>OU745308.1:0-10000000 GCA_916618145.1 Emmelina monodactyla
AACCTAACCTAACCTAACCTAACCTAACCTAACCTAACCTAACCTAACCTTTTTTTTTTTTTTTTTTTTTTTTTTTTTTTTTTTTTTTTTTTTTTTTTTTTTTTTTTTTTTACGCAGTGGAAATGCATTACGCACCATACCCTTCACCGGGGAAAGTGAAGGGCGTGTGTCGGACTCCCGGCGCCCTGAAAAGGGCGCTGCTCCTGGCGGCTGACTTGCCGACCAGGGGTTATACCGACTAAAACCACTGCGGTGTTCTTAACTACGCCACCCGTAGTGCGGCACACGGGCACGCTCGCGCACTCTACACGCGGGCCGCGGGTGCTTCCGCTTGCGCGGAACCTCCATCAGAGTAGGGTGAGAGGAGTCACCACCCTACACTCCGTGGGTTCACGTGGTCCCCAGAACACTTTGGGGCCCACGTCCGACGTGACCTTGTGCAGTCGAGGGAGGGAGTCCCCACTCCCACCCCCGAAGGTCACTGCCCAGCCAACAGCTGTTGGGCGTAAGCCCGCCGGCGTCGACCGAGCCGCCTGCGGCGGATCGGATCCGCGAGGGGGTCATCCTCGCGAATCCGCTCCGCGGCCTCCTTCTCGAGCATTACACGCTCGCAGAAGTCGGCCATCGCCTCCCATGACCTCTCATCACCGACCATGGCCTTGACCACGGCCGGCAAGGAGAGGTCCCTCCCCACAACGGCGACCAGAGCCGCCCGCTCCTCAGCCCACGCCGGACATGCCCCCAGCGTGTGTTCGGCAGTGTCGTCATTATTGCCACAGTGATGGCACACCGCCGAGGGCTCCCTACGGGCCACATGGCACAGATATCTGCCGAAGCTTCCGTGCCCCGACAGAATCTGCACCAGCCGATAGGTCAGCGACCCGTGCCGCCTGTTCACCCAGGCTTTTAGCACTGGGCGGACAGCCGCCACGGTCCAGACACCAGCGGACGGCTCTGCCAGCCGTTCTCCCCATTTGCGGAGTTGGCGAGCTCGTGCGCGCCTCCTCCACCTCGGAACCTCCTCAGGGTCCCCCTCCCTCATTCGGTGGTATGTCTCCGCTAGGACCTCGGCGTCCAGATCCCAGGGAGCCATACCAGCGAGCACACACGCTGCTTCGTGCGACACCGTGCGATAGCCTCGAACGGCCCTGATGGCCATGACCCGCTGCGCTTGGCGCAAGGTGGCCTTATTCGGACCAGTCAGGGCATCTACCCACACGGGTGCACCGTAAAGCGCCATCGACCTTACGACGCCTGCGTACAGGCGCCGACAGGTCCGGCTGGGCCCTCCAATGTTGGGCAAGAGCCTCGCGAGAGCACTGGCGGCCTTTATGAGCCTCGGGGCCAGAAGTGAAAAGTGCTCGCGAAAGCTCCACCTCGGATCGAGGTAGAGTCCCAGATATTTGATCCGAGACTCTACCGCAATCACCACACCATTTATAGTGATGTTGGCATCTTCAGGAGGTCCCCCCCGAGGGCCGTGAAAATACAGCGCCTCGGTTTTGTTGAGGGCCACCTTCAGACCCAACCTCACCATCCGCCCAACCACCTGCTCCACGCCAGCGGTAGCGCGAGCAGCTGCCTCCTCAAAATTTCCCCCACGGGCCGTGACCAGTGTGTCGTCCGCGTAGCAAACGAGCCTCACGCCCGAGGGGAAGTTCCCCCGCAGGACCCAGTCGAATCCGATGTTCCACAAGAGTGGTCCTAGGACCGACCCTTGTGGAACCCCGCACCGAACCGGAGTCCGCTGGACCCGCCCGTCTCTCCCTATGTAGGACACCCATCGGTCTCTCAGATAGTCCCCAATGAGACGCCTGAGGTACGGCGGCAACCGATGATGTCTAAGCGCCTCCTCGATGCAGCTGAAGGGGAGCGAATTAAACGCATTGGCGATGTCAAGAGACACCGCCATCAACCCGCCACCCCTTCTAACCGCCCCGTCCGAGAGGGCTTTGACGCGGAGAACTGCGTCAATTGTGGATCGGCCCTCCCGGAAACCGAATTGGCACTCGGACAAATCGGGTCCTACCCGCTGAAGATGGTCGATGACGCGGGACGCGAGGATACGCTCGAAGAGTTTTCCCGCGTCATCGAGCAGCACTATTGGACGATAAGCGGAGGGGGACTCCGCTGGACGTCCTTCCTTCCTGAGGAGAACGAGTCTCCCCTCCTTCCAGCAGGACGGGAACCGGCAAGACGAAAGGCACGAGTCGAGAAGCCCGGTAAGGTGGACCTCCAACTCGTCCAACGCTGTCGCCAGCACCCGCCCTGGTACGCCGTCTGGCCCTGGAGCGGTTCGTTTCGCCCGGAGTTTGATCGCCGCTACGGCAACCTCGGTTGGCGTGATGGGAGGGACCTCTCCAACCTCGTCGACATCGACGATATCGTCGACTGGGTCCTCCGCCATCGTCGGGGGGACGCGTGTTGGCCCGTCCGGAAACAGAGCCGCCACGACGTCCGCCAGCAACCGAGGCTGCATGGTCTCCGTGACCGGGGGTGTCTGTGTGCGCAATTTGTTCCGCGCAGCACGGTATGGGCGACCCCACGGGTCTCTGTCGAGAGCCTCCAGCATCTCCAGGCGCTTCGAGGCTTTGGACCTGCTGATGGCCAGTTTAAGAGATTTCTTGGCCTCCAGGTAGGTGATGTACAGCCGGTCCAAAACCTCCTCGTCCCGTCTCCGCCGCCTCCGGTATCTGGTGTACTCACGACGAGCCGCGATGCAGCCCCGCCTCAGTTCGGCGATTTCGCGAGTCCACCAGTATACCTCCCTTTTAGCGACACCCTTTCTGGCCCGGGGCATCGACGCGTCGCATATACGCGCCAACGCTTCTCGGAACCGCAGAGCCCCGTCGTCGACTTCCGCCGGATCGAATGGCCGCATGGTCCAGGATTGGACGATCGCGGCCTCGACCAGCAACTCCTCGTCAAGTCGAGACAGAGCCCATCTCGGAAAGGGAGCGCGTCCACCCTCTGCCGCCCTTCGGCGGGATACGCCGCTACTGGACGAGACGGAGACCCCGAACATTATGTAACGGTGGTCCGAAAGAGTCTCCACGTCATCCAGCACCCGCCAGGTCAACACCCGCGATGCAAGAGGAGGGCTAGCGAACGATAGGTCCACTATTGACCCGCCATCCCGTCGCACGCACGTGTTGACGGAGCCGCGGTTGAGACAGACCAGGCCGCACGAGGCTGCCCATGACTCCACCACGTCTCCCCTCACATCAGTCGCCGGGGATCCCCACGTCGTGCTCTTGGCGTTGAAGTCGCCGAGCACGACGACATTGTGCTCAGATGCACGCCGAACAACCGCCTGGAGTCGATGCAGGTCCGACTCAAACTCGGCCTGCGATCTGTTGGGGGAGAAGTAAATCCCGACGACCAAGGTGTCACCCCACACCGCCGACACCATACCGGGCTCCCGGTCCCTGAGAATCAGGGGCTGTGAGTCCGGGCCCGTCGCCGCTATTATCGCGACGGAATCCCTCGTGTCCCCTACCCAGTTGGGCTGGGAAGACACAAAGAAGGGATCCGACGCGACCGCCACGTCAACCGACCAATGCAGCATGGTTTGCAGGAGCAAGTCCTGCGCACCAAGGCAATGGTTCAGGTTAACCTGGAGGAAGCGATGTTGAGTGGCCATTAGTGACCGGTCAACACCGCCTCCGTGGGCGGCTCCCTGGGTTGGCCTCGGACTGCTGTGGTCAATCCAGCTGTCCCTTTGCCCCTCTTGGGCCGGACGCACTTGCGCCCGCCGGCAGTGTGGTCAGCCGGCCTTCCAGCTGCCCTGCACACGGTGCATGTCGCGGCTTTTGTGCACGCTGCCACCATATGCCCCTCCTCGCCGCAGCGGAAGCAGTTCCGGCTGCGGTCAACGCCGGACTTGCACTGAGCCCCAGTGTGGCCAATCTCAAAGCAGCGGTAGCATTTGAGAGGCCGAGGACCCATTAGGCGCACTCGCGCTGCACTCCACCCCACCAAGAGTCGGCCACTTTCCGCAAGCGGAAGCGCGGCCTCCACGGGGCACTGCACTATGGTGCTACCAGCCCCAAAGAGACCCACGCGTATAGGGCCAACCTTGATTTGCTCGGGTGAGCATTTGCCTCCATTGGCTATCGCCGCTGCGATATCCTGCGCATTGACGGAGTCGTCAAGCCCCGAAATGTCCAGATCGGTACATTTCGTGGGCCGGGCGACCCTGACTGTCTCCGGCATCAGTTCTCGGAGCTTGCGGGCTAGAGAGTCCGCCTTTGCCCCACTCTCCGCGCCTGGGATTTCCAGAACGCGCCCTCCCGTTGCTGCCGCGCGGAACCTTAAACCTTCCCCAATTTGCAACTGGGTCAGATCCAGGCCCCTCCGTGCATCCGTCAGCACTTTCTCATAAGTGAGGCCCTGCTGGACGGCCTCAGACGACAGCGTTATCACCACCGCAGCCGACCTTGGTGGACGCACCTTCTTCGGCTTTGCCTGTTTGGGCTTCGGCTGTACACGCGGCCTGGCAGTGACTGCCTGGCTCGCTGGAAGCCTACCCCTAGGCGGTTGAGCCGGAGCAGGAGGCGCCGCTTGAGGCGCAGCACCCTGTCCTCCCTTCTTGCGCTTCCGCTTCTTCTTCGCCACGGTGGTCCATCCCTCTGTTAGAGGAGGCTGAGCCGGCGGTTCCTCCCTCACAACGGCGGCCGGGGCGGCCGGCCTTCGTGTTCGCTGGCTTGGGCCAGCTGCAGACGTGGCATTCAGCACCCTAGGCTGCCTGGTTTGCGCCTTGGCGTCCGCTTTAAGCGGTGGGCGAACTGTCTTCGGGGGAAGCAGGCGGTCATCCAGACCTGCCAGCTTTGCATCGACGATAAAGCCGATGTCCCGCAGAAGACTCGCCCTGTCCTCTCCCTCCCTTTCGCTCGTTGGTGGTTTCGGTGGAGCTTGCGTGGTCCGGGCCGCATTCTCAGTACGAATGCGGTCCATCTCCTCGCGAAGCTGAACCACCTCCGAGCGGACCGCCTCCAGACGTAGCCGAAGGTCCTCATTCTCCGTCCGGAGAACTCTCACCTCGTCGTCTGCCGTCCTGTTCAGGAGTGCGAACAGAGTCCTCTCGACCTGTGTTGCCGCAGCTTTGAGAGCGCCCTTAAAGCCGCTCTTCAGGTTTTTGGACTTCATGTCCACATCCCGGATTATTTGGACGGTGCCTCTGATCTGTTGCTCTAGGCAATCAGCAGGCACGGCAGCGAGAAGCCTAGTTGCCTCCACCACCTCCGCCTCCGCCTCCACATCAATAGCCTCCCTCTGGGCTTTCACGAACGCCTCTTTGGCCTTAGCCAGACCGACATAATGCCCGGTCGTTGGAGGCCGTCCGCGCCCTCGCTTTGAAGCGCTCTTCTTGGCTCCCAGCACGCAGCTGCTGCCAGATTCGCTTCCGCTGGAGAAATCAGGGTCCGACTCCTTTGCCGCCCTTTTAACAGAGCGCTTTTTGCGCCCCAGTCCTGGCGTCGGCACCTCAAACTCCATTCTGGAGCCATCCGAGTCGGTGCCCCTCACGGAGACAACCGTCCCATCCGACTCCCTCTCCCTCCTTTTTGGCTTCGGCCTTTGCGGTTTGGGCCTCTCGCCCCTCGCAGACCGAAAGCTGCCACCACTGCTTCGAGCTGAAGCGTCTGCCTCCTCGTGACCGCTTGTCGCGGAGCTCTGCGTGGTTTTGCCACTCTTCGTGGCCCTCTTCGTCCTGGTGCCCGAAGGCACAGTTTTTGCCTCTTTCGAGGCCGCGCCCGAAGACACGGAATAGCGGATTGCCCCCCCAGATACTAAAGGGCTGCCTGCCGAAGCCGAAGCAACGACAGGGAGGGATTCTCCCCCCGCGGCTAAGCGGTTGGTACCCTCCTGGGGTAGTTTGTATTTGGTCGCACTATTCATGGTTTTTTTCACAGGGGGACCGCCCCTAGACGCCCTAACGGCAGTGACCCACTACCATTCAGACCCTCGCCGGGCGCCAAGCTTGGCCTTGGGATTTTTATTGTGGTTTACTCCACTCGGCTCGGACAAATGCCCCGACAGCCCCCGGTCCCCGAAGGGATAACGGTACACGAGGGTTTTTATAGTGGTTTGCCATCCACGTAGCCCGGGCAAAGCCCCGCCGGCCCCCGGTCCCCGAAGGGATTACGGTGTGCTAGGGTTTCTTTTTTATAGTGGTTCACCATCCACGCAGCCCGGGCAAATGCCCCGACGGCCCCCGGTCCTCAGAATGAGGATTACGGTGTGCTAGGGTTTCTTTTTTATAGTGGTTCACCATCCACGCAGCCCGGGCAAATGCCCCGACGGCCCCCGGTCCTCAGAGTGAGGATTACGGTGTGCTAGGGATTCTTTTTTATAGTGGTTCACCATCCACGCAGCCCGGGCAAATGCCCCGACGGCCCCCGGTCCCCGTAGGGATTACGGTGTGCTGGGGATTCTTTTTTATAGTGGTTCACCATCCACGCGGCCCGGGCAAATGCCCCGACAGCCCCCGGTCCTCATAGTGAGGATTACGGTATGCCCTCCCCGTCGGAACTCACATGAATTACTCATTAAAGGAGTAAGACAGCGAGCCCGACCCCCATTGTGGGATGCTTAGCTTCCCTCAGTAGCTGGATTGCTACGAGGTACTGAGCCCCCCCGCCACGACAAGGCGCAATCCCTTGGGGGGGAACCTAACCTAACCTAACCTAACCTAACCTAACCTAACCTAACCTAACCTAACCTAACCTAACCTAACCTAACCTAACCTAACCTAACCTAACCTAACCTAACCTAACCTAACCTTTTTTTTTTTTTTTTTTTTGTTGTCGCGGGGAAAATGCTTTATGCACCATACCCTTCACCGGGGAGTGAAGGGCGTGTGTGGGACTCCCGGCGTGAAGCGCTGCTCCTGGGCGACTGGATTGCCGACCAGGGGTCTACCCACTAAAAACCACCGCGGTGTTCAAACTCCGCCACCCATAGTGCGACTCACGGGCACGCTCGCGCAATCGACCGCGAGCCGCGGGTGCATCCGCAAGTGCGGAACCTCCCTGTTGGCGTGGCCACCAGAACACTTGGTGAACCACGCCCTCCCGTGACCTTGTGCAATCGGATGAGGGAGTCCCCGTTCCCCCACCCGAAGGCCACCGCTCGGTCGACAGATGGCGGGGGTCATCCGCCAGGTGTCGAGCGAGCCACCCCACAGGATCGGATCCGCTAGGGGGTCATCCTCTCAGACCCGATCCATCGATGGTCACCTTTGCGAGATCGACGCGATCGCGAAGGAGACCATCGCCTCCCACGATCTCTTGTCACCGTCCTTGGTGGGTCCAGTACCAAGTTCGGCAAGAAGAGATCCCTACCTAGTTGGCGACCGAAGCCGCCCCTCCCTTCACACGCCGGGACGCGGAAACCGGCGCGTGATTCGACGGTGTCATCCTACACTCCCTTCTGATGACCCCAGTGATGACAACCGCCGGTCGATTTTTATTGTGGTTTACTCCACTCGGCCCGGACAAAAGCCCCGACAGCCCCCGGTCCCCGAAGGGATAACGGTGTACGAGGGATTCTTTTTTATAGTGGTTCTCCATCCACGCAGCCCGGGCAAATACCCCGCCGGCCCCCGGTCCTCACAGGGAGGATTACGGTGTGCAAGGGATGCCTTTTTTTATAGTGGTTCACCATCCACGCGGCCCGGGCAAATACCCCGACGGCCCCCGGTCCCCACAGGGAGGATTACGGTGTGCGAGGGATGCCTTTTTTATAGTGGTTCACCATCCACGCGGCCCGGGCAAATACCCCGACGGCCCCCGGTCCTCACAGGGAGGATTACGGTGTGCGAGGGATGCCTTTTTTATAGTGGTTCACCATCCACGCGGCCCGGGCAAATACCCCGACGGCCCCCGGTCCTCACAGGGAGGATTACGGTGTACAAGGGATGCCTTTTTTATAGTGGTTCACCATCCACGCGGCCCGGCGTAAAGCACAGACGGCCCCCGGTCCTCGGTGAGGATTACGGTGTGCAGGGGATGCTTTTTTATAGTGGTTCATCATCCACGCGGCCCGGCATAAAGCACGGACGGCCCCCGGTCCTCAGTGAGGATTACGGTATGCTAGGGATTCTTTTTTAACGTGGTTCACCATCCACGGGATTCTTTTTTAACGTGGTTCACCATCCACGGCCTCCCTGCGGGGATTCTTTTTTAACGTGGTTCACCATCCACGGGATTCTTTTTTAACGTGGTTCACCATCCACGGCCTCCCTGCGGGGATTCTTTTTTAACGTGGTTTACCATCCACGGGATTCTTTTTTAACGTGGTTCACCATCCACGGAACCTAACCTAACCTAACCTTTTTTTTTTTTTTTTTTTTTAACGCAGTGAAAATGCTTTACGCACCATATCTCCCGCCCGGGGGGGGCGGGAGACGTGTGTCGGACTCCCGGCGCCCTGAAAAGGGCACTGCTCCTGGACGGCTGGATTGCCGGCCAGGGGTTTACCGACTAAAAACACTGCGGAGTTCCTCGAAGGCGCCATTGGTGCCGGGGCTGCGGGATTGCTTACGCATTCTCACAAATCAGCCCCAGCGGCGTCGGCCCGCGTCATAGTCGCGCGGGGCCTCCTTCCTGATTAACGGGGAAGTTAGATGGACCTTCCCCGTCCGTCGTGGAAAAGGCGCACCGGAACACGGTGCGCGCCTTCTCGGGAGACCTGTTGGTGAGGGTAGCGGATTCCCCCGAGTCCACTACCCTGGTCTCCGTTAGGGAGGTGGGAGTTGGAGGTTGTAAAGCCTCCTCCGACCCCCCACTCTCCTTCGGCGAAGCGGGTGGGCGACAGCCGCAGCTTCGCGCTCCCTCTCCGCCGCCTCCTTTTGTGACACGACGGCCTCACAAAAGGTGACCATCGCCTGCCAGACCCTCTCCCTCCGGACCATGCCCAATAAGACCGCCGGCAGCGAGAGGTCGGATCCCACCTCCGCGACGAGCACACGGCGCTCCTCGGACCAGGCGGGACACCCCTCGAGGGTGTGTTGGGCCGTGTCCACGTCGCAGCCCCCACAATGGTGGCAGACGGGGAGAGGCTCCCTCCTCACGACACGGTGCAGGTACTCACCGAAGCACCCGTGTCCAGTGAGCACCTGCGTGAGCCTAAAAGTGAGCTGCCCGTGCTTTCTCTTTAGCCAAGCCCTCAGTACGGGCTGGATAGCCTCCGCTGTTCTGTGGCCGGCTGTTGGAGCTGCCAACCTTTGCCCCCACACATTTTCCAGGTCACGCCTAGCCTGACGTCTCCATCTGGCCTCTTCATTAGCCGGGAGATGCTCCTGTCGGTCCCTGAGCTCTATTCGCCACGCGTACGTTTGCGCGGCAAGCTCGGCCTCCAGGTCCCATGGCATCGTCCCGGCCAGCACACACGCAGCCTCAAAAGAGACCGTGCGGTACGCACGACTTATTCTTTGGGCCAACGCCCTCTGTGGCCTCCGCAATAAAGCGGCATTCGCCGCCGTCACACTCTCCGCCCAAATAGGCGCACCGTACAGGGCCATGGACCGGACCACCCCCTCAAAGAGGCGGCGGCAGCCCCTGTTTGGCCCACCCAAGTTTGGCATCAGCCTGCCTAGCGCGGCAGCCGCACCCATTAGTCGCGGAGTCAGCTGTTCGAAGTGGGCCCGAAAACTCCAGCGACTATCCAGCAGCAGCCCCAGGTATTTAATGTGGGGCCCAACCACAATTCTCACCCCTCCAACCATGATGTGCGCGTCTCTAGGTGGTCGTGCACGAGGGCCATGAAAAAGTATGGCCTCTGATTTGTGCAGGGCCACCTCGAGACCCAACATCTTTTGACGGTCCACCACCAAACCTACTCCAACTGAGGCGAGACGGGACGCCTCCGTAAATTCCCTCCCCCGGGCTGTGACCAGCGTGTCGTCTGCATAGCAGGTTATGCTCAGACCCGGGAGGAGTGCACCCCTCAGCACCCAGTCGTAACCGACGTTCCACAGTAAGGGGCCTAAAACCGAGCCCTGTGGAACGCCGCACGACATGGGGGTCCTGACTACTGTCCCGTCTCTAGCCACGTAGGTCAGGCACCTGCCGCACAGGTAGTCCCCGACTATCCGACACAAGTAGGGAGGCACTTGATGGTACTTTAGCGCCTCCCGTATGCAGCTCCACGGCAAGGTGTTGAACGCGTTGGCGATATCTAATGATACCGCCAAACACACCCCGCCGGAACTGACACACTCCTCTGAGAGGGTCTTGACGCGCTGGATGGCGTCAAGCGTTGACCGACCCTCTCGGAACCCGTACTGTGTGTCGGAAAGATCAGGTCCTACTCCCCTCAGGTGTTCGACGAGGCGGGCTGAGATGATACGCTCAAAAAGCTTACCCACCTCGTCGAGCAGCAAGATCGGCCGGTACGCTGACGGCGAGTCCTCCGGGCGGCCATCTTTTCTCAACAGGACCAGTAGCCCCTCCTTCCACTGTGCTGGAAACCGACCCGTCTCCAGGCATCTGTCAAACAGCCTACGGAGTCGATCCCCAAGCACGCCCAACGACAGGGCCAGTACACGGCCAGGTACTCCATCGGGCCCAGGAGCCTTGTTTTTCCTGCGGAGGCGTAATTCCGCCACACCAAACTCCACATCCGTGATTGTGGGAACCTCGGTTGGAGTGTCGCGCGTGGATGTAGTGCGCGACACCATCGGTGGAGGAGTGAACTCGTCGCGGGAAGGGAACAGAGTTCCCACGACACGCTCCACAAACCGGGGTTCCAAGCACTGCGTTAGGGGAGGCGACCAAGGCCGGAGTTTCCCCCGGACCAGCCTGTATGGCCTACCCCATGGGTCAGAATCGATAGTTGCGACCAACTCGTCCCACGCCTTAGTTTTGGCCTTTTTGACCTCTAGCTGGAGCGCCTTCTTTGCACTCGAGTAGAGGGTACGCAAAGTCTCTTCGTGAGTCAAGTCACGACGCGCTAACCTTCTATAGCGAGTATACCGGCGGTGAGCGGCCACGCATTCGGTGCGAAGTGCGGCGATCTCGCTCGACCACCAGTACACCTGGCGTCTTCGAGGCCTGGGTTTGCTCCTGGGCATCGCGGCGTCACATATAGCCGTCATCGCCTCCCGGAACAAACCCGACTCATCCTCTACGTCTAGCGGACCATCTGAAGGGGAGCACCAAGCCTGTACCTCAACGGCCACCTCCAATGCCTCCCTATCTAGGCGAGTGAGGGCCCATCTAGGCCGCGTAGGGGTTCTTGTACGACTTGTGGCCGGGGCGACCGGGGAGTCGGAGACGTCGAACCGGATGTAAAGGTGGTCCGACAACTAACCTAAATTTTTTTTTTTTTTTTTTTTTTTTTTATCGCTGAGAAATGCTTTACGCACCATATCTCCCGCCCGGGGGGGGGCGAGAGACGTGTGTGGGACTCCCGGCGCCCTGAAAAGGGCGCTGCTCCTGGCGGCTAGGACTGCCGACCAGGGGTATACCCACTAAAACTCAGCGGTGTTCCTCCGAAGGCGCCATTGGTGCCGGGGCTGCGGGATTGCTTGCGCATTCGCTCAAATCAGCCCCAGCGGCGTCGGCCCGCGTCATGGTCGCGCGGGGCCTCCTTCTCGATTAACGGGGAAGTTAGATGTTGACCTTCCCCGTCCGTCGTGGAAAAGACGCACCGGAACACGGTGCGCGCCTTCTCGGGAGACCTGTTGGTGAGGGTAGCGGATTCCCCCGAGTCCACTACCCTGGTCTCCGTTAGGGAGGTGGGAGTTGGAGGTTGTAAAGCCTCCTCCTACCCCCCCCCTCTCCTTCGGCGGAGCGGGTGGGCTAAAGCCGCAGCTTCGCGCTCCCTCTCCGCCGCCTCCTTTTGCGACACGACGGCCTCGCAAAAGGAGACCATCGCCTGCCAGGACCTCTCACTCCGAACCATGCCCAATAAGACAGCCGGCAGCGAGAGATCCGAACCCACTTCAGCGACGAGGACACGGCGTTCCTCGGACCAGGCAGGACACCCCTCGAGGGTGTGCTGAGCCGTGTCTTCGTCGCAGCCTCCACAGTGGTGGCAGACGGGAAGAGGCTCCCTCCTCGCGACACGGTGCAGGTACTCACCGAAGCACCCGTGTCCGGTGAGCACCTGCGTGAGACGGAATGTGAGAGTCCCATGTTTGCGCCGCAACCAAGCCCTCAGTACGGGCTGGATGGCCTCTGCCGTTCTATGGCCAGCGGTCGGGGCTGCCAACCTCTGCCCCCATTCATTTTCTTGGACACGCCGAATTTGACGCCTCCACCTTGCCTCCACGTAGGTCGGGAGATGCTCGCCACGGTCCCTGAGCTCCACTCGCCACACATAAGTTTGCGCGGAGAGCTCGGCCTCCAGGTCCCAGGGCATCGTCCCGGCCAACACGCACGCAGCCTCGTATGAGACTGTGCGGTACGCCCTACACACCCTTAGAGCTAACGCCCTCTGCGGTCTGCGCAATAAAGCTGCATTTCCCCGCGACATACTATCGGCCCAAATAGGCGCGCCATACAGGGCCATGGAGCGAACCACCCCCTCATAGAGGCGGCGGCAGCCCCTATTCGGCCCACCCAAATTCGGCATCAGCCTTCCGAGCGCAGCGGCTGCACCCATTAAGCGAGGTGCCAGTCCCTCAAAATGAGCCCGAAAACTCCACCGACTGTCGAGGATGAGTCCCAAGTATTTGATTTGAGACCCAACCTCGATACGAATGCCTCCAACTAAGAGGTGGGCGTCTCTAGGCGGTCCCGCACGAGGACCATGAAAAAGAATGGCCTCAGACTTGTGCAGGGCCACCTCGAGACCCAACATCTTTTGCCGATCCACAACTAGCCCAACTCCAACTGTAGCAAGGCGGGACGCCTCCGTGTAATTCCTCCCCCGGGCTGTGACGAGCGTGTCATCTGCATAGCAGGTTATGCTCAGACCCGGGAGGAGTGCACCCCTCAACACCCAGTCGTAACCGACGTTCCACAATAAGGGGCCTAACACCGAGCCCTGTGGAACGCCGCACGACATGGGGGTCCTGACTGTGGTCCCGTCCCTTCTCTCATACATGAGGCACCTACCACGCAAGTAGTCCCCGACTATCCGACACAAGTAGGGAGGCACCTGGTGGTATTTAAGCGCCTCCCGTATGCAGCTCCACGGCAAGGTGTTGAACGCGTTGGCGATATCTAATGATACCGCCAAACACACCCCGCCGGAACTGACACACTCCTCCGAGAGGGTCTTGACGCGCTGGATGGCGTCAAGCGTTGACCGACCCTCTCGGAACCCGTACTGTATGTCGGACAGATCGGGACCTACACTCCTTAAGTGTTCGACAAGGCGGGCTGATATTATTCGCTCAAAAAGCTTACCCACCTCGTCGAGCAGCAAGATCGGCCTATATGCCGAAGGCGCATCCTCTGGCCGTCCAACCTTATGTAGGAGGACAAGCAACCCCTCTTTCCATTTCGATGGGAACCGACCCGATTGTAGGCATTCATTGAATAGCCTGCGGAGTCGATCTCCAAGTGCCTCCAATGACAGGGCCAATACTCGGCCGGGCACACCATCAGGTCCAGGAGCCTTGCGTTTTTTGCGGAGACGTAGCTCCGCCACTCCAAACTCCGCGTCCGTTATTGCAGGAACCTCGGTCGGAACGTCACGCGTCGGTGGAATGCGCGACGTCATCGGTGGAGGGAAGAATTCGTTGCGGGTCGGAAACAGAGTTTCCACAACACGCTCCACAAACCAAGGTTCTAAAGACTGCGTAAGGGGAGGCGTCCACGGCCGGAGTTTCCTCCGGACCAGTTTGTACGGCCTGCCCCATGGGTCGGTGTCAAGGGTCTCTATGAGGTCCTCCCACGCCTTACTCTTTGCGTTCCTGATCTCAATTTGGAGCGCCTTCTTGGCACTCACATAGGAAGCTCTCAAATCTTCTTCTTGCGCCAGATCTCGGCGCGTCAGTCTTCGGTATCTAGTATACCGGCGGTGAGCCGCCACACATTCACGTCGGAGTGTAGCAATCTCGCTCGACCACCAGTATACCTGTCGCTTTCGGGGCTTGGGTTTGCTCCTGGGCATCGCGGCGTCACATATAGCCGTCATCGCCTCCCGGAACAAACCCGATTCATTTTCCACCTCCAGCGGACCAGCTGGGGGGGAACACCACGCCTGAACCTCGGCAGCGACCTCTAATGCTTCCCTGTCAAGGCGGGTCAGGGCCCACCGGGGCCGTGCTGAGGCGTTTGTTCGGCCTACTGTCGGAGTCGTCGCGGAGTCGGAGACGTCGAATCGGATGTAAAGATGGTCCGACAACGTCTCCACCTCCTCGACGACTCTCCAGCCCTGGACTTGATGCGTGAGGGCGGCAGTCGACAGCGAGATGTCTACGATGGAAGCATCCCGACAGGTAAAGGTCGAACCCCTATTTAAAACAAAGAGGCCGACCGTAGCCATCCAGTCCTCCATGGCTTCCCCACGAAGATCAGTAACCGGGGAACCCCATGCCGAGGACTTTGCATTAAAGTCCCCCAGCACTAGCACTTGCGATGGGCGGGCCTGGTTGATCACGGCCCCGAGTCCGACAAGAAATGCCTCGAACTCTGCTAGAGATCGTCTTCGCGAAGGTTCAAAGTAGACCCCGACGATGACTCTGCCTCTCCAACGCACAGCGACATAGCCCCTGCCCTTCCGAATAAGTCTCAGAGCCACCTCGTCATTCCTAGCAATAATAGCTATAGAGCCAGACTCGTCCCCGAACCAGTTGCTACGATCCGGGACTGAGTATGGCTCCGCTGCCACCGCCAGATCTATTCCCCATTCCTCAAAGGACTGGAGGAGTAGATCCTGCGCCAGAGCACAATGATTTAAGTTGGCCTGTAAGACCCGTCTAAACATTGTCGGTCGCAAGTATCATTGGCTCTACGGACACGGAGGCCCCAGACAATGTAGGAGCCAACGAGGCAGCGGGTACCGAAGCTGCCCTTCTTTTTGCGGCAGCCTTCTCCTTCCTGGAAGGCCCCTTACAGGCCTTCCCGCCAGCACGATGATTGGCTGGTTTATTCGCCGACGCGCACACCGGACAGTGTGGGTCGTTGGTGCATTCGCGAGCCTTATGTCCCGGGCGACCGCAGCGATAACAATTACCACTACGGTCTACCGGAGACGAGCAATTGCAGCCGATATGGCCTTGCTCGTGGCATCGGTAGCAGATTCGGGTCCTAGGTTCCAGGACTTTTACCTGCGCCGATGTCCATCCAACGAGCAAGCGGCCCGCGACAACTTTTTTGGCGACGAGAATTGGACACTTGACGATGACCGTGCCCAACCCGTTAGGGAATCGCCTTATCTCCCCAACCTTAAAATCATCTGCTGGGTGTTCCGTCTTTCTTGCAATTGCAAGGCAGACCTCCTCGGCACTGACCGAGTCGTCGAGGCCAGACACTCTTAAATCGACACATCGTGTCGGCCTGGTCACCTTGACCTTCTCTCCAATCGCCTCCCTAATTCGAGAGGCTAAGATGTCCGCCTTCGGACCGCTTGTGGTCCCGGGAATCTCCAGCATATAGGCGCCAGTGGCAGCCTTGCGACAACGAATGCCCCCTTCGATGCCCAGGTCTGGCAAATTAATATTTTGCCTCGCCTGAGCAATTACCGAGGCGTACGTGGCCCCACTCTCTACTGCTTGGGGCAGCATGGTCAACATGACCGCCGAGGAACGAGGCGGTCGCAGCTTCCTTACTCGTTTCTTCTTCTTTGCCTTTTTAGGGGCCGGTTTTGGAGCTGCCGCTGCAGGTGTAGGTGCAGGTGCAGACGTCTTCGCCTTCGTTTTCTTCTTCGCTACAACCGTCCACCCTTCGGAGGACGCTTGAGGAGGAGGAGGCAATTGGGGTGCCTCTTCGGGCACAGGAGCTCTCTCTCGCGGAGGTCTCGGTCGCCGCGGTTCTCTTTGTGGAAGGGGAGCAGGAGCATTCCCCCCCACAGCACGCTTATCCTTTCTGCTCCTCCCAGGGGCAGAAGCCGGTACCGGAGAGGCGGCCCGTGAACGAGCCACCGACGTCGTCAGTTCGGTAAGTCCTCCGTACGGACTCATAGGCTCACTTTCAGGCAGCGGCAAGTGCACAGAGGGTGCATCGTGCCTGAGTGGCGGTCTTGTCCGTGGGGCTGGTAGCAGGCGGTCATTAAGGCCCGCCAGCTTTGCATCCATTATTGTCCCGACGCTCTCTATTATTGAGCGACGGAACTCGTCATTACTCTGTGCAGGGGCAGCGGCAGCAGTACTGGCTGTGCGCGCCTCCATTTCGCGGCGGAAAGCCGCAAACTCCGCTCGGTGCTGATCCAGCTCCTTTTGAAGGCGTGCGTTCTCCGCCTGCAACGCCTGCGTCTCCTCCGATACCGTACGCTCAGAGAGATCGAGCAGACACTCCTGGATGAGCATAGCGGCATTTTTAAGGGCAGTGTCAAATCCACCCTTGAGATTTTTGCTCTTGTTGGCAATGTCCAAGATAATTTTGACATTTGCCTCCACCCTGTCCTTCATTTGCACAGTCGGAAGGACGGGATTCTCATCTACGTGACCGGGCATTAGGCGGGCGCGATCCCTAAGTTCGCGCGCCACGCGAGCCACCTGCAGGACCTCTTCTTCTGCAAGAAGCCGCAACTCCCTCTCTTTTTGTTTCACCAGCTCCTCTTTTGCTTTTTTCAGGCCGACGTATTTGCCCGTTGTTGGTGGGCGACCTCTGCCGCGACTGTATTTGGTCCCAGTCTTGGAGACCTTCTGTCCCGAGCGATCCAGCAGAGAGTCACTGTCGCTGGTCGTACCAGAGTGGATCCTCCGCTTTCGCTTTCTTTTGGCAACACTGCCAGCTATACTACCTGCGTCTACAGACGCGCACGTCGACTCCGAGACTACTGTCCCAGCGTCAGACACCATCTCCTCCTCTTCGCCAGTTTTCTTGCCGTGGTCATTTGTGTTGTCCCGCGACACCGTGTCGCAAGACTTCACTCTATCTCCTTCTACACACTCGTCCAAATCGCAGTGCAAATCAGTATCCATTGTTCGTAAGCCAGTGTCGTGTTCACGAAGACGCGCGGATCGTCGCGCGTCTACGAAGCAATTTGTGCCCACCCCAGAATACGGAGGGCTGCCCTCTACCTCGGTAGAGGGGCGGGATTCTCCCTTTCGGGTACCCGCCTGGGGAATACTTTTCAAAGTGCTTGTTTTGTCCATGTTGTTACACATCTCCGATGACTCCACATCGTCGTCTCTTTTTTCAGGGGTGAGCTCCCCTGTCAGTACGCCCTCATGAGGACGCACCCGTCCCGCCAGGCAGACTCATAAGAGCCCCGCCGGAACAAAATTGCCCCTCCCTCCAAGCCTGTCTGGTATGGGTGACCCTGCCAGCATAGCCTTGGAGTTCATTGGGAAGATGCCGCCCGATTCGGAACAGACGCATCAGAAAACGACATTTTGTCTTAGCCGCCCGATACGGAACAGACGCTAAGACACTAGCCACAACCGTCGAGAGAGAACGACAGCGGGCTCCGTCCTGGGACCGCTTAGCTTCCTCCGGTAGCTGGCTTGCTACGGAGTACTAAGCCCCCCCGCCGCGGCAAGGCGCGATCCCTTGGGGGGGTCCGACAACTAACCTAACCTAACCTAACCTAACCTAACCTAACCTAACCTAACCTAACCTAACCTAACCTAACCGAACCTAACCTTTTTTTTTTTTTTTTTTTTTTTTTTTTTTTTTTTTTTTTTTTTTTTTTTTTTTTTTTTTTTAACGCAGTGAAAATGCTTTACGCACCATATCTCCCGCCCGGGGGGGGCGAGAGACGTGTGTCGGACTCCCGGCGCCCTGAAAAGGGCGCTGCTCCTGGACGGCTGGATTGCCGGCCAGGGGTTTACCGACTAAAAACACTGCGGAGTTCCTCGAAGGCGCCATTGGTGCCGGGGCTGCGGGATTGCTTACGCATTCTCACAAATCAGCCCCAGCGGCGTCGGCCCGCGTCATGGTCGCGCGGGGCCTCCTTCTCAATTTACGGGGAAGTTAGATGGATCCTTCCCCGTCCGTCGTGGAAAAAGGCGCACCGGAACACAGTGCGCGCCTTCTCGGGAGACCTGTTGGTGAGGGTAGCGGATTCCCCCGAGTCCACTACCCTGGTCTCCGTTAGGGAGGTGGGAGTTGGAGGTTGTAAAGCCTCCTCCGACCCCCTGCTCTCCTTCGGCGAAGCGGGTGGGCGACAGCCGCAGCTTCGCGCTCCCTCTCCGCCGCCTCCTTTTGCGACACGACGGCCTCGCAAAAGGAGACCATCGCCTGCCAGGACCTCTCACTCCCGACCATGGCCAATACGACCGCCGGCAGCGAAAGGTCAGACCCCACTTCCGCGACGAGTACACGGCGCTCCTCGGACCAGGCGGGACACCCCTCGAGGGTGTGCTGGGCCGTGTCCACGTCGCAATTACCACAATGGTGGCAGACTGGCATCGGTTCTCTCTTCACGACACGGTGCAGGTACTCACCGAAGCACCCGTGTCCAGTGAGCACCTGCGTAAGTCGGAAAGTTAGCTGGCCGAATTTACGGCGCAGCCAGGCCCTCAGTACGGGCCGGAGAGCTTCCACGGTTCGATGGCCAGCAAGCGGAGTCATTAGCCTGCCCTCCCACGCATTTTCGTATTCACGCCGAGCCTGGCGTTTCCAGCGATTTTCTTCAACGGGCGGTAGACGTTCGTCTCGAGCCCGAAGCTCCTCCTTCCATGCATACGTCTCCGCAGAAAGCACCGCCTCCAGCTCCCACGGCAGGGACCCAGCCATTACGCACGCCGCCTCATATGAGACGGTGCGGTATGCCCGACATATTCTTAGGGCCATAGCCCGTTGCGGCCTACGCAGTAGGGCGACATTTTCCTTATTTGTAAGGGTGTCCGCCCATATGGGCGCGCCATATAAAGCCATGGAGCGGACTACTCCTTCGTACAACTTCCGACAACCCTTATTCGGACCTCCAGTGTTTGGCATTAAGCGACCAAGTGCCGCCGCTGCACCCATCAATTTTGGTGCCAACTGCCTAAAATGGGCGTTAAAGCCCCAACGACTATCGAGGATGAGTCCCAAATATTTTATTTGAGACTCAACCTCAATCCGGACTCCTCCCACTTCAATACCGGCGTCTCGAGGCGGTCGGGCACGGGGGCCATGAAAAAGTATGGCCTCGGATTTGTGCAGGGCCACCTCAAGACCCAGCATTTGTTGACGCTCCACAATCAACCTTACTCCTACGGTGGCCAAACAGGACGCCTCCCTAAAGTCACTCCCCCGGGCGGTGACAAGTGTATCGTCTGCATAGCAGGTTATATGTAGACCCGGCAGGAGGACACACCTCAAAACCCAGTCGTAACCGACGTTCCACAGCAAGGGGCCCAAAACCGAGCCCTGTGGAACGCCGCACGACATGGGGGTCCTAACAACTTCTCCATCTCGATTCTCATAAGTGAGATATCTTCCTCTCAGGTAGTCTCCGACTATCCGACGCAGGTAGGGAGGCACCTGGTGGTACTTAAGCGCCTCCCGTATGCAGCTCCACGGCAAGGTGTTAAACGCGTTGGCGATATCTAATGATACCGCCAAACACACCCCGCCGGAACTGACACACTCCTCCGAGAGGGTCTTGACGCGCTGGATGGCGTCAAGCGTTGACCGACCCTCTCGGAACCCGTACTGAACGTCAGATAAGTCGGGACCCACATTTTTTAGGTGTTTGACGAGGCGGGCGGATATGATGCGCTCAAAAAGCTTTCCCGCCTCGTCAAGCAGCAGAATCGGTCTATACGCCGAGGGAGAGTCCTCCGGGCGACCTTGCTTGCGCAGCAACACTAACTGCCCCACTTTCCAAGCAGACGGGAATCGGCCCGACTCCAGGCAGTCATCAAAAAGTCTGCGAAGTCGGCCACCCAAAACTTCCAGGGCCAGGGCCAAGGCGCGCCCAGGCACGCCATCGGGTCCAGGGGCTTTGTTTTTAGCGCGGAGACGGAACTCCGCCACCCCGAACTCTACGTCAGTTACTGCGGGAATTACGGCGTCAAGTGTAGATGACCTACTCGACGTCATTGGTGGAGGCACAAACTCCTCGCGTGTCGGGAAAAGAGATTCGACTACGCGCTCCACAAACCTGGGCTCGAGACACTGAGTTAGGGGAGGCGACCACGGCCGGAGTTTCCCCCGGACCAGCCTGTATGGCCTCCCCCATGGGTCGCCGTCAAGTGTCTCGACCAGTTCATCCCATGCCTTGGTCTTTGCTTTCTTGATCTCTACTTGTAGAGCTTTCTTTGCGTTTCGGTACGTGTTGCGCAAAGCGTCCTCATGTGTCGGGTCCCGGCGCGCCAACCTTCTGTACCTGGTGTACCGGCGGTGAGCGGCTACGCATTCATTACGAAGCGCAGCGATTTCGATCGACCACCAGTACACCTGGCGCTTGCGGGGTTTGGGTTTGCTCCTGGGCATTGCGGCATCGCAGACAGCCGTCATCGCCTCCCGGAACAAACCCGACTCAGTCTCAATGTCAACTCCAGGTGAAGGAGAGCACCATGCCTGGACTTCAGCAGCTACCATAAGCGCCTCCTTGTCGAGACGACCCAACGTCCACCTCGGCCGCGACGATGAAATTTCGCGACGGACGACCGGCGTCGCCGAGGAACTGGAGACATCAAATCGGATATACAGATGGTCCGACAACGTCTCCATCTCCTCCGCGACACGCCATCCCTGGATGCGTTGTGCGAGAGCAGGAGTCGCCAGCGAAATGTCCACGATGGACGCATCTCTGCATGTGAAAGTCGACCCCCTGTTCAAAACAGTGAGGCCAACCGCCACCAACCAATCCTCCATCATTTCGCCTCGCAGATCTGTGATTGGCGATTCCCACGCGGAAGACTTTGCGTTAAAGTCCCCGGCCACCAGAACTTGTGTTGGCAGGGCTTGACTAATGACCACCCCTAGCCTGTCCAGAAACGCTTCAAACTGGACGAGACCTCGGCTTTGAGGTGGTGGGAAATAGACGGCAACGACTACTATTCCACGCCAACGGACAGCTACGAAACCCTGTCCCCTGGCGACTAAACTTGGAGGCAGGTCATCTGAACCGGCTATGATAGCGACAGTCCCACCCTCATCCCCATACCAGTTATTTCTGGATGGGACCGAGTAGGGCTCCGCCACCACCGCCAGATCCACCCTCAATTCCGCGAGAGACTGCAGGAGAAGGTCCTGAGCCCCACTACTGTGGTTTAAATTCGACTGTAAGAGTCGACTAAACATCGCCGTTAGAGAGGACCATTGGCTCTACAGTCGCGGAAGCCCCAGATGTTGTTGGGGCCGCCGTGGCGGCGGGTGCCTGGGTAGCCTGCCTTCTGGCGGCCGCCCTTTCCTTCCTGGAAGGCCCTTTGCAGGCCTTCCCGCCAGCTCGATGGTTTGCTGGCTTGTTGACTGACGCGCACACTGGACAGTGTGGGTCCGCCGAGCACTCCCTAGCTTTGTGCCCCGGAACACCGCAGCGGTAGCAATCACCGCTACGGTCCACCGGGGAGCTGCACTGGCATCCGACGTGCCCCTGTTCATGGCAGCGGAAGCAGATCCTGGTTCTCGGTGGCAAGATCTTAACTTGTGCCGACGTCCAGCCAACAAGCAGTCGCCCCTCAACCACTTTTTTGGCCGATATTACGGGGCACTTTACCACAACGGTACCCAAACCTGAGGGTGAGTGGCGAATCTCCCCAACCTTTATGCCGTCTGGTGGACAGTCGGCCTTTTTCGCTATCGCCATGGCGACCTCTTCTGCAGACACAGAATCGTCCAGACCGGACACACGCAAGTCCACACAGCGTGTCGGTCTGCTGACTTTGACTACCTCTCCTATCTGCTCCCGGATTTTAATGGCCAGTACGTCGGCCTTGGGACCACTGGTTGTTCCCGGGACCTCCAGGACATAGGCACCGGTGGCTGATTTCCGGCACTTTATCCCGCCTTCTATCCCCAGCTCTGGCAGATTAATGTGCTGCCTAGCACGAGCTATAACCGAGGCATAGGTGGCTCCAGTGTCTGCTGCCTCCGGCAACATCGTGAGGACGACTGCGGCTGAACGCGGTGGCCGCAACTTCCTGACACGTTTCTTCCTTTTGGCCTTTTTAGGGGCCGCTCTTGTATTTTGGGCAGGGGCAGTCTCGTTAGCCGTCTCTGTCCGTACCTTCTTTTTCTTCTTCCTCTTGCCGACTGTCGTCCAGCCTTCAGAGGCTGACGCTGGCTGAGGAAGAGGTGGTTGTGGAACCTGTTGCGGAGAGGGAGCTCTCTCCCTAGCAGCTCTCTCCCTAGGCGCTCTCTCCCTAGGCGCTCTTTGTGGTAGCGGAGCGGCCGAATTCCCGCCGACAATTCGCTTCGCTTTTTTACTCCGGTCAGCTGCAGGAGCCGATGCCAGAGGCGAAGGCACAGAATACGAGCCCGATGGAAGGGGCGTACAAACTCTCTCTCTAGGGGGGCTGTCCGGTAAGGTCATAGCCAGCGGCTCACTTACAGCGAGCGCATCCCCCCTGAGTGGTGGTCTGGTCCGTGGTGCTGGTAAAAGGCGGTCATTAAGACCGGCAAACTTTGCATCTACCATGTTTCCGACGCCCTCCATAATAGAACGCCGGAACTCCTCATTACTCTGCTCGGGGGCAGCGGCAGCAGCACTGGCTGTGCGCGCCTCCATCTCGCGGCGGAAGGCTGCGAACTCCGCGCGGTGCTTATCCAGCTCCGCTTGAAGACGAGCATTTTCCACCTGCAGGGCCTTTGTCTCATCCGCCACCGTGCGTTGGGACAGGTCCAATAGACACTCCTTAATTAATAAGGCAGCCTCCTTCAGTGCCGTGTTCATTCCGCCTTTCAAATTTTTACTTTTGGCGGCAACGTCGAGTATGACCTTAATGTTGGCCTCCACTCTTTCCTCCATAAGCACAGACGGCTGAGTAGGGTTCTCCTCCGGGTTGTCGTCGATCAAGCGGGCGCGATCGCGAAGCTCACGAGCCACACGCGCCACCTGCAGAACCTCCTCCTCTGCCTGCATCTGCAGTTCTCTTTCCTTTTGTTTTAAAAGGCTTTCTTTTGCCTTCTTGAGGCCTATGTATTTGCCCGTTGTTGGCGGGCGGCCTCGACCACGACTGTACTTAGTCTTTGATACCTTCCTTTGTGTCCTGTCCAACAGAGACTCGCTATCACTGGTTGAACCAGAGTGAATCCTCCGTTTACGTTTTCGTATGGCATCGCTGCCAGCCTCACTATTAGCATCTAAAGATGCACGCGTTGACACAGAGACAACAGTCCCCGCGTCCGACTCCATCTCCTCCTCCTCGTCAAATTGTTTTTTTGTTTTTTGGGTTTTTGGTTTGGACATTTTAAAACTGGATTTTTGTTCCCACGAGTAAGGGGGATATATGTGGGTCCTTGACCGAGCGGTGCCCCCTGCGCCCGGCAAAGCCTTCGGATTGATAACCCAGCGAAGGGTCGGCAGGTACTTCGCTGGAGTGGGCTCTAGCGACCGAATACCCATCGGCCACTCATCCCCTCGCGGAGCCTACAACACTTGGGATTGGGGTGATTTTTTAAAGAGGTTTCCTTCCTCGTGGTCCGGGCGGTTAAGCCAAGACCCTCGTTCCGCACAGAGTCGCGAGACATGATCCACGACACTCTGCGTACGCGGGTTACGAGTCGGCGATGACAGGCAAAGATCGCTCGTCGCACTGTCTGTTCGACGGCAGGGTGAGTGCACGCCAAACTCGCCACTGGGTCCGTTGCCGCCCGATCCGGGACAGACGCAACATTCCCACGCGATGCCACTGCCGCCCGCTACGGGTCAGACGCAGATAACACCGCCACCAACACCAAAAGGACACCACCGCCGCCCGATACGGGACAGACGCGGTGTGTCGACAGCCTCATCACCTGGTCCCGTCGTCGGTCAACTCTGATGAGCAGAATCATACCACGAGAGACATTCAGGATGAGGTTGGGACAGTTGCCGCCCGATACGGGACAGACGCAACACTCCTCCACAACACGAGTATTTACCGGCTCTCCAGCCATTTGGGACCGCTTAGCTTCCTCCGGTAGCTGGCTTGCTACGGAGTACTAAGCCCCCCCGCCGCGGCAAGGCGCGATCCCTTGGGGGGGAACCTAACCTAACCTAACCTAACCTAACCTAACCTAACCTAACCTAACCTAACCTAACCTAACCTAACCTAACCTAACCTTTTTTTTTTTTTTTTTTTTTTTTTTTTTTTTTTTTTTAACGCAGTGAAAATGCTTTACGCACCATATCTCCCGCCCGGGGGGGGCGAGAGACGTGTGTCGGACTCCCGGCGCCCTGAAAAGGGCACTGCTCCTGGACGGCTGGATTGCCGGCCAGGGGTTTACCGACTAAAAACACTGCGGAGTTCCTCGAAGGCGCCATTGGTGCCGGGGCTGCGGGATTGCTTGCGCATTCGCTCAAATCAGCCCCAGCGGCGTCGGCCCGCGTCATGGTCGCGCGGGGCCTCCTTCTCGATTAACGGGGAAGTTAGATGTTGACCTTCCCCGTCCGTCGTGGAAAAGGCGCACCGGAACACGGTGCGCGCCTTCTCGGGAGACCTGTTGGTGAGGGTAGCGGATTCCCCCGAGTCCACTACCCTGGTCTCCGTTAGGGAGGTGGGAGTTGGAGGTTGTAAAGCCTCCTCCGACCCCCCACTCTCCTTCGGCGAAGCGGGTGGGCGACAGCCGCAGCTTCGCGCTCCCTCTCCGCCGCCTCCTTTTGTGACACGACGGCCTCACAAAAGGTGACCATCGCCTGCCAGACCCTCTCACTCCGGACCATGCCCAATAAGACCGCCGGCAGCGAGAGGTCGGATCCCACCTCCGCTACGAGCACACGGCGCTCCTCGGACCAGGCAGGGCACCCCTCGAGGGTGTGTTGGGCCGTGTCCACGTCGCAGCCTCCACAATGATGGCAGACGGGAAGAGGCTCCCTCCTCACGACACGGTGCAGGTACTCACCGAAGCACCCGTGTCCGGTGAGCACCTGCGTGAGGCGATAGGTCAGCTGGCCGTATTTGCGGCGCAGCCAAGCCCTCAGTACGGGCTGTAGGGCTTCTGCAGTCCTAAGACCAGCGGTTGGAGTTGCTAGCCTTTGCCCCCATTCCTCTACCAGAGTACGCCGAGCCTGGCGTCTCCAACTTGCCTCCTCAGCGGCCGGAAAATGCTCCCCTCGGTCCCGAAGCTCCACTCGCCACGCGTACATTTGCGCGGAGAGCTCGGCCTCTAGGTCCCACGGCATGGTCCCAGCAAGCGCGCACGCTGCCTCATATGAGACCGTACGGTACGCACGACATATCCGCTGGGCCATCGCCCTCTGCGGCCTTCTCAGCAGGACGGCATTTCCGCCCGAAACCTTCTCCGCCCAAATAGGTGCGCCATACAGTGCCATGGAGCGAACCACCCCCTCGTAGAGACGGCGGCAGCCCCTGTTTGGCCCACCCAAATTCGGCATCAGCCGACCAAATGCGGCAGCCGCGCCCATGAGTCGTGGAGCCAGTTGCTCGAAATGAGCCTGGAAACTCCAACGGCTGTCCAATATGAGCCCCAAGTACTTTATTCGGGACTCCACCGCTATTCGGACGCCTCCCACCGTGATGTGGGCGTCTCTTGGTGGTCGCGCACGGGGGCCATGAAAAAGAATGGCCTCTGTCTTGTGCAGGGCCACCTCGAGACCCAACATTTGCTGCCGGCCCACTATCAAGCCCACTCCTACAGAGGCTAGACGGGACACTTCTCCAAACTCCCTCCCCCGGGCTGTGACGAGCGTGTCGTCTGCATAGCACGTGACACTCAGACCCGGGAGGAGGACACCCCTCAACACCCAGTCGTAACCGACGTTCCACAATAAGGGGCCCAAAACCGAGCCTTGTGGGACGCCGCACGACATGGGGGTTCGAACTATGGCCCCATCCTTCGACTCGTAGGTCAAGCACCTACCGCGCAGGTAGTCCGCGACCAATCGACGCAAGTAGGGAGGCACCTGGTGGTATTTAAGCGCCTCCCGTATGCAGCTCCACGGCAAGGTGTTGAACGCGTTGGCGATATCTAATGATACCGCCAAACACACCCCGCCGGAACTGACACACTCCTCCGAGAGGGTCTTGACGCGCTGGATGGCGTCAAGCGTTGACCGACCCTCTCGGAACCCGTACTGTACGTCGGATAAGTCGGGGCCTACTCCCTTCAGATGCTTGACAAGGCGGGCTGAGATTATTCGTTCAAAGAACTTACCCGCCTCGTCTAGCAGCAAAATCGGCCGGTATGCTGATGGCGATTCAGCTGGACGACCCTCTTTCCTTAAAAGGACAAGGAGCCCTTCCTTCCATTGTGCTGGAAACCGACCCGACTGCAGGCAAGCGTCATATAGCCTTCGGAGTCGATCCCCAAGCACACCAAGCGTCATAGCCAAGACACGGCCAGGTACACCGTCAGGCCCAGGCGCTTTATACCCCTTGCGGAGGCGCAACTCCGCCGAGCCAAACTCCGCGTCTGTAATGGCCGGAACCCCAGTTGGAGCGTCACGCGTAGGTGGAATACGTGACGCCATCGGTGGAGGCGCGAACTCGTCGCGGGAAGGGAACAGAGTTTCCACGACGCGCTCCACAAACTGAGGCTCCAGACACTTTGTTAGGGGAGGCGACCATGGCCGGAGTTTCCCCCGGACCAATTTGTAAGGCCTACCCCATGGGTCATTCTCAACAGTTGCTATCAACTCATCCCATGCGCTACCCTTCGCCTTCTTGATCTCCACTTGGAGGGTCTTCTTTGCCCTCGTGTAGTGGGTGCGTAAGGTCTCTTCGTGCGTCGGGTCACGGCGCGTCAATCTCCTGTACCTGGTGTACCGGCGGTGAGCAGCCACACATTCGGCGCGAAGTGCAGCGATCTCGCTCGACCACCAGTACACCTGACGCCTTCCGGGCCTGGGTTTGCTCCTGGGCATCGCGGCATCACAAATTGCCCTCATCGCCTCCCGAAACAAACCCGACTCTCTCTCCACGTCCAGTGAACCAGCTGAGGGAGGGGAACACCACGCCTGAACTTCGGCGGCCACCTCCAAAGCCTCCCTGTCCAATTTTGTCAAGGCCCATCTGGGTCGCGCGGGTGCGTTCGATCGACCAATAACCGGTGCCGCCGGGGAGTCGGAGACATCAAACCGGATGTAAAGATGGTCCGACAATGTCTCCACCTCCTCGACGACCCTCCAATCCTGAATACGCTGTGAGAGAGCGGCAGTCGACATCGATATGTCGACGATTGACGCGTCCCGGCATGTGAAAACCGACCCTCTGTTCAAGACAAAAAGGCCGGCCGCTAGTAGCCACTCCTCTAGGACATCACCGCGGTTGTCATTAATAGGGGATCCCCAAGCAGATGATTTGGCGTTGAGGTCCCCCATGACAAGGACCTGAGATGGACGGGCCTGGTGGATAACAGTACCGAGGCCGTCCAGAAAAGTCTCAAATTGCGCGAGAGATCGGCTTCGCGCGGGTGGAAAGTAAACGCCAAAGATTACCATGGCCTTCCACCGTACGGCCACATAACCCTGGCCTCGGGCAAAAAGGGTAGGAACCGCTTCGTCGGTCCTAGCAACAATTGCCACAGAGTCACGCTCGTCCCCGAACCAGTTGGTTCTATTCGGAACCAAGAAAGGCTCCGCAACCACCGCCAGATCTATCTTCCACTCCGCAAGGGATTGGAGTAATAGATCCTGCGCCCCAGCACAATGATTAAGATTAGCCTGCAAGAGCCGACTAAACATCATTGTTGCTAGTGATCATCGGCTCTGCAGGCACGGAGGCCCCAGACGTTGTAGGGGCCACAGTGGCGGCGGGTACCGAGGTTGCCTTTCTTTTCGCGGCAGCCCTCTCCTTCCTGGAAGGACCTTTACAGGCCCTTCCGCCAGCCCGATGGTTGGCTGGCTTGTTCATAGCCGCGCACACTGGACAGTGCGGGTCGGCTGAACATTCTCGGGCCTTGTGCCCCGGTCGACCACAGCGGTAACAGTCCGCACTGCGGTCTACCGGGGATGCGCAATTGCATCCGATATGGCCCTGCTCGTGGCATCTGTAGCAGATTCTAGTCCTCGGTTCGAGGATCTTGATCTGTGCCGATGTCCACCCAACGAGCAAGCGGCCCGCCACCACTTTTTTGGCAGCGGCCACCGGAACCTTCGCGACTACCGTCCCTAGGCCATACGGGGTCCGCCTCACCTCCCCGACTTTTATGTCTTCCACCGAGCATTCTGCCTTCCGCGCTAAAGCGTGGGAGACTTCCTCGGCGGTGACTGAATCGTCGAGACCAGACACACGTAGATCGACACAGCGTGTTGGCCTTGTGATCTTCACAGCCTGCCCAATCTCTTCCCTCATTTTTGAGGCTAAAGCGTCTGCCTTGGGGCCACTTGTAGTGCCCGGAACCTCGAGAATGTAGGCTCCTGTAGCGGCCTTGCGGCACCTTATACCACCCTCGATGCCCAGGTCCGGCAGGTTAATGTTCTGCCTCGCCCGAGCAATTACAGAGGCATACGTAGCCCCGTTTTGAATCGCCTCTGGCAACATCGTTATTACCACCGCGGCGGATCGCGGTTGTCGCAACTTCCTATTGCGCTTTTTCCTCTTGGCCTTCTTAGGGGCCGGTTTCGGTGCTGCCGCTGCAGGTGTAGGCGCAGGTGCAGACGTCTTCGCCTTCTTCTTTCTCTTCGCTACAACCGTCCACCCTTCGGAGGACGCTTGAGGAGGAGGAGGCAATTGAGGTGCCTCTTCAGGCACAGGAGCTCTCTCCCGCGTAGGTCTCTGTCGCGGTACCCTTTGTGGAAGAGGAGCGGGAACAGGGGCTTTCCCCCCTACCGCACGCTTGTCTTTTCTGCTCCGCCCAGGGGCAGAAGCCGGTACCGGAGAGGCGGCCCGTGATCGAGCCACCGACGTCGTCAGTTCGGTAAGTCCTCCGTACGGACTCATAGGCTCACTTTCGGGCAGCGGCAAGTGCACAGAAGGTGCATCGTGCCTGAGTGGCGGTCTCGTCCGTGGGGCTGGTAGCAGGCGGTCATTAAGGCCCGCCAACTTTGCTTCCATCATAGTGCCCATACTCTCCATAATGGAGCGTCGGAATTCGTCATCGCTCCGCGCAGGGGCAGGAGCGTTCACCGTGCGAGCTTCCATCTCCCGACGGAAAGCTGCGAACTCAGCTCGGTGTTGGTCAAGTTCTTTTTGTAGGCGTGCGTTCTCCGCCTGCAACGCCTGTGTTTCCTCCGATACCGTACGCTCAGAGAGGTCAAGCAGACACTCCTGAATGAGCATAGCGGCATTCTTGAGGGCAGTGTCGAAGCCACCCTTAAGATTCTTGCTCTTATTGGCGACGTCTAAGATGATCTTGACACTCGACACCACCCTGTCCTTCATCTGCACAGTCGGAAGAACGGGGTTCTCGTCCATGTGTCCAGGCGTCAGGCGGGCGCGATCCCTAAGTTCCCGCGCCACACGTGTTGTCTGCAGAACTTCTTCTTCTGCAAGAAGTCTAAGTTCCTGCTCTTTTTGCCGCAAAAGCTGCTCTTTAGCCTTTCTCAAGCCCACGTACTTGCCCGTTGTGGGCGGGCGACCTCGACCTCGACTGTGTTTACTGGTCCCAGTTTTGGTGACCTTACTACTGGAACGATCTATCAGAGACTCGCTGTCGCTGGTCGAGCCAGAGTGAATTCTCCTTTTGCGTTTCCTTTTGGCATCACTGCCAGCCTCACTGTGTGCATCAATAGATGCGTGTGTCGACACTGAGACAATAGTCCCCGCGTCTGACTCCATTCCTTCCTCGTCGTCTTTGTTGTCGTTGGTGTCGCCTCGCAACTCCGTGTTGCGAGTCTCCACCCTATCTCCTTCACATTCGTCCAAGTCATAATGTAAATCGGTGTCCTTTGTTGATAAGCCAGTGTCGTGTTCACGAAGGCGCACGGATCGTCGCGCGCCTACGAGGCAATTTGTGCCCACCCCAGAATACGGAGGGCTGCCCTCTACCTCGGTAGAGGGGCGGGATTCTCCCTTTCGGGTACCCGCCTGGGGAATCTTTTTCAAATTGCTTTGTAGATCCATGTTTTTACACATCTCCGATGACTCCACATCGTCGTCTCTTTTTTCAGGGGTGAGCTCCCCTGTCAGCACACCCTCATGAGGACGCACCCGTCCCGCCTGGCAGACTCACAGAAGAGCCCCGCCGGGACAAAATTGCCCCTCCCTCCAAGCCTGTCTGGTATGGGTGACCCTGCCAGCATAGCCTTGGAGTTCATTGGGAAGATGCCGCCCGATTCGGGACAGACGCATCAGAGAACGACATTTGTCTTAGCCGCCCGATACGGGACAGACGCTAAGACACTAGCCACAACAGTCAAGAGAGAACGACAGCGGGCTCCGTCCTGGGACCGCTTAGCTTCCTCCGGTAGCTGGCTTGCTACGGAGTACTAAGCCCCCCCGCCGCGGCAAGGCGCGATCCCTTGGGGGGGAACCTAACCTAACCTAACCTAACCTAACCTAACCTTTTTTTTTTTTTTTTTTTTTTTTTTTTTTTTTTTTAACGCAGTGAAAATGCTTTACGCACCATATCTCCCGCCCGGGGGGGGCGAGAGACGTGTGTCGGACTCCCGGCGCCCTGAAAAGGGCACTGCTCCTGGACGGCTGGATTGCCGGCCAGGGGTTTACCGACTAAAAACACTGCGGAGTTCCTCGAAGGCGCCATTGGTGCCGGGGCTGCGGGATTGCTTGCGCATTCGCTCAAATCAGCCCCAGCGGCGTCGGCCCGCGTCATGGTCGCGCGGGGCCTCCTTCTCGATTAACGGGGAAGTTAGATGTTGACCTTCCCCGTCCGTCGTGGAAAAGGCGCACCGGAACACGGTGCGCGCCTTCTCGGGAGACCTGTTGGTGAGGGTAGCGGATTCCCCCGAGTCCACTACCCTGGTCTCCGTTAGGGAGGTGGGAGTTGGAGGTTGTAAAGCCTCCTCCGACCCCCCACTCTCCTTCGGCGAAGCGGGTGGGCGACAGCCGCAGCTTCGCGCTCCCTCTCCGCCGCCTCCTTTTGTGACACGACGGCCTCACAAAAGGTGACCATCGCCTGCCAGACCCTCTCACTCCGGACCATGCCCAATAAGACCGCCGGCAGCGAGAGGTCGGATCCCACCTCCGCTACGAGCACACGGCGCTCCTCGGACCAGGCAGGGCACCCCTCGAGGGTGTGTTGGGCCGTGTCCACGTCGCAGCCTCCACAATGATGGCAGACGGGAAGAGGCTCCCTCCTCACGACACGGTGCAGGTACTCACCGAAGCACCCGTGTCCGGTGAGCACCTGCGTGAGGCGATAGGTCAGCTGGCCGTATTTGCGGCGCAGCCAAGCCCTCAGTACGGGCTGTAGGGCTTCTGCAGTCCTAAGACCAGCGGTTGGAGTTGCTAGCCTTTGCCCCCATTCCTCTACCAGAGTACGCCGAGCCTGGCGTCTCCAACTTGCCTCCTCAGCGGCCGGAAAATGCTCCCCTCGGTCCCGAAGCTCCACTCGCCACGCGTACATTTGCGCGGAGAGCTCGGCCTCTAGGTCCCACGGCATGGTCCCAGCAAGCGCGCACGCTGCCTCATATGAGACCGTACGGTACGCACGACATATCCGCTGGGCCATCGCCCTCTGCGGCCTTCTCAGCAGGACGGCATTTCCGCCCGAAACCTTCTCCGCCCAAATAGGTGCGCCATACAGTGCCATGGAGCGAACCACCCCCTCGTAGAGACGGCGGCAGCCCCTGTTTGGCCCACCCAAATTCGGCATCAGCCGACCAAATGCGGCAGCCGCGCCCATGAGTCGTGGAGCCAGTTGCTCGAAATGAGCCTGGAAACTCCAACGGCTGTCCAATATGAGCCCCAAGTACTTTATTCGGGACTCCACCGCTATTCGGACGCCTCCCACCGTGATGTGGGCGTCTCTTGGTGGTCGCGCACGGGGGCCATGAAAAAGAATGGCCTCTGTCTTGTGCAGGGCCACCTCGAGACCCAACATTTGCTGCCGGCCCACTATCAAGCCCACTCCTACAGAGGCTAGACGGGACACTTCTCCAAACTCCCTCCCCCGGGCTGTGACGAGCGTGTCGTCTGCATAGCACGTGACACTCAGACCCGGGAGGAGGACACCCCTCAACACCCAGTCGTAACCGACGTTCCACAATAAGGGGCCCAAAACCGAGCCTTGTGGGACGCCGCACGACATGGGGGTTCGAACTATGGCCCCATCCTTCGACTCGTAGGTCAAGCACCTACCGCGCAGGTAGTCCGCGACCAATCGACGCAAGTAGGGAGGCACCTGGTGGTATTTAAGCGCCTCCCGTATGCAGCTCCACGGCAAGGTGTTGAACGCGTTGGCGATATCTAATGATACCGCCAAACACACCCCGCCGGAACTGACACACTCCTCCGAGAGGGTCTTGACGCGCTGGATGGCGTCAAGCGTTGACCGACCCTCTCGGAACCCGTACTGTACGTCGGATAAGTCGGGGCCTACTCCCTTCAGATGCTTGACAAGGCGGGCTGAGATTATTCGTTCAAAGAACTTACCCGCCTCGTCTAGCAGCAAAATCGGCCGGTATGCTGATGGCGATTCAGCTGGACGACCCTCTTTCCTTAAAAGGACAAGGAGCCCTTCCTTCCATTGTGCTGGAAACCGACCCGACTGCAGGCAAGCGTCATATAGCCTTCGGAGTCGATCCCCAAGCACACCAAGCGTCATAGCCAAGACACGGCCAGGTACACCGTCAGGCCCAGGCGCTTTATACCCCTTGCGGAGGCGCAACTCCGCCGAGCCAAACTCCGCGTCTGTAATGGCCGGAACCCCAGTTGGAGCGTCACGCGTAGGTGGAATACGTGACGCCATCGGTGGAGGCGCGAACTCGTCGCGGGAAGGGAACAGAGTTTCCACGACGCGCTCCACAAACTGAGGCTCCAGACACTTTGTTAGGGGAGGCGACCATGGCCGGAGTTTCCCCCGGACCAATTTGTAAGGCCTACCCCATGGGTCATTCTCAACAGTTGCTATCAACTCATCCCATGCGCTACCCTTCGCCTTCTTGATCTCCACTTGGAGGGTCTTCTTTGCCCTCGTGTAGTGGGTGCGTAAGGTCTCTTCGTGCGTCGGGTCACGGCGCGTCAATCTCCTGTACCTGGTGTACCGGCGGTGAGCAGCCACACATTCGGCGCGAAGTGCAGCGATCTCGCTCGACCACCAGTACACCTGACGCCTTCCGGGCCTGGGTTTGCTCCTGGGCATCGCGGCATCACAAATTGCCGTCATCGCCTCCCGAAACAAACCCGACTCTCTCTCCACGTCCAGTGAACCAGCTGAGGGAGGGGAACACCACGCCTGAACTTCGGCGGCCACCTCCAAAGCCTCCCTGTCCAATTTTGTCAAGGCCCATCTGGGTCGCGCGGGTGCGTTCGATCGACCAATAACCGGTGCCGCCGGGGAGTCGGAGACATCAAACCGGATGTAAAGATGGTCCGACAATGTCTCCACCTCCTCGACGACCCTCCAATCCTGAATACGCTGTGAGAGAGCGGCAGTCGACATCGATATGTCGACGATTGACGCGTCCCGGCATGTGAAAACCGACCCTCTGTTCAAGACAAAAAGGCCGGCCGCTAGTAGCCACTCCTCTAGGACATCACCGCGGTTGTCATTAATAGGGGATCCCCAAGCAGATGATTTGGCGTTGAGGTCCCCCATGACAAGGACCTGAGATGGACGGGCCTGGTGGATAACAGTACCGAGGCCGTCCAGAAAAGTCTCAAATTGCGCGAGAGATCGGCTTCGCGCGGGTGGAAAGTAAACGCCAAAGATTACCATGGCCTTCCACCGTACGGCCACATAACCCTGGCCTCGGGCAAAAAGGGTAGGAACCGCTTCGTCGGTCCTAGCAACAATTGCCACAGAGTCACGCTCGTCCCCGAACCAGTTGGTTCTATTCGGAACCAAGAAAGGCTCCGCAACCACCGCCAGATCTATCTTCCACTCCGCAAGGGATTGGAGTAATAGATCCTGCGCCCCAGCACAATGATTAAGATTAGCCTGCAAGAGCCGACTAAACATCATTGTTGCTAGTGATCATCGGCTCTGCAGGCACGGAGGCCCCAGACGTTGTAGGGGCCACAGTGGCGGCGGGTACCGAGGTTGCCTTTCTTTTCGCGGCAGCCCTCTCCTTCCTGGAAGGACCTTTACAGGCCCTTCCGCCAGCCCGATGGTTGGCTGGCTTGTTCATAGCCGCGCACACTGGACAGTGCGGGTCGGCTGAACATTCTCGGGCCTTGTGCCCCGGTCGACCACAGCGGTAACAGTCCGCACTGCGGTCTACCGGGGATGCGCAATTGCATCCGATATGGCCCTGCTCGTGGCATCTGTAGCAGATTCTAGTCCTCGGTTCGAGGATCTTGATCTGTGCCGATGTCCACCCAACGAGCAAGCGGCCCGCCACCACTTTTTTGGCAGCGGCCACCGGAACCTTCGCGACTACCGTCCCTAGGCCATACGGGGTCCGCCTCACCTCCCCGACTTTTATGTCTTCCACCGAGCATTCTGCCTTCCGCGCTAAAGCGTGGGAGACTTCCTCGGCGGTGACTGAATCGTCGAGACCAGACACACGTAGATCGACACAGCGTGTTGGCCTTGTGATCTTCACAGCCTGCCCAATCTCTTCCCTCATTTTTGAGGCTAAAGCGTCTGCCTTGGGGCCACTTGTAGTGCCCGGAACCTCGAGAATGTAGGCTCCTGTAGCGGCCTTGCGGCACCTTATACCACCCTCGATGCCCAGGTCCGGCAGGTTAATGTTCTGCCTCGCCCGAGCAATTACAGAGGCATACGTAGCCCCGTTTTGAATCGCCTCTGGCAACATCGTTATTACCACCGCGGCGGATCGCGGTTGTCGCAACTTCCTATTGCGCTTTTTCCTCTTGGCCTTCTTAGGGGCCGGTTTCGGTGCTGCCGCTGCAGGTGTAGGCGCAGGTGCAGACGTCTTCGCCTTCTTCTTTCTCTTCGCTACAACCGTCCACCCTTCGGAGGACGCTTGAGGAGGAGGAGGCAATTGAGGTGCCTCTTCAGGCACAGGAGCTCTCTCCCGCGTAGGTCTCTGTCGCGGTACCCTTTGTGGAAGAGGAGCGGGAACAGGGGCTTTCCCCCCTACCGCACGCTTGTCTTTTCTGCTCCGCCCAGGGGCAGAAGCCGGTACCGGAGAGGCGGCCCGTGATCGAGCCACCGACGTCGTCAGTTCGGTAAGTCCTCCGTACGGACTCATAGGCTCACTTTCGGGCAGCGGCAAGTGCACAGAAGGTGCATCGTGCCTGAGTGGCGGTCTCGTCCGTGGGGCTGGTAGCAGGCGGTCATTAAGGCCCGCCAACTTTGCTTCCATCATAGTGCCCATACTCTCCATAATGGAGCGTCGGAATTCGTCATCGCTCCGCGCAGGGGCAGGAGCGTTCACCGTGCGAGCTTCCATCTCCCGACGGAAAGCTGCGAACTCAGCTCGGTGTTGGTCAAGTTCTTTTTGTAGGCGTGCGTTCTCCGCCTGCAACGCCTGTGTTTCCTCCGATACCGTACGCTCAGAGAGGTCAAGCAGACACTCCTGAATGAGCATAGCGGCATTCTTGAGGGCAGTGTCGAAGCCACCCTTAAGATTCTTGCTCTTATTGGCGACGTCTAAGATGATCTTGACACTCGACACCACCCTGTCCTTCATCTGCACAGTCGGAAGAACGGGGTTCTCGTCCATGTGTCCAGGCGTCAGGCGGGCGCGATCCCTAAGTTCCCGCGCCACACGTGTTGTCTGCAGAACTTCTTCTTCTGCAAGAAGTCTAAGTTCCTGCTCTTTTTGCCGCAAAAGCTGCTCTTTAGCCTTTCTCAAGCCCACGTACTTGCCCGTTGTGGGCGGGCGACCTCGACCTCGACTGTGTTTACTGGTCCCAGTTTTGGTGACCTTACTACTGGAACGATCTATCAGAGACTCGCTGTCGCTGGTCGAGCCAGAGTGAATTCTCCTTTTGCGTTTCCTTTTGGCATCACTGCCAGCCTCACTGTGTGCATCAATAGATGCGTGTGTCGACACTGAGACAATAGTCCCCGCGTCTGACTCCATTCCTTCCTCGTCGTCTTTGTTGTCGTTGGTGTCGCCTCGCAACTCCGTGTTGCGAGTCTCCACCCTATCTCCTTCACATTCGTCCAAGTCATAATGTAAATCGGTGTCCTTTGTTGATAAGCCAGTGTCGTGTTCACGAAGGCGCACGGATCGTCGCGCGCCTACGAGGCAATTTGTGCCCACCCCAGAATACGGAGGGCTGCCCTCTACCTCGGTAGAGGGGCGGGATTCTCCCTTTCGGGTACCCGCCTGGGGAATCTTTTTCAAATTGCTTTGTAGATCCATGTTTTTACACATCTCCGATGACTCCACATCGTCGTCTCTTTTTTCAGGGGTGAGCTCCCCTGTCAGCACACCCTCATGAGGACGCACCCGTCCCGCCTGGCAGACTCACAGAAGAGCCCCGCCGGGACAAAATTGCCCCTCCCTCCAAGCCTGTCTGGTATGGGTGACCCTGCCAGCATAGCCTTGGAGTTCATTGGGAAGATGCCGCCCGATTCGGGACAGACGCATCAGAGAACGACATTTGTCTTAGCCGCCCGATACGGGACAGACGCTAAGACACTAGCCACAACAGTCAAGAGAGAACGACAGCGGGCTCCGTCCTGGGACCGCTTAGCTTCCTCCGGTAGCTGGCTTGCTACGGAGTACTAAGCCCCCCCGCCGCGGCAAGGCGCGATCCCTTGGGGGGGAACCTAACCTAACCTAACCTAACCTAACCTTTTTTTTTTTTTTTTTTTTTTTTTTTTAACGCAGTGAAAATGCTTTACGCACCATATCTCCCGCCCGGGGGGGGCGAGAGACGTGTGTCGGACTCCCGGCGCCCTGAAAAGGGCGCTGCTCCTGGACGGCTGGATTGCCGGCCAGGGGTTTACCGACTAAAAACACTGCGGAATTCCTCGAAGGCGCCATTGGTGCCGGGGCTGCGGGATTGCTAACGCATTCTCACAAATCAGCCCCAGCGGCGTCGGCCCGCGTCATGGTTGCGCAGGGCCTCCTTCCTGATTAACGGGGAAGTTAGATGGACCTTCCCCGTCCGTCGTGGAAAAGGCGCACCGGAAAACAGTGCGCGCCTTCTCGGGAGACCTGTTGGTGAGGGTAGCGGATTCCCCCGAGTCCACTACCCTGGTCTCCGTTAGGGAGGTGGGAGTTGGAGGTTGTAAAGCCTCCTCCGACCCCCCACTCTCCTTCGGCGAAGCGGGTGGGCGACAGCCGCAGCTTCGCGCTCCCTCTCCGCCGCCTCCTTTTGTGACACGACGGCCTCACAAAAGGTGACCATCGCCTGCCAGACCCTCTCACTCCGGACCATGCCCAATAAGACCGCCGGCAGCGAGAGGTCAGATCCCACCTCGGCGACGAGCACACGGCGCTCCTCGGACCAGGCGGGACACCCCTCGAGGGTGTGTTGGGCCGTGTCCACGTCGCAGCCTCCACAATGATGGCAGACGGGAAGAGGCTCCCTCCTCACTACACGGTGCAGGTACTCACCGAAGCACCCGTGTCCGGTGAGCACCTGCGTGAGGCGATAGGTCAGCTGGCCGTATTTTCGGCGCAGCCAGGCCCTCAGTACGGGCTGTAGGGCTTCTGCAGTCCTAAGACCAGCGGTTGGAGTTGCTAGTCTTTGCCCCCATTCCTCTACCAGAGTACGCCGTGCCTGGCGTCTCCAACTTGCCTCCTCAGCTGTCGGAAGATGCTCTCCTCGATCCCGAAGCTCCACTCGCCACGCGTACGTTTGCGCGGAGAGCTCGGCCTCTAGGTCCCACGGCATGGTCCCAGCAAGCGCGCACGCTGCCTCATACGAGACCGTGCGGTACGCCCGACATATCCGCTGGGCCAACGCCCTCTGCGGCCTTCTCAGCAGGACGGCATTTCCGCCCGAGACTTTCTCCGCCCAGATAGGTGCGCCATACAGTGCCATGGAGCGAACCACCCCCTCATAGAGACGGCGGCAGCCCCTGTTTGGCCCACCCAAATTCGGCATCAGCCGACCAAACGCGGCAGCCGCACCCATGAGTCTTGGAGCCAGTTGCTCAAAATGAGCCTGGAAACTCCAACGACTGTCCAGAATCAGTCCCAGGTACTTGATTCGGGACCCAACCGCTATTCTGACGCCTCTCACCATAATGTGGGCGTCTCTCGGTGGTCGTGCACGAGGACCATGAAAAAGAATGGCCTCTGTCTTGTGCAGGGCCACCTCGAGTCCCAACATTTGCTGCCGGTCCACTATCAGGCCCACTCCTTCAGAGGCGAGACGGGACACCTCTCCAAACTCCCTCCCCCGGGCTGTGACTAGCGTGTCGTCTGCGTAGCACGTGACACTCAGACCCGGGAGGAGGGCACCCCTCAACACCCAGTCGTAACCGACGTTCCACAATAAGGGGCCCAAAACCGAGCCTTGTGGGACGCCGCACGACATGGGGGTTCTAACTACGTCCCCATTCTTCACCTCGTAGGTCAAACACCTACCGCGCAGGTAGTCCGCGATCAATCGGCACAAGTAGGGAGGCACTTGGTGGTATTGCAGCGCTTCCCTAATGCAGCCCCACGGCAGGGTGTTAAACGCGTTGGCGATATCTAGTGATACCGCCAAACACACCCCGCCGGAGCCGACACTATCCTCCGAGAGGGTCTTGACGCGCTGGATGGCGTCAAGCGTTGACCGACCCTCTCGGAACCCGAACTGTGTGTCCGAAAGATCGGGGCCTACTCCCCTCAGATGTTCGACAAGGCGGGCTGAGATGATTCGCTCAAAAAGCTTGCCCACCTCGTCGAGCAGCAAGATCGGCCGGTACGCCGACGGCGAGTCTTCCGGGCGGCCATCCTTCCTTAAGAGGACAAGAAGTCCCTCCTTCCATTGTGTTGGAAACCGACCCGATTCAAGGCAAGCATTATAGAGCCTACGGAGTCGATCCCCAAGCACATCTAGTGTCAGAGCCAAGACACGGCCAGGTACGCCGTCAGGCCCAGGCGCTTTATTCCCCTTGCGGAGGCGTAGCTCCGCCGAACCAAACTCCGCGTCTGTTATGGCCGGAACCCCAGTTGGAGCGTCACGCGTAGGTGGTATGCGCGACGCCATCGGTGGCGGTGCGAACTCGTCGCGGGAAGGGAACAGAGTTTCCACGACTCGCTCCACAAACTGAGGCTCCAGGCACTTTGTCAGGGGAGGCGACCACGGCCGGAGTTTCCCCCGGACCAGCCTGTAAGGCCTGCCCCATGGGTCCGTATCGAGGGTCGCCACCAACTCATCCCAGGCGTTTCCCTTGGCCTTCTTTATCTCCACTTGGAGGGTCTTTTTTGCACTCCTGTAGTGTGTGCGCAGGTTCTCCTCATGCGTCGGGTCACGGCGCGCCAATCTCCTGTACCTGGTGTACCGGCGGTGAGCAGCCACACATTCGGTGCGAAGTGCAGCGATCTCGCTCGACCACCAGTACACCTGACGCCTTCCAGGCCTGGGTTTGCTCCTGGGCATCGCGGCGTCACATATCGCCGTCATCGCCTCCCGGAACAAACCCGACTCGCTCTCCACGTCCAGTGGACCAACTGGGGGAGGGGAACACCATGCCTGAACTTCGGCAGCCACCTCCAAAGCCTCCCTGTCGAGTTTTGTCAAGGCCCATCTGGGTCGCGCGGGTGCGTTCGATCGACTAACGACTGGGGCCGAAGGGGAGTCGGAGACATCGAACCGGATGTAAAGGTGGTCCGACAATGTCTCCACCTCCTCAACGACCCTCCACCCCTGGATGCGCTGTGAGAGGGCGGCAGTCGACAACGATATATCGACGATTGACGCGTCCCGGCACGTGAAAACCGACCCTCTGTTCAAGACAAAAAGGCCGGCCGCCAGTAGCCACTCCTCTAGAACATCGCCGCGATTGTCATTTACAGGGGATCCCCAAGCAGATGATTTTGCGTTGAAGTCCCCCATGACAAGGACCTGCCATGGACGGGCCTGGTGGATAACAGTGCCGAGGCCGTCCAGAAATGTCTCGAATTGCGCGAGAGATCGGCTTCGCGCAGGAGGGAAGTAGACCCCGAAGATTATGATGCCCTTCCACCGTACCGCCACGTAACCCTGACTCCGGGCAAATAGGATAGGAGCCGCCTCATCTGTCCTTGCAACTATCGCCACAGAGTCACACTCGTCCCCAAACCAGTTAGTCCTATTCGGAACCAGAAAAGGCTCCGCAACCACCGCCAGATCTATCTTCCACTCCGCAAGGGATTGGAGTAATAGATCCTGCGCCCCAGCACAATGATTTAGATTAGCCTGCAAGAGCCGACTAAACATCATTGTTGCTGGTGATCATCGGCTCTGCAGGCACGGAGGCCCCAGACGCTGTAGGGGCCACAGTGGCGGCGGGTACCGAGGCTGCCTTCCTCTTAGCGGCAGCCCTCTCCTTCCTGGAAGGACCTTTGCAGGCCTTTCCGCCAGCCCGATGGTCGGCTGGTTTGTTCAAAGCCGCGCACACTGGACAATGCGGGTCGGCTGAACATTCTCGGGCCTTGTGCCCCGGTCGACCACAGCGGTAACAGTCCGCACTGCGATCTACTGGGGATGCGCAATTGCATCCGATATGGCCCTGCTCGTGGCATCTGTAGCAGATCCTAGTCCTCGGTTCGAGGATCTTGATCTGTGCCGATGTCCACCCAACGAGCAAGCGGCCCGCCACCACTTTTTTGGCAGCGGCCACCGGAACCTTCGCGACTACCGTTCCTAGGCCATAAGGAGTACGCCTCACCTCCCCAACCTTTATGTCTTCCGCCGAGCACTCTGCCTTCCGCGCTAAAGCGTGGGAGACTTCCTCGGCGGTGACCGATTCGTCCAGGCCCGACACGCGTAGGTCGACACAACGTGTTGGCCGTGTTACTTTGGCAGTCTGGCCGATCGTCTCCCTTATCTTAGTGGCTAGAACATCTGCCTTAGGGCCGCTTGTAGTGCCCGGAACCTCGAGTATGTAGGCTCCTGTGGCGGCCTTGCGGCACCTTATACCGCCCTCGATGCCCAGGTCCGGCAGATTAATGTTCTGCCTCGCCCGAGCAATTATAGAGGCATAAGTGGCCCCTTTTTCGATCGCCTCTGGCAACATAGTGATGACTACCGCGGCAGATCGCGGCGGTCGCAACTTCCTGTTGCGCTTTTTCTTCTTGGCCTTCTTAGGGGCCGGTTTCGGAACTGCCGCTGCAGGTGTAGGCGCAGGTGCAGTCTTCTTTGCCTTCTTTTTCTTTCTCTTCTCCACAACCGTCCACCCTTCGGAGGACGCTTGAGGAGGAGGAGGCAATTGAGGTGTCTCTTCCGGCACAGGAGCTCTCTCTCGTGGAGGTCTCTGTCGCGGTGCTCTTTGTGGAAGGGGAGCGGGGACAGAGGCATTCCCCCCCACAGCACGCTTGTCTTTTCTGCTCCGCCCAGGGGCAGAAGTCAAAACCGGAGAGGCGGCCCGTTGTCGAGCCACAGACGTCATAGGTTCGGTGAAGCCTCCGGATGGGCTCATTGGCGCACTTTCAGGAAGCGGTTCCAGCACAAATTGTGCATCGCCTCTGAGTGGCGGCCGTGTCCGCGGGGCCGGTAGCAGACGGTCATTCAAGCCCGCTATCTTGGCGTCCATTATCGTGCCCACACTCTCAATAATGGAGCGTCGGAATTCGTCATCGCTCCGCGCGGGGGCAGGAGCGTTCACCGTGCGAGCTTCCATCTCCCGACGGAAAGCTGCGAACTCAGCTCGGTGTTGGTCCAGTTCTTTTCGTAGGCGTGCGTTCTCCGCCTGCAACGCCTGTGTTTCCTCCGATACCGTACGCTCAGAGAGGTCAAGCAGACACTCCTGAATGAGCATAGCGGCATTCTTGAGGGCAGTGTCGAAGCCACCCTTAAGATTCTTGCTCTTATTGGCGACGTCTAAGACGATCTTGACACTCGACATCACCCTGTCCTTCATCTGCACAGTCGGAAGAACGGGATTCTCGTCCATGTGTTCAGGCATCAGGCGGGCGCGGTCCCTAAGTTCCCGCGCCACACGTGTTGTCTGTAGAACTTCTTCTTCTGCAAGCAGTCTAATTTCCTGCTCTTTTTGCCGTAAAAGCTGCTCTTTAGCCTTTCTCAAGCCCACGTACTTGCCCGTTGTGGGCGGGCGACCTCGACCACGACTGTGTTTGCTGGTCCCAGTTTTGGTAACCTTACTGCTGGAACGATCTATCAGAGACTCGCTGTCGCTGGTCGAGCCAGAGTGAATTCTCCTTTTGCGTTTCCTTTTGGCCTCACTGCCAGCCTCACTGTGTGCATCAATAGATGCGTGTGTCGACACTGAGACAATAGTCCCCGCGTCCGACTCCATCCCTTCCTCATCGTCTTTTTTGTCGTTGGTGTCGCCTCGCAACTCCGTGTTACGAGTCTCCACCCTATCTCCTTCACATTCGTCCAGGTCATAATGTAAATCGGTGTCCTTTGTTGATAAGCCAGTGTCGTGTTCACGAAGACGCGCGGATCGTCGCGCGTCTACGAAGCAATTTGTGCCCACCCCAGAATACGGAGGGCTGCCCTCTACCTCGGTAGAGGGGCGGGATTCTCCCTTTCGGGTACCCGCCTGGGGAATACTTTTCAAATTACTTGGTTTGTCCATTATTCCTTCTCCCCGATGACTCCACATCGTCGTCTCTTTTTTCAGGGGTGAGCTCCCCTGTCAGTACGCCCTCATGAGAACGCACCCGTCCCGCCTGGCAGACTCATAAGAGCCCCGCCGGAACAAAATTGCCCCTCCCTCCAAGCCTGTCTGGTATGGGTGACCCTGCCAGCATAGCCTTGGAGTTCACTGGGAAGATGCCGCCCGATTCGGGACAGACGCATCCGAAAAACAACATGTGACTTAGCCGCCCGATACGGAACAGACGCTAAGACACTAGCCACAACTGTCGAGAGAGAAAGACATCGGGCTCCGTCCTGGGACCGCTTAGCTTCCTCCGGTAGCTGGCTTGCTACGGAGTACTAAGCCCCCCCGCCGCGGCAAGGCGCGATCCCTTGGGGGGGAACCTAACCTAACCTAACCTAACCTAACCTAACCTAACCTAACCTAACCTAACCTAACCTAACCTAACCTAACCTTTTTTTTTTTTTTTTTTTTTTTTTTTTTTTTTTTTTTTTTTTTTTCGCAGTGAAAATGCTTTACGCACCATATCTCCCGCCCGGGGGGGGCGAGAGACGTGTGTGGGACTCCCGGCGCCCTGAAAAGGGCGCTGCTCCTGGCGGCTAGGACTGCCGACCAGGGGTATACCCACTAAAAACACTGCGGTGTTCCTCCGAAGGCGCCATTGGTGCCGGGGCTGCGGGATTGCTTGCGCATTCTCACAAATCAGCCCCAGCGGCGTCGGCCCGCGTCATGGTCGCGCGGGGCCTCCTTCTCGATTAACGGGGAAGTTAGATGTTGACCTTCCCCGTCCGTCGTGGAAAAGGCGCACCGGAACACGGTGCGCGCCTTCTCGGGAGACCTGTTGGTGAGGGTAGCGGATTCCCCCGAGTCCACTACCCTGGTCTCCGTTAGGGAGGTGGGAGTTGGAGGTTGTAAAGCCTCCTCCGACCCCCTACTCTCCTTCGGCGAAGCGGGTGGGCGACAGCCGCAGCTTCGCGCTCCCTCTCCGCCGTCTCCTTTTGCGACACGACGGCCTCGCAAAAGGAGACCATCGCCTGCCAGGACCTCTCACTCCGGACCATGCCCAATAAGACGGCCGGCAGCGAGAGATCCGAACCCACTTCAGCGACGAGAACACGGCGTTCCTCGGACCAGGCGGGACACCCCTCGAGGGTGTGCTGAGCCGTGTCTTCGTCGCAGCCTCCGCAGTGGTGGCAGACGGGAAGAGGCTCCCTCCTCGCAACACGGTGCAGGTACTCACCGAAGCACCCGTGTCCGGTGAGCACCTGCGTGAGACGGAATGTAAAGGTTCCGTGTTTTCGCCGCAACCAAGCCCTCATTACGGGCTGGATGGCCTCCACCGTTCTATGGCCAGCAGTTGGATCCGCCAACCTTTGGCCCCACTCGTTCTCCTGGATGCGACGTACTTGGCGCTTCCATCTGGCCTCCGCGTAGGCCGGGAGACGCTCTCCTCGGTCCCGACACTCTACACGCCACGCATACGTTTGCGCGGATAGCTCGGCCTCCAAATCCCATGGCATCGTCCCTGCCAGTGCGCACGCTGCCTCGTATGACACCGTGCGATAAGCCCGACATATTCTCTGGGCCAGCGCCCGCTGCGGCCTCCGCAGTAAGATGGCATTTCCGCGTGACAAACTCTCCGCCCAGATAGGCGCGCCGTAGAGGGCCATTGAGCGAACCACCCCCTCATAGAGGCGGCGGCAGCCCCTGTTCGGGCCACCCAAATTCGGCAGCAGCCTACCGAGTGCGGCAGCAGCGCCCATTAGCCGCGGGGCCAGCGACTCAAAGTGGGCTTTAAAACTAAGGCGACTGTCCAGAATTAGTCCCAGATATTTGATTTGGGACCCTACCCCAATTCTCACGCCTGCCACCACAATGTGTGCGTCTCTTGGCGGTCGCACTCGCGGACCATGAAAGAGGACGGCCTCTGACTTGTGCAGGGCCACCTCGAGACCCAGCATTTGTTGCCGGTTCACAACCAACTCCACTCCAACCGTGGCGAGTTGGGACGCCTCCGTGAAATCCCTCCCCCGGGCCGCGACGAGCGTATCGTCCGCGTAGCATGTAATGCTCAGACCCGGGAGGAGTGCACCCCTCAGCACCCAGTCGTAACCGACGTTCCACAATAAGGGGCCCAAAACCGAGCCTTGTGGAACGCCGCACGACATGGGGGTCCTAACCAATGTCCCGTCTCTAGCCACGTAGGTCAGGCACCTACCGCGCAGGTAGTCCGCGACCAACCGACACAAGTAGGGAGGCACCTGGTGGTATTTTAGCGCCTCCCTTATGCAGCTCCACGGCAGGGTGTTGAATGCGTTGGCGATATCGAGTGATACCGCCAAACTCACCCCGCCGGAACTGACACATTCCTCCGAGAGGGTCTTGACGCGCTGGATGGCGTCTATTGTCGACCGACCCTCTCGGAACCCGTACTGTATGTCGGAAACATCAGGGCCTACTCCCCTCAAGTGTTCGACGAGGCGGGCTGAGATGATACGCTCGAAAAGCTTACCCACCTCGTCGAGCAACAAGATCGGCCGGTACGCCGACGGCGAATCCTCTGGGCGACCATCTTTGCGCAAAAGCACAAGAAGCCCCTCCTTCCATTGCGATGGGAACCGACCCGCCTCCAGGCATTTGTCGTACAGCCTACGGAGCCGATCCCCAAGCACATCTAGCGTCATGGCCAAAACGCGACCAGGGACGCCATCAGGCCCAGGAGCTTTCTTCTTCTTGCGGAGGCGTAATTCCGCCGCACCAAACTCCGCATCTGTGATAACTGGAACCTCGGTCGGGGTGTCGCGCGTAGATGTAGTGCGCGACGCCATCGGTGGAGGAGTGAACTCGTCGCGGGAAGGGAACAGAGTTCCCACGACACGCTCCACAAACCGGGGTTCCAAGCACTGCGTTAGGGGAGGCGACCAAGGCCGGAGTTTCCCCCGGACCAGTTGGTATGGCCTACCCCATGGGTCAGTGTCGAGGGTCGCAATAAGCTCCTCCCATGCCTTCGTCTTGGCCTCTTTAACTGCTATTTGAAGCGCCTTCTTTGCGCTTCTATACAGCGTTTGTAGGGCCTCTTCCTGCGACAGATCGCGGCGTGTCAGTCTACGGTACCTGGTGTACCGGCGGTGAGCTGTCACACATTCTTGCCGGAGTGCAGCAATTTCACTCGACCACCAATACACCTGTCGCTTTCCGGGTTTGGGTTTGCTCCTGGGCATCGCGGCATCGCATATAGCCGTCATCGCCTCCCGGAACAAACCCGATTCATTCTCCACGTCCAGGGGAGCCTCTGTAGGGGAACACCACGCCTGTACCTCGGCAGCTACTTCTAACGCTTCCCTATCAAGGCGTGTTAAGGCCCATCTGGGCCGCACAGAAACACTTGATCTTTGAGAGACCGGTGTCGACGGGGAACTGGAGAGATCCAGTCGGATATATAGGTGATCCGACAATGTCTCCACTTCCTCGACGACCCTCCAACCTTGTACGCAACGTGCGAGCGCAGACGATGACAATGATATGTCAACAATCGAGGCGTCGCGACATGTACACACCGACCCCCTGTTCAACACAAAGAGGCCGGCGGAAATCATCCACTCTTCCATTACCTCGCCCCGGAGGTCGGTCACAGGAGAACCCCATGCGGAGGACTTCGCATTGAAGTCCCCCATCACAAGAACCTGCGACGGACGGGCCCGGCCAATGACTACCCCGAGGCCATCCAAGAAGACCTCGAACTCCGCAAGCCTTCGACTTCGCTCAGGAGGGAAGTAGACCCCGAAGACTACTAAGCCCTTCCATCGAACCGCTACGTAGCCCTGACCCTGAGCAAAAAGGGCGGGAGCCTCGTCATCGGACCTCACAATTATTGCGACGGAGTCATCCACGTCCCCGAACCAGTTGTTTCTGGTCGGGACCGAATATGGCTCCGCCACCACCGCCATGTCTATCCTCCATTCTGCGATGGATTGTAGGAGGAGATCTTGCGCCAACGCGCAATGATTAAGGTTGGCTTGTATGAGCCGACTAAACATCATTGGTGGCGATGGTCATCGGCTCTACAGTCGCGGAAGCCCCAGATGTTGTTGGGGCCGCCGTGGCGGCGGGTGCCTGGGTAGCCTGCCTTCTGGCGGCCGCCCTTTCCTTCCTGGAAGGCCCTTTGCAGGCCTTCCCGCCAGCTCGGTGATTAGCTGGCTTGTTGACCGACGCGCACACTGGACAGTGTGGGTCCGCCGAGCACTCCCGCGCCTTGTGCCCCGGGCGACCGCAGCGGTAACAATCACCGCTACGATCTACCGGAGACGAGCAATTACAGCCGATATGGCCTTGCTCGTGGCAGCGGAAGCAGATCCTCGTCCTTGGTTCCAGGATCTTGACCTGGGCCGACGTCCACCCCACGAGAAGGCGGCCTGCCACGACTTTCTTGGCTGCAACAACCGGGCACTTTACCACGACCGTTCCCATTCCGTAGGGAGTGCGTCGTACTTCCCCTACTTTTACCTCGTCCGCCGAACATTCTGCTTTCCTCGCTATTGCGAGAGAGACGTCCTCGGCAGTGACGGATTCGTCAAGGCCAGATACGCGAAGGTCCACGCAGCGTGTAGGTCTTGTTACCTTCGCCGTCTGGCCGATCTCCTCTCTCATTTTACTGGCCAATAAGTCCGCCTTTGGGCCGCTTGTGGTACCCGGAACCTCCAATATAAAGGCTCCGGTTGCAGCCTTGCGGCACCTCAGGCCCCCCTCAATGCCCAGGTCTGACAGATTAATATTCTGTCTCGCCCGAGCAATAACGGAGGCGTACGTGGCACCGCTATTCACCGCTTCTGGCAACATCGTTATAACGACGGCAGCGGAGCGAGGAGGTCGCAGCTTCCTGGTGCGTTTCCTCTTCTTCTTTTTTGCCTTTTTAGGGGCCGCTTGCAAAGAAGCGCTTTGGGCGGGGACGGGATTGCCCACCACCGCTTCTTGTGTCCTTTTCTTGTTCTTTTTCTTCCCCACTACTGTCCATCCTTCAGAGGCTGGCGGCAGTTGAGGGGAAGGAGTTGGTTCTGCCACCTGTTGTGTTACAGGGGCTCTCTTCTTATTCGGCGGCCTCTGTGGAAGAGGAGCTGGAGTAGGAACAGGAACGCTCCTACCCACCGCGCGTTTGTCAATCCTGTTTCGCCCAGGGGCGGAAGTCAACGTCGGGGAGGTGTCCCTTGAGCGTGCCACAGATGTGACGCTCTCGGTGACATTTCTGAGCGGACTCAGCGGCTCACTTTCGGGCAACGACATGTGCACAGAGGGTGCGTCGTGCCGGAGTGGTGGTCGTGTCCGCGGGGCTGGTAGCAGGCGGTCATTTATACCCGCCAGCTTCGCGTCCATAATAGTGCCGACGCTCTCTATTATTGAGCGCCGGAATTCGTCGTCATTTTGTGTGGGGGGAGCACTCGTGGTACGTGTCTCCATCTCCCGGCGGAAAGCCGCAAACTCCGCTCGGTGCTGATCCAGCTCCTTTTGAAGGCGTGCGTTCTCCGCCTGCAACGCCTGCGTCTCTTCTGACACCGTTCGCTCGGAGAGGTCGAGAAGACACTCCTCGATGAGTAAAGCGGCATTTTTGAGGGCAGTGTCAAAGCCACCCTTAAGATTTTTACTCTTGTTGGCAATGTCCAAGATAATTTTTACATTTGCCACCACCCTGTCCTTCATTTGCACAGTCGGAAGGACGGAATTCTCTTCTACGTATTCGGGCATTAGGCGGGCGCGATCTCTCAGTTCGCGCGCCACACGAGCCACCTGCAAGACCTCTTCTTCTGCAAGAAGCCGCAATTCCCTCTCTTTTTGTTTGGCAAGCTCCTCCTTCGCTTTCTTTAAGCCAACGTACTTGCCCGTTGTTGGTGGGCGACCTCTACCGCGACTGTGTCTGGTCAAAGTCTTCGAGACCTTCTGTTGAGAGCGATCCAGCAGATTCTCGCTGTCACTGGTCGAACCAGAGTCTTGGATCCTCCGCTTTCGCTTTCTCAAGGCATCCCTGCCAGCTGCACTACCTGCGTCTACGGACGCGCACGTCGACACCGAGACTACTGTCCCAGCGTCAGACACCATCTCCTCCTCATTGTCAGTTTTCCTGCCGTGGTCTTTGGTGTCGCCTCGCAACTCCGTGTTACGAGTCTTCACCCTGTCTCCTCCTTCACAATCGTCCAAATCGCTGTGCATATCAGTTTCCGTTGTTCGTAAGCCATGTGTGTCGTGTTCACGAAGACGCGCGGATCGTCGCGCGTCTACGAAGCAATTTGTGCCCACCCCAGAATACGGAGGGCTGCCCTCTACCTCGGTAGAGGGGCGGGATTCTCCCTTTCGGGTACCCGCCTGGGGAATACTTTTCAAATTACTTGGTTTGTCCATTATTCCTTCTCCCCGATGACTCCACATCGTCGTCTCTTTTTTCAGGGGTGAGCTCCCCTGTCAGTACGCCCTCATGAGAACGCACCCGTCCCGCCTGGCAGACTCATAAGAGCCCCGCCGGAACAAAATTGCCCCTCCCTCCAAGCCTGTCTGGTATGGGTGACCCTGCCAGCATAGCCTTGGAGTTCATTGGGAAGATGCCGCCCGATTCGGGACAGACGCATCCGAAAACGACATTTGACTTAGCCGCCCGATACGGGACAGACGCTAAGCCACTAGCCACAACCGTCAAGAGAGAGAGACAGCGGGCTCCGTCCTGGGACCGCTTAGCTTCCTCCGGTAGCTGGATTGCTACGGAGTACTAAGCCCCCCCGCCGCGGCAAGGCGCGATCCCTTGGGGGGGAACCTAACCTAACCTAACCTAACCTAACCTAACCTAACCTAACCTAACCTAACCTAACCTAACCTAACCTAACCTAACCTAACCTAACCTAACCTAACCTAACCTAACCCAAACACTTTTTTCAAAATTCTGTCACTAAATACTGATATTTTTTCAAAATTTTTTGTGTTATAAATTAAATATCGGCGTTCTTTATATACCTAATTAATTAGCGTGACGTTTTGGTTAATTATACCTATTAAAAATACCTAAAGTTTACAAAAATTTGACGTTTTTGAATAGAAAGTTCAAAATTTTATATTGACCATATTATATATTTTTATATATTCGTATTCAGCTAGTTGTTTTACGTCTATTGACATACTCCGTTTCATTCGGAAAAACTCATTTTTCGCTGAAAATTCGAATTTTCCTCTTAAAAAATCTAGACTAAGTCTAGATTTTAAAATTTTTGTATTGGGTAGGTGTGGTTTTTCGTTCGTTTAGACGAGGCTCGCGCGTCCGCGCTGTTTGAAGCCCCTAACGCGAAAATCCATCGACAAATTTTCTTAATTTTCCAAATTTTTACTTTAACAAAATTTAACATCAGTTTTTGAATTTTTTCCAAATTTTTTTTATAGTGACGCTGTCACTTTTTATTTCATAATTAGATAGAACTAGCTAAGCTCTGTCTATAGACACCCCACTCGGTAGGGTTGGTCGTTAATTTTCTTGGGAAATCGCATTTTCCGACCTTGAGTTTTCCCGATTTTCCTCGTTTTCCACCAAATTATCACCTGGTAGACGCGGCTCGGTCCCCCGAACCGCCTGGCATCTGAAACAGGAAAATCGGCTGATAAACTCCTGAGAAAATCGCGAAAAACCGCAAAAAATAGCCCGCCCACCCACCCTTTATTGCCGTGGGTACATCAACTCGCTTCAGTTTCTAGTGACAGTTATACGCCTATAACTTTTAAACGAGAAGAGTTATCGCGCGGTCTTCACTTCTAGACTTGTCTTACCAATACGTACCTGAAAGCGTATAAATATATACATATATATATAAATAATAAAATAGCCTATATACGTACCTGACCTATACTTACCTGTGTTGTCCTTGTTGTTCCGCTTGGCTGCACCTGTAAATAAAAAGAAAAAAGTGTTTAGTTTTAAGTAGTAATTAGTTATTTATATTTTAATCCTATTGTTTATTTATATTTAATTTGAAATTTTAATTTAGATTTTAATATTTATTGAATTTTGAATTGAAATTTTAATTTAAATCTATTATTTATTATTGTAAATCGTGCTATTTTATTTTTATTGTTATTGACAGTTTACCAGCCCCTTTACAGCTGAGTAAATAATCGCCCCCCAAAATGCATAGAACTCCTCCCACCCACAGGTCGTCCGTGGACTCGTCCAAAGCTGGCAACAGCAAAGTACGGACTAGTATCGATCGAATCGAGTCCACGGAGGATCTGAGTCTGACAAGGGTGATAAAGAGCGCAACATTGTCAAAGGCCCCCAAGGCTATCAAAAAGGTAGTCACTTCGTCCTTACCGCAGTTTCCAGAGCTGGGCTCAATCGCTGAGTGCCTTGCGTACATTAAGGCGCTCGCGATCGACATCAAGAGCCTAATGCAACAGTCTGGAAACATACGGACCGAAGTAAAATTGGGGGTCAATAACAACGCTGACAACATGCAACACGTTGCGAAAAGGATTGAGGATCTGCTCAAACACGAGAGCCTACCAACATCAGACTCGAACGTGGTTGAGCAGACCATCATTCCCAAAATAGAGGAGATGCTGGAGAGGCATGAGAAGAAGATCGGAGACCTCATGACCACCAGCAATGTGGGGCGAATTGACGACGGCACCTCTACAACTCTGCAGCAAATCGAGCTTCAGTCGCTTCTCCTCGACGAGAAGTGCAAAAAGCTTGCAGATGTTGTAGAGCGGCTTACTTACGCTGAAGCCACAGCCAAAACGCGAGTACCCACAACAAACACTAAAGCGTATGTCCAACTGCCGCAGGTACATAGCCTCATAGTGTCATCCGAGCGAGTAGAGGACACGAGCGGCGACGTCATGCAGACCATCCGCACGGCCGTCGACGCTCGGTCCTCTGGTATCAGGGTCGATTCAGTCCGGAAAGCGAAGGACCAAAAAGTAATAATCGGTTGCAGTACCGAAGAGGAACGCCAAAGGGTGATGAGCAAAATTAAGAACTCAAACAAGGGTCTTCTGGTCGAAACGGCCAGAAACAAAAACCCGCTCATCATCCTTAGGCACGTCCTCTCGGTGAACACCGACGAAGAGGTACTGCAATCGATTAGGACTCAAAACCGAAACATCATCGGCGACCTAGATACCCAGGAGCTCGTGGTCAAGTACCGGAAAAAGACCAGGAACCCCCACGTGTGCCATATAGTCGTAGAAGTCACTCCTCCTATATGGCACAGAATCACAGAAGTGGGACGCGTGCACATAGATCTTCAGCGCGTAGTGGCAGTAGATCAAAGTCCACTGGTTCAGTGTTCCAGGTGCTTGGCCTATGGACACGGACGCAGGCTATGTACCGAGGCGGCAGACTTGTGCAGCCACTGCGGGGGGGCACATCTCGCAACGGCGTGCGAACAACGCGCCTCCGGAGCCCCGCCCAGCTGCCGCAACTGCACAACCGCGAAATTGGACAGCGTCGAACACAACGCCTTTGACGGCGCCTGTACCATACGCCAAAAGTGGGACTCGTTAGCAAGAGCCAAAATAAGTTACTGCTGAGGGCCCCCTAGTTAAAATCATAGACGCTCTATGGCATCGTTTCTGCAACACAGACCAATACCACAATACAACGCAAGTTCTAGTGCTGCACAGGGCCTCCAAACCCACAGCATTCAGTGACGTAACGCAAAAAGTTTGCCAGGCCCTAGGCAGTAAAAACAGCACATCTGGAATAGTCACACCAACACCTAGTGATAAACAAAAAGATAAATTAAAATATCTGTTAAAACACAAAAATTAGGCAAAATATATAAATAAATGTATTATGAATAATATGTATAATTATATATCTAGTCAAATAAGTGTGATAATAGTTAATAATCCTATATCTAGTCAAATACAATTAAAACAAAAGTGTAATAATAGTAATAAAATAGTTGAATTATATAATAATAAATAGCTTATAATCTTAAAAACCTAACCTAACCTAACCTAACCTAACCTAACCTAACCTAACCTAACCTAACCTAACCTAACCTAACCTAACCTAACCTAACCTAACCTAACCTTTTTTTTTTTTTTTTTTTTTTTTTTTGTTGACGCGGGGAAATGCGTTACGCACCGTACCCTTCACCGGGGAAGTGAAGGGCGTGTGTGGGACTCCCGGCGCCCTGAAAAGGGCGCTGCTCCTGGACGGCTGGATTGCCGGCCAGGGGTATACCCACTAAAACCCCGCGCGCTCCTTCTACGCCTTAGTGGTGGAGTCATGGGTACGGGACAAGCCTCACTCCACAACCCCACCGGCGTCAGCCCGTCTATGACAAGACGGGCCCTGCGCGGCCCCCCGTTGTTGGTGGGGGGCCTGTGGGACCAACCGGGAGCGACCGGTCGTTCCCACCCGTCGACGGCGGTGACCCGTGCAATGCGGGAGGAGGTGTCCCCACACCCCCTACCCGCAGGTCACCACCAGGCTGGAGAAGGGAGCGGTCGTACAACCGCCTTCTCCGGCCCCTTCGACGTCTGCGGTGCGGCGGTGCGAGAGGATCCTCCTCCCGACCCCGCTCCGCCGCCTCCTTCTGCGAGATGACTTCCTCACAGAAGGAGGCTACTGCGGCCCAGGCCCCTTCGCTACCTATCATGGCATAGACCACACTAGGCAGCGAGAGGTCCGGGCCCACCGACGCCTGGAGGCACCGGCGCTGCTCCACCCAGGCCGAACATTCGGCGAGGGTGTGCTGCGCCGTGTCCACCGGCGCGCCACAGTGGTGGCACGCCGCGGTCTCCTCCCTCCCGATCCTGCACAGGTACTTCCCAAAGCAACCATGCCCGGAAAGCACCTGCGACAGTCGGAAGGAGAGGACCCCGTGCCTCCGCTCGGTCCAGCCTTCGATTACTGGACCGATGGCGTCTAGGGTACGCCGGCCAAACTCCGCAAAAGCCATCTCCGCCGTCCACCGGCGGAGCATGACTCTGCGGGCATTGCGCCTGGCGGCGTCCCTCTCTTCAGGTGCCGGGCGCTCTCCCCGCGCCCGCTGGTCCGCCGTCCAATGGTAGACGGCGGACTGCACCTCGGCCTCCAGGTGCCACGGCGGAGTGCCCGCCATGGCACAGGCCGCCGCGTGACCCACCGTCCCGTAAACCCGGGCCACTCGCTGAGCGATGGCGCGTTGTAACCTAACCTAACCTTTTTTTTTTTTTTTTTTTTTTTTTTTTTTTTTGTTGACGCGGGGAAATGCGTTACGCACCATACCCTTCACCGGGGGAGTGAAGGGCGTGTGTGGGACTCCCGGCGCCCTGAAAAGGGCGCTGCTCCTGGACGGCTGGATTGCCGGCCAGGGGTATACCCACTAAAACCACCGCGGTGTTCTCACTACGACACCCTTGAAAGCGGACTCGTGGGTACGCTTGCGCAGTCCTCCACGAGCCGCGGGTGTATCCGCCGAAGCGGAACCTCCAGGGGGTAAGGCAGCAGATGTCGCCGCCCTACGCACTCCGTGGATCACGTGATCGACCTGAACACTAGATCGACCACGTCTGTCGTGACCCCGTGCAGTCAGGCGGAGGAGCCCCCACTCCTACCACCCGAAGGGTCACCGCCTAGACGGCAGCGATTGTGGCTGCGTAAGCCCGACGTCGCCGCCCAAGCCGTCTCCGGCGGATTGGATCCGAGAGAGGATCATCCTCTCGTATCCGCTCCGCGGCCTCCTTTTGGAGCATCACTTGCTCGCAAAAGGCGACCATCGCATCCCAAGATCTTTCGTCACCGACCATGGCCTTAACCACGGCCGGCAAGGAGAGATCTCCTCCCACAACGGCAGCAAGAGCCGCCCGCTCCGTCGCCCACGCCGGACAGACCCCCAGCGTGTGTTCGGCAGTGTCATCTCTGTGGCCGCAGTGATTGCACACCTCCAGGGGCTCCCTACGGGCTATGTGGCACAGATACCTGCCGAAGCTTCCGTGCCCCGACAGGATCTGCACCAGCCGGTAGGTCAGCGACCCGTGCCGCCTGTTCACCCAGGCTTTGAGCACTGGGCGGACAGCCGCCACGGTCCAGACGCCAGCGGTCGGCTCTTGCAGCCTCTCCCTCCATTTGCGCAGCAGCCGAGCCTGTGCTCGCCGCTTCCATCGAGGTCCGTCAGTCGGATCCTCACCTTCGGACTCCCTCCTTCGGTGGTATGCCTCCGCCAGGACCTCGGCCTGCAGGTCCCAGGGGGGCATACCAGCGATAACACATGCAGCCGCGTGCGACACCGTGCGGTATCCTCGTACCGCCCTGACGGCCATGACCCGCTGCGCCTGGCACAGCTTAGCCTTATTCGGGCCGTTCAGGGCGCCGACCCACACGGGTGCACCGTACAACGCCATGGACCTGACGACGCCTGCGTACAGACGCCGACAGGTCCGACTAGGACCTCCGATGTTCGGTAGGAGTCTACCAAGGGCACTCGCGGCCTGCAAGAGCCTCGGGGCCAAACGAGAGAAGTGCTCCCGGAAACTCCACCGCGGGTCGAGGTGAATCCCAAGATATTTCATCTGGGGCTTCAGCCCGACCGTTTCCCCCCCGATGACAATGTTGGCACCTTCGGGAGGCCCCCCCCGAGGACCGTGAAAGTACAGTGCCTCGGTTTTATTGAGGGCCACCCTTAGGCCCAACATTACTATGCGCCCAATGACTCGCTCGGTGCCAGCGACAGCACGAGCGGACGCCTCCTCATAATTTTCCCCCCGGGCCGTGACCAGTGTGTCGTCCGCGTAACACACGACTCTCACGCCCGGAGGAAACCCCCCCCGCAAGACCCAGTCGAATCCGACATTCCACAGGAGTGGTCCTAGGACAGACCCCTGCGGAACCCCGCACCCGACCGGTCTTCGATGGACCCTTCCGTCCCTCCCCTCATAAACGACCCATCGGTCCCTAAGGTAAGCACTTATTATTCGCCGAAGATATAGTGGCACACGGTGGAAGCAAAGTGCCTCCTCAATACACCCGAACGGCAGCGAGTTGAAGGCGTTCGCTATGTCCAAAGACACCGCCATCAACCCGCCACCTCTGCCAACGGCACCATCCGAGAGGGCTTTGACACGAAGGATCGCGTCAATTGTAGATCGGCCCTCCCGGAACCCGTACTGGCAGTCGGATAAATCCGGACCCACCTCACGCAGATGGTCGACGACACGGGACGCAATGATACGCTCGAAGAGCTTTCCCGTGTCGTCGAGCAAAACTATTGGGCGATAAGCAGAGGGAGACTCAGCAGGGCGCCCACTCTTCCTTAGAAGGACTAACCTTCCCTCCTTCCAGCAGGACGGGAACCGGCAAGACGTCAGGCACGAGTTCAGAAGCCCGGTAAGGTGGACCTCCAACTCGCCCAGCGCTGTCGCCAGCACCCGCCCTGGAACACCGTCCGGCCCTGGGGCAGTGTTTTTTGCCCGGAGCTTAGCTGCCGCGATGGCGATCTCGGTCTGCGTGACGGCAGGGACCTCTCCGACCTCGTCATTTTCCACAACTGGGTCCACTGCCATCATCGGGGGGACGTGAGCGGGCCCGTCAGGGAACAGCGCCGACACAACGTCCTCCAGCAGCCGAGGCTGCATGGTCTCGGTGACCGGGGGTCCTCGCGCGCGCAGTTTGTTACGCGCGGCGCGGTACGGACGACCCCACGGGTCACGATCGAGAGCCTCCAGCATCTCCTGGCGTTTGGCGGCTTTGGACCTGCTGATGGCCAGTTTGAGGTGTTTTTTGGCCTCCAGATACGCGTTGTGCAACAGGTCCTCCACCTCCTCATTCCTCCTCCGCCGCCTCCTGTGTCTGGTGTACTCGCGACGAGCTGCAATGCAGCCCTGCCTCAGTTCGGCAATTTCGCGAGTCCACCAGTACACCTCCCTCTTCGGAGCTCCCCTCCTGGCCCGAGGCATTGACGCGTCGCAGATACGAGTCAGCGCATCTCGGAACCTTATGGCCCCGTCGTCAGCCTCCGCCGGCTCGAACGGCCGCATGGTCCAGGCTTGGACGATCGCGGCCTCAGCCAGCACCTCCACGTCGAGGCGCGACAGGGACCACCTTGGGAAGGAAGCCCGATTCTCCTCCCTCCGACGGGAATAGTCGTCACTGGACGAGGCGGAGACCCCAAACCTGATGTATCGGTGATCCGATAAGGTCTCCACGTCGTCCAGAACCCGCCAATTCAATACGCGACGTGCGAGGGCGGGGCTAGTAAACGTGAGGTCTACTATTGAGCCACCCCACTGTCGCACGTACGTATTGACGGAGCCGCGGTTGAGAGGCACCAGGCCGCAAGATGCCGCCCACGTCTCCACCGCTTCTCCGCGATCGTCGGTCGCCGGGGATCCCCACATCGTGCTGTGGGCATTAAAGTCCCCAAGCACGATGACATTGAGCGGAGATGCCCGCCGTACAGCCGCCCCGAGTCGGTCAAGGAACGACTCATATTCGGCGAGCGATCTGTTGGGGGAAAAGTATACCCCGACGACCAAGGTATCGTCATACACAACCGACACAAAACCGGGCTCTCGATCCCTGACGATGAAGGGCAAACAGCCCGAGCCCGAAGCCGCGATTATAGCCACGGTATCCCCGATGTCCCCCACCCAGTTTGGCTGAGAGGAGACGAAGTAGGGATCCGATACGACCGCCACATTAATTGACCACTGCAGCATGGTTTGGAGGAGCAGGTCCTGCGCACCAAGGCAGTGGTTCAAATTAACCTGCAGGAAGCGATGTTGAGTGGCCATTAAGAACCGGTCATCATCACCTCCGCAGGCGGCTCCCTAGGTTGGTTCGGTTCTGGGGCTCTTCCAGCCGAGCTTTTGCCCTTCTTGGGCCGAACGCACTTGCGCCCGCCAGCCGAATGATTGGCCGGTCTCCCAGCGGCCTTACATGTGGCGCAGCTTGCATCCCTGGTGCATGCCGCAGCCATGTGACCCTCCGCTCCGCAGCGGAAGCAGTTCCGACTGCGGTCAATAGTGGACTTGCACTGGGCCCCTGTGTGACCGATCTCGAAGCATCGGTAACACTTCAGCGGTCGGGGACCCAGCGCACGTACCCGGGCGGCACTCCATCCGACTAGGAGTCGCCCTTTCTCCGCGAGTGGTTTCGCTGCCTCTACCGGGCACTGCACTATGGCACTACCCGCACCAAAGAGACCGGCGCGCACCGAACCCACTCTCACCTGCTCTACAGAGCAATTGCCTCCTGCCGCGATGGCGGCCGCGATGTCTGGTGCCGTCACCGAGTCATCCAGCCCCGAAATGCTTAGGTCTATGCATTTCGTGGGCCGGGTGACCTTTACAGACTCCGGTAAAATCTCCCTTAGCTTCTGAGCTAAGGAGTCTGCTTTTCCGCCACTGTCCACTCCCGGGATTTCGAACACACGGCCCCCTGTGGCCGCGGCTCGGAACCTGAGCCCCTCACCGATATGTAGGTGGGTTAGGTCCAGGTCCTTCCTCGCATTTGTGAGCAGTTTCTCAAAAGTGAGGCCCTGCTCTTTGGCCTCTGGCATCAGTGTCAGGACCACTGCCGCTGACCTTGGTGCGCGAAGCTTATTCTCCGCCGGTTTTGGCTTAGCCTGTTTAGGCTTTGCCTTGCCCTGTGGCCCAGTTGCATTGGCCCCATGCCTTGCTGGAGGTTTCCCGCCAGCTGGTCGGCTCGGAACAGTAGCCACATTTGAAGGGGCAGCGCCTTTCTTTTTCTTCTTGCGTTTTCGGCGCACGACCTCAGTCCACACCTCCGCATCTTGCGGCTGTCTAGCCGCCCTCGTAACTCCAGTGGAAGCCGGAACTGCCGGTTTTGGTGCCCGTTTGCTCCCTACGTTTGATGGAGCAGCCATCGCCTGTGCCTGCCTAGAGGACTGGCTGGCGTCTGCTCGTAGCGGAGGACGAACTCTTTTAGGGGGAAGCAGGCGGTCGTCCAGGCCCGCCAGCTTGGCATCGACCATGTTGCCCATTTCCCTAAGAAGAGTCGCCCTCTGGTCCTCCCATGACATGTCGCCGGTTGGTTTTGGCGGTTCTGGCACGTTTCGGCGCGAATTCTCCGTGCGGATACGATCCATCTCCTCGCGGAGCTGGGCCATTTCCGTTCGCACCGTCTCTAGGCGAGTCTGCAGGTCCTCGTTCTCCATACGGAGCATTTGGACCTCCTCGTTGACAGTTCTGCCTGAGAGTGCTGTCAGGGTTTGCTCGATGTGCTTGGCGGCAGCTTTGAGCGCCCCTCTGAAACCGCCCTTGATATTTTTGGACTTGGTTTCCACGTCCCGAATTAGTTTGACGGTGCCCTTGATCTGCTTCTCGATGCAGTCGGCGGGCACGGTCGCGAGAAGTCTGGTCGCCTCAATGACTTCCGCCTCTGCCTCCAGTTCAGAAGCCTCTTGTTGGGCTTTGATGTAGTCCGCCTTGGCCTTGGCAAGGCCGACATAGTGCCCCGTTGTGGGCGGTCTCCCTCGGCCACGTTTGGCTACGTTTTTGGCCTTGGGGTTCGCCCTGACGGAACTGGTGTCACTCCCACTAGAGAAGTCGGGATCCGACTCCTTTGCCGTCCTCGCTCTCTTCGTTGTGCGCAGTTTGCGCCCCAACGCCGGCGTTGGCACTTCAAAGTGCTCTGTCTCCATCCGTGAGCCCTCGGAGTCTGAACCTCCGACCGAAACAATTGTCTCATCAGAGACCACCTCCCTCGTGTTTCGTTTGGTCCTTTGCGGTTTGGGCTCCAAACCCCTCGCAAACCTAAGGCTCCCTTCACTGCTACCAGCAGCGGCGTCGTCATCGTTATGTCCGCTTGAAGCGGCACTCGTCACAATTTTGCCACTTTTAGTGGCCCTCTTCACCTTCGCGCTTGAAAGCGCCCCTTTCGCGCTCGAATGCGCCGTTTTTGCCTCAATGGAGGCCGCGCCCAAAGGCACGGAGCAGGTGTTTGCCCCCCCAGATACTGGTGGGCTGCCTGCCGAAGCCGAAGCAACGACAGGGAGGGATTCTCCCCCCGCGGTTAGGCGGTTGGTACCCTCCTGGGGTAGTTTGTTTTTTCGCACGCTACTCATGTTTCTCGTCGGTGGGGGGATCGCCCCCTGACGCCCTAATGACAGTGACCCACTGCCATTCAGACCCTCGCCGGGCGCCGAACTTGGTCTTGGGATTTTTATTGTGGTTTACTCCACTCGGCCCGGACAAATGCCCCGACAGCCCCCGGTCCCCGAAGGGATAACGGTACACGAGGGTTTTTATAGTGGTTTGCCATCCACGCAGCCCGGGCAAAGCCCCGCCGGCCCCCGGTCCCCGAAGGGATTACGGTGTGCTAGGGTTTCTTTTTTATAGTGGTTCACCATCCACGCAGCCCGGGCAAATGCCCCGACGGCCCCCGGTCCCCGTAGGGATTACGGTGTGCAAGGGATTCTTTTTTATAGTGGTTCACCATCCACGCAGCCCGGGCAAATGCCCCGACAGCCCCCGGTCCTCAGAGTGAGGATTACGGTATGCCCTCCCCGTCGGAGCTCGCATGAATTACTCATTAAGGAGTAAGACAGCGAGCCCGACCCCCATTGTGGGATGCTTAGCTTCCCTCAGTAGCTGGATTGCTACGAGGTACTGAGCCCCCCCGCCACGACAAGGCGCAATCCCTTGGGGGGGAACCTAACCTAACCTAACCTAACCTAACCTAACCTAACCTAACCTAACCTAACCTAACCTAACCTAACCTAACCTAACCTAACCTAACCTAACCTAACCTTTTTTTTTTTTTTTTTTTTTTTTTTTTTTTTTTTTTTTTTTTTTTTGTTGTCGCGGGGAAAATGCTTTATGCACCGTACCCTTCACCGGGGAGTGAAGGGCGTGTGTGGGACTCCCGGCGTGAAGCGCTGCTCCTGGGCGGCTGGATTGCCGACCAGGGGTCTACCCACTAAAAACCACCGCGGTGTTCAAACGCCGCCACCCATAATGCGACTCACGGGCACGCTCGCGCAATCGACCGCGAGCCGCGGGTGCATCCGCAAGTGCGGAACCTCCCTGGTTCGCGTGGTCCACCAGAACACTTGGTGCACCACGCCCGACGTGACCTTGTGCAATCGGGAGAGGGAGTCCCCGTTCCCCCACCCGAAGGCCACCGCTCGGTCGACAGATGGCGGGGGTCGTCCGCCAGGTGTCGAGCGAGCCACCCCACAGGATCGGATCCGCTAGGGGGTCATCCTCTCGGACCCGATCCATCGATAGTCACCTTCGCGAGTTCGACGCAATCGCGAAGGAGACCATCGCCTCCCACGATCTCTCGTCACCGTTCTTGGTGGGTCCAGTACCAAGTCCGGCAAGGAGAGATCCCTCCCCAGTTGGCGACCGAAGCCGCCCCTCCCTTCACACGCCGGGATGCGGACCGACGCGTGATTCGGCGGTGTCATCATACCCTCCCTACTGATGACCCCAGTAATGACAACCGCCAGTCGATTTTTTATTGTGGTTTACTCCACTCGGCCCGGACAAAAGCCCCGACAGCCCCCGGTCCCCGAAGGGATAACGGTGTACGAGGGATAATTTTTTATAGTGGTTCACCATCCACGCAGCCCGGGCAAATACCCCGCCGGCCCCCGGTCCTCAGGGAGGATTACGGTGTGCAAGGGATGCCTTTTTTATAGTGGTTCACCATCCACGCGGCCCGGGCAAATACCCCGACGGCCCCCGGTCCTCACAGGGAGGATTACGGTGTACAAGGGATGCCTTTTTTATAGTGGTTCACCATCCACGCGGCCCGGCGAAAAGCACGGACGGCCCCCGGTCCTCACAGGGAGGATTACGGTGTGCAGGGGATGCCTTTTTTATAGTGGTTCACCATCCACGCGGCCCGGCGTAAAGCACGGACGGCCCCCGGTCCTCACAGGGAGGATTACGGTGTGCAGGGGATGATTTTTTATAGTGGTTCACCATCCACGCGGCCCGGCGTAAAGCTCGGACGGCCCCCGGTCCTCAGTGAGGATTACGGTGTACAGGGGGTGCTTTTTTATAGTGGTTCACCATCCACGCGGCCCGGCATAAGCCAGACGGCCCCCGGTCCTCGGGCGGAGAGGATTACGGTATGCTAGGGATTCTTTTTTAACGTGGTTCACCATCCACGGGATTCTTTTTTAACGTGGTTCACCATCCACGGCCTCCCTGCGGGGATTCTTTTTTAACGTGGTTCACCATCCACGGGATTCTTTTTTAACGTGGTTCACCATCCACGGCCTCCCTGCGGGGATTCTTTTTTTAACGTGGTTCACCATCCACGGGATTCTTTTTTAACGTGGTTCACCATCCACGGCCTCCCTGTAGGGTTCCTCCAAGGGACTCGCGTGCCCTACTCATGATGAGTAGGACATCGAGCCCCGCACCCTATTGTGGGACCGCTTAGCTTCCCCCAGTAGCTGGCTTGCTACGGAGTACTAAGCCCCCCCGCCGCGGCAAGGCGCGATCCCTTGGGGGGGAACCTAACCTAACCTAACCTAACCTAACCTAACCTAACCTAACCTAACCTAACCCAGTAACCGCCCCCCCGCGACTTTAACATCTTGTTGCTCCGCGCAAAAAATTCGGAAAGTCGGTTTACTTTTATCTCACAACCCTCAAAATAGTATCAAAGTGAAGTGCAGTGTGTGCTTAACAAGTGCAATTGGAGAACACTCGATATCCCGCAGGACCTCCAAGTTATTAAGCACCAAACTTCCCGGTTAGTAAACAACACCTTCGGAGGACCCGATCATCCTGATCTATATACCGACGGATAGGCGATCAAAAGCCCAATCCAACAACGGTCGAACCAGGAAGATCGGAGAACGCATCGGGAAGTTATAAGCCACCAAAGGTTCGTAAAATCCCATACAGACAAGGCGACCTACTAAGGCAGACAACACGCGCCGCCAAGCCGGCGCCGAATACAGTACACAACAACAGACTGTACGCTACGGTACGTCGCCGAGTCACTAGGTGAGTTACGAACCTGAAGACAGGCAACAGTCTCAAGAGTCGTGAGGAGCAGAGCTGAAGACAGCTATCACATCAGAGCTGTTCCAGGGAACTCCTCAACAAACTGCGGTAGGAGAGCCGTTCCTGTACGGAACCAGGACCGGGATCAAGACCTCCCCAGGATCTTAAGGCCCCATCGGGACACCACCACCCCCCCCCGCTCACCACCAAGCCCACCAGAAGCAAACTACGTCACAGAAGTCCGTGGGAACCCGTGCTTGGGCTCCACACAGTCAGGAGTGCTGGTACAAGCGACTGGTCCCAAGGGTTAGTATTCCCCCCAACACCCCCCGCGCTCCAGAAACCGCACCCCCTGGAAGCTAATTCCGCCGTACGAGATCGCAGGACCCCGTGCGTGGGCTCACAGGAATCGGGAGAGGAAGGCCAACTGAGCAGCCCCAAGGGTAATAACGAACCCCCCCAACACCCCCTGCGCTCCAGAAGCCCCATCCCCTCGAGACCCAACTCCGTCATCCGGGATCGCAGAGCTCCGTGCGTGGGCTCGTTGCACTCGGGAGAAGAAGGCCAACTGTCCAGCCCCAAGGGTTCAAACCACCCCCCCAACACCCCCGCATCCAGAAGCCTCACAGCGCCGGAAGAAAACACCTCGTGCGTGGGCTCGTTGCACTTGGGAGAAGAAGGCCAACCGTCCAGCACCAAGGGATTAAACCACCCCCCAACAACCCCCGCGCTCCAGGAAGCCCCACCCTCCCGGAAGAAAACACCTCGTGCGTGGGCTCGTTGTACTCGGGAGAAGAAGACAAATCGTCCAGCACCAAGGGATAAAACCACCCCCCCAACACCCCCGTGCTCCGGAAGCCTCACCCCCCCCGGAAGAAAACACCTCGTGCGTGGGCTCGTTCCACTCGGGAGAAGAAGGCCAACCGTCCAGTGCCAAGGGATTAAACCACCCCCCCAACACCCCCTGCGCTCCAGAAGCCTCACCCCCCTGGAAGAAAGCCCCTCGTGCGTGGGCTTGTTGTACTCAGGAGAGGAAGGCAAGTCTACTGGCCCCAAGGGTTTAAACCACCCCCCCAAACACCCCCTCGGACAAATACCCCGCGAGCCGTAGCGTAGTCATTTCTGGACCCACAACACCGTGCAAGGGCTCAAAAGAATCAGAAAGAGAAGACCTACAAAACTGCTCCAACGGTTTTGAGAAAACAGCATCAAACTAAAAAAAATATTTTGTAGAAACACGGAACTCCAGCATCACAGCAGCAAAAAGAATCCAACTTTTTTGAACTCTAACATATTATTTCTACCATATTATTTCAATTGTGCAATAGTGAATAAATAAAAAAAAAAAAAAAAAAAAAATTCACACAAGTTAAAAAATAAAATAAAAAAAAAAAAAAAAACAATTAATCAACACCTTCAATCTTGCCAAGGGAATCTAGCACTAACTATGTCTAGCAACAACAAGACCACCCCGGAGGTCGCGGAAGACAAGACCGCGCAAACCCAACAGCCGTCGTCGACATCCCCGCCACCACCGCCTTCGTCCCCCAAGCAAGGTAAGTCGAAAACTACTACACAGACCACATCACCACCATCAAGCGCAACACCAAAAAAATCACCCTCACCCACGAAACCAACCTTCGCAATAAAAAAACACACACCTATCGCGAGAAAACCTCGAGGAGGCTCGAGAGTCGGCAAAAAAACCATCGGCCCTATAGACCTTTGCCGCCAGCTGTCTCTCGAGCAAAAGACAAAGAAAAAAAACCGCCACGGGCGGAATCAGACGGGCAGTAACGATTAAAAACGCCCAATCAGTTGCCAGAAATAGTGCAGCAGACGATGTCCGGAGATTGGCGGACATCTCTCTGCTAAATGACAGCGCGGACCTCCATACCCCCGCGAAAACCCCACAGACACCTGCCCGCGAAAAACCTACCACATCAACTCTCGCCGAGCTACGCACCACACCCGCGAAAACCCCACAGACACCTGCCCGCGAAAAACCAACCACACCAACTCTCGCCGAGCTACGCACCACACCCCGAAATGACTACTACACCGTAGTCGTGGCCAAATCAGACTCGGAATGCGGCTCCGAACCGGAGGATATGGAAGCCTGGAGCCAGAAGGCTAAAGAGCCGCAAACCGATGACGAGTGGACAGATACCTGCAGCGAGCCCAGCAACAGGAGAAGCATCCTCCCACCGCAGGGAAACCGCAGCGGAATCTGCAAAGACCTAGCCACGGAGCGAGCAAGAGAGTTCCTGATGGAGGGCAAAAACGCCCTCGAGTCATCAAAAACACTCAAGCGAGAGTTGCGAGCAACAGCCGTGGAAAACCTGAACAACCTCTACGAGCTGGTTCTCGCCCTGTCGGACTCAAGACACCGCCACAGAGTCAACCTCGAAGTGGAACGGACTAGAGCCGCCAGGGAGATGGCGTGGGTCCAAAAACAACACGCCAAAAAAATGGAGGAATTGCAGACCGTTGCCGACCTCCTACACGCAGAGACAAGGCAAGAGCTTTCGAACACCAGAAAGGCACTAACAGCGCTGCAAGAGAAGCTCGACCTCCAGATGGACAACCTCATAAAAACAATGAAGACTGTCCACCTGGAAGTAAAGGAGCCAACCTCCAAAAAAGCGGAAAACATCGAACCAGCTAAAGGCGGTTGTAAAGACCACACGCCGGCCATCGAAGAACTGGCCAAAAAACTCGGAGATTTGGCAAACGAGATTTATTATCTGAAGCGGGACTCCGGCAAAGCCACAAGAGCATCAACACCCACGTCACCTAATCAGGGCTCACCCACTAACTCTGAGCATAAAGACGTCTCGGACAGACTGAAAAGCCTATCCGAAGACACCAACACCTTACTGACTGAAGTGACGACGCTCAAGTCAATAGTCGAAGATCGGAGACCCGCCTCAAAGGAGGAAATCCAGATCGCGGTACGCGAAGAACTGGCTCCCCTGAAATCTCAGGCCAAGAACATCCTCAAAGAGATAGAGGAGGTGAAGGGACAAACCGGGCAATCCCAACCAGGAACTGTGGGACTGGCAACTGAAATCGCACTAACGGAATCAGCAACAAAATTGGAAAACCAATCAAAGGAACTAAGCAAAACTTTAACATGGTTCAACTCCTCCATGAACAAGGCACCAAAACCCACCCCAAGCACGCAGCAGGGGGCCACCTACGCTGACATGGCCAAAAAACCTAATCACGCAGTGATTGTCTCGTCGACCGATCCCACAAACACCGGGGAAAAGGTCATCGAGGCCATAAGATCAACCCTGGATTTCAAATCCACGGGTATCACTGTGGACAGAGTCCGCAAGGCCAAAAACAGCAAGGTGATCCTGAGCTGCGAGTCAAGGGAGGGGCTCCAACGACTCAAAACACAAATTAACAAAAACAAGACACTCCAGGTACAAGATGCCACACAGCAAAACCCGTTGGTAATAATCAAAAACGTGATGAGCTACCACAGCGATCAGGAAATCCTGGACAACCTGATAGCCCAAAACAAGAAGTTATTTGAAGGGCTACCAGAAAAGAACTTGAAACTGCGTTATAAGAAGCGAGCACGAAACACGCTTCAGTGCCATCCGGTGCTGGAAACGTCGCCGCTCCTGCACAAACGAATGTTGGAACAGGGAATGGTACACGTCGGCCTTAGCAAATGCAAGGTAGAAGACCAATCTCCCCTGGTACAATGCGCGAAATGTCTGGGCTTTGGGCACACGAAAATCTTGTGCAAAGAACCAGAGCAACGCTGCAACTATTGCGGCAAAGCACACTCATGGCAAGACTGCCATGCCAGACAGAAGCAGGAGCCACCAACATGCAGAAATTGCAAGTTGGCTGGCAAAGACGCCAACAGCACCACGCCGCCCCACATGGCATATAGTGAAATATGCCCAGAACGCCAGGGCTGGGACAGAATAGCGCGGTCCAGGATAACCTATTGTTAACGCCGTCGTTCCATCAAGGTCCGGTCTCGTTCATAGTCATCCAACGGGACTACACTTCATCCAAGCAAACCTCCGAAGATCTGAGCTCGTCACTGCTGAGCTGCTGCAGGCAGCGGAACACCGAGGAGCCACCATCGCACTAGTGCAGGAACCCTATGTAGGCAGCACTGGTGTGATGAAGCAACCACCAGGCACGCAGATAGTACAATGCACCCTCAACCGCAAAAAACCTGTAAAAGCAGCCATCATCATTTTTGGAGACAAGGTAAAGATCACACATGACCCGCAACTTGTCTCCGAAACCGAAGCAGTAGTGATGATAGAAGCGGGTCCCCTAAAGCTTGGACTAGTCTCAATATACTATGAAGGAAACCAAGACATAACAACAAACATAGAACGAACAAAAACGGCATGCTCACAATTACCAACGGAACACATCATCATCGGTGGCGACACAAATGCCAAGAGCCACTGGTGGGGCAGCAAGGAAGATGACGAAAGAGGCGAGGCCTATAACGCCTTCTTAAGCGAAATGGACTTCCATATCCTAAACATCGGAGATACGCCTACCTTTGAAGTCTATCGACAGGGCCGCTTATGCAGCAGTCTGGTAGACGTAACAGCCTGCTCGACTACCCTTCTAGGAAAGATTAAAAACTGGAGAGTGGACAAACAACTCACGACATCTGACCACAACGCTATTACTTTCACCGTGTCAACGGAAGCACGCCTAACACCAATAGTGCGACCAACCACACGAAAGTATAACACCAAGAAAGCGAACTGGCAGCTGTTTAGCGAGGTACTATGCCACTCACTAGAAGGGAAAAACCTCACAGTCGACAGGATTAACAAGGTAGACAGTACGGAGGAAATGGAATCCATCATAGAGGCCTACGCCGAGTCAATAGATTCTGCATGCGAACACGCGATCCCCAAACCAAAGAAGAGGCAAGGTAAACCGACACCACCTTGGTGGACCAAAGACCTCGAGGATCTAAAAAAAGACGTGCTCCGCAAAAAACGCAGAATCAAAAACGCTGCTCCCGCCAGAATTGAAGCCGTACTGGAAGACTATCAAGAGGCCCGAGAGATGTACCTCTCAACAGCACAGAGGGCCAAAACAGAGAGTTGGAAAACCTTCTGCTCCACACAAGAAAGAGAAAGCATGTGGGACGGAATATATAGGGTCATCAGGAAAACATCAAACAGCCAAGAAGACATGCTTCTTCAAGGCTCGGATGGCAAAAGTCTGAATCCAGACCAATCGGCAAATCTACTCGCCGAAACCTTCTATCCTGGTGACAATATATCCACAGACAATCCGTACCATAGACGCCTCAGAGAAAGTGTGGAAAGCAGAACGACCGCACAAGAAGAACTGGCGGCCGACGACCCACCCTTCACGGAAGCAGAGGTGGAGGCGGTGCTTAAAACCCAAAACCCAAAGAAAGCACCAGGGTCGGACGGGTTCACAGCAGACATTTGCGCCCGGGCAATCCGAAGCGGAAAGGAGGTGTTCTTGGCAATCGCAAATAAGTGTTTGTCAATCCACTACTTCCCCAAGCGATGGAAAACTGCCCATGTAGTCATTCTCCGAAAACCCGGGAAAACTGACTACACCCACCCAAAATCCTACAGACCCATAGGACTTCTATCAGTACTGGGGAAAACTGTGGAAAAACTACTGGTGGGACGGCTGCAATGGCATCTGCTGCCAACTCTCAAAGACACACAGTACGGTTTCATGCCACAGCGCGGAACGGAGGACGCCCTCTATGATCTTCTCAAGCACATTAGATCTGAGCTAAGCGATAAAAAATCAGTCTTGGTAATATCGCTAGACATAGAGGGAGCCTTCGACAATGCGTGGTGGCCGGCTCTAAAACACCAACTACTGTCCAGGGGCTGCCCAAGGAACTTATATATGATGGTGGACTCATACCTCACAGACAGAAAAATCACCATCAACTACGCAGGGGCAACCAGCGAGAGAGAGACCACAAAGGGCTGTGTCCAAGGATCCATCGCAGGACCGACCTTTTGGAACCTCATCTTGGATCCCCTGCTACAGCTGCTGTCGAAAGAGGAAGTCCACTGTCAAGCCTTCGCCGACGATGGGGTTCTGGTATTCTCCGGGAAGTCCATAGCCAAAATAGAGCAAACGGCCAACAGGGTATTGGAAAAAGTTTCAAAATGGGGAGTCAAAAACAAGCTGAACTTCGCAGCGCATAAGACCAACGCGATGCTTATAACCAAAAAGCTGAAGTTCGACCCCCCTGAAATCACCATGAATGAAACACCAATCACCCTGGTGGACGAGATAAAACTTCTAGGGCTCATAATAGACAGGCGCCTTAACTTCATCTCGCATGTCAAAGCGGTGTGCAAAAAAGCCGCCGACATATATAAACAGCTGGCATGCGCAGCTAAGGTGACCTGGGGACTTAACGGAGAAATCATAAGAACGATCTACGTCGCAGTGACAGAACCCATCGTCACCTACGGAGCATGCGCCTGGGCAGAAGCAACACAGCTAGTCACGAACAGAAAGCAACTGGAAGCGCTACAAAGGAACTTTGCACAAAAGATCTGCAAAGCCTACAGGACCGCCTCACTAACATCCGTGACGGTCCTGTCAGGAACCCTGCCGCTAGACCTGCGCATCCAGGAAAACGCCGCACTATACGAGGCCAAAAAAGGTGTCTCCCATGAGTACCTACCACCACAGAGACAGCTCGAGCAAATAGTGAAGTTCAAAGACTTACCACATCCTGCTACTCAAATAACAACTGAGTTCGAGCTGCTTGAAAACATGGATGCAACGACCGTGGAAACCCTTAAAATTACTGGACCGGAAATATACACAGACGGCAGTAAAATGGAGGGAAAGGTCGGAGCCGCCATGACGTGGTGGGAGCATGGGAAAGAAACATCTTACGATACCTACAGTCTCGACGAAACCTGCACGGTCTTCCAGTCAGAGATGTATGCACTCCATAGGGCCGTTAAAAGGGCAGAAGAAAGTAACAGGGACAAAGTAAACATCCTCAGCGACTCAAGATCATCGCTTGAACTTTTGAGTAATCCCAAACTACTTCACCCTCTGGCCAAATCCATCAAGGAGAGCATTGCTCGCATAAGACAAGACGGCAGAGAAGTGCGGCTTTTCTGGCTCAGAGCACACGTGGGCACAGCCGGGAACGAAAGGGCAGACGAGCTAGCGAAAGCGGGTGCGAATAAAACCAGCTCAAAACCGGACTACGCAGAGGTTCCGCTCTCATATATTAGGACAAGAATCAGGAAAGAGACGATCTGCAAATGGCAGGATCGCTACGATGCGTCAGACACTGGCGCAGTAACAAAGGTTTTCTTCCCCGACGTTGCTAAGGCCTATAGCGTTGTGAGAGAAGTAAAACCGTGCCATCTCCTGACTCAAGTCCTAACGGGGCACGGCGCCTTCAGCGAATATTTACACCGCTTTAACCTGAAGACCAGCCCCCAATGCGAGTGTGACCCCGCCAAGGTAGAATCGGTATGGCACCTGCTTTTCGAATGCCCGCGCTTCCAGGTGCAGCGTCTCAATCTCACCCACCAAATCGACCTGGAGTGGAAAATAGAAAACCTTACACACATAATCAATAGAAATAAAGACCGTGAAGCCCTAATACCGTTTATGAAGACCATAGCTTCAACCATGGTAAAAATAAACAGCACCCTGAACCAATCCAACACCACAAACCAAACAACGCCAACAGACACACAACAGCTGAACACACAAACCTTACAAACCTCACATATACCACCTATACGATGCACCCAAACACTCAACATTCTTACAATAGCACAAACAGGATGCCCTGGAATCAAGTTGAGAGGAGTGGCATTGTTCATGGACAATAACACTGAAAGTCTGGGAATCGCCTTCTGCAACGCTCTAGCCAACAAAGCCCGAATAACCATCTCTCCAGGACTCGGAGCCCTAATAAATGGTAGCACAAACAAGATCACCATGCGGCGCAAAATGTACGAAGAACTCCCTACGGTAACGGTCGAAGGTCAAACGTGTAGAATAGTGCGGAAGAACAACAAAACTATCGCACTGCTCGCCGCGGGAGACGTAGGCCAACCAACGGAGTTCGAACAGATGTGCCAAGTGCTCACCAGTTTGGCAAACCGAACCGGAGAAAGTCCTAAAAAGATCAGCGTGGACGCCATGACTGTGGCATACATCAAAGGCGAAACAAAGGACTACGGCGGAGCCCTTCTGGCCTCAAAGTATCACGAAATAGTGATCTACGAGGACAGAGGGCAAAGCCTGAGTTATCTCCTAGCCCATCGCCGCAGTCAAAACACCGCACAAGTCCCCATCGACAGCCAGGACCACCCGATCGTCAACCCACATCTTAGTGGGTCCCAAAGACTCCAAAATCGGGTGCAGGAAGAGCGACAGGCAGCAGCACAGGCACCAAGTACAAATCAAGGTACAATGTCCAGAATAATCACGGCCCTCACTGACTTTTCCCGATTCTTCAAGAACACCAACAGCAGACTAGGAAGAGGTGTCTCAATGGAAGAAGCGGTTACGGTCTTCACAAATCCAACACCATCAAGAAGGCAAGCATCAGAGCCACCGACTTGCCCCCGCACCAGAGCAGACAAGGGACAAGTGACTCTGCCAAAGTTGAGAACCGTTCACGAACCCAAGGACCACTCCATCAATGCGTTCCTAGAATTCGTAGCAGTAACGGAAGCCACGAAAAAAGTGGCTACCGAAACCTGCAAATCCATCATGCAGAATTACCGTCGCAATACGCACGGGCTGCTGCGGATTCTACTAGACGAAGCTGAGGCAGCGGTGTATGATAACGACAAAGCACAAATCCTTTTTGGCAGCATGTCGGGATCATACATGGCAGCCTACAGCGAGTCTGTCGGGTTCGTGCCAAGTAGGAAGCAATCGGGCTCAGCCGCAGACAGAGTCATTTTCGAAACACCACCAAACGACCCAATCGTGGTAGTGGCCAAGTGCACCAGGGTGATGCTGGAAGACGACATACTGCACAATGCGAAAGCAATTGCAGGAGAGTTGTTCGAAGGCAGAAACCCGGAACACTGGCAGGAACCTACCATAACACACGTACATGGGGTCCCAGGCTGCGGCAAAACAACATGGTTGTTGGATAACGTCAACATCGCAGAAGACATCATCGTAACCACGACCAAAGAGACCTCAAACGACATAAGGGAGAAATTGGTAAACAGATTTGGCAATAAGGCTAAATCTCGTGTGCGAACTTTGGCCTCACTGTTGGTAAATGGCATGCAGGGACAATCGTGTATACGCCTCATGGTGGACGAATCCCTCATGAACCACTTTGGAGCCATAGTCATGGCAGCCCAGATAGCCTGGCCCCGCGACACCATCCTCGTGGGTGACAAAAACCAACTCCCCTATATCGACAGGAACAACCTCTTCCCACTTCTATACCTCACTCCACAAAAATCGACAAGCCACGCAAAGGAAATAAATTGTTCGCACAGGATCCCAATGGACGTGCCATATGCGCTTCGCGAGATCTATGGAGGCATATACACGTCCAACACTGCACTCAGGTCCCTGTCACTGAAGCCATTCACAAAAGCCAAGATCCCGAGAATGAACGACACCCTGTACCTGGTACACACCCAGGCTGAAAAAGCAGACCTCACCAGTCAGGGTTTCGGCTCGGAACCGGGATCAAGGCTTCTCACCATCCACGAATCACAGGGACTAACATACGAGACAGTGGTGATCGTGCGAACAACAACAACCAAAATAAGGATTGTAGAAAGCGTGTCGCACGCGGTCGTCGCACTAACAAGACACACAAAGAGCTGCACATACTTCACCGATTGCATCCAAAGCGATGCAATAGCGAACTTCATACAGTGCAGCCTTAGTGCGGCGGACGCAGCGATCCGCGACTACAACCTCAGGATGGCGATAAGGGATGGCGACGCCGAGATCGCCAACAAAATAGGATTTACATCTAATTAATTGAAATCACCCCCTTGGCAAGACTAAGGGAAAAACCAGAGATATAAAAACAATACTAATATATAATAATAATAAAAAAAAAAAAAAAAACAAAAAAAAAAAAACAAAAAAAAAAAAAAACAAAAAAAAAAAAAAAAAATATGCACATGCACTATTTACTTGTATAGATATAACTTATTTATATTGTAATCTAATTTTTAATGACCAATTTTTTGTAAGCTCTGCGCGGAGCATATAGGATGATTTGAAAATTAAATGAAACTAACAAAATAAAACTCAATTAAAAAAAGGTACAGACCAAAAGAGTCTGTAGACATCGTTTTATTATAATAAAAAAAAAAAAAAAAAAACCTAACCTAACCTAACCTAACCTAACCTAACCTAACCTAACCTAACCTAACCTAACCTAACCTAACCTTTTTTTTTTTTTTTTTTTTTTTTTTTTTTTTTTTTTTTTTTTTTTTTTTAACGCAGTGAAAATGCTTTACGCACCATATCTCCCGCCCGGGGGGGGCGAGGGACGTGTGTGGGACTCCCGGCGCCCTGAAAAGGGCGCTGCTCCTGGACGGCTGGATTGCCGGCCAGGGGTATACCCACTAAAAACACTGCGGTGTTCCTCCGAAGGCGCCATTGGTGCCGGGGCTGCGGGATTGCTTGCGCATTCACACAAATCAGCCCCAGCGGCGTCGGCCCGCGTCATGGTCGCGCGGGGCCTCCTTCTCGATTAACGGGGAAGTTTGATGTTGACCTTCCCCGTCCGTCGTGGAAAAGGCGCACCGGAACACGGTGCGCGCCTTCTCGGGAGACCTGTTGGTGAGGGTAGCGGATTCCCCCGAGTCCACTACCCTGGTCTCCGTTAGGGAGGTGGGAGTTGGAGGTTGTAAAGCCTCCTCCGACCCCCCACTCTTCTTCGGCGAAGCGGGTGGGCGACAGCTGCAGCTTCGCGCTCCCTCTCCGCCGCCTCCTTTTGTGACACGACGGCCTCACAAAAGGTGACCATCGCCTGCCAGACCCTCTCACTCCGAACCATGCCCAATAAGACCGCCGGCAGCGAGAGGTCGGATCCCACCTCCGCGACGAGCACACGGCGCTCCTCGGACCAGGCGGGACACCCCTCGAGGGTGTGTTGGGCCGTGTCCACGTCGCAGCCCCCACAATGGTGGCAGACGGGAAGAGGCTCCCTCCTTACAACACGGTGCAGGTACTCACCGAAACAACCGTGTCCGGTGAGCACTTGTGTGAGCCTAAAAGTAAGCTTCCCGTGCTTCCTCCTTAGCCAAGCCCTCAGTACGGGCTGGAGGGCCTCCGCTGTTCTGTGACCGGCTGTTGGTGCTGCCAACCTTCGACCCCACTCATTTTCTAGGTCACGCCTAGCCTGGCGTCTCCACCTTGCCTCTTCATTAGCCGGGAGATGCTCCTGTCGGTCCCTGAGCTCTATTCGCCACGCGTACGTTTGCGCGGCAAGCTCGGCCTCCAGGTCCCATGGCATCGTCCCGGCCAGCACACACGCAGCCTCAAAAGAGACCGTGCGGTAAGCTCGACTTATTCTTTGGGCCAACACCCTCTGTGGCCTCCGCAATAAAGCGGCATTCGCCGCCGTCACACTCTCCGCCCAAATAGGCGCGCCGTACAAGGCCATGGACCGGACCACCCCCTCAAAGAGGCGGCGGCAGCCCCGGTTTGGCCCACCCAAGTTTGGCATCAGCCTGCCTAGCGCAGCAGCCGCACCCATTAGTCGCGGAGTCAGATGTTCGAAGTGGGCCCGAAAACTCCAGCGACTATCCAAAAGCAGCCCAAGGTACTTAATGTGGGGCCCAACCACAATACGCACTCCTCCGACCATGATGTGCGCGTCTCTAGGTGGTCGTGCACGAGGGCCATGAAAAAGTATGGCCTCTGATTTGTGCAGGGCCACCTCGAGACCCAACATCTTTTGACGGTCCACCACCAAACCTACTCCAACTGAGGCGAGACGGGACGCCTCCGTAAATTCCCTCCCCCGGGCTGTGACCAGCGTGTCATCTGCATAGCAGGTTATGCTCAGACCCGGGAGGAGTGCACCCCTCAGCACCCAGTCGTAACCGACGTTCCACAGTAAGGGGCCTAACACCGAGCCCTGTGGAACGCCGCACGACATGGGGGTCCTGACTGTGGTCCCATCTCTCTGCTCATACGTCAGGCACCTACCACTCAGGTAGTCCCCGACTATCCGACACAAGTAGGGAGGCACTTGATGGTACTTTAGCGCCTCCCGTATGCAGCTCCACGGCAAGGTGTTGAACGCGTTGGCGATATCTAATGATACCGCCAAACACACCCCGCCGGAACTGACACACTCCTCCGAGAGGGTCTTGACGCGCTGGATGGCGTCAAGCGTTGACCGACCCTCTCGGAACCCGTACTGTGTGTCGGAAAGATCAGGTCCTACTCCCCTCAGGTGTTCGACGAGGCGGGCTGAGATGATACGCTCAAAAAGCTTACCCACCTCGTCGAGCAACAAGATCGGCCTGTACGCTGACGGCGAGTCCTCGGGGCGGCCATCCTTTCTTAGCAGGACCAGTAGTCCCTCCTTCCACTGTGCTGGAAACCGACCCGTCTCCAGGCATCTGTAAAACAGCCTACGGAGTCGATCCCCAAGCACGCCCAACGACAGGGCCAATACACGGCCAGGTACTCCATCGGGCCCAGGAGCCTTGTTTTTCTTACGGAGGCGTGATTCCGCCACACCAAACTCCACATCCGTGATTGCGGGAACCTCGGTCGGGGCGTCGCGCGTAGATGGAATGCGTGACGCCATCGGTGGAGGAGTGAACTCGTCGCGGGAAGGGAACAGAGTTCCCACGACACGCTCCACAAACCGGGGTTCCAAACACTGCGTTAGGGGAGGCGACCACGGCCGGAGTTTCCCCCGGACCAGCCTGTATGGCCTGCCCCATGGGTCTGAGTCGATGGTTGCGACCAGCTCGTCCCACGCCTTTGCTTTGGCCTTTTTGACCTCCAGTTGGAGTGCCTTCTTTGCACTCGAGTAGAGGGTGCGCAAAGTCTCCTCGTGCATTAAATCACGACGCGCTAGCCTTCTGTACCGAGTGTACCGGCGGTGAGCGGCCACACATTCGGTGCGAAGTGCGGCGATCTCGCTCGACCACCAATACACCTGGCGTCTTTGGGGCCTGGGTTTGCTCCTGGGCATTGCGGCGTCACATATAGCCGTCATCGCCTCCCGGAACAAACCCGACTCATCCTCTACGTCTAGCGGACCATCTGACGGAGAGCACCAGGCCTGTACTTCAACGGCCACCTCCAATGCCTCCCTATCTAAGCGAGTGAGTGCCCATCTAGGCCGCTTAGGGGTCCTTGTACGACTTGTGGCCGGGGCAACCGGGGAGTCGGAGACGTCGAAACGGATGTAAAGGTGGTCCGACAACGTCTCGACCTCCTCGACAACCCTCCATCCCTGGATGCACTGTGAGAGAGCAGCGGTCGACAGTGAGATGTCGACAATGGTTGCATCTCTACACGTGCAGACCGACCCTCTGTTTGAAACAAAGAGGCCGACTGTAGCCAACCACTCGTCCATAACATCCCCACGCGCATCATTACTCGGGGAACCCCACGCAGATGACTTCGCGTTGAAGTCCCCCAGCACAAGCACCTGTAGTGGGCGGGCTTGGATGATCTTAGCCCCGAGTCCATGAAGGAAAGCCTCGAATTGTGCAAGTGTCCGACTTCGCGAAGGAGGGAAGTACACTCCGAAGACTACCTTGCCCTTCCATCGTACTGCCACATAGCCCTGGCCCCGGGCAAAGAGAGTGGGAGTCACGTCTTCAGTTTTCGCAATAATTGCGACGGAACCTCCCTCGTCCCCGAACCAGTTGTTCCTGTTCGGGACCATGAATGGCTCTGCTACCACCGCCAGGTCTATCCCCCACTCCGCAATGGATTGGAGGAAAAGATCCTGCGCCCCAGCGCAATGATTTAGATTCGCTTGTAAGAGCTTACTAAACATTGTCGCTGGCAAGGGTCATCGGTTCTGCCGGCATGGAGGCCCCAGATGTTGTAGGGGCCGGCGTGGCGGTGGGTACCGGGACTGTGTTGCGTTTAGCGACAGCCCTCTCCTTCCTGGAAGGCCCTTTGCAGGCCTTCCCACCGGTCCTATGATTGGCCGGTTTGTTCGATGCCGCACACACAGGACAATGTGGGTCGGCAGAACATTCACTCGCCTTGTGGCCCGGGCGACCACAACGGTAACAGTCCCCGCTACGATCTATCGGGGACCTGCAGCTGCAGCCGACGTGGCCCTGCTCGTGGCATCTGAAACAGATCCTCGTCCTTGGTTCGAGGATCTTCACTTGGGCGGATGTCCACCCCACGAGCAGGCGGCCTGCAACCACCTTCTTGGCAGCTACGACCGGACACTTTACGACGACAGTTCCGAGACCATAGGGAGTGCGTCGTATTACCCCAACTTTCACGTCGTCCACCGAGCATTCTGCCTTTCTCGCAATTGCCAGGGAGACGTCTTCGGCGGTGACTGAGTCATCTAGACCAGCCACACGTAGGTCAATGCAGCGTGTTGGCCTAGTTACACGCGCTGTCTCGCCGATCTCCTCTCTTATTTTTTGGGCCAGAACATCCGCCTTGGGGCCGCTTGTAGTGCCGGGAACCTCTAAAATGTAGGCTCCGGTTGCGGCTTTGCGACATCTTAGGCCCCCCTCAATGCCCAGTTCTGGCAGATTAATATTCTGCCTCGCCCGGGCAATGACGGAGGCGTAAGTCGTACCACTTGCCGCCGCTTCTTGTGACATCGTAATAACGACGGCGGCGGAGCGAGGAGGTCGTAACTTCCTGGGACGCTTCTTCTTTTTCTTGGCCTTTTTAGGGGCCGGTTTTGGAGCTGCTGCTGCTGCAGGTGTAGGCGCAGGTGCAGGCTCCTTAGTCTTCTTTTTATTCCGCCTCGCCACAACCGTCCACCCTTCGGAGGACGTTTGAGGAGGAGGAGGAGGGGGCAACTGAGGTGCCTCTTCGGGAACTGGAGCTCTCTCACGCGGAGGTCTCTTTTTCGGTACCCTCTGTGGTAGAGGGGCAGGGGCGTTTCCACCCACGGCACGCTTGTTCTTCTGACTCGGCCCAGGGGCAGAAGTCAGCACTGGGGAGGAGGTCCGAGAACGTGTCACGGACATCGCAGACTCGTTAGGTACCCTTTGCGGGCTCAACGGCACACTTTCGGACAGCGGCTCGTACACAGAAAGTGCATCGTGCCTGAGAGGTGGTCGCGTCCGCGGGGCCGGTAGCAGGCGGTCATTAATACCCGCCAGCTTCGCGTCAAACATGGTTCCGACGCTCTCTAAAATAGAGCGCCGGAATTCGTCATCCGTCAGTCGGTCTTGTGTGGGGGGAGCACTCATAGTGCGAGTCTCCATTTCCATTTCCCGGCGGAAAGCCGCAAATTCCGCTCGGTGCTGGTCCAATTCTTTTCGGAGGCGTGCGTTTTCCGCCTGCAACGCCTGTGTCTCGTCCGCAACCGTACGCTCAGAGAGGTCGAGCAGACACTCCTCTATGAGCATTGCGGCGTTCTTAAGGGCAGTGTCGAAACCACCCTTAAGGTTCTTGCTTTAATTAGCGACGTCGAGAATGATCTTAATATTCGAGATTACCCTGTCCTTCATTTGCACAGACGGAAGGACGGGATTCTCATCTTCGTGTCCAGGCATTTGGCGGGCGCGATCCCTAAGTTCGCGCGCCACCCGAGCTGACTGCAGGACCTCCTCCTCTGCAAGAAGCCGCAGCTCTCTCTCTTTCTGCTTGACAAGCTCCTCCTTTGCTTTCTTCAAGCCAACGTACTTGCCCGTTGTTGGTGGGCGACCTCGACCGCGACTGTGTTTAGTCCCAGTCTTGGAAACCTTGTATTGCGAACGATCCAGCAGAGAATCACTGTCGCTGGTCGTACCAGAGTGAATCCTCCGCTTTCGTTTCCTCTTGGCATCACTGCCAGCTGCACTACCTGCGTCTACAGATGCGCACGTCGACACCGAGACTACCGTCCCAGCGTCAGACACCATCTCCTCCTCATCGCCAGTTTTCCTGCCGTGGTCATTAGTGTTGTCTCGCGACACCGTGTCGCAAGACTTCACCCTTTCTCCTTCTACACACTCGTCCAAATCGCGGTGCAAATCAGTTTCCATTGTTCGTAAGCCAGTGTCGTGTTCACGAAGACGCGCGGATCGTCGCGCGTCTACGAGGCAATTTGTGCCCACCCCAGAATACGGAGGGCTGCCCTCTACCGCGGTAGAGGGGCGGGATTCTCCCTTTCGGGTACCCGCCTGGGGAATATTTTTCAAATTGCTTTGGTCCATCATTCCTCTACACCGATGACTCCACATCGTCGTCTCTTTTTTCAGGGGTGAGCTCCCCTGTCAGTACGCCCTCATGAGGACGCACCCGTCCCGCCTGGCAGACTCATAAGAGCCCCGCCGGAACAAAATTGCCCCTCCCTCCAAGCCTGTCTGGTATGGGTGACCCTGCCAGCATAGCCTTGGAGTTCATTGGGAAGATGCCGCCCGATTCGGGACAGACGCATCAGAGAACGACATTTTTCTTAGCCGCCCGATACGGGACAGACGCTAAGACACTAGCCACAACCGTCAAGAGAGAGAGACAGCGGGCTCCGTCCTGGGACCGCTTAGCTTCCTCCGGTAGCTGGCTTGCTACGGAGTACTAAGCCCCCCCGCCGCGGCAAGGCGCGATCCCTTGGGGGGGTAACCTAACCTAACCTAACCTAACCTAACCTAACCTAACCTAACCTAACCTAACCTAACCACGAACTTAAAATCTCAAAACAGTGTATTTAACTAATAACTCGGCCGATTTCGATAATTTTTGTTTTGTTTGACTTGTACCATCGTTTCTTAACATCCCCCATCGTCCTTCAGACTAATTTCGCAATATTTAAAATTTTTAATATCTTCACCCTAGTAAATTTTTAATAAAATATCGTTTTTTGCTCCCCCCCAACATTTTTGTATGAAAATTTTTTTTAGTTTCTGGCTTATAAAATCGAGTATTTTACGGCGCGTCTTTTGACACCCCACTCACCCCCCCAATAACTACCCCCGATTTTTGAAATCGAATTTTCAGTATTTTCAAACAAAAATTTGTATGGAGAAAACTTCAACCCTCTAAAACTTAATTTTTTTACATTGGACTTACCTTGTTTTTGCTCCCCCGTGGTCCGGCTCGACGAGCTGCGTGTTTTGACACCCCTCGCGACTGGATACACCTGAAATCAAAGGAAATATCATCAAAAAACCGAAAAAACAAACTCGGCTATATCAACTTTTTACATTTTGTCAAACTTAATATTGAAATATCTCCGGTTCTACTAGTCCGATTTGGCTGCGGTTTTCACCTTTTAGTTTTATTTAGCCCCCCGCTTTTAACTACATACATTTTTTGGTCATTTTTCAATTCTTTAAATTTTGTAAATATTTAATATGGACTTGTACGGGATTGATGAGGTCAGTGACTACGAGAGTGAGGGCGACATCGCCCCACTGTTCACCCCCGCGCTCTACTCCGCCCTGGCTGCCGTGCAAGATAACCCTGAAACATCTCAGGGGACCAACATTCTGATCGGCGGCTCGGGTAGAAAACAGTTAAAGGAGAAGGCGAAAAAAAAGACCGTCACTAAGACCTCTAGCCCGTCCACGTCCCGCATGAAGCTTCCGCGGCCCGAACCTGGTGACGATACGGAAGGACACACTGTGTTCCTGATGGAGGTGTTCCGAGAGATCCCAGCTCTTCTAAGTTCGGCGAAGAGTACGACCAGGGACATCAAGGATGAGATTGTGTCGCTGTGCCACGACGCAGCCATCTCATTTAAGGCCATTACATCTGCGCCCCCTCCATCCACCAACAACAACTCTCAGGAGACTACGCCCGACCTCAGGGAGGTCATCAGGAATGAGGTGAGGAGTGCTGTTGCCGACACCATGCGTACAGAGCTGGGTCGTGCAGCCAGCAAAGCCGCCGAACCACCGTCATTCTCTGAGGTAGCTAGGAGGCAGAGATTGGGCTCTAGCCCCGACCCTCTCGCCACTCAACCGGCTCCGACACCTTCCCTACCGGCATTAGTCGTCACCTGCGAGGGCGACGGCTCTCCTAGAGAGGTCACCGCGAAGGCCCTCAGTAAGGTCCTCAACTACAAAGACGTTGGTTACAACCCAGCAAGTGTTAAGAAACTCTCCCGTGGCAAGACCAAGGTTGCCTTTGACAGCCGGGCCCACATGGAGGACGCCTTGAAGAGGATTCGAGGTGCCCCCGCTTCCCTGGGCATCACAGTGGAAGAGGAAAAGAAACTTTCGCCCTTAGTCATCTTGAAGGGCATCAGCAAAGATGTAGAACGCAACGACATCATACCACTGCTCTTAGAGCAAAATTCAGAGCTTTCAGAGTGCTCAGAAAGCGATATCAAGGTCAAATTTTATCGGAGCAATAGGAACACAAACCTATACAACGCTATTCTCGTAGTCACCCCAACCGTCTGGCGCTCTCTCACTAGCAAGGGGCGGGTTAGCCTTAACTTTCAAAGAGTCCACGTGGAGAGCTTCACTAACTTCATCCAGTGCCACAAATGTCACCAATATGGGCACACACAGGCGCGTTGCTCCCAGGCTGAGCAAAACTGCGATCACTGCGGGCGCAGCGACCACCTGCTGAAGGACTGCCCCACCGCCTCTGCTCCACCCACCTGTGGGAATTGCGTTTCACACAATGCGAAATTTCAGACTTCAACCGACACCAAGCATCGCACCCTATCCAACGAATGCCCTAGAAATATCGCGATGAGGAAAAGAGTGTATGAGAAGACCGATTACGGTTATTAATTTATCCAAACTGATTATTCTTAACAAACTTATCCACCTCAGCCACAATATTTGTTCTCTTTTATCATAATCACTCATTAGTAACAGTAATCTGCTTATTTCCTGTCACTCGTTTCTCCTTTTATTTTACAGATAATATCTTAGTCAGCATTGTTTGCTGAAACTCCTCTTGTTTCTTGGCGCTTTTGCTGTATTAATGTCGAAAAAGCCAGGCAAAAGTATTTAATTAACTGTTGAAATATTCGTTTAATTTTAAGTAATATGTCTTGCTTAAGTTCGTCAAACTCTTTTATTCTGTCCTATCATACTTTTCTTCCTTCTTGCGCGAAACGGTGAGCTGCATCCCGTACGGCGATCCGTCTAGCGCAAGTACTTATGTATTCATATAAAGTATCTATTCCTCCAACACTTCAAGCTGAGAGGCGAGCTGCATCCCTCACGGCGACCCGATCAGCTTGAAGTGCGAATCATTAACCTGTCATTGCGTTCACATTTTAATTGTTATCGTTTTCAATTTTAGCGCTTAAAATAGTTTCAGAAAAAAAAAAAAAAAAAAAAAAAAAAAAAAAAAAAAAAACCTAACCTAACCTAACCTAACCTAACCTAACCTAACCTAACCTAACCTAACCTAACCTAACCTAACCTTTTTTTTTTTGTTTACGCAGTGGAAATGCATTACGCACCATACCCTTCACCGGGGAAAGTGAAGGGCGTGTGTCGGACTCCCGGCGCCCTGAAAAGGGCGCTGCTCCTGGCGGCTGACTTGCCGACCAGGGGTATACCGACTAAAACCACTGCGGTGTTCTTAACTACGCCACCCGTAAATGCGGCACACGGGCACACTCGCACAGTCTTCGCGCGGGCCGCGGGTGCTTCCGCTTGCGCGGAACCTCCATCAGAGTAGGGTGAGAGGAGTCACCACCCTACACTCCGTGGGTTCACGTGGTCCCCAGAACACTTTGGGGCCCACGTCCGACGTGACCCTGTGCAGTCGAGGGAGGGAGTCCCCACTCCCACCCCCGAAGGTCACTGCCCAGCCATAAGCCCGCCGGCGTCGACCGAGCCGTCTGCGGCGGATCGGATCCGCGAGGGGGTCATCCTCACGAATCCGTTCCGCGGCCTCCTTCTCGAGCATTACACGCTCGCAGAAGTCGACCATTGCCTCCCATGACCTCTCATCACCGACCATGGCCTTGACCACGGCCGGCAAGGAGAGGTCCCTCCCCACAACGGCGACCAGAGCCGCCCGCTCCTCCGCCCACGCCGGACATGCCCCCAGCGTGTGTTCGGCAGTGTCGTCATTGTTGCCACAGTGATGACACACCGCCGAGGGCTCCCTACGGGCCACGTGGCACAGATATCTGCCGAAGCTCCCGTGCCCCGACAGAATCTGCACCAGCCGGTAGGTCAGCGACCCGTGCCGCCTGTTCACCCAGGCTTTTAGCACTGGGCGGACAGCCGCCACGGTCCAGACACCAGCGGACGGCTCTGCTAGCCGTTCTCCCCATTTTCGGAGTTGGCGAGCTCGCGCGCGCCTCCTCCATCTCGGAACCTCCTCAGGGTCCCCCTCCCTCATTCGGTGGTATGTCTCCGCTAGGACCTCGGCATCCAGATCCCAGGGAGCCATACCAGCGAGAACACACGCCGCTTCGTGCGACACCGTGCGGTATCCACGGACGGCCCTGATGGCCATGACCCTCTGCGCTTGGCGCAATGTGGCCTTATTCGGACCAGTCAGGGCGTCCACCCACACGGGTGCACCGTACATCGCAATCGACCTTACGACGCCTGCGTACAGGCGCCGACAGGTCCGGCTGGGCCCTCCGATATTGGGCAGTAGCCTCGCAAGAGCACTGGCGGCCTTTAAGAGCCTTGGGGCCAGAAGTGAGAAGTGCTCGCGAAAGCTCCACCTCGGATCGAGGTAGAGTCCCAGATATTTGATCCGAGACTCTACCGCAATCACCACACCATTTATAGTGATGTTGGCATCTTCAGGAGGTCCCCCCCGAGGGCCGTGAAAATACAGCGCCTCGGTTTTGTTGAGGGCCACCTTCAGACCCAACCTCACCATCCGCCCAACCACCTGCTCCACGCCAGCGGTAGCGCGAGCAGCTGCCTCCTCAAAATTTCCCCCACGGGCCGTGACCAGTGTGTCGTCCGCGTAGCAAACGAGCCTCACGCCCGAGGGGAAGTTCCCCCGCAGGACCCAGTCGAATCCGATGTTCCACAAGAGTGGTCCTAGGACCGACCCTTGTGGAACCCCGCACCGAACCGGAGTCCGCTGGACCCGCCCGTCTCTCCCTATGTAGGACACCCATCGGTCTCTCAGATAGTCCCCAATGAGACGCCTGAGGTACGGCGGCAACCGATGATGTCTAAGCGCCTCCTCGATGCAGCTGAAGGGGAGCGAATTAAACGCATTGGCGATGTCAAGAGACACCGCCATCAACCCGCCACCCCTTCTAACCGCCCCGTCCGAGAGGGCTTTGACGCGGAGAACTGCGTCAATTGTGGATCGGCCCTCCCGGAAACCGAATTGGCACTCGGACAAATCGGGTCCTACCCGCTGAAGATGGTCGATGACGCGGGACGCGAGGATACGCTCGAAGAGTTTTCCCGCGTCATCGAGCAGCACTATTGGACGATAAGCGGAGGGGGACTCCGCTGGACGACCTTCCTTCCTGAGGAGAACGAGTCTCCCCTCCTTCCAGCAGGACGGGAACCGGCAAGACGAAAGGCACGAGTCGAGAAGCCCGGTAAGGGGGACCTCCAACTCGTCCAACGCTGTCGCCAGCACCCGCCCTGGTACGCCGTCTGGCCCTGGAGCGGTTCGTTTCGCCCGGAGTTTGATCGCCGCTACGGCAACCTCGGTTGGCGTGATGGGAGGGACCTCTCCAACCTCGTCGACATCGACGATATCGTCGACTGGGTCCTCCGCCATCGTCGGGGGGACGCGTGTTGGCCCGTCCGGAAACAGAGCCGCCACGACGTCCGCCAGCAACCGAGGCTGCATGGTCTCCGTGACCGGGGGTGTCTGTGTGCGCAATTTGTTCCGCGCGGCACGGTACGGGCGACCCCACGGGTCTCTGTCGAGAGCCTCCAGCATCTCCAGGCGCTTCGAGGCTTTGGACCTGCTGATGGCCAGTTTAAGAGATTTCTTGGCCTCCAGGTAGGTGATGTACAGCCGGTCCAAAACCTCCTCGTCCCGTCTCCGCCGCCTCCGGTATCTGGTGTACTCACGACGAGCCGCAATGCAGCCCCGCCTCAGTTCGGCGATTTCGCGAGTCCACCAGTATACCTCCCTTTTAGCGACACCCTTTCTGGCCCGGGGCATCGACGCGTCGCAAATACGCGCCAACGCTTCTCGGAACCGCAGAGCCCCGTCGTCGACTTCCGCCGGATCGAATGGCCGCATGGTCCAGGATTGGACGATCGCGGCCTCGACCAGCAACTCCTCGTCAAGTCGAGACAGAGCCCATCTCGGAAAGGGAGCGCGTCCACCCTCTGCCGCCCTTCGGCGGGATACGCCGCTACTGGACGAGACGGAGACCCCGAACATTATGTAACGGTGGTCCGAAAGAGTCTCCACGTCATCCAGCACCCGCCAGGTCAACACCCGCGATGCAAGAGGAGGGCTAGCGAACGATAGGTCCACTATTGACCCGCCATCCCGTCGCACGCACGTGTTGACGGAGCCGCGGTTGAGACAGACCAGGCCGCACGAGGCTGCCCATGACTCCACCACGTCTCCCCTCACATCAGTCGCCGGGGATCCCCACGTCGTGCTCTTGGCGTTGAAGTCGCCGAGCACGACGACATTGTGCTCAGATGCACGCCGAACAACCGCCTGGAGTCGATGCAGGTCCGACTCAAACTCGGCCCGCGATCTGTTGGGGGAGAAGTAAATCCCGACGACCAAGGTGTCACCCCACACCGCCGACACCATACCGGGCTCCCGGTCCCTGAGAATCAGGGGCTGTGAGTCCGGGCCCGTCGCCGCTATTATCGCGACGGAATCCCTCGTGTCCCCTACCCAGTTGGGCTGGGAAGACACAAAGAAGGGATCCGACGCGACCGCCACGTCAACCGACCAATGCAGCATGGTTTGCAGGAGCAAGTCCTGCGCACCAAGGCAATGGTTCAGGTTAACCTGGAGGAAGCGATGTTGAGTGGCCATTAGTGACCGGTCAACATCGCCTCCGTGGGCGGCTCCCTGGGTTGCCCTCGGACTGCTGTGGTCAATCCAGCTGTCCCTTTGCCCCTCTTGGGCCGGACGCACTTGCGCCCGCCGGCAGTGTGGTCAGCCGGCCTTCCAGCTGCCCTGCACACGGTGCATGTCGCGGCTTTTGTGCACGCTGCCACCATATGCCCCTCCTCGCCGCAGCGGAAGCAGTTCCGGCTGCGGTCAACGCCGGACTTGCACTGAGCCCCAGTGTGGCCAATCTCAAAGCAGCGGTAGCATTTGAGAGGCCGAGGACCCATTAGGCGCACTCGCGCTGCGCTCCACCCCACCAAGAGTCGGCCACTTTCCGCAAGCGGAAGCGCGGCCTCCACGGGGCACTGCACTATGGTGCTACCAGCCCCAAAGAGACCCACGCGTATAGGGCCAACCTTGATTTGCTCGGGTGAGCATTTGCCTCCATTGGCTATCGCCGCTGCGATATCCTGCGCATTGACGGAGTCGTCAAGCCCCGAAATGTCCAGATCGGTACATTTCGTGGGCCGGGCGACCCTGACTGTCTCCGGCATCAGTTCTCGGAGCTTGCGGGCTAGAGAGTCCGCCTTTGCCCCACTCTCCGCGCCTGGGATTTCCAGAACGCGCCCTCCCGTTGCTGCCGCGCGGAACCTTAAACCTTCCCCAATTTGCAACTGGGTCAGATCCAGGCCCCTCCGTGCATCCGTCAGCACTTTCTCATAAGTGAGGCCCTGCTGGACGGCCTCAGACGACAGCGTTATCACCACCGCAGCCGACCTTGGTGGACGCACCTTCTTCGGCTTTGCCTGTTTGGGCTTCGGCTGTACACGCGGCCTGGCAGTGACTGCCTGGCTCGCTGGAAGCCTACCCCTAGGCGGTTGAGCCGGAGCAGGAGGCGCCGCTTGAGGCGCAGCACCCTGTCCTCCCTTCTTGCGCTTCCGCTTCTTCTTCGCCACGGTGGTCCATCCCTCTGTTAGAGGAGGCTGAGCCGGCGGTTCCTCCCTCACAACGGCGGCCGGGGCGGCCGGCCTTCGTGTTCGCTGGCTTGGGCCAGCTGCAGACGTGGCATTCAGCACCCTAGGCTGCCTGGTTTGCGCCTTGGCGTCCGCTTTAAGCGGTGGGCGAACTGTCTTCGGGGGAAGCAGGCGGTCATCCAGACCTGCCAGCTTTGCATCGACGATAAAGCCGATGTCCCGCAGAAGACTCGCCCTGTCCTCTCCCTCCCTTTCGCTCGTTGGTGGTTTCGGTGGAGCTTGCGTGGTCCGGGCCGCATTCTCAGTACGAATGCGGTCCATCTCCTCGCGAAGCTGAACCACCTCCGAGCGGACCGCCTCCAGACGTAGCCGAAGGTCCTCATTCTCCGTCCGGAGAACTCTCACCTCGTCGTCTGCCGTCCTGTTCAGGAGTGCGAACAGAGTCCTCTCGACCTGTGTTGCCGCAGCTTTGAGAGCGCCCTTAAAGCCGCTCTTCAGGTTTTTGGACTTCATGTCCACATCCCGGATTATTTGGACGGTGCCTCTGATCTGTTGCTCTAGGCAATCAGCAGGCACGGCAGCGAGAAGCCTAGTTGCCTCCACCACCTCCGCCTCCGCCTCCACATCAATAGCCTCCCTCTGGGCTTTCACGAACGCCTCTTTGGCCTTAGCCAGACCGACATAATGCCCGGTCGTTGGAGGCCGTCCGCGCCCTCGCTTTGAAGCGCTCTTCTTGGCTCCCAGCACGCAGCTGCTGCCAGATTCGCTTCCGCTGGAGAAATCAGGGTCCGACTCCTTTGCCGCCCTTTTAACAGAGCGCTTTTTGCGCCCCAGTCCTGGCGTCGGCACCTCAAACTCCATTCTGGAGCCATCCGAGTCGGTGCCCCCTCACGGAGACAACCGTCCCATCCGACTCCCTCTCCCTCCTTTTTGGCTTCGGCCTTTGCGGTTTGGGCCTCTCGCCCCTCGCAGACCGAAAGCTGCCACCACTGCTTCGAGCTGAAGCGTCTGCCTCCTCGTGACCGCTTGTCGCGGAGCTCTGCGTGGTTTTGCCACTCTTCGTGGCCCTCTTCGTCCTGGTGCCCGAAGGCACAGTTTTTGCCTCTTTCGAGGCCGCGCCCGAAGACACGGAATAGCGGATTGCCCCCCCAGATACTAAAGGGCTGCCTGCCGAAGCCGAAGCAACGACAGGGAGGGATTCTCCCCCCGCGGCTAAGCGGTTGGTACCCTCCTGGGGTAGTTTGTATTTGGTCGCACTATTCATGGTTTTTTTCACAGGGGGACCGCCCCTAGACGCCCTAACGGCAGTGACCCACTACCATTCAGACCCTCGCCGGGCGCCAAGCTTGGCCTTGGGATTTTTATTGTGGTTTACTCCACTCGGCTCGGACAAATGCCCCGACAGCCCCCGGTCCCCGAAGGGATAACGGTACACGAGGGTTTTTATAGTGGTTTGCCATCCACGTAGCCCGGGCAAAGCCCCGCCGGCCCCCGGTCCCCGAAGGGATTACGGTGTGCTAGGGTTTCTTTTTTATAGTGGTTCACCATCCACGCAGCCCGGGCAAATGCCCCGACGGCCCCCGGTCCTCAGAATGAGGATTACGGTGTGCTAGGGTTTCTTTTTTATAGTGGTTCACCATCCACGCAGCCCGGGCAAATGCCCCGACGGCCCCCGGTCCTCAGAGTGAGGATTACGGTGTGCTAGGGATTCTTTTTTATAGTGGTTCACCATCCACGCAGCCCGGGCAAATGCCCCGACGGCCCCCGGTCCCCGTAGGGATTACGGTGTGCTGGGGATTCTTTTTTATAGTGGTTCACCATCCACGCGGCCCGGGCAAATGCCCCGACAGCCCCCGGTCCTCATAGTGAGGATTACGGTATGCCCTCCCCGTCGGAACTCACATGAATTACTCATTAAAGGAGTAAGACAGCGAGCCCGACCCCCATTGTGGGATGCTTAGCTTCCCTCAGTAGCTGGATTGCTACGAGGTACTGAGCCCCCCCGCCACGACAAGGCGCAATCCCTTGGGGGGGAACCTAACCTAACCTTTTTTTTTTTTTTTTTGTTGACGCGGGGAAATGCGTTACGCACCATACCCTTCACCGGGGGAGTGAAGGGCGTGTGTGGGACTCCCGGCGCCCTGAAAAGGGCGCTGCTCCTGGACGGCTGGATTGCCGGCCAGGGGTATACCCACTAAAACCACCGCGGTGTTCTCACTACGACACCCTTGAAAGCGGACTCGTGGGTACGCTTGCGCAGTCCTCCACGAGCCGCGGGTGTATCCGCCGAAGCGGAACCTCCAGGGGGTAAGGCGGCAGATGTCGCCACCCTACGCACTCCGTGGATCACGTGGCCAACCTGAACACTAGGAAGACCACGTTCGTCGTGACCCCGTGCAGTCAGGTGGAGGAGCCCCCACTCCTACCACCCGAAGGGTCACCGCCTAGACGGCAGCGATTGTGGCTGCGTAAGCCCGACGTCGCCGCCCAAGCCGTCTCCGGCGGATTGGATCCGAGAGAGGATCATCCTCTCGTATCCGCTCCGCGGCCTCCTTTTGGAGCATCACTTGCTCGCAAAAGGCGACCATTGCGTCCCAAGATCTTTCGTCACCGACCATGGCCTTGACCACGGCCGGCAAGGAGAGATCTCCTCCCACAACGGCGGCAAGAGCCGCCCGCTCCGTTGCCCACGCCGGACAGACCCCCAGCGTGTGTTCGGCAGTGTCATCTCTGTGGCCGCAGTGATTACACACCTCCAGGGGCTCCCTACGGGCTATGTGGCACAGATACCTGCCGAAGCTTCCGTGCCCCGACAGCATCTGCACCAGCCGGTAGGTCAGCGACCCGTGCCGCCTGTTCACCCAGGCTTTGAGCACTGGGCGGACAGCCGCCACGGTCCAGACGCCAGCGGTCGGCTCTTGCAGCCTCTCCCTCCATTTGCGCAGCAGCCGAGCCTGTGCTCGCCGCTTCCATCGAGGTCCGTCAATCGGATCCTCGCCATCGGACTCCCTCCTTCGGTGGTATGCCTCCGCCAGAACCTCTGCCTGCAGGTCCCAGGGGGGCATACCAGCGATAACACATGCAGCAGCGTGCGACACCGTGCGGTATCCTCGTACCGCCCTGACGGCCATGACCCGCTGCGCCTGGCACAGCTTAGCCTTATTCGGGCCAGTCAGGGCACCGACCCACACGGGTGCACCGTACAACGCCATGGACCTGACGACGCCTGCGTACAGACGCCGACAGGTCCGACTAGGACCTCCGATATTCGGTAGGAGTCTACCAAGGGCACTCGCGGCCTGCAAGAGCCTCGGGGCCAAACGAGAGAAGTGCTCCCGGAAACTCCACCGCGGGTCGAGGTGAATCCCAAGATATTTCATCTGGGGCTTCAGCCCGACCGTTTCCCCCCCGATGTTAATGTTGGCACCTTCGGGAGGCCCCCCCCGAGGACCATGAAAGTACAGGGCCTCGGTTTTGTTGAGGGCAACCCTTAGGCCCAACATTACCATGCGCCCAATGACTCGCTCGGTGCCTGCGACTGCACGAGCGGACGCCTCCTCATAGTTTTCCCCCCGGGCCGTGACCAGTGTGTCGTCCGCGTAACACACGACTCTCACGCCCGGAGGAAACCCCCCCCGCAAGACCCAGTCGAATCCGACATTCCACAGGAGTGGTCCTAGGACAGACCCCTGCGGAACCCCGCACCCGACCGGTCTTCGATGGACCCTTCCGTCCCTCCCCTCATAAACGACCCATCGGTCCCTAAGATAGGCACTTATTATGCGCCGAAGGTATAGTGGCACACGGTGGAATCGAAGTGCCTCCTCGATACACCCGAACGGCAGCGAGTTGAAGGCGTTCGCTATGTCCAAGGACACCGCCATCAACCCGCCACCTCTGCCAACGGCACCATCCGAGAGGGCTTTGACACGAAGAATCGCGTCAATTGTAGATCGGCCCTCCCGGAACCCGTATTGGCAGTCGGATAAATCCGGACCCACCTTACGCAGATGGTCGACGACACGGGACGCGATGATACGCTCGAAGAGCTTTCCCGTGTCGTCGAGCAAAACTATTGGGCGATAAGCAGAGGGAGACTCAGCAGGGCGCCCATTCTTCCTTAGAAGGACTAACCTTCCCTCCTTCCAGCAGGACGGGAACCGGCAAGACGTCAGGCACGAGTTCAGAAGCCCGGTAAGGTGGACCTCCAACTCGTCCAGCGCTGTCGCCAGCACCCGCCCTGGAACACCGTCCGGCCCTGGGGCAGTGTTTTTTGCCCGGAGCTTAGCTGCCGCGATGGCGATCTCGGTCTGCGTGACGGCAGGGACCTCTCCGACCTCGTCATTTTCTGCAACTGGGTCCACTGCCATCATCGGCGGGACGTGAGCGGGCCCGTCAGGGAACAGAGCCGCCACAACGTCCTCCAGCAGCCGTGGCTGCATGGTCTCAGTGACCGGGGGTCCTCGCGCGCGCAGTTTGTTACGCGCGGCGCGGTACGGACGACCCCACGGGTCACGATCGAGAGCCTCCAGCATCTCCTGTCGTTTGGCGGCTTTGGACCTACTGATGGCCAGTTTGAGGTGTTTTTTGGCCTCCAGATACGCGTTGTGCAGCAGGTCCTCCACCTCCTCATTCCTCCTCCGCCGCCTTCTGTGTCTGGTGTACTCGCGACGAGCTGCAATGCAGCCCTGCCTCAGTTCGGCAATTTCGCGAGTCCACCAGTACACCTCCCTCTTCGGAGCTCCCCTCCCGGCCCGAGGCATCGACGCGTCGCAGATCCGCGTCAGCGCATCTCGAAACCTTATGGCCCCGTCGTCAGCCTCCGCCGGCTCGAACGGCCGCATGGTCCAGGCTTGGACGATCGCGGCCTCGGCCAGCACCTCCACGTCAAGGCGCGACAGGGACCACCTTGGGAAGGAAGCCCGATTCTCCTCCCTCCGACGGGAATAGTCGTCACTGGACGAGGCGGAGACCCCAAACCTGATGTATCGGTGATCCGATAAGGTCTCCACGTCGTCCAGAACCCGCCAATTCAATACGCGACGCGCGAGAGTGGGGCTAGTAAACGTGAGGTCTACTATTGAGCCACCCCACTGTCGCACGTACGTATTGACGGAGCCGCGGTTGAGAGGCACCAGGCCGCAAGATGCCGCCCACGTCTCCACCGCTTCTCCGCGATCGTCGGTCGCCGGGGATCCCCACATCGTGCTGTGGGCATTAAAGTCCCCAAGCACGATGACATTGAGCGGGGATGCCCGCCGTACAGCCGCCCCGAGTCGGTCAAGAAACGACTCATATTCGGCGAGCGATCTGTTGGGGGAGAAATATACCCCGACGACCAAGGTATCGTCATACACAATCGACACAAAACCGGGCTCCCGATCCCTGACGATGAAGGGCAAACAGCCCGAGCCCGAAGCCGCGATTATGGCCACGGTATCCCCGATGTCCCCCACCCAGTTTGGCTGAGAGGAGACGAAATAGGGATCCGATACGACCGCCACATTAATTGACCACTGCAGCATGGTTTGGAGGAGCAGGTCCTGCGCACCAAGGCAGTGGTTCAAATTAACCTGCAGGAAGCGATGTTGAGTGGCCATTAAGAACCGGTCATCATCACCTCCGCAGGCGGCTCCCTAGATTGGTTCGGTTCTGGGGCTCTTCCAGCCGAACTTTTGCCCTTCTTGGGCCGAACGCACTTGCGCCCGCCAGCCGAATGATTGGCCGGCCTCCCAGCTGCCTTACATGTAGCGCAGCTTGCATCCCTGGTGCATGCCGCAGCCATGTGACCCTCCGCTCCGCAGCGGAAGCAGTTCCGACTGCGGTCAATAGTGGACTTGCACTGGGCCCCTGTGTGACCGATCTCGAAGCATCGGTAACACTTCAGCGGTCGGGGACCCAGCGCACGTACCCGGGCGGCACTCCATCCGACTAGGAGTCGCCCTTTCTCCGCGAGTGGTTTCGCTGCCTCTACCGGGCACTGCACTATGGCACTACCCGCACCAAAGAGACCGGCGCGCACCGAACCCACTCTCACCTGCTCTATAGAGCAATTGCCTCCTGCCGCGATGGCGGCCGCGATGTCTGGCGCCGTCACCGAGTCGTCCAGCCCCGTAATGCTTAGGTCTATGCATTTCGTTGGCCGGGTGACCTTCACAGACTCCGGTAAAATCTCCCTTAGCTTCTGAGCTAAGGAGTCTGCTTTCCCGCCACTGTCCACTCCCGGGATTTCGAACACACGGCCCCCTGTGGCCGCGGCTCGGAACCTGAGTCCCTCACCGATTTGTAGGTGGGTTAGATCCAGGTCCTTCCTCGCATTTGTGAGCAGTTTCTCAAAAGTGAGGCCCTGCTCTTTGGCCTCTGGCATCAGTGTCAGGACCACTGCCGCTGACCTTGGTGCGCGAAGCTTGTGCTCCGCCGATTTTGGCTTAGCCTGTTTAGGCTTCGCCTTGCCCTGTGGCCCAGTTGTGTTAGCCCCAGGCCTAACTGGGGGTCTCCCGCCAGATGGTCGACTCGGGACAGTAGCCACGTTTACAGGGGCAACGTCTTTTTTCTTTTTCTTCTTTCTGCGTTTTCGATGCACGACCTCAGTCCACATCTCCGCATCTTGCGGCTGTCTAGCCGCCCTCGTGACTCCAGTGGAAGCCGGAACTGCCGGTTTTGGTGCCCGTTTGCTCCCTACGTTTGATGGAGCAGCCATCGCCTGTGCCTGCCTAGAAGACTGGCTGGCGTCTGCTCGTAGCGGGGGACGAACTCTTTTAGGGGGAAGCAGGCGGTCGTCCAGGCCCGCCAGCTTGGCGTCGACCATGTTGCCCATTTCCCTAAAGAGAGTTGCCCTCTGGTCCTCCCATGACATGTCGCCGGTTGGTTTTGGCGGTTCTGGCACGTTTCGGCGCGAATTCTCCGTGCGGATGCGGTCCATCTCCTCGCGGAGCTGGGCCATTTCCGATCGCACCGTCTCAAGGCGAGTCTGCAGGTCCTCATTCTCCATTCGGAGCATTTGGACCTCCTCGGTGACAGTTCTGCCTGAGAGTGCTGTCAGGGTTTGCTCGATGTGCTTGGCGGCAGCTTTGAGCGCCCCTCTGAAACCGCCCTTGATATTCTTGGACTTGGTTTCCACGTCCCGAATTAGTTTGACGGTGCCCTTGATCTGCTTCTCGATGCAGTCGGCGGGCACGGTCGCGAGAAGTCTGGTCGCTTCAATGACTTCCGCCTCTGCCTCCAGTTCTGAAGCCTCTCGTTGGGCTTTGATGTAGTCCGCCTTGGCCTTGGCAAGGCCGACATAGTGCCCCGTTGTGGGCGGTCTCCCTCGGCCACGTTTGGCTACGTTTTTGGCCTTGGGGTTTGCCCTGACGGAACTGGTGTCACTCCCACTAGAGAAGTCGGGATCCGACTCCTTTGCCGTCCTCGCTCTTTTCGTTGTGCGCAGTTTGCGCCCCAACGCCGGCGTTGGCACTTCAAAGTGCTCTGTCTCCATCCGTGAGCCCTCGGAGTCTGAACCTCCAACCGAAACAATTGTCTCATCAGAGACCACCTCCCTTGTGTTTCGTTTGGTCCTTTGCGGTTTGGGCTTAATACCCCTCGCAAGCCTAAGGCTCCCTTCGCTGCTACCAGCAGCGGCGTCTTCATCGTTATGTCCGCTTGAAGCGGCACTCTTCACAGTTTTGCCACTTTTAGTGGCCCTCTTTACCTTCGCGCTTGAAAGCGCCCCTTTCGCGCTCGAATGCGCCATATTTGCCTCAATGGAGGCCGCGCCCAAAGGCACGGAGCAGGTGTTTGCCCCCCCAGATACTGGTGGGCTGCCTGCCGAAGCCGAAGCAACGACAGGGAGGGATTCTCCCCCCGCGGCTAAGCGGTTGGTACCCTCCTGGGGTAGTTTGTTTTTATGCACGCTACTCATGTTTCTCGTCGGTGGGGGGATCGCCCCCTGACGCCCTAATGACAGTGACCCACTGCCATTCAGACCCTCGCCGGGCGCCGAACTTGGTCTTGGGATTTTTATTGTGGTTTACTCCACTCGGCCCGGACAAATGCCCCGACAGCCCCCGGTCCCCGAAGGGATAACGGTACACGAGGGTTTTTATAGTGGTTTGCCATCCACGCAGCCCGGGCAAAGCCCCGCCGGCCCCCGGTCCCCGAAGGGATTACGGTGTGCTAGGGTTTCTTTTTTATAGTGGTTCACCATCCACGTAGCCCGGGCAAATGCCCCGACGGCCCCCGGTCCCCGTAGGGATTACGGTGTGCTGGGGATTCTTTTTTATAGTGGTTCACCATCCACGCGGCCCGGGCAAATGCCCCGACAGCCCCCGGTCCTCAGAGTGAGGATTACGGTATGCCCTCCCCGTCGGAACTCGCATGAATTACTCATTAAGGAGTAAGACAGCGAGCCCGACCCCCATTGTGGGATGCTTAGCTTCCCTCAGTAGCTGGATTGCTACGAGGTACTGAGCCCCCCCGCCACGACAAGGCGCAATCCCTTGGGGGGGAACCTAACCTAACCTAACCTAACCTAACCTAACCTAACCTAACCTAACCTAACCTAACCTAACCTAACCTAACCTAACCTAAACTTTTTTTTTTTTTTTTTTTTTGTTGTCGCGGGGAAAATGCTTTATGCACCATACCCTTCACCGGGGAGTGAAGGGCGTGTGTGGGACTCCCGGCGTGAAGCGCTGCTCCTGGGCGACTGGTTTGCCGACCAGGGGTCTACCCACTAAAAACCACCGCGGTGTTCAAACTCCGCCACCCATAGTGCGACTCACGGGCACGCTCGCGCATTCGACACGAGAGCCGCGGGTGTGCATCCGCAAATGCGGAACCTCCCTGTATGCGTGGTACACCAGAACACTTGGTGCACCACGCCCTCCCGTGACCTTGTGCAATCGGATGAGGGAGTCCCCGTTCCCCCACCCGAAGGCCACCACTCGGTCGACAAATGGCGGGGGGATGTCCGCCAGGTGTCGAGCGAGCGACCCCACGGGATCGGATCCGCTAGGGGGTCAACCTCTCGGACCCGATCCATCGATGGTCACCTTCGCGAGTTCGACGCAATCGCGAAGGAGACCATCGCCTCCAGCGATCTCTCGTCACCGCCCATGGTGGGTCAAAAACCATGGCCGGCAAGGAGAGGTCCCTCCCCAGTTGGCGACCGAAGCCGCCCCTCCCTTCACACGCCGGGACGAGGATACCAGCGCGTGATTCGGCGGTGTCATCATACCCTCCCTACTGATGACCCCAGTAATGACAACCGCCAGTCGATTTTTTATTGTGGTTTACTCCACTCGGCCCGGACAAAAGCCCCGACAGCCCCCGGTCCCCGAGGGGATAACGGTGTACGAGGGATAATTTTTTATAGTGGTTCACCATCCACGCAGCCCGGGCAAATACCCCGCCGGCCCCCGGTCCTCACAGGGAGGATTACGGTGTGCAAGGGATGCATTTTTTATAGTGGTACACCATCCACGCGGCCCGGGCAAATACCCCGCCGGCCCCCGGTCCTCAGGGAGGATTACGGTGTGCAAGGGATGCCTTTTTTATAGTGGTTCACCATCCACGCGGCCCGGGCAAATACCCCGACGGCCCCCGGTCCTCACAGGGAGGATTACGGTGTACAAGGGATGCCTTTTTTATAGTGGTTCACCATCCACGCGGCCCGGCATAAAGCACGGACAGCCCCCGGTCCTCACAGGGAGGATTACGGTGTGCAGGGGATGCCTTTTTTATAGTGGTTCACCATCCACGCGGCCCGGCGTAAAGCTCGGACGGCCCCCGGTCCTCAGTGAGGATTACGGTGTGCAGGGGGTGCTTTTTTTATAGTGGTTCACCATCCACGCGGCCCGGCATAAGCCAGACGGCCCCCGGTCCTCGGGCGGAGAGGATTACGGTATGCTAGGGATTCTTTTTTAACGTGGTTCACCATCCACGGCCTCCCTGTAGGGTTCCTCCATGGGACTCACGTGCCTTACTCATGATGAGTAGGACAGTGAGCCCCGCACCCTATTGTGGGACCGCTTAGCTTCCTCCAGTAGCTGGCTTGCTACGGAGTACTAAGCCCCCCCGCCGCGGCAAGGCGCAATCCCTTGGGGGGGAACCTAACCTAACCTAACCTTTTTTTTTTTTTTTTTTTGTTGACGCGGGGAAATGCGTTACGCACCATACCCTTCACCGGGGGAGTGAAGGGCGTGTGTGGGACTCCCGGCGCCCTGAAAAGGGCGCTGCTCCTGGACGACTGGATTGCCGGCCAGGGGTATACCCACTAAAACCACCGCGGTGTTCTCACTACGACACCCTTGAAAGCGGACTCGTGGGTACGCTTGCGCAGTCCTCCACGAGCCGCGGGTGTATCCGCCGAAGCGGAACCTCCAGGGGGTAAGGCGGCAGATGTCGCCGCCCTACGCACTCCGTGGATCACGTGGCCAACCTGAACACTAGGAAGACCACGTACGTCGTGACCCCGTGCAGTCAGGTGGAGGAGCCCCCACTCCCACCACCCGAAGGGTCACCGCCTAGACGGCAGCGATTGTGGCTGCGTAAGCCCGACGTCGCCGCCCAAGCCGTCTCCGGCGGATTGGATCCGAGAGAGGATCATCCTCTCGTATCCGCTCCGCGGCCTCCTTTTGGAGCATCACTTGCTCGCAAAAGGCGATCATTGCGTCCCAAGATCTTTCGTCACCGACCATGGCCTTGACCACGGCCGGCAAGGAGAGATCTCCTCCCACAACGGCGGCAAGAGCCGCCCGCTCCGTCGCCCACGCCGGACAGACCCCCAGCGTGTGTTCGGCAGTGTCATCTCTGTGGCCGCAGTGATTGCACACCTCCAGGGGCTCCCTACGGGCTATGTGGCACAGATACCTGCCGAAGCTTCCGTGCCCCGACAGTATCTGCACCAGCCGGTAGGTCAGCGACCCGTGCCGCCTGTTCACCCAGGCTTTGAGCACTGGGCGGACAGCCGCCACGGTCCAGACGCCAGCGGTCGGCTCTTGCAGCCTCTCCCTCCATTTGCGCAGCAGCCGAGCCTGTGCTCGCCGCTTCCATCGAGGTCCGTCAATCGGATCCTCGCCATCGGACTCCCTCCTTCGGTGGTATGCCTCCGCCAGAACCTCGGCCTGCAGGTCCCAGGGGGGCATACCAGCGATAACACATGCAGCAGCGTGCGACACCGTGCGGTATCCTCGTACCGCCCTGACGGCCATGACCCGCTGCGCCTGGCACAGCTTAGCCTTATTCGGGCCGGTCAGGGCACCGACCCACACGGGTGCACCGTACAACGCCATGGACCTGACGACGCCTGCGTACAGACGCCGACAGGTCCGACTAGGACCTCCGATATTCGGTAGGAGTCTACCAAGGGCACTCGCGGCCTGCAAGAGCCTCGGGGCCAAACGAGAGAAGTGCTCCCGGAAACTCCACCGCGGGTCGAGGTGAATCCCAAGATATTTCATCTGGGGCTTCAGCCCGACCGTTTCCCCCCCGATGTTAATGTTGGCACCTTCGGGAGGCCCCCCCCGAGGACCGTGAAAGTACAGGGCCTCGGTTTTGTTGAGGGCAACCCTTAGGCCCAACATTACTATGCGCCCAATGACTCGCTCGGTGCCAGCGACTGCACGAGCGGACGCCTCCTCATAGTTTTCCCCCCGGGCCGTGACCAGTGTGTCGTCCGCGTAACACACGACTCTCACGCCCGGAGGAAGCCCCCCCCGCAAGACCCAGTCGAATCCGACATTCCACAGGAGTGGTCCTAGGACAGACCCCTGCGGAACCCCGCACCCGACCGGTCTTCGATGGATCCTTCCGTCCCTCCCTTCATAAACGACCCATCGGTCCCTAAGGTAGGCACTTATTATGCGCCGAAGGTATAGTGGCACACGGTGGAATCGAAGTGCCTCCTCAATACACCCGAACGGCAGCGAGTTGAAGGCGTTCGCTATGTCCAAGGACACCGCCATCAACCCGCCACCTCTGCCAACGGCACCATCCGAGAGGGCTTTGACACGAAGGATCGCGTCAATTGTAGATCGGCCCTCCCGGAACCCGTACTGGCAGTCGGATAAATCCGGACCCACCTCACGCAAATGGTCGACGACACGGGACGCGATGATACGCTCGAAGAGCTTTCCCGTGTCGTCAAGCAAAACTATTGGGCGATAAGCAGAGGGAGACTCAGCAGGGCGCCCACTCTTCCTTAGAAGGACTAACTTTCCCTCCTTCCAGCAGGACGGGAACCGGCAAGACGTCAGGCACGAGTTCAGAAGCCCGGTAAGGTGGACCTCCAACTCGTCCAGCGCTGTTGCCAGCACCCGCCCTGGAACACCGTCCGGCCCTGGGGCAGTGTTTTTTGCCCGGAGCTTAGCTGCCGCGATGGCGATCTCGGTCTGCGTGACGGCAGGGACCTCTCCGACCTCGTCATTTTCCACAACTGGGTCCACTGCCATCATCGGGGGGACGTGAGCGGGCCCGTCAGGGAACAGCGCCGCCACAACGTCCTCCAGCAGCCGAGGCTGCATGGTCTCGGTGACCGGGGGTCCTCGCGCGCGCATTTTGTTACGCGCGGCGCGGTACGGACGACCCCACGGGTCACGATCGAGAGCCTCCAGCATCTCTTGTCGTTTGGCGGCTTTAGACCTGCTGATGGCCAGTTTGAGGAGTTTTTTGGCCTCCAGATACGCGTTGTGCAGCAGGTCCTCCACCTCCTCATTCCTCCTCCGCCGCCTCCTGTGTCTGGTGTACTCGCGACGAGCTGCAATGCAGCCCTGCCTCAGTTCGGCAATTTCGCGAGTCCACCAGTACACCTCCCTCTTCGGAGCTCCCCTCCTGGCCCGAGGCATTGACGCGTCGCAGATACGCGTCAGCGCATGTCGGAACCTTATGGCCCCGTCGTCAGCCTCCGCTGGCTCGAACGGCCGCATGGTCCAGGCTTGGACGATCGCGGCTTCGGCCAGCACCTCCACATCGAGACGCGACAGGGACCACCTTGGAAAGGAAGCCCGATTCTCCTCCCTCCGACGGGAATAGTCGTCACTGGACGAGGCGGAGACCCCAAACCTGATGTATCGGTGGTCCGATAAGGTCTCCACGTCGTCCAGAACCCGCCAATTCAATACGCGGCGTGCGAGGGCGGGGCTAGTAAACGTTAGGTCTACTATTGAGCCACCCCACTGTCGCACGTACGTATTGACGGAGCCGCGGTTGAGAGGCACCAGGCCGCAAGATGCCGCCCACGTCTCCACCGCTTCTCCGCGATCATCGGTTGCCGGGGATCCCCACATCGTGCTGTGGGCATTAAAGTCCCCAAGCACGATGACATTGAGCGGAGATGCCCGCCGTACAGCCGCCCCGAGTCGGTCAAGGAACGACTCATATTCGGCGAGCGATCTGTTGGGGGAAAAGTATACCCCGACGACCAAGGTATCGTCATAGACAATCGACACAAAACCGGGCTCCCGATCCCTGACGATGAAGGGCAAACAGCGCGAGCCCGAAGCCGCGATTATGGCCACGGTATCCCCGATGTCCCCCACCCAGTTTGGCTGAGAGGAGACGAAGTAGGGATCCGATACGACCGCCACATTAATTGACCACTGCAGCATGGTTTGGAGGAGCAGGTCCTGCGCACCAAGGCAGTGGTTCAAATTAACCTGCAGGAAGCGATGTTGAGTGGCCATTAAGAACCGGTCATCATCACCTCCGCAGGCGGCTCCCTAGGTTGGTTCGGTTCTGGGGCTCTTCCAGCCGAACTTTTGCCCTTCTTGGGCCGAACGCACTTGCGCCCGCCAGCCGAATGATTGGCCGGTCTCCCAGCGGCCCTGCATGTAGCGCAGCTTGCATCCCTGGTGCATGCCGCAGCCATGTGACCCTCCGCTCCGCAGCGGAAGCAGTTCCGGCTGCGGTCAATAATGGACTTGCACTGGGCCCCTGTGTGACCGATCTCGAAGCATCGGTAACACTTCAGCGGTCGGGGACCCAGCGCACGTACCCGGGCGGCACTCCATCCGACTAGGAGTCGCCCTTTCTCCGCGAGTGGTTTCGCTGCCTCTACCGGGCACTGCACTATGGCACTACCCGCACCAAAGAGACCGGCGCGCACCGAACCCACTCTCACCTGCTCTATAGAGCAATTGCCTCCTGCCGCGATGGCGGCCGCGATGTCTGGCGCCGTCACCGAGTCGTCCAGCCCCGTAATGCTTAGGTCTATGCATTTCGTGGGCCGGGTGACCTTCACAGACTCCGGTAAAATCTCCCTTAGCTTCTGAGCTAAGGAGTCTGCTTTCCCGCCACTGTCCACTCCCGGGATTTCGAACACACGGCCCCCTGTGGCCGCGGCTCGGAACCTGAGTCCCTCACCGATTTGTAGGTGGGTTAGATCCAGGTCCTTCCTCGCATTTGTGAGCAGTTTCTCAAAAGTGAGGCCCTGCTCTTTGGCCTCTGGCATCAGTGTCAGGACCACTGCCGCTGACCTTGGTGCGCGAAGCTTGTTTTCCGCCGGTTTTGGCTTAGCCTGTTTAGGCTTTGCCTTGCCCTGTGGCCCAGTTGCATTGGCCCCATGCCTTGCTGGAGGTTTCCCGCCAGCTGGTCGGCTCGGGACAGTAGCCACATTTGAAGGGGCAGCGCCTTTCTTTTTCTTCTTGCGTTTTCGGTGCACGACCTCAGTCCACACCTCCGCTTCTTGCGGCTGACTAGCCGCCCTCGTAACGCCAGTGGAGGCCGGAACGGCCGGTTTTGGTGTCCGTTTGCTCCCTACATTTGATGGAGCAGCCATCACCTGTGCCTGCCTAGAAAACTGGCTGGCGTCTGCTCGTAGCGGAGGACGAACTCTTTTAGGGGGAAGCAGGCGGTCGTCTAGGCCCGCCAGCTTGGCATCGACCATGTTGCCCATTTCCCTAAGAAGAGTCGCCCTCTGGTCCTCCCATGACATGTCGCCGGTTGGTTTTGGCGGTTCTGGCACGTTTCGGCGCGAACTCTCCGTGCGGATACGATCCATCTCCTCGCGGAGCTGGGCCATTTCCGTTCGCACCGTCTCTAGGCGAGTCTGCAGGTCCTCGTTCTCTATACGGAGCATTTGGACCTCCTCGTTGACAGTTCTGCCTGAGAGTGCTGTCAGGGTTTGCTCGATGTGCTTGGCGGCAGCTTTGAGCGCCCCTCTGAAACCGCCCTTGATGTTTTTGGACTTAGTTTCCACGTCCCGAATCAGTTTGACGGTGCCCTTGATCTGCTTCTCGATGCAGTCGGCGGGCACGGTCGCGAGAAGTCTGGTCGCCTCAATGACTTCCGCCTCTGCCTCCAGTTCAGAAGCCTCTTGCTGGGCTTTGATGTAGTCCGCCTTGGCCTTGGCAAGGCCGACATAGTGCCCCGTTGTGGGCGGTCTCCCTCGGCCACGTTTGGCTACGTTTTTGGCCTTGGGGTTCGCCCTGACGGAACTGGTGTCACTCCCACTAGAGAAGTCGGGATCCGACTCCTTAGCCGTCCTCGCTCTCTTCGTTGTGCGCAGTTTGCGCCCCAACGCCGGCGTTGGCACTTCAAAGTGCTCTGTGTCCATCCGTGAGCCCTCGGAGTCTGAACCTCCAACCGAAACAATTGTCTCATCAGAGACCACCTCCCTCGTGTTTCGTTTGGTCCTTTGCGGTTTGGGCTTCATACCCCTCGCAAACCTAAGGCTCCCTTCGCTGCTACCAGCAGCGGCGTCGTCATCGTTATGTCCGCTTGAAGCGGCACTCGTCACAATTTTGCCACTTTTAGTGGCCCTCTTCACCTTCGCGCTTGAAAGCGCCCCTTTCGCGCTCGAATGCGCCATTTTTGCCTCAATGGAGGCCGCGCCCAAAGGCACGGAGCAGGTGTTTGCCCCCCCAGATACTGGTGGGCTGCCTGCCGAAGCCGAAGCAACGACAGGGAGGGATTCTCCCCCCGCGGTTAGGCGGTTGGTACCCTCCTGGGGTAGTTTGTTTTTTGGCACGCTACTCATGTTTCTCGTCGGTGGGGGGATCGCCCCCTGACGCCCTAATGACAGTGACCCACTGCCATTCAGACCCTCGCCGGGCGCCGAACTTGGTCTTGGGATTTTTATTGTGGTTTACTCCACTCGGCCCGGACTAATGCCCCGACAGCCCCCGGTCCCCGAAGGGATAACGGTACACGAGGGTTTTTATAGTGGTTTGCCATCCACGCAGCCCGGGCAAAGCCCCGCCGGCCCCCGGTCCCCGAAGGGATTACGGTGTGCTAGGGTTTCTTTTTTATAGTGGTTCACCATCCACGCAGCCCGGGCAAATGCCCCGACGGCCCCCGGTCCTCAGAGTGAGGATTACGGTGTGCTAGGGTTTCTTTTTTATAGTGGTTCACCCTCCACGCAGCCCGGGCAAATGCCCCGACGGCCCCCGGTCCTCAGAGTGAGGATTACGGTGTGCTAGGGTTTCTTTTTTATAGTGGTTCACCATCCACGCAGCCCGGGCAAATGCCCCGACGGCCCCCGGTCCCCGTAGGGATTACGGTGTGCTGGGGATTCTTTTTTATAGTGGTTCACCATCCACGCGGCCCGGGCAAATGCCCCGACAGCCCCCGGTCCTCAGAGTGAGGATTACGGTATGCCCTCCCCGTCGGAACTCGCATGAATTACTCATTAAGGAGTAAGACAGCGAGCCCGACCCCCATTGTGGGATGCTTAGCTTCCCTCAGTAGCTGGATTGCTACGAGGTACTGAGCCCCCCCGCCACGACAAGGCGCAATCCCTTGGGGGGGAACCTAACCTAACCTAACCTTTTTTTTTTTTTTTTTTTTTTTTTTTTTTTTTTTTTTTTTTTTTTTTTTTTATCGCAGTGAAAATGCTTTACGCACCATATCTCCCGCCCGGGGGGGGGCGAGAGACGTGTGTGGGACTCCCGGCGCCCTAAAAAGGGCGCTGCTCCTGGCGGCTAGGACTGCCGACCAGGGGTATACCCACTAAAAACACTGCGGTGTTCCTCCGAAGGCGCCATTGGTGCCGGGGCTGCGGGATTGCTTGCGCATTCTCACAAATCAGCCCCAGCGGCGTCGGCCCGCGTCATGTTCGCGCGGGGCCTCCTTCTCGATTAACGGGGAAGTTAGATGTTGACCTTCCCCGTCCGTCGTGGAAAAGGCGCACCGGAACACGGTGCGCGCCTTCTCGGGAGACCTGTTGGTGAGGGTAGCGGATTCCCCCGAGTCCACTACCCTGGTCTCCGTTAGGGAGGTGGGAGTTGGAGGTTGTAAAGCCTCCTCCGACCCCCCACTCTCCTTCGGCGAAGCGGGTGGGCGACAGCCGCAGCTTCGCGCTCCCTCTCCGCCGCCTCCTTTTGTGACACGACGGCCTCACAAAAGGTGACCATCGCCTGCCAGACCCTCTCACTCCGGACCATGCCCAATAAGACAGCCGGCAGCGAGAGGTCGGAACCCACCTCCGCGACGAGCACACGGCGCTCTTCGGACCAGGCGGGACACCCCTCGAGTGTGTGTTGGGCCGTGTCCACGTCGCAGCCCCCACAATGGTGGCAGACGGGAAGAGGCTCCCTCCTTACAACACGGTGCAGGTACTCACCGAAACAACCGTGTCCGGTGAGCACCTGTGTGAGCCTAAAAGTAAGCTTCCCGTGCTTCCTCCTTAGCCAAGCCCTCAGTACGGGCTGGAGGGCCTCCGCTGTTCTGTGGCCGGCTGTTGGTGCTGCCAGCCTTTGTTCCCACACGTTTTGTAGGTCACGCCTAGCCTGGCGTCTCCACCTGGCCTCTTCATTAGCCGGGAGATGCTCCTGACGGTCCCTGAGCTCTATTCGCCACGCGTACGTTTGCGCGGCAAGCTCGGCCTCCAGGTCCCATGGCATCGTCTCGGCCAGCACACACGCAGCCTCAAAAGAGACCGTGCGGTACGCTCTACTTATTCTTTGGGCTAACGCCCTCTGTGGCCTCCGCAATAAAGCGGCATTCCCCGCCGTCACACTCTCCGCCCAAATAGGCGCGCCGTACAAGGCCATGGACCGGACCACCCCCTCAAAGAGGCGGCGGCAGCCCCTGTTGGGCCCACCCAAGTTTGGCATCAGCCTGCCTAGCGCGGCAGCCGCACCCATTAGTCGCGGAGTCAGCTGTTCGAAGTGGGCCCGAAAACTCCAGCGACTATCCAGCAGCAACCCCAGGTATTTAATGTGGGGCCCAACCACAATTCTCACCCCTCCAACCATGATGTGCGCGTCTCTAGGTGGTCGTGCACGAGGGCCATGAAAAAGTATGGCCTCTGATTTATGCAGGGCCACCTCGAGACCCAACATCTTTTGACGGTCCACCACCAAACCTACTCCAACTGAGGCGAGACGGGACGCCTCCGTAAATTCCCTCCCCCGGGCTGTGACCAGCGTGTCGTCTGCATAGCAGGTTATGCTCAGACCCGGGAGGAGTGCACCCCTCAGCACCCAGTCGTAACCGACGTTCCACAGTAAGGGGCCCAAAACCGAGCCTTGTGGAACGCCGCACGACATGGGGGTCCTAACTACTGTCCCGTCTCTAGCCACGTAGGTCAGGCACCTACCACGCAGGTAGTCCCCGACTATCCGACACAAGTAGGGAGGCACTTGATGGTACTTTAGCGCCTCCCGTATGCAGCTCCACGGCAAGGTGTTGAACGCGTTGGCGATATCTAATGATACCGCCAAACACACCCCGCCGGAACTGACACACTCCTCCGAGAGGGTCTTGACGCGCTGGATGGCGTCAAGCGTTGACCGACCCTCTCGGAACCCGTACTGTGTGTCGGAAAGATCAGGTCCCACTCCCCTCAGGTGTTCGACGAGGCGGGCTGAGATGATACGCTCAAAAAGCTTACCCACCTCGTCGAGCAACAAGATCGGCCTGTACGCTGACGGCGAGTCTTCCGGGCGGCCATCCTTTCTCAATAAAACCAGTAGTCCCTCCTTCCACTGTGCTGGAAACCGACCCGTCTCCAGGCATCTGTAAAACAGCCTACGGAGTCGATCCCCAAGCACGCCCAACGACAGGGCCAGTACACGGCCAGGTACTCCATCGGGCCCAGGAGCCTTATTTTTCTTGCGGAGGCGTAATTCCGCCGCACCAAACTCCGCATCTGTTATTGCTGGAACCTCGGTCGGGGCGTCGCGCGTAGATGGAATGCGCGACGCCATCGGTGGAGGAGCGAACTCGTCGCGGGAAGGGAACAGAGTTCCCACGACTCGCTCCACAAACCGGGGTTCCAAACACTGCGTTAGGGGAGGCGACCACGGCCGGAGTTTCCCCCGGACCAGCCTGTATGGCCTGCCCCATGGGTCTGAGTCGATGGTTGCGACCAGCTCGTCCCACGCCTTTGCTTTGGCCTTTTTGACCTCCAGTTGGAGTGCCTTCTTTGCACTCGAGTAGAGGGTGCGCAAAGTCTCTTCGTGCATTAAGTCACGACGCGCTAGCCTTCTATATCGAGTGTACCGGCGGTGAGCGGCCACACATTCGGTGCGAAGTGCGGCGATCTCGCTCGACCACCAGTACACCTGGCGCTTTCCGGGCCTGGGTTTGCTCCTGGGCATCGCAGCGTCACATATAGCTGTCATCGCCTCCCGGAACAAACCCGACTCATCCTCTACATCTTGCGGACCATCTGACGGGGAACACCAGGCCTGTACTTCAACGGCCACCTCCAATGCCTCCCTATCTAATCGCGTAAGGGCCCATCTGGGCCGCGTAGGGGCTCTTGTTCGACTTATGGCCGGGGCGGCCGGGGAGTCGGAGACGTCAAAACGTATATAGAGGTGGTCCGACAGCGTCTCTACCTCCTCGACAACCCTCCAACCCTGGATGCAATGGGACAGAGCAGCGGTCGACAGTGAGATGTCGACAATAGTTGCGTCCCGGCAAGTGCAGACCGACCCCCTGTTCAAAACAAAGAGGCCGACTGCGGCCAACCACTCGTCCATAGTGTCCCCGCGCGGATCATTGCAGGGGGAACCCCACGCAGAGGACTTCGCGTTGAAGTCTCCCAGCACAAGCACCTGTGATGGGCGGGCCTGGATGATTTTAGCCCCAAGCCCATCAAGGAAAGCCTCAAATTGTGCCAGTGTTCGACTCCGCGATGGAGGGAAGTATACTCCGAAGACTACCTTACCCTTCCAACGTACTGCCACATAGCCCTGGCCCCGGGCAAAGAGAGTGGGAGTTACATCCTCTGTTTTCGCAATAATTGCGACGGAACCTCCCTCGTCCCCGAACCAGTTGTTCCTGTTCATGGGGACCATGAAAGGTTCTGCTACCACCGCCAGGTCTATCCCCCACTCCGCAATGGATTGGAGGAAAAGATCCTGCGCCCCAGCGCAATGATTTAAGTTCGCTTGTAAGAGCTTACTAAACATTGTCGCTGGCCAGGGTCATTGGTTCTGCCGGCATGGAGGCCCCAGATGTTGTAGGGGCCGGCGTGGCGGTGGGTACCGGGACTGCGTTGCGTTTAGCGACAGCCCTCTCCTTCCTGGAAGGCCCTTTGCAGGCCTTCCCGCCAGCTCGATGGTTGGCTGGCTTGTTGACCGACGCGCACACGGGACAGTGTGGGTCGGCCGAACATTCCCTCGCTTTGTGCCCCGGGCGCCCGCAGCGGAAGCAGTCCCCGCTACGGTCTGTCGGGGAGCTGCAGTTGCAGCCGACGTGGCCCTGCTCGTGACATCGGAAGCAGATCCTCGTCCTTGGTTCGAGGATCTTCACTTGGGCGGAAGTCCACCCCACGAGCAGGCGGCCTGCAACTACCTTTTTGGCAGCTATCACCGGACACTTGACTACGACCGTTCCCATTCCGTAGGGGGTGCGTCGTATTGCCCCCACTTTCACATCGTCCGCCGAGCATTCTGCTTTCCTCGCTAATGCGAGAGAGACGTCCTCAGCAGTGACGGATTCGTCAAGGCCAGACACACGAAGGTCCACACAGCGTGTTGGTCTTGTTACCTTCGCGGCCTGACCGATCTCCTCCCTAATCTTCTGGGCCAAAACATCCGCCTTGGGGCCGCTTGTCGTGCCAGGAACCTCCAGAATGAAGGCTCCGGTCGCGGCCTTGCGGCACCTTAGACCCCCCTCAATACCTAGGTCCGGCAGATTAATATTCTGCCTCGCCCGAGCAATGACAGAGGCGTAAGTGGCACCGCTTGCCACCGCTTCTGGCGTCATCGTTATAACGACGGCGGCGGAGCGAGGAGGTCGTAACTTCTTTTTACGCTTCTTCTTTTTTGCCTTTTTAGGGGCCGGTCTTGAAGCAGCGCTTTGGGCGGGGGCAGGATTGCCAGCCACCACTGCTTGTTCCTTTTTCTTCTTGTTCTTCTTCCCCACTGTTGTCCAGCCTTCAGAGGCTGGCTGCAGTTGAGGGGAAGGAGTTGGTTCTACCACCTGTTGTGTTACAGGGGTTCTCTTCTTCTTCGGCGGCCTCTGTGGAAGAGGAGCTGGAGCAGGAACAGGAACGTTCCTACCCACCGCACGTTTGTCAGTCCTGTTTCGCCCAGGGGCGGAAGTCAACATCGGGGAGGTGTCCCTTGAGCGTGCCACGGATGTGACACTCTCGGTGACATTTCTGAGCGGACTCAGTGGCTCACTTTCGGGCAACAACATGTGCACAGAGGGTGCATCGTGCCGGAGTGGTGGTCGCGTCCGCGGGGCTGGTAGCAGGCGGTCATTTATGCCCGCCAGCTTCGCGTCCATAATAGTGCCGACGCTCTCTATTATTGAGCGCCGGAATTCGTCGTCATTTTGTGTGGGGGGAGTACTCGTAGTACGGGTCTCCATCTCCCGGCGGAAAGCCGCAAATTCCGCTCGGTGCTGGTCCAATTCTTTCTGGAGGCGCGCGTTCTCCGCCTGCAACGCCTTCGTCTCTTCTGAAACCGTTCGCTCAGAGAGGTCGAGAAGACACTCTTGTATAAGCAAAGCGGCGTTCTTAAGGGCAGTGTCGAAACCACCCTTAAGGTTCTTGCTCTTGTTGGCGATATCCAGAATGATCTTAACATTCGCCTCCACCCTGTCCTTCATTTGTACAGTCGGAAGGACGGGATTCTCCTCTACGTATTCGGGCATTAGGCGGGCGCGATCTCTGAGTTCGCGCGCCACCCGAGCCACCTGCAGGACCTCTTCTTCTGCAAGAAGCCGCACCTCCCTCTCTTTTTGCTTGGCGAGCTCCTCCTTCGCCTTCTTTAAGCCGACATACTTGCCCGTTGTTGGTGGGCGACCTCGACCGCGACTGTGTTTGGTCCTAGAGACCTTCTGTCCTGAGCGATCCAGCAGAGAGTCACTGTCGCTGGTCGAACCAGCGTGAGTCCTCCGCTTTCGCTTCCTCATGGCATCACTGCCCGCTACACTACCTGCGTCTACAGACGCGCACGTCGACACCGAGACTACTGTCCCAGCGTCAGACACCATCTCCTCCTCATCGTCCATTTTCTTGCCGTGGTCTTTGGTGTTGTCTCGCGACTCCGTGTCACAAGACTTCACCCTATCTCCTTCTCTCCATTCATCCGAATCGTTGTGCCAATCAGTTTCCGTTGTTCGTATGCCAGTGTCGTGTTCACGAAGACGCGCGGATCGTCGCGCGCCTACGAGGCAGTCTGTGCCCACCCCAGAATACGGAGGGCTGCCCTCTACCGCCGAGGTAGAGGGGCGGGATTCTCCCTTTCGGGTACCCGCCTGGGGAATATTTTTCAAACTGCTTTGGTCCATCATTCCTCTACACCGATGACTCCACATCGTCGTCTCTTTTTTCAGGGGTGAGCTCCCCTGTCAGCACGCCCTCATGAGAACGCACCCGTCCCGCCTGGCAGACTCATAAGAGCCCCGCCGGAACAAAATTGCCCCTCCCTCCAAGCCTGTCTGGTATGGGTGACCCTGCCAGCATAGCCTTGGAGTTCATTGGGAAGATGCCGCCCGATTCGGGACAGACGCATCCGAAAACGACATTTGACTTAGCCGCCCGATACGGGACAGACGCTAAGCCACTAGCCACAACCGTCAAGAGAGAGAGACAGCGAGCTTCGTCCTGGGACCGCTTAGCTTCCTCCGGTAGCTGGATTGCTACGGAGTACTAAGCCCCCCCGCCGCGGCAAGGCGCGATCCCTTGGGGGGGAACCTAACCTAACCTAACCTAACCTAACCTAACCTAACCTAACCTTTTTTTTTTTTTTTTTTTTTTTTATTTTTTTTTTTAGGATGGAAAACCTTTTATAGGTGCCCTTGGCTTCGGGGGAGGCCAAGGGTTATGTGGGAGTCACCTAAAATCGGCATACCCACTAAAAACCATCCGGGTTCCACACACGCCTTGTGTCGCGAGCACGGGAAGGCAGTAGCATGCTACCGCGCTCTGACGGCGTTGGCCTTTGCGACCCCTCTCATCATTTCAAAGGCTTGTGCCTTGATACCTCCATGAGTGGCGCACGCAGGAACACCTGGTGCGCGCTACCACTCGGGCTCTTGAATAGGTAGCAGACTCCCCCGAGTCCACTACCCGGAGCCCATTCTATGGAGGCATGAGGTCATCCCTTCGGGGGCGACGACTGCGTCCAGCTCTTCGGACGCGGATTGGGTCAGCGGACGTGATCTCACGCTCCCTTTCTGCAGTCTCTTTTTGCGTGAGCACACTCTCACAGAAGGCCATAAATACTTCCCAGGCCTCTGCGGAACCGAGGATTTTGCTCACTATTAAAGGAAGCGAAAGATCACGGCCAATTGCCGCCACTAATGCCTCCCGTTGCTCTTCCCATGCTGAGCACTCTTCAAGAGTGTGCTTCGCGGTATCCACACCATTATCACAGTGGTGACAAGCCTCGCTACGTTCTCTACCAGCGATTCGACACAAATACTTACCGAAACAGCCATGTCCAGTAAGTATTTGTGTCATTCTGAAGGTAAGAACTCCGTGCCTTCTGTCTACCCACTCATCTAGGACCGGCCGAATGGCATCAACCGTTCCATGCCCTGCCGACGGATGTTCAAGTCGGCGCTTCCACATTTCCATGGCAACCTCCCTAAACTCAGCTCTGATGTTGTTTAGCTCCTGAGGAGCGAGCCTCTCTCCAGCTTGTTGCGCCTCTTCACGCCAGTGGAACATTGACGAGAGAGCCCTCGCATCGAGATCCCACGGGAGGCTGCCAGCCAACACACATGCCGCATCGTAAGAGACCGTTCGGTACCCTCGCACAACTCGGACGGCCACTACTCGCTGAGCACGACGCAAGTGGTCTCTATTCCGATTCCCCAGAGTTTCTGCCCAGATGGGGGCACCATACATTGCAATGGACCGCACAATACCGGCATAGAGCCGGCGACAAGCAATTGATGGGCCACCCACGTTGGGAAGCAGACGACTTAGAGCCGCCGCTGTGTTCATCAGCTTAGGTGCCAGGCTATTGAAGTGGGCAGCGAAATTCCAGCGCGGGTCAAGGACGAGACCCAGATACTTCAGAGTCGTCCTGACCACTATGCGCACACCCCCCACAACAATAAAGGAGCCTGGTTGTGGTCCCTTCCGCGGTCTGTGGAAGCACAGGGCTTCTGACTTATTCAGTGCCACCTTCAATCCTACTCGACGTATACGACCGACAACTCGCGCCACGCCCGCGGTGGCAAGTACTGACGCCTCTCTGTAGGTATTTCCGCAAGCGGTCACAAGCGTGTCGTCGGCGTAACACGTGACATCAACACCCTGAAGGTTGCTCCCTCGGAGTACCCAATCGTAGCCGATGTTCCACAAGAGCGGTCCAAGAACCGACCCTTGTGGAACACCGCACGACACTCTTCTACACTTGGGCCCATCCTTTGTAATGTAGGACACACCTCTATCGGAGAGATAAGATCCCACTATGCGACATAGATAGGGTGGAACGCGATGGAAATGTAGGGCTTCCTTAACTACACTCCATGGTATGGTGTTGAAAGCGTTCTCTATGTCCAGAGACACAGCAAGTAGGACCTCACCCTCAGCAACCGCTTCTTCAGCCAACCTCTTCACCCGCAGAATGGCATGTAGAGTCGATCTTCCCCTACGAAAACCATACTGGCGCTCGGACAGATCAGGCCCTACCGTTTCCATGTGTGCGACGAGGCGTGTTGCAATTATACGCTCAAAGAGCTTACACACCTCGTCAAGAAGCACTATGGGACGGTAGGCCGATGGAGACTCAGTAGGTCGTCCCTCTTTTTGCAACAGCACCAGTTTGCCCGTCTTCCACACCTTAGGAAACTGCCCACGCTCCAAACAAGCGCAGAACAGCTTTAAAAGACGAGGACCCAACTCATCCATTGCAAGTGCCCATACACGGCCCGGTACACCGTCCGGACCAGGAGCGGTGTTCTTCTTCATCATACGGCGCACTGCAATAACTAGCTCTGCCTGTGTGACCTCCTCAGAGCTACCAGATGTTTGCGGCTCATCTTGGGATGCCATCTGTGGGGGCACAAATTGCTCTCTGTCAGGGAAGAGGTTCACAACCACCCGTTCAACCAGAGATGGCTGGAGACTTTGCGTTAGAGGGGGCGCAAAAGGGCGTAGTTTCCCTCGGACCAGATGGTAAGGTCTCCCCCACGGGTCGCGGTCTAAAGTTTCTAGCATTTCTTCTCTGGCTCGCTCTTTGGCTTCTCCGATGGCTGCCTTTAAATTCATTTTTGCCACTTTATAGGCTCTGTGGTATTCAGCCTCTCGCTCTGTATCCCCGTCAACTCTGCGGCGTCTCCTGCGGTGCCTCGTAAACTGGCGCCTGGCTGCCACACAGATGTCACGTAGTTGCGATATATTGACGTTCCACCAATATACCTGGCGCCGTGGCTTGTAAGGTCCGACGCGGGGCATCGATGCATCACAGATTTCTGTAACTGCACCACGCAACCATTCGACTTCCGCGTTAATGTCTGCAGGTCTGTCTGGAGCCGAAACCCAGGACTGCACAATCGCTGCTTCCTTTAAGTGTTCGCAATTAAGGAGCTTCAGCGCCCATCGAGGCCCTTCACCGCGGGACAGTAGTGGGTGTTGGCTGTCCGAGTTTTCGGCGGATACGTCAAACCGAATGTAGCGGTGATCCGACAACGACTCCACCTCCTCAATGACTCTCCAACCCCTTACCCGTTGTGCGATAGCTGGACTTGCAAAAGATAAATCCACAATGGATTCACCTTGGACTCGCACACAGGTGCTGACCGAGCCACGGTTCAGGATCTGTACCCCTACCGCAATTGCCCACTCTTCTACCAAAGTACCCTCTGCCTCTGTTGCCCGACAACCCCACGCCGTGGATTTGGCGTTAAAATCGCCCATTACCAGTACATTATTGTTACGATTTAAGCTCAAGTAGGCCTCAAGCTGTAGTAGAAACTGCTCAAATTCTGCTCTACGCCTATTGGGAGAGAAGTATACACCGACTATTAGCACATCACCAATAGTCGCAGCCACATACCCATTCCCTCTCTCTATATTATTAAGCGGTGGAGAACCAGCCGCCCCACGTGACACAAGGGCTACTAAGCCATCTAAGTCCGATGTCCACTCTGAAGAGGTTGGAATAAAGAGTGGTTCACTGATAACTGCCACTGAGACCGACCACTGCGCCATACTCTGGAATAAAAGATCATGAGCACGGCGACAGTGGTTAAGGTTTATCTGTAAAACTTTTAAGGGGCTTTGGTCCATTAAAGATTTTGTGCTGGTCTCCTCTCTGGTTATGCAGTTTTAGCCGGCTGTGGGCCGCGCGTTCTGCCTTTACGCTTGCTTGCCGAACACGCTGCAGTCACCCCATGGTTAGCGGGCTTATTAAGTGCAGCGCATATACGACAAAATGGGTCGGCCAAACAGTTAGCGGCCTTGTGCCCTGGCTGGCTACATTTAAAGCACAGCCCGCCATCGTGAATTCCTTCTACCGTGCATTTTTTGCCGGTGTGTCCTTGCTCCAGACACTTATAACAAAGCATTGGTCTTGATTCCAGCAGCCTGACGCTAGCCGACACCCAGCCAACCAATACTCTCCCGGCTTCGGAAACCTTTTTAGCAGCTGCTACTGGGCAACTGACCCACAGAGTCCCAAGACCCGAAGGGCTGCAGCGAATTTCACCTGCCTTGATGGCTTCCGGTGTACAGCCTCCTGTTTTTGCCAGGGCTGCAATGACCTCAGCAACAGTGGCTGAATCATCTAAGCCTGAGACTCTCAGATCGGCACATTTCGTTGGTCTGGAAACTGACACTTCTTCGGGATTAAACAACTCCTTGAGTTTGCCTGCAAGGACATCAGCCTTATCTCCACTATCAGCTCCCGAGACCTGCAAAATTCGCGCCCCGGTAGCCGCGTGTCGGCATCTTAATCCTCCTGGGATATTTAGCGCGGCAAGATCTATACTACCTTTCGCCTTTGCCATGACGTCGCTGTAAGAGAAACCCCGCTCCAGAGCACTTGGTTGTAGTGTCAAGACTACAGCCGTCGAGCGTGGAGGTTTCAATTTAGGGCGTTTTGGCTTTTGGGCTGCCGCTGGTTTAAGCTTTTTTGTAGTACCTCGCCTTTCCACTTGTGACCATAGCTGCTTTACTTTGCCAGGATCTTGCGGCCGTGGCTGTGAAGCCGCTCGTGCCGCCATGGCCTCGCGTGCTGCAAGGGAATTTTTTTTTACCCGCTTGCGTTTCCGGCCCCTCTCAGGCTCCTCAGTCTGTGAAGTGCTGGCTGGCGTCTCTAGCACTACTTGGTCAGCCTTTTTAGGACGAACCACCTTTTTGCCTTCAACGGCAATCGTAGTTTCGAAGGGCTCAGCTCTGGCCACTTTCGTTTTCACTTTGTCCCCCGCGAGTGGTGGTCTTAGGCGAGGTTCAGGTGGCAATCTCTTTTCGAATGCTTCAAATCTAGCATTCACCATGTTGCCTATTTCCATGATTACAGAACGCCTAAATTCTTCGTTCTGCACATTTGGGGCGGGTGGTGTCGCAGCCACACTTTGACTAGCCTTCGTTTGGCTTTGAATAGTCAAGCGCATGTCATTGACCTCTCGCCTTAATTGTTGGACAGTCTTCTCCAGTTGTTTTGTCTCTTCAGAGGCAGTCCGCTCTCTAAGTATGGCCACGGACTCTTTAATGGCCTCAGCTGCAAGGGCCAGCGATTTTTGACAGACACCTTGGATTTTGCCAGACTTGTTTCTCACTGTGAGAACAAGATCAACGGCATCCAGGGCCTGTTGTGTAAGGTCACTGGCTAGTTGGTCCTGATCAGGTATCGCGAGACTGAGACGCGCAGCCCGCTCTTTTCGCTTTCGGTGTAGCTGATTGGCTTTTTCTGCGATTTCTTCCTCCGCAGCTAGCCACCTTTTCTCACGCTCAGAATCTGAAAGTTTGGCTTTGGCTTGTTCTAGCCCTGCAAACTTTTTAGAGGCAGATGGTCCTGCGCCTTTCCTGCGAGCTTTTTTGTGAGCTCGGGGTGAATTCCCGCTCGTGTCATTATCAGAGGCTGTGTTGCACTCCTTGTCGTCACAACTCTTCTTTTTACGTTTTTTAGCCTTGGCTACAGAAAGATCTGTACCAGGCACCCAACTCATTGCAGAGTCCGAAGTCTCTCCACCTTGAAGAGAACCACATAAATCGCTTTCCAAGATAATTGGAGAAGCGACCCTAGAGCTCTTTTCCCATCTCTCTATCTCAAGGGGATCCAGAATGACAATTGGTCCCGAGATTAATTTCTCGTCAAAAAGTTCGGAATTACCATTTGTGGTATATTCCTCAATCTCCAAATCGTTTTGTTTGCAATCGGTGTCCTTTTGTTCGGTGCTAATGTCGTGTTTACGAAGACCGGCGGTCTGCCGGCCTACGGAGCAGTTTGTGCCCACCCCAGAATACGGAGGGCTGCCCTCTACCTCGGTAGAGGGGCGGGATTCTCCCTTTCGGGTACCCACCTGGGGAATATTTTTCAAACTACTTAAATCCATCGTCCTTACGGCAATGCTCCACATCGTCGTCTCTTTTTTCAGGGGTGAGCTCCCCTGTCAATACGCTCTCTTAAGAACGTACCCGTCCCGCCTGACAGACTCATAATGAGCCCCGCCGGGAAAATTGCCCCTCCCTCCAAGCCTGTCCGGTATGGGTATCCCTGCCGGCATAGCCTTGGAGTTCATTGGGATATTAAGAAAGATGCCGTCCGACTCGGAACAGACGCATCTTAAACACTTGTCTTAGCCGCCTGATACGAGACAGACGCTAAAACCATACAACTCAAGGAGCTGCGCTCTATTTGCCCGGGCAAATATAATAGGGCTCTAGTTGCACCGTCAGCTTTATATGATTGCCGCCCGATACGGGACAGACGCAACACATCTCTTGGGCCACTGCAGTCAAGAGACTGCGTATTCTGCCGTGGGACCGCTTAGCTTCCCTCAGTAGCTGGCTTGCTACGAGGTACTAAGCCCCCCCGCCGCGGCAAGGCGCGATCCCTTGGGGGGGAACCTAACCTAACCTAACCTAACCTAACCTAACCTAACCTTTTTTTTTTTTTTTTTATAGATGGAAAACCTTTTATAGGTACCCTTGGCTTCGGGGGAAACCAAGGGTTATGTGGGAGTCTCCTGATCGGCATACCCACTAAAAACCATCTGCGCGCCTTCTACGCCTGAGTGGAGGTGCCATGAGAACAGCCTAGGCCTTTACACCATGACACCTCCGGCGTGTGCCCGCCTATGACAGGGCGGGCCAGACAGAGGGAGCGGCCCGGTGCGCCAGACCACTCCCATCAGACGGCGGCGGCCCGTGCAGTGCAGGCGGAGGTGCCCCCACACCCCCGACCTGCAGGCCACCACCGGGAGCGAGAAGATTACGCCTTCTCACTCCCCTTCTCTTGCGGCGGATAGGAGCCGCGAGCGGATCATCTTCCCGGGCTCTCTCCGCATCCTCCTTCTGCGAGATGACTTCCTCGCAGAAGGAGACCACACTTTGCCACGCACTCTCGCTTCTGAGCATAGCATTCACCACGCTCGGGAGCGAGAGGTCAACCCCGACTTCAGCGATTAGGGCTCGGCGCTGCTCCTCCCAGGCTGTACAAGTCTGCAGAGTGTGCTGTGCCGTGTCCCTAGCCACACCACAATGATGGCACAAATCGGTCTCCTCACGCCCGATTCGGTGCAAGTACGATCCGAAACAGCCGTGTCCGGATAGTACTTGCACCAGGCGGTATGTGAGGAGACCCCATGAGCGCTCGAGCCACCTTTCGGCCACAGGGCCGATGGCATCCAGCGTCCTGCGCCCCGACTCTGCGTGAGCCATGTCGCTTTGCCACACAGTGATCATGGACTCACGCATCTCTCTCCTTACAGCACCCCGCTCTTCTGGAGCTGGGCGCTGCCCTTCCGCCTTTTTGGCCGCCATCCAGTGGTACACGGCGGCCAAGACTTCCGCCTCCAAGCCCCACGGGGGCGTCCCGGCTAGGGCACACACAGCCGCGTACCCCACCGTGCGGTAGGCCCTCGCCACCCGCTGTGCAATGGCCTTTTGGGGCCTGCGGAGGAGGGCCGAGTTCTCCCCTTTGTGGAGGGAGTCCGCCCAGATCGGTGCACCGTACAGGGCCATACTCTTTAAGATGCCGGCGTAAAGCTGCCGGCACTTTAAACTCGGCCCCCCGACATTTGGAAGCAGCCAACTAAAGGCGTCGGCTGCTTTCAGGACGCGTGACGCCAGGCTGCTGAAATGCGGCCCGAACGACCACCGCCCGTCCAGTATCAGGCCCAGATATTTCATTTGGGCCTTTATGTCCACACGGACTCCCCCCACTGTGATGTGGGCATCACTGGGCGCCCGTTGCCTCGGCCCCGGAAAGAACAGGGCCTCGGTCTTCGGGAGCGCCACCGTAAGGCCGAGTCGCCGAATTCTGTCGGCGACTAGCGTGCCCCCCACCGACGCCAACCGCGCCGCCGCCCCGTAGGTTCTCCCCCTCGCCGTGACAAGGGTGTCATCTGCATAACAGATGACACCCATGCCATGAAGGAGCCCACCTCGGAGCACCCAATTGTATCCAATGTTCCACAGCAACGGTCCGAGAACCGACCCCTGTGGAACACCGGATACAACCTCATGCCGTCGCAAACGGCCATCCCTGTCGACGAAGATTACCTGGCGGTCTTCCAGGTAGTCTGCCAACACGGCCCTCAAGTACGGAGGCACCCTGTGGTATTTGAGTGCCTCCAGTATGGTCGAGTGAGGGATGGAATTAAATGCATTGGCTATATCGAAGGATATAGCCAACACTCCCTCTCTCCTCGCCGCAGCCTCAGCACAAAGGCTTTTGAGCCTCTGTAAGGCGTCAATCGTTGACCGGCCCTCCCGAAATCCATATTGGGCTTCGGATAGGTCCGGTCCAATCGCCGACAAGTGCTGTTTGAGGCGGGAAGCTATTATTCTCTCGAATAGCTTACCCGCCTCATTTAGGAGCACTATCGGCCGGTAGCCCGATGGGGAATCTGCCGGTCGACCCTCTTTTCGAAGGAGGCACAATTGTCCCTCCTTCCATGGTTTCGGGAACCTCCCCGTCGCGAGGCAGCGATCAAAGAGGTCCCGAAACCTATCCGCCAAATGGGTAATGGCGATTGCCAGTACTCGAGCCGGCACACCATCAGGGCCCGGCGCAGTCTTTTTGCTGCGGAGGCAGAGCGCCGCCGCACCAAACTCTCCCGCAGAGATGGGCTCAATCTCGTCCTGCGGGGGAACACTACCCCATGGGGGCCTCATCTGTGGAGGGGTGTACTCCGCATTACGGTCCGGGAACAGAGCCCGGACCACCCCATCCAACAGATCCGGCTGTAGAGTCTCAGTGAGTGGGGGACCGATGGGGCGCAGTTTATTGCGCGCCGCCCTGTACGGTCGCCCCCACGGATCGCTGTCTAGGCTCTCCAGCATTTCCGCCCTGGCCGCATCTTTTGCCGACTTGATGGCTGCTTTGAGGATCCGCCTGGCCCCTTGATAGGTGGCATAGAGGCGGTCCTCATTCTGCAGGTCTCTAAGTCGGCGTCGGCGGCTTCGCGTGTAGGCCCTTCTTGCAGCTACACACGTGGCCCGCAACTCCGCAAGCTCCGCCGACCACCAGAAGACGGCGTGTCGGGGGCCTGGCCGGCGGGACCGAGGCATACTTGCATTGCACACCTCGGTCAGTGCATCCCGCAGGTGCGAGGCAGATTCGTCCACGTCAGTGCTGGTCGGCGGACCGAACCAGTCCTGCACGAACGCTGCCTCGCTCGCCATCTCCCGGTCTAGATGGGTTAAGGCCCATCGGGGAAATTGCGATTGCCCCCGTTGCGCGGGCGTAGGGATCCCACTCTGAGGGCGTTGGCTGGAGAACTCTATGCGGATGTATCGGTGATCCGATAGAGTCTCCAGCAATTCGACCTGCCATTTCGTGACGTGGGCGGCTAACGCAGGGGTGGCGAACGACAAGTCCACCACTGACCCACCCTGCTGCCGCACACACGTCTGAACAGTCCCCCTATTAAGGAGGGACAGGCCGGCCGAGGTCGCCCAAAGCTCAACGAGCTCCCCACGATCATCAGTGGCTGGGCTGCCCCAGCGCACCGATTTGGCGTTAAAATCGCCACAGACGGCCACCTGCCTAGGCGCCAGGCGTTGGAGGAACCTAGCCAGTTCCTCTATGAATTCCTCGAATTCCGCGAAGGAGCGGTTAGGGGAGAAGTACACGCCAACGATGGCTACTTCACCCCATTCGACGGCCACGTATCCGTGACCCCTCTCAATTAATGAGAGGGGCGGGGAGACGATGGAGGGTCGTGGCACAATAGCCACCAAGCGGTCCCTGTCACCGAACCAATTGGCTGGGACGGAAAAGGGCTCGGCGACCACACACACACTAGCTGACCACTCGGCCAAAACCTGCATCAGCAGGTCCTGGGCGTCCTGGCAGTGGTTCAGATTAACCTGAACCACTGTGTGATGTCCGGTAATGACTGCTGACATTACTCGGACATTACATCGGCCGACTCCGGGACGGTCCCGGCAGCAGTAGCGGCAGGCTGGGTCGGTGCCTGCGCTTTGCCCTTCTTGGCGGGGGGATTACATTTAGGTCCCCCCATAACATGGCCCGCAGGCCGCCCACTCTCCGCGCACACAGCGCAGTTCGTCTTTCCACTGCAGGTGGCGGACATGTGTCCGGTTTTCCCGCAGCGGAAGCACAGATTGCCCCTGTCCACAGAGGACGGGCAACGAGTGCGGGTGTGGCCGGTGGCCTGGCACTTGAAGCAGCGTAGAGGCTGCTGTTCGAGTGCCCGCACTACCCCCGAGCTGAGGCCCATTGGGAGCCGACCCTTAGCCAGGACGGCCTTTGCGGCTAGGATGGGGCACTGAAGGCGGACCGCGCCCAGACCACCACGACCGCGTCTGACCTCACCCACTTTTAATGCGTCGGCAGCGCAACCACCGGCCGCAGCCACCGCCGCAATTATCTCGTCCCTGGTGACCGAGTCATCTAGCTCGGACACCATAAGGGACACCGTCTTCTGTGGCCTCGACACTTTGGCCATGTCAGAGACCACCGCCTTCACCTTTTCAGCGAAGAGATCCGCGTGTTTGTCGCGCTCCGCACCCGGGAACTCGAAGATTCGAGCCCCGGTCTGCGTTTGGCGACACGTCACCGATCCAGCGCCGAGTTCGGTGGGCCTCACCACTTCGCGGGCCTTTTTAAGGACCGCCTCGTAAGTGACCCCCTTGCCCGCAGCCTCTGGCGTGATCGTTATCACGACCGCCGCCGATTTTGGGGGCGAAAGCTTTTTGGCCACTGGGCCACCGCTCTCCTTCTTACCCTTTGCCGCCGATTTGGAAGTCGACGGTTTAGGGGCCTGAGAAGAGGAAGAAGACGCCTTATTCTTCTTCTTCTTCTTCTTCTTCTTGCTGACCACCCTTGTCCACCCGTCTCCGTTAGCGGCCGAGGTGGACGGAAGCAAGCAGTCCTCCAGTACCACAACGGGTAACCGGTGGGGCTCTGCTTCATTGGGGGGGACAGCCACTTTAGCGCTGCTCTTACCCTTCCCTTTACCCTTAGAGGGCTTAGGGGTCGTGACCACCGCGACTTGGGCTGGAGCCGGAGCCGGGCGTGGGACCAGAGCTGGCGCCGACGTTGACGGTTGTGATGCCGCCTTCCTCCTTTTGTCAGCCGCCAACGGAGGACGGACTGACTTTGCCGGCAACAGCCGGTCTTCGATGCCCGCAATGCAGGCTCGGACAAACTCTCGTTCTTCCGAGACCACTTTGCGCATAAGCGCTTCGAGGTCCGGAGAGGCACAAAGAGCAGTCTCAGAGACTTGGGTCTGAGTCGGCTGAGCTGCCAGGGTCGACTCCTCCCGCAGACTTTTGACCTCGGCTCGGAGACGGTCAACCGTCGCCTGGAGCCGCAGGGTCTCCTCAGAAACCGAGCGCTTAGCAAGCTCTTCCATGGCCACGCACGTGGAGTGCGCTCGGTTCTTTAGAGCCTTCTGTAAAGTCCCCTTGATACGCGAGGACTTTCGGGCTATTTCTGCTATTTCTTCGGTGTCCGCTCTGACTAAAGCCTGGAGCTCTGACACCGACATACCCTCATATGTGGAGAGGAAGGCCCCGTAGCCGTGTATAGCACGCGCTCGACGGGTCTGTCTCTCCTTTTCAGCCACAGCTTCCTCAAGCTCAAGCTGCATAGCCTCCTTCTTTTCAGCATTGAGACGCTTTTGCGCCTCAGCCAAGCCAACGTAATGGCCCGTACCAGGCTTCTTTTTACGTTTCGACGCCGGTTTGGACGCCTTTTTTCCCACTTTTTTGGTCGACCCTGATGAGTCAGAGGTTGACGCCTTCCTTTTTAGATATCTTGAGCGAGTTGTGCTCGCCTCAGATACACACGTTAGAGTGCTTGTAGTGCTCCCCTCAGAGTCAGACGTTATGTCCGCCATCGAGAAAGGCACACTTGCACCTGAGGTTAAACCTCCAGACATTTGTTGTGTCTCCACAGGATTTGGGTCCTGGGGACGCTTAAAAGGATCCAATGATCCGTTGTCCGACATTATGCCAAGACAAGAGACAGCGAGTATTCAGACAGAATAGAAATAGCCGTATGCTCCACAGTATCGTTCTTCGGATTCAGTCACCTACCACTGCTGGCCACTGCGTTACCGCGCACCAAGCAGGGAGGGTCCAGGGCAGACGAACGAGGACGTACCGACAGAACACTATGGGGCCTGCCCCAACCTAACCTAACCTAACCTAACCTAACCTAACCTAACCTAACCTAACCTAACCTAACCTAACCTAACCTAACCTAACCTAACCCAGTAACCGCCCCCCCGCGACTTTAACATCTTGTTGCTCCGCGCAAAAAATTCGGAAAGTCGGTTTACTTTTATCTCACAACCCTCAAAATAGTATCAAAGTGTAGTGCAGTGTGTGCTTAACAAGTGCAATTGGAGAACACTCGATATCCCGCAGGACCTCCAAGTTATTAAGCACCAAACTTCCCGGTTAGTAAACAACACCTTCGGAGGACCCGATCATCCTGATCTATATACCGACGGATAGGCGATCAAAAGCCCAATCCAACAACGGTCGAACCAGGAAGATCGGAGAACGCATCGGGAAGTTATAAGCCACCAAAGGTTCGTAAAATCCCATACAGACAAGGCGACCTACTAAGGCAGACAACACGCGCCGCCAAGCCGGCGCCGAATACAGTACACAACAACAGACTGTACGCTACGGTACGTCGCCGAGTCACTAGGTGAGTTACGAACCTGAAGACAGGCAACAGTCTCAAGAGTCGTGAGGAGCAGAACTGAAGACAGCTATCACATCAGAGCTGTTCCAGGGAACTCCTCAACAAACTGCGGTAGGAGAGCCGTTCCTGTACGGAACCAGGACCGGGATCAAGACCTCCCCAGGATCTAAAGGCCCCATCGGGACACCACCACCCCCCCCGCTCACCACCAACCCCACCCCCGCAGAAGTAAACTACGCCACAGAAGTCCGTGGGAACCCGTGCTTGGGCTCCAGACAGTCAGGAGTGCTGGTACAAGCGACTGGTCCCAAGGGTTTGTATTCCCCCCCAACACCCCCCGCGCTCCAGAAACCGCGCCCCCTGGAAGCTAATTCCGCCGTACGAGATCGCAGGACCCCGTGCGTGGACTCGCAGCAATCAGGAGAGGAAGGCCAACTGAGCAGCCCCAAGGGTAATAACGAACCCCCCCAACACCCCCTGCGCTCCAGAAGCTCCACCCCCTCGAGACCCAACTCCGTCATCCGGGATCGCAGAGCTCCGTGCGTAGGCTCGTTGCACTCGGGAGAAGAAGGCCAACTGTCCAGCCCCAAGGGTTCAAACCACCCCCCCAACACCCCCGCGCTCCAGAAGCCTCACAGCCCCGGAAGAAAACACCTCGTGCGTGGGCTCGTTGCACTTGGGAGAAGAAGGCAAACCGTCCAGCACCAAGGGATTAAACCACCCCCCAACACCCCCGCGCTCCAGAAAGCCCCACCCTCCCGGAAGAAAACACCCCGTGCGTGGGCTCGTTGCACTCGGGAGAAGAAGGCAAATCGTCCAGCACCAAGGGATAAAACCACCCCCCAACACCCCCGCGCTCCAGAAAGCCTCACCCCCGGAAGAAAAAACACCTCGTGCGTGGGCTCGTTGCACTCGGGAAAAGAAAGCCACTTGTCCAGCCCCAAGGGTTCAAACAACCCCCCAACACCCCCGCGCTCTTTTTTGAACTCTAACATATTATTTCTACCATATTATTTCAATTGTGCAATAGTGAATAAACAAATTTAAAAAAAAAAAAAAAAAAAATTCACACAAGTTAAAAAAAAAAAAAAAAAAAAACAATTTTTAATCAACACCTTCAATCTTGCCAAGGGAAACTAGCACCAACTATGTCTAGCAACAACAAGACCACCCCGGAGGTCGCGGAAGACAAGACCGCGCAAACCCAACAGCCGTCGTCGACATCCCCGCCACCACCGCCTTCGTCCCCCAAGCAAGGTAAGTCGAAAACTACTACACAGACCACATCACCACCATCAAGCGCAACACCAAAAAAATCACCCTCACCCACGAAACCAACCTTCGCAATAAAAAAACACACACCTATCGCGAGAAAACCTCGAGGAGGCTCGAGAGTCGGCAAAAAAACCATCGGCCCTATAGACCTTTGCCGCCAGCTGTCTCTCGAGCAAAAGACAAAGAAAAAAACCGCCACGGGCGGAATCAGACGGGCAGTAACGATTAAAAACGCCCAATCAGTTGCCAGAAATAGTGCAGCAGACGATGTCCGGAGATTGGCGGACATCTCTCTGCTAAATGACAGCGCGGACCTCCATACCCCCGCGAAAACCCCACAGACACCTGCCCGCGAAAAACCTACCACACCAACTCTCGCCGAGCTACGCACCACACCCGCGAAAACCCCACAGACACCAGCCCGCGAAAAACTAACCACACCAACTCTCGCCGAGCTACGCACCACACCCCGAAATGACTACTACACCGTAGTCGTGGCCAAATCAGACTCGGAATGCGGCTCCGAACCGGAGGATATGGAAGCCTGGAGCCAGAAGGCTAAAGAGCCGCAAACCGATGACGAGTGGACAGATACCTGCAGCGAGCCCAGCAACAGGAGAAGCATCCTCCCACCGCAGGGAAACCGCAGCGGAATCTGCAAAGACCTAGCCACGGAGCGAGCAAGAGAGTTCCTGATGGAGGGCAAAAACGCCCTCGAGTCATCAAAAACACTCAAGCGAGAGTTGCGAGCAACAGCCGTGGAAAACCTGAACAACCTCTACGAGCTGGTTCTCGCCCTGTCGGACTCAAGACACCGCCACAGAGTCAACCTCGAAGTGGAACGGACTAGAGCCGCCAGGGAGATGGCGTGGGTCCAAAAACAACACGCCAAAAAAATGGAGGAATTGCAGACCGTTGCCGACCTCCTACACGCAGAGACAAGGCAAGAGCTTTCGAACACCAGAAAGGCACTAACAGCGCTGCAAGAGAAGCTCGACCTCCAGATGGACAGCCTCATAAAAACAATGAAGACTGTCCACCTGGAAGTAAAGGAGCCAACCTCCAAAAAAGCGGAAAACATCGAACCAGCTAAAGGCGGTTGTAAAGACCACACGCCGGCCATCGAAGAACTGGCCAAAAAACTCGGAGATTTGGCAAACGAGATTTATTATCTGAAGCGGGACTCCGGCAAAGCCACTAGAGCATCAACACCCACGTCACCAAATCAGGGCTCACCCACAAACTCTGAGCATAAAGACGTCTCGGACAGGCTGAAAAGCCTATCCGAAGACACCAACACCTTACTGACTGAAGTGACGACGCTCAAGTCAATAGTGGAAGATCGGAGACCCGCCTCAAAGGAGGAAATCCAGATCGCGGTACGCGAAGAACTGGCTCCCCTGAAATCTCAGGCCAAGAACATCCTCAAAGAGATAGAGGAGGTGAAGGGACAAACCGGGCAATCCCAACCAGGAACTGTGGGACTGGCAACTGAAATCGCACTAACGGAATCAGCAACAAAATTGGAAAACCAATCAAAGGAACTAAGCAAAACTTTAACATGGTTCAACTCCTCCATGAACAAGGCACCAAAACCCACCCCAAGCACGCAGCAGGGGGCCACCTACGCTGACATGGCCAAAAAACCTAATCACGCAGTGATTGTCTCGTCGACCGATCCCACAAACACCGGGGAAAAGGTCATCGAGGCCATAAGATCAACCCTGGATTTCAAATCCACGGGTATCACTGTGGACAGAGTCCGCAAGGCCAAAAACAGCAAGGTGATCCTGAGCTGCGAGTCAAGGGAGGGGCTCCAACGACTCAAAACACAAATTAACAAAAACAAGACACTCCAGGTACAAGATGCCACACAGCAAAACCCGTTGGTAATAATCAAAAACGTGATGAGCTACCACAGCGATCAGGAAATCCTGGACAACCTGATAGCCCAAAACAAGAAGTTATTTGAAGGGCTACCAGAAAAGAACTTGAAACTGCGTTATAAGAAGCGAGCACGAAACACGCTTCAGTGCCATCCGGTGCTGGAAGCGTCGCCGCTCCTGCACAAACGCATGTTGGAACAGGGAATGGTACACGTCGGCCTTAGCAAATGCAAGGTAGAAGACCAATCGCCCCTGGTACAATGCGCGAAATGTCTGGGCTTTGGGCACACGAAAATCTTGTGCAAAGAACCAGAGCAACGCTGCAACTATTGCGGCAAAGCACACTCATGGCAAGACTGCCATGCCAGACAGAAGCAGGAGCCACCAACATGCAGAAATTGCAAGTTGGCTGGCAAAGACGCCAACAGCACCACGCCGCCCCACATGGCATATAGTGAAATATGCCCAGAACGCCAGGGCTGGGACAGAATAGCGCGGTCCAGGATAACCTATTGTTAACGCCGTCGTTCCATCAAGGTCTGGTCTCGTTCATAGTCATCCAACGGGACTACACTTCATCCAAGCAAACCTCAGAAGATCAGAGCTTGTCACTGCGGAGCTGCTGCAGGCAGCGGAACACCGAGGAGCCACCATCGCACTAGTGCAGGAACCCTATGTAGGCAGCACTGGTGTGATGAAGCAACCACCAGGCACGCAGATAGTACAATGCACCCTCAACCGCAAAAAACCTGTTAAAGCAGCCATCATCATTTTTGGAGACAAGGTAAAGATCACACATGACCCGCAACTTGTCTCCGAAACCGAAGCAGTAGTGATGATAGAAGCGGGTCCCCTAAAGCTTGGACTAGTCTCAATATACTATGAAGGAAACCAAGACATAACAACAAACATAGAACGAACAAAAACGGCATGCTCACAATTACCAACGGAACACTTCATCATCGGTGGCGACACAAATGCCAAGAGCCACTGGTGGGGTAGCAAAGAAGATGACGAAAGAGGCGAGGCCTATAACGCCTTCTTAAGCGAAATGGACTTCCATATCCTAAACATCGGAGATACGCCTACCTTTGAAGTCTATCGACAGGGCCGCTTATGCAGCAGTCTGGTAGACGTAACAGCTTGCTCGACTACCCTTCTAGGAAAGATCAAAAACTGGAGAGTGGACAAACAACTCACGACATCTGACCACAACGCTATCACTTTCACCGTGTCAACGGACGCACGCCTAACACCAATAGTGCGACCCACAACACGAAAGTTCAACACCAAAAAAGCGAACTGGCAGCTGTTTAGCGAGGTACTATGCCACTCACTAGAAGGGAATAACCTCACAGTCGACAGGATAAACAAGGTAGTCAGTACGGAGGAAATGGAATCCATCATAGAGGCCTACGCTGCGTCAATAGAGTCTGCATGCGAACACGCGATCCCCAAGCCACAGAAGAGGAAAGGTAAACCAACACCACCATGGTGGACCAAAGACCTCGAGGATCTAAAAAAAGACGTGCTCCGCAAAAAACGCAGAATCAAAAACGCTGCTCCCGCCAGAATTGAAGCCGTACTGGAAGACTATCAAGAGGCCCGAGAGATGTACCTCTCAACAGCACAGAGGGCCAAAATAGAGAGTTGGAAAACCTTCTGCTCCACACAAGAAAGAGAAAGCATGTGGGACGGAATATATAGGGTCATCAGGAAAACATCAAACAGCCAAGAAGACATGCTTCTTCATGGCTCGGATGGCAAAAGTCTGAATCCAGACCAATCGGCAAATCTACTCGCCGAAACCTTCTATCCTGGTGACAATATATCCACAGACAATCCGTACCATAGACGCCTCAGAGAAAGTGTGGAAAGCAGAACGACCGCACAAGAAGAACTGGCGGCCGACGACCCACCCTTCACGGAAGCAGAGGTGGAGGCGGTGCTTAAAACCCAAAACCCAAAGAAAGCACCAGGGTCGGACGGGTTCACAGCAGACATTTGCGCCCGGGCAATCCGAAGCGGAAAGGAGGTGTTCTTGGCAATCGCAAATAAGTGTTTGTCAATCCACTACTTCCCCAAGCGATGGAAAACTGCCCATGTAGTCATTCTCCGAAAACCCGGGAAAACTGACTACACCCACCCAAAATCCTACAGACCCATAGGACTTCTATCAGTACTGGGGAAAACTGTGGAAAAACTACTGGTGGGACGGCTGCAATGGCATCTGCTGCCAACTCTCAAAGACACACAGTACGGTTTCATGCCACAGCGCGGAACGGAGGACGCCCTCTATGATCTTCTCAAGCACATTAGATCTGAGCTAAGCGATAAAAAATCAGTCTTGGTAATATCGCTAGACATAGAGGGAGCCTTCGACAATGCGTGGTGGCCGGCTCTAAAACACCAACTACTGTCCAGGGGCTGCCCAAGGAACTTATATATGATGGTGGACTCATACCTCACAGACAGAAAAATCACCATCAACTACGCAGGGGCAACCAGCGAGAGAGAGACCACAAAGGGCTGTGTCCAAGGATCCATCGCAGGACCGACCTTTTGGAACCTCATCTTGGATCCCCTGCTACAGCTGCTGTCGAAAGAGGAAGTCCACTGTCAAGCCTTCGCCGACGATGGGGTTCTGGTATTCTCCGGGAAGTCCATAGCCAAAATAGAGCAAACGGCCAACAGGGTATTGGAAAAAGTTTCAAAATGGGGAGTCAAAAACAAGCTGAACTTCGCAGCGCATAAGACCAACGCGATGCTTATAACCAAAAAGCTGAAGTTCGACCCCCCTGAAATCACCATGAATGAAACACCAATCACCCTGGTGGACGAGATAAAACTTCTAGGGCTCATAATAGACAGGCGCCTTAACTTCATCTCGCATGTCAAAGCGGTGTGCAAAAAAGCCGCCGACATATACAAACAGCTGGCATGCGCAGCTAAGGTGACCTGGGGACTTAACGGAGAAATCATAAGAACGATCTACGTCGCAGTGACAGAACCCATCGTCACCTACGGAGCATGCGCCTGGGCAGAAGCAACACAGCTAGTCACGAACAGAAAGCAACTGGAAGCGCTACAAAGGAACTTTGCACAAAAGATCTGCAAAGCCTACAGGACCGCCTCACTAACATCCGTGACGGTCCTGTCAGGAACCCTGCCGCTAGACCTGCGCATCCAGGAAAACGCCGCACTATACGAGGCCAAAAAAGGTGTCTCCCATGAGTACCTACCACCACAGAGACAGCTCGAGCAAATAGTGAAGTTCAAAGACTTACCACATCCTGCTACTCAAATAACAACTGAGTTCGAGCTGCTTGAAAACATGGATGCAACGACCGTGGAAACCCTTAAAATTACTGGACCGGAAATATACACAGACGGCAGTAAAATGGAGGGAAAGGTCGGAGCCGCCATGACGTGGTGGGAGCATGGGAAAGAAACATCTTACGATACCTACAGTCTCGACGAAACCTGCACGGTCTTCCAGTCAGAGATGTATGCACTCCATAGGGCCGTTAAAAGGGCAGAAGAAAGTAACAGGGACAAAGTAAACATCCTCAGCGACTCAAGATCATCGCTCGAACTTTTGAGTAATCCCAAACTACTTCACCCTCTGGCCAAATCCATCAAGGAGAGCATTGCTCGCATAAGACAAGACGGCAGAGAAGTGCGGCTTTTCTGGCTCAGAGCACACGTGGGCACAGCCGGGAACGAAAGGGCAGACGAGCTAGCGAAAGCGGGTGCGAATAAAACCAGCTCAAAACCGGACTACGCAGAGGTTCCGCTCTCATATATTAGGACAAGAATCAGGAAAGAGACGACCTGCAAATGGCAGGATCGCTACGATGCGTCAGACACTGGCGCAGTAACAAAGGTTTTCTTCCCCGACGTTGCTAAGGCCTATAGCGTTGTGAGAGAAGTAAAACCGTGCCATCTCCTGACTCAAGTCCTAACGGGGCACGGCGCCTTCAGCGAATATTTACACCGCTTTAACCTGAAGACCAGCCCCCAATGCGAGTGTGACCCCGCCAAGGTAGAATCGGTATGGCACCTGCTTTTCGAATGCCCGCGCTTCCAGGTGCAGCGTCTCAATCTCACCCACCAAATCGACCTGGAGTGGAAAATAGAAAACCTTACACACATAATCAATAGAAATAAAGACCGTGAAGCCCTAATACCGTTTATGAAGACCATAGCTTCAACTATGGTAAAAATAAACAGCACCCTGAACCAATCCAACACCACAAACCAAACAACGCCAACAGACACACAACAGCTGAACACACAAACCTTACAAACCTCACATATACCACCTATACGATGCACCCAAACACTCAACATTCTTACAATAGCACAAACAGGATGCCCTGGAATCAAGTTGAGAGGAGTGGCATTGTTCATGGACAATAACACTGAAAGTCTGGGAATCGCGTTCTGTAACGCTCTAGCCAACAAAGCCCGAATAACCATCTCTCCAGGACTCGGAGCCCTAATAAATGGTAGCACAAACAAGATCACCATGCGGCGCAAAATGTACGAAGAACTCCCTACGGTAACGGTCGAAGGTCAAACGTGTAGAATAGTGCGGAAGAACAACAAAACTATCGCACTGCTCGCCGCGGGAGACGTAGGCCAACCAACGGAGTTCGAACAGATGTGCCAAGTGCTCACCAGTTTGGCAAACCGAACCGGAGAAAGTCCTAAAAAGATCAGCGTGGACGCCATGACTGTGGCATACATCAAAGGCGAAACAAAGGACTACGGCGGAGCCCTTCTGGCCTCAAAGTATCACGAAATAGTGATCTACGAGGACAGAGGGCAAAGCCTGAGTTATCTCCTAGCCCATCGCCGCAGTCAAAACACCGCACAAGTCCCCATCGACAGCCAGGACCACCCGATCGTCAACCCACATCTTAGTGGGTCCCAAAGACATCAAGAACGGGTGCGGTTAGAGCAACAAGCAGACCAACAAACATCAGGCACCTCCCACGGAACAATGTCCCACATCATCACGGCCCTCAGCAAGATCTCCAGGGCTATCACCAACATACCCAAAAAAGTGGGAAGAGCAGTCTCAATGGAAGAGGCGGTCGCAATCTTCACGAAGCCAGCACCATACAAGAGACAAGCATCGGAACCACCAGCTTGCCCCCGCAGCAGAGCAGACAAGGGACAAGTGTCGCTGCCAAAACTAAGAACAGTCCGAGAACCCCGAGACCACGCAATAAACGCTTTCCTGGAATTCGTGGCGGTCACCGAAGCCAACCAGATAGTGTTCACAGATGTCTGCAAAACCATCTTGCAGAACTACAAACGGAACACACATGGGCTGCTACGAGTTCTACTGGATGAAGCAGAGGCCGCTGTGTACGACAATGACAAAGCTCAAGTCCTAATGGGCAGCATGTCAGGGTCATACATGGCAGCCTACAGCGAGTCGAGCGGTTTTGTATCCAAAAGGACACAAACGGACCCAGGCAAAGGCACTTTCGAAACACCACCTAACGACCCAATAGTGGTAGTAGCCAAGTGTACCAGGGTAATGCTTGAAGATGATATCCTGACAAACGCAAAAGCGTTGGCGGGAGATCTATTCGAAGGCGGAACCCCGGAAGACTGGCAAGAGCCTACCATAACTCACATCATTGGGGTCCCAGGCTGCGGGAAAACAAAATGGATGCTGGACAACATCAACGTAGAAGAAGACATCATAGCGATAACGACCTCTGAGGCTGCAAACGATGTAAGGAAAAAGCTGAAGCCTCGTCTTGGCCACCTCACCAACCTACGAGTGCGAACGATGGCATCAATATTAGTAAATGGCATGAAGGGACAAACGTGTACACGCCTCATGGTGGACGAAGCCCTCATGAACCATTTTGGTGCCATCGTCATGGCAGCTCAACTGGCCAGGCCCCAAGAGATCATCCTTGTGGGTGACAAAAACCAGCTTCCTTACATCGATAGGAACAACCTCTTCCCACTTTTATACCTCACTCCACACACTACGACAAGCCACGCGAGGGAAATAAACTGTTCGCACAGAATCCCAATGGACGTGCCGTATGCGCTTCGCGAGATCTATGGAGGCATATACACGTCCAACACTGCACTCAGGTCCCTGTCACTGAAACCATTCACAAAAGCCAAGATCCCGAGAATGAACGACACCCTGTACCTGGTACACACCCAGGCTGAAAAAGCAGACCTCACCAGTCAGGGTTTCGGCTCGGAACCGGGATCAAGGCTTCTCACCATCCACGAAGCACAGGGACAAACATACGAGACAGTGGTGATCGTGCGAACAAAAACAACCAAAACAAGGATTGTAGAAAGCGTGTCGCACGCGGTCGTCGCACTAACAAGACACACAAAGAGCTGCACATACTTTACCGATTGCATCCAAAACGATGTAATCGCGAACTTAATACAGTGCAGCCATAGTGCGACGGAAGCAGCGATCCGCGACTACAACCTCAGAATGGCGATAAGGGATGGCGACGCCGAGATCGCCAACAAAATAGGGAATACAACTAATTAAATGAAATCACCCCTTGGCAAGACTAAGGGAAAAACCAGAGAAAAAAAAAAAAAAAAAAAACAAAAAACTAATATATAATAAAAAAAAAAAAAAAAAAAAAAAAAAAATATGCACATGCACTATTTACTTGTATAGATATAACTTAATTATATTTTAATCTCATTTTATGACCTATTTTTTGTAAGCTCTGCGCGGAGCATATAAGATGATATGAAAAATAAATGAAACTAACAAAATAAAACACAATCAAAAAAAGGTACAGACCAAAAGAGTCTGTAGAAATCGTTTTATTATAAAAAAAAAAAAAACCTAACCTAACCTAACCTAACCTAACCTAACCTAACCTAACCTAACTACTACTACTACTACTACTACTACTACTACTACTACTACTACTACTACTACTACTACTACTACTACTACTACTACTACTACTACTACTACTACTACTACTACTACTACTACTACTACTACTACTACTACTACTACTACTACTACTACTACTACTACTACTACTACTACTACTACTACTACTACTACTACTACTACTACTACTACTACTACTACTACTACTACTACTACTACTACTACTACTACTACTACTACTACTACTACTACTACTACTACTACTACTACTACTACTACTACTACTACTACTACTACTACTACTACTACTACTACTACTACTACTACTACTACTACTACTACTACTACTACTACTACTACTACTACTACTACTACTACTACTACTACTACTACTACTACTACTACTACTACTACTACTACTACTACTACTACTACTACTACTACTACTACTACTACTACTACTACTACTACTACTACTACTACTACTACTACTACTACTACTACTACTACTACTACTACTACTACTACTACTACTACTACTACTACTACTACTACTACTACTACTACTACTACTACTACTACTACTACTACTACTACTACTACTACTACTACTACTACTACTACTACTACTACTACTACTACTACTACTACTACTACTACTACTACTACTACTACTACTACTACTACTACTACTACTACTACTACTACTACTACTACTACTACTACTACTACTACTACTACTACTACTACTACTACTACTACTACTACTTTACAGCTGTAAAAAAAAACACTTACCATTACTTGTAAAGAAATAAAACACAATACAATACTGGATACACTTTTTCTTCCCCAAGGAACCTTCACATAATCTTAACCTTTTTTTATCATACATAATGTTCATTCTCTCTACCTTCTTATGGGGGGGCACTGTTGTTGTAATCAGCCACACAGAAGTAGTCCTTTTTTACGTCCTGTCAGTAACATTTGAAGTTGCATTTGCACATAGAACTTCTAGGTTGGTCATTTTCACTGCTTTTCCACTCATACGACACTTTATTTGAATATTACTATTTTCACATATAGGTTAGTTTTTAAGACACCATTAAACCACATTTTTAAAAAAAAAAAACGTTTGCACTAACACTTTTCCACACATGGATTTTTTCCAATAACATTCTATTGATGTACAAGACGGTTCCTCATTCCTGCGATGAACCCACATTACGAATGCCATGGCAAGTTTGCAACCTCCTTGTGATGCCACACAATCATGACATCCTACTGACTTCACTGTTTCTACCAGCTTGTTGACTACCAAAGACACTCCATACAACTTTCCATGTACTTTATTTTTCGTGGCAGATTTTTCTTTTTATTGTGCACAAATTTCCTTCACGTTTGAGCTGGACATAGCTTACAGAATCATCACCATAAGATGTCCTGGCAGACCTGAAATAAACATAACCTCAAAATGTCACATTGGAGCTTATGCAGAAATAGGTACAACTGCTATGCTTTTGACTTTTTTATGATTTCAATAACTAGATAATGAACTATTTCATAGAAGGTACTTACATGGATGTCTTAACATTTCTAAATTCCGTTGAACAAAAGTCGTTGTTCGATCCCAGAAATAGTATTATTAAGTCGATCCTCGGTAATTTTGCGCTGGAATTCTTTAGAAATCCTTATTCCTTAGGTCTTCGTATAATCTGCAAATAATTCGTACATTCATAACAGTATCATAATTTATACCTAGTAATAATAATAAAAACATTTATTTATTTATTTATTTAAATACAATTAGAGCAGCAGTTGAAACAACTGATAATGCCCCTATCTTGGTTCACAGTGTTAAGATTTCTTCCCATTGATGTGAGCGTCTAGTCGATTTTTGAATTGATTAACACTTAGTACCTGAACTGACAATATTTCTTTATAAACCAACAGGAATAGCAAACTTCTGCGCTGCAACTGCAAAAGATTTGTTGTGTTTGCCCAAGTATGTGCCCTTAAACAAAAATATTAGGAAACACATTTATTGCAATTGTATAATCAGAAAATAAAACAATCCATCAAGAATCATTTGGTGCAAATTAGGTACGTTCAAGACAAGTACTTACTTAGTTATATTTTGATTTTCTAGTTCGAGAAATCTGTGGTAGGTTACAGATATGTCTTTGGCTTCTGTTTTAATGCACTTTCTGTGGTGGTTGACCCACATCTTTCTTTTTATCTTTACACAACCAAAAATCACCCAATTTAGAGCCGTCAGGCCGTAAGAGTGTTTAACTATATAGAAAAGGACTTTTCATTAGCAAATCCTTGCGAAGATGTTAGAGGCACTTTTGTATTTGTAGTTTTTTCTTCAAAGACACTGGTTGATACGTTTAAATGAAAAGACAACCACAAAATTGATCACAAAAATAAACACAAATGGCGGCCATACTTGTTTTAATCAAGTGTCGACTTGACAGCATCAGTGTTCCTGAGTATTACCGTAGAAATAGCATGAAAATACGTAGTCGCCATTATTAATATCTGTTTAAAAGTAGCTTACCTAGTATCTTAAAAGCCGCAGTTAATTACTGAACCACTTTTCGTCTTCAATTATCAAATAAACACTGTACCGAAATTCAGTTCTCAAAACATAAAAAGCTTTGAATAACGTAACAGATTACTAAGAGAGTTAATATTAATAGGGTGAAAGAAGGGTGGTAGTGAAACGATATTTTTCTTATTTAAATGATAAAATAATATAATAATAAAATATTAAGAACTGTGTTAAAAGCTACAGAATCGGCAACACAAACAGCGACTCCCAATCAGTGTGACCATTTTTAATTTATAAATTTACTAGTTTTTACCGGTGCGGCTTCCGATGCTTTAAATTCGAAATAAAACTCCTTTCTCTGTACTATGTATGAATACATGTAAACCTTCATCTTGAAGTATTCTATCTATTAAAAAAACCGCATCAAAACCCGTTGCGTAGTTTTAAAGATTTAAGCATACATAGGGGCAGAGAAAGCGACTTTGTTTTCTACTATGTAGTGATATTTTTTTCAACGGGTCTATAATAGCAACCCACACTTATTAAAATGTTTATATGTGTGCAAGGTTAAAATTGCTTGTATGGAACATATAGGACCCTGATTAAGAGTTTACGAGTAAACAATCCTTGCGTTCCGTAAATCGCTTACAGAACTGTGAACGCTCAAATCGCTTACAACCGTTCCGATTACTTTTAGCGCGATATTGACAGTTATTGCGTCAATTTAAGTTTTGACAGCGCTTACGCCGACCATACTCCAAAATGTTGGTTCTCTGAGCGCAATGTTAATGACGTCATCGTTCTCACCCATCGTCGACCATGGACGCGCTCTCGCTTCAACGGAACGGTGATGTGAGCGATAAAATCACTTTTATCTATTTGCAGAACGCAGTGATGAGAAACAACTCTAACGTGACGTCACGCGCTCTGATTGGCGTTCAACATTTAATGGCGGATTGACGTATTTTGTGATTTTATTTTATCAAAAAAAAATTAATCTCGATTATAATTATAAAAATAATCAGTGTTTTATAATCAACTATTTAGGTATATTACAGAAATTATTTCAATAAAATTTACTTGCTGTCATCATGCCTATTATATTATTGTAAAATAATTCAATTCCGTTTGTTCAAACGAGTAAATCCTTATTTCGTCACATTATTACAAGTTTTATATCACTTGTAGCTTAAAAACTGTTGTATTATTTATGAACACGGAAATAAATATTTAAATACCTGGACTACATCTTTCTTATTTAATTTGTATTTCTTATTGACTTAAATGTCAACCTGCCTACAGAAGGTATAGAAGGCAACTTTCTAGCTCAGTTATTCCATAGCGAGGCATCCATAGGGGTAGGCAGGCACCTATCCCCAAAAAGATTGTTTCGCAAGAACTTTATGTAGGTATGCAAAACTCGTAATAGCTAGAGAAACAAACACTGTTTTTAAAGCTGTATATGAATAATAAATAATTGCATAAATTGATAGACTATACTGATACAGTTTTCTGAATATCTGAAATGCGCCAAAATAACTAGGTAACTTACTAAACATTACTAACGTTCCACATGTGCGTACTTCTAAATACCTCTCAAGTGTCAAGGAAGAATTCACTAATTACACTATAGTTATTATTTTTGGCTTAACTATCTTGGGTTATCTAAACCTGAAAATATATGGGAAAAACAACCAAAATGCTTTATGTAGTTTTTAAATAAGTCCAAGGTTTATTTTTCTTACATAATGTTAGTTGTATAAATTTGCCACCAATTTCTTTAAACATTGCGAATTATCTATTTGGGCTTCTAAGAGGATATTTTAATTTCTAAAGTAGTTAGGAATACGCTGATTGGACAGAAAGATGCGCTAAGTATATTATAATGCAAACGAAAATACAATAAAGTTAATTTTGACAAAATATTATTTGGTTACTTTTCCTTCTACAGGGACGATTTATACATTTAGAACACTTCAAAATGGAAGACTATAGGACTGTTTTAAAATTATTACATAAAAAATATAACATGGCCAGTATAGATTTAAGAGATGCATATTTTCTGGTTTCTATTGATAAAAACAAAAGAAAATTTTTACGTTTTGAATGGGAATTATATGAGTTTAACGTTCTGCCATTTGGTATTTGTTCAGCCCCATATGTATTTACCAAGTTGCTGAAACCTGTGGGGATGTCGCGTAACTCGAATATCAATACCTTTGAAAGGTATCGGTGTTGGGACTCTTGAACGAAATCGGTTTTCGAGTCGCAATCGCGTAAAATTTCGAATGAAATTGCTGAATACTAAACGCAGCAACAACAGTAGTCAATAATCATTAATTAAGCAGCTTACAAAAATGTGCTAAAAGTGAACTTTTTAGTAGATCGTAATATAAAACCCTCAATTGGAAAAATAGAATCTGTTTTAATATTAAAGTTGCCGCCTCCGTACTTCCAGTCGCTCACATAGTCGCACGGATGGTATTTTAATAACTGAAATGGATTAATCAAAACCTTTTTCTTGTAAGATTGTTCTGGATATTATTCAATCAATATTGTTTCGTCGATGGTTTAGTAAAATCGCTTACTCAAATTCATACCGCTCAAGTTATTAAAACAGTATGTCATCGTCAGTCGTTATTTTATTTTTTATTCGCTCGTTTTATAATAGGGGATATTCATGTTTTTTTTTCTTGTCCTTAATTAATAGTTTACAACTTTATAACATAGAAAAAAATACAAAAAGGCTTCAAAACACTTTAAATATTTTTAAAAACGAAATTTAAAACATTGAAAAAATTAGAGCAGTTGAAACGCCGCCATTTTGCGCGCGCTTTGCGTGACGTCACACGACACGTCCAGTGGGACTTTACTATGAACTTTTCAGTTACTTCATACATATTTACAGTTTTAATAACTTTAAAGCCATGGAAGAAGCCAAAAAATTATCTTATAAGTACTGCATAGTACCGGAGTGCACAAATACTACTTGAAAAACACCCGAGAAAGTGTTTTTTCATATTTCAAGTGATGCGAAAATACGAAAACGGTGGTGTAAGGTGATGAGAAGGGAAAATATATCTCCTAAATCTTGTTCATATTGTTGTGAAGATCATTTTAACGTAAGTATACTTTATTTATATACAACTTATTGTTAATTAGTAAAAAAGTTTTGCATCAGCTATTGAACATTAGAAAATTCGGTTTAAAATTAACCTAACCTATAAGAAAAGGTCAGTAGCTATTTTCTATAAAAACTTTATTCGGTTTTTGATTTAAGGTTGTTGATTTATTCCAGGTTAATGAAGATACAGAAAATTATATTGAATACAATTTAATGAAAGAGCAAGGAGAAAAATGTACTCTAAGTTGAAGAAAGGAGTTTTGCCTCATATATTTTTGTGTCAATATCAAAATGTTTTGGTGTATAATAAGTAAACTGCTGTGTGCATTTATGAATAAAAATCTATATTATGGACTTAATTATGAAACATAATAATTAGCTTTCACTCCTCTGATCCTTGCGCTCGTAAAATCTAAATATGCTGTCATCATAAATGCATTTGTTCTCGATAGATTGTCCTATTGTGCTATGACAGAACCAGCTTCAGTCATCGTTAAAGATTCACTACCAATCTAAACTAAACTTCATTACAATCAGCACAAGAATATAGGGTTAAAGTTTTGAAATCGGTCGCCTGATTTAGGGGTTTTGGGTTGGGGGGGGGGGGTGGGGGGGAGGGGTCTGAACCCCCCCTGACCATTTTCAGCTGCCGGAAAAAAAAGGGGGCGCCAAAAAAAAATTTTTTTTTAAACCCCTCAATATGGCGACCTTTAGTAGCCAATTTATATGTATAAAAACTCGCTTCAATCATGAGTCAACGGAGTCCCGCTTCGCGGGACTCCTTTTTCTGGCAGTTTAAAAACAGTAACCTAACTAACCTAACCCATTGATGTCGGATTGTGTCAACTCGGAGTAAGACATTGCTATTAATTACCTAAGAATTATGTAAACACACTTAATAAATACAATCTGATTACCTCGATTGTATTTAAAATTAAGATTGTAGAAAAACCACAATATCATTCATCCAAGATGCTAAATGCGTTCCGATTCACGCAATTGTGCTAGTATTTAGGAAATTTTGATTTTTTTTTTTAAATATTTAGACGCGACTCCGGCAGCCAAAATTACTTGTAGGGGGTTCAGACCCCTCCTCCCCACCCCCCCAAACCCCCCACAACCCTTAAATCAGGCGACCGATTTCAAAACCCAACCCTAATATAGATTAAATTATTTATTTTTCTCACAAAACTTGTAAAACAGTATGAGTTTCGACGCTGATGAATGCAATGTCGTGTCAGATGACGTTCGACCAATGGTGGCGCTTTTTGGAAGTTTGAATTTTGCTCCCTTATTTTGCACTTTTTGAATATTGTTTTAGGGGTTTAAATAATAAATAAATTTAAAAAAAAAACTTTTCATTGTAATATAAAGATAATAAGTATTCGAGAAAAAAATATTTTAGGCCATTTAAAATTTTATGCATATAAATTCCCCATTTTGCTTTACCAAGCGGTCAAGGTGCGACCAAGATTTTGCCTGAGGGGAAAGGCCGGCTTTGTCATCTCCTTTGGTTAAATACTCAAAGATGCGGTCATGATTAATGACGTCGCTCATGATGTTGCATTCGGGACCACAACCACCACGTTCTTTGTGTTTAACGAAAAATGGGCGCCATGAACTCTATGGTGGATACGTAGAACGTAGCCATTGACTTTGACCGACAACTGACAGAAGTGACAGTGATAGATCATTGCTAACTTCAGTTTCTTCTTCCGTACGTCGCGTCTGTTTGTTTGCTTGCTTTCCTTGTGTGTGTTTGATTTGATTTGATTACTACTGAATTATAATTGAATACCTAGTTTAATTTGAACGCTATGGTGGATAAGTAGAACGTAGCCATTGACTTTGACCGACAACTGACAGAAGTGACAGTGATAGATCATTGCTAACTTCAGTTTCTTCTTCCGTGCGTCGCGTCTGTGTTTGTTTGCTTGCTTTCCTTGTGTGTTTGATTTGATTTGATTACTACTGAATTATAATTGAATACCTAGTTTAATATTAACAAACACAAGTTGTACATATTATACATACAATATATTGTACATACAATATTGTGGAAAAGATTTGACCCCGAGTACAAGAAGTGCTACCAGCGTGCAAGCAAGCGGTGGAGATATGGCAGCCCGGTTTCCCCCGGGCGGCGCGGGCGGCGGCGCGGCTCCAGGCTTGCCGCCGCAGCAGCGTTACCCTCCGCTTGGACAGCCTCCTGCCGCTCCATTGCCACCAAGGATCTGTCCCCCACCTAATTTTGTAAGTGATTATGATACGACAGTTTTGTATTTTGTCTCAGTCAATTTCATTTTAACACTTTATTTATTTAACAAAGAGTTGATGTTATGCTAATAGTTGAATATAAATACTTATTTTAAACCATTACAATTTCAGCTTTTTTCAAATAATTAGGTACACATTAGAGAGTGTTAGGATTAATACCAACATGAGAGAGAGGTATCTAGTGTATTGAGACCTGATTTCACATATTGCACACCTAGGTCTAACCTAAGACAACTCAAACTTCTCTCAACTAAGACAACTCAAACTCAACTTGGTGACAATATGCAACTTTACCATATATAAGCATTTAACAAGCTATTTGATATCTAAAATCAAATTAAATTTTAAAATTTTATTTTTTTGAGTTTTCTTTATCAGATCTAGGTGTGCAATATATATTATATTCACTAAAATGGCACTCAAGTTTTATATAGGTACTTAGTTTACAGTTTAAAATTTAACAGACCATAATTCTCAATAATTCAGTAGTAGCTGTTAGTCAAGACTACCACACCTACTATGTTGGTCTAAAGTATGCACAGTAAATACTTGTGTTTTATGTATCACTCATTGTACTATCGGAGAGCCTAGTTACACCCAGACACAAGCTATTCAAAATAAACTTTTTGATTAATTTAGCCTGAACCAGATACCATTGAACCACCTTCCATTGAACAGTCCGGTATAGATACCACAACAATCAGTTGTGGCCTCAGGGCCGGCCACCATTAAAATTATGATATCTATATACCTACTAGTAGACCGGCAAGGCGTTGCTGTGGCTAAGGTTTTTGTTATATTTTGCAATAAAATAATATTGCGACTATAAATTGAGATATACACTATCCTATCTTTCAAGTTGGATCAAACTGCACACAGTGTGCTAATTTACATAAAAACGGTTCATTAGTTTAGGGAGTCCATCGCTGACAGACAATGTGACACCAACAACTCTGTTTATAGTGAATTTAAAGAAATAAATACATAATACTTTCATTTAGACAAACTTTGCAGATCTTTAAATTTTAATGAATTAAAAAAATTACATAGCATATTAGAGCAAAAGTGTATAACATAACTCCAAGGCAGTGATTTCACATGAATGCTTTGTTTAACTTTCTTATTCTGATTCTAAAGTATATGTGTGTACGTGTCAATACGACACACAACATACGAAACAAACGCTTGCGGTGCTACCATATAATTATCATTATCTCATGTCCACTAACTGCTCCTAAACCCCTCAACGGATTTTAATGCGGTTTTCACCATCTTAAAGGTACCTTATTCATTAAAATTTGTTAAAATAAAGATCATTCAGAAAAAGTTATTGTAAGTTAGCTAAAATTCAACGTGTCGTGAACAAGTCGCGCAAAATTACACAATTGCAAATAAAATATAAGTTTATGTTTGAATATAATGAGTAACTGATGAGTGTGTTGGGCAGGCTCGCGGCGGGTTCGGGGGCGCGGCGCGGGGCGGGTTCCCGGGCGCGCGGCCCGCGTCCCCCGCGCCCCCCGCGGCTCAGAAGCGCCCCGCCGACGTCCGCCCGCTGCCGCCGCACAAGCCCGCCATCTACTCGCAGTACGTACCCGCCACAAGCCATGCACTATAATGCACCAGCTCTGTAATGCGTCTGTGCCGCCGCTTATTGTTTTACTTTGGTTCCAGGGACGCTTACGGGGGCACTGGCGGAAAGCGAAAAAAACGTTTGGCTGACAAAATACTTCCCCAAAAGGTGCAATCTTTTTCTTTTCGTATTGTTAAATTGTCTATTGATAATGTTTTGCAATGAGCGGTGCCTGCACAGGTGCGGGACCTGGTGCCGGAGTCGCAGGCCTACATGGACCTGCTGGCGTTCGAGCGCAAGCTGGACGCCACCATCCTGCGCAAGCGCCTCGACATACAGGAGGCGCTCAAGCGACCCATGAAGCAAAAGCGCAAACTGCGCATCTTTATATCAAACACTTTTTACCCAGGTACCTTAAAGTAATGTAAAGCTTGACAGACATTTTACTAGAAGTGTGTTTTTAAATTTTAAACAATTAGGTACTTTTTATTTATGGTCGAATTTTCAAACGAAACTAAAATCTGGAAGTAGTATTAAGTCTATAAGTCATTTTTTTCTCAATCATAAAGTAAAATCAAGTAAGTATTATCTAAGTTATATCTAATTCAAACTATGATTAAATCTGGTAATCCTTACCATACTTGTACTTGCCATTGCTCATGCTATATCCTGGAGTGAGTGCGTGTGTGCGTGCGCAGGGCAGGGGGACAACCCCGTGGCGTCGTGGGAGCTGCGCGTGGAGGGCCGCCTGCTGGACGACAACAAGACCGAGCCCAACAAGGTACCCCATGTTAGTACTCCATATTACATCACGTTAGTGCACACTTCATTATATCACTTACTCTAGCACTACCTGGCAAGCACTACATGTGTGTATAGCAGCCAACGTGTCAGTGGCGCGGCCAGTTTTTGACAAATGCCATCTTATGAGGAAGGTTTACATTAAGCGGATTGTTAACAGTGCCTAAGTATATTGGTTTTGAGTTACTTTGTGTTTGTGTAAAAAATACTCATGATTAAATTTACTATGATTTGAGGTACTTACATATATTAGCCATTCGCGTCTGTTTGTATGTTTATAAACGTGAAAGTTTGTGAGTATGGATGTATGGATGTTTGTTACTCTTTCACGTAAAAACTACTGGACGGATTTTGATGAAACTTTACAGTGATATAGGTTGTACATCGGAATAACACATAGGGTACTTTTTACCGCGGGAAAACTTTTCATTCCCACGGGAAACCGATTTCCACGCGAACGGAGTCGCGGGCGGCCACTAGTACTACATAACAGTACATTGAATTCTGCAAGTAAATTCATTCACATAAAATAGTTTTTAATGTACTGTTTTGCTTTCGGACATGTACGGCATTAGATGTAACGGCGTGTGTGGTGGGGTCCCGCAGGTGAAGCGCAAGTTCTCGTCGTTCTTCAAGTCGCTGGTGATCGAGCTGGACAAGGAGCTGTACGGGCCCGACAACCACCTGGTGGAGTGGCACCGCACGCTGTCCACGCAGGAGACGGACGGCTTCCAGGTGAAGCGGCCGGGCTACAAGAACGTGCGCTGCACCATCCTGCTGCTGCTGGACTACCAGCCGCTGCAGTTCAAGCTGGACGCGCGCCTGGCGCGGCTGCTGGGCGTGCACACGCAGACGCGGCCCGTGATCGTCAACGCGCTGTGGCAGTACGCGCGCACGCACGCGCTGCAGGACGCGCGCGAGCGGGACCACCTGGCGTGCGACAAGTACCTGGAGCAGATCTTCGGCTGCAGCCGCGTGAAGCTGGCCGAGCTGCCCGCGCGCCTGGCGCCGCTGCTGCACGCGCCCGACCCCATCGTCATCAACCACGTCATCGCCGTGGAGCCGCCGCACGACGCCAAGCAGACGGCCTGCTACGACATCGACGTGGAGGTACGTATACACACGCACACACACTCACACACGCACGCACACACACACACCCGCCGCACGACGCCAAGCAGACGGCCTGCTACGACATCGACGTGGAGGTACCGACTCATACACACACACACACACACACACATCCGCAGACAAATATACATCTCTCAAACACACACAGACACGCACACACACACATCCGCAGACAAATATACATCTCTCAAACACACACAGACACGCACACACACCCGCGAACACACTAATTGTAAATAATGGGTGAAAAGTAACATACATATTTAATGCTACGTCTGTATTCTGGTATCCATTCCTCGTGTACGTATGTATGTGCGGCGGCAGGTGGACGACACGCTGAAGACGCAGATGAACAACTTCCTGGTGTCCACGGGCAACCAGCAGGAGATCGTGGGGCTCGACGGCAAGATCCACGAGACCGTGGACACCATCAACCAGCTCAAGACCAACCGCGAGTTCCTGCTGGCGTTCAGCAAGGACCCGCAGCGGTTCCTGCACAAGTGGATGCTGTCGCAGTCCAGGGACCTCAAGGTGCGCTACTTGGATGTACCGTTACATAACAAGGGTGATCATTCGGTTTACAAATCGGTAGTAACAACATTTTCTGGTTATACAACTTTAGGCCAGTCAAAATGGACCCCTTTAGATGTTGGTATAGATAGCGGTATACTCGTAACTTCATCCAAGAACAACTTTTTTACTATGTCATATTACTAATTTATCATATTAGCTCTTCTGATTGAATGAAGATATATTGATACTGATGCTCGCCCTGCCCGCAGACGGTGCTGGGAGGCGCGGGGGCGGGGGCGGGCGCGGGGGCGGGGGCGGGCGGCGAGGGCGCGCGGCGCGCGGGCGCGTGGGGCGGCGACTGGGCGGCGGAGGCGGCGGCGCGCTACCTGCACTCCCGCCTCGCCGCGCGCCGCCGCGACCTCGACCACGCGCTCACCAAGCTGTGACCGCCATCCGCGCACCCGCACCACGCCACACACACACACATACATACAACCTCTAAGTAAATAAAGTTTTATAATCATGAGCGAACATGTTGTTTTACTGTCCTATCGACGTATAGTACCACGCTGACCTGCGTTTTCTAGCCAGCTTAAGACGTCCAAAATCGTAAACGATGTTTTTTTTTTAATACTTTTTACTAAAAAATGTGGAGAATATCGATTCAAACAATTATCGCCGAATTAGCTGGTGTTTGTCGCGGAAAATGAGTCACTATGTTTGAAAGATGTGGCATTGTTTATCTTACATATAAGTAAAGATGCAATTATTCATAGGTAGTCCGATATATACGAGGAAGAAATACTGTGACTGACTTATCTTACTTGAATATTCAAGAACACATATTATTAGACTAATAATAGTAAAAGACTTATTATTTAACTTCTTAGATTTAACAATTGTTATGTAAAGTTAAATAAACATAGTTATCGGTTTGTTAAGAGTAATCTTATAGAAATTAAGAGATAAAAGATACGACATCGTCGCGCAGGTTCTCACTGTTAGTGAAGTGTTGATTCGCGGTCGAGCAGGCAGAGTAGTGTGACTCAAGTGCGAGAGTTGCAGGCAGCGAGCCATGTCGGGACACAAGGGTGAGTACATCACGTTCCCTTATTATGTATTTATTTTCTGCTCTTTATTGTTAACACCATATACCTACTCCTATGGTATGTTACAGCCCAATAACTTGCCATGGAAATGCAAATAAGTAGGTACCGACTCCTTACCTTAGAGTTTTTTTGTGATATTAGAGAGAACAAACATACGTACCTAATTTGAAAGCACGTATGTAAGATTTTGAAAGTTTTTTACTTTCTCAGAAACAGCTTGGTTTTGGTTGAAATTTAGTCAATATGTTACTGTGATTGAGACGCATAAACACTGATTTAAGTTAGATTGAATTAGATAGATAAGTAAGTTAGTTAGTATAAGTTAGATAGAATAGATTAGAGAGATGTGCCATACGTAACTGATGGACCTTATTTACATAGGAAGGTGGGTATCACATACCTTACCTATCTTCTATACTTATAATAAATCTGTAGAGAGAGAGGTCAATTCTGTACATGAAATATATTTCCAAAATAACTATCAGGGGGTTATAAGGGATCGATACTGATGCCAAAAATGCAATCAGTAAACTGTTTGTCTGTCTGTCTGTCTGTATAACCGTTATAGAAACAAAAACCACTCGACGGATTTTAACGAAACTTAGTACTATTATTTTTCACACTCCTGAGCTGGTTATAGTATACTTTTCATCACGCTACAATCAATAGGAGCAGAGCAGTGAAGAGAAATGTTGGGAAAACGGGAGAAGTTTCTCTATTTTTTAAGCTTCCGTCGCGTTGCACACCTTAATGGTTAAAGCTACATAGAAATCATGTATGACCGAAATGTTCTCCTTAAAATTATATTAAAAATATCCCACGACAGCATAATATCGAGGGGTGAAAGGCTATTTGGTTTAAGCGACATCTAGGGCGATATTGAGTTATATTATACATATTCGGAATCAGCGAATTTTTCTCCGTCGATTGATGCCGGATTCATTAAAATCGGAGCAAAATATAGCCGAATTCACAGATTTACGTGGAATATTCATTTTAGCATCTGAAACATTTTTCATTTTTCAATAATAATTTTATATGTGGATAATATCACAAGGAAGCAAATTTTCATTACATGTGAAATTTGGACCTCGTACTCCGGTTTTCTTCTCCATTTTACAAAGATTAACACAGCCTAGCGGTAGCACAAAACTAAAATAATTATAGATGTAGGAATTTTATTTGACCTTATGTAAACAATAACATAATTGACATACTCAATACGGCCAAATCACTGCGTCACGTTCATATTTGATAAATGAACAAGACTTATTAAAACTTCTCATGTTTGAAAGAGATGTTAATACATTATTCATATATCATTAATTTTTTTGAATTTGATCGGATATAATCAGCTTGAATGACTTTTTGTTTGACATGCAGGATTGCTAAAGAAAAAAAAATTTTGGGTTAGTAAACCCTCGATTAATTTCAGTTTGTGCAGGACAAGCTTCGAGTTAAAAACGTATTCTATTAACCTTGCGTTAACAAACCCAGAGTTATTTAATTAACTCGATATTTACGTGCAAGTGGCCCTTAGTCATACCAAATAAAAAAAGTTTACATTATTAACCATTCCATTAAAACAAATAATAGAAATCAGTGTATTTAATAATAAATAAGTCATTGAAAAAAAAGAATAATTAGCAGTTACACTACATTACATTAGCAGGTACAAACTAAGTGTTAAGCACTTTTACAATTTTAATTTTAATTTCGTTTTATAACGTTTATTTGTCTGACTTAAGATAACATTTATTGTGTTAGCATATTATGAAAATAACTGCGAATTAATAAAATCTGAGTTGCTGTTTAGCTTACGATGTTACTGTGATAAAGTGAGTAAATAAAACTTAAAATTTCCGCATTTTATATTTTTTTATACGGTAAATAAGTACCTACGTTCTCGTCGGTTACTCAATAAGTAGACAGTTTCAATATGTTTCAATATTGATGTATTTTGTAAATTGTTTATTTGTGTTAATTTTAGAAGAGTCGCAGAGCTGGCTACAGGTGTGCGTGGACGGCGGAGAGTGTGCGGAGGTGGGCGGGGGCGGGTGGGGGTGGCGCGCGGCCGCGGGGGAGGGCGCCGGCACCGCGCTGCTCGTGCTGCTGTGCTGCCTGCGCGGGGAGGGGGCGGGGGCGGGGGCAGACACGCCGGGCGGGGAGCTGCTGCGCGCGCTCACCGCGGGGACCGTCGTCGCCGCGCTCGTTGCGGTAACCATACCTATATACTGTTAGCGGTAAAACAAAAGTAATCGGTAACTGGACATCCCTAGCATTCGATGGACATCACTGGTTGGCGTCACTGCCGTTGAGCGCGGATTTGGATTGAATCTAAAGGCGGCTACATGTTGTATTTTCTACTAATTCATATTAATTAAAGAGATGTATAATTTAAAGCCCAATAAATATTTGTTGTGTACAATACTTACCCCACAAAAGACAGAAACATTTAAACGACGAGGTTCTTAGGTGCATTATGCATCTTCAAAAAGATAAAATACGAAATGCGGTAAAACTATTTATATGCTTACGATTTGAGCTTTCTAGCCATTTAATGTGAATTGAAGTCCTATTTATCAATAAATTTCATTGCTCTTACCTACTATATGTAATGGACAGGCTGGCTAAGTGTCGTGTGTGTCTCTAGGCGTTTGACCACATCTCGGGCGCGCAGCTGAACCCCGCGGTGTCGCTGGCGAAGCTGGTGTCGGGCGCGCTGCCGTGGCGGCACGCGCTGACGCAGGGGGCGGCGCAGGTGGCGGGGGCGGCACTCGCGGCGCGGGCCCTGCGCGCCGCCCCCCGCGCCTCCACCTGCCTCACCGCGCCGTCCCCCGGTGTCTCTGCGCTGCAGGTAGGTGTCCGCTACAAACTAAATTTTACTACCGATACCTATCATTCTATTTCTTATCTCGTTTTACTGCCGTACCTCGAGATTTCGGCTAAATCTGTCTTCATTATATAATAGGAATTAAGCATAGTTGCTATTCGTGTCGGATTGCCCACTGATTTAAATGCAGTTTTCACAGTCTTTCTTTTTAGTTTTCAGAGGTAATGCTTTCTTTTCGTGTTTGAGTTACCTAAAACTCAAATATTCGTGAAAATTACACTAGTGTAGTGGGTTTCTAGTTCTATGAAAATATTTAAAAGATAATCACCTAAATCCATGTTATTATTGGGAATAATAACCATGTGAAACCTTGTATTTGACATCGTTAATATAATGTCCACGTTTGCACACAAATTATTCTTATCTGTAGATTCTAAAAAACTAGCATCGAAGTATCAAAGCCCTGCTTGATTAACGTTCCTTTGGCAACGCTCAGTTAAACCGCTTCCTCTTGTTTCTTTTTGAATTGGAATATACAAAAGCAGAATCATTGTTGCATAGTTATGATTTTGAAGATTGTGAATCAATTCAGATCACTTCTATTGATTGAAGAATTACGATTGTTCCTACTAATATTATAAACGTGAAAGTTTGTAAGTATGTATGGATGTATGGATGTTTTTTACTCTTTCACGTACGAACTACTCGACGGATTTGGATGAAACTTTACAGTAATATAGGTTATACATCAGAATAACATATAGGGTACCTTATACCGCGGGAAAACTTCTCATTCCCACGGGAAACCGACTTCCACGCGGATGGAGTCGCTGGCGGCCACTAGTAAGTTATATTATTGTTGTATGAATGTGGCATCGGCCGATATTGAACTACTTTTTTGTTATTTGTTTAAATATGTTTCACATAGTACTGTCACTTAACTAAGTAGGTAAGTAGCAGTAATAGTGAGTGTCTGTCCAGGCGCTGGGCGTGGAGGCGCTGGCGACGTCGGTGCTGGCGCTGGCGTCGCTGGCGGCGTGGCGCGGCCCGGCGCTCGCCGCCGACACGTGGCCGCTGCGCGCCGGCGCCGTCGTCGCCGCCATGTCGCTCGCTGCGGTCAGTATACACACCCACGCAGTCGCCATCGTCTTTTGCTCGCCGTTGTCAGTACACACAAAAAATTTGCTATATTCAAGATTCTTTTCAAGCGTTCATGCCTGAGACTTTGCTATATTATTCTTCCGCTATTATTTCCATTTTAGCCGTTTTGTCGAAACCATGTTTTTACGAGTCAACTTAATCATTGTAACCATACCAACCCACCAAAGGGACATGCAAATGTTTGTTTTGTTTATGATGAATGATTGCGAGTGCAGGGCAACATCTCAGGCGCGTCCATGAACCCGGCGCGCAGTGTGGGGCCCGCCATCTGCGCCGGCGAGTACTCACAACTCTGGGTACGTAACTGCCGTCTAGGAAATAGCCATTTGCTGAGAAAAAACACATTTTGATAAATTTTGTGTATAAAGTATACTATAGTCATAGAAACCAAAATTAAGCGCAAGAAAACCTAAAAGAACATCTGGACAAAAATAATACTGAATGTTTTAGCTTATTTCTACTAAAATAATTAACAAATTTTGGACCATTATCATCCTAGGGGTGAATTTTATCTATACTATTATAAAGCTGAAGAGTTTGTTTGTTTGTTTAAACGCGCTAATCTCAGGAACTACTGGTTCGAATTGAAAAAATATTTTTGTGTTGAATAGATCATTTATCGAGGAAGGCTTTAGGCTATATAACATAACGCTGCAACTATAAGCTTAGAGCATTTAACCAAAGGAGATGACAAGATCATTTTAGCAGGAAGATATTTTTCAGGCACTTTTAGTGGGGGACGAGGAAGTGATGTGACAATAACAATAAGAATGAATGGGTATTTTTATTGAACGAATGAAGTTTTTTAGTTCAATTTAATTATTAAATTTACCTTTTCTTCCTAATACTACTACAATTGTAAATTTATATGTGTTTAGTAAAAACACTTACAAAATTTGGTTTAAGTAAAAAAAGATGCTAAGGAATAAATAAAATGAAAGGGTAACATCAGTTTAAAATAAATCCTTTAATTTTTGTAGAATTTTAGCAGAATACAATACAATCATTATAATTCTAAATAATTGTTTTATTAATGAGTTATAACAGTAGATAACGAATAAGCATTTTTAAAATGCAAAACTAATAAAATCTATAGTAAAATCTCAATCATTAGCTTGTTTCATCTTAATTAGTAATTACAATTCGACACGCGCGCAAAAATTTGGTCCAAATTTCCTTTACACTTGGTTTTTTGGGAAACTACAAATATTAAGGTTTATTTTAATACTAGCTTAGGTTTTAGTCCGCATCTTCGCAAGTCTTAGCTTAAAACCTGTAAGCGCTATTTAGTAATATATGTCTGCTAAACTTTATATTTTTCGAACCATTCATTCATCCCACCAGTCATTCAAATCAATTCACTTTTATTTTCCCATCACTGTCTAGAATCCCGGCCTGTAAAAACGACATTAAAAAAAATTAAAAAGAAATCTCAATACAGTGGTTGTCAGCTTTGACAGCGTTGACAGCTTGTCTCCCTAATATAGTATTCGTTGTTTACATTTGCTATCGTTTAAAGTGTCGTTACGATCACGGTTAAAATTCGAAAATATCAATAAATAGTGTAGTAATTTGCCAAAAATACTAACAGGTGATATGAAATCCCATGTAAACGTAAATTCGAAATTTCTGAACGCCGTTTACACAACAAAACCGAACAAATCACCATTTTGTGGAGCACATAAACACAAGACAGAGCGACACAGAATGATCAAGTACCGTGCGTGGTACTTTTGTTCACGACTATGACCATCGCTATGACCAAGATTTTGCCTGAGGGGAAAGGCCTGCTATGCCATCTCCTTTGGTTAAATGCTCTAAGACTATAAGGGACGAAGAAATAATGGAAAATGTAAAAAAAACGGGGAAAATTATTCATCCTTGAGGGCTTCCGTTGTGTGCGCTGCGAAAACGGTTCAAGATACCAAAAATATATGTATGAATCAATTATTCCTCTTGAAATGATCTAAAAAAATGTCCGCGACAGTATAGGTCTATCTTTAAAGATTAACTCTCTAGAACCGTTTTTATGGTAATCAAATTTGGTCGAAATTAATGCATTATTTGTTAAGAGTTGTATCAACGTAATAATATTAATCTTTATCTAAATAAATGTGTTGTTGATTAAGCGTATTTAATTGTAAACAAAATTGTCTTTGACATCACTTAATTTCAATGAATACCTTAAAAGATATTACAATTATAAAATAACACCGATATAAAATTCACCCGCGCCGCATGATGTGCAAAACATGACGCTGCAAGGAGGAGAGGCGTTGTATGACAAAAGTTTAACTCGGGAAAGATCTCAATTTATTTTTATAGTATAGGGAAAGGGGTTTTACTCCGAATTTAACGCGTGCGAAGCCGTGGGCAAAAGCTAGTAAAAGATAAAGCTAAAAGAAAAATATTCAAGATAATTCTAAAAGAAAGAAGAATAGAAATTGTTTTGTACTATATGTAGACATGGTTGCGTGCAGGTGTACGTGGTGGGTCCGCTGCTGGGGGCGGCAGTGACGGCGGCGCTGCACCGCGCGCTCATGCCGCCCCCCGCCCCCGTTGCCGCCCCTGACGCCGGCCGCATGCACACCAAATAGGTAAAATTAAATTAAATTCAGGTTGCATACTTACTTGCGCAGACGACGAATATGTGTTCAAGGGTGACATAGGTACCAATCTCACATCTATACGGTAAGCCCATGGGAATCGCATGCCATTTTTATCTAACTCCGAAAACAGATAAAATGAACGAAGATCATTAGTTTTTAGGCGTAATAGATAGGGAATCGATGTCGCAACGTTTGTACAACGAAGACCGTTTTCCTAAGTTAGCAAAAGTCCGAAGCAGGAAAAAGTTGGATGCGAAAAGCCCGAAAAAGAAGGATTACCTACATAGAATAAAAAAAAAACCGTGCAGCTTTAATCTCGCTAAAACTCGAAAACGGTTTAAACTATAGGTAGTTGTAGTTGACCTGTCGTAAATAAATAAAATAATAACAAATTGCTAAACCTCAATCGAGCTGTTTCCTATGACTGAGGCCCTTGTCATGTAGATAAACAGAATATCTGACATGAGTCTTTTTTCGTATAGTTCAACTAAAGCCTGATTCGCCTGTTTAATTACATATAGGTACATCCATTAAAGAGTTAAATACTTACATTTGCTCATTATTTTTTTTAGGAGATAAAAAATACACTTAAGTTGTATAAAGCAATCGCAATGAAGAATGTTAACAAATTTTGATTATTAGCCCTTAGGTAATATTCTGCGTCAAAAATAAAAAAATCCTAGTGAAAGAATTATTTCGATACGTCAATAAGTTTCCGATTTATAGGTAAAACAAGTTGTACGTCATAGAACAACATGCTCGGTCAGGCTCACTCAGTACGCCCGCAGTCGCATGCCCGTACCGTCAAAATTATACCTAAATACTTAAAAAATGACCAATCCACGGAAATCATGTGCTGTGCCTAAATGGAAAAAAAAGAACTACTAATTCGCCAGAAAAGTTGTTATTTATAGTTCCAAAGGATACATACATACATCACCAAATCTTTTAACTTGAACATAACCAATACCATTAAACAATTGGTTAGTAAAAAATACAAATAAATAAAAAAGGTTTAGTTCATATCATCTAGATTTGCAATAAAAAATAAATTAAATTACTTAAATAAAAGCAAAGGTAAAGTGCATCTGTAACGTTCAACTACATCTAGCTCCTATAGGTATCCTACTTCCTAGTAATATTATAAACGCGGAAGATTTTGTTTGTGTTTGTTTTCTTTCACACAAAAAGTACTGAACGGATCTGAACGAAGACTGAAATAACCCATAGGTTACTTTTAATCTTGGGAAAATGTACAGTGCCCGAAGGAAACGCGGGCGAAGCTGCTAACGAAAGCTAGTTAGCACTAAATCAATTCATGTATTTATTTAAATTTACTAAGAAGAGTGGTATATTTATACAGGGTGTCCCAAAAGGTTACGTAGCTGGGAAGGGGGGTGGTAGGGGTGGTCACAAGGGTCACCAGAAAAATAATAAAAAAATTCCCCTCTGGATATTTCAATAAAAAAAATACATTTTTTTAAAAACTAAAAATTTTACACCTTGTTACCCTATTTTGCTTATTGTACCTACAGAAATAGCTGTATTTGAAAAAAAAAAACCTGTTATGTAATCGTCAATAACCCTTTATCAAATTGAAATAAAAAAAACTATACATATCTAACCAAGTTTTAAAGAAAATTAAGTTCGTGTCCAGTCAAGGACTTAGTAATTACGACTTCACTCAACTTCTTCCAAGCGTACTGAAAAAAAAACGTACTACGCAACTCCGGCGAGTAAGTTAAAAAAATAGGTAATTTTATTGCGATTCCAAAATGGTATAACACTTATTTGAAAAATTCATACGAGGACATTTAAAAATATTTTTCGGGAACAATACTCCTGCAAAAATAAAAATATCAAAAAACAATAGTCTCAAATTCGTACGCAAATACATTTTTAAATGTCTATTCTGTTGCTTTGATGTTACTGCCCGGTATAATTCTCAAGATTGGTGTACAAACATACTTCAAACATTCAAGTACAGTCTAGGCTAGATCAACGGGTAAGTTGTAAAAATATGGAGCTTGATTTGCGCATCATTTGTGCGTACCACCGTGAGTGTCACGCGGAATTTTTTGCCGCGCACTACGCAGATGTGGAATGAACTTCCTGCAGCGGTATTCCTGACTACCTGCAACATGGGGCTCTTCAAGTCGAGAGTGTATTCCCACCTTGAAGGCTCAGCAAAACACCCCCAACACCCACAGTGTTGCGGGTAGTTATGGGCGGCGGTGATCACTTACCATCAGGTGCCTCGCATGCTCGTTTGCTCGTTTAATAAAAAATAAAAAAGTTTATGAAAAACCCATCAAGGACTTGGTTGACTTGAGTTCATTTATGATGCTCATTTTTAAAACGACGCAGGGCATGTATTTATGTTGGTGGTAGACATTTCGAGCATTTTATTAAAATAATAAATTATAATTTTGTTTTCTTTCGAGTTTCATTTAAAATCGCAACTGTAATGTCGAGTAAGCTGTGGCCGTTTTGAAACTAACTAACCGAACTTTTTTTGTATGGAAATAGGATTTATTTTTACCACGCTTTTTATTTGTTATCAACAGCTTACCTAGTCTTAGACAGGGTAATAGATGTCTATGGCCTATACTGAAATTATAATGAATATTACCAAAACTATTTTAGGGATGAGCTGAAAGTATTAGTTAATAAGCCACTTTTAGGTAAGAGACCAGTTAGATAAGCTAATCAAATCTATCAACCTTTGCTTTTGTACAGACCAGACAAGGTGAAGCTTGATCCTTTACATCTTTCGTTTACTTGAGTAAATGCAGTAAAGATTATTTTCCCTGGCATATGGAAAAACTTAATCTAGCCTTATTCGAATGTTTGAGGTATGTCTGTACTCCAATCTTGAGAATTATACCGGGCAGTAACATCAAAGCAACAGAATAGACATTTAAAAATGTATTTGCGTACGAATTTGAGACTATTGTTTTTTGATATTTTTATTTTTGCAGGAGTATCGTTCCCGAAAAATATTTTTAAATGTCCTAGTATGATTTTTTCAAATAAGTGTTATACCATTTTGGAATTGCAATAAAATTACCTATTTTTTTAACTTACTCGCCGGAGTTGCGTAGTACATTTTTTTTTCAGTACGCTTGCAAGAAGTTGAGTGAAGTCGTAATTACTAAGTCCTTGACTGGACAAGAACTTAATTTTCTTTAAAACTTGGTTAGATATGTATAGTTTTTTTTATTTCAATTTGATAAAGGGTTATTGACGATTACATAACAGGTTTTTTTTTTCAAATAAAGCAATATCTGTAGGTACAGTAAGCAATATAGGGTAACAAGGTGTAAAATTTTTAGATTTAAAAAAAATGGTTTTTTTTTAATGAAATATCCAGAGGGGAATTTTTTTATTATTTTTCTGGGGACCCTTGTGACCATCCCTACCACCCCCCTTCCCAGCTACGTAACCTTTTGGGACACGCTGTATACATACGTACCTACCTATAGCTAAAAAACTATGATTCATGATTTTTTTCTTTAACGTAAAAAAAATGATAGGTAGGTCCTACCTACCTACCTACTTCTACTATTTGACTTGCATTCTTCCATTAGTATTATGTATTATTATTATATTGTTTTTTTTGATAAAACAGTTTAGAACATATTCAAACATTTCGGCGGCAACAAAATCACTATTTCTTGATAAATAATGCGCAACCATTAATCCATCTATTTTAGGTAGATTATACGATTAGGCTTTTTTCGAATCCTATATCCAATTTCTTAATTGAATAATATTTACTATTAACGTACGACGCGACCGAAAACACAAGAAAATAATACATTAAGTATTAAATAAATAAAAAATATAATAAAATACTGCGCCAGCTATATGCGCAACCGCTGGCGCGTTGTAATATGACGTCACAAGCGGTCGCGTGACTGTTAGCGGGACTCGATATTTTTCGAAACTTTGAATGCCTATAAAATCAAAACTACTGGGTATTTTTGATTACAACAAAAACTAGTGTATTTGTATACATACAGGCTTTACTGAGACAAAATTTCAAGCGATTTGGCATACCTAGTAACATTCTCCATTCGTGTCTGTTTGTATGTAAATCTGTATCAGTAAAAATAAAACAATGAAAGTTTAATTTTTTAAATCAAAATTTTGTGGCCATGTCTTAGTTTCATTAGTTATGATATTAACTACTCACGGGTTTGATAAATATGAGGAGAAACTAGTTTCAGATAAGTTTCACAAAAATTTTGTTTTGGATATGCGTCAATTTATGATTCAAGGTAAGCCACGAAAGCCTCTCGTTGACAATTCATTAGTTTAGATATTAAATTTAAAAATAAAAGAATTGACACTTTTAAATAAAGTAACCAAATCGTCCATTCGGTCATTGTTATTTATTGTATTGTCAGTTTTATATTTTACGAGCGACCCGCCCAAGCATCGCAATGGTGTAATTTTGCCGACTCGCTCGCGAGCCCTTGCATTTTTGCTAACTTAAAAAAACTTTTTCTAAACCTTCTTTATTTACAAATTTAAATGAAAAAAAATACCCTTAAGATGGCGAAAACCGCATTATAATCCGTTAGGAGGAGATAAAGGACAAACATACAAACAGACAGAATTAGCGACTTGGATTTATACTATGTTATGATAATGATTTGGTGGTTGAATGAAATTAAGGTTGTTTGGTTGTTTGTCAGATTGGTTCCATCTCCTAACTACGTACAGTATTGTTATATCGCGGTCGCGGGCTATCAGTGACGCGGGAGCGGGGCGCGGGGGCGCGGGGCGGGGCGAGACCTTTACACTTTATCTATCATTGTGGTCACGGCGTTATTACCACACTCATATCTATCAATAATTAAGTCTGTTGTGAGTTACCGACTTTAGTTAAAAGGATTTATATTGTTATTCAAAGTTATTTGTACCTACATATAAGTAATGAACTTCGAAACTAACTGATTTTTATTTTTTGTGTTATTATATCAGATCCATTATTATCAATCTATTATATTATTATGAATCTATTATACTGATTTACAAGACAAGTCTAGCAGTCAATTAAAAGCATAATGCATCTGACTGGCCTCCCGATATTTATACTTACAAAGAGCTTTTGGCTGTCTTGTTACAAGATGTAGATATCTACGTTCAAAAGGCAATTAGTGACGTAAACGAGAGGATCTTTTGTGGCTTAACTCGATTACATAACCAAAGCAACATTTTTGTGGCACTTGAGTTTCCTCCCAAACCTATGGAACCCGTAAATAGATAATTTTAACCTCAACCGTTGAAACATTCTAGATATTCTTAAATGACCAGGAGCTTAATGTGATCAGTTCTCAATATAAAGTATCTTCGTACCCTATTCACCATAATGTGCTCTACCATATATTTGGTCCAGTCTATTGCTACAGCTGACTTTGATCCTAAGTATGGCGAACGGTCAGTCAGATCAGTATAAAGGCACTAAAAATCTTACAAAAACGGCATCATTTGAATTTGTGGAGTTCCTGCTCTGCAGTGAGAGAAATTACTTAACAAGGAATCGTGGCTTGCAGCACACCTGACGTATTGACTCAGGAGCCTCGGGACTTGAAGATAATAGCTCGCAGGAGTTGGAGATTGCCCAACACCAAAATAATAAGCCTACATCAGTAAAGCAGCCAGGTGGGAGTCGTACTCGCGCAGTCGCGCACTGAACCTATTTTATGCACTAGACATGTAGTAATAAAATGGCTAGTTTTGATGTTTACGAAATTCACTTTGCAGTTCAATTATATTCAGTTGTATTTTGTTTAGTTGTGCTGAACAACCTTGCTAATTGCCTCATTTTGATATCTGAAATACAATTGCCATTAAAGCTTTAAATATGCTGTGGGGTCTTCAGTGAAGATCAAACTATGTGTATTTTTTTTAAACCTAATTATTTAATTAAATGCTTTTTTAAGGAAATGGTTGGTGACAAGCAAACAGAAATAAGGACGTTAATAATTTTATTGTAGTGACCCTACAGGAGTTCCTTTTTCTTAGTTTAATCTTTGCTTGTGCCGTGACGTGAATATCTACGTCTTTAAGTATGCGACCATTACAGTAGCATTATTTAGGTACTAATGAAACAAACACAGGGATAGTTTAAATGTTTGTTAAAAATGACCAAAATAGAGATAAAAAAACCGCCTTCCATTTTCGTAGTCGAACGTTGGCGCCTTTACGTACTCATATCATATCTGTAATGTTGCGCTAGATGTAAATTGTATTGACCACGATGTTTTGTTGCAGGTACCTACAACGCTGCATTCTTATTCAAATCTACTGAATGTTCTAGATGTAAATAATGACATTATAATGTAATTCATAAGTACTAATTTAAAGTTGTACCTATTATAAGATACAATTGTAATTATTATTCGGTAATAAAAAAATAGAAGTAACCTTATAATTAGCAATGATTACCAAACTGTAAGTAAGTGAGAACGTTCATAGTTAAGTTGTCCTTTGTTAGTTTTATTATAGTCTTGTGTAATTTTAAAATATGATAATGTAGGTAGATACAATCTTCTTAAAATATATCCTTCATCGTTTGTTTCATGTTTAGTAGCTATAACTTCATCTGCAGTAAGTAAATACATTTGAAATGATCTTTGAATATTAAATATTGAACTAATTATGTACAATATGAGATAATGTTATTTGTGCTCTTTGCTACAATAATTTATAACATCGTTCTATTACAGATAATATATATTTGTTTATTTGCCTCTTCAAGCACAGTTATAATCAATTGCCTACAGTGTGTCTGAACACATTCTTCTTCTTCTTCTTCTTCTTCGTGTGATGAGTATGCACTTTGCAGCACATATTCATCTAGTGTCAGAGTTTTTGGGAACCGCCTTGTTAGGGCCTCTGACGTGGTTCCCGTAGGTGAACACATTGGCTATATTATATTTATTTAAAATGCAAAATTAATAGTTTCTTTATTTTATTATTTATACAAAATGTCGTAGGTATTAATACAATAACTAAAGAAACATCTGGTACCTAAGTAGTTAATAAATGTTTTTTACAACTTTTAGGACTTATAAAAACTAAAGTTACACCAAAAGCTTTATGTATCCAATTTATGTTTCCAGTACTTTTGTTCGTATGTATATGAATCAGAATATTCTTTTCAATATTCTAAACATACCTTTCTTTGTAACCAATTTCAACTTAGACACCCCGCATGTAATAGTTTTAGTTATTACACAGTTATTAATTACCTTGAACCTGGATACTTACCTGCTAATGTAACACCACATAATACGTAGGTCGGTACGATATGAAACTTTTTTATGTAAGTATATTCAGTACATAAACCAAAGAGGAACGCAAATGTAAAATTTGCAAATTTACTTTCTACCTCTTTGAAAGTTTGTGCGCATATTAGAAAAACTATCGATGAAGTATCTATTAAATAAGCTGTGTGCCGCCGCGACCCCGCGACGCCTCTGTCTGTGTGTCGCCGCGTCTGGTCGAATTCTATTTGCGGTTAGACCGTAAACTCGGCAGTAAAATAATGTGTGGGTGACGGAATTTCTATATGATTTGTTTTGATTGCGTTAAGAGGTGTGGCCATTATAATGGTTGGTGCTTCGGAAAGCCTAATCGTTAGGTACTTAAAGAGTAAGCATAAAAAAAGCCTTTTTAAAATGCCCGTATCTGTAATTTTATTTGTTTGTATGAATGAAACCGCAAACACTGTTCAACTAAATATACTACTACTTACCTAATTACATAGATACGATAAGGTACCTCACATTTAAGCGTTACTTGCGTCTACGCATACCAACACGTCCATGGTCAAACACTCGAGGAAATAATTTGCCACTCGTATTTATGAGCGTAAATAAAATTAAAATACATAAGTATTCAGCATGATAATTAACATTAGGTACCTACTTGCTGCATAGATCAATTTATTTTGATAGAATTTTGTTATTATAGTTTACAATTTGAATAAGTCTCTAAACGAGTTTGCTGGGATGGTGTGGACAAGTCAACGAGTTCTGGTACGTATTATACCTAATGTATTGATTTAGTGTGTTGTGAGGCGACGGACCGCGGCGCGGGCGCGGGCGGGGGTGAGCCACGGGGGGGACCCACGTAACATACATTACCTAATGTCAGGGTCGCAGCGACGGCCACGATTTGATTTTAAAAGCGATCACCACGACACAACTTCTTACCTACGAGTATCATTAAACACCTCCATATCATAATATTTCCTTATGGATATGTGAATTACGTTTGTCCAATGTTTTAAGAAATACTAAAGTTGACGACCCATATCTCTGGTGAGTTCTAGTGTCAGTAGCGCAGCGCAAATTACTTGTAGGTACTGTAAAAGCACGTGGAGGCTTATGTACGCCGTAGATCGCCTTTGCTAATTAAGTTAAAGCCAAGTCATGACGGGCTCTTTGTATACCTAAACCTAATGGCATGGCATGCGCTAGAATTCTGGCAGCATTTGTGTAAACTGCCACTCTACTATTATTACCTCTACTAAGAGGTCCACATGTAGTAAAATACTTACGATTTGTATCTTGCGATGCATTACGAGCTTTGACCCCGCATGTCTGATATTGACTTCTACCGACACGTAATTCGCATCATCGACTCCTCAGAGACTGCTCCACGGACCCGCTGCTGGTAGATGGACGTTACCAGCCAGAGATTCATTCCGCAGCCTCCACCAGTTTCCAGTTTATTTTTCTCCTTGCTGTAAATCTTTTCATTACAGAATAGGTGCCTAACAAATAGTCCGTGTAATTCTTTTCTCATCGCTTTTATTAAAATGTATGTTTTTGTGCACGACGACCATAGTTAAGCTTAGAATTAAGTTATTGTTAGGAAAAAGTGTGTACAATCGCCATATTTGAGTTTAGGATTAAGTTTATTGTAATTAATATCGTTTTATAGTGTATAGTTTTAAGTTTAATTGATTAATTGTGTTAAAATCTATAGTATTAAGGTTAAATTTGATAAATAAAGATTCGTAGGGCTGAGAGAAAGATAAAAATAGACGATTAGCATAGTGAAAATGATAAGTAAAAAAGTTCGATAAACCGGGGCTCTCTTTACGGTATTGCTTAGATTCATATACGTATAGGCCGAAGAGAGCATCGGTGTCTCAGTCTCAGTCTCAGTCTCAGTCTCAGTCTCAGTCTCAGTCTCAGTCAATCGCAGCAATAGAAAATCAAGCCTCCAAATAGGAAAACAAATAGAAAATACTTCTCTCAGCCCCTCGCCTATTATTGAAAAGCGTCTTTCTTTGGAACCACCCCTTCGCCACGACCTTCAGCTGGGACGGCCTGTACTTGAACATTTATAGAAACATTAGAAACACCCTGATCGCTACAGTACTTACCTTCGCCAGCCGCCCGTAAAAGCTAGATCGTGCACATTAAATTGGTCCTTCGAGCCGGATACCTAGTGAAAGACCTAAGAATGCCAATAACCAGGAGTGCTGCGGGAAAAGGGAGGCAGCGGATTGATGACCATCAACAATCGTCAGAGGAAGATCGAGAGACTATTGCTGACGCCAGAAAGGAACCGCCGCATACAGCACCATCGTATCCAATTCATCACGAAGTATCTCCAATTTCGCCTTCTGAGATTGTTCAGACTGCCACGGAACAAGACATAAAGGCTAAATCTGCGTCGAACAAATCTGATAGAAAACAAAGAATAGCACGAGCAAAACAAGAAGTGGCCAAAAGGAAACTACAACTGGCCGAAGCGAACTTGGAAGTATTAGAAGCAGAAGAATCTGATGACGACGGTTCAGTACTCACAAATGAATCTGGTGGTCAAGCACGAGTCACCGAGTGGCTGAACCATCACACATCGACAGAAATTCAGCCGGTTCAGCCGCCCGAGAAGAAGTCCGAACCAATAGTATCTGCAGCTAAACCAGAAGTGCCTACCGTCTCTACCAAGAGAGAAGAACAGAAGATAGACCTTACAGAGCTGGCTAATGCTATAGCGATGGCAGCCAAACCCGTTCCAGGCCCAGTGACATCGAAATATATGGCGGAACTGGGAACTTTCACCGGCTGTCACACAGAATGGCTATCTTTCCTCGCCACATATCGAGAGACAGCGGGGTACTTCACCGACACAGAAAACACTGCACGTCTGCGACGAGCATTGAAAGGGAGAGCAAGAGAAGCCGTCGATAGCTTACTCATATCGACTACAAGAGCTAACGACATCATCGATGAGCTACAAACAAGATTCGGAAGATCAGACACGATCGCACTAGCAACGTTGGAAGGACTACGGAATATATCGAGAACTACAGATACACCAAAGGATATCTGCTTATTCGCCGGTCGAGTCAAGAATAGCATTGCAACACTCAAAGCATTGAAAAAGAAGTACTACCTGTACAATCCGGAGATTGTGAAGCATTTGACCGAGAAATTAACACCATCGCTGAGATATCGATGGTTCGACTTCGCAAAAGATCAACCCATAGAAGAACCAGACCTGTTGCAGTTCTATAACTTCGTGACAAGAGAATCCAATCTATGTGGAAGGTACGCCGATCCAGAGAATATAACTGCCTCTACTCGAGAAACAGTGCCACTGTCGCGCACTGTCTTCAAGGCGAAGCCACAGCGTACCCATGTAGTGAGTGAAAATCAAGTTCGTTCCTGTTACATATGCAAGCAAACAGGACATACTACAGCACCTGAATGTGAAGAATTCAAGAAAGCTACCAGCAATAAGAGATGGGAAATGGCCAAACAATTCCGACTTTGTTTCCGCTGTCTACAATACAAAAGATTTTCACATCGCTGCAAGACGAAGACCTGCGGCATAGATAATTGCCAGAAGACTCATCATCCCCTCCTACATTATGCACCGAAAGGGGAAGAGACGGAAGTAGTCTCTAACGCCTGCACAAGCCGTTCTACAGCATCAAGTTACTTGAAAATATTGCCAGTAACAGTCATGGGACCGAAGTCGATCGAAAAGACGTACGCCCTGCTCGACGATGGCTCCACAGTCACACTTATAGATGAAGACCTAGCAAGACGCGTCGGTGCCGAAGGTCCAGTTGATCCACTCAATATCGAAGCGATCGCCGGCACAAGAATAAATAGAACAGAATCACAACGCATCACGCTGCAACTGCAAGGTCAAGATGAACAACACACGCTGCGTGGAAGAACCATTAAGCATCTCAAACTGGCCGGTCAAGAAGTGAAGAACAGCGATTTGCAAAAGTATCGACACCTCGAAGACATCGTGCACAAGATCCAGTACGAAGAAGCTCAGCCTTCGATACTGATTGGTCAAGACAACTGGGAGCTGCTACTTGCCCATGATGTACGCCGAGGCAATTCAGAAGAACCAGTCGCTTCGAAAACATCCTTAGGCTGGGTTCTCCATGGCCAGATGAATAGAAGTTTGGGCCACGCAGTACACCACGTCTACAGAATCAATGAAGTCAAAGATCGACTAGAAGAAACAGTGAAGAGACACTTCGCCATAGAATCACTGGGAGTGGAACCTCGATCGACGCGCGCTGACCCTGACGAACGCGCCCTAAAAATACTCAGAGACAAGACTGTCAAGCTACCAAGCTGCGGGTACAGTACAGCGTTGTTATGGAAGACTGACACAATCGACCTGCCGAACAACTATGATCAAGCCCTCGCACGCCTGTACTGTACAGAGAAGAAGGTGGACCGGAGGCCGGAATTGAGGCTGGCCTATGAAGCACAGATGGGCCGATTACTTGAGATGGGCTATGCCGAAGTGGCCCATACCGCACCAACCAGTGGACGCACATGGTACTTGCCTCACTTTCCGGTACTTCATCCAGCGAAGCCAGGGAAGGTGCGACCCGTGTTCGACGCAGCAGCCCGAACAAGAGGAACATCACTCAACGATCATCTGTTATCGGGGCCAGACCTACTTCAATCGCTGCCGGGTGTACTGATGCGCTTTCGACAATACCCCATCGCAGTGGCTGCCGATATACAAGAAATGTTTCTTCGAATACAGATAAATGAAGAAGATAGAGACGCTCTGAGGTTCCTTTGGCGACCACACCGGCGGGAGGGACCACCCATCGAATATCGCATGAAATCTGTTATCTTCGGAGCCGCAAGCTCACCGTGTACGGCGTTGTATATAAAAAACCACAACGCTGAACAACATCGCGAGAAGTTCCCGGACGCGGCGGAAGCAATCATCCATCATCACTATATGGATGACTACTTACAAAGCTTCACCACAATCGAAGAGGCCGTCCGTATCACCAAAGAAGTTCGAGAAGTACACACGAAGGCAAACTTCCACCTGCGCAAATGGACGTCAAATCGTCAAGAACTGTTACAAGCTCATCAAGCCGAACCTGTGCTCGTTCGAGACGTCACACTAGAGCAAGAACCCGAAGAAAAGATCCTCGGCTTGATATGGCGACCTACCACCGACACCCTGGGCTTCAACCTCAACTTCGCCAGAGTGACAACGGAACAGATGGACGGCGAGTCATCACCTACGAAGAGAGAAGCGCTCCGCACCGTGATGTCTCTTTTTGATCCATTGGGCCTGGCATCACCTATAACTGTGAAAGCCAAACAACTGCTACAAGAAGCCTGGAGATTGGGAATAGACTGGGATCAACGTCTACCACCGCCGCTTGCTTCACAATGGCACAGCTGGATACGACATCTAGTACAACTTCGTCACGTCAACCTGCCCAGATGTCACCCGGGCTACGGTCACGCCACGCATCGAGAGCTGCACACATTCGTGGACGCGAGCGAGAAGGCCTACGCAGCTGCAGTCTACTGGCGGATAGTAGATGAAGATGGACAAGTACACGTGACTCTTGCCGCAGCCAGAGCAAGAGTGGCGCCACTAAAACTCGTATCGATACCACGTCTCGAATTACAAGCAGCTGTACTGGGAAGCCGCCTGGCACGCACCACCGCTGAAGAATACCAACACAAGCCTGATCAAAGATATTATTGGAGCGACTCAAGGACCGTGTTAACCTGGCTCCGAGCGGGACCACGTTCATTCAAATCGTTCGTCGCACACCGAGTCGCAGAAATAGAGGAAGAAACTCAAGCCAGCGAATGGAGATGGATACCCACACAACACAATGTCGCCGATGACGCCACCCGAGAGGTGCCTACCGACTTCACGGAGAAGCATAGATGGTTCACAGGCCCAGAGTTTCTGTACAGCCCTGCCGACAACTGGCCCAAGGAGAAGTTGGAAGTCACTGACAACATTGAAACAGGAGAAGAGCGCGTGCATGTCACCCAACAAAAGACTGAAAATAAGTTAACTGAAGCTCTACCAGATATCAAACGGTTCTCGTCATGGCTTCGTTTGATCAGAACCACGGCCAGAATAATCCAATTTATAGAACTGATTCGAAGAAAGAAGGACTCAGATATCGTCAACTACAAGAGGACCTCTAGAAACAAAGAAAAGGACCCGACATGGCTGAAACAGAAGTTGAAACCGAACACAGTTACTTCCCGTCAAATCGAGCGTTCTCCTGACACCATTCTAACTCTAGAAGCATCGCACATCAGGAGCGCTGAATTATTATGGATACAATCATCTCAAGAAGATTCGTTTCCAGAAGAAATAGAGAAAGTTAAAAGAAATGAACCACTGACAAAAGATAGCCGTCTACGACAGTTAACACTTATCTACGATAGAAGCTCATCAGTTTTAAAGTTGAAGTCCCGGATCGCCGCCGCCGAGCAGATCTCAGAACAACAGAAGAATCCAACAGTATTGGACGGCAATCATCCTTATGTGCGTTTATACGCAAGCTGGGTACATCGCACACTTCATCATGGAGGAGTGGAGATCGTGATGAACGAACTGAGGCAACGCTTTTGGGTGCTGCGAGCTCGACCGATCATCCGCCATATCGTCAAGTGGTGCCAGTACTGCCGTTTACGTCGAGCGAAGGCCCCCATTCCGCCTACAGGGGACCTACCATTGTGCCGGCTTGCTCACCATCATCGACCCTTTACCTACACCGGGCTCGATTACTTTGGACCACTCAGCGTGACCGTTGGTCGTCAACATCAGAAGAGATATGTGGCATTATTTACATGTCTCACCACTCGAGCAGTACATTTGGAAATAGCAGCTACATTGTCCACCGACTCCGCGATTCTGGCGCTGCGACGCATGATGGCCCGGCGAGGTCAGCCCAAAGAAATATGGTCCGACAACGGGACCAATCTCCGAGGAACAGATATCGAGTTACGAAAATCCGCTCTGCAGGCTAGTCGAGAAGAAGCCGTTAATTACTCCATCCAGTGGCGCTTCATCCCTCCGAGTGCTCCGTTTATGGGAGGAGCCTGGGAGAGACTCGTCCGTTCGGTGAAAACTGCGCTGTTTACTACATTGCACGAACGTCATCCACATGAAGAGACACTCGTAACATTACTCTGCGAAGCGGAGTACACCGTAAACAGCCGCCCGCTGACTCACATCTCCGTGGATGCCGATGACCAAGAAGCCTTGACCCCAAATCACTTCTTATTGGGAGGATCAGGCCGTTTGCAATGTCCAGGGGTCTTCACGGAAGCCGATATAGCCAGTAGACATCATTGGAGACAAGCACAGAAACTGGCCGATCATTTTTGGGCCCGCTGGATACGAGAATACTTGCCGGAATTGCAAAACCGGCGGGAGCCTTACGGACACGGAGCACCCCTGAACGTTGGAGACTTGGTGTTAGTTGCCGACTCCAACCTACCTCGCAACGTTTGGCCACGCGGCCGCGTGATCCAGGTGTATCCAGGACGTGACGGCATCATTCGTACTGCAAACATCGGGACTCGCACGGGAATCCTGCTTCGGCCTGTTAGAAAGCTCGTGGTTCTACCTACATCGACCGTCGTGACACCGGAAGGAACTGGCGCGCTGAGTCAACCATCGCACCACGGCGGGAGAAATGTGCACGACGACCATAGTTAAGCTTAGAATTAAGTTATTGTTAGGAAAAAGTGTGTACAATCGCCATATTTGAGTTTAGGATTAAGTTTATTGTAATTAATATCGTTTTATAGTGTATAGTTTTAAGTTTAATTGATTAATTGTGTTAAAATCTATAGTATTAAGGTTAAATTTGATAAATAAAGATTCGTAGGGCTGAGAGAAAGATAAAAATAGACGATTAGCATAGTGAAAATGATAAGTAAAAAAGTTCGATAAACCGGGGCTCTCTTTACGGTATTGCTTAGATTCATATACGTATAGGCCGAAGAGAGCATCGGTGTCTCAGTCTCAGTCTCAGTCTCAGTCTCAGTCTCAGTCAATCGCAGCAATAGAAAATCAAGCCTCCAAATAGGAAAACAAATAGAAAATACTTCTCTCAGCCCCTCGCCTATTATTGAAAAGCGTCTTTCTTTGGAACCACCCCTTCGCCACGACCTTCAGCTGGGACGGCCTGTACTTGAACATTTATAGAAACATTAGAAACACCCTGATCGCTACAGTACTTACCTTCGCCAGCCGCCCGTAAAAGCTAGATCGTGCACAGTTTTAGGCACGAATTCGTGTCTTGTCGTTGACAAAATCAATATTATACCGTCTATTTAAAACTCGTTTTTAGTTATAATTTTATCAACGACAATAATACGTTTTAGATAATTTTTCATTTAAGGTGTGTTATCATCGTCAATAGTGTTCGACTTGAGACTTTTGTTTCGACTTGAGTTAAGTGTACTTCACTATCACTACATAGTACCTATAAAACAAAGTCGCTTTCCGCCGTCTGTGTGTCTGTATGCTTATACCTTTAAATTTACGCATCAAATTTTAATGTTTTTTTTAATAGATAGAGTGATTCAAGGGGAAGGTTTATTATATGTTTAATAACTAAGTACCTATAGGGAAAGGGTTTTTACTCCAAATTTAACGCGTGCCAAGCCGCAGGCAAAAGCTAGTGATATAAAGTGGGTAGAAGGTAGTACGTTATTCGTCAGGCGAGCAGCTAGCACTCCTCGTGTAGATACTTACCTGCCTACTTGTCGTTAACTTATGTAAATTGATTTGATACCGCTCCATAACACTCAATAAGCAAACTAAAAATGTAAATATTATAGGTTATTTCATTGCCTACATAATGGTGAGACGCCTTACTTCATTATTAATTCTAATATGTTACCGCAGCTCTGAAGCTCTGAATATCTTATAGGTACTTAATTTATGACAATAAGTCAACCTATTGTTTTGCTTTTTAGGTACTTGTAGGTTAACGGTTAACGTAGGTACCTACGCCTTAAACAAAGTTGTAGATCTTTAGTTGCATCTACAGAAAATGGAAAACTACAAAAGTAAAATAATTGAATTCTTTAAGTTTCCCGACTTGTTAGTCGAGTGTTTATTGCGACTCGGTCTCTGAGAGCACGGCAGTAATTATAATTAGAAAAAGTCCAGTTAAGAAAAAGGCAATCAACATAAATATCATACATCTAATGAAGAGAAGTTAAGGGAAAGTTTGCAATAGCCGTTTGTAACGATTGTCTCGTAACCTGTCCTTGCTCTACTACCTACTAATTATCAAGGTTCTACCTAAATCTATGTTAAAAATATTCAACATTCGTATGATAACACATACCTAATGGAAATGCAAGATGTTTAAATCGTAAGTAAACGTAGGTCCTGGCAATGGATAATCCTATTTAGTTCAGCCATCGTTTAGCTGGATTATCTTTAACAAACAAGACTTCGTTACTTACATGAACGACTTAGTGCTCAATAACATTTTAGGAGGTAAGTACGTGTGTCAGTGAGCAGCGTGCCCGGCGGCGCGGCGGCGCGCGGGCACGGCGCCCGCTGTCTGCAGGCAGCCGCGGTGTCGCCGCGACCCGCCGTTGACGCCCGCGACACGCTCCGTTCATCATCAATCCTCAATTCACGCTGATAAGGAAACGACTCAACACTAATTATACCCACACGGGAAATAACACCACGGTTCCGCTGCTCACAACACAATCACCCAAATTTAATTACCTTCGGTATTTACCTACAGCTACTTTTAAAATTAAATAGTCGTTTTTATATAAGTATTGTATACGGAGGTGTCCATACAGCTCGATTTAATTGAGTGGCAATGTTAAAAAAGCCAAATTAAATGGAAGCCAGTTTTGTAACTAATGAAATTGTTCATTGGATGTAGTAGGTATGTAACTTTGGGGTGAAATGTCAACTGTGAAACCAACAAACTGCCAATAAATGAGCAAGAAAACCTCTTTCCAAATTCCGTACCGTCCGCCGATGGCGTCGGTCGCGTCCGTGGTAGGTGCCGCGCGCAACGACGACGCGGCGCTAGTTAATTAAACATAGGTATAGGTATTTTTCAAATGAGGGCACAAGGTAAGAAAACTATCAACAGAAATTTGAACAAGCCCAACGAAAACTTTAATTAAGTAAGTATTTTGTCTAACCCATTGGGTATTACTTTTCGTAACTCACCTAAACTAAGAACACACCTAATCAAAGAGCTCACGAGTAGACATAGTCATGAAATAGTACCTAAATTTAATAAAGTTTAAAATTAAATAAAACTGCTCTAAAGCGGCAGGGACCACGTGAGGCATCACAATAGTAGCAACACTTACATTATCAATTTTTTTTGTTGAGTGTGGTTGCCCAGCGACCACAATATCGCACAAAGATCGGAGTTTGAACTATTGTTTCTTTTAGCCAAGACAATTCAAACTTTATGGTACACTAGTGGCCGCGACTCCGTTCGCGTGGAAGTCGGTTTCCCGTGGGAATGAGAAGTTTTCCCGCGGTAAAAAGTACCCTATACCTATAACTTTGGTGTTTCTATACCGATTTCTATGATTTTTTTTTATGGAATAGTTTATAATGTTAACTTTATTTAATTAGAAATGACTCAGAGTGTTATAAACGTAAGAGAAGACAAATATAATCAGAAAGCTTCGAACTGCTAAGCTCGGGAGTTACACGTGTTATTGTGAGTCAACCATAAAAGAGAGACATTGCTGTCGTGGGATATTTTTTATATCCTACTTCCTACTAATATTATAAATGTGAAAGTTTGTGAGGATGTATGGATGGATGGATGGATGTTTGTTACTCTTTCACGTCAAAACTACTCGATGGATTTGGATGAAACTTTGCAGTAACATAGGTTATACATCAGAATAACACATAGGATACTTTATACCGCCGGAAAACATCTCATTCCCGCGGGAAACCGACTTCCACGCGAACGGAGTCGCGGGCGGCCACTAGTAAAATTATATAGAAGAACATTTCCGTCATAGGTACATGATTTCTGTGTAGCTTTAACCATTTAGGTGTGCTAAAACCAGCTCAGGAGTGTGAAAAATAATTGTAGGTACCTACTAAGTTTCGTTAAAATCCGTCGGATAGTTTTTTTTTTCATAACGGTTATACAGACAGACAAAATTTTTACTGATTGCATTTTTGACAACAGTATCGATTCCTAATCACCCCCTGATAGTTTTTTTGGAAATATATTTCATGTGCAGAGTTGAACTTTCTACAGATTTATTATATAGTAGAGTTACTAGTATAGATTATGCATACTTTTGTCCACCGTGGAAACCAATCTCGAGTCGCTGATATCAATGTGCAGGGCAGTATTTATAACTTTCATTCTAAACTACAACGCGCACTGATTCCGGCTATATCCGCCTACTTATCATTAGCTTCTGAAAATATTATTAGTTTTTATCCGCGGCCGATAACCCGGCGACGCGCTGTACGTAATTATCTTGCGACCAAAATACTTCAGTAAGTACTGAAATTATCACTTGTTTAAATTTAATGTTAATCATACTTTCTTTATTATATCTACTTATTTTTAATTAGTAACTATCTAGTAAGTATATAAACCAATAGACTAACCGACCTGTTAGACCCTAGTTACAAAATAGTACTTACGAAGAACCCTGCTGTCTTTCCTGTAAAATAAGTATATAATGTTCTGGCCTTCTCCTGCGACTTCACTCACGAGAAAATAAGATAAGCCTGAATACAAGTATCAAGTAGGTAGGTATTATCACTTTTAACTTTCTTCTGATATATTTTTTAAGTGATTTGATAGAACCGGAGATAACTCCAAAGTTACAAACTTTACCTTTTTAGATATTTTTAGGTAGGTGTGTAAGTATATACCTATATCTTCTTTTATAGAGGCAGGAGATGTCAGGCGTGTCCGCGTGAGCAACCAACAAAATATTTAAGGATTAAAAAAATCCACCTAATACCTACTTGGCACAACTCATGGTTTTTTGTGTAAGTACCTACAAGCTAGTTAAATAAAATTGTGATTTATATAGAAATTATGTACTTAGATAATTTATGTAGACGTTTCTGTAGGTAATTTGGAATGATGTAAATGAGTTGGGTACAGTTTGAAGGCGATAGTGGTTGATGTGCGTGCTGGCGTCTCGTGTTGCAGGAGGACGCGGCAGTCCGACGCTGGCGACCTGCGCGCGCGCACGCGACATGCCGAGACACGGTCAGTACCTCGCCCCTGTCCCCAACTACCCGCGCCACCCTCACATCACAGACACTCCGTTACAAATATCACAACAACACAAAACTAAGAAAAAGAAAATCGCTGCTTACAGTGCTTCATATAAAATTTAAAAATAGAAAAGTGTGTGATTTCGGCATCATTGAAAGCTCGGGACGAATTTTGTTTATTTTCGTTAATTTATTTTGTTAGGTCGGTGTTCCACTGTCTAATAAGTTTAATGGAATGTTAACATTAACAGGGATTTAAATAATTAAGTGTGCATTTCGGACTTTACAAATGATATTTTAAAAGGCACTTAGTTTAAAAATATGCTATATAAGTATACGACATATTTTGGGAATTCGTATATCGTAACCCTGCCGCGGCGCGGTGGTGGGGGCGCGATGGGGTGCGGCGGGGGCGGCGTGGCGGCGGCGTGGCGGTGGCGCCCCCGCCGCGCCCCCACCGCGCCGGCGCACGCGGTACACTGAACAACCGATGTCCGATGTATCGTCTGGTAAACAATCGTTACCACTACTACGACATTTGTATGCAAATGCCAACACATTTATAATTATAAGTTGGTATTACAAAACATGTTTACTCAGTGCGTGGGTTCAGATGTGAAATTCGTCACAAATTCTTGAAATACCAACTCGCTGTTGATTATTTTTGTTACTATTTTATGTTTAATATTTAAAACTGAAAGTTTACCTTTTTTTTTAAATGTAAGTAATTTTATGTACCTACCTTTAACGATGCATTTTAAATTATGACCAGCAATAGAAATCAGAAGGACCTACACATTTCGTACAGAGCTTAAAATACAATAATAAGGCTGCTATTTGGAATTATATTTCAAATATAAAAATGAAATCCTTTATATAAATATCTAATTTGTTTTATTAACAATATTAAATTGAAAGACTTAATTTTTATTTAGGTGCTTGCTTTCTTTTTAAAAGCTTTTATTTAGTTTGTTACACTATTAACTACAATTCTTGTTTTCTTTGTCAACTAAAAAATGTAAATTAATCTTGAAAACGAGTTAGAGTTACACCCAGTTTAATCAATAAGTAGAAAGGATATTTGCTTTAATATCGATAACATGACACAACACAAATACCGAGGAACCTTATCTTACAATTCACAATCCTACTCCTACTAATATTATAAATGTGAAAGTTTGTGAGTATGTAAGTATGTATGGATGTATGGATGTTTGTTACTCTGTCACGTAAAAATTACTGGATGGATTTGGATGAAACTTTGCAGTAATATAGGTTATACATCAGAATAACACATAGGGTACTTTTTACCGAGGGAAAACTTCTCATTTCTACGGGAAACCGACTTCCACGCGAACGGAGTCGCGGGCGGCAACTTGTACCTTTATAAATAAAAGTAGGTAAATCAAAGCAAATTTTCGCTTAATAAATCATTTGGTTTTGGATACGTACCTACTCGAACCAATGGCCTAGTTCTACATAAAATCTAGCAAGACTAACATCTCTGACGCTTTTCTGGCAATGTTGCTCCAGCCAGCATCTTGGACCAATATCCCTGAGATAGGTTTTCAAAGTCTCTCCTTCTCCTTTTCGTCATTCTGTTAAGATATACTTTTGTTCAAATCTCTTAAGTTAATTTATGTTTCTGTGTCTGGTTATCTTTCTCTTGCTGCTTTGACTAGACATGTTTTGACAGTTCATGCAGATTTCTCGAAATATTTTTTAACGGCTTCGTGATGGATGGCAATTCCATTATTAATCGATAAGCCAATACTTTTATCGAAATGAGGATGACTAAATAAATGTAAGCTCTTCCTACTGTTCCTTACACTTCCTCTATTATTGTTCACAAAAAAAGGCCTCACTGTCTGTGATTGTGCTGCTAGCTAACTGAGTTACGCGAGATAGAAGTCACCCCCTTGCATTCCCTTGATGCTCTGCAGTTCTGCCCCCAGCGGACCGCCACTAGTGCCTATTGCTGCTGCGGGCACACTGAGACGGAATGACGTGATTAGACAAACAGTTCATTGGTTAGGTATCTAAGGTTAATGGCCAGATGCCTATGCTGTTATTATTTATTTTACCATAAATTCCAAACAACAATCGTAATACAACCATTGTTAATGGAACTAATAAATCATCGCTAGGGTGACATTACTTCATTCGTACACCCGACTTCGAAGAGCAAGCCTCTCTAGGAGCCGGGGTTGCGTTCCGGAGTTCAACGTTGCGGCGATCTCTTGCGATGGTGTTGAACCGGTGGCTCGGTTGGTGCGTTGCAGGTCCTGAGAGCGGAGTGCGGGCGTGGGCGGCGCGGTGGTGGCGCGCGGCGGCCAGCGAGGCGCTCAGCACGGCGCTGCTGGTGGCGCTGGGCGTGGGCTCGGCGCTGGCCACGGAGCAGGTGCAGCTCGTGCACGTGGCGCTGTGCTTCGGCTGCATGGTGGCCACCAACGTGGCGGCGTTCGGGCCCGCGTCCGGCGCGCACATGAACCCCGCCGTGACGCTGGGCGCCGTGCTGGCGGGGCGCCTGGCGCCGGCGCCGGCCGCGCTGTACGTGCTGGCGCAGCTGGCGGGCGCGGCGGCCGGCGCCGGGCTGCTGGTGCTGCTGGTGCCGGGCGCGGCGGCGGCGGGCGCGGGCTGCACGGCGCCGGCGCCGGGCGTGGGGCCGGCGGCCGCGGTGGCGCTGGAGATGCTGCTGACGGCGCCGCTGCTGCTGCTGTGCTGCGCCGCGTGGGCGGACCACGCCGCCGGCCGCGCCGACCCCGCGCTGCCTATCAAGTTCGGCTTGACCATCGCCGGTCTCGTCTTCGCTGGGGTTAGTCACTTATTATTTTTTAGGGTTACGTACCCAAAGGGTAAATAATAATAAATAATAACCCTATTACTAATCCTCCGCTGTCTGTCTGTCTGTCTCCAGGCTGTATCTAATAAACCGTGACAGCTAGAAAGCTGAAATTTTCACAAATGATATAGGTAGGTATTTCCATTGCGATTATAACAACAAATACTAAAAATAAAATATAGGTATATATTAAGGGGGGTCCCCATACAATAAACGTATTTTTTTCGTATTTTTTGCTTAATATTAAAAACGGTAACAGGTACCTAAGTACTTAGACGCTTCAAATTTTCACAGAATATTTACTTATATATTACCTTTCAAAATAAATAATTAAATAACAATAAAGTAAATATTAAAGGGGGGCTCCCATACAACAAACGTAATTTTTAAGCAAATTTTACTCGATCTTAATAAACAGGTAGAAAATGATAAGTGCGCGAGTCCAACTCGCAGTTGCCGGTTTTTTTTACATTCACATTCCCGCCTATAGAAAATGATTTAGCACTGGTGAATTTGTAATAAAAAAATACTAATCACGTTTCTATACTTTTCTAGGGTCCGTTGACTGGTGCTAGCCTGAATCCAGCAAGAAGTCTTGGGCCTGCTATTTTCAAAAATCATTGGGCCTACCACTGGGTAAGTCTTGATCCGGGGAATATTATTGTGTTTTAAAACGTACCTACATACCACACTCACAAACGGATTGAGCAGATTTGACAAAAAATAATGAAAAATTCTCCCCACTACGTACTATAAAAAGTGTTGGTGTATCGAGCTGTGTGTGTTTGCGTGCAGGTGTACTGGGTGGGCCCGCTGGGCGGCGCGGCGCTGGCCGTGCTGGTGTACCGCGCCGTGCTGGCGCCGCCCGCGCCCCCCGCGCCCCCGCGCGCCGCCCCCGAGGACCTGCCGCTGCACCACAAGGACAACTGCTGACCGCGCACTGCTCTCACCTACTATAACATAACTGTAAAAACATTAATATCCTTACTTGAATAATCAATTTATTTTATTGTAATTCACCCGCCACATCGTGAATTCAGCATAAAACTATTTTATAGACAACTCATGCTGGAAAGCCCTTTAATATACTCGTAGCAGCCTCTTTTAAAACATATTTGGCGGTGAAAGGGGAGACCATCCACTGTTAGACAGAACACAGGTCTAGGGCCAAGCGGGGCCACTGAGAAGATTTCGGAAGTCGTATAGGTACTTATACAATACCATGGGGTCTCATTCCGAAGAAAAGAATCGATAGTTTCTAAAATGCACAAAAGATGGCGCTACAAGTAACGATTGAAATATAAGCATTTTGAAAAATGAATAAGATGAAAATTTTCCTTCCAAATATTTTTTATTTAAAAATTTGTTTGGTGTTCAAGTAGCATAAGCTATCTAAATATCATAATTAAAAGTTAAAATTTAAAAAATCTTAATTTTATAACAAAATCAAGTTTTGTAATGGCGTTCATAGATGTCGCCTTGTAGGTACTTCGGTATTTCGGTATATTCTGTTTATTAAAAATTAATCAAATATTGATTTTATTTTTATTAATATTGCTAGGCTAGATATTAATTTTTGGTATTAGAAACATTCTAGAATAACATTCCATCGTAATCCTAAAATCCGAAATGCTAAGAAGGTAGTTTTGAAACGTACACGTACTAGGTACACCATCAATAATTGACTATTGATAGAATTTGTTTGCCTAATCTGTGAGACTCGAAGGACTAATTAATAAATCAAAGAAATATAATTGATTGTTTGATGCCACTTATTGCTTAATAAAGGAGACCATTCACGGTCCATATAAACTTGGGCCCAAAACTAAAAGCGCCGGCCGGCAAAAAAAGAAGGTTTCAAATGTAAGACCACATCAATCTGATAATTTCATTGTATGAGACTAACCTCCTAAAGTCAACATCTTACATGTTAATAGGAAACGGAAGTTGTTTTTTTTTCATACAGAAAGGTAAGAATGAAATGCATGCATTTGTAAACATTCTTTTGTCATCTTATTCACGGATCATAAACAACATATTTTCCTACTTTAAACGCGTTTTCTTCGGTTCAAATTAAAATATAAACAGACTTAATCCTATTAAATAAGGTTTTTATTGATAATTTCATCAATTAACCTTTTGAACGCCTTAGTCTCCTAACAAGACAAGCTCTTTAAAAACTGTTTCTGGTATTTTTTTGTACTATCGGAAATATGAAAGCTGCTAGCGAAATAAGAGTATAAAAATAAGTCTCTTTGAGCTATAAGACCTCAGAAATATTGAAATAAAATACATGGATTTTTATCTAAGCAAATACCTAGTCCGTCACGCCAAAGTCTTCTATTCGAGACCGCTAGTGCTGTACCGTGAAAAGCTAAGTTTTGTAATAAATTATTCAAAATTCTACGGAAACATGTCATTTTATTTAATTAATTATTATTGCTATTTCAATATAACAACATGTGAGGAATATAACACTATCATGAGAGACATACATAAACGTAAATATCAATAAGTAAACGTCATATAAAAACTGCAATATGTTGACTCCGTTGCATCCCTAGCGCGTCGTACAAAATCAACCGACAGTTGGAAATCGAACAATAAAGCGTGAGTGAGTCAATCAAACGGGTTGAGTATTGACAGTGTTACAATCATTAAAGTGTTGCCATACAAAATATGTTACCGTTGTAATGCGACTTTGGGTCGCATAGCGGTCTGTAGACCAGTGGGGGTGTCGCGAAACTCGAATATCAATCCCTTTGAAAGGTATCGGTGTTGGGACTCTTGAACGAAATCGGTTTTCGAGTCGAAATCGCGTAAAATTTTAAATGAAATTGCTGAAAACTAAACGTAGCAACATTATTCAGCAATTTCATTCAAAATTTTACGCTCTCAATATCTATTCGTTCGACAAACCACACAAATAGTATAAAGTGGTAAAGTTTTAGAGATTGGGTGTACCTTGCATTAAATGCCAGCTTGTAAAGTAATATTCAGTTCCACCAGTTGGACATAGGCTTCCTTCTCGTAAATTTCGGGAAAGACATAGAAAACCTTTATTTTCTTGGGCTTAGGTATATACATTTTATTTCCACGCGTGGGAAGCCGTGGCTATCCTATCGTTTAGGGTGGATAAACGGAATAAGCCGAAGCCGTGGGCAGAAGGCAATTTTTTTACAAAATATGTAGGTATGATAGTTTGTTTAGATTCATTTATTCAGCACACAATTGTCACTGTATGCGATTGTATTACAAAAGTAAATTATATAATGAAATAAAATTATAAATAGTACTTACATAATATACGTTTCAAGTTAAGCCATATCCCACAATACCTATAGCAAAACAACATTCAGAACTCCTCATTACCACGCTTTTATTAGCTTGGGTTGTATCTATGTAATGGAATCTTTGAGCATAAATTTGACCGATTTCCAGAAGTTCGATTAATTTGAAACTTTGCACACGTATTAAGGACCGATGACAATGCAATAATTTAATAAGAGTTTCTCATTATCCTTATTAGGACCACCAGGATTAATAAATTCATCTTTAGATCCTTTTGTAGGAGAGTAAGAGAGACAAAGCTAGCGCGTGATCTGCGCCTTTCATCACTAATTGAACTAAAAAGTAGAAAATAAATAATAGTTTAAAAACTAAAATACCACGCTTTTATTGCTAATCGAACTAAAAAATAGAAAATAAAATTTCAAATCGGAGTAAAAAGCGTGGGGTGCTCGATATAGTATGTAGAGAGTTATGAAAGTGAAGTAAAATGCACCCCTCGCTTTTTACTCCGATTTGAAATTTTATTTTCTATTTTTTAGTTCGATTAGCAATAAAAGCGTGGTATTTTAGTTTTTAAACTATTATTTATTTTTCGAATAAGATTGATTTAAGGTTTAAATAAAAGTATTTAAATTTTGTGTTAATATTAACTCCTGTAGCAATTTATTGAAAAGTGATACGGCTTTGTATTTAGGGCTGTGCATCACTAAATTCAGCTTTGGACATAAGTGTTCTAAAACGTCGTACTTTATAGGATAGACTACACAATCAAAAGATACTTATATGAGGTATAAACTGTTTTGTAAGACGAAATTAATCATGTAGCAAGGATGTCTAACGGGCACGAATCCTACTATCCTACTAATATTATAAACGTGAAAGTTTGTGAGTATGGATGTATGTATAGACTACTGGATGGATTTTGATGAAACTTTACAGTAATATAGGTTATGCATCAGAATAACATATAGGGTAGTTTTTATCGCGGGCAAAACTTATAATTCCCACGGAAAACCGACTTTCACACGAAAGGAGTCGCGGGCGGCCTCGTAGGGCTCCCGCACACGGGCCACCGGCCACAACCACAAAACGCCGCCACTGGCATATTTTTATACATTTTTTTAAGCCGCGTGTGGCTGCCACCGGCGACAACCGTGTGCGGCGAGTCCATATAAAATGTATGAAAATAACAGGAAATATGCAAGTGGCGGCGTTTTGTGGCCCGTGTGCGGCAGCCCGTACTAGTACTGCATATTCTAACACCAGTAACCTACACCAGCCCCCCCAAGTCAAGTGGCAGGTGATATTTGCGTTAGCGTGTGAAAAGAAAAAATATGTATGAAACTGTTACTTTTGTCAAGCTTGCAATTTGTCAGTTTCATACATTTTCATTCTATTCACTCGCTAACGCAAGTTTCTACTGCCACTTGACTTGGGGGGCAGTTATTGATAGATGGCGCTAGTCTATTTTTTGGTCATTTTTAATTTAGTTGATAGATTTCTGTAGCACTTTGCCGCTTTTTTGTGTATTGAACTTAGAGTAAGTTTAATAAAGAATTGTTATTACTATTACTAGACCTTATCGAATAAATTTTCAAAACAACAAAAACAGAGAAGGCAGAAATGACGAGAAGAAAAAAGGTATTTTAGGTACCGTGCCAAGTGGAAAGGAATCGTTTCAAATATAATCCGTGGAAGTCACGACCCTCAGCATTGAGGAAAACGACCCAAGGGGTGTCTAGAACTTATGTCCCTGCGTAGCCACCTCTTTTGAGCTAATGCCGTAACGTCAAAAAATAAAATCAAAAAGTGATCTGATAAAAAAAATAGTTTTATTCATAGTGTTCGGGCTGGTCAAAGTATGCGCTGAATCGAAAGACCTTTAGGTATTTACTTAAAGGAATTTACAATATATAAAGTTACACATACCTCAAGCTTCCACCACCAGCCTCCATAAGTGGAGCACCAAGGTTTTAGGGTATAGTCCGAGGGCACCTGTTGGCACACACACTGCTGCAGCACAGTATTGCAAACGTTGCAATACACCAGCGTGATAGGACAGCACTACAAAGGCTCATGCATAAACGAACGACGTATTCAGTCTTTCATTTACTCAGAGACGCTCTGCTCGGCGTCTCCACAAAGACTGCAGCCGAGGGTAGTTACCAAAAAAGGTAGAAATACCTATACTACCCTCGACAGTCAAGAATCCAACACATAGAATTATAATGTTCGCGTACCTACGTATTGTTACGAACATTTATGTACCTATAGATACAGGACTACAGATAAAGAAAGGAACCTAAATATCATATCAATTGAACGAGTACGCGACATACCCTACTTCACTACTCGTGTCCTTAGCACCGTTGCTTACGGCATCTCTGAGGTATTCTTTGCACTAAAGTTTTCAAAATAAAGAGTATTAAAAAAAAAGATACCGAAAATTCAATGTATTGTGAACAAGTCAAAATTACACAATAACGAGGCGTGAGCTGGTCCCTAGTACATTAAATGCAAGTTTGTGAGCACGGATGAATGTTGGTGTCTTTGTTACTCTAACTAAACGTCCCTTTTTAACGCCGGAAATTTTACATTCCAGAGGGAAACTCACTTAATTGAAACCGGAGATTAGAATTTCAGCAATTGTTATTACTTTTAAGACATAATGTGTAGACATGCCCAACACTGGCACTACGAGGTTGACCTCTGTTTGTACTACCGGACTCACTGTTTGCTCTTACAACACTAGACACAGGAAATTTGATTTATTTTTAAACTGGTCTAGGTCAACATGGACCTTTTAAATGATATGTACTAAATCAGTTAATATTAGTTTTTGCAGAATTTAAATTAAACAAATCGTTTTAAAATACAATTTTATTGACATTTTCATTTTAGAATAGTATGCAAACATCACTCGATCTCGATCGATCACTATCCGGGTTATATACGTCAATTTGAGCATATCATACTATTTATTATATACTATGTATTGTAACAGCGATATTACATTATATACCAAGTATCACGCTCGCGAGTGTTGACTGTCTGTCTGTCCGTCGGTCCGTGGGAGAAACAAGTCACCGAGTGGAAATGCAACTCTGGATACAATAAATAAACTATTATACAATCTCAATCCATTCATAAAATAGAAAAAAGAAATACAAATGAACACATTCCTCTTTGGACTTAACAAAAATTAAAAAAATATATACAACGATAATTAATTTTAACATATTATACTTCCTTAAATGTGTCCATTTTAAAATATAGAACTTATGTTGGTTACAAGTGAAAGTAGGCTGTAGTAGAGTAAACATTGTTAAAGCGAGTATAATGCATATTTAACTGAACTAAATATTGGTTCCAAATATAACAGCATACGCAAAGTTCCAGTTAACATAGCTTCATTATTTTAGTGTTACTATTGTTTTATACATGATGCTCCTTGGTAACCTTATGTATAACGTTATCATCGGCTATTGAACGTTACAGTTTCTTGGTAGTCTTCATTGTAGGTATGTAAAGAGTAACTTCTTGGCTGGAATAACTAAGCAGTGCGAGAAACAAATATCTTATGAACAGACTCAGTGTAATAATTACAATACCGTGCAGAATGGCATAAATTAAACACTAAAAAATAATACAAAACGGATAATAATAAATACGTCAAAGTGTAAAAGGTAAACGATAAATAAACAAAAGCATTTCTCTCGCGTTACATTAAGGCTCGGCTATATTGTTTTCCATTGAAAATGTTTAAAATACGTGGTTCCTACATTTATAGCTGCTACGTCACTACATTTCCCATCCCACTTGGCCGATCGCTCCGAAAGATCATACAATTTACATAATAATACTGCGGTGTTACACAATCTTATAATAATATCGTAGCATTTACAGTTAACTAGACTACGTCGGCGTCATCGATGCGGTGATCTCGCGGGTATCAGACAAATGTGTGAGGAAATGCGAGCGATGTCGCGGCAGGCCGCTAGTATAGTCTGTAATGGTAGTATATGGTAGGTATATTAATAGTAAAAGCGACTATTTACAGGTCCGGGCCCTTCTCGCTGTGTCCTCTCCTCGCCTCCGCTCGAGGCGCGACACTGCTGCCACACAACACACACTGCACTTGCAACACCCCTGACGTTATCTTACTAGCATTAGCCTTAGCCCACGTACTGGATCTATGTAGACTACAATAATATTGTTAGTAAGAATTTGATGGATAGTTTTGTGCTTCAACGTGATTAAGATGAGAACAGTGTAGTGGTGGCCGGAGTGTCGCGTCTCGCTCAACTATCTATAACCAGTCTTGTCGCTGCACTGCGGCAGTGCTCCACACACACACTCACACACACATACACACACCTCCACTGCGGGACATTCTGATACAGAAAACATCACTCGAGTCTAGTCCGGCACACCTGCGTACTAGTGGAACGACTTTCTATAGAAACGTAAAACAGAAAGCACTATCGATTGTACCGAAAAACTAAATTGACTTTACAATTGACCCGAAACTATTGAAGTTATAAAAATAAAAAAATTCTGAACTATTATGAATTAGCGGGACGAAGGTGTTTATTTGAGAACCGAAGATAATATCTACAAGTAAACGCAACTCTCGACTTGGCACCTCGCGTATTTGGCACCACTAGCATAAACCCAATGCAAATCTTTAAAAAGAGACAATTAAAAAAATCGGAATGAGCACCAAAAGAAAATTAGGAACAAGGTGCCACGGGGAGGTCTAAAATCAGTATTTTTTACATTTTTACAGTAGCGTACAATTACATACATGCTAGCACCACTATAACCATTACGTATAGAGAACGAAACGTTGCCACAAGTATGATCTAGTTGTAAATGCAAATTAGTATCGGAACTGTCGTCGGATGCACCGAACTGCAGTGAAATGTTCTCGTGTGTCTCGAGGCGACGAGCCAACGACAATCTCATACATACTTTGACAGTGAAGTAAGGAATAAAATGACTTGTCAATTTGAAAGGCTTTTGAACAGTTTTTTAGGTATTGATTTAGTTCAAAACGATACTTAAAGTCGAACCCCCCTATTCCTAATTGCACTATAAACCTACATTAGTTAAAACATGTTTTGTCCCTGTCAATCGTTTGTAACTGACGGAGACAAAGCATACTGCAGCTATCGCATGCTTCTTGTGTCATGAATGTAGGTGGCCACATTGAAGCCAGTGTACCGTCGGCCGTGTATGAGACTGTGTGGTGCGCTCGCTCGCGGCTGTCTCCGCTACTCACTACTCGCAGGTCGCTCGCTAACTCTCTCCTAGTTTTACTTAATTTTGATATTTGGTAATGTCTAACATACTATGATATCTAACTAATTACGTTTCGAGCGCGCGGCGACCTCTTCTTCTGACTCGCGATATCTCGCTGTACAACCACCCTCCAGAACCAATGTTGCCATTTATAACGTAACATCTATCCTCATCACAATTTCGACCTTATCTCTTTAGTGAGTATGTTCAATTTTCCGTATACTTACATAACCATAAAGCTCTAACAGGAAGCCTCACTATACATATCATAATAATAATTAATGTTAAATATTTAATTTTAAATATCATTTGTTACACATTCATACAAATCGTACAGGATGCTCGATGTCCGACCTAAATCACGATTGTTCCGAATTTTAAAATAATAATTTACATTCATTTTTACCTACGATTGCGGAACTACATTCGTGGATGCGGTTCTAGCTGCGGTCCGTGGCTCGAGGGCAGTCTCGCATCTACCACTCTATATAATGGATGTCTTGAAGTACAGCTAGAAGCGAGTTTGGATAACTAAGTATTTACAACAGCGACTCCACTCGCCCACGCCTGCAACTAGACCCGCCTCCACTTAGGCCGCATTATAATAATTATATAATTATTACAACAAACATAACTTGTATAGATTCATCACGACTAGTTTCCACTTCATATTTGGGTAAACAAATGCATGCTCTGTCGAGCGAAACCTGACTCTCGGTGAAACTTTACAAATATTAAAAGCAACGGTTAAGTTAAAAGGATTCGACATCTCCGTCGCGGGGTTGCCGACGTTCGGTTTATTCCGGGACAAACCGTCGAACCCCGTGTTAATAATTTATTTAATATTTATGAACAACAATTTACAATTTTCGTTCGCGGACCATTCATTCGTTTCCGGTCGTATGCAAAAATACATTAAATATTTTGGCGATACAAAATCTCTCTTCATAAGACCCATTTCTCTCTATAAATAGCTACGCGAAACTAAGTGTAGGCTCGTGGCCGTGGGGGCTGCGGCCGCGGGGCGCGTTGCCAGCCCGGCGGGGGCGGGGCGCGTTGCCAGCCCGGCGGGGGCGGGGCGCGGTGCCGGCCGGCTCGGGGCGGGGGCGGGGGCGGCACTAGCTGGCCACGAGCGGGCGGGGGGCGGCTCCGAAGCTGTTCCGCAGCGACTCCTCCATGAGGCGGCACACCTTCTCGCGGTCCGCCTGCACACGGCACACATCAACTAATTTATATATGATTTTTAGGAAGTAGCAAAATTTTTCTTTTGATTGATGACATCATGTATGACTCCAGTAGTAAGTTCCTCGTGTATGTACCCGGGAGTATATATACCTCGTGAATGAACCCGGGTAGTGTACGTACCTCGCGTATGAATCCGCGTAGTGTACTGTTATACAACCCTACCACCTTATATTTTATGCTTTTGTTTTTATACCGTACAATTACTTATTATTTTCATAAACTGTATTAAAGTGCAAATAAAATAGTTTTTTAACACTGTCTCGTGGCGCCCCGGCTGTGTACCTCGTGTATGAACCCCTGGTGCACGAGGTCGGTGGCGAGCGCGGCGGCGCAGTCCGCGCGGGACACGGCGCACGTCAGCTGGCGGTTCATCTTGTCGTCCATGCGCAGCAGGATCGTCATCTGCTGCGGGGACAACCGACGACACATTACTAACTGATGTGTGTGTGTGTGTGTGTGTGCACGTGGTGCGGCGTGTGTGTAAGTTTGTATGTATATGTGTGTGTGTCTACGTGGTGCGGCGCGTGTGTGCACGTGGTGCGGCGCGTGTGTGCACGTGGTGCGGAGTGTGTGTGTGAACCTGGTGCGGCGTGTGTGTGTGAACCTGGTGCGGCGTGTGTGTGTGAACCTGGTGCGGCGTGTGTGTGTGTACGTGGTGCGGTGTGTGTGTGTACCTGGTGCGGCGTGTGTGTGTACGTGGTGCGGCGTGTGTGTGTACGTGGTGCGGCGTGGTGTGTACCTGGTGCGGCGTGTGTGTGTGTGTGTACGTGGTGCGGCGTGGTGTGTACCTGGTGCGGCGTGTGTGTGTGTGTGTACGTGGTGCGGCGTGTGTGTGTGTGGGTGTAGGTGGTGCGGCGTGTGTGTGTGTGTACGTGGTGCGGCGCGTGTGTACCTGGTGCGGCGTGTGTGTGTGTGTACCTGGTGCGGCGTGTGTGTGTGTGGGTGTAGGTGGTGCGGCGTGTGTGTGTGTGTGTGTACGTGGTGCGGCGCGTGTGTACCTGGTGCGGCGTGTGTGTGTGTGTACGTGGTGCGGCGTGTGTGTGTGGGTGTAGGTGGTGCGGCGTGTGTGTGTGTGTACGTGGTGCGGCGTGTGTGTGTGTGGGTGTAGGTGGTGCGGCGTGTGTGTGTGTGTGTACGTGGTGCGGCGCGTGTGTACCTGGTGCGGCGTGTGTGTGTGTGTGTACCTGGTGCGGCGTGTGTGTGTGTGTGTACGTGGTGCGGCGCGTGTGTACCTGGTGCGGCGTGTGTGTGTGTGTACGTGGTGCGGCGTGTGTGTGTGTGGGTGTAGGTGGTGCGGCGTGGTGTGTACCTGGTGCGGCGTGTGTGTGTGTGTGTGTACGTGGTGCGGCGTGTGTGTGTGTGTGTGTACGTGGTGCGGCGTGGTGTGTACCTGGTGTGTACCTGGTGCGGCGTGTGTGTGTGTGTGTACGTGGTGCGGCGTGTGTGTGTGTGTGTCTACGTGGTGCGGCGTGGTGTGTACCTGGTGCGGCGTGTGTGTGTGTGTGTACGTGGTGCGGCGTGGTGTGTACCTGGTGCGGCGTGTGTGTGTGTGTGTACGTGGTGCGGCGTGGTGTGTACCTGGTGCGGCGTGTGTGTGTGTGTGTACGTGTTGCGGCGTGGTGTGTACCTGGTGCGGCGTGTGTGTGTGTGTGTACGTGGTGCGGCGTGGTGTGTACCTGGTGCGGCGTGTGTGTGTGTGTGTACGTAATGCGGCGTGTGTGTGTGTGTGTACGTGGTGCGGCGTGGTGTGTACCTGGTGCGGCGTGTGTGTGTGTGTGTACGTGGTGCGGCGTGGTGTGTACCTGGTGCGGCGTGTGTGTGTGTGTGTACGTGGTGCGGCGTGGTGTGTACCTGGTGCGGCGTGTGTGTGTGTGTGTACGTGGTGCGGCGTGTGTGTGTGTGTGTACGTGGTGCGGCGTGGTGTGTACCTGGTGCGGCGTGTGTGTGTGTGTGTACGTAATGCGGCGTGTGTGTGTGTGTGTACGTGGTGCGGCGTGGTGTGTGCCTGGTGCGGCGTGTGTGTGTGTGTGTGTACGTGGTGCGGCGTGGTGTGTGCCTGGTGCGGCGTGTGTGTGTGTGTGTGTACGTGGTGCGGCGTGGTGTGTACCTGGTGCGGCGTGTGTGTGTGTGTACGTGGTGCGGCGTGGTGTGTACCTGGTGCGGCGTGTGTGTGTGTGTGTGTACGTGGTGCGGTGTGTGTGTGTGTGTGTGTACGTGGTGCGGCGTGGTGTGTACCTGGTGTGTACCTGGTGCGGCGTGTGTGTGTGTGTGTACGTGGTGCGGCGTGTGTGTGTGTGTGTGTACGTGGTGCGGCGTGGTGTGTACCTGGTGCGGCGTGTGTGTGTGTGTGTACGTGGTGCGGCGTGGTGTGTACCTGGTGCGGCGTGTGTGTGTGTGTGTACGTGGTGCGGCGTGGTGTGTACCTGGTGCGGCGTGTGTGTGTGTGTGTACGTGTTGCGGCGTGGTGTGTACCTGGTGCGGCGTGTGTGTGTGTGTGTACGTGGTGCGGCGTGGTGTGTACCTGGTGCGGCGTGTGTGTGTGTGTGTACGTAATGCGGCGTGTGTGTGTGTGTGTGTACGTGGTGCGGCGTGGTGTGTACCTGGTGCGGCGTGTGTGTGTGTGTGTACGTGGTGCGGCGTGGTGTGTACCTGGTGCGGCGTGTGTGTGTGTGTGTACGTGGTGCGGCGTGGTGTGTACCTGGTGCGGCGTGTGTGTGTGTGTGTACGTGGTGCGGCGTGTGTGTGTGTGTGTACGTGGTGCGGCGTGGTGTGTACCTGGTGCGGCGTGTGTGTGTGTGTGTACGTAATGCGGCGTGTGTGTGTGTGTGTACGTGGTGCGGCGTGGTGTGTGCCTGGTGCGGCGTGTGTGTGTGTGTGTGTGCCTGGTGCGGCGTGTGTGTGTGTGTGTACGTGGTGCGGCGTGGTGTGTGCCTGGTGCGGCGTGTGTGTGTGTGTGTACGTGGTGCGGCGTGGTGTGTACCTGGTGCGGCGTGTGTGTGTGTGTGTACGTGGTGCGGCGTGGTGTGTACCTGGTGCGGCGTGTGTGTGTGTGTGTGTACGTGGTGCGGCGTGGTGTGTACCTGGTGCGGCGTGTGTGTGTACGTGGTGCGGCGCGTGTGTACCTGGTGCGGCGTGTGTGTGTGTGTGTACCTGGTGCGGCGTGTGTGTGTGTGTGTGTGTACGTGGTGCGGCGTGGTGTGTACCTGGTGCGGCGTGTGTGTGTGTGTGTACGTGGTGCGGCGTGGTGTGTACCTGGTGCGGCGTGTGTGTGTGTGTGTGTGTGTGTGTGTACGTGGTGCGGCGTGGTGTGTACCTGGTGCGGCGTGTGTGTGTGTGTGTGTACGTGGTGCGGCGTGTGTGTGTGTGGGTGTAGGTGGTGCGGCGCGTGTGTACCTGGTGCGGCGTGTGTGTGTGTGGGTGTAGGTGGTGCGGCGCGTGTGTACCTGGTGCGGCGTGTGTGTGAGTGTGTGGGTGTAGGTGGTGCGGCGCGTGTGTACCTGGTGCGGCGTGTGTGTGTGTGTGTGGGTGTAGGTGGTGCGGCGCGTGTGTACCTGGTGCGGCGTGTGTGTGTAGGTGGTGCGGCGCGTGTGTACCTGGTGCGGCGTGTGTGTGTGTGTGTACGTAATGCGGCGTGTGTGTGTGTGTGTACGTGGTGCGGCGTGGTGTGTGCCTGGTGCGGCGTGTGTGTGTGTGTGTGTACGTGGTGCGGCGTGGTGTGTGCCTGGTGCGGCGTGTGTGTGTGTGTGTGTACGTGGTGCGGCGTGGTGTGTACCTGGTGCGGCGTGTGTGTGTGTGTGTACGTGGTGCGGCGTGGTGTGAACCTGGTGCGGCGTGTGTGTGTGTGTGTGTACGTGGTGCGGTGTGTGTGTGTGTGTGTGTACGTGGTGCGGCGTGGTGTGTACCTGGTGTGTACCTGGTGCGGCGTGTGTGTGTGTGTGTACGTGGTGCGGCGTGTGTGTGTGTGTGTGTACGTGGTGCGGCGTGGTGTGTACCTGGTGCGGCGTGTGTGTGTGTGTGTACGTGGTGCGGCGTGGTGTGTACCTGGTGCGGCGTGTGTGTGTGTGTGTACGTGGTGCGGCGTGGTGTGTACCTGGTGCGGCGTGTGTGTGTGTGTGTACGTGTTGCGGCGTGGTGTGTACCTGGTGCGGCGTGTGTGTGTGTGTGTACGTGGTGCGGCGTGGTGTGTACCTGGTGCGGCGTGTGTGTGTGTGTGTACGTAATGCGGCGTGTGTGTGTGTGTGTACGTGGTGCGGCGTGGTGTGTACCTGGTGCGGCGTGTGTGTGTGTGTGTACGTGGTGCGGCGTGGTGTGTACCTGGTGCGGCGTGTGTGTGTGTGTGTACGTGGTGCGGCGTGGTGTGTACCTGGTGCGGCGTGTGTGTGTGTGTGTACGTGGTGCGGCGTGTGTGTGTGTGTGTACGTGGTGCGGCGTGGTGTGTACCTGGTGCGGCGTGTGTGTGTGTGTGTACGTAATGCGGCGTGTGTGTGTGTGTGTACGTGGTGCGGCGTGGTGTGTGCCTGGTGCGGCGTGTGTGTGTGTGTGTACGTGGTGCGGCGTGGTGTGTGCCTGGTGCGGCGTGTGTGTGTGTGTGTACGTGGTGCGGCGTGGTGTGTACCTGGTGCGGCGTGTGTGTGTGTGTGTACGTGGTGCGGCGTGGTGTGTACCTGGTGCGGCGTGTGTGTGTGTGTGTGTACGTGGTGCGGCGTGGTGTGTACCTGGTGCGGCGTGTGTGTGTACGTGGTGCGGCGCGTGTGTACCTGGTGCGGCGTGTGTGTGTGTGTGTACCTGGTGCGGCGTGTGTGTGTGTGTGTGTGTACGTGGTGCGGCGTGGTGTGTACCTGGTGCGGCGTGTGTGTGTGTGTGTACGTGGTGCGGCGTGGTGTGTACCTGGTGCGGCGTGTGTGTGTGTGTGTGTGTGTGTGTGTACGTGGTGCGGCGTGGTGTGTACCTGGTGCGGCGTGTGTGTGTGTGTGTGTACGTGGTGCGGCGTGTGTGTGTGTGGGTGTAGGTGGTGCGGCGCGTGTGTACCTGGTGCGGCGTGTGTGTGTGTGGGTGTAGGTGGTGCGGCGCGTGTGTACCTGGTGCGGCGTGTGTGTGTGTGTGTGGGTGTAGGTGGTGCGGCGCGTGTGTACCTGGTGCGGCGTGTGTGTGTGTGTGTGGGTGTAGGTGGTGCGGCGCGTGTGTACCTGGTGCGGCGTGTGTGTGTAGGTGGTGCGGCGCGTGTGTACCTGGTGCGGCGTGTGTGTGTGTGGGTGTAGGTGGTGCGGCGCGTGTGTACCTGGTGCGGCGTGTGTGTGTGTGTGTGTGGGTGTAGGTGGTGCGGCGCGTGTGTACCTGGTGCGGCGTGTGTGTGTAGGTGGTGCGGCGCGTGTGTACCTGGTGCGGCGTGTGTGTGTGTGGGTGTAGGTGGTGCGGCGCGTGTGTACCTGGTGCGGCGTGTGTGTGTAGGTGGTGCGGCGCGTGTGTACCTGGTGCGGCGTGTGTGTGTGTGGGTGTAGGTGGTGCGGCGCGTGTGTACCTGGTGCGGCGTGTGTGTGTGTGTGTGGGTGTAGGTGGTGCGGCGCGTGTGTACCTGGTGCGGCGTGTGTGTGTGTGGGTGTAGGTGGTGCGGCGCGTGTGTACCTGGTGCGGCGTGTGCGCGGTGACGCTGCACATCATGTGCACGACGCGGCGCAGCTCGGTGTCGCGCGGCGGCGGCGAGCAGGGCGGCGGCGGCAGCGAGGGGGACGCGGCGCGCCCGCCCACGCGGTACGCCGTCAGCGGGTAGATGCCGAACCTGCGACACACAACGCCGGTCACGAGGGGCGCACGGGGCCGCGGGGAAAACGTGATAGAGAGGATAAGAGAAGCCCTGCACACAAAGACCACCGGCGCAAAAGTGGTCCGAGTGAGAAAGGCCCGCAACCAATAGGTGATCCTGAGCTGCGGTACAAAGCAAGACCTGAGCCTGGTCAACAAAAAGAGTACTAACAAAATCTCAAGTTAGAGGTAGAAAAAGCAAATAGCCCCCTTATCGTTATAAGGGGCGTGCTTAGCTACCCCGCCATGTGGCACGGGCCGTGGGGCGGGGCCGCGGGGGTACGTACTTGACGTCCTCGATGAACTTGTCGAGCTTGTCGCGGTGCGGCGGCAGGTCGCGCGCGGTGAAGGTCCTGGTCCCCGCGCCGCTGCGGCTCCACGCCGCCACGCTGTCCGCCGCCGGCTCCTCCGCCAGCGACTCCGGGATGTTCGCTGCGGGAACACACCGTGAGACACAACCACGACTGACGACCTCACCCTATCCTACACCTAATACTTGTTTAACTCTGAATATTTGAATCCACTTTGGTATAATTTGTCTACAACGTTAACAGTAAACCTATAATAATAAAAATAAATCACTGTACATATTCATGTTACATACATAAACAAAAAATAAGACTTCAAATAATATAACTTCAAAATAAATAAATTAGCATTTTTAAATGCAAAACTAATCATTAGCTTGTTTCATCTTAATTAGTAGTTAAATATCCTGTAAAGGTATTTCTACTGAAATGGAGAGACGAAAACTCCTATCATTTGATGGAATAACGTCAGCTATATGACGAAAGCACGTAGATACTGGGAGAAATTTCGTTGGGTAACCGTAGCGGCGCGGTAGCTCAGTGGTCAGAGCATAAGACCGATAATCTAAGGCCCGGCGTTCGATTCCCAGTCGCGTAATGCTCGGAGACCCGCGTTCCTTTTTCCAGTATCGATAACTTCAAAATAAATAAATCTGCATTTTTAAATGCAAAACTAAAATAAAATCTCAATACTACATTACTTTCAGTCTAGATTTTTGTTTAAAAATAGAGAAAAACTACGGCGATCTCTAAACTCTCAGCAGCCTTTTTGTCAATCACACTACACAACGAGACTAGGAAATGATAAAACGCTAAAAACAAGGCAGTAAAATTAGACTATAGTAGTGACTAGTAGTGACTAGCAGTGACTAGCAGTGACTAGTAGTGACTAGTAGTGGCTAGTAGTGACTAGTCTACGGTTCGGTCTACGGTTAGGTAAAGTCGAAGTTTGTAACATTGACGTTCATTAAGTATATGTTACATATCTATGATGAATAAAAGAATTTTTGATTTTGATTTTTTTTTGTAGTGACTAGTAGTGGCTAGTAGTAGCTAGTAGTGACTAGTAGTGACTAGTAGTGACTAGTAGTGGCAGGTATACTGACTGGTGGTGTTGACGAGCGTGTGCGCGGCGAGCAGCTTCAGCGAGTGCACCTCGAACAGCAGCGGGTGGAACAGCAGCTCGCGCGCCGTCGGCCGCAGCGACGGCTCCTTGTTGATGCACCTGCGCAACCACGACCATCAGACACTACCGTGATTGAGAGGCAATCGAAAGTCAGCTAGACTTTTGAAACTAGCTTATACATTTACAAAGCTTTAAAAGTTGGTTATTTTAAATGTGATATGCAAGTTTTGAATTGTACAGTTCAGTATTTATTTTTATTTGAAGTCCTTCTGCCGCGGCGCCTCGCTGGCTACCTGTATATGAAGTCCTGCTGCCGCTAGCTACATGGCTACCTGTATATGAAGTCCTGCTGCCGCTAGCTACATGGCTACCTGTATATGAAGTCCTGCTGCCGCTAGCTACATGGCTACCTGTATATGAAGTCCTGCTGCCGCTAGCTACATGGCTACCTGTATATGAAGTCCTGCCCCCGCTAGCTACACGGCCGCTACCTGTATATGAAGTCCTGCTGCCGCTAGCTACATGGCTACCTGTATATGAAGTCCTGCTACCGCTAGCTACATGGCTACCTGTATATGAAGTCCTGCCCCCGCTAGCTACATGGCTACCTGTATATGAAGTCCTGCTGCCGCTAGCTACATGGCTACCTGTATATGAAGTCCTGCTGCCGCTAGCTACATGGCTACCTGTATATGAAGTCCTGCCCCCGCTAGCTACATGGCTACCTGTATATGAAGTCCTGCTGCCGCGGCCCTCGCTGGCTACCTGTATATGAAGTCCTGCTGCCGCTAGCTACACGGCCGGCTACCTGTATATGAAGTCCTGCCCCCGCTAGCTACACGGCTACCTGTATATGAAGTCCTGCCCCTTTTAGCTACACGGCTACCTGTATATGAAGTCTTGCCCCCGCTAGCTACACGGCTACCTGTATATGAAGTCCTGCCCCCGCTAGCTACACGGCTACCTGTATATGAAGTCCTGCCGCCGCTAGCTACACGGCTACCTGTATATGAAGTCCTGCCCCCGCTAGCTACACGGCTACCTGTATATGAAGTCCTGCCCCCGCTAGCTACACGGCTACCTGTATATGAAGTCCTGCCCCCGCTAGCTACACGGCTACCTGTATATGAAGTCCTGCCCCCGCTAGCTTCACGGCTACCTGTATATGAAGTCCTGCTGCCGCTAGCTACATGGCTACCTGTATATGAAGTCCTGCCCCCGCTAGCTACACGGCCGCTACCTGTATATGAAGTCCTGCTGCCGCTAGCTACATGGCTACCTGTATATGAAGTCCTGCTGCCGCTAGCTACATGGCTACCTGTATATGAAGTCCTGCTGCCGCTAGCTACATGGCTACCTGTATATGAAGTCCTGCTGCCGCTAGCTACATGGCTACCTGTATATGAAGTCCTGCCCCCGCTAGCTACATGGCTACCTGTATATGAAGTCCTGCTGCCGCTAGCTACATGGCCGGCTACCTGTATATGAAGTCCTGCTGCCGCGGCCCTCGCTGGCTACCTGTATATGAAGTCCTGCTGCCGCTAGCTACACGGCCGGCTACCTGTATATGAAGTCCTGCCCCCGCTAGCTACACGGCTACCTGTATATGAAGTCCTGCCCCCGCTAGCTACACGGCTACCTGTATATGAAGTCCTGTCGCCGCGGCCCCTGGCTAGCTACCTGTATATGAAGTCCTGCTGCCGCTAGCTACACGGCTACCTGTATATGAAGTCCTGCCGCCGCTAGCTACACGGCTACCTGTATATGAAGTCCTGCCGCCGCTAGCTACACGGCTACCTGTATATGAAGTCCTGCTGCCGCTAGCTACACGGCTACCTGTATATGAAGTCCTGCCGCCGCTAGCTACACGGCTACCTGTATATGAAGTCCTGCCGCCGCTAGCTACACGGCTACCTGTATATGAAGTCCTGCCCCCGCTAGCTACACGGCTACCTGTATATGAAGTCCTGCCGCCGCTAGCTACACGGCTACCTGTATATGAAGTCCTGCTGCCGCTAGCTACACGGCTACCTGTATATGAAGTCCTGCCCCCGCTAGCTACACGGCTACCTGTATATGAAGTCCTGCCCCCGCTAGCTACACGGCTACCTGTATATGAAGTCCTGCCCCCGCTAGCTACATGGCTACCTGTATATGAAGTCCTGCCCCCGCTAGCTACATGGCTACCTGTATATGAAGTCCTGCCCCCGCTAGCTACATGGCTACCTGTATATGAAGTCCTGCCCCCGCTAGCTACATGGCTACCTGTATATGAAGTCCTGCCCCCGCTAGCTACACGGCTACCTGTATATGAAGTCCTTCTGCCGCGGCTCGTCGAGCGCCTCCACGGTGCGCGCCACGTGCTCGTCGGTCACGGGGCAGTCTCCGTTGCTCTGTATCTCGAGCGCGGCCGTCTCCAGCGCGCACATGCCGAACGAGTAGATGTCCATCGCGGGCGTCACCAGCGACGACGCTGCCGACAGAACACTCGCTATGAGTCACGTATACAAGGAATGCGTTGCTGTAAAGACCTAAGCTACTGGGAAACGTCGCTAAAGTCATAACTATTTAATTGTGCAATGTTGCATGACACATGAACTTAGTTATACGATTAAACATACCTAGTTGATAGCTTTTTTTTAAAGACGGGAATTACTAACATTAACTGACCAGTCTGCCATTTGTAGTTTTTAACACTATGATAAGAACATGAATTTATATTGTATGTAATGACCATAGTTGAGGTAAAATACCATACTTTTAAAAAATCAACCACGGTTAAACAAGTCACAGCAAAATATTCAAGGCCTCTTTAATATACACTTTCCTTCTTTAATGTGTTATAAACATGTCCACATAACGCAAACAATGTAGAGGAAAACACACTCAGTCTCACATTTCTAAGTACATAAGGAAAACAGCTTTAAAACGTTTTCAAACGTAAGTCATATTATGGCGGTAGAGTCCGTTGCCCTCGCCTGATATAAGCTGTACGTTGTTTGTAATCGCGCAAATCAACAATAAGCACTAGTTATATTTACAATAGTACGGTTTACGACGCAAGACTCGTTATCAGCGAGTTTCGATATAGCAATGGACGCAATATTCGTGATCGCAACACATCAGCTACGCAGCTACATCGCCGAGCGCCGCGAGGGCGACGGACTACAGCAGTGTGGTCGAAGTGCTCTCCAGGTAGCTCACATTGTCTAACTTACCTAATTATGATGGTAATTCTCATATCTCTAAACTATCATTAATCAAAACATTTAGTTTTGACCATATCGGAAACCAAATAAAAATACGTCGGCATTGGTTTTTTACGGATTCAATTTACACTATCGCAGTATCGTGTGTATGTGTTGTGTGTGTATGGTGTATGTTATGTGCGACACTCACAGCCGTACTCGGGCGCGAGGAAGTGCATGTTGCGCATGTTGTCGCGGCACGTCTTCACGTGGTGGTGGATGGCGTCGGGCGCCACGGAGCCGATCTTCACGAGCCCGTTGTGCTGGATGAAGATGGTGTCGCACGTGAGGTTCCCGTGCACGATGCCCGGCGTGCAGCCGTGCAGGTAGCTGCACACAAACAACATCCACGCTACCAAGTATTATACTAACTAATACTAACATTTTATTTGGGAAAAAAAGCAAACGAACAAGCGCATCACATAATAAAAAGTGATAACCAAACAACCAAAAAAACTGTTTCTAAATTCGAAAATAACTTAATATAATGAAGTCAAACATTTCAAAAACGTTGCCAACTTAATTGGCATCTGCTAAAGACAGTTTAAACTTGTTCATAAAGCGGCAAGATTCATATTTTTTCTGTTTAGTTAACCGACTCCTTGCCACCATCATTTTTAGAGCCTTTCCTCCGTGGCCCCATACAAAATTCAATGACGCGCTAGTCGCGTCACGGGCCCTCCTAAATGATGACGCACCTAACGCGTCGTGGGCCACTGGTGATGTTATTACGCTATTTTAGGAAATTTCAACTAAAATAATACAGAGTGAGACCTGTTATTGTTTGTTTTGTTTCATTTATTACTTTAATGTATTTAAAAGTGTCGATCTACATGTTTTATACGAGATGGAAGGTATGTTATAGATTTCCACCATTGGTTGTCAACCTGTGGGAAGTATTTTCTCGCAAATCAAAAATCTTCCGTATCTTACATCTAAACTATCCATTGGTGACCAAAACATAGTGATTATTTTTATAGATTTGCTAAGTTCGAATCCTGGCTTTAATAATAACACTTTTCAATAATTAGTAAACAGTTACCTGTAGGTAGGCACCCTATGGTTGACAACCACTGGCAAATTTAATTTCCAAAAAAAAATAGTGGCCCTTGATATTGGTGTTCCTAATGAGTTAATTTTTATATAAAATGAGATATTTTATTGATTAAATCAAATAAAAATTTGAATTGTAACTATTTTCTAATGACGCATATCTCGCGTCATGGGCCTCCCTGAAGGTTTCTTCATGACGCGCTAGGCGCGTCACGGGACAGGAGTCGGTTAAATTTAAAATGACTTAAGTACTTGCCTCTTTCTTATTCGTCTTGTGAAATCTTTCTTTAGTTTAGTTTGAGGTAGTTAATTGTTTTCAAAAAAATTGTTTTCATGAAGAGTTCTTGTACCTAGTTTTCTAACGATACTTGTGCTATTTGAAAGGTTAGTCTATCTGCTTGTACTTAAGTGACAAATAAGTAATATTGATGTAGTGACCTCAACGCCGAGAGTATCTGCGTGCACCACCGCTTCCACGCCTGCAGCGGCAGCCGCTTCACGTTCCGCTTCGTTCGCTTCAGAAACTGCTTGAGGGAACCGCACGACATGTACTCCGTTATGAAGATCACCTGTAGTAGACATAGACGATACATGAGAATTAAGATATTCGATGAAGCAGAACCTTCGAAATGAATCAGATCAGATAAAGTCGGTACCTTACCCGTGGCTTATCATTGTGCGTGTCTGTCCAGTATCTGTGGAACTTGACGATGTTGGGGTGCTCGAGCCGCGTGAGGTTGTCGAACACCATCTGGATCTTGTCCTCCTGCGCCTTGAAGTTCCTCCGCTCGGAGAACTGCACCTCGTTCCACACCACCTCCACGCCCTCCTCCGTGTCCATGGCGAGGTGCGCGCAGTCGATGCCCGGCACGTCGCGCTGGTCCACCTGCGACAACCACGGGCACAACGCTATCAACTGCTTCAATTCATGTTCCCAATTACAAAACCGATACACAAATTCATTACATTTTGTTGCCAAGTGCATAAACTGAAAAAGGTCAAAAGAAAGTCAAAAGTGTGACGCCTACAAAAAGATAATGTTCAATTTGACAATCAGATAACTCATATCACTTTCTGAAAATCATTCAAGTGGCAATTTGATACATAAAAACTGAATGGCAACACATCGGCGAGTGTTCAACATTAACTTTAAATAAAAATAAAACGTAACAAGAGGATAACTAGAGCTAATAAATGTAATTAATTAATCGCGCTGGTTTTATTTTACTCTTTAAAGCATATAGTTAATTCTGGTTAAATCCGATTACATCTGCCGCGAAGTCATGGCAAGTAGATAACAGCAGACAGAATTGGCTCATTCGAGGAGCACCAATCATTCAATTGAGACCCCTTCGAAAGCACTCGCCACTTGTTAACTTTGGGATGCAAATAGCACGTGACGCTGGTTCTACCAACCGATCTGACCTACACGAGGTCAATCATTTTCCTGAACAATCAACAGGAACTAAAATCTGCAATTCAGATACTGAATTAACCACCTTGAGCATGATTGAGATGACTATTAATGTTTGCAGTTGAATTGCAACCAGATTTTGACGGACCAGCTCGCTGCGTAGACTAACAAAGAAACACTCAGTACTCAGCTGACGCCACTGCAACCTCTGAACTCATAAGGGTAAAGGTACATATGGATATAAGAGAAAAATAATACAAATAACACAACGAGGTAATCAACAGATAAAGGCCATAATTAATTAGCAATTTGTCATATTTATTGCAACCATAATGTGGAGAGTACAGCGGCTGCTATTCAAACTCTAATAGCCTATTAAGGACAACGATTGGGTCATGTCCGCTTTTAAATACAATTTATCGTCGTATAAAGATAGTTTATATTTAATTGCCCTAACACACAAATTATTATAATTTCTCGGTAGATTTTACACATCAGTTTAGAATGATAGTTTTTTAATGCCCGCCATAAAAGTGATCTAATAATTTTCAATAAAATTAACAATTTTAAACCACGGGATTTGCCGAAATTGGGTTGGAGTTTTGCCCAATAGGTTACTGCGATTTTTGGCTTAATTAATCTTGGCTTGATTATAAGATAAAGGAATATAAAATAAATCATATCATTGCAATTTTTTTTATAGCGAAGGTATATTAAATCATCAAACAGTATAGGATTTAATTTCGTTTTACAATACAAAGCGACAAAGGCAACATGCTCTCAATGCGATCAGCAGCTAAATATATCTGACTTTGCACGAAGCTGCAATAGACACAATAAAATCAACTTTTTACTGGCTGCACGATGAACAACCGCTATTTTTGGATACCTCAGTATTTCGCGTATCTTTCCCGATGCTCTTTTCTGATGGCAACATCTTGGAACTGTCTATTGTTGGTTAGAAGTTATTTCATAAAATTAATTGTTTATTTATGCACTCATTTGATCATATTTCAAGTGTTTAATTTTACGTCTATTTCCTATAAAAAAAGAGGTAAGTAACTATTTAATAATTTGTTTTATTACGACACTTTCATGAGGTGCGGTAAATTAAATTAATAGCTTATAAGAATGTTTGTGATGTTATGTCATTGTAAACACTTGTATGTTAGGTAGGTATATTTATGAGTTCAATTATTTCGCGCCATGACACATTTCTAAGTATAAAATGCGCAATCTGATTAGGCAGCATAAATTTGGAGAAATTGCTAAATGATGTTACGTTATTTATCAACCTGCGTCATTGTAACCTTAAGACTGAGGAGATGCTAAATACACACATTATTCATCTTATACAGGGTGTCCCAAAACTCGACGTCAACCCGAAACCGGGTGACAAGGCAAGTCATGCTGGTTATCAGAAAAATGTTTAAAAAAATCTAAGTCACGTGTTCTCAAAATTATTGGCATTTTAAAAAAACACGCAAAATTTCACACCCTGTGACAGTGTTTTTGCTGCTGTTGCCACAAATGTTCACTTTTGGAAACTTTTCTTTTTGATATGTAACCCTGAATAATGCTTCTCTAAACTGTTATCAACATTTCAAATCTAGCTCCTCGAGATTGCATAAAAATAGGACTTATTTCCAAGAAAAAAATTAAAAATTAAAAATGGCCTAGTTTTAACTGTCTGCATTGAAAAAAAATTGTACTACGCGAGTTTGGCAAGTTGTGACAAAAGTTGGCGCATTTAGTAAGGATTCCAAAATGGTATGACACTTGGCAAATTGTAGCTGCTATCATGAACAAAAAAAAATATTTCCATGAAAACCCATTTTTAACTTTTTTTCTTACTTGGTTAAAATTGCAAAGCTTATCGTTGGTTACATTGGAGCCGCTTCCAATTTACACACTGATTAAATTTAACTGAATTGTACATTGTACTGATGTACTCGTCTATCTTTATTGAATGAACAGATTGTTCACTTTTAATTTATTTTTTTTAGTGTGTGCATTGGAATAAGCATTTATTGTTAAAGGTTTCAATTTTAAATAAAACAAAATTTTAATACCAATGTTTATTAATAAAATTTACAATAATTCTTAAAATGTTATAATAAGTGTTCGAAATGCCTTCCTTCGGCGGCAATACAAGCGCGACATCTTTTTAAAAAAGATCGAGCTATCTTTCTAGCGTATCGTCCATTATTTACAAATTGAGCTGCTTCAGCTATTCTCTGCCGTAATTCATGTTCACTCCCAATGGGCTTCTCGTAAACTTTTTCTTTAACAGCTCCCCAGTAAAAAAAGTCTAAAGGATTCAAGTCCGGTGAACGGGCCGGCCACGAGATTGGTCCAGCCCGCCCGATCCATCTCCCAGGAAGCTCTTCATCGAGGTACTCTCTTACGGGGCGAGCAAAGTGCGCTGGGCACCCATCTTGTTGGAACCACATTTCTCTGTAAATGCTTAGCGGCACGTCTTCTAATAAATTTGGAAGATGGTTTTGAAGAAAGTCTAAGTAAACCTCGCCAGTTAATGCATCAGGCAACTCAAAAGGACCAATTATTTTGCCATTCAAAATTCCGGTCCACATGTTAACTTTGAATCGGTACTGGGACCGATCCTGTCTCGTTAAATGAGGGTTTTCAACACGCCATTCATGCAGGTTGTGCATGTTCACGTAGCCGTCCTTTTTAAAAGTTGATTCGTCCGACCATAAAATTTTTGTTAGAAAAAGTGGGTCATCTCTGTACCTCTCCAATATCGTCCGGCAAAAATTCACCCTATTTTGGTAGTCACCGGGTAATAATGTCTGTACTCGCTGTACGTGGTATGGGTGTAGGTCATTTCTTTTTAAACTACGGTGGGCTGAACTTTTGGGCACTCCGGTGTTCGTTTCAATAGCTCTTACTGAAGTACTTGGGTCTTCTTCGACAGCCTGTAGAACTTCTTCTTCCATAGGGTTGGTGGGTCTGCCTCCACCATGCGTTTGATTTGGGAGGCGGCCTTCTGAGAAGAGCAACCGATGCACATTCGTAAACACCCGATAATCGGGGTAACGAGCAGCGTTTGGGTACCTTTCGCGGTAAAGTCTGGCAGCAGCACTGGCATTACACCTGCACTCACCATAAATAAGGTGCATATTAGCGTATTCGCGAGTGGTATACGAAGACATCTCGGCACTTGTCACACACTCACACAATAGTCCAGAGGAAAGCAAAGGTCGTCGTTAAGAGAAAACAAACAGTCCGAATCTAAATCGCAAGCAATCACAAGTCCATAAACATAGCCAAAAGTAAACAGTACGAAATCAACACAAACGAATACGAAAACAAGCGCAGTAAACGAAGGAACGTAACGTACTGACTGGTTTGTAATGTGTATCTACAATAGCGAATACCTGGCGTCACTCTCTGTCTCTCTCGCACTTGGTAAAATGACTCTCTCCATCTCAGTCACTTTAGCGTCCATACCTGTCTCGCTCGCACTTGAGAAGGTGACTCTCTCCGTCTCACTCAATCACTTTAGCACAAATACTATCTCGCTTACACTTCCTAGAAAGACTCCTTTGTCACTACTTACAATTTACGAATCTTTGGAAAACCTTGGGCCCATTAGAATATTTTTTAACCAGGTAAGAAAAAATTGTTGAACACTGGATTTTTACGAATTTTTTTTTTTGTTCATGATAGCAACTACAATTTACCACGTGTCATACCATTTTGGGATCCTTACTAAATGCGCCAACTTTTGACACAACTTGCCAAACTCGCGTAATACAATTTTTTTTCAATGCAGACAGTTAAAACTAGGCCATTTTTAATTTTTAATTTTTTTCTTGGAAATAAGTCCTATTTTTATGCAATCTCGAGGAGCTAGATTTGAAATGTTGATAACAGTTTAGAGAAGCATTATTCAGGGTTACATATCAAAAAAAAAAGTTTCCAAAAGTGAACATTTGTGGCAACAGCAGCAAAAACACTGTCACAGGGTGTGAAATTTTGCGTGTTTTTTTAAAATGCCAATAATTTTGAGAACACGTGACTTAGATTTTTTTAAACATTTTTCTGATAACCAGCATGACTTGCCTTGTCACCCGGTTTCGGGTTGACGTCGAGTTTTGGGACACCCTGTATATTTCGTGTGCAGGACTTAAACAAAATCAAAGCTTAAGCCGTAAATCAAGCTGACCTAGGATGAAAGTAAATGCAAGGAGAGAGTAATAAGAGAGGAAGCAAAAATCAAAAGTGTCGCTAAAGGAGAAGCATCGCGTTGTGTAGCAGTAAATTACTGCGGAGGGTCATAACTCTCAGCGATCGCGGTCGCCCCGAGCGGCCATCGCGCAATTTAGCCCTGCGCAGACACACGACCATAAATCGCGAGAAGAAAGCCGATAGGTGCAGTGAAACTGATAGTTAACTGAATAATACTGTTCCGTATGCGACCGCGCCGCGGCTCAGTTTAATCCAGCTTCCTAGAGTAGCTGACGCACTCCAGACGAGCTTTTAACTTGTATATGAATTGGCATGTCACATCATTGGTATGGAAAGCTTGCCTTAAGATAGACCTTTACGACTGTGCTGTATTCCAATTTTTTTTTCCATAATTATAAGAAAACTTTCGCTTACATACGCTTTAAGATATTCTAACATTGGTCACTATTATTAGAGTGGAGGTCTAAGGTAGACCTTTATATAGAAAACTGTTGTGAGACCCTGATTAATGTCAAGTTCTAGTGTCCGTGTGTAATTTCTAAATGACAGCTTCCATCAGGGTTCGTTTAGAGTAGGATCAGCTCTTGGAGAAATACGTTTTTATTAATAAAACCCGACACACATACGTAACAGTGACGTACAGCAAATCGTTACGTCACACCACATGATTAATGGTAAAATTATTTTTGGCGGCGTCAGATTCTTGGCGGAAACTCCACAGTAGTAGATTGCTCTAAAATTTGTAGGTACGTCGTATTTTTGTTACACCTGCCTTAAACGTAACATTCATTCGCCAGGGATGGTGGTTACAAGGAAATCCAATCATCTTTATTATGCGCAAACCGGTACCACAAAGCACGGCTGGATTAGATTGTAGGATAATTGGAAATTGGATGTTTGCAAATTTTCAACCTACTGAGCTATTTTTATTTTCATCGACTAAAACTCCCGCATCGAACTAATATTTGAAAGGAAGTTCATGTTGAAAAGGCGATTTCGATACAAAGATGTATCCGGTGTCAGTAACCCTGGATATAACTTTATTCCTGATTGCAATTTTAAACATCATCTTGACCCGTATCAGTATGGTATTAGAGGCGAGATTCCTGTGCAAGGGTGTTGTCACAAACTTCCGACCGTACCCCACTGGCAGGGCTCCAAGCGCCGGACGGCATCGATACATCGCCAACACATGCAATATCATCACTTGCTATTTCGCACCCAGACATTGCAATCTCGCCTTAGATACAAATATAGGTAAGATGCATTTGCATTAGCTTTTGTCGTTCATTTGGATTTATAAGCAAATTAGGGAAACAAAAATTCTTCGAAGACTTGAATAGTCGGGCAGAGAATGTTGTGTTCGTTACGTAGCTTGCTCGTTTGGCAGTTATTATAATTATAATACATTACGTGCTCGAGTGCAACCAAATTTGGCGTGACGTGGTCTTTGATCTTTCTCGTTTTACAAGATAATTGTATGATTTCAGTTTGTATTTCAAGAAGGTGATCAAAGGAACGAGGGTCGTGGCATGCGACGTGAATCCTTCTTGGTATGAGCAGTGTTCGGCGATGTGGTGCGTTCGCCTCGATGCAATGCAACAAGAAGCGACGCGGCTCGCTTCACGGTCAAGTGCGAGCCGATCTATGTTAGAACTGCCGCTTGCTCTTTTTGCATCAAATCACGGTGCGCAAAATACTCCATAAATAGTTTTCTACCTCGGACGTAACTCCTGAACGTTAATGAAATATTATCACTTACTAGTCAAAGAGGACGTGGAGTTGATATTTCTAGCCATAAACGCATCCCGCGGGTGTCCACGCTAAAAAAACATGGCCAGCAGAAATATCAAACGACACAAACTGTCGTATGATATTCGTTACTGCTTCACATTGAATGACCAAAACGTTGATGAACAAAGCCACATTCAAAAGCTTAACTCAATTGGACGCAATCTTATCAATTGTGACGTAAAATGTATAATTTCTTCATAGAAGTACTTATTACATATAGGTACATAAATCTTAATACGGATTAGATAAAAGTTGATTGACTGTTAATCATTGCTAATTCTAAAATAGAGCTCTATTGATAAACAGAAAATATAAGCTCATATCATGAATAGTCGGAACGGTAGGTACTGTGAATCCGATGTCTGTGGTGAATCCGAGCTTTGATGAGGAAGAGAACTACATGAGCATGGAACAAGCATTACACCCGTGTACGGAAAACTTTTAAATGAAGGTTTTATCCCGGGGTTTGGCATGAGTGCCGGGGATACTTTATTAATTGGTGCCACAGAGGCAATGATGGTATTTAGGTACGTCAATGGTAAATATAATGACTACTGTTTAAATATTTTATCATAGGAATGTTAATGTCTTGATAAGATTAATACTTATTACGAAAATTAACCAAGTAGCAAAATCTCATAATAAATAGTGAGTGAAGACTCCACTACAGAAACAATAAAATAGATGAAACTAAACCTATTTCTCACGCTCTTTATTGTGTCAAGTATCAAACAAAAAAATTATCAGTCCAATGCAAATTCCGCACAATTGACATATCAAATAGTTGAATTGATTATTTTGACACGTCTGTGTTTGTCTCGGATGAGCTCACACTACGAAATAACACGTTCATAGAATTTAGTTAAATAAACAGAAACGTTTTGCGCTGATTTATGACGTCGAGTATCTGGTATAGTCGCGCGTGCTGTTTATAATACAAGTTGGTACCCGCGACTTCCTGTACAAGAACTTAAATTCGGTAAAAAATAAGAAATAAATATAAACAGTAGGATACTGGGCTCGTGTTAAATTTGTGTTCTCATGAATGGGAATGAGACTTTTATCCGCGGTAAATAAAAGCCTGAAATGATTTGCAGGGAATTAATTTTTTCTCGAATTGTTTTCATAAAAAAAAGGTTTTTGTCGTTTTAAATAAAGCAGAACATTATCTATAAAACTATAACCTTTCATATTTTCGTTTTTTTTATAAGTATGGAAGTAAGGATTAAAAAGTAACTGACTTTGACATCTTATTTGACAAGTTCCTTAACTGACAAAGACAAAAATATTATATAGGTTTACAGTGCGTTTATGAATAAAGGCGTAAATTTATACCCCACATATTCAGCATGAGTTTTTTTTTTAATAGCGGTAGATCTCGTTTAATTCTATTTTCTTTGCGTCACGATATTGTTAATCTCATATTTAATGCACTGGTACATAAGGCATTTACAAAATAATAAACTAAGCCTTTATATAAAGGCCGTCTAATTCTGTGGGTAACTTTTCCAATTTCGGGTTTGGAATCAATCACAAGTCTAATATCCTCGGTTCAGCGTGTACATACATAGCTCGAGGCTGGAAGTCAGAACCAATCAACCTCAGTACAAGCCTCTACATAAGATTTTACTGTGATACAATACTCTATAACACACAGCCGTTGAAGTAGTGACACATGATGGCGATCAAATGGAAAATAAGCGAGATTTTCGTCATTGTTATTAGATCAAAGCGTTCCTATCGGAACAGCCGCATCTGTAGCATAATTCCCGAGAATATAATATTGTATGATTTTGTTATTAATGATCATTAACACGTCCTTTGAATATCGTAAACACAATGATATCCTAAATTCTGAAAGCAACGGATTTTTTATTTAAACTATGTAATGGTTTAAGTCACAACAGATTACCATTTAATTTACAAAGCCGCTGCGATCTCTGTTCAGGCACGGCACGGATAACTTCGTCGCATGCGCGTGATTGAGAGAAGGAGGCATTAAAAGATAATTATTGTTATCTTGCGTTTAAATTCATTAGTTAATTGTTAGTTAACTGTTTACAATTGAAACTTTGTGTTATTACTAACGAGTACAAATCCATGTTTATACAAGTGAGTGTTCAGTATGTACATATACGGAGAGACTTTCACGAGTCTTAAAGGCACTTCTTTTAGTAAACAGATCAATTTTCCGTCATTTACTTCAATAGTGTTCTCTGTAAGGTGATATGTTTGAAAATAATCTTGTTAGTATTTCCAATTTGTATACGTTCTTATGATTTTTTTTATAATATCGTTCCCGGTTTGGCAAGCTCAGTTGAAGCTAGATCGGGCTGCGAAATAAAAATTGACAAGACTACTTGGAGGGGGCTCTCGTAGGACTCGGACTTCAAGTCTTACGAGAGACCAACGTCAAACTTGTTTATCTGATCTTATAAAGTAAAGATCACATCAGATTACAAATTGTGAAACAAGCAGTATTTAGAAGTTCGTGCTTATCCTTCTGTTAGTAGATTATATGAGACCTTTATATAATGTATAGAAACGCAAGTTATATAAACATAAGTCATAAAACATTAAATGTCATGTAGTCATAAAAAACCGAATTAGATTGGGCAAAAGCTCCTTAAAAACTGTTTATTGGGCTGTAAATCTTATCCAAATCATTAGCAATTTTGTTAGCTTCAAACGTCCAATAGCTATTTCTAGACAATATCGATTAAATTTAAATAGGCACCTCTTACATTTGGGTAGCAGAACTCTAAACCTAGAATACAGATAATAACTTAAGATAAAGTATAATTAAGTGAACCTCTTTGGTCACTCAGAATTTTTAAAAAGTTGTATGCTGTAACTCTGTGTCACGTGAGCCATTTTGATTAACTATTGTGAACAATTACTTCTTCGATTTATTTGTATTTCTGTTAATAATATTTGAATAAGTAAACCGATGTTATTTTCTGACGTTGTTGTTTATTTAACTTGCTTCCTATATCTTCTCTAAAAGTATATTATCATGAACCTACTGTGAAATATCTAGTCTGTGTCTAGAGGCAATATTATCAACTTTTGTGGTTATGTCTCTACCCACAGCTAGAATAATCAATTCTGTATGATGTATTGGGAAGATATTAACAAAACTCTTTTTTGTAAATAACCTGAAATAAGTTTCGTTAATACTCTAAAGATTGTTTAAATAGAACTATTTGGTTGTAAACCCTAGTTTCGTGACTTACCTGAAACAAGCGAGATTCCTTTGCATGATAAAGCACGGAACATAACTTCGATACAAACAAAACCAAACTATTTCTAAATCAACGAAGAAACATGAAATCTGGTACAGCTACAGTTCATTTCATGAACCAGTTTTTTATTTTCTGCGACGCTAATGACTCTTTGTCCATGGCTCAATCGGATAATATGATTTACATTCGACTTCGTTAAGGTTATCCCTTATTTTGTAGTACTTTCTTTGTAAGCATATTGTTCCGACAAGATTTTTAATTTATAATAAGAGAAGCGAAGTAAAAAGTTTGTTACCATAACGACATGTCGCGGGATCTACACATCACCACTACCAGATGTAGATTCCTTTCCTCGGAGTTGTTTAAAAGTAATTAGTCATTTAAAAAGTGAGAGTTAAAATTACAGTTCACATTTATTATTTTTTATAAGAACCTATACGATTGATGTTATAGTAATACGTATGTACAGGAACTATTTTGTAGATAGTGTTACCAGGTATCATATTCAATACAGTATCTTATAACCACCGTTACCACAAGTTAACTTAATTAAGTAACAGAAGTATAAAATATAAAATCTGACATTATATATACCTTAATTATGGTATAATTATGATGGTTATGAATATTCCAATAGCGTTATAGAATTTTGACCCGCGATCCACACAACGAGCCCTACTTATCAATGTAGAATGTAACATAACAAGCTGTCTGTGCCTTCTCGCAGAGACTGACGTGATCGTTAATTACAATTTGCGCGTCCGCCGCCATTACGCAACGAGAGACGGCCCGCGTCGACATCATAATACTCATTTTTAAACAATCATTGAGCTGAATCTTCTCTATGTGCGGCTGCAGGCGACGCGGGCGCAGCGACCCTCCTGCGCATGGCACTTGCACATGACGATGAGGTTAATGGCACTGAAGATGCTACAATCAGCTTACCGATTATCAAATTGAAATATAACACGGTTATAAAATGATTGAAAGATAAAAATAAAAAATCTCCAAACCATTACTATCATATTCTAAGCTAGGGTTTGTAATCAAATCGACAATTATTTATTGGCTACAGTTATTTACCAAACAATAACAAAAATTAAAATGAAAAACAATGATATAATAATAATAATAAAATATGCTTATTTACATACTAATTGGAACTAAGAATTATGCATTCCAAACCAGATGTAAATTCTAACGATGCGTGTTAATGCGACCGACATTCTTTCACCTAGTTAGGATTTGTGAACAATATATCGAACGCCCCGCCTCGTTGTTTAGATAGAGAGTTCGATGCGAGAGGCTTAGCCGCTTTATTCGCCGGTATGTTGCAGTAATCGGCTTACGAGCGCGGTGTAGTGTGACCGGCCCGAACACTACACCGCACGCGCCTGAGATCTGTCCCAGACGCATTTGGAAGCTAATATTCTTCTGAAATGTTAACATAACATGCAATATGCATTAAAAAGGCACGTTTAGATTGTATTTAGATAGGTTTGGTGCGCTACTACGAAACACATCAATAAATTGAAGGGACTCACGTCAGAAAGTATAGCTTTAGCTTTAGTTAGATAGCTATTAGAAAATAACTTGCTTGAATTGATATTTTTTTTACATAGAAGGTTTGAAGGATTGGTTTTTTGATTTATTTTAATTTAATTTTAATTGAGGTAGTTACATTATTTAGTATTGAATTGGAAAGCTTTACTGTCAAGTAAGAAAGGGCAAGTAAACCATGTAAAAACTAAATAATTGCAATGATATGCGTGATACGCGAGTGTAGTCACGTACTCGTATTAGTATGTGTATAGTAGAGACAGGACGTCCCTGATGCCGCTACTTGTCACTATCCATCGCCGCCCCGCCACCCCCGCCTGCGCCCACGCACACCACCACACGCGTCTCGTGTACACACACTCGGAGCCCGCACACACACACATCCACACCCTCACCACCAACTACCTACTGATGGGAAACGTCTACGGTTACACGCTACTTGCACAGATTTGATTATTCATAGGTGGCAAGCACACGACTTATAAATAAACAGACATTTGATGAATTACAATCCTGTATACGGTAAGTCATGATTACTGCAAGTAACGAGGAGGCAAGCACAAGAGAGCTTACCAAAAGCTATTCGTAATATACTACGCAAAGTTCGTTTCCCCTTTTATTAAGCCGTTCACTTTCGCAAAAAATCGCACACAAACAACAAACCGTTTCTTAAATTATAATGATTAATGATTCAGCCCCGCGCCTCCCATTCTTAAGTTTTTGTTTGTCAAAGAACGAGAAAGATGCATCCAACACGTATAGCTATCGCTGTCTTCTGAATTGAATAGATACAAATAGTTGCTAGTGTCGTTCGGAGTGTCAATTAATGATTCATGGCTAGACAGAGCTGCGCCGGCGCCTCTTGTTCCGTTGCAAGCGCAAAAAACGAGCGTAGGCGTAAAAAGTGACAGCTGAAGTGACACGAACAAGTAGCTATATCTGGAACCAGCAAAAACTAACAAGAACACTTGTTTTGATTTAATAAGAATAGCTTGTTTACTACGCTGATAATATAGTAGGAACGTGATTTCATTTCGTTCAAAATGTATTTACAAAGTCGCCAACTGATAACATCAATTAATGATTCATATTATTAGTTGCACACATAAGCAAACACCTACGCGCTTTCACTACGCCTTACATCACATCTTTAAATCACCATTACAAGTACAGATTAAGTCTGAACGATGCCCGTAAATTCGATTTATAGCATCATTCACGGTCCGCCGACTAAATGTCAGCTTTAAACCAGGAGACTTAAAGTTTGAATTGCCGTGATCTTTAAACCGAGGTGTCCTACCTAATCCTAATAATTATAACGGTGAATGGTAATGTAGTACAGAAGGCGTGGAGTGTTGTATGGAGTGATTCAACGCGGTGTGAGTCGCAGTCTGCGCGTGATTCACCGGAACACGGCTCGGCCTGGTAATGAGGCTTTATTGTTTGAAGGCATCGATAGGGGAATGGCAATGTCGGTGCGTAGGTGCCATCATCACCGTTAATGCAGTAATAGTTTTGTAATGGGCTGTCGAATCAATGATTTACGGTTTTACGGTCGAATTAGAACAATTAGGACTCTGTTCGTCATTCTAGAAAATATATTCGGCTAATGAAACAAAACTTGTGATTTCTTGACAGTTCGAAAGAACTCGACTGTCAAAAATTTTAAACAGTCAATTTAGCAAAGTGCTTATAGTAAAGTGTACAAATCTAAAATATGAAATGCAAATTCTTACTTCACACGTCAAGACTATTCAATTTGCACTTATCAGCAAGTATTAAACCAACTATGTTTAAAATGGTAATACCGGTTACGAGGAATTGTATGCAACTATACGAGTTAAAAGGGAAGACCAAAGAATTTTCCACTTCCGCAAAGTAATACGCAGTTATAAATGTTGGTCGGAGCAGATTTCCTCATGTGAATGTTCCAGTACAAGAGGCGGCACTCCATGTCTCCATGTAGGGCACGGTATCCGGAGCCGGCAGCAAGTGGGCCACCGCCGCCCTCGGCGCGGCGCGGCGTGCCCTTGACTCCGCGGATACTTCCTCCTTATCAGATAACGACGTCACGCCGCAGGTGAGCAAGGTCAACCACTAACCGACACATGGAATAGCCGACGTAAACATTACTCATCTATGTGACGCACCAACTTGTACCTAAACATGGTTGTTTTGTAACGACATACTAATTAAGTTCGTATCTGATGGAACCAAGTGGATTCTCTGTAGTGCATGCAAAATCATCACATTTTAAGATCGATGTCCAGTGGACCGCGGAAACGACATCACGATACAATACGTACCTCAGAGCGAGGTGCGCAGTAGACACATATTGCGTCTATCTATACAACTCTTAACCGAACAAGAATTGATTTCATTTCCTGGTGAATATCGATTACGAAATCTGATCTCAGCGTTTTGTTAGCTATGTTTAGTTTAGGTTTTTTCTCAGACGGCTAGCATCTGCATCGAAGAAAATGTGTTAATATAGTCGCTGGACTGCTTTTAGTTTAAATTTCGTTTCAAGGTTTTTACGACTCAGCTCAATGACTGATATGTTTATTTAAAAATAACAATAACACCAAAAACAAAACTTTGCGAGCCTTTATTAGAAGAGCCTATAATTTTGGAGTGCGTCAGAGTCGGGCGCCGCACTAAAAATAGAAATGTTTTTTATGTCTACTCCAGATTGTATCGTAGGTACTTAAATGTTTTGGTGAAATTTCTCTGAAGGTCAGGGGCGGCTTTGTGTGTGTGGGATATACCTACTAAGAGAGACGGTCAAAGGCATGAAAGGTGATGGGGAATTCCTGATAACTAAAAGGTCACATTTTTCGCAATTACAACGTGAGAATACTTAGAATAGAGACCGATAATAACATGACTGATTAAATTAATTGCTCAGGCTGGAAGTACGAGAATACTATTATAGGAACTTGGAAAACATACATAGCAATCAAGTCTGTAATTACACTCTTTAATGTTACGTAACAAGCGCATCGCGATGAAAGGTAAAACCACCCGCTGTACAAAGACAAATGTGTCTGTCCGCACAATTCATTTAACTTAATTGTGCTGAGCTCACATCCAGCCATTTGTCACCACCAATTTGTGGGCTTTATCCAGCAGCTGTAACGTGAACACGTCATTGAAAGCAATACCGCTACATAATAATCTTCAATATGTAACATTATGTTTCCAAGGCACTTCGATACAAAACCAATGATGTGCAGCTTCATTTTAACTTTAGATGATCTGTAATCTGTATGTAAAAAGGTATGGCATTATTCAAGGAAGTAGACCATCTCGTCTGAGGCTCTACATCAAGTTCTACAATAAATCACCCAACACCTACTATGGATATTGTATGATATACATTCGGGAAGTAGCAACGCGTACTTATTTCAATAACTTTATGGATATCACATAGTTTCGACGTGGAATTTCCGATCTTACGCCAAGATACTACGGACTAAAATCGATTGTAGTAATATTTTGCGGAAGTTGTATAGTCTTAGTCCTATAGTCGTAAAGCCAAGCCCTAGAAACTTTGCAACAATTTCGTCATAAATTTTTTGTGTCGAATACTTTAAGTTCTAAACTGTTCGTTAAAATAATGTAACACTCTTTAGCAGATTAGTGGTATTTTGTTGTAATTACATAATTAGAATATTATTAAGTAATAACTTCTGTTTTTATATTGGGTTTTCAAAAATATCTTGTTTTTTAAAGGTAGGGAAAAAAATTGCTTTGTTTTGAATACTCAACATACCGAGACCGAGATGTGTTTTACATTAGATCCAGTAGTGACAAAGCAAAAGAGAATCGGTTCTAGTGAACCAAGACCTGCTTTAATGGGACGAAGTTCAGTGTAATTAACCTACAAGGGCTCAAATGACGGCGAGACATTAATCAACTGAGTCGGTGCTCTCAATACTTTAATTAGGTTTTAGTGTCACTCGACTCTAGATGATGTCAACTTCATTCATGAGTAACCATCAATTTCAAAAATCCGAGATATGATTAATTTTCAAGAGAATTAACGAATTTGTTTGTTAATTTACCAGCTCTTCGAAAAATATCTCGTTTTTTTAAATTATGTACGTAAAATTATATAAGGCTGAGCCCTGACCTATATACTTTTATGAGTGGCTAGTCGTAAGTGGAATCGTTCGCGCATTAACTCTGCGGACTTACTTCAAGTAGCTTCTGTAGTTTCATACAAGTGCTGCGGTAACTTCACCACTTGCCACGATGGTTGAACTGTCACAACGATGAAATGGACATCCATTTTAAAATTTCATATATTTTTTTGAATTGTAATTTCATTAACAAGTGTCCACTTACTGAAACCAATGGCGCCGTAGTGTACAAATGTATTAGTATTAGGTTGTATGTAGAACCGGTAACACAGGCAACACCTACATGGGCTGAGGTCGATATTTCGAGCCCACGCAACGTCTCAGCAGGCGGCTAAACGGAATTTATCGTCTCCTTCAACTTGATTGTGCCTGCTGGAGCGAGTTACTACAGGACGCCCTAACAACGCCAACTTTAAAATACTCATAAATACATTAAACCAATGTGGCCACGCTCAAAACTTCAGATGCAAATCGAATGGGATGTTTGTGCCAAATCCGATAAGGTTTGGCGATGATAGCGCAAGCATATTACAAGCGGGAAATATTTTATTTCCGTTCGTAAATCTACTGTAACTCGAAGCTTTTAGAACGAAGAATCTTAGAAGTGATATCGAAAGAAGCTCCAGAACTTAAGCGTGGATGGGCAAGAACAAAGCCTATGTTATTGACCGGTCGTCGACTAAGAATTAATGTGTTACACCTTTTTGATGTGCCAGAGTAGAAAGCGAAAGTTTGTAAACATTGCAAATCCTGACTGTTTTCACAAGAATCACCGTCTGAACAAACGAAATAACATTTTTTCGAGAAACCGTCGGCTAGTTGCAAAATCCTGAATGGCTTAGTTCCGACAATCGATCGCGGAGCCGCCACCACGCTCCATCGCTTCTGCTCAATGTCACTTACTACACACTGGACAATACAACGGAGTTTTGCCAACCGCACTCACTTACGCGAAAACAGAGTAATGAGAACACGCCTAGTTCGCCAAACTCGAGATTCCTTGAATATACCTCGCTACCATTATTAGTCACGAGACGACCTAATAAGATTTTTTAATTATAAACACTTCTTAGTCAGATTTTCCTCTAAACAGAGTTGCAAGAAAATTACGCTTTATTCCTAGAAGACTATTCCAACGAGTAGGTCACAAACTACTAATGAACTTTACTTCGTGTGTTAACAAGAGGCAGCTTCAGATTTGTTCAACGTAATTGCGCATTGGGTTATTGCCTACGGAATTGAGTCGTGAAGTATCGGTTATAGAGTGTATAATTGCATGTCGGCGTCGGTGGGGTACGCGCGACTGAAACCTCGGATCATTGCACCCGGCACTTCCCGGCGAGCTGCCTTTCTCTCGTCTACGGGCCGTCTACTTAACTGGCATAGATCAACTAGCCAAACAGACGTAACCCATCAATTCAAAGTACCTACGTTCATACAAAGTTCTTAATATAATCGTAATAAAGGTATATTTAACTCAAGTCCAAGTCCCAAACTATACGATAGATGCATAGGATTATTTGCTTACTTTTATTATTTTTAATAGAAATTACAAGTCTTTAGGTTCTTTGTTACACTTCAAAAGGTTATCTAACTATCTACTCTTTGACCGCGTCTGCTGGTATTTGTTACGTAGTTAAACACCCACTAACATTTCGGTTAGCGAGCAGTTATCGTCTTTAATTTACACTTACATAACTGTCGGAACAACTGCTCTTGTTTAAAAGAAATTAACCGAGATTTTATTAGCTTGTGGCCAGTGGGAGTTACGACTTAGGTTAACTAAACCGTCTATATTACTAAGCTAGGCAAGCTTAGATTACGAATATATTTTACAATTTTATACCAGTTGGAGTTTAAAAAATAATTGAGTCGTCGTGTGCAGTGTAAACAGTTTGCGTAATATTGTGTGCTCGCGGGCCTCGTCACTGTATCAAGTAGTCCGTGCGTCATCGAAGGTCGCAGCTTTTACACAATTTCACTCAGGTGCTACTTTATCTTAGAATTTCGTCAACTAAATCAGTATTACAGTGTACACCGGCACCTCAGCGGAACGAATCATGTTTTTAACTCTCAAGACTGGTCTAGTACGTGTCTATCATCTCAATCTGGTATGAGAATGTTATTTAACTATCGGTAATTACGGATCCATCGTCAAGACTGCATATCTTGACCTGTTCTCGTGGAACTAGTTTGTAGGCAACACTAGGAGCAGACTCATGGTGGAAACGGAGTACCACTTACTGCCTATGTTCATTTATATAAAGTGAAGTAAAGGGACTATTTTTATAGTAAACTTAACCTTTATGGTTTTTTCTTTATGGTTTGAAACTAGAAAAATATTTGTCTCCGTGTCGATAACAGAACTAGAACAACTATACTCTAGAAATCACGTTACAAAATAATGAATATTATAAATGTTAAAATGAGTAAATGCATGTCAGTCTGTCTGTAATGTTCCGCTTTCACGTCAAAGCTTCGTCATACTGGGAAGAAGGGCAACTTTTTCCCTCATAAATAACTTAGTTGCTATTCCCATGGGAAAATCATTTTTATCCACTTTCCACCGAATTGAAGTCAATGCAGACGAATTCGCGGGTACCAACTAATTTATTGTAAACGAAAAAAAATATTTTACAATTTATTTAAAAAGTTATAGTTAAGTTTATTTATAAACTATAAAAGATGTGCTTCTAAATAAAAAACGTTCACTTAAGTATTAGTATACTGGAAAACGATAAAAAAAATACAACGAATTTTCAATTGTCAAGTCTTTAAGTAGTTTAATTTTTGAAGTAAGAGTTAAGAGGAACGGTTAAGAAATATCCATTAGTTTCTCCTCACCATAGTCGGGCAAAACTTGGTTCAATTATAAGCTATTAAAGTTGATTTTATCAAAACTAACTACATTTGATAATGATTGATGTAAATTGTGATGTTGCGTAGCAATTTAGTAAAACTTTATGTTTATTGCAGTATACTTACTCGTGTTTTTATTTTGAAAAACCGAATGATTGTGTTTTCTTTTGTATTGAAAGTCTTTTCCATGTTTTATGATAGCTACTAGCTTTCATATACAATAAAATCCTTTCCCTACATTAAATTAATGATAATAATAGTTAAAATAAAATAATTTCACTTTTTTCGAACAGAATTGCCGCAAAAACTTCTACTACATGCCGATGACCCACTGCCAAAGTGTGTCATAAAACATACTTTCTAATATTTTAATGTCGTGACTTATGATCTTAATGTGTATGTAATAAGAGTGAGATTACCGCATACGACGTTTTCAAGTAAGACAAAAACTAATAGCAAAAGAAACAGCCCGGTTATGACGATTTATCTCCGCATGCGAGCCGAACTAACAAAAAATATGCTAACACTCGATTAGAAAGGAGTTTCAAGTAGGTAATTAGATCTTGGAATCATCAAATTCGGGTGTTTAAGTATTGGTCAACTGATTGACAGTTAATTACAGAAAAGATAGAATGGCAACTAAGATAGGTATAATAATAAACGACGTACAATAATAATGTAATAAGCAAACCCCTCGTCCCTGGAAGCATAAGTATGTGGAATACCAACGTGGACCACAAGTCACAGCCTGATGGAATGTGCTAAACCCCAATTACTTTTAAAGGTACCTCCAATATGAATTAAATATTTAGGCATATAATCACCCTATTATTAAGGAATACAAATTATATAATTAAACATTTAAAGCGTTTAGTATGACTATCACTATTGTTTATAGCGCTAGTGTGTTGATTAATCAATTCAAATTACATAAGTAAGTAGATCAAGTGTTTAAGATATAGATAGAAGAATACGTGAGTATTAAGATCAAATTATCAAAGTCTTTAATTATAAACTGAAAGGTACTTTTAATGAATTCGGTGAACCAGCATAGCCACAAGTTAAAGAACTAGGACCAAGAGTTCAACTGTAAACAGGGAAATAACAAGATAAAGTCGAGGATAGTGCGCTATCGTTTGTAATCTATACTAATATTATAAAGCTGAAGAGTTTGTTTGTTTGTTTGTTTGTTTGAACGCTCTAATCTCAGGAACTACTGGTTTGATTTTAAAAATTCTTTTTGTATTGAATAGACCATTTATCAAGGCAGGCTTTAGGCTATATAACATCACGTTGCAACTATAAAGAGCGAAGAAATAATGGAAAATGTGAAAAAAACGGGGAAAATTATTCATCCTTGAGAGCTTCCGTTGCGTGCGCTGCCAAAAACGGTTCTAGATACCAAAAATATATGTATGAAAGAATTAAGGGAACTTTTTACCGCGGGAAAACTTCGCATTCCCACGGGAAACCGACTTCTACGCGAACGGAGTCGCGCGCGGCCCCTAGTTGTAAAGATATACCATACAGTGAACCGACAGGGATAATGACGCAGTTAGGTGGGTAGGACTTTGTTTAATCATCGATGTAACCTGATAGCCTAGTATTTAGTGTATTGACCTAGCACTAATTTGCCATTGGAGGTGTCTGGCGGTCCGTCACAGGCCGTCGCTACACGAATTCCGACCTTCTGCGACCTATCGACGGTCAAGCAAACCAAAGATTTATAGACAGACCATTGTGGAAAAAATACCTATATTTAAGTATTTTCAAATTATGAACTGCATTTAAGAAACATAAGTACTTAATTGTATGAACTTATCAGCATTTGGTTATCCAGCTTGCTAGATTATGCTGTATTGGAAAGAGAACTATTGTTAAGTTTTCTCAGTTTTTTTTTAACTTTATTGTTTTATATTTTACCGTATATTAGGACGAACAACTGATTGGGATTGTCGCAAGGCGCGCGCGCATGGTAATAAAGCGTTTGTCCTATCAGCAGACATCGGGGCGCCGCAGTGAAGGTGCTACTACAACCGCTGTAGTTAAGTTTGGTGCAGTTGAACTTTAGCTCGTCATCGGCAACAGTAGAAAGCGACAGTGATTTCGGTTGCGCAAGCGGCGGCCGTTGACCGGCGGCGCCGGCGCGGGGGCGGCGGCGCGGGGGAAACTCGCATGTACACAATTATTGCTATACTAGCCCCCAAGTGTGTCGAACCTACCTTACCAATCATCTAATTGAACACTGGTATAATTGGGTAGGAATTTAGTTAAAAAAAAGTTTATAAAGTTATTTTGTGTTACCTAGAAGTTCTAGGCTAAGACATACTTGAGGGGTAAATTTGTTTCATATATTACATACTAGTGGCCGCCCGCGACTCGGTTCGCTTGGAAGACGGTTTCCCGTTTTCCCACAGTAAAAGGTATTCTGATGTATAACCTTTATCCCTACAAAGTTTCATACAAATCTGTCCAGTAGTTTTTACTTGAAAGAGTAACAAACATCCATCCCTATATCGACTGCCGCAACGTACAGTATCGAATCTGCAAATTTTACTTTTTTGTTTTATTGTACCAATCGATAGAGCATTATAATTAGTCTTAAAAACAATAAAAACATTTTTGAAAAATAATATATTTAAACAAGTTTTTAGTCGAATACAATCGATACTTCACACTTTAAGCAACTAACATCATCGAATGTTACAATTCGATAGTGTTCGTAGGTGTCGATGCGCGCGAACACTCTGTAACTGCCCAAGTCGATAGTATTCGCCGTGATGTAAGCCAAGGTGTGCGTGTTTAGCTTTAGGTAGTTTTATTTCATAATTTTGTTATTAGTGTTTTGTTTTAATTTGTTACTTCTTATTTAAAGTTTAAAAATGAATAGTCGAGGTAGATTTATGGTAAATTTAGTTAAAAAAGGAGAATAACATCATAGTCTCGAAACCACGTGCTATCAAATAATTGCCGATCATCCTGGTAAGTGTACATTTTCTGTTTAATTAGCTTACGTAATATTGAGAATATGTTCTATTGTATGTATTTTTGATTTAATCTTTTTTTAAATAACCAGCAATAATGTTTTTTTATATTTAAATGAAGGATAACAAGTAAAACTATCGAATGTGGTAGATTCAATAATGTTCCAAGTGCATCTATACTAGACATATATCGAAAGTGGCACTTCCGATAGTACACGTGTACATTTTTGGTATGGGAATTAACGAATGTGGTAGTTTCGATTGTGTTCTTAGTAAAACATTTATCGAATCTACCACTTAGTATATTGTTCTACGCTGGATACTTAATTTAATAGCGGATTCGATGGTTGACAGTTTATTATTACTACTTCTTTTGATCTAATAATTAAAGTCAGACGTTCAATATGTTTTTTCTTTGTTTAAGTATGCCCTATACGTAACAACGACTATAACCCAAGAAGAATTATTGAAGTTATTTAACGATCTTTATGACGATGTGTTTCCCACTTCACAAACGGAAGAAACAAAATCTAATGAGAGACTGGCAAATGACTCCCACAATGTTATACTGGGCAGTGAAGAATGTACACCAATGCCATCACCACCTCCGGACAAGACCTCAATTTTGGATCACCATTAACTGAAAACTCCGTAGACCCAGTAGACGATGTAAATCAAATAAATCCTTCTGGAAAATGGGATTAGTGCTCGGTTAATTCCCTTTCTGTCGTCGACTGATGCTCTGACTAAACGCCAGTACGCCTATAGGGCGGGACGGTGTACTACTTCTGTTGTACGGGAAGTTGTCAAGAGTGTTATCAGTGTACGTGAGGCCAAAAAACGTCACTCTGTTATGCTGCGATCTGTCAAAACCATTTGATGTCGCTAATAGAGATTTATTGGTGGCTAAGTTAGCGCATCATGGAATTGTTGGTAACGCGTACTCAGTATTAAATGTTCTGCTTAGGGATCGAACCCAGGACGTCACTGCGGGACTGGACAAGACGGATACAAAGTCTACCGATCTAGGAGTCACTCAGGGGTCCTCGGTTTCAAACAACTTGTTCACATTAATATTGAACGACCTTTCAGGTGCTATATCGACTGGTAGTGTGTAAATGTATGCAGATGATGTAGCAGTGTTGATAACTGGGTGTACGAGAGTAGAGCTAGAACTCCAACTACAAACTAGAATCGAACAACTAAATTACTGGTTCACAAGTAATGGTTTAGTTCTGAATCTGAAGAAGACAAACTTTATCCAATTCTGCTTATCAGGCCGTTCTGAAACACCCTTGACAGTACAGGTAGATAACACAACAATTGAAAAAGTTACTTATTTGACTTTCTTGGGTTTTGGGATTGACAGGGGATTGGAATGGAGTACATAGAAAAATTATGCGACAGGTTAAGTCAAGTATGTTTCGCGTTGCGCTGGGTGAGCGGCGTGGTGCCGCGGGACGTTGCTTTTACTTGCTACGTCGCCAGCGTGCAGTCCCTGCTGCAGTATGGTACCAAGCTATGGGGACATGTTGCTGACTGGTAGTGTGTGTTCCGGTTGCAGAAAAGGGCCATTCGTGCGATAGTTGGCATTAAGAGTGACGTATCCGAGCCTTACTTTCGTTCACTTCAGATTATGACTTTGCCTTCGCTTGTGTTGTAGCACAAAAATGTAGACTAGCTAAACTCTAAAATTGACAAGTGTTATGGGTCCTTTAGTTTATAACCAGCTCTCTGGTGATATAAAACAGGCTATATCAATTAATAGTTTTAAAAATAAACTGAAAGAATGGTTGCTACAACAAAATCTTTACAATTTACATGACATTCTTTTTTTTTCTATGTATTTAACATTGATTGACATGTTGAATTATTATTGTTATTATTTAATTATTATTAATTGTATTATTATTATTTTTGTTTTTAATTATAAAGGTTCTAGGTTTATAAAAAATGTCTTGTCTATGTCTATGGATTCCGATTATTTCAGGTTAAATTCGTTAGTACAAACACGTCGCAATAAGAAAAAAAACCTGCAACGATGCATTGAAGTCACTATATTCGGATAGTTTGCCAGTTCCGGAGCCAAATATAAAGATTTAATAAGTCTTTGCGAAGCAGGACTTATACCTAGACAATACCACGTTTTTTTTACAAATCTTAAAAGGAGTCAAATCGAAAATGTTTCGGCGAGTGATAAAGACGATTAGATTAGAGAAAAATGGATTTGAATGAAAATATTATTCGGGCTATTTATTTTTGTCAGTTACTAAGGGTTTGTTAGTTTTTTTATGAAAGAGAGATTTTTATTTAATTTAGATATCATTATTACCCCAAAAGTTTTAATGAACGAGTCTGATTATAGTTGTGATATACAGGTTTGTTAGGTTACTTTATAATATTTATAATTAACGTAATAAGACTTATTGATCTCAGGGTATAAAGTACAAAAGTAAATTTAATTATAAATACCTATAGTATTGATATGATTAATGTGTGATTTAATTCTATGGTACTCAATGTGATTAGTTTTGTATTAACAGAATACTCTTATGTTACTAGTAAAGGATCTCATGCTGAAATGGCTATTTTTTGTTTCATATTATATTTTGATTCAATGAATATGAATAATTTTAGTAACAAAACGAGGATTTGATATTGGTACTCCTTTCTCTTTCTTTAGAAGGCAATTATATAAACAAATTACTTATAAACCAACTATTGAAACTTCATATTTTTATGGTTGGTTCGTAAATTACCAAGGAATAGTATCGAAATTGGTAGATTCGATATTTTCCATGATTTGATAACCCACGAATAGAATCGAATCTGCTACTTTCGATTAATTGGCAATTTATATCGACATGGTACACCATCGAAAATGAAATTTAAATAAATTAAAAAACAAATTTTATAACCACGCGTAAGCTATGGAAAGCACATTAAATAACCAATTTTTTAAGGGTATAATAGTCATAAAATTATTATAATTTATCTTTAGGGATCAAAAAACAACTTCAAACTGTTCTACTTTAAAATATCAGTTTTGCAGGTTCAATACTGTTCGTTGCCGCAGTCGATATGTATCTACACATCCATACATCCATTTATACAAACACACAAACTTTCATGTTTATAATATTAGTAGGATAGATAAAAATCTATAAAAGGTAGGTACTTTCCCACAATAAAAGTTCCAGTATGTTTACTATTAGGCTAACAGTTAAAAAGCCAATGCAATAGTTGGAATCTTCTAATGTTAAACCCAATCAACACATTATATTTAGCAAAAAAAAAAGCAAGAGGAATACTCTTGCTAACAAAAAAAGCATATTATTGTTAATCTGCAGTTCCATTCTATCTATTATTCAATAGATATTCACTTAGTTATCATAACAAGAAGTGTAATAAGTATAACATTCTGTAGTAAACAAGACAGCACAAAGCCCAATCATGATAACCCGGAGTTATCTGCAACACATTAACAACTCACTTTCGCAGTTAATTTGGTATCCTTATTTATAAATAGCTTCATAACAGAATAGTTGTAATGAATCATAATACATCCAATGTTATGATGACAGCCATGTTAGATGGAGCAATTGACAGGTGTGGTACTATAAATAACAGACAAAGAGGATGCCCAGAGAAGAAATATTTTTTGACAAACTATATCATAGTGTTCGGGTTCTAACTTAAACAGAAACTTTCAGGTTCAGGTAATAGTTGTAAGTTGTATTAGTGTGTGCAGTGTAGTGCCATTATAAAAGCTTTACCTTACTGCCTACAGTAAGTATCGTAGTAAGAAAATCTATTAACTTCTAATATGATTTATATAACTCTTGTTTAAATAAATCTAAATAAATCTCCAGACTAACACACCAATTATGTGGCCCTAAAGTAAGTTGCAGTACGCACTTGTGTTATAGGCACCACATAATGGACTAGGGGAGAACCTAGTTACACTCAGACACAACCAATATCGAAAAAACCAATTTAACTAAATTGGCCCGACCCAGGGATCGAACCCGGAACCATCAGCTTGGCAGTCTGGTATATATACCGCTGCACCACAGAGGTTGTCAAAAAAAATCATTATGCAAAGGAGTATTTTAAAAATATATATTAAAGGATGAGTGATAAAAAACTGAATTATATAACTTTAAAACACAAAAAAGGAATGAATTGATCATTTTTTGCTGATTAGCTTGGATAGGTTTATACTCAAGAAGTGATTGTTTATTAGATTTTTGATTAAAGTAATGGATTCATTGCATGTTTAGATCAAAGACAATACAAATAAATTGAGGCCTAGTTAACTGTACCGACTTCATCCAATATGCAGTAGTGAATAATGGTTCATGCAGATAAATTACAACGGTAAGTTATTTGCAACACAATGAGTGTGCTTGTACTGCATTACAATGTGAGACATGGTTTATGTTGTTTTCTAATTATAGCTTGTTTTATCAAGCATGTTTCGTAAAGTGCGCTGTATTTAGCTGGAGTAACCTTGAGTATCAGCTGACGAGTGTATTGCTTGTGTGGCCTACATTGGTGTCGTGGTAGGTGTGTGGGTGTACTGTACTGACCTCTTCCCGTCGTTTGAGCCAGCGGCCGCAGGGGCTCTCCTCGAGGATCTCGCTCTCATCCTCGGAATCTTCGCCGCTCTCTCTTGGCGACTTGCGCTCTTTATCAATACTCCGACCGCCCGACATACCATCCAATTACTAACACACTAAACTACAAAACATCCACCACTCGGTCCAACGATATCACACAGACGTTTTCTATCAGAAAACTACTCGGATATTTATTCAAAATACACTTTTTCTAGTAACCATATTATCCAAGGTTGCACTGAAAGACGTCACTATCGTTTCATCCCAAAGCATTATTAGTTATTCGCGCACTTTAGAAACTTCGCATCAAAAGAAAAATAAAGAACAACTATTTCTCTATACACAGCGATGACACACAGTGTTTCTAGCGAGCTTACTCATGATAATTGAAATAAATTGTCCGCCGGCGTAACTCGACTTCTCTCATCCGACACAAATATAAAAGCATAGACTAGGTAGCACTGTCACTTTTTGATTGAAAATACATAGACAATCTAAACAGTTGCGAGCACTGAGTTATTTTCAGTGTTAACATTTTATTATTGTTAGTATATACAAAACACATTTATTTATTTCTAATTAGTTAAAAAAAACTTCAAGTTGTCCGTAGCACAAAAGTAAAGCATAAGTCTATGGTTGTGTAGTTAACTGACATGACTGTTTTCTTTTGCAGGTTCTGAGCAGAAACTGTAGATGGCGGTAAACAGCAACGTTTACTTACGTTTTAACGTTTAGCCATCTACAGTTCATAAAAACTCACCTAGAGTGCGTTAGTAAAACCCCCCCAGTTAGACAAGTAATTTTGGCTGCCGGAGTTGCGTCTAAATATTTAAAAAAAAAAATCAAATTTTCGAAACTTTCGATTAAGTTAATACTTTTTGAAATTAAACCAGCACTGGTTCGCACGAAGTAGTTAAATATAGTAACTAAGTAGCTATTAGAGACATTGGGTATGTAGGTATAACCATCCATGGTATAACAAATAAAAACCATCGAAATTCAACATGTTCTAATTTTTCAAGTATTTTCCTATAAATTAAGCTTTTGATTCAAGATACAAATGTAACTTCTAAGGTTTATGCGATCATTACTAAAAATTTAACTTATTTTTACTGGATTATCACGCGTTTCTTTATTTACATTTTACTTAAGTACGTGCTACCATTAGCGTTTAGCGTAGGTGTTTAACTAGCAGGCTGCTAGTTAAACAGCCGCAGCTTCGAGTTCACTGCTACAGGCGCCCTTTATTTTGATAAAAAAATATTATTGTTAGTTTAACATTTGACTTAGAAATACAGTTTAATTTTATTAACTGGTGTGTTATTCTAGCGTATAATCTATCTTTTTTAAAAAAAATCTTATAAATGCAACCAACCGATTTTGCGTGGTTGAGTTACAAGTATACAAACTTTCACATCCTTACTAATTTCCTACAAGTATTATAAACGAGAAAGTTTGAGAGTAAATATGGATGTATGTTACTCTTTCCTCTTTCACGTAAAATATACTGGACGGATTTTGACGAAACTTTACAGAAATATAGGTTATACATCAGAATAGCACATAGGCTACTTTTTACCGTGGCAATAAGTATCATTTTGGGAATAAGGATTTTGATGCGGTTTTTTGCCATATCGAGGGCGTTGAAGCAAAAGTAATTAACTAGTGTTTTCATACTTCCGAAATAATCGCGATTTATGGTTTTTTTTCAGTAAATTTTCAAATATATTTTTTTGGGTTAATTATTTTACAGTCGGAAATCATATATGTTATGTAAAATTTTATTATATTTACGGTAGGTTAACTTTTGAAATGATTATATTTATATAAATAAATTAAATCGTTAAAAAGCAACTATTTAGTTTTGCCACAACTCATTTTCATACTGTCATCTGAGTTATGTACGCTATTTGACTAGTTATTGCTTTTATCCACAACTCAACTTGGTGGTAGAGACCAATTATTTCAATTATTTTAATAGCAGTTATTTAACTTTCCTTCAACTTAATATGGAAGAAACAAAGTTTTATTAAGATTTGCGAGACAAAAATTGTTATAAATTGATGATTTTTTAGTTGATAATCAAAATATATTAGGCATTTCCCTATTGGAAATGGACAAATTAACAACCTATTACTGTCTATCACTGTTTACGAAGGCTTGAGCTGAATTATATTATTATACTCGTCTTTGTGATGATGCATTTATTGTATCTTCAATGTTATGATATTGTCCAAAGTCCCAAGGCAAATACGCTCAAATAAAAATGTGTCAGACTCCTCGTCCACAAAACTACGTCAACAATATTCTTGTATACAACCCTTTGCCTTTAATACATTTATTTGCTTCCACTATCATACCAATCATTCGTATTTATAGAATGGTACTTTTGATACATTTCTATCACTTTGTATTAGTGGTAGCTCCTATAGAAGTAGCAGTAAAACAAAAAGAAGTCGTAGCTATCACTTGGTCCGACCATATTGTTATGTTAAAACGAATTGTGTCATTATTAAAACGAAACAGTTTATTCTGGAAGATGAAAAGACTAATCTCACTAAAACTCATGAAAATAATCCCGCAATGTCTGAAGATCAATTTTTTAGACTGGGGCTGAGATGTAGTCCCTAACAAAAGAGCTAGTCCTGACTTTTAGACTGAGGCTCACACAGCGTGCTATGGAAAAAAAAGGGCCATGTTAGATACGGGAGAGAACAAAAGTTACCGACATAGCCCATCGGATTAGCAAGCTGAAGTTTTAGTGGGCTGGCCACATAAGTCGAAGAACTGACAACCGCTGGGGTCGAAAGGTTTTGCAATGGAATAAACGTCTCGAAAAGCAGGGCGCCCCCTAATTAATGGAAGGACGACTTGCGGAAGGCGGCTAGAAGGGAATGGATGAAGAGCTGCCTGGATTATAACGTTACGGTGGGCGACATACTCGTAGCTAGCAGGGACTTATAGTATAATTTAACAAAAAGAACTTCGAATTTCTTGTTCTAGAAGAACAAGCGGTAGCCCAATTAAATATGTGGAAGTTCTTGAACAACGGTGATTGAACTTTTAATATAACATTACATTTTTCGACACCATGTAGATTAAAAACAAGGTAGCAAACTAGATCATTGTCATCGCCTGAAATTGGTTACCACTGGATTTTAAATAATTACTCGTTGTTAAAATCGAAAGATTTCTTTATTTGCCATTGAAGAGTAGCATTTTTTCTATATAATAAAGTGATTCTTTGTGAAAAAAAAAGGGCAACTGCACTGCACTGCGCACTAAACTGCTTGTTGGGAGACTTATGAGGCACATTTTAGGTAAGGCATTGTTACGCTCCGTTTGACAATCCTTAACTTTCATTTTATTTTCTTTCTTCAAAGTAACAGTTTGCTTAGATTAATTTTGCTAATTTCTTACAAGATCACGCCCTCTGAGTTATTGTAAAAATCCAGACGGCAAAATTAACGCTTACAAGTATTACAATTATGATTAACATTTCGATAAGGTAAACTTTCACCTTTGAACACTGAAGAAAATTCGAGGAAAAGACACCCCGTGGATATGGAGTCTTATAAGCAAACTACTACTATTTTAAAGTTATGCATGATAACTTGATCAAGATGCTTTTGTAACATATAAAACTAAGGCTTTGTCACTGAAATATATTGGTATTGTATATCTTCTTCTTCGTCTTCAATAGCCATGTCTTAGCCCGCTGCGGGGCATATGCCGCTCCAATAGTTCTCCACTCGGTCCTATCATCGGCTTTTCTTGTCCACGCTGTCCTGGCGTGAAATCTTATATCATAGGACCATCTGACTGGTAGTCTTCCTGCTTTTCTACTTCTCCTACTACTAATAGTTCTCCGCGTTTCTAGGTGTCCATTCTAGTACGGATATGCTCCAACGATCGTCCCCTCTTCGGCACAGTTGTCCAGCCCATGTCCATTTCAATTTCGCAATGCGGTATCCTTCATCTGTTAACTTGGTGCGTCTTCTGATGTCAGTGTTGCGCACCTTGTCTCTCAGTTATATCCCAAACATGCTCCTTTCTATGGCTCTTTGTGCTACCTTCAGTTTACTAATTAGCTTCTTAGTGAGTGGCCATGTTTCCAATGCGTATTTCAGCGATTGTGGCAGTATTGTAAATATTGATGCTAAATCCTTTTCTGTTAGGTAAGATGTCCTAACACCGCAGTTAGAAATTTCGGCGATAGAACTTTTAATACCTTATGTAAAATCTTAGATCTTTGTTCCTGTACGGCAAGTAGGGAAATTACATATTTTTATATAAACTAACAGTGGTTTTTTTTTAAATTCACTGAAGTCAAAAAATTATAACTGCACATTTTTAAAAGAAAAAGTTTATATCGGAAATATTTCTTAGAGTAAAATTAAATAACAATTCTTATGCACTTTTTCCGTGACGTGGTCAAGGCATTGTGCAGAATATTTTCGTTGTAGAAAATGATAACTGCACTTATTCACTTTATCCACGACTAGAAACAAATTTCATTTTATTTTATTTACAATTCAGCAAGTTATTTATTTCTCCCTGAACCTTTTTTGCATCGCATGCAAGATATTTAATTTCATTTTTTTTTCACAAAAATAATAATAATTTCATCAATTTGTCAAATATCGAAACCTGTTATATACCAAAAGATGCGTAATACTTTGGGCATTCAGGAAATGTCAATAACTCAATTTCGGCAAAAACCCTAGTTAACCTATTTTTGCTTCAACGCCCTCGATATTTTAGCGAATTTATTCATTAAAATTAGTATACAAGTTTCTTTAAGTTTGCCAAAATTTATTGTTTCGTGATCAAGTCGGCCGAAAATACACTGGCGGGTCGCTAGAATTATTATAAATGTGAAAATGTGTATGTCTGTCTGTATGTTCGCTTCACGTAAAAACGGCTTAAACGATTGTCTTGATTTTGGAATAGAGATAGTTCGACACCCAGAGAAAAAGGAAATACGATAATTTTACTGCGGGTAAAAGCCTCATTCCCACGGGAAAAACCATTTAGTTGCGGGTGAAACCGCAGGGCGGAAAGCTAGTATTAACATAATGTGTTTTTCCGTTGACGCATGTGAAGCTGCGGACAGTAAACTAGTTTTCTAATATAAGATTCCATTATTTGTTCTTGACGTCTCTACGTTTCACTGATTTTAGATTTGCGATCTTAAATCCACGGGTTTCTCCGATGTTGATAGCCAGCAGGACATTTTCATTCATTACAAAACACTCACACGAGGGGCGGCTTCACATTGAGTGTAGGTGATAGGAAACACACGTTAATGAACACCCTGTAATTGAATAGTTAGCACCAAGCTGTAGTTGAAGTCAATACGTGGGCTGCGCTGGCACCGCCTCGAGAAAACTTCACCTCCGTCGATAGTAGGTAACCTCATTAGAAACTGGAGAAACTTTGATTGGAGCTTTATTACCGGGATCTGCTCTGAAAGAACATTTTAAATTTACTGATTCATTAAGAGGTAAGAAGCTCCGATTTGGTTACAAAAGCCAAAACATAATTATTTAATTACATAGTAAAATCTATGTAGCTAGCTAACTTGTGTAGAAATGTTTAGATAATTAGATTGAACCATTGGATATATAATGGGCTGACAGCATCAAATGTAAGAGTCATTCATCGTGTAGAAAACTTCAAGCCTTGTCCCGACTCTGTCTTGGCCACAGCGTCGTTTGTTACACGACTTGTTGACTTAGTATAATGAAGTATGCCGCCGCAGCGCTGTTAATTTAAATTTTATTCATGACCTGACGCCCGCCATCGCTCACCAATCATGATTTTATTGCAACGATTTAACTCTACTCCTTCAACTTTGAAGGTGACCACAGAAAGGTGCTTCACGAAGTTATAGAAAAAATGTAACTCTGTACCTACCTTAACGAATATTATCTACGTATGCGTGTGTTTCACTAGCCACCTACGGTTGCGGCGGCGTGGTGTGGGTGCGGTAACACTTCTCTACTTGCGGTGCCTACGATGTTGTGGAGTGCATGCAAATATACTAGTGGGTGTTCCAATGAGGTTAGCTTAACTTATTACTGCTGCCCTATTAATATCGCAAACATGTGTTGACGTTGGCTGGTTCTGTATTCCTGTATTTAATGTTTATATTTGAAGCCAAACTACTAACTTTGTTCTGAGTGCCTAAGAACTAAGATATTAAATTTAAAAGAGGTCACTGCAGTGTAAGCTGCAATTTTATTTCTTTCAGTGTGCCGTAAAAAATAAATTTGGCAAAGTTAAAGTAAAACCCAAGTTAGCAACACTAGAAAAGGAAGTGAAATTATAGTAAATTTTGGAAAAACTTTCGTGCAAAACAAAAACAGAGCCACAGAGAACGGTTTTTATGTTCGAAACGGAATTAGGAGCGAATTCACTTAAAGCTAAGTTGTAGACTGTTTCTCTTAGGTTTTTATTGTTCGCAGTTTGCATTTACACCGAGGAAAAAATGTATTTTAAATTTTAAACTAGATTCTCAAGTTTTGAGAATAAAAATTGCTAATGCATCAGATTTTTTATTCTAATTACTTAGTTTTAAAATTAGTTAATGTAGAGCTCTACCAATAATATTAGGAGCACAACAAGGATTTTCATATAATGAGAGCTGAGCTGGCTATTTCAGATTTATTTATGAATAGAATGTAAATAAATACACGTGCGCGTTACGCACTCTCAGTAACTATACGGCGTTTTAACCTTTCTCGCACATTTTTAAACTTAAACCAAACTTAGATATTCATAGTTTAAATATTAAACTAAAGAAAAATACTGTTTGAAATTTAATTAAATATTTTTAAATGGAAACTACTTAATTGAAATCCCAATTAAACCGCATTATTGACAAATAACTCTACACTTCGCTTCAAGTAGTGTCTATATTTAGATTGTTTATTGAAAGATTTTCGTGGGAGCTGCTCTGAGCCGCTTTGTCTAGAATCTGAAGAGGTTCCAACTCGACACCTAATTACGTCCACAGAGGAGTGGCGCCGCTCTACGAGATCCTTCAATACACACAACGATAACTTTCCTGGAAAATTTGGGAAAAGCTCATTAAAGTTTAAAACTTTGATTACTGTTTCACTTATCAAAAACCATCTATGCGCGTATTGCTTAAGTTTTTTATCCCAAATGTTTCAGTGCGGTGTGACCAGCGTCTCACGTAAAGTTAATATGTTCACTATGTAGTACTGCGAATTAGGGACTTCACGTAATTCCTGAATAATTTTCTTAAAGTAAAAGTTAAATAATTTTCCGAATTATTCCGCGACATTTATGAGCAGCAGCGGTGGTTGGCCACGGCCATTGCTCGCAGCTCCCACTAGCTCCGACTCAGGCCAGACGTGTGGAACATAAAACAAAGACATTTATGACATTTTATTTGGCACATGTAACCTATGTTTTGTACTTTTGCACCTTGACTGTCGTACTGTCGTCTAGCCAAACTCTTAACTTTAACGATTTGTTTTTGTTAAAATACTTTTCTTTCGGCATCTTCTGTAATTAGATGCTGGCGTCATTGTGACTTTGTAAGTTTTATTTTAATTAATTTAGCCATGCTACCTAATAAAATAATTAAAATCTATCTACTTTAGCTATATTAAATTGAGAATGTTGTCGGTTTATAGAATGATGAAACATTTGTTTGTTTGACTAGTTTTCCGTGTGGGGTTAACTGTTGCAGCGCTTGCGATGAAGCCATTACCCGACTAGACAGGTAAGTGCTGGGCGCGGACCACTCGGCGCAGGAAGCAATACTCACTAAATATCTAATGTCTCCACTTGCCTACACTTGAACTACTCTTATACTCATGTTTAGTATTCTGTTTCAAGTAGCTTTAGAGGTCAGAGGAGATTTCATACACGAGTTCAATACTCTATGCTACGAGTATAAACTTTCATGTATTGTCGTTTGATATAAAAATGTAACGGACAATCTCGCTTGACAAAATCGTAACATATTCAACAACAAATATTGTTTTTAGAATGAATTCAATAAACACTTAAATCTCTCGTTTTTTTCAAATTTTCACCTTTTGAAACAATCGAAACAAGCCTTCGAGTTTAATGAAGTTTCTGGACAAATGGAGTAATAAATACTGATGAAAATTTCAATTGATATGCAGATGAGTTCACGGAGGCGAGTGCTGCAGGTGGCACAGAACCTCCGATGTCGGCTGCTAGCACTGGAGTTAGAAACAACAGCAGAAACAGGCATGGAAACACAACGTTGCACTTTAGATTCTCATTACATGCATGCTTCGGAAAGGCATTTTAAGCTTATGATGTGGTAATGGTTTAAATATTAGCAGAATAATACCCGACCCTTTCACACAACAGGCGGCAAAGTCGAAGGTATCAAAAATCACCGTGTTTGAAACAAATTACATGGTAACCGTTCTATGCTAGCTCTCGTACTATCAGAGATCATTGTAGATGGCCGCTATGAATGCAAATTATGACATTGTAATCGCCGAGTCTGGTTTCTGTCGTGTTTTAATTGGTCAGTTCGTTTCATTGGTTTCCGAGGTTTCCGATAACTGGAAGCGTGGGGATTATCATATGCTTTTATACATAGACCAACACACACGTAAATGGCCGCACCAATCATTTGTAGGTTTTGGACAAAAACTAAAATGAACGGCAAAAGATGCATCGCGGGGAGTCATGGGCGGCGGTGATCACTTACCATCAGGTGACCCGTATGCTCGTTTGCTCCCTATATCATAAAAAAAAGAGAATAAAAAAAAGTTGTAATGAAATAAAATTTTATTTTAGAGCATACATAAAGTTCTGTTTAAAAATGAACACAAAAGCCCCGCTTCCTCTGAACAAAAGTTAATTTGATTACAGTAAGTACCTGCCACGGCGCTGCGAAATACAAATAAAAGATGAATATTCTGCGATTCGTTAGGTTTCTCGTGATTTGAAATTGCGCAGATTGTAATGTTTTTTATGACTGGAAACACTGCGTTACTTATATAAAATTACATATTATTGTTTATTTATGTATTTATACCTAAATTAAAGTACATACTTAGAGTGTTCAGTTAAATTGTACTTATAGTTAACTGCTTGGGTGTTTCGTCGTTTCGCCCCGGTCCTGAAAGCACCGCGGTGCGAAACGCACAACGACGCTTTTTGAATTGGCCGATTCGCCCCGCGGTGTCAATCGGTGAACAACTTTTTTCGACTTCGTCGTTTGACACCGCTATTTTATAAACCAATCATTATGTACAGTTAAAGACAAAAGTGAATCATTTGTGTGAGTGGGTGAGAGGGCTAAGTCCATCTTGCTCACACCATATTGCTTATACAATAATATATTGCAAGACTGTACCGAAAAGGGTGTTTCCGATGATATAAGTTTTCTTTAGTTTTTTCTATTTAGAGGCTTGATTCGGACTGAGACATCGGCGCTCTCTTCGGCCTGTTCATATTCTAAACCGAGCAATACCTTAAAGAGAGCACTGTTTTAGCGAATTATTTTGACTATCATTTTCACTATCCTAATCGTCGAAAATCGTAAGTAAAGTTCGTCGAAAAAGTAAATACATTTGTATGTAATATTTTTTGTTACAATATGCGTTTTTAGAGTAGTACCTATACGTGATTACATTACAAAACGTGAATTATAAATATCACCATTAACCATTTGATAACTCCGAATACTTGGCGTTTCTATGTTTAATCAAAAATGTATTTACTACTTACACAATATGTAACTACGACTAAATTGAGTTACATGTACGAATAATTAGAGAATATTTAAATAAACCCTACCTACCTATTTAATCTACAACTTACTTGTGTACTCAACTGTACAAAAATCAATAATAAGATTTTTGGTGGTGGTGCCAAACGACGAAGTCGAAAAATGTTATTCCCGTTTAACACCATTGTTATTATTAACTAGCACCGCGGGGCGAATCGGCCAATTCAAAAAGCGTCGTTGTGCGTTTCGCACCGCGGTGCTTTCGGGACCGGGGCGAAACGACGAAACACCCAACTGCTTAAGCCTGGAATATCTAATTAAATAGAGTTTATATCTAGATAATTCCATTTTATCTATCGGCTTAGGACTGCTTAAATCTAGAAATACTTAAACCCTCCAACCTTGAAACGGTAAGCTCTGTAGACAAAACATTGTACTGACGACGAAATACATTTTAATGTTGAATATAATTTTTTTATTTAGAATACAGGCAATTACTAAGTTCCTATTAATTTTCAATATTTGCTTATTTGATGATAGCATACGATAGCAATAGTATGTTACCTATAGGTACAAATAATATAAAGAGGTAAAGTTTTAGAGTTTTGTTTGAGTTTTTTTTCTATAAATGAATTAATAACCTATTTTAATTAAAAAAACATATATAACGGATCGTTACGCGTTTTTTAATTTGTATTTTATTTTTCTTCGTTTCAGATCGAATATAAATAAAAGGCCAAGTGCGAGTCGGATTTTCAATAAAAAAGGCAAAAAACACATGTATTGACGGCCCTAACAAATTCATTTTATTATAAACAGACAGACGGCTCTAAATATGGTCCCGTTTTTACCCTTGGGTACGAAACTAAAAATAAATACCTTTTAATTAGGCAGTTTTTAGTAAAATAGGGCAGGTGACCCGGTTGTGGCCATTGACCCCTTTGTGGCCATTTGGGGTTTCAAATAATTATAACTAAGGCAAAAACAAATTTATTAATATATGGTTTATATTATTTAGAATATTGAATATTGGTAGCACTGATACCGTTGATTGCTCTGATGTGTCAAGCTTCACTTCGATGCAACAAGCCATTCTTATCAGTTGAGCGCGAAATTGTTAAAATCTTAGTAAAAAGGCTAAGGCGAGCGCGTGACTAATAAATTTTTATTTTTTAAATCTTTGATTATTTTTTGGATTTTTATGTTAATACTGCTTGAAGAATATATTGTCTAAGTAGAACTAAAGTTATTTTGTCGCCATATATTTATGAAGCGAAGTTATGAGCAGGTGGCCACTAATGGAGTCAAATTCATGTATTTCGCCATCTTTGGCCACGTGGCTGGCCAAAAGTGGTGTACATAGACACCCCACTTCTGGCCATTTATATTTTATCGAGGTTTTTTTACTTGGCTTTACGTACCAACGTAAGTGTTTCATGCCTCAACCATAGTCAAATAGTGACAAAAAAGAAGCCGTGAAAAAAATAATATTCCAGTAATAATAATAATAATAACTTTTTTTGAACACAATTAAGAATGGGATGCCCCTTTCCACTGTTAATAGAGATGTACCTCGAACGACTTTGCGACATAAAATTTCTGGAAAAACATCTAAAACTCTTGAACATGTAGGACCCCAGGCAGTTCTTGGAGTGCGAGTGGAATACCTCTTCGTGCGGCCGTCCTCTTTCCTGCTCTCTTGTTCCACAGGGAAGGAAAGGGGTTCGGCCCGGTGCACCCTGGGCGTCCCACAACCGTGTTCCTTTTAGGGTTCATTGTTGCGGGATGGCGAAATCCCACACCGGGGCTGGTCATGAAGCAGTCCGGCCCACGAGAGGGGGACTGCTGTAGCTGGACGTAAGCCCAGCGTGTTGAAACGCCCGGAGGGGCGTGTGGCGTGTCGGAGACTCCAGCCGGTGAGGTCCCGGGTCGTCGGTGACGGCCAAAGACCCTGGGGTGGTTCCCAGGCTGCCGACACAGGGCTAGATCGGTGGCTAACCATGGGAACGTGAGTGGGTAGGCGCGCCGCGGTTTGTCCCGGCGCGCCTCCAAGCTTGAGGGGGCTGCCTCGGTAGCCTGCCGTCGGCGGGTTCGCGGCGAGGGCCTTAACAGGACTATTCCCGTGTCCCCGCCACTATACGACGGCCTGAAGGACAACTCCAGGTTTTTAGTCGGTGCGAGTCCGACATAACCCGTCTCCTTTCCCTGGAGGGGCGGGTATGAGTAGGCATTTTCCTGATCAACTAAAAACAATAACTGATCAAATAAAAAAAGGCAGTTCTTGGAAATGAAATAGAGAATGAACTTGTCGTATGGATCAAAGACTGCGCTCGTGCTGGGTTTTCTATATAAAGTATCTGTCATAAAAAAATTAGTAAAGGGCCAAATTACCACACTTTTTTTAAATAATAGACCTTCAGGATCGTGGTTTGACGGATTTACGGCAAGATATCCTGATTTGAGGCAAAAAATGTGCAATTTAATTAATTAATTTAGATTACTTTGAATTCGTCTGATTTTATTTTTTGATGGCCAGAACTGGCACACGACCATGGCCAGAAATGGCGTGAATCTGGCCAAAAATGGCACAAACTGCCTTTATTTTTTTATTTTTATAGAATTATTTTTCTATTGGATGTTCTTTAAAAAAAGGGTTTTCTTAGGCAAGGTTAATATATGTTTAACGACTTTTTGCAAGAAATATGTTCGTAATAACAAAAACTATAAATTAAGAAAGCCTCAAAGTTGAGAAAATCCTTAAAATGGCCAAAACCGGGTCACCTGCCCTACTTGTCGGAGATCGACTATGCTTATGGTTGATATAAGAAGAGTGCGGATTGCCAGTACCAAATATGGTGCATGACAGAGTGTATGTGACATCGAGAGAGCAGCCGTCAGGGTGATGGGGATGATCTCAAGTCTTAGCGACGAACGGGTGTAATTCTTGGTGTCTTGGAATCTGGTGCCTTCCTGTGAATTGATCAAATGACCTTCTGATTGCTATCAAGAGAATACAGTGCTGAAACAGAATAACTTCTTTCATTTTCAACTAACTACCCACGTACGCCCACAGTTTATAGATGGCCATAGAAGATGGCTCTGATGTCGAAGGTGGTATTCCTGCCGCCTTCGATATCAGAAGTGGGATCAGTGTTAGTTCAAAATGAGGAAGAAGAAAAAGATAGAGAAATTGACCGTTGCTATGCATTGTTTGAAAAACAAAATGAAGACATGCGCACGCAGATGTACCGAAAAACAAATGCATGGAGCTACCTGATTTCAACCCTGGAAAGAAGGACATGGACGCGAGATCATGATGCGCAACTATAAATTGTGTTTTGAGAAAATTATTTATGTGGTAGTGAACATGTTGTCAAGATAAAAATTAAAGAAGAAAATAGCATCAACTTGGTCGTTAAGGATTGCATACCAAGGAATGTCATAAACTGAGAATTAGTTTTGATCACAAGCAGATTAATTTCTACCAAAGAACTAGCATGTCATCTCTATAACCTGTTTTGCCTTAAAAATCTGCATAGCGACAGATCCGGTGACAAAGAAACGTCAGTTGAAAATTGCAAGTCTATTATTTACGATTTCACAAACCTTTTAAAAGGAAGGAAGGAAGGATTTATAAAGAACAAAATAGCAGTAAAACTGTATCTGCACATGTGTCTCTAACTACATACAAGTAACATCCTTAAAGGGAGGAATAAGGGCAAGAGCAAGAACTAACTACCTATTCACATCTTAAATGAAATATACCTAGTAAACCATACAAATCCTACAATCCAACAAAACAAACAAAAAAAATCGAGATGTCACAAGTTTCAAGATGTGCAATGGTTGTGGCAAGATGTATTGTGCGTAGAGTCAGCACAACCAAGAGTGGTGTCGGAGCTCCAAAGACAATAGTGTGCGCCAATTGAGATACTGCGTCACGATACCCGGTGAGAGTTTCTGTTTTCATTACGAGCTTAATTTGCCGAACTGTGTGATGCTGTGTGATATAATTTGTTTCAGAAAAGCTGCCAGAATAGTGGAATTGCTGGATGGTTTGAATCTGGTAAAAAAAAGAAACATTGAATGACGTGGCAGTACCTACATTACATTATATTATAACCGGAGACAACTTGACTTGGTGATGTACAATATTTTGTAATATTTAAGGCTAAGTATGTGTTCTAAAAATAAATTATGTTTTGGCGGGAAAAGTTATGTAGCCGATTTGGTTACAATAGTCGCCAGCTGACATAAAATTAGCGTGCACGTAGCTACTATCTACGCCTATCTATCTACCAGCCTAACTTCATATGTGTTTACAATTGTTCTTTAATTGGTATTTATTCCCTTAAACTTTTTTTTATGTGATTGTTGCATTTCTTATTTGATAGTTTTAAGTTAAACCAAGTTATTTACGCATAATAGAAATTATTAGTTTTGACATTTAGTGTTGATTGATGTTTATTAATGGTATGGGTACTGGTTTTATTTACAACTGTAATTCTAATGTGTTTTAATATGTTCCGAGGGTACATCAAATGGCGATTACAATAAACCAACGCTGGAGCCGCGATGACGAGCTGCGCCGAAATGATGACCAAACTCAGCGATGCAGCAGCAGACAGCGAGGGCGCTGCATTGCTGCATGTGAGGCAAGCCGCGCTCCGAGCTGCGGGTCAACTTATGCATCGTGGACCTTGCCACGGGTAGTCTTGCACACAAGGTGATACGTATTGTTTCTCTTACGATTCTGGTTCTGAATGCTCGTTGGTTTAGTAAAGTTTAGACGGCAATACGAGTTACGAGCTTTAAATTCTAGGCGTACGTACAAGTATTCCCATGATAGGTTGAGAAAAATGCCTGAGGGCCAAGTACCATTACAAATTGATGTCTTGGATATTGAGGAGGGTGAGGAATCTTAGTTCGGTTGGTCGGACCGTACCGGAGCCATTTTGTAGCCGTAGTCCGTCGGAAGCCGGTACCTGCCTTAATAAACTGGAGGTTTATTATGGTTGGCTAAAAATGTAAAGCCATAGGCCACGAATACGATACCAACCTATTTGTTTATTTTGATTTGGTTTTGAGATTTTGGTTTTGCTATTGAATTACTATGGTACTTGGTTCATCTTGCATTTCAATAATAAGCTTACTGATAAGTTTGGACATACGATCACTTTAGTATCAATTGTGTTTGATCTAAAAGGTACTTTTTGTAATGGTTGAAAATAAAGTGAAATGAAAATAAATTTGTTTTTATATCTTACGGTTTATTAAGTGCCATACATTTTAGATCAATCATATTGGTCAGAATGACCGAATTACATTTACTTGTGCTGGATGTTTTGTTGTTTTAGAATAAACACACGAGGACGTGTGTTCAGCAGAATGGCCGTGTCGGAGACGGTCATGATAGTTGTCACTCAACGAAGCGCAGCGGGTACCTTCAGATAGATGGCGCGACTATCGATGATGGTAACGCACAGAGGGCACCTATACACGGAAGTTGCCAGCTACGACGGAGCTTGGAAGAAATGCATATGCGTCGTTAACCCCTGTCGCGGGTTGTTTTGAACGCAAAGGTGAATGCTATTGTTTCTTTTATGATTCTGGTGCTAAATATTCTTTGGTAAAGAAAAGTTAAAACGGAACTTTGAACTAACTAAAACGTTTTGAAAAGGTTTAAACTCTGATTTGTGTTACGATAAACATCGTTTTGATAGTGTAAACTCACGATCACGTTTAAGATATCCCTGAGGGTCAAGTACCAGTTGATATATTAGACGGTAATGATGAGGATGAAGTTGCATCCGTTTAAATTTTGGTGTAGAGGTTCTTGGTTCGTTGGGTCGGAGACTGTACCAGAATATCGTGGCCGGTAGTTCTGGGTAGTACAGTCAGGTCTGGCCTTTGAGGGGCAGTTGGTGTGTGTGTGGCTTAATGACAAGCTGAGCTATTAAAATAGCTGTTGACCACGAACAAGACACCTTACAGTAATCACATAGATTTTATTTTTTGTTGGTTGGATAAATGGTACTTTGCTTTCACTTAGCTTGTTAAGTCACTTAACTATGTTGTAAATTTACCTCATTGTTTACTGAATAATTGTTTTAATGATGACGTTACGATAGATCGTTCAAAATGATTGACATTGCTGGTAGGTCATGTACCAGATGAAATTGATAATGCGTTGGCGAAGTTTAATTGTTTTGTGTAAACACGAGTGAGAGCTCTATCTGGCTGGTCGGGGTCTGTTGAGACCGAGTAGTCGTGTGTTGTCTGAGGATGAGCACGGGCGATCCATGTGGAGGATGCGTATGTGTAGAGCAATGGTGATGTTGCTGGTCGGCCGGGGCCGTGGAGATAGAGAGGTGTTCACTCGTGTCGTGGCGTGTCTCAATGATTAATTTATTGTGATAAAGTGAAATGACCTTTATTGATGGTACATGATCTATACTGATTTAAGTGTTGTAATATTACTGTTTTATGATAGTCTAATTTACTTAGACAAGTAGTTAAAACAATAGTTCAGAGAATGAGTTAAAATTTTGGTTTGCATGTGAAGTAGAGTCATGATTGTTGGTCAGAATTGGCCGAGCTGAACAAGTAGATACTGTCGTTTTGTGTTTGTCCACAGTATTCTACACGAGGACGTGTACTCGCAGGATGGCCGTGTCGGAGATCGACTATGCTTATGGTTGATATAAGAAGAGTGCGGATTGCCAGTACCAAATATGGTGCATGACAGAGTGTATGTGACATCGAGAGAGCAGCCGTCAGGGTGATGGGGATGATCTCAAGTCTTAGCGACGAACGGGTGTAATTCTTGGTGTCTTGGAATCTGGTGCCTTCCTGTGAATTGATTAAATGACCTTCTGATTGCTATCAAGAGAATACAGTGCTGAAACAGAATAACTTCTTTCATTTTCAACTAACTACCCACGTACGCCCACAGTTTATAGATGGCCATAGAAGATGGCTCTGATGTCGAAGGTGGTATTCCTGCCGCCTTCGATATACTTATTTCATTAAATTCAATATGATTAAAATAAAAGACTAATAAAGAAAATCGCATCGACTAGTTTAATCAATCGTTGAAATACGCCCAGCTAGGCTGCAGCTGTAGGTACTGGCGTTGGACTTCTGCTTAGTTGGCATCTTATTGCATTAAAAATAAATATATGTTTACACGCGTTCAATTGAAATTTTCAAATACGATAAATATTGTTCCGTAACCTCAGTGTATCATCAACCATCCTTTTTTACAATTTTATGTGGCTAAAATTGTATAAAATGTTGGTTGTTGGCAATATAATATGTCTAGATGTTTTTTGTTGTCAGATGACTTCGAAAACATGTGTAACTCACCCCCTGCAAATATTTACAGGCTCGATGGTTCAGCACACAATGGCGCGAGGGTTGTTCAATTCAGGATAATATTTATCACTAAAGAAATGCTTTTGGTGGCGCCAAGTCAGTCTATCACATTTTTTCATATGTCATATGGCTTCCATACGATATATTTTAAAAATGTGTTAACTAGTAGCCGCCCGCAGGCAAGCTCTAAGCAATGGCAGAACAAATTTTATTAAAATGCGCTGCGGCTTGTAAACTGCGTGGAAAACACTGGGTTGTTAGGCAAATGTCGGGCCGATAAAGTGAAATGTATTTTTTTGGTAATTGATTTAATTGGCCCAGACTGTTTCATTGTGTGTGAAACACAAGCGTTCAGATAGTTGATTTGAGATTTATTTATGTATATGTTACGGCTAATACCCGAAGTGCGGCTACACCTAGTTTTAGCCGGATAGAAGTGTTTTTATATGGAAAACTGTAAAAAAATAATTAATCCTATGTATATAAAAACTGGCTTCAATCATGAGTCGACGGAGTCCCGTTTTTCTGGGTGGTATCAAAAAAGTAACCTAACTAACCTAACCTATTGATGTTCTAACCGGCTAAAACTAGGTGTAGCCGCACTTCGGGCATTAGCCGTAACATATATACTAGTGGCCGCCCGCGACTCCGTTCGCGTGGAAGCCGGTTTCCCGTGGGAATGTGATGTTTTCCCGCGGTAAAAAGTACCCTATGTGTTATTCTGATGTATAACCTATATTATTGTTTCATCCAAATCCGTCCAGTAGTTTACGTGAAAGAGTAACAAAAATCCATTCATACATCCATACATACTCACAAACTTTCACGTTTATAATATTAGTAGGATTTTACAGAAATTAAATGAGTTTATTATCACCTACAAATCCCAATGGACGGTTTTGCTTTACAACCACTTCACTAGAGCTATTCGATCAATATTAAGTCTCCCTCCATGGCTCCATGGCAATGGTGTAAAGATTATTTCAAGAAGCTTGACATACCTACTAAGAGCTCTGCCTCATTAAGACGCCATGGCGACGTCGCCGGCTACGTATCCAAGCAGTTAATATTGAAATGTATGGTACCTAACTCACTTGGCGACGGTTTGGTAACGTCGCCAAATTGGAAGCGTGGCCACGAGCTACAGTTCTCTACCTGGCTTCTGGATACTCTGGCGGCTTGGCGACGTTGCCACTATAATGTACAGGGTAAACTGCACCTCGCTCACTCAGTCGCTAGTCAGCCGCCAGAGTATCCAGAAGCCACGTAGAGAACTGTAGCTAAATATCGTATCTTGTTTAGTTAAATCATTTCTACATAAGTTCAATAATTCGTCAAAAGATGATTGACATCCTCGTGAAATTGAAAAATTTTGCAGGATATTTTCGTAAATCTCCATACAGTTTAAAATAAATACCACTTCGGCTTCGATCTGATATAAAGGGATGAACCCATAGTTTCATCTTTTCTTCTATTTTTCTACGACGTACATAACAAAGAAGTGCGATTTCTTCTAGGTACATCCATTTCTGACGACGTGAACGAACTGACTGTCGAAGGGTTCCTTCTTTGTATATACTTATATTATTGGTGGACTTGGTAAAGGAAAGACACATGTACTAAACACAGCCGGAGCTAAAAAAGGAGACAAGAATCAAGACGGAAAGTTATGCCGCAAAAAATAACACCTACACTAGAAATTGTCAAACACTGCTCCCCGTACCAAGCTGCAAGTTGTATAACGAGTTACCAAATCACCTCAAAACCATAACCAATGTCGATATTTTAGAATTCAATTGAAGCAACTGGAGAAATGTTATTATAGTTTAGAAGAATATTGGGTAGTAATTTTTTTATTAACAATTGACATTTACAACATTTATTTCCTTTATTATTTTTGTTTTGTTTTTGACATTAATTAAATCAGTTTCTTTTTTGTATATTTTAATGATACCTTATAATTTATCATATCATGCCGATATGATAAAAAATAAGGTTACTTCAACTGTTCTTCTTTTGACAAAAAACTTGATTTTAAATTTATGTTGTCTTTAAATCATTATTTTTTTAAGGTGCCATTTTAATTGTTACCTAACTTTTGAACAAAATGTAAAATTTGTTTGCGAAATAAATAAATAAATTTTTCAAAAAGAAAATAAACTTGATAATTTTTAGGTATTACATGCCACGTTTAATATTAGGATAATTATTATTGGAATGTTTAATCAATCGTTGAAAGCATATTCAGTGTCGGTAACGCGGTCGGCTGCGCGCGACATCGTTCCCCGCGCGGACTCGCTCGCGGTCCACACAACATACATTGAAACAAAATGGCAGCTTGCATCGCTGGCTTTCCAATTTACCTGTTTGATAATCAAATTAGCATGTCTCTGTTTGCCATTAAATTGCTTTTGCACATATATAAATACTCAGTATTAAGTTACCTATATAAACTGAAATTGGAAAATTCGAAAACACGAATTCAACTGAACAGTATACGCAATATTTTCATATGTGTGTAGTGAGCATTCATGCGTTAAAATAAAACAACTAACTTCAACAGATAGAATTTAATTTCAATGTGATAATATTTAAAAAGATAAAAAATAAGGATCCGTCGTTTGACACTTTAGAAACTTTAAATGAAAGTAGGTATTAGTTAAACGTGTCTGTAGGTGTGTAGCTCGGTTTCCTAGTCCCCGACGTCGTGGCAGGGGGCCGGCTGCGCGGGCGCCGGGAACACCGCGTGGTCTCGATGGTCGGAACCAGACGAGTAGCACATACTTAACATATGCCGCACTAACGACGTGCTAGAAATGGTTATTATGAATACTTAAATTATAATAGTAGGTAGTTTCCGAAGAATTTAACACTTTCAGACAGTTCTGGTTCAGAAAACTTGGAAATCGATGAAAGGAGACCAAACACTAGTAACCAGCCATGTAGAGATCCTTGCGAACTGATCTTATGATCGACCTGAAAACACAGCTTTTATGTCATGTCTAGAGGAATATGTATTTAAAATGGAATCCCCTGAATTGTCACAACAATTTAATTGTTTCTAATTTTTTGTATGGATTGATTTAAAAGTCTTGTACCCATTTTTTTAAATAATAACATCAATCCCTAACCATTTCAAAAGAAATATTAAACACAATAATGTTAGTAGTCGGCCCTATAAAAGGACAAATAAATATATAATAAACTAGTGACCCGCCCACGCTTCGCAATGGTGTAATTTTGCGCGACATGTCCACGATACGTTGAATTTTGGCTAACTTAAAATATGTTTTTCTAAATGTTCCTTATTTACCTAAAATAAAATTATACCTAAATTAAAATACCTAAAAGATGGCGAAACCCGCATTAAAAAGTGGTGGAGTTAGTGGACAAACATACAAACAGACAGAATTAGCGACTTAGATTTATACCTACTATGTAATGATTATAGAGAACAAGTCGCCTCCGAATACAGCTAGGTATATTGCTGTTACAATTCAAAGAACGTGAATGCTAATATTTATCTTAGCTACCTTCTTACTAAATTGAATTTGTAAATAGCCGGCACTTTGTTGGAGTTTTTCTTGTACAGAGTTAATGGAACCTTTGAATATTCATTTCCGGAAGGTGGAGTGGTGTTCGTCTGATTGGAAATTGATGGTTGAAGGTATTGTACCGACGGGCCCTTGGGCGTTGTGGCAAACAATACGTCACTGAACTCTCGGCATAGTGCCAGTCAGTGATATTCAAACCGCCGATAATCGTTAGAGAGTTTTCATAATTGTCCGAGTTACTGAAGCGGTAAAGTTCGCAAATTTTCGATTACATAGCCAATGTTCACGGCAGATAATTTATAGTGACTTGGTCAATTAGGCGATATTCCACGGACACGCGGCCGCCCATTGCCCTCATTAGCGATGTAATTATATTATTAATGGATTCGATGTATTTCAGTCGGTGGGAATATAAGCGCCAGGCCTATGAAATCTGAGTTTAATAGGCGCAATAAAACAGCGGAATTGCTCGTAAAACAAGTAGGCTGCGGGGCAATTCTATGAGACAGATTCCCCATTAGGTGATAGTCGCGAGCTGCTAATTACCCGGCCCCTGCCCCTCCCCCGCCCCCGCAGCCCCCGCAGCCCCCGCAGGGCTCCAGCACTGATACAGTAATTTCCTATCAAAGTAAATGTCACGGCGTGTAACCAACCAAGTCACGTCTACTCATCTCACCTCTAGACACATAATAAGCTATTCGGGATTAGCACTCGCTGCCCACTGAGCACATGACAACTTAACTGTACTGATGTCATACTACGAGTACATTAGAGTCGCGCTAAGCGAAGCTACGTAGGTAGGTTACTTGGTACTTGACTTTAGTAAATTGCTGATATTTAAAGAGTTTGGGGCAAAAAGAGAAAATGTGAAAACCATTTTGGAAACCGCAACATTCATTCCGAAATACCCTTTTTTATTTTTTCGTCTCGTGAATTCCAGCACCCTTTTAGACAGTTCACCTACGTCGGTTTGCTAGATTTGGATCTAAAGTGCGCACAAACCGAAAGTCTGGCTGCAAATGATCCAACGCAAACAACGCCCCACAGACAGACAGACAACACAGTTGCTACCATCACTCACTTTGTAAAGTAAATACGAAGTCTATTCTTTAGATCTTGCTTCGAAAAAGGGAAATAAAAATGCTGTTAAAATCTGTTGGTATTTTGTCATGGCTAAAAATGTGTTGTTATTACCTATATGGCTCCTGGCATTATCGGTGTTTCCCGGCGACGGGGCGTCAATGGTTCGGAAACGCCGCGATACGTCGCTCGTTACATCGCATCGCCGGCTGGCTACCTCACGTCATTGGGAGCATTGTATCCACTGTCATTTGATATATTTTAAACTAGCGAACCGACCCAAGTTTTGCCAGATTAAGTTGATGAATTATTTTATTTAATGTTATCACAACACATCCATTCAATAAAATACGAATATCGCCACCGCGCACGCACTTACACTACTCAATGACTTAATCAGGAATCACCCAAAGGTGGACCTGTTTACTATGTCTATTAATAGTTTCGCAGAAACATGTATATATTTTTTAAGTAGATAAGAAAAAGTTTTTTTATATGTAATTTTTTAGTTGTTAAGTGTAAATTGGCTCACCAAACGCCTTGGCGACGCTGTAAGTTTGGCGAGCATTGTAAAAATAAATAAATAAATAAAATAAATAAATAAATCGATTTTGTTTTAAAATATGACGGCGCTTCCTTGAAATTGGCAACACTCATACAGAGAGAATGACTGACTGACAGCCATTCACTCTGGCGGAGCGTCGTGTCGATGGCAGCGAGGCGGCCATCTTGTGTCACTTTTTGAACGAGAGTCGCCCGCGCACCACGTCTGCGACGAATCGCCGGTTATCGTTTCAATCAAAGCTTATAGTTAATAATTTTGAATCACAATTAGATCTAAAGACGATTATTGATCTCATAATAGTATAATTTGTAATTTTCCCGAAGAATAAAATCAGTTTGTGAAAAATTCAAGAATATCTTTGAAAACTACCCCATCTTTCCACGCCATTCTACTATGAGTTCTGATAAGGGCCCTCCTGCGCCTTTATCAGAAGTGGGATCGGACGTACAGCAAATCAAAGAAAAGCAACAGGACATGACCTACGCAGAAAAACTGTTGAGTAATATGGAAGCGTTGCTGAACCGAGTTCTATCAGCACAACAAACGCCAACTGTGAGTACTGGTCAAACATCGTTATTGAAATTCGACCCTGATGATTCAGACGCGAACATTGAAGGCTGGTGTAAAATTACGGAAATTATTGTGCAAAATAACCATTTAGAGGGAGTGAACTTACTCATGGCTTTAACCGGAGCGTTGAAAGGACGCGCTGCTACGTGTCTTATCGAGTTAAACTTAAATGAAATCACGTGGTCTTCGGTCAAGGAGATTTTAATCGCAAGATTTTCTAAACCTAAACTCATTCAAGATTACTTTGATGACATCATGCGATTTCAAATAGGAGTTAAAGAGACAGCTTCGGAATCTGCCCTCCGATTGTGGAACCTTATCGAAAGAATACCTGAAGCAGCGATGCCTGAAGGAGTTATAACCGGATTTGTAATATCCGTGCTTTGCCAGAAAGACAACATAATCCGCCGTGAATTGAATGCACAGACTATCTCAAATCGAGCTCAGTTGTTTCGGATACTTGGAGGAATATCTCTTAAGCGTCGAGTGGATGCAGAAGCTCAGGAACTCGAAGTAAAGCGACCTCGTATGACGGATAAATATGTCGGCAAATGTCACTATTGTGGACTATCTGGACACCGGATTGCTGAATGCAGAAAACGACAACGTGACGTTGGTACAAAATCGCAAGACAATCCAAGTTCATCACGTTTACCGGAAAAGAAGACCGCTGTTACCTGCTACACGTGCGGTCAGTCTGGACACCTAGCACCTGCCTGCCCAGACCGAAAGAATAGTGGAGCAGTTACGGTCAAGGACGTTCATAGTTGCGAGCATCGCCCTTCCAGGGGTTCCTTGAAAACATCTTCTGGTGAGTCAGTTGCTTTTTTATTTGACAGTGGCTCATCTTGTTCCTTATTAAAGGAAAGCTTTTGTGACATGATCGGGGGTACTGTGCGTAAGAATCTCGTATATCTTAGTGGTATAGGTGGCGATGATATTCAATGTTCGACTCAAATACAAAGCTCCGTAACAATTGATGACTATCCGGTAAATTTACTATTTCATGTAGTGCCAAATGATTTGATTTGTGATCCTATAATAATCGGTAGAGACATTTTTGATCAAGGACTATGCGTTAAAGTCGATAGTGACAATCTTTCTTTTTTTTATAAGAAACAAAGTAACTATTGTAATTTAATATGCAAAAAACCTGACTTTACTACTATAGACACGGATTTACAAGGAGAACATAAGGATTCATTAGTGGCTCTATTAAATAAATATGCTGATTATTTCACTGATGGGATCCCATCTCGTCGTGTCACAATGGGCCAGTGCGAAATTAAATTGCTAGATCCAAACAAAGTTGTACAACGGTGCCCGTATAGACTAGCGCCAGCTGAAAAACAAATAGTCCGAGAGAAGGTTCAGGAATTGCTTGATGCTGGTGTAGTCCGCGAAAGTTCCTCCCCTTTTGCCAGTCCCATACTATTGGTGGAGAAAAAGGATAATTCTTATAGGATGTGCGTTGATTACCGCGAACTAAATTCAAACACGCAGCCTGAGCATTATCCTTTACCTCGTATTGAGGAACAGATAGACCAACTCGTGGGAGCTAATTACTTCTCTTCGCTAGATATGGCATCGGGGTTCCACCAAATAGAGATGCATCCCGATTCCATTGAGAAAACGGCATTCGTTACACCGGAAGGGCAATTCGAGTACCTCGCTATGCCTTTTGGGTTACGGAATGCTCCATCGGTATATCAGAGATGCATTACTAGGGCCCTTAAGTATCTAAAGGATAAGCCGTTAATTTATATGGACGACGTTTTGTGTTACTCTGGGGACGTGAATGAGGGTTTGCAACGGTTAGACAAAGTTCTAGAAGCATTAGTGACGGCTGGATTTACATTTAACTTGAACAAGTGTAAATTTATGAAATTTAAAATTCAATATTTAGGATACTTACTTCAATCTGGTGAGATAAGGCCAAATTCTAGGAAAATACAAGCTCTAGTTGATTCTCCTCAACCCAGGACTGCCACTCAAGTCCGACAGTTTTTGGGTCTTGCCTCGTATTTTCGGAGATTCATTCCCAACTTCACGCGCATTGTAGGGCCGTTGTATCCACTAACAAAACTAAAAGGGCCAATAGCTTGGAATCAGAAACATGAAGAAATACGCAGTTCAATAATACGCGTTCTAACATCTGAGCCAGTGCTAACCATTTTCGACCCCGAACTACCAGTTGAGCTACACACCGATGCCAGTTCCGAAGGTTATGGGGCGATTCTCATACAAAGGAAAAATGGCTTGCCACATGTTGTGGAATATTTCAGTCGGCGTACATCAGAAGTAGAGTCACGCTACCACTCTTACGAGCTGGAGACTTTAGCTGTTGTACGAGCGGTAGAACACTTTCGGCATTACCTTTACGGTAGACGCTTTGTAGTTTTTACCGACTGCAATTCCCTTAAAGCTTCAAAATCAAAAAAAGATCTTACCCCTCGCGTGCATCGGTGGTGGGCTTTCTTACAAGCGTATGATTTTGAGATTGTTTATAAGGAGGGTCGTAGCATGGAACATGCAGATTACCTTTCGCGAAATCCACTTCCAAATACAGATGATGCTAACAAATCCGACAATTATCGTGTTCGAAAAATTAATTTTGTGGAACTTCATCAAGATTGGTTATCCGTTGAACAAAAACGTGATGCCGAAATACAAGATCTCATCTCAAAACATAATAGTAATGGTTTTCCCGATTCTGTTGCTCAAACTTATGACGTTAGAGATGGTATTCTCTACCGGAAAATTATCCGAAATAAAATCGTCTCCTGGTTGCCAGTAGTGCCACGATCTTTAATCTGGACGTTAATCAATCACATTCACAACGAAATACAGCATCTTGGTAAAGACAAAACCTTAGATAAATTGTACGAGCAGTACTGGTTTCCGGAGATGTCAAAATGCGTACGAAAATTTATCGATTCGTGCATTATTTGTAGAGCTTCCAAAGGTCCGTCTGGAGCACAGCCAATCCAACTTCATCCTATCCCAAAAGTTTGTGCACCGTGGCACACTATACACATTGACTTTTCTGGAAAACTTAGTGGGAAAAGCGATAGAAAAGAATATTGCTCGGTGATTATCGACGGTTTTACAAAATTTGTATTGCTAGAACATACTACTTCTCTAGATGCTCGTAGTGCGATAGTTGCTCTTCAGAAAGCAGTCAATCTGTTTGGTGCACCTAAGCAAATAATTGCTGACCAAGGTCGTTGCTACATCAGTTCTGATTTTAAGAACTTCTGCACTGAGCATAAAATAAAACTCCACTTTATAGCAACGGGATCTAGTAGGGCTAATGGTCAAGTGGAAAGGGTTATGCGCACACTTAAAAGCTTGCTGACTATCGTCGAAAATGATCCTAACAAAACGTGGCGTGATGAACTCGGAAATATCCAACTTGCGTTAAATAGTACTAAATCCACAGTTACAAAACATTCGCCAATAGAGCTTATGTTAGGTATTAGAGCACAATCGTTAGGTATTGCCAAGTTGAGTTTGGAGAATCATGATTCACAGAATCGTTTAGATCTCGATACTATACGAAAAGACGCATCCGATAACATACAAAAAGCGGCTAAATCCGAGATCTCTCGATTTAATCGAGGTCGTGCAATAATCAAACCGTTCTCGGAAGGAGATTTCGTATTCCTCAAAAATAGTGAAAGAAATCAAACTAAATTAGACAGAAAGTTTAAAGGCCCCTTTGTTATAACTGCGGTGCTTGATAATGATCGGTACGAATTAAAAAGTTTAACTGGTTCTTATCGTACATATAAATATGCTCATGAGAATTTGCGCTCAGTACCTCGGGGACATGAAGGATTATGCGAAATTACTTCTAGTCTTTTGTATGATGAAGCCGAGACGGCGCCAGAAGATGTAGAGAATGAAAGTCCATCGGACGGTAACGATTTGCTCAGGACAAATGATAATGATGCCTTGACCGTGCGTTCAGATACTGTTTCCGCTTACTCTCGTACAATCTCAGCTGATTCTGATACTCTCAGTGCGCACTCTGACCCTGAGACATGGGATGTACAAAATGAAGTCGAAATTTACGCCGAATGAGACCATTTATAATCATAGGTATGTCATCGTATATCGTATAATGTGTGTACGTGTGAATGTCTATCCTGGTGAGTGTAATGCTTCCCTGAATTTCTTTAATGAAACGCATCACTTCATCCAGATGTAAGGTAGTTTATCCTGGACGAGAAGCGTCGTCCGGGCCACACCTGAAAAGGTTGGTTGAAGGGACACTCTTGCTCGATTCAGATGTTCTAGTTCAGTTTACCCTGGACGAGAAGCGTTGTCCGGGCCACACCTGAAAAGGTTGGTTGAAGGGACACTCTTGCTCGATTCAGATGTTTTAGTTCAGTTTACCCTGGACGAGAAGCGTCGTCCGGGCCACACCTGAAAAGGTTGGTTGAAGGGACACTCTCGCTCGATTCAGATGTTCTAGTTCAGTTTACCCTGGACGAGAAGCGTCATCCGGGCCACACCTGAAAAGGTTTGGTTGAAGGGATACTCTTGCTCGATTCAGATGCGCTTTAGTCTACCCTGGATGAGAAGTGTCATCCGGGCCATACCGGTAAGAGTTGGTTGTGGGATACACTTGCTCATTTCAGACGTTGTGCTTTCGGAACGGTTATCATGACAGAGTCGGGTCAAATTCTAGATACACGTCTAATCTTAATGATAGTGCAATTGTATTGGCAGGATGAACGAGCGGATGATTTGGTGATTAAAGTTACTTGTTGCAGATAAACTCTAACGCCCGAGGACGGTCGTATGTCAGTCCGGCCGTGACGGCGCTTCCTTGAAATTGGCAACACTCATACAGAGAGAATGACTGACTGACAGCCATTCACTCTGGCGGAGCGTCGTGTCGATGGCAGCGAGGCGGCCATCTTGTGTCACTTTTTGAACGAGAGTCGCCCGCGCACCACGTCTGCGACGAATCGCCGGTTATCGTTTCAATCAAAGCTTATAGTTAATAATTTTGAATCACAATTAGATCTAAAGACGATTATTGATCTCATAATAGTATAATTTGTAATTTTCCCGAAGAATAAAATCAGTTTGTGAAAAATTCAAGAATATCTTTGAAAACTACCCCATCTTTCCACGCCATTCTACTATGAGTTCTGATAAGGGCCCTCCTGCGCCTTTAAATATGTATGTAAAGATGCACCTTAGATTTTATCAACACAGTAAAGATCGTTATTATTTTTTTCACTAAGTAAGTGGAAATTGGCCAATGCGAGTCGGACTCGCGCACGACGGGTTCCATTCCATTATCATCTCTATCTTATCTATAAGAAAAGTCATTGACCCAAGAAATGAATAACGACGCAACAAATGTTTGAAATATTTATTTTATTTTGTTTTTAGTATTTGTTGTTCTAGCGGAAACAAAAATTCATGATCTGTAAAAAATTCAACTGTCTAGGTATCACAATTCGTAGATACAGCTTTGTGACCGACAGACAGACGGACGGACAGCGGAGTCTTATTAATAGGGTCCCGTTATTATTAATGAGGTACGGAACTCTAGAAATATAGAAGTTAGAAACTAGTAATTATTGCAAAATGCTGATATAAACAGTTGATCCCGAATTTAATAAGCCCTTTGAGCATGTATGTACGTACAGGTATAGTATCCGGGCGGCGGCGCTGTCGGCGCTCGCGCAACTTATCTCATTACCTGCCCCGAGCCTGCGGCCGACGCTTCCACGAACAGAACCACTTTATACACCACAAGTTACCAGCCGCGGAGACCACGTCAAACGAACCAGGGGCCACTTGTGGACCAGTTTCTAATGAGTTTATACACTCATAGCTGAGGTTAAAGGATATTCATACTTCCGCGAAAAAGACTGTAATGTGTTCAACTTAAAGCATGTTTGAACTATATGAAACTCCGAACGAAGATTGTTTCTGAAAACATTGGAAAAAATTACAAAAGGGTTGTCAAAAAGTTTTTACTTCAGTAAAGACTGTCTTTTAGGAGGTTTTTATTAATTCCCGTGGTAAAATGATGATATTGTATTAAACCCTCGATCACTCGCGCGGGGTGGTAACAGCACCCCACGCATTTTTGAACGTTAAAATGAATAGTAATTTCTTTAGTTACGAATTTGCGCTTCTGAGTACCTTCAAGTAACCTTTAAAAGCGTCGAAACGGGATGAGAGGGGCAGTGTGACGCAACCACTTGCAGTGTAAGGATCTTTCAAAGTTTGCGTGTCGTCACCCCGCGAGCGCTCATGTTATACTTTTTCGTAGGAGTATTTTTGTATGAAAATATTTTTTTTGTTAAAATTTTTATTTCTTTGTGTTAATAAATCCTTATGTTGATGTTTTTCATGACGAGCAAAGTTTATGAAAAGAATTAAGAAGTAAATATTTTTTCGTGTCTGTGAACTGATCTGAATTTAACGAATAAAAAGATTTTTGTAATGTTTCGTAGAAAGAAATAAAGCCGATTATAAAATCTACGTTTTTTATTTTCATACATCATGTAATACAAAGTAATAAAATGCTGGTATATTTCCATTAAGTCATATAATACGTTTAGAAATATACTTTGTGCTCTCGAGGCTGAAAATCGCGCGAGTGATCGAGGGTTAAACGAAGGCTTCGAATTGAACAAAATAATGACATTTAAACAATAAACACGACCTCAGAACATGATTAATTCCCTCGACCTCGTAAATACGTCATCATTTCTCAAAGGTAAACCGACAAAGCTAACATAACTCGATCGTTTCCTTCCCATTTCGAGTAGTGATCAAATTCAAGCAGGCGTACCTATTAAATAGACATCAGTTCAAAAGGGTGAACAGTACAATAGCCGTCACTCATTCCGTGCTCCACAAAGCCCCAATTTGCTGTTTTTCCGGCGAAACTAAACGACTCCATTGAGGGCCGGGCCCTGCCCATTGAGGTCGGCCCACGCGGAGCACTCGCCCGCCGGACGCCGCGACACTCATGTACGTAAAATTTGTAGCTATGATCATGATCGTTCAATGCCATAGAATCGACCATAAACTTTTAGAACAGACAATAAATGTGTTAAAGTAACTTGAAAAATAAATACCTACAAAAATAAAAGTAGAGCTAGCGGTGTTCAGTGGTGTTGGTGTGTGTCGTCCATTACTGCGGGTAGTTCTTTATTCCGTCTGTCGGTATCCGTCGGAGCTGCCAATTACAACGCACTCGCTCCTTCAATTATTTCTCACCGAAGTTCCGAGACGGGTTTTGGGAACACACGAGGCTGTTTTATCCTAAAATACTTTAGAAAGCTAGTAGATTTTTTAATTTAAGTAAATTATGTTGAAAGAAACTGAGTGATACTTAATAATTGATTGATACTTGGTAATTTCTAAAACTTTATTACATAAACAAAGCAAATCAGTTGATGAAATTACTTAACTAATATATTTTTCCTTTCAGAAAGTTGGTAACCTACTTTCTAACGGATTATAAAGAAGAGGATAATTGTTACAATTGGCTGAGCGACGGGAGAATATTCGTTTGAAATACGAAATCGAAACAGAGAAAAATTAATAACATCTGCGTTGGGAGGTAAATAAAAATTGTAAATTTTTTGATTATTAAATGTTGGAGTCACGTCTCCGGAAACGTGACAAAAATTCCACAACTTGGAGTCTGCGAGACACGGCGTTAGGTCAGGTCTAGCATTTTATAATTGCTGGTATACCAAGAGATATTGTGTGTACTCTATACCTACTATGATTTAGCACTGGTTTCTGAAACGACGCGTACAGGCAAGCTCTAAGCAATGGCGGAACAAATTTTAATAAAATGCGCTGCGGTTTGTAAACTGCGTGGAAAATACTGATGATTGTTAGGTATATGTCGGGCCGATAAAATGAAATGTATTTTTTAGGTAATTGATTTAATCGGCCCAGACTATTTCATTGTGTGATGCTTGAAACACAAGCGTTTAGGTTCACATAGTTGATTTGAGATTTATTTATGTACTAGTGACCGCCCGCGACTCCGTTTGCGTGGAAGTCGGTTTTCCGTGGGAATGAGATGTTTCCAACGGTAAAAAGTACCCTATTTGCTATTTTGATGTATAACCTATATTACTGTAAAGTTTTATCTAAATCCGTCCAGTAGTTTTTACATGAAAGAGTAACGAACATCCATACACAAACTTTCACGTTTATAATATTAGTAGGATTTAATTTCCTCAAAAAATATACGTTTTTTTTTGCAGTCATTATTTTTAAGTGGCTTTGGACCCGAAAGGTATGATGAATACCTGTGGGATGATCCTGTGTGAGTACATCTTGAAGTATACCGGAAACTGGAGGTTTTATATTGTGTAAAAAGAATGTTATAATATGCATGGAATGTAAGTAGGAGGTCATAATAATGAATGTCATTCATACCATTACCATTACCATTATTACCAATTAGCACCATAATTAACCAAACATGAAGTGTAATCCGAATTCCAAATAATAAATTTCGTTGTGAACATTCTGAAAAGAAAATTGCTAGTAATAAACACAAGTTAACCCAATTTTGAGTCCTCATTTTTTAGTTGATGGTTCCGCAGTAGGCTGCGACGCTGCGCGCAATAACTGTAAATAGCTGAAATCGCTTTTTTATAACTTGTGATGTAGAGTAGCCGCGGAGGGAGCGGGGGCACGGTGGGGCACGGCGGGGCACGGCGGGGGCACTGGTGGAACATTCGATACTGTAAAGATAAAAGTCACAAGTTAAATAACTACAAACTCTGTAATCTATTTTCTAATTTAGCTACTGTACCCTTTATCGGTTTAAGTTATAAACAGAAATTAAAAACCCTGAACGACAACAAAGCCTTTGTGATTCATTTTGGAAAGTTCCTAATTCGCTGAGCTTTCAAAATAAAGTTATTTTCGTGTCCTCGATTTAAGAAATCACAACCGTTTTCAATAAGAACAAGCAATAACAACTTTATTGAGTTGTAATAAGATCTTTATTGTTTGTACGCCCACGCGCTCACGCACTTGACGACCTATCACAAACATCCGTATGTCATTATAGTCCTTATTCTTATGGTACTAGAGTCGATGTCAGTTAAGTGTATTAGCAGGTGATCGATCAATCGAGACCCACCTGTTTTCGTCTATTTTCCATACATTTCCAACAAGTTATGGTTCCAGTGAAAGCGACGAAGCAGATTTGATTTTATTGATTCCAAAGAAAGAATTTTGGATAAAGTTTAACTGCGTTGGTTCTCCTATTTTACAGTTTAACTATAAAAATATGTATGTTCATTTGATATTAAATGGTTGTTGTTATCTATTGTTGTGTTTTTTTCTATTTACAAATAATTATATTGTCGTCTAGAATGTTTACAATAATATTCCATGTTCGTCGTCAGTATTGGCACCCGGCCTCACCGGTGAGTCAAATATTTTGTGCGGAAAAGTTTTAACGAGGTTCAGATAAGCTTCACGAGGACACGATTACTTTGTATTATTAAAAAACAGTAAAGTTTATTTGTTGTTGTTATAGATGGACTTTGATATTTATAAGGTCCTCTATATATTTTTTTCTAATATTATTTTTGCATCATGACACTGACGCAGAGATCTTCAGGTTGCGGCAGTTCTGCGAACCCTCGCAGGTTGTGTTCGGAGTTGTCACAGTTGACGGAGGTGAAGATACCAGATGGAAACCAACTAAAGCTACATTCAAGGAGGAATAGATATATCCTCTTTCAGACCTAACTCGATTTGAGATAGCATTTCCTGATAGTGATATTTTATTTATGAACGTTTCTAGATATTCGACTTCGCAGGAAAAGTTTCGAGTAGGAATATACGTGGGTTTAAATAAAGTTAAAGGACGACAAAATGTAGACTTTCTATCAATGATGCAGAAGGTACCTAATAGTAGTAGTTGAAGAGAAGTCCACGTCGGGAGGTGATCCGGTGTGTTCCCACTGAGAACACGTGGTCTCAGATACAGGCGCACGCTAGCGTCCTGCAAATACAGATGCAATCGATTGGAACTCTTTTCCACTTAAATTCGGTTGTTACCGAATTGCCTTTTCAACCCTTCAATTCGGATTACCAACTTTTATTAAACTGCCGCTGGAGGCGAGTTGTTTTCGCTTCGAATTTAACGTTATTCATATTTCAATTTTGCTAATTCTCGACTCCTTTTGTTCCGCGTGTTATAAATAATCTCAAATTAAATAAAGTAATTGGTAACTTTTCCGTCAGAGCCTCGTCGTGATTAGCACGGAGGGTAAAGAGAAGACGACGCAAACATCCCATCGTTCACATTATACTAATTGTTTACTAAAAGTTACTCTACTTATTGAAAGAGTTATTACTAATTGAATTGAATTAGAAGAAATTATATTATTAAGATTATAACTAAACAAAAACTAACTTCTTCTGAGTGAAAACTTTTTCATCAAAAGCATATATATCTCGACAGTCTCTTTTTTCAAATTATTAAGTTTCTAATAACCGGTTTAATATGAAACAAGATTAAAATTGCGTTTAAAAAAGAGAGTTCCGTTTTGCTAGCGACTCTTGGTTTATGGACGCCTCATTTAATTTTCTTTTTAATGTTGCTGAAGTTATTAAAATGCTAAGTAAAATCATTTAGGATTTTTTCGAAAAAAGAGTGTTGATCCGTTTTTCCCTCGGGCTTTTTCCCTTCGTCTACCGTTGAAACATTGTGTCTATCGTAAAGTGTATGTAGAATTACCTCGATAAAAAATGATATTTTGGTTTTAATTTTTGGTCAGTTCCAAAAGCGTCAACACCGCTTTATAATATTATTAAAAAGTCAATTTATGAAAACATAAAATTTATAAAACAACGATTGAATCAAACGCTAGTTTCTGCTAGTTAAAATTGTTTTATTGTGCCTTAAAATAAGCAGATAAACCTAACTAACGTAAATGCTCCTATTACCGCCCCTTTAAGCTGTCTCAGGAATAACTTTGAGTATATAGATAGATACTGATAGGTTGGTTAAGGTGTTTTAATTTAATATCAATCTTTGTGAAGTGTTTTGTTAGATTCGGTACTTCAATTTAGTATTTTATTACACAGTAATTAATAATTAATTGTTTAATTCGAAAGAGCAATTGATTCTATTACCGACCTAAAGATGTGATTTGATTCTATTACCGTTTTTTCTGATTCTATTACCGACCCCTAAAAATTGCCCCTTAATGTAAACGAAAAAATGAAAAAATGCTGTTAAAAATATATTAAGACATTATTACAGTTTTGAAATCAACATCTTAATATTGCAATCCTACTTATATTATAAACGTGGAAGTTTGTACTTATGTATGGATGTGTGGATGTATGTGAGTATGTGAGGATGTTACTTTTTCACGTAAAAACTACTGGACGGGATGAAACTTAACATTCATATAGGTTATACATTAGAATAACACATAGGGTACTTTTTACCGCCGGAAAACTTCTCATTCCCACAGGAAACCGACTTCCACGCGAACGAAGTCGCGGGCGGCCACTAGTCGTACATAATATACTTCCTTGCTGCCCTTTCGGACGAAAACCTGTTTTTCTTTGGGACATAAAAAAAACCCGTCTCATCGCAATTAAAAATCGGCTTGTAGGTTATTTCAATTCGCCTTGAAATGGTAGGACATAGACATAGCCTTAAGAAACAGCTGAAACACTATCATTGAAAGGATAAGAGCGCTCTAAATTTTGTTTCTAAAATGTTAGAAACAGTTGCAAAATTGGTGGAAGTCTTTTTTCTTCGTCCTTCGTTGAACAATATTGTTTTCCACAATGTTCATTTGTATATTTATTATTTGTCTTGTCACGGTAGTTTTTCTCGGTATGTCATAGGTCTTCAAGCTTCGTATATCCTGCTTCCTTCATTGACAGCTATCAGCAAAGCTTCTAGTTGAGCAGAGGTATACTTCTTGCGCCTATGCAAGCAGTATACCTCTGGTTACATGTTTCTATAAAAATGGTTCTTGTTATTTCTTTTCAGCTGTGAGTCGGTAATAGAATCAAATATAAAACTTACAAACTTCTAATAACGCCACGGATCGTTAATAGAGTCAAGTTATGAAATTTGGATCCTATTACCGCCCTTAATTAAGATATGATTTTATGCCATAAAAACCGATTTCTTCGTCTACTTCGCCAAATTCGAGGTCTAGTAGATTCACTTGTTAACCAAAGAAAACACTGCAAAAGTGCGCGGTAACCACAATGTAGAGGCGTTCTAAGAGAGAGGTAACTTCTTTTATTAGTAGAGTTATCAATCAAATACTGAGTTTTAGTATGTCGAATGTACCTTTTTGAATAGCTTATGAATTGGGGAAGTTTTTTATGTAATTTTTACGCAACATTATTTGGACATTTTTTTTGAAAATCGCTTTTTATTGCCATAAGGCTTAACTTTTTTCAAAAGTTGTTCTTGGTTTCCTGACTTTTTCTAAAATAAGGACGATTATTGTTATTAAATTTGAATCTGAAATATCAATTTAGTTATCAAGCTACCATAAAACAACAAAACATTAAACTCAATTTTGAATTTTTCACTAAAACGATTCATTTGAACTTCGAAAATGGGGTCTTTTTATAAAAAATCTTAAATGTTGCATATCTCAGAAATTATCAATTTTCGGACATGGTGTGATATGATTTAATTGACTGCAAATTAGCTCTACTTTAACCTGTTAGAAGGAATGTATCGCATTACCAATCACCCTGTATATTAAGTCTAATATGACTGATTGAAAAAATAGATCGTTAATAGAGTACAAATTTTAGTAGGTTGTTAATAGGAGCATTTACGTTACATTCGAACTTTTGATGTCATAGTAATAGCTGCCACTAGGCTTCGTTGTATGATACCCTCCACATCTGTTACATGAAACAATTCATTTTTTACGAGAAAGGTTTTCCCGATTCATTCACATAAATATGTTGAAGATATAAACATGTTTTTCAGTGTGAGCGGGAAGTGGTTCGTGTTTTGGTCGTCATTTCCTCGTTTGCTAATAGTTATATACGATTATACACGAGTTATACACGAGTGAGACACGCAATGATACAACACAACCTATCTTTAACTCAAGCAATAAAAAAGTTTCCCCTCACGAGCTATTAGCTACCGGCCGCTAAACACAACTCGGTTTGGAGCAAAACAAGATGGGATATATCGCAGATAATTAACGATATCTCTGAATGTAAAGAACCTTTTGTATTTTATTTCGGCTTCTTTACTTAAGTGCTCGTACCTTAGTCTTTGTTATTTAATAGAACCAAACCAACCAAAATATTAACAAAGTATTATTCACATTTCTGGGATGAACACTAGTTCCAGTCTGCTGACATAATAACGTGTTGGATCTGTTTCAAACGACGAGAATAAACTGGATGGTTGCAGGCCGGGGCAAGCGGGGACGGATAACGAACCTGTCGCTTTATGCGGGGCAGCACTGGATTATACTAGCCACCTAATACTAACTAATAAATCTCTTTTGTAGATACACACGACCACAGATTATCACTTGTCAATTACTCTGAAACTTTGTATTCAATGAATGAAAATTTGTGTAAAAATGTATTTAAATGATTTTAGCTCCTACGACGAACCCTATCTCCAGCATCTGCCCAATCCTTTTTTAAGTTGCCTAAAGAATTATCACTTTTAAAGTCCTATCCACAATTGCATTTTTCTTAATTTCATAGTATTTATTGAAACCCTTAGATTGTGCTTACTTAACCAGTAATATTATAATGTTCAGTAACATTGCTCAAGGTCCCGGTAATGTTTCCTGGTAACTATGATGTTATGACACACAAAGCAAATTGCCAAAAAATGGAGCACTCTGACACATGAGCCGTTATTTACATAGTGGACCGACGGAGCGCCGGCCGCGCCAAACTGTTCTAATAACGTTTTTTTTTTTTTTTTTTTTTTTTTTTTTTTATGTAATATAGGTAGCAAACGAGCATGCGGGTCACCTGATGGTAAGTGATCACCGCCGCCCATGACTACCCTCAACACTGTAGGTGTTGGGGGTGTGTTGCTGACCTTTAAGAAAATATATAAATAAATAAATAAAATTGGGCACCGGATACCGCACTCACCGAACGAAACGCAGGAACATCGTTCCTACTTCACGTCGGTTTCCTGTGCGACGGTGGTATTTCACCGGTCGAGTCAGCCCAGCAATCGCTGCAGACAGAGCCTACAGCTAGACTCTACCACGTTTCAAATTGGAGCTCTTTCAAATTCCGTTAACAAAACCCTGTGCTAGTTAAGTTATAAAATGCAGCACACATACATAAAACCTTTACTTAAAACAGTAACATAAAAAATTGCAACATTGTTTTAGAGCATAAAGTAAGTTTGTTTGAAGAAGACATACTGGTTTATCTCGGTTTCATTTAGCAAGTTCCGAGTCAAATCCCTCCGCGGCGGTTATCATGGAATGTCTTTGGATTTCTTTGTATCTCGTTCCTGAGATAAAAACTGGCTAATTTATTAACAGAGTTTTTATCTCCAGCTTCTGGAAGTCGAGTTTTCTGAAACTGAAAAGTGGCGACCCTAAACGTTTGTGATGCTCAGCCGAGATTAAATTGTAGCTAAACAACAGACTTCTCCTTTTAAATGCTTCCACGAAAAGATCCCGACTATTAAATTAAACTTTTGTAAATCAAAGCTAATTAGGTATTTGGTTCGTAGAATTTTCTTTACTTAAAATAGTCGATTAAACCAAGATATTGTATTTCTGTGAAACTAATTGTTTGTAACGCTAATGTTAATCCTTGTTCTTGTTCGGGTTTCTTAAACTCAGTAACATGTAACTGAAACTAGTCATGAGTGCAGAAACTCTACTAATTTCAATAAACTTAACTCAATGGAGCAGTAAAATTTTATAGTGGGGCGTTTTACATTCAAATGGAGCAATTTAAGTCTAATTTATTATATCGTAGAGTCTATAATCGCGAGTCTGAGCCACTAAGTACGTTACTTTACGTACAAGAGCTGCGACATTGTGATATTCAGTTTTTCGAGAGCCGAATGTATGTTCCTTGCGACTATTTGAATCTCAACTCTACTAACTTCACGAACCTTGATGAACTGCTCTTATATTGAACGACGGCTTAGTTCATATTATATACCTAACAACCTTCTGTTATTAGAACTATTTTTACTTTACATTTTAGATTTAAATGCGCTTAGAAATAATTTGGCAACTTTTTACAATAGTGTAGTTATTACTTTGATTTTATATTTTATTTACAATATATTTAAGTATTTGTTGGTATCGTCGTTCATCGTAGCAATATAAATAAAATGAAGTTTCATATTTCAGTGGAGACGGGAAATGACGTGTTCTGAGACTTCCGGCGGCGATACCCGGCTTGCGGCGTTCTGTCCTCGACACTCTTCCGGTACACTGTAGTTTATTTAGACAAAGACTTTAATAATTATCGATAATTACCCATTACTTTACTTTGCGTTTTAATAAACCGATAACATCAAAAAACTTGTACCACCTTGAGTGTTAATTTCGTGTTTGGAGATGGAGACAGGTAAAGGTTTTGGTCTTTTTCTATTTAGTCAGAAGGTTCTTTTTTTATCCAGAGTTTTTTTGGTTTTTATTACTTACTTTAAAATGTAGTGGCTTCTGACCCAAAGTTTATGTGCTCATAAAAAACCGGCCAAGTGCGAGTCGGACTCGCGCACCGAGGGTTCCGTACAAACCTGCAAAAACTACTTAAAATTTTAAGCTTTTCGGAATTTTTCTGTTACCTGTGCTGTAAGCTATTGCTTCTTACCAAATTTCGAGATTCTATGTCAACGGGAAGTGGTCTTTAGGTTTTAATTCCCGTGCGTGTAGTTGCGAGTTTCAAAATATGCGGTATCAATGGTTGTACTTTTGCGTTTTGCGTTGACTTAGTTTTTTTTTTTTTTCACGGGTTAAAGGCAATTAGATCTAAGTATTTGATATGAATTTCAACTTAGCTCTACGCGTTCATGAGGAAAAAAGTAATAAGTTTATATTTATTAAAAAATAAATATTTTGTAATGTAACTAAAAATTTAAGGTTTTCGGAATTTTTCCTTTATGTGTGCTATAAAACGTTGCTTCATGCCAAATTTCAAGATTCTAGGTCGACTGGAAGTACCCTTTAGGTTTTGATTCCCTTGCGAGTACTTGCGAGTTTCAAAATATGCAGCTTAAATGCTGTTTCTTTTGATTGCGTTGACATAGAAGTTTGATTTTGTTACAGCTTAAAGGTATTATAGACCTGAGTATTTGGTATGAATTTCAATTTAATACCTCTACGCATTTATGAGGAAATGGGTAGTAAGGTTAAAATTATTAAAAAAAAATATTATGTGATGTAACTAAAAATTTATGGTTTTCGTAATTTTTCCTTTATCTATGCTATAAGACGTTGCTTCGTACCAAATTTCAAGATTCTAGGTCGACTGGAAGTACCCTTTAGGTTTTGATTCCCTTGCGAGTACTTGCGAGTTTCAAAATATGCAGCTTAAGGGCCCTTAGTAACTGACAACGGCAAAATTAGCCGTTTTCTATTAGCTGTTACTTATAAAATATATGATATTTCGCACTGATATTTCAAATGTATAATAAAGAACGTAAATGTGATGGGAGGACTGTTTTAAAAACACGATTGGAATAATTTTGCTCGATTGAAAAAAAATCTGAAGTCACCCCTAAAATTTCATATAAATGCACATTAAGACGGTGTTTTACAATAATAAGTCTTATAAAATCGCAAACTGATAGATTTTTACCTTTTCTATTTCGTGACTGTTTTAGATTTCTGAGAAATTGAACATTTTATTAACATTTTTATAATAAATGTGTTTGGCGCTTACGCCACTTAATTTCGAGGCCGTTGATTCTATAGGAACCGCGTTCCCCGACCCCCCCCGCCTAAGGCGTAGAATCGTAGCGAAATCTGAATTTTCGCTGACCGCCTAACCCCCCTTAAATGCTGTTTCTTTTGATTGCGTTGACATAGAAGTTTGATTTTGTTACAGCTTAAAGGTATTATAGACCTGAGTATTTGGTATGAATTTCAATTTAATACCTCTACGCATTTATGAGGAAATGGGTAGTAAGGTTAAAATTATTAAAAAAAAAATATTATGTGATGTAACTAAAAATTTATGGTTTTCGTAATTTTTCCTTTATCTATGCTATAAGACGTTGCTTCGTACCAAATTTCAAGATTCTGAGTTCACGGGAAGCACCCTGTAGGTTTTGATTCCCTTGCAAGTGTCGACTTGCGGCATAATTTGCGGCATAAACGGCTGTATCTTTTGATTGCGTTGGCTTAGAAGTTTGATTTTTTCACAGCTTCAAGGGACAGTAGACCTGAGTAATTGATATAAATTTCAGCTTCATACCTCCACGCGTTCCTGAGAAAAAGGGTCTTGACAGACGGACGGACGGACAACAAAGTGATCCTATAAGGGTTCCGTTTTTTTTCCTTTTGAGGTACGGAACCCTAAAAATGGGCAAATTCGATTTTAAATAGTAAACAAATAAATCTAAAAATTTAAATATTCTTCTCGCGAAATATTTCTGTAAGATCGCCATGAAAGTTTATTGTTGAGAGTTTCAATTCGGAATGGGCATCAATGCAATTGTTTTAATTATTCAATTGAAATCTAATTCCATCATATTTCCAGTGTACCGTGGGAACTTGGATTCAACCTTTCATGTTAGCAGAAAATATTTTTTTTAAGTTTGTATTGTCACGTTATTTCCTTATTAGGGAATAAAACAACAAAAGATAAGTAAATAATTAATTTTATTAAGACACAAAAAAGGAATTTACAAAAAAACAATTAAAAAGTTTCTTCTAAGCTATATGATTTAATTAAGCAGACAGATTTTATTTTAAGTCTTAGTTTAAGTTTAAAATTAAGTTTAAGTCTATCTTAGTTTAAGTTTAAGTTTAAGTTTAAGTTTAAGTTAATGTTAAGTTAATTATTTATAAGGATTCCAGAGCCGTGGGTAGGTTTCTTACGTAGCGTAAAACAGAAAAAAAAAAGGTTTGTTTGGCCACGCGCACTTCCCTGCTTTGCTGACTTTGCATGTAGTACTCGGCCCGAAGATGACGTCAGGAGGTCGAGCTGCTGCGTGGCTTCATAAAGTGCCGTTCGGGGTGCCGGCCGCTCAGGTCGCAGCTCAAATAGGTACGTTGAGAAACGTCAATGAGGGTTCACAATCCCGCCGTAGTTCCTGCACAACCATTGTTTGTATTACACTCAGAACAAGAACGGTAAATGCCACTTGTCTAACCCCGATGAAGAAAGCAGTGCGGAGAGTAATTCACTACTAGCAAAAGCAAGGAAGAAATTCTAAATTTTACTGGTAGGAAGTGGCAGTTTATTTAAAAGAATCAGAAACGGTTACAAAGTAACTGCTGGCGGAAGAAATATTACATTTAACAATCCACTAAAGCTATAAACTAGCCACTGCTGCTCAAATAAATCAAATTACCCTAATCTCACAAAATATAAAAGCAAAACATAAAAGCAACAATAGCTGCAACATTTACCCAGTATGGGATTAAAACTCAGTTGGTTAAGTAAAACAATTATGAGTCGAAATAAGAAATAACCGACCGCACAGATTTTTCGAGTTGCGACGTCTATTAAAAATTCACAGCGCGCACAAGGAGTACACTGCACAACCGTGAAAGTTCGTCTGGCGAGCGGCGCGGGCGCAGTCCCTCGATAGAACCGGTTCCACGCCCCCCGCCCCGCTGCCTCTCGCCGTCTTGTGAACTAGCCATCGCATTATTTTGTTATTGTTATTTTTTACAATGTACAAAATAAATCGTTTTGAATGTAGATAGTAGATTTTAATTAGAAGTAAGTTTATTTATTATCTTTGACGATTAAGTACAATCGTTACAGTATCCCCCTCCTAAGAAAAGGGTTTTTCCTAACGAAAAATCCTAATGCTAACTAAAACTGTTTACCGTGCTACCAACTTAAGATCCTTAATATGCCAGGAACCTAAATCGTTTCCGGCCATATCTTCAAGAATATACACTAAAGGAGATTTTTTATATTTTACTTTGCACTTTAAGTATTTAGGTGCAAGTTTTTTTGTAAAGTGAGCGTCTTTGTCGCTTTGGAAATAGCAATGTTTCCAAACCGTATCACCCACATTGAACTCGGCATATTTCCTACGTAAATTGTAACGTTGAGTATTCTTTAAGTGAGATTGCCAAAGACAGAACTGTACTTTATCGAAAATACTTGCTAGATTACCTAAGTTTTCTAGGGTTTTTCTCTAGGGATGAATACTAACTCGTTAGGGATATCATTTTCGATATAATGAGACCCACACGTGACAAGTTCCCTACCGTGTACCAAAAACGCTGGTGTATAGCCAGTAGTTTCGTTGACCGAATTGTTCATGGCAAATTGTATTTTCGGGAGATTTACATCCCAAGAGCGATGGTCATCATTGACAAAGGTGGATACAGCTGTAATTACAGTTTTATTGTAGCGCTCTACCGTATTAATTTGTGGCGTGTATTTTGGAGTAAAATGTATATTGGGTACGCAATACTTTTTGAATAAATTATCCATCTCTTTGCTAGTAAATTGGACACCATTATCTAGTATTATAGTTTGGGGTATACCATGAACAAGGAATACGTCAATCTCAAGATTTTTGATTACAGCATCGCTCGTTGCTCTACGCAAGGGAAACAAAAGACAGTATTTATAAAAACAGCAAGTCACCACGAAAATATAACAGTGTTGTTTCCTAGACGCAGGAAGTGGTCCTACCAAGTCAATAGACAGGGTTTGAAAGGGTCTGCAACATTCTTTAGGTCTGCCCATAGTGCCTAAGGTACCGTGAGTAGGTTGCTTATAGGCAAGGCATGTGTCGCAGTTTGTTACAAACTTTACTACATCGGCATACATTTTGGGCCAATAATAACGTAGCAAAAGTCTTTTATAGGTCTTGAAAATCCCAAAATGACCTGCTGTTGGTTCAGCGTGATTTTCACGTAGGATGTTAGGGCGTTGTTCTTCAGGGACAACTAGCTTCCAGTCAAATTCAGCGGTGAGAATACTTTTGTTCTTCATAAGACGGTATAGACAGCCATTCTCAACGCGATAATTTGGGAAGCTAGTAGGGGACTTTTGGCAGCCTTCATAAAGGTGAAGGTACCAAGGGTCGTTAGATTGGAAGGGCAAAGGTGTATCAGAGATAGCTGCTAGAGTAGGTACTCTTGACAGTGCATCAGGAAGGACATTATCCTTACCACGTCGATGTTTGATGATAAAATTAAATGCTGATAAACGAACTCCCCATCTCGCTAGTCTACCAGTTGGGTTTGTAAGAGAAAGGAACCATTTGATAGCTGCGTGATCAGTAAAAACAGTAAAAGGTTTGCCATTTTCAAGGTAGCAACGCCAGTGTTCGAGAGCTACTAGAACGGCAAGAGTTTCGCGTTCAGTAACACTGTAGTTCCTTTCCGGTCCAGTAAGAGATCGACTCATGTAAGCTACAGGGTGTTCAGCGCCTTCTATAGTCTGTGACAGCATGGCTCCGACGCCAAAGTTACTTGCGTCGGTATGTACTTCAAACGGAAGGTTAAAATCAGGGCACGCAAGGACAGGAGAATTAACTAAGAGTGATTTCAACTTATCAAAAGCACTATCACACTCTTCAGTCCATTGAAAAGGTGGAGCGTTCTTTTTAGTGGAAGTTAATTTGTTTAATGGACCTGCTATGGAGCTAAAATTGAGTATGAATCGTCTGTACCAGGATGCCGTTCCCAAAAATCGCTTAACCTCTTTACGATTGCGAGGAGTTGGGTAGTCTACGATAGCTTTGACTTTCTCAGGGTCTGTACGGAGACCTTGGGCATCAACTATATACCCAAGATACCGCAGTTCTTTTCGAAAGAAACGACATTTTTCAAGATTCACGGTAAGGTTAGCGCAGCGTAATTTATCAAGTACACGTAGCAGCAGTGCCGAATGCTCTTCAAAGGTACGGCTAATGACAATAATATCGTCTAAATAAGCAAACACCTTAAGTTCGAATTCTGGGCCAAAGAGGGAATCCACAAGGCGTTGTTGAGTTGCAGGAGCATTAGATAGACCAAAAGCCATAACTTGAAATTGGAAAGTTCCTCTACCAGGAACGTAAAATGCAGTTTTTTCCCTATCTGTGCTCTTAATAGGGATCTGCCAAAAAGCTTTGGACAGGTCTATACTGGATAAGTACTTGGCATCTCTTAAATTGTCTAGTATTTCAGAGATATAAGGAAGACAATAAGCGTCTTTTTTTGTGACCGAGTTTAGTTTTCTACTATCTAGGCAGAAACGAGGTTTGTCATCCTTTTTGCCAACGACAAGGACTGGGGATGACCAAGGACTTTCACACGGCTCGACAACACCAAGTGATAGCATCTCGTCAACTTGCTCATGGACTATTTTCTGTTTGTCGGGGGACATACGATAATATCTTTGGCGTATTGGCTCTGAATTACCTGTGTCGATACTGTGAGACAGTACACAAGTTCTGCCCAGACCTTTCTCTTCAAAGGATATTGATTTATATTCATTAATAATACTATCAACGGTCAGCCTTCTGGTGTCATCTAGACTATCGTAACCAGTAAGTGCGTCACCTCGCTTAACAAGGGATGAATTGCAAAGCCTAGATTGTTGATCTGGGGTACAGACAACTTTGTTAAGGTATTTAGGCAATATCCTAAATACACTCCAGAAATCAACGCCAAGAATTAGGTAAGAGTCAACTTCAGGTATCACATGTAGCTTAATGTCATGAATTTGACTCTCAAAAACTAAAGGTAAGACTATGTAGCCTAATGACTTTAGCCTCTGACCCCCAGCAGCGCTCACAGCAATCTGTACATCATTGCACAAGAGATATCCCATATTTAAAAGTTCTTTATGAGAATTGTTTCCTAAAATACTCACGACCGATCCGGAGTCTAGTAAACCGCACAAGCTAGGCTTGGTATTGTTATTAATTTGGATTTTTACGTAAGGCCGTGGATCGTTACTCGGCTTATTATTGAAAATTGAAGCAGTTTTAAAGCATAAAAAGAAGTTTTTTACTGTACACAGCCAGTCTTCCCAATCCGAGTTATCAAAATGACTGGCTGGACCGCTGCAATTTTCAATTATTCGTTTTTTTAGATATTTTATTACAGTCCGGGCAATCAGTTGATCGAAAGTCTTTTTTTCCGCATTTGAAACAGAAAATGGTTCGATCTGCTGGGCACTCTTTCATGCTATGGGTGTTAACGCGGCACCGGTAACTGAATTTGGTGTCAGTTATTGTAAAAACTTTATTATTAGAATTAGGGTTAAAATTAATTTTATTTTGATTATTGGGGATTAAGGAAGAAGTAGTTTTGTAAAAATTATTATAATTTTTATTGGGGAAAGTTTTGTTAGGCGGAGTATAAGCAAATTCGGGGGCTAGGGTTTTTGAGGAAGATGCTACAGGCTCTCTAAAATTTTCCGAACGGGCTTTTACTTGCTCATAATTACGGCAGATATCTTGGAGTTGGCTAATTGACGTAATATGCGGACAGTTAGCCAGCACATTAGCGTAGCAAGGCCGGATATTATGAAGCAAAATTTCTAATTGATCCTTTTCATCTAAAGGTGAGCTCAATCGCGAAAACATTCCCTTCATAACTGACAAAAATACAATAATATTTTCAAATTCACCTTGTGTCCTACTGCGTATTTCTGATATCATGCGATAATCGTAATCGAAAACATCAAAATCTTCGCGTAAATGAATGATGAGGCTATCCAGGCTATGTATATCATTCTTCACCGCACGGAACCAGTGGAGTGCGTCTCCTATGAATATTTCATAAGCGTATGACAAAACCCGTTCGTCTGATATGTTTTTAGCAGTACAAAATTCTTTTAATTTTTGAATGAAGGATCTAACACACGATTTCCCATCAAATTTTAGCTTAGAAATATCAGACGAGAGACCGCGATCGCATTGAACAGATATGTTTAAGTTTTCAGAACTAGTATTAGTTTTAGTTTGGTCATTCTCAATATCTTTAGACTGAGGAGTTGCAGACCTGCTTAGTTTAGAGAACCTAGCATGATAATCTTCAAAAGTTTTTGTTATTATTTTTAGCTTACTTAACTTATCTTCATTGTCAGGAGTTTCTATGCGATGCAGTCTATGATACAAATGATTAAGCAAGGAGCGCAAGCGATCATCTAGGTTTTCATCAAAAGCTGCAGCTAAAATATCAAGACTAACCTTAACCTTGTTAAGTGACTCCGTAATGCCTTTTAGGTCATCATTAAAATCCAGGCAAGAATCAGCTATGTCGTTAGACGGGTATATTTGTGTCAATTTACAGACTTGGCGTCGCAACTCGAGAACAGTGTTGGCAGGTATTTCACCTCTTATAGTGACCTCATACTGTAATTCGGATTTTTGTAAGTGTAAAAATTTTATAGGGTAAGACATTTTAGAAAAAAAAAACTGGGTAAGATTTGCAAAGCGAAGAAAGTAAACCAATCACAATAATTAAAAAAAACAAAATAAAATAATTAAAAGCTCGAGCCAAAGCAGTTAATGCCGTTCTGTCACAATAATCAAGCTTGCTCTAGAACGATGTAGTAAAAAAAAATCAATTGCTATAATTAATTAATATAAGTAAGTAAGTAGAAAATGCATAATCAAAGAAGTACTTACCAAATATTTTAAATTATGTGCTTTACAATTTTTATCTACTAAAATGCTATAAAATGTATTGTAGTGTTATTGAGAAAAACACAAATAGCACATAATTTAAAAAACTATCATCGTTTTACAATTTCATGCACACGACCGACACCAGAAAATAAAGAAAAGCCAAAAGAAAACCTTAAGTACGACCACGTAAGAAACCTTTAAACGATAAGAGTGGGCGCCATTTGTCACGTTATTTCCTTATTAGGGAATAAAACAACAAAAGATAAGTAAATAATTAATTTTATTAAGACACAAAAAAGGAATTTACAAAAAAACAATTAAAAAGTTTCTTCTAAGCTATATGATTTAATTAAGCAGACAGATTTTATTTTAAGTCTTAGTTTAAGTTTAAAATTAAGTTTAAGTCTATCTTAGTTTAAGTTTAAGTTTAAGTTTAAGTTAATGTTAAGTTAATTATTTATAAGGATTCCAGAGCCGTGGGTAGGTTTCTTAAGTAGCGTAAAACAGAAAAAAAAAAGGTTTGTTTGGCCACGCGCACTTCCCTGCTTTGCTGACTTTGCATGTAGTACTCGGCCCGAAGATGACGTCAGGAGGTCGAGCTGCTGCGTGGCTTCATAAAGTGCCGTTCGGGGTGCTGGCCGCTCAGGTCGCAGCTGTAGTTCCTGCACAACCATTGTTTGTATTACACTCAGAACAAGAACGGTAAATGCCACTTGTCTAACCCCGATGAAGAAAGCAGTGCGGAGAGTAATTCACTACTAGCAAAAGCAAGGAAGAAATTCTAAATTTTACTGGTAGGAAGTGGCAGTTTATTTAAAAGAATCAGAAACGGTTACAAAGTAACTGCTGGCGGAAGAAATATTACATTTAACAATCCACTAAAGCTATAAACTAGCCACTGCTGCTCAAATAAATCAAATTACCCTAATCTCACAAAATATAAAAGCAAAACATAAAAGCAACAATAGCTGCAACACTTACCCAGTATGGGATTAAAACTCAGTTGGTTAAGTAAAACAATTATGAGTCGAAATAAGAAATAACCGACCGCACAGATTTTTCGAGTTGCGACGTCTATTAAAAATTCACAGCGCGCACAAGGAGTACACTGCACAACCGTGAAAGTTCGTCTGGCGAGCGGCGCGGGCGCAGTCCCTCGATAGAACCGGTTCCACGCCCCCCGCCCCGCTGCCTCTCGCCGTCTTGTGAACTAGCCATCGCATTATTTTGTTATTGTTATTTTTTACAATGTACAAAATAAATCGTTTTGAATGTAGATAGTAGATTTTAATTAGAAGTAAGTTTATTTATTATCTTTGACGATTAAGTACAATCGTTACAGTATTGATAAGAAAAAAAATATACTTGACTCATATAAAAGTTTATATGAGCGCGGTTAGCTTTGTTAAAATATGCAATCAGGTGTTTTATGATAGGTAACAAACAATCCATTCCTCGTTTTACTGTTCACAGTTCCTTGTTCATAAACACAGATGTAACTTTGTGATCTATGCGTGTTCAACTAAGATATATCTACTGGGTATTACTCGTTTAACCTACTACATTTGATGCACTGCTTCGTCCTTACACAATAATTGTAACATCATTGTTTAAATATGACACGGATGGCCTTTTATTGGTGATCTATAAATATCTGGTATTGATAGAGCTGGTATGATTGGCAGCGGCATCGTACGGCCTTCAGTGGAATATAAAATAACATCTATTCCAGGAAACCGAAATAGAGCAATCCGGTATGTTATAGGTACTTATGACTAAAACATGTTTGGTCCACTTCATACTAAAATCATCTGACCTATCTACTTTGATCTATTTAGTCGAAAGACGTATAAAACTATGAAGTTGGAATAAAAATATAATATATAGTATATAATGTTAGTTTTATAGGTACCTATTTGTGAACGTTCATGCATTTTGAAGCAGTTGGTTAAGCACGTCATTCCGGTTAGTGCTTTGGGTAAGAAATTAAATCCGTTTCGATCGCTTGAATAGAATCAGGAGTCACTAGTTTGACAAATCAAGTTTATTGTTTTTATTTCTCATGAAGGTTTTATGATTTTCTGTTTGTCCCTCCGTTCTCGCTCTCGATTAGCTCGTCAGCTGCCGGCCGGGCTCGATCCTCCGCGTTGACGCGCCTGACGGACACACACCGGACACAATATACAATACAGAGCTATGATAGGTTCAGTGTCCATTCATATTACCTCAACAACAATTATTATAGCCAAATCTATAATTAACTAAATATCATAAACTTTACAAACCAGCGATTTATTTCATACAGCAAAACAATTCGTGCGTTTCTTAAATAGAAATAATAGAGTATTTTTATATTATTTACATTATTTTAAGAAGCCTTTTATATCAAAGTAACACAATATTTTGCTGTAACGAAAGTTTTATTTTAAAAGAGTTTTATTTGAAAAAATATACAAAAAACATTTAATTCACCAAATTATATTTATTTCATTGAAAACGCCTAATGACATGGTATTAATTTCGATTCAAAGGCTTTGAATCTCAATAATTGGAAATGACTGTGCGTTGTTTTTCCAGGCGTGAATATTTAGTTTAGAGTCGGTTTGGTCGGATCTGTATTGCGGTGGTTATTTCTACTTGGTTATTCGTTTTCTTCGCTGAGTAGTTGATCTGTTGGTGAGTGGCGCGGATCTCACGCGAGGTACCTCTTTGTTTCAGTAAATCTGCACTCGGGTGAAGGGCTTGTTGCTGCTCCCTGCGGTTTCACGTTAAGGTCATATCTCTATATACATGTTGAGGGAGTTGTGTTGTGTGCAGCATGAACTCTGCTTTGATAAAATCTTGTTTTTATTTTTTTATTTTCACTTACTTGCAAGCTTTGTCCTGATTATAATAACTTGATTTAAGAAATAATTCAATAAAAATATTGATAAACTATATTGATATTGAAGGAGCTAAATTTGTAAGTTTAAATGTTAGGGGAAAACTCCCTAACTACTGAACCGATTACAAAATTATAGGGAGTGAGATAAGCTACTGTGATTAATACTTATTTTACTGACACGCGAATGAAACAACGGACGTAGAGCCGGGGAAACATACTTTTATATCTCAATATCAAGTGCAAGAGGATGGATAGCGATAAAGCTTTTGCGCAAATAATTGAAAAAATACTATAATATTACTTTCATATAAAAAAAGTATGTTCGTTGTTATTAGTAAATAATAGTGTAGTGTACACACGTTTGGCTCCGGCGCTTCTCGGAAACTGCGCTCCTTGCTACGACGCTACGACGCTACGACGCTACGATCGCCGTAGTGGAGTGCTACGCTGCTACGCGGCTAACAACTTTACTCTTCTCAAAGCAAGCGAGTGTATTTACTTTTTAGTTTGTAAGAGAGCATACGTTTTGATAAAGTAAGTACAAAATGTTACTTCGAATAAGTTAGAAAAACGCACATTTCACTAAATCCCCTTTATTTTGCACCAAGATTGCTTGCAAAATGTCAACGATAAAATCACCTATAAACCACAAAATGTTAAAACAATTCATATGAAAGTGTGTAAACACTTCCTCACTGCTGGTGTATGAGGTCCCTCTATATTATGAAAGTTGAAGTGTTCTGTGTTTGTTCGTTGCTCTCGTCTCTGTTCGACGGCAACTCTGTCTGCTGCACACTTCTGGAAACTTCTGGAAACTCCCAGTTAAATCAACATTCATGTTTGAAAATATTTCCCTTAAATTTGCAGTTAGAGATAGTTTCAGTCCCGGTTGACACTCTTAGGGTTGTTTAAGATTTTTATTTGATTAACATACACTTTTTTGTTTTTTATTTAAATAAATAAATAACTAAATAAATAAAATATGGCGGAAGGTTTTCTATTTAAATAAATAAATAACGAGTTATTAACAAATTAAGGTTATCGTTTACTCATCCTTAAGTGTAATTATTTTTGGTTCGATTTGTGACTTGAACTTTAAAATAATTCCTGTGGTTATGTACTGTGCATGTAAAAAGCTTTTACATCGAGCCGCCCAATTTTATATTACCCATAGAATTCTCATGAAACCGTGCAAATAAAAAGAACGTTAATAAAAAACAAGTGGAAAACGGAAAACAACAGCAATTCACCTGCTCGTGGAAATAAACACAATTGAATACATAAAAAGGGAATGAATACGTTTCAGGTGATTGTTTCGTGGAGCAGCCGCCAGGTGGCGGGTCGTCGCGGGGCGCCGGCGCCGGCTGGTAGCACGCCGCGCCTGTCCGCGGGCAGCCTTCAACTCAAGACACAAATTATGATGCTCAGTTTTCAAAGCGTCACATGGTTCAATCACTGCAAAGCCATTCGGAATCCACGTATGTAATTGAGACAATGACATGCTTTCGTGTTTTTTTTTCAAAAACGTTGTGGTGTAATAAAGTCAGAAACAGAATAAATCCGAACATTTCTTTGATTATATAGTAAGTTAGATCGATTTTCTCTAGCTTAATTGTAATAGTAGACGTGTTCGCGCAGTAAATAATTAAATCGTGTTCTTATTTCGTGCGTTCCTAGCAACAACATGTTCTGAAATAGATTACATCGAGAACGTTGTTCTAATTAGAATTATGTCTAAGCTTATTCCCTTAATTATTATAGTATTCCCAAGCAGATTACATACAGCTAAATTACATTTTAATAATAAATTATGTAATCCAAAAAATTACTCGGTAGAATAAGTTTATCATTAATTCTGATGCTGATAATTCAAAAATCTTTCTAATCGGGTTTTGTGTGTATTTGTGTGAATGATGGATGGTGGTGATCGCCGGTCCCGCGGCGTCATGTCGCGGCGTGCGGAGCCGCGCGCCATCCATCACATATTTGCCACCATTTAGCATTCTATGGGGAAGCGACAGAGACTAATATGATTCGGGAGAATGAAGTGTCGCCCGCATTGTGCGCAGGTGGAGGTGCCGGGGTTGTCGGAGCCACTGCCGCCTGTCATCACACGCGCGCGGATTCATCATGTCTCACGATGGATGAATGTCGTGATATTACTGTTCACCTTTGTCGTCTTTTGCCACTTATTTTGGCGAAATGGTTGTGGGTTAAAGGCGATTCATGTGGTAAGAATTAATATATGTTGGTTCACACACAGACGGTCCCGGCGGTTAACAAATAGGAGAGGTTAGTTTGTACGATGTGACTGATTACGTTTATGAAATGTCGACGACGGTAGTGTTTACATACAGATGAAACTAACAAAGTGTTTGCAATTTGTTAGATGTCTCAACGGTAGTTACATCTAAGGGAAGAAGGTACATAAAATATTGAAGATAGGGAATTTCACCTTAAAAAAAAACAATTTATTTTTTAGATAATTCATAACAATTGAATCAAGCTATTTAAAAAACTGGACTGGTTATTTAAATTATGTATTTGAAGGTACCAATCCATATGGAATATTTTTACGTAACATAGTGACTAAAATAAAAGGATTTCTGACTTTCTTTATTTCTTATAGAGATGGGCCGAGTACTCGGTTTACTCGGCGGGTTTTGTATGTACTCGGTACTCGGCCGAGTAACTTGGTAAGTATACGAATGCCGAGTACCGAGTACCAAAAAAGTAATATACTTTGTTTAAAGAAAGCAATATATTTAGGTAGATATAATTGCAACAACAGTGTTAATCAAAACGTAATGATTGAGGAAATCTTTGACATCCTCAAGTAATAGAATCAAAATTATGCTAATGCAGGAGTACTAGTGAGACAAAATTAAAGGAACAGTAATAAAAAAATCAATATTTAAAATTTAATAAATGTAAATAATGATGCCTTGTTTTGTGCCCTGTCCACCATTTGCCAACAAATTTTCTTCTAAATATACTTGTGTTCGTTTGTACTTGTTTACGCGCGCGAAATTGGGAATTTGATAGAACCGAGTTACTCGGCCGAGTACTCGGTAAAAAAATAATTGAACCGAGCAATACTCGTTACTTGGTACTCGGCAAAAGTGTTACTCGGCGCATCTCTAATTTCTTATCTCAACTATTGGTTCCATTTTTTTGTATTAGATAGCCCATTAATGAGAAAGAATTTACGCAATATAGCGTAAAAGTAATTAAAACGGGAAAAAACTATATCTTCTCAACTGGGCATATCGTCATTATTTCTACACTGTCGGCTCCTACCATCACTCGACTCCTTTAAGAATGAATGCCTTTCATTTACCCGAGGCCTGACTGCTTGTTAACATTAAAACCTTTTCGTTCGCCATAGCCGATCATTTCTATACCAACTTCCTCCCACCCAGTACATTATAATCGCGTGTCGAGTTCCATCCGCTTGTTTGATATGATTCAGAGAAATATCAAAGGAACTAGAACATGCCAAATCCCACATAAACAGGTTGGTCGACCCGATCCAATCACGGCGTGAACCAGCGACATCCGCGTGTACTCGGACTGTCACCACACGACGTGTTGTCGGGGAGAATCGAAACAGAGGCAAGGATTCATGTAGCCGTTCTGTTGTAGGGCACTAACACTTGTATGCACTGCATTAATGCTTGTTTACTAGGTTGGCACTTTTAAAAGCGCTGCTACTATAAAAATATTAGACATAGTTTAGTGAACTAATTATTTATCGAATTTCTAATAAAAATGTTTCGCCAATATTTTAATTTCTACCTCAAAGATATATAACTTTAAAATTGAAAATAACTGCTTGAATAACAGTACGCCTCTGTAATCTTCCTCTCTGTTCCGAATATTCGCCCCCGCGGTGGTCGCCAAAGGCGCGTTATCTCTGTCATGGACTCGCTAATCCTTGCTCGTGTCGCACACGGTTCCGTGATGGAGGTCAGACGGAATACTAATGCGCTGGCTGCTACACTTTTATTGGAAAAAAAACTAATAAATAAACCCTCCAGTGGAAACACAAGCAAATGGCAACATTATGAATTTCAGTGTAAAAAGGTTAGTTGGCTTCTTTCTCCGTTCTGAACGATAAGAGGTTTCGCTCGTTCACAGATACGTAATCTTAGGAGGGGGATATAAGGTAGATCTACGGGTTCGGAGTTTTATAAAATTGTCCGACTGTGAAGAGATTTGGTGCTCGAATATGAGTAGCTTTCAGGGTTAATATTCCTAAAGCGCGTTCTTCAGTGTAAACTTTTATTTTTTGGACTATTTAAAGGAAGGGTGATACTGATCTGTATATTCTTCGTCAGTATTTTAGATACAGCTTGTCTCAGATCGCAGCGGCCCACTAACTGCGTTAGCGCACCATCTCCGCCCCCCCCCCCGGGACCCCGGAGATTGCGTGGCGGCTGCAGCGACCAGCTCGCGGTCACTATTTAATCACTATTTGATTGGTTTTAAGTCAAGGTCAACTTATAGTCCTCGTAAGAACGCTTCACGCTTAGATATTGCGGTTTTTATTAAAAATAAATGGAGTTTAAGTTACTACCAACTAACAAGTTTTAAAATCTTTGACGTATCTTTGTGTGTATTAGAATATTATCCTAAATTTAAAATATAATAGTTTTGTTATAATAAGCCTTTATATTCACGTGGCCTCAAAACTTTTTTTAATAGGATTTTTTAGTAGGTTTAAGTGAATGTACAAGATTCAAACAAAAGCTTGAAACACCACCACTCCTGTCTAAATCTCGAGATAATCTTTTGGCTGTTTTTCTTCAGTGAAAATTAAAAGAAGGGGGAAACTTGAGATAACTTATAAACAAAGATTGTAAAAGTTTGCATACTAATCTTTTGCAATGTAAACCTTATTGAATGTAATAGAAGTATATCGTGATAGTTTGTATTGCAAGATGCGAACTCAGCAAATGCAGTCATCAGCGCGGCTGACGGAGGTCGGAGTTGAATCCTGCGCAGCGAGGGCCGAACGAGCATGGTCATCACTGGGTTAGTGAGCTTAGTTTATATTGACGTTTAATGAAATCTCGTTTTTGATTATTTCAATAATCAACGTAATCACTAAAAATTGTCTAAGTGGTAACAAAAATGAAGGTCCTAATTTCAAAAGTAAAACAAACACTAACTACGATTCAAGATCACTAACGTTCTTAAATAATAGTACTACTTCTTAGAAAAACAAATATATTTTGTTTATTATAATGTTAAAAGTTTTGAGGAAAATACAAGATCTAAAATAAAATTATAACTCACTAAATAGGTATTTAAGGACATGCTAAGATAAAACTTCGCAATGTTGTGATCGTAAAACATTTTACTAAGAAATATAATACTTACTAAAGCTGTAATATTCAAAGAAATTCCAAGAAAAGTAGAGAAATATAATATGGTTTCTAAACGTCGTCGTTTTATTAAGAAATTAGAATTCAAAATAAACAACAAGAACGAATATTGCTTTAACGAAAAACTCATAAAACTGGCAATACTGATGCCAGGTGTTCGATATTCAAACGATTGGCCAATCAGAGCCTTGCGCGAGATTTGACAGTTCCATGATTAATGTGAACCTTGGATTGACGCCGACCGCGCGAGCCACTCACTACAGATGAGCATCAGTCACAAGATAAATTGATTTATTTGACAAGTCACTGCTTAAACACTTATTCAAATGTTTGTTTCATAATTTATTATATTCTCATATTTTACCATCAATAGTCGGTTATAATAAAGAATACCACAGTAATTATTTTGTGTATATTTTCCTTTCAATAGAAGATATTTTCCTTTGTCAGGTAAAAATGAATATTAACAGAGTCATTAGTTGAGTGAGTTTTAATAAGGTATCGTCGTCGTAGCTTGCCGGAGACAGCCTTAAGACGAGCTTACTTACCGAGTTGCTCAGATTTCTCTTCATAAATAAACTCACAAAGCGAATCGTGAATCGAGGCGTATTACCTAGATTCAATACGTCAGTTACTTGATATTTAAATCAGAATATAATATCAGAAATAGTACGTACATTCAACTGTGCAAACTTGATTAAAGATCTCGAAACTTCGCCATCTTCATTAGCTGTGCAGAAATGAGTTAAAGTTTGAGAGCGATTATTAAAATTGACTGAATAAAAGAGCAGTTGTTCTAGTTATCAAGTTGGTAAGTGCGGAGTTCTTTGTCGAAGCTGTTTAAATGCAGATGAGTTGATCTGCAGCGCTCGCGCAGAGAGCAGTGACGTCGGCGCAGATCCCACACTTGCAACTAAGCATTGGCACTTTTTTACTTTTTTTTTTATAGTATAGGTAGCAAACGAGCATGCGGGTCACCTGATGGTAAGTGATCACCGCCGCCCATGACTCCCCGCAACACTGTGGGTGTCGAGGGTGTGTGACCTTTAAGAAAATTGGGCACCGGATACCGCACTCACCGAACGAAACGCAGGAACATCGTCCCTAATTCACGTCGGTTTTCTGTGCGACGGTGGTATTTCACCGGTCGAGTCAGCCCAGTAATCGCTGCAGACAGAGCCTACAGCTAGACTCTACCACTCTTTACTTTATTATACAATACAATAAAATATGTAAGAAAATGATAAAGTTCTCCGAGGTTAAGCTTTGTTAGTTGGGTAATATCACACGGTTTACTAGATCACTTTTCCTTGTATCTCTATTCATTTGTATCTTTAAGTTAGAAATGACGATAAAAATAAGTCTTTAAATAAAGCTTACACTCGTTTTTCATTTTCGTTAGCTACTGGTGCATTCTGCATGTTATTCATTGGCAAGTTAGTTGAACTTCAATAACGTACAGATGTACCGGAGATATCCTTTGTTATATTGTATGTTTCATTGGTAGCGTCAGCAGCAGCGCCGCACTCGACCGACAGATGTTCATCGCACGAGCGGCACTCGGCGACCTCCGGCGGGCGGCGCTGCGACCTGCGGCGATCAGCGCTGAACTACTTCTGAATAATAAACTTGTAATTGTTAAGAAACTTGTGCAGGAGCTGGTGCAGTTTAATTAGGATTCACTTGTTGGATGGAAGTTCGTTATTCGTTTATTTTAATGATAGTTTGTGTTGTTTATACTTTTTCTGTCGGAGAATTTGCAAGTTCAGAGTTAGGCGTTTATGCTTAATTTTAAATGTATAACGTAAATTTTTAAATTCATTTTTTGAATCTTGTATTTATTGAGTAGGTACAACATTTAAATTATTCTAGCTTTAGAAATCCTTCACGTAAATTCTGAACACCTATTAAATAACTTAAATTCATAACAAATGATAGCCCATTAATAATATCGTCCTAATTCTTGTGGAATTGTCGATGTATTGTTTGAGGTGATCTTCCCATTGTCGCCAGATCTCCCCTTTGTTGAACAGCGACCCGCCTCGCCCCGCACTCCCCGGCAGGCATCGACACCGGAATATATTAGCACGAAGTCAAGTAACAATGTTACGCTGGAATTAAATTAATTAGATCGTTAACTATTTTGGAGGTCAAAGTTTAAAAGGTACACCGAGGATTAAATAAGTTCGTAAGAAGTTCAATACTTTATTGGTATTGTTATTATTTTTTGTATTTGTTGAGTTATTTTGAGTTAAATAGCGCGAGCGTGCTGCGGCTCACTGTATTTAACGGTTATAATTATTTCCAAATCGAAATTGCTGTGTTCATTATTAAAAGCGCTGACTTAATGACTACATTTATAAGGCTTAAGTCAATATTACTTGGTCAGGAATTTATAGAGTCGCTCCTGACTTCCTGTGAACAGTATCTTTGGTCTCTCATCAGTGATCGGTCGGTTCAGTAATTCGACGTCACCCCTCCATCGCCGGTGACCACGAAATTGTGTCGACACTCGATCCACACATGTTACATTTATTGATGATGTTCCACCCACCTAATATTTATTTTTTGGGTTTGTATTTATCACGAAATTCACAGTATTTGTCCGAATATCAAAAGCTATTTAGAAAAGTATAGGAAGATGTTGTGCAAACTTTTACATTACTTTGAAACTTAGGGCAAGTTCTTAAATTACTCGTGCTATTTGATGATGGCTCAAATATAGTGTTCAGCGTATGTAGCTATAAAGCATACTTTACCTTACATCTGTAAAATGCACATATAATGAGTTTGAAACTAATTTAATTCTCAGCCGGGGAAAGTGAGCCAGCCAAGTTCGAGCGAGTTCGTAAGAGTGTTCCGCCGGCTCCACTTCCCTCGAGAGGCTATTCAAACTCCCGCATTCATCATACGAGTATAACGGGTGTAAAAAGACCACTTCCAAAGCCTGAAACCATGTATTCTTGAGCCTCAATAGTAACCAAATTCATTTACAGTATACCTAGAAAACTCAATTTAAAAAAGTTATTAAGGATTGAAAAGTCATATTCGCCGCTTGAAATCATCGCTCACACATCAACTGTCGGTTCAGGTGCGATTATTTACATTGCAAATTAAATTAAAACCCTATGTAATTTGAAATCATAGCAAAATCTGATAGTATTATTGCTATTTTAAAAAATAACGTAAAAAATTTACTTTCCTTTTCATAAAATTTTTTTTGCTCATAACGTAACCAGTATCTTTCCGGCAAACCCAGTTTTTGTTTTCGGAAGAAGTTCTTTTACACCCCGTATAGGTAACATATTTTATTATTTCATAATAACGGAGTAACTAATTTTTTATTCAACAGTCTACGACCATAATAATATACAGATACATATAGAATCAAAGCTTACAAATAGAGCACAGCTTACAGACATACGTCGACAGATTTACGAGTAGTAACAATCATACTATTGGAATCCTTCTATTTTCACTGCGTTATATTCCACGCACGTGCTCTTATATTTTAATTTCACGAGTTTAGTATCGTCTTACAAGGAGATGATTTAATTTATTTAACGACACATTCTGAGGATCAGTCTGTTTGTTCGGGTGAGGATAACTTTTCTTAACACGAAGCCTTCTCTTAATTTTCTTAACGTAGCCTTCCTTGGAAGTAGTAAACCTGGAATTGAATTCAATTATTCTTTAAGCTAATTCATAAGACCTGCCTAACTTGACGAGTGTTTGGGGCTTCACAAACACGTGTTCCATTATTTGAACGTGTTATCATGTAAGGTTGTGATATATTCGTGTACAAACACACGGGACATAAAGCGCAGATAGCGGCATCTTCCCTTGTTATTGACTACTAAACGCAGCAGTTTTACATCGCGCCGTTTCCATCGGTGACGCGACTGTAAACCGGGCTATTCGTCAGTTTACAGATAAACACGACATACGACGAACGGGGCTGTAACAACGATCACATAAAAACTTTTAGCGTAAGATTTTTATTTTCTATAAGTTATTAAGATTTTGCTCAACTTTGCCTAGCACTTTTTGTTACATTACTTGTATTGTAGAGGATATGTTTATGGAGTGATTTAAGTTATAAAAAGCCTCATATCATATATTATACCGTCGTGTATCAGCTTATATATGTACGTTGGTACTACATCCCGCTGGTTGGAAACATACATCGCTCACAAAAGCAAAAGGAACTAAGCCGTAATTCGCCAAGTGTCCCTCCCGGTTTTTTCCATCACTCAAGGTTTAATCATCATTTCACTGATGGTATTTACTCGAAAATATCGACTATCGTATTATCGTACTCACAGAACCAATATTATTAATACAATAACCCCGGTTAATTCCGCGATAACCCGACTTAATGAAGTTAACTCTCGATCAAAGTGGGTGCAGCGCGGTGCAGGCTCCCTCGCGGTAATGCAGTCACCGCGAGCCGCCGACCGACATTCACGGGAGGTTTTATTTACTCTTCCTTCATATTGTTAAGTATTAACATTACACTACTTGACATATAACTTTACACAACCTAGATTAATTTAAGAACGATCTAACGCAACATAAATTTACTAAAGCTTAATGTAATTTAACACAAAGATAAATTGAATAGCGAGTTTAAGCCTTTAAGTACATATCTAAAAGCCGCCGCCACCCTTCGCTGGTCCTACTTTATTTATTTAGTTATAAATAATATAATAGATTCTGGCGCTGGTCGTAAAGGCTGCCACTTTTATGCGGCATTAAAATTAAAATCCCGACCGACAGAGAAACCTACTTATTGCACTTGAGACGTTATGGCCGACATAAACCTCCGCGAAAGCCTACGGAGGGTCGCCGACGCACAATTATCACAATTGTCGGACTAATGCCCGCTGCCGCCCGTCCTTTGAGCGAACGTCTTATCTTTGTCGAATAAAAATACTTTTACTAGCATTGAGGGCCGCCCACTTGTTATTTCATAGCTATATTATGTATTTCAAGGGATGTTGATAAAAAACGGTACATTTTACTATCTGCCTATTTAGAATCTTTTGGGAGAATTAGTTTTAATTCTCAGAAGACTTAGACTTTTCGAATTCTTGAAAAGAGAGCACTTAACATTCGTAGTCTGTAAAGTTAGCAGACAAATTAGAAACTACAATAGTTACCAGCTACTTACAGATAGACTTTCTACCTATAGAGGAAAATACCTCCATCGGTGCACCACTCACGTGCCATTCTTGTAGCGAGTGCCAAATGATTGTAACAGCTTTATAAAGTTTATTTTGTGCAGCTAATTACTTTTATTAACAATATAATGGTGCAATAATGTATTTAAAATGAGACTATAGGAACAAATTCAGTTATGTCTTGGACGGAAAAAAAACTTTAGATACCTATACAAATAAGTGATTGATCTACCATTAAAAGGGTTCTTTGATAAAATGACCGAATATCGAGACAGATAAAACCACTTTACATTTAAAGTGGTTTCTATTGAAAGGTGCGTGTGGGCTGAAGCAGCGAGCGGTCAAGTGTGAATTTACCAGCGATGTGCGTCCATTACTGCGCGGGAGTGGCCGCCGCGCCGGTACGACGAGCGGGCTGACTGCCACTACAGCGAGATAAAAGGAGGCCGCTTACTGAAACTTAATATGCACATATTTATAGTGTACATCAATTATTCCCAAGACATTTTTGTTAGTATGATGTCTTGAAATCAAATTTAAAGCATTATGAATAATAGATCAGGTATCACAGATGAAAAAAGTAATAAGAGCGACGTCACACGGCGCATTGTTTTGTCTGAGATTATTTCCATCGGGATACGATACGATGCTAGAAACAACTAAAACTGCAACATTGTTAACATAGTTTACTAATATAGAACTCTACAATAGTATATATTACATTTTTTCCAATATATAAGGCCGTAATGAAACCAAAAAAACTGTGTGGAATAGCCCTAATTTCTCAAGAAATATTTGCTTTAAAGAAAAGCTAAATAGCTTACATTTTATGAAACATAATTTCCTAAATTAACCGACGCCTACTTATGGTAATGTTAAACAAATTAGGTTTTTATCCCCTCAGGAAAATGTATTTAAATTGAAATACAGAGTAAAGCGCTATTCGTGAAATACTGTTTGGTTCAGAAGAAACTCAAGTGTTTCTATCAAAGGAATTTATAACAACTTCAACTTTCTTCAGCCTCTGCTTGATTATCTCTATTTATTATATTTACTACGAAATCTTTGCTTTTTTTTAATTAAAATTTTATAACTATAGCCTTGTCTTGATATGGGTACTGTAGATACTACCTTAATTAGTAAACCTAGATATTTGAATACCGGGTTCTTTAAACCTTTTTTTTAACTTATAACTAGATAAACTAAACACTGTGGAAAACAAAACTTAACAGAAATTCTTGGGGGAATCTTTTGTCTAGCAATTGAGCATTGCTCATTGAATAAATAAATAAATATTCTAAGTTAATAACTATAACAGCGTCAATATGCAAATGGTCGCACAAGCAGCCGGCTGGCTCGTCGCGATCTCGTCCATGCATTTAAATGACAATTCGCTGCTCAATCACCACGTACCTCCCTCTACAACATATCTCACTCTATATTCATGGCACTGCCCGATTATTGTGTCTCAGTCGACGGATATCTATTGTGACTCAACAAAAGACCAAAAAACTACATAAAACACGATAACGTACGTCTTCCGCAATTTTATGGTTACTAAACTATCAAATATTATATGACAGGTTATTTTTACCGTCAGTTATCGGTTAAGGGCCTCCGCTAGTGCTATGTGGTGGTAACTGCTTGTAGCAATTCATAGGAGTCAACTCATTATCATCTTGTAGAACATGCGTAAAAGTTAGTAATTTTATCCGGACCAAATTGTCATCTTTTATAACGACTGAGACATAAATAACAAATTCCAATTAAATGAATTAGTGATGATACTCACGGCGTGTGTACAAGCAGCTCGTTTACGAGCGCTGCGCTGTGCTGCGATCCAAGTATTAAACTGTCCTTCAACTTGATTTAATGTTGAAAGATACCAGAATATACGGTAAAGTTTTATTGACTACTCTATTAAAGTTAGATAGGTGTAGGTCACAAAGATATGAGATTAATGTGCTAAAACAAGCGGTTGTTAATAAAAAGTGAGCACTAACGAACCACCTACTCTTATAATCCACTATCTCGACTCAACTTACCCCAATTAACCATATTTCCGTCTCTTTCTAAACTGTTCTCGATTGCTGGCCTCTCTCTCCAACTCGTCAGTTGAAATGACGAAAGTTAAGATTGATATAATCCGATACGGAGGTGGCACTGTGGGTGCAAAGTTGGAGCTTGTTTGTCTACTAACTGGATGGAATGGAACTAGATTCTAGTTCAATTACATTTCATTTCTATCTTTGCCAAGTTCTTAATGAAACAGAAGAAGAACTCCTAAATATTAGGAAAGTAGGATGTAGATCAAAGAGTACCTTCATTAATCAAGTCCACTTCTGAAGGGTATTAAAATAGAATAAGGTTAGTCGTGTTGTTTGTTTTGACATGTTTCATGGTGTTGTATGTGTTACTGCTGTTATTAGTTGGGGCAGTTAGTTGCAAACAACTTAGTGAATGCAAACTAGTCAGTAAACTAATACGTTCCGATGTAAAGTGAATGAGTTGTATCCATCAATGGCCGCGGACACCCTCGCCGGGTCCGGTACAACCTTCACTCGCCAAATTTAATATAAGTTGGGGTTTTTGTCCTCATTGAGTATTCATAGCTCGGCCACACTGGCGCAGCATCCACTACTTTATTATTGTCATTTGTACCGAGCGAAGAGTGCTAGCAAATATTATGTTATTTAATAACAGAAGCAGAGGGTAGCTGTTTTGTTTTGTTTATAATAAACCTTCAAAGGTTATTTTGGCCGTAGCTGTCCTTGTGTAAGTTAAATTACTGTTTCTCTCACAAAGGCGATCCAATCGTTCAAGAAATACGTTTAAGGCTTTTCATTTAACCGTCCTCTTTACGATATTACATTGAATATAAAAATGAATTAAATATAAGAGAGAGAGTCTCTGAATAGGAAATTAAGTTTATGAAAAGCATACGAACGTAGCGATTTTGTGAGCTACGTTTGTAGGTTACTTATTTCCTTATTATTGAATATATGATCAGGAAATACATAATTGTGTGGATAGATGTCGGTCTCCGCCGTGTGTCCCCCGCCGCGGCGTTACCCTCCGGCGTGGGGCCCCACCGCGTTCCTGACGTGGCCCCACCGTGGTGGCCCCAGCTCTGGACACGGGCCTCGTTATTTATTGTTATCTCTTTACTGTTATGGCTCATTTATTTTTTGCCCAATGCCGCGGCATAAGAAGCTGCCGACGATTTTTCTTAAGATTAAATATTTCTTTCTTATTGAAAACCCGCTGTCATCTCAGTACAGCCGCTGATAAAACTTGCCTCGGGGGTTGAATGATTCCCATACAACGTAAAAAATATATTTACATAATTTTCAGCTTGTATAACACACAGGTTTTATCGAACAAACTCATTAAGTACTTCAACTTGAAACGTGGTGAAGTCACAGGGAAATCTTAAGTAAATAGATAGCTGCGAGAACTATTATTAAAACAAACACACCAACAAAATTAATATTCATTGCCTAAGTTACGTGACAATGGCGGAAGAGAGGCCATAAAGTGAGCCGCGAGCCCCGCACGCGCGGGGCGGAGCGGGCGGCGGGCCGAGCGGATATATTGAACCAGTTTTACACCGCTATTTTTATTACATTGTAAAAAAAAAAATTCAATATATCAATAATGATAAGCAATATGTAATGTGCATAAGCACTATGTAGGAAACTTATGTAGGCTGGAATACTGGCAGCTATTGTTTTATATTATTTAAATAGATTCTAAAGAAGAAACAATGAGATATTGACAGCATCCTTCCAGACTCAGACATATTTTCGTGCTCGGACTGTGGGCACATAACATTAAAATCACTTTCATGCTTTAAATATAAAGCTTTAAAAACGTTTCAACTATTTTATTTCTCTTTCACGTTTCCCCCAAACGTTAGTCAATGTAAAAATAGGTACTTGTCAATACTATTAAAAATTATGTGTACTAATGTTCTAATTTTGATGACTGAAAGTCAAATACGCAAACTAATTAGTACCTGACTTTGACAATCATACAGAAACTTTATCGTTAACTAACAATTACCAATTACATTATTTAGTGTGTACTAGTATTCTAAACTACTATTATTATTTAATTTAGGTTGCTGGCATATGATACAAGCAGTCCAAATGTTTATTTATATAAATGTCGCCCGCCCCAGGCGTGGTAAGCTGCGCCGGATTAGAACAACGACGCACGCCGCCGCCGGCGCAGCCCCCCCCGCGCCCCCGCGCCCCCCCCCGCGCCCCAGCGCCCCCCCCGCGCCCCCCGCGCCCCCGCGCCCCCCGCGCCCCCGGCCCGCTCTTCATTACACAAGATTTAACTCCGCAGAGGATCTTAATAATGATCCTAAATCACACAACCAACGGTTTAATTAGACTAATGGCTTTATCAAATAACAGTACGGTATAAGTACACGAGAGAGATCAGGCCCTTCCTCATAATCTCTGCTTGAATCTGGTAATTTGAGGACTTTTAGTATTTTATTAAACTATTAGTTTATTTATTTAATAAAATAATAAGAAAATTTTCATGATTACTAAAATAATTCGTAGAAAGTTGTAAACTATATTACAACCATCCACGTAATTGTGTGCAGGCATTGAGACATCACATCATTAATGCATAGAATGTTTGTCAGTTGAGGTAAAAATCATAACATAAGGAATTAACTTATGAAATCTTAATGTGATGCCGCACTTCAGCAAACAAGCTCGAGACAGACATTTGCAATATTCACAAAGAGATAGATTCATGTAAATAATATATCGCTCAAATGAAAGTACCCACTTGTTCATAAGTACGAGTAAATAGATACATTTGGTACAAACAAGTAGAAGAAAGCTAGGAAAAAAAGGCAATAAAAATATAAGACCGTCTATGATACAAAATAGAGCCAGGTATCAAAACTAATGATTGGTTTTATTATTAACCAAATCATTACTTGCCAGATTCAACTTGCTAACCTAAGCTATAGTATTCTCATTATCATTCTCAGCACAGACGTGTTATTGCAAAAACTCGAAATTGCAGTTGCTAGGTGTTAAAAAACCTCTTTCATTTAAAAAAATGTAGCAATAACGCTGACGATATTATGTAGAGTTGTTAAAACGATACGAAATAGTTTTGAATACCGAGAGTGAGTCCTCCGCTCGCAGATGTCACGGCCGGGCCCCGACATTTGCGTTGCTCCAGTTCCCGCGTGCTCCTCGCTCGTCCCCGCAGTGGTATCGGTCCACACACTTCACGTTCAGTCGAAAGCGATTGCCCTTCAGGTGGTATTTGTGAGACGTGAAGGGCGGCCCTTGTTATTCAAACTGCGCGGAAAGGGCCCGTCCCCGCAGCGAGGGCGCACGGTCAAGAAGGACCTCCGACTGTAATGGGCGAACATTGGTATGATTTGTTGTCGTGTTTATAAGAAACGTGAGGCTTTTCCTCGTCTGTCTGCGCCGACGCCACTTGAATGTTAACCCGCTCGACAGCTCACGTTCCAATTCAATCAGGACTATCGTTCGCCGCTGACTGTATTTACATAACACATCGCTCGAAATCCGATCACGACTCAATACTTGAAGAATAAAATAAAGCTTCCGAACCACTTGAGCGCATAAATACGTAATTCCATTAAATATTCAATATTCTGATTTTCGGCAACTCGAAGCGATCTCGCGTGGGGAGCAATCGGTGGTTAGTTGCAAAAAATAAGAATAATTGTATGTTCGGTGTAATGAAATTCATGATGTCAACATGTGTCAACATGTGTTAGTGTATAATGAATGAATGAAGACATCGAGGCTGTTTGCGGGAGAAGTTTGTTTAGTGTAATGTTGAATGAGACGCAGACGGGTGGCGGTAGAGCCTTTTGTTGCTTTGTTTTTTGACTAATATTTACTTAAGCTTGAAATGACATTGATACTAAATATTTTATGATGCTATTCAAACATTTTGACGTTGATAAACAACATATATAGACTTAATTATCTTTTTAACTTCTCAATATATACTCTAGTAGTATAAAGTGCATTTATCTTTTATTTCTACCATCTACTTATCTGTAACGCCATGAGTCCCCAGCACGTCCTGGTATATATTAACCTCTGCTAATATCTCAATCTGCACTCACTCCCCGAGCTGGTAGATGGCACATGTACTGCGAGTTAGCATCCAATATGTTTGGTTCCCCGCAGCGATCCGTTCGCCGCATTATCGCCTGACGCGGATACATTGCGCGTGTAGAACCGAGCATTAATCATGCGAGCGCAGCCGGCGAGCATTCGATATTTTACACAGGAAATAGCGATGGAAGGCACTCGTTTTCTGCTTCAGGACTCATGATGAATAGCACCTTCTGGAATTTAAAGAAATATTTCAGATTTCAATTTGGAACTATTTTTAAGAATGTATATAGTGCAGTATGTCAACAGAATTACCTTTGTTTTGAAACGAAGTGACCTGTTAACTAGAAAAAAACTGTTTAGCATTGTTTTTTTCCTCTACGAAAACATAAAATTATTGTAACATTTCCTTGTAACTTATACCCATAATTCGCAGTAACAATAACTACGTTTCCCGCACCATTACTCCTAAGTTCCTAACGAAGCAACTATCTGAAACTCGATTTGAAAAGACAAAAATCAGCCTTTTTCCTCATTGAAGAATACTTTTGGCATTACCTTCACTCAGACGATTTCCCGTGCCTAATTGAACGAACTCGTATACGCACTAAGAGCTTTATACAATCTACTGATATTCGAACAAACATCTACTGAAGCACTTTGACAAACGATAAAGGATCCATTACCAGGACTAGTCAGACCCCTTCCGCCGTAGCGTCGAGCCTGCAGCGGGGATCTTGCAGTGTTGGTGGCGTGTGTTTCCTAGACCTACATATTTTCCATAAGGCTTCGTAGGAACCGATCAATCAAGTTGACGGAGGTTGAGATACCCGCTCGGAGGCTCTAGTTTCAGTACAATCATTTAGTTACATTATACCCACCCACCGCCGCTCTTAAATACTTGGTAATACCTAGCAGCTTAGAATAACATTTCTCTTGGAAATAGGACTACAATTTTAGAACGAGCAGTGTTTGAGATCGTTAAATGATAGCTCCAACAAGAACTACTAATAGTATTGTATTTGTATGGCATAAAGAGGCAAATATGTAAATTGTGTAAAGCCGAGCAGTCTTTACTATAAGTCCCCGCTCGTAAGCCGAATTCCTTTATCCCGGCGTCGCTAGGTTGGGGCGATTACGAGTCGCCGTAACTAGGTTAACTTTACTACATTCGGACATTCATATATCCCATATGACGATGTTCGTTATATTTATAAAAAATATTAGGATTAGACCTTTATAATAAATCACGTATTTATATATGTTACGGCTAATACCCGAAGTGCGGCTACACCTAGTTTTAGCCGGTTAGAACATCAATAGGTTAGGTTAGTTAGGTTACTTTTTTGATATCGCCCAAAAAAAGGAGTCCCGCTTAGCGGGACTCCGTCGACTCATGATTCAAGCCAGTTTTTATATACATAGGTATAAATCTTTTTTTACAGTTTTCCATATAAAAAACACTTCTAACCGGCTAAAACTAGGTGTAGCCGCACTTCGGGTATTAGCCGTAACATATATATTCATTGGCATCAATGAAGAGTTCTGTGGCGGACGGGCCGATGCGGTTTTTACCGTTGTCCGCAAAGTATAATTTTTTAAATGATTTAATGCAATTTTTTCGTGCTGTGCTTTTTAATGAATGTAACAATATAACAATTTGTCAAAATTAGAGGTTAAGTTTCACAAGATTCTTTCAGGCGCTTCTTTCACCGGTGCGTTTTATTGTTTTAATATTATACAGTAACTTCCCACGTGAACAAAAAGGCTTAATAAAGTTACATGTCGGAGGTTGTTCAATGTATAAACGTCGGGAACTATTGTATGAATTACTGTAATTTACATAGGTATATTATTTAAGTTTTTTTTTTATCCTCTGTCATCTCAACTTCATATTATCATTACTACTAGATATATGAACCTCCTGCTCAGACCATATTGCTTATTCTTTTAGTTTTGTTATTATGTAATATCCTATGATAAATTTATTTTCTTCTGCACTGCCTTCACAATACACAACTATATTCTTATTAAAAAAACTCAATAAATGTCAAAAATAGTTTTAGATCGCTACCGAGACACTTGAGTGCCTTTCAACATTCGCTACGATCCAAAGGGTGACGGAGCGATCTTCGTCGTGAGTTATTTCCTCACTGAAAGGTACTTGAGGCGGCAAGTTGGTAAATTACACAGAAAAAAAAACAATTTTCTGTTGTCTGGTATATTTAAGGCTGAAGCAACAAACGTCAGGTTGAAATCAAAACATAAAGTTAATATTAGATTATTCGAGTGTAAAATTCATTGAATCGATGTTTGAGGCGCTTCATTGGATAATATAAATGATAATGTGATGAAGGCAAATATGTTTGTGCGATATTTTACTTAAACACATAGGTATTTATATTGTTCACAAATTTTCATTTTCACGAATTTGTTAAAAAATAACATTTTTTGTTCTGTGGCGCTCCCACCTCTGACCGCGACGAAACATCCACGTAGATACTATTATTACCAAACACAGAGAAAAGTAACCATTTATTTCAAAAGTTAATTTAACTTCTTGCACCGAGCTCTCCCGAGAGTATAACTTCATAAAAACTTTACAAAAATGTAATCTAAACGTGATTTTTCATAAAACAAGCAAGTTTCAAGTTTAGCTCCGGTGATGGATGAGTCTCAAGTTCAAGTGAAGTGCAGTAGCTGCGGGTGCGCACGTGGCGCCTCCCCGCGGGTGACGGATGGACCGCGGCGGGACATTAGCAACAACAAACGAACGCCGCGACAAGTATGAAAAAAGTGGAAACAAAACATTCCCAAGAAAACGATTTGTCTGCAAGTGAGAGCTGTCTACAACGTTCAGTGAAATATTTTTTCATAATTTTCTTTAAGTGAGTGTAGGTTGTGTCGGGCCACGCCGCAGGGGGCTCCTAATTGTTTCCTGCTATGAGACGCGTTCTCCCGTGGTTACAATAAGAGGTCGATTAATGTAGGTCGTTATTGAAACTTTTTTTCCGGCTGCCATCATAAATCGCGGCGGTGACGATGCGCGGGTGCGGCGCGTGATTCACTGAGGACCGCGCGCGGACACGGCGGGGGCCCCGGGGCCCTGTGGCCCCGCGACCTTGCTCCTACTCGGTTACAATGAATGTTCTTTTTAATACGAAACGTGATAAAACTCCATGAACGCGTGTTTCACCTTCTGTCTTTACAAAGTAACTACGGTATCCTTTAGACGTACGACTTAAATTGAAGTTGTGGATATGCTAGAAGCCCCGTAATGATCGTTATGATTTCTAAAAATGCGCAATGTGTATAATTTAATAATAAAGCTGTACTTTAAACATTATATTTAGCAATATGTACGATACAGAACGCAATCAGCCACATCGTTAAGGCAATGTTCGTAATTTCACTGTTCCACAGGGAGCTTTTATTTAGATTGATCAGAGGCGATTATGTGGATTCGGGTTATTTCGTTTTCATTCTAAATAATGTTTCATGGTAAATATTTAATAATGTCAATTTTACCATTCCCTTTTCAAAACAGTCCGTATTCGTGTTCGAGCGTGGCTATCTTCAGTGGACGTCCCTCGATCCTGAATTATTAAACGCCGAGTGTCCCGAGCGGGCCGGCGTGGGCGCGGGGCCCTCGCGTTCAATTCCTGCATGTGATGGGCGCCCGGAGAGTTTTTCATGCTTATCTGCGACGTAACACAAACGTAAGATCACTTTTATGGATCCCCACAGTAGCGTTAGAACCTAGCCGGGTACCTGCCCGCGTCGCGATGGCTTCCCTTCTATAACGGAGATCCTGAAAAATGTTTGTGCGACATTTGCATAAAAGCATTGAGCTACTTTATAGCCTGGTTGTGTTCCCGTGTTTGTGTGGATACAACGCTGTTCTTGGGGAATATGTGGAACGTTTTTGTTGGAGGGCGCGTGCGGCAGACAGGATGACTGACTGCGGCGCGGCGTTGTGTTTGCACGAAACATTTAACTGGAATATCGACGTGTTAATTAAAACTAAAAAAACATTTATGTTGTTTTTAAAGTGTATCGAAATTTAATACATTTAGATTTTTTTGATGAACTTTTGTATCATATTTTTTTCTTGTTATGCTGAAAAATACTTTTCTGCAAGTTTATCAGTTTCAGTTACCATAATCGTATACCCATAACTCGCAGTATCCACTTATTTGCAGGATACTTTCCATTCTCTACATTAGATATTGCAGCATTTTTGTGGACTGATTTAACTAAAATAACTTCTGAAAACAAAATCAAATTGTTAACTGATGTTTCTAGCAGGTCTCCTGCCTGAAAGTTTTATTTGTGGACTAACGAATCTGTGCTACACACAGTTGAATAAAAACACACATACGCATATATATCACAGATATACGGCTTTTATATCTATTCTTGCTAGGCGAGTTGTATCTGTTTTTTTTGGACTAGCTATTTTTATGTATGGCATTTTTTTATTAATTGAAAACAAAGATTTCTCCATTGAATACAACAGTTTTTATTGCGATGTGATGAATAGATAGACTCAACAGCTACATACTGGTAAGTGCCTTTTGCACTGTTTAGATGAGAGGCTTTAGATATATAATTTCGGCTTAAGTAATTCCGAGTAATTAGCCAGAGATCTAAACCTTTAAGACCTTATACCTTTTGGCGTCTCAAAAAAGCAAAACGTTGGTTAAGCTTTCCACTATCAGAACATTTTACATGTAAAATGTTACATTTAAGCTGTAAATGCAGCCCATAAACTTATAAAACAATACGTGGTGCTGCAACGTCCTCTCGTTGTGGCACTCCGCACGAGCCGCCGCTATTGTTTCTCATATTGTAGTATTTAATCCGCCAACGCGCGCGAAGCAAGTTTTAATAAATTCATAGTAGATTAATAATGGAGTCACTAGGAGCGAGCCCCGCTACATGCTGAATATTGCTGCAGTAGAGGACGTTAACTCGGTCAATATAGAAACCACTTATTTGAAACTTGATTGAAAATTATATTTTTATATATTTGAAGTGTAGATTGCACGTCCATTTTAACATATTTAGACTTTTTGGGAAACAAAAAACGAAGAAAAAAATATATCACGGAAACCATTTTTTAAATTAATTAACCTTTAATCTTGTTCTGATAAGACATATCCTATGACGTCGCCTATTATAAAGGTGTAATAGCCATAATTAATAAATTGTCTTACTTCGAGGTTGAGGATTCCGTGTCAGCTTGTTATCTCTTTGAGTTCAGTAATCTAAATCTTCCTTGTTCCTCGTATTCGTTGTGTTATTTGTTTCACTTGTTCTGTCGTTTGTTTCGTTCCCATGTTCCGGAGTTCACGCATCATTGGCGCGTCTCTGCAGGGACGCTTTTAAAATTGGTTTGTTTTTTCTCGAATACTTTAATCCCCTTCAAGGAAACATTTCTTATTGATTTCGAAATTCAAACATTAGGCAGTTTGATTTGTCGTTTCCTCAGTTACTTCCTTTCCCTTAGATATGGGAACATTACAAACAAAGGATGTTTCTGAAAAAGATAAAAAGGAAATAAATTGTTTAACTTAAGATGAAATAGAATTTCGCTAGATCCGTTCGAATGAAGACTTCCATTGTTTATTCATCAATAAACCGTTGGCACTCGGATCCATTTCGCCGGCTGCTTCCTGGTAAATTAATTCTCAATTTGATAGTGTCAACTTAGCTGTAAGTACCGAGTATAATGACATCGTGGCAAATTATGTTTTAACAAAAGCATTTTCATTAAGTCGTAGTTTTTGACAACGTGTTTAAAATCATTAACCTGAATCTGGAGGTTATCACTCTCGCCGGCTCGGACCGCATTAGTGTTGGCGACTAGTAAATTAAACCGGAGACATAAAGCACAGGTCCGACGGACCGTCATTGTTCTGCCGCTGGTGCGACGGCGGGGTCACTCCGCTCGCTCCGAGGTAAATCACAGTTCACAACTACGTATTCTCTATTAGTCTATCGCAGCCAAAGAGCGCGTGTGTTCACGTAATAAGGCAAACTTCACAATAGCAAACACATTACCGCCGGCAGCACGGCCACTTTAACTTTATCAGCCCAACTCTTTTACCAGCACATTGAACAAAATAAAATCGATGTGGAGTTCGCTCCATTAAAACTGCACATCTGGCAGAGGCTCGCACCTGCCGCGGCATGCGGCCCCCGGGGCGAGCTGCAGCCGGCTTTATCCGGTTCGCAACTAGTTACTGCCAGTATTATCCGGTTATTTGCTAGGAATGCGAGAGCTGGGATTTCACAGGTCGGATTCTAAATGGATATGGATGCGCTACAAAGAATACCAGCTCAGTCTAGACGAGGAATTAAGAGTTATGTTCTATTGAATTTCAAGTAGTTTTATTCTAAGTAAGTGCATCTCTTTGTGGCGACGTCGGTGACCGCTCGTGAATACTGATCGCGTTATTGGAGTGTAGGCTTGCTGATACCAAAAAGCAACTGTAAAACAATTGTACGGTACGGGATCAATTTAATGAAGTTCAGTTAAAGATGTTGCTAGACGATAACACAAATTTAACTTTTTAATTTGGTATATACAGTATTGTATAATCATTTATATGAAGGTAAATTTATACAAATATCTAAACATGGGTGTTCCTAAACTGTCCTCGTAAACAAGTCCAAAAATAAAGAGTTTGATGAAATTACCTTCGACCAACACGTTGTACAAACAAACATCGTGTATCTGTTGTTAGTAGATGAGTGATCGTATTAGCGGGAATCGAACCTGGCCTGTGTGCCCGGGGTGATCGATCGCCGCGGTCCGGTGTTTACTGCCGCGGGGGGCGCGGGGGGGCGGGGGGAGCCGATCGAACTGCGATTAAATCAATATTGTCGAGATCCGTCTATTAATTGAGGAAAACATGACGGAAACGTCCGCGGGACGAGATTAAGTTACGATCAGAAATACGAGTGGGGTTGAGATGCCGCTGTTGTCTGTGTTGTCGGCGGCGGACGGCTGCGGACACCCTGCTGTAACAACGAGGCTGGACCGAGGCTCACTTTATTCAATAACGTTACCCTCCTTGGTAATAGCTAAATCTATTTACTGCTCTAGCAGTTTCTTTTATTTTTTGCACCGTGAAAATACTTTTCACTAAGCTTCTTTATTCGGTTATTTCTACATGTTTGGAACATAAGTACGAACGTGTTTCAACTTGTTTCTTAGATCTTTGTTCGCGTAATGTGTAGCTAAAAAAATAAATCTGTATTTACCTAGAATACCGCGTAAGATTTTAAAGGTAATCTACGTGAAAGGCTTGTGTCCAGTTTGTTATTTTTCTTCTGTTTCTTGAGAAACAATAATCTTTAAAACATATATTCAGTATTAAAGCAGTCGCGTTGCAAAGATGAAACAAAGGATACGAACACAAGAAGGTAAAGTTTGTAAATTCTCCGCTACTTCTAAACTGATTTTTGAAATTCTTTCACCAGCGTCTTTGATTGGTTTTAATATAAAGTCGCGGGAATAAAGCTAGTGTAATGACGACTATACTCGACAATAAGAAACCAGCCCCCCAAGTCAAGTGGCAGGTGATATTTGCGTTAGCGTGTGAATAGAAAAAATATGTATGAAACTGTCACTTTTGTCAAGCTTGCAATTTGACAGTTTCATACATTTTCATTCTATTCACTCGCTAACGCAAGTTTCTACTGCCACTTGGGGGGCAGTATCCTCGTGCGACGACCACAGCACCAGCGGCGTCCAGGTGACCCCCCCGCGCGGGGGTGCCGCGGCTGTCCGCACATGTTGTTCTATTCGCACGTCTACACAGACTTATATATTTCTCCTAAATGAAAATAATAATATTAACTATGACAAATATTATGCTATGGTATTATTTCAGTAAAACGAAAAATATATGAACAATGTATATATACATTAGATTGTATAAGTACGTCTGAACTTAGGTATTGCATTTAATAAACCTAAATAACGCAAACATATTAGAATACACTGGTCGTAGTGATCGTGAATTGGCTTATTTTCATATCTGCTGGAGTATTAACATCCAGGTCACGAAGCAGCCAGACTGTAGCCGTCTCGCTGCCACTGCTGTAGAGACAGCACAGTTGTGTCGACACTTGGTGTTTCTGTAATATTATTTAAATTTAAATGCTTCCTATACCCAACTAGACTAGACGAGTTTACCACCCGCCGGGCTCGCACGTCAATAAGTGTCTTGCCCCGTGGGAAGGAGGTATTTTCCGCGTTTATAAGTTGAGTTATTTTAGATCCTCTATCAAATAAATAACCCATCTTTCACATATATAATAATACTAAATGGATAAAACCTAACAAAAAAGAAATTGATAAATTTTAAATCCCATCTTTACGCCGCAGTCAAAGCTGGCTTAGCGACTACGGCCCGTAGCGGCCCGTAGCGGCTGTAGCAGGTCGTAGCACCCGAGTCGACCTCCGCAGGCGGTAGGCTTTCATTCGACGTAGCTCGCGGCGAGACCTGCTGCTACTTCTGTGACATTGAAAAGGGTACCGCAGATTTATTGGCTATATATATTATGCCAGTGTCTATAATTTGGAAAAATATTACTAACCGTTTGAATCAACAAAACCCCAATCAAAGTCAGAAACTACAACGAAATAAGCGAATCCGCAATATTACAACTGTCGGCTTTCAGAAAACATTCAGCGCTCTTCCACGAATTTAGCTTCAATCGGAATAGAATATGAAATGTAATAGAAATCTACTTTTCATCGGAATTTAAAGTAAAGGACAGTAAATTGGCATCGTTGGATATTCTCCTGCTAGGAGCGGCTATGACGTCACGTGACTTCAGTCGCCGGCTTATTTTCGCTCTGGAATATTATTGCTATTAAAAATATCTGAATTCAATTTGAGACAAGTACCGTCGAAGAGTAGTGGCGGCCCCCGGGCGGCGACTCGCTCTCGACTAATTGTTGTAACACAATCAGAATAAATCGACGATCTTCGCGAGTTTCTAAACTCACTTAAAATTTCGTCAATTTTTGTAATTGAAATAAGTTTGTTGGAGTTCCATCGCCGCGACGTCGGAGTAGGGAGCGTGTTGTGGAGTGTTGTACGCGGCGCGGGCGGCGGGAGACGGGTAGTAGAGGACGTACAATAACACACATTTTGTTAAACTTTAGAATTATTAGCAACAGGCCGCAGTTTCTTTTAAGAATAATAAACTTGTCTTGTATCGTATTAGACCTAAACATATGAAGGATAGACCCTATATCTTTTAAACTAAACAACGTGTTTAAATTATAGAATAAACATCGATAATTAAATAGTGATAACATATAAAACCTCGCCAATACCATTAATAAAAATAGACTGCCAAAAGAAAAGGTAAAGTTTTTTTTATATCTCAAGTTAGTTTGAATGAGTTGGCCGCTGGGTGGTAAAGTTGTAAGTAAGTGACAGGTGAAGTGTCGCCGACAACGACCGAACCTCCGTTACAGATAACGAGGCGTCGGCCGCCGACCGATTACCGACTATTTGTGTAATAACGACTCGTAAAAGGTGATTCCAGCGGTAACTGCTGCGGGAAACTTGGAGAACTAATTGTTATTGTTGGAACCTTCGCAACTAGAACTTTGATGTAGAAACTATTCTACTTGCAGGAGAAGTACGCACAATTGTCTTCAATTGAATTGTTTTGTAGTTCTTAGAATTTGCTTTGTTAAGGGATGTCTAGTAGTCGCCCACCCAACTCATAACAAGTTTAGGAAATATTTATTATTTCAAAATGTTTCAAACATCAGATTTAAATATACCGTAGTCCGTGAGAAAAAACCGGCGTTATGGTGGTTGCTCTGAACTAACAAGTAATTCCGGATAACCGAAGGTGTAGCTACAATGTTTCTGTGTGGTGCACGTGCACAGAACTATCGCGCCACGTGAGTGACACCGGAGCGGCGGTGACGTCGCGGTGACAGGTGTCAGTGTCAGTGTCAAGTGACGGGCGTCGCGGCCATTGTGCCGCCGTCCCGCGTGTCACGGCGCCTTCAACTACACTGCCTTCAGACGACAGCTGGACATATTGATACTTGGATCGACATTATGTGTGGACCGAAACAAATCTTTAAATTAAAATATTTAAAAATGTCCAAATTTTTTTATGTGTTTCACAAAAATGCAACGCAACATAAAATAATATACCCGTCTGAATTTACACATGTTGACATCCACACACATACTTGTATTAAGTCTAGTTTAAACGCGGCATAGATTACATGCCCAGTGTTGGTTAGTTTACATTATTACTGTGCAAACATAATTTTAAGTCAGTTTTTCGACTGATCATAATTTCTCACGAACACTGTGATACATTAAAACTGTGTTTTATTATAATACACGATTATACTGATGTCGAACAACTCTTATCGATACAAATGAAACTTGAAAAGCCGCTTTTTCTTTTTCCACAAGCCTATACACACTGTTGGCTATTTATAAACAAGTCAATTACTAAGTGCTTTTAATTAGTACAACTTCTTAAAATAATATAAATATATTTAGTTCTTGCCAGTGGTCCACTGCACTAAGTTGAAGCTAAGTATGACTAAAGTGTTCATGAAAGCGTAATCCTCTCCCCAGTGCCGCCGCGCGTCGTATTTCATCAGGTTATTGCCTGAAAATAGGTTTTTGTCGAGTAAGGATTATTTGCGAAAACGGTTTACATGAAATACATGAAAATGTGAACGAAAGGTTTTATTCCATGTTCATACACTGGATTTCAGTTCCAGAAAGAAATAATAAACTTGATGTTGGTTGGGTATTTGAAAGAGATTTATAGTAGTTCGATATTTTGTATTGAGGGCTGCGATCGTTAACTTACCCTGCTTATGACTAATATTATAAATGCAAAACTTAGGAGTATGGGTGTTTTTGCGTAAAAAGTGAATGTTTATATCTCCATTACGCAAAGAGGGATTTTCGAATTTGAATGAATTTTCGTACATTGATAGCTTTCAACAAATTTCAAAGAATCTGCTAATTAAAATAAAACAAGAGTGACAAGTTGGTTGTTATTTTTTTTTTAATTAACACATTACGTAAATTACGTGTGTTTGTCACCTGCCGGCAATGACCTAGTAGGTACTTTATATAATTAATATAAAATGGATATTGTAATATCAAAACACAAATAAGATACATCACACAAATAAGCGTAGATTCAAGTATTGTGCGTAGTGTATGCCGCGGCCCCATGCTGCGTGCGGAGAGGTGACGTCCGACCGACGCCCGACCGACGCCCGACCGACGCCCGACCGACGCCCGGCCGACGCCCGACCGACGCCCGGCTGCCGGCAGTGGTGTAGTGGTTTTTTATGCATAAAAACTACGTCTAAAGTCATTTTTAAATAATAATAAAAAAAAACTTTATTTCTTAATTTCTAGACACAAATAATTGAAACCCTGATAAGATCTGTGTTACAGACTGCAGTGTCTTCCCACCTACTAATTTTTAAAAAGTTTTACAAAACAGAGCAGCAATAATACTATTTAAAGACATATTTTTTTTCCAAATAAAATAGAAATAAATATATTATTCGTCATCATTGTTTCGTCCTCTGCTGGACTTGGTTTAACAAAAGAGTCACAGAACTTTAAACTAATAAGTTATACAATTTAAAAATAACCAAGTTATTTGGATCGTACTATCAAGAGTACTTTCATTCATACAAATTTATTGAAAGTCCACCTACGCTCGTTTATAATATATTCAACGGGACATTCGGGAATGTTTTCGTTCGATATAACAAGCACTCAAACATACTTTGCCCTTTGGAATTTACAGAAATACTTACAATACGCCAAAGTCTGTTGTAGGATCGAATTATGAATGAAAATGTCGCGCTTGCCTCTCGGGCGGGTGTAGGCGGGTGTATGTAGGCAGGTATGTGTAGTATGTAGGTATGTGTGTAGTCTCTGGTAGAACTGATGGTAACAAGACGACTTTATGATGTTGCACTAGTGGCCGCCCGCGACTCCGTTCGCGTGGAAGTCGGTTTCCCGTGGGAATGAGAAGTTTTCCCGTAGTGTACCTTAGGTGTTATTCTGATGTATAACCTATATATCTGTAAATTTTTATCAAAATCTGTCCAGTAATTTTTACGTGAAAGAGCAACAAACATCCACCCATACATCCATCCATACATCCATTCATACATACACACCAACTTTAACGTTTATAATGTTAGTTGGATTAGTTTAAATTGGTGAATATGTATAAGTAATATTGTATTTATATTTGTATGTATAAAAATTTATTTTACTTTTTTATTTAATTCAATTAACTTTAAGTAGCTTTAACAAAAAACGAATATTATTTATATAAGCGGAGATAATTTAAATTGTAATAATAATAAGAAAAATAGTAATTGTAAAAAAAGACGCGGACCTCGAGTCTGTGGAGACTGTATTTTATCATAATAATAAAAAAAAAATGTTAGTTGGATGTTACACGTTAAAAGGCAGGGGTCGAACCAATCACAGTTGTAGTACAGAGATACAGGGAGGGGCGCGGGGGTGGCGGGGGTGTTTGACCGGCGATCGCAGGCGGGACGGCCGATCAAACACAAATAGGCTAAATTCGACGTCCGATACAATATTTGATTAGAGACAAATATAACCCGTCCCTATTAAAGTTTTTTTTCGTAGTGTGGTAACATTGAAACATAATATAAAAGCAGACTAGGAATTTACTGAGAGAACTAGTCATTAATTAGCATCTTGTGTGATTGCTATCATTATAATTAATATTACTTCTTTTAAAATAGTTGTCTGGTTATTTTGAATATATAGAGTCCTAAATGGTCCAGAGTGTGGTGTTGTGCAGGCTGCCTCCACCAGGGCGCTCCTCCGCCAGCAGCAGCAGTGCGAGTCAGTAGACGGACCAGCCCCGCAGTCAAGTGGCAGGTGATATTTACGTTAGCGTGTGAATAGAACAAATATGTATGAAACTGCCACTTTTGTCAAGCTTGCAATTTGACAGTTTCATACTTTTTCATTCTATTCACTCGCTAACGCAAGTTTCTACTGCCACTTGACTTGGAGGGCTGGAATGACACAGTTGCGTAAGATACTAGCTTATTTTTTGTACCTAAAGATTTTTATTATGAATACTATCTTTCTTATTTACTTATTTTACAGGGTTAATTTTAATAAGCGTATCACCTCTTGTAGGCAGTCTACATCGATCCCAACAACATTTAACCAACGACTAATTAAAATTATTATTAAAAAAATAAGCTTTTCTATACAAATTTATTAGATGCCTCTGAACGGTCAAATACTCTACGGGCACGCGGGCAACGGGGGGGGTGTAGTCCGGTTTCTTTCTTCTTACAAAATACAGAGTAATAATAACAGAGCGCGCAAATTTGTTTTTGTGTTAATTATCAAGTTTTGCAAAAAGTCGTAGAACAAATGTTATTGGGATTGATGTAGGGAAGCCGCCTGCAAGAGGTAAAAAAATAAAAAATAAAATAAAAATCATTTATTTCATCATTAAGTAACTTAATTACATTCGATGAAAGTCAAAATATCGATCATCAGCTTATCATCAGTAGGCCGAGAGAAAAAAGCTGGCGGAAAAAAACTCGGCACTCTTTTGTCCATCATTTGAGGTGATGTGCTAATTAAAATTAACCCTGTATAAAGAAAGGTGAGAAATTAATGTCCCATCCTATACTTGGCGGCTAAGAACTGGTGTCTTTTTTAACTTAAAAATAATAAAGTTTTAAGAATATTCATAAGATTAGAAGCAGGTTTTTCAGCACTTCTCTGTTGTGTTTTATTATTTTTATTCACAAGATGAAAGAAAAAGTTTTTTACAAAAATATATAATTTCACTTTAAAGGTCAGTTAATCCTTGTTCATACCGGATTTATTTGGCTTTACCTTATTGTTTAATGTTCCAGTAAATTAAAAATATTTATTTTTAGCTACGGAATTTTCTGTTCTTCTTTAACCCACTTGGAGCCAAATGTTATTCGTAATTTAAGGTGTTTAGTTGCGACTTAGTTAGGACCACACATATAACCTTGAGAAACAATTGGGATAAAATAAATTTATGTAGTATTAATATGTAGATAAATAATCTTATTTTTTTTTAGTTCTGACTATAGTCAGTAGTTCAGTATCGTCATAAAAACAAACTTTGTGTATGAAAAGAATAACAAAAATGCCTTTTGATAAATATATTGCATTGTATTATATAGTAAAGTGCGAGATAGCCTAGAAGCTAAGAATGGCGCTACCTTATCAAAGGTTTCGGGTTCGAACCTGTGATGATGTGTGCCGCTGAATTTGGATTCTTATAAATATGTAGAAAGATTATATTTATCATTTGTGGTAAGAGAAAATAATCATAACTTATTCACGTAAGAATTATAAACCACTACTGCCTTGCAGTTTAAGTCTTTTACATTTACTAGTTATTAATTAAGGAAAGAGAGATACGTTAAATTAGGAAAAATCGAGAAATGCCGTCTGAAATAAAATCTATATTTAATTTCAAATCCCTAAAAGACACTTACCCACATTTTTAGTATTTAACTGCTTGAGCTAGAGTTTAGTTGGCACTTCAAAATAAACGTGCGTTTTTATCCCTACTTAGAAAAGCTTTGCTTAAAGATTCCTTCCAGGGAATTCCAAGAATCTTATCTTGTTAAATATAACTGTCACCTTATTTTATCATTAATTTTCTTATTATAGTCCGTTCGCGTTAAGAAAATAGTGACAACTACAGGATAAGGGTGTATTCACAGTGGAGTAAAAGAACGAAAGAAAAATAATAATTTTATAAACATTATTTTCGGACAAGCCGCATGCACTTGCTGTTTCTATGACTATGCTCTCCACAGTTGCATTTAAATCACACAATTTAAAGTACTTATAAACATTGTAAATTATGTGTCTCTCTCCACTATGGATTATTGATCCACTTTTATTCTTTGGAATTGGTGAAGTATTCATTTTTTCAAAATTTATCGTTGGACAAGTCACGTAAAATCCACAACCGCTTTCTTCGAAGGTCAGACTTCAATTGGTCACTGTGATGTGAACTCGACTTTTTAATTTATAGCATTTTAATTGGCTGGGGGGCGTGGCCAGGCCGGCTGACAACGATCACTCACTATTTTCTTAACGCGAATAGACTTATAAGTAGAAATGCTATTTCAAATTCCTATTCCTCTTGAGAAATACTTAGAATCAATATAATAAGTTATTCACGGCGTATATATTTCTTCCCTCACAAAGGTATTTCCATAATAAATTCAAATAGCTACATTCATCATAATAGAATAAAGATCGTCGTGCGAGTGACGTTACCTAATGAATGATGCCGCCGAAATGAAATGTATACCTGACGCTCGCCCGCCGCGCCGCCACCGTACCGCCGCCGCCGTACAGCCGCCGCCGTATCGCCGCCGCCGTACCGCCGCCGCAGCGTAGCGACACCTCACAACGAGGCTATAAGCCGCCCAACTGCTGCAGCCGTTCTATTATTCCATTATTATAATACATTTAATAAAATGCTAAAATAAAGCTCATTTTCATCTGGCTGCGGCGAAACGAGATTCAGCAGTTTCTAATTGAATTATTTCTTGAGAGCCACGCGTGTGCTCTGCCGTAATTTCATTTTGATAAAATCTGAATTAACGTTTGTGATTATCTCCACTCAGATTTTCTTTTTTGTTTGCGCATTTAATTAAAATTCTTTAAAGTGAATTTATTTTAAAAAACAGCTGAAATGTTTAAGTATTGCCTACGACAGTTTGCATTCTATTTTTCTTCTTATTTAGCAAGTGCTTCACTCTATCTGCAACGTAGCTGCGACAATATAAATATAAAGTATGAATATAACGACAAAACATTTTAATTTTTAAATTTATCCTTCCTTGCTTCATACTTTACGTGTAGACCATTGTTACGTTACACCTCCAAAATCAACTATCAACTCCCATTTTACTGGAAAGTAGGTTAAGTGTTTAAATTACGCAGAAGCATTAACTTAAGACTAGCTTTGTATTTTCTAAAAACCGGCCAAGTGCGAGTCGGACTCGCGCACCGAGGGTTCCGTACAAACCTGCAAAAACTACTTAAAATTTTAAGCTTTTCGGAATTTTTCTGTTACCTGTGCTGTAAGCTATTGCTTCTTACCAAATTTCAAGATTCTATGTCAACGGGAAGTGGTCTTTAGGTTTTAATTCCCGTGCGTGTAGTTGCGAGTTTCAAAATATGCGGTATCAATGGTTGTACTTTTGCGTTTTGCGTTTTTGCGTTGACTTAGTTTTTTTTTTTTCACGGGTTAAAGGCAATTAGATCTAAGTATTAGATATGAATTCCAACTTATAAGTTTATATTTATTAAAAAAATATATATTTTGTAATGTAACTAAAAATTTAAGGTTTTCGGAATTTTTCCTTTATGTGTGCTATAAAACGTTGCTTCATGCCAAATTTCAAGATTCTAGGTCGACTGGAAGTACCCTTTAGGTTTTGATTCCCTTGCGAGTACTTGCGAGTTTCAAAATATGCAGCTTAAATGCTGTTTCTTTTGATTGCGTTGACATAGAAGTTTGATTTTGTTACAGCTTAAAGGTATTATAGACCTGAGTATTTGGTATGAATTTCAATTTAATACCTCTACGCATTTATGAGGAAATGGGCAGTAAGGTTAAAATTATTAAAAAAAATATATTATGTGATGTAACTAAAAATTTATGGTTTTCGTAATTTTTCCTTCATCTATGCTATAAGACGTTGCTTCGTACCAAATTTCAAGATTCTGAGTTCACGGGAAGCACCCTGTAGGTTTTGATTCCCTTGCAAGTGTCGACTTGCGGCATAATTTGCGGCATAAACGGCTGTATCTTTTGATTGCGTTGGCTTAGAAGTTTGATTTTTTCACAGCTTCAAGGGACAGTAGACCTGAGTAATTGATATAAATTTCAGCTTCATACCTCCACGCGTTTTTGAGAAAAAGGGTCTTGACAGACGGACGGACGGACAACAAAGTGATCCTATAAGGGTTCCGTTTTTTTTCCTTTTGAGGTACGGAACCCTAAAAACTACCTTAGTGTTATTTATATAAGTACATAAATAAACTAGACTTTTGTAAAGTTCTAAGAATAGTTAATAATGACTGTGATATATTATTTTAACTTACTTATAATTAACTATGTTACTTCTTTCTTATCAAATAGGTACTAGGTGTTTGTTTAAATGACTGACAGCTGTCTTCTTGTAGATATATCAAATTTGACGTTTGTAATGCAGCGGCTGCATTCCGATTTTGCCTTGCAACCTATCTTAGTGTTTTTGTTTTTTTTTAAGTTTTTTAGGGTTCCGTACCTCAAAAGGAAAAAAAAACGGAACCCTTATAGGATCACTTTGTTGTCCGTCCGTCCGTCTGTCAAGACCCTTTTTCTCAGGAACGCGTGGAGGTATGAAGCTGAAATTTATATCAATTACTCAGGTCTACTGTCCCTTGAAGCTGTGAAAAAATCAAACTTCTAAGCCAACGCAATCAAAAGATACAGCCGTTTATGCTGCAAATTTTCGACACTTGCAAGGGAATCAAAACCTACAGGGTGCTTCCCGTGAACTCAGAATCTTGAAATTTGGTACGAAGCAACGTCTTATAGCATAGATAAAGGAAAAATTACGAAAACCATAAATTTTTAGTTACATCACATAATATATTTTTTTTAATAATTTTAACCTTACTACCCATTTCCTCATAAACGCGTAGAGGTATTAAATTGAAATTCATACCAAATACTCAGGTCTATAATACCTTTAAGCTGTAACAAAATCAAACTTCTATGTCAACGCAATCAAAAGAAACAGCAATTTAAGCTGCATAGTTTGAAACTCGCAAGTACTCGCAAGGGAATCAAAACCTAAAGGGTACTTCCAGTCGACCTAGAATCTTGAAATTTGGCATGAAGCAACGTTTTTATAGCACACATAAAGGAAAAATTCCGAAAACCTTAAATTTTTAGTTACATTACAAAATATATATTTTTTAATAAATATAAACTTATTACTTTTTTCCTCATGAACGCGTAGAGGTATTAAATTGAAATTCATACCAAATACTCAGGTCTATAATACCTTTAAGCTGTAACAAAATCAAACTTCTATGTCAACGCAATCAAAAGAAACAGCAATTTAAGCTGCATATTTTGAAACTCGCAAGTACTCGCAAGGGAATCAAAACCTAAAGGGTACTTCCAGTCGACCTAGAATCTTGAAATTTGGCATGAAGCAACGTTTTATAGCACACATAAAGGAAAAATTCCGAAAACCTTAAATTTTTAGTTACATTACAAAATATATATTTTTTAATAAATATAAACTTATTACTTTTTTCCTCATGAACGCGTAGAGCTATCAAGTTGAAAATCATATCAAATACTTAGATCTAATTGCCTTTAACCCGTGAAAAAAAAAAAAAATAAGTCAACGCAAAAACGCAAAACGCAAAAGTACAACCATTGATACCGCATATTTTGAAACTCGCAACTACACGCACGGGAATTAAAACCTAAAGACCACTTCCCGTTGACATATAATCTCGAAATTTGGTAAGAAGCAATAGCTTACAGCACAGGTAACAGAAAAATTCCGAAAAGCTTAAAATTTTAAGTAGTTTTTGCAGGTTTGTATTGTACGGAACCCTCGGTGCGCGAGTCCGACTCGCACTTGGCCGGTTTTTTTTAATCCTTTTTACTTTGTAGAAATTATATTTGTTCCTCTTACTGTTAAATATTATTAACTATTGCTGGTACGTTAAGGAATAGCGAAGGTACTACCTTCGACGTTTTAGAACATTATATATTTATTTATTTATCATACTCAGTTTAAGTATATTATTATAAGTATTATTTATTTATTTATATTTTTTTTATTATTTATTTATATGTAATGAATGATCATGCCATTAACTCAGATTTCTATGATTCGTGCACTTCTGGCTCGGAGTCTAGCGATGACAGTTTTCACAGTACCCATTCCTTGTCCTCATCCTTAGAGTCCTGTTTCTCGGACTGTCCCAATAATTTTAACATTGTCCACATAAACGCCCAGAGCATTCCCAAACATTATTCTGATATGCTGACAACCTTCTCCAATTCCAACATCCACGCTATCCTTGTTTCAGAATCCTGGCTAAGACCTTGTCTTGCATCCACTTCTTACTCCCTTCCTGGATTTCACTTGCTGCGTAATGATCGACCTGATCGTGTAGGAGGCGGAGTTGCCATCTATCTACGAGCTAATATCCCTTATTCCGTTGTCAGCATATCTTCTCATTCTAATGTCGGTTACACAGCTGAACATCTTTTCATTGAGATCATCCTTAATCACTCCAAAGTCCTTCTAGGTATTTTGTACAGCCCTTCTATTACTATAAACTATTTCAACAACCTTGAATCAACCTTGGATCAGCTAGTCCCTTCATATGAGCATGTTGTATTAATGGGCGATCTGAATACTTGCCTGCTCAAGGCTGATGCTCGTGCTAATAAACTCTCCTCTTTAATCGATTCCTTTAACCTTCATATCATAAACACCGAAAATCCCACCCATTATTATCCGAACAGCATCCCATCCCTCCTTGATTTAATATTTGTCTCTCGCCCTGAACTCGTCCGCAAGCATGGCCAGTACGATGCTCCTTTCTCATATCACGACCTACTATTCCTGTCCTACAAAATTCGTCCTCCTAAACCTAAGCCTCGTATTCTCCTGCAGCGCAATTTTTCCGGCATGAACACCAGACAATTGTTATGTGATGCTGCTAATATTGACTGGGATTTAGCCACTTCATTTCCGACTGTTGACGGGCAAGTTCAACAACTCAACCGTTTCTTAACTCAACTGTACGACAAGCATGCCCCAATACGTCCCATGAAGTTGCGACATCGACCTGCTCCTTGGCTCACCGATGAAATTAGGAACCTTATGTCAAAACGTAATCGCGCTAAGTCCAAGTACAAAAAGCATCCTAGTGACATCAACCGTGACAACTACAAGATCCTCCGAAATCGCTGCAATACAGTGTGTAGAGATGCACAGCGACGCCATATCCATAAGTCCATCGACGATCCAGATCCCAAACGGGTTTGGAGATTCCTGAAAAGTTTGGGTATAGGTAAACAGTCCAATTCCCTTGCCAATGACATTAACCTAAATGACCTCAACGACCACTTTTCCGCTTGCCCTTCCCACGACACTAGTATTAAGACGTCTACTTTAAATTATCTTTCCTCACTACCCTCTCCTAATTTTCCTGCGTTTGTGTTGTGCCCTTTCGTTGCCAATGATGTCAAGAAAAATATTGTTGCCGTCACGTCTAGTGCTATTGGCACAGACAATATTAGTAGAAACATGATTGTACCTTTACTTGACATTATAGCCCCGGTAATCACTATCATTTTCAACAACACAATTGCTACTAATTGCTTTCCTTCCTTATGGAAAGACGCCTACATAATTCCCATACCTAAAAAATCCTCTCCTACATCGTTTTCTGATTATCGTCCCATTTCAATACTTCCTTTCCTTTCCAAAATCCTTGAACGACTTGTTTACCAGCAACTCAACTACTTTCTTGTCTCAAACAATCTGTTTAACCCATTCCAGTCCGGTTTTAGACCCGGTCATAGTACCGTAACCGCGTTGGTTAATATTGCCGATGATATCCGGGTAAGTATGGAGAAAAAAAACATTACAATTATGACGCTACTTGATTTTAGCAATGCTTTTAATACAGTTGATTTCGACATACTCCTGGCTATTTTAGGCTCTATTAACTTCTCATCATCCACTATCTCCTGGTTTCGTAGTTACTTGTGTGGGCGTCGGCAACGCATCCGGGCTGATGACACGTTTTCATCATGGTGCTCTCTTGGGGCCGGCGTCCCGCAAGGTGGTGTGCTGTCTCCACTCCTTTTCTCAATTTTCATCAGCTCGATAACTTCCCGTATTACTTCTCTCTACCACTTGTATGCAGACGATCTACAAATTTATAGGCACACGGCGGTAAATAATCTAAATTATGCAATTTCTGCTGTTAATACGGACCTTGACTCAATTGCTGAATGGACCCTATCATTTGGCATCACGATTAATCCTAAAAAAACCAAGGTTATCTTAATAGGAAGTTCCAGAATATTGTGCCAAATCAATTATAATGACTTACCGGCAGTACATTTCAATGGTGAACTGCTACCTTATAGTCAAACTGTCAAAAATCTTGGCCTGCTTTTCGATAACACTCTTTCTTGGACAGCCTATCTTGACGATGTTAGTAAGAAGATGTATGCCGCTAACAGTAGTCTGCGTAGACTGCAAAACTTCCTTCCTACCTCCACAAAAATTGCGCTAGCTCATTCCATCCTGTTCCCGATCCTTGACTACGCTGATGTCTGCTGTACTGACATTACTGAGGAGCAACTTAACAAACTTGAGCGTCTTCAAAACTTGGCGATCCGCTTCATTTTCGGTATACGCAAGTATGACCATGTTTCCGAATTTCGCAAGACGCTCAAGTGGCTCCCAATCCGCCTTCGAAGGAATGCTCACGTCCTGTGCCTCCTCTACCGTGTCCTTTTTGACCCCAAAACTCCTGGGTACTTGAAAAAACGTTTTTCCTACCTGTCTGACTGTCACGATCGCAACCTTCGGTCTGATAATAGGCTCACACTTACTTACCCTCTTAATCATACGAATTACTATAGCAAATCTTTCACCATTGAAGCTATCAAACTCTGGAATATGTTACCCATAACTGTACAATCGGCACCAAGCATCTTAACTTTTAAAAATCGCTTGCATGAACATTTTCTTTCTTTATGTTAAGTATTACTGTGTATTATTTGATATATATATATTTATGTCTTAACTATTTATTATATGAATATGTATGTATAAAAGTATTTATTATAACATAGAATTATGTATTTATTCTGTGTATATACGTAAATGAATCTAGGACTCTAAATATATATTTTTATTTTTAATTATTTTAAATTATTTATATTGCATTCCTGTACCTGACCGCAATTACTTTTAATTATGTTCTTCTTCCACAACCGGCTTGTCAGGAAGAAATCGCTTAAAGCGATATGGCCGCCTTTTGTTTTCCTTTTTTTTGTTTAATCTTGTGTAAATTTCTGTGTCTTATGCAATAAAGAGTTTTATTATTATTATTATTATTACTTTGTCAAAACAAAAGTTTTGTTAATATCTTCAAAAATGCGCTTTGATTGGCCGACTTTTGGTCGAGTATTGTACTATTGTTGTGGTACCGTTTTTGAGTTATTGGTTATTCATTAGTGTTATTAGTAACCAATCATTGATCAATTCTAAAATTGGTTTGCTTATTATTCAAGGACTAACGTGTTAAGTGCTTAAACTGATGATGTTAATACTCAAAGAGTGTTGCCTTATTTTCTGATGAGCGTTTGTCTATCATTTGACGTTGACGGAGCGCCGCTGTCACTGTCACCGCTGCTGAACCTCGACGGAGTTGATCCATGCCAGGAGATGTCCTCGTGATAAATGATAGAGATAAAGTATTGGTCGCAGGTGATTGGTCCTCACTTACATTAGCTGATCAAAACTGAATAGATGGTTCCAACGACAGGGATTAGACTGAGATTGACATGGAATTATTGCGAGAAATCCTCATGGTGAAACATTTTAGTAGTGAGTACTTTAGTTTGATTGCCTTAGTATTTAGAATCAATCAATCCGTCCCCAGTTTCCAGTTGTCTTACCGAGTAGTTTTACTTTCTCGAGTAAATTTCTTCCCAATAGTCTTACTAGTAGTCAAGAGTTCTGTAAATGGTTTACTCTCACTGAACCATAGTTATGTTTTATCTTAGGTCATACATTCAAGTTCATTATGTAGGTTTAATGTCTATAAATATCTAGGTCTACATGAGGATAGGGCTATTAGGACATTTGTTTTACTGGTAATGTCTACTCGGAACTGGGGCTATCCGTAGATGACCTACATGCTTTTCTAGTACGGTATATTAATTTAAGCTTAGTAATATTTAGGCATCATAACTATAGACACCTACTAGTAAAGACCCAAACCCTGGGTTCAAAGATGGTATAATTTGCGTATTATTGTTTAAGTTTGGGAGAGGAAAAGCATGGCTATGAAATGAGTATAATTTGGATGATAATCTGCCTCGTGCATGTCTAGCCGCAGTGAGCTGGCGCGGAACTAATACACAATAACTGTCTAGTGTGGTACAGCAAGTCGTGAACTGCCGGGAGAGCAGTTACTTCACTGTGCGGGATAAACAAACCATACGCACATATCCTCACGGCTGCCATAAAACCAGTCTCAATGCGGATGCTATAACTCCACCAAATCGCCAGTAAAAGAAAAATGACTATCAGAGTGCAGTTTAATTTCAGTAATTACAATATTTTCGTGTGCGAATGTTACATGAACTGCGCGGATTTACGACCACGTTTACAGCACGATCGTAAACAAAGAAAACACAATTATTCACGAACGTAATTTTATTACAACTCACATTATTACAATTGTATGTAGGTATCTTATTTACACGATATGTACATTTTTACAACTAATTCTTTAACGGTATACAAACAGTAAAATTTTGTATCTTTACATTCGCTGTGCGATAAAAAAAGTAAACTTTAATAAATTCTTCGTAACAACCCTAAGCCGAATCGATCCGTCCAATTTGTCAATTTGTACACTCGGTCACGACACACAGTTCACACGGACGCCGGAGTCGCGCGACACGGGCTCAGAGTGTCGCGCGACGGCGGCCGCGCGGGCGGGCGAGGCGGCGCGGGGGGCGGGGGGCGCCTAGTCGATGGACACGAGCAGCGTGTCGTCGTCGCGCGGCGCGGCGCGGCCTCAGAGCTTGCCGAGCGCGCCGTTGTGCGGCACGAGCGGCGCCAGCGGCAGCGCGTCGGACGCGGCCACGGAGCGCGACGTGAGCGCCGTGGACGCGTCGGAGCGCGATTGCGGCGCCGGCCGCTCCGCGCGCGCCGCCGCCCGCGCCGCCCCGCCCCCGCCCCGCCGCCGCGGCATCACGCTGTTCTCCACGTGCAGCGCCGCGTTCACGTCCTTGCCGGCCGCGCACGTGCACGCCTTCAGGAAGCTCTTCTTGAAGTTGTCGGACAGGAACGCGTACAGGATCGGATTCATCGCCGAGTTGCTGTAGCTGAAGCAGGCCGCCACCAGGAACACGGTCACGGTGACCCGCGACGCGCACTCCGTCGCGGGCGAGTAGATCAGGGCCACCTGGAATGCCCAGTACGGCAGCCAGCACATCACGTAAACTGTGATGACGGTCAACACTAGCTTGGTCACTTTGCGGTGGGACCGTTTCTTTTCTTTGGACTTGTTTTTCGGGCCAACCGTCTTCAGCTTGCGGATAACGAGGCAGTAGAAGATGAATATCAGAGTAAGCGGTACCGCAAATCCAAGCGCAAAAGAGTACAGGGTGTAGGTAGTCTGTCCCTTATTGAAGTCGTCCTCCGGCCAGACAATGTTGCAGGACAGTCCGTTCTCGGTGCGCACGAGCGTGGTGTACATGAAGAAGGGCGTCATGACGAGCACGGAGGCGGACCACGCGGCCGCGGACACCACGCGCGACACCAGCGGCGTGCGCAGGCGCGGCGCCGCGATGGGGTGGCACACGGCGATGTAGCGGTCCGCGCTCATGATGCACAGGAAGATGCTGCTCGTGAACTGGTTGATGCCCGTCGAGATCATGTACGCCTTGCACATGAAGCTGCCGAACGCCCACGAGCGCAGCGACATGGTCACGATCAGGAACGGGATCCCGATGAGGAAGCACTCGTCGGCGATGGCCAGGTTCACGATGTACATGTTGGTGACGGTCTGCATCTTGGAGTAGCGCAGCACCACGTAGATGACGAGCGTGTTGCCCAGCAGCCCCACCACGCACACGAGCGCGTAGATGGCCTGCGTCACGGCCGTCACCACGGGCAGCGACATGTCGGGGCACGCGTCCGACCCGTTGTACGACGCGTTGCGCGACCAGTTGTACCCCGCGCCCCACGCCTCCTCCTCCACCTGCAGCGTGTCCATGACGCGACAGAGACCGGCTAGCGACCTGCTGCAGCCAGTCTACTCACCTGCAACAATACAACCACTTCACTAACCTTAGAATTGTTACAGATACTATTTGTACTTATGTTCAGTCAATATATATGTCAGTCATAAGATCATTTTACAGTCAAATATACAGTCAAAATCTGAATCATGATCGTAGCTCGGATAATACTTTGGATTGAAGTAATATCAAGTAATAAAATGAAAATTGCTTCATTATTTTGGCAACTGGGATATAAAAGCGGAAATGCTTCAATATTTTCGCTTGTAATGACTCTTTGACGATGCCATTAATTTGTTATCTACGATCTGGAATTGTTGCCTGTGGACTGTTTCTATTTGAATCATCGATATGCTACTATCAATATTTGGAATGACAAAAAATAAATATTAACATTATGAATTCCAAGAGAATGTCTGTTTCCGTGAAGGAATATTTATCTAAACAATATTATGATTGACATAAAGTTGGTTTCATTACGCAGTCAGCATACTTACATTTTGATAAGAAAAACAATGTCTCGGTGAGATCTCCGCGAACTTCTTTGTTGGTCTTTCTATCTGAAACAAGTGAAACATAACCATAAATTATAATGTTTGTAACAATTTCAACTGTTATCCTTGTAGCCTCATTAAACTAGTTTGAATTTTTATGGAATATCGTTTTTTTCAGATGCAAATTTAAAATAACTTTTTTAAGTATACGTAATTTTTCTTTTGTAGAATAAACGGAAATGAAGGTTCTACATTAAGGATATTTAGTTAAGACATGATTATTAACATTCCACCTGCGGGAAAATATTTTTCAGGGTAACGCTGTGATTTTTCCAGGTGATTAATATCCCGAAGATATTCGCGGTGTCATGAATCAAATCGCCAGAATAAACATGGCACTCCCGCGCAGCTGTCAGGCGTCGCCCCCCCGCCGCCCCCCCGCCGCCCCCACCGCGCACGCGCATGTAAATCAACGCGCGTAAACACGCGCGCTTTGATTCTGCGCAGAGAATCGATGGATCGTATTTTTAAATCGAAGTTAAGCAATCATTACTGACAAGTGACACGCAGTCGTTTGAGTTACGCTGTTGCGGTGATCGGGGCTTTTAACTAATAGTTTACTGTGCGTCAATAACTGTTTCTATCACGCTAATCGATTCTTAGGTCTGTATATATTTTGTCTACGATTTCGCAAGGTTAAATATGCTCCACTAATAAGGCCCAATTGCAGGGAACGTTTTAACCTCGGGTTAGCTAACCCAGATTTAAATGGCGCTACCATCAATTGTAATAAGAAGTAGTTACAATCGATGGTGGCGCCATTTAAACCTGAGTTAGCTAACCCGAAGCTAACCCGAGGTTAAAACGTTCCCTGCAATTGGGCCTTATTGGTTAAAAATACTTTACGCTTTGTACTCATGACAAAAATAGCGGTTTATAATAAAACTCGCGAGTAACGTCAGAGGCAATATATGCACGGACACGCGGCGTCACTCGCTGCTGTTGACTCGATCGCACACTGGTAACTTACTGTCGACATCATACAGACAACAAACAATATTTATTCATGTTTAGACTGTATGTTTCTTTCGGATGCTTTTATAAGCCTAATTAATTGAATTATTAATTATATTTATTATATTACTTTAAGGTTTCGGTCAGGTAATTTTTTTTTTTTTATAAAGTGCTGTTGATTTAACGGCAAATAAAATATTGAAGCTTTCAGTTTTGAATGTGTTTTCTAAAAACAACTTTTGGTACAGGTAGAGGTTAATTGAAAAATAGTATAAACTATTTACTACGTGCAGTATTAACCTTACGCTTAACGCTTTTAAATGTCTTGTGTTGTATATATTCAATTCATTCGGATTTCAAAAATAATGAAAAAGCAAGTTTTCGGAGTTAAATACACGTCAATCATAGAGATAGCTGTATGATTGACACGTGGCCTAGAAACCTGCCTCTGTCAGTGGATAGTGCACGCAGGCGCATCCCGAGGTGGAATCTGTAACAAAAATAACTGACTTTAGAGTAGTCACAGTGTCGTGTGAGGAAAATTGTTGAGATCATCAACAGCTTATATTTTTTAAATCTAATAGTATTTTATATTGGCACTATACTACATAATGCTTAACTAAAAGTAACTGTCATGTCTTATATACATATAGCAATTACACCCTAAATTGTCCACGCTGGCACTATGTTGCACCGCGGTGCGACAGATCGCGTCGCTCCACCGCACACCGCAACGGCGAACATTACATTAATCATGTCCCACTCGATATCTCAATCTAGACAAATGGAACCGACGCCCGGTCGCTAATCACTCGACAGACTCGACGCAACAATAAAACGACGATAAGCGGGTTGGAGCCTAACGATGAACAAACTTCGCCCAACCTAATTAAAACACAGTTACTCAAACTTCGGCTTAACTTAAAAACGGAGTTAAATAATTTTCAAAGAGAAACAACATTTTATCAAGGCTTGTTTAAAGGTTTGTGTCAATATTTGAGTGGCGAAACTGAATGAATTAATAAAAAAGTCTCCTGAATAATATATTTACAGTAAATTTGTTAGAAGCTGTTACAAACCAAAACGGAACGAGATTGATTTTCTTCAATTACTTTTAAGACACATTATTTTCTCTGTTTTTAACTTAGTTTATCGAATAAACATCAATTTCAATTTTCCTTAAAGATACTAAATAGCCTTTGTTATTTGTTGATCACAATTGAATTGAATGAAGAATATTATAAACTTATGAAAAATTTCTATACCAATAAAAACTAACCCAAAAATGCAGTAGAAAATAAAAATTTAATTTTCATTCAAATATACTTAACCAAAAACATGATTACTTGAAATGTTATAGTTTTATTCAACACCGATTGTGAAGTAATAAATATTTATTATAGCGGGTGTAAAAAGACCATTTCCGAAGCTTTAAACCCTTCTTGAGTCTAAATAGGAACGAATTCATCCTACTAATATTATAAATGTGAAAGTTTGTGAGGATGTATGGATAGATGGATGTTTGTTACTCTTTCACGTAAAAACTACTAGATGGATTAGGATGAAACTTTGCAGTAATATAGGTTATACATCAGAATAACACATAGGGTACTTTTTACCGAGGGAAAACATCTCATTCCCACGGGAAACCGACTTCCACGCGAACGGAGTCGCGGGCGGCCACTAGTAAAAAATATACCCATAAAACTCAATTTAAAGAAAATATAAAGGATCGAAAAATGATATTTGCCGCTTGAGGCCATCGCTCACACATCAGCAGATGGCCAGGTCCGATAATTTATATTGCAAATAAAATAAAAACATTATTTGACTTGATATATAAACTTGAAATTAAATACGAATAATAAGTAAAAAATTAAAATACCAAAAATAGATTTTTTTTCTGATCGTAACGAGTGCCCAGTTTTCTTTTCCGTTTTTGGAAGCAGTCTACACCCTTTTACACCCCTACTAGGGTATTTTAGAAATAAGTGGTAGGAACGTTAAGTTTGGCCAAGGTTAAAGGCTTAAAGTCAGTAGATAAGGTTTGGCGAAAGAATTGAGAACACGACGTGACCACGACGCGGCGGTGCCAGCACATGTCCGCAGCTACCCTCAAAATTTACTTTCTCTAACATCAAACCTGAGCCATCAAAAATTATTCGTTTTTGAAGTATGTAATAAAACAAAATATTGTAATATCTTGTGTCGGCTTCGAATAGCCGGTAGATCGGCAGTAACGAATCAAAATTCACTCGTCACCAAATCAATAAACCAGAACGCTGCAGCGTTTCATTGATTCTGTCGTCAAAAAGGCATTAGTTAGTTTATTGAAAGTGTCTGATCTGCTATAAATCGCAGATGCGTCCAATACCTCTCGTTTACGAGGGTATCAATAAACAACGAGCGAACTTTGCAGCCGGTCATCTACATAACGGAAGCAGGGGCGGGGGCGAGGGTGGCGCGGCGGGGGCGGGGCGGCGCGCGCGCCGGACGACCACCTGCGACACGCTCCTACAAATCACTCTCTAAATCTTACCGGAGACAAACGCACACAAAAATCAACCCAAATCCAGAGAGATTGAGCTCCCTTTACCGCAGCTTAATATTGTCTCCGCTTGCTTAGAACAACAAGGGACTTTCAACCAATCTGGTTCAGGATAAGATTGAAAGTTGACTGCGGGATCCACGCCGGTTTCAATAAGCCGCCGCTGCAGCGCCGCTCGCCGTCACACGAGCTTCAATATCGTCACTTCAGCGATATTTTCCTTCAGAAAATTTTATTTTACGACAATAGGTGGTAATATTTTGAATTCCAATTTGAATATGAAGATGAATATTACGAGGCTGTGAGACACTGGAGCTAAATTATTCGTAAAACTTGGGGTGTAAAGTTTTTTATGGTTTCGGTAATAGGCTGCGGGTCAATTACCGTATTTTATGCAGTGCTGCTTAATTGCGTTTACGTCTTAACCTCTTAATCCGTATTTCGTAATGACAGGAAAACCTACACGTCACGTTTAAGCGTTAAAAACTTTGCGAATCCTTTGGTTTTCGTGTTATTACGGTAATACGGATTTAGAGGTTAAGAGGTAAACGCAACTAAGCAGCACTGCATACAATTACGGTAATCGACCCGCTGGTCGCCGCAGGCGGGTTCGGCTGGTTCGTGTTTACGATGGATGACGTCATCGGTTCTCGACTCGTGTTGGAAATCAAAACTCGTTGTATATCGCTTGTGAGGCACATTTAGTGGTAATGGCGCGATTCGGGTGTTATTGCTGATCCGTATGTTGTCGGGGGCTGTTTGTCATGTTGGTTGTCGGTGCGGGTCGCGGACCGATGCCAGCCGCGGCCGTGCGTTACTGGTGATGGTGGTATTTCAGTCGCATATGCAGTATGTTGGAACACGCAGCTTATAAATTATTAGCCTAGAGCTAAATGTCTTCTCCCGCAAGAATGATTTATTTTCCTCATGTAAATTTCATCCTCATCTGATTAGTAGCTTTTCAATTATTGAGTACTAAGCATACAACCTCCCGTATTAATAACATTCTTAGGATATCATCTTTTCTCATAACTCAACTAAGTCTGTATAAATTGTCTCTTTGCCAGTAAAATCCGTTGCTACTTTGTCAGGAGATTGCCTCGACTGATGCCGCTTGTATCTGACATCTGATCGGAACCAGGCGACGAGGCGCAGAACAAAGGGTATGACATACGAATCTGATGATATTTTCAACAGATGGCTAGATAAAAACTTCGAAGATAAATGACTCGTAAGTAATCAATATTATCTTTTTATGTAAAAAAGAAGTTTAACAAACATGTAAAGTCACAGATGATTTTGGTATTGAGGTAATTGTGTTGTTTAACATTCACATACGCCTCCCCGCACGCGCCTAGTTTTTCATTATTACGGTCGGTTAATAAAGACCTATTGGTATCATAAAATATTGATTTGACTTCGGAGATAAAAATCAGTTTGAAATTGCAGTTTCACACCGAGTGTCAGTTTTATTGGTTGACAAAAATTCGAAATAATCCACATTTTCTCCTTAATTGAAGAGCACCTAATCGATGTAGGTAGTTTTTATACAAATATGAATGTTTTGGAATTAGAAAGCGGGTTGCTAGTATCGATTAATAAAGAGCAATTTCAATTAGTTGCGAGCTCAATGTCCAGTTGCTTTCAATAATAGAGTCTAAACACATAATATCAATAAACACCGTATAATTTACTGTGAAATTTTCATGCAATCCAAAAATATTTCCTTTGTTTTCAATTGATTCTTACAATAAAATTAAATAAATAATTTATAACATAAATTTAAAGGTTAATTAGATATATGCCAAGAATATCGAGTGCGAGTCAAGGTTAAATCAGTCAATTGAAATGAAAACAATTTTAATATCTTACACATCCATTCAACCATTACTTTTTAATAAATATTTGCTCATCATAAAACTGACATTAATTAAAATTATATAAATTGAAATTGAACGTGCAAATAACTTGTCGCGTGAAGTGCGAGTACGTGACGCCGGTAATTAATTAACTCAGCAAGTGTGGACGTGCAGCCGCAGGTATTTAATGTCAGAACTTTTATTCATACCCTGGAATACGATGCAAGCAAGTTTTAATTAAAATATCATTTGTTAGAATCTTTTTCTTGATACGCTTTATAAGAATTTCAAGAAATGTTCGACAATTAGAACAATTTTTAAGTCTGCGATGGCATACAAATAAAATTATTCAATGAGCCCATAGTTTAATTTTGTTGTAAATAATTATAATGTTATATTTGTATCTACTCTTACTACGGCGTAGCAACTACGCGGCTACGGCGTAACTTCAACTTATCATAATTTTCGTTTTGAATAAAGTAAATTTTAGGGTTGAAATTTGTATTATTATGATCTGTGATATTATTACAACTTAAGGTAACTATTACTAAACCAAACTTGGAATAATTCCGAATTTACCTGACTACAGATGCACCTCGAAATATGCAAACTCTTCAGGTTGCCGTAATTCTCGCTGTGTGAATCTCCTCCACTCAGTGAAACTGCACGAAGCAGGTTTATTTGAGAAAGACGCGGAGTTGCGTCTCTTCTGGCGACTGCGCTTTATGCGCCCACGTGGTGGCGAGATTACACCGATGACACTGAATATTCAGTTAGTTTGTTCATATTTTTAACATCATGAGACCACAAGAAATTATTTAATTCACTTGAAGTCACTCTTTAACAGAACTGTGCATTAACTAGCTGAAGAAACATACAACATGATAGTACCAAAAACCTTACTAGAAAGATTAAATTTTAATACGTTTCAAGGAATCATAGCACAATTAAATACCTACTACTATCCCACTTGTAATACGAACTTTAATTTAATTGATTACGATCCTTCCTTTAATATATTTAATCAAAAATTCATATTATTTTGTTAAAGTCAGAAATTTGAGGTTTAAAACTAAACTATGTTCAAAAATACTTCCATTTTCTGTTGAAGTTGGTGGTTTGTAATGAAATTATTAGTAACTTTAGAGGCTTTAATTTAAAAAGGGGCCAAACAAATTATACTTTGGGCTCTACTTAAGTTTTGAGTGTGAGTTAATAAAATTTAATATCGACGGTTCCGAGGCGACTTCGCTTAAGCGACATTTTGAGAACTTTACAGGAGAGCCATTTAAAGATTTGATTTTGGAAAAAAAAATCGTAGTTAATTTAATACTGAATCAATTTTGATAAAACTTAAATCATTATGAAATATAAGAAACGCGCTTTAATTATTTCTATTACCGTTCGAATTGGACCATAAACAATGGAGATAGCTGTCGCTTAAGTCAAATTGTTTTATTTTTGGAATAAGGATTAATGATTTAAGCACCATACATGCACCAACATACTTTATTTTGAGATCAGGTAAAACAGCTGAACTCTTTAAAACAATTTATTTTGTTCAAGGTAAAACGCCTCAAATGATAGACAATATCTATCTTGAACGAGGTAAAAAGGATTATGTTCAGAATTTGTCTGAAACAAAACAAGGAAGAATAATTTAACGAGCATAAGTTGTATTTCTAAAGACGGGTAAAACAGCTGAAGGAGCAACTTAGATTTTTTCATATTAACTGAAATCCTCGAAAATGGTTTTTCAATTTTGTGTTGGTCCTTAAGCTATTTAATATTTCAAAATTAAAGTAAAATGTTCACGTTTCAAAATAATTAAAAAACGAAGTATTAGCAAAATCAACGTTTATTATCAAATGTTTATTATTGTAACACGTTTTTTTACGTAATGTACGTACGGTAACAAAATTTAAAAGAGAGATCAATCATTATTTTTTATCTTAGGTATAATTAGGCACATTTAAATCACAAATAGACGTAAGTAAACTATTCTTTTTCATCATTTATAAATGTTATTTTTATAACACGCTTATTATAAAAAAATTGGCACAATTAATTATTTAAAACTAATGTTAGGAAATTATTTAATACTAGTGGCCGCCCGCGACTCCGTTCGCGTGGACGTCGGTTTCCCGTGGGAATGAAAGGTTTTTCCGCGGTAAAAAGTACCCTATGTGTTATTCTGATGTATAAACCTATATTACTGCAAAGTTTTATCTAAATCCGTCCGGTAGTTTTTACGTGAAAGACTTTCACGTTAATTATATTAGGATTAAAAAAAAAAGTCAAGTCATTTTTCGCCATTTTCTGAATTAGGAATTTAAAAATTTTTCATGTACCTATTGAGCCTATTGATATTTGAGTATTTTGTATGATCAATCACTATCACTAAGATATCCTACAAAAGTTACTCGACATAACATTATTAGTTTACAAATCGGCGGATAAACTTCAATTTTAAGAAAGTTCCTTTATAATCACTACAAAGACGCTTTCTCTGTCTGTGCCTATGTTTTTTTAAGATATATCGGGTGTCCCAAGACTATGGCACATGAAGGGAAAGTACCTTAAATACCATAAATATCGTACATAGGATATTTTGCTGAAAGAAGACTTTATTTTATAGCATTTAAAAAATTATAAGTAATTTACAAAAAAATACTTAATTTACTTCGGCAGTTTCACGTATGTTTTTAATTTGATTAAAATAATTGATTTCACGTTGTTCCATTATTTTAAGATACTATGTTACTTAAGAAGAATTATTACTTTTTGTCTATTCTTTCGATTGGCATCATAAAAATAGGGGCTAATTTTTTTTATATTTTTATTCCCCGATTCCCAGACGAAGAAAGTATTTTTTAGAAATTCTTTAAATGCAGAATTACTAAGATTAAAAAATAAAATAAAACCTTCTTTCAGCAAAATATCCTATGTACGATATTTATGGTATTTAAGGTACTTTCCCTTCATGTGCCATAGTCTTGGGACACCCTGTATAAGATTGTATAGGGAAAGGGATTTTACTCCGAATTTAACGCGTGCGAAGCTGCGGGCAAAAGCTAGTATGTAATATGTTTAGCTATGTTCAATAAGCTGAGTCCACTGAATTATCTGCCTTAATAGTGAAGTACTGTATAAAAAATCCGAATTGAAAACACAACTTTGAAACGAAACGAAAGGGGAGACGAATATGATAATACAGCTTCCAACTGCTTGCTATCGGGAGTTACACGTGTTATTGTGAGTCAACTATGAAATATGGACAAATGCTGTCATGGGATATTTTTTATATAATTTCAAGAAGGACATTTCCGTCATACATGATTTCTGTGTAGCTTTAACCATTTAGGTTGCACACGCGACGGAGTCTTAAAAAATGGAGTAACTTCTCCCGTTTTCCTAACATTTCCCTTCACTGCTATGCTCCTATTTATTGTAGCGTGATGAAAAGTATCCTATAACCTGCCTAGGAGTATGAAGAATAATTGTACCAAGTTTCGTCAAAATCCGTCCAGTAGTTTTTTGTTTCTATAACGGTCAAACAGACAGACAGACTTTTCTGATTGCATTTTTGGCATCAGTATCGATCCCTAATCACCCCCTGATAGTTATTTTGGAAATATATTTCAAGTACAGAATTGACCTCTCTACAGATTTATTATAAGTATAGAATAGATTTAAAATCTAAAACAGTCATAAATTATCTTTATCTTAGTATAGCAAAATCAACGTTTTTTTATTTTTGTAACTTGTTTTTTTTTTACGTAATTTAGGTACGTACTAATGTAACAAAATTAAACAGAGAGGTAGGTACTATAAATCACAAATAGTCGTAATAACACTAAGTATTCTTTTTATCATTAAAAGCTCGAGCGACACGTACTGTCGCTCGAGCAAGACTGAAGCGCCACCTCGCACGCTTCTTCATTTTGAAAACACGGCACTCAAATGCGCCAACGCTCATACGGCATAGACTTAAATGACATGTTACAATTTTATCCTTGATAAAATGTATTGCTTAATGATCATCATATTACTTTTTAGATCAAAGCAGTGGCGGATTAACCCTAAGGCCCGTGTAGGCCCGGGCCTAGGGCGGCCAGATTTAGGGGCGGCCCAAATCATGTCAAAAAGGCTTATCATGGTGTATGCTGGGCGGGCTGCACTGCACGGCGCGATCTATACCGCATCCTTAAATACTCATCTACAGGGCCGAGCCGCCCATACGTGCGATGTGTGCGGCGCAAGCAAGAGGGGCGCCGCCGGATTATGTTTTTTAATACAACATAGTTGAAAAAATTGTCTAAGCCGACTAAAAAAGGCGCCTCATAGGTTTCGCACACAGGCGCTGCTTAGGCTTTATATACATAGATGCGCCAACTTTTTGATCAAATTATATGTACTAAGATGTACGTAGATCTACGAAAACTTATACAGGGTGATTGGTAATGTCATACATTCCTTCTAAGAGGTTAAAGAAGAGCTTATTTGCAGTCAATTAAGTCGCATCATACCATATCCGAAAATTAAGTCGCACCATACCATATCCAAAAATTGATATTTTCTGAGATATGAAACATTTAAGTTTTTTTATAAAAATCCCTATTTTCGAAGTTTAAATATATCCTTTTATTTGAAAATTCAAAATTAAGTTTAATTTTTTGTTGTTTTATGGTAGCTTGATAACTAAAATGATATTTTAGATTAAAATTGTCTAAAAAAATTGTCCTTATTTTAGAAAAATTCAAGAAACCAAGAACAACTTAAAAAAAGTATTGTGATAATTAATAGCGATTTTCTAAAAAAAAGTCCAAATAATGTTGCGTAAAAGTTACATAAAAAACATTCCCAATTAATTAGCTATTCAAAAAGGTACATTTATCATACAAAAGCGTATTTTATTGACAACTCTACTAATAAAAGTAGTAACCTCTCTCCTCGAACGCCTCAACTTTGTGGTTACCGCGCACTTTTACAGTGTTTTCTTTGGTTGATGTCGCCGTCTTGCACAAGGATTATTCAATAACATTGAGGTCTGCCGTTAAATAAATCAATTTTGTTAAAAAATTCAACTTAATTTTGTATTTTTCACTAAATAGGATTCATTTGAACTTCGAAAATGGGGTTTTTTATAAAAAACACTTAAATGGTGCATAAAATTATCAATTTTCGGACATGATATGACTTAATTGACTGCAAATAAGCTCTACTTAAACCTCTTAGAAATAATGTATCGCATTACCAATCACCCTGTATAGAGTAGGTATATAAAGTACGAGATGGATGGAGATCAATGGAGATCTCTTTTTAATTGAGCACATTCAGGGAGATATAAAAATTCAAAGAGATCAAAAAACTTTTTCGCGAGTAGTCTATATGGTGGATGTTAAAAAGGGGCGGCTGATGGCTTGGGGCCTAGGGCGGCCGAGACTGCAAATCCGCCCCTGGATCAAAGTATGAATGATTTATACACCATCTTTGAGATTAGTATAAGGTTCAAACGACGAAATTTCTTTAAGGAATTTAAGGAAAAACCGCTTAAATTGGCTGAATATTGTATTCACCGTGATGAAAAATATCTCAACCAACTTATAACTGTTATTTCAGTTTTGGTAAAAAGCCCTCAACCATCAAGAACCTTTTTTTTGGTTTGAAGAAAATAGTCTCAAGCGACATTGATTAAAAAATCCGAACAAGGTAAAATGATTCAAGTGACATCAGTTCTGGATCGTGAATAAGGTAAAATAACTGAACTCTATTCATTATGCATTTCAGCACAAGGTAAAAAGCTTTAAGGTTCTTATCAATTTTATTTAAAAAGAAGTAAAATGACTTAAGGAAGAATCGAGTATATTTTATGCATTTTTAAAATAACTTAAGTACATTATTTTAAAAAACATGCAAAATTAATGTCGCATGACGCCTTGAGCCAGAAATTGATGCCCTTTTTCACCATGGACTCAAGCGACAAAAAAGTGCGCCGATTGTCGTCAAAGTCCGCTCAAACGAAGATAAAAATGCGCTGATTCCGAATATGTATATAAGTTAATATCGGCCATGGTGTCGCTTAAGCGAAGTCGCCTCGGAACCGTCGAATGATCACATTGCCATGCTATAGTACCCTACTAATATTACCTATAAATGTGAAAGTTTGTGAGGATGTGTGGATAGATGGATGTTTGTTACTCTTTCACGTAAAAACTACTGAATGGATTTTGATGAAACTTTACAGTAATATAGTTTATACACCAGAATAATATATAGAGTAGGTACTTTTTACCGCGGGAAAACATCTCATTCCCACGGGAAACCGACTTTCACGCGAACGGAGTCGCGGGCGGCCACTATTACTCTATATGTTGTCTATGTCACGACAAATCTACGAACTACTCCACGGTTTATGATACGTTTTCTTGCCATCCCAGTAGTAGGTATGTGCAAATTATAAAGGAATTATTAATAGCAACTGTTTATCTGACTAGCGCTGCATAACACGTGTAACAACCCAATGAGAAAACAACAAATACGTTTGTATGCTACCCTCATAGCCTTCAAAGGTCAACCCGTGTGTGAATGAAACTTAGTTGAATCTCTGTACTTTGTCGTCGATTCGTAATAAAGATTAAGTTGATGCAGCATAAAGCTCATCATACTTATTATTCCTGCAACTTAATGCCTGCAACAGACAGCCAGTCAGTTGATATGTGGCGATTACCTCCGCGACCAGTCGGGGGAGGTGCGGGGGGAGGTGCGGGCAGGTGCGGGGGTGCGGGGGTGCGGGGGGCGGGGGCAATTAGTGGGCGCGTGCAGCCACTATCACAGCACTTTGTGTCTGTAATTACATTACCTACGTGCGATATGTCGCACCTCACATACTGCGTATTTATAGATCAACGCTCAATATTTGGCCGTCAGGTTGTTAAGCAGTAGCACACAAAACTCATTCATTTCCCATCATTTCCTTACTTTCATAATGTATTGACTCATCAGACTGTTTCCTCATTTATATGCGTAATTAAGTATACGCTTGCACGAAAGACATATTAGCAAAACAATCCGGAGTAAGTATCCACTAAAATGCCATATAAACACCATACGAGGTTGAAGGCCCCGGACCATTAAGCGCAGTAGATATTTTTACGAGCGCCGCGACGTCGTGTGTACTCGTTGTTTAACTCTGTTTGTTTTACAGCAGTTATTGTGCTATTGACGTTATCGACTTCACCCCCACACACATACATACACACACACACACAGACACACACACCAGACTGTATCAAACACATACCACAACCAAATTGCTACATTTCATTATGAAAACACATTTCAATAAAACTTCTCAAAGTATTTCCATAGCTGTTCCAAACTTTTTAATGGGGATCGAAAATTGAATACTGATTTAAATAGCGGCGATACAATTGGAAAAACTTATCTGAATTGATAAGTTTTTTTCCATTGTTGTGTGTCCTGTGAAGCGTGCGTGGTTTGTTGAAGTTTGCGAATTTGTTGCGCAGGCGGCGGTATCTCTGCTCAACATCTTGTGTTTGATGGGACATTACTTCTGAATGGAGTTTCAAGCAGACGTGCTGATGTTCAACGCAAAATAAGGAATGGTAACGAGGGCACAGATTTATAGAGCTTCTTAAATTGACTGTAAACTTTTTAATGAGATCTTATTTAGATTCAAAGATTACAGCAGAAAATTAAACTGATACTTCGTTATAATAACCATTTGCATTGTTATAGTAGAGTGACGTCATCAGATAAATTTCAGCATGACTGTATGGTCCTGAACAGGATTATTGTAAACATCCCTCGCGTCCATTTGCAAGTGCGACGTATCGTATCGATAATTGCAAATTAATGAACGTGGAATCAATCGATCATGCGCGTTGTCACCGGCTGTCTGCCTGATCACTGCTCGCTCTATTTTGTTTACTACACCCAAGTTTCAACGTACAAAGCTCGTAATGTTCCATTTAGAATGTGTTTGGTTTAAATGTTAATTAACAATTCATGTGTGATAACAATTAGTGATTCCCTCTGCTCGAGTGATTACATGTACAAAATAAAGCATTCGTTTATATCAATTTCCAATTTAAAATGATAATTTGATTACTGAGTTGAGTTGTTTTTTTTAGTTATACTATCATTATAAAATGAAATTTTACTCATACAGTATCGGGAAATGATACAATTTTCTTTAAAGATTTAATTTTACTATAGAAAAGATAAAACCATTTAAACATTTGGATGGATTTGAGCTTGTTTTGAATCCATTAGAATAATTTTACGATAGGTACACTCAATGTTTTTGTCTGTAGACCCAGAAACAACTTTATACTCAGAATAACTTAAATGTTACCAAAAACACATTTTAATACTGATAGTTATGCTATGTATTTTTTTGTGTGAGTGTTATGACACAAATAGAATAGAATGTATGAAAATGTAATACTCTATTTATTGTCTGTTTGGTTTAGCTTCAATGTAATACTGGTAGCGCAGCGCATCGTTAGCGGAATGCTTGTGTTGTGGTATAATTGCGGTAATAACCGGTTATTACTGGTTATTACATTCCAAATATATGATACGATGTCGCGAGTGCGCGTCTCTCGGCGTTTGACAATTAGGAGGTTGTTGTTCCCCGAGCGAACACTTCGTTGCGAACATTGCATAGATAGCTCAATTCACTTTATACGCAATCATAACTTTAATGTAAGGTAATGTAATTACTTGAAGTATTAGAACATACGACTTCTTTAGTTTCTTACACTACTTAATTACATTACAGACCTAGAAATTTCCATATAGATTGGCTGTATATGCCGTACATATCAAAGGTTTCCTATTCGAGCAGTACTCCCGTCGGAACATGGCCGCGACACCTCCTTGCCCTCGCCCTGCGTCGTGTGGCGGCGCCGGCACATGTAGTTATGTCGCTGCTTGAATTTACATCATGTAATTGTTGTGTCAATCCAATCGCACGACGCTCGATCTACAGCCGATGCCTCCCACACACACGAGCCAGGTCTACACGTGGTACACAACAGGTGGGAATCACTACATTAATATACATTACCTAATTCCGAAACTCATAACCATGATTATTAGTGAGTGTTTCTTTACACTATTTTAGGCATAATTTTGTTAATAACACCAATCAAACCTATACGTTAAACTTTACTTACTCTGTATAAGAAGAAACTTTAGTAAAATAAAACTAATACTACGAATGGAGATATATAAATGTAGAATATTCCCAACAGGTGAGACAAAGCGCCTACTTCATCAACTAGATGTATGTGTGAGCTTCGTGACCCGCTCGAGGCAGACGTTAAACGGCGGATTCAGGAAATTATGGCATCGTGTTTCGTGTTCTGTTTATTTAAAATGTGCGAGTGAAATACCAGCGGAGTGAGGAGCCGCGCCCGTTGTCACCGGGAAGTGGGAACGCTTGTCGCTTGTACGGCGCAATTAGATGCAAGAAGTTGCGGCGCAAACTGCAGTGTAAACGGCTCTAATTGAGTTACTAAGCGCTCGGCGTTCGTGAGATGCAAATGTTGCGACAGTTGTGCCCCGCCGCCGACTGGACACTTACAGTGACCACACACACATACACATACACACTTACACTACATACACTGAAGTACGTATATATTGTAGTGACAAACGGATTACTGTCTTTTGTAAATGTTAAGTAGGTAGATCAGTGAAATCATAGAGTACGTAATCAATGGGAAGATTGCCACGTGTTTCTTCTAAAACTAGTGCTCACGTTGCGGGGGCGAGGGAACTATCATCGCGTCTCATTAGATGCTGAGTTTCCCGGAAGTGAGTCACACGGAGAACCCGTCTCTGACGATAGAAGGTTGAAATTGGTAGTCGCTGTAATTAAATGAACCTTCAGTAGCTTATTAAGAGTTTTAATAACTTTTATTTAAAAGTTTACGTACAAAAATCAACTTAAATACAGACGTCGAATTATTTACATTATTTTTTTAATACTTTCTAAATTTACAAAATTGAACGAAATAAAACGATTAGATTCGTTAATGAATCATGCTGTAATTTAGGGCTAAATTGATTTTCGTTTTACCACGGCGGCGGCTTTAAATTAAATTCTCATTTAGTTTGTATAAGAGGTAAGTTAAGTAGCACTGAAATTATTGGAATTTAGGGATAAATAGCAGCAGCTTTACAGGGATTTAACGAGAACAGGCTTCTGTTATATTGGTAGAGAATATAATACTCTAATAGTTTGTATAAAACATACATATATTAATAGTACCGCGAACCAGACTTGTGAAGACTTATAAATTAGGGCTTAGTTTTAAAATTGTTTTGTATAATAAACTTCCCCTTAGTGTAAGACAACTAGCAACTCCTGACTTCAAACATAAAATTAAACAATTTTTCAGTAGTAATCCTTTTTATGATGTCAATAAATACATTACATGTTCATTTTTTGATTTGCATGAATAGAAATATAATTTTATTGTTAAAATTCAATTTTGACTAATTATTTAATTTTATTTGTAAACTGACATTCTATTAAATTTACTTACTTAATTTTACATCTTGACATAGCATTGATACCTCTAATTGACATTATTATTAATTGTTAACTCGGTAAGGATTGACTGATTCATTTTGCTTTATTTATTAAATTTTCAGAAATACAATTTTATTTTTATTTTATGTGACATAGTAGTTAATTAACTAATGAATTGTAAAATGACGGTGAATAAACGAATATGAATATGAATATTTGGTATTCCGTTCTGCCCGAGGCTGTTTGGTGCAACGTATGATAACTGCAGGTTAAACTGATAAAATCTACTAATATGAATATTTCGACAATATTATATTTGGTATATCGTGAGCCAATTAAGGTTAGCGTATAAACTGGTAATTTCAGTGATTGCGGGTGAGCTGTACTCTCCGTGTACACCTATTTCTATCTATCCCTAAAAGTGAAAAATTACTTTTAGAACAAAATGTGAAGTTGGTCTTAGTATTATCTTATAGCACTAGTATCATACCCCCGGAGGGAGCTGCCAGTAAATCCGCTTGTCCGTGGTGGTGGTGCGGACACCTGTCAGTAGTTCGTTGACCCCGCTCCGCTGAACTAAGCGGCTAAGTCTCCGTGGCAGCCTGTAGAGCTCCCCCGCGAGAGAACCAATAATAACCGACCCGACATGCCACTCGTACTAGCTGTCCCAATTCACGGCATTATACCGCATCGCCGAACCATCACAAATAACATCTACTACAAAATCCTTTGTTATTTACTCGTGGAATTATCTTCGCGCTAGTCTGTGTATTTATGTTTCTCAATCGTAGGCGGTAATCCTATAACTAACAAGCTAAGCCTCGTTATAAGTGCCGTGTGCGTCGGATATAATGTGATATTGTGATTAAAGCTCAGTGTGAATATAGAATGTAGCGAGTCTGTTGGATTTTGAACCTTGTGTCTGTTGTAATAACATCGCGGACGTGGCGCGGACGCGGCGGGGCGGTCGGGCGTGCCTCGGACGCGGCGGCCGGGGTCGGGCGTGCCTCGGACGCGGCGGCCGGGGTCGGGCGTGCCTCGGACGCGGCGGCCGGGGTCGGGCGTGCCTCGGACGCGGCGGCCGGGGTCGGGCGTGCCTCGGACGCGGCGGCCGGGGTCGGGCGTGCCTCGGACGCGGCGGCCGGGATACACCGACACACTGACACGACCACCGATGTTCGAAGACGGTCAGACTAATCAATAATCCGATACCTTACCTAGTGTTCAATATTGAATCTGTTATAGGTACGTTTTATAATTTCCAAATCGGGTTAACGAGTTCCACATAAAACTCTATGAAGTCTGAATGCAACCTATATATAGTGAACCAACATTAACGACTAGATCAAATCTGATTCCCTGGTTTATTCGGTTTTATTACTTTTAAAACGTCTTTATAACCTGCAAAACTAATAAGTCAACGTTCAGAGAAATCTGTCAGATTGAAGAGATCATTTTCAACAGTGGTGTCAGCCGGTGTAACAGTGAGAGATGTCTGCCGCGGCCAGTGTCGCTCGTATGTCGCTCACGGCGCATCCGAGGGATTACCAGGACCGCGGCTCACAACGTCCATGTACCGGCTATTCTTGTAGGCACGTGCAAGAACACACCACCGGGGGCGACTGCCTGTGATCGCTTATAAAATGGAAACAGCGTTCAATAAGATGACTGTACAAGATTGAAATGTTCAAACCTTTTGTATTTGCGACTAAAGATATTATAGTTAACTATTGGCTGGAAACTAATTATTTGCAGAAGTTTCTCACTCCAACTTATACCACAGATATTACACAAACTCGTATTAATTTGAAGTTTGGACTATACAGTATGAATGGCGAGTTGATTACGACCGAACTTGCAGGCAAAGCCATAAAGCAGTAGAAGCGTTTGATGTAAGTTTCGGTGTGACACGCAGCCACGCGTCTAGACGGGTAATTATAATTTTACCGCCTCGGTGTGACTGCGGCCACAATCGCCACCGCTTGTTAACTAGTACTGGATGTGGTAACTATAAGTTATGTTTTTTGCATAGTTCCACTTACAAACACATAAAAATATATATTTTACATCTTTTGATAATAGGTTAGATTGCTTTTTTATTAAAAGTTAATAGTAATAATAATAAGCCAAGTACTGACAAGATGCTAATGAAGTACGGTATAGTTAAATCCAGCGCATATATTATTGTACACGTATTCCCGCACTACCACTAATGGTTTACCAACAGCTAAATGCGCGAACTAATCGCGGGCTGTAAATAAATGAGTCCTAGATAATGATCAAGTCGGAGAGCTGCGATTTATAACTGCGGACACCAGGCCAGGATATTACACCACTAATGCATGCTGGCCCGCCGAGGTCGGGCGGGAGTTACGATGCCTTTTAACAAAATTTAATATTACAAAGAGTCTGTGCCATTTTTGAAAACGAGTAGTTTTGGTGGACTTTTTTAAGACTTTGAAGAAGACAAGACATAACGTTTAGTTATATTACTAGTGGTTAGCAATTACTCGCCGAGAGATCGGATTTTTCAGCGGCTAACATAACCGTTCTTTAACTATTTTCTTGTTTTCAATAATTATGTAAGCATCTTAAACATTAATTTTCAATCTGAAAACATAACACCCACTGAACCATTAACTAATGTTCACGTAACCCCGCAGTGCTCAAAAGCGCATATTTCTCGGTTTGAATATTTGCAGGTAATAAACAAGCAGTATTGGGAGCGTCTATTTCATCATGGGCGGCAGTAAACCAGCTCGACTCGTGAGAAATGAGACAAAATATTTACACTAGCCGAGGTTTGTTGTATTGTTGTACTGGCGTATTGTAGTGTGGTGTATTGTAGTGTGGTGTAGTGTAATGGGATAGCAGCGAGGCCCGATGTCGATGCACGGCCGACCAGATTTTAGGCATTATTTTATTGCATTTATTATCGAGTTTCGAAGGACTAATCAAGGTAAAAATACCTAATCAGTGATTAACTCAAATATGAGTTGCTATTATTGATTTATTATTGTTTAGATGTAAATTTTTCATTGCTGGTTGGAATTATAATAATGTTTTTCTCATAATAACATAAAATACAACGACGTCTTACTAATATTATAAACGTGAAAGTTTGTAAGTATGAATGTATGGCTGTATGTTTTTTACTCTTTCACGAAAAAAACTTTTGGACGTTTTTGGATGAAACTTTACAGAAATATAGGTTATACATAAGAATAACACATAGACTTTTTACCGCGGGAAAACTTCTCATTCCCACGGGAAACTGACTTCCACGCGAACGGATTCGCGGGCGGCCACAATTAATAAAAAAATAATAAAATGTCTCGACGATAATGTTGCTAAAAATAGAAAAACAACATAAAAAGTATCATTTTACCGTACAGCGTCACAAGCTCTGAGACACGCAGTGAATGCCGTGTTATTTGTTAGTGCAACTGCAGACTTTGTTATTTCCTTGTGTCTGATCGTCTGCTACAGTTGGTAACCTCTACACCTGGCTACATCGCACTGCCCTCACCTCGGAGGCTTCGCTCTTTGTACTGTGACACTTTGACACTGACACACAACACACAGGCTGCCTGTGAAACCTAATATTGATATTTCAGTAACATAATAGAAGCAGCTTGGCTGTTTTATCCATGTCATATAAATTTTAATCTACTTGTAATGCCACATAAGCATTGTAATTAAGGTTATTAAAGTTCAGATATGTAGCATTTCTATGTTTGAACTTTTATATGGCGGACCATAAATTTGAACGAGTGTATGTAATCAAAATGAAAGTCTCATAAAATTCAAACTTATTCAATAACCTCCGCTTATGTAAGTATACCATTTAAAATAGATAAGCTGAAATAGCCAAATTTTGTAAAGTATTTATTGTGGGAATTTGTAATTTCACATCAGAGAAAACCGAATTAGTAAAATGATAATAACTAATGAATACTTAGTTCATACTATCGGCTCGTACATACAGACACAGATGTCTTTGTTCACTCGATGTGTTGTATCTAGTGTTGATCTTCCTCATTGCGTGTTTGGTTTGGGATCCGCCGGTATTGCGCCGCTGATTGCACGCGCGTGTTTGCTGTAATCTCTGCATTGTACTTGTATCTATGTCGCATCTGAATCAACATGGCCGACAAACAAATCTGAGTGATGGCTCGTTAACGCTCTCGTGGTGGACACTAAATGTGTCCCTATTTCGTGCGGCTATTAACCCGCTATAAACCATCCATCCGGATATTAGTCTCGGTCGGCGTCGGCATTCGGGCGCACTTGTAAGTGATCCAACAATCAGAATCTCCGCGAATCTTCTGTACGAAGTGCTCGTCTCGATGTCGTATATTACCTCTAGATTTGCTCGTTCGAGCTCGTTGTGGAATGTTCCAGGCACGTCGTTCGATGCGTCGAGCCGTCGTCAATACAAATGGCGGGATCGCGACTGATTCGCCAACAAAGTGTCTAACTGACGTATAATGGGGTCGGGACTCGCGATGTGCTTTTGTTCAGTTTCTAGAATCGCGCCGGTGTTTGTGTTGGCCCGACGGGAGGAATTCTCATATCTTATGGGAATTTGTGAGGACTATTTTGTTATTAGATAATATTTCGAATCGCAGACGATGAAAAACAGAAATAGCTACTTATAACTTATTTTTTTATTATCACATAACCTACGTTACCCAAAAAACATTTTATTAGATTCAAATATTCAGATTCCGAGAAGCCTGCAGACTATTTTGGTTTTTCAAATTCAACACACAGAGTTATAACTAACTTCATGCAACAACACACAAACAGTCTGACCCACCAAAAATATTGTAGCATGAAACTGTTGCAAAAATGCGTCCAATTAGATAAACCGTTTCAGAAAAAAAAATAAGGATTTTTAACTTAAACTTTTTGCCGATTATTATTTTTGTTATACCTAACGACAAGTTTTAAATTGTTTTTCTTTAATAATACAAAATCGAATAATACGAAGCAGTTTGTATAGATAATCCCCGGGGGAGGGGATGAGATTGAAGGACAATCTCTGTTTAGCAAATAAAGCGTTTGATGTTTGTTTTAGTGCAGCGCTGAGGCGCTAATTCTGTCTGAGATGAACACCACTATGGAGCTCCAATTAGTGCGACTGGTACTAACGCAATGGAGAATGTTACTAGGTATGCCAAATCGCTTGAAATTTTGTCTCAGTAAAGCCTGTATGCATACAAATACACTAGTTTTTGTTGTAATCAAAAATACCCAGTAGTTTTGATTTTATAGGCATTCAAAGTTTCGAAAAATATCGAGTCCCGCTAACAGTCACGTGACCGCTTGTGACGTCTTACCACAACGCGCCAGCGGTGGCGCATATAGCTGGCACAGTATTCTATTTTATTTTTTTATTTATTTAACATTTAATGTATAATTTTATTGTGTTTTCGGTCGCGTATTAGTAAATATAAATATTATTCGTTATTATACGTTAATAGTAAATATTATTCTATTAATAAATTGGGTATAGGTTTCGAAAAAAGGTAATCGTGTAATCTATCTAAAATAGATGAATTAATGGCTGCGCATTATTTATCAAGAAATAGTGATTTTGTTGCCGCCGAAATGTTTGATATGTTCTAAACTGTTTTATCAAAACAAAAAACCAATATAATAAAAATACTAATAGAAGAATGCAAGTCCAATAGTAGAAGTATGTACCTACCTACCTATCATTATTTTTTTTACGTTAAAGAAACAAATCATGTATCATAGTTTTGTAGCTATAGGTAGGTACGTCCTTCTAATATTATAAATGTGAAAGTTTGTGAGTATGGATGTATGAATGTTTGTTACTCTTACACGTAAAAACTACTGCACCCCCAAGTCAAGTGGCAAGTGATATTTGCGATAGCGAGTGAATAGAAAAAATATGTATGAAACTGTCAAATTGCAAGCTTGTCAAAAATTTATTCTATTCACTTGCTATCGCAAATATCACTTGCCACTTGACTTGGGGGGCTGGACGGATTTGGATGAAACTTTGCAGTAGGTTACACATCAGAATGACACGTAGGGTACTTTTTACCGCGGGAAAACTTCTCATTCCCACGGAAACCGACTTCTACGCGAACGGAGTCGCGGGCGGCCACTAGTATGTATACAAAGATACCGCTCTTATAAGTAAATTTAAATAAATACATGCATTGATTTAGTACTAACTAGCTTTAGTTAGCAGCTTCGCCCCCGTTTCCCTCGGGAACTGTACATTTTCCCAGGATTAAAAGAAGCCTATGGATTATTTCAGTCTTCGTCCAGATCAGTTCAGTAGGTACTTTTTGTGTGAAAGATAACAAACACAAACACAATCTTCCGCGTTTATTATATTACTAAGAAGTAGGATACCTATACGATCTAGATGTAGGTAGTTGAACGTTACAGATGCACTTTACCTTTACTATTTTATTTAAGTAATTTAATTTATTTTTTATTGCAAATGTAGATGATATGAACTAAACCTCTTTTATTTATTTGTATTTTTACTTAAAAATTGTTTAATGAAATTGGTTATGTTCAAGTTAAAAGATTTGGTGATGTATGTATGTATCCTTTGGAACTGTAAAAAACAACTTTTCCGGCGAATTGATAGTTGTATTTTTACATTTAGGCACAACACATGGTTTCCTAGTAGTTGGATTAGTCATTTTTAAAAGTACTTAGGTTTAATTTAGACGACAAGTGCGCGCAACCGCGGGCGTACTGAGTGAGCCAGACCGAGCCAGTTGTGGTGTGACGTCACACCGCCACCGGCAGCCCGCGTCGTGCGGTAGCAACTTATTTTACTTATAAATCGGAAACTAATTGACGCATCGAAATAATTCTTTCACCAGTATTTTTTAATTTTGACAGAGAATACGAAGAGATAATAATCAAAATTTGTTAACATTCTCCATTGAACCTCGCATTCATTTAAAATATGATTATTTTACCACTATTGAGAAAATATTGTAAAATTCCAAATATATCTAGTATTTTCTGCTCAAAATACAGCCGATAGTCACTTGATTGAATATTTTTATGCATTCGGAAGTAATACTCGTATCACTTTACGAGTATGTGACTGGACATTTTATTAAACTTTTTATTAGTCTGCGCCAGTCAGCGTTGAGAATGAAATCTTATTATTGGCTTTTTTAATAGACACACTGTATTATGAATGCATCACGCTTTGGTATCGGTATGTACGTTTAGCCATGTAGTGATTGCAGGGAAGCGGCGCGGCGCGGCCGATTAGATAATACATTCAATTAGCGGCTCGCGTCGAGTGCGCCGATAGTGACAGATCACCTGCGCGATTACACTCGCGCGCACAGGGCCGGAGGAAACATAGGAGCCTTCCACTCACTGTCCAAACACTATTAGCTTATTCACAATTACCTTCGCTCATAAAAATAATACAGTATCAACAGCTTATTGAAAACGATAGCTAACTAGACATCGACGAAGAATAAAATTCCGCATTACACATAAATAACAATTTTGATCGTTTCCAGACTATTTACTATTAATTACGGTAGAACACGTTTAATCATATTCCACATCTAATTAATCAAAGCAATATAAATAAACAGCCCATCACAATTAGAATTAATAACGAGCCGATCTAGATTTGCCGGCTGTCCAATAAATTAAACTTTAAATTATTGCTCGTGGTTCAATATTTATCAAATATAATTCTATGTTATTTGAATCATTTTTGTTTAAATTACCTTAGTAAGCTAAAATATCACAGTTTAAAATGCAAATTAGCTAACAAGTGTTTTCGGACGCGTCAAGTCACCGCCGTCGCTACATGAAGCTTTTGCTCTGATAAAATGTGGTCCACTGAAGTACCAACAACCATCCACACAGCCGACATCAAACCGTATGTTCCAGAGATAAGGCAGGATTTCCATCGCCGCTAGCAGCACTAAAGCCTCCAGACGAGCGAGTGTCGGGAAACGCGCCAACTCGCTGCAATTTGTAAAATGGCTGATTTTACTGAGCTAATAAAATACGTTTAAATTGTGGGACCAGTTATTGTCCCGGCGTCGTTCGCGTAATAGGATTGCTGCGGAGGTATTTGTGTCTCGCAGCCTCCGCGGGGCAGGCGACTCCCGCGCACGGGCGGCGGCGGCTCTCGACTGTTCCCCGCGAATTAAGGTTACGGCCGACGCGAATTTGTTCAACGACAAGTATCTAGGCCATACTCGCGGCCTTCCTTAATTAAACCAAGTTTTCACAGTAAAGCGGAAACCGCTGTCTTAAATTGTAATTAATTTCGTTTAAATCGTTGCGGCTGCGCTTTTGTAGATTGAAAATATGCAAATTCGCCAGGCTAAAGTGGTAGGGAGGATCCCTGAGTGCATATCTATGTCAGTGACGAGAGGTTACTCTCCAAAGTTTATCCATTCCGTAAATCCGTTGAGTGATGTGGTGTAAGGGTGGTAATTTGATGGCCACATGTACATTTCATCTGCGATTTATCGTGTATGTGTTTCGGTCACGTGACGAGATGTTCGTTGACGTAACGTTGTCGGGTAGTTTAAAATATGTGGGGAGGAGGCAGCGCGGCGAGGTCGACGACCCCTCGCGCGCGGCGACCGCTGACCTTCGCCGTCCTTGCATTGCGCGCACCGCACGCGTCCCGCCGACACACATTCGTAACAACTACGCAATGGAACACTACTACTGATAGAAACACACCACCGACTAGATCCGCAGTAATAGCTGAGCAGGGTTAACACTTAACCTCTTGGACACGAAATTCAGCCTTATCTTTATGTGACCAATATTGTCATGTGAGGGCGACGACCTCGCTAGGATTAAAACTAAAACTTTTGACCTAGCTAAATTGATATATTTCATGTCAAGAAAATAAGACAAACGTGTTCAAGCATATTTCTTGGAAAATAAACCGAAATATGAAACGTAACGGTGTGGAAGAATGTACGCTCATAAGTTATTCGAGGGTTCGGTGTTTACGTTGCATTGCAATATTATGATACTTTTCGTGAGCTTTTTGTTAAATCTTTGGAATCTTGGAATAGTGTCGTATTTCCTCGACAAGACAAACAGTGACGTAAACGAGTTTGTGGAATGTCCCGGGACACGGCGCACCTGCCGTCGTCGTGCCGCGTCGTGTCGTGTCGTGCCGCGTCGTGTCGTATCGTGCCGCGTCGTGTATTTGTGTCGCACTTGTGTCCCACTTGCTTGTAGGATTGTCTTTGTCCAAACAATATATTGGTCGAAACAATTCATTGATTCTGTCAATCAACGTGACATTTTAAAAGGAAGTTAAAATAAAAGCCACTGATTTATTCTCAGACACTCAGAGTAACATTCCTCGAAGACCCTCTTTCAGAGTGTAGCATTAAGTCGTTATGACATGCGAAAGTTTGACATTTCTTAGCTGCTTTTTGATGAGCTTTATTATAATGCAAGATATTAGGTACGAGTTTTCTATTAATTAACGATCGACATAGACAATTTCTGTTTGGTAATAATATTGTTAGGACAGACAAATATATTTTTATTTTAGTTATTTTTATAGTATAATGTCTTATGGCATCTTGCTATGGGGAAACGCTGCAGATTTTAAAACGATCTTTACACTTCAGAAAAGGTCTTTTCGCGGCATTTCCGAAATAATTACCTTTTTAAACCGTATGCGTTGAGAAATTTATTTAACAAAAGTGAATAAAAAAGGACAAATGAATAAACTTTAAAGAAGTTAAACCATATTTATGATATATCATATAAATTGACGTTTATCAAGCTGCTGGTAGAAAGCTTCATATGGATATTAGTGTAAGTCCCCAAACGTCGAGCGGCGAGTAGTTACCTAAATACCACTCGAGCGCACTCTCACTCCACCTCCAGCTGGAGGAGTATTTCCAGCGTTTTATCGCCGCCAGGTGACTGCACGTCAATAAAAAATATCGCAAATAACACTCAAATACACAGTCTGTCTCGTTCTTCCATGTGTCTCGCTTTCGCTCTCTCTCGGATGCATGTTGTGATAATAATATGTTGATGGAGGAGGTAGTAAAGGCTACATGGGGAAAATGCCAAGTCGGTATATATGTAGTAATGTTGTAGGGTAGTGGCGGTCGGCGGCTTCATTCGCTGCGGGGTAATGTGATGACGAGCACGGATATCCACATCGATGTGAAAATGATTTAGTCAGGTCAGATATGATGTATGTTATGGGCCATGTCATTGAGTCCCAAATGCATTTTGTGGAATATAGTAAAATATTTTGAATAGTGAGGTTTATATTTACTTAAATCTTTTGTGGCCAATTTTTATTTATTATATTTTAGTTTATCGTAATAACTGCAACAACTGGTACAGATTAAACTCATTTAAACGGATTTTAAACCCGCGACCCCATTTGCGTGAAAGTCGGTTTCCCGTGGGAATGATAAGCTTCCACGCGGTAAAAGGTACCCTATATGTTATTTTGATGTATAACCTATATTACTGTAAGTTTCATCAAAATCCGTTTTTACGTGAAAGAGTAACAAACATCTATACATCCATACATCCATCCATACTCACAAACTTTCACGTTTATAATATTAGTAGGATTTTTTATTTTTTACAAATGAAAAATGCTGAAACGTCGGATAAATAAACCCGTGGTCACGGGTAGACTGTCTACCCGTGTAAAACCCGTTAAAATGAGTCTAATTTCAAATAATAATGATCGCGTAAATCTAAGAAGTTGTAACTGGTACAAATTTTGTTTTTTAGCGTGAAGTTTATATGTGCTATTATGAACACGCATAAATCGTCAAGGCGTCGCAATCAGTCTCAATAACCCATCTTGGGCCGGTCGTTAATGGGTGAAGCAATGGCTGTGGTCTCGTCGTGTCGAGATTGTTAGATAATTGACAATATGCAGTGCTCTCCACCCCCGTACAACCTGATAATTGCCTTATGCGGTCATCCGTTAATATAAGCCATTTATGGACCAATACAAATGAGCAACATAACACTACTAGGTACAAAACACACATGTAAAATGGCAATGTAGTAAAAAAAGTTGAGACCAAAACTATAATAAAGATAAAAGTTATAGAGCAGAAGTGGTTGTATATTTTATTTGCACTTTAGCTCTTGCAATATAGATCGCATCGCATTAACGAATTGTCCCGGAGAAGTAGGTTAGTGCATGTGTTTCATGGCTCGTAAACCTGCGGCGACGGCGACGGCGACGGCGACGGCACGGACACGGCGCGGCGACGGCGCGGGGCGACGCAAACCCTATCGGCCTCGCACTAGCCCGCAAACTACCATTCGCAACGGCAATCAAACCATTCACGTGGGTGTTAAAAAATCTATAATTAAAGAGTTGTGGTCAAGTTCGAGTTAAACTATTATACATTTTATAACATGAGAACTATATTATAAGAACCAAAAATGTTTTCTTTTTATGATGTGATGTGATCTTTGTGAGGGGTCTTTATATAACGAAAGAAGTACCTAGATAGTTATCTAAGCAAGCAAGTGTACAAGTGGTTTTCCAAAATATTCCTCCATTTGGTTGGTTTTACAATTTGTTTTGGTGCTTAGCAATGTCGTAATAAATCTAGTAGTTGATATATTGGTGTAAGGAAGAGTTTCGCAGTAATGTGCTGCGACTTGAAGTTAGCTCCGCGTCGTTGCCCGCGCCCGCCGGTGACCCGGAACTAACTTCACTACACAGCCGTGAGCTAACTGCATCGATGAATCCGTTTATTTTACACCTAATGCACAATTTTAATATTTCTTAACAGCATATTATTATTCTTAACCGACTTCCAAAAAAGGAGGAGGTTCTCAATTTGGCCGGTTTTTTATATTAAATCTATTAATGTACGGCATCGTTGGTCACTTACCTATAAAAAGGCGCTCGTCTATCAGACTGTTGCGTTGGTAGATGGTATCCACGTCACTGGGCCTTGTAGCTGAAATAATAAGAAAGTTTCATTTGCTTCAGTGAGTTTTTCCATGAGCGTTGTTCTGATAAAATAACTATCGTTATGTATTGTACTATGAAACAGATGTATCGCACCCAGACGATAAGTTAGTGATATAGAATAGATTCATCTTTCCGCCCCACTTGCCACGCATTGTGTTCTCTAGTTATATAATCTAGAAAGATTCCTACTAGGAATTTTTTCGCGATTCAAAATACAATTCGTTCTCTGGGATCGTTACTCAGATTTCTGTTCGTTGTTAAAAATGACGGTAATGGATCACCCTCGCAAAATGACCCGGAAGATTGAAATGGCCCCAAAAATTGGCAGATTCAATTTTGACGGGCGCTTGGATTAATGACGACGATCTGTTACGAGGCGCGAGCGTGCCGGGGCCCCGCGCGTGCCCCTGTGGGTGCCCCTGGTCTCGGGACATGTGGTAAGGCTGTAAGTCTTCTTAGATCTTTAATACCTTACCACGTAGATACGAAACACAACAAAATCAAAAACATTGGTGTCTTCTTACAGTGCAGTTTCTAAGATATTTATATCCGACATTGACCTTAGATTGTCTTTTTTTTCCAAAACATGGCTATAACAAAACCAAATGCTATGTATGGGATATCCCAATTTGTTAAACGATAGATAAGCAATCTTAAGCTATTTGAAACTTCCTACAGCCCGTCGTTGCATTAAACATGTTGAATATCATTGGGTATTCACGCTAGTTGCCGCGGCCGCCGTGATCGGTATCTCGCTGCACATCTTGATGGATCGTCCTCGGGGGTACCGCATCATAAACCACGATGAATAAAACACGCCACAGCCTTGCTTTGTCTTGTACATTCCATATTTTAAAGCACAATGGTTTTAAAGTCTGATTTGTGTAACAAAAGGTAATACAAGGTCAAAACTTTAAACTTAGAACTGGAAAATAATAAAATGAAGTATAATAGAGGAAGGTTAAGTTATGCTATACCAGTGGTTAAACTATCTCCGTTTACTAGATGCATTTCTGTTTACATATCTCTCATAAAACGTACATACATGTGTGGTTGTTATTCCGCCACACGGGGACATTTTTGTCCGTCACTCGACACTCGCACAACAGTGGTAATTGACATGTGAACGGCCACAAAGCGCCGACGCAAATAATCAAGTTCCACTCGAATACAGAATGGGACCGACTACACGGTGATAATCATTCGGAAAACTTATTTGATGCGGTTGTAAGCCGCGATGAATGAATTAATAGTTAAATAAGTCTGGTAGTACCTCACCTCTATGAGCGAGACTTTTCATTAACATAACGATGATAGTAAAAGGCATTTTAATTAAAATGAGTGCCTTAGTACTTACACAATCGTAGATCCTCTAGAGATCCCACCGCGGGGCGACCTCAATTCGACGTTCCTCGGAGCTCTCATCAGAGATCGATAGCAATCTGCGTCTATTACTTTCAAATAAAACTCTTCTCAACCTCGCGCAGAGTGTTATTACAGTGACTAAAAGCACTTCATGGATACAATTTGTAAATACTGGCGTCAGCCGCTACGGGCTAATGCATTGTCTGTCTGTTCTATTCCTGACATCAAAGCAATATATGCGGAGACGTAATCCAAGTTATTTGTTGCCGTTTACCTACTCTTGGGATTTTCGGTTCACTTCTTTCTATTTCAGCCCCATCGACAGGTGCGAGTTTACAAAATAAATGACCTTTACCAAACTGCTCACCCAGCGAGACCTTTCTGGAACTTTCCGCGCGCGATACCTGCAGTGTACGGTTTATTGCGACGTCATACCACGTCTCGGGGGAAATTAAAAACAGCTGATGCAAATCCTAATAAAATCTATATATTTTTTGGTCAAGAGTCTTGCATCATTAATATACGAGGGTAAATTAGTCGATGTGCTGGAGACGTGATTATCACGTGTCACGTGTCAGCCAAATCGCATCAATCACCGCCGTGCTGACGCTGCGCGCGCGCCTCCTTCCTGCAAGTCAGCAGCCGCGCCGGTGGCGGCGGGACTCCCTCGTGTCAAAGTTACATCATTAAACACACATTAACGAGACGCGTCTCCCGTACTGTATCCTTATAAGGAATACGATGACACGCAACTTTATTATTTACATTCAATTTGCTACGTTTAATTCTGCCTTTGATCTTTTACAAGTTAAGACCGCTGGAAATGACGACCTCTGGTTGTTGTGTAATACTTTTAATTCAATTAATCCATTGATAATTTGGTATAGTTTCTCAGATATTTGCCGTTAACGTACGAACTAAATGAAGTTAATGTGATATGGTTCAGAAAGTTAGGCAGAGGGGTACCTCTGAAGTGATCGATAAAGTTTTGATTATAGCTGTACCGCGGGGATCTATAAGTATTATTGGACCAACGAATTTGATATTGAAGGTAGGAGATCAAAGGCAGAATAATAATTTAATAATAAATAAGCTCCTTAGACCCATCATGTACCAGCCTACTTCTGTTCTTTATATCCTAGTAATATTGTGAGAACAGTGCTTAGTTACTGTGTTCGCTGAATTGACAAATTTTTCCTCGCAATTTTAAATAACACGTTAATAATGAATAACCAAATAAAATATTTTTAAGGGGTTTTGACATTTTAAGAAAAAACATATAATTGAACAAGATTTATATTCAGTAACTCTGGTTCATAACCATAACGAATAGTCAAAAGTCAGGCTTTAATTTAAAACAAAGATATTAAACAAAAATACAACCAATTTTAATAATGTCACGCAACTTTATTATTTTCTCTATAAAAAGGGCTATCAAATCAAGACTGAAGATATAAAATACCTCACAAACGTTATTAACTTTTTCCATTTGTTCGAGATTATTTTCATAAAAATCCTTTGAAGGCAAGAAAGTTTTTTCAAATTATCCGAACCATTACTCGCAGAAACAGTAACAATTAAAGTAGAAAAGCATTATTGAATAGAAATATACTGTATGAATGGATCTTAAAAATAAGAGCTTATTGATTATACTGATATGTAGGCGAGGGCTTTTCACTGTCTCTTGCTAAGTATAATTACAAAATCTCGTAGTTACTTGTTTTTCAGCTTAACGATCAAGTCGCTGAGGTGTTGCACACGTGCCCGCGATTACACCTCTATCCTCGTATTAATATTGTATTTATTTTTGTTGAGTTAAAGCAGTATTTTCTGATCGTTGAAGTTAGTTTATTGACAGGCGGTGTGTGCCCTCGTCATGAAGTTTGACAGCTGTCACCGCGGGCGGCGGCGCGGGGCAGGGGGCGGGGTCAGCGCGGGGGCGGCGCGGGCGCCACTCCGCACCAGTGACTGATGATCCGCACTTCACTTACTTCTTCAACTAACGTCACGTGTCTTGTTGGTAAATAACTAAGTATAAAGTTGGCTAGTTTCAATGAAAACGTCCATTTATTTTCCCTAGATTCGGTTAGCTGTAATATTGAATTGATTATTATGTAATATCCTGTAATTTAAAGTACAATGTACGCCTACCCAAACAACCTGATCTTGAAATATTATATCCACAATGGGTTGTATTCGCTGCGAGTCTGAAATTTATTAGATAATTCGTTTACCTGAGACTCCTAAAGTAAATAACGAAACTTACAGAATTAATAGTGAAACGGGTTCACAGTATTTAATTACGCCGACTGCGAGGAATTAGTAACTAAATAATGAAATAGTGTAGAGTATTGTCAAGGTCCGTGAATAGCGAAGAAATGTATTTTAATTAAAGTAGTACCTCTGTACCGCGAGGAGGTATGTTTCATCAGAGGGGAAATTAAAAGTAGTCTGCGCCCGACGCGACTAACGTCGTCATGCTTTTCATCAACTTACTGCAGTGTATTCTTATACTGTTGTATATCTTGGAAATTAAAATGTCTCTTCGTTATTTTTAGTTAACTTTCATTCTGCATTCATACTTAATATTCTTTGTAAGACTGTAGAAATTGTACTGTTAGGCAAAATTTTATTTCAAACTTTTTTCTCTTTTGTCTATTATTTAACAGGTGAATTATTATAATCAGTCAGTTCTTGCTTCTGTGTTTACAATATAATGCGTTTTGTAGTTCTTCAAACATAACACTCTACATTGTAGGAACAAGCAAGCAACGACGCATCTTTCCTTGTCGTACATAGTTATGACTGTAACCGACTGTGGCTACCTCCAGTAGCAAACATAAACAGAGGTTCACATAAATCTCAACAAAACAAAAACGCTTCCGGACCGAGGCAAACATTCAAAGTATTCCGAACTGTCGTAACACGATATACATTGTTTATCTAACTTTTTAAATATGTTTACGTGTCATGTTGGAAATGAAATACTTGAACAACGCCGGTTCATTGTTGCGAAGTTAGCCAATTAATGATGATGCGGAAACATTCCGCGAGCGATGAACATACGAGTTGGTATGTCACACAACATTATGTAATATGCTACCCAACATTTGCTGTTGAAATTAAAACGCTTTTTATAACAATAAGCTGGAAACGATTAACCTAGTTTACTGGTTTATAATCACATACTGTATTAAATAAGAATCTCACTAAGATCAAAGATTTTATAGACCTCACAACTTTTAATTTACCCTGTCAAACGTTAGTCATCAAACGTGTAAAGAGTATTTAATTACGGCCTCAGCGACTATTTAACCGAACGTAATTGTAGTTCAGCATGCTGCAGTAGCGTTGATCGCAGGACGAACAGCGTACCACGAAACAATGCACAAACAGAACAACGGACGAGCTTCAACATTTAATTGGCCATCATCCCGACACGATTACCTCACCGCTTTACTGTACCGACAGCAACACACGGAAATATACATAAAACAACTTTTTTAGGTTGCATTTACTAAATGGTACGGTTTTCGGTAGTAGCTAAATTAAAAAGAAAATATTAATAAGCTCGAGGCGTTATAATTTAGTAACTGTAAACTATGACGAACAAATCATTACAAAAAATCTCAAGATTCGTCTCAGTTGCAAATTTGATAGAGATTTCAAATGATTGATTAATATTAAAGTAAACAATTTGCTGACTTTACAAAGCCAATAATTCGTAAAAGGGACGCGTGTCCATGATTCAATGGGAGTTTGCAATTTGTAGCGTCGCCGTCGCAGCGTCGCGGGCGCGGGCGGGTCGAGCGAGTTAACACCGCGCAGGTGAAGCTAATGGGTGAATTATGTTCATACACGCCGTCGCAAATTGAGGTTCTACTCCCGTGGCCCTCGGGGAGTGAATATTATCAAACAAATCTGTTCTGTTGACTCCGCAAGTATATTAATGAGCCACACGTAGACAGGTGTTTAGAAACTTGGAAAGCCACGTTAAACCTTTTTGGAAGTCCATTATCGTTGAGTAACATGATTAACCTAGAGTTAAGACGAGCGAGTAGCGGATAGAGAGTGATTGATCACCGGCGACCGAGGGACCGCCGGGCATCGAACACGGGACCGAGTACGTCGCGGGTGTCAACTCCGTGCTAACGAGGAGACCAGACGTCTTATGCTGTCACCGAGTGAGTTATCGTCCCCAACTCCAAAGGATTAAAACGCAAATAGATCTTTTGAAAATATCTCAAAATAGCTGACTCTAATTTATGTCTACGTCTTCCACTGTCGTTTCAGTTTAGGAGAAGACCATTTCGGTTGTCGTGCTTTATGATAATGTCACGTTGTTTTGCCGGAACGCCGTAAAGAGAAGCACTTACGTGAAGCGATGTTGCGAGCTGAGTGCGCTCTGTGCGGAACACTGGTAGGAGTAGGAGGAGACTGACTTATGTTACTGAACCTTCTGCAAGCGGACCGATTGTGTAACGAGTTAAACTTCTCGAACCGATGGAAGTTTATTGGAGTCTCGTTGCAGAGAACTGCTCTAGATCGCGCCGGTCGGAACCGATCCCGGAACGACGTCGTAAAGATGCAGCACTCGCCCATCGCCGGGACACACCCGCCACGCCAATATGGACTACTGCGAGTGAGTTGCAACGACTAACATCAAATACTTTAATAAAAACTACGGACAGTTGAAATTGAAGCATAACTAAATTTAGAATTGTACATCATTTCGTAAAAATGCGCAGTCAAATACAATGTCACATAAAAGCCATCAATTTACGCTTTAACTGTATTTAATATATATTCTAGTGTACATAAATGTGAGACTATGTTGCCGTTGTAACTCTGGTGTAAATCCGCCTGGTTTATGATCGCGCGTGGAATTAGCTGGTGTTTACTGCCGCCGCCGGGCACTGGCGCAGCATGTCGCTTGTCGCTGCAACACATTGCTAGTGCTATAAGAAGGCAAATAACTAATATTTATGTTGTAATTTAGTAAACAAACTTTATTATTTTTGAATTCACCCAGCAAATAAAAAACCTTTAAATGTGCCCCAAATCTTCGGTCAAGCCAGTATGGATAAGCCCAAAAGTAATAGTGGCAGAAAATTAACATATCCCTAATAGTAAAGAGTATATTTACATTAACACTAATCAATTTTAGCCCGATCCAGCACTTCTACTTATTGTGAATATAGTTTTGTTAAAACAAGACAACGAGTCAAATATAAAATAGAGCCAATATCCATTAAATAACTTTGAAATTTGTTGTGAATTCATAAACATGAATTAATAAAAAGTGCATCAAGTAATTGATTGTTGAAGTTGTTTGTGAGCCGCGGGGAGGTGGTATAAACCGGGGCTAAGTGGCAGCTACGAGCGGCGCCTGCACTCACCGCGATCACTGCGGGCGGCAGCTAGCGGTGATCGATCGCATTACGATGGTCGAACTACATGCATGTCAATATTATGTGAGGCGAAATAATAAGGGGGGATTTTGCATGCAGCATGAAGGGGTAGGTACATAGGTAGTTCCACGTGTATGTATTATCAACGAAAAGACAGGACTTAAAAGTAAGTTAAATATTAACTTTTCCTGCTTGATTCTATTTTAACGTAGGTATACTTTAAAGCAAAACCTCTGGATAATTTGTAATGTGTGCTTAGTACCTACATTGAGTTTCCTAATTCGTTTCTTATGAAACGAGTAACAATAGCATAGAATGCCCTCAGGGTTCGTTATTCTATCAAACGTAGCTCGTACAGTGTTTCACAAGGCGGGGAGACATGTCAAAGAATGGCTCCTTGAAGTAAGTCGCACAAAGAACAATATCAGATCACAGCCAATTAGCCGCCAAATGAAGGTAAACCGGATCAAAGGAGACGCTATCAAAAAGAGATCAAAATAAACGCTTTGGGGCTGATTTGCGATATTTTTTTATCACTAGTCAAAAAAGTAATACTTTTTAAACAATTAAGAGTGGATTTATACTCTGAATAAAACACCTTTAAAAGTCACAAAACTATGAAAACTCTGAACAATATACAAATGTTGAACCTATACAAATAAACGCAACAAAGCTTTAAAAGTTTGCTCGTTAGTTATTTTCTAACACATTAAAGATTTACTTTATTTAAACTAGAGTCGCAGGTTTATACATAAACTAGAACCTTTCCCGACACGGTTAACTTAATATTTGTAGGCATTTTCACAAATTCTCATATTTAATAACCTCTTTCTGTTATTTAATAATTTTCCATGACATATGTAGTTTGGTTGGTGTTACTAATTTACATACAAAACGCGTGAATGTTGACTTTGCTTTAACATTAATTACATATGTATTATTATAATACGTAATTATAGGTATCTATTCGTCGACATCATCTCCTTCACCTCGATTACTATCGTCTAAGTAGCTTAAACGAAATCCATTGCGGCTTCTCTAATTACCCGCCCGCACAACCCACGACCTAACTCAGCAATGTACTAGCATTACTCGCACATAATTCTCCACCTTTGATCTCACGAACCACTTAACTTATTACATTGTTAAAGTGCTTCTCTGGATAAATATTTAAATATATTCTATTGTAATTGGCTACAAAAAAGCTTCTATTCGAGGTTCCACAAAATAACAAAGCGAAGGGGAAATGACTCCCTTTTTGTTGGAAAAATAAAAGAAATCAAAATAAAGGTACGCAGACCAATAAAACCCACGCGGGGCTCCTTTAGACTATCATATAAGGAGGTTCGCTATGAGCATTACGGCAACGACTCCTACCTCTGCTGTCCCAAACACAGTCTCGTAAAAGATAAGCACAGAAATAGAATTTATACAAAGTGGTCAATCACGGCTCACAATCACGGTCCAAATATGTAACATAAGAGGTTGCCGAGATATCGTATCTCTCGTCCTGCTTGTCGCGCAGTGTTATATCTGGACAATATATTTATTATGGGATAATAAACAAAAGTGGGGCGACCGCGACCCCCAATAAAAATATAACTGTCCACACAACATGTTCCTATCAGCGGGTTATTACATGAGGGGCGAGGGGAGAGGGAAGGGTGGGGGGGGGGCTAATGAAATTTCCTCAATGGTATTGTTATTCCTATTATCGTTTGTGACGAGCTTCCTTCAGATGAAGAGGTTGGCAGACAACGTCTTTTCAAGTTATTACAACCCTTATTGAACGCTCTTTACTAAGTAGATTCAAAACACCGTCAAGTGCTCAAGTTCTTCAACTAGCTTTATGTGAGGAACCGTCATCACTTCCCACACAGTTATTTTAATGGTAAAATAAATAAAAGAAATAACGTTCACTTTGTGTAACCATATCAGAAATAGGGAACAACACAGCTCGGGAGATGATTTCGTCTAAATTGCTACACTCGTATCGCCCTATCGTTATATTTATGGGATGTGAACGATATGATTTTATTGGATCAGCGTATTGTATCGGATATTGCGGCGACGAGATGTTGACTCTGGCGAGTTACGGAACTCTTTCAAATTAATAAACCTTTTATATTTATGTCATAAGTCGCTGAACAAGCAATTGGTTCAGTTTGTAGCAGATTTTTACTACGACCTAAGGATACAGATGTGTTATCAACTTAAGTGGATAGAATACGATGTTAGTTTTTTTTATTTATTTTTCAAATTATAACTGACGATAGACGATAGAAATAGGGTCAATGATGAAACTCGCAGGCAGACATTGCATTAAACCAAACTTTCAGTAAAATTGGTGAGTTCTCTCAGTTCGCTTCGACTTCAGACACATAAATAATGCCTATAACGAGCTGAGAGGCAGCAAAACGTTTCTTCATACACTCGCTGCGTTTACACAATTGAAAGTTCCATGTTTACTTTGACCCTCGAAATCCTTCTTTCCTCTCAGCGCAAAGTGAGAGAACACCTAAACCGAAGACAAACAGCTCCCTCGCAGTCCCGCAATATCATTTAGCTAAGAAGTTGGTCAAACAGCAGGCTTCGATCGCGCGCGCATTGTCTGGATCGCAATTAGGATCATATAATGGAGAGAGGGGGGGGAGTTATTTGCCGCCGCGAGTTGCATCGAGATTAGTTCCTTGTAGACTCTACTTGCGTCTATAGACTTGCGACCCACACCGATATTTGCTTCTCCACAATGCATACAATCCGACTATATTGCTTATCGCTTCTAGGAAAACAAATGCAGGCTATGTACACAAAGTGCATTTAATTAATTTCTGAGTATGTTGCTTTCTATAGTTCTGTTACTAATATTATCAAAAAGGGTCATTCAGTAAATATGGTTATACGATAGTCATTTCTCAAGTAAAGTTGCTGCGAGCAACCCCAATACATTACCCGATAAGCAATATTCATCGCGTTCCGGCTAATATTGATGGACACTCGCGGCGGGTGGTTCCGTCTGCACTCCGTCGCGGCGATCGCCTCGAATCAATCTCTCCGCTCAGCAAACTACATATTTATGGCGCACACGCCACTCTCATGAAATTGTTATTTACTGATTTCTGTGTCGCAGTGTCATAGTCGTTCGTACACCGAGTAAATCTTACAAGCTTTATTTGATTTTTTCCTTTATGAGTTGCCACGAAATGTAAGTTATAACTCATATGAGTTTTTTCTTTAATATACGTAACGTGGCGTACATATTGCGTATTTGTATAATAGTTTACGCTATGATGAGAAAAACATGGCGGTGTCGACGGATCCTATACAGTGTGTGTGTGTGTAGACTACTCGCATAACCCGCAGTAATTACAGCAAACCTGCTGATTGCTTTTAATCCGACAATTGCAAACTGACATTTAGAACTGCTGCGTTAAATTATAAATTATTGCCTTGCAGGTAGTAAATAGGTACACCGGCGACCTTCGGGAATATTTTTAATGCGCGGAAATGCCACTGCGCCGAGTGGGTCATGTACACAGAACAGAAAAAACGAGTAGAAGTGGCAAGTGGGCGTGGCGCGTGTGTCACATATACGCGGAGCTCCGCAAAACCTAGCTCAGTTCGCCGCATAGCCTTGATAAGATAAGACGATTGGGTTTACTAAGCGAAATAAAGGATTGCGCTGAAAATATGCCATACTGCTCCATTTTGGAGTGCAAAAATGAAAGCCGCACTAAAAACATCAGCCATGGTAGCATTTCGTATCATCAGTAAGCATTATTTCATTTTATTATAATAATTTACGTAATTTTCTATTCCGTAAGACATTTTAAAGCAACATAAAACATAACAATTGTAAACATGAACTTTATTTGCCAAGGAATAAAGTTCAATTTACATTGTTGAATGTAGGAACGCCATCTATTGTTAAGTAGTTGAATTTTTTGTATGTCAACGCGATCGTGAGGTAAGTTGCAGAAGGTCGTAAATACATTATGGGTTTTAGTAAAGTGAACTCTATTTATCACTATCAAGATGTGTTTTTGCTTGACAGAATTTAGAAATAAGTCATTCTGGCACTAAGGATATGCGACCAATTAAAACAATTGTTTACATGTAGTGACTATGTTTATTATCAGTCCCATGTGTGAGTTTTGGCGACAGCGGTTTCGCTAGTAAGTTGGTCCTATGGCCTTTCCATCTACTTCTCTGTTCCGTGGTCATGTATATGAGGGGTTTGACTAAGCGCAATAAAACAACAATAATGAAAGTTTACGATGCTGAAATATTACAAGATCACACGTCATGACACGGCACGGACGCGGCACGGACGCGGCACGGACGCGGCACGGACGCGGCGCGGACGCGACGCCGCGCGGCTTGCATGTTGTCGTGACATTTGTCGGCGGCGAGGCTACATCCAATATTAATAGTTTCTTCGTAAACCTTTACTTGAATTTCCAATAAGCGCAGCAAAATGGCTACTTAGACACAAATTACCCCGTAAATCTGATAGGACTATATTTTCGTAACAGCCAATAATAAGCCAGTCGATAGAGCCTATTATTATTTTGTGGGTTTTTATAAAAGGTTAATGTTTGTTCTTATGTACGAGTACTTTATTATTTATTTTCACTGTTATCATTGCCATTCTTTTTATTCGTATTCAATTTACTTCTTGGGTTGGTACCAACCTCAAATACATTCGATGTCAATTATAATTTATATTTTATTTCTTTCTTTCTTTACTGCATATATTTTAAAACCGTTAAGTTATTTTAAATTTCCGCTATTTTGCTGACTTCGCTACTGCCTCCGTCGGTATTTCACAAGTGACAGGATCGTTCAGTTGTCAAACAAGTTTGCTAATTTCATTCCCGAGGTGCGTGGAACGGCGCTCGGCGACTCAAAAACTCGCTAAAGTTTAACTCCGGGTGTTAGAGACGACGAGGTGCGCCGGACTAAACGATCTTGTAAACTGCCGTGACATTACAACTTTGTAACGTTTTAAAAATAGAGATGCTTCTCGCATCTTAAATGTTTGTCATTCAGTTATAAAAACGATGTTTAAAAGTAGTAGGCATTTTCACATAAAATTAAGTACGACTGTCGATCCATCTTTGAAGGTATATAAAACCTTTTTTCAACTAGCTTGATTGAGCCCAAATCTGAGCACGCTCCCCATCACGGCCATTAGCAGGTGATCATTACCCGCTCCAGGCCCCGGCACAAAGTCAATCTCTGTGAGTTATCGCCAACTATCCGTTGTTCCATACAAACGACGCCCACCATCCGTAACTCCACAGAAGCTCAATCAGAACTTACAAATAGGCAACTAGATGTGAATTTCGACAAACAGAAAGTTTCTTACCAAGTTCTCGGTTCGGTTTCTAAGTGTGTAACGCAAATATTTACTGAAGACAATCTCCTTTCACAAATAGGCACCAGGCGTTTGTTGGTATAACTCGTTAGTCGAATTTTATCATTGAGGTCGATATTAATTGGTTTGCGAACAATAAATTTACGCCAAGTATTATTATATTCTAGTTTGTTGTAGTTTGACATTAATATGATAAAATAGAGCTTCATTATTATATGAAGACTAGTCAACCGTTAATCATTGATCAAAACATGCGCACTTAGGAATAAGACATTTCCGCTCGCTACCAGGACTGATTGCAAGCTAAGCTCATTACAAGCTCTCGGCGCGTGCAATCAGTTAGCGACTCTACCCGGTGCGCGTACGGTGCAGTTTCCCTCGCCCCCGGTTGATTATCCCATCAGCTCCAAGCATCGGTTGGTAACAGCGCTAATGTCATTATCTAGTGTAAAGGAGTATTCCACCGGTGCCGTGGTACGAGGCCGCGTGACGAGCCGCGCACCGTGGGAACGAGACATATTGCGATGACGCGCAACAAACGCACATACGACAAACCTCCTTATAATAATACTGCGGCCTATGAAAACGATTATCGTTCAAACAACAAACAGTCTCCTTCAAAATAGATTGATTTGAGGAAAAAAGAAAAGTTTATTATCAAGGAAAATCGTAGTCGATCTTCATAGAAAACCTGTACACGTTACCGACTGAATAAATGACGAAAATTTGATTTTCTTCCAACGTTTGGTGAGGAAAACTTACGCGGCCAATTTCTGTACCAAATTGAATTTCCCGAGAATACCGACAAACGTTCCGGAACGGTGTTTTTCGTATGAAGTGGCAGTTTTAAACGGTAAATACGTTGAGCAAAAATCCTCTTAAAAAGTTTGTTCAGATTCAGGGACCCGGGGCGAGGTAATTAATTACAAGTTAATTAATTGTTTATAAGAAGCAGTTAGGATCGGCACGGGGACAGTGGGCTGCTGCGGGGCGTGCGGGGAGGGGCGGGGGGCAACGTGATCGCATACATATTTACATATATGAAAATAATTAGAGCATTTTTAATCTGTGTTCTATAATGCCACCGTGACGATGAAACAAATTACAGACGACGATCCTTTAAATATTATCCATCTTTTGGTACATTGAAATCTGATAACAATCTTAATAATTTGAATCTGCAGGGTACCGTCCAAGGATACTTTAGATTCATCTCACCGGTCACAAACATTTATTGACTGTCCGGCGGGGTTTCCTTCTTCCTATAATTGAAACGTTTATTGTAAAACATGGAGCAACAATAGGCTGCCGAGCGATTCCGTAACTAAAAATGTCCTATCTTCTATGAAAATAAACGTCTAAATGTTACAATGACCACACAACTAATGGAATTTTGGCGTTTTTTGATAGCAGTTTATGTCACTCGACAATAATTACAGAATCGCTCTGCTGAACCCGTTCCCTCAGCGGAAATTACGCACTTCTTTCAAAATGTATTTAACCTATGTATGATTCTTGAACCAAAGTCACATTTGATGATAAGCTCGAAATTGAATCAAAAACTTGTCTAAATTATTTTTCTCTTCATCTCTGTTAGCTGCTACCTATTTAAGACTTTTGGCAATTGAATATCTCCGAACTTTTGAGTAACAAATTACCAAGATTCCACTGTAGTGACTTTCATAACAAAAGAAGCATTTAAATACGTATTTTATTATTCCATTTTACAAAACTTTTCGATTCCGATGTAAACAATCTTCGTTCTAAAGTTAAAACCGCTACACAGAACCGACTCCCAAAAACTTAATAAAAGACAATAAAACAATAAACTCAGTAATCAAGTTTCCAATTTGATCAGCCACTGATCAGAGGAGGACTCCGCGCGACTGAACCCATTACAAATACTGCCAATTTGGTTGTATTTCAAATAGAAACAAGGAGACTCCATTTTCTTTTCAGAGGAATTAGAGGGTAGCGACGGGACGGAAGTGACGTAGCAATGTCGCGGGACAATTAATTTGTACCGGAAATCAGCGGCGATTGAATTTGGAAGTGTGACGTCACCGGGAAGCGTTTAATGTGAAATTAATTTATATTGAGATTGTGTTCATTTATAGCGTTTGTTTGTACCTTCCGGGGTAGCTTTAACATCGAACAAAAAAATATGTACCTATCTCTCTACAAAAACATTTAAAAAGGAACAAAATATTTCAAGGCTGTTTTGCTTTTATCTACACTAGTAACAATAGTATGACACAAGGATGTAAGCAATAAACTCAGAATCTACAATCTGCAATGAATTCACTCAACCTAAAACGTGAAAAATGCATCTTTTATTATATTTGCAAAACAAGACCGAGAAAACACAGAAACTTATTATTTAAATTAGATTTTAACAACAATAGGTTGTAGTTAATTCGATAAATTCTTGTCATTATTAAACTAATGTTAAAAATAAGCTCAAAAAGAGACGCTTCCTTTCATGAAATAATTTTTCATTTCTCTCTAATATGCTAATATTAACTTCTAGGAACGTGACTTTTCATCGCAATTTTCTAGCGTTAAGTCTCGTTTATTATAAAAAATAGCTTTCATTTGTTAAGTCAATATTATGCACGTGGAAACATTTAAAGCAATTCCAAAAACCCTCCCTTCTGACCTAAGAAAATATCCGTTAATTATTAATTGCCTACTGTTTTGAAAAAATCAAAGCATATAATTTTATGAACATTTAAACATCTAATTAAGGGATTCACTGAGGCGAATCTCACGCCACTTGTATCATCACGCCACTTGTGACATCACGCCACTTGTAACATCACGCAAATCGTAACATCACGCCACTTGTAACAACATGTTCCTAGTGTACCTACTGCGTGATATCTATAGCACAATGAACATTATTGAATGCCGAAATTAACTTATCACCGAATTGAGCCGCCTCGTGGAACTCCAAACTAACTTTACATAAACAATTTACTTAAACGTTACATTTGATCATTCAAATTAATCTAATAAGGTTTGTTAGAAGGAATCGCTGAATTCGGGAATCAAATCCCGTTTCGAGCTGGGCTGATGTAAAGAGGATTAGGTCGGTCGACCCCCCCTCACCGTCACCTGCTGTCACATTGTGTCATCTCGCCCCCCACCATGTTGCCCGCCACTGTAATGTGCTCGAATACTTGTCACCAATACGACACGCTCATGTTTAAACAATCAAATTCTTACGCCGTCTTTTTGACCTTAATACGATTTTTCTGATGAAATGAGCTATTTTTAGACAAATCGGTGTCGATACTTTTATTCTATCTCTTCAACGTCAAAGAGATTAACGTCATAAAAACTGACTGTTCGTAGGAACCAAATACAATTATCAAGTCTGACCTTTGATTACTGTAATTAAACTTTTATCCTCAGATAATCATCTGAATTATTACAATTTAAATCAAACTGTAGAACAAGGTTCTCATCGTCGATCTCATCGTCGATCATCCGCCATAAGGAGCAATGTCAGGATAATTTAATTATTTATGAAAGGCACCCTTCTCAGTATAAAGGAAAATTAAAATCCTTTCCATAAAAGATACGTTTCTCAACATCAGAAGTTTTAAATTAAAAATTTAAAAAATAGTTCTTTAGTTGTATGAAAGTCGACTGACTGAAGTTGCGAGAAACTATGTTTGATAAATGTTTTAATTTAAGAAAGAAATCAACCGCAGCGGCGCGTCGGCGAGTGCTTCACTCGTGGACTCGGTCCAGCGCCGCGCGAACTGCACCTCTGACAAATGGGGCATTACGCCGAGGAACTGCATCACTTGATGAAAACATAATGACTCCATTAATCTCGGGTCTCGCCCGCGCTCGCTCCGTCTCCGTCGGCGCAGGTGACGCCGCGAGGTTTGTACCCGTCCACACGGATTGATTAGCTCTCGTGGAAACTCACCTATGTAACCTCCAATAATGAACTTCCAATATTCAACGAGGGAGATAATGGTGGCAAGTGTAACAGGAGCGCCCTTTGCCTGCTGTTCTGAAGCTAATACAAACTAGATGCCACCGTCCACAGCTAATGAATGGCACGTGTTAGTCATTAGAGACGCTTTTGAAACCAAAGCCAGTTTAACACAGCACTGCTAATGAAACTGCAATCGGTTTGTGCTATCCTATTACCTTGTTCGCCGAATTATGCTTCCGTCACCGAGGCAGTGCCGCCGGGCCCGTTAACAACTGATTACAGGCCATAACATTTGCATATCGCCGTATTACAAGAGGTCATCAGGAGCGGCGCTGAACGTGATCACTCAACACTCCGCGACGAAACAAATTACTGTCATTATCATTATGAAACACCCTGTATCGTAGCAGGCCCGACACCCCGCGTCCTACACACACGTTATAATTAATGTTTCAGGAATTAATCTACGTTTTTTACCCACAAATCAGGTTAATTACTCGTATTTAGGCTGTTTCCCCACACATTATACCGGTCTGTTCTCATTTCTTGTGTTTAGCATATTATCGCATATCACAAGTCAAAATGTCGTTTCAGGTACAACTAATTAGGAGCGCTCGTCAACATGGTTTATTTATGAATACTCGAATGTCTGTAAGTATTGTAATGAATAGTTTTAGGGAAACAAAACATGTAAATCGATATACACCATGACGTAGTTACTGCAAATAGCGATATAATCAACGTGTTAAGAAATTATAGACCGGAACTTTTGTTAAATATTTGGCAACCATTTAACGTAAGGCTTATTGGTTGAAGTCTTTGTTTATGTCTTTAAAGAAACTGAAGGAACACTCTTTTAATAATTATGTTAAATTGGAGGGAGACAGCGATTAATCGCAATCTCTAAACCGGCGTCTTTTGATTATTCAGCGCGTCTTTTCCCGTAGTTTGTGGTATTCATTTATTCGTCACGTGGTACGGAGGCCAGCGAGGAAATTATCGCAGATTGATGACGCGACAGATCTGACGACGCGACATTCATATTCAACGATCACCAAACTATCAGGAGATCTACTGCTTTTTGATTACTTTTTAAAACCCTCGCCTTTTCGTTTATAAAATGTTTACGTGATAAATGTTGTCACTAAGGTAACCCGCATCGTTTATTTAAATAAAAGCTGTATCGTTACTTTTCCTTCGCTCTAACCATAAAAACAAACTATAAATAACAAGTGCAAATCGCCATCCACTAAAGAAATAAGCAAGTAAATAATGTTCCGTCCTTCGTTGTCATAACTCGGTGAAAGCTGTATAAGCCGCGCTAAGTAGACGCAAGTCCGACTAAGTTTGCAACAGTACTACACTTGTTGGAAAGCCACTAACAGAAAAGTTGCTTCCAACAACAAGTTAGTTTGTACTCAGAGCAAGATAAGTCTGTCGCGTGCATTGATTCACTCGCGGCTTACGTGGCTCGCGTTAATGTGGCAGGCGATGAGTTGATGCTGAAAAATGAATGTGAGAACCAAATCTAATAGAAAAGCAAACTAGATTGCATGTTTTCTTTCTAGCTACAGTTGGTGGTTGTAATAAATTTAAAAAAAATGCTTAGTGAGTGAGGAAAAGTTATGGAAGTTATCAACTTCATGAAACATAATTCGGTAACATTAGCCAAGGAGGAAAATAAACTAAAATATTTTATGCAAAGTGAAGTGCTAAATACATATTTTTGTACAAACTCGAACATTTTGTACGTAAAGTACTTATTAGTAATTTTATTATTAGCAGTTTCAGGCAAAATATGAAATTATTTTAGGATACTAATTTTGCTAAAATACGTAATGAAGTAGCTGACCGTTGCTAATTTGGCATTGATATTAATCTTTGAGAAAAATCTATAAAAAAAAGTGCCTGCTTTTAGATTGAATGCGTAGATGTTTACCTCCTACACTTATCCTACTAAGTTCCCTCCTCACATTGTTAGTATACACAACACTGTGTCGTAGGCACTCCGGCGCAGGCTTGTTGCCGCTGCCAACACGCAGCCGTCGCTTTACCGCGAGACTCCACTAACGTGACCCGCAGTGTAAACACCGCGTCTCGAGTACTCCACTACAATAACAACTCTGATATTTTACTAGCTCCGCGTACACAACTTTGCTTGTGTTAGGGAATATGCAGAAAAGCTTTCAACTAATACGGTAACTATGTACTTCCTATAAACTATAAACTAAATAGAGTCAAAAATTGTGGTAATAAAAAAAAAACTTTCGTTATGCCATATTTTCTGTGGTGACGTTCTTTACTTAATGTTAGTAAGGACTTACTCATATGGTTAGAAAATTTTGGAATCGTAACTGGAACGCAGGCTTTAACTATTTTTGCAGTAAAATTATCCAAAAATTTTAAGCTTTTCCATTTTTTGAAATATATTTTTAAGTTATTTTAAATATATGTTACGGCTAATACCCGAAGTGCGGCTACACCTAGTTTTAGCCGGTTAGAACATCAATAGGTTAGGTTAGTTAGGTTACTTTTTTGATACCACCCAGAAAAAGGAGTCCCGCGTAGCGGGACTCCGTCGACTCATGATTTAAGCCAGTTTTTATATACATAGGTATAATTTTTTTTTTACAGTTTTCCATATAAAAAACACTTCTAACCGGCTAAAACTAGGTGTAGCCGCACTTCGGGTATTAGCCGTAACATATATATTCCACGTTAAATAACTTTATAGGTATTACAGCCTTAATCCTTAGATCCTAAATCACTGTAGTCAAATTTATATACTCGTAACTTGTGCTTACTAACCTTATGTCTATAGCTGGTCACTGCGAGCCTCCTACAAGGTAGGCACAGGCAGGCGCGCACGCAGCACGAGTAGGTATCTGAAACAAATGAAACACACATCATTACGCAAACGCAATATTTGAAACGCAAAGTGATAACAGAAGAACACGCAGGACTAAATGTAGGCATTAGTTACACCTAGTGGACGAGGGCCCATGAAGTAATAATAATCGTGACACAAAATCTTCAATTTAAAGTGAAGTAAATGGTAGCTTTAATGTTTCTAGAATTCAGTTTATTCAAACATTTGACACAATTAGATATCAGAAGATATATACGAGGCCCTCTGATGAAAATATAAAAACATCCTACTAATATTATAAATGTGAAAGTTTGTGAGGATGTATGGATGGATGGATGGATGTTTGTTACTCTTTCACGTAAAAACTACTGGATGGATTTGGATGAAACTTTGCAGACATATAGGTTATACATCATAATAACACATAGGATACTTTTTACCGCGGGAAAACATCTCATTCCCACGGGAAACCGACTCCACGCGAACGGAGTCGCGGGCGGCCACTAGTATGAAAAATTTTTTATTAAAAAAATGACTTGTTGTATTTTATAGTCATGATATTTACTTTAACACAATGCAAACAATAGAAATTAATATATTCTTTATGTACTGTATTTAAGTAAAAATATCATGAATCAATTCGAAGAAAGATCAAATAATCGTTCCATGTCGATAACGTTGCGTTCGATGCACTTTCTCGCAATAAATTACGTCCTTAATAGCTCCATAACAATCGAGTGTTATGATAGCGAGCGGTGAACGTCAATCGGAATGGCCCCGCTGGCCTGGATCACCCGCCGCCGCTAAATATGCTAATGTTGGTTCGATGCGCGTTTGTTTTGATAAGGACTAACGGCCGGCGAGGGAGGCATCCGACACACGAGCCGCGAACCAACACCGTCATATCACGAGCACGGAACTATCCACGAACTATCCGCCGACGCGACACCGCGGGTCACAGAATGCAAAACACTATACAGCGTCTCGAGTACATTTCTTGACAAAAGTAGCACTTAACACTGAAAGGATGTGTTCAGAGAATTCGCTGCGCCAAGTAAACGCTCCAGCGCTGCGGAAAAATTCTCCCCGATATCCCCCGATTTCCAATATCGCTTTGTGTCGGATATTCCAAATGTAAGTGAAATTTCCTTCCACGAGTGTGAGTGCAGTCTGCGCGGGGCGGGGTGCGGCGCGGGGGGTGCGGCGCACGGACTGCGCGGACGCCATTATCTGTCTCCATCGAAACGTCCACTGATAAAACCGCAACACTAGAAAGCAGCTTTTCTTTTCAACTTGAATTTCAAATTCCGGAGAATTTGAATTTTCAACGAATAAGACCATTTTATACTTTTGAGGAAAGTATCGCTTTTGTTTAGTGATTGCAAAAAACAGAAGTGCATTTTTCAATGAAGGAGACGTTCAATTGTACATTTATATTGTCACTAGTGACCGCCCGCGACTCCATTCGCGTGAAAGTCGGTTTCCCGTGGGAATGAAACGTTTTCCCGCGGTAAAAAGTAGTGTGTTATTCTGATGTATAACCTATATTACTGTAAAGTTACATCCAAATCCATCAAGTAGTTTTTACGTGAAAGAGTAACAAACATCCATACAGACTTATAAACTTTCACGTTTATAATATTAGTAGGTTTAAGGCAGTCATGTGTAAGATGCAAATGTGAATGATGTTCATTAGGTACCAAGATGAAAGGTTGCATTGTTCGAGACGTGTGATTTGACTACAATCTGCAGCGTTATACTCGCATTAGTCAAACGTTTGATCTGAGTTTACTGGTAGCTGTTTCTTCTTATTCGTGTGTTGAATATGCACTTGGTGTTGCTGATATCTTTGTATTAGAACAAGCGAAGTTGCATCTCTAGCGAGAGGTGAAAGCTAATAGTACGAATACCGAGATCAAAATTCTAAACCAGGAATTGTGTATCATACAGAGTAAGAAAACTTCACAGTGCATTCACGGTAACAAGCTTCTTGCCCGCAGATCTACATAAGGATCGTTCTTGCGATTTATCCTTCAAACGCATATTCAGATTGTGTAATACTGAGAAGCTATTTGTCTTTTGTAAAAAGACCATTTGTATTTGACGTAAAATGCGATATCAAGGCTTATTAATCAATAGCAATATTTCGTCACGATAACTTAAGTTTCTAACTTAAAATCTATCTATCAGAAATATCACGTATTCTCAAAATAATAAATGTGTCAGCAACAACCAGAATCTAGTGAAGGCGTGACAAAACCGCTGTCGTTCTACTACAAATATAAAATTACGTTCAGCATTATCCTAGGTTATCTCTGAAGCAACATAATATTACAGATACAACGTACAAAAACAGCCCGCATCGTATAGAACTTAAGAAGGCTTTTTCCATGGAAAATTCTTGAAGAACTTCCCTTATTTAATCAAGATATTAAGGAACTCTTATGAATACGTATTAAAAGTTACAAAATTAAGCATTTTACGAACAAAATATTAAAGAGATTTTCTACTTCGTTCTGCCTAACAACCATGCTTATAAAATCACGATATAATTTTCGCTTCCACCAAATATTCTTCAAAGAACGATCCTTAAAAACGAAAGGTCGTAAAGTACAGTACGATAACCTACAACAAAGAAGAATTAAACAGTAGGTAAAAAAGTTGAAAATGACACCGCACCCTAATTTATTAGGCGGAAACGTAAAAACGGTTGGAAATAAAGGCTTCCGTGTAGATTAGCGAAACGCACACATTGATAAATTGTGTGTCGCTTACATACAACCGTTTTACTTTAAGAAGTTAATATTGTGAAGTCTTTACTCGATATTGTACTAAGTAATGGTTGATATTAATGATGCTGTCTCCTTTGTGAGGGATCGAGTAAAAAGCCACAATGGCGGCGTCTAGCTCGCTGCTCCCGCTATAAACACTAATGGGATATTCTAATTAATCAGACAAGCATAATTTATCAGTTCCAGGCGGTCGTACACGAGACGAGACGTCACTCCACCGTCCTCACCGTGGGAACCAGGCTTTCTATTTAAATAACTACCCGACGAAATAATCTTTCCAAGGAAAAAAAATAAACCAATTAAATACGGAATGTACGGAAATACCACCAACCACTGAAGAGGCTAAAAAAATTGGTTCATACTATGTAAATGAAATAGCTTTTCCGTATTGGACGTACAAGATATAAAACTAAGTAATATTGATGGTAGCGTACTATGTAGGTTTCGCTTCACAACTTCAAAGTAGGCTTTACGACTTTATCGCGGTGAAACACGAACAGAAAGAACGCCTCTCACCGCACAACCACGCAAAAAACTTTGCTAAAATCCTCACGTGAAGCCTCTCTTCTCTAATTCAGGCTTTTACTTTGTCACATTTCAGCTCTCAGCTTTTGCATTTTCAGTAAAAGTGTTGGCTTTTGTTTTTTTCTAATATTTTCGTCTTTCTTTGTTTGTCACTAAGTTATAACGTGTTGAGTGTCTGTGCGGTGATTATTCAGCGAGTTAGTCATAACAGTGGTATCAGTGTAGTATTTATGGCATGTAATTTGGCTGCTTATGGCCCATTAGGTGGTGTCCGGTGTCTGGCGGGCCGCCAAGCCTGCTCGGTGTCGCCGCGGCTACACAGCCTCATTGTCAGGCTTCGCGGCCACGAGCCTCGAGTTTAATGGGCCGGGGCGAGCGCGACGTAACTTCGGAACAAGAAATTAGCATAAACTTAATAACTTTTGAATGTAATTAACTTAGTAATTTAGACTTTGGTTGTAAATGTTTGTAATGTAGTGCGGTGTTGACATTTGTTTTAGTGTTTGGTTTGATGGTGGTGGAGTAATGGAGTCTACATTGTTGCGTGTTTGTTTGTTTGTCAGTAACACACACTCGTGCCGTGGCTGCGCGGGCGTCATTGCATCGCTGCGATGACACTTGATCCAACTAATGCGATGCAACAACATTGATGTTTAGAACGAGAGCACATCGACAGTGACAATTAATTGTTTGTGAATCGATCCTTAAATAATAATAGCATAGGGAAATTACAGACTTACCACACACTTTGTTGCACAGAAAAACGTATTAATTAAGGACTCTGTATTTGTAAGAAAAAGGTATTGCTCTTTCGCCTAAAACTGTTTATTTTGGTATTGTCAATTCCGGTCTAAAATAACTTCGAAGTGTGTGAAAAAACTACGAATTAGTGTGTACCCAAACATATGGTGTTGTCTAGTAAGTAATTCAGTGCTCAGTAGTACAGTGCAGTGCAGGTGCGGACGTGCGGGGGAGGACGATGCACGCCACTGCACCGTCTAGACACGGCGTCCGGTCACACCTCGGACACACGACAACAACATGACAAACTCAATCTTACCACCCAGTACTTAAAGCTCATAGTCGATTACAATCATGAAAAAATCGTGTCAATAAAAAAGGGATTTTTTTGATAATAATGGTGAGTGCACGAGGTGCAGCCTTCGCAGAACGCTTCACAGCGACTTTCGTGACTTACATTCATTTAATCAACAGTTTTTATACAGTCAATTACACGGTAATGTAGCATTTTATAATCAAACAACTATGTTCCACAAGGTTTTCAAAAGGAAAATTAAATAAAAATGTTGCTCTAAAGAAATTGCATTGTTGCATTCAATTAGTGGAAAATGAAGTCGTATTTACTTTAGAAACCACAAGCGAAGCGAAACAATCGGGTTAGTGTGAAACGTAAGTGTGGCCGTAGCAGCGTTACGAGGTCAGTCGTAGCGCTCGTAGCGCGTAGCACTCCCGCGGCACGCCGTAGCATGGACTGCAGTCGAGGGCGCGTTTATCAGATTACTTTCAAGCGATACTCAAATTAATTACCAACAAAGAAAATAAACTGGGAACTTTCCGCTACAATTAAGTTCCGCGTACGATCGCTGGGTTCTAGTATGACGATATTGACCCAAAGGCTGTAACATGAGTCCTAAATGTACTTTGTAAATGAAAATTTCGCATTTTTTTTAATCAATACTCTATGCAATATTTATACTGCATGATTTCGCTTGTATGTTGAAAAATAAAACTATCCACGCTGCCACTTAAATGACCACAATTTCGAGAAACAATTCAAAGAACAAAAGAATCTCCACTTTTTTTTCCTCATACAATATATCCAACAATAAACGTTTTTATTCACCGGGTATTATTGTTATAATATGGTTCCGAATCTGCTTAATCACGGCCTCAGTAATTACTGGATAAGTTCACGCGATCCATCACTAGCGAGAGACTAGTGATGTACCGCGCCGCGAGGATCACAGCCGGGACCGCGGGATCCCGCTAATAACCCGGGCCGGAAAGTTTGTGATTGAATTCGACAAATTTCGGGGATTACGGCGCAACAAGTAGATTTTTCCGGATTATATTTACGTCGTTGGTTAATATTGTAGGGTCGAAATGTCATTTTAATATTTAATTATTTGGAAAAGTAAAAATATCAAATGTTTGATGATTTTCATTAAATAATTTTAATAACATTAGCAAGTATGAAACGACAATAATTCTTTTATTCAAATAGTAGTCTATCGTGATGATATTTGTTTTGACATTTGATTATACATCGAAAACAGATTTGGAACCAAACTTGGAACGCAGAAAAGTTGTACACAAAATTATCATTAAACATTTAACTTTCAATAACTTCCGTAATATCTTCAAAAGTTGAAAAGATTCAAATTTCAGTGAATGTTTTATAAAGTTCCTCCAAGATGGAATTCCCGATTTACTGTCGAAGTTCCGCTTCCTTTAAATAATAATATTGTGTAATTGTATATTTGTAATGGATCTCTTTCATTTGTTTCTGTTGAATGTTATTTCATTTAGAGATGAAAGGAGTCGGGTCGCAGATCGTTTGGAAATCAATTCGATGTTTGTTGTCTGTAAATACGCTCTTGGGAGGTACTTAACTGTATCGCTTCAGGATAAAAATAAAAAAATACTTTGAACTTATTAATAAAAGAAATTGGATAGCAATTTTCATCGTCTATTTAATTCTTGCAGTGTTTTTATTCTACAAAAAGTTACATACAATATAAATTCGTCAAAAACGTATTTTAAACAAAATAAAAAAAACAATGACACTAAGAACTAGATAATTACGAAGTATCAGTTATCTAACGTTTGCTTGCCCTACACCATTAACTGGATAATTTTTCACAGACATTTTTTTACGTAATACATGTTGTTTTAATGTCTGATACGCTTTTAAAACTCGCATCACATATTCCTAACTCTACTGTGCAAGTCCGCGCGCAACTTGGCTCAAGTTTGATTCCCGCCGCCGCCTCGATCGCTGCGACTTCGGTAAGTGACTCAACTTTCTAATGTACTTCCAAACAAATATGATGCTTCGACACGATAAATAGTTTTATGAGCAGCAGATACTTGCGACTTGGTGGAGGGTAATGTATATTTGAGCGGTCTATATAACTGATATTATAGTCAGACGTAGCATTTATACATGTTTTGAAGAACTGAGACATAGAATGAAGACGGATCAACTATAAGTATTTTTATAGACCTTAGAGTATTTCTTCAACGAAAAGAGTATAGACCAATTTTGCTGTAGAACTTGTAAATAATTGTAAAAAAACCTTTTTAGGCTTGCAGCCACATGCGCTCTCTTTTGATTTTTGTAGGTAGGTACTCTATCTTAGTACAAAAAAAAAAGAAGATTAAAATAATAGTGAGGCAGGTAGAACCGCGGAGATGCAGCCTGCCCTCGCGAGATAACACGCGAACTCAATTATTTGATTACCTCGGTAAACAACACGGTCTAGACTGAATACTATTTTCAAAGTTTAAAAAACAAACCGACTTTTTAAGCTAAATTACGTCTACTTAATGTAGCTACGTCACTCCATCGAGCGTCTGCAAATAATAGAATCGAATCAACGGAATGGTTAGTTAGATATCACCCGACGACCACTGGCCATCGACAGAAACACGTCAGTTAATTTGTCCGCAGTGACCCCGGACTTTGGTCCTATGTAAATACAGAACTTTCATCAAGTGGCCGATGTCGCCGCGGACGGTGCTGCCTCCCGCGACTCATTATTACATTTAATGATGAGCGAAATTCTAATGCGATCCAATTTTGATGAACGACTCAGAAAGTTGAGTAGCGCCAGATGTCTCGCGGCCCGGCCTCACAACGGGAACCTTATTTACTTTCTTTCAATGAACTTCAAAGATAAACGTTCCGAGTTCCAAAATGTTCGTAATTTTTTGTGATGAGTTCGCGAAGAAAATGTTTGACGAGCGGAATGAAAAATAACCGACGGGAAACGAGAGCTTTGAAATATCAACTTATTTTGAAAGAGGTTGAACGAAATTCATTAGCTTTAATGTCGGGAGGTCCCCGGGCCCTCCCCCGCACAAACAGCCTGTACAAACGTCCCGCAGTTGTCGGAACCGATTATGAGCCGGAACGTGACGTCACGTTTATTCTGAGAACCACCCGAAAAACACGCCGATTAAATAATTAAGCTGTTTAGCCACTGAAGCGGGACCGCCTCCAGCACAGAGACAGAAACGATAGCGATGACCCGTTTTAGGACTAATTAAACACAGGCTCGCTCGAATTGACACTCGGCGCCTAATTCCGTCCCGGGGGCTCTCGGTTAAGTCCTGTGATCCGCGGAGTGGCCTTGCGCGGGTGTTTGCATATTTTAGTGATCCACTGCCGCGTGTGAAAGCGAGCCCGCTCCGAGTATCGATGGTTAATGCGCAATAGACGTCTCTCGGCGGGAGTGCCGGCGGCGCGGCCAGTGGATTAGTGCACGGTGTACAACGCCGGGTGCCCCCCGCCCCGCGAGCCCCCGCCGCCGCGCCGCCGCCCGCGCTCGCTGCCCACCGTATCCGATCGCCGCCGCTGTGTATACGACGGAGGTATCTCCGTATTAGCAGAAATGAGCAGCTCTCCTGATGGGATTCGTTTAATCGAGAAGTGAAGTAATCCGTGCCGCAACCCTAATGTTCGTTAATATCCTCGGCTCAGGTGCTCCGACTGATGAATATTTCCCCGAAACGATCACAGAGAGTCACTGGAAGGTTCGAGAGAGTGCTCTTCGGCGCCTTTAATTAAAATCTCAGATTCAGTGCCCGCTCCGTCTGTAGACATTAAAAGCTGGTAATTATTGTGTACCTACGGAGGTAATTACGTAGTACGTCGTGATATTTGCCGGGCGTGAATGGCTGCTGGGAACGATCGCGGTAACGAGCCGCACATGGCGCCGGGAATCAAACCCGGGGCGTTGATGGCTGTAATCTCGGGAATTACCGACAGGTACATATCTGCAACTGATATGAGGACGCGTTTCCATTCGCTACGGAAATAATCATGTTCTTTTTACATGTGAACGTACTGTTTTAATACAGCATCAATAAGCTACGATACAAACAGTCTTGATTGTTTTGTTCAAGTGTTCTGTTAAGTGTAAGTGCTAGTTATTTCATCTGTTTGTTAAATATTCTAATTGACTAATAAGATAAGATTCCTTATCAATTTGAATTCATTTGTCTCATTGGAAATTTTCAAGTTCATGTCATCTGTGCTCGTGATATGACTGTTAACACCTCTGTTATATTTTTTTCCGATTGTTTAGTCACATTCATTGGGTACATTCCGTTGGATGTGCATGGGAGCCACCCTGGCAACTACCACCCCCCCCCCAGCCTCCTCCCCGCTCCCCCGCAGCCTCCGCAGCCCCCGCGGCGGCGTGTGAGATAACCGCTCGGCTTCACAGCCGCCGCCGCATCAACACTCATATATCAACTTGTTAATATGATTCGACACATATTTACTGTAGATAAGTTACCTTTACGCATCAACTCTAATACTGATTTCATGCGCATGCTTTGCACTCTCCTTTCAAACCTAACACACAATACAATGACATAGACTCTGTAGTTCAAATAGTAACTGTAGGTGAAATGACAAAGGTTATCATCTGCGGCTCTGCATGCGTTAAATATAAAAAATGAATGTAAAAAATGCTTTTTCCTATTCGTTTTGATATTTTTGTTATTTTTCACAATTAAAGTTAGAAGATAAAAACTTTATTTTTAAAAAAAAATGTTTTCCTCTTTCAGTGGCTTCTAGCTCATGTTTTCATTTATATCCCGTATCATATCCAATCATTTCTGTTAAATTAAGATTTTTAATGCCAATATTACCTCCTACCAACTACAAGAAGACGACTTTAACGTATTGAATAAGTGAATTAATGGAACTTAGTTGTAACGTGTCTACGTTAAGGGAACGTTAACAAAGTGAGCTACATAAGTGTTGGGCTTAATCCTACTTATATTATAAACGTGAAAGTTTGTGAGTATGTATGGATGGATGTTTGTTACTCTTTCACGTAAAATCTACTTGACGGATTTCGATGTAATACATCAGAAAGACATATAGGGTACTTTTACCGCGGGAAAAAAACTCATTCCCACGGGAAACAGACTTCCAAGAAAACGGATTCGCGGGCGGCCACTAGTAAGGCTATAGCCCTATTAGGGCCCCATTATTGTCATTGCACTACCAGATATAAAGGCTTTTACAGAATTACATATGAGACAAAACATTTAGGTATTTTAACGTAGGTATTGGCGAAATTTCAAAAGTTGTGGTAAATATTTGTCCGTAAATTGTAGTTACACCTTGACCGTTTTTAAGCTAGTATTTTTGTAAAGCTATTTTTATATTCTATTATTCCAACACGCCTTTGTTTTCTTTATCTATCTATACTTATAATAAATCTGTAGAGAGGTCAATTCTGTACATAAAATATATATCTAAAATAATTATCGGGGAGGAAAATTATTAGAAAAAAACTATTAAAACGCGAACGCAGTCGCGGGCGGCTAGGGGCTAGTGTTTATCATATAAATAGTGAATAACGTAGGTACCAAAATTCTGCCTTGGGTTTTGTTTTCGTCTATGGCTTTTGACACAATGTTAACAAGCAGTGAACCAGCATCTTCAGTAGGTTTATGACGCCTGAACCCAAATTGATTTACAGGTTTTTTTTTAAGTAAAATTATGCCACTTTTTATTTACTATTTTTCGAGAAGTTTTGAAAAAATACAATAAATAATCTCAAGGTACAATATCTTTTTCTAAGAATCCCTGTCAACAATTGTGTTCGGCAGGCGGTCAAGATGTCACAAGAGAATAGACAGGTGGACAAACAAAGGTTATTTTATATTAATTAATGATATAATTGAAAAGCCTAGTAAGTTTTTCCCCAGTAGTTAAAAAAGTTTTTCAGAAAGAACAAACACGATAAAAACTTTTGAAGTTTAGAAAAAAATTGAACGAAGTCGTATGCTTAGATCTTTAAATTTACGCTACAGATTTTGATGTTTTTTTTAATAGGTAGAGTTATTTAAGGGGAAGGTTTATATATATAATAACATAGTATAGGGAAAGGGGTTGTACTCTGAATTTAACGTGCTAAGCCATGGGCAAAAGCTAGTTCTATAATTAACGAATAAATATGATAACTAACTGGAGAGAATTGTCAATAGTCCTAGTTATTTACAATGACACTATTTAATTTTGTCATTAGATAGTAATCCAACAAATATTATTAACGTGAAAGTTTGTATTGTAAGTATTGATGTATGGACGGATGGATGAGATTTGACTTTAAATTTTGCATTATAAATGCTAATTTATTAATTTTGAAGTTGTAAATACTGGAAAAAGGAACGCGGGCCTCCGTTGGAAGAGCATTGGACCGGTTATCCAAAGGTCCTGGGTTCGAGTCCCAGTCGCGTAATGCTCGGAGGCCCGCGTTCCTTTTTCCAGTATTTACAACTTCAGGATGGATGGATGTTTGTTACTCTTTGACGATAAAACTACTGAATGGATTTAAATGAAATTTTACAATAAAATAGCTTATGCATCAGAATAACACATAGGCTACAATTTATAGATATTGTGTCAATTGTCTTAAATAAGTAGGAAAAATATTAGGTAAACATCTACCATCTGTGAGCTATTCTACCAAAATCACTGGAGTTGCACATATATGTATGTAATGTATGATGGAAATGTTTATCTTAAATGGTCCTAGATATTGTTACATTGCAATAAAGGGTTTCCATGCGGACGAAGGCCACTAGTTTTCAATAAATTTAAGCAAGTTTGAAAAAGGTTTAAATTCTTTATGTGGATATTTTAACTGTGTTTTTTATAATAATTATTTATGCTCAGCGTATTTTTTATTCGGATTCCAAGAATTACTTACTTGAGCTGCTTTTATAATGCCTTAAATTATATCGTTATAAGTTTTAAGTAACAAGAACTACCGAAGTAAAAAAAATATATTTTCTAATGTACATATAATTTTGTAAAAAACAGGTCGGAATATGATTTGGATCTTGTAAACTATAGGGTCTCGCATTCGCCACGTCAGGAAGTAAGGGTTTTTATATTAGGGTCAAATAAAGGGAGAATGGAACTCGTAGCTAGACATGGCTTATATCGAGCACTCATGATATATTTTCCAAATTTACATTTAGTAAGTTATCAAAGATATAAATTTTATAACATACATTCAAAACATTTAAAATTGAGTTCAATGTAATAAAGTACTCGGAGTAATTCCAATAGAGTTTTAAATTGTTTATATGATAGTAATATGAATTTAACCGGTTTACGTTTCTATTTAATCTGTATTGTCAACCTAACAACAAAGCTTGAGAGAAAATACATTGGGTAAAGGTACTTTTGTAAGATTTATTCATCGATACCCCTCTGAATGGTATAGTTAAGATAAAACTCATCCCCATTTTATGTGTACAGTAGATCTAAATTTTTCCCTACATGCTAACTTTTTAGCATGATAGATATAAAACAACGGTTTTTAAAGAAACTGTGGACACACAGACAGATATGACAACATTATAAATCATTATTACTCACAACCCCAAAGTAGCTTTTGCATTTAATAGGTTAAATAGTTATAAATACATAAACGTTACGTAACCTCTTTACTCAGATACAGACGTTTAGTACCTGCACCCGGGGTCGGCCGACCTCTGCGAGCTACGTTTTAGTGTGATCTATATTTAAGTTGGTTCGTGGTTAGCGCCGAGGCAGCTTCCCTCAGGTACCAGCAGCCACCTACGTGACCTGGACACACTACACGCTACTTAGTGCCACGAAATATAGCACTTACGAATAAAAGAAAATCAGTTCAATGAGAGTATCATGCTCTTTAATCAGGCTGTTTTTTGTTCGATCACCGTCTGTCTAAGTGGGAACCAGTTTTTCTTTGGACAGAAAAGAGATATTGTGCCATAATCCACTATGCCGGCTCAGCATGGGAGTGGATTTAAATGATAAATCACCAGCAACCCATGTAATGATCTCCAAGATGTTTGAATCTAATCCAGAACCTTTCAGATAAATCAATCCTTAGCCGCTGTTTTTTGCACATTATTATTATATTAAATATTAAAAAATGCGAACATTAACTTATTTAGAATTAAACATATATCTGTCGTACATCAAGTTACCCCCTTGAAGAGTGCTCATTTGTTAGTAGACACGCCGAATCCATTAACTGGCTCGTTTGTCTCAATCATTTCTACTGACACTTTTTTACGAAGCCTCAACATCACTTAATTTTACATTTATCAAAAACTCCTATTAAATTCTAGTCAAGAAAAAATACTTTTATAGACTTTAAAACTAAAACTTACCAACAAAAGTATGTCGAGATGCTAACAGTCGGAAACAGTTCAACAATAACTGAGAACAAGCTGTTCGTTTTCACAATGTAGATTATCAGAGAGTCACTCGCGAAGTAATTGTCGAGCAAAGTTTGTAGTCGAGAGCACGGCGGAGACACGTCCGTGGTCGGCGGCGGCCACGCGAGGACTGAGCGTGCCGTGCCGCCGCCACCGCACCGCCGCGCCGCACCGCCGCCGCCGCCGTACCGCCACCGCCGTACCGCCGCCGCCGTACCGCCGCCGCCGCGACGTAGCCGCGTAGCGCCTACAGATTTATCGCTACGAGCATTTGACTACGCACATGATTTATATACCTCGGGGCTCGCGTCAAAACAGAAAGTAATAGCATCGGCAGCGACTATCTATGCACGCCAATAACACGGGGGGCCCCGAGACAAACTACCGCGAACTGTCGTAAAAATAACAAAGTTTCCCAGCGCCTTGGGCCGAACTGTACACGTACTAGAAATGAGATTAGCGGAGGTTGCTATGGCGGTGGATGTTTATCTGTGGTCCGGAGTAATTATCATCCGCCGGACTCCCCATGCAGACCACGTACGTGTTTTATTCGGAACAAGGAAGTGCGAAAACTTCCAACGTTCGGGGAAATATTTAATTTACTTACAGGATTTTTCAGAATTTCTTCCGGAAAAATGTGCGTCCTAGTAAATTTTATACGTGACAATATTTTTAATTTTCTTGTTCTGTGTATCGTAGATCGTATCTTTGATAAGTCTCTCAATTTTAATCAAAGAATATTGGGCAACAAGTATTACGTATAAAGGTGAGCTTCATATAAAATTAAACGTTTGACTGTCATAAATAAAATATTCTTTTTGATATAAAAGGGAATTGAAATTTTTGTAAATTAAATAGGAATTCGTTCTCCTTAGAAAATAATTTATAGTATTTGAGTACCAACTGTTCAAAATGTTTGATATTATTAGGTGTCGTATTAATTATTTAGTAAAATAATTTAATGTTTACACGGACCGTTTTAATCCAGAAGCTAATTCATGCACTTAATAAACATTCAAAAAAAATCATTCTTATACTAATATAAGAAAGGGAAAGAAGTATAAATCAGTTTGTTAGTGAGCAGTGATCTCCGTTACTTCTGAAAGGTCTGAGTCATAGGATACTTTTATTAAAACTCATTTTATTTTTACACGAGTTTAGGCGCGGGCTAAAGGCTAGTAACTTAAAAATAAGTTAACTGAAATTGCGTTTTGCAAGTTGGATTTAACATCTGCGTAAAAACCAACTTACAATCTTAGCACACAAAGTTATAACTCATTTTTTATTATTTTACAACTAACCCCGCACCTCCATTCTGAACTGAACCCATATTGCTCACAAAACGTTACTTAAACACACAGCAATTTTAAGCTTCTATTACCAGCTGGAAACAAAGCAAATACCACCGAATATTCGACTACGTGCTGTTACAAAACACACCATTACAAACTAACTGCTTAGTGCCGGCAGCGGGAGTACTTCATTGTTCCGCGGATCTAGTTCATAACTAGGAAACTTTCAGCATTACTCCCAGCATGGACCTGCTAGTTCGCAGTAATTTACTGTGCTCGGTCGTGGGGACGTTGCTTATCTACGTACAGATGCAACGGAGAGTGGGCAGTCGTCGATGGAACCTTGCGCTGTGGACTGCAGTTTCATAGTGGTAGGTATCAAACGAGTGAACGTTGCAAGTCAAATAGAGCCCCGAGCACTGGCGGTACAAAGCACTGTGCACGGCTTGCAGATCAATGAATAACTTATATTAATACAACTGTGTTTGGACGAGGATTCTATTGGTCTCTTCTTCCTATTACATAGGTATTTACTGGTTAAACATGATCAGTTATTAATTTAATAAAACCTATATTACCTATTGAACGGTTTCACTCGCAGTAAAATGAGTTACTAATATGAAAATTTTATTTTGGTCATTCAAAACTTTATACTTTTTTGGGTTATAAAAGAATCTATGTCAAAACATCAATTAAGTAGTAAAAGACAAGGTAGTTCTTGGAACAATCAATTACACAATGAAAGTAAGTCTCGTAGTAGTCCAATAAGCCTTACAAACAGGAAACAATTAGAGTGAGTTTCCCCCGTCTTCTCTTTTATTGAGCTGCTAATGGTCGAGTTGGAAGCATTCAGGTCACGGCGGCGGGACCCACTTATTACTAAAGGTGGCCAACTACAATATTTTACAAGACATTATGTAGGAATTATTTTAAAGAATACCGTAAAAAAAAGTTCTAGAGCACTCTGTAAAGTTCAACTTTGCTAAATTAGTCACGAGTGGTCCGAAATAAGAAGGTAATTACAAAACAAAAATAAATAAACTGACTACTTAATAACACGTGAATATTAAGCGACTTTTTTTTTTTTTATATAAAAATACAGTCTCCACAGACTCGAGGTCCGTGTCTTTTTTTACAATTACTATTTTTCTTATTATTATTACAATTTAAATTATCTCCGCTTATATAAATAATATTAGTTTTTTGTTAAAGCTACTTAAAGTTAATTGAATAAAATAAAGTTAATTAATTTTTATATATACAATTAATAATAATAATAATAATAAATCTCCAGACTAACACACCAATTATGTGGCCCTAAAGTAAGTTGCATTAAGCACTTGTGTTATAGGTACCACACAATGGACTAGGGGAGAACCTAGTTACACCCAGACACGAGCCAATTTCGAAAAACCATTTTACGAAATTGGCCCGACCCGGGGATCGAACCCGGAACCATCCGCTTAGCAGTCCGGTATATGTATATACCGCTGCACCACAGAGGTCGTCAAATTTAAATACAATGTTACTTATACATATACACTGTCTGTGCCGTTTGCGTTTATGAGTGTCTCAACCACGAATTTATCCCTATTTTTCATAGCCATCTTTAAGTTGTAGTCTATGATTTTTGTGGTAGTTATTAAGCGACTTCATTAAGTAAAGGTTTTATTTACGGTGGGACCAATAAGGAGCGTCTTGTCGACGCGTGCACTCACCGCTCGGTGTCACCAGGCCAACTTGTTTACTGTTTTGTGTCAGATTTGTATTACTAAATACAGGCGTACATAACAGTTTTATCGTATTAATTTCAGTATGGTAAGCTTTCAGTGCAATGAGCTGTTATAACTTTAATGTTAGAACGATAGTAAGTAACCAATTTGTGTATAATGATAGTATACGTTTATAAAATGTATAGTGATAGCATAAGTTCCATTCTAAACGGTGCAAAAAAAAATTGAACTTAAAATATGTTTTCAACACACTTGCTCAGAAAGTGAGCCTTATTAAATCGTTTTAAGGTCCGTAAACCGACCTATTAAACACTCGTGTGTAATAATATTACACACTAGTGCATAATATAACGATCCCTACAAAGTTAAGGCAGTGCCTAAATCAATTTTTATGCTAGTTAACAGAGCATTTTCAATTTGATCGGTTTTTAACGTTTTTTTGTGATAACAAAAAGGTTTTGTGTCACTGAAAATCTATTTACATATTTGGAATAAATCAATGTGTCCATATTGGAAAAAAACATTAATTATTATCAAATTATTGATAATAAACAGTTATTTGTTACAGAATCATTGTATTTTATCTCAAAAAATATATTTTCAAAAAAATACTCTATGGCGGTAAAAAACTATTTATACAAGATTTAATTGTTTTTCCTCGCAAGTATGTTGAAAAAGTGCGTATGGTACTCGTGAGCCTGCAACCCTCAGCCTCGTGTATATAGAACAACTTTGCACACTCGTATCATAATATACTATTAAAACTTACCATAGAGTTATGTTTTAATTTAAATATAAGTTGTATTTTTCCTATTAACATTCTTTGAGTATATTCAGTTTATTTTCTTAATTATCACATACTCATTAATCTCTCGTGTTATAATATCTCTTATCCCTAATAACTATCATATTAATCATATTTGATTTACCACGACATGTAACAGACTGACTTTGCTAAACTAGTAAATATTTCGTAGAAGAAGAGCTTCTACGAAGTTGTAAATACATCGATAGCTGCCGCTTCATTATATGTAACGTTACCGTTAATTAATCAAATTAATCTAGTTATGAGTGTTGACGGTGCTGATTAGATAATATCGTGGCCACCATTGATTTTACACTTCACTGACGGAATGCCTACACATTGCATTATGTGTTTAAGGTAGTAGGTATATGTTGTGATAGTAGTGAACCTACCTACGAGTAATACCATGGTACACGCATAAGACATGTTAAAGTGTACCAAAAATTATAATATTGTTTTAATACAGTAAATTCTAAAGTTTGTGCTAAATTAAGTACAAATGTTGAAAGCACTAAGTATTAATAGGACTAAAGACAGATGATGTTAGTTTTGTAAATATTTAGCATGAATCACCTTGCCACCAGCACTAGTAAAAAAATTCAAACTACTTTCTTCTATCAATTGTGAAAGTTATTTTGAAGATGTAACTGAATGATGTAATGTATTCAGATATAACTGGTTGTATTAAAACAAAATACACGTTAATTCTTTAGTGGCATGTGACCAAATTTTTACTTTACTAGTGCAAATGGAACAATTAAGTACCTACCTTCTAAACAATAGTAATAATATAAGATCACTAGTGGCCGCCCGCGACTCCGTTAGAGGAAGTCGGTTTCCCGTGGGAATGAGAAGTGGGTAGGTATACTTCTAAATACATAAATACTTTTCTTAATAAGGGATGACTCAGAGTGTTATAAACGTAAGAGCAGACAAATATAATCAGAAAGCTTCGAACCGCTAATCTATCGGGAGCTACACGTGTTATTGTGAGTCAACCATAAAAGATAGACATATGCTGTCTTGAGATATTTTTTATATAATTTTAATGAGAACATTTCCGTCATTCATGATTTCTGTGTAGCTTTAACCATTAAGGTTGCACACGCGACGGAAGCTTAAAAAATAACTAAGTTAAAAAAACGACTTCAAAACTTAAAAGTAAAAAAAAGAATCACGTAAATCGGTTCAGAAACCTCGACGTAATTGGTGTACAGACATAAAATACATACCGGCCGAATTGAGAACCTCCTCCTTTTTTAGAAGTCAGTTACAAATGGAGTAACTTTTCCGTTTTCCCATCATTCGCCTTCACTGCTTTACTCCTTTTGATTATAGCGTGAAGAAAAGTATATTATAACCAGCTCAGGAGTATGCAAAAAAAATTGTACCAAGTTTCGTTGAAATCCGTCGAGTAGTTTTTGTTTCTATAACGGTTATACAGACAGACGACAATTTTACTGATTGCATTATTGGCATCCGTATCGATCCTTAATCACCCCCTGATAGTTATTTTGGAAATATATTTCATGTACAGAATTGACCTCTCTACAGATTTATTATAAGTACCTATAGATAAAAGTGATTCCGTTTAGCATATGTTAGACCCAGTTCTGCGGCAAGTATTTTATGTAGACTTCTTCTTAAGATGCAATTTTGGTTGTAATAGAGATCCCATTTGTAAAACACTTGAAAATTCTTATCCGTTCGTTCTTAGTCAATTAAATGTAATATGTTATTTCTTCATAGAGCTCTTAGTTCGATACATTTTTCTTTAGTCTTTGTCTATTTCTTCAAAGTAATACCTATAATTTTACACGTGTAAACTGATTATATATGTATATGTAAAGGAAGTATATTTTTACAATCAAACTCATAGGTCGTAACCTCTACCACGCACGGTAGCGGCAGTAGACGCGCGCCTCCGTGTCATGACCAACTGCGGTAAACATCATTGTTATAACGATCCTTTCTTATTTAAATCTCATTGTAAGCCTCATTGTTGCTGAATACTGATCTAAATCTTCTCTGTTGTCATTTCTAAGAAAAGATTTTTTAAATTCATATTTCGCCTACTCGTATTACCATCTCCTAATAAAATCAAAGCATCGGAGTAAGTTATGAGCCTCCCAGGCCATTGAACGTATAAAAGGAACCTAAAATCTTGCATGCAAATTGAAAACACTTTCAATTTTATCGTGCCGTCCACGTAATACCCCGACATTCAATTAAGATTAGTATCGTCGATGGCTACTTAGTGCGCCCGCGTCGTGTAATACATCACGGCGCTTGTGGCAGAGAGTGGTGGGGGGACGCGGATCATTGCCGCGGCTCATGAACAACACCGCCGCACGCGCCGCCGACTGATCGCCCTCACGATTCACGCGGCTGTACACCAACCGAACATTCATCCTCGCGACTCAATCCCCTCGCACCACACACACCCCATACTTACAGCCTATTTATGTAGAATCCAGGAAGGGTTCGACATGGTAATCCCGCGCTCGCCACCTCCGGACCTCCATCAATTGACATTCCTCCGACCGACACTGACGACCGAATTAATACCCACAATAATTAAATATCAAGAATATTCTGCATTGGCACGGAAATGTAGCGGACGTAATATTAATTGCTGATTCTGGCATTTACTAAATTGACGTCGGCGAAACAATTTAATTTTAACAGTATTATTCAAAGTTGGTTTACACCCAATTTCTGAAAAGCTGATCAATGTTAAATTGAAACGATTGGGTGGTTTCAATCAACAGAAGATTTGATACAATTCTGTATTTTGATTAATAAATTAATTTGTAATGGTTGACCAGACTTTGAACAACTTCATTTTGGGTGATTATTTTCTTTTCCTCACCAACAGTTTGGCAATCAGCGGTTAAAAGTACTAAATCATTGATTGATATAATTAGAGATCATCGATATTGCTTTGCTCTCCTAACACCGAGTCCATCACGCTATAGTGCTGGCCATGTTGTCTGCCCGCGGCGTCGCTCGTTGCCGCTGGAGGTCGCAGCAGCCCGCGGGTCACTGCCCCCCGCCACGTAACGAGGGTCAATGACCTCCAACCACCACCCCGAGGTATACCACATACCTGCAGTCGTGTACTTTCTTACAAAACTCTTAGAAAAGTTTAAAATAAAATGTAAACGTTTAAATGCTTGTATGCGACTGCATCGTTAAATTTATTACGACTGACAATATTCTGCTGCAATATTTTCAACAATGTTTCTACTACATACAAAATGTACGTATGACTTACGGGATGGGTTATTGCACCTATCCTGCAAGTTGACGTATTTCATAACAGAAATAACGCGTATGTTATACCAGTTATACGTAAGTTGTAAATGTTGTGTCAGTGCGATTGTTGAACTAACAAACACGGTGAGATGACGCGTGCGCAGCGCAGATGCATCGTATCCACCAACAGAAATAAACTTAACTACCTCCGATAACAAACTCGATCCAAAATCATTACGTATCATTGAAGGTTATGTACCTATCTATATGCCGTAAATACGTTTTAGAATCAGTGTAAATAGGTAATTTTATTTTTCTTTTACAAGAAAAAACGTCTTCCATTGTAAGTTTATATTGTGTGTACGAGTAATATGTTTTTCATTAACACCAATCATTCCCCTGTTAACTGAAAATGAAACTGTAAGGGTTTCACTTTGTCCACAAACGAGAGAAACACAGCGAAGCCGGAGCAATTTCCTTACTCTCCGTCGCAGTTAATTATTATTAGACGAAGGGCCTCCATTTATATTGTGCTTACATCGAGAGCACGTGGTGCATTATTTGTGGCGAAATTATGTATGAAAGTCCTAAAGGAAGCGAGTGACGAGGCGAGCGGCGAGCCGAGCGGCGAGCGCGGGCGAGCGAGGGGCGGGGGCGGCTAGACCCTCGTCACAGCAGTCTAATGAATAATGCTTATTAAATCAAAGGCAGGTAATAGCGGTCACAGCAGCGTCGGACTACCCTCGTCCGGAAGACGCGCATTGTTCCATCACTTGTTGGCCCACCTCATCATACGCTATTCGTTATATTCGGGAAATAAATCTCCCAAACAAACACCGGGTAATTTAGAGGTTGATAAGTAAATGTTTCGTCGAGTTGGTAAATCGGTCATCGCTCGAGTTATTGTTTAGATTTTTAGAATTATTAATGATGCTTGTTATAAACTGCAACTACATCATAGTTGTCTCGTGTGTAGGAGATTCTCAGAAAACTTGAATAAAAATGTAATCTAGCTAACTGAAAATTCTGTTCAATTTGAGAGTTTTACTGAATTTAATTTTAATTGCATCTTAGAAACATGAAATATTTCTTCTAGTACAGTTTCTGACTCTATTTGGTCATCGACTGTAAAATTTAATGGAAAACAGACATAAGTTTCACAGACCCGATATGATTATCAAATTTATAAAATTTTGATACAATGAAGTTAAAGAAAATCTGAAACTAAAATAGGTTTAACGCATTTTTATATATACTGTAAGTATTTCTCTTTAGATGGAATAGTATCGATACTCAGAGTATGGCTCTATCAAGTGAGCTGAGTTTTTAACTACATACGTTAAAAACCAATGGTCGCTTTATTAATTTTGAAGTTATAGATACTGGAAAAAGGAACGCGGGTCTCCGAGCATTGCGCGACTGGGAACTTTTGCCAGTATCTATATCTTCAAAATTAATAAATAAGCATTATAAATGCAAAACTAAAAGTAAAAATCTCAGTCGCTTAATTTTTAACAGAACATTTTACAACTTAGTCTAGAGCATTACCTACTAATTCGGTGGTCGGCGCCTTCCTAATGAATCCCCGCCGCTACCTTGCCGCCATAGTATAGCCGCCATAGTATAGCCGCCATAGTGTAGCCGCCATAGTGTAGCCGCCGCAGTCACCACCAACTCATGAAAGTTACAACTAGCTGCCGCGACGGCTTCACCGCAGACGACTCTGCCCCACACGGAATTGAACCCGGCACACACATGCCCTCTACTTATAACTTGATTACAGAACAAACTCTTGGTATAAAATTATATAGTGCAATAGACGTTTAAATTAAAAGACCTTCAGTAATTTACAAAGATCTCAGAAGCTAGAAATTCCCGTCTATTGCTACAGCCCCCCCCACTACCCCCCTGCGCCGGAGATCCCACAAATGGAGTGTTTTGTTCCGCCGCTACAATCTGCAGACCATCGACGACATTCCAATTTGCCGTCCCCGACCTATCTGCGGACTATTCGACACCCATTCATGGCTCGACGCAATTCCGATAATTGGACTCTCAGATCAATTGTTTTCAGTACGTATTATAAACGAGTCGGGAGCTTAATTAAAATTAGTTTATACTTGGAAAGAACTAAGAATTTCAAGAGTTTAACGCGATTTGTGCCAGTAACGTAGGCGTCAATAAGCCGTCCATTACCCGCTCAGTCCCCAGCCAGTCAGCCGGGCTTCACTTTCAGGCGACCGCAAGCATTTTATTAAAAGAATTTTCCACCTTTAATTAAACGATCAGATAAAGTCTAAATAAAACACGAACCTCAAATTTCATGAAATACCTACTATTAGATTGTCTTTAAAGTAGTGTCTATAGATTACTTAGGTTCATTTCAGTTTTTTTTAAAGTAATGTCCGTGTCTAGTACAAGACAATAGATAGCGAGGTGAATATGATAATAATCTTGAAACATTACAATTTTAAAATACACAATTACCTATAATGAATTTACAGCCATAAAGTTTCAAGGCTGATCTAACTACAGTGTGATTTTTTTATCGATTGTATATTAAAACTATATTTATAAGTACCTATACTAGCCGTCCACCCGCGTCTTCACTCGACATTTAAATAAATTTAAATAAATGTAGCCTTCGAAAATTTCTGACAACGTAGCTTTCTACTAGTAATAGTTTTTTTAGCCAGTTTGGTGATGACATCCAAACTCACAAACTTTACCTTTTTATACCATCATAGTACATAGTATAAATCCAAGTCGCTAATCCTGTCTGTTTTTATGTTTGTCTGCTTTCTCCTCCTAAACTAATTACGGATAAAATTTCGGTTTTCTACACCTTTTAGGGAATTTATTCATTTAAATTTGTAAATAAAGCACAACCAGAAAAAGTATTCTTAAATAAGCCAAAATTTACACCATTGCGAAGCGTCACTAGTTTTATATAAAGACAAAGGATTTCGGTTATGACTGTAAAGTATCGTATTTAAAATGGGCTACCTAACACGCAGCAACTACGCCGCGCGGGTGGAGTGTCATTACATTAGTGTAATTATCTGGGGCCGGTTCACTCATCAAACTATTTGTGACCTATTCCACGCGGTGGCGTATTTATTCGAGCTGAAAATCTATAAAGTTTAATCACTAATTTTAACACCTGATTTTTGAAATAAGCTAATGAACAATTAGATGAGTGCAGGTGATTATGATGCACAGCACGATTTGCACTTTTATTTACTTTTTCAGCAAAAGCAATACCACCTTGGGCCCCAAATATTTGGGGTACCTACTCATTTATTCATATAACTAACAATCATGTATGTTATTATTACTCAGGCGAGGAACTTCTGGCCAACTTACTAGCACTTTTTTTTTAAATAATGGGTGGTAATTAAACCGACTTCTTAAAAAAATAGCATTTCCCGCCCCTAAAAATCAACATTGCAACTTCTTAGATTTACGCGATCACTAATACTTGAAATTAAACTCATTTTAACATTCCATGGATAAGCCCAACCATTAGTTATCTAAGATTTGATACCGTTAAAATCCTAGCATAAGAGAAACATTGTATTCCAAAGTTGGTAAGAGAAACTATTGAAATTAAAAAACACCCTAACCTCAATAGAGAAGATGGTTGGAAACTGACACCAACGTGGGATCCAATATTTAGCAAAATCAAAAAGAACAACCAGCAGACAGAAAAGCAGATAAATCAAGACACCGTCAGCGCCTATTGTGTGAACCCGGGAAATTATGCGAGAAAATTACGAAACAGATGGCGGTGAATTCGAAAATCGTTTTTTCTATACTCTATAATATGTAGACATCAAACATCTCAGTCTACCGTGACCACGGCAAAATTTGTAAAAATGCCAAAACGTTGGAAAATATAAAATAATATAATGAACGCGTAAAACCCGTTAAAATGAGTTTAATTTCAAATCCACAAAGCCTTCTAAATGACTTAGGCCCAATTGCAGGGAACGTTTTAACCTCGGGTTAGCTAACTCAAATTTAAATGGCGACACCATCGATTGTAATAAGAAGTAGTTACAATCGATGGTGGCGCCATTTAAACCTGAGTTATCTAACCCGAAGCTAACCCGAGGTTAAAACGTTCCCTGCAATTGGGCCTTAGTCAGCCCGGTCAACATCATTCAAAATAATTATAACTTACCTACTAGTTATTCTCTATGAAAGACACTCTAAATACAACTCAGCCAGTGGTTACTTCTTAGCATCATACATTCAAGCAATAAACTTCCTAAATAATAAAATGACACAAAAGAGTAGATAGTTCAAATCAGCCTCTAATTTTGTTACCCAGTAGATACGTAATTTTTTTTTAAAAATAGATGAAGGCGATTTAAAGAATACGTTATTTTATTAGGAACAATCATTTTTTTCCCGTTGCTGCACTACAAAGTATGAAACAAAGTCGCTTTCTCTGTCCCTATGTCTCTATGTATGCTTAAATTTTTAAAACTATGCAACGGTTTTTGATGCGGTTTTTTTTCAATAGATAAATTCAATAGTAAGTATTACATGTATATAAATACATAGTACAGCGTACTACAGAGAAAGGAGTTTTGCCCCGAATTTAACGCGTTCGAAGCCGCGCGAGTAAAAGCTAGTATGTATTATACTTATAAAATTAGAAGTTTCATCATGTAGTCCAAAAATATCTCCACGGCTTGACTTATTATTTCCCTTAATAATTCACTATTAAAAAACGAAGGTGGTGATATTTTTTTTTGTGTAGCTTAAGGACTTACTTAGCTTCTTTGATATAATCACTGACTCTATAAATAATTAATTAATACTTTAAAATTATTTTTATTTCCTTAATAATTTATAGAACTGTCCTAAATATTTTGTAGCTATCCATAATGATATGTTGCTAAGTGTTTGAAGAACTTTAATTAAACGCTTTGTTCGCAAACGATTTCTACATCGGTCATTGAGACACAAAGTTGATGGCAAACGCTGAAAAGCCTTATCACATGGGCAAAGTTTACAAGCTCAACATATTTGATGTTTCAAGTGTAGCACGGGTTTTACAACCGCAAAGGAACTAAACTACCCATACACACTTCAAACTTTAACAAAATATTGTTGAATTCATTTTCAGAAAACCAAACTGTTGTAGTTGATTCTAGATCATTTAAAAAATCTGTATAAAATATTTTGTTAATTATATGTTATTGAATGTTGGTAATTTTTCTAAAGATTTTCAGAAAACATTAACAATAAACTTTACCCGCAATGCTGCGTTTTAAGTGTGTATGGGTATATTTTGTTTGACTCTAGTTCATAAAGTTTCAAGTGGTAATTTATAGATGGCGCTACTAATGTCTTAACTCATTCATAACTAATAGGTATTTGGTTTTATCTTATCGGACTGCTTGCTGATTTATTTTATAATTATCTAGTAATAAGTTACTTCATGTAAAAAAAAAATTAAGACTGCAATTTCTTGAAATATTTAGTATAATTTTGAAGCAACTCCATGTTTACTAAAAGTAAAATGTTATTTTTCTCAAAAAAAATATTGAGAAATTTTGTTGTTTTTTTTGTTTTTCTTTATTATATCTAATTATTTTAAGTCACTTTATGGTGTACGTGTTTATAGTTAGGTAATTAATAGATTTTTAGTTAGTCTATAAAAAATCTACAATTTCCAAAATAGTAAAATAAAATACCATAGATTTATTATCTTCGCTCTCGAGAGCGAGAGCGAAGATAATAAATCTATGTAAAATACCATCAGTGCAATTACGAAATCGATACTCGAAAGTATCGGATCGCGAAATAATGATTCTTTCTACTAAAATTTAATTTAAACCTAGTCTTTTGCAATCCGTTAATTACGTTTATTGAATTCATAATAGCAATCCAGTAGGTCTATTCTGTAAAACGAAACGTATGCACTTGCCTTCGTTTCGGGCCCGAAACTGACATTACAGAATAGACGTACTGCTTACAATAAAATGACCTTTATTGATGAGCATTCCTTATTAATAAATTACTTTGTTTCCACATTATGATTAAATAAGTAGGTAGGTACTGTTATTTGAAACTCACAGAAAAAACTTTCTATGAGATAAACACAGACTAATAGAACAATAACAATTTTTTTCTACTGAGAAACAAAATTTGGCCATTTACATAAACATTATGTTTTTAAGTTTCTTTAAAACTGACATTTCTTTAAAACAAAAATCAAAATTCTTTTATTCATCATAGATATGTAACATACCTATACTTAATGAACGTCAATGTTACAAACTTCGACTTTACCTAACGCTTAAAGCTTAAGTTCTAAGATACTGAAAATTTTTAAGAGCACAGATCTTTCTAAATATTCTTTATTGACAAATTTAAGTGACACAATGGCCTACAGGATGGTGAAAGCTACATTAAATTTCATAAATTTATTTAAGAGGAGTTGGAGGACAATCATATAAAAACGTTACTATTAGTGACTTTGCTTTATTCTTCTTAATGATGGCAGTTTCGCAAAAAAATGGTCGCTAAACATATAACTGTTAATTAAAACTTTTCGATTTCGAAGTTTAGAATGAGCAAGCGGAAAGCGGAACATAGATCTTGACTTTGCTCTCAGTTTGTCAGTATATTTCAAAGAACCATAACATTTGAATGACAAACTATAACTTGAAGTCAAATGATATCGCGGATTGAAGATTCTGGAGTGTCCTCTGGCGACAGTGGCGGGGTGGCGGCGGTGGCGGGGGGCGGGGGCGTGTTATCTGAGGTCGGGGGTCGCGCGGCGGCTCCTCGGTATCGCGCCTCGGAAGATAGCGCCCCCGCCCCCGCCCCCCGCACACCCGCCCCGACCCCACCACTCCCGCGCATGGTGACTGCCGATATTACTGACGTTCTCAACGACCTTCCAAGATTTACGTAGGTCATAATTGTTTTCTTCGAAAAGCATTAAGAATAATTGATACATCGCCCAACTTTCTAGTTAAATTCAGACAAATAGTTTCCTTGGAACAGCCAGAATCACATTATTGTTCTGTCATCGTTTATGTATTGAGCAATAAAACCTGTGTAGACAAGTCTGTATCGACACTTTACATGGCATTAGTACCTCGTGTCCCGTGTGTCATACATAATGCATGCTGCACTGCTGAGTGCACTCGTCTGGTGTACATAATACATATACTATCTATAATACATTATAATGAAACTGACAGTTAGTTTGACAAAGAACCCAACAGTCCAATCATGTCTGCTTAATATTTACTACTAATCTATGGTCTGTCTGCCTCTTATAAAAATATATAAATATTATGTTAATTTCATAAGGAAAACCGCACTGTAATTGAACATAGATAAATGCTTCTTTTATGATCCACTTGTTTTATTTTCAATCAAAATACCATTGACTCTTTATGGAATAGATAGTTAAGTCACCTGTAAAATATTTTATCACAGCCCATAAATATTTTAATTATTCTTACTACATATATAATAATGATATATCAGAGATAGTATTTATAATACTAGGTATAAACTCTCAGGGCAACAAGCGGCAGCAAGATGACAGAACTGCCTGGTTGTCAGTTCGAACCAACGCACTATTTTACCCGCTATTAAAACGTCATGGTTCCATTAGGCCTCCCTTTACGAGCTTTTAGTAGATTTTAGAAATGAATAACTTAATCTAAACACTTACAATCAAACTTACTGCTTTGTTTTAAACGTACCCTTTGAGTGTATTATGTTCTTTAAAATTAAATAAGGCGGTCCTCTTTGGATCTATAATATCCGCTGGGCTACGTCGATAATTATTATTTCTACCGAAACACTGATCACTTTCTAAGATAGATTAACTTTATAAATTGGCATATAGGTTACATTTTATTAAAAAAAAAACATTGTAGCAGCTTCACAACTGCTATTTTATAATTAGAAAATTACTTATTCAGTCAATGCCACTGAATATTAATAAAATACCTACAGATCATTTCTGAAAAGAATTACTAAATGCTTACACATTGAAGATAGAACGGCTCCTAGTTAATACATGATTAGTTAATTGTCTCGGTAATTGTTGCTATTTATGGTTATCTTGTTAAATAGGACATTGATCTTGCGGACGACATTAGCTTATACCTATCTATTACAATTTTATTTGAAGTGCTGGTAAAAAAATAAGTAAGTATTAAAACAACGTTCCGTTTCATGACTTGGTATGAAATATATTAGTATGTTTTTACCCATAGTCATCGGTTATAAAAACATAACTATTTCATTAAAATGTCAAGAATTATAAGAAATTAGAAGAGTAATTCTTACTGTCATACGCTATCAAACAGTAAAGAGGTATTCTTAATTTTTTTTGACATTAAATACTGTTCTACACGCAATGTTCCAGTGTTATCTAGTCGGACCGAGTAGAGTGTCCGCGATGATCCACCACCACTCATTAGTGGGACGCATGCTAATCAGCTGCGCCGGAGTGTAAATCAGTTTTATTTTTATAGTTTTGCATATTTTAGTAACCGCAAGAAAACCTGTTGAACGAAGTAGGAGATACAGACCGTTGATACCGGCAGGTGAACGAAATCTTACTGGAACCGCTTTACACCCAGTTATGTGTACGTGCAAAAGATAATTATAATCCAAAATAAAGATAGTAGCCGCGAGAGAAAAGCATAATATCGTCAAAGTAAGTTGTAGATACTGACGGCAAATTGATGATGCGATTTGGCAGATAAGGGAGCTTATCGCGACTGGAATTTTGAGTTGTTCGATAGCCGGAGCTGCGGCGGAGATTGGAGAATAATGTTCGATAATGTGGTGCGGGGGGCGGCATGCGGGGTCGGGGCGGGGGCGGGAGATAGCGGGGGCGCGACCTGCAGATACCGCGCGGAGACAACTGTCCGCGCTGTAACTCAGTCGCTATCGCCTGTAATCTAAGTGGAACGTAGCTGATGACCCACCCGTGGACAAACAGCCATCAGCAGGAGTCCATTACGACTGCACCTCGCGGCAAACACGGCGGCCCCGCTGTTTGTTCGCCGCTTTTTAGTGGATTATTGTACACATTACAGAGGGTTCGACTCCACTTGCCCAAACACCCACACACACACGTCGTATGTACTCAGTTGTGCAATGAGCACTAATAGATTTGTGTGCACCGACAGCTCCACTTACCTAGATACCATGAACCTACCTAAGCGATATTACTTGCCACTGTAGAGCTACTTAAATATTCGTACAAATGGGTATTTTATATGCAAAAGTATTTCTGGTTGGCACTCGGTTACGCTTTCTCGACAAAAATGGCATAGAGATAACTAGAGGCTCGGTATTCTACATTTAAACCGGCAACAACTAAATTGTATCTAATAACAAAACATATCACAGTTTCAGTGTAGCTACAACATTACCATCGCGGACAATTGAATTTCAAATGCGCTACGATCCAAGTTCACGGCGGCGCGGGCGCACGCTTACCATGCATTTACATTATTTCGGGAACAAATGTGTTGCTAGGCGCGGCTATCGTAGATCCGACATCGCCACTAGTGTTATACCCAAAATATTATAAAACAGGCAATTCGCACCTTTATTTCGAAGTGTTAAGGTCTCTTAAGATAAAACGTGGGAAAACAAGCGTGTTAAATACCATTTTTTTTATTTTCGTAAAGGATATCCTTGAATTTCAACATAAATTCGGCATTCATTTGAAATTATAATATTCCCTAGTTGTGGTTTACAATAAATACTTACCTAGAATGTAGTTTACGAATGAATTTAAGTATGAATGAAGATAAAAAGAGGAAGTTAGTATCTACGTAAGTAAACATATTGCTAGTACCCACTAAAAACAATTGTCTACACTTTAACTTTAAATAGTTCAATAATATAAACACTAAAGTGCTAAGATATAAATCCTCAGACTGGTATTGGCCCTACCGAAGCAACAATCAGCAGGGCTATTCTGTAATTCAAAAATCGATGCTAGTTGCTAAAAAGCAACTAGCAGTTGTGTTTGACAAGTCACCGGTGAGCCAAAAAAATTGGTATTCTGTATCTCAACTAGCATGAGTGATATCAAATGATACGAGTCCAATGAGTCTCATTTAAAATGTCATGAACTTATATTAAGTTGTATGAAATGACTTAACATTTAATTTTCCACTTTATATCTTTGACTGAGCATGCGCTGTAAACAACTAGAAGTGTATTTTTAAAAACAAGTGTCTTAATAGCTTCTCAGCCACTTATGTATCTTCAATACCTATTTGATAATAATATCATGTCTACTATTAATATTTTGCTACTTAATGCTTGTATTATAATTTAATGTTTTTTTATAGAATAAAATAAAACACTCGTAAGAATTTGTAGATATTTGTAGATGCAATTGTTTCTAAAATTAACGAGTTCTTGAAAATCCTTGTTACTGAAATTTGGAAAGTGCGTCGTCTCGATTAACATCGAGAACAAAGTAGCTGTCTTTCTATTAATTGAATTTATTATAAAAAAACCAAAGGACCAAAGGCCAGTTACTTACAAAAAATCTTTAAAAGCTTGCCTTTGGTCTTTAGTGGTCACTAGGGCACTAAATTAAGTCCAAGTTTAAACTGCAAGATTTTATTAAGAGAACGATGACTTTAAACTACTAATAATTTTGTGGTTAGCAAATTATTAGCTAACCACAAAATTATTAGTAGGAAATTCATAGAAATGAGTGTGGAATGTTAATAAGTTATAATCCACTAGTGGCCGCCCGCGACTCCGTTCGCGTAGAAGTCGGTTTCCCGTGGGAATGAAAAGTTTTCCCGCGGTAAAAAGTACCCTATATGTTAATCTGTATAAGCTATATTACTGTAAAGTTTCATCAAAATCCGTCCAGTAGTTTTTACGTGAAAGAGTAACAAACATCCATACATCCATCCATCCATCCATCCATCCATCCATACATCCTCACAAACTTTCACATTTATAATATTAGTAGGAAGTAGGATTTATTTTCCTTTTATAAATGAAACAAATTGTAGTTGTATGTTTTTTTTATTTACTACTACTCTGGTTAAAAATCACAAAATGTTACTTATCAGTCATTTATCAGTATATAACCTAACAGGGTAGGTATTACACTTATTTCACAATAAGTGATTATGCCAAATGCAGTTAAGCTGAAATTAGAATGTTGAATTTATTATAATGTACACAAAATGAATATTTTCAGAGGAAAAAGAACCCTTCATGCTTGATTTGTTATCTTCGGCTGATCACATCCATAACAGTTGATAAACCAACGACATCTTACAATAATTAAGTTAAAGATATTAAGTTTAGGTTAAGGACAGGAAATTTGCAAATCTGAAACAACACAAAACTTGTAGCTCGCATATTTTAGGGAACAATCATTTTAAATAGCGTATGAATTCATATTTTTGTTTTCACTTCACATTTTCAATCACTCGCTTCATTTAATATTTTGTGTAGTAAAGTTTTGTAGTCCGACTGCTTTGAATAAAACATCCACAAAAAAACTTGTAAAATTTCACTAAAAGTTTATAAATCAGATAATAAATTGTATTTTAATTAAAATAACATTGAGTCTGTATGGATTTGTAAACATGTCATGTAAAGTCAATTAGCCATGACGTCGTAGATGCTCGGCGCATGCGCGGTCTATGTTAGGCCTGGAAAATTAAATATTGTCAATACTCATATGATGTGCAGGACGATCATTTACTTTTGATCGAGTCCGATTGCACCAACTGCTAGTTGTAGAATTACAGAATCGCATTTAACAACTTGCATGAGAGGTTTGATGCTAGTTGGCCAAAATTTGGGTTCGCGAGTCACGAGAAATGTCAATAACACGTAGAAAAAAGAACACTTTTAATGGTATTACTGCAATTTATTTTAAACAGAGTGGATTCTTAGCAAAAACATCACAATGCTGAGCTAAAACCTAAGTTATATTAAATTTCCTCAAAAAAAGTCGGACAAACCGATTGACCTACAGAATTAAATGCACAAGACTTATTTTATTTAGTTTTTATATGTAACTAATAAAATTTATATAAACTATAAATCGCAATTTTCTTAAATAAAACTTTGAACTTTGTTTTTGACAGTTCCTCCTGCTATGAATTCGATGCAAGCTAAGCTTACAGAATCGCTATTTTTCATTTCTCCATACAAAAAAACTGTCAAACCAAGGCCTAGCGTGCATGAGCCGTATGACGTCATAATTGATGCTAGTTGGAGATACAGACTCGCAAATGTTCATTTTGACGTTATTTCTCATAGCAGGCGATACAAGTTGAGTTATAGAATCAGTCTGCAGATATTCCATATAATATTTATGCAAATGACAGCCATACTAGGACCAGCTTTAGTATATTTATTGTTAATTTATGCACTCCATCAAGTAAAACGTATCCTTATTTCAACGTTAACATTGGCATTAGAGTGCGTGGCTCTCTCGAGTTTTAATTTATAATTATGTAAGTTTTGAGGCAGAGGTTTAATGACTCGACTGAATTAGAATTAGACGTTCAAGGTCGATCCTGCGACGAACACGTTCATGTATTTACTATCTGAGATTTATTTGTAGAATAGAAAATAACTTGGAAGCAAGAAATTATGACATCTAGCGAGGTGATATTAGTGAAGTTGATTAATAAGATGCGTGCGAGTGGCGTTCAAACGTATTCCTATAAGGAACCTTAATGTATTCAGATATGATGCATGATAGTTAAAAATAGCAGAAAGAAATGCCAGGTGCCACATCAGGACTAGACAAATAAAGAAAATATAATGCTTCTTATTACATTTTTGCCCACGTTTAATATTAAAATTCGAACGTAATACTATATTAATGTCATCGTAAAAAGAAGCTAGTAAGATGCCACCTGCATGGCACAAGTGTTGTGAAAATGTCCGGCGATGGGTGTCGGCCGGCGCTTGCGCAACCAGCACTGCTGGACTGCTGGCAGGTTTGGTCACATTCCGGCTCATTACACCGTGATTTATAGCATGATGACCTACCACTAAGTAGACCGCGACACTCTTCATATTTTACATGTTCTAAAATTGCGTTCTTCACAGGTTGATACCAATATATTATCTATTCGTGGTTTTTCCTAACAAAGTATCAGACACGATAAACTTCTCTTTAAGGGCATGGAAGTGCCATCACGCAGTGGTAATCGATTAGTCGGTCGCACCTTCATCAAACAGGTGTAACTCCGTCCATTGAGGCTGTTGGCACCACTAATTAATTCGGTGGTGTCGGAGGGCGCGGCGGGGTCGGGTCGGGGGCGCCAGGCGGGGGCGGGGGCGGGGGCCGGGGCGGGGGCGGGGGCGGGGCGGGTCGACACCTGTGGCGCGCCCTGCCCGCACCCCACGCTCTGGCCCTACAAACACTACACTCTACTAACGAGACGCCGACTGAAAACACACAAGTGCAAGTTAAACTTTGCACTCACATAATCACCACCTCCGAGTTACTTACTCATAGACTGGACATTGTACACAAACTCGCGGTAATCATCACAAGGTTACGAAGATCTAGGCTGACTACGACATAAACTAACGGTTAACTGTTACAACATTGCTAATAACTCTGCAAGTTTATAAATAGGTTTATGGGTTTCGTACGATAGTTTTATGAACTCAGTTAAATGTTGAATAGTCAGGAGTGGGTTCAACTCCTTATACATAGTGCTAAATGTGTGCAATCCATCAGTTGTTCAAATAAGGAAGGTTCTAGTGTGGATGGCTGCCAAGTTAGAGAAAGTGACGGTTCCTGATGAAACTAGGAGTGGTTGGCAGGCCACCAAGCCGCGGTGCAACGTGACTGACATTATCTAGGATGCTTATCAAATCTTGACCATCGCCTGATAGTTAAGAATATATTTATAGCTGGTTTGTGTAAATAGAACCGGACTTGTTAGTAATAGTCCTGTATCGAGCCGCGGTACGATGATCGCGTGCAGCGCTCCCCGCGGGTGTCATTCACAACTCCCCCGTCCCACCCGCCCTGCCCTTCTTCTGTTGCTAATTAATTAAATACCTAATAACCTTTAACAATACTCCTCACAAAAAAATATCTAGATTAACGCACAGCAGGCCCAAACAAAAAGTATTTTCCGTCAGCGTTACGAACAGTGGTCGTATAATTTGAGTCGAATTTTAAATCGGGTTGTATTTAAATTACCTCAATACATAATCAAACGAAGTCACCTACTTTGAACTGTTTGTTTTCTCTGTGAGATGACTCGAGCAGCTTTCGATCGTTCGTTTTAATAATGTTGCCATTAACATACATAGTGACGCGTTGCCCGCTCCGCGCGGGCGCGTGTGTCGGCGGTCGCCGATAGCGATCTCCCCGCGACCATCAAATTAAATGAAAGGCGAGTGACGTCACCGGCGCAGGACTGTCCAAACTGTCTTCCACCTCGCTGGACGTCGCTGCAGTCCTAATTAACTGGCAGGGATCGTCCCTCACGAGCACTACTAAAATATTCGCTTTAATCCGTCTCCGCGCCGAGGCGGCGGCGACGGCGTGTTTGCTATGCATCGACCGCGGCCGTTGTATACATTTGCATCGGAATCAATATTGCCTATAGCCGGCCAATGCCGCGCCAACTAGGCCATGTTTGTATGACACATGTTGTATCTACGGTCACTTCCTAATGGAGAGGTAAGGTTTTAATGAAAGGTTCGGGCGCGGAGGGTCGCGGGGAGTCACGGCAGGGATGACTTACGAGGCTTGTACACGATTATTTGTTTACATATTACCTATACAAGTTACTCATCGCTAAAGGGGACGAAACAGTTTTAAAGGATAGTAAACTGAACTTAGTTAGGCTGCAAGTATGTAAAGAGCCACGCGAATCGCTATTAAGTACGTATTTTGTGATATCGTAAAACTTTTACATCAACGCAGCATTACCTAATTCCCAAGAGAAATTAAATTATATATTTAAGTTATATATTTATTGCACTTCAAGCTTAAAATTAACACCAACATACATTATTATTAAGAAGTGAAAAGATTGATTTATTGATTGCAACTAGTTAACTGCGCCGGTACACATCTTTTATCAAACCAAAGAAACGCATTTTGGAGAAGCGAAGTGGATCAGAGAAAACTTTTGTGGCAAATTTACGTATGCTGAGCTGCAAGTGAAGAGCTAGTTGATATAACAAGTCAAATAAACATTTGGTCTAGTGGACACTATGTAGCTGCTTCCAAAAAGGTAAAGTCTGCCAGCAGGAAGGTGCGGGAGCGTTGTCAACTAGAAACTAAGGATGTTTTGGTTCCAATTAGTTGGTACTTTACCCTCATTTATCCCTATTCAGATCACTAGATAACTCAGGAACGGCAGGGTTAAGATTAAGACGTTACCACTGAAATTTACCACAGTCATTTTTCAAAAATGTTTCAGTAGAAGGCCTGTTCCCATATGTTGAGATTTATTATGGTTTTACTCATTATTAATTTTCCATCATCGCTGAGCTCTACCAATTGAAACTACAGCGGCAAGCAAAACACTGTGAAGTTAGCTGACATCGTGCGGTGTCTGGCTGCCACGTCGGGAAATACGACCGCTGTCCATCACTTACACACAAGTTAGTGTCTTAGTAACATATAGGTACACTGTCAACTCTATACTTATTTTTATCAGTTACTTAGGAATGGAAATCAATGTGACTATACAAGTCTACATTAATCAATTTCTTAGATATACGGATTAACATAATAGAAAAACTTATTCAAGTACTTATAGATCTATATTTATATTTAACAGTAGGTAAGTCATAATTCTGTTGAATATATTTCAGTTGTTAACGGCGGGTGGTTGACAAAAAGTTGGGTTTATGTAGCATGACGTCACACCCGCTGCCTCCTCGCGACCTTCAGATCAAGTCTTTAATTGCTTATATCATGATATATATTTTTTTACTTTCCATATATTAACTATTTATATGCACTTTCAACTGCTCTGCTTGGTTAATCTTAGTCTTATCTTAGAAATAGCGATTTTTCGAATTTGTAATCTTGCTACATCGTTTTCACCACTGTAACTGGGCGCAATTAAAATTTCAGGGTCATAATTGCATATTTCGTCGAAATAAAGCCGTTATTGAACACGACGTTACCAATACCTTCAAGCCTCTTTTTTAATTATTCAGCTCGAATACTACACAAATTTATTAACATCGATCAGACAAAGTTTTGCCTACATTTATTATAATTCAAAAATTACTCGTAGTTCTAGTTAAGGTCCCGTCACCCTCGTATAAACGAACCTACCTAAGTATTAAAAAATCTTCATTACCATCACACTCTACATAAAACCCTCATTAAACTAACACATTTACCAGAAGCACGAAACTAGAGTTACCAACCTAATATTAATGTGATTATTTGGTTAATTTCAGTAATTAGGTATAATACCAGTGGTAACGGAGATCATGTGCATCGTTTGTGATAACTAACAATTTGTATATGAAGTTGGCTATTTACGCTCTTATGATATGATCGCAGTCATTTAAAAATAATAAGAATCATTACCGACTGACTCGATAACATAACTCAAATATAAAAACGATCAGCGTGTGAGTGTGTGTGTGTGGAGCCTTGTGTGCGTGTGTGCGTGCGAGCATGACGCGATGCTTTTATAATGAAGAGTTAATTTACTTAAATATGGACAATCCGCATCTAATTATTCGGCTGTTTATTCGTAAGTTGAAAATGGACGGGTTTTTTGTCGTGTCATGTTACGGTTTAGGTCCAAAGCTCGGTTGCGATGTTGCGAATTGAAAAACGATGTTTAGTGCTGCCACGTGTCTTTTGAAACTTGGTTGACCGTGCCGGCCCTTGTTTGGTTGGTGCACAGCAATAGCGCCCTTCATTGTATGTGTTAAGGTGTATATTTCCGTGGGTGGCGGCGTCCCGGCGGCCGCGGCACTATCGCGGGTTATCGCGCGACCTCTTATCACTCACGCACACACGCGCACACACACACACGCAGCGCACCGTGTGTGTACACAAGCATCACAGTACAACACACTGACCTGCCGCTATCATCGTCTTTCCACCAGTAAACACTTAAATCAAACTTAATTGGAAACCTAAGTAGACCATCTCTCAAATATATTTCTAAAACTATTTCCTCGCCATCACATTAAGATAAGAATCTAAATATTGATGTATTGATAAACAGTTATGATAGTTTATCGTTGGTTGTAAACTATATTATTTACCGCTGTTGTAAAGTGGCGATGTTTGCGTCATGTGTCCCCGGGACTCGAACCCGAGGCAGGAAGTGGACGATAAGCTCCACATGTCCCGACTTACTTTGTCATTAAATAATAATCTTAATTCACTATTACCATCGCAGTGACATCAACTTGAGATACATTTCAATTAAGGTCATTGCTTCGGTATCTAATATTTCAAAACATTTTAAGATAAAATATATCTAAATAGAGTTGATGAAACATCCCTACTAGTCCCTACTATAATATTATAAATGCGAAAGTAACTCTGTCTGTCTGTCGGTCTGTCTGTCTGTCTGTCTGTCTGTCTGTTACGCTTTCACGACTAAACCACTGAACCGATTTTGTTGAAATTTGGTATGAAGAAAGAACTGAACTTGGGAAAGGACATAGGGTACTTTTTACCGCGGGAAAATTTCTCATTCCCACGGGAAACCGACTTCCACGCGAACGGAGTCGCGGGCGGCCACTAGTGTGTAATAAGGTTTGAGTAAATCTGCTTATTCAATAGAGTAAGCCAATGTCGATTAAGCTCAAGATCCGTGTAGCCGCGGACGTGCTAATTGTCCGCCGCGCGTGCGCACTTCTCTACTGTTTGACCAATACCTCACCAACAATCATACACTAAATACCTATAGCATTCTCATAAAATAATGTTTAAATTTTGAGAACCTGTCTAATTAGGGGAAGGTGGATGGTTCTACATTAGTTCATGAATGAATGGTGTTTATGGGGCAATATTTCGTGTTGTAACGACGAGGGGCGAGGGGCGCGCCGGCACCCCGCGCTATGAGTTACGACTCGGTCAAATTAAATTAGACAATTATTATTGAAGAGCCGCTCCAACTGGCCACAGAGTTCGACAGTGGTACCGTATCTCAATATTTGGCTATTCAAAGTATGAGGACGAATATATTTGGTTGCTCATGTGTTGGGACGGCCTGGCTGTCGAACAGGTTTCTCAACTATCTCCATGGTGGTTTGTGCGAACATTGACGTGAGCTAGTCTGTCTGCATGACTTCTGTCGGTGGTGTCCGCGCCGGCGCGCTGCGGGGCGTCGCTGCTCTGTGGCGGGTCGTGACAACACCGCGCCACTCCCGCGCCCCTAATTAGCCGAGTGTCTGCCCCCGCGCCCCACGCCCCTCGCGACACACCCCCACCCCGCAGACACACCCTGGATACTCATAGTTTCCCACTTTTCGGGTATGTCTCTTCAACAGAAATAAAAGGACGCGAAAGTAACGGTCACTGTTACCATGCTATGTAACCCGTTCTATAAATTACCACGAAGCGCTTGTGCGAAGCTCCATGTAAGGATAGAACCATTTTTAAATTTTCCAATTACAAGAGTATATTTTTAAATGTTCTGTTTATACGCTTCCAGTTGATTGCCTCCAGCTATCTGCTGATAGGTCATCTTATCGCTCGGCTACTTTTCCCTACTGATAAATACTTATTTAGTAGATAACACTTATATAATACTGTATTCTTTTAATAAAGGTCTCTACTATTTTTATGAATGTTTCCAAGAAATTGCAAGCAACACCTTTAAAAATGATTAAGGTCTTAATTAATATTAACATGTTTTTATCAAAACATCATTATAAGCTTCAAATTTGAGATTTTTTTATTTATGAAAACAGTTTAAAAATAAAGTATGTAAATGCCCTGCCACTTATAACAATGTAGCGTCAAATTGCTTTAAATTATCGGTGCGGTTGCAGCTACCTTCCGTGCGATTATTTATGATTATTTTTACAAAATTGAGGTTTATTAATAAAAGCTTGATTGAGCTCCTGTTTGAACGCCTCCGGGTGTTTATAATAGAAACTGATGATAAATTGTGTTGGTTTCTTAGCATAGCAAAGTGCTGAAGTTGTCGTGTAGATGAGTGAGTAGATCGTTCCCTGAGGTGGAGAGCCATGCGCGGGCGCCGGCGCGGGGGCTGCCGGGATCCTGGGGGGGGGGCTCTCACTGCGTCGCCAGGTGGCTCTATCTACCACATTTATCACAACGGCACTAAATCTTCTGACAGCTCACCGAATACATTTTGCATAATGATTCCACTTTATAATGAAATATAAATTATAAAGCGTTTTACAGTTCATTTTGTGAAACGCATAAAAGATGATATAAAACTGGATATCAGTGAGAACTAGTAGAGAGATTTCCGACGTAAGTCGTCGCAACGTTACATGAACGAAGATTTCTCAGTGAATAACCAAACTAAAGTTAACCTTATAGTTATGTCTAAATATCAATCAAATGTTCCAAAGGTTAATAGAATCAGTCTTATGATATTTTAATAGATTGGCAGATATCTCAACGACGGCATTCTGTCGCATGGCATGATATATTCGTAGGTACTGGCTCAATGTGGACAATAACATTTACATTCTAAAAAACAACGACCATGTAAGTTTTTAATATTCTTAGATGTGGTAAACTAATATATTTATGAGTATTTGAACCAATTTTGTAGATAGTGAGCATGGGACCAGAATGTTAAAAATGTATCTTCTTGTCTGACACACCTCATAATACTCTTGCGGTTATCAGACGGTCTTTATATTAAGATAATACCATTCATGATTTTAATCCAAAATTATAAAAAAAAATACGAATATTATTTAGATACAAATTACATCAGTTAGCAGTAATAAATAACAGTCAGTTCGCGGTACCAGTAGGCTCAAGTTATTATAAGTAACTCATTTCTAAAATATGCGTAAATATGAATTTCTTAAGAATTATTTCAGCATATTTACCCCTTGATTGATTCAATACTTTTATCAGTTATGTATATTTGTGGTAAAAGGGGTGTTTATTATTAATTATGCACCTCTCATCAAAAGCTGCCTTACTGAAAGATGCCTTTTGTAAACTTACTACTTTTCTGACCCATTCGGCACTGTACCTAAACCCTTATGTAACTTCTGTAGGTTAGCTATCGACACGTTCATGAATATTGGTGGAGTATTGTTTCGGCGCGCGCGCAGGCGACGTGTGAAGAAAGTGACATAAATTTGAATGTTGATGAGCGCGGGGTCGCGGGGGCGCGGCGCACGATTGTTTCATGAAATCACACTGTGAAACCAAACACTTAATGCAATGTATTCAATTAACTACGGAATAGTTTGTGAAGTAAATGATGTTTGGAAATAGAGTACAAAATGTTTTATTTTCTTACGGTTCTGATGTGAAGCAATCTTAGTTTGATCGTGTCAATAAATAATTTTGCTTGCAAATTACTATTATCTACATAGTTAACTTTGATTTTCTTGACGCAAACAAATGCATTTTTTTTTTAATTTTTCAATTAGGTGCCAACTATTCGATTTGCAGTAAAAATCCCCTTTCTTACTGTACTTCGGTTTAAAGCTGATCTCATTATTTATAAAAATAGTCCCTTTTGATAGTGCAATATTAAATAGCCCTTTTATTTGTAAACTGTAAATTTTGTTAGAATTACAGGATTTGTTTAAAGATAGTGTTGGGCCACTTAAATTAAGATTGTAATGTAATTGACTAACGACTGTGACTGCCTTAAATTAAAATATTAACTTCCATTCAACACTTAGTTCGACCACAATCCTATACCTACTGGTGTCTTTCCTGAGACCGTACAAAAGTGCTTTCCTAATTAGTAGCAAATCATTAGTGTTCACAATATATGAAGGTTTGTGGTTGGCGAGTATGCATGTTTATTATTTTAACTAGAACTTGTGGTCAGCCCAATAGTTAAAGTTACTTACAAAAATTAAAGTACATTGTTAAAAGCGAAGCTGTCGCATTTTCCGAAACTTAGTTATCACTTGGTTTTATGAAATAACGAACCCCCTATGGAGGTCTTAGGGGGTTCGTTATAACTTACAATTATTTGTGCTGGGTTTAAAGGAGGAAGTACAGGAGGTATACCTATACAAACAGACACAGAGTCATTGTTTTATACTATACATAGTTTCGAGATGATAGCATGTCCTTACTCAGCTACGTACCGATAACATTACCTTCTGTCCTTTTACAACCAGTCCCCGCATAGATCACTGCTGACACAGCGCGCCACCTGCGCCGGCGCAGGTTTGGTCCTTCCTCGCCAGATACGGATATCTGCAGGCAGCAGCTCCCACAATGCGGAACTGTGTCACGATTGATAAACTGGCCCACGACTGGACACGTCCAGGGGCGGGGGCGGGGGCGGGGGCGGGGGCGGGGGCGGGGGCGGGGGCGGGGGCGGGGGCGGGGGCGCAGCTGCGGGACTCACACGTACCTACTGCCATTTAACTTACCTTTTAAGATATTACTTACTCGTTTTACAATCGGTACGGGTCGTTCATGTAATACTTTGAACTTTTAAGTTGACAAAGGTGATTGCATTTCAATATTTTATACTTATAGTTATTGACAAGGCCGGCAAATACCACTAATAAGGGGAAAATTATACAAATAGGGTGTGTTTACGTATAGCCTATGATATTAGATATTTTATTATACGCTGCCTAGACAAGTAAATAAATTTTCACTTGTAATTATAGAACTTAACTAAATAAACAATGATTTTCGTTCGAGTCAGTTAGATAGATGCTCTTATTTGTTACTTATTCGGTTATTTGCAATATCCATTTCACCGCAATCCGTTACTACTTGTAAGTATAAGACAGTGCCATAAAGAAGATCTTCGAGTAGTTTACTGCGTTTTTCAGCTGTGTTAATACTACTTTTGCATACCATTGAATTTGGCAAAATAAATACCTACTTTTTACAGTCTCAAGCTCCTTAGCCGCATCCATGCAGGTGATTATTTTCTTTGAGAGAGGCTTGTGTCCAGCAGTGATCGTCTTTCGGCTGTAGTGACGAAAACAACGATGACTCGTTTAATAAGAAATTAATTTATTCGTATATAGAAGTAGCAAGTAGTGCTTTGTACACCGGGCTGTTAAACGGTGGATCGCGAGTTCGATTCCCGGGTCGGGCCAATTTAATCAAGGGACTGTTCATTATTGACTCGTGTTCTATCGTGGAGTTCCTATATTACAATTTGTGGTAACCTTAAGGCCACGGTCTAGGGATTTTAACTGGGTTTATTTATTTAGTCTCCTTCATGTTTAATCGGCTATAAATACCTATTCAATATAATACAAGTCGAGCACATCGCTGTAGACTCTAGATATTCTGTCTGTCCTACCCTTTTACCAAATCTCAATTAACTGTTCAGTTGTGTAACTCAATTGAAGAATATTTGTACTTGCTTTAAGCATAACTTCATTAAAAATGTTGCATTTAATGAACGAACTTATCTAGGTCACTAATACTACTACTAATATTATAGTTGTATTTAACAACACTGTATGTATATATATGTACCGGAGTCACATTCCATTCAATGAGTATTCTTACTAAGCAACTCGTTAAATAACAAACATACTTCATTGTATATTGTATGTGCACAAAGTAAAAGAGATGAATGGCGTAAAATTAAAGGAGCAACTTGACATTTATCAAATACGTAAATTTTGACATGTTTTAAAGTTAACTGTTTTTAGTTTGTTGATAGTTTGGTTTAGTCTAAGCTAAGTTAGGTTAAGCCTACAGTGTTTATTTCAAAGAATCACGCTTATTCTACTCGTTGGTTAAAATCTATGTATACCTACTCACCGCCTTTGTTGACTGTACATGCAATACTTGCATTGTATCTAGTAATATGTAGTTTCAAAACACATCGTATTCAGAAAATACATTTATTTTAATTTGGATCTGTGGTAACGTAGAATAACGCATTAACTCCTCTTTTAATAGTTTGTTGTATTGTTAAACTTGTGCCGATTACAATTTTAAAGTGAAGATATTATTAGGAATGAAGTTGTCTAGTGGTGGTCAGCATATGTATATTAGCCCGCAGCCTGCGCCCGCGCACCTCCGCGGAACACCGTCGCTCGCACACACTTCTACACCTGACGACTCTGACGCCGCCCAAGGTAAATGTAATGTAAATCGTCCCAACCTGAATGTTAATGACTATTTAATTTAATATTACGTAAACTTCCATTTATAATTAGATACGATTTGTCAATAGCATTTTAACGACTGAATTATTTGGAAATTAAAGTAAATTTATGAAATAGATTTTGTTTCATTTCTCGAAGAATTCATATACTTTGCAATAGGAGGATACATTTAAATTTAAGTTGGCCAATGCCCCAATATCGCCATACCAATAGTAAAGTACACAAGAAGCTGTTTGAAATAAAACCAATGAAATAATGTATAGGTATTTATTGTAATATACAGATGTTTCATTCACTGGAGTAGGTACCTCCACGACGGTGACACCAAAATGATCCAACAATGCTTGCATGCATAAATGATCATCGCTTTAATATGTATTTCTGACTCAAACTCAGTTCTTAATATAACTCATACACCTCTTTTCGTTCCCATTTGATTATCTCTTCCTGTGAGATCGATCTCTACTATTTTATAACTATCCATAAAGTCGAACTATAAAGTGAAATAAAGAGATGGTCATCAAAGGATTTCTTTATTTTGACAAAATTCAGACAATAAATATCATTTTTTAAAAACTTTAATTACCGATTACATACAAAGTTGTTCAACTTTACTACTTATATTTACAACATGAACATATTTAGACTACGCAATTAAAAAAAGCTAATTTTAGTTGAAATATTCTATAAATTAAATTGCATGATGAAACAATTTTGCAAAAGTCGCTCCATTGCACTAGGCTTGATCATTTACCTATAGTTAAATAATTGTTTTGATAATATTTAACTTCGCAAAAGAGACTTCCGAGTATTTTGCATGATTTAGTTCATTATAAATTAATTATAATTAATATTTCTTAAAAAAACTTTTTAACGCATCTTATTAAAGATATTAGTTTGTCCCATATTCTATTTTGATAGAAATGGTAACTAACTTTTAAATCAGTTAAAGAAGCTTTGGTTGATCGGCCTCAATTCATCTAAAAAACTCCTGCGACATCGTAGTGCTCCATTTTATTAATAGATGGATTCATTTTATCGAAATAGAGTGTTGAAGTTTTTATCAGAATCGAGGACCAGCAGTCATCGCTTTACATTACATGTAACCCTCTGCAAAACACTTTATCATAATTAAAGAGTCTTATCAGTCTAAACCGAAATAACCGTTTGTCATATAAAATATCAGTTGGATAGCAGCATGAAGAAAACAAGTCTGCAATCAGTCCATGTGACCCATTTACTGTGTGGGTCACGGCGAGGGGTCACGTGCCCCGTCCTCACCCGGCGGCTGCTATCTTTACTATCCTGTTTGTGCGACAACACTGATTACATACATTTTTGATCCAATTACGAATGACTAGGTATATTCTAGACTAGAGATTTATCCTATTTGAAATTTATCGACGGTTTCAGTCAATATTTGAAAGTGTTGAAAATTACGCAGCAATGAAGCTCCTGTCAATATTAGTTAGATGTTAAAATGAATTCAAAATTATCTAAGTAATTCAACATTCAATGCTATAAGTTGTTCATTGAGCAAATTGACATGGTTCTTATGGCGTTTTTGTCGTAAGCTGTACCAATGATTACTTGTTTAAACAGATTAGCCAATGAGAAACCGGTAAAAGAAACAGTTTTAAAAAACCGATTGTCATCATAAATCAGTAATGAAATACACTAAATAACGTTTTGTCTAGATTTTATCTTGATGCAATGAAATAATCCTAAATAGGTGCGTGGTGCCGTCGGAAACTGTGTAGATGACATCAAGCGTGGTTAAATGAAAAATTTGTAGCTTTTTGTAGAAAATGGTTTTATTTATTAATAAAATCTAGTGTTAGTTGAAATTATGTGTGTTTAGTTTGCAGGTTCGAAAGGTAATGTAAAAAATATTTATTTGTAGTGGACTTTACCCATTAAATAATTATAAATATGTTCACAAGGTTTTAGGAATCAATACGTATATTACTTACCTAATCAAATAACAATAAGTTAAAATAAACATTCAAATACCTATATAAGTATTTTTCTAAGTTTGTCACTGGCCTTCTATAACCTACTAATTTTATTTTTAAGTAAAGACTTCTTTTCTAATATGATAAATATGAAAATGTCTATACAGACACTAAATTCACGTAAAACGACAGAATTGATTTTAAATTAATTTTGGAATAGACTTTTTATATCTTTGAATTAACTTTCATCTGTCCTAAACCTAAGTAGAGGTGAAGTCATAGAGACCAACCAGTTAATAATAATAAACAACTAAAAGATTTTATTTCCTATAAAATTAAATTATCTGTTAGTTTATTTTATGATAATCGAACATTCCTGGCAATATTATGTTGCATACAAATTATGTTTAAATTGTAAGACCTGAGTTAACTGTAAATTAACTTCTTCTATATTGTTTGCCGCACGGTAGCGACTCTACAACACACTTATATACACATTTTATGTAAGCGATTACTTATTTATTTAATTACTTTACTCTAATTTTGTTGGCAAACAGGAATGTTAGTTTTATATTTATTTTACTTGATATTAAAATTTTAACCTTTTTTTAAGTACTGTTTTTTTATAAATAAAGCAATACGGTGTCCTAACCGACATTTTGACAGTTTTTGATACTTAATGTAAAATACGGAATGTTTGGTTGTCGAAAAGTAGTAAGTTGCGACACGTTGCACGTCGCAGCCAGCAGGAATTTGGACAAGGTTAATTAGTTAATTTGGTTGCAGGTGACTGTCGCGCGACCATCATTCTTGTCATCATTATAACACAACTATCGATTACAAAAAAAATAAGTTTTTAAAAATAATAAAAACAAATAAATACTCCTTACATTGTTTTATTTGGAATATTTGGAGTTGCTACTATAAATTATGGTAGTATAATTTTCGAAAAGATTGCTGGGAGTTTTTTTCCGCCGGCTTTTTTCTCTCGGTCTACGATTAGGTAAAGTCGAAGTTTGTAACATGGACGTTCATTAAGTATATGCTACATATCTATGATGAACAAAAGAATTTTGATTTGATTTGATTTGATTTATTAGTTAGGTCAGTTACAGTTCAGGTCACGATTTAAGACTTTATTCATTATTTATTTATACCTCTTGAATGATTATTAGTTGGTTTAGTGTCATATGATTCACAACCTCACAGAGGGCGCGTTGCTTGCTCTATATGCTGAGAAAATATAAGAATTAAACATTTAACTAATTATGACACCAATAGAGTTAATCTGTACTTTCGCTCTCTGAACAGAACATCATATGAATGAATGCATAGGTGCAATCTTTATCACGAAAAGTACATTTTTATATTCCAAAGATACTCATTTTTATCAAAATATTTAAATAAGTGGTCTTCCTTCTAATTGTATTTCTTCACGGATGTTAAAAAAATTAAGCGTCTATCACTACTGAGATCAAAATGGATTCAATTATGCGTAATTGAGTAAGCTACAGTTATTTAAAGATACAAGAAATTTAGGAGAAATATGTTTTTTCAAGTACTCTAAAATCAGGACAACTTTTTTATATAGTTCACAAAAAATAATCTCAAGCAAATTGTACTTGTATTGTAAAACACATAGTTTTGAATACAAAGTACGTTCAAATAATGTTTGTTCGAATAAAAACTTTAATACGATATTTATACCCAAAAAAAAAACAAAGTTGTCAAAACACTTTTTGGAACGATGGTTTAGTGTTGAGTCAATGCAGGCGCTTCACCGAGACAAGAACTCGCTCAGCTAATTACAGTATTGATATCCAGCGCAGTAACTGAAGGTAAAAACGTGAAAGTTAACAGTTTACATCACTCTTTCAACTGTTCTTGAAAGTAAGCATGTAGCATTTACTTGAAATTCTGTAGCTCTTTCAGTTTATTTTGTAATAAACGGTTATCGTAAGTTGTATTGAACTAATTATAAGGTTTGCTTTCAATTTCAAGCTAGTTTGTAACATGGTGTGGATCCAGCAGGCAGGCGCGTTGTGTTAACTGAAGCACAATGGACAACCACGCAACCTGCTGCAAAAACTAGCCCAGCGTGCCTACACACATACCCGCCGCCCAGACATGAACATTACTATTACATATTACAGTTCACGGTAACTATTAATTTGTTAACCGTCATACGAACGTAACTAATCGTACTCTAGCACGAATACGCGTTACTTATTTGCACCTTTCTTCGTACTTTTGTGAGAGCATAAAAATATAAGCTACGTGTGTTGCGAATGTAGTAGTGGTCAGTCGGGAGTGTGGCAGCGGCAGTGGACAAACCAGTGGGCGAAGCAGAGTTAACGGGATCGCGGTCAGTGACCCCGCGCACGCACACATGCACACCACAGGATTTGGAGTCCACGCGTCGTCTCTACACACACACACACACACACATGTGGTGGTACATGGCGACCGGACCTCAGCTGAGTCAGCAGTGATCCAATGTCGCCTACTGTAGAACAATACTAGTATTACATAGTGGTAACTGCTATCTATAAATATCTACGTGTGCATATTTTACAATGCTTGTGTCTTTAAATCAGGTACAAAGTGATAGTTGATTGTTAAATACGTTCGCAATAACAACCGATGATCGCATGTTAAAACGAAAGGCTTAAAAAAGTCGCCGGACCTCTCGAACCCATAATCAACAAAAAACAGACCCGAAAACTAAACCATCGTTATAAATCGACACTCCTTACAATTAAATTTAATTATATACACATGCTCGGCGTAGAACCATGCGAGCTGTAAGGTTACAGAACCGCCGTCGCCTTTTTTTGGTGTTTGATATATAACGATTGCTAGAAGGTGTTATCTTTATTGAATATCTCGAATAGGTGAGCATTTAGAGTGTGTCGTTATATCGATGTAGTGGTTAGTCAGCAGGTAAACTAGTAGCGTGGTCTTGGGCACCTGTCGCGCGACCTTTACCTCCCCCCCCCCGCACTACTTCCCCTCCCATGCCCCCCCGCCCCGCCTGGTAACATCGCACCACATGTGCTATGTACGTAATGTTTAACTATTGCTTTTGTTCACCGAGAACCAAATTGAAGAAATATCTAGACTCAATTACCGTCAATATGGAAACGCAACTATTGCGTAATGTTGTAATTTGGTTCGATAATAAAAACATAAGAAATTATGTCCATTACAAATGGAAGTTATAAGTAAGGCTCTGTGAGCGCAAACTGCTCACTTTGTGAATTTCTATAATCATTAATTGGTGTTCCATCTAAATAAACTTAAAACGAGTATCTGTATTGATTGCCTGAATCCTGTACAGAAATGAGAACCTTTAAGAACCAGTTCCCCTTCCCTCGTCGTTACACACCCCCCTTCACCCCGCGGTTTGAAGATCTTTAATTATAATCCCCTGTCCTCGAAGCGCAGAGTTCGAAAACTTTGTATTTCCGCAAAACCTCGAAACGAACATTAACGCGCAACCGGTTGCGTGTGCGCAACTGGAAACTGAGCGAGTTCGTACACTGAGGAGCCTCGCGGTGAAGACTGCTCGCGCTGCGAGTGACAATAACGATACAATGGGGCGGCTACTGGCGCGGGCGCAGGCCACGTGGTCGGTATCGGCGCAGGATCGCACAATGGCCAGCAGCGCCCATTCACCGACTGCACAGCGTCCTGCCGCGAGATAGCATCGCCGTCTGCGCCGCGTCTGCTGCTGCCCCACGCGGCCCCCCAACCCGCGCCGCCACGCCGCCACGCCGCCGCCACGTCCCCGCCACGCCGCCGCCGCACACACGCGCGCCCCGCGTGCAGCACGCCGCGCGACACCAACACACCTCCGCGGCGCCTCGCTAAAAATAATCAGCTAATAGTATTCTTATGACGACTGCAGCCGCGAGCGATTATCACCCGTCGGCGCAGGCGGCAGGGGCGACAGTCGCCTGCGCGCGCGCCGCCGCCGCAGCCTTCCTCCGCAACTGCACAAACATCACGCACCTCCAGCAGATGTACCCGGCGACGATACACCCGAACTTAATTGTTAAAACGAGTCGAGTTTTTGTTCCGTGTTTATGAATTACGATGATCGCACCTAACCTTCTACAAAAAACGTCCGTAGATCGCTTCGAGATAAACATTGCAATAAAGCCTAAATCGGAATTGTTTAATGAATTTCAAGTTTCTCCGCGAACGAGTTCTGGAGATATTGAACCGCGTTGAATTTAAATGGAGAACGTTAACGCGATCGCTGAACCTGTCGGTTGACACCGGCGTCTGCGCACCTACATACGTACATATTGTCGTTGCGGCCACGTTCCTCGGCTGCTAGCGCGGTGGACCAGCAGGGGGGCGCGGGGGGCCGGCAGCTCGTTGATGTCGTTCGCAGGCGGAGGCTGCGCCGGGACGAAAGACTTCAACGAGACGCACGACACCACACTACCATACATACAACATATTTCCATACGAGCCCAACGACGGTTAACGATTCCCATCCAAATATAATAGCATCCTCAACCTTTCAAATGTTCCGAGGTACTTTTATCGTTTTGTGACATTCTCTTTTCAAGGTTTATCAAAGAAATTTAATTACTTTCAACGGCCAACGGGCGCCGCGCCGCCAGCTCGCAAACAGGTTGCAGTGGCTCGTCGCCTCCTCTCTCCTCACACTCGCTAATTGCTATCAATGGAGTTTATGACGAACTCGCACGAACGAGACCTGCGCGGGCGCACGGGGACACCGACGACCACGCTACACAGCATCGGTAGGTATTGAGAATTGAACACGAAACTAATGAAACTGTGGATAAACAATACGCTTTGTATTCATTATCGGACCCAATTACTAATCACAAATTAAAACTATTTGCCAAGTCGTTAGCTAATAGCGACTTAGTGCTAACGATGCTTCACTAAATGCATTACCAAGTTACAATTATGTAAGTTGCTGACGTAGAAGATGCTTCAAGTTGGTTCACAATGGCTGTTCAGGAATTGATTAAACGAGTTTATTATACTAATGAGATATCTACATTACGGTATTAATTCATTCGGTTTAACGAACACCCAAGTTTTGCGCCTTGTTTAAACAAAAAATAAATTATATTCGTTGTTAGTTTTATACGTTTTATTAGCAATTTTGAATATTTCAATATCTTTATGAGTTTGCGCATTTGGCTATTCGTTGATAAGTCAGTGCTATTTCGTACATAGCTACATGTAGAGCAGTAAAGTTTATTCATTTCGGTGAGCCGAGTGTTATCACGTGGTGCGAGTCCGGAGTTGGTAAATAACCATGTGTGAGTGTGTTTGTAATGATAATCAACGCCCACGCAGCGCGCCGCGTGTCGCCATGTCCCCGAATATATTTTATTAGACGGAGTTTTATGCGCCGTAGGTAGGTATTATGATTTTTAGCAATAATGAAAACAAACGCGATGGTGTGGAGAGATAGATGAGAAGGCGACGTCGCGGAGTCCGGCGCTGGCGGTCGGTGCATGCGCCGCTCGATTTAGCCGCGCGCGTATTTTTAGCGGCAACAATGGAGCCGGGCCGCATTGTTGTGCTGCGCCCGCGCCGCCCAGCGCTGGGCCGCGGTCAACGACTCCCGAATGGCCAGCAGGAGGAAGCAGAACCGGTCCCGGACACGACCGCCGATAAAAATTCTATTGGAAAGCTGCTCCGGCGGCGATTAATTTACTGCAGCTTTCTCCCATCGCCGGCCGTCCTGCGAGACTCCCGCGCGGGCTCGCTTTCCATCCGCAAACATTGACCAAACCGAACACCTGTTGTCAATTTTTATGATGACCAGATTTCTTTTCTCTGTAGGTCAGCGTTTCGACGAGGCGACTTATTATAAATTTAAATTTCGGCCTGCGCTCGCGCTGATTTCTAACTTGCATCTTAACGACCAGGAAATGTTGCTGCGGCTAATTAACAATCTCAACATCGGTGTTAATGTGCAGGTGCGGAGAGGGGGCGAGGGGGGCGGGTGGGCCTTCACCTACATACGAAATTTTGGAAACTTTCTTTAACTATTATGACATACAACTTCTAGAAATTACTACATAGAAACAATCAAATCTACAACCGGTTCGTTGAATTTGTCTTATATTAAGATTGAACGCTATCTTATTGTTTTTGTCAACTAATCGGTAAACATAAGTTGGACGAGCGAGATGTTCAGTCAGCAGCACGTAGTGGTCGTATTGACAGTGGTGAGCGTGTTTACATGCGCGACGAGGCGAGGACGCGGCGCGGACGCGGCGGCAGGTGGCGCCACCCGGGGCCAGCCAGCGACGACGCGACAACTTGCTCCCAAAGCAGGTTTCTGGTGCCGCAATAAAATGAATAATTACGCGAGTAATGAGTCGCTCCGCAGACCGAGACGATTAATACCAAATTCCTTCGTGCGCGGAGTTTTGTAATTTTTACGGCCGACGAGTCGAACCGCGCACGTAACTTCCCAGCACTCGCGTAATTAAATTAGACTCACGGAACGCGTGCTGCCAATTTACAGATATTAGCACCGCGGCAGCTAGCGGCGGCACCGGCTGCCAGTCGAGGGACTTGCCAACATGAACGTAGAGCACATTACCGAGCCGTCGACTCCCGCGCACCGAGCGCCATGTGCGCGCGCACGTGGCGCCGCGCCGCTGCAGTCGACCCAGCCTCGAACACTGACGACTGCTGCTGCTTGGAGATCTTCAGCACCAGCGGCGACTCCTCGCGGGGCGGGGCAGGCGAACGGAAACTGGACATCGACGAAATTGGAGCGCGGACGACATCTTTACCTGACAGTATTAGAAAAGCGGGTTCGACTCTAATGCTGCCCGGTAAGATGCGAACCGTCACTCCTGTGGACAATCAGCTGACTGCGGGCGAGCGCGGCGCGAGCGACCGTCCGCGGCCGCGGCGTGGGGCGAACTGAGGCGGCGCCGGAGCGAGGCGGCGCCCGCCCCCCGCGCCCCCCGCCCCCGCGCCCCGCGCGCCCGCCCCCCGCACCACCACACCACGCTGAAAATCTACTGATAGCGGGAAGGGCACGCGGTTTTCGATTCTATTTTGCAATAATTTAGAATGACGTTTTGTAACCAAAAAGTATGCTGAGTAATCCAAAATACTTCAATAATGTTGTCACGAAACCTGTCATCGACATTGTTTGTGGAAAAGTAGAGCGGTTGGTTAGTGGAAAGAATCCGAGTATTGCACCATCCAGAGGTCAGTGGATCAGAAGGTGACGCGATACCGCGACACCCGGCGACCAGGCGATTGCCTTATCTCTGTCACTGTACCTACACTGTGCTTCTTCAATTAATAGGGATCTCTTGTACATTAGTATTTTATTTATTGATCCGTTAGGTAAGTAGGAAGGTTCAGTAGAGATTCGCCGTAGTCACGTGGTCGCTACGTCGCGTCGCTACGCCCGCTACGCCGCGCAGGTAAAAGACATCAACGACCTATAACACGGACGTTAAGTTAATACATATTTCATAGAAGGCTCTTTGATATTAAATCTTAAGATAGGTTTATTCATGCATAAGTAAATATGAAAATTTATGTATGTTTTACTTAAACATACATAATCTACCTACAACTAACAAGAAGGCATGAGTAAAAATGTTTACTCACTTACTTACTTTTGTAAAACGAGATCTTTAAATATTACAAATTTATAGAATACTAAAAAAATAAAAATTGTTCCTTATTTACAAATTTTAATGAAAAAAAAAATACCTTAATGATGGTGAAAACCGCATTCAAATCCCACGACTGGTTTAGACAAACATACAAACAGACACAATTAGTGACTTGGATTTATACTATGTAATGATGATGAAGAAATCTTTCTACCTAATGAATAACCAAACTTTAATTTTAGCCTATTTCAAAATATACTTTTTGAGATAAAATACAATTATAATAAGGCTCACTTTCTTGAGTGTTGAAAAATGGTTTTCCGAAATTAGCTTTATGAAATTGGCTCGTCTGGGTGTAACTAGGTTATTATCTAGTCCATTGTGTGTGGACCAATAACTTACTTTGGGCCCACATATGAGGTGTGTTAGTCTGGAGAATTATTTTATTATTAACTAGGGGGCACTCGCGACTCCGTTCGTGGAATGCAAAAATTCCCGCGGTAAAAAGTTCCCTTAATTCTTTCATCATACATATATTTTTGGTACCTAGAACCGTTTTCGCAGCGCACGCAACGGAAGCCCTTAAGGATGAATAATTTTCCCCGTTTTTTTCATATTTTCCATTATTTCTTCGCTCCTTATAGTTGCAGCGTGATGTTATATAGCCTAAAGCCTGCCTCGATAAATGGTCTATTCAACACAAAAAGATTTTTTAAATTCGAACCAGTAGTCCTTGAGATTAGCGCGTTATAACAAACAAACAAACAAACTCTTCAGCTTTATAATATTAGTATAGATTACTATTGGCCGCCCGCAACTCCGTTCGCGTGAAAGTTGATTTCCCGTGGGAATGGGAAGTTTTCCCGCGGAAAAGTACCCTTTATAACTTTGGTGTTTCCATACCAATTTTTATGATTCTTTTGTATGATGCTATTTTTTTTAAATTAAGGATGACTGAGAATGTTATAAACGTAAGAGCAGACAAATATAATCAGAAAGCTTTGAACTGCTAAGCTATCGGGAGTTACACGTGTTATTGTCAGTCAACCATAAACGATAGACATATTATGCCGTCGTGGCATATTTTTTATATATTTTTAAGGATAATATTTCCGTCATACATGATTTCTGTGTAGCTTTAACTATTAAGGTTGCACACGCGACGGAAGCTTAAAAAATGGAGTAACTTCTCCGTTTTCCTAGCTCAGGAGTATGAAAAATAATTGTACCAAGTTTCGTTAAAATCCGTCGAGTAGTTTTAGACCGACATTTTTGGCATCAGTATCGATCCCTTATCACCCCCTGATAGTTATTTTGGAAATATATTTCATGTACAGAATTGACCTCTCTACAGATTTATTATTAGTAGGTATAGATTATCAAATGTCCAAACAGTTTTTACGTACAAAAATAACGATAACCTTATTATTAAATTTCCTTCGTCTGTACGAAATCTTAAAAAGTTCCATAATTTTAAATATGTTTAAAAATTGATAGTTGCGTTACCAAATTCCTATGCACTGCAATAATGCAATGAATAAACAGCTTCTTTTCAATATAAATTACTTATAATTATTATTATTATTATTAGCCATCAGGGTCCCATAGTTGAGCAAAGGCCTCTCCCCTTTCTTTCCACTCTGCCCGGTTTGTGGTTAATAGAACCCAATCTTTGTCAAAAGCATCTAGATCGTCTCGCCAACAACGTCGGGGTCTGCCACGTCGTCGAATGTTGGTGGGTGTCCAGTCTGTTACGCGTTTAGCCCATTGGCTACTGGACTTACTTCCGACAGACGTGACCGGCCCAGTCCCATTTCAGTTTCGCCGCCTTTAGAGCTACGTCAGCTATTTTAGTTTTGGAACGCAGTTCGGTGTTGTTGATACCTACGGTCCAGAAGTTTGACACCTAGGATGCTGCGTTCCATAGCTCTTTGACAAATCTTGAGTTTGGACTTTTGAAGTTCCGTCAAGGACCAAGTCTGAGCACCATATGTCAACACGGGAAGGATACACATGTTCATGAGTCTGCGTTTTATGTACATCGGTAAATTTCCCTTCATAAAGTGCTTTAGAGACCAATAGCTCCTCCAACTGTGCTCTGTCCTCCTATCGAGCTCTTTATCTTGTCTCAAGTTGAAGGAAACTAATTGGCCTAAATACACATACTCATTCACATAGTCTATCACTTCACCGTGGAGTTTAATTTGGCGCTTGGTTGAGTTGGTCATTACCTTGGTCTTTGATTTATTCATTTCAAGTCCAACCTCAAGGCTTGCCTCGCTGAGTTCTTCTAGCATTTGTTGCAACTCTAAAGGCGATGAAGAAAAGAGTACTATGTCGTCGGCGAATCGTAGATTGGTTAGGCGATACTCATTGATCTTGATACCTTTAGCTTTCCACGGATCAACGAGCTTTCGGAACACTTCCTCAAGGGTGGCGGTAAAGAGTTTAGGTGAAAGCGGGTCTCCTTGCTTCACTCCTCTTTCGATGGGAAAAAGTGGACCCTGGGAGCTATTTAATTTGACGTAGGATTGGCTTTGCTGGTATAGGATTTGCAACATTTTAATGTACGGCTGATCTATTTTTTGTTTCTTCAATGCATTAAATATCGGTTGGTGTTTAAGGGAATCAAAGGCTTTGTTATAATCTATAAAGGCTAAATATAGAGGTAAGTTAAATTCTTGATACTTTTCAATTATTTGGTTGATGGTATGTACCTAGATGATCAGTTGTTGATAGACCGGGGCGAAATCCAGCTTGTTCTGGGGGCTGTTGGTCGTTTAATTGAGTGCTAATTCTGTTTTCAATAATTTTCATAAAGGATTTATACAAATGAGATACGAGACTTATTGGCCTATAATTATTTATATTTGATTTATCACCTTTCTTATGGAGCAGTGTTATAATGGAGTTACAAAAATTATTAGGGAATTTGCCATTTTTTAGAATAAGGTTAAATAATTTTGTAATGTGTGGAAGAAGAGTAGGTAGACCAGCATTTAGGGATTCGGCTGTGATACCATCATCACCCGGACTACGATTAAACTTTAGTGATTTTATAGAACGCTCAATTTCGTCACTAGTTACGGAAGGAATATTTATTGATTCGCTATTTTGATCTGAAAAATTTTGTATAGCGTCATCATGGTAGAGTGTTTTGTAAAAATTTGTGCATATTTCTAAAATTTTATCTTGGTTTTGTTGTCTATGACCTGAGTTGTCAAGCAAATTGGTGATCCATCTACACCTGCAGCCTGTGGGCTCACTACACACAAAAGAGCTACAGCGACCTCCGCGTTCTATATAATAACGCGTTCAGGATTGTGGTGGGGCTGCCCGATTCTGCAGCGCCTCGGGCATGTTTGCAGAAGGGCGCACCGCCTGTTTTAACACCATTATGCGCCGGAGAAGCGCTTCCTTGGTGCGGAGAGTATGGGCTAGCTCCAACGCAATCCTGGCGACTATTGCAAATAGACTCGACTGTCCCTACATGCGGCATTGTTGTGACAGACATGCTCCAGTTGTGCCTTTTGTGAGGGGCTATTGACTTTTAAACTTTTAACTTTTATTTATAATTTTAATTTAAATCTTATTTATTTCAATCATATTAATAATTTTATCATCAATTTATTGTTCAATTTTTATAATTTTCTGTTCATGTTTTGTCAATTTTTATATGGGTCCATGTAGCCCGAAATAAAGAATTATTATTATTATTATTATTGTTTTTGTCTAATAGGGCCTTGTTTTGCATTTCGTAAAGAATTATTTCTGTCTATTGCAGTTTGTATTGTTTTAGTGTAAAAATTGCGAATGTCTTTTCTAATGTTTCGTTTAACTTTTCTATCGAGTAATCTATAATTTATATCAGTAATGGATGTTAAACTTTGTTTAGCATGTTCTCTTTCTTCTATATATTCAATGGTTTTATTTGAAAGTTTTGATATTTTATTGTTAATGTTTTTAAATTTGGAGCTAGCATGTTTAATCGATTTTTGAATGTTCTTATAAATAATATCTGAATTATTTTCGTTTTTGTCTATTTTTAATAAATCGAAACTGTTTTTTAGTTCTTAGTTATATATATATCATGATTAACGAATAATATACTTTTATCGATTCTAAAGATTTTATTTTTATGCAAATTGTATCTTATTATTTTATTTTGAAATTTTATTTTGGTTCGCAAAGGACGGTGATCTGAGTTAAATTTTATATTATTGATTGTTTCTACATTATGAATTATATTATTATTTGATGTTAAGAAGAAATCTATCTCATTTTTCGATATGCCATCTGGTGATATCCAGGTCCACCTGTGTTGTGGTTTTTTGTAAAAATATGAATTACTAATTGAGAAGTTTTGACCAAAAGCAAATTGTATCAAGCGAGTACCACGTGAATTTCGGTTACCCAGACCATGAGGCCCTACGATATTTCGATCTCCATTATCTTGTCTTATCCCAATTTTAGCATTAAAGTCTCCCATTGTGATAATCCATGTGCTTCGTTCTTGGTCGCACGCTGTATTAAGAAGATCATAAAATTCTTCAATTTCCTCGTCTGGGTGCGAAGATGTGGGTGCATATACTTGGATTATTGATATACTTTTTGTTTCGGAAATTTTAAGTTTAACACACGCAATCCTGTCTGAGTATGATTTGAATAGTATAATATTGTTTTTCCATTTTTTGCCACTAAGAACCCCACCCCACCTATGCCATCATTGTTGCCAACGTAGTAAAAAATGTAATCTTCGGATTCGATGGTGTTTTCGCTTTTTCTTCGTATTTCGGATAAACCTATAATGTCCCATTTGATATGTTTGAGTGCGTTGTTTAATTCTAACAGTCTTTCATCTTTACCTAAAGTGCGGACATTGTACGTAAGTATGTGAAGCATGAGATCGGTGTCCTTTTTAGCGCAAGCCTTGGTCGTTTGACGGTTATGGGATCCCGCCCGGAGATTCTTCGCACCCCTTGCTCCACAGTCCGAAGGCTCACCGTCGTCACCAGGACTGTGCGAGCAGCCGGGAACTTGGGGCCGTGGGTAATTTGTGTCTGTCATATTGAGAAAGGAGAGGATTGGACAATTAGCTCGCCGCGCTTGTCCTATGCGAGTTGGCAAGCAAGTGGTAGGCTATCTAACTAAGCTTTTGAACGCCGCCGTTGGCATGTGAAATGTTTCTCCGCCGCTGTTCTAAGTCAACATCCCACATTGATGATGACTATCCATCTAGACCTGTCGTCTTTCAAAAGATTGAGCTCTAGATGGTATGTATAAGGAGAAGGAAAAAAGGGAGTTGAAATGTGGTAAAGGATGTGGGAGGTAGTTGGTGGGGAGTAAGGGAAGAAGGATACTACAGACACGGGACGGAAAATTTAATGTAACTGCAGCAGCTAGGGAAAGGCCGGGGTCGCGTACCCGTATGTTCTGTTCAGCTATCGGACCGATAAGCCGAAAGAAACACTAAAAATGTGGATGTAAGTAAAAGTAGCAGTTCCAAAATACTCAAAACTTCGACATTTGATAATTAAAAATATTTCCTTTTATTTTTGGTCGTTAATGACTAGAATGCTAAGTTATACAACCTATGTGATATGATAGAGATACTTAAAGTTTCTATCTTTATACTCGGTTCTATGTGACTTTATAATATGCAGCTAAGTTTGATCAACACATATTTTTATTAGCATTTTTATTTTGGTTGAAACAAAAAATCTTCTAATTTCTTATGAAAATCATAGTACAACTAAGTGTTCTGTAGTTATATAAAGTTTTCATAGCTAAGGATATTTCATCTACTTTACCAAAATACTACCCATGTTATCCACATAGATACTTGCTGTCATAACTCTGTCGTTAAGATGATGAAAGTTGCACATTTTCTGCGAACATTAAGTAGTGTAAGTAACATAGACGAATTTGGAAACTAGTTTGAAGTTCGTAACAAACCATATTTCAAAGTAGAAAGTTTAACATGTATACATTTACTAGAAGACGATGCATAAAAACGTTATAGCTACAAAAACAGCTTATCAATTCCAATAATAATATCTGTCAAAAGATTAACAACATGTTAAAGCTAGTATAATAATTCTAAAATAATCTTTGGTGATAAGAGTTCATTAATGTCTTTGATACTTTGACTTCAGTATCTTTGTGTTATCACTTACTGAGATACTGCCAGTACCAAGACTTACTTAATTGGGAAGTTTAAATTATAATTAATGAGGAAATATTTAACCTAGTATCTAAGCTTGTTGCAATCAGTTATATGAATAAAATATTGTATCCAATAAATCCAAAATTATCAAAATGTTTATGTCTGTACGAGTATGTTTTGCTTGCATTCATATCAAAACGGCACTGAACCGATTTTAATGAATGATGGTAAAGATAAAGTTCTACACCCTGTGAAGAAAATAGTCTACTTATTGCCGCGGGAGTTGGTGTCTACGCAGACGAGGTGGCGGGTACCAACTATTAGTTGAATCATACGTCACTGTTTCTGTTAATCTTTATATTAAATAGGTATTGAATTATTCTTATACTTAAAAAAAAAAAATTACTATTCTTACAGTATCTGCACTATACAGTTTTTTGTTTGGAAACGCATAGTTTTGACCAGCTTTAGACTACATAAAATTTAAAACACTACTTGTACTGGTGTTAAGTCACTTTTGAAAAAATTGCATTATTCTTGAATTTGGTGAACGCGGTCACAAATGTTGGCTATTTGAAGTAAAACAATTACTTTCAAGACAATTTTTGTCTGAACCATTACAATAGTTTCGCAAACAATCTTTAACGTTAACGATAACTTAAAAAAATACTTAAGTAGTTCAAAACTTCAAAACATTTTCAGTAATCTATACGTTAACTTTTTTCAAAAAAATATCCTAGTTCAAACTAAACAGCACTGTTGCATTGGTCAAAATATGCTACTGATTTTTTGTAGGCGCTTACACACCTACATGGTGATTCTTTGGTGGTTTGGACCTGCAAAATAAGCTCTAAGCCAATTTTTATGAAACTTCATGGAGACGAAATCCCTTTTGTTTTATGGAGCTGGAAAAAATCTTGTTATTTCTGTTCATAATTCATATCATGGCCTTGACTGATACAAACTGTTGTCTGAAAAAGTCTTACTAAAAAGAACATAATTGTTTAACCATCGCCCTGGTAAATCACATTGCAAAAATCAACAGAAGATGCTAAGTTAAATCAACAGGATAAAAAGAATTAATAAAAACATTATTGTCTCAAGTATTTTAATTAAAATCATTTATTTCCTTATACTTTAACATGAACCAATATGGGTTTACAAAATGTTTAAGAAAAATACGGTTTGTTCATTTTGAGTAACATTTTATACTTAAGTACTAATAGTTTTAAAATGGACGGTTTCACTTTGAGTAGCACGTAATACTTAAGTACTTATAGTTGTACTTATATAAATATTATTTTGTTTACTTACATTAAAAAAAGTATAAAATATATTCTAGAAAAAAATAAAGAACACTTCATTGAGCATTATTGGAGTTGTCATTAAGTTTAAGTTGTATATTCACAATTAAAAATAAAAGAGATTCATTTACGCCCGTGGAGCATTATTTTCAACTTTTAGGTAATTTCGACTTCATAAGCCCTTAAAAATTGTTATTAAACTCCACGATAACTAAGCACCTTACGGGTATATAATTTAAATGTTATGTACATCAGAGTGGAGGTAACTTCAGTGTAATATAAAAGCGACGACGGCGATCATCGTAGTCACAAGTGTCGTCGCCGGGAAGTGAGCCCGGGATGAACTCTTCACGCTGCCCTTACGGTAGCGGTCCACGATGTTGATCTTACCACCCATGTCTGAAGAAAAAAACTTGTTTAATACATACACAGTAAACAATTTTGTTATTAGGTTTATAGGGCTGAATTATAACAATTCCATCCAATAAAGTACCACTGGATTTATAAGATCATCATCTAACTATGTGCATTTAATGAAGAATTAAGTGTTATTATGTTTTGATTTTACATAAATTAGGGCAAAAACTTTATTGATAAGTATTTTTTATGGCAAAACCGGTAAATTAGGGTCGACATAGACAGAGAGCCAAAAGGTGATCCGCGACTGATCGTTGGCTCTACAGAGTTGAGATGTTAGTGAACTGTGCCAGCAATTATTTTTTTATATTCCCCTACAATAAAACAAAATAACAGCCTATATAATGGGTTGGACAAGATGGATATTTATCCAGCCATGTGAGTTTCCTCATGAACGAACACAGAACGGGTCTCAAATCGGGTCTACGTTTGCTCAGTTAAGCTGTAGATACAATAATTCAAGTGCTACCTTGATGCACAGTATAGGAGTGGTAGTACACGGTGTCCGGCCAGTGCTGGTCGGGCGTGAGCGTGAGGCGGTGCGGCTTGGCGTCGTCGCAGCGCCACACGAGCGTGCGGTTGTACTGGCGGAACGTCGGGAAGTCGTCGGGCACCACGCCGCCGGGCTGGGAGGCTACACACGCGTCGCCCGCCGCCTCCGCCGTGAAGCGACCGCGTCTGGGGTGGAAAGATAGGGGATGCTATGTGAATAGTGGTCAGAATTAGGCTTCATTGGCGAGGAGATAATAAACCTAATAAATAACGCAGTTTTTGACGGGACAGAATTCACAAAATTAGTAGTAGTTGTGGTGAAAGTGAAACTGTAATGTGGCAAGTGTTGAACTGTAATATGGTGAATGTGGATACTGTGATGTGGTGAATGTAGGAAGTGTAATGTGGTGAATTTTAATACTGTAATGTGGTGAATGTGGGTAATATAATGTGGTGAACGTGGGAAGTGTAATGTGGTGAATGTGGGTACTGTCATGTGCTGAATGTAGGAAGTGTAATGTAGTGAATGTGGGTACTGTAATCTGGTGAATGTGGGAAGTGTAATGTGGTGAATGTAGGAAGTGTAATGTGGTGAATGTGGGTACTGTAATCTGGTGAATGTGGGAAGTGTAATGTGGTGAATGTAGGAAGTGTAATGTGGTGAATGTAGGAAGTGTAATGTGGTGAACGTGGGTACTTAATGTGGTGAATGTGGGAAGTGTAATGTGGTGAATGTGGGTACAGTAATGTGGTGAACGTGGGAAGTGTAATGTGGTGAATGTAAGTACTGTAATGTGGTGAATGTGGGTACTGTTATCTAGTGAATGTGGGAAGTGAAATGTGGTTAATTTATATTACCTGGTGGGCCGCAGCCCCACTAGCGGCACGGCGTGGTCGGACAGCTGGTCGGTGTCGGAGGTGCGCAGTGACGTCACAGTCAGCGGGTGGTACAGCGTGGCGGAGTGCGGGTCCTTGCCGCCGTACACCTGACACACACACACACACACACGTCGTTACATGGGACTATGTAGAGCCCTCAGGCTCAACACAACACTAACAATGTAGGGAACATTATTATTACACATTTTTGCGCAAGGGCTTCCCAATGTGTTCAGCCATAAGAATACGAAGAGGCAAAGATGCGGAATATTATAGTCTGGCCACCGAGAGAATGCGTTTCTGACACATTGTGTTTGAAATAACGAGGTAACTTTGAAAGGCCGTCTACGATAACAAACAAAAAAAAGTCGCCTATTTTGACCCTACAAACAAATAATAAGCAATAAAATGATATTAAGTCACACTGATTTTAAATTTTATAACTGTGGGCTTACAGTAAGGGAAAAAATTACTGATAAAATATGTATTTTTAAAAATATAAACAACACTACTTCTAAACAGTACAAGGTTATGTACTTACTCGTATGATATTTTCGTAGGGATGTGCTAAAAATATCAGTCAATTTTAAAGTTATCAATCAATTGCTAATAAAAAAGCAGAATTAGTAGCTTGGTTATAAAAACATGATATCGACGTAAATATGGACATTCTTGAAGCATAACTATTGCGGTTAGTGAAAGAAAATAAACCGGCAAAATGTTGGATATGAAATAGATGAATTGGCTCTGTAGTACGGTCATCGGGTGCTGAGACTTATACCATATAATTGCCAATACAATGCTATTAAGTTTCGTTTGTAAAAAGGCAGCAGTTGGATTTTCTTGCTAGTTCTTTTCCACCTTGGGCTTAGCTTCAAAATTAACGTAATACAAGTATCTTTAAGGCCGGTTTTTCAATAGTGAGAGACATAATTAGGTTTCTTTTTTCACGTGTTACTTATTGGAGAAGAAATTTGTTGATTGAAACTAAAAATAATTACTTAAACCTTTTTATAACCTTTATCAAATATAAATTGCCTATCTATACGTCGATGTATTACATTACACGGTGCACATAACATGTTACATGTTATACGTCAGTGTATACCTACCTCGAAAGTAAGTCCCGTCTCTACTATGTCGCAGTGGCGGGGGACGGGGGGCGCTGCGGGGGCGGGTTGATGCATACTACCTACTAGTGTACACGTACCTCGAAGGTGTAGGTGAGTCCTCTCCTCAGCTGCAGCGTGGGCTGCATCCAGCCGCGCACGTACCACACGCGCGCGGGCGGCGCCGCGCCGGGCCGCCGGGCGCCCCGCCGCCCGCCCGCCGGGCCCAGCCGGAAGTCGAACACGCGCGCCGCCGGGTCCGACAGCTCCACCGTGTCCCAGGGCGCGGGCACGATGGGCGGCGCGCTGGCGGAGAGATGATGGGATGTATCCAATAAGTCGCTCAGTCGTATCAGTAAGTCGCTTTTAGCGTTAAGGATTAAAAAAAACTAATATTTTTACAATGAATTATTTGGTTGTTATTAAGGTCAGACGATGTAATACAACTCGTTGCAGTTCGGTATTCTGACATGGCATTCTGTGTCAATAAGAATTTACTGCACATCTAAAAAACTGTAGGTCACACATTCACCCTCTGTTACTACACTCACTTGTTACAGTCGAGGCAGTGACTCACACTACAACACTCACGTGGCCCCTAAAGCAGTGGCGTAACAATAGGGTGGCAAGGGTGGCAAAATGCCACGGGCCCCCGAACAAAGGGGGCCCCCAAAGCTCAAAAAAAAATTTTATGTTGTATCTTAGTTGATTTTATTCAATGTATATTTTTAAAAGTTCTGTTTATATAATCCAAAGTGAGACAACTAAAGACTATAAAAATTACAATTTCAATTTAATCGATTTCACCAACCTAAACAAAAAAATGTTGATTCATTTTTAGAGATGTAGGTACACGTACTCGTGACAAGTAACTCAAAATTTAACGTATTATGACCATCCAAAAACTGTCAATCAGAATACCGGTAATTGCACATCTCTATTCTTTGAACATATTTTATCGAGTATTGAACATCATTTTTAAACCAATTGAAATCGCGTTTCCTTTTTAATGAACGAAACTGTTTCAGTGTTTTGAAGGTCTCCACTTTAAAAGTTTTAAATGACACTGATCTATTTAAAAAGCTGACACATCTGAACCATTCAGTTTTTGATTCACTTTCAGAGACGAAATATAAAAATCTTCGTGTATTAGAGACCTTGCTGATATATTAATAATAAAAAGTCATTTTTCAACACACTTGCTCGGAAAGCTCGCATTATTACATCGTTTTTAGGGGCATAAACCGACCTATTACAGACTCGTGCATAATAGGTAATATTACACACTAGTGCGTACTAGAATGATCACTAAAAAGTTAAGGTAGTGCAGAATTACTAAGTATAAAAAATAAAATAAAGTCTTCTTTCAGTAAAATATCCTATCTACGATATTTAAGGTACTTTCCCTTCATGTACCATAGTCTTGGGACGCCCTGTATGTTGAAATAGGCTGTATGGCGGCCGGTTTGTTGCTGAGTAGGAAACTTTTTATGCAAAATATATTTGTAATTATTTCCTCGCAAGTGTGTTGAAAAAATTCGTATGGTACTCATGAGCGACCCTTAGCCTCATGTTATATGAACAACTTTACACACCTGTATCGTACTATACTATTACATTTTTAAAATTGACAAAAACATATTTAAGAAACTCTTGTCTCACAAGACAGGTTATGTAACTTGGCCATTCTGTCTATTGAAAATTATATGGCTCGATCTTTAAATTTTGATGATGTTATTGACACTTTTGCTCGAAAAAAAGATTTTTCAAAATAAATATCGTATTGAAATTGTATTTTAATTTTTATTTAATTGTAAATGTATGCAGATTTCCTCACGATGTTCCTTTACCGAAAAGCTAGCGAATAGATATAACTTCTTAGATTTACGCGATTATTATTACTTGAAATTAAACTCATTTTAACAGATGACGGTGAATTCGAAAAATCGTTTTTTACTTTACTCTATGAAGACGTCAAACATCTCAGTCTACCCGTGACCACGGCATTTGCAAAAATGCCGAAACGTCGGAAAATCAAAATAAACGCGTAAAACCCGTTAAAATGAGTTTAATTTCAAGTAGCGAATAGATGATGAAAGCATTGAGATATAATATTCTATGGATAAATGTGAAATCTCTAATACGCATTAAGCTAGCGTGGGGGCTACAGACCATTCCTCTCGCCTAAGAGAAGAGGCCTATGGCCCTAAGTAGGATATAACGGGTGTAAAAAGACCACTTCCGAAGCCTGAAACCATGTATTCTTGAGCCTCAATAGTAACTAAATTCACTAACAGCTAACCCAGAAAATTTAATTTAAAAAAGTTATTAAGGACTGAAAAGTCATATTCGCCGCTTGAAATCATCGCTCACACATCAACTGTCGGTTCAGGTGCCATTATTTACATTGCAAATTAAATTAAAACCCTATTTAATTTGAAATCATAACAAAATCTGATAGTATAGGTAAATGCAATTTTCGAAAATCGGGTAAAAAAAATATATTTTTTTTAATGATAATAATTTTTTTTTTGCTCAAAACGTAACCAGTACCCCTCCAGCAATGCCCAGTTTTTGTTTTCGGAAGCAGTTCTTTTACACCCAGTATACCTACAACGTGTAATTGAGAACGCTAAAATGCTCGAAGTTTATTAAAATTGAGCTAAGTACCTACAACGTGACGATTCTTTCTGCTGATACCATCCGGGCCCCATCATAAGAATTTGCCACGGGCCCCAGATGGTACAGTTACGCCACTGCCCTAAAGTCCACACTCCCAACGAGGGCCAAACTGAAAGTTTTTAGAACTGGCAACTTAAAAGCATTATTTTAAAAAAATAAGTTTAAATTTTGAAAATAGAACTCTTTACCAATAATATTGAGTATACATTTCATTCATTTGTCATTTGTTTTACGATTTGGCGGCAAATTAAAAATTGTCTGTGCACGTCAGAATGAATTTAAGCCGAGAAAATTTTCGTGCAATGATTTTTTATGACTTTCGATGTCATATAAGTCAACAAGAAAGTTATGATAGACTTCGATTGGCTTTTCACGATGAAGCCCCATCTCGTGCCACAGTTTACAACTGGTTTAATGAATTCAAACGTGGTCGAACTAATCTCACCGATAATTTGCGTGAGGGACGGCCTTCTACAGCGACGACTGAAGATAATATCAGTGTTGTGCGGCGTATGATAGAGACTGACAAAAGAGTGACCTATCAGCAGATTCGGACAAGTCTAGGCATAGGTATGAGTCAAGTGCACAAAATCCTCCATGAACATTTAGCGGTCAGGAAGCTTTGTGCCCGCTGGATACCGCATAATTTGACCGAGGCTCACATAATTTGATCAGGCCGCCGTGTTTATTGGTGCCGAGAAATGATCCAAAAATTTAACGGAGGTGACTCAAATGCTGTGTTCGACATACTAACGGGTGACGAAAGCTGGATTTACTGTTATGATCCGGAAACCAAAAGACAGTCTCCTCAGTGGGTGTTTCCTTCCGAAGAGTTGCCAACTAAAGTGAAGAGAGGTCGAAGTGTTGGAAAAAAGATGGTGGCCTCGTTCTTCGGAAAGACAGGTCATTACGCGACAGTTGTCTTACGCCGGAGCCCAATATCGCATCCTGAATCCGAGAGTTGGAACGATCTGAGATCGTACACGATCTGCGGTTCGATCTGCAACCTGCGTCCCAATAACAATTATATGCAATCGATGTCAGTGATGCAAAAAGATCGTCCATCGATCTCTTCATTGTGAATAAAAAGTTAGTTTTACTAATATTAAAAAAGTTATATATAGCCGGATATATTTTTTGTCCTGTTCTTTGCTGTTTTTTTGCAATAATTGCATTGTGTTTATACAAACATTTTAATTTGAAATTACACATCTAAAGTTTTGAGAAAATTTGGCTCCGATTGATGGTCTTAGATGCCTAAAAATTGATTGAGATCGTATATATTAGGCTCCGCCGTTAGAGGATCAGAAAACGGTTAATGCAGAGTGGTACACTAACAACTGTTTGCCACTTGTCTTGGAAAAAGTTCGAGAGAAACGACCTCGCAGCAGGATCCTCCTTCATCACGACAATGCCTCGTCGCACACCGCCAGGCAAACGATCGACTATTTGGCGACCTCAGACGTGGAATTACTGGGTCACCCGCCGTATAGCCCCGACCTCGCACCCTGCGATTTTTATTTATTCCCGAAAATAAAAGAAAAACTTCGAGGAAAACATTTTATGGACGCCGAAGAAGCAGTGGCTGCGTTTCAAAACGCCGTCGAAGAGACCCCTAAGGCCGAGTGGGCAAGGTGCTTTTCTCAATGGTTCCATCGAATGCAGCGATGTATTGATGTATAGTAAATGGACGCTATTTTGAAAAGTTATAATAAAACTAATAACTTGCTAGAATGCTTAGTTTTTGATTTTCTAAGAACTTTCAGTTTGACCCTCGTACAGTCGAGGCAGCGCACACTACTCACGTGGTGAAGTCGAAGCAGTCGTTGAAGGGCTCGCTGGGCGTGAGTCGCAGCGCCAGGTCGCTGGTCTGCGTGAGGTGGTGGTAGCCGGGCGCGCCGCGCGCGTCCAGCCCGCCCGCCGCCCACACCACGAACTGCTGGTCCACGTCGAACGGCAGGTCCATGGGCTCCGCTGCACAACACAGCATAGGTTCAACCACTGATGCAGGTGTTGATCTTATTGTTAATATTGTTTGTGCGTGGGAAAAGTCGCAAGACGCTTTAGGTATATTGCGTGATTTGTCTAAGGCATTTGATTGCGTTCAGCACGATACATTGATAAGAAAACTCAATCATTACGGTAATCAACAGTACAAATCTTAAACTTATGATTTCGTATTTGAATGATAGGACTCAAAATGTTGACGTGAACGGTAAAAGGTCGTCAGGGTCGGTTATGAGTATAGGGGTTCTTGGTTTATATTAATGAACTACCCTTTATGGTAGGAACAATCATGATATAGTGTTATTTGCTGATGATACATCATTAATTTTCAAAATTAATAGACATTATAGTCTGGCCACCGAGAGATTGCGCTTGTGACACATGCCATTAGTGTTGGGGTAAAAAACAACATTGATAAATCATTTTTCAATCAACAGAAAAAAAACTTGCTTATCTTATTTATATTTTATTTATAATATAAAAATAGTTTTATGTTGTTACGAGTTAAAATCTAGGTAAAATAATAAAAAACAAAATCGAAACAGTATTGTTTTACTGTAGGAACGTAAATAATTAGATTAAAGACTAGTGGCCGCTCGCAACTCCGTTCGCGTAGAAGTCGGTTTCCCGTGGGAATGCGAAGTTTTCCCGCGGTAAAAAGGTCCCTTTATTCTTTCATACATATATTTTTGGTTCCTAGAACCGCTTTCGCAGCGCACGCAACGGAAGCCCTCAAGGATGAATAATTTTCCCCGTTTTTTTTCCCATTTTCCATTATTTCTTCGCTCCTAATAGTTGCAGCGTGATGTTATATAGCCTAAAGCCTGCCTCGATAAATGGTCTATCCAACACAAAAAGAATTTTTAAATTCGAACCAGTAGTTCCTGAGATTAGTGCGTTCAAACAAACAAACAAACAAACTCTTCAGCTTTATAATATTAGTATAGATACTTGTATAACGTTAATTTTGAAGCTAAGCCCAAGGTCGAAAAGAACTAGCAAGAAAATCCAACTGCTGCCTTTTTACAAACGAAACTCAAAAGCATTGTATTGGCAATAATATGGTATAAGTCTCAGCACCCGATGACCGTGCTGCAGAGCCAATTCATCTATTTCATATCGAACATTTGCCGATTTATTTTCTTTCACTAACCGCAATAGTTATGCTTCAAGCATATCCATATTTACGTCGATATCATGTTTTTATAACCAAGCTACTAATTCTGCTTTTTTATTAGAAATTGATTGATAACTTTAAAATTGACTGATATTTTTAGCACATCCCTACGAAAAATACGAAAATATGATGTTGTTTACATTTTTAAAAATACATATTTTATCAGTAATTATTACCCTTACAGTAAGCCATCAGTTATAAAATTTAAAATCAGTGTGTTTTAATATCATTTTATTGCTTATTATTTGTTTGTAGGGTCAAAATAGACGACTTTTTTTTTGTTTGTTTTCGTAGACGGCCTTTCAAAGTTACCTCGTTATGTCAAACACAATGTGTCAGGAACGCATTCTCTCGGTGGCCGGACAATAAATCAATTATGACGACGTAAATAATGCTCTCTCTAATATTGTACACTGGTTTAATGTTTACAATCTAGCCTTTAACGATAACTAAATGTATTAAATTTTCTATACCCAATGTTAAACAAGTCGATTCAAATTTGAAACTCAATAGCAATAGGTTAAACTTAGTAGACACTACTGTTTTTCTTGGAATAACTGTAGACTGTAAATTGCAGTGGGGAGCCCACATCTCACGCTGCAGACATTGAGATGATCTTCGCACTTCAGAAAAGGGCTATTCTCGGCATTTATAAACTTGGAAATAGAGAATCTCTTAGGGAAATATTTAAAGATATTAATATACTAACTTTTGCGTCGCAATACATTTTTGAAAATATATTGTATACTCATAAAAATATTGATAAATTTACAACACGAAAAACTAATCGTGTCGGAAATTGTTCTGTAAGAACTAGACAAGAGAATAAATTAGCGGTCCCTAAACATAGATTGGCCAAGAGCAGTAAATCGTTTATTGGTATGGCGATACATATTTATAATAAAATCCCGGAGTCAGTTCAATCCTTACCTTTTAATAAATTTTAATTACATGTTAAGCATACACTATGTAAAAAGGCTTATTATAAAGTTAAAGATTATTTTGATTATAAAAAAGCGTGCGATTGATGTCTGGACAGGCTATTTCTTTAGATTGTATCTTATTGTAACTACTGATGATAAGCTGATGATCGATATTTTGAGTTTCATCTTTTTAAATCTTTTCTATGAGTTTAAACGTAAATAGTGACCGGCCCATTGTTCTGCAATTTTAGCCGACCCTTTCTCAAAACATTGATTTTTAGCTACAGTCTGGCCACCGAGAGAATGCGTTTGTGACACCATGCCATTAGTGTTGGGGTAAAAAATAACATTGATAAATATATTTTTCAATCAACGTTAGAAAAAACTTGTTTATCTTTTTTATATTTTATGTATAATATAAAATAGTTCCATGTAGTTACCAGTTGAGGGTTCTGGGTAAAATAAAAAAAAAACAAAATCAAAACAATATTGTTTTATTGTGGGTACATAAATAATAAGATTAAAGGTACTTGTATAACGTTGATTTTGAAGCTAAGCCCAAGGTGGAAAAGAACTAGCAAGAATCTCCAACTGCAGCCTTTTTTCAAACAAAATATTAAGGTACAATTGGTATTTAAGTCCAATTTAATACAATAAGTACTAAAACTAAAAGTAGGTAATAAGTACTTAAAATAATAGATATCGCGCTGGTATAATTTAATCAGATTCCGATTCGCTTGAGGAGGTGCTATCATCATCTTCGCCAAAATTTATAATTATGTTTTTATCAATAATTGAATCAATTTTAATATCTCGAAGACTTTGACTTCGTTATTAAGATTTTTTGTTTTTTCTACCACCTTAGCCCAGTCTTCCTTTGTGATTTTTTCGCAAGCTTCTTTTAATAGTGTCATCATATTTTCTGTGATAAAAGGTGAGGACGTATTGTGACGGGCTGCATAACCTTTAATTCGAGCCCAAATTAACTCAAAAGCATTGTATTGGCAATGATATGGTGGAAGTCTCAGCACCCGATGACCGTACTGTGGAGCTAATTCATCTATTTCATATCGAACATTTGGCGATTTATTTTCTTTCACTAACCGTAATAATTCTGCTTTAAGCATGTCCATATTTACGTTAATATCGTGTTTTTGTAACCAAGCTTCTAATTCTGCTTTTTTATTAGCTTGGGTAGGTGCCTTATCAGTTTGCACTAAATAACTGACTGTTTTTCTTTTAATTTTTTAATGCTTAGTAGTGAAAACTCGTAATTGGCCATCTTTTACTGTAATATTAGTTTTAAGTTTTGTATAGCTGTAAGTTTTCCAAATATTGTAAAATAAAATAAAATGATAAGGGGCATTATCCATTATTATTACGGAAGGCTCTGCTAGGGCGGGTAACAGCATGTTTTGGAACCACTTTTTAAATGTAGCGGCATTCATTTCTTCGAGATAGTCGGTAGTGCTTTTCGACTCAAATGCCAATAAGCCGTTTTCTACAAAACCATATTTAGCTGAGCCCACGTGACATATTATTAGTCGAGCACCGTTACCCATCATGGGTACTTTCGACTTTCGACGTTTTTTTTCATCCGTCCAATAACGAGAAACTGTATGTTTTGCATTAAGCCATGTCTCTTCAATGAAAACTACATTTTCCCAGTGAATTATATTTTTTGCTTTCCTTAAGAAACTTATTCGTTTCAGTATGATTTCATGGCGTTCTAACAAAATATTTCTTCTATTAGTTTTTTTATACGAAAACCCAATATCTTTTAAGATTTTCGTTAAAGATGTTTTCCTACGTAAAACAATATGTGGATAGAGAATGTGGTCTACGCGCACGATACGAAAACTTAAAAATTAACAGATATTTTTAACACATCCCTACGAAAATATCATAACTCCATAACCTTACTACAAGGTATGGAGTTATATGTTGTGCTGTTTATATTTAAATTACTAGTATTAGTTAGTCCTCAGTTATAAAATTTAAAATCAGTGTGACTTATTATTTGTTTGTAGGGTAAATATAGACGACTTTTTTTTTGTTTGTTTAGTAGACGGTCTTTCAAAGTTACCTCGTTATTTCAAACACAATGTGTCAGAAACGCATTCTCTCGGTGGCCGGACTGTAATTAAAACCAACCTTTCACTTTAACATTAAATCCGTTTATTGGTTCAGGAGTAGATAGCAAAAAGCGTACAAAGAGACACCATGTTATAATAAATAAGATCAATGAAACTACGTCTGAACCTACTGTTACATTTTATTATTGCTTAGGGAAACTTGACGAAAAAAACAAAAAATAGATGCTTATTAAGACACAAACAAGAGTGAAAACGAAATCGTCCTAAACCATATTATCTCCAGTAGGGATGTTAAGGATATCCATATTCGTAACCGAAACTACCGGATATGCGAAATAAAAAAATATCCGTATCCGTAACCGAAACCGAAATAAATGTTTCGGATAATTTCGGATAGTGGCGGAATCTAAAAATCTAAATGAAACACGTTACGGCAAGTTGTTTTTGGCTGCGTTCCGTAAACCGCTTACAGAACTGTGACCAAAGTGTTGGTTCTCTCTCTGAGCTCAATGTAGCGGTGTTTATGACGTCATCGTTCTCACCCATCGTCTTCTATATAAATAAAACCATTTTATTATCTATTTGTTTCTTATTACTTTTGAAATTTCTAGAATCTAATATCCGTAACCGAAACTATCCGAAACTACCGGATAATCCGAAATAATTTCATATCCGTATCCGAAACCAAAACCGATATAAAACAATTTCAATATCCGTATCTGAAACCGAAATTCCATATCCGTAACATCCCTAATCTGTAGGGCTACGGTGCCAACTTGCAAGTATGGCTTAAGTGACAGTGGTCAGTCCTAGTTCTCTGCTGGCTGTGAACACTTGTATAGATATACGTACAAGGCAGCAGCGTCCTCCTGAAGGTGACAGTGGTCAGTCCTAGTTCTCTGCTGGCTGTGAACACTTGTATAGATATACGTACAAGGCAGCAGCGTCCTCCTGAAGGTGACAGTGGTCAGTCCTAGTTCTCTGCTGGCTGTGAACAGTTGTGCGGAGTCACTTCCTCCGAGGACCACGTCGCGACACACTCCGCGCCACGCTCCTAGCACTTGTACACACTGCAAAACAAATATTGGTATTCAAGATTAGGCAGGAACACGGTTAAAATGAGACTATAATAATGTATGTTGTGTATTTACTTAGACTTAGTAGAAAGACCGATATTGTAATTCATAATCAACGTTATATTAAAGTTATTTGGATGCAAACGGTAAATGACGTAAATGAGTAGATGTTGTCTACTGTGTACTGTGTTTTCAGTAAAAAAAAGCCGTAGAATTATTAGTATCTTCCAGTGTGTGTGTCTATGCGTGTATGTGTTTGTGTGTGTATGTGAGTATGTGAGTGTGTGTGTGTTTGAGTATGTGAGTGTGTGTGTATACGCACCGGTGCCTTGTCGGTGATGTTGTAGTCGTCCACGAACCCCCGCCTCGTGGCCTCGTCGAAGTGCGCCACCACGACGTCGGCGCCCAGCATGCGCGACGCGCTGGCGGCGCCCGACACGCCGAACGACATGTAGTCGCGCGGGCCGATCTGTGGGCACACCGATAACGAACCATGCATACATACGTACAAACATTGCGGTGTGTGAATGTAAGTAATAGTGTAGCTGAGCACACGGGAAGGCATAAACAAAAGCTATTTGAGGATCGTGATCGTTTTCAAATGCTTCCTCCATTTCAATCTCTAGATGCGATCGTGATCAATATTTTATTACTTATACGAAGTAGCTATCAATAATACAAACGTCTGAGTTTATTGTTGCACTTTAATGATGGCACGTACTTTACAGAGAAAAGCCAAATGAAAGTCGATTTAAACCAAGTGAAATGAAGTGAACAAACAAGTAACAATAAGGAAAAATAACACAAGCTAGACACATACTTCTTAGAGAGCATGGAATCTTACTTAAATATGTATAATCATTCCATCACGAAGTTAATAAATATCCTGGCAATAAGACATCAATAGAAAATTAATAGAAAGTCACATTGACTTAAGAGGCCCTTTTGTCGACTATCACATAAGCTTTATTAAGTGGAACGTAAACCTAAATTTAAATTGAAACCTTACTAACCAAATATCATTCACAAGGTTCTTGAATTGCGCATATAATTACTTAGATATCATATCACCAAACTTCGTCTGTAACTAATGAAAATATTACTTTTAAGGTGGCATTTATGTTTATATTTAAAAAAAATGCTAGGGAATAACTAATTCATGTAATAAGTTACCTTCCCGGCCAGTTGTATGGTGATCTGGTTCCCGAACACCTCCCACGCCACCTGGTAGTCGCGGTGCAGTTGACGACAGTTCGGCAGTGACGGCCTGGACACAAATAACTACTATTAGATATTGAGGTACCATAGAAAAAATAACATTGTAATTTTTTTGTTGTGTGTGCATGTGTACATACCAGGGATGTTATGGATATAAAATTTCGGATATGGATTGGATACGGATATTGGAATTATTATTATACCGGATAGGGATACGGATACGAAACAATTTCGGATTATCCGTTAGTTTCGGATAATTTCGGTTAGTAGATTTTCGTGGAATATAAAATTTTTTGTCATCAAATTTCCTTTGTCATCCACCGCGCGGCAAATCACCTTGTCATGACTTGACTCAAATAGGCTCTATCTCTATCCGATACTATCTGAAACTTTTATTTCGGATATCCGATAATTTCGGTTACGGTTACGGAGCTCCCTAACATCAGGTACGTACCTGTGCGGGTGCAGGTCTGCGAGCGCGGGCGGCACACAGCAGCTAGTTGTGTGTGTGTGTGTACCTGTGCGGGTGCAGGTCTGCGAGCGCGGGCGGCACACAGCAGCTAGTTGTGTGTGTGTGTGTACCTGTGCGGGTGCAGGTCTGCGAGCGCGGGCGGCACAGTCCCTAGTTGTGTGTGTGTGTACCTGTGCGGGTGCAGGTCTGCGAGCGCGGGCGGCACAGTCCCTAGTTGTGTGTGTGTGTACCTGTGCGGGTGCAGGTCTGCGAGCGCGGGCGGCACAGTCCCTAGTTGTGTGTGTGTGTACCTGTGCGGGTGCAGGTCTGCGAGCGCGGGCGGCACAGTCCCTAGTTGTGTGTGTGTGTACCTGTGCGGGTGCAGGTCTGCGAGCGCGGGCGGCACAGTCCCTAGTTGTGTGTGTGTGTACCTGTGCGGGTGCAGGTCTGCGAGCGCGGGCGGCACACAGCAGCTAGTTGTGTGTGTGTGTGTACCTGTGCGGGTGCAGGTCTGCGAGCGCGGGCGGCACAGTCCCTAGTTGTGTGTGTGTGTACCTGTGCGGGTGCAGGTCTGCGAGCGCGGGCGGCACAGTCCCTAGTTGTGTGTGTGTGTACCTGTGCGGGTGCAGGTCTGCGAGCGCGGGCGGCACAGTCCCTAGTTGTGTGTGTGTGTACCTGTGCGGGTGCAGGTCTGCGAGCGCGGGCGGCACAGTCCCTAGTTGTGTGTGTGTGTACCTGTGCGGGTGCAGGTCTGCGAGCGCGGGCGGCACAGTCCCTAGTTGTGTGTGTGTGTACCTGTGCGGGTGCAGGTCTGCGAGCGCGGGCGGCACAGTCCCTAGTTGTGTGTGTGTGTACCTGTGCGGGTGCAGGTCTGCGAGCGCGGGCGGCACAGTCCCTAGTTGTGTGTGTGTGTACCTGTGCGGGTGCAGGTCTGCGAGCGCGGGCGGCACAGTCCCTAGTTGTGTGTGTGTGTACCTGTGCGGGTGCAGGTCTGCGAGCGCGGGCGGCACAGTCCCTAGTTGTGTGTGTGTGTACCTGTGCGGGTGCAGGTCTGCGAGCGCGGGCGGCACAGTCCCTAGTTGTGTGTGTGTGTACCTGTGCGGGTGCAGGTCTGCGAGCGCGGGCGGCACAGTCCCTAGTTGTGTGTGTGTGTACCTGTGCGGGTGCAGGTCTGCGAGCGCGGGCGGCACAGTCCCTAGTTGTGTGTGTGTGTACCTGTGCGGGTGCAGGTCTGCGAGCGCGGGCGGCACAGTCCCTAGTTGTGTGTGTGTGTACCTGTGCGGGTGCAGGTCTGCGAGCGCGGGCGGCACAGTCCCTAGTTGTGTGTGTGTGTACCTGTGCGGGTGCAGGTCTGCGAGCGCGGGCGGCACAGTCCCTAGTTGTGTGTGTGTGTACCTGTGCGGGTGCAGGTCTGCGAGCGCGGGCGGCACAGTCCCTAGTTGTGTGTGTGTGTACCTGTGCGGGTGCAGGTCTGCGAGCGCGGGCGGCACAGTCCCTAGTTGTGTGTGTGTGTACCTGTGCGGGTGCAGGTCTGCGAGCGCGGGCGGCACAGTCCCTAGTTGTGTGTGTGTGTACCTGTGCGGGTGCAGGTCTGCGAGCGCGGGCGGCACAGTCCCTAGTTGTGTGTGTGTGTACCTGTGCGGGTGCAGGTCTGCGAGCGCGGGCGGCACAGTCCCTAGTTGTGTGTGTGTGTACCTGTGCGGGTGCAGGTCTGCGAGCGCGGGCGGCACAGTCCCTAGTTGTGTGTGTGTGTACCTGTGCGGGTGCAGGTCTGCGAGCGCGGGCGGCACAGTCCCTAGTTGTGTGTGTGTGTACCTGTGCGGGTGCAGGTCTGCGAGCGCGGGCGGCACAGTCCCTAGTTGTGTGTGTGTGTACCTGTGCGGGTGCAGGTCTGCGAGCGCGGGCGGCACAGTCCCTAGTTGTGTGTGTGTGTACCTGTGCGGGTGCAGGTCTGCGAGCGCGGGCGGCACAGTCCCTAGTTGTGTGTGTGTGTACCTGTGCGGGTGCAGGTCTGCGAGCGCGGGCGGCACAGTCCCGAGTTGTGGGTGGGTGTACCTGTGCGGGTGCAGGTCTGCGAGCGCGGGCGGCACAGTCCCTAGTTGTGTGTGTGTGTACCTGTGCGGGTGCAGGTCTGCGAGCGCGGGCGGCACAGTCCCTAGTTGTGTGTGTGTGTACCTGTGCGGGTGCAGGTCTGCGAGCGCGGGCGGCACGGACAGCGGCGCGGGCAGCAGCACGCTCGCGGCGGGCGCGCGGCGCGCGGGCAGCCACACGCTCAGCCAGCCCAGCGCGCGCACGGACTGCGCGCCGGGCAGCGTGAGCGTGACGTCCACGCCGGTGTACGTGCGCAGCGGCTCGAGGCTGCGGGCCGATGGGATGACAAGGTGTGAAGGTAGGAAAACGCGGTATCTCCCACACGGAAGGAAAGTCTTGTCGATAGAGGCGCGCCGACCGGGTGAAACGTCACGTGTAGTATAGCATTAAGACATACATTCGCGTTGAAAGCCATTTTTAATACAATTGCTCAAAAAGTGGCGTATTGCAGGGACGTATAGCGTTCGGGATGTGGGCTATTACACACTCGTGCTTTTTTTTTACCTTTCCCGCACTCGTATGTTCTCTTTCCCAACTGTCAAAATAATGTCTATTAAAAAGAAAAAATTACCAACCATGTTGTTTTTAGTAAAAGAAGAAAGAAGTTTTTATGATTCATGTTAATACTTACGTAGCGTAGGTATATTTCTTAATATAGCTTTTTTTAGCTACTAGTTTGATTCGATATCAGATTTAATGATTTGATTGAATTAGTGTGGTTGGTTTCATTTCATTTTATCTCATTAAATTTCATTTTCATTTCATATCAATAAAAAAATTCTACTGAAGACTTGACTATATGGGCATAGTAAACTTTGCCTACCAAATGCGTGAAGAAAAAATGGCCCCATTTTCCAGAAATTTTCTTTGCGAGTTTAGTTGTTTGTTGCACAAAATGAGTTATTTCGACATTTACGATCCTAATTTTATATTTAATTAAATTGCTTTATTTTTTCGCAACTGTATTAAAAATAGTCGTTCAGTACACGTGCGGAACCGTCATTGCAACTCGTCCCGCCTGTCAACCCTCGCCTTCGGCTGTGCCTCGGCTCCGGTAGACATTTGTCGGAACTCGTTGTAATAACAGCCTTTCCACACTTGTATTGAAATATACTATTAACACATTTGGGAGTTTGCGTGAACATTTGCAAATTGCGTTTTACTTTCGTTTCGCTAATCGTTTTTACGATTAGTCATATGAGCCGGAAAACAGACATTGTTCAATTTAAATGTACCATTTGATTGATTGCATTATACCGAAGTTTCATTCAATCAAATACACAAATAAAGCTTAATTTGCAGGAAATGTTGCACTATAACCATATTTTGGGGTTTTTATTAAAAGACTTTTTGATAACACACTTGTCGAATATAACAAATTTAGATGGAAATATTTTTTTTTAATAAATTTCGAAAATAGATAAGCTATAAACATGAGATTCAAACATAACCAATATAAAATCTAGGTGCACTCTCCAGAGAAAACTTAACGTTCCGTACTAACTAATACAGTAAATTGTGTGAACTCACTATCCGTGTTCGTCGGGTATCTTGAACCCGCGCGCGGACGGCTGCGGCCCGGCGCCGGCCCAGAAGTACGCCTCCTCGCCGCCCGCGTACTTGAAGTCCTTTATACTGCAATACAACATAGACGTGACCACAGATTCCACTTCATTGCTTACGAGTTTCTACGTATTAAGTAAACAGTAGATATTAAACGATCGAGGCCTATAATAGGCTAATAATTCTAATAATTAGAAGCTTGAGGTACTTTAATTATAGGTAAAGTTCGACTATCTGGTAAGATAATTGATTAATTTTAACATAGGCACGTTTTTACTACAGTTGTGTAGTATCGAGTTACAAAAGCAACATTCTCAACAAAAAAACACTTTAGCACGTGGCAAATACAAGCAATAAGGACTACTACATTCTTCTAGGCGCTCGCTAACAACACAGGCAGTTTGGAGGCGTACTCACAGTATGGTCTTGGCGTCCAGCACGGTGACGGGCCCGCTGGACACGGCCACGTCCGCGGCGTCGCGCGCCAGCGGCGGCAGCACGCGCGGCGCCGGCGCCTCCCAGCCCTCCGGCACGTCCACGTCGCCTGCACACACACGGTGCTCACTACACACATACACACACACACGGTGCTCACTACACACATACACACACACACGGTGCTCACTACACACATACATACACACACATGCTCACTAACACACACGACTTCGAAATACGTGCAATCCAAGTTGTGTGGGTTTAACGACAAAGCGCTTTGAGAAAGTAGCTATTAACCTTGCTATTCGCTATACTCAATTTGGCTGGGGTTTTCCGTGACCTTAGATATCTCGATAAAGAACAATAGAAAAACAACTTGAATGACTATAATGTGGCATAATAAACGTAGACGCATGTGAAGTGAGATCGTTGCAACTAAAAACAAGCTTTGATGTGCCTAGTGCACAACTACTTTTTGGTTTTATACAAATATAAGATTAATGTCTTCTTAAGAAATGAGATACTATTTCAACTTGCTTAATGTAAATTTCTCAAACGAAAATTATTTATTTAGATAGGTGGAAATGTATATGTAAACTCTAAAACTTTTTTTTATGTACCTACTCTGTAAGCTACTTGAACACAGAAGTTAAAGTTTGTAAATCACATGAAACTAGATCAAAAATTTTAAGCTAATCTAATAATCAAAAAAAGCTTGACGTAAGCGGAAAACTTCTAACTATGTAACCATGCCAACACTAATCTAAGTTACAACTACCTCCATTCTAACTATTTCTAACATACCGAAGGCGTTCTGCGATCCGATGTCGTAGACCGCGAACCACTTGAGCCGCGATATGCGCCGGCCCTCGGGCAGCGTCAGACGCACCTCCGCGTTGATGTAGCGCTCCAACACATTCGTCCTGAAAACATGGACACTGGTATATCGGTTCAAAATTAGTTGGTTAAGAAATTTCATGTAGATACCTGTTCTAAGATTTAAGCAATTTGTGCAAATTATTTTCAAAAGAATATTACGAAATAACAGGCAACTTTTTTTTTATTAAATACTTTAAATTTGAAATGAAATGAAATAAATTATATTTAACTAGCCAAATAACTTTTGGAGAAACTAACATTCCTACCTCCAAATTGAAGTCCAGTCTATAACTTCTTACTGTCACTTCCTTATATCAGGAAGTATGTTTTCAAGTTCAGTTTTGTAAGTTTTACCGAAAATAACCTAATGTTACACAAACTATGACGCAGCATTCTACATTAAAAGGTTTATAAACAAACATACTTTCCATGCTCATCAGGCACTATGAATCCTTGAGGCCCCGCTCGCAGAGTGTCTCCGGCCCAGAAAAAGGCATCATCTCCGGTTCCATCATAATTGAAATCCACCAGCAAAATGGTGTTGTCATCTACAGCATACACTTCTCCAGACACCTACAAATAATATTTAACTTTTATCTTTCGTTTAATATATCCAAAAGCTTGCTAGCTAACATAAAAAAACAATGGCAAGGAAAAATCACCAAGTTATAACTATGCCAGCATGTTCTATAAAAAACAAGTTTTTCATTTTGCTGTTTTCAATTAGGTAACTAATTTGGTTAGAGTTCAAATTCTATGCTTTGTGATTAAATATCATTACTATTTTAGGCATAGTGCAATAATTAACTTTGCAGTAATTAAATTTACTAGTTTTTTAACTGTTGGTTTTTGACTGAAACAGGAAAATTTAAGTTACTTCATTATTACTTCTTTTGCAATATGGTAGTTGTAACATTTGATTTTGATAATACACAGAGAAATACTAGTAATGCAATTTTTAGTAATTTAACTTACCTACTTGTTCTTACCATTTTGATTTAAACAAGAGAAGGAAAAATACAAGTTTTTGTTCAGTTTTCTTATCCTTGAACTGTATATAAAACTTTTGACATAGACACAGATAAAGATTTAGATACTATAAATTAAAAAAAATGTGATGACTGAATAAAGTATTCTGTAAATACAATTAAGAAACTATCAATAAGGTTACTTATAAATAAATAAAACCATGCAACTTAGAGACAGTTATTACTAAGTAACAAAAACCTTTTAAAGCATCAATATATTGTGTGCACACACATGTTTAGTAGGTTAAAATATCAGGAAGTACATATAATTAAAATGCAGACAGTAAAAATATTAGTCATACATAGTTCAGTAAGTAATTGGAGAAACACTTTTACAGAAATCATACCTGATGGTGATAGGACTTGAGTTTTCCAATAGGTTTTCCCTTGTAGGGGCCTTCATCTTCATCCTGGCATTTACACTCTGCAACGTAAAAAGTTTGCAAGGTTGTATACAAAGTGAAAGTTGGCTAGTTTACTCACACTTACTCACTTACCATACAATACAAATGCTAAAAATAACACACCAGTCTTTATTTTACTTAAATACATTTTTAAATATTAAATTTATGTTAAGTTTTGGACTTTAAAACTTGTGTTAAAATTAAATTTCTCATTTCTTTTTCAAATTAGACACCAAAAGTAAGTATGGAAAGACAGATAAGTGAACCGACGACAGACAGACGACGGTGACGGCGCGGCGGTCGACGTTCAATCACTCACTGTCACAGTCTTATCAAGTCAATGTCATTGCCAAGTTTTTTTTTTTTTTTAATATTTTATTTTACGGGCCTGGCACATGACCTTTTAGCCACTTACATACTACTACATTATAAATTTTTAACAAATAAAATTATTTAAATTACAACTTAATACTAATAGAAAACAGAAATTTAAATAAAGGCTTATAAAATAAAGTTTTGGATAAGAGATAATGGAGTAATTTCACAGTATTGTCACTTTCACATTCACCGATGTCAATGTCAATTTCTTCGAAAAGCGTCTGTCTTTGTATAACGTATTTTCGGCATTTCAGCACGATGTGGATAAGGTCTTCCTCTTCTTGGCACTCGTCACAAAGTCCGGTGTTGCTTAATTGTAATCTGTTCAGGTGCGACTTGGCCTGGCTGTGGCCAAACCTCATCCTGTTGATGGTCGTGATAAATGTTCTGGGTCCTGAAATCTTATGGTACCAGGGTTGGGCGGGCGGTACCTTTTGGATCTGGTAGTACCATCTTCCCTTATCAGTGGATACTTTCATCCAGTACTCTTGAAAAACTTTCTTGTGGTATTCCCTCATTGGAGCATGTAGATCAGTGAATGGTATGTGCCAGGAGTCACTGTGGTCTTCATCTGGTACACCTCTTGCTGCCTTATCTGCTTCTTCATTTCCAGTTATACCGGAGTGAGAAGGTACCCACATAAATTTTACAAATTTACTGTTTAGAGACATATCATATAATAATTGTTTAATTTTGTAAATCAAGTGATTAGTACTAAATTTTAACATCTTATTTTCCAAAGCAGTGAGAGCACTAAGTGAATCAGTAAGGATTAAAAAATTGTTACAATTGACATGAGAGATATAGATAAGAGAGCTATATATGGCATAACATTCAGCACTGAATATGCTGCACTTGGGGTCTATTTTAATACATTTTTTATATTTTCTTTGGGGATCATAATATGCTGATGTGACAGTGCTTGCGGTTTTCGAGCCATCCGTGTAAATTCTATATCCAGTATTATCAGTAATATTCAAAGGTCTATTTGATTTGTAATATTTGAATTAAGTATTTTTACATCATTCATTAGAGCATTAAAATCTGTATTATATAAGGGCCAATGATTTTCTCTAAACATATTTTTGCCTAAAATAAAGTGAATATGTAGACTAATTCTCAAAAGTTCAGGGAGTTTTCTTAAAATTATGTTTGTGTTGTCTATATATGGACCTAACTGAATGTTGTGTGATGGAATTGTTGGAAGTATTCTATTCATTACATGGCTGTTGTTGGAAGCAATTGCTTTTAAACAAAATCTTTCTGCTATTCTTAGTCTTATTAAAGTTAGCGGGGGTATACATGCTTCTGCCTCCATAACATGTATAGGGGTAGAACACATTGCGCCAGTTATGATTCTGAGTGCTTTGTTTTGAATAATATCTAATTTTCTCAACAAGTTATAATTGCAATTAAAATAAGCTAAGGCACTATAATCAAAGTGGCTACGAACTAGACTTTTATAAAGCATTGATAAAGTTTTGGGATCTGATCCCCAGTGTACACCTGTCAAAGATCTAACTATGTTGAGCCCTCGGCAGGCACATTTCATTATCTGTTCTATATGATTCTGAAAAAGCAATTTACTGTCAAGGTGAACCCCTAAAAACTTTTTGTTATCAGTCCAATTTAAAGTATTATTGTGAAGTTTTACATTAAATAAGCTATTAGAATATGTTTTAGAGAAAATCATTGCTTCACTTTTTTCCGAACTAAGAGTTAGTTTTAATTTATCTTTATAGTAATAATGTACTTGTTCTAAAGCTCTATTTAAATTATTTACTGCAATATTGACATCCTTATGACTACTGTATATTACAAGATCATCTGCATATTGAAGATATTTTACATTAGTATGCTCAGAAATAAATCTATTTAGATGACATGTGTATAAATTGTATAGAAGAGGTGATATAGTGGCACCTTGCATAGTGCCTTTATATACACTTCTAGGACCATATAAAATATTGTTATGTTTTACATACATGGTTCTGTTATATAAAAAATTAAAAATCCATTTACAGACTTTACCTGGTATACCTATGTCAATTAAGACACTAACAAGGATAGATGGATCAACATTATCAAATGCCCCCTGAACATCAAGAAAGGCACAAACAGTGCAAGAAAAAGAATAAAATGACTGTCTAATGTCTGATATTAATGCTACAAAACTTTCTGTACAACTTTTGCCTGTACGAAAACCATATTGTTCATTTGGTAAGATATTATTGCTTTCTACATACCAATCTAATCTAACTTTTAACATGTATTCAAATACTTTTCCTATGCAAGATGACAACGATATAGGCCTGTAAGAATTAAATTCATTTTCTGGTTTGTCTGGTTTCAGGATGGGTATAATCAATTGTGTTTTCCAAGAAACTGGAATAAGTCCCTTAGACCATAGTATATTGTAAATATTAAGTAATGTTTTTTGTGCATTTTCATGTAAATAATTTAGAAGTTTATATGGAATGTCATCTAATCCTGGGGTTGTATTTTTCCTAGATTTGACGGCTGACTGGTACTCTTCCCATGTAAAGGGATTACTTATAAAAGCATTTGTTGAATTACTCTCTTGTATAAAATAAGTGTCTAATAATTTGCTATCTATACATTTTTCAGGTGGATTAATTGGAGCATACTTATCAAAGAAAGATGGAATCCATTCATTATTTTTTGGTTGTACATTAGAGGATGTTCTTTTAAATCTGCGGATATAGTTCCATACTACTGCAATAGGTGTGTATCTATCAAATGACTCACAGAGATTTCTCCAACCATTCTTTTTCTTTTCTTTTAAAAGTATTTTTTTACTAGCATCAGTTTTTTTATAATTAATGTAATTATCTATAGTAGGATGATGTCTATAATAATTAAGTGCTCTTTTACTGTTTCTTACTGCTTCTGAGCATTCATTATCCCACCAGGGAACAGGTTTTTTCATATTTTTTGAAGAAGTTGTTTTAAGTTTTGGAATAGATTTTTCTTTAATTGTATTTAGCATATCACAGAATTCATTATATGACAGTAATGGATCCCTATAGTTTATGGTGAATGATTTGAATGCTTTTTCTGTTTCAGATGTAAAAAGTTCCCAGTTTGCTTTATTGTAAAGAAATCTTTCTGATTCTTGACCTACCTCAAAGGTTTCTGGTGACAGCTGAATAGAAGTTAAAGTGGGATAATGATAACTGCCCATTGGATCGTCATGAACACTCCAGTGACACAGTGGGGCAATGTTGGGACTGACACAAGTAATATCTATAGAAGACTGGCTATTCCGTGCACTACCTACAGTGGTTGGAGCTCCTGAGTTCAAGATACATAGATCACATTCATCTAACAAGTCATATACATCTGTACCTCTTGGTTTAGTTGAGATACACCCAAATGCAACATGATGTGCATTTAAATCTCCAGATATTAAAATAGGTTTAGGTAAACTATTAATAATTTGTTTAAGCTGTCTTGATTTAAATCGCCCTGGTCTAGGTGGGCTGTAAGAACAGATAATAGATATATTACCTGTATCAGTTTTAAGAACTATAGCTGCAGATTGTAGATCATCATAATAAGGCATATTTACACTATTGTATTTGAAATGATTTTTAATAAGTATACCAACTCCCCCATGACCATTAGGGCCATTTTGGAAAATAAAATTGTAGCCAGATATTTTGAAATGTATATTATTTTTGAGATGAGTTTCATTCAATAGGCATATATCAATGTCATGTTCTTGTAGAAAAGTATTCAAAAGTGGCTTTTTACTATTAAGGCTTTCTATATTAAATTGACAAATTTTTAAAAATTTATCCATTTTTCAAATTATCAACTAAAACTTCTTTTATGACTGATGTAGTCATTTTTTTATTACTGTTACCTAAGTTTACTAATGTTGCCACAAGAGATTTTAAGATGTTGTCATTCTTCAATATTCCTTCTATAATCTGTTCAGTTGTTATTTCTTTTGGTTTAATATTTTTTTTAGGTAGAGACGGAAAGTCTGAGTCATAGTGAGCTAAACTGTAGGTATGGTCAGTATTTTTGATAACGTTAGCATATGTAACTTTATTTTTTTTGTCTAATATTCTTTTTTGTTTCACTGGACAGTCACGTGATATAGCCAGATGTTGGCCACCGCAGTTAGCACAATGTAATGCCTGATCATTGGGGCATTCTGAATAATGATGATCCTTAGCACAGATTGAGCATTTTTGTAGGGACTTACAGATTTTAGCATGGTGATTAAATTTAAAGCACTTAAAGCATTGTAATAATGGAGGATTATATTCGTAGACTTTATAGGTAAAAATATCTAAGGATACAGACTCTGGCAAAGTATTAGATAGAAAAGTTACTGAAACAGTTTGAAATGGTTTAATTTTACCCTCAACTTTCTTGGTGAACCTTCTCACCCCGATAATCTCTGAAGAAGATATTAATTTTTTGAAGAGATCTTCATTACTTATTTTAGTGGGTACATACCTCAGCACACCGATCTTTTCGATGCTCCTTGCTGGGATGAAAGCTTTAAGACTGTGTCGCTTCTGGAATTCTTCATTTAATAAATAGTTATTGGCATTACTTGCCTGGGTAAAAGTTATACCAATTTTATTTGCAGAAATTCGTTTAATTCCTGTCACTCCTTTAACTTCTTCTTTGAAAAGACCCGCTAGAGTCAGTGGATTTCTATTTCCTATGTTTCCCTCATTGGTGCTTTCAGTAAACACAACGTATTCTTGAGAGCAGGATTTTTCCGGAAAGAGACGTCTGTAACCGGGCTTGGTGTAAGGAATGTACAGCGAATCCTCAAGAACATGGTCGGCGGACGGAGTAGTAGGCCTCCGCGGCCGCTTTCTGCCGGGTTTCCCAGGGGACGAGCCCCCTGGGTCCTCCATATCAATTTTTTATAATGAGACTTTTATTTATTAATTATGTGCCAATGAAAATATCTAAAAGTTAATAATAACTAATTTTTCAAATTTTTCAAAAAAATACGCAACTTTTCAAAATGCCCGCCCAAGCTTTCCAATGCCAAGTCTTTTTTAATTGTTTCCAAAGTGAATAATAGAAATCTTTAATTAACCATCATTATCATCGCTATTTACGTATGCTTTTATATTTATCCACATTGTCTCCTAATAGTACGAGATCCGACCGCGTGATTTATACGTTCATATGTTTGATTATTAAAATATAATTTTTATCGATATTTATAACTAAACCAATGCAGATCCGCAAAGGTGGCCATCCAAATTTGGCCGCAATTAATTTTAATTAAAATGTAATTAATTATTTATTTTTTAACAATAACGTTCACCTGTAATTGTTAAAAAATATATTTCATTAGAAAGAAATATACCTGAGATACCGAAAAAGTTCAAGGTGCCATCCCTCACTTGGTCGCAACCTAATGTCAGCCAGGTCATGGGGTCTCATCCCGAAGCAAAGAATCGATAGTTTCTTAAATGCACAAAAGATGGCGCTACAAGTAGCGATTGAAATATAAGCATTTTGAAAAATGAATAAGATGAAAATTTTCCTTTCGAATATGATAGATTTAATTTGTTTGGTGTTCAAGTAGCAAAAGCTATCTAAATAACATAATTCTAAGTTAAAATTAAAAAATTCTTCATTTTATAACAAAATCAAGTTTTGTAATGGCGTTCATAGATGTCGCCTTGTACTTCGGTATACTCTGTTTCTTAAAATATTACACATATACAGGGTGTCCCAAAAGGTTACGTAGCTGGGAAGGGGGGTGGTAGGGGTGGCCACAAGGGACACCAGAAAAATAATAAAAAATATCCCCTCTGGATATTTCCATTAAAAAAATCCATTATTTATAAAACTAAAAATTTTACACCTTGTTACCCTATTTTGCTTACTGTACCTACAGATATTGCTGTATTTGAAAAAAAAACCTGTTACATAATCGTCAATAACCCTTTATCAAATTGAAATAAAAAAACTATACATGTCTAACCAAGATTTTAAAGAAAATTTAGTTCTTGTCCAGTCAATGACTTAGTAATTACGATTTCACTCAACTTCCTCCAAGCGTACTGAAAAAAAAACGTACTACGCAACTGCGGCGAGTAACTTAAAAAAATAGGTAATTTTATTGCGATTCCAAAATGGTATAACACTTATTTGAAAAATTCTTACTAGGACATTTAAAAATATTTTTCGGGAACAATACTCCTGCAAAAATAAAAATATCAAAAATCAATAGTCTCAAATTCGTACGCAAATACATTTTTAAATATCTATTCTGTTGCTTTGATGTTACTGCCCGGTATATTTCTCAAGATTGGAGTACAAACATACTTCAAACATTCAAGTACAGTCTAGGCTAGATCAACGCGTAAGTTGTAAAAATATGGAGTTTGATCTGCGCATCATTTGTGCGTACCACCGTGCGTGTCACGCGGAATTTTTTGCCGCGCACTACGCAGATGTGGAATGAACTTCCTGCAGCGGTATTCCTAGCTACCTACAACATGGGGCTCTTCAAGTCGAGAGTGTATTCCCACCTTAAAGGTCAGCAACACACCCCCAACACCCACAGTGTTGCGGGTAGTTATGGGCGGCGGTGATCACTTACCATAAGGTGCCTCGCATGCTCGTTTGCTCGTTTAATAAAAAATAAAAAAGTTTCTGAAAAACCCATCAAGGACTTGGTTGACTTGAGCTCATTTATGACGCTCATTTTTAAAACGACGCAGGGCATGTATTTATGTTGGTGGTAGACATTTCGAGCATTTTATTTAAATAATAAATTATAATTAGTTTTCTTTCGAGTTCCATTATAACTGCAACTGTAATGTACTCGTTAAGCTGTGACCGTTTTGAAACTAACTAACCAAACTTTTTTGTATGGAAATAGAATTTATTTTTATTTGTTATCACAGCTTACCTAGTCTTAGACTGTACCTACAGGGTAATAGATGTCTATGGCCTATACTGAAATTATGATGAATATTACCCAAAACTATTTTAGGGATGAGCTGAAAGTATTAGTTAATAAGCCACTTTAAGGTAAGAATCCAGTTAGATAAGCTAATCAAATCTATCAACCTTTGCTTTTGTACAGACCAGACAAGATGAAGCTTGATCCCTTACAACTTTCGTGTACTTGAGTAAATGCAGTAAAGATTATTTTCCCTGGCATATGGAAAAGCTTAATCTAGCCGTATTCGAATGTTTGAGGTAGGTATGTCTGTACTCCAATCTTGAGAATTATACCGGGCAGTAACATCAAAGCAACAGAATAGACATTTAAAAATGTATTTGCGTACGAATTTGAGACTATTGTTTTTTGATATTTTTATTTTTGCAGGAGTATTGTTCCCGAAAAATATTTTTAAATGTCCTAGTATGAATTTTTCAAATAAATGTTATACCATTTTGGAATCGCAATAAAATTACCTATTTTTTTAAGTTACTCGCCGCAGTTGCGTAGTACATTTTTTTTTCAGTACGCTTGGAGAAAGTTGAGTGAAATCGTAATTACTAAGTCATTGACTGGACAAGAACTTAATTTTCTTTAAAATCTTGGTTAAATATGTATAGTTTTTTTATTTCAATTTGATAAAGGGTTATTGACGATTACATAACAGGTTTTTTTTTTCAAATACAGCAATATCTGTAGGTACAGTAAGCAAAATAGGGTAACAAGGTGTAAAATTTTTAGTTTTATAAAAAAATGATTTTTTTAATGGAAATATCCAGAGGGGAATTTTTTTATTATTTTTCTGGCGACCCTTGTGACCATCCCTACCACCCCCCTTCCCAGCTACGTAACCTTTTGGGACACGCTGTATTTATTTTATTTTTTATTAATATTGCTAGGTTAGGTATTAATTATTGGTATTAGAAACATTCTAGAATAAAATTCCATCGATATCCAGTTCTGTAGTTACCTACTTGTGTTGCTCGAAATGCTAAGTAAGTAGGTAGGTTAGTTTTGAAACGTACGTACTACACCATCGATAGACTATTGATATTTGTTTGACTAATCGGTGAGACTCGAAGGACTAATTAATAAATCAAATAAATACAAAATTGATTGTTTGATGTCACTTGTTGCTTAATAAAAAAGACCATTCACGGTCCATATAAACTTTGGCCCAAAACTAAAAGCGCCGGCCAGCAAAAAAAGAAGGTTTTAAATGTAAGACCACATCAATCAGATAATTTCATTGTATGAGACTAACCTCCTAAAGTCAACATCTTACATGTTAATAGGAAACGAAAGTTGTTTTCTTTTTCATACAGAAAGGTAAGAATGAAATGCATGCATTTGTAAACATTCTTTTGTCATCTTATTCACGGATCATAAACAAAATATTTTCCTACTTTAAACGCGTTTTCTTCGGTTCAAATTTAAATATAAACAAACTAATCCTATTAAATAAGGTATTTAAAGATAATTTCATCAATTAACCTTTTGAACGCCTCAGTCTCCTATACCAGACAAGCTCTTTCGGGCTCACGGGAATTAAATGTGTTTAAAAACTGAAAACTGCTATCGAAATAAGAGTATAAAAATAAGTCTCTTTGAGCTATAAGATCTGAGAAATCTATATCTATACTTATAATAAATCTGTAGAGAGGTCAATTCTGTACATGAAATATATTTCCAAAATATCTATCAGGGGGTGATTAGGGATCGATACTGATGCCAAAAATGCAGTCAGTAAAATTTTTGTCTGTCTGTCTGTCTGTCTGTCTGTTTGATCGTTATAGAAACAAAAACTACTGGACGGAGTTTAACGAAACTTGGTACAAGTATTCTGCATACTCCTGGGCAGGTTATAGGATACTTTTCATCACGCTACAATCAATAGGAGCAGAAAAGTGAAGGGAAATGTTGGGAAAACGGGAGAAGTTACTCCATTTTTTAAGACTCCGTCGCGTGTGCAACCTTAATGGTTAAAGCTACACAGAAATCATGTATGACGGAAATGTCCTCCTTAAAATTATATATTTATTTATTTATTAGAAAACCAACAGCGATATTACAAAGGAAATATTAACAGGTTTCCCTTTTATTACATAAAATACAAGTTCAGTAGGTATGTTGCTGGATGCAGGTGCGTACATTAAAAAAAGTTTTTAATGTCTGAATATAATAGCATATAACATCATATATAAAAAAATATCCCACGAAAGCATACGTCCATCTTTTATGCTTGACTCACAAAAACGCGTATAACTCCCGATAGCTCTTCAGTTTGAAGCTTTCTGATTATATTTGTCTACTCTTTCGTTTCAAAGTTGTGTTTTAAATTTGGATTTTTTATACAGTACTCCACTATTACGGCAGATATTTAAGTGGACTCAGCTTATTAAACCATTAAACATAGCTTAACATATTACATACTAGCTTTTGCCCGCAGCTTCGCACGCGTTAAATTCGGAGTAAAATCCCTTTCTCTATACAATGATATTAAAAATCATAGGCACAGACAGAGAAAGCGACTTCGTAGTGATTATAAAGGAACTTTCTTAAAATGGAAGTTTATCCGCAGATTTGTGAATTAATAATGTTATGTCGAGTAACTTAGTGTGTAGGATATCTTAGTGATAGTGATTGATCATACAAAATACTCAAATCAATAGGCTCAATAGGTATATTTTATTTTTTTTTAATTCCTAATTAACCGGCGGAAAATGGCATGGCACTTTTTTAAATCCTACTAATATAATTAACGTGAAAGATTGTGATTATGTATGGATGTATGGTAGTTTGTTACTCTTTCACGTAAAAACTATTTTAAACTTTGCAGTAATATAGGTTTATTCATCAGAATAACACATAGGGTACTTTTTACCGCGGAAAAACCTTTCATTCCCACGGGAAACCTACTTCCACGCGAACGGAGTCGCGGGCGGCCACTAGTATTGAAATAAAATACATTGTTTTTATGTAAGCAAATACCTAGTTCGTCACGCCAAAGTCTTTTTTTCGAGACCGCTAATGCTGTACCGCGAAAGGCTAAGTTTTGTAATAAACATTATTGCTATTTCAATATAACAACATGTTAGGAATATAACACTATCATGAGAGACATACATAAACGTAAATATCAATAAATAAACGACATATATAAACTACAATTAATAAAACTGCACCTGAAACTTAAGACAACATCTGATAGATGAAGGTTGAGAATTATTCGTAACAATTAGTATCAATATTGTCGCGTAGACAACCTACACAGGTAGATCCGAAAAAAACATCATCGTATTTAAGAAAATGTTTTAACCACCATAATAGTTTACAAAAATTTATTGAGCTTTAAGACTGGCACGTTAAGGTTGATATTAAGAAGTAGTAGTCAAATATTAGTTTATTTTTGTCAGTGTGTGTGTAAAAACGACCACTGGATGCGATAATATTTGGCAACTCTGTATGGACTTTTGCAACTTACTGTACCTACCTAATAAAAAAAATCCTACATTTGGGTCGACAATTGTTTTGATAAATCTTGTACTAAAAATAATACACTGATTCCTTGCAGCTTTTGCAATCATTAATTATTTCGCTAATAACCTAGGCAGGTATTTACATTTTGTTGTTTCTTGTTTTGGAGTAGGTACCTACCCACCTACCTAGTTAACAAGAAAAACAAGATCACTCTAAAGATGTTTAAGTAGCACCTCGAGCAGTGTTTAGATATTCTTTATAATTTAAAAATATCTAGTTCTTAACGACCTTTCAGTAAGAATTGTTATTAAGTACTTAATATATACATTTTCTGGAGTGGTAGAGTCTAGCCTTGGGCTCTGTCTGCAGCGATTGCTGGGCTGACTCGACCGGTGAAATACCACCGTCGCACAGAAAACGGACGTGAAGTAGGGACGATGTTACTGCGTTTCGTTCGGTGAGTGCGGTATCCGGTGCCCAATTTTATTTATTTAATTATACAGCGTGTCCCAAAAGGTTACGTAGCTGGGAAGGGGGGTGGTAGGGATGGTCACAAGGGTCACCAGAAAAATAGTAAAAAAATTCCCCTCTGGATATTTCAATAAAAAAAAAACATTTTTTAAAAATCTATAAATTTTACACCTTGTTACCCTATTTTGCTTACTGTACCTACAGATATTGCTGTATTTGAAAAAAAAAACCTGTTATGTAATCGTCAATAACCCTTTATCAAATTGAAATAAAAAAAACTATACATATCTAACCAAGTTTTAAAGAAAATTAAGTTCTTGTCCAGTCAAGGACTTAGTAATTACGACTTCACTCAACTTCCTCCAAGCATACTGAAAAAAAAACGTACTACGCATCTCCGGCGAGTAAGTTAAAAAAATAGGTAATTTTATTGCAATTCCAAAATGGTATAACACTTATTTGAAAAATTCATACTAGGACATTTAAAAATATTTTTCGGGAACAATACTCCTGCAAAAATAAAATATCAAAAAACAATAGTCTCAAATTCGTACGCAAATACATTTTTAAATGTCTGTTCTGTTGCTTTGATGTTACTGCCAGGTATAATTCTCAAGATTAGAGTACAGACATACCTCAAACATTCGAATAAGGCTAGATTAAGTTTTTCCATATTCCTGGGAAAATAATCTTTACTGCATTTACTCAAGTAAACGAAAGATGTATGTAAAGGATCAAGCTTCACCTTGTCTGGTGTGTACAAAAGCAAAGGTTGATAGATTTGATTAGCTTATCTATCTGGTCTCTTACCTAAAAGTGGCTTATTAACTAATACTTTCAGCTCATCCCTAAAATAGTTTTGGTAATATTCATCATAATTTCAGTATAGGCCATAGACATCTATTACCCTGTAGGTACAGTCTGAGACTAGGTAAGCTGGGATAACAAATAAAAATAAATCCTATTTCCATACAAAAAAAGTTCGGTTAGTTAGTTTCAAAACGGCCACAGCTTACTCAACATTACAGTTGCGATTTTAAATGAAACTCGAAAGAAAACAAAATTATAATTTATTATTTTAATAAAATGCTCGAAATGTCTACCACCAACATAAATACATGCCCTGCGTCGTTTTAAAAATGAGCATCATAAATGAACTCAAGTCAACTAAGTGTTGATGGGTTTTTCATAAACTTTTTTATTTTTTATTAAACGAGCAAACGAGCATGCGAGCGAGGCACCTGATGGTAAGTGATCACCGCCGCCCATAACTACCCGCAACACTGTGGGTGTTGGGGGTGTGTTGCTGACCTTTAAGGTGGGAATACACTCTCGACTTGAAGAGCCCCATGCTGTAGGTAGCCAGGAATACCGCTGCAGGAAGTTCATTCCACATCAGCGTTGTGCGAGGCAAAAAAATCCGCGTGACACGCACGGTGGTACGCACAAATGATGCGCAGATCAAGCTCCATATTTTTACAACTTACGCGTTGATCTAGCCTAGACTGTACTTGAATGTTTGAAGTATGTTTATACTCCAATCTTGAGAATTATACCGGGCAGTAACATCAAAGCAACAGAATAGACATTTAAAAATGTATTTGCGTACGAATTTGAGACTATTGTTTTTTGATATTTTTATTTTTGCAGGAGTATTGTTCCCGAAAAATATTTTTAAATGTCCTAGTATTCATTTTTCAAATAAGTGTTATACCATTTTGGAATTGCAATAAAATTACCTATTTTTTTAAGTTACTCGCCGTAGTTGCGTAGTACGTTTTTTTTTCAGTACGCTTGGAGGAAGTTGAGTGAAATCGTAATTACTAAGTCCTTGTCTGGACAAGAACTTAATTTTCTTTAAAACTTGGTTAGATATGTATAGTTTTTTTTATTTCAATTTGATAAAGGGTTATTGACGATTACATGACAGGTTTTTTTTTTTCAAATACAGCAATATCTGTAGGTACAGTAAGCAAAATAGGGTAACAAGGTGTAAAAATTTTAGTTTTAAAAATAATGGTTTTTTTTTTATTGAAATATCCAGAGGGGAATTTTTTTATTATTTTTCTGGTGACCCTTGTGACCACCCCTACCACCCCCCTTCCCAGCTACGTAACCTTTTGGGACACCCTGTATATTATCTTAAAGGTCAGCAACACACCCCCAACACCTACAGTGTTGAGAGTAGTGATGGGTGACGGTGATCACTTATTATCAGGTGACCCGCATGCTCGTTTGCTACCTATTTATAATATATATATATATATATATATATAATATGTGAGAAGATAACAGGTATGCAGGTATATGTGTTTGTTAATATTTTTCTCAAAAACTAGATGCAAAACGAATTTGTATAAAAATAAGTACCAACATAACTAAGTAGGTATATTGTATTCTAGAATATCACATACGTACATACCTACCTGGGATTTATTTCATATCTACGAATGAATTAATGATTGTTTTATTTTCACTCTTCAATGGTTGGTAATGCGTAAAATTACTTAAGTAACTCAAAACACGCTAGCTATATTATTTCAAATAACTTAAAAAAAACGTTTCCTAAATTTAAGCAGTAGATAAGTAGTTAGGATCTTTATTAAAAATCTATTCAAAAAAATAGGCATAATAATGGTAGAAACGGCATTAAAATCCTTTACACGTAAGAGGAGTTAGTAAAATATTGTTATTGGTAAAGTCTTAATACCAACCTTCCTCGTTATTCAAAAGATGATTAAGCAATTACATATATTCACATTTAAAGATATATAATTTTATTACAAAATTAAGAGAGAAACTATTCCTAATCTTCCGTCGTGGACATAACTTGGCTTACTCCAGAAAATCTATCTAAAAAGTTTTTTATCGATTCAAATTTGATACATTACGTGTAACTCTAGTACATCTTTATGGAAAGACAAAAAAGGAGAGCTTGCTGCGCCGTGGTCTTCCAGTCGAGACCATGACATCATCACTATAAAGAGTAGTGTTGTGTGTTACCAGTATTTAATTTTCAATATTTTGTTTTTATTTAGGTACTAAGTACAAAGAGTCGTGCATGACACAAGATTAAATAAAACTCCCCAGATTTTTAGTATTCACTTATTCCTTCAAAAAACAGAAAAAACTGGTCGCCGCGTGTTATTATTAGGTTTATCGACTTTTGGCACTTTTCGTATGATTTTTTTGTTGATTTTGAGCCGTGGCGTGGAGGACACGGGAATGCGATTAAGGTTGGGCGAGCAAAAGGTTAATGCTCTTTGTCCTTATAAAAATGTTATCCTAGCGTACAGCTGGAGGTCTTCTTGCGACAGTTTCTTGTCTTGCGTAAGTAGGTATGTGATTAAGCAGATAAAGACCATCACATGTGAGCAGAACTCTTGTAGGTAATCCCCTTTTTCTTCTTCTATCGTGTCAAGTAGTACTTGAGGTTTTAAGTTGGACATATTTTACAGGCCTAGCGCTTTATCACATCAAGCACATTGCCAAGTCAGGCCTTAAAACAAATACATAATAATATTTCTAACACTTAAATTAATACGAGAAAATTAATGCAATGATATGCCTACTTAAAAGTTTAAGATATGTAACGAGTAATAAATAAATAAAGAGCAATTAACTCTTACTATTTAATACGTAAGAAATAAATTGATTTGGCACCGACTATAAACCTATCAGTTAAGGCAGTATTTAAATTATATTAAATGTTAATTATTTTCAACTTTTTAGTGTTGAAGTCGGTTTTTTTTACTTATTTATTTTTATAATACTTTCATTGTATATCAGCGCCATCTATTAAAAGTACTAAGACATTTCGACCCAAACGTACCGCACACGGAGCGCTCTCTAACGACATCTACAGAATGCTAGAGGAAGTAAAAATGTAAGGGACGAAATGAATGGTTTAGCGTGGCCGTTTTCTTTGTATGGGATGAGGTATCTGTACGTTAAGTATTATTATATCTGTGGCCAGGTGTAAACAGGTATAATTTCGTTAAATATATACGTTCATAATGTATTATCATGTTATACATACCAAATTGAAGATTATTTTTTTCCCTACATGATGAGATATGGGTGCCTATGCAGAAATGCCCGCAAATAGTGATTGCCAACGATTAAAGATAAATAAAAGCGAGAGAAATTTAAGATAAACACCGTTAGTCGAATAAAGATAGAGCATGCCAGCTGCTTGTCATTTTCATGCTACTGCGCATGCGTCAACTAGTAGCTCGGGTATTTGCTTGGAGTTTAAAATACTCCAAAAATTGATCAGTAAAAATAATATGTCATAATAATTAATCTACAAAACTAGTGTTTTCAATATTTTTTTAATTATATTCAACTCAAACAATAACTTTTAACTGTAAGACGTTAATTTGAATCTATATTAAAATTTATCTTTATACAAATTTTTTTTTTAATTATTATTTTCATCAATATAAATTTTCGTTTATTTTCCTTGAATCCCTGATTAAAGAACCTCTTTGCTTTTAATTCGGTTCTTTAATCAGGGATCTGATTAATATAAATTTTTCAGTTTTATTTTTTGAAAACAAAAAATGTTGGAAACATTTATTTAGCAATTATTATTTGTTTAAAAAATATATTTGTTAATTATATATTTTAAAAGAAAAATGCACAAACCATTTTTCCATTTGTTAGGGATAGTGACAACAAAAAGTGAATTATTTATTTTTGATTTTATAATGCAACTTTTTTTTTAACTTTATTCGACTAACGGTGTTTATCTTAAATTTCTCTCGCTTTTATTTATCTTTAATCGTTGGCAATCACTATTTGCGGGCATTTCTGCATAGGCACCCATATCTCATCATGTAGGGAAAAAAATAATCTTCAATTTGGTATGTATAACATGATAATACATTATGAACGTATATATTTAACGAAATTATACCTGTTTACACCTGGCTGACATTAGGTTGCGACCAAGTGAGGGATGGCACCTTGAACTTTTTCGGTATCTCAGGTATATTTCTTTCTAATGAAATATATTTTTTAACAATTACAGGTGAACGTTATTGTTAAAAAATAAATAATTAATTACATTTTAATTAAAATTAATTGCGGCCAAATTTGGATGGCCACCTTTGCGGATCTGCATTGGTTTAGTTATAAATATCGATAAAAATTATATTTTATTAATCAAACATATGAACGTATAAATCACGCGGTCGGATCTTAGACTATAAGCCGCGTAACGGATTTTAATGCAGTTTTCTACAATTTTTGGAAGTTTTTAACTAAAAGAAATTACTTTTAATAAATTATATTTTTTGTATCGAAAAGTCTATTTGTTGAGGAGGGCTACATAGGCTAACATAACGAAACCACTTACATGCCGCAAATTTATTTTTTCTGCAAAGAACTAACTTACAACTTACAAACCAAAATCTCGGGAACATGTTTACTCTGACAGTTCTATTCATGAAATAAGAGTCGACTTTCGCAACTTCGAATTTTATTTTTGAGGTTACTTAGATAAAGAGGAATTGATATAGTTAATGAATAAAGGACGGGTAATAGGAACGCGGTTATAATAATATATTAAAATTAATCGATTGTTTTACCCACAAAAATGGAACCCCTGAGTCTGACAGCTCTGACAAGTTACAGCATTGACAGTGATGTTATAAAATAAAAAATGTAAACACTAAACACGAGCGAAAAATAAAGTTTGATTGAATGATATCACAATTTGTTGTAAAGTAAAAGTAACTTATAAGAAAATAACTTGTAATTTGATTAATATATTAATAATTAGTATACTGTCTGTTAAGTAGAAACTATTCTGCCCTGAAATTTATCGCAAGGCGCAACGGAAAGCGGATCAGTGTTCAGCATGGTCGGTCGGACAGAATCATCTGCGGACTGGGTGTGTGTGGAGGTGTCCCTGCAGGGCCTGGTGGGTGAGGGGGACCTGCGCGCGCGCGTGGTGCTGGCGGGCGCGGGCGACACGGCGGCGGGCGCGGCGTGGCGGGCCGCGGGCCGCCTCGTGCCGCTGCCGCGCCGCGTCGCCGCCGTGTCGGGCTCCGGCGCGCTGCTGCTGCCCAACACACCGCTGCACTTGCTTCAGCGCATGCAGCCTATCACGTCAGTATTCAACATTTTCATGAACAGTTTTATTTCCGTTTCATTTAAAAAAATGTAGTATGTTACACAATGTTAGTTAGAATATTATCAATCCCTTTCAAATTCCATTGAAATCATTAGAAATAGATTTAAACCTGAAGTGTGAGTAATCTAAAGATTCTGTAACTATGTAAAAATAAGTGCTGAGCTACAGCACTAGTATTTAAAATATTTAAATCCTTGTTTTTGTAGGCAGCAAGATTTGGGAAGGTGTTATTAATGAATCTTCCAAACAGGAATTTATTCTTTCCTTCTCTTGCATTTACTGTTACTTACCACTTTACATATTTTTAAATAAACAGAATTTGCATAGACTCTTCAAAGATTATTGATACTAATTAATTACTATATTCTAATTTATACTGTTAAAGATAATTGTAAAAAAAATTCTATCTTCCTGTAATTCCAGTTAGGCTCCAGATTTGTGTTATCTTCTCAAATGAGTTTTAGTTTAAGTATGCTCGTTATTGAAATATTTTTTTAATTACAGCATGGTCTCGATACCAGAGTCCTGGAAGCATGGGTGGAGTGACAGTGAGGATGATGAGCCTCCAGCTACTGTGGCACCCCCTGCCTGTGACCAGGTAGATGGTGGCAAAATTGAACATGCAAGACTCAACAGTTTGAAGCGTCATGCTCTAGCACTACTGGAGCAGCATACAGTGTGCGAAGATACCAGTGTTAAAAGGTCTGTAGGTAGTTCAGTAAAGGCCTGCAGTCCAGATGTTAAGGACTTTCAGGATGTTGGGGTGATGGAAGATGTTTCATTGGAGGTTAGTGACGGGCCGGGGCCTCGTCGTCGCCGCCGGGTGCGCCGCCGCCGTCGTGGCGCCCCGTCGCCGCCTGGCGCCCCCTCGCCGCCTGCCGCCCCCTCCCCCTCCCACTCGCCTGGCGCCCCCGACGACTCCGCCATTACCCGCGACGTGCCTACTAGAAACACTCCCCGCGTTATACATGCTTTGTGAAGGCTGTCGGACCAGGACTCAAAGTTGTGTCGAGGCTTAAAGGAGCAGGACAATTAGACTTGAGTTTATTTTAAACTTCAACATGTCATACCTACTGTCCCACTGAGTTTTCAAAGACTATTTTTTATGTTAATTGGTAAGTAATGCTATTTAAGCTTTGGTAAAGTTTGATTAGAATTTGTTCAGAAGTTTTATGTTAGAAGGTATTTTTTTATAAAATTATTTGCATGATAAAAATAAATAAATATAATGGCACTGTGGCCCTTAAAAGACACAAAACAAAAGAATTTGCCTCACTCCAACTTATTTTTAGAAAAAAAATATTATATTGTTTATTGAATAATTGCCTCAGTTGTTAAAAAATGAATATTGTAAATATTTCAATAAATAAACGTTGATTTTGATAGTTACATGTTTAAATTTATTTATAACTAGTGGCTGCCTGCGACTCCGTGAGAAAGTCGGTTTCCCGTGGGACTGAGAAGTTTCCCGCGGTAAAATAAACCCTATGTATAACCTATATTACTGCAAAGTTTCGTCCAAATCCGTCCGGTAGTTTTAACGTGAAAGAGTAACAAACATCCATTTATACTTTCACATCATTACATAGTATAAATCCAAGTCGCTAATTCTGTCTGTTTGTATGTTTGTCCGCTATCTCCTACTAAACCAGTCAACGGACTTTAATGCGGGTTTCGCCACCTTTAAGGTATTTTTTTCATTTAAAATTGTAAATTAATAACATACAGAAAAAGTTTTATTTAGTTAGTTTAAATTTATTTATAACTAGTGGCCGCCCGCGACTCCGTTCGCGTGGAAGTCGGTTTCCCGTGGGAATGAAAGGTTTTTTCGCGGTAAAAAGTACCCTATGTGTTATTCTGATGTATAAACCTATTTTACGGCAAAGTTTTATCCATATCCGTCCAGGAGTTTTTGCATGAAAGAGTAACAAACATCCATACATAATCTTTTGCGTTTATTATATTAGTAGGATTTAAATAAAAATCATTAAAGATTAGTCATGTACCTATTAAGCCTACCTATTGATATTTGAGTATTTTGTATGGTCATTTACTCAGCTATCGTACATAAGTTACTCGACATGACATTATTAATTCACAAATCGGCGGATAAACTTCGAAAGGCATTTTAAGAAAGTTACTTTATAATCCCTACAAAGTCGCTTTCTCTGTCTGAGCCTATGTTTTTTAATAGATAGAGTAATTGGAGAGGAAGGGTTAGGTATATGTATACTAACATTGTATATGGAAAGGGATTTTACTCCGAATTTAACGCGTGCGAAGTTGCGGCCAAAAGCTAGTATGTAATTTGTTTGGCTATATTCTATAAGTTGAGTCCACTGATAGTGAAGTACTGTACTTATAAAAAATCCGAATTGAAAACAGAATCTTTGACATATTTGGGATGACTGAGAGTACAAACGTAAGAGAAGACAAATTAATAAGGCAGCATCACGTTACACGTGTTATTGTGAGTCAACCATAAAAGATAGACGTATGCTGTTGGATATTTGTTATATAATTTTATGGGGAACATTTCTGTCATACATGATTTCTGTCTAGCTTTAACTATTAAGGTTGCACACGCGACGAAAGCTTAGAAAATGGAGTAACTTCTCCCGTTTTCCCAACATTTCCCTGCACTGCTCTGCTCCTGTTGATTGTAGCGTGATGAAAAGTATACCAGCCCAGGAGTATGAAGAATAATTGTACCAAGTTTCGTTAAAATCTGTCCAGTAGTTTTTGTTTCTATAACGGGTAACCGTAAAATTTTACTGATTGCATTTTTGGCATCAGTATCGATCCCTAACCACATCCTGATAGTTATTTTGGAAATATATTTCATGTACAGAATTGACCTCTCTACAGATTTATTATAAGTATAGATGGCACTGAATGTATGGTCCTTGTTTTAATAGAATCGAAGGCGTTATCATACACGTCATTAGTTTGTCCGCTTTCTCCTCCTAAAGTACGTAATGGATCTTAATTTGGTTTTCGCCATCTTTTAGGAAATTTATTCATTAGTAAAAGTTTCTTTAAGTTAGCTAAAATTCAACTTATCGGGAACAGGTCGCGCAAATTTACACCATTGCTAAGCGTGGGCAGGTCGCTAGTGCTTTATAAAACGTTCGCAATACTTCGGTCTGATAGGGGGGCGCGGGTAGTAAGGAATTATAACTAGATTAAAAATCCCTCTTTGTTGAAAATATATTTACAACTCGTTCACACTTATATTGGTCTGATTACCTGGCTCAGCTTTACAGTATTGATTTTTACAATCTTTGGTAATCTAATCTTCAGACTTAATTCAGTAGCTAAATATATTTTAAATTCCCTGTGTCCTCATTCTGAGAGTTTTTTCAAAGTTGTGTAAAACAGTTCAACCTACGTACTAATGCTATAAATAAAAATACTTAATCAGTCGACTAAAGTATCCTATCTACAATCTACATCTTAAAATTGTAGTCACGTATTCATATCACACTATCCACTCCAACACTTGGCGGTATTTTTAGAATCGCAAGCGGCACAGACATTCTCACTACAAAAATCACTTCCCACGCAATACGATGTGTGGAAGTTAGAAGCCGAAGTCGTAGGCGGCGACCTGGTCGAGGTTCGGCGCTTGCTTCTGTTCCTCGTCGTTGACGAAGTAGTGCAGCTCGTAGGCGGGGCTGAGCTCCACGGAGTGGTTGCAGGCGGCGTCGGAGGCGCGCGCGCGGTCCAGCGGGCGCGGCGCGGGCTGCAGGCGCCGCAGGTAGGCCGACGACGACGCCACGATGCGCCCGTCGTCGCCGCTGTGCACGATGTTCGTGTTGTACAGGATCGGGAACTCCTCCTTCAGCTTGTCGGCGTTGCGGTTGAAGCTCTCGATGAAGCGGTGCACGACGGGCGGCCGCGGCGGCTGCTCGCCCGCCGCCTTGCTCACCATGTCCTTGAAGTGGCGGATCACGTAGCTGTCGTCCTCGGCGTTGCCCACGTGCGTCTCGTAGGGCGGCATCATGTACACGGGCGGCTCGGCGGCGCGCGGCGGCGGCGGGGGCGGCGGGGCAGTCGTCAGGATCCTGTTCAGCGGCTCGATGCGGTTCTTTAGGAAGTCTGTCGTGAATGTGTTTACTTTCTCCTTGAAGCGAAGGTCGTAATCGTTGAAGTTCACTTTGGTAGTCTTCGGGGGGAAGTACTCAATTGTTCCCTTCCGGTCCGGCGGGAAGTGCGTCGTGTAATGCGGGAACGTGGTCGACTTCTCGGGCTTAACAAATGCCTTTTGCGGGTACGACGGGGTTCTTATCTTGGTAGTCGATTTTGTGGTTTTTAGCAAATCGAATTCTGTAACAGTCATGAATCGATCGTCTTCGTCGTAAGCGTCGTACGCGTCTGCATTGTTAAGGTGCTCCATTGGTTTTTCTGTTAATAGTGAATTGTCGTGTTGTAACTTTTCTGGGCTCAGCGTTGTACTCGAAACTTCTTCGACTGGTAAACTTGTAGTGAACAAGACCTGATTAAATATAGGTATATATGGAGACGTAGACTGCGTCTTATCGCCCACAAATTGCATTTCAGTTGTAAAATCGGTGGTCGCAGGTTCTTCTGTGGTTAACTTTTTCTTTGACTTCCTCACGGCAGCAATTTTTTCAAGCCTTTCCTTTAATTCAATTTCCTCATCTTTAAATTCTTTCTCCAACAAATTATGCCATTCTGACTCTGTCTTGTTCTTCAAGACCTGAGTGAAAGGTTTAGAAGAGTTTTTCGGTTTGTAAACGATTCCCCTGGAGTTAATGCTCTCATTTCTCCAGGTGTTGTCGTCGGGATCAATCATGAAGGATTTGTGTGGCAGCACTTCTAATTTCTTTAGGGGTTTATAGTTTGAATTTACTCTATATAGCGAAGGATTTTTAAGACTTGAATTTTGTCTGAGATTCGAATTATTGGAATCTGTCGTTGTAACTACGTCACCGGGGAACTGCGATTCTTCATTGACTTTTTCGTTATTTTTTGATTCAGCATCATTCATCAGTGACGATTCTTTCAAACGTTCTTCATTTAATGCATCTTCTGCCTGAAATTATGAATAAAATATTGATTAATATATATCAAATTTCGATCTTAATAGACCGTCGTATGTTGGTATAAGTTATCTGCTTAGCAAAACTTAAATTGTTAAGATCACGTGATTATATGAGAACGACCCTATTAATGTAATATCATCATACTCACCATTTGTTGCTTTGAAACCACCGTTACATTTGGCTTCATGTTAATGTTATCGATCTCTTCAGCTTCGAGGTACGCTGTTGGTATTTCTGGCAGGGTAGTTGTAGTAAACATTTCCACTGCCATCTTAGAGTTATCTAAGTAACCAGATCTCTTAGATGCTAATATACCGGATTCAGCTGTGTCGATGTTAGCTTGATATCCATCAGTGGTGCTTGATGTTGTGGTTGTAACCTTTTTGTTAACTTTATTTGGTTCCGTAGTATTCAATACTTTGTTTGAAAAAGTGGTGCGATTCCATGTGCTAGCGATTCCTTTAAGTATCTCATCTTTAGGTTTCCCATCATTTTCACTCTGGGCGTGTGTCGTCACATTTTTTATTTCACTGTTTTCAGTCGATGTAGGTTCTGCTTCTTTGGTTACTAATTCTGGAGATTTTGCTATGTTTGATTTCGTTGTTCGTTTCCTGTTAATCTCGTTGTACTTTCTCCCACTGGTATTCGTAATATTGGTTGATTTTGTTTCTAATGTTGTATTTGTTGTAGGAGATTTGTCTTTGACAGGTTGCTCAGTGCTTGCATTTAATGCACCAGAAGTGTTCATAAAGTTTGACAGCAAACTATCATAGTTGCCTATATTATCCAATACTGAAACAATCTCAGGTCTTGCTTTTTTAGTTTCATTACTTACATGAGAAGTCTCAGTTAAGATATCAGTACTGGATTTAGTACTGTTTAATAGTACTGAATTTGATTTCAGTGTAGGAATTTCAACTTTTATGATTGGTTCTTCTTCGTTTCTTATATCTTTTTGTTTTGTATTTTCTTTGGCAGCAGTTGTATTATTCTCATTCAATGTTGCTTTAGAAGCTTCTTTCCGTGTATCATTCCTAAACAGATTAGTAATGTTATCTATACTAGTGAGCTCTACATACTCACTAGTAGGCAAAGCTGTTACTGGAGCAGTTTTTATAGGATCGAGTTTTGTTATATTCGTACTTTTACTGCGATCAGGTATTTTGGAAGATGTTTTATTAACGTTTGTTACTGCAATAGCCGCAGTTGCAAGCGTTTCTGCTCTCGTCAGATTTTTGGTTTCATTGATTGCCATTATATCAGCTCTAGGTATTGCTACGGCTACGGGTACGCCGTCTACCGGTTGCTCGATGATGCTCCATGTTACGAGAAATAATCCGAATATCCTGTAACAGAAATAATTTTGATTATCCAACCGTAGCACGATCGAATTAAATACAACAAATGGAAACTCTACCGCGAGGTGAACATCACGAAGGAGTCAGGACGACCGGTGTCCTGCTTCCGAACTTTAAGAATGTAATGCGAATATGTGACAATGGCGTTATAATTTAAACAATTACCCATTAACGAAAGGCTTAGGTAATTGTTTTACTTTCAGGAAAGTGTGTAATGTAAACCGTGTCGTATTCGTGTTATGAACTTCAAGTTTGCTGAATTAGTTCAATATTATAGAAACACCATCTGTAGGTATCGTAACTTGATACCTACTGATGTAATGTTTGGTTTATTTTAGGGTAACCTTGCACTTTTCATTATTTACATAATACGCGTTTACTTAGGTAATTACACCCTAATTGAAGTGTTCCGCTATTGTTTACATTTGTTAAAAGGCTAATTTATGTTAAACTACGTTCCCGCCCCGGATTCGTAATAAGCACTAATAAAGAAAATGAGACAAATGTTTGATTTACAGTAGGTACGACTCAGTAATGAAATTAAACTATTTTGACTAGGTATTGCATTGCTTTTCGGACGGATTTTTAACTGTTCCGTATGAAGTATCTTAATTTTATAAATATTACCATAAGTTATGTCACAATATAAAAAGAATAAGACGTGATACGCTTTATTTATTTAGTAATGATTTTATTAAGGATTACGCCCGACCAATGTTTAGGTTATTTTAATTTTGTTGGCAAAAAATATTATTGTACGTTCAAATAGACATGTTTACGCATAACTTCAGTTAATAAAGGTATTCGTTATTTACCGACAAACTAACAAATTACAAATAGTTTATTCATAATTTACAACATTTCATATGTTACTAGCGTAATATCGTAATCGTAGGAACACTGAAGTAGTTAAACATATAGTATCTTTGTTTTAATTATCATAACCTACATTTCTACGGATTTGTATTTATTTTGACGTCCCAATAAGCAATGCCATCTACTTCAGTGTTAAGAACTGTAGTAATTTCAGTATTGATCGTAATTGGTGATAAGTTTATTGCTATATTTCTTGTCTATTAGGTACTAAAATAGTTCTAAACAATGCAAACAATTCTGGATCAATCGGTTAATCGTAATGAAGAATGTCTAGTAATGTAACGAGCCGCTAATGTATGTATGTGTGTTAGTCGCGGTGCGCGGCGAGGCGGCAAGTCCGTGCGCGCGCGCCGATGCCCTCGTTTTGTCATAGTTAGCTGACACATGCTCGGCCGGGTCGAGGATCGACTCTATGGGTCAGTTATCCTGTGGTTTGCGCACGAGTCACCCTTCATCAGAAAATCACTGATGCTGCCAGAAGCAATATACAAACATGTAACTAGATTTTGATTTTGTGTTTGCTAAATAAAAAGCAGGAATAAATTTTGAGTGCCTTCGGCGATTAACAATTTAATTTAATTTATTCTACTAATATTTTAAATGCGAATGTTGGTAAAATTCGTAAACGTATGTATGTTTATTATTTTTTACTCAATGAATTCAGATGAAACTAGGTAGGTATACCTATCGATAGAACATAACCTGGAATTACATCATTTGTAATTTTCAACGAGAGAATTTCATCAAGGGAAACCGAAAAATAGGGCCGAAAGTTATAAAAGTGGTTTCATGTAAATTTTTTGATTGCGCTTTTTTAGTATGTTAAATTAGGGAGATTGTCGAAATCTGCGTATTAAAAGCAATTAGTTTTGCTCAATCAATTATAAAATAACTAAATAATTGTCAAAATCACGCACGTCAGTAACACCTGACCTTAAATTTTCTCTGTAATTAGAACCAGTACTAGCTGAAACACCGAGGCCTCGCTCCCGTTAATACTGAAGGAATTACTTAATATAAAGGACCATGTATTTATTTTTGGTGGTTAGTATGAAAATTGAAAATCTAATCAATTACCTACCTACTTAGTTTGAATTTAACGCAGCTATGAATCAATTGGATCATTTAATCGAAATCGTTGACCTAAGTAAAATATTGACTAGAGTTTAACAAATGGCAAGTCAATATGTAACTGATCAGCTTTATAAAGAAATTCAAGGTATAAAGCAATATCTTCTTGACATTGTTATTGTTAAAAAGACCAACTAACAACAGCCATTTTTACATATTGTTGGCTGTATATCGTGTAGTAATTAATTTGATTCTAATGAAGGATATACATTGTCCTATAAAGCATTAGATTTTATTATAAAAAAGATTAAATCAACAATAAGTCTGCTTGACAATAACCATTTTATTTCCACAATACAATATTGTTTTCCATTCAACTTAGTAATCTGTTCAAAAGAATTTTTTTCTTGCCTTTTATTCTTACAGTATTGTAATGTTGTCTGAATTATCAATCAATGGTTTTTCAATTGTATACTTTGTTTTACATACAATGTAACATTTCTAAAGGAACTATAACTAAAATGAACTGGCGGTCCTATCGCCGGTAGCGATCTCTACCATATCCTACAAGGCGGATATAATACATATCTAGGCACAAAAGTGGATAGATGCATAATAATATTTGTACTAATCTTATGTTAGGTTTGTCAAGGTGAAGGTCAATTTTACCTCTATCAATTATATTTTGGTTTTCACTTAAAATAATATTTTCATTCGATGAATTTTATATTACGTACGTAACGTGTCATGTTTATGGAAAAAATATATGTTTTGTGGATCTTCTTTAAAAATTTTATATAACAAAAATTCTCCCTAGCAATACAAGAAAAGAGGCTTTTGAAACTAGCAAGGCGTATATAGGCTGTAAGTGTTATGATTAAGATTGCTTGCACCGCGTTGATGTCTAATGTACGCAGAAGGCCTGCGTTCAATGTAATCCGTTTTTAAACTGACTACGGCAAAACTAAATTGAACCGTTCGTGTAGTTAAAACTCAAAAAAACGCTTCGCTTTTTATTTCCGCTATTATGCTCTTCATTTAACATCTGGTAAGGTAATATTATGTAAGCTTTTCGCTATTTTATTATAAGTTGTTCTCGAACGACCGATCACTAATATTATAAATATGAAAGTTTGTATATTAAGATGTTTGTTATTCAATAACGCAAAAGCGACTGATCGGATTTAAATGAAATATTATAAGAACATAGAACTAATAAAAAAAATTACGTCAAGCTCCTAAACTAAATTAAATATCTAATAAATAATAATAATATTTGAAGATAATGCGAGGAAAAGAAATCAGAAATAAGTTATGATATTCGGACATCATTATTATTGTATAACTCAGGAAATATGATGGATATATGTTTGTTCCTAATTGTTCGGATATTTCTATATTTGGTGAAGTAAAAACATATCAATGCTAATAACAATCAGCTTGAAAAACGAACAAGGATTGCCTTTGTCCAGTTCAATTACAAATTACCATTACAGTTAACCACTTATGGAATATTTTTAACTTGTGTTTTTGTATGTTTTTTACATTTATTAGACAAAATTATGTAGCCTACTTCATTTGATTATGAAGTTTAGATCTGTATTTGAGTAAGTTCCTGCTTCTCTTTACTCTATCTTTATTCTTATACAAAAGTACGACAGCAAAAACCGTCAACTTATACGGAAATTGACTCAGCAATTTGTGCAGACCACAAACTAGCAACTTTCGATGTAAGATCTTATAACAGCGGCTATGAAACGTCTAGTTAACGTCGAATGTCGGGCTATTGTTATCTGACTTGCATCACATCGAAGTAAACAAGGTTTCTGCAGATCAACGCTTGTTTGGAAAATAGACTGACAGCTATCTGAGTTTTCATCACTTGATTTAGCAACGAGCATACGCTTTATATCAGCATCACACTTTCAATCCAATTAGTTATTTATTATTGTTGTGGAGCTATCTTTATGAACATCATAGATCCTATACCTGATAATACCAACTCTATTCCTAGCTTGTGTTGTGTTGTATTTATATCTGTTTATGTAACAATAATAAAATTAGCTAGAAATGTAACATTGCTTTCGATTAAAAAAAAACAAAAAAACTAACCTACAAAATCTAGTGACGGGTTTTTTTATGAAATAATAATAGTTTTGATTTGACAACATTATCATGTCACTAAACCCTATTGCTTAACTTACACATAAATTACCTTAATTAACGTCTAATAGTTGTAAACAGTAACGTTTCTTAGTTCTACATGGCTGAGTATTGGTCCAACGGACATCCGTTTGAGAGTGCCCTTAACTCGACAGTCACCAACCATTCTACAATGTAATGAACCTTCATGCAAACCTTTGACCTTTTAACTAAAACTATCCTAACTACCGCCAAAGAGGCCTGTGTCCAATTTGTGGGACCCATGTGAAGGTAACAAACATTGTAACTAATTTTAAAGCCTTAAAAATAAATGAAATCGCGTTTTAAGTAAAACTAATTTTCTAACAGTGAATAGGTACCTACTTACATGCCTATTTGCAACATGTCTACCATAGCAGTTAGTTTCACAAACGACAGTCAAGTTCTTTCGACTGTCCTATAATTATCAACGTTGGTTTCTGTTGATATATACTCGTACATACAACAGTTTAAATTCAACCTGAGAAACCCGGCGCGGTATAATTTCAAACATTAAAGACGCTTTACGAAACAGTCGTACACCAAAATGGGTTAAACGTTTTCGGTTTTGTTTTTGTTTTACAAAAAGGTTTTAGTCAAACAATATCTAACCTTAGTAAAACAATGCAATTACCCTTGAATTTATTACTAACTAGCTTTCTGCCCTGCGGTTTCACCCGCAACTAAATGGTTATTCCTGAGGCATTATCTTACGGAACCATACTTTTTCCAAAATAAAATATAGTCTATGTTACTCGTGGATAGCTAGTATATAGCTTTCGAATGGTGAAAGATTTTTTTAAATCGGTCCATTAGTTTCGGATCCTATTCATTTCAAACAAACAAACAAACAAAAAATCAAATCGTTCCTCTTTATAATATTAGTATAGACTAACTTATGATGACGGCACAAAATCTTAAAGACTCTAGGAATCTAGGTTTTCCAACAGATCAAGATTTTTTTATATAACCGTATTGATAGCGAAACTTGACATTGGCAGGATTATCCCCGGGTAGAATCCAAAATTACCCAAAAGTCGAAGGTGAAGTTTGAAGTACTTAAGGCGTGAAATGTCTCGTGAGTAATTTTCGTACATGCCACTGTAATTGCTCAATAAGTAGGTACTTGAATATTATATCATTGGCGAGTGAACACTGCCAGGCATTACTTGAACATAGCTGTCTGATTTCAGGATTAAAGTAATTACTTGAACACTGAAACCAGTTAGTTAACGGAAAATGCACTTGGCATGCTTTACTGAAAATAAATATGAAATTGGCATGATTTATATGAAATTCCAGTTTGTACTCGAATAAAACGTTAATGTGATTGTATGATAAAAGTAATGGGTATTGTTTATCAAAATGATAGTTATATACCTACTTCTCATTTTCTTTTGTTAGTGTTTACCATAATAAGTAAATGTCACTCTCTTCATCAAATCACTTTTACACAAGAAACGAAGACGAAACGAAAATGTTTCGAATTAAAGTGATTAGTGATGTTATGTTATACTTACAATTCAATGGACAATGCATCGCATTATTGAAATAACATAACGGTAATGAGGCAAATTTTATAAAGAATTTAAACCAAGCAATGTTCTGTGAATGATTGATCGGTAGTTGCGAAAAGTGAGAAGTTAATGAAACTGAAACTTTTCAATAGCAAACTCGTTAGATGTACTTTATTTCGTTGATTTTGGTTAAATTGTGCTGCCATATGTCAGACAACCCCATTGACCGGTTGTTTTGTAAACAAGGCTCTACAGACGAAAGTAGCTCGTGCTTGGGAATGTAAACAAATCCATGAACACAGTTGATAAAGAATTTGAAACAATAGTGAATCACAGCTGCAGCCGAGCAGTATGACATCACATTATGGCATAAAAATGCATGGAGATTCATGAAATATCACTGAAAACTTTGCACAACTTTTTATCTGTCAGATAATTAAGTTAGAAGATTAAGTCTTACGGTTTTACAGATTCAACAGAAAGTTTTTATCATGTTATCGTTCCTATACATTTAGCTTTGCACCACTGAGCTCTCGAGGCAGTGGTGCCCTTTGAACTTTGAGTAGATACCCCACAACACATGTCACGGTCTTCGAAAAGCACTGAACTTAAAGCTCTACATAAAATGGGACAGGCGATCGTACCTGTAAAGTGCGCGGGTAGTCATCTTGTGGCGTCACTGGTCACTCATCACAAGAACACATGCGCGCGCGCTGGCCGCCAGCCGATCACTGACGTCGTCGGATCGATGGATGCGCAGGATCGCTGTGATCGGCGTCGATCACTGCGCACGCGAACATCCTCACTTCCTCTCATTAACGATGTAAGGACAGCTCTCCACCGAGTCCTTGGTGCGGCGGAAACTAAGACTTTGAATAATTTGGGGAATATCCGATTGCTGTGGCACCTACTGCTAATAATCGATTTGCATGCGATAAGTTGTAAACACTAGGTTCCCGCCATTTGTTCTAGATATGGTTGTAATTAAAAACTTAAGTCTAAAAAGCTAGTGTTATCTTTTCTAATTTCGCATTCAAGTTGGTAATATCTGATTTAACCAAAAGTCTGATAAAGAAAGCCCTTCTACTACGACTTTAATCAAAATTATGTGAACTTCTTATAATTAAGGGCCATTAATACAAAGCCCCATGATTTTATATAAGGCATCGAACTACCTATATTCCAAAATTCATCAAAATCGGTTTAGCCGTTTTAACGTGAAAGCGGAATATAAAGATAGACAGACACACAAATATGTCACCTTTATAATATTTGTAAGGATTATAACAATCTGCAAAAAAAATAAAAAATGACGTGTGGCACTCGAGGACTGCCGCGGTAAAGCTATTTGCATAGCATCTATTCAAAAATTATTCATCCTTGAGGTCTTCCGTTGCGTCCGCTGCGAAAACGGTGTAAGATACCCAACATATATGTATAAAAGAATTATTCCCCTTGAAATGATCTTAAAAAATTGTCTAAAATAACTATTCCACGCGGACGAGGTCGTGGGCACAGCTATTATAGTATAAATCCAAGTTGCTAATTCTGTCTGTTTGTAAGCTATCAGAAAGTGGTGTCAATATAATTGTTCAGCTTTATTAACAGAGCGGTTCTATACCAAGTTTGTACTAACGTTCGATAGATGGCGCCACTGGTAGATAAAATCGCGCTTGTGTTATGTTTTTGAGTTTGATGGGCCCCTGAAGATAATATTGTTCGTTTCGATTCGTGCGAGCTACGCACCCAAACACCGTGCCGAAGTCTGCCGAAATGAACCGATGATACACGACGTGTTAGGTTTTTCGTTACGGATTACGGAATTTTTACATTTGGTCCCCGCGCGCTCAGAGTCTGAGATAAAAGCTATGCAATAGCTTCAAATAAAAACAGTTACTTGAACTTGAATCTAGTCTACCTCTGTTCATGGCAAGATGTTATCAGGCATTCATCAGGTTGTCGTATAAAGATACTAGTGACCCGCCCACGCTTCGCAGTGGTGTAAATTTGACCGACTTGCTCACAAAACATTGAATTTTGGCTATCTAAAAATACTTTTCCTGAATGTTATTTATTTACAAATTTAAGTTAAAAAATAACCTAAAAGAACGCAAAATCCGTATTAAAATCTGTTTAGTGGTTTAGGAGGAGATAGCGGACAAACATACAAACAGGTACAATTAGCGACTTGGATTTATACTATACTACTGTACTGTAACTAATGTTTAAAGCAAGTCACCCAACGTGTAAGCAAATAAGTGTTTTCTTTTCCTTTCTTTAACAAAATGAGGACTTTTACCTGTTTAGGCATGCATAACAGTCCTATTATAACAACAAAATTATCTTATATTATAAACTTAAACTCCGAGTCCGACTAAGGTTCAACTAAAATACTTTTACAAGCACCAACATTCCCGTGTTTTTGTGTAATTGTACCTAACTGTGGGATGTGTCAACACCAGTCTTGTTTTTATGTGATAAGCAGCAAGGAAATCCGCAAGATTTGATGATTGTCCACCATTGTCCACCAACCCGCATCATCCCTCTCACAATCCGACGGGCTGTGATCAATTAGTGGAACGAATGTAGACTGCTATTATTATGTGGCTGGTGCACTCATCTATAGATTTTCCTACTTAAATTAAAAGTAAATCGATAAGCATTTAAAAGTTTCAGACATAAAACTATTTTTTTTACAATAGAAACTAACGGTCGTATAAAAAAATGATACTTAGGGCTGACTTTCAATAGTCAGATAAATGCTAACTGACTGTTAAGAGGTATGTTTTCATTGTCACTTCATACATAACTATGTCAAGTAGGTATTAATGTTCGACGTGCAACAAAAACATACTGATTTTCTGTCAGACTATTGAAAAACCGGCCCTTAGTTTTATTATTTGTTTAAGCTTGTCGATTCAAGGTCTTTCTTTATTAGACTTTTGGTTGATTTAGATACTTATCGTCTCATTAAATATTATCTAAGCTAAGTCTTGACTTTGTATTGATTATAAACACGACAAAATTGTAGAATTAATTTCAAAATATGTTTAAAAGATTATTATAATTATAAGCTCGGATAACTTACGGACAAACCAAATCCGTATCGGTAGGTAGCACTTATTCCTTGGCATTGACTTTGACATCAACATGCAAAGTCAAAGTCAGTTCGTGATTGTCAGTGTCAGATTTTCAAATTCAAATCAAAACAGACGCGTTACCGGAATTTTACAATAATTTATAACATTATCTTTATTTTGAAAAGATGGCAGAATTTAAAACACCAGTCAAAAAGTCCATAAAAGCGACCGAAAATGAAACGATTTCTATTCCACCATCACCGTTTTTAAACAGACTAGGATACGGGACTGGTAAGTAAACTTACTTTTTAGGTCATAATCGTATTCATATTTATTTGAATGACATCAACAAATTCTCATCTCAGGTGTGAACGTAATGCAACTAGTCCGATCCCCACGGGCGGGTCAGATCCGCTCTCCATGGGCTCTCAAGATGTTGAACAAGCGCGTAAAGCCTAACAAAGTTTATTCGCAACGCATCACTGCGGAGGCTGAATTATTACAGAGAATGTCACATCCGAACATCGTAGGCTTTCGTGCTTTTAGCCAAGATAAGAACAAGATACTGTACCTTGGCATGGAGGCGTGTGACGTCAGTCTCGGGGATATGATAGAAAAGAGGGTCGAAGATAAGGAAGGACCATTCGTACAGCGGCAGGTTTTAAAGGTTGGCTTCTTTAAATAAATAAAAAAACTTACTTTACCTATATTCATAACTGCTCTGAAAACTATGTACAATATCACCTGCAAATACAATTAAAATGGCATAAAAATATTATGACAGGTAATGTTGTAAATATAAAATTTTAGGTAGCAGCAGACATAGGTAGTGCACTAGACTACCTGCACACAAAGATGAAGATATTGCATGGAGACATGAAGTCATACAACATATTAGTGAATGGGGATTTTGTCATCTGCAAACTGTGTGACTTCGGGGTTACACTCCCTCTCGATGAAAATGGAGCATTCGACAAAGATAATGCTGGGAAAGCTGTTTATTTTGGTATTAATTGAATTTTTTTTAATCTTTATCTTAAACTATAAAATTCTCACCATTGCAGTGATAAATTTCATAGCATATGCAAAACTCTTATTAAAACTATGTTTATAGACTATTATCTTCTTATAGAAAGTTACTTAGTAAGTTTCAACATTGTTTGATTAACCAATTCTAGTTGAAGAAAAAAGTGTTTAGGATGTTGATAATTTATCTATCAGTCATTTGTGTATTTTTTGTAATGCCAGGCCCTGATTTATGAATGATTGCAATCATTTCCTCCATGATGAATTTATAAGTTGATTGTTATCAGTGATTGTTGCATTATCCATTATAACAAATATATCCATCAGGCACAGAAGCATGGAGTGCTCCGGAGGTGATTCACAGCGGAGAAATCTCAAACAAGACAGATATATTCTCATTCGGACTGACCCTATGGGAGATGCTCTCACTGTACCCACCACACACAGATGTTGACGATGAAACTATTGACTACAGTGAAACTTCGATGGATGAAAGCATGGAATTATTTAATGAACATTATGGTAAGTTAATGTATTTATTGCTATTTTAACTCTTTTAATTTAACCTTTCCTTAAACTTCTTTTTGTGAGCAAATTTGTTACATGTTTTGTGCAGTTGTCAAACTATCCTTTGATTTTGTGGTAAAAGATTGCCCTTATTAGGGTTCCGTACCCAAAAGTAAAACAGGACCCTATTACTAAGACTCCGCTGTCGCTCATAAACCGTGATAGCTAGAAAGACGAAATTTTCACATGTATTTCCGTTGCCGCTATAACAACAAATAGTAAAAATTAAAAAAAATATTTATTAAGAGGGTCCCCACGCAATTCCTTATTGGTAGTCCTTACAAGTATTAATAATAAGTAGGTATTTCATTTATTACTAAATTTCCATTACTTATAAAACCCTACCATGAAGCTCTTTAAACAACAATTCCTTTGTTTAGGCACCCGTCCTGCAATCCCGGCCAACATCTCCGAGACAGACTATAGCTTCGCTCTGACCCTGTTCTCCGCCTGCACTGAACAGGAACCCAGCGCGAGGCCCACAGCACACAAAGTGACAGAGACGGCTGCAGAAATGCTCAGAAGTCTCAATGTCTAGTTTTATCTAGTTAATATTAGTTTTCTAAGTGCCATTAAATAATAATACAGAATTAGGTATTATTTTAATAACAATGACTATTTTCATGTGACATATCTGTAAAAGACTGCAGACTCTATTATTGCAATAGATTGTGTTTCAAGAGGTTTTCATTTAATGCAATAAAACTACAATTTATGTTTAAAAACAACAATATATTAACATTATTTTCAACAAATTCACTGAGTAGTGTGTTTCAACAGCCTACCTGCTTGTAATTGAGATTTTAGCAGATCATTAGATCAAAAATCAGATCTTTAATAACTAAAATACACAAACTATACATGGTTAAAACATTGAGCATTACATGTTGCTCTTTCCTTAACTAATTGCATATTTTTGCATTGCCAATTTACACTAAATAATATCGTGTACTTTTTAAAGTCTTAGTTTAAATGTTTAATGTATAAATCATTATGGTCATACACATAGTTAAAATGACTAGCGTTAGAAATAAATTAAAATTATGATCAATGTTTAAAACTCAAGCTGTTATTGAGAAAGATTCTTAAATTCTAATCAGCACCAATTACAAACATATAACACAACTAGATTATGCTTCAATATAATGTTGTTAGTATGAAAATAATTACAGTTAATGAGCTTATAAGTGCATGTTTTAAATATTGTGATATATGTACCTATCGATAACTGTGAGGTATTGATTGATAAGGCGTGAGATTCTATAATGCATCTATATATTACAACAAAATATATGTACTTTTATTTCTTTATTTTGTATACAGTATACCACTAAATAAATAACGTTATGTAATAAAAACTGTGCTGTATTAGTTATGTTGCGCTTATTATTTACTAGGAAGATTCGATTAGGTATACAATTTACAATAGGATACTATTTATTTATGTTGAGATGGCCAAGTTTTTAGAATTTCTAAATCTTAGTTTGGAATCCTGGAAAAATAATATCTAGCGCCTCTTGCGAGAAAAAGCAAAATTAGTTGCTGCGAGTGTAGATTCGCTTCCAAGCGCCATCTAGTAGCGAGTAGTAAACCTTCTAAATTAGCGCCACCTAGTGGCACAGAACCTCACATTCACGCTGTACAAAACAGTTTTTGCCTCTAGTGGCGAGTAGCAGAACTAAAACTCAACTTTACAGCGACAGCACAATTTCTCCATCTCAACATAAACAAACACATCGCTCGCCTACCTACAATTGACCCTCATTTCCCGTCATGTAAACTATCATGAGCTATGATGCGGTATGCTCCTCAGATAGGCCGCGATGTCGTGTCGCTTGTGTTCGGTGGCGAGCTGCAGCGGCGTGTCGCCAGCCGCGTTGCGAATATTCGGGGATATTTTAGCGAGAAGACGAACACAGGGGAGGTGGCCGAACATACAGGCGCCGTGCAGGGCTGTTTGGCCATTCTGGAAAATTTAACGTTGTAAATAGAAAAAAATAAATAGATTAATAACATAGTCAATATTTTTTGATTTATTTTTAAAGCTATTTTTTAATAGATGATTTCGGTTACTTATTTTATTAGTTGATTAAAGTTTTTTAGTTGTTTTAAGGAAAGCACAATGCTCATTGAATAAGATATTAAAAACTACTATTCTACTATCTTCTCCTCGTTTGGTAACATTAAACAATTGTTTGCGTTACAAATAGATGGCGTTAGTTGACTACGCATTGTTGTTGATTAAAATGCAGCGACCGGCGATAATGTACCGGTAAAAATATAACCATAAAACGATCTTTTGTACAATATGAAATAAAAATATGTATGAAATAGCAACTTACAGGTAATAGTCCAAGGTTTGGTCTATATTTGAGTAACTCGACTACAACATCTGCGTGTCCCTTCTGCGCTGCTTTGAATAGAGGCGTCGCTCCATCCTATCAGAACAATAAAAAAGTCAACATTTAAGTAGAGAAAAATGATTCTTGTGATGCCATCACTTAGTTATTCTTGTAACATTTACCTATTTTACTCGTGATTTTTTCCTTTAAAAGTTTAGCTGCTTAATAAATAACTTATTGTTTACCAAGTAATGAAATGATTATCTGAGTTCTTATCCCTATATCCTCACAACAAGGTCCACTTCCACCCACCTGCCGCACGTGGTCTACATTAGCCCCGTGCCGCAGCAGCGCCCGCGCCACGTCGGCGTGCCCGCACTGCGCCGCGATCCACAGCGGCGACGCGCGGTCTGACCGCAGCGCGCCCGCCGCCGCGCCCGCCGCCAGCAGCCGCGCCGCGATCGAAGAGTGCCCGTTCTGAGAGGCGATGAACAGGGGCGTCGCCTTGTCCTTGGACAAAACAAGGAACAGGATTGATTAAAGATTAAATAGAATATTAAGCGAAAAAGTTGTAAAGTACTCAGATGCAGTTAAGAGTGTCATATTTGTGACTTGAATTGTTAAAGTAAAGAAGTGGAATGATTGAGGCACTGAATATTAAAATCGTTCCCGTAAATTTTCGAATGGTCTAATGTTTTTTCGGTATCTTGAACTTGTCTGTAAATGGCGCATAAAGGTTGATTCGAAAAACGATTGTCATTTAACCGACATTACCTGCAATAATACCAGTAAGACATTTCTAAACAATTCAAACCCTACGTCTAGTGGTTCCTACCTTCATGGCGGCGTTGACGTCGGCTCCGCGTCGTATCAGTTCTTCCACCACGGGCAGGTGGCCGCACTGGCTCGCCACGAACAGGGGAGTTCCGCCGTCCTATATCGTTACAAAATTTAAAGTCAATACAAGAAAGATGCATTGAGAAAGTTTTCATTATAGGTATAGAAAGGATAAGTAGAAAAAAATATTTAAATGCATGTCTTTTTGATCATTGAAAACAGAAACAGTAGTTTACAATTTTGTAACTAGTTGAAATATAAACGTTCCTTATGAAAGTAATGATTTTAAAAATTAGACTAAACATTTGCGTTTGAATACATAGGTCACCGCGTTTGCTCAGTGCTAGTCACCAGCCTGTCGCTAATCCAGCGACCTATTTCTTATGTTACTTCTCTTGGTAGTATTCCAGCACACTCACGAGGCTGGGCTCGTCGATGGCGGCGCCGGCGTCCAGCAGCAGTCGCGCCACGTCGAGGTAGCCTCCTTGGGCCGCGAAGAACAACGCGCAAGTGCCCGTCTACACAGTGGAAGACAATATAAAAAAAATTAAAGATACGAAGTTGGATAGATATCTCTTCTTAGTTCTGTCAGCAGTAGGTAATATATTTATTAAGTAAATGAACTAGGGTTGAAATGTGATTAACATTAACCAAATATGTTCGAAACGTAAACAAATTGAGATATGTTACTGAAATAAATAAATACACCGGAACGACGTAACGGATTTTGATGCGGCTACCACCATAGTGTATATTTTTTGTAATAGGCAGTATATCTAGTGTATGGTCAGTGCATACCTAGTGCATAAACAAAAAATATGTTAAAATAATCCAAAAGGCATAATGAATCCGTGTCAATCTTGGGCAATTACTTGTCTTAAAAAAATCTTAACTGCCCAATGTGCATCTAAACCCACAAGCTTCCCGTGTCATCTCCCCACCAGACCTGGCTCCAGCACTCACCGTCCGCTTGCAGGCGGGGTCGGCGCCCTGCTCCAGCAGTTCCCTCACGCAGTCCGTGTGCCCCATCGCCGCCGACAGGATCAGCGGGGTCGTGCCGTCCTGGACCAATAACTCAATTTAGGGCTAAATGGTGGTGTTCTATAGCTGAAGCTTAACCCTCGATCACTCGCGCCCCTCTTCCCATGTCGACGCGTTTAAAGGTTACTTGAAGGCACTCAGAAGAGCAAATTCGTAACTAAAGAAATTACTATTCATTTTTACGTTCAAAAATGGTGCTGTCACCACCCCGCGCGAGTGATCGAGGGTTAAGGCACAGCACTGGTATTGAAATTGAAAGTAACCGTGTTACCAATCTTGTCAATTCTTGGGGACATGTGGGATACGAAACATGATCTATGGAAGGAGTAAATAATGTAATTTCGCAAAAATAATAATGTTAATAATATTTTTAATGTAAAGTATGGTAGAGGAAATTTTTGTTTTTAAAATCACGCAAAAATGGCGGTTGGTTAGCTAGTAAAATCATCGTCTTAATCGTCTGACATTAATATAGCTGTCGTTAAACGTACTTGATTACTTAATAAAGATAGCAACTTAGTAATCTAATGCAAAAGGTTAATAATTTAAGTGGGTACTTGGTTTTGTCGGAGTAATTTAAATATCAAATTGTTCATGTAACATGTTTGTAGCGTTAACCTACGTAATGCTCTACAACCACCTACGTCGTTCATTTAACATTCGCCCTTTAAAAGTCACGCTTATTGATAACACATTAGCATAACTGGTAATCTCATAAATCTTAACTAGTTTTTTTACGGCGAGACGTTTGTAGAAAATATCTTACTCAACTTCGCCGTTTTTTGCTAAAAAAAACAACGTTATCCAGTTATTTACTTAACATGCAATTCTAACTTATAAAGACAGCTTTACGTACTTAAATTGCAAAATCGTAAATGCCAATTACTGACCTTTATAAACAGATAAATAAATCTTTTAAGGAATAAGTTACACCGTTGAAATTTGAATAGACCAATAACTTCTAATGCAATAGACTGTTTAGCCATTGCATGAACCGCGTGCAAGAGTTTCGGCCGGTTTCGTAAAGCATTCTCAAGATTAGGGTCTATTATTAATTAGAGGCACCTCATAAAATCTCTTCCTCCATTATCGTCAGGTACAACACAAAGAGCACGGAACTGTTGTGGTCTCATTAATAAATTTCACGGTGGTTGCGCGATCGCCGCGCCGTGCGGTGCGCAGTGACACGCGAGGATGCGCCCGAGCGATACGACTGTAGGGACTTCTTATAAACCTGCTGCTAAGACATAGACCTGGTCAAAAAGATCTTGAACAACAAGCGTCAAATGACAGACATCAGCTTTAGAAAGGGCTATGCGTTAGTGTTTAACGCGAAATAATTTGCATAAACTGATAAAATGTATAGACATTTATGACTTTACGATGATAGTTAAGTTACGATCGACAGCTTCAGTTATATGGGCATAATATTATTTCATTGCATAATTTCTGTTACTAGTTACGATGCTGTTATCATATAAATTATTTGTATTTGGGTTCTTAGAAACAATAGAATACTAAATATTACAATGAACAGGTCGGATATTTGAGTTACTAAGGTACTTATATTCCTGGCAACAAGACTTCAGTTCGGAAATAACCCGCCCTACTTTCCAACAATTTCTATTCTTTATTTTGAGTAAACGAACGCCTTCATTTGCGAGGTGCTTGGCTCGAATCAACATCGTAAGCGTGCTTGCTAAAATTGTTGTTTCCGTTCCTAGTTCTAATTACTGGACACATTTCAAAAGCATTAATTAAAATAACAATATGGTTCAAATATGAAAAACCTAAAACCATTTATGAATAGGTAGGTCCAAAAAGAAAACTAAATTGCACAGAACGTCACCCGTATCAATTAATGTACTTTATATGCATGCAGAATAAGGAATTTTACCCGAATACGGTTGCAACATAAAATTAGAAAATCCTTGTAAAAGCGGTCTTCCAGTATCTGACTTGCGCCAACCACCACAGTCGGTATTCGTCAGTAGCAAAGCTCGTTATTAGCGTTATTTAGTAATGATTTATTGTTACTCGAGTTACCGCATCAAATCTCAGCTTACGTAAGTTAATGTTGCCATATTGTAGGAGCTTCGTGCACCACGATGGGAGTAAAATCAACATGGAATTTATACATTTATTTGTATGTGTGATTACTTCTCACGATTGTCTTGAATGAGTAACACGATTACCTACTTGCGGTTTAACCGTAGAAATGTAACTGACTCATTGAATAAAAAATATCACAATAATAATGGTTAATAATATAAACCGTCAATACAATAATCAGTTTAATTAAAATATGGGTACGAGTCTTGGGTATAACTTCTTCAGTTTCATACGGTCTATGCATCTAAACGATCCTATTTTTTATGTAAGTAATGAGGCGACAAAGCAGTTGGTCATTATAAGAAGATGCACAATCTTTTCCAACTACCAACACCTCAAATTATCATTTCCGCACCAAAAATGACTCTGCCTATCTCTTCCTATACGAAACTTCTTCGCATTAGAACTAGACCTAGACCAGTGGTGCTCAAACTGCGCGCCACCCAGCCCCCACATCTCCGGCCCCCAACTCACCCGGTCCCTGGAGTCGATGTGCAGCTTGCCCGTGTCCAGCAGCTGGCGCAGGCGCAGCACGTCGCCGCGCAGCGCCGCCAGGTGGAACTGCACGTCGCTGCGGGACTCCTTCTGTGGAACCAAGATTATCCGGATGAGGACCCATTTCCACTGATGGTTTGTGGAAATTCCAGTGGTATGACGTGATGCTAATTTGATAAAAAAAGAGGAGAACTAAGGCAACCTTATTTTTCTTAATTTTATTTTGGCGCAAGTATGGCAGAAAAGGCTAGTTTATAACAAAATTGAAAGTTAAACGTCAAGTCTTGGTTGTAGATGTAATATATGGAACTCGTTTAGTTATAGCGAGAGTTTATGAGGGTAGATAAATAAAATAACTGTCTTGCACTTAATATGGAAAGGCAAATAACATTGGAATTTCATTTCCACTTTGTTATCACTACGTTACATTTTCAGAGAGCGAATATAAACTACAAGTTTAAGTTATTTATTTGCTGTAAAGATAAAAAATACTTTTCTATATGAATTTTAGAATGAACGTTACGTTTCTTAGAATTCTAATTTCCCCGTTTATCTTAGAAAGTGAATCAGGCACAAATTGATTCCTAATTGCGATCTACCCGCCGAACCATCAATTACAGAATAACTGAGGTTTAATCACGGAGCTCCGATGTGACAATTATCATGTAGTTAACCGCTACGCTATAATTATCGATTGATATAATTGATCACGCTGTGACTATATAATTAACTGCAAGACAAACAAAAAGAAATAGTAAGATCTGTACGTTTTTCCTTCTAAGTTTATAATACAAAGAACTTTATTATAACCACTTCAAATTCCTTTTAACAGTAGGTATCTCTATTTATTCCTTCAGTTACTCTGTCAAATAAAAGCCCTTTTCACAAAGTTCCGATTCAAATCTCAAATCCGGTCGAACCGATCAACATAAAATTTGCAAACAGACGTGAACTGTGCGGTTACTTCAATAGAACTTCGTGGACAAATTGCCCAACTTGGGAGTTTTGGCAGCGGCTCAATACTTACAGAAATGAGATTTTATTTTACTACCAAAACGTGGTCGAAGCGTTTTCAAATTTAAAACTTCCGAAGTGTAGGACGCCTAGAATATAGGGCGATGAGAAAATGTCTACCAGACTCATAATCACTTCAAAGAAGAGCTTTCATAGAGGCTTTCAAATTGAGAAAAAAGTGGCTTAGCTGCTTCAAGTTGTTGTGAAAGAACTGCTTCTAGTACAGATATAAAAAGTGGATTTCTTTTTATGTCATATTGCTAAGTCTTTATGAGAGCCTGCTGTCAGGAATCACTTAATAATGTTTATGGCTGCCTACGGCAAAGCCAGAATACTTATGATTTTAGCAGGCTATGTATATTTATGATGTGATAAAAAGTTTTAAAGGCAACTAACTCTTTCATAGAAACCTTATTTGACAAGTAGAAATCCAAACCAGAGGCAGCCCTATCATAAACTCCTCATATAAGTTTCTATATAAGTCAGTGAGTAGGTGGTGTATGTGCGAATATCAGAAATACGATCGTTCCGCGACACCGGCGGGTCGGATTTCTCGGTCTCGCATTACATACGACATCTGGTTACATTTTACACTAACTATAAATTATACATATAGTAAAGTAAGTACTCTATAAAATCAAAAGCTAGAGTTACACTTGAACATGGAAATTATAATTTTATAGCAGTTTTCCACTGACGTTTGTGTCGATTATCACCGTGGCTTTAAAGTCATAACACGGGTTTTATGATTTTCCTACAACGGATAAAGATTGTAGATTTAACTAAGGTCAACAGTAAGTTTCAAGACTACAAACAGCAGTGATGTTATCTTGTTACTTGTAAGGTTAATTAAAACAGTTTAAACAGTGTTGCACCACACCGTACCATCGACCATCCCACATGCAGTTGGTAAACAATGTTTTTATCTACTTATCTCCGGATCTTGTTTATTTTAAGGACTATTTTTGTTTCAACACTTTTACTCTTACGTTTTATACTCTCTTACTTCCCTACATAAAAAAAGCAGACACTGAAGACAAGAATCATAAAAATGTTATTCTAAATACTTGTTATTATAACACTTTCATATTTGCTTTTTAGTAAAAAAGTAAAGATTTCCAAGTCGTGATTTCTATGTGTGAAGAGAATTAGACACGGTCTAGAAAATACGCGGCATAAAATAAACAGAACTGCATTGCAGTCAGTAGGTACTGTATTTATACAGAGACAAATAATACACTTCCTTAGATACAATTCAGTTGCCTACCACTTTCATTTACATACTGCTACATGGAACGTAAATTAAGTAAGCAAGAAGTAAATTAAACTTAAAAAAGGGCACCCTGAAAATCAATGGGCATGACAATTTACTTTTTTGAAACAAGCCTGATGTCAATAGCAAAATAAATTCGAACTTACTAAAGTTTTGATGAAACTTGATCGTAAACTGTAATAATACATTCTCATGTACAGTAAGTTAACATCATTTCCATGCGTTAGTTTTATTTTTATTGGCTCAACAATGATTAGTAAGTTAATAAGCTATGGTCTAGTGAACATTATGTGTGATTGTTGGTATCACGCTGGTGCATTTCTTATTGTAAGCTTTAACAGTTATAATTTAATGAAGTTAACTGACTCAAGTTTTTAATAAGAAATTTTGGACGTTACAAAATCAGATTTAGCGGCTGTGGAAGTACTGAACAGTATCACCCTAAGTATGTTAATCTTTTGCACTCGAGTAAATCCCGAAATCCCGTCTAGGGCTGCCCCTATAAAAAGTTTGACAAGCAAGATTTTCTTTGTTTTGTCAGCGTATCATATCAAGGTTCTTGCACACAAAATATCCAGAAATCCATCTTGCAGTTTAATTCTCCAAATTCCGTTCTCAGTTTCGAAACCAGATTTTGTTGTTACAATAATTGTGCAATCCCGAGATTGCTTGTTGTAATGTAATTCCATCCGGCAGTTAGTTAGCAGCAATTAGTTGCGGATGCACTTTGATTGCAGGAATGCGGCCGATGAACGACGATAACCATTTACTTTGTTTTGTACGCACTTATATTATTGAGGCTGAGGGACTATTAAATTAATAGGACCTGGGTAGTAAATTAAAATTAATATCATGACATTTTCCTTGATTAAGGAAATGATAAACAAAGATGTATTTTATCTATGTAAGAGTGTTACGGTCAAGGGTATGATTAACATTACATTTTAATTATACCCGTGATATTTTGCAAAAAGTTACTAAATGATGAGAATGTTAGGCACCGAAAAGCAGCTTTAATACGAAGCGCCATACGACGCACACAGTTTGGCGCTTGAAATAAGGCAACTAAAATCCAAACTTTAGAAACATTGTATGCTTCACGCATCGTGGGAATATGGCATAATATGAACACAAACTAACCTTTAAAATGCATCAATTATCTAGGTCAAGCAAAACAACCAACATTATCTAATGAAAAACATACATCTAGAACGATCTAGATAGCAGCTCCGACCTACAAATCTATTCAAAATGTATTGCCCATAGTTTTTGTCGCAATGACGTCACTGCATCGCGGTTTTTGTCGACAGAACGTCAGAACGGACGTAAACAACTCTCTATTTCTATAGAATGGCACGTTGCGAAATATAATTTCGTTCAGCTATTGTCTTATGAAGTCGGTGTCTAATTGATTTTGGACGAGTTATGTAAGAATGGCTGCACAGGCAAGTTCGGGATTTTGTAATTTTATATAACTGAAACAGGATAAGTTGGTGAGTATACCATATAATATTAAAATATTACTTAAGGTACATTATACTTTTAATTTAGGGGTAGGAAGGTATCAGAACATTGTAAGAGTAGGTCTCCGCAGTGGTATGAATATTGGTCTTACACCAGCGGTCTGTTAAGCGGAAGGTCCCGAGTTCGAATTGATAATATTTTCTTAATTGGTTCTTCTAATTTTATTTTGTGGTTCCTATGGTACAACTCAGTTTTGAGCCCCATAGTTGGTAGAAGATTAATTTACAGAATTCAACTGAAATTAAACAAGAATCACGTCCTTTTCGATTGTTTATATTCAAACTCTATCAAGTTTAGTATTTTACCTGAATAACCTGTATGCTTTGGTCAAAGTTTATTATGTAGTTTTTTAGGTCATAGTTTGAGTTAAATACTCCAAGCCTGTATGACACCATCGATGTTTTTGTACGTTACCATCGATTCTTTTGACATATTCATGTGTTATATTACAAGGGGACAAGTTGAACGAATGTGTCCGATGTATAAAATACGTGACACGTTAAGTGTAACTTGACCCTGACTTTGTTATTTCATTATGAAGTCATTTTGCTAACTTGATATTATTACGCAATAAAAATTTAATTTAATTATGAATGAGAGATAATATGATATACGAATGATAAATATAATGATTGTAACTGTTTGTATAAAACTTACTTAAACTATTTATTTTTATATCACGTGGAACTTCTAACTAAATTCATAGTTTAGCAATGTTCTAAATACCATATCCCGCAGGCATCACGAGAATTTCCCTGCAAATGACTTAACCGCAGCTTATTAAGTTAAATAAGCGTTCTCCTTCACACATGTGCATGCGCATATTTAACCTGTTTGTAAATAAGCAGTTTAATACATCGTTAGAAAAAAACGTAAGAATAATTCATGCAGAACAATTTGATATGCGAACAAGGCATCTTGTGGTATAATCATAAGTTGTTATAGATAGCTGAAAAAAATATACCATTAAAAAAAACTTAGAAATAGAGGTTTCGGTAAAAGTACGTACCTATAGTGAAAAATAACCTTAATCTTTCTTAGTAGATATGTTATATCGATTTCTGATCTATTTAGGTATTCGCAGCTTTGCCAAGACTACAATTTGCATAGATTCTCTTGGAGTGTGAAACTTCTCAAAAAACATATTAAGCCAATTCTTTTTGCCATGACTATACTAACTTACGTGGATACAATCTTAGATCGTCATCTTGCGCATGCGTGTGGCAATAACAGTTGCAATAAAATGGCACATAGGTACCAACTGCACTTTCTACTGTACCTACGTGTACTATCAACCATGGATGTAGGCAATTTTCATAATTGTGAGAAAACTAAAAACGTTTAGCCTCTAATTTACTGTCACTCTGCATCCTTGCACCTATTAAATGTACCTAAACATATTCAATGACCTGATTATGTCACATAATGATAGACTAGACTTGGCAAATAGGTATTGCTTGTATAGAAGCATGTGACTCAGTTTTCCTTACACATTGCTCTAGGTCAGGGTTTCTAAAACTAACTAATACGTTATATGCAGGTGTTAAGAGTGCTTTCTATTTTCTTCAATTGACAATATAATATTATTAAAAGGCACCACCAACTCAATAATAATAAAATCTACCTTACAAAGTATGTAACGGTTACAACGACCTCATATACCAAATGCAAAAATAACGCCAAACAATAATCTCTTAAAAATCCGCTTCAACGATGGTTGCTCATCTTATATCCTTTTCTTCTCCAAAATATTATAGAGCGAAGACGAAATCCGCGACCGTATGTATATTACCATAAATCGGCGAACTTGCCAACGGATTAAATACATTTTTAAGTAGATTTAAATATTATTTTTGGAAAAGTTTATCAGTTCAAAACAGATCCCTACCGCCCAAAGTTAGGGGCTAACGTGCCACATTTTGAGAGCCGCATCTCCCCAGTGTAAACATTGAACTTTCCCGCAGACATACATACATACATACAGACACGTCCGTGACGACACGTGCGCACGCGTCGGGCAGTCAGTTCACACCTCGAGAAAGTCGACCAGTCTAGACTCATGTGACACGATAGTGTCCTACGAGTATCTGCTGGAAGATTGAAACAAGATGAGTTTTTATTTACATTTTTTTCTTTTTATGTGGCGACAAATCTACTGATTAGCAATGCGTTGTTGAGAGTAGTAGGCTTTAGAGCCTTTTACATATTCGGTCTAGTTACCGGTATTAGGTTTACTGTGAGATTCTAAAGATGTTTTGGCTCGATGTAAGTTAAGGTAAATAGTAAAGTAAGTATTCTAAGATGTTACTTTAAATAAAGAGGAGCTTTAGTTGGTTTGTTAATAAACTTAATGTTTAAGAACGAGAACCTACTTTTAGAAATTTCAAGTAATTTGCTTTTCAATACGAACAATCAACATAAAACTTTTATTGATATCAAAATATAAACAAATCCAAGTAACTAGATACAAATAGGCCATAATAAAGGTAAATTATCGTAAGGCAATTAATAGTAGTATAAGTATAAACTAAGTAATGAGAAAGCTTCCATTGATTATAAATTATAAAATTACTAAGTTTACTGCCCCGTATTGTCGTGATTTCGTGATTAAGTAAATTTAATTTTAATGCTGAAGAAAGTTTAATGACTATTAATTTAAACGAAATAATACCGGTAATGTATGTTAATTATTTATTTAATACGAAACTTCCTGCATATATAAATAACTTAAAATTTCTCCAGAGATTAATTTAAAATATGAAAAGGACAGACAAAGCGTTGGAATGATTCACCGGTGAAAGTGGGTTCCGACAGGAAACGATGCGATTGTAATGAAAACGTAATTGTAGCTATTTTGATGCCCATGCGCATCTATACACACTTTCGATTAGCAATCTGTGCAGCGAGATATATGTAGCAAACAATTGTCGGCCCGAAATAAACCAAATAAAGTTCAGTTGTGAAAGTGCAGACATAAACACAGCACTTGTTTTTTTGTTTAAGTGCGTAACCAACTAAAAGAGTTTCAATAAAACATAACATACTAGCTAATAAAAGAAACAGATAAAAATCTTTACACCATGCATTATTTTTATCCTAAATTTAGAATACATTGAACAGAGGAAATTTTAATTTTTTTTAAACATTACGAAGTAAATAGATTAAGCCATAATAATCCTAACAACTATCAACTTTTTAGGTCACTTGCGCAAGCGCAACCAGATGACACAAAAAGTCCATCCAACAGAGAAATAAGGCTAATGCCTCATTGGACAGTCGATTAAATCAAAGACATTGTGATGTAACCCAGTGACTAACAATAGTTACTGATTGTATGGGAAATGAAATGCTCCAGAAAGATTGCAAGAATACCAGGCAGATTGCAAGATAACCTTATAAATACAGTGTAATTGTGTAAATATTGTTTAATTTTAGAAGTTGCTTGATGACGGCTGTCCTAGTTCTAGATACAAGACATCCAATAGGAAGACAGATTTTCCCATTAGTTAAGCTACATCAGTTAATGTAGATAAGCCTTATTATTTGATCTACAAAGTATTTCATCTCGTAAGCCAGCGAGATAGCGGGGTCAACGAGCTCGAGCGACCGTGCCCTTACCGCGACTCGCGCGCAACAATGCTCCCGATGCGCCCGCGCCGACCACGACTTATGAAACAGCTGACGAGTCACAACACTCGCTGACTCAGACTCACAGCCAGAGATTGCTACATCAACCTGGGAAACCTTTACCCAAGCATTAAATCGCCAAACATTAAAAGGAATAATGTAGATTATGATTAAAACAGTGGTGGTCCTGTGCTGTATGTTTTACTCAGAATTTTCCAGTAAATACTTTAATTAAATGGTGGGAACTTTTAGAGACAAAAAGTTGATTTTCAGATATGACAATAATCATATCTTATTGTGTAATTGTTTGGATTGTTAGATTGATAAAAAAATACAAGGCTACTTTTGGGAAAATCTTTATCGGCATTGCCTTCCTACAACGTTTGATATTACCTGAAGTCACAAACCAAAGTTATAATACCTTACCATGCCTTGCCAGGATGTTGATTTAAAGCTAAATTTCAATACTCTATCTCTCTACTAAACATGAAAAATACAATTAATGTAAGAAACAAATTTTTTACTGATCAAATCCCCATTTCTTTTGAAATCTACAAAAAAAAATCTAAATACCGATGCCTATACAAAGCATCATGTCGTGCTAATTTCAACACACCGAATTTGTATCTAATCTATAACTAACTTAACACTTTCTAAATTAGCTGCTGAATTGAGCTATCTCGGTTAAAAAATGGCATAGTGTCTAGTCATCTAGTTGGAAAGTAGAGAATATTAGACATGCGAAATGTAAAAGTTCTTGTGAATTGACAACATACAGTTTATGACTATCATTAGGAGTTGCTCGTTAAATTATACATATTTTTTGCATGAATTTTTCTTTTGAAGTGCTGTCGCTTCTTCAACATTCTTACGACTTGTTTTTGAGACTTAACTTTAATGTTTGTGAAGATTCATGTCTTTATTATAAAATTTAAAGGGCTTTGTATGTACATAAAGTGCATTCTCTCGCTACTCTAGTGCACAAAGAAGACGAAAATAACGCAAAAAAAGCAATTTGTCTCAGCGGTTTGTGTGACAGTTCAGTGAGCAATGACTGTCCTTGGACAAAATGCAACCGGTTTGTTTCGTGCGCATGTTTGAACTACCTACTTGTACGAAACGGTTGAATTAAATAAATATATATTTTAAAAGTTTGAACAAGTATTTTTTAAATTAGAGATATTTATTCATCAAATATTGTGACTGTAATAAACGATAGGCACGAGAATGCAACCCTGACTGACTCTCGTTTATTTAGAGTAATCATCGAGGTTAGAAAGAAAATAATGCGAAAGTGTTTATGAAAATTGCGTGATTCCAACCAATACCACACTAATGAGGTTTTTTATGTGAACCGTAACAACAACAACATTAGGTTAACAAGATCAAACGTAAAACACTAATGCAGGATATTTCGAAATAGCCCACACACAAAAACATAAAGGAAATTGTCTAAACGTTTCCTCATTTGGATGCCATTAGTTTAAAGAATTGGAATTCACAAAACGGCCAAAACAAGAATGTGACTCAATTAAAACACAAAAAAACTGGTAGGTATTATAATTTTAAAGTCAACAAGACGTCATAAAATAAATATTGCATACATTATTTGTACAACAAATTGAAGAGACCGCGTAAAGAAACAAACCTATTGTACAAACAGTTCACGCATCTGCGTGTGAATCTTAAATCAACATTAGCAGAACGAGAAGCGACGACGGCGGCGCGGGCGCAGATTTACCAATAACAAGGTTAATGTCATGCGCAGACTGATCGACGTGTCCGGGTGGCTGATGGGGATTAGCCAAATGACATTGACATAAATGGTGTTTACGTTCGATTGGAATTAGCATAAATAGTGTAGAAAATTATCTTCGTTTATGTGTAAATACATCATGATAATAACGTTACTATACGTAGCATAACTAAAGTACCTAAATATTAATTAATAGCAGCAGATTTTTTATTAACCCATTTTAAGACTATATTGGTTACTCAAACTATGTGTTGAGCCAATGATTTACAAAATTTGTATCGGGTTGGCTGTTTTTTTTTAATATGCAATGTTTTTGAACTTCTTAGCTCTCTTTTAGAAAACGACGAGAGAATAAGGTTTAATAATTCATTCGTAATTCAAACATAATAAAATGCTGACTCTAGAACTTTCCGGTGAAATATTTTTTAATAATACATATATATATATACAGGGTCTGTCGTAATGAATGGATAACCCGTTACCTACAGTTGATCCGGATGTGAGGCTATAAGAAAATGGTGTTTTCTTGCCAGGGTTGTCAACCATAAGAAAATGGCGTAGACTTTTAAACTTTTTTATAAATTTCGCTATTTTTTTCATATATTTCGCTGCCATTTCTTCAAATTTTGATGTATTTGTATAATTCTTTTAGTATTATACTGCTGAAGACGTGTATTATGTAATTTAAATACAATTTTAGGTGTTATTCACGTTGAACATTATCAAAATACTCATTTTAAGAAAAATATTTCCAATTTTTTTCTTTATGTCAACTTTTGATCATCTCCTGTGGAAAAAAAAAGTATGACGTTATAGCTGCCCATGATCTCAATAAATTGTCTAGTATGTGTAGATTCTAAAAAGGTATAACGATGTGTACTTTACAAGCAACATTAGGTTACAGGAGCGAGAACACTAATCAAGGTCGGAATTTTTATTTTTCATGTTATGTTATAAATGGTTGTAAAACTTCGTCATAATGATTTTATTCTATCAAGATACTTTGCACAAACACTATCGGGCCACTAATAGGATATTCAGAAGAAAACCCGGTTGATACTTCACGATAATAATGTACGGAAAATGTACAAATGAAAATTGTTGTGCTCTAATAGTTACATGCGACAAACATGTTGCGAAAAGTTTATTCGAAATTGAAACGAATTTACAAAGAAAAGTGGAAAAAATTAGAAGGAAATCGTCCTTCCATAAATGCATTGTGCACTTTAATGAACACACGGTAATCAGGATGTCGCACATTTGGATATCTTACACGATAAACACTAGAAGCTCTATTGGTGCTGCCATTACATACACCGTAAATGTAATGCATGTTCGCGTATTCGGCCGGCGTATACTGTTGCGGCATGATACACAAACTACACAAAAACTTTTCCAAAACAACAAGTTCAATTGATAGCACAACACAATGTCCGTAAATGTGAGCAAAGTCATCAGTATCACCACATTATCAAGTCCAAATCACAAGGAAAATCATAGTCAAATATTAGAAAGCAGTAACAAATTGACGAAAATAGTGGCCCCGATTCTCAAAACACTCTCTAAAACTAAATTAAAAATATCGCTGTCACTTTTTCATGCTTCGTATTAGAACAAGACAGGTACCTACATTGGTCTCACTAAATTTAGTCCACATCATTCATTCACGAAATGCGCTGAGGACTAGTCTTAAATTGCCTTCGCCGTGTCATATTGCACGTACATTTTAGTTTGACAGGACTAAAATGATTACCTGTCTCTGTCTTATTGATGTGTAAGTGACAGCGATAGTTTTAGTTTAGTTTAGAGAGTGTTTTCAGAATCGGGGCCAATGTGAACAAAAGGACATGCGATGGTCAAAATCACACTGATGTGATGAGTACCCTTTTCTTTGTAATGCGGTCTGGTTCGATTTTTAAAATCCGTTATAATTTCGAATAAACTTGTCGCAACATGTTGGTCGCATGTAACTATTAGAGCACAACAATTTTCATTTGTACATTTTCATTACATTATTATCGTGAAGTAATGTTATTTTTTTCCCAAAAACAACCGGGTTTTCTTCTGAATAACCTATTAGTGGCCCGATAGTGTTTGTGCAAAGTATCTTGATAGAATAAAATCATTATGACGAAGTTTTACAACCATTTATAACATAACATGAAAAATAAAAATTCCGACCTTGATTAGTGTTCTCGCTCCTGTAACCTAATGTTGCTTGTAAAGTACACATCGTTATACCTTTTTAGAATCTACACATACTAGACAATTTATTGAGATCATGGGCAGCTATAACGTCATACTTTTTTTTTCCACAGGAGATGATCAAAAGTTGACATAAAGAAAAAAAATTGGAAATATTTTTCTTAAAATGAGTATTTTGATAATGTTCAACGTGTATAACACCTAAAATTGTATTTAAATTACATAATACACGTCTTCAGCAGTATAATACTAAAAGAATTATACAAATACATCAAAATTTGATGAAATGGCAGCGGAATAAATGAAAAAAATAGCGAAATTTATAAAAAAGTTTAAAAGTCTACGCCATTTTCTTATGGTTGACAACCCTGGCAAGAAAACACCATTTTCTTATAGCCTCACATCCGGATCAACTGTAGGTAACGGGTTATCCATTCATTACGACAGACCCTGTATATATATTACTTGAAAACTCGTTAACAAGAAGCCATACTAACAGTATTGAATAACTGAATGAAATTTAAAATAGACTTTTTACGAGCGGTAATAAAATTAATATTGTTGTTGTGAATAAGGATATCCTTGACTATTTAAAAAAAAACATACGTGTGAGTTTAGTTGGAGCTATTAAGAGTGGCATACCTGACCCACTTTTAGAAGGATTTTGTTGCGTAATGGATGTCAACTTACAGGAAAACTTAACGCTTAAATGTACAGAATCTGTGGTCTCAATCTCATTAGGCACACTTTGTGCGTCAGTGCCGCGGTCACGCGACAAAAAACACAAGTTAGCGTAGTTACGTTAGGAAAGCACTGCGTTTGTTTGCTGGTTGTACGTTCAGGATCGGGGAAACCTTAAAGCTATAGGAAAACACCTCGTTGTATAATAGTCTTAATATGTACTCAAAATCCAATGCAAGTTTTGTAAGAGTTAAAATCAAAACTCATTTCTGACTTTATTAAACCCATTTTGTTAAAGACGTTCGATGTTGCTCCAGAAACGGCTAAATTCGACTCATTTACGAGGGCAAAGTCGCGTGCAAAAGTTAACTTCATTATGCAGCGTAAACAGCTCGTAATGGTGGAAAATAAACATATCGAGTCATCTCATGAGATTAAGTCATCCAGTATCTACATCTCAATGACAATGCTGTTGATTCTATCGTAGAGGCTAAGCCAGACGATTTACATACAATATGGCTTCAACAGCAAAGGTCAAGTCAAGCGGCAATATAGAACTGAACATTAATCTTACTGGAAACATCGATTTACTGTCTTCTAAGATAAACCTAGCCTTTCACTAGATATATCTAGGTTTATTTTGGATAACCAAATGAAACGACGGTGTATAAATCAAAATAACACGCAAATAAGAAATGAATCGCTTGGCAAAATGTAACATTGATACTTCGATAACCTTAATGCAAATGTTTGTAACCGCGATTATGTACTCGTATCTGTATGCTGGTAAATTTAATTATATTATAATGATAGTTTTTATTACATATCTGCAATAAAACTGAGACCAAGGTCGCTTGTTTTGAAAGTAGGCAATCCACAAGTAATGATATCAATTTTAATACTCAATGACAGTATAAGGAACTTAAAACGCATTTTTTGTTGGACGGTTCTAGTATATAATGTTCTATCTAAGATTTTGGTATGGGACGACCATAACGGGTATCCGAGGTCAGATACCATAGGGTATTACCACATTGTTACCAAAACATTAACCCATTTTCAAATCGTTACCATTAGTTTAACAGCGTCGCCAAGATTCTATTCGTTACTCAATATCAGACCGAAGTGTGCGAAATACAGGCACACACCGAGAGCATATACATAAATATATTTGGATAGTGCTAAAACTCCCTATTAGCTACGTGGTCAATGACTTCACAATTAAAATGCTAATGTGCACAATGCTCTATTCACTTGTCACAAATGTCTATTTCTAGGAAGTGACGGATCGGCGGCCTCTAATAATAGTGGTAGTCACCCGGAGTAATGTCTGTAATTAGAAGGAGTTCATGTGCTGTGGAACTGACAGTCATTAGGAGGCGGAGGTGGTGGCGGCTGTTGGCGGAAGAAAAGATATCAGCTTTACTTACCTAATACTGCAATGCAAAACCTCAATTGCTAAGTACAAAAAAGCAATCACTTTTATGGTGTTTTTTTTTCTCCTCATCTAATGCTTGATAATGAAAATGAGAAATTTAAAGATTCTATTAATTTCAATGTAAACACAACAACACAATTATAAAAACGAAGACAATTTCGTTTTCGGAATCTTAAACGGATACTTCAAGCCAGTAACAATAGCTGGGGAAAAATGTATCATGGGGTTGGAGGGTAACCTTTCTATAAGGTTTGATTATGTTTGACTAGACGGAGCGTAAAGGAAGGGTCGTGATCATAAAGAGAGGTTGCGGGTGGTTGTGCAAACTGACCGGGTTTTTATGAAGCATGGCGCCAGCAGTGTTATGTTATTACTTGGCGATATCAAGCTAACGATTTTCTGTATGACGCGATCATTTGCAGTAGCTTTGCTATACAAGGTTTATCTTCTAGTAGTCTATTAAGCTAGGGTTTTGTTTTTTTTAGTCATGTGATTTTTGTTTACAACATAGACGGGAAAATTTACACTAAATAATGGTTAGTATCAAAATCCGACGGGCAGTTCAAAATAGTAAGCAGAAAATAGTTACACACGAAATAAGATGTTAGTATGTAATACGTCATTGGACACGAATAACGACTTTGCCCTAGATTTATTAGACAAACAATCAAACTGTTCACAATGTACCGGTGCCTAAGTAAACCATTGTTGCAAGTAATATTTGCAAAATAAATAACACCATCACGAGAAGTGCCATCGTAATCATGTTAATGACAGTTATAATCAACACTTATTTGTTTATCCACCTGCTGTCATTTTAGCATCAGCTAACGATGATAATTACAAGAGTGTTGTAACAAACGGTGACACATCGGTAGTAGGTATGGTAACTGTCCGCTGCTGGGTAAATGTATGGTGAGTGAAGATGGTGGAGCCGTGTTCAGTGGACGGTGGTATGGAAAATAGCATACTAACGCGATAACTTGCGGTTCTTTCATATTTTTTGTAGGAAGGCTAGGTCTTTGAAAAAGTGGACGTATGAATCTAAAAGCATTCTAAAATGCTAGATGAGTAGGTGTTGTTTTAAGCTCCTTGAGTGCTATTTACAGAATTCACACGTCTCCTTGAACACGTCTGCGTCCTACGCAAAATTAACGTCGAGTTCAAAGACATCGAAAGCATTTCTTTTAAAATTTTCATCCCAAAAAAAAATGTTATTGTATCAAAACTGGAAGTTCATTGACTTTGACAAAGCCTTTATATCAATCCTGAAAGTTTATTGTCTTTGGAAAAACCTTCACCCATCCAAGTAATAATACCCAACAATAAGTAAGTACTATCATCAAGTCGCCCCATGTTCGAGTCCCGGTGGCGGCAAGTTCAGCGCATCGCCGGCGCACGCGCACCGGGCGGACGGGTTGCGCGGCCTTGCCCCAGGACATCTATTTATGGACATACCACACTAGGCTACTGGAACGCACATATTTTTAATAGAGGGATAAGAAACAATGCAAATGAAACAGCAATTAAAAAGCTTCCTAATACTTATTTTTCTTTCGAAGAATGAAATGAATCGGTCTTCCTATTACATATGCCTACTTAAAAGTGTTTAGGGAACTAAAAAACTTAAAATTTTAAGCACCTTGTTATTACACGCAGATAAAAAGTATGAGTTTACCATGATTCTGAGAGATTCAGAAAAACAAAATATTTTTTGAACTACAAAAAAAAGTTACTTACCCATATTATTTACCAGCTTTTTGACACCAATTTAATATCAACGTTTGTTTAAGATCATCAAAAAACTCTGTAAGGTATAATTTTCATCATTACCGAGCTACACACCCAGTAGTAATATGAACTATTCTATTTGAGTATAGGTAGTATCAACCCACCTATGCCCTAAGCACGCAGAAGGGTCTGCACTTAGTGACTTTAGAGCTATTAGATAAAGGGGACCGGCAATACCTTAGTCAGTGTGTTTAAAAATGGAAAAGCTAGTAGGTAGGTAAAGTACATGTACGATTAGGTACTCCTTCGTCTTTCGTGGCTGTGGAGCCTGTAGGCTTACTCTTGACTCGATCGAGTTCGAAATCAAATTCGTTTAGTTTGGTTTTGTGCTATTCGGTACTCTTGAAATCGTAACTAGCGCTAAATCGAACAGCGGTTCGAATAGTGGTTCAAAAAAGTGATAGATTAACCTAACTACGTTATCTACCTAACTACGTTAGTTTTTTTATTATCACTATCGATAGCTGGTTTTTCACTTAAATTACAAAACGTAAAGGCAGGCAGGTATTTAGGTATCTACCCTCATATTCCCTGCAAAAGAAATAAATTAACGAAAATAACAACAATTTATTTATTCTACAACTCACCTTTAACGACATTGTGATGGAAATCTCGTCACAAGTCTTCAGCAGAAACAATCATAACAATCCGAGTCAAATAAAAATTTTGCACACAAATTGCACACGCGTAAATAAATAAACCGCACGGCCAAGTCTCACAAAATATTGATTATCACATTAATTATATAACAGAACTAAATACAAACACAGTTCTAACAAACTTGATTTTTTATTGTCAATATAAATTTACAATTGCAGTAAATCGATTGTATTTATTTTTATTTTGCCGAAAATATTTACGTCACGCACGCTCAGCGCGGGCTTCGATCGTTGACGTTATATTTTTTTCCGAGCGATCCCTGACAACCGCCCGCCTCTACGGAGTTTGCGCAATAGTGTTACCAAATTCGTAGAACATTTTCTACCGATTATAAAACATGCTGAGCGCGCCATCTATCGTTGAGTAGAGGCACTAAACCTTATAGAAGACTGCCATTCAAGTCTTGTGAAGCACTGGTAGTTCGAACTAGTCTGTTTTCACCAAAAAGTATTTTACTGTTTGCACAGCGACTTTAACATCAAAGGAATGATTATCGGACAGATGAGCTCTCATTTCCCTGGCTTGATTAGTTTTGTATGGACACAAATTGCAGTTATATAGGTAAAGGCCAATATGTTTCTTTCTTTGCAACAAATGCTTCCGAAGGTTTTCCTGCAATAAATTGAAAAAAAGGTAAGAGTTATTATATATTTTTTCTTTATAATTGTGATTATTATAAGTGTATCTATTATCAATTAAATTTATATGATATAAACTTACTAAGCTACCGCATGTAAACGAGCAGTGAGGACAAGCGTAGGGTTTCTTTCCTGCATGACACAGCATGTGCCTCTTTAAATGACTGATTTGATCTGTTTTAAAGGGACAGATATCACAGGCATGATTCTTCAGCTTTTCTCCGTGTACACTGTAATGTCTGCAATGTTAAAAACAAAATTAAACATTTACCTTCTTTCTACGCCACCTGTACTTTTCTACCAAAAGATGTGTAAAAATATTTTGCTTCGCTTATAAAATTGTTTATATGCAAGAATATAGAGGGCGCTAGTTAAAATTATAGTTTCTTGTTTAGCCGCCAGGCGGCATGTAATAACTTGGTAAAAAATCTTTTAACAAAAATAGAAGACTTTGAGATTAAAAACTAACCTTCGGTGTTTAAACTTACCTAGAAAGACGTTTGGTTGAAGTAGCAACGTAATCGCATCTGCCATACGAACATCTTAGTTTTTCAATATCACAAAACGGGGTGTGACGAGTCAAAGCAGTTCTATAAAAAACATAATAATTTTCAGTAAGCGTGTATTTACAATGTTATTTATACATATCCTCAGACTGAGCTTTTTCAAAAACATAGGTATTTGAAGTAGGTATACCTAAGTATTTGGTTACTTGGCAGGTCGACGCTGGTGGTGAAAATTGTAACTAAAGGTGAAGGATGTTTAGAAACTCTTGTTTCTTAATTTATATTTTATAGTACTGTTTATGAAACATTGAATTTTGGCTTACTTTAGCAAAATTATTTTTAACTTATTTAATAAATGTAAGTGAAAATTACCAAAAAGATGGTGAAGATGGTTTCGTGATTTAAGAGAAGACAGAGAACAAACAGACACGATTAGCCACTTTGCTTTATACTATGTCATAATAATAATGTTAAAATGATGATTTACCGAGAGCGCTAAGTGTTCTTTGTGACACCCCTGAAGTAAACATACCCCCATATACCTATGCTTAACAACTTTAGTAATAGATATTGTTTGCTCTTCACATTATACTAAACGTAGACCCCTCTGTATGAGTATGAACGTGGTTACTTAAATACCCATTACTGACACCTCAAGTCGAGCTTCGAACTTCATGGTAACTACCCACCAAGTGCATCATTTGAATGTAACAACACCCGCTAAGGACTTCCACTGCATTACTGCAAGTCGTATGCGCAATAACGCATAAGATATTGTACAAGTTCGATCATCAACGGTCTTAGACGCCCTCAATGGCTCTGCAGTGTTCTAGAATTATCTAGATATGCACAAAGTTCAGTAATGACGGTGCGGAGTTGATTCACGCGACTTGTGGCGGGAGGCTATAGCACTGGCGGTTCTAACCCCTAACTACTGTTGACTAAACTAGTTATATACTTACTTAAAATTAATAGATAGGTACCTAACTCTCAGATATTAAATCGAAGTCGAGGTACTCACTAAAGCAGGCATTGCGAAAGCACTTTTGCCATCAAATCAACCACGAACCGGTTAATCTGCCCATTACAGTAAACATGTGCATACAATAAAACTTAAATGTCACAGTGCTCAAATATTTTGATCTAACAGCGCTTAAAATACCGGCATCCGGGGCGGAATTTATGACAAGTGCATATAAAAACGTCAGCGGCGGCATGCGCGGGAGTGGGCTATCAAAGCCGCGCTGTCAAATAGTGGTCATTTCCCGATACGTGTGAAGGAGTTGTGTGACAGGTGACAAGCGCGCATCCGCCGCAAGCACGTGTCATTACAGCAAATTGATGGTGACGCGCGCGCATGACGCCTCGTTTATTTCAGTCTTCCGACAAGGATCCATATCTTGGGTTAATTAAGATACAACTTTCGTGTTCGCTCATCATAACTCTACAATATTTTGATAGTAATGAAGCGCGAGAGTTAAGAATTACTAACCTGTTATTGAAGTTCTTCTGACACTTCTTGCAAGAGAATTCCTTGGAGATTGTAAGTGGGTCTTCTCTTATTGGTTTTTGATTTATTTTTGGCACTTCCTTAAGATGAGTTGGAGCGGTAGCTTCGTGGATTGTTCGTATATGGTTCGCTAGACTACTCTGTCTGGTGAAGTTGGTGCCGCAAGTGGAACATACGTAAGGCCTCTCAAACGTGTGCTGCCTCAGATGATACCGTAGTGAAGCTTTCCTGAATGTCTTCGGACAAAGAGGGCAAAGATATTTTTCTGTTTTCTTTTCTTTATCGTTTGTCTTCTTGACCTCGACTATTGGCGTCGTGTGAAGAACTTCGTGGAAGAAACACTCAGCTTGGGAGTCGGTCGCGAACGGACACTGGTTACAGTTCCAGAAAGTTAAGGGGTCAGGGATGTTAGAGAACTGACAGGCATTGTTCCTGACGTGCCAACTCACTTCTTGAGAAAGAACGAATCCCATTCCACATTTTGGGCATCTGAAAGTTTTACAAAGATATTCAATTATTTATCTTGTTGACATGTTTATTGTTGCGCAATTTAAATGATTAACTTACGTTTTCTTTATATTCGGGTGAAACTCCATTATATGGGATTTTAAAACTAAAATATTTTTAAAGACTACTTTGTCGGTGCAATATGGGCATTTCCTATTCATATTCTTGACTGTGCCACCGAGTTCTGCTTTCTTCTCTTTCCTCTTTACTCTATGTTCTGTAGATATCCGATGTTGCTTTACTTGCTCCGCTCTTTCAAATTTTAAATCACAAACGAGACACACGTAGTTTTTAACTTTATGTTTTGACTTCAAATGTGCAGCTAGCTGTTGTGAAGTTTTGAATTTAGCTTTACAAAGCATACAGATTTGTGTCTCTTGATATATTTCGGTGGCTGTTTGATAAGGATCGTGATTAAGTTTTTGGCAATGTCGTTTCATTTCTATATTGTAGCGAAATTCGAGAGAGCATGTATTGCATTTAATTATTGTTTTTTTCCTGATGATGATAGGCATTGAACGATTTATAACGGCTATGACTTCGTTGTGTTCAGAGCCGGACATATGATCGAACATACCTTGGGATGTATCACACTCAAACTTGCAGAACGAGCACCACAGGCGTCCATCCATGGAATCGATTTTGATTTGGTGTTCCTCAGAGTTCCAATGCTGCATGAACGTTGATAGCCAGTTAGTGTAAAATTTACAAGGGCTGCACTGGAAGGGCGACTGGTGAACAATTGCGTCTATATTGTTTAGAATAAGTTGTTGGTAGACGTCGCTGTGAGCACCAGTAGCTTTTCTGAAGTGATAGTGCGACATCAAGTGTTTGCCCATCAAGTGAACCCGAACCCGTGATTTACACCCAGAACATCGAATGTGTCTTCGTTTGCGTTTCTTTTTTGCTATATTTAAATCCTTGGATTTCATCTGTTTTTTCTTTCGTTTCTCTGTATTTAAATCTTCCTCAATTAATCTTACTGGTCGAACTTGTCGTTTTTCCTGAAACATCTTGGGAGGATCCAAGTTACCAGCATATTCTAATTCATGTTCAGGTTGTACTTTTTTCATGTGTAGATTAGACATGAGATGTTTTTCGTAAATGGCTCGGGAGCCTAGTCTTCTATTGCAAGGGCCGCACCAATATTGAACGGATCCCTTTGTTTGTATTCGTGGCTGCATAATTTGGGTTTTCTCGTGAGTGCCAGGAATCCATTTTCCTTTAGTGTGACTTGGTGGCGGTACATCTGCATCGTAATCGTCTTCATTTTGATCATTCATATCCCATTCTTCGTGTTCTGGAGAATCCGGTCTCCACTTTCCTCCTGTATAATTAGGAGGAGGCTTCCATTTCCCTCCACTTTCTGGGGGCTCATCTTCATCTTCTTCATCAGACTCTTCTGATTCGTCAGTCTCGTCTTCTCCTTTATAGTCATAAGTTTCGATTCTGTATGAGGTGCTTGGTATTTCTTTTTTTGAGCTTCCGCTAATACTAGCTACAGCATTTATGAGTTTGATTTGATTATCCTCGCTGGTACTAATCTTAAGACTATGTCCGCCAATCCAATCTTCTCCTCTGAGATTTGTATCGATGGGGCTCATTCTCGGTATTTCTCTAGGAGTGATTGTATTTTTTCTTTCCATGTTCGATTTCGATACTGGGATTGGGGGTGTTAGTCTCGACAAAGATGTCTTCTTTACGCTGCTTTGTAGTTCAAGGGATTGGAAGAAGACATCTGCACCGAGGCTGTAATTTGGATCCAGGGCATCAATGCTCGGCATGTCCGGCTTGAGAGTTTCTGATTTATTCTTGTCGCATCTGTTTTTTCTGTGCTTGACGTAGTTATCTAGCCCAACGATGGTGGCATTGCATTTGATGCAAAGGTGATTGTCGTCATCGTCGTCGAGCCTCGGGGACAGCATCTGCCAAGTTATTAAAGAACATAAATCATTGGAAGAGTTGGTGACAAGATAGATAGTTGTTTGAAACCCCCTCGATGGGGGCTGGTGACATCGCAGGGTGGAAATAACTCGTTAATCGCGTGGTGCATGGATATTAACTCGTGACGTCTCGGAGGTCGTCACACTGAACCGAGCCAATAAATACGCTTCGAATGCGAATTATTTAACCGCTGAAATACCTAGTTGTTTCGTGATGAACGATAATGTATGCAAGTCACTAGGGGGTTCATTACAGCGGAACTTTATTTCGCAATTGCAACTTATAAGACCATTTGCATAAGACAATCTATCACACGATTAGCGGTAATTTGTATTGAGTTATAAAATTGCTTTGTCTGCAGAATTTCTATGTAAATTTCTGTGCTGCAATAAGCAGGTATCGATTCAGTAGCTTGTTTATGAAATGATAATGCTTTGTTAAAGTTTAATAAAACGGTATCAGTGTACAGGCAGAATGTATGTGTGAAGGACAAGGAGGTGTGAGTCTGTCATAAATATTTCGCCGTTCACCTGTTTGATCACATAGTGGTTGTGATTACTAGTGGAATACGAAGTTGAGTCTCTCATTTCATCATGACATTAGATGTTTCCGGAGGAAATATACTGTAGTAAATTATCGAAGGTGTTGTAGAAAAGGGAAGATTTTGGTTTTAGGCGTAGGTAGAGAGGGCCTGCTTTTAATATAGTCCAACTGGAGAATAACGAAGAGAAAATATATTTATAAACGCTGGTAAAAACAACTCGAACATATTATATTTTCAAGGATAGTGTGTCGAAAACAAATAGTGAGGACAGCGAGTGACGCGCGTCAATCGTCCTCGCGCCGCCTGACACCATTGTGGCTGACAAACCGCTGACAGATGACAGCTGACAAATGACCGCACTGTCACTGCCGTGTCGTTAATGTCATTATTGTCATTACACCGATTCTAGGAACTTTTTAATTATTCGTTTCTTTCAGCGGCAGCGTTTATTTTTCACACGTCGAACGGTTGATGTATTGATTTTAGGCTATTGTCGGAATCTCTATTGTGTTATTCATTTTTATAAAAGGTTCTGTATTTAACAGCTTTCTAGGTCACATCGGGTTTAATCCAATCAAATAGAAAATTAACTTTTTAGCAAATGTAAAATTTCTGATAACATTCAAAGTATAGTAAGAGGAAAACGATACCACACCTAAGTTTATTAATAATTTAATAAGGAAATGACTAAGTATGTAGTACGTTGGATAAAGAAACTAAAAGTCTACGGTTGCTGATGCTATAATTGCATTAGTTTGTAGAACCTAAATGTGTATTATGGTATATTACCAAAACTAAGGTTTTCATTAAGATAGTATAGTTGTGTACATTACATATAGGCTTTATGTGTGTTATTAATAAAAGCAATTCCACTACAAAAAAAATATATTTTTGCAGTCGCTTTCAGAATTTTCATTGCTCCCGCCCCCATTTTGTAATGCTTTTCGCGCGTCAACCATCAATCACAAGTGAAACAAGTTGACAGCTCTAACCCCCACATACACAGTTAGCTCACACATGGGTGTCTGCATGTGTGCGTGCGTCCGTCAGTCACGTGTCCGCGAGTTGCAGACTTGACCTAACAAAGTGATTGCCACTTGGGACTTTTTTTTGAATCAGAAAAAATAACATCCCAATAAATTTTCCAAGTTTATTGTGAAAAGTATCAAGTCTTTTGGTTACCAAACCACTTTAACTCTGACTTCAATACAAATCAATCAATGAGATTAACATAACGTTTTAATTTAAGTGACTGTATATTTCTTTGATATGATAGGTGGCCAATAACATTACAGATAACCTCAATCTAAATGTAAACGCCATGTCTTTAAATTCAACCAGCTCTAAGCAGCACAGCACTATGTCGTCGTCAAAGGCTGTCGCCCGAATAACGACGTCGGCATCGATCGCCCCCACTCCCCTGCGACTTGTCACCTTGCCGTGCTCCTTTTTTAAAATTCGTAACTTTTTAATTTTTTTGGAATGCGGGCAAAGGTGCTAAAGTAACGTATCAAATTCCAGATCAGTAATGTTCAGACTGAATTACCGGTATTGGCATTTTAGTGAGATGCAAAGGTATAAGTTGGTTCGCTCTCTGTCTACTGTTTAAAAATAATGGTTTGATACATGCTGGTGTTTTGAGTTTGGATATGTAAGCTGACTGTTAGATAGGAACAGTACACTTCATGGTAGACAGAATCATGAAAACGTTGTATGTAAATAAAATGTTACTATTCGTATATTATTAGTGCACTATTTCCTACCTTAATTTGAAAGTATATTTGAAGAACATTGAATAATGGTGTTTCAATAATAAAAACGGATGAACAGATGTACCTAGCTGAAACTAAACTACTTTTACTTAACAACTTAAATATAATATTAATTTACCTCCAAGTAAAATCGCGGGATGAGAGTATTAATAATTAAAAACCATTTTTAACGAGATATTCGATGATGCTATGTAATTTTAATTACGAAAGAATTTTGTTTGCTATTATTTGTCAACTCCAACCGACCAAAGAGCCGCCGTATTCCCAGTCCTTGCACCTTAAGACGGATCATTCGGCTCGTAGTTGATCAATTAAATCGGTTATTTCCTCATAGACCCATCTATCGTGGGCAAGTTTGTCCGACAGTGGTCGCGGTGGACAGCGGCGTGGTCGTCCCGAGGGGGGGCTCATTACGAGCGATGATGACGGAGCACCGAGGTTAGCCTGGACTTACACGCGTCGGGTGTTAGGGCAGTACAGAGATTGTATGTTTGAAGGAACTTGGAGGTTTTTTAAACGCGGTCTTTATGACTAATCAAGACTTGGCTATTTAATTTTCTATAAGTAGGTTATTAAAACGGTTTGTGTGGCTGTCAAAGTGGAATGTTTAACCATGGATGGTTAACGAAGTTTAATGCAAAAATATTTTGCCATGCAAGCCGGAGGATTACCGAGAAAAGCCGATGATACATAGTAAAGCGAAGGGCAGGGGCCAGGGCAGTCATGTTCGATCACAATACAAATAGGTACAACCTACCTCACAATAGGTTCAAGTGTTGCCCATCCGTCATTGGTTTACTGCCAAACAGCGATTACTCTACGTCACCGACCCATTTCGAAAACGGAACGTCCGCGCATGAAGTCATTACAGCAGCCAATCAGCGGCCGGCGCGCGCGCACCCCGCCGCGTTCTTTATGACGCGCATGCGCGGGAATATATCACACGTCAACTCCGAAAACGCTTTTTTTACAAACGCATCTCTTATTCGTCATCGTTAAGGCTGCATGGAGACCGATAAATAATAAATATAAAGGGTTATTTATAAAGCTTTCGTGTCAAGATATCTTTTTTTAAATCTCATGACATGGATTTGTGGAAACATACGAGTTCAGATCTTCTCGAGTTTGACCTTATTTCGTAGAAATAAGGGTTATAATTCATTATTATGTTAAGACATCATGTTGTGTGTTTTGTTCGGTTCGACTGCTGAGAACGGCGCGTTAATCAGTATTCATAAGATTTTATATACAGGCTATAAATAACGAGATGTCGTTATTAGAGTCTTATCAATTTTAAAGGATTTACTTTCGAAATTCTTTGCCAGAGTAACAGAAACGAAAATAAGAGCTTATGCTAATAAACGCGTAACCTACTAATGTAATAAAGAACAAACACATGATTTTCGCAAACAATGGTTTATTGTTTGACGCGTGCTGCCCTCTAGCGGTGGCGATTGAAAGCTTGGTTGCGCCAGCGCATCCTGGCATATAAATCAAACAGTGGCACAATTGAACTGAGCGATTTCAATTAGACATAAATCATTGTGACTGTCTGTACAGTAATGGAGTCGAGAATGAATGCACTTTATAATTTGCACCGCGCTGTGAGGTTTGTTTTGTTTGTGCGATAGTCATGATTGGTTGCAATGTGGCAACACACTAAAGAACCTGCGAAGTTGCTGCGTAAGTCTATAAATCGATAAAACGTTCCCTTTTATAAAACTTTATCTATTGCTCTAATTTTTGTAATAAAACTTTTTCGTTAATAAATATAGATGGCGTAAGTTGCAACAAAACCAATGGGATCTATCTACTTTGTAGAATACAATTACTTGGGCATCTAAAGATACCTATGTACGTTGTTAAGAGTAATACTTATTCTTTCTTGTAATGTAACTTCTAAGATTTACGCAATCATTTTACTTGAAATTAAACTCATTTTAACGGGTTTTTACGCAATTATTAATTAACTAACTTTTGCCCGCGGCTTCCGTTCGGACTTTGTTTTCTACTATGTAGTGAATTTTTATTTTCCGAAGTTTCGACATTTTAACAATTGCCGTGGTCATGGGTAGACGGGTTTCTTTCTTTAAAAATGTCCAGAAATCACTTCCAAGTTGTAAAATAATGTGCAAAAATAATCTCAAAAAGTATTTATAGCAGAGCGTGGTTTCGATCCACGGACCTCTGGGTTATGGGCCCAGCACGCTTCCACTGCGCCACTCTGCTCTTGTGGTGGGAGGACGAAATTAGCGTTTACTTTAATAAGGCGTTCAGATTGCGGCATTAGAACTGATTTTTTTTAATATGAGGCCAATATTATTTTTGTAAACTTTTTCTATTTTGACGAAAACATCTGAATGTTAAATAGTTAAATATTGTTCATTTGTAAAAATCTAAGGTTTACCTAGAGGTTTTTGTTGCCTGAATATTTTTTTCAGATTTGTTGTTTAATTTGTCGGGTTATCAGAAATGTAGGTCATTCTTTGTTAGTACCTACTTAAATATTTCAACGCTCTTCAATAAAATTCTACCGATATTGTTCGAAGCGAAGCGTTGACGGCCTTATTAACCGGGAAAATTGAAAATTGACTCAGTAAAATGATTGGCAAGGAAATATTAGCTCGATGCAATTTTGCCGCGATCCTGTTTACGTTTTGAAAAAAAAAAGAAAAATACTGGCTTGACGTTAATCCATCATTTGGCGGGAAACGACGACGTCATGTTGGAAAATGCGCGGGAATTCGGATTAAAGGGAACTTAAACAAAACACATAGTATATTAGTCTTATTAAGTTTACTTACCATTCTTCGGTTTTCAATACGTCTAACGCACATAGAAAATAATTGAAATAAACTAACCAGAGAATAAAGCGAAACAGAAATTAATTAATTCGATTCATAGAAACGTGTATCGACATTAGTAAAGCAACAGATCTCATTATAGATAATTGATGACGAATAAACCAGTCGTAGCTATAAAATATTAATGTACTTTGTTAATTATAGGAATTTGACGTAACCGGTGGCGCCTGTACACTCTGGCGAGGCTCAGCTGAGCTCGAGCGCGGGTTGGTGTAGGGCGGGATGTGTTCGTTATTTCCAATATTTGCGCCATCTCATTACTCGGCGGTGACGGCCCTAATCCGGCGGGAGACGCCGCCCTAATGGAGGTGATCATGTGTCCTAACGCGTTACGTATTGAAAATGACGTATTACAAGCACCTCCGGGACTCGGAATAATCAACGAAAAACACGCTCAATCATACCGCGCTCGCTATAATTCTCATCCGAATGACGGCCCAATGATAAATCAAGGCGACCGTGAGAAGAAATGCCAATAAATATCACGCCGAAATCCAATAATTACGGCCAATGAGCCGGCCGGCCACAAATCAACGGACAGACAGACGGACGAACGCATACTAATGTCTTATCCTAACATCAGATTAAAAACATCAATACTTGTCAATAGAGGTCGCCTCCCACGTAATTATAGCCAACAATATCCTGGGGAGGGCCCGAAAAGGATTAACATATATCAAAGTGGAATAATTGAAGGAATCGATTAAATGAAGAGTATTAATTGGTGATGCGCTCGCGCAGAGATCCCATCGCGAGCCGCTTTGATACGTTCTCTGTAATGTTATATTAACTGACCGCTCCGCCACAAACATGAATCAAAACTTTTTGCCTATTTTTTATCTGCAAATTGAACGCAACAAAGATGTTCTTACATTGTAGTCTTATAAATTACTTTTTATTTAGATTTGTTTCTTAGAAATTACTACGTACAAATCTTGACATAGGTATCTTATAGTTAATTCACATCTGCTAGTATTTAGAAGTCGATTACCTTCCCAGAACGGAGAGTTAATCACGTTATTAAAAAACACATGCTTCCATAACGCGTGGTTATAAAATTTGACTATCTCACAGTCGTATGAAATTGGGCGGGCGGGGTACAATACAGGCACGTTCAGAAACTGCTTACACGAATTAGCGCATCAAACGGGCGCAGGGGGCGAAATTAGAAAACTGTGGCCCCCCGCGCGCCCCGCGCCCCCGCTCGGCCATTTTGCACGTCATAAACTGACAATTTACGATAACGCTCGGATTAGCCTGTTTGTCTGTTATGCATTCTGTGTAGAACGGAACGCCAAAGTTACAATGTCGACACGTAAAACGGAACGTTTTACAACTCACTACAAGTGGTATTGGTTTAATCTCGAAGCTTTACGAAACTCGATAAACTGGGCGGCGGAAGTTTAGTCGTAGGTTAAAATAAACTTGACCAATGTTTATCTTTGTGGACATAATAGGCCAATTTGAGGTAGGTACAGTCGATCAGAAAAGTTCATTATTGACTTTTGACAAATGTCAATAAGTTAATACGGAATTTTTAAAGTTCAAATGTTGTAGATTTATTTGCTATAATTTAAATAAGTAACTTAAATTCGTAGAAAGAAATTCCTATGTGTGGACATACGTTAAGTAATTTACGGCCATGCTGCCGACTTTAGCTTAGTTAATGAAATATTAAATTCCTTATAAGGCCTAATTATACAAAGGTGTTTTTAATTACTTATTAAAATTAATGAATTGTGAATATTATACAGTTTGAATAAATAGGCACAAATTCGCATATGAATTGGAAATTAACTAAATACGCAATATTAAATTTTTGAAAAATGTTTGTCTTATTTAAATACAACTATACGTTTGGTGTCTCATTATAATATTAATTTATTATTGTCAAAGATAATTGAACAGTCTAGGTAAAATGTTTTGTATCTAGTATTATTCCGCCTTGTACAATTTTCATCAACGGTGGTTGTTTGCCCTACAGCTAATTTCTTAAAGAGCGCCTGACCCGCGCTGTGTGAATAATTGTCGCCCTAAAAGAAAACCAGCGAATCTCGGCGATTAACATAAAAAACAACTAAACCGACCACGGGAAGCCGTTGCCTTCCTTCCGCAATATTTGTGAAAAAATTACACATTTCCGCTAGACATTTTGTCTCTACACCGCACTCGCAAACACCGCCCACACAAAAGATAAAAAAATGTTAATTACACCTCGAGCAAAATATAATGGTAATTAATGAAGCGAATTGTAAAAAGAAATTGTTATTGCTATAGGTAACCGTCCTTTTGCAAACTTTAGTTTCATTGCTGTTTTTTACGTGTTCGCCGCGGCCCACGAATAATCATAAGTTAGCTGCCGAACCGCAAAGCCCTAAAAAATCGGCATCTGTTCTGTTTCCCAATAAAGGCAGACAGCAGTCGAAACATAGAATTTTATCACGGCTGCGTCCATCATAAAGCATCCCTGGGTGGGGGGATGAGAGCAGAGGAGCACATAAAAGTTTACAAGCATTCGGCTAATAAATCGTGTCAAATAAATAAGTGTTGAGTCGGTTGGCGGCATATTGATTCGTCATGTGCCTTGCCTTAGAGCGGGTGCGGGGTTGTGCGGGGTGCGGGAGGGCGCCGGGTGGCCATAAAGGTGCGTAATGGCCGACGTCGGAAGACAGCGCAGTGGCGCGCATCGATTAGCGCTCGTCGCTCCAGCCGCCGACGCAACGCGACTCCCTGACACTCCACCAACAATACTCATACACTCGCAATCTAATATCCAAAATATGCAGCTTAGGATTAGAAAGAGATTTATGATTGAAGGGGTCATCGTGAGAAGTACACAGACACAGGGATAGATGGCGTTAGTTAACTTGAGCGCACTACAACATTCTTAATTGGTCATATAGCTTCAAAATATCACTACAACTTTAGTTGGTCTTGAAATATTAAACTTGTAAAAGATTTGTTATTTATTTATAGAAATCCAATATAATTATAATTAAAAAAATGATAATCATACATCAAAACAGCAATTTAAAAATTACATGAATACAAACAAATGAGTTTTTATTGTATTGACATAAACAAATTGCAGTAAATTGTATAACATCATTATACTGTGTATCTTGAGGCGAGATTTCTAGAACTAATTTTCGTCATCAATCTAGTGTGATACAGGATGGCGTAAATACAAACAAAACATATGTAAATATATTAAATCAGTTTCATATACGTATAAAATATGTGGAACATTTTGAAGTAGACTGTTATAGTATATAAAAATATTTATTTTCTTACTGTATTGTATTGTATTGTATTTATTTTATTACTTAGCCAGCTAAATTCGTGACGAAAACCAATATAATGCTTATATCGGAATATTATTAATGACCATTTTTAATAAGAAATCATAAGGCAGATCATTTTCCAAATGATTACCAACATCCATCCTGTGCATGATCCGAGAGTCGAACCCGGCCCGTCTTATTGCGCTCGGACGTTGATTAAAATCTCTCACTACATTCACACAAAGCCTTACTTTGATATATGTATAAATCTTAGGATACGTCTGTTACGACCGAGCCATTTCCATACAAATCTCACTCTAACAACTGTGGACTTTAGACGTTAATTGGCTCAACCAAAAACTCAGTCCTGCCTACCACCTGTCAAGTGATATATTGCCTTTAAATAACATATCTTATTTATGTTGAATCGGAAACAAAATGTATAAAAAGTTTTTATTATAAATAATCGAGGCATACGAAGTGGGTGGATAACTAAATTTGTACGCAGCCTTGTATTACAAGTTATTGTGAATGTCTGTCTGTGTGCGCGGGCGCAACGCGAGCTAGGCAGCTGCAGATAAATTGAAGGTGATAGTGTTTCTTTCTCTGTTTAATAAGCTTAATAGTAAGCAATAATTATAACACGATAATGTGGGATTAAACTTTGTTGATACAACGCTATTAACGATGACACAGTCGGTCAATTAACATTCTTTATTTTTTGTTAGTAATTCACTTTTGAACACATATTTTTGTTTAAATGAAGGTAATAATTTCAATATATCTCATAGATAACGGCTTTTTCAGACACCGAGATGAAAAGGCATTAAACATGTAAACAATACCGCAAACACCCTATCCTGAACCCCGTGTCCTGCCAATAATGAATTTAAATCACGGAAAATAATAAATATGGCGTACATTACTGAGAACCTTTTTCGACATACGAAATGCGGAACCATTAAAACGGTTCATAATTCACGGCAGATCGAGTTTTCAGCTCCGCGAGTCTATGACACACTCGCTAAATCTCTCGGAAGGCGGTCTCCGCGGCAATAAATTTTTATTTTGTAAATAAAAATAATGAAAATAAAATAAAAATGGCATCCTGTGCACGACCGGAAACATTTGTCTGGCCACGTCACGGATAATCCGGGGACACTTTGATTTATATTTAATTAGGTAAGATAAATTCTAAATTCAGATTTTTTCAACAACTTGACTAGGTTGTGGAACTTCTAAAATTACCATAACTATACTGAGCTATGTATTTGGTTACTTTAATGAAACTTTTGCTATAAATTGATCGTGAGATTTTTCTTACTTAGCGCAGTTTAAAAGGTGTTCCAATGCTAATAATAAGCGTTTGAGGTTGCACAAGTAATTGAAACGAACCACTCTACCGTTACTTAAAAAAACTGAATGAACCTCCCTGCAGTGCGACAAACAAACAACCATTGCCAAAAGAATTTAATGTTATTTATGAGTCATAAACAATACGACCCATAGATCACGTGTCATAAAGGACAGATTAGAGCTGTCAGATTTGACAGATTTATGAGTGGCTTGCATAATGCAGTTGTGCGCGAGTGTACTCCGCGGGTGAGACGCCCGATGCTACATTTACCCGGCTTTTTAATTAACATAAGAAAGCAACAAATACGTAATTCTACACTTTGTCAAGTTTCAACATTCACTTTAGAAATTCTGCACAGATTTTTAATTTAAGACAAAACTACAGACACTGGAATACTTAAACGTTAACTTTGAACTTAAAAAACATCCTCGACACTCAATATGTATTACTTAATTTTAATATCAATAATTTATTCATAACAAAATAATGCTAACAGGCCGGGTACAGTCAACAAAACACAGGTGCGCCGGTGATAAATTAAAAAAATAAAATATATTCAATCGCGTCAGATACAAAGGAATTTTGAAAATGGGATGTTTTAATTTTCGTGTGAAAGGCGCGAGGGGTGTCGCGGGGCGGGGGGCACGGGGGGGTAGAGGGGCGGGGGCGCGGTGCGTACGAGTAACAGCCACGCATCCCATAAATCTGTCAAGGAGGCCCCCAGCAATGCCTTGGACCGTTCGCAAGGTTAAAATCACTTTTTTTACTTATATCTTAATTAATATCGGTAAAGCAGGTAGCTAGATAAGCAGATGTCGTCTAAATGAAGACTAGCTCATCTGCTCGTGAGAAATGCCGCTGATAGGGGAATTGCTTTAAAGAATTACTACATAAGGATAAGGTAAAAGGTATGTGACGAGCGATGGCCGGTTTATATTTTAATTAGATTGCTTTAAATACATTATGCTCTTTATGTGTAGGTAGGCAGGTAATTTACAACAAAGTATGTAGCTTTTTAAACTGCTTAGTTTCCATACACAACGTGTTACATACTTTCCTATATTTTTTTTCATTATCTTATGAAAAATATAATAAGAAATATAACCAAATGTACATCGTTTCTGCAATACAAGTCCTGTCTTGTACTGCTGTCGGTACTCGAAGAAAGGTCACAGTGGATCAGACTCCTCCGGGGCCGCGACAGCTTTTAGCCGACAATGAAGAACGCCGCGGAATACCGCCGTTTAATGTAGCTAATAATGTGTTTTTGTTATTTATTGTACCTACCTATCTGGAGATGGGTGACTGCATGCTAGGGCAGATGGGTTTCAATGGGTGTTTGGGTTGCAGATTATCGATAGGAATAGGAAAGTAGGTAGTAAGTATCTACGGGTAATCTTACCTATCGACACAATTATCTCGAAAAATTTGTGCGGTGTTATATTTGAGTGTTTCATGTAAATTACCTAACTGTAACATAAATAAGTATGAGTGCAAATATAAAGTTGCATATTTTATTTTAATTTTAATAATAACGACCGGCCTAATCTACCAAAAAAGACGGCAATAAACCCGAGATTTAAAACAGTGGCGTCGCGTCGCACGCCAATCGCAAACCTCATGTTTACGACCCCGGCGCGGAAGGGGAGCCACTCGTTAAATAAACAACCCTTTATCTTAAATATTCGACAATACACCGAACTAAACCACAATTTTGCAAAATGACACTCGTCTAGCGAGACTTTAAAACTCCGCCCTGAACTAGCGCCATCTATCAGCGGACGAGGAAAACTCGAAACCATAACAAAATTAATATTTTAAGTAATTTTCATAAAAAATGCAAAGCTAGTTAAATATTGGGATGAGTATTGACTATTACTTCTCAACGATTTCGTTTTCGGAATGAAAAAAAATACTAAGTGACAGAGAACAAAATAAGTACAGACGCTATTTGTCGATTGTAAACAAAACATATTTTGCTTTCATTTAACACTGTAGGCATGGTGACCCACATTTAATTGAAACTTGACGTAACCAAAACACCTAATATTGCAAATGAAAAGACTTACCTGTAGTAAATCAAGCTGGATTTCACTAAAACACTAAATGTTTAGAGGTTATGTTGTTGTGACTCAGATCGACTTGCGTCGTCGTAGGGGAATGAGAATCGGCGACCGTTGCCGAGCGTCGCCGAGCGCGGGGTCGGACTTCACTCGGCACGCCTCCGAGTTTGACGGACAGCAGACGCGCCAAACGCGCCAAATGATTTGAACGTGTGGCGCGAAATTCAAATCTCGAGACTCGAATTCCTAACACGAAACGTAGCGCACTTATTCTACGTTTGAACTCGGGTGATTTTTTAATTATTATAATACCATGGCTGTTAGATAAAACTTCCTTTGACGATTTGCAACAACAAAAAAGTTATAAAAACAATAAAATGTCGAATCAAAAACTATTTGAAACCAGTGAACTATAATATAAAGGTCGGGCAATACCTGAGGTTGTTTGTGTGCCTTAAACGGGTGTTTGTGGGAATAAATAAATTATTGAAAATAAAAGGTGCATGACAGCAATGGAACCGGTTCAGAAGAGATTCGAGCAGGTAAGTTGGACAATGGCCGTCGAATGCACGACTCTCTTTAATTAAACATGGTAAAATGATAAATAAAAAAGACATCTCAAAGGGCAGACATTGTGCTTGACCAAAGAGGTTTTGTTCTTATTATATGAACGATATCGTTCGAAACTGTTTTTGCGTACCATTTTTTTTTATTAAGAACCTAGTGCTTACTTTTCTAATCTGACACAGAACTTAGAAAATTAACATTTCTTATTATTGTATATTCTGCTTTAATTTTAAATCGCAAACAATTAGATTACGAACTTACTGAGAATATAGTTTGAGATTAGTTTATGTAACTGCTAGCAGATGGCGTTACTTGTCTTACAGTAAAAGTTTGTAACAGTTTCGCACATTTCCCAAATAGAAAAAAATGACTAAGAACAGTAAGAACTATTAAATAAAATACTTCGCTGTATTGTAGGTTTTATCTGTTTTTCGACATCAGAGTTTTTTCTGATTTTTAGTTAGCTCCTATTTTAGTTTCAATACTAATTAATAGTTTTAATATTCCATAGTGGTAAATCATGGGATTAAATAATTTAGTAACTTGCCCTATAACTCTACATACGTGATAAAAAATTAGGTTGTTTTTAACAGCAGGTACATGATGATTTTAAGATTTTAATTGTATATTAAAATAAAATAGTGAGTTCTTAATCCGACTGCACTGGCTAATTTTAAATACATAGTACGAATGTCTTCCTATATAATATGTAGTTTAACCTCTATTAATGATTCTCAATAGTTATAGTCGTACATATTAAGTTAGTAACAGGGTGTCATCATTTTCATTTTTGTTTAGTTTTACTTTTTTACAATAATAATATTAATAGATATACTTATATTTTTCATTATTTTGTAGGTCAAATAGGTCTGAACTTATTGGCATCGCCTGGAACAATCAACGTGTTTTTTTTACCGCTTTAATAACATTACATAGATTTTTCTCTTTATCAAATTGAACTAACCTTTTGACTAATAAATAAATACACTTATGAAAATACTAGTTCGTAGCGTTGTTAAAAAGGAATTAGCGGGTAAATATTCAAAGAGACACGGCACGATGACTTTGCTTTTTTTGTCATGACATGAAGTTTTTTTATTTTATTTCTTGTACTTAAAAATAACTCAATGTCTTTGGTAAATAAATAAATAGTTATTTTTTTAAAACGACATAGAGAAGATGACGTTAATAAAACAATTTGATATAGGTATCCATGTCAGTCCGCCCCAGTGTGATCAGTGTTTTGTTTTTCCTCGGCGCCGTGACGTAGTTCAATCTAAGTTTGTTTGGTGTATAGGCCATAACTGCGCTGTATCGCCTCAATTCGCACACAAGTTTTAATGAATCGCCGAAAGGGGGCGCTGCTGTAGCCCCTTCACACTGGGGTGAGGTGAGTTTTTTTTTATGAGTAAACAGGCGTGGAGAGTGTAGGAATCAAGAGTCTATGCTGTAAACGTCATGTAAATTTGAAAAAACGAACGTTTTAGCTTTCTTTGTAATAAACTTTTTGACATCGAAACTTAGCGAATATATGCAGAAAAAAACTTGTTTATCTAAGGGCTGATTTTTCAATAGTCAGATAAATGCTAACTGACTGATAAGAGGTATGTTTTCATTGTCACTTCATACATATGTCAAGTATTTATGTTCGACGTGCAACAAAACATACTGATTTTCTGTCAGATAGAATTTATCTAACTATTGAAAAACCGGCCCTAAATCTATTAAGAATTTTTTATTTCACATTCGTTATCCGACGTAAATATGATAAATTCTGAAAATATAGTTATCCTGATAGTGATAGATGCAGTGATTGATACGTCAGAGAGAGTATCTGTGATTGACAGCGCCATTGACAACCGGACGATAAGCTGAAGGTCGAATAGAATATAGACAGCGGCATGATAACGAGTGACATTGGACATATTTGCTCATCGGGTAAATTGATGAATAAATAACTGAATCTATATGGGTCTATATAAAACGTTTTCAAATTTTTAACTTACTCGTGAGCGATGATACTTGAAGATACGTCAGTCTATAGTTTCGTGGACGAGGAAATATACCGATATTTTAGTGAGGCAAACCAATGTTTAAAAAAAATGTGGGTATAAAAATTGCGAACTTATAACAACCATATGTGAATGTAGAGGGGTAGGCCTGGGTAGGCCGTGCTTACAACAATGTTTTTTTTTCCCATGAATCCGCGAAACAAAATGTACTGCGCGTTCTAGAATTCAAACAACTTTTTGTATACGGATTATGTAGGTATTAATTAAGAGAAAATGTGAGTGACCCAAATAACTATCTCGAGATACACTACTAAACGGTGCATTTTCTTTGCACATAGTCAGAATCATCATCATTATAGACTTCACTAGTAAATAGTTTGGCCATATGAGTGTTCGGCGCTCAATTACCAAAATGATTTGCGGTCCTGCCATACGCTTCAGGTTGCAAAGATCAGTTCGGTTGATCAATTAGTCAATTTTGTTTTCTCTTGCCAATCCTATATTCAAAGAAAACAATTTCCTCAAGCCCATCAATAATAGCATATATGGCATGCAATTAAAGATACCTAATTATAGGACAGTAAATATAATGTTATTTTAACGAGTTGATAACAAGGCAGTTAAATTAATTATTTATACAACTGCCAGTAGACTTTAGATATTATAGAAATTGTATGAAAATAAACTGAAAAATGCAAACCTTAAGAGGAAAATGAATCGAAAATAAGCTGATTGTAATATTAATGCATGCTGTTTGAGCCACCTACATGTACATATACGATTTTTAATAGGTATATATGTGTTTCCGATAGGAGAGCAATTTTTATCATAAAGATTCAGTTACTCCTAATATTTGCACGCCAAACTTGCTTAATTATAATTTTTGTTTCAAGCTTTAAAAAAACTGTCTATATGACGTAACATATCACACTAATGTGCACCTTTAAGGTGGCATCGTCGTCTTTTCCCTGTGATCAAAGATACCACAAACTTACTTTATTTAAAAATTAACAAGTAATCGCAAATCGTGACGATATTACCCACAACTTGTCCTGCCAGCAATCTATACCAATCGCAATTAAGTAAATCGAATGTTCAATATTAAATATTTTATGCCTTCAACTCTGTAAATATTCCAGTCTTTAACTAAACACCTGTAACTTAAAAAAAACGACTGCGATTATCTTAGCTTATTAAGTCGGGTCTATATTTTAATGGGCTCCATATTGTGGGAGATTTAATCGATTCCCGGACCAATACGTTGCAGGCGTCCGCCCCCGATGACAGATAGCGTCGAAATGAGCTGAAATTTTAAACTTGGAGCGGTGCGTGCGCACGCGCTGCGAAATAACGGGCAGGTGACATTTGCATTGCGGGTGTTGCCAACTTAACGTCGCCATGTTAAATAATTAGCGTTTAACTTTTGTTTGACATAGGTAAATAATAATTTAGTTTTATTAGTAAGCATAAAGGTTACATGCGACGTTGACAGTCCATTTGAATCACATATTTATGTAAATCGTCGCGTTTATTTTATGTTGGATTTCTATTAAGTTTTATTGCAATTTTTACGTTTTTAGAAACCTAGTGAAGGTTATTGTTTTGTTATTTGAGTGGTGATTGGAGAATTGAACATTATTAAATTTCGAGTTTTGGTACTTTGTATCTTCCTACTTGCATATTTTATTTAAGATTTTCTTTTGGTAGATAGTAAACTTGTAGCTATAAAACGAGGCCTACAAGTAGGTATTTGGAAAATCATAAAATATTACTGATTTTCTATGGAAAGCCTATACAAACTACCTGGATTACCTATATAAGTACTTGGAAATTGTATGTGGGCATATTTAATAGTGTTAGTGCTTAGTTATATTCAAATAGAGAAATATGCACTGAACCAATATGGTCTATTGACATCGTATGTAAAACATAAAAAATACAAGCGCAATATTTGCATACCTGCTCATTAAATATGTTTAATGAAAAAACTTACAACAGGTTTGAGTTTTTCACACAACAAAAAAGAAGTTTTGCTTATACTTTGAAGAGTTTAAAATTTATAAGAATAAGCTGATTTTAAATAAACTCTGTCTAAATCAAAATCTGCGAATAGTTAGTATGAGGAATTGCAACAGGAAAAAATGTGTCAATGGCCACATTGTTCGGCTTATTTTATTTGTACGCCAGGCGAAAAGCCAGTAGTTTATGTAGTGCGGTACCTTTATTTTTTCATTACCCTTCCAATATTCAACTAAAGTTAAGATTTGTACCTAATCAGAAAAATATTTCTTAAGTTTTTTTTTTTTTATTCTTATGTTTTTACAATACCTTAAATAAAATACTAACACATCTGACCATAACACCTTTATAAACCTCTGTCTACTCTGTAACCGACTGCAGAGTACTGCCTCCGTCTCCCGTCTTCAGTAGGCACCGTGCGGACAGGCAGACGGGGAAACAAAACGACACGCAAAAAACGTCCGTCGCGGTGTCTGCGGTCCCGGGACAATGGCGCGAGGGCCGGTGGAGTCGCGGGCTTGATTGAAGAAGATGGGGTTTTGGTGTGGGTGTGGTGATGAGGATTACGTGGTGGTGATTTACAAGGACGTTATGAAAAGTCAGTTGGGTAGATTGGTTTCTGTTGGTGTTGGTAATCTTTTTCTATAGGAATAAAAGCATATATTGGCGTAAAGCTATTCATAACTTTGATTTTTATTCATTAAAATTTTTGATTAATATTAATACTCGTTTCTTAGTCTTGATAAGCATCAAAAATATTTATTTGTTACTTACGGTTTAGCTATTCTCCGTGCTTACAACTTTAACTTGATTAAGACTTCATCCAAAAAAGGTGTTTTAACTAAAGAAACAAAGAGCCCAACTTAGACTTTGGTGTGACAGCCAATCCATTAATTTTGTGGGTATCTCCCTCATACAAACAATGTACAATATTTTATTTTGCAACTCCACCGCACTCCTGTCCCATACCCAGTAGTGTACGGTGAGCGTTAATCTGCATCAACACATGTCGTTTTGTCCCTCCGCAGCGAGCCGCCTTGAGGGCTTACACTTGTATAGAAGAAGCATAGGATGGTACTGGTAGTGGATCTAACATTTAGAAGAAGGCTTGAAGAAAAAAAAAACAGTAGGTACCGAATTGTAACAGTTGACGTAAAACTTCGCGACGTACAGTTTGATCAGTCACAACTGTAGTGACCAGTAGGTTTGGCTTTGTGACAGAAAAGCATTTACTTTATAGGGCTTTTTTTTATAATTTAGGAAAGATCATAATACTATTCTGATTCAGAACGTAGGTATTGTTTAAAATGATCAAAGAAACAAAATAAGAATTTAGAGAACTTTAAAAATATATACCTACCAATATCTTTAAGACTTGGAAAGCAAATGACAATGTAAGTTATTTTATCATTATATAAAATAATTCACAAGTTGTGATTTTTATGGAATTATCAAGTTTTTGCGTATGTTGGACATATCGCGTGTAAATGCGGGCATTCTCCTTAATCCAACCAGAAGTTTTGAAGACAGAAGTCACCCATCTTACCAACAACAAATTATTAACAGAAGTTCCTAATTAAATTACATTACAGGTTTTTCACATACGAAGTAACTATTTAGCTGTTAAAAACAACCGCATCGAATTGTTCATCGATTCTAATTAGCTGTAACAATCGACTCCATTTTCACATGCGCAAATTAAATCGCGTTCAAATTCGCTAAACTTATTTTCCATCAATAGCCCTGAAAATAAGCTGTCAACTGTTGTGACATGACAGCTCAAAGCGGCGTGACAACACCGTATCGCGTCAGTGTCAATCTCTTTATATAAATTTGGAGCGCGCCGGCATTTGACGGGCGCATGTCAGCTGATTCTGACAGCTCAAACGTCAAAACTGGCGCGCGAATTGACGCTGTCGATAACGCCGCTGGTTGGTTGTTTTGAAGTCATATTTAGAATGATATCTAAATCCTGTTTTGTTTGTGTAGTGTTTCGGACCGGGTGGCACTTTGTTTTTCGTTAGATGTGACAGTTCGAGCGTGGATTCTCAGTGTTCCTACTATAGTTAAAACCTTGGGGTCTGGAAACTGCTTGTTAGGTTTATTTTTGTGACGTGTTATCTATTTATCTGTTACTATCATTTTCATATTAACAGGTATCCACGACAGTTTTTTAATCGCAAAAACGCAGATAAACTGTAGCACATTTAACAAAGCATAAGTCGATTTGTTGAAACTCTATATTCATTTAAAAATACGTTTTGACAACTTAAGTTCGTTCCTGAACTTTCAATTCTGTATGATTTGTTATAAATAAAAAATAATAAATTAGGAAATGATGACTTTTGCATAAAAACAACTGTCTTGTCTGAAATGTAAATATCCTTCATAAATTCATGTCATTTTATTTAAAAATCGTATTTAAGTAAAATATGTAAAAAATTAAGTACGTACTTAACATTCACATTATTTAACAGCTTGTAAAGAAAGGCCGTTTGGTAACTTGTCCAAACAGTAATTGTGTATGACAGGTGTTTATTAAAAATTAGGATCAATTAGGGAAATGTTAAATATACCATTTATCCTGCTCTTGAAAGTTGATAAAATATAAAAAGTAAGTAAAATGCTCCTATCGATTAATAAGAATTGCAAAATTTACAAGTTGTGTGTAACTCAAAATACAGTTTGTGATGGAAATGCTGTACTAATCAAAATTAAAGTTACAAGTAATAAATACATTATGTGTTAAAAAAAGTTATTGAATTGTCACATTTTCTAACTTCAGCATCAAACATCCTTTTCTCTACGTAAAATAAGAAGGTATTTGTGTTCGAACGCAAAGTATTATTCTTTGAAACAACGCAACGGATTCTGATAAAGTTTTTAACGTTTTTTTCTTTAGTTCATATTTGTAAAAAGTTCAGCCTGGCAATGAAATTGCGAAAAAATACAATGCCTTAACAGGTAACAAAGAAGTTTCAGAAGATTGTTAAAGAATATTTATTATTTATTTACAAAGTAACAGCGAATTTCCATGCAAAGTATGTAGAATGCATTCATAAATTTACTTAAATTCTATGCCTGGATACAAACCCGTTCTAGACTAGTCCTAACACAAGGGTTTGCTTGAAATTAATCAAGCAATTATTTTATAAAGTGATTAAGTGTGATTGGAGTTAGGTATATAGAATTAATTGAAAGTTATTTTAATATTCAATTATAAATCTTTGTCCGCCAATAAAACATGATATAGCTTTTTAACATTATATTAGAAAAAATATAGTAAAGTAGAATATTTTTAAGTTAGTTCAGTCCATTAATATTGACATTCAAGTAGTCACTAAATTGGAAGACCACTGAAACTAACAGACTTTCACCGTTATAATGGTATTATTGATCTCTTTTATGTTAGCTTAGAAAAAACAAATAATTTATTGCACATAAAGCTAATTTAAATTGGTTGATTTAAAATTGACAAAAAGTACTTATATCTATAGACGTAGAGAGACTTCATATTTTTATGAACATCTGCAAGAAGTGAATTTTAAACTATTGGCATTTATTTCATTGTTTGATCGTGTCTTTTATCATCAAAGAGACCAAAAAAAATTATGTTTTGTAAATCGAAGAGTTAAAAGTTATTAGCTAGATTTTTAATAAACCTACGAGCATATTTCCAGGCCTACATCGTTACAGAGGCGGCTCTAGATCCTCTTCGGCGTCCGCGCATGACTGCGCCGACCTGTCAGTCAAACGTCACAGCGCTGCATAGATATGACGGGGCTGCTGCGCGCGCGCACGCAAATCAAATGCCAATAGCAGAGTTGCGAATTGTAACGGTGTTGTAGTTATTCAGATTTATAAGCTTTGTTTTTATATTATTTGTAGCTTTATTAAGTAATTTAAGATTTTCCATGTGTTTTACAAATGAAATTGTTTAGCTATTTTACTAAAATGTTGTGACTAAAATATTTTGATTTATTTTCATTAACCTCGAGTATTTTTATGGATATTCTCAAGTTTGGCGATATATTAAAATACCAACCAAATGTTTAAAATAATTCAAGGCTTATCACTTCTATACATTCATAGCTCTAACTGGCGAAAGTATTATGCCTCTCACGTACCGAGGGTAGGTAAAGCCGATCTATTAGCATATTAATTATCGAATCCCGGACCCGCTCGTGTCCGCGGCTCGCGTGACTGAGCCATCGCGCCGCGGCGTCTGCCGGTTATTAAGTCCGCGACAGTTCGTTATAATGCGACGTCTAACTTGTTATGTAGTCTGCGGTGGCGGATAAATATTATGTTTGTAGGATTTAGGGTTATTGGCTTTATGCAAGGTGGTGATTGGTAAATAATTTAAATGAATTTATTTACGTAAGATAAAGATTAATCTATTTCTAACTACACATATCCATCAAAATATTTTTTCCCATTTTTGTTTCTATGTCTAACATTGTTAGGGTAAAGCAGTAATTATTGTCCAGTGAAACTATCACTTACATAGATTCGCACCTTACCGTCTCACCTATCAGGGTGCAACCGCATAATTCTTGAAGATAACCACAAGTAGGGTCACCATGATGGAAACTGACACGTAGACAACACTTTGATTCTGTAACATTCGACAAAATTGCATACTAGAGTTGAGTCTAAATAAGTAAAGTTTAAAGTAAGCAAATTTAATAAACGTACAGAATTTTAAAATATTTACAGTACCTAAGCAACTTTTTTTTATCCTAAATGTATTAAATACGCATTTAAGAAAAAAAACACTATTTTACTGCTCTTAACATAGCAACACCTGCCTAATAACCATTACCATTAGATCATTCACTTATCTATCCATTCCATGGCCACCCTACCCCCATAGAAGCCGTGATTGTAACAAAACAAAATGGTGGCCACTACAAGATGGCGACGGTGTAATCTGGGCGCGGGAAATAAATTAGATTGCGCTCGTAAATATGCGATGTCGAAGTCGTCATCTGATACTGACTGTGCCGCGTTCTCATTACTCTACGATAACTTATAAATTGTACGATAATTTAGGAGACAGTTTGTCGAAAAAAATAGTATTCTTGTTTTTATTACCTATATAAAATGAGAATTTGGGAACCCCTATATAAATTTGCTCGTAAAAATCAGGGATGTTGTAACAATTTTTCTATTAATCTAAGTTTTGTAATTATTAACCTAGGTTAAGTACTTATTTAAGTAAACCATAAGCAACAAGAATATGCTTTTTCAATTTAACTTTTTATATTTTAGTTCTTAACTTTTTATATTTAAGTTTGCTTAATTTTTATAAAGCGTTGCTCTACACACCTAAACAACAAAATATCGAAATACAACTTTATCGTATCATCTATCACAGCCGTCGTGGAATGGAAACGCGTTGAACCTGTAGCTTGCAAGCAGCGTACCTACCTATCTGTGGCGATGCTGCTGTAAACAATGTGCTCATAAGTACTCAGTGCCGCCACTTTATACTAATACTGCTTAGAACTGTTGCAGACACACAAAAATAAACGATTTAGGAGTTTTTTTTTATGTAGGGGAAGGAGTCTTGGCTTACATAAATAAATTAATATATCTCCAGACTGACACACTGTGTGGCCCTAAACTAAGCAAATCTTGTTCTATAGGTAACATACAATGGACTAGTGGAGAACCTTTGTACACCCAGACACAAGTCAATTTCGAAAAACCATTTTGACGAATTGGCCCGTCTCGGGGTTCGAATCCGGAACCATCCGCTTAGCAGTCCGGTGTACATACCGCTGCACCACAGAGGTCGTTATATGCTTCTGCATCTGCTGATTCTAAGATAAATTTGCATTCGAAATAATTTTGAAAATATGACTTTTAAACACTAATTTATCTGGAGTGTGATTTTCGGTAACAGATAAAGCTCATTAGGTCGAACTTTGTTTCTAGCCCAGTAGATTAGTAGCTCCTTATGGTATTAGGATAAAAAAGCGTGGTTCATTGACTGATGTCATAATTTTGTAATAGTGAAGCATCAAAGAAGTCTTAATGACTCAAGGAAATAACATACTAGACCTATTCCACGTCGATATGTATTTTATATACATTGTAAAAGTTACGTTAATATTTACTTGATATTTTTCAAAAAAAAATAATTATTTTATAAGGATATAAAAACACATAACTAGCTAGTTATGCGATAAAAAAAAACTAACCATGCGAAAGCCCGAGTTTATTAATTTTGTAAACTAGCAACATAACTACAATGAAAAAAATATAAATTTTTCGAACATCAAGTCACACGATAGAACCGCAAACATAATAAGATATCATGATTTATGACATAATGGTGTAATTACAATAATTAAACTTACATATATCCCATTACGATGGACATAATACCAATTATTACAAAAATACAAGGCCGACTTCGTCAACCGACTGCAAGTTTTTGTCATAAAGTGCTATTATAAGTTAACGCGTTTAAGTCTTTTCTACTGAAAACATATGACTCTTGCGCACAAAGCATTGCTTTTTATCATATCCATTATAAAACAACTTACACTCTTCTTAAAATACCTACTTATTATCCTTATTCCCTTTAAATCCTAATGACAGTTCTTAATTCCTTTATTTCGTGGATCTCTATAGTTGCACTGCTCGTCCCGCCACTCCCGCGCAGCTCGCTGCTCGCAGCCTGCGCGCGCGCACATCAAACGCTCCGCTAATGCGCGTGACCTTTGTTTTTCATCGACTAGAAGCACCTGTACGGAGACCACACGGGTGATGTGGGCTGTGGTTATATTAGTAGCGGTAGCGATTTCACCAGCCCTTCAAATTATTACTTTTTATATTTTTTTTATTCTTTGTGCATCAACTGACAAACTGACAGCTTTAATAAAACATTAATCATTGTACACATGAATGCATATTAATGACTGGTGAACACGGATGACGGTAAACAACACACAACTAATTATACTTTCTAATAAAATACTGCTGAAAACTGATAGAATGAGATAGAATTAAAATGCCTTGTTTAACTAATATGTATAGCGGTGGGGTCATAGAAACAATAGGTAGTACTAATGTTTCTCAACATTTTAATATTTTTGTGATCAGTTTCGTTTGCAAACAAACTTCAATTCTCATTCTTAATACTTCATCTGTTAATTTTCCCCGCTATCTTACCCACTGTAAGCTCACCCTTACATTTTTAAAGTCATACCAAAGTAGTAAAAGTTATTCGCAAGAAAAAAACTGCGCCTAATCACCCTGAACCACGCGCTTGCGCAATAGATAGCTACAGTGAATTTACTACTCAGATAGATCAACTATACACCGCACTTTTACTTTATAGTAAAGGAATACAAGTAGAAATTTCACCTGGCATTGATAATATCTTTATTATAATACTAAACTGAATATTTTAATAGCTATAAAAGACAGATTTTTATCAATAGTATGGTTTCTCGTGTTGTATGACCTTTTGAGTAATGACACAGTTTGTATGGCAACAATGAAATTTTTATTTTAAAAATTGTTTAAAGAATTGGTAATTAAATATCTTGAGTGTAAATTGTTATACACTAGCTTCAAATATGCATTTTTATTAAATCATAGTCATAGGAGTAGGTATATTTGTAAGTCAAATCCATGTTTATATTTTTTTAATGATTTTTTTCACAGCCGAATTTTTAATTTGACACAAATAACAATTAGAGTAGGATCCTTATTATTTTGCCAACAACATTGTCATTCGATAACCACATCAAAACATTTATTAAATATACAAAACTTTAAAATTAAAAACTCTTTTTTCTTTTAAAGATTGACTTTCAATATCCATTTATATAATATATCCATTTATCAATCCATGTATATAATTACCTAATTATTTAACCCCAAGAAAGTGCATACCAGACAAATTACCTCAAACCGATTAAAATAACATAGTCCTTGTGTTCATTCTTAGCTATTGTCATCGCATTTTTATCAGATGTCGAATAAATTGTCAATTTATTTTGTTTACAACTACCAGTAACTAACTAAGCTAGTGAATTTGCATAGAATGTGTGTGGAAATTGCGCTCGGTGGTAGAAAAAAGCGATCCCTTACAAGACAGGCTATGATTACGAGTGTAGCGGACGAGGCTGAGCGATGGCTGACAAGGTGCGCACACGCAGTCACGGCGGGGACGGCACACGGGCGGGTGGGGAGAGAATCGCAATGAGGTATTCAGGAAGAAGAGATAAAAAGAAAATAGTTTAGGTAGTTCCAATAAATTTTCTTGCTTTTTAAATACATAATTAATAACTGCAATCATTGTAAGATATGTGATAGATAATGACACATCTAAAGATAAAGCAAATCAATAATGACATTGGCTTTAAACAAAAATCGTTTGATTAAGCTTTTGGCGGGGAAAAAATGTTTTTACACATTGGTTTGAAATTTACACTATTATTTCACAAATGGCAGTACAATTGATGTTTTAACGATTTAAAAATAATATTTTATCGTAATACAAGTTCGTTTGCCATCGCCCGTGTGCCGGACCCCTTGCACTGCATTATTAATTATTATTATACATTGCATTAATACGTATACATTTTTGATACGATCATTTGTTATGTTATTAAAAGGTGCAAAAACGTGTGTTTTTATGATACGTCGTATAAAATAGCCAACGGCTGTGTTCCGAGGAAGTAAACCATTTGTTAAACAGTCTCATTACAGGGTTAAAAATGAACAAGTGTTAATAGTCATTTGTAAGTTGACGCGGGTCTTAAGTCCGTATAAATAACAACTGAAAGTGCTTATAGAAAAGTTATTAAATTATAGTAGGTATCGAAGTTGGTAAACATTGTGGTTATTTTATTCCAGCGAAAGTATAAAAGTGTATAACGGTTCGGAAGTACCTACATATTAACCTATAAACGAAAGGTTTTAAAGATTATTTCATTATTAATGTTTAGTTACTTTATATTTTTCTTCGACTTTATGACTCAGTTTTCATACTAAAAAACTGCTATTCTTTCTTGTGATTTACGAATAAAATAAAAAAGTTTTCAATTAGGTGCGCGGGAGTCATAATAGCAACGTTTTAACGCCCACTATCAATACAAATTATTACACTAAGTAACAAATTTTATTTTTATGAACCTACGATAATTGGCGGATACAGATAAATTGATAAAATCATGTAACTTAGTCAACTTTAAGCATGTAGATACTTATAACAGATTATTTTAAAATAAAAGTGTCACTGCTAGCTATCCTCTGGTTTCAGTTGTCACGGGATAGGTAGAATTCGCTCAAACCTTCGGAACTCCATTAAAATTTTACTAAACAGTGAAACGCACACATAAAATAATTGCACTCATTACTTTGCAATCTGCATACTAAACAGTATAAATTAATAATAACAATGATTGATCAATCACACTGCTCGGGCGCCAGTGTTGCAGAACGTCTGCACTCAGCTGTCAATCAGATCAATCGGTTGACTGATTTTTGTGAGAAAACTTCGTATAAATCCATTGTATGGTAAAACTGATTGTGTGAACTATTTTATATGGTTAAAGAATGCCGTGACCGACGATATACATTGAAAAAACTTGATGAGTATACAAAGTAAATATTTTTTTACCGAGCGTCATACGCAGAACCACAAACAAACCTTTTTTTTTCTTATAATATAGCTGTTATATTGTACTTAAAAGTAGAGCTACACACAGTCACAATTGCCATATACTCACTTCACGCATGCTTTAAAAAATATTAAGACTTTTTGCAAGCTAATTTCGGTTCTTCCATCCTAAGATTTTTTTGGTGGGATTCGAGTGAAACTTGCGACTACAGTTAAACCTTTTTTTTCTGCATGAAAATTCTCTTCTAATAAAGACATTGTAATTTATGTCTGTTCTTGTTTTGTATATTTATTATGAGTTAAAAGTGCACTAAACCGTCGCAGCTATATACTTTCCTGTAGGAAATATACTGATTAATAGAGTCAGTTATATTTATCACTAGTGGCCGCCCGCGACTCCGTCCGCGTGGAAGTCGGTTTCCCGTGGGAATGAGAAGTTTTCCCGCAGTAAAAAGTACCCTATATGGGTATATATACCTTGGTGTTTATATACTGATTTCTATGATTCTTTTTTATATAATTTTAACTTTTTAAATTAGGGATGACTGTTATAAACATTATAAACGTAATGTATGTGGAGTGTTATAAACGTAAGAGTAGACAAATATAATCAGAAAGCTTCGAACTGCTAAGCTATTGGGAGTTACACGTGTTATTGACAGACAACCATAAAATACAGACATATGCTGTCGTGGGATATTTTATATACAATTTTAAGGAGAACATTTCCGTCATACATGATTTCTATGTAGCTTTAACTATTATGGTTGCACTAATGACGGAAGCTTAAAAAATGGAGAAACTTCTCCCGTTTTCCCAACATTACCCTTCACTGCTCTGTAAACTATTACCAGCTCAGGAGAATGAAATAATTGTACCAAGTTTCGCTAAAATCTGTCGAGTAGTTTTTGTTTTAATAACGGTTATACAGACAGACAGACAGACAGACAGACAATTTTTTTACTGATTATTACTGATACAGAATTGACCTCTCTACAGATTTATTATAAGCATAGATTACTTACACAGTAACATAGACAAATAAGAAGTCTAATAGAGTTTTCCAACTATTTACAAGATTGAACATACAGTTTAATAAGTTACTTTTTTTAAACGTAAAGACCAATTATTCCTAAGCATAACTCACTTACAACCTAGATCTGCTCATAGAACTAAGTCATCTGACACTCGATACTGTGTCCAGGCTTCGGTTCCCGGCGCGGGCGCAGTGATTCGCACGGCAATCACCGCGTCACTTCCCTAGCGGCTATTCATTACAACGATCATGGAGAGTAGAAATGATCTAGTCTAGACATGACAATTAGAATTGATAGTTCTCTTCTAATAACGCCTTAATTTCCGAAACCAAGCTCGTGTATCTAGTCTTTAGTTAATTTATATTTCTTGAAAAGAAACAGAGAAGCAATTACCTTTTTAAAGTTAACAATGCCAATTGTAATCAAAACCATAAAGTTATCCTCAATGGTTTACCTTCACCACGGGGCCACCTTTTACAGTTTTCTCTAAAACAATCGTTTTTTAACCATTTGTCTCGAAATATCTCACTCGCTTTACCAACTTTTTACACCATCAAGTACCACCTCTAATTTTAGCTATTCCCAGTCAATCTAGGAATGCTAGCGGGCCCTGGATTGACGTACGGTGTAGTGTAGTGGCCGGTGCCCTAGTATCGATGCTTCCGCGTAATTGTCTTACTGACTACTCTTACCCGAGGAAAATATTAAGTTTTAGCTACAGAACTAATTAACGAAAAGTATGAGTTTGAGTACGTAATAGCAATTTGTAAAAAGTTATATTATTAGTACAGTTACGTAGAACTAATCAGATTTCTATATACAGATCGCAATGACAATACTTTAGAGAAAAATATAGCTTTTTCCTACACAGTCACGTGATGAATTTAAAAACAATTAATATTTTATTTAAAAAATATATTCAATATAAAGTAAACAAATCAATCAATTGTTAATTTTGTCAATTCAAAAAGTAATACTTTATCTGTCATATCTATATGGATTTTACAACTATTAGTTCCACCCGCGCGTTCTAGTCCACTTATCAACGGAATGCAAACCAATAACTATACTGAAGTACACCCTCTGATTGTCGTAAACATCTCAGAATTTGCATCAAGTTGTAAAACGCAAGACGTATATCCTTTTCCGACGGTATTTTGTTGATATCAGGGTTTATGGAAGTGCATCAAAATAAATTCGCCACTCGATAGCTCTAGAAGGACGTAAATTGAGGGCGTTTGACGAAATGAAGGAGCTTTTTGACTATCTTTGAGAACAGAGTGTGTCGGAGTTTATGGAAGTAGAGGCAAAAGAAGGGTGAACATCGATGGAATCGTTCTATGTGATACATTATCTTTATTATATTTAACTTGAGGTTTTCTAATTATTGTGAAATGAAAAGCTTTTAAGTTTCTCGTATCATTTAATTGAAAGCTAGTTGATATTATGTATGCCATTATGATTTAATGATAACTGGAGTAAAGTGGGAACCTCTTTTTTATACAACTCAATAATCGTTTAAGTTAAATTATACATAGCTTATCTTACTTACATTGATAAACTAACCTCCACTTTCTTAAGGGCTGGTCAGTTACAAAATTAACTCCATATTTTTTAAGATTAAGTAATTTTAATTCACTTGGATAACGAACGATTTTATTTCGAATCTCGGTTAAGCAAAGTATGTGTATTAAATGAAGATTGGGTACATTGTAACCGGTAACTATGTGAATTATAGGTCTTTAACAGTGGTTTCTAAAAATACTCTTACATAAGCTGAATATGTGCTGAATAGTCTTATTCTTCACAAAAAATATTCAGGCATTACATAATACTACACTCACCAAATTATCTGCCGACACAGTAAACATGGACAATTGTCCCTCTTAATACTAACTGGTTAGGTACTCTGGAAAAAAGGATTCAAAAGACAAAACAATGATGATCATAGCCTAGTGCCATAGCCATTTGATTTGATTCGATTTGATTAGTTGTGTCATAGCCTAAGTTTAAACAAGACAGACATATTGTCTCCTTGTCCATTAACTCAGCTCTTTTCTGTGTATTTATGTTATTTATATGTAGGTAATAAGGTCGATCGAGATACGAACAAGTTACGATTAAAATGTTTTTATGTAAATCAGAGAATCTTTTTTCGGCGCGGTCGGTAACAGTAGGTTCCACTGACGGAAAATTATTTAATGAAATGTATGGATTATCGGAATCAGAATAAAAAAATATCCTTTTAAATAATCTTTTTTGAACAACCAACGAAAAATTGGGTATAAGTTTGAAATAAATAGGTAAATATGTTGTCCATCGTTGCAAATGAATTGCATATGTTTTTTGTAGTTTTACTAGAGCTGCAGAAGTGAAATAATAAGCTAAATAAACTCTGGACAACCAAACCAATCTATCACATTTTGCGTTTTGGTATTCATAAGAAATGTGTGTTAGGTATTAAAAGCCCCGTGCACGAAGACCAAAGGTAATTTTAATATTTTTACAAAGCGTCTACAAAACTATTTCGATTATTAATATAATTCGACATGATTATAAAAGCGTTTAAACATAGGTAACTATTTAAACTTTTATCATTGGCAATTAAAATGTTTTTTGGCTGTTAAAATGATTATTTTCTAATTTAAATTTCGCAAGTTATTTTTATATCTAACTTCCCAGGTCACTGTTACCACATACCAAATAAATAAAGACATATAAATAATTAGAATAAGGCGTAGTTTTATATTGTTTTTGTTAAGTTCGTGACGGGCGGTCCGGGTCTTGAATATTGTATGACCTGACGCTGTTTTTATTGCTTTCGTACATAGAAATCACAAATAAATTACAATTAGTCTATATTTATTATATCTTAATTTTCCTGATTGGCACCAAGAAATTTACGACAAGAGGTTTTATTATATTTTTTGTTTTTTTTTTGTTAATATATCAATGATTTTATTATTAAAATCTGAATAATCCAAAAATAAACTGGGTTTAGTTATGTGAGAATAAAGTTATAAAATGGTTGGAGAATGTGTTAAAAAAGTTAAATTATTATATTTATTGGTCGTTTTCTTAAGTCCTTGACATTTGGTTGTTCATTCAGCAACTCATTCATTCATTCGTTCGCCTACGCGTTTCGTTCGTAGTAAAGCGCCTTGCGCGCTGGCAGTTTGCAAATCTTTTTTTTTCCATCAAGGCTGCACAGTTTCTCGTTGTCAGTGTGTATAAAAAAGCAACTTGTTCATCCGTGTTCTCTGAATGCCCCGGTTTCGATAAAAATGGCTGTAGCTGTCACACGTCGAACTTTAGCGGTGTAGAGGAAGCTGGGTGTCGGAAGGTAAGGTGGGCATGCAACCTGGTTTTAATTGCAGCGCTTACCCTGCGAACTATGAGCGATAATAAATATCGTCTTAGCACGCACTCATATGTGGAATAATTGACTTGTGGTTGCGGTTGTCAAAGTTTTGCGTTTTACACGTGATTCCATCGGAAACAATCGTCTTGGTCGAAAGCTCAAGACTTTGACAAAAAGTTTAAACTTTTTTTGAAGAATACCATTGAATAATACATTTAGGTGATTGGGTGTACCTTTCTTATCTTTTTGTAATTAAGAGAAGTTAGGTACTTACCTACATACCAATAAAGAACCTTATATATCTCCAACCCACAATTATAACTGATAAGATAGATAAAAAGCCTCTCTGTCCGCTCAGGTAGTTTGAGAGTCTCATGCTTACATATTGCTTAATGTAAAAGAGGTGCACAGCGATGTAATATTCTTTACCAGTAAATAAATAATATAATATGTAGTCATTGGAACTATAAAACATTTTGATCAGTCTGTTGACGGGAACTCTAACGTTGTAATAACATGGCGTGTAGTGTAGGCATGCTTTTGATGTGTAAATTCCATCACGATAGTAATTAAATTGCTATATCCATAAATTATCCTCAAATTAAAGCTTGTAACATAAATTATACGACGTTATTGTTTATGAAACATTGCCAATTTTTTAGTCTTAGGCTTTGAAAATTAATCTCTAGAATATTTTTTTTAACTAATATTTGCTTAAATAAGCCTAGTAAGTATTCGGTGGGGGGGATGTTTAATTAAACCACCACATATAAATAAAAAACTTACAAAATAAATTAACGGTTACAATATGTGCAATAACACAATTAAAGGTAACAATATGAGTAATTATAAATTATCTTAGTTTCGTCGTTCCTACCTACGCCTCAAAGGTCATCACACCAACACTTGCATGTCATTAAAACGTCCATCAGCTGCCAATCACGGCGAGTTAACATCAGTCATCATCGATTCCGAATCGCAGATCGAGAAACTGCGCGCGCGCACCGACAACGGTGTAATTTGCCGCCATAAACCCAGCGCGCCCTGATGACAGATCCATCACGTCGAATTGCCGATTTTATGATCACAAATTATACACAAATTTTACACGATTAACTCTCGCGGATAATGAGTCTTATTGCGTTTGAAATAAGGGCTAGAAGGGAAGTTAGGATTGAATCACGTAATACGGTTTTGTATTTATTTGTTGTATTGGCAGTTGGTAATAAGGGCGGTAAGTTGAAGGGTTCCTGTGACCTTGTTTAGTGTATACTGTCCAATTTGACAGCAATCAGAAGTTAACCGAGTGGCATTTTGTCGGTGTTTTTGTCTTCTTGAACGTGATTGACTCAGTTGGTTAAAACATGTTATTGTTTTTTAATATATTTTTAACACACGGAAAGAAGCAGAAAAGTTATCACAATAAATTATATCTACTTACATGTAGAATTGTTAAAAAATATAATTTTTTAATTTTTTAAGGGATCACGAGAAGATTTTTCTTTGAGATATAAAATCTACCTACGCCGTTTGCTACAGCTAAAAGTAAAACTGTTACTTAACTATGTAAAAATAATAACTAAAAAAGATGTTATAGCGACACTAACTTTTTACCACGCTTTTATTAGCTTGGGTTGTATCTATGTAATGGAATCTTTGAGCATAAATTTGACCGATTTCCAGAAGTTCGATTAAATTGAAACTTTGCACACGTATTAAGGACCGATGACAATGCAATAATTTAATAAGAGTTTCTCATTATCCTTATTAGGACCACCAGGATTAATAAATTCATCTTTAGATCCTTTTGTAGGAGAGTAAGAGAGACAAAGCTAAGCGTGATCTGCGCCTTTCATCACTAATTGAACTAAAAAGTAGAAAATAAATAATAGTTTAAAAACTAAAATACCACGCTTTTATTGCTAATCGAACTAAAAAATAGAAAATAAAATTTCAAATCGGAGTAAAAAGCGTGGGGTGCTCGATATAGTAGGTATGTAGAGAGTTATGAAAATGAAGTAAAATGCACCCCTCGCTTTTTACTCCGATTTGAAATTTTATTTTCTATTTTTTAGTTCGATTAGCAATAAAAGCGTGGTATTTTAGTTTTTAAACTATTATTTATTATTTCAGTTAAAACATTTTACTTGTCTCACACAGCTTCCAACACTGCAACCTTCGTTTCGATGAAGTCAATGCTCCAATCAAATAAGAAACGCGTTAACCCTTCACGAGGTGGGCACAATTAAGTGACAGTTGTGACAGCTGTCATCGTGACACATAAACACTGCAAGTTACGGCAGCCAAGAGAATGGCGGACGCTGGCTTGGTCAAAATAAATAATAAATAAATAGATCTCCAGACCAACACACCAATTATGTGGCCTTAAGGTTAGCGCAATAAACGCTTGTGTTTTAGGTAAGTACCACACAATGCACTAGGGGAGAATCTAGTTACAACCAGACAGTTTTTACGAAATAATCCCCTCTCAGGGATCGAACCCGGAACTATCCGCTTTACAGTCCGGTATATATCTAATCGCTGCGCTACAGAGGTAGTCGAAAAGCACGGTAAGTATAACAATATTTTCTAAAACTACTTATGAAATTTAATAAATAAAGTTTAGGTATACATTTTCCAGTAAATTAATTTTAAGATTTAGGTATGTGAGTATTAGGTACTATCTATGAAACTTAATTCATACTGGATTATTATGCGGCTTTAAATTGATGAATTTCATTTTTTTATTCACATTATACTCTATTAAAATAATTTTGATTTAATCACTTCAAGTCTGATAAATATTTCATTTATTTACATAAAAAAATATAAAAATGAAAAAAAAAAGACTTTACATTACTTATTATGAACGTGTACGAAGTCACATCAACGGATGGAGGTTCACATGCGCGCGCGCAAGTAACCTGCAGGTTTATTGTGGCAGGTGACAGGGGGCGGGACGCTAAACTACTGGCCATCAACCTAGCCGCGGATAATAGAGTTTTGTGTAAGAAGTGGAAATAAGAGGTTTTTTAATGAAGGTAGTTTAGTGTCTTTCACAGTTAATTATAGTTTACAGAAATAAACGGATTTCAAAGACTGTTTTTGGAGACTAATAAGTAAAGCACTAATGTGATAGATGAGGCCATCATTTGTATAAAAAACATATATAGGTATAATGATTAAATTTTGGGCTAAGTAGTTCAATAGAAATTAATGTTTTTAAAAGAAAGTGGGATTTGACCTCTTTCTGGCTTCTGCAAAATTTATAGCGATCAGTAAATTATATAATAATAATTATTCTTTGGTACTTATGTGTCTAAATAAATTATAGCTATTTCAAATCCAATTACATGAAACAAAGTGCAAAAAAAATCTTGTCTCATTAACCTCTTAGGCGTATTAAAGTAGGTACCCTTTAATAATATGTGGTTTAAGTCGAGTCGAATTGACGTGTATTTTACGATCGGCTCGTAAACCGCCACCGAAAGGGTTAAATTAAATGTATTAGTAGCAGTTAAGTGTATAACGTATTGCGACTTGTCGCTTCACTGATATTTGATTTGGCCGGGCTGGGGTCATTGATCGTATGATGAAGGAAGAATATTATTGTTAGAGCAACTTCTAAACTTGTCTGAAAATAACATTATTTAAATAAAGTAAATTAAAAATAACTTTATTTAATTTTGCATTTTTGTAAGGTTAGTTTTAATAAAAGGTACAAATAGTTGAGGTCTGTTTCTTAAGTACCGTTGATTAAGATAATTGTTAATCTGTACGTATCATAATTTGTTCTTGAACATTAAATATATGCTTCTTTTTATTTTTAATTCAAAGATTTTATGCAACCAGTCTCATTTCAAACAAAACTTAGATAGGTATAAACCTTTCTTTTTAATGTTTTAAATAAAATTTGTACACACCCGTCAACTAGAAGTGTCTTAGGTTAACATACTTGTTTTTAATTTTTAAACACTTAATTTAACCACTTTAACTAAAAATCGAGACGAAATTCTTGTAAAAAATACATTAATTCTAGCAACACACTAAAAAGCTATAAAATTACCTTAAAAGCGACTCATCTCATTAACGAGTGACTGAAAAATAATTAAAACACATCAAAAACAAATCGCATAGAATATAGAAAACATAGAATCGCAATGAAAGTGAGTTAGAGAACGCGGGCAAAGGGGAGGGGAGGGGGCGGGGCGTGCGAGCGAGACCACGCCCCCGTGCGAGCGAGACGGGCGCAGTGCACGATGCAAGGTCATCGGAGCGACGTTGCACCGGCGTTGTATGGGACGAAAATTGAAAAACTTATAAAAAATAGTTTTTAATTAATAAAATATATACCCACCAGATTCTGTTACCCTTGAAAAAGTTACTTATGACTATTATTGAAATCATAACCAAAAAATTCTAAGTAATTTAAATTTGAGTGTCATTCGTAAGGCAAGGGTAAATAAAGTTGTTCGAAACAAAAAATGATGAATGTATGCACTTACGGATTTAATAAAAAGGTATTCCCAAACTTGTTCTACAATCAAAATTATTGCTAATGTTTATAATAAATTGCTATCGATATTCATGTGACTCATATACTCATTAACCTTCAAACAGTTTTCCAAAACGAAAAGCCGAACTGCAGAAAAAGAATGCATCGCACGAAGGAGGCGAGTCGTAGTTTGATTGAGTGCAGTAGTTGCGCGCTCCGTCCGCCCGGCGCTAGTGGTCCCGCGTCACTCCGACCGCGGCGCGCGACCCCGACGCACGCCCGCGTCCGCCACAACAACTCTCGACACGCGACCGACAGGATCACGTGTAGTGCCAAACAGTGACCCCCAACTCAGTGCCCGCCAGTGAAGTGAACACAACCACTATTTACCGAGACGACGACCCATCTGTTCAAATACAATTGATGGATTGGAAGTTTCGATATTACTGTGTTTGATGTGTCGAGGAATTCGTTGCACGTATGTCTAAAGTAAATAAAAGTCGAGAAAACAAAGGATTACCTAGAAGATTTCGGAGTGGCGTTGCTTGTATAGGTGGCCAGGTTGACAGGTGAACTCGTGTTTCTAATTCACTGTCAAGTCAACGTATTGGGATACTCGGCAAACAGAGGAACTGGCTCTCGGTATGTATTTGTAGCCTCAATACAAACATTATTTGAATATTTTGAACAAAAGACACGCATTTTATTTATTGTTCAAGTATTGTAATGCAATGTTTATTCATATGAACTACAAGTTTATTGAAATGTTTGTTTATTTTAAAATCATGGTCATTTTTAAAAGGTTTTCTAATATTTTATTTAAATAATTTCATTACAGCTTAAAACTTTACGTATTTCTGTAACAAACATGTCACATCATATCGGCAACAGTCGCACAGCGCGCCGGTTGCCGCCGGCCGGCATTCTCATTTAAAATCCCGTAAATTGTAAACTACTAAAAACATTATTTTATAACAGCGGCAGTAAAAAAATATGGATATATTAATACGTTTTTAATAAAGTATATGCTAAGAGACAAAAAAACCTTTTTTGAGAAAAAATTGTGTACTTACCTAAGTATTTCATAAGTTGTTAGTTGGTTGCATTTGTAGGCACATGAAGTAATTTCTCCTATCTAATTTAACTGAAGGTATCAACTCAAACTAGTCTTTTAAATCATAATGTACTTACAATCTAACATCGATCATATATTCATAAAAACCCGTACAAAAAGTTACAAAGTTGCAGTTGCATAGTGCACATTGTCATCCCGCGTCCGCCATTTTTATTTTGAATCGCTCGTGCGTCGTCGGTCGCTGGCTCGTGGGGCCTCGGCGAGGGCCCTCGCCGCCGCGCGGGGGGCGGGGCTAGAGAAAGGGATGCCCGAAACAACCTGCCAATTACTGCATAGTTTTTTGAGACGCTTCCGAGGGGTTAACTATGTGCACGTAATTAAATGACGGCAGATATTATTATTTTATGCTCAGTTGGTAAAAATAATTTGTTTTAAATGCTACGCCTGCTTCACACAAATAAAAAACGAATGCCTATCGATAAATATTTAAATGTTTCATGATTAGGTATGATAAAATAACCAACTATTAAATATTCATAAATGCATTAATGAAAAAACTGTAAGGTTGTTCGGTAATCACATAATATTGGTGCTTAAAAGCAAATACCCACCTATGAGTAGGTGATAAAATATAGTAATTACGAGTATTTTATTTATGTCTTTGGGAAAGACATACTTACCTGCTTACATGTCACTTAGGTGCCTAATAATATTTTAGAAATTCTAAACGATTTACCGAAGCATTACAACAACCTTAATCTTCGATGAAAACAGTAAAAAATACGTTTTTCTATAAAACCAGTGTCGTAATAGTAAAACGTCACGTCACGCATCACTGACAGTGACAGAAACCTCGTAATTGCCATTTAAAGACGGCGCCGCTTGCGCCCGCGCAATGTCAATATCGACATAACTCATTCGTTACTTTTTTTCCTTTTCATTATTTAATTATTATTTTTATAAATATTTATTATGTGCAGAATTACCATGATTTCCTGTGAGACGATAAGCAGTGCATAGTTTGAGTAAAAAAATATGCGTTCAGTAAAGGTTTAAAATAACTGCCTACCTTGTTATTATATATTGTTAGATTTTTGATCCATATTTTAAATTTACTTACAAATATGACATTGAATATTTACTTTACATTAGAGAAATTAATACTTCCAATTAACAAAATAAATTCAATTTATAAAGTTAATTTACCCTAACTAGTTATACAAATAGTATTAGAATAATCCCTAATTGATAAATCGGTACATACTCAATCTAATGTATTTTTTAACATTAGTAAACATTACCTGTTCGAGATATACCTACGTGTAATAAATTTTAATTAGTTTTAAGAACATTCAAAAGGCATTTAAATGTTATTTATTAAAATTTATTACAATTATTGAGCGTTTCATAATTTCGGATATATTTGACGTCGCTAATTAATAACTTAAAAGTAATACTTACTGATATTCTTATGTAGACAGCCTAATAAAGATTTCAAATATTCAGATAACACACATCCAGGCGGGTAATTAATTAGTTGCGAATACTAGTTTTACCAATTATTCGGTGTCTCAATAAATCGTGTTTCTAAGTGAAATATCAGAGACGAGACAGAATTTTTAGACGATGTTTGTTGAAATAGTTTAGGAACATTTGGAGTTTTAGATTTTAAGACGCACCTAACTCTATGGGATTCTACCAAGGATGTCATTATGAAAAATATGTATATTTGATCTTTAGTCATTTATTGTACCTTTACCGAACTAAAGCAAAGTCAACCATCTCTGTTAGTGTGATATGTATATGTTATGAACCAAAACGGAATTACATATTGGATTTCTCTACAGAATAACATATGCATTTCATAACTGACATTACGGATTGGTAACTAAATAAATTATTTTCAATAATTATCCTGACGACTAAATTGCTCCTGTGCTTGGATTAGTGTCTACCTCTCATAAACTCCTTAGACATTAGTTTTACTTCAAATATATTAAAGATTTAGATATATTGAGTTCGGCAACCCTATCTCAAGCTCGAATGTCCATCACCGCTGATTTACATAAAAACTACATTACCACTGAGTTAATTGACACATTTCACGATTTATAACAATCCTTAAAAAATCGTTAAATCACTCGGATATGTAGACGGCCATATCCTAACTTATCGATGAATGTTTTTTTGTTTCTTCTAATACCGTGATTTGTAGCTTCCATATAATCATTAAATGAATCATGGAAAAATTTTAGCATCCATGTGTCAATGTCACAGGGAAATAAGGATGTGTAGAGGGCATTTTGATTGACTCTGTGATTGAAGATTTTACTATTGATCTATACTATACACTAGTCTCTACTAGTCACTACTATATACTAGTCACTTTATATAATAACGTAATTAACGGTAGTAATGCCTATAATCTAAAATTTGAAATATTTTTGAAAGCTTATCAAGATTTTTTTTGAGACGCTTGTAAATAATAAATCATTTTAAAAAGTAGCAGTAAATTAAACGTAATAAAAATTAAAAAGTAAACAATTTATAACTAACAAGAGAGTTCTTACACTTGCAATTTTTATTTTATAATGCGTCATAGTAGGTACATATAAAATATGTAAATGGACACATTTTGTACATGAACCAACTACTTATAATAAAACTGTCAAGAGTTATGTTTTACTATAGTGTAGGAGTGCAACAAAGTAAATTTGATGACACGTTTGTCAGAAAAGGTCAAATTTGTCAACTCTCAATAAACACTGTGACCAGGAACTCTGGTGTACGAGTACCTACTATATGAATATTACCACTAAAAAGGATTGACATAATACTTACTCTAACAAAATAAATATTGTATGAAAAATTAAATAGATATACAAAGTTTCATTACATGTTTTCAATGTATTTCTTGACAAATTACATAGTCCTAAAAAGTGCAGTGTTTTTCAACGTATTTTCTATAGATACATTACAATGCAACTTTATAAACGACTTTACTTTGACAGAAAGTTTGTAAAGTGTAAAGACGAAATGTTACTACCTTACAATTTATACCTACCGGTTATTACAACCAAAAACCTAAACTTTAAAAAGCATTTTGACAATATATTGGTCATTTCTTAAAGTAATTAAAGCATCCCCTCCACAAACATTCTCTTTTTATAAGGTAATGCTAACATTTAGTCAAAACATGAACAGCAACGAAATTGAGCCTAACTTTAACATTAATAATAAGTTATGATATAAATATTAAATGAACGCTATTAAATATTAAAATGGGCTTCACATAACAAAATAACACGAGCCGCGCGTTTCAAAATAGAATAAAAAAACCAACCGTACCTAAATTCATCAACGAGCCAATAAAACTATTTTTATTCCAAAATAAAATAGTTTTGTAACGTTCTACTTTGATCGTGTAACACTATTAACAATCGCTGGATCTATTATAGAACTTGTAAATATTATATCAATAAAGAATACTCGAATTAAGGGATATGCGCAGGAGCAACATTGTTTCTAGATTATTTAGAATTTTTTATGTAAGCAGAGTTCTTATATGTTTGGTATTGATATGTATTTAATGTTAAAAGTAAAATAAAGTCTATCACTATTTTTTTTGGTTTAGATCCCTTTTACAAGAAGGTACTTTAAAGGCTTAATTTTTTTAAATCAAGATAAATTAAAAAGTTTTTTTCATTTTTTTTTAATTTACTGGTCTTATAAAATTAACTAAATGTTCTACATTAAAAATTAAAATTACTAAAAACAGTAATAATTACAATGACAAAAAAAACTTTTTCGTTCGAATGGTGTTAAAACAGAGCGATTATTGTCTTGTTTTTTTTAAATGTCTAAATTTATGCATTTCGCTATAATTATAAATGATAATTTGGTTTATTATTCGTTTGTAAACTCAATTTAAACTTCTTTGTTAGAATTAATTATTTAATAAATCATTGAAAATGGTAAGGTAATATTTAACGACGAAACAACATGTGAAAAATATAAACTATTTGGTACGACATTTGTTTTTGCAATTCCAAAGATGCCTAAACCATCAGTCATCACCTATCAATACCTAGAATTATATCTTCAAAGACGCGGCCATCAAACAAAATCATATTTTAATCCAAGGAATCGTTTTGATAGCACATTGTTGTAACTTTGATCTGTAATCGTAAATCGTTGGCTAATGTTTATTGAATCATGTGTTTTAGATGGCAAGTGCTCTGTTTATTTTCAATCAGACGCTCGCTAGTGTTGCCTGATTTCGCTAGTTACGTATGTTTTGACAATATCAATCGCGATCGAGTCTTCAATCGTAATAATCTTGTCTTCACTTCGTCTGATCAAATAATCATTGACGCAAATACTCGTCTGTTATTGGTGATTCATTTTGAATGTGGAACAATTTGTCAATCACTCTAATTGTGGCGTCATGGTTTTACCTGCATATTGTGTTGAATTAATTTGAAGCTATTCCAGTAAATATTTAATGTCATATTATTTTGGTGTGTCATAGAGAATCGTAAACATATAACAATGACTTATGTACTTATGCTTGTTATAGTCTAAACAATAATAAATGTAGTTTTACGGTGGTACTTACTTAGCTTACCAACTCTTTATATTCGAAGTGGGTATATGAATTATTTATTTTTGACTGAGTTATGTGAACGCACCTGTGTTTATAATGTGTTGTGTAAACGTTAATAAACTTTTCTACCAAAAACTCTTTCACGGTTAATTATCGGAGTGGGCCGGGACAGAGCGTATGGAATTTTTGTTATGCTTCTAATACTTTATGTGCAAATAAGGCCAATATTATAATATGTATACTGAGTATTTACATAAGCAATTCTAATTCTATCAGCTAATAAGTTTGTGGGCACCTGCTGTTTGCTTCCACGTGTGCAAGCTTTAAACAATTTACTTTGACTATTTAAAGAATTTCTACACACTATTAAGTGCTTTGTTTGGGTAACAAATAAAATTTCTTTAATAACACCTTTTCTAACATAACCTTGTTATTCAGCTCCTAAATTCTCAACCAAATTTAATTTCAATATAGCAAGATTGTTCAAGGCGTACATTTTTCTCCTCAAGTCGATACTCAAAACTCATTGCGGAGTTCACCCGCCGAGCGCTCGGGACTAAATCAATATGATATGACAGTTCCGCTCAATTTATAGCTTCGGGTTAATTACAAACGGGAGTGGGGATGCGTTGGGGTGGGGAAACCGAATGATTTACAAAGATCTTGCTGAACGTTTCGTTCTCTATTGCCTATCGATCGTACAAAAAAACTGCTATCACATCTCCCAGTGTACTATAACAATTTTATTTCATATGTTATGAATTACTTCAAATAACATGTTATCAGTATATTTCACTTGTCAATTGACAAACTCTTGATATTCTCATTTGACTGACAGGTATTTTAATAGGAATCTGACATGATATTCATCATATTCCAAGTTTATCGAACAAAAATAAAGGTACTGTCCGTGTGATAATCAGAATGGCGATAGTGCGCAGTGTCTGTGCAACTGTCAATCAAGTGATCAATCAAACAGACAATTTGACATTGGCGTAGAGGAGTATGAGTAGATAGTTTAATCGTACACGTTTGCAATTAACATATTCAAAACTAAGATAGTAAACATTTGCGTTAGTACAACATTACGTAGGCAATGTTTTTTATTGAAAAAAATTAATGATCTGTGCCAAAAGCTTAGATCTAACTATGATCCTACTAAATTATGTAAAGTTGATTTCCCTGCTTCAAGTATGCTTAGACATTATTTTTATGTCTAGCACATCAGCTCTCTCTAGATGCTAAAGATCAGCCCAAGCTTTCCAGTTGCAGCTACTTTGTATGCAAGGTCAGCCGAGTCAGCGACTAGCAGCCAATCTATCAATCACTGGTCCGCTGTGTCCGCTGCCATCCGGCATCAACCGGTACAAACCAGATATAATGACGCTCGTGTAATTAGCACTTTGATTGAGTTAGTATAAATTATATCTATGAGGGAGGTGGAAACACTGACTTAAACATATTTTAAAATGTTGTATGTTGAAATTTCCTGCCTGGCAAGTCGTATTTTAAAATTTTGCTTTTTATTAGGAAAATAACTAAGGATTTAGCAAACCCTTATTCTTGGTGTGCTTATGTTTCAATAACATTTAATTCAGTTGTTTTGTATAATAAATAAACCAAATATAATAATTTATTAACAATACATGGGACACGTCTTATTAATTTTACATTGAACAACTCAACGTAGCCATACCTATCAAAGTTATAAATAAAAATTTTAAAGTACCTATAATGCAAACAATATTTCAGCCTGTACTTGGATTGACACGCCGCCGCGTGTCAAGATACCAGCTTCAATCAACAACAAATAATTTTCCTGAACAAAAGCAGATAAACAAAGAAAAAATATGCACCGTAATTACATTCAATCAGACTGGCTGTCAATCTGTCAATCAAAATACTGACGTAGATACGCGCCGATTCAATCTAGATCATTGATTGCGGATCTATAGCTCTTTGTAGGTAAGTAAAATGTAACATCATTGTTGTTTTGAATACAAATACTTTTATTCAACTTATCTATGAGATATTTTAAGTTAGTAAAACGAGACGGTTAAAGATTATGTTAACATTTACTGAGAAGATAAATGCAACGATCGTTTAATTAGCTAATTTACAACTGCCGCATTTATGGACTGGGTTCCATATAGTTTGAATTCTGAAGACGTTAAATAATCTTCCCGCCAATACTTGGTTTGCGCGCGCATCAAAGAACAAATAGCCGCCATTTGTCAAACACTGGAAATGCATTAATCGTTGCGGAGGATTATGATTGGTCGAATATCACGCGATAAAGTGCATCCACCAATCACGGTTCGTGATCGGGATATTAGAAGATGCTGTGAAGGCGGTTAAGTAATTATTTTTTGAAGACAAAATGGCGGTGCAAGTTTTAATTGCTAATATAATAAGTAGTCGGTGCTTTTTGTTACAACCCTCGCAGAATTAAAGAGCCACCTACATCTACGTAGGTACTTGTCTACTTGTTAACAATTTTTCTAAGTTATTTTTCTAAGTTTGCAAATACAAATTTAAAACAAAATTCACTTATGCTCTCTTATCATTAGTCAAATATGCACTACTGACTATTCACTGTGATCCACTCCAGTGTTCTGTATAAACTCAATGATGGATGTATAATTCATCCTTTCATCACTCAACATTACCTGTACACAAAAACAGTCAACCATCTGTGAGTTTCCCAAAGTTAAGTGTCGGGGGTCTGAGAGATATCACACTTTATAAGGCGTTGTGACTCAGCGCATTCCGCGCGTCTGTATTATTTTTTGTTTTGATATTTTGCGTAACTTTTCATGATAATTGGTGGTTTGTGTGGCTTAATATTATTGTCTTTCTTTGCTTGAATTTGTATTAGGTAGGTATTAGAGGTATTTTAGCTTTTTACAAATATTATTATTTATATTCCTAATGGAGTCTGTACTTATACTTTTGTAGTTATTAAACCTAAGTTAAATTTAATTTTCTCGTAATAAACGATTAAGTTAAATTTGAAGTATTTCGTAATTTGTTATGGGTTATTATCTAATTTATGTATAGAATATCATCCAAATCGAATCAGCCATTTTTGCGAAGTTACTAAAACATCCAAACATAAAAACTATAATATTTCCAATATTATAAGGACTAGGATATCTCTAATCAAACGCCCTATTACTAAACAACTACAAACTAACTATTTATAGCAAAACTCGCCAAAAAGCCTCGTGAGAAATCCGCACTCGTCGCTTAGCTGACTTACAAAAAAGAGGAGGTCTGTGAGAAATCGCGTCAAAGCAAACTCCGGCGTCACCTCGCGTCAATGGAACAGATTGGATCAAAGGTTTTTGTGATCCACTGGAGGCAGCACGCGAGGGGAGTTCCTTTCTGGGACGAGGAAGGTTCAAAAACAATGTTTAGAGAGAAGGCAGATTAGTTGAGAGACCAGCTAAAGCTAGAAGTCAGTCGGTCGGGCTTTGATTATGATGAAAGACAACGAAATAATATACTTAGTAACATTTAGTAATAATATGAATAACTAAACTCTGATTTTAGTTATTTCCAGCATGTTTATTTGAGAAAATAATTTTCTCATTATTTCAAACTCAAACTGTATAGTTATTGGACATGTAAATCAAAGTGTATCATTATTATATTTCAAACATTTTATTTCACAATTCTAGTTTCTAAAAGGAACAATTTTACAGCTTTACAGACGGTTCTCAAAACTCTTGACGCTGATTTCGTGTGTTTCTACTTAAAATTCCAAAACATTCCTAACCTAACACCTTTAAAGAAAAAATATACTCAAATCGACATTATTGATTGTACATTACCTTTTGAGCTACCTTCTCAAGCATCTGCCTCTCGGTCTATCCCCCCATTTTGCAGCTCCCTTCCTACTGACAAACAACATCATTTGTTATATCTATTCAATGTTATTTTTTTCGATTTGAGGAAAGCTTGTGTTAATAAAATCGCACTTCATCCCTTTTTGTCGATCATCGTCACTTAGCCGGTGTAGGGTGACCATGGCCGTTGGGGGATGTGGGTACAAATTATAAGAGTTTTGTTGAATATATAAAGATAAAAGTTACAAATTAATGGCGACTTCTAACAATATATGAAGCTAAAATTTAATGAAGACCAGCTTTTCATCTTAAAAATTACCTATTTGCACTTCAAAGATTATTGCATAGAGGCTGAGTTTTAAGCTTAATCCATCAAGTTACTCATTCAATAAGTTCTTAATCTTTGTTCTTTTTATTTCTTGTGATTAATAAGTCCACATCACTTTTATCTCCTGCCAGCTTTCCAGCCACCTTTCAAATACCTTCTCTTCCTCAAAATTCCCCAGTTTTGTCCCCTCATGGCCACCCCTACATTCAACAGGCCGGCGCTTGACTAACTGCAAGTCACTCACCCACACACGCGCACGTATACACATTCGTGAGCGATTACACACACAGACACACACTGTCATTAATCTGAACGAGACTAATAATGAATGTGTCGTATGCCAAAATGTTGTGTTTTAAGGTTTTAGTTGTTACAATGAACAGTTTTGCTCATTTTGATTTATTTTATAATTATTTATTTATTTATTTGTCCAGACTAATTATGTGGCTCTAAGGTTAGCACAGTAAACTCTTGTATTTTGGGGACCACACATTAGAAGTGTCTTACCGAAATAGTTTTTTGATCAATAAAAAAATCAATTCCCTAAGTATGACTTGGCAACGTTACCCTTATGTTTGCTCTCAGGTTTAGTTCTAAAAAAGTAGTGTTAAGTAAAGTAACACAATGGAAGTTGTAAGACGCTTTACGTTAACTTTAGATAAAAATGATTTTTTTTTACTTGACAAGTTTAATTTTAAACTTTGTCATGCTTTGTACTACATTATTTAAATGAATAAATTTTACATCAACAGTAAGTACTTTTGAGAAAGAAGACTAGCTAGCTGAAAGAAGATTAGAATTTACTGAAAGCAAACTTTAAGCATAAACTGTATTTCAGAACGCATATTGACAACGGATGGGTAAATTACTATTGAAAGGTATAGATATTCGTTTAGGGGTGTGTGGAATTGTTTTTTTTTACATTAAGCAATTTAAAGTTTGTAACTTTGTTAAACTAAGCTGAAAAAAAAAACAAAAAACTTTTTATTCTAAACTCATATCACTTCCCTGAAACCATGTAAATCTTCAATACACCAGCAGGGGTTGCGTACGCGCAGGGTAATTAGTGGAGTATAGTGACGAGTGACGTCAGAACTGCTGACGTCATCGCGCGTCAATCAACAGAGTCGACGGCTTTGAACTGTCGGGGACGAGATGCAGCGATGACTTCTACATGGGACCTGACAATAATATCTAAATAAATTTAATTTAAATGTTGAGCTCTTGTCAAATACCAGAAAATTACCTCATGCTTTTAAATATTTTTTTAGAATCTGTAATGTACAAATATCTTCTTTACATAGTATAAAACAAAGTCGCTTTCCGACGTCTGTGTGTTTGTATGTTTAGATCTTTTAAATTACGCAACAGATTTTGTTGTTTTTTTTTTAAGGTAAATAGAGTGATTCAAGAGGAAGGTTGATATGTATAACTAGTGGCCGCCCGCGACTTCGTCCGCGTGGAAGTCAGTTTCCCGAGGGAATGAGAAGTTTTCCCGCGGTAAAAAGTACGCTGTGTGTTATTCTGACGTATAACCTATATTACTGCAAAGTTTCATCTAAATCCGACTAGTAGTTTTTACATGAAACAGTAACAAACCTCCATACATCCATACTCACAAACTTTCACGTTAATAATATTAGTAGGATAGTAGGATAGCATAGTATAGGGAAAGGGGTTTTACTCCATATTTAACGCGTGCGAAGCCGCGGGCAAAAGCTTGATTTTAGTTAAAAATGTATATTTTGCATCCTAACGCATTTGCCATAGAGACAATATGTTAATTATTTTGATATCTAAAGGGTTTATTGTTTTGGTTCTTGTGTTTTCTCCAAAAAATATTCTATTTTATTAAATCATAGATCTAAATAGATTAGAAATAATAAAGATTGTGTTTCAACGATAAAATTTAATTTAAATAAATGTGCGGTCCCAAGTGGAGTGCACCAGCCACAATGACACGCCGCCTCAAAGACACCGACGGATCATACAGCGATCACTTCTAATTGTGTGATTTGATACCAAAACGCTTTGTTAGCCAAAGATACCTCTATCTACAACAAATCTGCCTTTTGTGCGCGCGCGCTGCCCCCCGCCTCCCCTCACCGCGCAGTTCTAATTAAACGTATAATAATGAAATAGAACAGATTGAAGGTAAAGCTCGATGACTTGTTCTTTGTGATTGTGCGCCCGCGCCGGTGGATTTGATTTGTCGGTGCTGTTGGCGCACGGCCCGATATCGATCGCGGGTCTACATTGTTGACTTAAACGATTTGTTTGTAGATATGATTGACTGTTATCTGGGACGTCCAAGTCTAGTTTTGAGGGGGTACCGTAAGGTTCACTTAATAATAATTTGAACGTTAATCGCGCAAACTTAAATAACAGTCTATATACATCCCTTTAGTTAGGCCCGGACCTCTTATTAGACTAGCGGAAGGGAATAAGCCGTGATCCTCAGTGCAAAAACTAAGAAGTATCATTGTAATAGTAGTTAAAACATAATTCTCCCCGTAACCACGTGATGGTCAGTATCGCCCGACGCCGGCGCCGCGGACGCCGCGGTCCGCTGCGCCGGCGCATAGTTTGATTTCGTCTTCAGTTTTACGAGGGTTTTACGATCAGCTGCCGGCGCAAGCAAATAATAATTGATTTCTCGTCTGCAATCAAGCTTGGGTTATAATGAGTCACATGTAACGTGTCCCGAAATGAAATATGGGAGATGCGTTGAGATGAATGAGTTTTATGTTCTCCACGGGATATATCGATGCTTTGAGAATTGGCGCTTTGTTTTTTGATCCTAAGCCTTATTACGTTGAGTGCTTAATACACAAAATAGTAAAAAATTAACTTTCAATACAAAAAGAAGTAAATTAAACAGAAAAAAGTTATTTTTCTACGTAATTGCACAATTAAATGTCGGTGTCAAAGCTATTAAGACTCTCGAACAGCTGTTAAGTGCCATACAATAAATAATATACTATAATAACCACGTAATTAATAAAATATATCATCATGGAAAAATAATATATTAAAACTTGTTGTGAAGCCATCCATGTACGTAAATATTGAAATAAAAATAAATTTGTTTTTAACTTTACAAATAATCGAATAATCGATTCGTGACAATTAATTATTTTATGGATGTTTCCTATTCTTTTACGAAAAAATAGGCTTAGATGAAATTTTTGATATGAGTAGAATACGTATTGTATTACTCCTTACTCCTTAGTTACTTTTTTTATTTATTACAAGCCTTGTTTGAACCCAGTTTAAGAATACACCCTGTATACTAACCGATATTTATATTAGTGAAACCTTTTCTCACCCTGTAAGAATAGCAAGTCTAAACTTTTTTCTCTTATTTAATTCAAAGTTAAAATACGACGCCAAAATAATTTGTTTACCAAAACAGTATAATTAAGTTCTTTATTAAAATGTGTAACTTTCCTAACCACCTCTCTCCCTAGAGAAACAACGAAATACTAATTACTTTCGCAATAACAAACAATAATGACCTTTACTATTAATAACATAGTACATGAATTGGCCTGTATTAATCAAACTTGTCTAGACGTCAGGTGGGCTTCAATAATTTATATTGTCAGTGTTTTAATAGATGTTTGATGATGTTTTGTTGCAAATTGAGAAAATTCATGCAATCTGGTATATTATATTATCTAGTGATAATATAACAAGTATGGACCTGAGATTAATAGTTGCTTACTTATAGCTATGGCCCAAAATTATACTTGAGACTACATTTATACTCCCTAAAGTGATGATTAATTTGGAGTCTCATTCGCGTACTTACATAAAATTTCGTATTGTCTTATAAGACAAAGTTAAAAATTAGTATCAATTATTATTTATTTATTTTTTGTGATAATTTCATTGCATATATTATAGATACAGTTATGATCAATTACTCAATTTGGCCGACAACATGTGATCAATATTTAGTAAACTTAAGTGAAAATGATGTCAAAAGGCTTTTATGAATGAAGCTTATTTTTGATTATTTACATGATTTACCTAAATAGCTATCTTACGATGTTGATAGCTTAACATTACAGAAGTTAAAGATCAGTCAAATAACTAATATCTACAATTCAAAATAATAGTTTTCATTGTTTGAGTTGAACTGTCTCTTCCTTAATTATCCACTTTCTAAGTTATTTGAATGACCTGCCTTAACCTCTTCGTCCACTTTTTCCTCTTGTCACTGAGGCCTTTAAAGGTTATTGTATCTTTATTTATTTTGACAAGATACATGTAGATAAAATATGTCCGGAGTCGGTAGTCTTTATTCATTTGACCTTTGCCAAATATACGTTTTGTCAGCTTTGCCGCTCAGTCACCGAAAAAAAACTATCACAAAAACGTCAATATATTTTATATTTTTTTATTTTATTTTCAGGTTTGGATGCGTTGATGCTGTCATGCAATAAATACCAAAGCAATGTAAGTAATACTAACTAGTAAAATATACATTTTTAACTTATACACATTTATGACTAACGCCGTAAGTAAATAACTGTTATGTTAGGTACAAATGAACGCAGAGCGAAACGTTTCACTCATCTCGTGCCAAACTTCGCGTCGCTTAATATTGACACTAGATAGTTATATATCAAGTGTTACCGGCTAATCCCCGAGCACATTTCACGAGGTGTCAGCAGGTGCACCTGCGCAGGTTTTCGTCAATCCTGTCCGTCGACCAGCCTTCCCCGTGGCTCGGGTTACAACGCTATAAATACAGATTGACAATCAAGAATGACAGCGCGGGCTTGCAGATTTCGCGCGCTTTGCCGTGACACCACTTGATGCAATGGTGGTTTAGAAATAGAATGCAGTTTCAATTTTACTACGGGTTTATTAGCAAGCGTTTTTATAGACTTAGGAGTAATTGAATGATGAATCTTAATTGAATAGTTTGTATTTAGGTTGATCCTAATTTAGGCGTATCAATGTAGCGGGCGGAAGGCGGGTTGTACACGATCAGTGCATTATTGAATGAACAATCCGACTGCATTGACGTGAACGTAGATTGACTGTCTATAGTGGCTTAGATTTAAATAAACGTTTTCTAAACTATCGCAATTTAGTGAAGTTGTAGTAAGTTACTATGGAAAGTGACAGACAACGTTCGAGATGAAAGTTATAATTCTGAGCTATTTCTAACATTTCCAATTCATACTTATTGGCACGCCGCGAGCTGCAGACGTTTGTTTTGCATACGTCTCATTTAAATACTATATAAAATTAGCATACTAATACTGGCATACCAGGAAACAGAATTGCAAATTCGTTGTTATAAATCACAAGTGATTTACCGTCACATCAAAAGAGTGTCACGTAAAGCTCGACGGCATGTTCGCGACCCGTGCATGGAGCTTTACGATTCAATACCAAGAAAATGACGGACGGAACCCTGGCCCATAACTCATTTTAATCTTTGCCGTAAAGACAATTGCTAAACGAGCGATTCCAATTTCGATTCTGACGTGCCGAATTTAAAGTTTATTATTGCAAATGTGAATCAATTCGTAGCCTCGAATGTCTAATATACGATACATAATTGTTCTGCGACTTTTATCGTAACATCGAGCCTGTAAATCATGCGATACATCGCTTAAACAAATAGCTTTGAAATGTGTCTTCGGAATTCAATGTCGAACGTTGTATCTAGAATAACAGACACTACATCCACTCAATATGAGTATAATGTTACTCTGTGTAAACAAATACCTGATTTATTTCGAGAAATATGATTTATATTGCATTATTGCAATTATGCTGCGAGTTACAAAACAATGATAAATGAAACTGTACTGTTTATTAGAAACGTACTCGGAATCCGTGGAATAATCAGGGAAATATGCAGGTTATGTTATAATTAATTTATTATTATTTACAGTGGATAATAACGTATTAAAACAAGTTTGAAATTGTCTATTTTGTCTCTACCGAAATTAATGTTTTTAATTGCACCGTATTTGGTGCATTTTCCTATTTCTGTATATTTAGAGTCCTAATTTGGCAGTACTGAGTTCCCAACAGATCGATGGACTTCCATCTAAATTCGTGGAGTCGTCTAATTCTGTGTCGGACACAAAAATACCTCGTGTCCGTGCCCACGACATTAGCCAACGTGTCCGGGGCTGGACACAAATAATCTGGACACCTACCACAACACTTCAACTGTAGTTGGTTATAGAAAAAATCGATATCGGTAGGTAATAGGCAAATAACCTACAAACGATACAAAAATAAAAATACAACCGAATTTGGGTATCGCATGTGGAGACTGAGTATGAGATATTTAATAATTTACTTTGTGGGTAGACACTATTTATTTTAATGGTTCTTCTGTTTGGTCTTTAGTTTGTTATTAGGTATAAGATTACACTAGAGAGGCAACATGCTCTACTTTTAGTCCAATCTTTACAACTAATTAAATTAACATGATTTATATTATAATTACCTACTAGATTTTTCTTTTTTTTTAAATCCGTAAGAGGTAAACGTTTAAAATTTAACAAACTACTCCAAGAATCGGAAATAATAACTCTTTTATTCTTCGAGAAATCTACAGGAAGTTTTTTTTTAGCTGTTTTAACTGTTGTTGTGAAGTCTTGTATCACTTTACTAAATCTTCTCTAATATTTTTTTATATTTTGATTTTCGTAGTAGTCATAGTATTTTTTTTAGAATAGGTAAATATTAAAGAAAAAAAGTTATTCATATTAGTAATTAGCTAAACCTTGGACTTGGCTAGACCACACAATGGATGTTGATCGATAATTTGATACCTAGATGTTTATATCAGAACGTGTAAATAGATAACATTTCTTAAAGGTATATTTTGTTGTATTTAAAATGCGTCGAAAAAAGAAAGCTAAAATATCTTACAAAGTAACCAAATATACCATTTCATAACTCGAATTCCAGTTTTGAAATAGCTTCAATAAAACCTAAAAATAGTTTTAATTTCGCTATTCTGTTTCACTACAAGTATGCGACATTTTGAGGCCAAATCTACTTAGCGCTACTGTTCGCTGTATTTCTCGATTAATATCGATTAATGTCCATATTCGTATTTATATGTTTTTTCTAGAATATTCTTTATAAATGTCATAGCAACATTAAGTACGGACTGGATGATAACAAACGTAATTATATGATCAGAGTGGAACTATAAAAATTGATGGGCCGCGGTGGTGGTAATAGCAGATAATTATATATTTCCTCCTATTTCGAAATGAATTATGTTTGTATTTACTATGTTTAAAATAAACGAATAAATAATTATTATTTTAATTCAGTTTTATGAGAGTTTTTTCTCTCAGTTCCATTATTAGTTAATTGTTGCTAGGTAGGCGATGCTGTTTTATACAATACATACACGATCTCAGAGAAATACTTATTGTTTGTTGATGCAGATAATAGAACCGGTAGCATTAGGCATGAATTTGCGAAAGTTCAGAAGCAATTGACAAAATGTAGAGTTTGGGCATTACAGACTTTTTTTACAACATTTTACCACAAAAAATTTCTTACAAGAATAATCAATTTTTGTCAACACCAAAAGACAATTTACACAAATTATTTATCCTACCTACCCAAGGTTGTAAAAAGAAGCTTGAAAATAATGAATTTCCCAACATTTTCGTGTCGAACAAAGCTCGTCATTGTCCGAGCTGGAATCGAACCCGGACCTCTCAATCCGAGATTAACTACGTCTTTGTTGACAAAGAATGGCTAATCTTTTTACTGTGATTGGGTGTCAAATGAATATTGGTGGAATAAAATAAGTTAATTATCTTTTAATTTGATTATGTCGTTGGATTTTAGCAACCTAATTGATTTTTTATAGCACCAATTTATCTATTTTTTACCACTGTAGCAGTGTCTGTGTTCTAATTAGAAAAGCAGTTCCCTAAATCAACAGACAGACAACAGAATAAAAATGTATGAAATAGTAATTTTTTCAATACTTTAAATTTGACAGTTTGATGCATTATTTTAGTCCTTACCAAATCTTGTGACATACATAGTTAGGATGTCACATGATTTGGGGCTGGATGGACAGACACTCCAAGTCTCCGCAATTCACCCCTCTCATGTACCTCTCTAGGCACATGAGTCTATGGGCGTTGGTGACCAGCTTCTATCAAGTGACAAGTGGACCACCCAAAAACCACTTTTAAAACCTTCCACTTTTGACCCGCCCTATAGCCTCGCTTCGTAAATTTTTACGACATTATCTCAAAAGTGTAATTGTAGCTTATTAAGGAATATTTTTTTACCTTTTCATAAAAAATATCTAAATGATGGTTAAACGTGAAGTATGTAAGAATAGAAGTGAGAATTTATCATACAAATAGACATGAGTGGCGATTTTGCTTCATAATTTGTAGAGATAAAGAAGACAGCCATGTGGAACTTTATATACTTAAAAAAAACGCTTAATTACTTAAAACATAAGGCGTGGTTTAGGTTGAGGTGGCATTAGATTTAATGTGAACATGCTGTATACAAAGGGAAGAATCCAAAGACCAAAAAAAAGTTTAACAAATAAAATTGGTTACATTTTCTTATAGTTTTAGTTACTAAAAATATATTTATCTATCTTCAAACTTGCTATGTTATCAGTTTACAGATGAGTTATTTAAGTCTTTCACAATAAGTCTAAACAATATTACCTACTTAAAGTTTTCCGAATGAATATTGTATTTTTACAAAAAAAAGAAAGTTGCGATACTACCCAAAAATCATACCATAATTTTAAAAGCCACAAGACATCATGTCAAAAGTTCTTCATTTTCAATAGTAGATCATTTTCACACTTATTTAAAATTTTACTAAAATTATTTATACGTATAAACTAAATAGCTCGTGAGTGACACTGAAGTTTTCTCGTATCTGCAGCACAGGTCCTCAGTTGCAATACTTGCAGCAAATCTAATATCAGATCGACGTAGCGACGTAGTGTCGTAGCGACGTAGTGGCGTAGCGACGTAGTGGCGTATTGACGTATTGACGTAGCGGCGACGTACGAGACGTAATAACGTAGAGGCGTGAGCGGTGTCGGGTCGCTTGGAGGACTTTTTATCACTGATTGGTAATGTGATCTTAGTTATTTGATTTGTTTTAAAATAATGTTTGGTTTAGAAAACGGTTCAAGTTGTCATTATGGTGATTTTCTATCAACTAAGTATTCGTAGTGTGGTAAAGGTTAATTTAGTAAGTACTAATAGCAAGATCTTGGCGCTAATGATTAAACTGACAAAACAATTTTGCCGCATCATATTTATGGAACTTAAATCTATTATCTTAACTTCAAAGATGACTGTGTAACGTATCCATAATAACACACATTAAACCTACTTACAAAACTAAATCAAACAGTTAGACGACTCTTTTAACTCTAAATGTATACATAATCGATGCGATAAAGTGGCTACTTACCCGATCACGAACAACAACAATAGTGTAGTACGCGGCGCGGGGTCACGGGGGGTGGTGCAACACACGAGCGCGGAGCGGGAGCGGGAGCGGGGAATTCCGCCTAAAGTATGCATACTTAATGACAAAACGAAAAAACAATAGAGAAACAGTGGTCCAGCTCCTCAAGTCAAGTGGCGATATAATTTGCGTTAGCGAGTGAATAGAATAAATTTATATGAAACTGTCATTTTTGACAAGCTTGCAATTTGACAGTTTCATACATATTTTTTTTATGCACTCGCTATCGCAAATATCACTTGTCACTTGACTTGGGGGGCAGGTAGGCTACAAAAAATTAAAATGAAAAATACGAAGATTTGACGAGCCGTTTTTAAAGTCGTCACAGGTCGGGGTGTGTGTGTGTTTGTTTTTATGAGTGACGCTATTGACAGTTATACAAAATAGTTTTTCTCAGTTGAATACTGATGGTATGAAGGGAGAATTTAAGGAGTTTCTAAATGTTAACAAGTTCTTTATAATTTAGTATTTTTGTTTTTTTCCTTATATTAGTTATTTTTAATAATCTTAACATTGAATGTGTTCAATAATTATTCTTTTGACGTAATTTCAGTAATTCTGAGGCCCTTTTTATAAAACCCGTTAAAGCAAAGATGGAGTTGGGTATAAAAAATATATTTAGATATGGTAAGGAGCATCAAAAAGTTTTTATTTCCCGCTCTCGCTTCTAGCTTGTACCGTCAGCCGCCTACACATCATGCTCTCTCCATTACATTTTGACATCATAGCTTCATCTAGCCTGCGATCACATATTAGATAAATGATATTATTAAAAATACATTTTATTGTCAAATATATTGTTTTTAGTAATATTAAGATTTGTTTAAAACGATTTGTAAAATTGTAATTTAACATTTGTGTAAACATTTTGTTCACTTTGTTATCGTTGTTATTATATGTAGATATAAAACAAGGTTTTTGACTTTATTCAAACTCTATGCAATTTTAAGAATTTTTGTCTTGTGTGTTTTTGTAAATTTCATAATATTCTATTCTTAAAATAATATATTTCAATATACAGGGTGGCTCATTCAAATCGGTCAGTATGGGAAAGTCTGAAACTATAAGACATACGAAGATTTGTTCTTAGGAATCATGTCACCGATTTTGATAAAAAGAAAAACTGCATTCATACATTTGAAAAAAATACTGTACCCAACTTGGGAATCGAACCCGGTCGTGTTGAATTTTGTATTGAAAAAAACGGTGGTCATTTCGAACATCTCCTAAATTAAATTAAAATTATGTAAAAACAATGCATTTTATTCATTTAAGACATCATGTTTCATAGAGCCATTTACAGCTTAAGACCTACACAATCGATATTTAAATAGAAAAAGTGTAAGTTTATTTTTTTCAACACAACCGAGTTCGATTCCCTAGCTGGGTACAGTTTTTTTCAAATGTATGAATGCAGTTTTTCTCTTTATCAAAATTGATGACATGGTTCCTAAGAACAAATCTTCGTATGTCTTATAGTTTTAGACTTTCCCATACTGACCGGTTTGAATGAGCCACCCTGTAAAGTACACGTAGTCTAGACACTTAAAATAACTTAAATCATTTACATATAAAATTTCTGCTTCAAATCTGCAACAGTAACACAGATGCGCGCGCGCCGATGAGGTCCGAATCTTCCTCATTTGAATTTAGAATCACGCAACAATCAATATGATTTGTTCATTGACGGATTTATCACAAGAATAGCAATGAAATGAGTCGCGTGATTGCAAACTAGCAGATAATTACTTCAAAGATTGCTGAATACGCTATTAGTTACGTTTATATTTGAATTTAAACTCATTTTGACGGGTTTTAAGCGTTCATTATTTTATTTTTGTTTTTCCGACGTTTTGTCATTTTTACAAATGTCGTGGTCACGGGTAGACTGACGAAAAAATGTTAAAATGAGTTCAATTTTAAGTAATAATTATCGCGTAAATGTAAGAAGTAACATTCGTTTATATTGCTTTCAATTCACTTTAGATTAAGTACCTTTAGACTAAGGGTATTTTATAGGTTTTTAATTATTATTTAATAAGAATCATAAATATGAAAGAGAACGTTTTTTCCTTAGTAGAGACACAACATCTGACGGTTTAAAAAAGTATATTTAAAAGTTACCTTAATCGTCATTCATTATTTAATGGCATGATATGTTTTGAAACTTGCAAACCAGTATAAAATTATTAAATAAAATATAAGTTCTCAGTAATAAAAAGTGTGTTTGTTAATTAACATCCACTCATGCGCATGCAGATAGTAAACCAGCAGTTATAAACAAACATGATAACAAATATATGTATAACTTTAACCCTTAACTTGCGCATAATCTCATTAAATCTATCAACGGAAACTCTGGAATTCCATCCGCTCGCAATTCCCTAAGACATATGCAAAGTGCACCTTGCGCCCGCGCATACGTTTATAGAGACCTACAATAATTCCTCGGGTAACAAATTCTGTACGCACTGCAATTAAAATTAAGGCGTCGGACCTCACACAGGGTTAATTAACGGCAAAAAGGAAAAAAGTGAGATAAGGCCAGTTTCAGACGGTATGGTAGGCCGCGCCGTGTGGACGCGGGTTTAATGAAGTGACGATCGACGCCCACGCAGCGAGCGGCGCTTTGAAGCCGCAGCGCTGCGCGTACGCTGGTAGGAAACTTATTGTTTCATTACACACATTTGAATTGCAAAGATAGTAGGTGTTTATACGTGGCAAGGACCTTTTATACTATAGATATGTTATATTTGCTAACAAAAACAAGAAAAAATGCTCACTGTCAGTGTCAGTAACAGTGAGCATCACACAGTTGACAATCATTGATAACTACGTGGCCATTTTAAAAAAAAACTACGCGATAAACAATAAGGTAGAGTTCTGACTTCTGCCAACCTGCCAGTATATTTTCTTCTAAAAAGTTTTAATATCAAATCCGTTCTCGAAACTTCATTTGTTGTCACAATCGAATTCATACAATTTAGTTCAACTCTTTCACAGTCAGTTCCGTGATATCTGAGATCAGCAAGCGAGATAGATGTATATCGTCGTATGGAGCTGTCTCGTTCACTCAGTATCAGTTGCTTGGCGCAGACGTTGCTTGAGATATCGATATGAAAATGTCAGTTGAATCGATGCAATCGTGATTTGATTTAATGTTTTGACACAGGTAATATACATTCAATTTTAAGATTAATTTTACTACTAACCCAAATGCGACTAAGCTTTTGAAACATGATATGTTTTTGTACGTTTATGAAGCAGTAGAATCGCTTTACAGCTAAAAATAAAGTTGGAAAGTTATGGAAAATTCGCTGTTAGCCGTCCAACTTTTGTTTTTCAATCATAAAGCAGATAAACAGTAAGCCGTACCAAAGACAATTGGTTGTTCTTTTTTCGATTTTCGTCTACGGCGTTTGTCGTTCGTCTGCCTCGTCGTGTAATGGCGGTTTTCCCGCCGTTTTCATTAAACTTCGCGCGCTTTTTTCGATAGATAAACCCGCGTGTGTGCACTCGCCTGTCATGATTTCTTTTGTGAATATGAAATGCTTTTTGTTCGTAGTAATGCGTTGATGAGACGTTATTAAACAGAGTTTACAAAAACCTTGTAAGATGATAGACAACACGTTTTTGTTATCTCGGAACTGTTTATTATTTATTGCATAAAGCCAATTGAGAGTTTCCTTTATTTAAATTTCTGAAAAATCTTAACGTGCAACTTTAAAAGTGCAAATAACAAGATAGCGACAAACCTTTTTAAATGCCAAAAATACTTAGAAAAAACTACCAGTTTCAGGTCTTTAAATTCAAGACAAAATATCAATTTTATTTAAAATTGAAGTTCATCGAAGTACGTACACATATTTTAAATCTATTGAAAACACCACTAAGTTTCTAAAACAATACTGCTTATATTACCATGGTTTCCAGTCCATGTCTATTAAACCCCGTCTACACCGAGCGTCTGCGCTCCGTACAGTGTAAACAGTTCTTTACCGGCTTGTTGCTTTTTACATCTTTTTGTCACCTTCCCAGTATTGATTCGAGAGCAGATGTGTTCTGTACGTGTGTGATTAAACTGGGAGCTGTTTGTATGAAGTCTTGTAATCAAGTGATGGAAATGAAACCTTAGGATTTTTAACTTAGGAGATGTTTTTAATCTCTAAAGAAAAAGTGTTACCCCCTGATTTAGGAACGGAATAATAATGTTACTAATTTTCTAGGCATCAGACAGTTGTATTGACTATGTCGTTTTTAGTAAACTTTATCTATACCTACATCATAAATTTACGCACCAGTTAATTGATAATTGAAGTTGGTAGTTAAAATAGAATTACAATAAAGATTACTCTAAAGGTCTTAACATTAAAAAAGTAAAGATTTTTGTAACAATAAAACCACATTAGTTTTTTATTCTTAAACTGAGGAAGCTGCACTTCCCCAGTCACGACCTCTCCCAACAAGCAACCGAACACCCTGTACCGCGCCATGTCGACTATCCAAACTCCCGCGCACTGACCTGCATTGAACCCGACTATAAACCAACCTATATGGCTGCCCATTACCTCCTACCTGCTATGTACTCAATTATTATTTCCTAAGTATAGAAATAAACACTCGTTTTATACTGCGGTGTCGATTCCGAACATTATCTTCTGTGGTTGCAATAAAAAACTTTACGATCGCATAACTTACGTGTCGTCCGCTCGTCCAATCAACTCCTGCGCAGTGTCAACCCGCCTGACATTAGGAGCTAAGTTATGATTGAGTCGGAGCTAACATTACCGTATTTTAAGTTGAGATAAAATCGGTTTTGATCATGGAGGTTGTATTGCCTTGCGGAATGCGCATGTGTACGTGTGGATGCCGGAATGCAATATGTTGTAAATTCTACCAAATTACTACTTTTATATGCAAGTTATATGTAGGAAATTTATTATATAGATACGAATTTATTAAAAGTAAAAGGTTTTGGTAAACTATATTGCTCTCTAATATATGACATGACTTCATTTTAATCAAAACGTCATACATTTATGAATTAAGAATTACAAAGCTAATATGACAGCAGCAATGCCATTCTAGAGATGCCTTTTGTTTTTTTTCTCTCAAATGGTATTTAAATTAGCACATTTGCGGGATTAAAATAAAATGATTTTTTAATCGTATTAAACTTGATGTCATCAAAATTAAATGCCTTCCCGAAGGCCCGGCAGTAAAAGTTATGGATATCTGAGTACCGATATAAATTATTATTATTCAATAAACTACCCTTTTTACTGTTCGTCAATTAATTTGCGAAACCCTTTACTTATCTGACCTTTTCAACATTAGGAGTTTTATTTGACTTTAGATTTAATTAATTTCAGTTATTAAGTGTAAATGTTAAAAGTGCTCTTACCTTTTGGTCGTGGAAAGGTGGCTGTTTACAGGTATATAATTTCCAGTTTAACCGCATTATCAAATGGATCCATGATATCTGTAAAATATGTAATACATATGCTAGGGTTTTTTAAACCGTTTAATAAGATGTATCCTTGGGTCTAATTTATTAGTTTTAGGAAAGATTTAGCAAATACACTGCATCATTTGCGGACTTTTAATTTTATTGTATCGTCTCCAGTCAAAATTACCTTGACGTGTTTTTACTCTTTCAAAGTTTTTTTTTGTGAATCGACGTAGTATTTTTCTTTCGGTTAGTAAGATCTATAGCGAAGGCAATTTTTTTATTATTTTTCTCCTTTCCACATATATCTGATCTTAAGTTTCTCTATACCTATTTTTCTTTCATTTTCCGATATTAATAGCCCCGGCTCATATATTAATAACGCCATCTCACGCGCAGACAGACACGCGTCCCGTCAATTGAGATTCATGCGCGGGCCCACTTGCCGTGATTCATGGTCAGTCGCCGCGTCGCTTGTATTGATGCGCGGGAGTGATGGGGTCTTTCACTTCAAAAAAAACAAACAAAGGACAAAAAAAAACTAAAATCTAGACACTGGCACAAACACTGGCATAACATATTTGCACCATTGCTACAGAAAAAAAACGAGTGAGGATTTCCTATACTCTATGCTAACGTCACTTGGTAAATAAGATTGTAGAGCTTGAAGTTAAGTTAGTTTGCTTTACTTTAATTATCACTTTTCCAGATAGTTCAGTGATTTAGATGAGATTTTATTTCATTTTACACAACTGCAGTGTGGCGGTTGCCAATACTCTAAATCCTGTATTTTTTAGTTAGTATTTTGCTATTAATTGCGATTAAAACTTTTTTTATTACTTCAAGTGACTATGAAAGTTATGAATAAATTATTCAATTAAAACACTGAAACACACATAAAACTTTAGAATAAATTCAATCATTCATTTAATTTGTACATATTTTAACAATAAATCATACTAACCACCAACAATTAGTGCAAGTACAATAAGCCCAATAAATAAAAAACAATATAATTTCACAAATAAAGGACTAGAGCAACGAGCGCGGATCGCTCGCTGCCAACGATGCAATTTGTCTGTCTGTCTGTCTGCTTGATTTGCACTCGTGTTATACGCGTGGGTTTATAATTGGCGGCTATAGATGTCAATCCCACTGTAAAGTAACTAGTTAAGAAAGAAACGTTAGAGGTTAATACATGCAAACTTAAATAATAATATTTCGTATTTAGCGTTATTATTAAAATTATCTGAATTAAAAACTACGTGTACGGAAGTTTGAATTGATAACGTTGATTATATTTTAGGTATTCTTAACTTAATTTGTATCCAATATCCAATTAACCTCTCCTGTTAGAAAAGTAAGTTGATTTCAAATATTGTTATTTTCTAATTTTGGGTTTGTAAAATTTCAAATTTGTAATTAATTCTTAATAACTTTTATTTTTTTTATAAAATAAAATTTACAAACAGAAGTCTGAGCCGAGTGTACTTTCGTCCATAGATCAGCTAATTGCCAGAAAGTATTACGCGCCGCTGTATTTATTACCTACCGCGGAAGAAGCACGCGCGCTATTCGACGCACAAATTGATTGTGGATATTGAGAAAAGGTTAATTGACCGACGACGGACGAGTAAGTTAGATGTATTGTGGTAATAAAACTAAAGACTGTGTGATCTTTGGTGACTGATTATTTATTTGTCGGTGCATTTTCATAGCAACAAAATATGGTTATAACCTTCAGTCTCTTTATGACCACGGTACTTAATTCAACAGAATTTAATTAATCAGAGAGCAATATCCTGTAAAGATTCAGTTTAATTTGAAAATATTTCTAGTGGCCGCCCGCGACTCCGTTCGCGTGGAAGTCGGTTTTTCGTGGGAATTAGAAGTTTTTCCGTGGTAAAAAGTACCCTATATGTTATTCTGATGTATAACCTATATTACTGCAAAGTTTCATCCAAATCCGTCAGTAGTTTTACGTGAAAGAGTAACAAACATCCATACATCCATCCATCCATACATCCATACATACTCACAAATTTTCACGTTTATAATATAAGTAGGATATATGTGAAGTATATACTTGTTTTTGTTTGTTTTGACAGTAGTACGTAAGAATAAGCGAAACGCAAGCTAAAACATAATAAGTCCATTCATGTATTAACTCGTACCATAAAATAAAATATTTTATCGCGAATAACCCTGTATCATTGTACGATACTAATATTTTCCTGCGTCTTGCATCAGAGGTCTGTCTCATCTATTATATTCTTTAATCTCTTAACAATAAAGCCGTATTTCCCTCGAACTGCTGTCAGAATCTCGTCTTATTAAACCTGGAACAAGCATCAGCATCCATCATAATTTTGCCTCATTTTATAATACGGTTGGTGATGCGATATTTTCATATGCAAAACAATTTTCTCCTGCGGGCGTTGTAAACTTTAATTCAATGGTATTAAGGTTGGTTTTTCCGCGTTAGTTGTTAGTTTTAATTTGTAGTTTGCTTGTAGAAATATTGTTGAAGCTAGTTGCAGTACTGACGCGCGGGATCCGGAGGTTTTATGCGATTCCGTTATACAGGTTAAGTGATGAGTTTGTATGGAAACTATGGCTAGAATTAGACATTAAACTTTAGAGATCTAGTCTTGCAGTGGTATCTACCCACGTCAAATTGAATACTACCGGTTTGACGAATAGTAAAAAAACTTATAATTACAGATATTAAATGCAAACTGTCAAATATTATTCATTTGCATGTTCATAAAGCCATTTTATTACAAAGAAAGAAAGAAACAAAGTATAAGATATAAAAATATCCATTTGAGTAGTTGTTAGTGAAGTCATAACACCATTCAAACACCTTAATAAAAAACAGTGAAAGCCCACACAGCATTCTACCGCTCACAAGCATTATCACTTTCAATGACGCTCAAAACAATGTAGGGTCAACAAAATCATCATGAATGACTAAACTAAGCCCTCGATATGTGCTCCCTTGTCAAAACATCAGGTGTTTAATTAAATAGCACGAGAGTTGTCTGGATTGTCAGCGCCGGCACTCGAACACGGGACGGTGACGCGACACGTCATATTAGTCGACCTCGCATTATCATCATTTTAATTATTACATACCTACTCATTGATGATTATTTTAAACTAGCTGTGCGTTTTCTATTTGATGTGTTTGTACTAGTTTAATTGTTCTGTTTTTGTTTAAAATGTCACAGTGACATTTGACAGCTGTTTGACAGCCCTGGGTTGAAGTTGGGGTAAAGAAGTAACTTTTAATGCCATACATTAAAGGGTGTTGATACTAATGAATAAAGTATCGAGTCATTATCATAATTTAATTTACTTTACAACTAAGAACCTAAACCGCCTTTTACCTGCAGATGCAGAATTAATTGTTTACCATCACACTTTATAGGTACCTATATAAAAAAAAATGTCTCTCAAGAATTTAATAGCATTTCTAACTAGGCTCATATTATAGTTTTTCTTCAAACTACCGTAATTCACAAACTTAGTTTCAAAAAATAAATTTCATACAATTAAAAAAAATTGCTGCCAAAGTAACTAAGGTACTTACAGTAGTTATAATTTGTCAATATGAACACCTGCATCATTTAAGTTAAAATCCCCTCATTTATTAAATGTATTTAATAAATATCCATCAACAATGATATACGAACACGGTTATAAAACGCCGAACAATCATTCACTTTAATCAGGTGTGACATGTAATATCTTAATTAAAGGCTTATTAATAAAATTTTCGCGCTAGGTTGGCATATTTTTACAGAGTGGCTTTACATGGGACGGCACGATTTATTTATTAAAAAATATATGCAAATTCGTTTATTTTAGAGTGAAATAGTCCTAAGTTCCTACTAAGGCTGAAATATATGCATGTACATTTAAAAAGTTAATCTGTACTGAATTATTAGTCAGCCCTTTACACTATTTGACCACTTTATTAAACCTAATACTGTTCATTGATCACTTTTGTCAATTGAAAGTTCCTACCTACTGAAGATTGGTATGACAAGCAGTAATTATTTACCTCGATCTTTTTGCAATAAACTTCTATATCGCAAGTTGTAAAGTAAACCCCCGTGAAATTAAAGACAAGTAGCCGTTGCAGCCGTCAAGGTCACTGAAGTGCAATAAAAGTGCAAAAACATCCTAAAAACTTAACATGCGTTTTTTACAGTAGCTCCCAGACATAGACAACGCTTATATTGGCTTATTATGTCCAATAGTTGTGCAAAAAATACGAACTTGAAACTAAGTCGTAATTTGATGACGATAAGTACTTTGATATTTCCAAATTAACATTTTGAATTCAGCCATTAAGTCGTGGTCGAATCCGTTAAAGTGTAAAATATCAATACCCGAGGTAATGAGGTCCAGCTAATTAAATGCCGTCTGTCATACCTGTCGTCGCGTCAAATTATAGGTATATTCAAAATGGCGCCGATGACGTCACCATCCGCCATTTTGACGCGTTCGCGCGTAAAATTTGAAGGATTTACCTTACTCCAGCAGTGACGTGATGTGTATACGGCAACTCCTGAATTCAATTATGGTTTATTGTGAGTGCATTTAACGAATGCCTATGATTTACTTGCACTGTCCGACAGGATAATACAATGGTGTTAAATGAATTATTATTTTAATTTTCGATTTCAGATACGTAAACTTGCATGCTTTTACCTTTTATGTTGGATTTAAGTGACCCTTTTGTTCTTTGGGGACGTAGTTTTTACAAAGTATGAGCCAACACGGTTTTCGTTTTTCTTTAAAAGTTTTTGAATTAACTCTTGTGTATGAAATTTATATCTATAAGAAACAAATCATGGATACATAAATGCGTGCCTGTAGGCAGTGCCGTTTTGTTTATTCAAGTTATTAGATCCTTCTATAAATTATAAGTTACAACTGTTTTGATGTTAAAAGACTGCCGAAGCTCTACATGAAACAATTTTTATAACTTCCACAAGCCATAAAACTACTTGTAGGTAGGCAGTTCATAAATCTTACATCACTTACTTCCAACAATATGTCAACGGACAATGACCTATCAGATTTCAATTTATGCTTTCCCGCTCAATAAATTCTAAATTCCAAAACGTTATGGATATCACCAAAAATTGTCTGTTATCCTTGACTTTTACAAAGTTCTATGTCCGAGTTTTTTTCCCGCCGTCATAGGCAAAGTCCACAAATCACTCAGCCTGCGTGTCCATAATTTTACTTGGCGCGTCACTTTTGACAGATTTATGACGTTTCTTTTACGTGCTTTCAAAGAGAGTAACTCGACTCTATGGCGTGTGATGCAGTTTGCCGTTAAAGTTACATTTGGGAACCAATTTTTGTTATTTTAGCTTTACAATTATATTAGTTTAGTTTTTATTAGATGAATATGAGTATTTACGACTGTTTACTAATCAATCTTGCTCTTAATCCTCGGATGTATTTAATGTTTATGTTTAATTAACAAAGCTCCCCCTCCTGGGGGCCTTCTCGTAAATCATACAAAAATAGTATAGATAATAATTAAAAGTATGACGAAGTGGATTTATGTCCTAATAAATATGTCAGTCAGAAAAGTTTTTATTTTTTAATCTCGATGTTGCCAGTGCGTTGTTTTTATTGCGCTTTATTTTTATTTATTTTAAATGTAGTAGAGCTAATGAAAAATTTTTAGTGCTCTGTTGAGAGGAGATGATTGATTACGCAGAAGATATGTTTATGACCATTCTTAAATTTCTGTAGTATGAATAGTTTATATTTAGTATAATTGCGCAGTTGAACTTTTGTGCAGTTTTGCAAACAGTAAGGTTTCTTGGAACAACAAGAATTAACTTTGTTAACAATAATTTGCACAATATTTTTGTTTTGTTGATGACAAAAGCGGATTACTATTTTGAAACAATGGGTCTTCCCCAAACTGTTTCTCAATAGGAATTCTTGGGAAAGGGAAAGTAAGGTTTACAAAAAACGTAAAGGCGAGCAAAATATTAACGAACACAAATTGGTTCAGGATTTACATATGAATTAAGTTTCAAATTCTCTATTATCACAAAATATGCGAGCTAAACTCTCGTCTTCCGCCAGTCTAATCACGGCATCAGCGAGTCTCGCACAAAAGACAGCTATCTCCCTCACCGGCATCTGTCTCTACATAAATCTGTCAATGTATGAAAAGAATTAAAACGTCTGCCATTGTGGACTTTCGTATAAATCTCTGAGATATCTTTGCGAAGGGAGAGGGGCGCGGGGTGCGCGCGGGACGCCTCCAGCGACGATATTTCACAACTTTTTGACAGCCGATATCGTCATTTTTTGACAGCCGATAACGTTTGACAATCGTCTGTCGATATCCGTCGAACAGCTGCTCGCGGTGACTTTTACAAGTGCAGTATTGATGTTCGCGGAAAAACGTTGTCAACCTTTTTACCGTTCCAAAAACATTTGTAACTTAGTTGCGGCACTTTAAAATACATTACGAGACGAAAGGTATCTGCGTTAATTAAACACAGATGGAAGTGTATAAATTATTATGCATAAATTAGATGCAATATCTTTAAAAATACAACTTTTCACCAAAAGTTTGTGTTCCAAATAAAGTGTAAATTTTATGATGTTCTCATCAACCGGAGAAGTCAATAAAAATGCACTCTCAAGTAAACCTCATTTACGACCGATTAGTCCCTCGATCGGGTATTTTTAATCAACTCACAAAAATCTGTCTCACTCAGAACCACTAAATAAATTGTCGGGGAAGGTTCAAGAAGAAAAAAGTATATAAATCGATCCACCAATAACACTATAGTAGAGGGTTTATGATGACGCCCTTGAAGGCTGCTATCGGCAACGATTCTTTATTGACACTATAAAGATGGAAACATACGGGACAGATTCGTGAACCGCAACGCCGCGAAAACATTCCGATGTTGATGCCAATCAACACTAATTAAGTAAATGCAACGCGATAAAATCCCATTCGCACTTATGAATCCAATACTTTTATTATTGAAAGTAAGCGATGTATTCATAATGTTAGTAAAGTGCGGATCTGGACCAAAAATCGTTGAGATAAGCTGATCTCGTTTGTTAATTAACGCAATTATGCAATTAAAAGAAGTGAAGTGTCCGACACACTAATTTTATTTTAATTTTTTGACAACTTATATTTCAGCGACGACACTTATCATGTTGCATCCGGATATCACGTTGCAATGTTTATATGATAATGTTGTCCTACTCTTGATATACATACGTTTATAAAACTGAAACGCTTGCGCAGTTCAAGTTAGAGTTAGAAATGTAACCGGTAGCTATAATACGCGCCGTTTCCTGTGCTCTGGTCTCCCGTACATTCCATCTGTCTCGTTTGATATAAACATCCTCCGAGACACATATCGTCGATATGAGCCTCCGACGAACGAACCAATAATCGTTAAGACAACCGCGCTAATTCATTACCTGATTAAAACGCGTAATCACATTTTATATCTGTATATTTCAGTCGCTTTATGTAAAGCATTAGCTGGATTAAGGGTATATGGCAATGGGTTCTGAGGATTAAAATAAGTATATTTTTCGCTATACTTTCATACCTGTGTCATATTATTAGTCATGTTTATGTAGAGAAATGTATTCAGTTTTATGTAAATATGTATGAGTATTTTCATTACCCGGCCCCTATTTCGCATCGATCCGGGTCGAGAGCCGATCACGTATTCACATAAATAATACTCATGTCGTTTGACACAAGTGACAGTTCGCCATCCGTCCAAGGTGACACTTCTTGAGGCGCGCCGCGGAACAAAACGGTATCAATCAAAACCAACAATAGCAATTGAGACACTAATTTATGTCTGTTTTATAAGACAAAGTAGCTACTGATTACGAAGTCGCCTTGTATGGAAAGCTGGCAAAAAGGTTAATAAATATTAAAACAAAATCATAAAGTGCCACAAGTTTAAATGGTGTTTTATAGCAATTGTAAATCGAGTCAAGATCGCAAAATTACGGTTGTAAACATTAATTTCACAATTGACACCTGTTCATTATCATTCAATGACTTCTTGTTTAGATTTACTTCGTTCTTTGTCATAATAAATCCTTATTTAAATGAGCATTGTGTTTTGTCATTGTTTCCATTGATATCGAGTTTATTAACTGAATATTCGAAATGAATCGAGACACGTCACTCGGAGTTGATCGAAGCTCATAAATTGTGTGACATATCGCACCGCTTCAAAAATTTTATACTTGATATTTCTCGTTCCATTTGCAATAATCAGCCCTGTTGAGAAGTAACAAGATTCAAAATAAAACGATCGATTGTAAAGGTAACGTTGTGTTCGATATCGTCCCGTCTTGTCTCATATTAATGACGGTTCTTCTTTTTAATTTATATCGAAACGTTTCCTTGGACTTGTTTAGTATCTCGGAATTTGGAATTCTTGAAGTTTTACTCATTGATTTCTAGAAGTCGGATCAAGATTGGGTTTTATTCATTCTTTGAGGATAATGTTGTTTTGTTTGTGTTGCAGATGTCATCTGAGAGGTGTGTGTGGTAGAGATGCGCTCGAAGCAGCAGCCGCGACCGTCGTACCGTTGGCTCAACAGTAACGAAAACGGTAAGTTGCGCACCCGCATTTACATACCCAACTGTCAACGTCAAACGTGGAAACCGTGCGAACTCGGCTAGCCATGACGTCACGATAAACTGACAACTTTTCTGTTCTAGTATAGTTAAACTATTTAAATTGCAGAATAGAAATTTCGAAGACCGTTTTAATATGATTTATATGGTCTAATATTCATAATATCTATTGTTATGTGGCGATGTGCCGACTGTAGTCCATTCCCACGTCGGAGCGCTATCTCGGCAACAGGATCTCTACGCCTATTTAATTAAGAACCACCATAAATTGATGCGTTAACTCGTTGCTTTGTTCTCAACGACACGAATATTTTGTACATACTGAAAAAACTCGTCCAAACAAAAATGCGTGCTATGTCACAGGTCATAAAGCCGGTTTTCAGTTTTTCATTTGGTGTTTCAATTGAACCCGACACCGTGACGTGACAGTCAAAATTTTCGACTAAACCTGGCAATAAATATAAAGTTATGACCATAGAAAAAAGTACAGAACGCAAATGTAATATGGCGTAATAACTCATAGGTCTTTTTGTATGGAACTAAGGCAGCGTGAAGCGATAAATAATATTTATTTTTGCTATTATACGGCTTTTGTCAGATCTAATGGTGGTAAGAGGGGGGGCGGGATTTAGAATTTAGTTTTAACTCGGCTTGAGAGAAAGTCATGTCACGTATGCACATAGTTAAAAAAAAAAATAGCTACTTTAAAGAATTAACTACCATGTAATTAGCGTAACGTCGAACCTTCATTTCTTTACCTTTAAAATACTTTACCGGAAAACCATAAACCAGCAATAACATAATAAATAAGTTAAAAAGCACCACTTAGCAACTCTTTTGTTTTTACCAAACTTAAGTACGGTCGGCAACAGAACAATGTTATCAAACCTCAAACCCTTTACTTTATTACCACAAAAGCAGCTACCGTTTAGTTGCAGCTGCATCAAAATCGGCGTATCACTTGGACAATAACTTTCTCGTGTAAAATAATAAAACTATGCAGTTTAGTTAGATTTATGGCGGACGGTGATTTAGGGGTTTTGTCGCCGACTGTACCATGGAAAAATTCTTCGTTGGGGGCAGTTCATTGAAATGATGTGGACAAAGTTCCTAGTATTAAGCATATTTGTATAGTATAAGAACTTTTCTAGAAAATACTATCTTATTTAATGAATTATGCTGAATATACTTATTTATGCAGGATTAACAGATATGACAAACAAGAGTTTTAATAGTGCAGCTACCTTAGACAATGTTTTTCTTAGGTTAACTGTCGATCATTAATATCAAGAGTAATTTATTACTATTTTTTCACTGTATCACGCAATAGTCAATCACACATCACGACACTCTCACATCGCAAGAACTATCGATTGTTCCCACTTTCATACACAAATCATTCGTTCTTGCCATTCATTCAATTGTCATCTCGCTCAATCTTCAGTTCGTTCGCAATCATTTGTCAGACTAAAGTTAACGGCCGGTTTTTATTTGTTCGAAAACAATTGCGGGGCCATGAAAAAAGCGTTTAAGTGCGGTCGTTTTAAGATACTTTATAGTGGTTTTTGACTCCTTGTGTTTAGCGTTTTATTGTCAATCCTTTGAGTGAGCGAATGAGGTTTGGGTAATGATTGTCGGGTGTCATTCAGTGTGATGAGGTGCTGAGTTGCGGTGTATTGTGTTGAAGGGTTACAGCTTTTTTATACAGTTGTTACCTGTGTTTTGTATTGATAGCTGTTGGACTCCCGGAACAGTAATAACCCAAAAAAGTTGTTTCAAGGGAATCTTTGTTTTAGAAAATTTGTAGGTGTAATTGTATCGTAGCTAATGTCAAATGATTTTTACGATGATTTTTTGTTAACTTTAACGCAGATTTTTTAAAAGATAACGGAGTTATACTATTGTCTACATTGTGTTCACTATTACATTAGTTATTGATGCGTGCGCGCATTAACACAGTTTTATGTCTTTATTACGATCTAATTTTACGTTGACTAAAAACCCAAAACCCATAACAAACTTTCACGATCGATATAATTCCCCCACCGCTGACTCGTTTTCATTAAAATAAGCGTAAATAAATTCTATTCGATCTGCGTTAACTATTGTTTACAAACACCACTTTACGAGCGCGGCCGAACGCCACCGAACTCCCCCGAACCAAGATTTATAGACTCTGGAATAGCTCCTGCCTTTTAAACGATACGAATTTACGAACGTTACCCAGTTTTATAACTGATTTTATCAGTCATAAACTTTTACAAGGCGATTCGACCGCTATTCATTAAACGGCTGACAAACTGACAATTTTTCGTGATTTAATGCAAAAAACTTGGTAAGTTTGACGTTTTTATCTTGCAAGTTGCGTTTTTTGTCAAGATTGTAATGTCAATGCGAACGAAAAAAGTAAATTGGATCTTTATGAAAATTGGGACGGGTTTTTAGTTATTTATGTTTCCTAATTGGCATTTACTAAACTAAATAACATGTATGATTGATATTTTCGTGTTCTCGTCAGCAGACTCATAATTCTGATGCAAATGTTGGCCAAATACATTTCTAATGTCTTTTAATTACCATAAAAGTGTCTACTCGTTAAAAATGTATGATAGCGTTTAGTAATATCGCATTAAATCATTATTGGAATAGATTCAAAATGTCTTGCGGGTAGTTAAATAAGTTTAGATATCAATAAAAATGCGTTAACTGTTTAGGCGATCGTTAAAACGCTCGTTGCCGCGTGTGTGGCCGAACACACACACACACGCCGTGTAGCGACGAGGATAAAGTTTCATTATAAAAATAGTATAATTTAACGGTCTATATTTTCGATACTTAATTACGAATTCGCGATCGAACTACTTTGAAGTTATTTGATTTGAAATCGAAGATTTTATTGAAATGTCTATCATAAAGAAGCGATTTATTTATTTATTCAATGCATCCGGTTAGTTTTTGATAATGATTGACGAAAATAAAATAAATTAATAATTATATTTGACGCTTAATACCTATCGATGTTCAGATTCTTTCTTTTTCTTGTAGCTTATTATTATTACTTTTTAAAATTAAAACAAATTCTTTATCTATACTTCTATACTAATATTATAAAGCTGAAGAGTTTGTCTGTTTGTTTGGAACTACTGGTTCAAATTTAAAAATTCTTTTTGTGTTGAATAGACCATTTATCGAGGCAGGCTTTAGGCATATATAACATCACGCTGCAACTATTAGGAGCGAAGAAATAATGGAAAATGTGAAAAAAACGGGGAAAATTACTCAACCTTAAGGGCTTCCGTTGCGTGCGCTGCGAAAACGGTTCTAGAAACCAAAAATATATGTAAGAACGAATTAAGGGAACTTTTTACCGCGGGAAAACTTCGCATTCCCACGGGAAACCGACTTCTACGCGAACGGAGTCGCGAGCGGCCACTAGTATTGAATATACATGGAAATACTTTCCTACACCTAGTACCTGAAGGAACCAAATATTTTCAGTACTTAATCGTAATAGTTAACTTCCAGCTCCAATCGTCCCACTTCGCTGGACATCCCGAGTGTCGTCTCCGGGAATGTAACCCGAGACTGCGGGACTCGCTGTCTCAAGGTGATGGACACGATTATCTTGAGGGGATCTCTTGACGCTCATCTTGTCTGTAAAAGTTAAATTGTGCCAGTTTTAAGGAAGGTGTGTTTGTTTGTCTTTAATTTATTTCGATATTTTTGTTTTGTTTTCTGTTGAAAGTAATCTAAAGTTAAGCATAACAGCATTGAGACCTTTTTACGTACCTACTTAGGTACTACAATTATTTAAGTCCATTGACAAGAAAGCAGAATGGAATTGGTATTTGAAAAATAGAGAAACGGTGCTAAACAAAATACAAACTAATAAACGCGTAATATCCGTTAAAATAAGAACATTTTAGTATTCTTTTGTCGCATTAGTTGAATTACCCAATGACGTCACACCTGCCTTCATACAGTAACTTGTCATCTCCCACGCACCTCATAGACCAACATATCACCCCGCGCACTCCACCACAATGTTGCGTCGGCGCACTATACTGAAGTTATGAGCGCGTGCGCAGAAACCAATAACGTTATCTTATTTGTACGTTGTCATATTTATTTGACGTTTTCATCCGAATTTGCACCTACCGAGAGTGGATGAGCGTGTGGCAAAGTGTGTTCATTACCTTAGCTAAAAAAGGTTTATAGTGATTATTAAAAGCTAAATAATCAGTGTCATTATTTTACCTTAAAAATTGAAGATCATCATACAACGTACTATTTTTTTTTTGCTGATTTGCATTTTGTCTTCTGGCGTTACCAATTTAAAATTTAACTATAACATCAAACTAACTCACAACTGACGCATAAACTAAACTTCTCTTCCAATTTTTCCCTCACAAAATATCCTCACTTTCCCCTGGCAGTCATATTGAGGTAAACTTCAATAGTGTAGTGGAACAGTAATCGGGTGTGATGACGGTGGCGGCCGCAAGTCGCAAGTGGCGGCGACGGCGACGCACGCGCCCGCTTGTAATGAGCCGCGACGCAGCGACGCGACGCTATAAAGTTCTGCGACTCGCACCAAGGCATAAGCTGAAGCGGGTGCGAAATGTTGCATTGTTTTACGTTGTTGTAGATATTTTGTTGAGAAATATTAATTATAGTTGACTTAAAGTACATTAAAGTACGCAACATTTTATACATTTAATCCAAATTATATGAAGACAAAGCTTTGAAACACATTCTAAGTTAAAATCATTTCTTTATAACAAGTCTCTTTAAACTAACATTTTCAAAATTAAATCTGCGTCTGTCAATGCTATAATGTATAAACAAAGTTTAACATTTTCATTACATACTTTAAAACAAAGTCAATATTCATGTCTGTTTGGACATAATTCACTTTTTTCACCACACAACTTATTTTGTTACGACATTAAAAATATCTTTACGGTTTTTTTTATGCATATTTTTTTTTATTAAAACCCAAATTCAAAGTGTTGTGATAAAGTCAAAGCACCCATCTAGAAACTCTAGTACAAACGGTCACAAGAAGTTCTAATAAGGTTGTACCTTAGCTCACATCACTCCAAGCAACAGCTTCCTCCCCGCTACCTCCCCCGCCCCGCACCACCCGCCGCCGCCAACTGACAAATTGAATGAATACCGTCGCCCCTGCGCTTGCGTCGATGTTTAACACCTGTCAATAAGGACCCCGCGCCGCTAATGAAGAGCTAACTGTTGCTGAGGAGATGTCAGGGATATTGGGGCTGAAGTTAGCTAAGAGATAGACGATAGACGACGTGTATAGATGATATTGTTTGAAGTTAGGTTGCTGTGGGTAAAGTGAGAGGAAAAGGATGAAAGGTAGTTTTCGTAAAGGGTATGAAATAGTTATAGAATGGATATCATTTAATTTTGTAAACTTTGGAGTGTCTTAGGGTGTGTTTATGTTATGAAAAACTGAAAAAATCTTCCTTGTTTTAATTTAATTTTTCTGTCAAAATAATATATTATTTTTAATCTTAAAAAACTTATGTGCTATTAGAATTTAAACAATCTGTATCCATTTACACATGTTGCAATTTGTGCTTTGCGACACACTTCTAAGAAAGCGGGTATGTTTGCAACTAGTGGTGAGTGCCCAGCGGGATGCAAAATGGGACGGAAGTCATTTTGAAATTAGGGTATTTAAAGAAAATAACAATGCTTTCAAAAATCCTTTGTTTTACTGTGACGTGATGATAAAATGAAAGACATTTCAAGTCAAGTCAAGTTGCAATAAATTTTGTTTAGAAAGTAATAGAAATTATCAGTATAATGGAAGTAAAATGTTACTCAATCGAACACATCTCTCACTCTATCTAAAGTAGAGATAACAGAGATACATATCCACTTATTTATGCGTTTGTTTCTATTGCGGTTCTCGAATCGGTAAATCACGTCGCCATAACGATATATATCGATACGAAACGGTTATTGAATAGGGCAGCGATAACGATTCCTCGAAACTGAGAATCGATTTAAGTCGATCTGCCTACAAAACTGCTGCGAAATCAATAGTTGCAACTTCTGACCTTAATATGTGAAGCATAGAGTAGCGAATCGCTTGTCAACTCCTCTCGAGCGAAGACGAAACGTGGCCAGGTAAAATATTAATAGACACACCGCAAGATTTATACTAATTTACATAGAAAATTCGGACGTTCTAATAAATATATCATCGTTGATTGACGACTGGCAACCAATTCTGTTCGAGGCAGAAACGAGTCGCATTCGTCTCAGTGAATTTATATTGATTTTCGTCGAGCAAATCGCATTTGCATATGTAAAGAATTAATTTGTTATTAGAAGATTATTTGTGTTTTCTATCCGCGTGGGTGACGATATAATGACCACTCTATTATTTATCGATACTTCTAATTGAGTTAAAACCATGACTATTGATCGTATATTTATTAAGTTATTAAATCGAGCTGACTTTAAATTGAAATACATTAAGGAACATCTAGGTTGTATGAATATTAGAATTAAACTTGCAAATCTTTGTAATAAAATAAAGAAAATAGGTATTCAAATACATTAAAAAAATTATAAGGTAGCGTCGTTGGTAACATGATCACTCAAACGCCAGAAAAATCGACTACAAATGTTTTATTAATCAGTAATTAGTTTAAATTATGGACGCGCGATGAATGTAGTCAAGACAGCTATGCAAATAAACTGAATTATTCATTTCTTTTAGATTCTTGTAAAAGCAGAAGCCATCTTGTATCGCACACGCTGATGATAGCGGTAGGTCTGTGGAAGTCGAATTTCTCTTATTCATTAATATAAAAATATATTGTTTGATCATAAATATTATAAGCATACAAAATAGAAATATTATTACTGCTTTGATTTATCGTTTTTCAAACTGGAAGAATATAGAAGTGTTAGGAAATAATTGCTTTTAAATATAAGTGTCTTTGTTTTATATTTATGTGAAGCCAGTTTCTGGTCGATTCTTAGTTATTTACGTTTGAAAGTCATATAACTCTTATCTCATATCTATGGACATTTCGAATAATGGACAAATAAATCTAACCTTTTTTTAAATTCAATTCAAATTAACTAAGTAAACCGCCGGTTTCTGTCTTTAATAAAAGTTTTAAGTTTATTAACATATTTAAGAAAACCCTAATTTTGACCGACATACACTACTTTACCCTGCATCACACACATCTCCCGTCTCCCAACTAGCCCGCTAGTCCCCGTGCCGCGACTCCGGCCGCGTCGTGACCGGCTCGAGGTACAGGTGTCCCACGATGTCGTCGGCCACGTGTAATGTGCCGCTCGTGATGTACACTGTGTTAGGGTTACTGTTCTGTTGTTTGTGAGGTTTTTAACGCTTCGAATATAGTTTCATACTGTAAAGTTTGGTATGCATATTTATATGCTAGTTTCCTTAAAACTTTAAATCTAATTTCCTTTAAACGCAAATACCCGTACAAGGTTCAATATGATAGCACATTTAACAAGTTGTTCTCTGTATATTATAATCCACACAGACGACAATACTTATTGGGACCTAAGAGTGAAACGTAAAGTAGGATTTCTACTAACGCTTATAAAAATCTTATTTAGAAATTGGCACTTGCGCTTTACAATCTAATAAGAAATGAGTAACAGTATTTATAATTAACTTACATTATGTTAATATTTTGAATATCGTATTTTTTCGTTAATTTCTTGATGCAGTCGTCAATTTAATCTACGATTTACCAACAGTTTTCACTGTCTTTTGTATATAGACGTATTCACCAATGCCAAATAAGAGGTTAATACTAGCCGAGTGTACTATTCAATAACTATAAACAACTCGTTGACAGGTGAGCGGTTGGTATTCTGTAACTGTCAGTGTCAAAGTGACGTGAACTATCACGACCGGGTAAATCATTGCGATGTGGTGACATTTAGTCGGCGAGATCTGAGGTGGTTACGCCCTTTAACAACTATAGTAGTTCGTGATAAATTATTGATTTCGCAAAGAAATCGATTGGATAAATGGAAGATATAACTTTGATTTAAACACTGGTTTTACCTGACCTTACGGTAAGAGTAAATTACCTGCTTATATTGTTTAATAGTTGACGTCGTATTCATTAATTTAAATCGACAAGCACTTGCTTCTCGTTATACTTATCTATAAAGACCTCAATTTTTCAAGACAATCATGTCGCCATCAGTGAATGAAGAATCAATTCCGCTCACTCACTCGTTCAGTGACTCACTCCCTGTGACAGTTGGCGATCAATCCAGTGCAGAGCAACAAGTGATCTACAGGTGCCCCCTCCTCCCCTCTTGCCGACGCAGTCGTGCCTCACCCCCGCTAGACCTTTTAATATCATTATGAGAGTGTTTTTTAAGAGGACAGGCAAATTTTTATCGAAAATTTTATTATAAAGATGTAAAAAGCAATTTTCTTTGGATTTAGCCTTAGAATTTTGATTGCTTTAAATATCTATCGTTGTGAAGGGAAGATATTGTCGAGCAAGATATTGATTAGAAAATTTCCAGTATTTTCAATTGATGCCACTGACAAATCTGTTGTTTTTTTTAATAAGCGGACACAAGTGGCAGCGATAAAATAAACCAGCAATTAACTATGATTACCTACATTGATTATTTCCATAATTCACATGCAAGCCTGCTTGGCTATCAAACGGTTGCGATTTCTAGAATTAAATAGAAAATCAACTTTAACGTGTCCATAATTAAGAATATCTTGACAGATTAATAGCTAATGGCGGGTCAAAGTATAAGGTTCGTTCTTACTTGGACATAAAATTAAAATTTACAGATTTGGGGTGGGGTGCGATTTCCAATATCTGAAATACTAAAACAATTATTTTAATATTTTATTTAATTGTAAATTTTCAAAGTTTTATAAGCATCTAAACTTTCCTTTTTAGACGAATCAGAAAAATATATACGTTTGAAGTATATAACAATAATAAGGATATGTTTGTTTGTATCCAGTGAAAGTTCTGCTCTGGTTTAAAAACACTTTTTCAAAATATTACATTGCCCATTCTATGGGAACCCACTCATTATAACGATTTAGCGATTTTTTTTTTATATTTTACTTAGTTACTGATTGCTTTACAATCCCAAAGATTCCCCACACGATCTTGTTGTCCCTCCCCCCGCTCCCCGCTGTCCCCGCGCCCCCCTTGACTGAGAGTCGCCGGCGCCTCCCGAGGTGTGGTCATAGTTTATGGCTCATTACACTCGGGTTACCGCTACTCCTCAGTGTGAACCTATCTAGGTCTGTCACCATTGCTTTACATAAAGTTGAGTAGCTTTCGCACGCAATTTTTTCTAACTATTTAACTGAACATTTGCCATATAAATTTATTTAATCATTTAAAGTTTAATTTATTAAAAAATTGACCTTAGGCTTCCTTTTCATTCGCGTTTTGTCCTATCCTAAGTTAAAGGATGTACGATTACATACTAACAAATAGTCGTAAATTGCAACTCTTTAACACTGCCTGTTTTTGTATAGGTATTTGTCTCATATTTAGTCCTGAAAGATACCTTCTAACGCGCAATCAAACTTCATTAGCAAATTCTATAAAACTATTGCATTAATGCTTAATTACAATATATCAGTAACACGACATAGTAATTCGTAATGACATAATTATTGAAGGATATCAACTGAATATAATGTCGACTGCAGATTACCTTCGACTGTGCTAGAGAAGTAATGTCATATAAATGATTTAACTGTCATTCAATTATGTAAGGATTAAAATATTTATTTCATTTGCCTATGCTGTCTATAAATTAATGTTTAATGCATTAAGTGCAAAAGGGTGAAGCGATCAATATAAGGCTAATCTCCGTTTTCATAAATATATAATTAAACCTTCCTATATAATTATAATTAATTAACTAAAAAAAGGTTGTCTCTTGAGTCATTAACCATGTGGGTAGGAATTTAGTATTTTTCTTTAAATAGTGTAAAATATTCAAAGTATTTAAAGGGCGAAAAAATCGTCTACATCTTAATAGGTTATAGCAAAATCAGCAACATAAAATCGTCCATCATTTTACACCACCATAAATATGCCCCCATATTACAGGTATCCTAGATTACAGCCCCCTAATAAGTGAAGATGATAATGACTGCGCAGGAGATGATTATCGACAATTTCGCAATATAATTTAATGGCGGGAAACGATATAGCAGCGGGTGCGTACGCGCAGATAAAAGTTGCTATTATGCGCGGGAGAGTTAGGACCGGGGCGCTCTGGGATATTGATTGTAAATGTAATTATGTCGGGGTGTGAGTGTGGTAGTTATGGCATGAAATTTCTAATCATATCCAACATGGAAAAGGTGTTAGGTTTTTGTTGTTTTTTTTCATATGAGAATCGATTAAACTGTTCTTACTTTTCAGACAGTTAGTAAATATAACAGTTATTTTCCTTAAAGACATTGAAAATCAAGTTTCTTTTATTATCTATCCTTTTTAAAATAAGTTTTTCCCAAAAACCTATACTTTTAACTAAAATTATAATTATGAACATATTATTTTATCAAACTTGATCAAATAAACAAGTTATTTTATTTTCATAAACGTTTCTTATCTGATCAACGTCTGGCTTGTTTACATCATGCTCCATGTAGTCTGAGATGTAAATTATAAATTAATTTCTATTTTAAAATTAATTTCTATTAAACCCGCAGTGTGTCCGCGGGTTAACAAGGATATGTATTATACAGTGTGTTCTCGATTACACGCGACACGGTAAAGGTGCGTCTTATCGTTAATTACCGGTACAGATTACCGGTTTCCATGTGATTTACCGGTACCAAGCACTAGAGTATCTTCAACGTTTTTCAATTAGGGTTTATAATGCTGCCTGTGTAAGAAGGAAATTGTTATAAATTATTAATTTATCAGAAGGATTGAAGTAACATATAACTCAAAGTTACCATTTTATTCGTTAAGATTACAAGTAGCTAAATTTCCTTTTATGGTTACTGATTCACACAAACATAAACCTTCTATAAAAAATAACCTTAAACCTAACCAAACTCGGAAAATTTGTAAAAAAATGCCTTGTACTGTATCTCAACCTACTCCTTCTTCTGTTCCCAACATAACTTCCCCTGTACCAACTGCACCGGCCTCCCAATCAGCTAAAACACCAACAACAAACCGTTACCTCCAGAAATCAAACCTACTTTTAATCAGCGGTGATTGCAAAAGCAATCTTTCGATCGTCTGTCCGTCTTTCATTAACGTTTCGGGGCACTCGTCCGAACCAAATCGCTGGAAATCTTTGTCTACCGGCTCTCGGTCGAAAATCTTGGGATAAAAGATCCATTGTTTCGGTTTCATTGCGCTTGGTACACCGAGAGCCGGCTGCGGGGTGTTTAAGTTAATTGCGTTTTGGGATGACGATATGTTTTTAATTAATAGGTATGTTACATGATTGAATTAGCTTTACATTCTTGAACAAATCTTTGTTTGTGGCTTGATAGCCAAATATGTAAAACGTTTTGAAAGTAATTCTAATTTAATCATAATTTTGACATCTTTACGATAGCCATTCAACAGAATACAGTGCATTTATATCAACGCCCGCTATAGAAAGTGTCTTAGAAAATAATGCTTTTAATCCCGTTCCATTCATTTGCTCGAGAGAAATATTACACCAGTGTCAAGTCCATTGCAATAATACAGCCTCTTAGAGACAGAGTTATTGTCAGCTGGGGCCGTGGGCAGCGGGCTCCTGCACTATTTAGACACTATATCGAATTAAGGACATACACAAATCGCACGAAACCATAGAGTAACGGATAATACACAACAATAAATACACTCTCATCATTTACATTGTCAGAGCGAGAGGTCCGAGCCGTTAGAAAGGACCAGCGAATGTTTATGCGTTGCGCGCCCACGCCTGCGTCTGCGCAGGTTTCGCGTCAGTTTTTCTGCAATAAACTTCAAGTTAAGTGAAGGTAGGTGACAGTCGCCGTGTCTCAGTATATTTCAATTTATACTGACACAGCGAGAATGTCTTTGTGATGCAGTCAGAACGAAGCGGGCATTATGAGGTTGTATTTTAGAGCCTTTATGTTGCGTATGCGCATTCTATTTAAACGTATCATAATTTACAATAAAAGTGAATGAAGGTGCTCTCGGTGTACACCAAGCTATAATGTTCCTTGATTGCTGATTGAAGTCGTGCAAAAGATAAACATTAAACATATGTTAAAAGCGAAAAGTAATTTATTAAACGCTATTTCTAAAGTACCTTAACCGTTATAACGTAATTAAGATTGACTGTCATGAAGTAAATGTATGCCCATTTCACGACATACTATAAAACAAAGTCGCTTTCTCTGTCAGTCCCTATGTCCCTATGTATGCTTAAATTTTTAAAACTACGCAACTGGTTTTGATGCGTTTTTTTAATCGAGTGATTCAAGGGGAAGATTTAAATGTATAATAACATAGTATAGGGAAAGGAGTTTTTACGAATTTAACGCGTACGAAGCCGCGGGCAAAACCTAGTATTTAATAAAGGACACATATTTACATAAATAAAAAACAAAACAATAATCTATAGACTAATACACTAAATTGGCATGATTGTACCTCAAGCTACCTATACTTTCTCGGCGTTCTCCCATTCATTTAATAGAATATTGAAACGCTTTAAAAATTTTCAATAATCGCTACAATATGTTTGTAAATTTTTTGTTCATCGATCACAGCTAAATTCGAAGCTGGTTCAAAATTCGCATTCAAGATTGTAAGGTACTTAAATACGTCAATGTCTCTCACATGACCAGTAAATAACGATATACACTCCAAGTAGGTAAATTTGAGACGATTTATTTGGACATAATCGCAATCATTCGCAATCTGGACAAAAAACCCAACTTTAGTACTTTTAACGTGGGCCGGGCGATAATTCAAGATTTGGCAATACTTAATTAGTGGTCCATCTGTCATTTGACAGATCCATAAAGTGTCATGTTTATGGCTGTGTGGCGAATTAATGACTCTGGTAATTTAGTGTGGTTTGGCTGTCCTTTGATGAGGCTAAAGTTATTTTTTCGACGCGTGGGCTTAGATTGTATCTTTAAAGGTAAAACATAGTTAAAACGATGAAACAGATGACGTAATGTAATTTCTTCGTTTATAGAAATATACTAAACGTCTCATACTACGAATAATAACATTGGTTACTTTTCTAACTTACTAGACATTAAACTTAGCGTTGTTGCGTGCGAGGCATAGATGGCGTTACTAGTAACTAGGCCATTAACTGCTTCATTGTACCATAAAACTTATTTAACTATTAAACACAGTAGCTTTATTACACTAAGTATAAGTGTTATTAAAGTTGTAAAATACCAATAAAGTTAAGTTTAAAGTGAGTTTAGTTCCTACTTGTTAACAGTTAACTATAGTTAACTCTTTCCTTATTAACTTCGAAAACAATGGTTTGTTTACAGTAACGTTTTAGGTCGGTAACGTTACTTTCATTTATTTTTTATTCAAAGCTTTAGTGCAGATTTATAGCAGCTTCCTTATAATAAAACAATAAGAGAAGAGAAATACTAAAAATATTTTTTCATTCCAAAGTTATGTAACTATGTACTTAACGAAATGCAAATATCCTTTACCATTTTGACAAGCAGAAGTAACAGACACCTGATAGGTACTGAATTAACAGTAGTCAGTTAACAATAAGGGTTCTAATAGACATTTATCTGAGGTTTAGTAAAAGAACGTGAGTTATCTATGAAAGATTAGAACCTTTTGATGACTGCGGTGGTTAAAGACAAAAACCTGTAGAGTAAATTTGTGTGAAGATTTCCTACTAAGCTAATATTTTTGTACTGTTTTCGTTTTCTGTCTTTTAAATGCATTCCCATAAGTACTTCAAACAGATATTCAAATTTGATTCTCGTAATTCCAAAAAACGACAAATACAATCCAAAATAAAATAAAAAACCACACACACGTCTCCACCCACCCTGTCTCGAGACAAGCGTCGCCATCTGACTTTTCTTTTTCCCGAAATGAAGTAGCTCTGTCCATACGTCGGCGGAAGTGGACAGCGGGGTAAAATGGCCGCCACGTAGCTTCCGCCCCCCTGCAGGCTTTAATTAAAGGCCAGTGTAAGGTTTTAACGCGTCCCTGACTCAGAATGGTCTTGTCTCTCGATCGAGAGGGTTTTTTCTGGTTGTGTGGAGATTGAGGGGCGCTCGGAAGGGTTGCGTGGAAATGATGCGATTCGTTTGAGCTTGCTTTGTTTTATCGAGGTAAGGAGGTATCGGTTTTTTATTAGGTTTTGGGTGGTGAAGGCTTAAAGGTGAGGTGTATTAGTTGAAGGTAAATGAGAGATATGTGCTCGTTGCCTTATAAGATCCAATGGAACCTTCATACGTATTGTATTTTTATATAAAAATATGTTTAAATTATTTTTATCAAATCAAAAGTACGTAAAAGCCTTTGTTATACGTGACATGAAAGATATAATTGTTTTGTTAAATGAAAAAATTATCCCAACTAATATCTAATTATACCTGATAGTGTTTTGTCACCGCTAGCCCTTTTAAAATTCGTCACTCTATATGCAACCCTTAAATTACCCTTCGTAATTTGCAAAAATATTAACTACCCTACAACCATGGGAACCGTTTAAATTTCATCGAGTTATTTAGTTGAATATTTTTAACTTACACCCAATTAGGTAAAACTACTTCTTCACTTTGAGTCCTATATTTTTCAACAGTTTAAGTTGAACCTGCAATAAACAGTGGAACTAACTGCTAAGTTAACAACCGTTTACATCCCACGTGCTCGTAGACAGAAGGAATGTGTAAAATTTCTTCATTTCGCGATCTTGCTGCGCCCACGCAGGTCGGCCGGCTACACAGTGATAGATGTACTATGCTACGATAGAACAAGATATTAAGGATTTCTTTAAGTTTTCTGTTTAAAAAGAAGAAAAAGTGGAATAGTTCAAAACCAATAATAAAAATTAATTTATTAACAATTTGTTAGTTTAGAACACTATTTTTCGTAAAATTTTGACTAATGATACCTATAAGTTAATTAAAAAAAGATATATTTTGAATAAATATGTTGTCAATTTAAAGTTTCCAGTTAAAATAGCCAGCTATGTATTCCTTTCTGAACGTTTACATAGTTTAGTTTATTTAACCTCAGTCTCCTTATGATCTAGTTAATTCGATTTTATCCCATCACTGTTTGTCATCGATCGTCAATTACGTCACATCGCATTATGACGTCACGGCAGATTTACTTATCTACGACGAGCAGTGATGACGTCATTGCACGCGATCCTAGTAATATTCATTATTTTCATATTAGCTATTAATTATTACATCGAGTAGTTAAAATAGTCCAAATTAGTCAGAAATCAGACTGAAATAATGGTAAAATATTGAATCCTACTAATATTATAAACGTGAAAGTTTGTGAGTATGAATAGATGTTTGGATGTTTGTTACTCTTTCACGTAAAAACGACTGGACGGATTTGGATGAAACTTTGTAGTAATATAGTTTATACATCAAAATAACACATAGGGTACTTTTTACCGCGGAAAAACTTCTCATTTCCGCGGGAAACCGACTTTCACACGAACGGAGTCGCGGGCGGCCACTAGTTATATATAATAGAATTTTTTTTTTATTAAAATCTTGAATGTTGTTCTGGTACGTATTTGAAATGATAAACCAAGTAAATATAAATACTGTAAAGTTTGAACTGTCGTTTTGATTTGATAAACAAGTCGATGTAAAATCTATTAAAAGTAAAATAACTCATAAACAATGGGTTATTAATAACAAGTGTTGTCAACACGGTATAGCCTAGCTCCTCACTGGATTGACACGTTATCCCGGATATAAAAACTATATGCCGGCCACTGTCCGGAGCCTGTCAGTAACTCCGCAACGCACAGACAGACGGGTGTACAGAAAATAGATACAGTGACACCTATTGTATCGCTGTTTATAATGAATTGACGCATGGACTTTTATTCCGTTATTGAATATTTTATTAAGATACTTACAGATTGTTTTTTTTAAGTCATAAAAAAAAATCGCAACGGCAATTTTTGCGAAATCTATTTAAAAAAACTTACGAACTCTTTTTGTAACAGATATTATTATTTTTCATCGCATTAAAATATATCTAAATAAAAATCTGTAAATGTTGCTTGTTGCTTGTGTATAAAAAGTAAATTAAAGTTTATTACTTAAACTAATTGAGAAAATCCCAATCTACACTAATATTATAAAGAGGAAAGATCAGATTTTTTTTTGTTTGAAATGAATAGGCTCCGGAACTACTAGAGCGATTTAAAAAATTCTTTCACCATTCGGAAGCTACATTATCCACGAGTAACATTGGCTATAAGTATTTTATTTTGGAAAAAATAGGGTTCCGTAAGATATTGCCACGGGAAAAACCATTTAGTTGCGGGTGAAACCGCAGGGCGGAAAGCTAGTGTAAAATATTGGAAAAGAATTGAAACTGATAACCTGTTATGCATTTTGTTAACTATATAATTTCGATAGCTCTTTGTTTATAGCCGTCATACCCCTTAACCCCTAAGACGCACTGGCCACTGCGTCCGTATTGTGCGGCGTATGGCGGCGTACATACGGCGGCGTACATACGGCGCGTGATTTGTGGTTGCTCGCAGCGCCCTCTGGCGGTGACGTGACAATTGTCTCCGTCTTGGACGCTCGGCGCAAGGCATGGGGTTGTGGCGGGGGAAAATTATGACGATAATAATAATACGGTGTAGGTTTTAATATAACCTATTTTAATTATGCTCAACTAAAGCAAAAAAAACACTAATGGTGAAAAAGGTTTCAAATCCTGTATTAATATGTTTTTCGCAATTAAGATTAGAAAAAACTAGTAGATATTTTAGGTATCTATTTAATGAGGCACCATTACATTTGTCCAAAAGTCTGATAAACAAGATTGACAAATGATAAAATAAAATGTTCTTAATACTTTAAAAAATTCATTATGAAATTCTAGCTTTTTACCTGCAGCCTTACTACACAAGGAAATGAGTTGAGCCGTTGTCAATTTCTTAAAACATTCTTCTAATAAAATAATTCAGGTGCTGCAGAACCGAAGATAGCTCCTCCAAGCATCCAAACTCCCATTCTTCACCCGTTTATAACATAAGTACCTATAAAGGACAATAACTGTCATATCTTTATTCACCGCGATTGCTATGTCCCGACATAACCATAGCTTGTCTTATATTTTCGGTGGTCAGTAATCAACCCCCGCTACCATCCCGTGCCTTGTTCCAAGACGCGCGTCTGTCCCGGGCAGGCACTAAATCCAGCAACTTTACTATCGCGCCACATCGCCATGAACCGGCCACTGAGCATACGGGGTCCATTTGCATACGCCGTTCATTAACTTCGTCATTAGAAGAGACTAATTTGACAGCGGTTGAAAGAAGTTAGAGGTGTAGAATTATTTAATAGTAGAAGATGTTGTTAAGGTGTTTCTCTGCTATTCTTTAGGGTTTGACATTTAAAGATACTCGTATTTTTACTCCTTGTTTCATATATATATTTGACTCAGGCATAAAATAATCAGGCATAATTTTTTCAAAACAGATGTCGTTTTTTTAGTTTATTCATTACAAACTAGAAATCAAATGTTTCCTACTATTGCTTGTATAGCTTGTATAGTGTAGCTTGATTATTAAGAGGAATAAATAATTAGTCTTTAAACATTTAAAATTTCAAAAACTTGCTCGTTTGCTAGATTATTTCATAAAAAAATATTTAAGTAGCTTAGTTTTTTAAAAACAAAAGGAGAAAATCTAAAATCAGGGGCTGGTTTGCCATTGTTCCAGTAGTGATTTGGTTTGAGATACTAGCCAATCATCAAAGCCAATATAGTGTCTGCAAGTAACCTTTAAATTACGTATTTAATAATTATTACCTTCTCAGTAACATATTACATATTACCCGTAATGAGATTTCCCGTTACCTAATCACGCGCGTCCATTGCTGGCTCTATGAGGCGCGTGACAGACGTATTAACTTGTCAGCCAGCAATCGATAGCGAATCTATCGATACTGTTTACTTCAAGGGTGATTAGCAATTCTCCCTGATTGTTGTTGATAGGAGGATTACGTTTAATTATGACGTTTGAGGCATTATGTAAGCCTTTAACAGGGACGGGATTCAGACAATGTGATAAGGGAAGTAATTAGACACTTGACTTGACGAATTAATGGTTTTGGTATATGCAATTGCATCATCAAACTTCATTAGGCTTTACTACTAATATGTTTACTTTTAAATAAAAAAACAAACAATGTTTAACTAACAAATATCAACGTAGCCACAAACCCCCGCACCCGAAAATTAAAAACCCCATTCGACTGTTAACCCCTTCGCTGCCAGATAAGACGCGGCGTATTTATAAAAGTTACTCCTCAAAGGTCGTATAAAGCGGGTCTGCTGCCTCCCTGGACGGCCATCGCAGGAATCACTGCAAGACTTGCATACCGCGCGCGCGACAGAGACGGCGCTATGCCCCGTCGCGTAGACGTGACAAGGACGGCCGCAAGAGACGTTTTGCAGTTGTCATAATTTCGCTCGGTAGACTAATAACAAAGATAAAGAGGGGAGTGGGGGGTAGTATAGTGCCTCTTATTTATTGTGCCCGCCTGCAGTTTTTAGCAGACATTGTGTGTTTGAGGATAATTATTTTTTATGGATTTGAATGATAGATGAAGCTGGGGTTAACGGGGACTTTCACCCGCTGGTGTCAGTTTGACGTCGGGATGACGTGGCAAGGTTATTACTCCACTTAAGGTGCACCAATCAGGAAAAAATCTGTAAAATATTACTAATATTTAAAATAATATATTACTTTATTTTAATAATAGTGTCAAAAATTTTCAGTTACTACTTACTCAAAACTAATTAATTTTAATATTTGTTTTTCTTCCTTAAATAATATAATCTAATTAAAGCAGAACCCGAGTTATTATAATGTAAATCAACTTCTATACGTTGCATTTCCGGATCCTTAAGCGAGATAAAAATGCAAACTACCCTCAACTATGCACTCTATATTAACGAGTTATTTATTCTATTGCTGAACTTCTAACATCAGCGGGAAGTCGCCTTTATTTGTGGTCATTGCAACTCCAAATGGGTCAAGTTTTAAAAATTACCTTTTTTAATAACGACGTCTCTTTTGCAGTGTCTAAGCGTTTAAATTTTAATCCATTTAACTTTAAAGGTTTCACGGAACCCAACTAATTAAATAGATTCACTTGTCCCTTTGTAAATTAATTCTTAGAAGCCATTCAATTATTCAAAACAAAATGAATGATTAAAATTGTAAAGGCCATTGCACACACGCTCTCGTCTGTCACGTCACGTCATATCACTTTGTCGGTGACAGCTGACAGCTGACAGCTGACGTGCGAAGTGACAACTGTGCCGTTAAATGGCGGAAGCCTGTAGAACGAAATTGATTAAAAATGATGTTTGACTGTCGCGCGTTCTCGTTAATTTACCAAGAATTCCTTTTAAGGTAACATTCGAATGTAATCGCGTGTCAATCGTGTTTTATGTCAATATTCACGCCTGTATTTTTTTCCTTAAAACTAAACGTAATTGATTATTAAGCCCGAGTTATCATTAAAAGTCTTTTTGCCTGCTAATGCTACAGTTGAACATAAAGGAACCCTTTTTCAAATTCAAAAATTATACATTCCTGGTCGTTTATAAAGTGTTCTGTTTTAACCGATAATAACATAATATTTTCTTCTTTGCAGGTAAGTGGCGTTGCAATTTTCTGTCGGCCGTAGATCATTGGAGGTATCTATCAGTAGGGTCATCAATCATGACGTTCCGACAATAACTTGGTGCGGACGATAGATCTCACGTGATAGGAAGATGGTGAGGATGCTGTAGTGCCCGATGCGAACTTGAATACTGCATTTTGTTGCTATATATATGACGTACTAACTACATCATTACACGTTTCGACGGAAGACTAAGGAGATAAGTTACACAATATAGATAAAGGATTTGACTGTCTTAAGTATAATTTATCAGATGTGAAACACAGTCGGTGCTCTATTGGATCCTAACAAATTAATGATTTTAATTAATCAGCGTGCATTGACTGCGCTGGCGCATTGGCGTTCACTTTCGCTGCCTTAACCGGAAAATCATGTCCTTATTTAATTAGGGGCCTAATGAATTCCTTCTCAGGTAGACCGTCGACTTCAGCCTAATTAACTCCTGACAACAACGCGCGTGTGTACTCCACTTTACAATCGACTTTTTTAAAATCAGGAATGCTTTAGAATCTAAAGAATTTCAAAAAGTGCTTCTAATAAATATCCGTATAATTCCCGTATGTATACGCTGAAGTCATCTTTTTAATGCCCTACGTACTTCCAAGTAATGAACTTGTATTAAGTATGTTGTGGTGAAACTTGATCGAGCTATAAGCGTTTGATGAGAATTTCTCTGCGATAGTGCGCAAAGCCCTTTAATCTGAACCGAGATCTTTTCGCAACGACTCAAGTACTCAACTTGCGTTTAGATCGGACATAATTGCTGTAATTTATCGGTTTGATCGTTTCATAAATTCACGTTTGGTTACTGACGTAAAGGATTAATATTTAACAATAACTGTTTTTGCGCAATAAGGGATAAGCTTCAATGAATCATGGTAAGAGATATCGAGAGTCGTCAATATAGGACAAGACAAAGTGTCCATTTTGGGTTCATATTGCTCCTAATCTGGATTGGCGAGTGTGTAGTAAATCGGCGGTTGCGGCTGCGCGGTCGTGCATCAGATACGCGCATGCGCCGCTCAGCGCCATCTATCGTCGCGCGCCCCGATCTAAATAACGACCGATCGCGCGGATAAATCGCCGACGTCGCCTTTCCCCGTTCGCCGCTTGTTAACCGCAAGTAATTAATGACCACTCTCAATCCCTGTTTCCTCGCAACTATTATGATCGTCTATGGGAAATCACCATCGTTAGAACATCCATACGGAGTCGACATTAACAATGTCACTCGCTGCAAGCCACGCACGGAGGGAATGTATCGCGAAGGAATCCCGCGAGTCGCAGACAGGCGGCCGACAACCTCCGCACTGGCCCATAATGTTCTGTTTTTGTCTCAGTCCTACCCCATAAATTATTCCAAATCGGACCCTATTAGATATTCAGAGGTTAAAACGGAAAGCTGGTGCATTTTGCTAAAACATTCCCGAAGCTGATCGTATATCAATCGTTTCGATAGCGTCTCGTAGTTTCGGTTCCAGGAAACAATGCGTGCGACCTGCTACCTGTCGCGCGCGATTTGTGGTCGCGCGGTACGTGCCGCCCCCCGCCCGCCCCGCGCCCCCCGCACTATCTGTGGTATAAATCTCGCTTGGTAAGGCACGAGATCGGCCTTTGTTTCGCATTTCTTCGCATTGTTTCATCTGCAAAGCTCATTAAGCAGACGCATGTAAATGAAGTCTTAGCCGCCGTCGTCGGAGCGACGATATCGTCGGGGCGTCGTGTGCCACGCCGCCGACAGACTTACGGCGGCTCCGCGCGACATGTTTATTCAAATCTTAATACCCCATCATAATATTTAAAATTTATAACCGCCATCTCCCGCGGAACGAGACACGAATCTGTTGAATACCGAATCTATTATTGTCGTGTCGTTCTATAAAAATGAATTATCAAGCTTGATTGGCTTCTTTAGGATACCTCCAGGTAATATTCGAGCGGGGTAAGTGAGGTTATTTATTTGGGTGATGTTGGTTCAGTCAGTGTCTGCCTCCTGCCGATAAACAATAAATTCAACTTAGCCTTGTGGAAACTTATTATGTCCGGACATAAGTTCGTATGATATAGTAAGCAATAAATTGGTAGGTCCGTGACATCGGAATCTATGACGGTCGTGGACAGGTAGGACTGAAGGTCCGTACGGGCACATAAAATTAAATTAGATACTTTTGTACGCGGCATCATGTGAGAGCTATTTATCTAGTTTACGGCCAATACGACATATTGTTGATACGTTTTTTGTACGCGGCCTTTGTGAGGCATCAACTTTATGACCGGTCCGAACTTGTGGGAAGGTCCCTTATTGACTGATATGCGAACGAATCACATAACTTATCTATCGACAATGAAGCAGGGGCCGTGGAGTGTGGCTGTGCTCGTAACCTTTTCTCCGGCGCAGTTGGTTTACTTATAACACAACAACTGTGTACACTGATGCACCATTTGCCGCGCTTGATCACTGTCATCTATAAGATGGCAACTGTCACATGACGAATATGACGTGACATAAGTTGCGTCAGTGACGTTTCGCGCGCATTTCTCAGTTGTCAGTGAATGTTATCGTTGGCGCGACAGAACCCTCTCTTGGCACGATGTAAAGGCGTCTTTTTATTGTGGAAACTGGTGGGTTTACATTGTCACAGTGGATGATAATTGAGGTGATGACACGCTTAATCGTTCATATCCTACGGCATTTTGTGTTCTATGTTTAAACGATAAAAAATTAACGATAACACTTTTACTGACGTCGAATTTTCTAATGAGGCTTCTAAATTTAATTCTGACAATGAGTATTTGACAGTATCTCTGTCTGACAAGTTATTGGCACTTGTTACGGAACAATAATCACGGGTCGGGCGATAAATTTGACTAATTATGATATGTTTATGATGATCTTTACACGGTTAGTGCGGGGCCGTTTGTCATTTTGAGAGATTTCCTCTGTCAATTTAAACTTCTCCTAAGAATATTTGGAGCGCAGATATCAAAAATAGTTTGCATGTCCTCATTACTTATTTTATAATAGACATGTGAGAAAAAGGTTTCAGTGTTCAACCCAACACTGACAATTACAAAATGCCTTCTCCATCATTAAGCTATTTCCAGTGAATTTTATGTCCACTTTTAATACCCTGATTAATCTCATCACTGTTATATAATTCATCACAACGCCGCCTCCTAATCACTACTAAAATAATGCTTCTTATTCAGCTCTATAGATCACTTGGATCCATAGTTGTACCAGGCTGTGGATCAACTCGTAAAGTGTCGCCGTCAGTTGCGCGGGCGCACGGCATTGTCGGCTGATATATCGCGCTGTCGCAAATCACGTGACATTTAGCCGGTAGTGTGCAACCGGCTTTATTTTCGTAGTTGATCTAAGGTGGCAAGTGAGGGGTTTAATTACATTTGATATGTTTAATGAAGTTGTCGCATAAACTAATGGGAATTGTATTTAGTCTGTGATTTTAAAAGTCAAATGCTAGGTTTATGAATGAATTGGTAAACAACCTTGTACCAATTTCTAGAGACGTAGGTTAATACGCGAATCCATAAAGTTCACACAATATTGCTGACAATGATTAGTATTTGGACTTGGGCTTGTTTACACCTATTTCTGTTTATTCGTTTATGAGTATTTATGCCTGTGCTCTGACTACATAAACTACTTTTATAATGAAGACCGCCCGTCACTCAAATATAAACATGTTTTGTAAATACGGGAATGGAAGGCTTTTTAATCTGAGGAAAAAACTAAGAAAACCATTTCAGTAAGTAACTTGGATTTACTATTTATTTTTTCATATCTCTATTGAGACTACTTTAAACAGAAACACAGTCATTCTTATTTTGATAATTATATTTTTAATATGAAATACACAAATAAAATTAATTTAATATATTATATTATTCTACTGAATGATTAAAATATATCTTTCTTAGACTCAATTACAAGAAACCTCAATTAAAGCCAATAATTCCATACGAAATTAGAATCAAAAGGGTTCACATAAATACGTCCTTAAGCAACTGTCATTATGAAGTTGACAGCTACACGGGACTGGCATCTTCACCTTTGTCGCCCGTTTGCTGTAAAATAAGCTCTATGTCCTTTGACACAAGGGTGATGCCAATGAAATAGGTTCGTCAGTGCAGAGTGACAAGGGCGTAAAGTATCTGTCATTGGCTAACGTCAACTGACACATATTGATGTGATACACGGACAGTGAAAAACGCGGAATACTGCGCGCGCGCCTATTTTTGTCGCGCAGCTGTCGCGGCGGCGTCTGCGCACGTCAAACTAGTTTTTCGAGCGAAATCCGACGCGTGATTTACTGATGTTTTTGACGTTTCATCAAACTTATTTGTTTGTCATGAGCACGGATCGCAAATGACGTGGAATGATACAGAAGTGGTATAGGTACCTGCTCGTTTGTGGAAACTTATGGTTTTAATCACATAAAAAGAATTTATCGGTAAATAAATCAGAAATATACCTTCAAAATAACACGGTCAGAATTAGAGGTTTTTTTAAATTATATAACTTATAAATATTAAAATAATGATCAAGTAGGATAATGTTTCATTTTAACTTTCGATAAAATAGGTACTTTCTAACTCAACATTATTTATATTCCTAAACTGGTTCCAACCAACCTATATACAAAACTGTACTAGATTTTTCAAGAAAAAATTTACTTAATGTACCTTGATATGTTTTTTTATACAGAACACTAATCAATAACAAAATCAGAACGTAACAAAGTATCCCACACCGAAATAACACTAAATCATAAATACGAAAACAAAAAAACTACAAAGAAACACACCGAACGAAAAGTCGTAACTCGAAAGATATGGCTTGGAATCGATAAATCTATGGCTAGATGTCTCGTGAACATCACAAATATGTCAGAAAGAGCTATAAAACGTCTGGAAATATCTTTGAGATATGGTTTATATGGAGGGACAATGAGTAGGTAGTAGGTAAGCGGGAAGGACGGAGTGACGCTTCTGCGAGTGTGTGGTCTTTGGTGTCGGGTTAATTATGTAGGGAGTCTAGTCGAGGGTAATTACCATTGTTATAGCATTTTGACATTTGTCAAGGCTGTTACACACGTCTATGTGTTATAATTATTATTTTACCAAAACGTTTAGATCTATCAAACACCTTTTTTTTAATGGTTTAAAATTAAACAATAGGAAATTCAGGAAAATCAGGTACCAACATCAAAAAGTGAATATACCAAAATTCTTCTTGCAATATAATGTGTAAAATATTTCCAAAACATTCAAATTATAGTTAAAACTTTACAGCGATTTTTATGTTTATTTTATTCGAGTGCATTATCATTTACTTTATAATTGTGGTAATTTACAAAAAATCGCAATACAAAAGTGATTATTTCGTGTAATTTAAAAAAAAAACTGATCCTATTAACCTACCGTCTGGGTGTTTTGTAAAATTTAATTTTTATTTTATTGTTTTCTAAATTGAAAGTGTTCAATTTTAATGAAACATTTACCGTTGCATGTTGAATTTGGAGTGGCCAGTGGTCGTTCCGAGGTTACCAAACATTCGAAGTGTTATCTTTAGTGTTAAATTTAAATCGTAAAATGTTTATAGCGAAAATGCTTTCAAAATCAGTAATTATGTTTTACTATCTAATTATTTACCATAACTTCCTAAATATTTTAAAATACACCATACTATAATAACAAATTATGCTTATTTTGAAATGCCTCAACCAAGTTTATGAAACATAAAATATAATTTCTTCACTAGAAATATCTTCCATCACTAACCAACACATTAATCCTGTGACTCCTTTACTCGTCACCGATTTGTTTCACAAAAACCTGCTTCCCCGAGGTACAGTCGCATCTAAAAGTGATTACCTCGTCGGTCTTGTCGTCTTGATAAATACAAATAGCAACAATTAGCGATGATAAATCAGCGGGCGAGGATTAAAGTCGCCGATTAATGCGACGCCTGCGCCGATCCGAGTCGACCTTTGACTTTTCTCCGTGACTGTCCGATGGGGTGTACCACTGTTATGACACGAGCTTTATTACTGTTGGTATAGGTAGAGATGAAAGCCTTTAATTTAAATAGGTTTAGTAACATTTGTCTAATTAAACAACGGAATTTCAATAAGTTATGTAAAATACTTAGAAATATTTTAATACGCACATATCAAAGTGAAATCACACGAAAAACACAGCATTCTTCATTAGCCGGAAAACTTCACGAAAATTACAAAACGGCATCTCTATTGTTAATTTGACAATCTTGAGTAATGAAACAACGCGACTCCATAGTTTTCAGCATTTTTTCATCTGTCACCGCGGCGGTACATCGCGCGGTATTTGGAGACTATCGTGATGTATGGAACAGGGAACACCATGGAGTAAATATCCATGCTTTATTTTTTTATTTCCACTACGTAGATAAATAATTATTTGAAAAAAAAAGTAATGTTGTGTTTAAAAAGTGTTTCTCGATAATACTTAGATTAAAGGTATATTTATATAGAGCGTTTAAAATAAGAGAGCCGTCACTTAAGCTATGAACAGTTTTTTCTGGTTTTATCAGCTTTAAATGTAACTATAGTGTGAAATATGGTTGTATATATTAATATAATGGTGACTTTTAATACCTATAGACACATAAGAAATCAGTCTTTTATATCCCTTTGAAACGGCCCGACTAACCGCAATGAAATGACCCAAAATATTTTCGGCCATAAAACATTTTATGATCCAAGAGTTAGTGGCTGTCAAAATGATGTCTCGAAAAAATAGAAAATGGCACCAAATCACACGACCAGCTACCACAAATCAATGTAACGTCGCCGACCTAGAAACCCCGCCTCGTAAACACAAAGACGTTTTGATGACTTTTAAAATAGGATCGCGATAAATTTCAATGAAAAATGTACAACTAACAGCTATTCCACGGTTTTTATTCGTGTTTTGAATGAGTAGCTGAAAAATGGCGACATGACGTTTTATTGTTTTGTTTATGGAAAATAATGATTCAGTTCATTTCTTTTAATTATAAGACTCTTAACTTTTTCTTTATCTACTGTCTTCATAGTCCAATTAACCCAAAATTTTCACACAAAAATCTCTAATTCTTATACGAAACACGTCTACGAGACAGCTACGGCGTAGCAACTTAACCGACCGCAAACAAAGGTGCCAATCACACTCGCTGCCACTTTACAATGCAGCCTGCTAGCTGTTCCCGCTTCTAATTACAGTTCTGAGATGCCAATTTCGCTGGACATTCGAGGTATACGACAGTTATTTTTAACTCGCATCAATACGTAATGTCCGAGCTGGTCTGAAAGCTAATGTGTGTTTAGATCGAGACGGTGTTTGTTGCTTGTCCGAGAAAGGGTTCACAGAAAAGTGGAGCGGCAGCACATGAGTAAAGAAACTGAACAGAGACAAAGCTTCTAAAGAGCTAGCAAAATTTATACCTATTTTGGTAGGGTTGGCACAATTGAATAAATTAAAAATATAAATGTACTTTTTTTTCAAATTTTTTATTAAAATAGGTTTTTTTTACAAATTACATACTCTAAATATATTTTTTTTATTACTTTTGGTTTTTAATAATTTGTAGTGTCTTGATTTTATTGTAGGTAGTTACTTATTGTAGGTAAGTATCTACAATAACTTTTTTGGGAAATATATTCAGAATTACTTACACAATTTTACCGAAATATCTGGTAATTTTCCGTAAAATATATTATAATGAGTATCGAGTAGTTTTAATTATAGAGTTGTATACCTTTCAATCTACATAACACATTATAAAATTATAAATATAAATTAAGTTTCAAGTACAAACTTACCTAGTAGACTCCTTGGGATAGTTAAAATAAGAAATATTTTTAGTCTTTCTATTATTATTCATGCACACAGTACAACCATATTTACAAAACTTTTTAAATACTAAAACAAAAGTATTACTACGTATTATGTGAGAAACTCGAAAACAAAAACAAAACACGCACAACGTTCGAGCGTCGCGTCACGCCTGCACGCCCTGAGATTGACCACTGGCTGATCTAGTTTGAAGCGGTTTCGGCTCATACGTGACAAGCGGCCAGTGGTCACGCACACACACGCGTTGCACTTGTAGTGATGTACCTGTCACAGCGCATTCGTATGTAGCTTTGTCTCTGTTCAGTTTCTTTACTCATGTGGCGGCAGTCTCGAGGTTAAAAAGAGATACTCAACGCCAATTATTAAAGATCTTTTTAAACTCTTTAAAGTATGCAAATGAAGATTTTAAATTATCCATAAAAGGTTCGTGTGGGAGGATATTTTAATTAATTTATCTCTAATCTTAAATATGAAGTTAAACAGCTATTTGTTTTATATTTTTATATCAAACCATTAAACCAGTCGTAAATTAACCAATATAGCTATAAAATAGGCGAGATATCTCGACGTTACATAATCTTTTAACCCCAAAATAAACAATGATTTAATTAACATAGGAATTCTGTTAAATATTCAAAATTAAAGTGTGTTCTGCCCACGCGCAGCTCTACTGATATGTAGAGATAACTTAGAACATTAACAAAAGTTATATTAATGATATTTTAACGCCTCGTAAAAAAACTTAGAATGACCAATTTTGAGTTTTTATTATATTTTAAACGTATAGCCAGCAAAAGAAACCGAGGTTTTCATGGTTTTCTGATACGTGATTTTAATTTCGGGTGTTGGTTTTCTTATCATTTTATTTTATTGCTTTGATATAAATTTAATATTGTCGTAAAGTAGAGATGGTTTATGTTATGTTTTGATTCGGGACGATTTTTAATTATGTCATAAATAATCAAATTTCAACACTGACCTGTTGAAAGACTTCCAACGTTTGTTTTGTCTGTTGCAGTCGTAAAGTTTCTTAATTGAATATTGCATCAACGCTTTTAAACTGAAAAAGTACTTGATTGCATAGCAGAGAAGAACTGGGGTACCATACCTTATGGTTCCGAGTTTGATCCCCACTAATTATTTGGTATTTCCCAAATTATGTAAACTTTAACATTCACTTACGATAAAGAAAAAACATAGTAACGACAACTGACATATAAAGTTCGATGACTGTCTCATGTAAATCTACCACCAGCCAGCGTGGTGGATTACGGCTCAGTCTTTGATCTGAAAAGGGGACCTTTTCTAAACTTGAACTTCTATTTAGTTATTTATTATTATTCCGAACTTAAGAAGACGACTGTGTTATATTTAGTTCAGTGTTGAATGTATTAAAATTTCAGTGTTGTGAGCAAATCTTTAGTGGCAGTAAGTAAGTAGTCTGTTGGTACTAGGGTGTCAGAAGAGTGAAGAGGCTTGCAGGCCACGTCGACCGAGCTTTCTGCTGGAGATTGTAACAAGTTATGAATTGATTATGTCGTTGGCTAGTTACAGTTATGTGTAAGACGAAAAAAAAAATAATTCGTTTTGATACTAGAACTTAATCTAGGTCGTTTTAAATTTCAAAAAAAAACGTTATTAAAAAAGTACTTTGAAAAGTATTATTTAATTTAAATATATTGTAATTATTTAACATTTATCAGTCAAAGTTGCTCCCTAAAACGACTATTTGAAATGATAACCTTGAGACAAATAGTTTTAGAAGATAATAAAGATAAAATATAACAATTACTGTCTACAATTATTATGAACAGACAAATAAATTATAACATCATTAGCATACGACTATCAGAAACGTTTAAGAATATTTATAAGTTACTTGTTAGCCGTTAAACTTTGTATGTTAAGTAGTAAATAATAAAGGCTATTTAAATATATCTACCAACAAATTGTGATGAAATCTGGAAGCTGCATCGTGTAGCTTAAGTTTATCAATATCAGATAGCCGTGACACGATAAAAACTTTTATATCACTTAGTCGCGTCGTAAACTTGTCCAATTTTAAAAGTTCTTCAACCTGCGATCCCGTTAATAAGACATGTTTTAATAAACTAAATACACTCACAGACACATATGTCTCGCGACAATTAAAAGTCAAGGGGACCATCAAAAGCACCGACGACTAGCCGACAAAGTGAGACACACAGATACCGTCGACCCGGCCTCGTTACCACGTCGTAACATACCCACCCATTAAACTATTATCGAACGTTTCAACCATAAAAAGTTATGGCATCTAAATATTTTTAACGCTTCGCGATAGGAGGCAGGTTCCGTTTAAGTAGATATATCAACTAGTGGAAACCCTGCGCAGGACCCGCGACACTCTCGCCTGCGCTCGCGCACCGCGCCGGCCAATCACAGAGCCGCAGCGCGCGCCATTTTCCCGCCACCGACATTCAATCGATCAACTTCCGGGTATCCACAACGATACTGACAACATTCCGAAAGATTTATCGTCGTGTAATTCTGCAGAAATGATCCTACGAGATTGCAGGCAATAAAACTTTTACGACTTATGATGAAACAAAAAAACATTACCGAGATTAATAAGCTATCATTGTGTGTAGAGTTCGCACAACAATGAGACTGATGACCTGCGCAAGAGTCGAAGGGTCGAATCAATCACGCTGTCAGCGTTAAAAAACTGACTGCTCGCGGACCAATCGGCGCGCGGCATTTGAATAATTGTTCGTTTCGACGCGGACCAATAGCGTGCGCCCGCGGCGCTTCTTACTCTCAACTGTCAATGATTAATGTGTAAATGTGGATATGTTTACGATGGGCCATGACGTGAGATTGAATGATTTGTGCGTCTGACGCGTCACTATCGAGCCTGATTTACGATCGCGTGTCGATCGCCATGTTTATTGCTTCACTATGACGGATGGCAGCCATATTTTATTATTATATAATTTCATAAATATGTTAAGCAGTTCTGGGCTTGCTCGGACGCTTGTCGTTCGTTGCTCGCTGATTTATTTACTGCTTCTTCCGTCGGAGGTTCCCACATGAGCGTCGAGTTATATACGGCGCGGGCGCACAGGACAAGTCGATGCGGAGCTGATACTGCTAACGGGTGGAAAGCACTATCGATAACAGTCTACACTGAAATTGAAAGGCATTAGTAAGTGGAAATGGATACCATTTTGTTAAGAAGATAAGCAAGGCACGTAGGAGAAAATTAGTCGATCCAATTATGTTTGATGGAAAACGTCTACTGGTAACAAGTAGCCTTACATTATGTGAAGCGGGCTCCTATATTTAATATAATGTTTTAATAAAACACTATTCCCCAATAATAATATTAATAATAAACATAATAATGCATTATTATATATTACAAATATACATATAATAGTATTATTATTTCTTTCTCAACGGTTTGTTATTTTAACACCTTTCCGGTTTGCGTTTAAACAGTCACTCATTTGGTTTAAGAAAGAACTTATTGATACTTTAACTCCTCAGCTTTTTAAAAGCTCAATCAAAACCTTCAATTTTTTCATTTCTTTACAAACATCTACTCAACCTAGTCTATAAACCATTTACATACAACAATGCACCTCCAATCCACCGGCCGGCTTCCACAATCCCCGGTGTTAATTATCTAATCTAGTTGTAATCCTGACGCACCGCGCTGCGCGTGACCAGCCGTCCCACATAAATCTGTCGAGCTCGGTGCGCCCGCGCAGCTCCGAGTAACGCACACATCTTGATCTGCAGGAGTGCGCAACATTCTGCGGACGGGGAAGTCGATTAACGAATAGTTGCGGGGTAATTGCGAAGGTATGTCAATGGATACACGGCGATGGAAAAATAGCTGGTTAACGTATAACGTTGTTTTATAGTTCTTTGGTTTAGAATAATAAAAAAACATATTTGGTATGAGAGTATCTTTAGGTAAAAAAATAATAATTTAATAAAAAATACATTATAAAAACTCATTGAGAAATATATCTGTGATGAACTAAAAACATGCAGAAATAGATTGAGCATCAGACCCTTCAAAATTTTACTTTCTTATCGTAAGATAGTTTATCTAATTTAAATAATCATAGTTTATCCAATTCAGTTCATATTAAGAATTCTAATTACGTCTCGTATTTTGTCTTAATTTCTCCCGTCACCAATAAATCGCGTCAACTAATTACGTATTTATTCAGATGAGTATCAGGGAAGGTTGTCGACACCTGCACTCTGTGTGAACCGACGGAAAACCGCTGATTTGTGATTAGACCTCGTCAAATTTATGTACCAATTGTTTTGTAAGTCTGGGGGAAATTCCTTTGTTTCGTGATAAACGTTAAGGCCAGGATTTGGACTGTTATAATAATATATTATTATGATGATGATACATACTCGGAGCAAAGAAAAACAGGGACAATATGTTTCGGGTACAATCTGCCAAAAATTTGATTACCTTTCTGAAATGGTTTATGCAAGGTTAACACTTTTATGATTATTTTAGGTGATGTAGGTTGATGAAATACTATTGTCGTCTCTATCACGTACATTTGTGCGTAGTTGATGTCTTACTCAGCTTATAAAAATGTGAAAACTATCAATTGTTTTATTGTGCTGGTAAAGCTTCTTCTAATTTACGTTTAATCATTATGCAATACCATTTCACTACTTTAATATAAACTCTCCTGAACTAGTGCCCATGTGAGATGTGCGAGGGAGATAGCTAGTGGTTCCTGGGTTACGCCTCGGATTAGACGGAGCACCGCCACAGGGACTTCGTGTTTATGATTATAATCTTTGTACATTATTGACATTTGTTAGTTATTGTCTTCAGAACTACAAAATAATCTAAGACAAACATCTTGATTTGATGCATTTCAGCAAAAAGTAAAACATTTGATATCATTGACAATAAAGTTAATTAAAACTGGGACATGAAATACACGTAGATACCGATAGTATAAGTATGGGAGGAAGTAATTTATGCATTTTGATAAATAGTCACAGGTGGCCCAATCAAATAAGTTTTATAAAACAAAAGTTAAACAGCTGTCCCAACTTTTTAGGAATGCCCGCCTACCGCCTAATTATATGTTTGATTTATGCATTGTACCACTGAGTAAAAAACGTCAAACTCTGACTTATTCGTTTTTACGTTGCCTCGGCATCCGATATGTTATAGGCGGTCTATGTACGATTTATAGCCGACATCTTGTTCCAAGTTGATTGTTATTTTCGTTAATGATTAAAAGGTTTTTTTCACCTTTAATTTATAGCGGCTTGTGAAGACACGGTCCGTAAACTGATTCCGAGAATAGTCCGAGAGTCACGCTTCAATTTTAAATTCGAAAACATATTCGAATCAAAATAGTAATCGATTTTAAATTATTGTACGTAACAAGTGATACAATGTATTCGGGTTAGAGGTAGTTAGTTGTATGGTTTTATTCGAGCCGTAATATCGTGGACAATAATGTCATTAGTGACACATCAGACGATCAAAACAAACGGCCGTTGGTAACAGAATGTCACATTAAAAGTAACAGTGGATGGGAATGTCTCGGTGGCGTGCGTTTTATGTGCACCCTACAAACTAGTAACGGGCGGATTTTGTGCGGATAAAACTGGTTACGTCTAATGGTAACTACTTGAATCGAGTATGCCTACAAAATTAAGAATACTTTATGCACACAAATTATAGTAATGTCTGTAATATGTAATTATTATAATTAGTTCCGTTTTTTACACAATTATTAGCATTTCCTTCAAAGCAAACGTATTTTAAATTTACCTAAAAATGTAATGAAACATCTTCAAATATAAATTTATACTAATTCAAACGCAGTCTTGTAATCCTCACTTTCCACAGCAAATTTACCTCTCCTTTTAAACAACTGTCACCTTACTTCACACTGATATTTCAGCTGTTAAATTTATATTAGTGTATATAGTGTTAAATATATATTGTCAAATGTCTTCAAAGACGTCAGTCTGCAACATTGTCGCGGTTACTGCTGTTCATTCAGTAACTAGGAAAGGTCGAACCAGTAAACTGTTGGATTGATGACGATGCAACGTCGATAAGATATGTCCCATATGTTTAGTAAAAAAAGTATTTTATTTTCATCCTGAATCTTATACAAATTTATGATAGTAACCTATACGTATGTACATACATATAATAAATATTCAGGCAATATCTGTGAATCACAGTATCATAAACAGGTAGGTAAATAATCCACAATACGATATAATCTTTCCTGATTCATTCACAAACCACATTATCTAACTATTTTATAGTCCAGGAGTCAACGTTTCAAAATATCCTACCTCCGTGATTGTGGGCTACCATTTCCATGCTAATTTTATGACCGTTGACCATCATAGAGACCATTAACTGGTCACCACCGCATTGATTGATATCTTAATAGCATATTAGTCTATCCCCAGTAGTTAGAGTATTATTATCACAGGGCATGGTATATCGAATACCAGTTTGGCAACTGATCGATCTACAAGTCGTGTCGTTTATTTGAAGTGTGAAGTAAGGTGATACGGAGAAAGTATATTAAGTGTGAAGGCAGTAACGGATTGGAAAATCATCCGATAATTCAGTGTAAATTGGAAGTTTTAATCGTGATGCTCAGGAGTGTGAAGTAGATATTGTTGTGATAGTAAAATCTTGTAAGCGTTTTAATAAAATAAAAAGCGTTGTATAAACATGAAAGTAGAGTAAAAACATCCTTAACTGGTAAATATAAAAGTCGCGACGAGCTGCATAGCAACACTCCTGCAAGTAATAACCCATCAACCTTTATCTTCCAATTATCATTCCCCTGAAGAATACAAAAGCCATTCTAAGTACATTATCTAGATAATGTAACCGAACTGCACTCGGGCTCCTACACTATAAGGGACATACAGTGTTCACCTATTGTTGGTCCAATCGCGTTGAGTGAAAACTGCCATAAACGAGCAGGAATAACCACCTTCGTACTCCGACAGTAACTACCCAGATTGGCAAGAGAATTTATCTAAACATACTTCGTTTCGGCTATAGCTACACTTTATTAAAATGGCTGGAGAAAAAGGTGTGTAATTCCGAGTGTTTTGCCTTCAAGCCAAGGCGGGGCGGACTACTAGTCCTACATAATACAAAACCACCTATTCCGTATAATCTTCGTATATCTCCAACATTCATTTGAAGTTTTGAATATCTCACAGACGTGGCATCCTCTTGTCTATACAGGTTTTCTGCGGCTTAGTTCTTATTCTGAGGGCGGCACGGTTCGAAGTCGCCTGTTGGCTCTGAAAAAGAAAGTTAGCATAGTTATTGCGAGGTAGAAGGTAATGCGACAGTTTGTAAGCATGAGATTCGGACGACAGACGCGCGAGGGGGTGCGGCGGGGGTGGGGTGGGTCTTGTAGGTAGTTTATGGGTCGCTGCCACTGACTCTATGTGTCACATCTGCGCACGATTAGTCTATGACTGAATGGATGGCTCATAAATGACAGACGTCTTGCGATGTTACGCTCACTGTACAGACGTTGGAAGTGAAAAGTTGGCTAACATGTAAAGTGAAAAATAATTTTAATCAAACTCATTGAATCTGTTCGATGAGTAAAAGTTAGTAACAAGAATCAACGTCCATGACATACCAGCCTGCCCCCTTCCATCGGCCGTCGTGTAATCTTCGAACAATCCACTTATCCAAACCTAATTTGGATGTCAGACGTTACCAATTCTTTCAAATAACGAATCGGCATCGCATATTTCCTAATTAACTTCCTTTTAAAAACGTCCGCGCTGTATTACACGATTATCGAGAGGGGGTCCGGGGGGCGAGTTGGGGTGGGTAACAAATGTACATTCGCTAACAAAAATCATTCGATTTTTAATTAGGAGAGCACGTGATGTGAATTGGACGGACTTATTGCATAACTCGTCCGTGAGTGTGCGGGGGGGGCGGGGGGCGCGGGGGGCGGGGGCGGGCGGCGGGGGGGGTGCAATTAGTGATTGAGACTAATGAGGTGACGATTTTCTTTGTTTGCTATCGGATACTGATTTGAGATCGAATGGGGGTGGCGCTGGGTGAAATTTTAAGAACATTTTAAGGTTGACTAGCATTGTGAGTGGAACGTACATTTGGTTGCATAATATAGGCATGGGTATAAAAGTTTAAAAGTTTATTAAACCTTACAACTTGTTCACAGCATTATAATTTAACTAAGTATTTAATTCAGTCTGCAGTGTATTTTTTTTATTCACATTTTCCTTCCCAAAAACCAAATTACTTGATCCAAATTTTTTCAGACGTTGCAGTCATTGCGAATTCAAAAAGATCTTAACCCCAAACGCGGCGGGGTAAATAAACATTCCCTTCTCGAGTTAGGGGGGTGGTGGGGGGGCGATTCTTTGCTGCAGCTGCTTTGGGCTGTTTTAATTCGCTTATTTCTGCCGGGAAATTGCTAGTGTGTTCCCGAATTAACGGGATGAGGGTGGTTTGGAAAAAGCTGATGGCGATTTTAAAAACCAATCAAATATGTATTTGTCATGGGACGGAACCGTACCTAATAGGTTATTTAGTTATGATGACTCATTCATTTACTCATGTTTGTTATTCATGATTACTATACTACACAATAAAGTAGCCCAAATTCTTTAAACTAAGGTAAGACATTCTACCACAATAATTATCGATTGCCAAAATTTTGCAATCGATAATTATTTGAGGATAAATATGTATTTGATAAATACTAAAAAAACCTTTTATATTTTCCGGACCATAGTTAATTAAACTTGTTAATTTTGTCCGCCTTCGCCTCTAACTTGCCCCGCAATGACCTTCGTGCAGGAAGTCTGCATACGTCAGCCCCGCGATTGTAAAGGCGATGTGATCCTCACTCTGTGCGCTGCTAAAAATAAATTACCGTCGCCAGCAAATACCGCACTTTGTGGGCTGGGTGCTAGTGCTGGGGCTACGGGATGTAATGGGTTAAGTTTACTGGGAAGAATTATGATTATTTAGAGTTAGTTTTTAGAGGAACCTGTAAGTATATAAATAGTTCATGGCATATTTTTTAAGATAATTTGTTATATTTGTCAGTATTTGATTATGCAGGCCGATTAGGTTAGGCTATCAATGTGACAAAGGAAGTATTGAAAAACTTATAATAAAAACACCAGATAATATGACGTAAATACGAAATAAACTGAACAAAGTGAACAAAAGCACAAAGAGCTAAAGCTAAGACCACTAGGCTGCTCCTACACCTTATTTAAACTTGAATAAATTACAACACAAAAGCATATTATCTTCACACGAAGAAAGCCGTTCGCATAATTACAGTGACACCAACACACATGCATTCTACATTCAAATAGTTACAGAATTGTCGACTACCCTTTTTTCCCAAGAAAAAAATTACTCCCGGAGACAAAAGGAATTAATGTGGGCAACGAGGCACCTTCCACAAACAGAGAAAAAACAAAAACAAAGCAAAATGGCGGACGGTGGTTTACTCTAGAAGACATGATTTGAGGAAAAAGAAAATCAAGTAGTTTGTTAAGGTTTCTTGTGCAAATCTCGGCATTCATTAGTTGTTCATACTGGTGGACTGCTTAGCAATCATGGAGGGACGTTTGAAAAAAGAACTCATACTGTCCGCTCGCTAGTAGTCAGTATTGCAAATCCAACGTTGAGCTAGATAAGATAAATACTACGATTTTCAGTCATATTTATTAAAACTACGCACGGTTTTGTAGCAGTTGGTTTTGACATCGGGTTAATTTATATACATAGGTAATTTGTCAGATGTTTGGAATGCTTCAAGATATGTTTTTGATTTTATTTCACAATAATTAGGTTTTAGTATTTTTTATAACTTTTTAACAGACTGAGTTTTAAAAAACGGACTGTTATTTATTAACCCATCCATTACACCGCTTTTATTCAAAATGGGCTGCATGTCGCAAATGACATAAGTCACTGACTGACAGATTGCCGCAAAACCTCAGAACAAGCGGAGAAAACCCTGAAATAGCATCCATTACATCCTGCATTGCCGTCTATTATCCAGCGGGATCCCACCGGCGGTGATTATTCATCGTTGCCTTGATCACTGCCACCCTCCACCTACTAATCACAAGCAACGACTGCCCATCCGTCAACGTCAACCGTACATCACTCAGGACGTGTCACAACCAACTTACTAATACAACCCACGACACCTTTAATACGACGGACGAAAGCTCAAACTCCGATGACGAGCCACACCACGGAACTTGGCATGATCAACGAAAACCAGCTGATGGGGACACATCTTTCCGAAAGTTTGACTAGAACAGGCAGACCAGTTAAAGCTGGACACGTCGAACGTATGTCACAAAACATTATCAGAGTCTCTTAATTGAAGATAATAAGGGAGGACATGTGTCTTTGTCGTGTTTTATGGGGTGTGAGAGGTGTATCTTTTTTTAATAGCCATTACGAAGTGGAAGAATTAATAAATTTGTGACACTCACTCACCATTAGCGGAAGTCGTTCTGCATTCCTGAAGTTTTTAAACGCTGTTAAAAGGTAAATGGCTTAAAGCTGTCGCAATCGTTCTTTATCTATGAACTAAATCAATCAAGATGTCAGGCTCAAAGAAAGATAGATCTTGACTGAAAGCATCAATACTGTTCAAAGCTAAGGTAACCTATGTACCGTTAACTGGAAACGTAAGATGGTAGCTTATAAATTGCTATAGTTGTCGGATCGTCTTGCCTGCCCACCTGCATTCGTGGAGCAATATCAATCCATCTGCGAGTGGGTGGTGGGGGGTGGGTGTTGGGGGGCAGCGGGGGGCAGTGTCCGAGACGCGGGGTGACAGGACGTCTTTGAAGGGTATTTAATTTCGTGCAAACGACATGACGTGGCGCAGACAGCTCGTCGTCGTGACGGCGTTTACTCGCAGTTTTTGAAATAGAAAAGAACTGGAGTTTCGTAGCCAATAGCGATGGAAAGTATTAACTTTTTCATAGAGCACAAATTGGAGCGTGGGCCTCATCGGACATAATTGGAGATCAATGTCCAGCAGCCTTTGAATGGACGTCCTTACATGTTTATAATAATTTGAAAACCGGTCATATTTGCACAAAAGAAGCTACTATTTGTATCCTCAGTCCGTGCCCCCCTTATTATCGGCGGGGTGTGGGGTCAGTCCCCGCGCGGGCGGGGGGGGGGCGGGGGGCGCGTCACGTCACTGTCCCGGATCGCCATCATGCTGCCGTCTTGTTTGCCTCCAACGACGTACTTTCCACTTCAAGGGTTGGGAATGTTCAACAGTCGATATTTGAATTATTTTATCGTGCATGTCTGAGTGGGAGAATTTTCGGCGGTATTAGTTTTCAGTTTCGTCGAGGGTTTAAGGTTAGTTTAATTGACGGCTGCCTTTCTACTGTGGCTTTCCTTTAAATGGAATGTATAAGGTCCGGTAGATTTGATAATAAATAATTAAAGTAGAGGATTAGTATTTGAATCGATACAATGAAATTGGGGGCAGCATTTTTCTGTTCTCATATGCAATCGCTCCATCTTACGTCCGTTCGCTGCAGTAATATCAATCCATCTGACGGCGCCCCCGCGGGGTGTGTGGGGGGTGGTGGCGAGGCGGGGGGCGGGGGAGTGAGGGGGTGTCACGTCACTGTCTTAAATGACTGTCACGGGTGCACTAGAGCGCCATCTACTCGCCTGAAGAACGACGGACGGGCATACAATGCCCGTTCGGTAGAGACCTTACTTCTTATTGTGCTCGCTATTTTTATGTTAATGGTGATTGGTTTTGCTTCGTAATTTGTTTTGGGGTGTGTTCTTTGTTGAAGTTTCGTCATAAGCTCTTTGTTTTAGCGTTGGGTACGTGTCATTGTCTGGCGAGGCTCGCAACCTCCGCAACACGCCTGCACTCAAACTGTGAACTAACGTTTATGTTAAAGTTGACGCGGCCCGCGAATGGCAGACGCGCGGGAACGCTTGCTTGCATTATCTCTCCCGGAACATTTGACTGATTGGAAGCCACCAGTTGCGCTGTGGTTCTTAGCCACTGGGCCCGGCACGTGCTTTTGTACGAAAGCTTTCAACTTGTACGCAATATTGTTGTATATTATTATTATTAATTAAAATCTTGTTCTAAAACAAACCTGACTAACTTGTATGTAAACAACAGTCTACATTCTAAAATGTTACATTTAACTAAACCCTATTAACTCCTATTACCTTTCAACTCTTTCCCACCAATCATGATTCTTACAAAACCCGTTTCCACCAATAATTAACCCAAACCCCCCTACATTACAATCACCTCCCCGCCATGCGGCGTCCATCCTCTGCGCTCCGAGTGATCAAGTTGCATTCGCCGCATCGAGATGACGCGCGCAAGGCTGTCACCACCACGTCCCCAAGTTTACTTGGCTCCGTTGGAAATTTCACTCCAGACTTGCTGGAGGGCCGCGGTGCGAGGCATAGGCGGATGGCTGACAGTGGACTAATAATGGGAAAGTTAAGAAATTAATTTGGATGTATCGATAAGAGTCTTCTATTAAGACGAAGTCCTAGTTTATCAATAATTTATAAAATGCTTATGGGATTTAAAAAAAAATAGAAACGTTTATTTAAAAATCTGCTTGATATTCTATTTTGTGTTTTGCTGTTTGATATATCCAACCAGTGTCTTTTTAGGGTTAACAAAATTAAAGTGTATGTAATCAAAGATTTCGTCCACTACAACTTAATAACTCTTTATAGAAAAGGTCTTCCGCTTCTGTTTCTCTAACAAAACAAAGCCAAAATCTAAAAGTTATTTAAAAAATATATATATAATTAAACGTGCTAAGACTAAAGATTTAAAAACAAATCTTAAAAAAAAGTAAAAATACTTCTGCTCTTATTAAACTAAAACCATGTTAACCTCGCTTCCGCCCGTGCCTCGCGCCGGCCGGCTCGAGTCACTCACGTCACAGTACACAACTGTCGTGCCCACGATGACAATCCTCGACTGAGCTGTCAGCTACTTCTGACAGATGACGTCTTCGTTTATTTCGGTATCGATTGTCACCGCGATTGACGGGACCGCGACAGTCACGTAAAAGGGGATTGCCTCCCCCCTAAGGGGGTTGATGCACTCATAGTTTTGTTAAGAAAATAAATGTCGTTGTAAATAATTAACCGAGAAATAGATCATTTTTTTATTTATTCAATTTAAAGGCTGTATTTGAACTCAGAAATTACAGGACCCAATTTTTGTTTCAAGTCCGAATAAATTAAAAGTAAAAATTCTAGGACTGTGTACGGCGGAGTCGTGTCGGTGACAAGCTGTCAGCTGTCAGCTGTCAGTCTGCGGCGACACGCGACGCGGCGCGGACGAGACGCGCCGTGACTTCTGATAGGGCTGTAAAGAAATTAGAATTTCAAGCTTTTTTTTACTCAAAAGTTTTTTGAAAGATGTCGTGTTGTTCTAAAACTTCTGAGACAACCTCATTCCACCTCAGAATAAACAGTGTAAAATCATAAACATTTTAATCAAGAACGGAATTAACTAAATAACACAATCAGAACCTGATTCCGCCCGCCCGAACGTGAAATAAGAGCAAAACGATTAACCCTCTCGGGCGGGGTGGGTCACTCAGACCGAAGTCCACACAAAGACACATCAAAGAAAGTCCTCACGTATGCACTTGATCGGGCAGTGCACTAACGTGACGGCGTCCATCGGTTGCTGGGGGGGTGGCCGGGGGGGGAGTCGCGGGGAGCGGGGGGGCGAGGGTAATTGGAGGGGGGAAGAAAGCTTTAAAAACAGAGGCAGAGAGCGGCGTCTCAGCGACGGCCCAATACGTCCCCAGTCGGCCGCCGATTGCGAGCCGTGCATACGCTGAGGGATGGTCAGCAAACTATTAAAAAATAAACACAAAGAAATTGGGTTAAAAGTTAAGTAAATTAATACAAAAAATGCTTATCATAAGATTAGTGCTAGTCTTCATGTAGTTTCCCATACACTAAACGAAGCATAACGTAGGTAATCCAAAGTTCGCCTTTTGAATTAACTTTACTTCAAGTCTCAAAACAGTTTTAAAATACACCACCCTTTAAAACCCAACCTTTTCTGCTGTCGGTACACAGCGCAGTGGGTGAGGAAACACACGAGCATCACTAATGCAACATTCGTTATTTTTCGCCACCTTCCCTGTACTGTGCCGTATTGATTAGCACTTATTGGCGCCGACTCGAGCTACATATGTTGCTTTCTTTCCGATGCGGGTCTGCCGGACCCGAGCATCAAATGTAGACGACGTTTTTCACGTGGCGAGGTCAAGTTTTTTATTTCGATTTTGTTCTGGTAATCAAAAATATGCATACTTTGCACGAAGTTTATGTATTTTTGTCAAGGTTACTGTCATTTTCTTTAAGAAATACGCCACTCAGTATTATTTTATTTTAGTAATAACAAATAAAAAAAACAAAAGTGTCTTTTTATTTAATGTCATCGGAACTGAAAGTGGACTTCCAAAAGTAAAAACAACAGATTTAACACGAACATAAAGTTCAAACTTTGTTGACTATTTGACTGCAGTGCGAGGTTGAAAAACGCGACAGTTACAGACGGACAAAGTTTTTTTTGCTATAATTATGACTTAAACAGTTTATGTTATTCGGAGTTAACAGTCACATATGTCATAATGTTGTCGTTTCATAAATTAAGACAATTAATTACAGGTTTTTTATTATCTATCATTTTTTTAACCTATTAACCCATGGACAAGGTAGCTGTTTATTAAAATACAGACAAAAACTAATTGCCTCTACTCGAAATAATATCCTAAAATTACCTCTATAATTATCATTTAGTATCAACCCCAAATATCAAATTAGCACTGCACTTACTGCGATCAAAATAAGAAGACTGTCGACACGTCATCGCCGGTTATTTAGTTCATAACAACTTTTCAAATTAAAGTTTGCTTTAAAAGTGCTGAAATAATCCGAAACCGTGACTTGTCATTGCGACATCCTGATTGTTAGGAGTATGCGCCGGCGTCGCTATATGAAAGGTTTTTCAACTTAGTACGAAGTTATCACTGCATGCTTCGTTAGAGAGATTTACCTTAAATATAGGATAATGGACTAATGAACGGTTTTGTAATTATATTAGACAAGAACACAATTAGATAAGCATGAATTGTTTTTCTTTCCATTCGTTAAAATTAATGTTGTTATGAATAAATAATAAAATAAAAGAGAAATAAAGAAGTTTGGTTTTCTTTAGAGTAAGTGTGCATAAAAGATTTCATCTTTCGTCCCAGGAATGTGAGAAAACAAAAACAAAACATTCGAAAAAAAGTTAAATGAATAATATAAATGCACCATATTGATGGGGAGTGGCACCATATTGGCAAATTATTCTAGCCACCCAAAACATTATAGGAGCTATTATAAAAATATATTTTTAGAAAGATAAACCATAGATTGTAGATCAGGTATAAGATTAACTTTTACAACGTTTGAAATAATTTAAAAAGAAGTCTACGTGTCACTAACAGTAAACACTACATTTTTCAGAATCTATTTCTCACTCAGTAATAAGTTATTCATTATAACTATTTAGCGCAACTTCACCCTTTCACGAATCCCAGCGTTTTAAATCTGAAACTTTTCGCAGTTTTAATTAAGTTGACGTCACAGTTACAACTGTTTTGATTTGTTCCAGAACATTCGAGTGCGATTCGAGAACGTTTGGTAAATTTGTGAACCGATCGAGCGTTTGCGGAACGTTTCTTGCTTTGAAACTGTTATACGATGAAATTATAGTTTTTCCGCCGGATTTGATTAAAAGTTTCGCTGAGCTGTTGGTAGCATGTTTGCTGTAAAAATTAAGGCAATCAGAATATTCTACGACAATACAAAACGATAAAACGATTTTTATGAAAATTGAGTATGACATAGCACACTGAATACGAAAGTTAATTCAGAAATTATAATTATTTTCTTACTTCGGACGTCTAACATCGTTTAAAGTCTAAACGACTTTTTTATACGTTATGGATATGAAAAACTACTTGTTTCGAATCTGTTAGCCCTGCATTTACAGCATTTAAACTCAAAATACTGGTATACCCATGATAATCTCAATTACCATTTTTACATCCCAGACACGACTCTACACTTCCACGACGTAGACATTCCCCGAACTTTCTACTTCAAAAAGAAAAGCCTATGAATTTGTAAATAGCAATCTGAGTATAAATGTGACCGAAGCGAACTCGACTTGAATACATTCCTAATTAATATACTTGTAAAAACAGTTCAGACCCTTTCTGAGCAAGCTTCCAGAATAAGTAACTCCAAAAGACATAACCCAAAATTGGATTACCGTACAAGCTAGACCTCTCACCGACTGACTCGTAAATATTTTAAAAACTACCCCCAAAAACTACCGCTATCAGTGATCTCTTAACCCTAAACCGCGGGCGGGGCGCATTTGGCCCGGACGATATTGGACGGGCAGGTACTACCAATATTCGTTGAATCGTTGAATCCCATCACAGTATTGCGAAAGAAATCAAATTAGATATACAATAAGCGCGGTCGTGGGTGAATTTACATAAGTATCTAAGCTATTTGGCCGGTTGATGTGAGATTGCGGGTAGAAACAATATTGCCTGTGTTTACGGGGCTGTCCCGGGCTCGTGACATGGATCCTTGTATTTGTTTTCTTCGATTGGCTTTTAAAATAAATAAAAAATACAGTTGAACAACACACGTCACAAATGATGGAACTCATAAAAGAAGTATATAGCCCATAAAATAACCAACTTTGCCGAATGCCTAGGTAACGGAGTTTGTGGTATAAAAAAGAAATAAAATCAATGCAAATCCCATAAAGGGACGTAACATAAAACATAAGTGTCGACTATAGTCTGGTGAGTAACTGACCCCAATAAAAAGTTCGCACAAAATAAAATTCGATCAAATAGACCCTAGTGCGGGGTTCGTGTAAAATGTGGACAGGTTCATCTTGAACGGTTAACTTCGTATTTTACAAAAAAATCGACCCTTCGGTTCAATTTTTTGTAATTTGGTATTAAATACATTGTATTTTTAATTATATTTTTTATTAAATATGTAATAAACATAATAAAGTGACCCAACCTACGGCTCGCCGTGAATTCCTGTCGATATTAAACCTACTTTATTTTGAAAAGAATTCCGATGGACCCTTCGCTCTTTCAGCCCTTGACTTGAATTTATTAACTTGAGTTTCAGTATTTTGATGAAAAAGTGGTTTGCATTGACATTGCAGGAACACATCAATAAATTTTATTGTATATATTTGATTTTTAAGTTAAATTGATTGGAAGTTTTAGAAATAGCAGTAGAGTGTTCCTAAATCTTGAGATCCGACAAATTTAAAATAGTTTGTCTGGTTGAAGTAAAATAAAATAAATGTTGAGGAATGTTTCATTAACCTAGTTTGTTCCTAATAACACAAATCTTATAAAACCCAAACTTAAAAATAATTGTATGTTTCCTAAGCCTTTTACATTTTGTAAATGTATGTCGGAACTATGGGTCGAACTTATTTGCAGAACCAAATATTTTGTAGCATGGGAAATTTTAAATAGTTTAATTTTAAATGAAATTATTAAGTTAAATATTAATTTAATCTGATAATCGTGCGTTATGTTATTAACTATGAAATATCATTAATGAGTTTCTTTTTTATTTTTCAGGTAAGTCTACAAAACACATTTGTCAAACAGCTGAAGTAACCACATATCATTGCATCAACACAAAGGTTAGAGTTTTGTTTCCACTCATATATTTCTTTAATTTCATGATTATGTATTCCCAGCACACGTGTAATCTATCAAACAAATCAAATAATTCAATAATACATCCGATTCCCCCCATCTCTATTAAAACTCGGGATCTCGGTGCGGGATTGCCAATCATACCGGGATCATAGTATCAGCCAGCCGGTAATAACTGCATTCCTAGGAAAATAATTTCAAAAGAATTCAAAAGAAACACGTAACATAATATAGCTGCTTCATAAATCTATTCAGCGATACGACGACAATATTATAAACCCTTCACATGCCGTTTATAAAAAAACGTATCATTTTGTTGCCCCCCCCCCTCGTCACCCGGCCCCCCGCGTCAGGGGGTAGTGGACATTGTCTGCGCGAGACAGCGGCCGTCGACTTAGCTCCTAGTGACGCTCTAATGATTGACAAGCTTATTTCGTCCAGTCCGCTCGCAGGTCAAAGGAAACTTCCAGAAAGGGGGGCCTGGGCAGTAATTAGTTTGTTTGTGATTCCGAGGGGGGAGCCCCGTCCGATCGACCAACTTCCACTCGTCATTGTTACGTGACTGATGATTACTGAACCCAAAGTTATCTAAACCAACCCCACGTTAATCAAAATAGCAACATAAAAATCAAAACAGAGATTTAATTAACTTCCTACGCCGCATTTGCAAAAACAAAACATCTTTAAGGAAAAAACGGTGTCTGTTAACGAGATTTTCCATGTAACCAATTATTAATACTTCTGCATGATCAGGGGGTGGGGGGTGGGGGGTGGAGGGAGATAATTGGATATTAACAGACACAATCTGTCACTCGTCGCGGCCGGACGCGCGGTTAGAAAATTGAATCCATCCAATTAATTTTTGCTTTTAATTTCGAATGTTGCGGTATCAGCCGCAGTTTAAATTTGTTTGAAATGTCAATTTGTTGATGACACTTCTTGTATGTTTACGTAAACAAAAGATTTATATGAAAAACATATTTTTTAACCAAATAAAACTTTCGTACATTTAGACTATAGTTAAATTCGCACACGGACAACAGCCGTACACACGACACGCACACATACAGAGCTCGACATAAAGGTAGTCGCACACTACGGGAAATGGTCACCGAAGCGAATCGCTCCCCACGGAAGCAGCATTAAAACTTTTGAGTGATTTCGCTCAGTCAAACGCTGCAAGACGGGCCAAGTCCGGCTCGGACACCAGACAGGGTGGCCACCCGTTTGATATTTATAAGGACAGTCCCTTTATTGCAAGGGGTGAATCGAAAGACAATCATTCGTAGTTCGAGCGGAATAAAATAGGATTACTGAGTTGGAGTTTCTGGAAATTCGAACGAATTTGAAGAGTTGGTACTTCTGATTTCTGTTGTTTGCTGCATGGATCGGATGTTTATAGTGATTGAGTTTGTCGAGGATAGTTTCGGGAAGATATTGCATAAATAAACTAAACTTTTCCAATACGATTGCTCTCATAATATATTGGTTAGGGTATCTTAGGTTTAAGGTTTCCCTATCAACTTGTTGTATATAGCTTTTTACTTGTGGACTTTTTTCTAACTACCAAAAAAATAAACTCATCATACTTATAAGTAAATAGATAGGAGTTTTAACACTTTTTCTTTAATTAATTTATCTTTTTTACCTTACGTTTTCTTCGCTTAAGTAAGTAATGAATACTCAAGATATTTTCCATGTGAGTGCATGAACCACGGCCACCCTACAAGGTCCGGAAGCGGCGATGGTCGCGGCGACTAATTTGCGAATAGTTGCGACGGTGGCAGTTCGGCGACGTTTTCCTCGCTTCATTATGCGACATTGTCGCGCGATAAAACTGCACGGATTGATTCCGGGACGCGTTTTTGTAATTAGAACTTAGGAGTTTTTTCAGTATTTAAAAATTTGTTACAGTCAGTAGTATTGAAGGTTAGATATTATAAGACAAAAGCCAAGACTTAGTTCATAAAACAATAATATGTTAAACGAGAAAAACGTATGCAATTTAAAACAAAGATATAAGCTTAAAACAAACTTATTGAAAAAGTCAAAAACGTATCTAATCCCGAACTTATGTTAACATTGTATTCAATCCCAACCCAGACGCCAATCCCCGATCGAACAAATCAAGCCACCCATAAAAAGAGCGAGCGAAAACTTAAACATTTTAACCCCATTATCAATTCGACATCGCTAAGCACGTGCACACGTCCGTCCGTGAGGTGGCGTAGGGGGGCAGCGGGGGGGAAGATGCGGCGGGGGGGTTAAGGAGAGGGGGTGACGTCTCCATCGTCCGGCGCGTCAGCAGCAGATCAATGCTGGACAGCCCCCACCTGCAGTTTTAATTTTACGGGGAGACCGACAGTGGACACCCACCTTTGTCTCAGAGATGCTTTTGTTTTTTTTTCGTCGAACGCAAGGGACGTTCGGGCACGATGATGTGTCAGTTGTTTTGAACGGGATAACATGTCGATGTAAGTTAAATGCTAGTAAAGTTCTCTAAAAGGTTGTAATAGTAAAAAGGGTTTCCGCAACTTTGTAATATTGACCCAAAAGTTATAATAACACTGTCAACAAAACGGTTACAAATAAAGTAGAAATGACACAAGACACCGTAAGCTTTTAAATTCGAATCGCCTTAGAATACTCATTGATTTCCCAGTAGGTGTGCGACGCGATACAAATAAAATTGAAAGAGAAAGGATTTAACTATTGTTCGTATAAAGTTTGACGAGGGCACCACTATATATAGCTGGAAACGAAAACAATTCGGGGAACGTCGTAAATTCCTCCAACTAAGTACTTTACTGAACTAAGTGCGGCCGAAACAACTTTCCCGCGCATCATTTGAAAATGGAGCAGATTTTTCTTTTTGCGTCCCCACGAACAAGCGGACAGCCGTCCGTAAAATTCGAAACGGACCGCAGATAACGTTTTTTTACTCTTTTCAGTGACAGTCAACCCTTTTGACATTATCTCGATGACGTCACGGCTTGTCTTGTGCCTCTCGTTGTCTACCAACGAGACTTTTTGCAATTTTTCTCCATTGTACTGCAAGCAAGCTACTCGCAGATACGATCATTACATTATCTTAGCAATTTACCTCTCGCAACATTTTGAAAAGGGTTATTTAATAAAGAAAGAAAGTATCGAACTTTTACTATAAATTTCATCAAACCCTGACACAGAGAGAGCGACAAAACAATACTACGTAGGAATATGTCGCGAAAGTAAATATTAGCTGGTGCGAGGGGCGCCCCCCTATTCCCCCCACTTCGTTATCACGTCCCGGACATAATTTAAGATGGAAGTCAAAGGGAACTGGTCTGTCTGTTTAGAACATTCGATTCGTCAGTCTGTGCGGCGTGTGTTTGTTTAACCATTTTGTACATATTAAAGCTTAAGGGTAGAGACTCTTTGTTGATGCTAATTCATTTTAGTATTTTGAGCTCATTAATTTAATTTAAAACAATAATAGTTTGTTTTTAATTTTAAAGTGACTATGATGATACGTAAATGTTTTAATTAAAATTTATTAAATAGGACAAAATAATACTTTGAAAAAGCAGGGTAATTACACTAGATTGGACCGAAAACTCCAAACTGTGGAGCCGTCGTCGATAGTTGCCTGTGACGTCACACTCCGCCCATTACCATACGATCCGATTTATCACCTATTCGAATTCGCTGGCGAGGTTCAATTATTATAAATATGGCGTCAATGTGGGTCAGGCGAGGCGAATGCGCTCGGGGGGCGCGGGGGGGCGGCGGGGGGGGGGGGGTCGAGGGGGGCGACGAGGGGCGGGCGGGGGACACCCGTCAATCGATTGTCAAGGAGTGCAACGATACGAAGAAGTTTCAAAACTAGCTAGCACCTCCGACGGTGCATTTCAGGTGCGTCGCCCAGACTACTGCACGGAGACTTTGGATGTCTTGACATTGTTACAAAGTGCAAGGAAAAATGAAGAGGTATTTCAAAGTAATTGACACCGTTGAGGCTATGATATAGTGATTGACCCAAATAGATGCAAATTAAATAGAGTCGGATGACAATAACACATGTTCAGCGTCGCGGAGCCCCGCGTGGGCGGCCGCGGCTTATGTCATTAATTTGTCACGAGAAATACGTGTTTTGATCATTTGTCTTAAAGATTACTTCATACCTACTCACTTATTGTTCTTGAAGAGTTTTTTTTAGATTTAACAATAGAAATCAAATAAAACCCATCTTCGACCACAATCAGCTAATCTCTCACATACTCCGGCGCACACAACAAGCTATAAATATATTTTATAGCGCTATCAATCCATAGACAACAGCTGCTCTACTCGTTAAAACGACGATGATTGATCAGGCGACGTTTCTCGACACATGCTAAATAAATAACTCTAAATTATATCCGTGGATTACATGGATTTATTGCAAGTTTTTTTTGTGCTCTAGCGGCGATTTCTAGTTTTGTTTTAATGTCGGGACGTGGGAATTTGGCTATTGAGTCACCTGACGTGACACGTGAATGATGTCTCAATTTGCGCAGAAATAAAACAAAAATATACCTCACACTAAGAATAGGCCGAGTCATAAAATGTTTGAACTCGACAAACTTTTCATGAGTAATTCTTATAAATCTAAGTCAACATTATAATCCTAGAACTTTTTGTCATTTATTACTAATTTTTTGGGTAACTTTTTTAAACTTTTTCAATTCTACCTCCGTAATTTATGCACGAGCACTTCCCGAAGTCCTCTCGTCAGGCACCTTCGGCCATTCATCCACCTGAAATATTCCTGAAAGCTTTTACATGAAACTTCAAAAAAGTGCGACCGCGGAAGACATAAAGCGACGCTCCTGTGATATACGTCCAGTTGGAGATATGCCCTTACCATTGGTGGCATACTTTACATGCATTTTTACTTTTAATATGTATTTTTTTTAGAAAGTTTTAAACTAAGTAAACTAAAACGTGTTTTCCTATTAAGATTTAACATATACGGTTAATTCTTTATTAGATATTATGTTATCATTGTCGTGTACGATAACAACAGAAGTAAGAAGAACTTTAATAACTTTGAAAAAAAGAATTTACCAACAACGTAACAGTCGTAACAACTTCAAATACTTTATCACGTAATTAAACTAAAATGACACAATTTAATTGGTCAACAAACGTCATACCACATGAGTAAAGAAACTGAACAGAGACAAAGCTACATACGAATGCGCTGTGACAGGTACATCACTACAAGTGCAACGCGTGTGTGTGCGTGACCACTGGCCGCTTGTCACGTATGAGCCGAAACCGCTTCAAACAAGATCAGCCAGTGGTCAATCTCAGGGCGTGCAGGCGTGACGCGACGCTCGAACGTTGTGCGTGTTTTGTTTTTGTTTTCGAGTTTCTCACATAATACGTAGTAATACTTTTGTTTTAGTATTTAAAAAGTATTTAAAAATATAGGAAAAGATTCTTTTTTTTGCCATTATAAGGACTTTAATGAAGGTAGTGTGAAATCAGGTTTTTTGATAATACCTCCTGACAATTTTATTGAATTTGTTGAATTGCTTGAGCAAAAATTTCGCGAATATTTTGATCTTCATATTAAAAATGTTAATATTGGTAATGAAATATTAGCACGTTTGCAAGATTGTACATTTCATATGCCATGTGAGTGTTTCCCATTGGTTTATTTGAAAAAACTTTATATTAGATTTAGAATTTATCATTCGATTAAAAGACACAACAAATTATTAAAAACCAAAAGTAATAAAAAAAATATATTTAGAGTATGTAATTTGTAAAAAAAAAAACTAATTTTAATAAAAAATTTGAAAAAAAAGTACATTTATATTTTTAATTTATTCAATTGTGCCAACCCTACCAAAATAGGTATAAATTTTGCTAGCTCTTTAGAAGCTTTGTCTCTGTTCAGTTTCTTTACTCATGTGGTCATACTCTGTACAAATTAATTACATTTTTGCGTACAAATTCGTACATAACAGCGATTTGACTAAAATCACTCATAGTACCGCGACGTTTGAATCAAAAACGTAGAGCGCGGAGTTGACATTCCGTCTGCCTGATTTATACAGTAAACATATAAATCTGACTTCAGCCGGGGAGAAATATTTTTGTGCTGCTCTCATTTCACAAGATATGTACAAAAATGCACAAACTAAGCATTTTGTATGGGAGTGAAACTTATGAGAAGTTATTTAACTTAATGTGTCTTTGTTTATGTCGTTAATTGCAAGTGCTTCGCTCAGTATTTTAAAATACATATTTTTCTATTGATCACAAACCTTTATATAGACTAATGAATAGTCAAAAATTAAATAATATAAAATGAATAATTAAATAGCGAAATCTTGAGGAATCGATAAAAAAAATTGTATAACCTAAATTTATTACTACCATTATCATATTTAATCTGAAAAGAACAATAGGCATCTCTAAATCTACTAAAACCCCGTATTAAATATAAATCTTTCCTTTGCTGACTGTACGTGTATATTTCAAATCTCGCGCTAATCATAATTTAGTTCTGTCATTGAATTATTGCCACTACGAAAAAATGTCGCCGTCGCCTTCCCGCTAGTCAGGTTATGCAAGAGTTTGGCAAAAATACCGCGATATGTCACGATTAGCCGTGAACAATCCGATTTTGAAGCTATTTACGTGGCGCGATATTTATCGCTTGATGTGGGTGACAGGGTTTAGCGATCGCTAAATAAGATTGAAAGGCCTTGATACCTTATTGTTTTTTTCTTACACATTAGTTTTGTAAATCTATTTTTTTTTATTAATACTAATATTTTGTCAAACAAACCAAAGTTTGTATTCTACAACAAACATATTACATACGATAATCCAACCCCAACCATTGAAACTCGCAGCAAAATCAATACGAGCAGCTCAGTGAGACGATCCGCCCGCGTTCGGCCATTATCATATTTTTGAGCACTGCTCCACTCATAAAGATGGTAGAAAATGAGCACTAATTTCCCGCGGTGCCTCCCGCGCACAAAGAACGCCGGTTTTACATAAATTTGTCATATTTGTGAGCGCCGCTACCACCGGTGCCAAGTTTCTGGGGAGGCGACTGATGCCTGACATTTGGATGTGTTGTGATAGCTAGAGGGTTACGGGGTTTTTTGCAAATGAGTTTTGTAGTGATTGCATCTCTTTGACTTTATAAACATAGAGAAATATTCACTATTTTTTTAACTTAAGTTTCTTACAAACACATATGTACGTTCTTTATTTAAGTAACAATTTGGTTTAGTAAAACAAAACCTACACGTTTTTGCAAGTACCGCATTATTATTTATGTCCACAATTAGCGGCGCTCGAACATTTCATAAAATTACCCTCGCACTTGCCCCATACCCCCCTCGTATCGTAACGGACGGGGGTAAACATCATAACATACAAATGTTGTAGTTCTTGGAGCACCCGTCTATAGTAAATCATTCAGCGGGTCCCGCGCACCCCGCGCCCCGCACCCCGCGCACCCCGCAAGGAGACGGCTTCACAGACACGATAGCTCTGTGAACTGGAAATTATGTTGTTAATTCGTAAAACTAGAATATTATACGGTTATGGTGATTTTGTATATGATTATGAGGTGATTTAAGTCAGTGTTAGTTATAAAAAACAATTGTTTTAGGCAATAAATAATTAAGTAGGTAGTGTACTCAATCTTGAAAGTCTTTTAATTCAATATGTATTTAAATTTTTAATCTAACTTTATTTCAAAATCAAACTATAAAGTATCGTACTAAAAACATTTCTATAGTTTAATATTTTAATTAAGTTTGATACAAAATATTCCCTTTATTAAAATGATCCTGTCTACCCATCTCTGGTCTATGCATTAAGTGCAACAATCGCTGCGTCGTAAGTCAGTCAGCTTCCAGAATTTACTGTTTTTTACTTACGAGCGAGCGGCGAGCTCCGCGCCACGATTTACAGCAGTTCAGATGTTTCGTCGATGTACCGACGTCGGTGAAGAGTGAATATAAATAAGTGTTTATACTTCAAAGTATCAAAATTAGTTGAATAAAATATGAACCATAGTCGTAGATCGTAGCAGATGCTACGGTGCTACGAGCGTAGTAACAACTTTTTTTATATGACAAAAAGATGCTTAGCGCTTGGATTTTGACAAAAAAGATATTGTCAAAGACATTATTACAAAAGGTGTATCCAAACGTTCGTTAACCCTTAATCGCTCGGCGGGATCACGCCATCGCCATTCCGAACCCCGAACAAAAAGCGAATAATTTCTTTATAAATTATTACCACCAGTGAGAATTGAACTGATATCCTTCAAAGGCGGGGGGTTGTGGGGTGGGGGGTGTGTCGAGGGACGTGCGGCGTGATTTATCGGGCTATAAAGTATTATAATTAAAAGCTGGAGGGCGAAACTATACGGTGGAGGAACTATGCCCCGTTTGTGTACCGCAGACGTAATGGGTCGGACGGACCCGCCAGCGACTCGCAGGTTAACGTTTTATATGTTATGTCAATCGAAACTATTCACAGTTTATTTACTCATTTACTATTCAAAGTTTTCAGTATGATTTTTTGTTGGTGCAATAAAATAAATATATAGCTTTTATTATAATTCAAAAGTTTTATTTTTTAGTCTTGTAATTATTTATTTATTTATTTACTTACTTTAACAAACACATACAATCATACTATAATCAAATTAACGTTCTAATTAGTCGTTACAAAAGTATTTGTTACATGTTCAGTATGTTAAAAAAATGTAAGTAGTATTTGAAAAAAAAAGTAAACAATACAGTTTTATTAACAAACTATGAACAATCTATTCGTAATTGAGAACTACAATCTGTGAAAGTCGTAGCACTGTAGTACAGATTGTGGTCCTTCGGTAAAAAATAAAAATCAAAAATTTACAAAAAGAAATTCTTTTTTTTTAAGTTGAGTACCGTAACTAGCATACAAGTAAAGTACGGCTGGCGTCGCTCCGTCTCCCGCTATGACAAACGCTCTGTTTATTAAAGTCAAAACATAATACGGGCGCGGTGTAAATCACGCCCCCACTCCCCGCGCCGCCCCCCGACCCCCCCAAGTCCACTAATTTCCAGAAATGGTCATTTGGAGTCCAGACGCCGTCGGAGGAGCCAGCCCCGGACCATGATTTGTGTGACCGTTATTGTTTTTGGAGTAGAATTGTGTTTTAAATATTATTTGCATGGATTTTGGGTCGGAATTTATGATATGTTTGCATTGCGTGCCCGGGTTTATGACCGCTGTTAAATATGTAGAAAGAACAGTTGTAAGGATTGTAAAGTAGCTTTACATGTAGTATGATAGGGTTAGGGATGTGTCAGGTTCGCTTGTTGTAGGTTGAAGTTTTCTGACTCTTTTACATCGAATATTTTTTTCAATTGGTAATAACAGAAGATACAAATAAATAAAAAGATTGAAAAAAGATTTGAAATAAGTTTTATATCAATCTTATTAACAATAGCAAAATAAACATACCAAATTTTGATAAAACTTAAAATATGACCTAAAATTATTAAAAAAATATATATCAATAGACACGTCTCAATAATGCAAATTCACGTTATTAAATATAATTCACAGATCCACGGTATCCTTAACCGTAGCGAAATTAAATTCTGTCAGAAACGGCGCAACAAATCATATTTATTTACACCTAAAAATACCTCGGGTGCCCATTACGAAGTACAGAGCGCGCGATGCCCGCTTCGGAGATTAGGCAAGGAGCGACATTAAAGAGAAATTATTTATTTAGGGCCCACCAGCTAGATTACATTACTCCATATACATAAATAACGAAAACAATAAGAGCTATTCTAATAAATTATCTTTTTATTGCTGGATTGTGAAAATTTTAGACACTTATCCTGGGGAGCGTCGGGATGGTTTTGTCCCAATTATTTATGAGGAGTCGGGTCTGAGAGACCCGCGGTGGTGGCTGGTGACGCGTCTTGTGTCGCGGCCGCCGAAGGGTTAACTGCAAGCATCTGTTGATCACTAGAAGCTGATTTATGGGCAAATTAAATCACTCACACGAAATGAGCTCAGTCGATTCTAATGCATTTGTATGTGTAAAGATAGGATAGGGTTTTGATGCTTCTTGGTGTTAATGTTGTTATGAAAATAATAAGTAACTAAAATAAATTATATTTTTCAACCGAGTACAAAATAAAATAAAACGAAGCATCACATACATCAGCCCATTGTAAGCACACGCGATATCACCATACCACAAATCAATCACAAAAAAAAAACAAAAAAATGTCCTTCAGTTTCGGTATGCCACGAACCTTACTATGAATAATCTAATAAATAATCTTTAGAATATAATTTATTAAGCATTACCGGACGGAAGCCTTGACAGAAAGAGAGGCCGAGAAAATAAAGCAGGGGAGTGAGTGGGACAGAGCTAGTATCGTTCGTCATAAATAACAGGCAGGCAAAAACAATGGACAATGGGTCTCAGAGATACGTCTTCTTTAAGGTACCCGTTCAGGTTAAGGGGAGGGGGGGAACAATCTGGACCGTACTGGGTTTCAAAACCGCGTGCGCAGTGATATCAACCAATTTTCAATGTGATATGACACTATGAGATTTCTTAGCCATTTTTCAATATGAATCTAAATTTGATCGAAACTAAAAATATAAAGAATGTTTTATAAAAATATATAGTAGTGTAACTTTCTTGATACTTGTTTGATAAGATATTCTAATAAGATAAAAACCTGCAGTATCTAACTGGAGAAATAAAGCACAGATTAGGTGGAAATATTATCAGCACCTTATCAGATCTGAACACCCAAGCTCGAGTACATTTGCATTTGCGAATAATTCAGCTGCAATTAACAGATGGCGCTTTCATTTTTTTTACCAAGGCTATTATAGTTCTTATTAAAGCGACCTTATAGTTCTAATTATAAGGGCTACAATGGGTTGTAAGGTATTGGCAGATGACATTAGTTCCAAGTGGTAGCGTACTAATTGACTTTTCATGTTTCATTTTGGAGTTTCAATGCGCTGCCTGCGTGTGCGGTCGTCAAGCCAGCCCGCTTGTTGACTTAATGATCTACCGACATTTGTTTGTATTTAATTGAAAAATTTAGTTCTATACGTACTCGTAGTGACTAACGACTCTATATTTTTCCTGTATCTGTTCTTTGAAAACATACTCGCTTTAATTGACACGGGAGCCTTAAATTTATTGATAAGATGTAAATGAAAAACTTTGGCTTGTCTATTCGTTTCCTTGTATTTTTGAGTGGCAATAAAAAAGTAATGAAACTATATAACTTTGCGTCACTATCTGATGTCGCCCCCGGTGACTACACTTATTAATTTTACGACCATTCAAAATGCTCTTAAAGTTGGAATTTAAACGTGCGGTTGTGTTAGTTGCGTACGCGCAGGGGACAGACGGATATAGCGAAGAAGAGGTGAAAAGGACGTGTGAGACAATCTGTCTTGTGCAATCAATTTATTTTATAAAATTACATAGAATTTGTGGGTGTTTTTGTTTCACCTTTCTCATAATTCTATCAGATATCAGAAAATTATTGAGATTGTTTAATTAAATGCAGTTTAATTTTAATAGGTTTAGTTTTTTATAAATTAAGATACTTTTTAGACAACCTCTTTTAATTAAGGTAAGTAACCTTAATGTTACTTGGGCAGCTAAACATATTGTAAAGTCCTATTATAATATACTTACTGTCTTAAGTTCTATGCGAAACAGATCACAACATCAATTAATCAAATAGTAAAACAGATAACTATAATCTTTAATTATTTTAGCTGTTGCGAAATTCGCGGAAACCCTCTTAGTTTGCGTTGGAAGGATTGCACATAAGTCATGCGTCAGCGCACGTTACTCAATGCGCATGCGTTATCTCATTTAACGCGGGCTTCACGCGTGACGGGCTGCTTACCAAACTCGATAATAGATGGCGCTGACACCATTTACACGTAGCCTACTGCGATTGACGACACTTGATAGTTTCATATTAAATAATTCTTTAATCATATTAATATATTAGTAGTAACTTATTAATTAAACAAGATATTTTTAAACCTGACGGTAAAACATAATTCAAAGAAGTAATATGATAAACTTGATCCAAGAAAGGACAAGGTAAATCAACAATTTAATTACATTATGTCTAAAATGTTGTCATAAAATAAATTTTCTAAACCGTGGGTCAATGATCTAAATCATCTTCTGAGTTAATTAAAATTAATGATATTATTTTAATAAACATAAAAGTTTATGTGTCTCTTGGCTGATATTTGAGAATTCTATTTGTAAAAATATTTTTTGAGTGTACGACTGCACATTATTAACTTTATGTAAAATTATAACTTGATAAGAAACTTACACACAGCAATCCTTGAGCCAATCGCAATCGCAGGTTCAAAAACGTCATCTCTCAACCGACTCATTTCCATGCTCAATAAATAACAAAGTTATGTATACTTATTAACATCGGGGACTGTCATAAGTTTTATTTATTTATTTTAATTTGAAATTCCAAACAAATTAAAGTATCTGTGTTATTCAGTTGTCGACGTATCACGTTGGCCGGTGTCTTGTCTGCCACCCACTACTCACAACTCATAAATATGAGAAGTAACGCGTTTTTATTTTTTTATGACAGCTCGGTTTATGATCGGGATCGTAAATAAATAATTGTTCTGTGTGTTTGTGATTACATGTAGGTGTGATTCCATACTGGGGCTAGGCAGGTAGGTTGATTTGTACTGAGAAAGTTTTGACTTTAAAATCGCAATAAATAGAGGCCCGTATATTATGTTTTACACACGTTTAAAGCAAGCTAAAGGTTTTATATCATTATTAAAACACAACTATACAAGAGTAAAATTACTACAATGGAAAACGAAATCACCGAAACACACGACCATCGTTGTAACAAAACAATAAATTTCAAATTCAATTGATTTTGGAACGTCGATAGAATTTCTTATTTAACTTTCACAACGTGATTTAACAGCGTTTTAAGTATTTTATAACAGTTTATAGCCTACTCAAACTTGGTAATTCTAATCGTATGTTTACCATTAACACCTCCACAAAAACGGTTTACTATTTACTTACAAACGATAATAAAATAGTGAATGTGTGACGCGACCATTATTCACTAACAAACCTTATTTAGACATGAGATAGAAGACGTTAGACCAGCCTGTTAGTTAGTATACACCTTAAAAGGCTATGAATGTTTAAAATATAAATTATTAATAAGTTTTTTACAATATTCGCTCTTCCTTCTTTAATATTCTAAACTAAAACACTTATTTTTGCATGCAAATGATTACATTCCAACGATTATGGAAGAAAGTTAGTCACAGTGTCGTATTGTTGCTAAAGTTATGGTATAACTATCGATAGAAATATGAAATATTGTATTCCAAAAAGATTATAATGCGATTTCAAAATGTAGATTGTCTGCTCCATGGGTTGTGAGCTGTGACCAATCGTGATAGGTCAATTTATAGTTTTACCTGGCGATGATTAGCATAAGATTTTCCTTAACGATTTATTGTTATTAGTCGTGTCAGATGTGTCCACAATTTATTGAAGTGAGCGTGTCTCCTCCTCACATAAATCTGGATTTATTTCGTTATTAATGTGAAGTATATTAACATAATATAAAACATCAATCTGATTTTAGATGTATTTAGAAATGTTATCATAAACGGTTATAATTTTCTTATTCATGAGGTCTGGACCTAATCATCGGTTTATGTTTTGACTCGTGTCTGTATTGTATCAAATAATACATTTAATTTGTGGTTGTACCAAACAATGTCGATAATATAATCAGATCACGTAAATAAACAATAAGCAACTGCACTTTCCCATCAGCTGGTCTATTAGTGACGCCAGGGCCAATAAAGTCTTGGCTTTACGGCGCCACATGTAAAAAATAATCGAAGCAGTCTCCCTTGTCACATTCTAGTGACTACTTCTAGGCTCCGTTGCTGCTGCAAAACGACCTCCTCGCGACACCGACACCGCTCCAAACAACATACGCGACAGTCACACAAAAACAACTCCAAATCCTAACACAACACGCTAAGGTCCAAACTTGTGCGCCGACAAAAAAGCAGTTGAGATTTTAAATTTCAAACCACCAGCCACCATCACGACATTAAATTGTAATCGAACACTTTACACTGACGGTCGCAGCGAAATATCGCGTTCGGATAGTATAAATATGCACTTATCTTTCTTTTTAGTTAACGTACGTTTGCATTATGCAGCCTGGGTGGATGTTGCCCACGTGTGCTGCGAATAAAATTTTAGTGTGGCCGCATTGTTCTAGGCCCGTTTTGGTGGGGTCAGAGCGAGAGGACGGATAGGCCTTCTCACCCGAGCAATAACCCGGCCGCCGCGAGAGCCTATAACTTGAGGCAGGCGCAATGTCGGGCCCAAATGGGAATATTTTTTATCGGAACTGTGTAAAGTAGCAATCCCGGGAATTCGCTTGCTTTGATTTTTTTTAACGACCCCGGCCACAAATTGAAAGCAGCGTTAAATTTTTAAATGAATACAAAACGGTTTTCAACGGTTAGAGTTCATTAAAAGCGTCTCAATAATTTAAGACTCGAAGTTGAGCACACATTTCCATATTCGTGAACAACAAATCCGTTGCTTAAACATTTGTATACTGAATTGAATAATTTAATTATAATAATAAATAACTGGTCTTCATGATTAATTAATAGCGATATTCGTATAACCATTTGCCTATCATTGACAGTCGAAGCGTTCATGTAAATTGCCAAAAATAGCGCTTTCAACGTCACATTATAATAACGCAAAGTGTTTTAATATTTGAAAACGTTAAGTCTGAAATACATTTGAATCTTAAAAAGAAGTGTGTTTGAATCATGGCCACACCCCGGCGTATTTTATGGCGCTTGGTTACAAAAACTCTTGCCCACCTCACATCAATCACTCGTCAGGGTTGGCAGCTGCAGTAAACACGCGACAGGTCAAGGGTCCCCCCCCACCGCGGGGGCGGGGGGGCGCCGCGGGGGAGGGACGAGGGGGGGCGACGTCTCGGACTTGATTGATTTCCCATTGACGTTTACACGCATTTGAAAAGACGAACGCCATTGGACTGTTTTGATATTTCGTTTTTTGTCGATGGGTGGATGCTTGGGGATCGATAAAAATAAGGTTATGTAGCGAATAACCTGCACACGAAAGAAAAGTAAATAAGTGATTGTAAAATACACTGGTTAACATAGGTAAATATTTTCGCAAGCAGTATTAACACTCCAAATTTCTTTTGATATTCATAATTCTAACCGGATATTTTTAAACTTGTAATGAAAAAAATGAAAACATAAGTGTCAGTTCTTTAAAATTTGAACACATTGAAAAAATACAATTACCTTTTTATCTACCTTAATTATTATTTACCGCAAGTCTCAAGTCCAGTAAGTCGTGTTACGCCGCTATGAAATATTAATTCCCATCATATCGCGAATGATTGACGGGTGTCTGCACGGCCCCCCCGTCTCCGCTCCCCGCAACCCCCGCCCCCCTGTTGGTGAAATATCTCAATCTTTAGCGCGATTTATTGATTGATAGATTGATTCCTCAGGGCTTCGTATTGGGCATGTGGTGTGTGAGGATATTTATGTTATGGTAGAATTATTTTGGCATTATTGCTGCCACTGTAGATATAATGCGTGATGTTTTAGTCTGTCAGACTATTGTAATAAGATGCAGTTAAAAAGTTGGTATTTTTGTGAAACTTGCCGCATAGAAGCGACCCCCCCCCTCTCGCTAGCGACATCTGTTGCCTATTTGTCAAACATCGTTTACTATTTTCGTCGCTAACGGAGAACACTCACTTTGTCAGAACCAGCGAAGGGGTTAAACGGTGCGACTTTGTGTATGAGCGTTAGCGATTTTGAAACAATGTACCTACAGTTTTATTTCATTCTTGTAGATCTCACAATTAATCCAAAACCAATCAAATATACGTATTGCTAATACGATAACAAAACTGCAAACTTACTTAAACATAAAACCAAGTTTAAATTTTATTTTATTTGTTTATATTTATGACTGCGATAATTAGAATATTCTAATACGATACTTTTATTAATCTGGTTAGGAAATGATATGTTTCTAATTGGATATAATTATTCATGTTGCAATTAACAGATTGCAAAAATCATGTTTATTAGGAAAAATCATGTTTATTATGTTTCTAAATGAGAAACCAATAAGAGCACTACCTATGTGAATCTAACTATTCGAATGGTTCTTTTGAAGTTTTCAAACTTTCAATTTGATGTTACTAATTAGAGAACAGAGTAAAAATGTATTAATTTGAATTAACTTTTAGTAACCAGTGTAAAGTGTCATTAGAACATTTCTATTATATCGACTTATAAAACCTCAAATATATGAAACAGATTATTTTACACTGAAACTAACAATTATCTAGTTATATGTTAAACCAACTAAAACATAGAGTTATAATTTGTTTAGATATGATATAGGACTGAGTGCATCTAGCCCAGCTTTGAAGATGGTTATGAAGCGGTTTGTTTATTTTGTTACGCCCAACGCGTGTTAGGTAAGGTAACTGTCAGTGTCAAAGTCAAATACTATTTCTAGATAGAATACAAAGTCGACGGCTATACTGGCAGCTTTAACTGGCGATAGAGTTTTGCAACTATTATAGAGTATTATAACTAACTAGCTTTCCGCCCTGCGTTTTCACACGCAGCTAATTTTATTTTCATACAAACTTTCATCCCCTATTTTATCCCCTTGGGGGTATAATTGATCAAAATCCTTTCTTAGCGGATGCTTACGTCATAACATCTACGTGCATGTCAAATTTCAGCCCGATCCGTCCAGCGGTTTGGGCTGTGCGTTGATTGATCACTATGTCAGTCAGTCACCTTTGAGTTATATATATTTAGATATGTGACTAGTATAAGAGAATATGCGGTTGCCGTTTGCGAATTGGTTGCCACAAGTAAGCGAATCCTGTTTGACGTTATGAAAGTTAATATAATTGAATACTCGGCATCAACTAAATGTATTTACACACATAAACTCTTATTTTACTTGCGTCAAATGTGGCAACCTGATTATATAAAAATACGCATTTATCATTCATTAGTTTACGAAAGTACTTGATGAATTTAAGCAAATTTTATTAATGGTTACATTTCTTACCGTAAGCATACACATTTCAAAAAAATATCTTTCTAGGGTAAAGAAGAATTTGTCTCTATCAAGTCTATTAAAAACAGAATCGAAGTTAAATACGTAATGCGGAACTAACTTGTCACATTAAATTCACGTGTCACATTGGAACACTTATCAATAATGCACTTAAGAGTTTGTCACGTTTTTCGATACGTCACAGCTCACCTTGCACCTGTATTACTCCGTAACATATAACGTAAACAGTTTCTACACCGTGGTACTATGAGTGTGGGGTAAAAAATCGATAATCACCTGTCCGACCCACATCGACTTTGAGCTGTCAAATTTGATTCAATCACCTATTTATAGAGCTAAGTGGTGACAGACAAGGCTGCCGGATTATTAGGTGAGCCAGTGTCGAAAAAAAAACAAATTGTAAGAAAAAAAACGATTTCCTATTTATACCAATTGATGTTAAGTAAAAAAACATTTCGTACATACCCAACCTAAACCCCACAGAGAGCAGCGCAGTCCGCTCATAAATGAGAGAAGTTAGCGCCGCAATAACCTACAATACACATCAGGCGACCGTCAGCCCTCAAGGCAGTAACTTCTAATTAGGTCCGTCTCAAAAACCGCCACCTCTGCTCGTCACAAAGGCGCAGAGAAGTAAATAAAGCGGACCGCAGTCGTCCGTCTGCGCGCGACAGCCTGACGGACGTGTGTCGCCGCGACGCAGGGCTGACAAACTTGGATTTGTTCCGCGATACCAATTTGCCGACGAGCCTGCTTTGGACAGATGATAGATTTGACGTGTGTGTGAATGTAATTCTATTAATATGATGAGGGAAAATATGATAGAATATTAAAATTACATCTCGAAATGTTGTAAATATGAATTGGTTTGTCGAAAGTTGGTATACATGTATAATTTTATCTTTATTTTTTGAAGTTGGGATCTTTTTGTTCTAATATAAACAAAGTTGAGAGTATTGACGCTTGCAACCCTGACCCCCCACCCGTGCCTTCCCCCCTAGGTCCGACACCGATAATGATGTTAACTCACCGTTTGGGTCTTTTGTCGTGTTTTGAAACGGACAGTGTTTGGAGCACATTTTTGTAACAACGCGTGACTATGTGACCGAACGTGACGTCCCAACTGACAGGATTATTGGAGGTTTTTGTAAAGAGAAAACGAATAAGCTGTGGATTCCTAGTTATTTTTAGAACTTTTAGCTGAAGCAGTTTTACCATACATAGTAAAATGTAGCAAGATACATTGCCTTGAGTAGTAATCAATAAATCGAACCAACATTGTAAAAGCCAGACAGATCTTACAATTTGAACTTAAAATCGAACATCAACATCGAACGTGCCACCCACGACCTACCCTACTCTACTCCATGTTAACTTCAACTTAGAACACTCCATGCGTGGACTTTTAAACCGTCAATAAACCACTCCGCCGCCATGAAAATCCTCACAGGCTGTACCCAAGTTCTTTCAAATAAATTTCATCAACACACAAATCCCTGGACTCGACTAGGTCGCTAAATTGTCTTCAAGAGCTGACCATTCCCCCTCTTTTCACCTACACGAGGAGTGGGTGGTGGGGGGCATTTTCCCGTTCAAAGGAGGCCACCGGCATTCCCCCGTTCGTCTTGCTTATGACTGACAGCCGGACAGCTTGAGTGATTGAGAGTGACTTGAGACTTAATGCGCTCAGGCGAGATACCAACTCACTCGCTACACAACGGCTCATCCGCCCGCCGCGTCTAAAACATTTTCCTACTTAGATCTATGATCATAAGTTACAAATTGGCTTGCGTACAAAACTGCAGTTAAGACAAACTTATTGTACATAATTTTGCACACTGTATTATTATAAATTAAAATAACGCTGCATCGAGTTTATATGGTTTGCGGAGTACTTCACGTGTGAAGGTTGATGGATGTTTCTTTATAAGCACATCCGGTAATTATTTTCTGCGATAATCATGTTGATTCAGACAAGAAATGTAATCCTTTTATGCGGTGTTTGATGAGATGCATAAATTAAAAGAGCTTGTTTAAGGACATGTATCTTTAAAAGCCGAAGATCTCAAAAACAGTTGATAGAAAGTAGGTTTATAAGACAGTTGAATATAGACAAAGTTGAAAGTTTCTGCAACAGAGGATCAACTTGAGATTTACTGCAGCATCAGGTGTTTAAATTCCCTAGAATCAATAGCCCTGCACGGTCCCCGATGGCACACATAGATCTGTTTGGAACAGAACTTTCGCATCGAGGTTCGACTCCGCGCCACCTACGACGCTTGTTTACATGATCTCCACGACGATATATCCAACATCAAATTGTCCAACCATCACTTTTAAACCCACGCTTTTCCGCCGACGATCACAGAACAATAACCCTTATTACGAAAGTGATAGAGTCCACTAGTGCAGAGAGAATGAAGAGATGGTCAAGGATCATTCGTGCTTTAAACCCATATTTGATGTCTGTGACTCAGTATATGATCCTTTTGTATTGCTGGGGACTTCTGGGTTAATGACTTTTACGCGTCATAAATTAAATTTGGAATTCAAACTTGACCATATCTCTTTGATATACATAATTGCTTTAACTTTGTAAAATCTGTTACATAAAATTGCCTTTATTAGGGTTATCACAAACAGTTAAATTTAACCTTAAATTAGGTAGTCGGTCCAATTCAGGTCTCTTAAATGAACGACCGTTGCGCTAATTTCATCAATCAACTGTCAATCAATCAGAATTGATTGAATCAATCGGGTCGCGAGGTTATCGCCATCTGAATTATTGGACCACGACAAGGTCGCACTAATTTATCGAATAAACTTGTAATAATTTAGTTTTATTACCTACACATAGACATAGACGCTATCTCGCATATTAAGCTAGAAATAGAAATGGAGCCGTGTTAGACATTTTTCCATATTAATCATTAATTAAAGAACACTTACGTTTAAATTATGATCAATTTATTCAGATTCCACATACATTTGGCAATAAAGGCTTAATTTGATGCGTATTTATTAATGAAATGCTAACAGAACTAAAAATAATCTGAATGCCCTGAATTCGCGATTCAAGATGGCGACAGCGCGTCGGCTGTCAATCACTTTGATTGAATTAACCGCGGGTCAATGTCACTCGCGTCTTGCTCTGAATTCATTGACGATTAGTTTTTATTACTTTGTAAGAAACCCACTTAGTTAAATAATTACTTATCGTCGATAGCAGTCGAACAAATTTTATAAAATTGATGTCAGTGTTTGCTTGTAATTTTGACTTGTTGAAAAACAGTTTATGTTGTTTTAAGTTATTGGCAGCTTTATATACAATTAAAATTTTTACTTTCACTCAGACCAAAAAAACAAAATGATAGCGATAAATTGTATCATGATAAAGAATGTTCTGTCTGTTGGGCAAGAGATGCCTACTTGGTACCAAAATATGACAATTTGCCGTAATATACATCGGCACAGACGATCCTATAAAGCTAACCTTACAAGAACTAGTTACAAAACTAAAAGCGATGGAAAAATCCTAAACACGATTCCACGTCTCCCATTTCCTTCTCACAATCCTTCATATCGCAGCACTATAATTTACCGCGGCGTCTGCGCAGTTCTGATTAAACCGAGGTGCGTGCGCGCAGGCAAGTGCCGACTGCGGGATATGTTGACAGTGACAGAACAAATAGCATTTCTAGCTGCAATGGTAGAGGTGATGATGGTCAAGTTGTTATATCAAAAATGTTATAGCTTTAGGATTTACAACATTAATTTCAATGATTTATTAGTTAATAATATTCGATTGTTTCGGATCCTATAAGATACAATTGTAATGTTCAGCAAAATACTAGTATATCTTTCTGTATTTCAATGTACAAAAGATTCAAGAATCGTGTGACAGTAGACCACCTTGATCCGATACAAACAGGACAGTTGTAAGTTTCGCCGAAAATAGAACGTTAGAGATTTGTCAGGTACATTTCTGTATTTAAACTGAAGATTTCTCCTCAAACAACGATTTTACTACTACTATTGACAACTTTGTAAAAAATGTGTTTGTTATTGTTACAGGTAATACCACACGATATCATCCAAAGCATTGAGTAAGAAAATAAGTTTTTCATCGTAAAAGTCTATCAGGAACATCGCGTATAATCTTATAGCATTAACAATCAGTGTGATGTAATCTGAAGTGTGCACAAAGCGGGAACCGAACCCTGGAGCGCGGGTTTGATTGATGGCTCGGCGCGATGCAAATCTCTGTACTCTCATCCCGGTGCAATTATAGCTCAGACAAACACATTTCACGATTCAAATGCTGCGTTTATTGGAAAATCTAGTTGGATATATTATTTTAAGGAAGTCTAAATTGTGACTTAAAAAAATAATATGTTTTACTTGCCCATACTTTTTGTAAGATTGTTTTAGAAAAATACTCTTTTTAGAAACTTTTATTAACATCGAACGCGCATGTGTTATCAGATATTTATCATATTCGGAATATAAAATCCAGTCCACTTTTCATTTTTGCTGACTGTACATCGCATCAAGCGCACCCTTCTAAAGAAACAAAGGATAACGTCTCTAGATAGCTATCTAGAATAAAAAGATAAAATTATTACAACCTTTGGCAAAATAGTCTAGGATTGAAGTGATGTGAAAGCCAGACAAGCGGGAGTCAACGGACGTTTTATATCCGAACCGAGTTTCTTCATGAAAAAAACCTTGTAATATAAGCAGATATAAACTTAATTAATCTCAGGGTATGATTAATATGTTGGATACAGTTTTAATTGATCGTTTCAATCACTCGATTGATAAGTCAACGTGGCAACGGAATAGCGTGACTCAGCGAGTCAGCGCGACTCAATCAATCAACCGCGTTTAATTTCGTCATTCAATCAATTATAAACGTTCAGAATTTGAAACAGGAAGCGTTCGGTGATTTGCATTTGACAAAAAGTATAATTGCATTGAACAGAAAATTCTGACACCCTTATTTGTTTTAAGCTACCTATTTGAAAAAAATGTGTAGAAGAGTGCATATGATGCAGTAACTTAGGCCTTCGTATTCCTGCTTTAAGAACAATCCGTTCTTAGTTTATCAACAAAAATAACTCGTGATTCCGTTTCGGATTGACATCTCTGTTCACTGTGTGCACTTTCAATTTGGTCTGTATCGTCGAGGCATTAGGGTCTGTGCTCGCGGCGCGTCGCTGCAGTCGACAAACGTCTCGTCGCCGTCTTCTGCGTCGATTGCCATCTCGTCACGGCGCCGACAGCTCGTCTTATTGCTTCGGCCGTCGACGACCGAATCGATACAGTCTGTCAATCGGATAGGATTGCCACCTTTGTTGTATGGCTGTGTTATCACGATGTTATAGAGATGGGAGATGTTGGCTGTGAATGGATGTTCGCTGGTTGAGGGTTTTTGAACTTTAGTAGTATTGTTATATCAAGTACTTACATTTGTAGTAGACAGACTTTTTAACATATTTATCCTCTTCTCCGTCGAAATTACATATAATGAATATATTCTATTATTTACAAAAAATATACATTAATGTGTTCTAACAATAATCCACCAACTTTACACTATAGCATAATTCACTTTACACAAAGTATTTTCATACTGAACCGTCCAAGATATTGTACATGCAAATGCATTTCTTCAAGAACCTGATGGTTATTGCACACTGGAGACTCCTCAAGGAGTCTGTCCGACGACTGTGAGTCGCCTGTTTACCGTACAGTGAAGACCCAGCCTTAGTTTAAAGATTCCCTGTGTTTGCTGTCATCAAGGATAATAGCTTTTTTAATCGTCCAACTTTGATGAAATCACCTTAACTTTTTTAAACTTTAGTGTGATTAAACTGTATTAAATTCAACTCAATTATAGCAACTGGTTAACTTACAAAAACGATTTTAATGATCATTCTAAAAAATCACTCCTATAACATAATCAGAGTCGAAAGTGATTGACTGAGTGTATGCTCTGTCAAAATTAATAACACATCTCCGTCGAATGATGAATAATATTATAATTACGAAGTCTGACGGAGCTGTGTGCGCCGGAGACGTCTTAATATCAATAAAGGCACAAATAACCCACAGGTAGGGCCCACTAATGCCCGCTGAATAAACATCAATCAATCAATTTTTGATGTGTTTGGAGCGAGGCAAAAAGTGACCATTGTTAGACAGTTCAATGTGGATATGACTAGAGTTTTAAACTCGTTTTATTCGTAATCTAGGGGAAGGTTTACGTGTAGAGTTGGTTTTAATAGGTCAAAACAAAATTTAAAAATTACCGATAAAAATTAGAAAAAGTTATGTCTTTGATTCTTACGGGTATCATACTTTTTAGCCAGTATGTAGTATGAAACATAAGAAATAAAGCAAGTAGAATCATTTATAATTCGTTAATTTAAAAAAAAAAAATTATCTTTGCAACTTTAGTGGCAGTTTATAAAAAACAGCAACCAAAAAATATCCATCACATCCACACTATTCTAACCACAAATTGGAGAGCAAAAAACCAGTGTTTGACAATGAGTCGTTGAAATGTTGAGGTTGATGGGTGCGCATGCGCTTCACAACGACGTGTTGGCTTTTTTGTTTATTTTCGTGACTTTCTCGAGAAAAGTAGCAACAAACGTACACTCTACAGCAATAGACGCATATCACAAATGAGTAGTAAGAAAGAAATGGGGAATGATAAATTGTTGATGGTTATACGGTCTCATTGATATTGTGTTATATTTAAAGACGATTTTGTAAATATAACTGTGTGAGTTCTACTTAACTGTTGTGTGGTCTGAGGTGTCTTTGGTTTAGTAACAACTTTATGACTTATCTCTATTTTGTTCAGCAAGGTTATCTTGACGTACTTTTATAAACCTTTACTGTCAATCAAATGAGTATTTAAATCAAGGTCCTCCTTCTAATGTTCTTAAATTAAATTCATGTCTGATTAGAATTTTGCTTATAGGTCCTACTTAAAAGAAAATGCATATATTTTAAATATACCTGTAGAAGTCAGTTTAGTTTAGTTAGTTTTTTTTTATATTTAATACACGTATTTGTAGATACTACTTCTGTGAGTCACAAATAACTAAGCTTCTTAGTACTGCTTCTGTTTCCCACGGCTATGTATAAAAACAAAAAAGCATCACCATCTCATTCGCTCTGCAATCAAACTCGTCAATAAAGATTAAACGAATTCCCCGCGTCAAGTTACATCTGTCAGACGATATGTCAAACTCACGGACGGATCTGTCAAACGAGTGGCGTCTGTCAGACGGACGGATCCGCGAGACGTCGGATTGACATTTGGAACTGAGCCTTCGCGGTTTTTGAGCAGAAAATAATCGTATTACGCGAGTTTTGTTGTAGTTAATGGAGGGTTTAGCTGTGTTTATTGCTGATGAGGTATTTTTAATCCATGAAAAAGGTTGTTAATTTATTTGATGTAGCCGTAGTATGTAAAAAATTAATAATGTATAGTAGTGAGTTATATAGCGTCACTTAATTGCAATAGAGTGAAAACTGCAAAGTATATCGATTTGTTTTTACAGTACGTTTTAAGACGAAAAACTATTTAAAATGTAAGCGTGTCAGTGTATCTTGCTTATACTGGTTGATATATACGTGACTACTCTTAATAAAATTCTTCTTACTTTTCTAAATAAACGAGTCATCGCGTTTCGCGAAAAACGGAATCCTTGTAACAATGTCATGAGTAAAGAATTAAAAAGTAATTTGGCGTGACATTGACAGCGCATATCGCTCACCCGCGAAATCGGCCAATTACGTCGTCAATACATCAACGGTCGTAACGAGGGATGCCACAGAGCAGAGAGATAGTACCGACAAATTTCAGGGAAAAATATTTTGTTACTAACAGCTACTGTACTTTCCCGTTTTGTAACCTAATCCGACTGATCTTAGGATAGTTAAAATACTTTAACTCTAATCAAATTATTTATCGTGCAAGTTTACAGAAATTGAGAAAATATGTCAAAATAGAAAATAGAGATAAAATATATTTCTGCAGCATTAATTTTTTTACCACCTGTTACTTACACTTCCGAATCAAGTATTTTTGTGGGTTAACTAGTTCGAAACATAAAACTTTTATTCATACATTTTTCTTTATATCATAAAAGAATATTTTACGACCAAACTCAGTTAGAGCACTGTTCCCACCTGCTCTGTGACACAGTTTTCATCTCACGTGTGGTCTACACAAGTTGGCATTTTCTAAGAATTTCGTTTTTCCTACACTTTTGAATTGTTTGTCTTACAGAAGTGAGTTATAGAGTTTTGGGAAATAGACTTCATAGTTCTATATTGTCAAACTGTATTATTTAAATTTCTTTTTGAGAGATTTTAAGAAAATACTTACCAATTATTTATAGGTAACGGATACAAATAACTCAATAGTCGGAACGTTTAATTTAACTCATCGCCTCAGTTATCAGACTAAACACACAATGCAACAGAGCGACCGTCTTTGTTTCGTATCGCTTTAAACGCGTCGCTTTCCGCCGCTATCTAAACGCCACAAAAGCGATATCTTCAAAATAATAACCCGAAAAATTGCCCCCTTAGATACAGATCAAATTAACGGTCAGCCGAGCACAAAGCCTGGCCAATCAGGAGAACGATTCTTTTACTCACGCTCGACGTATTTACGTCACATTTCTTCGATTTGGCGGCACGTTCGATACGTAATAAGCGGACGAGAGTCGTCGTCCGTCAACGCGGGGGGGGGCGGGGGCGGCGGGCCGGGGGGGTGGGAGTTAAGTTAATGAAGTTTTCTCGCCGCGGTCCCACCGGTCGTCACATGCGGGCCGAGTTTGCGGGCACATATTGCGCACGTCGTCCGCTCTATCGTCTAATATCGCCGGGTGAAATGTTTTAATAAGCGCATCCACGGTCCGACCGCCTTGTCCCCGACCGTCTTATTAATGTCTATTGTTTGGAGTTTTGCGTTATTACGCTCGTATTGACGGTATTATTTCTTATGGCAGCGCTTCTCTCTTTCTGTGCGGCCAGAGATCGCCGGCTCGGGAGATATGAAGTCTGAAAGTTTAGTCCGAACTGTTATTAAGAAATAGAAAGAGTTTATTTGTTCTATACAATATTGAACACATTCAAACTGCATAAAATAGAAATAAATGTTTTAATGTAAATCACACAGTAGTTTTACGATTTGTTACCAGATAATTAAACACGGATAATTAAAGCCGTATTAACAAACCATAACAATTTTATAGCGTTTATTGCAAGCATTAAAGTTGTCAATAAAATCCAAAAAATATGAGATAATTCGTTTTATGATGACACTGTTGAATATAATTATTCAGAAAATGATCTAACTGGACTATAGAATTTAACTGTTTTATGATATTTACACAGAACTTCTCATCTCGCTAATATTTTTTACGATTACTCGTACATCTGTACAGTACAATTCCAATAAACAGTACTTAGAAGCACCTATAAACGTCCAGTATTCCCCGCAATCATGTACCTAACACATACACGGTAAAACCATACCCGGACCCCCTTCGGTCAAGAAGCAATACTGACAACTTCATAAAGCACTCAATAGTCGACCCCAGGAGTGCATTAATGACATTTTTCACATGTTTCTTACTCGGTCACCTCCCCCCAGCCTCCCCCGGGCGGCCGCGGGGGGCGGGGGGGCGGGGGGCGTGAGGGGGGGGGGGTTGCTGGAAGGCGCGGACGTCTCCCGTCAATCAGTTCGGTTAGACGTGACTTGAATCGTACAAAGACGTTTCGCAGACCGTTAAGACTTTTTTTATGATAGTTGGGCAAAGTGTCCGATTATTCGCCATTCGCGTAATCTCGCCTGATATGTGGGGAGCTGTGTCGGCATTCGAATCGTCTTTATTTTGTATCGTTTAGCTATTAAAGATGTATGTATACGTTTTTACGATGTGAGCAAGCAAAGCGAGCTTTCAACTAATGTCAGTTATCGATAGATTTGAAATAACTTGGAATCTGACTATTTTATTACTAATTTAGTTATCTTTATTCTTAAAAGCTTATTGAATTATAACTTTAAAAAGAGATAAATCACGGAACCGGCTCACAAAAAGAAACTTAAAAAGAGGTTTTAAAATTCAATTCGCATCGAAAAACAAAAGAGTTGGGTCGCGTAAGGTGATCAGCGATCACTCGAAACCGACGTCGGACCGAATGAGTGAATGGATCAGGATGAACGAGTGAGTGAGTGTACGGCGGAGGACGGGACACCAGTTGATCAATCGTGATGCGCCCGTGTCTGTCACTGTCAAACAAAACAGCGGAGTCGACTCAATCCAATAACATTTTACACTCTCTTTTCAGTAGCTGCTAAAAGCCCTTTAGTGTTGGCATGCGTGTTTCACAATACGTGTCACTGCTGATTATTTGTTAGGATTAACCCAAATGCCACTGTAACACGACATGTGTTCGGCATACAATTCGCTTTTAGAGGCAATCAAATGTTTTATTTCACTCTGTCTAATAAATAACCTCTTAAAATGTCAGTTTATGTACTCGCAAACGTGTGGGGCCGTCAGAAATATGGCATAATTCAAGTCGCAATAACAATAACGTTACTACACATGCGCGAATAATATTTTGTCAAGTCAAGTGACGTAAGGCATGTTATTTCGGGTACGCACCGAATGAGTGAGTCGACTGTGAATCGTTCATTGAGTATTCCGCTGTTTTATACACACACGGTTATATCGCCGACAATCGGCGTGCATTAAAACACGCAGCAAATAGTGCCAATGTAAATCAAAAGGCCATAAAGTGCCACAATTCGGCCGAAGCCGACTCCATGCTAGCGTAGCCCTTGATTTATTCGCTCACCGGTGTCGGCGCGAAAACGTACCTCATGACGTCACAGTTTTGTTTTTTCCAGGCTTTCGGCCTTTTTATTGATGGCGTTCGGATAAAAAGTGGCTCGGCCGGCTAAGCGGAGTGGCGTCAGAATTTGTGAATGATTTTTCGTGCCGTGTAGCGGGGCTCATCCCGGCCGTTTTATGGCCATTTGTCAGCCCGAGTGGAAAGATGCATGTATGTACGCGAGCGGCGCTGGTGGCGGTTTTTATCGTTTTTTCGGCTTTTTAGGCTTTTACGCGAAACCATTGACACGTGAAAGTGTGTTAGCGTCGCCGGACCAGTTTATAAATCTACAACAAGAGCTCGTGTTCGGTTTAAGTGTGAGTGTTTTAATTTTGCTGTCCGTTGTTTGGCTGCACTTTTTCGGTAGTTTGGGTAAACGTTTTCGTTCGAAACTGTTACAGTTCGTAGCTGTCTTTTTACGTTTTTCGTTATTTTCTCGTTTGTTCAGTTGTTTCCTTCAATATGACGTAAGGCGCCGAGTGAGGGCCCATTCCGGGGCCCTTGCTATAAAAAACAAAACACAATCGATCCAATTTTGGAACGTATCATCATTCGAAGGGCCATAAAGAAAATATAGAAAGATGCCTTCATCTTTTCCAATTTCGATACCTACATCGTAATGTGTATAGTTCGATAAATAATATTGGATGTGGCTGATATTTGTTCTGGAGAACAAATGAAAAAGCTCAAGTTTCTTCAACAAAATTCTTTGTTAGAGTTAAGTTTGTAGCGAGTTTTTATGGTCTTGTTGTACATATCAATGAGTGAATGATTGAACTGAAACCCGCAAAAATGTCGGCCAGCTCTGTATGGCGCCAAACCGCATCACAGATTTATACTCCACTATTATTCCCCACCAACTGCCGATTTACGATTTCATTATGCCCGCGAACCGGTAAATACCGGTTTTCCGAAAATAAAATTTGGAAGGAAATTGGCACTGAAAAGTTTTAAATGTTATTCAAAATAAACGCACCGCTCTGTTTCAATGTTGGAAAGAAAACAATTTGAAGTAATGTTGTCCATTGTTTCCCATTCTCCCCTTCTGTCACATACATCCTTTTGTATAAAACGTCTTTAATTTACATCATAACAAACATACTGAGGAGATTATACTCAAATGGGCTAACATATTACCAAGACACAGTATAAGTTAGTACTTCGACTTGTTTCTGTTAAGGAAAATAACATTAATGTCATAAAATATAATGAGCCTCAAATAAGTTCATAAAATTTTCAATATAAGATTTAATGTTTAAAAATAATAATTCCAAACTTAAAAGTTTACTCTTCACTTTACCACCACTTTCTGAAAGACTTCCATCCTGTATATCAATCAATTATCATGCTTTGATCAGAACAAAAGATTTGACCTTTCTTATAGCAAGTATTATTTACAGTTTATCGTAAAGTTAATGAACATTTATGCAATCACTCTTACACAAGTTACATTATTTTTCAATTTATTTTTCATACGACAAACGTATTCATTTAATATCAAAATTTCCTTTTTTAAACAAAACTCAACTACGCAGTTTCATAAAAATAAAGTTTACCCATTCTAATAAAGAAACCTTAAAGCGCCATAATCGTACCTTCCCACTAATTTAAAACAAAAAAGTGTTTATTACCCGGATAGCCTATATCATCTGTAGCAGACGTGCCTAAACAAACAGGAATGGAAACAATAAAAAATAATTTGCTCAAACACTCGCCTCGTGATAAATAAATAATCATTATGAGACGCATTCAAACGCAATTACATACGAGGGGGTGAGGGGAGCGTCCGAGGGGGGCAGGGGCGCGGGCGGAACATGAACTCTGGAGGCTTTGAAGTAGTGGTAAGATTGGTGGTAGAGAAGTTTTTAATTTTGGGAGGTGATAGCTATTATGAAGATAAATGGCAGAAGATTGTATAGTTTTTGCTAAAAATACAAAATTAACTAATGAAAAATCTCCTTAGTAAGATTATGTAAAACTAACTAAATAAAAAAACTTGAGTATCGGATCTAGTTCTAATAGTAAATTTTAGAATAGGTAAGTCAAAACACAAACCTTGTTATCTCCATTCAAAATTTAATAACGCCCAACCAGTACGAAGGTACACTTCGAAGGATCCTAAAACAAAGGGTTTACATAAAATATCAATCAGCAAACATATTCTAAAAACAGCGAGCGAGGGGCGCCCACCCCGCGGTCCCGCTTAACACGGTTCATAATAGCTACTTCACCCCCCCGCCTTATCTGCAGTATTAAACCATAAAACATAATAATTTACTACCTTATGACGCTACACTGTGACGCTCGCAGTCGGTGGCCAGCGCCTCTCAAACTTCACAGGCAGAATAACGCAACAAATGCGAAAAACGACGCATAAAAACGCTATTTTATAACTAGTTATTTGACAGCTTTATAGTATCGGTGCGCGAGGCTTGATCGGTGATTTTCGATCGCGACATTTTTGCTCCGCTTCGTAGGCTGCGTTTTATACGTTTGACACGTAATTTTATTTAAAGAATTTATGATTGGAATGATAATAAAAGTTTGATGTTTACGGTTGTAAATGCGGTGATGGTGACAAACAATATAACGAGTGCAGTTAAAGACCTGAAGTAGCTTCGTTTGGAGGGTTTAACAGTTTTGTCATTCATTTTGGCTCGGTAGTAAAATTTGCCGTCATCCTCTCTCATTATGGGAATATTGAGAATCACTGGCAGGTGATACTTAAAAATAATGAGATTCCTGCTAATACACACGCCGGCTGCCTGTTCATATCTTGTGCACATTATTTCAATGTTCAACCCTGCTGATTTTACAATAACCCAATAAGTTGGTAACCCTGTTTACGTTGTGTCGACGTTTTGCAAATTTTATGTAGCAACCCTAAACTGTGGTGCTTTGTTAGTTACCACGCATAATACGTATACCCGCAGCGGAGGTATTTAATTATAATATAACGGTTATCGTTTTAGAAAATTAGCGTTTGCGCGAAATTAACGTTCGGAATTTAACTTCATGATTGCGTGTGTGAGCGGTTATAACGTGAATTATCTGTTCATACAAACTTGATAAGAACTTTAACGAATTGATCCCCAGCAGTATGGAAGTGTAATTTACCTTTGTTTGAACGTGGTATCTTTCAGGCGGCTAGTTAAAAAGCTTATTTACATTGCAATACACACAATCTTAGGTTAATCTATGTATTGTTTTAAGTAATCGTACGCTGCTCTGTTTCGAGTTAGCAACAAATCATAAAGAACCCTCGAATGTACGAGTGCTGCAGGAAGTCATGGCTCAAGAATAAATGGATGTGTGCGATACCTTGTTACAATATTGTGGAGGCTAGCGTGTAAGATTAAAGCGAGGAGCGGTTTTATGATTTTAGAAAAATAATATGTTAGTAACAAAACCTTCATACAAAAAAGTCTTTACGTACTTTGAACATATTACAGACAAAAGATTATCTTAGACTAAATAAAATTGAAACATAGTAGCAATTTAAAACTAGTGTCATCTGAACTAAAACTGAAACTTCCATCGCTCGCCCCTTGCACCGACTATCAAAGGTGGGTCTTTATCAGCGGTCGAGTTTACCAAGATTACGGCGAATCTACGGAACCCGCCACTATTGGCTCTTGTATTAACTTCGCCGCTAAACTGTCGTAAGTACTGTTTTTGTCTTCCCCGCTAGTGTAAACTGCGGTTTTTGTAAATTTGCGTTGCCGTCCGTTATCTCGGATTGGGACTTAGGCGGTATTGTTTCCGACGCAAATAAGGATTTGAAGGTGTTTCTGTGGACGTAGCGCGAATATGAAATCAGTGTTTGCTGTTGCCGCTGTGTTTGGATACGCTAGTTCTTAAGATTATAGTGGACTAGATAAAGTTGGAAATGGAATTGAGAACTAGTTGCTTGAGGAAAAATTTTGTTTGGGCTCTGTTTGGGCGCCACTTTTAACTTGGCGCCCAATTTAAGACTAGCGATCAAATGTACTTTTGAAATAAAATGTATTAAAATACATTCTCTCTAGCACCAGCAAGCTATGTTTAATTAAAAAACGCGACACACCGTTAAAAAACAAAGCAAATCCACACAAAGTCCTTCTTACTCACACAGATAAGTGCAAGTATCGAGCAGGTATCATTATGCGGGCATACTTAGCCGGAAGGCTGAGGGGGAGGGGTGCCGGGGCCGCGGGGGGAGGCAATTTAATTCTGTCCACGTTCTAATAATGACCGTCATAATTCGTTCAAAGTGTCCGGTCTGGGACATTTTACTCCCACCCGGTTGATTCCTTTGCATTTCCCCCTCCCTTAATTCCATTTCAGTACCACCTTGGCTGCACACATTCGCGCTTCATCTGTCGAGCGGAGCGGACGTGTGTGTTTCTGTAATTGCTGATTTGTAAGCGAAGGCTGTACAAAAGAATTGTACGGGGGCACAGTTGCTGTGTCTTGTGCCTGAGTTATTAGTATTGCCTTCGGGGATGATGCTAAAAGTTGAAGGGGAATATTTTGGAGATGTAGGTTCTTTCAATGCATTTTGTAGCAAACAAAAAATAAAATTTAGCTACTAGACATCTAAACAGATAAATAAATCAATTTATCAACTCTCATTTTAATGATGAAAGATTTATTTGAACTGATGATGTTATACTTAATCAACCTTTTTAATTTTAAATACACAACCATGCTTTAAAACTTAATATCTTGAGTGTTCCTGAAATATTTTATACAAATCTCATTACACCTCTCCGTTTGCCGAATGTGGAGTTCAGCAACACATGTGTTTTTTTAATCCCATTCACACTTGGCTACAGATAAAAATCTCATCTGTTTGTATGTGTGCACGCTCTTAAGAACGACTCCTGTAGGGATGGGGAGCCATGTTGTTTTTTGCATGTGTGTGTTGGGGTTATTCCGGTCTTGTTCCTTCATTATCCTATTTTTGATAAATTTATGATAAGGATCTTATTGTCAAATGTCTAAAGTGAAGAGACGATGTCCTTATTTTATTATTTGAAAAGTCTAAAATTCTTTAATAGATTGTTACTACCCTTTTTAAATTTAGTTATTCTTCCTTATATCTTCTACATTGTTTATTTTTATGAAATTATATATAATATGAATCAAACATCTTTTTACATATTTTTCACCTGAATCTTCCCTTCCAACACTAAATTCTAAACACAGTAGCGGAGAGTACAGCCCGCGTGTGTACTCGGAAGTGTCCGGACCCCGTAGCGTATCTGTGGGCGCTTGCCCGGGTGGCTTTATCAACACATGTACCTCATATTAAGTTTGATTTATAACTCTTTATATATCGTAAACGGATTAGGGAGGATCCCTTCTCGCACTTGTGTTGTGATCCTAATGTCTCGGGTTATGCGAATATTCGTAATTGGCAACCGGTACCATTGTAAATCTTGCCCCTAATGTAATTAATGAGCTAACGATGTTTTGTTTTTGTTCGCAGGTAAGATCTCCGAATTTGAGGGTGGTATCGGAAATGAGTGCTGGACGCTACGAAAGGTACATTCTGTGTACCAAACATGTTTGGTTAAAGTTTTTGTCTCTGGAATTAGTAATTTAAAACATTCATTAATGAGATAAGGTTCTATCTCCGTCGACTAGCATTAAGGACGTAGAACCGCGTCACTTCGAGGGTATTCTGAAAAACTCTTCATTAAAAGTGGAAAGGCTGGGGCCTGCATAATTAAACACAGGGGCTTAATGCAAGCATTGCTTAGTAGGTAGGTGATGACGCTTTGTGAAGAATTCAAAATACATGAGCTCGAAGTTAAAAGGAAGCTCCAACATATTTGTATCACCTCAACTGTGAAAAATATCATTAACTTTATAAGTTCAAACCATTTAAAAACATCTTAATATTCATGATGTTTTTTCAAGTTGATTATTCTAACCGATATCGTCCTTGCAACCTAACTAATATTTAGATTTGACACAAAATATTGGTTTTTCAAATATATCACCATCATAAAAATACACAATAAAATTCTAATTCGTATTAAGTTATTAAAATTGTAGATTTTATGTCTGTTACGAAACTAATTAAAAGTTTATAGTCAATGAAATATGTTTACGGTAGTGTTGGAATTATAAAAATGGAATATTAAATCGATTGTAAAATTTATCGACTATTAATGTATCGATCTATTGACACAGATTTCAATTTGATTTAATCTACAGTTTTGTCCCGGAACGGATGTTCTATTAATAAATATTGATCGAATTAAAATTTACATTCCGAATTTGCACTTTCGAAAATTATAACGACCAATCAACCTATCTGAGTTATCATCCATAACTAACTTAATTGTATCTTTATACTCTAATTCTGGTTAACATAAATTTCAAATTGATTAACAGGATTTAGGTTTTCGTATTTTTCAAATTAAAGTTATTCATTAAATACTTAGAAATCTAAAATTGTTCATATAATCGGCATTATAATATAAAATAGCTATACAAGTTGTAAAACCCAGTCGAGGGAGGCAAAGAGACAGGTTCATCAAAAGAAGTCCAAATAGAATGTTCCAGACGTTCGTACGCGGAATACAAAGAGGGGAGATTGGGCACCCGAGAACCTTCAGGGGGGGGATACAAAAAACATTTGCTTCCACTAACGAAACAATCGCAAGCATAATTGATTTTAAGTTAGAAGGAGATTGCAAATGAAGTCAAGTAACTAGCGGGGAGACAGGGTCTGAATGGGAAATGATCCGGGTAGACAAAAGTTTCAGGTGTCTTCTTCTGAGGCGGTTTTTATATTTAATTTAGATTTGACTTCTTGGACCGCAGACTTTAAAAATTGGAACTAACCATAAACCCTTTGAATATAAATCAAAATTTGTTATAATTAACTCGCAAATTTCAAAGTCTTAACAGTAAGAAGTCCATTGTTGAATTCAATTAAGCCAGCTACATATCCGTTCTAAATCTTTCACCGTGGTACCACCAAGGTGTGAATACATTTGCCGATTCCTCACCAAGTCGGAATAATTCCTGCTACACGTCTGCAGCCATGGTCCGTTTTAATCAACGGCCATGTAAACTGCACTGATTTAAATATAAACACGACTTAAAGCTATGTTCACTTAGTCCGCTGATTCATTAGCACTCCTAAAGTTCAAAAGCACAGGTCTATAAGAAAACTAAAAATATATAATCAACTATATGACGGTGAATCAAACTATTTAAAAGCTATTTGAGATTTTTATCTTAAGTTGTGGTAAGTAATATGACAAAACAAAAGCAAATAAACTTTTATTATAACTCATGACTTTAAATTGAAACAATAAAACTTGAATTTAAAAAAGGCGCTCAACTAAATAAGGCTGGTACCAGACTCGCTACTGAAGTTCGCTCACGATCTACTAAATATTCTGATATTTTCCCCACCGTCCCATATGAGATGCATGCGGCAGATAGCCAATTTGTTGTCCGACTTCGCGATTCTCGACTTTAGATATGGTAATCGGGAAAAAGTCGCATAGTGCGCTCGTAACATAAGGTAGGCCTTCAGGCCTATTCTGTAAGTAAAGCATGCTTTATTGTAAACTAGTTTCTGTGAGTCCCGATAGGATGATTGCGTCGATGTTGTTTACTCGTGCTTCTCGTCAATTGTAACACGTATAATCTCAGTGAATTGAAGCATCAGTGCAGTTAGCTTCAATTATGATCTAGTAGTTGCTGACAAGTAGAATCACGTCAGCATTCCCCACGGGCAGTCGTCTTAACCGTAATGTCAATACGGGCGTCTTGGCCGCTTGCTGATGCAGTGGTCATCCCGCCCCGGCCTCCCCACGTAGGCCTGCCTGGACACTTTGTCTGTGGAATACTAATTATCAATTAGACAGTATGCACGCCAGAAGGAGGCAGGGGAGACTTGGCACGCTATCCGCCGAGCATTTTTAAGCAGGAACAAAACTTTCGCGATTGGTTTCTTTTAGGAGTTTGCTTTTGAAATTACAATGTCTGATGAGTTGCGATGCAATTCATGACTCATTGTTCATATAAAAATTCTTGCACCGCAGGGGTTATATTGTAGGTTTATTAATTAATTGCTGCGAATGATAAAACATAGATTATTGGAAATATTATATTGCATGGCGGTTTCTTTGATTTTTATAGCTCGGATAATAAGAGAGCTATTACTAAAGTGTCCCTAGATGTCGCCTGCGCAGTAAATTCTCGATGTAATGATACGTCTAAATCGTGTAATTTGCTATTAATTACATATGCAAGTCGTAAACGGAATTGCCTTTGATGGTATCGTACCTAATGAGTAGCAAATGCAGAAAATTAAAAACTGATTAATAGTCTTGCACCTTTGAAAGGACCTTCGGTAGTTTTAAAAGCATGATGTTTGAAATAAAGTACTTAATAAATACAGGAAAATAATATTTAAGTTTAAAGTCAAGCTATTACGTCTTACATAATAAAATATTAGAAAAATGAAGATTGGTAAATATTAACTAAATACCACACATCCCACAGTCCCACGATTTCACTCCTAGTTTTTAATAAAGATAGAACAAAAGAAATAATATGTTCTTTTACATAAAGTTACATTTATATCCGCATTTGTTTTTAGTATGGACGAACTCTACTTATTAAAACCGCCACAAATAATACAAGTAATATATTATAACCTCTAAACCTGTCAACGAACACCACACAACTGTCAAAAAAACCTCTTTCGTCACTAGATAAATGTCACCGATTCAAAGCTGTGAATCTTGATACCCTTTCCGGCCTATCTGTCACATTTTTTCAAAAATAATACAATTTAGATGAAAGGACTTTTTATAGATCGGGCGCCGCGATCGCCTTTGATTAGACGACATTTTGAATTTTTGATTGAATGCGACCATTTTCTTGACAGCTTCCGTTTTAATTATCGTAAAATATATTATGATAAATTGGTTTGTGTATTTCAGATGGTTGTTAACATATTTTATTTTGAAATTTTAATTAATTATTTCGTGGTTCAACGTGCTCGTTTGCTAAGTTATAATAGCTGATTAAAATATAACCTCGAAAAATGTTTGAACAATGTTGTCGTATTGAATATGTTTAGGGACGTATTAAAAGCGTTTTCAAAGAATTTTACGATGTTTTTATTGTCCAAAATCGGACACTGTTTGTCTTGTTAACGATCCGTGTTGATATGTTTATGAGTTGTTTAGTTCCGTTGCAGTGTTTTATTTAACAACTATCGTTACTCTCAGTAATAATATAATAAAATAACTTGTATGGGCGGTACATTTTTAATTCACACTTTTTTATTACTTTTGAAATGTTCAAACTGTGTGATACATCCTTTTACTTGCATTTACCTTTATTTAGTGACATCTTTGATTCAGGCAATCATGATCGGCATTTTTGCAAACGCGCTTGGTCACGGAAACACATGTGTAAGTCTTTGACGTCCACCAAGACAGAAAGAAACTATTTTTATCGAATCAAGTCATCTTAATATTTCTTAATTATCTCGCATTCCTAACTAACTAACCTAATTAACAAATAATTTCCTATTTTTTCATCTGATGAAAAAAGCTTCACTCGCTTTACTTATTTTATTTCTAACCCATGGTGTTATCACAATCTTTATCAATCACCGAACCAACGGTACATCGGACGTAAACGCTACCTCCTTAAACAGACAATATTTATAATGTGGTGTTAGACATTCAACAGTTGGTATTTTGACGTAGTTTATTACACAAACATTATTGTGTGTGTTTCGCGAGTAAATTACCAGGTGATTTAGTGTGTGTTTGTATGGACGGTGAGAGGTTAAGTCTTGACTGATTTGGAAGCTCGAGGGACTGTGCATTTTGGATTCACGTTTATTTTGGCTTCGGTCGAGATTTATCGTCAAGTTATTTTGGGGTTTTACTTTTTGATGTAATATCTTAATGCACACAATTATTGCAGCATATTTCTTATTTATTTTCCAATATGAATCTAATAAACTGCGTAATAGAGTTGAAAATAAGACTTAATAAAATTTTAGACAATAACATGCAGCACTTTGCAGGTCGTGTTTACGACTGCTAAACCTTCGGCAAGACTGGTGCGTATACGCAGTGTGTTCCTAATCTAAACAGTCTTCCTACGCCTCAATATAGAGGTATTTGCGCACGATCACTTCGCTGTATCAGTCGAGTACCCCGGGATGAGGAAACTAATACTGCTATCAAAATAACGTTAGTCACTAATACTGTTTATTATATTGTAGTGATATTACAAGTTTAAAACGTTTAAATTGTAGTGTCGCCTATTTATTAATAAATCTCATTAATATCTCCAGCTCTTTTGATGTGAGTTAAAGACTAAAGTTCGAATTGTACTTAATATTTTAATTTAACGTAGGAAAAGTAATGGAAATGGTCGTACCAGTCACCACCAATACAAAAGGAGCACGTAGCCACTGGGGGCTTCGCCTTTATTAATACCAATGCTTCTCATAAAGTTTTATTATCAGCCGGTATTACCACCTCCCTCATTTATTGAATCCTACATCTGCACATTTCTACAGGACCTCACAATAATAACTATACGTCAATGCCACTGCGCTATCTAAATGGAACTTGAAATGTTTCCATCAATAGTGCGCTAAGTGTGTATCCTTGTACGAGAGTCGTTTGTTTTTTTATAATTTATTATATTATTCGGCTGCGTTAGGATGCATAATGTCCTGTGTGATGTTTTGTGAATTATCAACTGTGATTTATCAGCTATAGGTTGCTTTGAACGCAAAAAGTTTATTCGATAAAAAAAGATAAATGTAAGTATTTTAATTGGATAACGACCTCAGGCAGACCATTATTTACCTCAGATCAATCCGAGTACAAATGATTCACCAAGTACATTCAAAGAGGTGAAATAAAAAAAGGTTGCGTGTCCGGCGTAGGCGCTAGGGTGACAAGCCTGGTTGCATGTCGCGGGACACAGCGCTGCTTGTACCATCTGATTACCGAGTCGCATAACGAACAACCCGCGCCATTAGTAACACTACTTGAATTACCTAATTAGAATTACAAGCCGACATAAACCGGTCCAGATTTTACTCAAATCAGACATCTTTCAACCCGTATGCGCCTAATAGTACGTTTGCATGCGCGTTCAAGATACTGATTACGTGAAGAAAGCTCAGAAATACTTAACATTGATTTTTGTTAGTTACCTATAGACTTCCCATGCGATCCTCAATTTTATCACACAAATGACATAACAATAAAAAGGCAACAAAACAGAAAATCATTTTAATACAAACCATAAAAATGACCCATAAAATTCTAACTCCACATAAAATTTTATCTTATCCATAACACAACAAAATAATCACTTCAATATCGGTACAGTTTTCTTGATACTTGAAATAAAATGTCGCTCTCGTGACAGTTTGGCTCAATTTATGCGCCGGCGCGGCCAGCAAGGCTGTCGTAAAATTGAAGACGTTATGTTCCTGATAAGTTCAATGCTTCGTATCGGATTGTCCAGGAATTAGACACTGTTTTAAGGGAATTACATAATTTATTACTTTATCAGCGTATTAAATATCTATTTTGTTTGATTCTTGTGAATAAGACTATCGTGGGTAGTTTGAATTGTTCTCACAAGTTTAAATAAATATAGTGAGGCGATTGGGTTTGTTGGCGTCATTCTGTCCCATTTCAATATTGACGAAACATCAATCAATAACCTTGTCTACACATGGATACAAAATCCATCATTTCAATTAATTAACACTACTTTCCGAGTCCAACATCATCTTGAAACCATTGTCACCCTTATGTCCTAGTAGTAGAGACTACATTTCTAGTGTTGAGCGGAAACTTCAATTTTGTGATTGATAATGGCCACGTGTTAGTAAAAAAGTGGTGTATCAATTACGCAGTTGCCAGGTTTGACCCTCGGTCGAGGTAATGTGTTTACCTGTGCGTGATTGATCGCTCAATCTGCGCAGACGCCGATTTTAAAGCGATAAACTGTTTAATGATCTTTAATTCAAAAAAAATTATAACACTTTCGACACGTCTGCTTTTTGTATTAATAGCTCGTGAGAATATTTTAAAATTGCTGTCCCTTATAAGTTTTTTTTATACTTTGCCTGTTTCTCTTACCTCTTCTTAAATACCATAGTGTAGCATATCATTCATTGTATTCTAGTAGATTGCAATGACCATCCGAAACCGGAACAAACCGGTTAGCAAAGACCACACTGGCGACTGCTGTCATCGGTTGATTGATCAATTGGTTGTCTGCGTATCCATCACGCGGTCGCCGGCCGGTCGCCAGTCGCCGCTGACGTCTTGATCAATCACAACCCCTTTTAAAATGGACAATTCCTCTGTTATTTTAGGAAGACCGATTCCGCCAGGCTTAAATAAATGCCCTTTAAAATATTAATTTAAAGTTTCGGTTAAAGATAGTTCCCAGCATCTGTCAAAATAAATCAGCTTCACAGAGTCTCTAGTTAAATTCGAATGCTTTCTGTTATCACAGTCTACGATGTCGTCCTTACTAAACCGATCAGCTTATTAGCCACAAACTTATAGTCTGAGCGCATGCGATCTTAGCTATAACGAGCTGGCTATTTGTCAATTATTCGTCTCCATATCGCCGCGTCCGCCATCTTGGTTCGTGTAAATGTCAACCGGCGGCGGACCAATTACAAGCCGGCGCGGGCGCACTCTGACGGCAACAACGCACAGATACCATAAAGTTTCGCGCCATTTATAGAAGTTGCCAGTGCGCACGAGAAATCCGCAACGATCAGCAGTTCCAATTAATGGTGGCGAGACATCTGATATTGAGGAAGACGAAGACGAGCCTCGTTCGATTCCACTGTGCGTTATGGATACACGTTTGTTAAAGATTTATCTCGAACTGGTTAGAACTGCATCTCGGGACATTGTGAAACCGAGCTTCCCAACAAGCGTTTCTATTGGCTAGAATCTAGAATTGATCAGTCCCCTAGCTTTATAGTACAACAAGTATATCAAATATGCATTAATAGCAAGCGGTGATCCCTGGAATCTAATAATAACCTGTTGTCAGCCCTTAATGAAATACGGCCTATGATGAAGCCCGATGTGGCAGTGATCAATAAATTTGGTTCCGTAGAACCACCCGCGATTTAATTTGTAGCCGCGAGCGGTAATATTTCGTAGTGTGGCCATTGTGCTGGCAACACTAGAGGACCCTCACGACCATCATCGCTCGGTAAGTCAGCAGCGTCCATGTACAGACAGCCAACTTAATATGTGCGTCACGACGGACGCGTATATGGCCCTCACCACGCCCCGAGCGCCCGGCCAATCCTATCCACCATGTAAATTCTACACGTCCATTGTATGTATATCGCTCCAGTAGCAAATAAATTGAGTTTTCCAAGACGCATTGACGCACAATAGACGCTTTACTCCCAGCTAATCTACTGGGATGCGAGGTGCTCGGCCCAACACTTCCTCGGCGACCCCGTCGAAACCTACAAATCAATCGGCCGCCCACTCCATAAATTAAAAGTGGAAACAATGACCCTAAATTATTGTGCCGTCTCGTTCATCGGGCGCCTTCTTATCTTTTTTTTGGTACACACAAATGAGACTGGGGTCGGACTTATTAGGTTTCGGAATTCGCGATCGACAGCGCGATATGCGCTTGCGACGAATCCGCTTTAATTATTGGACTTCCTGACGTGTACTCGGGACAATAGCGCTAGTCGCTAATTGAGGGTGGTGGTTGCGCGGGGTCGCGCGGACGGCTAATGGCGGCGATCGAGCGGTGATCGGCGCGCGCGCAGCCGCGGTATCTGGTATTCCATCACGGCGGGCGACGTCTGCTATCCGCTGGCCGCTTTATGCGGGTACATTAACATAAAACAAGCAGGTCGGCGGCGTCCATATTTCTGCGCGCGTCGTGACGCCCGGCTCGGTATTGTGCGCGCGATACACATCTACCACGCATGCGCTTTGCCACTGGATATTTAGAAGCTGTCCTTTAAATTCAGCACCTAACGAGTCGCTGGTTTTATTTAGAGCGGCTCGTATAATGACTCGTCTATAACACGGAGTTGACGCGTTCCATTACGGGGTTTCATAAATATTTTATTGGTTTTGCGGACAGCACCTCTCTCTCATTAGGGCCCGCTCGAGATCATTAGGAGGAGATAAAATGCGGCCCCGTGCGGCCCCCGATCGGTGCATTCTTAACACGTCCCCCCTTCCTACCAACCTTTTGTTTTCTCTTACACTCCTATATAATTACCACCTGGCGACAACTCGAAAAGGATTATTCGTTTGATTTACCTTTTTAAGGCAACGGCGTCCTTTTATGGGAATGACAAAAGCTTTACTCTTAATTAGCTCACTAACACTCAGGTTTGCGACATTCCCTCCTACCATGTGTACCTACCTGGATTTATAAATCGAGTAAACTTTACAGAGTTGATATAACAGTTAGTCAAAGTCCGGCGCAAAAACCGCAGCGCGCCGGTTTCCCAACGCTTGCAGTATGTAAATTAATTCGATATCTATTCAGAAAACGAAGTAATCTCAACTCCTTATCACATACATAAACATAATATAAGGGCGCGTTTACACCAGACGACGGGTCTCAAGAGTGTCGTATGGTAATGAAACTCGATCGGTGCATTCTCGACTTAAAGATGACTTTTAATGTGAATCTAAATACTATATTAAAATAGTGTAGTGCTCGGACACACGGTCACGAAGAGCGACTAACAAATATGGTAAGACGATAGCGATACCGAGACGTCAGTGGGCTTTGTTTGCAAATCGATTCATTGGGTGATAACGAAACCATTTATAGAACAGACTAAAATAACAACCGTCTTGTATTTATGTACCCATCGATCAGCAATTACGGCGATTAGATAAATTATTGTGATTATTTTGTTATTTCCTTAGAACACCTGATGATATTATTTATTTAATCGCCTATATGTTTTACAATTCCTAAACAAATACTACCTACTTAAAAAAGATAATCTAAGGATTATTTCTCCCTAAAATATATTTTCAAAATAATATAAAATATAAGAATATTTTGTAAGTATTTTGTAAATTCGGAACTCTCAACTGGACATCGAGTGCACTCGCGCTATGGTAATGATATTGGACCGAAAATTGAACTTCTAAAACTTATTTGTGAAAACGTATTATGATATCATAAGCTATTTATTTTTTTACTATAATACTAATTTCTTTAAAATTTAGTCTTTTAAAATTTAGAAGCATTCCTTTTCATAATTAATTTAGACGTATTCAAACAATAAAATCATGTTGCAGCTTAATGATAAATAATAGTGTCACAATATGAAATCCGACACTTTCGGAACAACATTTTGACATGACAAAGGCTCAGCTATTTTTATACGGAGCGCGAGCGCAGATAAAATAGTTTCGGGGACGTGTTAGCATTTGTCTCAGTCCAATGCGCTTTCTGGGCTATTGTGTTTCTTATCAAAACATATGGATAATGAATTACGTCAAAATATGTATCCAAATGACATTAACCAAACGCCTGTCACTTTTTGTATGACAGAATAGATAAGAAATGTTGTCGCCTTGGGAATTTTAAGAGCTTTGCATGTTTGAATAGCTGAAACTCTATTACAAAATCATTTTTCATAATTGTGCGTGCGGCGATCAATCTTCGGTCGTCGACGGAAGCCACTCAACCTCGTCGCGATTATAGATTTCCCTATTCGTTATGATTGTTGTTTATTTTTGACGGATTGCTCCTGGATCCGACCACGTGACCCAGTTACTTATCGTGCGACGACACGCGATTACCCCAATGTAACGTGTGCGGCAAAACGAACCAACTCGATCGTATCTCAACGTTACCACCACAGGCCAGTCGCGTGATCCTTTATTAAATATAACGAAGGAAACTGTTTCCGATTCCTATAAAACTCGTTAAATAGTTTAAAAGGCCAAAAGACGTTGTAATTTGAAATTTTAATGACCACTATATTGCGGAATAACAATCTCTTAAGTTTAATGGCGTTCGGAATATATTCTAAGGACGATAATGTAAGGGGAACAACATCGCATCTGAAACAATGAGAACGAAAGTAATTTACCGGGTTTTATACGTCGGACGTTATCGGCCGATCTAGACAAGTGGACGAATACGTTTCGGTACGCTACCTGGATCCAAGCCTTTAATAAATCGCGCGCTAAAAAACAACAACGACACAACGTTCATAAATCTAAAGGAAGCGACCAAAGAGATATAAATATCTCAACTCAAGCTACAGCCTTCGGATTCCAAGCAGAGAAAATATCGCACCCGAATTCCGCGAGCCGTTGACGGGACAAATGGAAAAAAGCGCGAAAACTTCGCATTCCGAATTCAAGCGCGATGAGGCCCCGCCCACGTGCGCGCGCGCCGAGCGACAGGTGAATGCGGCGCGGGCGCAGCTGCGGTGCCGGACGCGCGCTGATTTGCTGCTTCGTTTTTTGAACGCTGGAATACGTTTAACAAAATATTGATATTCAATGGGGAGTGACAACGCGTGCGATCCTTGTTCCTCCTGCTTCAAGTTACTGTTGGAACTCTTTAACATATTTTTTGCAATCTTATTGAGAATGAATCAACGAATTTTGAATACCGCGTAATCAATAAATCAAGAAAACGTCAAATAAAAAAGGCAATATATCGGACAAAAGAGTTAATTAATGTGCATTTTAACTATTCTTATTAACATTTTTTTATCTTAATATTCTTTTTTAATCAATTACTTACATAAATTATTTTTTAGAAAAATAGTTTATTACAGAAGTCTCCTTTAGATGACATTTCGAAATGTCCGATTGGCAAAAAAAGTTAATCTTCGTTTATTTTTGCATGTACCTACTGCGGTTTTGTTTTTGTTAGTGCAAGTGCAATACATGCAACAATGGACAATGGAGTATAAATCAGTATAATTAGTTAGGTCGGTTGAAGCCGAGTCATTGGTCAATTCGTATCGAGACCCCGCCCTCGATGGAGAAGCCTAGGACAGGTACTTCTGAAGTGAATCTGGATGACATTTATAGGAATGCTTTTAGGTTTTGATATTCATTTGATAAATTTGTCAACTTTTCCGGTATAGGAATCTCTGTTTAATACCGACCTTATTATTATTGATACGAGATCAAATTAGTAAAAATAAAGGAACTCTATATCAGACGTATTGTTTACACAAAAACCATAGCCTTCAAATAGTTATTAGATTCAGACTTACAAGTTCCTTTCATATTTCCCAGCAATTGTCTGAGTAACTTAAAATACTTCTAACATTGCGTTGTCTTTTCTAAACAGTTGAAGTATCTTCCATCCAAGTCTAGCTTTAATAACGTGTAGTGCTGCCTAGATGCGTCTGTCACTGTGACAGACACGCCGCCACACAAAGCAGCTCTCCAAGACGTTCATTGAAGTCGTACCGTGACTTGTGCGATGCTATCTGTGTCACGTGACGTGTAAGGCTTTCATGCTTGCATCAATCTGTCCATTGTTTGCACTGCCCACTTGACAGGGCGTTGAACCTAGATCCTAAGGCGCTAGTGATGTGATTGAAATAGTGATTGAAGAAAAAAGTTTTTTTTGCGATATTTATTAGAGCTTAACCAAGGCCTCAACACATATTGTTTTCTTTTTAGTTTTTAATGAATTGGATACTTAATGAGTAGTCTTAATCGCTCCTTTATTGTAAACTTCTATATAAAATGCTGTTTATGTCAAAACAAACTCGTAAAACTGTGAACTTTAGTAGTTTGATAATATCAAATGAATTCTTTTGTTTCACAAATGCCACTTGATTTAAGATATTATGCAAGATACACATAATGGACTCGAATTAAAATTAGGTATGTAAAATTTAGTTTTTATTGTTGTACATTTATTATAATTTATTTGATTACCAAAACGATTAAAAGTTAATTAAAATTGCATTATTAAGTTTTATTAATATCAAATATCATTTTCCGCAAATAAATACTTCTAACAATATGAGCTACATAGAATATAACATTGAAAAGTCGTGTCTTTAACAACTCGACATTTCTTCACAAACGAGATAGGGTGAAAAAACCCGTCGGATTTTCCCGTCCGATCCCATCTCTGAACAAACATTAGTATAAATGGACTGTAGACTGTCTACTAATGAAAATGATGTCCGTCTGTCTATACGTTGACAAATACGGATGGTAACGGCTCGGGCGGGATTTCCCACCGTCCGACTAATCCCGTGACGGACACGATCTTTAAAGAAGCAGCTTAAGGGTTAAGGGCGGGGTAATGAAAACATATTTTGCGGTTCTAATGGGAAAGTTGGTTACAAAAAATCAGCTCTTTTTAAACAACGAACATTATTTTTTAAAACAACTGCCTAATTAAATGTGAGATGATTGAATAAACAAGTTAAAAGTACCTTGATGTTAATTGATAAATTAATAACATAAATTCGTGACTTTTTTTTTTTGATAATGCAAACGAAACGAGTTCTCATATCGCAGTCTCTTTGATATATTGTCTTCAGATAACAGTTTTTTTTTTCATTTTATGAAGTCATCAAACGTAACGTATTGGCATTGAGAATTTAGTATTTTAATTACAAAACGTTGTAAGAGTGGCTAGTGACAAAAAACAAGTAGTTTCTGACATTGATTGATCTGCGTTATTGATCAATCATAGAGGTGACATTTCGCTTATCGAACAGTGTTTTGTTTTATTTGTGATTAAAATTGTAGGAATGGATTATGCAAGGTTAATGCTAGCTTTGCTGGATAAAGCTTTAATTTCTGCGTATTACAGTCTAAAATTGCTAAACATCAATTAGTCGTTACAAATGACTCGATTAATCGTAAATTCTGATATTCGGCCGATTATGATGGATGCTGTACTCATTCTATCAACCGAAGCGAGCTATCAATCTCGCTCAGCAGCTTGATTGATTCGCGACGACACTGGATTCATAAAGGTATTAATTTATTTCGATCGATTGACAATGATTGATATTAATTCTGTATTGTAATTACGTGGGTCTTTATCGTTTGATTTATTGTTGGTGGTTTGAGTGGAATTTTTTTAATTATTTTAAAAACTTCTCAACTGCAAAGTAAAGTGGTAAGTTTGCGTTAGTTAGCAGTAAGCTTGGTTCACTTGTTGCGTTCGGTAACGAACAGGGCCGATGATAAACAATCCGGCTCGTTGTAGCTTGTTCAGCGTGAGTGACGGATTTAGTAGCTGCGGCAGCTTGCTCCCGGATCATTGAGAGCTGTTTGCGAAGTACCTACTGTGCAGGTGCTGACAACATTTCCAAGTAGATATGTGTCAGGTTGCTATATTCGCAAATAGACTGCTATAGCTAACAATAGAATCATTTGGGACGAAAAGCGAGTGGTTATAAATGTACGGCCAGTTTGCTTGTTATACACGAGAGAGCTTTCCACTAACTGAAAGAGATGAGTGGGATTTGTATCATATGCAAATTTATTTTTAATTTGTTTGTATTAAAACCTGCAGTTTCTGTAAGGGAAAGCGATAAAGCTGAGCAAATCCCATTTCGCTGCACCATCTTATCTTAATTCCCAAAGATGCTTACTCCGACTTCACACCGATTCATTTACATAACCTTAACTTAAAAAAAGTAAAGCTAAACTTTATTTAAATTTGCGTCGAATAAGTCAGTGTGATATCTGAGTTCTTGAAGCAGTTATCAAAGACACAGGCGCCGCGGTCCGACACTTAGCCCCTCCCCCCGGTACCCTTTTACCTCACCCCCTCTGCTCAATTATTGCACACTGATATCTTGTGATAGCTTTAATTACGATTAACGATACACATTCTGCTTAGCAGGTGTTTTTTTATCCACCAGTGTGGCGCGAGGGGTTAAAATTGTTCCTTTTGGAATACGGATAACAAAATTGTTTGCTAAAATATCACGTGATATAAACTAATCAGAAAAAAGTATGATTAAATGTTCAACTCAGCGTTTGGTGATCCAGTATTAAAGTTATTTATCAATTTCATTGGTTTATGAAGAAAAATGTTTACCAATAACTTTAATTAAAATCATTCAACACATCAACCTGCTAAGTAATTGAGAAAGTGTGTAATATACTCGAAAGACAAATTCTCTCAACCTTGCCGAGTTTAATAACTTTTTTTAGATTTATTGCTGCATATTGATGTTAGATTTATATCTTCGGGAGAAAGAGAGATCAAGCTACAGATATTCGGTCTTCTGGTATTTTTTATCATTTTCATTTGATAACTCGAATGCTAAGTTCAAGGCTGTGCTTTTAGGCTAGCACGTGCGGGAACCGGTTGGTCCGAAATGTTTACAACTCCTGCTATACCTATGTAGATACGTTTTGACTATGCAATTGATGGAACTTTTTAATCACTGCTTAAATTGAAGCGTTTATTTTATTACTAATTTAATTAATGAATTAAGCAACATTTTATGCCCTCGTTAAAATGGCTGGATTTCGCATTTTTTTTTAATATTTACATTGGACTTATTTTAAATTGTAAGTTGATTTGCGATGACTGTTACTATGTGATACAGTATTCAAAATGAACAAAAACAAAATTCTCGACACCTTCACCAATACCGCCAGCCGATCAATAAAACTAATTAAGTTATCTGTTTTTGATGTTTTAAGACATCGCTTGCTGACATCAAACTGAGAAAGGCTTGAACAAAGCGATCTTTTGTGACGTCGGCTGCAGCGGCTGATAGCGAGCAGAGACGCGGCGGCGACCAGACGAGGAAATTACGTCCCGACTTCGACGCGAGTGATTGCGACTGCACAGGGACTTTCTTTTGCATCACTCGTCAACTTATTGTTAACGAGATCCCTGATACAGAAACGTTATAGACTTCTGACGTTCCTATACTTCCCGCTTCTTTGTGTAAGCAGTTGGGCTATCAAGTCATAACTACTTACAGATTAAAAGCAAATATTGATAAAGCAACGCGCAAACCACAATTGCAAAATATCGATAGCGTTATCATTATAGATAGCCTTTGAAATTAACACCAACATCTGCTCTTTGATTGATCAGTTGATAAAATTGACACATACACTCATTTTACTGGTTGACTACACTACTGTGAAAGCTATGTTTATTTTAGTACACTTAATATTAAATTTAGGTCTCGATATGGAATCACAGTAATCAGTTTCCAAAAATTGAGGTTACCAACAGATTATTCTACGCTTATTTATCAAGATTAAAAAACTATGATTCGATTAAACCCGTTAACTTTGCGGTCTCTCCCTTTTTAAGCTTTAATTTTAGTCGATAATCGGAATCATATCGATTTCACGCTAAATTTCGGTAAAATTGATCCATTGTGTCGCAGTTTCGATCTGTGGACAGTTGCCGGGGACTCATTGTCTTTAAAGTGAAAGTCTCGTTGTGACGAATCTATTTCCCAATCGAATTCTGCATTATTAGTGGCGTTTATGGGTAATAATTCAAACGAGGGATCACGATAGTGCCACGTGTCATTTAAATTCGGCTTTGGATTCAGGAACAGACGCGGGATCGGATGCGTGCTTCCTTTGATCGGCGGTTCAGTACGTTTGTGTTGCACAGGCTGCCCGGGGCGCGTTCCGTTTCGGCAAGTGCGCATCTTTGCCATCCACCGGATTGACATGCTGCGTTTTAATCAATTAGCGAACAGAACGCGATTCACGAGCCACTGGGCAGTGAAATAAGCGGACCACACCGGCCCACCGCACCACGCTGTTTTCGGACGCGCTCTCCGATTTCAAACTTTTTTGCGTCCGTTTTGGGATAACTTCATAACCGGAGCGAAAGCGGCGCTCGTCATTTTGTTTTTCGCCTCGACAAACCTGCCTGTCGTCACAGTACGGCTCATCTTTAATTTTTGAATAACCATACCGAAATTAGGTACCCGCTGTCACATCAAATTAGGACCTTTGATCGTCTAAACGGTCTAATTAATGGATGAATTAGCAGTCGATAACAAGCACTGAATACATAATTGATCCGCGGATGGCTAACATTCCTACTAATCAATCAATCAATAGTCGCTGGTTGTTTGCGCAACGTTTTGTGCTATTCATGGCCCCGATTCGGGGTAATTTTCCTCGTTTTATCGTTCGCTATCAGTTTATGATGTTGAATTAATTGTAATTTAGTGATAGTGGTGTCTGTTGCTACCAGGAGGCTCGTGTGTTTATTTGGCTGTTGTTTTGTTGTTGCAGAAGAGACAAGTCCAGAAGGTGGTAGGAAGGAGGTCGCGGAGGGTGCCGGGGAGCGGGGGGAGGGCGAGGCGTCTGCTTCGGCCAGCCCCGCGTCGAGGGCCTCGCCCGCCGACGAGCGGGACGACATCGAGCACAGCATCCCCGCCACGCTGATACAGGACCCCAATGCTGAGAGGTAACGTCATCTTATCTAGCTACCTTTTACTAGAATCATTTTTCGGAACAGAGGGAAATGGTCACAAATCTAGGGAATGAGACAATCTCTCAGGACTTATTAGAATGACATCAAGCTTCGACGGTTACAAATAGTTATAGAGAAAACTTTAACTTTTCTTTTGAAAAGTCAGGCTGATTTGCAATATTAGTAACACCTTTATCTGTTTTTTATGTACTCGTTTTTAGGTTTCCGATAACATCGTTTCAATAAGAAGTTCCGTCTTTAACGTAATTAGCTCTGTAATCAATCTTTTAGCTGTCACATTTTTCACATCAATAAATATGATATTATATTTGCTTTTATCATAATTTGAATAAATGCTTTTTTGGTATTTTTACAATTGTATTTTTGGAAGCGTAGGTATTTTAGATAAGTTTCGTAGGTTGTTCGTGTTGTCATACGGCATCGTTATCAGTTCAATATACTGCACCATAAATTCAGTCCAGTCTAGATAGTATTATCTCTACAAAGGTGGCCCAAACATCACTCCATACTGTCCACCATAATGATCCCATTGTTTCCCATGATCACCTGTCAATATTGTCTCCTCTAAAACCTCAGCTCTCATTCGATATTAAACTCTATAAAACAAGTCATTAAGTCAAAATTCAAATAGATGAGCACTTGAAAGATGAGAAATGAATGGACGCAGCCCAGTGACAGTTATAGTGGGTTGGCGACTAAAAATGATCCGAAATACTAATTTTGACAGTTCATCAATTGTAGATTTGGAGCCGTGTTGACGACTACTCTTTTCGTTTTAAAAATATTGTGTTGGCTTTAACATTTAAAAAAAGTATTTTTACCCAAAAGTAATCATAACAAATCAACAAAATCATGACATTTTGTACATTCGACCTTAATTAATTACAAGTAAATAAAAATAACGTTGATATAACAAGATTATTTTGATTGATTTATTTGTTGGATTTAGATTTTTATACAATTTTAATGCCAACGAATCACGAGCCTACTTACTAGATTTAATAAAAAGATATGAAAACTACAAACAACAAACCTTTAAATGTGTCCTTGGACTATATCCGACTTTTGAGTGGTTGAAGAAGTTTTTGTTAGACTTTAATAATCGAATCGATCAGTAGCTGTATGATTTGACTCCCAATATGCATTAGTGGTTGAAGCGGTACTTCCTCCAGGTTGTTGGCTGGCTGTTCAATCAATGTCAATTAGCTGCAGTGAAGAGACGTTATCAATCATAAACATTCTGACTGAGCGGAGCCGTACGCCACCCTGAGGGTCCATTGTTTAGATTCTGTATCTCTCCAAGCTAGTTTATTTAAAACCCAGCGGTTACCACTTCCTTTATATTACATTTTCATGTTTTTGAACTCGCAAAAGAAGTATTTGACACAACTAGCATAAACAAAAACACATGCATTTAAATTTAAGCACTCACAAGTTTTTTGTCTTAAAGGTGCAGACAATTTAGATTGACACATAAATAAATATTTACCGACATTTTCGACTATATTTTACGATAAAATATTGTCACTATCATACTTTTTATGACGTTACTAAGTAAGCGGAAACATTAAGCGCCCGCAGGCAATAAAATTTGAAAAAAAAACTTCATGTTTTTTACCTAATGTGCCTAACTACTCGCTTGGTAATAGGTTTGGAACTACGAGTACATCAGGAAAAAACCAAGTAAAATAATTATAGACTCTAATCAATCGTCATCATTTATCAACCGTGATAAAATGTGCATTTTCATTGCATTTAGCGATTGCCCCAAATTTTTTATATTCGATTATTTCGAAACAGCTGTTAATCATTGATTTTATATCGTTAGTAAATATGTTTATGTTAAATAAATTCACCACATCTGTTCTATTTGTAAATTGTCAAAACTGCCAAATTATACGAAACATCAGGTGTTTCCTTTGCATTAGTGTCAGTCAATATATTTCTTTTGCTATCGTCTCAAACTCTAACAATCGACGGTGACAGTCTAAATTTACCACTTGGAGAATTTCGACAATCTGTTGTTGAGGAAACATGAATGGCCCAGATTTTTTAGGCTGTGTCATCTAGTGGAGTCAGGTTATTTTCGCTCGTCGGGGAGAGGGGACACAATAGGAGTCACATAAATACTAGTGATTGATTGACCCAAACCCTACTAACGCTGAAGGGAACTATAAACAGATGTTGATAGTTTTAAAGTGATATTTTAACCAAACTATTTGATGGAGCAGCTTTTAGGAGAAGTGTTATAACGGGTTTGGGGAATTTGAATTGATTGTTAGCTTTCGCACGATTTGGTATTTTGAGATTCCCTTTCAGATGTCCGTTGATGTAGCTAAGTAATGTTTGATAACGCCTTCCGGACTTAGGTGTCGAAAATGGTGTATTTTATTTGTGGAAATGTGTTTTCCCTTGTCCGAGCAGGAAATCTCTACATGATACACGTAAATCCGTCCTCGTCCCCTGTCCGTCCCCGTGTTAAAAGGCCTCGTCTCAGCGTTTTGTTAACGCGCCATTTCCTTGTCAACGCCCGTCAACCCCGCTCGGGTAATCTTCAATAAGCCCCCGAGACTTTCATCTTACAGAAATAGTGCTTTTGACATGAGTAAATATATGACATCCTTTTTGTGATGTGGCTAATACAATCGGCATAAGTTTTGGTGGAGGTTTCTGCGGTGAGTCAGAAGAGTAGCTCCGCTCTGTCAGTCGGCTGTCATCAGAGCGATCGCTCGTCACTGCATGTCTGTCCAACTCGCGCATCGCACGCACGCTTGCATTACGCAGCGCCACCCCTCGAAGCTGGCAACGTGTAGCCGTCTCGCTCGTTCCCTCACAGCGGCGTATCTGTTCGGCGGCTGTCTCACTCCGGCGAGGGGCGTGCGGGGCGGGGGCGCTGCAGGCGGGTCGTAAATCACGCGGCTCTCATTCCATGCGGGACCGCCGCCGTCGCCGCCGGCGTCACACTTCCCTCTCGACCGCGAGCATCGCGCCGCGTCTTTCGCGACGTATTTACATTTTGTTGTTGGGAAGTCTGAACTTGTTTGAAAATACTGTGATTCTTATTAGAAAAGTGTTGTTTGATGGAGCTGACTTGTTTTCTTTGTGAATCGTTATCGAGAAACCGGAAAAATTGAGCGAAATATGATTGTGGAGCCTGACCACATGAGGTATGTTCATCAACTTTGTTGGATGCTCTTTGTTTTATGTTTTTAATTTTCATAAATTCTCTTTTCATTTCGTGTATTGTTGATATTCCTTGATCATATCATTTTTATTTTAAAAGTTACTTCTTAAATGAGAAATAGAAACTTAAACCATTTTGAGTGATAGGGTTTTGGATTCGTTAAATTAAGTATTTACAGAATTCGTGACTTTTAAAGGCATCACTTGCTGTTGTTGATTTCTGTGAGAAAGTTCTTTTGACTACTTACTTTGTTTCGAGTTTGTTATGAATTCTATTGAGTACTATTATGTTTTTTAAAAAATAATTGTGAAAATACTTCGGCATAAAAAATTTGGATTTCGATAATTGTAGTCAGTTGGAGAGCAAATTCTTTTTGTTTGTTCAATATTAACTAATAAAAAGCTATATTTTATTTTTGAATTTGTTTAAACTTTTAATTTACTACTCACTCAATATTTATATCGGAAAAGTTATGACTCAAGAACTATAAATTAGTTTATTATGATTAATTTGTAGTTCGTAATATTTTAATCAACTGATTCCGTTTGATAATTATCTGGGACATCAGTCGATTTATATCTTATTTGCTAATCAATACAAGTTTATTTATGGCTAATAAATACTACTATGTATTCCGGTCTTAGTCACGAAGTAATCGGTTCACCATGTTTGTTTCCTTGATACTCCAAATAAACTAAGCTCACAAATCATTTCTGAATGGTTTTCTATATCAAGCAAACTTTTGCTGCTGATTAAGGATCGTGTCATTAGTGACAGATGACTGGTTACTTTCTCTGTCAGTCTAAATGAGACAATACACGACAGTAAAAATACAGATAAAAGTAATGAGACCCCGAGAAAAATGACACGAGAAAAAAATGCGACCAAAATAATTATTGGAAATGAAAAACCACATGAGCCCGTATGATGGCTGTGTTATGTTAGTCTTGTTTTATTTCGATCGTAAAATCAGCATGTAGGTAATTTATTTTTAGACTGCGATTCTTATGATAATAATATACACCCCTTTCATAATTTACCTTAAAAGGTTCCTTAACGTCTTTTTGTTACACAAGAAGGCTTACTTAGCTATATGACAGGTATGCTTGAAACTTAAAATCTGTTTGTTTGTCATCAGGGAGAGTCCAAGATGCCTGTCGCGGGAGTCGTCGGGCGCGCCGCGGTGTCCCTCCAATGAGTCGATGTACTCGGGGCGCGGCGCGGGGCTGCCGCTGCCGGCCGCGCTGTCCGCCGCGCTCCTCCCCCCGCACTCCGCCGCCGTGGCCGCCTACCTCGGCGCCGCCGCCGCAGCCGCAGCGCAGCAACGACTGCTCATGGACATGACCGACCCCGAACGAACCGACGCCCTAGACTTCAGCACCAAACGCAGCGACTCACCGATGGAAGACGAAGACGAGGATGTCGTCAACCTCAGCAAGAGTGAAAATGGACCACTAGATTTATCTGTTGGTACCAGGAAAAGGGGACCGAATGATTCGCCCTCACCTGTCCCGACGAGAAAGAGTTCGCGCACGGCTGCTGAGTTCAAACCGTGGCCGACGCCTGTTCCGCCGCAGTTCCCGTACTTTGCAGCTGCTGTTGCTGCAGCTAGCTTATCTCCTAAAGGCGGGGTTCCAGCCGATTGGAACGGAAAAATGAAACATGGAACGCCTACACCCAGTGATGCAACAAAAGCTCTAGAAAAGATGACAGAACTCAGCAGGCTGGGAAGCGATGAAATATTTAGATCAGTGCAAAGTGCAGCACTTGGTGCCGGTCTCGCCTCTAATGCGGCTGCACGACACTCTGCCTGGCAATCACATTGGCTGAACAAAGGTGCAGATCAAACTAAAGATGTTCTGAAATGCGTTTGGTGCAAGAAAAGCTTCAACTCGCTTGCTGATCTAACTATTCATATGAAAGAAGCTAAACATTGCGGAGTCAACGTTCCTGTACCACCGGGCCCTGGTGCTCCTATGCCACCTTCTCTTCAGCCACCATCCAGTTCTCCTTCAACAACTTCACATAATTCTTCGTCATCTAGCAGCTCTTCGAAACCTAATCAGAGCGAATTGAACATGCTAATCAAAGAAAATATGCCAATTCCGCGAAAGTTAGTACGCGGTCAAGATGTTTGGCTCGGCAAAGGTGCTGAACAAACAAGACAAATCTTGAAATGCATGTGGTGTGCTGAGAGTTTCCGTTCCTTGGCCGAAATGACCGCACATATGCAACGCACCCAGCACTACACTAATATCATCTCACAAGAACAAATAATATCCTGGAAATCTTCAGAGGAAGGCAAGGGCTCCGGCAATCCTAGCACTGCTGGACCCAACAACCCGACTCCACCGAACACCGGCACGAGCAGCCACGTCAGCGCAGTTTTAACTTGTAAGGTTTGCGACCAAGCATTTAGTTCACTTAAAGAATTAAGTAATCATATGGTTAAGAATTCACATTACAAAGAGCATATTATGCGATCTATTACTGAAAGCGGAGGTAGGCGTCGTCAAACTAGGGAAAAGAGGAAAAAGTCTCTTCCAGTTAGGAAATTGCTTGAGCTTGAAAGAGCTCAACATGAAATGAAAAATGGTGAAGGTAACGGTATGCCTATGGGTAAACCGATTAGGGACTTCGGCGCTGGTAGCCGAATTACTTGCGAAAAATGCGGTGACAAAATTGAGACTGCTGTCTTTGTTGAGCATGTCAGGCAATGCATAGGTAACCAAAGGAATTTTTTGAAAAGCGCACTTCTGTCTAACAATGTCATCCCTCCTGATATGCCCGGTCATGTTACTCCAACTAGTCGAGATGGACGTAAAAGCATTAACGAAGAGTTGCCCTCTCCTGGTTCAACTCACCATCGTTCTCCTTCATCTGTGAATGATGCTTCTCCAAGCTCCAAAGATCCTAATGTTAGTAACGATAAAAGTTCATCCCCTTCGGTTTTAAACGCAATTGAACAATTAATTGAAAAAAGCTTTGATACTAGGTCACGCCATTCTGTACCCGGAATGCCAGGAGGTGCATCTCATGCACCTATTGGATCCAGTATTCTAAAGAGATTAGGTATCGACGAAAGTGTTGATTACACTAAGCCGCTTGTTGATTCTCAAAGCATGCACATGCTTAGAAACTATCACCATCAACAAGGTTACGGCCGACGTGAGCGAAGCGGCAGTGAGTCTAGCTCTATGTCCGAGAGGGGCGGCAGTAGAGTCGAATCTCTTACTCCCGATAGAAAATTAGATTCATACCACATGACGCCCCGTACCACTCCTGACACCAGAGGTTGCCAAACTCCTGCCTCAGAAGACAGACCTGCAGATATCCGAATCAAAAAGGAGGTAACAGATGAAGAGGAAAGAGAGAACGGTGTTGACCTGAGTAGCCAGCCCATCCGAGTCAAAACCGAGGTTGATGAAGATGATGAACCTCTTAGAGCTAGAAGCGTCAATGAAGAGGATGTAAAACCCACCATCCCAAAGCGTGAAAGCGAAGGACCAAGCCCTGCAGCCAGTCCCGCCAGCGATCGCTCAGCTCACACTCCTGGTACTGATCGGAAGCCAGGTTCTAGCTTGGGTGCGCTGTCTTCTATGTTCGACAATTTGACTGGTGGTGGCTCATCCATCGAACCTAGCTCATCGCGTAGGGCTGGAAGCCACCCTTTAGCTGCATTGCAGAAACTTTGTGATAAAACGGAGACGAACCCTGCCCGTGCTCCACCCCCAGTGCCATCCCCCGCGGGACCTCCCAGCATTTTAACTTTCAGTTGGGCTTGCAACGATGCCGTAGTTACCGACTCTATAATGAAATGCGCTCTCTGTGATACGCCATTCATATCAAAGGGCGCATACCGGCATCATTTGTCAAAGATGCATTTTGTTAAAGATGGAGCTCTGCCGGAGCCAGTGCTCATGAAGGCTCCACCTGCTGCTTCTTCTCCCGGAACCCACAAGAGTGGTGGTTCCAACGCGGCTTCACCGCAAGACCCTCGCAGTCCATCGCAGTCATTCGACGAAAGTCCTCACTCCAAGTTTCTGAAGTACACAGAACTTGCAAAGCAGCTTTCCAGTAAATACGTGTAGAGTGTACATAGGTTCGACTGGGCCATCAGTTGTGATGATACCATATCCTGCTACGTTAAACCTTATAGGGTTAGGTCGCTGCGGCGACGCTAAGTATTTTGAAACTCTTTGCCAATTTAATTATTTAGGTAATTATTGTTAGACGTCACCGCATCGTTCGGTTAGTGTAATTTACGAATAGCAACTTAAGTATACGCCAAACGTCTTACGTTCATCTAGATGTAAGAGAATATTTTCAAAATATTGCCTTTAGGTAAAGTCGGTTGTTGTAACGGCCCCGGCCACGGCTTATCTTCCACATTACATTATAATTCCATTTCGATAATTGTAAATATATAAGTCATTAAGTGGTAAACGTTCAATTCGATCTCCTGTAAATGTATATTTTTCGCTAAAATTCGTATTCCTTAATTTTTGCAATATGTTTGGATTGATTTTGGAATCTTGTAGTCATCGGGTAGTCGCACGTGGACTCTCAGTATTTTTGGAATTCGTTGCAATATCGTTTGTGTTAATTATTTTTATATGTAAATCAGATTTAGGGTTTATCTTAATTTTTAGTTTATTGTATGTATATTTTGGAGTAACTATGGTCAAGTAGGTCCGTCGATGCTTGCAATCTCGGAGATCCAATCTCAGTTGGTCTTGTTCTTGTTGTATATAAAATTCGACATTGAACGCAATATGATAACTCTCCTTAGTGTAAATTTCGCTGTAGGTATCTCCTTGCGAGGATGCTATTTATTATTTAGTGTTAAGTAATAATACGTGACTTACTGTGAACAATTGTATACCATTCAACATGCAACGTTCGGTTGTAGGCCAACCGCTGTGTTATAAAGAAAAAGTGATACGTTATACAGTTTTTCTTTAAATAAAGAGATGACTACATTCGTGTATACGTCTAGATCTTTTCTGATAAATATTCTTCCAATTGTAACAGCAGATATACGACTCTGTATATACGAACTTGTGAGTGAAGAACTCTTTTATATTTATTAAAAATATATTGTACACTGTCTAATGTAAGAGCAGACGATATCAAATCATTGGAAGCAATGAGATCTTGTGATTGTGGCATAATTGTAAGGCATTTTCTTTTACTTCTTTGAAATTTTGTTTAAATGACTACAATTCAATAAGAGGAGTAACAGTTTAAAGTTTTGTAATAGCCGATTGTAAATGATTTCTGCAATTATGCTGCAAGAACCAGGTGTATCGAAAATCAAAATTTTAAATCTATATTCTATCATTTTAACGATAATAATGAAACTTACGACAAATATAATGTATACGCTAGCTCTCGAGAGAGGATTTTGCTCATTCTTTATTAAAAAAAGGTGTTGAAGATATTGATTTTACCAAATTTAATAATCTTATTTAATATTTTATGTTGTATTTCAAAATGCAATTAAAAGCTCAAAGAAATATATATGTTACATACTTTATGAAAGTTGATTTTATTTAAAACTATCCAAATAAGCCAACACCCCAAACTTATCATACTACCCAATCATATTCAGTAGGTAGGTGCTAACCAACTCTAAAACTTAACTTTGCCAATATAAATATAAAAATATGGCAGCAGAAATTACTAGGTTTAAATTAATTCTTAAAACTTCTAAAAAATACATTGTTTTTAAAAACATAAACATCATCATCTCGAAAAACGCTGTCCAAAAGTACCAGGGAATCATTTATCCGTAGGAGGCTCGTCCCCTCGGCTGTCATCTGTCTTCCTCTGCGCGTCGGGAATCACTCAACGTTACATCTTAACTGTGGAAGACCTCGTTTTAATCATGATAACGACACCATTCGTCACTGTTTACGCACTTTTCTTTACGACTACAAATCTACTTACACGATCCATTGCTGGCTTTATTCGACGGTCGAGAAACATCGCCGGGCTGAGCGCGGTGATGGATGTTGAACATGGAAAATCTGTTGTAGATTGCGTTAGAAAGGGGGTGTCAGTCAAATTCAGTTACAGGCCTGCCTTTGTCATTTCAGGTGATGAAAATATACGAATGCGTATCTATAATCGTATTTGTATTGAATTTTTTTATCGTCTACAGACAGTACTAATAGTATAAAACTGATGGATTATCATTATAAGCTATTTAATCATAATTAACAAGACAACTACAGATATTCATTTGCAAGGTGAGTAATATCACTCATTTAACATTACATACATAATATTTTTAATTAAAATTGTAACGTTGTGTACAATAAAGTGATATCTGTCACCGCCTGAAATTCTTCCCCTTGTATTGACATAGATTCTTTAATGGCGACTAATTCAAGTGACGTTTTGTTTAATGTCATCAAATTAATTAGAACCGCAGACTACCCGCCGTTTGCGGGGGTGAGGGGCGCCGGGGAGGGGGTGGGAAGCGTACGGAGCTCGAGAAGAAAATTTAAATGAGAAATACTAGTATTGTTTAACATTACGACCCATAGTTAGAGGTTGTTGCTAAACTTTATACGATGGTTTAAAAAAAAATCTTTATAACATAGTTATCACATGAGTCAGTTTTTTTTAAATCAATTTATTTGTAACTGTCAGATACTAACAAGTTAATTGTCTATTCTATGATATCATTACTCTCCCCTTGAAATCAAAACAATTGTAAGTTACTAACTTAGTTGTTAGAAGATCGTAGAGGTTTCTGAAAAAAAGTATGTCTCAACGAAAAAAAAAAATGACATACCTATAAAAAAATATCGAGTATTCATAGACCAATCCAAAATGCCACACTTCTTGTCTGTCGAATATCATTTTTCTGACACAAATAATTTGTAATCAATGACTCACTAAACTACTTTTAGTTAAAACCACGAATAGTATATAAAAAATATTTTTCACGTAAGAGGTATTTTGATTAGTCACCTGTCCCTCGAATGTATTAATAAATCAATTTCAGTAAGTAAGTAAACTGTAAATGTTTGAATTGAAGGCACCACACAGTGCACTAGAGGAGAACCTCGTATCGACACGAGCTTATTTAGTTTTTTTCCTAAATTTCCTAATGAGTGATATGGATAAGCTCAGGAACTTTCGCTTCATAGTCGATTTTATCACCGCGCCACAGAGGTCATCGCAATATGTCTACATTGTATAAACCAAAATCGCTAACCCTTTTATAAGAAAACCTTTTTAAGTAAACTTTATTTAGTTTTTTGTTTCTAATTAGACAAATCTTGTCATCATTTGGTCACAATTTATGCAAAGCTTAGATAGTTCACTTGCATACAAGGATACAAAACATTAAATCATTTGCCTACACAATAACGCCACTAGCTCCACGCCGCGACTCTTCCGTCAACCCTTCACGTCGCTCTCCACAAAAGAGCCACTATCAGCTGACTGATGGGTCTCTGTGACCCCGTCGTTCAGTAAATAGCCAGATTTGGATCGCACAATAAATGATTTACTTGGCCCCGTAATAAGTAGATGGATGCTGTGTTACGACCTGTCATTTGTTTCACGGGTTTGCAAGGACCTGGCAAAAATGGTGGCGCTTTGGCGGTTCGAGCTGGCTTTCGAAAGGTTAAGTGCGATTATTTAGTGAGTGAGGGTCGGGTTTGTGAAATAGTTCTTTATTTTAATAAAATGAGTCGCTAGAGTTGAAAGTAGGAGAAAAAGATATAGATTGGTTTTTATTATGTAGATAATTAGGAATTATATGAATTTCCATGCATCTTTTGCGTGACATAACTGGATCACCAATGAAAATATACAATTAGGTGAGTATATTAAATTTGATTTTGTTATTATCAGGATGTTGGTATTGCCAAACTTGCATTCCTTTCTATAATATTAATATATTCCTGGCATTTACTAATTGATACAATCTATTCTTCTGCGACCAATAATTCAATGTTTCTCGTTGTTGAGTTTTAAATTAAACCTAGATTTAATAGTAAGTAGGTACAGTGAGATATTTTTAAATATAAGAAAATTAATATGTAATTCAATTTGTACAGTACCTAAATGAATGAAGCCTTTGTGTTATATTTTTATCACAAAATTAAAATATTTGTAACATCATAAAAATCTCTAATATCCATTAAAATTTTAATGAAAAGAATAAAGTCTCGCAGAAACAATAACTTTAGCGTTTCGTATTCCTAGTTTTATCAATATCTATAATATCTTCCAACATCATAATTCATACATATCGTATATTTCCATACACTAAAGTGAACGCACTCATGTTCTTGAGTGACACAGTGCATCTGCGTGTATGATGGATGGCGACAGACAGACAGACGGACGGACACATGGCGGGTGCGGGCGACTCCCACGCACCTCCTGGACTATTAGTTACGTAGATAAATTGTATAAGTGTATTGTTGATATGACGGTCGGTTAGTAATACTAATGCTGTTAAGACTTATAGTCTAGCTAGAGTAAGAGGGCTTTGTGATAGGATTCATACATAAGGACATATTCCCGGCAAGAATTTTGGTATGGCGGATTGAGACACCAGCTGCCTATTCAACAAATTTCTATGGCAGCAATTACTTTAAAATTAATAATTCAGAAAAAAGAGATTGTAAGGTAATGGAAATAACAGGTATATAGGTTTAATTTGCTAGTTTTTGCTAGAGTTTAGATAGATTCTATAAAATAAAAAATTGTCACATATGATACTATTCTTATTCCAAAGATAGATAATTAATAATTCACAGCACATTACCTCTATAATTTGTAACGGACCGTCCACGATTCAATCAATTGACAGTCGCCAAAGCTAAATCCGCGATCATTTACAACTTTAATTTCCTTTTCCCTTTCTAAAATATTTTCTGAAGCAAAGTTCTTATCCAGTTAGTCAACTGTCGACAACCATCGCTCGGTACAAAAGCCCCACACACAAGGATTCTATCATTAATCAATACTATGCTATTTGGAAGTGCAATAAATTTTTTCGGCCATAAATTTTGTATTGATTTGTAATACGGACGTGCATGATAATGGATTCAGGGTGTGCCCTGGATGCATTAGCTGTCCCCGTGACAAACGTCCATTTTGAAAACGATTTTTTTCGAAATCGATAAATTATCGCCGACCGAAATGAGAAATGTCGATCGCAATTACTTAAGTGATTAAGGATGTAAGTAATTAAAGAATCGATAAAAAACGAAATTCTAATAATTTGAAATTATCATCTGACCAAGTTTTTGGGGTAATCGAATGCCATTTAACTCGATTTAATTACAAATATGCGTACGTATTTATCATTTGGAAATTTCGGACTAAAATGCAAAAGCAAAAGTTGACTTTGCAATAAATTACTTATCATAACATATTTATTATCGCGTTATAATTACTACAACGCATTTAATTAATAGCTGTACAAGGTACTGAATTAATATTTAAGTGAGAAATTCGTCATTTAAATATCTGCACTAAGTCGTCACATCCTTAATACTTTGATCGTAAAATAATATAAGTTTCTTTTTTTTATTTTCGAAACGTAGCAAATATAACCATTTCCTCAACCATAGTCGATATCATTTTTTTTAAAAACAATATTAAAAAAATAAAACCTGACTGTATATCGAATTTTAGCAAAGCGTTGTAATCACTAAAGAATCACGGTGCAAAAGCATCGATGTCGCCAAAAGCAAAGCTATAGTAAACCATCCTTTTGTCCAGTTAACCCTTCGAGCACAACGCGTAATACTGACGATGACGTATGACGGACGCACTTCCCGGGGTCTGCCAGACCCGCTCCAGATATATTTACGTCCATCAATCTGAGATGACGTTGACGGGTTGAGCGAAATGACTGGCGTACACACGGCGACTGATGTTAGAATTATTTTTTGCACTTATTTTGAAAAACATAGTTTTAACTTGTAATTGTAAAACCATGTTTTGTCTGTCTTAAATTACGAAAGATTTGATATTTAAATTGGTTACATATAAAAACCAAAAAGGAATAAAATAACTGATTGCTCAATCAATGTAGAAGTTTCAAAAAAGGCTACTTTTAATGTTTGACAAACTTTTTTTTATCTGTTGTTTTTGCAAATGTTAGAATTTTTATAATATAGTATAGAATTTTTTTAAGCATTTTTAGACAAATTTGAGAAATTTAATAAAATTCAATTAAAGTACTTTATAGGTTCTTTTACAGTTGTATCTCCAATAAAGTAATTGGTTCAAAAATTTCGATAGATAAGTCTTAAATTGACCCTGATGTCAAAAGCAGTATAATCTCCACCTGTTACTGTACATTTGATTAAATTAAATCGAATATTCACCCAGTCGGCAGCACAACATGCGCCTATAATCGACAATCTATAAAATAAATTCTTTATTCCTATCAGCCTTTGTCAGGTTTGATTGACTAAATTCACGAGGCGCGTGTTCGAGTCAGCCGTCCGCCCCAGACACGATTGACAGGTGATTGACAAGCGATTGACAGCTGACAGCTCGAATATCTCAGCGATCGACGCATTGATAGACGTGCTCCAATTTAATATCGGTAGCTGTATTGTTGTTGGGTTATTAATTTTGTATCTGTGTCTTTTATTAAATTTGTTTTTTTAGTATATCTTTTTTTTGTTCAAGGAAGTAAATTATTTTATTTTACCTTACTGTTTGAGTTCGTGAGTTAACTACATTGATTCTCTAGGTTCAGGTCTTGTTAGGATCATGGTAAAACGTGCCAAGGGACTACCTAATGGTTCCCTGGTTACTATACACACAGTTAAATCAATGCTACACCAGTCTAAATACATTAGCCTGCTCATACATTCACGGTAACCGTACTTAATCGATTGAAAATACACCCTGACTTCCTCTTTGACCACATTGCTTCGGTACATTCCAATTTGAGCTGTATTGTAAAGTGTTAAGGTGTACAATCGGGTTGCATGTGAAAGTGGGCCCTTGAAATATGAGTAGTAGAGTCACCGCGAACAGTGATTGATGGGAGCTGCGGTGACTGACACGTGTGGCGGGAACCGTCGCAAGTCACAGAAAACCAAACAAATATGTTTTAAACTGCTAACGTACAGACGAGAGGAGTTATATGTTAGTTTTTCTTACGGCGTTACCTTATATTTGTATCCCAAAAGCTACAAAAGATAAAAGTCGTATTTTGTCTGTTAGGTACCAACGAGCCTAATATAATTAAGGTATTAACAGTAAATAAAGAAGTCTAAAAAAAAAATTATAATGTTATTATTGATAGTAAGCGTCGAATCGCAAGTAACTTGGGACATAATGTATTTTCATTATACTCACAAACTGCTGCCTTTATGGCTACATGTAAGTAACCAACCGCGTATACTATAGTGAAATTGTGACCTTAACTCGAGCATTGTTTGGTTATTATAAGAACCGCACTTTTCATGGTGGAACGACTATCGTAAACATACACATTGCGTGAAATTTAAAATTGCGTGTGTTTGCCTTTGCGCAGAGTGGATAGTAAGGTAACCTTAAAGATACAGCGGGCTTTTCTCTTCAGTGAGGCAAAGTAAGAATGTATGACATACTATGACTATGGCTTAACTCTTATTGAAGGTAAAGGTAGAATATTTGCTAAATGTACGGTATAAAATAAAAGAGAAATATGTTTTCCCGAGGAGAATGCAATCATCCATATCAATCAATACTTTGATTTACCTAAAAATGTTTTTCAATCATTATAACGGGTGTAAAAAGACCACTTGAAGCCTGAAACCATGAATTCTAGAGCCTCAATAGTAACTAAATTCACTAACAGTATACCCAGTAAAACCCAATTTAAAAAAGCAATTTTTTTTGCTCCAGTACCCCTCCAGCAATGCCTAGTTTTTGTTTTCGGAAGCAGTTCTATTACACCCCGTATAAATCTTAATGAATTTCAATACTCTCCCAGAATTATGGACTCAAAAATCACACAGTTTACAGCTGCATCACTTATGTCTAACGACACTACGAGTATATTGATTCCTCATAAAACCAATAAAAAACACATGACATCATTTTATTTCGAGGCTTTAATTGCATACCAACTAATCAATAGGGTCCCACGGCAATTCAAAAACTTGTCATATTAACGACTCCTGCGTCACTTTCTGGCAGCACTAACAGTGTATGTTGCATCTCTCTCTAAGTGTGTTTGACGATTATTTTTGTGTCTGTCGGCGCACTTGGGCTTATTAAGCTGTGCTGCGACAGGCGATGGGTTTTGATAACGATAGAATAGTGTGGATATAATATTCGTTTAAAGTTCTTTTAAATTATTCATAATTTTTGGTGAATCGATAGTAATATGTGCCACAAACACATACTGTACATGAATTAGAAATTGAAATTGAATCAAACTTATTTATTTTCAGCAAGCATCTTTTTAAAATATGTTTTTTTTAATTCCTCAAGTGAATCTTAATAACTGTGGTAATAAAAACGGTAATTAAAGATACAAACAGTCAAACATAAAAGACACATTACTTAATATTACTCCATTAAGATCTTCTCAAAGTTATGATAATATCCACAACACCGTATCTCGAGCCATCACTCTTACAAGATTAGTGAGTCGGTGGTTTTGACAATTGATTTATGTCTGTCAAGTCTCGTCACCGCGGCGACTGCGCGCGCGCATCTGTGTCCCCCCCGCGCCCCCCGGCCCGGCCGCCCCTCCCCCGCGGCTAAACAAATATGTATTGAGGATGTGTGGCTGGAGTGTGTGAAAAAGCTTTTAACGTTTGATGTTATTGTCTTACCAGATAGTAAAAAGTTTAACGGTTTTAAATGTAGTGCGGAGTGGGTAGTTATATGATTGTAGTTTTAAATTATGTGCGATCTAGAGTCTTTTGAACGTAACTTTTGAATTAAATATTAAGGAAGTTGTACAGTTATTATAAATTAAAATATCTGTATAGTATTTTTTAAATTTTTTAACTCAAATAATTTCTCCGATTTAAACCTTATTAACATAATTATTAATACTTTTGCCTAAAACACTCGTATTCCAATATGATGAATTTACTAAAACCCCATTGATTTATGAATGAAGAATGTAGTTTTTAAAACTTTAACACATATGTTAACAATACAAACCGCTGAAAGCCATTAATTTTTTCAGACCCTCCCGCAAAGCTATTTGTATTTATTTCTGTTTAGTAGAAAATATTATTTTATTAAAACTTGTTATTTCATAAAAATGCTTAAGTACTAAACATTTTGAATTTAACTCCCGTCGAAAATTGAGTGGTGTTATATCTGTCGGTATCATAATTATTTTCTTACGATTGAGTAAATGTAGTTGGTTTCAGAAGTGAATTTATTTAATGTTTTTAATTACAATTACTATCTGCCAAATGTACAGCAAAATGAAAATTAGTTGTTTTAAGATTTACAGGTGATCGAAACACGTAAGTTAAAATATAGAGATATGACGTTATAGCAGTTACACGACCATCTGTCAACACTTATTGGTAACTTGAGATGCAAGGTTTAAATGCCAAATTGATGCAAAAACTAAATTTTAGGTACAAAAAAAGATGAATGGTAGAAACACAAGTTACCAAAGCCAAAAAATAATTTATTGTAGAGTCAAATGACAAGGGTTAAAAAAAGAGGATGCGAATTCATTTATTAGAATGCAAGGACTTCAAAGAATAACTTAAATCGATACAGTTAACATCATTTAACTATCTCAAGCCTCTACCAAAATCCATATTACATAAGACACTCCAAAACCCAATATTTGTTCAAGACAGACTTTCATTTAGTACAAATGTCAACCTACTTATTAACGGTTATGTTTCAGCCTAATTACCGCGCCGTCGCTCCGAAACGTGACAGGTAAGTGACAGCTGACAGCTGACAGCTGACGCGACGTGACGTTGATGTGACGTGACAGTGATGCGACGTGACCCTAACGAGACGACAGTAATGAAAATGTGACATTGATATGTTGTGGTGCGAGGTGTAAGCGGGATGGTATTAATGGTAGAAGCGGTATTTTACATGATTTTTTTTGAAAATTATTGTGTACAAGTTTTTTTGGAAGAAGAAAATAAAATTGTCCTATGTAAGGTAGGGTGTTTTATTTTAGTTTCAAACAATGTTTCAAACGAACCGTTTTGCGTAGTACTGGTAGGGCAAACCTTAGGTAACAATTGAAAAACTATAAAAAAAGAAGTACAATAGTTTTGAAATTATTATACGTACCAAAAATTGTAAGCATGAATATAATTTTACGAATCGCCAAAAAGTTACAACTTAAACCCTGTTTGAAAACTTGATGTTGGAGTTAAAATAACTTGGTGAGTTGTTTTTCGAATTTACTTAATTAAAATAAAATATTGTTTCTTTTTACTATAATTTTACTGAACTGCATTACAAAATAAAGATGGAACATCTGTCATTCAATGCTCGGACTATAAAGATTAGTCGGGCTTTTTGTGATCTAACATCAAATCATTTGCTAGAAACGTGTTAAAGCAAAACCGTAATAATAAATCAATTTTATACAAAAACTACACAAAAATAATGTACGAGCGTGCTCCAGACACAAGGATTTGCATTAGTGATTACATTAATCATTTCCACATACAATATGGGCAATAAAACCCATAAAACTTTGTATAGAAACCCATTAATTGTCATTGACAGTTGACAGCTCCCTGCGTCATACGTCATGATTGACAAATGTCAGATATTTCGGCTGCAGTTTGATGAAAGTTTTGAAGCGGTAATGCATTTTCGACTCTATCCAAGTCACAATAAAGTAAGTTTTTGAATGAGTAGTTTAATAGTGATTTTTGTAAAGGGAACCTTTTTGTGTCATTCTATAGATTGTATTGTTTATTTTGAACGATGTCGGTGTGAGTCAGCAGTTGTATTGACGGACGTACAGAATACTTGTCAACGTATATGACTAGTGCGATGTTTTACTGTGATATTATCTCTTTTTACACTTTCAAAAATCTTTTAAATGCAATCCTGATCACCACTTTTAAAATGATGATGATTAAACATAATTAGATTTAAAACGTTAGTTAAATATTTTCTACTTCATAATAGTTAGGCGCAGACTTACACAGTAGAGGGCTGAGTCGTAATCCACCGGACTTGCTTAGTTTGGGTTGTTAATTGCACCTGATGTCTAATCCATCCTTCCAAGTAGCTCTGCTCACGATGGTTCCCCACTTCGTAATTAACAAATAAATACTTGAAAACAATTCGTTAAATTAATCCCTCTAAAAATCAAACCCTTTCAAATACTCTAAACCGCCATTGTTGAAGTTAATCAATTGTCACATTGAAACCCATCTTTCCTAACGCGTCATATCGACGATCTTCATTTGTCGAACGCTCGGTCCTTCATCAGAAGTCAGCTGCGACGTTATCGCTGACGACCGTCACTCGGCCGCGGCTATTCAATGATGCGGTCACGACGTGGCACTACAGCCGAAAAAGGAGGTAACAAGCTCTATAGAACGTTAATGAGTTTGCATTGAATATGAGGTTTTGTTTTTAAATATATAAAGCTAGTGACACATATTTATTATAAAAGTAATCACGGGTTACAGATATTTAACTATATGAGTCCTCTTTTCTTTATTATTCCAACAAGCACCAAAACACAGGATTAATTTTATCAGCCTCGTAGTAAAGCCTTACATAGCTGTATAAACTCAAACAGTGGATTCTAAATGAAGCTGAACATATGCGAATGTAAACATAACCAATAAGAAAGTTTCCTTGTATGATGAGAACTTTTTAAGCAAGTTTTTTTTCTAAGCATATCTATTATCAGCAACGAAAATTTCAAAACATTTTGCACCAATCTTTCCATTCGGCAAACATTCCGAAATGTAGAGACAGAATGCCATAATAGCTTGCGGGGGTGTGCGGGGGTGTGCGGGGGCGGCGAGGGGGGTAGTTGATTCATAACCTATAAATCAATGGGCGTAGGGCGCCGTAATACGCCAAATATTGTAGCTACATTAGACCGGGCGTAAGGAGCAGAAAATTAGCTTGAGTTAAAGCGTGATACACTAAATTGTACGTTTAATAATCGAGGCTGCTTTAAATGGAATGATTAAATATATAAGCTTGCAGGTTGTGTTATTAAGAGCTGTGTTCATGTAATCTAGAACTACTAAGATTATTATTTAATATTGTTCTATACACAAAAAGTGCTTTTTCGACGAAAAAATTCATTAAATTTTTACAAAGTTCCAAACATTATAAAATTATTAAATGAAAACTAAACAATAATTGTTGCATGAATTATATGGATTTACTACTAAGAATGTTTTGAGATTTTACATTTTCACAATTTTTGTCCTTTGTAAAGAGCTGGAAGAGCATACTGAAAATGCTCTTTCAAATTGTGTCAACTTTAGACCTTATTTTTTTCTCTGGCCATTTGAAAGTCTTTTCACACATATTTTTAAATGTACTAGAAATAGTTTGTTTCTTCATTACTTGATTGATAAAAAAAAAAACTCTTAAATTGATGAATGGAAATATTGATAACGACAACTGCAATTAGCATTTATTCATTAACATTCGTAGTTAAAAACCAATGACTAAAACAGAGGCAAAACACCATAGCGCAACGTTTTGTGTAATTCACAATTTGATTTAAATGCCACATGCTGTAATAAAAGCAAATAAAACAAGAGCATGATTTATGTGTGTCCAGCAGACAAAGTATTTAACAATTCGTAGTTTTAATGGCAGTATCATTTTGGAATTAGGTTAAAATTGAAAAAAATAGAAGCTATAAGAAGGCTTAAGATTGTCATTACGTTGGAATTGTTTTTTATTCAAAAGTTAAAAATAATTTATATGAAGCTTGAGCCAGTACTGAAATAATTATACCTATTAAGTTTTATTTTTTGTTGTGAATAATTAGTATCAATATCAAATTTTATTTTTGAAATTTTATAAAACAAAGAGACAATTCAATTGCGATTATGTACAAATTCATTTAAAAAAATCTAGGACGGTAAAATGTTTGTTTAATATCAATCTGTTTAACACGAAATGGTATCGAAATATAGAATATAGGTCAGCCCCTATTATTAATATCTAGTTGATCATTATCATTTATGAAACTCCAATCAATCGGAACAAATCCCGTGACAGGACATATAATTGTGATTTTGTAGAACATAGTGGTTATTAATCATACGAGGGAAGGTAATTAATAAAATTTATGTGTGTCATAAATTTCATGTGTTGCTATAATGTGAGATACGCGGAAAACTGAATGAGGACATTGTTTTTGGGGAATTTGGGGTTTTTGCGCGGAATATGCATTTTGGCAACACTAGGTTTCGGAGAAGCGGAGGGGGGGGATTCGGAGTAAGTTGGCGGGTAGTTTGCATGAGGCAGTTGTCAAGGTCAATGGTAGTTGTGTTGTATGAAGGTTTTCTACGAATTCGCTGTGGGAAAATACACAAATGGTTTGGCTTAGGAAACAATGTTTGATGTATAATATCACACTTTAAAATAATAAATATTCATAGTATCCCTTTCAATAAGGAAAGGTAATTGAATAAACTTCTCTCAGTTTATTAAACATATTATCCATAACCTTCTGAACCATAAATATATGACAAAACCGCTCAGCACCACAAACAGCGTTATCGCCTCCTAAATAAAAAACCACCACGAAAACTGACTCAGGCCTGTCTGTTTGTTCACTGAAGATCCGAAGCGGGAATTATCTCCTATGACATAGTCCGTGAGATACGACTGATATATTTATGGCTTTAGGACATAAAACTAATCCCTGTGAGGAAGAAGGGGGCTAACCCAGGGGTGGGGAAGACCTTTATTTCTAACATTCGTCACATAGTAACCGTAAATTATCATACTCCGTTATGATATGACGCGGGGCCTCCCATTAAAACGCGTTTGATTTAGATGGGGCTATAAAATTGATTTATGCCTTCACGCTAACAAAACCCGTAGTACTGAGGCAACTATTATATTAACATTTTCGTGGATAACCTTTTCAATGCTACAACGTCATATAACGGAATTCATTTAAACGAAATTGCGACGTAAATCAAACGCGTAAGACCCAAAATTGCCAGTTAGCGCGTGATCGAATTAAGCCTTTTATAATTGAAAAAAAGACGCTCAGTCCTGTCGCTGGATGCAACTGGAAAAGTTGTGAAAATTAACTTTATTTTTTTGCGGTTAAAGTGCATAATTGCGTGCGCGAATTTATTGATAAGAGCATTGTTTTTGGACATCAGTGTAGTGTAATTCGGGGTACTTTATGATATTTTACTCTATATAATATGATGTGGTAAGCTCGATCACAATATTATCAATATTTATGTGTCATTAACGACGGAAAATATTTATTTTGTTAATCAAATTGTGATTGCTGTCGATGTTAAGCAGAACTTTATGGTAATGGGTGGTTCTTACTTCAATTTAATCGGTAGAGATCGTTTCATGGAATCATACTCATTACTAATTATAGCGATGATGTCCACTTTGTGCAACCTATGAGGCAAGCGATGAAGATTTTTGAATAAAAGTAATGCAAAATTTAAGTTTGTAAGTTTTATTAATTTTTTTTATTATGTGGCTTTACGCGCATAGCCTATGAGTATTTAAGCAGTAATATAAGTTTCAATAGACTCTCAAATTACTAGAGTAAATTTTAGTAACAAACAAGTATGGAGTAATTTGTAATATTAAATAAAATAATCTTCCTATTATATGTTTGGGTTTGTGGCATAGGCCTCTAATATAGCTTTTGTTGAGACCTGTCAGAAAAGGCCAGTCGTGAGTATTAACCCTAGCATTTTGTTAACGTTTTTAGTGTTTGAAATAGTGGCGCGCAAAGTATGTTTAAGTTCGAAAATTCGACTACAATTAATTTATCTTTTTACGTTGATGTTACATTCTTGTAGTGTCAGAGTTCTAGGAAACATCCTCCTTTAAGCTTTTGACGTGGCTCTTTTAAAAAAAAGCCACATACTGTCAGGATCATAACATTTTCTTTTTTATTAGAAGTAACTTATTAATCCCTCAACTAACAAATATCTTTAAGGCCCAGCAACGGAAACATCAAGCCCACACAACCATGTCTTAGACCATAAATTTTAACGACAGTAACTTCTACATTACAATCAAACAAACATCAGAAAAAAGGCACATTATTTATCTAATTTACGACACATATCATTCACTATTGGTGATAGTCGCATCACATACAGACTCATAAACCAGCCGGTCCGCTATTGGTCCAAACTAACTAAACCCTCCAATTTAATGGCCCAACACTTTATGGCCTTTTGCCTATAAAATCTGAAAGGTGTCAATTGCCCGAAAAAAAAATAACTGGACCCAATTAAGGTGGATTCTTGAATTTTTGGAAATTTTAAAATCGTCGTGGTTTTGATAAGGTTTTTATAGCTAAATGTTAAAGACGTATATAAATATTGTAAAAGCTCTAAACATAATGAGCTCCAATGTGTTTTCAATTAAATAAAGGAGCATCAATATAAATATTTTATCAATTTGCCGCCGCAGAAACAAAACTAATAAAAACAGTTTCTTTTATTTTACATTACGTTTGAAGTGCTCGTAAGCATCGTTTAGTTTATTTCAGATCATTACTTGGTTGCTGTTATGTTTTTTTAGACTTTATAATCATTGATATCTACTATTAGAGTAACTGTATTTTCTAAAAACTTATTGAACACCTTTACAAACAAAGATTCTTACAATTTAATCTTCAAAACAAACTTTTAAAACTGTTAAAACTTTTCTTACATGCAATTGATACTGGCCGTCGATGCGAAAAAGAAAAAGTTCTAAATTCAAATATGTCGCAGCGCGCGTGAACACTCAGTCTCCTGGCGAAGTTGCCGGGAACGTCGCTGCAGCTTCCCCTCGACGACATAAATCAATTTGTCAGTACGCCGTGACATGCCACCGAACGCACACACGCAAACCACGCCAAGTTTGATCCACTCGCGGGCTTTTTATTTTGTATTCATTACTGCACAGTTGAGTGACTGATGTTTAATTAGTTTATGTGATATTTTGATTTACATCTAGTTATACTTGCTTTTGTTACATTCACTTGTGTTTCGTGGCTATTTGACTAGGGAGACTGTCTTTTTGGACAATAACTGCAGTGTAAATACACTTTTCGTCACAGCTCATTTATAACAGAATTTAAAAAGCGTCTGTTTCTATGTTGTTGTAAAGCTAATTCGTCATACGTTAGGCTTTTCTTTTACCCCAATAAATATTATTTCACTGAATTGTTTAAGAATAGGATTAAATTTCCATTGACGTAAAATTACGTGTGATATATTTATGTGATTTTTGCTAGAAGAGTTATTCGCAAGCTGTAGGTTTTAGATGTATTTCTCGGTTGCCTACATTCACAGCTAAATGAAACGATATCGTTTACGCTTCATGTTTACTCTACAATTCGATATGACATCTTGGTAAAAGGGATGGGCGAAAGCGTTTACATTTACTACAATTTAGTATTTGTGATATGCTCAATTCATTTTATATATTATTGTAAGTTTTAAACGTAGTTTTGTGTATCATTTTTTTTAGAAAAGTAAAGTTAATTCTATAATATTTCTAAAGACTATTATCCAATAAAATTAAAAGACCTAGAAGCAATATATTAATGAACAATTCAGTGAATTGATTGAACAGCGAATGTATTTTTTTGCCTCATAAACAATTAATTTGTATGTTTTTTTTCAGTCTGCATCCAGTAACTTGCTCCGGCGGCGTGTATCGGCTGCGATCCGGCCGCGGTTCGTCATTTCGCGCATTGTCGTAATCCGCTGATTTACTAGCGACATTAATCAGGTTGACGGTCGATAGGGACCAAATCACTACCACGCTAATCATTGCCACTCCGTTCAACTCTATCACGAGTCACTAAAGATCAATATCCAACGACACGGACTTCGTTAAACTTGTAACGTTAACACTACTGCATGTTATTGCTTGTAATTCTTTTTGCAAGCGTATAGTTATATATTTTTTTGTTTTGTTTGATGTTTTATTTGTCTAGAACAGGGTGTTATTATTGATTTATTGTGGACGTTTCTCGTTATTCCTTTTTAGGGGGTTTGACTGCAACTTGAGAAGGTGGCATGTGATTTTCTGTATTAATATTGAGTGATATATGTGTGACAACATGGTTGCGGCAATTTGTATGTTTTTGTGTCGTTTGGGAATAAATGCGACTGTAGTTATGTCAGCTGGTCGACATCCTTGAAAAGGATAATCATAAATCTAAATTATCCTTGAAACGATTTCGTCTAGTTTTTTATGGACTTCCACATACTGTAGCCAAATCTTGTTCTCGAGAACTTTGGTAATTTTTAATTTTCTATCAGCCGAGCACCAATACATCAAAATGATTTATTCCGAACTGAAGTTCCGTGTTAGGCGATCGTGGCGCCCTCTGGCGGGGGCGGGATATGAGCCCGCGTTTTTACGCACGAAAACTTTACGATACGAAACCCGCCACCTAATTATCAGTTTTTGATTTAATGATCAATTCCAGATGAGCATTGCGATATTGAGAATCTATGAGATATTGTGATGATATGTTTTTTAAACACTTTAGTGTTTGTTTGATTCAAAGCGACTTAGATGTAGAAGTTCATAAATTACTTATAGTAAATAATTTATATTTAAAAATAGACCTAGCTAGTATAAAGCAAAATCGCTATGTACCTATAATTTTTATATATTCTACCGCTTTTTCTTTTTGAATAATGCATCGGTTTTTATTCATTTTTTATATAAAAAAATAAATTTCAAGATTTGCGATAAGGTACCTCATTAATTTCCAACTAAATTTTTTACTAAGTGTCTTGAAAAGTTATGTTTTTTTTTCCTTTTTATATTTACGTGGATGTCAATTTATAAATAAACTTAATTAACGTATTAACATGATGAAATACTGTAAAAAATTATATATCTAGACAATTCTTAAGGTCCTGCAAGTTGTCAATATTTTATTTTTACCCGGTAACTTTCATTTCGACCTAGATTCGATTACTGCCTGCGACATTGATTGACGTTTTGAGGTTGACTCCGTTCCATTGCGATTTGTCAATCATAAATTACTCGATTTAATGTTTTTAAGGATTGAGTAAGGATAAATGAGTTTTATTAATGTCATTTAAATGTTTCTGGGACGAAGATTAAATATGAGATTTGGAGTGAAGGTCTGGGTATCGACTTGTTATTAAATGATGGTTGATAAGGTTTCAGTACTAAGAATAATTCAAAATATTTTCACTGAATTGAATCAAGTATTCAAAGGTCACGCGAAAATAGAAATCCCTTTTTTGACTGTATTAATGCAAAAGTAACTCAGTAATTCGTCTGTCTCCATTGATGTAATCTGTTTTCTTTTTATTGCAAAAAATACTTTTTGTAAAGTTTGTATATAATATAATAATCGAGGCCAAAATCGTGAAACTATGTATTTAGGCACATGAAGTAAGTAAATTATTTTTTTTAGATTTAATTTTTAGATTAAAGAAGAAGATTTTAAAATAAGCTCAGCTAGTTGATTTATTTTTTATATACTTCAAAAAATCTGCTACGATAAGCGTAGATCAGATTTTTTAAAGTTAGCTCTATGTTTTAGTGAGTTCCGCTGTCATAGTAATAGAATATGATGACAATAATTCATTCTACATTTTCATATATTTTTTACCTGCATAAAAGCCATCAAAGAGGATTAAAAAAATAGCACAGCCAAATTGCACCTTTTCTTTTCCTCAATCCTAAAACTTTTCCCATATTTTGATTGTCCATTTCCCGCCGCCCCCCTAATTTCCATTCATCGCGGTGCTAAACGCGCGATGAACTGCGAAGTGGCGTCAATAATATAATTATTCATTGCGTTTTTAACGACGCGCGGTAGAGGGCGGACGCGGCATCGCGGCAGCCCGGACAGAGAAGGGGTGGAGTTGGAACGGGGAGTTTTTGTTTTGGGTAGTTTTATGCAAAATTTTATAGGTGACTTATATGTTGTGTGAGTGAGTGGTAGCCTCGTATCTAGAAGCTACTATTCAAAAGGTTTGAAAGAACCAGGTTAAAAACCCAATAATAATAATAATTATGATTTTGCCTTTTCTTAATTTGGTGATAAATATGTTTAATGGTGATTAAAAAAAAACCTATGTTTTAAAGATAACTCATTATGTAAATCCCATAGTAAGGCAGCGTAATGAAATGTTACATCTTATTATTTACAAAAGTTTAAATCTTTGTCTTTTCACATGCCATATCTATACATTCTGTAGTTTTTACAAAACATAGTTACACAATATCCATCATCACAAACTTTTTATCTTAGATAAATTTTTAACTAATAATATTTGAGCTAAGCAAGTAGCTACCTAGCCATTACATTCAATCCGCGTCCACCCCACCCCTGTCCCAGCGCCTCCTGACTTGTTAATGCCCGGCCTACTATCTTAGCATATTGCAAGTATCTAAACAACGCCATTACCCCGGCTGCGCTCGTATACACGGCATCATCGCTGCCGACTTATTTGATGGCGAGGAGAAAATTGAATTTATTATTTAGTGGCTATCAAACCGTTTTATTTTGTGTTGGGATGTAGTCATTTGTTTTTGTTGTAGTTATTTTTTTCTTTGGTGTTTAGGATTCCTAAATTTAACGCTAAGATGATGTAAGCAATGAATGGTGATGTTAAATGGGGCTTAAAGGTAACTGGGGAAATGAAATTTGGTAATGGGTTAGCGTTTGACAATAATTAACATGCTTGATTTGAATTTGAAATTATTATTAGATATAGCACAGAAAATATGTTTGGCTGGTTGAATTGGTTTGTTTATTATCTGGACTGTAACAGTATAAAGAGGTTTTAAAATGTTAATCAAAGTATTGTATGCTTAAGGGTTAAACACTGTTAAAATCAAACTGTACGTAGCACCGCTGTGTACCAATGTTTACAATTAACAAATAATTGATATAGGTACTTATGACGAATCCAAAATAACTTGAATGAACTATTTTATATAAAAAATGCTAGTATATAAAGAAGACTGATTTACGACGAAAACATCTCATTTACCATCCCAAATACCTCCAGTAGGCTTTACGAAACGAATTAAAAACAAAAAAGGTCCCTGAAACTCCATCGTTAGTCAGATTCGTAAATAAATTAACAATAAATAACTCCATACCTACCTACCTCCCGAATTTATTGTCTATTCTTTAAAAGTCGAGAGAAAACGAAACAAACGGAGAAAAAAGCGATCATTCAGAGGGTACGAAGTTTCGAGTGAATCAAAATAGGTAACTAACTTCCGGGGAGAATAAAATAAATGTATTTGGCTGTTGGAGTTCTGTGTTTAAATCTAGCATGTCCTTTGGCCCTTAAGGCTGTATATTTGTGTCGTGACGGGCGTAAGATGGACGGCCCCACGTTGGGCGCCAAAAATAGGGCGACACTAGCGATGAGATTAAGTAATTTATAGCGGGTTTAATTATAGTGACGTAATGCGTGACGTATGGATTATCTACGCAGCTACACCATTTCATGTTCGTTTTGTTATAAAACGTGAGTAAGAAGTCTAATTTGGGTGTTAAAAACTTTCATAACAAGAAACAAATATTAAGACATAAGGAGATAGAGTTGCACGTTCAGTAAGGCTGTGACAGGTAAAAGAACCTATGTTACCGTTTATTAGAAAACAATATCGTCAGAACAGTAAACAACTAGCAGTTCATACACATTTTTACAATGAATCATAGGTATTTATATTTATTATTTGTAATAAATGAATTTTAAGAAAAACTAATTGTCGGTATGTGGATCTGTTTTACAACCAACCAAAAAACTAACTGCTAAAACATAACAACAAGAATACCTTAATTCCACTCTAATCATCACTCTGCTTACATATCTCCAAAACTACCGAATTACACCACACTTCTCAAGTCAAATACTCTTGCGCTTCGTCGGGATCTACAAAAGTTGTGTGAACTCGCCGACAGAGGGCGCGCTGGCGGCGCGGGCGCAGCGGGCGGCTGCACTGAAGGATTGTTTACTCAGAGAATGTCAGTGTTAACTGTGTCGCGTTTTGAAAGATCACGGTTTGTTTGTAGGAGTTTGAGTAACTTGTGACGAGGTATTTAACTATTATGATGAAGTTTATTAGAAGGTGTTGTTATGTAAAGTCTAATAATTTGATGGAATCTCTTTATTTAGTCACTATGTTAAAATAATGTTTTTTAAAATACACTCTATAATGTGTATTAAACAAATGTGTAAGTTAATAACATGAGAAATGTTGAAACTTGTGTATTTTTGACGGCTCATACAGAATTATATTTTCGTAAATATTTCAGTTTGGTAACCTACTTTGGTTTGATAATTATTAGTTGCCTTGGTTGTCCAAATAAGCCAGTCGTCTAAAAACTTTTCAATTGATTTTGAATTGACAAACATAACCTAGAAAAGAGTGTATTTTCGTAAACAACCTACGACTTTTCTTCAGAAACACTTAACATTTCCCCCCATTTCCCTAAAACACTTAGTTGTTTATGTAGTTAGTGTAATAAATCGGGCGGGTTCGACTCCTGACGGCGGAAGTTATGCGTCTCGGTGATTTGTGACGAGCCGGGATCGGCGGCCCGGGTTCGAGTCCCGGGCGGCGCGGGAGTGTAAGGAGACGGAGTGATTAGACGGTGTTTTTTAAAGTGATGGGACTATTGAATTTGAAATTAATATTGAAAACAGTTATGGAAATAAGTGTTGTTATTGGTAATGCTGAGATGGTCAACCCAACTACAAATCTAAACATAAAATGAAAATGCAAGAATGGAATGAAGCTACGATCGCGTAAATATTATAAGTTACATGTATATAATATGTAGTTATAATTTTAAACTAATATTTCAATAACACAATATTTCAAATAAGACTGTTAACACTATTTATTTTAAATTTTTCCCACCTGTCATTGAACGTAAATAAGTCACTATTTAATTTACTTACATTAACATATGTTCTCATAAAAAAACCTACTTAAAAAGAGCTGAAAACCAAAAATACACTTCACTCGACCTTTACGTAAAAAGCGGCAACATCTCATCAAAACACGGTCCCAAGAAATACGTTGCAAATGCATTTTTTCGTGTACTGTCTGCTGCTGTGTTAATGCATTTTATATTTTGACAGATTTATGAGCACATTAAAAGCATAAACTTTGTTTATATGACTGATTCATGGCCGTTGCTGACGAATTAAATTGGGGTGTATTTTGTACACGTTCGTACAAACTTAGGAATGTATCGCGAAGTGCGCTACAGTGACTAGTAACGCCATCTATCGAGTCGGGGAGTAATTACAAATGTTTGAAAAGTTTTGTTACTTAAAATTCTGATTAGAAAATGCGTTAATGAGCTTACGAAGTTAAGTTATTGTTTAAATGATCTAGCAAGTGTATTATTTATGGCCTATGAACTTTCAAAAATGCTCGGCAAATCTATATTGACCACAAATATTTTTTTATAATTTTAAATTATTTTACCAATATTAATTAAGTAGAATAAAATATAATATTTCAACCTCCAAATTGTGTGCAGATGTAATATCTATCCACTAATTATTGAGACGATATATCACGGATTAGGAGCAGCACTGACCGCGGTCGCAAGATAGGGGGCGTCTGCGTACACTCTACAAACAATTTCGGCGGGAAATTACACTTTACATCTCCCATATAAATATGTCATAGCGAATTTAATTGTAGGTGTAAAAAGGAAAAGAACATAATAAAAAAATGTACAATAAAATTACATGACACAAAAGTGAGCAAACTGTTTTTGTTTGCTTGACAAAGTTTACTATTTACCAGGATAAGATAACTTTATAAGTGTTTTCTAAGAAGAAATGACATTGACAGGTGACAGAGCTCGCCGATCGCAGCCCGCGCACCGTTGTCCTCCGTCCCGGTCTCGAAGGGACGTATTTATTATTTTCCATACGACTGCGCCCCGGCTAATGACTAGTTATGGCTGAAGTTTCTCCAGGTCCACCCATTACCTAATGCTGATTGATGGCATTTTCGAAAAAGGGGTACAATGTTATGACGTCCTCCCGGGTGCCACAAATTAGTCGGTAGGTGATAAAAAGTAATGGTTTTTAGGAGATAAAAGCCTTTATTTACGGAGATAGAGGGATTTGAGATTATAATAGCTGTGGTCGAAGATAGTTGGGAAGTTTGATCAAAACTGTTTACAATCTACGATCGTTATTTTTTCTGTGCCTGGGCTTACTTAATAAACTTTATCTTTAGTTTTAAGACAAACCAAAAAAATTAACAATTTTTATTTGTTAAGTTCATAAATTCAACAAACAGCGTTCAACAAGCATACGTTAGCTTTGGGAGTTAATAGAAAGGTAAGTGTCTAATTATTTCACAAATACATAAAAAAGCAATTAAAATAGAGTCCCCCTCCATCATTCGATTGATCCCATTGTTTTCTCTGATTCGAGACAAAGGGCTCGATTATGAAAATTTCTCGATTCGCCGCGCCACGATTTGATCGTTCAATTAAACTCAAATAGAAAGAAAAGAGGTTTATATTCCAAAATCCACATAAATCAAATCATCTGATAATAATTGCCATCAGAAGAACACCGCTCGATTACGATTCGTTTCGATTGTCCGTAATTTGATTTTCGAACGAGTGATAATGTTGCTATCACGAGTGTTCCAATTTTGACAGATGTGGTGCACTGTTTAAAAAGAGAACTCAATTTTTTTTTATAATATAATTTATGCCCTCAATACTGGCCAGTTACAAATTTGTATTTTATTATTTAATACCTGGCTATGATATGCAATAGAATTGGGCCAGCAATCCTTTACAATTTAACTATTTGGTATCGAAATTTCATAGCTAATGAAATCCACATTTAGTTTGTGTGTAATGACACCCCTCGGGGGATGGGGTGTGGTGGCACCCCATCGGCCATTTTGTAATTTTATCGTGTTATAAATTTAAATTTGTATAATGCCCTCGCATTATCGCATGATTTATATAACTTGACTCCGCTAAGATTTCAAAGATGAAAAACAATAAATTCTGTACGGGTATCTATTAAAAGAGCTTAAGTTTGGGGGGTTGTTACCTATTAAAATTCACAATAACGATACTTCATTTTCTAACCATTATTTGTTTTTTTTTTACTTTTGTTCTTATGAAATATTTTTTTTTTAAAAATTTGAACATATTATATTCCTAAAATAAGGAAAATGATTAACCAAACAGAAAAATACATTTAACATCTTATCAACCCTCTTTTTTATTAGGGGTTGAAACCCTCGCACGCATATTCTTACGACGTTTCGAGTTTTCACTCAGTGGAATTTATGCGACACATTTAAGAAGCTCGCCTCTTAAAGAAGTCGGTAACGCATTTAATGTCATCTGAATTTATGCGCGTTATGTTAATTCTGAAAATAGTTGATAGATGTTGTTTTGGTAAAGTAAGATGGTGATTTCTAATATTTTGTGATGTAAATATAAAATAACCTGAAAGTAATAAATATTAAACAATATAAACAAAACGATATAAAGCATTAAACTTGAATTTAGAAGTATAAATATTAAGTAAGTACAAGATTTGGTTGGTCACAAATTATATTGTTCCCAGAAAATACAACAATTTGTTAAAAACATTGTGCTAGACCCCTTTTTTGTCATGTTCTGTAAAAAAAAGTTCATATTTCAACTACTTACCTGCATACTTTTTAAGTGCATTGAATAAACCATGCATATTATACACACATACCTCAAAAAACCAATAACATGCAAATCAAACTAATATTACGAAACAACTTTTACAAGTTGAATCCTGTGGAATGCCATATCTGCTCCTTTCTGATAAATAAAATCGTGATTAAAACGAGCGCCCGTCCGTTGATGAGCTGTATAAATCCGAGCTGCATCAAATACTAAAAAGATACACTTTTGATATATTTATTGGTGTTTTTTCAAGAGATTTGACGTTTAGTGTCGAATAAACATGAGTGTTTAGTGGCGTTTATAAGGTTTTATGTTTGGTTGGGGCAGTGTGGATACGGACTTTTTTGTCAAAGTTATTTAAATTGGAAAATTTTATAGTTTACATAGACGAAGAGATTCAACAAAGACTTTTCACCGGATTTATTAATTAAGTAAAAGAAGACACAAACTATTAAAATAATAGTAAATTAACTATCGTAGCATTATTCAGTCAAAAATTGTAATACATAAAACAGAGCTTATCAAATAACATCAATTGACACTCACACCCTAATAACTCTTACTTACTACTAAAAAAACGCATAATTATGTGTACTAGTGGCCGCCCGCGACTTCGTACGCGTGGAAGTCGGTTTCCCGTGGGGATGGGAAATTTTCCCGCGGTTAAAAGTACCCTATATGTTATTCTCATGTATAACCTTTATTATTGTAAAGTTTAAAGTAGAATAAGTAGCAAACATCCATACATACATCCATACATACTCACAAACTTTCACGTTTATAATATTAGTAAGATAAAGTGCAATAACAAAAATTATTCGTGAAAAGTCCACACTAAGCCAACACCGCCCTCCGATGCACTGATTACCCACACATACACACGCACTAAATAATTTTATCTTATGACACCTGTCACGTATTTCCATACACCATTCCAAAGAGGTTTTATTAGAACATATATTCACAGTACATTATATACCTACTGGTGTAGAAACTTGATGCTGTTTACTAAGAATTTACCACTTTTATTTTTTAAATATTAGCTAACAGTTAGGAGTTTACTTAAAAATAATGTATTTTTATGGTATTGTTCATAGGTTTGGTATTGATAAAAGAAATACATTATTTTAGATGTTTCAAAAAAAAATATGAGGCTATATGTTCAGAAAGGCACTTCATCAAAATGTAACTCAAAGAAATACAAGTTGTTGATAACAATTTCAATGCAATATAGATGAGGCAAAATAACAATTTAATTCCTTAACTCGATGATAAGTTAAGTCATCTCAAAGTTGTTGGTTGGTAGGTTTTCTAAGCGCTTTTATTCGAACACTTTTGTTTTATTTAATAGTAACACGATAGAAAAGGAATTTACATATTGCCGACCATCTAAAGAATCTAAACTGTAAGTAGGTAACTGTCATTCGCAAGTTACGACCGTATTGAACCATCAGAAATTACTGTTACGTTTACTGATTATTGTCTGCTTTACTAATGAAGTATGCTGCCTTAGTATCAAAGATTACACTAATATTATAACTTTGATAAATCTTTGTAATCTCGTGATATTTTTCTTTACGCACTCGTGACTTCCATCTCTCGTGCAAATATCGCTTCCACAAGCCCCGCCCAATGATAGCAGTTGTTTACAAGCGGAATATAATGAGATTACTATTATTATATATTGTTACCGTACATTATAAATAGCCTAACAATAATTAACTATACACAGATTCTATCGAACTTCATTATAAACTGATGTGGATTATGAAAACGGTTCGGCCTCCTAATGTTAGTTGGGATTAGAACTGGCAATTCGAGATAGAAGGATATTTAACTTACAGTGATTTAGTATTGTAGACGGAATTTGGTATAAGTAAGGTGTATTTTTATTGAATAAGTTTTTGTTTTTAATTAGTAAGCCTACTCAATAGATAGAACCTTAAGTAAGGCTTTTAAAAATGTGAAAAAACAGACATATGGATTAGGAAGTGAACTTTAAATGCTTATTTTTACTTTGAATGACTACAGCAAAAAACGTAGACTGGCCAGGCAAAAAGAGTTTATTATTGATAAGGGTCATATCTGATATGTTTTAATACATGTATGGTTGTGTTATACTAAGATTATCATATCGCTTTCAACATTTTTTTTTTGCAGTAACTGTTTTCACACCTTTTTTCCCATGCTTTTTGACTCAATATCTGTCTATGTAATGTCCCGTTTCAATATTTAGAAGCGTATTTTCTATTGGAGCCATTGTCACAGTTGCGGTCCAGTGATAGCGGGATCTTCTTATTGTTGTATGTGAGACATTATTTTGACTTTAGCGGAAAATTCGGAAATGTAATGCTCTGAAATGTCTTCATATATCATTTTGTGCCGGATCACTTAGCGCTGGTGGGTTTCCATTGTAGTTATATGAGTGGAGGAATCGTGTCTTTGGGAACAGTTGTATGGAGTACAGTCTTATACATATAAATGTTTTGAAATGAAATTATTCTATGTTATTAAATAATAATACTAGTTAAATGAAATGAAATGTTGAAATTCATTAAATAATATAAATCATCTACTTAGATACTGTAGCATTAATATGAACACTCGTACCAAACGTAAGAAAATTCTTACCACAACGCTTTTTTCAAGAACTAACGTTATTTTATTACAACACAACTTTCTAGTATATTTTGAATAAAATAACGTTGAACGTAGTAAATATACGTTTCACTCAATTTTCTTAATAGTCCGATACACGCGTGTATCGTGTACCCATGGGCCCGCGCCGCGGCCGAGTGACCATGGTCCGGCCTGCAATGTCCAGATAGTAGCCGATGATTTAACGCGCAACTTTTGACACAACTAAGCTTTTTGGACACGGCTCTCTGCCTATAAATAACATCTTACGTGAATAAAAGTTTATGGCCCAAAAAATAGAATAGGGGTTAGGACAATGTCGCAAATATTTTAAGACGAGTCAAGGTTGTCATGGGGTGTTATGCGTTTTGATTAAAAATTATTGCGAATGTAAAATTAAATATAAATCAATAAACACGTAAAAACTGTTGAAATGGGTTTACTTTCAATTATTTCACATTTTACATCGTGAAGTTTCACTGTAACTTCTTGGGTACCACGTGACTATAATGGTAAAGTTAGATGTAACGAAGTAACGCAAGTTCAGATTAACTGTAACTCTGTCAATCCCTTCAATTATATAACTACTAGTGGCTGCCCACGACTTCAGTCGGTTTCCCGTGGGAATGAGAAGTTTTACCGCGGTAAAAAGTACTCTATGTGTTATTGTGATGTATATATAACCTATATTACTGTAAAGTTTCATCAAAACTCATCTAGTAGTTTTTACGTGAAAGAGTTACAAACATACAAACATTCACACATCCATACATTCTTATAAAATTTCAAGTTTATAATATAAGTAGGATAACAGCCAAAAATAACAGCTCCACTCTGTTTGAGATTGGCTACTGGAAGTTCCTAGGTTCGATTCATGGGCTAAGGAACAGGGTGCAACTAACCATAGTAGTAAGACAATCCTTGTGTTTCATTCGGTTACCTAACTTAATCCCGAATTTTAATATTCCGAATTTCATAATCCAGAAAACGTTTCGTAATTTTGGTATTTAAAAAAAATGACATTTACTAAATCTGTCTTTTAAAAGTTCTACCAAGCGTTTTCGGGGTTTTAAGATTCGGGTAACAGAAATTCGAGTTTTTAACAGGTTACCGTTTCATTCTTTTACATTTTTATGAAAAATACTACAAATGTCTATTTTATTTTTGGATATAAAATTACTTATCTTATCTTTCTGCTATTTCATTTTATAGCTGCTATAATATTAGACTTGTCCAGTTTCTTATATATCTACAGAGGGATCCAAATTCACCCTTTCGATAATATGAGGCAAAAGTATTTTATTATCATAATAATGCCATTCACTTTTATTTGTCAAAGGAGAGATGCAAGTTTGTAAGTTTCTGTTGTTTTCATGTAGAATTTGAATAAAATGTGTCATCCCAGTACACCAATGCTCATAGCTTCTTAGTTAAATTTATTACTTTTGATTTCCTTAAGCACCTGTAAAAATGTATTGAATAAAAACTATGGACCTAATTTTTTAAGTTATTCTTAGATACTGGAAAAAGGAACGCGGGTCTCCGAGCACTGTGAATATAACTTCAAAAATTAATAAATTTGCATTCTAAAAATGCAAAAACTAAAAGTAAAATCTTAACTATGGACCTATTTTAGTCATTATGGCGCGATATCCTAACTTTAGTGAACATGACAACCTTGTTTTATATTTTACTAGTAGGAACCCGCGACTTCGTCTGCGATTAAAGTGATTTTCCCTTGGGAATGAGACTTATGCTCGGTTCAGCCGTTTCGACGTGAAAGCGGAACATACAGACAGACAAACATACACATTTTCAGTAAAAATATTGTTGAGAATAAGGATGAATTTAATGTTTAAGCGCTTACAAAATTTTAACTTTTATTTAATAATAATAAAAATATATTAAACAAACAATATTTTTTTATGTTTTCAAGCCGTTAAATTAGCATTTCATTAAAAATCCGTTAAATCCGAATCGATATTTAATTTGGTAATGGCATTAATTTTTATGCGACGTAGCAGTCGATTTGCACCTTCAAGTTTCGCAGGTTGTAAAATCTTGATGTTTTTAGTAAATTAGCAGATCTAAATCTAAGGCATTAAATAAATATTAAAATAACTTGTCTGTTGCAGTAAAACTCAAGTATTAGCTTGATTATTAATTTTTAAAAGCATAATAAGAATTTTAGGGTTTTATATTCTTACAAATTTTATTAACAAAGAAATAACCATATTTAACAAAACAAAAAAAATACCAAACTTACCTATCCGTTTTTAATTTTAACCCCTCGTGCCTATACATTTATTTAAGAGAAATAAGTTATTCGATTATTTCAGACCAAATTTTGCATTATTTTAGGGCAAGTTTTTACGACTATTAATACCAAATTTTTTAAGTTACTTTTCATTTCTTTACTTTTAAAAAATATTATAAATAAATACTTAATAACCGTTCATGACTAGTATCATTGGTCAAAATATGATAACATCGATTAAATTAAAGGTCACTGGACAAAATTTAATATTTAATAAGGAAATAATAATTACACGGATATGAGTATCACCGCACTTTAATTTAATTATATCAAGGTTAAAAGATTTAACTATTTCGTAGTAAATTGATACTGTTGATCAATGCAGCTATCCTGGTTCATTTTTTTATTTTATTACTTCTTGTTAACTTTTGAAAATCAAAGAAATGCATCAAAGTTAAAGACACAATTTTATACCATCTTTTAACCGTAATACATCGAATACTGAACTTCCATATTATATTATCCAGTTACCTAAAGCACCATGTCTTCCACTCTTGCGCAACTCGGCCAACTAATCAGCCACGCGCTAACAATCTAATGATATCTATAAAACAAGATAACAAGCCCTAATCCCTGTGCCTGCCTGTTGTCATGTCAACTTGACAGATCATAAACGTCTAATTATAGTCAGGGCAATATTGTGTGGTCAAAAATGTAAGCAATAAGATATCTTTGTGATATGAATTATGATTCCTCAAAGGCACGGTAACTTTTTATTTTATGGGAATTTAATAACATTTTACTCATAATTAAATAATGTGATTTTGTATGGTTTTGGATACCTAACAGACCATGGAGTCCAAATGGAGTGGACATATTCTGACTTGGTCCTTTTTTTCTGCAAATCTCGAACTTTATTTCAGCGCTCAAATTATGATAACCAATCTATATTAAATTTGAAACACTTTAGACTCGCATAAACTACAGTGTTGTCATTTTTTATTCGATCTTACGTCCTTGTGTATGTGTATAGGTTTTAAGTAAACGTGTGTTATCGCTCGTGGCAGAAGATTTACGGTGGAGCAGATTTATAGATCCATAGCTGGGTGGTGGCCTGACAAGATGTAGTTTAGCTGATTAAGCTATCTGATTGGTAGGAAACAAAACAAACAGAAGTAGGTATAGCACCTCCAAGACTTCAAGTAGGTTTTGTGTAATTCATCTTTTCTTCTTTTCGGCTGAACTATTTAATGGTGTTTGGCTCAGAGAGCAGGAAATGCAGAGTAACTACTAAGCAACTGACACTGCGCAATGAGTGCTTGTTTATCCAGCGTAGTTAATTAACATTTAGTAATAGGACAAAGGTTTTAGTAAAGGTGTAAAAATACACATTTAATAATATTAAAGAGGATTAATTCCAAAAGGTAAAAGTTTACCACAACTTTCCTCCCGATCCTTTCTAATTCTTTACAACCAATAACCAGATGCGCGTACGCAACCACACTTATCGCCGCCATTCCGTGCGCTCTTTACGAGTGTCATCTCCGGCAAATGTCAAAAAAACAATCTGAACGCCGCCGCTTTTATCTAGAATTATATCTGCAACATTTACTTAAAATACTGATTATGATAATGTTATCGCAAAAAGCATTGATCGAATTAAATCCTTGATGCCCCTCTCACCGGAGTGGGCATTAAAATTACAACAGATCGTGGTTGGTGGTGCCTTTCGCGAGATGCGCGGGAGTGGATCGCGGCGCGGCTACTGGTGCGCCGACGACTGACGCGGTCGCACGGTTGGACACGATACGACCATGTTGGCAAGAAGAAGTCGGGGCTTAAGGCATTTTTATCATTTAGTACATTTAGATTAACAAAGTAGAGAGTATCCGAAAATATACGCTTTAAAATGATTGGCCATTGAATTATCTCAATATCATTAACTTGGGCTCTATTAGTGTAACTAATAAGTATAGATATCGTATTGTAAAATAAGTTACTATATATTACAATAATATTTAAAAAAAACAAAGTAGAAACACAAGACTAGCTCCCAAGGGCCTAAAAACCTTTACGCTAAAGTACACGATGTTTTGTCGTGGTGTGATGGAGTCAAGCTCCAATCAGGTCACGCCGTGCGTGTCAACAGTTCGAAAGGAACACTTTTGACTCCTAAAGTGTCAATTTAAAAACCATAAAAACTTTTACGGCCTTCACGTAAAATCGCCACACTTAACTGCGGCGAACGTAAAAATATTCGATTATTCGATCACCGTTTATGTTATTGATAATCGAAATGTGCGTATCGGTTCAATATCGATTTCTCGCTAAAATGTGGGTTAATTATATTGTTTATTTGCTGACAGAAGTGGAAGCTGCTGTTAAATTGAAAAGATCGAATTACGAAGTTGTGTTTAAGCGTTTTCAGGAATTTTGTGAAGTTTTTATGCGATGCTGGAGACTTGGCTCGTGTAGTCAAACCTGATGACTATCTTGTCACCAATATTAAGTTTTTTTGGCGAATGGAAAAGATTTTTGTGTGAAATCTGAAGAAAGATAAAAGCTGATAACGGAAAAAGTCGCAATATCTTTAAATAATCTTTAATAAAGCACCTCATTCTCAAAATTATAAGTCGTGCAACTATTTATTTATTATAAATGTTAAATTAGCATTTTAAGCTATATAAGTGGATCCTCTCTGTAATTAACCAGTCAAACAGACAAAACAAGTCATCAGAACAATTAAGGAATACCTTTTTATTACAATACCTTTATAACATTCTACAAAAGTACATCTCAACCAATCTGCCAGTCCCTGCCCATAGCCGTGTGCATGCGCAATCCATAGCAAAAACTTCCTATCAGGCTATAATATAGCGATGTCAATATATAGCTCTTAGCCCCGCCCTGGAGTTAATTCATAATATCTATAATTACAGGCTTCGACGGACGAATGTCCGCTGCGCCCGCGCCGGCCGATAGCGAACAGATGAGCATAAATCGATCGCGATGCTACGTTGTTTTGTTTAAGTTTAGAATACGTATTGCATAGGCTGTTTTGTTGCGTGGGCAATAAGTTTGGAAAAGGTTATGTTTTTCGATGTGCAGTTTGGAATACTTTATCTTAAGTTAAATGACTAAGATATTTCTTTATATTCCTTGTATTGATGTATGTGTACAGTTTCTGATTATGTGTGTATCAATTCAATGTTTTTGGGTAACCATAGCTGATTAACAGCAAGGTAGCAGAGGTAAAAACAGGTAGGTTTGCTAACCTACCTATTTTTACCACCTTCTCTTACAAAACTTATTTTCTTCCATCACTTTCCAACCTAAACCGCAAAACATCCCTCACCACCACAACAAACCATCATCATCTGAATCCTAACACCACCTACTAATTACCCTCGCAGCTGCTAATTGCTGGTCTATATTCCAGGGTGGATGGAGGAGCCATTCATCATGAGAACCCTGGAGGAGGTTCTGCTGGATGATGCACTTCTTATTGTGGGATCTAGAGATATCAACTGATATACCAGCGACGAGTGTGAGAGGATTAAGTGCAGTTGATACTGTATGAAAATGAAAGTTTGATTTTATTGCTTTGTCTTATTGTTTTGATGTTTAAAAGCTACTTCTAATTCTAAATAGGTAGGTAGAGCTTAAAAAAATAAAGTTTTAGTTAGTAAAAATGATAAATTTAACTGTTGAAATTCCTGTTATTAATGATCTCTTCCTATACAGATTTAAGTTTTAGGTAAATATCAAATTAAAATTGCATGCTGTTCCTGACAGCAGTTTGATATTTTGTCGCTGACTCATAATATCTATACATAAAGAAAAACTTCTTTTTTAATTTAATCAAAATAATAGAACTATGATCGTCAAAAACTGCAATTCTGTAACGCTCGGGCTAGTCACAAGTATTATTCACCTACTAGCTTTTCGCCTCGGTCTCGGCGTCGTGAGGTGCCTACCCATTTTCCAGTGATACATAGCTCCTATTTTATTATATTCTATCCTGATAATAAAGTTGCCAAATCCGTTGAACTGCGTAGAAGTAACAGGCAACTATATATTTAAAGTTTTGCATTTACTATATTATAAGCAGAAGTTTAATCGGTGCTACCAATAAAGTATCAAACAGCGTAGTTCCTCGTATACACCGACACCCAGCAGACGGCACCGGGCTCACATTACTACAAATCATTCACTGCTCCCAACCATTCCATTCTTTTATTGATTTATTTCATATTTATTTCGAATTATTATTAATTAGAAAAAAACTCCACCAAACGCCGAACGAGTTATTTATTAAAACGTTAACTTTTCCCGCCCAATCTGATAAGAGTTATATTTATTGCCATTTTAACTTGAGCTATAGTTTTTTTTTAAACATCATCTGCTGTCTTGGGTCTTGTAACAATTCATTTCGCTTTTTGTTAAGTATAAAGCGGAATCGATTTTAAAAGTATGACATTAAAACAGATGTTTATTATTATAAGTGAAGTAAAAATTTATAAAAAAAATTAAAAATATTGAAGTAAAGAAGCTTCGAAGTAGTTATTTTATCATTAAATCATTTTAATCAATCAAGAAACCTGTTTTAGGGCAGATTTTTTTATTGTCAGATAAATACTTCTTATCTTACTGAAAAGAAGTATTTTTTCATTTTCACTTTATAAATAAGTATATGCCAAATATTTATAACTGACGTTCAATGAAAACATACAGATTTGCTGTGAGATATTTTTTTTCTATCTATTTAAAAAACAAGCCCTTAATCGAAATAAAACTTACAGTTATCAATAAAATTGATATTATATACAAAATATTATGCACTTGTTAAAACGACGATAAATCCATTTGGACATGAATATGCAACGCTGTCTAGTTAAAGAATCCTTGAGTCTGAATCACCTGACAAAAACAATAAATTAACCTCCCAGAAGAACAATACATTCAAAATCACCTGTATCTATAACATTTGACAGCATTCGAATATCGGTGTACCATCCGCGGTGTCACCCGGATTAATGTACTCGATCCAACGCCTGATATTTTCATACACCAGCTTATACCATCACCTTCGAATAAAACATACATTCGAACAATATGTACCTGTCAATAGTTGATAGAACCTGTCTTTCAATACAATCCACTAACTTAGATATCTTCACTTTCATTGGAAACTCGACCTTAACACTGCGATAGAAAATTCCTTTGACTTTGATGTTAGTTTGATTTACGGCATTTTGAAATCGAATCGAAAGCATTATCCGACGTGATTCAAACATCAAAACTATTTGTTAGTTGTACATTGCTGTTTCCTCATCCTCTCTTTTCAAACTCACAGTTCCAATAACGCAATGTACACGCAACATACAGAAAGGGTTGCATACATTGAGTTTCTGTTATGACTTTGTCACTCTCTTGAGATTTGAGGTAAAGATGAGTTTCTCTGTTTAGATACATCACCAATGTGTCAAAATCTCTATTTGAACTTGCGGGAGTTATGCAAACGGACAGTGATAGATACTGCTCGTGATGTATTCCACTGTATTTCATTTTGGAATTCGCACGTACAAGATGAATTGGGTATGACCGGCCACAAAATTGGTTGTGTATCCAGAAGTAGCCATAGAAAAACTCTTTGAAGTTAACTAAAGTTTAACAGGGGTCCAAAAAACCTTTGTTTGATATAAAAAGGGTAGTTTAATTCAGTCTTTGTTAGTTTACGCTGAAAATAAGTCATGCGTAAATATTTTTCAAGTTGAAAACAAGGAGGAACACATATATTATGCGTTAAATAAATGTCTCATTCCTAATAAAAATCCAATATTTTTATCCGGCCACATCAAACCAACATCTAAAATGTGTTCTTAAGTTATCATTATAAGATTCTGCTTGATGTCAATTATAAGTTTAAACACATGCTATATATACACAGCTTTAAGTCAATTTCCTCCAAGTCATTACCTACACCCTTCTAAATCAAAAGTTAACCTTTTATTAGAGTCTTTATCAGCGAATTGCCCCACCTGTCCCAAACAAGCGCCATTATTCATTTTATCATACAATCGATGACGTCACACCTCGCGAAACAACATTAAATTACATTTCATTGTCTTAACAAAACTTACCCGGCCGGGAATCGAATCTCGGGCATCGTGCCTGTTACCCAATAATTGTGTACGTAAATCATTCGAACGACTCCTGATAATTCTACTTAGATGCGAAGGGATGGCCTGAGGTGGGAAGTTGTACCTTTTCCCTTTAGAAATGTGGTGTATGACGATCGTGAACTAGATAGAATAGAATAAAAACATGATCAATATGACATCGGTATAATAATATCTATGAAGATATAGCGAAACTGTGTTATTTATTTCATAGCGACTTTAGAATAGACTCAGAGTAATGTCACTAACTTTAATTATTGATAAGCGTAAGGCAAAAGTTGACGAAAGGCTGTGCGCATACCTAGATAAAAAATCATCTTATACTCCATGCAATTACAATCATAGATAGCTAAGTTCTCATTGAATCAACTACTTATATCAGTTTCCGTACAAAATCTTTTATTTGCTCCCTCAACTAACCCTTCGCAAACTACCACTACTGGTAACTTTCCATTTTTACAACACAAACCAAACACTACCAGAAAACGACAGTAATTTACATGTTTTCCCTCCCCGCCACCCCCTATAACTCGGGGCGGCTAATTCCACACAACGTAAGGGTAGGTGCGATATCGCGACGAGCCAAATGTGACTTTTCAACCTTTTGTGACGCACGCGCAAGATATACGGCGGAGGGGGTGAGGGGAGGAAATAACTAAAGCACTTTCTAATGTTGGGGATATTTAGGTAAACGTAAAGAAAAAGTATGGACTTACTAACTTACCTAATGATTGGTAAGTGTAGAAGATTGTATTTGGTGTTTAAAATCTTGCAAAACTGGAACCTTGTTTTTTAACCGAGTTTTTGAAAAATAGGCAAATAAACTAATTAGAGTAATATAGACACTTACAATTCTACGGTAAGTTTGCTCAGGATAGGTTACAGATTAATTGTTTTATATCAATGACAAGCTCTGTACACTTGAAAAGTTAATTTTATACCCAAACTAAACAGACATCAACCTGAGTGCTCCCAAAACAATTTCACGAAGAAAAAAACTTGGGCCAAAAGCGTCCATTCATTAAGGCGGTTGCACACTAGGGCCGCGTCACGTGATGATTTAAGGGCATGCTCATAATGGCTACAATAAATAACGCGGTCACTGTTTGTTGTAAGTACACGCGAAATGGCGCCACTTAGCCGACCAACGCCATCTAGCGACACCGCCGGGAACTGCGCACATAAATCATTACGCTACTTTTGATTAGTCTGTGTAATTTCGGGGCGTGGAGGGTTTTTAAAACATGCAACGTTGTTTTCGCACCTGAGGATATGTATTTTTTAAGAATTAGCTTAAATAATGACCTTACAGTTGTAGTTGCTATGGTATCGGCTAAGTAATAAGTTGGCAGAAAAAAACATAGATGGCGCTAATTATGTATGGTCCATGACCATATTCGATCGTATTTCAAGTTTTTGGTCTAACCAATAGATGGCATTCGTTGTTTGTACATTAACAAATAGATGTTTTTTTTATGATGTTCTCTCTATACCTAAATAGTAAATATAACGAGAGCAATTTTCTAAATAATTTACGAGAAATAACAACAAAACAACATAATTTAGCTCCATGCTATCGAGGCCAAACGGATGTCGGAGCGGATTGCCAGATAGCCAAAAATTTATGATTACTTATAATTGATGAGCTCATAACTTAAGATGCTTATTCTTAAAGTACGAGATCTTCGATGTGATTTAGTGAGGAAATGCTAAGTTCCGCTTTTGGGGGCCAATTCGTATCTTTGAGGGTATTTCGATATCGCGGCGGTGATCGTGCGCACTGAGCGGTTTTCGCTTTTGTGTCAAACCGTTTAGAGGTAATTAAGGCGGATCGAAAAGTTTATTTTGTGAGCTTCTAGAGTAATAACACAGTAAAAACAAAAAAAGTCAACTAAGTACAAAGGTATTTCCTTTTACTTATTGAAATTTGTAAGGATGCTAAAATAATTTATGATCGATATCTACTATATCGATACCTGCCAATCGTAAACCTTAAAAAAAGTATAACTTAACCTACAATACGACATTAACACGTTCACCGCATCTCCGGCATATTATCAGGCATACTGTCGTTGGTAGTTCGTAAAAAAGGCATTGGATCGTTCCTGCCAAAGATTTGACGGTACAATGGGCCGGCTCGTAAATTACCATTATCAGTAGACGGTGTGGTGTGCTGTTTATTATTTATGGACCGAAGCGCCTGGGGGCCGATACCGACGTTTTTACGTGTGTCGATTTTTGACAGCGGAGGTTTGGAGGTGGCTAATGCGATCGTAGAGTTAGAATGGCAATCGATTTATTGTGAAGAATAAATAATCTTCAAAATTTTGAAAGAGTCGGTACCTACTTAAATTGCCAAATTAAAAAAAACTTAAAAATATGCAATTACATAGGTTTCATCAATGATTTCGGGTAAACATCAAAAATCAAAAGGTAATCAATGAGTACAATATATTTTTATAACTTATATTGTAAATTTTTCTCAAGTATTTCGTTAGTCGTTGGTGATTTCTAACTGCTTCCACCATTTACGGGGACATCTGGCGCGGATCAGTTCCTATACCAGTAGAAAACTACTTGTGTATTTATGGCTAATCGTATAGAGTGTTAGAAATTTTAGGATATAAATAAAAAAAACATATTTTATACTCTTTCTAACATTATATGGATTCAATTCCACTATATTTCTCCATATAGTTTAATTTGGTGATTTCAAGTTTCCTTAATATTAACCAGCATATCAAAAAACCTTTTTTTTTATTAATTATCATACAGAAAAGCACAGACACCGTCAAAACTTAATTAAATATCACCAATTCAAAAACCACGCCGAAAAACTTACATACATTTGTCAATAGCAAACAAAGCGTCTTCCATAACGGTTAATTAATAAAACTTAAGCTATAAATAAGCCCCCCCTCCCCGGGGGTGATAGGGGGTGGGACGGGTAAGTGGGGGGAGGCTGTTAGCAAAAACTGTTGGGATCATAAACCTGTCAGCGATGAGGTAGTGCCTTTGTTACTATTTCGTCCTGACTACCAATAAATCTAATGGGGAAATAATTTCGGACATTTGTTGTAAACCCACGTGGCTTAATGTGCAATATTTGATGTTTAGCGCTTTTTAGAAGCGGCGGTTAGAGCGTTAATTAATTTTTTGAGTATGTGCAGCTCTAGCCGAGAGCGGGCAGCAAAGGTCAGTTAAATCGAATTTGCTAAAGTTCTAATTTTGCAACAGATAAAATTGTTTTTATTATTGTTTGTTTTGAACAGTTTCAATATGATATGCAAACTTAGACAAACAGTACAGTCTTAAATTATTTCAAGTTTAATATCTGTACATATTTTACAACGGCACAGTACATTAATTTAACGCCATGTTTAATAAAGAACTCTTCTCACATCGCAATAAAAGTCAGAAAGTGTTTCAAAATTTCATTAAGACTTAACAATACCTAAAATGAATGAGTTTCAAAGATTTTAATACTATGACGGCGATGAATCACCCACTTTCACAATTACACGACAAACATAAATTTCCGTAATTGAATTATTAATCGCTTTTATATTTAAAGTTTCTATAATGTTAATATGATTTGTTGATCTTGAAATATACTTTCTCTCTTCTGTTTTGATAAAATTTAATGTCTACAAACGTCGGATTTAACTATGTGGGTAATGGTTAAGATGATTAAACACTACATATCCAGTATTAATTTCCTTAAAAATATATGAGAGCATAATTAAAATTTAAAAAAAATGAACGCACTGTTGGAAATTTATGTCTCAACTAGTGGCCGCCCGCGACTCCGTTCGTGTGGAAGTCGGTTTCCCGTGGGAGTGAAAAGTTTTCACGCGCTAAAAAGTCTCCTATATGTTATTCTGATGTTTAACCTATATTACTTACTGTAGAGTTTTATCCAAATCCATCCAGTCGTTTTTACTTGGAAGAGTAACAAACATCTATAGGTACATACATACATGCTCACAAACTTTCACGTTTTTAATATTAGTAGGATTTGCGTGTAAAAATATAATTGACATCCTACATGATGCAGGGGCTTTACAGACTCCCAAGTAGGTAAATAGATACTTTACCGATGTTTAGTCTTTGTGCTTGTAATTGCTCTGTCTATCCTTGTATGTCCTTATTAACTGGAACACGGATGATCTGTTTAGCTGTAGAAGTAAACAAACTTACGGATAATACTTTTGATTAAACCCTTTGTCCCTCCGTTTGTCAAAATTACTTTGTCTGGCTGGTCAGTTATAATATTTTACAAATCATTGGTCAAACTTATATTGAGGGATAATCTTATATTAGAGATGTGTTACCAATCCTCCCTCTAATTTCCTCTCCCAATGAAATAAACAACTTGGTATTTTCATTAGGGCTGCCTATAAATACTGTTTGTGCGCGTGAGTGACGCGGGGTCCCACAGGTGCGGCGGGGGGGGTGACGACCAGCGGACTGACAGACAGGTGGGCCTTTTAGATGTATCAGTGTTGTTTATGTTTTGTGTTAAGATACTATGAAGTAACACGTTAGAGGTAGGGTTGTTACAATTTGTGGGGTTATAGTTAGGAAATTTAAATTCATTTTAAATTGTGTAACTTATTTTAGTGGTACTTAAATTTCATAAAGAGTACTTACTTTTAAATTAAGGTTCTGCTTTGTAAGAAATGTATTAATGGGATTAATCATTTTAAGACTAAGTATATTATCATTGCAAAAAGTCTTCTGTATTTTGCAATACCAAATTATTTTTCTGGATTTCCCGTATCCCTTAGAATATTTTTATTATCTTTTACACCAAACATACAGAATAATATTGAGTTTCGTATTTTATTTCGACCATTTAACAACAATCATTCTCATTCTATCCTACCCCCTCCAACAAACCCTATCACAGATTAGAAAACTATTATTGACGTAGTTTTATAATCTTGCGCAGATCCACGGCCGCCCCCCCCCCCCCCGTCCACGGCGCGGGAGTTATGGCTCCTCGGTATATGAACTAATACGTACCCTACATACTGAACCTTCGTGATGTTGCCAAATAAATTATCAGACGAGGAGATTGGCTACTTCCACGCGTGAGGGGTGATGCTCTATTTAGTGCTGAAGTATGGTTGGGCAGTTTTAGAACTTGGGACAGATGAAGCTAGAATGGAGTTTAAGGTAGGACAGGAAGAATAATAAGTCTGCGAGACACTATTATAAGTGGCGTGACCTACGAAGTAATGTGACAAACTCGGATTCGCTCTATTGCAACTATGTATAAGCTAAAGTGAATATTCAGTATATGAAAAAATAAAGAAGAAGACTGAAACTATGCGCATGTCGGTATGTTTTATCCCATCAATATTTTTAAGATAGGTCATGACCCAATTTTGGTAATTACCAATCTCTAGCTACGCCCTTGGACGCTACTAGTACTTAAGAGGGGGTATACAGGTAAATTTCCATTCGTAATTTGTATTTTTACCCTAGAAAACAAAGCACAAATTACCCGAAAAAAATACCATAGATATTAAAGCATATTTCCAAGGGACTGATCAGAGTGAAAACATAAAAAAATAAAATTTTCTCGATAAAAAAAAATCACGAAGTTAGCTCTAATTTTCAACTATTATTCATTTATTTCCAATATTATGCATACTATTGAGCCAATATTTTAATACATACTATCAAATTATATTACCCAGCGACCCTACTAGCGAATTTAGAAAATAATGTATACTTTACGAGTTATTACATTAAAACTTATTCGGCGCTTACTACGTTTTTATTTCGCGCAGAACGCTTTCGTCTGTCGCACCTTTTTTTTTTTTTTTTTTTTTTTTTGTTCTCGCGGTGAAATGCATTTACGCACCGTACCCCCCACCGGGGTGGCGGGAGGCGTGTGTGGGACTCCCGCCTGAGCAACTGACACGTCGCCCAGGGGACTACCCACTAAAACACCGCGGCGCTCCGTCTTCGCCTTTGTGGTGAAGCCGTGGGGCCCGGACCGGCGGCCCTACGCCACGACTTCACCGGCGATGGGCCCGTCTACTGCACGACGGGCCCATTTTGACCCCCCCGCGGTGAAGGGGGGCCTGTGGGAACAACCGGGAGCGCCCGATTGTTCCCACCCGTCGACGGTGGTGGACCGTGCAATGCGGGCAGGTGGATTCCCACGTCCCCCGCCCACTGGCCACCACCAGGCTGGACTTGGGCGCGATCGCGCCTCGTCCGGCCCCTTCGACGTCTGCGGTGCGGGGGCGCGAGAGGATCGTTCTCACGCACCCGCTCCGCAGCCTCCTTCTGCGACATGACGTCCTCGCAGAAAGAGGCCACCGCGACCCAGACCGCCTCGGAGCCCAGCATGGCGTACACCAAGCCGGGCAGCGAGAGGTCCGGGCCAGCGGACGCCTGGAGGCGACGACGTGGCACATCCCAGGCCGGACATTCGGCCAGGGTGTGCCACGCTGTGTCGTCCGGCGCGCCACAGTGGTGGCACGCCGTGGATTCCTCCCTTTGGATCCGGCACAGGAAATGTCCGAAGCTGCCATGCCCGGACAAGACCTGCACCAGACGGTAGGTGAGGAACCCATGCCTCCGGTCGATCCATCCCTCAATGACTGGACCGACGGCGTCCAGGGTCCACCGCCCGTCGTCCGCGTTGGCCATCTCCGCCGACCACCGGCGGAGCATGACCTCGCGGGCCCTTCGCCAGACGGCGACCCTCTCGTCCGGTGCTGCGGGCTCCCCCTGAGCCCGCTTGTCCGCCGTCCAGTGGTAGACGGCGGCCAGCACCTCGGCCTCGAAGTACCATGGCGGAGTGCCCGCCATGGCACATGCCGCCCCGTGTCCAACCGTGCCGTAAGCCCGCGCCATTCGCTGTGCGATGGCGCGTTGGGGCTTACGGAGCAGGGCACGGTTGAACTCCCCCAGGTCGTGCGCCCACACGGGCGCACCGTAGAGGGCCATACTGCGCAGCACGCCGGCATAGAGACGCCGGCATGCCACCGCAGGACCCCCGATGTTCGGGAGGAGCCAGCTAAGGCCCCTCGCCGCCTTCACGAGGCGCTCTTGGAGCAGGCGGAAGTGCTCCGAAAACTTCCACCTGCTCGATATTGTGAGGCCCAGATATTTTATCTGGGCCCGCACCTCCACCCTGCTCCCCGCCACCACGACGTGGGCGTCAGGCGGCGGCTCCCCCCGAGGTCCATGAAAATATATGGCCTCGGTTTTATGGAGCGCCACCTTCAGTCCCAGCCGCCCGATACGACGGGCGACCAGGGTTCCCCCCTCCGACGCCCGGTCGGCCGCCTCCCCGAAGTTGCGCCCCCGCGCTGTGACGAGGGTGTCATCCGCATAACAGATGACACCCACGCCGTCGGGGAGGGCGCCCCGGAGGAGCCAGTCGTAGCCGATGTCCCACAGGAGTGGTCCTAGGACCGACCCCTGCGGGACACCCGACTCCACCGGCCGCCGCCTCATGCGGCCGTCCCTGCCGACGAACAGTACCTCCCGGCCTTGGAGGTAGTCCGTCAGCAGGGCCCTCAGGTATGGAGGCACTCCGTGATACCGGAGCGCCTCCAATATTGTGGCGTGGGGGATGGAGTTGAACGCATTGGCGATGTCGAACGACACCGCCAACACCCCTCCCCCCGCTCTCGCCCCCTCCCGGGTGATGCGCCTCAATTCGAGGAGCGCATCCACCGTGGACCGGCCCGCCCGAAACCCGTACTGGGCCTCGGACAAGTCGGGGCCGGTCCCCCCCAGGTGCTCCTTGAGGCGTGCCGCGATCACGCTCTCAAGGAGTTTGGCCGCGTCGTCCAGGAGGACGATCGGCCGATAGCCGGAGGGTGAATCCTCCGGCCGACCCGCTTTTCGGAGGAGGCACAGCGCCCCCTCCTTCCACACCTTCGGGAACCTCCCCGACGCGAAGCAGCGGTCGAAGAGGTCCCGAAATCGTCTCTCCATTTGGGAGGTGGCTATCGCCACCACCCGTGCCGGCACACCATCTGGCCCCGGCGCCGTCTTCTTCCCCCGGAGGCGAGCCGCCGCCGAGGCAAACTCTACCTCCGACACCGGGGGAATCCCGGCGTCGGCCGGAGGACCCATTCGCGGGAGCGGGGCCATCCGGGGAGGCACGAAATCCGGCGAGCGGTCCGGGAAGAGACCCCGGACCACCTCCTCCAGCAGCGCCGGCTGAAGGGCCTCAACGACGGGGGGGCCGATCGGGCGCAGCTTATTACGCGCCGCCCGATACGGCCTCCCCCAGGGGTCGGCATCCAACCCCTCCAGCATTTCCAGCCGCGCCGCCTTTTTGGCCTCCCGGATTGCCACCTTGAGGACGCGCCGGGCCTCCACGTAGGAGGCATAGAGGCGGTCCTCGTTGGCGGCATCGCGGTTGGCGCGGCGGCGGGCCCGCTGGAAGGCCCTCCTCGCGGCGCCGCAGTCGTCCCGGAGGCCGGCGAGTTCCGCCGACCACCAGTAGACCGCGCGCTTGGGCGGCGGCCGTCGCGACCGAGGCATGCTGGAGTCGCACACCTCGGTCATTGCCTCCCTCAGTTGGAGGGCGGCCTCGTCGACGTCCGGACTGTCCGACGGAGCGAACCAGTCCTGGACGAAGGCCGCCTCCGTGGCCGCGATGCGGTCCAGCCGCATCAGGGACCACCGCGGGAAGGACCTTCTTCCTTCCCGCTCCCCCCCCACCACCGGTGGACACTGAGTGGAGAACTCTATCCGAATGTACCTATGATCGGATAGATTCTCCCTCAGGTCCACCTCCCACCGGCGCACGAGCGCGGCCAGGGCTGCAGTGCCGAACGAGACGTCCGGCACCGAGCTCCCGTTGTGGCGCACGCACGTGCGCACTGCCCCCCTGTTGAGGAGCACCAGACCCGTCGACGCCGCCCAGGCCGCTAGACAGCGGCCCAGGGGGCTATCGACATGGTCTCCCCAGGCCGTGGACCTGGCGTTTAGGTCGCCGCAGACCGCGACCTTGCTCCTCGATAATCGCGCAAGCGCCGCCGTGAGAGTCTGGAGATAATTCTCCAGCTCTACGACCGGACGCTTTGGGGGGAAGTAAACGCCCACCAGGGCGATATCCCCCCACGCGGCGGCCACGTATCCATGGCCCCTCTCTATGAGCGAGAGGGGCGGGGAGTCCGTGGAAGGCCGCGGCACGATGGCCACCGTTCCGTCTGTGTCCCGCAGCCAGGAGGCTGGGAACGAGAAGGGTTCGGCGACCACGGCGAGATCCCCTGACCACTCGGCTAGCACCTGGACCATTAGGTCCTGTGCCGCCTGGCAGTGGTTCAGGTTCACCTGCATTATTGTGCGATGTCCGAAACTGGGCATTATTCGGACATCGCACCGTCAGTGGAACCCGGGGGGACTCGAGAACCTGCATTTGCTGGCCGGATGGTGGCCTGCTCTTTGCCCCTCTTGGTGGGGGGGCTGCATTTAGCCCCCCCCATTACATGGCCCGCCGACCTCCCACTAGCTGCGCATACCGCGCAGTGGGGGGCCCCTGTGCAGGTGGCCTGCCGATGTCCGGCCTGGCCACACCTGAAGCACAGGGCCGACCTGTCCACCGGCGACGGACAAAACGGCCGGGCGTGTCCGAGCGCCATGCACCGGAAGCAACGCATAGGCTGCGCCTCCAGCGCCCGAACCACGGCCGAGCTGAATCCGATTAGAAGCCGTCCCCTCTTTAGGACGGCCTCAGCGGCGACGGCGGGGCACTGCAGCCGGACGCGGCCCATACCCCCACTACCCATGCGAATTTCGCCGGCCTTGACGGCCTCCGGGTCACACCCCCCCGCCGCCGCCACGGCAGCGGCCACCTCGTCCTTGGTGACCGAGTCGTCCAGCTCGGACACAATCAGGGACGAGGTTTGAACGGGCCTCGACACCTTTGCCGCATCAGCGATGGCCTCCGCCATCTTTGCGGCGAAGGCGTCGGCCTTCTGGTGCCGGTCGGCCCCCGGGAACTCGAAGATTCGAGCCCCCGTTTGGGTCCGTCGGCATGTCACCCTCTCTATTCCCATTTCTGAAGGGCGGACCGTCTGTCGGGCTCTTACGAACACCGACTCGTAGGTCTCGCCCTTCGAAACAGCCTCTGGTGAGAGGGTGACGACCACCGCCGCCGTTTTGGAGGCGGCACTCTTCTTCTTCCGGCTCTTTTTGGGAGCCGGAGTAGGGGCCGTCTTTTTGGCAGGCCCCCTCTGCGTTGCGGGGGAAGGAGGCTGAGGCGCCTTCTTCTTCTTTCGGGCCACTATGGCCCACCCCTCGTTGGCCTCTGTGGCCGAGGGCAGCATTGTGTCCTCCTGAGAGGACACTACCGCCGCCGATTGGGTTCCGGACGGGCCCGCAACCGGGGCCGCCGGGACAGGGGCCGGTGCGGCCGGAGCCGCCGCCTTTTTGGCCGCCCTCTTCTTTTTGGACGCCGACGCCGGGATTGAAACCGGCGCCGGGCCCGCCGCCGGGGCCACCACCCCCGAGCGACCCTTGCTCGCCGCCAATGGCGGCCGGACCACTTTTGCCGGTAAGAGGCGGTCCTCGACGCCGGCCAGGCAGGAGCGCACGAAGGCACGCTCCTCCTGCATGACCCCTCGTATGGCCTCCACCATTTCAGGGGACAAGGGACTCCCGGTGCCGGAAGCAGGAGCAACCGACCCCCCCTTACGGCGGAGACCCTCCAGCTCTTTACGGAGCGCTGCAATCTCGAGGCTCTGGCCCTCTACCATTGCCTCCAGTCGCTTGGTCTCTTCCGAGGCCACCCTACTCATCGCCTCAGTGACGATCTCACTGAGTGATGCCGCCGAGGCCCTGAGGGCCGCCTGAGCCGTCTTGTTTAATTTGGAGGAGTTGGCGGCCACCAGAATGGCTTCCACCTCCTCCTCCGCCTGCTTTTTGAGGAGGCACGCCAGCTTCCCCATATCCTTCTGGGCGGCAGGAGTATTTCTTGCCGCCAGGTACCTTGCTCGGGTTGCCTCGCTTGGCGCCACCTCTTTGTCGCTCTCCGACGGGGGCTCCGCCCTCGGAGTACCCCGCGGAGTACGACCTCTGCCGCGTACACTGCGGCCCCGCTTGGCCTTCACAGCCTTCACTGAAGAGGTCCCTGAGGACCCTTCGGATGCGCGCGTGCGCGACCGCAATCGCTTGCGCGTCCACTTATCCGACGCATCGCTCGCCACCGATGCGTCAGACAGACACCCATCCGACATATCACTCGGCCTGACGAACAGGTCCGAGGACGTCTGGGCTACTGGTGGCGTCTTCGCCAACCTCGCTCGAGCCTGCACCTCTACAGGCTGGCCCTGAGAAGGGCCTTTTGGGGGATTCCCGGGGGTTGCGGGATCCGCTCTCAAACTCAAATCCATTGCGATTTCAGTCTCTTCCTGCACAGTTTGGTCTTTGAGATTTAGTCTTCTACCGCTACTGGCCACTGCGTTACCGCGCACCAAGTAGGGAGAGTCCAGGGCAGACGACGGGGACGTACTCGAAAAGACACTGTGGGGGCTGCCCCTTCGTCTGTCGCACCTGTCCTGGGATCTAAGGCATGTTTTGTTTCATGGTTTAGTTGTGATCGCTCCGTTGAGACAAGAGGACTGTGTTTCTGTGCTCCGGGGCCGAAAAAATCTTCGTTATAATTTCTAATTCTTGTTTGACTATGAAAAAAAACTCTAAAATATGGCTAGCAAAAAAACGCAGCAAAAGAGTATTTTAGAAATTAAAAATTTATCTCATAACTAATTTAAATAGATTTTAATGGCTTTTAAGACAAGTTACAATGAATAGATCATAAATCATAATATATATTGTGATTTATGTATATTATATATATTATTGCAATTTCTTTCTGTCTGTGCTTTGCAGTACAGATACAAGACACCGCATTTTGAAAAAAAGGTCATTGTATAAAGCACATAGTAAAAAAAAACATTATTATAAATAAATTATTATATTACATACTTACCTTTGCGAATTATTTACCACCAGCAAAAAGTGGAGTACAGTCAGCATCATATTCTTCGTGACGACTACTGTAGCCAAATAGTTGATTACACCCAGTCATCATTTTCATCGTATCAAAAAGTGTCATCACATTTAATCGGGACATTCACGTTGTACCAATTTATCGAAGCGTCCAGAAAGTCTTATAGAAAGTTGCATTCAATTACGCATCAACCAAAGCGCCATCGATATCGAAGCGCCCAGCGAAATATAAAAATACGCTTTCTTCTTCTAATCGTCAAAAAATAAACCAGGAACGCACAAATGTGTAAGAACCTATGTTTTCAAACTTCACAAACTTTCTAGCTTTTGTTTTCCGGTTCCAAGCTTTCAGGTAAAAGTCACAGTCGGCGCCGAACAATCAATTTTATGTACTAGCATTTTATGTTAAAACGTTTTAGCAAGTGAGCCTTGGAATAGTGAAATTAAACTAATTTTAACGGGTTTTTACGCGTTTTATTAAATTAATTTTGATTTTCCGACGTTTCGGCCTTTTTACAAATGCCGTGGTCAATGGTAGACTGAGATTGATGTCTTCATAGAGTATAGTAAAAAACGATTTTTAGAATTCACCGCCATCTGTTTCGTAATTTTCTCGCATAGTTGTTCGGGTTCACGCAATATACGCTGACAGTGTCTTGGTGTTTCTGCTTATTTGTCTGCTGGTTGTTCTTTTTTATTTTGCTAAGTATCCCACGTTGGTGATAGCATCCAACCATCTTCTCTTTTGAAGTTAGGGTGTTTTATAATTTCAATTGTTTCTCTTACCAACCTAGGGATAAAATGTTTTTCTTTTGCTAGGATTTTAACGGTATCAAATCTTAGATAGTGGTTGGGCTTATCCATGGAATGCTCACAGACTGCAGGTTTTGTATAGCGACGCTTACAGTTTAATTTCAAGTAATAACAATCGCGTAAATCTAAGAAGTTACGTAGAATAGTTAGTTCAGTTAACATTCTACCTTTTTGCTAAACACATTTTTATTCCGAAATTTTTAAATATTTTTCATTTTGTTTGAAATTTTAACCTTCTTCAAAGAAGTTTCATATTTAAAACATCAGATACCTATCATTTCTTGACGTATAATTAAGCAAGAGCCAGATGCAACAACTTTCCTTAAAATAAATATTTGCCGCGCGTAAATAAGTCATAATTTCCGATCATAAAATTGTTATTAGGGTTATTGAATTCTACTATAAATTATTTTTCAGGTAGGTATCCTAACATTGGTATTCAAAATAAAATATAAATTCGTGGACAAGTAGGAACAGCAAGGACTAATAAATCATATATTGATACACGTATAATGAAACAGAATTAAAACTTTAACTTGTTTTTATTTTATTTACTTATGAACATCCGGCTCCTTAACTAGAATGTTCATGTGACATATTGATTTTTACAATAAGTATTTATCTACTTATTTTATTTCATGTTAGCCAATAAAAATAGTACTTTGATTTTAAAAATAAACTAGAGACCAGTCCCACGTTTGCATGTTGCGCTTTTAATGCTCTCCGTTAACAAAGAAAGATGCAAAAGGTTTATCAGAGGTATCGATGAACCGATTTGTGGAATATTTGAGAATGTTGTTTGTAAGGTTCCGTACCCAAAGAATAAAATCGGGACACAAATACTAATTTTCCGCTGTCTGTTCTTTTGCACATCAGTCTGTATCTCATAGGCCGTGAGAGCTAGACAGTTGAAATTTTCACATAATATATTTTCGTTGCCGATAGAGCAACAAATATTAAAACCAATATAGATAATGATATGGAACGTTTCACCCGCGAGTCTGACTCAATTTAATAACTTAGAAAACAACATGGCAACTTCTTTATAAATGTTTAAGTTTCAACTGAGTAATTTCAGTAAATATTTATGACAACGAGGGTCAAAATTAATATAGTAATGAAATCAAATATTTACATGAAACAGATAAAAACTAAAATAATTTAAATATTTTTACTATATACATGAAAAAACGTACGTTGCATGTTCCTTCGGATCCTCATTTATTGCAATTACTGATACTCTTACTACCTCTTGACAATTTATGATATTCTAGTATGTGTTTATTATTTAAACGATTTAAAATGGTATCTTTGAATTGAAATGCAATTTGATCATCTTTCTGAATGGTGATGATAATTTAAATTGCTTGATGAAAATAAAATGTTTCAGTTTTCATAAAAAAATGATTATTAATAATAAAATCATTGCAAGTCATCTTTTGGACTAGAAATGAAAAAAAAGTAGGTCATTTCAATTATCAAAAAGACTGCTTAAAATTGAAATGAAACCCATGCTCATGAATCGTCTATCGGATGCCACAGCCCTGACACCATCGCTGCTAGCTAGAAGTAAACAAACTAAGCTACATGCTTTACATTTTCACTAAAACTTAAAAAAGACTTCAATCTGTCAAACAAAATCTAAAATTAAATTCTCGTATCTTAGATCAGTGGATAATTTTGTTGACTCTTTCTTACTTATGAAAACCTAGTAACATATTTATTTAAACACATATGGATACCATTCAATTCAGACGTAGGTATTACGTATGTATAAAAGCATGCCTTTACAAACAAAATATCTTCTTTATAAAACTGGGAGCCCAGTAGTTAAGACCCCGTCTTATTCTATATCTTATAAATACATTTTTTTATCAAATAAAGTTTTCTGTCATAACAGTTTCATCTAGACACGCTGCCTGTCAAGCAAAGTACACCTCTATTACATGAAGCATAAAGTTGTTTTCTTACTTTGTACCGAAGATTGTGAATACCTTGAGCGCTACGTTACTGATGGCGCTTTGGTTGATACGGGATTGAATGCGACTTTCTATAAGGCTTCCTGCACGCTACGATAAATTAGAGCAACCTGAATGTTCTGATGAATGTGATGACACTGGCTGATTCGCTGAAAGAGAGGACTCTGGTTGTTTTCAAGTATTTGACTACATTGGATGTTACAAACTATATGGTGCTGACTGTACAGGTACAAATCAGTCAACGAATTCTGAACAAAAAAAAAAAGTAAATGTAAATAAAGCACATTCTAAAAACAACATTACAAAAAAATATATTATACACTTACTTACCTTTGCGTATTATTTACTACAAGCAAAAAGTATTTTTAGCGTTTCAAACAACAGCTAGGTGATCCGGCACTCACTTAGCCGGTATTTATCTGATTATTTTAGGTATAATGTGCGCGATCGCTCTAAACACGCGGTAGCATCGGAGTCACCGGACGACGGGACGAGAGAGGGGCGCGTGCGGCGCGCGGGTGAAATTCGATTTTTTTCTAGGTTTATGCGCGCTCTTAAATCAAAAAGAATTCCTGTTGATCAGTAGAAAGTTGGTGTCCTTCTTCTAGTTGGTTTCCATAAACGTCTTCATTGTCAGCTATTAGAATAACTAGTACAATAAAGACTTATAAAGAGACACAGTTTTTGGAAAAGTGTGTTGGCTCATGGTGCCTTGATAACTAATGGAATCGCTTGTTAGGAAAGTGATTAGAAATTTACGCGTTGGAGTAAATGTTTTTGGGGTTCACACCGAGTTGTATAATTTATGACAATTTAAAATTCATTATAAATAAGTGCATCTAATATAATAAATAATAGACTACCTACTTTGACCATATTTTTTGTTTTCCGTTTCTTCAGATACAATTATTTTTTCAAACGCCGCCCGTGGTCACGGGTCTCCCAGTCGACATAGTTGTAAATATCAGTTGCAACAATGAAGTAGAGCAACAGTTCCTACAGATCTACTTGAAGAGGCTAAGCTGCCGATAATTTTCAGAAGGCAACTTAGCGAGACTGAAATATAGCCGTGATCACTACTTCATACCAGCCAGTATTGATCAAACTGTCAGATATTGATCGTGGAGTCTGATTTATTGATCAATCCGTCAGATATGCATGCGGAAGAAAACTTTGTGAAAACTCTTCGCACACAATTGAACTAGGTTGAAAACGTGTAAATTTTATATTAAATATCTTTGACCTTTAATTATTCCAAGCATTTATTTCGCTATCTGAAATAGTGCCAAATATTATTTACAAAAGGAGCATTATAAAAGTTAAAAGGAGCAATATGAAAAGTTACTTAAATTACTTGTCTTTATTCCTAGAAAGATAACAACAAAACAAAATATACTCGTGATTAAACAAATAAATGTAATCGCTTCAACAACAGCTTATTCCACAACAGAAGTAAAAAACCCACCCTCTGAGTTGTCTACACGTTAGATATTATAAAACAACTCGTATTATTTAGTCGTGGAGAGCGAGCGTCTGTCCGTCTGAACCCGGCCGATATATCAACATTAGGGACGTCTCACACGACCGACACCGACGTAACACACTCGCTGGAAGAGCGTGAGTAAATGGAAACGCCTGACGGAATTAAATAGTGATGTTGTGTTGAGAGTGAGCTCTGGAAGTTGGTCAGGCGTTATAAGGTTAAAATATTATTCGACATATAAGCTTAATCACTTTTATAACTATTGTGTCCATTTAATAAACTAGGGTATAAAAAAGGGTATAGCTGTAGGTCATTTATCAGTGCCCTATATGAATATGTTCAGAATAGCCCTTACTACTTGATCATTTTTTACTACGTAATTTTACCTAAGATTTATAAAATAAACCAGCCCTCACGAATTCTCGAATTCTATTTAAAATGTTTAGATTTTCTATAGATTCTTATACATACTTTTAAAAGACTGCCTATTCTAGTTACCAACACCATTAACAAAAAAAATAGTTATTCTTATCCCTGCCTCTTCCAGTCTATCTATATCTACGTATCCGCCCATGGGACATCAAAAATGAAGATTTAGTCCCTCGCCGCGTCATACATTACGTCCTAATGAAAACATGCTGATGTTGACGGAGCAAGCCGAAGGTCGCGCCGAGTGTAGGGGCGACCGGGGATTAAAGTTGCATACCGGACGGATTTGTAGACAGGTGGGGAAGTGGGTGAAGCGGTGTATGATGGAGGTATAGGTTTACATTTGAATGCATTGGGTTCTGAGGGTGAGTAAAGAGAAAGGTGGTTCTTAAGTTAATAAGAAAAAATTTGTGTGGTGATGTCAGAAAAGTCTATTGATTTGTCAGAAAAGTAGGCTGCTATCTTAAAATGGAAAAATTGAATGGAAAAGTTGAGTATTTTTTTTTTTTTCATTGAATTATCAAGATATTTTCATAATTCTTGACCTATCGAGATGTTTGGCAGGGCAGTAAGAGAATCAGGTTTGCACGGATTTTACGACAGGTCGCTTAATACGAATTGGACTAAGTTTATTAAGACTCTACGATTCAAAAAACCAGCGTTCTTACAAAAACTCCTTCTTCCTCCCCCCCCAAAATCTTATTCTTGCTTTTCGCATATTAATCCATTTAAAAACCCTTAGTCAGTGTGGCGGGGTCGTCATAAACAGGATTTAACCCTTCAGTCGTTAGGGCGCGGTCTGCGACGCCGCGAGGTGGTTCAAATGGAGATTGAGCCAATTAAAGTAATCGCCCGAGCAGTCGGCACAGACTTGGATTAGTCCGGGCACAGGGGCGGGGTGGAGACGGTGAGGAGTAGATTTTTTGAAGAAGACACTAGTTTTATGACGCATTTCTTTTTAGGCGTAGTTTGTGGTGATCGGTTTAGTTAGAGAAAAAATGAAAGGGTAGTTAAGATGGGTTCTTTTGAAGGTATTAAATCCGGTGCCCAATTTTCTTAACGGCTCAGCAACACACCCCCAACACCCACAGTGTTGCGGGTAGTCATGGGCGGCGGTGATCACTTACCATCAGGTGACCCGCACGCTCGTTTGCTAGCTTCTCATATTCTTCTTCTCAGTTTCGGAAATAATTGCGTAAATACAAGTCGAGCACACAAAAGTGAGTCAAAATTTTTGTTTAACTTTACTTAAATTGTAAGTAATCCTATTTAAACACAAAAGTATAGCATGGTTCTCAATAACTTTCCCGTTATTGTTTTGATGTGTATAAACTTGGATGACGACGATGACGCGATTTATGGAACTGAAAATGAAACGACATTGAATTGCTGCAATATAGGTTCATTAGCAGTCTCGAAAGCCAATCGTCAAGAGAACTTCATATAGAGCGGTGTCGACTCCACCCCGCTCGTAGCCCCCAGGATTAGTATCATACAATACAAGCAACGACGGAATCCTTTTATTTATTGCTATTTATTGTTATTGCATTCTCTCCCGTTCCTCTTCTAATATCGTCTACGAATAAATTCTGCTAAATGTTTCGGTTGCCGCTTGTTTTAAATATTATATCTCTAATTAGCAGCTTGCTTGCGAGAGCTTTTAGCAAATGAGATTTTTTAGTTGACTCGAGAGTTGAGATCTGAAAATGTATAAAATCCATGAAAAGTGTCCAAGGAGTAGTTTTACAGTTAAGTGATAAAAATATTTTAAACATTTAATATTCAATAACTAAAAAAAAATGTGTCATAAAAGACCCCAATTTAAGATCTATTTCTAAGAGCTATTTGGCGATGGCTTTTTTGGCTGCTGATTTTAGGCATATCATTGGTAATAAAACAATTTAGCTTGGTATTATAACTTTAACCCACTTAAAACCATACCACAAACACCTCTATCAACCTATTTTTCAAACTCCTTAAAACCCACATACGAGTAAAATCCATATAATGAAGTGCACTGTCTCGGAAACTAATAATTTACATATAATCTGAGTTTGTTTGGATCGCGCTATAACTGCGATGTTCAAGTGTTTCAAATGATTAGTTAGATTTACGACGACAGCGGGGGTGAGGGCGCGGGGGGTAGGTGGATGCAGGGGTGGGCGGGGGGTTGGAAGTCACGAGTTAGTTACGTGTTAAAATGGAATTAGCAGTTCAATGGATGAAATATAGTGGAAATAAGGTAGGGAGGTTTTTTTATGATATAAGTCTAGTTTCATATATTTTTTTTCAGATCCCTACATTACCAAAAGGAATTATATTACCATTTTCAATAACTTAGGTGAATCAGTTTGTTATTTTTGTTCGTTTTAGCAATAGCCTGTGATAAGTTGACTCTTCATATTAACATTGTCTATTTGACATGATGCTAGACACTGGACCGGTCTTAAGGTTAATATTTACTTAGTTTTATTTCGTGTATGTTTCTGTTGGGCATCTGTGTTGTTTTGTACTAAAAACTTAAAGTGCAGGTAAGTTATCGTTTTAATTACTTTTAAATAAAACTTAGGAACATTTGAAACTCCTAATTCCTATAAATAAGGTTCTAATTTTAATTCGTGGTGGAAAACTAGTTCAGTTTAATTTGTTGAATCATTACATACTAGTAATCCAAGTCTGTTTGTATGTTTGTCCGCTATGTCCTCCTAAACTATGTAATGGATTTAAGTGCGGTTTTCTCCATCTTTTAGGGAATTTATTCATTTAGTAAATAAAGGACATTCAGAAAAAGTATTCTAAATTAAACCAAATTTTTATTTATCGTGAACAAGTCTGCCGAAATTACACCATTGCGAAGCGTGGGCGGGCCGCTAGACTTTTATAAAATTAATTTTGTCCCAGTCTGGGTGCAACTGGGTTTAGCCCCAGTCTATTGCAATGGGAATGGGATCTTCATTTTTTTAAGCAATTTAAAACAACTCAAGTACTTTACGGTGAAGGAAAACATCGGAAGAAAACCCTTATAATAGGGTGATTACCCATCATGTGCCAGCGTTGTGGATTACGGCTCAAACCGCAAAAATAGCGAGAGGCTATCCAAGAAAAAGGCCTGTGCTCAACTAGTGGGACATTATATCTGCTATTATCCCTACTAATATTATAAATGCGAAAGTAACTCTGTCTGTCTGTCTGTTACGCTTTCACGCCTAAACCACTGAACCGATTTTGATGAAATTTGGTATGAAGAAAGAACTAAGCTTGGGAAAGGACATAGGGTACTTTTTACCGCGGGAAAACTTCTCATTCCCACGGGAAACCAACTTCCACGCGAACGGAGTCGCGGGCGGCCACTAGTTCCTTTAATAAACAGGGGGCCTACCGCGTAACTAGCGTCGATTTGAACTCGATGTCGACAACTGTTTTCATTGGCTAGAGACCCGCCATTGTTAACAATTTAGCCAATGAAAACAGTTGTCGACGTCGAGTTCAAATCGACGCTAGTTACGCGGTAGGGGGGCTGATGCAACTTATAATGTATAGGTGTAATGTGTGATTCGCCCGAGCTTACCAAAAATCTGTTGCAAAATGTATATCCAAAAAATATCTCAATAAAAGTGAAAACCGAGTCACAATCTTTGTTGGCTTAAAAAGTGAGTGGATATACAGATAAATATAGGTACAAACCATACGTATGTTTACAAACTGACCACGATTTTTCTCTCTGTATCCTTTCTTAGTGTTTACTTACAGCATGAAAGGATTGCATGTACTGAATTTCATGGCCCTTACTTTAATAGTTTACGCTCGGCGATGATGATGATCAGTCAGACAGTCAGTCAGTCAGAACTTGTTATTTTATAAGTGTAGATAAATATGTAATAACAACTAGATAATACTTCCATTACTTTGTTTAAAGCCTCCATCATACCAGCTATTAAAGTTTACGTCATAAGTGTGTCTAATGTCTAGTAAATATGTCTATATCATTCACCAACAGGAAATCATGCTCAACTAATAATCCTCGACTTGTTTGCAATTTCGTACCCACCTTCACTTTGAACCTGTTACAATCGGAGAAAGTACTTGAGGAGGCTTTAAAATATGTATACATATAGTATACAGGTTAAATACAGCTAATATAAATTATATAATAAAGAAACAAAAGAGTGTGAGGATTGTGCGCCAAAAATGGAGCGGAAACCAAAAGTGACATACAGTTTTTTTTTTTCAAAAGCAATACATAATCTCTTAATTTCTTATATGGATTTATTTTTGACGTGGTGGGCACAAAACCAGAGTACAGCTTGATCCCAATAAAATAAATTATATTTATTTGGTTAATCCTTAAATAAGTACGAGTAAGTTTGCTAGTTAATATATAGGTCTTTGAGGTAATCTCTGGAGCTATTAGAGTACTGAACCAACGTAAAAATCTTGCACTTAGAGTAGATAGTTACGTAGGCCATTTGATTTCTTTATTTTATTTCTACGCAAGTAAAACCACATGTGAGAGGTCACATAGTCAATTTCCATCCTGCTGACTGTGTGTTTTTTATCATATCATAAACACATGTTTTGTTTGCCTTGACTGTAATCGAATAACTATTATAATTTCATTCCCAACAACAAAAGTAATTTAATTCCATACAATATGATTTACGATTGAATCGCAGCCTACTCCTGTTAATTAGCAGTCGTAAAAGTTACATTCTCAAGACAAATAAAAAAACCGTCATTAAAGATCACGGCTGAAAACCAATTCAATGGAATCCTGACTTACTATTCAATTTCTTATATGGCGATCTGTTCTTTAAATAATTATACTGTTTTTTAATGACACCTTTCCCACCATTGACCCACACCCACAATATGACGAAACAATACTTAGCAAGTAACTATAAAGTAAAACAAGTTCAAAATGTCGAACTAAAAGGGAACTTTACTTACGCAATGCAACGAAAGTGAAGGTGAATGGACTACAGCAATTATTTCACTTTACAATAATTTTATTATAGTACAAGTGCTCCATTATTGCTGGCTAGCGTACCAATGTTGTACACCGTACACTGATTCGTTTCTAGTTGAAGATAGATGACGATCGCGGGATTATTTTGCTGTAGGTTGTACCACTTGTACACTATACAGAAAATTACTAGTCACTTTGTACAAAGAGCGCATAAAAGTATAGTATGTTTTATCGTTATTCATTGTTCGTAGAGATTATAATAAATGTGTTTTGTCACACCGTTTGACAGGTGGTAGTTTATTAAAGCTTCTTAGGTGAATGACGATTAGAAAAGGTATCATTTGAATACAATGGCGTCGGTGTAATGAGTGGTCATTTAGTAATACCTGATATAAAAGCTTTAGAAATTGTACGTAATAATTTGACAGGTCACGTTAAGAGTCTTTTATTAAAACTCAGGTTAAGTTAATTGTTTCTTTCTGTTAAATCAACCTGTAAACTAGATAATAAAAGTATTAGGGAATTTAAACTAAAATTGCAAAATACTGAATAAAAAGTTTATTATACAAAGTCTGGAGATTTAATTAAACTTACGCCCACGACTTTACTAGGGTGAAACAAAGTGGTTTATCAGGTAATATTCTAAAAGTCACTTATTGTATTTGTATTCTAAAGGTAACAAAAATTTCAATAATTTTAATTTCTAATTTTATTTATTGAATACTTCCAGAGTTTAACAAACAACTTTTTATTAGTGCTCGTACTAAACTGAAGTATCCATAAGTTATTGTTTTTATTTATGGTACATCATTTTGTTCAATACAAACAATTCGTCAAGGCCTACTCTAAACTATGGGAAATCCTAATGTTTCAAACTCACTAGTATAATCTTATAGCCACCGTGTGAATACGACACTCGCCGCGCGCTGAATAAACATCACTTTATTATGAATTTGCACAACCAGAGTCACCAGCACTCACAAAATGGCCACTTTACTTTTTATAGGCTTGCAAAAACATAGTGACAAATGTGATACTTAAACAGATAACACGGTTTTACTCGTTACTAAACCAGTGATCTGCCTTTACTTGGTATAAAAGCTATTTTCAAGACTTAACCATAAACATATCAAGAAAATATGAACTAAATAAAAGATTTGAAAATGCATGGTTAAAAGTAAAAACAGCATCTAAATCAGTTGTGAAATTTAGGAGTTAGCAAAAACATGTCCAAACAAACACGGTATCAGATTGTCTTTTTTACTACGTAGAGACAAATTAAGTTATTTGTTGATATCTATACATGCATATTAAATTGTGGTCAAAGGGTGACCTTGATTTGGAATACTATTTCTTATTTGGATGTTAGACGATGCTGGGTTTGTCCTAGACTACTTTGACAAGCTTTACTGTTTTCATTTAAGTTAACGATAGAGCTTAAATTTTTAAAAAAATACTAATGTAAATGAAATCAAAAGTTTTTTACAAGATTTTTTAGTATAAAATGCATGTAAATGTAGACCGTTGTTAGTTAAAATGTGAAAGACATGAAACAGGAAGCCCACAATGGCAATAAAATTACAATAGCCAGCAATTAGTGCAGTTTTATTATGAGAACTGTAATTGTACAACTATTGCAATGTCCTATACATTGCAATGGGAGGTTACCACATTCTATACACACAAGACGTTGTAGCTTTCAAAAACTTTGTAATATTTTTTGACGAAAATGTAACAGCCTCAATTTTTTTTAGTACAGTTGAATACTGCGCAGGTGCGAGCTATAGTCCACCATTAAAAATAGCCTTATTATGAGGGGTTTTCTTATAATGTTTCTCTGACATCATAATTCGGGAAGTACCAAATTGTAGCTGGTACTGTCCTGGTGGGATCGATTCCAGAACCTTCGATATGAGAGTCCCTAACCACTTTTAGGAATTCGCATATTTCAAAAACTTATAAAAAAATCTTTGTATAACATATTTAGAATACTCAAAAAGCAAGTTTTTTATCATTATACGTAATACCATATTTACCTTATCAACTACCTTTTTTATATAATATAGCAAAGCATACGAGCATGCGGGTCACCTGATGGTAAGTGATCACCGCCGCCCATGACTACCCGCAACACTGTGGGTGTTGGGGGTGTGTTGCTGAGCCTTTGACAAAATTAGGCACCGGATACCGCACTCACCGAACGAAACGCAGGAACAACGTCCCTACTTCACGTCGGTTTTCTGTGCGACGGTGGTATTTCACCGGTCGAGTCAGCCCAGTAATCGCTGCAGACAAAGCCTACAGCTAGACTCTACCACTCAAAAAACTTACTTATACCTCGGTATAATCCTATATCAGTAAAATCATGTTTCGTCTCTATGACATATAGGTTATGCTGTTTACTTGATCGCAGTATTTCAACCTACTTTTTACTATTCTAAACACTTCTTTAAGCCTACATAAGAAAATTTGCATACAACCTTGACACGGCTGTTTCTATAATAGTTATACGTCGTATTACAAATAAAGAAAGAATAGAATAAATTCTGTTTCCTATGTTTTATTAAAATCAATGGTTAAAAATCTTATACATTTTGATAAAGTAAATACTAAATTAATAAGTTTGGAGTATATTTGACTTAACTAACTTTGTAAATTTTAGTTAATAACATATTGCATATATTAATGTTATTTGCATAGGTGAAGTGTAGTAGTTAACTCACATTCCGTTTTGTAACACTGTACTTAGTATATATTGTGAGATATTATGGTACTATAAATATTAAACAATATTAACTACTTGTTGGCTGACTCGGCTTTTGTAAAGATACCTAAAGAAAAAACATCTTTTGAATATAATATATATAAATCTTGTCCGGATAAATCAAATACAATAAAAACTAATTTGTTGCAGTCGTTCTGAAATTATGAATAAATATTGTCTAAATGTTTAAAAAAATAGTAAAATGCTATAAATTTAAATACCAATTAATTTATCCTGCATAAAACACAGATAAACTTACAAATTACTTAAGTATTATTTAAAAAACAATCCTTTAAATCACATTAGTATGTCACATTTGTTAAAAATATGCGTTTCTTAAATTTTATTTAAATTAACACAGACGATTATTTTTCTTGTTTTTTCGCCTTTTTTGTTTGAATATACACTTTAACCCTGAATATGTTGTTTTTTTTCCTTAATTATATTCTTCATAATGTAAGTAAAAACTGCAATATTAATCGTTAAATGAGACATTAGCTACAGATGAGTTTGTATGAGTTTGTATGAGTTTGTATGACCACAAAAAGTTGATCACGCGCACCGTGGTAATGACGATGTAATGTTGTGTGAAATTGTATGTTACCACCGAGATAGATCTATTTGGTTATATTGACTTAATTATTTATTTAAGAAAACTAGCAGAACTTACAAATACTGGAGTTGTTTTATTGGAATCTAATCACCTTTTTATAAAAACCTATGCAGTGGGGCAGTTTGGCAAAGGTTTCTCACATACCCATAATTTATTTAAATATCGTTAAAAATTTAATTGATTTTTGCAACGAAATAAATAAAATTAAAAATAATAATGAACTGATTACATTAATAGATCATACCAGTGGCCGCCCGCGACTCCGTACGCGTGGAAGTCGGTTTCCCGTGGGAATGAGAAGTTTTCCCGCGGTAAAAAGTACCCTATGTGTTATTCTGATGTATAACATATATTACTGTAAAGTTTCATCCAAATCCGTCCAGAAGTTTTTACGTGAAAGACTAACAAACATCCATCCATACATCCATACTCACAAACTTTCACGTTTATAATATTAGTAGGACTTCTGTTAAAAAAGGTTGGTAATATCCTGTATTAAACTAAAAAATGATACTTCAAAAGAGTTCTTTATTTGTTACAATTTGTAACTACGTTTACAACCAAAACAACTCATCATTCCACCATAAAGAGCACGCTTCAAAACCATAGATCGTAGATCTATCGCCGCCATTACCCCGCTTCACCTGCGTTCGCGCTGCGTAATGATTATGAGGTGCGTGTGCGCAGGTCACGAGATCACGGCAATCACTTATAGGAAGTGAGCGAGTTATGAAAGGTTAATTCGGGGCTAAGGGAACTATTACTAATTTGTAAGGATAAGTTGAAATTATGTTATATAGCGAGTGTTGGAGTAATTGAGAATCACTTTCTCATGAACAGATTAAATGGCCTTTCAAAATTGTTTTTATGCAATTTGAAAAATAATAATATTAGATTTAATATCGATTGCGAATTTTTAACAATGGCCTTTTAATCAGCCATAACTATTACAACTTCTTCAACGACTTATTATTTATATTTAATACTAATAATTTGTTTAATTACCATACTGTAAGATATTATTCTAAAGAAAGTGTAAGTATGAACTCGTTGATGTCTTCTCCTCGGAGGCAAAAACATTACGTTACGAACGCTCGTTTACTAAGCATTAAATCTACTGCCTACGCATATAAAAGGTATTCATTGACATTTTATTTATAACTAGCTTCGCAATGGTGTAAATTTTAATCGACTTAATCCCGAATCATTTTTTCCGAACAGTTATAGTTAATTTAAAACAATTTTGTCAAATTATTTTTTATTTACATATTTAAATGAATAAATTCCCTAATTATGACATTATTATTAGACCGCATTAAAACCCGTTACGTAGTTTAGGAGGAGTTAGCGGACAAATATACAAACAGACAGAATGAGCGTCTTGGATTTATACTATGTAATGATGATGATGCACCACCAATGTATCAGTTTTTCTAATTTCATCCCATTTTCCAACTATAAAATAATTTTATTTTGTTTCTTTTGACTTAATGAGTATATGGCATAACCGACTTGTAATTTTAATATGAAAATATGCTATATTTTTATACATATAATAAATTAGCATCTAATAATATGGCAGTTGGACTCACGCCGCCTTATAGTTACATACTTTATTAACTCTTTGACCGGGTTGAAATAGAATTATGTTTCGTTTAACATATTACAAAATAAAGTGGTCTATTGCTAGTTAAATTAAAGATGTTTTTCGTTACGCAGCATTCCGCAGCATCTGGTATTAGGGAGGTTTTACTTCTGACATTATATTTAACAAATTATAAGAAAAATAATATTCAAATGATACGTTTTAGCTGTATGCTGTAGTAGAGTTACATAACCTAATAAACTGCAACAATATTTTTGTGTAACTTTGTTATTTTTTTTGTATTTTATACACCGATATATTTTTTTTTAATTTCCACGCAAAATTGTCAAAAATTATCAAATATTTCATTAAAATCAGTCCTCAGTTTTACTTTTTTATATCAACAAATTAAATTGTTTCAAAAATTTTAATACAATTTTATTCCTGTGTGTACACAGCCTTACGATGGTACCAGTTCAGTTTCCTGTTCATCTACTTGTGAGCACTCTCCTTTATGTAACAAATTCTACAAGTATCAAGTGTTATGTAATTCGAAGGGACTTGCGGACAAACTGTCATATATTGTTGTTATTATATCGATATTCACACTTGATAAGACGAAATTGTACGAATTTGGGTAGCATAAACCGAAAAGTCAAAAAATTACACAACGACTGACGTATAAAATACGAAACAGTTTTTAAATCTTTCATTTGACTTGATTTGCCTCTTGCTCTGTATAAGTACTTTCTAACGAGTAAAAATACATTCTCAGTAAATCCTAGAGAACTAGAGCCTGCGAAGCCTTCATCGGTATAAAAAGTGATATTATACACAGATCTATGAGTGATTGTTTAAATAAAGCGTATTTTTTATGAATGTTTAAGAGATACCGTTCTGTTAGAAACAGTTAAAATGTTTAGCATGGATCCTTGTTAGCATTAGTTTGCTTTACATCTGTTTGTCTGTTTGTTTATCTATTAGCACTTTCGTTCTCGTCTTTCGGGAACCCGCAAACATACCAAATTAAAATATGTATCCAATACTCAAGTCCAAAAATATAGCTAAGTATTTATGTGTACGTAAGTAAACAAAACACCTATAAGGTATTCCCATGGAAGCATGATTTTATGGCACAAGTAAAAAGAAATAAAGCAAATTATTTTATTTACCAAGTTTTCTTTTGAAACTAAGCAATCATTGGTTTGTCTGTTTGTTTGTAAGCAGCCCTCGAAGAAGTCCTTGCTCTCAGCCTTATAAAGAGAGATTGTAACACAGCACAGCTACGACAGGCAATCAGCGAAACTAAAAGAAGACGTAATAAAGATTTGACATATTGTTGAAATGTGCATCAAGCATCAGTATCATCACTACATAGTATAAACAAAGTCGCTTTCTCTGTCTGTCCCTATGTATCTATGTTTAATTAAATCAAAACTAGGCAACGGATTTTGCTGCGGTTTTTTTAATAGATAGAGTGATTCAAGAGGAAGGTATGTATAATAATAATAAATCTCCAAACTGACACACCAATTATGTAGCCCTAAAGTAAGTTGCAGTAAGCACTTGTGTTATATGTACCACATAATGGACTAGGGTAGAACCTAGTTACACCCAGGCTCGAGCCAATATCGAAAAACCATTTTTACGGAATTGGCCCGACCCGAGGATCGAACGCGGAACCATCCGCTTAGGAATCCGGTATATACCACTGCACCACAGATGTATAATAACATAGTATAGGGAAAGGGGAATTTAACGCGTGCGAAGCCGAGGGCATAAGCTTGTTTATACATATATATAAAAACGCACTCACGCGCAAATTTCTCAACTAAAAATAACAATAGACAGTAAAATTAGCGATGTCTGTCGGTTCATTGTTTCCAAAACGATACTTTCGAGGCGCAATTGTATTTTGTAACGTTATTACAGACGGAGTATCACTTTCCATTTTAAATTGATGCAACTGAATTACATGCTTAATGATACATTAATTTTTAACAAACTGCAATTGTTTGAGATTGTTTCTGAGATCAATTTTAATAGAGGCAATTTTGAAATGTAACTTTTTTTTTTATTTTGTAATACCTTTTGTTTTGCATAAGAAGTTCAAACACAAATATAATTTTTATATGGTTTAATTTAGTATATGAAGAACAAAAAGTCATTTTATCAATCAATGAAAAGTCAATTATTGAGTATACATTTAATAAATGCAAATCTTAAGGCATAAAAAGATATTTTTTAATTCTTTATTATTTAAGAAAACCATTCACGTCTTGTTATCTAATATAATAAAATACATAAATAAGTATTTTATTATATTAGATAAAAAAATCTGAAGAAGATTGCACACCAACTATGTAGCCCAAAAATAAGTGCTGTTAGCGTTTACCACATAGATACAACACATTGAACTCAATTATTATAATATGCATTATTATTAGCGTGCATATCGAAATGACCCGAGAATTGAACCTAGGACCTTGCGCTTAATAATCCGATATACATACCGCTGGGCCACAAAAGTTGACAGTCAATAAGTTACTGTTATTTAATTAAACCCGAGTTACTTATAATGTAAGTGGTAACAACAATTTTAAATAAAACTAGTTTTGTTTATGGCAGTTGAGTCAGATGTATCATAACATTTAATTTACTTTAAGCTTGCGGCAACACTCGTCCATTATAGATATTGACAAATACGACCGATGATTCACTATTCCTTATTTATGTATTTTGATATTTGTGTGAAATTATTAGGTAATAATTAATATATTTATTTATTAACATTTTGAAAAACACAATATAGGGTAATATAATATAAATTACGTATGTATACGTATTTTATTTCCTTTAATAAAATATTTAAAGAAATCAGCAATGCCAAAAAAGTCATATATTCCCTTGATATAACGGGTGTAAAAAGACCACTTCCGAAGCCTGAAACAATGTATTCTTGAGCCTCAATAGTAACTAAATTCACGATCAGCATACCCAGAAAACTCAATTTAAAAAAGTTATTAAGGATTGAAAAGTCATATTCGCCGCTTGAAATCATCGCTCACGCAACAACTGTCGGTTCATGTGCGATTATTTACGTTGCAAATTAAATTAAAACCCTATTTAATTTGAAATCATCGCAAAATTTGCTCAAAACGTAATCAGTACCCCTCCAGCAATGTTGTTTGCCCATTTTTTGTTTTCGGAAGCAGTTCTTTTACACCCCGTATGTTGTTTGACTGCCACACGAGTGTGGTAAGTGCTGTAGGTCAGTTATATTGATTACTATACATATATAGGTATATGTCTATAGTTCGTATGCATAACACGCGCCTGCGCATTTGACTTGTGATCCAGAGTAAGAGGTGTGTTTGTTACATAATTTGATAATAGTTGAGGCATTTAAGTACTGTGACCTTATATGAACTGGCCTAATATTTTATAAAGAAAATTTTAAGACATTCAGATTTTAGTTATAAATATGATTTTTGATAGATTTAAGCTCAATTTATTTTGTGTTTTTTTTCTGTTTTAAAACCACATTATAATCAAAATAATACTGACTTTTCTCTCGCATGCGTTGACAATTACGAACGCGTGGAGCCTTTAACTTTCATAAATACTGTTTACTGTGAATTTTACATTAAAAAGGTCAGTTTAGTTTAATTTTAATTAGATGGTATATCTTTCTGTGATATTATGTATCTTTGTGCCAAATTTATTTTAAATCCAACCAGCAGTTTTTGCGAGATTAATCAAACTTTGAAACACAAAAACTTTCAAATTTATATTATTAGTAGCATAAAATACTTTGTAAATAATCTAGCAATATATAATTTAGTAATATATAGTCCACTAAAGTTAATTATCTTTAATACTTCTCCTGATAGTTTAGTCAGTTAACTTCTAACTCAAAGTCTTCGGGCTTGCGTTGCAAAATGTATTAAATCGTATAATAATTCAATTTCTTGAAACTGCATAATATTATGAGCGTTATGTAACAGTTAAATAAAACCGTCGAATCAACCGACGAACAATGACCAGATTATATTTAAATTTATGCAAATGTTGAAGCAATAAAATTCGTTTATAACGTTCTTTCTATAAGTTTCGTATCGTGGTTTTATTTGGTATTTCATGTTTCATTTACAATTTTAGAATTTAGATTTTAGTACTTATCTAGTTTTAATTGTTATATTGTTACTTGTTGCATATTATACTTTAATATCAACATGCATTACTCTGTGTGCACAGCCTATAATTAATATTTTTATATACGTCCCTCTAGTTAAGCTTAGTTTTTTGTAAACATTTTTATATATTTTTATAAGGATATTTTTTTGTAAATATTTTTTGATACACATACAAACAGACGTAATTGAAAAAAATAAATAAAAAATGAATAGTTTTCTGGCTTAATTCTTGTTGATTTATTGGACAAACTTCTATTAATTATTAGGTGAAAACATTTAATCTTTTAATAAAGTCGATATGTCTTTTAATAATATATTTTTATTACAAGACAAAGTCTTGATATAGAACCTAAATTTTTTGTCGAAAATGCTGCAGTTTTTAGTGGTCACTTATTGAAATATCTAAACTAAAATTTAATATTAAATGAGTAAACAATTTGTAATGAATACCTTCTTCAAAAGTTATGTATTTAATATGCTAATTTATAAATTGTGTGATGTAACCATTTAAATAGTTCTTTTGTAACATTACAGCAATAGTTTCATTTTCTAGGTCGTCCTTGAACGAATTATAATTTGGTTAACATCAAAAAAATATTTTTAAATATTCATTATATTCGTCACTTTTAACCTCCGATTACGAAAACAGAATGTGTCAGAACATTATTCAACGTATACGATTAAGAACCATAAAATTATATCTTAATAAAATAGAATTCATTTTTTGTTAACAGAAAAAAGTGCAGTGAAATACCGTTAGCAATATTAAATTCAATTATAAGTTTACCTGTTTTAATTACATCTTGAAGATATGGTATTAAAAAGCTAAGATAAACAAAACTCTTATTAAACACCAGTTATTTAATTCAAACAATTATTCTGAACACTCTACATATTTTTACCAAATTTTACATTAGTTAAAGTGTTTGTACAGATTTTAATAACAAATTAAGAAGTTCATTGTCCAAGTCATACATTTACGTAATGTGCAGCGGATAACGTCCGGAGTGAGGTGAAAGTGCACTTGAAACTGCGCAAGATTCGCTATCGATACACCGCCGAGTTGCGCAATGGAATCCTTGCTAAAACCCGTACTTAGATTCTCCAAAATACTAAACACTCACGAGGTTTTTACTTTTTTAGTTTGTTGACAGAAAATTTAAAAGACACTTGTATAACACTTGAGGATGAAACTATAAACACTTGAAGTGTGAAGTGAAGTAAGAGTCACTTAACGTGACACTAAGTGACAAATGACCGCAGGCTACCGGGATAGTCGATCGATATCTCGCATTGTCTTTACGCAACGCACGCGCAGTGACATCATTGAGTCCAGTAAAAGCAATACTCAAGTTTAAAAATAATATTTGGATAATCACGCGCACGCAAAAGTAAAAGTGATTCCGTATTTGGTAAGATGAATGACTTAATACGGACGTACGGACAGTGTAGGTATACTTTATTGGGATTTGAACGCATGTAAAAGGAAAATAAAATTGTTAATAGAATCTTGTGTCATTGCGCAAGATGATTTTGAGCGAGTAAATGAAGTTATGTAATTTGGAAATGTGTAGTGAGAATGCAATTCTGGTCAAGACAAACTACATTCTCTCACATGTACGTTTATGAGATCATACTTTCGTTTTTGAATTTTATCTTTGAATTACGAAAACTTAATACTTAAACTGGGGCGTCCTGCTGCCTGCGCGTTGCATATGTAACAACGATTACTCACTCGGATAAAGTTACTTTAGTTAGTTTTCATAATAAGCCAGTTTTGATTGCCGACACGCAATAAATCACATCTCATATCACCGTCCTAAAAACAAGAGAGTGTTGCAAGATTCCCAAGAAACAAATGAAGCAACGAGCAATTAAAAAAAAGTTTTTATTTACAGAAACTTATCAACAACAATATAATACACATTAAATCTAGTGCGATCACATGACTTTCATAACAATAATGAGATGGTATGACTATGTTCTGTTCGTTCGATTAGTGGTGGGGGGTGCCGTAGGAGGATGAGGGGGACGGGACGCCGTAGGTGCCGGAGGGGGCGCCGATGGTGGAGAAGTGCGAGGGGGCGGAGTAGGACACCGAGGGGGCGGCGTACGAGATCGAGGGCGCGGAGTATCCGTGACCACCGGACGAGTATCCCGAGGAGTAGCCGCCGGCGTAGCCACCAGCGTAGCCGCCGGAGTAGCCTTCCTCGGCCTGGTGGTACTGCGCCACCTGGATGCCCTGCTGGATGTGCTCGAGCTCGATGCCCACGATTCTGTCGTGCGGCACGCCGTACACCGGCGCGGGCGCACCGTAGTGGCTGGACAGCCCGTGCCCGTGTCCGTGACCGTGTCCCGCCGACTGCTGGTAGGCTTCGTTCTGGATCTCGTCTTTAAGGACGATGTGCTTGATCTTCTCCAGTAGATGGGGGTCGACGTGGTATCCCTCCGAGGTCTGGTGGCCGACGGGGACCTGCGTGTAGTGGCCGCCGCTGCTGAGGGAGCTGTAGCCTCCGGAGTAACCTCCCGAGGGGTAGCCTCCTGAGGAGTAGCCTCCTGAAGAGTAGCCGCCGCCCCCGTGGCCGCCGACCAGCACCAACGACGCTGCGGGTGCGGAGTAGCTGTAGCCTGACGGAGGCTCGGCCGCGGCGCAGCCTAGCAAGGCGAGGGCGATCTGAAAACCACACCAATTGTTTACAAACACCATCTTAATAACAATGTATTACCTCAACTTTTAGTTTGCAATTAACGCATTTGTTTTTTTTGGAAACGGGAGAAAAGTTGTTGTATATTACTCGCGGTTTAGCTACTCGTCTAATTAATGTAATTAAAAAGTAAAATTTCGCACATTCAAACTTAGATAACGATTGCATTCGTTACGTATTTACATTAGTCAAAATTGCATATTCAGAGCGTAAATTTTAAGTCATCTAATTATATAAATATCAAACCAGTTAATCAAAATTCAAATCTATAATGAATCACTCAATTTTAATGCAAACTGGATTTTTAATCCTTTCGTTAAATCCGCGGAAACACTATCACTGCACGTCGCCGCTGTAAGCGTCCGTGTATACAACACAACACTGCACTCCATTTTTGAAACTTACAATGCTCCACTTGGCCATTTTGGGTATGTGTGATCCGTTTGAGAGTCGGGAGGTATATGATGGCTACTTGGCGCGGTCAACCGCTTATATAGAGGGGAGTCTGCCTGGTACTTTTACTTTATAGCATCAACGCGAACCTTAGTTGACCGGAGGACCAAGGCAACCTCTCGGTGAACTATTTCTCGTTGTTTTTTTCTTGTAAAGTCAATCTGGTACTTGCAACGGTAATCGGAGCACACGTAAGCGGTTTAAAGTTCGTTTTCAAATAAAATGGGCGTATAAAAGCCAAGTTTGGAGAGAAACGTAGGTTTTGAGATGATTTTGGCTGGTTTTGGTAAACTTTTTTGTTTTAATGGTTGCTGATTAAGTTTCTTCAAGCAGATTATATGGAGCTATTGCAAAACTTATGCAAAAATAAAGCAAATTAGCTAACAAAAGCAAATTAGTTAAAGAGTTAACTTAAGTATTTATATCAATGTTGACCCAGTGTTCCCAAATCCCAATCCATGTTAGAGTTTTGGATGCAATTCTCATAATAATTTTATGACTATAACTTCGGGAATAGAGGAACTCTACTTTTTAACTGACAAATCACTTCATACTAAACAATTAAGTAAACTATTACAAGACACAGATGTTAACTATTTCTTATGAAGTAATACTGACCATACGCATTTAGTTAATACCGAAATTTGATTTATAACTAAACGGTTGCGTTTCCCAACAGAGGACATGAATGAAGTTTGGTGAAACACAGTCTGTCTCACAACGTGTTTAAATATGTTAATATACTTGAGCAAACAAATATATAGGATATTTCGCGTCATTCTTAGATTATTCGCTATAACAGATTTAAAAAAAAAGTACTTTTAAAATTTCAGACAGTTGTTTTAGAAAACTACAACCAAAACTATTAAATAAGAATAGCAGTGCTGTAGAAAGTAAATAAAACAAGTTCTTAAGCCTGATTCTTTGGTCACATTTTTATACTCAAAAGTAAAAAATCTAATTATTTTTCAATTAGCATGCAAAATAGGCAAAGTAATAATTGTCACCAGGATCGAACATCTTAAGCCTGTAAAGTTATTGACTCTTGTTTTACGTCGGCGAATTTAAGTCTTAAAAGTTTTTTTACTTATCGATTGCATAAATAACATACTGTATATAAAAGTAGTACTATAACAAATATTCTCACGCCAGTCAATTGCTTTCCATCGCCGTCTCATGATATATGTAATATTCTTGTATCGGCCGGAAGTGGTCCGCAATTGTAAACTGATGTGTAATTTTGAAATTTTAGAGAGAATGACCTGAATTACATATATTATTAGGATTTAAGATCTAAAAAAATAATGTTTTTTAAATTTCTTAACTATTTTTAACTGGAAAATCAGAGAAAGCAGAAAACGTTTATCTGTTAAGGAACTACAGTTAAACTTTGCCCTTTGGCCAAATAGAAACGTAACCAAAAAAGTTTTTAAGTTTTTTTTTTTAACAATATCCAAACTTGTTTTACGTTACAAAATTAATCATCCAGAATTAGAAGGTAGCACTAACAACTTAGTAACAGACGCTTTACCCTACATATAATTAAAACTAGTTTTTTGACGTCTTCGATTGGTTCACCGAGATGGTGAATGTATGTACTTGTGGTGGGATCACTTTACTTTACTTATATAAACACTACTTATTAACAGATGAACAGATGTTCCGAGTTATCATTTCGCACCACTGAACGTGTTTGGTTTAAAAGTAGGCTGTATATGTCTAAAAAACATGGAGTTTTGACAGTTAAGGTTCTACATGCTGTTAATAATGATGCTGGCAATTAGAATCAAACTAGTGGCCGCCCGCGACTCCGTTCGCATGGAAGTCGGTTTCCCTTGGGCATGAGAAGTTTACCCGCGGTAAAAAGTACCCTTTGTGTTATTCTGATGTATAAACTATATTACTGTAAAGTTTCATCAAAATCTGTTCAGTAGTTTTTACATGAAAGAGTAACAAACATCCATACTTACAAACTTTCACGTTTATAATATTAGTAAGATATACTGCTAGCAATTGGCAGAATTAATATACATATCAGTGTTTGAATTCTTTCATTTAAAAACCCCACTGACTTGGCAGTTATGTTCTTTGTTCATTATCAATAAGAACTGATGTCGTAGCTTTGCAGTCAAAACCGACTTGATAATTATTTTGAATACTAAGGTATTTCACTATGACACTGGTTCACTTGATCAGACTTAAAGTGGATAGAGTTACTCGCTAGAGTTTTGTCATTAGTTTATTGTTGATTTCGATATTAAATTCTAATTAACTTAAAAACGTAGATAACTGTTTAAACAAATCTATACACTGAACATAGTCAATTGTTTAACATATTAGTCACAAAACTATATGCACAAACATTATTGTCAAAAAAAAAAAAATGTATATTTTGAATTTTTATCTCTAACATATAATTAAAATCAAATGAAACATTAACGTGGGTGGACTTTGAACGCAAGCGTAAAGATTTTACCAAGATAAGATGTACTCAACCTGAGTTATACCAACGAAATAAAAAGATATTGTTTTATTTAAGTAATTCCTTAATTATCAATACTGCATCAAAGGCCATATTGTCTTAGCAGAATAAATTATATGTTACGATTGAAACTAAAGTCTACCCACCATAAGTTATTGAGCTAAAAGACATCAACGCAAAGCTCTGAAACAAAGTACCGGAAAAAACACCTGGTCGAAATTAGTAAAAAACAGATGTCTATCTCAGATATCAATAGTGAGTGAGCCGTAATCCACTACGCCGGCTCAGTGTGAGTTGGTGGATGCACAGAATATCTCCAGTTCAACAATATGTAGGTATGTACGAAAATATAATATTCGTAATACAAAAGAAGGTAATAAAATTCATACCTATTTGTGAAATATAATTCACACCAAAAGAACTTTCAAAATTTAAAATTATAAATATTTTACTACTTTATGTTTATTATAGGTAACTGTTACTTAACTAATACTCAAATATTACATGATTGACCTTAACTGAATAGAATATTCAATTCACGTACGCGTGCCGTACAATTTGACATTACTTGCTATAATTCAGCATTGCCTCGTGTCAGCAGGTCAATACCACTGCGCGTGCGCATTGCTTTGATGTGGCGTGAGATCTAGACGAGGATATGTGGATCTATGATCTATATAGACGAAGATCAAGGATTTCAAATAATAAAAAAGATTTGAAATCCCTACTTATATTATAAATGCGAAATTAACTCTGTCTGTCTGTCTGTCTGTCTGTTACGCTTTCACGCCTAAACCACTGGACCGATTTTGATGAAATTTGGTATGATGAAAGAACTAAACTTGGGAAATGACATAGGGTACAATTTACCGCGAAACTTCTCATTCCCACAGAAAACCGACTTCCACGCGAACGGTGTGGCGGGCGGCCACTAGTACGGTATATTCTTATTATTTTTTAGCACTTACCTTGCATTATATGCTTGGTGACATTGACGAGAAAATCTGTATGGCCTTTATCTAAGCACAAGCTTGTACACAGTAGACTTAGGGAGAATCTTGTTGTACCCTTAATTTAGAAAAGCAAACACATAAACGAAACTTGCCCATTCTAGAACATCCAGGACCTACCTCAACAATGTGCTATTAATACCACTGAGGAATTTAAAAAGTTTAAAATAATGATGTATAAAATAATAATACGAATATATCAGGTATTAAGTGTCAAGGGTAAAAGTAAAGAAACGGTAGGAAATTTTCGAATGGTCATTAGCGTCAACTGTCATTAACCTTCAACTCGCTGACATTGTTTGGTTAACGATTTTTATACTGTTGGTTAAATGAATACTATTGAACAAAACTGAAAACTTTTTTTTGAATATTAATAAGATTTTTGAGTTCATCAATCATCGTAATTTCACAGTCTTACCACCATATGGCACATCACTAGTCATCAGTCAAGTTGCTACTAAAACATAGGTACTTTTCTGATTTTGATTTTAGAACCCAACCTTTGTTACAAGGAATACAATTAAATTAATTTATTACCCAATCATCTCTATAAAAAATATAATATAAAATCTAATTGAAAAAAAGAACAGCCTTAATTTACAACTACACGTGAATAAAGAATTAATTAACAAAAGCTCAAGCTACTGAAAAGACCAATCAAACTATTATATTACATTTACAAATACAAAATAAAAATACTGAATAAAATTACCGAAGATGATCAAAACATATCCAATGAACGGACAGATCGACATCCGAATGTGCGATCCGTTCACTTATCAAACTTTATTATGTAATAATAAAAATGTCTGTTCATTATTCTATGACAAGAACCTTTCAATTCGCAGTTGATTGATTGAAGATTGATAATCCAATCCGAAAATGAGGTAAAGTAATTGTTGAGGTTAAAAGAAGTCTATTATTAAATATAATCTTATTTATGAGTAAGTTTGTAGTTCCGGCTCAGTTTTAAATTCAGTATTTACAAGTATTTAAACAGTAATTTTACACATAAATTTATATATTTGCATTCTAAAAACTTTACTTTAATATTTTCAGGCGTATTCCAATAGTTGGTTTTGTGAGCTGATATTAACTTGGTAATTATGAATTGCGTTTATTACCATACCTAATCAAACTAGGATTAAAAACTGCTCTGATAACGTCTTTATTTCAAAATGCATTTATACACATCAAATAGTTTCTAATAATTCAATAATAATGGTTTAAAATAGCCACAGCAAGAAGTAATTAAGCGAACTCAAATCTAATTTAAACTGAGCAAAGAAACATTTAACGACAACATTAATCATATGTTATTTAATGTAATCTCAGCATAAAATATTGCAATATTTAATGACTTTTGAAACCTTCGCTCAAAACGTCAGATTTGAGGCAAACGCTACTGAATGTGGTACGACCATATGTTGCAACTCTACTGAGAATGCACTCAACTTTTGAATTAAACGTATTATGTTTCGTTGCATACGACTGTTACAGCATATAACCTGATTATGGGGACGGTCGAGAAGTTACATATATACAGGGTGATTTGTAAGTGGCTCTCAACCCAAAGCATATTTAAGGTCCTAAACAGCGATATTTTTTAAATAGAAAAAAAGTTCAATTTTAAAATAGTAAAAGTGAGTTTTTTATTTGGGAAATTTTTGAAATAATAATTGCAGTAACCATGCGCAGAAAAATAATTTGAGGTTCTTAAAAAACTTTCAAAAATAAAAAAAAACCTGTAAAAAATGGCATGCTTATACATTTAAGTTGAGAGTCATTTATCAATCACGTTGTATACGTACTCACCTGTGATTGTAAAATATTGATCTAAATATAGTTTTAGAATGTGCTTTTAATAATAATAATAATTTTAGAACTAAAGTAATAGCAATATCATTTTTAATTAATGGTAATTACAGTTAATTTATTATTAAAAAGTGTTCATCAGGAAGGATGAAAGTGAACTGTGGGGCATTGAAACGGTTAAATGGTGCCTAATCTAATTAGGTAGTAATTATTTAATAAAAAATAATTATTATACTGTCTATTCTTAGCATAAAAGTACTAGGCAATAACATTTTTCATTCTTTATTTATTTCAATGCAAATGTTAATACTGATATCTTAATTTTATTTAATAACTAGGTCCTTGCAATATTACCTGCACTCTCAATACAACCTACACGTTGCTCGTAAAAAACATTAGAAAGGGCTCATTATAGTTTTAACAACCCATCCAGTGTTGTAACTCATCGATAAGTGTATCGATACTATCGATAATCTGATTGAGCAAGCAACTATTGTACTTGTGAAAACGGCTTGAAATAATTAGCCATTATCGACGACATCTAAATCATTTTGATGCAACTTTATGTTCCGAGTGGTTAAAGTATCAATTGAAGTGTTCGTTTATATCATTTGCTTTGAGCAATGCTTCTGAATATGTAGAGCGTTATGTGATGATAGACAATTTAAATTGAGATTGAGCGATTAGGCGTATCCGTTATATGATATGCAATAGATGAATAGAGAATACTTATCGAAAAGATATATTAACTAATAACAACAATCTGCTTTTTGCAACTTTTTGTTACTTTAATGATACAGTTTTAAATATTTGAAAGAACCGGTAAAATTCAAAACAATTCTTTCGTTAATAGTTACTTAGAAAATAGGAAACTAATCATTGATAAGCAAATTGATTATTAAGCCTATCAGGCGCAGCGGGTTTTACGAATCCCTCAACTTTGGCCTGATAGAACCACTTTATTCCAACAAGAAATTATGTTTCATATTTTTATTAGCATACATTTATTTCAATACTTCCATAAAGTATTTTATAAAAAACTACAAATTGATTTAAATTAAGTAAAAAAGGTAAAAATTTAATAATGTCAAGTTAACTGGAACTCATTGTTTTAATAACTATATTTTAACAAAGGGTCTGATGTAATATTAGCATTGCTATGTAGGTATTTCTCAACAATGACCTGTCAAAATATATAATTGTGCAAATAACCCGGCGCAGGCACATCAAGTGTTCCCAAACGTAAAAACTAATGTTACTATTACGAAGTATTGTATTAAATAGTTAACTAAGTATATACAAGTAAACTGTGCTCATGCAAATGTGGAAATTAACATCATTCTACTTGGTATGGGCGGCATAAGTATCATGATATTTACATAATAACTATTTTCGTGCCCAATGACTTACTAATGAAGTTTTGTGTTTTAAGAACGGATGGACAGAGGTGAATTACTTAATCTTTGTTACTGTACTATTACAGGAACCTTGAAATATACCTTAAAATGTGCAATTTACAAAAAAGGGAAACAAATGAGTCATTTGAAATAGTCGATATTTTTATGTATGTTTTCATTTCATTGACTTCTCTCTCTTATATTTAAAATAGCTTTCCGCCCTATGACTTCACCCGCAGCTAATTTTAGTTTTATACAAACTTTCATTTTATCCCTATTTTAACGAAGGGTTGAATTGATCAAAATCCTTTCTTAGCGGACGCCTACGTCATAACATCTACCTGCATGCAACATTTCAGCCCGATCCGTCCAGTGGTTTGGGCTGTGCGTTGATAGACCACTATTTCAGTCAGTCACCTTTGAGTTATAATTATATATTTAGATATTTTTTTAAAGAACCTTTGATGGGTTCAAATAAATTAGCACCTTTCGGTCAGAGGTCTTCAAGCTTATCTAAGAAGTCTAATACTAGATTAATATGTAAATAATTAACTGAAATGAATACAGTGGAGAAAGAAAGTAAATCCTTGAATCAATAACTATTTCGTTTATGAAATGTGTAGTTGATATAAACCACATTATGGTTATTATTACACATACAAAGTATGAGCAATAAATACATCTTGTTTTATGTTGCAACATTCCAGATTTTCAAGAGAACGTTTGTAATTGTAACTGATGTTCTGAAATATATTGACTTTCATAAAACCGCAGTTCTTCGCAATACGAAATATGTAACAAGGCCAAAATAAAAACGGTTAATCCTCATTAAGTTTGTAGATGATCGATCGAGAAATTAACAAAACTTGAGTAAATGTATTTCGTTCAAAAATACTTATGCTTCTAAACTCCTAGGTTACCTTATACGCTTTTTAAAATTGTAAAGATGCCCTGAATTTATAAACAAGCTAACATAAGTCTCGCAAAATAAAACATCAAGGTGTTATGACTTTTGCAGTAGTACCTTCAGTATGCGTCGCCTACGATTTAAAATTTAGCCTCAGTCTGTCATTCTTGATCTTTACATGTAAAATTATTTAGTTCGGCTAAAAGTTCCTCAAATTGAAGGTTTTGCTTACGTGCAAGTAACTTGTTGATACCCTTTATTCATGACCAATATTGGTAACAAAAAATGTAAATTAACTAAAACTTGCAAAGTAATGATTTTTCAAAAATGAAATTTTGTCGAATAGTGGAAATATTAATCAACCATCACGCCAACAAAATTAAACAGCTTATTGTGCAGTAGTAGACATGCATGATGGTAATTGTGTGAATTGTATCGATGTTAAACTCTGATCGACTTAACATTTTCTGTACCTACTTATAACCATAAAAATAATTAATTAAGACTCATATACCTACCTACATCGTAAATGATATATTGAAAAGCGCTATAGCTAACAAATAATAAAGTTTTATTTCAGTAGACTACTACTCGATTTATAAAACACCGGCTGTTCCAGATTAACATCGTTGATTGAAATCAGAACTAAACAGAAATGTGTTAACTTGCAGCCGTGCCTTGTATCGCAAGATTTATATCATCCAGTGTTGCGCAAATATCAAACATAATGGGATTTTTCAATTGTTATGCTTTATGTGAAGAGTAAAATGTAAAGTATATAATAAGTATGGTAGTGTAATAAATGCAAGTAAAGTGAGGATGTTGACCAAATGCATAAAAAATATAGGTATGACTACTATTTAATATGTAGATTACATTGTGAAATGATGTCGTTCACAGACCCAATAGTCTAAGGTAACTATTTGACCCTATTAAGATTTTCTAAGTATAAAACTTAGGTATATACAAAATTGTATGAAATTAAATAGAAGGAGCTTGAACTGTAAGCATCATTTCAAGGACTAGGAGAGAACATGGGTATAATAAAACAAGAGAAGAGGTCAAAATTATGGCCGAATTCCTTAATTTAGACCTCTTCTCGTGTTCCGTCCTTTAACTTTCATTTCAGACATCGTAAAACTTACTAACCATCCCAAAATCTAATAAGATCATACATAAAAACCATCACACGTCAAGGCCACCTGCAATTTGCACAACAACAATAAAACACATTACTGCTACTCCATTGCACTAATGTCGACCCGTTCTCTCCACTTCTGTTTAGCACATTAGCCTCTTTTCTTGACATGGTTAGCCCTACCACGTGTGATCCATCACCTGTACGTGAAGTGTGAGGTTAACTAGATCATGTGCGTCGGCGCATGACGTAACGACAGATCAGTGGCCAGATCACGAACAACTAGAGAATAGGAAGCGGAGCGTCGTCGTACAAAATGTATGGAATGAAGACAGCGGACGTAAATGTAACTAAAGCTAGTAGATCACGAGTGTTTGACAAAACTTGAATATCTTTTTACTTTTGACCATTTTATAAACGTATCAATACGACGTCCATTTTTTTTGTATCGAATTAAATGTAGTGGTACGCAGGTGCTTCTTGATCGCTTCTTACGTCAACCCCTGCTTTGGTATCGAGAGCTCGATACGTTAACAATACGATTTGCAAAGTATTCGTGATTGTGGCACAGTATAAGGAAGCGCGCACGCAGAAGTGTGAACGGAGAGCTGAGTGATGTATGATGCGTTTTTAGGCTTAACTATTTTCCTGGTTGTAAAAATGCAGCTGATTTAAAGACTGCTACATGAATGTTTATTTAGGTATTGTATAACGTTGTTCAATGTGTGCGGTTGTGTTTGTGATTTCTGATGACTTAAGTCTTAGAAAAATCTACCTATTGAACAAACCTGTTAAACATGATCATCCTGAAGTTTATTATTTACATCGTCTTCAAACATATAAATTCGACACGCCTTTGTTTAAATTTTTAATATATATGAGTTTTTTTTTTATTAAAAAACAACAAAAATTACAAAGGTTGGACTTTTTTACACAAAAATATTTCACGTCACGTCAAAAGGATGTTCACTAAAAAGTAACATGAAAACCTTGAACAGTTCACGAGTTATGTAATATTTGCAAATCGCTTTCTAAAATCGACTCAGATACGGTCGTAAATAATTCGAAACTAAACCACAGAGTAATTACACATCGCAATTATCAAATTGCAATACTTTTATAATACATCTTGAAGCTTACAATAAAACCGATATTTGTATCTGAAACTGATTTCCACTCTAATTGGCCGGTATCAAGGCTACCTCTTTATCTGACGTCGGGTAACAACTGCCAATTGTTCGAAACGAAGGTGATGAGAGTAAAAATGTGATTAAAGAGATGTATTTTATACATTTCTCATCATTGTTGTGACTTGGGCAAGTCTTGATTATAACTTAGATGCTGGTAATCTTCAAATCTTAGTTTTAATCGGTCTTTTGATAAAAATACTTTGTTTTGATTACAATTGAGATAGATATTTCAATGAGTATTCTTACATAAGATGATAATGTCTCTAGATAATTTTAGCACTGGTACTAAAACAACTTGTTTTCCTTTGCCATAAGGGTTGTTATGCTTTAAATCATTTATTGGGTAATATTTTGCAAGGATTACCTTTAAAACAGCGAATGGGCTATTTATTATAAGAGTTGCTGAAAGTTTTTTGTTAGTTTTGGTATACCCCTTCTCAGTGGCTGGAAGATATAATGATTTTTGACAATGGTAAGTTAACGTAAAGCTTAAAGAAAGTGTTTATGCAAAAGTAATATCATTAGAAAATCAATGGCCTCTCTTTTATAATATTCCAGCCTTTTAAAAAAAATGATCACTCAATTCTCAATTCAAGGTTGTCTGGAAGAGATCGCATTAAGACCGCCTTTGCCCACACTAGTTTAAGATGATCCTTGTACTTTTACCAATTTGTACGAGCAATAAAGAGTTAATCTATATATCTATCTATCAATTTCAAATGTCTGTTAAACATAACAAAATAAAACCCATCAATATGCGCCTTATTAAAAATAAATGATGCATAATTTATTATTAAACTTAATTAGCGTGTTTAATAAATTAGTTAATGGAACTAGCATGCTAGTAGTTCAGAGGTTAGTGTGTAAGGAGGTTAACCTTCTTTCCGTAAATGAGCAAGAATTATTGGCGTAAATATTTATTTGAAGACTAAATTAGCGAGTTTAATAATAAAACTAAGTACCAATGTTCCCCTTATATTGCTTGAAAACATATTAATTTTTTATCCATATAAAAAAGGATTTATATAAAGAATATAAAGTAATGTTTTGCATACGAACAAAATGCACATGTTTACAATCTAAGATAAACACTACAGAAACTATCGTAATGAAACGTAAACGTTCTCGGAACGGATGCGCTCGCGCATCTGTTATCAAAACAATCGACCGCGTAACTATAGAGTTGTTACTTCCTCCGATTGAATAGATGATTTCGTGAATTTTTTATTATATTTTTTACAAAAATAAATACATTAAAAAAACAAGTTTCTTTTACCAAAAAATAAAAATAAAACAGCCATTTTAGTTAATAATAATAATAATAAATGTCCAGACTGACACACGAATTATGTGGCCCTAAAGTAAGTGCAGTATGCACTTGTGTTATATGCCACCACATAATGGACTAGGGGAGAACCTAGTTACACCCAGACACGAGCAAATATCGAAAAACCATTTTTACAAAATTGGCCCGACCCGGGGATCGAATTCGGAACCATCCACTTAGCAGCCCGGTATACAGGGCGTCTCAAGACTACGGGACACCAAGGGAAAGTACCTTAAATATCGTAGATAGGATATTTTTGAACTTTGATATTTTTTTTATTCAACTTTATAGCAACATCTTTAAATAACAAACTTAAACCTAACCATCCTCTAATCACAAAATAAATAAATCGTGTCTTCCGATCAGATAACACCAAACGATTATTCAAATACCAGTTTAGTTGTTGTAACAACTCCATCGATCATACAACGGTGAAAGTTTCAAATCAAAGTTCGTTCATAAGCTTGTAATTGTGAAATAAAAATCGTAATTATACATAATAGCGATGGACGGAATTAATTACGTCATATTTTACATAATTTTGTTTATTAGACGCTGTTACGTGGGTAAACTGTGTTAGTCATGTCAGGAGATGAACAAATGCAACATTAGTGATACAAACCGGTTTCTAGTCTTAGAAGTACTAAAATGTATATCTAATGGATAAAACAAAAAAGCTAAGAAAATGTTACTTTCCCGTTATGCCATAATTTCAACGTTAGTTGTGCATGTTGACAATAAGTTTAAATTTATTTTATTATTATTTACTGTGCTGTATATCATCATTACATTGTATAAATCCAAGTCGCTAATTATGTCTGGTTGTATGTTTGTCGATGATTTTAATGCTTTCGCCATCTTTTAGGAAACTTATTCATCTATATAGAACATTTAAAAGAAGGTACTTTAAGTTAGCCAAAATTTAATGTTTCGTGATCAGTAGTTTATTATAACAAAGTATACAAACACAGTAATTGGAAAAGAATTAAAAGATATTAACTTTAATATTGCCACAAATTAAATAAGTCTCCAAACTACCACACTAATTATGTACCACACAAAAGACCAGAGAGAACCTAGTCACACCCAGACACTAATCAATTTTAATACATAATTAACTCAAGACTTGAAAACAAAGTCGCTCCAATACGCTAAAAAGGTCGACTAATTTTTATTTTTTTTATTTTTTAACTCCGCTATGTTGGTAACCTTTCACTAGTTACTGACAATATCGTCCCAAACATACATTTAAGTCCTGAAGCCTCTCGCAGTCACATACCGACCATTAAATCAAACACCTAGGGCCTATTACCCACGATCTCAACAAAGATACGGCGCACTAAACACTTTAGTTCCATACCTGCTCCCAAATCGCATACCAAGTTATGGAATTACTCATAAAATGAATCCGTGACTCAAATATCTAACCAATGCATTGTGTTGTGTATACCGCTTTATAATCGAACAAGTGTTTGAATTTTGAACGTTGGGACCTTGGAGTTAAGGTTGAGTTTCAAATGTGAGTGTGGTGGTTGTGACTGTTTGGTTTTGATTTGATAAGTTTAGTTGTCATTGGTGTACTGATGGTAAAATCAATGCGTAGATGTATTTGCATATGCGTTAATTATAAATTGGAATTATTTGAAGCATGAAAAATAACTAAGTTAAAAAAAACGACTTCAAAACTAAAAAGTTAAAAATAACTAAGATTTAATATAATTTAAATACTGTCTATTATTTATACGTGCTCTTTAATAATAGGTTTATAATCGGTGCCAAATCAATTTATTTCTTACGTATCAAATAGTAAGAGTTAGTTCTTTATTTATTTATTACTCGTTACATATCTTAAACTTTGAAGTAGGCATTGCGTTTAGTGACTCGTATGAATTTAAGTGATGGTAATATTATTATGTATTTATTTTAAGGCTTGGCACCGACTTCAAACCTATTAGTAAAGAGCACGTATAAATAATAGGCAGTATTTAAATATAGTTTTCTTCAGAAAAAGTCAAATTTATTTACAGATTACAATAACCATACATTTAAAAACTAATTAACTTAAAATTTTACTAAGAAAGGGACAAGTTCCGATTAAATTGAAGTTGCTTTAAAAATGCTGTTTTTTAGGATTTTAAAAACTTTTAAATTGATTGGTTGATTTAAATTAGTTATTTATGTTGGTTAGCTAAAAAATTAATTTCCAGTTAACTGGAGTTTGACGAATTATTAGTAAATAATTCCACTAATTACGCTTTTCAGGAATTGGGAAAATCCACTCAATTACATTATATGCAAATAATAAATAATGTATTTTTTTTTCAATTTAATCTATTTAATTTTTAGATACGTAATCCATACTTTAAAACAACATAACCATCTCCTCTTTTGTGAATTGTTTTTTTTCCATGCCTACGATTAACATTTATAATTATTATTTTCTAACTCCACTCTCTTTCTCTAGGAATAAGAAGCCCCCGCGTAGGTCAGTTGTTTGAAGGCAAATTTTCCTAAAAAAATATACATAAAAAACTTCTTAATTAAAGTAAAAAAACACATGTGTCTCCCTCCCTAAGAATTTCGCAAATAAAATCAGTTTTCTACAACAAAGAAGAATTATTTCACCCCTACATTCCTACACATATTAAGCTAATAACCTAAACTTCAACTAGTCATCAACCCCACCCTTCCACCCCCGGCTAGGGGTGTGCGGGGGTGTGCGGGGGTGTATTGACAGGAGCATTTTTGTTCAAAAAGGAAGCATTGTTAATTTGATTAGCGGTTCAAAAGCACGTCATCCACACACTGCCTTTGATCGGCAAAAATACTGTATGTGAGTTCTGTGATAGAGGGTCGGTGTGAGACAGGGACTGAGAGCGGTTTAATACATTTTATAAAAGATCAAACTAGCGTTTTTCGGAAAGGGTTATAAAATAAGCTTATTATATTTAACTCAGTTAAGAGTTAAGTTAACGTAAGTCTTTCATTATTTAATGCTACATTTTTCTTACGTGCAGTAGGTTTTGGCAATCATTTATTTGTTTTAAAGCTTGCTATTTTCTGAACTGAAGTAGCTGACTGATGACTTATATTTTGGTTGGCTACCCTTAAGTAAACCTAACGATTTCCAGTCTTGTGACTGTTAAAACGTCACCAGGTATGAATAAAGTTTTTTTCCTTAATTATTTATTCTATGTTTTTACTATTTAATAATTGCATTTATTTACTTTGAAATATTTTTTATATATAATAACAAAAAGCTTTTTTAAAATTTTTTTATTTAGTACCTAATATCGCTACCGCCTATCGCTCGGCCCACTCGCGAATCCGCCCAAGGCGCTCTGTTCCCGCTAAGCTAATGAGATGTCAGCTAAATCATTTATTCTTTATCCTTACCGATTAGCTTTTTGCTATTTAATTTCTATAATCTTTAATGTTGGTATTAATTAACAGAGATTTCTCATTTATTTATTAAAAAATAATTTATCACAGGAAGTGAATGTCAGGTGTCAAATGGACTATTAAGTGATGTTTTTGATTCTTATTAAAAATATTAATAGTAGGTACCTATGTGTGTAATTAATAAGTAATAAGATATTCTTAAAAAAATCTGAATGTGATATTTACCGCTCATTTTTTAAATTGTCAAGTTATAGTTGAGTTACATAATTTTATATTATTAAAAAAATGACTCATTTAGCTAGCTTTTGCGTAAAAATCTTCTTCAGATTTAACATTTTAAATATAATAAGTAGATGGATAGAATTAGAAAAAAAATAATTAAAGAAATAAATTAATTATGAAGTTCCAGTACACACGTTATACTAATTCAATTAGCGAACGACTACAGAAAATAAACATAATTTTAAAGTAAGAAACCATTTATATCCAACGTGGATGGTATCAAAGGCCCGTCCGAGCCAGTCTGATGTCTGCAAACGCTCTGTATAAATGACTAATTGAATGAAAAAATAACATACTACTACCTCATAGTACAGGTTTTTTTTTTTGAAAACTTAGACAGAAAAAAAAAACTTGTAAGTTGACAGATTTTTGTTACAAATAAATTGCAAGTCGTTGTACACATGCATCTTATAAACATAAATAAGTACCTATTATTAACTTAAAGAACGTTGCCGAGTTTAAGTTTGATCTGTATTACTAACGCTTAACTGGCAAGACATATTAACTTGAAAATTATTGTGAGTAATGAAATGAAAAACATATGAAATAGAGATATCTTTTTTTTTTTGTCTCCATCGTTCGTCTTTTGTTCCTCCCGTCACCATCGCCCGGCTGCTACGAGTAGCTACATATTGTTATAAAATCGTCTTTCGTACAAAAGGTTTCAGATTCTGCGTTTATCTGCGCACGGCCGCGGGGTCATAAGTAATTATTGTATTACGTTTGTGATCCCGGCGGGTCTTTGTTCTGTGGATTCTTTGTTTATGTTGTCTTCGCCAGGGCCAACGATGGGGGGTGGGGGGAGGTAATTTTTTAATTTAGACAGAGTTACATTTTGAAATATTTTTTGTATGTTAACGGTGATTTTTTTGTGGTTAAGAGCAGCAAATACGCCTTAAACAATGGATTATAATTAAGGTTCGTAAAAAACTTCTTGGCTGTTTAGAAAATTAAATAATCTTTTACTTCTTTGTTGTTTAAAAAAATAAAATTATCGCCAAAAGAAATTGGCCAGTTTTTTTTTTCGGTTATAATCTTTAAAAAGCCTTACAGTGTACACACGTTGATGGTTGATTAAGGTCTACTAAAAGTTTCACTGTCACAAAATAAAGCACTACATTCGGGTATATTTCGATGGGCAGTCGATGTCATACCATATCTTTCGAGTCAAAATCTCGATCTATCAATATCTTTTGTGACGTATCTCTAAACTATTCAATCAGGTGTAAATATAAAATAATATAAAATTCTCTGACGGTTATATTCTGCCTTTTAAAAACCGGAAACTATTTTCATCAAACGACTCCAAAGCTAAAGAAAACAGTTATTAGTATTGTAAAAAATTACGTAAGTTCACAACAATGGCAGGAAATAGGCTTCAATTTTGTGAATTATTTGTTCTGGCCGAGAATCACAAGGTGAACAATAAAAGATAAACTAAAGATAACTTGGTTGCATCTACCATCGAGGTACTCGTGTTATTGTGATGTGTCTTCAACCTTAGTACCTAGTTGCGGCCAACTATATTGCCTTCAATGAAAAGGCTTTATTAAAATTAAATGAAAATTAAATTTTAAGAAAAACTAACTTGTCATCTATAGACAACATTTAACCTTTATACCTTTTTGTCAAACATTGACGTTTATTACATGTTCAACTATAACTAATGTTAAATAAATTTTCAGTTCATTTAAAATGTTCATTTCATTCACTTTATTTAACACCAGTGGCCACCGGCAACTCCGTTCGCGTGGAAGTCTGTTTCCCGTGGGAATGAGAAGTTTCCCCACGGTAAAAAGTACCCTATATGTTATACTGATGTATAACATATTTTACTGTAAAGTTTCATCAAAGTCCGTCCAGTAGTTTTTACGTGAAAGAGTAACAAACATCCATACATACTCACAAACTTTCACGTTTATAATATTAGTAGGATATTAGGAATAGGATTAATTGACTCCATAGACAAATATATACAGAAAAAATAAATGCCTGTAATATTACAGTATTTTATTTCATTTTTATAGTGTTTGCACATGTTAAGCAGAACTACGTTTGTTATAATAAACCATTTTCTTTAATAGCAAAAATACACTTGGTTTCAAGTGCGGATTGTGTTTGTGGTTACCATTATAAAAAAAAACTTTTTATTCATGACAGTGAAAGCTAGTATAAACAAAAAATTCAATTCGCAAATAAAAAAGCCTAGTAACTACCTTCCCTGTACCCATCGAGTTAGCCTGTCAACTATGCAAATACTAAGCTCACTACACGGACGCACGGACTGACAGCTTCACATAAATTCATAGACAAACGGACGGCCGATCGTTGCGTTTTACTATTAATAATGACGTTTCAGGCAATTCGTGGTCGCAGGGCTGGCAGGTGTGTAGTTTCTTTTTTCAGATGTTTTTACTTGAGCCTCATTGTGGGTAAGTAAAAATGGCATAATATCTTTATTAACTAAGAAATAATGAAAAATAATGTAAATATTTTCAGGAGCAATTATTTAATGCCTAAACTATATTTTGAGTTTAATTTTTGAAGACACCTTATATTCTTCTTTCCTCTATTCGTGACTCTTCCTATTATTTGGGGTCGGCCTTCCTCGGTCTCATTCGCCAGGTCGTTCGATCCTGGGTTTTCTCCTTGTTCATCTGGTACTACTTCAGTTCCTGTGTAGGTACTACAAATATCTCAAGGTATTTATTTCTATACTAGTGAGTGGCCACCCGGTTTCCCGAGGTAAAAATTACCCTATGTGTTATTCTGATGTATAACCTATATAACTGTAAAGTTTTATCCAAATCCGTCTCGTATATTTTACGTGAAGGAGTAACAAACATCCATACATCCATCAATACATACTCACAAACTTCCACGTTTATAATATTAGTAGGATAGTAGGATTACAATACCTAGACAAATTTCATAAAATAAGCTCACCACTGCATGTCGCAACTCCAGGGGTTCACCCCTCACTCGCTGTCGAAATAAAATCGCCAACGAACCTGACACGGACTATTTTTAATTACTTTATTGATAGGCTAAGAGGTGTGTCATTTTTTTGCCTTTTTCAAAAATAAATAAAAGCGGAAATCTGTTTGTTTTGACAGCCGCAGTTTGTCTGTCACGCCGAATTCATAAATATAGTTTTTTGAATTGAATATTTGATGCGGTTTGTAGGTATTCAATTGACGGGAGGCCATTTTGGGTTTTTGAGGGCTATAAGATAGAAGAATATTTTTAAATATTTGATGACCGATACGTAATCGAAGCTGAATTCCATATATGATATGATTCTTGACACTAAAATTAATATTTTTTTTCTATTTATACGTAAGTAAGTTGAATTTTCTCTAGTCCATTGTTTGGTGTCTACATTAAAAGCAAGCAAGAAATTAAAGTATGTACTCTGGACGCTTGTTTATATTTTTTTCAATTTTGCCTTCGTCATAGTCTCCAAAACTTTGCATTACTTTAAGCTGAGTCCAATAAACTTAACAATTACTTATGCCAAGCAATTCTAAATCCTAAGCCACATATAAATAGAGGTACAGATAACAATTAAGGCGGGCACCTTGTTCAGGTCGCAGTTATTCTTGTGATGCAATCAGAGGTTCTCAAAGTGCTGCGCCGGCGGAACACTGCCTGCTTAATTTACTGACCAATAATTAAAGCTGTCCCTTTTGCCACACGTTTCCATGAACCTACGATAAAGGCGGACCTTTTATTTTTGCATAAAAATTTGAAGTATGGTGAATGTAAATAAAGGTAAGACTTAAAAATATTACTACTTAATAATATTTTTTTATCCTACTTTTAAGAGTTGCAATATTAAAAAAAAAAATTTATTGAAAGAAAAAATAATCTAGTCAAGATATAGAGACAAATAAGCTTAATCTGAACTTATGTTCACTATAAACAATGAATCAATTATAGATAGATTGGCCGGGCATATACTTTAAGCATGCATTCGATCCTCCATCTTACACAAAATATTCAACTTTCATTAATTTAGTACACAAGCATGATTCTTTCACAATCACAAAACTCGTACCATTTTATCGTACCTAACAATGGACACCCACACAAGGAGCCCCCCCCCCCACTGCTGAGCCACGTATTTTTGTCTACTGAGACCATCCGATCTGGAAGAATGTGTCCAGAAAATGAATGTTAATGACTACACCGACGTGAGCCGGAGCCATTCCACACGCAAATGTTTCACTGCGAGAAACAATGGACGACGTAAGTGTAGGGGGGGTAATGGGGATTATCTTTGACCAGGGATATGTGGATGGTTAGATAGTTAAATCATAGGTTGAGATTGACTTTGAGGAAGTGTGTCTTTTTGAAAAGACAGAGTTTAAATTAGATACCGGCTATGATTTTAGAATTTTACCGATTAAAGCATGGCGATTCAAAAGGACATTAAAAGTATATGCAAGTTGTATTTGGTCATGTAAAAAAAAAACAGATAATAGATTGTAACTAATGCTGAAATTTATAATTTTTACCATACATTATGATATTTATATCCTCTATTATTTTACTTGTGTATAAGTTAAGACATGACCGGAAATAGTAATTGAAGAAAAGTGCTTCCAGCCTCAGATGGTACCGCTTCCGGGAGAGTTAATTGCATTACTGTAGGCCGGACACTGAATATTAACACTGTTAGCTCAAAGTCAATAGATTGAAGTTGTTCAGAATTTTTCATCGGAATAGCCTCCAATTTTGCTATCAAATTTCTACGACAATGCAGGGGTTAAATTATATATTTTAACGTTGATTAATTCTAATTTGGCATCTAATGAGGAGCAAGTCGAGTTAAACTTGCAATTAAATGGAAAATAACGTGAAAAAAAATCCGACTTCATAACTAAAAAGTTAAAAGTAATTAATATTTAATATAATTTTTATACTGCCTATTATTTAAACGTGCTATTTACTAATCAGTTTAATTAGTATTTTAGTTTTTAACTAGTTTCGGTTTTTTTAACGTAGTTATTTGTATTTAATTCTTTTAAGTGTATTTTGACTTAAAAGAAAATAACTTATTTTATTCATAGTAAAAATAAAAAAAACAATAACAAGGCTTTATTCACGAAAAACCCACAACTTAATCGAACAGCAGTTTATCCGTTCATGAACTAATAAAGCCAGGTGCTTATACCCACCGACTCAGCCAGACCGCGTTAAACCCCCAGTTAAATCTTAACACCGCAATTCCTCAACTCAATAACACTCCACCACCCCCACCACCGCGGCACGAAAGTCGCAAATCACGTCAAGTCTGTGTCGCATGTCGCACAATTGTGTCGCATGTCGCACAGTTTTGTCGCATGTCGGCATGTATCACGTTGGGGTATCACGGTGCGACAGAACGGCTAGTCGCTGATACTGCGATGTTTGTCTGTTGAGATTATTCTCGGTCGAGCTTTAATTATTATTATTTTGATATCTAACATTAACTTAAACTTATATTTATTAAATAAATATTTTTGGGTTGCTGTCTTTTCTGCCTCTCACTAGCTTTTTTTTGATGATTTTTAATGTGACTTAAGGTCTGTACCTAATGTATTGAATTTGTATGAAATCAAATTAAACTAAAACAAAGAAACGGCTGTTAATTTCGCATAATTTTAATTTATCACGTTGACCTGTAATCTCGTTAATATTGTGTTTAGAATTGTAGATTCAAAGTCAACGAACAATAAGAAGATGCAAATCTTCAACATATTTTTCACCATGTATTGAAATCTGTTTACCTATCATAATTCATTTTCTAATAAATCAACGCTTATTTCCTCAAAGATCCATGCTAGTATCGATTTAGTTTAGTTACGGCGATAACTCTCCACTCACGCGCATCTCAAAACAGCCGTCAAATAAATATCTACACGAGTCATTCGTAACTGCGTGAATTTGCTTCACGGTAAAACAAATTGTAGACGAGCGTTTACTACTGACGTTTTTAATACGCAGATATCGATATTTTAGATGTTGGTTCAAGTTTTTGGTTACCACCAATGTCAGTCATCGTCAATTAGTTTTTATCTGTTAACATAAGTAAGACATTAATGCATAAAAACAGTGTAGAGTAGATAAAGGTAACTATTGATGAAGCTGAAATAGAGATAGGTTATTTAAAATAATTTTGGCCATATACAACTACCTTTTTAAATTATATCAATCGCATAAATCCTAGTGTTCACTTTGTTTTGATTATAAACAGAAACCACTTAGTACTAGATTTAATTGATGTTTTAACTACAACCGTTTCAACATTTCAACGCTCGTCTGCTGAGTACCTGAGTGATGATTCAGTTAGTTTATAAAACCTTTACGTCCATCTCGTTCATCGTAGTAAATTATGGATGAAAACTTGAAACACTCGAAAGTGGTTGTCATAATTTATTACCTGAGTCTAAAATTATAAATGCTTACGTAGAACACTAGATTTATTTCGTATTAGTTTCTCAAGTTATTGGATGGAACACAGTTCTAGTTATCTCTCTGCCACCCTTCATATAACTACCTTTTTTAAAATTAATACGCAATTAAACTGACGTGTCTTCAAACTAAGTCACTCTAAATTTCACGGTTACATATTTATTAAAAAATCAGAACACAAACACTCATCAGCAGTTCCGAAGCTGAAATAGTACGTCATTGTCACCTGACTGACAGGCTACAAAGGAAATTAGTCCATACACCAACGCACTATAGTCCATTATAGTCCTTTGAAGCATTTTTCCATTTGCGTCACGTTATAAAGCCTTCAGCTACTTTTGTGTTTCAATCAACAGTCAATGCGCTGTTCCAATGATGGGTAATTTACGATGGTAAACTACTGCATCGGTTTTTTTATAGTTGGCTGCAAATGCAACCCTTTGGTAGAGACTTTCAAATATCACTACAAGAGTATTTGAATTAAATAAATAAATTACTCAGTCTTAGTTATAGATTAGAATCATTTTTGTCTATTAACCATTTTTGAGCTTACGTTATTTCGATACTATATTTGACCAAGCCAACGCCTTATTAGTCTGAAGTAAGCAACCAATTAACTTTTCATGAAACACCAATGGATATTTTACCAAACATTAAACAGTAACATGTTGCCCTGACCTGCCTCAAGCCTAGGCCTAGCCTTCGAGAACAAAACACAATCTCCCGCCAAAAACACCCGCTCAACTTCTTGCGAAAAAAACCCCGCACCAGCAAAAGGCACTGGGTGTTACGAATCCGTCGTTCTTGTACCTAACGATTTCAAGTGAGCTGTCCCATAAATCCTTACTTCTGATTGATACATAGCGGTGGGGTGACGCCCATTCGGTAATTTAGTGCTTTTCCAACCCCCCACCCCCCCACATCGTGATAGTACACTTTTGTTTTGCATTAATTCCTTTCTTCGGTTGGCGAGGGTAAACGTAAAACGTTATCGGGGTGGGAGGTAACGCTCTTTGAATTAGACAGACGAGGAATAAACGCGCTTTTTTGTCAAGGTGATTTAATGTGTAAATCCATTGTTTTAATGTTAACAGAGGAATATTTGAATTCAGTTGGCATTTTAAGAGGTACTCTTTTAATCGAGACGATTTTGAAATAATAATCCTGATAGTCATTATGAAAACTAAACAAAACAAGTGGATTGAAAACTAACACTATTTATGTCCAAAATTCTAAATATAACAGATTTTAAGTCCTTATATTAACAATAAAACACAAACAAAGCAGCTTCTATTCCAAGCCTTTTAATAACTTATTTAGAATAACACAGTGCATATCTCTGTTTAAAACTATCGAATGGCAGTCATATAGAAAAGTTTCGCAATTGTCAAGATACGACAACTTATACGTTTAGCTTAGTTTTCGATTTGGCACGCAGCGTCCTTTTTATTGTCATTTCTGTTTTGAACAAAGTAGCTTGAAAGCAGCTGCTTGTACTTAGATCTTTGTATAAGTTAGATATTGAGCAGTCATGTCTTCGCAGGCTTCGTAGGAAGTGGGGCAATCGAAAAAACTTTGGAAATAGCGTGTGTACCTATGTCAGATTGTTTGAAATGCTTATAGCCGCATTTGCTGCGGGTAGAGGTATAATTCGTCCTGTGAACTTGTGTAATTGGCTGCAATAAAAGAAGAATGATATCTTTTAGCTAGTGCCATAATAAAAGGAAAAGAATTCAAAGTAACAAATAAACCCTTAAATAGCCTTAGCAAACAAGACGCCTCCGTTGTGCTTTACAGTGGCTATAGCACCCTACCTACCTACTTATAAATTGATTCAAGTTGAATTTAATCAGTAATTTTATACTATTTATTAATGTTAAGTTTAACTACTCGTTTGTTCAGATGTTAAATACAATTAAACTCACTAGATAAAACTTTACACTAATTAAAATCTACATTTTAAACCCTTACACTTTGTCAACTTTAATCTACACTCCCAACTCGGCTACATGAATACGTCCCTACGCTACGTTCCTTCGCTACGTCACAGCGACTGCTCGCGGACGGATCAGGTACAATTCCAGGTGATAGAATTTTACGACTACCCCCACGAGCAGCCAGTAAGCTCTAGACGAGAATACTGCACCAGGATGTAAAATACTGGAAGTACCAAAATAATTTTAAACTTATACATAGTGGTGAAAAACAATACAACCAAATGTATGCACAAGATACTGGTTTATTGACACAACGTAAAGTGTTAATAATTATAATTATCACGTTGTATTTGAATTCAGAATGTGTGATTTTTCACACTGTCAGTTAAAAGCAAGTTTTGGTAAGTACACTGAACTATGTTAATAATTGTCTTTCTAAGAAAATTAAGGAATTAACATTTACGTTATAATTAACCACGTAGAGTATTAATCAACGTTTGATTTTTTCACATAAATACACTTGTACTTACGTCAATCGGTCATGTTTTTTTTCATCCTTTCAAAGAGGATGATTAGTTTATTGTGATGCAAAAACACAGATAGCTATCCATTGGCAACGAATTTACCAAGGCGTCAATGGTTAGCAAGTTATTGAGATAAAGGATAAAAAGTTTATAAGAACCTTTATTATTTAAATAAGTATAGATTACATTTGCTTTTGAACTAACCTCAAGCAAAATCACAAATGGAGTTGGCAGTCACTTCCACACCTCAGAGCCCTACATCCGTGTATTGCACATTAATGCACTGAGTTCTCTACGTAACCATTCTGGCTGAGTTGTGGATTTGTTTTGCTGCTCCGATAGTTGAAAATATGAAAATGAGTTCCAGCTCTTCGCAGAAGTAAACAGACATGGATTTTTATGGCAGTCGGTTTCCTTGGTCTAAATAGTGGGGGTTTAAATTACAGATTTTATTTGTCAGGACTGTATGGGTTTCATGGTAGCGGTGAAATATTGATACGGGGCTTTGTTTGAAAAGATTTGGCGTGTTTTGCGGTGAATGGACAGTTTTGTTGTATGTTTTGTATAAAAGACAATATTTGTGTAAAACATAAACATTGGTTTAGAACTTCTTTTATGTATAAAGATCTGTGAATCGGTCGTACATGTAAAATGAACGAAAATTAACTTAGATCGTATAAAAGTGTCTTGAGTGTGTCTAATTAAAATAAAAATTATTTTGAATATGCTGCTCTTACCTGCCAAATAATAAATTTCCGACTGTATTAGACCTGAAAAACATTTACTTACTATGCTTTGCCTTGCTTTTTGGGAAAGTAAATTGCATTAATTTTACGAACAAATTTTTTAATGTCAAAAATATGATAAACTCATAACGTAACTTTCAAGTCTGAAGAATCACCTTACACAACATCTCTTCTTCCGTGTACAAGTCGACATATCGGAAAAGAATAAGTCGAACATTTGAAGTTGCCCGTCTCCTCACATGGGGGGTCAAGTGGGAACGGTGGGTAACTGGGAATCGCTGCGACGGGAACGTGAGTGAAAACGGACGCCGGTGACGCGGGATGGACAAACCTAGCATATTGCGCGAACCACCCTCTTGTTAAGGGGTGGCTAAATTTTGTATATTTAAAAAATAAAAGAGATTTTTTTTTATTGAAAAATTGTAAAAAATAATTATTAATTTTGGTTATTAATTAATATAATAAGGGTTGAGAAATATGACTTAACTGAGTTTTTCAGCTATTTTTTCGACTATGGTCATAGACACTACATGAACCAAAAAATAAATTCTTAAATACATGTAGTTGGAGAATTACTTGTAATTAATCTCAATCACAAATCATTGCTTCACTTCTGTAGGTAATACATTTTAAGAATAACGTGCAATCAACTCAATTAATATATTAATTCATATCGCTTTTAATATATGTTCAGGCACTTATTTTTAAAGTATTTTTTTTCTTTTGATATTTTTTAATTTTAAAAATTCCCGTTATCATCCCCTTAACAGACCGGCAGTGGATTTCAAGACGTAGTGTCGGGGGCAGGTAAAGGGGTCAAACTGCATCGATCCACCCTCCTGCACGGACCACCCCCTGACGTCTGATGTAATCTGTACAGCCTGTATTGACGAGCAGGTGACGGGTGCGCGGGGGGTGGGAAAGCAGCTTGGGGTGGGTTTTAATGATGAGAATTAATTGCATATTTTTATAACTGTGTAAACATAAAAAATATTAAATTGTCCAGTGTCTTAGCACCAGCGATGTGACCCTAAAGTAAGCGTAGGAAGTGCTTGTATTAGACACAATGTACTAGGGAAGGACCTAGTCACATCTAGAGACAAGCCAATTTCGGAAAACCATTATAATTATATTGGTGTGACGCGGGAATATAACCCGGGACCTTCCGCTTAACAGTCCGTCACAGAGGTCGTCAAGTAAAACGTCGTTCAACAAAAAACGTTAGTCCATATCGATAGCGAAGCTTTATTAAATTATGATAAATTAAATAGAAAACATATTTTATTGAATGCAACTTTGCTGACTTCAAATAAGAATCGAATCACCGATGCAAATACATCTTTAAAAGCACTTTGAACCTGGTAGGAAAATTCCTCCAAATCAATACTGGCGGGTTGAGTGGACTGTATTTTAATTAATTAAATATTATAAGACACGGAATGTGGCAATCTGGCTGAAATAAAAAGAAATTGGAACAATCTGGGACTTACTTGAAAAGTTCAGGCACCACGTGTATGAAGATTATAAAAGTTCGTTTCTACCATAAATCAGCACAAATCCAATGTCCATGGGTTAGATATCACTGCAGTGTTCACATTCACACGGTTTTTGATAGTAATTGACGTAATTAACACCAAATATAATTAAAAAGGGCGCACACAGAGTTACTCGGCAGACATATTTTTTGCAACAACAAAATGCGTCTCCAGTGCATTAGAAACGCATAGGTGTGCGAGCGAGATGCCCAGATTGAGGTTTGGGAATAAAGGAGAGGGAAAGAATGATGGGTTTTAAGATTGCCACATTAACAATAAAAAATAGCCAAAAAATAACCACCATGCCCCCCGCCTTAAAGGTACCCCTTTAAAAGAGCATAATAAATATATACACATATAACCTAATTAATATATATGTATATAGGAAAAGAACACACAGCTAAAATAAATGCTGTGCGCTTAAACAAAGCTAACACTAAAACTTAACTAGCTAGTAGCTACCTCACCTACTGCGCGGGCAGAGGAGAGAGCTTGACGACAGGTCGTCTGTACGTGCTACTCGAAGTACGGACCTCTACCACTCGAGTAACACCATCTTTACCGGGAAAGAGTTTGGTTATAACACCTAAAGGCCAATGTAGTGGCGGTGAGTTCTCCATATTTACTAAAACAATTGTACCTACAGTGAGCGTACTAGAAGAAGTATTCCATTTTTCGCGCGTTTGTAAATTATGAAGATACTCTACTTTAAAGCGCTTCCAAAACGATTGAACGAGTGAGTCCATTAATGAAAAACGCGTCAATAAACTCGCCGAGTCTGTATTAACATTGGGTGCTGGCAAAAATTGCAGCGGTACAGTATGTAAGAAATGTGCCGGTGTCAGTGCAGAGGGCTCTGACGGGTCACTACTTAGGACACTTAGAGGGCGACTGATGAGTACGGCTTCAATTTGAGTAAGTACTGTTAACATCTCCTCAAAGGTCAAAATTTGTTTACCTATGACGCGAAATAAAAGCGATTTAACACTTTTTATGTTAGATTCCCATATGCCGCCGAAATGACTTGCCGTGGGAGGATTCATATGCCACGTTATACGGTTATTTGCAAGTTCGCTTGAAAAACATTGGAAATATTCGTCTGTACAAAAAAACGAATAAAGTTCGTTTAAATATGCCTTTGACGCAATAAAATTCGTACCATTGTCGCTATATAAAAACTTGCAAGGACCTCGTCGTGATAAAAATCTTTTAAACGCGTCAAGAAACGTCGCGGAACTTAAATCTGAAGCTAATTCCAAATGAATAGCTTTGGTAACTAAACAGATAAATATACATAGATAAGACTTTTGGCTACGAACGCCGCGCTTTCTAGTTAAAGTAATATATAAAGGGCCCGCATAATCGACACCTGTGTGTGTAAATGCCTTAATAGACTGATCGACTCGACACTGAGGTAAATCGGCCATGGCGGGAAATATCTGCTTGGGTTTAAGACGAAAACATTTAATACATTCGCGTATTCGTTTTTTAATAGAACGCAAACCAGATAAAATCCAAAATCGTTGTCTTATAATTGAAAGTAACAATTGTGGTCCTGCGTGACAATTTACGCGGTGATAATGATCAATTATAAGATCTATAATATGACCTTTCTTAGGTAACAATATGGGGTGTTTCCGTGAGAACTCTAAAGACGCATTTTCTAGCCTACCACCAACACGTACGATGTTATCTGCCAAAAAGGGGGATAATTTACGCAGTGTAGGGGAGCATTGATTTCCCTTTTCAAGAATTTTAATATCATTAAAGAAATGTTTTGTTTGGAGTGCTCTCACTATAGCAAGCTCAGCTACTTCTAAACTATTAGCGGAAATGACATTATCGCGAGGTAAAAATTTAATAAATCTTAAGAAATAGACCGTAGCTCTCAACAACTTCATCCAGGAGGAAAACCTCTCAGATAACTGAAGTAACGGATGAACATCGTTATGGCAAGTAACTACGTGAGAAACTGTTTTTGACTCTGGTAGACTTTTGGACGACGGAACAAATTTTTCTATAGACCATTGACTTACAGGTAAATATGCCCATGGTGGACCTGAAAACCAAAGCTGATTATCGACTATTTGGGACGGTCGAAGTCCACGGGAAATGAAATCAGCGGGATTTTCTTTTCCTGCAATGTGAAACAAATTCTCAGTCGAAACAAGTGTTTGAAACTGTGAAATTCGATTGGCAACATAAGTATTAAACCTATGTGGGGAAGAAGTCACCCAACATAAAGCGACAACCGAATCAGAGAATATAAAAACATTGTCTACGCAGTGTCGGTCACTGATGGAGTCATAAACGGTACGGACTAGTTTAGCTAATAAAACTAGTGCGTTGAGCTCGAGGCGAGCTAAAGTAACAACCTTCGATGGGGATGAAACCCGAGACTTGGAGCAAACCAAAGACACTAATGGTTTGTTGTCTCCATTTTGAACATGCAAATAGATAACACAACCATAAGCCTTTTCACTTGCATCGGCAAATGCTAGCAAGGAAACCTTCGAGACTTTAACTATTCCCATATGTCGGGGAAATCTAAGTTGCGAAATTAAGGGCAACTCGGAAATATATGACTGCCACATACTTGAAATGTGGGCAGGTGACGGTTCATCCCATGAATTTTTTAAAAGCCAAAGTTCTTTAATTAGTAACTTAGCAAAAAGTATGATTGGTCCGACAAGACCAAGAACGTCATACAGTCTAGCGGTAACAGATAAGATAGCACGCTTAGTGCATATAGGTTGTGGTTGGGAAATTAAAAAATAAAACTCATCCGTTGCTGGAAGCCATCGAAGTCCCAATATTTTAAAAACATTGTCGTCGTCAAAAGATATTGATTCTGACTGCCTGTGAGAGGCTGGTATGTGACTTAACAATTCTGGCGAATTGCTAGTCCATTTGACCAGGTCGAAACCTCCGGACTTAAACAGTTGTATCAGCTGAGTAGCTGTCACTACGGCTTCATGCAAAGATGAAGCGGAGGAAGCCAGGTCATCCATATACACATCTCTCTCCAGGGTAGCGGCGGCGAGAGGGAACTTCTCTCTCTCACGAGCTGCCAGCTCGCGGAGAGTGCGGAGCGCCAAGAATGGCGACGAGCGGAGCCCAAATGTAACCCGTGTGAACTCATAGGTATCTAGGGTATCACTAGGGGAAAAACGGTATAAAATCCGTTGAAATTTGCGGTGTTCGGGATGAACAAAAATGCATAAATACATTTGCCTTACATCGGCAAAAAAGGCAATTTGAAAATAGCGAACATTTAACAAAATATGAAAAATCTCAGTTTGTAGGTTGCACCCTGAGTGCAAAATGTCATTTAAGGAAACGTTTGAGTCTGTGGCGGCGCTGCCGTCGAGAACGATGCGCAGGCGCGTAGTTGATTTGTCGTTACGTATCACCGGGTGATGCGGGAGGTAGAAACCTGAAGAAATGCACTCGTCACCTTGCGGTACTTTTAAAAGAATGCCTTGCGAGATGTAATCCTGAATAACATCGTCATACATTTTACGAAGTTCTGGAGATTTAACAAACTTTTTCTCTAAAAACATAAAACGACGTTTAGCAGACACGAAAGAATCACCTAAATTATCGGAACTTTCCTTGAAAGGAAGCGATACAACAAAAGTCCCATCGTCATTGCGAGTAGTGGTGGAAGTGTAAATCTTTTCACATTCCGACTCCTCGGGGCTCAAAAACTTCTTCTCAGGTAACTCTTCTACTGCCCAAAACTTCTGCAAAGTCTGATCCAGCGGGTCACAAGTAAAAGTGCAAAAAGCGCGGGAAATTAAATTCGATGAAAAAGCGACAGGTGCGTCACCCATGATCACGTAGCCTAAGGTAGTATGCAGTGCGGAGGGAACATTATTACTACCTAGAACCTTGTCTGAAAGTAAAATGTTACAAAATAAATTCACGCCTAACAATAAGTCAATAGGACCGGGATTTGAAAACTCGTCGTCAGCTAGCGGTAAGTTTTTTATCAATTGAGATAACGCCGACTTGTTTACATGTGCGTCGGGCAGCTGTGACGTAATCCTTTCTACTACAAACGGTCGAATGTTGTACACCTGACTATTGTCAAAACGAGAAGTGAATCGCACAGGTGTGACACCGTGGATTGTTTGCGGAGAACCTCCTATACCTTGCACCTCCTTGAAGCGGTGTTCCTTAGAAATTGACAAGGATAAGCGTTGGCAACATTGTAAAGAAATATAATCACTTTGAGAGCCGGGATCAATCAAACATCTCAAAAAGTGTTCGTGGTTGTGTTTGTCAACAACTCTTATCTTAGCGGTACCTAACAAAGTGATAGTAGCGGGGCCGTGTCGATCGCGGTGATCGCGCGACACAGAACAAAAGGATGCATGGTTAGCATTCGTTAGCGGGGTTGAGAATGCAACACTCGGAGCGACGGAGCGGTCCGCGTGCGCGCTAGCGGGGGACTCAACTTGTGAATCACAAATATCATTGGCGGACGCTGGCGCTAAAGTAGGGTCAGCAGAAAAAGTATCAAAATTAGCGGTTGTAGAAATATTACATTGTTGTTTATTTAAAATATTGAAATGCAAAAATGAGTGATGTCTAAGAGAACAATAATTACAATTACGATTCGAAGTGCATACCGAAGTTTTGTGTTTAACACTTAAACAATTATGACAAAAAGGATGTCCTTTCATAAAACTATACCTTTGCTGAGGTGTCATTTTCATAAACGAAGTACATTGAAACAAGTGTTCGTGAAAAGCACGCTTACATAAAACACAATTGGAATTACTGTTGGAATTACTATCGGTGTTCACAAATGTTTTTGTTGACCGTACGTTAGAAGAACTTCGATTACGGTTTTTAAAGGGAACTAATTCGGAACAGTTGACATTACGTGACAACACCTTTGTTTGTTCTCTCAAAAACTCAAGAAGATTCTTATACTTAGGTATTTTATCCTTCCGATAAGTAATTTCAAACAGCTTGACCGTATCGCGATCTAAACGCTGAAGCGCGAGATGTAAAAACACAAAATCTAGCAAATCGTCAAGTTTCAACTGCTTTAAAGCTTCAACTGAGGAATTAAAATTATTAATAAAAGAATCTAGTCCGGTAGCACTGTTCAAAGTTAATGGTTTAAAATCTAATAGTTTGTTGAGGTACGCGCAGGCAAGAGAGCGAGGGTCATCGAACTTCTGTACTAGGGCATTCCAAATAAGAACATAATTTTCCGCGGTAGGTGGCAACCCAGCACAGATAGCTGACGCCGTGTCCGTCAGTTTACCTACTAAATAAAATACCTTCTCACTATCAGTTAGCGAAACGTTCTCATGAACCATACTTTTGAATTGAGCATAAAATAATGGCCAATTCTTGACATCACCATTAAAAGAAATAAGATCAATTGGGGGAAGCCTATGATTCGATTTAACGAAAGAGGAAGCATTATGCGAGGATTGCGGGGTCGGTTGTAAGCGCGACTGTACTCCCTTAACAAAGCAATACATATCTTCGAAGGCAAACCAAGAACTATAATTAACCTTATAAGTAGGTTCTAGTGTTAACGATAAAGAATTATAGTCATCTAATATCTGTTCAAACTTAGTGCGTATTTCATCAACGTTCCTAACTTGATTAAGAAAAACTTCGCGATTTGTATCTTCCGACTTAGATAAGTCGTACAACTGCTGCATACGCTGGAAATATAAATCACGTTTAGACTTCAAAATAGTTAATTCTGGTTGCTCGATACACTCCACAAACTGCTCCTCCGCCTTAGACTTCGGCATATTTTAAATAAGTATTTGCGGGAAAAAATATAAAAATTGCGGTAAATATAGATTATCGAAAATAGCGGGTGGAAACGTGAAAACGTTCAAAAAACAAACTTGCGGAATCCTAAAAACAAATACTTCGCGGGAAATAAACTACTTCGCGGTTAGGATATAAAAAACTTAAACTTTCGTTCGCGATAGTACCTACCTACAAACAAACAACGTTCGAGGTAGAAAAATAATTACCCAAAATCAAAAACTTCGTTCGCGGGGGAAAAAAAACTTCGTTCGTGGGTAAACCTGGTAAAATTACCAACTTCACTTCGCGGCAAGAATAAATGTAAACTCCTTACGTTCGCGGGTTCAAAGAAAAAATATAAACAATCGAAAGTCAAAAAACTTTACGATCGAAAATACAACTAGCGGTTAAATATAAAATATAATCTCCTTCTTACGTTCGCGGGTTCAAAAAATATGTAAAAACAATCGATAGCTAAAACTATACGATCAAAAATAGCGGTAAAATAAAATAAAAATGGTTGGTTGCAAAAAATACGTGGCCGTTGTAACTTGCGAGTACCTAACTCGACTAATACCGAGCGCACCCGAACTATCACGAAAGTTGAGCGCGATGTCGAATACGGTTGGCAGCACTGCGTGCATGCCACACGTTATGTTACGAATCAAAAACCTACCTACAAAAATTTATAAAATAAGTACCCTACTAAAAGCTTCGCGATCAAATGGAATACTCGAACTAATGTTATAAATTTTACAAATATCTTATAAGAACCTTGTTTCTAGCTAATAATAGAATAACTCACGCTGCCGTAGTATCTTGCGGGTTAGAAAAAATGAGAAGTAGTTGCTTAAAAACAAACTAATTCCCGATATACGGTTTTGTTGAACATTCAATAGCATAGAATTTACTGGAACTTGATATACTTATTAGCGGAAATCCAAAGTACTTACATAAAAATACTTAGATATAAGATAAATACATACGATATCTATGTAAATGGGTACCTCTAAAACGTTGGTGGCGTAATATTACGTTTTTGTGAAAAACTACGAAATTTAGTATGAATAAAACCGAGAAAAGGTACTAATCCGGTTCGATTAGGACCAAAAAAGAGATGGTAGGAAAATTCCTCCAAATCAATACTGGCGGGTTGAGTGGACTGTATTTTAATTAATTAAATATTATAAGACACGGAATGTGGCAATCTGGCTGAAATAAAAAGAAATTGGAACAATCTGGGACTTACTTGAAAAGTTCAGGCACCACGTGTATGAAGATTATAAAAGTTCGTTTCTACCATAAATCAGCACAAATCCAATGTCCATGGGTTAGATATCACTGCAGTGTTCACATTCACACGGTTTTTGATAGTAATTGACGTAATTAACACCAAATATAATTAAAAAGGGCGCACACAGAGTTACTCGGCAGACATATTTTTTGCAACAACAAAATGCGTCTCCAGTGCATTAGAAACGCATAGGTGTGCGAGCGAGATGCCCAGATTGAGGTTTGGGAATAAAGGAGAGGGAAAGAATGATGGGTTTTAAGATTGCCACATTAACAATAAAAAATAGCCAAAAAATAACCACCAGAACCACTACAAATAAAAAGCATACCAAACTACTAGTAAACTGAATCTCCACCCGTAAGTCCTTAGTCCCCTCTTAGAACTAGCACCATATTATCCCCTTCGCCTTTACACTCAAAGGAAAGCTAAAACACTTGATATGTAAATCCTTAATCTCAATAAACACTTCTGACCACAGAGCACTTGCATAGGTTATATACCACTTGCATAAGTTGCATATGAGTCAAAGAGGAGTCACACCTGATAGCAAGGTGCGTGGTCACTTAGAGAGGGCTCTTGGGTTTTCCTGAAGCAACTCTTTGACTTAGTAATACTATCTTTGGTTCTACATGTAGTACTTAAGTAGGTAAGAAGCTGGATAAGTGCGAGTCGGGTATAGACATTTTATTAATTACTCGGCTATGGCAATTGGTTTTTGCCACTATGTATAAAACTTGAAAATCTCGCTTTTTTTCCCTTTCCTTTAGGTTTTGATTCCCTTGCGTTGACAGTTAGAAAAAGAAGTGATTCTATTGGAATCTACTCATACTTTATAAGGTTTTTTTAAGGCTACAACCTATATTTAACTTCTTAATATTACTTTTACAAATTGTAAATACTTAAATAACTTTTCTACGTCACGAAAAACATGTCCATACAAAACCCGTCAAAGAAAAATGACCGTTACCACCTTAAGAATACCGTCTTATTTAATACGAAGGACCGTAGATAGTGGACACCTATCAAGCAGCGACACACGTACTACTGATCTTCTCTTCCTCCTTTGTAAAGGTCGCCACTATACCACCTTTGCATATTTCAACTAGCCGCCACCGCAGCCGGCTTCGTAAACGCTATCACCTGATGACCCTGCTAACTTATCTGCACACTCACTGAGAACAAACAGAGGAATGTAGACCGTATGGACACAGATATAAGGTTGCGGGTCAGTGAGAGAACGGCAATATAAGTTTGCAAGGATGCAGTGGATGGTCTCGCCTGAAATATTAGCAGATAGACTACAGATGGGTGCATTTACGGAGACACCTACGTGAGATATTTGCGTTTTGATAGCGACCTTTGAGTTTTCTCGAATTCCAAATGATTTGAATGGCTTTAACGGCAAGCTTTGCCTGCGCCTAATATTTTAGGTGATATCAGCTGAATGGGTTTCCGATTTCCAAGAATTCGGATTTATTTCGGGGCTCAAAGGAAAATGGATTCTGAATGTAGAGAACTATAGTTATTAATGGACCGTTTCTTGTATCCACGGGCGCCCACAAAAGGCCCGTCTTAAATACCAGACAGTGTTGCCAGGCGAAAAAATTAAAATATAAACAATGGCAACACTCGTCCTACAACCGTAGGCTGTGTGTAATAACCTCCTTTGTCCTAAGATTAGCTGTAAAGAAAAGAAAAAAAGAAATTCTCGTGTTTGTGGCCAGTCTCGCTAATTACTGCTGCGAACACAGGACTGAAGGCTTCGTAGGAAAAACCGCTGATGAAATACGTAGGATTTGCAAAGTACATTTAAAAAAATCATAGTTTATTGAAACAAAGTCAAAGATATACAGTTAACAATTCTAGCAAAACTAATAAAATTTTATTTGAAATAAACTTAGATTAAGCATAAAATCTCAGAGTCAACTTGAGGAAAGTTATTAAGTTTGGAATGTAGGTAACGTTCAGCGCCATCTATTTGTGCGCAGAGTAAACAAAAATGACAAGGAAAAAAAAAATAAAGTAATAAACAAAAATATCTCATACTTTGGTGCTTTAAGAATAATAATTTCTGTTTTTCTTGATACAGAATAAAAACTCTAAAAATTGGTTAAATCAAAACTAAAAACTTTGTTTTGACCCAAGTCAGCCATTTTGATCGAAGAAAAACACGAATACTTATCAATTAACAGCCGTGTAATATGACAAGAAAAAATATAAAAGTTGATTTAAAATCCTCTAATTCAGTGCTTAGGAACTAGACTACATATTTTTTATTTATATATTCCAGGAATAAGGAACACTTAAAGTTCAGTCACTCATCACATCCTTATCAAGTTTTTCATGCCGTTACTGAAACTATGCGAGCCCTCACTCAGTTTCATCTCAGGTAAACATCCAACACATTAAGGGGTGGATTAGCGCGGGGGTGAATTATGCGCACCCTGTAAATTTCCTTGCGACACCCTGACGCGAGCGCCATCGACACCATTCTGGGATGTACCGACAGCAGAAAAGGTAAAGAGGAATGTTTCTTTATTATATTTTACAAACAATGTATGTTTATAAAATAAATGAAAAAAAATATTGTTCGTAAAGTTAAGATCTCGAAATGGTGAATTTCATACTAATAATGCGTTTGTTAAACAATATTGGAGCGAATAATAACATATATTTTAGATATATTTCAAGTATCGATTACAATTTATTTATATCTAAAGGCTTAATTTTTTAAAAAAAATACCTTCTAAATTTCATTAGGTTAATAATTAGCTTATTGAAAATTAAAATTTAAGGTAAATAGCCGGTTGATTTTGGTATCAATATTTTTTATTATTTAAATGTTTTAATCGCTAAAAAACATGTTACACACATTTTTTTTATCCACAAGACAAAATGACAACCCTTTGTAAATATGTTTTCGTTTCCATTATTTTTTATTTCTCGTCTAACCTTCATCTCATCCCTCAGGGTAATGAATCCTCAGTTCTGCTGTCGCTACCGCCCGATTCGTCCAAAACGTTCGGTTCGAGCCGTTTCTAAAGCAGCTTTTTTAATCTCCATAAATCAAATTTATGACTTGTGTAAGCTTTCTGTTTTATTTACCCTTTTATAATTTTGTTGCTTGACGTGTGCGCACGAATTTATTACTTATTTAACATTATTTATATTAAAGGAAATGGCTCAAATAATAAATTTGGAAATTTGTGTCTGCTTTTTCTTGAGTTGAGGTTGTGGCACATATTTTATGAGTTATTGTGTGTTGGAGATAACTCCTAGTTCTTTTTTAATATTTCTATTTATAATCTACTAGTGGACGCCCGCGACTCCGTTCGCGTGGAAGTCGGTTTCCCGTGGGAATGAGAAGTTTTCCCGCGGTAAAAAGTACCCTATGTCCTTTCCCAAGTTCAGTTCCTTCTTCATACCAAATTTCATCAAAATCGGTTCTGTGGTTTAGGCGTGAAAGCGTAACAGACAGACAGACAGACAGACAGACAGACCGACAGACAGACAGAGTTACTTTCGCATTTATAATATTATAGTAGGGAAGTAGGGATTTATTATTGTTGTGCTTATTTTACTTAACTATTACCGGCAACTTCCTTGAGTACTCGTCAAGCTATCACACGACTATTAGACTATAGACATTTATAACTTTTCCTTATTCAATGTCCCTTATCTCTAGACTCAAAACATGTGTCTGCTTGTTTGCTTTGCTTCAACCTTGAACGAAAACTGAATGGAATCCAATGAAACTTCATAGAGTTTCTACATTGCCATCGCCAATTCCATACTGTACCCCTGAGAATTACGGGAACACCCGGGGTTGAAAATAAGAAAAAAACAGAAATCGTTTTTACTAAAAATTTGACAGGGAAAAAATATATTTTATAGAAAAATCTTTCCATTAATACATGACAGACAAAGTAGTTTGATCACTAATCGAAACCAAATTTATAACTTACTCCCACTTATAACTGCACTCAAATATAAACTTTACTTAAATTCGGTTGATACTGTTTAAAACTTAAACAAAAATTTTAATGAACTAGTTTTAAATACCCTTCGAACGTCAGGTACAGGTGGCCCAAAGCATTAGAGATCACATTGTTCGTACCTGATTTAACAAAGTAAGGGCAAAATAAAAATTAGCCTTTGCCGGGTTCCGTACAAGCCAACACGTCACGACAAGCTGCGGAGTTTGAAACACGCGCCTTACAGTTTTAGGGGTCCGCAAAAATGTTATTATTAAATAAGACTAAATAAAAGCTTATGTTACTCACTGATAACGTAACTTTCCAATAATGAAAGATATAAAAAAAGAAGTAAATTGGTGTATATACTAAAAAAATATGAAACTTATAATAAGGTGAGTAAACAGGCATGGTATAAAATTGTGAAATAGCCCTGACCTGTGCAAAGCAAACTTTCTACAAGAATTTAAGACACCATCAGGCAAACACATAATATTTAACACTTCAAATATCAACTAAATTGTACCCATACGGAACCCCCGCACCCCCCCGCTTCACCCTTACCCCCTTTTTATTTCTAATACGCTACATAAAATTCCTTTGACGAGTGCTGCCCAGTCATTACGTCATGCACACAAAGTCCGGCGATTACATAGAAAAACGCGCTAACTGTTAAAACAGGGGGGATCTGTTAGCGGAGTGGGGGGTAGAGAGGGGGGGCGGTGTTAAGTTAGAAATGCAAATATGAAATATGAAAATGAAGATGGCATGTAATAAAAGTGATATAGTGGGCTCCGTAGAGCCATTCCGAGGAGGGTAGCCGTCGCTCGTCAGGTTTATTCCGTGCCGTCCATCATATCGTGACAGTGTTCATGGATGCTTCCTTGAGTTGAACCACCCGGGGGGGTGCGGGGGGCGCGCAGAGGGGGTCGGTAGGATTTATTATTTCAATGCTGACGTCTGATGCTTTTATGGACGAGAGGTTTTCGAAGCTGGTGCTGCGAATTCGAGGCTAGGGCTTAGTAGCTAAGTTATGTCTGTTTGTACTAAAAGAAGATGAGGATCTTAATGTGATAATTCAAATACAGAATTGATGGTCCCCTATAGTTGTTTATTTTTATGCTTATTCGGTTATGAGTAAGTAATGTAATTAGTACACTTCTATGAAAATAAACGAAAAAAAAGTTTACTATAGGGTAGTAATAATAAAATTTATACTAAATTTGCAATTTTATCTTCTTTCTTCATTAAAAACTGCAATCTCAGCTGTTTTAATAAAGTTCCTAAACAGAGAAAACCAGTTTGCACCGGTTTTTGTCACAGTATCAATTTCCATGTATGCAGCTAAAAAGCGTTATCCGGGCTAAAAATGCTTGCAAAAATTTTAATTATAATAAAACAGCTTAACTAAACTTAGGGTAGGGTCAGCATATTCACTGCATACGGTCGGTGTAAACAAGGCTTTATCGAGTGCCTCTAGTCTGGATGTAAGCTTTTTAATATCTCGATTCTAGCTACTGAGTAGAGTCAGCAAAAAGGTTAAGCTGTCGTTAAAGTTCTTTGTTAATGTAAATAGGTATTTCTAGAGATTGTTAATTTGTAGAAGAATTGTTAATTATAATTGAAACAGGTATAGTAAAATTGTTTTGTAAACGGTATCTAAATCCTTTAGGATATCTAAGCAGTTCTAAGTAAAGGAATTTCGTGTTAGTAGTGTGTTGTCATGTGCGAAACATAGTAATATAATATAAACCTAAGTGACTTTTGTAATATAATAAATTAAAATTCATCGTAATTATGTGTACAAAGCAAGAAGCTAATCATGCGCATGGCGGTTTGTATGCTTCAAAGATATCTACTAACAAAAATTACCAAACTATTTACATAAACAGAGAATATTTTAAATTTAGGTATAAGTGTATACAGTAGACTACTTTCTTTTAAATAGAATTTAATTTCATCAATAAAACCTACAAAATTTACGCATAGCATAATTTTAATTTGTTGTTACTATTGAATGACCAACTATTTATATCATTATTTCAAAAAACTGCTTCAACATCCTTTTTTAACAACTAGTGGCCGTCCGCGACTCTCTTCGTGTGGAAGTCGGTTTCCCGTGAGAATGAGAAGTTTTCCCGCGGCAAAAAAATCCCTATGTGTTATTCTGATGTATAACCTATATTTCTGTAAAGTTTCATCCAAATCCGTCCAGTAGTTTTTACGTGAGAGAGTAACAAACAACCATCCATACACCCATACTTACAAACTCTCATGTTTATAATATTAGTAGAATTTTTTATTGCACGTAAACGCACCCATCTATAACCTGGCTGCACATATGCAAATTCTTTCCGTGAATAGTTGAGTGTCCAACGAATTCCAGCGCTGGTTTTGTACCACTTGAGTCCGGTAAAGCCCGGCTCAGTAATGTTAATGTGTACGCAAATACGACGCTATCAGCGGCGCAAGATCATACAACTAACTTACACTCTTAAACACTACACTATAAATACTCACCTTAAATACCTAGGTTTTGTTAAGGGGAAGCGGAGGATTCGGTGGGAAGATGTGTGTAGGTATGTTGTCAAAAGTGACTAAGGGTGGAACTCACGAAAACAAATTATCTACTAGTGAATGTGACATAAGTTTATGTAAGAAATCGAAAACTCAGAAAAATGTCAGAGTGAAATTGTTAACTTTGACATAGTAAACTATATTATATAGTGATCTTTTTTGTTCATGCTACTTTAATTCTTTGTACGCTTTTTAGTATAGACACTGTATTTTGTACCATGATGACCATATTTGACCTTTCAAACCGATTGCAATATATCAAAATTGGTTACGAAAGTATCAAATAAAAAAACAGTCGGAGAAATAAGTAAAGTGAATACTAGAGAGCATACATCATTTAAACCTATTTGTTTTAATTAATTTAGTAATTAGAGTTAACATCTTCGCCTTAACTATGCAGTGACCACAGTGTAGGACAAAAACTGCAAGTGCGCACATCTTTACGAGACCGACCTCACAACAGAATTATAAGAGGTTTAGCTCCCGAACGATATTACATTCTACTGGCCAGCGACACAATGCCGGTGTTTGCCTTCTAGGACGCTAGGAAATAGGCAGATTCACTTGATTTTAAGGAATTTTATAGGGGTAAAAAAAAATTGTAGTGTTTAGGTAACTGGACATATTGTACCACATATTAAAACCTGACAAACATAAAATATGATTAGGAAAAAATATACATGAAAAGAAGTACTCAGAATGACATGTGTAGTGTATTGTATTGTAAAATTAATTTGTAATCAAAAACTTTTTTTTAATTTTTGGTACCCATGTTTATCATAATCTAACATTTTTAAACTTAATAAACAAACAGCATAATTATATTACGTACAGGTTTTTATGGGTGAGACGTTGAGACAGATTAGCTTATATACTTCAAATGATCTCTCAAGATCTCTGCATTTATCCTAAACTCTTGCGCATCCGACTCCTGCGCAGCGTAGATCCGCATCCAAGATGGCGGCGGCGGGTGACGAGCGATTTATCCCGCGATGACGTATCGCTCAACCGATCGCTCAACAGTGTAGTGTAAACAGAATAACTACTGTTTTTAAATAGGGTGGCCATAAAGATTACATTTGTGACTTGTGCACTTCACTACGTAGTGTAAAACAAAGTCGCTTTTAGCCGTCTGTGTGTCTGTATGCTTCTATAGTTATTTAAAATTACGAATCAGATTTCATGTTTCTTTTAATAGATAGAGTGATTTCAGAGGAAGGTTTATACTTATGTATAATAACATAGTCGAGGGAAAGGGGTTTTAGTGTTTTACTCCAAATGAAACGCGTGCAAAGTTGCGGGCAAAAGCTAGTGATAGTAAAAGTTCATACTATGAACAGACTATTGTTATAGTACTTATATAGTTTCATACTTAGGCGCAGTTGTTAATTAACCGAATTTTGCTTTGAGTGTGTGGATTTTATTCCGCTAATATATTTTAAAATTTTCTAAAGCACCTATATATATCTAAATGTATCTTTATAAATATAATGTTTATAAACATTTCCCACTGTCCACCTCTCCTACAAACTCGTGCGCATCCTAACCTCACTCACGCATACATTGATTTAGCTTCCTCCAATGAAATATCTACTGTTTTAGTGGAAACACCGACGGATTTATTCTTCCTAACCTGTCTTGAATCATCGCTTTTGTTAGCGCATAACTCTTTTTCATGTAAATATTTGTTTTATAGCGAAGAATCGAGCTGCGCACTGTAAAGAAGAATGCTATATGGATGTCTAGATGTATTTCATTATGAAATATAAAAGTTTGACACCTGTAAAAATATTTTTGGGAATGATCCTGCTGATATGATAAAACTTTCTTAATTCAAAGTCATGGACCAGACGCAATAAACGGTTTATTAAAAAATACTTTTGCAAAAAAAAAATAGGAAACTTTTCAATATTTATGCTTTATCTTAGGTCATACATTCAAGTTCACTATGTAGGTTTAATTTCTATATATATCTACATGAGCGAAGGACTATTGGGACATTTCTTTTACTGGTAAAACTACAGGGAACCCAAGTTCCCAGAGGTCTTACTAGTAAGTCCATTGGGAAGAAAATTCCCAGAAGTTCTATTGGTAAGACTATTCGGTAAGACTACTGGGAACTGGGGGATATTTAAGGTTATGTCTACTATAACAAATATTATTATTCATACATTGATAGCTCAATGTTGCTGGAATCAAAACTCTACTTTTAATATACTGAAACGTTATTAAATATCAAAGTATGAAGGTTAGCTTTCCAGGCCGTATTAGAGAAATATAATTTCAGCGACATATTGTTAGTATTAAACCATAGACCAATTCATTTTATTAAACACTTTTGTCTTATCGTAGGTACCATACGTATTATCGAAGTCAATCTTGAGCCAAGCAAAAGTTCACAACTGTCCATAAATTCTATGCAAAATCAGTTAAAATATGTAAGATTATCTTCAATGACTAAAATGACTTTTTTTTAGCTATATCAAGCCAAATTTTTACCTATTGTAACAAACTAACAGTTACATACCTACCTCCCACCCGCTGGCGGCCGGTTGACAAGGGCATTTATCCCGCGGACTGTGCGAATGATAACCTCATTTGGGCGGCATGAATCAAACGCAATAACTGAACAGAATTATTGTGACGCGTGCGCCGGCAGCGGCCCGCGGACAGGGGCGGGGTGGAAACGAATGGTTTACATTTTCTTATTGATAGATAATCACACTGTTTGACCCTAAACTGAGCATAACCATGAACTGTCTATATAGAATGTCATACCAAAGTGTTAATTTAGGAAAGATCAGTTGGTCCAACCAGAGAATCCAAACTACTTAGGACCTATAGGTACGTATACGCACAACATTTGTCTGACATTTGTTATAACATCGTTTGTATGATGTCAACAAAATCAATTCTATCTAACTAAAAAATAATGACGTTGATCGGTTCGAAAACCTCAGCGAAAGCGGTGTACATTTCACAAGTCCCTTAACAAAGTTTAATATAACATTGATCTCCTCACTTCCTAAACACCTAATCAAAACATGACATTTCGTAAAATACGTAGCACCCAATCAATCACGCCTACTCCACGGATTTGCAAACCCTCAAATTCTGCATTATCGCCCGCCGCTATGACAACCCGTGATATATACTCCGGCGCATTATAAAAGCAATAAATAAATATAATTTTGGTAAATTTAGAACGCACTGATTTTATAGGCCGATAGTATAATGAACGCTTTGTACGCCATTTCGTTTTGTCATTGGTGTTTTAATTAATAAATTGTTATAGTGCTGTGAATGCGTTGGGTTATCTGTAATGAGGTAAATCATGAAGTTTTTTTTTTTATTTAAAAATAATTGCAAAAATTTTGTGTATTGGTTGTTGAGCTCCAATATTGCTATTGAAAAGCAACAGGCGTGGGCAGGTTACGACATTTTTTCTTTTTAAGTTTAAAATAATAATAAATACCTATAGCCTATAAGACGATCAATAATAATAAGAGGTGTATAGATATGTCTTGAAATATTATCTTCTTATAAGTTTAATCCCTATTTGCAATTCATAAACCGACAAGAAACTGTATTCTAACCGTTCTTATGTATAACAAATTTTAATTACCTCCTAACTTCTTGTCTCCTATTTGACTCTCTTAGCAGGTAAATGTGTAACCGTGGTCTTCTCAACCTCCTAAAATATCAAAAAAACAACATTACATACGTAAATAGTAAATGCCCCCATCCCTAGTGTTGCGTTTTAATCAGTTTTATCTAGTTTTTGCGGTAGGTGACAAGTTGGGCGGCGTCGCGACTGTGCATTTGACGTTTGTGGCAGCACACAAACATACAAACACACTTTAATTTTTGTTAATAATTGTATTTAATGCGTGAATGTGTTTGACTGCGGTCGCAAAAAGCTCTTTTGCCACTTTTGGCCACTTTTCTGTGTAATTATCAATTTAATTACGCAGTCACTGCGTGCGCTGATTTATTTAATTGTGTTGGTATTGGCGAGTGGGTAATTAATTTGTTGTTTATTATTTCTTTGATAACGGATACCTACCTCTATATATTATTTATCTTTTACCTCTTTGTGTATATCTTTTGAATCAACAAAAACAAATAAAAGATTTATCACAGAGATAAATAATGTCCGATAACTTGCATAAATTTCATGCAGAATCATTTATAATCAAAAGAACATGTAAAAAGACATTAACAAAAAAAAGTGTTCGCATACAAATAAAAAAATCAAAATAAATAACTTCAAAGGCCCAAAATAAGGTGTAAATTCTTAAATTCATTATCGATTGAAAATAAATACTATTTGTTAATACAATAGTAACACACGTTTTTACAGCTAAACATAAACCTTTAGCACATGCCTCTTGTCCCTAATCTTGATCATCTGTTCTTATACATCACTTTGATTTAAACAATCATCTATTTAAAAACACAATACTCCACTCAACCCTTCAGAAACTAATCAATTCACAAACAAAAACGCGCGCCATGTATCATAACCCATGAACCGCTGACGCCAAGAGGGCCTGCAAACTTTTCACCCCAGACACCTTAAGGCCATTAAAGGCCTTAATGACTGCCTGTAAATTGGCTATAACTCAGACGCGGCCGTAAATAACCGCTCGGCTCGTGATAAGGGCTCTGCTGAGTTGTCGCGATGTCCGAATATGTCTATCTTAGTTTAGCAAAGAGGCGATTTATTACAACCCGAGTAATTCTGTGAGTAGTTCGTGTTAATACGGTGACGCCGAGCGGCCACTCGGGCGCGGTGTAAATCAAAGGGATTCAATCTAACGCTGTGTGGGTAAACACGGTTCATCTTATTACGCTTCAGTTGTATTGATGAAGCTTTTGTTTCTATGTTTCATTATAAATGAATGAGGATTTTTAAATATTAAATGTTAGTGAAGCATATTTATTTGACTCCTAGTTACTTACAGGCACTTCATTGAGATTACAGACTTAAATTATATACCTACCAAAGATAAACTTTAAAGTTAACTCCCTTATTGAACAATCTCTCACATAATTGCTTAGGACAGAAAACTTATGCTAAAGGCACTAAATTTTATAATAATAATAATAACGACTAGACGACCTTGAGAAACTAATATAAACTTTTAGAAAAACATATTACATTTCATCTCAACATACTTTTAACTCCAATAGCCTAACCTTAAGTTTTGTTTTTCTAATTCTTGTCACCCTCTATTATTCTCGCAGGGTGCGCGGGGCGAGGGGGGTGAGCCGTTTAGTCTGACATTTGGAGTATTTATTCGCATAATAATAATTCCTCAAACCGCGGGGCGAGGGCGCGGGGCGCGGGGCGGGGGGGTGTAAGAGTTATGGTGGGGGGACACCAACAAGGTGACACGGTGATGATGGCATCAAACGGATAAGCGCTGTTTTTGTTATTCGACGTGGACTTAAAAGGCACACGGAGGGTTAATTCGGGAGATTGGAATAAGGTAAAGCTTTTTTTTATATGATACAATACCCCCACATCAGATGTAGTCAATGTAGAAAATGAAGCCCCTGAATAAGTGAATTTTTCTTTATTTTATTTTTAACCCAATCATAACTTCGATTTGAAGTTAAATAACATGGTCAATCGAGACTAGGTGACCTGAAGTGTTTCTTATTAAAGAAGCCAGTTTGTAAGTTTTTTTAGTGAGACTTTGTTATTTTGTTATAACTAACACTTTTGAGATTTTTTGATGCTGTTTACATGTGACAAAAAAGTGACTGCCCAGCATGTGGTTTGCGCCTTGCCTAAAAGGTTTTCATCTTGCAGTAATTAATTATAGGGATGTTATTCCATTGATTCCATGTACATGTATGCATTTCAACCTTGAATGTTAATTTCACTATGAGCCAATAATGATATAAAACAGCCTAACTACAATTAAGTAACATAATCCCTATCAAAACGCAAATACCTCAAGATTAGTGGTAGAAGTCGTGTCGTGCCGCGTCGCGTCGTGTCGCACCCATCTCAGATGCTGCAAGCTTAACTCATCGTCTTGGGATCAAACGAGACGTTACCTGATAACGGGGGTTTTATCACCGCACTAGAACATTGCCTGTAGTTTCACTCGCTTTAAAATACTCGAAAAGTCAGACTTACCATGAGTAGAATATGTCACACATTGATAATGTAGATTTATACATTTTGTGGTGAAACAAACACATACCTACGACTGGACAGACAAACGAATATACACCTTTTCACATTTATTTTATAGTAAAAAGTAAGGATATATTTTTTCTAGTAGTTAAAATCCTTTAAAGATTTTGTTATAAAACTTACACAACTTTAAAAACAAAACCCGATCCATCATTACCCCGAAAAAGGCCTCAAAACCGACTCCAGCCTTCAGAATCCAACATAATAAACCTCCCAAATATATGGCGGGCGATAAAAACGAATCCATCCAGATATGTCTTCAGTAAATCACCACTTAATAGTCGAGAAGGCCGTAAATATGTCAACAAAGCCAATATCTAACGTTATATATATTGGGTTAGAGTTTTGCAGATCGACGGGACAGTGCGTCAGGATTTGAGACGATCGCTCCCAATTATTTTATTGGGGGTCCGTTTGTAGGGTGGTTTCAGAACGGGGTGTATAGATTTGTAGTTATGTATAAATTTGCATTCGTATTTTAAATCAGGGTAAGCTTTCTTTGACCAACTCTGTACATGTTAACTAATATTTGGATATAATTAGAGGTTTAAAATATGAATAATATAATGTTGTGCTTCTTTTGTTGAAATTGTAATGACGTGCTAAAAACAAAATTTTGTAGTTAAACATTTATTTATATTAACAAGTAACTTTATATTACTTGAAATTAAACTCATTTTAACGGGTTTTACGCGTTTATTTTATTATTTTTGATATTCCGACGTTTCGACATTTTTACAAATGCCGTGGTCACGGGTAGACTGAGATGTTTGACGTCTTCATAGAGTTAAGTAAAAAACGATTTTTCGAATTCACCGCCATCTGTTTCGTAATTTTCTCGCGTAGTCGCTCGGGTTCACGCAGTAGACGCTGACAGTGTCTTTATTTTTCTGCTTATTGGTCTGCTGGTTGTTCTTTTTTATTTTGCTAAGTATTGGATCCCACGTTGGTGACAGCTTCCAACCATCTTCTCTATTGAAGTTAGGGTGTTTTTTAATTTCAATAGTTTCTCTTACCAGCCTAGGAATAAAATGTTTCTCTTTTGCTAGGATTTTAACGGTATCAAATCTTAGATAGTGGTTGGGCTTATCCATGGAATGCTCACAGACTGCAGATTTTGTAAAGCGACGGTTTTTTACATCGGCGATATGTTCTTTTATTCGAGTAGACACGTTCCGTTTCGTTTGACCGATATATGAGAGCCCACAGTCACAGTCAATCTTGTATACGCCTGGATCTTGTAAAGGGATGCTGCTTTTTACTGGACGAAGATGGTGGCTAATCTTGCTGTGTGGCTTGTATATGGTTTTTATTGAAGCCCGCTTCAGAATGCCCCCAATTTTGTCAGTAACACCCTTTATGTAAGGCATGTAAGCTGGTCTACGTTCAACTGTGAGTGGTTTGACGCGGTTTCTGCGACGACGACGTGGTGGTTTTAAGTCGTTGTCCCGAAGCACTTGTTTCAGATGGTTGAGTTCTTTTTCAACGTGCTGGGCGTCGCAGATTCCACGTGCTCTCTGAAACAAAGAGGAGCCTACGGCAGATAATTGGCTCGGGTGGTGGTGGGATTTACCATTTAAATATCGGTCAGTATGAGTGGGTTTTCTGTATACAGTATGACTGAGTGTACCATTAGGATTTCTTATTATTAATATATCTAAGAAAGCTAATTTATTGTCTTGCTCTAATTCTACAGTAAATTGAATTTTAGAATTAATTGAATTAAGATGGTTAAGGAAAGCAGTAACCTCATGTTTAGGAAGTATGGTGTAGGTGTCGTCAACATACCTTTTGTACATCTTCGGCATGACAGGTGCCAGTCGGAGCGCTTGCTCCTCAAACTTCTCCATGAAGATGTCAGCTATGAGAGGTGACACGGGCGAGCCCATGGCTACACCATCAACTTGGATGTAGAAGTTGTTGTTCCACATGAAGTAGCCAGATGTTAGACATAGCTCGAGTAGTTCTGCGTATTCTTCAGGCAAGTTGCAATCAATTAGCTTCCTTTTCACTATGTCTATGCAGTCTTTCACAGGTATTGATGTGAATAAAGACTGAACATCAAAACTCACCATTGTGTCATTGTCGGTGAGTTGGAGGTCTTTGAGGTTCTCGACAAAGTGATAAGAATCCTTGACATATGCATTGGTTTTTCCTCTAAGTGGTGAGAGTACTTTAGCAAGATGTTTGGCCAGTTTGTACGTTGGTGTGTCAACTTGGCTCACTATAGGTCGCAATGGTACATCAGTTTTGTGTATTTTAGGTAACCCATATAGTTTGGGAGGCTTTGTGCACGAAGGTGTTAGGTATTTCACGTCTAAACTTAAGCGATCTTTATGTTTTTGTAATAAACTGGATGTTTTCTTCGTAATTTTAGGTGTTGGGTCAGTCTTGACTTGTTTGTACGTAGATTCATCCGACAATAGATCTATGATCTTTTGGTTATAGTTAGACGTGTCCATGACTACGGTCACCAACGTGGGATCCAATACTTAGCAAAATAAAAAAGAACAACCAGCAGACCAATAAGCAGAAAAATAAAGACACTGTCAGCGTATACTGCGTGAACCCGAGCGACTATGCGAGAAAATTACGAAACAGATGGCGGTGAATTCGAAAAATCGTTTTTTACTTAACTCTATGAAGACGTCAAACATCTCAGTCTACCCGTGACCACGGCATTTGTAAAAATGTCGAAACGTCGGAATATCAAAAATAATAAAATAAACGCGTAAAACCCGTTAAAATGAGTTTAATTTCAAGTAATAATAATCGCGTAAATCTAAGAAGTTATAACTTTATATTACTTATAGACTCAACACTTACAATGATAAGACATAAGATATTTCAGTAAGATCATCATTAGAAAATCCTACTAATATTATAAACGTGAAAGTTTGTGAGTATGTATATGTAGATGTATGTGAGAATGTATGGATGTTTGCTACTCTTTCACGTTAAAACTACTGGACGGATTTTGATGAAACTTTATAGTAATATAGGTTGTACATCAGAATAACACATGGGTACTTTTTACCGCGGAATAACTCTCATTCTCATGGGAAACCGACTTCCACGCGAACGGAGTCGCGGGCGGCCACTAGTAACATATAAAATACAAGCCAATACAAATTATAGGATTTTTTGTTTACTTGCATAGACATCCAAAAATTGTTTAAAACCCTTCCAAGCAATTAATTAAATATTCCCAATAAAAAGAACTTCTAATAAACCTACCCCGGTGGCCGCGTACAATCGCTACGCTAATTAAAATGAAATTAATCGTAAAAAAAAGGAATTGCGTCAAATTAACCGTAAAAATCGCGAAAGAAAAACAATGGGCTAGCGCGATAACGACGGACTTAAATTAAATCGACGCAGTTTCGACGAACCCTTCAGGTCTGGAAACATACGGGGGTAAGTTGTTTTTTCTACTGTCATATCGTAGTGTTGATAAAATCGTTCATAAAGCTATTCAATTTAAAGGTTTTTTAATTAAAGTTCGGATGTATCTTAAACTAGTTGCCGCCCGCGACTCCGTTCGCGTAGAAGTCGTTTTTACGTGAAAGAGTAACAAACATCCATACATACTCACAAACTTTCACGTTTATAATATTAGTAGGATTATCTTATTTATTATAAAACATACAATTTTATAATATTTTTAATTTTTTTTAATTTTTTTTGAGTGGTAGAGTCTAGCTGTAGGCTCTGTCTGCAGCGATTGCTGGGCTGACTCGACCGGTGAAATACCACCGTCGCACAGGAAACCGACGTGAAGTAGGAACGATGCTCCTGCGTTTCGTTCGGTGAGTGCGGTATCCGGTGCCCAATTTTATTTATTTATTTATATATTTTCTTAAAGGTCAGCAACACACCCCCAACACCTACAGTGTTGAGGGTAGTCATGGGCGGCGGTGATCACTTACCATCAGGTGACCCGCATGCTCGTTTGCTACCTATATTACATAAAAAAAAAAAAAAAAAAAAAAGTATATGATTCATTTTAAAAAACAGATTGAACTTGTTGTTTAAAAATGACCGTAAGACAGTAATTAAATAGAGAAGTAATAAACTATGATCTCCTTAGATAAAATTTATAAATGAAAGACCATCCTTTTTCAACCTAAATGTGGTAAACACCAACCAAAAAGAGAATCTTGTTGTAAATAATATAATGTACCGCAATGGCAGTGTGGCAGGTAGTAGCCAAATCTCTAATAAGAGTAGAAATGAGCTATTTAAATTTACATTGCTTTACATAAATATAAAAGTTGTGTTTATTAGAAAACTATGATTAATTTCATTATATACAAAAAACTATATCTGATAAAAAATTCATAAATATTTTTTGCAAACCACGCGATTATTTCCCCAACACCGTCTCGTATGTCCCTCGTTGGAGAGTTAACTCTAAACCCAGCTCGAGGTATGAATATTTACGAAAGCATTAATTATTTTTTAACTTCCCAACTTCAAGGGTCTTTTCTTACAGTCAGAGTGCCTTGAGTGACTCTGGTAATTCTTGGAGGTTTGTTTAAAATAAAAATCACGGTCTACCGCAGTTTACTTAACAAAACAAAGAAAATTAACTTCATTTTGTTAAACTATTTAACTACTTGGTTAAAGGTATATCAAAAATTGAATAAACCGATGGTTTAATAAATGCCAAGTATGTTTAAAGTAAAGAGCAGTTAAGATTTAAATTTATTTACTTGGTAATTTTTTTTTTTCTTTATTTATTTTGCATATTATTAAAACTACACTTAGTATATATCTTATATTCCCTTAATTTAAAAAAAAAATAGTTTTATCCCAAATCGCTTCAAAATTACGAAATGTATTTATCACGTCTCATTTCCACCACCACTACCGCCATCTATCGCATCTCCACTGCAACTACGCAATCTCAAACTCCTTCACAACTAAAAAACTGTTTAAATACCAAACATTTCCTTGTTTAATCTGAGTTTATTTTTCTTATTCCAGTTAACAAGGCTGCGTTATCGGATGAAGGCAGTTGCAAGAATTTATACATTCGATTATGCGCGGGCGGCGAATAAAAAACAAATGAGCCGAGAATTTGTTGGTTTGCCGGCTGTTGCTGGGCGGTGAGGGGGTAGGGGGGATAAGACTGGATGTTGTGCGAAGCTAATTGTGTATAGAAAAATACCATATGAGGTGGGTTTTTGGTGACGAAAAAAGGGAAAAGAAATATTACAAATAGCAGCGATTGCCTATTGGTTCGAAATCGATGGCATTAGTGGTAACCATAACTATGTAAATTTTAGTAAAATTACATGGTTATACAGTTTTAGGTTATTCCTATAAGTGTTATAAAATAAGTATTATGTAGTATAATAACAATAGATGCAGGTTTGGCAGAGTAACAATGACTAAAACACTGCAAATCGGAGATAATATGTTGTATAATGGATTTAATTAATACTATATAAATATAAACTCATCACCTTTATGTCTGATGGTAATAAGTAAAAGTAATTTTATTGAAACTTTGTCCTATCCACAGTACGCCTACAAAATCATCTCAAGGCGCAGACCTAAGCTATTATATTTAATGTGAGCGCGAGCTTGATTTGAACGTAGTATCAAACTCGGGGCATTCGTTGCGCTGCTTATTACTAATTTGTCCTGTTTTCTTGTTAAAATGAAGCAGAAAAATTTAACTTTACGACTCTTTGCGTTTGTTTAACAAGTTTTGAGCCGCTACGGCTGGCTACGAACCAATTGCTACGGAGCTACGGCGCTACGGTGCTACGGATTGGGATGGGGAAATATTTCAACGGGTTGTCGAGGGCTGTTTTATACATAACTGAACCTTAATGCTGTATATCATTATATTTTATAGAATTAAAAAATAGGTGGGAAAAAATAATGTGGACAAAAAACCCTTTTACTTTTATTTATTTTTCTATGTTTATTTCTACGTATAAATGTAAAAAAAAACATGTTTTTCTTGAAAAATTAAAACCCCTGATTGTAAAGTAATATAATGGTGTAATTACATATACTTGTGGTTACTGGTTACTATACGGAAGATTATTCTAAAACTATGCCAAATTGCATTATTGCGATGAATTTTCACAAACAGGGGTAGAAAGTTTTTTGCTTTACGTATCAATATAATAATAATAAACATATATAATAATTATACATAATATGGTCAATCAAAATTCCCACCCAGCCTCACATAAACGTCATTCGATGACATCGTCTGATAATTGCCGACTCATAAATGGGTTCATTCATACAATTAATGACAGTTTATGCTCACGACGTTTAATCGCTTTAATATTACGAGTATAATAAAGTAGGCTTGATATTAATTTAACTTTATTCGTGTTTTACTTAATTTGGTGCTTATTTGACTATATTAATTATGTAATTAAAGAATGTGTAGACGCGGCACTAATGTAATAATTTTTGTGAAGTTATAATGATTGTTTGCAGCAAGAACTTTACAAGGCGGATTCCTTCTTTAGAACGCTGTCTGTAAATGATTGAAATTTAAGTTTGTTGAAATTTGATTACTAAATAGTGTTTTTTATGTATAACATACCAATCTAGCTTGAAGTTATTACTTTAAGTTTCCTTTTTACTTCCAAATAAATATAACCCCGTGTGGTATGAATTAAGCTTAAATTAAAATAACATATGTCACACCCAGAAAAAAAAATGTACTAGTGAAAGATTATTAAATATTAATTCAGAAGTTCCTAAGTCTTGTTCCTATATACAAAGTCACAAACATAGCCTCTTTATAATATTTGTAAAACAAAGTTTATCACTATACCGGGTGGCTCATTCAAAGCGGTCAGTATGGGAAAGTCTGAAACTATAAGACATACGAAGATTTGTTCTTAGGAACCATGACACCGATTTTTCTAAAAAGAAAAACTGCATTCATACATTTGAAAAAAAAATGTACCCATCTAGGGACTCGAACCCAGTCGTGTTGAACTTTGTATTGGAAAAATGGTGGTCACTTCGAACATCTACTAAAATAAATTATTTTTTTGTGAAAACAATGCATTTTATTCATTTAAGACATCATGTTTCATAGAGCCATTTACAGCTTAAGACCTACACAATCGATATTTAAATAGAAAAGTGCAAGTTTATAAAAAAAAATATTTTATTAAAAACAACCGGGTTCGATTCCCTAGCTGGGTACAGCTTTTTTTTCAAATGTATGAATGCAGTTTTTCTTTTTATCAAAATCGGTGACATGGTTCCTAAGAACAAATCTTCGTATGTCTTATAGTTTCAGACTTTCCCATACTGACCGCTTTGAATGAGCCACCCTGTATATTAAAACATAGTATAGGGAAAGGGGTTTTACTCCTAATTTAACGCATTCAAACCTGCTGGCAAAAGCTAGTTTAAAAATAAATAACCATTTAACGATTGTTTCACTGCCTCTGTCCCAATCTAAATTACACTATAACGTCACCACTATATGGGGCAGAGTATTCCAAATCCGTGCATCATCAAGCATCACGCGCAATCCACAATAATTACACATCGCGACACCGCCGTCATTTACATCGGCAATCGTATAACCCTGCCGCGAATAGTGCGTCGGCGATTACCGTAAAACTTTACAGTGTTTATGCCTTTTTAATTCGGTCGTATATTCGACGTACGATAAAACGGCCGCCGATACAGCGACGAATCCAATGCACGAATAAAGTAGAGGTAATGGGATTAAATTGTTGTTTAAATGCAGCGTTTTAAATAGTTTAAAGTATTTTTGTTGGGGAATTAAACGATTGCGAGGGGCGGCGGAGCGGGGAGCTACATTGTTATTGTTATATAAATTTGTCTTTGCATAGTACGATAGCAGCCTATATAGCTTCTAATAGGCTCAGGTATCTTTCTCGGAAACAAGAGGGAATCAGTACTGGGGCCACGGTGGTGTCCTTATAGTGCATACTAAAGGAACATGTTAAATGTTGTGTAACATAATAATAATAGCCTTTATATGTCCCAATAGTTAAGCACAGGCATTCTTTCCGGATAGCGAGTGGGTTTGAGCCATAATCCGAAATATGATGGATAATCATCCAGTCATGTGGGTTTCCTCACGATGTTTTCCCTCACCTTTAGTGCGTGATAAACATGTTCATAATTTAAAAAAGACCCCTAGTGTAAACCCTAGTGGGGATCGAACCCGGAACCTTCGATATAGTAGACCCGTTCCTGTTGCCTCTAGGCTACCACGCACTTAAATAAATAAAATAAATAAATCTCCAGACTGTCACACGAACTGTGTGGCCCTAAATTAAGCAAAGCTTGTACTATAGGTACCACACATTGGACTAGGGGCGAACCCAGTTACACCCAAATACGAGCCAATTTCGAAAAAGCAATTTGAAGAAATTGGCCAGAACTGGAGATCGAAACCGGAACGATCCGCTTAGCAGTCCAGTATATGTATATGTATACCACTGCACTACAGAGGTCGTCATACATAACGCACTTATAAGGACCACATAAACAGAATCTTCGGTATATTATTCAGTTTTTGATACCGCTCATGCAGTATGTAGGTAGATTTAATTATATCAAGCTACTACTTTACATTTCTGATTTAAAAAATAGATGTAGCAATTACACATTAAAAAAAACTATAATATTATCATAGAAGTGAGTTCTAGATTGAGATTTTACTTTTAGTTTTGCATTTAAAATGCTAATTTATTAATTTATAGATAAGTTATAGATACTGGAAAAAGGAAAGCGGTAGCTAAGTGGTAAGAGCTTTAGACCGGCAATCTAAAGGTCCTGGGTTCGATTTTCCAGTATCTATGAGTTCTAGATTCCAAATAATTTATTTAAAATAATAAATGTAATCCCTTGTACTAATTAAACTATTTCTAAGTGTTCATAAAATACCTGTGAACTGACAGCAAAAATATAATTATTTACACTATAAAATTTCAAGAACCCTATCTTTATCTCTTGAAATTAAACTAATTTTAACGGGTTTTACGCGTTTGTTAATTTATTTTTGATTTTGCGACGTTTCGACATTTTAACAAATGCCATGGTCACGGGTAGACTGCGGAAGTTGCAAACATAATTCTATCAAAATAAATTAATAAACGCGTAATAACCCGTCAAAATGTTATTATGAAGTTACCATCCTTATTCATTTTGACAAACTATTCCAGTGTTTAGATGATAAAGTAATTTAACTGTGTTAAGTAATAATACTTATTTGAATGGTGCAGTAAATATATCCTTATGCACGTTGACAAAAGTCCTTGCAATATTCTTTCATGAAACACTTGTGGCCGCCCGCGACTCCGTTCGCATGGAAGTCGATTTCCCGTGGGAATGATAAGTTATCTCGCAGTAAAAATTACCCTATGTGTTATTCTGATGTATAACCTATATTACTGTAAAGTTTCATCAAATTCCGTTCAGTAGTTTTTACGTGAAAGAGTAACAAACATCCATCCAAACATCTATACATACTCACAAACTTTTACGTTTATAATATTTGTAGGATAACACAACCTATCGACCTATGTCCCAGGGTCTATAATTACAGCGTGTACCACAACACTAAACCACGTCCCACAGATACAGCGTGTCCCACAATCGCCGCTCGGCTCAGATATTGCCTATACACGCGCAGATTTAAGATGGCACACTTGGGCTTTTAATTGGTTACCTACTGGTTGAGATTCCAGAGAGCTGTTACAACCATGAATGAATGTAGGGAATGGTAATGATTGAGAAGTTAAGCTTAGAGAAATAATGAAAAAATATGAGGTTAAATCAATAAGGTACGGTTTATCTTTATTTATTTCAATAATATGTTTTCTATTTTTGATCTGGGTTTGTTGGTTTTTGTAACCGAACTTTTTCTAAATCATCATCATTTAGAAAAAGTTCGGTATTAGCTAAGCTAATTTATCAGCTAAGGACAAAGTTTGCACTTTAAATTAAATATTTTTCGCAAAATGGTTTGTAAGTCGTATAGATTCAGAATAGATTTTCAATATGGCTTAATTGCACTCGATTATTAATTTTAGGAGATATTAGTACAAACAGATATATTTTTTTTTGTTGTTTTTATAAGGAACTCCCTAAAGTTCCCTGCGACCACGTCAAAACCGCAAGTCGTGGAGTTACGAGCGTGCGCGCGCCGGTCGACCTGTGCCTATGTTCTTACACTGTTTACTGCGCACTGACAGCATTTGACACCTGTCATTATATAAGCATATGTACTAGGTTTTGGATGTCGGTGCCTAGGCATAAGAGATACTATCCAGCAGATACTATACCTACTAACTTATGTTTTTTTAAGAAATGATAGAACCTTGAGATAACTCTTTGGATTTTTTCCATCTCTTAAATTTTTAAATAGGCTAGACCAAAACCTTCGGTTCTTGCTATATGAGCCTGTAGTTATCTTCTCATGAACCATGTAACTGATGACCAATACAATGACTTGATTCTTAACAAATGAACATTCAATCTTTTGTGCCATTAAACATTTTAGGTACTAATAGGAAGATAATTCAGACTTCTGAATAACTTAATGGCAAAATAATATAAGTTTTTAGAGGCAGGGCTAAACATTGTCATTTAGGCAATAAATAATTACAGCTAAAAACGGTAAATCTTAAAAATGATCTAATTTCCACAATCAATTTATATCAATTAAATAAATCCAACAATAATAAAACCCACCAAACAAAAATATAACGCCCCCCATAACTCATTCGGCCAAACATGGTGCGCGCTTTAATCAACGCATAATTCTGGTGAAAATGCATCCTTGCTGTGATTATTATCCCTAAATCATATTTACTGCAGTCATTATCGTGGATGCCGCGATATTATTGAGCACAGATAATAAATAATAGCGTTGAGTGTCTAATTTTATGACCCGCCATTAGAATCGCAACGCGTCAGTGCGGTAGTTATGATAAGTCGTTTTGTTTTAGATAATTAGCGAATTTTACCGGTAAATTACGATTATTACAATGGTAGGTTAATTGGTAATTAGGGGATGGGATTATAATGTTTCAATTGAGATTTGTAATGAATTAAGCGGTGGCAACGTTAATTGATCTTTTTCGTTATATGGAAAAAATGATACAGTCAACCAATGTAAACAACTATAATTCTAAATACTAATCTCAATAATAAGGTACTAATTACTCAATAAATATAAATAGATATCAAGTAATCTTATATCACTTTTTGAAACAGACTGATATTTAAGTAATGTCGTATTAAACCGCGTTTATGAATAATTCGGAATATGATAAGCTACAGCCTAAAATTCGCTCTAAACATCAACAGCCTTACTGCCTAAACAGATATAACTCATGCAGCCCCGCAGCGTTCAAATTAAGCTTACTAAAATCAGATTCATATATCTAAAACGAAATTGGCCATAAAATGCGACAATAGTGTCACCATAACTATCAGGCTGAGTTCGCGCGGCACGCTGTAAATTAATCCTAAGCATTAGGGATGGGAACGATTCGCGGATGAGAATCGAGTCGGGTTACGAATCGATGTGTATTTAAATTATTTTTATTAATTAAATGTTTGTTTATTACCTCAAAAATATTTTAAATAAATATTTTAAAACCTTTAAACTGGGTGACTTGTATAATTAATATTTATATTTTTTTAGATTTAATAAATTGCAGATATTGGAAACTAAATACAAAATAACATGCTAAAAAACCTTGATAAGAAAGCTAGTTTTTAATTTTTGCTGTTTGTCCTTCATATATATTTTTTATATTTGAGGTGGTGATGTGTTTTTTTTTATTGGGCGTTCTAATGGGATTTTCATTTTTTTAAAAGTCAATTAAAATTTTACTAATAATAAACTTATGAGTTAATCAAATCCATTTAAACTAATAATCGGCATGCCATCACTACAAACAATAGGCAATAGAAGCGAATCACGCGCCTATCGCGCACGACGACGGTTTAATGATGGAATTAATTCAAATTTGGAATGTTGTGAAGCGATGGCGCTGCGGTCGCGCGCGCGGTTATGATCTTCCGTCATTTTGAACGCACCTCATTTAAGCGAGTGGAGTTTAGTTTGAAAATCATTCTACTTAGTTTTAACTTGTAGGTACAGCAATACTCACTTTATAAAATGGTTTTGGCCATAGAATGTCCAGCAATATCACATTTTCTAAGCCCTTGTTATCTATTTGACCTTGAAGTAGCAGGTACAAGCTGCTTGATATCATTGTCTTCATATCTTAAAAGAAACAAAATTCTTTAAAAAAATAGAATTTTTTACAAACTTCCTACCCATTATATTAGTTTACTGAGCAACTTGCTTGGAAAAAACATTTTCCAAAGACAATTCAGTTATTACCTCAGGACAATATTTCACCGAGGCACTCGACTTAAACCTTAACTGCGGCTCAACAGCCCATAGCCAGTAAACCAATAATAAAGAAAATAAAAATAACTAACTGCTCACATATAAATATTACTCGAATACTTCTGTATATCACTGTAGCTCAGGGGCTGTCAAGATGGCTGAGTTATGACGTCACACAACATAAAGTATACAAACGAACTGTTGTTCTTAAGTTCCGTTCCCATATTAGGAATGAGCTGGAATAGAACGCGGATTTGAGACACAATGTGTGGAGAAGAATCACTTGAAAACTTTTAGTTAAACTGTTCACTTGTAAAAAGTAATAGCTTGGGGTAAGGAGAAAGGTAAACAAAACACGAACGATATAAGTCAGAACACCAAAATGTCAGAGGTGACGTTTAGTTGTCATTGGTTTTGGATCAGGCATAGGTTGCATAAACTTAATGCAGCCAATGCCTTTTATTTGATGTATTCAAATACATAGTATCAGTTTTTCATATAAATACTTAATTTAAATTATTTTGAGAGGATGTATCTCATAAGCAAAAAAAAATAGATTCGTTGTTTTAACTTGTTTTTTGTTTATTTTTTGTACCTAGCCAACCCTCTCCATTCACCTCTGTCCAGCATCGCTACTCCGATTCAAGTGGAGTTCTCTGCGTAATTCGTTATTTTTATTGTTTTTTTGTTGTTATTATGATCTGTCCTCGGATTACGGCGTGATACATGCGCCCGCGCCGCTGTTCCTAATTGCCCCGGACGGTTTGTTCCACGCGATAAATAATAAGATTATTCGCCGATCAAGGGTTATAATGGCCGAGCTGCGACACTTTCAGGGTTAAATAGTAAAAAATACATTGTTTTATGTATTACTTACTTTTTAGCTAAAAATACAAATCTTTAAACTATTATAGAATAAAAATGTATTTTCATAGACTAATTATTTTTATCTACCCTCGAATAATTATTATTTTTAAGAAATCTGAAATGATTGTCGGGTAGTCAATTAACTAATGATTATAACGAAGTCTCAACTGGCATTTAACTCATTGTTGCTTGCAAGATAAATACATTGAACCTGCGTTTCACTAATTAGTCTGACGGATATCTTTGGACAGTATACATCTCTGTAAAGATCGTCTTACAATGGTCGCGAAGTTACTGGACGAACGAACAATACTCTTGGAAAACGAGCAATGGATGAAGCTTGAAGAAGAGTGGGGAAACCCTGTCGACTTAGAAGGTGATTCAGAAGACAACAAACCAATTCAAGCAGCATTTAGCACTCTCGATCTAAAGAAGACCACCTTCGACTCTTCATTCCTGTTCAAAAAGGTCCGACGCAAGGTAGGACGGCAGTTGTCAAAATCATCGACCCCCGACTACAAGGACTTCATCCAGAACCTTCGCCACGACTCCCCCCGAGACACCATCACCAGGCAGTTCTACCACCTCAACGGCGGCATCATCTCCGCAGTCAGCGCCGAAGAGATCTGCAGAAACATCGACGAGATCTTCAGATCCGTGGAGAAGCTCTGTTCTGCGACCAGCACGCTCCGGCTGAAGAAGAAGGGAGATGACAAGACGTATCCTGACGTGGTCCAGTGCAGCATCTCGATAGACGATCTCTCCTTTGATGATACTAAGAAGTCTGAGGAGAAGAACGACTATGATGCTGCTGCTGTAGACCGGTACATTGACGAGGTGTTTGACCATCTGGATTCTTCCATTAGAAGCCTGGCTGATCGTCCGGAGGTGGCTAAGGATACGGTTACAAGTTTGGTGAGGAAGTTCAGCTCAATCCTGAAGAGTCCAGTAGTGGTTTGCAATCCGAGGAGGAAGAGACAGTGTAGTGAAAGATTTAAGAGCCTGACAGAATTTTGGAACAGTAAAGCTTATGAAGAAGGTAATAAGGTTTAAGTATTTGAAAGTAGATATTTTATTATAGTACATTCTTGACATGTTATAACGAAAATATACAATAATAACAAAATATAATTACAGAAAAAATAATTAAGGTAAGTAATCGGAAAATCTCATCAACGATGTAACATTAATTTTTAAGTAGGTATTTAATCTGCCTTTGTGTTAAAATATTTAAAGATAAATTGTGTAGGTATTAAAGAATTAGTATGTAAAAATTACTAAGTAATTGAATTGTAATATTATTTATAAAGTAAATTGTACTTTACCTTTTGGGTAATATATCTAGTTTAATTATTTTAAGTTAATTGTATATTAAGAAAGCAATTAATAAAGGTATTTAATTAAAGTGTCTTATGTTTTTTCTAACCCAATTTTATCGACCAAATTTTTTTATTTTTTGTATATATTTTTTTAATTGCATAGGTAGGGTATTAAATTTGTTTAGCGACTTATATTTTTAAAAACGTAAACTCAATTTCTTATGAGATATAAAATTAACGTTTTGTTGAGTTATACCACGCAAATAAAGCATCAACTTTGAACTACCTCGGCGCATTTAAATCACAATTTCACAAAACTAGTGCCATAACTTAATTACCGGTCCAGTACTTGTAGGTACCTAATATAAACGCATGGTTCATTAGCCAAATAACATGGGTTCTGCAGGTCCTCACCGGGCAGTCCAAGTTGGACGCTAAATCATGGACAGTGCTGCGGATCCCCGGCTGGAAACACACGGGCGGGGAGTGGGCAGGCGACTGATGAAATTTAAGGACTGATAGCAAGGTGTCAACCACTTAATTTAATTAAATAATTATGTCTTTTTTTATTAGTTTTTTTTTTAGAAGTTGCGTCACATTTGATTATGTCACTTCCATAGATGAGCTAAAATTGCTTGCTAATGTTAATGTGAAAGAAGTAAAAAAAGGGTTTTAGTTGTTTCGTAAGTGTTAAAGAATGGGGCTTAGCTGTAATTTTTTTTTTAAAACTTGGTTATTTTAGATATAAAACTAAAGTTAATGGTATCCCTAGCGTTTGTCAGACGTCGCGATTTTTAGATTAAATCTAACGGCGGTTGCATATTGGGTTTTCTTTTATGTCACGTTTTGTTAAGAATAATGTTCAAGCTAAAGTCCAGTAAATATTGTAATTGAGATTTTCCTTTTAGTTTTGCATTTAAAATGCTAATTTATTAATTTTGTAGTTATAGATACTGGAATAGTAAAAACATGTATTATTCTTACAAATAATTATTATCAAATAATTTCTTCCTATGACATTTATCATCTCCCCGCATACTCACCGCCCGTGTGTTTCCGTGTGTTTCGCGCACTGACCGGAAGTAGAAGTTATTCGTTGTTCTCAAGTTGGACAGTTTGTCAATTTACGACCCCCGCACAATAGGGGGCGCCACCGATTTGAAGCCCCACTAATTGAGTTATTGTCATTATTGTTGAGTAAATGCAAGAATTGCAAGTAACGCGGAAGGTGAAAAGATGCAGAATTTGATGAAATATGACAATAGCCATTCAATGACAGAGCGGCCTTTTTGGATCTTACATAATCTACATGCTTTCGATATTCTCAGATAAAAAAAAATAAAACTAGGTTAGAAGTTTACTTGACTTGACTTTTGGGGTATTATGGCTTCTACCCTGTGGGTAATTCTGCCAATGTCACGTTTCAGATGAAACACAGTGTTATTAAAATGACAAATGACCGGTGCGAAACAAACTAATGACGTATGAGGCGTCATGTTTGAAGTTGGACAAATTTAAAAGGATGATTTTGTCAAAAGCATGTACCTATTGTGTAATTTTTTTGTGATTAAAGTTTACTTTTTTTACCGATACCGCGATTACTTTACTCAAAAATCCTCAAAGTCATTAGTTTATTATCACAGTCTACAAAAGTATACCAATACACAATGTATTCGTTGCATTTGATCAAAAATATGTTTTTTCAATAACTGTCTAAATATCGGTTTAATCACAGTTCTTTCTTTAACTTGTTAAAATAATATTATTTAATATTACATATTAGTGTCTGAGTTTTGATAATTGCCTCCTAAGATTTTGGTTGGTTTAGTTTCCTGTGCAGCCCACTATCTAATCTTGGCATTACGACTATAAAAAGATAGTTTCATTTTATATACGTATCCTCTTTACATAGGATTATACAAAGTCGCCTCCAGTGTTTGGTTGTGTGTTGTTCTACTACTACTTTCACGTAACTAATGATGCGATGTTCATTATTTATCATTGAGATGATGACAGTGATGATCATATGAATGACAAACGTCACACACGTTTTATAAGATAAAGAAAAAAAACGCCTTGCCAACAATTTAAAATAATATGTATTATCCAAGTGTCTCATGTTTCATCTACTTACATAACTATAATATTTACTGATATTGAACTAGTGATCTGCAGATTATATTAATTATGTAATTGATTACTTCTGATTGAAGATTAAGATATACTAATAAAAGATCACTCATCAATAAAGTGCAAAACATTAAAAAGTATTCATTCATTATTTATTTCCTGACTAAAAACTTTATATTTCACAAGTTATAAGTATAAGTAGGTCCTTTTTATTTTTATAACTTCCTTTCTTTCCAAACATTTTGATAAATTAAAGAATACCTAATTTACAAACCCTTGAAACTATAACTAACTAAATAAAAGGATTAATTCAAACTATTAGTAACCTACTAAAATAAGAACAGAACTGAAACCTTTCTCCCTAAACCGTTTAATTAAGCAGAAAATATCAAAACTTGCACACACCCTCTATATTACAGTGTAGGACACACAATATGGACACGCCAGGCGGACAGCGGACACTTGCATCCCATCTAATTAAAGTTTGCCTTCGTTTGACGCGAAGCCAAAATATTGGCGAATACGGAATTTCGGACCACGAAGTTACGGTAATTGCTTCGTCATACAGCTATAGGAAACCGTGATTAAGGTAGACAAGATAACAGTATTTTTTAGAATAGAACTTGAATTTAAACTACACGTGTTTGTAACGACGGCTTACTTACAAAATAATTCGATGCTAATAATCAAGTTTCGATCAATTCTAAATTAAGTTGCTTTTTTCTGAAGATGTCAATTGATTGAAGTTAAAATTGCCCGGAGTTTTTGTTGCCATAGCGAAGTTGACCATAGTTTGACACCATTCGCCAGAAGGTAATATATTCACTGATAAGTATAAGCTTTTCTGAAATTGGGGGTATGTCGGTATTAGTAACACTATTTTGTGTTAGCTTCTAGAACTTAACGATCAATTTACGAGTAAGTTTCAATGATCTCTCATTTGACTGACAACATTTTCAAAACTTTTTTTGTTTAACACTTTGCGTTTTGATATTGTTTTGTACGAACAGCAATAAAATAAAGTTAGTAGTGTACCAACTAACACAATACGACGGCTGCAGCCATTTGCGTCGCGTCACGCATCGCTCGGGAAAAAATCAATTTAACATTTTTGATGGGTGAAATAACAGGCAACATAGCAACGGATAAGTATGGATTTATATGAAAAAAAAACATTGTCATTAATTATTTTGAATACATTGCCAATTTATTGAATCATGATTAAAAGGACTAATTTTAAGAAAAGACGTGCAATAATATCCAGCTTACTGTTTACATGAGTGATTTGGTCACAAAGTGCGAGTCATATGTGCACTTATTTTTTATTATCATCAGTCATGTAAAAAATAATACGGCATAACTAAGACAATCCTTTTTTGTGATTGCTAAAAAACAATGTTTTACTACTGGTATTGGTCAAATAAATTAAAAACGAATCCAAATAGAAACCATCACCAACTTTCATTTATCACTAGTATTTTGAAGAGAGCTGTCCATACTAACCGAACCATTTACAACGTTGTGCCTCCCTTGACCATTCCATCACGCGGTATTGACACCTCAATCGGGTCGGTTTATACCTCCAGTTACTGTCACTCAAGTTAGAAATGCCTTCGTGATTGATCATTCAATTTTAAAACTATGACGCTTTGATAACTGCAGGTTTTTGTACAGCTTCTGATTGAAAAACTATAAGCACAATATTTTATTGAATTCAGTCATAAATAAAATTGTGTAAAAAAGATTTTAATACTTAGGATTTGATTATAAATAAATTACTATGTTATTTTTAAACCCGGCTTAGACGACATTTTCGGCCGTATATAGGTAACGTAGTTTTCATTTCGTAAAGCACTTTGTACTTTTAAGCCACGAAAAGTGCCCTTTGGATGGCTCGTGACAGTTCGGCTTTGGTTCTGTTCCTCTTGTTGCGATGACCTCCGGGGCGCAGCAGTATGTATACCGAACTGTTTAGCGAAAGGTTTGATTCTAAAGCCAATTTAATAAAAATGCCTTTTCAAGATTAGGTCATATCTAGGTGTAACAAGGTTCTACTCCGGTTCATTGTGTGGTACTTATAACATTATTTGTCTGGTAGCTTGGAAATTTTCAAGGACCACGTTAGATACCCTAAAGGTTGCACTCAAAATTATAACCTTATAGTTACTCAATGTCGCAATTTCGAACATAAAGAGTACAACCCTAACCTTAATGAATGTCTAAAACTACTATCAAGCTCGTCGTAATGGTAGTCTTACTAACCGGATATTAATAGCTATGGACAGCGGTGCATCTTCGGACAATATGGTCCAGCAATAAATCAGGTTGTTGGCTTGGATGTCCATAGAATAATATTACTCAGAGGATGTCCAGACACAGGTGCCAGTAATGCGCCCGCGCAGAATGTGGTACCAACTTTGAAAATGCCACAAGGCATAATAGATGAAATTTTTATGTAGAATTTTGAGGTATGTATATTACGTATTGTTAATGGAAGGTGCAAAGCAAAATTACTATCATTTAAATATCTTTTCGAGAAGGTTCGTGGTAATGTTCGTAAGCACAATACATTCAGTTTTCTTTTAGAAAAATTAAAAAATTCAAGGTAAGCTATCCAGTCGTCAAAAGTTAACGTTAACACCGTTATATTTCGTTCGTAACTTTTGTTAATCTCATAAAAAACAAAAAACTTCTCCATTAAAATTTCGATGACTGACAGCACCACAAAGTAGATTGCTACCGTCGTCTCCCGAATTTTGATCCACCGTAACGTCATTATCTCTAAACAGGGTCCCTTGTTTTGACATAACTAGTGCTCCTGTCAATTCGTCTAAATTATGACCTCTTACGGCTCTTAATAAAGGTATAATCCGACAAATTGGAGAGGCACTCAATCTCCTCGGGACCCTATGGTGGTGTACGCCCACAAATTAATCCGGTTAGCGTTGGTTAACGGCACATCACCTGGTAACCCCCCACCCCGCTATTTCTCACAAACAAACATGTAGATATACTGGAACAGCTATTTGATTATTTGTTAATACACGTCACGAAGAACATATTCAAACATTTAATTTAAATATGTAATTGATGAAACTTTAGTGGTTTTTAAAATGATATTTCGAGTTAGATTTCCTCGTTTAGTTATTCATATTATTTTTTTCCATGGTCTCAGATAAGCGTTAAGTTCTCACCTAGTACAAAATATTTTATTTTTAATTATTCGTTTTCAAAAATAATTCTGGACCGATATTAAACTTAATGCGTCCAATTCATTGGAAAATCAGGTCCATACAATTCTAAAAATCTTTGATTAATTTTATATTATTGTAATTTCTAATTCCTTGTCGCTTCCAGTGTTATATACAATCGCAGTCATCAATACCGCTGACGGCAGAACGTGTGAACACGGCCACGAATTAGACAAGACTGAGCCGATCTGTCTCCGCCAACGGTGGAGGGGATGACCGCCAACACTAGTGACATCTTTAATTAAAACATAAAAACTACGTTAGAAAGTTACAGTTATTTAACGCGTATACTAAAAAAATGTTTCTTAAAAATCTTGTTTTGATTTGGCGTTAAATTATTTAGGTAACTTTTACCAAATTGATGCGTGAGGTGACATCGTACGTGCGGGACCCAATATAGTGGAATGTCTTATTTTATTTGTGACTAATGGCCGATCTCAATATTCCTACTATAGTTAAAACCTTGGTAACTGGAAACTGCTTGTTTTCTTTTTCTGACGTGTTTCTCTCTTTTTCATAGCTATCCACCATAATTTATTGAGATGCAAAGATATGGATAAAGGTTACCGATACCATGGTTTAATTAGCACGGCGTCAAAGGTTAGTAAGTTGTTGAATTAGGCCGTAAGTCGAACTTTAATTATGTGTTTGATTTTAAATTTTTGCTTTTATTATGTATTTCCATTAAGACATTAATATTTGGACCGGTCGGTTTTCCGACACCTGAAACATTAGCATAACAAACTTCTTAACCAGTACTTGGATACCCACATAACCTTACCATTTTAAAGTTCCCCTTCTTACCACTAACTCCTCATCGTCAACACCGACCTCAGGAAACCTGGTGTTATCTAAGCTTGAGGTGTCAGGACATACAACGCACCTGGGACCGAGTTACCCGCGACATGTTTATGGTGGAAAACGGCACAAAATGGCGGACACTACAAAATGGCCGCCGAGCCAGCGTTACGGCCGGCGTCGTAATTATGACGATACTTTTCATCGTGTGGTATGCAGGGTGTTCCGGGATTAATCAGAGATAAGTCTTGGTACTTGGCTGTCTCTTTGATTCTGCAATAGATTTAAGATGATTGTTTTTCTAGCTCGATCACCATCAACAGTCTTGTATGGTCAGTTAATAGCAAAGGCCATAGCAGCGCGATTAATTTATAAATTTTGGTTGACAAATATGCTTTGATTTTTAAGTAACAAACCGTGTTTTTCAATTTAGTATTTATGAGAACAACCATTCATTTCGAAAAATAGAGATAATTTAAAACATAGCATTTGCAACACCCTGTACATGAGTGGTAGCTAGCAGCTGTGGGAGTATCATTTTGTCTGCGTATGTTTATAGTGTTTACATTTTAAATATATTATATGGGACATGTTTATGAGAACCAGCATTAAATTATCACTTAATTATACGTTGACTTTACCTCACATGACTTAGCTAACTTAAAATTAATATATTTCAGCATTTCATTTCAAAATAACGAAAGACTGTTTAAAATTATTGAAAACAGCATAATATTTTGAATATAGCCTGCACTGAAGCCGAAACTAACAAAATTAATTACATCACATGAATTATTGAAACCTATTAATGAATGCACTAAATATCAGCTCTGGTGAAATTTATAGTCAAACTTGGGGCAGTTAGTCGTCCCGTGTATGCAGGCCAAGTTTGTATGTACTGGCGTATAAATTGATAAGCTTACATACGTACAAGGCAAGGAGTGATTTACTCCGCAGCGGGTGTGGCGCCCTGGTACTTCGGCGGTAAGGGATGGACATGATGGCGAAATGTATCGTGCTAAATTGACATTTTAAGTTGTCTCTAAAAAGCATATTGTTAAGGGTAAAATAAAATAATCAAAAAGGATATTCGATATTATTCTAATTCCCAGATTGAGGTATTTTTTTAGTCCAATCCATAAAAAAATTATGAACACCAAAACCACTTTTAAACAGTTCTAGTAAGTATTTTAGAACCTAGACAAAGGTTTACTCAAATTCCTTTCATTTATATAAAATCCGTCACCATCAGTCTATTCAGGCCGATCATATACATACAGATATATTTAAAGTTACCCTTCTTTTAACACCGTTTTTGTTGACATCCTACGTGTCTCCACAATGGCCTCTATCACTGAAGTAATCCAGGCAGACAATTTGTCGAGACTTTAAAAAGGATTTAACCTGGTAACATATTTAAAAGTCTGGCAGAAAAGTTTCCAGTAAGACACCTTTTCTAACCCACATGATTAGTCATCATCGTAGAACAAAAAAACCGGCCAAGTGCGAGTCGGACTCGCGCACGAAGGGTTCCGTTCTATCATTTTCTACCTGTTTATTAAAATCGAGTAAACATTGCTTAAAAATTACGTTTTGCTGTATGGAATTTAAATATTTTGTGAAAATTTTAAGGGTCTACCTGTTACCGTTTTTAATATTGAGCAAAAAAAAACAAAAAAAAACACGTTTATTGTATGGGGATATTAATATATTTTTATTATTTTTAGTATTTTTTGTTATAGCGGCAACGGAAATACATCATTTGTAAAAAAAACACCTTTCTAGTTATCACGGTTTATAAGATACAGCCTGGAGACAAACAGACAGACAGACAGCGGAGGCTTAGTAATCCCGTTTTACCCTCTGGGTACGGTACCCTAAAAACTGATTACACTAATTAAAATGAACTTACCTACAATTTTAAATTAACGCGTTTCAAAATCCATTAATATCTCAGTAAGTATAAGTTTTGAATACTTCGGCCATGAACATTTTGACAAGCAAACAGTTCTTAGAAGCACCTTCCCACACGCGGTTTGTCATGATAAACTTTAAAAGTACGTCCCTGAATACCCCGAATTAATCTTACGCCTAACACACTAACGCGCCTTGACGTGAGGGTGACCATTCTTCATTAGCACAAAGGAACTTGGCCTTTGTCTTTCATTCATTTACGATTGTACCGTACACTCCGAACCGCGGCCTTATTCGGCTACCACTCAAAAATCTCCATCTTCTATCTCTGTCTAACACCGAATATTCGAAAGAGACGGAGCGATATTAACTTGGACTGGGCTGTGCTCAGGTGGTCGGGAATAGGGTGCCCACGTTTTGGTGAGAGGCCGGGCTTGATCCCTGTCAACAAATCCACAATACAAGCTGACTTGTTGTCACTGTACGACAACAATGAAATGATAAATGTTCGGTTTCTTGTTGATACGACTGTATTGAGCCGGAGTTTGAAGGTTGATTCGAGATCAATTGCAGCGGCAGTGGCTTACGGATTGATTTATATACCGGACTGGCCGGTGACGTCAGCAGTGATTTAATATTGAACCAGAGATGTAAGGATCGGGGTGAATCACTTGTTTGGGAAGTGGATGACACAATTAATTAAGTTCAAACCAGTTGGATGTATTGGTGAATATGAGACACTTATGTAAATTGAAAACGAATACTTATTTTAAGTCTAGCTTAAGCTCTCAGTTATTCTGTCAAAGAAAGGAATACCTCATTCAAAACGATTTAGCTTTTTTTTCTGTCTTAAAAATCATCCCTTGCCAGACTGCACTAAATACCTCAAACAAACGCTAAGCCAATCACCATCCAGGTACTTGTTTGCCAAATTACTCTCGAATAGAACTTAGTGCTAACCCGGGCAAGTGACAAAACAAACTTTACACACCGGCGTTTACCGGCTCAAAGCGGTTTAAACCAGTGTGAGGTGGTTATTTAGAGGATAGAGTTTAGACGTCGCAATGACTTTAATAAATTTAAAGCAAAAGAAACAAATGGGAAAAAATGTTTCATTGAAAAGTGTCAACGCATTTTTATGGTAATATTTTCAAATCAAATCAAATCAAAATATTTGATTTGCAGAGCCTTCATTGTTTGTCAAAAGTTTTACACTTAATTAAAGTATCAATACAAATAACTTCCAATAACGTCTGTAGTTGAAAAGGAAAAAACCAAAGGAAAATAGTTTTTTTATGTAAAAAAGTCAGCAAATGAACTCTGGAGACATTGGCATTGTTATTTGAAGGTGCAATGATTAAATAATGCATTGCACACTCAAGGCTTAAGATGACCAAGCCTTTTGATCCTGTTAGGTATTCCATTGGCTGTCCACCCCTTTATCCGGAACACAAATACGTATACACCTAGTTATTATGCTGGTCAAAATAAGGTTCATTTTTGTTTGTTTCCAAATACGCAAATGAATGCGCTAAATTATTTTTTTCGAGATACTTTTTCCCGCAGTAAAACGTTCTTCTTCACCATTCGCCATTTAAATAGATAATAGTATTTCTATGGCATCCAACAGCCCACTGTTCCTCGTCGTATACAGGGTGTGTCGGTCCCCGTGCGAGCTGCTCGCGTCACTAACTCGACCCGAAGTGCACTTCCCCACCAAAAAGCTGCCGGATGCTGCGGTTGCAGCTTTTACCAACACGCTGATTATGATGTTGAAAGATGCTTGATTGGGATTAAAAGATATTGTATCGTAAATAAAAGTTTTTTTTAATGAAAGTGTGATGTATACAAGAGGAGAAATTAATGTTGCTTAAGATTTTTTTGTTAAATTATTTTAAGTTTTAATCGCACCTTTTATTACAATAAAATATCACTTTATTATAAATAATAAGTATGTTTTTTTTCCTTATCACTGAAAATTATGCGACGGACGGATCTTGCAAACCCTATTAAACTTTAAAATATTAGAATAAATAGATATTAAAACACTTTTTTATCTTTATTTATCTCTTTGTCTAAAATAAAAACAGATATCTCTCTACCCGTCATTCGGCAGCATCCATAAAGGTAAGTCCGCACAGTGCAATGGTCCGTAACAACGAACGCACGCTGCGTTTAACTCGCCCAATCTTTATGTTAAGGTGCTGGGCGACATTCGCCATTCGTTCACTTGGCATTTGGCTAAAAGGGTGCCGTAATTATTATTGTCCTTAGCTTTTTGTTATTGTGTTTGGTTTTGGCCGTGGTTTTTGATGTGATTGGCATTTTTCAACGATACCCTAGGGAGTGTGGATTTTGTAAAATGGCGGACGCTGGCTAACGTCAATCAATCTGTATAATTTTAGAGATTTATGTATCCCTGATGATTTCTGCAACGTTTCTTAATTTTTTTCCTGGATCTATCTTAATTTTTCAAAAATATTATGATTTTGGGAAGACAACTAATAAAGCTTCACTAATAAAAAAGTATTTTTTACTTTGTCAAAGTAAGATAAGGCCATGTGACATTATGCTTTATTAACACTTTTTAAGTAATGGCAACTATTTTGCCACCAAGATTTTTCTTTTTTTTCTTTTGCTTGAATGGTTGTAAATGTGTATTTTTTTATAATGGTAACACTGAAAACAAAGGTAACTCAAATATTTAATAATATTTAATAAAAAAAATATTTGTGTATTTTATTGTACAACTTTAAATGTTGAAGATACTGGTGTTCCTTTTTCCAGTATCTATAACTTCAACATTTAATTCAAAATTAATAAATTAGCATTCTAAATGCAAAACTAATAACGGCCTCTGCCTTAAAAAGGGTTAAATAATGTAGGTACTGTTTTTTAACGCCGATGACGTCAAATAAAAATATCATACAAAACCATGCTACCGAGCAACATTTATTTTATTTCATTAACATTCCATATTTTCAACAATAATTTCATACAAATCCGAACTATTTAACCTCCAAAGCGGCGAACAATGACATCCACATAACCCGATTTAACCCTACACCATACCGCACGACAAAATAATCGAAATCCATTACCAAATAGTTTGCACAAAACACGACGGGTAGGTAAGTGGCAAAACGCGTGAACCGCAAAGCAAGCATGACAGAACAAAGTTTGCCAACCGGGTGGAACTGCTTCCGGGCGGATTAAACCGGCTCGGTGCGGCGCGCGGCGGCTTGAACTGGTTAAGCTGAGTTAGTCAGGTGAGATCTGTGTTGCGTTTTGTTGGCTGTGCGGGATTTCATTGCAAGAGAGCGTTTTTTGATTTTTAGAGTTTGCAAGGAAAGGAAAAAAGAACGCTTATACTTATATCACTTTGTTGGTCGTTTATTTTCTGTCATCACTTTTTTTCTCAGAAACACGCAATCCCTACTAATATTATAAATGCGAAAGTAACTCTGTCTGTCTGTCGGTCTGTCTGTCTGTCTGTCTGTCTGTTACGCTTTCACGCCTAAACCACTGAACCGATTGTGATGAAATTTGGTATGGAGAAAGAACTGAACTTGGGAAAGGACATAGGATACTTTTTACCGCGGGAAAACTTCTCATTCCCACGGGAAACCGACTTCCACGCGAACGGTGTCGCGGGCGGCCACTAGTAAATAATAATAATAAATAAACACCAAACATTTTACATTGATTGAGAATTGATTCCTTGATATTGTGTCCGATAATCATCCGTCTAAGTCCTCACTATTAAGATCTAAGGCCATTTTGAATATTTTGACACTACAATCAAGTTGGTACTTCAATTCCTATTAAGAAACTTTTTGCATATGCCTATGACAAAATAATGAATCCTTCTTTTCCTCTTACTTACCTAGCCACATCTTCTACACAATCGCCAGCTCTAAATTCACCTATACTAGATTTATAAAGCCCTTGGACCTCGTCAAATCCGCAGCTTACCGTGTTTACTGCAAATTAACCAAACAATTGATGGCCAATTGATCGTCTAATGTTCGCATATGGCCATTATATTAAATCAAACAGACCGGGACAGATCTAGTACCTGTACAAAGACCCTATTGATTTAAGAGCATATGCAGTGCCGGTGTAGTGCGCTTGAGGGTTAATTAAGGTAAGTAATTTGGTAAGTTGAGTTAAAAGAGCATTTGAGTGCGCTTGGCGTTTGATAGTGGGTTGGTGCATCGTGTGGGCAGATCAGAGGTTAAAATTTTAAGGATCGGTTGCATTAATTAAAAAAAAAAGTTTATTTACACAATTTGCATTTAATTACTACTTAAGTTACTTGTACCACTTAATAAATAACTATGGTAAATTTAGCTTATATGTTAAAGAACTTTTTTTTTCAAAACTGATAGTAGGTTTAAAAGTAGTACCTAAGTATTTATATTTCTCGTTGCTTGACTTCTCGAAATTCTGATATTCACAGTATCCAAAAATGGTTTTAAAAAACCAAAAACATGTTGTCATTGTTATTGCCTTCTTGTTTCTTCCACCATCACCCTTAGTCACAAATCTCCCGGCACACTTACAAGACAATCGTTACAGACTAATTGATTACCATACACCGCCCGCCCGCAGTTGGCAGTAGGTACAAATTGCCCGCCCGTATCTCAAGATACTATGGCCTATCAATAAACTTGGTCAGGCAGACGTTGTAAATTGGTGACGCAATTTACGACTGAAGCGTCTTGGAGCTGTGACGGTGGGAATGAAGATTTAAACGGAGGGGAGGTCAATATTTGAAGGATTTTGGCTGGATAATAGTTGATATTCAATTGGATAGGTTGCATTCGATTTCTTATCTGTTGTATGGAAAAGAGGAAATTCTAAGACTGTTTCAATTGGTTAATTGTTCCAACCACTTTATAAATAAAGTAAATTCTTTTTTATCTTTGGTAATAGGTTTATATTGGTAATAATTTTGAATTGTAACAGCTTATGTAGGTACTATACAAATAAACTAATTTTGACTCAGTTAATTTGTAAAAAGGGAATCATTCAGAGGGTTTTAGTGTTAAATTACTATCTTCGTCGGTATCATTCCATCTATGTATATAAATAAAAAAAAACAGAACGACTGCACCAAATAAGTTTTTTTTTGTTTTTTATTATCAGTGCCCTTTGTTAGTAAAGATTATAAAATATATTTAATATTAAAAAAAAGTTTGCAGTACATCACTAGTGCGGTTGGGTAACTGGTAAATATAGATTACAGCAACCTATCTTTTTCAATAAGTATTGAATAGAAATACTAAAATCCCCAAATAAAAGCCAAATTTTAACCCTTAAGAGGCCGCGCCCTGTTTACGCGGGCTTTCACCGTCATTTCCCGATCATGAATATTAATCGCCGGTGAGATTGACGTGTGCGCCCGTCGACGCTAACGTGAAGTGAAGCCGTCGGTAACAATCACTCGCGATTTAGGAATTACAACACTTACTTAATTATTATGGAATTAATATTAGTAAAGTTTTTATTAATATATTTTTTATATATTTTTTTAGTATCAACAGTTTTGTTTTATCTATCTGTCGTTAGGGCGTGAAAGGAACACAAATAAAAATTTACATAGAAAAATATTTTATTCAGCAACTTATTGTGATCAAACGAAAAATCTAATCGAAAAATCCCCAATCAAACAATGCTAACCCTTCTTTCCACCTGGTCTAGCCGACCCATAAACAGTGGCAAGAAAAGCAAAATGTATCCGGTCGACGTATCGTGCCCAAAGCCTGGTACAAATCTAGTAGTGGATAGCGAGCCTGATCGACAAATCCGGCAGATTACACGCTGATACAAGACCATGTTTATGTGACAAGCGGCGGACTAGCCGGACCCTATCGAAGGGTAGGGCTGCCACTTGATTTAAAAGTAAATAACAAAATCAAAAGTTTTTTTGTTTTTTTTAATAAAAACGCATCGCTCTTAGCAGATAATAGCACTTGTTTGCTTTTTAAAAGTACATGAAATAGTATTTTTTAACTCGAAACAAAAACATTAACCTAATTCCGCTTAAAAGTTTAAAAATTATACCAAAATACCAGGTATTTCTAAACTTGAACGAACAAAACCAACACAACAACATGTACATAAACACAAAACTGTCGCAGACGCAAAAACAGAAGCCAATCAACTTCTTCGAATTTCGAAAATAAAATGCCACCATCCGAAACACCGGAGCGAAATGTAAAGCAGTTGGCAACCCTACGAACTTATCGAGAGATAGAGGGAAGGTAGCAGAATAATATTTTGGCTTACACAACGAGACTAACTTTTAATAGTGTAGCTATGTTTATGATATGGGTTTTGGTATCGAAAGAATGGCATGCGGGTCCAGAGAGACCGAGGTATACGATTTAAGGGTTAAAACTTTGATTGAAGTTATTTGGGCCATTTGGTGGTAAAGTTATTGTTTTTAGACGGAAAACGGGAGCTAGGGTTAGTAAATACTTTTCTTAATCTCATGAGATATATCATTTATTTTTGTAGTAAACAGTAGTTTTTTTTAACTTTGATGTTGTATGGATTTTCGTTTTCGTTTACTTTTTTTTACTTAAAATCAAGTATTTTAAATATTAGCTTTTTTTCCATTAGCGTTAAAAAATTAAGCTTAATTTAAAGTTTAGTATAAATTCATTTCTAATTCACCCCAAAACTATTAATTTAAAAAAACTATCCAGTTCGGGGTTCGATTCCCGCCGCGCACGTGTAATTCCACCGTGGCCTCGGGTTTGAGTCCCGGGATGGACATATTTAAGGTATTTTATTTATTTTCAGATACAAAAGCCCTTATCAGCGGATGTATGTAGCGTTAGGGCGCGTGTAGACGGAAGGAAAAATATAAAATAAAGGCCCGACGTAGTAATAACAAGTGGTTTTACAGGTAATTAGTATGTCAATTTAGTTTTACACATAACTAGCTTTCTTTCCTGCGATTTCACCCGCAGCTAAATGGAATTACCCGTGGGAATGAGTCTTTTTCCAGCAGTAAAAATTATCCCATTTTCTTTCTTTTCGAACTATCTTCATTCCAAAATTCATGTCAATCCGTTTAGCCGTTTTTACGTGAAAGTGGGACATATAGACAGACAGACATACCTACACAATTTCACATTTATAATATTAGTAGGTAAGACTTAATTTCTACTTTTTCTTTTGATTTATGGTTACTTTGGAATAAATAATTTAGAACTACATATTTTTTGATTACAACAAAGCATTTTTACTACACCTTTCATAAAAAATCTTAAATCAATTATTCCAGTTCAAACCTGCCTTTACCAACCGGCTCATAATAAACTAGACATTTGATGGTGCCCCAGCGATATCAACATTGATGCGCTACTGCCTTTCGGACCGAATGGGAGCAACCAACGTGCTGCCCGAAAATATTGGACCGCTACTCAAATTTAGAATGGGTTTATTTTTTATTTTTGTACTGAGGTTGTTTATTGTAGTTTAAGGTTTTGTAGATGGCCAGTACTTGATTGAGTGTAAGAGGTGCAGCATAATAATATGTATACCTATTTGCATGCTAGCCACATGAAAAATCGGTCCGCTACTCAAATTGAGAACAGATTTGTTTTTTATTCTTGTACTTAATTTGTTTTCGTCGACGGCCAGTATTTAAAGATTAAGTCTCAGAGGTGTAAAATGCAAAAAAAAAAAAGTTACGTAATACAAAAAGTGCGTCATTAGCGTCAATACCAGTGACGGACGACATGACTTAATGTTGTCACAGAGTAAACCATAAACTGCTTACTCCAGCCAGCGCGGTCCAGTAGCTTCTCTCTATTTGTCAGTACAACATGCCTCTGACAAACCCCTTCGGACCTTTACCCCTTCCTACCCTCGTGTATGACAGCTATCAACAAATTACATAGATAGGTTACTTTTTACCTGTAACCCTACTAAACCATGGTAGATAGCGAAAACATGGAATAACACAGTTTCCTTTATGATTATTTTTGAACTAAAACTATAATTTTATACAGGACAGGGTGTGATAAGGTGTACCCTCTTTTCTTTAATGATAGGGCACATTGGGACGAATTGTTATGAAACATAGTTTGATGTGGCATGTTATTCGATCTTGTGACCCAGCCTTTACCAAGAGGCGTTCACGGTGTAATAAAATTTCGCTTATTCTAGATTTTTAGTTTATTCTAGATTTTTCCACTGTTAAAGAGTTTAATACCATAGGAATGAAGTTTTGACTTCTTGAACCATTTTTTTTTATTTTACGTTTTTTTAATATAAATAACCTAGTAAAAATCTTAAAATCATATAAGGAGGTCTGTGTCTACGTAATAAGACGTTTACACAACCTTACCACAAGTTTCTGTGTGTAGCTCACTAATAGTTTACCCTAGCACTCTGGAATACGCGCTGTATGATGTGATTAACTGTAGTGATATTGTAACGTCGTAAAAAAACTTAAAAACTTACTGTCGAATCGACGCCTGTTTTTAGTTACAATCCTTAAACAAAAGAACAAAGGTGATTCCCAGCCATCGTATCTTAACCCTTGCCAGCATCTATCATCCCTTTATCGCCTCATAATAATAATAAATAACATTTAACCAACAAACTCGCCATTTAAGTGGGCTCCGTGAGTTATACCACGCGCCAAATTTACGCCAACCGGAGGCATTAGCATTAATATCAGATATTATTTATTGATACTCTAGTGAGGAAATTTCTTTTGCAGTGTCTCTTACAGGTTAATAAATGGGTAGTTTTGTGGTCGATAATTTATAACCTGAGATGGACGTTATTGATTTTTTTTCTATTACTACAAAACTTCTGCTTTTTTCACTCTTTGGTCTAAGCAAAGAGTAGATCTTCAGTATAGTAGAATTTCTTCGAAATATCAGTAGTGCTATATTGTTTCAAATAATTTGAAATCAAACGGCTAAACTTACTGTAGTAGTTAACAGGAAACAGTTGTTTCAGAAATCATTGTGAACTAAGTCAGCAAACGACTTTGAAATCAAATTATCGTTATGAAGAAATCAAGCATATAAACCGAACATAAAAATTAACAATAAACAAACAGCCACCTAATTCAAACTTCCAAAATATTGCGCGGCAAAATTTTATCTCGCGCCAAAACCAGCCGCCATTTTGATGATCTCGTTAACGGTAAGATGACACAAAATGGCCGTAATTACACCCACTTAGGGGAAGTAATCGCGCCGAAGCTGTTGTTTTTGGCGAATTTACAGGCACCAAGCGTGGCATTGTTTATTAAAGTTTTTTTATTGTTATTGCCGGGTCTAATTGGTGTTCTGTATCGGGGCTCGGCTGAGACGGTGCGCCGGAGTTTTTAATTTGATTGCAAGTAATTGATTCGGTGTTGGTGTTTTAAAAATTAAAGGCAGTGTTTTTTGATGGTAAGTAAGTATGGCATTTGATAAACTAAGGTTTTATTTAATTGTTTTAACGTAACATTATTTGTTCTACAACAAAGTGGAAAAAGAATGATGTTTTAATATTTTTTCTACTGGCTCCAACTTTGAGTTTTTTTGCCTCATTATTTCATTACCACTAACACTACAGAGGATGTACAAAATCTCTGTTGGTTAGTTTCTTATGCCGGCCTGAAATATATTATTTAGTTCCTTAGGACATTAGATACAGGAATTAGTAGGCTATTCAAACCCAGGAACTTTTCGACCTAACAGCCTACCTGGATTTATCTAACTGTATTTCACCGCATCGTAATGTCAGGTCCTAGAAAGGTCACCCTAATGGTTTAGCATCTTGTGATTTAACATCTTTGTACATACGGGGAATAAAAAAGTTAAGTTTTCTGGGTATACTGTTAGTGGAATTAGTACCTAACTGTTCAGGCTTGAGAATACATGTTTTCAGGCTTCGGAAGTGGTCTTTTTACACTCGTTATATGCCATAGAAGGTATAGCTATAGGTTCCCTTTTATCCAGTTGGTAAGAAATATAAAGATCGACTCCGTACCGATTATTTCGATACTTATTTTGCTGTGTTTGTTTTTTCTTGTTCTTGTCCTGTAAACATTACATATTTTTTTCTCAATTATTTTATACCCTTTACAAGAAACCAGCTTTCATAGTGTTAATTACTCTTTTATTAAATATTTGTTTTTCATTCCAAAACTAGATCACCGTACTCTAATTTTTTTACTACATTTCTTGCTATGAACGTAGGAAGCCTGTGCCCTACCAGTGGGTCGTATATAGGCCGTTATCGAAAGGGCCCACTCTTACACCAGAATCTTAGCCCTCCACCCTGCAACCCCCACGACGGACAAACAAACATACAATATCAATACCACAGCGTCATAGTTCTAAGTTAAAACCGTCTTTCAAACAATACAGTAAGAGGGTAAGTTAACAAGGCTTGCTTGAATTATAGGTTAAGTTACAGTCAAGTTAGAGTCTTCATATTGTTTACCTTGTCGTGTGAACGTTTACCATTGCTAAGTGATTAAGAATGCGGGGCTCGGACAGAGGTGCGGTGGAGCGGGCTGGTCAAGGTTTGTGTAAAGTTTTTGCATTTTTAAATAATATTGCTTGCTTGAAAATAATAATAAGCTTGAGTGGGAACTAAGTGTAGAGGTCCTACTACTAATGTTGAAGTAAAAAAACGAATTAAAACCAAGAGGCATGAAAGCATTTGTCATCATAATATAAATAATAAAATAAAAAACGGTACATTATATTATGAGGCAAATGTGGAACATGAAGAAACGTTTTTGTCTTGGTGAAATAGATAATATAAAAATGGATACTTAAGCTGTTTTTTATTTACTAGCAACTGTTACTTACTCTATTTTTTAAAAACGTTGCTTTCTACTTTTCTTTTTAAGGAAATGGCACTGGAAAATGAATCTATCCCAAGCTCAGTGTACAGGACTTCACTAAACCTCCGTCGATCACGAACCTTCCTCATGCCACACATTTCCCAGCTCCGCCCCACTCCTGTCCTCCTCCACAAACTCGTAAGATACAGTTACGTTCAAATTCCAAGAGTAGCAACTTAAACTGAAATAACTTATATAGAGAATCGGCGATCGGCCATTGTCGTCTAAGCTAAGAGGCAATTATCATTAATTATTATTAAATGTGACGTTTGTGTGATAAACGGGGGCCGATAACTTGAGCAAATAACTTAGCTTAAGTTAGGGGTGTTTGTGTGATTCGGGGGTGGGGGCGTACCTGGGTAATGGGGTTGTGTTTTGATTGGTTTTAGTTTATCAAAAGTTATTTTTGTAAAACTTTTTTGATATTTTTTTTTTCCAATTATACTTTTTACGCTTATCGGTTGAATAGACCCACGAATGCCAATAGGTCCTTTTTTTCGGGTATAAAAAGATTAATTAAATTATGGTTTCCTTTTGAAAATTTACAACTATACGGTTTTAGATGTACATTGGGTGCCTTAGCTTTTTTGGACTATTAACATTCCTTCCAAGGCGCAGAGATTAAATGCAACATCACTAGCGGACACCCATCCTAGTACTGACCGCGGCCGACGTTGCTTAACCTCAACCATTGAGTGGACTGTCACAATGAGCCATTGAATTATCAATAAAAAATTAATAGATACTATAATTGAATCTACACATAGTAATATATCATATGCAAAGTCAGATTTAAAATCAAAAATGTTAAAGTAAATAGCAAACCACCATGCGAATACATCCATTAGTATAAGATATCCGTGTTTAACTCTCCCCTCCCTTATTCTAATAACTTACTTAAACTTATCAATAGCAATCGATCTCCGATACTATGAACAAACACAAACACCTCCGCGATACCTATCGAAGCCTTTACAATGAAATTTGTTCGAAACTCCTGGAATGATCCGGAATGTTCTCGAATGTTCTCGAATCTTCTGGAATTAATGGGCTGTAATGCTGATAAACATCAATTGACAATGCGGATTGTATGATGAGAAAAGGCTGGGGACTTTGTGACCCCCTTTCTGTTAGATTTACTTAGATATGCGACTCTTAATTGTGATTAAACATGTTTAAATTTGAAACGATGGCTAATAAGAAGATACATTGTATGTATTTTTACAGTGTTTTATGAAACCAAATAACTTTGGATTAAAACTTGTTTTAATTTTAGGTATTTAAGTTGCTTTATTAATTATGCGTTTTATAAAGTAAAAGTATGTTGTCTGTCGCCATATAAATAAACACTTTTTTTACAAAAATTATGTTTTTCTCATATTTAATTCGTCCCTCACTTAGGGTAAAGCAGGTAATTACTATTCTCATTCCGTCTTCACTAGCAACTGCTCTACACATCTTATACCCGAAACATGCAAAACAGGACACTTTACTATCTTCAAACACCATCTTTGTATTCTATACTTTAATTAAATACGAATTAGTACTGTTCATTAATAAGGGGTCGCGTAACGCACCTTCTTTAAGCGAATTGTCTGTAGTCGTGTACAGAGAACAACAATAGATGTATTGAAGTGTTATGGGATGTATGGGGAGACTGGGGGTGATTGGTTGCGGGGTGTACCTGTGTGAAATGTTCGACAAATGCGCAGATCGCGCCTTGTACAAATTGGCCGCATTAATATAAGAAAGTGGGTGCAGGATGTTCGCGGAATTATGGTGCTAGATATTGAACATTTGTACTGATTTGATATATCAAAAAGTAAGTTGGAATATCATATTACTCAAAAAGCTTTGTCATTAAATAAATATGTACGTATTTTATCTCAAAACAATAAAAAACTCAAACTTCAACAAATATTGTCTGTGTAAAATGAAGATGAGCTTACGTTTAAACCTTGAAAAAGTAAGTTTTATATAAAAACCCACCAATTCTTGTCGTATCTAGTGTAGAAATTCGTAGCACCAAAAAGTCGATTCGTTAACGAAGGTTGTCGACTGCTCGTCTCGAAGCAGGAGAACAAATACAAAGGGGAGATAAGGGTAAATAGACTGGCACGATGTTCAACACAGCACTTTTCAAAATTAAATAAATGATCAAGCTCACATGAGAGTTTTTAAACCTTTATTTTTATATATATCTTCAGCTGCGAATTAATTGGTTGATTAAATCTTAATGACTGATCGACGAATCATTAGCAAATATCAATTAATACTATTACTTATCTGCTTCTCAGAAATAAAATAAAAACATATGCTTGTCAGCAATTAAATAAGATGTTCCGTGGTACCAATTTTTTTCTATTAAAAAATATTTCTTTTTATTAAAAAAACCATTCTTATATTTTATGAAACTACCCCAATGTGATACCACCTTTCTGCCCTCACCTCCGCCCGCTGTCAATAACCCGCCATCACTCCACCAGCCGCTGAGGAATGTTAATTAAAGACAGACTGATCGCCGTTCGATTCCCGACGGGGGTACTAATAGTGATCACGGAATTGCGATACCTGTTGTATATTAAAAGGTAGGTAGTTTTATAATTTTGTGAAATCCTTAATAAACATTAATAATGCTCACAATCATACTTTTTTGAAATTCGAATAAGCGAATCGTTTTTGTGATTTATCGTTTTTATTTTAAATTCTACTACTTAACTCAGCAATCTGTCAAATTAAGCTGTTTTAGTTTGAACAATATCTAATTCTTTATTTCTTAAAGCAGGAAGAGCTTTACATTGACCATATTATATTTGTTTATATTTATTAAATTGACAAAAATTTATAATATTTGTAGCTATTCAGAAATAATAAAAAACCTTAAAATAACATATTACGTATGCGTATTATTTGAAAATATTTCGCCAACATATATTTTTCACATGTGATAATTTACATGAAAAGTATCCCGTTTATCTTCCACATCACCCCGGTCTCCCCTAAGTCGAACTCAAGAGCCTCCTAATTTCTGGATCTACCCTCAAACACACGCTTCCTATAAAGGGGTGAAATTATAACACTTCACTAAACCTACAGCGAAATTTATACCCTGATGGGGGAAGAAAACCTTCAATTATTTTTCATCCCTTGTTCAAATTAAAAAAGATTTTGAATAAGATTCAGTATGACTTGAGTTTTTCAATCGCCACCCCTTTGTTTGAAGGCTCTTGTGCGAATGATATACGCCGGTGATTTATTTAGTACTTTCACGATTTTGTGGGTTTTCTATTGTATTTTTATTGCCTTATGGTATTATTAGATTATATTTGGAACGTTTCGAAAACAGAATTATTACAAAACTTCATCCTTATTTATATTTAAGAATGCCGAAGGTTACTTTTATATTTCCTATAGTGAAACCAGCAAGTCATTTGCAAAATCTTATCCAGGTACTAGTTAACATCCGTAGTAGTTTTTAGAGTTCCTAAGTTTGACTCCCGAATCGGTAACAGCTATAATAAAATAATAACAATAATAGCCTATACATGTTTCAATAGTTGAGCACAGGACTCCTCGGAGAGCGAGAGGGTTTGAGCCGTAATCCACCACGCTGTCTCGGTGCGGGTTGGTGGATCACATGATGGATTATCATTCTACCATGTTGGTTTTCTCACGATGTTTTCCCTCACCGTTAGTGCGTGATAAACATGTCTATAATTTGGATAATATCAAATTAGTGGTAAGTACACCCAGTCGGGATCGAACCCGGAATCTTAGGTATAGTAGACCCGTTCTTGTTGCCACTAGGCTACCACGCACAGTTAAAAACTAAAAGAAGGCTGCTTTTTTTTGTGTGATTAATTTGCCTTTTAAGTTTATATTCATCTATTATCACTGTTTTTGTGAACCACCTTTTAAGTGTCCGGATCGTTCGAAATTATTTTATTTATCATTCCTACCTCTATGCTAACCTTAGGTCCATAGATGTGATGAGGTAGTTAGACGAACTTGAATTCTATGATAACTTTCCGATGTTAAATTTAAAATGATAGTGAAAACTATATCAAAGATTTCAACGTTGCTTTAAAGTCGGCGGACATACAAACAGGCATGCATACACGCATGGTGACTCTGCTTCATAACACGTAATCAGTAGTAAACTGTAATATCTCAAATCGTTTAAAATAACATAATAATCCAGTCCCTACTCACCACCTAAAACAAATTGGAAAGAACAGCCAAGTCCAATACAGACATAGAGAACGCCATACGGGGCGATGCTATGCAAAATGCGCTAATTTCACGAAACCAAAAAATGGTAATGGTTATGCGTTAGTACGGACGCGTTTGTCTCCACGATAACGCGCGCTTACAATTAGCAAGAAAAGGGGTATGCAGGATAGAGCAAGGCCTTGCTAAAACCTGGTTTTGTAAATACGAATTCAAATAGATATTTGGTTTTAAAGTTTCAAATATAAAAATGATTTAAGAAATTTTTGTTTTATTTCAGTATTGCATCTTACAAGCTTTTTTGTTATTTAATTTACTTCTTTTTATTTCTTACTTATTTTGCTTTAATACTTATTCTAGAGCTGTAAAAGACAAAATTTTAAAATTTTTTTATAAACATATTTAAATAATTTTCTTATGCCGTATATCTAGTTAAAACCCAAGGCTTTCTTTTTACTATAATCTTTCTCGAACCGTCCTGCATACCCCCATCCAAACTTGCAATTAGACGTGACTCCTCGGCCATAATCGTTAATGTTTAGCACCGTCCACATATTTCTGTACCTTTGTGCAAATGCACCCCTGTCTAGAACCAACGGTGCCTCGATAGCGCGGGCCAATCACAGAGCTCCGTTACTGCTATTGTTACCGGCCAGCGTGATTGAGAACGCTTTTTCCAAATTCGAATTAAAAAGAACGCATGAAGCAGTTTCCAATGAGTTTCGTTTGTTTTTCAAATTAACTTAAATGAGTTAAATATGATGTTTGTGTCAATGCATGTTGCATGGATTTTATTCTGAAAGAGTTAATTCTAAGCTTTGATTGGAAATACGTATTTTTAAACTAGTTATGTTTAATAAAACACGTAGGTATTTTTACCAGAAATCCAGAACGATTGTCTTATTCAATCTCGGTTTCATTTCTCAATTACATGAAAACACATTTATATTAAATTAAACTCAATTGAAATTCATTACCAAGATTTTTTACAATCAATCTGTTACTTATCTTTCTTCTGTTACTCAACTATGACTATATTTACCATTATTTCACTAATTCCTAATTTAAAACTTTTCCCACACTGTCAAAACACAACGCTAATCAGCCACAACCCCGTCAATATACTGAAAATAAGGTAATCTTGCGAAGAATACATTACAAGTATGTAAGTAAGTAATTAAAGGTACATATCGGGCGGAGATTTCTCTGGGGCACCGCTAACACTTGATGGAGAAACGCCTGCCTTTATTGTGTGGGGCCACGAAACATGCGGGTTTTGAGGTGAATAAATATTGCGGAAAGCATCACACAAAACTGCACTTATAAAATATAAATAAAGTAGTGCGATTCTTATTAAAAAGCTAAATTTTATATTATTATAAATAACTTAAGCCATACAGAGACGTCTTTAATCCATATTCTAAAGGAATGATAATGTCAAACTTATTATACGAGGGTTTTCTTGTTTCATTCTTTATGAAAGTTATAAAATTTTACAAAAATAATGATAGTATGTACTTAAAAAATAATAATAATATTGCAATTCGCTTTTTTCCTGGCTTCGTATCTCAGACACATGAACCTTTTCTTGCAGATTAAACACGATAAAGAGGATCATACAATTCTCATGTTTTCCTACAGAACAAGACATTTTATTACTTAACGCAATTTCGTTTCAAATAATATTGTTTTGATTCAAAATGCAAACCTCAGTCCCTTGCTGGGCGCCAAGTTCGCATTTTAATATAAAAAAGTGCTTAAAACTAGTAGTATTATTAGTAGTATTTCAAATATTCATGCTCTAAATTTTTTATATTAATCAATTTATACATAAAAATATAATACATTTATAAAGAAATAGCGATTATAGAAAATCAATTAAAACCGAGCAAACTATCGAAAACGTCCGTCGCCGTCGACCGCCCGAAGGCAACTGAAAAACTTTTAATTTCTTCACTGCAGACATTGACGGCCGCCGATTGCGATTGGCGGGAAAGTTACATTGCACAGATAACGGAAACTTTTGAATATAGAACCGAATTGACAGCGTCGTAAGTTCTGTGCAAGGAATTGTGATTATGAAGTCTTGTGGAGTTTAAGTTATGATATTTATTTAAAGTATAAGTAGTTGCTTTATATGCTAACACGGACACAGATTGGTTTTTTTACATTTTGAGGGACATCCAATGACAGTTCTCGTCTCTCGGCCTATGAAATACATCCTAAATTAAGGCTTTACAGGAAATCCTTTTTGCACGCCAATGAATGAATCTTTAAATATGACCGAGCTTAAGCTAATTCATAATTTTTGACTTCTGATTTTTCTCACTGGTAATATAAGCCAACTTATTTGTGTAAAGGAAAAAACAACAGTAATTAAGGAGTCAGCGTATCGCGGGCTAATGACGCGAGCAGGACAACCAAACAATGTTTTAATGTTACCAAACTCCCTTACGCAGATGGGAGACAGTATTTGTTTAGGACAAGCTAACTACCTACCGTTTAGCGGTGGACCTGTAGGCGGGGGGTGGAGCAAAACACAGGCTATGGAGGAAAGTGTAAGGTTTAGAGGTCCAAATAATGAAGGTAGTTAATAAAGAAGCATATGTTAACGAATTCATTTTTTTTTATATAAGACCCAGGATTGACGGTTTTTAATTTTTAAATCAGCTTAATTAAATATATAATTTTAATATTTTTTTCGCGTATTTTCAGGATTTTTGATAGCTTATTCCTGGTGTAAAATTCATGTCAAATTAACCTTATTGTAGATTACTTGGATGCCAAATTATTAACACATATTTGTTAAAATTACTGGTTTCCTAGTATAGATTTTCAATTGCAAATACTGCACGCACATATCTTTATAACCCTAGAATTCCACCTCATACACGATTAAAACGAAGCGTTGGTAAAATAACTTACCTAAACTTCCCTCGCTTCCGCTTATCATTTAGGGTGTATATACAGGGTGATCCAGGTGTGAGATTAAATGGCCTCTGAGCGCACAACAGCATGTTCATTACGGTATTGCGACCCGCTGTATATTAGCGTATATCGCCACTCGTTTTACACCCCTCCCTCTGCCCCGTCGTCATAACCTTTTACTTTTTTGATGAGAATTGAAAATGTGTTTGATCTGGGCGAAGGGACAGCGTATTGTCGTGATTGTTTGCATCATACGCTACGTCACGTTGCGATGAGCGGGTTTTAATTAAATCCATTTTTTATTTCGGTTGAGCTGTTTGCGTTGGGTTTTTAAGACTGCGGTGTGTAATCAAAAATAAAGTATATAAACAACAAAAGAAAAAAATACAGTAATTTTTATTGTATAGTAACGTTGGCAATAGTTGCATTATCTTAGTATAATCAAGAAGCTAATTCCCCATTTTCCGGTAGCTCGGCAACACAGATTTATGCCCAGCTCATGCAGATTCCCGGTACAAGAGGCTACATGCCATTAAATGTGTATCGGCCATCGATTACCAGTAACAGGTGGAACCAACTGCACCAATGAGTTACTGTTATATTTACGTCCGTGCGTCCGTGCGCTCGTAACTCAAGAAACTGTGCATCCAATTTAGTGGACCATCGGCGCTGCTTATATTAAACCCCCAAACCCGGGAACACTTTTATTTAAAAACATAACCTCAAAATTTTGTGTAGCGTTATAAACAGAACTAAAATTTTAATCAAAATAAAATCATAAATATAAAGGGACGTAAATTCGTACCTTTATTAAAGCCATTAGGACGGTCCGGAGGCTTCGTACATCACGATATTATTGTGTTTCCTCACACGAATACACAAACTGGACTTAACCCCTCTGATATCCACCCATATTCGAAATAACCCCCCGAATTCAGGGTAGCCCCCCCTGGTCAATACAATTAAGGCTAAGCAAGATTTCACACGTAGAATTTGAATTTTAAACAATAGTTTGTCATATTAATTTAATTTTATATCCCTGTTTTATGTTGCTAAGGGTGTTTGGGATATAGTTAATGTTGTGATATATTGATAACTGCTGTTCTATGTGGACTTTGGGATTACGGAGTGATTTATTGAAATTGTTCTTGACCATTGCTTAAGTCAATGTTTTTGTTTGTTAATATGCCTTTTGAAATGTTATTTTATAGCTATTCATTCGGATATTTAGCCTGTTTTCTACGTAACGCAAACTACTATAATAAACTTTTTTCATTTTCAATTACCTTTGAATTTTGCACGTCAAAAATCATAAGCATAAAAAAGATTTCACATTTTTGGCGTAATCTTCAAAGAATTTCGATTTCCGAAGCTTAACTTTTTAAATAAGTATTATCCTAAGAAAAATATATACTTGCTTTAGATTGTTGTAAGATAGAGCTATAAAATCTTTTTTACACCCTGTACCTTTCCATACAACTGTAGTATACAAAATGAATCGTTCAAACCAGGGTTAGACAAGGGTTTACACAATTAACTCTTGTCGTAGCTATAAAGAATAAACTATTTGGATTTAGCGGGATAACGTCAGAATGTTTGTATGAACTGTAGTCGTAAGTTTTCATTGCTGTGACCGAGGAGTAGAGAAGGCAGGAGTTAATGACGTGTTTAGAATATTACTTTGTTTACAAAAACTTTGGTTAATTTGAAAAACAAAACAGAAAACAGAAAAAGACTAACTGTGTGATCTTAGAGTCAGCGCAAGATTGCTTACATTTCAGTAATTTTTGCTATTCTGCTTTGAAACCATTTTTTAAAATTTTATGTGTTTGAACTTAAATTAAAATGTCTTCCAGTTAAAGTCCATAAAAAATAAACTAACAAACTGCTATCTAACCTCCATTAAAAATAAATACCCATCATCCAACCGCCAGCAACATCAAATAGCAGTTTTAAATTATTTTTAACCGGCCCTTAATCCTTAGAGTTAACGACCTTCTAGAACATACCAGAGTTAACGGCCTAAATGTCGCCTCTACAGCCAGTCACGCCACAAAATACTAATTCTACTTAACAAAACGGATAAAAGTTTTCTAATTACAGAGAATGTCACACCCCCAGGGTAGGTGATTGCAGTTTGTCTAAAGATAATGGCGGCGGCTTTCGCGGGCTTTTTTCGCCGCCAAAGTTTAGATTTCATGGAATGTTTACATGCAGAGTTGAAATTAGTTTGACAGACGTGAATTTTAATGACGTTTTCTACTTTGCTGCCCTGTTTTTTGCAATACTTTGCCTGTACAATTGTAAGTTAAAAAACAATGTGGCAATGGCGTCGTTCGTTGTTTTATACGGTCGAAAATAAACTTGCAACAAAAAAACTTAGCAAAACAAACACTCCTTTCATTACGAACCGAACGAACAGAAAAGACAGTCAGATAATTGCTAGCCATAAACATTCAACACAGAAAATAGAAGCAGAGGCAGAATGACCGAAATTAATTCAATAAACAACATCACATATGCAATGGGTGACGATAATTCGCACGCGCGCGTTTTCGAAATTCGAACGTACACGAAGACAAGATGGCCGACTCGGACCTTTTGGCGGGAAGCGTAACAGTAATGGCGTCTTTTTACGCTACCTGTTTGCTAATTGGAAATTAGGGGACTAATGTGTACGGTTTTATTTAATGTTAAAGGTTGGAATTGTTATTGCTCGGTTCGATTTACATGTTTGTTTTTGTTTTGGATAGTCTTCTCTGAAGTATATTGTAAGTATACCTTGCCTTGTCTACCTAAACTGCAGAATAAATGTATTTACTGATATTCTATGTTTTAATAACCAAGTTAGTTTTTATTATATTTACTTTGTCATTTTACCCTCAACTGCAGATTATATTTCTTTACAATTAATGTATCACAATAATAATGTAATTAGATCACCTATTCATACATTTAAAGATGGCGTCATCTGCATTAGCGCCATCTGTTGCTTGTAAAACGAATTTATTTATCCATCTAATTGCTATTGTACACTGTGCAACCTTCAAACGTCATTTACTACAATGAAAGTATAGAGAATTACTGACAACATATTTTTGTGGAGTATACAACAATGGTGGACGCGTATGCACTTAATTCCGTTAATATTAAGGTTAAAAGCGTGATTTTGTCTAAAATTAATGTTATTGTGTGAGATTGTCGTCAAGTTTTATTGCTCCAGTGCCATCTAGTGGCGGGCGATGGCGTGACATCTGTCTTTTAATGGCGTAAGCGCATTTTGAAAACATTATTAGGTATTAATAATGGCTTATCATGCATCTGAGTTTAATTTAATACCTCGTAAAAACTGGTTGTAATCTTTACTTCACTTTGTAACTATTACTATTATTATAAAGCTTCCTAGGAACTTGTTTCGCTGTTTAATGAAACCGTTTTATAGTTGATAATATGATACAATTTTACTAGAAAGTAAGAATGAAAGGTTTAACAATAAGAACTGACTAGTTCTTAAAATTAAATATAATAATACTGAAAAAAATATGTCTAAACTACTCTGTAAGCGTAAAAACATAACCCTTAATAAAATCTTAACTGCCATTACTCTACGAATTCGTCCCCTATGCACATCGCATTTTATCTGTTACCAAAAACCACATGAAGGCCATTCCACTCATCAAATTACTGGGAACCCCACAAAATGTAGCTTAAAACAGAAACGAGACGCCGTTACGATCATAAAATGTCATAAACTACGTCATTATATGCATTAAAACATTAGACTCAGGCTATTATATGGCGATAGACAAGGGGACGGGAAATATATGAAAAATATGTAAGTGTCATCTTTGAATATGAGAAAGGAAATGTTGCAGAATGACACTTCATAGTTTTAGGCAGAAAGTGAATTTTCGTAATGTTAACTACAGTTCCTAAACTGAAAAAGCTTATAGGTAGTGAAGTTAACGTCTAAAATAAAACTTTCTGAAAACCATTAAAGTAAATTAAGCTGTTTAATTGTGTTTGTAACTAATAATTTAATAAGGTTTAAAAAAGTCAAATTAATTTCTAACTCAATAAAAATGAAGTTAATATATTTTTCAGATAGTTAAATCCCTACTAATATTATAAATGCGAAAGTAACTCTGTCTGTCTGTTTGTCTGTCTGTTTGTCTGTTACGCTTTCACGCCTAAACCACTAAACCAATTTTGATGAAATTTGGTATGAAGAAAGAACTGAACTTGGGAAAGGACATAGGGTACTTTTTACCGCGGGAAAACTTCTCATTCCCACGGGAAATCGACTTCCACGCGAACGGAGTCGTGGGCGGCCACTAGTCCTAAATAAAAGAAACTACGAAATCAAAATCAAACGTCATATTTCTCCTCTTAAACATTCCAATGAAAATCAAAAAAGGACCCATTCCGAAGTTACTGCGACATTGTGACATAAATCCAGCTCATAAGCAACTAACGTGCAATTGCGATGCAATTGACGAGCAACTTTTTATTGCCCTCCATTAATAGGGCAGAGTAATGTTATCTATCAGCCAATACTGTTTATTTGTTTTCATATTGGATATGTCCCGAAATATACTGCTAATGGTGTTTTTCATAGCAGGATTTATCGTTGTATACATTATTTATTTAAGTGCGTAGGATTTCGCAAATAACAGGGTTTAAGTAATGAGCCATGTTTGTTTATTTTTAAAAACAAAACACGTTAAACCTACACAAGTTAAACAAAACTTTTGCTAACAACATTACGAGCTAAATAAAATATTATTACAAGATGTAATCCTTATATTTGCATAAAGAAATTGCCAGCGAACATCACAAAACGTGACAATTTCAAATTTAAAATTAGGTACAACACTCAAACAAAGCATTTAGCTCCAATTCGAGGCGATTCCATCACGATCCGTGTTATTTAGTGCAAATTAAATGCAATTTAACCCTCAAAAAGCATTTCGACATTCCACAACAAATTCTGAACCAAATTGGCGGTGGATCCAACGTGGAGATGTTTATTCTAAGGGAGGGGGTTGGTAAAGTAACCGATTTGAATGCATACTTGTCCGTCAGTCAAGGCGATATCGGGTGAAAGAGAGAGCGGTTCCCTCCGTCAACCGACCGAGAAACCTAGACCTCTGACCCCTCCCTCACAGCACGGAGATACAGACACGAGCGGGGGCTACCAACACGTCGGCACAGCTCATGATGTTTCGGTTCTGGATCGCATCGAGCCAACTTGTCACATACGCGATTAAACCTGATTGTGATGTAGGCTCACAGGATAACTGTTGATTTGATTTTATGTCACACCGAAACGTCTGTTTGCGCATTTATTGCTTATAAACTCTGGTTTGAATCGAACTGTATCGACACACGAAATTGACTGTTAAACGGTTATTATTCCGAGTGGATTTTGGGAATTGGCTGTCATTATTTTAAGAGCAGTTATAGCGCGCGATAAAAGATAACTCGATTTACACTTTGTTTTTATTCGGTTGTTATTTTCGCGAAATAAAAACGTCTCAGTTAAGTAGGGAAGTACAACGGCGTCTCGTGAATAAGAATGGTTGGCAAGCGTTCGTCGTATATCGTCAGCCGCGAAACACATTCCATTCGGAAAGTTCTCGAATGTTCCCGCTCTCAGACGGCCAATAAATAAGGGGGGCACAACAAAAACTCTCGTAGCCATCACCTCGGCGTCACCCTGCTCAGATTTCATTACCATAAAGAACTGGAGGCCTTAAAATCCCCCCGCACAGTAAAAGGTGACGTGTACCGCCCATTGTGTCTTGACCTGTCTTGGTCCTTCCTCTTCGCTGTCGGTCTGAGGAGTTTGGGGGTCTTCGGTGGGTGGTGGCTGCGAATCCCTAAGCGGGCCGGGCCCCGCGTCGAAATGTGCCGTAAATCGTCATAAAACTGTCTGGTTCCATGATGTGACGCTGCCCCCGGGTAATTAAAGGACAATTTATAGTTTTGCAGGCTTCCCCCTTTCAGTCCGAGACGCCCCCACCCCTGACAGGCGAGCTGTCGATGAGTTTTGCATATTTCTTGCGTTATGTTTGTTATGATTCTCTTGCTGTGAGGAATAATAACTAAACACGTCGCATCGACTACATAGTTTATCGGAATACGTGTGTAACTTTCACGATTTCTAATATAATTATGTAAAAAAAATATAATGAATATAAAATAACAAAGTTTCGGAGAGCAAAATAATTGAAAAAAATATACATATTATAAAAAAATATATATTAGAGTCTAGTACAATATCAAGTTTTCGGAGAGTTTTTTGTAACGGTAAATAATTACTTTAAATTCATCAGAAATTCTAACACCAAACACCTCTAACACTAAATTTTACTTCGGTTACTAACGGATTTCAAAAACAAACTCTTCTTTCAAGTACCCACCTCCTATTTTAACTGCGGCCATCACTCTCAATATCTCAAGTTAAATCTTAAAATCCTGCCTGGCAATAATTCACTAAGAAAAACGGTAACACATCCCGAGATAAATCTCGCCGCAATGATACACCGGATACAAAGCCTGACACATTTAGACGCGATTATTTTAATTACCTACACTTTGTTTTGCCGAGGTTTAGGCAAATTTTGGAAAAAATAACCTACTTAAAAGATAACAGATAAGAACTGAAGAACTATTTGGACAGGAAGATATTTCTAAAATAATAGAAAGAAAAAACTATTTTGACTGCTTATGAAATGTAGGTTGTCTTAAGTATTCTAAAACCAACTAAGCTCGAATTAGAAGGAGGAATTAGTACATGAATCGCATTAAAAAAAGATTGTTGGTCACTGGACCCTGGACCTACTGTTAAGTCTAAAATATTATGATTCTAAAATATGTTCAAATATTTTGTTAACAAAAAATATAACAAAAAGTGCCTCGTCAATAACTTCTATCGTAGCACCGTAGCACTCTCGTAGCATCGCCACGCTACAAGCGTAGCTCTACTACGTCTCCCAACGATTGCCCCGAACCGAAAAAACATTTTAATATCGACACAATAACATGAAATCCTTATTTATAATGGCAATAATACCGTTCAATAATGACATAACTCGAATACAAACCAGTTTACTCAGACCTCTGTTCTTGTATTATGTTGTGGTGGGCGAAGGTGGTGTTATAATGGTTTTTCGTGTAGATGTTGGCGATTTATCGGATGTGCTAGATTCGGTTCCCGGTCACGTTCGGCGGGACGGGTGTCCGTCACGACCCCTGTGATAGGATGATTTGGAAGTGTGACGTGTGCGCTCGCTTCCAATATTTGCGGGTGTTGCCAAATGTACGGAATAAGGAGAGATATGACAATAAGCGCGTGCACGGATTTGTACGAACAAATACATTTAAGTTGGTTTTACCAAAAATATGTCATTTCAATTTGGGACATCAAATTTTATGCTGAAAAAATAACATCAAATTTGTTGAATCGTTTCTTAAAACTATGTTTTCAAACAGTTCTTTTTACGTAAACTTTGTAACCTTAAACTTTATCTGACATTTACGTCATCCTAACTTCAAAAAGCCATCAATACCGCCCTCTATTTAAATCACCCCCGCCACCCCTTATTACTCATTAACTGGGTAGTTAAAATGAAACGAACCAAATCAAATGTTCATGATTTACGTCTCCGGGACTCAAACTCCGTTCCTCGGCTGTTCCGAGTTATTATCGCTTTTGATCGTATATCAAATTGGAATGTGAAGAGTAGAGTATGGAAGAGCCAGTTATGTAATAGAATGAAAAAAATATGTAGTTTGGTTCATTTTTGCGCGCTATGATATGTGTGAGAAACTGTTATTGTACCTATAGGCCGAAGATAGTCTAAATTCTCTTAGATGCAAAATTTTGCTTTAAAAATAAGTATTTGACTTCAAATGAATGCCTAATCTTTCTATGTCTAAGTATAATGCCTGTAACAAACACTTGTGGTGTATAAATAAATAGATTAGTTAGTAGTAGTAGTTACAGGTAAATGTAATACCTGAAACATGTTATAGTTTTGTAAGTTTTTTAATTTATTTGTTCCTTGCATAACAATAAAATATACTTGTATATTATATTATGTCTTAAAACTTACCCATAACAAGTGTATACTAATAATTATGTCTAAGAAGCAAAGAAAACATATTTTTAATCTAATTAATAAAAAGGTGCAAAATGAAAACCCACATCCAGTTAACTTAACTCAGAGCCAGTTAAGTTGAACGATAAGTTATTATCAGTAAGTTGCGACGCTAATTGCCCTCGGTAGGCGTTTAAAATAACTTGAAGTTACACTTAACGCAATTCATTTGTTGAGATAAGTGTGGCGCGGTGGGCAGCGCATTTCGGGTACAAACGGAGTAGTTAGGCGATTAAAGTCAGGGGTTGGCAACATTTTGTTAAAAACCTAAGTTTGAGAATGAGATGTGTGAAAAAACCTTTTTTCGAAGTCCAAGTTCGTTTGTAATGAAGGCAAATGCGTGTTAAAAATTGTGTTAAAAAAACTGTTGACTAGGTAATATCAATAATGGTAGATGATTAATTTAAAAGATTTTACTTTATTACACTTGAATTAAAAGTGAAGTTCTTCATCAAATCAAATTAGTATATATAAAAAATACAAGATAACTTATCATAATTTTTCAGTTTAACTTTTTAAAGTTTCTAACTTTCTATTACTGCACTGAGTACCGACCAGAAGTCGCCACGGCCCCGTTTTTACTTATTGTTGTAACCTTAAATAATATTAGACCAGATTTATTTTCGCTTTTAAACTTTGAATAAAGGAATAAACGTTCTTGATTGGTTTTATTTATGGTTCCCCCCAATCTTTAGGGAGGACAGGTTACATTTTGGTTACAAGTTAACTTTTTTTCGCTAGATGGCGTTTGCCAAGTAAACACTGCTGCTATTACTGTAATTTTTTTAAATTCAATTATTCGTGTATTTGTTTGTGCTCCAACTGTTTTTTATTACAGACGTTGTTATCGTTGTGTGGTGAACTCCAGTTAGTGTTATCTCAAAGATATTCAAGTGGGAAACGGCGGCATTGTGAAACTTCTCGCGGATTGTTTGTGTTTGTTTTTCGCTGAAAAAACGCAATATTTCCGAACTCTGGGTTTGTGTGGGGGCTACGGGGCTTGTTAGTTCCAGTATTCTGTGCTCCTAGTGCTGCAACTTAACGATTTCAGACTTATTTATTTTGTTTGAAATATTTCATAACCTATACGCTAACGCTAAATGACTCATCACATCGCTTTACCTGCACCTAACTCATACATAGAGAACCGCCATCTGTCTAAAACTGCATGAACTTTATCGCTGTCTACGTTACCAATCCACTCGACTACCGACCTGTTAACCATATCTTTGCTAAATATAAGTCACCAAGAATATAGAGGGCGCTACTAGTAATTGAAATTGTTCATGCCACTTGAAATTTCTACAAAAATGGTGTGTGGTGCTTGTAATAAACCTCTGAAAGGTAAAAATAGCTCAGAAGACGGGTCTGGCACGGCATCATGCACAAAATGCTCGATGACCTACCACATTCTATGCTTAAATTTGACCCGCGAGGATCATAGAGGTTTGAGGTCAAAACACAATCAATTTATTTGTCCAGCTTGTAAAATTAAGATAAAAAACATCAAAACTGACAATACTCCCTTAAGATCTAGACAGCAGAAAACGAATGAGGACCAAACTACTAGTGAATTAGTGGCTTCAGTACAAGAACTGTCAGCTACGGAGGTTTCTCCTCAGGTCTTGGCATCAATCAATAAAGCAGTTGCCGAATTAAGGGACGTGTTCGTGACTATGAAGAGTGAAATGCTGGACTTTACCAAATCACTAAATGCAACCACCGAAGACATCGCCACTTTTAGACTGGAAGTGTCTGATATGAAGAAACAACTACACGAGCTCGATAAATACAAGAAGGAGGTAGCTAGTCTTCGTGCAGAAGTAGATGCTCTACGTCAGGAGAACGCGGCCCTCGAGCAAAGGCGCTTCCTAAAGGACGTTGAGATTACTGGCATCCCCGAAAGCAAATCAGAAAATCTCCATCAAATAATCAGTGTATTGGCTTCCTCTTTAGCCGTTGAACTTGACCCCCGCGACGTTGATGATGTAAAACGTGTGGGGACCCGAAACAATGGAAATGATGGGCCAGTACGATCTCGCCCAATTGTTATCACAATGACCAGACGAGCACCTCGAGACCAACTACTACGCGCCGCGCGCTCTCGCCGCGGCCTTACCACTGACAAGCTGAACCTGCCAGGTTCCACACAACGTGTGTACCTGAATGAACACCTTACTAAAGAAAATCGTATTCTCTTTAGCAAAGCACGAAAGCTAGGCGTAGAACTCAAGTTCAAATTCGTCTGGACTTCTAATGGCAATATATTTATGCGACGTTCGGAAACAAGTTCAGTCCTCCACGTTACCTCTGAGTCCATACTACAAAGACTTATACTACAAAATAAGCCCACTTCAGTGTCCCAAGAAGAAAAACCTGACTCAATCGATAGATCTAAATCCTTTGGGCAAGATCATCCGCAGTGTACCTAATAATTGTGAATTGTTATTACTCTTATTTTACAGTCTCATTTTATTCTTTATTAATCTATTCAATGACGGGTATGTTGTAGTAATTTCATTATTTTTTAATTTTTATTTTTGCCGAAATGTTTCAAGCTCAAATAAGAGCTATTTCTGTATCTTTTCTTTTTCTTACTGTTCATGGGTGATGTTGTGTCAACTTTATTTTAGTTTGTTTTTTATTGTTTCATGTGATTCCAGTTTTAAGTTATTCTCAATTATAGATGGGCATCAATTTAGATTAACTAATTTAATTGTACCAATTGCGTTAGCATATTTTATCTGGGTTATCCGACTCGTTCAACATAATCTTATACTTATCCAAAAGATTATCTTTAACTCCGTTGCACAATTCCGGCATACAAGTTTTAAAATTTACTCATGGGTAATTTAGACATCGCTACTAATATCGATTCAATGCCAGAAATTTTGTGTTACGAGCTGGATGACCCTGAAAGATGCAACACTTTGATATCATCACGGCACAACTTTAAGGTGTTAACTTTAAATATAAGGAGTATTCATAAAAACTTTGATAACTTTGTGACTTGCCTGTACCGATTTAAAACTATTTTTGACGTTATTATTCTGACAGAGTGCAGATTAAACGACACAACTTTGGTTGAAAATATTCCCGGTTATAATTTTTATTTTACTAAACAAAATTTTAATCAAAACGGTGGTGTTGTTGCGTACGTAAAAGATTCTTGGTCTGCTACCGTTATTGAGCCCAACCTTGAAGAGGCCTGCTGTCTTATTCTAAATATTACCAATAAATTAACAATCTTTGGAATCTATAGATCCCCATCTTTCAAAAACTTAAATCGATTTCTAACATCATTAGATACCCATCTTACATCTTACAGGGATCGACAATGCGTTATTGTAGCTGGCGACATTAACATTGATATTCTTGATAATAACTGTTCCGAATATCTTTGCCTAAACTCTGAACACGGTCTTGAACCCGCTATTACAAAACCGACACGTCTATCTGCTTGCTTAGATCATATATTTGTCAAATCTAATAATTATCAATCTGTGGGCCTAGTATGTGATGCACATATAACTGATCACAAAATCTCTATACTTGGAGTAGCTACAAAAATTGAAAAATCAAAAATTAACCGGTATAGAACATTAACTGACTATAAAGAAGTTTGCAGTGAGCTAGCATCAAAAGATTGGAGCGAAATTATGGGTATTCAAGATGTTGATGTAGCCGCAGAAAATTTTATGGCAGTCATTGAAAATGTTATAAAGAATCACTCTAAAACTGTAAGAATAAGCAGGTCTAAGTATGTAATCAAACCTTGGATGACTCCTGGTTTGCTCAGATGCTCTCGCCATAGAGATAAACTCCATTCTAAGCTAAAAGAAAATCCAGAAAATAAAAATCTACAAATTACTTATACAAGATACAGAAACTTTTACAACAATGTCATCAGGAAAGCTAAAAGAGCGTACGAACAAGATATCTTAAATTGCAATAGCGGAGACCCTAAACATTTATGGAAAACAATAAAGACAATCTGCTCTACTCAACCAAAAAATAGTCAATCTTCTGAACTTATTTTACCTTCGTCTAACCCACAGGTCTCACTAAACAAATGCAACAAATTCTTTTCTACAGTTGGTTATAACCTAGCAACTAATATCTTACGTCAGTCTGGTGAGACGGAGAATAATCTGGCTAAAAAAGCGAGGGCTGAAAATGCCCCTGTTTATTCAATCTTCTTAGAACCGACTGATCGAGAAGAAGTACTTAACTTCATTAGTCAACTCAAGGGAAATTCTTCTCCAGGACTGGATGGTATCACTACTGAGTTTGTGAAGCATGCAAAATCAATATTGGCTGACGTTCTGGTTCATATATTTAACCTAAGCCTTACCAACGGTTGCTTTCCTAACGTTTGGAAAACAGCCCTGGTAACGCCGATACATAAGGAAGGACCCAAAGACTCACCAAGTAACTATAGGCCAATATCTTTGCTGAGTGTTCTGTCAAAGCTATTGGAAAAAATTGTTAATAAACGGCTTATAAAATTTTTGGAAAGTAATAATCTATTACCCTCAAGACAATTTGGGTTCAGGCAACACAAATGTTCAGAAGATGCTGTGACCCTGCTAACAGATCTAATATCAGGTAGCATTGATAATGGTTATCACTGCCTGGGAGTTTTCCTCGACCTGGCCAAGGCCTTTGACACGGTCTCCCCAGAAATATTAATCAGTAAACTAGAGAGAAAGGGGGTGCGAGGTCTTGCGCTAAACTGGCTAACTAGCTACTTGTCAGACAGACAGCAGCTCGTTAGAATTGGTGAACACAAAAGTGACCTGCTCCCAATAAGATTCGGTGTACCTCAAGGTAGTATACTCGGCCCCACATTATTTTTAATTTACATGAGCGACATTCATGACCTGCCCATATCGAACGCTGAAATAATTTGTTACGCTGACGATACAGTAATACTTTTTAAAGGCAAAGGTTGGAATGATGCCATCCTGAGAGCAGAAGCTGGGATGCGCATTATCTGTGAATGGCTAAGAAACAATCTTCTCACCCTTAACGTAAAGAAAACCAATTTTGTTTGTTTCCATAAAACTGCAGCTACAAATCCATCTTATATCGAGCGATTAAAAATACACTCATGCAATATGAGTTCTGCTTCTACTTGCTCCTGTAATTATATTTTGCGCTCTGATACAACTAAATACTTAGGAATAGTTATGGACGAGAAATTAAGTTTCAGACCTCACATCCAAAGCCTTACTAAACGAGTTAGAAAAATCTCTGGTATTTTCAGAAGACTAAGACACACTGCAGATAAAAACTTGCTAATTCGAATCTATAAAGCTCTATGTGAATCCGTTACCAGCTACTGCATCTCGGTTTGGGGGTCTGCTGCAAAAACCATTATTATAGATGTTGAACGGGCTAATAGGTCACTCCTTAAGATAATGCTAAAAAAACCCTTCAGGTTTCCAACTATTGATCTTTACGCAGAAGCAAAAGTCCTATCTATCCGCCAGCTTTTCATTTTAAAAATTAGTCTTAAAACCCATAAGAGTGTTATTCGTTCATCAAATTACAAAACTTTACTAAAGAAAAGGGTTTTCCGAATACCCACACCAACAGTCAATTCTCATTTCGCAGCAAGATTCGGAGACTCCATCAGGGCTCACATATTTAATTCGGTGGTTAATCTGTGTGATATCAAAGAATGTTCACTATCAGAAGCTAAGCCAGTTCTAGTGAAATGGTTACTGTCAAATAACTACATTTCAACAGAACTACTACTCAATTGATGCCCCTTTCTACAAAATGTTTTTACAATATTTTTAATATCCCATCGTTACATTTTATATTTTATTTTTTACTACTAATTTTGTTCTTTTTTGTTTAATTTGTAGCAGTGTTAATGTAATCCTTGCACTTTTTATTCTATGCATAATCTGGTACCCCAAGTTTCAGGCTTAGCCTTGTTTGGGGTCCCCTGCCTGATTCGAAAATGTAAATCGGATGCACACTGTATTTATTTTTAAATTTATTGTAATTGTGATTTATGTGCAATAAATAAACGATTATTATTATTATTATTATTAATTGTAAATTTTATCATTATCTTAGTTTTGAAAAGTGAGAAATAAAAAAGAGGCAGAGGTAGTAAAAATAATAAAAAAATATATGTTATTAAAAGGTTGCATACTAAGGCAATATTAACTAGTACTCAAAGTTGCCCAGGAGTGGTAAAGGCCAAGTGTAATTACTATAACTCATACGAAACTTCATAATTAATGGACTGAGGCCATGAAAGTAGTCCTGAAAAATACAGTTAAACAACTAGCAGGCAAATAAACAGTTCTTTATCTTTTATTCAATTAATTTTTTTTAAGCAAATATATTTTTAAGCTGCTTAAACGCAAAAAGATTAATTGAGAGTACAATTTACTGTTTTCCAAATATTTTAAGTCGTATGTTCCTCGTATGAAATTCAAGTTAGTTCAAAGTCTTTGTTTATTCATTAATTTATTTAATCAATGGTTTATCGTTCGTTAGAATTGGTTAGCAGGATAGTTCTACTGAAATTACACATTTATTTATAGGTACAACAAACAACGTGTAGTTTCAATTTGTGTCGAACATAAGCACCTGTAATTCACATCAAATCGCACAGCTGAGAACTATGTACGGACAGCAAATTAGACATTAATCGAGTTTTGATTAATATTTAAAACTAATACGCTCGAAAGTGGGTAAGAAATGGATTATAAAATAGCTTTATAAATAACAAATTATTCTTAAAAATATAATGCTTGCAAGAATACATTTTAACTGAATTTCACTGTCCGTAGATTAAAAAAATACAAACGGTTTTTGATAAGCGTCACTTTCCATGTATTTTGACAGCTATCCAGTGCGCTGCGCCTGTAAATTCTGTCTGTCTGTACGTCGTAAAGTTGGACAATCGTGTCCTACTTGGTAACAGTGTCCCATAACAGTAAACCAGTCTGCGATGTACAGATTTAACGGCCTTCGTCGACAATTGCACCGATTTAAGCGATCGCACCCCTGGATGGAAACAGGAGTGCACAACATTTTGATGAAAGACAGGTGAAGGCACTTTTAAGTATATTGCGAAATAGTGAAGTGAAGACAAGTTAAGGTCAATTTAAGTAAAGTGATAAAAAAGTTAATTGAGGGCCCATCGTCTCGTGTCTATAATCAAATATATATATCTCAAATCAAGTAGTACCTACCTCATATTTTTTTTTATTGCGATATGTATGAATCACAGTAATAAGCCCCCAAGCGAAAAGAGGGAAGTTATTAATTAAACCTGTGTATCGGGGAGTCAATCAATAGCAGTTCTAGAACCGGTACCTTTTAAAAGGGGTTGTAGTTTTTGATAACTGACCAAATAAAAAGGGTCAGTCTTTGAGACTTTTTTTTAGCATATCGGGGAAGATTTAATTTCAAAATGTAAGTATGCAACAATTTTATTACTTGCTCTAAGCAGGAAGTTCGTACCTTACTTTCCAGCAAATTTCGGAGTCAAAAGTTGTTTGCCATGAATCGCCTAAGTATTTAAATCTAAAAGGTACAAAAAAAAATTGTCTCACGGTTTTTAAGGCAAAATAAAAATGAATTTAAATTTATTTTCATTTTACAGTCAATAGATAAATAGTCATAAAACTTTGGTAAGAAACTTGAACCACATTTAATCATACCACTAGCGCCATCTACTCTGTGACGTTTGACTTATTTGAAGACATAATTAAAATTATATGCTCAACAAACTTTTGCTTTCGGCAGAGGACTTACGATGCCACTCGTGTTGTTTGTAAGCTAGTTCAATAGATGGCGCTTATTTTGAATTAGGAAACTCTAGTCTAAAACTAATACAAAATCTAGTAAATACCCTATTTTACAGTAAACGGAAGTAAACTTTAGTATTATTTATACTGATGTCTTATTACATGTGGTAAAATCCGATTTAACAAAAATACTTATACTTAAATAATACACTTGAATAGAACATCAATAGGTTAGGTAAGTTAGGTTACTTTTTTGATACCACCCAGAAAAAGGAGTCCTGCGTAGCGGGACTCCGTCGACTCATGATTGAAGCCAGTTTTTATATACATAGGTATAGTATTTTTTTTTACAGTTTTCCATATTAAAAACACTTCAAACCGGCTAAAACTAGGTGTAGCCGCACTTCGGGCATTAGCCGTAACATATACAAGTTTTGAGGTATATTTAAAGGTTTTTAGTCTTCATCGATTTTGGTTAGATACTTCGTTTCTCAACGATGTTTTGAGGGTGATTTAATCGTAAGCACGTCACTATTGTACAAATTTACCCGCGTTTTTTGACACTTGTAAGCTGTCAAAAGTTTTTTTGTTTTGTTTTCGTCACTTGTATTGTATTGTATGATATGAAAAACTAACTAACTAAACCATGTTTTGAAGATAACTAATGCTACATTATATTCGATTATTTTTATGTAAAAAGCAATGGATCCTAGTGAGATAGAGTTCATTGGCGAGAATAGAATCATCAGTGTGATCCCCAACTTCTCTTACGACAAAATTTACTTAATCAGCGGAGAGTTTGGGCCCTTTCGGGCTGGTCTACCAACTAATGTTCCACTTTGGCTAGCTGTTATGTTAAAACAAAAGCACAAGTGTCGTATAGTGCCCCCTGATTGGATGGATTTAGAAACTCTGGAACACATCAAAGAAGAAGAAAAGAGGTCGAGGTAGGTTGCTAAAAAAAAATAAGTTCTAAATTTGAAACTGGATAAAAAAAACTATTGCAATCTATTTGCATTTGTTTAATTCATGATAATTTTCCAGATTCTTCACTAAAATGCCCCATGAACACTACATGGTTGAAGCTAAACTAGTTCTTGGTGTTGCAATCGAAGATGTCCCCAATGCCTATGAAATAAAGACTGCTATAAAAGATATTTGGGATATCCGAATGTCTAAACTTCAGACGTCTATGAATGCTTTGATGAAGTCCGGTGGCGGCTATGGTAGGCTGGATCATTTAACCATGATGGAAATCAACTCGGTAAAGCCACTGCTACCTTCTGCTATGGATGACTTGTATAAAATACAAATGGTAAGTTAATTTGCCTGTTGACAATAAAAAAACATGTATTTTCTCCTTTTTCAAACTAATTTATATAACTTTATTGGATCACCACCATTCCAAACACAATATAAACCATATTTTAAACAGATCATTTGAAATTTGATTTTTTGGGCTGATTTTTGTAATTATTGCTGTGAGTAACTAGGTTCTCCACTAGCTTTTATGGTGTTTACAATACAAGCTTATTTATTATGTTCAAAGCTAAATTTACTAAATTATATTATTTTTCCAGTTAACTAAAAAGACACAAGCAGCAAGTCTCAACACCACAACCTTTAGCCAGTCTGGCAGCTCACAGAACTTATAACATAAGTACTATACTATTTTTACTTGTAGTTATAGTTATATGTAGGGTTAGAATTTAGTTAGTAACCTGCTGTGCTGCACTGTACTACTCTGTTGCTGTCACATATAATGTCTTAAAGCTAGTTTGGCTATAGAGAAACTAATTTTTTCATAAGATTTTATAGGCAGCAGCCATCCTACTAATATTTAAATGTGAAAGTTTGTGAGTATGTCAGGATGTATGGATGTTTGTTACTTTTTCACGTAAAACTATTGGACGGATTTGGTTGAAACTTTGCAGTAATATAGGTTACAAGTTTTTACTACAGAAAACTTCTCATTCCCATGGGCAACCGACTTCCAAGCGAACGGAGTCGCGGGCGGCCACTAGATATTACATAAAGCTTAATCAAATAGTCTACAAGTCACAGAGTAGCACTGCTGGTGTTAAAAAGTTGTTTGTGATATTTTTATTGTTGATTTCACAAGTAGTTTAAATCAATGCAGTCTAGAATTAAAGATTTTTTATATATTAGTCTGTAAAGGTAAGGTTGTTTGTGATTAAAAAAACAGTTGAAAGTCTTAACTTTATGATTTTTTTGTTTTCATTGAATTAATCTAGTATACATAGTACATTCATACAGTTGAGGATGACAAAATCTACATCTAACTAATTAGGTTCATAAAATAAAACTCTAAATGCATCATTATTGCAAAAAAGAGTGATTTCCTAAAGAGTGAATTATACAAATGCTGTGTTCCTTATGACCTATGGCTCCATACAGCTATTTCTCTGTCCTCAGCCTCTCTGGTCCTGAGCTTGCATTATGTTAATTTGAACAATACCAACAATGTACTCATTTCTATAGCACATTTTTAGTTCTACCTTACTTAGTTTTAGAATTAATATAATGAATGAAGTTTGTTATGATCTCTGCTGAGCAGAGAATGTTTTTTAATAGAGGGCGCTAGTGAAATTGTGTTTTTTTTATTGAAATATGAAAAATAAAGTTGGTTGTTGATAATAATTTGCCATTTTTTATACTGTCAGTTCAAGACTTTAATTTTTTGTATATGTATAGGTAAAGTCTGTTTCAGAAACCTGCTGTGATATTTATTCTCTTTAGACTTTTAGAGCCTTCCTATATTAAAGTAAATAAGACAAATAAAAGTAGTTGTTCAAGAGATAGAAATATATTTTCATCTTAATATCTACGTTATGTACAAATTATTATTATCTTAGGTATATTCTTAAAAAAAGCCTATGCAAGCTTATAATTAGTTTTGTTAGTCTTATGTCAACTAATTAGGTACTTAATTAAAACTACCTAAATATAAAGTGATCAGTTCAATTAGCATGGGTTTAAACTAATTAATCTATTATGTCAAGAAATGGTTACAATGATTAATTTAAAGCAAATAAGTTATTTACTATAGATATTATTTTGTTGCATACATTGTCTATCGACTTATTTTTAGTTTTTTGAATGGAATGTTCTTTACGGTTGAGATAATTGTTAAAATGCTACACAAGAGATCTAAATACTTCGTTTTTAAAAACCTAAGTTACAAATAAAAAGCACACACAAGACCTCTTACAAAATGCTTACAGCCTAGTAAATACCCAGATAATGGGGACAGGCCTTAATAATAATCTAATTTAAGGTAATATGCATACAGCTTTAGCTGTGTTTTACGGTTGATATACTTTGCCTCAAGAAAAATGTACAGATTTTTAATTTCTTGCAAAGTAATCAAAACACTTTGGTCTAACTCCAGCTCAAATCATTTAGACACGAAGTTTCATATATTTACAATAGGTAGGTATATCTCTTTGACATGGTTGTATGTACAATATAAAAATTTCAACAAAAATATTTAAACATGGATAAATATTGTAAAAAAACAGATTTTTATGTACAAAGATCTGCCGGGGATAACAAAACTAAACAGTTTCAAAAAGACATAAGCTAATTTTGATTCGGGCGGTTTTTAAAGAGCCTTTTAATTAGCTTTCACAAGGCTAGCAAAATCTCACCCGAATGAAGGAAAGTGATCTACTTACACACAATTTTTGCAGTGTCCTATAAAAACTGGTGTATCGACTGCAGATAATTTTGCGTTTTATGACAGAAAAGATAAAGTTGTGAATTGAAATAGAAGGCGCCTTTCGAAACGTCTAATTTGTCATGTTCTTCTGACGGCATTTGAAATTCAAGAGATCTTCAGTGAAAGGATAACAAACAGCGTATGCGCTTACTTACAACTAACATAATATACAGAAATGTACACTTAGTGCTAAGTTAACCTAATCCTATACCTATTATTTACACGTTAAACTAATGACTTTTTAAGTTACTTAACACTAGTCAACAATGACTTCTATTTGTGCGCCAGAGTCAGTTCACCGAAGTTTCATAATTACTTCCATAGATGGCGTTAGTCGTCACTCTATTCATATTAAACGGCTACAATTTTGCTCGGATCCACCTTGACCCTCAAGAACATGACGTCATCTTTGACGAAGTTGCGTTTCTTCAGCATTTCGTGGGAGACGAATCTTGGAAAGCCGAAGCCAAGCGCGTCGGGTTCCTTTGAAGGTCTCTGGAAGTTCTTCCATGTTGGGTCTGGGACGAAGCTCTCGACGATATTACAAGCGCGGTCCGGGGTGGAGCTTTGGTCGAAGAGCGTGAAGGACACCGTGTGAGCAAACGGCCAGCGGAGTAACGCATCATATTCGCCTGGCAATATCTTGATATAAACAGACATGTGCGTTGATTCACCGGCGCCATTGCCGTTCAGGAATAGAGACGCCTGTCAACAAAGAAAAACAAGTTAAAACTTTGAATCACTAAGTTGAAACAGAGCTATGAAAGTTCCATATTAATTAATCGCCACGGTACACTACCAAAACAAGCCACCTGCGCAAAGCTGCGCCCGCGCACCCAGCAGTGACTAATCGAGTTAATTCTGTTTCGTAGTAAACGATGCGTACCGTTACTCATCATATTATTCACCGACTAAATAATACTGAAGCTTTGTTTACTAACAAAGGGTTTACGCTCGTGTAATTTTGATTTTAAGAGATATTATGAGAAAATTAGATCATTATTTTAATTGATTTAGCTTTAATAGAGTCACGACCGTATAATTAAGTGAGCGAACTATTGTGACTGCTAATTACTTTTTAATAGTCGTGTTAACTGTGATATTAAAGGCTTTACGATAATTAATCTCCTGGCTATTAGTTAATCGTTCTTGGAAATACTTAACTTCCGATTAACTGCTTTAAAAAACTACGAACCTGTAACTTGTACCCGTACTGGCTGGTGTAGAACGCTGGGGAGGTGATTTCGGCGCCATCTTTGCATTTAGCGTCGGCCATCTTGGCTGCGAAGTCTGGAATCTTCCACACGAGGGCACCAGAGCAGTTGACAGAGAGTCGAGCGACTGTTGAGCGGAGGGTGTCGAGCTGGCGAGCCTGGCGGCAGGCGAGGGCAGAGACGAGAGCTAGGTGTTGCTGGCAGTTCTCTTCTGTATGGCGGTCGAGAGCCTGGCGAGTACCCTGGAAAAATAAATAGGTTTAGATTTTTGTTCTATTTAAATAACAGCCAGAAGTTGTCTCATGATGGGCGTGAGTTTTCTCTTTTGAAGGAATAAACAATATTTAAACTCTTTTTACAAAGCAGATGCGATTCAACGGTAATCTTTGTGATGCTTACTCTGGAACTTTAAACATTGGTAGATAATATCCTAAAAAGTTCTTACCTTAAACCTGCACCCTGCGTCTCTAAAAGCGCACGACACGCCCGCGGCGGCGCAGTGGTCTCTGAGATGCGCGTCGAGCTCGTCGCGCGGCACGGCGGCGGCGGCGCAGCGCTGCGGGCACGGCACCGGCGCGCGCGCACAGCTCGCCCCGTGCGCTGATACCGTGTCCTGGAGGGAAGGCATTGTTAGTTTGAATCTGAAGAAATGTTTAGGGTTTCCTTAGATAGATGATTAGCAGTTTGATACGAGAGCGGAATTAAGTTTTTCGGTTGTTGAAACTAACGAGTGGTATTGGATTTTGTAGGTTTAGGAAAATCACGTAATACTGTAGGTATCAAACACTTTAGGTGAAGAGTTAAGCTGCGTAATTAGAGTATAAATAAGCTTACTTCGAGGATAGTTGTTAATCCCTTACCTGAGTATATCTTTGGCCACAGTGTCTGCAAGGAACCAATCTCTTGCTGCAATGCTGCTGCAGGTGCTGTTGTGTGTGTCTCCTCTGTACTTTGACCCCACACTTGTTTTCGCAGTAGATTGGCTCGTGGCCACAATTGCCTTGGTGTTCCTGTAAAAAAGAAAAAATCATTTTGAGCATCATATGTCTCAGTCTGGATCATTTTCATTTGGTAAACACACTTGATTCTACGTCTACTTTTCAACCGTGAAATCCACTGATTGGCTTGGAGTCAATTTATTTAAGTCGGAGTAGAAACTTATGTAGTCTTCAAGACATACCTCAAGAGCCGACCCCGAGAACTCCTTGGCGCAGTGCTCGCAGTTGGCCCGGCGGCGCGAGCAGGTGTACCGCAGGTGGTCCTGCATCAGCACGCGCGGGATCATCGCCCCGCACTGCGCCGCGCACAGCACCGCGTCGTGCTTGCACGTGTTGAGGTGCGCCTGCGCAAGTGAATAGAGATTTGTTAGATTTGATGGGGGTGAGAGTGTGAATGGAAATGCAGATTATTAAATAGCTTTTGACCAGAAATCCTTTTTTTTTTGCGAGATTTTTTCGGAATTATAGCCCTAAAGATAAGTTGACATTTCGGACATATCACAAGTCTATAAGGTTGTTTCTGGCTTTAGAACCACATTTTTTATATGATGATGATACGTAAGCATCTTAAGTTGTAATAATCGTAAAAAAATATTTACTCCTAAGTTGTTCTACAATAAACAAATCTATTTCTAGATAAAGAAATGTGTCGAACGTGACGTGTACACACTAAAGTGATCGATTGCGTCGACCCCTTTACAGATACGTTATCAATTTAAATATTGACCGTTCTCATACAAATCTTACCTTCAGCTTACGTAGTTCGTCAGACCATTGACACCCTTCTTTGTGATGGATGCAGTACACCACTGAGCCCATAATCGCCTTCTCCGACTCAGGGTCCGGGTAAATCTGTAACAAAACAAAACACACATTACAATACTGAACCAAAACTAACATAAAATTATACAGCGTCCGGGAGATACCTTTTTACTTAATGATACTTTTTTTAACTTAGAAAGAATAAACTTAAACATATTTAAAAACTTTGAACGGAAAACACGACGTCAAAAGAAAAGCTTGCCACGAAGACTGATGAGCGGCCGCGCAACGCTGTTATAACGGATTAAATAGGACAACGATCAAAAATAAACTACACCTCAAAAAGAGAATCAAACGCTGCGTATACGCACCATGCTTTCGAATATGGAGCACATCGGAAATATGCAAAATGGCCGCTTGTTTTCGCGCGTAATAAGTAATAGAGCCACCAAACGCTGCAAGGGTCCGGTGTGAAGTGAATGCGGCCCTGCTGGTACCTACTGCTTGTTATCTTTATGGGTGCAACGAACAGATGGCTGACGCTGGGGCATACCGTTTGTGTTTGCATCGAGATAAGCGTGATTTTTCACTTCCCAAACCAGCTGAATAATGAAATAAGCAAATATTCGAAACCTGTTCTAACATAAACCTTCTAATTTGAAGAATTCCCTTTGAAATTGGCGGCGTGGTTAGTCATTATTAAGACTAATGCTCTCATTTGGTAAATGTTACCATCAACTTTGTTTGTAAACAAAGTTCGGGGAAAATAACTAGTGCTACTGTCACCCGTGACGCGACAGACTTTCCGTCTCCGGATCCCTTGTCATAGTTAAATTTAATTTATAGTGATACATTGCTTCTTTTGTTAAGTGTAACATGATAGAAAAGAGAACTGAGCGAGCGTTGGAAATGTTACGATGGATGTGTTTACATCATCAACGCGTCCACAGTACAGGAGAGTTCTATTTACAAACATTGATGCATGTGGTCAACGGCATTGCTGCCGCATAACGAACCACCTTAGGATCCACTCTTTATACTGTGAAACTGAGCTTCAAACTGCTAAAGCAACACTCAATACTGAACCTAATATCGACCGTTTACGGTTGATTATGCCATGGAAAACTTTACGAGATAGAAGCTCTCAAAATCAGAAGCGTATAAATTTTCAAATATAGAATGTTATTTGTGTTGTATTCTAAAAAGATGAGCCGCGATGTGTTGAACTCTCCCGCATCGCTCACTAATAGAACGCGCTGTGAACCGAATGAAAACATCACTTTGAACGATATATTATAAGCGGCCATTACTTAATTTTTCCATATCCAACCTCTTTGAAAATATAAATAAATGGCAATCTTGAACAATGTAAAGCCTTAATAAACAATCTGCCTTTTGAGACAGGTGTATATAAATATGATTCCGTATATGGGAGACGCAGTATATGTTCAAGTACAATTAACTATAATTAATCAATTGAAGACGTTAAAATATGCAAATTAATAGTTTTAAAGGCCAACCTCCACCCACATGGGGCTACAAATTTATTAAACACATGTATTGATTGAATAAATAAATTGTTAACAAATATCAGCAACATTTTTTTAGGTATTGGTAATTAATTATTCTATGTCTGCAAATGTTTTTCAAAAATTGTTTGGTAGTTTACAATATTATTAGGTTTTCTAAGATTTTAGCTTTTATTATAGCGAGTTGGTAAAAGTGAGTAATGTTAATAAGTTAATGACATATAAATAAGTATTTTTGGTACCATACACTTTTGATACGATCAAATTTATTATATTTATCTCATCAAGGTTTCATAGCATATTATTGTATCCTAAAGGTTGATTCCAGGCGTGGGTGATGTGAAGTTGAAAGAACTGTAGGCGGTATTTGAAAGATAACGTAGTAATTAGCTAACATTTTATACCTTATTCGAATAGGCAATCAAATTCCTCGAAAAACATTAGTAAGGTAATTTGATTTGATTATTTTAAATGTACGTAGGATGGTTAGTATTAAATTACGATTTGACAAGACCTTTTTTTTTCTATTCAAGAATTCGACAAGGTTTTAAAATACCCAACGTGTGGTAAACTCAAACCTATATCTAGAATACTAATGCTTGTCATAAAAAGTAAATATGAATAAGCTATGGGTCACTAAAAACGCACATACGTCAAAGTAAAAACTGTGTTAATTCAAGCGTTTTGTATGATAATTTTTGATTACCATTTTTTTTTTATTAAAAAGGCACGTGTGCTTTGAAATAGAACGACACCTGTCTTCTGTATTAAATATTTATATTTACAACAACGATTTTACGATGTCTTAGAACATAGGCATGTCGTAAAAGTCGAATGTTAGATCTCGTAATTGATCGCAACAAAACGCGCCATCTTGTAAGTTTTCAGTTTATAGCGCGAACTTTGTTGTGACAGTTGCGCTCCAAAATAGAAAATGGCGGGAGAGATGCAATGTGTGCCGCGTTCCGAAACCGGTGCAAAATACTCACTTGTTTTGTTTTACGTATGAATTGTAAACAGTGTATTTTAAACGCATTTCGCTCTATGCATGTGGTGATATTCGGGTAAACACTTGAAAACCAAAGTTTTTTACAGGCACTTGTTAGAACTTAACGACATAATTCTAGTTAACGTGCCTACCTATTTTTGGTCTTCGTCTTCAGAAGAGAGTGTTATTTGATCGACAGGTGATGATGGCACACCTTATTAGCGTTTTCAACATTAACACCTTTAATTTCCTTATAATAGAGGTCTTTTTCGAAACGTGTTGCTTCGTATTCTTGTGATGTTTTGCAGTTGCCTTTTTGTTATCGTACACGTTGACATGGGAACGTAAACACAAAATAAACTTTTTATTTAAAGAAGTAACCTTTACATTGTTCTACTGGTATCTATACATTTATCTTCATTTTCTTAAAAGAAATCGATCTAACCCTTTTTAGTACATTTGAATTGCGATTAAAATAATAACCAAAATTGTATCAGACGGTAGTTATCATGTTTGTTCATAAAACCATCACTACTTTTCCCCATAACCATCCCATAATCAAATACCCCAGGTGATCATTATCTGTAGACCAAGGTGCGCGCGCGCAAACGGAAGCAAGTTCGATGCCCAGCCACGCTAGCGGAACAACTTAGAATATGTAATCATTTTATTGTTATTATGTGGACATAAGACTCTAAGTTATGTATGATTTTGAGTAAAATACAGTTAAAATTGCCCAGTTACTTGTGTCTACAGATATTGCGGGTACAAGTTGATATATCTTAGCACTAAATAACTAGATTTGATAGTTTTACTGGAGTTTAAATATGAAGGTAGTTGCGCTAAATCTTAACGTTTAATGCTTAGCTTAGCCATCAAACGTTTCCTGTAGGAAAGGCATTACGAGGCTGTAACTGAGACGCAAACCACACACATACGAGATATAAATCACAGATTATATGGCCAAGTTACTAGTTTAACTAAGCGTAGGTGTTTTAATAGTAGAGTTATTATGTTCCATTCACAAATATTGGTATTAAGCTGAATGAACAGACGGACAGACGATCAATCATCAATCGTGGTTAATGCGGGGCATTTGTTTTGTTTACGAAACGTCAATCGGAAGATGTCAGTTGATGTTAAGATTCCATTTAATTTAACTCTTACAACGACTCTTGTTCAAATTTTAGAACACACACGATTGAATGACTGACGAATGTTCTGGAATGCGTTTGAATTTAATTATGAACGTTGTTTTCTTTTCCCGCCATCTCAAATGAGCGCCATTCTGGAACGGAATACACTTTGGTTTGAGAATGGAACATGATATCAATTAGGTTGTCTGTCATCGCGGTGAATGAGTGTAGAGTTACATTTAAGTTTTAATTTAAATATAAACATAGTAGGTATAAACATCCCAGACATTTAAATGTATATGTAAGCAAAATAATACTCAGTAGCTGACAAATAGTTGGTAAGCAGAAGTTCTAGGTATATTTTTGTATGAAATATGTTTATAAAGCACTAAGTAGGCATATGTTGTTAACAACAATATTTAGCCACCGTCCAGAGTACTGGAAATCTGTGGCACGACAAATTACGCAAACCGATGCAATCACCACATACATACACATACCGGTTTGCCATTTCAGTTCTATCACCTAAATACCTTTGCAATTTCTGTACACTATAATTAAAATGTTTAGAAAGTCGCGAAACCATTACTTTTTATTCAATAATCACACGTTTTAAAATCTCCAGTCAAAAACCGCATTAAAAGAATAAGTTTAAAAGAAATCAAGTAGGTACATTGCCTCTTCGATAATTTATCTGTAACATTATAAAACATTGTTACGTAATATAGTAATTTCCTCAGTTATCAGAACCGACAATTACTCTGATACAAGTACCTATAACAAGTGTTTAAATCAATCATAAGTGGTTTCGGAACGTTTCGCTCCGGAAGCGATAGGTCAGCCATCTTTGATATAAAAACCGCGCGCTTTTTTTCACAATCTTTATTACTTTCTTTATCCTGTTTTTACTGCATACTATTTTGTTTAAGTATCTCATTAATATTCGCAAAAAAATAAAAGTGTCTCAATATATACATGTGCTTCTACCATATAATGCCTAACGATTTCAAACGGTTTGACTAATAAAATCACTGCAGTGCAAACAAGTGCGACCCTCAATTGAAGTAACAAGATAATTTGACTCTCGGTTTAAAAGGTTAAATAGACGAGTGCACGGACATAAGCGCCCGCGCACTCTGATCGATCACCGGATGTCGCCATTATGTAGTTGGCGCGAAATTACTCAGCCCCCTTTATTGAGTTGCATAGCAACTATTCGCACTAGTTTAGATTGGTTGGTACTTAGGTTCAATCATTTTGATGGAGGTTAGCTGAGGGATTTGATTGGATTTGTTTAGATTACTCTAAGCCTATGTAGAAAAATAATAGACACTGTTAAGTTCATACTAAAGTAATAGATTTACAAGTTAGATAGTTATTCCGGTAGTTTCAAACCCTGTTGTTGTAGGTTTTTATCTTTAAATCGGAGTAGGCAGATGCTTTTTAATTTTCATTCATAACCTTATCAGATATGAAAGACAATGATGGCTACGTTTGCAACACCGAAAAGTAATTAGAACGTAACGCTCGTAACTGTGAATTTAGGTGGTTTATGTTAAAAATTATAAAAATAACGTGATATTTAACTATTCATAACTTAACATAAATATAAGCTTCGAAGTAAAAAACTTAAATATAAGATCGCTTTGAAGTTTTTTCACATCACATCACCCTAAATTAACCTATTTCTAAAACAGACAACTTTTTACTCTACCTTACAAGAAGCACACTATAAACATTTTTAACTGCCGAACTATAAGTAGACATCAAGTAAATAGACAGCTTTATAACCTTTTTAATGTAAAAGCTCATTACAGAGTGTTTGTGTCTCTTTCTTATATTATAGGACAGAAAGAGAGGGATATAGAAAATGGCGTCGGTGACGGTAATACGGTGCGTTACGCTCCGATATTGCATTAACGTGGTCGTAACGACAAGTGTTAAAAGACTTAAGAGCGCGCATAAACCTAGAAAAAAATCGAATTTCACCCGCGCGCCGCACGCGCCCCTCTCTCGTCCCGTCGTCCGGTGACTCCGATGCTACCGCGTGTTTAGAGCGATCGCGCGAATTATACCTAAAATAATCAGATAAATACCGGCTAAGTGAGTGCCGGATCACCTAGCTGTTGTTTAAAACGCTAAAAATACTTTTTGCTTGTAGTAAATAATACGCAAAGGTAAGTAAGTAAGTGTATAATATATTTTTTTGTAATGTTGTTTTTAGAATGTGCTTTATTTACATTTACTTATTTTTTTTTTGTTCAGATTTCGTTGACTGATTTGTACCTGTACAGTCAGCACCATATAGTTTGTAACATCCAATGTAGTCAAATACTTGAAAACAACCAGAGTCCTCTCTTTCAGCGAATCAGCCAGTGTCATCACATTCATCAGAACATTCAGGTTGCTCTAATTTATCGTAGCGAGCAGGCAGCCTTATAGAAAGTCGCATTCAATCCCGTATCAACCAAAGCGCCATCAGTAACGTAGCGCTCAGGGTATTCACAATCTTCGGTACAAAGTAAGAAAACAACTTTATGCTTCATGTAATAGAGGTGTACTTTGCTTGACAGGCAGCGTGTCTAGATGAAACTGTTATGACAGAAAACTTTATTTGAAAAAAAAATGTATTTATAAGATATAGAATAAGACGGGGTCTTAACTACTGGGCTCCCAGTTTTATAAAGAAGATATTTTGTTTGTAAAGGCATGCTTTTATACATACGTAATACCTACGTCTGAATTGAATGGTATCCATATGTGTTTAAATAAATATGTTACTAGGTTTTCATAAGTAAGAAAGAGTCAACAAAATTATCCACTGATCTAAGATACGAGAATTTAATTTTAGATTCTGTTTGACAGATTGAAGTCTTTTTTAAGTTTTAGTGGAAATGTAAAGCATGTAGCTTAGTTTGTTTACTTCTAGCTAGCAGCGATGGTGTCAGGGCTGTGGCATCCGATAGACGATTCATGAGCATGGGTTTCATTTCAAGTTTAAGCAGTCTTTTTGAGAATTGAAATGACCTACTTTTTTTTCATTTCTGGTCCAAAAGATGACCTGCAATGATTTTATTATTAAAAATATTTTTTTTATGAAAACTGAAACATTTTATTTTCATCAAGCAATTTAAATTATCATCACCATTTAGAAAGATGATCAAATTGCATTTCAATTCAAAGATACCATTTTAAATCGTTTAAATAATAAACACATACTAGAATATCATAAATTGTCAAGAGGTAGTAAGAGTATCAGTAATTGCAATAAATGAGGATCCGAAGGAACATGCAACGTACGTTTTTTTATGTATATAGTAAAAATATTTAAATTATTTTAGTTTTTATCTGTTTCATGTAAATATTTGATTTCATTACTATATTAATTTTGACCCTCGTTGTCATAAATATTTACTGAAATTACTCAATTGAAACTTAAACATTTATAAAGAAGTTGCCGTGTTGTTTTCTAAGTTATTAAATTGAGTCAGACTCGCGGGTGAAACGTTCCATATCATTATCTATATTGGTTTAAATATTTGTTGCTCTATCGGCAACGAAAATATATTATGTGAAAATTTCAACTGTCTAGCTCTCACGGCCTATGAGATACAGACTGATGTGCAAAAGCACAGACAGCGGAAAATTAGTATTTGTGTCCCGATTTTATTCTTTGTGTACGGAACCTTACAAACAACATTCTCAAATATTCCACAAATCGGTTCATCGATACCTCTGATAAACCTTTTGCATCTTTCGTTGTTAACGGAGAGCATTAAAAGTGCAACATGCAAACGTGGGACTGGTCTCTAGTTTATTTTTCAAATCAAAGTACTATTTTTATAGGCTAACATGAAATAAAATAAGTAGATAGGTAAATACTTATTGTAAAAATCAATATGTCACATGAACATTCCAGTTAAGGAGCCGGATGTTCATAAGTAAATAAAATAAGAACAAGTTAAAGTTTTAATTCTGTTTCATTATACGTGTATCAATATATGATTTATTAGTCCTTGCTGTTCCTACTTGTCCACGAATTTATATTTTATTTTGAATAACGTAAATGCTCCTATTACCGCCCCTTTAAGCTGTCTTAGAAATAACTTTGAGTAAATAGATAGATACTGATAGGTTAGTTAAGGTGTTTTAATTTAATATCAATCTTTGTAAAGTATTCTGTTGGATTCCATTCTTCAATTTAGTATTTTATTACACAGTAATTATTAAATAATTGTTTAATCCGAAAGAGCAATTGATTCTATTACCGACCTAAAGATGTAGTTTGATTCTATTACCGTTTTTTCAGATTCTATTACCGACCCCAAAAAATTGCCCCTTCATCTAAACGAAAAATAAAAAAAATGCAGTTAAAAGTATATTAAGACATTATTACAGTTTTGAAATCAACATCTTAATATTGCAATCCTCCTAATATTATAAACGTGAAAGTTTGTGATTATGTATGGATGTGTGGATGTATGTGAGTATGTGAGGATACTTTTTCACGTTACAACTACTGGACGGGATGAAACTTAACAGTAATATAGGTTATACATTAGAATAACACATAGGGTACTTTTTACCGCGGATAACTTCTCATTCCCACAGGAAACCGACTTCCACGCCAACGAAGTTGCGGGCGGCCACTAGTCGTACATAACATAATCGGACGAAAACCTGTTTTTCTCTGGGACATCAAAAGAATCCCGTCTCATCGCAATTAAAATTAAATTAAATTAATTTTGCAACTGTTTTAACAGTTGGTCTTTTGTTACAGGAAGTCCTGACTTTCCGACGTAGAAAATCCAGTCCAAAAGTCTTTTTTCTTCGTCCTTCGTTGAACAATATTGTTTTCCACAATGTTCATTTGTGTATTTATTATTTGTCTTGTCACGGTAGTTTTTCTCGGTATGCCATAGGTCTTCAAGCTTGGTATATCCTGCTTCCTTCATTTACAGCTATCAGCTAAGCTTTTAGTTAAGATAAGAGATAATAAGCAGTATACCTCTGGTTTCATGTTTCTATAAAAATTGTTCTTGTTATTTCCTTTCAGCTGTTAGTCGGTAATAGAATCAAATATGAAAATTACAAACTTCTAATAACGCCATGGATCGTTAATAGAGTCAAGTTATGAAATTTGGATCCTATTACCGCCCTTAATTAAGATATGATTTTATGCCATAAAAACCAATAAAAATGATTAAATTCAATGTAACTTCGAAAACGAATATATGTATTATCGTTGTTATGTGATAGCAAGCAGATAAATCAACTTTAAGTTTGTTGTTTACCTTAAGTTTCGGTGTGCTTACGAGGCTGGAGACGCGACACTATGGAAAGTGCGTCGGTATCGAGCGGCACTCACTCAATAAATAACAAATTATTGCTAACACTGGCTATTTAGACAAGACAAATTGTCTCTGTTTGTTGCATAACTAATCTACCTATCTAATTTTTAAGTTAATTTTTTTATAGAATCTATATTAATTCTAATATGACTGATTGAAAAAATAGATCGTTAATAGAGTACAAATTTCAGTAGGTCGTTAATAGGAGCATTTACGTTACCAATGTTAGGATACCTACCTGAAAAATAATTTATAGTAGGATTCAATAACCCTAATAACAATTTTATAATCGGAAATTATGACTTTTTACGCGCGGCAAATATTTATTTTAAGAAAAGTTGTTGCATCTGGCTCTTGCTTAATTATACGTCAAGAAATGATAGGTATCTGATGTTTTAAATATGAAACTTCTTTGAAGAAGGTTCAAATTTCAAACAAAATAAAAAATATTTAAAAATTTCGGAATAAAAATGTGTCTAGCAAAAATGTAGAATGTTAACTGAACTAACTATTCTATGTAACTTCTTAGATTTACGCGATTGTTATTACTTGAAATTAAACTGTAAGCGTCGCTATACAAAACCTGCAGTCTGTGAGCATTCCATGGATAAGCCCAACCACTATCTAAGATTTGATACCGTTAAAATCCTAGCAAAAGAGAAACATTTTATCCCTAGGTTGGTAAGAGAAAGTATTGAAATTATAAAACACCCTAACTTCAAAAGAGAAGATGGTTGGATGCTATCACCAACGTGGGATCCAATACTTAGCAAAATAAAAAAGAACAACCAGCAGACAAATAAGCAGAAACACCAAGACACTGTCAGCGTATATTGCGAGAACCCGAACAACTATGCGAGAAAATTACGAAACAGATGGCGGTGAATTCTAAAAATCGTTTTTACTATACTCTATGAAGACATCAATCTCAGTCTACCATTGACCACGGCATTTGTAAAAAGGCCGAAACGTCGGAAAATCAAAATTAATTTAATAAAACGCGTAAAAACCCGTTAAAATTAGTTTAATTTCACTATTCCAAGGCTCACTTGCTAAAACGTTTTAACATAAAATGCTAGTACATAAAATTGATTGTTCGGCGCCGACTGTGACTTTTACCTGAAAGCTTGGAACCGGAAAACAAAAGCTAGAAAGTTTTTGAAGTTTGAAAACATAGGTTCTTACACACTTGTGCGTTCCTGGTTTATTTTTTGACGATTAGAAGAAGAAAGCGTATTTTTATATTTCGCTGGGCGCTTCGATATCGATGGCGCTTTGGTTGATGCGTAATTGAATGCAACTTTCTATAAGACTTTCTGGACGCTTCGATAAATTGGTACAACGTGAATGTCCCGATTAAATGTGATGACACTTTTTGATACGATGAAAATGATGACTGGGTGTAATCAACTATTTGGCTACAGTAGTCGTCACGAAGAATATGATGCTGACTGTACTGCACTTTTTGCTGGTGGTAAATAATTCGCAAAGGTAAGTATGTAATATAATAATGTTTTTTTACTATGTGCTTTATACAATGACCTTTTTTTCAAAATGCGGTGTCTTGTATCTGTACTGCAAAGCACAGACAGAAAGAAATTGCAATAATATATATAATATACATAAATCACAATATATAGGGGAATTGTGCTCAAGATGACATAGTCAGATAAGATGACACACCATTCATATTGGTTTAAATATACGCGCTAATGGCGATCCTGTGACGTTTCAGAGAGTACCTGTAGATGTTGCTGGTATTAAAGTTTACTATGGCTGAAACTGAGCACAGGTTAGAGTGTAGTGGATGTTTTCGTGATTTTGATTTGAAAAAAACTTTCTTTGCTCTTTTGTTTGGTGGTGAAAATATGCTTAAATTAAGAATTTTGTAGTTAAACTTATTTGTAATGTATAATAGGATTATTATGTAAATCAAATTTCGGTAAATGCATATTCTAATCTCAAAGTTTTTTTTGCTACAATTAAAATTATACTTGTATAGCCATTGGGTAAGATGACATACAAGACGTGGGTTTAAGATGACATACTATGTTATCTTACTTTTATAAATAAAAAATGTATAATGCTCCATTTTTTTGGTTTTATTAAAGTATGCCCGGTAATTACAAAAGAACATTGAAAACATTTGCAAACTGTGCTCGTTAATGATTTATTGTATAAGACCACAAACTCTGCCATTTTACCCAGGAGTCTAAGATGACATATACTATGTCATTTTACCCAATAGCTATGTCGTCTTACACATGTCAGCCAAAGTTAGATTTATACATTTTTTTTAGTTTTATGTATCGTTGATTGTTCTTAAACTAAGTAACTTTGTTAATTATGATTCATTTAAGATATACGCAAGTTCCTGATCTCACACGACTTTATTTATTTCAAATATTTGTCTCAAAAGAAAAAGTATGTCATCTTAAGCACAATTCCCTTATATTATGATTTATGATCTATTCATTGTAACTTGTCTTAAAAGCCATTAAAATCTATTTAAATTAGCCATGAGATATATTTTTAATTTCTAAAATACTCTTTTGCTGCGTTTTTTTGCTAGCCATATTTTAGAGTTTTTTACATAGTCAAACAAGAATTAGAAATTAAAACGAAGATTTTTTCGGCCCCGGAGCACAGAAACACAGTCCTCTTTTGTCTCAACGGAGCGATCACAACTAAACCATGAAACAAAACATGCCTTAGATCCCAGGACAGGTGCGACAGACGAAAGCGTTCTGCGCGAAATAAAAACGTAGTAAGCGCCGAATAAGTTTTAATGTAATAACTCGTAAAGTATACATTATTTTCTAAAATCGCTAGTAGGGTCGCTGGGTAATATAATTTGATAGTATGTATTAAAATATTGGCTCAATAGTATGCATAATATTGGAAATAAATGAATAATAGTTGAAAATTAGAGCTAACTTCGTGATTTTTTTTTATCGAGAAAATTTTATTTTTTTATGTTTTCACTCTGATCAGTCCCTTGGAAATATGCTTTTATATCTATGGTATTTTTTTCGGGTAATTTGTGCTTTGTTTTCTAGGGTAAAAATACAAATTACGACTGGAAATTTACCTGTATACCCCCTCTTAACAGCTACTTTTGCTACATATAACAATTTAAACCATAAATTCTAAAATATGAAGGTTTTTACTGATTGACACATTGTCTTACTTCTGTCAAAACAAGTTTTGAAACTTCAATGCAACGCAAGCGCAAGATAAATAATAATATAATGACTATGATGACTCACAAAAAAAAACAATTTGTAGATAATCCACGTTATCAGCACTATCTATTGTTAAAAGAACTCAATTGACCGGAAATTAGCCAACCTTCACCACCGGATGTGACACACATCTCTCATCTATCAATAAGAATTAAAAATGTGGAAAATCTAATTGTAGGTAGGAATTGCTATATTCCCTTACTTTTACAAATACCTTTCTACCAAGTATCATTTCTAAGGAAAACATTCAGAAACAAGTATTTTTCACAATTTAAATGTGATAAAGAGACATCGACAGAAAATTTTCTAGAGCTGTTACATATTTTTGTTTTTTCGATTATATCTTACTAACTAGGTACATACGTCCCTACGTAACAAAAGATAAGTCGTTTAAGATAATACTGTGAGAATAGATTTATCTTGAGCAAACGAGAGAAGCTTTATTTACATTCGTTAAACCACCTTTTGCTGATGCAACTTTACAGGCAAAATACACTGAAAAGGTCAGAAGTACTTTAAAAAATCTGGCTTTAAGGATGCCATCATCCTAAAGGATCCTATTCCGAAACCTTTAAGTGACGATTAGTTCTTTAACCCTATGTGTGACGATGTCTCCATTGATTCCAAACATGTTGCGACTTGATTCAATATTCAAATATTATTTGCAACAGATCACAAAGCCGAATCGCTAACAGAATATGAAATTAGGGACAGCCCACCTTGACTCATGCTTAGCAATTGTCGAAAAACACTATTCAAAACATATGATCTCCTGCCAACAGACAAGTTCGTGATAAATATAGTTGGGAGACCTGTTTATACTTGATCATTACTTAAAGCAAGTACAAGAACGTAAAACAAGTAACCAAATAACTTTATATTTCGTTCACACGGCCGAGCATGATGCGCACAACAAAACTCAGATTCTACGAATGACTTATCTTAATGGACATTTCGAGCTAATTAAATAACCACCCGTTTAAAACTTTAAAACGAAATGGTCCTTAACTTTTCTGATGAAAGTTTTATCACCGTTTGTTACAATAAACATAATACAAATTGAAACGAAGGATGTAAAAGTGAACTTATACGACGCGTCTGCGGTAAATTTTGTAAAATAAAATAAATTAGTTTAATTTAAATAGACAGATGCCATTTATAAATAAAAGCAATAGTTACAGAAATAGCTCTCACCTGCAAGAGTTTGTAGAGAAATTCAACGTAACTCATGGTTCTAAACTATAATTAAAATGAAAATAGAAAAAAACACAGGTCACTGCGCTTGCACATATCGGCAAACCAAGAAAGAGTGACAGAATATGGAAATGTTTATACGCCGCACCTATCGCCTACGCTTGTTCCAAACACCTGACGAGACGTATAAGGCAACTAATCAACAGGCTACTTTTAAAATACTGTTTTTGTCTGCCTAGAGGAGGTCACAGCCTGACATCGTAGGCGTAAAGGCAGAGGCTACAGCTTTCGTAATCCAGAGAAGCCTACTCGTTACAACTTGTTGTGTCAAGTACCTTCAACAAGTGATGTAAAGCGTGCACGAACAAAAGCTTTTAATCTTATCATTAGGCTACTCGGTAACTTGAGAGAGAAACAAAAGACTTCTGTTTCAATAGTGGGTAGAGTGGGAATTGTGATCATGAAATAACATTTGCAATACTATGTGTAAACACTCGACATTTCATTGGGGATAAACAACTCCAGCGCAGGTCAAACTGATGATCAAGTTAAACCGGTCTCAAAAGTAGGTTTGCAACGATCGACTCATGAGACCGGAGTTAACAAAGAACCTAATGAAATTAACCCTACCCTATCATTTAACCAAGATTAACACAATAACTAAGTTTACTAAGCAACTACTGCAAAAGAAGAATTATGTATCTCAGATGCTTGAAGCGACCATATGGAACCAATTATAATAATCGCTGTAAACACAATCATAAATCATACTACTTACACCCGTCAAAAAGTTCATATGATACAGTAGAAAATAGTAGAAACGGGTCTAATACACCGTAATGATAGAGCTTAACCGGCAATCAAGATTGGACCATCACTCGAAAACATCATTTCAAATCCTCAGCTCCTTTACGCCTCAGGCACGGATGTGATTTATAAAAAAGAAAACAAAAAACGAAGTCGCGTTTGCGTGCAACCTCCGTGGGAACCATCGAACAATAAAAAGGATATTAAAATCAGACGATTATTTGGGAAGCACAGTTGTTATTTAGCAAAAATTCGGTGATCGACAAACCGCCCGTGGCAGTGAGTAATTTAGGCATTCTTTTATTTTCGGATCTAATCCTTTGTAGATGGAAGTCAAGGGCATCTGTTGAACGGTCATTGAACACAATGGCGATGCGAATGCGACAGCTTTTTTAGGCGCGAACAGGTATATTAAAATGGCGGACGTAATTATGTACTACCTTGCGTTTGGATTGTTTTGAAAGAGAACCTCTTGTAGAATTCGATATGGTGCCCTGTTGCCTCGTTCCGAAGGCAATTGTTTTTAAAACCTTTTAAATACTCAACTTATTCTTATATCAGCTGGATGAGATATAGTTTTAAAAGTAATTGCTTTATTTATATGTATAGCTTATGTCATCAGAGCAATCAAATTGTTACATACAAAAGCATTTTGTAGAAGCATTAACACCGACCATTGCACAAAGATCCAATAAATTTAAGTGGTTTACGTGCGTGCGCGCATTGCAAAATGATGAGTAAAACTCATGCGCTGTAAACACCGTCTCTTAACCATAAAATGACTAATGTTAAACTTTTACTTGTCATAAACTTCTACGACGCTGTTTTAGCACGTAAGTAATTGTCTTTTTAACTTAAGGTCATTATTTTTTTAATATTGGACACATAACTTTATAGCACATAAATTTAATCCAGTATCTACTGGTAACTTCATAATTGAACTTATATATTATATTTGTGAGTTTTTATCAACATATGTAAGAAGGGACACAAACAAATACCTAACATCAGTAAATAACTTGACATAAAGTCAACTCGATAGATCAACAGCCTGCGTACAATAGACGTTCCCAACAATAATCACTTAAAGACACTACTTAGGTAGATAAGAATCGAAATAAAACTCACTTGCCCGTGAAATTGAAGACGAAGAGTTCTAAACTATATAATATATTGGCCGATAATACTGTAATTACACGTAATTTCGTAAATGAAGACGACATCACATTCACGAGACTGTCCGATTCAATTCAATGTAAATATACACGTTACCCAAAAATCTTTCCCACGATTTAAAGACTTAATACCTAACATCGTTGCTGTCCAAGGAATTTAAACTCTACATCTAACGACTTACAGTTCTGAATACAATATTAGGAATATCAAAAAAGTTACCAGCCGAGGATACGGCCGGAAGTCGAGTGCGGTGGAATAATTCAAATCGCGACCAGAGTTCAAATATGGCGAGACATCCGGTCAAGTAAACTTCTATCTATACTCATAAAAACTCACTTGCTTAATACCAAAATTAAACCCTGTAGTTCATAGTTACCTTACATTCTTAAACTAATCCGAATTACAAGGAAAACCTTTTAGTAGAAATTTGTTTAAAATGAACTTGAGAAATGACCATTTTCCCCTATTAAAGAATGAGCGATACACGTATTACCCTCAATGGTTATAATTCTAGACATGCAACGTACAAAATGCGGGCCAGGCCATCTGATAAGCCAATCAACGATATTAAAGCTGCCGTGTACGAAGGCAATTGAAAAGAACACATCAAGGGAATTAACTCTACTTTTAACTCTAATTGATTGCAAATTAAAAAAAAAAACTATAAATATGACGTCATAACCTACAATGGTGACGCTTCATAATAAACATGTGTCTACTTTTACGACAGGAAGTCAAATGTGTTACGAAAAGTATTGTGGCACAGTTGGCAAACTAGTTTTTATAACAGATGTTTTAATATATGACATTGATGAAATTATTGATAAAGCCCTCTAAAGTTCTCATACTCAAATTTAACACTTACTTAATCTGTCAATCACGTATCACTATACTTCAACGAGCTAATTGTATTCATCTTAAACGAGTATAATGCTTATAATAACCGCCTTCAAATTGTAATAGATTTCACTAATCATATTACTATTGTAATCACTAACAGGAAATTACACTATAATTTAGTTAAGCTTCATAACTACCTTATTAGTTTATTCTTATTATTAAATTATGGGAACCTATCTCGTTATCAATCATACGCATTTCTTTATAATAATTAACTGGTTTTTCATTATTCATGTCTTCACTTACTGGCTCTTTTGTGTGGTTTGACAATATGATAAAAGGAATTTGATGAATCTCAAAGTTGAATTCAAATTCAATAAAAATCTATGTATTGGTTACAACTGATATGTTATTAGAATCGATTACAGGCTTAAAATTGTTGAAAACGAAGAGAGCGGTTAATGATACGCTGTCGAAGATGCTTATTGGATTACGGGTTTCCAACCTTTTTTTATTTTGTAAAGGATCCATCAATTAACCCTTTAAAATTTGATCCAGTCAAATTGCATTAAAATAATTCTCAACTTGCATTTATGTTATTTTGATTGAAAGTTTTTGTAATATAAAACCTATCATTTGCTATCGTACAAAATTAAAATTAATAATTACACCTTATCCGTTAAAAAGAAAGGGAATTTTGAATCTTTAAGAACCCTTATTTCTTTCAAAAAATGTTTTAGCCTGTTATGAAAAACAAAAAACTGTTCTAAAGCCGTAGCAACAAATTACAAACATGTACTATTCTATTTAGAAATTTCAAAGCGTCTGCGAGGGGAGTAAGGGCTCCCAACGGACTTGCACCAATAAACACAAGGCTCCGACACAAAACAGACGTTACATTAAAAGAGGGCACCTTTTGTGATGTTCTAACACAAATAAATTTCAAAGCACTGCCCTTCAAGATACTTAACTGGTCAATGTTACAATTGAACGCAACACTACATTAAGTATGGTAATGTATTATTAAAACGTAACAGACTCGGAATAGTTAATTAGTAAAATAGTTTTAAATTTCGAAGCAGCTGCCGCTCTTGAAGCGGGCACAACTATTGCAGGTATAAGGTTTTTGTCACGCACCCGATCGTCAGCTGTTCCTGCCTCCTTGGTGCGTGCGGCTGAATACGAAATCTTAAATTTAATGTGTCCGATCGAACATCTGCTACGGCAGGTGCCATTCCGGAATTTCGAATGCCGAAAGCCTAGCGTCCCAAAATCATTAATCCATCAAAAAAAGTTTCAACCTACTTGGTCGGTAACCAACTGAGTGTATTGCCTATACATCGGCCTTGAGGCAATGTTTTTTCTATTTACTATCTAAAATATAAGCAAAACATCCTCTTTGGCATATTTGTCTGATTACGTTTCCGGAAATCATGTTCTTTGCTGCATTTTTTGCGTATCCGTACCCTTCGTTTGTATAATATACTCTCAGATATCGTATCATATTACCTCCGTTATAAAACTCAGATTTTTAGACATGACTTCAAAGTTTACTGTAGTCGTCAGTATAACTCTTTAGTAATAATCTTCTTAGTTTACCGACATTTCATGTTTACAACTAAAATACCGACATTCCTTACTGGTTTGGTATTTCCATTTACATAATTTGTTTCATTATTATTAGCGTTTTTTTACATTAAAGAATTTGTTATTTTATACTTGCTAAATTGTAAAACAACTTTTCAATTATTTCGTCGTTTGAAATTGAACTCTATTTACTAAAATTATTTTCCGTTGAAATCTGTATTTAATGTGTGTATTGTACATTTACATTCAGGGTTGGGTTCCATTCGAAACGCTCGTCTAACAGCTGACGGAACAAAAAATCACCCTCTTTCTTTATTAGGGACAGCGTATTGAATACTGCGGCCACTTATGATAAATATGTGACGGTAACTTGTCAGTAAAGTTTGTTCTAAAACAGACCCAACGTCAGAATCCTGATATTAAATAGTTCGTTATCTTGCTAGGGCGATAAAGTTTTTTTGTAGCTTTGTGAGTGTACGCATGATGTACAAGGCAGTAGTTGATAAAGCGATCAATTCAAAGGAAACTGGGCTAGTCGTAATCTATAGGGCGACGTTAGTACGTGACGTTTGTGTAGTAGAATGATGTTTATCTTTATTGATAAGGTTTTCATTTTTTACGCGAGGCATTACGAATATAAAGCCTATTTTTATCCAACTAACGTCTAACTTTACGACTGTCGCCCGCAGTATTCCTTTTTTAAATTAGTTTTACTTTTTTCCAGTCATGTGTGCGTATAGTTTCCCACCAGTAGCTTGCACATGGCTCAAAGGAATTTGACACGCAGATGTTCGTTCCGCCACTAACACAATAAAATACCTAATAAATATGGCGGATATGCACTTTCGAAGCCACTAATGGAACTTACTAAAATAGATGAAACGTTGCTAATGAAAAAAGAAATGTGCTTCATCTACAAGAAATTTATGACGCCATTATTCACGTCAAAAGTTATCAAGTTAAAATGTTCGATATTCTAAGCAAACGCTTAGCAGTGAATCAATATAAAATGGAAGCAAAACAGATATGGCCGCGACTGTGTCGTCCATTAGCGAGTGGAAGAGCTAACGACTTTTATTTTATTATGGAAAGCTCGTGATGACATTTCAAAATGTCACCTTGGAGCCCTTGTAATAACAATCAAGGGTGACAGATTTGTACAATTTATTGAAACGTTCTACTAAATGGTATTTTATTTGGTGACATCCAACGCAAAATACTTCAACAATGACAACCAATAACATCTGAAAGGAATTGTTCTACAAATTTAAAATTAACGACAAATAACACAGGGCGCTGGAATGTATTGCGTCTGCGCTCAATGGGTGCTCAAGACATTGTAAAATTTTATGTCGCAAATTATTTACTGTCAATAAATGACGTGAAATAACTTTTTCTGTCAATAAAATAAAACACCGACGCACTCGCTATAAATCCAAAATGGCGCATTTAAAATTGATGACTTTCTTTTTACGATTACCAATGAATATTTTTATTGCAAGTTTCTTAATTTATTACTCGGTGCATTTGGTGCACTTTGACATGATGTAAATCTTTCGATTTTCCAAGTCAAGGAAAACAAAAATGCTTAAGTTATTTCCGAAAAATTTAGTTGTTTCTATACGATAATTTAATAACCTAATTTAAACATTTAGAGAAGGCTCGAAGGTTTTTTCAGCGGAAAGGTAAAATTTTATTTTCTGTTACAGTTGCATTAAATTACATGAGAAATATTTCAGTATGTCACCTGGTTGCCTGTCCATTTTGTTTTGTCCCCGTTAGCAAATTGCATGTCGTTCCAACTGACAATTCAGCCAATGTAACCTGAACCGACGACAGTTCAAAATACTTCAGCATTTAGAAAGGCGTCTTAAAAGGTGAAAGTCATGTGCTTTCATGGCTTGCAAAAACTCGCATCTCAGCGCGGCCTTGCCAAGGTGAATTGCAAGGGGGACATAACGGTGCGGCGCCCGCGCAACCAGCCCCGCTGCGCGCACGCACACTAACAACGCTGTGTTACGTGATCATTGCCCGCTCTCAACCACGCCAATACACATATCGGCACATTGACCACGCAATGTATAACGATACGACCACGTAGCGAAAAGGAAGTCGACTATCGGAAACTATACACGTTCGATAGGTTTCCTTTCTGTAATGTCGAAGCTTCAAGAACCACTTATAAGGAGGATTATTAACTACTTCAGTATCTTAAGCACGTCTGATTACATTTATGGGGATGCAGTTATATATATAACTGTGTCAGTTTAATCTTTACGAGGTAACCTACCTACTTTTGAATGAATATTTGTAAACAAAAGAGTATGAACATTAAAGTTGTAGGTAATATACCGAAACCTTCATAATTTACAATGTTATGTAGAGAAAAAACAGACAGGTAATGTGACGCTTGTTACACATATATTTTGCAATAAAAACATTCGGCTCATTATTACAACATTGGGTAATTTGACGAAAAAAAAAGTATTGTCATCGCGGTCTGATAAGATAGATAAATACAACCAATTTTCCTTCCCAATTTCGAAATCTGAGTAATAGAACATAAACATCCAAAGTTGTAGCATCGAACATTGTTCAAATAAGCCAAATTATGCGAAATCTGATAGTTTAGTCATCTAAAATCGAATTCTAATTTGATTGCAAAGTCTCGTCTGCAAATGGAATATTTTGCAACACGCCGAGTGAACTCCAAGTCTTAGTAAGGACCCTCTAAGTGAAAATTAAACAAGGGAGCGTTACCAAGAGGGCTGAGGAAAAAGGGTGACTCACAATTTGACTGATCTCCGTGATGGGGATCGGTGATTTATCCGAGCCTTGCGGGAGGGACGAGGCACTGGGTGTGGGGGACACCCCCGGGGAGCCCGGCTGGACATTGACCACGCTCTCCTTCGAGGCCCTGTTCGGAGACAGCCTCGCCGGGAAGCTGAGCGTCTTCGTCCACTGCGACAAGCTTCGCACCATCTTGCCAGTTCATAAGCACAACACGTTCACTGAACTCTGTTTTGTTTTTTTACGGCGCGACCTCTCGGCGTGGCGGTCCGCGGACGAATGACGGCCCGAGGCCAACGTATCTTGCGCAGAGCCTGCAAGTTGCGACTTGATCCTTGTGGAGGGGGTAAACAACATTGTATAGGGTTTGTTTATGTGTGCAAGATACGTACACGGGATATGTCTCTGTATTAAGTAGTAGAGTGAGTGTGTTGTTGGATACTCTTTTGTTTATTAGTTGAACTTTTTATGTAGAGCCTGTTATGATTCTCCCGTGAGGTGTGTGTGTGGAAGTTAAATAGTCTATCCTTTTTTAATGCAAATGTTTATTACTTTGTTATTTAAAAGATTGGTTTTGGTGTATTTTTTGTTGATAATTTGTTTCATAAAATTAAGGTTTTATTTGTCCTACTTGTATTCTATTTAAAAGTAGATTTTTAAATCTGATAAAGCCAATTATAATTTTTTATGTCAATAATTGGTTTGGTGTTTAGGATTAAACCTACACTGAAAAAACAATGAATCGTTTCTTGTGATTGTTTTGTTGTTTCGACTGGGTTTCTTTTCTAATAATATAAGCAATTCAATTGAAAGGTAAATAAACGATTTACAATAACCTTACCATAATTCCACCTTAGTACCTGTCTTTAATTCTAATTAGGAACATTCATTAGGATTTCGAATTTCCATCTAACTTTAACAATTTAGAAAACATACAAAATAATTAAACCTTGTCTAATTTATATAAAACACATTATAATATAAAACATATTTTCTACACACCGCTACTTACTTAGCCCTAAATATTCCTGCTCTACATTACTGCTATAAAAACTGTTACTTTATTTCCGGACATTACACCAACTGTATTGCAATTCCTACCCCACCCGACTAAAATATCGTCACATAAACCACTATATTTTTTCCACCCCATTAAAATCCCACCCATGGACCCCTTATGCGCAAATCCGAGACAATGCCTGCGCTCGCGCCGCTCTGCTGCGTTTCCTGGCCACGTGCGCGCGCAGCTGGCACCCGCAGCGCATGCGTGGAGGAAACTTACTTTTTTAATGTTACCACTTGAAAACTTTCAAAAACCCGTGAAATATTCCTTTTCAAGAAAATAGAAGGTCAATGTTTTTCACAGATCGGCACCTATGTGGCGACCTTCATAGCGCAGCGCTATGTATAGACTGCTAAGAAGATCCTAATTTCGATCCTAGGACCGGGCTAATTTATTTTTCAAAATTTGCTTGTGTCTGCGTTTAACTAGGTTCCCCTTAGTTCATTTCCCCTTAGTTCATTTCCCCTTAGTTCATTTCCCCTTAGTTTAGCTTAGTTCATTGTGTGGTTCCTAGTAATAAAGGTTTAAGTTGAGGTGTAGTAACAATACAACCTTGTGCTTAGTTTTGTGCCATAGTTACTGGTGATGAATTCTGAAGTTTTTTTATTTATTCATCTGAAATATGTTTAATCAATTGCTGTTTTTTTTCATCTAAAGCAATCCATCCCTTTCCCTTAAAAGCAAATAAACTTTCCCTATCAACAAGTCTCTATTGTGATGAAGAGCCCTTCAGGGATCACGATCATTAAAAAACTCATCAACCCCACACGTGCATCATATCTAAGGGCAGCAAATGAGGGTAGTTTCACAATACCTGCCTATAAACGGAGAAAAATCTCAAATTACTTCGTACCTGGTTATAAAAAATGTATTTGAATATTAACGAATTTCAAACGCGGTTTTTAAAAAAAGATGTCGTACTTTTATAAGTAAAGGAAACTAAAAACTAAAACCTCAATTTCTGAACCTTAAATCAGTATAATAATTTTTGGGACTGTACCAACTGTGTATTTACTAATTATTTACACACTAGGGGCCGCGCGCGACTCCGTTCGCGTAGAAGTCGGTTTCCCGTGGGAATGCGAAGTTTTCCCGCGGTAAAAAGTTCCCTTAACTCTTTCATACATATATTTTTGGTATCTAGAACCGTTTTTGGGAGCGCACGCAACAGAAGCTCTCAAGGATGAATAATTTTCCCCGTTTTTTTAACATTTTCCATTATTTCTTCGCTCTTTATAGTTGCAACGTGATGTTATATCCTAAAGCCTGCCTCGATAAATGGTCTATTCAACACAAAAAGAATTTTTAAAATCAAACCAGTAGTTCCTGAGATTAGAGCGTTCAAACAAACAAACAAACAAACAAACTCTTCAGCTTTATAATATTAGTATAGATTGAGAAACGAAATATTAAATTAAACTATACGAGGCGTAGTTCTTATTTTATCGACAGTTTTATTTTACATCGTGATTGTAATGCGAGTTTCTGTTCAACAAATTCTAAATCTAAAAAGCTTGTAAACTTGGCTCATGACAAATCCACATCATTGATGTTAGGGTGACCATGGCTTATAAGTTTTGATTCTATATGAATAATAAATATAGTTTATCTGCCAATGTTATACACTTACACGAACATAAAAATATGTAATACTAGAAATGTTGCCTAGATCAGGAAGAAAATTTGCTAAAATTATAAAATTAGGAAACGTGATAGTATAAATGTTCTTGTTTAATAGTTTTGCCGTTATTTTTAAATCAAACAGTAGGTAATAAAAAATATGTTAATTCAAGGTAACAAACAATTATTTCAAAGTAGGTAGGTACTGCTACTCAAAATTCCATAAAACCTGTCAAAAAAGAAAGTCATGGCCACCCTACTCGCCCAACATACATGCGCTCGCGCAGTTAGGGTTGTTATTAGTTTAAAACAGCACTAAATACTGTCTCAAAATTAGTCACTTGTCAACGTCATTGTTCAAGTTTATTTTCAGAGCAGCGTTAATTATATTCTAACGCTGAAAATATTGGTGGCAGCCATTTTAAGTCAGTAATGTAATGTAATGGCGTATTGTGATGTAGGTAATTAGGAAAGTAAATTATTAATGAATTAGTATCTGATTGTTGTGAACAAAGAAATGTTAGTTTACAGTTCTGCTCTTGGTTAATTATGTTTCTTTTTAGGCACGTAAAGTAATGGGTAATTAGCGTTGTATTTTTCAATAACTTGGGTAAGCGGATACGTTTTTCGGTCGTAAAATTAACTCCTAACGCAAGGAACGTATTTCAAATTAATAAGGAGGAAAACAAAAATTACGTGTAATTACTAAAATCTACGTGAGCTAAAACATTGATTAGGAAAGTACAAAATAAAATATGTTACTGTGGCAAAACCTGATAAGTTTGTAATAAACAAAATGTGTCTTTTCTCTATCGGTCGCATATTCCAAAAAGATAATGACTTACTTACAATAGAGACCTTATCTACAATCTCAAATTTAATGAAACCATCCGCTAGAGCTTTTGAATTTAATCATCAACTAATTTATTCTATTTAAAGATAATCATTATTTCCTGTTCTCAATAAATCGACAATACCAAATAACTTTAGCCAAATGCTTTAATTGGTCGTTAGGTTTAAACGAACAACTAAAACTGACAAATAGAGAGGGTATTCTACAAATAATTAATTTCTTTGTTTCACTGCACGTGTGTGTATAACAATAAATTTTGGAAATGGCCAAATTTATTGTGGGAACTGCTTACAACTAATTCGTAAAGATAAACAGTTATAAGGGTGGTTGAATTTGAAGGGTTTTTGTTTAACCTATTTTGAATTTTTCGAACTATGGACAACATACTCCAAATTTAAACTCAGCTCAAATTACGAAAAAAACTGCCACCCCATTCAAAAACCGAACCCATCAATAAAACTTAAACCTCATGCTTCAGAAAAAAAACAAAAGGCATAATTCTAAAAAAAGTTCACACCATGTGTGTCACGCCTCGAATGTGGAATAAAAAAACAAAAATGGATTTGGCAAAGTGACCCTTACCCCATATGGTATCGGTGTTTTTAAAAAGGATCCTTAACTACTCGGCTTGGTCATTAGCAACATATGAATAAATATACAGTTTAAAATTGTTTTTTCATACATAGGATGGATAAAAAAAGTAAAGCATCCGTTGCACCCCATTTTTAGTACTGAACTATAGTATATTATTTGATTACAAGTCATTTTAAAACTTTTTGAACCAATTTACATATAAATGAACTAAATTCCCATTTCTCCGAAAAGAGTTCAACGACATAATATTGAAACAAAACATTTTCGTAATAAAAAATATCGTGCGCACGCGCCGCCATTGTCACAGGAATTATAATTAACAATCAGATGACCATTACCCGCCATTTTGTATTATTGTTTTAAATAATGCTTTAATTTTGTCACGAGACGCGACGCGTGATCGAAATTGTGAAAGATGTTTAACACTTACAATTATATTGTTTTTTGTCTTAAAGTATGTAATATCAATCAGTTTTTAAAATGCATAAAAAAGGATCGATAGTCAAGCTTTAATCAAATCAAATTTAAGTTGAGTACCTCATGTACACGTTATAATTTTCAAAAAGAGTGCTGGGAGTTTTTTTCCGCCGGCTTTTTTCTCTCAGTCTACGGTTAGGTAAAGTCTAAGTTTGTAACATTGACGTTCATTAAGTATATGTTACATATCTATGATGAATAAAAGAATTTGATTTTGAGAGTTTTAGTTCTGTAAATTGATAGGTTAATTAGGTAACAAAAAACTTGAATTTAACAAATGTTTCACTTACCATTTGTAACAAAGAACTTATCCGCAAATATACATAAAATGCATTAGCAACACTGCGTTACCAATTTTTATAATTTTATTTAGTATTCTTGTTAAAAATCCTAAAATTCAATATGTCCGACTCCCACGCAATGATCTTGGGTACTACAGTATCCATATTTGGGTACTTGGCCATTTAAATATCTTAAATAAAATTATCCGTATACTAATCGAATATTAGCATGAAATGTATATTACAAGATTTTAAGATCCGCTTCAATTTAAACAGTAATTACATGTTTTTAGCAGCTGTTGATAAATCCACACTTAAATTAAATATATTTTTATTTTGTACGTGCTGAAATGTTTATTTAAATTTTGGATTAGATTTCAAAGGTGATGGTAAACATGAAGGTGATTACAATCAGAAAACGAGTTTATAGAATAAATACATAAAGCAAGTGACATACTTCTCTCATTATGAAATAAATATAAAAAAAATAATCGAAATTGGCTCGTGCCTACGTGTAGGGAGCCAACTTTTCTCAATCCATTTGGCGGAACCTGTTAATCTTGTAGGTACTTAGTTTAAAGTTAAATAGTTAGGGTGGTTGTATTATTTACCTAATGAAATCGAAGAATAAATATCATCAAATAAGATAATATCCTAATTTACGTCTTCAAAGTTAACTGTACACCCTAAATGTTATATTTACCAGTACAAAATTAGTCGAGACATAATGAATTGCTATTATTAAACTGAATTCCCAACTGAAAGCTTACAACTACAACAGCAACAAAATTAGGAGCTTTTCATATATTAGCTGTCACTCCGAGATGCTTCATCGACCGTTATGACAATTTGTAAAACTACCCCCTTTGTCTAGCGCTATAAACACACGCTATTTACTAAACGAGATACCGTTACGTCATAGACAAACGTTCCCAATTTCAAAATTCAAACAAAGGAAGGGCATAGAACTTTTAAATCATGGAATAGTGAGGTGACATTGATGGCGCACGCGTATAAAAAAAAAGGTACTGACGCATTTATTTGTGCTGTCAGTTGTTCCCGCTTTTATTTGACAGCTCGTAAGTAAAACTTTATTTTGTGATAAGCTAAATGTGTCTCTACATGGATGGCTACTGGGTTTAAGCTTTCACATTTATGGCTGTCCAAATGAGTTTTTAGTTGATGAAAACGTAGTAATTGAAATATGTTATTGCTCAACTTTTTGTTTTAGTCGATAACGGCCGTCTCTAAATAGTTTTAAGATTTATTACTTAAAAACTATGACACAACAATAAAAAGGTTTACTAATAAGAAAGGTTGACTTCTGTTAATACAAATAAAACTTACGTAACAAAATTAGTAAGCTAAAATGTCACAGCCAGTGTTAGAAGACTAATGCGTTTGACAGTGACATTGACAGTCAAGAGGTAATTATAATAATTGAGGTAATGCGCTTACGACGGCCATCGACTTGACGAGCTGTGGCGCCAACACTTTTTACTACGACACTAGATGACAGCCGTTAATCTTTAAAATAAAACAGTTAGAAAATAAGTAACTAATTTCGTAACTTTTTTAATCAAACATTTTATTGAAACACAACGATTTCTTACATCGGTTTTTAACATCCTTTGATCGCTCAGGAATGTGTAATACTTCAATCACCCTGAATACCTTTTATTTAACAATGGTGATCGAGCTGTCAGCTGTTTTGCAACAATGCCATCGGCAGATGTACACCCACCACTATTCAATAATCGCGATACAAACGGGATGGGATCTGCCTCGTATCAGCTGTTCACATTCCGCCATTTTGATTTTTTTGACACATTCCATCTAATGCCAAATTCAAGGTAACAAGGCTTTATAACTTTACCTTTCCATATTGAGGTACGAAGAATAGGTAATGTTTATTTTATTTTTGTAGATACATGTCATTAAATTATGAGATTATGAGAGTTAACTAATTTATAAAAGATTGATATGCAAAGAATATTTGATACGAACTTTAATTGAAATGAATACAAGTGATCCGCCGTAGTTCCGCGTGCGAATTTGAATAAATAACAGAATTTGTTCTTTTAACAAAGTATTTTTCTGTTTGGTACTGAAAACTCTAAAGTTAACTCAAAAATAAGGCTTCAAAACCGTATCTCAATGTTTTTGATTGAGAAGAAGTTAGCAAATAAAGAAACATACCTACATACAAGCAAACATGGATGACTTTTTATCAATGTTTAGATGTTAAGTTAATTCATTGAAATTTGGAAGTTTATTAGCTCTCCTTTAATACCATTTTTATTCGAACTGCAGGTTTCATTAAGGAAATAAATTTAAATGAATAATTCTTTAAATCTTCATACAGGGTTATTTCTAATTAGCGCATCACCTCTTGTAGGTAGCTTTTGTACATCAATCCCAACAACATTTAACCAACGAATAAAAAAAAATAAGTTTTTCCATACAAATTTATTAGATGCCTCTGAACGGTACAACAGGCGTGGCAGGCGCGCGGGCGACGGGGGGTGGGCGACCCGTTTAGGAACTTCTTACAAAATACAGAGTTATAAATAACAGAGCGCGCAAGTTTGTTTTTGTTTTTGTGTTAATTATCAAGTTTTGCAAAAAGTCGTAGAACAAATGTTATTGGTATTGATGTAAGGAAGCCGCCTGCAAGAGGTGATGCGCTAATTACAAATAACCCTGTATACATAAAAACCTTTTCTATCTACCCTATGATTTATATATTTATCTAACTTTATGACTACTATACCGTTATAAGTGAGGTTATATAAAAAAACATGTTTTTTTGCGATCGCGTGCGCATCACCTTTACGGTGCACTAAACAATGGTGGATCCCAAGCGATAATATAATTAAAACCATTATAGTTGCTCTTGCGCAGCCATTTATGCAGAAATGCGAAAACAGTTAGTAACTTGAGGCATTTGTTGTTTTGTTTGAGTAATTTCTGAGTATAAATTTAATAAGGTTCCGCATATTTTTAAATACACCAAGCTTATTATGTATGGCTGGAAAAGAAGAATATTTAACCGTTAATATACAGATATTGTTATAAGTTCTTATTTAAAAGCGGAAACATTTGTTTATCTGTTATCAATAGACTTAATAATGGAAAAAAACTACATTCATTAGTTTTATCTTATTTCAGTCACGTTATTTTGGCCTGATATAGGTAATAGTGAGTATCCGTGAATTAAGTCGTAGGAAGCAACGCTTTCAAGTCAGTTTATTATACTTAAGACCAATACATAGAGAGACAGAAGATATGTGTTTTCAGTAACAAAGTTAAAAACACACAAATTGCCCAACCTTACCTGTAATACAATAAATATCAACAGTCAACATAATATTAAGATCGGATTTTATCAGTAATCTCTGGTCCAATTAGAGCCTATTTGTGTAACTGGGGTGGTCCAAAAAGAGGAATGTGTGTAACAGATTGTTTGACCCGCGTCAGTTTTAGACACCAAGCCATTGTGTGGAACGGAGGACGAGCGGCGAGAAAAAACGGACAAGTGCGAGAGTAACCGCGCGAAGGATTCCGTCATTTTTTTGTAAAGTTTTTTTAAGGAAGTTAGGATCACCATGTAACACCCTAACAATGCAGCAAGGTCAATTCTTTATTAATATTATTGCTTTCTTCTTTAAATTAAATTAACAATGGGAAGTACCTACAATAGGTTTTGATTACCGAGTGCAAATCAAATTATGCAGCATAAACAGTGATTTCAGTGAGAAATTGGGTAGTGGAGAAAAATTTTATATAGGTAGATAGTTGAACAACAACCTTTTTGAACTCAATGTTATTTGAAATATATACAGACAGCCGAACAAAAATTAATAGGTATCATAAGGCTTTCTTTTAACCGACTCCTGTCCCGTGACGCGCCTAGCGCGTCATGAAGAAACCTTCAGGGAGGCCCATGACGCGAGAGATGCGTCATTAGAAAATAGTTACAATTCAAATTTTTATTTGATTTAATCAATAAAATATCTCATTTTATATAAAAATTAACTCATTAGGAACACCAATATCAAGGGCCACTATTTTTTTTTGGAAATTAAATTTGCCAGTGGTTGTCAACCATAGGGTGCCTACCTACAGGTAACTGTTTATCCTACTAATTATTGAAAAGTGTTATTATTAAAGCCAGGATTCGAACTTAGCAAATCTATAAAAATAATCACTATGTTTTGGTCACCAATGAATAGTTTAGATGTAAAAACGGAAGATTTTTGATTTGCGATAAAATACTTCCCACAGGTTGACAACCAATGGTGGAAATCTATAACATACCTTCCATCTCGTATAAAACATGTAGATCGACACTTTTAAATACACTAAACTAATAAATGAAACAAAACAAACAATAACAGGTCTCACTTTGTATTATTTTAGTTGAAATTGCCTAAAATAGCGTAATAACATCACCAGTGGCCCACGACGCGTTAGGTGCGTCATCATTTAGGAGGGCCCGTGACGCGACTAGCGCGTCATTGAATTTTGTATGGGGCCACGGAGGAAAGGTTCGAAAAATGATGGTGGCAAGGAGTCGGTTAAAAAGGTACCAATTCCTGAGACCAAGACATTTGAGTTTGAATGAAATAAAGGATTATTTATTTTAATTTCAAATTTCAATTTTGAATTAAAATTGATCCCAATTCTTGAATATTTTAAATACCTATTATTAATAGTTTCTTGTGCCGACAAGTCTGTTTCTTTTTTTCATAGAAACGTTTATTACCGTCCGTTACATACTAAAAAGGTCAACAGTGATTGCCCAAGTTAAGTTATTCTATAAACTAATAAGGTCATTTATATATTTTAATAAAATACACTTTTAAGCTTACTTTTTTTCACCAACTCTACTTTTCCCGAATGACGGTGCTATTTTGTCGTAAATACTTGCTAATTCAAAGATATGCTTGATACCAATACATATAATTTAAGGCTTGTTGTTTTAAAAACCACAAGACGGTATAAATAACTGCGAACCTATAATTTACCTTCCTTTAGTTCTGTTCTTCAATCTTTGTACTAAGCTATGTACCTCAATTAAAAATTAAACGGTTTCATCTCTAACCACCACAGGTTACGCACCCAAACATAGAAAAACCGTCGAAACCTTAGTCCGGGGCCTCACGCCGTATGATCTAAAGGTCATCTAGTAACCCGTCCGTCGTCCGTTAGCCAACAGGTCTGACTATCAGCTGGTGCCACTCCCAATCATTCAAGAAATACCAGTTTACTGACAAATAAGTAGGAAGCCGATTGTTGCGGAATGCCGCAATTAACAAAGAAAGTTAAGAAGTTATATGGCAGGTTGGCGTGTGTGTGAAAATAGGGCGAGCCTTAAGGAGCGCCTTAACATAACAGTATATTCAGGCTGATTCCTCAGTTATTATGCTCCCAAAATGTAATGAGTCGGAGAAATAGATCCTATTTTATAATAGCTAATTTACGTTCCCCAAGTTGGGCATAACTTCCTTCTCGGATAACGTGATACGTAAGGAACTTTTCGTGTGATCAATATGCACTTTGCAGCACATAATCATCTAGTGTCAGTGTTAACCGCATTTTTAAGGCCTCTGAAGTATTTTCTATATATGTCTGCCTTTTTTTAAAGTATAAAAACACAATTTACGTGAATATATAACTCACGTAAGTAAGTATATTTAGGGCCGGTTTATCAATAGTCAGATAAATTCTATCTGACAGAAAATCAGTATGTTTTTGTTGCACGTCGAACATAAATACTTGACATATGTATGAAGTGACAATGAAACACCTCTTATCAGTCAGTTAGCATTTAACTGACTATTGAAAAATCAGCCCTTAATGTGTGAAATAGTTTTGTCTAAACAAAAAGAAAAAAAGGCAAATTTTAACCTAAACTTTGTTTTATTTTTAGTCAAATGATAAATTATTACGTAGACCGTTTATACGCTCTATGATGATAGAAAAGGGGCGACAGCATAATATAGTCTTATCTGTAATTAGTAAAATCAATAATGGTTTTAAGTATCTCAGAGTTATCTAGTCTTGTTAAAGTATAAAACTATGTTATCATACAATATTATTTTAAAACCTTTCAACACAAATATGAGTAATTTTATAGCCAGTGATTGTAAACGAGTGGGTCAATATTTAGAGAGCTATCACCTACATTCTTTATTTGATGTTTGTTCCGATAAAGCGACATTATGTTTCATAAGACAATGTAATACCATTAATATCTTTAAATAAAAAAAAACATCGTCTCTACAAAACTGAAATTGTTCCAACCGTATATAACATTCCATTTATATATGAAACTTATTAGCCAAACGCCTTTAACATTCCGCCTAGGTAACCACAGGCCATTTTTGTCAATACTCAACAAATCACACTATACCACTGCGGGTGACAAAGTTGTCCGCCAAGCTGCGCGTGCGGCGATCCTCTATGACTCACAGCCGTCATTACCGTCCGTCCAGGAATCTGGCCAATGGACGCGCAAACATAATAACTTATTGTGGACACCGCAATAAAATACTTAGGTTCTCATTCGTGGTACTGAAAGGAATTGGTGATGGGGGCTTGATATTAAAAAGATAAAATGTTTTGGTATCCCTAATATAGGTTTAGTATTATATAACTATATCTGAATAAATTTTGTTTTTTTTTTTCAATTCAATTTTTTCAGCTTAATTCTCATTTCATGACAGAAGATTTAAATCACTAAGATTTAAAAATAGGCGTATATATGTGCTAATTTAGTTGACCATGCGGGTATATCGGCTGAAAATTAATTATTATGTCTTATCAATCATTCAAAAGGAATATTTACGATGCAATTTCGCCGGATTGTCAAACACGATCCCGAGAATTTCATATGTCAGTTTAGCCGCCAAAATACCCATATATTATCTTGTCAACGACCGATTGATTCTTTTGCCGCCATCGCAGTCGCCGTCTTTACGTCTTTGACAATAAATATTTTAAATGCAATGCTCTGTTTGCGAACATCTTTGGTGGTTCTATCAGCTTGTATTTTACATTTTGACACCTCATTACTGAGTGCGGATTTGTTTTGCGATTTTAGTTCTTATTTCGTTGTTAATTGAGTCGTGATTCCTAGCATATAATTTAAAAATGGTACTCAATACCTTATTGTTCAAATTTGGACTTTATTTTTTTGGTCGCGACGGTTGAAATTACTGTAGCAGAGTGTAGTATAGTTTTTTTTTTGTCACTAGGTGGGCAAGGCGGTGCAATTGAGTCACTTCCACAGAACCTTTCAATATCAATTTTATGTTTGTTTGTTTGTTATCTGCCGAATTTGTTGGGGGTCCTTACGGCGTTCCTGGTAATTATACTGACTGCTTGATAAATTGGGGTTTATGCAAAGAAATGCCGATAATAGTTAGCAAGAGTGTAACACACAGAGTGTTATGTAGGAGTATAACAACTAAAAAAAAACTTTCGCGTTAGACTTAAACTGCTTACTAAGTCAGTCAGAAAACATGTGTTTCTTTCTAGCTACCTGTATAATAAACAATATTACTTGTAGAATATTGTTCAACCATTGTTCTGTTTTACAGCCACACTTTGTGGTCACAGAAGGCAGTGGCAGCATATTTTTCAATTTCGTTTTATATTTTATTTTAAAATATATTTGAAAGTCAGATGGAGTTTTTTAAATTAAATATTTATTTGTAACGACCACAGTAAATAAAAGTTGTACCTATAATTTAAAAAGAAGTCTAACTACTCTAAATTCGGAAGAAAAGTTTTTTTTATGAGTATTGCAAAATCATCTTTAATTTATAAAGCAAAAGTAATTTACTACCACGAATGAGTTTAAGATACATTAAGTTATAAGATAAGTTAATAGCAGTTTAATTTAAAGGTCTTAATTTCGTACTTTTCAAACCAAGATCTATATTTTTTGATCGAATGCATACGTAAACTGGAGGAAGTTGATCATTTAGGTACCTTCAAATTATCATGTTTTTTTTGTAAATTTTATCCTTGTATTTTTTGTCTTTTAACTGCAATTATCACGCTCCTAACTGTCAAATTAAAAGGTTTCTTTTTATCTTCATACTATTTGGTCATCAATAAACAAAAACTATCTTTTAGAATACCTCTAACATACAATAGGCCCTACCTTCTCCCTTTATCACTTTTAGATACGCCCTTCAAACAAAATACAATGTTGCCAGTGATAAACCTACTGTTTCCCTTTTTTGTTTTAATTGTACGCAATTTTGGGTTTCGTGTACTGAGTTTTACGAACTGTCACGCCGATTTGAGGTGTAAAACACTGTTTGCGATTCGTTCTGGAATCATTGAACGCGTTTGACAGTTCTATTTTGGAAATTTTTGACGTTTGGCGTAACGGTTGATAATTAGCCGGCTTTGGACATTGTGGGTGGTGTACTTGTGCACAGTTTATATTCAACACTTGGGTTTAACTGTACAAAATAATTTACTTTTTAAATTTTGAAGTTGTAAATACTGGAAAAAGGAACGCGGGCCTCCGAGCATTACGCGACTGGGACTCGAACCCAGGACCTTTGGATTGCCGGTCCAATGCTTCCAACTGAGCTACCGTAATGCTCGGAGGCCCGCGTTCCTTTTTCCAGTATTTACAACTTCAAAATTAATAAATTAGCATTTATAATGCAAAATTTAAAGTAAAATCTCAATCTACTTTTTAAATTGTCTAAAAGCTTTTATTTTTTTTGTGCATAATATCCTCTAACTTTTTCACTAACTACTGCCTACTGCTTGATATTTAAAAAATCTGATAATCTATTAATGATTTAATAAGATAATAAACTCTTGGTAGTAAAAAAACTAAAACCAGATATTTTTTAACGAATCTTTTAAAAAAGCTTCTCTATATAAATATAATTTACCAATAAAAACTAATTTCCTATACCTACGCAAGGTCGGACATTCGCCCTAATCATTACCAAATTACAAGACCTCTAGTATTTCCAAATTAACAAACAGAATCAAAAGCTGCTTAGTTCTTCTTTATTAATTGGTGGGAGAAATAAAATGTTTACATTAATAAGTACCTCATGAATGTAATCACTTTTTATAATTATGTTTTTATTAAATCAAATATAACTAATTTGATTTAAAAACAACATAATTATAATGCTTTATAGCCAATTTTATGACTAAAGCTCAGTTAGTGGTCTAAGAATTAGACTCTAAGTTATTATTTATATGCTTACGCTCTGGACAAAATACAAGTTTTTAAAAGCTATTTACATATTATAATTTATAAGTATCTATGTTTGAAATTCATACAAGATAAATAACATTTTAATTTATTGATTGCAAGTACTGATTGAACGCCCATTGATGTCTTTCATATGAAACAGAAATAGAGACACCAAACTCAAGTAAAACTGGATATAATTATACACATGCATTTATGACCTTTACAGTGCCTTTTTTGTATGTCTAGTAAAAACAATTAAGTAATTTATAATCTTTAAGTAAACCTTTAAATATACCCGATACCTCTGTTTGTTCAAAAAATGTACTATTAGCATAATTTGTTTCTTTTATTATACTTGTTTTATGAAACCGTTTATAATGTGTCCTTAATGATAATTTGTTCATTTGGGTCTGTCCAAAAGTAAACAAACAAAACTTAATAGGTACCTTCTAACAAACAAAATGAAATACAGAATTGATTATCATTTCATTTGACAATTGGATTAAATAACTCTTCTAAGTCGAAGTAAGTCTCTTACTTCTTTATATTTTTTGACGATAAAAGTTGATATTATTTTTAACAGTGATATTAACTCAATTGCTTGCAAAAAAAAGTGCTTGGTAGTCTAGTGGCAACAGGAACGGGTCTAATATACCGAAGGTTCCGGGTTCGATCACCACTAGGGTGCACCACTAATTTGGTATTATGTACATTTTTATCACGCACTAGGGGTGAGGGAAAACATGGTGAAGAAACCCACATGACTGGATGATTATCCATCATGTGATCCACCAACCCGCACCGAGCCAGCGTGGTGGATTGCGGCTCAAACCCTCTCGCTATCAGGAGGCCTGTGCTCAACTATTGGGACATATATAGGCTATTATTATATTATATTATCTCAATTGCCTTACAAAATGTTTTAAATTTCTGTTATGTTGATAATATATCTGTCTTACAACACACTTTTCTAAATTTGCCACACCAATCCTAAGAATATTCCCACAATAACCCAACAGGTTTGATCCTCAACACAGTTAAGACCCAATCATGTCGAGACCTGCGCCCGCGCGTCTCTGCAGCGACCTCCAACGACCTAGACTAGACGGAAACCCGATCGAATATACCCACAGCGGAGTTCGTCGATCTAATTCAAGATATGAATGAATAATCGATTCGCGAATGTCGTCGAACCGTTTTGATTTGACTTTCAATTCGTGCGGGCTGAAAGAGGCTGAGTTTTTTTGGGTTGCATACTAAATCAATTCATTGTAGGTAACTGAATATACCTACAACTTTATCGCATACAGTGAAATGATTCGTAGAAATAGATAAGACTTCTTAATCCCATGGAAATACGTTATTGGTCGCTTATAACTCGCCTTATTACTTGAAACTCTGTAGATAATGCATATAGGTACTCCTATATGTATACTTAAGTTCTTTCCTATATCTCCTAATCTAATTTCAAATACAAGAAATTACGGGATGGGATGTATTCCCTGTGACTCTGAAAAAGGGCTCGATCATAACTCTGGATTATTGCTATACCTCAACCAAATGCATTGGTTTTTCCTCCGAAATAATGGTCAAACTTTCTCTAACGCATCTGTCTAGCCTATCCACTTAAGCTCTACTCTGAAACTGATCCATAGCACCCAATCCTTACAAATCATAGCAATCACCCACCGATCCTCAGTGGCTCCAGAAATAAAACAATTGCGCCTCCTGCGCACACGTGCGTGGTCACCTTGCGCAGATGCGCGCGCGCAGCTGTCCGCGCAATGTGCCGCCATCTCGCGAACGCGGAGCACCAGAGAAATTATACGAAATTAAGAAAGTGGTTGTAGGAATGTGTAGCAACACCTTGAGAGGCCTAAAGCATTAAAAAAACTGTAAATAGCAATTAAAGTAACAACTGTTAACCCTGTCACTGGTAATCCTTTAACGATCAGGCAAAAAAGTCTGGTAAGACATGGTTGCTTCTTGCATTTCTGCTCTGGCCTTTATTTAATAGGTAAACAAAATAGACTGATTATTAATTTTTAACCCTCCTTCTTGAGTTGATGCACTTTTTAAGAATTTTATGAATTTTATAACTAATAACTAAAACAGTTCGTTTAAGTATAAGTATATTTTTTTGACTTTAAAATGTTACGTCGTACAAACATTCACACAATCGCATAATATGTAAACGGAAACTCAAAATTCATCTGAATTATTTATCAAAACCATCATACATAATGCATCACAATAGGAATCTACTTAAAAACAAAATACAGTTCAAATATCACTCGAATGGCACGCTTTTAGTCTTAAGCGTTTAGTTTTATGTTCAAATTACCTATTTCAAAACGCGTTATTTGTTTTATTTGGATCCTAATTTGAATTTCAAAATATTTCCGTTAAAATATCAAACCTTTTAGTTTAATTAGAATAATTGCTAGTGTTTTAACACTAAGAATTTGTACAAAGCAACAAAAAAAACAAAATTGTATTTAAAATTAGTCAAATATCTTTTTTTGACAATTTTTTTTTAATCAAACTTTGTTATTATCTTGATCTAACAAGCACCCCACATATTTTATTTACTCAAAGCAACCAACATTTTAAACCGAGACAATGATCTAATTTCCCTCGGAGTTATCTCCAGTAATCATAATGCATCATATCGTGATGGGTACTTGAGACCCACGCGGCTTACTACAGGGTTAAATATGGGACCAGGGTCATACACTCGTAGTAAGGTTAGTCATAGATACATTAGGGCTATTTTGATAGTAAGTTTATTAAAACGCATATATTTAGATGTATAAAGTTAGTAATGAGTTTAATTTGGCTAGCGTTTCAAAAGTAACCAAAACCATTGAATAAAAATATTTTTTTTTAACAATGTTATTTTCTTTATAACATACAACTGTTAAAAATACTTTACGCTATTTCATTTTCATTTAAATTAGTAGTTTTTGACGTATATAAATATATTTGTTTTTTAGTTGCTCTACTCTTTTATTCGTTTGAGTGCCTATTTGCATCGAACAATTCAAAGTGTTTCATCGGTTTATTTATCCGAATCTATCGAACTTCATTATTAACTCTAGCTTTACAAAATCCACCAGAAAACTCCTTTTACCCAAAAGTATATAACAAGTATTTTCTCAACTACGAACACCCTCATAGATAAATGCATACCTTACCTAATACCACTGACCTATTGACTCCCCACACTCATACACTCAGTTTCACATGCGCCCGCGACGGATGCTAAGCTGACAAGGTATGTAGACTTTCTTCCGACAGTAACTGACCGCCTCGTAGATGACACATCGGTTTGTATGTGACTGTTATACAGACAATTACCGATATCCAATTATTTGTAGTGCTTATGATGAATAATTATCATTTTATAAGAACTAGAGTCGGGATAATATAATAACTTACATTTTCACTAACAAATGCAAACCTGACTTTTTTTTTTAATTCCTAATTAAAATATTTTTTCAGTGGACAATATTATAAATTCATTATCAAAAAACATAATTTTGATAAATCATCCAAAACACACAAAGTACCGCGTCGGAACCCACAATGCGCGCTCCCCTGCGCATACGCACCACAAATTACATTCTTCGACGTGAGAAAGCAACAGATAAAGCTAAACGACAGTTAATTCTGTGTACTAGGCGATCTACTGTTAGCTTTTCTCATAATACTTTGTAACAAGTTATTTAAATAGCTGTCTTTAATTATTGAGATCACATAGTAAAAGTAACTAGTACTACAGTTGAAGATACAAAGTGATTTAACTCCTAACTTTAAAAATGTTAGATACAATTATTATTACTTGTAAACACTAAAAAGCTCTTATCGTTATATGCTTATAGCACTATCGTCAAGTTATATTAAAAAGATATCGCAAAATACGAGTCATTGACCTCACAAACCATTAGTCATACTAAATATTCAATCTGTTTACTGCTCTACATAAAAATCCTATTACTCCATAAAAAGGGTCTTCAAAAGTCCCTTAATGAATGTCAGTGTGGTGACCCTACGTGCTCTCACGTACCAAACGTTTTATCTCGAGCATCTCTTATTGTTTACACCTATTTTACATTAAAATATGTGGACCCTACTTTATTACACCCGTCAACTGAATTCGATATTTAAAACTTGACAATACGTAAAGGTACCACCACACTTTTCTGCTTTTCTACTAATTGGATTAGGTTATGTTAACTTGAATGGTTAGAAGACTATTAAGGCAGCAACTAGATTAATTAGCACCGCGTTAAGTCTTTTCTATGAGGAAATACCACAGCTATATTTTCTACAGAAAAACACCTGCTTAACTCAACACTGATTTCATCACATTATCTCGTGCCAATTTACTAATTCCTAAACGTCGTCTTAAAAGCTCATATGTGTCCTTATCCTTATTCCAAGATGAATACTCAAATTAGGGCTTTTCAGACGAGGTCGCTGCTCCATAGCCTCTAAGAGATTATTATTTAATTTGAATGCGTCCAATACAAAGGCGAGAATGCATTTTATTCAGGAACCAACGATATCTTTGACACGGGATAGATAGCATCTGTCTACTCAATATGTTATTTGATTTAGTGATCTCGTCTTGGATATTATATATGTATGTTAATATTGTGTTAGAAGGTTTCATAGGAGATGTACGGCAGATGGTTTTAAACTCGTTTTTATTCATGAAGAGCTAAAAAGAAAAGAAGAGTAAGCAGGATAATATAGATTATTAGATAATTATTCTAAGCATCACCGTCTGAAATACGTGGAAAATTGAGACCTGTTTAGTAATTTATGCAAATAATTCGCGTAACTTGCATGTCAACATAACCCGATACTGCTAACTTTAATCCACTCAAATATAACTAAAATAACAGTGCAATGCTTTGTATGAGTACCAAACTATATCCAATTTTTTTTTATTCAAAAGCTCATCAAATACAAATTTTTAAGGCACATCGATCAAAACATTAAGGATCTAAATCATAATCTAACATATGTCACCAAAAAGAAAGACGAGGCGTGCGCCCGCGCTTGATTTAAGGCTCTATTTGTAACAGAGATGACCGTTGTTGGCCACAATTTGACTAAATTGATCACGTCGTTATATGCTTTTTAGTTTTATACGGTCATTCTGTTTTATATGATTGTAATGACTTTGTGATAAATCAAATGGTAAAAGATGGAATAAAGTTAAGTAGGTACCTTAACATATGAATTATAAATTTATCGTTTTTCAAATATGATGGACAATATCGGTAAGAATTGTCCATCATAAAAAAACGCTAAGCTTTAAAGATACTTTACTTATCAATTTTTCTATTTACGTTGTCAGTAACTTCTCCATCTTAATCAATAAACGTAGGTCATTTTGCTCTGATAATTATGAAAACTTTCGCTGTTTCTAATACATCTAAAAATCTAGGCACATACCTATACAACTTTATACGATAACGACGACTCTGAATGTAAATTCAGCTTAAGCTTACTCAAAATATTCTTAAAGAAACCTCAAAAAAACTTCCCAACCCATCAACGTATATTCTTTTCATCATCCACTTTTACTTAATCCTTTTTCCGAACTATAGACGATCGAACAACATCATTTTCACGGTTCGTTGACAAATAATAGCTTCAGTTCCATCACGAGTTGGATATCTAAAGAAGGAACAGAAAAAGCAATTCGGTTTATTTGAAATCAGGTTTCAATGAAAACGTGTGCGTCTATTATTTGGTGTAATATCAAATTACATAGTTTGAAAATGCAATGATTCAAGTTTTGATCATTTTAGTCGTATCGAGTACAAATCAGTTAGAAAATAGTTTTTAAAACTTGTTAATACTTGCATGATTGATTGAGTGGGAAAAATGATATTTGGCATTGATAATATTATGTAAAAACTCATTTCAATTAGGTACAGCTTTAAACTTATATAAAACTAGCAATACAATACATGCGATGTCAATATCCTTGTGCGTCCCGTTATAATACTTACATTGAAACATAATCCCTTAATACGCCATCTATAAAATTGTCACCGAACCACGAATAAACTCTGAATCTCACATTACTGCATAAAGAGCCGAATGAAACAGCAATATAACCTAATATAATGAAAGACAGAGACAGTTGTTGATATTCAAAACCGGAACTAATGCAATAGAATAAGATAGAGATAAAGCTCCGCGACTGGTTAGCATTGCAAGGTCGTTTTTTGCGAGGTGATTGACACCTGCTTGCGCTTGCGCCGCTTGGTTCGCGTGATTACTCGCCATTGTTTTGGCTTCAGATAGTATTGATTTTTAATCGATGATTTGATAATCGTTGGTAATCCGACACGGAAGTAAGAGGCAAAAAGCGTGTTACTTATTATATCACACGGTTGATAACTAGAAAATCCGGCTCGAAGGACCTGTTTGTAATTAAACAGTGACTAACAAAACTAACATTAAAACCTAGTAGATAAAAAAATTTGAACGTGGTAATTGGAGTCCAAAACGAATGTTTAATAAAAAGTAAACTTTAAACCAATAATAACTTAACTTAGCAGCTTCCATAATGCGTCAAACAACTTTTTAGACAAAGCACTTTATTTTAATGGGCTCTAAAACCTAACATAACATTGCCCATTAATTTATACTCTACAAATGGCTACCGTTTTAACTTTTTATGGGACAATAAAATGCTTTCATTTTTTTGCGGTACAGTTTTCTGTTTGTTTTACGCCACTGGTGTGTTTATTTACAGCCAACGCCATCTAACGGCAGCTGTTGGAACCACATCGATGTTGGCAAAGCTACCACACACGAAGTTCAAATGCAGGTGGCGTTGCTGTTGCATTTAGTCATGGATGAAGGAGTAAAAGGATAGACAATAGCCATACAAAGTAGCGTATATCAAAAAAAGTAGTATAAATCTAGATGGCGCTATACATTTCAATTTATAAGGTTAGATGGCGCTAGCAATTTGTCATTAAAATAGGTCAATTTAGTTTTGTAGAAAAAATAAATATAAATTAACTAGATGGCGCTAATACAATAAACATTTTCATACGAAATTCCAGTGATGCCATTAAAAAAAACAATCAGCTGCACAAAGTTGATAGGTGACGTTTATAAATTAGCTTTTGTCGAGTGCTTTTTAATCTTTATCGCCGCATCTACATCTGTACGTATATGCTATAGTCCATTATAGAGTGTAAGGTCTACAAATTACACACATTGACATTAAATGTATAATTTGTAACAACTTTTTACTTTTGTCAACCTTAACATTTTTAAAAACATTAGTTGAAATGCGAGTTAACTATGAAAACATGTTGAATATTGAGTGTAAAACGAAAATAACCAAATCCTTCAATGATTGAATCATTTGTTTCATACTTTGTGGTTCGCCTATGTTGAGATTGATAAAGTTGATTTCTAAGTTTTATAATAAGTATGCAAGCTGATATAAGTATGCAGGACAGAATGCGTATTATCGAAATGCATAATCATTACAATAGTATAATCCAATCCAATTTTGTCTGTTGCAAGTATGTTTGTCCGCTAAGGAGATAGCGTGGTAAGTGGATAAACCACGAAATGGATTTTAATGCGGTTTTTGCCATCTTTTAGGTATTTTTTTCATGTCTATTATATCCTTACTAAATATAATATTTTAAATGTGAAAATGTGTATGTCTGTCTGTTGGTATGTTTGCTTTACGTAAAAACAGCTGAACCGATTGTCTTGATTTTGAAATAGAGATAGTTCGACACTCAGGGAAGAAAATAAGATAACTTTACTTCGGGAAATAGCCTCATTCCCACGGGAAAAGCTATTTAGCTTACCGTGAAACCGCAGGGCGGAAAGCTATATATCATATACTAGTGACTCAATACATGATATGACTCAAACTCCTTACGAGACTCGATTTACTGTAAGTATGAAATATTTGGAAAAAACATTTTGTTATAAATGTCAAACATTACCTAAATATATTTGTAAACAAGTGTAAAATAAGCTTCTTCATTACATAGTATAAATCCAAGTCGCTAATTCTGTCTGTTTGTATATTTGTCCGCTATCTCCTTCTAAACCAGTTGACAGATTTTAATGCGGTTTTCGCCATTTTTTAGGTTTTTTTTTTCATTTAAATTTGTAACTAAAGAACATGCAGAAAAAGATTTTTAAATTAGCCAAAATTCCGGGTTTCGGGAACAAGTCGTTACACCATTGCGAAGCGTGGACGGATCGCTAGTATTTTATATAAATAAACTTTCTTGGTTATTAATTCTTTAGTTATTTTGGTTATTAATTCATTTAGTTATTAATTCTTTCTTTACGACTTAAAAAGCAAAATGAATGAAACTCATAATAAAAATACAATATGGTTAAGATTTTAACTAGGGTAACATGATTCTAGGACGAAATAATAACTCTGAGACCATTAGATTGTTTTAGCGATCGTATAGATGAATAGAAGAAATAAAACAACAACCACAATATTTTATAGAATAGTGCTGAACCTTAAGTCTCTCAAATTAAGGTTGAGAATGGTGTCGGTTAGAGTGTAGGAGATCCGAAAAAAGCCTCTTGGTTTTTAAGAAAATGTTGTAACAACCACAAAAATTTATAAAAATATATTGAGCTTTAAAACTGTCGCGTTAAGGTTGATATTAAGAAGTAGTAAAATAGTAGTTTATTAACGTTAGTGTGTGTGAAACTGTGAATATGACCACTGGATGCAATAATGTTTGTCAAATATGTGGACTATATTATGGACTCTTGCAGCTTACCGTACCTACTTTTGTGTAGAAATATTTTAGGGCTTAATCAAATATCAATTTTGTTATAGATAACGTTTCTTTCTATTAATAAAAAAATGTACATTATATGTTTAGCATACTATGTGTTAAATGGTCACATTTATCATTTATTGATTATCCTGGCTAAGTTTTCTGGGAATTATAATAGACCTCTCAAAAAATAAGATGTCTGGTATTGTTTTTAGCTTAGCCTTCCCCAATTTTAATAATTATACTTATTTTGATACACCTAGTAAGGTATATAACCATTCATTCTATTATCATTGTCTACTAAAAATCTATGGGTATTTCAAGTAGGTAGGTATACAAAAACCTATTACGCGTTTATAAATTTGTATCCGTTTAGAAAACGTATGGCTGGCCGGCCGGGCGGCCCAGTGTTCACAACCGTAGGTACTATTATTTTTTTGCCTAGAACGATATCAAATAAGTATTAAACGCAGATAGAATGAAGATTTTTAACTAATTTGGGAGACTATTTCATACTTACATTTTCGACCCCATTTTAGTAAATACGATACGATTGATAAATTTAGCGAAAATACATCATTAAACATTTTACAGATGTTGTACGGAAACGGCCTCACTATAGGTTGGGAACACTGCGGGCGGTAGACATTTGCAAAAGTAGACTGAAATTTGTCAGTTTCACTTTTATCAAGTTCTGTTCATGCCAGTAAAAAAAATCGACTTAAATCATAAATTTTGTATTTATATTTTTTGGTTTAAATCGACATTTGTTGGTCTTAAATAAACAATTGATTTAATATTTTAATGTGTAAAGCAAAAATAGTTTTACTACAACGCCATCTAGCGGGTGTATTATAACTAAAATTGGTTAAAATATGCAAATTTGTGTTTTGAGACTAGTAATGTCATCTATCGAAAGTTTGGGAACTAAAAAAAAGTATACGCTATTTTGTATGGCTATTGTCTATCCTTTCACTTCTTCATCCATGATTTAGTTATGTATAACGTTCGTGTAGGTACTATTTTATTTTAGCTCCTAAACTATATGAAAAGCTTAGAAAAAGTGTTGAACGATAGTATTGATTATGGCTACTTTTAATTTTGAACACATAGGTATATCTATATCCAAATATAATATCAGATACGATAAAATACCTACTAAAAATTTCTACTTAATTTGTTATTTAACTAGAAAGTCTAAAAAGGATGTAGAAGTTCTTATAACATTTAAACTTACCTTAGCGTAGTCGACTGGAGACGCGTTCACGGGGCACGTGAACAGACCTTCACTGAAACAATAAACACCTTATTAGGATTTTATAGGGATGATTTTCCAGTTATGATTGTATAATTTCGAAAAGAGTGCCGAGAGTTTTTTCCGCCAGCTATTTCTCTCGGTCTACTACGGCCATTGCTGATGAATGTAGGGGTGTCCCGTGACATCTTTTTTATTTTTTATTTTATGCTTTTGACAATGTATAAGAGATTAGTTTTTAATCCTACGTACAATAAAGTAATTTCATTTTATTTCAGTAGACAAATAATTACTTATGAAGGATTTATAAAAAAAATTGAAATAGATCTCAGATTTTAAATAAATATCTATTTCAATCACGTAGGTTTATTTTATAATAACGACAGTAAGATTATAAACAAGTAAATGTTGCTTTTGAGAAAAAATATTTAGCGGAGGTGATTTAGAGTCGTAGGGCAGTCTAGAATGCAGCATCAGTAAATTGATAAAGAATCTAAAAAATTATTGCGGAGTCTCCAATTTGATCAAAAAGCCATCAACGCGTTTCTACCCCAAACAATCAACAATTATTCACACTCTACCCTCTATTTAATACGACATGGTTAGTCATTGGTTTCAAACCATTTAATTGTAACAAATAAAACAATTCCATTGAAAAAGAGCCTAACCAAGTGTTTTTAATTCATTATATCACGGAATCCTATGATTTTAATTCATAAGTTTTTTGAATACCGTGAGAATACGATAGGAATTCGACAAAGTTTCCCTTAACGCATGTTAGTTAGGAGATCGTAAAACGACTCATAGAAAACATATTTTAAAATAGTAACAATACGTTATAGTTATTCAAGACAAGAAAATTATAGCATTTTCTAGAATAAATATCAACAGATCTTCCGCTTTAGTTTTTTCTTTTAGATCATATGCAAGAAATGAAATGCTGGTAAATATTTATATAATTACTTAGGTGCATTTGCTATTTAATATGAATTTTAATCAAAAGTTCCTTCGAGCTAGATTGCAAATTATGATTACTGACTGCACAAGAAACAAATTACTAGATAACTGCAATGTTAAAGATGTTTTTTACAACTCTTGCAATTCTTTGGATCAAATTTATTAAAACTGCAATATTTTCAAACCAACAAGGTCAAATGTACGTTTCTATAAATGACGTGATATAAGTGTAATGGCTTGAGTATTTTTTAATTTGTTCTCTTAGTCACTATTAGTAATTCAGTTCCCTTTATAATTCATTATGATACCTACATATCCTCGTTATGTTATATTAATGTTTTTCTGACATTTTACCTTATCTAAGTTATACTTCATAAGTATCCTTACTCTTTACTGTGTCTACACGTGCTTTAATTAATTTTCTAAAACCTAATAATCAATGTTACTAGCTCAGTTACAAACAATAAAAACTTCTGTCAGTCATATATACGACCTACTAACATCTCAGTGGCTCAGCTCAGTACATTGTTATAGAAATTATTCATTTATTCAATGTTATTCGTTCTCCCGCGATGAGTAATGATCACTAAGTGGCTGAAGAAGAGGAATAACCTCAAATAACACACTTTTCAATGAAATATTTGTAGCAATTAGTCAAGGAATATGTCCTCTATATAAGATTATGATCCTACCTAAAATACCGCGCTTAAAATCTACTTTAGCGAAAGCTGCCTCATAAGATTGTCAGGAATAAATTTTAATAATATTTAGGTTAGTTATTGAAGCAGTGAGTAAGTATTTCAGGCTCATGACTTATCTAATTAACAGATTTACCTACTCGCATACATTGTATCATACATGATTAGTTTCATAATTTTCCATATCAAAGTATGCGCATACAAAACGTTTCAATTTAAAGCAGCCATCAATCAATAAGCCTTAATACATTAAACCACAGAACACCACCACAGCCACCACCAGACGCCAATTACAAACAATTATTTACGCCTGATAGTTTTAACGAGCAAAGACTCAATTACCATCATAAGCCGAATCAAAACTTTAAGGCGCTAAGATTATAATCTATTTTTCCTTGCACTGGTACGGTGGTTTACTAAACGGTATTTTCTGTTGTTTTTTCTGTAATTAGAAGATATAGCAAAGTAAATTATGGAGCGCATCTCTTTGTATGCGCACGCACATCATGTGAGGACGTTTTTGTCGTCACTTCGTGTTTCCGGTGAATAGTTTTATTAAATTAAGACCAGACAAGCAGTATCGATCTTATCAAATCATGTTGTTTTAATGTCGCTTAAATAAATCGTTACCGACCAAATACTAGACTACGAAAAGTAACTGAATATTTGACTTAGACTTGAGTTTAGTTAAATATGTAGTAAATAATTATTCTGTTTAGAGAAACTTTATCGTAATCGTCATAAAAAATAATACAAGGAAACCTTTGAATGTCTTTTTATCACGTGATTCCATTTAAAGCGCGAAAATCAATTAATTAATTTAAAACTATTGACAAGAAAATAGGCAATTAATAATCCGCGTGTGTCAGTCATCGTCTTTGAAGTTTCTTTATAAAAATACATTGCCGGTTTAAAACGTGATGTAAATACATAATGTAATTATATATTTTAAACAAGTGAAATAAAAATAATGTTTTTTCCCTTGCGAGATATTTTTTTCAAAATCTATACTTAATATTATAAAGCTGAAGAGTTTGTTTGTTTGTTTGTTTGTTTGTTTGTTTGTTTGTTTGTTTGAACGCGCTAATCTCAGGAACTACTGGTTCGAATTTAAAAATTCTTTTTGTGTTGGATAGACCATTTATCGAGGCAGGCTTTAGGCTATATAACATCACGCTGCAACTATGAGGAGCGAAGAAATAATGGAAAATGGGAAAAAAACGGGGAAAATTATTCATCCTTGAGGGCTTCCGTTGCGTGCGCTGCGAAAACGGTTCTAGAAACCAAAAATATATGTATAACGACTTCTACGCGAACGGAGTCGCGAGCGGCCTCTAGTTGTAAAATAAATTGAATTGACTAATGCAAAAACATTATTAGTTTAATTAATTACAAATTAGTTTAATGAAACTTTCTAGAATCAAGTTGAATGATTAAATTCAAATCCAATATGTGGCTCAAAAGGAGCTTAATCAATGTAGAGAAAGGATCATTTTTTCCCCTACAATTACTTTATTTCGCTGAACCAACAGCTTTAAATCACGCTATCAAATTCCTAAGCCTTATTCATACTAAAGTATAATTTTAGTTTGAAAACCATAGACGAAATACTTTTCCTATTCTATGTACAAAAAATAATTAAAACAATTACCCACCACATTACTTAACTATTAATTACCCAACATAAAAACCTGAAAGCAACAGCATATTTAAACTAAATCTGCTCACCATTACATTATTAGTATAATATTAGCGTTACCGACACCCAGTTAAATTTATAGTCAACTCACACGAACTGCGGTTAAATAACTAACTGAAAAAGTTATTTCATCCTCTGTAAGACACGCATCGTTTCATTACATTATGATTATAATCTTTAACTGGTATAATTTAGTAGTAAACAAAATAAGTAAGTTTTTCCGTCAACTTCCAGAAGTGAATTTAGTCACTTTGGTTTTGATTTGCGATAAATGTATACAAGCTGTAAAACAATATTTATTGGTTTTTCCTTCCTTGTAAAGTTGATATATTTTTCCTTAATAAATCAGTGGCAACGATAAGATAAGATAATGTAAACAGAGTAAGTCAACTAGGGTCAACAATAAATTTTGTAACTCACAATAGAACATAAATGTCTCAATATGTAGGAAGTCACCACACTCTATAATTTATAGATTTGTTAACTAAAATGTATGGCGCTAAAGACAACAGAATATAAGTATTTAACTATGGAAGTCATATTCGTTCAAAATTTCTGTCCGTGACTACAGTATGTTCTCAAATTCATAACAATCCGTTTAAGTTTTATTGACCACTCCGCACTTATCTCTACTTACTCGTATAATATATTTACAAAGGTAAAGTTTGTGATTTTTTTATGTTTGTCATAATCTCTAAAACTACTGCATTGATTTTAAAAATTCTTTCCCCCTTTAAAAGCTAAGTTACTGAAGAGAAACATAAGCTCGTATTATTAAAACACTAGTGGCCGCCCGCGACTCCGTTCGCGTGGAAGTCGGTTTTCCGTGGGAATGATAAGTTTTCCCGCGGTAAAAAGTACCCTATATGTTATTCTGATGTATAACCTTTATTACTGTAATGTTTCATCAAAATCCGTATAGTAGTTTTAACGTGAAAGAGTAACAAACATCCATACTCACTAACTTTCACGTTTATAGTATTAGAAGGATAGTTTATTTCCCCGCGAGTGAAACCGTGCGTTCAAGACTAGTCGCATATAAACCCACTGCAACGGGTTGGTCCACCGCAAGCAGATGTAACGCACACCGCTGGGAACTGCGCCCGCGCATCCCACCGGTCACACTGTAATGTGTAATGTAGCGCTGATGGCAGCCTCGATTTAATGACAGAACTAGTTACAAAGTAAGACACAGATGATCATAGCTTTGTGGGGGAATATAATAGCAGTAGTGCGATGACCAAAGGTGCTTTTTTCACGAGAAGTTAACAATTCACGACTTTTTCTACGCTTTTAAAATAATGAAATACCTTAGGTTATCTTAGTTTACTTTAATACTGATTATTAAGCAAGTATTTAAGTTGTATGTCCGAGGTGTTTTTTTTTAAATTTAATAAATTTAGTAATTAAAAAAAAACTCCTGTATGTTACAAAACATAGGGTTAATTTCAATTTAGTAACCGTGTGTAACAGTTACCTGTTTACATAAAGCGGGACATTCCTCTCGTAGCGTCACGACTGTCATTACCATGCGCAGGAGTTTCTATGCAGCACACACGGTTATGTCGACATGTGTTTATATTAAGGCTTGTCCTATTGAAATATTGTAAAATAGGGATACACTGTAATAAATTGTGTCAAGAAATATCCAATATCTGTTCAATGAAAAAAATATTTTTTGAAAATGTTATGATTATAAATTTAATCAAAGCACACGATAAATTTTTTTAACAATGAAATGAATAGAACTATGACGATTTTTTATAAATCTAAAAAACTGACGTTTCTGACTCAATACTCGCGTCCTTACTTAAAAGTTCAAATTAGGTTAGTTATTCAAAAATAGCCTTCTTAAAAATATTCTTCACCATTCACGTTTTGAGTAAAGGTGTCCGTCCGTTTGTTCTAGTACCTTAGCTTCTCATTAACAATTGTAGTCAGGCGCAGCTCAAAATAAGACGAAGGTGTTATATACGTACAGACAGACAACAATAACAAATATATACTGACAAATAAAGATGTTTTTTAAATATCATGTAATACAATGGGGCAAAACAATCTGTAAATATTCTTATAATAATAGTTACTGATAATAGGAACAAACGAAATAGGTTCCACGGTTTTGCCTATTTCTTCCGCTTAACAGTTGCTATGTATTCCGATTAGAAGGGCTCCTACCACTAAGATCGAACATCTAAAGTCTAGAGTGGATTTTTTACGATTTAAGGGAACAAATGAGCAAAAGGGTCACATGACAGTAAGTGATCACCGCCGCCCATATACACCCACAATCACATCGGTGATGGGGGTGCGTTGTCCTTTGAAATAGTAGTTTTAGAAGATTCCCTGGTCATTGCTTCTACCAGTCCAAAAATGTTGGTAAGCACCTACCAACAAGTACTTAGACCAATTGCTTATTTTTCGACTTAACCTAGTCTCGATTAATTACATTAAAGAATTAGTCAGTATAAAAAAACAATAAATGCGCTTTCTTAAAATAATGATATCTAAATATTTGATCCAGATTTGTTTCACGAGAGTATTCACACACATAACTGGTGAATACCGGATCAATTAGTACGCAATTATAAGCAGATATCGGATCTACAAGAAAACAAATACGATTTTAATTGCCAACAATTATCTAGTCGTTTGCTACAATGACGGATTTCGTGGGATGCGACACGGCATACTGTGTGGCTCACAACTTATGAGTGATATGAAAAATCAAACCTAGAGACTAAAAAATATTTATTTTAAAAAATACATACAACGATTTCCTATTACTATAAAACGTATCAATAGGATGGAAATAGGTGTTTTTGGTAACATGTAATGTAAAGGTACCTATGTATCACAAAAGTTGAGTGTCATTTTTTAATATTTATTTATTTTACTTTGTTTTTGAAGACATTTACTAAACATACCTACAGACATTGATAAAATACTTCAATTAGATGTTTTTAATTTATTGCAACGTAAATTAATTGTGAGACACACTGTATCCGTCTATAACAGCATCTTACCGTTAAATGTAGACGTTCTTCCTTCCAGGATTTTATTATCAGTCAAAAATCAGATAATTATAGCTGGTTTCAAAAATGAAATGTTTCTTCAGTGAAAGGGTTTTTATCGGATGTACGGGGTAAAAGCAGTTTAGCAACTTTAAAGTTAGTTGTTTGACGTCATATAATGTTTTAGATATATCTGTTAAAAGCAAAGTTTTTTTTAATATACTAAACTCGTTATTTGTATAACTCATTTTTTACCATTTCACTGTGGGAAATCTGAACAGCTATAGAAAGATGAGAACTTCAGAATTTACATAACTATTCCATGCTAGAATTCTATGATAGATAATTATTGAATACTAGAATTAATCAAGTTAATATAAACTCAAACATTCAAATTCCCAATACAATAACAAAAACTATAATAATTGTGTCTACTAATCAACCCTTTTATTAACCATTGTTTCTATATAACAATAAAAACATCAATTTCCATAAAAACCAACAAACAACTATGTAGCTAGCATTCCCACAGTCCTCTGTTAAATCTCACTTAACCCTGTACCGTAATTCAACATTCACGTTTGCATAAATTATCACCTTCAAATGCTTTCAGAAACATCACTTGTCCCATACGTTCTCACTGTGCGCCAGCGCATACAATTGCAACTTACCTGTTCACTTTGAACAACAGTCCGACTGGGGTCATCTCTAACTGGTCCAAATATAACACTTCACTCGGGTTACTCGATAGTGGGATACGCGAAATCGATGCAAAGCTCTCGACGACAATCGAGGTGTTTTATCGATGCGCGTGCGTCTCGGCTGGCGGTCGCGGCGGTTCTGCGCGGGAGTTGACAAACAATAGCGGTGTTTGACTAATTGTTGTACAGGTTCCTTAACAGTTGGGCACAGGTGGCGAGCCTCTGGAGTCAAGGTGCGTGAATAAGAAGTGAGGAGACAAAGGAAGGTTTCAATTCCCTCATGTTGTACGAAGATAAGACGGATAGTAAACTGTCACGGAATACGCTATTGAGGTTAGACTTATCTTTAGGTACATACATTTATGTTTATGTAAATTAGTTTTAAAAGTGCATTACTAACTAATTTATAAAAAGTGTTATAAATACCACACAACGGAATAGAGAAGAACCTTGTTTAAAAAATTGATAGTTCCATATTTTGCAGCGTAAGTTCTAAAAATGCCACACCTGACACATTTGATAACTAATTCAAGATTTCTTGTCGTGCCTTTATTAAAACACTAGTGACCGCGACTCCGTTTGCGTGGAAGTCGGTTTCCCGTGGGAATGAGAAGTTTTCCTGCGGTAAAAAGTACCCTATGATGTACTGTAAAGTTCCATTCAAATCCGTCCAGAAGTTTTTCGTGAAAGAGACACACATCCATACATACTTACAAGCTTTTACGTTCATAATATCGGTAAGATTTACTTTCTACAAACGTAACTTTTAGATAAATTATTTTACTATTTCAATACCTCTTGAGCAAATGTAACTTCATTTATGTTTGCAAAGTCATTAACATACCTCTTCAACTACAACGCATCTGTCCACCAGTTTGAATCCACCACATCTTTCTAATCGATGCTGCATTTCTAGTTAAACCTGCATCGGCATTTTCAGCAGGTGATTATTAGCCAACAGGTGGGAGAAAATTACTTTACATAGTGACTATATTTGGACTCAAGATTAAATATATTGTGATGGTGGAAACTATCTATTTTTTTTTAAGTCATCACAAATTTTCAAGAGCAAAGCCTAGTATCTTTAACTCAACAATCAGCTTAGTTTTTACATTTTCTGTACTTCTTCAGGTCATCTTGTGCAAACTCTGTGTTACGAACAGGTAGATTAATTTGATAAAATTGTTCAGCTTATTACCACAGATAACTGTTCCGATTGGATAAAGCAGGCTCCGAGATCGATAATCTTAAGGATTAAAGTGTGGCAAAAACGTAAGTAAATGGATAGTAATTGACATGTCATATTTATAACTACTAAACGAAGTTTTTTATACATAATATCCTTTAATTTTCGTTTCCGCTATTTAAAAAAAAGACAAATGATTGAAAATTATTTAATTCTTTACTATGTTAATTTTGTTGCTTCACGGCAAAATACCGTAACACAAATTTGTTACAGGACGAATCTAATGTCATGTCTAATATGTATTCGAATAAAAAACCAAATGAACCAACCCATACCTTATAGGTACCTATTAATAATATATATTTGCTGCAGTACAGAATACATAATATCACGTGTTTATTAACACACCGATCACTATGAGATTGTAATTTCAGTGATACTATCTCGAATATAGAGACTTAGTTTAAGTTAAAATGAAAGTTTATATTGTGGCAAAATTAAATAAGCAACGCGTTGATGTCGTTTGCCAATACGAATATCAACTTCGTAGAAAAGAATTCAACGCATATATTATTGTCACCAAATAAAGGGTTTTTCTTTATCAGTATGGAATATTTAAAAATAATTCTTATTAAATAAATCAAACTTGTAATCTAACCTTAAATATATTTGAAACGTGACACTTCTGACCCTTATTACAATTGCCTAAAGTTCTATTCTCCTAAACTTTTATAAACTAGTGTTGTCATTTAGCTGTGAGGCTATCGACTTCCACCATTTATGGTTTTATTACGTCGCCACATCCGCGCACGCGCAACGTCACAGGATGTTCGCACCACTAACTTTATTTACCACCATTTTGATCTTTATTCCTTTTTATTAAGGATAATTTTAACATAGCGTGTGAATAATATAAGTCTGGTGTCTCCAAGTAATACATCCTTCGAATTAGAGGTCCGGTATTAAATAAACGCGATGTGGTAAAGATGAGGCAGAAAACAGTTTTAATTGGTAACATTTTATTGAGTTTAATTAAGTGACCGTTTTCTCCAGCTGTTTGAAAGTCAATTATTTATTAAAATTAATTAAAATAACTTTTTAGTAAAAGTTTTTTTTTCATATATATTTGAGAAAAATAAATCATTTACATCATATTATTGGTCGTTTATATCATCAAAGCTAGCTATGTTGCCTAACTGTAATATTAATATAAAAGTGTATTTTTGTTATAACATTTAGGTAAACTAATTACGGTCGACAAGCTCATTTGGTGTAAACAAGTTTCTACCTGCGACTCTTCACGTTTAAACCAACATTAAAATTGTTAATACAATTACAAGATATTCGCAGAATTTATAATATTAATAATAATAACAGCCTGTATACGTCACACTAGTTAAGCACAGGTCGCCTTTTTGTGTATCTTTAATTAATTGTTACTATTGATAAGGTTTTTCTTCATGTTGTATACAGTTAGACATTTGGATTATGTCGTTCTGTGAAAAGATGTCTTAAATAATTAAATAAAATGAGATATACCTAATTTTTCTTTATTATATCTTATTGTATTTATGAGATAAAATATTGTCACACAGTAGACCGAGTGTCATTGACCTCTCTAGGTATAAAGTTAATGACCGGGGCGGCAAAGTGCTAGGTTCAAATCTGGCCTTGCAGCACGCGACATACCTTACCTACAATAATATATTATTTGTAGTAAGGCTTTATACTGCATATTTTAATGTATGTACATTAATTTATTTTCCAATGACAATCGGGTATATTTCTAACGGTATCGGGTATATTTGTTATTTCTTATCTTTTACTTAATTTTAAATAATGTGTTACCATGTAGTAAATAATATTAACAGATTATTAAATTATAATATAATATATGAATACCCTTTTTGAAGGTATGTAGGTAATATACATTTTAAGGCTTAAACAAGAGACAAGCTAGCGGTAAAACTAATCTAAGCCTATCATAATAAACAGTTCGAATTATATGTTTGGTAGATACTAAAGATTTGCTTCCATAACGAGCTTAAAAATTATATAGTTTATCAACTCAGTTTACGACTCAATAAACAATATAAGATATACGGGGTGTAAAAGAACTGCTTCAAAAAACAAAAACTGGGTATTGCTGGAGGGGTACTGGTTACGTTTTGAGCAAAATAAATTGTTTTATGCTTAACAGTTTTTTTATGTAATTGTACAAAATTGCATTTATCAGATTTTGCGAAGATTTCATATTAAAAGGGTTTTAATTTAACTTAGCAATGTAAATAAACGCACCTGAACCAACAGTTGACATGTAAGTGATGATTTCAAGCGCCGAATATGACTTTTCAATCCTTACTAACTTTTTTAAATTTGGTTTTCTTGGTATACTGTAAGTGAATTAAGTGACTATTGAGGCTCCAGAATACACGGTTTTAGACTTCGGAAGTGGTCTTTTTACACCCGTTATATTTACAGGCCGCAAAGAAGACGTCAGCATGCGGCCCGCGGGCCGGGTGTTGCCGACCGCTGATTTAGGGTAAAATCCGATAACACTTGGATGACTAATTTATGTCTTTAACATGGGGGTCTCAATTGCCAAAATTAATCTGTAATTTACTTGTTCTGCAACATTTAAAACCAATAAACGCACGTGACGCGATGTGTTTTTAACCAATCACATGCTCTATTAATATTGCTGTAACCAATCAACGCTCGGCGTTTCTTACGCCACCCCGCGCCAAATGTGGCCACTTCTTTTGATATCAAAATCATGATGATAAGTTCACTGTTAAATACGAGTAATTGCTTTGTATACCTACGAGCTTTAATATTAAAATTTCTTAAAGTTAGTAAGTTTAAGTATTAACAATATTATGTTGCGAAAATTGTGCCTAAATGTCAAAATACCAACTTCAAATTATCATAAATAAGCTTAATATAGTAGGTGGGCTCTAATACTATGGTATAGGTACAGTGGGTAGGTAGAGTGCGCCCGCGCATTACAATTCAATCGACAAGTAAACCTTGGTTGGTTTATCTGAATTATTGACTTCGACACTTATATCAGAACGAGGTTTGTGTGTTTGTAACTAAATAACTCTTAAAATATGGGTCCGTTTTTTTATATGTTCTATAAAATAGTTTCATTTTTGTTAAGTTTAAACACTTAATTTATTTTAACACATTATAGGTATTATTAATATTTAGATTTCATCTCGAAATAATATTGTTACTAATTAAAGGCGCTAGCATAAATTAATATTTATCTGCTACTAAAAGCTCTGTGACACCATAAACCTAACTACCTCTTTTATAGAAGCTACAGTAACGGAAAATATACCGAAAGTAAATATTGAACCGTTGGTATGAAAATCGCATTAAATGACGAAGCAGCGAACGAAAAGCTAGTGGGTCATAAAACTACCACTATGTAGGTGTTTATCGCTTTGGGAAACGCCAAGAATGCGGATCTAGCAATAATTTTATGACCTAATCTAACCGAACTTTAATATCTAGAGAAACGTTACTTACTTCAAAATTTGGTGAGATGAAAAATGTCAAGATTCCATTCAAAAGCATTGCATTTTTGCTATTCAACTAGCAGAGCTCTTAAACGTTATTATATGGCAGTCACTTCCACGGTCTGTTAGTCGCTGAGTCGCAGATTAGGGTGGTCCAATACTTTATACACACAAGGAATACATTCTTTAAGAATTATTAGTGGAATTAATTTCGCGTAGCAATGTAGGTATTTGAAGAAAAAAAGTCTTATGTAAAAAAACGTCTTTAAAATACTATAACACATTAATAGTACACAAAACACTATAATTACTTTCACCCTCTACTACAAAATATAAAAAAAATCCTCAACCACTGACAAAAAATTCTCCCCGACATTACCCTTGCAAGCTTAATCCTCTCCCACCGTACCCCCTCACTGACCACAAGGCAGTTGTCGCCGGTGACCTCGATGGTAACCACCCATTGTTCTCACTTTATTGCCGGCGGAGGAATGCAAACAGGAATCGAACCTAGGACGCGATAGCCGACGCTTCCGGGGTACCAAATACTAGGAACTTGACATGTCATTTTTTTGATAGCTGTAAAAGTGCGCTACGAGCAAGTTTTTGATTTGCCTAGATTTATTTGTTATAATTTTTTTGAGGCTACTATCGTCTAAACAATTCTGGGGCATAAGGAAGCAGTAAAAATTAGATTTTCGGCTAGGAATAACTCTACTAAGTGCTTTACAAACTGAAAGAATGGTTAAATAACTGGTCAACGGTGAAAACAGCAAACAACGAGATTGAGCTTTGCACAAAGCCTTACCGCCAATAAGTAAAACAGCACACGTACCTATTGTGGAAAATCGGTAAGAAAATACATTGTAAGTTACCAACATACCTTTTTGTAGGTTTGTTATAGAAACAACTCACTCTAGGGAGAAGAATATGCGATTTTAACAATACCTCATTCACCTTAATGCAATTACACAAATTTAAGTTATCTAAGTTAAATGAATTGGTTTTTACGAGTACACCATTATCTTACGAGTAAACATTAAGTATAATTTATAAAATACAAAACAAATTTTATTATCTATAAATATACATCGTTTCCCATACTCTCGGACAGGACGTCGCAAATTCCATACAAACACTAATTATTATTTGTTTCAACTAGAATAATATGGCATTCGTTGTTCAAGTAATTGATAGTGAGTCCAGCTATAGTAGTGCCCACATTGATAGTTATGAGTGATGGACAATGCGCGAGCGCATTCCATGGGAAATGCACGATTATGATGATGAGTGGACTGGACTGACAGTTTTGTGCTACTTGACGTAAATGATGATTTTGATAAGTCGTTTGTAGAGTTTGCAGATTATTGTACATTGTTTGCAAGCCAGCTAACAGTGAACAATTATGATTGAGGTTTTTCTATATTCGTTGTTTTAAAAGAATTATGACTTATCTCTTTGAAGAAAAAAAAGTTTAAGATACCTAAATTATGAGAAACCATCAAATTTTAGTACGGTATGAACCCAAAAAAACTTATGCAAAAGTAAGTAAGTACCAAGTCAGTCCTCCTTTTAAATCACAGTAAAAAAGTTGGTGTTAAGTAACTTCGTCTTGTTCCCTCTAATTAACTGTAAAGCTTAACAATCAATTAGATCACTTAATTGATTGTAATTAAGCATGGTTTCTTCTAGATCCGAACACCGGAAGTGGCCGATTTCCGACTGCGATTTATAAAATGACAACTCGGTGTTCCCAAGCTAATGGAGCTTTTTGCTACTTTTATTAAATAGTTTTTTTTTAGAATACATGAGAAAATATGTCTGAGATATGGTGAATTAAATTGGTAAAACATTTATGAACGTGATTTTGATAAAAACTTTTTGCCAAGTTGATATTATCTTTTAAAAGCGTTCAATATTGTCCACCGACCGCTTCCGTTATCAACTTCGACAAGTTAATGTAATCTCGTTTAGACCATATAAATATCAATTTATTTGCACCAACATTGTATCAAACTCAGATACTCAAGTTCGGTTAACAAAATAAAATAACGCTTATAAAAAATTACCTTACTTCTAATTCCAAAATTGAATTCAGGCGGTTTAACTCTTTTTGTTAAAAGATTAAACCAACTCTTCATCCTCGTTCATATATAAATTCCGCGGAATCTATAAACGTTCTAACAAAGCTATACGTATTTCACGCTTTTTGCCCGTGTTTCCCATAGGTTTCTCTATTTTCTATGAGGAGCTTTCACCGTAATTGTGTGCGATCGTCCCCGGCCCCGTTAGCGGCCTGCGTACGCGCAGCTTGCAGAAACAATGTCGCGTGATCACCACTTACCGTTTGACAATGGCAGAGTGTTTAGCTATATTTAGCAGCTTTTTTATTAACATACAAAAGATATAAAGATACATATTAAGATGTTGAAGAAAGCCCGTTACAGAGTGTTTATTGTAGCTTGATAACTCAGTTTTAATGAATAATGTTATTGAGAAAAAAAAAAGTTTATACAATTTAGAAAATCACAGGTACAAAAGGCGGTCTTTTCGCTTGTAGCTCTTTCCAGCAGCTTATCACGCCAAATAAAATAAATGTAATCAACAAAATATAAAAAGTTAATAAAACGTGTTAGAACATGCAGAACAAAGCTCTTATATAACCGAATAAAATACCTCTTTTGTAGTCTCGTTATTAAATTATACACAAACAGTATATTCTCATGTATAAACGTTAGAAATAACTCGCAAGCAGCCGACCAGCAAATTATGGCTTACCCAGCTTTGTGTCAAGCCTTTGTTATTTACACGGGTTTAATACAACACTTAATAATTTAGAGAAGTAATTTTATAGAAAATATATGAAACTGGGAAGTGAAACATCCTGACAGTAGAATGGCATCAGGAAACACTTCAGAGGCCTATAACGGTGGTTCTTCTAATTCTGGTACTGCGATAAACATGTGTTGTAAAAAAGTATTCTAACAGAAACATTAAACTTATTTCAAACCAAAAGTTACTTAAAACAACAAATCGTAAATTAAATCTCAATTGGTGACTACGAACAAGATGGTAAATCAACAGGATTTAAAATATAATAATATAATATAGATAAAAATCTGTATTTATGTGAAATTAATGCTAAGATATAGCCGAGAGCCTAATGAAACATTACCAAAAGAGGAGCGAGGTGTGACGTCAACTTTTATGCTCTAACTGTATCTACCGGCGTTATTAAATAAATAACATTTGACATCAATCAATAAAATAAATAGTAGGACAAAGCCGTTCTCCGTGTATGTTACCTAGCCAAGTGATGTGTAACGGTTTTCAATAAAGTTGCCACCGTCACTTAGAGATTTGGATTGCATAGTGTATAATATTTCGTTTATATAAGTTACCCGTTAAAAAATTTGCGCATACCATTTACATAATATGTATTTGCCGTAAGAAATATATGGTTATCATGTTGTCTAAATTTTTTTTTACTGTCCTTAGGGCCAATTGCAGGGAACGTTTTAACCTCGGGTTAGGTTCGGGTTAGCTAACTCAGGTTTAAATGGCGCCACCATCGATTGTAACTTCTTTTTATTACAATTGATGGTGGCGCCATTTAAATCTGAGTTAGCTAACCCGAGGTTAAAACGTTCCCTGCAATTGGGCCTAATACATATATCTACGATACACGTATGTATAAAAAATGCATTTACATTTAGATACAAGATAGTTCCCACAGTTTTAGTCGTAATAAAATATTAACTTATTTAAGATACCTGATTGCAATTTAAAGCTTCAATTATATTTTAAAACTTAAACAAAACACTTACAATTTTTATGCATAACGTTAAATTCTAACAAGATCCGTTTTAGGAAGGGTCTGAATGCGTTTGAATTCGTAAATCGAACGAGCTGCGTGGGCGCAGGTTTTGGTGCGCAGGACTGATTGTGCGCCGTAGAGTATAACATTTTTGATATGAAACTGAATTTACGGAAAATGAAATTTAAATAAAAAGTGTCATATATAAAAGATTTTTTTCACTTAAGTAAATTCAACAAATTTCTTCATAAACAGTACAAGCTCTAATTGATAATAATATTCCATGACTAATAAAAAAAATATTTGCTTAAAAAAACACATCAAATGTTGAAATACCAACACAACTACAAAATGAGTGTTATAGCACACATTTCCCATAAATCAATATAATAAAACCTAACATCTACATTATATAAATGAGTAACATCATCACTGCATCTGATATGATAAATGTGGATCCCACTTCACATGCGCGCGCGCAACAAAAGGCGCACAACGTACAGACAAGCACACATTACTCTGATTAACCTGATTTTCACGACTCAATAATTAAACAGCAGAATTGATGATATTTCATTTTATGGCTTTCTGGGGTTCCTTGGTGAAATATAGAGATTTTTTTTTGTAGCATAATTTTTACACTTTTTTATATTAATATCTCTGTATTCTATACATTAAAATGATAGTAGCTAAATGTTTATGTTATGTTTAATATTTATTCGTATGTTTTTTTATGTATAAAATTGTTGTATTTATTTAAATCGTTTCTTAAGAAATATACTGATATCTCTCTATACATGCGCGCTCGGGCTTGACCGTAGTTTTTGCAACAAAGTTTGAGTTAAAATCATAAACATTGGATTTTCCGATGGATTCATTCACGCCATCAATTATTTTGTAATGTAAATATTTTGTCAGGTATATTGTTGTATTTTAATTAGACATTGACTTATGAGTAGGTTTGTAAGAACACGCAAAATAGTTTGCATCTATTAAATCATGTTTTAGTAACGCTATTTGCTGATTAGAACTCATTTAAAAAAAACAAGTCACAGGTTAAATTAAAAAAATAACATCGATAAATGGCTAACGATATTTTGGTGAACATGCCATATCCATTTTTTGGTGTTCCTTGTAAGGTTAGTGTTTGAATTTCTCATTTTATTAATCATTATTGGGGATCCTGTATTAAACGTACGTGGGAGCATTTATAGCAAGTGCAATGACTTCATACTTGTTTAGGTGTCACTTTTGCTATAAATGTTATATCTTAGTACTAAAAGTGATAAGGAAGCGAGAAATTTATAAACTTTTATAAAAATCGTTATTTTTCATCATAGTAACAGAGAAACAATCAAAAGTAATTGGTTCTTGAACGAATAATATAAGATAATTACATATTTTATTTTGTTAAAGAAGGTCATTTACAAAATCTAGTTACTTATTACAACAATATTTTCTTGTCGAAGAATTCACTGAAATCACCTTTTTGTATGAAACTGACTGCAAAAAAGTAACTTGATCAAGCGATAATCTTCAAATTAAGGTTGATTCTTCGTAAATTAATCATCGTGTTGACAGGACAAAGGATTCTTTGTTTTTGTCTTTAAAAATGCACAAAGTTTAGGTATTATACGTTTCGGTTGGAAGGTTAAAAACCTACCTATCACGTCATTACGTAGTTTTTATTTTCTTTACCCAGTAATTAGTTTTACACCTCAACGCTAGTGGAAACCCTTTATGACAACAATATTGTAAACATAAGAAATACGGTAACTAAGCACTGCAGCGCCCTATTCACAGGCTAATAGGTAGCTACTGCAGTTTTGGCCATAATAGCTTTTACTTCAGATAAGAAAACGAAAATTGGGCATTGCTGGAGGGTAACTGGTTACGTAAGAGCAAAAAAATGTTTTTTTGTGATTACGAAAAAAGACTTTTTTTACATAATTGTACCAAATTGCATTTATATGTACTATCAGATTTCGCGGTAACTTCAAATCAAATAGTGTTTTAATTTAATTTGCAATGTAAAACATTGCTCATGAACCATCAACTGATGTGGAAGCGTTGATCTCAAGTCGCGAATATCACTTTTCAATCCTTTATATCTTTTTTAAATTGAGTTTTCGGGATATTCAGTTACTATAAGGATGAATTTAGTTACTATAAGGGCTCAAGAATACTTGGTTTCAGCCTTCGGAAGAGCTCTTTTTACACCCAGTATACTGTGGCGGGCTTTTTTGAAGGACTATTTAAAAAAAACATTTCCACTATGTGGAACTCCAGCGGTTTTGGCAGCGCACGCCAGAATAGCTCGCAGTTGGTAGATTTTTACCTAATATATTTTCCTATTTACTTAATATTTAGGACAATTCACACAATATCTTTATAAATTTTAGCCGATGTGTTATTCTGATGTATAAGCTATATTATTGTAAAATTTCATTAAAATCCATTCTATGTTTTTACCATCCATCCATACAAACTTTCACGCTTATAGTATTAGTAAGATTTTTGTAAAATCTGACTACATAATCGAGTCAACGTGTTTTAAAGTTAAAAAAACGTGCATGGGTGATACGAGCGATGGCATCTGTGTTATAATATCGGCGCACAAGCTTATTGAACAATTTCAATGACACCTACACGTATTGGTTTTTATTTTTTATTGTTTATTTTTGTCGATGTTTTAAGGGATGACTAGATATTTAATATTTTGTATGAATTGGATCAACGTTACCTACCTATGAATCTTTAAATATCTAGTTATATAAACTTATTCTAGACGGCCAAACACCATTTGCAACCCGTCCAAAGTAAATGTTTCAATCAACAGCTGACACCATTGGCAACCTTTATAATATTTAATGAAAAACTGAAATAAACATATTACCTACCTTTACGAAAACCAATTACACAAGTTTGTTTAAACTTTAAGATCCGTTAAAGTTAAACTTAATTACATACTGTGTTCCAGTTAGTAATTTAACATTTAAGTCAAGTGGGAGCAGTGAAAGGCGAGTCCTTCAATAAGATCAAGGGCTCCAAACTAGTTTAAACCGGAACTGGTTCGGTGCAGAATGGTGCGCGGGCGCAGCTGATTGTAATTTTGATAATTAAATTGATTCAGAGACTGTAATGTGGGGGTAACTACTGTTTACATGTTTACACGTCTAGTGAAACTTGGCTGGACAATCATTTGTGAACATGGTATGTGACAAGTACCTGTTTTAATATTACTGTCTGCGTGGAATATGTCCTTTCCAGGGTTCGAACTATCTCCATTATAAATTTCATTAAAATTAGTTCAGTCAAGCAACTTTTGATGTAGCAGCAGAACATCTACATGTTCATAAAAAACATCAGTCAACTATTTCAATATCCTATTCTAGTAGAAAGATCAACCTACATAAGGGCTGAAACTTTATAAAGGCATCTGTCCTGGTAAGCTCATTGCGTTTTTTTACAAACCTTTTGGTTAAATGTCTGCGTAATATTAAAAATTCTAATATTCAGTTTTATTTGAAATGCTGTAATATCACGTTTATCTACATTTTTGTGTAGAATAACAACATATTAAATGTGATATTCATAGCACAAAACCACTGTGACGTTAATATAAATATTTTTACAAAATTAAAAACACGTTCCAGCACAAAAAGTTATTTACAAGTAAACTATTTATAACAAGAAATGCTTAATTAATAATTTACACACTAATATTAGAATTTAATTAACAGATAATTATAGGTAGTGGTTAATTTCAAGGCTCATTTAGCAGATACAGCGGTCGTTGTATCAGACACCATGTTTGTATGGTTGGACGATTACGGGAGTAAAACGCTGAAAGTGATTGATGGATATGAATTTTGAAGAGTAGGGGCTAGAATATTGTAAACTTTTGGCTGAATAATCGAGACAAAAAAATATATCAACAAAATACGTAAATTTTATAATACTTATGCCAACAAAGTCATCTCTAATGTTGTTAGAAGATGACCAGTGAAAACTTTTTTTTTTTGTAAATGGTTACAAATATGGATGTATGCTACCTACGCTCAAATCTGTTTTACTTTCCTGTCCTTTATGCCATTGATTATACTTTCCCATCCCAAAATTACATATATCCCGCACCACCATCCCATTCAGTGGAGGAATTCTCATTAATTCGAATACTTTTTGTTTATGTTAGTGCCTTTCGGTGGGAAAGGACTCCCGTCACTCGATGTTTTACATTTTACCCTCGAATGAACCTTTTCGGAACAACTTTCACAAAATAGCAACCAGAAATTAAGTTCAACAAAGACATTAATTTTCGATAATATTTTTAGGGTTTAAATCAATAATTGGCTATAAAATGTTGTGTTATGACGTAAATTCCGTGATAAAAATTCTGATCACTTAATAAGTGACAATACTAAATGTATTTATGCAGAGTTAATATGTTTAATTGTTATAAAGTGTATCTTGGTCAGGCATTAATGTCTTAATCTATAAAATAATTCAATGTCATATGCAATCGACATTATCAAAACATTAGGTAATAACTATCAACTTGTGTTCAATAAACATCATTTTCGCAAATAGCAAAATGTCTGAATGAAATACAGCCTACATTCAAACTTGATGAAATCTAGTCCTACTCAACTGCAAGTATTATGTAAAGGCCATTATTTCTAACTATTATAGTCTATGCCCAAACCGGTAAACATAATGTAAATGAATAGCGTATACTTATTGCCAATAATAATAGCGAACGCGTGTGAAACATGCCAACACAGGCACCTGCCACATGCCAATAGAATTAGTATGTGAGAAGAAACAAACATCGACCAAATAGGTAACGGCATCACACTAATATGGAATTAATAATTTGTTATTATATAGGGCTGTGTCATGAAATCTACTAGTGACCTGTCTAAGCTTCGCACGGAAGTTTTTTAAATGCTGATAAAACATTGAATTCTAACGTGTTAAAATAAAAATAACATACCTATTTGAATGTATATTTAAAAGTTTTATAGAAGAAAAATACTAGATATTCTTATTTTTATTTTTTATACATTTTATTAAATTATTAAAACACGTTAAAAAGGAGTAAGGTAAGTGTTATTAGTTAGATTGCTCTCAGATTAAGTAATTTGAGCAAAAGTGATAGAAAATAAAATAAAAATAAATTCGCAAAGACAATTAAAAGCTATGAAGTTTTTTGCATAAGTTTGATCAGTTTTACAAATATCCGCTACTATAACTTCTTACAGTTTAAATATCTATTATAAGAGTCTATTGAGTATTTTATTACAAAATAATGCTATTTATTGCATTATTTTTCTATCCGTAACCTCTATCGATGCTTCTCGGTCGAAGCGTCAGGAAATACAGATCCTTATTATGTACCTAATTATTATCTATTAAGTGTATTTTATAAAACGTAAAACCCTAAAACCGCACACGTAGCACATTCACTTCCTAATCGGGAGACAGGAAGCGGCGTCCGACCTGCGCCCGCGCACCCGAGCTCGCCACTAAATTATTATATACCTACATAAAACAAGGCACTTGCGGGGTATCAATCAGGAACAGGTATTTAAGCTAATTATATTATAATTACTTTTCTTCCCACCAGAGACCGAGCTTAAGGTGTGAATCTAGCTTTATGTACGTAGGTATAATCATATTTTGGATTAAATTTATATTATGTAAAATATATTTTATTGGCAAGGTAATTTAATATAGAAAAAAACATTTCATTAAGAAAAGATATAAGAATGTAGATTGACTTTAAGCTTCGGCAATTGTCACCTATTTACCCAAGAAGAAGTAATTAGGAACTACGAAGAATTTTGATATTAAATGCAGGCTTTAAAATTTATTTCCTTACGTGTAGAAAATAGTTAGTTTTAATAACAAATCTCAAGTCACTGTTCCTCCTTCAGGTACTGTCGGCTCAGTCTTACCGCTACAAACAATAATAACAATACATAAAAAACTATTGAATCGTTATTTTTTTATCGACTTTTTTACGTGACACGTGTAGAGTTAAAACAACTTGATAATATACATCCGGTATAAAAAGGACCTCTATTACAATTTTAGTAAAAATAACTTTAACGTTAGTCTTAACTTATAAATAAATCTTGTAGATATTTAGAAATGCTAATTTAATAACTTACCTGCTCAGTGATACGAAAATTGGAAGGGTTGCCATTTCTTTTATAACTTGCGTTTCTGAAATAAGATAACAAAATCTGAGAAACTTAGAGTGAGCAAAAACTATTTTAGAGTTCAGGTAAAAAATATATCTTTAACTTGAATATCTTTTACTTTACAAGTAAATTAATGTAAGCTATCACTATAATACACATAATAATAAAAGCAAAGCAGGTATATCTAATTGGTAGCGCCTTTCAACTTGAACGTGCGATTTGTACCATAAAGTTATCGACTGAGTACTCTGATGAGTCCCATAGTCTTACTTATTTATAGAGTAATTTTTTGACCGCGACTTTATATGTAATGAATTATCAAACTGATTAGTTTTTAAATAGTACATCAGAATCGCCACTAACCGTCATCGAAATAGCTATCATATTAATTAAAATATTAATATACCACGAAAAAGCGAAGTTGTAGCTTAAAGCTAGATATACAGGGTCTGTCGTAATGAATGGATAACCCGTTACCTACAGTTGATCCGGATGTGAGGCTATAAGAAAATGGTGTCTTCTTGCCAGGGTTGTCAACCATAAGAAAATGGCGTAGACTTTTAAACTTTTTTATAAATTTCGCTATTTTTTTCATTTATTCCGTTGCCATTTCTTCAAATTTTGATGTATTTGTATAATTCTTTTAGTATTATACTGCTGAAGACGTGTATTATGTAATTTAAATACAATTTTAGGTGTTATTCACGTTGAACATTATCAAAATACTCATTTTAAGAAAAACATTTCCAATTTTTTTTCTTTATGTCAACTTTTGATCATCTCCTGTGGAAAAAAAATTTATGACGTTATAGCTGCCCATGATCTCAATAAATTGTCTAGTATGTGTAGATTCTAAAAAGATATAACGATGTGTACTTTACAAGCAACATTAAGTTACAGGAGCGAGAACACTAATCAAGGTCGGAATTTTTATTTTTCATGTTATGTTATAAATGGTTGTAAAACTTCGTCAAAATGATTTTATTCTATCAAGATACTTTGCACAAACACTATCGGGCCACTAATAGGATATTCAGAAGAAAACCCGGTTGTTTTTGGGAAAAAAATAACATTACTTCACGCTAATAATGTAATGAAAATGTACAAATGAAAATTGTTGTGCTCTAATAGTTACATGCGACAAACATGTTGCGACAAGTTTATCCGAAATTGAAACGGATTTTAAAAATCGAACAAGGACCGCATTACAAAGAAAAGTGGAAAAAATTAGAAGGAAATCGTCCTTCCATAAATGCATTGTGCACTCTAATGAACACACGGTAATCAGGATGTCGCACATTTGGATATCTTACACGATAAACACTAGCAGCTCTATTGGTGCTGCCATTACATACACCGTAAATGTAATGCATGTTCGCGTATTCGGCCGGCGTGTACTGTTGCGGCATGATACACAAACTACACAAAAACTTTTCCAAAACAACAAGTTCAATCGATAGCACAACACAATGTCCGTAAATGTGAGCCAAGTCATCAGTATCACCACGTTATCAAGTCCAAATCACAAGGAAAATCATAGTCAAATATAAGAAAGCAGTAACAAATTGCCGAAAATAGTGGCCCCGATTCTCAAATAACTCTCTAAAACTAAATTAAAAATATCGCTGTAACTTTCTCATGCTTCGTATTAGAACAAGACAGGTACATTGGTCTCACTAAATTTAGTCCACATCATTGTGAAATTGAACGAAATGCGCTGAGGACTAGCCTAAAATTGCCTTCGCCGTGTCATATTGCACGTATATTTTAGTTTGACAGGACTAAAATGATTACCTGTCTCTGTCTTATTGATGTGTAAGTGACAGCGATAGTTTTAGTTTAGTTTAGAGAGTGTTTTCAGAATCGGGGCCAATGTGAACAAAAGGACATGCGATGGTCAAAATCAGACTGATGTGATAAGTACCCTGTTCTTTGTAATGCGGTCTTGTTCGATTTTTAAAATCCGTTTCAATTTCGAATAAACTTGTCGCAACATGTTTGTCGCATGTAACTATTAGAGCACAACAATTTTCATTTGTACATTTTCATTACATTATTAGCGTGAAGTAATGTTATTTTTTTCCCAAAAACAACCGGGTTTTCTTCTGAATATCCTATTAGTGGCCCGATAGTGTTTGTGCAAAGTATCTTGATAGAATAAAATCATTTTGGCGAAGTTTTACAACCATTTATAACATAACATGAAAATTAAAAATTCCGACCTTGATTAGTGTTCTCGCTCCTGTAACTTAATGTTGCTTGTAAAGTACACATCGTTATATCTTTTTAGAATCTACACATACTAGACAATTTATTGAGATCATGGGCAGCTATAACGTCATAATTTTTTTTTCCACAGGAGATGATCAAAAGTTGACATAAAGAAAAAAAATTGGAAATGTTTTTCTTAAAATGAGTATTTAGATAATGTTCAACGTGAATAACACCTAAAATTGTATTTAAATTAGATAATACACGTCTTCAGCAGTATAATACTAAAAGAATTATACAAAACATCAAAATTTGAAGAAATGGCAACGGAATAAATGAAAAAAATAGCGAAATTTATAAAAAAGTTTAAAAGTCTACGCCATTTTCTTATGGTTGACAACCCTGGCAAGAAGACACCATTTTCTTATAGCCTCACATCCGGATCAACTGTAGGTAACGGGTTATCCATTCATTACGACAGACCCTGTATTTGAATTGTCTTTTTTACCACATTTTCCCGCCCTTTTTGGTGACCGGATGCGGTGGCACAGACAACGAACCTGTTCGATATGCCTCACTATTGTTCCAATTCAGATAACACAATGGTTTGAGTTTTTATAAATCAATTCTTGGACCAGTGGTGATGGTTCACTTATCAGTTTGTGATTGCTTTTTTTAACGAAAGGCATAAGTAGCAGCAAATATGAATGTTAACTAGGGTGAATATACCTACCTACACATAGTTACTAAAAGAAGGGAATCAAGCCTAGTTATATTTGGTGCCACAGTAAGGTGATTAATTGATATGGAGAAGTGGTAGGTACTTAATTGATATGGAGAACAAACGTTACAAAAATAAAAATAAAAACTCTACTAGTTAGTTATCAAGTCGCATAAGAAGGATATGGAAACCTCCATCCGGTCATTAGAAACTTCCTCATAAAACTTGCATTTATGCAAATTTTATTTAACTTCAGTTCCGAAGCTTTAATTTAACTGACAAAAAGACACTTCTTTAACATAACTACTTAAAAAAAAAGTTTAAAAACAAAACTAGCTTTTTGATTAAAATCAAAATTAGATTCTATGTTATTATTTTAGTAGGTATATGTAACTGTAAGTAGGTTTATATTTCAAGTCATCTAAGTATCATCTAGGTACCACTATTTGCAAATGCTATGAATTTAAACTTAGGGTGCAAACCAGAGGGGAGCCAAATCAATAAAAGCACTGCTAAGAGCTTTTTTCTGCAAACATATCGATTTGTTTACTAATATCAAAAGCACATGCCTATTTCTAACAAGAGTTTCATGATATGAAGTATCTACAAAAAGTGAAGGAAAAAATATAATTGCAATGCAGGTATCCTACGAATAGGTATTGCTTGCAATAGTAAAACAAACATAAGGATGTATTGAAAGTATATGAAAATAAAGTATAACGTTACCTTAGATTAAAAACGAAAAATCCAATCACTCTCCCTCTCAGTCCAAAGTCACTATTTCACTCACTGGCCGCTCAAACGTCAGCGCACATTTTCCCGCGCTCGAAACGTCAAAACTCGCGCCCTCTCCCGCGCTAGGAGCCGAGTGACGGCCGCCACACTCGCTCGGTTATTTTTATGAAACTCTGCATGGGGTTGTGGTTGATATAATTCGGGGCAACAAGTGGAATTATCTGATCCGCGCATGCGTGGTGGTCGCACACTCTAAGTACGCAAATAAGCGGGTACTTTGAGAACTAGAAATAACGATTTCGCCCGCTTACTGCGTTTCTTGGGAACTTTCTAAGTGTTTACACGCTGCTATTAATATGTCTCTTTTGCTGTTTTAATTACATACGCATTAAGCACTAGTTATAGTTTAGTTACTTATGAATTTTAATCTACAACTCTTTTCTGTGTTATCTACTTAATATTTACCAAGCAAATAGTTCAAGAGATATAGTCATTGTTATTCATGATTTTTAAGTTGTAGGCGAGACAGTTGGCTCTACATCACTGGGCTCCCCAAAATAACTTACATTAAATCAACGAAAGACCCTAAACTTACTTAATCAAGACAATAGACTTACATAAAAACAATGGCCGTCTTTATTAGCGTAAAATTAATTGTATCGTACAAGCACATTGAAGACGCGGCAACGGCAGGAAGCGCGCTCCGTCGAGCGTGGCGCACCTTATGGTCGTTTTACCTTTGCCTTGACTTGGAGAAAAGCGCGGGAATAATAGCTGGGCCTAGTAACTGCTTGGTGGTGGATAAATCCTAGTAACTGCTTGATGGATAAATGTGAGTGGCAATGCTGCTGCTTCGATAGAATAATGATGATGTCAAATCAAGTGCATTATAACTTTACTGTCCTTTAGCTCCAAACAATATTTTGACGACTACTGTATCTCAGGGGCACGTATACTCGAGTGGTAAAAGCCGGAACAAACGTTAAAGGTTCGATTACCGAGTCGGGACAATTTATTTAAGTCGATTCGGAATCAGCTTCTATCTGGGTGTATTTAGGTTCTCCTCTCTATCTTGACATTCTGCTTTACTAAAAAAAGAAGAAAAGCGCATTGCTGACACGAAATAATAAATCTCTCTTTATTTTATTTCATACAACTAATAGACCATCGAGGTCATCAAAAACCTTAGTTTCCCCCAGCGTTTAAAAAAACAAAAAATTGCAACTTGAGCACACCCAAGGTCTTTTAATTATACCTAAGGTATTAAACAATTATTGCACACACTCCTATCAATTATCTTTTCATTTAGTAAGAGCTTTGACCTTACGAATGCATAATTCCCGCCAATGAAAGTGTGGAAAGCACGCGCCAACTAAAAGAATATCAACTTAATGAACGGAACGTTTTAATTATTGCTTTGTAATTTCATAGAAAAACCATTTACAAGTGTAGGTACTCGTGGAAAAAAACGTCAGAAGTCACATCTACCGTGAAGAAGTAGGAAACTATACGGATCAGTTGTTAGCTATGTAAAATAAAAAGAAATAATGCCTGTCTTATTAAGGTTATAAATCAGTTAAATTGTTCTCTGAATATTTATGCACATACATTTTGTGTCTTAGAAAAGTCTGAAAATATATTATCTATTAAAAACTATAGATAAGTTGAAATTTTACTTTTAGTTTTGCATTTAGAATGCAAATTTATTTATTTTGAAGTTATAGATACTGGAAAATTATTAGATAAGTTGTTAATATATAAAATATAAGTTTTTAATGTTGTTTAAAATATCTTTTATGTGAATGGTGTAAAATAAAAACATAGCAGCAAGGCAAACATGTGTTTATTTAACTAGTACCACAAATTTAGTGAATATTGAAATGAAATGAATAATTAATTATGACTACCTACTTACCTACACTTGTAAAATTAATTTATAAAACCTTAAAATTATTATAGGTGTTAGTGCATTTTATTAAAAACAATATTTTAAATCGTAATTTACCCTATCTTTACGCGCGGCCAGAGACGCTGGCATAATAGCTATTTACCTACCAGTTCTAGTATTCTAAAACTGCGTCTGCGCATTCACCGCGCGCAAAGATGTGTCGAACAATCTATGCTAAGAATGCACTAAATATTCTATGGTAGAGGTCCGCCACCATCGATGAGACACAGGTTTCCAGGTCGGTTGCTCATGCACATATCATCCCTCTGGCAGTAACAGTAGTCAGTTGGCGGGTCTGCAGAAGTGTAGGTTATTTAAATAAGCATTATGTACATTTAAAAAAGTATGCAGGATAAGATCAGTTAACGGCGCAAGTTCGTATAAATCGAATTCAAAGTCTTTGAATATAAATGTAAATAACAACCAAGGCAAGCAATATCATCTTCCTGCCCTTATCCCAAGCGGTAGTTAAATTTGTTTCGCAAATAAACTTTACTCTAACTTCATCTTGAGTTTTCAATTGGCAACGGTGATTATAAACAGCAAATAATTGTCTATCTATATCGCTTGCTACCCTCATTCTAATGAGCTGATAATCTTTAGTTATGTTTTATGTTTGCTTATAGCTATATCAAAAAACCGTACCTTCAGTTAAATCGTCATTATAGTACACCAAGATAGAAGGTATGTAATGATTTTCTGGCAGCCCCAGCTGGTTGTAAGTCTCCCGTTCGTCTGGTATCCCGTTTTCCTCCAGAGTCTTGCCGTAGTTCAGGGTCCGCCCCATGTGTCGGAAGGTGTACGACAACATATGGGAGTTGTGCTTGAGGTAGCGCAGCATGATCTGGTAGATGGTCTCTTCGGAACACACTTCCAAGGTCACGCTGGATGCTGGGGATGATGGGCTATTGTGGAATATGGGCTGTCGTGGTGCTGATATGAATAAGTAGAAGAAGGATGTTGATTGTAATGATCCTACTAATGTACTTTATGTCTTGATATTTGTTACTAAATGAACCCTAAACATCCTTACAGATTCGAATGGTAGTTAGACATTATTGTTAGATCTGCTATGCAAGACTTTAACCCATAATGATACATTCATTTTTTTACCACAGCGAAATTTCCTAGTTTAACGCAATAAGACATTTAGCTGCGGGTGAACAGCATAGTGTTAGGAAGTAGGTAAAAAATCGTACTAACAAGTATGAGTATTAGTGATAGTAATCGGCCTGGTCTTCGCCGTCAGGTTTCCTATAACCAGTTTCTCATTCATCCACCAGGGGTTAGCATCAAACGGTCGCCACTTGGTTGATGGCACCACCGGCCGCGTCAGTTCGTGGCCATGGAGGTGGTAGGTGGTGACGGAGCCGACTATCGGGTGGACGTAGGTGATCCAGTCGGAGCCGTTGAACCAGTGGCTCAGGTCTTTGCCGGCGTAGGCTAGGATTGTCATGGCTAGCTGCAAGAAAATGTAAAGCGCTTTCAGTGGAAGATGTACGGAATTAGGAAATGGGAGGTAAGTTTTACGGTAGCTAACTGTAGTATTTTATCGTATGAGTTTTTAAATTATGACTAATCAATCAGTAATATCAGTTTGTCAGGTAATAATAAGGGTTTACACGTTAGTCTGTGACTTGGAAAGCCAATCACTTTTTTACCAGTATTTCTAATCACGTAGTAAGTTAAAGTTAAATGAGTAATGGTACTTTAACCGGCGAAGGGAGAAATCCTACTAATATTATAAACGTGAAAGTTTGTGAGTATGGATGTATGGATGTTTGTTACTCTTTCACGTAAAAGCTACTGGACATATAGGGTACTTTTTACCGCGGGAAAACTTCTCATTCCCACGGGTAACCGACTTGCACGCGAACGGAGTCGCGGGCGGCCACTAGTAACGACTATAAAACATTATTCTATATTTTTTTCATTTCCTTCTAAACCAGCTTTGAGTTTCTCAGTAGGTACTAACCCTTCTGGCATCACAGTACAGATACCCCCGTTTGAAGCAAGGACAGTACTCCACACAGTCGTCTGCGCAGTACCAGCTCTTCACTGGACACGAGCACCACTTCTTGCAGTGGCACAGCCTGAACTGCTGGGCCAAGAAGGAGGTCAGGTCCAGGACTTTCCCATTCAAGGACACCCAGCAGTCGTCAGCCCTATTGTGGATGGAAACCTCAGCCGGTGTGAACCATTGCTGCTTCGTGTAAACCATTGTTACAAAATTTTCACAAAGTGTTTATTTTTATAAATAGAAATGACATGGAAATGTCAAGTATTTTTTTTGGTTTTTGACACTTATGCAATGATAAAAAAACTTTAGTTCTGCCTTTAGCGCCAATATGTAACATTTGTAAAATAGTGTAATCCAGTTTTCAATAATTAAGCTTAAATAAAACAAGAAATTATAAACATAATATATATTACTGATAATTTACATTATAACACATCATGAATGTATTTGACACATTAGAAAAATATCCTACGTTTTATACAATTGAGATACAAAATATGATACAACAAGCATACAAGCATTATAATAGGTTTCTAATTTAATATTTGACTACTTAGGAGTACATATCAAGGCTTTTTATTCACATATTATATAAACATTCGATATAAAGATATGAATGATTCATTGGAGACATAGGCCTTAACTTTATAAATGTTTTTAGTTATAATCCCTAAGCATTGATGGCAACAATTAGTTTACCCATACATGTGATACAGCTCATAAAATTGTATAGAGCATCACCTTTTTGTGAGGATATTTCTCAAAAATTTCTGCATTTTATAAAGCAAATACATCTAGTAAAAATGTATTTTCAAGCACATGTAATAGACATTGTTTCACAAAAAAAAATACAGAGATTTTTTATTTATTTACCAAGTCAACAGTCATTGCCATAATCATATATTTTAACTAAATATCAAATCTATAGGACATTTCGTTAGGAAAAAAGGACGAAAGCGAAGCGAGTTCATAAGGTTGGCAGTTGAATGGCCTGTTAGGTTGAGTCGCAATCATTTAAAAACTGCTTTTCTAATTTGGATGGGATTTGATGTGCTAGTAGTTCTGAGAAAAGACAATAAAAGTATCAACGATCTAACGGTAACTTACAGAATAGAAAGCAAGTATGTTTAAAAAAAGGAATCAAGAATACATTTGAATAGTAGATAGCAAATTTTCAAATTGTGGTGGTATCAGGCATTCACACTGATCAGCAAATCTCAAAATAATGGTTTTAAATTAACCATAACCATAATTGTTTGCGAATTCCGAACTAAATACTTAATAAATTTACCATCAACACCTAAACCTTGCAAACTGAACCTCACTTCCACGTACTCCATCGCACAGTCATCTGCCCCGTTGTCATTCTGCCCCGTTCATTGTCATGAGGCGGGCTGGTGCGGCGCCTGCGACAGATGCTTGACCACGTCCACCCAGTCCCGGCCGCGCGCCGCGTCGCCGCCGCGCCCCGCCTCCGCGCGGTCCCACGCGCGACGCTTCTGCGCCTTCGTGAGCTGCTCGGGCTTGTCTACGGGCTTCTTGGTGTCCGACTGAAAGTGAGGTAGAAAAACGAGATAATTATGTGCTTTGGGTAGGTACATAGTTCAATGCACCATTGAGTATAGGTATTTTTTTATCTTAAGTTTAACACATAAGTACTAGGTTCAAACCACTTTTAGGAGTGGATTGTTACACAAAAATATTTTACTTGAAATTAAACTCATTTTAACGGGTTTTAAAATGAGTTTAATTTCAAGTAATAATAATCACGTAAATCTAAGAAGTAAAAAATATTTGATACTTTCTTAATGTTCAGCTTCATTAAACCAAAACAATGACAACTAATGAAGAAAATGCATGAACAAATAGTCCCACCAAACTTGTATAAAACACATGGTATTTTTCAACATTTACTGGGAAGCTATTGTTATATTTTTATTTATCAAAACAACAATCATATTCTAGGGGCCTAACTCAATAAAAAATATATAACCACAATATTTTTTTTACTTACTGGATCCTGAATACAGATTCTCTCTACCCTAGATGTGACTACTTCCTCAGTCTGTTCTGCAAGGATCTCCGGAACCTTCTCTTTAAGGCATTCAAATAGAGTGTAAGTCATAGCACAACCGAGCCATTGGTCAGCTTCTTGATCTACTATTGAAATTATTTTCTCTTTTACTGAACCGAGTCTGAAAGTATTCAAATGGTGATCAGAATTTGTTGCTATTAACTTTGATTATTAGCACATTATAAACATTTAAGTTAATACTTACAAATGCTGGTTAAAAAATATATCCAAATTAAATTTAGGCTTGTCAGTAGGATAAGTATCTCCCCATGAGATTTCTAATATAAATGACTTCTCTCCATCTATGTACTGCAACATATAAGTTTACAATTTAAAAATCTTTTTGAAATTTATATTTTTAGGTAACAGATATGATAACAATACCTTGTATTGATAAGTTTTAGCATCTACTTGCTTGAAGTTTTCATCGCCTTCGTAAATAGACTTCAATACCTCAATTTCCTCAGTTTGCTGCTCGGCATCATCAGACATCGTGACTTGGTAAAACGCTGCAATTAATAATAATGCCCAAATACCTCAATAAACGAAAAAATCTTGAATTAATATGTCAAACTTATATTGCAAATAGGTTATAATACTATACACAAATACTTTTTTTACTTACTTGGTTATGGCCGAGTATGTAAATACTTCTACAAAAGTAGATAAATTGTCTTTTAATAATATATTATGTTATTATTTCAATACATTTTCGGTTTTCAGCTTAGCACACACAAGTTCAATATCCGATGCGTGTCATGTTGACATATGACAACTTGACAATGTCATGACAAGCTTATTGAAACGACTGATGATTGACAGTCAGCTGAGTATCCATGGAATTAAAAAGTAGACATTTTTTTAAAAAGTTTTCTTCGGTAAAATTTTCGGGCTCATGGGGCTAAACTGAAACTGTTATAATTTGACTTTAAAGATAGTTTTCGCTTAACGTTTTTTTTTATATATTAAATAAATAAATTAATAAAAATTTTGAAGGGCGATGGTTAATTATTTAAAAAAATATATATGTTACGGCTAAAACCCGAAGCGCGGCTGCACCTAGTTTTAGCCGGTTGGAAACATCAATAGGTTAGGTTAGTTAGGTTACTTTTTTGATACCGCCCAGAAAAAGATTCATTATTGAAGCCAGTTTTTAAATATATAGGAATATATATTTTTTACGGTGCGCCATATAAAAAAGACTACTAACCGGCTAAAACTCAGAGTTTTGATAATAAACTTATTATATAAAAATAAACTGTAAATTTTATATAAAATAATAATAATAAATCTCCAGACTAAACACACCAACTGTGTGGCCCTTAATTGAGCAGAGCTTGTACTATAGGTACCACACAAAGGACTAGGGGAGAACCTAGTTACACCCAGACACGAGCCAATTTCTAAAAACCATTTTGACGAAATTGGCCCGACCTGGGGATCGAACCCGGAACTATCCGCTTAGCCGTCCGGTATAATACCGCTGCACCACAGAGGTCGTCTAAACAAACTTAAACTTCAAAATATTCTATCATTACACTGAAAGGTTTGTTTGAACTCAAAATATCAAATCGAATTTCCCTTTTTAAATATTGGCAATCCTCAAAGCATTTTTGCCAAACAAACGTCAATGCGTACGTGATTGACAAAACGTCAGTCATTTACTCGTTTTCAAAAAGATTGAAAAGCAACGTACTTTAATTTAAGTCAAACGGGTAACTATTGTGGTATTTTATTGGGCTCACAAACTAAAATTGACATTGAGAGCGTGTGTGGAAAATGAATATACCGCACTCATCCAGTAAGGAAAATCATCCTCCAGTGGCTGCAGGTCGGCCAGGCTGTTCAACTGCTTCAAAATATGCACCTATGGATGGATTCAAAGTGCCAGCTGTTCCGGGTAGGCCACTTGCCATGGCCAACACAAAACCTAACTCCAATGAAATATCTTCAATGAAACGTGAACCGAAGAAAGACGAGAAGAAGAAGACGTGGACTCTCAGTGACTTTGACTTAGGACTACCTCTAGGAAAAGGCAAGTTCGGAAATGTTTACATGGCTCGTGAAAAAGAATCACAATATGTTGTGGCATTGAAAGTATTATTCAAAAGTCAAATATTGGACTCAGAAATTGAGCATCAAGTGCGTCGTGAGGTGGAGATTCAGTGCCGCTTGCGACATCCGAATATTTTGCGAATGTATGGCTACTTCCACGATGAGAAGAGAATATACTTAATTTTAGAATATGCCAAATATGGTGCTTTGTTCAAGTTGTTGAAAAAGCGAGGGCGATTTGACGAAAAAACTGCTGCAATCTACATTAGAGATTTGACTAAAGCTCTTATATACTGCCATTCAAAAAAAGTTATTCATAGGGATATAAAACCAGAGAATTTGCTGATTGGTCACAACTTGCAACTTAAAATTGCGGACTTTGGCTGGTCCGTTCATTCACCGTCATCAAGAAGAATGACCATATGTGGAACTCCAGACTACCTATCACCAGAAATGGTTAATCAAAAGCCCCATAACTATACTGTGGATATTTGGAGTCTGGGTGTACTCTGCTATGAATTGCTTGTGGGATTACCTCCATTTGAGGCTGAAGACACTCATCAGACTTATAAAAATATTCGCAATATGGTTATAAAGTATCCAGAGTTTATTTCTGAGAAAGCAAAAGATTTGATGAGTAAACTTATTGTGGTCAACCCAGAACAAAGGTTGCCTCTGATGCAAGTACTGCAGCATCCTTGGATTTTAGAAAATGCTCCAGAAGGTGTGCCTCCACCTGCCTTTAATACAGATCATAAATAATGTAGTAAATTTTCTATTTAAGGAACTGAAATAATAAGTTTAATACAGACTGCCATTATGATAACATTAATTATATTAAACTTTTCTAACAATGTAATTTTATGTCTCAACTTATGTTATTTTAGAATTATAATCATGTTTAAATGTTTATTTTGCTCGAGAAAATGACTGAATCTTACACAAAATGTCTATTTATAAAACTGCATTTAAACAAATACAATTTAGTGTAATTAAATCTAGTGTTTCTTATTTTCCTTCATGTAGTAGATATCCATTGCATACTTGTCGAATTTGGGATCATTTTTTACTATGTAGTTCCAGTATATGATTTCACCAGCTAGGCATAGAAAGCTCAAGGAGTAGCCAATAGCCAAAGCTATGAAAGCTCCATACAGCTTCTTCAAATTCATAAGAGCCTTTACTTCATTTTCACTGGTGTCAAGGGTCCTAATAGTGTACATAGCATCATTTAACCATTTCTGAACAAGCCCAACCTCTACTACTCTACGCAAATAAACGTCGGCTAGGGGTTTCAAAGGGGAGTTTTTATGAAAACCAATCGATATTGGTATGTTCACGACGCAGTCAGACATAATGTGTAGGTTTCGTTCGTTGTCGTTATTCAATGCAATATTTTGAGTCGCATTCGTAGTAGAATTATCCGCATCAGGGTTCATGTTGCCTAGGGTATTTTTACGTTTCACGCTGATGTATTTTAGAAAATCTGAGTTATCATAATAGGCGTAGACACCCTGAGCTACCTTTGTTGCCGCTTCATGAGGGTCGTCAACGTTTTCGAACTTATCGCTGATTTTCTGTCCGTAGTCGTCGAGAGACTGTTCAAATAGTTTCTTTGTTTCGGCTCCCCACCCACCGCATGTGACTTTGCTATCCACGAGTTCTTTTAGCGTGTCTATGGTGACTCTAGGCGCTGGGTTAGCTAGGATAGCAGTCATGCTGGCTCGGTATGATACAACTAGGAGTATGCAGTAAAGCCAATACCATCCCGTCAGAAGCCTGATAGACCAGCCTGTGGGTAGTTTAGGTAAAGAAACAACTAGTAGCATGCCGTATGTATACAGGATACTGTTAATGATTTCTCCAAACAGGTAAAGACCGACCGGTTTCTCATCTGTAAGATATTGTTAGTTTAAGTATTTGCCTAAAGGTCGTTGTCATTATTAGCATTGGTGTGTAAGGCTTTTGTGCAAATTAAAAGTAACGAGACTTGGTTAAAGTATTTTTAAAATATCTGTGAAATGTTTGTACCTTTGTTGTTTGTTTTTATTTGGTAGGTAACTTAACTGGACGTCGACATACCTTCTTTATAAATATCCTTTTTCTCTTGAAAAGCCAGAGTTTTTCCATTGTTAGACCGGGTTTCATAATTATTTTTATATTCCTGTAAGTTCGTGTAATACTTTGCTAGGCCGTAAAATATAGATCCTGTAATAAGCAGAACTAACAGGACAGCTATCCACATGTATAGTCTGAAAAAAAAACAAATTTTACCTTTAAAAAACATATTGCCCATATTGAGCGGTTTCTTGAAGATACACATACTTGAATGGTAAAATAAGGGTCTTCCACGAATTATCTGTCAAAGCTTCTGGAGTCAAGAAGGTCCAGCACTGTGAGGTATACGGCATGCTTAGGTCAGTCAGTTCTAAATGGTAAGGTGTATACTGCAGGTTACCTAGAGCCACATCAGCTCGACCGTTTACCATTTCACCCAAAAGTCCAGAGAAAGAACCATTGGGCTGTATCTGACCCCATTTGTGTAGTTCTGCATTTTCCGGTTGGTATAAATTGGGTTGGAAGTTCATTTTTTCAGCTAAAGTATTTAGAATCTAAAAAATGAATAATAGAAAAGTTGGTCCTTCGAACCGTATATATACCTAAGGAAACAAAATTACCGTACCTCAATTTCGACACCGCCTACTTTATTTGAAACATTGGTTTTCTTTATAACAACAGACGGTACGTGATCTAGATATACCACATTTAGAACTTCTTTGTTTAGATTTTTGGTTTTATCCGCGAACAGCACTCTATTGTAGTGAAACCTTCCATTGCTCCAAATATCGACCCTTCGCGGAACAAATATCCCTTTTATCGGGTAGGGAAAAGGGACTGTAGAGAGATCAAACCAAGCCTTGCTCTTGGAGCTGTCTATGTTCTTTTTATGGTAACGCAAAAATATTATTTTGACGATCCGTTTCCAAAGGTAGTGGTAGTCGCTGTGATACAGTCTTATGTCATGCAGCATTATGTAGTTCGCTCTAGTGTCTAGAATACGATGTCTGTAAGGAAATTAATAACGTCTAAAATCCTGTATGGTTTTTGAAATTAAGCTTTAATTACATTGGTAGTAGAACCAAATTAGAATACCTGTCCCCAAATCGAAGAAGCCTAGTGCTCTGGTACCCATTAGCCAGCAGGATGACGTAAACATTACACCCGTCTTTCCTCACCTGCCTCAGGGACTCTAAAGTATTGAAGTTCGGTGAAAGCAAGTCTTCGTTTTCTTCAACGACAATCTAGGGATGGCAATAATACTGATTTAGGATAAATGCAACTTTATAGCTAAAAAAAATAACGCTAATGTTTGAAAGAGGCTAAATAAATGTTGATTAATTTCACCACTAAGTAATCTAAGACGGAGTCTTTCGTGATCCCAAAGTGATAGACTTACATGACAACATTAAAAATACTCTGTGCTATTTCTTTTAACTAGCTTACCATGACAATAGGAACCGAAATGGTCCTTTTAAAGAAGTCTCCTTCAAACACGTTCAAATAAATAGGATCACATATAAAAGCAACACACGTTACTTCGCCACGTTTATCTAAACCAATCAGCAAGTCGATGAGCACAAATTCAAGATCCTTCTTCTCGTTAAGAGGTTTTATCAAGACTTCTATATTTGCTTCCGTTTTAAAACTGAAAATTTTCGGACAAAAATAATATTAAAAGTGTTTACATCAATTTTTGTATAAAATAAATAATAGAATATTAAATTAAAGAAAGTAATTAGGCCTGTTAAATTTTTAGGATGTTTCTATAAGTAGGAAAAATATAAAATAAACTTACAATAAATTCAATAATATAGCGAAAGCTATTAAGTATTTCATTTTTATATCAATCTAGAACTTCACTTAACACCTATTTGAATACAAATGAAAGTAACAAACTTTTTGGAAGTCAGTAACTAAATCACCGTTACGTCAGATACTTGATGGACAAGGACCACGTTAAAAATTCAGTTTTAATTTACTATCCAAATTGAGTTTCTTCGACACGAATTAGGCTCATGAATACATAAAGACTTTGGAAGCATAGCCGTACCTATAAACTAATTCTAGTATAAGAGGGTAAAACTCAAAGCCAGTATGTATAAAACAGTATTTATTCAATAAAATATCGTAATATAAAAACTGACTATATTATTATAGAAATAAACATAATGGAAGTTATTTATATAAATTTGTATAACATTTATCACACATAACAGGCACTTTTATACTTATATTCTAAAATATATACAAATAATAAAACATATATCTTTCAATAGCCATTTATCACAATAAATTTTACGCTAAAACGCTTTAATTAAAACATTCACCGTTAATATAAGCCTCGCAATTTATTTAACCTACACCCTTGTATATATCTTAACATAACATTTGTGTATATTTTTATATTTGAGTATAATTAATACATTTGTGTATAATTATTACATTGTGTATAATCATTACATTTGTGTATAATTATTATATCTGTATAATATTTATAGTTTGGCAGGAACGTATGTATCCCAATGAACGACATCCTTCCACCAGTGTGGTCGAGACATGGACCCGGGGTACGTCATCACGCTGTTTTGGATGTGTTTGTATGCCTGGAGGGAAATTATAGCAAGTTAGTATGTAAAATAGGTTGAATACAATGAAGTAGGAAGAAATGAAAAAGTGGCTTTAACTTGAATTCTACTTGAAAGTATATAAAATTGTTTTGAAGTTGGAAAGTTTTAGTTTATTTTTGCGTATTTAATATTTTTGAATACCAATTTAGGTTGCGCCCGTGAGCCTTAGCGATGTATGGAAAGTGATATCAATACTAATACAGAAAAACTTTAAAGTTTCATTTCATAATAGAAAATTATATTATTCGAAGAATAAGGTTATAAGCTAATATACAACTAAAAGTAAAATGGGAAAAAACTGCGTGCAATGCGTAAGTAATTATAATCCTACTAATATTATAAACGTGAAATTTTGTGAGTATGTATGGATGTATTGATGTTTGTTACTCTTCACGTAAAAACTACCGGACGGATTTGGATGAAACTTTACAGTAATATAGGTTGTACATCAGAATAACACACAGAGTACTTTTTACCGCCGGGATGTTTTTCAATCCCACGGGAAACCGACTTCCACGCAGGCGGCCACTAGTTTTCAATATATTAGGTATTAAGTCTGTATCAATATATTATCAAGTATAAGAAAGAGATTTGAGATACCATTTTTTAGTTTATAGAGAAGCTCTTTATAGTTTTTTTATTTTTTTAATATTTACCTCTCCGTCAGCCCTTCCTAACACAGACTTCAAACAGAAGTCCGGCGGCGCGATGGCGTCCACCAACGCCACTGAGTCGCCGGATACTTGCGAACAGAGCAGGATGATACCGTCGCGGAGGAGGATGCCCTGGTCGTCGGCGAAGAAACCACCCTGCGGAAAGATAATAATAATAATTTATTCATTCACAAAGTTTACAATTATATAAATGGTTGATTGGAGCCCCCATCTAGCCTGTATTTGGAGATCCCGCTCTTCCGGATTTATTTTAACAAGGTAGTTATGTATATAAACGAGAGAAAAAAAAGTAAATATAAATGTTACCTAATAACCTAATAATATAGACTTACAAAAAGAGCTATTGAATTTATCGTGGCCAATTAGAAAATCTGGTGTTTATGTGTGTGTGTGTGTGTGTGTGTATGTGTGCGTGTGAGTGTGTGTACGTTGGTGAGTTTGTGTGCGTGTGTGTGCGCGTAGGTGTGTTTGGGTGTGTCTATATAAATCTGTACATATATTACTTGTAATAACAGATTAATAAATAAATACTTATGAGAGATATAGCTGGAGTTGGTTATTCAATGATTAGGTATTAAAACATGGTAAGTACTTTGAAGTTATAGACACTGGAAAAAGGAACGCGGGTCTCCGAGCATTGCGCGACTGGGAATCGAACCCAGGACCTTTAGATTGCCGGTCTAATGCTCTTACTAAACTACCGCGCGCTACGGTAACTAATAAGTGTAAATATAGTAAATGTTACTTGACAAAGCATTAAACCAATGCAGATGAAATTTGGTACAGAGACAAACTAGACCTAGTGAAGGGATATGAATACCTTTTCGCGAAATGAATACTAAAATGTGTTGAAAAGAGGTATTCAATTTTGTTAAGAAGTTCGGCATCGGCAAAGATAAATTATGAAATCTTTGTTTTTACAAAAATCTACAACAGTCCAAAGTTTAAAATAATAATAAAACATAATCTAATCTTATAGGTATGTACATATTAAAATTTGTATGGGTAGCAATTAAAGAAATTAATTCGTAGATTTTCAACATCAACATATTTGATTGCTACAATATTTTTACTGTGTTTGTGACTCTTTCACGTAAAAACTACTGGACGGATTTGGGTGAAGCTTTACAGTAATATAGGTTATACATCAGAATAACAAATAGGGTACTTTTTACCGCGGGAAAACTTCTCATTCCCACGGGAAACCGACTTCCACGCGAACGGAGTCGCGGGCGGCCACTAACTAATAAGTTTTCGAGTGACTAAATTAAAAGAATATTATATGCACTTACAATATACAAAGTAGCGAGATGTTTCTCCAATAAGAAGGCTCCATACAGAGACACGAGCTTCATCAGTACTCGGCGACAGTCGGCGTCGTAGAACACCTTCACTGACTTGTAGAAATGGTTCAGTAGGAAGTTCTGAAATATAACAATTTATTACTATATGCGACAGTAAGCAACAGATTAAAATTACATTCAAAGAACAAAATAAACGTAGTGTTACTGATGTCTTTTAAGTAAACCTTTTATTTTAGTATTCCTTTTCAGTTCACAAGTCAAAATATGAAAAATGACGATGATCTACACCTCGCGGCATTTTTAACAATAAACAATTTGTTAGTGCCAACGTAGTTTAGTAGAGTTTAAAAGTACCTTTCATTACCTTCGAAATAAGACAAGTCGTATACAATTGATCGTATTCATTGCGTTTTTTCAATAAATTAATCATTTAAGCTAATTCAAATAAAAATATACAATAGTTACCCAGGGCCGGATCTAGGGGGGGGCAAGCCGGGGCCCATGCCCCGGGCGGCAAGCTCAGGGGGCGGCCAAATTCATTATTTATAAAAAAATAACATAATAATACCTACTTAACTTTGTTCGCAGAATAAATAAAAGTTCAATTACAGAACTTTCACTCTTATTTTACTGTGGCCATATCAACTAGACCGATACTCAGGGACAGCACATGGAACATGTGACGTATTATTCGTGTGGCGCCTCTTTAGGCGTATTTCAAAATGCGCACCCGTTCGCGCGCAGGAACGGAAATTATGACAAGGTCATAGATTAATTTGCTGAACAAAAAGCTCGAAAAGTAAATTTTAATTCATAGGTAATAATTGCAATTGATTACACCAATTTTATTTTTATTTTTACTATTAACTTTTTATTTTTAATCCTATCCTGTGCAGTGTAAAATATACAGGGTGTTTGGTGGGTGAGTGCTAGTAACTATTTACTTCCACTTATTATATTGCATTTTGGTTCACGTTTAAGAATTTACAACATTTTTAAGATTTTCCTAAGAAAACCCCCAATTTTTTCATGAAAAGTCAAATATTTTTATATTTACTGTCTGACTAAACAAAAATAATTTTAATTTTAAGTCCAATACTGTCTTGTTCAGATGCAATCATAAATTTATACCAATCATCTCACAAAAAGTTACAGTGGGTTCATAAACTTCGTTGAACCAGTGGGGGTTTTTTTTTATCTCAACTTTGCTATGAAAAAAAATAAAAACATTAACGAGTTTGAAAACTTTATTTGCTTTTAGAAACTTCTGCTATGCTAAATGTAACTTAAATAGTTAGAAATCTCAACTAAAATAGTAAGTTAGTCCTCAAAGACGCCTGGTAAGGAAGGTACGAACACCTTCAACTACCTATGTAGGTAAAGAGTTTTGTCTCATTCTAACAAATCTATGCCTATTTTTGTATCTATTTTGTGACCAGATAACATTTCTCTTATTTGCTATTCTTATGTACTTATAAAATAATGATTTTATTCTCTGACTAACTGCGGCCACCTAGTTGGGTACGGTCCTCAGTGCGTCGTGATAATTTTCAATACACTGTTTCCTTCAGGAGCCTCTCTCTAAGAAGACCTAGCAAGAAACTCGACGGGAGTCGGATCTGATAGGCGATGAAACCAATTTTGTTGAATGTCGCACCTGCCGGTTTGAGAGGTGTATTTATAGGGAAAACTTAAGGCTGTTACCAAAATCGTGACCACGGGGTCGGTAGCGAGCGCGGGCTGGAGGAAGCAGATTGTTCCCGACAGTAATCTTTTAACGTTCGAGTTCATTTTTTTGGTCGCCTCTTGCAGAATATTCTGCGGCTTCCACCACCAGATGGTTGGGGTGGTGAGGGACGGAGTAAATGGAACTCCTAGATTCAGTCTCCGTGAACCAGTTCTACATGACTTGCAGCTGGTAAAATGAGATTTGCTAGCATGTGTAAAAATCACGCTACCGTTGGTCATGACTGGCTGATACGCTTATTTTCAAGCAACATCTTACTCCAACTGTAGAAAAGTGTAGGTCACCGAAAATCTACGCGGACCGAAGTCAAACGTGTGAGATAGCAGGAGTCCTTAATTCGAGACAGGAAAGTGAAGGGAGAGTCAAATGAGATAGCATAATTGTTTAAGATTTGTTAGAATGAGACAGAAGTTTTTATCTATGTAGGTAGTTGAACGGATTCGTTCCTTCCTTATCAGCCGTCTTTGAGGACTAACTTACTATTTTTGTCGAGATTTCTAATTATTAATGTTCCATTTGTAGCATATCAATATAAAGTGTAGGTATTAACTGAAGAAGTTTTTAAAAGCAAATGAAATTTTCAACTCGTGTTTTTTATTTTCTTTCTTAGCAAAGTTGACATTACATTTTTTTCCCACTGGTTCAACGAAGTTTGTGAATCCACTGTAACCTTTTGTGAGATGATTGGTATAAATTTATGATTGCATCGAAATAAGACAGTATTAGGCTCTCAATTAAAATTATTTTCGTTTGGTCCGAGAGTAAATTAAAAAAATTGGCTTTTCATGAAAAAAACCGGGGTTTTCCATAGGAAAATCTTAAAAGTATTGTAAATTCTTTAACTTGAATCAAAATGCAAATTAATAAGAAGAAGTAAATAGCTAATAGCCTCGCCTATACACCATTTTCTTTTGGCTACTCACCCAGCAAACACCCTGTATATCTTAAATGATGCGTAAAAATAAATATTAGTGGTTGGGGGCGGCATTTTCAGATTTTGCCCCGCCTAAAAAAAATTGAAGATCCGGGGCTGTAGTTACCTCTCCATAAACAACAGACAGCAGGGTCGCGTTGTAAGTTTGTGAGTCATTTTTCGCTTCGATGTTACTCTTCCCCTCTTTTTTCAATTTGTTTACTTTATCGTAAGTTGACTTCAGCACGTAACCCACCAGCCATTTGTAGGCGTAGATTAAATCTGAAATATTATTAAATATTTAATATCTTGTCAAAACAATAACTTATATCGCTAACCGCCGGTTACTGAATTGAGATGTTGAAGTTGTCCAACTAAGTATTTATACAAAAATTGATGGTAAATACTTTTGTTTAGTTCCTAAATAATATTCAACACATGAATATGTATTCGCTAATTAACCAAACCACATAACTGGTTTTGAAACGGTTTTCATTTTCACTCAGATATTTTCCAAGCATGTCTATAAGTTCAATTTAAAAGGAAAAAATAAGAAAGAGAAGAGCAAAAACAGATTATTGTCCAAACAGGAATAAAGATTTTGACATACTTTCAGGGTCTATCAGCTGGTCAATATTATTCCACCGGCATTTCTCCTTAATGACTTGGTCGATGTTTTCCAAAAAGTTCAGAGTTCCGTATGGTGTGTCTTCAGCTGTGATCTGAATAACAATAAACGTGATTTAAAAAGTTTTTTTACATGATTGCATTTATACTATCAGATTTCGCAATGATTTCAAACGGTGATTTTAATCCTTAATAACTTTTTTAAATCGAGTTTTCTGGGTACACTGTTAGTGTAGTGTTAGTTACTATTGATAATAATACTATTAAGGATTCATGGTTTCAGGCTTCGGAAGTGGTCTTTTTACACTCGTTGTTATTAAAATAATTTCAATGATTGTTCAAAAGTGACGTTCCTTTGTTTTTCTCATTTTAAAGACAAAATTATTAAAAAAAAAATAGGACTTGACTTCGTTTTTATTTCCTTAAAAAAGCGTAGCTAGTTAGCTAAGCTTAGCGCAAAGCTCTAGAACCGCTAAAACGAAGTGGCTGATTTTTCGTTTTGTTGCGTTTGAAAAGACTCTAAAAAAAGGCTCTTATAGTGTGAAAACGTAAAAAAATTGTAAAAGAACACCAAAATGTTTTATTTCACACAACTCTGTTTTCAGTTGTCAGACATTGGAAGTCAATCAAAACAAAACAAACATGTTAGAGACATAGGGCAGAACAAGAAATGCCGGGATAGCTTATAATTTTTCATTCATTTTTTATTTTTTTTATTAATACTGACCTTTGTCCTCCTGCTCCACACCCCGACGAGCCAGTTGCTGGTCTGCTGCAGCAGCAGCGCGTTCTCCCCCTCGTACGTGATGTTGGCGTCGTTGTCGTCGCGGAGCGCGCCGATACCCGCCGCTAGTGTACACAATGTAAAATGTCTTATAGGTGTCGGTAAATAAGGATAAAATATATCTTCTAAATCGCAGATTATGCTAGGTAAAACACATTGATAGTAATAGATATTTGGATTCGGACGCAGTGTTTATGAGTGAATTAAACCTTTAGGCATGCACTTTTTTATGTTCAGAGATTAAGTTGCAACGATACGATAAAAAATTTAACAGAAATGCGTTGATTTTGATTGATCAAGTGAGTAAGTGTAAATGTGTAACTATGAACGATTTAATTTGTTAATTTTATTTTGCTACTCGCTTTCTTTCGAAACCGTTCAATTCTTATACAACCATTTATGTAACCTCTTCCTTTTTTTTGATGAAGTAGCTATCCGTAACCTTACTAACTAACAACCATCCTAAACAAATATCTACACCCTAAAAAAACCTACCTCTACCCTATAAAAACCTACCTCCACGCTATAAAAACCTACCTTCACCCTAAAAAACCTACCTGCACCCTATAAAACCAACCTTCACTCTCACAAACCTGCCTTTACTGAATAAAGCCTAACTTCAAACTCTAAAACCTACCTCTACCCTATAAAAACCTACCTTCACCCTTAAAAACCTACCTCCCCGCTATAAAAACCTACCTGCAAGATACCCGTGTCCGCCGCAGGCCTCCCGGGCTTGCTGGATGCCGTCCCGCGCCGTCCACCCGCACAGCGGCTTTACTGAAGAGGATAGAGCGTGGATTTCTATGCCGCGGCCGGCCGCGTTGTCTTCTATACCTGTTTATCATCATCGTTATCACTAACGTAAAATAGAAGCAAAGTGGTTATACGTGGCTATTTGAATGTTTGTCCAGAAATCTTAGAAACAACGTAACGGATTCAAAGTAGTTTTTGACATCTTTTAGGTATCTCTTTTACTTTTTAGATTTAAAAGTGAAGATTGTAAGTCGGCTATTATAACACCATTGTGAAGCGTTGGCAAGTCATTAGTAACAAAAACCGAATAGATAAATATTTTGACAGTTTTTGATAGGGGAGTCAAAATGCAAGATTAAAAAATCAATTATCTTAAAAGTAATACTATTTCAGACAGATGCCAGCTAGAGTCATTTTAGTCACTAAACATGTACAGTTTCTTGTTTTTACCTACGAAAAAAGCTTTAATAAACAGAAAAGACCTTACAAAACCAAACACTGTTCATTAATCAGCAGGGGGCCTACCGCGTAACTAGCGCCGATTTGAACTCGACATCGACAACTGTTTTCATTGGCTAGAGACCCGCCATTGTTAACAATTTAGCCTATGAAAACAGTTGGTGACGTCGAGATCAAATCGACGCTAGTTACGCGGTAGAAGGGCTGACATAGAGCCTTACCTAGAATCCTGTTGATGGAGATCTGCACGTGCGCGGCCAGGAACCAGTAGCACATGGACTTGATGGCGTACGTCGCCGCGAGATATGGTAACAAGCGGGTTTGCTACACAAAGAAATATGAAACTTAAGGTGGGGGAATAAGGTATAGATTGGAATGGGGCTTGAAATGTCTTGCGTTGGTTTCTATTGTAAAAAGTCGCAATAGTAAGGCATTGTTGCTTGTTTCTTATGTTCATTACGAGCATCAAAATCTGGACCATTATTTATGCCTCATTTTGACCAAATGGAGAATGTTACTAGGTATGCCAAATCGCTTGAAATTTTGTCTCAGTAAAGCCTGTATGCATACAAATACACTAGTTTTGTTGTAATCAAAAATACCCAGTAGTTTTGATTTTATAGGCATTCAAAGTTTCGAAAATATCGAGTCCCGCTAACAGTCACGTGACCGCTTGTGACGTATTACAACAACGCGCCAGCGGTGGCGCATATAGCTGGCGCAGTATTTTATTTTATTTTTTTATTTATTTAACATTTAATGTATAATTTTTTTGTGTTTTCGGTCGCGTATTAGTAAATATAAATATTATTCGTTATTATACGTTAATAGTAAATATTATTCTATTAATAAATTGGGTATAGGTTTCGAAAAAAGGTAATCGTGTAATCTATCTAAAATAGATGAATTAATGGCTGCGCATTATTTATCAAGAAATAGTGATTTTGTTGCCGCCGAAATGTTTGATATGTTCTAAACTGTTTTATCAAAACAAAATAACCAATATAATAAAAATACTAATGGAAGAATGCAAGTCCAATAGTAGAAGTATGTACCTACCTACCTATCATTATTTTTTTTACGTTAAAGACAACAAATCATGTATCATAGTTTTGTAGCTATATGTAGGTACGTCCTTCTAATATTATAAATGTGAAAGTTTGTGAGTATGGATGTATGAATGTTTGTTACTCTTACACGTAAAAACTACTGCCCCCCAAGTCAAGTGGCAAGTGATATTTGCGATAGCGAGTGAATAGAAAAAATATGTATGAAACTGTCAAATTGCAAGCTTGTCAAAAATTTATTCTATTCACTTGCTATCGCAAATATCACTTGCCACTTGACTTGGGGGGCTGGACGGATTTGGATGAAACTTTGCAGTAGATTACACATCAGAATGACACTTAGGTTATTTTTACCGCGGGAAAACTTCTCATTCCCACGGAAACCGACTTCTACGCGAACGGAGTCGCGGGCGGCCACTGTATGTATACAAAGATACCGCTCTTCTAAGTAAATTTAAATACATGCATTGATTTAGTACTAACTAGCTTTAGCAGCTTCGCCCGCGTTTCCCTCGGGAACTGTACAGTTTCCCAGGATTAAAAGAAGCCTATGGATTATTTCAGTCTTCGTCAAGATCCGTTCAGTACTTTTTGTGTGAAAGATAACAAACACAAACACAATCTTCCGCGTTTATTATATTACTAGGAAGTAGGGTACCTATACGATCTAGATGTAGGTAGTTGAACGTTACAGATGCACTTTACCTTTACTATTTTATTTAAGTAATTTAATTTATTTTTTATTGCAAATGTAGATGATATGAACTAAACCTCTTTTATTTATTTGTATTTTTACTAACAAATTGTTTAATGGTATTGGTTATGTTCAAGTTAAAAGATTTGGTGATGTATGTATGTATCCTTTGGAACTGTAAAAAACAACTTTTCCGGCGAATTGATGGTTGTATTTTTACATTTAGGCACAACACATGATTTCCTAGCAGTTGGATTAGTCATTTTTAAAAGTATTTAGGTTTAATTTAGACGACAAGTGCGCGCGACCGCGAGCGTACTGCGGGTCAATTACCGTAATTTTATGCAGTGCTGCTTAATTGCGTGTACGTCTAAACCTCTAAATCCGTATTACCGTAATGACAGGAAAACCTACACGTTACGTTTAAGCGTTAAAAACTTTGTGAATCCTTTGGTTTTCGTGTCATTACGGTTAACGGATTTAGAGGTTAAGACGTAAACGCAACTAAGCAGCACTGCCTAAAATACGGTAATTGACCCGCTGAGTGCGCCAGTAGGTCTATTCTGTAAAACGAAACGTATGCACTTGCCTTCGTTTCGGGCCCGAAACTGACATTGGCTATTCTATTTGGCTTGCATATCGTTTAACGTATTTGTAATCCGAAAGTCAAGAAATAATAAGGGTTTTGACTTAAATTTCTATTCTTTACGTCAAAAACCTTATGCTTGATGAAACGATACGAAAGCCAATAGAATAGCAAATGTCCGTTACGGGCCCGAAACGAAAGCAAAGTGCTCACGTTTCGTTTTACAGAATAGACGTACAGACCGAGCCAGTTGTGGTGTGACGTCACACCGCCACCGGCAGCCCGCGTCGTGCGGTAGCAACTTATTTTACTTATAAATGGGAAACTAATTGACGCATCGAAATAATTCTTTCACCAGTATTTTTTGTTTTTGACAGAGAATACGAAGAGATAATAATCAAAATTTGTTAACATTCTCCATTGTTTTCGTAGATTTTAAAACAAAAATTCGAAAAGGCGCTATATCCGGTTTAGTGGTTGCTACTAAGGAAGCTCTGCCTATTACTACAGATTCATTGTAGGTATATCAGTTAAAAAGACAAGATAGACAAAGTAATATACAGGGTGTTCGGTGGGTGAGTAGCCAAATGAAAATGGCGGATATGTGAGGCTATTAGCTATTTACTTCCACTTATTAAATTGCATTTTGGTTCAAGTTTTAGAATTTATTCGATTTTTAAGATTTTCCTAAGAAAATCCCCGATGTTGTCATTAAAAGTCCAATATTTTTATAAATGGCCACGCTACCGTTGGTCATGACTTTTTTGCAAGCAACATCTTACTCCGACTGTAGAAAAGTGTAGGTCACCCAGAATCTGCGCTGGGCTGTTAAACATGTGAGATAGTAGAATCTTCTTTTTTTCGAAACAGAAAAAGTGAAGAGGGAGTCGAATGAGATAACACAATAGGCATAGCTTTGTTAGACTGAGACAGAAGTTTTTAACTACATACGTAGTTTAACGGGTTTGTACCTTCCTTACCAGGCTTCTTTGAGGACAAACTTACTATTTCTGTTGAGATTACTTATTATTAATGTTACATGTAGCATATCATTATAAAGTGTATTAACTGAAGAAGTTTTTAAAAGCAAATGAAATTTTCAAACTCTTAATTTTTTTATTTTTTTCATAGCAAAGTTGTCTGAACATTTTTTTCCCACTGGTTCCACGAAGTTTATGAACCCACTGTAACTTTATATAAGATGATTTGTATAAATTTATGATTGCATCTGAATAAAACAGTGTAAGGCTTTAAATGAAAATTATTTTTGCTTGGTTCCGACAGTAAATAAAAAAAAGATTGGACTTTTAATGTCAAAATCGGGGATTTTCTTAAGAAAATCTTAAAAATCGAATAAATTCTAAAAATTGAACCAAAATGCAATTTAATAAGTGGACGTAAATAGCTAATAGCCTCACCTATCTACCATTTTCATTTCGCTACTCACCCAGCAAACACCCTGTATAACACTGAAACCGAACACAAAGTCTGTAGAGTCAGCGACGCTTCATATTATTGCTACAGTTATCGTGTACTTACAAACTTCGACCAAATGCTTGATTATAACTTCAGCATATAAAAAGGCTATAGGATAAAAACTATCTTACCTGTTGTTGATATTCTAGTACTGGTAGTTCTTCAGAAGAGTTTTCTACACCAAACTGTTTCCTCACAGCTGAGTATCTGATGGCTATCACTATCGCCTTTTGTAGGTAGTACGATGTTATAGACGTAATGTGGATTCTACCGCCTGTAAAATAAATCAATAATTAGTTGTAAATAATAATAATAATAAAATCTCCAGACTAAATACACGAATTATGGCGCCCCTATGTAAGTGCAGTAAGCTCTTGTGTTAAAGGTACCACATAATGGACTAGGGGAGAACCGAGTTACACCCAGACACGAGCAAATGTCGAAAAACATTTTTTACGATATTGGCCCGACCCGGGGATCGAACCCGGAACCATCCGCTTTACAGTTCGGTATAGTTACCGCTGCTCCACAGAGGTCGTCGAATATATTTAATTAATATTATAAAGAGGTAAAGTTGGGATGTTTGGCATAATATTTGGAGCTACTGTATGGATTTTAAAAATAATCAGAAAAAAAAGAAAATAAGAAAGGTACGCTATTACGAAGTAGCGCTTTTATTCAGAAATACGTGAGTGAAACCTAGAATAAAATAAGTACTATCAAGAAAATACAATGACCAATGTTTTTTAAAAATTAAAATACTTATTAATAAGCAATGTTATTTTAAAATAAGTACGAAAACAAATAAATAATTCGCTGATTCAATCAAACGATCTCAAAATATTCTTTTGTTATGTTAACAGTTTAATTTCTGTAGGTATTTTAGTAAAATGAAGAAGGTATATTTTTATTACAATAGGTACACATGTTATTACAAAAAAAATATTTGTACGAGAGCAAACATAAACGGACTTTGCAATGTTTTTTCAAATGTTTTCTTTTTTCATAATCACCAATTGATAAATTCAACGTCTAATTAGGATGTAACATCTGTTTTTTTTTTATCAAATATTTATTTATAGCTAACTAGTGGCCGCCCGCGACTCCGTTCGCGTGGAAGTCGGTTTCCCGTGGGAATGAGAAGTTTTCCCGAGGTAAAAAGTACCCTATGTCCTTTCCCAAGCTCAGTTCTTTCTTCATACCAAATTTCATCAAAATTGGTTCAGTGGTTTAGGCGTGAAAGCGTAACAGACAGACAGACAGACAGACAGACAGACCGACAGACAGACAGAGTTACTTTCGCATTTATAATATCAGTAGGGATTACCTGATAAAATGCCAAGGGAGGCTCCAAACCTCTTGCTAGGGTCTTTAAAAGGGCTGACGTAATCACCATTGTCGTCGACGCCGCCTATTCTGTCTAACGCCGCTTCTTTGGGCAAGTGGTAGTTCGTGAACATCACGAAACTAATAGAAAAAGGAGAATAAAAATATTTGTTTAATAGTAGATTTTGACAAACAAAAAAACGATATGTACCTATAGTAATTTTAGTACTTTTGATGAAAGTCCGTATAATTTATATCAGTTGAAAAAAGGTTGATAAAAACCAAACTTTAGGTACTATGTATAGCGTAACATGTCATGCATCGTGATTGCAAGAAAATGTACTTTTATCGAAATTAATTAATTATTTATGAGATTAACTGCATGCATAAATTCTGAGTCAACGTTGGGACTCCAATCAACTAACTTTATTTTTTTTAAGTACAAAAAATTAACCTTGGTTGTGTATTACATTCTCTGTCTGCATATAAATGCACAAATTCCTTGTTTTTTCACCATGTTATTAACATATTTTTAAGATACATATTATAACTTGACTATAAATGCACATATTACTTGTTTTTTCATCATATTAAAATTTATTTTTAAGATATTGTAGCTTGATACAAGTTGCTCACGATGCCAACACTTTTGTCCGTTATTTACCTAAATATTTATATTTTTTGTAATATTTGAAATCTTGACCAACAAAAAAGCGTGTCGTAATTAACTTGGGACACTGATAGTCATTGATGAACTAAATAACTACTTAAAAATGTACTAAATATTTTTTTAATTAAACATACGTCCATATAACATGACCTACCCATTATCAACTCCATTGAGACCTATTTTTTCCCCCAAATCCCCAACTGTGACACCGGGGTAAGGTTTCAAAGTTTTGGGGTCCCTTATAGGCACCACAAACGAATGCAACCCATGGTTTTTCCCTTTCGATATCAACATCGCATAAACTATAGCGTGGGTTGCACATTTACCTGAAAAACACACCGAAATAATAATATTTTTAAAGCAGTCACGGAAGTTTCGAATTAATGCAAAGTAATCCAAAATTTACTCAAAGGTCAAGAGTTAATCGTGCATAAATTAACCGAAAAACTACTGTAATTGTATATTAATGTTGTGTTATACAAACTATGTAAGATAATAGTAACTAACTATTTAAATTAAAAACGTAATGTGTTAGGTAGGTACTAAACACGCGACCTTGGCGCGGGTGATATATTTAACATACAATAAAAAAATACTGATGCCAAAATATCTTTCCTTCGGACACTAATGGCATATCTATGTTATACTAGTGGCCGCCCGCGACTCCGTTCGCGTGGAAGTCGGTTTCCCGTGGGAATGAGAAGTTTTCCCGCGGTAAAAAGTACCCTATGTGTTATTCTGATGTATAACCTATATTACTGTAAAGTTTTATCAAAATCCGTCCGGTAGTTTTTACGTGAAAGAGTAACAAACATCCATCCATACATCCTCACAAACTTTCACGTTTATAATATTAGTAGGACATATTTAATTATATCCACCATACCTAAACATCCCACCCAGCATTTAGCCGCTTCAAAGTCCGGTGTATGCAGCACAAACTGCCTTTTCTCCGGCACATAAGTGGCCGTGGTCCTCATTCCCTTAGCATTCGATCCGTGGGATATCTCAGTCAATGCAAAGCATCCTCCAATCTTGCCACTCTCCACATCTTCAACATAATGGTAGTGATGTTCTCTACCACTGCCTTGAATGACGTTAGCAAACATACGGAATGTCAGGGAGGTTTTGACAGCCATGGAGCTGTCAATCATGAACATCGTCTCGCCTTCCGCTTGGAATATTCTTGGGTCGGCAACGATCTGGAAAGATGTCAATTCTAAGAGGTTGTGGTGGTGTTATGATTACCTTTATGTTATGGTGGTCAAATGTATAGTTTTACAAGTCTGGTAACAAGAGCATTTCAATCGGAATGCATTTTGACATTGAACTTTGGAATGAATTTTGACTTGAAAATATTATATTAAATGTATTTAGCATGTTTTGATGGTTTAATTTAAACACAATTTATGATGGATATTTCATAAAGTTCTATTCTTAATATGTACTTCCAATTATATCAATGGCATTGGCTATTTAACATATTGTTTTACCAAATAGGATTACCTTTTCCGGTGTTATATATTTTTGCATGTACATAGTGTACATTCTTTTAGTAGCAATGTGTCTATGTTCGTCGAGGGTAGGTGTTACGTCAGAGCTTTGAAACAATGGGTTGCTCTGCACAAACTTGTAGATTTCATCCTAGAAATATTATAAAAATATTAGAGCTTCAACTAGCTTTCCAACCTATGGTTTCACCAAAGCAAAAATACTTTTTCAATGGAAATGAGGCACTTTATGGTGCTAAAAGTATAAAGATGTTTTTTTTTATTCTTCACTTAGTCTAATGTATAAAAAGTTTCACTACAAATACTCTGTTCTGTAGTTTAATAGAAATACATGTATCCTAGCCCAACTTAGGTTATGAAGAGTTTATAATACCTATGATATATTTAAACTGTAAGTAGTAGCTATTTCAAAACATTTTTTTCTTGTTTTACATTCAATGTAGGTACTTGTGTTAATTTTCATTGGTATTTTTTATGGCTTGGCATAACAAATTGGCTTTGGTTGGCAAACAAGTGAGGTGTTTTAATTAATATGTAAACCACCATCTACAATACAAGGTGATTGTTAAAACACATGTGCAAATAACTTGTAACTTGATCTATATATTAAAATATCACTGTCTATTTTAATTAACCTAAATTGAGAATTGTGTAAAAATTGTTATGAAATTATAGCCCGGGGATTGTTAACTATTTTTTATCCTGATAAGTACATTTTTTTTATCTAGATTAACACGATAATAAAAGGTGCAGGGTGTCATAATTCAACATTAATTTATCTGTTTACAACTTCTTCTGATAAAGTAGGTAATGTTGTTTATGTTAATACAGATAAATCTTATAATTTTAGGTAACTTACTTATGGCTTTACTGATTGGATTACTTACAGATAGGAAAAAAAAAGTCATTTTATAAAAAAAACCAATAGTGTACCTACATTAAAAAGTCACCATATTTTTACAGTAAAATAATCTTTGCTCAGATACTTTGATTTTAACTCCTTTGAGCTATAAAATGTGTTTGGTTACTAATGTCAGAGACTTAAAGGTGGTGAGATATGGTATTTTTATTGACAAATCACTTTGCCATTTTTTTCTCCAACCTACTACAATGAAATGGCAGCCATTTTGTTTTTGTTACCTCGAAGCATGGGTGCCTATACTAATTAAGTTATTGCTATTGCTATACATTTAGACGTCCTAGGAATGCAAAAAATGTATCATTTGAAAGGTAATGATATAGGCAATCAACTGATGATACATTTAATTCAATACCTTTTTCATTAAAATACAAAAAAAGAATTACAAAAAGAAAACTGAATTTTCTTTTTGTTTTTTTTTAGATTTGTAACTTTTTTTTAAACCGACAAGCTGTATATTTTTTATTGTATTTTGATATGACAAAGTATCTATATTAAAATAAACTGAACATCTAAGTTCTAAGTAAGATAGTTTAGAAATTATGAAGTTTTAAAGAAGGTAGTGTTTCTAACGCTAGAGTAAACTAAGTGAACTAAAACATAATAAAAACCAGTTTTCAAGTAATTCCAAGGGTGTGTCTTTAGAATAGCAGCCATTTTTGTGAGACCACGTGAGAAAAATAATAGATTTACTATGTTTCAGGTACAGAATTACGATGGATGCATTAGAGAGATAACTGCAGGCTGAATGCAGTTGTAAAAAGTTAAATTTGTGGCTGCTACTTCCTAAATAATTCCCTTATCCAAATCTTTACAAGATACTTCTAGTGGATTCTAGCTGCATTATCTTGAAAATCTAAACATATAAGTGACATTCACCTTTTTTTTATAATTGTTTAAAATGAGGAATATAAAGATCTGATAGGCATGGACATTTATGTGGTTGCAACTATTTTTTCTTTTCCCTATTTTCTCTTATATTGAAATTACATAAGGTTCATATAGACCTTTTCAATTTCTATTAAAATATGATCGCAAACATTTAAACTGGGTTTAAATAATATACCTAATATTTAAATCCAGGACTCTCAACCCTTTACATTAAAGATCATGTAAAACTTCTCAACTACCTAAAAATAAAAAGTTGAAACACTCACCTTTAGATTTAGAGAATTCTCATTATCAAACAGAAGTTTTATGCGTCTCCAGTCAAATGATGCCTTTTTTCTGTAATGATCCAAAGGACCAGATGGTAAATCAGGAAACAGTTCCTTTAGTTTTTGGTCACTCACTGGGTCTTCTGTTTTATACTCCATTTTAGAAACAAGTTGTCTCTTGCTAACTTGTTAAAAATTTACTGCAAAAAATTTTTAAATTTTCAGTATAATAACCCAGAGTTGTTGGTTGAATGAGTACAATGATAATAGTAGGTACTTAGGGTCTAAAGGTTGAAGTCACAGTCCTTATCTTGTTGCACAACGATAATAATTGGATAAGTACAAGTAGCCCTGTATTTACAAAAGGATAAATTGTTTTACCTAAAACTAAACACTTACACTACTTAACTCCAACTTTAAACTGTTTAATTTGCATAGACGTTTAATCATCAATTTAATTTAAAATTTAAAGTAGTTCATGAACAACTTTACATTCAATGATTTCAAAGTTACGAGAAGTAAAAAAGTAAAAGCAAGAAGTAAATAACACTTCTATACCAAAACAAGTCTGTGTTACCAAAAAAAATTAAATAATGTAAGTAATCTAGAAATAAACCTTCCCGTTAAATCTAAATAAGCGGTTTTCAAAAAAATATATATATAGTTCATACTAATTTGCTAGATGGCGCTGAACAAACTAAGTACGCTGGTGGGCCTTCAAAAAAGTTAAAGAATTGAATATAAATAATAAAGAATAATAGACGAGTCCAAAGTAATCAGAAATAACCAAAGAAATCAACGAATAAAGAAGTACACAACATAGACAGATACAAACTAAACAAACACATATACAGGGTCTGTCGTAATGAATGGAAAACCTGTTACCTACAGTTGATCCGGATGTGAGGCTATAAGAAAATGGTGTCTTCTTGCCAGGGTTGTCAACCATAAGAAAATGGCGTAGACTTTTTTATAAATTTCGCTTTTTTTTTCATTTATTCCGCTGCCATTTCTTCAAATTAAGATATATTTGTATTTTTTTTTTGTATTATTCTCCTGAAGACGTGTATTATGTAATTTTAATACAATTTTAGGTGTTATTCACGTTGAACATTATCAAAATTCTCATTCTTATGTCAACTTTTGATCATCTCCTGTGAAAAAAATTAGTATGACGTTATAGCTGCCCATGTTCTCAATAAATTGTCTAGTATGTGTAGATTCTAAAAAGGTATAACGATGTGTACCATTAAGTACCAGGAGCGAGAACACTAATCAAGGTCGGAATTTTTATTTTTCAAGTTATGTTATAAATGGTTGTAAAACTTCGTCATAATGATTTTATTCTATCAAGATACTTTGCACAAACACTATCGGGCCACTAATAGGATCGCCAAGACGACACCTTTAAAACCGTTACCATGTCAGAAAACCGAAACGTAGAAACATTAATTTTGTGTCAAAGTTTCGCGTGTTAAGTCAGCTTTTTTAATAAAATTCCCACAAGCATTTATAGCGAGACCTAAACTTCCTTTACCTACCTTACCGCAATCGCACTAAAAGCGACTCTCGTCTATATCAATAGACGTTTCACGTTAAAACCAATGGCCGTGTGGACCTATACAGCCCCTTCCGATTTTAGTCATGATATTCTGTTTGGCGGCTTATGAGTTCAACAAATTGCTAAGCTCAAGTTAAATGATTTACGGAGTTAGTACTTAGCCGGAGTAATTATTATAAATTAAGTGTATTGGGAGTTGTTTCCGGAATTAAATTACTTTTACTTATTTTATATGTTAGGGAACACTTTTATGAAAAACTAATTCTTGTCTCACTCTGCTCTACTAAAAAAAAGATAAAAAAACTAAACGATTAGAAATAATAATAAATTATTATTAATACAAATGTGTGTTATTTATAAGCATAATTTTTCTTTTTACTTTTATTGTATTTTAGTTCGAATATCTAAACGTAAACGTCAATCAATGTCATTGCCAAATTTGCAAATGTCAAAAAATTCCAGTAATTGTTTTTGTTTACATTTTTGTTTCGACTTGTTTGAAGTTCTTATAATTCCTATTTTATGTAACGTTTGTTTGTGTTTCTCAACATTAAATCACATAACAGAAACGAGATCATGATTATTACAGGTGAATCTTATTATTTTTATACACAAAAGTTTTAGAAGTAAGCTTAGTTTTACTCTTGATAAAAAGAAGTGAGCTGTAGGATGGAGTTTTGGAACTTTGTAAATTCTTATTTTTATTACCTAATAAAAAAAACCTACTTGATTTATATCACCCAAATACTCACCGACTTAGTTTGAATTGAGAATTTAAAGTTTAATGACATTTAGTTAATTAAGTGCATACAAAAACAAATTAAAGTTTCCTTTTATTTAAGTATTAGTGGATATAATCAAGAAACTATACATATATTTTTTATATTTTGAATTTAAAACTTTAAAAATAACAATCTTAGTTACTTACCCAATACTTATTTCAAAATAGAATCAATTTAAAACATGTTTTGGTTAAGGTTTGGTTATTCTCTTTATATGCAACTAGCAACCCGCCCACGCTTCGCAATGGTGTATTTTTGGCCCACTTGATCACGAAACATTGAATTTTGGCTAATTTAAATAAACTTTTTTCGATCGTTCTATATTTACAAATTTAAATGAATAAATTCCCTAAAAGATGGTGCAAACCGCATGAAAATTCATTGCATGGTTTAGGAGGAGATAACTATTAGCGACTTGGATTTATACTATGTAATGATGATATACTGTCAGGCATTTTGTGTTCATAGGACTAATAGATTAATGAATGATATTTATTTAGCCATCATTTATATTACTATTTATTAACATATTTATAAAACTATTTTATTTAGTTATTTAGAATGATGTATGATCACTCAAACAATAGATTGTAGAAGTTACATGTATACAATGTATAAAAATACAGCTTCATGCTGTAACAGTTACAAATTATCTTATCATTGAGTGGAACAGGTAGTGGGGGTCTACCATGTTGAGTGACAGGCAGATAATAAATAAATAATTTATTATACAATCCTGAGACATAATTTGTCATTGTTTAGCCAACTATGGAGTATTAAATCAATAAAATCTACTATTACATCTACCTCATTACTAGGCAGTTTTAGCTACCCACAGTAAATCTTAAGGATGTTCTACATGTCATTTTTTTTTGTTTTTTTAATATTTGCAGTTTTAATAAACGTTGATATCAACTATGTTAAACCAAAAACTAGCACTAAGCAAGACTGCACTAACCGAGTACTCTCCCCATTTGTGTCACACTATATGGACATAAATATATGTAAAGGCAGTTATTATTGTTATTTATTGCTGAGTTTCCACCTTGCTGCTCCCACCGCGACGAAATAACTCATGATCGTTTACTGTCTGTTAGCCAAATTTTATCCAAATCTGTCAAGTCGTTTTTTAATACTTGCAATCCGTAGTTTAACTTATTAGTTAGTAGAATTAAGAGTTAGAGCGCACGACATGAGCATTCATTATGGTCCATTCGCGTTAAGAAAATAGTGAGTCGTCATTGTCCGCCGGCCTGGCCACGCCCCCCAGCCAATTAAAATGCTAGAAATTAAAAAGTCGAGCTCACAGTGACCAGTTGAAGTCTAGTGTATTTTGCGTGACTCGTCCAACAATAAATTTTGAAAATGAATACTTCACCAATTCCAAAGAATAAAAGTGGATCAATAATCCATAGTGGAGAGAGACGCATAATTTACAATGTTTATAAGTACTTTAAATTGTGTGTTTTAAATGCAACTGTGGAGAGCATAGTCATAGAAACAGCAAGTGCATGCGGCGTGTCCGAAAATACTGTTTATAAAATTATTATTTTTCTTTTTTATCTACTTTTACTCCACTGTGAATACACCCTTATCCTGTAGTTGTCACTATTTTCTTAACGCGAACGGACTATAGCTTTAACTGTCATAAGTAGAATTAAACCCGAAATAACTTACTTTTGACAGTCTACACGTCTTTGTAGTTATTTTCTTATCGTTGGTTATATTTCCTGCTGAAAATCGCAGTGTGTGTAGAATCACGTATCCCACACATCGTGGTACGTTATTTTCTCTGTTAATTTGTTCTGGCTGCAAACGTGCCTTGGATAGCGCTACCTCGTTTTAATTTAGATAATCTTTGGCATGGAACTAGTTGTATTGTCTTTCTATCTATTCCAATAAAATAATTCTTGCAATAATAATATTTCAATTAAAAAAAAACGACTTGTTGCGGGTTTATTTATACGTTTAGGTAAAACGTTTTAAAGTTTTTTACTTCCTTTTAGCGATACATTTTCAGTTTTCTTACGTTTCTCCTTTTTTTCTAGATATTGAAATAATGATCATTATCTACTTCCTTCGTCCCGTAGAAACATAACCTTATTTTTAAAGTGCAAATTGTCAAAATTCTTGTACAATGCTGATGCAAACCTTTTTCGGTTTCATGTTAACGCGAGTAAAGCGAGCAGAGGGTGTAGTTGCCGCTTTTTTTCGTCAGTATAGAAATGAAAATATCCTAATCTAAATTAGTTTAGTTTATAGGCGAAAAAAGTTATCACGCTTCCTATTAAGAATATTCTAACTTAAAAGCAATCCCATTGCAATCCGTCAGTGCTCCCTTGACTAGCGGTAGGAGCGCGCGTCTCTCTCTAGGAAAATTCCCGCGCAAAATGTTCTCGAAAGGTAACTCGCGTTCTCATTTCAAACTTTGTCGTAACTCAATTAATTAATGCGTTATTAGTTATATTATATACGTTATTATTATAATTTCAAACGTTGTTTATTTAAATTGAATCGATATTGTTAGGACTTTTTGTCATTGAATTAATACTTATATCGCGAGAAGTAAATTGATTTTATTTTCATAATCTGATAGTTGCATTCGTTGATAAATATTATCATAACATGTAAAACTGCTAAATATGGAGTAACTAGGGTTATATAGAAAGAGCTTGGATCTTTTTGAATGGAATTTCGGTTATAAATTTTATTATCAATAGGTAGTTTTGAATAAAATATTAGTTTTAAATATCAAACATAATTTATGATTGCTTGCATAGTTGTGTCTATGCAATTGTAATGATGAAAATATAGCATTTTCATTTTACTTATAAATATTTTTTAACTAACTGAAAGTTTTTTGTTGCAGTTACAGTCCTGGTGTTAATTGTTGCATATTCCGATCCCGTCTTCAGTTTTGGTAAGTTAAAAACAACTATTCTTTGATAAATTTGCAAATTTATGAAACCTTCAACACTGGATGTTTTCGCACGAACATAATTAAGAAAATACCAATTAAGTAGTAATCCTCTACTGGCAATCAAACCATGCCTTTTGCGTGGGAGCCTAGTTCATAACCACTAGGCTATCGCGCTCTTAATTTAATAGTTCTAGCCATTATCGTTATTAAACTTCGATACTTTTACCGGTAATCTATTACCGATGCGACGCTTGCATATTTATTTAAAATGAGGTTGGTTCCAAAGTATGGCAGCCTTTTTTGTTTTAAAATTTATATTTTTTAATCTATGGAGGTTTTACAATAGTGATTCTAGAGGAAAATGTTAAAAAGCCTTTTGTCGCCTGAATAAAACTCGTACAAAATAATGTAGTGCCAGAAATGTTTTCCCCTGACTTACATGTTTAATGAAGTAGTTTAATTAAAATCATTACATAGTATAAATCCAAGTCGCTAATTGTGTCTGTATGCTTGTCCGCTATCTACTCCAACGGATTTTAATGCGGTTTTTGCCACCTTTTAGGGTATTTATTCATTTAAATTTGTAAATAAAGAACATTCAAAAAAAGTTTTATTTAGTTCGCCAAAATTCGATGTTTTGTGAACAAGTCGGCCAAAATTACACCATTGCGAAGCGTGGGCGGGTCACTAGTTAAGTATAAGTTACCTTTTATAAAAAGTTTCAAAAGCATTTTTAATATTTAACGCGACACAAATTTTCTTTAAACTTTGGTAGTTTGCAGTTCTTTTTAACATGCTTATTTTTACTTACAGTGTAAATTTTACAAACATACCTACAGAAAATTATTTACATAGCAGCTATAAAAAAATTGTAGCTAGTTCCAATATTGGTGTTCCACTTTCAGCAAAAACGACCTTTTAGCATACACTAAACTTTCGTTTCCTTTAAAATATATTTTTTCCACTAAACCTTAAAATTTCCTCAAAAATCTATTAAATACTTACGTATCTAGAAATCCATCTTGTAAGTGCTTTTCTTCGTAGCAGCTAATAGTGCTGGAGCCCGGAGCAAATTCCTTGAGTCATAATATTCTAAGAAATAGCATAACTTAAAATATGGATTGCGGGCGAACAGTATTTGAATATTAATTATGATATTATAGCACCTTGAAGGTAGAAACTTTATAATATTTTGTAGAGTATACAATATTTTGTAGAGAGTACAAGACATAATGTTGAACTATACACATTGTTGTCAATGTGAGGGATAAGAAAGGTTTCTAAAAGGATCAACTAATAGCATAAAAGTTACAGTTCGCAAGGACAAATGTTGACTTACGGTCAACCTTATATTCTACTAACCTTTGACGCCTTGTTATTTGTGTAACTATGGTAACTATTATCCATGTTTTGCGTCTCAATAAAAACTATGATAGATAGCTGTTGATATGGAAATGACAGAAACACGTCACAAAAACGAAACTAGCAGTTTCCAATTACTAGGTTTTAACTATAGCAGAATATTGAAATCGGCGGTTAGATATTTTTTGCATAAATATGGTCTATAGTACATACCGGGTGTCCATGAAACAATGGATAACCTCTGAAGGGCTTATAGTAGAACTAAAGGCAAGCCTAAAAAATAATTGATAAAAAGTATAACCCTTTACACTGCTAGAAATATGGTGCTTTAAAAAAAACTTCATATTTTTTTGACTGTGTTCATATTTTTACTCGTAACGAGGTCAAATCACTTAATACCATCATTATTTCTGTTCTAAGATAATTAATATTAACCGCATCAGTTTATAACTATCAAAAAAAAAAGCTAACTAAAGTATTTTTCTCAAAAAATAATGTTAAACTTTTGATTTGTGTAAAATTTCTGAAGAAATAATTTTGATGCGGAACTTTGAAGAGCTCTGGTGTAAAAAAATAATATGAAAGCAACAGGGACCAATGATTTCAAAATATTCATGGTTTAATAACGTTTTTAAAAAGATGTAATATGTCGTTATTGTAATGAAAAAATATTGAACTAATGGTATTAGTGTGTTAAATGGGATAATTATTTAGTTATAGCAAAATTAAAAAAATACGATAAAACTAAAGTATTATGATTTTCAACTGATATTAATTGCAAACACATTGCAATAATTGAGAGCAACTGAACTTTCTTTGAAGATCCTTTATTCGTAGATGTAGGGTCTGCATCAGGATGGGGACAGACAATTTGAACAGTTACTCTAAATTATTCCAATGTGTTTGCAATTAATATCAATTAAAAATCATATTTCTTTAGTTTTATTGTATTTTTTTAATTTTGCTAGAACTAAATAAGTATCCCATGTTACACACTAATACCATTAGTTCAATATTTTTTCATTATGATAACGACATATTACATCTTTTTAAAAACGTTATTAAACCAGGAATATTATGAAATTTTTGGCCACTGTTGCTTTCATATTTTTTTTTTACACCATAGCTATTCAAAGTTCCACATCAAAAATATTTCTTTAGAAATTTTACACAAATCAAAAGTTTAACATTATTTTTTGAGAAAAATACTTTAGTTAGCTATTTTATTTGATAGTTATAAACTGATGCGGTTAATATTAATTATTTTAGCACAGAAATAATGATGGTATTAAGTGATTTGACCTCGTTACGAGTAAAAATATGAACACGGTCAAAAAAAAATGTTTTTTTTAAAGTGCCATATTTCTAGCAGCGTAAGGATTATACTTTTTATCAATTATTTTTTAGGCTTGCCTTTAGTTCTACTATCAGCCCTTCAGAGGTTATCCATTGTTTCCTGGACACCCTGTATATGCGGTAACACTATATAAGATACTTTTTACCGCGTTTCAAACCTTATTCCCATAAAAATCCATTCAGCCACAGATGAAACCGACTATCGCCAAGCTAGTTAATAATGAAAAGCAATGTAACAGTTAATCAAAATTCAGTTCTTATTTTCATAAAGTAGCTTTAGTCAGCAAAATGCAGAGTAAAAGTTTGCGTAACAGAAATTAATGCTGGAAAACCTGCGGAAACTAGGATAGTAAGAAACCCTCAATTAAAATTAATGTAACCTAATGCAGTGGGTGAAATTTAACTAAAATTACATTCCTTTGTACGTAGATTACACTTATGGTATGAGATTTTATTTTATACTTGCTTTCTCGCTGCTGTATAAGTCTTCCCGTGGGAGTAAGGCATATTACCGTGGTAAATATTATATGTGTTTTCTTATATGACTGTATATATATTCTTATAAAAAGAAGGGTTACGTTACTCTATGAAAGCTATATAGAGATTTATGTGAATCTTTATTTTTCTATATTCAACTGGAATTGGATAAAAATTCAAAGAAAAAGACTAGATAAGTTACAAAGCCCGAAACTTACGGCTCCTATCTATTGTAAGAAAAAAAATTTTTTTTGAACATACCCTTAAGTCTAACCCCTTCGATATCTATGTACCGTATCAAGCCCCATCGCTTCTATAGTAGGTATATTTACTGTATAGTCTACTATGTGACATGTGGGCTCAGCAAACTGATGGAACAGCTGCTCGTTCCCACGTTCGATACGCGGCGCCGACACTGCGAGATGGTTTAAACAAAAGGTTTAGGATGAAAGGTTTCCAATATATTTTCAAGTTTAGAAGGATGGCATGGTTGTAGGTTTATATATTCAAAACTGGATAAAAACTTTCAAAAATATACAGCAGATATACTAAGCATACTTTTGAAAATAACTGTGTAAACATAAAATATATTAAGTACCCATTAATAACGTATACAGTGTTCCTTTCAACGAGCTAACGAAATAGCTAGAACGGCCCGCTTCCTGACTACACCAGTATTTCGCTAAGCCGATTATGCCTCAACAACCCGCCAAATTATATACCTGCCACACAAAACCCCCACGGCCCTCCTTTCAAACAGCTCCGTCCATGAAAAAGCTTATCACAACCTCTCCGAAACTCTCCAAACTTCCCAACACGTCTTAATGTGAATCTTTTATAGTCAGCTTGTCGCACGTAAGAAACTTCACCGACCGAAAGAAGAAACAACACCGCTCACAAAGGGAGCTATACTTCATTAGAATTTCCGTGCAAACACTACTACAGTCAAAGTATTTGACCTAGTTATACTCGGCAAAATAAACCTAGAATTGGCTAGATGTAATGAAATTAGAGTGCTACGGTCGCTACGCCGCCAGATGTAATGCTTCGAATAATTTCATTCCGATCAAATTATTGTACAATTTCGCTTGTTATCTTTTATTTCATATTACATTAGCTTGTACAAGAGTCTTTTTATTATTAAGAGTCAATTATTGCTTTTTCTCATTCTGGAATCTCCTCGATTGTTTCTTCAAGGAGGTAGCTGTGCAAACAGTGATTTTTATTCGTTGCTGCTTCACATTTAAACGCAAATCTTATAAAAGCCCGGACTCGCCGCTAAGTCGGTAGATAAAAAGCTTGTTTTTCGGATTTTGAGTTACTCGGCTGCAGATTTCATTTGAATCTTTCCTTATTTCGTGAACAAATGATTCGTTCGGGGGCAGCTTTTGTGAGATTTCGTTTATTATGTTGGGCTTTTAAATATTCTGTTTGAATGGTTGGATTTTAATGGATGTTTTTATTAATGGTTTTATCGTTAAATTAGGTGAGGGAAAGGCTTGTCCTTATGTTTTAAAAATGCCTTCGTTTTTTTTCCATTACCGGAGCGTCTGCCAATCCCGTCTATTTTGAATCCGAAGTGCAGTATGTATAATAGATGTCGTCTCTAAAAGCGGGGCCCATCGCGGGGCCCCCGACCCGTGGGGCTGCTCTCAGCCGTGCTGCTACTAAATCAAACCGCAATGGGCTAAATTGTTTAAATTACGTCTTTTCCTTTCCTTTTTTGTTTGTCGTTTTATTTGGACGAATGCCTTCAGTTATTTCTTTGTATCTTAAAATCATAACTGTTTATTAAGCTTTCCAACTCTAATTCTGAATTCCCCCAAAATCCTTAACCATTTTCAATATGGTGTCCAGAGATAGCCCCAAGATCGCCCGATTATCCCGTATATTGGCGACCCTGGAATTATTGATGCGCCCGCACAGCCCTGCCTGCGATCTGGGACGGAGCTCACCTGAATTTGATAGCCGGGCGTCCGATGCCACGTCTCCACCAGATGCACGGATTAACACTCAAGCTATCGGGTTTTAGGTGCTTTTGAATGTGGAATCTATTCATTTTTAGGTCTTGCAGCGATTTACATATGTTGTGTGGATTGATGAAAAGTATATCAGCCAATACTTTTTGAATAGTGGCAATATCAAAATGTTTAATCCAAATTAATTGCACTCTTACGAAGCTCAAAATGATGATATAAATAAAACTTTGGTTTTGTATAAAACTCTTTGATGTTTTAAATTTCTTCTTTGCACAGAGAACAAAGAAGTTCACTATTCCAACTGTAGACCTCATAATTAATAATAAACTAGTGGCCGCCCGCGACTCCGTTCGCGTGGAAGTCGGTTTCCCGTGGGAATAAGAAGTTTTCCCGCGGTAAAAAGTACCCTATGTCCTTTCCCAAGTTCAGTTCTTTCTTCATACCAAATTTCAACAAAATCGGTTAAGTGGTTTAGGCGTAAAAGCGTAACAGACAGACAGACAGACAGACAGACAGACAGACAGAGTTACTTTCGCATTTATAATATTAGTAGGGAAGTAGGGATGTATAATTAATTCATTCAACTTTACAGCGATGTTGATTTTGTGGCGAACTTGTCCAACTGAAGTATCAACCACCATAGTTTGTATAAGGAGCTCCTTCAGACCAATTTGCATTTCCATTTAGAAGAAAAACTGACCTTTATATATAAAATAATCTTGAATAAGTATCAAATATAAAAAAAGATTTTTTTATTATACATGAGTGAATTAAAACGTCATAACTAAACCGTTCTTATAACTAGCCATTAGGAATGTTTTTTTTTTAATTTTCGATATGAACTTGCCAACATTATGTACTTTACTTGAATGCAAATCGTTTTTTCAAAATCCTAATTCCTTTAAATTCTGTACATGTATATTTGCATCCATCCCTAGTGGGAACTGCGGGAAATTCCGGAATCAATGAACGGGTGCCCGCCGGGAATCGACATCGGATCCGCGTGACGACCTGAGAATTATTGATAGCCTGTAAATTGTAGATTCAGCTACCTTACACCGGGTGAATGTGGAACTGAGTGTTTGCTGTTAAACTGTAGGTGTGGTGCGGATTTGGGACGCTTTGTTTTAGCACAATATAGATACTAGTAGAGTACAGAGGTAGGTTTATGTATGTAGTATGTTTAATGATGTATATCGCTGGAAAGAAGAGTGAGAATTTTCTAACTGCTATTGTGTCAGCGTGGAGATAAATTTCTCTAGTTAGAAAAGAAGGCGAAAAACTGTTTGCATTTATTTTATACTTTAACGAGGAAAGGCTTTGCATAGACTTATTAATTTAGAGCCGTGTTTACTTTTGTACAGAACCAACACCGACATAACATGCATAGTTACTAAGTTATGATACCCAAAAACAAAGAGGAAAATGTGTTAGTGCGTCCTGTCATTCGTTTTTCTTCCACACAGCAGAGTGATAGATCGGTGTGATCCAATTATTTTATACACCAGCGAGTGACATAGGTGTTTCATCACGACAAAATCCGCCACACCGCCGAAATTCACATAGCATCATCTAGTCTAACAAGGACTAACTTAAATACAACGCCATACGTCTAGCAAACTCGTTGCTAAAACCCGTTTGTTTCAAGTCTTCACCTTTATTGCGGGTAGTCGGAAGTTTTCTCGGCGGCCATTTGCAAATTCGCCAGCGATATATACCTGAGGTTCGCGAAGATGTCATAAAGTCCTCGATTGAGATTTAATGTGTCTCACCTGGGTGCCGCGATGCATAATTCATGGGTTCGAGTCCGACGCAAGATCTTGATTTGCTAAGAGTTCGCTGATTTACGCTTTTTCTTAGGAGAGTTTTTTTCCGAGGATTTTTTTTTGGTTAAATTGCTGGGTATAAGGTACGGCAGACTGTTAGGTTTTGATACGTGATTCCTGGCGATATGTATGATAATAATATTATATATTAAGGTGACAATAGGTGCATAAAGAGGACGTGTTTTAACTGTGATTAGTTTTGACGGCTAAAGATATTTATGATTTCTGTTCGTAATTTATTAAACACCAACGTTTATTGCGTATAGTAATTCTTTAGGTAGGTCATCTAACCATCATTTGCTTATTTTTATAGATATTAATTTTGTTAACAGACTTAACCATTACACTAATATGTTTGTGGGTTATAATGAGGAACTTCTGATATTTTAACTGTTTATTTTAATCGGCTTGTACATCAACCAACACACACGACACATGACACAGCACACGAGCAAAACAGACAGAGACAAAACAGTGTTGCCACTGACTAACAATAAAATACACAACACTCTCCCCCTACAAATTAAGCCTTATTGGCGGTTTAGAAACGCGAGTAGACCTGCGAGGTACTACTTCTGATGGGACACAAACTGGCATTGTCACTGCTGAACCTTCAGTAGGTCTATTCATAGCTACTGGACTACTAGACGGTCTATTAGAAACTTCAGGACTTGAAGAAGTAGCAGGGACAACGACTGGATTCCTGGGAATTGACAAAGGCACATCAGTGTTAAAATAAGGCTGTTCAGTCGATGAACAAGTAGGCATGACTGGAGATTTTTCTCTTCAGTATATGGACAGTAACTCAATTGATTTAAATGTGCCTTTTTCAATACACCTTCTACTAAAACTAAATACTGAGTAGCACTAAGCACTCTTACAATTTTTCCTTTTTGAGGCTGCACTGTACCAACTCTGACAAGTACTAAATCATGTTCTTTAAAATGTGGATACATTGGCATACGTTTTGTTCCTTTTGGATTTAAATTTGGGTTTAACATTGACAACATGGTTCTAGGTTGATAAGAAAATAATAATGAATTTGGTGTTTTCTCATTGACAGTAGTGTGAGTATTACGGTAATTAAATAAAAACTTTTGTAACAACAATGTTAAGTCACTTACTCTATTTTCATTACAAGACAATACAATCTTTTTTAATGCTTTCTTTGCAATTTGAACATTTCTCTCCGCTAATCCGTTACTCTCAGGATGGTATGGTGCAGACTTTACGGTATGGTACAACTTTAATATTAAGTTTGGTACAAAAATCTATAAACTTAGCTGAATCAAAAGGAGGTCCGTTATCGGACACTAGTTCACATGGTAATCCTACAATTGCAAAAATAGATGACAATTCTTTTATTACATGTTCTGCATTACACTGTGTCATTAATCTAACATCAATCCATTTGGAATATGAATCACAGAAAATTAAAAAATGATGTTTTTGAAATTCAAAAAAGTCTATGTGAACTCTTTCAAAAGGTACGTTACACTGAGGCCAGGGTAATTTAAAATTATTAGGTTTAAAGTTGACAATAGCACATGGTTCACAAGATTTACATTTAATTTCAATATCAGAACACATTGTAGGCCACCAAAATAAAGATCTTGCTAACATTTTTGTCCTGACTACCCCTGGATGTCCTTCATGCATCAAATTTAAAATATGTCCTTGACATTTCTGTGGGACAATAACACGGGAACCAAATAATAAACAATTGTCTGATATAGAAATATTATCACGAATTTTAAAATAAGAAGACAATGCAACATCTTTTAAACTATTAGGCCAACCTACTTTTGTAAAATTATAGACTTTTGACAATACAGGATCATTTAATGTTTCTAATGCAACTTCTGTAATACTTAAGGGTAGTTGCTCCCATTCATTAATAAAATTAACATCTACAACAACTTTGTTCAAAGGTAACCTTGATAAGGCATCAGCATGACACAAAAGATCACTTTTCCTATGCACTATATTATAATTATAATTTTCCAAAATTAATGCCCAGTGTTGAAGACGCTGAGCTGCTAAGGTAGGTATTCCTTTTGACGGGTGTAAAATATGTCTAATTGGAGAGTTGTCTGTCACTAGGGTAAATGTTCTTCCCCATAAATACTTGTGAAATTTAGTCACTGCATATATAATTGCAAGTGCTTCTCGGTCCAACTGGGAATAACCCTGTTGTACTTTTGTCAAGGAACAAGACGCAAAAGCTATAGGTTTTTCAACAGGTTTACTACCATAACTCTCTACAACGTGACACAACACTGCTCCTAGTCCAACGGGACTTGCATCACAACAGACTACAATAGGTAAGGACGGGTCATAATGAACTAATATATTGCTATTTAATAACTTTTGTTTAGACAACTCAAATACTTCTTGATGTCTATCAGACCAAGACCACTTAGAATTTTTTTCAGTTAATTCTCTTAAAGGTTTGACTAAAGAACTCAAATTATCAATATAACTGTTATAAAAATTCAATAAGCCTAAATATGACCTTAACTCTTTGACATTTTTAGGTGCTTTTGCTTTTACTATAGCATCAACTAATGCTGGACTTGGTTTCCTTCCTTGAGAAGTAATAATATGACCCAAGTATTCCACAGACTGTGAAAACCACTTACATTTTTCAAAATTTACTCTAACATTATGCTCACTTAACCTTTTCAAGACTTTAACAACTGTATCAAAACAAGACTGAAAGCTATCACCCTGTATTAAAATGTCATCAATGTAACAACAAGTATTTTCAACACCAGATAATATTTGATCCATTGTTTTCTGAAAGATAGCTGGTGCTGAAGCAATTCCATATATAAGGCGATTATAACGATATAACCCTTTATGTGTGTTTACAGTTAACAATGCCTGACTATCTTTACTGACTTTTAATTGGGTATATGCATCTGACAAATCAAGAACAACAAAAACTTTGCCATGAGACAATGTTGCAAAGACATCTTCAGCCTTAGGCAATGGATAGCAATCTATTTTTAAATTTGGGTTGACAGTTTTCTTAAAATCTACACACAACCTATAAGATCCATCGCTTTTCTTCACAGGAACTAAGGGTGATGCCCATTCTGAATGACTAACTTTGTAAATTTTTCCATCATTTTCCATTTTATCCAATGTTTTAGATATAGTATCGACAATGTTGTAAGGTAACTGGTAAGGTTTATGAAAAACTGGAGTATGACTCTCCTTCAAACTTAATTTTGCTTCAAAACCTAAAATTGATGTATCTGACTGCTTGGAAAACACATTAGGAAACTGACTTTGTAACTTTGTTATGACTGATGATATATACTGATTGGACTGACTATTAGACTTGTTAACATTTGACTTGACTGACATACTTAATTTAGGACTTTCTTTAACAGATAACATTTCTTGACTTTCACTCAATTGGTGATAATTGTGACAAGACTTATTTTTGACCGACTGACTAAAATTATTACTTTCCTGATTACTGACACGCACTGACATATGTGACTTAAGATTTGATTGACTGGGAGGTTGAACAAGTGACTGACTATGACTGACTAACATTAAGTTTTGACTGACTGATTTCACTGTAAAATTTTCTCTCCAATTTGGAAAAATAATGTCCAACCAATCTCTTCCTAATAAAGGTATAAAATCATGACTATTGCTTGACGCTACTATTAAAGGCATTTGCTTGACTTCATTACTAGTGTTGACTTTTACTGACACTTTTATTTCACCTGCGACTTGAATAGGACCTGACATTGACTTTAATTTTACTTGAGACTTCTCTAAAATACAATTATTAAATTTTTCCAAATAACAAGAGTGATGAATCATAGATATAGCCGCCCCTGTGTCAACTTCCATGTTAAGACTAGTGTTATTAACATTAATAGTTACAATTTCTGACAAATGTACCTTATTAATACTTATATTAGAACATGCTTGACATGCACTTTCACAAGGAATATCACAAGACAAACATGAACATTGGGCTGTAAAACTATTGATTACTTTGCACTGACTCGACTTTTCCATTGATATATTACACTGAGTCGACTGTTCCGATGAAATATTATTAACAAACAGCTGATTAACAACGCAGTCACTGCTATCCTGACTGCCATCAGTATCCTCTCCTTGAAAATCCTGCATGGTTTGATGTACTTGACGATTGCGACATTTCCGTGATGTGTGCCCTTGCCTACTACACACATAACATGTCCAATGACGGGCTGGACATGTGTTAGGGTCATGTAGTCGACCACATCTATGACATTCTTTAGCAGTTTGCTGAGTATGACTGCGATTTAATTGATTTGACATTTGTTGACTTGACGGTTGTTTACCTGATGATTGTTGACTTGACTGTTTAGGGCATGACTTATATTGGTTGCTCGAATTTGTTTTCAATGCTGTGGCAGGGTATTGATATTGCCGCTGACTTTGACTTGACTTTGATCTGTGCTTTGATTGACTGACTTTATTGACTGACATTGACATGGTCTGCAATTGCGTAGCTACTGATTCATCTTGTAAGAATATTTGTTTTGCCTGATCATATTGCAAATTAGGTATACATAGCAATTTCTTTCTGGTAGAATCGCTTCGCATGCCACAAATGAGTTGGTCTTTACAAGATACATTTACGTTTGTTCCGAAATTGCATTTTGATGCTAACTCCTGCAGAGCTCCTATAAATTCCGCCGCAGACTCATGTTCGTTTTGACGTCGCCGATAAAAATTAAACTTATTCATTGATTCAAGACCTAACGGTTCATATTTTCCTTTCAAGATTTCAATTAAAACTGGAATTGACTTTTGATTAGGTTTCTCAGGCAAACAGGCACTATGAAGAATGTTGTAGTGCTTAGTTCCTATATGCGTTAGGAACAGAGCTTTCCTTAAATTTGATGTGCCCGCATCAGGCTCCTCGGGGACTTTGTTCATTAGACAATACTCCTCGAACAATTCGATCCAGCTTGACAGGGACTGAATTTTTTCATCGAATGGGGGCAAAGTTCCGATATAGGGAACCGCCGCCATTTTAGACGCTATGTTGCCGGATTCTTTCGACTTGACTTCGACTTTTCCTGGTGTGATTTTTGATCCTCGTCGCCAGTAATATGTTTGTGGGTTATAATGAGGAACTTCTGATATTTTAACTGTTTATTTTAATCGGCTTGTACATCAACCAACACACACGACACATGACACAGCACACGAGCAAAACAGACAGAGACAAAACAGTGTTGCCACTGACTAACAATAAAATACACAACACACTTTTTGTTGTCAATTAAATCTTGCAGAAGTTTAAACACAGAGTTACTGCGCGATCCAATCCTTTGTCTACTTATTGAAAACATTTGTGTTCCCTCCACACACAAGTTGACAAACAGCTTAAAAACTTACAAATACTTGTCTCAGATTGTCTGTTTGTTTGTTGAATTATTCATAGCAGAATAGAGTTCAGTAACGACAATACAGACTGCTGCTCCATGTTCTGTTTTGAAACAAGTAGCTCTAACTTTGTAATAGATTTGAACGTTTTATATACAGGGTGGTCGGGCAGATTGGTTGAATGAGGGTAATTTTTTTTTTAATTTTGCTCAAATCTTCACGTTATCTTAAAAAAGAATGACAGAAAAACTCTATGTTTAGCGTAAATTATTACTATTCCTTCTTATAATACCTAATCCTACCTACCTAATCTATCTAATTGAATTTTAAAAATGCATGTAAGAAATATATTAACAAGATATTAAACTTTAACCATATAAAAAAAACTAAATTAATATCTCTTAAAAATATTACAACTTATAACTATTGTTGATTTACTAAATATTATTCCCTAACACCCTGTAAGTATATACAGTTCGAGTATTATACAAGTGGCTGGGGTAGTTAGGTTTGATGATATGGTAATGATACTTATACTGCTGTAGCTCTGATGTACTATGAATTTCTAGACAGCTATATCAGAATATATTTGGGCTAAGAACCACGTGGCAATTACATATCATTTATTATGATTTATTTGAATAAGTTTTATTTATAAGTAAAACCGTTAAAATGACAAAATTGTATAGGTAGGTACTATAAAAAAGTAGCAACGCAAACCACTTTATTAACAAAAAATAAACGAAATGACTGACTAATTACAAATATAAAAAAAAATTATAGCTTTCCGACTTGCGGTTTCACCCGCAGCTAATTTTAGTTTTATAAAACTTTTGTCCCCTATTTTATCCCCTAATAGGGGGTACAATTGATCAAAATCCTTTCTTAGCAGATGCCTACGTCATAACATCTACCTGCATGCCAAATTTCAGCCCGATCTGTCCAGTGATTTGGACTAGGCGTTGATATCACTATGTCAGTCACCTTTGAGTTATAAATATTTAGATAGTAGTAATACTGTTTAGTCGCCAGTTAAGCAATTCAGAGCTAATTAAGCTATTTAATTATTAAAAAGATTTTGCAATAAATAAATTTACCTTAAGCTACCACAAAAAATAAACTTAAAATAAAAAGAGCTTCCAGTAACATATCCGTATACAATCTTGTATCTTTTAAATCAATCTCTCCACGGTGGATTGATGAATGATTGATGTGAGCGGGTAGACCCGTCAATTTGACGTCTTCCCGCCATTACTCATACGCCGCGCCGGGGTGTGCGGTGATACCATCGTAATCTGATAACTCGCATGTGTCAATTAGAACAGGTGATAAATACGTTGGCATCCATCAAAATATGGCTGGGTTTAGGGTTGAGATACGCTTATCTTTTTATTTAGTCACTACTGTAATATGGGAATTACATTCCTGCGTTCTTTTAAATCTTTTATGTTTTTAAGACTAATGTTTATAGTGATGCAAGACATTGTTTGTTGCAGATTCCACTAACGTTGTGTTCACAATAGTCAGTCAGAATGAGCCATACATCGCGAGCGTCACCAACCGACTCATTGAAAACATTCAAAACCAAATATTGTCTTTGGAAAATGTTGGTATTTTATGCTCACTTATTGTTTTTAGTGGAATTTCGCCGCTTCTTACATAATGTCAGAGATTTGTGAATTTCTTGGTTTTTGTAAATGTTTTAGTATCATAAGCCTCACTTTTCTGATTTTTATCCGCTTATTGAATATCGATGTAGCATTTTATTGTAATTGACTCCTGAAAAGGTAACTCTTTTACCACGTAATAATGGTTTGGTTTTTATCAGCGTACCGCCATAGTCCACGCCACACATCTGGACTTTCCCATACCTGGTGCTTGGACCATAGTCCCATTATTGAGACCCCTGGTGTCTAGGTACAGAGACAGTGACGTCAGATGGGTGGTCTTCTTGGAACCGCATACAGCTGTTAGATGCCAAAAACTTTTGGAAGCTTTGGAATCAGCTGACGATCAGGTAAGAGTCTTATCAAGGAATTGGTGCAAGTAATTCTTGATGTGATGATTTATGTTATGAATGTCCTTTAGGATGCCAAGTGGATTGGGTATCCACTAAGCGACTACGAGCCAACGATAATCCACCACTTCACGTTCTATGATGAGTTGGAAGAAGACGGTGGACTGGTCTACCCCAATTTTGCAAGCGGCTTTGCAATGAACATGCAGCTTATGAAAACGTATGGTCAATTATGTTATATTTGTTTAATGTCCAAAGATTTTTAAATATGTCTGCCCACAGTTAAAATTTCGTTGCCCCATTAGGTTGCTAGTGCAAGTAGAAAAGGGAGAGAGGCGCTTACAAGCCGATTTCTCGATAGACCCGGCTTTCGAGCTGGCTCAACTAGTGTATGGAAACGCTAAGAACCCTGGTCCATTGCTGACTACAGATCTTAGCTTCTGTATACTCTCTGGAGACAACTGCGCAACTTATCCGCGGCAGTTCGAGATATGTGTGAGTACCTTCATTGAAGCCATATTTTGAAGATTGTTTAGTGTCTTAAGAATAGGTGTTTGTTGGCAGGGCAGTGCCATACCTGAGCGGTCGGTGCTGTTTGCTGTCAAGACCTGGACAGGGAACCACCACACCAGACTCAAAGTCGTCAAAAAGACTTGGGGTAGACTCGTCTCGCATATCAGAATTTATAGTGATTCCGCTGGTAAGGCACCAACTTAACGCTTATGCATCTTTACTTGATTTGCACTTGATGATTGGACTGTGGTTATTTCTAGATCTAGCACTAAAGACAATAGATATCGGAGTGCCAAATAGCAAGACTGGTCATTGTGTAAAGACTGTGTCCATTTTAAAAGATGCTGTGAGGTATGCCAAATCGCATCCTGAAATTAAATGGATATTCCTAGCTGATGATGATACTATACTAGGGTAAGAAAAGATAATGATAAAATGTATGGCTTCTCGTTCTTAAAATTATGCGGTTATTGACTTTATGTTGTTTTATTTCAGGGTACAAAGACTGTTAGAATTGTTAAGTTGTTACTCCGGAAAGGATTCGTTTACGGTTCTGGGTGAACGTTATGGATATAGTTATCTTAAAAAGGAAACCAAAGGTTTGCTAGATTTTATTTCACTTAACACGTTACTATTGCATATTATGTTGATGTCCTCCATAGAGCAGTAGTATATAGGATTTGATTCCCAGTTCTGCCCAGTTTACTCAATGGTATTATTAACATTGTATTGTAACTTTGATACAGGCTTATTGTGTTGGGAGAGAACTTTTCTACTTGCTCTTTTACTTTTTTAGGCTATGATTACATAACTGGCGGAGGCGGAACCGCGTTCTCCGTCTCCGCGGCGGAGGTCCTGTCCCGCTGCGCGTGCGCCGGTGTCTCTGCGCCGGATGACATGACCCTCGGCGCGTGCGCTATGAGAAATAACTATAGCGTCGTGCATTCTCCACTGTTTCATCAGGTCAGTTTTTTGCCCGAATTAAAACGAATCTATTAATTATAATTATTATTTTTGGGGTAATTACTTCCGAAATAACTCTCGATATAAGTTTCACTACATCCAAAGATGTGCTCAAGCCGGTGTAATATTTCGTTTTTAAATACAGTCAGACTTGGACGCCAATTTACATATAGTGCTTTAATTCTTACCTGACCACGGTCATAATAGCATCTTAAGGTAAACTCAATACCAAACTTAGACCAAACCAGTATACCGTCTCCTAGGCCCGTCCGCAAGACTACCCTCGCGAGGTGCTCAGCCGGGACAGGCCCGTCTCCTTCCACCGCCACTCCTCGCCAGACCCGGTGAAGGTCTACGTCACCTGGTTCCAGCATGATGACCTGGTGCTGAAGAAGACCAGGGATGAGCTCTAAGATCAATACGGTCTTTCAGTTTTGTGAAATATGAAAAATAAGTGAGGGATGTTTTTTTGATGCGCGTGGAAATTAATACAGGTTTTTTATTACTTAAATGTGTAATATAGGGTTTCTATAAGCATGGATGAACCAATGAAGAAAAGCAAACTGCTTTTGTGTGGGGCGAGGTAAGAATCGTCGCGTCTAAATATCTGCCATTGTAAAAGAGGGAGTGACGTCATGCAAAACACGTATCATTTTTGTCGGTTGCAATGTCATGAAATAAATTAACCCTGGCTAAAACCTCAGTAGTCTCCATTTGCTTATTTAAATTTTGAAAATATTAATGTACCTTCGCTATTTATTTATGACGCGAGTACACAAGCCGCGGTGAGAAAAATTAAATGTTTGGTGTCAAAAGTCAATTTTATTTAGTGTAAGCAAAAACGTGCAATTATTGTTGTTTGTTTCTTAATATTTTAATCAAAACGCTAAATACTATGTTAGCTGTTAAGTAGCAACTTTATGTTATTAATAAATTTTAACATTTTTGTATTACAGTGTTTAATTTTCAGTTCTTTAAAATTACCCTCAAAAAGACAATTCGACAAATACGTCAATTCTTGTTTAATTAATCACGAAAATTGTATAATTAATTAGGAACACCTAATTTAACCCTACGGAGTTGGTTCAGTGACTGGCGCGTCTTCCTTCATTCATCAACTTAGCCGTTCATTCGTGAATGAATGGGTTGAATCTGGACCGCAAGTCATTCTGCCTAAGATAGATTCTATGTAATGTGATTTGTGAGGGTGGAGTAAATTAAGTGCAAGGGTTAATTTTAAGATGGTGTAAATCTTCGTTAACTGGTTTACTTATCTTTTAAGTATATTTGGATTAAGCACACTTCGACGCTTTATTCAGGGTCTTAAAAACTATATATAAGTTTATACTTTCCTTAAAAAATATGATCGACCAATAATTACCTTTACTACGACACGACATACTTCTGCCTGCTTTATGACTATGGTCCTCATTTTTCGTGTGATCAATATTCATTTTGCAGCACATATGATGAAATGGTGAAAATTACGAACTCTGGTCTGGTACAGTACCAGTAATAGTAGTTCTTTGAATTTGAATTCTTATTTACTACATTCTTTCTCTGGTCTGGTAGAGTACCCAGTAATAGTAGTTCTTTGAATTTGAATCCTTATTTACTACATGCTTTACAGTAGGCCTACAGATCTACATATGTGTATATCCTATACCAACCCACATAAGCATACGTAATCGCAACAACTGTTAAAAGGATCAAAGAGTTAGCAAAGTAGAGCAATTTGTCATTCGTCACGCGATAACTCGCTAAGTGGAGCAACTCTCAACTTCTATTTATCATAAAAACTTTCCGAAGTACACCCCGTACGTGACAGATACTTTAAGAAAGAAATACCAGTTGTATGCGGTAAGAAATAAGGCAGTAAATCGCAGCTGTTGAGTACTTGAAAGTTTGTATCAATCAATTTATCTTTGATTTCTGAGGGTGGTAGCACTTATGCCTCTTATTGATCTAGCTAGATTAAAAACTTTGTGCAGTGTCTGTATCACTCCTATTTTCTAGGAACTCGTACGTCGGTTTTTTTTGTTTATTAACTGCGATTATAAAAAGTAGTCTTTAAAAGCCTTTTATTGTCTATTATGTTTTTTTTTCAATAAAGCTTCCTACTGAAAGTGTTAACAAAACCATGTCGTAATCCTGTTTTATTATCATAATTTCATACGTAAACTTAAGTCTTTGATTCGCAAAAATTTGTAGTTTCCTGTGCTTGTTTAAGTATTGAGATCCGTTTAGCGATACAAACTTAATAACCCGACGTATTTTACACGTATCTATTCAAATTCCTTCCAACGAACTAACGAAATAAATACAAACAAAGAAACTATCTCGATCCGTTGGGCTATGATTCTACAGATACCACTGCAAACTGATTTGGTGCAAATTAAAAACATATTTCCAATTCATTGCCTATACACCATTTACCTACTTATATCTAGAGCTAGTCAACCATCTTTTAAATCTGCCATCATTTCCCGAATCTCTTAACTTCAATCAAAAATCACAGCCGTTCATATTCTACATAGCGTCTTTCCTATTTTGTTTCAGCACTCGTTATCCACAAATCGGTGGAAATCTCGACTGTATTTGCTCAGTAAATTCACTCGTAGTCGACATGCTTCTTTGAAGAAAATGTAAATAAAAACGACTTGAACATGTAGGTATCGTAAATCAAGCTAGTCGGGAAGCGTTTCTCCAACTACCCTACATGCTTATAAATGCGGTGCCATTTTGTCATGTTCGCGAATTTAATGGCACGTCCCGGGATGTTGGTTTTCGTTTGGATTGATTTTGGCCGTCTTGAAGGAGAGCTTCTACTCTACAGCCTCTCTTAAAGATGGTATACCTATATCTTTACGTATACTTGTAGACTTATAAAGTGTGGAACGATTTTTTCATATTTTTTTTCTTATTTGAAAAGAGTAAAATCTCACTTACTGCATAACCAATCTTTACCACCCCACGAGATATCCAAAAAACCCACCTTCCGCATAAATGTTTGTCATGCACCGAATCGCTGCCAAATTGAGTTATCCCACAACAAGACAAAGGCTCCACGAGGCTCCAACCCCCGGATAATCGTATAAACATAACTTTACTACAAACAGAGCCGTCCAATTTATTTTATTTCGTTTTATACGTCCGAGCTTCTCTCGCGGCCGCTCGTAAAGACGAAGCCTTATTTTGAAGTTAAGAGATAATAGACAGTAGTGATTGTCCTCTGTTGAGGCCTGAGTTCAGAAGATGTTTGGTTTAATTGCTAATCTCGAGGATTGTCGGTTAATTGGCTGAAACATACTTTGGGTATTACTTCTGTGTTTGAAGGCAAAGTCCTTTTGAGTGGGTGCGATGTTTTGATGTTAAATTCAAAGTGTCTGTTTTTAAGTGATTTTGAACTTAATGCTTAATATTCTACTAGTAAATTAATAAACGAATTAAAATAGTATATTGTTGATTTATTCTACTTCAAATAACTAATAAGATAACCTCCTAAAGTGCCTTTCTATATTTTCACATTTATCAACAAGTTCGAAATAAATGCCCGAAAGCTTCCTTTAACCCGGACAAATACTCGGATTTCCCGTAATACGTTTATTTATTTCGGTCTCCTCCAAACAGCCTATCGTTTTATTCTTCAGTACTAACCTACTATTTGGATCTTGTCATTTTTGTATGACAATAATAATGTTCACAAAAGGGTCGTGAAGTGGGAAAGCATAAAAATTGTTTATTGCGGTACTAAAGTTAAATGTAAAAGACATTAGGCACTTATCATTCAAAATGTATACATGTAGGTACGAAATATTTCAAATTAATCGAATGAATTTTCAATATTTTTTTGCTATTTAAAATTTTACATATAGGGAAATATCCTTGAGAGTTACATTTCGATCAAAATAAATTTTCGTTCGACACGGTTGTAGGAACAACTACTTGGATTCAATTAGTTTAATATTTCGTTATTAAATGTAAAAGTATTAAACTAAGGTTAAACAATAAATGGATTTAAATCACTTTTTCAAATAGCTTATAGTTTTTACATACAATCCAATGATTGGTATTCAGTTACATTCCGTTGCAGGCCCAAAGTTATAATTAAAATGTACACACCGCCAAGCTACAAAGTTGGAAACCGACCCATTTTGCATGAAAATTGTACGCCAATAACATGTAGTTAGTTGTTGGTTGCAAGTATTTTAAGCAAATTTTACGTTTAGGTAATGCAAAACTTAATCAACATATCCCAATAGATTGAGGAACTTAAGTTCTTAAGGAACATTCGACATTAACTTTTTTATACTGTAGATACTTAATTTGAGTGACGTTGATCAACAATTTAAAAAAGAATTTGGAATTACATAACTAAATTTAGTTGATAAAAAGAGAAAGAAGTCAGAAAGAAAAGAGTCAGATACACCAAATAATTTGGTTATTCAAATACTTTACTTTACTTTCAGTTAAACGCTACAAGATTTCGGAAAATTAGGGTACGAAAAACATTACGTAAACTCATTTTTGTTTAATTTCTGGCTCAAGCCTTTTTAAGCTTCCATAGCCTATGCATAAAAGGTGCACGAGTAGGTCACCTTGTCCCATGCCGCATCAAGCAGCGCCTGCATACATGACTCACTTGTTGTCAAACCGACGGACTCTGTGTGTCAGTGTTTTATGACAACTAACTATTTACTAGCACAGATACTTGAATGTGGGAGACAGATATAAAAAAAAAGTTTTATAGGAGTAATAGTAGATTTCGTAATAAACGATTACTTAGAATGAAAAGTTGGAGAAGTGAAACTGTAGTTAGCTAATTTCGAGAAGAATTTTGATAATTTACTTGAAGAATGAATTACATTACGTACGTTACGTACGTGCGCCACACTTTTTGTTAACCAAAAAAACTTACTATTTCCTTTCTCAAAAACCCAAAAAAGTCACTTTTGGATTTTTTGTTTCTATTTTCCTTTTCCCTGTATCTCCTCTACAGCCTTCTAACTCTGCACCGGTGATCCGCAATATATTGCATGCATCAACCAGAGCAAGTTACCAGCTAAGTTATGACCAAGTTGCCGTTACGGCGGAGTCTAAGTAATCTGTCTTGCTTACATGTCAGTTCACTTAACTGAGGATTAATACAGCCCCCGCAACAGACGGACAGGATTTCGCAATTATCAGGGGGTGAGGTTACGTGGAATAATAAGGGGTGAAGGGTGTAGTTAGATCTATTTGGTGTAAAACAAAAGTGTACCTACGCATGTAAAAGTTTTCATTCTGAGTATGTATGGTATTCAAGTATTTATGGTGCTTACTAATTAGGTAATTAGAATAAATAAGGTAATTACTTTTATTCTTATTTAGATTATGCCAATGTTTATTTCTATATAGTGGGTAAATATTGGAATGCTACGCTTTTCTACGATGCTACGAGTCGTAGCTAGCACGTAGTCGTACAAAATATTCGGATGTCAAATACTTATCGAGCACTATTTGTTTGTATCGTAAAACTATGGCAGAAGTTTATATGATATTTGCCTATTATTTCAATGTGTAAAAACTATTAAGTAACAAATATTCATACACAAAAGCACACTTCAAAAGCGAACAATGAAATAATATGATAGAGATACTCCCAGCTAAAACCCGACAAATCCCCAGCATAATTAACCCCTATTTCAACCCCCCGAAGGGTGAACTGAGATAAGATGATAGTTTTAATCCGCGTCAATTGGTCGGCGGCTAATCGCGCTGCTCCCGCGCACAAATAAAGAATATTGACACAATAACCACCGAGCCAGAGCTTCCGACGAAACCGGAATATTTAATGTGCATGCGAGGGGTGTGGGTCCATGGGACAACACGATATGAGGGGGGATGGTAATGTGGAAAGCAAGCAAGGCAAGTGTTGCCGCTTAAAAAGTGTTTGAAGGCGTGATCATCGCTTATTAAGTTGAGACGTAGTCCAGAGAAGAACAAGTAGTGATTTTAGTAAGTAACTGGTTTTGTCCACTTACTGTTTGTTTATTGCTATAATACCACATAGTTACTTTCAGCAATGCCCCAGTACCCCCCAACCCCCAAGGGTTTAGGTACATTCAAAAATTATAAAAAAACTATTTTCTCTTCTCGGATTTACGAATATGAATTTTTGACTAGAAAATTCCATCCATTATACTATACCCATAGTTCAAACAACAGACTTTTTACATGTATTTTTCATCGTGTGACAATGGAAACTAGCAATCTCCATTGAACACAACACTAGAGGAATCCCAAACGAGCTCTTAATAACCTCCCTGTATGATATCTCCGAAACTGAGGCTGTTTGACTACTTATTTCATATCTCAATCCCCCATTTTTCAACCGTATTACCATTGCAATAAGAGTGGGTTTGGACAAATAATTTGTTTTGGGAGGTAATAATCGGAAATTGAATTTTGCAGGACAGTACGTGGAGCAAATAGTGTTACTTCGGAGAATTGTTTTTGATTGGTCATGAAATTGATGGAGGTCGGGTTATTTTTACGGCGTTTCTTTAGGTTCTGGTTTATCATGTTCTGTCAGCAGCTTTTATTGACTTGTCTTCACGCGATTGCAATTTCTACATGGCAGTTAACATAGAAAAGTTCAGTTGGTTTAAAATTTTGAATTTTTCTTATTATTTTGTAAAATATTGTGAAAACGGCATCATAGTTTGTATTTGAAGGTGAGCATAAAAACGAACTCGAAAGCTTAATTTAAAACCTGCTTTCTAAGTAGGGATCTTTTTTTGGAGCTCTCTTTTCTTAAATAGTAAGTTTATGATTTTACTAATATTTAAACGTGAAATTTTGTAAGTAGGTATGTATAGATGTATGGATGTTTATTACTGTTTCACGATAAAACTACTGAACGGATTTAGATGAAACTTTACAGTGATATTAAGTACTTTTTACGGCTGGAAAACTTCCCATTCCCACGAAAAACCGACTTCTACGGAGTCGCGGGCGGCCACTAGTTTTAAATAAGTTTGTTTAATCTACATTTATATCAAAACTATTTTATCAGCTTACTTCAAGCACTACATGCCAACTTCGAAACCATATGTTTCCATAAATAACATCAAAAACCCATAAAAACCAAATATCCATCAATAGCGTATATTGAAGAAGTTGCGTGTTAGCGAATGTTTTCTTCGTGTGATGTTGATGATTGACTCTTTTGAACAAAAACTCGTTTGGTAGGAAACGAACAGGCAGCACGATATGTGATGTGAAATGTAGAAAATATTGTATAGTTAACTGCAAAACTAAGGAATCTATTGGTCTATTACCAATCCAAGAGATTTTGTTATATTTTTGCTTTTTTATTATTAACGCAATTTAAATCTATAAAAGTAATCGAGTCTTGTCCTTAACAAGTATTGAAGTGGTTAAATTTGAAAAGATGGAGCGTAATAATTTGCATTTACGTAAAAAATAACTTATATAATTTTAACTGGGTAGTTGTAATCACCATGCACGTTAATATAATTTTAAAACCAGAACGTTTCCAAAAGCTTAAACACTAAGTAATTGCTTACATTGTTGTCAATCTATACAAACTAGGAGGACTAGGACCTAAGTTTAAGTTAGGTTTAATACTTGTCTCGAGACCGACCACTCGCCTCACAAGACTAGACTCGAGTTACTCACATACTTAACTTGTTCACTAACTTTAGTTAAGTTAGAAGCTGCTTAAAACATTTTTACATGTTATGCTACTTTAAGAAGAACTCGGACACTTAAATTAAATAAGATTTATGCGCTTTAAATCTGCGCTGGACGCTTTAAATAAACAAATAAAAAAAAACAAAGTAACTAGTTTGTGTTTATAAATACGGCCGGTTTTTTTTATGTATGTACAACGACTTCGATGAGGTTTCTGATTCTAATACTTTTTATGTTTATTTGCCATTAAGTGCTTCCTTAATACTATCTAAACTTGAAAATCAACCTATCAATTAAATGGCTAACCGATTAAATTTATCGTTCCATCTCGTACGGTTGACGTGATAAGTCGTTTTCCGAAAAGCACTCACTAAACACAAAAAAAACTGAATAAAGATTGATACCTAAAATCCCAAAGAATCTATGAAAATGTAATGAAAGCCTATTGAGTCATTTTAAATAAATAATAAACAATCACCAACAAATTTTGTCTTTGCAGTAATAAATGTGTTATTCCAGGATAGTTTTATGTTCAAGATTCAAATCTAATCGGTAATACGTAAAAAATTCCACTTACACTCTAATATTCAATCTAATAAATTAATAATCTGATAGGATTAAATTAAATGATACTTTCTTTGCCGACGGTCCTCAAGATCGGTAAATCTCACACGACCCGCGCCGGCGCAGCGCAATGTACGACCATGTTGTCTGGAAGACGAGGAGACGGTAGAAACGGTCTAATGTCGCTTTGGTGGAAATGGGGTAGCAAGATTAAGTAATTGCTGTCGGTTTGCGAATCAATTAATAAGTTTATAAAGAAACGATTTAGGTAATGCTGATTAGCAGTAGGATAAGTAAGAAAGTAATAGAATTTCATAATTCGTTTTTATAAGAAATGTCAAAACAAGATAAAATATTTTAAAGGCACATCAAACACTCACAACAACAACAACACAAAAGTACTTCATTTATTTATGACACATTGGCTTACAAACAAAAAAGTCGACATTACCAAACTAATATTTCGTATATAACACATACAACTTACCTTTTGGCATTATTTAGGTCACACTGATACTATGCCACCAACATCGTCTTTTCGCAATAACACTCACATTCAACCACAACATTATGCCACGTGAATGGAGAATGTTACTAGGTATGCCAAATCGCTTGAAATTTTGTCTCAGTAAAGCCTGTATGCATACAAATACACTAGTTTTTGTTGTAATCAAAAATACCCAGTAGTTTTGATTTTATAGGCATTCAAAGTTTCGAAAAATATCAAGTCCCGCTAACAGTCACGTGACCGCTTGTGACGTATTACCACAACGCGCCAGCGGTGGCGCATATAGCTGGCGCAGTATTTTATTTAATTTTTTTATTTATTTAACATTTAATGTATTATTTTTTTGTGTTTTCGGTCGCGTATTAGTAAATATAAATATTATTCGTTATTACACGTTAATAGTAAATATTATTCTATTAATAAATTGGATATAGGATTCGAAAAAAGGTAATCGTGTAATCTATCTATAAATAGATAAATTAATGACTGCGCATTATTTATCAAGAAATAGTGATTTTGTTGCCGCCGAAATGTTTGATATGTTAACCATACAAAATAACCAATATAATAAAAATACTAATGGAAGAATGCAAGTCCAATAGTAGAAGTAGGTACCTACCTACCTATTTAGATTTGAGGAGCTCGGTGGCCCGTTGCGATCTCGTCTATCTACTCGATAGTCGAGGTTAAGCAACGCCGGCCGCGGTCAGTCCAAGGATGGGTGACCGCTAGTGGCATTACATCCCGAGTTTCTCCGTGCTTCGGAAGGCACGTTAAGCCGTTGGTCCCGGGTACTTTTCCACCTCGTACTCGTCAAGCCAAGTCAGGTGCCTAGTAGACAGGCGGCTTGAAAAATACTGACAGTAGGGTGGCCACTACCCTACGGGAACCACGTCAGAGGCCCTAACAAGGCGGTTCCCAAAAACTCTGACACTAGATGAATATGTGCTGCAAAGTGCATACTCATCACACGAAGAAGAAGAAGACCTACCTATCATTACTTTTTTTACGTTAAAGACAACAAATCATGTATCATAGTTTTGTAGCTACAGGTAGGTACGTCCTTCTAATATTATAAATGTGAAAGTTTGTGAGTATGAATGTTTGTTACTCTTACACGTAAAAACTACTGCCCCCCAAGTCAAGTGGCAAGTGATATTTGCGATAGCGAGTGAATAGAAAAAATAATTATGAAACTGTCAAATTGCAAGCTTGTCAAAAATGACAGTTTCATACAAATTTATTCTATTCACTTGCTATCGCAAATATAACTTGCCACTTGACTTGGGGGGCTGGACGGATTTGGATGAAACTCTGCAGTAGGTTACACATCAGAATAACACATAGGGTACTTTTTACCGCGGGAAAACTTCTCATTCCCACGGAAACCGACTTCTACGCGAACGGAGTCGCGGGCGGCCACTAGTATGTATACAAAGATACCGCTCTTCTAAGTAAATTTAAATAAATACATGCATTGATTTAGTAATAACTAGCTTTAGTTAGCAGCTTCGCCCACGTTTCCCTCGGGAACTGTACATTTTCCCAGGATTAAAAGAAGCCTATGGATTATTTCAGTCTTCGTCCAGATCCGTTCAGTACTTTTTGTGTGAAAGATAACAAACACAAACACAATCTTCCGCGTTTATTATATTACTAGGAAGTAGGATACCTATACGATCTAAATGTTAACCTTTACTATTTTATTTAATTTATTTAATTTATTTTTTATTGCAAATGTAGATGATATGAACTAAACCTTTTTCATTTATTTGTATTTTTACTAACAAATTGTTTAATGGTATTGGTTATGTTCAAGTTAAAAGATTTGGTGAGTTATGTATGTGTCCTTTGGAACTGTAAAAAACAACTTTTCCGGCGAATTGATAGTTGTATTTTTACATTTAGGCACAACACATGATTTTCTAGCAGTTGGATTGGACATTTTTAAAAGTATTAAGGTTTAATTTCGACGACAAGTGCGCGCGACCGCGACCGTACTGAGTGAGCCAGACTAGCGTTGAAAATTCCGAAAGAAACAAATTGTTTTTTTCGGCGAAAGAAACGTTTTTTCGTTTTTTACCGTTTTATTCGTTTCTTACACTGAAATATATGTATAAGATAAAAATTTTAGGAAAAAAACGGGTTTTATTGAAATTTTCGCCGTTTGTTTTGAAAAATTGAAAAAAACAAGTTTTTAAGCTATTGCATAGCTTCTCAGGGGATAACTCCTAAACGGAGCGTCGGAGGTCAATTCTGACACCATTTTTGACCCCCTCTAAGACCCCCCGTACAAACCCAGGACCAACACCATGGACAACTCTTCGATAAAGATCCCCTCATATCTCTAAAACGGTGGGTCGGAGACCAGATCTGACTTCGGTTACAGTAGCTCCCTTCCACCTCGCGACCCAGTTTCCACCAGATCACCCTCCAAAACATAATAAAAATATTCTGCGAAAAAAACACGAATACTTTTCCGTTTTTTTCATATTTTTCACGTTTTTATCGTTTTATTCATAAAAAACATGAAATATTTCATATTTATTTTTCTTGAAACTTTCGAATGAAACTTTGATAAAAACGAAGGAATTTGAAAAAAACCGGAAAAATTCCCGCTTTTTTCAACGCTAAGCCAGACCGAGCGAGTTGTGGTGTGACGTCACACCGCCACCGGCAGCCCGCGTCGTGCGGTAGCAACTTATTTTACTTATAAATCGAAAACTAATTGACGCATCGAAATAATTCTTTCACCAGTATTTTTTATTTTTGACAGAGAATATGAAGAGATAATAATCAAAATTTGTTAACATTCTCCATTGTGATCCGTTTCGTATGAGACACAAAAACTGACTTTGTTAACTAACCCATGTAGAAGACCGGCGTTTATGCGTAAATAAAATGACAATAAACAATATTTTAACGATATGTTTTTAACATTTTGTAAGTGTTCAGGGCGATAAAGAAGTTTAAACCTTTTATGCAGCTAACACATAAAAAGGCGGGAATATCATGCGCCTTTTTATGTGTTAGCTGCATAAAAGGTTTACTTGCAGATATTTAAGTACCTAATAGTTAAATATTTTTTTATATTAAATGGTAACTTATTTATTCAAGGAAAATTTTGAGACAGCGACGCCATGAAGCTGAATTACCTACTATATGTATAACAAAAACGCTTGAATACACTAATCAAAAGTTTTTAACAAATACTCATTAAAATTGAAAAATGTGGCAACTGTTAATATACTCGGTATTCTAGAATGCTTTTATACAAGAAATAATATGTCTGTATGTTTTATAAGGTTTTCTCGATTTTTGCAATTTTTTCGCACCTAACATTTCTTTATTTACATTTAGGAGCATCGTCCCAGTGTTGCTAGTACAACGCCGGAGATATCGCGGCTCGGTCCCGATACTGAAACAATAGCAATGGTCTCCAACGGTCGTAAACTTGTCACTAATGGCGCCAAAGCAGACACGACAATGCCATAAATCATTCAAATGCTGCACGCTTTTATATTCGCTGCAATATTGTGGGGTTAGATGCACAAACCTGCCTACTTACTTTTTCAAAGTTGGATATAGTCCAACTGATTATGGGTGCGTAGCGATTTGTTGGTCTATTCTGCTATGGTCACATAAGAATAACCTCACTGGGGTGACCATAGGTCATCGGGATGATATAAAAGACAAGGCCCGAGAGGCGGTTCTCTTGTTGAGCTTTAATTTAATTTAACTATATGTGATTTGTGAGTCACAAGAGAGAAAATACAGTCCATTACACAGAAAACAACGGAAAACCGCGGGCAATGTGTTAAATAATAAATATTGAGTATACTTAGGTAAAAAGGGAAAGCACTCACTGCTGCAGCAGATGAAGAGGATCTAGGCTGCAAGTCCAGCCCAAAACACAAGTCCTTTACACGATGTTCCACCACCTTACACAGTTACTGGCCTGCTGTGTCCAATGTCTTTAGTGGGAGCACAATGTTTGTAACTAGATGAATGCACTTAGTAATGAAGTATAATATAGAGATATTCTGGATTGACATGGAGATAGTGTCACTTGTTTGTATCAGCCGTTCAAAATATAAAGTTTTCACGAGACGTGAGTGTCCATATAAGAGATTAGTTTTTAATCATACATAAAATAAAGTGATTTCATTTCATTTCTTTTCCATTGGCGGATGGGAGCGTATTATAACCTTCAGGAGAGGGTAGGAAGAACAAAGTTCAAGAGTGGGTAATAATAAAAAGGTTGATGTTTAAAACGGATGAACGAGACTCAACAGAAGGTGTACTTTAAGAAGCTAGTTGAATTTGACAGTTTATTTCTGCTTTGATTGGAAAATATTGAAATAGATAATCTTAACCCCAAACATTTAAATGACAAATATTCAGAGAACTAGTATTTAAAATTATTGAAACTCGTTGCTTTTTGTTTAAAAAACGATAGGTATGAAATTTATGTGTCAAGGAATAAAACCCAGAAAAATAAAAAACAATATTTTTATTAAAGTTTTTTGGTAAATGCAAAGAGTTACCACCAGACAACCAAAATGTAATAGCTGTTAGCGTTTATGGCAATTTAGTTGATTTTAGGCTTATTGTAAGTAGAAGCAAATATCATATTAATTACGTCAAATAAATAGTTAAAAATAATAACAATATCGAAGCTACAATCTAATCAACGTAGCACACTGTGATTCATTGATATTCCATCTTTGTAAATTTTATATCATTTACTAATTCATGAAGTAATATTTACAGAAAACAAATTACTGCAAGTAGTTACCTATCTAAAGTTGCCAATATTATTAAATACTTAAACCAATCGTTTTACAAAAGATTATTGATTTTTTTCCTTTTTATTTACTTTTTAAGTACAATTTCTTAGGCACTGTAAACAATATATCATAAATTCATTACACTGTAATGTTTTCATGTAAAATTTACACATTAATATTAAAGGCAGTAAATGTAAGGCACATTTGACAGTGATATGGCTTGTAGAAAGAGATATGAATACATATATTCCAATAAAAAATAAAGGAAGAAAATACGTATTTATATTTATCAGTTCACAGTATTTACAATTCAACAAAATTATAGCTGAAATTCAAACATCAGGCATTGAACTCCTTTACTTCAATAAAACTAAGCACCAAGTGAAGTTATTCTAAGAAATAAAAAAAACATATACGTAGATACCATTTTATATAATGAGATTATGAATAAATAGCAAGCTGAACTATTTACTTCCTATCTTAATTGCTTATCTCAAAAACAGACATCGCTTTCGCCGTAGTTTATAAAAGTGTCACAATCTAGTAAAGCTCACTATTTATTATATGAATTAAATATTAAGTTTGTATGACAATATCCATTAGCTTAAATCACAATTCAACATCATCCACAAATAATTCATTTTTACAATATCACACAAGTCTACATACAACAGTTCCATATCTAAACTACTAATGATTTCTCTACTCATCCATTTATACTAAATATGGCGTACCAACATGAATATTTAATATTTTAATAATCATGACTAGTTATATTATTCTTTTAATTTTCCAAAACACACTCAGAATATGCCTTGACTACGATTTGTTACCAAAACGTTGAAGGCACACGGTCGTTTTCATTTAGAATTAGAAAATCTCATGAGGCACCACACATTATTATAAAAATATCATTGACAATCCAGGCCAGGCCAAATTCTAGAAGATTATTTCTGGTAAGGAATTATGTAAATAAATTACAATTTGATTAGTATTCTACAAGGTGTATTTACAAAAACAGCAGCACACTACAGCCGTGACGTCACTGGACAAGCTTCAACCGAGATTCTAAAGTTGCAAAACAAATTTCTAACAGATCAAATTATTGCATATTTTTCTATTCGCGTCACTACTAAAATTTCACTGCGTCAATCTTTCGTACACTTTTTTAGGCATACTCAATCTTACGCAACATGAAATACAGTCCAACATCCCCGTTTCCCTAAAACTGTAGGAACACTTTCGATGGTTGCACTTGTCTAGAACCTGTACACGAGTATCCTCGGTCAGTACCGGTCCATGGAGGTGGAGGACCGGCTGGTGACGTCACTGGCGGCGTCGGTGCTGCTGGAGCGGCGGCGGCTGGAGTCGTCGCCGGCGCCGGGCAGCGGGGACCGGCATCAGAGGTGCTCGTCGCGCCCGTTCAGCGGTTGTCGCTCGGCGTGGTCCGACGGCCGGTTGCGCTTGAAGAATCCGCACTAAGGGGGGTAGGAAGTCAGTGAACGTGTTAAAAAAGCGGTTGATGGTATCGTATCCTATAAACTGTTTGAACATGTCATTAAATCCTTAAAGTGAGTATGCTGTTAACACTTCAATTTAAATATAGCTTTATGTAATAAACAACGATTAGAAATAAATAAATCTAACACAATTTCACTTTATACGGGACGTTATTATCAATTCCTGCCTAATCTTTATCGCGTTGCCTTTCCCTACCAAGAATGACTTATCGAAGCTTATACATACTTTGTACAGCAGCAGAATAAGCAGCAGCAGCAGCAGCGCGCCCGCGGCGGCGGCCAGGATGATGACCCACAGCGGCACGCCCCCCCCCGCGCCGCCGTCCGCGCTGGAGTGCAGTGACGTCACCGCCTCCGCCGCCACCAGCGGCGCGGACGCCGGCCGGCCCAGCTGCGGCAGTGACGTCACCTCCGCCGCCGCCAGCGAGGATAGCTTCACGTGGCTGCCGGACGACATCTGCACAATACCATCTTTTCCATTAGCATTAGGCATATAGTAGACATTAACAAAATGTGAAGAACATTTCTTTATTAGTAGTTATTTTTAACAATCTTGTAAGTATTATAAATGCGTGTTTGTTCTGAAAAATGCAAAGATGAGTGTTCTTTCACGAAATTACTGAATTTATGGATTTGGTTGAAACTTTAACGCAATTAGTTAATACAGCAAAGTTCTAGTTTTAGATTAAATAAAAAACACACTTATCTCCAAAAGACAGGAAAATAAGTCAAAACTATGCTTACTAAGTAACCCACTACTCATCAAAGCTAAAAAATCACCCACGCACCTTCTGCAGTTCCGTAGCGTTGACCCTGGCCCGGAAGGCGACCCACACCTCCTCGCCCTTCATCAGCCGGCCCGTGCTGCACGACAGCATCGCGCACTTGTACTTCTCCTCGCAGCGCTCCAGGATGTCCTTCAGCTGGCTGGACGACTGCGGAGACTTGGTTATTGAAGGTGCAGGATGGATGCACTTAATAATATTTGGAATCAAAGTAATGCAACAAACAAGTATACTGTGAATTTATGCGACCTTATGTAAATGTTACGGCTAATACCCGAAGTGCGGCTACACCTAGTTTTAGCCGGTTAGAAGTGTTCTTAATATGGAAAACTGTAAAAAAAATGTACCTATGTATATAAAAACTGGCTTCAATCATGAGTCGACCGCTACGCGGGACTCCTTTTTCTGGGTTCTTACCGGCTAAAACTAGGTGTAACCGCACTTCGGGTATAAGCCGTAACATAAATATATAATATTCAGTTTCTGGGTTGCTTGCTAATACTTTTATCTATTCGGTATTATATTAATGTAGGAAATGGACGTGGTCGATTAGTTATATATCTTTTAAAATCGTGTTAATATTTCGACTTTGTTTTATATTGGTTGCTTGCTTTTAGGGTTTAAAAGATGCCAATAATAACCTCAGTTTGCCTTCGTCTTCTAGTGCTCTCTCGTTTGTCCGACCACGAACTGTAGCCGCCACGTCCTCCTTGAGCGCTGTAGGATTGACCTCCTGAAAAATGATTATAAATATTATAAAAACCAAGAGTTTTTGATAGCGATACATTGTTTACTTGGACTACTTGTACCTTAATTGTATTAATATCATACTAATTTAAAATGTCACACTTACCAGATTGGGATGATGAAGAGTAGGAGTAAGAGCTTCCACCTCCAGAAGAGTATTGACCTCCACCAGCCTGGTAACTACCACCTCCTGACTGATAGCTTCCTCCACCAGATTGAAGGCTTCCACCTCCTGACTGGTAGGATCCTCCACCTGATTGGTAACTTCCACCGCCAGCTTGATGACTTCCACCTCCGGTTTGGAAACCGCCGCTCTGTGAGGAGTGCGCGGACCCGCTGGTGGCACCGGTTACATCACCGATCCCGTATTTGAATTCGTTGTTAGAACTTTTGGCTGCGTTGGCTGCGAATCCTGTTAATTGCTCGTCATCTTCATCAGCAACGACTGAAACACTACTGGCCGCTCCGTGGTATGTAGTAGATCCTTGGTTCATTATGTTCTTATTGACGGTTTCTGTTGTCGCCCAGTTTCCATGTACGAAGCCCTGTTGGCTGCTTCCTCCACTCTGCTGGTTGTTGCCGTAGCTTCCATGACCAACATAGGTGTTGAAAGAGCTGCCAGCTTCGCCTTCGTGTCCTAGGTTTCCGTATTCCGTGCTTGACTCTGTCTGGGATATGATATTATGATTTGCGTCATATATAACTGTCTTATTCCTCACTTTGGTGATGTGACCTTGAGCTCCTTGTCCTTGACCGTAAGCGCCTTGATTGTACGAACCTTGACCGTAACTACCTTGTGAGGAGCTTTGGTAATGACTTCCCTGGTTGTAGCTACCTTGGTTGTAACTACCTTGACTTTGTCCATGAACGTTTGCTGCTATCAATTTCCTGATTCTGTCTTGCTCTTCGAGAGACAGACTATCGAAGTGTTCATCGTACCAAGTCTGGTTGTAGGAATGTGATACTCCTCCATGTTGTCCACCAGTTTGACCGTAGGTTCCGGCGGATCCCTGTCCATATTGTCCTCCAGAAACATGTGTGTTGACAGTTCCACCAGAGTTTTGTCCATAGCTTCCACTTGAGGAATGTGATGATCCTGATGAATAGCCGCCGCCACTCACGTGCGATCCGGACTGTCCAGCTTGACTATTATAGTAAATTCCACCATTTAGAGCTTGTTGTTGTTTTGAGTCTGAAAGATACAATAATTTCCAAAATATATGCCTGTTTTTCAACATCGAAACTTTTGTGTATAAATTTTACTTACAGCTGTCATCTCCCCTCTGAATCTCCAAGTTACGGTACATGTTTGAGCTCAGCATTTCTAAAAGTAGACACAAAGTTTTTAATTTCCGTTACCGCATATTAATCAGTTTTTTTACACATTATTAAACCATAACAAAACCTACCTTGTTTTTCCTTGACCAGCAGGATTTGATAGTCATTATCGTTTCTAATATTTGAGGGGTCTACGAATTTTGCGTAGTCGCAACGCACGTTGCCGAGCCACTGTGGCTGTGCCATCATGTACATTAAGTTCTCGCCTGAAATAAAAAGTAAACAATATAGAAACCTTTTTTAATGGCTAGTACAAACGTAAGTCTTTTTTGAATATTATAATTTAATTACCGTCATGACTTTCATAAGGCCACAGGATCTTAATATCTGCCCGCTCAACATCGAATGGTCCTTCGTTCCTGATGTTGTACTTGTGGATGATGTGTGGTCCGATCCTCTCCTCATCAGATTCCCAGCCTTCGCCGAAATTTGAGATGTTGTAGAATACATCCGGCGGCTCAGATTTACTGCAAGAAGAGAATATTGGTTATTGTTAAATTCGCAGGAACGACAGATGTAAATACAAACATTTTCTTCATTGAAATAATATTTTCATTATTTGGAACAATAGATGAAATGAATGAATTAAGAAAACTGGTAATTGCAACTTCTGCTGTCCCTAAAACGGCTTTCATCACGTTTTTTAAAGCCTTGTCAGCATGTAGGTTCTTAATACTTCGGTGGTTCAACTAACTATGTCTCAAATCAAATATACGGCATCTATTTAAAGACTTAAGACATTAAAACTTGTGGAAAAACATCATCTAAATATACTTCGGTAAAGGCATACTGACGGTATAACAGTGAGCTGCGCGTTGACCTGCAGCGGCACGGCGAGGCGGCGGCGGTTGTCGTCGCCGGTGCCCTGCTCGGGGTTGGTGCTGTTGGCCTCCAGCCAGAACTCCAGCGAGCGCGCCACCAGCTGCACCTCTAGGATCACGCGGAACTTCATCTGGAGCGAGAGGTGAGTATGAGGGATTGTGGAGTTAAAGTTGTGATAGGAAACTTGAAAAGCTCTACTCTACGTGGAACTAACAGTTGGTTATACATATAAAGCGGCGATCAATGCTTAAACTATTGGAAAAAAACTATTTCGGAAGAATCCAACATTATAAAAAGCTCAACTCGCCTCAAAGCGATCTAGATGAAGTCTATACAAAATTGAATCGATTACAGAACTAACTTACATAGGTATCATGATTCATAGGATTCCCCAAGTCACATTTGACAGTTTTGTTGGTGGCAGCGTTGACAACGGAGCAGTAGATGGGCGTTTTGTGCGCGTTGTCCTCATCCAGTCTCTCCATGCGGGCGTATGTGACGCCCTCGGGTATTCCGAGGAAGAAAGCGGCCTCGAACGCGTCCTCACCAGCGTTGTCTACGGTCACGTCGATGTTGAGGTTTTCGTTGGAACCCAGTGCATACTTCTTGGATTCACTGTACTCACTGTAAAATAAATGTTTTTTGATTACCTACATGTTTAATGGGTTTAGGTTCTTTAACAAAAGAATAACAACCTAAATATTGTATACCTTATTAAAGGCTGCTATAGAAGCATAATGACTTAAACATTTACTTTGTTCTAACATTTTACTATGTTCGTTTTTGAGTCTTAAATATTCGATTTTAATTACGGCAGTCGGTAATTCAACTATATTCACTTCAAATCGAACTATGACCAAAAGAAAATTACTTACGTCATGACCTCCATTCGTAGATTGGGAATGCAAACGTTATCAGGTCCACAGTTCTTCTGGATATTCAGAGAGTCAGTGTGTACGATGCCCTGGGTCTGATCCAGCACGGGAGGCACCACCGGGCCAGACGATTGAGACACCAGATCATAGGTCATTTTTACTTCAATAGGAGTAAGTTTGTCACGGATTTCGTCCTGCAAAGAATACATAAGTTAATTTTTTAGGTTTTGATGACATAGTCATTAAGATAATGTTTGTAAACGTACAGCTAAGTACACGGTGACTTCCTGGCAGGCAGCTTTATTTTGGGTGAGCTGTATCCGTTTCCTGTAGGTGGTTTGACGGGACTCCAGGAATATCCGTTTAGTCGTTGTCTGGCGCGAGTCCAAGTCCAATATCACATCAAACGCTAAAATATTACAAATAAAACATTAATGTTTTCTTTTACTATATTTTTTACGTCTTTTTGTAGATGGTTATTTGGGTTAGACTTATTGGCGGTCGATTTCTAAGTTCCAAAGTTGAAACTGAAAATGACACGTATGAAAATCTTGGAAACTCTTAAATATCCTTTAAAACGGTCATTATGAATAACCTGCCTTAACGATCAACTAACATAACACAGTGTATCCTCTACGACAGATCTTAATGTGCCTTTCACAACATCGAATATTAACGATCAAATGAGTGGAATTTATTTACATAATGCGGTTCCATTATTATCTTAAGCCTTTGAGAAACTTAAAACAGTAAAAGTTGATTTCGATAATAGTGAAACCACAAGTTTTTTAGAAGTGATATGAACCAATTTTGCTACTCCACTCACTCACCGAAGTAGCAGATATATCCTTCGGCTTGAAAAAAAGAAAAGATAAATATTTTGCACCACAATCCCAGTAGGCTAAATACATTAAGTAATCAACCCTTTCAATTCCCAAAACAAATAACGATATTATATTTAAACTATATTTTAATTATATGGGATTGCTTAGGTACATAAAATGTTTTTTCGTAATTTAGGGCTGATCATAAATAAAACAGTTAAAATTCTTACCAATTTGCTGATCCACATTGACGCCAGTATAAGTGAGACAGTACATCAGATGCGCACACGCAACCCTGGTACCGTTAGCAAGTCTGCAGCTCTTGTCCTCAACAGATATCAACTTGCTTTCATCTCGGAATTTCACTTCAGCCATTACTTTTACTACTGGTCGGGACCTGAAAAAAATAATAAAGTTTAAAAAGAGACATCATGTTAGAACAAGATGGATTATTGATAATACTGGACACTTACTTTAGGAATACAACACTGTCAGACTTGTAAGCACCAACCGCGAGATCAGTGTATTGGTTATCATCAAGATCCACTCCCCCAGAGAGGGAGAAGCCGAATGTGGTGAGTCCAGGGTTGATCTCCTCGGCGGTGATGGCCTGCGACGCCTTCACACTGATGCCGTTGACGCTGCCGTGGTAGATGTACACCACGCCACGACCATTGGCTCCGCTGTAGGGCGCGCCAACAGCAATGTCTGAAAATTCAATGTGTTTAGTGAAAGCATTCTTACTATAATGACAGTGTCTGTCATTGGATTTGTGAATATAAAGATTCTTATTATTTCCAGCATTATTTTATTCTTCACATCAAATACAACGACGATTAAATGAAGTCTTAATCTTTTGTTTCTCTATCCCACTCATTCTAGATAAGTTGAACTTGCTAGTTGAAAAGGTCAAATAACTGAACTTACCTCCAAATCCATCGTAGTTAATATCGCCAAGTGAAGTAACAGACAAACCAAATCGACCTTTGGAAATTTCACCAGTTCTGGCATGGCTTTTGGCGTATGTCTGCAAAAATATTACATTTAATACTTAAAATCCTGCTGCTGACATCTAAATACTTTAAAAATCAAAGAATTCTTACCCTATCTTTTCCTTGATAAACCACGTAAATTCTACCATGTTCGTAGCCATCGCTCTTCGTTCTAGTGAACATTGGTGCTCCAATGATCACATCGTCAGCACCATCGCCGTCTATGTCACCAGACGCGAGGCAGTATCCGAAATAGGCACCGATTTGATTTCCAGTGATGTTCTTTATATTCTGAAGCTCCCAGGTATACAACACCACCTATTAAAGACAATAAAACGTACGTAGCACAAAGAAGTCAAGATTAAAAAAGAAAGATTAGCAATAGTAGGGAAACTAACAAGTCCATTTAAGTCATTTCCTCGTGGTACCCCAACAGCTACTCCTTGAAGGCCTTCGCCAGCGAAGTCTCCAACGGCCACAGAGTATCCCATGTACGAGTCATCATATTGAAGACTGGCTTCTGGCGTAGAAATAAGACTCGGCTTCTGAGACGGAGACTGAGAATAGAGCTGACCTAAAACCAAACATTTCAATGTCAATACTCCTGAAGTGGTAGGACAAAAACAAGTTAAAATGAAGCTGAAATTCTGAAAAGCGTGATAAATTAAATGGTCTTCATGATGGTGCCGTCTTGATGTATGTTTAGGTATGTTTAAAATGATCTTCAGTTGTGTAATAAAAGCTTAAGCTTTATGTTACGATGATCGACTGCAATTATACTTTTATATCTGATGTATTTGGTTTTTCCCCAATGATAAATATACTAAAACACCTTATGTTATAATTAAATAAAAATCCAAATGGTTAAAAATCACCAAATCCTTGTTACAGCGACCAAAATTTTAAAGCCAATTATATATTATGGTTTCTAATTAGTTTTAACTCCAAGCATGGTATTTCCTTGTTATGTTTATGGTAAGCGTTAAACACCAATTTAACCCTAAAGTCGCATTGTCAATCTAAAGGTAAAATATTACTATATACACTTTTGCTAAAAATTTATTTACATTAAACATCTAACGAACAACACCACATTATTACAATTGGTTTACAATTTTGAGACAGGAATTCTATTTACAATGTTCAAACAGTTTATTTATTAGTTTCTTCTAGTTTAGACACGTATGAATATAAAAATGGATCTAATTTCGTGCAAATATTACTGAGTTTCTAATCATCTGCAATGAGACTAGAGTAGAATGCTCGGGGTCAATGAGGTGGGTGGATGGTCTACGGCCTTCTAATGGTAGCCCGAGGTCGAGGGAAGCTGATGAAAACATTGTTCTTCAAGCCACATTATAGGAAGATTTGTAAGAACAATGACTACTGCGATCACTTCTAAATCTTCTCTTTGTCTCACAAACGTAAGACAGAAAGAGTTTAAAAAGATCTGTCTACAGAAGTCGACAAGGCTGGTTTAGGATTAGGCGCTCATAAGCCTCTCACATGGTTATATATCGGTTAAGAAGTTAAATGGTCAGTCGGCGATACGTTAGGTTATTTCTTTTTCTTTTACCTTCTTCCGGTATTTTCGGCATAAAGAAGAGGAACTTTTCATGTGGATCTATGGAAAACGATCGCCCTGTGGATTCGAGGCAACAATTCAGTAAGAGATATCATCAACAATTAATTGTATTTTCGAGCTTTACATAGACTTCTTTTTAATCACGGATAGCTCTTAAAGTATACTTTAGCTTCGTTTTAATTCTAAGGCTACAATATACAACTATGGTACTTGTGCAATCATTGCCAATTAGGCGTGTGATTTACAAGAACTTAAAACAAATGAATAGTCAACCCACCTTGCCAGTAGAAGCTTCCAGGCGCGCCCATGAACAGTCGCTGCCCGTCCTGTAATTGTTAAATAAATCACTATTATCAACACTCACACAATCTAAAGAGTTACAATTAGTATCGTATTTCGTTGAAGTTGGAAACTCTTGTTCATTGTGTTCACAGCAAGACCCTATTGATACTGAATGACACTCTAAAGTTGCAAGTTTGCAGAACACTTGCAAGCGAGACGAGTGGTTCATGACTTGTGTTTTGTTTACAAATAATTTACTGCTGTTTGAATGAATAAGTTCTTTAAAATGGAAGGATCTTGGCCCAGCAAGTAAAACAATCCAATGCTTAGGTACTTAATTTTTTTTTGTCTTTATTATATACCTATTTCTAAATTGTTACAAAACCTCAAAGCTGTTATGTTAACAACAGCAATAAGACTGTGCTATCTCCAACATTTACGAGTCCACTGCATTCAGAGAAGCCACATTCTCGTCGCCACTTATGATAATGCACCCAAAGGATAGTGTCCTAATTGAAGCTTGCGATAAAAATATATGCTTTGAAAGTGTTTGGAATTATTTGTGATAATAAATTAGAAAAGGATGCAATGCATTGCTTACGGTACTTTGGTTTGATTACGGTTTTTTTTTTAAACTGTTGAAGGTTAAACCAATATAGAAGTTTATTAGTTACTAGTAGCCGCCCGCGACTCCGTTCGCGTGGAAGTCGGTTTCCCGTGGGAATGAGATGTTTTCCCGCGGTAAAAAGTATCCTATGTGTTTTTCTGATGTCTAACCTACATTACTGCAAAGTTTCATCCAAATCCATCCAGTAGTCTTTACGTGAAAGAGTAACAAACATCCATCCATCCATCCATCCATCCATACATCCTCACAAACTTTCACATTTATAATATTAGTAGGATAGCAGAGTATGTCTTTGTAGGTTGACAATAAACGATATAATATCATATCTAATAAAAATAAGTAAATAGAATTTACATTTGGTTAGCACTTAGATAAAAAATAATAATTTTACAGATTGTTATACTATTTTTGTCCCTATTTAAAATTACTTAAACCCTTAACAGTCGAGTAAGATAACCGCACGAGATAACTTGTCGCATCCCTCTGAGAACGTGACGGTATTTAACTACCCTCGATGACCGTAAAAAACAAATTAACATGTGTTCTGTGACTCCCAGAGATTAGGGTAACGATTGATGGTATGGCGTGTGTGAGAAAATCTTTTGAACCAAATCATTGCGTACTTTATTTAATTATCTTTAAATAAGTAAAACTATAGGCGTTTAAACCAACAAAGTGCAAGTTTATACGATAGGATGGAAAGAACCTAGTTATACGAGAATATTTTGAAAATAATTGGATTTGGAAATTGAACTTGGGATTGGGAGCTACTGAATCTACCGCTGTGCTACTGAGATAATCTTAAATTACGAATGGATAGCTAAATAATCACAGCAAAGCAGTAAGCGGGCGCCAGTCACCCGATGAATATCCACTCCGGCGCAGACCGTCAGCCCTTATAAAGCTCGACAAGCCCCGCGCATGCGCGCCGCGCACGCCCTCTGCCGAGTTGTCACGTGCAACCACATGTCACTGTCACCCCACGAATTACTGACACCACACAGCAATGTCAAAGTCCCGCAAGTGCCTTTCAGAAAATTTACATACCACAAAAGCTACGACTCTACGAAAGCACGCGTGAAAATTAACTTTGAATTTCTAAAGGCTCAATGCCATTTATTGTTGGCGGGGTTCTTAAGGACATTAAATAGGTAATGAATGTTGAGTCACGCTTGCGCCCGCGCACATAAAAGTAACAGTACTCAGCATAATTGAATATTAAATCTAGTAACACATGGTCGGAAGCAGTTAAACCTCCGCCAAGGGGTTCGCGGCCTGCGCAGGCGACGGTGAGGTAAAACTCGCATTGTTCTAAACGTTTTGAAATGTATATGGTGGGCAAGGTGGGCTTTTTACTGTGGGAACCTGGAAATTCATACTTTACAATACCTTACCCACAAAAAGTCTCTAAAAACCCGAAAGAAAGCCCACCGACCAAAGAAGTATTTAGGCTGTATTATATTAACACAAAAAGATTGTTATTTTAAAATATAAACCTCTATGCTAATAGGCCATTACTTTCCTCGAGTATTTACATTAATATCGAGATCAAGTATTTCAAACTTTAATATTTACACAATTGTTCGAACAACTACGCGACGTGTCATACCGTGACTACACAAATATCCATTGAATTCGTTATGATATCTCTACTTGCATTTTCTCTGCTATTTTCCATAGGGTAAATAAACCAGTTGATATAGGCACATTTAAATAGCGTCGATAAATCAGAAGAAAATAGCATTACCGCTTATTGCTGCTAAAACCCCATCATATCATTGCTTAATTAACTTTTCTACTAAGTAATGAAACTTAAGAGAGAGGTTAGTAGACTATATTTAGTGGAGTCAGTTTAATGGAATAAATTTTACCTTCAATTAATAAGCAAAAGTACTTTTAAAGTTCAAATATATCGTCTCCCTTAAACAGATCTCAAGATCAGGTGCGCAGGCGTCGATATTAAAATTCAACACGAATTGCAACAATGAATAGCAATGAACGCCCGCGGCTAGCTTCGCACCTCTCGCGCAGAACACAAATAAAATAAAAGGACCCATTGAATATCTATTGACTTTACTCTCCATTGTTTAGTATATTGGAGAGATATAGGTAGTTAATGTAATATAAGGAACAAAGTACCCACCTATTTATATTAAATTTAGAAAATAGCAGCTTTTTTTAAAAAAAAAAACAAGTTTAAAAAAAGTTCATATTGCCATACCAAAACGTGTGGTTAATTCAAATTTCATTCAACACTTTTAACAATCTGATAACAAACGTGTAGAAATCAGCTCCTCGCAACATCTGAGCCAAATCTTACAAAAACCGTCACGTACCTACAAGATGCGCGGGCGCACGGAAGATAACGCGAGGATTTATTTAACACCAGCGATCTATTCAGAGAACCAGATGACATCTTACACTCCTTTTTCTTAAGTTGGTTGATAGTAATCTTTAGGCGGAACATAATGCTTTGCATTTTATGGTGTTTTGATTTATAAAAAAATATAGTTTAAAAAAATTCTTACTGAAAATAAGAGGATAATAGAATAAAAGGTATTTGAATAACTTATCTTCGAATGGTAAGCAATTTATTTATATAAACGATAGTTTCCCAACAATGTAGGAGCTCAGATACAAAAAGAAATCTTATCTTTCATTCCTGCACAACGCAGCCAGCATGTAACTCAACGCAATAAAAAACTCACTTGTCTACCAAATAAAGCGACATAATAAAACAGCAATAAAAGTTTGTATACTATTTTCAAAATAGGAATGATCCGCCTTCCCGTTCACTTTTTGCGCGGGAACAATATAACTTTTTAATAATTCATAAGCAGGCAGAGGACCGCAGTCGCGTCACGTGCGGCCGGCAGTCGCGCAATCACGACGATACTTTTTAAAATAAAGCGATTCCCACGATTGTTGGCCCACGATGTTTTACATGGATCCTGCGGTCCACGTCCCGTGAATGTGGGATGTAACCAACATCCCCGTGATACCTCATTTACATAAACTCCGCATTAAGTCCGCATCCATCTTTCACGTTAGAATATTCCGTCACGATTCTGCATTCTAAATACTAAACTTGCTTTTAGGAGTCACTTAAGACGAAGATTTAAAGTGTCGTGATATTTGAATGTTTGAATGACCATACTAATCTGTCAAATGTGCAGGCTTAATATGGGCATGCGCATCAATTTGCAATAATTTGACACTGCGCAATTTACTCTCAATCAGAGTTAATAACCATGTTCTTCTCAAGAAATGCAAAAAGTATGCATTTTCATGTTGTCTTGGTAATTATTAGCGTGACTAAATGATAATGTGGCTTCTCATTGGGGTCAAGTTAAACTGTGAGATCGTAACACTTGCAAAATATAATATATTTTTATGAGAAGATTATTTTCTTTTTTTTAGGTATTTCTTTGCTATTTGACATTAATAATTTACCTTAGAAATAGCAGCAGCGAATCCAGCCTGGCAAACACCAGTTTTACGTTGTCCGTGAGTTGCTGTAACATAATATTTAATTTAAAATTATGAAAGTACTTATAATTTCTTATAAAGGTTTTAAAAAGGTGTGAATAAAATACAATATACAGGTTATAGTGCAGTAAAATAACATCGACATGTTTCACATCACTAATGTGTACGGAACTTGCATGCTACACAGAATATTGCATTAAATTATGATGTTCATGAGAGATTAATGGTAATAAATATTATTATTGATGATTGTATAAGCAGCAGGTAGTGCTTAAATCACATTCTGAACTTTGCAATCATAAAAAAGGACTTTACATAGGTACTCTTATACTCAGTTACATAATTTAAACTAAAAACGTTGTTTTATGACTGACTGTGATTGTAGGTACCGAAATTAAAATAGATGAGATTCAATGGAATTAACTTATTTAAAAAAAAATTGTAAGACTCCGCATACGACCAATTTTTGAAAGCATTCACCAAGTTTAAACGGTTTTTAAATAAATTGCTCGTGTGTGGAGTTCTAACACATGACGCGCTAGTTGCTAGTTCTATCTACAACGGAAGATTTATTTTATTTTTATTAAATGATGCTTTTGTGGTTGTCACGTCGATCGGTGTTTTTTTACAGAGTGCGTTAATACATCTAACTTACAAGTTGCCTTAACTCACCCTCGTCCAAAGCACGGTACCCTGAACAATGCAGAATTTATCAAAATTGCCAATCAAACACGCCACAAACTTATTTCAAATAAAATTTAGGTTGTTTGCATTTATAATTTGGTAACACCGCGCCTACCCTTGAAAAGTTCGCGCCATTAGTAAAATGTTTCCCGCGCATCACGCCGCCGCCATTACCGGAGGAAGTGACGCGCACTTTTCGCGCGCTTTTGTCAAACTATATGAAGCACTTACCAAAATAGTCAATACAAATGCGAATTTGGTAATAAAATGCAATGAGGCGTGGTATATAAGCGTTTAAACTTATTTCATTCTTGTTCAGCCAACTTATTCCAACATCAGCACATTAGTCTAGTATTTATTATTGCCACCTCGGAATAACAACAATAATAAATGTGCTGTAAACTCGTTCCAAACTTTATTTTGTCATTCTATAATTTTCCTCAAAAGTCTCTTACTACTTTGACCCTATTAAGACTTAGCCACATACATACACTTTATTACTGAAAGCATAGTAATTTATAATGAATTACTCACAAATCCTGCAAGGTGAGAACTCCAGTGAGTCCGTCATGTCCGCGGAGTTGGCCACGAAGCAGTGCCCCACTGGGTCCCGCTGGTTCAGCTTAGCTGACACATAGGAGACGTACCGGGGGGCGCAGGCCTGTAGCAATAGAACAAATATGATTAAGCTGGTGTTCCCGTAAACGCCTGAATTCGAAATACCTACTACTTATATCATCGAACGGGAACTTGCGCTAAACTTTTATAGTGTTGAGCGGGCAGGTACGAGAAAATAATTTATAATGTTCACTGAGTGTAACATTTAAAAAACACGATTTAAATTCTAAATTACGATTGTAGGTTCATATAATTTCCGAAAAGAGTGATGGCTTTTTTCTCTCGGTCTACGGTTAGGTAAAGTCGAAGTTTGTAACATTCATTATGTATATGTTACATATCTATGATGAATAAAAGAATTTTGATTTTGATTTTTGATTTTGCGCATTGAAATATTTTCATAAATGTACGCTTAAGACTAGTTTCTACGCATCTGCAAGCAAAACATGCGTATAGTTATAAAAATAACAGATTTATAAATAAAATGTACCCAATATAAACGGTACCTATGCACCCCTATTTCGTAGAATAATATTAAGTCGGATGTTTATACAATTAATTCAATATGGTGTTGCCTGTGTATGAGATTTTATAACTGTCTCTACATTTCCGAGTAAGTAAAGTTATATCAAGACACATTATTATTTAGAGTTATTTAACAAGTAAGTGATTTATCAGAGGGATTGACATAATATCTTGTAGAAAGATAGTTTTTTTTACCTTTAGTAAGTTAACTACAGGATCTGTTGTAAATTCTTATAAAAAAATATATCCTAAATTGCTGAATTTCCTCAGTTCTTATAGTTATTTAATTGTATTATTTGGTATTGTTATTAATAATTTACTCAACAAAACCCGCTTATTCTCTCCCTTCCATTCGCTGATGAAAAGAAAACACCATCAAGTGTGCGCACGCGCTGCCCGTGTCAATAAAACGTGGAGTCGCCGCGTTATGGAAAATAAACAGCAGATGGCGGAAACCACAACACCGTGCGCCGACGCATCTCCGGGCATCATTGAAATGAATCACTATGCTTGAAAATGCATTGGCATTATTCACTTGATGTATAATCATTATGAAATTACTAACCTTGCGTGCAGATAAAGTAGATACCTACATAATAGAACACACAAGTTTGTAAATAAACATGTTTTAAAGCTATTTATTTGGTAACTACCTACAGGTTTCAGTTAAAGGTAAAAAAGCTTATAAAAACTTAGATTAAGATCCTTAATCGTCTATTTTAAGGTTCTAAATGATTTGCAAACATTGAATAGTTCCTAAGGCTGCCCATGTTTTATTCCCAGGTTATCGAGGAATCATTGCTATCGTAAACCGAGCAAACGGACAGGTAAATCACTTTCTTATTAGATCCACCACTAATAAAACTGGGCTAGTTCTTTTATTTCCATGTTTATTTTCTCTTTTAGTAGCTCAAGTAGGTTTTTTTGGAGTATTAAAATAAATACAAAGTTTCCTAATAAAATCTAATTAAAGGGCGTTTTTCTAGAAACTGTTATTCATCCCTTTTTTCTTTTCGTTGTCTTTAAACTATCCTTAGTATTTTTTATTTAATTAAGTAATTATTAACTTCATATATTTTTGTGATGTTAGTAAAATTCTAATTCCTACCCTTTATTTTTTCATTTTCAATTCATTTATTTATTTCAGTAACACGAATCAACTAGTACAAGTTCCAGACTCATAAAGTACCTAGTATGTTAAATAAACTACAAAATATCTCAATATCTACACTTCCACATTTTAATCAGAGTAAATACTGTTATAGTTACAGCGAGTAAAGATAATGTTCTTCGTTTATAAAAATAAAAGGTTTATTCATTGGATACCCTACCACAATGTATTAATTAAAATGAAAGTAGGTACATTACCTACAAATTTTACCTTACTTGGTAAAATATCGCTTTTCTTTTAGAGTTTATCATTTCTCATAAACTATTTAAGTAGTTCATCAATGTGTCTGTGATAAACAGAATCAGCAAAGAAAACTGTCACAACATTTGAGAATGTAGCAGAAACTTTAGAATATCAAATGGTAGAACAAAGAGATTTCACTGAGTTCATAATTAATTAAATTACGAGACAGTCAATGACTAACAATTCTTTGACAAATAACATACTGAAAGTAAATTTAACCTTTACGAAAAAAACACTTTACTGAAAATTTAATTAAGGTTGTAAACCTGAATAGAATACCTACCAACTACTTTTACAAATGTTTTGAAACTTTAATAAAACTCTTCTCTTCTTTTCATGCTTATCATTTCTTTCTATTTTCAACAAAACAATTGGTATTTGATTATAAGCAGGAATATTATATTAAATATTTTCTCTCGTAGTATAACATGCCAGTAGGTATCTAAGGTGATTCACCGACAATACAGTGAATCATCAGCGGACCACAGAGGACGGACAAAGATCTTTATAAGGTAAAAAAACTGTGTAATATATGATTCATGACTTATTAATGCTAATTTACTGGGCGAAGTGTTATTCTTTCGAAATTTCAGATGTTCAGTTGCTGAGTTCTTTTGTTTTCTTTCTTTCTCTGGACTCCTAAACCTAAATATAACTCCTAAATATACCTAGTTTGCATACAAAGTTTACGAATATTTTCTCTATTATGTTGGTGTGATTAAATAGTTAAAAACAATTTTGAGAAAAAATACTTGCTTATAATGGAAACTATTCTATTGGTCAAACCGTAAATCTGTTATAGTTTATTATCAATACCCTAAATCTTATCGGACCACAAAGAATTCTTCATGGACCCGTTTTGCCTCTTGAGGTACGGAGCCCAAAAAATGTAATGACTATTTCAAAACACACACAAACCGCCATAAATTTCCATCTTCGCCTGCTGACTCAACCCGTGAACTCCCGCGTTACAAAAACGATCGATTTTGAACTAAAAACAAACTGTTACACAAGAACCAGCAATTGACAAAAGCAACCCGGTGGCCTATATACCGCGCCTGAAATAACCTGCCGGCAGTCCGACGCTGGAGAATGGGGTCAATGAGACCCAATGAAGAAAGAAGGAATTACACTGATTTGGTATTGATGGGTTAAATGAAACGGTCAATGCTGTCATCTTTTACTTTGTCTTTAAATGAAAAAAAACCTAACAAAGAGTGGGCTCTCTTTTTTAAACGTGGAAAAAAACAAAGTTACTGTTGCATTGACAATGTCTCAAATACTAAAATGCAGTTGTATGTCTGTGTTATCTTATAGGCAATAAAACATTGTCTCGCAAAGTTTGATGTGTTCTGTTCTGAAGCCATGTAGTGGCTGCATCGTAAATCAAAACGACAATATCTTTCGTCAGTTTCACCAACAAGCACAGATTGCTCAATCGTAAGTGACAATCAGGTTTTAGTCACTAAAATATACCGTTTCTAGAATATACATACGGATATTTAAACTAATATACCTAGAGATAAAGTGGTAAAGGGGTAATCTCTGGGAATACTTTACCGATTTAAAAAAACTTAAAAGAAATCAGAGTGAGGCTCATTTTATTTCCACGCCAGTGAAGCCACGGAAAACGATTTTCTTATTATTCACAGATACTTTTTATGTAATGCATACGACCTCATTTCGCATAAAACCTTCGCCGTCGTATCCTCATTGAAGTTCCCGCGCGCGCCATATTTAGCTGCGCATACGCAACTGTAATGGTAAGTTTTTCTTGACGTCTCCCTAAATAGCTGAACGGTGGATTCTAGTAAATCAACAGTACTGTGGAGGACACCTACATTGTGTGGATTCAAGTGGCGATATGCTGTTTAGTACAGTTAGTTGTCTACTTTATATGGACAGCGAGTTATACAGTAACGTACTCAAATTTTACAATAAATACATAAGTACAATAAGTAAGTAGGTAAATTATATACATACAAAGAAATATAAATATGCAAAAAGAAGCTTTATAAAATTGGTCTTCAGTATGTATTTTGCCCGTATCCCTTTAAGGACCTTCTATGGATTTTTAGGTAGGTACTTTACTTGGAAACTAGGCGTCTTTTTCTGACACTGTTCAATGAAATAAAAATAGAGCTATAAAACAGAAGTTTCATGTATGACTATTGTTCTACATCTTCAAACCATAATACAGCATTGACCTCAGAAATAGCTGTATCTTAGCATCAAGTATTTAATCCGTTTCTTTAATTACCGGCACCCATACCACCACCGTTACAGTCAATGGAGAACGACTATATCAGGCAAAGTAACTCTTGACCAGGTTTTTTTACTCTGTAACCGTGTAACTGACGGCCAGTTAGGTTTTTTTAACCCTGGAACCGTTGTGGTGTAACTGGTGACTGGGTTAGGTGATAGACCCGTTATTGTGCTGGTACTAGAAGGGTAAGAGACGTTATGTCGCCAGACTAGGACATTAGTTATTGAAGCTAATGAGATGTCTCTCTAGGTTTTAATTGGGATTTACTGTATGAAGATGATATTCAGAGTGTTGCCTGATCAAGAACAAATGTTAAGAGATTTACTGGCGGTAGGGTGCAGTGAAAAGCCCAATGGCGTCAGAGCTTACTACTAAATTGTCCTGCCTATTTCTAGAGCTTAATAGTTTTACTGTGTTTTGTTCATGGGGCAATAGTCTGGCTCCAAGACCGAATCTAGAGGCTTAAACTAGCGAGGACAACGCTCCTTCACCTTACACTGCGAAAATATATAAAAAATCCTTACTATTTTCTGACTTGTGTACTAACATACAAGACTTCCGTTAATTCTTGTTTACTATACAACTAGCTGTCACGGTGCACTGTCAGTGGCTACGTTACATAAGATATGTGTTATCTGCAACATCTCGCGGTAATGGCGATCTCATGTACGAATCAATGCTGCGCGGGAGTGGATTTATCAGCGCGTTTGTTGAGGTATAGAACAATGGAGCCAGAATCTAGGGGAACACCAAAGTTTCATTTACAGTGTATGTTTATTGATGAAATCGGGTGATATATTAGGTTGATGTTGAGTTAAATTCAATCATGATAGTTCTCTACTAAGTACCTTCATATGCCATAAAGGTAAGAAACCGGTTATTTACCTATATCGGTAGCTAATTTAAAAACCAAATCAAGACAAATTCTAGTAAAATGAGAACGCATAATTTAGTTTTTTCTATTAACTACGAACATGAGGCTGATAGCAATTCTCGAGCCTATTGCAATTCAACATCTGTTTAATCCATTGCAATTGCTCTATCATTATTTTAAAAAATATAGGTAGGAAGGTCCTAAAATTCCTAAATCCTAAAACACCATAGGTTTAAAATTTTAAAATAGAATACCATTCATAAAAACTCTGATAAATTAACATATAACTTATCAGTTGGTATATACACTTATGCCAAGACCCTAATGCAAGTTTAATGACCTGCCCATACTCCAACATCCTGCAATAATCTCTAAACCATCCATAACTGCTTATATTAATCAGTGGCATAGGTCACGACTTAGGCCATAACTTTGACACTACATCCAATTTATCTAATCCTAGGTATCCTATAGTTTCTATTACCTAGATCATGACCTGGAGATATCCTCACCTCCCAGTAGTGATGTATGGAAGATAGGCCATGTTTTGTTATTGGCTGGCGTGGAGGGATAGTAATCGGCGCAGACGCATACTTCTAGTAATTGCAAAGTTCATGTAATTAATATTGAGGTAAGGCGGGTTCGGTGTGAAGGTACGTGTGGGAAGGTAGTTCATAGCTTGTTAACAAATTGACCGCGTAAAAGGAGTAATAAATCCAAATAGTTAATGTTTACTCCAACGATAACATTTTTTCATCATACATTTATTACTGTCATATTATTTCTGTCTCCCAAATCAAGTAAATTTGACATTGGTATCAGTGCGACTGAGTAAGGGTGTTTGAAATGATAAACCGATTCCGAATAACTTTTGTATTTGTTTTGAATACGAAAAAAAAAAGTGATAAAATATGAGAATGAATGTCTTTCTTCACCTTCCAACTCTAAATCCTAACATACTGTAAATTACTTAAAGGCAAACAGTGCAACAATTAATTCCTCCAGATTGCAGTATCCTGTGTGTTTATCAGTCCGTTGTTCTGCGCCGGCGCCGCCCCCTTCCCTCGCCTTGCGCGGGCGCAGGTAGATCGCACGCGCGTGACAGCGGGGCGGGTCGGCAGGAAATATGGGGATTAGGCCGATATGGATGTTAGGACTGTGGGGTTAGGGTACGGGACTTAGAATAAAGGTTTATTTCACACAAGTTTTTACCATGAATAATTACCTAAATGTATTTAGTTAATTTCTTAGTCTAACCTATTAAGAAAGCTTTTTTTCTCAGTTTTCTGTTTTTTGAAAGTTGAAGTACCAACCAAATATTAACTTTTTTAATCGTATACTTTGCTTAAAAAAACGATTTTCTATTCAATTTTTTGTAACTGCTCTACAATTCCGACACCAGGATGTTTTAATATGCATTCAAGCTAAGTTCAAGAATCTAAGACCTACACACAACACAACAGATAAAAAGTCGTAACTGTAACTTTTCCATGTGTCTCAGTTCGCGTAACTAAAGTCGAACAAGTTACTCACTTATGAGTGTAGGTCGACACTCTTTTTGTTGTATCACGAACATTACTCAACATTACTCAAATATTATAATAAAACAGTTTTTACTAATACTGACAATGTTTTTCTTTTAATCTAAATTTCGACACTGTAATTGTAAAAAAATAGATATCAACTTTTTTATTAATCATATACTTAGTTCTTATAATATAACTCATTGCTTTGCTTATAAGCAAAGCTGCATACTTATCCAAACAATATTATGCAAACAATAAATAATATAGTGATTAAGTATGTATGCGCATGAGTGTATGAACGCTTGCTAACATTTTGGTGTTCCTTTATAGCAGGTCATTTGCAGGTGAATTGCGATTGTCTTCAAGATCGTTTGGCGGCCATTTTGTGCGGAATATCATGAGGTTTCCTGTTTGAAGTATTGATAGGATAGCACACGTCAATATTGCACATCCTTTGTAGGTGTAGACACACAGATATTGCTTTTGTGTCGTTGTGAGATACTGACTTGTAAATTGGTTTTCGTGGCTTTTCTTACATAATTCTGGATTGCGCAGATTAACCTTAAAAGCACATACTCAACCGATTTAAGCTTTACGTCGACAAAGAGAAGGCAAGTAAGAGGCTCTGAGTGTGTTTGTCGTCATCAGCTGTATATATATTTTTTCACTCGAATGTTAAACAAACTTCTGAATACGAATACATTTGTAAGGAGGTCAGAAATCATATTGAAATAAATTTATAATTAGCAAAGTTTCGTCCATTACATCTTGCATAATGTGAAAAACATCGCTGGCTCTCCATCAAGCAAGCCGTGGATATCAATATTTCCTCCTCGTTCAGTAATGCAGCAAATTGCTGACAATCGTAATGGCTGCCGGCGCCGTCTTCCTTATAAGTTGCGCGTACGCATCTCATTGAATATTTACTACGATTGTGTGTGTGTGATGAGTGACAGTCTATAGGTTCCGCGTATAGTCTTTTATTACATTTTATTATAGCGATGCAAGAAATTAAACGGTTGAATGTAGTCAAAGAAAAGAGATGAAGGTTTTATTATGATTGTCGGTTTTATAGCGACTTTGACTACCTTATAAAATTTCCTAATTACAATGTACCTAACGTTGGGTAGCACTGGAGTTATTTAATTCAGTACTTTACAAGCGTTGAAATAGAAAGTTATCAGAATTTATATTAATTTTATCGGTGCGTAAACTTAGTACCTAGGCATTACTAGATACAAAGGCATAGATAATTAAAATCCAAATTAATTGTTAGTACTTACGTTTACAACTTAATAAGGCGAAAATGAATAAACTATATAATATATAAGAAAGAGATTGGTTTCAATATTGTTAATAAAATAGACATAGATTTACAAACAAATTCATAATCATTGATCAATCAGGAACAAGAAAATCCGTTCTTTGCTACAAAAAAGTAGAAAGAAGAATATCAAAATATCACCTCAATATGACAAATTAACTTTAACTATAGTTAATCATTAGTAAAACTTACCCCATTGTTGCACCAATAAAATAAATAGAACTTTCAGAAATCCAAAAGCTACACGTCTTCTACAAAAGGTATTCTAGTACAACTTTATGTCCCATGGTTGGTATTGGAACACGATATCGTATTCTGCACCATAACATTCTTATCCTTTCTCCTCCATTTAGGGAAGCTTTCGGCAAATTGTAATGCAAAAGCTCGACTTTATAGAGCTTTGTTCTGCTTCAAATTTAGACGGCGAGCAATGTGAATGGTCTAATATTGACTCAGAAATTCATTGGATACAATGAATAATAAATAAATTTAAACATTTTACATTAACAATAGCTTTGGAAAAAAAAATTGAGATAAAAAATGTTTTTTTTTTTATAAAAAAGGAGGTTGATATTTCTTTTTATTATAATAGTAAAGTAATGAATAGCCCTTGATGAACTAGGGCAAATGGGAACATCATGATGATGCGGTTCAAATTAGGGATCCGTTATATACCGAGTTTAATATTTGAAATAGTAATTTTCACAAAATAATGAGAAAGAGCGTTCCAATTCTACTTAAAAAGATAAAAAAATGAAATGTAAATTTGATTTTAAATTATAGCAGCATGATAGATGACATCCTTTCTCTATCCAAATTAATGCATAATTAATTTACAATACACTTTAATAGTAAGACTAATACATTTTTTATTTGCAGCCAAAAGAGGAAAATAATTTACTTGTCTTTCTTCTTATCTTAAAAATTTGAATCTGCAGAACTCTTGAAATATAAAAGTCAGGTATCCTTCGTTAATGAGAGTCGGGGCGGCGCGTGCGTGACTGATTCGTGGTTATCCCCCCACTTATACTGAATGGGGGTTTAACTACCGTGATATTAATGGATTTAAAAAAGGTTTGCTTCATCTCGGATTACCTCGCTTTTACGAAACTGTAATTAAGTCAGTTTCTTTGAATAACTCGGGTAGGTCGATTCGTTTTGTGCTGAGTTCGGTTTTGGTTTTTAAGCAAATTTTAAAACCTTTCCATAAAAACACACACACACAATGCTGTTGTATAAGCATTATCGTAATCTATTTGACGTAGGGAACTCGCAAAATAAAAAACAAAAAGCCATTAACTTTTGTTGAAATTAACCGTGTTCGTAGGTACCTATATAAAAGCAACAATTAACGTCTCCCGCGCACATTAAATTACCGCGCACAATGGCGGGAGCCTACACAAAAATCTTTCTTCGTAAATTTGTCCAAAAATGCTAAATATTCGCTGGAAATTCCCGTCAAAGGTAAACAATAAAGTAGGTGCCGTGTAAGGAGGCTGTCACCGCCGCCATATTGGATGCGCGGGCGCAAGAAACAGAACACGACTTTGACAAATTACCCGGCAATTTGTCAATGCAAAAAGTTAAATACAGGATGTGTCAAATTAGCCCCCTAAAAGTGACATTAAATGTAATAACAGTGAAATTTAACAGACATATGGGAGTATTATAATTAATTCTCGTTTAAAATTTTTGACAGTTCGAAATGCCAAATTATTTTAAGTAGCACCTTTTTGGGTAATACATATACTCTACTTTCTTATATGTAATAACTCGGTACAATTTTCGCAACCGCTTTAGCCACCACTTATTATTTTAAACTTGCAATTATTTAAACACCGTTACATTTTAACACTGTTTACCTACTCATTTCGATATATTGTTTCAAATAATTCATATTGAATTCATCGAATATAGGACACTAGGAAACACAGGCAGGTGGCAGTCGCAGTCGAGTGACGAACGGACATATCGCGCGATTTATCGCAGGAAATTTATTTGCAATTACAATGATTTACTGGCGGCTAACGATCACACAGATGCCGAGAAACTGATCGAAACGTGCTTTTAATAAATAGACATTTCACGGAAAATATACTAAATGTTGGCAGAAAAATTATACGTAAAAACAGTAGTGGCAGGTCTTTGAAATACTATTCTCACTTTGCAAAACCATAGTCATCATAAATAAGAAAAATACTCATTTTGAGCATACACACATACACCTGTAAGTTCTTATGTGTGCATTACGTGAGGCAGTTTTCTATAAGCTACTTTCTAAAAAGAGACAAGATAAAATCGATAACATGAACCGCTCTATCATATTTATTTAGTTATGTTTGCAATTTTATTAAAAAATATATACCTAAAAAAAAATAGTTTCCAATTTCAAATGTCTTAATTAAATTAACAGAACTGCAATTAATTTCAAATTTAACAACACGTCTTGTTTTTACTTTTTCTCCTAAGAATTTGTATCAAAAACTCAGGTATCCACCGCACATTAGCAATTTCGATCGCAATCAGCATTCGCATTAAGAAAACTAAAAGTGACCATATAATTGCTCGGACATCACCATTGACCATATACAGGGTGTCCTGAAAAACTGGCCACAAGCGTGAGACTCATTACAAGTGGCATGTAATCGCTGGGAATCGAACTTGGGACGCAAAAAACACAATCGAAGGAGAGACAATCCCAAGTAAGCTCTTAGGAGCATGCTGAGCAATTTGCTTCATAAAAAGTGAGAATGCATACCGATCGGTCGACAATTATAAATCAATATGTATTATGTTTCTTTTAGAAATTATTCTGCTTATACAGGATGTATCTACAACTATAAATTTTGTTAATATTATTTTTTTGTTTTAATGTTTTACATTTGTTTTTCTTTATTTCTATTCTTTCTTACTATTGTGTATCTATCACGTTAATATCAAAAGCATTTTAGGGTCGTTTTGCAAAGACATCCCATTAGATTGTATGCTTTCATAATATGATAAAATATAAAACACCAACTATCTATCATGTACAATTAATACAGCATATATCGTAATATAGCACGCTGTGTAGTACTCCATTACAGATTCCATCCGCTGTGCTGCGTACGCGCCAATGTTACAAAATGCCTAAACAAATTGCCGCCGCCTGAGACCAACCGCTTTTTGCACTAATTCGGCATTCCGAAATAAAAATTCCAACTCCTTAAATAGACTTGACAAAAACCTCATATCTCCTGAATTGTTGAATTCGACGAAAGCAGTCGCCAAGTATGGAAAGTTAAAAAACAACCGTTGAAACCGACTCGACAAATGCGTGTGCGCATCGTCAGGTTAAATTATAATTAAAATACGATAAATTCATGTTTTCCCGTTTCGTTTGATGTGTTACAATGGAAAAAATATAGCGTTGTCATATTACAGTCAGCGGAGAGAAATGTGGGTATAAATCTATATGATGTGTCGCGAGTGTTAGCTATTAGTTTCCCATATATTTTTGTTACAAAACATGTATTTGATATTCGAGTGTAAAGAAACAGATTTATTGATTTAAGGAGGATGATTTACCATATGAATATTGCATAAATCATAAAATGGAAGAAAAATACTGTACGTCAAATCATATAGAAACGCTCGTTATATCATAATGTGGAGCATTTTTTACGAGTTGCAGTAAAATCTAAACCTTTATGTCGGTATGAGTCAGACCGTAAACCCACTAACGTTTTTATATTTACCTTCCCGGCCCCTGTTACATATATTTTATTCTATATTTACATAAAAATACTATCGTTTTTAGTTTTCTTAACTTGTTTCTTATTAAAAAACTATCTTTTCGCCCTGCGGTTTCACCCGCAGCAAATTTTAATTTCCTACAAACTTTCATCCCCTATTTTATCCCCTTGGGGGTATAATTGATCAAAATCCTTTCTTAGCGGATGCTTACGTCATAACATCTACCTACATGCCAAATTTCAGGCCGATTCGTCCAGCGGTTTGGGCTGAGCGTTGATAGATCACTATATCAGTCAGTCACCTTTGAGTTATATATATTTAGATAGATAGCTAATTTACCTCACCTTCCTTCCCAATGGTTTATGAATTCCCACTACCAACCCCTTTCCTAATGGGGTACCACCCTCTCCTGGTCCCCATCGACCCCATCATAGTCCCACTGACCCACTTGCGAATGTCAACGGACCAGATTAATGGACCACACGACCCTTTGTCTTTGTGGATAAAGCAAAGCAAAGGTTGTTAAATTTTGGGGAACGTTCATTAGTCTGTATATTGTCAGTCTATATTGCTGGCTATAAAAAGAGAAGTTCAGACACGAAAGGTGGTATTCATCCTATATAACAAATGGAAAAGTTTGTAGGTGATTTTGTAAAAAAATAAACTGGATGGAATTGAATGAAACTTGGTTTATGCACTGACTGGGAATAACACAACCCTTTAAGCTTCTGCTAAGTAAAACAATATTCCTAGGAGAATACTCATTTTCACTGTAAGTAAAATCGCAGGACCGAAAGCCTTCAAATATCAAAGAAATATATCAAATTCTTATTTATCTCCTTAAATATATCAAAGAAATATTTGCAAGCGAACCTTACTACAGTCTTAAAACACCTGCCAATCTTTCACAGACCGCCCTATATAATCGACCTATATTCCATCCTTACTGTTAAGTTTCCGCCATTTAAAACTTAAAACGGTGTCATAAGCAAGAATGTGTCACAGTGTGAAATGGGTGCCCTAGACGCAATCGGTTCTGGGCGGAGCAGGAAGGGAGCGCCCGAGGCAAGACGGCGGCAGTTATTGGGTCAGCTCGTATGAGGTCATCCCGAGAAAGAGGTGAGGTTGCCGCGAAACTATTAAATGAGGAATATATTGTAGGTGAATAGAATATAGGACGGTGGTGTGAGGAACTATTGTATATCCGTCCGTTACCTAGGTTTGTAAATAGGGTAAATATGAGTTTCTTGATTTTTTGGTAATTACCTAGTTAGGGTAAACTACCCAAAATATTTTAGAACAGTAGTTAGATAAGTAACGAGAATTCGCTTACATTACTAGGTATATACATGCGAGTACTTTAGGAAGAATAAGATTAACCGGTGCGCGCATTTTTTTTTGTACGTAGCTAAGTTACTTCGTTGAAGATCCTAAGGAATCATTCTGTGAAGACGTTCCTTCAGATAACATGTTCTTCACATAAATTAATTTAGTATGAATGGTGTCAGTAACTCACCACAATGGGTCCGTTGCTGCCAGTACTGCTGAGCGTGGCCCCGAACCACTGGTTGGACTTCTGGTCGATCTGCCGCTGCTGACGGTCCACATTGTTGTCTGAGGATAAAATAATTCAATTTAATTACATTTATAGACGTAGTAAATAATCAAAGAATACAAAGCCTTTTTTTATTAGTAAATTAGACAGGCACAGTGTTGTTGCGCTAGGGTGACTATCGTTTTAAGTAGAATATAAAACATTTTTAACACACGTAAGCAATAAACATTTTATAATTTAAAAATATAATCAAGTAACAGTACCCATCGGCAGGTGTTATAACATACAAAATTAAAATTCAATATTCAATTAAAGAGCGCGATGCCGCAATCAAAAATGAAATCAGAAATCGTTGCCCCTTCGATACAAAGTAGAAAATGTAATATCTGCCTCAACCTTTCGTGAGGCCCCATTTAACTCCCAAAATGGCAACGTGTACCGTGGAATCAATACATGAGCGACTCCGTATGCGAGTAATAACTTCATTGTACACAACGCGCCGTATCGGATGCGCAGGATTCAATTTGAGAGCGAAAATGAAAAGTTGATGGACGGCGCGTCGAACCTTTACCGCGGGGTGCGCGCGCGCAGATTTATCGGAGAGCAATTTCGCAATGAAATTATAGGTCTCGTATCTCTTGTTTTGGCGTCGCAGAACGTGTGATACCAGATATTTGGTTTTTGGAAGTGATAATGTCGCACGTTGCATACTTATAGGTAACTGTAGATTTATAAAAGATGTTTTTATAACTTCACTGTGCTTCGCCTTTTACATATTTTCTACTTATATAATTACATACAGTTTTTTTAAATATCAATTACTTGAATTTGACTCAAAGTGATTATCATATAGATCTTAGAAGGTTCAGCTATGTACTTATTAATTGAATGTAATAATTTTCATATCTTCTCATTAACAAGTTTAATATTTAAGCCGTGAGTAATGACAGGTTCGGTACCTTTCTTCTGAGAGTTATTTTGGTTAATCGATGCCATCGGCACTACACCCTCGTTTAATTGATATTGTATTGTCTTTGAAGTCAAAATGGATGAAAAAATATAAATTACGGCACTTTAACACCACGCCTACATTTTTGTAGAATAGGTGGAGTTATAAAGTGCTATTATAAAAAGAAAACGATTATAAATTAAGGTATTAATGACCACTTTATTCTCGTTTTGGACATTTTGTAAAGATTATTCAACTATTTGTCATTGTTAGTGCTGAATTTTTCGTGTCTATTTTATTTAGGTTTCTAAGTTATACAAATTCAAAACTTATACGTTTTTTTTAATGTATAGCAATCCATCAATGATGTAGGCGAGTCCCCTTAAACTAGACAGAGTCACCTAGTGGACGCGCGGTGACCATCACTTTCAGACAACCATAGACTTAGTTTATGACTCACTGATGACTACTGCCTGATACTAAGTCATTTTCATATTACCCTTATAATAGACACCAAATTCAACCCTTTTTTTTAAAAACCTTCTTATTACATTCGTAAAAGGTAAATAAAATAAATTACTTTAGGAATACGAAGTGAAATAAAGTGGCTAAAATTAAATGTAAACATTAAGTTTTATATCAGTGCCGCTGCGCCCGCGCCTCCGCAAAAGCCCCGCGATAAACAAAATTAAACATGATAACAATAAATTACTCGATCCCGTTAAATCCCGCCTTCTGTTTGTTTTGGGCTGCGTATGCGCATAAAAACGGAAATTTGATTTTTATCGATTCTGATAAGCAGTTTCAGCTGGATGCCTTATATGCCCGCATCATTCAAACATACCAGGAAGGTATTGACTCTTATAACGAAGGTTTTACGGTACATAATTGTTTTTCTGTTAAACAAAGATTATCATTACAGGCTGTTGTTGTTAACAGTTAAGATTTATAGTTGTATTAAGGTATAACATTTTGACAGCGTCAATATGTTAAGTGATGTGGTTTTATGAGTATGTGGAACGGATACGGAGTCTAATATGATGTCTCCATCAATGTGAGACTGACAAGCAGAGATAGTATCATGAATAAAATGGTGGATGGTGGATCACTTCATTACGGATCGCCTTATAAGTATCATTATTAAAATTGCTTGTTTCAATATGAGAAATTGAAAATTTATATTTTCTCAATATACAAAAACGTTAAATATTTAATGTTCGCAAGGACGTATAGCTTGAGTTACTTTCATGTAATTTTATAATGGCCTTTTACCGGTAGAAAATCATTACCAGAATTTTATCATAATATGAAATCTGGATACTTATAACTTAATAATGACATTCAACTTAACGATATAGTTGACAAAGGCTCGTAAAAATATATGGGGACCACGAACATCATTATATCCAATTTAATATTACATTCAATACAAGATGAAGACACTAACGGTTAATGATACCCAGGCATTTTCATTTTATTATACCAATAACTCAATTTACACCACTTTATAAAGTTCAGATTTATCATTACAGTAATTATGTTAACCAAAGGTTTCCTTACAGCAGTTGCATTGTGTCCTACAGAGTTACAAAGTGGAAAGTTAGTTAAATAATAGCCAATAAAACAGTGTGTGTGACAATAAATGTCGGAAGCGTGCCGTCGCCGCGCCGCGTCGGACCGGCGCATGCGGCATCATCGTCACGGTGCGACGCCTGCGATCCCAGGATAGGTGGAAACACTGTGGTGGCAATGACTACTCATTTTAATAACTATACGATTTCAAAATCATAGAAAATACTCGTTAAACTACGACAACTTTCATAGTAGATATCTTAAAGTGCTATGTAAATATCTTTTTACAAGAGAATTGTTTTTTTTTAATATGAAGGCATATTAAGCCATTCATTTATATCCACAAAATGACGCACAGAACTAAAAAAAGTGTTATCTACCCAATTTAGTGTATGATCCAATCCTATTTGAGTCATTTTTAAATGTCACTTTTAATAACCGCATCATGGTCACCCTAACTATAAATGTCATGGCGTTATGGCCATGTCGCAGTTGAGCGCACTTTCCGGCAAAACACAGAATATCCGTCAAAATAATGCTATCCACATGAATTATTGAAATCTGTGTTTTGGTATTAGGAAGCGTGTGCTAGGGGACAGCCCCTAATCATAATAATTAGTTTTTGTAAAGGGAGCGGTTTAGACAATACGGTTATGTAAAAATCTTACACATTAATCTAGGAAAGAAGATTAATCGGTGTGGGGTTAGTTTGGGAATATATACAGCTGTTAAATAGTAATCATGTCTTTTATCGTCAAAATAATAGCAACGAAAATGTCTTAACACTTTTTGTCCCTATCTAATTTTTGAAAAATTGTGTTTGACTTCAAAAAGTGATCTTTTTTACTTTCTCCTTCTGCTCACTCCTAAACACTTTGTTTATTTAACAACCGATTAGTCTCTACAACATTCAACGCAGTTCAAGAGGTCCTAAACTCACGGGTCAGTGGTTCCTAAATTGTTTTATTTCTTCAAATATTGACAAAGTAATATAACACGTGATATTGAATACGACTTCTGGTAAAAACTGGTTGTGTCCAGATATCTTCGAATGTTAATAAGAAGTCGAATGAGTTTGATCAGTCTTTTAAGTAAATAATGGTTTTGATGTCGGTGAAGTGCCCACTGTATTGTGGGTCAAAGAAAAACTTAGTGTAAACAGGAAACAGTGAGTTAGAGCCTATCTCAGAATTTGTAAAAAACAAATGTTAATTGATGATAAAGTGGTACAAGTTTTGCTATTTAAAAAGCAAGCTAAGTCCGGTTGGCATTTGACAATGCAATATTTAAAAAACTTTTCTGTTATGTTTGTAACATTGTAACACATTTATAAAATCGAATACATAAAAATCTTAGATCTAAATAATGTTCAAAACGGAAGGTTCTCAATACCATCACGTTTCTTAAAAAGAGACAGCGAGCATATAAACAAACGCAGATTTCGAATCTATTTTATTTTGAAAATACGAAAATTTTAAACTACTGATGAAGTTATTTTAAAATACTTTTTTTTTAGTTAAGATACTTGCACAACTTTTAGTTAAGATACTTACAAACATTCTCGAATAATTATAATTTACACCAATTGTATGCGTATAAACTTCAAAGCAAACAGCGATTCCCAGCAATATCTTACCCGTCCCATTAGGACTACATACCGGCGGAAGCCAGCTCTGATTTAAATACAATCCAGACAAATAAACATCACCGTGTCTTCTTGTTTAGTTTAGTTTAGATCCCAATTAACAGCAAGTGGTGCGCCCGCGCATCGCAATTCATTCAACTGCCTGCAATTGGGGCCCGATGTCCCAGGCGGGGCGGATTGATGGCCCCCGCGCGGTGACCACTATTTGTAGGTAATCGGGAGAAGCGTAATAGAGGGAACGTAATTGAAGACTAATTCGTTAATTCTGTGACAATTGGAGAAAACGTAGTAAGGTTAAGTCAGTTTAGAAGGAAGTTACAGACAATTTTATAGATGTGGAGTTGTTTATTAATAGTTTTTTGAACGTTGTGTGATCGATGATTCAATTATAATTTAGAAATGATTCTTAAGATTTAAATTCTTATAAAGGTCAATATAAGAAGGTTGTAAACATTCTGATATTCAGCATAGAGACAGTTTTAGCTACATACAACATTATCACTCAGTATCAATTGAGAATATAAAAATTCCAGAGGCTACCCGTATGACCAATAAAATATATTTCATTTGGCGCTCAAGTTTCCATAGCAATAAACACTTCACAGCTGCGTAAAACAAAGATTTGTGCACTTGTCGACGTCTGCGCATGGTCGGGAGGTCTTCGAACCGTTTGCGCATGCGTCGAAATAAATGGCGCTTCTGCTGCGCGCGCATCAAAGTTGACCCCGATTTGACGCCGGCGCTTCGAGATTAGGGCAACCATAATTATAGAATTTCAAGTTTTTGCTTGAACAAAACGTACCTAACTTGTATGACTCAAGTTAATGAACTTAAATTGAATTCACAATACACAGTTACCTTAATCCCTTTTCAAATGTAAAGCCTATATTGCTTTATATTTAGCTTAAAGTAAATAAAATACTCATTGAATTACATTTATTACCACAGTTGACAATTCACAACATTACTAACAGGTTATCAGCGAACAAACATTATGAATTTCTATGTAAGCCTTACGCTGTATAAGTTCATAATATTTTTTACTACAGTAGCCAGATCACCACAGATCATGGTCGCCCTATTTTCACTTACATTCCTCTGATTGACTCCATGAACCGCGTTAACTAGATGCCTACAAACTACCTTGCAGAATCTTGGCTACATCTTATAGAAGTAAAATAGCATACATCTGGTTACTATCAGATTTATTTATAGTAACTTATAAAAAGAAAAATATTTATATATTTTTTCATCGAAAAGTAAAAAAGTGCTGTGCATTGGCTATTTTTTTTATCGATCAATTTTGAAGATTCCCTTGTAATGTAGGTAATTTCTTTTAATTTTTTTAAAAATAAATTACAAATGAAACAAAATTTAAAGTCTAATGTTCTTTAACCCTATTTATCTTACACACTTGGTATCTAGACCTCATTGCGGTTACTGTAAGACAATACCTCGGTCATGTGGTCGACTCAAGTTATAATGGCGGCCATTTTCTTACTGACCCCAATTAAACAGTTCCAACCATAAATCTACACTTGATTTTATATATTGATTTATCTTGACTTGTAGGGAAAGTCGAATTTAATAAATAACTGACATATCGATCTTTAGGTGTTTTATATTCACTTTGATTAAATTCATAAATAATTTGTATGTCAATGCATAAATTCCAATTAGTCTTGTTTTAAAGGTCAGATAATAATATCGATGTTACGTAGGTGTTTTATTAAATTAATGCTTCGGTTTAATTGACCAAAGTAAAATATTCTTCAATATATTTTGGACACAACTTTTTTACCTATTTTACTTTTGGCTTAGGTACTGCATTTACGTATTTTCGCACTTTTGCGCCTATAACTGCATGTACATGCACTAACAAACCTATAAGGACGTAAAAATATTTAATAAAAAAATATCAGTTTCAAATTATAAATAATAACATAGGTATGTAACCTTAGGGTTTCCCACTCTAGGCTATATTTGTTCGAAACAACTGTTTCTTTGAATTGTTGAAATAGAATTCGTCGAATTTAGGAAACTTGTTTCGCTAAAACACGTTTAAGGCATTATTTGTTTAGCGAACTAGTTTCTATGTGTTAAAACGTTTTGGCTGGCTTAGTTAACACAATTGGTTATTTTACGACATTAAAGCAATATAAATCCATTTTTGTCAAAACTAGATTCCTTATATTTATTGCTTTAGTGGAATAGAAGAGTATAAAAATAAAACGAATTAAGATACAGCTAAGATAAAAACATGATATAAAAAATTCACAATAGTTAAGACGACTATTTCAAATTTCCTAATTGAAAATTAAGAACGCGAACAAGGGCTCACTAACAGCGCTTGTAACTTGAGTCACCGGAAGTACTCTCAAGTTGCAGCCGGAACTGATTTCACTGATCGTCTCGTATTGTTTACACTTTTGTTTCCTTCGCGAACTTAACGCATGAGCCTATTTACTCTACTTAGAGTCCGCTTGTGAATTAAAGAAAGTGGAATAAACGTTCAGTTTGTCATTTCTGCTCAAAAGTGCATTGTTTCGAACAAAATTACCGTTTAAGTGATAGAAAAATAAACTAATAACTTATGTTGAAACGTGTCTTTGTCACCCGATCATACGGCAAAAAACAACAATGAATATGATACAGAGACCTGCGCCGGAGTTGATCGCATCGCCCACGACTGACCATGAACACCTACGTCCCAAAATATCGAACCCACATCACCAAACATTGCCAACACCATAACAAGGATCGTTACAATATCATTGTATTGCTAAAAGTAACACGAACCTTATATCCAAAGTAGAATTAAAACCGTAACGGTATCGTATTGCATTTACGTCTTTCCCGCACGCATTGTAAATCAATGGCTTTACAATTTCCTCATCTACCACAATCGCACGTCTCCGATTCCAAAATTAAATTCAAATGCATTCCTTTTCCATCTTAAACCTCATTGATGTGTATCTATTGAAAAATCGCCGTGTGAGTGCGCGCGCGCACCTAGTTCGGTCCGCGGCCGGCAGATGGCGCGAGATAGCGCACGAATTTGTCCAACAAACGCTGGGATCGTGTATGGACTATCGACGACTAATATGGCCACCGCATTCAGGTTAAATGTACGAGATACAGCCTCTGTGCGCCATGTGGGGAATTACAATTTACTCTCAGGGCTCTTTTATCACGGGACATCAGAAGCCTGCGCTGTGACCATTGCTATAGGAATACCTTAGCTAATGTTCTGTATAATTTTATAACCAAGGAAGTGGCCTATGCTTACTATTTATGAACTAGTAAACAATCGAAGCTAACCTTACCTTACCAAACCCCTTCTTAATCACGTGCCTTCCAAAATTAAAATCCCTCCACGGCCCGTTTAAGATGCTATTCCTGATAATCGTACATCAGCATTCTAATAGGACAGTTTCCTCAAGTGAAGTATGCAAGTAATGCTACCGCCGCACCTGCGCGCGCAGCCAAAGCATCCAGATTGGGCCATCGAAATCGATAAACCCGCCGACATCGACCTAACGACTCTACGGCTGTCAACGTTACTCTCGGAGGTACGCAGCACGCATGCGCACTCGCACACCGAACGATCGACATAAAATATATGCATACGGCATGCGTGAGCAATTTTATCTTACACTAAATATAACCGCGGTAATGTCAAAGTAATAATACTATTACGAAAGATAATGTTAATTTACGATTTGACATAAGTACCGCAGTAATGTTTATTGGGCAATAAGTCACTGGCGAGGTTCAGAGAGAGTTCATCTCCTGAGGAAGTGTTACATATTAATTTCTTGTGTAGAGATAAGTTGCGCGGGCGACGGTGCTACAAGATAGCACGGGAACCGGCGACAGAACACGAGCGCTGCTTGTACACCGATAAATTACTTTATAAGCTGTGTAAATGGTAATTTTATGGCGTTAAAAATACTTTTAAAGCTCACATAATTTTTGCTCTTTGTAAAACGTAGATTTTTAACAAATTGCGAAAAACTAAGAGGATTTTAGTTGATCAAACACACAACAATAACCATTATTTTATAAATCTAATAATTTTAAAAATAAATAAAACTAATTGTAATCCAAATACTGCATTTAGTTTTCTTAACATGTTTGTTACTGCAGCAAACCATAAATTGTGTGTTATCTCAATTTCATGCAATTACAATCACTTTCTCCCAGTAGTCGATAGCTACTGGCTATTTGGAATAGTCATTTAAATTCAATACACATAAATTGAAATGACAAACATCGAAAATTGTATCGACATATAACTTCACTATGATTTATCAGTGTATGGTGGTATTTCACAAGCGCCATTGTAATCGATGTACCGTCCACAAAACAGGAGACTTATCGCATTTTTACTCGGGAATGCCTCTAGATAAGGCACTGCAGTCCGTTGTATGGTAATCAGTTGAATCGGAGGCGACAGCTACAAGAATATCTTGTTGGTAGTTTTGGCAACGTGACAACCATACGAGTTCAGATATAATCGATTATGTGGGAGCTGCATGCGAGGAATAATTACTGGAATATTTAATTATAAAGAAAACTGTGTACAAAAAGAGTTTCGACTTTTTAAACATAAACTCAGTCAGTTGTAAAGTAAGAACTTCCATTTTAAATATGGAAAGAATATAAATAGTTTCACAAAGAACCTTAGGTTGACTTATGAGTGACAGAAATTGTACATCAATTGACCCCAAAAAAGGGTGGCAATAAGTAATGAAATCAGCGCAGGTGTCTCCCACACGCTGCCCACGGCTCCCACTGCCCACGCGTGGTCGTTTCGTCACCGCCACACTAATTACAACCATGTAATCGAATTCACGAATTAGTAGGTTAATAGTTCACTAACCGTGAGATATGAATAATAGTGTTTGTAGAAAGTGAAGCCAGATGTTAATTAAACACGTTAATCTGTCGATTATTAAATTAATTATCAATTAAAAATGGTTTATGGTGTTTTCACTCGAATTCGATCGTGTGAATCGTAAACAGCTTATATTTTTTGAAATATCGATCGTGCTACATAATCAGTTATGTATCTTACTGGTCCTTCGAGCCGGATATTGCAGAATATGATTTTACGAGTTATGATATTTATTTTAATTTATGCAAGTCGTGTACCCAAATGTTCTGCACACGGGTTCGATTAATCCGTGTCGGCACAAAGCCTCGCAGTTCCGCCCGTCCGTCGGGGAGTCGTTTACTGCGGGAATCCGAAACTCCGACAAAGAACGGGGAATGCATCATTGTTTCGAAATCCACGTGATATTTTCAGAAAACTGAGATTTAACGACTTAATGGAGATGTAAATCTTTTTATTTCCAAATGTTCCAAAAGTTCAGAACTGTTGCTCATTGTTTCGTTTAAGTGACTATTTTTGTATTTTTATATTACATGCAAGCGGTAAAATACACGCACCGAAATAAAGTTATAAGTATTTACAATATGAGGTTCTAAGACCACATTAACCACGCTGAACATATCTGGAACTGCATTAAGTACCGCGGGTGGCCTATACACAGAGTTTACGATGTAAATTAAACGACCATTAATTCAAGAGGACACAAATGGTACCCCATCTGATGTTTACAAGAATGGAGCATTATTCCTCGCGACAGTTACGTATGGCGTCCTTCTGTGCGCGGGCGCACGGCTGCGCATGCACACGGTAGCGAAAGAAAGTCCAGTAGCATTCGCTACCGACGACACATATCCACGTATTTATTGCTATAATTTTTAAGCGGTTATTTATTAAATGTTCGTTTTAAATTATGATTTACGAAGATAATGTAAATTGAAAGATTAGTTACAAAGTTACGAGCTTATAAATCGTTAGTTAAGTATTATAATTACCAGATTATACAGAGTGGTAGATAAATTACATTTTCTCGTTCTCTGTGATAGGCAAATGGAGGTTTACCAACCGGAATCTGATTAGTTATGTCCTTATCTAGTGTTATTTGCCGAATGGTACAAGTTAATTTGTTGTAGCTCACGTTTTATATCCTATACAAGGTAACTGTTACTAATACTAGGAATCTTGAATATCGCAACACTTAATGTTAGAGCTCTGTTAAATTTAAATGGATAAAAGGAGCTGTAAAATAAGAGATGTAGGTAGTATACCAATTTATATATAACAAAAACTTGTTTCTCCTATTCGGATTATTTACGCAAGTGTACTGTGCTGTGATTAGATTTGCTTTTTGGTTGTCATTTATAAGTTCCAGATATTCCAAATACATTAATTAAACAATTAAGGCTTTCAGACATTGTCACCAATGCTGTATTATGTTAGTTGTGTGATAAATAAATAAATAAATAAAAATAAATTGGTGAATCAGAGACTAGGTCTAGGTCGAAATATTGAAGAAGCTTATTTACTAATCCTTGTAATTAATATCTGACTTTTGACAACAACAATAATTGCAATGACTTTTTATTCTAATTGCCTTTTTGAGCAAACTCAAAGATATGAGATGTTCAGCCTCAATGCCTGTAATTACCCTGTTATTCTGCTCTTCAAACTGAAACTATTGTTTATCTGTAGAGTAAGCCAAGACCGTGCTACAAACCACGTAGATTCTAGCTCTGTGCAAACCAACCCTTATGACCTTATAATACTGATAACATACACCCTGAAGTATCAAAAAGTGTCGAGTATAGTTTTTTTTATATAATATAGGTAGCAAACGAGCATGCTGGTCACCTGATGGTAAGTGATCACCGCCGCCCATGACTCCCCGCAAAACTGTGGGTGTTGGGGGTGTGTTGCTGACCTTTGAGAAAATTTGGCACCGGATACCGCACTCACCGAACGAAACGCAGGAACATCGTCCCTACTTCACGTTTTCGGTGCGATGGTGGTATTTCGCCAGTCGTGTCAGCCCAGTAATCGCTGCAGACAGCGCCTACAGCTAGACTCTACCACTCTTATCTCTCTCTCCTCTGTACTCACAGTGGTTCCTATCGAAGTCCATGACTCGACACATGTCGTGCGCGGCGGTGGTGCCCCGGGTCCCCGCAGCCTCGCAGCGGTACACCGCGCCGGGCCGGGACACGCCCTGCACGCGGAACGGGTCGTCCTCGGGAGCGCCCACCAGGATCCTGGAGACAACGATGAGGAAACATATTAACAAACGTAAACGTTGTTAGTGCAACTTAGCGTACAAAACTGTGAGCAGTGATCATCCATAATACTTATGGTCAAAAGAAAATATAGTTACAATCAGATATAAGTCAATCTTGTAAAGATCTTTTTTTAAATTGGTTCAACTAGTAATAGAACGAAGGACCTTTTACTCAACTATACGATTAAAAACCTGTTACTGTATTACGCTCGATGGTCGAAATGCAAGGTGTTAGATGACCTTATAATACACAATGTTTAACCTATCTTCAGTAAAACATCTGTAGTACAGAATAAGGAAACGAGCACTAATTGAGTCTTGCAAATAGTCTTTATCTGGGAACTAACCATTATCCAATCTACACAACTGTTTAACAAGCTAAATTACGGTCCATTATCACAAGTTTTCCTCGAGATACAATCAAACACCTGTTTTCTAATGCCTTTATACTAATATCAGGTTGTATATGACAGAGTAAACATAGATATGAGTGTTTGTTTGTTTGTAACCTACATGCAGGTATTTGCCGAGCGTGCAATGTCATAATCATTCGGAGCGCATGCGTCTATCGACGGTATTTATCTATTTATGTGTGTATTGCATTTATTACTGAGTACTTGTTATGTGTCAGCCTTTATAATAGATAGGTAGATGATATCAATATTCAAAATTGAGTTTTTTTTCTATTTATTATTAATAAATACCTGTTAAGGTACCTAAACAAACATTAGCTTAACATAATTCAAACAAGAATCTGTGATTCAATTAAAATGATATCATTCAGCCATAACTTCAATTACCTACAAAACCCTTTGAGTCAGTATTGTAATTACCCACGGCTTATCAAACAGCATTCCTCAATGATCCAGCGATCTATAGATCAGTGCGCGGATCGGCTGCGCGTGATCAGCAACTTTACTACAAAGGAATGGAGATTCTACCTTTTTCGTGTTTGAAGGTGGAATGTCAATAATTTGTTTGGTTGTGATGCAATGGTGGAAGAAATTTCTAAATTAAGAGTTGTTTTTCCAATGATTTAAGAACAATAATGATATGACGTCAATCTCTGAGGTTTACAGAGCAAACAAAACTGGAACCTATCGTCCTTATAATCGATTGCATATTATAGAGATTGAAACCAGTTTATTAATGTTCAAATTCATTAAGTATAATGTTAACTTACCTACTATTGTAGTATACATATTAAATTCTTTAACCGTATAATAAATACTAAATGGTCCAAGAATCCTTAACAATTCGCAACAGAAAACCACTTTAAGTTACTGTATTAAACCATTTTTAGCCTTAAATATAGCCTAATATAACTTCTGACACAAAACATCCTAAAATAGCAAATACACCTAATTCTCCAACCATCGTTAATCATTACCATCCACTATTTTATTTCCACCAGGTTGCTCAACATCTCAGTTCCTTATGGTTCCATCTCTAATTGAAATCGTATTGGAAAAGACACAAACCCATCATCCAGCACCAAGAGAGAAGCAGGTCAGAGTTGGTTGCTGGCACCGCGCCAGAGACAGGAATAGTCAGGGTTCAATCCCCGACGCCGCGGTATAGGTACCCACTGAGTCATAATGACTAGACGTCGAAATAGGTGGTTACTGCATGTTGCTCTGTTTGTGTGTAAACATGTAATCCTGCAGATTGCTGACCGTTTGTATATCGGCTTTCGTTTCGATTTGATTGAGGGTAGTGATATAGTAACAGGTACTGTGTAGAAAGCATTGAATTTAAGCAAATAATAGGCAATGAAAACTCATTAATTGATTAAGTATTTGAAAAATAAATGTCCTAAATAAGAGCTAACTTAACTTTGATTAAAAGCGGTACCTATTAAAAGTCTTATTTATTTGTCATCGTAGCAGATAAGCGAAAAAAGTTAAATATCAAAAGTGTTTCGAACTATCTGCCTACAAAAAATTGTTTTCTTATTTATTGTTTTTTTATCATTTTATTCAAATAGATCGAAGACTAGTCTAATCCGCCTCAAGCCGTTGTCAACTATCCGCGCACGCGCCGCTCTATATCCGGCCCGCGCCGGAAGACCGGATTATTTTCAGACGCCCGCTAGATCTCAGATCCATGGATCCCGCTGTTTGTTTGTTCAACACAATTTGTTTTAATTACAAAGTTACTGGAGGATAATGTAGTAGACGCTGTTGCTTTAGACAACAGATTAGTTGGTCGTTTGATCGAAATGGGCTCTTTTGGATGAGCTTAATTGTTTTTTTTAATCCTTTAGGTATATTGTTAAGAAGATGAACGGTGCAAATATGGTGGTAAGGATTAGAATGGGATGATTGGGTTCTTATTAGAAATTTAAATGTAAAAGTAGATCTACTTAAAAAGTTGAATTTTTTGTATTGTGTAATGTTATTAGGTTGTTTTTATGTATCTTGCGTAATTATATTCATGAGTAAGGTAACCGTATTCTGCGCGTGCGTCAGTCCACTCTCGGCAAGCTGCCAGCGACACCTGGTGCCTGAAACTTATCTTTTTCTACATTCATATGGTTTTAGTATGTTTCAACTGATCTTGGAAATCAGAATACTTTTTATGACCCAAGTTAGTTCCTTGGAAAGTCTTAATAAAGTCATCGTAAATATGGTTTATAATTCAAAGAAAGATCTTAGATAAATTATTAAAGCCATTAAATGAAATACTCTGTAAAATAGAACAGAGATTTCTAAGAAAATTGCACTGGTATTTATACTTAGAAGACCCTTTGACTCCGGGACATACTAACAGTGTCCCTCCCATACTCTTATTAGTAGGTGTTTAGAATCGGCAGCCATTACTGCGCTCTCCTGCTGCCTTGTAAGGAAGGGTGCGCCGGCGCGCGGCGCGTGACCAATTCCTCAGTTTGACATGGATCTACAAGGAGTTTAACATGCTCTATGTTTAACAGTAAATGGTGTTGGCTAGAAATGGTAACGATGAACATAATTTTAGAAATGTAGAAGATTTTTTGACCTTTCGAGTAATAAAATTTGTTTTTCATTATATTTACCAGACTTAAGCCATATTCAAATTAGGAAAGACATATCTCCGTCTTATTTGAAAACTAATCTTTTAATCATTCACCTTCCAACTTCAATAATTTCTCAAAGGGTTTTATCGTAATAAACTTAATAATCGACTTGGAATCTCATTCATTACGTCCAATATGATTGATACACTAGCCATAATGGCCCCATGCCTCCATCGTCACCATTGTTCTGGCACAGCTCCACAGACCATCGACTGCGGAACAATGCGCATACGCAGGAGACCGTCATTCATGCAGCTATCGATTCTCATCCATTGTCATTACTATAACTTTATCTATTATAACTCGATTATACGCTAATTGTTCTTTTCGGGTCAGTGAACTTGCTTTGTTTTGATGTTTGATTGTGTCTTGAAGTTTAAATAAACATTAGGTGCCTACTTACATTCTACACAGTGTTAGAACAAGCCACACTCAGACAATAGATAAATTCAAATTATAAGTTTTGTAATTAAAATGTAGGTCAAAGTGAAGTTACGTTAATATTTTCAATCTTCCAATAAAAAACCATTGGGTAGAGAAAAAACAAAATGTTAGGTTAGAAAATTTTATGCTCAAATATTATTATTAACAACAATATTGGCATATTTACATTCAGGCTGTTAATTATTTTAGAAAAGAAGAAGATGAACGACTTTTTAATTAACACTCATCAGTTAGAGTAAATTACACACAAGACTGTCTGTCTGTCTGGATATTTCATTAACATAGGTGTCTACGTAATTCAAGACTAAGTAAGTCAATCGACTTTATAAAATAAGCCACAAAATTTACCGCAACGCAAATTTTTGGTATTATAAATGTACCTATTATAAAATTAAGCAACGATTAAAACAAATACATTTTAGATTGGTCCGCCTTATCAGATAACAGCCTCTAAACCTACATAACGTGACGCAACGTGGGAAAGACTTCGAGTTGCGTACGCGCATCATAGTATACTCCAATTGGCACTAATTTAGAACCTATTTCTTTAATCAGAACTGTGTGAGTCAAAATCAATACTACATTCTCAAACTAAAGCAGAGTTAAAATATGATTTTCACATTTAACTTAAGCAACTGTTTTACATAGCAATGGCGGCGCTTTGTACACATCGGCGAAGGCGCACAGGTGACCCATTTTGAAAGCATGCGCGGACGAACAACGCATGCGCAAGTGTCGGTTACTTTTGAAGTCATGAATATTTAGTATGAGGTTTTAGGTTATGTAGTATTTCAACCTTGTTAGGATGGTTTTTAAAACAAGGGGTAAATTAGTGGCAAATCACTGCACAGGGGAAATCAGGACAAGGGTTTCTTAAAAGTCATTAGATGACCCCTTTCTTTGTATAGGTTCACTTTAGGGTTTCTTATTAGAATTTCCGTCGTTGTAAGAGACTTCCCTTTTAGTCGGTGTACATTCGTGTCTTTTTGTTTGTATGTATATCCGCGTACTCCTTTTAAACCATTAAACACATTTGGATTAGACAATTCAACTCTTTTTCTTAAAGTTTGGATTCCAAAAAGGTATTTTCTGAAAAAGATGTTTATAATCAGCTGTTAAGGCCGTCAAATAATTTACCTGATCATTCTGTTCCCTACACTAATAAACCTAAGTGCCTTCTACAAAATTGGCGAACCTCTTGCGTGTGTGCTATCTCAGAGTACCCAAGCACTTCGCAGCGACTAGTAATATCCAATAGCCGGTAATAGAGCGCCTGCAATCATTTCATTCAGCCAATCACCGCCCGCGCAGGGTGCGGGCATGCGGGCTAACTGACCATGTGCAAAATATTGAGAGGATTTGTGTTAGTCAATATCCAATTTCGCTACAGAAGTTTATTTTACAACATAAGGAATTAAACTTGGAGAAATATCTTACGTTTTATTAATTTTATTTTTTTCACATGTGTTAGTTTGTAAAGATAATTTACTACAAGACACCGATCTTTATTTGTATCTACTTTATCATGGAGCTTTTAGACTGGGACTGGGTTAAATTTAATCTCTTTAAGTTCTTACTAACAATAGATAGCTTTAACCAAAGTATCGTTTAACATTTACACTTGCTAGCTACCTTTCCTAATCAGCAGTTAGAAAACAATCACGGTGTGCGTGGGCGGCGACACAACGGTAACGTCACCAGCTGTCGAACTCTTGCGCAAGCCGCGTCGATCCCAAATGCAAATGTCGGGGAAAGTGGCGCGTGGGCAGGGGATCCGCGGTTTTAGCGCTGGAGGCTAGATCGAAGAGGCTTTCCTTAAAATGGTCTGAGTTGGTTCTTAATTAACACTTTTAAAGATCATTGTTACTATCCGAATAAGATATACGTACAGTTTTTAAAAAATGATGCCATTGCTAAAAATGCGTTATGAATTTTCTTGATTTTATTTCAAGAAAATGACTCGAATCATCGATCGTAATAAACAAACATATCGGAATCATACAGTCGTCATGTTTCAAGATAAAACTTACGTATACCTGCGTGGGAGTGCCCGTTTATTTGCGTGTCTCTATTAACTCGGATGACTTCAAGCCATTCACTTAACTGAAACCACATTCATAAAATATCGAATGGAATTATCTTAAGATCAACATTTCAACTGTGGAAGCCATTTTGGACAAGCGACCTCTTTCATCGGCTTATCTGTAATTGTTGAGATAAGGGATTGGGGCGATGTCATAAGATAATTAGTTAGTTTAATAAGACGCTTTATTATAAGGTTCAAGTTACAGGAGGTTGAACAGTAGCTTTTTTAAGATAAAGCGTATAAACTAAAGTAACATAGGTAGGTATAAATATTTCAACCTATCTTTGCATAAGGTTCCTTTGTGGTCAGGCAATACCAATTGATGTTATGTTTATTCAATGAAGACGGCAAAACTGCATTACATTACAACTGCATTAAATTACACATTCACTATTAAACTAATATTAGTATTAGTGCCGATATTTTAATGATAGTTGCGTAAAGACTGTGTTTATCTATATGAAATATATTCTTTGTAATTAACAACAAGCTGTCTTAACTGTTCCAACGATATACTTAAGTGTAGAATTTAACACTGCAAGTTGTATAATAATCAGTTAACGGCTATTCATAAACATAAGTATTAGGATTTAACACTTCACGAGTCCTAGAACCTTTGTAACTTATTCCAAACATAGTCCCAACTAAAGAAGGCACTATGAAAATTTACGGCACGCTTAGCCCGCGTTGTTTATAGGCAGACCACCGGCGCGGGCGCGGCTTTATGATCTATGGATCTGCGGCTGATTGCTCCAGCTCGGATCTACAGATTAGATATCGTTTTGATAAAATTTCACAGTTTCAGATTTTTGTGGCTGGTTTAATGGATCGGTGAGATTTATGCTGTAGTTAAAAATAAAGTGAACGCTGCATCAATTGTTTATCAAGGCCTATTGTTTATCTTATTTCTTTGTTTTGAATTTGAGCTGCTATAAGCCTTTTTCAGAAACCTTCAAATATCAAAACTGTTATTATCTTAACATCAGTCCCTTTCAGTTAATTAGGACGTGTCTAAATAAAGAACGAAGGGTTACTCTGTTTGATACGAGCCCGGGCTGGTGGTATTTCTGGTAAATCTCATTAAATCAGTCGCCACCTGCGCACGCGCACCTTTGCCTGCAATAACAACCTCATGAATAATTTTGAAATGTTTATCTTCATAATAGAATAAACATCACCGCCTCAAACTGTATTTTATCATAATGTGTACAGTTTGCATAATTTGATAACCGTTTCTATGAATCTAACTATCTGTGACGAGCGATAGCGCAAACTGTGTAATTACGGACTAGAGTGTTAAAATAACACAAGTCATCCAACAATAGAGCGATATTATAACACCTTCATCGACACCTGACACCACATCTAATCCGATAACCGTCGAGAGGTTATTAACAACTCAGTTTCCAACGTTATATTTAACCCGTGTGATGCCGGAGGAAGTCGTAACTCCAGGTTACGATTATTTTTAGACGCTCAAAGGTGGGGTTCGACGTAACGCGATTATGTCGAGCAACTTAGTTAAAGGATCCGTGATGATTACAATTTCCGAATACAACGGAAGAAGGTATTAGTTCTATTATAAATTAAGGGACGACTATTTTGTATACATTGTTAACCTAAATAAAGCGATAAAACAAGTTCAAAGCGTATCTTGCGATCAGAAAGTGAACATGTTACCACAACATATCAATCATGCGTTACATTATCACCTTTGTTTGTATTCGGGAACGCACCGACGTGGAGGTACATTGAGAACAAAGCTCTACTTTCTCCTAACAACGGTTGCTTAACCGACTCCTGTCCCGTGACGCGCCTAGCGCGTCATGAAGAAACCTTCAGGGAGGCCCATGACGCGAGAGATGCGTCATTAGAAAATAGTTACAATTCAAATTTTTATTTGATTTAATCAAAAAAATATCTCATTTTATATAAAAATTAACTCATTAGGAACACCAATATCAAGGGCCACTATTTTTTTTTGGAAATTAAATTTGCCAGTGGTTGTCAACCATAGGGTGCCTACCTACAGGTAACTGTTTATCCTACTAATTATTGAAAAGTGTTATTATTAAAGCCAGGATTCGAACTTAGCAAATCTATAAAAATAATCACTATGTTTTGGTCACCAATGAATAGTTTAGATGTAAAAACGGAAGATTTTTGATTTGCGATAAAATACTTCCCACAGGTTGACAACCAATGGTGGAAATCTATAACATACCTTCCATCTCGTATAAAACATGTAGATCGACACTTTTAAATACACTTAACTAATAAATGAAACAAAACAAACAATAACAGGTCTCACTTTGTATTATTTTAGTTGAAATTGCCTAAAATAGCGTAATAACATCACCAGTGGCCCATGACGCGTTAGGTGCGTCATCATTTAGGAGGGCCCGTGACGCGACTAGCGCGTCATTGAATTTTGTATGGGGCCACGGAGGGAAGGCTCGAAAAATGATGGTGGCAAGGAGTCGGTTAACAAAACGATCACAATACGAACTTTTAGATTATCTACTAGTTACTTTGGAAGATAAAGAACATGTTACAATGAGCACAGCTTTTAATTCCAGTACTTTGTAGACTAAAAGTTTGTTGGTTATCAAAAATTGATCTTTTTTGATAACCACCGAACAGCAGCTTAATTAACTTCACATAGATAAAAACATCATACGAAATTTTCTAGGTGGACTTAGTAAATGAAAGTGATTAAAAACAATGCTTTTCTCGGGCGAAAAGTCTTCTGTGATTCTAGCCTCATAAACACTTGAATTGTATATCCCAGCCTAGTTTGATCCAGTTTGATGTGTTCGCTAAACAGTAGCACTTTTCTGCTAAGTGCGGCGTTAACCGGAGAAAGGCGCGAATGAGTGTAACCGAGTTGACGCTACCGGCTCTTGCGGACGCACTCGCAGGGTTAACCAAGTATTTAAATTAATGCGGGCACTTAGCAAATGCAATTGTCATGTCGTACATTATCTTTAATTTTTGAGCTTTTTAAAACAACTTTTACTTGAACTTCAACATTGTTTCGAGCGGTTTTATATGTTCTTTCAATGGCAGTATCAGTCACTGCCAGCATGAATTTTACATATTGATACTATAAATTATACATCTCACTGAAAATGGTGATAAACGACGGGTTCCAAGAACTGCGCGGGCGTCGGCATTTTTGTTTTAAAGCAACCGTTTATTACAAATTGATTTCATAAGACAAAATTACGTTTGAATTACCCACCAGTGTTCGCAGTTCACGAACATTATCGTAAATTCAATTGTGGTTTTAGGTCAATATTTGAAATTAATTTAAGTTTGCGTTAAGTTGGTTGTATCTTTATTAAACTTAGTATTCTCGTCAACAACCCTTTTATTTTAAATATAGCATTCCTAGTTTGTAAAATAACCTATTATTAAACTTTACTGATATCATTCAATCAATTTGTAAGGCATGTACTATCACATATTTTTCAGTGAACTCCAATTCCTAAGCAGTACCGTTCGAGCACAGTAAATAAGTAAAATACACTTTCTTGGAACGGTATCTGCAAATAACTGTGAATTATACGTACATTAAATTATACATCGTCGTGGACAACCGCAATGCAATCATTCAATTATGTCACACAATACTCGGTTGTCTTGTATCATATCATTAGATTGATTCCTAACAATTCTAGACCGATTCTAGACCTTGTTATCGAGTCTATAATTTGGTATCGTAAGCCAGGTTTACTTCTGAGTCCCAATTAGATGTGAGTCGTAAACCGGGGCTCGGGTTGCGCCGGCGCAGACTCGGTGTCACGGTCGACGGAGGGACCACCGAGACGGTAGCATGAGGCTTTTTGTTTTAGGTAACTTAACAAAAAGTAAAAAAATACTTAAATAATCACAACTTCTATTTAATGAAGATAGCTACCTAATAGCTTACTTTGTAAGGAAAGGGAAAGACCATTGGTAGACATTTACCCCTTCTTTTTCGCATAGGACTAGGTAGATCTAAGTTTGAAGTAGGTACATGAAAAGATTTTTTGTAAAACTTGCTAGTAAAATTATGTCATGGATTGGTAGCCACAAAAAAAGCTACGTGGGCAGAGCCATGACGACAGTCAGCTAGATCAGCCGCCATATGGCGTCTGTCATGCGCGTGGGCAACCGAAACACAATCGATAATCTTACTTCCACTACATGCCCTTATACACTTAAAGATTTATAGCTATTTCCCTCGATTTACCTCCAGTCGTTATTTTAGCAGTATGAAAGCTTTCAACGGCTTGCAAAGACAATGGGCTCGTAAATGGATCGCGGACTATCACGTGATTGTAGCTGTCGACACCGCTACATTTTACTGTGCTGTGTACTTACAATTGTGTTTAAGAACTAACTTGATATTTATTGAGAGAAATAATAAGACAAGCGTACTTAAATATAAACTTTTTAGTAGTAGGTATTTGTTGTAGGGCTAATTTTTAGACATTTATTTTAGAAATAATATATGTTATGCAGAAAGAGAATAACAGTTACTTTCGCTTCTTGACAAAGAACTAACACAGACAATATTCGTACGTTAACTTTTACTGCATTTCGATTATTCAATTTTAAAATTATAGCACTAATATGTTCATGTCAAACATGGTTGTTTACCAAACGACGTTGCCAAATAAAGCAGTGTCTTGCGCAGGCGCTCGCGGAGGCTGCAGTGAATGGCGTGACGTCACTCGCTGGCTGCCCACGCGCATCCAAGCCATATGGCAGCCGGGCGACATTGGCGCGGCAGTTGTAACGGCATTCTTAGTGATTGTACCATTCATGTCACTAGATCATGACCATATCCAATCTAATTTAACAAAACGATTGTTGAAACTATAGAATGCTCAATAATGAACACTGAAAGCAACTATTTTCAATGTAAAGAGTGTAAAACTAGGTAAATTGTTAGGTACATCATTAAATTGTGGTCACTACGCCACTAAGAGTGATTGCTACCTACGTAATGAAACGACAGATGCACCAGAAACTCACTATGGTGACTAAGAAAGTAAGTCATCGACGCTAAGTCAATGAAACATGAATCAATATTTCGTACAAACGAATGTCACTATTCAGTTTCTTAGTACTTAAGTTCCATTATCAAAATGACATAACTCGTTAACACTACATTAAAAACAACATGTCTCATGTTTAGGCAATCGACGGATTTAGATATGACAATATTTACTCACTGCCAAGCTTATGAGATTGAATCATGTTGTGACTTCAAATATTATCAGATATTATTACTACAAAGTAAAATAAACTTAGTCCAGCAGTATTAGTGAGAACCTAGTAACTAAAGTGAGATATCTTAATTCGTTTATAAAGTTTCATTTTTCTCTAGCTATTAAAAAAATCACTAACCCAACTAATGGATCGTATAAAGGCTATTTATATATTACGTTTTTGATATTGGATCCGATTCTTTAATAAACTCCCTAAAAAGACAGGTATATTGTTCTCATTAAAATTTTGTCCTAATCATTGCGAAATTAAACGTGTCAAAATGCACGCAAATTTTAGTTTGATAGGTCTTTGTTATAAGTAGTTTACTTAAAAACTTGGATCAAAACCATTAACTAAAGTAGCACAAAAGAAATCAGACTGCATACCGTTACACGACTTATACCCTTATCTTATTATATTACTTATAACACTGAGGTAACATAACATTCGTGGTTCAATCAGCTGACGACTCATATTTTTAGTGTCGCGTGAATTCTTAGAACATGGTGTAAGCAATGGCTGCTGACTCATGAGGTGGTCATTTGTGGTCATCGGTTACAGCACGGAAATTAAACGGATGTTTGTATCAACTGGAACAAACATTGTAATCCTACTAATATTATAAACGTGAAAGTTTGTGAGTATGTACCTATGTACGGATGGATGTTTGTTACTCTTTCACGTAAAACTACTGAACGGATTTTGATGAAACTTTACAGTAATATAGGTTATACATCAGAACAACATATAGGGTACTTTTTACCGCGGGAAAACTTCTCATTCCCACGGGAAACCTACTTCCACGCGAACGGAGTCGCGGGCGGCCACTAGTCTACAATAATTCAAACTAAATAAATACAAAAATTGTAAATTACGCATTTATTATTTGCTTGTAAAATTGCCTACGTTATAAGAAACATACTTGCCTTTTATTAAGGCTATATTAATTAATAAAGAGCGTAGGTGTTTTGATACATATTATGAATTCTTATACTCTAAGCACATAAATTTACCTACTATTGCAACATTCTAGATAGACCAACAATCGCAATCATTGCAAATATGTCCTACTTTGATATTTTTACCGTAATATCACCTATTAGTTTGTAGGTAAATGCGTCACTCGGTAGTGATATTTTTTCCCGTATTCGTCATAATTCGGAATTCCCCCTCGTGCGTGATGGTGACATTACTTACTAATTCACGTACGATGGAAGGCAGCCATGCAAACAGGGAGGAACGATCTATCCGGAACGTAGCATTGTAAAATAAATGATATCTATTTTGTCAACTTGAAGGTATACATAAGTATATGTATATGCTGCATATCCGAATTAAATATATATCAAACATAAGTACAACATCATAACTAAATTAATCATCAGAAAAATTTGCAGGTCAAAATAAACAAAAACCATATGTACAGATAAACCTTACCACCAATGCTTGATAAAAAAGTGTGATATCAAAGACTAATTCCAACATCATTTTACAGTAGCTGTTTAACAAATTAAATATAAATAATAAAACAAATTGAATTAATGATAATCTTAGCAAAACATTGACCGCACTCGCTTATCTACCATAAACAATATAATTGAATTAGGTCGCCGGGGTCTTAACCTCTGGTTAATTTAAACAACAGCATTTAACTAGCCGAGATTTTAATTCGTGCTGTGGGCACGTACTTTACATACTGCGCGCGCGCATAGATACTGACACCTAACCATTTAGTTATTGATTAGACTTTAGATAAAGGATGTACAGATTTTGAATTTCGATGTAGAGTCAGACTTACGGCAAATAATGTTAGAAATTATGAAGTAAAGCTAGCTTTAATATTACCACCCGTTTTCTAAAAATGTTAGATTTGAAGGAATTGTAATGTTAATTAAACTTTTTTATGTAAGTCCGGTATATATGCTGCTGCACCGCAGATGTTGTCAAGTCTTAACTTTTCACTTTGAAATTTTTTTTTAACTTTAAATGTGTATTTCGTCGTCTTTCTTGGTGCAATGGAATCCCGTGTAAGGCCAAATCGAGAAATCATTTTTTTTAATTGTCTTGTATATATATGCTTACTCCATGATAGATAAATCCAGTATCATAAACATACTACATACATTTGCTGCTAAAACTATACAGGATCCATATCACATGACTAGTTATATGTGGCTACACTGTTAATATAGTCGTCGGATTTTATTATAAAATTGATTAATTTCATATTCTTATTTTCCCCCATCCAATGTCGCTCCGTTTTTTGTAGCGAACACAATCTTCGCGGAGGTCCCATTACATTCTCATTACGAATAGACCCGATGACTGATAAGCTAACCGAACGACAATTCAACTTCATTAATATACAATAATTACGTTTCTATGACGGCCGTACGTGTTGATTGCGTTTTAATAGTAATTTGTATTAAATTTAAGGAGCTTCCGGCGCGTCACGTCCGTCGCTGCGCGGGCGCATAAAGGCTGCGTGTGACGCCATCTGGCGGACACTCGGGACTGCCCATTGTGTCCGGTTACTTACACTTATTGTTTCTTACTAGGAATAACGATTCTATTTGTACTTACTCATTTAAGTATTTAGAACTATAATGTTTGAAAACTAAACGCTATTTAGTTATGAAATTTATTCATTAAGGGGGGTTAGGCGGTCAGCGAAAATTCAGATTTCGCTACGATTCTACGCCTTAGGCGGGGGGGTCGGGGAACGCGGTTCCTATAGAATCAACGGCCTCGAAACACATTTATCATCAAAAAGTTAGTAAAATGTTCAATTTCTCAGAAATCTAAAACAGTCACGACATAGAAAAGGTAAAAATCTATCAGTTAGCGATTTTATAAGACTTATTATTGTAAAACACCGTCTTAATGTGCATTTATATGAAATTTTAGAGGTGACTTCAGGATTTTTTTCTATCGAGCAAAATTATTCCAATCGTGTTTTTAAAACAGTCGTCCCATCACATTTACGTTCTTTATTATATATTTGAAATATCAGTGCGAAATATCATATATTTTGTAAGTAACAGCTAATAGAAAACGGCTAATTCTGCCGTTTTCAGTTACTAAGGGCCCTTAAGAATAGATAGTAAATTAAACTCGTATTAGACACACCTTCCTACGTTGTTATATTTAACGTCGACGAAATTTTGCAAATAAAGCATACACCTTAAAATTATTTTGCACTAAAATTGTCCTTTTAACGTAGTTTCATATATTTTTTAATAATAGTTAGTGATGTGATGTGTAAACAGTTGTGTCAGCTTGTACGAGTGGATCACCTTGCCTGAGTTGACTCATCGAGTTATGTCACTTGCCGACCTCTAGGTACTTCCTTACTCATTCAATGTTATATGAAAGATGTATTGATTTGTGGGTTTTTCCCACATTGACCCTTATTATCAAATTGTTATAGGTAACAAACCTATTGCGAACTAGCGGAACTTCATAAACAATTAACAGACGGAGTTTATTGTTTAGCTGTCTGATTATTTAATAAACTATGACGTGATAATAACAAGGTAAATTATAGTTACTTGTCAAGCTTAAAATGAGTGCAACAACTTTTTAAAATGTCGCTTAAAGATTTAGAAAGAATGTCACTTAAAAACGATAAAGATATGAATGCATTAACTCGTCAAAAAGACACAAGTAATTTTATTTTTAAAAGCCGGCTAAGTGGACAGTTATTTATAAAATTATCTCAATTTAAACTGAAGCAACTTAATTTCCTTCACCTTTTGCCAATAACGAAAGTATTTTAACAAGAAACGTGTTAAACTTGCCCGCGATTTGTTTAATTTGAACTTTATAAATTAACGAAAAAATGTGAAAGTAGACTTTGGAACAAGAGCATTATTGCGACATAATGGAATATAAGAGTTTTATTGATTATACGTGTTTTACCGAGAGAGAGGCGGTGGAACTACTGACATTTAGCTTAATTTGAGAGGCATAAGGATTTATAGATTACAAAGTAAAAGATTGTAACATAACCACAGATAGGTACTCTACTTAAGTGTAACCAACTTAATTTCTTCAGATTCCTCTGTCTTATTTTTCTTTCGTACATAGTATATCCTTTAAAATAAAGCTTATTTATTCCTTTAATATAATTTTAAAACAACAATTTTACATATGTTTTTAAACCGAAATGCGATAATGTCCAGCCACAACAATTCCATTGAACTCACCTTGTGCCTGAAGCGCGATTATTTGCGAATCCTCTGCGCCCGCGCATTTAGGTCAAGGGGTTGTTGTTGGTAGTGTTACTCATTTATATTGGGTTTTAAAGGAAAACTGCATTGTACCGACGTGACATTGACCACAAATGTATCGCCGAGGCTGTCCAGATGCAGATGATGCTGTTGTAAATAACCTTGGAGAGATATTTTATTATACGTTTAAAAATGGTAAGGCTGAATAAAAATGACGTTATACTTTCTTATGTTTATTAGTTAAGCTAGTGATGTACTATGTTGATGTATATGTAGGTAATAGGATAGACAGGCTGAACCTTCATTTGGCTACTTTTGACATGTCTAATAAGTTATCTCCCTTTATTAGTTAACTAGAGGCCGCGCGCGACTCCGTTCGCGTAGAAGTCGGTTTCCCGTGGGAATGCGAAGTTTTCCCGCGGTAAAAAGTTCCCTTAATTCTTTCATACATATATTTTTGGTATCTAGAACCGTTTTTGGCAGCGCACGCAACGGAAGCTCTCAAGGATGAATAATTTTCCCCGTTTTTTTTCACATTTTCCATTATTTCTTCGCTCTTTATAGTTGCAACGTGATGTTATATAGCCTAAAGCCTGCCTCGATAAATGGTCTATTCAACACAAAAAGAATTTTTAAAATCACACCAGTAGTTCCTGAGATTAGAGCGTTCAAACAAACAAACAAACAAACAAACAAACAAACAAACAAACTCTTCAGCTTTATAATATTAGTATAGATTATTAATTTGTTTTTATTTTTAGACCTTTTCATACAGACGGGTCAAAGATGTATCTTTAAGATATCTTATCTGTGACCATTGGTTATTTTTTATTATTTAAAGTTTTAACCTAACATCTATCGAAACACTAGACACTTAATTGTAAATTCCCATCCAAAACAGAACATTTTTACCGCGTTAATTCCAAAAAAAGGTTAATCGTGACGTAGTGATAAGGATGAATACCACAGCGGCGCACGCGCCGGCGGATCCAGACTTCCGCGGCCGGTCAACGATCATCCACACACTGGACATTCACCTTTATATTAAAATATATGCAACTTGATTTAGATATTTATTGATAACTTGGTCATGTTATGATAATTGATTGTTAAAAATAATTTATTCTTCATAATACAGTATAGAAGACAATTATGTCTGTTGAAGATTTTGTCACAATTAGAGGAAATATAAAACACACATAGGCTTGTCACATTGACTTTACTGTTAACTTAATTATAATTATGCGAAAAGATAAAAGCAAGGAGGTATGTTGATTATATTTGCAATGATTTATCTTTATGGTAAGGCAAACAAAAATATGTTTCCAAGCCTTATTTCTGTAGTCTTCATGACGCATAAATTATTTGTTTAATAGGACCCGTAAATAGAAACACCCCCTTTCGTCTCTCGGGTGTCATAATGGTCGACGAGACTAAAGTAAAAGCAACCAATGTTGCGCAGACGGCTCTAAGGCAGACACCAGTTAAGTCGCAACTTGCTACAAGCCAAGCGCGGCGAGTATCGGCAAGCCCCTCTCAGGAAAGGTCAATGTCAGCAGTAGGTGACCTTTGATTGAAGTGACAAACAGCTGTATATAAAACTAGACTTGGTTACTTTTACCTTAAAGTTTATTTTAATATCATACCCAAAATATTCAAGCTTTAAATCATAGTTAGGTATAAGACAGGTTGTTGTATTTGGTCAGGGTATATAGGTGGTCTAAAGGTTATAAAAAAAATTGGAAGTCAAGTTCACACTAATTTACAGTTTTAATTTGGACAATAACCGAGCAAGGACGATGGTTAGGTATCTATTTTTACCATAGACCATCCTATTCAGTCAGTCACTAGACTCACACAATTTAAATGAAACTTTCATTTATGTATAATAAATGCTAACGTATTCTGTCTGTACCTATTTAACTTATCTTTAGAAAAAATACAACAATACAAAGTAATCACAGCAATAACAAGTAAACGTTATCAAAACAAATATTTATTTATTAATGCATTTAAACCTATATCAGTTAAAATGTGTTTTCTCCCAGTCAGTTATGAAAGCTGAGCTGACATAAACAAAACTGATTGACAGAAACGAAACAGATAAAAATAACAGGGGTAATACATTATCCATACCTGTAGAAGTAACCCAAAATTAATTTAAATTTACATAGCTATAAAACACTTTTATTAATAAAAACTTCACTAACTACTAGATAAATTGTGTTGATACCTAAACTATCTTGACTTTGCAGCCCGATTAGTTACAAAATGCTAATCTCATGCCCAGATAAGCAAATTACGTTTACCAACTTTAAGTCAACTCATTATCGTTTTAAAAAATGCATCGTTTGTCTGTTTGTGAATGACAATCATTACGCCATCGTGACGACAATGGTTCGTTGTAAATATATGTATACGAGAAGAGGTCGCCTGCTAACGCCATGACGGATTCTAGGTCACGAGATATGCGTACGCTCAACTATGCATCATTCTACTTAACTGACCAATTTCATTAAGAATTCTTCTTAAACTATTAGATTTAATTATAAAAAATGCATAAATTTAATATAATTCTTGTTCTTAGTAATGTTGTGTTTTGTCATCCGTTCTAACCAAACAATTGTAGCTGTTAATATTAGTAAAAAATTAACTTAGATTTTATGAAATGACACAGCCTAAGGCAGGAATTAATTCATTCAACAAACAGACTAGCATGTACTTTATCTTATACAATGTTGAGTTAGTTATTGCTAATTCGGTTGATGTCGCCGCCCGTTCCCCGAACGTCAACAACGACCCCTTGTGCTGCGACGCTGCGTGCGCGCACCGTGGGGAGATTCCGATCTAAATTGCAGCGACAATTGAAGAAATGTGAAACTAACAGAAGTGGCAATAGTTCAATTGTTACGAATTGTTATGCACTAGTACCCATATATTATTGACATGCGTATAATCTAACTAAACTATGAAATCGTCGAATAAAGTTCTATTATTGAGTCATTTATTTGTATGTGAACTTCTTATTTCAAAGTTCATTTATCATGTATAAAAACTCTCTAGAAAACCTTTAAAAATTTGAAAACAAATAAATTAAACCAAATTAATGCAAACTGTACTTAATTTTTTAATTGCTTTAAATGTCTAATCATATAAGTAATGTAGCATAACCTAAAGTTTATAGTTTGCATATAAATCGTTAAATAAAATCTACAGAGAGCGCAATGACATAAACATGGTTATTACGTAATCTGACATCGGAAAGCTGTTAATTCAATGGTTGACTGTTGCTTGATAACGGCGCAGACGCCGCCGGGGCAGAAGGTTATCTCCGAATGCAACTCTAACCGCAATTTTTGTTTATATCCACTTAATTAAATATACAACAAAAGAAATAACGCTAATTTTACGATATTGTAAATAACTTATAAAATAATACAGCATTTTAACATCATCAACATAAAGCCGTAAATCACACCCACAGGCCCGCGCAGTCCCCTAATGGCCTGCGTCGCGCAGCTTCATCAATAACAAATCAATAAAAAGGCACTCCGGCGCAGCCGCGACGATTTAACGTCTAAACTCATTACTTATCTCCTGCACCAGATAGAGCCACACTTGAGGCCCGACAACATGAATCCCATGCTAATGACAGCGCAGGATAAAAAGCCCCACTCATGCGCCGCTCATTTGTAAACGAAGCTAGACATAAATCAACGAGAGCGGCGATTCACCCCATGAGACAGAAATAGCCCGTTCGCGGCTAAATTAAGTAAAAAAGCTAAAAAGGGAGGTCTCGGTCTGCGCAAGCGCATGTGTTACGCATGTGTCGCACGTTTCCGGTTCTAAATTCGAAATTTTGCAGCTATTGTTTGAGGGTGAGGGTGTCTAACATAAATAAATAGTTTATGTGGCCGGTCAGCATTATTATAAAAGTCATGCTGACTTCACTATTCACTCAAATTAGCAAAAAATCTAAACATATTTAAGAATAAATTACTGCAAGCATTTAATGTCAGTAGATAGTTAACTAATATTTAATTACCATTTTCAATTATAAAAGATTTGTAGTTCATTAGTTTCTGCTACGTACTTGGTTATGATGGTAATAAGCATTAAATTCGTTTATTACCCTGACTAATTAATAATGCGAAACTTATAGTGTAGTTAGTTACTTATTTTTATTTTTATTAGGTAAGATTTTTTTTGTATTTTCTTATGAAACAGACAAATGTATTATAAAATGTTACTTGTGTAGTATATTTTGTAACAAAATTAATCGCTGACAGAATCAGATGCAGTTTAAAAAAAAGTTGAAAATAAAACTGATAAAACTCTATATACCAACTCGTAATAGTTTTATTATTACCTACACAAATATTTTCTTCTACTTCCATTTCTTCAAATTAAAAAAATTAATTTAATAGATTTATAAATTGAATATTACAATCAATCTAAGTTAATTTCTTGAGTTTAAAATTTAATGTTGCCCTAACCTATATGTACCTATTAATGAATCATTTTCGATGTTTTTCGATTGTTTAACGAAGCCATATTAGTATCCAAACAGCTCGATGGTTGCGCCTACGCATCACCAATTCACAGCCAGTTAGTTTAAACAACCAAATCATTTATTCCGAGGCAAACGGTTTGCGGAGTCGCTAAAAATCGCGTCGGCCATAGCAGATCTCTCTATGTGCGTGCGGTGATGTCATCATATGATAAAATAGCCGCGCGGCCGCAGCCTTCAATAGTTTCTTGTTTACTGTTGCTAAGATTCGCTTCTTACTCTTGAAGGTCATTTTGCATTTTATTGCTTTTTCGCGGTAACGTTATCAGAATACAGTTGTTAATACACCTATTCAAAATCGTTTTAACAACAACAAAGTTACTTACATTTTCCTATTGCCATCGACGTGCGATTGCACGGTGAATCCGAACATGGACTGGGAGCTACCCTTGTACACCACCCGCGAAGGTATGTCCACGTTGAAACTGAGGGTACCTGCGCACGCGCCCAGCAGAAACAAACTCACTAATAACGCCATTGTTACTACACCCAAGTCACTGCACTAAGCACGAAAATTAATAAAAATATTCACTTGTTTATTTGATTACAATTAACATCATTGGTCCTCATGTTTCGTTCGCAGTTACGAGTTCGTGATCGTGATGTGTGTTCGGAGGAGCGTCGCGGACGTCCGTGTGCGTCGGCGGCCGGCGGCGGACTGACGGCGCGAGGCAAGGCCGCGGAGCTCACTGCGCGGGAAATAGATCCGAAAACGTAGACTTTCCCGCGCTTTTCTCGGTACCACCGGTTATTGCAACGTTCCGTAATACGCTATTTCAGGTGGCGTTACACTTTTGTTATTCATTCATCCTCATTGACTCATTCCAAAGTAGTTATGTCGCTTACCTCTATTTTGAACCAAGCTGAAAAAATTGTAAACAACAACAAAATCAGGGTTCTAAAAATAAACACGAAATGTAGATATAAAACATGTATTTAAAACAAATCTCAAAATATAACTCGGTTCATTATACTTAGACAATAATTAGCACATAATTAATAAATTATTTTCTATCATTTAAATAAAGGAACATTACAATGGTGCAACCTTACTAGGTTCAATATGCAATTCAATGCAAATTACTCACTTTACTGGGTAATGACATTAAACTTTAGGTATATTTATTGAATTGTTCATAAGAGACTCGTATAAAAGGAGATACATTAATGGAGATCGACAAACATACGTAGCTTAATACTTGAATATATAATTATTCCATCATACGTAATTGCTCACTTTTCATAAATTACTAATGATATTCTGGGTGATTTCAATAGGTTTAAACTTTATTCAGATTTATGTGTGTGCGTAAAGCTTAGCAACCAATCAAAACTACAAATAGACAGAACATTTTTTTAAAGTTATACTTAAATTGTATTAAAATATGAAATGTTAATTTAGAAACTGGCAGAATAAAGGGAAAGTTTTATAGAAATATTGTTATATCGAGACTATTTTCATATTTTATTACAAGATTTTTTTATCCCATAATTAACATTTTTCCCATGTCTTTTTAAACTCGTATACAATACAATTTTGGATTTTAAACCCGGAATGATTCGTTCCTCACTTTTTCAATCACATACCGCCCATTGTTTATAAAAATATCGATTTATAATAATAATTGTAATACTTAATGCTACGATTTGGAAAATTTAAACACACTGGGTGTGCTCTTCTTCTGTGGTTTGTGTTCTGCCACCTGCAAGCAATGATAGAACCGTTATCCTACTAATATTATAAACGTGAAAGTTTGTGAGTATCACGTAAAAACTACTGGACGGATTTGGATGAAACTTTACAGTAATATAGCTTATACATCAAAATAACACATAAGGTACTTTTAACCGCGGGAAAACTTCTCATTCCCACGGGAAGCTGACTTCCACGCGAACGGAGTCGCGGGCGGCCACTAGTTAATGATAAATGTTGACCACCGTTGAAAGTTACACCACAATGTTTATCGCTCTTGGTATGACTGGAACCTGAATCAACATTTTCAGTATTAAAGATAACATAGTATAGTTAAGAACTAAAAGAAATCATCGTATCTTCGATATCTACAAGCATACTTTAAAAATAGTAGTTTGTATAAATTGTTTTCAGTTTGGTCTAAGTAGTACATTAGTTTCTTGAACTCTATGGCTTCAATGTGAACATAGGGGATATCGGGAAAAAATACACATTTGCAATGTGTTCCCTAAAATTCCTCGAGATGTTTTTAACTCAATTAATTTATCCCATATTTTTTTATGACTTTCGATAAAAATAACTTTAGATATTATTTGCGTAAAGCGTTGTAGGAGATAAACTAAAGGTGTGTCGATTTTTGCCTTTTCGCTTTTTCATTCGCGATTGTTCCGTCGTGTTTATGAAAATAGTAAAACAATATTACCTATGCACTCTGAATAATAGTAAATAGTTTTGTAAACGAGAACCACAATAACGGTCACTTTGACTATGACATTTATTTGTTTACATTTTATCCATCGAATTTCCTTTAAGGAAAAGGAACAACATGCAGAAATGCAGGTCTTCTCCTGATTTCAGGACTGACCTATTGAATATGTTTTTCCGACTGCAAAATGGCAAAGTTGTGGTGCAGGTGCAGCTGCAGCTTCTGGCGGATCGCTGGAGACACTATCACTGTACACTAATGTAACGTGGCGGCCACATACCGTCCTCTCCCCCAGCAGCAGCCGGGCCTTGTCCTCCTCCAGCGGCGGGGGCGCGGCCGCCGACCGCCGGTGCAGCTGCAGCTTCTGGCGGATCGCTTGAGACACTATCACTGTACACTAATGTAACGTGGCGGCCACATACCGTCCTCTCCCCCAGCAGCAGCCGGGCCTTGTCCTCCTCCAGCGGCGGGGGCGCGGCCGCCGACCGCCGGTGCAGCTGCAGCTTCTGGCGGATCGCTGGAGACACTATCACTGTACACTAATGTAACGTGGCGGCCACATACCGTCCTCTCCCCCAGCAGCAGCCGGGCCTTGTCCTCCTCCAGCGGCGGGGGCGCGGCCGCCGACCGCCGGTGCAGCTGCAGCTTCTGGCGGATCGCTGGAGACACTATCACTGTACACTAATGTAACGTGGCGGCCACATACCGTCCTCTCCCCCAGCAGCAGCCGGGCCTTGTCCTCCTCCAGCGGCGGGGGCGCGGCCGCCGACCGCCGGTGCAGCTGCAGCTTCTGGCGGATCGCTGGAGACACTATCACTGTACACTAATGTAACGTGGCGGCCACATACCGTCCTCTCCCCCAGCAGCAGCCGGGCCTTGTCCTCCTCCAGCGGCGGGGGCGCGGCCGCCGACCGCCGGTGCAGCTGCAGCTTCTGGCGGATCGCTGGAGACACTATCACTGTACACTAATGTAACGTGGCGGCCACATACCGTCCTCTCCCCCAGCAGCAGCCGGGCCTTGTCCTCCTCCAGCGGCGGGGGCGCGGCCGCCGACCGCCGGTGCAGCTGCAGCTTCTGGCGGATCGCTGGAGACACTATCACTGTACACTAATGTAACGTGGCGGCCACATACCGTCCTCTCCCCCAGCAGCAGCCGGGCCTTGTCCTCCTCCAGCGGCGGGGGCGCGGCCGCCGACCGCCGGTGCAGCTGCAGCTTCTGGCGGATCGCTGGAGACACTATCACTGTACACTAATGTAACGTGGCGGCCACATACCGTCCTCTCCCCCAGCAGCAGCCGGGCCTTGTCCTCCTCCAGCGGCGGGGGCGCGGCCGCCGACCGCCGGTGCAGCTGCAGCTTCTGGCGGATCGCTGGAGACACTATCACTGTACACTAATGTAACGTGGCGGCCACATACCGTCCTCTCCCCCAGCAGCAGCCGGGCCTTGTCCTCCTCCAGCGGCGGGGGCGCGGCCGCCGACCGCCGGTGCAGCTGCAGCTTCTGGCGGATCGCTGGAGACACTATCACTGTACACTAATGTAACGTGGCGGCCACATACCGTCCTCTCCCCCAGCAGCAGCCGGGCCTTGTCCTCCTCCAGCGGCGGGGGCGCGGCCGCCGACCGCCGGTGCAGCTGCAGCTTCTGGCGGATCGCTGGAGACACTATCACTGTACACTAATGTAACGTGGCGGCCACATACCGTCCTCTCCCCCAGCAGCAGCCGGGCCTTGTCCTCCTCCAGCGGCGGGGGCGCGGCCGCCGACCGCCGGTGCAGCTGCAGCTTCTGGCGGATCGCTGGAGACACTATCACTGTACACTAATGTAACGTGGCGGCCACATACCGTCCTCTCCCCCAGCAGCAGCCGGGCCTTGTCCTCCTCCAGCGGCGGGGGCGCGGCCGCCGACCGCCGGTGCAGCTGCAGCTTCTGGCGGATCGCTGGAGACACTATCACTGTACACTAATGTAACGTGGCGGCCACATACCGTCCTCTCCCCCAGCAGCAGCCGGGCCTTGTCCTCCTCCAGCGGCGGGGGCGCGGCCGCCGACCGCCGGTGCAGCTGCAGCTTCTGGCGGATCGCTGGAGACACTATCACTGTACACTAATGTAACGTGGCGGCCACATACCGTCCTCTCCCCCAGCAGCAGCCGGGCCTTGTCCTCCTCCAGCGGCGGGGGCGCGGCCGCCGACCGCCGGTGCAGCTGCAGCTTCTGGCGGATCGCTGGAGACACTATCACTGTACACTAATGTAACGTGGCGGCCACATACCGTCCTCTCCCCCAGCAGCAGCCGGGCCTTGTCCTCCTCCAGCGGCGGGGGCGCGGCCGCCGACCGCCGGTGCAGCTGCAGCTTCTGGCGGATCGCTGGAGACACTATCACTGTACACTAATGTAACGTGGCGGCCACATACCGTCCTCTCCCCCAGCAGCAGCCGGGCCTTGTCCTCCTCCAGCGGCGGGGGCGCGGCCGCCGACCGCCGGTGCAGCTGCAGCTTCTGGCGGATCGCTGGAGACACTATCACTGTACACTAATGTAACGTGGCGGCCACATACCGTCCTCTCCCCCAGCAGCAGCCGGGCCTTGTCCTCCTCCAGCGGCGGGGGCGCGGCCGCCGACCGCCGGTGCAGCTGCAGCTTCTGGCGGATCGCTGGAGACACTATCACTGTACACTAATGTAACGTGGCGGCCACATACCGTCCTCTCCCCCAGCAGCAGCCGGGCCTTGTCCTCCTCCAGCGGCGGGGGCGCGGCCGCCGACCGCCGGTGCAGCTGCAGCTTCTGGCGGATCGCTTGAGACACTATCACTCTGGTAACAAACACAAACGATCATGTATTATTTATAACTAGCGACCCGCCCACGCTTCGCAATGGTGTAATTATGCGACTTGCTCACGATACGATGCATTTTGGTTAACTTAAAAAAACTTTTTCCAGATGTTCTTTATTTTCAAATTTAAATGAATAAACAAATAGAGACTTGGATTTACTCTATGTAATGACTAAATAACTTTTGCCTGCGGTTCCGCACGCGTTGAATTCGGAGTCAACCTCATTTTCCTATATGATAAAGGTCGAAATTTCAGAGACATTTAAAATATTAAGAGATGAATTTACTTATGCCACTGACTTTTTAGCATCACAACAAAATGATCTTCAGAAGCAAATGTGCAATACCCGTGATGCAATGATAAAAGAGTTGGAATCTGAACACCTCGCCTTGAAAGGTGAATTGAACATCTTAAAGGGCCGCTTAAATGTTATTGGAAAAATATCACGAGACTCTAATATAGAAATTCAGGCTGTCCCTGAAAATAGTAATGAAAACGTTATTACCTTGCTTCAAAATCTATGCAACACGATCAATGTAAACCTTCAGAATAATGAGGTAAGAGCCTGTCGCCGAGTGGCTAAAATGGATGCTTCTTCTCAACGCCCCAGAAATATATTGGTAACTTTTGCCACACCTCAAATACGTGATGTTGTGCTATCTGCAGCTCATCGGTTCAACAAGACTCAAACTGATAAATTAAATTCATCCAATCTTGGGTTAAACGGAAAACCACAACGAATAGTCGTGGAACATCTTTCACCGGATGAGAAAAAACTTTTCGCTGAAGCACGTAGATTTTCAAAGGAGTTTAACCACAAATTCGTGTGGATTAAATATGGTCGAGTTTATTTACGCAAAAATGAGGAGGCAAATGCCAATAATGTTAGAAATTCCGAAATTTTAAATAATCTTAAACAAAAGAAGTAAGCCGTCCTCATTTGTCAACACCTTAGTTACTCTCTTATTTTTTAGAATTATTTAATAATAGCGTTCTTGATGTACTATCAAAATGTTAACCGATTCCGGTCAAAACTCAAAGATTTCTTTTTAAATGTATTAAATGATAGTTATGATTTTATATGCTTAACTGAAACAAACCTGAATATAAGTGTAATGGACGGTGAAATCACCGATTCCAGATACAATATTTACCGTAGAGACCGTTGTTCGACATCTTCTTTAAAAAATGAGGGTGGTTGTGTGTTAATTGCCGTAAAAAAAGATATAAATATTGTACGCCAGGTGTCTTGGGAGAGTGAATTTGAGGATGTTTGGTTAAGTTTAACCCTTAAAAATTCGAATGAAAAGTATGTAACACTTAATATTTGTACTTGCTATCTGCGTCCTAGTCTGCCATCTGACACAATAACTTCATTTATTACTAACTATCAAAGAATAATTTTGGAAAATACAAGCTCGGAATCCGAATTCTTATTACTAGGTGATTATAACGTGTCTAAAATTACATGGACTATGTCCATTAATGAAAATTACCTCGTCCCTTCTGACCCAAAAGATCAACGAGCACATTTACTTATAGAGACCCTCTTTTTGTGTGACCTATACCAACTTAACAATGTTAGAAATAGGAACGGAAATATCCTTGATTTGGTTTTATCTACTCTAAAATCATTAACAGTTTGCAGCACGGAACCATTAAGTCGCTTGGACAGTCGCTACCACCCCTCTGTAGTTATTGACATAAAACTATCACCGTATCAATCTGGTGTAAAATCCAAAAAGATAACAAAGCACAATTTTCATAGATGCAATTTTGACGCAGTAAAAGCTGATCTTCGCAAAATCGAGTGGTCAACCCTATTTTCCTCTGGAGACGTTAACGTAAACTTGGATATATTTTACTCATTACAGTCTATTCGCGTTAAGAAAATAGTGACAACTACAGGATAAGGGTGTATTCACAGTGGAGTAAAAGTACGAAAGAAAAATAATAATTTTATAAACAGTATTTTCGGATATGCCACATGCACTTGCTGTTTCTATGACTATGCTCTCCACAGTTGCATTTAAATCACACAATTTAAAGTACTTATAAACATTGTAAATTATGTGTCTCTCTCCACTATGGATTATTGATCGACTTTTATTCTTTGGAATTGGTGAAGTATTCATTTTTTCAAAATTTATCGTTGGACAAGTCACGCAAAATCAAAAACCGTTTCCTTCGAAGGTCAGACTTCAACTGGTCACTGTGAACTCGACTTTTTAATTTCTAGCATTTTAATTGGCTGGGGCGCGTTGTCAGGCCGGCTGACAACGATCACTCACTATTTTCTTAACGCGAATAGACTGTAGTTAGAGAGATATAACAAAGCATACGCCTATTGCTTCTAGTTATTCAAACAATGATCCGATATGTTTTAACAATTCTTTAAAAAATGACTAAAGGAAAAAAACAAATTTCATAAGCGATTCAAAAAATACGGAAATCCTAGAGATTATGATACTTTTGCTTTATTGCGTTCCCGCTCTAAACAACTTATGAAAAAAGATACAAAATGTTACACTAACTATATCAATTCAATTGAAGAAGGTATCACCAAAAATATTAAAAAAAAATGGAGTTTTGTTAATACACGTAAAGGTTCGCACACTATCCCACAAAACATTACTTTCAATAACAAAACATCAAATAGCTCTGTAGACGTATGCAACTTATTCTCTCAATATTTTTACTCTGTTTTCGAGGAACACAACCCCTTCGGCCACTTCCGAAACCAAAGTTCGAAACCGGTTTCTAAATAAGAATTTTTTTTCTTCTTTCGAAATTGGTTTCGGTAAAAGAATAATATTTCTTATCTCGAAATTCGTTTCGAGATAAGAATATTGTTTCGTCTTTCGAAACTATCAAATCTAATTTTATTTCTTCATCTATCTCCATGTTGTTATTGTTCTTTTTAGTTGCTTTTTTGCTATTTACTATCCACTAACACAATATGAAACCTTTTTAATTAAAATGACATATATTGCCATTATCATCAATGATATACGTCAAGTCAATGTCAAGTGCTGATAAAGTACGGAAGTGCAACGAAGCTATTTTAATAGCATTCATTTACGTGGTATTCAGAATTGCAGTACCTATATACAATGGATAAAACACAAATAGAGTTTATAAGTACTAAAAGAGGAGGAGTAGCAGCTCTGTACGAAGGGCGGAAGTACCATAGAAAGAAAATTTACAAAAGCGGCAACGCATTTTATTATTGCGTAAAAGAACATTTGGGATGCAAAGGTAACTTTACTATTAATTCTAAGAATGAAATTATAAAAATAAATCAACACAAGAGTCACTGTAAAGGGGATATTGTTAAAACAGAATATCTTAAAAACATGGATAATTTAAAACAAAAAGTGAGTACTAACTTTGTATCAATAAAAAAACAATATGACGATATGATGGCCGATATGGAAAATTTGGGATATACGGTTATAAGTGATCAATTGCCAAGTTTTAGTAATGTTAAAAGCGGGCTATACAACGAACGCAACAAAGTGTTAGGTGTCAAAAAACAGAGATTTACACTACCTAGCGAAGTAGTTGTTCCCGGAAAATTTGAAAAGTTGATCTTAGCTGATTTCATTGATGACGGCAATCGCATATTAGTATTTTGCACAGCAAATGCAAGACAAAAAATCACAAATTATAAACACATTTACTGCGACGGAACATTTAAATCTTGCCCACGATGTTTTAAACAGTTATATTCTATACACGGCTATGATGAAAATACTCTTTCATTAACCCCTTTAATTTTTGCCTTTCTCGAAAACAAAAAAAAAGGAGACATACAAAGTATTATTCCGATTAATAAAATCACAAATTCCATCATTTGAACCAAAGAAGATTACTTTGGATTTTGAGAAAGCAGCAATGCTAGGAATCAGAGATGTCTTTCCAATGATCGAAATAAAGTTATGCTACTTCCATTTTAACAGGGCATTATTCCGAAAGGCAAAGAAACTGAACTTAAACTCCAGTGTCAAAAAGAGACACGTAGCTCGTTGTGCAGGCTTAGCCCGTTTGCCGCAACAGTTTATTACTAAAGGATATAACTATGTTATGAATAAAAGCCCAAATGCCATAGAAGTTCAAAAGTTTAACAAATATTTTAAAAGGCAATGGTTTGAGCAAAACAATTTTCACAAAGTTTGCAGCTGCAGCGAGGAAGAAATTAGAACTACGAACCACTTGGAGGGGTGGCACTCCAAATTAAACAGATTCATTGCGCGTACGAATCCTACATTAGCTCAAGTCCTAGATGTTTTGAAAAATGAAACTGGCGTTTGCAAAAAAGCAACTAAAAAGAACAAAAACTACATGGAGATAGATGAAGAAATAAAATTAGCAATCCAACAGCTTAAAAAAAAAGAAATCACGGTTGGCCATTGCCTTGAAATTATTGCACCGTTTTCATTGCATTATTAAATGTTTTTTATTTTCTATTTGAATTAAATATAAATATTATATATATTAACTTTCAATTCTTACTTCTTATACATCTAAATAGATAGGATTAGATTACGATTTGATAGTTTCGAAGGGTTAGGATCTTTAAGACCACATCTCAATATGACTAGGTAGTGTTTATGACTAAATCGCCATTAGACTAAGTCTCAGTTGGACTAGATCGTGATGGGACAATATAGCGAATAGACCAGATCTCTATTGAACTATTAATCAGTATGACCACATATCGATAAGACATACAGTTGGGTGGAATCATAGTAATGAGTAGTATGCACAACTACGCACAATACTTCATAGATAGTACTGGCCACTCGCTTTGAACATTGATAAACAACATGGAGATAGATGAAGAAATAAAATTAGATTTGATAGTTTCGAAAGACGAAACAATATTCTTATCTCGAAACGAATTTCGAGATAAGAAATATTATTCTTTTACCGAAACCAATTTCGAAAGAAGAAAAAAAATTCTTATTTAGAAACCGGTTTCGAACTTTGGTTTCGGAAGTGGCCGAAGGGAACACAACAGCACCCCTAACATTGATCCAATTGATGAAAGTAGTGAAAACAGCTCAGTTTTAAGTTCCATCCAAACTAACGCATATGAAATTGCTGCTCGATTAAAAAAAATTGATATCAACAAGGGACCTGGTCCTGACGGGATTCCTCCCCTTTTTCTCAAAACTTGCGCAAAAGATCTCAGTGAACCATTAACATTAATATTTAATCTGTCACTGTCTACTGGTATTTTCCATACTTATTGGAAAATAGCTCATGTAATTCCAGTCCACAAAGCTGGTGATAGATCACTATGTGCGAATTATCGACCAATAAGTATACTATCATGTTTGGCTAAAGTTCGTGAGTCAATAGTTTATGAACATATATACAATCATTTTAAACCAATGTTGTGTATTGAACAGCATGGATTTATTAGAAATCGCTCAATAGTCACTGATGGTAGGTTACCATCATATAAAAACGACGTTTGTAATGCTTTTGCAAAGGGTACTCAGGTCGATACAATTTATACGGACTTCTCTAAAGCCTTTGATAGGGTTAACCATGACGTCTTATTAAGAAAATTATGCTTACACAGTATACATGGCAACTGTTTTATCAAAACAAAATAACCAATATAATAAAAATACTAATGGAAGAATGCAAGTCCAATAGTAGAAGTAGGTACCTACCTACCTATCATTATTTTTTTACGTTAAAGACAACAAATCATGTATCATAGTTTTGTAGCTATAGGTAGGTACGTCCTACTAATATTATAAATGTGAAAGTTTGTGAGTATGGATGTATGAATGTTTGTTACTCTTACACGTAAAAACGACTGCCCCCCAAGCCAAGTGGCAAGTGATATTTGCGATAGCGAGTGAATAGAAAAAATATGTATGAAACTGTCAAATTGCAAGCTTGTCAAAAATGACAGTTTCATACAAATTTATTCTATTCACTTGCTATCGCAAATATCACTTGCCACTTGACTTGGGGGGCTGGACGGATTTGGATGAAACTTTGCAGTACACATCAGAATAACACATAGGGTACTTTTTACCGCGGGAAAACTTCTCATTCCCACGGAAACCGCCTTCTACGCGAACGGAGTCGCGGGCGGCCACTAGTATGTATACAAAGATACCGCTCTTCTAAGTATATTTAAATAAATTCATGCATTGATTTAGTACTTACTAGCTTTAGTTAGCAGCTTCGCCCGCGTTTCCCTCGGGAACTGTACATTTTCCCAGGATTAAAAGAAGCCTATGGATTATTTCAGTCTTCGTCCAGATCCGTTCAGTACTTTTTGTGTGAAAGATAACAAACATAAACACAATCTTCCGCGTTTATTATATTACTAGGAAGGATACCTATACGATCTAGATGTAGTTGAACGTTACAGATGCACTTTACCTTTACTATTTTATTTAAGTATAAATGTAGATGATATGAACTAAACCTTTTTTATTTATTTGTATTTTTACTATCAAATTGTTTAATGGTATTGGTTATGTTCAAGTTAAAAGATTTGGTGATGTATGTATGTATCCTTTGGAACTGTAAAAAACAACTTTTCCGGCGAATTGATAGTTGTATTTTTACATTTAGGCACAACACATGATTTCCTAGCAGTTGGATTAGACATTTTTAAAAGTATTTAGGTTTAATTTAGACGACAAGTGCGCACGACCGCGAGCGTACTGAGTGAGCCAGACCGAGCCAGTTGTGGTGTGACGTCACACCGCCACCGGCAGCCCGCGTCGTGCGGTTGCAACTTATTTTACTTATAAATCGGAAACTAATTGACGCATCGAAATAATTCTTTCACCAGTATTTTTTATTTTTGACAGAGAATATGAAGAGATAATAATCAAAATTTGTTAACATTCTCCATTTAGTAAATATCTAATTGATTTACATTTCTGGAGTAAATTTTGATAAAAAAGCATTATTCCATAATTTAATATTTTGTCAAACTTTATTTTAGCGGTTATTTGAGGTTGTCAAAATAGATATTAAAATAATAAATAGTGGAAAAGTTTATCAAGTAAAAATTTTTTTAAAGTGGTTTGTCAAATGATTAGTTTGTCTAATGATAGCACACCCATACAGACACACAGACGGCGGATAGAGACTTTGTTCTATTCTATGTAGTAATTTTTAAATTTAATAGTTGAAGTTAAACACAAAACTCAACGTACGAAACATATAGCTATCACTTACTCAGCCATAATATACTACAAAAACGAGTAAAAATTATGCCCCACCTTAAACTTTGCGTGTATGACGGCACGGCAAAGACCCCAGAATAAAACGCTTAATAGTTTCGTAAAGTTACCGTTGCGCCACCAAAGACGTTGTTCATAGTCACATGATATTTTATGCCAGTTTTAATTTTGTCAGTCAATATTTAACGTGATAACACTTGGTGATTAATTTAATTAGTGAGAAATGATTGGATAAGTCAAACGGCGTCAAACCATGTTATCAACGGTTAAGATATCCGCAAATAACTTGAGTATACCTATATGATACGGGGCGGCATGTAAATATGTATCAAAATAAATTGCTCACAATGTGTAGCACGAAATAGCGTAGCACAATAACACAAACAATAACATTAGTTATTGATAGTTTTTGTTGACATTTTACTGCTCTGCCCCCCAAGTCATACATTTTTTTTCTATTTACTCGCTAACGCCAATTTCTACTGCCAATTTCTACTTGACTTGGGGCCTGGACACCTTACCTTTCTTTACGATGGTCACACAAAAACATTCTGACATCCCTTATTCCATAATAATCGTTATCTGCCCAGCTACTTACTTAAAACATTTTAGCCATACATTGCCTGCTTATTTATTTTATCATTAAACCGATCAGAGTTTTTAATTCTAAAGCCTGCAAATGCTTCAATCGCAGATGACCCTGTTTATCCCGTTGTGTATCGAACCGATCTCTACTTTTATTGTATAGTGTAAGTTCCAAGTGTGCCCACCTCCTGGTGTCGGACTTGGTGGCCAGCAGCAGGTCGAGCCAGGTCCAGGTGACGTTGTGGTACTCCAGCGTGGGCAGCACCAGCGGCAGGTCGCGCACGTCCTCCAGGTTCTAATAAACAAGTGTGCCCACCTCCTGGTGTCGGACTTGGTGGCCAGCAGCAGGTCGAGCCAGGTCCAGGTGACGTTGTGGTACTCCAGCGTGGGCAGCACCAGCGGCAGGTCGCGCACGTCCTCCAGGTTCTAATAAACAAGTGTGCCCACCTCCTGGTGTCGGACTTGGTGGCCAGCAGCAGGTCGAGCCAGGTCCAGGTGACGTTGTGGTACTCCAGCGTGGGCAGCACCAGCGGCAGGTCGCGCACGTCCTCCAGGTTCTAATAAACAAGTGTGCCCACCTCCTGGTGTCGGACTTGGTGGCCAGCAGCAGGTCGAGCCAGGTCCAGGTGACGTTGTGGTACTCCAGCGTGGGCAGCACCAGCGGCAGGTCGCGCACGTCCTCCAGGTTCTAATAAACAAGTGTGCCCACCTCCTGGTGTCGGACTTGGTGGCCAGCAGCAGGTCGAGCCAGGTCCAGGTGACGTTGTGGTACTCCAGCGTGGGCAGCACCAGCGGCAGGTCGCGCACGTCCTCCAGGTTCTAATAAACAAGTGTGCCCACCTCCTGGTGTCGGACTTGGTGGCCAGCAGCAGGTCGAGCCAGGTCCAGGTGACGTTGTGGTACTCCAGCGTGGGCAGCACCAGCGGCAGGTCGCGCACGTCCTCCAGGTTCTTCTCCTTGCTGCCCTTGTACGACACGCGGACAGGGACTTCGGGGATCTTGATGTAGATGAACAGCTTGTTCTTCTCGGCGCGCTCCTGTTGGGATTAATGATAAAGGAGTGAATATTGGTATTAAACCTTAAGCGATTAGAGACATTCTGAAGTTTATCCACTTACTCTATATAAATGGGGTTACGATTTTTAAACGGTTTCCACTATAGTTAAGGCTTTTCTACAAGAAAAGAATTTATGTGTTTTGGGAATGTGTCGCTAAAAACACTTGAGCTAATTAATTACAGAATTTTACTTCTTTTAATGACTGAAATATTATTCAATGTAGAGATACTGATTGTAACATTTTAACACTTAATTTAAAGTTCTAGAACTACGAAACCATGAATTAAGTTACCTTCATCTTCTCCACATCATCTTTGTCCTTATTGTCCCTCTTCACATAGAAGTTGCTGTTGGAGTCCTTCTTCTTCTTGACCTTCTTGGAGGCGGTGTGCACGAGGCCGCCGCTGGAGCCCGACTTCTGCGACTCTCCATCATCATCGCCCTCCTCCATGCACTCGGGGTCGCGCTCCGGGAAGCAGAACTTCAGCATGGTGTTGAAGAACTTCTTCGTGAGACCTGGTGGGAGGGGAGGAGAGAGGGATGTGGAATAAGACAGATGACAAAGTTTTGCACGGTTAACTAAAATAAGTAAGTACGTTTAGTACACAATTTACCATTATTTTTTCAAAGTTATGGTCTGACTGCTGACACCTACCAATTGTCTTGGTAGGTGGCACCAGCCCGGCTTTTTAAATCATTGTTAAAAAATAATACAAACATCATAAAGGATTTTACAAAAAGTATCGTGAAAAAGAAGAAAAAAAATTTAACTCTTCTTCTTAACATTTCCACCAACAAACACTAAAGCTCAATATCTCACCAATCCTAATGGGCACGATGTTGACCTCGAAGTGTTCCTTGACGGCGATGCCCCCCACGGGCGGGCGGTCGCGGCAGAACACTCTGAGCGCCGCGCGGCGAGCCACCGGCGCCCGCCCCGACGGCTCTTGAGGAACTAGCACCTGGCATGAATGACATTAGTTTGAGTAGGTGGGTAGGTTAGGGTAAAACAAAAGTAATCGGTAACTGGACATCCCTAGCATTCGATGGACATCACTGGTTGGCGTCACTACCTGTGGGCGCGGATTTGTATTGAATCTAATGGCAGCTAGATGTTGTATTTTCTACTAATTCATATTAATTAAAGAGATGTTTAATCTAAAGGCCAATAAATATTGTTGGTTTATAGTATGGACCACGGACTAATATATACGAGTATCTATAGAAAGGTTACTGAATAGTACTTTGGAAAATCGTAGAAAAATTTACAGCAGTGTTTTGGTGATGTTCAAAAGACGTGCACGTAAAGCATAATTTTGCAGAGTCGCACGTATTTATTGGTATAATTGTTGTCCGTGTATAAAATTTCAAGACGCAAAAGTACGAGACTTATAAGTTATTCAACTAAATCTTAATACCTATATATATATAAACTTCGTGACTTATTATTATAAATGCGAAAGTAACTCTGTCTGTCTGTCTGTAACACTTTCACGTCTTATCCACTGAACCGATTTTGATGAAATTTGGTATGAAGATAGAACTAAACTTAGGAAAGTACATAGGATACTTTTTATCGCTAAAAAGAGGGTAGAAGGGGTTGAAATAGGGGATGAAAGTTTGTTTGTAAGTTCCTTATTGTCAATGATAAAATCATGTTGGATTGTTCAAATGTTAAAGAAAAAATCATTAATCGAATAAATAAAAAGAGATGAGTTGATAGGTGCAAAGGGGAGAAAAACGTGCACGGGGAAAAGGGAAGGTTGGAAAGGTGGGCGTATCGGCGGTAGGCGACTAGCCAATCAGTTTTATGTTGATATGTAGGGTATGTAAAAAACTACATTCATCTTCAAGATGCTTTAGCAAATGACGGCAATGTTAATCCCTAAAAGACTGTATAGAATTCCACGCGGGCGAAGCCGCGAGCGGAAAGCTAGTATAATATAAAACCTGGGCTACAACAACGCGTCCCGGCCGGTCTGCTAGTATATTAAAATAACATAATTACAGAATAATCAGTGGTAAAGATACAAATATTAGAGCAAAGTTTTTTAATTCATTTGACAAAACATTTAAAAAAATCATCAAATATATGCCTTCTTGTCTCTCATGACACCATATCTCTTTTATAGCCCTACGAAAATATCCTAATTTTGAGTATAACAACGAAGTAACTTACCTCCGGGAACGGTTCATTGGGCAGCAAGTTCTTTACACTGACGTAGCCAACCTCCAACTGATGCTCCACAGAGTCATCGGAACGAGACATCTTGGTGTACCTGTACCACAAATAATCAATCTCAATCAATCCATTCATCATTTCATTAATTTCGTTAAATTAGTTAATTTCGTTAATTTCGTTCATTTCGTTCATTTCATTCATTTCGATAGTTTCGTTCATTTCGTTCGATTCTTCTAATTCGTCTATTTCGTTCATTTCGTTCATTTCAATAACTTAATTATCATTCAAGTAATCGACCAATTAAATCATTTGGTCATTCAATCCACAATAAATCAACCATTCAATCAATCTATCATTCAGTCATGTAGTCATTCCAACAATCAATCGTTTACTTAATAATTCAAATTTTTATCTTATCATTCCGTCATTCAATCATCAATCAATTCAGTTTTTCATTTATTCGTACATTTCTACATTGAATCAATCATTTCATAATACTCATAAACCAATGACAAAATTTCTCGTGTGACTTACTAAATAAGCGCAATACATTAATCTTCTACAAACATACAGTAGTAGGCAAGGGATATAAATCGTATAGATATTTTTACTGTATTGTTTCCGTAGAGGCCAATAACTTACAAGAGGTTAGGCAGCGTCCAGCTCTTTGCCCTGCTAAAAACCTCTGTACCAAGCCAATAACTCACAGGAAGTTAGTCAGCAGCAGATCGGCGATCCCTAGCTGTCCGTCCTTGTCGGTGAGCCTCCAGCGCGCGGACTTGAAGCAGATCTCGTTGTGGCGGTGCGGGGCGGCGCGGTGGGGGGGCGCCGCGGCCCGCCCCCGCCCCCGCCGCGCCTCCCGCCACGCGCGGATCATGGCGTCCAGCTCCTCGCCCAGCGACCACACGGACTCCTTGCACTCGTTCACCTGTGGGAGATGAAGAGTCAGATCGATGACAGGGGGATAAAAAGTCTGCTTAGAACCTTTCTTAGACATCTGAAATTTCTATAATCATGATAAATATCACTAAAAAACCTGTTGTAAATAACAAAAAACGTGATAGTTTTAAGTTCACTAAAGTTGTCTCTATCAATCTTATGGGAACCTTACCTGTATTTGTCAGTTACGAAAGTAACTTTCGTAACTGACAAATACAGGTCTCTTAAGTAATATAGGTTTAAACTGTGTTTACGAATACTGTAACCATCATCTATTAGCAATAACCATAACATTTGATTGTATAAATAAGTTTAAGATAACATTGAAGGCTATCCCGTTTACCTGGTCATCCAAACTCTTCAACTCTGCAATAGCAATAGGATCGTTGTCGTTGATGGAGCGATTCTTAAGGTAGTACTCCTTCTCTAGACGACGCAGTCTTGCGAGGGATTCTCGCACCTATTGCAAAAGGCATGGGGTTCTTATTAAAAAAACTGGAGACTAAATATTATGAGTTAAAAAGTTAAATTTTGAATGACTAATTAAAAACGATTTTGTAAATATTTAATTAACTTCTTACAGGTTTTAGTGAAAATTGTAATTACAATTTGTAATCAATTACGCGTTAAGGAAGCGGAAACTCATAAATAATAATTCCCACAAACGTAGTATAAATTATTGCGTAAACAATCTGCGTCAGAAATATTTGCCGTTAAGGATAAGGAATTACAATTGATTTAGAACTTCCCGTTCGTGCAAATATTATTTATAACCACTTATTTTACCTGTGTAATTCTTAAGATTCGAAACCAATAGCATTTTTTGTATCATCACGTTTTGGAGGAGGAACAGATGTGAACAAATCAAAATTACAAAAAAAAATAAAGAAATAATAATAATAAGCATAGTATCCATATACAGGCTTGCATAAGTAACAAGTTTTTCGCCGTCACCTTCGCAAACGTTATCTTATGAATCATATTTCACTAAACTCCGTCACACTATTCTGCTCTTCACTCCTCAACTAATATCCCCTGACCTGCGTCTGCAGCTTGTGTATGAGGTGGCGCGGGTCCTGGTCCTGGTGCAGCTGCAGCTGGAAGCGCATGCGCGCGCGCAGCTCCAGCGTGCGGCGGCGCTCGGGCTCCACGTGCAGCACCACGTTGTTGATCACGTCCAGCAGCATCGCGTACTGGGGGAAACACCGCAATAAGCCCTGGCTGGGTATGTTTGAAATGTACACAATCATAATACTTTCGGTCTGCATGTAGTCACAATATTATAACCACCCCGAATATTGTCAAAATACCTTCACTTTGCATTTTTAAACTTTTTGCCTTCGCTATAATTATAATGCTTTGCTTAAAATAATGATAATTATGATTGTATAATTTTGAAAAGAGTGCCGAGAGTTTTTTCCGCCAGCTTTTTCTCTCGGTCTACTACGGTCATTGTCAGGCCCGCTTTAACACTTTCATCTGATAGTTGCTGCAACATTAGTCCTAAAGTTTCTGCGTCTTCAGAAAACAATATTAAATCATCCGCGAAGCGTAGATGGTTAAGATTTTCGCCATTTATATTTAGGCCATTTTTGGTCCAGTCTAGGTTCCTGAAGATCATCTCTAGCACTGCTGAAAATAATTTCGGGGATATAGGATCTCCTTGGCGTACACCTCTTTTAATTGCAAATTCTTTACCCGTAGATTCAAGTTTTACTTGTGCTGTGCTCGCTGTGTATACGTTTTTAATTATTCGAATGTATTTTTCTTGCACCCCTTGTCTTTTTAGGGCGTCCCATATATAATGATGTTCTAATGTATCGAACGCTTTGTTAAAGTCCACAAACCCTATGTAATACGTTTTATTGTATTCTTTATATTTCTGTAGAATTTGTCTTAGAGTGTGTATGTGATCTATAGTTGAGAATTTGCTTCGGAAACCAGCTTGTTCCTTGGGTTGGTTTTCATCTAGTGTATTAGTTATTCTGTTAAGTATGATTTTTGAAAATATTTTATAAATATTGGACATTAAACTGATCGGCCTGTAGTTTCCTATATTGCCCTTGTCTCCCTTCTTGTGCAGCAGTATAATTGTCGATTTGGTCCAATCTTCCGGGATGATTTCCGTTTCAAGTATTTCATTGAACAAATGTGTAAGTTTTGGTACTATAACTGGTAACGTAGTTTTTAGTAGTTCATTTGTGACTAAATCTGAACCAGGTGCCTTATCAAGTTTTTGGGTTTCGATAGATTTTATTATTTCTGCCTTCAGAATTGGTTTAATGTCTTCTTTGTTTACTGGATTATATTCAATTTTTTCTTGATCCTGATTACGACTTTGGTATAAATTTTGGTAGTATTCCGTAGCAATTCCCAGAATTTCTGGTCTTTGACACGTCTTTCTACTATCTTTATTTTTCATGTCAGTAATCCAATCCTTTTTGTAGTTAATTTCTTTAAGTGCCTTCTTTACCCCCCCTGTTTTTTCTATATGTTTCCTTAATGTTGTTAACCTTCTTATTTTACGATCTTTTCTTAATTGTTCGCTAATTTTTTTGCTTATTTCTGCTATCTTTGGACCGTTATTGTTATTATGTTTCCTTTGTTGTATAAGTTCTTTTCTTTCTTGTAATAATTGCTTACTTTTGAGTGATATCGTTGTCTTGCTATTCATGTTGGCTTTTTTAGTCTGTTTTATTAATTTTTTGATAAAACTGTTGTATTTTTCTTGGGTCGATACACATTCTTTTTCTCCACCTTGCAAGGATATTTTGAGGTTGTTAAGAAGTAAATCAGTACTGCCAGTGCACTCGATGGCTTTAACATTGCTGTGGAGTTGTCGTGCTCTTTTAGCACGTGTCCCTGACAGTTTTGCTCTGACCATTCTATGGTCAGTGTTAAAATTAAAGTTGTTTAAAATTGATAAATCTTTACACACTTTCGCATTGTTAGACATAACATAGTCGATCTCGTTTTTGTACCGGCCATTTGGGGAGACCCAGGTCCATTTCTTTGATGTTTTCTTTTTGTAAAAACTGTTAAGGATTCTTAATTTATTTTCAATAGCAAAGGATACTAGTCGTGAGCCATTATTACTTCTATTGCCAAATCCGTGACATCCTATGGTATATTCTTCTCCACTTTTTTGTTGGCCAATTTGTCCATTAAAGTCGCCCATAACTATTATATGTTTGCATGCATTTGCAGTGGTGGATTGTAGGTCTTTGTAGAATTTTTCGATTTTTGCTATATCTTCTTTTTTATTTGATTCGGTAGGTGAATACGCCTGGATTATAGACCAAACTTGTTCATCCTCTCCATCTACAGGTAATTTAATGTTTAGAAGTGCAATCCGTTCTGATATCCCTCTTAGTTCTTGTATGTTTTTAGCCAGGTTTCTTGTAATCATAAAGCCGACTCCGTATAATCCAGGTGTCTCCCCTATATGGTATAGTATGTATTTTCCGTGGTCTTCTATTCTTTCCCCTAATCTTCTCACTTCACTTAAACCAATTATGTCCCATTTTATTTCATCCAATGCTAATTCCAGTTCTTGTAGTTTTTCAAAGGTTCCTAATGATCGACAGTTTAAAGTTGCTACATGTATATCGTTATTTTTCTTTTTCTTTTTTGTTGTCTTTAGAGGGTCGTGGTCATATTCCCCCACGAGGACCAGTCGGCTTGGGGGAGGTTGGTGGTTCTTAGTTATTTGTTTTTCTATATTTTTATGTTGTTGTGTTTTCCGGTTGCCGATAGCTAATTGTTATTGCTTATTATTATCCGCCGAACAGGAGGAAAGAGAGTTGGATCTGCCTCTCATAACATCAAAAGCGTTACGCCTGTTGTTTTGTGATGGCTTCCAGACTTGTTGTTTTTTTGCTTGTGCATTGTCTCCCGGCGATGAAGATATTTCTCTCTTTCTTTTGTCATTGGTTGTATTATTTTCCACTACGACCAGCTTATCGTATTTAAGATATGCGATATTTCCTTTCATTCTTTCTTCTTTTAATTTAGATTGTAACATTTTTCTCTTCTCCAGTACTTCTTTAGAGTAATCCTCTGTGATATAGATGTCTTTGAGATTTTTCCGGACTTTCATTACCTCATTTTTCTTCCATAAATTGACAAAGGAAACTAAAATTGGTCTTGGTTTTCCATCTGTACTTTTCTTCCCGATACGATAAATGTTGTTTATTTCAAAATCCCCAATGTTTATGTTTAAATCTTCCTTGAAAACATTTTTCACCTCTTGCAGCAGTCCTGAAGTATATAATTCTTTATCTTTTAATCCAAAAATAATAATGTTGTTTTGTTTCTTATCTCTTTTTAGATATTCCATTTCTTTCTCAAGGTTTATCAATTTCATTTTTAAATCTTTGTTTTCTTCTAATATTGGTTTTATTTTTTCCTCAATTTTCTCCATGATTGAATTAGTTAAGGACTCTTTCAGTTCAGCGGTCTGTTTCTGCATTTCGATTTTCATTTTGTCAAACAAAATTTGAAATTGATTGTCCACTAAAACCAAGATTATGACGAATTCCCAACAAACAGACACCAACGAACAAATAACAGTTAACAACGAACAAATAGAATATGTAAATGAATATATATATTTGGGGCAACTTATATCTACAGATGATTGCATGAACAAAGAAATAGAACGAAGAATAACTAATACTTGGAAACGGTTTTGGTCTCTTAGGGAAATAATGAAGGATAATGAGATGCCAATGAAAGCAAAAAAGAAAGTTTACGAAATATGCATTATGCCATGTTTACTATACGGGTGCCAGACATGGGCACTAACAGAACAACAGGAAAGTAAACTAAGAGTTTGCCAAAATTCAATAGAAAGAAGTATTTTAGGTGTTAAAAGAAAAGATAGGGTGAAATTATTAGAAATAAAAAAGAAAACAAAATTTAAAAATGCATACACAGCCTACAGACAGCTTAAATGGCGTTGGACGGGACATATGTTAAGAGAAAGTATAGAAAAATGGACAAAGTTAGTAACTGAATGGTATCCCATAGATAACAAAAGAAAAAGAGGCAGACAGAGCAAAAGATGGGAAGATGACTTTAAAAAGGTAGCTGGTCCACTGTGGACCCGTTTAGCAAGAGACAGAAATACGTGGAAAACTTTAGAGGAGGCCTTTGTCGACAGACAAGCTGTTCCAGACAAACATCCAGTTGCCGATCATTCAAGTGCAAGTTATAATTTTTAATTAATTTAGTTTAAGTAAGGCATTTATGTATTAATTGTAAGTTGAACAGCAATAAAGGCTATTTTATTTTTTATTTATTTTATTTACTACGGTCATTGCTGATGAATGTAGGGGTGTCCCGCGACATCTTTTTATTTTTTTTATTTTATGCTTTTGACAATGTATAAGAGACTAGTGGCCGCCCGCGACTCCATTCGCGTAGAAGTCGGTTTCCCGTGGGAATGCGAAATTTTCCCGCGGTAAAAAGTTCCCTTAATTCTTTCATACATATATTTTTGGTATCTAGAACCGTTTTCGCAGTGCACGCAACGGAAGCCCTCAAGGATGAATAATTTTCCCCGTTTTTTTCATTATTTCCATTATTTCTTCGCTCCTTATAGTTGCAGCGTGATGTTATATAGCCTAAAGCCTGCCTCGATAAATGTTCTATTCAACACAAAAAGAATTTTTAAATTCGAACCAGTAGTTCCTGAGATTAGCGCGTTCAAACAAACAAACTCATCACCTTTATAATATTAGTATAGATTTACCAAATCAAAATATGTCTGGATGTAGTCACAATTTATAACCACCCCGAATATTGTCAAAATACCTTCACTTTGCATTTTTTTTATTTTTTTACTGAGCAATAATTTGCTTTGCTTTAAAACTCGACAGTTATATTTCGAATTTTTACTTTATTTATAGATTTAGATGATTGAAAATAGAAGTCTGTTATTAAATAGACCAATAAAACCGTCTTATTTATTTCAACAAATGAAAATTAACGTAAATATTTCAAAGTTGTTATAGGGATTTTTCCAAATGTATTGTATTTCTTTTTAAAGTGCATACAAAATAAATCTCTTGTATGACTTACTTTAATGACAATATTTAGAGTACACTAACGACCGAAACCAATATTCGAAATGACAGAAATACGTTTCAACAAGATTAACTCCACGCACCTGCAAAGAATTGGTGCACACATCCAGGTCGTGGTGCATGAGCGTGAAGGCGTCGTAGGGCTCGCGGCCGCCCCCCCCGCGCGCCGCCTCGCCCCCCGCCACCTCCTCGCGGCTCACGTAGTAGAACTCGCACGCGCAGCGGGACACGATGCGCTGGAGCTGGGGGGAAGTCACGGTTTTGGGGTACCATCGGTGTATATCGTTTCAAATTTGATTGATAAGTAAAATACCAACAAACGTTAGAACTATCAGACATCATTCACCGTCATGATGTTACCGTAAATTTTGTGATAAATATTTATATGACCGAACGAAGCGAATGTCTAGTTAACTTATCAATAGTTTTAAAGTTTTTTTTGGAATAATATTTAAAGCTTATTTTATGAAAGTGTTTACGATTTTTAATCGGAACCCTTCCATATGCATATCTTTCTAGAGGTATCCTATAGTAGGGACATCATATGGTAGTGCTATCTTTTGTTAGTGCTATCCCATAGGAGTGGTATCCTATGATAATGCTAACATACGGTAGTGGTATCCTATGATAGTGATATCCAACGGTAGTGGTATCCTATGGTAGTGGTATCCTATGGTAGTGGTATCAAATGGTAGTGGTATCCTATGGTAGTGGTATCCTATGGTAGTGGTATCCTATGGTAGTGGTATCCTATGGTAGTGGTATCCTATGGTAGTGGTATCCTATGATAGAGATATCCAACGGTAGTGGTATCCTATGGTAGTGGTATCCTATGGTAGTGGTATCCTATGGTAGTGATATCCTATGGTAGTGATATCCTACGGTAGTGGTATCTTACGGTAGTGGTATCCTATGGTAGTGATATCCTATGGTAGTGATATCCTACGGTAGTGGTATCCTATGGTAGTGATATCCTATGGTAGTGGTAACCTATGGTTGTGGTATCCTATGGTAGTGGTATCCTATGGTAGTGGTATCCAACGGTAGTGGTATCCAACGGTAGTGGTATCCAACGGTAGTGGTATCCTATGGTAGTGATATATAACGGTAGAGGTATCCTATGGTAGTGATATATAACGGTAGTGGTATCCTATGGTAGTGATATCCAACTGTAGTGGTATCCTATGGTAGTGATATTATAACGATAGTGGTATCCTATGGTAGTGATATCGAACTGTAGTGGTATCCTATGGTAGTGATATCCTATGGTAGTGGTATCCTATGGTAGTGGTATCCTATGATAGTGATATTCAACGGTAGTGGTATCCTATGGTAGTGGTATCCTATGGTAGTGGTATCCTATGGTAGTGATATCCTATGGTAGTGGTATCTTATGGTAGTGATATATAACGGTAGTGGTATCCTATGGTAGTTGTATCCTATGGTAGTGATATTATAACGGTAGTGGTATCCTATGGTAGTGATATATAACGGTAGTGTTATCCTATGGTAGTGATATCCTATGGTAGTGGTATCCTATAGTAGTGGTATCCTATGATAATGCTATCATTCGGAAGTGGTATCCTATGGTATTGGTATTCCAGTGTACCTGGTGCTGGTTGGTGCTGGGCGGCGGCGGCGGCGCGGCGCTGCTGCCCAGCACGCCCAGCAGCCCCGGCGCCGCCTCCCCCGCCCACCGCTCCTCGATCTCCTCCACGCTCACCCACTGGATGTTCTCTGCGGCACAACAAGAGGACTGGTTGGTTGCAGTAGTTCAACAAACTTGTACTTGACTAGCGACCCGCCCACGCTTCGCAATAGTGTAATTTTGGTCGACTTCCTCGCGAACCCTTGCAATTTTGCTAACTTAAAAAACTTTTTATTAACGTTCGTTATTTACAAATTTAAATGAACAAATACCCTAAAATAAGGCGAAAACCGCATTACAATCCGTTACGTAGTTTAGGAAGAGTTAGCAGCCAAACATAGAAACAGACAGAATTAGCGACTTGGATTTATACTATGTAATGATGATGGTCCAGGCGGTGGCGGGCTGGTGTACACTCACCTGGCAGATGGTCGGTGTGCGGCGCGCTGGCGGCCGACACCGTGGCGTGGTACTGCATGGCGGCGAGGCTGGCGCTCCACGCGGTGGCGGGCTGGTGTACACTCACCTGGTAGATGGTCGGTGTGCGGCGCGCTGGCGGCCGACACCGTGGCGTGGTACTGCATGGCGGCGAGGCTGGCGCTCCACGCGGTGGCGGGCTGGTGTACACTCACCTGGTAGATGGTCGGTGTGCGGCGCGCTGGCGGCCGACACCGTGGCGTGGTACTGCATGGCGGCGAGGCTGGCGCTCCACGCGGTGGCGGGCTGGTGTACACTCACCTGGTAGATGGTCGGTGTGCGGCGCGCTGGCGGCCGACACCGTGGCGTGGTACTGCATGGCGGCGAGGCTGGCGCTCCACGCGGTGGCGGGCTGGTGTACACTCACCTGGTAGATGGTCGGTGTGCGGCGCGCTGGCGGCCGACACCGTGGCGTGGTACTGCATGGCGGCGAGGCTGGCGCTCCACGCGGTGGCGGGCTGGTGTACACTCACCTGGTAGATGGTCGGTGTGCGGCGCGCTGGCGGCCGACACCGTGGCGTGGTACTGCATGGCGGCGAGGCTGGCGCTCCACGCGGTGGCGGGCTGGTGTACACTCACCTGGTAGATGGTCGGTGTGCGGCGCGCTGGCGGCCGACACCGTGGCGTGGTACTGCATGGCGGCGAGGCTGGCGCTCCACGCGGTGGCGGGCTGGTGTACACTCACCTGGTAGATGGTCGGTGTGCGGCGCGCTGGCGGCCGACACCGTGGCGTGGTACTGCATGGCGGCGAGGCTGGCGCTCCACGCGGTGGCGGGCTGGTGTACACTCACCTGGTAGATGGTCGGTGTGCGGCGCGCTGGCGGCCGACACCGTGGCGTGGTACTGCATGGCGGCGAGGCTGGCGCTCCACGCGGTGGCGGGCTGGTGTACACTCACCTGGTAGATGGTCGGTGTGCGGCGCGCTGGCGGCCGACACCGTGGCGTGGTACTGCATGGCGGCGAGGCTGGCGCTCCACGCGGTGGCGGGCTGGTGTACACTCACCTGGTAGATGGTCGGTGTGCGGCGCGCTGGCGGCCGACACCGTGGCGTGGTACTGCATGGCGGCGAGGCTGGCGCTCCACGCGGTGGCGGGCTGGTGTACACTCACCTGGTAGATGGTCGGTGTGCGGCGCGCTGGCGGCCGACACCGTGGCGTGGTACTGCATGGCGGCGAGGCTGGCGCTCCACGCGGTGGCGGGCTGGTGTACACTCACCTGGTAGATGGTCGGTGTGCGGCGCGCTGGCGGCCGACACCGTGGCGTGGTACTGCATGGCGGCGAGGCTGGCGCTCCACGCGGTGGCGGGCTGGTGTACACTCACCTGGTAGATGGTCGGTGTGCGGCGCGCTGGCGGCCGACACCGTGGCGTGGTACTGCATGGCGGCGAGGCTGGCGCTCCACGCGGTGGCGGGCTGGTGTACACTCACCTGGTAGATGGTCGGTGTGCGGCGCGCTGGCGGCCGACACCGTGGCGTGGTACTGCATGGCGGCGAGGCTGGCGCTCCACGCGGTGGCGGGCTGGTGTACACTCACCTGGTAGATGGTCGGTGTGCGGCGCGCTGGCGGCCGACACCGTGGCGTGGTACTGCATGGCGGCGAGGCTGGCGCTCCACGCGGTGGCGGGCTGGTGTACACTCACCTGGTAGATGGTCGGTGTGCGGCGCGCTGGCGGCCGACACCGTGGCGTGGTACTGCATGGCGGCGAGGCTGGCGCTCCACGCGGTGGCGGGCTGGTGTACACTCACCTGGTAGATGGTCGGTGTGCGGCGCGCTGGCGGCCGACACCGTGGCGTGGTACTGCATGGCGGCGAGGCTGGCGCTCCACGCGGTGGCGGGCTGGTGTACACTCACCTGGTAGATGGTCGGTGTGCGGCGCGCTGGCGGCCGACACCGTGGCGTGGTACTGCATGGCGGCGAGGCTGGCGCTCCACGCGGTGGCGGGCTGGTGTACACTCACCTGGTAGATGGTCGGTGTGCGGCGCGCTGGCGGCCGACACCGTGGCGTGGTACTGCATGGCGGCGAGGCTAGCGCTCCACGCGGTGGCGGGCTGGTGTACACTCACCTGGTAGATGGTCGGTGTGCGGCGCGCTGGCGGCCGACACCGTGGCGTGGTACTGCATGGCGGCGAGGCTGGCGCTCCACGCGGTGGCGGGCTGGTGTACACTCACCTGGTAGATGGTCGGTGTGCGGCGCGCTGGCGGCCGACACCGTGGCGTGGTACTGCATGGCGGCGAGGCTGGCGCTCCACGCGGTGGCGGGCTGGTGTACACTCACCTGGTAGATGGTCGGTGTGCGGCGCGCTGGCGGCCGACACCGTGGCGTGGTACTGCATGGCGGCGAGGCTGGCGCTCCACGCGGTGGCGGGCTGGTGTACACTCACCTGGTAGATGGTCGGTGTGCGGCGCGCTGGCGGCCGACACCGTGGCGTGGTACTGCATGGCGGCGAGGCTGGCGCTCCACGCGGTGGCGGGCTGGTGTACACTCACCTGGTAGAGGGTCGGTGTGCGGCGCGCTGGCGGCCGACACCGTGGCGTGGTACTGCATGGCGGCGAGGCTGGCGCTCCACGCGGTGGCGGGCTGGTGTACACTCACCTGGTAGATGGTCGGTGTGCGGCGCGCTGGCGGCCGACACCGTGGCGTGGTACTGCATGGCGGCGAGGCTGGCGCTCCACGCGGTGGCGGGCTGGTGTACACTCACCTGGTAGATGGTCGGTGTGCGGCGCGCTGGCGGCCGACACCGTGGCGTGGTACTGCATGGCGGCGAGGCTAGCGCTCCACGCGGTGGCGGGCTGGTGTACACTCACCTGGTAGATGGTCGGTGTGCGGCGCGCTGGCGGCCGACACCGTGGCGTGGTACTGCATGGCGGCGAGGCTGGCGCTCCACGCGGTGGCGGGCTGGTGTACACTCACCTGGTAGATGGTCGGTGTGCGGCGCGCTGGCGGCCGACACCGTGGCGTGGTACTGCATGGCGGCGAGGCTGGCGCTCCACGCGGTGGCGGGCGACGCGCGGCGCACGCGCTGGCGCACCTCCGCGCGCGCCGCGCACACCACCACGTAGCCGCCGCGCGAGCAGCCGCGCAGCACCACTTGCGAGTTCACCAGCTCGACTGCACACACGCAAACATAGCGTAAGTATCGAGTAAGCCACGAATTACCGAAGGATCGCCACATTATAATAAGACACATTGGATTGAAATCCATATTAAACTCCGTTAAGTAATCACGACCAATTGGCAATATACATAAAAATAGACTTAAGGAACAAATTCAATACAATCATACAATGTTTAAATGGAAGCAATACACAAGCACAGAACTTTTAACGATCGTTAATATCGTTAATCTGAAACTTGTTCCGTTAATTTGAATGAGCGATAACGATGGCAACTGTCAAAATAACGAAATTTGTTATGTGGTTTGTGAGTTGAGTGTGTGTATGTATGTGGGTACACGCGCGTGTACCTACTCATGTGTGTAAATGTGTGTTCCAGTATGTGGTGTATGTTTATGTATAACACGTACTGAGGACGGCGGTGTGTGCGTCGTCGTCCAGTATGTGGTGTCGGTGCGGGGGCGGGTCCCCGCTGAGCTCGTCACTGAACACCACGAGCGCCTCCCCCCCGCCGCCCCCCGCCGCCACCAGCGCCGCCAGCATGCCCTCTGACCCGCCCGATGCGGATACCCCCGACTAGCACGAAAACCAATTTGCCAATGTATCCCAGCCTCAAAGTAAGCAAAGCATGTCAATTGTCAAAAATTACAGTTTCATACATTTTTATTCTATTTATTCGCTTACGCAAATTTCACCTGCCACTTGACATGGAGGGCAGTTTAGTCGGGAGGTAGCATCATTGTAGTCTCCGCCACTACTGATGTTACTTCCCGACAAAAACTATGTTAAGGAACCATTCATTCGAAAGTAAGTCTTTAAACGCCTAAATCGTAGACGTGATTATTAAGGAATTTAGTTCATAAATAGCCTAGGCTTAGGAAAAAGGCCTTTAATCGCTAAAAATGCATAAACCTTGCATGTAAGCACTCGATAAGGCGACAGGGATAGAAATATGAGAAAAAGCTGGGGATAGCTGGCCAGAACATTACTTAGTGATTTTGCGTCGTGACTAGGGCCTGCACCCGTACAAAACTGACCCAGGGGCTCTACCGGGGCTTGACAGATGTATCGTTTATCTTATCGTAATCCCGAGATTGGTACCGAGGCTTTCTTCTTTGAAAACGATGTGCTCGCGAACCTTACCGAAACTAACTTTGTCGTCTAGTCGGACTGACAAGTTTAAAAGTTAATTTCGTCAAATTTTCCGATGGTGTGACGGTAAGACATTCCATCAAGTTCGTGCGTACTTCGGTCGGACGGATACGATTACGATTGTGAAGGCCCCAGAGACCCCTAGGTACTGAAGATGAACGACCAAAGGGCATAGACGTTTGTTTGCCTAATGGGCACTGGAGCAGTTGGAAACTGTTCCTTATAGTCATCGAGAAATCATCTTCAGTTGTGAGGCCCTGAATGAGTACGTGAGTAATAAACATTGACGAATTTCGAATGATATTAGGTAATCCACATGACGAATGTCCAATGCATCCTGAAAATGCCATTGCTTGGTGTGAGTTTTTAGATTGCGACGCCACCGGTTTTAATATCATTAAAAACGGCGTAGGCCATCACAGTAAACAGCGGATGTAGATGGTTACCGACTTCTTGATCTTACGTGGTGGTGATGTAAATTTGTCATAAAGATCACGCGATTTAACCCTCTTATGCTTTTTCTTGTGGGGTTATCATGAATGCTCAAAGCAAACACTTCAGTTACATCGGACAAATTCAGCCTGTAATGCGCCAGAGTCGTGGACAAATAAAAGTAGAAAATATATTTAGACGTGGGCGAAACCGCAAGGCAATAAATAAAGGCTAATATAGGAAAAAAACTGTTTAATTAACTGTCGCTGAAATACATTAGACACAGTTCGCTTGTTTGGATTATTTTCAACCTACTCATTTTTATAGTATCTAATTTTCCATTCAATGAATAAATAAATAATCTTAATTAATGTTAATTCATAAATAATGTAATTGGGGGGCTATTATGGAAGCCAACCGGAGTCGGGTGCCTTATTTTGAACCATTCTGCAAAACGTTAAAATGGATGAAAGTGTCACCAAATATGAAACCCAAAAAAGTGACGATCTTCATTAATTTTAACCCTTTCCAGAATTTATTAAAAATGACATTTGATTCCCATTGGCTTCCATAATTGGTAGGAATTGGCTCAGCTGACCTGTGTATTGGCAGGAGGCGGGGATACAACCTCTTCCCGCGACTGCGCCTGCGACGTGTCCGGGTCTTCCTCTTCTTTTAGAGCTTTCGTTGACAGATTCTTCTTTAGTTGCTGTCAAATTAAACTTTGGTGTCAAAAATTATTTTTTAGGAACAACAGCTTACTACAAATTATAGACTTATCCGATTTTACTATTTGTGGAAATAAAACCAAACCAAATCACGACTGCAAAAACAACCACAACTTAAAAGGAAATAACAAGCTTTATAATTTAGTGTGAAGAGTATTCAGTAATTGCACCCTACCTAGTTATTGTACCTTTATAGTATGGCGTCCAAAATCCGCCATTTTTATTTATTGTCAATGTACTTAGTGTCACTCGCGCTATCAAGACAAATCTAACGTCACCTCACACACTTGAAAAACATTACCCTTCCTTCTGAAGTAGTCTGGTAAAAATAATTATTTCGATTTAAGTACAGTCAGCAAAAAAATTAGGAGAACTTGATTGGGATGAAAAAAAGATGATCCATATACATATTGAACTAACCTGAGTCTTGATATAGGTATCAATGAGCGCGAACGCCAAGTCCCTGTTCAACTTCGTCCACGCCCCCCTCAAGTCGTGGACCGCCAGTCGATGCGTGGGCGCGCCCCCCGCCTCCCCCCCCGCCTCTCGCCCGTACGACACCCGGCGGACGGATACGCAGTAGCACTTCTCCATTTGAGTAGGCTGCAGGACTGACGAGTTCTGCAGGGTATGAAGATTGATAGGAAGAAAAACAAAGTACGGTCGGCGGCAAAAGTCGCGGAGTAGGATGAAAGTTAAAAACATCGGAGCACCCAAAGAATTATAATATGTCTTTATCGTGCCAAAAGTGCTAATAAAACTGAATTTAAATATTTAGGAATAAAGATTCGGTTTATGATTCAAACAGTCTTATTTCCATTGACTTCTGGTTATAATAATAATAAATTCAATATATCTAAACCCCTACCGGATCAGCGTCCTTATCCTCCGGCGGCGTGATGGCGTTCTTCAGCCATATCTCCGCGTCATTTAAGTCACAGTTCATGTACACGGTGGTCCAGTTGGCGCGCGGCCGCCGCAAGAGCTGGTCGCCGCCGGGCAGCAGCGACAGGTGGTGCTTGGAGCCGAGGGTGACGCGGCTGCACAGCATCTCGATGCCGCGCTGCATGGACGACGACGACCAGTAGAACACCTGGCGGAGAACAAGAACACGTAGAAATGTTTCTTAAGTTTTGCATTTATTAGTGATTTTGATGAACTTGAAGTATTCTCTAAGAAAGAAGAAGAAGATCCCATAAATGTAATACTAGTTCTTAAAAGGATGAATTAACTTTTTTTTGATTGATTGTTAAATATAAACATCAATTTAATGGACAAGAAAAAGAGATAATTTTGGTATTTTTTATGAAGTTAACAAAACTTATGTTTTATACAACTCCTTAAACAAGGAAATTTATGACTTACCTCAACATTATGCAGCGTGAGTGACACGCTGACGTTCTTGTAGTGGCGTGACAGCTGCGGCTTGCGCGGGCGCACGTTGTGGAACACGCGCCCGCGCCGCGTGGGCCGCGTGATGCCGGAGAGAATCAACTTCAGGCTCTCGAACCATCTGCAAACAATGTGACAAATGGAAATACCGAAAACTTGAAAAGATATGAAGCATAAGGTACCAAATATATAGACCGTGGGGCCAGAAATTGATATTTAAAACAACTTTTTTTCTTTCAAATCGTGAATTTAAGTGCTATTTTAAAGAATTTTCTGTTTCATAATTAGCTATTTTACTAACACATCAAAGAAAAGAAATGATTTTACGCAAGTTAGCACTTTAGTTTAAGAACACACTTAAAGTTTGTTTGTCTTAAAATTATTTTCGAAGTTAATAAAACAATGGCCCATATAAAAACGTGTATGTTGACTTTTCATTTCTATCAACTGTATACACCAAGAAACTTAATAAATGATTTACCTGAGTGTGCTTCCATACAACAGTATAACAGGCCCGTTCTTCTCACTGGGTTTGGTCTCCAAAGTCAAGTGCAAGTCGAGGCCTTGCGAGCGGAAAGCCCGGTACGAGTCATGTTCCTAACAAATTAACATATATTTGAATATGGCAATACGGATTCGGTATGTTTTGATTACAAGGGTAAGAATTTGACAAATTGGAAGAATTTCTGAAGCATACAGCAATGAGTTTCAGTGTAACCGAGTAAGTGCATAAACTATTTCTTTATTTCTAGAGTGAATACGCTACTTTTGTGTAAGTTTGCTAGTTATTAAGCAAGCATAGATTTATTATCTTCGCTCTCGCTCTTACTAGATGGAGCACTGCCTGTAAACAATAGCTTTGATCTTGCGGCAGTTTTTTATTTTCGTGCCAATTCGTGTGTCAAATAATACACATACTGTTCGAAAAGCTTCCGACCAAACCATGACCTGTTTTCTGACTTAGTACTAGGAACAAACCAAGATGTCGGTTAAGTCCAAACCGTTTATTTACTCATCATCCTCTCTGAGCAACAAAATAATACGCAAAAAAATTCAAGCTCGACAAAACGGAAACTATACATCTGTCTTTGTGTCATTTTTCAATTATTTTGGCAATAAAAAATAAATGTTTCAAAAACTTTGAAACGCCATCTATACAGGGTCTGTCGTAATGAATGGATAACCCGTTACCTACAGTTGATCCGGATGTGAGGCTATAAGAAAATGGTGTCTTCTTGCCAGGGTTGTCAACCATGAGAAAATGGCGTAGACTTTTAAACTTTTTTATAAATTTCGCTATTTTTTTCATTTATTCCGTTGCCATTTCTTCAAATGTTGATGTATTTGTATAATTCTTTTAGTATTATACTGCTGAAGACGTGTATTATGTAATTTAAATACAATTTTTGGTTTTATTCACGTTGAACATTATCAAAATACTCATTTTAAGAAAAATATTTCCAATTTTTTTTCTTTATGTCAACTTTTGATCATCTCCTGTGGAAAAAAAAGTATGACGTTATAGCTGCCCATGATCTCAATAAATTGTCTAGTATGTGTAGATTCTAAAAAGCTATAACGATGTGTACTTTACAAGCAACATTAAGTTACAGGAGCGAGAACACTAATCAAGGTCGGAATTTTTATTTTTCATGTTATGTTATAAATGGTTGTAAAACTTCGTCATAATGATTTTATTCTATCAAGATACTTTGCACAAACCCTATCGGGCCACTAATAGGATATTCAGACGAAAACCCGGTTGTTTTTGGGAAAAAAATAACATTACTTCACGATAATAATGTAATGAAAATGTACAAATGAAAATTGTTGTGCTCTAATAGTTACATGCGACAAACATGTTGCGACAAGTTTATTCGAAATTGAAACGGATTTTAAAAATCGAACAAGACCGCATTACAAAGAAAAGGGTACTCATCACATCAGTGTGATTTTGACCATCGCATGTCCTTTTGCTCACATTGGCCCCGATTCTGAAAACACTCTCTAAACTAAACTAAAACTATCGCTGTCACTTACACATCAATAAGACAGAGACAGGTAATCATTTTAGTCCTGTCAAACTAAAATGTAAAGGCAATTTTAGGCTAGTCCTCAGCGCATTTCGTTCAATTTCACAATGATGTGGACTAAATTTAGTGAGACCAATGTACCTGTCTTGTTCTAATACGAAGCATGAGAAAGTGACAGCGATATTTTTAATTTAGATTTAGAGAGTGTTTTGAGAATCGGGGCCACTATTTTCGTCAATTTGTTACTGCTTTCTAATATTTGACTATGATTTTTCTTGTGATTTGGACTTGATAACGTGGTGATACTGATGACTTTGCTCACATTTACGGACATTGTGTTGTGCTATCGATTGAACTTGTTGTTTTGGAAAAGTTTTTGTGTAGTTTGTGTATCATGCCGCAACAGTACACGCCGGCCGAATACGCGAACATGCATTACATTTACGGTGTATGTAATGGCAGCACCAATAGAGCTGCTCGTGTTTATCGTGAAAGATATCCAAATGTGCGACATCCTGATTACCGTGTGTTCATTAGAGTGCACAAAGCATTTATGGAAGGACGATTTCCTTCCACTTTTTTCCACTTTTCTTTGTAATGCGGTCTTTGTTCGATTTTTAAAATCCATTTCAATTTCGAATAAACTTGTCGCAACATGTTTGTCGCATGTAACTATTAGAGCACAACAATTTTCATTTGTACATTTTCATTACATTATTATCGTGGAGTAATGTTATTTTTTTCCCAAAAACAACCGGGTTTTCGTCTGAATATCCTATTAGTGGCCCGATAGGGTTTGTGCAAAGTATCTTGATAGAATAAAATCATTATGACGAAGTTTTACAACCATTTATAACATAACATAAAAAATAAAAATTCCGACCTTGATTAGTGTTCTCGCTCCTGTAACTTAATGTTGCTTGTAAAGTACACATCGTTATACCTTTTTAGAATCTACACATACTAGACAATTTATTGAGATCATGGGCAGCTATAACGTCATACTTTTTTTTTCCACAGGAGATGATCAAAAGTTGACATAAAGAAAAAAAAATGGAAATGTTTTTCTTAAAATGAGTATTTTGATAATGTTTAACGTGAATAACACCTAAAATTGTATTAGCAGTATAATACTAAAAGAATTATACAAATACATCAAAATTTGAAGAAATGGCAACGGAATAAATGAAAAAAATAGCGAAATTTATAAAAAAAGTTTAAAAGTCTACGCCATTTTCTTATGGTTGACAACCCTGGCAAGAAGACACCATTTTCTTATAGCCTCACATCCGGATCAACTGTAGGTAACGGGTTATCCATTCATTACGACAGACCCTGTATATGACCCCTGACATTCCTTGCAAGCTGTTATATCTTAGTAACTACTCTTCAAATTGACTATTTTTTAACCATCAACCACCTACCTACGGTCTCAGAGACCGTAATGTTTTATAAAATTCAAATATAATTTTAATAAAAAAAAATGATGGTTATTTTTTACTACTTTTTATGTAAAAAATTACAAAAATACGAAACAACTGCTTTATTTTCTTTTTCAGTTCTTAAAGAAATTTATGATTCAATAGCAAATGTTTGGTGCTAAAACGAAGCATTGGCGTATAAGTTGCATGTTTTGCTATGGAACTTTAATTTGTTAATTGAAATCCTAAAATCAACGCAAATATCTATTAGCGGTCTTTGCGACCGCACGGTGGTGGTAACAGGACAAAAATATGTGCTAGGTGGTTAAGGGTTAATGTCAAATATTATGTCATATAAAAACAGGGGCGTAGGAGTAACGCGCTGTGGCCACTGTAGAAACCATTACCACTTTGGGTCGAAATACATTCACCCCTGTTTTTCATTTTCACACAGCATGGGGAGTGGCAACGCAGTAATTGATTTATTAAACTTATTGTTTTTATTTTCTATTATCTTCTAGCCAACTTCATTGATTGACTTGCTGTAAGAATTAAATACTATTTTAATACTCTATTTTGATCTTACTATGCATTTGCATACGAGAAATCCTATATCTAGACCATATATTGTAAAAAATATTTTACTTTTTTACACCGTCAATTTGGAAACGTATGGACTTATGGAGATTTTTGTTTATAAAGTAAGCTATATTCAATGTGTAGGTTTTAAAAAATACATTTTTTTAAGTTCTTACTATTTTGGAGCCCCTGTAGCTCGGGGGCCCCAAAAAATTGATACGGCGGCTACGCCCCTGCATAAAAGTTGACACTAGCTCGGGTAGGTTCGAGTATGCTGAATTCAGCACACTTGTTTTGCCGTATTTTACGAGTACCAGTGCTCCATCTAGTAAGAGCGAGAGCGAAGATAATAAATCTATGTAAGCAAGTCTAAGTTTAAGCAAACAAACGACTAAAATGAAATTTATGTTTATAAACAAGTCGTCAAAAATTACACCAGTAACCACCATAGCTTTAGTAGATCACTAGTCAACTAAGCTTCAATTCCTCTAGTTCATCGCATATTCCACCCAACCTACCACATTACTGGAGTACATCGGATGTTCCTGCAACCTACCACGTTGCTGCAGTCCCCCCCACCTACCACGTTGCTGCAGTCCCCCCCACCTACCACGTTGCTACAGTCCCCCCCCCACCTACCACGTTGTTGCAGTCCTCGTCCCCCACCTACCACGTCGCTGCAGTCCCCCCACCTACCACGTTGCTACAGTCCCCCCCCACCTACCACGTTGTTGCAGTCCTCGTCCCCCACCTACCACGTCGCTGCAGTCCCCCCACCTACCACGTTGCTACAGTCCCCCCCCCCCACCTCCCACGTTGCAGCAGTCTCCCCCACCTCCCACGTTACTGCAGTCCCCCCCACCGCCCACGTTGCTGGCCCCCACCTACCACGTTGCTGGAGTACATCGCATGTTGAAGCCACCTACCACGTTGCTGCAGTTCCCCCCCCCCTACCACGTCGCTGGACCCCACCTACCACGTTGCTGCAGCCCCCCACCTCCCACGTCGCTGGCCCCCACCTACCACGTTGCTGGAGTACTCGGGCAGCTTGGTGGGCGCGGTGGGCAGCGCGGCGCGGTGGTCGCGCGGCTCGCCGGGGCAGCACCAGCACAGCCGCGCCAGCAGCCGCAGCGCCGGCACCACCACCACGCGGCAGTCGTCGTACTTGGACGCCGTCCGGACGAGGACGTTCAGCTCGCCCAGGAACCCGATCTTGCCTGGGTAGCATATGACACGGAATTTGCTGGAGTGTGAAGGAACTTGGTGAAGGTAGGTTTGAAACAATAGTCATGAAAAGACTGGGCCAAATTTAGGAAATAGGCGAGTTTACTTTAATAGATCTCAGCGTTTGTTTACAAAAGCATAATAAGGATTTCAACTTGACTTTAAAGCCATAATCTTCACCAACTTATAGCTTTAATGTCGAAACTATATTACCAATTTTTTTAAATGTCCAAATGTTTTTTATTATGAATTCAAACGGCATTGCAGCTTGAAATACTCCATAATAAAAAGAAATGTTTGTAAAACTTAATAAATAAACAAATTCTGCAAAGCCATATTGATCAAATCAAACACGTGTAAGTAAATAAAAGACCTAAGTTTTAACCTGAAAACATTTTCACTAACAAACATTAAATCCATCTCCTCGGTGGTGTTCAAGATATGCTGTTAGTTCATCCTCCCCCAACCTCCACTCACCGTTGGTCCAGTCCAGCAGCAGGTCGGTCCAGCTGAGCTCCATCTCCTCGGTGGTGTTGTAGGGGTCCAGCGACACATGCAAGAGGCAGGAGAAGGTGGCCACGCGCGCCGTCATGCGCCCGTGCATGGTGAGGCGCACCTTGTCCCACCACGCGAGGGGGGCCGACGGGTCTAGAGACGCGCGGGACACTTGGTCGAACGCTGAAGGGATGAATATTGATTGTCTTAGAGCCATATTGCTTGACAAGTCTCATCGGCGAACACGAGCGATTGAATTGCTGATAAATTGTTGTTTACATAAGTAAACTATTGGTTTATGAAGTTACATAGGTTTTATTAGACTCGTATAAGAGAATTACAATATAGGATACGTTCCACTCATCGACTGCAACTTTCGGGACATTGGCGGCTTTATTTCTTTTCACTAAGCCGAGAGAATTTTCAACGAAGCATTATAATAGAATGAACCGCATGTGATCGCAATACGGCTACCCTCATGTCAAAATAAGAAAAATGTATATTTGAAGCCATAGGCGTCGTTTTCTTACAATTCCTTCATTTTAATTATATTGGTATCCACATTTTTAACCGCAAGGTTTTGCAATGTTAAATAAACATTGTTATTATTTTTATTTTAAAACGCGCGGTAATGTCAGGGGTTGTGAATGTCGCGTTAAGTCTGTCTCGCGCAAATATTAAATTATTTGAAACGGCAAATGACTCTGCTGACCCACTTAATGGAGTCACTAATGACGTTGCAAGCGAGACCACAAATCGTAACAAGCGCTGCGGTTGCATTAGTGATCATAAGATGGTAGATAAATTGATAGACAGGTTTGACAGGCGAAAACTCTGTGAATGAAACGGCAATGAATGCAATCTTGGGACATTATTTTACCTGGACCAAATGCAAATCGAATCATCTATTCATACCAGAATAGAAACAACATAATTACAATGTAAATCATACTGTTGAAACGTAAGGCTATCCCATTTAATAATGATTAAATTAGTGTATTACATTTTTTTAATTATTTAAAAAAGAAATACAATAATATTAAGGCAAATATAAACCCATTATTAAAATAACTTCCTGCAAAGAATATCTTACCTAGATTGCACTGCGCGATCACCGGTTCCCAACAAGGCCCGAACGCGTAACTAAACTGCGACATTTCACAGCAGAGGTCGTAGTACCACTTGAGCGGCATCATGCTACGTTCCAACTCGTAGTCGCCCCACGGGGCACCCTGCTTTATGATCACTGGGCGAAGGGCTGGAAGGGAATTGCTTGGTGAATAATGCAAGTTAGATTAGGTTAGAACAAGGCTTTACACGCGTGAAAATAAAAGACATTCCCTGGTGATAACTGGTGAAAGATTCTTTAAATCAGTTCAATTTTTTTTTATGTTATTGAAGTTGACAATTCCTAATAATACGATTTTATTGAAATAAAGTTAAACGTAACAATGATATGTTACTCTCCTCATTATTTTTATAAAATGTTTTGCTATGAGTGAGCAAATATACAATCAAGCTGCCACGAAGACTTTGCAATATATTAACGAAGTAATCAGAACATTTCTGTAAATCCTTATTTTCCAGCACTCCTTCTAAACCTGCAACCCCGCCTACCTTTGGGCGGCGGCGCCTCCTCGGCGGCCAGCAGCGTGCCCCAGCACCGCAGCTGCCTCATGGCCAGCAGCGGCTGCGGGAAGTCGCGCAGCAGGATCTGCCACGACGCGCACGAGCCCGACACCGCGCGGCACCACAGCGTCGAGTGCTCCACGCCGTCCTCCGGCCACGGGCTGGTATATAGGTGGTCAAATTTGAAAAGTGTGTGGTTAGAACTAGTCTGGGTTTTTAACCTACTTGGAATGGCAATGATTTTGTATCGGTTTTTAAGATGTTTGTTTTAACCTTGAAGATATATCAATTGTTCAATTGGTTATAAATCCTGAAAGAAAAAGTAACGCAAGTAATTCAACCTTTTTTATTTAGTTATCTGGGAGTTTTATATTAATAGTTGTATATAATATTTATACACTTTTTACTGCAATTAAAAATCCATTATTTTTTTGTGTTTATTTGACAATTTGTCTTATCCTCTATCTATATGGTATTATAGCCCTCTTATTCATAAACGCAAATAAAATTCACATGAGCTAAAATAATGTTAACCCCTGTCAATTATTAAAGTTTTCACGTAAGATTGACAGAGTCAAAACACATTTTAGCTTAGTGAGGTTTAAGCTCGTTTATGGATTGACAATCTAAAAAAATGTATGGAATCCGACGTAACTTTGCGGAAATCCATTTAGATGGAACTTAGTAAATACTGTGCCAATCCACTATAATTTTTCTACCGGCCACTATTGCGCCGCCCACATACTATTCATCCGCCGGCAGACTACGCTGCAGTACCACCACCTGACGGCGTTTCTCTCCTACACGGGGCATCCTCAGCAGACAAGCGTCCCCTACCCTCCAGCTGCCCCCAGCTGTCATGGCCACCAGCCGGCATCTACACAGTGTTGTCTACAACAGCCAGCCCCCACCTGTCGTGGTCGATGTTCCTCATCTGCTGGGTGGCGCGCTCGGCGCCGTGCACGCTGGGGTCCGCCAGCGCCATGACGCGCACCCGCGACATGCAGCACGCCACCAGCCGGGATCTACACAAAGTACACTCACTTGGAAAAAAAACGGACAGTCTTAGTTTTTTTCTTTCCTGAAAGAATATAGTACAGAAAAGGATTTAAGGCTTCTGAATATACTGCTGGCAGGTTGTCAATGTCCCGCGATGCCAAAAATGTACATTCGAAATTCAAAATCTAACTTTTCTTTTTTTATTGCGTTAAAATTAACGGTCCAAAGAACCTGGCAGCGCTATCAAGAGACTGGTTCCATCAAAAGAAGGCCTGGATCTGGAAGAAAACCATCCACCGAGCCAAGAGATGATCGTTTTCTTGTAAGCTTTGAGAAATCTTAAATCTTCGTCTGTGGACCTCAAAAACCACCTCGAGGACGTACGAAATGTGCAAGTTAGTTTATGGACGGTCAGGAGGAAGTTTATCGCTGCCAACTTACATTTTTTTTTTTTTTATTTATTTATTAAACATTTAAATACAGTAGGTACTTAGCTAAAGTCCCACAAAACTGTTTACACAGTTTGTCTGTGGGATCTGTGAGTCTCATATAAAAAGTTTATTTATAAATTAGTTATTTACACACTATTACTGTCTAAGGTAGCTAATAAGTGTTTCTTAAGTTTACTTTTAAAAATACTTTTTACATTTTCATTTCGAAATTCTCAGGCAAGCTATTGAGGAAGTAGGGGATACGTTTTTTTAAAGTTCTATCACCGAAATAGTTATTAACCCTAGGCACCTCAAACTTACCCAAGGTCCTCGACCTTGGGGCAGGTCCCACAGTGTTTTGTGATTACGTCCCCGTCGTCTGCCCTGGACCCTCCCTACTTGGTGCGCGGTAACGCAGTGGCCAGTAGGTGAGGTGACCAAACATCCAAAACGATACTGTGTGACACATATTGTAACCTCACGTTGTGATGTCTACGACATCCCCCACGTCCCCTGGGACGTCGAAAGGCCCTTCTCAGGGCCACCCCAAGTCCAAGCCGAAAGGTGTGGCGAAGGCCAAGGAGTTGCCCGCAGAGGCTTTTATTAGCCCGATTTCTCGGGTCATTGACGAGACCCGGCGTTCGCTGGACGCCAAGAAGCATACACGCATTGCATTGTCGCATCTGTGTGTTGAATCCGAGTCGGAGGAGAGCACCCTTACAGGATGCGACACTGATCTCCTTATGTCAGATGACACGGAGTACGACGAATCTGGCCGGCCGCGCAGGAAGCGCACCATCCGAAAACTCGTCGACACGAGTTTGCGGGATGGGCCGGCCAAAAGATCAAAGGTCAAGGGTCTTAAAAAAAAGACTGAGTCAGACGACGAGATGAAAAAATTGAAGTCGGCAAACTCTCGTCTGACTAAAAAAGTTGAGGAGCTCCAAAAAGAGCTGGAAAAGTTGAGGTCGGCTCCATCGGGGCTGGATATTAAGGGGTTACTGGAGGAGGCATCCCGGTCTAGCATTGAGCAGTATAGTACAATGCTCAATGCTAGACTGGCTGGTATTGAGAATCGGCTTCTGCCGGAGCCGCGTCTGCGACCACCTTTAGCAGCAGATAAAAAAGGAGAAGAGCCCGCCCCTTCGGTGATGCCTGTCACTAGGCAGAGCATCATCGACAGGGTCAGACGGGAAAGGCAGGAGAAACTGGCGGCCGCAGAGGCTGCTGCCAAGAAGCCGGCAGTAATTGCCACACCTCCGGTGGTTTCTAAACCGCCACCACAAAGCCAGCCGCCACCAACCCAACCGCCTTCATCTGAGGCGTGGGTCACGGTGGCCAAAAAGAAGAAACACAAGGTGCAAAAGGCAGCTTCAGTGGAGTAGCTGTGGCGCCGGAGACGGCCCCTAAAAAAGGGAAATTGCAGAAGAAGCGAAAGAGGACGCTGCGTGCTCCAAGATCTGCCGCAGTGGTCCTCACCATGCTTCCTTCAGCAAAAGAGAAGGGGGTCACTTATGCCTCCGTCATTGCTCAGGCAAGGAAAAACATTAACCTTGCGGACCTGGGCATTGACGGTGGCATTAAGTGTAGAAAGGCGGCCACTGGGGCCTTCATTTTGGAGGTCCCAGGAGCGCAGAGTGGCCCGAAGGCAGACGTTTTTGCCTTGAAGATCAGGGAGGCAGTGGGGAGCGACATCGTGAAGGTGTCCAGACCCACGAAATGTGTAGGGATACACATTTCGGGTCTGGACGATTCCATCACTGAAGCAGATGTCGCCATCGCTCTGGCGAAGAAGGGCGAGTGTCCTGTGGACGCACTAAAGGTGGGCGTCATTAGACGCAGCCCATCGGGGCTTGGGACGTTGGTGGCGCAGTGCCCGATCGCTGCGGCCAAAAAAGCCTGCGAAGGCAGGCTGCTGGTGGGGTGGACCTCGGCCCAAACAAGGCTCTTAGAGCCTAGGCCGAGGTTGTGTTACCGGTGCCACGAGCAGGGGCACGTGGGGTGCAACTGCTCCTCAGCAGTCGACCGGAGCGGCGACTGCTACCGCTGTGGCCAGGCGGGACACAAGTCCGCAGCTTGTACGGCCGAGCCACACTGCTCAGTGTGTGCTGCGGCAAACCGGCCGGCCAACCACAAGGTTGGGGGGAAGGCGTGTAAAGGGCCTTCCAAAAAGGTGAGAAGGGGGGGTGGCGCTGAGCCAATGACCCATTAGGGGCGGGGAGTCTGGAGGAGGTCACGGCCTCACCAGCTCCCAACCTAAAGGAGACCTAGGGCGGTGGATTCGGGGGAATCCGCCGTCCGCAAAATGGTCTCCCAAGAAGGCGCGCGCCATGTCCGGTGCACCTTCTCAAGACGGACGGGGGAGGTTCAACCTCCCCGTCAAGTAGGAAGGAGGTCCCGCGAGTTTAACGCGGGCCGTCGCCGCCGGGGCTGATCTGTGAGACGACTAACGTATCCCGCAGCCCCGGCACTATGGCGCCTTCGAAGGACATCGACTGGTTTTTAGTGGGTATACGCGAAAGGGGGAGTCCCACACACGCCTCTCGTCCCCCCGGGCGGGAGGTACGGTGCGTAATGCATTTTCCAGTCGTAAAACAAAAAAAAAAAAAGGTCCTCGACCTTGTACAATGGTTATGTTTAAGCAGCGTTAGGTCACGCTCCCGAGAGCCATGGTTATTAATTGCCAACAGATACTTGTGTTTAAGACTAACTGGAAGAATTTTACAAATTTTAAATAATTTTGTATAGTCACCTTTACAATTAGCTTTAGTTTTTTTATTTACTAATAATTTTAAAAATCTAATTTGAAGTGCTTCAAGCTTATTAATATATGATTTAAATGTGAGACCATAGCTATCAAGAGCGTAACCCAACACTGAATCTATCAAAGAGAAATACAGGCATTTTAATGTAGTAGTAGGAACTTTAAAACTTAAGTGATAGAATTTTCCTAGGAGTATTTTTAACTTATTACATAAATACTCTACATGGTGGGACCATGAGAAATCTGCGTCAACTTTAACACCGAGGTAAGTTACACAATCTACTCTTTCAATTGGTTTACATTGGCAGTTTGCTTTTTTGCTATGAAGACATGAGTAACTATGAGTGTACAAATCAGGTGAGCGGTCAGAAATACGCAAATAAGGAGATTGAATTATTAAAAGTTTAGTTTTATTAGAGTTTAGTGTGATTCCGTTATCGTGCGAGCATTTAACGACTGCATCTATATCATGTTGGACTAAGCGACACGTCTCTGCAAGGTCGGTTCCGGCGCGCAATGTGCACAGATCGTCCGCAAACATATGAGCCGAACTGTACTTAAGCACGTTGCATAAGCTATTCACGTGTACCAAATAGCAGATCGGCCCACAGCCAGAGCCCTGCGGCACTCCGTACCTGACATCCTTCATCTCACTGAACGTATCACTCACCTTCACACGAAAAGAGCGCGCTGTGAGGTAGTCACCAAACCAGTGATTCAATGGCTGTCCCACACCGCACTCGTCCATAGCGTTTAGTAGTGTTTCCGATTCTATAGTATCGAACGCTTTTTTATAATCATAGAAAATAGCTACAACGAATTGTTTGTTTTCTAAGTGGGTGTTAATTTCATCAGTGAATCTAGATAATAATGTGTTTGTACTTTTGTTCTTTTGGAATCCGTGCTGACTTTCAATTAAAATACTATTTTTTTGTAAGAAATTACTAAGTTGTTTTACTATACATTTTTCAATAATTTTATCAATACTCGATAATATGGCTATCCCTACTAATATTATAAATGCGAAAGTAACTCTGTCTGTCTGTCGGTCTGTCTGTCTGTCTGTCTGTCTGTCTGTCTGTTACGCTTTCACGCCTAAACCACAGAACCGATTTTGTTGAAATTTGGTATGAAGAAAGAACCGAACGTGGGAAAGGACATAGGGTACTTTTTTCCGCGGGAAAACTTCTCATTCCCCGGGAAACCGACTTCCACGTGAACGGAGTCGCGGGCGGCCACTAGTAGGTCTATAATTAGAATAATCCTTGCGCTCACCTTGCTTATAAATAGGACGGATAATAGCTTCCTTTAGTCTATTCGGGAACTTATGTTGACTGACCGATAAATTAATTAAATTAGATATAACGGGGCTAATTTGGTTTACTACTAGTTTTACGTCCGACATCCGCACCAGATCACTTCCAGGCGCCTTGTTCTTATCTAAGCTGTTGATAACACGTTTAACATCACTGCCGCTAACTGGTTGCCATCTCATACAAACGTCGGATCTAGATACATAGGTAGCCCTATCTAACCATTTTTCTGAACATGAGTGTTTTATTAAATCAATCTCACTGGAGAAAGTTGTCGCAAACTTATCACAAATATATTTTATATTACATTGTTTTCCCAAATTATTTAGTATTACGTTATCTAATGACTGCCTATTTTTACCTAATAAACTATTTAATTTATCCCAAACTTTCTTCATGTTACCATTACAATCTGGTATACATTTTTTATCGTATTCAACTTTACTTTTGAAAATAGCTTTATTGCACTTATTTCTATATCTAGTATAATTTAATCTCTTAATCATATTTTTCGGCTCGTTACACCATATATTAAACAACCTATCTCTTTCTTTCATCATATTCTTTAAATTATCACTTATCCATCCCTTATTATTACGTTTGTTACTATTTTTAGTTTTTTTAATTTTATAACACTCTTTATATATGGTATTGAAAATATTAATTAATGATTCATATAGCTTAATTGGACATTTAATATCTAACAAATCATTAAAGTTAGCTGACAATAACTTTTCTTTAACTAAGCGATTATCCAAGACACATCGCGTATCTGACCGCGGAGGCGAGTCGGAGCGTGTGGTTTGACGCTTGGGCGAGGTGCGTTTCCATTGTATTGCGGCTGAGATATAGTAATGATCAGACACCTTATGTGTTATTACAGCTGAATCAATCAATGGAGAAGGAGCTCGAACAAAAATATGGTCCAGACATAGTTGTCGCCCCGCCCGTGGTCCCAAATTACTCCGTGGGCACCGTGTTGCCAGACTTCACTTTGCTCAAAATTGTGTATCATTTACTTAGGAGGACTAGGATAAAGTTTTGTTCTCTGATGAAGCCAGGATATCACTTTATGGTGAAGATCGACGACGAGTGCTGCGAAGACCAGCCCCCCAAGTCAAGTGGCAGTAGAAAATTGAATAGAATAAGAAATGCATAGATTTAAATCGTTAGATAGGCTCTTACCGCAGTGACACCGCGCCGTGTTGTTCCACAGTCGAAGTGAGTGAGCTCACTAACCTGGGAGTGCACGAAAGAGAAAGTAGTGTTTGCAACTTATGTAGGAGAAAAAGAGATGACACTATTTTCTCAGTTCACATGTTGTGTATAGATTGCAAAAAAAAAACAATGCTACAGTTTTTGGTGTCGGGGCCTATCTAACGATTTAAATCTATGCATACAAAGTATCATGCAAAGGTACCTATTTACAACTATAAATTATGAAATTAAAATAAAACCATATTTTTGTTACGGTTTACCTTTTAAATAAATATTTTTTTTTACATTCATACATACATTAACTGAATCCATTTAAAATAAATTTTCACTAATACATGTAAAACCGCAATCAGCTGATCGCAGAAGCCGCCATTTTGTCGCCGGAGTTATCTACAAGGTTTTGATGTACGCTTCGTTTTCTATTCTATCAAGGCGAAACGCTTGTCAAAATTGCCACATGGCATGGAAAAGTCAAAAAGTCATAGCTACGATCTTTCACTTCTAAGGAACATTTGTATGACAACTTGTTTAGGCGTGAATACGAATCGACAATTAGCGAATGCCACTTGACTTGACCCCCAGGAGAGCGTTATGCAGAGGTCTGCTTTGAAGAAACAATGCCTTATGATGGGGGTTCTGTTATGTTTTGCGTTATGTTTGGCGGCAATAAACTCCTTAGATCGTACGGAATTACTCTTCATTGAAACTACATAACGGAAAATCTTTCACTACATGTACAACCCGCATTAGCCGTTCTTGGCGAAAATTTGATTTTTATGGATGACAACGCTCATGCCCACCGATCAGACGATGTAGGCGCGTACATGTTGGAGGTCGGTATCCGTCGTTTGATTGGCCAGCTCGAAGTCCCGACCTCTATCCCATTGTCAATGGCTATTGGGCCATTGAGCAAATTTGGGACCTTCTAAAGAGACGAGTCAGATCAGTGCAGCCAGCTCCGCAAACCACAGGGGAGCTAAAGACTGTGATCACGGCGGAGTGGAAATGTATTCTTCAGGAAACTATACGAGGTATACTGGCGAGCATGCCCAGACGCATGCTAGCTGTGATTTCATCAAGAGGGGGTCAAACACCGTATTAATATTTTCGTTTCGTTTCTATTTTAAAGTAAAACTGCTTTTTTACAATTAAAAATCGTTTTTCATTCATTGCTTACAGGGCACCACCCGTGCTTTGATTTTTAACATTTTTCTCATGAAATCAGTCAAAAAGTTACGGTAGATTTTACAAAACTATTCCTTGGTGAATAATTTATAAAACTATTAGGGTATCACAACCTAAAATAACCAAACAATGTAGTGATAACTTCAAAATAAACTATTTGCTTAGGTGTCCTTTTGCAAAGGAGTTTTTTATGAAAATGCAAAACCATTTTGACATACTATATTTACAATATTGTATATTTAGACATAAATATTTGACACGGTGGCTGAAAAAATATGGAAAAATCATGTTTATTATGAAATTTTTTGCTAAAAAATAATATTTGAACTCAGCTAGTGAAATTGTGAATAAAAATAAATATTTAAATGGGCGTTCGAAGACAAAGTGCATATCGCGTAATTTTTTCGCGTTAGTTATAAATTTTTTAATGAAATTTATTTCTAATCATTTCAGAACCTCTATATCTCTCTACAAAACAAGTATGTTCGTTTAACTATCCGCCTTCAAAATTAAGAGTCTAAACCAAGCCACACGATGTTGTCTTCAATGTCCACTAAATTATCCTACCCATAAATACACACACAAAACTATACACATTTAAACCCATCCTACCTGGGCGGCGGCGCGGCGCGCGACCGCTGCACGTAGATCTGCGCGTCCTTCTGTCGCAGCGCCGCGTATAACTCCTCTACCGGTAGGAATAGGTGAGACTTGTACAACTCTTGTACCTGGAGGTATAACAAAGTTTAAGATATGTTACATATATTAAAGTTGACGGTAAGAATCAATATAATAAAAACTAGAAGTGTAACGAAAGCGAGTGAATAGAATAAGAAATGCATAGATTTAAATCGTTAGATAGGCTCTTACCGCAGTGACACCGCGCCGTGTTGTTCCACAGTCGAAGTGAGTGAGCTCACTAACCTGGGAGTGCACGAAAGAGAAAGTAGTGTTTGCAACTTATGTAGGAGAAAAAGAGATGACACTATTTTCTCAGTTCACTTGTTGTGTATAGATTGCAAAAAAAAAACAATGCTACAGTTTTTGGTGTCGGGGCCTATCTAACGATTTAAATCTATGCATACAAAGTATCATGCAAAGGTACCTATTTACAACTATAAATTATGAAATTAAAATAAAACCATATTTTTGTTACGGTTTACCTTTTAAATAAATATTTTTTTTTACATTCATACATACATTAACTGAATCCATTTAAAATAAATTTTCACTAAAACATGTAAAACCGCAATCAGCTGATCGCAGAAGCCGCCATTTTGTCGCCGGAGTTATCTACAAGGTTTTGATGTACGCTTCATTTTCTATTCTATCAAGGCGAAACGCTTGTCAAAATTGCCACATGGTATGGAAAAGTCAAAAAGTCATAGCTACGATCTTTCAGTTTCTAAGGAACATTTGTATGACAACTTGTTTAGGCGTAAATACGAATCGACAATTAGCGAATGCCACTTGACTTGACCCCCTGATATGTTTGTAAGCGACATAATTTATGACTCCATCGGTGCGTATTAAACTTACCAAAAAATACAACCGATAACTAAATACGTAATTTCACTTGTTTACATATTTAAGATCTTTTATGTAAATATTGCCTGAAATAAATGAATAAATAAATAAATAAAATAATTAAAAAACTTGCTACTTCGGTAAACAGTTTTGACAATACGCATTACTAAACGGTTGTTAATCTAGCAACGTCCTATCAATAAGATTGTTCATATTACATAACGAATGCAGCATAAATTTACTTTAGCATCGAGCATGTCCCGTCGTTTCTGGCTCTCCTTGTACTCGTCTTCAAGCAGCTCGTAATTGTCTCGCAGCTTCACCTCGAACGGGTCGTCGCTCATTTCTATTAGGACCTCGTCAATCTGATGAACAAACATGTTTTAATTATCTCATATTTTTTGGTTAGTTAAGGATATTCTTTTCAAAATCGGCGTCATTATCAAAAAAACCCTTGAGTAGATTTAAAAACTTACCAAAAAGGAGAGGTCTAAAGGCGTATTTCATCTCATTTCAATTTAAACATGATTGATGATTATAGAAACGAATTGTTACCTTATCGTTTACCCATTTCTGACCAAAGGCGTACTTTAATCTAATTTATCTAACACTAGTGGCCGCCTACGACTCCGTTCGCGTGGAAGTCGGTTTCCCGTGGGAATGAGATGTTTTCCTGCGGTAAAAAGTACCCTATGTGTTATTCTGATGTATAACCTATATTACTGCAAAGTTTCATCCAAATCCATCCAGTAGTTTTTACGTGAAAGACTAACAAACATCCATCCATACATCCTCACAAACTTTCACATTTATAATATTAGTAGGATTTTAAGAAGCACAATCACTATTTTCCTACCTTAATATACAGATCGCTCGGCAGTGGACTCTCGGCAGTGAACGGCTTCCTCCGTATCCCGTGCACCGCCTTCACCCACTTGAAGTGCGACACGAGCTCGCCCTGCACGGCCTCGGCGAAGCGGTGCCGGTACGGGAAGATTACGCGGACGGACTCCACGCTCACTGCCCTAGGGGTTAGGAAAAAGGTCTTTAAATACTGGTATATGCCAGAAGAATGACCTAGGGGTTAAAAAGGTCTTCAAATACTGGTGTATGCCAGTAGAATTTTTGGAATAAACTCCATAATGATACTGCAGGTACACCACTGCCGTCAGTCCATGGATAAGTGACCTGAGGATGAGGGGATTCATATTCCGTGCTTCAAAAGGCAGGTAGGCTTCAATGCCGTAAAAAACTATTTGAACTTCTAGGTGGAACAAAAAGGGACGACCTCTGTAGTGCAGCGGTATATACACCGGACTGCTAAGCGGATGATTCCGGGATTCCCGGATCGTGCCAATTTCGTAAAAATGGTTTTTCGATATTGGCCCATGTCTGGTTGTAACTAGGTTCTCCCCTAGTCCACTGTGTGGTACCTATAGTACAAGCTTTGTTTAGTTTAGGGCCACACGGTTGGTGTGTCAGTCTGGAGATTTATTTATTTATTATTTAAGTGACCTGAGGATGAGATATTCCGTGCTTCAAAAGGCAGGTAGGTTTCAATGCCGTAAAAAACTATTTGACCTTCTAGGTGGAACAGACAGTCTCCATCTCTTCAAACTCACCAAACCTGGTTCCACAGCAGCGTGAACCCCTCGTTGGCCTTCCTCTCGACGCGCACCTCAGAATGGTCCGCGGCGCGGCTCTGGCTGTACCCCGCCACACACACGATCTCGTCGCCGTTGATGATCATCTGCAGCTGCCTCCAGAAGATGGACAGGCCGGCGACGTGGTCGTAGGCTATTGACATGTTGCCTGCCAAAATATGGAAGTGAAGCTTAGGAAAGTGAAGTTAGGAAGAACTAAAAATAACGTCTGAATATTAAGCTATTTTAATAATTGTAGTACTCATTTTTATTTTTTTCTTCTGAATTAAGGAAATGCTGGATTACTACTAGAGGTGTGCTGCCTCGCAGCTTCAAAAAAACGACATGTGTCACCGAAACTAATTCTTCAAATGTACTAACCTGTAGTAAACGCAACTACATTCTCTTCAGAAAGCCGCAACTCCAAAGTCGTTTCATTCTTGAAGCACACCTTCCAGTCCAGCTCTGTTCCTGTCTTCTTCGCCTCTGAGCTCACTCTCTCTTCGGTCTTACTCTTCAATTCTTGTCTGAAAGCCTTGATGGCTCGTATGAAGTGGACAATCTTGAGGTAAATGTTGGCACTCCAGTAGAAGTCCACGCTTTCAATGAATTGTAAATCTAATAGCGCAGAGCTGCGTTCCAAGGAAGGGACGTGTTCTATTTTAGCGAGGCGGACGTAGAAGAAATATGAAGGGATTTCATCGGATCTATGGCATTGCACGTTTCCTGTTGGAACAAAAGTAAACGTTTAAATTTCATAACTGAACACATTCCTAAACAAGCAGTATGTCCACTTATGCAAACTCTATCTATTCTGTAATTTTTACCGAATCACAGAAAAACTTTTTAGTGTATTTAAAATTTTACACTACTGTGTTAACCGCGCGCTCCTCGGGAGCACACGTTTATCGCGTTATCATTAGCTATCACGTCGCCGTGTTGCCGGCTCGTGTAATAAACCGGTTCTTTGTTTATTATTTTGCGTTTTGTCTCTGACTACGGGGACAAAATGAATACTACAATGAATACCACAAGTAAAAGTTATGCGACAGCAGCACAAAACCCGATGTTTCCGTCTAAAGATCAAGCAATCATAATTGATTCAATAGAAAATATTCAGATAAAAGAATATGCTCAAGCTTTGGGAAGAATCATTGACCCTAAAGAAATACGTTTTTTATCGAGAATATCAAATAATCGAATTTGTATTTTCTTGGCCACGAAGTCGATAGTTGACGACTTGGTGGACAATCAACAGGTTATAAAAGTAGCGGGAAATCAATTAAAAATAAGACCTTTAATTAATCGAAATAGAAGAGTGATTTTATCGAATGTGTGCCCGATTATCCCTCATACTGTAATCGAACAAGAGATGAGAAAACTTGAAATCGACCCAGTTTCCCCGATAACGTTCTTGCGAGCAGGATTCAACGACACAGGGTTCAGTCACATCTTGAGTTTTAGACGCCAGGTTTATATAACTCCGGAGGACTTCAACCGGTTACCAGATCGAATCCAGGTTGAATATGATGGCACCACATATTGGATTTACTTATCCTCTGATATCATGACCTGCTTTTTATGTAAAAAGGAAGGTCACGTAGCCCAGAAATGCCCTGACGTTCCACCACAATATGGCTTAGATACTTCACAAGCGAATGAAGGTGGTCACACGGTCTCACCCAACTTCAAACGGCCGCACCCACCGACTGAGTCCACTTATGACAGCAACATGGATCTGGCCACCCCCATCGATGTTCCCGCCGATAGATCGGATGCCGCCTCACCCCTGCTGCAGCGTCAGGATAGCAGAACTTCTGAGATACTGGAAGACAACGATGACAGCGAAACCTCCCAGTCTAGTTCCAGTGTTGTTTACAAAAAAAATGGGTCCAAAAAGCAACGCAAAACATCAACGATCGACATCCACTCTTCTAGTTGGCATGCTATCGAAGAACATATTTTAAATTCAAAAAAAAATTACCCACTGACACCTCAAGAAATGAAATCATTTTTAGAAAATACTTTTGGTATGACAGACATTAAATATATTGTAAAACAACACACAGAAAACATACATTCGTTAATAGATATGTTTAAGGATCTTATCCCGTTGATTTCGAACCGTAGTTTAAAAAATAGATTTACTCGACTTATAACTAAATTAAAAACAGTAAACAATTAGTACAATTTTCTTACTTATTTCATTTAAACTCAAATTATTATTAATTTTATTTAATTTCCTTTAATAGAGTAATAATAATATATATATATATTAAATAAATATATAATGTCCTTGAATATACCTACGAGCGAATGTTTAGGTATTAACATTGTTCAATGGAACTGCCGCAGCTTGTACAATAAACGCGATGAATTGGAATGCTATTTAGTAAGGGACAAAGTTGACATTTGCATACTGTCGGAGACTTGGTTATCTGAGGATAAAAGTTTTAACATATCTGGATATCACATCTTTAGAAGAGATCGAGCAGATAATTACGGCGGGCTGGCTATTATAGTTCATAAATCAATAACTTCTCGAATTAAGGATATTTCATTACAAGTAAATTTTGAATACATTTGTATAGAATTAATAAATAGTAGTAAGCTTCAGTACATAATTGGTATTTACTCTCCGCAAAATTTGCGAGTTACTAAAACAGAATATGATTCATTATTTAGTCATTTTAACCGAAAGACATTAATAGCAGGCGACTTCGATGCTCATCATAATAGTTGGTCTTATCGCACAGATACCCGAGGGCGGTTGCTAGCCGAAAGTAGCTCAGATCACGGATTTGTTTACCTGAATGATGGGTCGCCGACACGCATAGCTCAATCAAATAATAATACAATTTGCACCTCACCTGATGTTACATTTGTTAGTGCAGACTTGGTTTTGGACTGTGAATGGATGACGACTAATGAAACCTTAGGTAGTGATCACTTATTGTTAAATATTAAAATTCAACAATCTTACAACGTTTTTTTGTATAATAAAAGAAATTTTAAAAAAGCTAATTGGATTAAGTATAAAACTGATTTAGAAAATAAATTTAATTATTTTAATATTATTTCTACAAATGTTCAAGAAAATTATGATAACTTTGAGGCCACTATTAATGAGTGCGCAGAGGCTAGTATCCCATACATCAAACCTTACTTTAACACTAAATTCAGATTTAAGCCTAGACCATGGTGGAATCAAGACTTATCTAAAGCAGTGGCAGAACGTAGACTTGCTCTCAAATTTTTTCGTAAAAACCGTACTCCGGAATCTTATCAGGTACTAAAAGAAAAGATAGTTAGTGCTAGAAAGTTAATAAGGGAAGCTAAAAGGAAGTCTTGGCAGTCATTTTGTGAGAGTGTTGATGGGTCAACTACTTCTTCGGAAATGTGGAGGAAACTCAGATGGATGAAAGGTAAATCGAGCACTACGGAACAGCTTTCTGAAAAAGAGGCCAACGACTTTTTGACAAAACTCACACCAGATAGTGTCATCCTACCGCCATGTTCCTACAGCCCTTATCAAGCCCCTACATTATTTTCGATGGAAGAAATCATAGCCTGCCTTAAAAGAAAGGATACCTCAGCTGGCCTCGATAATATAGTTTATTCAATGATATATAATATGCCACAAAATGCGTTCGAAATTTTATTGTTTATTTATAATTTAATTTATCAGACAGGTATAGTGCCAGAGCAATGGCGAAGAATTAAGATTGTTGCTATTCCAAAAGGAAAAAGTAATACTGCTAAATATAGACCGATATCACTCATGAGCTGCATGTGTAAGCTGTTTCATAATATGGTAGCAAAACGTTTAGAGTATTTTTTTGAAAAAAACAGGTTTTTTCATGAAAGTACTTTGGGTTTCCGCCGAGGTTATTCTTGCTATGATAACTTGGTTCGTTTCATAGTAGATTCAGAGACAGCATTATCTAAAAAGGAACCTACCCTTTGCTGTTTTGTAGATATCTCTGATGCTTATAATAATGTATCTGTTAATGCTCTTTTACAATCCTTAGTCGAATTCGAAGTAGACCCTTACATACGTAAATATATTTATGATTTTTTAAAAGAGAGATATATATTGTATAAGCTAAGTAACGGTAATGAGTTAGTGCGAGTATCTCGTCAGGGTTTAGCACAGGGAGATCCCATGTCCCCTATTCTATTTAATATAGTGACAATAGCAATTTGTAAAAATCTTGGACACAGTGTCAAAATTTCACAGTATGCAGATGATTTTTCTTTTTATATTTCAAATAAGGATTTAAACAAATGTAAACAACTAATGCAAAACTTACTGAATTCGTTTTGTGAGCTTATTACACCAATAGGTTTAGAGATTTCACATCCCAAAACCAAGTTATGCGTAATATCAAGGAAATACAAAATACCACCCATTTCTATATTTATCCACGGTTGTGACATCGAAGTTGTAAATTGTATAAAATTTTTAGGTGTTTGGATTGATAGGCGATTTAATTGGACAAAACATGTGAATGAATTAGTTCAAAAATGCATACCATTCATCAATATTTTTAGCTGTGTTAGTAATTCGTCCTTTGGTATTCATCCCATACATTTGCGCCGCCTATACATTAGTATAGTTAGAAGTAGACTTGATTATGGGAGTATTTTATTCGGAAATGCGAGTCCTGGGCTACTCCATAAGTTAGAGGTAATACAGAACCAATGTTTGAGACTTTGTGGCGGCTTCATTCGTTCTACACCAATACATGTGATGCAAAGTGAATTGTGCATCCCTCCTCTTTTTGTACGTAGAAATTATTTGAGCCATAAATACTTTCTTAAATTATCGTCTAGACAAAATGACTACTGTGTTGAACGTTTATCAGAATTCCAGACCATGTTACGTTCGGATACTAGTTATTGGCGGAAAAACCAGCTCCCTCTTCTATACCAAAGTTACATTCAATACAATAATCTTAATATTACTAAATTTGAAATATGGCCATGTCATCAACTTTCTTTTTATATCTTGTCAATTAATCTAACCAATATAATAAATGTTAATATAAAAAACATAACGTGTTCTAAAGCAAATTTGCCGCCTATACAACTCAAAAATGCCACAGATTCAATGATACAGGAGAAATACCCTGATTTTGTGCAGATATACACTGACGGATCTAAGAATGGTGAATATAACGGCTTCTCGTTTTTCGATTCACGAGCCTCAGTAATGGCCAAATTTACCGTGAGTAATGATGTTAATATAATGTGTCTCGAACTTTTGGCTATAATGGAAGCTCTTCATTATGTAATGTCAACTGACTATAAAAAAATTGTAATTTTCACAGATTCGAAGAGCAGTTTATTTCACCTTCTTAGGTGTAATAGGGGAAAAATAGGAAGGAGAGAGGCTTATCTTATTATTGAATGTATCGAAAAAATGATACGTAATGAGATTGAAGTCTTTATACAATGGATTCCCTCCCACGTGGGAGTTCTCGGCAATGAAGTTGCTGATGAACTCGCAAAAATAGCCCAATCCGAAGGAATTCCACTATGTGTTTCTTTACAATTTTCTGATTACCTGCCTTTAATTAAAAATAATTGTAACAATGAATGGAAGATATATTTTGACGATAAATCTAGTGACAAAGGAACTTGGTACAAATCTCTCTGTAGTGAGCCTCCACGCATTCCCTGGTTCGCTAATAGTAAAATGAATCGCAAAGAATTAGTAACCTGCTTTAGACTGCGCTCAGGACACGTTCCATTGAACAAGTTTGCTTTTCTTATGCGTAAGGCGGATAGTCCGAACTGCGTTATGTGTCAAACGAATGAGGACCTGCTCCATTTGTTAATGGAATGTAAAATCAATGAATCACTAAGAAAACAATTATTACTTGATACCCAAAGTATTAGAGAGGACCTCTTCTTTATGTTTCACTTTTGTTTTAGTTCAAAATTTATGTGTGAAAATACCAAAAATGTTGTTGATTTTTATATTAAGTCTATAGAATTAAGAAAACAGTCATTGTAATTTTCTTTTTGTATAAGCTGGCATAACCATTTTGGTGTAAAGCTTAATAAATAAAGAATTAAAAAAAAAAATTTTACACTAAATCTATACAGGGTGATTGTTAATGCGATACATTCCTTCTAAGAGGTTTAAGAAGAGCTTATTTGCTGTCTATTAAGGCATATTATGCCATGTCCGAAAATTGATAATTTCTGAGATATGCAACATTTAAGATTTTTCATAAAAAACCCCATTTTCGAAGTTCAAATAAATCCTTTTAGTGAAAAATTCAAAATTAAGTTTAACGTTTTGTTGTTTTATGGTAGCTTGATAACTAAAATGATATTTTAGATTCAAATTTGCTAAAAATATTCGTCCTTATTTTAGAAAAAGTCAAGAAACCAAGTACAACTTTAAAAAAAGTTAAGTCTTATGGCAATAAATAGCGATTTTCTAAAAAAGAGTCCAAATAATTTTGCGTACAAATTACATAAAAACCTTCCTCAATTCATTAGCTATTCAAAAAGGTACATTTGTCATACTAAAACTAAGTATTTGATTGACAACTCTACTAATAAAAGAAGTAACCTCTCTCTTAGAACGCCTCTACTTTGTAGTTACAGCGCACTTTTGCAGTGTTTTCTTTGGTTGATGTCGCAGGGATAATGCAATAACATTTAAGATCTGCCGTTAAATAAATAAATTTTGTAAAAAGCCAAGCCTTCAAGTGTGTAGCTTTGGCGGTTACTTAGAAAAAAAGAGTATGCTGAGTGCGGAAAAAGTTACTTCTATTAAAGGAAGAAAGTTAACTCGATCGATACACATCGGGCGGTGTATCCGCTTTATTTTTCTGAGACGTCGATACGTCCCCGAAAACACTCTAACGTTTGACATACGTCGATTACGGAAACGAAACAAGCACTTTGTTTGCTGTAACAGCGTTGCCATTACACAATACGTGAATGAGAAGAATGTCTGAGTATTCTTCATTACAAAAGGCCCTCGCCCACAGCAGCTTTTTGTTGCTATGCTGTCGTGCGTTTGCATCGATACCGTGGACTAGCAGTCGCTGACTGTGTGCCTTCATAGCCACGATTCAGTCGCGATGCGTTAGTATTGTCTTTGCATTGATACAATTGCGATAATGTAGCGCGTTGCAAATGCGACTAACGTGCGTTTACTTAACGCGCGACAGCATCGCTACAAAAAGTCTTAGTAGGCAAGGATCTTAAATGATACCGTTTCAAGAGTTCTTAATGAAAATATGTAAGTAGTTAGTTTCCTTTTAATAGGGGTCACTTTTTCCGCGCTTAACACATTTTTTCTATTTGACTGCAAAGGCTGCACACTTGAAGTTTTGGCTTTTTACAAAATTTATTTATTTAACGGCAGACTTTAATGTTATTGCATTACCCCTGTGCAAGTCGGCGACATCAACCAAAGAAAACACTGCAAAAGTGCGCTGTTACCACAAAATAGAGGCGTTCTAAGAGAGAGGTTACTTCTTTTATTAGTAGAGTTGTCAATCAAATACTTAGTTTTAGTATGACAAATATACCTTTTTGAATAGCTAATGAATTGAGGAAGTTCTTTATGTAATTTGTACGCAACATTATTTGGACTTTTTTTTAGAAAATCGCTTTTTATTGCCATAAGACTTAACTTTTTTTAAAAGTTGTACTTGGTTTCTTGACTTTTTCTAAAATAAGGACGAATATTTTTAGCAAATTTGAATCTAAAATATCATTTTAGTTATCAAGCTACCATAAAACAACAAAACGTTAAACTTAATTTTGAATTTTTCACTAAAAGGATTCATTTGAACTTCGAAAATGGGGTTTTTATGAAAAATCTTAAATGTTGTATACCTCAGAAATTATCAATTTTCGGACATGGCATAATATGCCTTAATAGACAGCAAATAAGCTCTTCTTAAACCTCTTAGAAGGAATGTATCGCATTACCAATCACCCTGTATATAAAAGAAAGTGGTGTTAGTTACACTTTTTATAACTCAAGAACGGATGTACTGATTTGGCTAACAATTTGTGGAGAGGTAGCTTAGAACCAGGAGACGGAAATAGATACTGCGGGAATTAGTCCCATGGGAAAATCATTTTTTCGCAGACGAAGTCGCGGGTAGCTACTATGTTATTAAAATGTTAAAAAATGTACATTATTGACTAGCCACTAAACTGTAACTTTTCTAGTGCCAGTAACCACACTTACCCTTATACGGCACCATATCCACAGCCTTCAGCCCGGACACGACGGCGACCGCCTGACTCCTCGAGCTCTCCAGCGTGACCGCGTCCACGCGCGTCATCAGGCACACGCCCGCGCGCACCACCAGGAACACGTTTATATGAGACAGGGCCACGTTCACAGCTATATCCATAGGAGGGTCAGGAGTTTCTGATGGAGGATCAGGGGCGGGAGGCGAACGGTACTGGTGCAGGCAGTCGATGAGTGATATGACGGTCTTGGCGATGGTATCGCTCCATTCGAGGCGGAGGCAGTCCATCATTGCTTCGATCTGGTGGGAAGGACTTGGGTTCTATAGTAGAGATGTTGAAACTTAGTCTAAGCGCTACAACTGACGACTCTTGTACTCTATTGAGTAAATTGTGTCTGAAATTCACCTTAGTTTTATTTAGTTAGGTACAAAAAATTTAGTTTATAAAAGAATAACCAGTTTGATAACGTGAATACATTTCAAACCTACCTTAGTCTGACTCTGCCCATGGCTTCCCCACTTCAGCAGCGCGACCGCCAGCAATGCACTGCCCCACGCATGCGCGCGCCGCGGGGGCGGCTCCACCACGCCCCCCGCCACCACGCCCCCCGCCCCCGCCCCCGCCCACGCCCATCCCGAGTCAACCAACAACTCGGTACTCCAGTGGCGATTACCCACTAGCAGCTGGGCCATCGCTGACTGATACGGTTCGTCTGTGAATCGAAAATCAACTTTTACGGCTGGGTTATCAAAACAAGGACCTTTCGCGTGATGGACATGAAAATAATAACGGAATATAGTTTACTTCATTAAATAAGTGGAAGCAGTACTGCCAAATAAATCCCAGTCCTAACATTTTATTAGTAAGCAATATAAACAATATGGTAATACATTCAAAATAAGAATTAAAAAAAAACAGACTTTATTGTTCTTAAGATAACAATAAGCTGCAATAGAAAATAATCAACATATCTTCGTACCATATTTTTCTTTTTTTCTAAGTTTCGGTTGACACTACTTTGCAGGATTATGACGATCAACGCAGATTCCGCATATACCCTGAGATCAAGTCTGTAAGTCGATGTGTTTGGTCTGCTGCACCTACCTCTAGTGTCGAGCATCTGTTCCAGCTTGACCTTGACCCCCGCGCAGCCCACGGCCGCCCCCGCCGCCCCCGCCGCCCCCGCCGCCGCCGCCCCCCGCCCCCCGCCGCCCCCGCCCCCGCCGCCCCCGCCCCCGGCAGCTCGGCGCACGCGCAGGCGGCGCGCAGCTCGCCGCAGCCCTGCACCACGCAACTACGCAACAAGTGCGACAGCCATGACGGAACACCACCTGACAACGTATAACGATAAAGCTACATTAGAGACCTTATTTTGCACCACACCTATATAAATAACTAGACTTAAGACAAGCTCTTGTGTTAATTTAAAATTTAATCAGAAAAACAAAATTAATTTGAATTTGCGCGTATAATAATTCTAAGTCGTAATCCAATTTTTTTACAAAATTTCATCCAAATCGAACTAGCCGTGATCGAGATAAAGATCGTGCGTGTATTCACTAACAGTACACCCACTCAACACAATTTTAATAATAAAATCAAGATTAGAGGTTCAAGAAGACTTCGGAAATAGTCTCTTTACATCTGTTACAGTTGTGTGTACTTGGTAAGTACTACTTACTCTCGCCAGTGCTGGGCTTGATCTGCATAGGTTTGTATCGCTTGCTTCTATCTACAGCTGCTGAGTACCATTTGAACATATTACTGTGTTTGTAATAAATGCTAAGTGTACTCAATATTAGGTATAGATTGAGCACGCCTTTCTCAAGCTGTAACAAAACAAAAACATATTTTAAATAAACAAAGATACTTGCTGAAATAGAAAAAATATAAATTCTTAAGTTGTTTCACAAAAACAAATCACAGGACAACACATTTTTAACTATAATAAAAAAAGCACAAATATTGTAATGCAAACTAAAAATTTTGTCAGTTACCGTATGTTTCCGAGAAGAGAACCTTAATTAACTTTACCTATTTTTTTTATTTTTTTGGCATTCAATATTAAAATCCATAGTAACCAAAATTTACCTTTGCATCCAATTTCAGCATGTTCAAGTAAATAATTTGATCCACAGCGGTGGTAACTTTGAATTCATCCATTTGCATGGCCACATACAACTGTGGCAGGACCGTGGTCTCCGTGCCAGCACTGTTAGTTAACAATGATGCCGCACTAAACCTAGAATTTACCTGCAAGAATACTATAATATGGAAATCTTCTTCAGAACATCTATAAACAAGAAGGATAAATAAAGAAGTATTGTAAAATAATATTTAGTATGTAAGTTACAAAATTACAATAGGTTTTATGTCATTAAAATTGTAGGTACTGTAGCATTAAAGATTTGTAACATTTTTTTTGGCGTATAAAATAACTATACTTATTCTAAGGCAACAAATAAAAACATGGCTTCAATATTGTATGTTAGGTACCAGAGTTCCAGAAATTAATTATTTTAATTACTTACTTGTACACTTTGTAAAGACACCGCAAATGTGGTGTTGGTAATATTATCAGTACAACCAAGCATTGATTTGTCAACTTTCAAACTGAATATCTGGAAAACAAAGTAAGTTGTAACACATTTAATCTCAATTATAATATTTGATATACCATACCAAGTATAATAAAGTAATGAAATTGTACCTTTGGGACGACAGGCGACCATCTTGCAACAAATGTGTCCATGTGATCTTCACTATCAATTTTAGACACAACTGAGGGCCTTCTATACTTTTTATGTTTTTGAATAAAGTCATACAGATCATCTTGCAACATTACTACTATATTGCTTATAGAAGCATGTATTTTCTAAAAAATAATAAGAATTGTAATATATTTATAGGTTTACGATTTTATTAGTAAAAAAATATATTTGAATATTACCTCAACATTTAATGGACCTTCAGCTTTCACAGTTCCTTCAATGAGCAAGCTACAGGAAGCCTCAGCCAGACATTTTACACCCTTTACAACCTTGGCAGTAGCATGTACCAAATTGGCAGAGAATACAAGTGCCCGGGCCGGCCCCCCTGCTGCTCCATCGGCGTGGACCTCAGAAGCAGATGCATGGAGTGACCACCCACTATCCAAACTACCATTTTGTATGTTTACTGACAGGTCAAAAATGTGTACACCCATAAACTATAAATAAAAACAATGTTTGCTTATTTTTTATAAACATATAGGCCTTTCTAAAACATCATGGATAATTGAAAGATGTGTTAACTACTACGGCAAGAAAACAACACAGAAATGGCCTTGAAGTAATTAAAGCCTACGCCAAATCATTACTAACCTGTGCAAACATAATTAAACTTGGAGGTAGTTTCTTATCTCGGAAGTCTAACACTTTCCTGTGTCCTATCATACCCAACTGACGGTTTAAGACATTAAACCCTTTACCATCATCATTAACTCCGTCACTCTTTGAAGATGAGTTCTGTTTTGATAACAGAGGTTTCAGGATAGTTTCAACCACCACACTGCGCTTTTCCTCTACATTATTAGTTATTTCAAGGCCTCTTATCACAACCCACACTAATTTATGGATATCAGAGTTAAAGAAGCTACTTTTGAGTGATACTTCATTGATGTGCTGAAAGAGAATTGCAAAGAATGGAATTACTTACTATTCTTATTTGGAAAATATTAGTTATACAGAACACAATACACAAAATCTGCTTCCATTTTCATTATTAAACAAAGTCGTTCTTCACAGCGGTTTTTTATTGGGTACTTACAATAGAATATCTATCTTTGGATAGACTGACATCTCTCAGTATTAACTTTGGAAAGGCGATTCTACCAATTTTCAAATTTATATGGTACTTCCTTTTGAACAACCATGCCAATAAGGTAGGAAAGAGCCTGAAAATAATATAAAACAATATTAAAAACTTTTAACCAATTCAAAGTAGGTATCATAAAAAAGAGAAAAAGGTTTTACCATGAGAAACAGCAATAAATAGCAACACATATAAGGAACAAAATAAGTAGAAAGTTCATTTTTACTTATAATAACTATGTATTTTCAAAACCTACACCGCATTTTATCATAAAAGTTTTTATTTATTTATTTCTTTCTAGACTCACAAAATGTACAGAAAGTGTCATATATATTACTATACTCTTTACTCTTTGACAGAAAGTCAAAAAATTGACCACTGAGTAATAAAACATAGCTTACGTATTGCTTACCATACCACACTAGGTGTAAGTTTTACTTTAACGCCATCTTTATGTCTATTTTGGAACTATAAAAAAGAATGTTTTTAGTTTTTGTATTTTTTTTTTGTATACAAATTTGGTTCACTGCAGTTCGAAGTAATACTTATTTCTTAGTGTTTATAAATCTCTACAAAAATTAATATATCAGCAAAAGTTAAAAAATATTGTTACCACTAAAGTGCACATCAGAAACACATCCAGAAAATACTGAAATTGTTTGTGTCATAAAGGTTTATATTGGAAATATCGATATTAAGGAAAATGTCGGTGTCACTGCTGATTCACGCAAATTAGCAATGACACACACAATTTTTGCTATTCCGCAACCCATAAATGATAACACAAGCTAAAGCACCGCTCAGTGGTCAGAGCATTAGACCGGTAATCTAAGGTCCTGGGTTCGATTCCCTGTCGCATGATGCTCGGAGACCCGCATTCCTTTTTCCAGTATCTATAACTACAAAATACTCTAGTTCTCTAGTAATTCATTCGAGATTCAAAGAAAAACCCGCATTTTGTTATAATATTAAACTCCTGACAATTTCATAAAAGGTATTCTGATAATATGAAATAAAAAAATAAGGAATACCAACTCACGAATTTAAATGGATGCAATACAGAAAGATGTTAGATAAATATAATTACAAAAGCGACATCTATTGAAATAATTTGTTACTAAAAATAATAAACAACCTAGCCGAACCATTAGGCAAATTTTTTTTTTTTTTTTTTTTGTTAGGTTCTTCCGTCATGCGGAAAGGCAAAGAGACTATGCCCATACAGCCATGTCATCAATAATTTGGTTTTCTTCTCCATTAGGCAAATCCGACAGTGACAACGACAAACAGATGATACTGTCAGTTTTGCCATAATGAATGTAGCCAAACCATTGATACAAAAACTTTTAGTTCACAACATCCTACACATAAACTAAACTGCTTTCAGATTCAGCGGTGCATACCATCCTGTAGTAAAAGAGAAAATTCTTTTTTTGACACACTTATGAAAAACAGGGCTTTTTGGTTTCTTTCATAGGTCAATTGGAAACATTCTGAGCTTCAGGAAAGCACAATTTAACCGATTTTAAAAATGGAAGTTTTCAATCAAGAAGTTTTCAATTCCTAAGAATCTTCTATCCATACCATACCTTTACCATTTTTCATCCAAATCTAACGGATTCTAGCCATTTTGCTTGACTAAAACATTTTTTAACACTGGTTTAAGTAACAAGGTGGGTAGGTAAGGTAGGCTACCTAATTATACCGGGTGTCCAGGAAACAATGGATAAGCTCTGAAGGGCTAATAGTAGAACTAAAGGCAAGCCTAAAAAATAATTGATAAAAAGTATAACCCTTACACTGATAGAAATATGGCGCTTTAAAAAAAAACTTCATATTTTTTTGACTGTGTTCATATTTTTACTCGTAACGAGGTCAAATCACTTAATAACATCATTATTTCTGTGCTAAAATAATTAAAATTAACCGCATCAGTGAATAACTATCAAATAAAATAGCTAACTAAAGTATTTTTCTCAAAAAATAGTGTTAAACTTTTGATTTGTGTAAAATTTCTGAAGAAATATTTTTGATGCGCAACTTTGAACAGCTCTGGTGTAAAAAAATTATATGAAAGTAACAGTGACCAATGATTTCAAAATATTCCTGGTTTAATAACGTTTTTAAAAAGATGTAATATGTCGTTATTGTAATGAAAAAAGATTGAACTAATGGTATTAGTGTGTAAAATGGGATAATTATTTAGATCTAGCAAAATTAAAAAAATACAATAAAACTAAAGAAATATGATTTTCAATTGACATTAATTGCAAACCCATTGGAATAATTTAGAGTAACTGTTCACATTGTCTGTCCCCATCCTGATGCAGACCCTGCATCTACGAATAAAGGATCTTCAAAAAAATCAACTTAACAGGAGAAAGTGATCCAAATTTTCTTCATAATGACTTACCCAATTTATTGATAGACGTGTCCGAAGAGCTTCGCGACACATATTGGCTTCAAAATGAAGGCTGTCTAGCACACTATGCTGTTGCATTATTTGCATACTTGACGAAACCTACTCTAACAGGTAGGTAGGCCACCTAAACCTAAACGCTTTAGACTTTTTACTGGGGGTATTTTAAGGAAGAGTTTAACCGGCAACCAGTAACTTCATTAGAAGATCTACGAGCTCGTGTTCAGGACGCTGCAATCAATGATCGATGACACGCGCGATTTTTTTGAAGATCCTTTATTCGTAGTTGTAGGGCCAGCATCAGGATGGGGACAGACAATTTGAACAGTTGCTCTCAATTATTCTAATGTTTTTGCAATTAATATCAGTTGAAAATCATATTTCTTTAGTTTTATTGTATTTTTATAATTTTGCTAGATCTAAATAATTATCCCATTTTACACACTAATACCATTAGTTCAATCTTTTTTCATTACAATACCGACATATTACATCTTTTTAAAAACGTTATTAAACCAGGAATATTTTGAAATCATTGGTCACTGTTACTTTCATATAATTTTTTTACACCAGAGCTGTTCAAAGTTGCGCATCAAAAATATTTCTTCAGAAATTTTACACAAATCAAAAGTTTAACATTATTTTTTGAGAAAAATACTTTAGTTAGCTATTTTATTTGATAGTTATTCACTGATGCGGTTAATTTTAATTATTTTAGCACAGAAATAATGATGTTTTTAAATGATTTGACCTCGTTACGAGTAAAAATATGAACACAGTCAAAAAAATATGAAGTTTTTTTTTAAAGCGCCATATTTCTAGCAGTGTTAGGGTTATACTTTTTATCAATATTTTTTTAAGGCTTGCCTTTAGTTCTACTATTAGCCCTTCAGAGCTTATCCATTGTTTCCTGGACACCCTGTATGTATGTATGTAAAGCAGATTTCTACAATGAGGGTTGTAAATAAAACATCTGTCTGAGCACTAAATTTCATCTTTATTGGTCGAGCCAGTAACGTGTAATATTAAACTGAAGATTACTTTGTAGGTAATGATTGTGATGAAGTTATCTACAAAAGAAATACCTATGCTTTTATTTTCAACCTGATGTTAAATTATGGGAAAAGGAAGCCAAGTCTCAGCAAAGATATACCTACTTTTAATAGGACATACCCATGACACCCGTAACTACACAAAAGTTTTTTCACTTGATAATTTTTACACGTATAAACTTGAGTTTATTTTATGCCTTAACTAGGTTTTGCCCGGGGCTTCGCACGCGTTAAATTCGGAGTAAAACTCTCTCTATACTATGCTATACATATAAACCTTCCTATTGAATCACTCTATCTATTAAAAAAAAACTCAATCAAAATCTGTTGCGTAATTTTAAGGATCTAAGCATTCAGACACTCAGACGGCGGAAAGCGTCTTTGTTGTATACTATGTTGTGATATAGGGTAAATATTACTACGTATATTTCTTGTTTTTGATACAAACCAGAAAAGAAAATCTTGTTAAATAAGGTATGTGCTATGTATCAGATAGTTATTTCATTAAGAATTTAGAGTTTAATAACATTTGATACTTGAGTATTTGACCATATAAAAATATTTTATTGTATCTTAAGGTTAATAATTTCTCTTGTTTTAACTTCTGGATATAAATTAAGGTTGCATGCAAAATTTTCTAAACTAATAAACAGGGTGTTTTCCCGAGAACAAAACATAATGCACAACTAGATTTTCTTTATCAAAGTTAAACTTTCGTGATTCATTCTGATGGTTTTTGCTTTCTTTGTATGGTCTGGACAACACCTTTTATTGAATCGGTCCATGGAATAAATTTAAACCAGAATGCTGTGAACTCAAAACTTGCACTGCAACAAATTGAAGTCATATTTACAGTTTTAGTAAATAAATAAAAATATTCTTGATATACAACTATTTAATTACAGACATAAGCTAAATGTACATTTATTTCATTTTTACTTCTTAGGGCCAAGATCTTTTTGCAGTGTATCCTTCATACTTTTTTCTAGTTTTTATTCCTGTTACAATAGTTGAACTTTTGGGATATGCTGAGACACCATTGAACATTGTATCTTTATCTGAAATAAGAAAGTAAGTTGATGATTTCAATAGTTATGATTATTTATTTATACTAATACAGTACAAGGTAAATAATTTTACATCAATGGTGAAGTGAGTGAAATTTTTGCAGAAGTTATAAAAAATATTTTAAAATTATGTAAAAATGTATGTATATTATATAATTATGAAATAATTAATATGAAGTTCTTTATAGCTAGTCATTATTTAATTAATATAATCATCAGATTGTACAGTTACATTTTCTTTTTCCAAGAATGTTACAGTGAGACTGTAAAAGAAAATATTAATATTTATTGACTTGTTATTTCACCATTTATTAATATAGGTCTAGTCTAGTCATCTGGTGCCTAGATCGACCCAACACCACACAGATTGGTATTGTAATAAAGTCTACTCTAACTTGCAGACACAAATCTTTAGGTACATTGTGCATTGAATCTCTGTGATTGAATCCCACACTGTGGGACCCTACTGTTATTACTATTAAGGTTTCTTTTATTTTCTTACCTGGATGGTATCTAACATAATTTGGTTGCACATGAAGATTTTTTGGTAATTCCATGTTTTTCAATGCTTCAAAAGGTGTTTTAGTGTCAACGGGTGTGTTGTAGAACTTTTTTAAGTCATCTGAAAATTATCAAAAAAAAATATGTAATTATGCACTTTACATGGGCTGGCTGAATCAACAAGTCAGCATTGCCTTACATACATTACATAAACTGCAAAGCGGAGACAAGGAAGGCTATAAATAAAAAGTAAAACCATTGATGGTTTGTAGCCACCAATCAATTTAGATTGACTTAACTTGACTGGTTAGATTCTAGAGTGTAATACAGTGGAATTGAATTTAAATAATACATACCAACAGTTTCAATTGCAGCTAAAACAGAATTGGGCACACTATGCCCAGTTGCAGTGTAGCATTCATTTAGTACAGTAAACTTGGCTGCGAGATTTTCAAATTCAGAGCTTGCATTCAATCCATTCTTAGAACAAATCTCTTGAATAGTCTCATCAATATTAGCGGGAGGTTCCCAAGGTTTGTTTGGTCGCAGAAAACTGAAAGTAGAATGTAATTAAAAAATGGGAACAAGATAAGTAAACTTAAGTCAAATCTGAATGAATAGGATATACCCTCTAGCTGCCAGCGATTCCGCTGCAGCTTGAAACTGCTTATCCACCTTAGGTACTCGCTTTTGTTTGTATCTCACACTAGTCATCTGTAAATAATATATTAGATTTTAAATTTTGCTGGTTAGTTGAGGTAAGCTGTTCTGTACTGAGGGTAATCTAACCTGCATATTTGCACGTGATATCGGTAATATTATATTTCTTAACATTTTGACTTAGCTTTAAATGCTTTGTGAACTCAGGTCAAATAAAATATTTGTAACAGATAGTTATTATTTCTTTGCGTAAGTAAGTACAAACAATATATTGAAAATAATTTTAGGGATTTGACAGTGAGTGACAAGGGGCAACAAACAACATGAATTTGACAAATGTCAATGTCTCAAAACAACCGGAAAAGAATCAATACTTTCTTCAATATACGCAAATTCTAGTTAATAAAGTGATGGATATATTTGTTTTTTTATTAAATACAATATTTTAAAGTTAAAAAAATATCATCCAACAGTACATCGTTTAAACAGAACGATGTTTTAAGTATTGATAGCTTGAATAGCTAATACACTTAATAGTTACAAATAATTTTCTATGTACGAAACGGAACGTATTGTAGTTTTTGGTACGATAGTACATATTTGCGCCGCTTGGAGCGCCACTGTCGGCTTGGGTTGTTGTGCTAGCTATCCGCCATTTTCCAGTCGCCATTTATAGGTGAAAACTTCACTAAATGTCGGTGATGATTTTAAGAATTTGAGTGGTTTCTTTTAGTTTGGACCTGTTTTTAGTGTTGTGAAATGAAAATGAAGTGCCCCGGACTACCATGACGCATCAAAATCACCAAACAAACGGTGCAAGTCTTGAGGATTGCCACACAAACTTCTTCGCCTTGGTAAGTCACTTTTACATTGAGAAGTCCTACGTACTTTTCTTTCGAAATTATTTCAAGTTTTTATCTTCTAGAATTATGTCACCATACAAACGTTGGTTCTCTTTGCTTATTCCTGCATCTGAATGTAATCAGTCCACAGTATCCAAGTGGATCGTCTTGGTTATAGTTACTCTACAGAAGTTGTTATAGGAAATTCACCTTTTTGCGGTACAAATACGGAATCGATTTACTTCTTGAATTGTTATGTTTGTAGTTGATACTGTTACAATTGGCTTTAGCTTTGGGGCTGTTAGTCATCACGGATTGTCTCCACCTATAAATCATGGTTGTGTTGCGTTGCTAACACTCAAAATGTCAACCTATTCGGCGAGCGAGGCCACAAGAAGCCACCGGCCCATAGAGGTCATTTTGAATTCAACTGGCCATAACACGGACCGTAATGCGTTCGTGAGACTAGTTTCGCCAGTCAGGTCGAGAAATAACTTTCATAATACATTTTCTGTGCTGCGCTTGTTTTAACTGCGACACAACAATTATTACGAGATTGGTAGGAATTGTTTATGTGTACAGCGCGGTAAAGAAACGGCTGGCTGGGTCATTCATTATCGCGGTGTTGTAGTGTGGAGTCGCTTTGCGTAATGTTGATGGCTGGCGCGAATTTTATCAGATAGTGTCCGCGGGTGGATTAGGGGGATTGCGGGGGGTGTCGGTGGGGGCGGGGGTGTCGTCCTCACAGCAGGCGCCGCTTCCACCTGACGCGTCGCCACATCTCCGCGCGGCGGCGCGCGCTGCCCCGTCTCCCGCAACCTACGATCGCTCCGCCTATCTCACTGCGATACATATTACCGATTTCTTGCTCCGCTTGCTTATTGTCTAATTATTTATGCGTCGTTTGCGAACAAATCCGCCTTTATGTCGCGTGGAATTTTCTCATTCTCACCGCTCGCCAACGTGTGACGCATCGCTCGCACCGAGCTTGTCATTAGGGTTCAATACACTCGCTTTTTACTAGATCGTATTTGCGATGACTTTGTAGGTATTGTTTGTCAACCGCTGAAGGTGGAAATCCGCAGCGTTTCGAAACAATATTGCCCTTATCACGTAATCAAGGCATTGTTTACAGAATCGTAGTCAAATCGGCTCACCACACGCAACAAAATGCGCAACCGGTCGGTGACAGCTACAGTTTAGCGGGTCGATCGGTGCGCGGGCGCAAGTCGTGGCAGTCGCTTGCGCGGGCGTCTTGCGCTCATTCAACCGTTTATGAATGGTCGTAACGATCGTAACTTTCCCATAAGCGGGCCTCTGCGGTACTCGTAGCTGTCGAGTAATGCTTTACACTAGATTGTCTTTTTATGCTTTTGGTTTGCAAATCCATACTGAATCATACCAATACATCACTGTTTCAAATATTTAAAGGTACATTCTCCTGAATTGAAGACAGCTCATTGGTATATAGCATGTCGAATTTCGTTGCTAAGTTATTCATGTTATCCAACGAACCATCGAACCTCTGTCTGACAGACTCTGTCTAAGTCGTTTTGGAATTTAACAAACATCGACAATATCATTGAAATTCTGAAATCTGTCTGTCTTTGGTTCAGAATGCGTTCACTGCATTCAATGCCTAATCCTAGCGACTACAAACCTAATCAAACTGGAATCATAAACGCAGATAGGAGCAAATTTAAATCTCATTCTTATATCTCTAACGATGTTTCAAGTGTACGATTTGTGTATCACATTCGTGCCGTTACGCTGATAACCAGTTATCGGCCGGTGCGTTATCAAGGTCTTGCGAGACTTCGCTTTTAAAAATCATTATCAGGCAGCGACGCTACTAGCTATGAAACAATGTGTTAATGTTTTAACTTTAATTTTAAACATTCAACTGTCAATCAGCAGTATAGGTACCTATAATACACATAATTTATGAAATACAGTAGAAGTAAATCAGTCAGTAACTGTACTGTATTGTTTTAAATTATAAACTCCCTGGTGTTACCAACAGACCGAAGTTATTGACGTGAGTTGCCGAGGTCGCAAAAAGACCTTCATATTCAGAGGACTCGCTTCAAGGGACCGTCCTTCGGAGGTACTCGCTGCTCGTATAATAGAATATTCTAGACAAGAGCAGAAAGTCAGTTCTTATCTTGTAATCTGGAGGCGAATGCAAGTACAGAAAAGTCGTGTTTTCTTGTTCGTTTTCCTGGTGTCGCCAAGGCGCTCATTCGAGGTCAAGGTTCTGTTATGATGAGCATTAATATGTCTGAACAGAGATTTCGTTTACATTATCCTTAGATGTTGTAGGCGCATGTAAGGAATAGCAATCGCTTTCGGAAATCGCATTGAGCGTGAGAGAGTGTAGATTAGAGCAGCGCGGAGCGGGGGCGGCGGTCGCGATATGTGGGTCAAGATAACGAGTGTTGGTGCTCGCACCACGACAACCCCGTTGTTTGTTTGTTTCCACACGCCACCGCCCGCCCAACGCTGCTCACAAGCAATATCGATTTCGCGAATTTCCATACTCGTTTTCCTACTTTTCTCACATCACGGAAAACTCTAAGGCTTACATGCATTCACTATCTGTCGTGTAAAACTGGTTTTCTTAGCGTTGTGCTCCACTTTCGCTTTTATCGATAAAAGGTTATTTTTGCGGCAGCAGTTTTGGCTATAAACTTTTATTGTATGAACGATAAAGTAAGATGATTGGCAGATATTACTAACAAAACAAAAAACTATGGTAGCTCACCCTGTAAATTTGATATTGGCTGAAGTAATATCATAGTAAACTATAATTTTTGATTCTAAAATGTTTTGTAATACTGCTCATTGCGTAATACTATTTTGTTTATGTATTATATTAGTTCCCAAATGATCTTGCCCCAAAATTATTTGCATAATTTCTTTTTAACGTTTTTTTTAGGTACCTAGTTACTGAGATTAATATTTCTGAAAAAAACTTGTTAAGTGCCTACTTAAATAAGAGAATAACTATATGAATGTAATTTTAAGGAACACAAGTTGGTTACAATACAACATTATGGTGAACCACTTATTTAATGGTGCATGAAGATCAGACATGTCAAATGCTCTCATAAATAAAATTGGTAATGGAATAACTATCTAAAATAATGTACCGACTAAATATAGTTATTTAAAAGTCTGTTTAAGAAAGAGAGAGATTATGTGAAAAAGGTTTTTAAATTGTAACTTTAAATCTTGAAGGTTTTTAAGTAGGCACTCCATATTAGAAAGGCCTAACAAAGAGTAGGAACTGGAGACAATAATAAAGTTTAAAAAGTATGCTCTTCGGCTGTACGTCTCCTAGTCCTTTGTATTCATAAAAGCTTTGCGGTCTCCGCCTCGAAAGGTATCCCCATTGTCTCTGCGTGCTGCCTGCAATCTCGGGATTGAAACCATTGTCATATACCTTGCAACATACCACAAAATACAGTTTGTCTGAGTTTAATCTTCAAAACTTTTAAAATTGGGTTACAATTTATAGGCCAGTAATGTTCCGGAAGAGCCGCTACAGAGAAGTGGGGCAAAGAATCAAAAATGGTAGATTTAAGGTCGGTGCGAGTTCGACGACCGCGAGCGGCGGCGCGCGCCTTATCCCGTTAACTTATAGAGTGCGGCCTACGGACGTTACGCTTGCAGAGCTACGCCGCCGTAACCCTTTACCCTTGCACATATTATCTGCATACGATTATCAGCACACCTTGCGCAATATCTATTCCTTGTCTTATGATTTTGGACAATACTATCGTAAATGTGACCAGCTTCCTTGCAATTCTCCCTCCTCTTGAATCAATGTTCCCTAAGGTACAGATCGGCGTTGAACTTTGCCCTACATACAGGAGTGGGTGTAAGTTCTGGGGGGTTTTCATTTCTTGAGCCATTTATTGCTAGCACTCGTTAATGTCGCCTACTGTGAAAACCTAATAATGTTGACACAGGGAGAGTGTACTACTTAGGGAATGTTAATACGGTAATTAAGATGTACCTACCTACTTCTTTGTTAGCATTTTCCTTGAAAACAGAAGCGAAATCGTGTAAGCTAAGTTGGTGTTTTAACGTTTATTTTTATAACTCCTTTATGGTACTGAAGTAAGCGAACACAGTTGTTTTCATTGTGATATTACGATTGTCGTAAAATCTTTGTGGTTTTGTTCAATTATTTTTAGTTCAGTTCAGTAGTGTACGTGATATAATGTTTCTTTGTGTCATTATGTTTCTATTAATTAGCATGATCGTTTGGCGTGCTAGACTTAAAGGCAGTAGCTGGCCTCTAAAGATTGTGTGACGCGTGGCTTCGTACCACTAGCAGCCATAACAATCATGATGTTTGCTAATGTTAACCTAACCGATGTTAATATGAACGTGTGTTTTCACACAAAACTATGTATTATGATCATCATTTTACGAAATCGACGTATCATTATTTATATCAGCTTGCGTGATCGCTAATATTTATAACATCAATACCAGATTGTATTGGAAACGTGTATACTTAATTCAGATATCTAGCAAATAAAAAGTAATGAAAATGTCGTTGGTAAACACAGCTGATAAGACGTTGACAAATTGACAAGTTAGTACGTATCACTAATTGTTATCACTGTGGAAAAATAAAGCAAGACCGTGATGTTTCTGTAACTTAAACAGTTTGTGGTGTTCGCCGCTAAGCTGGGGGAAGAGGCCAGAGGTGGTCCAGCGTTATCGTAGTTTATATTGGCAGAAGATAGCCAAATGTCCGCGTTCTGCGTAGCAACATTACCATCACGCGCGGCGTCCCGCTCACACGCCGCGGACAGAAAGAGACAAACAACACGTAGTTTCCTGGCCCCGCCCACTTCGTGTGTAGAAAATGCGGTATTACATACCTTGCACACGTACTCACCTCGATTGACTATTTTGTTACCTTTGTTCTTTCTTTTTCGTTCCGTAAACGAAATTTTATTAAAAAATATTTCTTAATGAGGTCATAACCTTAACTCGCTCGGCGACTTATCTAAATCAGGAAGGTATCATAAAGTCGGTAAATCTTGTCGCGTGGAAGTTATTTATGGTCACTTTAAATTGTTGTATATTCGCCGGTGACTTCATAAACATATAGCGTGTAATGCGTCCTAGAGATACACTGAAGTCAACAGTTCAACCAACACTATACTATTGCCTTGCGCACGCGCAGTACATAATAATTACGTTCAGGGAAGCGTATTGCGGTCTTGTCACCGACAGGAGGTCTAACTTTATCGTTGTAATGACTTCTATTGCCTTAACGCCTATATGCTAGGTTAAATATTGCTATTTATATTAATGTTTATTTTGAATACACCCTTTGTTTTAATAATCAAAAGGTAAATTGGTTGCGTACAGTGACGTCAGACGTCAAAAATGCAGTAGTGAAGTGCAATTGAGTGCGCGCGCGCATCTCGAACAGCGATTGTTTACCCGCTCCGCTAGTAATGTGCGGCGGCGCCGAGACGTTGCCACTTGGTGCGCTCGCCTCCTCTCACTTTCGCGACTGCTTGCTTCTCGCTCGTGCGCGCATGTCTGTCCTTTTCGCACGTCGACCGCTACAGTGCTCGACTTTTTTGGACATCTTGTACTTTTTACCCCGATTTCGGTTATGATCACTTAAAGTTAGTTATGTTAGCAATTAACGGATCATCGTTATTCTGATTAAATAGTTATTGCCTGCTTCCACCTACAGGCAAACGATTAAGCATTTTTATTAGCAAGCGAGTTTACATTTACAACGCTATAAATTTATTGTACTAAGTTTGTTTGAACATTCATACAAATTATATTTAACAACTGTTAAGTAGGTTAGACTGAGTTTTGGCATAATAGAGTAAAGTAATTATTGTGCTGGTGTGCCAAATACAGCTATATAAAAGACATCAACGCGCGGCGCGCAAGCCCGATGCGCGGGAGTAGGCGAATGTTACGAAACACTGTTGTAGAGTTGGTGCCGAACGCGCGAAGTAAATAAACAATCGTAACCTCAGCAACTTAGAGTTCAACTTCACTTATTGTTAAGCTAACATTCACTCAGATTTGAGAACTTATTTTTAGTTGAGCGAGCAAAGTTGGTCGTACAACGATGTCATGACACAGTTTGGTTGCATGTACTCGGTCTGAAGATTACATTAAGTCACGCTGTTCACTTCCGGGGGCGGCCGCCTCTCCCCCTGATCCCCTGTAATCCCGGATAGAGATCCTCGCATTTTAAATTCAAATAGCAAGAAGTATCAGGACTAACTTTACGGTGAATATTTTTCGTTTAATATCCGGTCCGGTGTCGGTGAAATACTTCCTGCAGTCTACGCGGTATTGGAAATGCATTAGGAGTCATTAGCCGATAAACTCCCCTTCAGTTTTATTATAAAAAACTTTGTTTTAATGAATTATTTAGTTATTTTATTGTACAAACAACCGTACGCAGATTCGTGATTATTATGAATCCGATACGGTATCTGTAAGACTGCAATTTGATGAATACACGTCGTCACGTCACACAATAGAAAGTGAAGCGGCTGCGCCAGCGCAACGGACGTTAGAAAGCGGCCCGGGGACTGTGCCGAACGAACGTTCACCAAACGCACCGCATTCCACGACTTGGTATAAAACTATGTTAATTATTCTCACGCCATGAGGGGCCTGCCACCTTTTTATTATCATCTAATTTCAAACAAAATTGCAATCTTATTTGTTAAAATTAGCACCTATTGAAACCTTACTAATTTTTCCGCTACATCAAATCTGTGATAATCCAATCGATATTGATCAAAACGTTTAGTAATTTGATGACCATTTCGACACGGCAGACACAATAAAATGATCAAGCAGTAATAAGCGAGCGTTCAAAAGCTACCAAAACTCGTTTGTTGCGGGTCCCCTTATTGCATTAGGTCGACCCCACGCGCGTCTGCCAGGTGCGTGTATCCCTCATCGTTGCGCCCGCGCCGATCATGGTAGCGATCGCGGGATCAAGTACAATGACCCCCCCTTGCCTTACTGTCTTGAAATATTCACGGCCAAACTAGGGGTTTGACAATGTCGCCGCCCCGAGGCGTGTGGTTTTTTCTCTTCCTGTCTAGCTTAGTTTTATGGTTCATGGGTAGAAATTAGAGATTTTATAAAAACTGCGAACAGGTTTGATGGGTGCGTAAAGTCCCCTTGTCACAGTTTTAGTATGGAATGTCTTACTGCAGACGGGGACGTTAGGCTCATGACCCACGATTAGCATATTCAAGGTCAACGCAGCACCTGCCTTTTGCAGAAGTGTCATGAACATTTTATCATTGTATTAAATCGAGTATTATAGTGATTTTCTGTAATTAATACATGATACAAGTGATAATACTTTCTTTTGTGGAAATGGTCGACCTCCACAACTTCCGGATTGATTCGCGGAATTATCCGCTCTTTCACCTTGCCGCTGGACATTGGCCCCTCGCCAATCCTACTTTTAGAAACACTTTAAGCTCTCGTACTTTTGCCTGGCACATGCACTTGGTTTGTTTACATTGCTAGATTAAGGACTTTGACAATTTTGTTTAACGTTTTGTTGCTTTTGTTTCAGACCGAGCTCTGTGGGATAAAATGGCGTAGGCTAGTTTGGGGCGAGAGCGGTGGAGCGGGCGGCGGGGAGGAGGGCGGGGCGCCGCTGGAGGACCCGGTGATCAGCAGCTACGCGCGCTGCCTCGCCGGGGACATACTGTGCGTGTGGCGGCGCGTGGCCCAGCCCCCGCCGCCCGTCGAGAACATCTACGAGATACCCGCGCCCGCCACGCCGCCGCCGCTCTCGCTGCGCGCCGCCAAGGAGCTCTGGATCTTCTGGTACGGCGAGGAGCCCGACCTCAACGGACTCGTCGCCCCCGAGCTCATCGCGAGCCGTGAGTATTACACACTGAAATGTTTACTGCCCATTCAACCACTGAGACGCCGTTGTAATGTGACATATTGATTTACGGTTGAGGAAAACTTGCGTTCAGGAAAATGTAAACACTGAAATGAATCGTGTTCATTTCGTGTAGACGTGACACTTCATTACAGTATTTCTCTCTGATGAAGGTTATTTTAGATTTACTAAATCAGTGTTAAACCAGACTACAGCTAATAAAATGCGCGAACATGTAACATGTTCATAAGCAAGGAGAGGTTAGGGCGGAGTCGCAAACGAGTCTGTTGGGTTCCACCTTCGCTTGGTTACCTTTGTGTGCCTGCGCGCATGTGGGCGACGGCCGACCGGCCACTTCAAAGTTACACGCGCGCACAAATGTTTTTTTGCTCGCCACAGATCATTCCGACATGTGCTTGTGAACATGTTATCATCGGTAAAACAGCCTCCTGGCTACTGGCAAATCGACATAAGAAATTACACTTTGCACGAAGTATTGTTGCGACGTTCAGGCAACAAATTATTCTAGCTTCTGAAACGAAAGTTGAATACGTGCAGATTGCGTACGTCGCTAAGCGGAATCGTAGATACCGCTTTATTGAGAGTCGTATATATAAGGAAATGATATAAAGCCGGGTAACAAGCAGAGCGTACAAGGAATAAAATCGTCTGAAAAGGATCTCAAACGAGGCGCCCGCCCATCGACCGGGCCCCGGGGCCGCCTATAATACCGTCGGAGTATGACATATCCCCGAAGCCTTCTGTGTCCTCGGCTCTTTATTATAAATATTTCATCCATTTACGTATATTACGAGCGTTCCGTATGACAAGGGCGTCACTGCAGATCCATCAACTACAAATAAATGTCTATTCGTCATGAATACCCGTCATCCGGTCTGCCTTCTCATTTAACTTCATAAAGAATTGCAATTTAACATTTTGCCAAAGGCCGATTAAATTAAGAGATAGTTTTTAATAGTTTTGGAGTGCGTTCAACAGGTGGACAGATGTCGAGTTGAAGTTCACGGCACTAACATCTTTAGTATTACTTCTTAGACTTGTTTTACTTGCTGCATCGAGTTTCACTCTCACTGGTACACACCTGTTGTTCGCAACAAATTATAACTTCTCATTGTTTTATTTTGTGGGAAAATCAAAAATACAACTTTTCTGTAATTCAAAGAATAAGCTCAACAGCTGAAACTCACTATTAAATACTTACGGCAATGACTAATAATTCCAAGTATTATAATTTCCTCTGACGGTAACACAGCAAGGAAACGATACGCGCTTGCGCATCAAGTTCACGCGCAGCGGAGTGACAACGTCTCAAAATAGATCGTGACATAAATGGTTATCGCGCAACTCTCTTTGGCAGTTATAATTTGCCTGTACTTGGTGTCCTAATGTAAAAATACTTCGTTCATAATAAAAATGTTCGAGTTCTAACCACTATCGTAAAAACATTACATAGTCTCGTTATACATCTACCTACGAGCAAGTGCGTATTACGTTAGACGACATTTCGAGCTCGAGCAATTTTCCTTCTGTGTACGTCTGAAAAATGGAATGCCCACGCATGCCTATGACCGTGGCGGGTTCAATTAATACGGCCTTGCGATTTAATTCAACCTAGCGATGTCGCCCGCTGTTCCTGAAAGCTGATCCAAATCGAATAATTCAATTGATTTTATCTTAATTAGAACCTTGATGTTAAATAATTTGATCGACCAAAATTTAAACTGTATCGGTGCTTTAGTCCATTAAAGAAGTCATTTTAACAACATATGATATATGAATGTCAGGAAAGTTGAATAATTCTATGTTCACACCTATGTGCTAAGTATGCGTAATATCCACGTTACGACTCGAGCGCACTGCCGCCAACACGTGAAACCTGAATGGACTTAGGTGTATCTATACGCATGAACTGGAAGTGGCTTCTTGTTCTACATTCCTGCCAACTAGTTGAAAATTCCCTAATACAAGCGTTCGGACTAGTGTGGGAAGTACAAAGAATCTTTAAAAAGTCTGGTAATCGCTGCTGAGAGACACTTCCCAAACATAAGATGGTTAATTCTTGGATGTACAGATTTAGCCTCTTTGAATAACTTCAAGACCATATGATGCAAATATTTGTTACTTCTGTAAAGTTATTTCATGTGGAAATCGCAGCGGAACGTGCTAAAAATAACACTCATATGTTATGTCCACGATAAATCTCCCGGTCACCCAGTTTCCGCTTATATGGAAACAGGGTCCGCAAGGACGATTCTTTACTATGTCGTTGCAAGTTCAACTACTATCAGCTATAAATGTAACTAAAAACGAGTTACTAACGCACTTTTCTATACTGCAGCAGTACATACTTTATAACTTAGCAGATATCTTGTTGATTTAAAATGGGAGTATGGGCTGAAGGTCATTAGATAGGCGTGAACTCTGACGGAAATAACCGGCTAATACCTATTTCCCGAGTGCACAGGCCAAACAGCACTCTATGCCACCTTTGATTACTCTACCGAAATTACAGCACACCCGACACAAACCGTACCAACATAATCCCCGTTCGTAAATTAAATGCTAAATACATTTGGCGTATCTGTGCAGAGTCCGTTCGGTCGCTAGGACGTGAGCCTATTTGCGAGAGATTAACGACTGACCCCGCGGCGCACGCGACTCGGGATAATCTGTTTAGGGCTGCCATATTCGAAGCCCTAGGGGATGGTGATGCGGAACACCAGCCTTGCATTTCTGATATTCGATATGAATTTCTATTGGAAACCCAAACCGAATTAACACTATTGCTACACTGTTGTGAATTTCGAAGCACGTGTCGCATTCCTATCCTAACACATGTGGTATCTTATCCAGAATGTATACTTTCGCATTCATAAATAACTACGATATACACGAGTCTTCAAGATCCAATTCATTACAATATGGCAACATCGTAAAATCCTCCAATTAACCTTACATAATTTAATTGGTACAAATGATGGGGAATTTATTGGTTTGTGCATGAATAGGTGTTTGATGTTCAATAATAGACATAATTGGCTAAAGCAACACCTGGCAGCATTGTAGGGCGGGGTCAGTTGCGGGGTGTCGTAGTTGCCCCCTTGCCCCCACCTCTTCCTCATTAAATACTAACAACTTGCCTACCCGTTACTGTTGTGACTTCACAACCTACAACTGACAAACAACATTATAATATCCACAACGTACCCGAAACTTTCATGTATAGGGATTCCCATATGTCAAACTAAAGCTGGGTTATGTTTCAACCAAAGTCGCTGTGCCCATGGGAAATTCAGAAGTGAACGTCGCTGGCCAAACGGCTAATAAGGCAATATTTATGGCGTAGGAAAAGGAGTTTCCGCAGGAACACATTTGACAAGAGGACAGGTTCCGCGTTGGAGAGGCAGCAGTATAATTGGACCTACATATGTACATGCAACGCTCGTTTGTTGCCGCAAATTCGATCGCTGCAAACAGGAAATTTGGGTCACCTTCACTTCTTGCTGCTCCTATCGTGCTTTCCAATTTAAACAAATTGACTTATATGACCAATTTGCGTCAATGATCACCAAAACCAGTTCCCTTACGCGACGTGATTACAAACTTGTTAAGTACAAAGTTTTGAATAGTGTGCGTTTTTCAACAGTTTTTGCAAACATATGAGAGCCTAGGGTTATTGCACTCTCGAAATAATGAGCCATGGAATGCACGGACAGACTAGAGGGGTAAACCCTAAAGCTAATTAGGCCCTTGTTGAAGCAGGGACCAGAATAATGTTCTCGGATGGCTGTATCTTAGTGCACCCTTGCAAGTTTAAGTGGTCGTATGGTATTCTGGAAGCATTATTAGTGTAGATGGTCGGGTACGGGTGCGAGCAGAGCAGCGACGGTCGCGGGCGGCTATTGATCCGACCGCTGCGGACGATCGCCGCGTCGTTCCCCCACGACCCCAGCACTCCCACTGAACCCTCCTAATTTACGAAACGGCCACGTGTCCGACGACCTTCACGGATCATACTAATGTACACCTATGAATTAACACTCACTGCTGGAATTCAGGCATGCTTTAAAATCACACTGTTAACAATAGCAGTTACCTTTCGCAAAGTTCAACCAAGGTCACAATCGAGCTTGGGCGAATTGCAAAAAAGCGTCTAAACTATATTTTACAACTCCTTTGAACATACACTTAATATTTTTCGTGCTTTCGCCCCAAAACATAATAACACTAAATATAAACCGGCAACGAAATATAAAACGGTTGCAAGGCTATCAAATAAGTGGTTATTACGGCGATACGTTTTGAGGAACGGCCGTAAACGATGTAGAGACGTACCGAGCGTGGAGACGAAGACGGGAGCGATGCGGCGCGCGATAAATTAGGTGTGAAGACGGCGATAAGTGGCGCGGGTGCCGGGTGGGCCGAGTGGGACGCCGCGACCGGATCGATACCGCCTCGCCGCCGCTGCACCGCGCCATCTGCACCCCGCCGCCGCCGCCGCCGACATACGCGAGGACAATCTACACAACACGTCTTCTCCACGTCAAAAATATTCCGGATCGATTCACGTTCCCATAACTCCCGACTAAATTACATTGCCTGCAACAGACATACAAATTATCTTCTGACATCCCATTTCTTTATCCAAATAGTGGCAATAAGAAAGAAAAATAATATCATGCTAATACGATATGTCAATTTAAACAGCTCTGCAACATTAATTCCTGAATCGCTGCCAACTTTTGTTAATTTGTCATACATTTATTTGGTCGTTGTCGAAAATTGTATGAATTTCTTAATAATCTCTTCAAGGTTATGCATTTATGGCCGGAAATTTGTGCAAAGATTTTTTTATGGAAAACTAATTTTGAATAGTTGACATACCGGTGAAATACATTTCTTCTGTATTTGATTTTCTATCTGTGAAACATTTTCAAGATTCCAACATAGTGATGAAGGCGCTATATTTATCTCTACTTTCGCTTAATTTATATCTGAAAGCTCGTATACTAGATAAATTGTTCGAAGATTTATAGTGGATCGAAGCTGTCGTTCTTTTGAACGGTTCACTGATACAAATAGCGACGCAACAGGTTGTTTTGTGGGCTAATTGTGGACGCAATTAAATGGTTTCTTTACTCCTCGCAGGACGCCTCGTTATCTGTAACGAGCTCACTTAGACCGTTTTGCTTTTGTTACATTGTTTGGGTTTATTCTAATCGCTCTAAATTGACTACGTTTTTGCGTCTATTTGAAAATTTGAGAAGATTTGTAGCCAAATGGTGACCTGACTTCATTATTAACAAAAGTATTTTGTGTAATAAGCACGGCAGGTCGCTGGTTGCAACCAGTCCGGCGGGTCGCAAGTTGCACCCTCTGCGACACCTGATCCCGTCCGTACTGCACATGTCCATCCACTTTTGTCTTTTACCTTCCGAACAGACGTCTGGCCTTAAAAGCTGTTCAAATGTCTTCAATACTCAAAGAAGGTCATCCTGTAACTCCACGCCATTGAACATTTAATCAAGAATACAGTTTAATTAAACCTGCGGGGATTCGCTAAACTATTTAAACTGTCCATCGACAGGATTCACTGAAAATGGCTATTGTGTATTTAAAAGCGGTAGTCTATTTGACTCCACTTATTAAAGTTTATGGCCGCAGATAAAGTATGAAGCGTATTTAAAGGGTCGTGCCGTGTCGAATGGTGAACTAGATGAGTTATTCCTCGTGGTCGGCCCCGGGACGCAGTCGTTGACCCAACTGTGTGCCGTGCGCCGTGCGTGCCGGCTTACTCCTCCAACTGACTATCAATCTTGCCTATACACCCTCGTCGTTTTCAAAAGCCACACACATTTTTTTGTCCGTCTCTGTGTATTCAATCTCCACTTTTATGTCGTAATCTGTTGGGCACAAGTTGTTAATGACATAATTTTATAAAAGCTACGCACACAAGACGCTTTTCAGATAGTTGTGAGATCGTTACGGCTTTACGACTTGTGTTACCAGATGTTGTAAAAACAACAAAATAATTTGTTTAATAGTTTGAGTGAGCTATACTTTAGTCCGTGTAAGTTGTTCCGGATGGTTGAGCGTGTAGAGTTTAGAATTGGCCCGTTAGCACTAGTAATTAGTGGCTAGGTTAGTGCGTAGGTTGAATGCGTGTGCGCTCCCAACACTGTTATTGTGGGAATCGGCGCGAGTTCATTGCATTCAACAATTACGACTAGATACCAGTTCTTTAATTATGTACTTAAGGTTAGGGTGAAAGTGAGTTTTACGAGACTACCTACGAAATATTATTTAGTAATATGAGAAGGTAAATATCGTATATGTTTTCGTTTTTAGTTTCCATTGATCAGCTTCTAGATAGTCGCAATCGTTAGAAATCTCTCAATGATAGTGAGATCGTGGGAACATCGTCCACATTCCAGCTACCTACACACGGCACCATGCTACAGAGTACTTACCTGCCTGGCCGGGTAACGGGGCCTTGCTTAGTTTTTATGTCTTATTGATGTTGTCTCGAGCGTACTCATTTCTGTTATTTCACAAAATTCCGACTTCATAACGCTTTTGCGGCGGGGTTGTTGAACGGCGTGCGTAGTAGTGAGTTTTATTAATAAAATGCTAGTGACGTTTATCGACGGCGCACCGGATCAGGCTATTTATTGATGCTCACGCGCACCGCCCCGCGACTATCGATCCGTAACCAACCACTCCAATTTGGCCCCAATATGCTCTTCACTCAAGACTTCGCTAAAGAATGACAACATATTTTTCAAAATGTATCCGCTTGCGTGCATAGACACAATTTAACTGTTTGGTGCCGATTTCGATTCGTCTTGGCTATTGAGTCAGATTTCACCGTTATATCGCTACATGTTTCGTAAAACAATTTTGCAATAAATCTAGTCAAGTCTACGTAGTACGCAGTACGTGTCGTGGCTGTCGCTTCTACAATAAAACAAAATGTATGTGTGCAGTCGAGACGAGACGAGACGGTCCGCACGCATTGCAGCTGCGTCGGCGGCGCGCTCGATACACGCAGATGGTGTTCAAGATCTGCTACCTCAAAGGGGCAGATTGAGATGTCGCTCCTGAATAACTTACCCACTCAATCGATGCTTGCCGAGATTAACCGACATGAATATTCATGCAATTGAACCTCGATTATGCTCCTCGTATAGAGTAATGATGTCTGATAATCAATAGATGTTTTGCAAATCGGCTTAACAAGGGGTAAGGTTGCATTTCGTCGCATGTGGGGGTAGTTAGTGGGGACGGGCGGTCGGTGACGTCGGCGGGGCGCCGCGATGACGTCACACGCACGTGGGCGTGTTCGACAGAGACGGCTGCGGTAGCCAGCGACCGTTGCCGTCTCGCTCGCTCTACCACCTCTATGGACCTCTCCTTACCATTATCCCAACTTACCAACTACTAGATTCTTCTAACCAAATTGGAGTGAGGAACTGTAATACATACGGTAATGCATACCATATTATACCTGTTTGGTAACAAGTAAGCCTTGAACCGACTAGGTATGTGCCTCGATAACCGGTTCCTTGCAACAACATAATCCGTTCGTCTGTATGAGACGAGCTAAGAATCTAGTTTGAAACTATTGGCACTACCGTATCTACTTAAACAGCGTTTACTTAATTGCAACATTAACGTAAAAGGCGGGGATAAAGTAGCATATCTCTGCATATTTATTAGTTAGTCCTCGTAAACGTACTACAGATAAATATAACTAAGCGGCGGCGTGGCATTATTCTGGTCAATCGGCTGCCTGTGAAACTGGCGGTAAGTTGGTAGGAGTCGTTGGGTGGTAAACAATGCGCGCGCAGACCCCGCCCCCCCTCCACAGCTGTCAACGGTGTTTACTACCCGCGTTGCCACCACAAGCTGCCCCATTACAAGCAAACTTTCTCATGCCTTTTTCTAGGATGCCAGATACAACGTGCTCGATATATGAATTTATTGACGGGATAGGACGTGGACCGGGACGAAAAAGGGTTTAATCGAACTGGGTTTAATGGAACTGCTTTTTTGGCCGTTGATAACAGCCTTCACAGTTTTAAAATTCCATAAGAGCTAACGTTGCATTATTACGTTTAATATTATGTTGTACGTGGTATTTTAGTAAGAATCAATAACACGAATATGCTAAAGCGAATAAAATCATATTGTACCTTTACATTTTGCTTACTCAAAGGTTTTGTCAGTAGACATATCACGTATTAAACGTTTTGAATGTCAGCATATTCTGTAATGTCTTCGATGTTATCATAATTTTGCGTTCTGTTTAAGTCGTTGTTTGTAATTGTTACGGAGGGTTGGATATCGGTGTAAGGTAGCGATTACCGTCCTCCGATTAGGAGCGGTGTCGTAGGCGAAGGCGCGGCGGCGGCGCGCGGCATCGCCCGCTATTGATCCCGGGCCACCGCCACCGCCGATACACGCGACCTTGAACCTTATACCATACCCCATTATTGCTCATTGAACAATGCAACCAAACCACCGCCAATTCTAGCCGAAACTCTCGGCTTGAACAACAAACGTTTGTACCACAATTCCAAGCGATAGGTTAAGATATCGAAGCGGAACGAGGCAATAGAAGTTTCCAGTTTCCACCTGGCACAAACGTTTTCTACGCAGAAAAGCACATTTGTGCCGCAGCGCGTAACCGTATGCCCTAATTTCCCGCGTTCAATTTCAACACCGTTGAATCGATTTCTGTCCTCGATGTACACAATCGCGATGGTCTCTCGGTGCGAGGAAATCGTGACCCGATCTGCTATGAGTAGTTAGTTCCATAGATAATGTTGGTAGTAGGTAGGAGGTACTTCGAGTAGAAGTAGACCGCTCGGCACGGTTGCGATATCGGCCTTGGGAGGTGCAAGCGATGGTGCTCGCACCACCACCGGCGCGGCCTTCCTCGTCGCTCAACTACCATTTTAACTTCATTGCGATTACTGTAGTACCTACCTATTCCGACAAATACCAGTATGATTTTGTTTTGTAGGCATCCGATGTCTAATCGATACATATTTGGTTGTCAAGTTGTGCTAGATAGCAGAAAAACTAGAGCAGTAGAGGCGCGAGTGGCACGCGCACACCTGGAGCACGAATGTCAAGGCTGACCGTTTGGAAGCGCTCCAGAAACACCCAGCACGCAGACATAAGCGCACAATACCAAACAAAAGTTATTATCCAGCAGACGAGCGACAAAACCAACGCACAAAAGTCAACATACTTTACTGTTATTACTTGGGTTTATTCCGCTATCTTGCGATAACTTCTGCTTGCTTCATGAAGATTGATTCGTAATCGCCATTTAGTTAAGTCACTCCCAAACGGGCGTACGAACTTGACGCACTCTATTTACATGATTGTAAGGTATGAAATTCAATGTCAATTGAAATGTAAAACACGGCGCGGTTCGCATGTGTGCGGTGCGCGCGACAACACTAGCACGTGCGCGTGGCCGCGTGACGTCACGACGCCCGCCCCCCGCCCCCCGCGCGAGCGAGACGCACGATGCGCGGGCTGGCAACGTCGCGCGCGCCGTTTGTTTTGTGTAAAGCCGGTGATGGGCCGAGTTTATCTTCCGATTGCGAATGCAACAACGGCTATTTGTAGTTTGTAGCGTTTCTTACTCGATGCTATGCAACTCGTACAACACTAGGATTTTATCGCTTTCTAACTTACGCTGCGCTGTTAAAGGGAATTTCATTGACACATCGACCTTGAACACCGTAATAGTTTTCCTCAAATATTATTGTTTCTGTTAAGCGTTTCTCTCACACGGATTCAGCTGATTATGAATATTTATTGATGTTACGATTACCTACAGCGAATGTCTCATTTACATAGGTTTTACAATGCCTTTGAACTGGCTTAAAATTAACCTTAATTTTCAGTTACTTAATCTGATTCCAAAATATAACCTACTAGCGACCCGTCCACGCTTCGCAATGGTGTATTTTTGGCCGACTTGCTCACGAAACATTGATTTTACTTTTTCCGATTATTCTTTACTTACAAATTTAAATGAAAAAAATACCTAAAGGATGGTGAAAACCGTTTTAAAATCCCTCAACTGGTTTAGGAGGAGTTAGCAGCCAAACATACAAACAGACAGAATTAGAGACTTGGATTTAAACTATGTAATGATAATGATTTAGCTGTTTATTCTAAAATATAACCTAATTCCTGATGATATTAATTTAGATTCAAATACTAATGTTGTGTTTTGTTTCTGTTTATAGAAGGCGAGCAGGGGTCGTGGGACAGCGGCCTGACGTACGAGTGCCGCTCGCTTCTCTTCAAGGCTCTGCACAACCTCATCGAAAGGTAAACTACACATTCCTACATGCGCGAGCGCGGCCGACCACCGAATCTTGCTTACGGGACTTATGGCTTTAAATCTAGACGACAGACACATCTAGAGCGTACGACGTTTACGAAATAAAATTAAATCACGCGCCAAACGAATCTTGTTCTTTTTTTTTTACATTATAATTTTTGTTGCAAACGGCACAGCCCGTCCCGTCATTGTGCCTCCAAGGTTGTTGCATCGCACGGTTTTGTAAATGTCATTTTTTGCTTAACGTCCCTACTACAAATTAGCTTGGCTAATAAATTCAACAACCTTATTTAAATTCTCGTGTTATAACAATTACGCTTAGCGTAAATTTAAATTTCAATTATTGTAAGTATAGGTAGCTGGTAGTTCGGTAGTAAAGTAATAGAAGCATTGCATCTCTCCCATGCCTTGGCATCGGAATGTCGGATAAGAACAAAATCCAGAGGAGTCGTCGACCTGCGCGGGCGCAGGCGGCTCGTCAAAGCCGCCGCGCACCGATTTGCGGCCGATTCACCTCGCACGCTGCTCCTCGAGATTTTGTTTGTCGATCGATATGACACTGTGATCACATCTCACAAAACCGATCAGAGCAGCGGGAGGGGAGGTAATGACAATCGTTTCCGACTGCGAGAACACAATGATGTTTTGCCAAAACGATTATCAACTCTCACAACAATAAACTTGAGCTCAAAACTGTTTTAGTGCGTCGGGCGTGTGTCGGCGCGTGGCGTTTTTACGGCCTCAGTTAATTACCTCCCGACACTATGGGAACACGCACGATTTAGCCGAGTATGTGGTCGCTCCCGGGACTCCTCGCCGACGACGCGACCGGTCAAAGACCGGCTGCGCGGGAAATACAAAATCAACCCCGATAGGCCCCTTGACACCCATTGTTTACAATCTTTTGACATTTTTATGTAGCACTCGCTCCAAAAACGTTGGCCGGCACAATGCATGACGCACTCGCATCCACAAATCATCGGCTCCACTACAAGCGATCGCCACTTCAGCATAAGTTACATGTTACGCAATTCAAATGTTGAACAATGCGGTAACTGTCGCTCTACATACCGTTCTCGTGAAATAACATACCGTGAAAGGGACTTCAGTCCGCACTGAATTGAAAAATGTTGCGTTTTCAAAACAAAAATCATTGAATCGGTTCATAGTTTAGTTTGGAAAGTAGCTTGCAATGTCACATATTGCATTTCTGTTATCACAGTAAGGTCACGACGTTGCCAGGTGTGTCTGATAAGAAACAGTTTGTTTGTAAACACGTCGGCGTGTGTACCACATTGTTATTGGCAGCATCTAGCAACAGCAGCTAGCAATAGAAACAAGCCCTAATATACATATTTTGAATCAAATAATACTACCTACTTATCTTAATGTTATTCCTTGAATATTACAAAATATTTGTTTTTAAAATTAATTTATATTTTGAATGATATCGATAGTATGAGAAAAGGAAGTTGTCCAAAAAGTCAATCAAGTTATGTCTCTATCTAGATAATTACGTATTTGATTTTACGCTATCAAACACATTGATAATAAATGTATGTCAAGTTAATTAGTACTGTTTATTTAATATGTGAAGGCAAACTGTTATTATGAACTTGATGTTGGAAAATATGTTTTAATAGGCATTTAATAGCAGTTGGCCTTTTTGATTTTCCTTGCACTTTGTGACGCGTGCGTTGGTTTTATGTTGCAGATGTCTTCTATCGAGGGACTTTGTGAGGCTCGGCAAGTGGTTTGTTCAACCTTATGATGGCGACGAAGAGGATGTTGGAAAAAGGTAAAAAAAAATATATTCTTAAACTGAAAAATAGGCGTTTTTTAAGTTGAGCTTCTTCAAGCTACTTTTAAGGTGTAATCTACGACTCCCTCAATGTTGTGAGCATTCTGTGAAGTTGACGAACTTGAACAAGTTTTAAATTGTTAACAAACATGGGTGGTGCAATCATTTTAATTAAATATTTTATGCCAAAGCAATTATTGCGTATTTATGGAAGCTCAATTTGTGGCGGTCACCTCGATTGGCCGTCTCAAAATTGGCTTGCGTTCGACGCGAGCGCTTCCTATATTGAAATGAGGATCTCTGTGCGGTACTCGTTGAGACATTAGGGTACTGCTTCGTTCCCCTTCATACATTCAATCATACAAAGCGGCATCATATTTTTAAAGTCTTCAGCATGAATTTTTTTTCCTGGATAAAGTATAATGACAATTGATTAATATTTTGTTGTTCTTCTGAACATATCAAAAAGTTTCTGTCCACCTCAAGAGAAAGTTTTTCCTATGACTATTTAAAAACATATAATTATATTTATTAATCATTTTACTTCATTCCTTCTATTCTGTAATCCGGTCCCTGTTCAAACATGCCAGTATAAAATGCCTGCTATCTAAGGACCTTGTCTCTCCCCCAACCACCTGATCCGCTGAATCAACCAACAATTGTGTATTGCAGCCCGTGGCACCTGTCGTTCTCGTTCGCGTTCTTCCTGCACGGCGAGAGCACGGTGTGCGCGTCCGTGGACGTGCGCCAGCACCCGCCCGTGCGCACGCTGACCGCGCGGCGGCTGCGGGCCATGCGCGCCGGCAACGCGCAGCAACAGCAAGGTAGGGGGCGTGACTGGACGACCGACGCCTCGGTACCGTTCTGTAGTACTGATGGTTCTGACATTTCTGGTCCATGTGTAGTGCCTATGATACAAGGTTACGTTAAGTTTAGGACCACCCCGCAAGTCAAGTGGCAGGTGATATTTGAGTTAGCGAGTGATTAGAAAAAATATGTATGAAACTGTCATTGCTGACAAGCTTGCGATTTGACAGTTTGATACATTTTTATTCTATTCATTCGCTTACGAAAGCTTCACCTGCCACTTGACTTGGGGGGCTGGTCATTTTATTATTCGATGATGGATGTGGGTGTATGCTTTATAGTTACGATTCGCTGTCAGTAGCTATAAAATCCGGGACAAGTATAGTATATTCTTAGACAAAAAACATATTTACAAGTACTGTCTGTGACACAGCGGTAGAACAAAATTATAGTGAAACAATTCTTATGTATTTTCAAAAGTGAGTTTGTTTTTATTATAGACATATTGATTGACTACTGGCCATACAGACGTTACACTTTATAGATCCTATATCAACAATTCATTTATACAGCTTTGTGCCATTATTTTTTCCTCAAATTAAATATTGATTATTTGTATTAACTATTTACTAGCTTATACTTCGGTGCTGGTTTTCCTTGTATGTCAACATTTTTGATTAATTATTTTGATCACCTGTCCCTTAATTATTGCTATTCTCATCATTATAACAGCAGCATGGGTATCTGTATTTGATCAATACTTATAATAGCATTCAAAATACTATTTTGATTAATCATTCTATCACGTTATTAATCAAATGTTTCTTAGTGACTTCATCACTTACTATATTTGACTTTAATTAGTAATTTAGTTATCCTGTTATTACTGTCCTCAACAACCATATAAATAATAAATAAATAAATAAATCTCCAGACTCACACATCAACTGTGTGGCCCTAAACTAAGCAGAGCTTGTACTATGGGTACCACACAATGGACTAGGGGAGAACCTAGTTACACCCAGACACGAGCCAATTTCGAAAAACCATTTTGACGAAATTGGCCCGACTCGGGGATCGAACCCGGAACCATCTACTTAGCAGTCCGGTACATATACCGCTGCACCACAGAGGTCGTCAATTTCAACCTCTGTTGTTGATCAGCTGTTCTATTTTGACTTTCTTTTGTTTTTGTCTACTGACTTCTTGCCCACGTCATCCTGTTGATTCTCTTGAGTCTCTCGTTGCCTACATCCAACTAACCGTGCTCGTATGTTGGTGCAGTGATGCTGTCTCCGTTCGCGCTGAGCGGGCGGCTCACGGGGCGGCAGTGGGCGGACAGCGACGCCGACACCGGCCGCCTGCTGGAGCAGTGGCGGGCGCTGTACCCGCTGCCGCGCGCCGAGCCCGCCGTGGAGGTATGTACCACCGACACCGGCCGCCTGCTGGAGCAGTGGCGGGCGCTGTACCCGCTGCCGCGCGCCGAGCCCGCCGTGGAGGTATGTACCACCGACACCGGCCGCCTGCTGGAGCAGTGGCGGGCGCTGTACCCGCTGCCGCGCGCCGAGCCCGCCGTGGAGGTATGTACCACCGACACCGGCCGCCTGCTGGAGCAGTGGCGGGCGCTGTACCCGCTGCCGCGCGCCGAGCCCGCCGTGGAGGTATGTACCACCGACACCGGCCGCCTGCTGGAGCAGTGGCGGGCGCTGTACCCGCTGCCGCGCGCCGAGCCCGCCGTGGAGGTATGTACCACCGACACCGGCCGCCTGCTGGAGCAGTGGCGGGCGCTGTACCCGCTGCCGCGCGCCGAGCCCGCCGTGGAGGTATGTACCACCGACACCGGCCGCCTGCTGGAGCAGTGGCGGGCGCTGTACCCGCTGCCGCGCGCCGAGCCCGCCGTGGAGGTATGTACCACCGACACCGGCCGCCTGCTGGAGCAGTGGCGGGCGCTGTACCCGCTGCCGCGCGCCGAGCCCGCCGTGGAGGTATGTACCACCGACACCGGCCGCCTGCTGGAGCAGTGGCGGGCGCTGTACCCGCTGCCGCGCGCCGAGCCCGCCGTGGAGGTATGTACCACCGACACCGGCCGCCTGCTGGAGCAGTGGCGGGCGCTGTACCCGCTGCCGCGCGCCGAGCCCGCCGTGGAGGTATGTACCACCGACACCGGCCGCCTGCTGGAGCAGTGGCGGGCGCTGTACCCGCTGCCGCGCGCCGAGCCCGCCGTGGAGGTATGTACCACCGACACCGGCCGCCTGCTGGAGCAGTGGCGGGCGCTGTACCCGCTGCCGCGCGCCGAGCCCGCCGTGGAGGTATGTACCACCGACACCGGCCGCCTGCTGGAGCAGTGGCGGGCGCTGTACCCGCTGCCGCGCGCCGAGCCCGCCGTGGAGGTATGTACCACCGACACCGGCCGCCTGCTGGAGCAGTGGCGGGCGCTGTACCCGCTGCCGCGCGCCGAGCCCGCCGTGGAGGTATGTACCACCGACACCGGCCGCCTGCTGGAGCAGTGGCGGGCGCTGTACCCGCTGCCGCGCGCCGAGCCCGCCGTGGAGGTATGTACCACCGACACCGGCCGCCTGCTGGAGCAGTGGCGGGCGCTGTACCCGCTGCCGCGCGCCGAGCCCGCCGTGGAGGTATGTACCACCGACACCGGCCGCCTGCTGGAGCAGTGGCGGGCGCTGTACCCGCTGCCGCGCGCCGAGCCCGCCGTGGAGGTATGTACCACCGACACCGGCCGCCTGCTGGAGCAGTGGCGGGCGCTGTACCCGCTGCCGCGCGCCGAGCCCGCCGTGGAGGTATGTACCACCGACACCGGCCGCCTGCTGGAGCAGTGGCGGGCGCTGTACCCGCTGCCGCGCGCCGAGCCCGCCGTGGAGGTATGTACCACCGACACCGGCCGCCTGCTGGAGCAGTGGCGGGCGCTGTACCCGCTGCCGCGCGCCGAGCCCGCCGTGGAGGTATGTACCACCGACACCGGCCGCCTGCTGGAGCAGTGGCGGGCGCTGTACCCGCTGCCGCGCGCCGAGCCCGCCGTGGAGGTATGTACCACCGACACCGGCCGCCTGCTGGAGCAGTGGCGGGCGCTGTACCCGCTGCCGCGCGCCGAGCCCGCCGTGGAGGTATGTACCACCGACACCGGCCGCCTGCTGGAGCAGTGGCGGGCGCTGTACCCGCTGCCGCGCGCCGAGCCCGCCGTGGAGGTATGTACCACCGACACCGGCCGCCTGCTGGAGCAGTGGCGGGCGCTGTACCCGCTGCCGCGCGCCGAGCCCGCCGTGGAGGTATGTACCACCGACACCGGCCGCCTGCTGGAGCAGTGGCGGGCGCTGTACCCGCTGCCGCGCGCCGAGCCCGCCGTGGAGGTATGTACCACCGACACCGGCCGCCTGCTGGAGCAGTGGCGGGCGCTGTACCCGCTGCCGCGCGCCGAGCCCGCCGTGGAGGTATGTACCACCGACACCGGCCGCCTGCTGGAGCAGTGGCGGGCGCTGTACCCGCTGCCGCGCGCCGAGCCCGCCGTGGAGGTATGTACCACCGACACCGGCCGCCTGCTGGAGCAGTGGCGGGCGCTGTACCCGCTGCCGCGCGCCGAGCCCGCCGTGGAGGTATGTACCACCGACACCGGCCGCCTGCTGGAGCAGTGGCGGGCGCTGTACCCGCTGCCGCGCGCCGAGCCCGCCGTGGAGGTATGTACCACCGACACCGGCCGCCTGCTGGAGCAGTGGCGGGCGCTGTACCCGCTGCCGCGCGCCGAGCCCGCCGTGGAGGTATGTACCACCGACACCGGCCGCCTGCTGGAGCAGTGGCGGGCGCTGTACCCGCTGCCGCGCGCCGAGCCCGCCGTGGAGGTATGTACCACCGACACCGGCCGCCTGCTGGAGCAGTGGCGGGCGCTGTACCCGCTGCCGCGCGCCGAGCCCGCCGTGGAGGTATGTACCACCGACACCGGCCGCCTGCTGGAGCAGTGGCGGGCGCTGTACCCGCTGCCGCGCGCCGAGCCCGCCGTGGAGGTATGTACCACCGACACCGGCCGCCTGCTGGAGCAGTGGCGGGCGCTGTACCCGCTGCCGCGCGCCGAGCCCGCCGTGGAGGTATGTACCACCGACACCGGCCGCCTGCTGGAGCAGTGGCGGGCGCTGTACCCGCTGCCGCGCGCCGAGCCCGCCGTGGAGGTATGTACCACCGACACCGGCCGCCTGCTGGAGCAGTGGCGGGCGCTGTACCCGCTGCCGCGCGCCGAGCCCGCCGTGGAGGTATGTACCACCGACACCGGCCGCCTGCTGGAGCAGTGGCGGGCGCTGTACCCGCTGCCGCGCGCCGAGCCCGCCGTGGAGGTATGTACCACCGACACCGGCCGCCTGCTGGAGCAGTGGCGGGCGCTGTACCCGCTGCCGCGCGCCGAGCCCGCCGTGGAGGTATGTACCACCGACACCGGCCGCCTGCTGGAGCAGTGGCGGGCGCTGTACCCGCTGCCGCGCGCCGAGCCCGCCGTGGAGGTATGTACCACCGACACCGGCCGCCTGCTGGAGCAGTGGCGGGCGCTGTACCCGCTGCCGCGCGCCGAGCCCGCCGTGGAGGTATGTACCACCGACACCGGCCGCCTGCTGGAGCAGTGGCGGGCGCTGTACCCGCTGCCGCGCGCCGAGCCCGCCGTGGAGGTATGTACCACCGACACCGGCCGCCTGCTGGAGCAGTGGCGGGCGCTGTACCCGCTGCCGCGCGCCGAGCCCGCCGTGGAGGTATGTACCACCGACACCGGCCGCCTGCTGGAGCAGTGGCGGGCGCTGTACCCGCTGCCGCGCGCCGAGCCCGCCGTGGAGGTATGTACCACCGACACCGGCCGCCTGCTGGAGCAGTGGCGGGCGCTGTACCCGCTGCCGCGCGCCGAGCCCGCCGTGGAGGTATGTACCACCGACACCGGCCGCCTGCTGGAGCAGTGGCGGGCGCTGTACCCGCTGCCGATAGTTTTAGTTTAGTTTAGACAGTGTTTTCAGAATCGGGGCCACTATAATTATAAATGCGAAAGTAACTCTGTCTGTCTGTTACGCTTTCACGCCTAAACCACTGAATCGATTTTGATGAAATTTGGAATGAAGATAGAACTTAAGTTGGGAAAGGACATAGGATACTTTTGATCGGGAATAAAAGGGTGGAAGGGGTTGAAAAAGGGGATGAAAGTTTGTATGAAAGTTCGTGCGATATAACCGAATTCCACGCGGGCGAAGCCGTGGGCGGAAAACCAGTAAGGAATAAAACCTTCGTGATTCAAGAATCACTCTACCTTTAAAAAAAGACCCATCAAAATCTGTTGCGTAATTTTAAAGAAGCATACAGACCCACAGACGGCGGAAAGCGACCTTGTTTTCTACTATGTAGTGAAGTACGAACAAATACGAAGTAGGTCAAATTAGACTGATGTCCCTGGAGCCAAGACCAAACATGTAGTTATTATCTAAATGCTACAAAGTGTTTGTAGCTGCCTACCATTGAGTGAGTCAACTTTTCATTTGTCAAGTCCTATCTTTATTCCGCCTACACAGTAAATAGTAAGTTAGTTTCCAATGTAACCTATTTGTTGTGTGCAGGTGGTGTGCGGCGGCGTGCGCATGCGCTACCCGCGCGCCTACGTGCTGCTGGCGGACGACGAGGGGGCGGGGGGCGGCGCGGGGGGCGGGGGCGGGGGCGGCACTGCCGGGGGCGGGCTGGCCGAGCGCGCGCTGCGGGCCCTCGCCGCGCCGCTGCCGCACCAGGTAATGGAATAGATGGAATACCAACTGATGCATCCACTGTTCAATGTAAATCCAGATATTGCTACAGACTGATACATTAATGTATATTGGAAGCAGGAAACCCATTTATTCTTGAATTCCGAATAATTGTGAGTTACGCTTCCGACATTATTTAAATGAAGGTCTGATATTATGTCATGTTTGCTGCACAACAATGTGCTTGTAACTTACTCATCTTCGAACATACTTTTTAATTTATACTTATTATAATGTAAAAGGTTTATTATCATTCTTAAATTAATTACGCAATATTGAGTCATAATTTTCAATGCATCTTAAGAAATGATTTATTGCCAACATTGTTAAAATTATCTTTTACAAAATTATCTCTGTTCCTGACCAGCGGATGTGGTTTTACATTGAGGCAACTATTTTTTGTCGTTATCACCTTTGCTTTAAAGTAACTTAATCACTTTTCCATTTTATGTTGAGAGTAAATATAACTTAATGCTAACTGTACCACTACAATATAAATAGTAATATCAGTCTTTAAAACAATAGTTCTAACAAATTGGTAACAAGCTTTCTGCCCAGATAGAAGTGAAACTGACCGTAATCTACTACTCAGAGGCAAGGGTTAACTATAGAACATCCACAGTTATGTTCAGTTGTAATAATAATGTTATAACCCGCAGCCCCCGGAAGTTTGTTACGCGGACGCGGTGGGCGACTGCAAGGAAGACTACCTCGACCCCACGAGGAAGACGCCCTGTTGTTGCAACAAGTATGTACACATACACACACACAACACACATGTACACATAGTCACACGCTAAGGACGGGGAGTCGGGATGAGAGGGTTCAATACACAAAGATTAGTGAATGTGTTCATCATTGTAATATAATCCAGTGATTTATATTATAAGTTAATTTGACTAAAGGTAAATTGTATATATGGGGTTACAAAGATCATAACGCCTCGGTCATATTGCATAGAATAGAATAATAAATATATTTTTTTCAATATGCAATAAAATAACAGTAATATTGTAATGTTCACAATTTTGTTAGTGAATGCTCTCGTCACGACCGCGTTGTTTTCGTCTTCATGCGTAAACGAGCATCCGTCTATTCTGCCTACATTCGAGTCGTGAGTTCCGCACTAAAGTGAAAGTGAATTTTAACACACAAATTACCATCATTTTAATAATTCAACTCATTTACGCACGAAGCCGTTAACACTTGAGATTGCCGTTACAAAATCATACCAAAAACTATGTTTTGTATTTTAGTTATTTTTATGAAAAATACATGAGAAAGAAAAGTATTTCTTATATAACAGGGTTAGCTGCCTGCAGACAGGTAGATGTTATATGTATGTGGATGTCTATTAGTGAATTATGATAATTTATTTATATTCTGTAATATTTTTATCGTAGTTGAGAAACCTTAGAGGGTGAAGCTTAGCCAATGGGCATATTGTGAAATATGTTCGTAGGTTTGCGTGCATGACAGAATAGATTGAAAAAAAACTGACACAGTAGCTGTGAAAGAACAGTAAATGTGTTGCGGTGTGTCGGTTTTAAGTATTGCACGATTACGCGATCCGCCTCTTTAAAGTCTGTTTAGTTTATGCCGATGCCTATTTTTTCAGTGTGATCAGATTTGTAAATACTTATGAAGATGGACATAACTGTACAGAATATTTATTAAATAAGGTTTATTGATGTTGCAATCTGGTCGCACTGTAATTTTTATCTATGCATATCTCGACCTCCGAGTTTGATATCGCTTCCCGCGTAGGTCCGCGTTAGCCTTTTACCTCCCAGTAGGCCTATATTACGCGTCTATATAGGTAGGTGAAGTATTGCTTCAAGCAATCTGCGTTGTCGCGTGAACATCGAATGCCAACTTGCCTATTAAAATTACTTAATTAAACCGTGATTCTTTTCGAAATTTCAAGCCATTTTTTGTCAATGAAAATCGGGTTTAATCTATCGTTTTTTCTCGCTTAAATTTAAATTTCGGTTTAATATTGAGTTTCGCCTACTTTTCGTGGTAATGGTTCTTCGTCTGGGCTATCCTCGTTCGATATTCACGCGGCCCGCCCGGGCTGGCCCCTGGTAGTGTGTGGTAGCAGTAGTGGCAGTGCTGTGTGTGCAGGTGTCGCCGCCGCCGCCCGCGACACTCCGCGCCCTTCCACCGACGACACTACACACGACACAAGTGAGTACACACACACACACGACACAACACACAGCACACTCGTAAAGGTACACACACTAACACAATCGTGTAGGCATAGGTACGAGAACACACATGTAGGTACACACACGGACACAATCGTGTAGGTACTCGAAACACAAACATTGCTTATGTAGGTACACATTCATATACACACAGTCATGAAGATACACGATGGGGTATAGAGAAGGACACATGTCGACGGGAGAAAAGCTAAATTCAAGTTAGCTGTTTAGGAATGAAATACAATTAGTTAGAGAGTATAATCAAGAATCATATATTTAAGTACGCGTTCTGCGACAAAAATAATTAACTAACGCAGATCTAAGCGTATCCTTGCAAAGTTCTTACATTTTGTGATATTGTTTGCATTATATAGTTTTTTGACATAATTTAAATTGAACTGGAAATGAAACAGAAAATGTTCCGTTTGATGTACTTGTACCAAATATTTGTTACTTATTACAAAAAGTTACATGAAAAACGAATCAAAATAAATGAAAATACTAAAAAGATTATTTCAACAGATACAACATAATATATGATTTAAAACACCACTTTCTATGTTATGATTTGTGTATAACAATCACACACACACAGTTCATGTCTGCAAGCATTATTCACGTGACATCCACGCTCGTTCATTACATTTAAATGTGATGATATTTCACCACGTAATCGCCGCGCACCTCATTTACATGAAACATAAATATAGTTGTAAGCAACAATTGCAACGAATATGCAGCGCTTGCGCATGACGCCCACATAGTGCTGTGATTTATATATCTTGCTCATTATTATATATTCAAATTGACTGTTTCTGTGCATGTTGTATGTTTGCATGTCTTGTGTCGTTTGTATTGCAATTGGCAGGTGTCAAATAAACTTTGGAATTTATTTACGATACATTTCACATACCACACAACTGTGTGTAAAGTTAATTTTTCATTCATTCGCACAATATATCGCAGCTTATCATGACCGCTTTTGGTGTATTTTGGCATTTGAACTAAATTTGTCATTTTACAAGATGGTATGATAAGTTGTTGATGAAATTTGGTCACGAATCACAGAATAACATCTACCTATCTCATTGGGGCTTGAGTTTGCTCGAGAATCATATTTGGAAATTCATTATGTTTGATTTTGTCACTGGTGGATAATCATACATGATTTAATTGAGGTTACAAGTTGTCTGACTAATAGTTTTGAGTGAATTTGTATTCGTGTTACGATTCGCGATTGTAATGTGGATAAAATAGCGGTCGTTATTTTAAGAGACACGCACATTTTTGAGATATATTAAGTTCTTATTGTAAAAGTTATATTGAATTTGGTATAATTTATAAAATAAGTAAAATATTCTTATACACATATATATGAAAAGTAACTGGTATTCTTTTTTAAGAGTTTGATATAAATTTCAACATTACTTAAATACCTTAGTATAGAATTTTCTCATACAAAACTTACCTCATATAACTTCAGTATTTTACTTAAATACGACCATTAGATTTTTACCTACTCTCATCGCATATCGTGCACGAACACCACTCTAAACTTAAGACGCAGTCGACTTGAACCTCTGTTGGTGTTCGTGTTGTAAGTTGTGTGGTGTCGTAGAGCGGGCGGGTCGTGCTCGCCGGGGTCGGGCGGGGGCGGGTCCCCGGCGGCGGCGGGCTCGGCGCCCCCCTCCGCCGGCGCGCCCCCCGCCTCGCCGCACGCGCACCACGCCGCGCCGCCCCTCGCCAACCTGCAGGTACATATACTACTCCTAATAGAAACAGACTTCTCTTTCAGATGGTAAATCATCAGCAAGTATGTGTTTACCAGGCTGAAAGGCTGTGGTTACCGCGCACTTTTGCAATGTTTTCTTTGGTTGATGTCGCCGTCTTGCACAGGGATAATGCAATAAGCGGGTGGGAACAATCGGGCGCTCCCGGTTGTTCCCACAGGCCCCCCTACACCGCGGGGGGGGTCAAAATGGGCCCGTCGTGCAGTAGACGGGCCCATCGCCGGTGAAGTCGTGGCGTAGGGCCGCCGGTCCGGGCCCCACGGCTTCACCACCAAGGCGAAGACGGAGCGCCGCGGTGTTTTAGTGGGTAGTCCCCTGGGCGACGTGTCAGTTGCTCAGGCGGGAGTCCCACACACGCCCCCCGCCACCCCGGTGGGGGGTACGGTGCGTAAATGCATTTCACCGCGAGAACAAAAAAAAAAAAAAAAAAGGGATAATGCAATAACATTAAGGTCAACATCAACCAAAGAAAACACTGCAAAAGTGCGCGGTAACCACAAAATAGAGGCTTTCTATGAGAGAGGTTACTTCTTTCATTTGAAGAGTTATCAATCAAATACTTATATGACTTAATTGACTGCAAATAAGCTCTACTTTAACCCCTTAGAAGGAATGTATCGCATTACCAATCACCCTGTATACACTTGCTATAACCCCCACCCCCGTGCGCAGGCGCACGCGGCGGTGCCCACCACGCTGCACACGCCGGCGCCCACGCCCGACCCGCTGGCGCCGCCCACGCCCGCGCCGCCCTCCGCCACCACCACCAAGCTGTTCCAGGTACGTACACACACGAGTGATGAAACACGCTACACGTACATCACACACATGCACACACACACGAAAACACACACACACACATTAGTGAATTAATAGGATGTTATATTTTTGGCTAAGAAGTTCTTTTGTGTTTGATTTTGTAATTTCAATTGCGTTAACTTAACAAAAATAAACTGTGTTTGCTTAAACTAAGCATGTGATGATTAAGAGAAAGTTATGGGTAAAGCAAAAAGTTCTTTTTACGATTAATAACATAATTCTGGTTAAAAAAAATACTGCATGCATATAAATAACTGTATTGAAAATATATACGAATACTCGTGAAAACTTCACTTTCATCCGTTCCTTACTAAGTAAAAAGTAAACTTAACACACACAATTTATTATTTATTAACAGTTTCTGCACATACAATATTTAATTGAAAAGACTTAACATTAAGGGAGTGCCAAGGTGCACAATCAGTAACGAGTGCCGTACTTTAATACCGTTCCCCCCGCAGGGCGACTCCCCCGGCGGCGCGGCCCCCGCCGGCCTCTCCTCGCTGCTGCGGCGGCCGCTGCTGCCCGCGGAGCCGCCGCGCGCGCCCGACGCCGACCACCGCCATCTGTCCATGCTGTACGACTACTCCACCGTGCACGCCTGGTGAGTCACCCACAACTAGTGACGATACGGAGACAGGAGCTAACAACGCAACTATAGTGAGGACACGGAGGCAGGATCCAACCGGGATAGCATTGTGCTCTTCACTCACAGATGGTATAAATGTTACGGCTAATACCCGAAGTGCGGCTTCACCTAGTTTTAGCCAGTTAGGACATCAATAGGTTAGGTTAGTTAGGTTACTTTTTTGATACCACCCAGAAAAAGGAGTCTCTCCACTCCACTCTCTCTCGACTCCGTCGACTCATGATTGAAGCCAGTTTTTATATACATAGGTATATTTTTTTTTACAGTTTTCCATATTAAAAACACTTCAAGGTGTAGCCGCACTTCGGGTATTAGCCGTAACATAAACAAGGCTATGTTGTTGGAGCATAGGGGTGGCGATTACGACAATCCCTGGTCACCAATCCTACTAATATTATAAATGTGCAAGTATGTGAGGATGTATGGATGTTTGTTACTCTTTCACGGAAAAACTATTGGACGGATTTGGATGAAACTTTACAGTAATACAGGTTGTACATAAGAATAATATATAGGGTACTTTTTACCGCGGGAAAACTTCTCATTCCCACGGAAACCGACTTCCACGCGAACGGAATCGCGGGCGGCCACTAGTAAATAATACTTAACTGCCAGCGACAGGTTTCGTAAACACAGTTTCGTAAATATAGGGGTAAACTGCGTTTATTATTTTGGGTTTTTCAGTGGTTTAAATACGATGATTTTTACGTTGCTGACGTATCGGGGATATACTAAAAAGCATAATGTATCATAATTTCATTTCGTAAAATTAATATTCTGATGACGATTCAAACAATTGTTAAAGTCTATAGTCCATTCGCGTTAAGAAAATAGTGAGTCATCGTTGTCCGCCGGCCTGGCCACAGCCAATTAAAATGCTGGAAATTAAAAAGACCAGTTGAAGTTTGACCTTCGAACAAAACGGTTGTGTATTTTGCGTGACTCGTCCAACAATAAATTTTGAAAATGAATACTTCACCAATTCCAAAAAATAAAAGTGGATTAATAATCCATAGTGGAGAGAGACGCATAATTTACTATGTTTATTAAAGTACTTATTACTTTAAATTGTGTGATTTAAATGCAACTGTGGAGAGCATAGTCATAGAAACAGCAAGTGCATGCGGTTTGTCCGAAAATACTGTTTATAAAATTATTATTTTTCTTTTGTACTTTTACTCCACTGTGAATACACCCTTATCCTGTAGTTGTCACTATTTTCTTAACGCGAACAGACTATAGAATTTTGTGTATTAAATTCCCGTGTCACAATGTTAGTTATCGTACTCCTTCGAAACCTCTAGACCGATTCTCCTGAAGTTTTGTCAGCATATTGAGTAGGTCTGAGAATCGGCCAACATCTATTTTTCATACCCCTAAGTGATAAGGGTTGACCAACCTATTTTTTTTTTTAAATATTGTAAAACTAATGTTTGCGGGTTCAGCTAGTATACCTATAATTTGACTGAATTGACAAGTGAAAGCGAGTAAATTCCACGGGCACTAAGACAAGAGTTTATGTCGTGTGCATCTCTTAAACTCGCAACAGTAAACGCCGTTTTGCGCATCATTGTCTACGCAGCTTATTACACTGTGTTCAAAAACTTGGCGACAATTATAGTAGCTGAAGGTGTTTCTTTTTTACCTTTCTTTACAATCTGTATTACACGTAATCGTGGGTTACTGCATAATTCTAACCAGTGATGCCTGTTTCTCTCTTTGTAGATAAAAATTGTTTACACCATCTTACCACCTTGTTTCTATGACCCAGGCTGGAGCACCCGGTGAAGCGCTTCAAGCCTAGCTCGGCGTCGCTGGAAGACCTGGCGCTGGGGGGCGGGTCGGGGGACCTGTACGCGGACCAGCGCCACGCCTCCGGGCCGCCGCCCCCCGCCCCCGCGCCGCACCCGCCCCCGCACCACAACGACAACGACCATGTGCGTATTACATACTAACTACAACTTGCACTTGTGTGTTACGAAATGCGATGTGTTTTAGTCTGTGTGAAGTGAAAAATAGATAGCTCGATAGATTTGTAACCTTATTGATAAAGTTAAATACTAATTTTAATAGAAAAAAAAATGTTTATATTAAGATACTTCGAAATGTGAGTATTATTGCAGGCAAATCTTTAAAAAGGAGTGAGCAATATAAATGTTTTTTTTTTGTTTATTTTGTTGTTACTTAAATATAAGATTAGCTTACCTAAATTTGTGCAGAACAATTATAAATCAACAAATCAATATTCTTTAAAGTTGCGTTGCTTATATAAGTTGATATATTGTTTTAGGATGATGTGAAAGATTATAAGAATCTGTTCACATCGGACGGGCTTTGTCCCACTCTAAAAGACCTCGACCAAATATTTGATAACTCTGATGATGCAAGCGGGGATGAGACGGTAAGACTTGTGAGTGTGCCCCTTCTTATATCTACTGTTCATTATTTGTTGCATTGCTTTTTAAAATGATATAAAGATAAGACAATATTTAAAGATCTCTTCTAAAATCGATCTGTCAATGAAACACATTTTAACTGTTCATTTTATTATTTAATTTATATGTAGGTATTACACACATTTGGACTTTTCTTTAAACTTTGCCATCCATAAGCAACCACCTCTTCGTCATCAAATGAGCCCCATTGCCTATTCTCATTCACCTACACATTACAACCACATCACAATCACCCGCTTGCTTTTTACACCTTTTCGTTGTTGTTCCCCCCTTACTCTCAACTAACCAGCATCACCCCTGCAGATGCAAGTATCCACGCCCCCCGAGACCAAGTGCACTCTGGAAGAGCGTTGCGGCGGGCGCTGCGTGCGCGCGGAGGAACTTAGTAAGATGTTCCCCACGCCGCCCAGCATGGAGGCGCACGCGCAGCCGTCGCCCGGCCTGTCGCTGCCGGACGAGCCCGCGTCGCCGCCGCCCGACCCCATCGACGACTGGAGCTACGTCTTCAGGCCGCAGCCGCTCGCCAAGTTTGTACACCTTTTTAATTGATTTCGCTGTTGTTAATACTGTTAATTTCAGATAGTTTGTCATTGTAAGTTTGTACTTACGGAGCTAAAATATCTAATGAAAAAAAGTAATAATTAAATCTATAAAAAACATCTTAGAGATGTAACTTTTAGATTTACGCGATCATTATATTATTTTAGTCTACGCATGACCACGGCAAATGTCGACACGTCGGATAATCAAAAATAATATACTAAACGCTTAAAAGTCCGTTAAAATGAGTTTAATTTCAAGTAACATGTTGAAGACTTGGTTCATTTAGAAGAATTTAGTGTATATGTTACGGCTAATACCCGAAGTGCGGCTACACCTAGATTTAGCCGGTTAGAACATCAATAGGTTAGGTTAGTTAGGTTACTTTTTTGATACCGCCCAGAACAGACTCATGTTTGAAGCCAGTTTTTATATACATAGGTATATTTTTTTTTTTACAGTTTTCCATATTAAAAACACTTCTAACCGGCTAAAACTAGGTGTAGCCGCACTTCGGGTATTAGCCGTAACATATATACCTACAAATCTATGTCCATTAAGACTTTGCTCTATGCTATGGAAAATAGTATATTTCAATACAAGTGTGGAAAGGCTGTCATTACAACGAGTTCCGACCAATGTCAATGTTGACAGGCAGGACGAGTTGCAATGACGGTTCCGCACGTGTAATGAACGACTATTTTTAATACAGTTGCGAAAAAATAAAGCAATTTAATAAAATATAAAATTAGGATCGTAAATGTCGAAATAACTTATTTTGAAAATGGCGCCATTTTTTCTTCACCCATTTGGTAGGCAAAGGTTACTATGCCCATATTAGGGTGGAACACTTTGTATGAAAAAATTTTTTTTTTCGAATATCGTTTTGGAATACCTACTAAAAGTTGCTATGTATAATTGTATATAATATCCCTTAATTTGAAAATCCTAGCTCAACAGCTTGAGCCCCCGCCATAGACTTCAAATTTCATTTTTTAAGTTTTTTTAGAGGTTTTTTATAGTACACCCCATAAAGAAAATATTAAGTAAATACAATATGTCATGGATGAAAATGATAAAATAAAGTATGTTTTATTTAATAAAATCATATATTTTAAAAGTAAACATAGGTTCATAAAGTTATGTTGGTATGAAATACCTTATTTTTTATGGCAAAAATCCTTTTTCGTCTCAAACTTTGGCATAAGCTTTCGAGATGCTAATTTAGATTTTATGAATCCCTCTCTTCTTGTCTTATCGCATACACTCAAAGCTGCTTCTGTCACAACTTTAACTGATCTTTCTACAGCCTGGGTGTGGCAAGGTAGCCTCATAAACTCCAAAACTGCATCTCCTCCATTTTCGATTAGATCTTGAAACTGTTCATCGGAAATATTCATCAATATTGGGGGTTCGTATATATTTTGTTGCCAGTCAATCAAGTCTATGTAAGAACTTGCCATTAAGTTCACTTTTGGAACCTCAAACATGCGTGGAACAGAACTTTTATTAACTTGTCGTGCTTTTAAAATGCGTCTTGCAGCGAGTTCTCTAACGTGCTTATGTGAATCTGTTATCATACTCAACAACAAGTTTTCTGGGTGAGCAAAGTAACTGTTTCGAATTAAAACAGGATCCACTATCGCTAACAATTCGTTGGACAAGTACCTAGTACTGTTAATAAGCTTCCATAAATGTTTTGCACCATCTTTGCAGGATGAATGTGTTTTTATTGCAAACCAGACAGGGCCGTATGATTTTACAATAAACGTTGCTAAAATCACAAGATTTTGTTGTGGATTTTCAGTAGAAATATATAAACGCAGTATGCGATTAGCTCTTGTTAACCAGCGAGCATGGGATAACTTACCTGGGCTTTTGTGTAATAAATCGGGAGAGCAGGATCCACTTATGACAGCAATAGTTATTTCTTGTAAATATTTCTGGTCTGTACTGAGATCTGTTGATATTTGTGGAGGTAGATCACCGCCTATCTTCTCAAAGTTGGCCAACGGCAGCGTCTCGCATGTCTCTAATGCTTTACCAATTTGCCCTGCAAATGATCTAGGTCCTGCAGTAGGGCCATCCAAATAGTTAAACAAATGCCTCAATGGCAACTCATTGGCGTGTAAGAGACAAATTATCCATTGCAATGGTCGAGAAAGTCTATTTTCCAAAAGACGAATCACGCCACCCACTTTCCCTGTATTTGTGTTTGTTCCATCACAGCCAACTGCCATTATACTCTCTGGTGATATCTTTTCAACTATCAAAAAGCTGTGGATAGCTCTTTCAATATTTCTTGCACTCCCCGATGCAGGAACCACATACCCAACATAAACCGAACCTGGTTCTTTTATAATCGAAATATGTTCCTCTTGCACAATCACTCGAAACCTCTTCGATCCTTTTAAAATAATTTTAGCCGTCTTGTCTTTTCTTCCGTCGAAATATAATGCAGGAATTTCTTTTACTCTTTCTTCTGTTAAAATTTGCTCGCGTACTTTATGTCTTATTCTTCTTAGTTTCATCCTATCCATGACGTTTGTCGACTGAGCCTTGGAGTCGGCATCAGAAGCAGAACACAAAACAGACGACACGATAGCCGCCGCAGCTCGGTCTGATACTCCGTACCTATCGCATACGGTCGTTAAACTATGAAGACTGGCATCCGTGAGCTTTATAGGCTTTTGATCCAATATGTCAACAGTGTCAAGATTATCTGCAGCCGACGAGCAAGAAGGAAGGTCGACATTAGATCTAACTTCAGATCTATTTAACCGATACGAAGTAGAGGGAATTTCTTCAATTCGTCTATATGAATTATGCCTGTTTTCTTGTTTGAGAGCACGTAATCTTCTATTATGAATTTTTTTAATCTGGATAAGATCTTTTCTTCCTAAAGCCATTAGTCTGTTAGAGCGTTGGTCTTCTAAGAATATTTGTTCCTCTTTTGGCACTTTTTTTTCTCTCAAACAAGTACAGCTCGTAAATGTTTTACATTTACATGCAGCTATGTCGAAAAGCCTTCTACTTTGTACTCTAAACTCTTCTAACTTTTCTTCCTTAAGCTTCTTCAGAGACTTTTTCAAATTACAACATTTTGAGTGATAACTTTTTAGTAGCTGTAAAACTCGTTTGTGTGTGACAATTGGAATAGACGATTTTATCCACAATTCTTCAATTTTCGTTCCAACTATTTCAGCAATTTCCAAAAACGTAGGTTCTTTTGTTGTACTATTTCTCACTTTTAAGTCTTGTCGTACCCATTCATAGAACTTCATCACATTTTCATACGTAGGTAGAATATTCTCTTTCAACTCTGCACTTTCACCAAATATCGGACATTTTAACTTTTGTCTCGTAGAAGTCATGTTAAACCACTTAAAAACGTAAGTTGATATGTACTCGTGAAAATAATTGACGCGCGACCTTTCACCTTGAGACAATTATTGACACTAGTTGAAACAAAACATTGCAATTCGGTGATCGTCACGTGCCGCGCCCCCCGCTGCGTCCCGCACTTTGCTTCTCTGTCATAGCGCTAAAGTAAGTTAAAATTATGAAATGTTTAATTGCAACAGCTAGTTAACTATATTTTACTATGATTTTGAATAAAATAAACATATTTTAATAAATTCTGTACTATTTTGTAGGCCGCGTAAGTAACCCCTAAATTGGCGTTTTTGTAAATTTTCGATGTCTTGGCGGGGGCTTTTACCATCGTCTGATAATATTTATATTTTTAATTAAGGTAAGTAATGGCATTAGGCAACTTAATATAACTATTCCAAAAAAAAATTCGGAAAAAAAAAATTTCGTTCCACCCTAATGCCCATACTGCCAAGTCTTCAGTAGATTTTTTTATTGATATGAAATGAAAATGAAAATTAATGAGAGAAAATAAAATAAAACCAACCACACTAATTCAATCAAATCATTAAATCTGATATCAAAACAAACTAGTAGCTTTTTTTAGAAATATACCTACGCTACTTAAGTATTAACATGAATCATAAAAACTTCTTTGTTTTTTTTTATAGTAAAAACTTCATGGTTGGTTAATTTTTCTTTTTAATAGACATTATTTTGACAGTTGGGAAAGAGAACGCACGAGTGCGGGAAAGGTAAAAAAAAAGCACGCGTGTGTAATAGCCCACATCCCGAACGCTATACGTCCCTGCAATACGCCACTTTTTGAGCAACTGTATTAAAATAGTATATTTCAATACAAGTTTGGAAAGGCTGTCATTACAACGAGTTCCGACTAATGTCTACCCGAGCCGAGGCACAGCCGAAGGCGAGGGTTGACAGGCGGGACGAGTTGCAATGACGGTTCCGCACGTGTACTGAACGACTATTTTTAATACAGTTGCGAAAAAATAAAGCAATTTAATAAAATACAAATATAGGATCGTAAATGTCAAAATAACTCATTTCGAAAATGGCTCCATTTTTTCTTCACCCATTTGGTAGGCAAAGGTTACTATGCCCATACAGCCAAGTCTTCAGTAGATTTTTTTTATTGATATGAAATGAAAATGAAATTTGATGAGATAAAATGAAAGAAAACCAACCACACTACTTCAATCAAATCATTAAATCTGATATCGAAACAAACTAGTAGCTTTTTTTAGAAATTTACCTACGCTACGTAAGTATTGACATGAATCATAAAAACTTATTTGTTTTTTTTTTTAGTAAAAACTTCATGGTTGGTAAATTTTTCTTTTTAATAGACATTATTTTGACAGTTGGGAAAGAGAACGCACGAGTGCGGGAAAGGTAAAAAAAAAGCACGCGTGTGTAATAGCCCACATCCCGAACGCTATACGTCCCTGCAATACGCCACTTTTTGAGCAACTGTATTAAAAAGATGTATTACCTACATCAAGGTTAAGATGATTTCGTGACTAAACTCCATGTCTATTCCAGGTACGTGGGGTCGTCGAAGTACGCGCCGCTGGCGCAGCTGCCGTCGCAGAGCCTCCCGGCGCTGGCGCTGGCGCACGACGCCGTGTACCGGCCGCGCTGGCAGCCCGCCGAGCCCGCGCCCGCGCCGCCGCCGCCGCCGCCGCCCGCCGCCAGCCAGCCCAGCAGCCAAGGTCAGTCGCACTATAACTGTGGTAGCAGCCAAGGTCAGTCGCACACTGACGGTGATGGGGAGCAAGGGCAGTGTTGTCAAAGATCACACTACAACAATAGCAAGCAAAGTGCAGCGGTATTGCCGGCTACCTACGACATGGGGCTCTTCAAGTCGAGAGTATATTCCCACCTTAAAGACAGGGACCGAAAACCGGTAAAATTTGGCCTACCTTTTATTTCGTTATGACGTCATACCGTTTTATTTCAGTATTTTAATTTTTAAGTACACTTAAATATACATCCCTTTAAAAAAAGGTGTGACGTCATATTTTTTATTTTTATTCGTCACCTTTTTATTTCGGTACCGTTTTTTTATAATTTAAAAAACCTTTACCATATTATTTCGGTATAACCTCTAATATTATGGTATAACCTATTTCGTACCTGTATTTCAAGAATGTAAGTGTCTGCGGCTGCCACAGAGCGGTCTGAAAATCGACTTTATGCGTAGCGAGCGAGCGTGTTACAATACCGAAATATATTATGGGTTAAACCTCTAATATTGTTCTACCTGTATGAATTAAAGGTTTAATTATGCCATAACCTTTATAAGATAGCTGTATCAATTCTGAAAACCTTTAACCAAAGGATAGAGTTTTGGTTCAAGGATTGGGTAACCGGTATAAAATTAAGCTACCGCTTTTTTATACTGGTTGAAATACCGGTAAACCTTAACCGTTTTCAGTCCCTGCTTAAAGGTCAGCAACACACCCACAGTGTTGCGAGTAATTATGGGCGGCGGTGATCACTTACCATCAGTGGACCGGCATGCTCGTTTGTTCCTATAAAAAAAATGTCAGTGTCGACAGAAAGTAGTTGCCGTTAACGCTCAATAAAACGTGTTTATAATATTACTGATTATGTAGTAAAATAACACTGAAAAATCATATTAGAGCGTGGGGTTGAACTAGAAATAACATCATGAAAATTACTTGGTAAATAAGGTAGAAAACTTTGAAGAAACAAACTGCAAGTAGAGTTTTCATTCATTATTTTACTTTGATAAATGATTTTACCTTCCATTATTTTAAAATATTAACTTACAGTACCGACTTTCTTTAAGTTTATGACATGAACCTAAAGTAAAAAAATGCTTTTTATTTTCATTGTAACCAACTGTGGTCGTCATCCCACAGCGGGCGAGGTGAAGTCCGTCCCCCGGACGGCGCCGGCGCCGCCGCCGCCCCCGCCGCCCGCCGCCCCCCCGCCGCGCCCCGCGTGCCCGCTGCTGGTGAACGTGCTGCTGGGCGACACGCTGCTCAACCTGTTCCGCGACCACAACTTCAACAGCTGCACGCTGTGCGTGTGCAACGCGGGCTCGCGGGTCGTGGGGAACATCCGCGGCGCGGACGCGGTGTATCTGCCGGACGACGACAACTCGCAGCTGGACGACGACCCGCCCTCGTGCTCCTGTGGGTTCAGGTATGGTATCGGGAATGTGATTTGAGTTGATGACCGCAGACACACGGTTTCCTGATTAGGTTTCCTGATCCAGAATTCAGATTCGGAAACCTGAATGCTTAATTTTCATACAAAACTTTTAACACGACGCACACGTCCTTATTATTTCCGAACGGAAAAATACCCATTTTGTATGAAATTTGGTTTCCTATCTAAATTCCGGATCAGGAAACCGTGTGTCTGCGGCCGCCCTTAAAGTGGTATCTATGATTTACGCGATGCAGATGTCAGATACACAGTGCTATAAAATAGAAAAAAAATGACGTCAGTGTGTGGCCAGAGTGAATCAGCTGTGAGGTCAATGACCCCTGAATGTGAAAAACTTATAACTAGCTATTCAATGTTTTTTATCTAATGTAAACTTCAACTTATGTTTCTTAAAATTTAATTTGTGATACATACTAGGGTTGCATAATAAAAGCGTAGATTTATTTGCTATATTTGCTATTGTCAGTTTTTAAAATCAGCTGTGAGGTCGATGACCTTTTCTACTCATTTACATACGATTGTTTATTTCGATCTCCTAGTTAAGTTTACTTATTATTTCTTGATCCTTGCTTTAAACATCATTCTAAAACAATTTTCCACATAATTTAAAACTATATTTGTATCTTTCACTCGTATATTTCACAATACCTTCTATTAAACCGTGTGTGTTGTGTCAGTGCGGTGGTGAACCGGCGGCTGGCGCACCGCGCGGGGCTGTTCTACGAGGACGAGCTGGAGATCACGGGCGCGGCGGAGGAGCCCGGCGCCGGCGCGGGCGCGGGCGGCCCGGCGCTGGCGGCGCTGGTGGCGGCGGCCGCGCACGCCGCGCCCGGCGCCGGGCCCGCCTGCCTGCTGGCGCGCGCCGCCCGCGCCCGCGACCCGCCGCCCGACCACATCAACATGCAGGAGTCAGTATACACACCTTCTTCTACTTTTTATATCTATACTAGCGACCCGCCCACGCTTCGCAATGGTGTAATTTTGGCCGACTTGCTAACAAAATATTGAATTTTGGCTAACTTAAAAAAAAACCTTTTTTAATTGTTCTTTATTTACAAATTTAAATGAATAAATTCCCTAAATGATGGCGAAAACCGCATTAAAATCCGTTGTGTGGTTTAGGAGGAGTTAACAGCCAAACATACAAACAGACACAAATAGCGACTTGGATTTATAGTATGTAATACTATGTAATGATAATGAAGATACTCTGTGACTTGCCAAGCTTGTCTAAGGTGCAAGTTTTGACGTGTCAATAACAAGATTTTTTTCCAATTTCGATTTGAGATTTTGGGAATAATATTGTAGAATTACAACTATCCCTACTTATATTATAAATGTGAAAGTAACTCTGTCTGTTTGTCTGTCTGTCTGTCTGTTACACTTTCACGCCTAAACCACTGAACCGATTTTGATGAAATTTGGTGTGAAGAAAGAACTGATCTTGGGAAAGGACATAGGGTACTTTTTACCGCGGGAAAACTTCTCATTCCCACGGGAAACCGACTCCCACGCGAACGGAGTCGCGGGCGTCCACTAGTTTTTAATAAAAATATAAATAAAAATACTTTTATGTTTCGTTTTGTCTTTAACTTCACTGTTTGTCTATCAAAAATAGCTGCTAACGATAAGACCGCCTTTTGCTCTATTCCTATGCTTTATTATAATTGTTTTATATTTTTGTGTGTGCAATAAAGAATTCATCTATCTATCTACTTAATTGTCAAAATTATTGAGGAAGTCATGTTGAAATATATTGCGTAAAACGAACAGACATTAAGAGCGACTTTTCGTTATACATTTTCTAACAGTATATTTATACACCTTACCTTGTGAAAAGTATACAATATAAAACTTGTTATGGCTTGAATTTTTGTTGATTCATTCAAAGTATTTTTTAGTGACTGTTATTTTGTACCTTACTTTATTCGAATGAATGTTGCTGTTGCGTCTAGGTTTGCGGATGGTGGCGCTGCGGCTGCGAAAGCGCTGGCGGCGGCGGGGGGCGGGGGCGCGTCCGCTGCTGCGAACGGCACCGGGGGCGGGGGCGTGCACCGCTGGCCGTTCCTGCTGGCGCGCGCGCCGCGCTCGTCCCGCGACGTGCTGCGGCTCATGCGGCGCCTGCGCCCGCTGCTGCAGGACGTCATCACCAAGCGCTGCTGCGGCGCGCGCATGTGGGACGGCGTGTCCGGCCCGCTCACGTGGCGCCAGTTCCACCGCCTGGCGGGCCGCGGCAACGAGGACCTGTGCGAGCCGCAGCCCGTGCCGCACCTGCTCGTGGGCCACGACACGGACTGGCTGTCGCTGTCGCCGTACGCCGTGCGCCACTGGGACCGCCTGGCGCTCGAGCCCTACGGCTACCCGCGCGACGTGAGCTACCTCGTGCTGGCGCCGGCCGCGCCCGCGCTGGAGCCGCCCGTGCGCGCCTTCTTCCGCGACGTGTCGGCGGCGTACGAGGCGGCGCGCCTGGGCCGCCACCGCCCGCTGGCGCGCCTGGCCCGCGAGGGGCTGCTGCGGGCGGCGGGGGTGGGCGGCGCGCGGGCCGACGACTGGGCCGGCGAGCTGCCCGCGGGCCGGCTCGGCGACCACCTGCGCGGCTACGCGGCGGCGCTGCGCGCGCTGGTGCCGCAGCTGAACGCGCTCACGCTGGACCGCGGCGCGCTGGACGAGCCGGACGACGACGAGCCCGCGCCCCCCGCGCCGCCCGCCGCCGACGAGGAGGGCGGCGCGCCCGCGCTGGTGCTGTACGTGGTGGAGCCGCCCGCCGCCGCCGCCGACCCCAAGCACTCGCTGCTGGCGCTGCTCACGCTCGCCGACCACGCCACCAGGGCGCTCGAGAAACATAACCCGCTGTTCAAGGTAACCACCATAATGACCCTAAAGTTATTTAATTTATTTAGACATAAAAACACCAACTTTCGAATTACTATGAAATCAGCTGTGAGGTCATTGACCCCATTATGTGTAAACAGTAAAATTTACAGCTGCACTCGGAGTTATTTAATGGTAACTAAAACTGTTATTTATCCCATAATGCTATTATTAAAACGTTTAATAAACTAAATCTTGCAACCATTTAATAGATTTTAGTCAATGACCTCAGTAATTGTTAATTACTTGCATGCTCATTCATCTATCAATTTTGCTTTACTTATCGTTGTATTGGTTTAACTTCATTCAATTTTATTCAATAGGAATAGTAACTCATAAGCCTTAAAATTGTTAAACGACATCTAGGGCTGACCCCTGCAAGTTTTATACCTTAGTGACTACTCTATACATGTATAGTTATTGTTATGTCACATAATAACATGGGTGTCGCACTTAGGATACTGTTACAAAACTTTATATATATTTCATATAAAATAAATATTTTTATCCAAAAATAACAAAATTTCGTTTTGATAAAACACTTAAAAGTATACAAAAAACCTATATCTAGACTTCATCTTGAATTTTTTATTTGCTATTTTAACATAAAAAATGATCTATGATCTCTTTACATCTATGATGAGAACATAGATGTAAAGAGTGGCAGAGTTGTTGCTTTACAAGTACCAGTGTTTCATCTAGTAAGAGCTAGAGCGAAGACCAATAATAAATCTAAGATTGCGTATATGCTAAACTTTGCATTCTAGCTGTAGAAGAAGCATTTCAAAAGGACTTTACAATTATTCTCCGAAACTACACTCTCATATCAAGACAATTTTTCCAAACACAAGTCAGCAAGTTGTCAACTGTGACCTTCATTCCAGCTGGTCTCACCTGTATAATTGTTTCCAGCTGGTGTCGGTGGACGGCGTGCAGGAGTGGTGGGGCGGCGAGTGCTCGGGGGCGGCGCGCGCGCTGGCGTTCGGCGTGTACGGGGGGCTGCGCCGGGGGGCGGGGGCGGGGGGCGTGGCGCGCTCGCTCACGGGGTTCGGGCCCGCCGCCGCCGCCGCCATGGCCAAGCAGCCGCCCTGGAACCTGCGGGCGCCGGCGCTGGTCAGTACTCACTTACTTTACTACTAGGTTTTCACAAATTCACCCCAAAGGCACTTGGGCAACTGAAGAAATAATAATTGCTCTCACATTGATGGTCAAAACGTATTTGATCAATATGGACCCTTTAATTTAATTACACTTTTTCACTAATAAAAGTTATCGACAAGAAAACATTAAATTTAGATTTCTTTTTCTTTTCGTTATATAAGAAGATTGGTTGATGAAGACTATAGCAGATATAGGTACTATCTATTTATTACTGAAACAACGTTTTTACACAATTTTTAGTGAAAGCATTATTATACGATATACAACATAAAAACCATTCGTACAATTTGTGCAAATACAAATACATTAATAAGCTATAAGTTATTTAGGCATATTTTATTTCTACGTGAGTAAAGTCCGAACGGCAGGCTAGTTTAAATCATAGACAGAAATGAACTGTTTCTACTATTTCTAACAAAAACATTTCATTTTTAATTTTGGTTATCATTGCGTGTGTCTAAAAACGTAATTTCATACATACATTTTTGCACTTGTTTCTTGCCTAAGTATTATTAAAAAGCATACTATTTAAAATCTGTATTTTGATGCGGACACGTCTTTAAATTCTCTACAATACGGAGGCAAAAAATACATCGGCACCTGGAGGATACTTACGTAGCACCGTGTAACTGACTTACGTAGCACCGTGTAACTGACTTACGTAGCGCCGTGTAACTGACTTACGTAGCACCGTGTAACTGACCATTGCTGCTTGCCGCAGGTGTTGTCTGGGGGGCGGCGCGACGCGGAGTGGGGCGGCTCGGCGGAGGCGGGCGCCGTGCTGCTGGTGGCGTACTGCCTGTCGCACGACCAGCGCTGGCTGCTGGCCGCCGCCACGGACGCGCGCGGCGAGCTGCTCGACACCATCGCCATCAACATACTCGTGCCGCCCAGGTACACACACTAGCACATTACAGGGCACGAGCTGCTGCAACACAATACAACAACAGTAAAAAGTCCAAAAAGAGTGCTGGGAGTTTTTTTCCGCCGGCTTTTTTCTCTCGGTCTACGGTTAGGTAAAGTCGAAGTTTGTAACATTGACGTTCATTAAGTATAAGTTACATATCTATGATGAATAAAAGAATTTTGTTTTTTTTTATTTGTAACTAATATAACGAGGCTCATACGAGAGTAACTCTTTTGTACACTTTCAGCAGCAAAACATTAAAAATGATAGTTGTTTGTCGGCCTGTCCAAGTCTTCCAATACCCGGAAGACTCGAGAAATTAATTGGAAATAAAAAAAATGCAAAATTTAAGTGGTACACCAAGAGGTCAATTACCTTACTAAAAAGTCGACTAAGCAGTAAAAAGCATTTGACTTGATTATTTGATGCAATGCCATGATTTTTTTCACCACTGGTCATTCAACAGACTAAGGCCTCAGTCTCATCAAACTTCAGTGTAGTTTGTTCTAACTATTCCGTTTCCTTGTGCAGAAGTCGGCGGCGGCGCTGGTCGGCGGCGCGGCGGCTGGGCCTCACCAAGCTGATGGACTTCATCCTGGGCGTGATGTCGCAGCTGGCGCAGCCCTGGCGGCTCGTGGTGGGCCGCCTGGGCCGCATCGGACACGGGGAGCTTAAGGGTAGGTCATCTATTAGTTGGATGATGTCTTGATAGTGCATATCTTCGATGCTGTTTTAGGTGTTAGATTACGTTGAAGAGCAAATATAGTATCTAATAAAAAACATGGCAAGACTATCAAATCTATACTAATTTATACTAATATTATAAAGCTGAAGAGTTTGTTTGTTTGTTTGTTTGTTTGTTTGAACGCGCTAATCTCAGGAACTACTGGTTCGAATTTAAAAAATGTTTTTTAAATTCGAACTTGTGTTGGATAGACCATTTATCGAGGCAGGCTTTAGGGTATATAACATCACGCTGCAACTATTAGGAGCGAAGAAATGGAAAATGGGAAAAAAACGGGGAAAATTATTCATCCTTGAGAGTTCCGTTGCGTGCGCTGCGAAAACGGTTCTAGAAACCAAAAATATATGTAACTATGAAAGAATTAAGGGAACTTTTTACCGCGGGAAAACTTCGCATTCCCACGGGAAACCGACTTCTACGCGAACGGAGTCGCGAGTGGCCACTAGTGAATTATATTAGTAACTAGTAGCCGCCCGCGAATCCGTTCGCGTGGAAGTTGGTTTCCCGTGGGAATGAGAAGTTTTCACGCGGTAAAAAGTACCCTATGTGTTATTCTAATGTATAACCTATATTACTGTAAAGTTTCATCCAAATCCGTCCAGTAGCTTTTTCGTGAAAGAGTAATAAACATCCATACATACTTACAAACTTTCACGTTTATAATATTAGTAGGATATTACTGTAAAGTTTCATCAAAATCCGTCCATTAATGCAGTAGAAATCGTAATATTTTAATTTCAACATAACTTTAAAACCAAACGTCCAATTTGAATCATTCAAAGACCAAATATTATCTACATAAACTGTTCTTAGTGATGAAATAATTTATTTTGATAAGGATTAAAAGAATGAGTAAATCAACACGTTTAAATGTAGTCCAAAAAAATTCAATTCAAAAAAAACTTGCTGTGCCTCACTCGACATAGATAGGTATAGTGTGTCGCGGACGTTTTTGTAGATATTTATAAGATCTACAATTGATTAGAATATTTAATGGTTCTATCTTTAATAGTTTAGGCAGCGTACGCAAAATAAGTAACTTTTTTTGATTGATTTTTTACACCTTGTATCCGAAAAACCCAAATGTCTTACGAAACCCAATTTTTGCCAAAATAAAATATAGCCTATGTTACTCGTGGATAATGTAGCTTTCGAATGGTGAAAGAATTTTTGAAATAGGTCCAGTAGTTTTTGAGCCTATATTCATTGCAACCAAACAAACACACAAAGTTTTCTTCTTTATAATATTAGTGTAGATTGGTTCTTTAAAGGACTTTATTTTTTTGTTAGTATATTATCCTGTATTCAGTTACCAGAAAGTAATAATTTATTGTGTCGTGTGCCAGGTTGGAGTTGGCTACTGTCCCGCAAGAACCTAGTCGTGGCGTCGGGCATGCTGCGCGAGATGTGCGGCGCGTGCGCGGCCGTGGGCGGCGCCGTGGCCGTGACGTCGGCGTGCCTGGTGTCCACCGAGCCCGACCACCAGCTGCGGCTCATGCCCGACCGGTTCACGCCCGACGAGCGGTTCTCCACGCACTCGCACCTGTCCACGCCGCGCGACGTCACCGCCACGCACATCCTCGTGTTCCCCACCTCCGCCACCACGCAGTCCAACCCGCTGCCGTTCGAGGCGCCGCTCGCCAACGGCGACGACCAGGACATGATGTTCCTGGGCGTGGACATCAACATGGCGGACGAGGACATGGGCGAGGACAACATGACGGACCTGATCATCAACGACATGTTCTCCAACCTGTGGGGCGGCCACACGTCGCCGCGGCGGGACAACGAGGAGCCGGACGAGGAGCGCGGCGCGCGCGGGGGCGGCGGCGGCGCGGGGGGGCGCGAGCCCGGCCACCACGACCACGTGGGCACGCTGCTGCAGCAGCCGCTCGCGCTCGGGTCAGTACGCATACACACTACACTAACACCTGACTCAGGGGTCAATGAACTATACCTTCCTTGTAATATTAACAGGGGTGATTTTTTTCTCTTGTTTCAAAGAATATTATCAATAACTGTATATAATAGCAAATAATTACGAAGTTCCTGCTTATTTTATGCTAAACCGAGATAGAAATAACCACATAGAAATTAAAGTATTTTAAAGTTGTAGGTAATTTTTTCAATAACAGGTGTAATTTTCAAGTACTCATTCATTTGAAATCTATCACTGACGATACAAAACAGCATCAGTCGATTACTATAGCTTCAGATTTAAAAATGTGTTTTCAATGTATTCTGAATTTTGATAGTAGGATGTTATAATGGTAATAACCCTGTTACGCAGTGGTCAATACGCCCAACTTTCCCAACATCGTTTACTAGCTCTGATGAAGTTAAAACATGCAACTAACAACAAACTAAAACATCTACCCTAAATTAAATGTCATTTTCTTGAGGAAGTTGAGTCTACAAGGGAAAGCGAGAGTATTTTTTCCATTTGAAATGTATAAAAGATACTGTGGAAAGAATATTTCAATTGATTATTGGAATGGTGTACTAACAGAAGCACCTCAAATAATTACAAATAATAATAGATACAATAAAAATACTCAATATACTAATACATAGAAGTGAGATTGGACGGAAGCTTTTGGGGTCGTTTGGTGACTTTTCTGCTTTTAAGAGTGCCACTACTTTTGATTTTCTCCATAATTTAGGGATCCTTTCGTGTTTGACACAGTAGTTAAAAACTGTAGAAGCTATGACACTGCTACCAGGCCCAGATGTTTTATTTGGTCTACGGTAATATCGTCGGTTCCATCAGCTTTCCCACTCTTGAGTTTTCTGATTGCTGTGGCTATAGGTATCTGTGGCAGTAAACTCTTTGTTGATATCCCTTTCCCCTTCGCTATGCCTAGGTGGTAGAATAGGAAATTAAGGTCGCTTCTTCGGGGATTTTCCAGTCAATAGCAATTGGTGTGCGACTTGGTTGGCGGTGACTGGCCCAGGTTGAAGTGTTATAAAGTTGGATAGGGGCAGGGAGATGTTGCGAAGTACCGAGGCTTCCTAGCCACGACTGAAGTTGAACCTCACGTCCTCAGGTACCTGGTGTCGACGGCGCCGCTGGCCAACATGCCGCGCTGGTGGTGCGGCTCTGGCGGCGCGTGCCCCGCCTTCCTCAAGTCGGCGCTGCACGTGCACGCGGCGTGCGTGCACGCGGCCGACGACCTGGCGCAGATCCACTCCGCGCGCGACCACGCGCACCCGCTCGACTCGCAGCTCACCACCGACGTGCTCAGGTATGCTGTAACTTACCACCAAGGTAACAGTGCTTTAGGGTCAGTTCGAACATGCCGGTTCGGAAAGCATCGACCCGTGCTTTACTATACAAATTCTTCAAGAAAAAATACGAGGTTCAAAAGCTCTTACGTGATAAAAATCTGCTCTCTTCTCCAAGCAGGTCTACGTGATGTGAACGGATCTTTATAGGGAACACGGTGTAGAGATGGTTGAGAGAACTGTTGGGTATTAGATAGAGAAATATTTATTACTTGTGACCCGCCCATGCTTGGCAATGGTGTATTATTGGCCGACTTGATCACGAAACATTAAATTTTGGGCAACTTAACTTAGAAACTTTTTTAAATGTTCTCTATTTACAAATTTAAATGAATAAATTCCCTAAAAGTTGGCAAAAACTACAACAAAATCCGTAAGTGCTTTAGGAGGAGTTAGCGGACAAACATACAAACAGACACAATTAGCGTTTTGGATTTATACTATGTAATGTGCATCTATTGTGTGAAGTACCAATATGACTAACTCCACTACTGCACTCTCCAGGTACGTGCTGGAGCGGTACAACGCGCTGTCGTGGCTGACGCTGGACGCGCGCAGCTCGGACCGCGCCTCGTGCCTGCCGCTGCACATGCAGGCGCTGCTGCAGCTGTACCACACCGCCGCCGCGCTGCCCTGAGGACCCACCACCACTAGCTAAATCAATCTAATCAACCACCCCCCCCATCGACTAGCCGCACCCAGGAGGTCAGCGACCCCCGCGTGCAAGTGTATTATATATTTATTGAGATTCAATCTCGGAACGGGCATTTCACTCTCACCGACGTCTCGGAACGGCACTTCCATTTCTGTCTTTCGCCAAAACCATAACTTCCGTGATCTCTCACCCCCCCGACATGAAACACCTCATTTTAATGTAGTCTACTTCATTTTATATATTTTATACTTTTTATATGTATTAGAGGAGAAACGATGTCCGTTTCCTTTTTGTATTTATTAATCGTAATAAACCAATAAAATTCTCAAAATAACTTAAATGTTTTATGTATTTTGATTATGTTGTTGTGCTATGTTTTGTAAATGATGTAAAAATATATAATTTATATTTTTTCGTTATGAACCGGTATGAATCACCAAAGGAATTAGATCGCGTAGTGTTAGGATGTTCTGCCACCAAAACTGAATGTAATCGTCAGACTTTGCGTTTTACAGGGTTCGTTTTGTTTATAACTTAAAAATTCTCAAATTAAATGAATAAGATTTTATTTTTGTAAACTTTTTAACCGTACGCATAATCAGCGTTCTACTTGTGTAAGTTTCAAATTTGTTTTATAACAATGGGTTTTAAAAATGAGGGAACAAAGCTCAAATTTGTACACCAAGAACCACATTGCAACAAAAATTGCATGTCTATTGTTAATTTATAAAGTGTAAATGAACTGCCACCGTGAACGATGGCACCACCCTTTGTGCGTGTCGCATCATGACGCAAACAGAATCTAAATAGGAACACCAATAGCTTATGGTTAGTTAGTTATAAACAAGCCCTTAGAACATGTTTGAAGTAGCTTTTTCTATAATTAGAATGGTCGTTTTATAAAAATATTAAATTATGGAGCCCGTGACAACAAGCATTGTTGACTCGTCGAATCTCCGGCAATTAAGTAGTTATATTAAAATTTTCTATTTTAATATATTTAAAGCCTAAGTGTAGGGAAAGGTGTTATGTGAAACAACATAATGTAAATAGTACCGCCGTGTAATGTGTGATTGTACTCGTTTTATAAAGTGTTGATTTTAACTATTCTATGAACACTAGTTTGATAACAAGATCACATCCAAAAGTGTCATGTTTTATTGAACAAACATCACGAAACCAAGATTCCAAATGTAATTTTTGTTGCTTAGTAATATTGTATTGTAAATGTTTGGCTGGTGTCGTGGACTGTAGAGTTGCGCACGCGCAGATACAACGGAAGAGAAGGGGAGACACTTCGCGCGATTACACTGAATTATGCCTAGTTAAATATGAAATGTTTTAAATGTGTTACAGCATTTGAGAATATTTAATGATGTTGTATATAGTTTATATTTTGTTTTGTAAAAGGACATTTTGTATATAGAAACGATAGTGTAGGAGTACCGTTAATTAATTGCCCACATTGCCGACTACTGAAGAAGCATGTTAAAGAAACCACTCGTAACTTTTGTACAGTTGTTAAGAATGATTCGTAGTTGAATGAATTATTTTGTAAGATTTCGTTTTTGACTTTTTTGTTATTGTGAATGGTCAATTTTTTAGGGAATTGGGATTTACTGTAAATAGACCTCACATTTTTGTCATATATTAGATGTAAGCCGTCAAATCAGATGATTGTGTGGAAATCAAATTTTCTATTCGAAGCAATCATTTGATGTTCGTCAAACAAAAGTAGTGTAATACTTGATATTAATATAACTTTATAAATAACTGTGAAAATAGGTAATAATAATTATGAATAAAATATTACATATTTAATTGTAACAGTTTCATTTATTTGAAAGGCCGACTATAAATTTCTATAGTTCTGTTTTAACCACTCGCACCAGGATTTAAATGTAAATACAAAAACAAAAAAAAGTTTATCACCACTGTGGCCAGAGGTTGTGAGATATATACCTTGAGCACATGAGTAAAGAAACTGAACAGAGACAAAGCTACATACGAATGCGCTGTGACAGGTACATCACTACAAGTGCAACGCGTGTGTGTGCGTGACCACTGGCCGCTTGTCACGTATGAGCCGAAACCGCTTCAAACTAGATCAGCCAGTGGTCAATCTCAGGGCGTGCAGGCGTGACGCGACGCTCGAACGTTGTGCGTGTTTTGTTTTTGTTTTCGACAATTTTATTGAATTTGTTGAATTGCTTGAGCAAAAATTTCGCGAATATTTTGATCTTCATATTAAAAATGTTTATATTGGTAATGACATATTAGCACGTTTGCAAGATTGTACATTTCATATGCCATGTGAGTGTTTCCCATTGGTTTATTTGAAAAAACTTTATACTAGATTTAGAATTTATCATTCGATTAAAAGACACAACAAATTATTAAAAACCAAAAGTAATAAAAAAAAATATTTAGAGTATGTAATTTGTAAAAAAAAACCTATTTTAATAAAAAATTTGAAAAAAAAGTACATTTATATTTTTAATTTATTCAATTGTGCCAACCCTACCAAAATAGGTATAAATTTTGCTAGCTCTTTAGAAGCTTTGTCTCTGTTCAGTTTCTTTACTCATGTGCCTTGAGGCTCAGCTGTACTAACATTAAAGTAAATGTAGATAGGAACACCTTTTCTGTAATGGGACCAAAAAGAATTACTTGCTCCGAGTTCGTAATGAGAATAGTATCCAAAATGATCCGACTGATTATTACTAATGAACTTGCTTTAAACTTATATTATTGAATAAATCATGACTGCATCGTTCAACATCGCAAGTAATGGCTTCAATCAATAGGTAGGTACGTTTTTCATGTATAAAGTGTACGTAACTACGTATAACTCACGGGAAGATTGCCATAAAATAAATATTGTCCACCATTTTGTTTAAAATGTTAATGTCAAGTCAACTGCTATTGACAGATTTGACAGATATTCAACTTTATCCATCCACCATCCATTGTTATCATTTCCTTGCTTTGCAATGCAAAGCAACACAATAAATTTAAAAGAATAAAAATAGTCAAAGTTACCGTTACTCAAACTATATAAAGTATTGATTTATCCAAAAACTTAGTGACCACTGGATTTTAAGGGTGTTACTGTGTGTTACAAGGTGGTCTGAACTCGACAAATACCGAAACTATACCGGACCATTACCTAAATAACAGTGGTATTTTCCTATCCTTTTATATTTTTAAATTAAAATCATATTCGCTCAGTATGAAAATTAACGAGAAGAATCTTTGTGCTTTTGCGTCATCTGCGACGCCCGTGGACCGCGATGGGTGGTTGGACATGCGGGTGGATCTTGGCAAGAGTTATCAGAAGCGATGGTTTACACTCAAAGGGAACTTACTCTTTTACTTCGATAAGCAGGGCGATAAAGAACCGGCTGGAGTCATTATCCTGGAAGGATGCACTATAGGTAAGTCTCTAGCTCAAATATTGAAATGCATCATTTGGGAACATGGCAGTGTCCCTCGCCAAATCGAGCAAAAAAGCGGCACGGTGCCAACCTTATCTCAAAGCAGTTCAGGTCATTTTGGAATTGTTTTAATGCTGAGACAGTGAATTTAACTTATTATTTGTCTTGTAGAACTAACAGAAGAAGAAACATATAGTTTTAAAATAGTGTTCCAATGTGAAGGCGGACGGACATACTACTTGTGTACGAGCTCCCAGGCTTCCATGGAAGGTTGGATGAAGGCTCTCGCATGTGCTAGTTATGATTACATGAAACTTATGGTTGCAGAGCTGCAACGTCAACTTGATGAGGCACAAGGTATAAATGTTAAGTTATACTTTACTGACCTAGTTTATCTTCCTGTCTATTATCCAAATTATTATACCTACTGAGTTTATTCAACAAAATGCACCTGCACTTTTAATACAAAAGATAACATAATAATCTGTGAATTATAAGAAGTGTGTGAATTAGGTTGAATGCATTAACAATGAGTGACTATTAAATAACATTATTCATTAAAAAATGGGTATATCAAGTCACAAAGCATGCTCTAGAAAAAGTATAATTACTTTTATTTCCATTTACAAATGTAACCAAAGGTAATAGTTGCTTATTTTCCAGCTGAAGATGCTGCAGATGCCGAATCGTTGGTGACAGTCACTATTTCTGATGAGGAGCCAAAGGTCCCACCCAGAGGTCAAAGGCATAATCCCTTCAACAGAGTAGCCGAGTCTGAACCTAAGACTGTGCAAGGAAGTAGACATCGTAAGTAATAAAATTTATTTAATTATACTGTTAATTGTGATTGATATTGCTAATTGCAAGCAAATTTACTTTGGTATTTTAACTTTCATGTTTTACCAAGGCTGTATTTACAATGAAGGAAACATTTATAAATTTTAAATCTTTGTGAAACAATTTTTATTACACTATTCTGAAAATTAAAACAACTCCACATCATTATAAATGAGTTTGAAGATAACATAAATAAATAAAATAAACATTAAAGGCAAAGTTATTTTATAAATTCGGAGCAAGTGAAACTTACTGTAATAAAATAATAATGAATAACATCCACTGCATATTATGTGGTGAAAGTGAAATACTAACATATTTGGTTACCAAACTACTGTTTATTATGAATAATTATTTTGTAATTGTATCAAATTCTTTGTGGGTATCATAATAGTGTGATAAAATGTTGTTTATCAGCATTGCGCTGTGTGCATGAAACAAATTAATATTTTCTTATCAAGTACTATATCAAGGGGGAAATTTCCCAGGAACAAGCCAATTTTTTAAAGCTGTACTAATTAATTTTGCCAAGGTCATTGAATTTGTAAGAGTTTTTGTTAATAAGTCGTATTAAGTTGAATATCACATTAATTCCAGACAAGGAAAACGCAAAGCCCGAGGTATTCCGCAAGAAGGTGTCATTCCGCGACATCCACTCGACGCACGGGCGCAAGATCCTCGCGGACCGCAGCGCGTGGCGCGCGCGCATCATCAGGAACAAGGAACTCGGCGACCAGCCACTCATACAGCTGTGATCATGGCTCCAACTTGCCGCGGGAATCTGAACCTTAAGGTAGAAGGAAATGTATCCTTGCTCTGAAGTTTTACTTTGAATGATAAACAAAGTTTTATTTTATTTTAGAATTAGTAAGAGATAATTTTACCTGTATGACTTAAGTAGTATTAATTCGTGAGTATATTGTATATTCTGTGATAAACTGAACTCATAAATATAAACAAGAATATAAAAGAGGCTTTGTAAGCAGTGTACCTATTATTGTCCGGCCACCGAGAGAATGCGTTCCTGACACATTGTGTTTGACATAACGAGGTAACTTTGAAAGGCCGTCTACGAAAACAAACAAAAAAAAAGTCGTCTATTTTGACCCTACAAACAAATAATAAGCAATAAAATGATATTAAAACACACTGATTTAAAATTTTATAACTGATGGCTTACTGTAAGGGTAATAATTACTGATAAAATATGTATTTTTAAAAATGTAAACAACATCATATTTTCGTAGGGATGTGCTAAAAATATCAGTCAATTTTAAAGTTATCAATCAATTTCTAATAAAAAAGCAGAATAAGTAGCTTGGTTATAAAAACATGATATCGACGTAAATATGGATATGCTTGAAGCATAACTATTGCGGTTAGTGAAAGAAAATAAATCGGCAAATGTTCGATATGAAATAGATGAATTGGCTCTGCAGTACGGTCATCGGGTGCTGAGACTTATATATTATTGCCAATACAATGCTTTTGAGTTTCGTTTGTAAAAAGGCAGCAGTTGGATTTTTTTGCTAGTTCTTTTCGACCTTGGGCTTAGCTTCAAAATTAACGTTATACAAGTATCTATACTAATATTATAAAGCTGAAGAGTTTGTTTGTTTGTTTGTTTGAACGCACTAATCTCAGGAACTACTGGTTCGAATTTAAAAATTCTTTTTGTGTTGGATAGACCATTTATCGAGGCAGGTTTTAGGCTATATAACATCACGCTGCAACTATTAGGAGCGAAGAAATAATGGAAAATGGGAAAAAAACGGGGAAAATTATTCATCCTTGAGGGCTTCCGTTGCGTGCGCTGCGAAAGCGGTTCTAGGAACCAAAAATATATGTATGAAAGAATAAAGGGACCTTTTTACCGCGGGAAAACTTCGCATTCCCACGGGAAACCGACTTCTACGCGAACGGAGTCGCGAGCGGCCACTAGTCTTTAATCTAATTATTTACGTTCCTACAGTAAAACAATACTGTTTCGATTTTGTTTTTTATTATTTTACCTAGATTTTAACCCGTAACAACATAAAACTATTTTTATATTATAAATAAAATATAAATAAGATAAGCAAGTTTTTTTTCTGTTGATTGAAAAATGATTTATCAATGTTGTTTTTTACCCCAACACTAATGGCATGTGTCACAAGCGCAATCTCTCGGTGGCCAGACTATAGCCAGTATTTATTTTGATTTGTAGTTTAAATTGCACATCAACCATCAGCACAACACTATTTTTAAGTAGATTTATTATATAACAATTTTCACCATAGTAAATAAAATATGTAGAGAAATGGAAAGATAAAGTCTCATTGTGACCACTAGACTGTAGACCACTGTCTAACTTGTAGACACAGGACTAACCAATATTTTTGTATGGATAATAAATAAATAAATTTTTATTTCATAATACATTTCTTTTACAAACATGCTGAGGAGCATGTAAATGCCTGAAGTTAAAGGCTCCGCTCTTCCCTAAGCTAAAATTGATTTACATTAGTTTTGTACATATGAAAAAATAAAAATAAAAACTAAATATAAAATGTTTCTTAAATAATAAAACCATGTAGTCCAAAGTTTGTAGCCATGACTTAAGTTTATCCTTACATTCAATGAAAGATTTATCATATACAAGCGACCCGGTATAATTTTGGCCGACTTGCTCACAAAATATTGAATTTTGGCCTACTTCAAAAAACCTTTTCTAATTTAAATGAATAAATTCCCTAAAAGATGGCGAAAACCGCATTAAAATCCGTTGTGTGGTTTAGGAGGAGTTAGCGGCCAAACATACAAACAGACACAAATAGCGACTTGGATTTATACTATATAATGATAATGATGATGTATACCAGTTCATTTATTTTGTTGTATAAAAATGATGATCGTTTTTTATACTGCCTGTTTGCGAATTCTGTTTTTATTGAGGGAACTTGTACTATACGATTTTTATTTCGTTTATTTTGGATCTTTCTTTCTTCTTTTCAGCATGATTGAGTCCACTGTTGGACATATGCCTCTTGATGGGTTTTCCATATGGTTCTTGAAGCGGCGGTTCTGGCCCTGTCTTCTAAAATATCGTCCGACCATCTGGCTGGTGGTCTGCCGACATTTCTTCTACCTGTTCGAGGTCTCCAGTGTAGGACATGGCAGCTCCATCGGTCGTCATCTCTACGATAAACATGACCGGCCCTTTGCCACTTAAGTCTTGCAACCCGATTACCGACGTCGGTTGGTGCGTTGGCGGATCAGTATGTTTGAGACCTTGTCTCGTAGGGAGATGCCAAGCATCGCACGTTCCATTGCTCTCTGGGTTACTCTTAGGCGGTGTATTAGCCCTGCAGTTAGAGTCCATGTCTCGCAAATAAGGTTGTCAATTGATAGAAGAACAGACAAATTTTTATTTTGAAAATGTAGGAGGGCACTATTAAAATTTATACTAGTTTTGGATTTTTCTGGTATGATTTTATCTTTTGTTTTAATAAGCAGAGTAAAATAGTGTAGTGGTCTGTGGTGGTAGTTTGTAAGATAGCTATGGATGCTGATGTTTTTTAGGATTTATTTTAATTATGAAATGGTCAAGACAGTTCATTTCCCTTGTGGGTAGTGTATGTCCGGCTAGAATTGCATAAGAAGATAGCATTGTGACATAATTTTCTCTATTTTTATGTTCATAATATTGTTCTATAACCCCGCGTCTTAAGTTTATATTTATATCGCCTGTGATTACAATATTTTTTTTTTCTATGATAAGCGATTCCAAATGTAATCCCAAGGAGTCAATAAAGATGTCAGCGTTTAAATTTGCAGGTGGCCTGTATATACCCATAATATTATTATTTAGTACTTCAATTTAAAGGCATGATGCATGTGATAGCTTAATTTCTTTAACTTTATGTTTTAATAATTTTTTTACATAAGCTACTACTCCATCGTTTTTATTTATATGGTTTTTAGTATTATATGAGACGCTAAACTAATGATGTCCGCAAGGGCGGATCCAGTGGGGATCATGCCTTCCCTGGGCTGGGTCCAGGGCCTATATGGACCACTGATTAAAATTGGTAAACATAATGTATTGTGACTGACCACTACTATGTGACCCCCTGCCGCCAAAGCTGGATCCGCCCTTGGATGTCTGTCAAACGCTAGGGCCGTTTACCGTTAAAATTTATTTTACATCTAAAAGTACCTAGGAACCAAAAGAACCAATTTCCAACAAATATTGGGAAAGCACATTGAAAAGCTAACTGAATCAACGTTTTACTTTTTGCGAGCTAAAACACTTAGAAACGTCAGTAAGTATGTAAGTTAATGACAGAAACAAATCAAGCGGCACAAAAACAAAATCTCTGCCAGCTATCCAAGTCAAAACTGTATTAGCACTAAGACCGACCATTATTAGACTCCCCGCGGTTTACATTTATATATACCGGGTGTCCAGGAAACAATGGATAACATCTGAAGGGCTAATAGTAGAACTAAAGGCAAGCCTAAAAATATATTGATTGTTTCCTGGACACCCTGTAGATGAAATCTGAGTAAGGTTAGTAAATCCTACTAATATTATAAATGTTAAAGTTTGTGAGGATGTATGGATGAATGGATGGATGGATGGATGGATGTTTGTTAGGTACTCTTTCAGGTAAACACTACTGGATGGATTTGGATGAAACTTTGCAGTATTATAGGTTATACATCAGAATAACACATTCCCACGGGAAACCGACTTCCACGCGAACGGAGTCGCGGGCAGCCACTAGTAAAGCATATGTCTTTTAATAGAGGTCAATTTTTCCGCGCTCATCTTTTTTTTTTCTTATTCACCGTAAAGCCTTCACACATTAAGGTTTGGCTTTTTAAGAAATTTATTAATTTAACGGTGGACCTTAATGTTATTGCATTATCCCTGTGCAAGACATGTGCATCTGCATTGAGTGTGCTTCTTTTCAACTTTTAGTAAGAGACGTTAACTTTCTAAGAAACGTTTACAAACGTCTGCACTGAGTACCTATTCTATGTTTTGGGTTATAACTAATGCAACTTGACTTATACATTTTTTTGACTTAATGCTACGAGTTTTTACTTTTTTTTTACTAAATTTCTTAAAAAATTCGGGTCGGTGACATTTCGGACAAAAAAAACTCGGACACCTTCGCCAATGTATGGATTTTCAATTTTAATATTATTTTTTTTCATACATTGGCGAAGGTGTCCGAGTTTTTTTGGTCCGAAATGTCACCGACCCAAAAATTCACGTCTTTCACTAAAAGTTGGAAAAAAGAACACTTAATGCAGATGCACATGTGCAAGACGGCGACATCAACCAAAGAAAACACTGCAAAAGTGCGCGGTAACCACAAAGTAGAAGAGGCGTTCTTAGAGAGAGGTTACTTCATTTTTTCAAATAGTTAGTATGAAATATGCACTTTTTGAATAGCTGATGAATTGGGGAAGTTATTTGTGTAATTTTTACGCAAAATTATTCAGACTTTTTTAAGAAAATCGCTATTTGTTGTCATAAGACTTAACTTTTTTTTAAAGGTTTGAGGTATGGTTTAGTATGTTTTATACCTACTTGTTTTCTTGATTTTTTCTAAAATAAGGACGTTGTTTAAGGCAAATTTTAATCTTAAATAGATATTATTTTATTTATCAAGCCACCATAAAATATTAAAAGATTAAACTTAATTTTCAATTTTTCACTAAAAGGATAAATTTGAACTTCAAAACTTTTTTTATAAAAAAACTTAAATGTTGCTAATTATCTCAGAAATTATACATTTTCGGACGTTTTATAATATGACTTAATTGACTGCAAATAGGTTCTACTTTAACCCCTTACAAGGAATGTATCGCATTACCAATCACCCTGTATATACAAGGTGTCCCAAAAGGTTACGTAGCTGGGAAGGGCGGTGGAAGGGGTGGTCACAAGGGTCACCAGATACGTAACCTTTTGAGACACCTTGTATATATTTCATTATCACAAAACATAGTTACACAGAATTTACAATAAATGTTACTCAAATTCAATTATTCCATTCCTTAATTCAGTAGCATAAAAGTAAAAAAGGGGTAGAACAATAAGTTTGCTAAGAATATATTTTATTGGATGTGTAAACGTATGAGCAAAATAATCTAAAAAGGTCGGCTGCCGCTAGACGATATCAATGTAAAACGCGACCCCATTCTTTATACCGTTCTCTAGCTAGAGTATCGAACTATTATGTTCACATTGATAATATAATAGTTATCATTAACCACTAAAGAAAACTTATATGAGGTAATCACTATCCTAAGGAACCTAAGCTTCACAGTAATCTAATAATCATCAATACTAATCAATCAATCGATACTAAAAACTAATAAATAAAATAGACAAAAATATGTATGTAAATATTAACTTAAATAATAACATTAATTCACAATAAATAAGTACACAGTTTCTTAAATTATATTAAGTTTTAAATAAAAATGCCGGTAGAATGTCTATGGATTTCGGGAATTCTGTTCGGGAGTACCGTTGCAGTTGAGGATTATTATTCTACCTTTTTGGCACTGAGAGTTCTAAATATAAATGCACGTTGAATGTCCATGGATCAATTCTGTTTCGGGAGTACTGTTGCAGTTGAGGATTATTAATATACCTTTTTGGCACTGAGAGTTCTAAATATAAATGCACGTTGAATGTCCATGGATCAATTCTGATCCAGGAGTACCGTTACAGTTGAGGATTATTAATATACCTTTTTGGCACTGAGAGTTCTACTATGGCACATCGCAATCGCAGAGCCCGTTTGCAACGGGTTTCTTAAATTATATTAAGTTTTAAATAAAAATGCCGGTAGAATGTCTATGGATTTCGGGAATTCTGTTCGGAAGTACCGTTGCAGTTGAGGATTATTATTCTACCTTTTTGGCACTGTGAGTTCTAAATAGAAATGCACGTTGAATGTCCATGGATCAATTCTGTTTCAGGAGTACCGTTGCAGTTGAGGATTATTATTCTACCTTTTTGGCACTGAGAGTTCTAAATATAAATGCACGTTGAATGTCCATGGATCAATTCTGTTTCGGGAGTACTGTTGCAGTTGAGGATTATTAATATACCTTTTTGGCACTGAGAGTTCTAAATATAAATGCACGTTGAATGTCCATGGATCAATTCTGTTTCAGGAGTACCGTTTCAGTTGAGGATTATTAATATACCTTTTTGGCACTGAGAGTTCTACTATGGCACATCGCAATCGCAGAGCCCGTTTTCAACGGGTTTCTTAAATTATATTAAGTTTTAAATAAAAATGCCGGTAGAATGTCTATGGATTTCGGGAATTCTGTTTGGAAGTACCGTTGCAGTTGAGGATTATTAATATACCTTTTTGGCACCGAAATAAAAATGCACGTTGAATGTCCATTGATCAATTCTGTTTCAAGAGTACCGTTGCAGTTGAGGATTATTATTCTCCCTTTTTGGCACTGAGAGTTCTAAATATAAATGCACGTTGAATGTCCATGGATCAATTCTGTTTCAGGAGTACCGTTGCAGTTGAGGATTGTTAATATACCTTTTTGGCACTGAGAGTCCTAAATATAAATGCACGTTGAATGTCCATGGATCAATTCTGTTTCGGGAGTACCGTTGCAGTTGAGGATTATTAAAATACCTTTTTGGCACTGAGAGTCCTAAATATAAATGCACGTTGAATGTCCATGGATCAATTCTGTTTCGGGAGTACCGTTGCAGTTGAGGATTATTAATATACCTTTTTGGCACTGAGAGTTCTACTATGGCACATCGCAATCGCAGAGCCCGTTTTCAACAGGTTTCTTAAATTATATTAAGTTTTTAATAAAAATGCCGGTAGAATGTCTATGGATTTCGGGAATTCTGTTTGGAAGTAGCGTTGCAGTTGAGGATTATTAATATACCTTTTTGGCACCGAAATATAAATGCACGTTGAATGTCCATTGATCAATTCTGTTTCAAGAGTACCGTTGCAGTTGAGGATTATTATTCTACCTTTTTGGCACTGAGAGTTCTAAATATAAATGCACGTTGAATGTCCATGGATCAATTCTGTTTCAGGAGTACCGTTGCAGTTGAGGATTATTATTCTACCTTTTTGGCACTGAGAGTTCTAAATATAAATGCACGTTGAATGTCCATGGATCAATTCTGTTTCAGGAGTACCGTTGAAGTTGAGGATTATTAATATACCTTTTTGGCACTGAGAGTTCTAAATATAAATGCACGTTGAATGTCCATGGACCAATTCTGTTTCGGGAGTACTGTTGCAGTTGAGGATTATTAATATACCTTTTTGGCACTGAGAGTTCTAAATATAAATGCACGTTGAATGTCCATGGATCAATTCTGTTTCAGGAGTACCGTTGCAGTTGAGGATTATTAATATACCTTTTTGGCACTGAGAGTTCTACTATGGCACATCGCAATCGCAGAGCCCGTTTTCAACGGGTTTCTTAAATTATATTAAGTTTTAAATAAAAATGCCGGTAGAATGTCTATGGATTTCGGGAATTCTGTTTGGAAGTACCGTTGCAGTTGAGGATTATTAATATACCTTTTTGGCACCGAAATATAAATGCACGTTGAATGTCCATTGATCAATTCTGTTTCAAGAGTACCGTTGCAGTTGAGGATTATTATTCTCCCTTTTCGGCACTGAGAGTTCTAAATATAAATGCACGTTGAATGTCCATGGATCAATTCTGTTTCAGGAGTACCGTTGCAGTTGAGGATTATTAATATACCTTTTTGGCACTGAGAGTCCTAAATATAAATGCACGTTGAATGTCAGTCAATGGATCAATTCTGTTTCGGGAGTACCGTTGCAGTTGAGGATTATTAATATACTTTTTTGGCACTGAAATATAAATGCACGTTGAATGTCCATTGATCAATTCTGTTTCAAGAGTACCGTTGCAGTTGAGGATTATTATTCTACCTTTTTGGCACTGAGAGTCCTAAATATAAATGCACGTTGAAAGTCCATTGATCATTTCTGTTTCGAGAGTACCGTTGCAGTTGAGGATTATTATTCTACCTTTTTGGCACTGAGAGTTCTAAATATAAATGCACGTTGAATGTCCATGGATCAATTCTGTTTCAAGAGTACCGTTGCAGTTGAGGATTATTATTCTCCCTTTTTGGCACTGAGAGTTCTAAATATAAATGCACGTTGAATGTCCATGGATCAATTCTGTTTCAGGAGTACCGTTGCAGTTGAGGATTATTAATATACCTTTTTGGCACTGAGAGTCCTAAATATAAATGCACGTTGAATGTCCATGGATCAATTGTTTCAGGAGTACCGTTGCAGTTGAGGATTATTAATATACCTTTTTGGCACTGAGAGTTCTACTATGGCACATCGCAATCGCAGAGCCCGTTTGCAACGGGTTTCTTAAATTATATTAAGTTTTAAATAAAAATGCCGGTAGAATGTCTATGGATTTCGGGAATTCTGTTCGGAAGTACCGTTGCAGTTGAGGATTATTATTCTACCTTTTTGGCACTGTGAGTTCTAAATAGAAATGCACGTTGAATGTCCATGGATTAATTCTGTTTCAGGAGTACCGTTGCAGTTGAGGATTATTATTCTACCTTTTTGGCACTGAGAGTTCTAAATATAAATGCACGTTGAATGTCCATGGATCAATTCTGTTTCAGGAGTACCGTTGCAGTTGAGGATTATTAATATACCTTTTTGGCACTGAGAGTCCTAAATATAAATGCACGTTGAATGTCAGTCAATGGATCAATTCTGTTTCGGGAGTACCGTTGCAGTTGAGGATTATTAATATACGTTTTTGGCACTGAAATATAAATGCACGTTGAATGTCCATTGATCAATTCTGTTTCAAGAGTACCGTTGCAGTTGAGGATTATTATTCTACCTTTTTGGCACTGAGAGTCCTAAATATAAATGCACGTTGAAAGTCCATTGATCATTTCTGTTTCGAGAGTACCGTTGCAGTTGAGGATTATTATTCTACCTTTTTGGCACTGAGAGTTCTAAATATAAATGCACGTTGAATGTCCATGGATCAATTCTGTTTCAAGAGTACCGTTGCAGTTGAGGATTATTATTCTCCCTTTTTGGCACTGAGAGTTCTAAATATAAATGCACGTTGAATGTCCATGGATCAATTCTGTTTCAGGAGTACCGTTGCAGTTGAGGATTATTAATATACCTTTTTGGCACTGAGAGTCCTAAATATAAATGCACGTTGAATGTCCATGGATCAATTGTTTCAGGAGTACCGTTGCAGTTGAGGATTATTAATATACCTTTTTGGCACTGAGAGTTCTACTATGGCACATCGCAATCGCAGAGCCCGTTTGCAACGGGTTTCTTAAATTATATTAAGTTTTAAATAAAATGCCGGTAGAATGTCTATGGATTTCGGGAATTCTGTTCGGGAGTACCGTTGCAGTTGAGGATTATTATTCTACCTTTTTGGCACTGAGAGTTCTAAATATAAATGCACGTTGAATGTCCATGGATCAATTCTGTTTCGGGAGTACTGTTGCAGTTGAGGATTATTAATATACCTTTTTGGCACTGAGAGTTCTAAATATAAATGCACGTTGAATGTCCATGGATCAATTCTGTTTCGGGAGTACTTTTGCAGTTGAGGATTATTAATATACCTTTTTGGCACTGAGAGTTCTACTATGGCACATCGCAATCGCAGAGACCGTTTTCAACGGGTTTCTTAAATTATATTAAGTTTTAAATAAAAATGCCGGTAGAATGTCTATGGATTTCGGGAATTCTGTTTGGAAGTACCGTTGCAGTTGAGGATTATTAATATACCTTTTTGGCACCGAAATATAAATGCACGTTGAATGTCCATTGATCAATTCTGTTTCAAGAGTACCGTTGCAGTTGAGGATTATTATTCTCCCTTTTCGGCACTGAGAGTTCTAAATATAAATGCACGTTGAATGTCCATGGATCAATTCTGTTTCAGGAGTACCGTTGCAGTTGAGGATTATTAATATACCTTTTTGGCACTGAGAGTTCTACTATGGCACATCGCAATCGCAGAGCCCGTTTTCAACGGGTTTCTTAAATTATATTAAGTTTTAAATAAAAATGCCGGTAGAATGTCTATGGATTTCGGGAATTCTGTTTGGAAGTACCGTTGCAGTTGAGGATTATTAATATACCTTTTTGGCACCGAAATATAAATGCACGTTGAATGTCCATTGATCAATTCTGTTTCAAGAGTACCGTTGCAGTTGAGGATTATTATTCTCCCTTTTTGGCACTGAGAGTTCTAAATATAAATGCACGTTGAATGTCCATGGATCAATTCTGTTTCAGGAGTACCGTTGCAGTTGAGGATTATTAATATACCTTTTTGGCACTGAAAGTCCTAAATATAAATGCACGTTGAATGTCCATGGATCAATTGTTTCAGGAGTACCGTTGCAGTTGAGGATTATTAATATACCTTTTTGGCACTGAGAGTTCTACTATGGCACATCGCAATCGCAGAGCCCGTTTGCAACGGGTTTCTTAAATTATATTAAGTTTTAAATAAAAATGCCGGTAGAATGTCTATGGATTTCGGGAATTCTGTTCGGAAGTACCGTTGCAGTTGAGGATTATTATTCTACCTTTTTGGCACTGTGAGTTCTAAATAGAAATGCACGTTGAATGTCCATGGATCAATTTTGTTTCAGGAATACCGTTGCAGTTGAGGATTATTATTCTACCTTTTTGGCACTGAGAGTTCTAAATATAAATGCACGTTGAATGTCCATGGATCAATTCTGTTTCGGGAGTACCGTTGCAGTTGAGGATTATTAATATACCTTTTTGGCACTGAGAGTCCTAAATATAAATGCACGTTGAATGTCCATGGATCAATTCTGTTTCAGGAGTACCGTTGCAGTTGAGGATTATTTATATACCTTTTTGGCACTGAGAGTTCTACTATGGCACATCGCAATCGCAGAGCCCGTTTTCAACGGGTTTCTTAAATTATATTAAGTTTTAAATAAAAATGCCGGTAGAATGTCTATGGATTTCGGGAATTCTGTTTGGAAGTACCGTTGCAGTTGAGGATTATTAATATACCTTTTTGGCACCGAAATATAAATGCACGTTGAATGTCCATTGATCAATTCTGTTTCAAGAGTACCGTTGCAGTTGAGGATTATTATTCTCCCTTTTTGGCACTGAGAGTTCTAAATATAAATGCACGTTGAATGTCCATGGATCAATTCTGTTTCAGGAGTACCGTTGCAGTTGAGGATTATTAATATACCTTTTTGGCACTGAGAGTCCTAAATATAAATGCACGTTGAATGTCCATGGATCAATTCTGTTTCGGGAGTACCGTTGCAGTTGAGGATTATTAAAATACCTTTTTGGCACTGAGAGTCCTAAATATAAATGCACGTTGAATGTCCATGGATCAATTCTGTTTCGGGAGTACCGTTGCAGTTGAGGATTATTAAAATACCTTTTTGGCACTGAGAGTCCTAAATATAAATGAACGTTGAATGTCCATGGATCAATTCTGTTTCGGGAGTACCGTTGCAGTTGAGGATTATTAATATACCTTTTTGGCACTGAGAGTTCTACTATGGCACATCGCAATCGCAGAGCCCGTTTTCAACGGGTTTCTTAAATAATATTAAGTTTTTAATAAAAATGCCGGTAGAATGTCTATGGATTTCGGGAATTCTGTTTGGAAGTACCGTTGCAGTTGAGGATTATTAATATACCTTTTTGGCACCGAAATATAAATGCACGTTGAATGTCCATTGATCAATTCTGTTTCAAGAGTACCGTTGCAGTTGAGGATTATTATTCTACCTTTTTGGCACTGAGAGTTCTAAATATAAATGCACGTTGAATGTCCATGGATCAATTCTGTTTCAGGAGTACCGTTGCAGTTGAGGATTATTAATATACCTTTTTGGCACTGAGAGTCCTAAATATAAATGCACGTTGAATGTCCATGGATCAATTCTGTTTCAGGAGTACCGTTGCAGTTGAGGATTATTATTCTACCTTTTTGGCACTGAGAGTTCTAAATATAAATGCACGTTGAATGTCCATGGATCAATTCTGTTTCGGGAGTACTGTTGCAGTTGAGGATTATTAATATACCTTTTTTGGCACTGAGAGTTCTAAATATAAATGCACGTTGAATGTCCATGGATCAATTCTGTTTCAGGAGTACCGTTGCAGTTGAGGATTATTAATATACCTTTTTGGCACTGAGAGTTCTACTATGGCACATCGCAATCGCAGAGCCCGTTTTCAACGGGTTTCTTAAATTATATTAAGTTTTAAATAAAAATGCCGGTAGAATGTCTATGGATTTCGGGAATTCTGTTTGGAAGTACCGTTGCAGTTGAGGATTATTAATATACCTTTTTGGCACCGAAATATAAATGCACGTTGAATGTCCACTGATCAATTCTGTTTCAAGAGTACCGTTGCAGTTGAGGATTATTATTCTACCTTTTTGGCACTGAGAGTTCTAAATATAAATGCACGTTGAATGTCCATGGATCAATTCTGTTTCAGGAGTACCGTTGCAGTTGAGGATTATTATTCTACCTTTTTGGCACTGAGAGTCCTAAATATAAATGCACGTTGAATGTCCATGGATCAATTCTGTTTCAGTAGTACCGTTGCAGTTGAGGATTATTAAAATACCTTTTTGGCACTGAGAGTCCTAAATATAAATGCACGTTGAATGTCCATGGATCAATTCTGTTTCGGGAGTACCGTTGCAGTTGAGGATTATTAATATACCTTTTTGGCACTGAGAGTTCTACTATGGCACATCGCAATCGCAGAGCCCGTTTTCAACGGGTTTCTTAAATAATATTAAGTTTTTAATAAAAATGCCGGTAGAATGTCTATGGATTTCGGGAATTCTGTTTGGAAGTACCGTTGCAGTTGAGGATTATTAATTTACCTTTTTGGCACCGAAATATAAATGCACGTTGAATGTCCATTGATCAATTCTGTTTCAAGAGTACCGTTGCAGTTGAGGATTATTATTCTACCTTTTTGGCACTGAGAGTTCTAAATATAAATGCACGTTGAATGTCCATGGATCAATTCTGTTTCAGGAGTACCGTTGCAGTTGAGGATTATTAATATACGGTTTCTTAAATTATATTAAGTTTTAAATAAAAATGCCGGTAGAATGTCTATGGATTTCGGGAATTCTGTTTGGAAGTACCGTTGCAGTTGAGGATTATTAATATACCTTTTTGGCACCGAAATATAAATGCACGTTGAATGTCCATTGATCAATTCTGTTTCAAGAGTACCGTTGCAGTTGAGGATTATTATTCTCCCTTTTTGGCACTGAGAGTTCTAAATATAAATGCACGTTGAATGTCCATGGATCAATTCTGTTTCAGGAGTACCGTTGCAGTTGAGGATTATTAATATACCTTTTTGGCACTGAGAGTCCTAAATATAAATGCACGTTGAATGTCCATGGATCAATTCTGTTTCGGGAGTACTGTTGCAGTTGAGGATTATTAATATACCTTTTTGGCACTGAGAGTTCTAAATATAAATGCACGTTGAATGTCCATGGATCAATTCTGTTTCGGGAGTACCGTTGCAGTTGAGGATTATTAATATACCTTTTTGGCACTGAGAGTTCTACTATGGCACATCGCAATCGCAGAGCCCGTTTTCAACAGGTTTCTCAAATTATATTAAGTTTTAAATAAAAATGCCGGTAGAATGTCTATGGATTTCGGAAAATTCTGTTTGGAAGTACCGTTGCAGTTGAGGATTATTAATATACCTTTTTGGCACCGAAATATAAATGCACGTTGAATGTCCATTGATCAATTCTGTTTCAAGAGTACCGTTGCAGTTGAGGATTATTATTCTACCTTTTTGGCACTGAGAGTTCTAAATATAAATGCACGTTGAATGTCCATGGATCAATTCTGTTTCAGGAGTACCGTTGCAGTTGAGGATTATTAATATACCTTTTTGGCACTGAGAGTTCTACTATGGCACATCGAAATCGCAGAGCCCGATTTCAACGGGTTTCTTAAATTATATTAAGTTTTTAATAAAAATGCCGGTAGAATGTCTATGGATTTCGGGAATTCTGTTCGGAAGTACCGTTGCAGTTGAGGATTATTATTCTACCTTTTTGGCACTGTGAGTTCTAAATAGAAATGCACGTTGAATGTCCATGGATCAATTCTGTTTCAGGAGTACCGTTGCAGTTGAGGATTATTATTCTACCTTTTTGGCACTGAGAGTTCTACTATGGCACATCGAAATCGCAGAGCCCGATTTCAACGGGTTTCTTAAATTATATTAAGTTTTTAATAAAAATGCCGGTAGAATGTCTATGAATTTCGGGAATTCTGTTTGGAAGTACCGTTGCAGTTGAGGATTATTAATATACCTTTTTGGCACCGAAATATAAATGCACGTTGAATGTCCATTGATCAATTCTGTTTCAAGAGTACCGTTGCAGTTGAGGATTATTAATATACCTTTTTGGCACTGAGAGTTCTACTATGGCACATCGCAATCGCAGAGCCCGTTTTCAACGGGTTTCTTAAATTATATTAAGTTTTTAATAAAAATGCCGGTAGAATGTCTATGGATTTCGGGAATTCTGTTTGGAAGTACCGTTGCAGTTGAGGATTATTAATATACCTTTTTGGCACCGAAATATAAATGCACGTTGAATGTCCATTGATCAATTCTGTTTCAAGAGTACCGTTGCAGTTGAGGATTATTATTCTCCCTTTTTGGCACTGAGAGTTCTAAATATAAATGCACGTTGAATGTCCATGGATCAATTCTGTTTCAGGAGTACCGTTGCAGTTGAGGATTATTAATATACCTTTTTGGCACTGAGAGTCCTAAATATAAATGCACGTTGAATGTCCATGGATCAATTCTGTGTCGGGAGTACCGTTGCAGTTGAGGATTATTAAAATACCTTTTTGGCACTGAGAGTCCTAAATATAAATACAAGTTGAATGTCCATGGATCAATTCTGTTTCGGGAGTACCGTTGCAGTTGAGGATTATTAATATACCTTTTTGGCACTGAGAGTTCTACTATGGCACATCGCAATCGCAGAGCCCGTTTTCAACGGGTTTCTTAAATTATATTAAGTTTTTAATAAAAATGCCGGTAGAATGTCTATGGATTTCGGGAATTCTGTTTGGAAGTACCGTTGCAGTTGAGGATTATTAATATACCTTTTTGGCACCGAAATATAAATGCACGTTGAATGTCCATTGATCAATTCTGTTTCAAGAGTACCGTTGCAGTTGAGGATTATTATTCTCCCTTTTTGGCACTGAGAGTTCTAAATATAAATGCACGTTGAATGTCCATGGATCAATTCTGTTTCAGGAGTACCGTTGCAGTTGAGGATTATTAATATACCTTTTTGGCACTGAGAGTCCTAAATATAAATGCACGTTGAATGTCCATGGATCAATTCTGTTTCGGGAGTACCGTTGCAGTTGGGGATTATTAAAATACCTTTTTGGCACTGAGAGTCCTAAATATAAATGCACGTTGAATGTCCATGGATCAATTCTGTTTCGGGAGTACTGTTGCAGTTGAGGATTATTAATATACCTTTTTGGCACTGAGAGTTCTAAATATAAATGCACGTTGAATGTCCATGGATCAATTCTGTTTCGGGAGTACTGTTGCAGTTGAGGATTATTAATATACCTTTTTGGCACTGAGAGTTCTAAATATAAATGCACGTTGAATGTCCATGGATCAATTCTGTTTCGGGAGTACCGTTGCAGTTGAGGATTATTAATATACCTTTTTGGCACTGAGAGTTCTACTATGGCACATCGCAATCGCAGAGCCCGTTTTCAACAGGTTTCTTAAATTATATTAAGTTTTTAATAAAAATGCCGGTAGAATGTCTATGGATTTCGGGAATTCTGTTTGGAAGTACCGTTGCAGTTGAGGATTATTAATATACCTTTTTGGCACCGAAATATAAATGCACGTTGAATGTCCATTGATCAATTCTGTTTCAAGAGTACCGTTGCAGTTGAGGATTATCATTCTACCTTTTTGGCACTGAGAGTTCTAAATATAAATGCACGTTGAATGTCCATGGATCAATTCTGTTTCAGGAGTAACGTTGCAGTTGAGGATTATTATTCTACCTTTTTGGCACTGAGAGTTCTAAATATAAATGCACGTTGAATGTCCATGGATCAATTCTGTTTCAGGAGTACCGTTGCAGTTGAGGATTATTAATATACCTTTTTGGCACTGAGAGTTCTACTATGGCACATCGAAATCGCAGAGCCCGTTTTCAACGGGTTTCTTAAATTATATTAAGTTTTTAATAAAAATGCCGGTAGAATGTCTATGGATTTCGGGAATTCTGTTCGGAAGTACCGTTGCAGTTGAGGATTATTATTCTACCTTTTTGGCACTGTGAGTTCTAAATAGAAATGCACGTTGAATGTCCATGGATCAATTCTGTTTCAGGAGTACCGTTGCAGTTGAGGATTATTATTCTACCTTTTTGGCACTGAGAGTTCTACTATGGCACATCGCAATCGCAGAGCCCGTTTTCAACGGGTTTCTTAAATTATATTAAGTTTTTAATAAAAATGCCGGTAGAATGTCTATGAATTTCGGGAATTCTGTTTGGAAGTACCGTTGCAGTTGAGGATTATTAATATACCTTTTTGGCACCGAAATATAAATGCACGTTGAATGTCCATTGATCAATTCTGTTTCAAGAGTACCGTTGCAGTTGAGGATTATTAATATACCTTTTTGGCACTGAGAGTTCTACTATGGCACATCGCAATCGCAGAGCCCGTATCAACGGGTTTCTTAAATTATATTAAGTTTTTAATAAAAATGCCGGTAGAATGTCTATGGATTTCGGGAATTCTGTTCGGAAGTACCGTTGCAGTTGAGGATTATTATTCTACCTTTTTGGCACTGTGAGTTCTAAATAGAAATGCACGTTGAATGTCCATGGATCAAATCTGTTTCAGGAGTACCGTTTCAGTTGAGGATTATTATTCTACCTTTTTGGCACTGAGAGTTCTAAATATAAATGCACGTTGAATGTCCATGGATCAATTCTGTTTCGGGAGTACTGTTGCAGTTGAGGATTATTAATATACCTTTTTGGCACTGAGAGTTCTAAATATAAATGCACGTTGAATGTCCATGGATCAATTCTGTTTCAGGAGTACCGTTGCAGTTGAGGATTATTAATATACCTTTTTGGCACTGAGAGTTCTACTATGGCACATCGCAATCGCAGAGCCCGTTTTCAACGGGTTTCTTAAATTATATTAAGTTTTAAATAAAAATGCCGGTAGAATGTCTATGGATTTCGGGAATTCTGTTTGGAAGTACCGTTGCAGTTGAGGATTATTAATATACCTTTTTGGCACCGAAATATAAATGCACGTTGAATGTCCATTGATCAATTCTGTTTCAAGAGTACCGTTGCAGTTGACGATTATTATTCTCCCTTTTTGGCACTGAGAGTTCTAAATATAAATGCACGTTGAATGTCCATGGATCAATTCTGTTTCAGGAGTACCGTTGCAGTTGAGGATTATTAATATACCTTTTTGACACTGAGAGTTCTACTATGGCACATCGCAATCGCAGAGCCCGTTTTCAACGGGTTTCTTAAATTATATTAAGTTTTAAATAAAAATGCCGGTAGAATGTCTATGGATTTCGGGAATTCTGTTCGGAAGTACCGTTGCAGTTGAGGATTATCAATATACCTTTTTGGCACTGAAATATAAATGCACGTTGAATGTCCATTGATCAATTCAGTTTCGGGAGTACCGTTGCAGTTGAGGATTATTAATATACCTTTTTGGCACTGAAATATAAATGCACGTTGAATGTCCATTGATCAATTCTGTTTCAGGAGTACCGTTGCAGTTGAGGATTATTAATATACCTTTTTGGCACCGAAATATAAATGCACGTTGAATGTCCATGGATCAATTCTGTTTCAGGAGTACCGTTGCAGTTGAGGATTATTATTCTACCTTTTTGGCACTGAGAGTTCTAAATATAAATGCACGTTGAATGTCCATGGATCAATTCTGTTTCAGGAGTACCGTTGCAGTTGAGGATTATTAATATACCTTTTTGGCACTGAGAGTTCTACTATGGCACATCGCAATCGCAGAGCCCGTTTTCAACGGGTTTCTTAAATTATATTAAGTTTTAAATAAAAATGCCGGTAGAATGTCTATGGATTTCGGGAATTCTGTTTGGAAGTACCGTTGCAGTTGAGGATTATTAATATACCTTTTTGGCACCGAAATATAAATGCACGTTGAATGTCCATTGATCAATTCTGTTTCAAGAGTACCGTTGCAGTTGAGGATTATTATTCTCCCTTTTTGGCACTGAGAGTTCTAAATATAAATGCACGTTGAATGTCCATGGATCAATTCTGTTTCAAGAGTACCGTTGCAGTTGAGGATTATTATTCTCCCTTGTTGGCACTGAGAGTTCTAAATATAAATGCACGTTGAATGTCCATGGATCAATTCTGTTTAAGGAGTACCGTTGCAGTTGAGGATTATTAATATACCTTTTTGGCACTGAGAGTCCTAAATATAAATGCACGTTGAATGTCCATGGATCAATTCTGTGTCGGGAGTACCGTTGCAGTTGAGGATTATTAAAATACCTTTTTGGCACTGAGAGTCCTAAATATAAATGCACGTTGAATGTCCATGGATCAATTCTGTTTGGAAGTACCGTTGCAGTTGAGGATTATTAATATACCTTTTTGGCACCGAAATATAAATGCACGTTGAATGTCCATGGATCAATTCTGTTTCAGGAGTACCGTTGCAGTTGAGGATTATTATTCTACCTTTTTGGCACTGAGAGTCCTAAATATAAATGCACGTTGAATGTCCATGGATCAATTCTGTGTCGGGAGTACCGTTGCAGTTGAGGATTATTAATATACCTTTTTGGCACTGAGAGTTCTAAATATAAATGCACGTTGAATGTCCATGGATCAATTCTGTTTCGGGAGTACCGTTGCAGTTGAGGATTATTAATATACCTTTTTGGCACTGAGAGTTCTACTATGGCACATCGCAATCGCAGAGCCCGTTTTCAACAGGTTTCTTAAATTATATTAAGTTTTAAATAAAAATGCCGGTAGAATGTATATGGATTTCGGGAATTCTGTTTGGAAGTACCGTTGCAGTTGAGGATTATTAATATACCTTTTTGGCACCGAAATATAAATGCACGTTGAATGTCCATGGATCAATTCTGTTTCAGGAGTACCGTTGCAGTTGAGGATTATTATTCTACCTTTTTGGCACTGAGAGTTCTAAATATAAATGCACGTTGAATGTCCATGGATCAATTCTGTTTCAGGAGTACCGTTGCAGTTGAGGATTATTAATATACCTTTTTGGCACTGAGAGTTCTACTATGGCACATCGAAATCGCAGAGCCCGATTTCAACGGGTTTCTTAAATTATATTAAGTTTTTAATAAAAATGCCGGTAGAATGTCTATGGATTTCGGGAATTCTGTTCGGAAGTACCGTTGCAGTTGAGGATTATTATTCTACCTTTTTGGCACTGTGAGTTCTAAATAGAAATGCACGTTGAATGTCCATGGATCAATTCTGTTTCAGGAGTACCGTAGCAGTTGAGGATTATTATTCTACCTTTTTGGCACTGAGAGTTCTACTATGGCACATCGCAATCGCAGAGCCCGTTTTCAACGGGTTTCTTAAATTATATTAAGTTTTTAATAAAAATGCCGGTAGAATGTCTATGAATTTCGGGAATTCTCTTTGGAAGTACCGTTGCAGTTGAGGATTATTAATATACCTTTTTGGCACCGAAAAATAAATGCACGTTGAATGTCCATTGATCAATTCTGTTTCAAGAGTACCGTTGCAGTTGAGGATTATTAATATACCTTTTTGGCACTGAGAGTTCTACTATGGCACATCGCAATCGCAGAGCCCGTATCAACGGGTTTCTTAAATTATATTAAGTTTTTAATAAAAATGCCGGTAGAATGTCTATGGATTTCGGAAATTCTGTTCGGAAGTACCGTTGCAGTTGAGGATTATTATTCTACCTTTTTGGCACTGTGAGTTCTAAATATAAATGCACGTTGAATGTCCATGGATCAATTCTGTTTCGGGAGTACTGTTGCAGTTGAGGATTATTAATATACCTTTTTGGCACTGAGAGTTCTAAATATAAATGCACGTTGAATGTCCATGGATCAATTCTGTTTCAGGAGTACCGTTGCAGTTGAGGATTATTAATATACCTTTTTGGCACTGAGAGTTCTACTATGGCACATCGCAATCGCAGAGCCCGTATCAACGGGTTTCTTAAATTATATTAAGTTTTTAATAAAAATGCCGGTAGAATGTCTATGGATTTCGGAAATTCTGTTCGGAAGTACCGTTGCAGTTGAGGATTATTATTCTACCTTTTTGGCACTGTGAGTTCTAAATATAAATGCACGTTGAATGTCCATGGATCAATTCTGTTTCGGGAGTACTGTTGCAGTTGAGGATTATTATTCTACCTTTTTGGCACTGAGAGTCCTAAATATAAATGCACGTTGAATGTCCATGGATCAATTCTGTGTCGGGAGTACCGTTGCAGTTGAGGATTATTAATATACCTTTTTGGCACTGAGAGTTCTAAATATAAATGCACGTTGAATGTCCATGGATCAATTCTGTTTCGGGAGTACCGTTGCAGTTGAGGATTATTAATATACCTTTTTGGCACTGAGAGTTCTACTATGGCACATCGCAATCGCAGAGCCCGTTTTCAACAGGTTTCTTAAATTATATTAAGTTTTAAATAAAAATGCCGGTAGAATGTATATGGATTTCGGGAATTCTGTTTGGAAGTACCGTTGCAGTTGAGGATTATTAATATACCTTTTTGGCACCGAAATATAAATGCACGTTGAATGTCCATGGATCAATTCTGTTTCAGGAGTACCGTTGCAGTTGAGGATTATTATTCTACCTTTTTGGCACTGAGAGTTCTAAATATAAATGCACGTTGAATGTCCATGGATCAATTCTGTTTCAGGAGTACCGTTGCAGTTGAGGATTATTAATATACCTTTTTGGCACTGAGAGTTCTACTATGGCACATCGAAATCGCAGAGCCCGATTTCAACGGGTTTCTTAAATTATATTAAGTTTTTAATAAAAATGCCGGTAGAATGTCTATGGATTTCGGGAATTCTGTTCGGAAGTACCGTTGCAGTTGAGGATTATTATTCTACCTTTTTGGCACTGTGAGTTCTAAATAGAAATGCACGTTGAATGTCCATGGATCAATTCTGTTTCAGGAGTACCGTAGCAGTTGAGGATTATTATTCTACCTTTTTGGCACTGAGAGTTCTACTATGGCACATCGCAATCGCAGAGCCCGTTTTCAACGGGTTTCTTAAATTATATTAAGTTTTTAATAAAAATGCCGGTAGAATGTCTATGGATTTCGGAAATTCTGTTCGGAAGTACCGTTGCAGTTGAGGATTATTATTCTACCTTTTTGGCACTGTGAGTTCTAAATATAAATGCACGTTGAATGTCCATGGATCAATTCTGTTTCGGGAGTACTGTTGCAGTTGAGGATTATTAATATACCTTTTTGGCACTGAGAGTTCTAAATATAAATGCACGTTGAATGTCCATGGATCAATTCTGTTTCAGGAGTACCGTTGCAGTTGAGGATTATTAATATACCTTTTTGGCACTGAGAGTTCTACTATGGCACATCGCAATCGCAGAGCCCGTTTTCAACGGGTTTCTTAAATTATATTAAGTTTTAAATAAAAATGCCGGTAGAATGTCTATGGATTTCGGGAATTCTGTTTGGAAGTACCGTTGCAGTTGAGGATTATTAATATACCTTTTTGGCACCGAAATATAAATGCACGTTGAATGTCCATTGATCAATTCTGTTTCAAGAGTACCGTTGCAGTTGAGGATTATTATTCTCCCTTTTTGGCACTGAGAGTTCTAAATATAAATGCACGTTGAATGTCCATGGATCAATTCTGTTTCAGGAGTACCGTTGCAGTTGAGGATTATTAATATACCTTTTTGGCACTGAGAGTCCTAAATATAAATGCACGTTGAATGTCCATGGATCAATTCTGTGTCGGGAGTACCGTTGCAGTTGAGGATTATTAAAATACCTTTTTGGCACTGAGAGTTCTAAATATAAATGCACGTTGAATGTCCATGGATCAATTCTGTTTCAGGAGTACCGTTGCAGTTGAGGATTATTAATATACCTTTTTGGCACTGAGAGTTCTACTATGGCACATCGCAATCGCAGAGCCCGTTTTCAACGGGTTTCTTAAATTATATTAAGTTTTTAATAAAAATGCCGGTAGAATGTCTATGGATTTCGGGAATTCTGTTTGGAAGTACCGTTGCAGTTGAGGATTATTAATATACCTTTTTGGCACCGAAATATAAATGCACGTTGAATGTCCATTGATCAATTCTGTTTCAAGAGTACCGTTGCAGTTGAGGATTATTATTCTCCCTTTTTGGCACTGAGAGTTCTAAATATAAATGCACGTTGAATGTCCATGGATCAATTCTGTTTCAAGAGTACCGTTGCAGTTGAGGATTATTATTCTCCCTTTTTGGCACTGAGAGTTCTAAATATAAATGCATGTTGAATGTCCATGGATCAATTCTGTTTCAGGAGTACCGTTGCAGTTGAGGATTATTAATATACCTTTTTGGCACTGAGAGTCCTAAATATAAATGCACGTTGAATGTCCATGGATCAATTCTGTTTCGGGAGTACCGTTGCAGTTGAGGATTATTAAAATACCTTTTTGGCACTGAGAGTCCTAAATATAAATGCACGTTGAATGTCCATGGATCAATTCTGTTTCGGGAGTACTGTTGCAGTTGAGGATTATTAATATACCTTTTTGGCACTGAGAGTTCTACTATGGCACATCGAAATCGCAGAGCCCGATTTCAACGGGTTTCTTAAATTATATTAAGTTTTTAATAAAAATGCCGGTAGAATGTCTATGGATTTCGGGAATTCTGTTCGGAAGTACCGTTGCAGTTGAGGATTATTATTCTACCTTTTTGGCACTGTGAGTTCTAAATAGAAATGCACGTTGAATGTCCATGGATCAATTCTGTTTCAGGAGTACCGTTGCAGTTGAGGATTATTATTCTACCTTTTTGGCACTGAGAGTTCTACTATGGCACATCGCAATCGCAGAGCCCGTTTTCAACGGGTTTCTTAAATTATATTAAGTTTTTAATAAAAATGCCGGTAGAATGTCTATGAATTTCGGGAATTCTGTTTGGAAGTACCGTTGCAGTTGAGGATTATTAATATACCTTTTTGGCACCGAAATATAAATGCACGTTGAATGTCCATTGATCAATTCTGTTTCAAGAGTAACGTTGCAGTTGAGGATTATTAATATACCTTTTTGGCACTGAGAGTTCTACTATGGCACATCGCAATCGCAGAGCCCGTATCAACGGGTTTCTTAAATTATATTAAGTTTTTAATAAAAATGCCGGTAGAATGTCTATGGATTTCGGGAATTCTGTTCGGAAGTACCGTTACAGTTGAGGATTATTATTCTACCTTTTTGGCACTGTGAGTTCTAAATAGAAATGCACGTTGAATGTCCATGGATCAAATCTGTTTCAGGAGTACCGTTTCAGTTGAGGATTATTATTCTACCTTTTTGGCACTGAGAGTTCTAAATATAAATGCACGTTGAATGTCCATGGATCAATTCTGTTTCGGGAGTACTGTTGCAGTTGAGGATTATTAATATACCTTTTTGGCACTGAGAGTTCTAAATATAAATGCACGTTGAATGTCCATGGATCAATTCTGTTTCAGGAGTACCGTTGCAGTTGAGGATTATTAATATACCTTTTTGGCACTGAGAGTTCTACTATGGCACATCGCAATCGCAGAGCCCGTTTTCAACGGGTTTCTTAAATTATATTAAGTTTTAAATAAAAATGCCGGTAGAATGTCTATGGATTTCGGGAATTCTGTTTGGAAGTACCGTTGCAGTTGAGGATTATTAATATACCTTTTTGGCACCGAAATATAAATGCACGTTGAATGTCCATTGATCAATTCTGTTTCAAGAGTACCGTTGCAGTTGACGATTATTATTCTCCCTTTTTGGCACTGAGAGTTCTAAATATAAATGCACGTTGAATGTCCATGGATCAATTCTGTTTCAGGAGTACCGTTGCAGTTGAGGATTATTAATATACCTTTTTGACACTGAGAGTTCTACTATGGCACATCGCAATCGCAGAGCCCGTTTTCAACGGGTTTCTTAAATTATATTAAGTTTTAAATAAAAATGCCGGTAGAATGTCTATGGATTTCGGGAATTCTGTTTGGAAGTACCGTTGCAGTTGAGGATTATTAATATACCTTTTTGGCACCGAAATATAAATGCACGTTGAATGTCCATTGATCAATTCTGTTTCGGGAGTACCGTTGCAGTTGAGGATTATTAATATACCTTTTTAGCACTGAAATATAAATGCACGTTGAATGTCCATTGATCAATTCTGTTTCAAGAGTACCGTTGCAGTTGAGGATTATTATTCTACTTTTTTGGCACTGAGAGTCCTAAATATAAATGCACGTTGAAAGTCCATTGATCATTTCTGTTTCAAGAGTACCGTTGCAGTTGAGGATTATTATTCTACCTTTTTGGCACTGAGAGTCCTAAATATAAATGCACGTTGAATGTCCATGGATCAATTCTGTTTCGGGAGTACTGTTGCAGTTGAGGATTATTAATATACCTTTTTGGCACTGAGAGTTCTAAATATAAATGCACGTTGAATGTCCATGGATCAATTCTGTTTCAGGAGTACCGTTGCAGTTGAAGATTATTAATATACCGTTTTGGCACTGAGAGTTCTACTATGGCACATCGCAATCGCAGAGCCCGTTTTCAACGGGTTTCTTAAATTATATTAAGTTTTAAATAAAAATGCCGGTAGAATGTCTATGGATTTCGGGAATTCTGTTCGGAAGTACCGTTGCAGTTGAGGATTATTATTCTACTTTTTTGGCACTGAGAGTTCTAAATATAAATGCATGTTGAATGTCCATGGATCAATTCTGTTTCGGGAGTACTGTTGCAGTTGAGGATTATTAATATACCTTTTTGGCACTGAGAGTTCTAAATATAAATGCACGTTGAATGTCCATGGATCAATTCTGTTTCAGGAGTACCGTTGCAGTTGAGGATTATTAATATACCTTTTTGGCACTGAGAGTTCTACTATGGCACATCGCAATCGCAGAGCCCGTTTTCAACGGGTTTCTTAAATTATATTAAGTTTTTAATAAAAATGCCGGTAGAATGTCTATGGATTTCGGGATTTCTGTTTGGAAGTACCGTTGCAGTTGAGGATTATTAATATACCTTTTTGGCACCGAAATATAAATGCACGTTGAATGTCCATGGATCAATTCTGTTTCAGGAGTACCGTTGCAGTTGAGGATTATTATTCTACCTTTTTGGCACTGAGAGTTCTAAATATAAATGCACGTTGAATGTCCATGGATCAATTCTGTTTCAGGAGTACCGTTGCAGTTGAGGATTATTAATATACCTTTTTGGCACTGAGAGTTCTACTATGGCACATCGCAATCGCAGAGCCCGTTTTCAACGGGTTTCTTAAATTATATTAAGTTTTTAATAAAAATGCCGGTAGAATGTCTATGGATTTCGGGAATTCTGTTCGGAAGTACCGTTGCAGTTGAGGATTATTATTCTACCTTTTTGGCACTGTGAGTTCTAAATAGAAATGCACGTTGAATGTCCATGGATCAATTCTGTTTCAGGAGTACCGTTGCAGTTGAGGATTATTATTCTACCTTTTTGGCACTGAGAGTTCTAAATATAAATGCACGTTGAATGTCCATGGATCAATTCTGTTTCGGGAGTACTGTTGCAGTTGAGGATTATTAATATACCTTTTTGGCACTGTGAGTTCTAAATAGAAATGCACGTTGAATGTCCATGGATCAATTGTTTCAGGAGTACCGTTGCAGTTGAGGATTATTATTCTACCTTTTTGGCACTGAGAGTTCTAAATATAAATGCACGTTGAATGTCCATTGATCAATTCTGTTTCAAGAGTACCGTTGCAGTTGAGGATTATTATTCTCCCTTTTTGGCACTGAGAGTTCTAAATATAAATGCACGTTGAATGTCCATGGATCAATTTTGTTTCAGGAGTACCGTTGCAGTTGAGGATTATTAATATACCTTTTTGACACTGAGAGTTCTACTATGGCACATCGCAATCGCAGAGCCCGTTTTCAACGGGTTTCTTAAATTATATTAAGTTTTAAATAAAAATGCCGGTAGAATGTCTATGGATTTCGGGAATTCTGTTTGGAAGTACCGTTGCAGTTGAGGATTATTAATATACCTTTTTGGCACCGAAATATAAATGCACGTTGAATGTCCATGGATCAATTCTGTTTCAAGAGTACCGTTGCAGTTGAGGATTATTATTCTACCTTTTTGGCACTGAGAGTTCTTAATATAAATGCACGTTGAATGTCCATGGATCAATTCTGTTTCAGGAGTACCGTTGCAGTTGAGGATTATTAATATACCTTTTTGGCACTGAGAGTTCTACTATGGCACATCGCAATCGCAGAGCCCGTTTTCAACGGGTTTCTTAAATTATATTAAGTTTTTAATAAAAATGCCGGTAGAATGTCTATGGATTTCGGGAATTCTGTTTGGAAGTACCGTTGCAGTTGAGGATTATTAATATACCTTTTTGGCACCGAAATATAAATGCACGTTGAATGTCCATGGATCAATTCTGTTTCAGGAGTACCGTTGCAGTTGAGGATTATTATTCTACCTTTTTGGCACTGAGAGTTCTAAATATAAATGCACGTTGAATGTCCATGGATCAATTCTGTTTCAGGAGTACCGTTGCAGTTGAGGACTATTATTCTACCTTTTTGGCACTGAGAGTTCTACTATGGCATATCGCAATCGCAGTGCCCGTTTTCAATGGCCTCGCGAACACAGGAATTGCGTTGAAAAAGACTGGCTAGTATTATAACAATTATAATTTGAAAGTTGTGGTATAGGTTTACTAAGATTAAGATGACATTCGGTTAATATAATTTACAACCCGATAATGTTAGTAAAAAGTCATCAAAGTTGCAATAAATTCCTCTGATGTTCTAGGCAATTATGGTAAAGTAATTATTGTGTACCTGTATATGCTTTTCAATATCGGAACAGATACATGATACAGATTTTGTTATATTTATGTTGTCTATTTCTTGAAAAGTTTGCGTTGATTCACACGTAGTAGCCATTTCTGAGATACTGAATAATGGTCCATAATAGCCATTGCCTAGGATTTGTGTCAGTTGGTATTAAGTATTGTATTGTCTTGTGAGTAGCTAAGTTGTGTTTAGTGTAAAGTGAGTTTTTCATTGAATTTATACTATTTTTATGTTTTTTATTGTTAAGTCTTGTATAGATTTGAATTATTTTACATTTGCAAAATAAAGATAATAAAATAAAAGAATTTATATAATTAAAAACAATTAAGTAAGAATACTTAAATTTTAATACTGACGAGATCATGCTCTGTCTTAACCTGTATGCGTTTGTCGTCACTAAGACGAAGAAAACTGCTCCACGAAAAATCCAGCAAGTAAATCAATTTTTCTTGGCAAAAACACGGGCTTGAAAGAATAATTTTGCTGTTTTTTGTGACACTCAGACACATAAATGGGTTTCTTTTCTCCTTTTAAACAAAAATGACCAGTATGTAATTTATCACTTATTTCTTTAGAATTATTGAAATTTTTGATAGCTGCCATCACCTGTTCTTTTCGTAGCACTGTAGAAAACTCAGCAATTATAGTACCTGTACCCTTCGATTTATCATGTGTCCATATACGAAAGATATCTCTTGTGTTGTTTTCCTTGATTTCAGTATTTACTATAAATAATATAAATTAATCCCCAGACTGACACACCAACTGTGTGGCCCTAAACTAAGCAAAGCTTGTAATATAGGTACCACATAGAGCTACTTTCGTTTTTTTTATATATATTTAAGATCCAACCCGGGACCATCCGTTTAGAAGTCCCGTACATAAACCGCTGCACCACAGAGGTAGTCAAGTATATAACAATGATGTTATCCATTTTATTGTTTATCCCTTTACTTCAAGTGAGTAATGAGGCCTTTAGATCAAAAGTAAGTAGTGCCCCTAGGCTTCACGATAGTTTTCTTAATTGCCTGAAGAAGAAAGAAAGATCACTCAGATAGCAGATTATTTTATCAATGAGATTCCTTTCCATGTAATGTATTAAGTAATGAAAATTTATGATATATATTTTTGCTGTCAAAATAATCTGTATTAGTTATTATAACATATTGGCGATACATTTATAACATACTATAAAGGGAAAATAAAAAATATATTTTGTATTAAGTAGTTTTATTTTAAAATTCTTGTTACATAAACGAACACTTTACACGTCAACTCAAGACAATAGGGAAAAGTCGTAACACAAATTAATTTATCAGACGCCCCTCGTCCTACGTACTAGGTCATGGAGACAAGCAAGTAATTACAATGCATTTGATCGTTTTGGTATCTCATTTAATTTAACAAAACTAGATAATATTGAGCAATACGATGCATGTATACATATAGGCCATATATGAAAGCCAGTATGACTTATAGAGGCGTGCGACATTAAATGCCAAGAAAGTGTGTTCTATACACAACAAAGTGAATATGGATACTCAATGGAAGACAAATGCCCAGTATAGAATGGTAACAAACAAGTCACACAAATGTTAGTCATGTGTCAGGATAAACTGAAATGTCAAACTTTAACATATTTAATAATGTGTTAACTTTTAAAAACAATATAATATGTGCCTCTACATTTACAAAACTAGCCGGAAAATATAGCAAAATGTTTCTTGCTACATTTTCCGACTAGCTTTTAATAGATTATGTTATATTTTGTATATGTAAATGTCATATAACTTAACTCTCGAATACATATATCTCCCAAGCCGTACGTTTATAATATGAAAAACTATAACTACAAAAGTAAACAAGGTTAAACTAGTAACTAAACGAAGATGTAGAAATTACTGTTTTATGCAAAACGGTAAGAAATTATTAAGATTTAAATATAAAGATTATGAGTGAAATATAAAGTGAGAAAATGAAATAAAACAGTAACCTTCTACATCCGACAGCAAATGTTTGTCATTGACGAACATTATAAATATGAAATATTTGGTAACAGTTCCTTAAGATTACGAACAGGGTATTCTGTGCACTGGAAAACAATTGAATACAAAAGCGAAGGGCCCGTTAGTATTTACACCACAATAAAACTTTATACAAGAACAAAAACACATCACTAACCGAGTTTCATATGGCTAACTTAAGAAATTAGTACATTCGTGGAAAATCTAAAAGAGAAAACAAACTAATGTACAAACTATAGTTAATTAAAATTAGATAAAAAAAACAAAGTAATATAAAGTTTATACAATTTGTGTGGTGGGTGGGAGTTATAATGATCTGGCCACTTTACATATATGATTTTTGGTCTTACAATATAAAATGAGTAACCTAGAATATTTCATTTTGCATTCGTCATAAATTAAACACATACACATAGCCATATAGAGTTTATGAATGAATAAGCTTAAATGATATCATAGGTAATCTATTGATTCCACATAAGCTATAATTTCATAACAATATTTATAATCATGTCATTGGGTAAATGGTAATATTCCGATTACAATATAAGTTACGTTACTATCCACAGTATGTAACATTCCTTACACCTACTTCAAAATTGCGAAGCGTGTCAGTCAATCATACCTAACGACAAAGTAGCCTCTGCTAATACAAAATAATTTAATCGAATACAATGTGAAGCAAGTGGCCAGGTGCTAGCGTGGTGGGGTGCCGTATTACATATGGAGTATCTTCACACTAATGTGTGTGTGTTTGTTTGAGTGTTGTGTGTATCTGTGTGTGTGTATGTATGTTATATTTGTGTGTGTATGTGTGTGTTATATGTGTATTGTGTATGTGTGTCACAGTTCAAATAATTTCTTTCGCTCGGCGACCATCCCCACGAGCGGCGAAGTCAGCCGACTGCCTGCGGAGCAGCGACGTCTCGCTTTCAGTTCTGAATAAACAAATTACACAATGTTAATATGCAATCCGAGAGAGATAAATAATGTACACTTATAGGTAAGTAGGATTGATAAACTTCTTCATTGTAGTTGATAATGAATTGGTTGATCAACTAGATCGTAGGTTACCCATCGTATATGTTCTCCTTCAGCATTATAATGCCCAGCAATTTTGACTATTAAGACTAATAGATGTTCGATCTCGGTACCAGTAGTTTCATTCTGTCCTTCCAACCGTAATTCAGCAAAACTTTTTAGCTTCAATAGAAAATACCCTACCACCAGTATACTCATGATAAACCCCGTGCTGCCCTCTACCGTGTGTATAGTACCTGCACTGGCGACAGCTGCAGGCTCCTTGTCTCCGAGGTGTATGGAATGTCGCGCATGCGCGCCTCCATGCTCGACATCGCCTGCACCACACATACACACACCGTTATGTACATACACACACACACCGATCAGTGATCGAGTTGCTGAACGTGCTTAGTGCAAGTGCTTTTGTAGTGCATTGATTTCAGTGTAACAAAACACACTCGTTTAGGTTTTTTTTGCAAATTTATGTGCCAATACGCTGTGAACGTCATAGTATGGCGGTCTTAAACAACCTAAATAATAAGTCTAAGTAACTAGCTTGCTTTTTCCATATTGTGGTAATCTATATTCAAACTATTAATTTTCTTTTTTAAATAAATTCATCCATTTTTGTTTATTAATAATAAGTCTAGATTAAATCAATTTGTTATTGTTTGGTAGTACTTCATGCAGCTGAGTTTATTTGCAAAAGCTGTTATTTTATCTCTCATGCAATGGGAGCTTTATAAATGTTTGTTGTTAATAAATCCCTACCAATTACAATATTTATTTAATTAATTCTGGACTTACAAATTAAATGTGGTTTTAAATTCATTAAATGTAAGTAAATCAAGGTAAAGATAACTTCATGAAGACATTAGATAAGTAAACCTAATCTAAGTAGTTTTAGCAAAACTTAAGTGGTAATTTACTAATAGCAGTTACATTTTTTATTATTAAATCTAGTTCTGTCACCACAACAGATGATAGCTGGGTAACGTTATAAAATTATGATTCAACTCGTCAAACAAAAAAAAAACAAATGATAATTCGTCTCAGAAAAAGATATATTTTAGTTTGATGTATATTCTGTCATCGCAGTTCAAAAATTTATTCAATTTATTCATTAAGTAATGTAACTATTAAGTTTTTCCATAGCCACAATTTATTAATGTCTATTTGTTACTCTGCTATCACCCCCGCGGCCACAGTTACCTGTGTCAGCGTGCGGTGGCGCCCCCGGCCGCCGCCCCCGCCCCCGCGCCGCGCCGCCCCCGCCCCCGCACTGTTAGTCCCGCAACCGGCACATTGTACACGTCAATACTTACTACTACATGACACCACTTTAACGCTAACTCTACCACGAGGCAACGGAAAAACGAAATGTTTTAATTTTGACCAAGTTTGACTGTGTTTGGTTACGAAAGCTTTACAGAAAATCAAGGAAAATTGGGTCAAATTGTATAAAAAATATTTGAAATAAAATCCAACATATAAATAAGATAGGTAGAATAAAAATTATCTATTCAAAATATTTTTTTGCGTTAAATTGGTGTCTTGAACATGGAATCGAAATAGACAAGTATTTACAAAAGAATAGTGCTAAACAATTGACAAGTAATCTCTGTCTGTACTTTGAAGAACTTAAGCTAGCTATACGATACTAGTGCTGTGGTTATATTACAATGTATGCGCATGATTTCATGCAAGCGTGGCTCTAGCGAGGTCTATACAGCGACCTGAGGCTGTATGCGTCGAAGCCTTTACCTTGAAGCTGGTGGATATAAGGAAATAGCTCTATCGGAGTAGGGATCGTACCTGTCCGGAGTCTTCTATCAGTTGCGGCAGGGAAGAAGACTCGGCACTTTTGATGTCGTTCGCTTCAGACATGATGTGCGCGCGCAGCTGCTTGTTCCTGGAACATGACAAATCAGGATTAGTAATTGAAGTAATAATTTAGTAATAGGAATCTTGACAATAATATACAGGGCGTCCCAAGACTACGGTACATGAAGGGAAAGTACCTTAAATATCGTAGACAAGATTTTTTGCTGACTTAGACTAAGAATAAGACTTTGTTTTATTTTATAAACTTAGTAATTCTGCATTTAAAGAATTTCTAAAAAATACTTGCTTCGTCTAAGAATCGAACCCACTTAAATATGAAAAAAAAAATAACCCCTATTTTTATTATGCCAATCGAAAGAATAGACAAAAAGTAATAATTCTTCTTAAGTAACATAGTAAGTATCTAAAAAGAAAGGAACATCGTGAAATCAATCATTTTAATCAAATTAAAAACATACGTGAAACTGCCGAAGTAAATTAAGTATTTTTTTGTAAATTATTAAGTTTTTTTTTAAATGCCAAATTACTTAGTATAAAAAATTAAATAAATTCTTCTTTCAGCAAAATATCCTATCTACGATATTTAAGGTACTTTCCCTTCATGTACCATAGTCTTGGGACGCCCTGTATATTCACTTCCAAAGAAAGGAAAAATACAAAAAAACAAGATGTTTACGGTGGGGAAAGCTCTACGCGATTCAATTAAGAATGGGGAAAACGTAAGCAAGCTTATATGAGAACAAACATAATGATTCGCACCTGGCATCTAGCTGCATGATGTGGTTGTGCGCGTGCGCCAGCTGCGCGGTGGCGGCGGACAGGCGCTCCTCCAGCGCCGCCGACTCCACGCACTTCACCGAGTACTTCTCCGACAGCGACAGGATCTCGCGCTTGATCTCGTCCATCTCTTGTCTGCAGACAACACGGATTGTTGTAAATAAAGCAGCGAGTGAAACGAGGGACATATCAAGGACAAAAGTGAATGGAGGGAAATAACATACGGTATGAGTCGTACTAACTGGTGTCGAGTGTTGAGCGCGGGCAGGTCGGGCGCGGCGCCCGCGAACTCGGCCTTGAACTTGTCGACCTCGCGGCGCACCTCGGTCTCGTGCGCCTTCCTCATGGCGTCCAGCGCGGCCAGCGTGGCGCGCGTCTCCTCGGCCAGCGCCTGCTCCTTGTCCAGGCGCAGCTGGTCGCGCTCGGCGCGGTGCTTGTCCTCCATCTCGCGCACGATGCGGCGGTGCGAGCTCTCCATGGCCAGCAGCCCCTTCTCGCACAGCGCGCGCAGCTGCTCGATCTCGTGCTGGTAGCGCGCGCGCAGCGAGTCCCCGTGCGCGTCGGCGGCCACCGCGGACTGGTAGGCGGCCCGCAGCGCCTCCAGCTGCGCCGAGTACTCGGAGTCCAGCGCCGCCAGCCGCCGCTGCAGCGTGCGCGCGCGCTCGCGCAGCGCCGCCCGCTCGCGCTCGTGCTGCGCCGCCAGCTGCGCGCGCGCACGCCGCGCCGCCGCCAGCGCCGCCGCCTGCTGCGCCAGCGCGCACTCGCTGCGCTGCCGCTCCGTCTGTAACCTGCGCCGACGACATACAAGAACTATGAGTATAAGAAACATGTTGCAGATCATTGTTTCATAAACACAAATATTGTCAATTTACAACAATTAATTATCCGGAAATAGTAGTGGTACATAAGTACATATAATAAATAAATAAAAAAAAGTATACCGGGTGTAAAAGATCTGCTTCCAAAACCAAAAACTGGGCATTGCTGGAGGGATACTGGTAAAGTTTCGAGCAAAAAAAAATTGATTTTATGATTAATAGTAAAAAATTTTTTTTTTACATAAACCTCTGAACGGCTAATAGTAGAACTAAAGGCAAGTCTAAAAAAAATTTAGTGATAAAAAGTATAACCCTTACACTGCTAGAAATATAGCACTTAAAAAATTTTTACTCGTAACGAGGTCAAATCACTTAATACTTAATACCATCATTATTTCTGTGCTAAAATAATTAATATTAGCCGCATCAGTGAATAACCACCAAATAAAATAGCTAACTAAAGTATTTTTCTCAAAAAATAATGATAAACTTTTGATTTGTGTAAAATTTCTAAAGAAATATTTTTGATGTGGAACTTTGAAGAGCTCTGGTGTAAAAAAAATGAAAGCAACAGTGGCTAATGATTTCAAAATATTCCTGGTTTAATAACGTTTTAAAAAAAGATGTAATATGTCGTTATTGTAATGAAAAAATATTGAACTAATGGTATTAGTGTGTAAAATGGGATAATTATTTAGTTCTAGCAAAATTAAAAAAATAGGTACAATAAAACTAAAGAAATATGATTTTCAACTGATATTAATTGCAAACACATTGGAATAATTGACAGCAACTGTTCAAATTGTCTGTACCCATCCTGATGCAGGACCTACATCTACGAATAAAGGATCTTCAAAGAAATCAACTTAACAGGAGAAAGTGATCTAAATTTTATTCAAAATGTTATTTCTAGCAGTGTAAGGGTTATACTTTTTATCAATTTTTTTTAAGGCTTGCCTTTAGTTCTACTATTAGTCCTTCAGAGGTTATCCGTTGTTTCCTGGACACCCGGTATACTATCAGATTTTGCGATGATTTGCAACTTTAATAATCGCACCTGAACTAACAGTTGACATGTGAGCGACGATTTCAAGCGCCGAATATGACTTTTCAACCCTTAATAACTTTTTTAGATTGGGTTTTCTGGGTATACTGTTAGTGAATTTAGTTACTCAAGAATACATGGTTTCAGGCTTCGGAAGTGGTCTTTTTACACCCATTATAATATCCAGTAACTTCCTCGTTTATAACACAACAAGGCACTGAGCTTGTCAGTACGAATAATAAGAGCCAGAAGTGCTGCCAAGCCCTCCCAATATTTAAACAGTTACCTCTAGAGGTCTACACAAGAACCTGTAAAATTGCAAATCGATTGACACGAGCTACAGCTACGTGGTGGTTACCTGTCGAGGGCCTCCTGAAGCTGCTTGCAGTGCTGGCAGGGCACCAGCGCCCGCAGAGCCTCCACGCGCGCGCGCAGCGCCTCCACCCGCGCCAGCGCGCCGCCCGCCCCCGCCCCCGCCGCACACGCCCCCGCCCCCGGCGCGGTCTCCGGCGACTCGCCTCCCAGTTGAGTCACCACCTACAGATGACAGTGCATAAAAGCCTGATTCCCTCTCACGGTAACAAAACTAACACCGATATACCGGGTGTCCCAAGACTATGGTACATGAAGGGAAAGTACCTTAAATATCGTAGATGGGATATTTTGCTGAAAGAAAACTTTATTTTATTTTTTATACTTAGTAATTTTGCATTTAAAAAAATCTAAATAATTTATCAAAATATACTTAATTTACTTCGGCAGTTTCAAGTATGTTTTTTATTTGATTAAAATGATTGATTTCACGTTGTTCCTTTCTTTTAAGATACTATGTTACTTAAGAAGAATTATTACTTTTTGTCTATTCTTTCGATTGGCATCATAAAAATAGGGGTTAATTTTTTTTAAATATTTAAGTGGGTTCGATACCCAGACGATGCAAGTATTTTTTAGAAATTCTTTAAATGCAGAATTACTAAGTTTAAAAAATAAAATAAAGTCTTCTTTCAGCAAAATATCCTATCTACAATATTTAAGGTACTTTCCCTTCATGTACCGTAGTCTTGGGACACCCTGTATATTGTACTTAAATTAATTGTAAATAAGCAAGTTGTAACGTACGAATGAATATATCAATTAGAGTGTTAATATTCTCAAGAGGTAATCATTTTACCTTATGTGTATCTTTGGACATTTATGTGATAATTAAGCATTCGATTAATACAATAAAGGTGATGTTTTGTTACATTATTATCGGTAATTATCTTGTATATTGAGGACGTCCATTATATTTTAAAAGGTTGAGTCAATCGACTAGAATTAAAATCAATGACGTTATACGTTTAGGTAGATAAGGTCATTAGTCGTTCCGGCTTACCTCCGCCACCGAGGCCTCTAGCTTGGCGAGGCTGGCGCCGATCTTCATCGAGTCGTCACTGTCGCCGGAACAGTCACCGGAGAAGAGCGCGCGGCACTCGCCCGCGAAGTGCTGGAACAGGAACACCAGCTCGGCCTCCTGCGCCGGGTCGTCGGGGGGCGCCAGCGGGGGCGCGGGGGCGGGCGCGGGGGCGGCGCGCACCGACCCGTCCAGCACCGCCACGCGCGCGTCCACCAGCGCCTTGTGCGCCAGCACGTCCGCCAGCTGCGCCAGCTGCCGCGACGCCGAGGACACGCCGCGCGCCGCCAGCGCCGTCGCCGCCGCGTCCAGCTCCAGCCGCAGCTGCTCGTGCGCCGCCAGCCACCACAGCTCGAGGTCGGCCCGCTCGCGCGCCGTGAGCGCCGGCCGCGCGCGCCGCGCCGCCGCCAGCCCGCCCCCGCCCCCGCGCGCCGCGGCCCGGCCCAGCGCCGCGCGCACCTCGGCGGCCGCCAACTCCGCCCCCAGCGCCTCGCGCGCCGCCTCCCACGCGCCCCGCATGCCGCCCGCCCCCGCGTCGCCGCCCCCGCCCTCGGGCTCGGCCGCACGCATCTCTTCCAGCTTGTCGTCCATGAACCGCTGCACGGCCGCGGCCAGGTCGCGCTGCGCGGCCTTCAGCTGCTCGAGGTCGGCGGCGTGCAGCGCCAGCGCGGGGGGGCGCGCCGGCGGGGGGCGGGGGCCGCGACGCGACGCCAGCTTGGCGAGTAGTTCCAGCGAACCCCGCCCGCTGCCGCCGAGACCGCGACCACTCTCGCCGTTCAACTTCCGCCTGAGCTCGTCGATCGATTGACTAGTTTCGAAGATTTCGAGCTTGATCAGTCTTGAGAAGAACTCGCCGCCGTCTGTGGAGTCCAGCGCCTCCTGTATCCTGCCGACGAGAACCGCCTCGTACGCGAGTTTCTCGGCAAGAAGTTCGAGGCTCCTCTGCGGCGTGAGTTCCCCGGCCTCCAGGAGGGCCGCCTTGCGTCGCGATATGTCCATCAGCTTGTTGGTAAGCTGCTCTTCCAGTTGCACGACAGCCTGCAACACTTGTTCGTCGGGAGGTTCTAACTCGGATCCCTCCCCCTCGACGACACACTTATCGAAGCAATCCTGCAGTTGTCTACTGACGTCCGTTAGGCACTTTTCCATAGATTTAATGCTGTATTTCTTCTCTAAACTCGGCGAGGGGGATCGCCGCGTCTTGGCGGCTCGCAAGGCGGACATTTGACACAGGCATTCGTTGACTTTATTCCGCGAGTGTATGACTACGGTCTCGAGTGAATGAAGACGCTCAAGAAGATGTCGGTGTGCAGGGGGTGTGGCGGTGGCGGGGTCGGGGGGCGCGGCTAGACTCTCGCTGGACGCCGTGAAGTCCCGCCCCTCCAGCGCCGACGCCACCTTAGTCTCGAGTGAACTCAGCCGCACCAACATCTTCATAGGCTCGGAGCTGGTGGCGCTGTCGAGCGACTTTCTCCTTAGTCTAGCCGCTAGCCGCTTCATTCTCTTCTCGTCTGAGCTCTCGGTCTTAGCGGGTTTCTCTTTGGTTGGTGATGAACTTTTGGAAGGCGTGCTGATCGTAGGAACAGACTCCCCCGTTTCCAGCATGCTAATTTTGTTCTCCAGTTCTGTTAGTTTATCCTCGACTTCTTTACTAAGAGTAAACGACTCTCTTCCTTTGAGTGAAAGACTTCGTCGTTTCTCCCGAGACTCGGTTTTTTGTATTTTGTGTTTTAGGGTTCGAAGTTGTTTATCAGAGGCGGTCAACTTCTGCGTCAAGTCTTGTATTCTCGCAGCCATCAGATCGATCTCGGATCTACTACACTGTTCTCTCAGCTTCATTTCGTTTCTGAGTTTCATGTTAGTAACTTCAAGTTCATCGTAAACGCTGTGTGAATCTCGCAATTCCTTCTTCATCGATTTAATTTCTTGTATCGCTTTCAGGAATCTTCCTCGTAGTTCTATGTATTCTTCGATCAATTTGTTTTTCTCTAACGACTCTAGATCGAGGTTCTGGTTCAAATTGGAAAGATCGCTAAGGGAGCCAATACTTTTTCGTTTCTCTTTGGTTGGTGACTCGCCGGTCGCTCTGCCTTCCAATTCTCTAATCCTAGTGTACAAATTGTCGTTTTCTTTGACACTATGTACCAGTCTCTCATTTAGTTCGTTTAATTCTCTTTGTAACTGTTGTATTGTTTCTTGAGCTGAGTTTAGTTGTTTAGTTAAAAGTTCACAATGTTCCGTAGATTCTTTGAGGAAGTTTTGCGTTTCTGTTAGTTTACTTTCCCATAAACTTTTATCTTGATTATACATTTGTTTCATCGCGTCTAAATTTTCAGCTTCTTTAGTTCTCACTAAAAGTTCTTCTTCTTTCTTCTGAAGCGTGATAACCAGTTCTTCCATCTTTTTATCTTTCAAAGCAGCTTCTGATTTGAGTTTGCGTAGTCGTGCCAGTTCCGTCTCCGCAGCATCGACGTCTGTAAGTGCTAGTTTCAACTGTTTTCTTAGATCATCAATTTCTATCGACTGTTTGTCAATAGTTGATATGTAGCTGCGTTTGCGTGGTTCGCTTGGTTTTTCGTTTTCGTCTACTTCGTCAGCAGGTCGGTCAACTTTTTCTTTGGTAGCATCGATTTCATCTCTATCTCTGGTTGCATCAGGTCGGGGCATTGTCGTTTGGTGGCATCCTCGAGCGCGGACTTTCTCTTTTACTTTGGATATTGGCGTTCGACTTAGAATAGGGGAGGGTGGAGGTTGTGGAGCTAAGTCTCCCCAGTCTGCGCTGTCTCTTCGACCGCCTTCAGACGCAGTTCTGTATTCTTCGTCTGAAGAGAAAGGTATTTTCCCAGTTCCTGGTGTGACTGGAGTTATAGGAGACGTAGACGACTCAGAAGTTTGATCGACGTTATCGTCCCGCAAGATCAGCGTCAGAGGTCCGGTGTCAGGTAGGCCAGCTGTTCTTCTGATCGCTGATACCCAGTTAGCTCTTATCCCGGCTGTCACCGCAGATAATATTATGTGTTTGCCGTCCCAAGTCTAGAAAAAAAATTCATATTAATATAATTTAAATGTACTTGATTGAATTAAACTTTGTATTAATTATATAAATACCTCAGTCTCAAAAGCGTATCCGTTGGTTGATGCAGATGTTGGTAATTCCACCACTCTGGCCACGCCACTCAAGTCTATGACGCCGTCCATGAGTCCTCTGTGTTCTGCATGGGGATCTCTGAAGTACAGTAACGCTGCCCCTCTGAGTACGAACCAGTGTCGGGACCATCCCGCTAATCCCTTTCTTTGTAACCAGCCAGCTCTTGCGTGTAATAATCTCTCTGCTGGTAGTTCGACTCGGCCGTTTTCTGCCGTTTCTGCATTTTCGGTTGCGTCGTTGTGTTCGCTGCCATCGCTGGCTGAACTGGAGCTGCCTTCTTCTTGTGGTATGCCTCCGTCTGGTGTGCCTCGAACCTAGAGAAAATTAAAGCATTTAATAAAGGGGCATAACAATTTTTATAAATAAATCTATATCTATACTAATATTATAAAGCTGAAGAGTTTGTTTGTTTGTTTGTTTGTTTGTTTGTTTGTTTGTTTGTTTGTTTGTTTGTTTGTTTGTTTGTTTGTTTGTTTGTTTGTTTGTTTGTTTGTTTGTTTGAACGCGCTAATCTCAGGAACTACTGGTTCGAATTTAAAAATTCTTTTTGTGTTGAATATACCATTTATCGAAGCAGGCTTTAGGCTATGTAACATCACGCTGCAACTATAAGGAGCGAAGAAATAATGGAAAATATGAAACAAAACGGGGAAAATTATTCATCCTTGAGGGCTTCCGTTGCGTGCCCTGCGAAAACGGTTCTAGATACCAAAAATATATGTATTAAGGGAACTTTTCACCGCGGGAAAACTTTGTATTCCCACGTGAAACCGACTTTTACGCGAACGGAGTCGCGAGCGGCCACTAGTTAATATTATAAAGCTGAAGAGTTTGTTTGTTTGTTTGTTTGTTTGTTTGAACGCGCTAATCTCAGGAACTACTGGTTCAAATTTAAAAATTATTTTTGAGTTGGATAGACCATTTATCGAGGCAGGCTTTAGGCTATATAACATCACGCTACAACTATCAGGAGCGAAGAAATAATGGAAAATTGAAAAAAATCGGGGAAAATTATTCATCCTTGAGGGTTTCCGTAGCGTGCGCTGCGAAAACGGTTCTAGATACCAAAATAATATGTATAACAGAATAAGGGGAACTTTTTACCGCGGGAAAACTTCTCATTCCTACGGGAAACCGACTTCTACGCGAACGGAGTCGCGAGCGGCCACTAGTTAATTATAAGAGTTTGGGATACGTTACCGGTAATCTGTCTGGTGGTGGTAGCCTCGTGGGTCGCTCGAGTGTGGGTGGCAGCGCTCGTCTGGACCGCGGTCTGGTGAGAGACGCCGCGATGTCTCGCAGCTGCTCGTCGTACTGCTGGTGCTGATGCAAGAGCGGTGACCGCACCGACGCTGTAGACAAAGTTTAGTTTAATATTAGGTATTATTTTTTAATATCCTCGTAAGGTTTTTATGGGGTAAGTATTGATTTTTATAGCCCAGATAGATGCTCATTGCATTGAACTGTTTCCAAAATCCTGACAGTAGGTTGTATGGGTCGGCCACTACCGAGTCATACAAGTAAACTACACTCAGGGGCACATTTAACTGTCCACTCATCTTAAATGCCCTATCGTTTGTTTCTGTTAACTTGAGTTTTGACTACTAGGTGTTACTTGATAGGTTGGTATATCTTAATCATGAAGGAATGAACCACTTGCCACATGCGGGGCTAACTGTCGGGAACTAAGAACGAGAACCAGGGCGAGATCGAAAAATTCTTGACAAAATGTAGGTGGCCGGTTAAAAGTGCCCCTGAGTATATATTATGTTATACGTATTATTTTGAACACATACCATCATCAGGCGCCGGTGTGTTAGAAGACTCCGCCCAGGTATCCCGGCGTCGGGACCTGGCCTTTTCTTCTCCATTGATCTTATCCCTGGTCGGCGGAGATGCTGATGAAACTGGTTGATCGGTGTATACTGAAACATTTCAATCACAAATAAATGTTCGCTCAAAATTGTCAATGTTGTCAAGATGAAATGTTCAAACTAGTCTTTTTATATCATTAACACATGAATTCACAACATGGCCTACAGTTAAAAATAACTTTACAACCTAGTATATGGATAATAACAGATGCAACCAATAACAGAAATGTATAAACCGTATCTGTGACAAAACGATTACCATCGACAACGCCGCAGATGATCGTGTATGCAAGAATCAAACATTAACTTTTATGTGTTTTGTACGTTCTGCCAATAAAGGGAATGTTAGGTTCTCGATGCTACGAGAGAACGGGTTTTGTCATCGAGCCCACAAGTGGGACGCGGGGTAATGTGAGAGTGGACTACGAGACAGATAATACTCCGATTAACAACTGTACAGGACAACTCTACAATAAATATAGGTGTAACAGAAGCCGCCAGAACTTGTGGTCATATTTTGTATTTATCTTGAATACGAGGTGAAGAACCGACAACAAAGTTGCCGATATCTCTGCAGGCTACAATGTAGTCGAGGTATGCATGCATATCGTAAATCCAGGGAGAAACCAACAAGCGTTAACTCACCGAGCGTTCAGTTTCACTCTCGCGAACTAAATCTTAAAACTCAATTAAGCTGTTACACTTTTCGAATTTGTTTATCTGTCTGTGGCGCAGGCGACGACGCGACCACGAGACGAGATCGTATCGTTCGCTGAAAGTGAGACTCGCGAGGAGCCCTTAACGAGCCAATCGCATGTGCCAAGGTCGCACCAACAAGACCAAAAACTGCGTTAAGGCATTTAAAAATATGCGCCCTTTAAGAGATTATTTACGAGTTAGCTCGCTCACCACAAGAGGGCGTCTCGGCGGTCTGTACATCAAACAATATAAATGAACCTGTCATTATGTGAAATTGTAGAGCTGATTCGTTGAAACGTTTTAGTAGGGCCAGCGCGGGCGCACGCGATTCGTGCCCATGTGAAATATCAATACGTCCAAGTAATTTACTAAGTACTAATAGCTTATTTCTTTTCTTTTTGTAAAATACCAGTAAGTAAATGAATACGTTAAAAGGATCATTTTTATGTAAGCGCTTGTTTAATATCTTGAAATGGAGATTTACGATAGTGATGTAAGTTATTAATATGATATCATTTTTAATTGCGGTCATTGGCTGCCCTCGGCCGCGCTAATTGTTGAATTAGCAGGCTGCACTCCCGCGCACCGGCTGTTCTCACACACGCACACATCTACATGTTAACGGCGCGGCGCAAGCGCAGTTTTCAATTTATATCCTTTTATAGAGACATATTATTATTTCTCGCGCCTATAAATCATCATTACGATGTACCAGCATAAATGAATCCATTTATTTATAGGCTCTATCGGTAAATGGAACAAGGCATATTTTTGCATTTAGATTAATAGCTTGAGAAAATATAAAAAACTGTTATTTAAGTCTTAGGAAGGTGTTCATTAGAGTGTTGGTTTTGATACTTTTATTCGTAATTTATTTGGACGTGTGTACGCAACGAAAGTATAAATGATGTTGCCTTATTCGACTATAAATATGACACTGCGCAAATAAAACGTGCATGTTTTTTATGTGATTAAAGTAGGTTCTCCCACGGGGCTGCCGTGTCGAATTGTCGTATAAGTCGTACGGGACAAGATTTAGTGGGGAGAAAAAATTAGTTTAATAAATATGAATGAAGCGGCGTAGACGAGTGTGAGTAAATCATTGACACCCACTGCGCAGGCGCATTGTGCGCGCGCAGACGAGACGTGCGCTTACATTACTGTCTTAGCGGAGCGCGGCCCGGGCCTATATGTTATCTATGAAGAAATTACCACCTACATTATAATAACTATTAAATCTTGTATGACGCGCTTGGTGAGCAACTTGCTCGATGAAGCAAAAGAAGAAAAGATAAATAAGCCGGTCAATGACCCCACATTAGTCATTTCACAAGGTGACGCGAAACTACCAATTGACTGGAGAGCCGACTTTCTTTTGACTCATAAAACAATTTTCTGCAGACACCGTTTCATTCACATTCGTTTTTGCAATTTGTCAAATATTTCGTTTGCCTTTTCCTCAACTTGGTATGGTAAGGGTCCTGAAGGGCCGACGCAATAAACGAATGTTAAATGTTTTTTCGCACGAAAAAATTAAGTATGCAGAATTCAATTAATTTAACTTGTAACCTAAGAGAGTAAACCTTGAGATAATAAAGATAATTAAGCATTGCTTTTACGAGTTGCCGATAATTTCGTTCATGTAACGCGGCTTCTGCGAAATACTTTCGCCGCAGAGTGCGTACGCGCAGCTTTGAGCTGAACTTCTGTTTTACTCATTGTAACAAGACACTTGTAACTCGAAACTCCGGGATTGATTTCTAATGTTAGCCTGCAGTTTGTGCAAAAAGTAATAGAAAGCAGCGAAACGACATGAAAATTTGTAATAAAATAGAAAAGTAGGTATCTCACTTCAAGATCAGTAGAAAACGAAAGTGAAAACTTTTCAAAAGATAAACAAAATAGTTTTTTTACGAAGCTTATTTTAAAATTTAATGAAATTATTAGACCATGTTGATTTCACTCTCCGCGCTCATTAAGTCAGTTGGAACAAAGTTGCCGTCGCTACAAGTCAGTTTTTAGACAAAAATGTTGATTGCGTCGCTGCGGTGCGCACGCGACCCACATTCGCTCGTCACGCGCCGCTGCGCCCGCGCACGTAAAAAACTAACGAAAGTGAAGTAAAACCGCACTCTTCCTCATTTGGAAGCTAGAAAAACTAAACTTCTCGAGGTAATTGAAATAAAAACAGCAAATCTGCGGCTCTGCAGCACGTCATTTGGCTAAAAGACTGCGCGGGCGCAGACCATGCCTCGCGGCGGACGCCCGCGCCGCGGTTCATGTTTTATTCATTTTCAAACACCTTCTTTCCAACGCGATTTCTTTTACAAATGCGAAACCACCAGGAAGAGAGAATTACAAATGGCAGGTTACACAATCAACCGCCGTGAAAAACCTAGGAAAAGCAACGAGTCGGTCGTAATGTTTCGACCACAAGACCTGCCGTGGGTGGGCCGCGGCGGGGTCACTACAGTTTTTGCGCCGACGCGAACGTGCCTGCGGTCGCTGAAAAAACGTATTTGCCTTTTGTCAAGCTTTGAATAGAACTTCTTACGACAGTAGCGACTATCGCCGACCGATGACAAGAAAGCCTGTTTCAGCACAGAAGTGACTTTCTCCTTGTTCGTGTTTCCGAGACAATAACTACTTAAAACCGAGGTAATATTTTCGTTCACCTTAAAAACAATTCACTTGAACTCTTGAAGCCCTTTCAACCTCTATGAATAATTCTTCGTTGCAGTGCAATAATTTACTTTATGAATTTAACATTTAAGTTATCTGCAGCGGGGGTATGAGTTATTGTGTGCATTACCAAATCTGTAAGAGTCGGGTGTTGTGAGTTAGCGGCGAGTAAATAACGTTTCCCACAAGCGGGAGGCGCGGGCGCAGGCGCGCTGGCGATCGATTGAGATCTACGGAATCAACGTTTGCGGCTGTCATTTCTATTTCATTTGAGCAAATTATAACAACATTCTTGTTTAGGAGTACAGTATTCGTAATAAGCGCTTATACTGGATTATTACTTTAAGTTTACCGGCGTATATCAAAATGTAGTTACAACAATTTATATGATTAACTTGTTCATTTAAGCATCTCGTTAACGGATTAAGATCCATAATTGTGTTAACAAGAACTTCCTGTTCACATAACCATGGGTGCGGTATGAGGATGTGATATCGTAATCGAACTCATCAAGCAAACTATTAAAGCTATGCAGGTAGTATTCCAATGCTCCGATTAATTGATACATTAATTCTCTGAACGGAAGAAACTGCTCATTATTAGCATGTGTTGTATCAGGTGATGTATAAATCACAACGCACATAACATGTCAACAGCTGAGAATAATTAAACGCTAACCCCGTCGCTATTAGATCTATAATTGCAATCTGCCAGGTGCGCGTACGCAGGGTTCAAATGCGCGCGCACCTCGTTGCAGCATGGCGGAAATTCCGCAGCATGACGTCAATTTCGACAGTCAGAAGTTCCGTGAAGCCATTTAAAAGATTTCCGGTACTCTATGATTACTTGTAAATTACAGATTGATTTTCGAGAACAATTTTGAGGAAAACGATCGATAGCCACCTACGCAAAGCTAGAAAGCTTGTGAACCAACATGGGCATATCGGACCGATGCAGGAAATATACAGGGTCTGTCGTAATGAATGGATAACCCGTTACCTACAGTTGATCCGGATGTGAGGCTATAAGAAAATGGTGTTTTCTTGCCAGGGTTGTCAACCATAAGAAAATGGCGTAGACTTTTAAACTTTTTTTTAAATTTCGCTATTTTTTTCATTTATTCCGCTGCCATTTCTTCAAATTTTGATGTATTTGTATAATTCTTTTAGTATTATACTGCTGAAGACGTGTATTATGTAATTTAAATACAATTTTAGGTGTTATTCACGTTGAACATTATCAAAATACACATTTTAAGAAAAATATTTCCAATTTTTTTTCTTTATGTCAACTTTTGATCATCTCCTGTGGAAAAAAAAAGTATGACGTTATAGCTGCCCATGATCTCAATAAATTGTCTAGTATGTGTAGATTCTAAAAAGGTATAACGATGTGTACTTTACAAGCAACATTAAGTTACAGGAGCGAGAACACTAATCAAGGTCGGAATTTTTATTTTTCATGTTATGTTATAAATGGTTGTAAAACTTCGTCATAATGATTTTATTCTATCAAGATACTTTGCACAAACACTATCGGGCCACTAATAGGATATTCAGAAGAAAACCCGGTTGTTTTTGGGAAAAAAATAACATTACTTCACGATAATAATGTAATGAAAATGTACAAATGAAAATTGTTGTGCTCTAATAGTTACATGCGACAAACATGTTGCGACAAGTTTATTCGAAATTAAAACGGATTTTAAAAATCGAACAAGACCGCATTACAAAGAAAAGGGTACTCATCACATCAGTGTGATTTTGACCATCGCATGTCCTTTTGTTCACATCGGCCCCGATTCTGAAAACACTCTCTAAACTAAACTAAAACTATCGCTGTCACTTACACATCAATAAGACAGAGACAGGTAATCATTTTAGTCCTGTCAAACTAAAATGTACGTGCAATATGACACGGCGAAGGCTATTTTAGGCTAGTCCTCAGCGCATTTCGTTCAATTTCACAATGATGTGGACTAAATTTAGTGAGACCAATGTACCTGTCTTGTTCTAATACGAAGCATGAGAAAGTGACAGCGATATTTTTAATTTAGTTTTAGAGAGTGTTTTGAGAATCGGGGCCACTATTTACGTCAATTTGTTACTGCTTTCTAATATTTGACTATGATTTTCCTTGTGATTTGGACTTGATAACGTGGTGATACTGATGACTTTGCTCACATTTACGGACATTGTGTTGTGCTATCGATTGAACTTGTTGTTTTGGAAAAGTTTTTGTGTAGTTTGTGTATCATGCCGCAACAGTATACGCCGGCCGAATACGCGAACATGCATTACATTTACGGTGTATGTAATGGCAGCACCAATAGAGCTTCTAGTGTTTATCGTGTAAGATATCCAAATGTGCGACATCCTGATTACCGTGTGTTCATTAAAGTGCACAATGCATTTATGGAAGGACGATTTCCTTCTAATTGTTTCCACTTTTCTTTGTAATGCGGTCTTTGTTCGATTTTTTAAATCCGTTTCAATTTCGAATAAACTTGTCGCAACATGTTTGTCGCAAGTAACTATTAGAGCACAACAATTTTCATTTGTACATTTTCATTACATTATTATCGTGAAGTAATGTTATTTTTTTCCCAAAAACAACCGGGTTTTCTTCTGAATATCCTATTAGTGGCCCGATAGTGTTTGTGCAAAGTATCTTGATAGAATAAAATCATTATGACGAAGTTTTACAACCATTTATAACATAACATGAAAAATAAAAATTCCGACCTTGATTAGTGTTCTCGCTCCTGTAACTTAATGTTGCTTGTAAAGTACACATCGTTATACCTTTTTAGAATCTACACATACTAGACAATTTATTGAGATCATGGGCAGCTATAACGTCATACTTTTTTTTTCCACAGGAGATGATCAAAAGTTGACATAAAGAAAAAAAATTGGAAATATTTTTCTTAAAATGAGTATTTTGATAATGTTCAACGTGAATAACACCTAAAATTGTATTTAAATTACATAATACACGTCTTCAGCAGTATAATACTAAAAGAATTATACAAATACATCAAAATTTGAAGAAATGGCAGCGGAATAAATGAAAAAAATAGCGAAATTTATAAAAAAGTTTAAAAGTCTACGCCATTTTCTTATGGTTGACAACCCTGGCAAGAAGACACCATTTTCTTATAGCCTCACATCCGGATCAACTGTAGGTAACGGGTTATCCATTCATTACGACAGACCCTGTATAAATACCTAATTGGCAACGCCGAGCCTTTCGCAACATTTTTACTAACTCGAGAAAAACCGCGGCGTAAACATGTGTGTAAACGTGTACCACTCTATAAGGGAAAAGGAGCACTTTTTCTTGGACACGCACTTTCCTGCATTATTTATAAAGCTTAGGTAACGGTGGTAAATTTAATTGACGCTCGGAATCCGGCCGGGGCTCGTTAGACTGGTGTTGGTACTCGGAGTTGCCACTGCGCAGGATCAGATGGAGGCGATACGCCGATACTGACATTGTACGCTCAGAGAAATGAACAAGCGCCCAGTGAAATTGGACACCATAATCCCGATAAAGTGATGTATGGCCGGCTGAATAGAATCGGGAAATGTGGAAAGCTAGACCAGCCGACGACGTGATTGATACAATGACAAACTGGACACACAGATCGAGAAAGTGAGCAGTTCTGTGTCGTCGCCGGTCCGATCCCTCCCACGGACTCGGAGTTACGACATCGCAGTTAACGGAGTTTAATTAGGTCCGTCGGTGACGCGGATCTGCGAGATTTATGGCGAAGACGTGTGGCCACTCCGGCGCTCGGAACGGGACACTAATCATGCCTAATGTAATTGAACGAGCCGTACGCGACACTTGATGAACCTGATACCAACGGGACCTGATTACACGGACCAGCTATCGAGAAACCACCATTAGTCAAATTTCGCGGTTGACCGCCGATAAAACCGATCAAAGCTGATAACGGCCCAGCGATCTCGTCGGACTATGCAGCCCTACAACCTACCCATTAGTTTCTGCTAAAATGGTTATTTAGAATAATAGCTACAATAAATAAAATAACATGTCGAATAGCTAAGTAGGTACTTAAACTTAGATGTAAATAGACCCAATGACAATGGCAACATTGCACAAGTAAACTTGGAAATAATTCTCTAAATTATTCGACTGTTATTGGTAAATCACTACCGCTATGTATATTAGATGGATTTATAATTTATTAAAATGTCGACAGTTTATTTGAAATGCAAATGATTTCCATAAGTGCCACCATATACAGTGGGACGTCGACTGCGAAACTGATACAAACAAGTACGTCTGTCTGTTTGTCTGTTGCACAATTCTCATATCTGATCCATGCGCCGTTGATTTAAGGACCCGAATATTAGATTGAGGGATTTTACTAACAACACTCAGGGACCTACATACAGTATTCATTACAAACCCAAACGGACAGCAATTGACACCAAAACCTATAAAATTAAACATTCACTACACAATATTTGTAAAACGATCAACAATTATAACAATTTGAGGTGATCCAACGGAACATGTGCGTGCGCAATAAAACTCCGGCGCGGGCCGAGGTGCCGACAACAATAATTGTATAAAAAGTTGTTCAGCTAAATGATAAAGCTAATTTGTAAAATTTGGTAAATCGATTTATATTCCATTCTGAGAAGCACAGAGCAAGATTGCCTTATGCAAATGATGCATAAATAACGCCGCCCGCGCACGCATTTTTACACCCAGTTATTATGCACGAGCGCAGTGTTGGCGTCTATCTATAATTTGTGGTACATTCATTTCGGTTTGTGAATGGGGAGGGTGGTGCCGTTTCGGTGACATAATACCGTTTTTTTCGTCATCGAAATGATTGGTGGCAGGTCAATGGTGTTGTGCAGCACTTTATGGTATCATGTCTTTCGGATTACAAACTTTAATTTTCAACAGTCAAGTCGTATGATCTTTACACTGCTATGTATTGAAATTTAATTTAAGATCTTCGGGAATCAAAGTATCAACTATCACAAAACCAGGTAACTGTTGATTTTGCCTAGTTTTTCTTTAGAGTAAGTACCTTTGGTGTCTAGCGGTGGTGGGGCGAGCGAGGGTATCTCAGGCTGCGGGGGCTGCACGCGGGGCCCCGGCCACGTGGTCGTGCCCACGGAGAAGTGGCGCCCCCTGCCGTCCGCGGCGTCGCGCAGCGTGGACGCATCTGCTGAATACTCTGCAATGATATACCGGCCTCGTGACAAGCGGTTGGAAGTATATAGGGTAAAGTTAAGAACAGAAGGCTTCTGAGTCTGATTGGAGATTGCCTAGTCATTGTAATAGTGGATATAAAATATCACCATGATAAGTGATTAAGGTTTCTCTTATTATATTACTCAAGTAACATAGATAAACGCCAATTTTAGACCAAAAATATATTTAAAATTAGATTAGCAGCTGCGAGGCCCCAGAATAACAAGCGTTATAAATATAGGTAACACTAATTCGTCAAGTGATTCAAACCCAGTTCTTTCCGAAAAACAGGACTCAGAATAAAAAATAAAAAAGCTGTAGTAACTTACTTCTGGTGGTAGAAGACTGCAGCAGACTCCCCGTCTGTCCCCCCGGGAACGTGGCGTTGCGCTTGTGTCGACCCTGGGAACAAACAAACTAATGATGCACTGAGTCAGCGTGACGTCACCTGCGCATGAGTGGGCTAGCGCGTGGGACCGCACTGTATTAATGATCACATGTTCTCTTTACAAAATCAAACCCAGTGACTTCATCTGCACTTATTTGTAAACAACTTAAAGCTGTTCTCATAGCAAGAAAAAGTAACAGAATAGGAAGTCGCTAAATACTTTCCGGAACAAAACGGGAATTCAGAGAAAAAGGTAAACCGATTGCTCATTCTGCAGATAAGATCGACAATTAACTCCGCAACAGCACCCCTGCTAATAAGTTTCACTGCGACGGAGGAAGGTTCAGTTTGGCATGCGCGCGCGCCGCTGCAGGACCCGAGATGTGAAACACGATTAGAAACCACGTATACTTTAATTGTTCGAAAGCACATAACTCCGCGTCGGGTAATGGCGAACGATACTGTCGATACAACCGAGCAACGGATTAATTGTCCTACGACAAATTGGCTCGCAACTAGTTTGGCTTCTCCCCCGCAGCCGCGGCCACTCCCGCGCCGATCGCTGCACACCGTACCCGCACCGGAAGATTGCGCTACACGTATCGATGATTTCCCTATAAAATGGCAGATAAATTGCCTGTCTATATCCAGCAGTGGTCAGTTTGATTTCATCGAATGCTATCAACGACTGCAATTATCCGCTGATGTAGTGAACGAGCCCACCGGCGCGCGCGCAGGCGGCTGTCTCGAAATGGTATCGTTTCAACTTAGATCTGATATTGGACAGTAATTAATTTTGACACGGTTTACGTGTTGTTATCGAATGAGATTATCTTGACAAAATTTCTAGAATGTGAACTTTTGTCAAGATACTCTCAATAAGAAAAATCATAACCTAAATCTTTAACAACACATGACTAACGATATATATGTTACGGCTAATACCCGAAGTGCGGCTACACCTAGTTTTAGCCGGTTAGAACATCAATAGGTTAGGTTAGTTAGGTTACTTTTTTGATACCACCCAGAAAAAGGAGTCCCGCGTAGCGGGACTCCGTCGACTCATGATTGAAGCCAGTTTTTATATACATAGGTAAAAAAAAATTTTTACAGTTTTCCATATAAAAAACACTTCTAACCGGCTAAAACTAGGTGTAGCCGCACTTCGGGTATTAGCCGTAACATATATATTTTATATCTAACCAAATAAAACGATATCAAAGAAAGCGTAAGCTTCCAACGAGTTAAGTTAAACTTGCGAATATTGTAAACAACCGGCTATGAATCACGTCGAGTGAGAATATAAAATTAATTGATCGAAACATAAAACAATAATAAAATCTTTGCGCCGGCGCCGGTCAGTAGTTCGTTACACTAATCGATATTTTTGAGCAAAATTGTGCGTTATGCGTCTCGGAATAGAGGTCAGGCGTGTTGTTACAGAAGCTGCGTGTACATGTTGAGATGATGTAGATAATGTCTTTTCTGATGGACTGGAGTCATTGGCCTGGCAGGGAGGCACCCGTTACTATCAATGTAGGTCACAAGACAATGGAGATAAGGGCGTGAGAAGGGAAGACAGGAGTCTACGTAAACATGACTGCAGTTTGTTAAATTAATATGTTGGAGAATTTCACAGCATTATGTTGAGCGCCGCTTCATTGGTTCCACAAGTATTAAAATAAATGAAATGTAAAAAACACGGTAATTGTGGAAAAGCTATTGTGCGCTTGCGGTCAGTACTTATGTTAGAAGCGGTGTATCTATTTCCTGGTTTCTTTTGAAGTTGTTTACATCTTAAAGTCGCATGTTACTTTTAGTTTAAAGCTTGTTAAAGGTGTTAAAGCCATTTACCTCAGAAAGTGGGTTAAGTTTAAGGTTCAATTTAAGAGTTAATTCTCTCGATGACCAACAATGTCCTGATTTGATCTCAAATGTGCAGTAAAGGCACCAATAAAATGTTACTTTCGCAATAAGTAATTACTGGTCTTCGTTTGAGCGGTAGTTGAGTTGATCAGTTCTTTTTTATGTTCCACGATGTCTAGTCTGAATCGTTTCATTCATTATGACTTTATGGTCTTCAATAAAGAGTAGATGAAAGAAAGCTGTAAAATTTTCTTTTATGTGTTAGTAATTAGAAGGAGGTTTTTAATTTATATCTCAGTCAGGTATGTTATTTATTTGTAATCTCTTACACCTTTTATCTAGTATCCTTATTGATAGATTATCATTTTTTTAAAGTAAATTAACCTTTTGCTCCGGCGCAGTATCGTCGCGTAATTTGCGCTGCTGTAGGTTAATGGATATTGCTCCCCGCAACTCATTATTTTTGTCTCAATAACAGGTCATATTAGCAGCAACTTACTCGCGATAATCCACATTAACCTAGAGGCCTCTTTGGTACCCACCTATGATGCACACTCGGCCCTCCAGAGGTTAACAAACCCGAGCTTTTTTCGACATTAACATTTTTTCATGCGGCGCGCGGGCAATGCGCAGTATTCACAAAGCGCCGTACGACCACGCCGCTCGCCACGCCGGCATGTGTACGTACACGTAAATAAGCCACGCTCGTCTCGCTGCCTCAATTATGTCTCGTGAGGATTTTCTTGTCTCGAAAATTCTTGAAGCTTTTTATTTAAGTTGCATCCTTTTCTATAAAATTATTAATTCTCCGGACACTGGTTCTTCGTTTGTTCTCACGGAGACATCTTGGTTCGTAGGCTTCAGCAAAAAATGTTGCTTAGTAAGGAAATTCCTAGCATTTTAGATTTCTATTGGAAACCGTTAATAATTAGTTGGTAAAAAGCTGCGCTTGATTTACATGGATTGTTTGATTGTAGGCTGTGTTGATGGATTTGCTTCGTTTCCTTGTTGCTCCATGTTTGGATATCTCATTGGATCTTGTAGGAATCTCCTCTCAATGCCATTTCCGACTGATTGAGAAAAAAAGCTACAGCTAATTGCAGACTGGTTGGCAATGATCGGAACATGTGAAAACATTCGACTCACTAGTTATATTGTTTATACAGGATTAATTAACTACAGATTTTACCAAAAAGATCCGCATTAACAAAAAGAGGCTGCCGTAATACGTGTCGTTATATTCACTAATGCATTATTCATAATATGTTTCTGTTAGTAATGACGAATCAAAACATCATCCGACCTAACAAAAAACCGGCAACAATGAGGTATAACACTGTCGGACAGGTCCTGCTAACTCACTGACGTGGACGGCACAGATTAAGATTTAAAGTGGCAAAAAAATCCGTGTTCTTACAAAGTGAATCTGTAAAAAATATTAATGGCACGTGACATGATAATTACATTGATGGATGAGTTAGGACGGACAGGTCGACTACTAGGACGGACCAAATTAACAGGCAGTTCGAGCTAATGGCCCCTGAAGTGGTATTAAATCTACCGTAATAGATGCTAGCTCCAGATAACTCAGTGTTAGGTTGGGAGACGTTCAAACTTAATTCTAAATGAGAGATTAATTTATCATAATGATTTTAACAGTAACGTAAATAACAAAAAAATATATATTTATAAACTTTTTTAATTGAATTGGGAGATAGGTATTTTGATAACAGGATACTCGTTTCTATAAATGCAACCATGGATTGGTAAACTTGAAAAGAAATTATAGTAATGAATGTTCATAAAAATTTAAATATGGCAATACCGGACAAATTACATTTAGTATTTTTATTTCTCGGAAGTCGTTGGATTTTAATGAGCCATTGTCCTGTAACCTAATTGCACTTTACTACATGTAAATAAACTTATTTGTAGAAGACATGTTAGTGTGCAGTTTTCTTGGTCTTATAATTAATCATTCAAATTCCACGTTTCATCTCAAATATCAACACGTAATTCAATCCCGAGGGCAGCGGCCCGTTTGCGCAGGAACTAGGCCGGGCGTGCGCGCGCGCCGAGATCGCGGGAATCGATCGCGCCATTACCGGCTATTGAAAAATTAGGTTGATCCACACATTCGGCCAGTTCGGCGTAAGTTGAGATCCTTGCGGGCTCAGGGCGGGTGTGGCCGAGTTAGCGAATGTAGATCTGTGTCGAGTGACGCCATCGTTAGAAACGATGATCGACCAAGGATAGGGTTGAATGAACTTGAATTTGAAGACAAAATTAAAAGATTATAAACACCATGGTCAGCAGAAGAAAATTGTGAATTTGTTTTGGGTATAACAATAACACAAAACTAGCCTCTTTAAGCGTCATATATAAAAAGTAAGCATCTTACTTTGCAACATTGAATTCAATCAATCTTTATGCAAATTAAAACGTTAATCTACATGCAACCAGTATGAATTAATGTTGCCGTTCGTATCGCAAAATTAATAACCATTTACATAACCGTCACTTTATCCAATTTGTGAAAATCGAAATCAAATTATAAATCTTATAAAGGGACAGAGAAGTAACAAAAACGTGACAAGGAGAGGCAGCTAACCAAAATATTTAAATGCGTCGTGCATTATCTCGCTTGTGATATTAGTAGGACAACGTCCCTCGTGAGGATCGAGGATTTGTTCTCAAGGACACGGAACCGGTCCTCGTCACGCCATCAGCCACATTGTTTCTATCGTAGGGATACACACAACAACGACTAGTATAGGGTTACCAAACGACGGAGCCAACACCGGCCGCGCTCACCGAGACGACCATCAATTATGTCAGAGCTATGATAATATTGTAATTTAAATTGAGATGCGTGAGGATACAGGATTAGATCGAAATGAGAAACAGTAAAAAACGAATCCTGATGATTCTTGATGATTCGAAACTGGGAAGAACGATTCCGTGATTGCCGAGTAGGAAGCGGCTAACATCCGGCGGTTGTTGCGGTGAACAGAAAGCCTATTTTATACCTGGTCATTACAGCTGCGTGCCGCCGGACTAATGGCTGCGCAGGCGCCGCATCCCGCGCACTTTCCCGACACAACCCTCATTACCATACTGCTTAGCTGAGTAAACACCGTGTTTTGACCAACGCACAGCTTTATTGAAAACCCCCGGCAATTACAAGCCACCATCGTCAAATGGTAGTGACCATATTTCTGCGCAAACGCACTCGAGGTGTGAATTGGCGATAGTTTCTATTCCCGTGGTGAACAATTTACGGTAATGTACTAGTAATTGCGCGCGCAATGATGTGGAGGTGTTAAATCACGTAATTATTTTAATCGAGTAACATTTTCTGAAGTGAAATTATCAAGTCGTAAAAGGGAATATGTGGTAAATGTCGAAAGCAATTATAGTTCCAATGGGAAGTAATAGATGCTATATTATCATTAAATATCCTTAAGTTACAAGATAATTCAAACTGGAAATACTACGGTTTTCTCGGATACTAAGTGAAATGTTATCTTTTATCATCGTTGAAGTTCGATTAATAGGTATGCCAAAAAATATATATACCTAAATGTTATGCGATCTGTTTCGATGAGTTCAGATTCTTTAGATATCTCACCTTACTCCTAGGGTAGACGCTGAGCACGTCGGCCCACCAGCGAGTCTCCTCCCTGCAGGTGCCCTTGACGAAGGTGACCCGCTCGGGCGCGGTGACGGCCAGGCTGTGCGCGTGCCCCGTCACCGCGTCCGCCTCCGACACCTCCAGCACCGACGTCATGTCGATGCTCGCCTGCGGGACCGTGTCCGGCTGCCAACAAAAAAAACATTATTAATCACCAACCGTCTCCAACCCTAAAGAGCTAGAATCTGTAAAAGGACCAAGGCAGTGGGCGGCGGAAGGCATGACAAATCGACTGTAACCCGGGATAAACTCCTATACCAGCGTGATGAATGCCCAACAAGAGCTGACCGCGCCAACCCAACACATTACCGCAGACCCTATCATTTATAACAAGCACAACCTGACGACGTCATACTTCACCCTGACGCTGGTAATTAGTTAACAGTTAATTAAACTTGTTACTTAGACACAAGATATTTATCGATATTGCTGCAAGGATTTAGTAGTTACGCGTCCGGCACGGCTCATAAGCCTCAGAGTTGCTACCGCCACCTTATTTAGCATAATGCCTCCTATTAAGGGCGAATTTATAATCCATACGTGACATATAAGTTATGGCCTAAGCGGGGCTTTTATGACACTATGTTGCTATGAATTTTAAAAGGAGGACTCCTACTATATGTAGAACATCACTTATATATTCGCAATTTAAAACTATGTTCCAGCCATTCCGTTTCACGGAACCGTTAGAGACATTGTCCCAGATGTTTACTAATCACGGATCCTTAGACCTTTGTCTTGTCTTCAATTATAGTTCAAGAGTAATCATCGTCGAGTGCGATTTAATGAGGGACTTGGCCTTTCTGCAACCGTGCACGTTGAACCCTCGAAGGCGCATTATAGCGGTACTTGCTCTAATCATAACGACAAGCCAATCAGGCAGAAGACCTGTTACCCTTCGAGGTCTCTATGCAAACTACAGGATCTCAGCCAGACGACTTAACGTTCCCGATAACCATCGATTTAGTATCGGAGCAAGTCAACGACAACTTGAAGGGAGACCATTAAATGAGCGAAACTATAACCCTGCTCATTATGACTTCAGTACATATTTCTTAATCGGTTTCGATTGAATAGAACTAGATGCTAGGATTGAGCAAATACACAAACAGAATGCCGTTTGAACAGCCGGCGAAAGATCTTAGGGTTCTGTGGCCAGCTGTCGACAATTTAAACCTTTCATAATAGTAATTACGTCCCCATTGAGTATAAAGACAATGTGGAGACATCGAAATTTACGGCATTACTTTCACCGCTTCCCAAAATGGTCTAATTTGACATGGCGCTACGCCTGCGCATGTGCCGCGTCGGGTTGCGCAAGAGTCGCCATAGATTCTGCATAGCGGGCCCTGGACTCGCCCATTCAACGGGACAAGGAATTCCTACCACTAGTATTGCTATTTTGGGATGTGAATCGTAACGTTTACTTGTTGGGAATGTGTCATGTGTAACTACAAGTAACTGTATGCGCGGTTATGTTCAGAAAATCGAATAGGATGAGCTAGGTAATATTTACATTAACAGTTTCAACTAAATTGGGAAAGATTTTGTAAAATTTGTTGTTTAAACATACCTATATTATAAAGCGAGATAAAGAATTGACCTAGTTAGATAGTAAACTTAGATATGTAGGTTAATTAAGTCTATTAAATAGTTTTTGGGTATGATGACCAGAAAGTAGTAGCTTTATACATAAATAAAAAAAGGTTGGCTCAAATTTCGTTTAAGAAAAAGTTTTGACAAACTAGGTGCGTTTTATTAACCTTACTTACTTCTATCTAGAGCTTGAGTGCTAAATTTTCCGGTACATAGGTACATTACGTTGCCCAAGATTAATATCCAAAGCGATCTATTAACACGGACCTTAGATCTAAACCATTTTATAACAAGTATTATTCAATTTCAATTTCAAACACTTAGATAAACCAGCGTTGACAACGTAGACGGCATAGACAAACCAATAATTCAGCGTGTTTTGATAATTCATTATGTAGAAAGTATGTTGAAGGAGAGTAACTCGCGCAAGTAGCTGGCAGGACAGTCAACTCGACTGGTATCGAACCCCTATCATTGTTTATGGCACAGCCGAGCTATGTTCCTCGCAAAATTAAATATGCAAACACAGCTATTTATAACTAGTTTCTGAATATAACAGCTATTGGTTCCATAAGGTTATTTGAGCGTTTGGGATCTGAATTTTAATTTAACTTCCTGTTTTCTATGTAAACTATTAGCACTTGAAGTTTAACGATGAAAAATTGTGATAGCGTGGCACCGGACAACTTGTATCAGATCTCGCTGAGTAGCTTTCCTGCTGAATATGCAAGTTGCAATAACGTTTTTGTGATATGGTGTCTGGCACTCATTAGAAACGTATTTGCACGTGGAAACCTGATGTGTTGATTAATAATCAGATAGTGCGACTTTCTATTTACATTTTTGACGACATTCGTGGCGCCGGAGATTTTCCCGTTTATTCTGGAAACATTATTTTACAAAACTTATTACTCAGTTTTCTTAATACAAATTGCACAGTTCGGGGCTATGCAGCCAGTGTGTTAATCTTCGAGATTTACTATGAGTTTGTAATTTCATTGCATGCAATATCGTGTTACGTTTTACGGTCGAGAAATTCTAAGTAATCAAGATGTTCCCATGCCGCAATGAAGCCAAAATTTACTATTGACACCAAACACGGAAGTTGGTTACAGGCGTGACGTCATAAATCGTACACCACCTCTCAAACAATTAGAACTGCGCTTCTCTTAATCCTGACCAGAATATCTTAAACTCAGCCAAAGCGGTGTTATTGTGAGTGCAGAGGTCTAGGTTGCTGGTGGTTGAGGTCGTAGTAACATTATGGATTTGTCACGGAGTGGCGGTGAACCTTTGGCTCGCTGATGGTATGTTTAAATGAGGAACAGAATTACATGATTCGAATGTTGGCACCACTGGGATAGCGGTCGTTGGATCCGGGGCGCTCACGACTCGGGGTGCAGTCAGATATGTCGGCACCATTAGTTCTGAAGTAGGTACTTCTATCATTCGACCTCTAGTTAGTTTGTACCGCTTGTTCCTATTTATTAAACCAAGAAGCATATTGCGGTTTAAACTTGAATACTGTCCTATAGTATTTTGCTTAGGTAATTTAAATTCCCACAGTCCATGGCTACATCATTACATTTACCTTTCCGTTTAACATTAAATTTAGCATGAATTTTCAAGAATTCCTAATAAAACATCGTATTTTCCCAACGTTGGCTCAAAAGCCAATTTATCTGAGTTAACAGCATTGCCAGGTTTTGTTCAGCATTCTGTCAGCATAGTTAATGCTGTTGCCGTTATGTACTCAAGTTTAGGCCTTGAACAGTTAACGTTAAGCTTGTGCTGCCCACACGCTGCGCGGGCGCACGCCACGGGACAACTCGGCCGGGTCGCTACTACTACATTATTAAATTTAAGAAAACACCTACCTATTACCTACACTCCTTAAACATTTAATCTGAAGGAATGTAACTTTAACACATAACGAGGTATGGATTATTCAACAAACATAAATAATAAGTAACCTCGCGTGAAAACGATCGTCTGAATCATGCGCATGATATTCATCGCGTACACTTTACATAAAAACGTCATAATATTAAAATTCCTCAAGTGGAAGCGACCCCGGCCCTAAATTATACGTTCCACACGCATCTACCCTGAATAGATAAAGGTCACTGGGGTGGGACAGAGGAGCCTCGAACGGGACCCAAACCGGCTGCGCAGGATTCGGGACGCTGATTAGCAGCCGGAGAAATTATGTTTATTGTCGTTGGAGACTTAATAATATACCTGGTATGCGCTTTGGGTTTTGATTAGAATAGTCATTGAACCTTGTGGCTTTTTGATTGTAAATCATATGTATGAATAATGATGTGTGCCGTAAACCAGAAACGGTTAATCTTTAATTTAGCAAAATCGCAAAACATTAGAGTATGAGTTGGTCTTTCGACAAACATTTAATTATTTGTTTAAAAACTTGATTCCCAACGCAAATTAGGGTTAATACAAGAGTCTGCATAATATATACTGTCGATGGTTTCAAAAACTAGTTGTGTTGATTCTTATAATTCTTTGAAGATTTGGCGCTACTTTAATTATTTCATTCCTTTTATGCTCCTAACCTAAGGTATTCAAGTTGTCCTGTATGCCTGTCTATGGTGTTATAGCTTCGAAATAAAATAATTGTTTGACTGAACTGATTTGATAGAATATGATCTTGCCTAAAATTATTAAGTTTTTTTTATTATTTTCTTTTTTATTATTTTTCCTATAAGATCAGCTTATTAAAAATAGCTGTCACATATTTAAATAAAGTGCCGTCCCATCTAGTACATAAAATTAATGATCCAATTGCAATCGTGGGCGCAGTTTATTAACGCAACGTCGCGTATGAAGCGATATCACCGTAGATGACACGACGCATGCGCTGGTGCGCTGCGCGTGCGACGCTTCCTGGTCGTGGTGGGGGATGGAGACGACCGGCCACTGGGGTGTGCGTACCATATCACATCAACCCTTAGGAAACCATAATCTTTCGTATTTCTAATACAAAAGATTATGGTAAAATGCATAAAGTTTATTGGTACATTATTATTACCAATCGAATAGGTATTACTTGAAATATTTACAGAAAAATTTAACTTGCGATAAATAGTTAAAAACAGAACTACAAACAACAATTTTCTATTTCCACTAGTAGCCCTTGTTTGGGCGTGGCTGTCACAGTTATCGGTCAGTGATCTAGGTCACGTCACTTGACCACACCCGGCAGATTGCATGCGCTTGCGCAGGTCAGAGTTAACTACCCATTACCTGCGAGAGGACCCCTAATAACTGGATAGATGGCCGCTAGTTAAATTAATATGTGTTTATGTAAAGTTATGTAGATCACCGACGCGTCATGTGAGAAAACGCGCGTCGATGTCCTATACTAGAGCATGGAACTTGTTTTTAAATTGATTTGGAATCGTTTTACAATGTAAGGGTGTGAATGGGATATATATTTTCGCGTAACTATATTTTACAGCGACAATTGTACTTTGTCAATTATAATTTGTAAAATATTCCATGAATTTATATAATAAAGTAGAATATACGTTAAACGTTCAATATAAGTTTAATCTTGTTAATCATCAACTGGATTGTTCTGAAGTTAACAGCCGACTAAAAAGAAACACAGTTTTTAAATAAAATATTCTCGTTACGGTGTTGTGGTTTAATCCCGGAACTTTTTTTTAATCCCACCCAAGGCAAGAATTATATTATAACTGTAATCGGAAATCACTGCGGGCATTCGAGTAGAAATTCAATGTTTTACGCGAAACTGACGCAAAAATTATTGATCGGTGCGCGCGCGCAGTGTGACGGAGCGACGGCGGGCGGGCCGGGACAGAGGCGGACGCGGGGATAAACAAATAAAGAATTTAAATTATTATATTATTGTATTACTCTGCTTTAATTCTAGTCTGATGCAATTTTTGAATCCTAATTTAGTTTCAGTAACCAAACGCAGGTTTTTTTCCATCAAAGAAACGTTTAACGACCGTGTAGCGACTGCCATTCTATTCACAAAATGCGTCAGTCGCTAATATAATGACATTTAATAGCTGCAATATCGTTGAACTCTAATATTATAAACATGAAAGTTTGTAAGTATGTATGGATGTATGGATGTTTGACGATGATGACTCTTACACGTAAAAAACTACTGGACGGATTTGGATGAAACATCAGAATAATACATAGGGTACTTCTTACCGCGGGAAAATGACTTCCACGCGAACGGAGTCGCGGCGGCCACTAGTTTATAAATAAACGTTTACAATTTTATTAACTTGTACCACCGTCCAGATTGCAATGCATTAGGAACCTGCGGCTTTGTTTACATTAACTACCTCCTTCTTCTAGTGGGATACCTGTACTTTTTATAGTGAGTAGCGGTGCCGAAGCAACGGACTGTGGTTCGGTGCCCGGCGCGGGCAATATTCCGATGTATGTGGAGCGTGATAGATCATTGAACAACACGTGTATGGAAACACTAATGATTTTTTTGCAATCGGTTGCAAATCAGTGATTGTAGGTACTATTTATGTAAAGGATAACAAATGATGTAAAACATAAAAGTTTTACTAAGAAATATATGAAGTTGGTTTTAAAACGCTCGAATAAACGAAAAGAATCGTCCAGCCCAAAAATCATTGAAGTATGCCATGAAGACGAGAGCATCAAAAAAGAAAATATCCAATTAACAGATACATATTATTTATAAATTGACCCTACCAATTTCACTGAATGCAAATCAATATTAATTATGATTGTCATATAAACAAAGTGATTTTTAATATAAAATTACATGGCTTTAGGAGATATAAATCAAGAATACAAAATGAAGTTGAAGTTTTCGGACCAGTAAAAGTTACTTGATAACGATCTCTTGTTTACATTGATACCGGTATTCGAGAGATATCGATTAATTAAAATCGATACGGTAATCGATTTCGATTACATATGGTCGATGATTGTAGAGCAACGTCGATGCATTTTGATGTATTTGCCCACTCGTATCAATATTTTGAAAGTCTTTACTTTACGTCTTTATTTTGTTATTAGGTAAGTAACGAACTTACGTACCAATATTTTAAGTTCAAAGTAAACTTCTAACTTTAATCAAGCAAATATCATAATCAGCGAAAGAAAACTATAATTCATCCATTAATTTTTCTCAAATATAATCTTTGAATTATTAGCCCTTTTTTATTATAGTTTGTTACTAGTAAGCCTACAAGTATGGCTTATAGCTTTTTTGGATGAACGTGTATTTACTATTTAATTTAAATGCACATTTACTCAAATGTTATAAAGGCTTTTTCCTGTGAAATGTTTGCAGGTATTAATGTTAAATATTTTAATAAAGGAAGTTCTGAAAGCTCCGCCGCCATGCTGCTCCATCCGGTACGAGATTGCTTATTGTATTATAATAGGGCAATTGTAATTGGACCATCCTTAGGGTAAGTTCATACGAGCCGACAAATACGGGTCGAAATCTCCGGAGAGATGGGAACAACACGATAATATGGAAATCAGACTGGGGAGGTGTTAAAGAAATCAATTATTTAAGATCGAATTAAGATTACAAATTAAATTTCATTTTTCAATTCAAGATGGCTGTATGTGATAGTTTTGTTTCAGGTTCAAATGAGATATTGTACACAAAAATGTTAAGATTATTTAGATTTTGTGACAAAACCTTTATTTCAACGCCCAGCATTGTTGTCGTATACAAAGCGAGGCATATCACTATGACGTCACATCCGGCGCAAGTCACAGTAAAGCATCCACTGTGACAGCCGCTCTTCCGCTTCCCGATCGCGGGCTGCGCGTGCGCTTGTTTCTAAATCATGCTGCAGTCAAAACAAGCTAGATCTAATCAAGTCATCAGTGTGACGCGGCTAATCCGATGACAGTGACAGATGGGCGCGGAACAAGAATCAATCGATGACATTCAAAGATCAGTTGCGCCGGCGCAGCCCGCCCAGCGATCAGCGGATTTGGGCTAATCTGCTTACGAGCCGCCAGCTAAGTGTGTTGCGTGCTAGTTACTCTGACTTGTACTAGTGCCTTTAGGACACTCCCTAAACTTTTCTTGACATTTGGAGAAAGTCGAAAATGTCGGTGCGGTCGGTAATAATTAAAATTCACTTACAAATTGGAACTGCTCATTACTTGTTTAAGCTTCCAACTAAAAGTTCATCAGTATTACTTGCATTAGATTATAAACCGACTTTGTTGTCTAGAGATATCTTTTCATTCATAACGACTTATTTGCTTCATTTTTTTGGATTTTGGAAACCTTACATTTACCTATCATACACGAAATCCTACTGACTCAAGCCAAAAACCCAATTAATAACACAAAGCTGTATTAATATAAACCGTTGCACTAGTGTCGTCACCCGGCTCCGTTCTGCTCCGAATCCTGCGCATGTTTCATTACCAGCAGCCATGCTACATGCTTCATCGACAACTATCGCACACGACCGACATGCATCAGCATTATGTGGCGGATGTACTGTTTTTTATATATAGGAACGGTAATTAGCGTTTATAATCAGTATATACAGTGTAAGTAAAAAATCTACTACGGCTACTTCTGGGTAAGCTCGTTAAATCATATTAACTCTTGGGATAAGCTAGATTGAAGCTAAGAACTAGCCTATAGCCCATACAAATAAAAAATATGTATACAAGAAAAGTTAAAATTCATTGGAAGGGCTAATGAGGTAAAATGATCAAATTCTAAGCTAACTCTGTAGGTACCTTTTTACCTCGCCAACCTACTGACACAAATTTCCTAAAGTTTAATAAATTGCTTATGAAAATAGGGTAAAGTTTACTTACACAAAGGTATTAGTCACCGGCGGATACATTTTATAAGGGTCATAATAAAAATGTAATGATACTATTAAAGGTTTTTGAAGTCGGATGCTTAAAGTGATTTATTAATATTGCCAATAAAAAAATAATATCGTTGCAACTTGAGCATAAAAATTTGACTTTGACATACTTTAATGTTAAATATGTCTTCCGAATATATTAAAAGTAAGGAATTCTTGAAATTATAACTTTGTAGTTTTATAAATACTTTCAACATTAAGTAAATAAGGATTCTTTATTGTTTGGAATGATATAGGTAAGTACCCAAGTTTTCTCTATATATTTCCTTAAGTTTAGTCTTCACTTAGATTTTTTCTCCCCATCAATTTCAGCTAAATATTAAAAGCTTTTCTTTCTTCTTATCGCCTACTATAGATTTTATGAAATAAAAGGATAACTCTATACATGACATCACGTTTGATAAAAATACAATTTATCTCCTACTACCAACTAATACAATGATGAGTTATGTATGGATGTTTGTTACTCTTTCACGTAAAAACTACCGGACGGATTTGGATGAAACTTTACAGTAATATACTTAGGTTGTACATTATGTTGTTTTATTATGCTGTTGTTGTACATCAGAAAAACACATAGGCTACTTTTTACGCGGCAAAACTTCTTATTCCCACGGCAAACCGACTTCCACGCGACCCGAGTCGCGGGCGGCCACTAGTAAATATTATTTTTCAATTTGTTCCAATGTTAGAAAAGTGAAGGGAACATTTTCCTAGCACTTGATAATTGCCTAATTCCTAGTCCCCTGCAGCACCAACTCCCGTGACGGCACCGTGTCGTATTTCTTTACATATTAAACTTCTGAATAATAAAAGTAGTGTTCCGTGTTGCCTTCCCGCCGCACCACCGCGACGTCACGATGACGGCACGGCGGCGGCGCGCGGGGTTCCAGAACAGTCGATACCACAGCAGCGTGGCGCGATGACGTCGCGCGACGCCATCTTTGCATAGTTTGGACCGCAACGCACAATACAAGAAAGACTACACCTAATAGATGTTGGACAAGTCCAGTAAGAAGAAACGTTTTCTTAGGCGATAGTTTTGAAAACGAATGAAGATTGAATTACGGATTTGTAACAACAAAACAGTAAGTTTTTGAAACTGTATCTATAAATAGAACTAGAGGCTATATACATATAAATTTAAACTTTTTTTTTAAAAACGTTTACCGTGACGGCAAACAAAATCGGCATTACGCTCTTTATGTGTGTGCGTGGTGCGTTTCGTTGTTTCTCTCTCTCTCTTTGTTTGTGTTCCCGTCTCCCTCTATTAGCGAATACAATTGATATCTTTGACGCATTTGCCGGTTTAACAGATATCACAGTGACTTTCATATACGTTATTGCTGATAAGAACATTGTTTATGCACAAATATCTTATATAAATGTCAGGGTGGAGTAGTATTGAGTGTTAACATATGGGATTACGACAATCGACAGTTTAAGAAAAACAAAACAAGCCCAAAAACCACAACCTACGGATTCAAACCAGTTAATAGATAACTTACTTATATATTTTATTAACATTCTATGTTGTTACTTCATTTAAGTTTAGAATTTGTTCCAATAAACAAGGTTTACTTCTATGCGCATGCGTACCGAAAAATTCACGTGTTTATATCTCCGTTCTATGTGTGTGTGCATATTGATAAGCACATTCACTCACTAGATACGCACACTAGCGATACAGATTGCTTATCGCTTTCTCTTTTACACTCAAGCATGTAGATATATGAGTTTTCCGTTTCTCTTTCTTGCATGCACACCGAGAAAAGCACAGAGTCTAGTTACTTGCTTAAATTACTTACTAGTAGGTAAACTTAGATACGGCATGGAAGTTCTAATATTTTTGACCGAGAGAGAATAAGAGTTTTAATTACTGTGTCTCTTTCGCACGCCTACGTTGTCATATCGGTAGATTCCTATGCAATTATTCCTTTAAATAATCTAAAACGAGATGTGTTCTATAATAATCCGATTTATTAAAAGTATAAGTTATCTTCTCTAATGGTTATATGTTTTTAGGATGTCAAAGCCGTCGTTGACCGAAAACGAGCGTAAAGCTAACAGAACATTGAACGAACGTAAAAGAAAACAAAGAATCAAAAACGACCCTGTCTCAAGAGAAGAGTTCCTCCGAAAAGATAGAGAGAGATATGCAAGGAAAAAGGCAGCTGGATTGATCAAACCAAGGAGTGAAATGAACCCTCAAATGCTTAGGAACCTACGAAGAAAGAACTCGTCCAGCGCAAACGCGTACTATAGGAGAAAGAAAATGTCGGCCACGTGCGAGTCGGACTCACGCACCGAGGGCTCCGTAGATACTTGCAGGTATGTAGGAAAAGACAGTTTGGAGTAAACACGCAAAGTTTTTTTTTTAAATAAGATCACTTTGCAATCCACCCATTAGACAAAGTGACAACGCAGTTAAACCTAAAAACGAGGTAAATAAAAACAACAAATCACTTTCTGTCCTCAGCGTTCAAACAACAGAAGAGGTAGGCTGTGATGTTATTATGGAGACGCACAACGATGAAGAGTATTTGACGCCTATCCCACCACTGAGGTACTAAGTTTGTTTATTGTTTTTTGTGCTGTGTTGTAAACAAAAAAATAGTATAATAAAAAGTAATAAACTTCTGCCACTGAGGTATCTACCTTATATCTCTTATGTTGCTGAAGGAGTATACAGGCATTTGAAACCACCATTTACTAAGTGGATAAAATTTTTGTTTATTGCCGGGATTATCATATTCTATTACTTTGTTTGTAAATGTTTCAATAACTATTTACATGTTATAAAGGGACCACAAGGCAGCTGAACGTAGTCGTCTGTACCGTCAGCGACATCGGGACGAAATCAATGAACGTAGAAGATACACAAGACTACGTCAAAAGAAATTACATCAAACACTATCTGCTAATGTACTGAACACAGACGAAATTGATCGAAATACTGCTGAGACATCTAATTCCAATGACCAACCAACGCTCGAATTTAAGGGAAATACTTACGTAAGTTACCTTCACCCCATTCTTAGAGGAAATTGAAGTAATAGTCTCTTTTAAAACGACATTTGAACAAACTTAAGGATAATGGTATTTAATTTGAAATGTTTCTTTACAGAAACAACAAAGATACTACGAAAGGCACAAGGAAGAAATTAACAAGCGAAGGAGAGAGAACAGGCAACGTCAAAAGAGCCTTCCAATCCATGCAATATATGTACAAAGCAATGCGGACTCCATGGACCAAATTACGGAAGCAACATCTTACGATCAGCAGAGTGTAAATTCTTCGAATGATGATATATTCTCAAACGATAGTAACACACAACATTTTGGACAAATACAGATTGATAGGGATCAAATAACACCAACGGGCAAACAAACATCAGAAGGTAAAATTTCTATTAAAAAGTTAGCGAATATATTTATGAGATACTAGTGGCCGTCCAACTCCGTTCGCGAGGAAGTCGGTTTCCTTTGAGAATGAGAAATTTATCATTCTGATTCATAACCTATATTACTATAAAGTTTCATCTAAATCTGTCCAGTAGTTTTAACGTAAAAGAGTTTCCTTTAAAACTTTAGATTCTTAGAAGTAAGTGAGTATTGATTTGTAAACCTTATAATGAAGCTCGTCTTTCAGGTACAAGCGTCAACATGCCCGACTACGTATGGAAGTCCCAACTGAACCACCACTTTGGCAGATCTGGTTCAATATCTGACACACAAATGACCGTCAAACCATTAGCAAGTACATCGCAGGCTATACCCGCAACTTCTACACGACAATTCGTACCTTTGGTAGACGAAAGCGATGAAGTCGATCTTCTATTTAAGAGCTACGCGAAGACATTCAGAAAACTGACGCTGCAGCAGCAAGCTGACGTCAAAATAGAGATGGCGACGTTATTCGCTAATGCGGAGTTACGGAATAACTACTTAGTCCGGCCGTCAACGTCGAACTTACAATCAGCTAGTTCAAGCGATATGACGGAGGCGACTTCGATCCTCACTAAAGTGGAAATCTCTGAAGTTGCTGATACAACTGAGTAAGATATTTTTATTTTTTTCCTTTTTTAAATCCTATTATTTTTGGTTAATGCATTGGTATATACTTATTTTCAGGGACTGATAATTGACGCACACATTCCGAGTCACAATGGCTGAGGCAGCATAAATGCATTATAAATTAGAATTAGTGAAGCGATATCAAATTGTTTAGGTCTTTAGGTAGTTAGGCTGTTTGAATAATAAACACCAATATAATATTTAAAGTTGATGGTTTTATTTAAATACATGGATTGATAACATTTCTATATGTCGTATGTAATGAATACAACATAAATGTAAATGAGTGTCCCTCTATTCATACAAACATAATATCTAAGTACCTATTTGCCTAGTTCAAGGTTGAAAAGATAAAATGTCGCAGCCAAATGAGAAAACTAGAGATTGTGACATAATCACGAACGTTATTATAATCCAATTTGTGTCAAATTAAGATAAGAACCTATTTCGTTTAATTATGATAGAATAGTGGCCGCCCGCGACTCCGTTCGCGTGGAAGTCGGTTTCCCGTGGGAATGAAAAGTTTTCCCGCGGTAAAAAGTACCCTATGTGTTATAATTTAAAGTTTCATTCTAAAACCGACTAGTAGTTTTTACGTGAAAGAGTAACAAACATCCATACATCTATCTAGACGTCCATAATCCATACATACTTACAAACTTTCATGTTTATAATATTTAAAGAATATAAGTGGGTATTCCTTAAAAATATATGGCAATAAAACCAAAATATAATTGATCCAACGAAATGAAAAACAAACCAGTTTAATTTTTGAAATAAAGTTAGTTTTACAAAGACGCTGAGGGAATAAAAGTAGGTGGTTTGTACCTTTGAATAGTTGAACTTTTATGCATTTTCATAACTCCGACAAAAACAGCAAGTTGGTTTCATAACAGCAAAACTGCATTTCATGCGCCATGAGCCATAGAGCCGCGAAATTGTGTTTAATTAACGAAAAGTTTTTATAAAAGCGGTGCTATGTTATTACATTACACTGTGGCGATACTACGTCGTCGCCACACGACTGCTTTCTACGTGTTCATAACTCTGTGGAATCGTCGACGTATCTAGATGTAGGCAAGCGCGGCACCCTTCGTCGCGCGCGTAAGAGACGGCCGCCGCCTTTGAACTTGCCGCCGTCGCCTTTGTGCATGCCGCCATTCTTTTGTGGACGCCGCCAACTACTGCGGCGCGCCTAATTAAAAGCCGCCGCTTCCTTTGATATAAATAGGAGTCCTGCCGACGACGGTTCAGTCGACAGCGAGCTTCCATACCGTGTGCGTTAAATATTGTAATCGTTGTGTCGTATCTACCTACCTACTTATGTAGATACTTACTTACCTAACTTTTCTTTTGTACTTTTTTTGTGTTTTTGTGCCACTTTGTAATTATTCGGACTGTGAATAAACATTATCTCTTAGTCTCAATTATTAAAGTGTACATACTAACGATTAGGTTTAGGTAGGTAGTGATTGTGATAGTGTTAGTGCAACAAAATAAAATTATCACAATAAAGTTGAACATTAATTAATATAGAAACGTTTGGTTTCTTACCAACGGATGGAACGTTATCGCAAAGTTCTGTTTTCACTCGTTCGCTCATTGGAAAAAGAGCTGATTTCGCTTATCGTCGCCGGTCACCGCTGCGCAAGGTCAACGACAAAGGCTCGTTGCGGCGTCGCTGTCGGTTTTCGGCGTACATCAAAGAAACTCAATTCCCTGCGCATGCGGTCGGCGATCGTTTGCCTTCACATCACAAAAGGCCGCGCCGCCGTCCTGTGAGGACGCTTGTGTTGCTATTATAAAACTATACCATTTAATAACAAAACAATATGGAATGGGACTGCCATTCCGTACTAAAGTTTTTGCAACTGTACAAATCGCAATCCTGCATATGGGACCCGCAAAACGAGAATCACAACGACGAGCAAACCGTAGAATACGCGTGGGAGAAGATAAAAGAAGACCTAGCGATGCCGTGTTCCGTAGAAGACTTGAAAAAGAAGATTGAAGCTTTAACGGCGGCGTATAGAACCTACAAACACAATGTGATGAGGTCGAAAAGATACTCAAAGGACCCAACATACGTGTACATACCCAAATGGTTCGCGTTTTCATTAATGGATAGCTTTTTGGGGCCGTATTATACCTGCGAATTTGATACCAAAACTGAGGTACGTTGATAATAAATTCTTTTACATAGGTATTTTAGCGAGTCAAATAAGAAAAATCGTTAAGTTGTCATTTTTCCATAAAAAGGAAACGACTGTCGTTAAAAATTTTAACCTGACAATTCTAGTTTGGCTTTTTATTTTATTATCTTACTAATACTGATTGCCAGTAGCTACGATAGGAACCGAAGCCAGGAAACAATGCCGCTTTTAAATAAATTAGCAAGTAAGTAGGTGCGTTACTTGTTTATTTTGGCCGCCCGCGACTCCGTTCGCGTGGAAGTCGGTTTCCCGTAGGAATGAGAAGTTTTCCCGCGGTAAAAAGTATCCTATGTGTTATTTTGATGTATCACCTAATATTACTGTAAAGTTTCATAAAAATCCGTCCAGTAGTTTTAAGTGAAAGACAACTTTTTACAAACAAGTATGGATGGACCATACATCTATACTTATCACAAACTTTTACGTTTATAATATTAGTAGGATAATTATTATAGGTTGCCTTTTATTAAAGCGAAGCCGAGGTTCTTAGGTAAAGGATGCTGTTGTTTTCCCCTTTATTAAGAGGTTAAGGATATAACATAGGTTTTAAATGCGTTCATGTTATTTGTAAGCCTCTAAAGTCAAACTTTTTAAGTTAGATTTTTTTAATCAAATAAATTTCACTACTTTCAACTAAATTAGACATACAAACATCATTATCTAAGTAAAGAGCAAGAGCTAATTATCTGATACGTATAAAAGTACCTACCTTAATAACTCATAGATGCACCAACAAATAATCTAAGTAGTAGACCTCCTAGAAGAACTCGGCCCTCCGCAGATAACAGTTACCTCTGTTATCAACTCAACGGGTGGTCGTTAAAAGCATAACGACTTTAACAAAAGCATTTGCACGTAAACAAAGCGACAGCTAAACGAGGGGTTTTCGTAATGATTAGTTTATCGTTTGGACGATATGTCTATTCAATACTTAAAGTAGTCAAACAAGAAATATTTCTACTTAATGCAGTGTTCCTACTAGCAACGTATGTTGTAGAAAGATGCAGCTATGAAAAGGTTTTAATAACCTATAGTCAAGCTTTTAAATACCATTTGAAATGCAAAACATGAACCCAAATACTAGTTAGTAAGTAAATACATAGCTATATATTACTGTAGTTGATGGTCTACCAGGATAGTATTAGTTAGAGATTCACGATCAAGTTTTTCGTCGCGTTATGTAGATCCACATTCTAGAGTTATACATGTCGTTGGTCGCCGCCGGCGCTAATGGCTGGCAGGACGCCACAGTTCATAGGCGGAAGCGGATTTTATAATAAATGTTATAAAGCTAAAAAGTGAGTAGTTTGTCTCACTTAATAAGTCAATTTTGCTCAGTGTTTAAGTTATTTAAGACTGTGAATTTCTTGTATTACAAATTAACTGAAAACAAGAAATATATTTTTATAGACACATTTGCAAATTCATAATTATGAAAGACTAAAATTATATGGTTAAATCTATCATAGTGTTCCAAGTAAGACCGATTAAGTTCATATTGCACAATAGCCGTCGCCAACGCGAATAATAACAAACAAGATGTTTTGAATGCATCAATAGCAGGTAGTCGGAAGAAGGTACGTTTACAAACAGCTGCGCACGAGTGGCTCATAGTATTACAAAGGTTTTTACGGAGAACCGCGATTGTATGCATTTTGCTGACACTTTCCAATGAATACCACATTCAACTGAGTTGTCAGTTGTTTTCCTTTATGTACTTCTACGTAGGTGTAACACGATTCTTAAAGCTATATGTTAGAACTTGTGTGAGTCTTATAACTTGAGCCGCAAGCGAAGGTGCGCCGGCGCAGGCCGCTGGGCCCGCCTTTTGCCGTTTCCATGGCGACGTTTCAGAGCGAATGCCGACGCAAATCACTGCTTATTACCCCCCTCTGTTATTTCTCAACAAATGGTCTTCGTGTCCTGGATTCTTGCGCTGCGTTCTGTGGTGACAAATAATGATGGCCCAGCACGGAAGCGCGACTACAAGCTTTCAAACTAACACTAGACTAGTAAATAATTAACTTTAGTTTCTACAACTTAAGATCAAACTCAGTAAGAACTCGCAAGACAGATGCAACATTATCAGCATGATCTTTATGAGTGTCTTTTAATTAAAACCTGAAACACTTTCGCACAAAAATAGACATTAGCCTGTTTACAAAACGTAAGTAAATAACTTTATGTCGGCGATGTAATCTTATACTTTACTGAAATGTTTGAGATAAAATCTACCATTTTGATTATTGCTAGCAACTTGGACATACGGTGAGAGTATGATGTGATTACGATCTTTAACATTTATTACGTCTATTAAAAACGTTCAAAACCGACTATTACTCCGACTAAGTTAAGCAAGATGTAACTTTAATGTTTTATATTATGACAACTGAAAATTATGATGATTATAAAAAGCCGTTCGTTTAACGCAATCGTGTCTACTGTCTGTATAATCGCACGTAGGTAGTGGCGACGCGTCGCTCTAACAAAACCCGTTCCGATTAGGTAGTCTGGCGGCGGCGGCGGCAGCAGGGGCGGCGGCGGGGGCGGCGCGCGGTGGCGGGGTCGGGGGGCGGCGGCGCGTCAGTCTCCCCCCGGCGCGCGCGAGCACCCGACATGTCCTACGACGCCATCATCGCCTGCGTGCAGCGCCACCCGCACCTGTACGAGCCCACGCACAGGAACTACAAGAGCAGGTGCCAGCGACTCAAGACCTGGGAGCGGATCGCGGACGAGCTCGGCTACAAGGGGAAAGGTAAGCGAGACACGCGGTCACCGGCGCAGCCGATTTACGACCTTATCCGCAACACAGACGGGTTGTTTTTCCCCTACTAAGCTAGTTGTTGTCTTGTTTAGTGCGCGCTCGAAGTGACGGTATGAATACCCGAAAACTTTAATACTAAATTAGTAAGCGTCACGGGTTTGCCATCTACCTGCAGACATCGTTTGTTGCGCATACTTTGTGAGTCGTTCTATAAAAGCGCTCGATGATATGGCATAGTTGTTTATCGCGAAGTTCTCGACAAAGGCGTTTAACACCACGTGGCCTTGTAGCGGCGGCACCGGCGCGCGCGCATTCTTACAAAATTATCGTTAGTTCGTGCCTTATCGTTGTTTGTTTACCGATTGTTACTTGTTGGGCTAGAGGAATGGTGCATAGTAAAAGATTGTTGTGAAAGGACAATTAACTCGACAATGTAAATATTACTAGAATAGGTTAAAAACAGTTCAAATTGTATTTGCCAGCGTTGTCCTTTTTGAGATTAGAGGCTTATTTCACTATAGGCGATATTGACGCTTATTTATAACGTAATAGGGTTCAAGTTTACTTAACAACTTTGTGAATAGTTGTAATAAACTGCCAAAAAAATTGTTTTGAAGTTTTTTAATTTTATTTCGTTGATTTTTCCTTGAACAAATCGTCAAATTTCAATTGATTTTATTTTGTTAAAGTTAATATGTATTTTGAATTAGTAGTTATTTTATTTTTACATATTTTAGTGCGGTTTCAACAATCAAAATGCATCAGCAAGATGCATTTTGATTGTTGAAACCGCACTAAAATAATATAAAAGGCTATCGCGATCGCCCTGTGTTTTTTGGTACTTTATTCAATTTTAACCTCAATTTGTTTTGTCACAGAGGAAATACTAAGAAAACGATGGAAGCACCTCAAAGATAAATACAGGAAAGAGCTCAAGAAGGTGAAAAACCAGAACAATGGCGAAATCCCCAAAGACTGCTATTCTCCGTGGCCCATCTTCCATCAGCTACACTTCCTCAAAGACGACGTCCAGGTCCGAGAAAGGAAGAAGGACCAAAGAAAAGAAGCCATGTCCGAGGAATCTGCCAGCGATAGAGACACAGACTCTTCAGTGTCGATAATCCCCCCGCAACAACCAGAAGCCAATGGGCAGATCAACGTCGTAAACGAAGAGGAGTTAAAAGGGCCGCGGATATCCGCAGTCCACGGGAACCTGCTCGGGAACCAGCCCTGGCCGCCGCCGCAGATGATGATGATGGACCCCGACCTGATGTTCCTCATGAGTCTGCTGCCCACCATGAAGAGCCTGACCGAGCTGCAGAAGCTGCAGTTCCGGGGGAAGATCAACGAGATGCTGCTGGAGGCGGTCACGGTGAACGAGTGCAACCCCCATCTGTATATGCAGCAGCAGATGCGGGTCTTCGCTGAGAATGGAACTAATGATGAGCACATGACCTGATCAAGGTCAAGGTTTGATGACGTTATTTTTAGGTTGTATTTGAAATGTGTACGATATGTGTTTATTTTGCTAATAACTTGTGAAGTGATTCCAGCACAAAATGAAAAGAGAACTTGTTTAGAGTAATAACTTATTGTTTTTATTATATCCAGACGTTAATTAAAGACAATTTGTATTTTCAATTAGTTTTTATTGACTCTTGCGCTGTTTAAGAAATATGTTTAGGTAATTAATAATTGAAACAAGCAGATTATTTTAAAAACTGACTTAAGAATATAGCTTCAATTTTTTTTATCTCACCAATATTAATGACTCATTTATTTAATTATAATGTTATAAGAAAACATGTTGAGAAATAATAGAATATACTATCCGTGGGTAGATCCAACTGCTTTTGATAAAATAATCAGTTCTTATTGAGATAAATAAAAGATTATAAAAGTATTTTATTATTAAATATAGTTAATCCGGTGCTACCGATTATAAAGATAATTGAAGATAAGGTGCATAAAGCGAATGTAATAAAAATATTATGTATTTTTGGATATAAGAAGTTTGATAAAATAGTTTTGTACGAAATTTCTTAATTAGAGCTCAAAAGTGCCATAAATAGTATGTTAGTGTTAAGACAAGCCGCAGATTGCATTCCAGAATGTTGATAAAGACTGATCATGATTAAATTAATTAAAACATTGCCTTAATTGTTGTTTTTATTACACCCATGATCCTGTTTTGTTAGTTCATGCTCAAAAAGTCCAGTCTTATTGTCGCCATGTGCAGCATAAATTCTCTGTAGTTTAGGTAACATTTTATCATAAATATTATAATATTCCATTTGATAAGAGATACCAATTTTCGTCCCAAGTTTCTGTATATGCTGAGCACTGATTGCCACGGGCCACTATGGGCTCAATCGGTTTCATCACGGGGAGGTCAAAGTTCGTGAGATACGTTACCTGAAGCTAACACATTACGAAACCAATCGATAGATTACTGTTGTCTAGATACCTGACTACATACACAAGCACAGGTACCGAACTGCCTACACCTGACAAGGGTATTAGGGTAAGAGGAAGGTATTCACATTTCAGTGAATTCTTATTTCACATAAAACAATGTTCGTTCTATAAACAACATTTATGATCAAGTTATACCGTTCAATGTGCGACAAAACCTATGACATTAGGTCTCTGTTAAATCAGTTTCTAACTTCCAAGATCAATTGGATAACACATCATATATTTTCTTTACATTATAAGTGTATTGTGAGTCAAATCAATTCAGGAAACACGTCGAATATGAGAATATACCCATACTAGTTATGTGTTCTACCTAGATCATAAATAGTTACTAACACTTACACGATGCAACTTACAGTTTATTGCATCCAAGAGAAGACCTGATGTGGGCTGGGGCTTGCGATGAAAGTGATTACAGAAAATCGATTGAGAAATCGGACCTAACTGTTAAGTCATTGCGGCTCAAAATAAGTTTCATGTAAGTGCACGAAACTTGTTACTGAACAGCAGATTCAATCGATACTAGTCGTAATCGAGAAGGTGCGAAACCAGTGGTCAATCACACGGAAGTGCGCGCACGCAGGTGGATCGCCGCCGTGTGGGTGCGTCCGCGCACCTACCTTCTACAATCACTTGCCATTTTATTCGGGAATCTTCAACTCTCGAATCGATCGAAACATCTACTGAATGTTGCAATTTCTTATTATTATGACAGGAATTTCAATTAATCTTAAAACACAGCGAGGTGGAAATGTAGCGTTGTCGCAACATTAATTGCTGGACAATTACGAAAATGATTTGTAACTGAGAAGTTGAGATACGATCGGTCACTGCCCACGCTGCGCTTGCGCCGGCACTCAATGGACTACCTTGTAATTACTGCAATAATTATGTGAGACAATCTGATAAAATATTTGGACTGTTTGTTAGAAATTATCCGAATTTGGGCAAGTTTCAATAAATGGAAGGTTTGATATCAACTTGTATAATCTTGGCAATTGTGACCGTTATCTGATTGTATTTGTAAATCTTGACACTAAAATCGAAGTCAATAAAGGTTTAATAATTTGATTTTAATTATAGTTTTAGTTTTATCTCTCAAAGGAAAACTATTTAGATGTTTGTAGACTTGTAATTTGTGTTACAGGAAACATTTTTCTGTATAAAGAATGATATCTTGTGTAATATTTGTTGATGAACAGTGCATTACTGCACCGCGGGTTTATGATGAGTCAAGTCCTCACTGAGCTGTTCAGGCGGCACTTGCGGGACTTCTCAATCCAATATATAGCATTCTGGGGCTTCGTGATGTAATGGGTTAAATAAATAACATATCTGAAACGTTGACTTGAAAGGAAAGGTCTAAGTAAAATACTGAAATGAGGAAGAAAATTAACGAAGCCTTAATTAATAATTGCTACTTTGAAGATACTCGTACATTGATTTTAATAATCGACATCAAGGTAATAAGGACATTCATTACATGTTTGACATTTATAATCAGTGTAACGAAAACTTGAGGCAAAATAAAAACCCCCGTTCATTACAGGGCCTTAATGCGTCCTACATTATAATCTAAAAGAGAAATGAACACTCATAATCAACCCATTTCGGACCAGTTTGAATTCGGAAGGAAAGAAGCTCTCTAGAAATACTTCTCAAACAAGTTGTTTTATCTATTTTTATCTGCACACGGATGTAATTACAATCTTGAATGAGGCGGGCTATATCTGCATTTCTCTATAACTCATAGGCCATCGTGGAAGGCTGCAGCGCCCACACCAGTACCACATCCAAGTAGTTCCGCATTTCTCATTAGCTTCCATACTAATTTATGATTCAAGTTTTCATATGCGATGGTCCTGGAGCCTTAGACAAGCAAGATCATGTAGGTGTTAAACATTGACTACAATTACGCGTTGCTTGTTATTTATGGCTGTAATAATTTGATGCAGTGATAGCAGTTAATATCCATGACACAGACATTGTTTGTTTTAATAATAGTGTAACTGGATATGAGCTGAACGAGTTCTGAAGAGATTTATTGCGTCTACCATGGAAAGTTGTGGCTAGGCATTGCAGTGTTAGGGGCTTCATTCGCTTTTGAATAACGACAATTAATTAGGTGTACCACTTAATTAATGGATTCACATTACAATAAATGAAAGGTAACAAATATCTGTATCTACATGAATACATTATATTTTTATCACAAAAGAATAATAACGTAACGTCGAGGTTAAAGCAAATCATGTTTAAAATTGCAAGTAGTCAAACTATCATGTTAAGTTCAGCAACTTTCCTAAGTGACGTTATCAGTTAGTACGAGTGTCCCACGATATCCTGACCCCGTTCGCCGCGACCGATGCAAATGATCAACTATTCACTACACCGAGAATAGAACGGGATACATTCATAATGAACGATGTCCTACCACCAAGCCTCTCTAACTGCCCTCCTTACCTCGTAAACCATATTTGGCATCGAACCATTAGCTACGCTCTAAAACAATCGCAATATATCATAGGCAAGCTAAAACTAGAATCTTGATAATACAACAATGCAACAAAGTGCTAAAAGGTTTGTTTTGAAATGCACCATAGATATAGCAATTACATGTTAATGAAGAGCTTAAAATTCAGATAAGAAACTCGCAATCGCTTCCTACCTGAATGCATTTGGAGAGATTCAAGGCAAACGCACTTTTCTTCAGGTTTTTGCTCATCACAACAGAAGCATCGGCCGAGCCTATATACGGCCCGCATTGCCATTCATTTATTCACTTGAAATTGCTGCGACGCCGATGAAATTATGAATATTTATGAAGATGAGGGAAAATGTAAAAGATTTGATACTGATAACGGGCGAGGTGACGATGAGGCCGACTCCGGCGCACACGCCTTGGAAAACTCACTCACTGTAATGGTAATGTCAGTTTTTGTCAGTGTTGAAAGTTTACCTTATTACTTGTTCCCGCTGAACACAATTCTGAATTATTCACTGTCAACTGAGCGACAGCAAAAACTTTGATCAATGTTGTTAAGATAGATTGAAACACTGTTCGTATCGCGGCTTAACTGTAAGAGTAACATGTGCGAAGGGAAACATTGAGCCGTCAAATCATAGGCCGCTTTCTAGGTTTCTGTCATCATTAGGGTGGTGCAGCAGCTGGTAGGTTGTGCCTAACGAGTGCATTAGTAGTGACGTTCACTCCATTACAGGGACTGTATGGAGCTGTCGATTCAATGTTCCGCGAAAGGCGTGGGACTGTATTGAATTTGAACTTCAGTCCGATGGTAATGATTGTGTTGGGTTTCAGGAATTAGGCAGGTTGACGATAGTTTGCATAAGATGATATTAGAATTTTAATTCCATTTCATTTTTTTCGTTGAAAAGGTTAGTTATCTAATTAGGTATCTAATTGAGGGATTAAATATTATTGAAAACTCACATGTTCATCCAGCGAGTAAGTCAGCTCTCCATCGTCGTACAGCACAAACCACCGCCGCTGCCACCTCTGAAACAAACAAAACACATGAACAACCAACATTCACTGCTAAAGGTTAAGAAGGTGTTAACCACTTAAGGTCCACAATTCAAAATAACATTGTAAATGAATTAGACATTATTCACCTCTCGAATAAGCCCTTAAATGTCAGCGTATCTGCGATTACCGTAATTAGAGTTGCGCAGGAGTGGAATTGAACACGAGACTGTACAGCCGATGGTGTGATAGGACGACGATCGTGCCACTCACACCGCCACCCTACGTGACAATAACCACGACTTGATAACAACATTGTACTTGAAATTTAGATTATTGATCATAGAATCAACAGAAACAAAACTAGGCAATTCAAATGTCCATGTATAAATAATGTCATGACTAGGATCTATTACAGACGCTGGCATTACGTAGAATCTCGAACATATCATTGATATAATAGGTTAATAGCTTCCAGGCTCGTTTTAAGTTAAAGTGCCCTAGTAGTTACTTATTTGCAGTTACCAGAACAAATGTCCAATTACCGGCAGTGTCGTGTCAGAAACTGGCACATACCAACAGGGAAACGTGATTCAGATTACTTCACCGAAAATTCCAAACGGCAAGTCCATCTAACCAAGCACCTAAGTATCCATAATAGCCCTCAAACACCATAAAACTGCTGAGCGAAAACGAAGCGTGAACAAAAATTTCACGCAAAACCAACCGTGTCTCGTTAACATTTAAATATCACGGCCCCAATTTCACAAGAGAGAGAAAAAACCGAAACTCCTGCGCATAGGGATCGCGTGCGACTGCGCAGGCGCCGTGAGAAACAAACAAACACGTCATTTAATTGCCGACAATTAGGCAAAACATAGCGGCCAGGTGATAGGCATTCGCCTGTGGACTTCGCAATCGAAGGCTCTGACGCAGGTATGCGCGGCTTCGTGAGAAGACCCAAGGTTATAATTGATCCACGTAATTGGCCATTCATTCATTCATAGACTCATTCAGCGATATCACATACATTAGACGAAGTACTACAGGGCCAAATTAATTTTGCATAAATGACGATTCAATAAATGTTAATAGACAAAAGAACACCAATTAAAACCGAAATTTCAACCTACATACTTCAGTTTATTAACAATCAATTTGCCAATTTAACGACCTGAATTTTACAACTATCTTTATTGAGACACATATCTACGAGTATTTATTGGCCAGACACATACACTTTTAGAATTCCGAGAAGAACATGTCATTAAAACGAATTCTTGCATAGATCATTTAATTTGCAGTCTATATTTAATAATTAATGGCCTCGAGGAAGTAAACAGACAGCTTGTACACAATTATAATAATCAGCTGCGCCGGCGCATAATGAGTGTCAGCGTAATTTCATTGTTTAGCTTCGTTTGTATGCAAATATTCTAGATTTCAGCGGAGATCGGTAGGATAACGCCCACCTACGCGATCTGCACGTCCTTCACAACATGCAAACAGACATTCATCATCATTACGTTGAATGCCGTCGATAATATCGAAATCACAGAGCATAATGTTCTAGTCAAATAAAGCTTTTATACAAGACATCGTTCAGCCAATGAGCGACGTTAATTCATATTGAACTATAGAAAGGCGGTTTCAAAGAGCCCTAGCTCGATCCTAAGCCTAATCTGATAGATAACATTCCGCGAGTGCGGTTTAGAAACACATTCCTAGATTGACGTGGGCGTAGAGGACGCTCGTCGGGCCCAGCAGGCCCAGCCCGGGGGAAAGTCGGTCGCGGCTAATGGGATGTTCTGGCCCGATCTGTCCTCCGATAACATCGCCATTAGGAACCAGAGGCTTCGGCTCGCGGCCAGATGTTCACCCGACACTTTCGCGAACCCCATACTTTTTAATACTATATTTTATTTCCCCATAAATTAAATAGACTCCACTTCCTGACGCATAGACATATTCATTAAATCTCTCAGCATCCGCGAGTTTATTATCTATTAAAAGTGCGGCTATTTCGCGTTGTTGCACACGAGAAATCGCTTAGGAAACTGTCTTTATTAATTTATGCTCTATTCCGAATTCCGTTCGATTAAATTCTACGAATATCCAAATCGACGTTTGTGAGCGCACGCGCCGCATGCCGGGTAATCAGATCACGCGAGGTTCGCGCCATTTTGCCGATCGAGATCCGAACATACGATAGCTCTTTCAAATACTTATTATTTAAGCGGTTCTGACACTATCGCCGAGGCTGAAGAGACTCGGAACGCTGCCGTATCCGGCGGCTTAAACCCTCACAGATACATCTTTCTGGCGAGAATAATGCATTAAATCAATTAGCTGTAATGATTATAAGATATTTTGAAAGTGGTTAATCATATAGTGTAGTGACATGTAAAAGAAATATTCATGAACGTGACTTGCCGCGTTACGTAATGAATATGTAATCTACGGTCGGTACGTAGACACATACCATGGTAATATGATATAATATTATATTTTTGAAAGCGTTAGATGTAATGGCTACCTTTGTGTAGATTGTGGCCGTTAGGTTTTATTTGTCCGGAATGCAAACGTCGGCAGCCCAAAAATGTTTTATAGTAAACTAGCATATAGGGTAAGTATTTTATTTTATAGTGTTTAGTATAATATTGATTAAGCAACATTTTATAACTGCATTTACAAAGTTTTGTCTTTACCATTGTTACTATTATCAATAAATCAATTAATGTTTAATTAATATTAATAGTCCATTCTATATAGTTATAGTAAAAAGTAATCGCTGTAGTAAATGCAAATGTAGTGAAAGTACCCGATTGTGATACAAATTAATTGGCCATAGTGAACAATGCGCTTGCGCTCCCATACAGTTTCTTGTGGATTCTGGTAGAAAACAAAAGTATATTTCAAGCGCGGCTTGTAATCCATTGTGGGATTTCTTACATTATTGAGATTGTATCATCATCATCAGAAACAAATCGGCGTATCGCTATTAATCTTGTAAACGAGCATTTGTCTTAAGGTTAAATATCTGTTTTTGTTAAGGCTTATGTAACTGAAAATGTTAATTAAATTGTCATTTTTGATATCATAAGTGTCGTCATGCAAGGAGGCACCCTGTCACCGGTTCATTATTTACGCGACATGTTTTAGGGTTGTTATTTTTTGATTTTTTTAAAGTCTCCGGCAAGTTTCGAATTTCTTCGTATATCAATTTATTTGGATCGTCGGCAAATGTTCCAATCGCAAAGCAAAGAGGTTTTAATCTAAAATCAGAAGTACTTAGCATGTGCGAGGAATGCTGATGGAGGTACTTGAACATGTAAATGCCAAGATTTGATTTTAGTGATTAATTAAACATGGTATTATACAAAACAAGATCTTTAAGAAAAAATTTAAATGCTCGTATGCTTAGGGAAGAATCATAAGTAAATACAGGAAAGAAATGATTTAGTTTAGCTAAAATCAACCATTTACCATTACGATAAACCATTTTGTTTCTTTCCAAAAGTAAAGTGTTTGCAATTTTCAACTATTACCTGAAACTCTTTCCTAAAAATCGATTAAGAAAAACAAACGTTGATCTAATATTACATCAAAGTGCAAGACTATCGTTGCAAAACTAGCCAGCGCCATAACTTAGAAACAAACAACAGCGTTGCGGGGAGCCAACCCAACATCACGGCACCCTGTAACACTTATCTAAATCAACTCTTGCGCAACGCATATAATAACCGAATGATAAAACGCGGGGAATGCTAGAGCAGCTGAGCGAACAGAGAAAACAATGGTATGTCAATAATTAGCAGATCTACTGCGCGGGAGAGCTTATCTACCGATCTATTACGTTCATGATTCTAGAGGGATCAATACTGCAAGCAATAACTTTAAGACTTATGTATCAAATTTAATCAATAATTTCATGAACAGCTACAAGCGATTTAGTTGATTAGTTGGTTAAACTCGCCATACGATTTGTCAATTTGTCGCCTCGCACGTCAGCGGCGCGGGCGCATACATCGATCAGAATATATTAAAATATTCGATTGTTAGTGTCTCGTTCGATACGTATTCGATCGACTTTACTATCGACATTGGCACCTAATTGATTAGGGTGAAATATCAATACGATGGAATAATCCATTTTTTATCGTACGTTACCACTCAGGTTAAGAAAAAAAATCGATATTTGAAAGACGTTATGTCCGTTATCATCACACCAGAGTTAGATAACTAAATTTGTAAGTAAGTCCGTCCATAAAATGAACACCGCTTAAAACTACAGCTGCTGTCGGTACATTTCCTTACGGTCTCATCTGAATTACGTGAAATTTACATACAATACTCGAAAAGCAATTGAGAACAATTGTAGCAACAAAAAAGAACCAGATTTAAAAACAGCAACAGCACTCGCAACATGTAGTTACACTAAATTAAATTGCCATTAGTAAAGAGACATCTGGATGTGAACCAATTTTATAATCTACACATGCTATTGTTTTCATAAATATTAGAATGAGAAAGGAAGGGTATTAGTGAGTAGTTAAATTCTGGTATAAAATAAATAACTTAAATAAAACAAAGGTTGTGTAGCTCGTGAAAAATTCCATCGCAATGAACCGAACCTAAACATGCCAAAAGCAACTTGAACTTTAGACAAAACAAAAAGTGCTCTGCAATTATCCCCATAAAAACTCCATCGTGTGTGATCCGTCTCCATAGAGGCTGAATCACCGCCCAACCTCTTTAAAGCCTCACTCTCAAACGTCACTAATTAATCACGTCACGCAGCCGGCCGGCCAATGCCCTCGAGATAATTCGAATATAGAACCGCGCTGCGTTTACGAAGATTCTGACCCAACTTGTGAAAGAAAAGACACGAAAGAAAATTGCGATGCGCGTTAAGACAAAACTGCGTAAGGAGGTCCTATGTCGAACCACAATTTTTTTTTAAATATTCTAAGAATTTCAATTTGTTTGATAAAAGCAGCTAATGACTCGGCTATATCTCTCTCGATAACTCCGTGATGTAAAGATATTAAGTTTCAAACTGGACGGAGATAAAAAGCAGGTACCAAAGTAATAAGTCTTGCTACACGATCTTTTTACCGATATTACTTCAATATTTTCAAATAAGTCGCAACAACTTTATCGTGATTGAGCTAATTATCTATTATTTATGTGCACGAGCACGGTTAATATTTTGCTAGGGTTGCCATATTATTGTGATTCAATATTAACTAAAACATAACCTTTGTTAGTTGTTCTACGCAGAACTAAAAAAAATCTTTGTAGGTAGTCTAAAAAAAATGTTTTAGTAAACTATTTATTATTAAGAAAACAGTAATTAAATTGTAAAACGATAACTCATTTGAAAATATAATTACTAGTAATAGCAACCCTGAAAGTTTTCAACGCGTTTAGTTAAACAAGGACCAAGGCGATACCTATACATGTTTCCATCATTTCGATGTCAGTGACGCAACTAAACGCGCAAATGTCAGCGTGACTGACTGAGCGATTGACAAGCGTGTGTTCCGATGATTGATTGACTGAATTTTACATTGTTGGTTTAACCTGAGGGTTTAACTGCCATGAAAATGTCGGAGTTTGGGCAGATTGACTGATGAAAAATAATAATTATAAAAGCAATTCGAAGCTGTTACGACTTTGGTAAATAAAGTTTAAATGATCGATCGGTTTTTAAAATACACTTCTGAGACTTGGGACCATACGAGGTCGATTTTTCTTTCAAGTTCTTAAAATAATTCCAACCTCTAATATCCCTAAATTACACCAATTTGATGGCAAAAAACTTAAGTGCGCCGACGAAAATAATTCCTTTTTAGGTTTTTTCTAAGCCTTGAAGCTACCTCAACAAAAACTAGGGTCAAAGTCATTACGGTCAGAAAACTATTAACCATTTATCTCATAAAGTAATTACGTATCTATCGGTCAATCAAACAGGCTCGCTATCAATCTGCCTGCCGCGAGTGCAATATGGCGAATCATTTATCAATGCGCACACGCACCGCGTGCTGACAACACAATCGGCTGCGCTTACGCAACTCGTCTGCCAAAACTAACATGTCGGCCTTACTACACGCGATATTATTAAAAAGTTTATTCCATTGTTTTCAATCACAAAGACTCTGATTGAAAACCTCACAGATTATTCTATACTGTATCACACGCAACGTAATTAGCAATAACAATTTAACTATTCGCCGGTTCGACGTTATAGATTTACGAATACCAGAAAAAACGTCGGCGCTATGTGTAAATAGAAACGATTGTATAAAAATAGATATGTCACTTGAAAGAAACTGGCCGCGGTCTAACAATACCAAAAATGTAATGTTTATTTCAAACATTTGTTCGCTTGTTGCAGCAATGAGCCCCTTGTGCAAACAAGTGCGGACACACACCGACGCGAACAAAAAAAACATAATACTCTCCAAATATTTAAAAAACACACAAGGCATGCAATTTGCCCAATTAGAGAAGAACTTCACACCATGATAACAGTAACTCACATAATACAAAGACGTGACGCCAATCGTGCGCATGCGCAAATTGCAATGCTAACATTCAATCCACCGAAGAAACCCTATACTTTAGGTGTCCAAATTGACCAGATTAAATAATACAATGCTAATGAAGGTCCTGAAGAATTTGGATTCATCAAAAGGCCGATGCCTGCCGAGGTCTGCGGGCTACAGACACGTAGCACTGTTGAATTCCCAAGATGGCCGCCTCACCGTACCTTTTGGCAACTTGTAGGTACTTACAGTCGTGAGTGATGGTTGATGGATGATGTCAAGTTTGGAGGCACCGACAAACCAGCAAATAACTTTTCTGTGCATTGACCTTTACAAGAAGATTTTTCTTCATACTCTGATGTTTTAATTGAATGGTCATAAAACATACTAATTTAACGATTTCCGATAGACACTACTGTAAAGTTACATCATTCATTTACCACTCGGCTGTAAAAGTGTCGGAGAAAGTTTCTAATGGTCCGTATAGATGTACTGATGCTTTGGGATGTAACGATGAATTGAAATAATTACCCAGTATCGCATGTCCCGACCCTGACCCGGCTGAAGTTTTAATGAAGGGTTTTTATTAAATCAATGTCAGGAGTCCATTAAAAGAGGGGCCCAGCTTACGGGGCAACGCCATCAATCAAACCAGAGATACGGATGTGAAATTAAATAAAAAAGCAGCTGATACTCCGAACAAAGAACCCGTAGAGATTTGTACAGATTCTAATGTTAAATAATTCTAACAAAAACTCGAAGAAGATAATTGTTTCTCCATCAATAATAATGCAGTAAAACATTTAACTGTTTAAGTGTAATTTATTGATAGGTAAAGATTTAAACACAACTTCTTACGAAATCAATTTACTGGCCACACTATCGAACATCCTAAAAAGCATAATTTGTAATTCGCCGGGAACGAAGCAGAGACGGCAAGCTGAAATAAAAAGTTAATTGGTCCTTTGAAAGGGGTAAATTGAAATGCAAATCAACAACCATAAAAGAAAGTGTCGATTTATCGTCAAAACCTTTTAAGTTCTATCATCGTACGCGAGGCTCGTCATTAGTTCAAAAAAAGAAAAAGGGGGAGGGTCGGTCTTCGGTAAAAAATGTTCTAAAGGCTCCACTCGGGAGTTGCCCAAATTACTTCTCGACACGAATTTATTGAAGAAATGCCTCCTTTCAAAATTTAAATGCAATGCTATGGGCAGGACTGCGCGTACAATAATGGACTTGCTTTTGAATTTAAAAGAATATTCGTAACGGTCTCCGGGAAATTAATTTTAGATTGTTCAAGGAAATGTTTGTGTAAGGATTAGTCACGTCACCGAACAAACATATTGGATTTATGATTAAAGCAAAGTTAAGGTTGTTTTTATTGAAAAAAAAAACAATTTATTGGTATTAATTATTTCCGTTTCTTAGAATGGCTAAGTGTTACTTACTGGAGCTAAAGTGGGAAAACCTAAGGTATTTCTTTACATAACTAAGGGTTACGTTTCGCCTACAAGCGTATCTGTAACTAGGCGAGTAAGAGGCAATGCCGGCGTAATAAGGATCAAGGTTCTACATGTACCTGCGCACGAGTTCATCACGATCGATGTTTTAATGTCCAGTCAGTTGTCAATGATATCACGAAGACAATCTTACAATGATCATGCGCACAATTTAACATTGATTGAGGATCCTAACGCGCTTGCAGACACGATCAGACAGACTTGTCTGAAATTAAATAGGATTTTGATAAGATATAAATTTGTTCGTAAGGTAATGAAATATTTAAATGAAATAACTTTTAACTGAAGAAGATAATCAAACAAAATTTGCTTTCCTACCGAAGTAATTCTATTGCTTCGATTAATTGCAAGCTTGCTCTTGTATGTACTAACTGTAATTATTCATGCAATAATAACAGAAACAAATATCCGACATCGGGTTCACGATCAAGATCGTTAGTGTGCGTGACCGCTGCGCACGCGTCGCTCGACGCACTCCTTCCGAGCTATTGTCATTCTGTATCTGTATCCAGATTGATCGACTGTGTTTTGACCTAGGATAGATATTGTGAAATGTGCCCATGTCATGTTACAGCTGACCTCATTCAAGATTTCAAATAACGCGTTCAAATTCAATATTTAGGCACGTCGACAGTTATGTGCAAACATTCATCAAACTATTAAGTTTGTTGTGGCTAAAGTATCGTCCACTTTAAGAAGAGCCGTTGTAAATTAATTTGAGTAAAAGCGACAAATCACCATACAAGTAGAATGTTTAGGTTGACGGCTTCCCAGAATAGCGACAAGCGGACAATACACTTGTCCAACGACCACCACAACCAGTTTGTCATGTGAGCTGACAGCACCGTGAAATTAAAGATGAAATTAAAGATGGTGGCTTAGAACATAGACGCAACATATTCTAGGAAAAAAATAATCTCGTTATTACACCATAAGAGAACCCGTGTGATCGTTACGCGACGGCTGAAAAAAAACTAAAACCGATACCCCCTAACGACCCTAAAGACATGGGAACTGTAATGCATATGGAAACCGCAAGTGCTCATGGCAGGCTAAAAGCCCGCGTGTTATGTACTAAACTTCCTTCGGAGACCGCAACGGGGCGAGGGAATAGAAAAAAAACCGGCACAGACAAGGAACTTGATGCGATGCTAGTGCCCTGACCGCACGGTACGTGGAGAGAGATGATACGCTTTTTAGAGTCCTTTGAGATGTGGCAAAATAAAGACAATTCTTTATATAATTTCTGAAATTAAAAATATACTTTAAAGTAATTAGCACTGAAAACCTAAAGAAGAATCAATACTTATCCAATATCATTAGCTTTTACAAATCAAGATAATAACAAACAGGAAATCAAGAGTTGAATACATAAATTGCTCGAGTGTAATTAAAAAGTAACACGACAGATCTATCTGCGGCATCGGGTTCAGTAAAGCAACACATCCGATACTTACTTGACGAACTTTTTCAAGAGATTACGTCGCAACATCATAAATTTTAATAGTCGATAAACCTGCTAACTTGATTACATAATTGCAACGAGCTCGGCGCTCGCGCATACGGGCTTCACATAATACTCGTCGTGTTTTGTCGAGACCTACATACAAATGATACAAAATAAACCACTTATTGCCTGGTTATTTGATCGTAAACTGTAATTGGTTATCAAATAACGTTTAGACTAAGATTCTCTATATTCATTACAGGTTTAAGAACATTATGAATGTATGGACATTATATTCAAAATTGTATACACAAAAACTACGAGTATGGATAATCGTTATCACCTTGACGCGTTTGAAAATAATAAAACAACATGTCGATTGCCAAATATTATGCCAACACGAAGATTGGCGTATAAAGATTTATTGGCAATAATATTAAACGAAAGTCGATTTTCTGAAAAATCAAGCAAATCGACCTTTTGGCTTGATTTTACTTTCGGCAACAGCATTTTATGCGGCACGCAAATTAGTGATGATTCGGTTGTAGTCGGACGCGCGATTTCGTTGATCATATACAATTTTAACACGCTTCATACCTGAGATAATGATTAAAAGGAAAAGTAAAACAATTTCAGGGGAACATAAATGAATAATGATCTTGCTACTCTGTGTCTCGGTACAAAGACAATCTAAATATTCAGAATTAAGTTTCACAGCACGATTACGGTTCTGACGGAACCTATTTTGCAAACGTAATAAATATTGACAAGTACATTTAACATCGTTTCGGAGTGACTCGTTCATCATTCACAACACGGTATATAAATCAATAGACAACAACGATAAAGTTTCACGGTTTCGTGAAGTAAATCCATTTATGACGAACAATAAATCTATAGAAAGCATAACAGGGTTAAATAGATCCGGAGCAAGACTTCGAGAGTTATTCAATAAAGAATGGATGAGGGTTATAACAATTAATAACAATTTGTATTTTATAGATCCCGATTAATATGGAGAGGATAGTGATTGAGAGAGCGGTTGTGACGAATCTGTTCGATTTAACGGGATGGGATTAGACGGCGGCGCGGGCGCAGACGGTCTCGGATCAAATGGAGGTAGTCGACAATTAACACAGGAATGTTGTTGAGACTCGGATAGTCGCTCCACAGTCATTATCCAGCATTTGATTGAATATAAGACAGCGAGCGAATGGCCGGAGATGCTTTATAACTCTACGTTTTAAAGTAATCAATTAACAGACTATGTTGCATCTATTTTATTAATACTAGATAAGGGAAAGTCCCTTTGAGATTCTAGTTATGCCTTTAATAATTTATTTAAGAGAAATAAGATCAGAATGATTATATTCTATTAGCTCAACTTACAAAAAGTAAACACTCTTGCCAGTTTAACAATGCCAAAAGACCAAAAGTAAGCATCATCATAAAGAAAAATAATTTGATATCTAGGGTTCCCAAGCCATAAGGCAATTACGTGAGTTTTTCTGTTTAGAAGACGGTCATGTAAGATTCCCATCTTCCCTTATGACGTGTGGGGGTGAACGACCGCGGCGCAAATGACGACAGGTCCTGCGCCGGCGCATTGATTGCAGCCTACTTGTCTTGTTTGTGTACATGGACACCGGCGGGAATATTCAAATAACCAACTTTGGAATTAAATTGGTATCACGATTACTGGTCGTCGCACTTTGCCAGTAATTTCTTGGATTTGATTTCAAAGGGATGTAGTTTGTTTGGGATTTTTATTACGAAATGTGCAAGTTGCTGATAAAAGTCATTGGTGATGGTTCTACGGTAAAAATATCTTAACTAAACTTAAAACATTACCTACTATGATTCAATTTAAGCCAGTGCCGGGGACACCGCTTTGTAAGACCAATATACCCATTGTTTTCCGAATTAAGTAATTTTTTATACATTTTTTTTGTGTTTACATAGTGTTTATAGAATCAGGGCCATAACCATTACACATTGTTTAAAGAAACAAACACAACATCATCAACATTAACAAAATCGACATTAAATTTCGCAACATCTAATTTTTTATCAAACAATCGCTCTTCAATAAAGCTATTTTCACATAAGTACAGGTGTTAAGGTATTTATTATTCGGTGTGTTAACCGCATTATTGTTTGCATAGCGTTCTGTTTGTTTGTGGATCTGTGAGAGATGTTGCACAATCGGCGGCCTTCGACGCGCGTGGGAAACTCCTGCGCAGCGCAGGCGCGGATCATCGCCGAACCGCGATTGTTTTTGAAGAATTCGGAAATTGAGATATCCTGTTTTGAATACGGTTTGGAAACTGCTTTGGTTATGAATACTACGTTAGGAGCAATAATTGTGTCTTGATGTTTACGTATTGATAATTAAGATAGGAAACAATGTAAATTAAAATTAATAAAAATAAAAGAAACCTGCCGCAGTGCGTAATATTATCTTAAAAGGATTATGAATAAGTAAGTAAGTAGATTCATTAGGATGAATCAAACTCGCCGCTTAATTCATCTAATTGATAAACAGTTAACTCCATACATTTACCGAATTTTAATTACCTAAGGCCACCAAGCTCCACGCTGGGTCGGTTCTGCGTGCGGTATGCGACGGTCGCACGCGCATCTCTGACATTTGGCGCGCAGGTGCGCTTGCGCAACTCAGCGATCAAGTCCCGAACTCCCGCGCAACGGGTAATCGACGGTAATTAAATTTAATAGCATCTCCGTGGGCTGGTGAGCAGTCTATTGTCTGATATCGACTTAATATTTGTGCTTGACATTATTACTGACGATGAAGGTGTGTTCTGACTGGTTTTTAAGATGGGAACATGGAAGAAAAAAGAAATTAATGACCATAAGACCTGATCCGTATTTCACCACCGGCTCGCTGGTTTAGTCAGGTTTTTAAATGCAAATACTGTTTGGAAAATAACTTATTTAGTAAAAAACTCCTGCAAACACCAAGTTCAAAAGTCGTAGCACCTGAGCGCAATCTCCACCAATTTTCGTGCGCGGGCGCATGCCATAGCGGAAGTTATCCGGCGCGGGCGCACAGGCCTCTAATCCTGAGGGTCCCGCTAATGCCGACCTATCGGGGTAAGGTAAGATTCACATTGAGATCTAAGCGAAAGTTACAATATTCCATATATCTTGAAGAAAGCTAGTTGGGGATAGTAAATTTTAAGTTATTGCATTATTACAGAGTGCTAGATAAAGGTATTTTGTTATCATTTAGTTATGATGGCCTTTATGAGATCTGTTCCCTATGAAAACAGCTCCAAAGATCTCTTATTTCAAATATATAACATTAAAATGAATGCATCAAAAACTACTACTGAGTAAAAATTCTGTCGCACTCGCGTTTATGCCTATCTCCGTCAGCATCGGACCGACCTGCGCGCGCGCAATTCCTCGGCGCCTTTGTGTTCCACTCCTGCGCATCATAATCACTGCGGAACCCAATCGCAGGGTACGTAATGGAGATAGGACCGGCTGTTGCTCCTTGCGGAACTGTATAATGAAACCTTACAGTTTATGGATGTAGGAAGAGATTCCTAGGAATTGAATTTCGTTCTCATCTTTTAGAGTATATCACTAGGTGGCAGTAAAAAGGCTCCAATATGAAGCGAAGGAAAGCCTTTTTCGTTACGAAGTTAGAATGATCTTTCTAACTCACATTTTTCGACTTCCACCATTCAAAACAAACCATCTTGAACATATTTCAATGCTCAACAAATTGCACACAGCCCCACGCCTATAACTCGAACACAACAATAAAATAAATTACAAATCCTTTAAGCCTTCTTCAATCATTCCACACCGTGCCCCGGACCCATCCCTCATCTTGTTAAAATATTTTACATAACAAATAAATAAATAAACACAACAATAACCTAATCATATTTCTACATGAAAGCAATATTTTATACTAACACAAAGTTATTGTAAAGAAGAGTGCACACTTGCGGGCCGCGCTTGCGCGTCGTAAAGTAGGCGCGAGAGATCGTTACAATGAGTTATTTATTTGTGTGAGCGTAAGTTAGGGCGATGCGCAACAGTCAATGAAATACGAATTGTGGAAATGTTTTCCTTATTGGGTGATTTGATTTACAAAACTGCTGGTTGTGCTTGTATATGACGATGAATGGGGCGATGTTTCTGTTTTACATTTTGATAAGTTACAGAACGCCTTCGTTGTAAATTAAAAATCAACTAGCTCCATTTTTGATCTTTAAAGATTTTCAATACTTATTTTTTATATTTTGAATAGTTAAGAGAACTTGCATATTTTATTTACATAAAGACAGTATTTACGAATTTAAAAGCTACTTTTGCAAGTGAGAAGGCTGCTTTACCCACGGCCACCACCGCATCGGATAATTGCGAATTGGCCGCTTGATCGATGGTGTCAGGAGAAAAATATCTCAATTCATTACAAACGAATGGTGCGTCTAATTGAAACGAATGCTGTTGCGCAGACGCAGCCAGCAGTAATGAGGCTTCTGATTGTTAGGAAGGCTTTGGGTTCCATATTGGCATTGTTCTCTTAAGACAAATTGAATGGGACGAGTTATAAGACGATTATTTTCTAATTAAAGTAATACCTATATAAATAGTAGTGTGGAATAACCTACATATTCATGTTTAGCTTCATTGCATAAAATAACTTGGTTTCAAGCAAGATAACGCCACAACTTTTACTTTTTAAGATACTGTCCGAAAATGGTAAGTGTGCTTACGCAGGTCAGTGCGAGGCAGACAGGTGTCCTAGATAACATTTTGACGGAAATTACGTGTCGAACCAGTCATCTGGCTGTTACAAATGAGATACTGATTATGAATGAGTGGTTTTAATTTGGAAATATTACATTATTATAGGTCACAACAGTAAATTACTGTGACAAGTTTTATAATTACTTTTATCAAATTAGCGTGAGCATTGGATAAGTTAGCGAGTGCCGTAGTACCTGTGTACCTTGAATTTGACAATTTCCAACAAAAAACAAGCTTACGCAGAATGAATTAGAACTATACTTAAATTTGGTTTAACGAATAAAAAGTTAATTGTAGCTGAGCACATGATCCTTAATTTTCTTTACGCTGCGCACACGTCACATAATTGGTTCATAAGTGTTTAATTGCTACAGATTGCCGGTCGAGTGGCTGTTTTCACTTTAACGTAAAGTATATTTTAAAATATTGACACTTTGTACTAAAGAATTTAGTTTCGGCGTGTTGCTTCAGCGACAGCGGTTTTAAGGCCAGATCGATATCATTTTGGTAGGTAAAAGTGTTTTTTTTTAATTACTAAGACAGTTGAAAGTAATCCACGACTAGAATAATGTTTTATTTGAAATATGAAAAACTAAAATGTAGGTATATCGTAATTTTTCAAAGACGTGTAAAGAAAGGAAACAGATACTTAAGGGCATTCCTAGAATTAAGTGATTAATCATTCATATGATTATCATACAATTAATAAAGGTTTCAAAATGTAACTTCTATGATTTAAGTTAATTTGAAACTAAACGCATTCTTTCCCAAAATAATGCATAAGTCAGAGAATAAAATAAAAATTAATAAACTCGTTATAACCTTATAAATATAATTCGTTAAAATTATAATGTCAAAAGTTAACTAAAATAATAATATTAACATCGTGACTTGCTCCATACAAGTCAGTTATCAGGAACTTGATGAACTTCCTTTTATTTTAAGTAATAATGAAAATCCTGCGTGCCTGCAGCGAAGTAATTGTTCCTTGACCATATTAGGTCACCTCAATACCAACAGTTTCATACTGGAGGTTGTAAATCTTCCACATACAACACTAATCAATCACGAATCCGAAAAGAAAAAAATGCCGTTCTTGTAAATTATTATTGAACAAATTATCTATTTAATTTTTAAAGAAAAAAAAATGCTAAAAATCTTCCTGTACATTATTTTTGATCAACAACTTATGTAGTTTATTCAGAATATTTATCCATACTAGCAACAGTGTCTATTTATTTATTCAGTTCTATCCCTCAAGGCTAGAACGAGCACTTTCTAAAGGGCGTGTGTTAAGTGCGATTCGCAGCAGCATGTCAAGTGAAACTGCGCAAGAGTAAAAGTGCAAACGGCCCCCGAATTCCTAATGGACCATGGACTGCGCCCACGCACCGCTGCTAACACTTTCACGACTGCTGGCATGCATTGTCTAATGGCAAATTTGAATAAACAACTCGTATATGATTTGTGTTATGATGAATGGAATTATGAGATATGTTTTTTAAGTTTTTACTTATTTATGTATGAATTTTGAGTAGGTACTAAGTTGGTACTGAGCTTGTTTGTGAGATGCGTAGATATGCCTTTAAATTTACCCATCGCGGAAACAAAGATCGTGTGATGGTTTACCTGAAACAAAAATAATAAAACTGTTAAGTATAGTTGTATATAATAAGTAAAAAGGATAACACATTTAGCATTTCATTAAGGTACAAAACATGTATAAATACAGATTAAATAAAAAAAATCATATTTGTGGATTAAAAATTTATTGGACATAAAAATAATAATAACATTTGTTAATGTTATTGACAATAGAAAGCTTCGGACTAAAGACATCCCTTCTATGAAAATCAATCAAGAAGTATCTAAATCCATTACCTAAGTAAAACTAATTCGTTTTTCAGAAAAATATACATTTAAAAAAGCATTAAAGCAAATATACGGCTAAATAACAGCAAGTATTTGTAACTCGTCACAATTCATTGTTTTCCTTTCATTATTTCTTCTTCTTCTTCTTTGCAAAAGACACCTTCATAGATTCTTTGCGCTTCGAGGACTCGTCCGGCGCAGGCGCGGGTGGCGGGGGCGGGGGCGGGGGCGGCGCTCGCAACGCCAACTCGCGCTCCGGCCATAAACTACTCATAAACTCAAACAACCGGCGAACGCTCAGAGTAGCTTCCTTACTCGGAGGTCCAGGAAACGCATCTGCTATCCCCTTCACGAGATTCTCATCCAAATGACCACGCTCTTGCATAAACAGAGTCCTGAATTCCTTCGGTGAGATCTTTTTTATGCCTTGCTCTAAAAGATTGTGCGTAAATTTAAACAGATCCGCCTTACGTTTTTTGCCTTGAGTCAGATAGTCAGCGCGTTCTAGCAGAATCACTCTCATGTCCTTTTCTGGAAACACGTCTCCAGGTAGAACTCTACCGTAAGTGATTACGACGTCCTTTTTGGTCTTCCGTGTTAGCATTCTGTTTAAAAGTCTAACAAACCTTGGTTTTACTTCTATGTTATCCATATATACGTTTTTTACCTTTACTGCATTTCTTCGCACTTTTGAAAAAACTCGTAGGGCATCGTCAGGAGTAAGTGGGTTGTCTGACAGATTTAAGGTGTGCAATTTCTTAGCTACATCCAAAACCGCTGCAATTTCATCAACAGTATCCCCTGAAAACCGGTTGTGGCTTAAATCCAGGTGACGCAATCGGCCGGCTTTGATAACATTTCCAATAGCTACAGCAACACGTTCTTGATGTAAACTGTTCCAGGATAGATTTAGGTCTTCGATATAAGTATATTCCGCTATACAATTAAGCAGATAAACTAAACCTGCTGGCGTATGAAATTTGTTCCACGATAAGTCCAATATGTGATAATTTCCATACCGAAGAAATGCCTCTCCTAAAGCATTTGCAGCTTCTGAGGTCATGTTGTTATTGCTTAAATACAGCTTTGTAACATTCATGCCGTGGAATATTGTTTCTGCAACAGCGAATCCACCTTCATCTCCTAACTGGTTACTGTTTAAATTTAGCAAAACTAATGCTCTGTTTTGGCATAAACCATCACTTAGTCGTTTCATACCATCGGCCCCAATTCTGCATCCAGAAAGTATAAGGTTTTGAAGGCGTTCATTAATTGAAAGCATTTCGCCCAAATGAAAGCATGCATCATCATCTAAAAAACTATCCGTGAGATCCAGAGTCGTGACAAATGAGTTACGTTCTAATGCTTTGGCCATTGCTCGGACTCCTCTAGGATTAACAGTATAGTACTTCAAATCTATTTTGTCTTTCAGTAAACCGTCATAAAATGTTTGGATCGGATGAATGTTCATTTCATCACAAATTTTCAAGTATATCGCTTGCCCGTCATTTGGGTAATATACTTTTGGTATGGGACCCAAAAGAGCAGCTTCTATTCCAGGATCATCAGCGTGTCGATAATGGTAATAGGGATGTTTAAACACTGAGCTGTTAGACATTGTGATATACTTGGTGCATATCTCGCCGCTTCCAGCGTGAAATAGTCCTGATTTCTGCAACTCATGTTTAGGATTTTCTAGAAGAAGTCTTTCTATCTCTAGGGAACTCCATTGCTCCATTGGGGGGTCCTCCTCACTATCTGGTTCTTCTTCTTTTAAGAATAAAATTTTAATATCTGCGTCTGCCACTTCTTCTTCGTTAACGTAGTCCATTATTGAATAAAATTATGTAACAAACTTAAAAGAAAACAATAAACAAAACCACTGCATTAAAAATACAGATATCTTTTGTGTCATTTGGACTATTGTCATTATTTTTGACATGAAATTTATTCAAGTTTAAAAAATTCTGATTAATTAATTGGTTCAGCCTTCTCATTGAAATAAAAATAATATGATTTACTTTTTTCTCTTGCTTTTCTTTTTGACTTTGTGTTTTTTCTGTTTAGTTTTAGGAGCCTCTTCTGTTTCAGCTTCACATTCAGGTTGTGGAGTCGGGGGTAATTGTCGCTCTGGCCACAGTCTCTTCGCATACTCAACTAGCAACCTTATACAAATCCTTTTTGTTTTAGCATCAGAACGTCCTGGAAATGCTTGGACTAGTTCAGCTATCATATCAGGCTTAAAAACAATACCGGATTTAATTAACGCTTTAGTGAACTCTTGTGTGGTCATTACTTTTACATTTTCTTTTAATAGTTGCTGTCCGAACAATGCTAAATCAATTCTATTTTCAATTTTTTTACGTTTAGAAGTTAAGAAATCGGCGCGCTTCAACACTATTTTTCTTATATCAGGTTCTGGAATGTCCCAAACTCCCGTAATATTTCCATAGGTTATCGTGGTATTGGCCTTCCTTTTTAATTTTTGAATACGGTTTAGTACATTCAAAAACTCTAAATTTACATTCACGTTTTCCATCAAAAGTTTAGAGCATTTTACTTTTGCTAAACTGAGCTTTTTTATAACAGCGACTGCATCTTCAGGAGTTAGTGGATTATTTGATAAATCTAGCGTCTGTAAATTTTGAGCATCTTGTAGAGCACTAATAATTCGTGTCGAGGCTTTCCCTGCTATCCTGTTGTTGCTGACATCTAAGTGGGTAAGGTTCGGTGCCTTCAACACCTTAGCAAGTCCACCAGCAATTTTTTCGCCTTTGATAGTATTCCATGATAAGATTAATTCTCTAAGATAATCGTTTTCGGACAATATGTGTAGCAGCTTGCACATACTTTGTGGATCAAAAAGAAAATTCCAAGATAAATCAATAACACTTAAATTATTTCTCATCTTAAAAGCATCGGCTAAAGCATTAGCTCCTGCCGCTCCAATATTGTTTTGACTCAAGTATATTTTGTTAACTCTCACTCCTTCGACAATACTCTCTGCGATGTAATTTAAGCCAACATCATCTAATTCATTGCGGCTTAAATCGAGAGTTGATACGTGATAATTTTGCAATAAACCCTGCATGACTGTCCTAGCTCCTTCGGGACCAATTCTGCATCCAGACAAATTAAGTTTCGTGATGCACCGATTATTACTCAACATAGAATGAATATGATAACAGGCGTCCATATTTAGAAAATTATCCGAAAGGTTTAATTCTTTTACAAAGTCGTTATTTTCTAGAGCTTTTTCCATTGCTTGGATTCCTTTCGAACTCAGTCCATAATACTGGAGATCAATGACATCTGATTTAAGGCAATTATAGAATACTGACACGGGGGCAAGATTCATTTCATTGCACACAGCAAGGTACTTATCCTGACCATCGTCAGGGTAGAAAGGTTCTTTAATTGGGTCAAGTAACGCTCCCTCTATGCCAGGGTCTGGCACTGAAGGGTATCCAGAGTATGTGTGTTCTCGTACTGAACTTGAAGACATTTGAATATATAAAGAACACAATTCTGTAGTTCCTAAACCAGCACGATGTATGGAAAGCTTTTTTTGAAGAGATAGCTGACTTCGATGAAATAGCAGCAACGACGACCACTCTTCCATAGGTGGATCTTCTGATACTGATTCATCAGACTTCTGTTTGTTAATAAGATTTTCATCATCTTCATCTTCTTCTTCTAAGCAGGAATCGTCACTATCTATATACATTTTAAAACTTTATTATAATCAAAAACTTTTAATAAAAATATATCGCCTTTCAAAAACAAAGCATGTTGTTTCTGATATCCGCAACCATCTTGATTGTGTCGCAATATTTCTTATAAGTCCACACGTAATTTAAAAGTTCCATTCTGTTGTTATGGTTGATTGTATAAAATCAACGCATGCGGACATAAATCAGGGGCACTCCCGCGTCTGCGCAGCGTCAGGGAGCGCCGCGCCGCGGTGAGGCGCGCGCGCAGCTAATGCAGTTGATTTAGAGAAATGGAAAGGCGTGGCTGCAGACTATTGTTTTCACTTTAAAATTTACTGTTGTTGAATTAACTGTATTAGGTTTGGTAACGAAAGCTGCTTCGTTATCTAGTGATGAAAGTGTACCTTGTTATTTATTTGTCGTTCACGGCCCATAGTAGGCTCCTCATAGGACGAGTAAATAACAGAAAAGCCCTTTCACAAACAAATACGGAGATCTCCTACCTCCCAGAAGATAAAGTTATTACACCATTCGAATAAAGTTATTCTGGTGTTGCCAATTAAAAATAAAACTCAACAATAAACACGCAGTCCCGAAAAAATATGGCTGCTCGTGCCACATTAATTTAAAGTAACATAAACTGTTTGGGCCTTTTTTTTAAATTGTAAAGTTGGAACAGCACTCCTCGACCGGGTCCTTAGTTATTTTCCTCACGAGTCAATTAAAACCGTCCGAATGCCTCTAATTTAATTGAACCGATCATAAATTCCGATTTTGTAACATCTCGATAAATGGGGTATCGAATTTGGGCCCTGCGATCTCGGGACAAAACGAAATGTTAATTACTATAAATACGAGAGGAAAATCTGTGTACCTATATGGCAGTTTTATATTCGAATTGGGCTGGTCTTTTTAAATAAAAATTCCGAGCCAAAAATGTGTTTGCATGCGCGTGCGTCGAGTCAAGGCTGCGCCCACGCAGCGAGCCTACGTGATGATTAACTAAGTTGGCATGAATGAAACTTATAGAATCTTGCATCTTTACAATCCCAAATTTTTGAATTTGTACAAAATCTTCAGTTTAACAATACCTTGTTTAAATTAAGCGGTTAAAAATATTTCAAAACATATATTTCAACTGACATTAAAATTGCAAACTAACTAAGCCGTTGCTGTTACAAAAACCAAAGCACAAACAAATCTTGTATCATTAAGCGTTTAAGACAACCTACAAAAGGCAAAAACCAATAAAATGGAATCAAACGTGGAATTATTTATAAAAATCGATCGGCCACCTGTCACCAGTAGACCTACACGCCTGCAATGAGAGCAAGGTGAAATGTTAATTCTAACCAATCACTCGCACACACCATCTAACCTCTATTACAAAGCACATAGAGCCTCGAATCCTACAACCCAAATGCAAATAAGGCGTGGGATACATTATTTAAGGCTACAATGAAAACATTTGTCTTAGTACAGAAATAATTACAAATGCGAACGAGTATAACAAAAAATAATTGATCGGGTGTTGGTTCGTGGTCTAGATATTTCGTAACTGAGGAGTTTTTATGTTTGCTCTTGAATGTGGATCAGAGCAATTATTGTTTTTGAATGGTGTGTAAGCGCAGTTATATGGTTCATTGGGTAATTGTGTAGTTGATAGATATTTAGATATATATTTAATAGCTGGTGCCCGCGAACTTCGTTTCGCCAACTTAGAAGAAGAAAATAAGTCTATTCAAGTAATTGTGGCACCTTACACACTAAAATACAATAGGTACTTACCACAGAGCTGTCAAGTGCGGCGCAGCTGGCGCGCGTGGTTTTTCTTTGGTCTGTGGTACTTACGTAATATATTTACCACTTCTTCTATCATCGAGCGGATTCCAAGAGGAGGAGTAGGTACGTTTAATGTTACTTTGGTAGGTTTCTTATGTAGGTAAGTAGGTACTTTAGATTAGACAAACCATGTACGTATAGTTACTTGAGTTTTAGGTCGATTTTACTTAATTTAAGCAAGATCAGAGGAGAAGAGCACTTTCATGCCAAGCTATGCTGAACAGGCAAGGTTCCATACAGCCTTGTCTTGAGTTCAAAATTACGTTCCATATCTAAAAGATTCGTCACGATAATTATTTTAAAAATCAAAATAGGTAGGTATGTTGGTTTAGCCTATAACGAAATAACTTTGTCTACGCACGGGGCTTTTTGGCGGGAGTTCGTCAAGATATGGCGTGCTTGTTGTTAAATTTTGAATTTATGTATATTTCGGGGTTTGATTCACATTAGTGATAGTGTAATGAGTAGCAAACACCTGTGAAAGTGTACAGTGATTGAAGAATTCAATAAAAAGCATAGCCACTTGCCGGGCTGCTTTCCAAGAAGTCACAACAATCTGCAGTTTCATTACTATCGTGTTACTGTGGTTGGATTATAGATAGGAAATTCTCCTATCCAACACTGTTCAATATGAAAATGTACAAGAAAATAAAGAAAGAATAAGAAATGAGAAACATGTTTAGGCTGATGACCCAGATGTCAATGCCTTAATTTAATAAAAAAAAAAAATGTCTACGCATGCGCAATGGATGGAGATGAAGCAAGAAGGACGGAAGGAATGCACATGTTTTATTCCTTTCATTTTTCGTAATATTGTTATGGTTTTTTGGATGTTTGTGTGTATTATCATTATTTATCTTAGAAAATTATAGAATTTATATTATTATTAGATTAGATAAGTTATTAGATAGATTAATATTATAATTATGTTGGTACTTTTTCAAATCTCGGTTTCAGTGTAGTTTGCACATCATACTACCACGCACCCCTATGAAATTCAACCCCCTTTAAGGGGTTGTTTTTTTTACCCTATAACCTGGTCCATAATTTTCTCTACATAATAGTAAAAGTTTTATCAAAATCCGTCCAGCCGTTTTCGCGTGATGCTCAGCCAAATAAACAGATAAACAGACAAACAGATAAACAGACAAAAATTCTAAAAACGATTGGAACGTGTTCTGTTATCAATTTTAAGTATCCCCAATAATTTTTTTTCCGAATATCTTTTATGTACAGACTTTCCATCCTCTTTAGCTTTATTATATTATATATTTAATTGATATAAGATTTTGTAAAGCGTTTGCTATAGTTTTGATGGAGACGTGGCCTTCTCGATAGTAAATAGCGATAGAAAGGAAAGGGATAAACTTCTAGGAGTTGAGTCCTGAAACATTCTTCCATTCTTTGGAAAAGCTACTTGTTCAGATGATGCGCTTGCGTCGTTGTCTTTACAGACTGTCGTTGTTCGGTCTAACTTTTTTAACAAATATCACGGTATCACCGAGCGTTATTAGCACGTCCCCTTAATAATCAATTAAAATACAAACATCAATAATACCAGACTCATAAACACGGTCTTGCCAAACCCCGATAAATTGCCCAAAAAAAACGATTGAAGTAAATACCGAATTTCAAATCACAACATCGCATTATTCTTCAAAGACACAAAGCCTTATTTAGCCTGGGTTTTTGTAAACACAAATAAAAAATACGTTATTCATGCTGTTGATAATATTTTTGGCAAACGACTGCGGGTACTTGGGGTCTCGTTCTTTTTGTTTGAAGTTGAATGCTGGTTCCAAAAGCATTCAATATCGAATGAGAATAATTTGTACGAATCGTGTTTTATCATGGTTTTAATAATAGACCCTTCGCTTTGATCGCGTATAAAGATGTCGATTGTATGGTTTTTTGGGGTTAGCCATAATGAATGATTGGTATGAATTTTTGTTTAGGGTTTTGCAATTGGTAATTCATACTTATTTATTTGTACAAACCTTGAGTTGAACCTGTGAGTTGAACACAACATACACTCAATGGGATTGGTATGCTATTTATGTACATTTTGCGAGATTTAAAAGAAGGACAAGAACTTTTTCAATCTTTGAAAATACGTAGAATGAGTAAACGAATTTTACTTTTTTAACTAACTGCTAACTTTAAAATAAGACTTTATCTATACCCAAGTTAACATCAATCAGTTAGACCTGCGATATGTAAATTGACGTTAATTTGACAAGACCATCTCAAACCACCCAGAAAGGCCGTAAACCCGGTTAATTTATCGCCAAACATTTTAACAGCGGCTCTCGCGTCGTTGTTCGCTGCAGCGATGCGTCTGCGCACATAATTTTGCGGAATCTCTTAATTGACATCGGGCGCAGCTGCCTCGGATTTTATGTGTAAGAGTTAGAATATTTAGGAGGTTTGTTTATTGACCTTAGGGAGGAAGGGCTTTTGGGCTTGCAATTATGCGTATACGCAAGATATACAAAATATTTTGATTCGATGAGTGTAGTAGGTAAGTCTTAATCTAGTTTTGAAAAATTATACATAAGATGGTTAAGAAGCAAAAGCATTATGTATTTATTTTATTATATAAATTAGCCTATAATAATAACCAGACATAATAGTAGACGCAGAAAGTAAACCTACTGAAAACTCGAGCATAAAAGACAACATAAGTTAGCCTATTACAAAAGAGGTCAGAAAATAATTGAAACTCTTAATAAGTAACTACAATATAAATTATAGTTCCTTCCGGTTTCAAATCGTAATCCTGAGAAGCTACCATTGTTTATTAACAATTATTTAGATCTAATGGAGCGGTTATAAGTACAAGCGGAAGCGATTTACAATAAATGCAATTTTCATGCACATTGATAAGCGTTAATTAATTGAAAGCACGATTCACATTGCAATATAAACGTAATCAAGGTAATTTATGACCGTGTTTATTGGTTTAAATTGTGTTAAATGTTAAAAATCACGCAAAGTTGGTGTACGAAAACTTAAAAGAATATTTAACATACCTACTTAATTTTGATGGTACGTTTTTTATTCCCGAAGCCAATTTATAGGTGATTTTACTTAACTAAAAACTAGTATGTTATGTTTATTTATTTGTGCTGTTGCGGCTGCTAATGGAATATCAGCGTTGTTCCATAGTTCCATTTCTCCCAAAACCGCTCCCGTTTCCTCTCATACCAAACACGCAACTTTACGACTGTGTGTATTATAATGAAAAATAATTAAATTTATTTTTATAACATTGCCTTAAGCGAATACTTATTAATATTTGGTGTTAGGTAGCGGAGTTAGCCCGCGGTGGTACCTTACCTGAAACAAACAAGAAACATAGATTATAACTCATTATTTAATTAACATTAAATCAATGATTAATTAAAAACGTTATAAATATCTTGAAAGGGAAATATTAAAGGTGTAAACAGCCTTTGAATAATTATGTTAACGTGTGTTTCACAACTGGTTATTATAAAAACTTTTGTGTTACACTTTAGAGATTACTGATTGCTTTTTCTTTCAGCTTTTAATTAATTATGTATTACGTAAAAGCAGGTACCATCTAAATATTTCAATTTATAATAGTTTTTGCTGACACAAGATAGCTAAGCAAAGGTCTTATTCTCAAAAACCGACTGAGCCGTAATCCACCACTATGGCTCAATGGCACTATATCAGTAATGCACGGTAAGGTTGGGCGGCTCCCATGCGCGGGCGCAGGGCGGAAGGCGGCCGCGTGACCTGACATTTACTGCGGGATGCGCGCGCGCAGTGACGCAACACCCCCGCTGTCATACAGCCGGGAACGCGGAACACACCAGGTATTTTTAAAATGGCAACCGTACACAGATAGAATTGCTAAGAATTTAATCTAGTACTTATATAATTGGTATTTAATTCATTTAATGTTGTATTAACGTAAAAAATATAATTTTATTTGATGTGGTTAGAAGAAGACTATAAAGATTTTTTTTTTTATATTAACACAAGTTATACATAATGATAACGTAGACTTTAGTAATAAAACATAAACCTAATAAACATTTAAACTGTTATCTGCAATTTCTAACTAAATGAAATAAATATCTCATTTATGTTTCCTTTCTACTTTTAATTTAATTTTCAACGCGCACCTCAGATGCGCAGAAATAATATTTAATTGAGTTTCTATATTGTAGCCGTTGATTAATAAATTGAAATTAATAGACAGTTATTCGAGTTTATAGTCGTAGGGAAAACTGGGTTGTAGGCACTAGAATTAAATGCTAGGTTTTCCATCGCAGCATATAATAATAATAATAAATCTCCAGACTAAACACACCAATTATGTGGCCCTTAAGTAAGTGCATTAAGCTCTTGTGTTAAAGGTACCACACAATGGACTAGGGGAGAACCTAGTTACACCCAGACACGAGCCAATGTTGAAAAACAACTTTTACGATATTGGCCCGACCCGGGGATCGAACCCGGAACCATCCGCTTTGCAGTCCGCTATAGTTACCGCTGCGCCACAGAGGTCGTCTCTGTATGTATACTTTAAATTATTTAAGTCGAATTCCCGTCATAAATTGCAACAATTTTACCTAACAACTAAACTTTCAGGAGCGTACTAAGAAATGTTTATCATAAAAACTTATAGCTTGACTTAATAAGAGTTGTTATGGTTTGATGCTGTAAAATACAGAAAATGACGACGTTCTTGTACGTCCTACGTATTAAATAATTTATTTACCAACTCTTGCGGTTTTCAATTTATAAATATTATTCACAAATTATTGTCTAAAATCAAGGCTTACTTTAGGTAACTCCAAACATAATATTAAGTTTGGTCGTAGTTAGTTCTATCATCTCGTTTACTGCGTATGCGCAACTGCAATATTGTACCTGCATCATTTCACTTAATAACAGCTTATAAAAACTTTAAAATATTTAAAAGGTATCCTCGAACTGCGAGAGGGAGCCGACATCCACCAAGCAGGTCAAGCACAGAGTTAGCCCTTGTTTCATATCTTGTAAGGGCTGCATCGCCCACCAGCCGCCCGACGCCGTCCACTTTCACTGTGCGCCCGCGCACCCAAAATTAATTGCCGATTACGTCACGCGACACGCTCACTATACACATAAATCTCTTTCCACACCTAATAGTATTGTAAACAAATAATATGCTATACGAATAACTTGATACAAAGCCTTCAATTTAGCGGTATGGCCGGATGTTTGAATAGAAGATTTTATGGCTTCTTTATTGCTGTTCAGTTTCCCTAAGAATTTATATGATTACAAGTTAATCAGTTATTACAAGTTTCAGAGCTGCCAACGAAGTTTTATTATAAGTTTTACTGGCTCGCTAAGATGTATTAGTTTGAAGTGAGAAACGTATGTTAGTTAAATCGACCAAGTTTTTCCTTTTTAAATAATGTTATAGTATATTTTGTAGAACTTTACCTAGCTAAACTCCCATTTGAGTACCTTCGAATATGTACTCATAGCGTCACAAATTCACACTTTTCTGTTTATTACGCAACACATACGAGTACCAATTAACGGACATTAAAGAAACCATTAATAAATAAGAGGCGTCAAAAAGGATAAATTAACATACATTTCATAAAATTTTAAAATTAAATTCGCTTTCCCACTAAAATTAAGCACCTTCAAGAAAGCGCGTACTTATATTGTTTTAAGGCTCCTTAACGAGCTTTCATCTTGACAAGAAAGCACATACTTAAATATTCAAGTACCAAAACCACTTACTGAAGTACCAACATTCTTTTTCGTGACAGTTCGTAGATGCAATCTTTTTTCCATATGAGTGATTAGAAAACAACGATGTCTATAAATAGCGAACACTTCTAATGTCTGGCGGTGTTGCGTAAGTAGACAATGGAGACAGTGGCACGGTCGACTGGCCATCGTCGCACGCGCAGCGATAGGCGACAAACACGGTCGCAAATGTAGATAGCAAACGATCCTATATAAATGATGGTTTTTAATGCGAAAGTTGGTAAAGTTGTTAAGATAATTTATGAAAATTGCATTTTTTAAACTTTACAATGTCGAATTCATAATTTGTTCTCTATAATATGTTAAGCAAGCGGTCAGTATTGGCAACAGCAAATCTGCTTCTTCATAAAGCGGCACTCCACAAAGCAACTACGGAATTATCGACAACTGCGACGCAAGCGCAGTACATACAGCGACTAATATAATGAAGACGTATTTTTTGTACGGTTGGGGTAATCTCAGGTACTGATAAACCGATTTTGAAAATTCGTTGACAGCTACGTTATTAAGGGGTACATTTGGGCACATTTTATTACCGCGCAATGAATCCACGAGCGAAAGACTAGTTCTTCATTATCTTGTTTTGTTTTATTTTATTTTACAATATTTGGAAAACTTAAAGCTATACAAAAAAAAATATTATTATTATAATTAATTATTAGTTTCTGATAAAAACAAGGCGTTCTATCTGTCTAACCTAAACTAAACCTTATTACAACATAGCTTTGGTCTAGAATCCGATAAAACTGACAAAACCACAAGGTGTTTATTTACGATTAAAAATAATGACGTTTAAGTATAATGAAATGGTATATAGCCCCCTATAACACCTAATTGATCTTTCGGAATGTTGAATTTATTAGTTGAGAAAAGGTTTTTGTTATGCAATGGACTTTCTCTCGTCAGAGGTTAGATCTGTGGAAGGTCGTGCGCAGGAGCTTGTTAGCACGCATTGTGTGGGTGGTAGGGATGTTTTATCATAATCGATTATTATTGTAATCGAGTTTTATTTATTGCCAAAACATATATGAAGCAAAAGTCAGTTTGAACATTAAAAAGGCAGTTGATTTATTGTTAGCTTTTTATTTTGTTGTTGTGGTTTTTGTACCTTAAATATCGTTAAAAAAACTTAGTTTTACAACTGTTTATGTTGTAGGTATAAAATCGATTGAGATAAACCGTTTTTACGCCACGTAACATCTCTAGAGAGTAGTGGGGGGTAAGCGACACGTCATCGATTCATCGATCATTGGAATCGATACGTAATCAGCCGATTGACTCGACGACCTCGCGAGACGAAGCGTCGCTGATTGAACAATTACTACTTTAGGCGCAGGAGTGGGAAGGACAAATTGAGAAGGAATGTTATGTAGACAGTGTTAGGGTAAAGAGGAATCTAGATTTAATGGGGTTAAGAGACGTCACGACTCTTATTAAAATCTTTGAGAAGTTTTTAACAGCGGATTCGATACTTAATTTTGTTTCAATTTTGCTTTATAAAGGATCGATGTAAAAAGCTCGTAACGTAGTGTAAAACTTTGAGTGGGTATTTTTGTTGTGTAAATAAAAAAAACCTAACAAATTAACTGATGGTTTGAGAATCTGCCAGTGAAAGGTCCACACCAAAGGGATTATATGCAACTTAGTATATAGATTGACAATAACCTGGAATAATACCTGATGTACTTTTTACCGCGTGTAAGTATATGAGATCCATGGGGAAGGCCATTTAAAAAAAATTAAAAATATTTAACCTTCAACTCAAAAAAAAACAGTAAAATATCTTATTAGCATTCTCTGTCTGTTTTTCGGTGATAGAAGAGACCACCCGCCTGTGAGAGAGTCGTGACGGCGCGTGTCGCTGCGCGGGCGCCGATGGCAGAAGCACTTTGTTGTTGGCGCCTGGGCAGGGTCCAATCATGGAGTTATAGTAACAGAGCTAGGTTGATAATGAAGGATAATATCGCAAACGTTGAATTATATGTGGACGAATTATATGTGGACTTTTTGTATACCTACCAAGTTTTTACGCAAAACGGTTCTATCTCATGCTCTAGAGCAATAACGCTATTTATAGCTAGTACATTATTTTCTAAAACAAAAGAGATTGTAGGTACAGTAATGCGATGTCAATGCGCAGGTTCAATAAACGCATCGCATTGTCATTCAGCTGCGTTCGCAGGTCTCCGTGCGAACCTGCACTTGGACCCTGTGAAACTTAACTTGACATATATCATAACTAGCTTGTGTACAGAACATATATTCAAACTTTACAAATACTTAGGTACATGTTAATTTACACGATTAAAACATTAAAAATTATCTAGGATTCGAACTCAAAACTATCTGCTAAACAGCCTACTGAGAAATTCAATTACGGGTTGGATCGAGTTAGTTTAAACATTTTTAGTTAGTGTTCTGTGTACAACACTTTTACGGGATATTTACCATGATATTGCTACATAATAAGTGTGTAAGTCTAGTGTTAAAATCTCTAGATTTTTCAATCTTCTCTCATTGGATATCGAAGATTATATTAAAATGCCTGTCATTGCGTGCAAGTAATTTATTTTTCCTAGAACGAGGCTTTTATTCTAGTCGACACCATGCGCACACGCAGCCGGGGCCTAGTCGCCGTTCACATAGAATATTATAAATGTAATTTACACCTCCATCCGGTCGTGTCCTGATTTCATGGAAATTGTTATAAAAATCATAACTGTGAAACTCACAACGAACAAAAATAATTTCGAATAGCGCCGATCTTGAGCGCATTCGACATATTCGCGCGTCATTACCGAATTCTCGACATTTTGTATCAAAAGCATGGTGATTACTACTACAAAGTGATGCTCATTAGGAATAATAACAAACTTTACAAATACCGCGAAGCAAGTTGCTCAAGAAGCGGAGAGAGGCCGCGGCTGCGCGTACGCATGCAATTTTGTCAAATTTACAAAATACCTCCCCGGTCAGTTGCTGAATTATAATAATGTGGAGGTCGTTAACCCCCGACAGATTGTTTCTTTTCGTGCAAGAATATTGCGAAAGGCAATTTGGTATATCTTTTTATTATACGTTCGTACTCTTAATATAACAAGCATTATACGCTGTTTTAACCGAAATTGAAAATTTGAGTCGCAACTGCGTGTGATTTTATATTATACCTTTATATTTTAAGGTCATTCCCTTCTGGAGAAACTTCTTTAAGATTGATACAGATCTTTGATCTGATAAGCTCACATAACTATCCTAATTGAGTCTTTAAATCGCAGATGTCTGTGCGGCACTTGAATGCTGCGCGCGCGCACCGATGCGCAGGCGCATTATAAGCCATATTGCGCATGCGTCCAGGCAGAAGTGCCCGGAAATCGCATGAATAAGTTGTAAATCACCAACCGTCACACACCGTTCCTAGGGGACTATTATCGATATCATTAGCATTATTTTGATTCAAATGTATTATTTTTTTAGTTGTTTTTTAATTCATTTTGCAGTAATTCATTTCATAATGTCGGTTACAATGAAGAAAATAAGGGTACTGTTAATATTTACTAAACCCACTTTAACATTAAGTTGGACTACAGAAGTTAATACAAATCCGAAAGTACCTAAATACAACTTAGATAAGCTAAGTTCGCTAATTCATCGTTTTCATTCATTCGTTTATCGCGCAATATCATATCGATCGTGATATCTCAGTCGATATTCCTCTGACGACAGTGTTGATAATAAGCCCCTCGCATTCGAATGGGTTCCTATTGAGGATCTATAATGTACATATATACTTTATATTATATACATAATAGGGCTAATAAAGCCTTTCTGAGCTGAGATATTACGTTAAGTTTGAAAGCTTAATTCTCTTGAGGACAAACAGCCTAGGAAACACTAACGCTTTATACTTATAGATTTATTACGCAATGGCTTGAAATATATGAGTAGCTCTATGTGTCAATTTCGTCGAAGTATAATTTGGTTGAAGAATTGAGGTTGTATTTTAACACGGACGAATGGGCAGAAATATGATCTACATTCTTAATAATATGGCATTCATTTAATAATTCCGTAAGTCAGGGAAGTAAGTCTTTCCGTAAGTCATCCTAAAAATCTGTGCAGTTTTTTACTAGTACGTTGAGCCACAATATTAGATAACTTTGAAATAAAATAATACAATATGATATAGGCTAGCAACCAAAAAGGCTTAGTATTACATATTCTGAAAGGCAATCCAGACCTTCTCTTAAACACTGTAAATGTTCATTCCTACGCTATTTTTAAATATTTAATTAATTATTAAGCGATTACTCAATTTTTAGTTACATACGCTACTTTCTACGAGTAACGCACTTTCAGATTTTTACTCCATTCGTGACGGTATGCAATGAAGGAAAAGTCATCGTTAACATTCTAAATAAGAGCTATCTTAATTAATAATTAATTAACGATCAAAAATTACATTAATATTTAGCGATTTCTTTAAAAATTAATCAACTTCAAGTAAGATAAATAGTAAAGGGTGTAAATTTTTTTCTATTCGATAAATTATATGCCATGAACGGTAACGTGTTAAAACTATATAGAATTATATAAATAATCACTCCATAACTCTCGCTTTCAAAACCAGTAGGTAAACTTGCATTTTCTATTTTCTAATTTAAAATAACGTTTTCCAATCAGTCACGGCGTGTTTATACTATTTTTCTAATAGAACCGGTAATCCGACCTTCCATATTTGAAAATGAAAATACACTCTACTTAATTAGTACCTATCTAATCTAATGAAATTAACTGGTAATGCTGTAAAAGGATATTTTTAGTTTTCTAAACATCAGTACCTACCTATAATAGTTTAACACCAATTTGAATTTTAAACTGATTTTCTTTTTATTAAAAAAAATAACTTTAGTCTAGCTTAAGTTACGTACAATGATTATTTACATTGGTTTACTAAACTGTTGCATTATGGCACCAAGAGAAGTACAAATCGCGCGCGCAATGTCATAAAACTATTAAATTACTTATCACAAATGTTAAGATAAACCAAACATTTTTGAATATTCATTACTTATTTATACTTTCTTCTAGTAATAGAGATTACAAATAACTTCTTGGGATATAGTTGTTCGTAAGTTAGTAATAAACCACTATATAGTATAAAACAAAGTCGCTTTCCCTGTCCCTATGTTTGCTTAAATCTTAAAAACTACGCAACGGATTTTGATGCGGTTTTTAATAATAGATAGAGTGATTCAAGAGAAGGTTTACATGTATTATAACATAGTGGACACGAGTTTTACTCCGACTTAAACGCGTGCGAAGCCGCGCGGGTAAACGCTAGTTATTGTATAAAATCCATGTTTCTAGAAGTAAGATAATCAGTGTTACCACTTTCGTTGGCAGCAGTCAGCTTTGACGTCAACTCCGACAAATCACTTTTATTTTTCAATCAAGACTTTCAATAACCGACTACTGGACTATTTACAATAAACCAATTTGTACCTTATTGCGCAAGGAATAAGGGTCACATGCGCCGGCGCAGCTTTCCTTTGTGATAGATTAGATCGAGATACAATCTGCTCGGTGATTACATGTAACGAGATCGATAATGAGATAATGCTAATTACGTTATCATTATTTTGTAAACGACTTCAAAAAATGAGGTTTTCAATTCGTCCATACTATTTAGTGTACATATATTATATCTTAGTTCATGTTAACCATTTTCGTTAAATTCCTAAATGAGAGTTACCTAATTAAAAACAGTAAAAAAACATGGCAGCCACAAGAACAATAAACTTAATAAATAGAATGACAATAAAAGTGGCACTTACAGAGATTTGCATTTAGTGGTGCGCCCGCGCAGCCGCCGCTAGTTCCGAGAACATTTCACTTTTACTTTTAAACCGACTAAAAACAATGATTTGACAAAAACCCATAAAAGAAAGAAAAAAAAGATTGTCTTGATATTTCCGCTCGGGGAAGTCAATTTTAATGGCAAAGAATAATATCGGATGATACAGATGGTGTCCAAATGCTTTTATAATGGCGGCTATTATACATTTTTTAAAATCTAAATCCGAAATATTTTAATTTTACTTCTATTAGTCGTCGACTCCAGCTATCGCATAATTATAAGTAAGTATACTTATAACAGTTGGTTTTAAATAATAAGTAAGTAACCTATCAAGGCCGGCAAAGATGCTTCTGTAACTCTCTTCGCTACTCTTTGCCCAGCCGCTAATAAAAACTCAACACTAATTTCGTTACCGTCAATAATTGCTTATCAATGAGTTATCAATTATTTTAGTGAAATGCCGTGTGAATATGACTTGTATGGAGAAGACGCTTGTCATTCCGTGGTTGGTAATACGTTTGCTACGGTGTGGTGGTATAAAAGATATTATACTTTTTTGGCTAAAGATTCGGATGTTTGTCAAAAGAACTTGGAACGTTCTATACCGTTTAAAATACCAAAAGAAAGCTTCATTACTGAGAAGAAGAACTGAGAGAAGAAGTACTGAGAGAAGAAGGCAGGAATGAACTTCTGTAATTGTTTGAATTTCAGGTTCAAGTTAAGTTTTATCTCTCAAAAAACTTTGTACAAAATGGAAATGTATGAAGCGCCATATAAAGTTAATATCTAAAAACAGTGACACCACTGAAATTGAAATACTCAACAAAAACATTTAATAAACATCATCCTACTAATATTATAAATGTGAAAGTTTGTGAGGATGTATCGATGGATGGATGGATGGATGGATGGATGGATGGATGTTTGTTACTCTTTCACGTAAAAACTACTGGACGGATTTTGATGAAACTTTACAGTAATATAGCTTATACATCAGATTGACATATAGGGTACTTTTTACCGCGGGAAAACTTTTCATTCCCACGGGAAACCGACTTCTACGCGAACGGAGTCGCGGGCGGCCACTAGTTATTTAATAAAGCGACGCTGTATTGAGATAAATTGCTGCCCAATATGTAAATGTACAAAAAATTACGTCTAATCTAATATAAGTGACGCTGCGATACAAACTCGTGGGCATTATCTTTGCGTTGACAAATTCGATACTTTCGCTGCGCGGGCGCAGGTGCGCGGTGGAGAGAATTACGTAGTGGGCTGTGAATATTAACGTAGAATAACTTATTTGTCGTGATATTTTTATATAATGCGTATAAACTGGATTAAAAATATATGTTTGACGATGAATTCTTCGGCTGCAACTTCGCATGCGTTAACTTTTTCACATTTAGATTTGGATAGATGGCGCTGACTGTATTATAAATCGCGCTTGCTCTTTTATAAATTGCTATAGACATTAGAAATCCAATTTTTCTCTTTTTAATTTTAGTGTAATTACATGATCACATGATTTAACAAAGAAAAACGTATTAAAAACAGACTGTTCTAATAAAAAAAGCTTTACTTTATTCATTATATTCAAAACATAAAGTCATAAAATTGAGAACATTCACACTTTTGACTCTGCATGGATCTTACATGCGCGCGCACCGGACGGAAGCCTGCATTAACGATCCACACTGGAGGTGATAAATTATTGACCTGTCACTGCGCATGATCCCGACTCCTGTATCCATTACCTCTCGCGTGGAGAGCATTGCGCAGCATCGAAATATGCGCGGACGCAGCTTACAACATCAATTTAACATGGGAAGTGAGTGATTACAGCACGTAATTACAGGTGCTAAGTTGGCGAAAGATTTAATTTGGAGATTAATGGACCCGTTTTTAAGATTTACCAACATATATGAATGTAAAGACGTAAAATATATTTTTGAATTTGTAAGAGAAAATAAGTATTAATTGGAAAAAACATAATTTCAGATCGACAATGGAAGAAGAGCGTGGAAGAGTCCAGCGCTCAGCATAGAAATGTTTCATATTATATTGATAATATGTATTATTATTAAGTTGTAAAATATCATTTGTGTAACATTTTTCTATGTTTAGTAGGTTTAAAATGTATCACAGAGCTTAAAACCCTATTTTTTCAAGCATATATAGCAATCAAAAACTTTCACAGTCAATGCGGCTTTGATCTTCGAAAGTGAGTTTACTAATCCCAGAATTTATTTTAAATAAGACTGTCGTAAAGTGTTAAAACCTTTTTCTAATTTCCTTCAATCCCTCCCACACGAGGTAAGTTAGTTAATCATTGCAGGTAACACGCTTTCTTGCATAACGCTGAACTTCGTTGAGATGTCGTAAAATAAAGATTTATGTTATATCACCTAATGGGAAACTTAAATTACTTCTTCTGTTAATTAAAACTAAAGTGAGATACAAGTTTTAAGTTATAAAAGTATTTGTTTCGGTTTTCTTAATTTATAAAATAAATCTATATGTTTTTACGGTTAAGTTTTTGCGAGAATTGCAAATTATCTTATACGCAAAAGTGGAGATGAGTCAAGACGCAGAATGAAATCTATATTATTAATATTATAAAGCTGAAGAGTTTGTTTGTTTGTTTGTTTGTTTGTTTGAACGCGATAATCTCAGGAACTACTGGTTCGAATTTAAAAATTCTTTTTGTGTTGCATAGACCATTAATCGAGGCAGGCTTTAGGCTATATAACATCACGCTGCAACTATAAGGAGCGAAGGAATAATGGAAAATGTGAAAAAAACGGGGAAAATTATTCATCCTTGAGGGCTTCCGTTGCGTGCGCTGCCAAAACGGTTCTAGAAACCAAAAATATATGTATGAAAGAATTAAGGGAACTTTTTACCGCGGGAAGACTTCTACGCGAACGGAGTCGCGCGCGGCCACTAGTAGTAAATATTTCGACAATCATGTAATGAAAAGAATAACTACACAAAGTTTGAAGGCATGGATGAAGTAATAGGTCTTCGCGTAAGACCATTATAGCATGTTCTCGTCAAAAACGTAAAAAAGTATGTATTTTTCAAATACAGTGTAAGAAGCCGAAATTTCAGAGCTGTTGTTTGTAGTCAGAGCGCGCGAAGACCTATTCCAATCTATGGTAGAAAGATGGTATTAACAGATACATATAACACAAAGTTTCCGTTTCTTAGATGCAGAAATACTTTGTACTTAAACTTAAGTATATTTTAAATACTTTTCCAAAAGTAAACGCAGTATATTTGATACTTGATTTCGAGCATGAATCTTGCCGCAAGATTGACGTCAAAAGCAATAAATTACGAGACATAGGGTTTCCTCAATTTTAATATATTCTGTCAAATTATATTGTTTATATCATTTTTATATATAAAATAATGTAAACAATTAACATGTATAAACAGTCCACGTTACTTAACTGACAAATTAACTTAATTCATGCGTTAACTGCTAGTAACAGCGATTTTAACATACTAATTGGACGATTGTAATTCTAATTATTAATTAATTATAAAATAAACACATTCATTACATAATTTAATGATTATGAGATGATATGTTACGTCTCAAGTACTTTCTTTTTGAATATGTAGGCGACCTGAATAAAAGTTTTTAATTGAGTTATTTCCTGGTCATGTAATTTAAATATTTATGATAAAACTGAAAGCCTACAGTTTAAAGTAACTATAAACAATCTTCTAATTTTGAGGTGGCAACATGAATTCAAAAATTAATTTAAATAGTATAAATAGTAGTTTAAGGAAAGTACAGTAAGGGTTTATAAATATAAATAAAAGTGGAGTTAACACAACTTTTTCAATTAACTTAAAAAGTTTGCACCCAAAGTAATGCGAAGCTCGGCTCTTGTAGTTTAAAATAAGGCAATTTAATATTCATATGAATATGCAGAAGCAATTTCATCGAACCGCCATTTTTCTTGCGCCACCGAAGTTCTCACTTTCCAGAGGAAATAGTTGAAAACGGAATTACCATCAGATCTGTCATTTAAGCGGGAATTTTCACAGGAAATGAGCAGCAAGATATCCTGTCAGCAATTACACGTAATGGTTCATTACGAGGCTAATTACTACGCGGCGCACGCGCAGGCTGCTGGGCTTTCTTACAAGGTAACTTTATTTGATGTGGTGGTTGAAAAGAAAAGTCTGATTTTGCGTTTGCCGTTGTGACGAAAATCAACAGTATTGTAGTTCAAGAAGGTTTAAATATTTAAAAGAGGTCAGATTTGTTCAAATGTATCCGTTGAACTCCATAGATGTTTCAGATAGTTCAGGAACAATCCCTACTAATCCCTACTATCCCTACTAATATTATAAATGCGAAAGTAACTCTGTCTGTCTGTCTGTCTGTCTGTTACGCTTTCACGCCTAAACCAATGAACCGATTTTGATGAAATTTGGTATGAAGAAAGAACTGAACTTGGGAAAGGACATAAGGTACTTTTTACCGTGGGAAAACTTCTCATTCCCACGGGAAACCGACTTCCACGCGAACGGAGTTGCGGGCGGCCACTAGTTTTAAATAATTTGACACATTCAGAATACCAAATATACGTATTTGGTCCAAATATAAAGTCACAAATAGTTTGAAAATTCAACCAAAAGTTAACGCATGCAAAGCTATGGGCGAAAACCCATTATTAATATTTATGCCGAGAATAACTTTGCAAGGCAAACGAGAGAAAAGTCTTATTCTAAATAGCACCATTTAAAAAGCCATCATCGAGGGAAGATCGATTGCCACTACTTTAACTAACGATCAATTTTCGGCCACGTTTGAGATGCGCGCGCGCATTCCACTGCGCATGCGTTGCGTCTTCCAATGAAGATGAAGATGTTAAAATTACCACCAATTAGAGGGGTCGGTGAACTTCTTATTTTAAATGTGCTGATGGTTTTAGTGTTTAATTTCTAATTAGGGTTTTGTATTTGGCGAAAGAAAATCTTTTACTTTTGGATTTATTTAGATAATGTTAGTTAAAACGGGTGATAGTCAAGTTGTTTACTAACGACGGTTCTTAAAAGCGCCACTTTTCTTAATGGCACAAAATCATGCACTTATGGTAAGTGAAACATCGGAAAATGTGTCAATCTCCAATCCTGCCTTAATTGTCTTAGTTTAATTGTCTTTCGGTTGCAGAAAAGTAATCCTAATAAGCGGGATTTATATTAATACCTAATTGAATAAATATTGTTAGATATTTGATGTTAAGTTAACCGAGCTAACTTTGAGACTAAAACTTCTTAATGTCACTGCGCACCTATTAAACCTTTTTCCTGCGACTTTATCACCTCGTACCATTAAGCTTTATTTTCTTTTTTCTAGCTTTTCAATTGTTTCCCGAGACAGTAAAGTTCTAGTGCTGGCATGTGGACACTGGACATAGCGACCAGCTCGCGCATGCGCCCTAAACCCGCGTTTATTTAGTGTTACGATGCGGTGCGCAAGCGACCGCTATATGGATGACAGCGGAATTCTTGCTGGATGGTAACAAGGGTTTTGGAATGATATTTAAGCAAAGAATTACAATAATATCTAACCATAGTCTATTGCTTGTAATGTTTAGTGTTACGTAGTGAAACTGAAATGAATCATTTAAATTAAAATTTAAACATGATTATTCCTTTCGGTGATACGCTTCAAAAAATACAAAGAAAAATATAAAATTCCACACTAAATTATTCAACTTTCTATTATTTTAATTAATTCTAATTCTGTTTATTTGTTTGCCAAATCGAACATTAGTTTGCAAATTACGATCTAATTTAAATCAATTCTTTATATGTGTGCTAAAAACTTAATGAGCATTATTTATTGTTTTTTTTTTTCAAATATTATTTTTCTCTTTTCTGTCAACATTTAGGTTTAAAAAAGCGTGACGAAGGTTTACCAGAGTGGAACGTAATAGTGTGTACATAGACATTACAATTAATATTGCATACACAGTTAGCTACCATGCAAATCAGCTTTGGTCTACTTTCTAGGTGCGCGGGCGCAGTTTCGCGTGCAGTTGTCAAATGCAATCTGACGATTTAAAAAGTGCATGCATTGCCAATTTACTGCAATTATGTGTGAATTTAAATTGATAACGTAAACATTAAAATCAATCAGAGACGGTATAAAAACTACAAATTGTTAAGCAAAAATGAGGTAGTGGTTGGCCAGTATTTAAATTGTACCGATTTTACCGACAACAAGATAAAGAAAAAAACACAAATAATTAACTTTAAAAGTTATAATAATCTTGTAATAATCCTACTACTATTATAAACGTGAAAGTTTTTAAGTATGTATGGATGGATATATGGTTGGATGTTTTTTACTTCTTCACGTAAAAACTACTTGACGAATTTGGATGAACTCTCTGGAATAAGTGGAAGTACACTCTAGTGGGGATCGAACCCGGAACCCAATACCTATAATCACTAAGCTACCACGCAGGCAAATATTAAAGTGGTTATATTCACAAACAGCCGAGCACTATCAACTAGACAATTATGCCTTTCTCGTACATAATTCAAGCTATAAATTACCATGCTATTTAAATTCAACGATATGATTTACTTAGACTTTCACTTGACCAACGTATGGAAAATATACAGCATTATAAAATGTGACCTAGGTAACCTAACCACATGGTAAGTACTAGTATTAGATTGCCTAGGTTATCTAGGGAAAGCTAGGAATTAGTTAGTTTAATGGAGACATGCGGGGGTGCTGCGGCTAGACTAGAGTAGACTAGAGTAGGCTAGACTAGAGTAGGTAAGCTATTTAGGACTTATAATAACTTGATGCAAACTGAAGGAATAGTAAAATGAATAGCATAATAAGATAATAATTAGACGCGACGAATTGAATCTCAAAGCCAAAAGGGAGAATTTGTTTTATGTTTAATTAAAACTTATGAAAATGTGTCGATTTCTTTCCGTTATTTACAGTCCATGTTTTTCACAATACTATATTTCCAATCCAAATGCATGATATTAATTACACACCGCTTTTTATTACTAACTTCACATTTAATATTGTTTGTGATAGGTAATAAAATAAGAATTAGTTTTAAATGCTATGTTGGAGAAAATTGAAAAATAATTACCATTTAATATTTGAATGATTATTTCATTACCACATTGCATTTATTATTATTTTTATATTTTTAATAGTAAACGATTGTTTTTTGCTTAAAGATTACAAAAATAAAGTAAAAACATGAAGCTTAATGATGGGTAACGTCCTAGTTAAGACATAACAAATGGATAAAAACATTTTTTTATTAAAAAAAATCGTGCGTAGAGTTTACGAATTCACCTTACACCATCTTAAAATATAAACAGGCTATTTTATTTAGAATTTTACGGTAGAATAAAATATGAGTATTATACGCCTCGGTATCAAATCATTTTTAATGCATTAAAAGTCAAAAGGATTCCAAATATAGGTTTCAAACCGCCGATATGCGCCGGATTGGCAGTTTCGGTAGCCGAATATAAATGTATCGGCTACTTGATTACACACAGCTAAATAAATCGATTTCCAAATTTACCGCCTATAAGTTAACTCCTTGAAGGCGTATAAACATATTTTTGATAAATGCAGACTTGTGAACTTCAGGGTTGGCACTTTTAAAAATAATGTACCTGCTTGAAACTTCTACATGAGTTGTTTTACTTTTATATTTCGCTTAATGGTTTGCAAATATAAGATTTTTTTTCGGTATTTAAATACTTTTTACAGTTTAATGATGATTAAAATTTTCTATAAACTTTACGTTTTAAGATTGTTGCGTGTGGCAGCCCTATACGTCAGACGTTTTGGCGTCGCCCCTGGTGTCGGATGTTATCGAACCCGGGAAATTCGGCATCCACATTCCTCAGCAATCCACCGCGGTAATAACGATGCGTCTTCAGATTTGTTATCACACTGGATATTTGTGGAAGATGGATCCTACCAAAATACACTGTACACGGTAGGAATAGGGCTGGCACTTTTTGAAAGAGCGACTTTTTGTTACTTTCAGTCGGTCTTTCACATATGATGAAAAAATGATTGACGACAAATGGTTACAACTTTAGTTAATTGTTATCATAAGCGTTATTAATTTGAAAATTGCCGTTTATGATATGACTAGTTTGATGTATGAAAACAAGGACATATGTTACCAAAAGTTAATTTACTAGCCAAGAGGGATTCAATTCAAATCAATGATTACAACCCTGACTTCAACACCTTGGAGGTCGTATCCTACTAATATTATAAACGTGAAAGTTCGAGAGTATGTGATGTTTGTTACTCTTTTACGTAAAAACTATTGGACGGATTTGGATGAAACTTTGCAGTAATATAGGTTATACACCTGAATAACACATACTTAGGGTACTTTTTACCGCGGGAAAACTTCTCATTCCCACGGGAAACCGACTTCCACGCGAACGGAGTCGCGGGCGGCCACTAGTTAATCTATAGTTTTAAAGTATATCCATACAGTTTTTACTGTTTCCATATATAGCTAAACCATCTTTTGTCTGAATCCTGATCAAGGATAAAACAACTTCGATTTTCGGGGACCTGCACTGTACACCTCTATACATCGATTATTTATTGGCCACATCGATCTCCGAGATGTATCGATATTGATAATAATCTTTTATGGCCGCAATAAATACGGGGTTCCACGAAAATGCGATTAGGGACGTAAAGTGTTGGAGATTTGTCGATGAATTTCGTTTTTGGGTCAATGTCACCTGGCAGGGTAATGCTAGGAATGTTATTGCTGTATAATTTGTGGATTTAGGTTGTGTGATATATGGTTTATTAAGTTATATCGGTACTTATAGCTTAAAGTTTTTTATAAAATTATTTTGTACTCCGTTACCTTAAAGGATTCTTTTCTCCTGATTTTCATATACCTACACTTTTTAAATCGTATTAATTAATAGTTAATAAAATTATACAAAAAAATGTTTTTAAATTCTTACCTTTGTCCTGTAGAGGGGATTGGAAAAGTCCCAACCGGGCGCGACGAACAGATATCCACATTTCGATATCTTTCGACTTGCCTGCAACAAAAAATAAAAATATTTAATAAAATGTATGAATCACTTTTATTTTTCAATGCCACATTGATAAGATAATCGATATGCCGGCGTCACTTTCAAAAGCGTATAAATTAATTCTAACCGAAAATTATAATTTGAATCATGCGCTCGCGCAGCGCTTCGTCGAATATTAAATTAATTACTGTCCCTCCTCCGGTTTAGTTTTATATGCAAAAAGACATGAAATATTACTCTAAACGCAGGGAATATATTTAACGTGTGCTATAAATTTGGTAAATGTTATTCTTTTGTTTTTTTTAATGTTTTTTTTGTTTTGTTATGCTCAGTTTGGTGGTATGCGTTGGCGTATACAAAAAGACATCTTCTCAAAATAAATTAAAGATTTTTTGTATTTTTTATAGATATTATTTTGTATTTAATTTACTCTCTCTTATAATGTTTATGTGGTATGCACACTCTTGCACCAGTGCTGCCGGCACTTAACTTCAACTCAATGATAGCAGAGGACACAGGTAATGGAGCTCGTTACCATCATCATCATGACATCATCAGTCGAGGGTCGCAGGCGCAGCTAACGATGCGCGTTGCGTCAACTTTATTGATGCCGCGAGAAAAACAAACAAAATGATGACTAAATGTGGTTTTTGTGATATGATTTTGAAAATATACCTACTAATGCGAAGATGCAATCTAATGCACTGTTTTGTTATACCTATTTACGAGTATGTGCATATGGCACGAAATATTTAGTTCAAACTAGTGGCCGCCCGCGACTCCGTTCGCGTGGAAGTCGGTTTCCCGTGGGAATGAGATGCTATGTCCTTTCTTAAGTTCAGTTCTTTCTTCATACCAAATTTCATCAAAATCTGTACAGTGGTTTAGGCGTGAAAGCGTAACAGACAGTCAGACAGACAGACCGACAGACAGACAGAGTTACTTTCGCATTTATTATATTAGTAAGGAAGTAAGGATTGAAGCAAGCCTTAAAATTTTTCGCGATCCAAACATATACCTTATATAAATGACCCTGAAAACCATTAAACAACCTAAATTCCAAAAGATAAAAAACCCAAGGTTACCAAAAAGGAAAACCCATGCACCTAACGTATCCAATTCCAAAGTAGCCCGATCACAAATTTCCTAAAACCAATGACAGTAAATAACTCATAAAATCACGACGCGACATCTCTGCCGGGTCAGGGATCCACATAACCGGTCGTCATAGTTTCGCATGACCGTTAGCCATCGAAGTGACAATTCGAATTCCATGCGTAGCAAATTTTGGGTGCTCACGAGCGGGTCTTGCGCCTATCGACGCAGCTAGGAATTCGCCATATAAAGAGAACAATGATTGCCCCTAATGGCTATTTAAGTTCAACTGACATATTTATTAGAGAAACAAGCGATTGTTTTAGAAGAATAAGATCCGGGGTATTTATGAAATGGATATATAAAGCCTTTTACGGTAAGTCGCAACGTTACGGTTTTTTTAGGTTAGTAATTGTATTTAATTGGGTTTTATTTATTTACTTTAGAGTTGAATAGGTATTTTAACTTCTTATGGAGCGTATCGAGAAGAACTATACAACTAAAGTAAGACTTACTTTAAAGAAATACATTTATTCTTTGAAATGAAATGAAATTACTTTATTGTATGTAGGATTAAAAACTATCTCTTGTACATTGTCAAAAGCATAAAATCAAAAATAAAAAAAGATGTCACTTAAAATATAACTTATCTCCTTTTAGAAGGTTTTCCATAAGATTATGTTCCTGCATATTCCTTTCATCGTTATACCTATAAGACTTTCTTCTTCAAGTACTACACCAGCAACCGACTTCACCATTAGATATTATACTCCGTTGTTATGTATAATACTTAACAGATTATAATTTATATCACGGTCTATACCCGGGTACATAATATGTATTCGGTAGCTTCGATTTGTCACGGGTGGAAGGTCTAATCTGGCTTTTATGGCCCTTTAGTTAGACTCAGGCGCACCTTCGATGCATAATTCATTAGAAATATCACACTCATAATCCCCTTACCGGCTTTAAACCCTATTTTCAGATCATTTCCAATATATTATAATATCTGATAAGATATATTAAGATAATATTTATAACCAACGACGAGCCCCAGCTGGTTTGTTACCGACTTTGAAAAAGGTGTAGGTTGTAACTAACGAAGCTCTACAGAATGTGGTGGAAATTCGGTAAAAACCTGGTGAAATAGAATTTTTATTGGTCTTCACTCCAGTTAACACAAGTAATTAAAGTACACTTAAGTTTCTGAAATCAAAAAATCGTGAGCCAAGCTATACTGTTGAGTTATTTGACAGATAGCAGTAAATTCTCTCCGTCCACTCCTGCGCATGTCCTAGCTAATTCGTTCCACGGTAGCCGCCGCTCCTGTCGGGGGATTAATCATGATTTAGGAAGCTAATCCGAAATTATTACCGTTTACAATGTGAATCGAGTGGGTCATGACAATTGCGGTTGTCAAAAGGTGTGCAGGCTTTAGTTTAGTAATTGAGCCATCTGGTTGTTGATTAAACTAACATTTACATTTATTGGGGACTAAGTCTTTGTATCAGTAATTAACAGCTTAAAGATTATGAGCTCACTTTTAGTGTTAGAGTTAACTTACACAAGATTAAAAATGATTTGAGACTTTATTTACATTTATAGAACAACTTTATCAATGTGTGATTAATCTTTTTCGTCAAGAATAGAGAAGCACTCAAGTTTTTTCACTTATACATTGTTAGTTACTAAAATTGCCAACTCTAAACGCTGTAGCAGTTCGGTCTCGAAGTCAGTAATTAGGTACTATCATACCTGCCCTTCTAACCGGAACACAGTCAACTGTTTATCGGTAGCACGGTGGTCCCAAAGCAGTTGGGCTTTGTTCAAACTCCGTAAGTACGTTGTAAACTTTAAAGACCTTTAAACACACTTATGCATTCATTAGACTTCAGATTGTTATCGAAATATCAAGACAACTCTAAATATAGTCTAAGCACACCAAAAGGTTCAAATATTGTCACCCCATGGCAAATTCCCATGACTTAGAATACACAATCTAAATATTAACATACTCTATATAAGGAAGGAAATATCGTAAATGTTCTACATACAGAAACATCGCGTGCTCTCAAGTCTGCACATAAGTACTCACGCCTTGGACATTTAAACTTAAGTACAACTTAAACCGAACACCGAATAACCTTTCTCGTCCTTATGATAGGCGCAATGCAAAGATAGCAAAAGTGAAACAGCCGGAGATAGGTCAAAGATTACCAGATAGCTGGTGGCTCAATCGCGCAGGTCGTGAGAAATGGGCGACTTGCACTTTCGATGCGCTGCGCCGGCGCCGGTGGGTCTGCGCGGCCGGCGCGCGCGCAGATTGATCTACGAGCACTGAAGCTTCAACGGATTTACCTCACCCTGTTTATAAATACTTACGTAGGTACTATAAAGCATTTAACTCAATAATTAGAACTAAAGAGTAAAAGTGAAAAACTCACTTTCACTCGCAACAAAAAATGACAATAGCAAACAAAACTTGATCAAACAGCACAATCAACTGAGGCATTCCTAAGGCAAAATTACTCGACTGCAGCAACGATGCAAAGATAAACTTTACAGTTGTTAACTGTACAATAGGCGACAATGAATGAAAAACGCCGATAAAATCACGACTTTCAACAAACACTTGAGAACAATAAAGAAAACAAACAGTAGATTATGGCTGCGCGCGCGCCGGTGGAAAGGACTCGGTGACAATGCGCCGCCCGTATCGACCCACCATCGCACCGCTTTCTATTCTTTTCAACCGACGAAAGCGAACATTGCCTTTTTAAATTAGAATCGAAAGCCGGATCGATCGTTAATTGGTCTAGAAAACTGAAATATCCTTTTAAAGGCTCATTAATAAACCAAAATAGCGTTAGAATAAACCGCTGCATCATCGGATAATTAGTTGATTTCTCGTTGGAGTGTGAGTTGCGCGGGCGCAGTCAGACGCCGGGAGGTCGCCGCTAGTCACAATTACCCGCGAACTAGTCCACTCTCACTGCTCAGCAAATTGCTGGTAACACCGGAAATTAACACGTTCTGGCCATGACTATTGTTTTTTAAAACCTAAAAAAACCTACTGTAGTCGTTAATCGTTACTTTTCGATAGTTATTTGAAAAGTAAAAGATATGGAGAATCAATGATGGAGCGTGTAGAGACTGTGTAAATGGTGACGTCGTGATCCAGCCGTGACAACTGTCATCGGCTCCCATTACACTGCGCAGTGACATTACCGTGCACGATACTGTGCGCGGGCGCAGAGCTAAGAAAGCAGCGGCAGGTGCGCCCCAATTTCACTTTCTTACACGCCCTGTCCACGGGAAAACCAACCCAAAATCTACTGGATAAAGTTTGTAATTAAAGACTAATTTACTAACTAAGTTAATTATCAGTAGAAAGGGTATCCCACTTTAATTTGTGTTTAATTGTTTACTTTTTATATCATTTGAGGTTTTCATTTTCTTCTCAGAACTATGCTTCTTTCAAACTTGTTTTATTGATAAAAACATCAGAAACGTTCGGTACCTTGAGATTCATATTAATCAGTTTACTATTGGTATTTTAATTTCTACTACCTCCCGTATAAGTTAACTTGTAATGCTAAATGCAAATAAGATGGAGTGCGCTCGGGCAGTTGTAAGTACATTTTAATTAGAAGAAAACGAAGATTGATTGCCCACGCGCAGCGATATTTCACCAATTTCCAAATTAGCATCTCTCGAGAGAGTAAGAGCTATTCACGTTTAAATGAATAAAAAAACTAGAATCGATTTTGAGCAATTACTTTTGTTAAATACTTGTGTGATATTTGATTATATTATGAAAATAGATATCTAAAATGTTTAGAATTATCCAAGTACCAAAAAGTAAGAGATTTTCATAAGGGTCCGTGATACATAAAAATAGAAAACGTGTCTGTCCCTCTACAATAAAATAAATCTTTAAAACGTTCCCTAAGCTCCTATAATTCTAAATAATGCGACGCAGACCCGCGCCGCAATGACAAAACGCTGTTGATCGTAAATGAGCGTTTCTCTCGCGCCTGCGCACATGATTAATCAGCTGTTGGAGTGGATCAAAGTCGCCGACAGAGGGCACTTTCGCCATTACCGCTACCACTCACACCAGCCCTTCGTGGTACTTACATTTACGATCAGGCTGTGATGGAGTTTAAGTATTTTATGATAAGAGATGTGGATATTACCAAGTTATATTTTCTATTAATTAGTGTGAATGCCAACTGTAAGGTGTATTTGCAAAACGTTGGGTAATGACGCTTGGTAGCGTTTTTACGGGGCCTTCTGCAATATAAACTAAGCCCTTTCGTAAGCTTCATTTTATGTCATATGAGTGCAAAGCCGCCGCTGGTAGTAACAAGTCCACTATATTGGCCACGTCATAAAAAACCTTACACAGCGCCATGAAAGAAACCTTTCATTATAAACAAAAGAAAGTGCGTATACGCATGAAACGCGTGAACTCAAACAAAAACAATAAACATTAATCTCATGACTGCCGTCAATCACGATTGATCTATTCAATCACTCAATCAGTTACGGCATAAGAGAAAAATGTGTTTAGCGATTGCGACATAAGTGGTTTTCTCTGAGTGAAAATATGTTTTCCACGATCGAAAACATAACGAGGCAGTTGGCTTTCCTCACACAATTGTTGGGAACAAGTTATTTCACTCACTTTCTATGCCAATAGAAATTATCTAAGACGGTAAGTTGCGCGCGCGCACCGCTGTGACAATCTTATGCAATCTGCGCAGACGAAGAATAAAACATGATGTACTCGATTAGCGTCTTTAATCAACCAAAGAAATCGTGTGCCTATTGTGTTAACTGTGAGAAACATATTATAGAAATATTTAAGATAAGTAAATATATTCTTATAGACTCAAGTTGTTAAGTTAACAAATAGAATCTACTATCATAGGTTCTTCTAAAAGCCAAAGCGAATAGGTACTTATCGACTTTCGTAAATTAAGTCATAAAATAAGAATTAACATATTTGAATGAAGCTTTTCGACTCTTAGTAGGCTCACGAAACTCCAATTAAGGCGACGAAACAACGCCAGCGAAGCCCTCTTAAATCCTCATTTATTTCGAATTCCGTCTTCTATATTCTACAAAATAAAACCTCGTCTACACTGAGGGAAACTATAATAGCTGTATAATCACTATGTCCATTCCTCACCCACTAAATCTCCACAGATAGTATCAAGGGACGAACCGCCTGTGAACCGTGATTTGTCTTTTTTTAAACCTACCTAAACCGGGCCCAGTAAAAAGCAGGGGTCGTTATAAGCTCTATTATTGCTCTAAATAGACAGTGGTGCGCGGGCAGGAATGTTAATGACTGCGCCCGCGCATCCCGTGCGATATGCAGCCACGACCAGCGCCAACAAAGTAGCTGAATACTACGCGCTTTTTACCTTTTAAATTGCTAATTATAAGTGATTGCGACAAAAAGGCAGCTTCAACCAACTCGTCGAGCTAACCCATCGAGCGCCGCGTGAGATTCGGATCCGGACTTGCATCCATCGGATTTCACGCCCCCGTTATGTTGCGATAAATCCACCAATAAATCCAAGATGGCGTAACGTAATAAATCGACGCAAAGTATTTTAGTTCGATTCGTTTTTATGGAAACTTGTTGTTACGTAACGCGAATTATGAACCATTATGATTTTAAGGTTTGAAACCCGTGGAAATGAGTTGTGCAATTTTGGCGGCAACTAAAAGACTTTCTACTGCGCCCGCGCGGTTATGTAGCTAACTGAATAAACAGCTGATTGAATTTAAAAGTGTAATTCTATTTGTTTAAAACATTAGCGCTTTGATTATCGAACTGCTGTTAATGAACATTACATAATGACTAACTTGTAATTATTTTTATTTAACAACTCCAGTCAACAAACACTCGTAAAATAAAGTTCTTCGAAAATAAGTGGTATTCAGTGATTTATGCCTTCATAAAAAAATAATTTCGCATGTGTCTTCACACGCTGTAAAAAAATCATCGTTAACAAATGCAGTAAAACGAGATGAATAGCTTTAAAATGAACGCAAACCGAGGGGTTACAAATATTCTTAATATATAGTCAACCATAAACAGTTTCACACTATAGTTAGGGCGTCATAAGGGTAATATTCTAACATAGATTTATAGGTAAATGGCGATAAAAAAACATAATGTTACAGTCGCTACTTTACAGCCAAGCTCGTCCATCATTGTTAACTATAATTTATATTTCGTTACACTTTGCACATCCATCGTAAATCATATTAAATTAGCTGTAAAACAAGCCAGTTCTAAAACAGCGTTACTATATCCAAACATGTTTTGTTCTTTGAAGAAAATGGGTGTCGCATCTAAATTACCCGCGAGCTTCACTTGACCGACTTACGAAAGGAATGTTCGAAATTTACTGTCACACAAAATACCTAATTTCTATTCATGACAGTATTTACTAGATACATTCATAATTTCTATGGGTCAGCTAGGACCACCGCAACAGCGGGTATTCGTCACAGCGTTGGAACGATTGTTGGGGTATCTGCTAGTTTCGGATGCGCGTGCGCACGTCCCTTTCAAGATGGCGCCGATGGGTACGTGTCGTAGGTATTCGCGGGAACAATGGCGGGTCCGTTATGAATATTGAGCACTCGGGGGTTAGTCAATCGCATACCAGTGAATTTCACCGCGCGTTGGCATGTTAAATAACTAATTGTTTCAAGGTATGTTTCGAAGGCACCCGCTCTGTAACTTTCTAAGAAAGGAATGTACTGGGTGGCCTTTTTTAGCATATGAAAATCTTAAAAAGATATATATTTCATAAAACAATTGGAAAGCGTAAATGTCTGATGTCAACAAGTAATCACCTCCATATTTCACACATATTACGTTAATTAAAATTCCATTAGTTTTAATTTTAACAAAACGGTAAACAGTTGACGCCTTTAAAATATGACCTTCCAATAATTCAGGTTGAAATAAATTAAAAATAAAAACTTCTCAAGACCAGTTTCCATTGCTCGCGGCCACGATTCCAAATTTGAAATGTAAGGAAAAATAACGCCTTGTCACTTTTGGCGGGAGGAGGAATTGCGTTTGCGCTTGGTGGCCAGAAAAAACCTTTCAAGTTTTTTAAAATGTAATTTAAATAAAGTGTGTTTCAGAAGCTGCAGAAGTATTACTTATATGTATATAAGATGTATGGAGACTATGAGATGCGCGTACGCAGCCAGAGCTACGTCACGAATGATTAATTCGCAGAGATCAATGATCTATCGATCGCAAGAATCGATATGCGCTCGCGATTGCATATGTACGTGACCACCGTAGATCTACAAATAAGTCTTTAATTCTCACACATGTTCTCAGAAAACTTTATTTAAAACCTACGTGACTGTAAAAAACTATAATCGGAAAGATTACCAGGCGATTAAAGTTATTATATCATAATTGAATCAATTATGTTTATAATCGATTACTAGTAGTTACTAGGGATGTAATTAAAACAAATCAAGGCACAGGTACAATATTGCGTGCGGATTGTCAGCTGAAAATATGTAGGAAGGTAAAATAGAAAAAAAGTAATTAGGTAACGTATAAGGAAGTGATCGGATACCATCGAACGAACGTCTTTTCAAGGAATAATGGTATAAATTAAAACGAAATTACTAGGCAAGTGATATGGAATGGTATTTATAACACGCTAGGTTCAGTTTTGTTATGGATTCAAATTGTATACACAATTGCATTCATCTTTTATTCTTTTAGTCTTCGGATGTTTTTGGATTATACAAATAAGTAACATAGTAACAAAAAAAGCTTGACTTTCACATGCCGTAAAAACTATGTTTCTAGCAAGACAACAATTGTAATTTAGCCCGAAGCAAAGTAACCTATTTTAAGAATCATCATTACATAATAATAGGGGAAAGTCCCGTGACCCTTTAATTTTTTTATTTTAGATGTTAACCCTCGGCGCGGTTCCCACAGTTAACTTTTTTGTTTTAACATTAGACTTGACGTGTAAACGTCGGAATGCATGAGAAGTGATTTGTACTCGGTCTGCGAGACCCATATCACTTACAGGGTTAAATTGATCGGCGAAGTCTATCTCGAATAGTAATGTGAAATGTAACGAAACAATTATCTTAGGTGCAGTTTTTCCATGTTTTAAAAGTTATTTGTTAATAACTGACGCTCCCAGCTTTTCCACTGGTGCAATTATTTAATAGGAAAAAAGATATTTGTTTATTTTTTAAAAGTAGTTAGTTACCTTAGTGCGTATTATACTATTTAGAGGTTATCATAACTAACATATTTTACTTTCTTACTAGTTACGTGAAACTTTGCAAGAATTTAAGTTAGTTATTAAAAACGGTAAGTATAAAGAAAGAAAAACAACATACCCCAAAACGTATCATATCAATTCAACACCGGTGATTCACACTTCATTCGCCACGTCAAATCAGCAACTATTAAGACTCCTATAACGTCGTATAGTCACTCAACGACTCACTGCGAGTGGACACCGCGCGAAACGGTCAAAGTATCTCAAAATACGAACGTGTTTACCAAACAAAACCGAACAATACCCACTGACAGATTGTCAACAAACGCCTTACCCTGAATGAGAATCGTCAATACAATCTTTAACAATAATGTTACGGTAATTTGATACCTTATTAGCATATCATTAAAGGTGATCAAAGCAAGCAACGGTGATATTTAAACTTTTGCAAGATTCGTACTTAAGTAAGTTAGTAATTAAGGTCTTATCGTTTTAACATTCCCGAAAGATGAAAGACCGAACCAGAATGTTCTAAATTATAGGCTCTTAATATGGAATCTTTAAAAATTTTCGCCTGAGTACTTATACATGTTCAATTTGCATTAAAAAGATATTTGAGTTAATTTAATATTGACATGACCTATCGATCGTTTATGAAATTGGCAAAAAAGTGCTACAATCAGCACAATATTGTGTCACTGCGCACATAAATCACTTGACAGTGACAGCTCGTCCTGAATATGCGGTGCGCATGCGTCAAATCCATAGTCAATGCAGACATTTAACTGTAAATTATCATAAATGGTATAAAGGTGAGCAAATGTTTGCATTATACCGTAATTATTAGGTCTTAGGATTCTGTTTTATTTATTTAAAAGGTAAACCCGAATTTGGTTTTTGTAAAAAATAATAATTATGTTGTTTGTACCCATCGTAGATACATTTAATGTGCAGTTTGGCCATTAGTTTCCTAGGCTTACACAAAAAAAAATACCGACATACTTTAACTTACGCCGTCTTATCCAGTTTGGTAATCAACCTAATAACAATGCTTCTGAACATAGACTTAGTTAAGTGGCATTTGTATTGTTTCAAGTAGCAGCCAACTTAATCCAGGAGCGTTTACAATTAACTGCGCAGGCGTCACGAACTGCGCATGAAGGCCAAATAGGACCATATAAGGAGACTAGGACCGAATTTGGTACAGAGCCCGCTGAGCTGTGTCTGTTTGGTCATGGATTTAATTTTGTTTATTTGGTTTGGTTAAATACAATTATACTGCCAAAAAAAGGTTATTTTCATTTTTCTTTAGTGTGTAGATTTTGACAGACTAGAAGTTACTGAAATGAATCGACTTTGGTTGATCAGCCCAAAAGTCAAGTGGTATTTTAACTTTGCGTAAGTGCATGGAATAAAATGTATAAAAATTATGAAAGTTCACATGAAACTTGACTTGGGTTTGCCTAGTTTTGTAATAGGTTTTCGCTTTACAAAATACAAAGACTTCCGAAAATAAAAATAAAAATCGGGGGTGCTTAATCCAGTTTTGTTACAAACTTCTAATGCAAGGTACATATTTATAAAAGTTGTTTGATAGTATATTTCCAACTCTTTCAAATAGGCAAGTACTTTGACCCATTCAGTCATAGACATAAATAACTCTATGTCATTATTATAATGAATTAATGTACCTGGCATAAATTAACATAACTACCACATGACCAGACCGTAGGATACATGCAAACATACAGTCGAAAGCCATATGACGTTCTGGCACGCATCCTGCCTCAACTGTCATTTCTTTCACACATTACTGTTTTTTTTTTTGGAAACGTCTCGGCACAGTTTTTACTGTTTGTTATTACGTGTCGATGCCGGCCATACGCTACGGTATAAGGTGGCCAGTTTCATTCATTAATTTATCGTAGAAAGTTTGACGTTTCGCAACTGTCAGACACCTGTGTTTCACATAATGTCAGTGGTTCGGCCGGTACTTTGACCTAGTCAACTTTTTATGGCCTCATTCCGTTTAACAAGCAATACGTAATAATTCCGATGTATGGGAGCGGAGGTTTAATCGAGAAATATCAGTTTTATGAAAGGATCAGGTTTGCATAGGATTGCGTAAAGGCTGTAGACACAGATCATAAGCCTGTTGGCCCAGAAACAGTTGCAATGATACGAGAAGTATTTAGGGTTTAGTTAACCTACGCGTAACTTTCTAGTGTGGGGATCTGTGTTAAAATATTACGTACACAATAACTCTACACATTTCATTGTTCACACATTGTTTGAATATGAGTAAAAATATTGTTAATGGTTAGTTAACATTTGTACATATGTTAAGCCAAACTCTCTCTCTACCTTTCTTTCTAAGAAGTATTTTGCCATGCCCTAGCTAGATACGTGTAGTTGCAAAATACAACTGTCCAAAAACATAGTTATAGACACACAAATTAAAATATGTACCTGACAAACTATCAACAAAAAATAATTCGCTCGTAGCTACAACATAGGAACCATTTGCTTCTATCTAATCCTTCTACACTGCTCTAGGACTAATCCATCAGTTTTAGTACACTACAAAACTATTATTTACACTTACATAATATAAATATTATCCCATTCAAGGGTATTATAAGCATTTGTCACCGCTCAGATAAACCCTGACATCATACGAAATTATTGAAATTTATTGTTAAAGACATTTAAAATAAGGTCGAAGTGATTCACAATTGCCTACTTGTGTACCGAAGTAAGTTTGTGAGTATTCATGGATACAATGTATGTAGTAAAGAGCTTGGATACTAACGATTTGGTAAACAGCTAGAACATGACTTATTTAGATTTGCATAGTTGTTAATACAATTAGACAGTAATTTGAAGAGATTTTTATCGTTTATTTTTATTATAGAGCACCCAAAATCCGTACTTAACACAAGATGTTAATTTTTTTTTCCGAGAATGCGAATAATATCTAAGAAAAGTGAGCTTCGTCATTTGCATTTTTAAGAGAAACGGGAAATATGATTTCGCACTAAGCGTGACAAACTTTTGCGAAATCAAATGATTTTATTATTCCTAGAAAAATCTTATTTGCTTTTATCGAATGAAAGTTAAACTTTACACCGTTCCACAATTTCAGTAGGTTATACAATTTGTTTCCTATCCGATAATTAGTTGAAACCTAACTTGTTTCAAGTATTTTACTTGAGACAATAATATAACTGGACAAAGATTGAAAACACAAAGAACACATTTTAAAGCGAAGAATTACTAGTAATATCACTAAAACCATCGCAATTAATTGTTTAATATCAAACTAATTATGTGATAAATAATAGCACACGCCTCCGAACATCGTGCTCCGTGTAATTACAATTTATTACAACTGTAATATTGTGTAATAAATTATTTGTAATACAACCCGGGTATAACACTTCGATTACAAACTTGTCCGGATATATTGAAACAGGGTATTACAGGACGGTCGACTAAATGCTGGATTAACGAGGTAATCGCTAGCCGGGGTCTAATCCACTCCTGCGCAGTTCCTGCACTTACAACCGCGAAATAAATTGCTTTATACGCGTTCGTATAATAAATTATACAGAAAAATAGATAGTGTTGGCGTTAAAAGTTATGATTAAGGAGAGTGGTGTAACTTTCACAATAATTTTCTAACTAGGTTTTAGATTGCGACTTTGCTCGTTAAGTACTAGTGATTTCGTAGTAAATGGTCGGTGTTTGTAATAACATTTTCTAAAAGTCATTAGATTTAAAACTTGTAAAGGAAATTGTTTACTTAAGAAAGTAGTTAACGCGATTAATGTTAAATGCTAATTTTCTCTTTATTTATTCACTGTTGGTGCGTTTTATTGAACGCGCAAATAAAATGATTGGTATGTGTCTATAAGTTTTAGGTAAAACTAACAAACCTTAATCTTTTAACAGTCTGTTTTAGACAACTCAAATACGGCTTAAAATTATATTTACGTCATTTTAACAAATTCACTATACATATAGTACCTACTCGTAGTTTAGAAAATAGCTGTTTCCTAAACTTAGTACCAACCCACCGGCACTGAGTGGTAAAGTTAGTGGTTAAGACGTATTTAAATACATTTTCGTGATTTAACATTTCACAAACATCATAAACACGTCGAGACTTCCTTATCTTACCTAATATTTGAAGTAAATTGCATATGATTAGAGTTCCAGTGAAGTAAAGACCTAGCAAAGTTGCTACTTGCAGTGGAAAGCACTTTGTGTAAATATGAGTAGGCATATTATATTTTACGTAATATGGAGACAAACAAGCAGGTCGGTCGGTCTGCTCGGTGGCTAGCTAAAGATGTGCAGCATTAAGATGCGCACGCGTCGTCGACTCTACAGACTTTAGATTTTCGATCTCGATTGCAGTCTTCCCTCTCATCCTGACCCTTTAAATACAATTTTGCAAAATATTACAATATGATAGTGGTGTCAACGCACGAGGACTTGAAGCGTTATATAGATATCTATACTATACTACTGTTAGCGGTAAAACAAAAGTAATCGGTAACTGGACATCCCTAGCATTCGATGGACATCACTGGTTGGCGTCACTGCCGTTGGGCGCGGATTTGGATTGAATCTAATGGCGGCTACCTGTTGTATTTTCTATTAATTCATGTTAATTTAAAGAGATGTTCAATCTAAAGCCCAATAAATATTGTTGTTTAATACTACTTACTACTTTTTTTCTATTATAAAGAGGAAAACTTTGTTTGGTTGTGTCGAATAGGCTCAAAAACTACTGGACAGATTTTAAAAATTCTTTTACCGTTTGAAATCTACATTTTCCACGAGTAACATAGGCTATATTTTATTTTGGAAAAATAGGGTCCCGTAAGATATTTGGGTTTTTCGGACACAAGGTGTAAAAAATCTACCAGAAAAGTTACTTATGTTGCGTACGCTGCCTTAACTATAAAAGATATAACCATAAAATGTTCTAATTAATTGTACATCGTATAAATATCTACCAAAAAGTCTGCGACACACTATACCTAATCTATGTCGAGTGATGCACAACAACCATTTTTTACATTTAAACGCGTTTATTTTACTAATGCTATTGATCCTTATCAAAATAAATTATTTCATCACTAAGTACAGTTTATGTAGATAATTTTTGGTCTTTGAACGATTGAAATTGGACGTTTTATTTTGAAGTTATAGTGAAACTAGAGGCCACCCGTGACTTCGTTCGCGTGGAAACACTTTATAACAACTTAATAATATTGTAAAGCACTTTTGAGAGTGGTAGAGTCTAGCTGTAGACTCTGTCTGCAGCGATTACTGGGCTGACTCGACCGGTGAAATACCACCGTCGCACAGAAGCCCGACGTGAAGTAGGGACGATGTTCCTGCGTTTCGTTCGGTCAGTGCGATATCCGGTGCCCAATTTTCTTAAAGGCCAGCAACGCACCCTCAGTGCATATGTAATTGTGGGTGTATATGGGCGGCGGTGATCACTTACCATCACGTGACTCGCTTGCTCGTTTGCTAGGTTCTCTTATAAAAAAAAAAAAAAAAAAAGCGTCCTTATCACAGGCATATACGTAGCTTCGGCAGTATATGCTAACATGTCTTACACTTAAGATATAGGTAGATAGGTATATAGGTACTGCGAAGGGCTTTTTTTGTAGGTCTTACTATCACCATCATCATTATCATTATCATTACATAGTATAAATCCAAGTCGCCAATTCTTTCTGTTTGTATGTTTGTCCGCTTACTCCTCCCAAACTATGTAACGGATTTTGATGAGGTTTTCGACATCTTTTAAGGAATTTTTTCAACTTTAAGTAAGCTAAAATTTCATTTTTCGTGATCAAGTCGGCCGAAAATACACTATTGCAAAGCGTGGGCGGGTCGCTAGAATTATTATAAATGTGAAAATGTGTATGTCTGTCTGTCCGTCTGTCTGTATGTTCGCTTTAAGTAAACCGATTGTCTTGATTTTGGAATAGAGATAGTTCGACACCCAGGGAAGAAGAAAATACGATAATTTTACTGCGGGAAAAAGCCTCATTCCCACGGGAAAAACCATTTAATTGCGGGTGAAACCGCAGGGCGGAAAGCTGGTAGACAATATAAGCACGAAAAGAACACAGATCAAGAATGAAACATAGTTAACAGCTGATAAGCATAATTTTGTGAAGAGAAGGAAGATAATCTACTTAATAGGGAAGTAGAAAATGTTATAGGTATTGCAATAAAATTTAACAAAATTTTATGGTAAGTGCAGACTTTAAAGCAGCGGTGGGCAACCCGCGGCCCGCCGACGTCTTCTTTGCGGCCCGCGAATGTATGAAAAAAATATACATATAAAATAAAATTTCACATAAATAAAAATAAATAAATAAATAGCCATGTCCCATAGTTGAGCACAGGCCTCCTTCTTGGATAGCGAGAGGGTTTGAGCCGTAATCCACCACGCTTTCACATGTTTATTAAATTTAAAACCATTGAATTTTTTGTTGATATATTATTATCACAAGTGTGGCCCGCCTTTGGTCGATTTTTTCACCATGCGGCCCTTGCCTGCTTAAAGGTTGCGCCCCTGCCTGCTTTAAAGTGTCAACCTTATCTAACCTGATTAAATTAAATAATATACTAGACATTTTACTCGCAATTATTTTTTTAGTATACCCTGCTGCTATGTAGAAGGAAAGCTATGAAATACCGTTATGCGATCCTACTAATATTATAAACGTGAAATATTGTGAGTATGTATGTATGGATGTTTGTTACTCTTTCACGTAAAAACTACTGGATGGATTTTGATGAAAATTTACAGCAATATAGGTTATACATCGGAATAACATATAGGGTACTTTTTACCGCGGGAAAACTGCTCATTCCCAGGGGAAACCGACTTCCACGCGAACGGAGTCGCGTGCGGCCACTAGTACCTACGTTATAAATATTATCTACACGACTTTAAATAACTATGTATTTAATGGCGCTCTTAATGTCGTATAATGTTAAAATTAGCATAATCCTATTACTTACTAATTTTAAAGTTAACAGAGCCGTAAACCACTGGCTTAACTGGCTCAGTGCAAGTTAGTACATCCACAAGATGTAGCAAAGTAAAACTTTAGAAAATAAATAGTACGGCCTGAAATGAATCCAGCTTGGTGTTTTTAATATGTTAGTTGGTACTGCACCACAGATAAATAAATTATTAGCTTAAATTAGGTCACAAAATGTTTAAATCACACGAACGTAGTTTATTTTATTGCTTTTTATTGAAACTTCAAGCCCAGCGGGCGACGGTATTGCCGGATTCTTAATGCCTTTATAGTGGCTTGTCAAAATTTACAAGTCAAAATACATATTTTATACAAAGAAAATATACACTAAACTACATATAAAATAGGCTATAAATTAGTGTAAAGTGGAAATATCTGATATCTTAATTTGTATAAATAATACATTGAAAGATATTAGAGTTCAAAACTGGTGTCGGTCTACATAAAAATGGTATTCATTTAATACCTAGTTAGCAATGTTATCTATTGCAACAAAGTTGTAGGTTGCATTATGTAAATTGCAATTTGCAGTTGCTTCAAATTGCGTAGAGAAAAGATATTGCAAAAATCTAACTGTATTTTAAGTAAATTGTTTAGTTTATTCGGTATAGCGAATTAAGTATTAACTGAGTCTTGTTAAATAGGTCTGGAGTTAAAATTTATGTACATATGAATGCGCGTAATTTACCGCTGTCAACAAAGAAACATTCAATAGTGAAATCGTTTCTACTCCATAGTTGCACGTATGCGTGTGCGCAACTAAGTCTAATAGAATTAGCGGCGTCGTGGTAACTAGCGGCGCGGACGCACCCGTGGGCTGATGTTTTGATGTACAATGAACGTATGTGTTAGGTATAGGATTATCTTAAGTTATTCCATGACGTCGAAAGTGCAAATAAAATGTAAACATAAATTATTAGTAAAGGATTCAAAAATGATATTAAAAAACTTTGTATGCGCGTGCGCAAAGTAAAAACCATTACAAGTTCTTATTTATTTCTATCTTATCTCTCCCTGATAACTACTATCAGAGGTAACTAAGTTAAAGGTAAGGAAATGAAATCATATTTAATATTTCATTTTATCCGTAATGAGTTCAATGTTCTTGCTGATTTTAGCTGCGCCTGCGGCGATTATCAGACATTAAATAAAACGAAAAAACTTAACTTCTTAATTCGACATAAGTTGAAACTGTCATACCTCATTAAAAACAGAGTATTCGATTTAAAATCTTCCGCATAGCAGAGATTACGCTAACGTAAATAAAATTAACTGTTACTGCGCAAGAGTAAACAAACGAACGGACAAAAAGTCGCAGTTCTCGTAACGTATTACTTAACCGTTCGCCGCGCAGAATCCTGCCTGACCAGATGAGTGTGTGATGGGTCATTTCGACCCGGAACGGACCCGCAGGATCACTGCATACGCATTCAATGCGCAGGCGACTAGCGGGTACTTATATGTAAAAGAAATATAAAACACGTCATTTTGACCAATTTAATTTACATAAATACAGATACTCATTGTCTAGTATTCGTTTAAATGTCATAACTTCAAAACTAACAAGAGTATTTTCATAATTTATTATTTTATTTCCTAAAAAATAAGCGATGTAGAGATTAAGTGAATAATCCACGCTTCCGCTTCACTAGTGCCTACTCTGTAACCGCACCCTTCCCGAGCCAGTGTTTCGGTGACAGACGACTCCACTAATGAGACGGCATGCGCATCATACAATACCTGCGCGTGCGCGTCATCTTGATCACCAGCGCCATCTTGGATATTTGGAACCTTTTTGTCGAGGGCTGAGGTTCCAAGACCGAAAATGGTCGCGACATTTGAAAAGAGAACCGTTGCGGATAACGGTTATGTAAGCGAAGTCACATGATTTGAATTTAGGTTTATGGTGTTCCACATTCGAATGCAACAATCTAGGTTTAGTGGTAAATCTACATTTTGTAAATATCTACTTTGTAGTCAAATGTAACGCTACGTATGTATTTATGTGTGGTAGGAATATGACCCGTCACGTAAATGTTATCGGTAGGGCTGTGGCCGGCATGCCTGCGCGCGCGCACGCTAATTGCGATCGCGATTGACAACCCTGGTTCAGGATAACGGTGGTGTACTTACGTAAGTACTTTAACTACTTTATAACGCAATGCAAACACTCATCTGCTCATAGTAAATGAAACATTGAAATTTTTTCGATCCACAATGTAGGTATGTTACGAATTTATATACTTAACAAGAACAATTCAAAAGAAATTACAATTTCTCAACAATTAAACATGAAACCACTTAATGCTTATTAAATGTATAACCGCACACAAACTCTGCATTCACAACCAATCCATTAATCGCACTCCATAATTAAGAGATAAATTAAAATTCCCATTCATTGTACTCGTTCCCATAAATGTTATGACACCAAACACGTAACATAACAGAAAACATCCATCTTATAACACGAAACATCGACAAACATTGCAGACTTAGGAAGCAAACAGATATTATTGTCATAATTGCCACGTTACATAAACGCAGCTAAAAATCGTCACGAAGACAGGAAATTATTCTATTTGATTTCGTTGTGTAATTTCTGTCTTTGTAATCACTTTTAATTTAAACTTGGAACGACGGAGACAATTTCCCGCGGTTTAACTTTTTTTTGTTTAGAATGTTAAAGGCAAAAGTCTTGTTTTCGGAAATAAGATTTATAATGGAGTGTACGTAAAAATAATTAAATTCATTTTTTGTCATTTTAACTGTCCGTGTTTTGTGTGTTCCTTTTTTTAGATCTTGCAACCTACAGTGATTTGTCTATGCGGCCAGTAATTATGTGCTTCGAAGATGGATGGCAACTAATGACTATTCGCGCATGCGTGAAGGAACATGGCTAAAATTACCATGTCCAAAGACTAGCTAGAAAAAAAAGCGAGATTTTTGTGTAATTGACTTTTGTAAATATATTTATATTTATGCGTAATTATACAAAATAATGTCAATAAACATACAAGTAGTATAATAACACACATTGGTTGCAACGTACAATTAAGTGCAATAAATAACAATTATTCCGTACAATCGAATTCATGAATAGTTGACTCATAAATAATAATAAAATCAATGCTGCTACTAGCTTATTGTAACATTAACATTCTTTAAAGTTTACACTGAGTGTATTTATTAATAGACCTATGTTTACGAATTCGTGCATAAAATAAGTAGGTACCTACCTTAATAATTCGCTAAATTCATATGCCTGCCTTCTAAATTAGCCATTAATTATAACATCTTTGTTTCTAATCTGCATCTTTTCAACAACACTATTCTATAAAATTTTGTACCTTACGTACCTATAATACGAGTAAGTAGGTAATTTACTTTAATAAAGTTAGCTCGATCATTTATTAACAACCAATTCACAACTTTATTTCCTAACTCATACGCTACATTTCGCAAACAACACACAAGCACAATTTTATCGGCACACACTGTAGATATTAAATTTAACAAATAATTTATTCGATGTTGACTATGTTTTATCGACACAGGAACACAGGTGCGCCTGATTGCGATTTGTGTCGGGCCCTGCGCGCGCGCATCTTAACGCTACTATAAACGCTGCGGGCTATCTCCCGACTAACTTATAATAGTAGCTATAATGTGCTAACTTGTACACGAACAAGTTAAATACGAAAATAACAGGTCGGAGTGACATTTAAGGATCCAGAGTTGATAAGGTCATGCGCATACTGGTGATAAGATAAACACGGCTTATGTATTACATTAGATAAAGAACCACTTTATTTAATTTCAGCTGTTTATAGCTAACTACTATAAAAAAAATAAAAAAAAAGTTTTTAGGATTTCTTTTTATAAGACTTCCAATTATTTCAGACCGAGACATACTTTAAAAACCTTCGTTGACTTCATTATGGCCACTTAAAGAAACAAAAATGGCGTGAGAGAAAGTGTGACAAACGAATTATATCCTAATAAGATTTTATTTTCCAACTAATTCGATATGACAGTCACGACACGCGATTTGCCGAGAAATAATTTAAGAAGACCATAATACATGTCAAATTATAATTAATATCCTTTTAAAACGCCCACGATTGTCACCGTTTCCGATATGTTCATATTTTGTCGCCATTTTTTTAGAAAACTTGTTTTTTATTTAATGTAACACGGTAGCAGGTGCAGATAAAAAAACAAATTTGCTTTTTTTAAAGGTTTGTTCACTTAATTGCTTATAATATTAATATTTAGAAGGATATAATAAAGATAAGGATAATTATAATTCTTAACGTTATTATTATCAACAACTAATAGCAAAATTTATTACGTCGACGTTTTTGTTAAAATAATAAAATACCGTTAATTGGTTGTGCTTTCTATGTGTATTATATGTAATACTAGCTTTTGCCCGCGGCTTCGCACGCGTTTAATTCGAAGTAAAAATCCCTTTCCTTATACAATGTTATCATACATGTAAACCTTCCTCTTCAAACGCTCTATCTATTAAAAAAACCGCATCAAAATTCGTTGCGTAGTTTTAAAGATTTAAGCATACATAGAGACAGACAGAAAAAGCGACTTTGTTTTATTGGTACCTACAATGATACAATAATTTAGTGGATATAGGGTTAATTTAACTGGTGGTAATTTTCGACGGCAATGCTGTAAACGCCGTGCCTAACAGTAGGTACCGTTTGCAAGAGACTGTCCCTGTAAAAAGGCACAGAAATAATTGACACTAAGACCGAATATCGCAAGACCCTAGACTACATTTTAACTCTGTAGGAGTCTATAGGCGTATATCCCCTTCAACCATCAAGTAGACAAAAAAAAACGTAACGAAGAATTGCAAACTTCCCAAATACAACTTGCATTGTTTTTATAACTGCAACATATTTTCTACTGTAAATGTAATACTGCATTAGAGTTTATAGTAGAACATCGATTTGATTCAATATGAACTATGATATAATCGTACTCGATCAAGAACAAATCGATTCTGCAGTCGCCAACCGGTGAGTCATTACTGTTGAAAGTAAAACTAAATGCTTTACACATGGGTTCGATCAATTCTTCAAGAATGGGTTTAAGAATATTCATGTTACCCTATACCTTACTATTGCTCCTTTCTGCTTCAAGTCGGAACCGCTAGACAGATTTTAATGAATTTTGGAATAGACAGCTCAACAGCCTGGGATGGAAAAAGACTTCTATTTACAGCGAGAATAAGTCTTATACCCACCCAATAATTTTGCTCGCAGATGAAATCGCGGCTACTTACTATAGTAACCACGGAACAGAGAAGTAGATTTTCTGTTCTGTGATAGTAACATTATAAACACATAACTTTGAAGTGATTGTGCAGACAGTTATAATTATTTATAAAAGGTACTCGCCACTTCATAATAACCAAAATTAACATATTACACGCTACATACTTTGTTTACTTTTTACTTTCATTAGACTTTCAGTAAATTATATTTACTGTACGATCTACGATGCGTACAGATAATATTTTATAGGCATTGACCTAGTGTTAGCAATGAGCCCAATATTCAGGGACAGCCTAGTAAACTACATAATTCTGCTTACTTGTACAACCTACATTAATTAATCTACATTTGACAATAATTTTGACCTAGTGTTGGCAATGAGTCCAATGTTCAGGGACGGCCGAGTGAACTACATTATTTCGCTTACACGCAACCTACATTAATAAGTTTACATTAAACATTAAGTTTTACAATAAATTCAGTTACTTCAAGGTACTCGTTGGGTTTGGTTATTTACATACCTACACCACAATTAGGAATTTATATTTATAATTGAGGCAGTCGTAAACTGGACACGAGAGAAAGGGTTAAAGTACCCAAATTCAATTCCAGAGATGACGGACGATTTGAAGAACGAGTTGCAACAACCAAAGACGCTTCAAGAGGCGATACATATCATCAAGTTCCTCACCACATCCCACGAACGGGAAGTCATTAGACTCAAACAGTCGTATCATAAACGAGTTGACACAATCAACAAACTCGAAACCAACAGAAAACGAGAACGTGGCATCATGTCAGCTCCGAGGATAATGCAGCTGATTGTGCAACCAGGGATACAACAACATAACAATTAATACAAAACCATCTATGGTGGAACGGACCGCTATGGCTATGGACCCATCATGGATAAAAAACAAAACATATCACGATATCGAAACAAGAAAAAACAAATGTAAACGCTTCTTTATGCCAGAAAAATTGAACGACATTTATAGAGAAATTATTAACTAATAACAGCTGTTTGCCAAGGTTGCAAAAACTGTGTAGCCTTGGTATTGAGGTTCATTGCAAAACTACGATGTAAGTTTAATGACAACAATATGCACATAACTACAAGAGAGTAAAGTGAAGCCTATAACTTAATAATCAAGGATAAGCTGTCAAGACATTTTCCAAAGGAAATTAATTTAGTAAAACAAAATGGTAACAGAAACAGTAGGTTGGTTCCCTTTATAGATGGGAAGGACTACTGAGAGTAGGAGGAAGGCTCAAGAACTCCTTAATTAATATGTCAGCGAAACATCAATTAATATTACCAAGCCACAGTCTTTTGACGGATTTAGTATATAATCAAGCAAATCAAATTGCATAACAATAACAGGTGGTTGTTCTCATGTTGCGAAGAATGCACAGTCCGCATATTTTGTCCGAAGCAAATACAATTAAAAACATTGACCGATAATGGCCTTCTGGATTTAGGTCAAGGATGCAACGTTAAGAACAAGAGTTTTGTAATTTTTGGTCATAACAACTACTAAAATACAATTAACATAGACGCGGATGTCCTTTCGCTTCCTGAGACCGCTATCCTGAATCACATAACTAACTCTTCCACCATTAAAGTGTTCACTCCTGAAGACCACCGACACGAGCGGCACAATTTAAAGACGCAGATCGACGATTTAAAGCAACAGTCCAGCAGAAAGTTCAGTGTTCATGACATACATCAATACATCGTCCTACATGTATTGTTAACACTTTGCATAATTGTCGGAATAGCATTCTGCTTGTACCGAGTGCGAAAGGTAAATCCTACGCACTCCAGCCACTCCTACGCAGCCCGAAGCCACGGTAGTTTTCCGAGCGAGCTCTGACCGTCGTCCGCAGCCGCGAATGACCACGAGTTCAGGACGTCCGGCGTCAGCGAGGAGCCCAGCACCTATACCGCGATCTCGATCAGCAATCGTTTAAACATTCCTCGTGTTAGTGATAGTGAATAATGTGTTTTTTTGAACAATTCATAGAGACAATAATATCGTATAATGTATTGATTAGTTCCTTTTGTTTAAGATTTACATTTTACATTTTGTTGTTGATTAACCTTGTACATTGCAGTTTTACATTGATTTGCTTATAATTTACATTTAAACTTGCTGCTCTCTTACACTTTTCTTGAGTGGGCAGGATGTACGATCTACGATGCGTACAGATAATATTTTATAGGCATTGACCTAGTGTTAGCAATGAGCCCAATATTCAGGGACAGCCTAGTAAACTACATAATTCTGCTTACTTGTACAACCTACATTAATTAATCTACATTTGACAATAATTTTGACCTAGTGTTGGCAATGAGTCCAATGTTCAGGGACGGCCGAGTGAACTACATTATTTCGCTTACACGCAACCTACATTAATAAGTTTACATTAAACATTAAGTTTTACAATAAATTCAGTTACTTCAAGGTACTCGTTGGGTTTGGTTATTTACATACCTACACCACAATTAGGAAAATAACCTACCCTCCTAACATTTTAACTGTGCGGTTTACGCCCGTACATTTACATTTACGAATACGGAAACGCAACATCCGGTATCTTACGATGTTTTATAATACCTATTCTGTGAGGCATTCAATTTCTGATTTAACTAAATAGTTTATTTAATAACCGCGTAAAAATAATAAAATCTTTATAGTTAGTTATTATTAAGAATGGCGGACAATTTTGTTTTATAGCCATTTCACCTGACTTCTTATGGTAGAGGCTGACGAAGTAAGAGACGCTTGCGCAGGGCGGTCACGCGTATTTGATGTGCATTTGTTTTAGCAGCTGAAAATATAAGTTGATACATCGGTAGTACGCCCATGCGTTGGCGTTTGCAAGTATTACTACAGATACTTTCATAAAGTTATGAACTTTATATACAGGGTTATTTCTAATTAGCGCATCACCTCTTGTAGGCAGCTTTTCTACATCAATCCCAACAACATTTAACCAACGAATAATAAAAATTAATATTAAAAAAAACTAAGTTTTTCCATACATAGCAGGCGCGCGGGCGACTGGGGGGGGGGCGACCGGTTTAGGAACTTCTTACAAAACTTATAAATAACAAAACGCGCAAATTTGTTTTTGTTTTTGTGTTAATTATCAAGTTTTGTAAAAAGTTGTAGAACAAATGATAATGGGATTGATGTAAGGAAGCCGCCTGCAAGAGGTGATGCGCTAATTACAAATAACCCTGTATACTTGGTTTATAATTTATATTTATATTTGGTTTCGGAAGTGGTCTGTTATCTTCAAAGAGTTCCTAGTTGCCTTTATTTTCATATTTCTCTGTCTGTTATAATTATGGTCTAAAATTTTTATCAAATTTATATATGATCTAAACATCTTACTATAACCTCCAGTCCAGACTATTCGAAGTTTCTGTTATTTCTGTAACGTACCTGAAAATAAGAAAACATGTTATTAGTATTATAGGAAATTAAATTACTCAAGAATCAAATTAATTAACCGATCCCAACCTTAACTTATGTCGATTTGATTGTAATTAAAATTCTGATTATGCTCTAATCCGACTTTAAACAGAAAAATAAATAGGTACACAAATAAAACCGTCTGCTTATTCTTGGCAAATATTGACGATAACAGATTTTTCACTATTTATCCACTCATCTATATGCTGTAAGTTAATTATACAAATGTTACAGAACTTAAACCAAAGAAACAAGCCTTTAAACTCAAGTTCACGAGTTAACGCGCGTATTAATGCAAATAGGACTAAACTTTAACCAGTGTTTGAACGATTAAGAGGTTAACCGTCCCGTTAAATTTGTTGTAACGTCTAACTGAACCTGTTCGTTTGTGGTCCATTCATTCACAAAAAGAAGCGGTTAATTTCGCCGCACGCGCAACTCACAGGGTGGCCATGGTTACTGGAAAATATGGGTTGGAAATTTTCCGCAAAATATTAACTATAGACTAGTAAAAGGTTTCTAGTGCTTTAAAATCAGCTGTTATTGCTTATAAACATTAACTATTTATTATTTACCGACTACCGACTCAAATAAAACAATTTAAATAAGACTTTATTTCTATTTAGCGTTAGGGTTTTTACGGCTCACAATTTGTTGTTCACTTGTTGTATTTTTAATATGACACGCCTTACACTTTTAATGACTCTCCCCTTTCCCTATTTACATCGTCACAAACGTCACTGTCACTGTGACATCTCCGTCAGCGGTGCCAAAAGAACGTCACCCCATCTGTCAGATTGGTAACAACGTCGGGTCGGTCTGTCATAAACATTGACACAAAAAGTGTACATTTAGATGAAGCGATAGTAAGCTATGAAGTCGTTTGACTTGTCGGCTAACCGATTTGTTAGACTATTTGGATAGATAAGCGGAGATTTAAAGTAATCACTAGTTATAAGTATGGCACTGGACTGAAGATTTGCTTCGAGTCAGTCTACAAAATTATAATATTTTAAAATGGTAATAGGAAAGCGTAATGTTTAAACAAACAAAATAATACAACTTAGTGTGATTTTTTTATGAACGTGTGACGTTCATGGTATCTGCCACTGTATCTGTCAAAACTTTTTTCACTGGTAAGTAATTAATTGTCAAGGAACAACTTCGAATTTTATTAAGTAATGTAATCAAAGAAAGTAGTATTAAATTGGCGAACTTGCTGGAGGCTTGTTACAAAAGTACTATAATGACGTACTTGATCAACCGAGCAACACTTTCTTCTTGACGGACTAGGAACCACCGACGTCTAGATCGACGGTAATAACTACCTGCGCACGCGCAACTAACGCTCATAAAAACATAATTTATTAGACAAAAAATGAACAGGACAACGCGATAACTAACCAATATCAAACACATTCGTTAACTTTCGAAATCATAATTTATAAATGTTTTGAAATGTTAACCACGGCTTAGCCATTAAATTGATGAGTTTAAATATGTATTACATTAATAATTATATTTTCTGCACATGTTTAAGTTATAAATCATAAAAATCGAGGCCAACCAATCAATTTTTATTGCTAATGAATTAGATTCTACAAAAAATGTTTATAAAGTCGGAACGAGGAGCAGTGGGAACAGGTTGCCATTTGTCAAAAATTATCGATTAAAGACCATCAGAATCGTTGACATTCAATTAAATGACATGTTTACTAACTTTTGCAGATTTGGAACACAAGCAACGGGTTATCTAAAACCCCATTTAATTGTTGGTACTAAAGTTTATGTCTAGAACTTAACAGTTTATTTACGTTCATAACCAATCAAACTTTATATCTTCAATGCCTACTAAAAGCGCAGTTTATAGCTTCAATGATAAAATATTCAGTTTTCTCATCTATCTGACAATTGCATCCGACAGTTGTTCATACAATAAATCTTTAACGGTTCTGACCGTTTCGTTTCAAATTCTTCTTATTTTCCGCGATATGTAGGCCAATTTGTTTTTTTAAAACATCCACTCGACTGGTTTGCTCTTGTGATAATGAATTGAATACGTGCAGTAAAAAATAATAGGCGAATGGTGACGGTCCAGCGACTCTAACAGCATTTTCTTTTCTTTTTTACGCGCCTCTTCATTCGATTTTGGAATGCATATTTCGTTCTCGCTTTGTTTAATTTCCGTTGATTTGCTGCACGGCATTCGATGTTTTTCAAAACTCTCATTACTGGCACGTTATAACTTTTTTTAACGCAGTGGTAAGGAACATTTCAGACTTCCAAGGTTAGAGCTCGGTGCAAGAATAAATAAAGGACGATGCATTAACGACCCGGTAATTTATAACTCGGCTCAAGTACATTGTCGGGTACTTATCTGTAATTAATGCTGACTCACTGTCGACCACCACTTGATATCCTCAAAAGTGTGGTAAGTATCGCGTATTGGATCAAGTTACCCTTGTAATCTGATGAAACTGTAAAGCGAGCCTTTGCCTGCCGAAGGTTGAAAACGATACGTTTTGACAATTCGACAGTTGTCGCCTGTCATAACTTCAAGCTCAAATATTGCGCAATGACATCGGTGTGGTATAAAATGGATTCAATAATTACAAAGTGTTGCTTTACGTCTGCGAGTGTCACTGCAATGAGTTATTTATTATGAGCAAGTCATTTTGAGCAGGAAACGGAACACGTGCGCATGCGCAATTGTCCGAGGAAATCACGAGAGCTCCCACCGACACAATGTGTTTGTTTTGCATTCATCACATCTTACATATAAACTAAAACGACACTAATAACATAGTTATTACCTACGTTCTTTAAGCTGTACCTGTATTTTCTCCATGATTAGCGGCTGTTAGCTTGCAACAATGTATCAAACTTTACAAAAACAAATAGCCGTGTAGCTAGGTAATAATCTTAAAAACAAAACTAGGTACGCAACTCCAATACCGTGTAAATAATTAGACGGTAATAAAAAATGGAATTGATCCAAATTTTGAATAGCTTGACTTATCAAACAGGTTAATAATGTGTTGGTGTGTTGGACTCAAATAAAATGGCTTCCTATGTGTGTGTACGCACATACATCTATAAACATTAAGTATTTATACTTCCACACTTAATCCTTTTAACGCGTAGACTCAGGGTCGAGTCAATTTAAGCGTACCTACTTAAATGCGCCATAATTTTTATGGCAAGCCATACAAATGTTTACCGTTATCCTACTAGAAATCAAATATCTACATATGCTGGCCACGTACATAGAGAATGGTTTTGACGTACCGAAAAAAAATACCTGTCAATGTCAAAGTCACACGGCTAGGAAACCGCTGGCATCCAGAACGCGGCAACATTTTTTGTGTGAAAAACGACCTCGCCTCTCGACCGGATTACATCCAAGTTTTTACGACTATAAAAATAAAATACTTATAATTAACTGCAATAGTTCACTTAACACACATTTTTATGTTAATATTATTGTAAATAATTGCGGAAGGAATTCTTGTAGCAACTATTTTAGACGGCCGAAAGTTTGAAGTTACTTCATGGAATATCAAAAGGTTATGCGCATATATACGTTTTGAAGGGAAACCAGAGTTATCAAAAGGTTTAGCAGTTTCCCATCGTAGCCTAGTTTAGCACAATAAACGATTGTCTCGATAATCAAATCGATTACTTTCCGATTTATCGATTGCGCGCACAACAATATTTCGACACCATAGATTCGTTCCTACAGTTATTGCCGATCGAATTTTCGCACGTATAAAATGTTGAATTTCACAATCTATGATTATTGGCACTAACCTTACTCACTTTGATAGTAATAACTCTGTTGTTCGTTAATGGAATCTTTTGGATATTTCGTGTCGGCAGGTTATGTATGGCGCCAATAAATCAGTTCGTTATTTAAAAATTATGTTTTTCTTTTGTAGCCGGCCAGGTTCAAAAGGTTCAAGTACAGTGAAATTTATTATTTTACTCGCATTCAATTTAAAATTGGAACGTTACACATCTTGCAATATTTAATATGTTCTTCACGAATGTAGAGTAGCTTCACTTGTTGCGTTCCCTTATCACGACTGATGATTGATGCTGATCGATAATGGGTCGTAATGATTGGTGGGTAAGGTTTGTTTTTGATTTGTGTGGTATTTAGCGATGGGTGTTGTAATAGATTGTAATGCAGTCGATCGGGTTTCAAACGTCTGATAGGGCTTGTAGCACGAAGGTCGAACATTGACAGTTTGGTTATTTGACAGGCCCCTAAGAGGTCAGCCAAATCAAAAAAGATTCCTTGGCAGCTGCAACCATTCATTAAAAAAATACAGATTTTTTTCTGCATAAATGTAAAGCCTGTCTCTATATTTTGATAAAAGGTTAACTAAACATTCTTGTGTATCTGCTGTTTGTAGAAACAGTAGGGTTGTGGTTTTGTTTCACAATTTACTTTAGCACTTGCGGTTCGAGCGACGTTTGTGCGTGCGCATGTGTGTTTGTTTGTCTTCCTGACTGCGTGTATGGCGCAATTCATCAGCGGAGCGGTCATTACTATAACTCTTAAATAAACTAAGAAAACCAAGTTTTTTTTAAATGCTCAATATTTCGCTTTATTCTTTGGTTTCAGTGAATTATAAATCTCATAAAAATTGTTTAATTTTAATACCAATATATGAAGTTCCTATAATTTAAGTCGCTTGCGCTTGCGCAATTGCAGTAGGTAGGTAATGTTTTTATGTTGTACTACGTTGAGTACTTATGCACCTCCCGCCAGTGCTAGCACAAACGTTGTTCATTTGTTTACAAATAAACAAAGTAGGCCCTGTGTTTTCAGGTGCCTACTACAAGCACAAGAAACATAAAGCTTTAATATTCCTTTTTGAAATAAAAACTCAAACACTAAACCTCTTTGAGGAACCTTTCAAATAAAAAAAATAAAGGCTGTAATAAAAACTATGGTCAGAGCAAGTAAAGTTCTGGTAATAATAAATGATTTCTAATCGACATTTCAATCTCATATAATGTTGATACTTTATGATTTTTAATACACATGAAAGAGACTTTTATCCGACTTTCAAATAAAAAACTTTAATAACATATAAAGAAGGAGTTAATGGAGAATGCTCAAATAAAGATAAGAAATTATTGGTTTCTTTAACTATTAATTTGTAATCTCAAAAATAAAACAACACGATAAAATTATCACAAGATTAGATAAATAAATTAAAAAGCATAATACAACAGTGACCCAACGCGTAAGGTATTTAAATATATAAAACCATATTGACCACAAGGTTTTATTTATAAGGAGAAAAAAAAACAAAAGCAACACTATCATGACCTTTACAAAGATGTTCGTAGAAAAAGGCAAGTGAAGTATAAATTGGCCAAACATGGTGATGTAAACGGGGCATGCGCGCGCGCAGCCTTGGCCGGTCACGCGCTGCGCCGGCGCGGGGGACTCGCTTTCCACCTGCTGCTCTTTGACACCAAGGAAATAGAAATTCCCTTATTCATAATCGGTTTCCGACATGTACGTACAATTCTGTGTTTTGATTTGATATTGTAAATTCCTAAACAGATAAATGTTTACTTACTTACATTAATAAACTGTGTCATGTAAAATACTAAATCTATTCTTATGTTAGCTAATTTATTATACTTAATTTCCGTTTTCTTTTTACAAACCGTGTATTAATGTCTCAAGTATTAATAGCTCATTTTATTTATTATTAATAAGCAGGCATTGTAAACTTTTCTCATAACCAACAATACCTCTGTGGTTTTAATTAAGTTTTTGTTTAATATAAAGTTTTTAGTTAATTTCCGATACGATGGAGCGGTCACCTTGCTGCAGCGTCACAAATCGTGACCGGAACATTATTCAAGGTTAGATGCAAAAAATACTGTTAGTTATGCTTGACATCAACACTGTGGAACTTATATGTTTCAATATTAATGCAAGTTAAGATAGTAGAAGTTAAATAGGAAACTAACTAAATATGTACGGGAAAATATTATTTTCCACTTATATTACCTTTGGTTAGAAGTAATCGTAGCATTTCCATTTTATATGTATATCTATTGAGTGTTGGGTGGCTAAAGTACTTGGTGCTAAAGACCTTATTGACAATCAAAACTGTATTTAATAATTAAATACAAATACCTCTTATTGGATCCGTAGATCACCATAAATATAATTTTGTTACCTTTCCGCTAGCGATTCTCAGAAAAAGCAAATAAAATAAACAGAATGACCTAATTATTAATAGCGGAAATTTATAAATAAGCACTTCGTCTAAATTACGACTTCAAAGCAAAAAAACTAGTTCATGAAGTCTTCGGAGTATGCGATGATGCTCACAAACTAATACAGAGTGTATTTTATGCATCTTAGTGAATTACTTCTAGTTTGTTTAAAATCTTAGGTAAAACCAGGATTGGAAGAGATTTATGGCGTGCGAAGCTATACTTCGAACTACCGTGGAAATTTCATTTTCATGGGCATAATAAAAGGTGATGGGACGTAAAGTTAACTAAGTCGTAAAGCCTAGCCCATCTTGCATTATATGTACTAACTCAGTGGCCCAGGGGAGAACTTACAACCAACATCCAGCGAGTTGAGCTTATTTGGAAGGTTTTTTATACTACCATTTCAGAGACCGGTATACTCGTAAATACATGTTTTTTATAGACTTTATATCACCGAAGAATATCCACCACGCATTTACACCACACAGTCATAAGGTCAACAGGTGACAACTCCAACTTGTCAAACCAATAAGGATCTCATCACAAACCGCATTACACCTTGACCTTCTACAAAAACAACATAAAAGGACGAAGTTTCGAGACAGTTGCCAGGCAGATGAACATAAATGATCCATTCCTTTTAGCTGCGGTTAGTTATCGTCAATCAAATCACGTAATGGTGGTAGTTAATTAGCGGTACCTGCCGTGGGCAGCCGTTAGACCGGCGCGCGCGCAGCGGTAAACAACGGGAGGAGAATTCTGCGGCGAGGACGATGGGCGACGAAACACAGGATTTACGAGTATTTTCATACTTGTATGGCCTTTCAACTTTTGATTAGATTTTCTGCATAGATGATACATTCTCAACATACAATCGAGAAGTTACAATCTATAACTGTTTGCTTACTTCTTCTGAACCATGCAATCGAAATTACTTTGAGAAGATTATAAATACTAACAAATGGTAAGTTACATTTTCGAAGAAATTAATTCTTTTAGGCTTATGTACCAAATAAAAATTTTGCTGAAATTGAAAATTGACAATCTTATTGCACCCATGCGAATAAAGGGCAGAAATCTACCACTACGAAAATAGTATTTTGAATGACTAGGATATCAATAGATTTTTTTCAACACGTCATCGTATATTAGCTAATTCCTCAACCAATAAAATGAACGTTTCGCTATGTCTGGCCATCTTAAATTGGCAGGCTCCTCAAATTATAATGATATGAACTTAGTTTTATTTTATAGATATTTTGTTTATGACTATGCTAGAAATGTGTCCTGAAAAGTGTGACGACGACCCAGATTTTAGCTAGGAACTTGTTCGAAAAGGGTTTATATCTCGGTCTTTGGCATCGTTAACACAAAATCAATGCGTATACGCATAATTTTAACTTGCCTCTTTGGCAGCACGGTTAGGTCTTGTGCATAGGGTTTTACGATATGATAATTTATTAAATGGTTGTGTATGTATTCAGGGATTGAAACTTGAATGGAAATATTTCTCGTGGAGTACTTTTGTGTGTGTAGGTACTTTTTTCTAACATAGTTGGCACTTTCGTAGGCTAGCTAGTTTTATCATACTTATATACATATACAACTTTCATTTTAATTAAATATTTATATTAATTGCTAGTTACAAAAATTACTAGGTCAGAAACCCAAAAAATAATTTCACATTTATGTAAATTAAAAAAATATGATAAATTATTTGAGCATGCGCTGCGTGGTGATACTAGTAACTATTATAGGCGGGCCGGACGCGCACAGATCGCCATATATGTCCCGATGCGCGAGCGCAAGCTAACGGACTCTATGACCCTTTATTAATTACCGTTGAATCCTCAACCAGAATCCTCCGGGTAGGATGTAACAACTTTTTTTATGGACTGCTGATAAATAAATAGATAAACCTTTAAAACGGGTGTTATATGCTATATTTGGATTTGTAAATAACACCTAGTCAAATCAATTGTTATTATTTAATGAGTAAGCTAAAATATTAAATGATAATTAATAACAACTTCTATAAAATACACAACGTAATTTTGCTGTCAAAATTATCTCAAAAATCTATAAAAGTGATCCTCTTCTTCTTCATCGTGTGATGAATATGCACTTCGCACATATTCATCTAGTGTCAGAGTTTTTGGGAAAAGTGATATGTTTGTAAGAGTTCGTCATCTCTTCTATGGAGGATAAATGTTACGATGAATAAGTATTTATGTTTCCCATTTATTTTTTTATTTAATGATCTACACACAAGATCTACAGCTTTCTGTAAAATGTGTATATATGTTACGGCTAATACCCGAAGTGCGGCTACACCTAGTTTTAGCCGGTTAGAAGTGTTTTTTAAATGGAAAACTTTAAAAAAAAAATTATACCTATGTATATAAAAACTGGCTTGTATCATGAGTCCACGGAGTCCCGCTACGCGGGACTCCTTTTTCTGGGTGGTATCAAAAAAGTAACCTAACTAACCTAACCTATTGATGTTCTAACCGGCTAAAACTAGGTGTAGCCGCACTTCGGGTATTAGCCATAACATATACACCTCATAACCTATATTAATAAATAACCAAGAAAGTCTTCAATATTGTAAATAAATAATATTACTTATCTCATGAATAATTTTATAGGTAACTATTAATTAAATGCGTTATTTCTTAATTAACATAATATAAGGAACGTTAACCGCTCGTGCTACATACTCAATGGATAATAACATCTATGGTTAAATATCGTTTATTTTAATTAATTATTAAATGTGTGAGCTTTATTTTACTTTGTACAAGTTTTGTTGAAATTTACGTTTGGGAGTTATAATAACTATAAAAACTAATCGTCAAAATGAGTGCTTCGAAATAACATAAACTTAAGAAAATTGTTTTTCTTTTCTAAAGAATTGATAATTATGACATGTAAATCTAGATACCTAAAGTAAGATTACTTATCATATTAGAATTTAGACTCACCTTTTAACAACATTCCCAAGCGATAATAAAGTTTAAGTTGACGACACTCTATTCATCCTAAGCTAAATAAAACTCTTATTAATTATCAATCACCCTAATTTCCCTCGTAACTGGAGTCTGAAACCCGCTAGTTCACACACCATGCGCCTACGCAGTCGACCCGCTACTACACGGCCACTTGGACAATAGCCGCACAGTAATTAGGTCCAGTTATGCACGATTTAATTGTCCATGCCATTATTAGTACCATCAATACAACTGATGCCGTTATACATTACTTAATATTCACAAGGCGTACTGATTCACATGTTCTAATTGCTAATACAAAGATTTACATGCGTTTTTACTGAGCTGCGTAAGAGTGCAATTTATGATTACATGAATAAAACTTTGAATATTATTTTTTTTACCTAAATTTATCGAACTCATAAACTTTGTTATTAATTTATTAGTAGTTAAGTTTAAGTCAAAAGCAAAGGCAAGATTTTATGCCAGACCATTAAATAAATGTAATGCGATACCCTACACTGCTTCCGAAGTCTAAAGGATTAAGTACAAAAGCTGCTTGTTTTCGATTCCATTACATAAAAACAATTGATAATTGATTTTAAACCTTCTTACACATGTTATTTTCAAACTCTCGCGTTTTTTATCCAATACACAAATGAATATTTCTAAACCCTCGGCTCAATCCTCTAATAAACTATGCATTTGATATTGTTTTGATGTTTCTCTCGGACATCGCGGCCTGCCATCTAATAAACATGCTGTATCAACGACGTGACCTTTCAAACACAACACGCGATCATTCGAATATCATCGCCATCAACTTTTTACTATTTGCAATCTGAACCGTCGGGTTTATTACGGTGTATAGGATGTCGCATAAGATGGAAATATTCACAGGGTAGTTAGAAGTGACAACTTTCCACCTACAGATGCCTAATTTAAAAGAAAAAAAGGTTAGTTCAATTAAAAATATAAAGCTAACTGTTAGTATAAAATGAGTAAAAAAAATTGCTAAAATAGTCTGGGGACATCCTGTGCGTGCCCGGCGTCGACGCCTGCGCATAATCGTAAATTCGTTTATACTATTCGGCCCATTGCTGGATTAAATTATGTTCTATACACGCATTTAACACTATGCGGCATTTTACTTTATCTTAAAAAAAGAATTTTACCGAGGTTTTTTGTTTTAACAGAAAGCAACCACTGCCAATTATGAATCAAAATTTTTTATTTTTCCCACGACAATAAAACGCTTTATTACCAAGAATCATAATTATTCAAACATTCAGAAGTACTTATATCAATTTGTAATTTCATCACTTTAACCTTTATTGTAAGTACGTTTTTTTTAAAGCGATTGAGTTATTTAAAGCCAAATAGTTCTTTTTAAGTGCACTATTTGTGAAGGAAGAAGAACGAGAAAATCAATACGTATTCGCGACAGACGTCTGACTCGCCTTATTTTGTCTGGACGAAGAGCAATTTAAATAGCAATTTAATTTTAACACCGCATTAAGTTTCCGATGGTGTTTCTATATAAATTACAGAGAACGTCAAATCATCACATTATCCTCATGAGGCGATAAAAGGTGTCATAAATACATTTATCTGAATCAGTTGAATGAAGCCTATTTTTAACCTCCAGAAGAAAGAGTGGTTCTGTTGGAAGAGTTTATCTATGGAATCATAGTGAAAGGCTAAATACGAAATATGCAATGTATATGGTTATTGGTTTAATATTAACACAAGTTAAAATTACATCAAAAGAATATTTGAGGACGTGACATCCGAAGTATTCTTTATCATTTGGAGCGCTCGTAAACTAACTACCACTGAAAATAGCTTCCAAACAATTAAATATCCGTATATTTTTATTTAAAAAGAGTTTGGTATACCTCTAATGCAAAACTGAGTCTGACTGAACTGGGTGAGTAAATTTTCAATTATCAACAGAGAACAAACTCCAACGTCTTCGTGTAATTTAAGTTTTTTTTCGTATTAGTCCTGTTGCGTCCATTCACATCATTTTATTTCATCCGCGATAGACAGGCGCGGACGTCTGGTTTTTATTGTCATTCCGAGTAGTCCATCCATACGGCAAAACGATTCTTAGAACCCGCGGTATATGAACTGAGAACTTTATTACACCCGTTACCTACTACTTATTTAAAAGATAATACTTCTATTTTATTAATAACGTTAAGTTATCAGCATCATCTTTTAGGTTTACAACGTTTTTATGTTCATTAGAGTTCAAGAATATTTCTCATGTTGCGTATTAAACTTCTTTACGCATTCAGTTCTGCTATTTAAATAAACACGACTTTAATATTCCTACTCCAGTTTTGCACCAGCTAAACTTGATGCCTATCAAACGCGTTGAAAAATGTTCTGTGCGACGTTGACGACGCCAGATCACATGATAAGGCAGTAATCACCGCTTCTTGTGTCATATTTGCAGATTTATTACGTCTTTCACCAACATGTTGTCTCATATTAGAATCAGAAACTTCCGGGTTCTTTGACATGCCGACAACATCACTAGAAATCGTATCATCACTCAAAATATAAACGAAGAACAAAACGGGCCCGAAACGCGATCCTTGGGAGACCCCGAGAATTCGCAACGTAAGTAATCTTATAGATTGCTTCGAAGAATTAGAATAACAAAGATAATTATATCGCATTGTTCAGCACGTGTGCACGATTTATTTTGGTAAGCAGGTCGAATGGCGCGGGGTCGTTGGCCGGCGCGTCGCATGCGCACGTCGCGACGGCGTCTAATAATAAAGATGCGCGCGCGCAGGTGCAGCTGCGACCGACCCTCACTCCGCCAGCAGATTGATGTCCTGCATCAAAATAGATTCCAGGGCATAAATCTTTCAAATTTCTTTGATACCCGAGCCGAGCCTAATTGATGGGAACGAAAAAACTCACATACGGAAATAAAGTCAATTTCATAACGATTAGAACGCTGATTTCTTTTAAATTGCTTTCAATATAAATAAATAACGTTGAAGACTACAAGTTCATTTAGATTTAGCATTCGTGATAAGTATCTAGCTATTTATCTCCATTAAACATCGCGAGATTAAAACTCAATCGAATCACAATTTGCGGGTGGCCGTGACCTCCTTACAATCGTAATAACTCTGCCACCAACGCCATAGATACCGACATATTAATCAGTTTTAATTAAAACTTAAACTGGTATTCTAACGGTCACGCACAAACGCTGTTTCAAACTCGGAATCCATATCTACGATCATCACATTTAACGATTTGTTAACCAGCGCTCGGAAAGCCAAAATCACGTTTGGACAAGGTTTTGCATTAATCAAATATGGAAATCCAATAGGAAAGCAGTGGCTTGACAATAAAATCTAAATAGCTGTCGTAGCGGCGAGTGGCGACCGCTACAAGTCGGTCGAATCGAAAGTGAATGCAGGCACCTGTGACGCAGCGTGACCGCCAGATCGCCGGGCCACTGTTACATCGCTAATACCGTTAAATACATCTCTCAACTTGGAAACACCGAGCTTATGAAACCGAGAAAAAGAGTTAAGTTCACACGCTGCTGACCGACACGATAAGCAACCCACTAACAAAATGAAGAAACACAACCGATTTGATGGGAATCCGAAAACGTAAACGTTTACGCGTAAAAACAATAAAGCTACCGTTATTATGATAAAATTATCGAATCGATATCTAGATCCGTCCTCGAATGCACACATGCACACGCGCATGACTCATTCCACTTTACGCGAGCGACAGGACAATGCTCACAGAAAAACGTCCTCGGCGTATACGGGACGCCAACAAAAAACACGTCCCACTGAAGCATTCACCGTTGCACATGATTGAGTAATAATACATGAATTATTTACGATGTGGTAATGTCCTGAGCAACCTAAAATGGTATTTCGGCCCCCGTTTATTCAAAAAATCTTTCTCCTTAAGCAAACTCGAAGGCAAGCGAATACTGAACAAAATTAGCATTCATGTGCGGTTGAGAAGATTTGTAACTCTTTAAACAAATGCTTTATTAAGACAGCTGTAGCTTTTAAAGATTTAGATTATAACAAACGACGTTTTCGGTTATATTACACAATTTGGAAACTGTCGCCAGTTAAAGCACAGTAACGCAATCATTCTAAATTAAAAACGTGTGAACACATTTAAAATAACAGAAACCGTTTACGTTTATAGCCTGAACGGCATTTGTGCCTTAAAATACCGCCTACATTAAAAAACAAAAGTTTAAATCGCGGGCTTTTCTCGCGCCTAATTCAGTTGGAATATTTCACTTTATGGTTATCTATTGAACCCGTAATGTCGATCATTACAATAATGAGTGCGGTCACTTCAAATTTACGAGCTCATTGAGGAACACAATGGCAGACAACTTTGAAAGAAAAACTCTGGAGTGCGTAGGTGTGTTGAGTGTTGGCGGGAAAGGAAACGTCACTTTGACAGCTCACGTCACTCGACGCACTTTTTACGTTCCGTTGTTTGGTCTCGGCGTGTTTGAGATCCAACATGGAAGTGGTAAGTGTTTACCAACCTCATCCTCACCTGCTATAGTAATAAATTGTCCGCAAGTACCATAAACGGACGAATATAATTTAAAACTGGGTTCGACTTGCTAACATATTGGAAAACATGATTTATTGCAAATAATATACTGCTGGCAGAAAATTACTAAAGGGTTGGCTCTCTAAGGCTAAGGAAATATGTTTTTGACGTAAACATACTCGTTGGTAAGCTAATTTAATTTATAGATTATTAAATATTGGAAAAAAATCCTAATGCTGGGATTATATGGCAAAAAGTGTATTGTTTTGAAATCTATAGGGAAAGTAAAGGGAACCTCATTAATTAATGATTAATTAGCATCAATAGCTTAGTAATATATTATAGTGTTTTGGCACAAGTTTAACTTGGTCAATTAGGTAATATTTTCCAAAAAACTTTGTCCTGAATAACGTAAGGTTTATTTTTATAACTATGAACAACTAAATTGAGTCAGTTGAAAATGTCTTATTGTTAATACAATTCGGAAACTAAACAAACCAAAATTACAGCAGATCGTGAACATACCTGAAACAAACAAGACAAGATTTTAAATTGATTTTTCTCACACTTTAAGAGGTCTGTCAACAAATGTCGACACTGAACAAGAAAATGCCGAACCAATGCGGTCTAATATGTAGGTGTAAGGCCACACGTTCAAAAAGTGATTGACAATGTGAAATCAATCAGTCGGTGATTGATAAAATGTTTCACGTCAGGTGTTATTATTTAGATAATTAAAATGGGTTTTGTATTGTGGTCTCTATTTGTTGGACGAAGGTAGGTATTTATTATATCTTGGCCTCGATTTTAAATTGTTAGTTTATGTCTTATTAGGTTTTGAATGGTGACAAGTCATTTATTAAAAAAATGTATAATACTTCTTCTTTCATATCGAATTTTGTTTCGATTCTTCAGTCAAAGCTAATGTGTTGACTACGTATTCCGATTCTAAATCGCATGAGCATAATATTCCAACATTTTAAGTTCAAGTCATAGTCACAAGGTATAATATTTACGTGCACAACCGCACATATTTATGATGGATCGCAATGCGCGTAGGCAGGCGTCCTGCAACTACTTATGCTAATTTCCGAAGCGAGGTTATGTTCGTATAACTATTCACAACATTCGATTCGATTGTTTCAGTGCGAGCGTGAATGAAACGCGGGCGGACGCCATGTTTTCCACAATGACGTTTCGATTTTGACATTCGATTTTCAAAAACTGGACACATACGCCAAATTTATGGAAGCTGTTCGTGGAAATATTTCCTTATGCTTTGACAATCACAAAATGAAATTGCCATGTCAGGGATAACTATTTTTTTCTGATCAATCAATCCATTTACAGCTGTGTAAATTTACAATAAAGATAAGTTGATCTAAGTAATTTAGGCTGGACCATTGATTTGTTAATTATTAAGTTGATCCCCTCAGAAATTAGGGGTTTTCTAGCTAAACAAACAACTATAAATTAACTGTTCATTGCTTTGCTTACTTCATTCGTATGACCGCTAACCTACAATCAAATGCGTATAAAATCCAAGGACCCTTGAAAGTATTTCAATAATTAAATACATAATTGCTTAATCGGGGACCGTATTTCCATTGTGTCCGTAATTATGATCCGTCAATTTATCAGTGGTGTCGTAAGTAACAATTTCACGAATTGCTGTGTAGAATTTGTAATTACTTACAAATATTCAGGTTTTTCTTACTAAACGATTCATGAAGTGCGCGTTATATGAAATGCGACTTAATATTTGCGAAGGTAAGTAGGTTTAGGTCTGTCGAAAGCAAGTCTAGTATTCTAGTGCGCGTATAGTTTTTTAAACACTTTTTAAAGTAATCAAGTTTTTTATGTCTTTCTCTTCCTACCTAACTGCTTCATTTAAAGTCTGGTTCTATTTAATTTTAGTAGGCAATGGCATCTTATACTGTAGATTAAACACATTTTAACATATATTCAGCGGGCTTGCTACAATTATGAAGTTTATAAACCACTAAGGCCCAATTGCAGGGAACGTTTTAACCTCGGGTTAGCGTCGGGTTAGCTAACTCAGGTTTAAATGGCGCCACCATCGATTGTAACTACTTCTTATTACAATCGATGGTGGCGCCATTTAAATCTGAGTCAGCTAGCCCGAGGTTAAAACGTTCCCTGCAATTGGGCCTAAGACTGGCATTTCATCGTTTATTTTAGAACAAATTAATAGCAACCAATTAACGGAATAGCCTCAATCATAACTGTGGAAGTATCGTTTTCATTGTAAAAACGGGAAAAGCATCATAACTCGATAACTTTATATGAGTTTCACGTTGTATCTCTTAACGGCGCCGATCAACCAGCCATCTTTCTTAATAACATAGCATTTTCATCTCAGTAGGTAATCGCTAAGCTTTACTCCTAGTTGTTTCAATTTCGAAACCACTTCACTACCCTCGCCAGCGATATGAGTGCAATAACCGATACGCCACTGATAAGAACATCAACTGCGTACACCTCACAACACTTGCGCCTACATACTGCTCTTGCATCATTTATTGCTCAACACCTTTTAATCGCCGTGTTTTTTCGTACGGCATTGACTTGTCGAATTAGTTGACTCGTCTCTGTCCAGAACCCTTGCACAAGTTGGGCATTAATAAGAAGCATTGAATACAGGTTGGCCGAGAACGCAGTGTCACTAACCGCTCATTTGGTCAAGGGGTTTAAGATATAATTATTCGTTTTACAGAGTCCATTTAAATTCTGCAGTTAAAGATACCCGTGCTGGCGGATAAACAGGTAATTTCGAAATTACCATACGAGATCTCCGTTTTCTTTATTATTGGTTGTGGACATTTTAAAACGTTTTCATTTGGTTTCGGAGCAGACGACCGCTATCTAGCATGGCCGGGGGCTCTTGACATTATCTGTTCGCAGACGAGGTATTCTACGAACTAAAAAATCAATTACGTCGCTTGAACAGCCAATGTGCGCACACGCAATCATTTGTACATGCAAGTCCTGTATTTTTTAACGTCCAAGAAACAAATCGATCGACTAATGTTTTAATTAATTACAGCTTTCTGTTCCCTCAATCTCATTATAAAGCTTTAAAAATAGATCAAAATTGAGGTCGTTCACACCATAATAAAACTTTGCCCGCCTTATTTGGTGGACTTGGATTTTAAATTCATATATAAACAACACATAACTGACTAGTCATTTTCAATATACAGTGAACGAAAATCTTCAAATCGTTCAAAGCTATTTCGTAAAACATAAAACTGTATTATTATTTTCGGTACACATACAAAGTTGGAAACATGAATTGCTTAAATAAATCAGTGTAATTAAACATTGCATTTAATTGGCATATCCCCTGAAATTAAGTGAGAAATACTCAAAAAACCGTCTCTTATTTTTGGCGCCATTTTTCCGTGCTACTTTTTTATAACACGATAATAACTGTAACCTTATGCATTACACATAATGTAGATAGGTATATTGTGTTATAAATAGTTATAAAAGACCTTTGATGAAGTTTCACACAATGCCATAGTTGTCACGTCGTCGTTTCATTTGTTTGATAATAACTGCGCGTGCGCGCGAGGCGAGCGGAGGATCTCTTGATCTTTTGTTCGTAGTCGCTTATTTGACGTATTAATTTTATAGTAACACTAGATGAAAGAAAGGGTTTAATAAATAGGGTAGTTATTAAGAGTCATTGTGCACCTAGTCTAGTACGAGTTGCTGAGATGTATGATAAAATATTTTTTTGAGACATAATAATTTGCATAAAATTTACAATGTCAACATAGTCCACCGTTTCACACATTGAATTCACTATATTAACCGACATATTTCTCTCCTATTAAATTTTGGAAATAACTAAAAACACAACAAGGTACAAATTATTTATAAAGTTTATCTATGTGCTATCTTAACAGCACGCGTAGTAATATACCTGTAGGTATTGTAAACGTAGTAAAATTACAAAACAAACAAAAGCCTGGAAATAACTTGTTTACTTTAACCGAAATATGAGTAAAGCGTTTATGATACCACTCTTATCGTATTACAATACGCTCTCAAGGTTAAACGCTATTCATTAACCTTACTTACGTCAGTTACATACCTACATAGTTAGATCTACTCGCAACATGACAACGATTAAACTACGGTTTCAGTCTAACTTACGAACGTTTCAAAATGAGATTACAGTCTGTTAAGAACATCAACAACCTACTTAGATAAACCAGCAACACCAACATTCCGACACTATCAAATTACAAAGCGCTAGTTCCCAAGCGAGATGGACTACGTGGATCACCTTTCAACTGAGTCGGGTAGCATCGGAGATAATGCTATCGCGTTACGACGGTCACCGGACTACCGCGACAGGTATGTGTTGTAGTGTTTACTTTTAATTGTTCGGGTATCCGCTGTCACGTACGCTTCTCGACCTACATTATTTTGTAGAATCCATTGTACTGTTAACGGTTCGCGATCCGGATGGTACTCTCTATCTCTATCCTTCTCTATTTCCCTCTCACTTAACAATGGTCAACTAATAAACTAGATATCGATAGGTATTATTTACGTCCCTATAATCGATATAAATAATAGATTGCGATCCCTATTGTGTAGTTTCCGTACTAAAAAGTTGTATTTCGAGGGCTTTCTTATCGTCTGCATCAGCTCACACGTCGATTTATAACAGAACCTTGACTCGGTAGAGCCTTGAACGATAGAGTCGTTAGAACTAAGAAATTTTGTGTGGGAAGATATGAATTGAATGAAGGTATCAAGTAGATATGATCAGTACAGTGTAGGTATTTAAGTATACAAAAATGCGAGGAGGCGTGTCCCTGGGCCGTTGCACCTGGCTGTACATTCCATATTCACTAATTTTTACTCGCTACATAAGTACTATACAAGTTTGGAGTCGGCCAGTCTAACGTGACATCTTAATCCCTAATCTCAATATCACAGACACGTCTCAAGTATTCCTGGCCGGTTCACAAGATCCTTGTTTTGTTTGTCTATTTTATGTTCACCTCTGGTCCTTGGATCACATTATTTCGGCTGTCCGCGTTTGCGCCCGCGCCGCCTCGTCAAATATTTACTCTGAATAGACGCCATGTTTGTAAGACAGATTTATGGCTCCTTTTAGAGCACTCGAGTTTTGACAGAAGAAATTAACAGATCAGTTCTAATTGGTTAATTTGAGATCGGATGCGCGCGAGTTCGGAGGCCAGTGGATAGTTAACTTGTCGATCGATACGTCACATTTGGAATTAGAAACAACGACCGTTAGAAGTTTAAATTGACAGGAATTCGATTATGGGTTAAATTCCTTTGAGTAGGTATTATATAGTTGTACATTAAACGCTCTTCAATTTAATTGCAAACATCGCATACCATGTAGCCCGCAGTTAAAATAACCAGTGAAATTAACCTTTAGCGTCTGGGCGCAATAAAAAGTGTGTCAAAGTACTATCTGCGCGTTTGCGTTAACGCATTAACCGCAAAATTGTGGGTTGCGCAGGCGCCGTCGTCGTCGAAAACATTCATAACCTGTTCGTTCAAAAACCTTAATTTTGTAAAACAAACTCGGGTGTGGGTTGACCCACAATCTCAACCTGCTAACGTGAAAGCTAATTATTTTAACTCGGTTCAGTTTGTTGTTAGTTGTTCCGACTCATCAGCATCAATAACAGAGTGAGATAACACAATCGTTGTTGGTTCTCAACGATTTCATTTACCAAAGCGATTCTGTGTTTTGAACGACACGAAAACATGTTGGTTAGGTTTTATGCAAAACAGAAGGAAAACTTTATCCATGGAATTTGATTCATTTACTTTTTAAACATAATATCAAATTCACAAAAAAGGGTTTTATATTATTACGAGCTGTTCTATAATTTTGTGTTGATGATGCGTTTAAAAATTTTAAAATACCTTCTATAAATAAGAACAAAAAAATAAAATATTCGGTCATTGCGGAAGGAAACAGCCCAAACAAACTATTTCCAAATTATATCACGCTTCATAAGTCATTTCGCAAAAAAACCTGCGCTAGCGCATGCATCTGGTTATATCATTACCCCGATGATATTGTATACGGGCATGCACGCAAATACGCTGTCTATCATGCGATCTCGCTCGGGGAACACATTTGATAATCGACAACTTTCACTAACCATAAAGAAATTAGCATATATTTAGCCAAAGTGAACGTAACCGCTGAACGTAGTATGTTAGTTCTCATTTACGCCGCGTCACCTGCGCCCGCGCAGTATATGGCACACGTCAGTCCAGTTCGTTAGTCGAGCATTTGTCAAGATAATTGTCCGAACGAAGCCATTTGAGCTTTTGACGTTTCCGCATTGTAACAAATAGCCAACCTGTGTTTAGGGTTTCTTGACGCCCTTATTCTAAAGGCGTAAGGTCGATAATTGAGCAGATTGTCACAGTGATTAGGCTTAGCTTTGACACCATGTCTATGTCAGGTTTAGAATCGGGAGACTTCTTTGAGGGTATTTCTTCAATTACAAGTCATTGTTGTAGTTTGCTTCTAATAAGGAAAATGCGTCAGTTAAAGCCTGCTATACGAGAAACTCTGGGACACTTCCGTCAATAATTAATTTGGAGTATATTAATGTTTAAATACGGCACTGCATATTTAATATAATATGTATTACAGAATATATATTCTGAGTAATATCACAAATTATTTCTCCAGGTTCGTTACCTGCTTTTACGTTTTGCGTCTTAATCCAGTAATTACCGGTATAAAATAACAACATTAGACTTGTAAATAACACATATCATACTTTACTTGGTTATTAAAACTTTTACTTTACTTTATTACACAGTTAATTAGCAATTAGGCGAATTTCCTTTCTCCGGTCTGTTAGTACGCGTATTCGTGATTTACCTACGTGAGTGAGAAAATACTTTTCTTTTTAGTAAAACTCAACTGTTGAAACAGCTGCCGTATTTGCGTATGAAATTGAGGTACCAGGGTAAATGGGTATTAAAATCACAACAATTATGAAATAGAGACTGATGAATTTCGAAATTAAGATTATGGATGCAAATAAATGACCTTACCTAATGTTTTGTTTTTTTTTGCTTATTTCTGATCGTCTGAAATAAGTTTATGCCTACTACTACTTATATAGATATTTTTAGTCATTTCAGCATTGCGATTGCGCCACTTTGTGTATGTGAAGATTTATAAGTCAAGAAGTACTTAATAAGTTTCTATTGATCTGAAGATGAGTTGAATTCTGTAGTAAACAAGAATCCCTAAATTAAAATATGGTTATCATTAGTATTTTACCAAAATCAACTCTTCTTTAACAGAAATATAGCCTATCTATAACAAAAAGGTAAGCAGGTAAACCTATTTGAAGGGTCGCTTGCTTTGCGTGTCTGAGAAGCAATTTGGTCGGTTACCCGCCCTGATCATCCGAAACATGGCAAGATGAATAACGGCAAATATAATTACTTAACCACCTACCACTGGCCAATCATTTCTTTTCCAAGATGCTAAGTAATCATTATCATTTATTTTGATAACAGGGGAAACCACAATTTTAAAATTTGACAAATAAGCGGCAATACGGGCAGGTAAGCAAAAAATTTCCCCCCAAAATTCAAGCAGGTAAATAAATAAATTCTAAAGCAACTAGCTACCCACATAGATATTTTACTAATATGAATTCCGTTACAAAAACAGGTAGGTAGGTACCTACAAAAACAAGCCCACGCACACAGGCGTACAAACACACACCTATAAACAAATTAGACGCTGATAAGAAATCAATGGGATAGGTGTTCGATATTTAAATTCTTTAGACTTACCCGATTAGATTCCAATGCTTCGGCGCTGTGTTCCTCTTTTTGCCGGAAGCAGTTGGTGCACTTGCTCTTGTTGAAGATGTTAGGTGCAAATTTCCTGCAATCCGATCTCCCAGACATGGTTATCAGAGGTCAGGGTCAGTGCTCGGTCACTATGTCACCATACACAGCATATTGCTACTGTAAAACACTCACACTTGACGATTAGTCGCCCTTATTTTTCGAAAATCGAACACGTAGTTAATCACGCGCACCCACCGGTGAGCGAAATCACTGCAAGTGAAGTGAGCGCCTAACGTCAAACAAAACACATGCACTGACACAATCTTCTTCGGTACTGATAGACCGAAGCAGTCGTACAATCGTATCAACAAATATTCGTATTCCCGTCAACTTTGAAAACAGTAAACATCGATTTTAACACGCGGAGCCAGCGAGCGCGCAGCGGCACGACCGCTCGTCCATTATACATCTGATGGAAAAGCGGCGGGCGAACTGACTCAACGGAGTTGCTTGTTGTTTTACAACTTCTCTTTTCGTGTTCATTCGCTCCGGTCGGCCGGCACCGCAACTTCATCTCTATGTTCTTGTATTTACGTACACGTGTGTAAATCAGTAGCCATCTCACTCTTACTTGAACATTTTTAATCTACCCATCCTTGTCTAATGATAACTTTTAAAACTTTATTACTAGTAACGCCATCTATTGCATAGTAACGAAGTCAAGTAATAGATGAGAATACGTTAGTGTTTTAAATTCAATCAGTCTTGAGTTTTAGTGTCGGTACTTTCTACTAGATGACTTTAAAACTGCCTATCTTGATCATGTTCTAAAATATTTTATATCTATTTTAATATGGTATTTTGTTTATTGCTAGGGCTTTAAAACGGTATAGTTACTGTGATAGCTAACCTGTAAAATTTGGTTTTGATTATCGCCGATCATGGTGCAGCATGTGGTTTCACGTAATTTCGTTCGCGCACCATAAATTTGAAATTTGGAAAAAATTTAAAAATATTTATTCGTACCCGGGTTAGGATGCAGCATGCACTGAAAAAAACTAGTTTTTAGGTACCTTTCTCGATCCAGTTTATCTATAGTATTAATAACAATAAAAATAAAATAGTGTGCGCGGTTAAAATAAAGTGCTTTATTTCATGTTGGACAAATACAATAAAAATTACATCTGAAATCATTTTGCTGAAATCAAACATTTTGGTTAACTCTGTTACGAACAAACCATACCTCATAGTTTTATTTATTTCATAGCAATTTAGAAGTTAAAATATCAATCTATATATTGAATACTAGCGGCCGCTCGCGACTCCGTTCGCGTAGAAGTCGGTTTCCCGTGGAAATGCGAAGTTTTCCCGCGGTAAAAAGTTCCCTTAAATTCTTTCATACAAATAATTTTGGTATCTAGAACCGTTTTCCCAGCGCACGCAACGAAAGCCTTCAAGGATGTATAACCACATTTTCCATTCTTTCTTCGCTCCTAATAGTTGCAGCGTGATGCTATAAAGCCTAAAGCCTGCCTCGATAAATGGTCTATTCAACACAAAAAGATTTTTTTAATTCGAACCAGTAGTTCCTGAGATTAGCGCGTTCAAACAAACAAACAAACTCTTCAGGTTTATAATATTAGTAAAGATAAATAATACAAAAAAAAATATGTTGAAATTTGAGAACTTACAGGATTTTTAACAATATGAGTAGGTACATTATATTAAGTATTTAGAACATTCGTTGTCTTCTTGTTATTATGAGTGCTAACAACGATATTAATTGCAAAACGGAATGTAGCCGTGATAAATGTCAATGTTCAAGTCAATGTCATGTTGACAGACTTGACATTGGCAACTTGGTTTTCACTCAGGCTAGAGATGGCCGTTAAATCTTACGTTTTTCTTACTAAAAAACGTCATTTTAATAACCCACTATAAAAGTTAAACATAAATAGTTATGTTCTTCGCTTAGAGCAGCGGTCGGCAACACGCTGCCCGCCGAGCGACGTCTTCTTTGCGGCCCGCGAATGTATTAAAATATATGTAATAAAATTTCACATGTTTATTAAATTTAAAACCATTGATTTTTTTTGTAATATTAGTATCCCAAGCGGGCCGCCTTTGGTCGATTTTTTCACCATGTGGCCCTTGCCTGCTGAAAGCTTGTCGACCGCTGGCTTAGAGCATTTAACCAAAGGAGATGGCAAAGCAGGCCTTTCCCCTCAGGCAAAATCTTGGACGTAGCGTTTGCCATAGGCATCAACAAAAGTTCTACGCACGGTACTTGGTCATTCTGGGTCGCTCTGTTACGTGTATATGTGCTCCACAAAATGGTGAATTGTTCGGTTTTATCGTATAAACGACGTTCAGAAACTTCAAATTTACGTTTACAAGGGATTTCGTATCACCTATCAGTATTTTTGGCAACTTACTACACTAATTATTGATATTTTCGAACTTTAACCTTGACCGTAACGTCGTTTTAGCAACTGTAAACAAAGAATACCATTGAGTTTTTAATTTTAGTTTTGCATTTAAAAATGCTAATTTATTGATTTTAAAGTTATAAATACTGGAAAAAGGAACGCGGGTCTCCGAGCATTACGCGACTGGGAATCGAACCACAACATATGACGAAAGCACAACATAGATACTGGGAAAAATTTCGTTGGGTCAACGTAGCGGCGCAAACTTTAAAACGAATACCATGTTAGGGAGTCAAGCTGTCAAAGCTGACAACCGCAGTGATGGGTTTGTTTTTTTTACATCATTTTTACAGGACTGGATTCTAGTACTTTAAGCCTTTTCTTGAATCTTCGCAGTGATGGGAAAATGAGAGTGAATGATTTGAATGATTGGTGGGATGAATGAATGGTTCGAAAAATATAAAGTATAGCAGACATTATACAGGGTGTTTGGAGGGTGAGCAGCCAAATGAAAATGGTGGATGGATGAGGCTATTTACTTCCACTTATTAAATTGCATTTTGGTTCAAGTTTTAGAATTTATTCGAATTTTAAGATTTTCCTTAGAAAAACCCCGATTTTGTCATTTAAAGTCCAATATTATTTTGATTTTCTGTCGGAACCAAACGAAAATAATTTTAATTTAAAGCCAAATACTGTTTTATTCAGATACAATCATAAATTTATATAAAACATCTCATAAAAAGTTACAGTGGGTTCATCAACTTCGTGGAAGCAGTGGGAAAAAAATGTTAAGACTAAAGTAGGCTATGAAAACAAATAAAAAAATGTAAGAGTTTGAACATTTCATTTGCTTTTAAAAACTTTTGCAGTTAATACACTTTATAACGATATGCTGCATGTAACATAAATAATTAGAAATCTCAACAAAAATAGTATGTTAGTCCTCAAAGACGCCTGATAAGGAAGGTACGAACCCGTTCAACTACCTATGTAATTAAAAACTTCTGTCTCATTCTAACAAAGTTATGCCTATTGGCGACGATAAGCGCCATCTATGTGGCCACAAAGTCTCATAACCAACAATCTTACATATCTTTTGAACTATTTCGAGATGTAGTTTTTTTATATTCGGTACATCAAAGGTAAATTTATTTGGGATAGTTAAAACAAGTCACCACTAAGTTGAAGACATGTAAAACCGAAAACTGAAGATACACCCGCCATATTGACACTCAATATGGCGGGTGTACTCGCATTCGGTTATATTTTTGCTCTGCAGGTACATGCACTAATAATAGTACATGCACACAATAGTACATTTGTATGATATATGACTCGTCCAAATCTGTTTAGGCACAGCCGTCATTCTGACCTGTAGATGTGGGTCATTCATTAGTATTTTTAAAAGAAGAGTTTTGCCATACTGTTTTTACATTAACCTGGAGACTAACCTAAATATAGTTAGCTGTCAATAAAATTGACGGAGACCAAATAATGAATAATGTTTTTAAATCAGATCATTCATATTTGTTTTAAAGCCTATTAGTGATGTTTCTATGTATTCTGTAGAAAGCAAAATATGTTTAAACAATCAACCAATATCTTTCTGGAAAGCAAAATATATAAAAAAATATCATATCATTACATCAACTAAATTATAATATAGATGAAATTTATAGTATATAATTTTTGTTATCTTTATTTTTTATGCTTAATGACGGTTTAAAGACACGGTCAGTCAAAAAGAGTAATGATTTTCTAATGTACCGCTATCGCTTATAGTAGCGCTCTTTGCCATTACGAATATCATGATTGTGTTTAGGGTCTTTTCTGCAAGTACAATTATAAGTGTAAGCTACCTACTGCATTTAAATAAAAAGCTTTAATTTTTTAAATTTAAATACCCTTATTGCGCATTTTTAATTTATACAACTATTATCGGTTTACCGCTTAAATAGCTATCTCTATGTGAACAAGGTATTTATATCCCTATACACAACTGTCAACTGTCAGTTCTCCTGCTGCCTGTCACAAGTGTCACACCACACAGTGCGTGCTTGTGTGAAGGTTGGTCGCGTGTGCTGTGCACGATTAACATTTTCATCGTTCGCTCTATTAAATAAAAACGTGTTCATTAACATAAAAATCAGTTCAACTATTCGTCGTATACTTGATTTTTAAAGTATACAATTGCAGTTTGTTGTGTATTTTTCAAGGTGAGCGCATCCGGAATGTTAGACGAATTATGAGAGCCCGTATCAGTGTTTTATCGGAAGTAATGTGGTTTATCCATGGTATTAGTCATTGGGCATGAGTGAAATAGCCGGTATGTGTATAAAGAAAATTTATATATCTTTTAAATTTGTTTGGCTAGGTTAGGTGCTGAGTATACGACGTAAATAGAACGTTTTTTGGTATGGAAGACCTAAGTTTTTTGCCGAAGCTTCCTAACGGGCCTCTGGATGTGTATAGGAACAATGCCTCCTTTGATTGGAAACGCCTAAAACTGGCGTTAGAAGGAGATATCGATTTATTAAAATTAAAAGTAAGTGCTTTATTTTAAGAAACACTTTAAATACAACTTTGAACAATTTGGTAGTGGCAATCAGTTTTATTTCAAGTTTTATTAATTTATAAAACTTTTAAGAATCATTCATGGAAAAAAATACTATCCTAATTAGCTGCTATCACTTACTTGCATCTCTCAAAGTTTTAAAATGTTTAAAAAAGAAAGCTTTAACATTTCAATGTAGGTTGATTACCTAACTACTGTTTTTTTTAAGTATTGCATAATATTTCAAAATAATAATTATAAAGAGAAAACATTTTACTGACAGAAATTACTAATTGCTGTATGATTGAAAATTTAAGTAAGTACTTCATATTATATTATTTCTAATACTCTTGCCCAAGATAATAAAGTTTTAAACAAAAAAATAAACTTTTTATCTTTCACATTAAGTACAAAATTTCTATCAGTTTTTATTTTTTCCCTCTTAAATAAAAAACAGATTTTGTTCCTTATTGTTTCTTATATTTTTTTAAATTACAAGTCCATGTTGATGATAATAAAAACCTGATTTAACTTATTAGATTCAGAAAGTATTTTATTATTGAATGAGCACAGATAACATGAAAATAATTCATTCCTTTCTTGCCACAACAATGGAGAATGTTACTAGGTATGCCAAATCGCTTGAAATTTTGTCTCAGTAAAGCCTGTATGCATACAAATACACTCGTTTTTGTTGTAATCAAAAATACCCAGTAGTTTTGATTTTATAGGCATTCAAAGTTTCGAAAAATATCGAGTCCCACTAACAGTCACGTGACCGCTTGTGACGTATTACAACAACGCGCCAGCGGTGGCGCATATAGCTGGCGCAGTATTTTATTTAATTTTTTTATTTATTTAACATTTAATGTATTATTTTTTTGTGTTTTCGGTCGCGTATTAGTAAATATAAATATTATTCGTTATTATACGTTAATAGTTAATATTATTCTATTAATAAATTGGATTTAGGATTCGAAAAAAGGTAATCGTGTAATCTATCTAAAATAGATAAATTAATGACTGCGCATTATTTATCAAGAAATAGTGATTTTGTTGCCGCCGAAATGTTTGATATGTTCCAAACTGTTTTATCAAAACAAAATAACCAATATAATAAAAATACTAATGGAAGAATGCAAGTCCAATAGTAGAAGTAGGTACCTACCTACCTATCATTTATATTTTTACGTTAAAGACAACAAATCATGTATCATAGTTTTGTAGCTATATGTAGGTACGTCCTTCTAATATTATAAATGTGAAAGTTTGTGAGTATGGATGTATAAATGTTTGTTACTCTTACACGTAAAACTACTCCCCCCAAGTCAAGTGGCAAGTGATATTTGCGATAGCGAGTGAATAGAAAAAATATGTATGAAACTGTCATGGTATTTTTTACCGCGGGAAAACTTCTCATTCCCACGGAAACCGACTTCTACGCGAACGGAGTTGCGGGCGGCCACTAGTATGTATACAAAGATACCGCTCTTCTAAGTAAATTTAAATAAATACATGCATTGATTTAGTACTAACTAGCTTTAGTTAGCAGCTTCGCCCGCGTTCCCCTCGGGAACTGTACATTTTCCCAGGATTAAAAGAAGCCTATGGATTATTTCAGTCTTCGTCCAGATCCGTTCAGTACTTTTTGTGTGAAAGATAACAAACACAAACACAATCTTCCGCGTTTATTATATTACTAGGAAGTAGGATACCTATACGATCTAGATGTAAGTAGTTGAACGTTACTGATGCACTTTACCTTTACTATTTTATTTAAGTAATTTAATTTATTTTTTATTGCAAATGTAGATGATATGAACTAAACCTTTTTTATTTATTTGTATTTTTACTAACAAATTGTTTAATGGTATTGGTTATGTTCAAGTTAAAAGATTTGGTTATGTATGTATGTATCCTTTGGAACTGTAAAAAACAACTTTTCCGGCGAATTGATAGTTGTATTTTTACATTTAGGCACAACACATGATTTCCTAGCAGTTGGATTAGACATTTTTAAAAGTATTTAGGTTTAATTTAGACGACAAGTGCGCGCGACCGCGAGCGTACTGACTGAGCCAGACCGAGCCAGTTGTGGTGTGACGTCACACCGCCGCCGGCAGCCCGCGTCGTGCGGTAGCAACTTATTTTACTTATAAATCGAAAACTAATTGACGCATCGAAATAATTCTTTCACCAGTATTTTTTATTTTTGACAGAGAATATGAAGAGATAATAATCAAAATTTGTTAACATTCTCCATTACCACACATTACATTAATCCTCATAAATAAACACTTTTTACTTAAATAAGTTTAAAATACCTTTATTATAACACTTTACATTTATTAATACAATATTGTATCACAGTATGAGGTATGGAAGACTCTGGAACAAGATCCAGTGTTCGCACACAACCCGGTCACACCCGTGGTGGAGGAACAGAAACGAATCACACAACTCCAGCTGAAAAAAGTCAACGAATACTTATTCTTGACCAATGAAATGTTCAAATCTAGCTACAGTAAAAGAGTAAGTTTAAAAAATTATATTGTAATTAGTTAATTTGTTGTATGAAAATATTTTATGTTAACAATATCTAAATATGTAAGTATAGAGAGCTGGACACTCACTAAACTTCGCAATACATGTAGTTGTAAAATTTTGGGTATAAAGATATTACAATCAGACTTTTCCTCACTCGGCTGGCCCCAAAAACTTAGTAATTACATGATTTAAGTTATAAAATAAAATAAGTAATTTAAGTTGTTAAAATATAGCTAAAAGTATTGTAAATGCACAAAAAATTAAAACTATCAATGCCAATCGAAATTGCAAAGTTAAATCTTTATAAGGGTAAAAAAATAAATACTGTTGTGCCAGCCACTTGACTGGCAAAAAATATTCTAATTGTTTGTATCCTTGATAGAGTTATCTGTTATTTTCTTAAATGTTCAAATACACTTTTTTGATTAAGTCTAGTTGTCTTTTAAGTAACCTTATTTTACAAGTCAATGACTTTTGTTAAGAAGGTAGTTAGTTGTTTGCCAGCCGGAAATTAAACAATTAATTAAGATATGCTTTTTTGACACTTTCGTCTACGAAGGTACATTTTATCATTAGCAATTTGCATTTAATTAGCAAAGTAATTATTAAAAAAACTACACTACACTACACTAAATAAATGATATTGGAAAAAAAGACAGTTTTTAGTTTAGTCAGTTGTAATATGATTGCTGGAAAATTGTGCAGTTGCACTGACTCCGTTTGAAATCACCTTATAACATACGATTTATACCATGTAATCATAGTTAAATACCAACGTTTTTACTTTAACAAGCATCAATAGCAGTCGAGGATAAAATAATTGTAATTGTACGGGTAGTGACAAAAATAAATGGCCTGACAAAACGCACACTAAGTACTAGGTACTTAGAATTTTTTTAAACTTAAAATTTGTAATATAAAAATAAATCTCCAGACTAACACACCAACTGTGTGGCCCTAAACTAAGCAGAGCTTGTACTATAGGTATTTGTCGCGACCAGAAAAACCCCAAGCTCGTAACTCTCTCCACAACTTCCTACACCTGTTCGGGGCCTATTTAGGGACTTCCAGGTGGCCCAGGGGAGGTGTTGTCCTGGGTGCAAATTCTCTGAAGGCGGAATTTGGTTTGCAAGAGGCGGATTTCTTGTCCCAATGTTCAAGCCTTGCCTTTGCCGGGTCTTTATTGGTGTTAAATAGTAGTCTAACTTTCAGACCAGATACATAATGACAATCAACGAGGCGGTGCAGTCCTACAACCCAAGTCTATCAGTGAAGATGGCGATCGGAATTTACCTGTTTTCCAACGCACTGCTGTCTCTCGGCACGGAGAGACACCACAAGTTCTATGAGGACACTATTGTACATAGGAAGGTGAGTAATATTCAGGTCAATTTATTTTTGAAGTTGATTCCTGTGTCAGTATGGATTAATTGTATTATGAGCTTAACAGGTATTATATCAGCATAAACTAATAATGAGAGTTCATTCATCATTTTATTTGTTAATCTGCTTACGCTAATCTCTGTTAAAGCCTGATGTGATCAGTTTTTAATAAGGTTTATCGAAATTAATTAAGATGTAACTGTGGGATTTTTGAAAAAAAGCTGCTTGAAAATGCTAGTTCTGATTTTGGTTTTCAAAACAGACAGCTATGAATAGAAGCTCAAATATTTTTTTAACGTATCGTCAGACCAACTTATCTACAAACTGCGTTTAAAATCTACTTAGCACTTACTTATGTATGTTTTTATGCTAAATAAAGAAAAACATACAACCAGGAAACAGTTGATTTTGTTACTTAAAGTAATACAAGAAATATTTTGTAAAGTTTAAGTGCTTAGTGTTAGATTTTGTCATTTTAAAGACCACCTTAGAATAAATATTTAAAAATGATTTACATTCTTAAAACGAAGTAATTGCCAGCTGAGCAAACAAAGCGGAATTTATGATTATTTTACGCATTTTCAGTTCGTTTTATTGTTAAGATATATTTTTTATTATTACTGCTTGTTATCAATGGCAGTAGTGACATAAGTAATTGACACAATTGACTACGTAACGAATTACGACACTCTGCCTTGAACCTAATTATCTAGTACCGAATTGTAAAAAGGTCACATTTTTAGATGACAACTAAAACTCGTAAGGAACAGAATCTTTCAACTTGATCAGCTTGAAAAATTGCAGAAGTCCACGGCTTATGAAAATACAAAATAACAAAGTAGTTAAAATAATAAATTAAAAAAACGACGTGTACGAATTTAAATGTTTCTTTGTACGAGTAGATCTATTTTTAATGTTGTTTTAAAAATACTGAACCGCGACAGCAATTTTTGACGATATTACCACATTTGAAAATACTTAAATACATTTAAATAAAATTGACTTTATTTTGCTCTTCTCGACAAAAAAACTAAAAGGCGAAAACTGTGATAAAATCTGTATCACAGAAGCTGGTATACATAAATAAATGAATGGGGAAGGCTACTTGTTGATAGACCTAGAGATTTGAGCTAGGCCGTAGTAATAAACTAGTAAACTGATTCGGTGAAACGCAGTAAATAATTGGGTTTATGATTATGATGCTGTTTTAAAGTTGTATGTAATCTAATTCGTATTTTTTAACACATGTACGATTTAGGAAAAGCTTACTACAACGCAAATTGTGACGATAGAAACTATTAAATGACGTTTTATGTTAACTAAATAAAAAAACCAGTATTCTTCTTTAGTATTTAAGTTTGTTTGATTTTTATTTTTACACAGTGTCCTCATAATTTGTGTAACTACTTACCTACTCTAGGTAAAATTTTTGCTCATATTTCGATCAACCTATGGTTTGGTTGATGATGATGATATAATCATAAATATAAAATGAATAAAAGTATATTTAATATTCAAAAATCTGGTATAGAGTTCTCATTTTTAAAACTTATTAATAAACTTAGGCCACATTTATTTTTTATTCGTTTACATATTTATTTTTCGCATTTAAGTGTGGTAATAATGAGTAACACTACTAACAAATAAGTCAAACTTACTAGCCAGTCTCTTAAAATATTCGAAAATGTGGTTAAACTTAAGTTAAACGAAAGACTTGTAATTAGTATAGTCATAAAAACATGTTTTTTAAATAACATAACCACATTACCAACACATTAGATTTTCTTTTAAAAAACTGTTTATTTTGTAGTGTTCCTTTTTAAAACCACTAAAGAGACTTTATAGTAAAACATAAGGACTCTAAACACTTAGTAAGGTAAGTGGTAATAAAAAAATACTTTAATTACTGAAGACCTAAAAGGTATTTAATATCCTATAAGGACGTCTTTGTCATTAGCATTTTATAATTAAAAACAGAAAACAACTTTATTTTGCACATTTTAAATACTTATCATTAGTCTAGTGGCCGCCCGCGACGATTTCCCGTGGGAATCAGAAGTTTTCCCGCGGTAAAAAGTACCCTTTGTGCTATTCTGATGTACAAACTATTTAACTGTAAAGTTTCATCTAAATCCGTCCAGTAGAGTAACAAACATACATCCATACTTACAAACTTTTACGTTTATAATATTTGTAGGATTAGTACAATAAAAGTGGCAACCTTGTTATCTAGCTTCTATGCTTTCGTTAATCCCACAGTAACCGTCTCGTTTAAATTAGCAAAATAAGTCGTTTTCTTTTTTTTACCATCCTTATTTGAGCCCTTGATTCGGACCCTACATTTAAACTTTCGTCCTTTCTATTCGAAGAAACAAATCCAATTACATAGAGTAATTATGGACACCGAGACCATACATCAAAGGTCTGTAGAGTCCACGACGTGGGTACATCTTGTAATGTGCATAAGCACTATGTAGGAAACTTATTGCTGGAATACTGGCAGTTATTGTTTTATATTATTCAAATAGATTCTAAAGAAGAAACAATGAGATATTGACAGCTTCCTTCCAGACTGAGTCATATTTTCGTGCTCGGACTGTGAGCACATAACATTAAACTCAATCTTATGCTTTATATATAAAGCTGAAAACAGTTTCAATTCTTTCATTTCTCTCTCACGTTTCCCCCAAACGTTAGTTGGTGGAGCGGCGCCTCACCGTCCTCACGTCCGTCACCATTTATAAACATAAACAAACAATACTGACTGACTTGACATAAAAAAATTACATGACAGTACAGACAGTTGTTTTTTTTTTTTTTTTTGACAAATGTCAACTTCGATAGACAAAGCAAAACTCATATGCCTATGATAAGTATTTTTTATGGCAATCGAGCAAACATTCATTTCTAATTTCTATTTATCAACTTAATAAAAGACCTAATATGATACCATATGGAATGCTATTCCATGCGTTACCATTTCTTATACATAACACATACCTTATACCATTAAGATGAATGAAATATCTTATATGTAGGAAACTTATTGCTGGAATACTGGCAGTTATTGTTTTATATTATTCAAATAGATTCTAAAGAAGAAACAATGAGATATTGACAGCTTCCTTCCAGACTGAGTCATATTTTCGTGCTCGGACTGTGAGCACATAACATTAAACTCAATCTTATGCTTTATATATAAAGCTGAAAACAGTTTCAATTCTTTCATTTCTCTCTCACGTTTCCCAAACGTTAGTCATCTTATTGCTTCACGAGCTTTAAGAAGCTGATACAATCAATTTGTCTAACAGCTTTTCTCCTCAAAATACACATCATAAATATAATCCCGCAGATCCTCGCCAGCTTCGCGCTCACGGAGATCGCTCACGGCTCAGACGCGCGGCTCATGCGTACCACGGCCACCTACGACGCTCACACGAAGCAGTTTGTCATCAACACGCCCGACTTTGAGGCCGCTAAATGCTGGGTTGGTAATCTAGGTAAACTAATGCGTGAATTTTTATACTGTGTTTGTGTGTAACATTAAACGAAGTAAGTATTTTTTACTAACATTCTACGAGTGGTAGAGTCTAGCTGTAGGCTCTGTCTGCAGCGATTGCTGGGCTGACTCGACCGGTGAAATACCACCGTCGCACAGAAAACCGACGTGAAGTAGGGACGATGTTGACCCGCATGCTCGTTTGCTACCTATATCATAAAAAACATAGAAATCGGTATATGAAATAAGTTGTCTTGAAGCGTATATAAGCCAAGCTACTAACAAATATATAATATTAATATTTTACCGTGTGGATATGTAATTTATTTGTAGAAATCCCCTAAATAGTAAAGCTAAATCACGTTTTATCCTTTTGTATTCGAATAGGAAAATATATTTATAGGTTTTGCCTTGCTCAATTGTAGTATGGCACATTACATATAATAATACATTTTACAAAGTAATAATGACGAGCAAGTTATTTTCAGTTGTTTACAACCTTTAGAACAATCATTTGTATTTGACCACTCCCCTAGCTTGGTAAGGTTCCATTTTTAAACAGCTTGACTGTTCACATTTTTAATTAATTCGGTTTGTGATAACTAGTCTTTTTAACCTAAAAATTACTTACGCGGTTAAGTAGGAGTTGTGTACATACATACAAACGATTATGACTACTTTGTTTTTTACAATTCAAATGGGAAATACAACTTAAAGTAGAAGCATTAAATCGCAACGTAAAAAGCCATCATTGAAATATAACAACATGTAAACGGACCGCTTAAAAGACCGATCTCTGTGGAAGATTTTCGAATATGCAATTCTAGTTATAAGTCTTCCGCCCGTAGAACTAAAATTATCTTCCCGATAACATAGATTTCTCCTAATGAGCGAATTTTATAATTGGTTGGGCAGTACCAATGATCCCCCAAACACACAAACTTACCTCTTTTTATAAAGAAATATACTTATTTGCGTGCAGTAAAGAGGTACAATACTTTTTTTTAAAGTAACAAGGAGGTACAACTTTAATTATAAGCATTGATAATGCAATCTTATCTAAATGTATATTACTCACTAATAACTATCAATTTCCTATATCGTCATTTATCTTTCAAAGCCTCTGACCATCCCATTAATGATTCAATGAGTGAGTAGATATTTAATCATTACGATTTTAACTGATAACATATAATATTACTTATTGTAATATGTGATAGCTATTTAGTGTTATAAATTAACCAGGGTGGCGTGATCTTAGTATTTGATAGTGATGTCATACAAAAATAAAATTTATTGACTAAGTTCTATGTAAAATTACTATTGAACTGTAGTTTTCCATATATCATAAATGTATTCAAAGCAGCTAAAATAATATTAGAATAAGCTATACGTTTTTCAAAATCAAATTTATTTGTATAACGACTAATAGTTTACAAAAAGATAATCGATCATTATCATGCCATCTGTACATACAAATCTTCCTATTTTTATATGTTTGAGACCCTATCAATATTATAATGACAACAGTGTTTCAAGGACGCTATAAAACTATTATGTTCTGTAGTAACCTACACATTTGTTTTTTTTTAAGGAATAACGTCATAATGGACAGAAATCATTGTCCATTACATCTACAATAATTTACATACAGTTTTTTTATATTAAATGCTTAGCAATCTGCTTGAGAAAACGTCAAATTAGTATTACTACTTTGAAGTAGTAATGCACTGTTTTAATATATTGATTAACATTATTCTTGTTACGAATTGGTCTTAAATCCTACTAATATTATAAATGTGAAAGTTTGTGAGGATGTATGGATGGATGGATGGATGGATGGATGGATGTTTGTTACCCTTTCACGTAAAAACTACTGTATGGATGAAACTTTGCAGTAATATAGGTTATACATCAGAATAACACATAGGGTACTTTTTACCGCGGGAAAACATCTCATTCCCACGGGAAACCGACTTCCACGCGAACGGAGTCGCGGGCGGCCACTAGTATAATGATAATATTATCAAGTGTGCATGTTTATAATGATAACTCACATAACGCTAATATGTCTAGAGTCTAGACGGTAAGTAATTTTGGTCTTGAAAACTAAGTATATTGCGTGCATTTACACAATTAGTGTAACTTTACAATGATTTAGACAAAATTTTGTGAGATTAAGTCTTTTTTTTAATTGTCTTTCTCTTAAACTAAGTAAGAAATAGTGATAGCGGTATCTTTAGTTTGGTTATGAGAGTGTTTTCAGAATCGGGTCCAAAATCATATATCTTGGTAAAGCGTTCAAGTGATGTTGACACTAGATGTCCTTGATCTGCAACCTATCAGGCCGGCTAGCCAATTACTTTTCATTTTGTCAGTTCAAATTAAAGTTTACAACTAAAAGGATGCTATCAAATTCCTTGCTTAAAACATGCAGGTTAAGTTAAGTTTTACATCAGCTTTTATTTATTTATTTAAAACTTACAGTACTATTGTACAATGGCGTACTTAATGCCCATTGGCATTCTCTGCTAGAAAAAAAATGCTATTTAGAATTTCCAGATGAAATACACTTGAATTAACCCATCAACTACTGTCCCTAGGTAGGACATGCACCCACACACTGCTCTTCGCCCAGCTGATAACCCCCGACGGGAGCAACCACGGCCTGCACGGGTTCGTGGTGCCCATCCGCGACCCGGCCACGCTGGAGACCTACCCGGGGCTCATCGTGGGCGATATCGGGGAGAAGATTGGGGTTAATGGGATTGATAATGGGTAAGGATTTGGATGTATGAGGTTGTAAATAGGAAGAAATTGTTTCACGTAATAACTATGTGGAACTAAAGTAGCAAAAGAGCTTGTATTATATATATATAGGTAGCATATAAGGGATTAGGGTTTTCCGGTGCCCATTCCCCCTTCCCACCCTAAGTATGACAGCGGCATTTAAAGAGTTGGTACCCCAGGAAGGTACCTGCTCTCTTGGAGCAGGAGAATCCTTCCCCGAGCCCCCCAGCTCGGGCTGCCCTTCGTACTCTGGGGTGGGCACAATACCGCGACATACTTCCCGGGGCAAACGAAGCAAGAGCATGCCTAAGACCCCTCCCACGTTATTTGTGGATTTTTGTAACATTCGAGGGGTCCACTCCAACCTAGCTGCCGTCCATCAACACCTTGAGACGGCAAAGCCGGCCATGCTCTTCTTAACCGAGACACAAATATCCTCCCCACCCGAATCATCCTACCTCACCTACCCTGGCTACACGCTTGAGCATAGGTTTTTGCCTCATGCCGGGGTATGCGTACACATTAGGGAGGATATTAGTTACCATCGCCTTGGGAATCTTGAAGCCCGTGACCTGTCCACTCTATGGTTGCGTGTAGACTGCGACGACCACCCCCGCATCTATGCGTGTATCTACAGGTCACACAGTGGTGACGATGAGACGGAGCGACTCTTTGAGCGTCTCCAACAAGCGACAGACCTCATTCTTGAGCAGTTTCCTTCCGCCGAAATCATTTTGTTGGGAGACTTCAATGCCCACCACTCTGATTGGCTCGGTTCTAACAAAACCGACCACGCGGGAAGAACTGCTCGGGACTTCGCCCTGGCTTATGACTTTAAGCAACTGATTACTTCGCCCACGCGAATCCCAGATGCTGAAGGCCACACACCTTCTTTGCTGGACCTTCTGCTGACCTCACACCCCGATAACTATCAGGTGATGGTCGATACCCCTCTCGGGTCGTCGGACCACTGCCTGATACGGACAAAACTGCCACTCACTTGCCCCTCCCGTCCTAGATCTACTGGAAGTCGGCGTGTTTGGCACTACAAGTCAGCAGATTGGGATGGAATGCGTACTTTCTTTGCTTCCTACCCGTGGAGACAGGTTTGCTTCTCATTGGATCCCAGCGATTGTGCACAATCGGTTGCCGATGTCGTGTTGCAGGGTATGGAATTATACATTCCTAGTTCTGTGATACCCGTCGGCGGCAGATCCCAGCCCTGGTTTAACAAATCCTGCCAGGCAGCCACTGCTGAAAAGCAGCAATGTTACCGGGCTTGGGCTTGCGCTCACACAACTGGAGATCCCAATAGCGTATCGCTAAAAAAGAAGTACAACCTTGCCTCCAGGTCATGCAAAAGGGCCATTGCTAGGGCGAAAGCTGAGTACGTCCGCATAATTGGCGACAGACTTGTGCGTTTCCCATCTGGGTCTCGTGCATTTTGGTCATTAGCCAAAGCGGTACAAGGCAACTTCTGTCTGTCGACCTTTCCACCATTGCGCAGGGATGACGGTTCGCTTGCCCACACTGCAAAAGAAAAAGCCGATCTTCTGGGCCTTCTTTTCGCATCCAACTCGACTTTGGACGACCAGGGAAAAACACCTCCGAACATCCTGAGATGTCAGAGTTCTATGCCAGATATACGGTTCTTGCAACGCAACGTACGTAGAGCTCTTCTTTCCCTGGATATCCATAAGTCGGGCGGGCCTGACACCATCCCGGCAATTGTACTAAAGGTCTGCGCTCAAGAGCTAGCTCCTCCCATGACGCGGCTCTTTCGGCTCCTGTACTCCACCGGCGTAGTCCCTAATTGCTGGAAGACAGCACTAGTGCATCCGATCCCTAAAAAAGGCGACTGCTCAGATCCAACTAACTACCGGCCTATTGCAATCACCTCTATACTCTCCAAAGTTATGGAGAGTATGATTAACACTCAGCTCTTACGATATCTCGAAGATCACCAATTGATCAGCGACCGCCAATACGGTTTCCGTCACGGACGATCAACTGGTGATCTTTTACTATATCTGACCCATCGCTGGGCAGAGACCGTAGAGAGCAAAGGTGAGGCCTTAGCAGTTAGTCTGGACATAGCGAAGGCTTTTGATCGGGTCTGGCACAAATGTCTTCTAGCCAAATTACCATCATATGGACTACCCGAGAGATTGTGTAACTGGATCACCAGCTTTCTTACTGGGCGGAGCATTAAGGTTGTAATCGACGGTGCATGCTCTGACTCCCTGCCCGTAAATGCCGGTGTTCCTCAAGGCTGTGTGCTCTCCCCTACATTGTTCATCTTGCACATAAATGATATGCTGCAAACCAGCCGTGTACATTGTTATGCGGATGACAGTACCGGAGATGCACTGTACCATGGCCAAGCCAATCTCAGCAAGGAGTCGGTTGTCGAAAACCGGAACAAGCTTGTGTTAAAAGTTGAGGCCTCTCTAGACCTGGCCTCCTTGTGGGGTAGCGGTAACTTGGTCACATTTAACCCCCTCAAAACACAAGTTTGCGCGTTCACCACTAAAAAAACCCCATTCGTATTAGCCCCTACATTTCAGAACACTCCTCTTTGTATAAAGCCTAAGATCGAAATCCTCGGTGTCGGCATATCGAGCGACGTTCAGTTTCATAGTCACTTGGAAGACAAAGCCAAATTGGCTTCTAAAAAGCTTGGAGTGCTTAACCGAGCGAGACAGTATTTCAAACCGGCCCACCGCCTTCAACTATACAAGGCACAGGTGCGGCCCCATATGGAGTACTGTTCTCACCTCTGGGCAGGAGCACCTCAATGCTTACTTCTTCCATTTGACAAGATACAACGTAGAGCGGCTCGAATCGCCGGCAACCGAGCTCTTTCTGATCGCCTCGATTCTTTGGCCCTGCGAAGAGATATATTATCTCTTTGCGTTCTGTATCGTCTATACAATGGGGAGTGTTCTGAAGAATTATTCGACCTCATACCAGCTGCACAATTCCACCACCGCACCTCCCGCCACAGATTGAAATTCCATCCCCACCACCTGGATAGCTGGCGCTCCACCACCGTCCGTTTCGGGCGGAATTTTCTGCCACGCACTACGCAGATGTGGAATGAACTACCTGCAGCGGTATTCCCGGCTACATACAACATGGGGCTCTTCAAGTCGAGAGTATATTCCCACTACAAAGGTCGGCAACACACCCCCAACACCCACAGTGTTGCGGGTAGTCATGGGCGGCGGTGATCATTTACCACCAGGTGACCCGCATGCTCGTTTGCCCCCTATTAATATAAAAAAAAAAAAAATAGGGGAGAACCTAGTCGGTGTGTAACAGACATGATAAGACAGTTACGATGAGTCAATTTAGTTAGACCGAGAATCGCACCTGGGACTTGTGCTTAACAGTCCAGTATAATATACCTATGCGCTGCAGAGGTTTAAAGATTTATGTCAATAAGATTTCACGGACGGTTTTTAAGAAGATAAAACAAGTAAAGTATTTTTCAGCTTTGCGAAATGATAAAGTTTTTAAGGGTAACCTATTGAAATCTCGAATTTCTGTTGCCCGAATCTTAAAACCCCGAAAACGGTTGGTAGAACTTTTAAAAAACAGAGATAATGCCAATTTTCAATATTCTTATTTTTAATTTCCCAGATAAATCAATTTCCAGGTCACCTTTACAAAATTTTCAAAAAGGATTTCTTTGTTTCCCATACACTCATCATAATCCAGATAGAGTTAAAAATAACAATAGTTATACCAGATTCCCAGAATTTTTTTTTCCTATCGTACCATTTACCAAATAAACTATTTCCAAATTTTCATAATCTTTTTATTTGGTTCCTATATTGTCCTAAAATCGTTTGTCACACATCAAATAATAGGTACGAGTACGACGACGAGCGAAGCGAGGAGGAGTGTGAGGTTGAATGGTGACCATACAAAACCAAAACCTTTCTTTTTATGCTTAAAAATAGAGAGCCATTTAAAATACAAGGATTTAGTTTTTCTGGATATAGGTTTATATGAATTAAAAAAAAACTGGATTTTTAAAATCTGGATATTGTTTGTCTGGATCACAATAAACTGTATTTAAAAAAAATGTGTTTTAAAAATTTAGCCTCCGTGCATATGGATAACGGTCATCTGCATTTTGCGCATTTAGATTTTGTGTTTCTGGAACTCATTCGTCTGGATTCAAATGAATAAATGGGCAAATTAAATCCGGAGTTGCGATTATATGGCAGACAAAACTTCGAAATTAAAAAACATGGGATTATAAAAAAATGACCAAACGTTTTCGGCATTATGATATTCGGAATATTAAAATTCTGGATTAAGATAGGTTACCGTTTTTAAGGTAACTTTCTTTGGCGCAAAGAAATATAAATATTTAATTTGAACCTTTGAACCTTGTGATTCATTCGCATTCATTGTCATATTTATTAAAAAAATAAGGAAATATATTTTTTTTACCATTAAGTCATACCATTAATTTGATTATCATAATAGTAAAAAATATTTAACTAAAATAACCGTTACTAAGTTAACTGCTTATAGCTAACTCGTTATCAGGTTTTTTGCTCTGACTGGCGTGAACAATTGATAATAATTAATAATCTAATCTTGGTATTCTATAGCAAAAACGCTCAATTATCACTCGATTTCCATAATATTTAAAATAAACTGTTTGTATATAATACGTATTTATAAATCATTTGTTGGTTTTTAAATATTTGTTTAATGGATGCCTATGCTGATTTAAATAAACAAATTTTCCATACTAGAATTATACCTTTTAAGTTTTACTTATTTATATTATTACTAATAAAATAATATATTTATGGGCGACAATACTTCAAGGTTTGCAGTTTACAGTGTTTGTGTAAGGCCTTTATCGATGTAATAAAAAGTGTGCTGCTATTTATATAAGTAGGTTGGTCAGGTATTGTTGTAGGTATCGATCATAACCTTGATTCTGATACTTTGCTATCATCGTTGTTTTTAAAGGATTTTACGAATATCCTAAGAATATTATAAACGTGAAAGTTTGTAAGTATGAATGGATGTTTGCTACTCTTTCACGTAAAAAATACCGGACGGATTTGGATGAAACTTTACAGTAATATAGGTTATACATCAGAATAACATATAGGTACTTTTAACCGCGGGAAAATTTCTCATTTCCACGAGAAACCGACTTCCACGCGAACGGAGTCGCGGGCGGCCACTAGTCTATACATATTTATGGGCACAGACAGAACTTTGTGTATGCAATGATTCATTGATGATGCTGACTTCGTTTAATACTATTTAAAGAACATTCAGGTCATACCTTAAACTTAGCTCATTAAATATTCTCTGGATCCCTTTTTTTTGCTAAATGTTTTTAATTATAAATCTGTAAACATCATTCTTTGAAAATGGTTCTAATTCTTTAAAACAAAATGGTAGATAGATACTCCGTTTTAGTTTCTTAAATAAACTAAAGATTCTATATGCTTGATAAAGTAATTACTTACTGCACTGAGAAATTATAGCTGTTCCAAATATTATTACAAGTGCCAGTTACTTTTATTTTGGTTACTTTGAATAAATACTATAATTACCTTCTCTTCTTTTTTAAGTTATTGTGTTTGCAAAGGTGATCAAACTGCCAACAGCTTATCACTACCCTATACAAAATCCAATGCATTGAATTCTAACCTCTATCCCTCTCGCCCCAAGGTTCATAATGTTCAATCAGTACCGGATACCGCGCGAGAACCTTCTGAACAGAACCGCTGACGTCACGGAAGATGGCGTCTACGAGAGCTCATTCTCAGAGCCTTCTAGAATATTAGGGGCGGCGCTTGAAAATCTATCTGCAGGTAACTTTATAGAAAAATACTAGTTAAGGCAAATTTGATAAGTATACAAGGGCACTCAATTCCTTTCGGTTAAACAGATTTAGTTGCCTGAGAAACTTTAAAACGTAAACTTTTTAAACAATTCTTTAAAACCGTTTCCTTCTACACTACAAATGTAAAATATATCATAAAAAATATATTTTACATTTCCACTTTCTTTACTAAATTAAACTTACCTATTTTTATAAACTTTTTTTGCTAACCTTAGCATAGCTTTATCTTTTCATGAGATATTTTACTCCTAAGTTATATCATTACAAACTAAATGGAAGGCACTAGCTCTCTAACAACACACTCTAATCTCTTTTTTCTCCTACTTAGGTCGTATAGGTATAATGCAGGAGAGTTGCCACTCAATAGCCTCGGCAGTGACCATAGCGATAAGATACGCAGCCACGAGGAAACAGTTCGGGACTAAGGACAATGAGATACCGCTCATTGACTACCAGTTGCATGTAAGTTGTGTAAAAAATAATAGAAGCTGGAAAAGAAAGATTGTTTTAGCGGTGAATGGTAAACTTTAAATCTTGTGGAAGTGGTTTTGAAAATAATAACTTGGATTAACAGTTAGGATCAAAATTGGCAAAAAACAGCTACAGAAACGTAAAATAAAATATAGTTTTATAAGTTCTATTACGTCTTTATCAATTAATTCAACACACAGATTTTGCATCGTTTATTTTGACAGCTATGATTTGTCAAAATCTGTAATTTTGATACATTCACTCGTTATTTTTGTTTGGTTACCCTTTATTTATTTTAAATATAATTTATAACAGCAATGGCGGTTATTCGGCTACGTGTCAGCGGCAGTGGTGTTCAGGATATACATACAGTCGTTTACACGAACTTATCTGAATATAGTGGAGAAATCTAACGGCGGGGAAAAGGTCGACGATTTGGTAAGTCTTTTACTAATAAAGCGGATTAATTAATTTGTAGTTATAATTTAGGAGAAATTTCATTTCATTACAGTGTTCACTTCTACTAAATTAACTTTATAGTTAAAGAAAAAAAATGATTTTGCCAACCTTGGCATTTACAAGAGCTCGTTGGCCCTTTGCGATCTCGACTATCAAATCGATAGTAGAGGTAAAGCAACGTCGGCCGTGGTCAGTCCTAGTCAGGACACCTCGTCGTCAAGCCAAGTCACGTGCCTAATAGGTAGGCGGCTCGAAAAATACTGACAGTAGGGTGGCCACTACCCTGCAGGCCACTGGCCTCCCAAAAACTCTGACACTAGATGAATATGTGCAGCAAAAAGCATATTCATCACACGATGAAGAAGAAGAAGGTATTTACAACTGTAAACCTCCACTCTGCCTCTTCTATTTCCCTCTCCAACCCCCTTAATTAATACATTTTTAGAGTGGTAGAGTCTAGCTGTAGGCTCTGTCTGCAGCGATTACTGGGCTGACTCGACCGGTGAAATACCACCGTCGCACAGAAAACCGACGTGAAGTAGGGACGATGTTCCTGCGTTTCGTTCGGTGAGTGCGGTATCCGGTGCCCAATTTTCTCAAAGGCTCAGCAACGCACCCCCAACACCCACAGTGTTGCGGGTAGTCATGGGCGGCGGTGATCACTTACCATCAGGTGACCCGCTTGCTCGTTTGCTAGCTATATTATAAAAAACAAACACTCCAGAGTGAGGCGGTGTCGGAGATCCACGCGGTGGTGTCGTGCAGCAAGCCGCTGCTCACGTGGACGGTGCTGGCGGCGCTGCAGCAGTGCCGCGAGGCCTGCGGCGGACACGGCTACTTGAAGGTTAGTGGTTGGAAGGATGAGCGGTGCTCAATTGGTAGTTGTAGGGGAGTGGGTGTCAAAATGGTGAAAGTTGAAGGTATGGATAGTTGCTTCAAAGGACAGTTATTGAATATGGACTTGAGTACGAGGACAGTTTAATCATTAGTAAGAATTCTGGTATGTTTATAGAAGGACTGAATGTGATAAATACAAATAAGAACATATAGCTAAAGGCTGAATAGAGTCAACGCTCCCGAAACATACAACAACAGAGGCTTTAGACTGTGGTTATCCACCATCAAGTAACACAACTATTTGCTTGTAACTTTTTACTTACTGTCCTAAAGCTAACCCAACTAATTACAAATTCATTTAAATATACAAACAACTTTACAAAACCCACTCCAGTGTGCGAACCTCGGCGAAATCCGCAACAACCACGACCCCACGGTGACCTACGAGGGCGACAACAACGTGCTGTCGCAACAAACCGGCAACTGGCTGCTGCGGCAATATGAGTCAGCGATCAATAATAACACCGTGGACTCGCCGCTCGGGACTGTCACGTTTTTGACAGATTTTGACAAGATTATGACACTGACGTTCAGGGAGACGGAGACGAGGCAGCTCAAGACGCCGCAGTGTAAGTGTTAATTACCATGATGTAAATGATAGGGAAGAACCATTTTAAAGATTACTACGTGCTACTACTGTTATCCCATAAAATTATTTTTATGTATTTAGAATGGTAATGAAAAGCAAAGAATTCTCTAAGATTAATTAACTTAAAAATGGTTTTGCTTACATTATCTTCATGACAGCATATACAGTTTTATACACCAAAGTGATGCTTCTAAAAGTTCTTCAACCAAAAACTTGACTCGTTCACCGAGGCAAAAAGACAGAAAACCTAACCAAATCATTTTATTTCCACAGTCATAATCTCCACCTACAAGTGGCTGATCTGCTGGCTCATCAAGAAGACGCACAGCCACTACGAGTCCCTCCTCTCGCAGGGCCTCACCAAGGTCCAAGCCAAGAACCGCAGCCAGGTGTACCGCTGGAGGCAGCTCACCAAGGCCTACGGGGAATACCTCGCTATCATCTTCAGCTTGCAATCCATACAAGACCAGGAAGACAGTTTGAAGCCAGTGCTAATGAAGTTGTTTGTGCTATACGGTCTGTGGTCGTTGGAGGGGCATTTGGTGGAGTTGTACGAGGGGGGGTTCGGGCGCGGGGGGGGCATGGCGAGCTTGTTGCGCGAGAGTTTGTTGGAGAGTTGCGCGGAAGTGAAGACAGATGTCGTTAGTGTGGCGGATGCGCTCGCGCCGACGGATTTCGTACTGAACTCGGCGATTGGGAAGAGCGATGGGAATGTGAGTATTGATTTTGTGATTATTAGTAGTTTGTAATATTATTAGTATCCTTAAATAAAATATGAAATTTTGGATCCTTTTAATTATACCTAACACAATGTTCGAAGTTGATATAAACTGGACCATCACATTTAAACGTTTGAAAGGCTGTGGTTAATATTATCTAATTCTGTTTATATACATCATTTATAAACATTTCCATAGGTACTAAAATCATTGACTATTTTACTACCTATTTATTAAACATTCAAAGGTTCAGTAGTTTTGCCGTTCATCAAATATCTCATTTATATTACAAAATCTCCTTTTTTAGATTACCATAAACTTAAGCCTATCCCTTATCTAACCATTAAATCTTTGTCCACAGTTATACCAAAACCTGCAGCAAGCGATCTTCAACCACCCCGGGGCGCTCTCCCGCGCCGCCTGGTGGCAGGACGTCATACACACACATTCCAAACTATAACTTTATTGTTTTTTATATAACTACTATAACTATAATAATAGCACTGTTGTAGGGTAACGAATACCTCGGGGCAACGTCGGGCGTGGACGATAAACACTAGAGACCCTCATTTGTAAATGCATTTTAAACCTTTTTTAAATTATGTTGGGTTGTGTTAGTTATGTCAGATTGACAGTGACACTACATATTTTGACTTAGGTGGGTTCAAAACTGATCAATTACCACTTCAGCGGTCGGTAGAGGCGAAGAAAAGCGACGCAATAAACCCATACAGTGGGTTTACAATGTGTTTATAAATAAGGCGGATAGTTAAAATGTTTCACGGTTTGCTTATAGAGTGCTTGATAGCTTTGTTACAAGATGGAATAGCGGTTTTATTTACATAAAGCGAAGTACCATAAGATTTGGAAAAAGTATTGAGAATTAAGAAAATAGAATAAGTATCCATTTTTTTATCAATTTACGATTGTTGAAATGTTTTAAAGCGATTACTAGCATCTTAATAACATTTGAGGTATCATCTTATTAAATGTAAAGCTATCACGCATTTTATAAGTATACCATGAAACAAACTCTTAAAGTACATATTTAATGCAAATCTATGCATATTTTTGAAATAAAGACCAAGATTTTGTCTTACGGGTGAGTTAAACCTTTTTATTATTAATAATTAAGAATCGGAGGTAAAAATATATTAAAAGAAGTGCGTATCAATAAGAGATACATGGTTATTTTTAAAACAGAGTTATTTGGGTTTGAAAGAATTTACTTGAAAAATATTTTAACAAAACGTTTAGAAGTTATGTGTTCAGAGGAAAAGGCATTTTATTGCATTTATGAAAAAAAAAGTTATAAATGGTATTGAGTTATATTTCAAGCAATAAGTTGAAGATACAATAAATTATGTATAATTCGAATTATATAGTAACTAAAGTATTAAAAAGTTTTAAACTGGAGGGCTTTTAAAGTTTTTATAAATAATAATAAGCAATAATAAATAATTTGACCTTTACAATCAATAGAATTTTCATAAATAAACTATTGTTTTAATTTCTTTGTTACATTATACTTATTTTAATAATTATTCCATTTTTTTTCATACAAATAGAAAGGTTGACAATATTTTTTTAAATATTTTTACTAATTTGTAATATTTATTATTTTATTTTATTAATCATATGGCTGTTGTTCGTTTTTTATTGTTACGTGTTTTTTAATGGATAGGCTTAATTCATTATTTAGGTGTCGTGTAAAATGTGTTGTAATATAAATATTTTTAATCATGAATGGATGCACCTTCAAGTGTTTCTTACCTTTAATTTTATTTTCCTACACTATGTAATTGAAAGGGACTTTATTATACTATATTTGGTAAGTGTTTTGGAAATGGTATTATAATATTTTTGAATATTTCTCCCTAAAGTGCCTTCACTGTTTTAATACATAATTGTATTATCTATGTTATGTGGTACATATTGTGCGTGTGTTCTCTAAATAATTATTAAAGCACCCAGTTCTGTGAAATAAATGATTATTATTTATTTGTTTGTATTATTTTGTCTTACATTATTCAACTCGTTTTAAACCGTCATAAAAGAGTAAGAGCAACATAGTACAAAAACAAAAAGCGAATGTTTTTTTTTTGTTTTAAAAGTAACATCATCGATGGACTAAGCTTGGTACTAAACGTCAAATTAAATTTTGTCGATACAGCGATAAAACAAAATTGTAACCTTTACGACATTAAACAAGCTTTGAATATTACAGATTCTTACGTTTATTTACGAACTCAACGTTTGAGAGCCATTTGTGATGAAATTTTCGGTGCGTTTTCTATCGCCTAGCGTTCTGAACAAACATTTGTTCTGAGCATTTCAGGTAACCGCTGGATGTAAACAGTCTTCGATAGCTAAAATAGCATAACACATTGACATTCGGGGGTGCGGTATGTACTCTACCACTCAACCATTCTACCCATTGGGCGGCAGATATGACAATCTATAGTACTCAATCAAAGCATACAATTTCTGGAGAGACGCTGCAAGATAGCTCGATATATCCTAGCTATCGCCCTGGAGCCGGTATCGGCGCGAACAGCATTCTCTCAGGTATTGAATTCCTTCGTAAATATACTAAATGTAAAAAGGAAAGAAGAAAATGTACTTAATTTAAAACTTAAAGATATAAAGAATAAAACTATGTAATTCAGTTTTAAAAACATTTATTAGTAGATAGATGCTACAAAATTATTAATTTAATACTCAAAATATATCAGTGGATCTAGCATAGTGAGTAAGTAAGTGTGACAACAATAAGTGCGTCAACAATCAGTAATTTACCATAGAAATTATATTAACATAAATCAATTTCATTTTATTTACAAAAAAAACGTATAAGACACGTTTTCAATTTAAAAAAGTATTTTTTTTTGACAATAACTTTAGACAACTTAAAAAACATTTAATAGTCTAATCTTATTTCTACAACCTCATAAGTACCAACCATTAAACCAGTCTTCTTTAGTTGCACACTCCCTGATTGATTGAAACTGACGTTAACACTACTTTTAATAATAAAATATTAGTTAAGTTAATTTCAATTTCTCTATTGCTTCCTGAAAGGTTGATAATAGCAAAATTTCTAAATTAATTTAGGGCAGATTTTTCAATTTTCCCTTCAACCTGTCAAATATTTATTTATATTCTACATGCGACGAGAAAATACTACTTATCAGTTGAATAGAACTTATCTGACACTTGTAAAACAAGCTCTTAGTTAATAAAATTGGTGTCAGGTAAATATAGCACCAGAAAAAGACAGTTCTATTCTAGCTAATTGAGAACTGATTTTTCAATTGTCAAATATTTATATATATTCGACGTGCACCAATAACATATTAATTTTGGCTATTGAAAAACCAGCCCTCAAGTGAGTTGATTTTGTAACATGAATTTTAGTTAATCAATCAGTTTCGTGCTTTTTAATCTCAACATGAGCCTTTATAGGGGTTTCAGAAGCAAAGCTATACCTTTACTTGCTTCACTCTGCTTCTATTGAAACCCCATCTTCCAAACGTTTTCAATGTATAAGCTAGACTCAATGAAGGCAAAACGGCTATTTAACTAGCAAATATATGGTCATCTCGCCAAAATAAAGAAATCCCGATTCTAAAACGCTTTCAACACCAAACTAAAAAAAAACCATCACTTTCTCTTACTAAGCATAAGAAAAAGACAGATCTCAGTATAAAATACAAATCCATCAAGAAAGTCATTCAAAGTATAAGAATATAACCCGTCTCTGTCCTTTAATTATGTGATAGCAAAACTTCTAGTTTAGTGAGTTTTAACTTGTTATCACTCCCAATATCAATGAAGGCATGTAACGCACATCCTTAGTGTGACCTTAGACAACCAAATACACACAATTATTACCCGTCCTTGAGCCTAGCATATGTATTTACAATTAGCTGCCTACAACAATAATAAAAATACTCAACTAATTATAAGCTTCTATAGTTTTAATAAAACAGACATTTATGAACTGAGTCGGTGGTGATATATGGCGCATTCTTTTTTAAAACGTAAAAAATAACATTTCGTTGTGATATGCTGTATCTTTTTTTACTTTCACCGAACTCACACTCTGTCGGCTTATATCTTAAAGTAACCGTTATATGCGCCTGCGCAGGTCGGAGATCTTACCGCCTAATGATTAAGCTCTACAGACATGTTTCAATCTTTCGTTAAAAATGAGCAAACCCTTAACAAATTAAGAAGTAAAATACATTTATATTATTTTTAAATGGCAATTTCGTGCAATAGTTTTAAAATAAGTCACCGTCCAATTTAACGTGTCGACATTAACTTCAGTGTTGTAACATTAAATCGTTGAATCGTGCATAAGAGTGTTAATCTAGCTGTTGTCACTGTCTGTGACTGTACCGCTTGTCATTCTTATGACTGGGTTTTGTGACGAGTCACTAGAATCACATTCCACCATCAGGATCTCATCGTCAGGGGTGTCATTTCTGTCTGAATTGCTCTCAGTATACGTGCCTGTTGGCGACTTGTCTTCAATAACAGCTTTTAAATACGACTCCCTGTCTAAAAGCGTTGCGTCTCGAGCCAAAGCTAAGACGTCCAACGACATCATGCTCTTCGACTTGTCTGACTTGGTGATCGGTGGATTGGAGTGCTCGTAGACGGTCTCCCGACTCCTGGACTTGGTGCGGGCGAGGTTGGTCTTCCGGGTGTCGTCTGGCGGGTTCTTGTTCCCCGTGTTGAGGCTGGTGGTCGGCGCGCTGGCGTTCTTGGGAGAGCTGGCGGTAAACTTGGACCGCTTCTGCTGGTTGGTCTCCTTCATCATGAGGAGCTGGTCCAGTTTGTTGATGGTCTCGTTGAGTTCTAGCGCCCAGGCTTCATCTGTTTCTACGTCGGTTTGGTCGATGGGTTTGAGGGCCAGTTCTCTGACTCTAAGTCTGAGTTCTTGGAGGCTGGAGTCCTCGTCTTTATCATCAGAGTTTTCGTCGTGGATTGGGTCCCTCTCTGCGCCTACTCCTGGTTCTCTGGGTCCTACAGGAATACTGTCTTTATCGGGTAGGAATTCGCCTCTTCTTCTATGTATTTCTTCGGATATTTCCTCTAAGGCCTTCAAGGATTTTGCGTAGCGGAACTTGGCATCGGCGATCTGTTTCTGGAGCTTGTCAATTTTGCCGTTCTGTGTCTGCAGTTGGTCGTCGCAGCATTTTTTCTCTTCAAAATAAAGGCGGGATTTTATGATGCTTCTTTTGAGACTATCTTCTAACTGGGCAACCTGAAAAGTATTTCTTATTTAGTAAGTTTAATCAAATGACAGTTAAATAAATTATTGGACTAAGACTGCTTACCTTCCGTTCAGCAGCAATATACTCTGCAGCCTTCTTCTGGTGTTCACGGCCGCTCTCTGCTTTTCTTTTCTCTGCGTCCATAACCTGAAATAACCAAAAGAATTGTATAACATACAGGATGACTTTGTTGCACGTTGCCTGCTAAGCCTTTTTTCACTAACTCGCTTTTATGTAAATATGAAGTTAATATTATTGAAATCAGATACTTCTTAATGCTATTTCTATTAAACTTAAACTACAGGTAAAGGAAAAAATCTAAAGTTTACATACAACTTGATCAAACTCTAGTCGTCTCGCTCGCACCTGGCTGCGTTTTCGCATGGATGAAGAAGTAAAAGGATAGACAATAGCCATACAAAATAGCGTATACTTTTTTTTAGTTCTCAAACTTTCGATAGATGACATTACTAGTCTCAAAACACAAATTTGTATATTTTAACAAATTTTAGTTATAATACACCCGCTAGATGGCGTTGTAGTAAAACTACTTTGCTTTACACATTAAAATATTAAATCAATTGTTTATTTAAGACCAATAAATGTCGATTTAAACCAAAAATTATAAATACAAAATTTATGATTTAAGTCGATTTTTTTTACTGGCATGAACAGAACTTGATAAAAGTGAAACTGACAAATTTCAGTCTACTTTTGCAAATGTCTACCACCCGCAGTGTTCCCAACCTATAGGGAGGCCGTTTCCGTTTCTTTAAAATGTTTAATGATGTATTTTCGCTAAATTTATCAAAATATTATCGTATCCACTAAAATAGGGTCGAAAATGTAAGTATGAAAAAGTCTCCCAAATTAGTCAAAAATCTTCGTTCTATCTGCGTTAAATACTTATTTGATATCGTTCTAGGCATAAAATAATAGTACCTACGGTTGTGAACACTGGGCCGCCCGGCCGGCCAGCCATACGTTTTCTGAACGGATACAAATTTATAAACTTGTAATAGGTTTTTGTATACTTTAAATACCCACCGATTTTTAGTAGACAATGATAATAGAATGAATGGTTATATACTTACTAGGTGTATCAAAATAAGTATAATGATTAAAATTGGGGAAGGCTAAGCTAAAAATAATACCAGACATCTTATTTTTTGAATGTGGTCTATTACAATTCCCAGAAAACTTAGCCAGGATAATCTAAATGTGACCATTTAACACATAGTATGTTAAACATACAGTGAATGTACATTTTTTATGAATAGAAACGTTATCTATAACAAAATTGATATTTGATTAAGCCCTAAAATATTTCTACACAAAAGTAGGTACGGTAAGCTGCAAGAGTCCATAATATAGTTCACATACTTGACAAACATTATTGCATCCAGTGGTCATATTCACACATACTAACGTTAATAAACTACTATTTTACTACTTCTTTCTTAATATCAACCTTAACTCGACAGTTTTAAAGCTCAATATATTTTTATAAATTTTTGTGGTTGTTGCAACATTTTCTTAAAAACGAAGATGTTTTTTTCGGATCTCCTACACTCTAACCGACACCATTCTCAACCTTAATTTGAGAGACTTAAGGTCCAGCACTATTCTATAAAATATTGTGGTTGTTGTTTTATTTCTTCTATTCATCTATACGATCGCTAAAACAATCTAATGGTCTCAGAGTTATTATTTCGTCCTAGGATCATGTTACCCCAGTTAAAATCTTAACCATATTGTATTTTTATTATGAGCTTCATTAATTTTGCTCGTAAGTTGTAAATAAAGAATTAATAACTAAATGATGGTCAATAAATATAGAAGGTTAAATAAAAGTAGGATACCTACTTTGATAAAAAACAGTTAGTATCCAAGAAAGTTTATTTATATAAAATACTAGCGACCCGTCCACGCTTCGCAATGGTGTAACGACTTGTTCCCGAAACCCGGAATTTTGGCTAATTTAAAAAACTTTTCCTGCATGTTCTTTATTTACAAATTTAAATGAAAAAAAACCTAAAAAATGGCGAAAACCGCATTAAAATCTGTCAACTGGTTTAGAAGGAGATAGCGGACAAATATACAAACAGACAGAATTAGCGACTTGGATTTATACTACCTATGTAATGAAGAAGCTTATTTTACACTTGTTTACAAATATATTTTAGGTAATGTTTGACATTTATAACAAAATGTTGTTTCCAAATATTTCATACTTACAGTAAATCGAGTCTCGTAAGGAGTTTGAGTAATATCATGTACTAGTGGCCGCGCGCGACTCCGTTCGCGTAGAAGTCGGTTTCCCGTGGGAATGCGCAGTTTTCCCGCGGTAAAAAGTTCCCTTAATTCTTTCATACATATATTTTTGGTATCTAGAACCGTTTTCGCAGCGCACGCAACGGAAGCCCTCAAGGATGAATAATTTTCTCCGTTTTTTTCATATTTTCCATTATTTCTTCGCTCCTTATAGTTGCAGCGTGTTCTAAAGCCTGCCTCGATTAATGGTCTATTCAACACAAAAAGAATTTTTAAATTCGATCCAGTAGTTCCTGAGATTAGCGCGTTCAAACAAACAAACTCTTCAGCTTTGTAATATTAGTATAGATTGAGTCACTAGTATATGATATAGCTTTTCCCGTGGGAATGAGGCTATTTCCCGAAGTAAAGTTATCCTATTTTCTTCCCTGAGTGTCGAACTATCTCTATTCCAAAATCAAGACAATCGGTTCAACCGTTTTTACGTGAAGCGAACATACCAACAGACAGACATACACATTTTCACATTTAAAATATTATATTTTGTAAGGATAGATATGAAAAAAATACCTAAAAGATGGCAAAATCGCATTAAAATCCATTACGTGGTTTATCCACTTACCACGCTATCTCCTTAGCGGACAAACATACTTACAACAGACAAAATTGGATTTATACTATTATAATGATTATATGCATTTCGATAATACGCATTCTGTCCTGCATACTTATATTAGCTTGCATACTTATTATAAAACTTAGAAATCAACTTTATCAATCTCAACATAGGCGAACCACAAAGTATGAAACAAATGATTCAATCATTGTAGGATTTGGTTATTTTCGTTTTACACTCAATGTTCAACATGTTTTCATAGTTAACTCGCATTTCAACTAATGTATTTAAAAATGTTAAGGTTGACAAAAGTAAATAAGTTGTTACAAATTATACCTACATTTATTGTCAATGTGTGTGTAATTTGTAGACCTTACATTCTATTCTATAATGGACTATAGCATATAGGTACGTATAGATGTAGATGCGGCGACAAAGAAAAAGAAGCACTCGACAAAATCGAATTTTTAAACGTCACCTATCAACTTTGTGCAGCTGATTGTTTTTTTTAATGGCATCACTGGAATTTCGTATGAAAATGTTTATTGCATTAGCGCCATCTAGTTAATTTAGATTTATATTTTCTACAAAACTAAATTGACCTATTTTAATGACAAATTGCTAGCGCCATCTAACCTTATAAATTGAAATGTATAGCGCCATCTAGATTTATACTACTTTTTTTCATATACGCTACTTTGTATGGCTATTGTCTATCCTTTTACTCCTTCATCCATGGTTTTCGTAAGAAGTACCTTGAATATGGCGTGGTTGAGCACCTCCTGCCAGTTGCTGTCGAACTGCCACTCCTCCTGCTTGCTGACGAACCGCTGCTCCGCCAGCGTCACCGTCTTCTTGGCCGCTGCGTGGAGCTCTGGAAAATAAAACATATTTCTTTGAATCATTACTTGTAATGGCTCTTGACTTCATCTTGCCAGTGACAAAGATAAATAACTTAAAGCTAACTAATAACAATAATGCCCGTTTTCACCAACGTTACCTAAATTTAAGGGATTCCTAACTCATTTTAAACAACACTTAAACCGACTTATTTTGCAATAAAATTTTCTTGGGGTTTATAAATATTAACAGACAACAAATTGTAGTAAAAAAATAATAAATAAAGCTTTAAATAGTTATTTTATAGGCCTTTGAATTAGTTATTGTGAAATTGGGCATAAGAGTTTTAAAAGAGGATGGGACTCTTAGAAGATATAAAGTATAATTTGTAATTGAAAATAATATACCTATACCATCCTTTTGGGTAAAGAAACAGTCGGTTACCAAAAACATTTTTATCCGCTAAGTAAATGAATTGTTGAGTAATCTTTTGAAACGATAAGCATGTTTTCCGGCTAAGAAACGACTATATTTTCCAAACTGTCATGTTTCCCAACAATATTATTTACCTACATAGTTAAATATTTGTGTTTTGTCAGATCCCACAAATCTGGACATAGTTTACACAAACACAGTTATTTCACTGTCAAGGTTGAGATAACAGCAAATTGAATGTTAAAACAAAAAACACACTGCCCGATACCTTATCTAATAGGTTGTTGTACAATGTTAATTGTTAACTGGATTCTTATGTCATTTTATGGATTCTAAGGTTGACAAAACTATCATAAACTCTTCGCTTAGTTGTATAAAACAATGTCATCTTAATCTCTTACCCCTTTATTTCTAAACGTATTATAAACCTAAATTAGGATGTTTATGCGATTTGAGGTATAACATGCGTTTGTGCATAAGGGGTTTTCTGTCTGTTCGTTTATTCGTTAACTCTTTCAGAACCACGCAACGCAATGCGGTTCTTTCTAAGGATATTTAGAGGTTAAATAATAAATGGAGCAAGGCATAAGGAAACAAGAACGATTTGTGACGTACCGTCAAAAATGTCTAAGCTCAGGCGTACCATTTATTATTTACTTATTTGGGAGAACAGCTCTATTTTCCCGTATTTTTATAAACTTCGCATCTTTACTACATTTTTCATTTATATGTCATAGCTACGGCCTCTCCCCTCAGTGACAATGTGAGTCCGGTGTATCTACCAGCGGAAAAATGTTATCAACGGCCATACTTTATCGCGAGCAAACAGACAGACAGACATATGGCACGGAATGTCGTATGATACCCGTGTCTGTCTGATTGCGGACATGTGGTATTCAGTAGATAAAACTACTGAGGAAGTACGTATATGTAGCTTCGAAAGGGTTCTATCTAAATTGCGAACGAAATAATTGATGATACAGCAACAAAGCATGACACCGCGATGACGCGTCACGTCCTTTAGTTGAGATAGTAAAAAATAAGGAAGTAAATTCGGCAAGTCACGATTAAACAGTTATATTCGCGAAAATGTGGAGGAATCAGTTTTCTTTGTTAAACTTATTAAAACGTTTGAGTGTTCAGGCCCCGTTTGTGTGAAGAAAAATAATTTCAAACAACTATGTAATTGCGATATGCCCTACTGAACTTGTCAATTGATTTCAATTAGAACCAGCTATCTAGGCTGATTTGTTCATAACATTCATTTGACTGACAATGGCTGTTTCGCACTTTGCAACTTAGAGAAATATTATTAATTCTTTTTATACAATATTTGTTTAGAATACTAGTTATTTAGCATTTTATTGTTAATGTGAGTAACTAATAATCACAGCTGCGTTAACTGTGATAATACATATACAGAGGTTGTTTATCATGGTTTAACGCTTAATTAAATGCGATGCAATGCCTGACTATGACCTAGAAATAAAACTAGCTTGGTTTAATACCGCGAGATATGATATTTTGTCTTTTATTTCGAATGAAAGTCTAAAATCAAGCTATTTAAAGACCCTTAAGCTTTTCTTTACAAAAATGTTTTTTAAATAATAAAAATATTATTAATATTCATTTTGTGTTGGTTATTTATTTTTGAGATACAAGTAAAATAGATCTTTTATTGCGCTACAAATTTATACGATCGAAACCTTTCTGCCCTTTAACTAAACCTTCTAAAACATGCATGATAAGCCGCCTATTTTTAGGCTGAGAATCGAATGTTTTCCAGAGTAGATATTTAGGGCTATGTGTCCTTGATAACGTACTTGGAGGTCGGTCAAGTTACCTATTTATGTTCGCGATGTTTTATCATAGATATAAAAAATATCCTTGAACATGTAAAGTAATATTAAGGTTAGCTAGGCAAATAAAAATATCTATGTTTGCATGGTGTAGGTAACTATGTGTCAACGTTAAATGAGTTTTACTTTTTAAAGTAAAATAGTCTAAAGAAATTAAATCAATCAGAGGAATATGTACAACAGCTTTCTTTCTAATTTATTGGCTGTTAAGTGCCGAGTTACGGTTTTGATTTGGCTTCCCAGTCGATAAGTACTTAAACAAATGAAGCGTTTAATGGCGCCGCCGATTAGCAGGAAAACCCTGAGTAGAAAGTATGTATTGAGAACTATGTATGTACTTACATACAGTATGTGGTCACTATATCTAAAGGTTTTTATTACGCCAAGATTTAAACCAGTAAATAATTAAACTTATTTATTAGGTAGTGAACACCGCAAGTTGTATGGAACTTCAATCAGTCATCCTAGTGATTAGTGTATTATGCCTGATTGCTGTATTTTATCACAATTTTTCACACGCCGATTGTTATCACAAATGATTACTATCACTTGTAAATCGTATTGTCTGCGAATGTAGGAATTTGTTATCTATACTTATAATAATTATTAAATAAATGCCTGACTTTAGTCTATCAAATTATCATCACATAACAGACTAGGAGAGAAACTAGTTACAACCTAACAAGATTTTTTTAACTTTACGTAAAGCCCAACCCGGAAAACCTATAGATGTCGTCAAACACTACAACCTAGCCAAATACTATATCCTATTCTATCCTATTTACTAAAGGTGAAACGTCATAACCCAAGAGATGATAAAAGAAACAAAAGGCGACAAACTAAAAGATGGGAGGACGACATTAAAAGGGTTGCTGGTCCAGAGTGAATCCGATTAGCAAAACACAGGGAGAAATGGTAATCTTTAGAGGAGGCCTATGTCGAAAGACAAGCTGTTTTTGAACCGAACGTCGATAGAAGAAGATATAAGCAAGATAACATTTATAAAACGTAGGTAGTAAGTTAATTTATGTCAATGTTTGTAAGTGTAAACAGCGCTAAAGGCTAATTTTATTTATTTACTAGTGGCCGCCCGCGACTCCGTTCGCGTGGAAGTCGGTTTCCCGTGGGAATGAGAAGTTTTCCCGCGGTAAAAAGTACCCTATGTGTTATTCTGATGTATAAACTATATTACTGCAAAATGTCATCCAAATCCATGCAGTAGTTTTCACGTGAAAGAGTAACAAACATCCATACATACTCACATACTCACAAACTTTCACATTTATAATATTAGTAGGATATAAGTAAGATAACATTTATAAAACATAGGTAGTACGTTAATTTATGTCAATGATTGTAAGTTAAAACAGCACTAAAGTCTAATTTCATTTACTTAATCGACATACCGCTAGCCCTCTGGAACTGCACGGCGGCGCGCTGGCAGGCTGCGCGCGCGGCGGCGGCGCCGGCCACCGCGTCGTGGTAGGGCCGCGAGCGATCCACGCACGCGCCCAGCCGCCGCGTCAGAGCCTGCAGCCGCCGCGACGTCTCGTCCAGCAGCAGGTGGAACGTCTTCATGGACTCCTGGGAGGGGGGGGATTGGATGATGAGGAATTTAGTATATTTTTTTAGGAAGCGATATATGGATAAGAGTAGGCAATTTAGTATACACTAGTGGCCGCCCGCGACTCCGTTCGCGTGGAAGTCGGTTTCCCGTGGGAATGAGATGTTTTCCCACGGTAAAAAGTATCCTATGTGTTATTCTGATGTATAACCTATATTACTGCAAAGTTTTTATCCAGTAGTTTTTACGTGAAAGAGTAACAAACATCCATCCATCCATCCATCCATCCATACATCCTCACAAACTTTCACATTTATAATATTAGTAGGATAGTAGGAATTTTTAGGAAAGCGATGGTAACCGTTTCTAAAAGTTAACAGTTTAGGAATTACTAATTTATTGGTTTCTTAAGTAAACTTTTAATTGGAAAATCGATGAAGCTATTAATAGAAATTTCAAAGTAAAATAATATACATTGTAAAAGATTTTATTGGAGCTCGACCACTGATTAGGTATTTTGATATTGACATACTTCAGTTTTTTAATTGGATTTTTGTTAATAAGATTGATATAAAATAGCACTTTGATTACCTACATTACATCTCATATAATAGTTCAGATCTTTCCTAGGTAACTTGTGAAATAATCATAGGTACTTTAGATGGTTTAAGAATTAAAATTAGTTTCTTATTGGATCGAAAGTAGTGGTCAACTTTATGGAGGAACGAAACCACAGTCGTCTAGAAGTCGTCGTTTCAAATAGTTTTCGGTAATTTAAAACAGAAAACGAACGAGGGAAAGCAGTGAAGAAGTGGGTAATAGATGAAATTTAACCGAAAATAACTACTTTAAAAGTTATGGAGCCAGAACGGAAAAAGAAAATCTATTTGCCTGTTTGTGTTTCGGTATTTTAATCAGTAAAGTATTTGTATAAATGAAATTTTAAAAGCAGTGTTGATAGACAGATAGTGATGTTAATGTTCCTTTAAGAACTTTGGTGTATAAATATCGTAGTCGCTGATTAATAAATTGTAAAGTCGTATTATTATCTCAAATTCATCGAATGTTACCTATAAACCATTTGAAAACTGGTCATAAAAACATCAAACAATCCACTTGTAAACCAAAATAGTTTTCATAATCCAACCTTGCTCTATCATGATCTCATTTTTATTTCTGCTATAATAAATCTCATACACTAAATCATTGACAATCCGAGCGAATATTAAAACTAGTCTAGTGCTGTTGTATGTCCTCCATTTAATAATTGAAGTGACAGTTGGCGGGCCATGCGCAGGCGCGGGCGACAATTGACCTTATTTAGGTGCGCCGGCGCAGATGGTGCACCTCGCTGCCTATGCGGGCGGCACGAGCGGAATTCGTGAAGCATCGATAAACTAAATGCATTTTTAAAGGTGTCGTTTTCTATATGATATTCACGCTAACTCCTTTCAAACGTGCAATGGATTTTAAATAGTTAGGTATATTTTATAGTTTTAACTGGAATTTAGACCGTGAAAAGAGATACAATATTAAAGTTATAAGTACAATACACTTGAGAACAAAAAAAAACAATATTAAAAAATGATTGTACAAGTATTAGTCTCTTGAATTCTCTACTGACTTAATTTATGAAGAAAACTACAATAGCGTTATCCGTAGGTAGGTAAATCTTGTTTTTATCCAACGATGATCAGCCGCACTCATCATGTTAATAAATACGCTACGCTCTACGCTCATTTAACACCCCACACATTCTATTGCCTATTTTTCTATTCATATTTCTACTTTTAGAGATTTACTTCGAACTCATGCCAATGTGAAAGTGTCTTAAAATGACAGAGAAAAATAGATGATATATGGATAATTATTCCCGGTAACAGATACCTACTCGAATAGTTATATTTAACTATATCTCGATTTTTTTTACGCAATAACTTTTCTTCATCACAAAGTACGAGTAGGTACATTAATCGTTTTAATCTACCAACGAACTATACCAGTTTGCGTTAAAGCCGCACCTGCTAACCACCGTGTACTTAGTTACCGTTTTCACAGGTTCATATTGCGTGTAACCATAGATGTGCATGCGCAGGTAATGTAGTTTTTACGCTACTCTCTTGTTTACTGCGCACAATGGACGATTGTCTCCATTTATGAAGGAGTGGTCTGTTATAATAGTTGTTTGAGTGTATTTTTCCGGTTTTATACTTAAAACATGATTAAGGCTAAGTTTTTTGATGATTCAGAAAGAACTAAAATAAGAGGTTGTAAAATACATATGTACTTGAATCATTTATCATCCTTAAATAATATTAATCCAAGTCGCTAGTTGTGTCTGTTTGTATGTTTGTCGGCTAACTACTCTTAATCCACTAAATGGATTTAAATGCGGTTTTCGCCATTTTTTCAGGTATTCTTTCATTTAAATTTGTAAACAAAGAACATTTAGAAAAAGTTGTTTTAAGTTAGCTTAAATTCAACGGGTCGTGAACAAGTCGCACAAAGTTACACCATAGCGAAGCGTGGGCGGGTCACTAGTATGTGATACAACTAAGTAAATTCATAATAAATTGCAACCTGTATAAAGCAGTCATTTTTATTTGTTGAATAACCAGTAACCATATTACTAATCGCGTATAATTGATAAAAAAGTAATAAACCATGTTATCTATTAGTTCTAGACCTACCTTACAGTAAAAAATTTTAAGTATTTTTCAGAAAAAATAACAAATCCTTGGTCAAACTCTGGTTAATTAAAAATTAAGCTTCATCAACCGATCAATTAAAACCACTGGTAAATCACAAAAAAAAATTGTTTGAATAGTCCTTCTCAAACTAAAGGTAAATCTTTAAATATTGGGCATCTACTATGCAACAATTGTGGTGCCACTGTATTTACGAGTATGTTGACTTTAGACAAAACTCGCTGGCAATCTACGCAAAAAAGTAAAAAAAAAACAAAAAAAATTGAAGAACTCACATCTAGTTCCAACTCCAGCCTGTTGATCTCATCCGTGGCGGCGTTTAGTTTCTCCAGCTCCACCTGGAAGCCGGTAAAGTACTTGAGACACCTGCAGGGCACTGACACCTCGTACTCCCAAACATACGGCAGAAGCAACGCACACGTAGAGACGGGAAACAAGCCCATGACACTACCGACACAACTACACACACGATACAACTACAAACGATTATTTTATCGCTATCACCTCTATAAGATTGCTTCCTGTCCCTACATTAAAGCAACTAGTAACGAAAAATATTACTTACACGAATCTCTCTGAGAGGTGCGGGGCGTAAAAGAAATCAACGCCAATTACCATTATAATTACAATTTATTTCGAATTACAATTAATGTAAAAGTTTACAGTATAATTAGAATTATACATTGGATAAATTTAATTATACAAAAATAGTTGAACGTCCAATTCTAGTTGTATAGATTACAATTTCATAGGGTTAGTTATTGTTTATGCCAATTATATTGAGAATTTGGATTGCACTAAAGAATGTTATATATTTTTTAAGTGTTTATTTAGTATTTAAATATGAGTTATGTATATTGGAATGGTTCACTTGTACTAGACATTATTTAAATCTAATTTATTATACATTGGTGGTGTAGGCTGAACACTTAAAAGTTTTGGTTTTTCAATTGCAATTTTGATGTTAGGCCGATTATACAAAAAATATTGGTATCGAAGTTTCCAAACTGCTCTTACGCCTACAATGTATTTAAATGAGATTGTTAATTAAAAAAAGAATACATCTCTATACCCTGAAATACACAAAAAGAAAAATTTCCATTAAAATAATATATACTTTTCTAAATGCATAACTAACAAACATACTATTGAAGAAAACAAACAGTATTTTCTAAAAATATTAGAGATTCAATTGTTTCATTCAATTTCAAAATTATAAGAATCACCACAGAAGTAGTGTTAAACATAAAATACATAGATACACACAATAAACATGAATAATCTCACACTATTTTATAGTGCTCTGAAATATCTTAAAGGCCTGGAAAATATTTTAAAATAACAATTTTGAAAACAAAGCTGAACTTTCATCAGTTTAATAAACATGGTTTTGTAAGGATTATACAATAAATATGTGATGAATAAACAAAATAACATGGGTTGTTTAGGAAAATAGAATCTAGCAAACAAACTGCTGTTTTAGGTAAAGTAAAAGAAGCGTTAGTTCCAACAGGAAATACTTATTTCAATAATAATGGCACTATCTAGTCTGACAAATAAATTAGTAATAAAGAAAATATTTAATTGTTGCATACCATTAAAACTACAACTAAATAAATTGACGAAAGTTAAAATTGTGATATTAACGTGCATTTTATAATACACTCAAATGTATGGACAGGAAACAGTCCCTTAAGGTACCAACATATACATTTAAATTGCAACCTCTCCTACAGAGTTACACGTCCTCATAAGATACATACAATACACTAAATATTGGGATTCATAAGGTTTTGGACCGATCAGTTGCCGTCGCTACAGCAAATGTATTTGCCGGAAACGAACCGTCGCTTGACGAGCGACAGCCGGTAGCCGTTGCCTATCAGCTCGAACTCAATGCCCGAGAGCGTGGCCCCCTCGCAATTGAACTGCGCCGAGATGGTGCCCTTGTCGGAGGGCCCCCGCGAGAGTTCGAAGCGCGCGCGCAGGGAGCCCACGCCGCGGTCCTCCGAGTGCTGCGACAGCTCGGTGAACCGCCACAGCGCCTGCTCGCCGTCGTCCTTCCACGAGCTCTCCGGCATGGAGATGACCTTGCTGACGCCGCCGGTCATCGGCACGCACACGGACAGGTTGAGCAGCGGCGACGGGGAGCTCATCGCGTGCACGTTGTACTTGTAGTCCACCTTCAGGTCGGTGTGGTCTCTCTCGCACTTCCAGTACGCCACCAGCTGGAACGGACACGACGCGGCGCCCGGCTTCGGACGTATCTGATACTTGAGGATGTCCACGTTAAAGTATTGAGCGGTGGGATTCTTTTCGGATTGTCGTTTGAGTAAAGAAGTGAGCGCAGGCATATTGAAGTCGACCACAGTCGAGTCTCGCGTGGACATCATCGTGTTTATGGTTATGAGCTGTTTGTTAGGTATAACGTTGTCCAATCTGTGGATATTTTTCAATCTGAAACACAGTTTTGCGGGATTGGGGTTATTAGCAAGAACGCCGACTATACCGGTGGGGAACGACAGCATCATATCGCCGGACATTTTGACTTGACATTTGGTTTCTTCCGTGCCGCGGAAGTAGGAATGAATGATTTCGTGGAAAGCGACAGCTAGAGGAATGGTGTCGGCCATGCCGATGGTGAGTGGGGACGGGCCACGGGACCCCGATGATGCGGCTGCTCGGAAGTCGCCTTCCGATCTTCGCGACGGAGGACGTGGCAAAGAGATTGATGAGATAGTAGGCGTCGACGTGCGAACGTTCGACTGAATGTCGCCGACTTCCGTGAAGAGATCGCTCACGTCGGCGTTCGAGACAGGCGTAGGACTTTCAAGTAAATGCGATTGATTCCCTTGAAGAGGTGCATATGGATTAGAGGCATTACCATGAGGTGAAGTAGGGTTGCTAGCAGACGGGCTTTGGAAAAAGTTAAGGTCTAACAAATCAGTACTGGCTTTACTCGTGTTTGCGTTTGAACCACGTCTTGTAGTTCCGATTTTATAAAGCGAAATGTTCTCTACAGTGGCTCTGAGCTCATCTACACTAGCTGACATTGGTGGGCCACCATTGCTGATGGGTTTTATTTCAACGTGTATCTTTCCTTGTTCCCTCTCTTCCTCCGAGTCGGAATCAGACGAGGAATAAACACTGCCCTTTTCATCTTTAGGCCTGATACAGAAGCCTTCGTCGTCGACTTCTGGAGAATTCATCAGATCTTCTTTAGTCGGTGCTTCTTCTTCTTTTTCCTCCAAGTCGGATTTGTCCCCAGCATTCGAGTTTTCGGAGATTTCGTCTTTCTTCTTCTTCGATTTCTTTATTTTCGTTCTAGTTCTGCGGAACCACTTGGACTCCCTGAGTGTGGTCCGGTTCATGTTATCGTCCTTGTCAGGAGCGACGGGCGTAGCGGGGGTGCCGCTGGGGCTGGACGGCGCGGAGCAAGGCGCGCCACCCTCGAGGCTGGCACTCGGCTCATCTTTGCTTTGAAAGTTTGGAGTAAAAAGATTGAGCAGTGAGGTGGTCCTTCTTGAAGTTTTGCTAGCAAAGGACTGGGACTCCTTCTTGGCTGCCTTGACTGCTGGAGCTGGTTTGTGGGAACCATTGGAGACATTCGAGATCTGGTCGGCCTCTGAAATTGAGTTGTTAGCCGAGCCAGGTTTAGGTAATGATGTGGGTAGTTCCACAATATTCTTTTCTATTGAGTTGTATTTCTCTACAAGAAATTGCTCCAAAAGTTTTTCAACAGTCATTTCTAGACAATGATGTTTGAAGTCCCTGTGTACTTGCCCCATGAGGTCATGGTTGTTTTGGATGATATCCGCATAAATATTTATAAACTGTTTCATCTGTTTCAAATGTGCTTCTTCAACATCTTGAAAATGTTTGCATGTTTGAGTCATTTTCTTTTCAAAATCCTGTTTTACTGTACTGTACTTTTCAGCAAGTTGTCTGTAGTCTTCGTGTAGTTTTTTAAGTTTCACTTCGGCTTTCTCAATATCTTTAGCTGAAGCATTATCTTTTCTTAACTTCTCTAGTTCAGAGGCTTTGCCTGTGTAAACATCTTTAGCTTTTTGTAATGCCTGTTTAGTGTTTTGTATAATTAGAACTACCTCTAGTGTGTTAGATTCAGAGTCCTTGACAGCTTTATGTTTTTTGTGAAGCTCATCTGCGTAGCGGGCAACATCTTTGACCAGTTCACTGAGTTTTTGGAACATGTGTTGGTGCAGATTGGACAGTTTCTCTGCTGAACACTTGAGCACGCCCCAGAACGGAGCGAAAGTACCCTGTGCGCAGTTGCCGTTAGCTTGTTTCGCTAATTTAGTTAGCAATTTCGAGTTGGATTCCTCTATATTCGATCTCTCTCTGAGATAGTCCGAGAGCTCTTTGCTGGCGATAAGACCGTATTTCATGTTTTGATATAAAATATCATATCCGTTGTGTTCGCTTGCAAAATAATCTACAAAATTAACACTCATCTTTGTAGTTGTAAAGCAGTGGTACATTGACTCAAAACATTATGTTTTCACTCACTGACCTGTATTCTAGGATCGAGTTCTGTGTCACCATTGTCGTCGGCTGGGATAGTAAACGAGGATTCTTCCATTGTATGAAGTACCTGGCACAAGGAAGCCACTCAACCACCCAAATTACATCACCGACACAAAAGCGTTACATTCACTACACTTTTTGATCAACAAACTATACGCATTTAGGTTAAATTCACAGTCATCACATCAGTTCAGCTGAAACATTCAATAAAATCTTCGAATGATGCGTCCAATTTGCTAATAAATTACAAAAAAATACATTTCTTTCTCATTCAATCAAAGATGACGTCCACTTTCGTGACGTCAAAACATAACATGATAAATTGACTAGATAGAGGTTAGTATAATTTAGTGCTACGTGTAAAACGAAAAAAAACGATGAATAGTTATTTATTTTGTAATTTTTAATAAACTGTTTCACGAATACCAATAGCGATATAACACTATATGATCATTATTCTCAAATAAATTTTTCGTATTTTAGAAGGGAAAGTGAGTATCTGTATGCAAAATATTAAACTTTTTATTTGAAGGCTTGGAAGATTGATAAATGTATGAATTGGGTAGAAATCCTTACTAATCTTTGCTTATATTATAAATGCAAAATGTGTATGTTGTTTCTACCTGTCTGTATGTACCGCTTTTATCAAAATGGCACAACCAATTCAACATAATTTTGTATTAAAGATAAGTCTGATACCTTGGCAAAATTAGGGTACCTACTGTTGTCACGCCGACGAAGTCTCTTTTTCTTTGTCTTAGAAAGAACTCTTTTTGTTTTAGTATATTTTTCAATATCTTAGAATTGATAGGTACAAAATACCACAAAAAAATCACCATCTAAAATTGCATTACATAAAATATTTTTATTAATTATGAGATTAATAAAGCTTACACTAAAAAAACATATATTTGCCGTAAATTTATTTGAAAATCATCTGAAGTTGAAGCTATTCGTTTTTGTTTACAGGTATATTCGGTAACTTATTCAAAATTATGGACTTAGATATTTTGCTAAAATAACTCTGACATATTAGCATCTTTTTTTTTGAAATCATCATTCAATACGATTTTACTAGTGGCCGCCCGCGACTACGTTCGCGTGGAAGTCGGTTTCCTGTGGGAATGAGAAATTTTCCCGCGGTTAAAAGTACACTATAAGTTTTTCTGATGTATATTATTGTAAAGTTTCATAAAAATTCGTTCTGTAGTTTTTACTTGAAAGAGTAACAAACATCCATACAGCCATACATACTCATAAACTTTCACGTTTATAATATTAGTAGGATGTTTTGTGATTCTCCAAAAGATTGTACTATTGTCGTTCGTATTCTTAGTCATCTTTACCGGTATCAATTGCAATACCGTTTAAGTAAGAGCTGTTATATTTCTATGGCAACATCTCTAAAAAAAGTCTATGGTTATGTAATGCGACAAAATTAAAAACGTCGCCTTTATAGTCTGTTTGCTCTGGTCTCTCTTTTCCTCTCATTGCAATACGCTCAATTGTTGCACCAACGCGCATATTCTACTATCAATTTAATTTGGACGTATATTCAGAGATGCCTTTTGTCGAATTTGACGTAAAACAACTTCAAATTCTGCTTGGTCTAATTTCGTTGTTTCATTGAAGCGGATTTAAATTAAAATTCTTTATATGAGTGACTTAACTAACAGTTGGCATTTGTTGGCTGATTGCTTACGAGTTGTCCGCGTGTCCAGAGTTTGTTTCTGAGACGTGTTCTAAGTCGATCTGTATGCAACTGTTACGCGTTGCCTCGACTATGTCTTACCAAGGATCACCGTATTCAGGGGGCGAGTACGACTTGGAGGACGACGGGTACGACGACGTGGATGAATACAGAGAACAGGAGGAGACGGTGCCACCGCCGCCGCTTGACGACAGCGACGAAGGTATGTTTTGTTTACGCTCTTCGTCACGACTCAAATTTCGGCGTCATATTTCTGTCATTGGCTTACAACTTGTTATTCCGCACTAGATACATTGTTTTGGTGTCTGTAAACACTAATTATGTAATTGTAACAAGGTTAGGTTATGATAAGGAGGTGTATGTGTCAGCAGTGCGTTCCCGCGTATTTAGTTACCTATCCGTGACGTAATGACCGTATACGGCCACTTTCACCTCGAAAACTGGTCCATTGTGAACTAAATGTAAATTGCTTTGATGTTCAGTTATTGTGATGCTTCAATGAAAGGCCACTGCCACCTGTTTGTTAGTTTTATTTGGCCACAGCTGTTACAGTCATTAGTGTTGTTAAAACATGTTTTTCTTTGTCCAGACACTGAGGAAGCCAGTGAGACAGATATACCCAACAATGAGGAACCTCTGGAGATCAAGGAACAGTATGTATCCACAACTTTTTGCTAGTTACATTTCCAAATGATACACATCTTGTATTGATAACTTGGTTGTTTATCTTGATTACAACATCTAAAAGATAGTGACTAACTTCCTATTCAACCTTTTCAACATGTATTTAACTTTACTCTACTATAAATGATAAACTAAAAATAAATAATTTTTATTATTATTTTTGAAAAAAAATTGTAATAACACCATGAAATCCTTTCCAGAATATACCAGGATAAGTTAGCCAACCTGAAGAAGCAGCTACAGCAGTTAGAAGATGGCATACATCCAGAGTTCTTACGGAGAGTGAAGAAATTGGAACACCAGCTCAATGAGAGACTTCGACTCAATAGGATTTACAAGTAAAATTCACATTAAAACTGCTTTCATAAAGAATTTACCAATCAATAGATTTTTTGAGCGCTTTAAAAAATACACATATCTCAGTTCTATGAAAAACACTTGCTTATTGTTTAGCTGTAGGCCAACCTTAAGGTTGGTTGCACAGAATGACAGTATAAAACCACAAATACTGTACTTACATAAAATCTTATTTTATTTAACTCTACCCACAAAACAGCTATTAAAACAATACAACATACAGTACAATTGCAAAGATATTTTATTTTTATAAATTCTTTTTTCCTTCTGTAGAGACCACATGTACGATGTGATAGAGCGGGAGTACATTGCAGAGAAAAAGGCTGCGGCAAAAGAATTTGAAGAGAAGAAGATAGAACTGCGGGAGAACCTGCTCAGTGACTTTGAGGATAAGCGGAAGATGATTGAGACGGAGAGGCATAGCATGGAGCTGAACGGAGACTCTATGGAGGTATGTCATTTGATAAATTCGCAACTTATCGTTTTTTTTAATGTCCTAATGGTATTGTAAGTAAAACTGCAAATATTTATCTTTCAATGAAACTCTTAAACAATGTCATTTTTAACAGCTATCTGAGTTTATTACCTTACTTAAGCAAGCCATGGACTTGACTATTTTCACTGTAAAAATCTTTTAAAACAAATTAAAATTACAATACATTACAGTAATTTCGAAAATTTAATAAAAAAACTGCTGTTTTTTTTTGTTAAAAAAGCAGGTATGTCGTAATTTATTCCACCCTTACCAAATAGGTCTTAAGTTTAAAACCCATGTTCATGTTCACAAATGTAACATTACCCTATTACTTATTGTCTATTGCCTATTTACTATATTGACTGCCTGAAATGGATCAAACAAGTCTCAAGCTCAGAAAGCCATTATTTTTAAATGTATGTTAACCTTTAAGATCATTACCAAGGAATTCTTGTCTGATCTTAGATAAAAAATAGTCTTAACATAACAATAGTTGACATTTATATGTACCTTTACTTACATACAAACTTAATGATTTGATTTCAAAGGTTAAGATCTGCAACAATAAGATTATATTTATTTTGTAATAGTCCCCAATTAGCAACCTTCTTATATCATGAACTTCATGTTAGTAATCTTAAAAAATATTTGAGGTCAAATAAAGTTAGAATGAAATGCATTAAAACTTACATATCTTCAAACTTTCTAATTGGGAGTTATAATGGAAAGTTACTTACATTATAGATAGTTGCAATCATCTGGAATTGAGTTTTGTTAATTTTTTTGGAACAACCGTGTAAAAATTGAGAATTATTATTAAGATCTAACGACATTTCGTAAACGTAAATGCACAAAGCGCAATAACCATCCATTTTCAGTGCAATTTTCTCAGACTTCTCCACTTAGAAATTTTGACTTATTTCGTTCACCATCGTCCACAGAGAAGTGTATCCCTTTCTCACCCCCTCTATCTAGGTTCAATTACCTACATCTCTTCCCCGTCCCCAGGTGAAGCCAGTGATGAAGCGCATCCTGCGCCGGCGCGCCAACGAGCCTGCGCCCGCGCCGGAGAAGCGCCGCAAGCCGCTCGCGACCACGCTCACCTACCAGCTGGACGACAGGGATATAGACGCGGATCTCAGGGCCATCGCCAGACACTCTCCGCCGAAGAACTCGCACAACAACCAGCCGAGGAAGCATCTGAATTCGAGCAGCTGTAAGTTTCATACTTGCTTCCTATTATTATTTTTTTTTTTATTTGTTAAGATGTGAAATAATAATAAAAAAAACACGCTGTATCAGGAAGGAGTTTTCATAATATTTGGTTGTTATCGATCCTTAATAAATGTGCAAAATTATTTTGAAGTTCCAAAGCACTTCAAAGTTTCGTTCAAAGTTTCCGTTATACACTAACATAGTACGTATACGGTCAAGGATAATAAAAGCGAGTGCTGTAGTTAAAGACATTTGATTTGGTAGTAAATGAGTTACGGTGCTTGCAATGACGTACTGAAATATTATACGATAAACTAGCTATAACAGTGACGTAATAATCAGATAAGGAATAGTCACAGAATATAAGTTTTCTGTTGTTTGTATTGTTATCAAACTTCTATTTAGTTTTTACCTAAGTATAACCCATTGGCCAACAAATTAGAATAAAAACATTCCTAACCAATAAATTGTTGATCAATTCCTGCCACCAAGTACCCACTTTACCAATGTCCTGATAGATAGCCTTCTAGTATGCTTCTTTCTTACATAACATTAACTTCCACCATGGTTTTTCTGGTTTTTCATTAGATGACCCTCACCTCCTTAGGGAAGTAATATGTTTGTACCACAATCTAGTATTAAAACATTCAACTAATCTATGAATACCTCGTAGGGAAGTAATATGTTGTACTATGATCTAGTATTAAAACATTCAACTAATCTATGAATACCTCGTAGGGAAGCAATATGTTTGTACCACGATCTAGTATTAAAACATTCAACTAATCTATGAATACCTCGTAGGGAAGTAATGTGTTTGTACCACGATCTAGTATTAAAACATTCAACTAATCTATGAATACCTCGTAGGGAAGCAATATGTTTGTACCACGATCTAGTATTAAAACATTCAACTAATCTATGAATACCTCGTAGGGAAGTAATGTGTTTGTACCACGATCTAGTATTAAAACATTCAACTAATCTATGAATACCTCGTAGGGAAGCAATATGTTTGTACCACGATCTAGTATTAAAACATTCAACTAATCTATGAATACCTCGTGGGGAAGCAATATGTTTGTACCACGATCTAGTATTAAAACATTCAACTAATCTATGAATACCTCGTAGGGAAGTAATATGTTTGTACCACGATCTAGTATTAACACTTCAAGTAACACGTGTATACCTCGGCGCAGGCTCGTCGCCGGGGCGCGAGGAGCCGGCCACGCGCGTGGAGGACGGCAAGCTGCTGCACGAGCGCGGCTGGTTCCACCGCGGCCAGGCCGTGCTGGTGGAGGGCCGCGAGCACGCCAGGTTCCCGGCGCACATCCACGCCATCACGCCGCACGCGGTACGTAGCACGGGGCAGCTGACGATGGCTGCTTGTTGATAGACAGCACTGCTGGCTGCTTCCACCGCGGCCAGGCCGTGCTGGTGGAGGGCCGCGAGCACGCCAGGTTCCCGGCGCACATCCACGCCATCACGCCGCACGCGGTACGTAGCACGGGGCAGCTGACGATGGCTGCTTGTTGATAGACAGAGTATGTTCAGCTGTGGGGGTTGAACAGGGTAATTAGGGTCGGTAGCCTGCGGGTCGGGGGTGCGGGGGCACCTCCACCCGCATTGCACGGATCGCCGCCGTCTGATGGGAGTGGTCTGGCGCACCGGGCCGCTCCCTCTGTCGGGCCCGCCTTGTCATAGGCGGGCACACGCCGGAGGTGTCATGGTTGAAAGGCTACGGCTGTTCTCATGGCATCTCCACCCAGGCGTTAGAAGGCGCGCGGGTGGTTTTTTAGTGGGTATGCCGACTTTAGGTGACTCCTACATAACCCTTGGCCTCCCCCGAAGCCAAGGTTATACAGGGTTATTTCTAATTAGCGCATCACCTCTTGTAGGCAGCTTTTCTACATCAATCCCAACAACATTTAACCAACGCATATTTAAAATAAAAATTTAAAAAAAAAAAGTTTTTCCATACAAATTTATTAGGCGCATCTAAACGGTACAATACTCTACGCGCACGCAACTGGCGTGGCAGGCGCGCGGGCGACGGGGGGGGGTTACCGGTTTAGGAACTTCTTACAAAATACAGAGTTATAAATAACAGAGCGCGCAAATTTGTTTTTGTTTTTTCGTTTTTGTGTTGATTATAAAGTTTTGCAAAAAGTCGTAGAACAAATGTTATTGGGATTGATGTAAGGAAGCCGCCTGCAAGAGGTGATGCGCTAATTACAAATAACCTTGTATAGGTACCTATAAAAGGTTTTTCCATCCAAAAAAAAAAATAAGGGTAATTTAGGGTCATAGAAATAGTGTGAATGGTGATGAGTTAAATGTTTTTTGGTAAAGGTATTCATGGATAGATACTTTGCTTGAGTCTTAAGCGTTTCTATCCCTGCAACGGATTTAAATAGGATTTTTTTATATGTATATGAAAGAGTTTTCTGTTATTTACGTAAAATTCTAGATTTGTTAACTTGTCTGAAAATAACGTGTTAATATAAAAAAGGATTTTGCCACGTTCATAAAGTGACAAGAACCTTATTCGATTCATGATTAACGTATTAAAACAACAGCTTTTTGGAACTGAAGCTGTTTTGACTGCGTGCTGAATTATAACGTGATTTATCTGCAGATTATGAATTACGAATTTAACTTGATTTTATCCTTCCAGATATGGGTGAAAAAGGCGAGCAACCACGAGCGCGTCCGGCTTATCGTGTCGCAACTAGCGCGCGGGAAAGTGACGTTAAAACGACGCGCCTCGTAAAGTGATCTGTGATATGACAGTGACAGGTGAATGAGAACGAACGAGTGAATGAACGACGCGAGTGTTGCTCAATCGGACTAGTACAAACGCTAGACGTTCGGCAAAACAACTGACCCAAGCTCAGCAATCTTGAACTCAATGGCTATCGACATTACATTTATACGTACATTTCGGCAGCGTACTTCTCTAAGCTCAGTCATTAGATAAGCATTGTAAATGTTAGGAACACTAGTCATTTCATAATCTTACTTTTGACAAATCACGGGCAGGTTTTTTTTGTAATTTGAACGCAATAAGGGTCAAAATGGTAGTGTCGGACATTTGTGGTGATTTCGTTTTTGAAATCTGTGTAATGCATTTTTAAATATATTATTTAACTGTGTCCTGCGTGGGGACGTTGTGAATGAATGTAATTCAACCATTTATTTATTTTCCATTTGTTTCGAGCTGCTTTTTGTGTACTTACGATCGTTTTCTTTTTGTATTTTTTATGCTGAAATATGTTTTTTTATTTATTGAGATATTGTGTATAAAAAGATACTGAATAATTTACCGAGGTTGCAATATGAGCTTAAAGTTTGGATTGATAAGAGTATGGATTTTTTAATCTATGTTTACTATTGAATTTGACTATTGGACAATTATAACCGATTGCAATCAACACAAGTTAATTAAATTAACAAATAAGATCGATTTTGCACATTCATGACATTAGATTTACTCTGTCCATTGACTTCTTTAAACGGCAAGTATCAAACATGTGCAAATAATAAGTTAATTTTTTAGTATTTTATTTCGACTGTGGTTACCCATCGTCTTCCATTATTGTGTGACACATTAGTAGAATAGCTGTGACGAAACTGATTGTGTAATTAATCACCCATATTTTGTGGCAGCATCACTGATGACCGCGCTTTTATTTGACATTTTGACGTTCGCTACATACAAATCTGTGTCAAAATATGTCAAATTTCGCTTCTCAATTTTTACACAAAAAAAAATAAAACAGATGAATTTATATTTTTGTAATACAAGGTGATTCATTTGTGGTTTTCAACCCCGTTCCTGTTTAAAACAATTGCTACAGCCCATTTCGAAAAGTAAAGTGTGGTTTATTTTTTAATTAATTATTTTGGCAAAATATCTTGACAATCATACTGTATACAAGCGCAGATGACGATTTTAGTACCCCTCTTTGTTTTACATTGTAAAAAACGAAACGAAAGCCGCTTATGAATCACGGTGTATATAATCTAGCAGAGTGTATAAAATCCAATACATGATTGTTACACATAATAATCAACAAGTCATTTTCGTGTTGTCAACGTTTCGATTGAGAATTCTCCCCAGCAGGACGAAGATATAAATGCCCTAGTATAAGAGAATTAATTTATATCGTTTAAGTTTTCTCTACATGAAATAAATGGCAGGATGATTTCCGAAAAGTGATCTCTGAGTTAAAGCACAAAATGAAAATTACATTTTGGCCAATAGCAATAGTTTTAAGAGACGCCAAAAATATTGCTGTCACTAAAGATATAAGACAGAGACAGGTAGTCATTTCGCGTGTAATTATGACACGATCAAACAAGTGTAGTTTCAGGACGTTTTGTCCAATTTTACACCGATTTGGACCTAATTAAGTTGGTCGTTTTGGACCTTATTATATATCCGTCTTCTTCTAATAAGACGATTAAGAAATTGATGGCAATATTCTCAGTCTAATTTAGAAAGCGTTGCTTCGGCCAAATGTTCTGAGATTTCATATTAAGTGAATGCAGTATTGTGTAAAATTGTACATAAAGTGTAATTTTAATATTGTAATATACTGATCAAATGACTTTCATTGTAAATAGGAGGTTTTGGATTGTCACGTTTATTCCAGAATTATTTTTATATTACTATTGAGAATGCCGTGTAAATGTGTAATGACAATTTGTAAATACAGATGTATGTGGATATTGATTTTACGAATGTAGATGATATTTGAGAACAAGATCTTTTAAAAATATATGTATTATTAGGAAGCTTTGGTGTTTTTTTAAATCCTATATTTGACTTTGACTTTGACATTTACCAGCTGTTTAACTAGAACAAAGCATTATATATACAGAATTAAAGGATTCTCAACAATGATTGGAAGCTCTTTTGATTATGTTGATATGGATTGCCTTATCAGGGGTTTGGACGCGTAAGGTAAACAACGATCACAATTTATTTACGAAGTGGTAATTCCCTTTCTAACGCTAACCTGCGTTTGAAAGGGATTGTTACAAAACGTTAAACGCAACGGAAATTTTATAATAACTAAACTTACTTTGTAGTAAATAATCTAAACAATTTCAATCAAGTTGTTTGAAACTGTCTACGATGTTCATCTTAAAACATTGAAGAAATCTGAGGGTTAAATCGTGCGTTTTGCAGTTAAAGACCGCTCTTGAAGCTTGAGACATGGTTTATCCCGGCATACTTTAACAACCTCCCAAAAATATAACCGTGAGATTCTTACGACCTTAACGTTAGATCATTAATGTTTCTAAATGTTGAGAGATATTAGGTATACGATAAAATCGATGCTATCTCGAGTGCCATAACAAATGAATATCGATTAGTATTCTGAATGCGGTTGTATCACAGTTTATTGAAGCAAGTTTATATACCTATCCTACCTAAGCAATAAGTAAATCTGGTATGGACGCTTTTCAAATCGGTTATTTTACAGTTTTAGCAGAGGTTTCATATTTACTTTCTAATGTAACGTAAGATGGGTTTAATAGCTATTTTGGTAATACATAACAGACTTAAAGTACCTAATCCATTTATTGGGGACAGATGATCAACTTAAAAATTACCTAAGCAATGTATGGTCAAAATCCTTTAAATGTAAGTAGTTTTTGTTTAATAACGAAGCCAAAAATAGATTGGTTGATTAAATCATTGATAAAACCTTTGCTCTAAGCAACTTAATGTGAGATAGTTGACGGAGTTTAATAGAAGATTTGTAAATGGTTTCACTGGTTACCTTTTTAGAACTTGGGGGTTAATCTTTCAAACAAATCATTAAATTCGGTCTAACAACATTGCCATGAAATGTAGACACTTTAGTAACATTAAATATAGATGGCGTTTATCGTGTTGGTAAAAGAGTCGTTTTGTAATTTCTTTTGCAGTTTATACAAGTTTTTAAGATTTTTTTTCTATTTCTTAAAATTGTTGACCTACATACCTACGTATATTAAAATGTAATAGTGTTTTTTATTCTTTTCTTTTTCCTAGAAACTAAGAATAAACATCTGAACAAAGGGAAATAAAATCAGTTTATATTATTCCCGGATTATTTAGAATTCTATGACCTACGCTGATTTACTGAAGTACCTAAACTACTTGATACGTAATCTGAATGCAAAAGTGCATTTAGTCATCCTTTGGGAAAGCCCTTAGGTTCGTGGGAGACTGTTTGACTGGTGTAAATTATGGTTTGTTGATCGAATTGTGCTTATTCTTTTTCTCAGTAAATGTGAGGCTATTGGCTCTGAACTGTCGAGCTTTCGACAAAGGCTTTGACGGTTTGAAAACTTGACTTACGAAAACTTATTCGTTAGTTCGCCGAATTTGTAGGCACCTGCTAAGACAAATTTTAGTAGAAAATTACAACTCTTATAATAAATAAAAGCTTTTACACTATCTGAAGACGATTAAAAAGCAACAAGTACGATCGCCGTAAGTATAAAGCTCAATTTTTACTTAAGTTTAAACGGATTAGGGTTTGTAGTGTTTGTTAAATGTTCCATGGCTGCCGCATAGATTTATTATCTTCGCTCTCGCTCTTACTAGATGGAGCACTGCCTGTAAACAATAGCTTTGATCTTGCGGCAGTTTTTTATTTTCGTGAAAACTCGTGTGTCAAATAATACATAACTGTTCGAAAAGCTTCCGACCAAACCATGACATGTTTTCTGACTTAGTACTAGGAACAAACCAAGATGTCGCTTAAGTCCAAACCTTTTATTTACTCATCATCCTCGCTGAGCAACAAAATAATACGTAAAAAAATTCAAGCTCGACAAAACGGAAACTACACATCTGTCTTTTTGTAGTTTTTCAATCATTTTGGCAATAAAAAATAAATGTTTCAAAAGTTTTGAAACGCCATCTATATATGACCCCTGACATTCCTTGCAAGCTGTTATATGTTAGTAACTACTCTTAAAATTGACTATTTTTTAACCATCAACCACCTACCTACGGTCTCAGAGACCGTAATGTTTTATAAAATTCAAATATAATTTTAATAAAAAAAAAGATGGTTATTTTTTACTACTTTTTATGTTAAAAACTTACAAAAATAAGAAACAAATGCTATATTTTTTTTTCAGTTCCTAAAGACAATTATAATTTAATAGCAAATATTTGGTGCTAAAACGAAGCATTGGCGTATAAAGTTGCATGTTTTGTTACGGAATTTTAATTTGTTAATTGAAATCCTAAAATCAACGCAATTATCTATTAGCGGTCTTTGCGACCGCACGGTGGTGGTAACAGGACAAAAATAGGTGCTAGGTGGTTAAGGGTTAATGTCAAATATTATGTCATATAAAAACAGGGGCGTAGGAGTAACAATATTTTTGAGGGCCCTATAAAAAAATATTTAAACATAGATTCACAATTACTCCTCGCCCATGGTACTCGTAAAATGCGGGATAATAAAGAAGGTAAAAGCACCAATTATAGACAATATAAAGAATATTTTTCTTTTTGCTTATTCATTTATGGATTTTACTATACACGTTTCTAGGGTTTTGGATGTTATAATAAATAGTGACTTTTAGAACCAGTTTTCGTTTATTTAATAATCCTATATCTAGACCATATCTTGTAAAAAATATTTTACTTTTTTAACACCGTCAATTTGGAAACGTATGGATTTATAAAGATTTTTTTGTTTAAAAAAAATTATAAAGTAAGCTTTATTCAATGTGTAGGTTTAAAATATACATTCTTTTTAAGTTTTCACTATTTTATGGCCCCTGCAGCTCGGGGGCCTCAAAAAATTGATACGGCGGCTACGCCCCTTCATAAAAGTTGACACTAGCTCGGGTAGGTTCGAGTATGCTGAATTCAGCACACTTATGTTTTGCCGCATTTTACGAGTACCAGTGCTCCATCTAGTAAGAGCGAGAGCGAAGATAATAAATCTATGGGCTGCCGGTTGTAATTCATTTTCATGAATGTAGGGTAGGTTCCTAAAACCATAATAAAGCTAACGGAATAGAATAGAATATGTTTATTTTCCATTGGTAAAAATTTACATGTCACTTAAAAATATAATTCCCAAGTGCCTTTGGTGTCTATTTTGGCGCAGTTTGTCCGGGAGGGGATCTTTTACAGCCTGATCCGTGGTTTTTACTCACACAGTTGAGTTAAGTGACACAGGTGTGAGAAGTATTAGATTTAAGATCTCAGCAGGCCCTAGACCTGAAATTACTTATAAACTAGGAGTGACTCTAAGCGTCAAAGCCTATGCTGACGGGGGAGGGTCGTTCTTTTGTGTAGCGGTTTAGCCCTCTCGTATTTGTGTAAGTATTCTATGTCGCCTATTCTATTTGAGAGAAGGAGCGGGTTAAAAGCTAACGGAGAAATAAAGTATGTGCTATTTAACTACTTTCTTCTTCTACTTAAACAGACATTACCTAATTAAACAAAACACCGTTAAAGCACTAACCACCTATGACCCCTAAATATCTAGGTATTTTCCACGCCAAAACAAATTAAAAATCAATTAACGGAGCTCAAGATCAGTGCAAACAGTCGTCTCTATCCAAACAATGGTACAGTTTCACAGTTAAGTGTCTCGGCCGCAGTGAGATACCGAAGTTGATGTCCTGCGCCGACGCAGCGGAGGCATCGCGCGCCATTCAAAAACCCGCCGCCGCCTGACACTACCGCTCCCAAAAACCTTTTTTTCTTTTAAATTAGAACCGATCGCGATTCCAATCACGCAGAGAGTCCTAGGCCGGCCGCCGCGCCACTGACACATTTCTACGATTACGCGCGCTCTTTGAATTTAGAACCGTTGCTGATTGGCCTTTACGGCCAGTGTTCTTTTTTTGAGTGAAAACTCGTGAGCTTTGGGAAAAGTGACCTTGGTGCCAACTATTGGATTGCGATAAACGGTGAGTATTTTACTTTTTGTGTGTTTATAAAATAATATTCGAATCCACTTTAAAAGTCGTAAAATTATAATTGTTAAACCAATTAAAATATCTAAAGGCAGTTAAAGATGTACCTAACAAATAGGTAGACAGGTTTTCGTACAAAACATAATCAACCTTTGATATTAAAATTTAAGCCAATTTGTTTTCCTGGTTATGGACCGTTTAATTTAATAATGTTTAATATACAACCAAGTTAGTAGTGTATTTTAAGTCTAATGATTAGGTACCTGTAGCATCTGCCCAACAACTGCGAAAAAATTATTATGTTTATTGCCCAAAAGTGATAATCAATTTGGATGCGCGGTAGTCACTTATATTTTTCTTTAAGAGGTTAGATTATCTTCCTCCTTATTTATTTATTTACATACCCATAGCTTCAAATGATAATTTAAGATAAAAGGTAAGTGTTCAATTGCATGATTAACTAACTTTATGGAGATGCCTAGCTTTACTTCCTGGATTAATAAGTTTGTCTGAGACTCGAGAGAAACTAACCAAACAAGGGTAGTTAGGAAAAATGGTAACGTCGTAAGTCGAGGCTTATTGTACCTATCCAAGAGCCTTAGACTAGAGTTCGATAGAACTTTTCAAGCTCTTTAAAGTCTGTCAACAGCAATTATAAACATTAAAAACGGAAACACCTGCCTCACCTATGATTATTTTATTAATGAAAATCTCTTAATTAACCTTTGGTTAAATGTAAAGGTGATTTATAATATCACAACCGTGCTACATTTCGCTTGCGCAGACCTAAGTACGTCTATTTAAAGTAAGTGATAAATTGATATGATAACCGGGTAAATAAGTGCTTATTTACTTCAGTTATATTTAATATTATTTAAACGTGAAAAAGTTAATTATACGGAAGCGACACCTATAGACAATTAGCATTTTTCTCGTTTTAAGATCAGTTACACGCACGCTAAGTGTCCATAAAAAATACTTAAAGGTTTTTAAATATTTTGGCTAAACTCACTAATAATAATTATCATAAACATGATGTTTTTTAAATAATCCAAACAAATTAAACCGGTCATATGAAACCGCTTTGAGTTGCTGACATTTTCAGTTGAAGAAAAAAAGTAAAAATGGTCGCTAGCTCTTGTATTCTTGTATGGAAAGATACGAATAAAAGGATCTATTATTATAAAGAGATAAATAACGAACTTTATATCGACTTATCAGTCGGTATTTAAACGAATTCTAAATTTAAATCACTAATTCTTAATAGATGTGAGCGTTAAAAGTATATTTTTAAGTGCACGACTTACAAATATAACTTCTACTTGCTTGTGTGTTAGGTTTAAAATCAATGAATCAATAATGTTGTTTTGAATTCAAATTCACCTATAATGTTACCTGCATCAAGGAAGAATATTCGAAAACGAACAAAAACCTTAATTTAATTATAGCATTTGACCAGCACCGGTCAGAAATGAACATCTAGTTAAGTCTCTTTTGCAAGATATTTGTTTAACTTTGCCTGTGTAAAGTTCGATTGACTTCTACTACTACGTCTTCTTCCTTGCGAGTAAAATCTATTGTTGATAAACGCAAACACTTCAACCAATATCATTGTTACTAATTTAAAAAGATTTATGATCGGTGTTTATTTATATTTGCCGTCGTGTCGTTATAACCGAACTGTTATGCTGTCAACTTGTGAATTCTGCATCGAATCTTGCAGATTTCTTCATTAACCTTTAGTGAAATGCTAATTTTCGATCATCGGACATCATGCGAGCCATATAACTTTGGTTTTATATTAAAATGAAGACATCCATATTTTAATTTAACGAGATCTTTATAATAACCTACCTATACCAATTAACCGTGTTACATTTTTACAAATTAAGTATAATAACTATTTCAGTTTCGTTTTTATGTTCCTCGTCAAACTGAAGTTATGTTTTGATTCTATTATTTATAAAAGCTGTTAATAAAGATTGCTAAAACAATAGTATTGAATGAAAACTTTTATGTATAAGGCCGTGTAAGTTTGACCTTGTCTTTCATCTATTAATTTTTTCTTTTATATGCTACAGAACTGACATATTTCACGATACGTTTGTCATATCATTAATATTAATATTTTCAAATTTATACCATTAGCGGTCGTCGAACTTTTTTATTTATTTATTATTATAGCCTTAAAGGAAATCGTTTACTGTGGCCATGAAATTATCCATCAAATGTTGTGTGATTATTAATAGAAATAAAATATAATTTACCGGTTAACGACCTTTAAAAATCAAGCATAATCACCGCCGTTGCTAAGTAAACTTTAAACGGGTATATAATTGAAAAGTCGAAATTGATTGCTATAATTTTAAATGTTAAGTGAAAAAACAGTGACGGGACAGTTACACCATCATAAATACCAAGTATTAATTCTCCGTCACCGAATTATTCATTTACGTCGTTATTATGTGCAAAAAAGTGCGCGTACGCATCGAACGGGGGCGATAAAAAGTGGTTCGGGACGAGGTCAGGTGCCATCTGCAATTTATTGTCCTGATCGACGGAGACTGATAGGGTGCGTCTGCGCATGGATTTGGGGTGTTAAAGATTGCTGATTTGCAAAGTTCAGTTACGCATGTTTTAAATATGCTTCAATACCGCGGTCGCCCACGATTTCGCATTTTTAAACACAATGCTCTATTAAGTAACGCCCACGGGATTGGGCTGATCTTGTGTGATCTTAATTCTTTAAAATTATTAGTTATTAAAGAAACTAGGAATAAAATGGTTAGGTGCATACCTAAGTTTGTGCTTAGTAATTTTGAGATTTGTAACATTTAAGTTCTACTTAAATTTATAAGGTAAGTAATACTAAAGGAGTGTTAAAATATTCCACTTTTTAAATTTTACCGAAATCTCAATAAAAATAGCCACATAAATTAAAAACGTTACTATCCTTTAACAGCTTTAACTGATCAATATCTAAACACAACAAGTACACTACGTATATATGGTTCATACAAAAGACTTAAACGCGTCACATGCGCACGCGTCGATGTCTTCACCACTGTGGAGCGACAATTAAATATAACACAATGAAGCTGTTATGACATTAACATATTTCCAAAATTGCTGTTCCTCGTTGTTCAGATAATAATTTACAATTTAATTGCAGAGAACTCATAAATTAATTACAAAATGTTATAATTGTTGGTATGGTAGGGTTTTTTTTATGTAATTTAAGAGTTGTACAATGAAAATCGTGTTTTGTGTATAGGATGTGAAAAGGCAAGTAAAAAGTGAAAATTGATTATGTAAACAGTAGGTAAGTACGATGGGATATGGTCTTTTAAAATGTCTAACTCGCAAATCCTAAATTAATATAATTGACAAATGAATCATTGAGACAGTATGCTGATTACTAAAATGGTAATTGAGATTTCGGCATTCTTTTGCATTTTCTTAAATCTTTTATGATATGAAAATGACTAATAAATGATACATACGGACTAATGGAACATACCAAATATGCGTTAATTTACTTCTTCTTAGACCTACAATCAAGTTAATTGATAAAAGGAACAAAACTTTATACTATAACCAATAAAATAAAACCCTTCATTAAAAGTACCAAAATAAACTGTTTTCTTGTACCGAGACCCTGATTGACATATAAACCAAGAAAAATAATATAATTTCTCGTCCATACATCTCAACTCTAAAGATATACGATCTTTTTATCGTTGTTTATCGAAAGATAAACAAAAACCAACCGATTCAGTTAACATTTTTTATCCATCTTTTTCTTAACTATGTTTTAATGCTATTTGCAATAATAAAAACTGGTGACAACTAATTAAAACGTAATTAAATGACAGTTAAAGTCAACTCATAGGCAATTGTGTATTAAACGGTTCTTTATTGTAGCTAATGAGAAAAAGTTGATAGTTGTTGATAAAGGGTATTAAATATGGTGTATTTATGACATTTTACATGTCCTTACAAGTCCGGGGAGTAGTTTTAATTATGAAGATGCGTCGTAATGCGCGGGCGCAGGGACCGCTGCGTAAAGTGCAAGTGTTATTGCGCAAAAAGTATGCGTTTATTTTTCTGTCATGGTTTTATGTACGAAGTGGACTTGGCGGTATAATATGGAAATAGAGGAAATACGTTTTTTTTTGTCATTACTTAGTAAGTGTGTTTTGGGTTAGGTATTTTAAGATTTATTGAAAATATAAGCATTAAGTGTATCGCATCAAGAAGTTGTCTATAGTGTTAAATCGGCAACCTTTTCAATGTATTTTGTTTGGTTTGCGCATTCATTATGAGTATTACTGAATAAATATGTTTTCACTGTTTATTCTTAATTTTAAATCTGTCTTAAAAATAACCTCTAGTGTCTTCATAGTCAAACAGAATATCTCCTACTGTACTCTTATTTTAATCAATTTAAACTTAACTTCCTCTACACCCTTAAGCTATCACTTTAAACCGTTAACTTTCTCAATACTCAACATACCCACTTTATGTTCACATCTTAAAAGCCTTTTTACATATGTAGTTATGCCATGGACCCAAACAATGAAGCTGCGCAATGCCACATGCCTGGGCTGTGTTTATTTGAGAAGCACGTCAAGGCGCATGCGCGGTAATTGCCCGGGAACATTGCTTGCGCGCGCGCAAGGTTTGTGGTAGATGGTGACTGTTAAGGTCTTGTGGGGAATGTAGGAAGAAAGGACGGAGCTGTAAAGGATACATTTTATTTGTTAATTATGTACGAAGTGCTTTACGTATTTTATTTATGTATCTAACTGTTTAGATGTCTTAAGTCTAACCCTTATGTATAGTCGCTCTTAAAACATAAAAAAAATATGGGTATAAACGAGTTTTTTTATTTTATTTTGATTTATTTAAATAGAAAATGTGTAGATTTTTTATAAGTTGTATTTTTTTTATCATTATTAGACTAAATGGTATCTAAGTATTTGAAAAGTTAGTTTTATTATCTTATTGTATAGATTTACTTATTTCTTACGCTCATTAAATCTTTTAGGAATAACTTAATGCCACATTTTTACGCTAGTATTCAATGTGTAAGGAACAACTGCGCGGGAGCAACTACTATTAACCATAATGAGGTGTCATGACATATGATCTTTACTAGAATCGCCAATGGAATCGCCAATCAGTGAAATCCTGCGAGAGATAACCACTGATTTATTATTACCAATTTGTATGTTTTGTAAATAATTAGTTTAACGTTTCCTTTATGGGTGTAAATAAGTAAGTAGGTATAACAAACATTTATTTGTTAAATAAACAGATAAATCAATACGTACTTGAATTATGGACAGTATTAAAAAGATGCAGTAGTAAAACTTTAGAGTAATAAAGTACTTATGTAAAATTAATTACTTTAATGGAATATGTCACCGAAATTTAAGACACCGTCCGTAATTTTGTATAATTTCTGTATAATTTTATTGAAATTTGAGGTATTTTATAACCTTTGCTCGCCGCGGGGTGGTCTCTCATCACTTTTGGTAATTACAGTATTTTAAATGTTCATTTAAATAATTTAAATTGCTTAATTCGAACAATTTGCTTGTTAACTTCAAGACGGTACGCGCAAGCGCATGTTTTTGTTCATTCTTCTTTAATAAAATTTCTACTGTATAAATTCGTCGAGAATTGAAGAAAATAATCAATATAAAAAGGAGATAATAACTTAGACAAACGAATAAATAATAGTTTAAAAACTAAAATACCACGCTTTTATTGCTAATCGAACTAAAAAATAGAAAATAAAATTTCAAATCGGAGTAAAAAGCGAGGGGTGCATTTTACTTCATTTTCATAACTCTCTACATACTATATCGAGCACCCCACGCTTTTTACTCCGATTTGAAATTTTATTTTCTATTTTTTAGTTCGATTAGCAATAAAAGCGTGGTATTTTAGTTTTTAAACTATTATTTATTTTCTACTTTTTAGTTCAATTAGTGATGAAAGGCGCAGATCACGCGCTAGCTTTGTCTCTCTTTCTCTCCTACAAAAGGATCTAAAGATGAATTTATTAATCCTGTTGGTCCTAATAAGGATAATGAGAAACTCTTATTAAATTATTGCATTGTCATCGGTCATTAATACGTGTGCAAAGTTTCAAATTAATCGAACTTCTGGAAATCGGTCAAATTTATGCTCAAAGATTCCATTACATAGATACAACCCAAGCTAATAAAAGCGTGGTAAAAAGCAGTTTTTACGACATTCTTGGAAACTTAAATAAACTTAATCTCGTTTTGCGAATGAACTATTCCGAATACCTAAACTACTCGTAAATATAAGTATATTTTATAATATAAAGTATATAAACACATTCTATGCTATTCCACATAGGTCAGTATGACATTTATTTATTGCTATACGGGGTGTAACAGAACTGCTTCCGAAAACAAAAAATGGGCATAGCTGGAGGGGTATTGGTTACGTTTTGAGCAAAACATTTTTTTATGATAAACAGTTTTTTTTTACCTTATTGTACAAAATGGAATTTATACTATCAGATTTTGCGATAATTTCAAATTAAATAGGGTTTTTATTTAATTTGCAATGTAAATAATCACCATAACCAACAGTTGATGTGTAAGTGGGTAACCTGTTAAAAACTCGAATTTCATTTACCCGAATCTTTAAACCCCGAAAACGTTTGGTAGAACTTTTAAAAGACAGATTTACTGAATGACCCCCCCAAGGGATCGCGCCTTGCCGCGGCGGGGGGGCTTAGTACCCCGTAGCAAGCCAGCTACTGGGGGAAGCTAAGCGGTCCCACATGGGGCCGGTCGTGAGGTAGACCGGCCCACGAGAGGGGGGCTGCTCCAGCTGGGCGGGAGCCCAGCGTGCTGATGCGCCCGGAGGGGAGGCTCTGGCCGGGCTCGGCCCGGTCAGGTGCACCCCAGGAGGGGAGGCTCCAGCAGGGCCTTTGGCCCTCGTTCTGTTGAGCGCCCAGGGGGGTAATCGTGGGGGGTCGGGTGGTGCGGCGTGGCGGCCGCGGCATCCGATCCTCCGCGATTCGGATTGGAGGTGGTGGGCTGAGGAAGGGGTGGTGGGAAAACCCCTCTCCTAGGCCCAGGGCGGATTCGGCGGCGCGCCACTGCGGGGACAGTGGCGCGCCGGCGACTCCAGCCGGTGAGGCCCCAGGTCGGCAGACGGCCGAAGATCCTGGGGAGGTTCCCAAGCTGCCGACACAGGGCAAGGTCGGTAGCCAATCAAGGGAACAAGAGGGGGTAGGCGCGCCGCGGTTGTTCCAGCGCGCCTCCAAACTTGAGGGGGCTGCCTCGGTGGCCAGCCGTCGGTGGGTTCGCGGCGAGCAGACCTTTACAGGACATTCCCGCGTCCCCGCCATTATACGACGGCCAGTAGGACAACTCCAGGTTTTTAGTCGGTGCGAGCCCGACATAACCCGTCGCCTTTCCCTGGAGGGGACGGGTATGCGTAGGCATTTTCCTGGACAAAAAAAAAAAAAAAAAAAAAAAAAGATTTACTGAATGACATTTTTTTTTAATTCCTTTTTTTTATTTCCCAGATTAATCAATTTCCAAGTGAACTAAAACCAATTTTTCAAAAAAAAAATTTTTCTACCCATATTCGCATAATCCAGATATAGCTATGCCAGATTCTCAGAATACTTTTTTTTGTTTCCCTTCGTACCATTTTCCAAATAAACGAATACCAAATTTTCATAATATTTATATTTAGTTCCCAAACAATCATATTCCTGATAAACTATTGCCAGATTTTCATAATCTTTTTATTTGGTTCCCATACAATTGTGTTTCAGCTTAACTATTGCAATGGGAGCCGCTCCTTTTGCATAACGTCGATTGTCCCAAGATCGTTCGTCATACATAAATTGTCATAATAATCAAAAAGCATGTCGCAAAATTCATCCTTTGCATAACTTTTAAATGGCAAAACAGTCTGTAGGCATATTATTCTTTAGCATAGTGTATACTCGTAAAATTTCTAATTTCAATTGGCATAACATCCTCATCATCAGTCCTAAAATGCTTTATCTTGATTTGGTTTGTCATAACTACTTATAGGAAAAGCTAATTTTATTGGGCATGTTTTAGGTCGCCCAAATTATTTAAATTATAATTTACAATTTTGGGTATGCGCTGTTTGTTCATATACAGGGTGTCCCAAAACTCGACGTCAACCCGGAACCGGGTGACAAGGCAATGGTGGTTATCAGAAAAATGTTTAAAAAAATCTAAGTCACGTGTTCTCAAAATTATTGGCATTTTAAAAAAACATGCAAAATTTCACACCCTGTGACAGTGGTTTTGCTGCTGTTGCCACAAATGTTCACTTTTGGAAACTTTTTTTTTTGATATGTAACCCTGAATAATGCTTCTCTAAACTGTTATCAACATTTCAAATCCAGCTCCTCGAGCTTGCATAAAAATAGGACTTATTTCCAAGAAAAAAATTAAAAATTAAAAATGGCCTAGTTTTAACTGTGTGCATTGAAAAAAAATTGTATTACGCGAGTTTGGCAAGTTGTGTCAAAAGTTGGCGCATTTAGTAAGGATCCCAAAATGGTATGACACGTGGTAAATTGTAGTTGCTATCATGAACAAAAAAAAAATTCGTAAAAATCCAGTGTTCAACAATTTTTTCTTACCTGGTTAAAAAATATTCTAATGGGCCCAAGGTTTTCCAAAGAGTCGTAAATTGTAAGTAGTGACAAAGGAGTCTTTCTAGGAAGTGTAAGCGAGATAGTATTTGTGCTAAAGTGATTGAGTGAGACGGAGAGAGTCACCTTCTCAAGTGCGAGCGAGACAGGTATGGACGCTAAAGTGACTGAGATGGAGAGAGTCATTTTACCAAGTGCGAGAGAGACAGAGAGTGACGCCAGGTATTCGCTATTGTAGATACACATTACAAACCAGTCAGTACGTTACGTTCCTTCGTTTACTGCGCTTGTTTTCGTATTCGTTTGTGTTGATTTCGTACTGTTTACTTTTGGCTATGTTTATGGACTTGTGATTGCTTGCGATTTAGATTCGGACTGTTTGTTTTCTCTTAACGACGACCTTTGCTTTCCTCTGGACTATTGTGTGAGTGTGTGACAAGTGCCGAGATGTCTTCGTATACCACTCGCGAATACGCTAATATGCACCTTATTTATGGTGAGTGCAGGTGTAATGCCAGTGCTGCTGCCAGACTTTACCGCGAAAGGTACCCAAACGCTGCTCGTTACCCCGATTATCGGGTGTTTACGAATGTGCATCGGTTGCTCTTCTCAGAAGGCCGCCTCCCAAATCAAACGCATGGTGGAGGCAGACCCACCAACCCTATGGAAGAAGAAGTTCTACAGGCTGTCGAAGAAGACCCAAGTACTTCAGTAAGAGCTATTGAAATGAACACCGGAGTGCCCAAAAGTTCAGCCCACCGTATTTTAAAAAGAAATGACCTACACCCATACCACGTACAGCGAGTACAGACATTATTACCCGGTGACTACCAAAATAGGGTGAATTTTTGCCGGACGATATTGGAGAGGTACAGAGATGACCCACTTTTTCTAACAAAAATTTTATGGTCGGACGAATCAACTTTTAAAAAGGACGGCTACGTGAACATGCACAACCTGCATGAATGGCGTGTTGAAAACCCTCATTTAACGAGACAGGATCGGTCTCAGTACCGATTCAAAGTTAACATGTGGACCGGAATTTTGAATGGCAAAATAATTGGTCCTTTTGAGTTGCCTGATGCATTAACTGGCGAGGTTTACTTAGACTTTCTTCAAAACCATCTTCCAAATTTATTAGAAGACGTGCCGCTAAGCATTTACAGAGAAATGTGGTTCCAACAAGATGGGTGCCCAGCGCACTTTGCTCGCCCCGTAAGAGAGTACCTCGATGAAGAGCTTCCTGGGAGATGGATCGGGCGGGCTGGACCAATCTCGTGGCCGGCCCGTTCACCGGACTTGAATCCTTTAGACTTTTTTTACTGTGGAGCTGTTAAAGAAAAAGTTTACGAGAAGCCCATTGGGAGTGAACATGAATTACGGCAGAGAATAGCTGAAGCAGCTCAATTTGTAAATAATGGACGATACGCTAGAAAGATAGCTCGATCTTTTTTAAAAAGATGTCGCGCTTGTATTGCCGCCGAAGGAAGGCATTTCGAACACTTATTATAACATTTTAAGAATTATTGTAAATTTTATTAATAAACATTGGTATTAAAATTTTGTTTTATTTAAAATTGAAACCTTTAACAATAAATGCTTATTCCAATGCACACACTAAAAAAAATAAATTAAAAGTGAACAATCTGTTCATTCAATAAAGATAGACGAGTACATCAGTACAATGTACAATTCAGTTAAATCAGTGTGTAAATTGGAAGCGGCTCCAATGTAACCAACGATAAGCTTTGCAATTTTAACCAAGTAAGAAAAAAAGTTAAAAATGGGTTTTCATGGAAATATTTTTTTTTGTTCATGATAGCAGCTACAATTTGCCAAGTGTCATACCATTTTGGAATCCTTACTAAATGCGCCAACTTTTGTCACAACTTGCCAAACTCGCGTAGTACAATTTTTTTTCAATGCAGACAGTTAAAACTAGGCCATTTTTAATTTTTAATTTTTTTCTTGGAAATAAGTCCTATTTTTATGCAATCTCGAGGAGCTAGATTTGAAATGTTGATAACAGTTTAGAGAAGCATTATTCAGGGTTACATATCAAAAAAAAAAGTTTCCAAAAGTGAACATTTGTGGCAACAGCAGCAAAAACACTGTCACAGGGTGTGAAATTTTGCGTGTTTTTTTAAAATGCCAATAATTTTGAGAACACATGACTTAGATTTTTTTAAACATTTTTCTGATAACCAGCATGACTTGCCTTGTCACCCGGTTTCGGGTTGACGTCGAGTTTTGGGACACCCTGTATAAAAATAATAGGTACGACGACGAGCGAAGCGAGGAGGAGTGTGAGGTTGAATGGTGACCACACAGTGCGCAAGCCAAGCGAGCGAAGCGAGCGTACCGCGGCAGCGCTCGGCGAAGCGCCAAAACCGAAGTTCTTTTCTAAAAGTAGAGAGCCATTTAAAATAATACTAGGATTTAGTTGTTCTAGATATCGTTTATTTGAATTTAAAGAATCTTGATTTTAAAAATCTAGATATTGTTTGTCTGGATATCAATTAACTGAATTTCAAAAAATTGTGTTTTAAAAATCTGGCTTTTTTGCATATGGATATCGGTTATCTAGATTTCGCGCATATAGATTTCGTGTGTCTGGAACTCATTCGTCTGGATTTTAAAACGTCGTGCAAATGAATAAATGGGCAAATGAAATTCGGAGTTGCGATTATATGGCAAACAAAACTTCGAAATTCTAAAAAACGGGATTATGAAAAAATTTCCAAACGTTTTCTGGATTATGAAATTCGGAATATTAAAATTCGGGATTAAGATAGGTAACCGTGTAAGTGATGATTTCAAGCGCCGAATATGACTTTTCAATCCTTAATAACTTTTTAAATTGGGTTTTCTGGGTATACTGTTAGTGAATTTAGTTACTATTGAGGTTCCAGAATACATGGTTTCAGGCTTCGGAAGTAGTCTTTTTACACCCGTTATAGTTTACGAATCCAAGTTTACCCAGTTACCGCAAAAGTGCAGCCGACTCCGGAATCTTTTGACTCAAGTTTAAAGTTGATCAATATTAATTTCGGAGCTTGTTTTTTTAAACATTAAATGATAAATGAGGTTTGATTAAGATTTCGTAGTGGTTATAACCACAGATGACATTGTGTGATCGCTCCTACACCATAAATTAAATTGAACACATGTATTTAACTCGAGGTATTAACATTTACTTATAAGAACTGGCATGCGGTAACGTATTTTGCAAATTATCTCAACTTAGTTTTAAAGTCTCCGAAAAAGATCAATCTATGCTAAATTATCGTATTTTTTATGTATTTCAGGGTTAAAACTGATAATTTAAATGTGAAGTACTATATTTCGTTATTATGATAAAAATAATGTTAACTCATGAAATCAAAAGTTAATTTGGATTTATGGACTTTGATTAGAAAAGCCTTTATTTCGTTTATTTTAAAATGATAATTAAGAGAAGAAGAGGTCGCTTCTGAATAAATTGGAGAGTGACAACCTCCTTTTAGGATAAGCCTACACTTATCGTTGTTTAAGTACCTATAACTCGCTTTACATGAAAAAATAACTCATGGTTTTCGAGCTCCTTAAAAAACACTTAAACAGCTTTCAATTACAGCCTTAAAATATTGATCCCCATATAAAAGTAAATCGTGATATACCTACGATTGTTAACACTTTAACCGCGTGTAAGTAAAACAGGATTTTGACAGATATTTATTCAACAAGCGGCCATAAATCGTAGAGACGACGTATCGTATATAACTGCCGAATTGTATGGCAATGAATTATTGAATTGAATTTTACAAGTTTGAATTGCGCTTCCAACAATACTTATGTGGTTTAAAACCTAAATATATGTCTAGAGACTTATTAGTCGAATGGAATTATCTGACAATTAAAAAATCGGCCCTAATAGGTACTCTTTAACATGTAAAATTATGTCAATACTTATATACTACTGCTACTATGCTCGTAATAAAAATATAAAAAAAAAATAGTTTTCATTAGTAAAGTATATCAATGTGTTAATTGGATGTCATCAAAATCATATTAACTTTATTTCAATCTAATTGTTTAATTAACCTTCTTGAAAGGTGTGTTATCTTTCTGTACTAATTACTTATGCAACATACATATAAGGCATATATTTATATGATTAATTAGGGCAGTTACTATAAAGAATAAACACATACCTACACTAAGTAAAATGTCCAATCTACCTTGTGAGGCGTCCAATCGATTTATATATGAATTTGGCAGCGAACGTATGCGCGTACGCACCAGCCGCGCCTGCGCCGCCTCACAATGAGCCTTGCGACATCACGTTATGTAACCGATGTCGCTCAAGGAATTTACTCCACCAATTTAAACCGAGTAATCGATAGCTTAATTCACGATTAAATATTTAACTCTTCGAATTTATTTCTTAACTGATTCCGAACATATTTATTACGTTCCATTAAAATTAATCTTGTTTTTCTTTTAAGTAAAAAATGCATTAACATCTTTTACATGATTTAATATTTATTTTGTTAACACATTGACAGCGTCTTGTGGATTTCTGCTTCGCTTCCTAAATTTGACATTTATTGATCGCAGCTGTCATATCTGTCACATTTAATTAAGCAATGAATTTGCACGACAATGTGTTCAGCATTCCATTGTGTTGCTGATGCAAGCTTCCTACCGAGGACTAACCAAATAAATAAGAGAATGAAGTTGTTTAGGACGATTTATATGTATTAGCAAAAAGGAGGCTTAAAACAACGGTTCCTAGAACTTTGATAAGCTATTTGATTACTTATATGCAGCAATGCGACTGTAGCAAGTGAAAAATGTCGAGATTTTTGCAAGTGTAATGTATAGGTGAGACAAGTCCTTATGTCTAATAATAATTACAAAAACGGTGAAAAGTACCCCATATGTTTTTCCAGTTTATATTTCAGTTTGTATACCAAGTTTTAAATATAATGAATATTTTTTTGGTTGAAAAGGTAAATACGCACGTACATATGTAAAAACATGGTCACAAACTTTCGCATTAAAATATCAGTAGGATATTATTTTTTTAACATCCTTTCTTTAACTTCTTGTCTATTTCCGGTGAGTTCAAGTGAGGGCCGTATTGTCGCGGTCCCAGTCGGCGCCGCACCTCGCACAAATGTCAAACAGGTCCACTTAGAGGCGCGCGACGACCCTGACATTCAGCTGTTATCAACCGACCACTAATGCGGACAATTGTAACAAACAATATACAACACCATCAAGGTGATCGGTACCGTACCGTCTTTGACAGATGGAAATAAACTGTCAAATTTTATATGTCAAAAAAGGGACCAAAAGTGTAACAATTGAAATGTTAGTAGTATGAAAATCAAGTGATATTCGATGTTTAATTTTAGAAATGTTATAAGAACAGAATAACTCAAATTAAATTAATAAATCGAAATGAAACGGACATAAAATTATACGTTTAAACAGGAAAAGTAATATAATATCCTAAATTAACAACATGAAAGGACATTTAATGAGATAACAGTTTTTTTCCTTTTATGTCCATCCTCTAGCCGAAGGGTCGGCAGATGACACCGCCGGCAATTTATCGACGACTTCTCTCCATGTTAATGCATTCTGCTCAGTGAATTTACATAAAAATCATATTGCCTCAACTTGAGGTCGAAAACTTAAAAAAGGTCAAAAATATATCATTTTCTATACCTTCCTTTGCTTGTTGACCAAAATGATACGGATCATATTATACGGTCGTAAATACAATTGACAAAAACACTTCGGGAGCAAAAAGGTGTAAATGCATACAATAAATTTAATGCATACTACATGGTAATATATTAGTTTATGAGGTTCGGCTTGACCCGCGCCTGTCGTAAAACTGAATGGGTTGGCAACAAGATCGTTATCGGAAATTGAAAATTGATTTAATAAAATATTGCACGAATACTTTAAAATATACTTTTATGGGTCGAAATATTTTGGGACACCGATTAACGAACGCCTCAGAATATTATGCAAGACGTCAAAATGACATGTTAATATAAAAACGGAATAATTTAAAATTGAAGTAAAACTTTTTAACCTACGCTTTTTGATTAATTGATTGACAAATTTATTATAGCAAAAACTAAAAGTATCATTTTGTTAGTAATTATTCAGATATAATACTTATATACCTACGTTTAATGCAAGACTATAAAACTTGCAATAAAATTATTTTATCGTCGATTGATTTTATTGGCGCCCAATTTTACCTGCATCTAGTTAGTTAGTATCGTTTTTTGTAATATCTATATGAATTTTATAGCCATTTAACCTAAATTGTCTCAATTATTGACAAAGTAGCTCTAGATTTATTCTACCTGTAAATAATTTTAGAGATCAAAATAAAGAAAACATCCTGTTTAGCTAGATATAATAATAGTAACTCGCCAAAATTCATATTAAGAATTTGCAATTAATTAAAGGGCATTCTCCATTCGTTTTAAAATAAAATATCTATAATGGTCGCTTCAGCTTTTTTAAATTATTTAATTGTCAAACCATCCATAATCAGTCTTTTGCTTTGGCATTTCCTTCTGCGCTCTGCAAACCGGAGATGCCCAGAGGTGTGTCACGACCCAGCCCACGCTGATTGATACCTCGGAACGAACCCATCTTATTAAACAAACCAGTCACTTTGACTCACTCATCTCATTCAGCACAAAAACTGTTTCTTACAAGGGAACACAGCCCCAAATTAACTCAATGTTGTACATAAAAGATCGTGTGTTTTTGATGTATTTTTTGTGTAGCATTCCGATATCCACATTTATCGTGTATTGACATTTAGAGGCAAGTAAATGCCGGCATTATAATGTAGGTAAGTACTGGGTTTTTATTGTAGGAGTGATATCGTGTCCAGAATAACTAGTTGAGACGTCATTAAGGCTTCTTGGTGGCAAGATAGCTATAGTTAGCTAATGTGGGTATTTGGAGCACATTATTTGTAATTTTATAGGATTTTGCAATGATGAAGACAATGTAGCATGAGAGTTTAATGTATTTTGTCACCTAATTAAGTTTTTTTTACTTTATTTTATATTCGTTACTTTGTTAGCTCTTGCTTTTGTTCAGGAAAACGATTATAATATCCAAAATTTTAATTATTAGGGCTGATTATAAATATTGCCCACAATAGTATCGCTATTATCATAAATACCTATGCTTTATATCAATAATACTTGTCAGACACGAACTATCAATCGCCTGATTGTCTATTTTCGTTGCTTGGATACAAATTATACAATTTCGAGGAAGTAAACATTAGTGATCTTGATCTTGACCATGACTTTGTATGAACTGATCAAACTCGTTTGTCGCAGAAAAAGTGCCCATTAATTAAACACTAAATATTAAAAAATACAAACGAGACTGGTTGAGATATTTTGATTTTATTTTGTTTTTGTTGATTCTTAGCTGAGATACATAAAATCTACATGGTTTTAATTAACCTTTCTGTAGATTCACTCCTGCGCACTAAAATAAAGCCTAATAATGCAATTAGTAAGGGAATGTATCTTATAATATATTTGACGTGGGAGGACATAAATGGGAAATTATTGGATGACCTTTGTTGCTAAAATACACGATGAGTAAGCTAAGCTTTTGGACTTTTCTCTAATCCGAGAAAAGGAACAAAATTTGCGACTCTGCTATAAACATGAACGAATTTAATGTGTGAAGTAAAAATAACAAAAATGAAACGTTGTAACATTTATCTTACCTAATACATAAAATTATACAAACACATATATTATTTATTTATTAAGTTATTTGGTTTTACAAGTAACTTGTATAGTCAACTTTTTCATGCTCTTAGAAAGTTGGCTAGAATCTTAAGTAGGTACAAATACATAAATCTGCGTAAAGACATCTACTTCATGATCATGACTGAACCTTCTCTGAATCATATTTCTCGATATTTTAAATATGTCAAGGCATGTATGAAATGTCGAGCAAATCTCCCCCATTTTGATTTAACAGCTTAATCCGTTAATTTAACCTTGCTTTTCTCCGTTGCCTCAATTCGTGTGACACGCAAACTGGATGACATTTGGTATGATGTCGCCTTGTCCGCCAGATGTCATCTTTAAAGTATGGACTCGCATTAAATTCTCGATTAACTCGTAACTTACATGGCAGCTACTGAAAATTGAGCAATATAAAATGTTACCGTTTCTATATACATTTAATTTTGTTTTAAAATCTTAGTGTAATTGTTTATTGCATCTGTCGATGCAACATTTTAATAAAGGTAGGTATGTAATAAGATATCTAATTGCTCTACAAATTAAAGATAAGTAAACTGGATTTTTTGACATTTGTTACACTTAAGTGATATTTAAAAATGTGTTTGCACCACTGCCTTTACATTAATGTCTTCGAAAACATTATCTTAACAAATTAAATACATGCGTTGGGATAGCCATTTTAGTATACATTATCTCGTGCTGATTTGACTATAATTTCAAACTTTGTTTAAAAATAAGAAGTAGGTATATAAATAGGAATCACTTTCCCTCACAGAGTGGTAGCTAGAATATATATATTTTTGAAGATGCCATTCTTTTTGCAGTCAGTTAAATTTGGAATATCCAAAGGCTTTTTAAACACTTGTTGTCAACATTCGCATAACATGACGAGTGACATGTGACGGTGACAGCTGTGTCTCGACCACCATTGCCGCGCATGCGCGTCGGCCGTGTAATCGTCCACTCCTGCGCACGGTTTCCTTGTCAACACGAGGTTTCACGCGGCGCGTACGCAGAAAGTGATTCACGGACAAGTCACGACAAAAGACGACCTCGTAGATCAGCAATGTTTGATTTACGACGAAAATACAATTGTCACTTGATGATGCATTGTTTTTTAATGCCCCTTATGAATTATGTTGATGTTATCGCAGTATTTTCACTCAAAGTGCCCTTTGGTGCAAACCTACGAATAAAATGCTCAGAACTGCAATGAGAACTAATTATCATTTGTTTGTTTACATTTAGAAGAAAAAGTTTCAAAATATAATTGTAACATTACAATAAATTGTGTCTTGCTATCAATTAGGAACATGCAAAAAAACTACTTTATCTCAGAGTGAAGGCTTCATACGATATAATGGTGTAAACTCTACCTTAAGTCAAATTTATTTGACAGTTAAGCCTTAACCGTCAAATTTATATACCATTAAGGCTTTAATTCAATTGTAATGAATACAAAAAGCGGAACGCGTAACGAGGTAGGTTTGTTAACATTATTTTTATATCCTATTAAATAGGTTTATTAAGTCGTACGAAAGATAAGTTATTAAATAGAGCTTATTAATAAATGTAACTGAATTATATTATCCTTTTGTGTAGGTACGAACATGTCTGTATGTTTTTGTCGGATATAAATAAGATGCAACAATGTTGTAATGAAAATATCGTTATGTTTATTTTTTATAATCACTTGAGAACCATTCTAGTTTATATCGATTTTTTAATCGAATTTATGCGACCATCTCTCTCTTTATTTTTCTTAGTATTATTTCAAGAAGCTAAGTATAAGCTATAAGCAGTAAAGTAAGATCGAGACGTCCAAAAATGTTTCTTTGCTAGAACGCAGTAAAAAAATTAATCTTGTCATGGTTGTCAGTATTGAAGAAATTTAAATACTTAAAGATTTACAAAATCCTTGGTTTACAATCAAATTAAAAACTATTTACAGGAACTGATATTAAAAGTTGCTACTTTTAAATGTAAGCAAACTCATTAACGAAAACCGGAATCGATAACAATTACGCTCAATTATGTAAAGTTTAAGTTACCAAATACCCGTCTAATGGTCAATTACATTTAAACGTCCAGCATAAAAAATAGATCAAGTTTACGTTGAATCATTGTTATATAGCAATCGTGACATTTAACTTAGCCTTCAAGCTTATTGAATATGTCAAATTGTGTTGCATTTTAATCCTTATGTCGTAGCGATAAGATGCGCAAGAGTGGACAGAATTTAAGGCATGTGATTGATGGGCGCTGTCAATCGGAAGGTTTCAAGCCTTCGTGGAAATAATAGAGTGAAGATCAATTGTGGTTAATAACAAAATAGTTTTTTTACTTTTGTTTTCGAATCTTTTTTAAAACTACTTATTGGAATTTCGCCAGTTGGACGAGTACCAACGTTTTTATCAAAATTGTAAACGTTTTGAACAAAAAAATTAAGTAAAGAACATAAATTTTCGTATATTATCTCGGTTATGCAAATTATAAAGACATCAGAATCTGAACAAAATATTTATATTTGTCCAGCGGTCATCGCCTCCTAACACCGCGCATATGAAATTATGCAAATGATGTCAATAAGCATAAATCTAGTTAATTGCACATAAAACCTATTTTCTCAATAAGCATATTTTCTATGTACTTAGTCGATTGTTAAATTAAACATATTGTCATTTTTAAGTGACTGCTTAAATATTTTTTCGAAGCAATGCCATTTTATCAGAATTTATAAAAAATCTCATGTAAACGTTCGCTACAAATGTGTGCGATCGCAGTAAATACAACATTTTCGTATTTTAAGACATTTTGCTCAACTTTATATGATTTTTTTACCGCAATTTACTAAAATATTGTCAATAACGGTTCCCTACATCTCGATTTGCAGTATCATATTACAGTATTTTGTACACCTTCTTGTATTATATTTCTTACGTTTTTGAAAGATAATATTTATACTCATTCCACATCAAAGCAACATATCTAAGTATAAAGTTTATTCTCTGTTTTTTGAGTAAATCTCTCATAATATCCAACAAATATTCGCTCAACAGACAGACCGCAAAAAATATAGAATTACTCTCCGCAAGTTGACTTCAGAACGAAATTGAAATAATGATATAAATTAACGTCCACAATAAATTGTCACCCAATTTATTCTGATTCATTTTCAATTATTTCTCGTATTTTGTAGCAAAAAACGCTAATGACGTGCTTGCGTCCGGTCGAGCTTTCGAAGGCTTTTTGTATGTTTGTGCATATTGTAAGTGCTTGTTTTAAAGAGTCGGTTTAACAAGCCACCCAGCGTACGACTTTGAGCTGTCTGTTCAAATTAAAGCCAGGTGTGAAGATCGAACTTCTAGATACTGTCGACAAATACTACGTTTTTGTACCTGGTGTTATAATTGTTTTAATTTACAGTTTTTAACCCAATATAGTCATGGGTTCTAAAAGGGGCGCTGTGACATTTCGTGATATATTTTCTGTAATGGTATGATAAAATCTTCATTTATTTTATTTAATTACTGTAGTAATTGGCTTCAATACGTCATATGAAGGCGTGTCCTCGAAGGAGATCAAATAAACTCGATATGGAGTAGCTTTTGTGAGATATGTCTAAATATGTCGGACTCGTAGTTAAGTGTGTTTCCGTTACTTGACGAAGGGTTCTGTAACATTTTAATTGGATATGTTACGTATTAGAATCATTGTTTAATATTTATAATGGCATTCACATCACTATCGCCGAAGTAATGGATAAATAGATTGAAATTTCAAAATAAATAATTTCTTTCTTATTTACACTCAAAATTTACGGCTAATTGGAAAGTTTAACCCATAGCTTCTTTTGCAACAAACAGAATAGAATCACTATAAAGAACTGTGTTTTTGCATTCTTTTAAAGATATCACTAACAAATATTTCTCTATCATTCCTTACCCCTGATTATAGAGCAACTTATTAAAACATTTATCCCAGACTAATGACCCCAAAAACAAGTAACCCGAGTTGTCCAACTAGTTCAGGAAGGCCAGGTTGGGGGCTCGGTACATAATTACTGAATATGAATATATATACCATATATGGACCAGACCCATATTTTGTTTACGTGCTCCAGTTTTATAAGTAGACCACGGAAGCATCTAGAAGATTCGAGACTCTCGAAAATGTTGTGCAATTTAATAGTTGCCATTTATAAAGTGTTAAGCATTTATCGGATTATAATAAAAGGAGTTGATATCTTAAAATGTTTTGAGTCTTGCCGACTTTCAGATAGTCTTGTTTTGTTTGGCGACAAGTCAATGGGACTTTAAGATACTTTTTGTTGTAGAAACTTTTTGGGGTATATAAATTGAGTAACACAGAATGGTGATACTATTTTTATACAAAAATAAGTTTTTTTCTTAGGTATAATAATAAAACAAAACAAACTTGTTTATGTTATTAGGTGATAATCGCGCACTTAAAGGTTGGTGGATATGCTCATAGTTCCAGTAGCATTGAGATGAAGCGTCGTCGACTCTACAGAATTGTGGTCTCGGTGATAGTCATAGAGTTTTCATGTTCGGTGACAGGCGTTTCTCTGACTGCCCTGCCCCCTAAGTCTAGTGGCATGTGAACTTTGCGTAAGCAAGTAAATGTAATATTGGTACTTTTCCCGGTACTTGATTTGGGGGCAGCACTTCTAACTGGACAGCCCCAAGTCAAATGGCACGTGTTTGTGAATAGAATAAACATGTATGAAACTGTAATTTTGACAAGCTTGCACATTGACAGTTTCATTTTAATTCTATTCACTCGCTTACGCAAATTTTACCTCTTGAGATTAACAACCAAAACTTTTTATCCTGACTTTCTATCACGCTGTCTTTAATTTTGATACCAAGTTTAAGGTCAAGTCATTGAGTATCTAATTTGAATACCACAGTTTCATTAATATTCAAAGTGCAGTGTTATATCAAATTATATTGTCTAACGGTGCCGAGTGAGTGTGTCATTTGATTATTACGAGTATATCCATTGTTTACTGTTGCTTATATTAAAATTGGGGGTAATTATTGTTTTGTATTCAGACGTAGAAGTAGGTGGCACGATCAACTGTGTTTATTGGTATGAATTTTTTGGTTTGCTCTTGAAATAGCGAAAACATAGGTGCTTACGTTAAAAAGTGTCTTTGAAGTTTGTCATAAATAATTTCGTGGACCCAAACTTCTTAGTTATATTGGATAACAAATTCTTTTTTTTATCTGTTAACTTGTAAAATACATGGTTTTTTAAAGAAAAGTCTGTACTTTTCCTTGAAATTATTAACAACAAATGTCATTTCAATTTCGTTTACAAACTACTTAATCGGTCGACCCGTACAAATATTTATGACAATAAGTAACAAAACAAAAATACCGCAAAAACACCGGTTACAGATGAAAATCAACTAAGTAGGTATCAAGTACTTGTGCAAACTGGAATGCAATTATTATTGACAATAAATATTAAAAGTAGGACCGTTACGTTATTTTTAGGACTGTTTCAGTCGAGCCCCCGCCTAGTATAGCCTGAATGTCAAGGTTTACAGAGCAACGACTTTGAAGTAAATAGCGAAAACCTGAAACTGTATAACTGGCAGGGTTATTAAAAAAAAAGCAAATCACACTGTAGTAAGGATGCTGACGACTTTTTTGTCGATCAAACTATTTGAAGCGCTTCCTGACGTCGTACGTCAAAAAGAGTTATCAATTGATTTTGACATTATTCTGTGTTATTTATGTTATACTTATAACCCGATATATTGAAGAACTCCTTGGCACAGCGGAATGAATACCAAACTGCTAAAGTCCCTATCACACCGTTTGTGTGATATCTTGGAGAATTATTGAATAGTTTCTTTAGATAAAAATATAAAATCCACATGTTAGTATTTGGGTATAAATAATAGGGTATTTGTTAAGCTGCAAAATTAAATTCAGACTTGTATATTCCATATCAACATGTATAATCAAGCTATCGTTAGACAAATATTTAATACTATGTCGGTTCTAAATAAATAATTGTTAAAGTAAAGCCAAACGAAAATTGGTGACATTTTTGATACAAAAATTAATTGCTTTTATTGAACACTGTAAGATGAATCAGTGATCATCATTCTTCCATTTAGATCTACAGTAAGATATTCAGTGTAGGTTTAAAATATCTGTTTTATTCTTTTGTACACATATTAGTTACTTACTTTATAAAGAATTTCATAACATTAGTCACAGCGGCAAAAACAACTAATAGTCTGAAAACGACCAAAAAACATTTAGAAAAATACCTCGAATTCTCCAGAATGCCAGTCCATTAAATCATTTACATAAAAAAAGGAGCCGAGTTATATATTATTATATGTTTGGTATTTTAAAAATATTTGTTACACTTGTTTACACAAGTAATTATTTCTGTAAGACTCGATATACTTGAATATAAAATTTAATTACTTTATAGCGATCAATGACATTTAGATGTAATTAAGTTATAAACTGTAGGCCTTTTTTAAATATTTCCTTATGTAAAATGATTATTATGAAAGTTTGTAAGGTCTCTGATAGTTTATGAATAAATCACCGATGATTAAGGGTGATTACTAACAAGCCTTTGTACAGAGGTAATGAGGATCATTTAACTTTTTATTTAATGAGGCTACAAGCAGTTATAGACGGCCAAAGACTCCTGTAGCCTTAAGATGCAAGACCATGACTTACTGTAGACTTGCTATGTTCGGTTTCAGTGCCAGGAATTAACTGGAACTTTTTTTAGACAAAAAATAAAACTTTATGTGGATGGAACACTGGTGGAAGCCGCACAAAACTCTACCATTTATGAAGTTTTGGAAAAATTGACTTGCCTGAGATTGCCATTATTCTAGAAATAAAACTGGTGAAATATTTTTTTAACTTGGTTTAGTTTAGTTCCACAGATTGCCCCAAAGAACCAGATGCACAAACTTAACCTGTTTAATATTTTTATAATATCCTTATAGATTTACCAATTCTACCATCAAATCCGGGAGCATACATCTTTTTTTTTATGATGTAAACGAGCATGCGGGTCACCTGGTGGTAAGTGATCACCGCCGCCCATGACTCCCCGCAACACTGTGGGTGTTGCGGGTAGTCTGAGCCTTTGAAAAAATTGGGCACCGGATACCGTACTCACCGAACGAAACGCAGGAACATCGTCTCTACTTCACGTCGGTTTTCTGTGCGACGGTGGTATTTCACCGGTCGAGTCAGCCCAGTAATCGCTGAAGACAAAGCCTACAGCTAGACTCTACCACTCGTGTATGTACGTGGTATTTGTTTGTGGTAGTAAGAGAGCAGTTTCCGGCAGCTCCGCCGTCACTCCCGCGCCTTGACATTTGCTGCGCGCGCACCTCGTCTTACATTTTATACACTTGTCAACTCACGCGCCGCTAAACGTCTTTCAGCTTGACTTTGGACTTAGCTTTGTACCGTCTTGTCTGTAATTAAATTGAAAGGTATACTTAATTTTGTGTATTTAATTTGTGTAGTCTTGAAAGCATTGTAGTTTGGATAAGTAAACTTGTGAATTATCTGAAGTAAACGTAGATTTTGTTTATTTTTTCATTTGTGTTTCGTTTTATCTACGACGTCCTATAGTTGTATATTTGTTATTAAATAGAGGTTGAGTTTGCAACGATTTGAAATACTGGATATGTTTTCCAGACTTATAGTTAAATCTGAAATAACCTCATCAAATATCAGTAAAATTTATGAAAATTGAAAGCCTTGCATCTACATACCTAGTATCGTTTGATTGTTCATTCACCTCCACGCTTTTTAATTGACCCTAATTTTATTTGACCAATTGGCTCAAGATGCTCTTCAAAATAAAAACAATAAATCTGTTACAACATTTTAAAAATAAAGTCTACTTTTATTTTTCGGTTTAACTATAAAAGTAATATGGCAACACCATTCGGTTACAACATATAGTATCTCGGAATCATAAAGTACGGATTCCCAATAATTCATGATACTCAGATACGATGAGGCATCTTTATCAATTTTCATAAACTTATATCCAATAAAATCTTCTCAAGTACATAATATTGGACTTTAACGATAAACTAAAATGCATTTATATGTCTTTTTATCTTTTCCTTTTTATTAAACATATTAAAATCCTTAAACAAATATAAAAGGAGCCTTAACCTTAATTTTCTTGTGCCTGCTCTTTTACTTTAATGTATTTTACTTTGATAATGCAAAATTTAAGTTTGCAATAAAGAATCAAATATAAATTCTCACTTAAGAGGTAACTGTATTCTACGACAGATAATTACAAACACAGTGTGACTCTACACCTTTTAAATGCATATTTTAATTTTGAATAGCAAGCTAGCGGGACCTTTTATTTTTATTTGTTTCGAAGCAAATGTTTATCTTAATACTTTTACCCCCTTTATTTCACATTCACACTTAATTATTTAATTTAACGGGTATGATAAAATTTATGAAAAACTTGAAGCTGATTATCCATTTAGGGTCAAAACTGAAATACCTATCTATCTTACTGACTTTACTTATTTAAAAAAAACTTGCTGTTGCTTGCTTTAATTTAATTTGGTTATAGTGTGGAAAGAAGACGTCACCCTTCAATCATCGTAAATCATTGGCCCCCCTACGCGTTGTTGATATTTAAAATCACTTGCGCCCGCGCATCATATCCCGCCACTCTTTAATCAAGCCTGAAATCGGAGATATTAATGGAGGGCACACTCCCTTCATTTGTTACATCGATTGGGTGAAATTATCGCTTGCAAACAAAAATAATCGATGCTCATTTATCTCGGAAATGTTTACATGCATGCGTGCGCGCCGGCGGATATGATTCGGTGCAAAAACTGATGGAAGTAGGTATGTAGGTACCATTTTTTTAAATAAATGCTATAAAGTAACAAATGAATAAATAAATGGTACAAATTGTTACATGTATTTTTTATACGGTCTGTCATTTTAAGGTTTTTTTACGAGATAGGAATTAGATTTTAAAGATCGAAATCTACGAGTATATAAAAAAAAAGTCTGAAAGAGTTATGAAACTTTTAAAATATTTTAATAAACTTTTTTATAATTCTCTATCGAATTAGTTGTATCCAGTGAAGGTTTATATACGAACAAATATAGTAAATATACTGCTTTAAAATAGTCTTTGAAGTCTTCGCATTAATAATTAATTCGATATAAACATTTATGCAGAAACAATGTCTATATTCTACGTAGGTAAAGCTTTTTCTATACTGCAGCCACGAAGGTTGTATATCAATGTTCGCTTGTGAAAATGTTTTGGCGAGTGTCGGTCAGTTTGACAATATTATTGAGTGGTCATTGAATATTCATGAGTTGGTGTCGAAGTCTCTACTTCAAGAGGTCGGACGTGATCAAAATTCTGTATATTTTGCATTCGCTCTTAAATAGAATATGGTTTTGAGAGAAATTGAGATTGATCGCGTCGTTCGACTAATTTTTATAGGCGATTAGATGATAAGACTATTTCATATGGAACTATAGTAATAGTTTCTTTATTTTTGAACTGGATCAAAATACAGTGTTGGAATTTTTACATATGTATGAACCTTTTTTTTATATACTAGTTTTTTGTCTATAAGATGACCCGATTTAAAATGTTATCACCTTATGATTCAGTACCGTCAAAGGTTGGCTCAATGTTTTGTGAATTATTCATTATTAAAGATGCGTTTTATTACAACAAGAATAATGGCAACAATAACACTCAATAACACAAAGAATTTGTCTCTCACACCTTGTTTAATAGCTGCCCTTCTTTTAAAGTTATGACACGAGCCATTTAAAAATTTACATTTAAATAACTTTGATTTCCGACAATGACGCGAATTTACAATCTCCCGTGATAAATATTGGTCGAGAAAACAATTATTTTGAAAATTCCAACCTTCCTTATTATTCGGAACACTTCATTTGAGATATGGGTCAGGTTTAAAAGCTATGTTTAAACTCTTGCGCACTGCTTTATGGTCTCTTTAGGGTAATGTGGGCAATCTCCGGTGGGTCGTATGAAGATATTTTGCGGTATAAATGTCATCGTAACTACTCAATAATGGCTGGTCTTGCTGGTATAATTGTAATTTGTGGGATCCTTATCGGTGATTTAGTAGGTACTCCATAGGGTTTAACGAACTCTAAAGTTGGTCATAAAACTAATGAGGCTGCTCATATATAATATCTCCAAAGATTTCTTGTTTCAAACAAGTTATCTGTATTGTTTATCAGCTTCAACTAACAAAATAAAAAAGAGCAACTAGATATAATCTCTGAAATCAAAGCTTGGTTTTACAATTACCTGTTTAGCAATAAATCTCTTTACCACCCTCTAAACAAATATATATTTTAAATATGTATTTTGTAGCCTATTGTAATCATTTTAAAAGTATTACAACTTACAGTGTTGCATACAGTCTGTTAACACGAACCACTGAAACTAATTTATACGTTTGGTCTTCGTTCAAGATATCATATTTTATTTACCGGCGGCACCATATTGTAAATGTGTTCAATAATATCGTAACTTTACCTCAATCTGACTGAAATACTACACCAGCTGACCTTACGTGCAATTTTACACATTTTACGTTGCATCTTGGAGGGTGGGTATTAACCGACCTAAAAATATTTGATTTTGACTATAAATTATTGATATACTCTTGTTCACACAAGCTTACAATTGTCTGGCTAAACTATTGTGATTATTGTGTTGAATATTTTCACTACGTAATTGAGAAATTGAAATATCATTTGCATTTAAGAAGCACGTCAGAACCTGCTAAGTGTCCCAGCTACAAGTTAATTTTAAAACATACAAATAATTCTGTAAACTTTAAAAAGTGGTCTTGTAACTTTCCGAGCCACGTGTTAGTCATTTGCGCGTGCGAATTATTGATAAATGTCGTGTAACTAAAGCAGTGCGTATGCGCATATGTCAAGGTCGTTCGAGTGTTGAACTAATCGACGCCCGCGCCGATGAGGCTAACACCATGGGAGCGGCGCAAAGTGTGAGCGGAGGCGACTTTGTAAGATTATTGATTTTGTAAAATCATTTGGAGATCAGTGAAGTTTGTAAATAATCAGTATTAATCTATTTTATTTTATTTAAATTCTCATTTCAAACTTGTAGGAAAATTGCGCAAAATGGAAGGTATCGACATTTCGCCGTTAAGTCAACCTTATTATTAAGTGCTCTGAAAACATTTTGCCCCTTATTTTGTCAGTTACGAAAGTTGTCACGAAAAACAAACAAAATGTATAATGGTATAAACTGCGTTATGAATAAGGGGTTTATTTAAACTCATCCCCGAAGAATGTATGTAAGTAAAGAGAAATTAGTTAGTACTTAATAGAAAATAAATTTGTAAAAAACAAAAGAACGTTTCGGAGCTTGAACTTCGTGCTGTTGATTATACACTGGTGAGACACAACTCGATAACTCAACAAGACCACATGAGTAAAGAAACTGAACAGAGACAAAGCTTCTAAAGAGCTAGCAAAATTTATACCTATTTTGGTAGGGTTGGCACAGTTGAATAAATTAAAAATATAAATGTACTTTTTTTTCAATTTTTTTATTAAAATAGGTTTTTTTTTACAAATTACATACTCTAAATATTTTTTTTTTATTACTTTTGGTTTTTAATAATTTGTTGTGTCTTTTAATCGAATGATAAATTCTAAATCTAATATAAAGTTTTTTCAAATAAACCAATGGGAAACACTCACATGGCATATGAAATGTACAATCTTGCAAACGCGCTAATATGTCATTACCAATATTAACATTTTTAATATGAAGATCAAAATATTCGCGAAATTTTTGCTCAAGCAATTCAACAAATTCAATAAAATTGTCAGGAGGTATTATCAAAAAACCTGATTTCACACTACCTTCATTAAAGTCCTTATAATGGCAAAAAAAAAGAATCTTTTCCTATTTATGGGTTGTTCGGATCTATTAAGGGCCCTTAGTAACTGAAAACGGCAGAATTGGCCGTTTTCTATTAGCTGTTACTTACAAAATATATGATATTTCGCACTGATATTTCAAATATATAATAAAGAACGTAAATGTGATGGGAGGACTGTTTTAAAAACACGATTGGAATAATTTTGCTCGATAGAAAAAAATCCTGAAGTCACCTCTAAAATTTTATATAAATGCACATTAAGACGGTGTTTTACAATAATAAGAATTATAAAATCACAAACTTATAGATTTTTACCTTTTCTATGTCGTGACTGTTTTAGATTTCTGAGAAATTGAACATTTTATTAACTTTTTGATGATAAATGTGTTTGGCGCTTACGCCACTTAATTTCGAGGCCGTTGATTCTATAGGAACCGCGTTCCCCGAACCCCCCGCCTAAGGCGTAGAAACGTAGCGAAATCTGAATTTTCGCTGACCGCCTAACCCCCCTTAACATAGGCTTTTATTTTCTCACATTTGTGATGTTCCAGACATTTTCTTTTCTGGAATATTAAATCTATAGTCATTTGTACCCATTGTTAACGCAGGGACAGTATCATCAGGTGGCGAAGTACAACCATATTTACAAAACTTTTTAAATACTAAAACAAAAGTATTACTACGTATTATGTGAGAAACTCGAAAACAAAAACAAAACACGCACAACGTATACACGCGTCACGCGACACGCGTCGCGTCACGCCTGCACGCCCTGAGATTGACCACTGGCTGATCTAGTTTGAAGCGGTTTCGGCTCATACGTGACAAGCGGCCAGTGGTCACGCACACACACGCGTTGCACTTGTAGTGATGTACCTGTCACAGCGCATTCGTATGTAGCTTTGTCTCTGTTCAGTTTCTTTACTCATGTGACAAGACCATGTTACATATTGCCTGTGATTGAACTCAAAACACTTGAGCATCACGAACAAACGGTACAAGCAATTGTCTTTGAAAACACCTACTTAATATTCAGTTTTTTGCACTGATTTTTATACCACCTAATATGATCCTTCAACCCAAAGGTATAAAGGCTATTTTAGTGTAACTTGGTGGTGTTTTATGCTGATGATGTCCATTCTATGTAAATGATCTGTTTTCGTAGTATGTGGTTAAGATATGAGTAAGTGAGTAACAAGTGATGACATATTCAACGCCCCTCGTTGAGACAATGACCTTAGAGGCGAATGGTATACGCTATATAGCTTCTGAGCATCGTTTTTCACGGCAATTTGCGTCCAAATTGATTGATGTGGGTGCTAAACATTTGTATTTATTGCTACATTTATACGACAAAAAAGGCAAAATTTATCTTCCTAGAGTCACGTAGATTATGACATTACAACCCGCGGAAAATAAGTTACGAAATGTCATTTATATGCCACAAATAGCAGCTTGAGTTAACAACTTAACTTTTGAGAAAAAACTCAATTAATACGAACTTAATTGCTTTATTTAAGTTCGTTTCACACTCGGGTTTTAATTGCACGTTGTAGAGGCGCGTACGCAGGGTTTTGGACAAAATCATAGTCGGTCTGAAGGGAAGGGGGCGTGACCGACGTCCTTTGGGGCTTCTGAATAATATCTTGTGACAGAATAATCATATACCAGAGATTGGGAGGTATAATCACGGAATCTTAATCTTTAAAAAGTTTAATTGAGATATTTTTCAAATTTTTACATATGTATTTGAATTGTAGTAACGAAAATGGTCAGTGACCTACACACACCATATTTTAACCGCAATAATAATGAAGCTCTTCGTAAATGATAGTTATGCAAAATATCACTCAATACGATATCTCAATTTCTTAAGGCTATCATAACTTACTATAAATAAATTGATAATGGTGTTGCGTTGCGTGTGCAAGCGCAGCTCGGAAATTAAATAAACATCCTGTTGGTGAAATACAACAGATGGTTTTTAACTTTTTATTAACATCTTCGGATATTGACATAAATAACATTTATTTGCTTAAAATATTTATAGAATTATCAAGTTTCTTTGACGCTTATTTTGGCCGTTTTATTGGGTTTTGGTGATAATTCTTGGCATTAACACGAATTATTGACGTCTACCGACCGTTGGTGGGATTGGTATGTGGTAGATCAGTGGTTCTCAACCTTTTTTGACCAGTTACCACTTTAATTTCTATATTATGACAGTGATAGGTTAAAATATATTGTTAAATTCTAATAATCTGTAGAAAGACCACAGAAAGTTTGTTTTTTTGTTACCATGAAGCCGAAAATTCTAGTATAATGTGTTGGACACGATTATATTTAAAGTGTTTTTGTTATTTTTCAGATGGAACTAAGAAGATACACGCGTAGCGGGACGTCGTTCTTCTCATTCTGGATATGTCTATTTCAAGTGAGTATCAACATTTTTATACTGCATTACATTGATCATTACTAAGTAAGAATTTCATTAGGATTCACTACACTTGTTAAAGTATTTTATGAGTATTTTACGCCAGCTTTTTCTCTCGGTCTACTACGGCCATTGCTGATGAATGTAGGGGTATCCCGTGATATCTTATTTTATTTTTCATTTTATGCTTTTGACAATGTATAAGAGATTAGTTTTTAATCCTACATACAATAAAGTAATTTCATTCTATTTCATCTCATTTCATAAATGCTTATTAAAATATGATATAGTACAATTTTAAAAACTGATGGCGTCAACGATAGTGATGTGACCACGATGCTGTGTAGATGCTGGGCAGCGGGGGGCGGGGCGCGGAGGGGCACGGGCGGCTCATGGACCCCCCCGCGCGCAACTCCATGTGGCGCTTCGGCTTCCCCAACCCCGTCAACTATAATGACAACGAGCTCTTCTGCGGGGGATATGCCGGTCAGTACCTACACATATTCTAACTTAAAAAAACTTCTTCCGATTGTTCTTTATTAACAAATTTAAATGAAAAAAATACTTAAATAATGGTGAAAACCGCATTAAAATCCCTCAACTGGTTTAGGAGGAGTTAGCAGCCAAACATACAAACAGACAGAATTAGCGACTTGGATTTATACTATGTAATGATGATTAGTATATAGATATAATATACCAATATACACAAATACACATCAAAGTTATATATAAATAACTTAAATGTTTTAAAAGTGTAACGAGCTAATGCAAGAAGTTGTAACAATGATGAGCACGGTGAAAAAGTTAAAATGATAAATAAATAATGTGTGTAACTACAAAAAATATGTAACAAAATAGTCTACGAATCTAATGCTACGAATATAGACTATGATTGCTACGCCGTAGCGAATAGCTAACTTTCTATCATAGGTGCAGTTTAGAAAGTCTTTTTCATCTACATACTACGAAATAGAGATAAACTTTTGAAACTAAATTTAATAATCTTTGGCCTCTTAGTAATAACATACAACTCTAGAAAATATTCCGTCAATAAATCAGAGGGCAATATTACACCTAGATAATAATTCTGTAGATATTCAAATTAGCACTAATTTCCCGATGGGTAAACGACTTGTAAATTACTATAGCTTGTTTTGATTTATATCTGAGTCATATATAAATATACATTATATGGCTTATAATTGAGTTATTATCGCTATTGAGATTTAAATTATATAGGAAGGACGACTTTCGTAACCTCTGTCTTGGGCTCCTCCCCATTTGTTCAACTGACTCTTCTGTATAAAGGCTATAAATATAGGTTACACTTAATAAAGTAATTATTTTGATATATTATTATACATTATATTATAAGTACTTCAAAAATGTCAACCAAGGAATTCTTAACAGTAGGTAACTTAGGAAGTAAATTAAGCAAGCGACTTCTTAAATGTTATTCTTTCACAAATAGAGTTGCGGTGCTTTCTCAATAAACAAAAGGAATTGAATACTAATTGTAAGAGTTAAATATTAATAAGACTGCCTTAACTGTAATATTGTTTGTTTTGTCGACTTAAGTCTAGATCACGTCTAGATATACCTGTCTACTGCCTCTTGTCTAAGAAGGCAGAGTGAGTGTTTTGAGTGGTAGAGTCTAGCTGTAGGCTCTGTCTGCAGCGATTGCTGGGCTGACTCGACCGGTGAAATACCACCGTCGCACAGGAAACCGACGTGAAGTAGGAACGATGTTCCTGCGTTTCGTTCGGTGAGTGCGGTATCCGGTGCCCAATTTTATTTATTTATTTATATATTTTCTTAAAGGTCAGCAACACACCCCCAACACCTACAGTGTTGAGGGTAGTCATGGGCGGCGGTGATCACTTATCATCAGGTGACCCGCATGCTCGTTTGCTACCTATATTACATAAAAAAAAAAAAAAAAAAAAAAAGGCTGTTGAGCTGAGATGTTTCGTTCAAATGTAAACAATCTGTCACAAAAACATCTAAACTTAGTCACCTTCTAAAATAATCGGAATAAACAAAAACGCGTCAATGTCCTAATAATTAGTAAGTCTAATGACCCTAGGTTAAGAGGTCATCGAACACATCAATATAATAATAGAGTTTATTACAATAACTGACACAAGATTAAAATATTACGAAGAATATTTATAGTTTTTACGTGTTAAGTAATTAACAAGATATAAATCAATATTAATCTGTGATGAAAAGATTAAAGATTTTGGCTAAGCACCGGCCAATAATCTTACAAGTTTTTACTGGATTAAACAAGAGATTAAACCCGTCGGCTCATTTGATTTAATTTGATTATATTTTATAGTTATTACACCTCTTATTTTTTGATACGGCCTGCAACAAAGAGATGTGAGAGAAATACTAAACGTTAAGCTCATAGCTTAAGTTATAGGCTTTTGTCGGGATTTTTACCGTGTGTTTAATTTTCAGGACCAGGGGCCCGATTCCGTAACTTTTTTTACTATATAGGTCAATATGTGTGACGTTTTTGCAATTTAGTGTTAGTTAATTTACTGTAGTCTGTTCTTTATTTTGATATTCTGTAAGCAAGCACACGTCACTGGGACATAGCCATTTTCGCAAGCTATTGGGCTACATTTCGGCTTCGTCACGAGAGCCATGTACACATTAGTCTTGCCTTGTCTTGTATGAACAGCTAAATATACCATACGAGCGACCCGCCCACGCTTCGCAATGGAATATTTTTGGGCGACTTGTTCCCGGCACGTTGTATTTTAGTTAACCTTAGATTACGTTTTCTAAATGTTCTTTGTTTACAAATTTAAATGTTACCGTAAATACATATAATATCTAAATATATATAAAATCTATATAATAAATCCGTTACGTACTTTATGAGGAGTTAGCGGCCAAACATACAAACAAACAGAATTAGCGACTTGGATTTATACTATGATAATGATAATGATGATGATAATGATTGTATGTTCAGTCCAGTGGGAGCAGAACCAGGGGCGGTGCGGCGTGTGCGGCGACGCGGACCACCTCACCACGCCGCGGCCGCACGAGGCCGGCGGCATGTACGGGAAGGGGATCATCACCAAGCACTACAGCGTGGGGCAGGTGGGCTATTGTGGGGCAGTGGGGGATTTTGATGAGAAGTAGTGGGGTATCCAGTGGGAGCAGAACCAGGGTCGGTGCGGCGTGTGCGGCGACGCGGACCACCTCACCACGCCGCGGCCGCACGAGGCCGGCGGCATGTACGGGAAGGGGATCATCACCAAGCACTACAGCGTGGGACAGGTGGGCTATTGTGGGAGTGGGGTGTTTGATGAGAAGTAGTGGGGTATCCAGTGGGAGCAGAACCAGGGTCGGTGCGGCGTGTGCGGCGACGCGGACCACCTCACCACGCCGCGGCCGCACGAGGCCGGCGGCATGTACGGGAAGGGGATCATCACCAAGCACTACAGCGTGGGGCAGGTGGGCTATTGTGGGATAGTGGGGGATTTGATGGGAAATAGTGGGGCGTAGTGTGGGTTGGAAAGAATGTTGTGCAAGGGAAAAAAGAGTTGAGGCTCTATTTAACTAGTAAAAGAATATTATTTGGTTCCATTCTTGTTTCTTAGTGAAATAGGTAGAAAACATAGTCTTATGTCTTCTAACTTGGGCTTTAAGTTTGCTATTGCAAAACCTAAACTCTGCCATCTACATAACGACCATCAAAAAACTACATCACTCACAATTTAGTACTCTATGTCTACAGGAAATAGAGGTGGAAGTGGAGTTGACGGCGAACCACCTCGGCACGTTCGTCATCAAGCTGTGCCCCAACAACAACCCCAACCAGGAGGCCACGCAGGAGTGCTTCGATCGGTACGTTCATTTATTTTGTTTTGAATAATCCATAGTGCAATTGATGAAGTTCTAAGTCACTCGAAATAAAATAAACGGTGGACCTTAAGTGGCAGATCGATTCTTACGTTAAACTTTAACTCTGATTCCTGCGTAAAATTAGCATACTTTTATGGGCAATAAATAAACCACTAGCCATTTTGTTCATTTATATAAATAAAGTAGACTTGGAAAGATTAAGTAGTAGCCCTTCTATAACTGATGATAATGCTGATGATGATAATAAAACTGCGATATCATTAACAATAGTTAATAGTATCATTAACTAAGTTTACCACTCCACACTCTATTGTTTATAATAACAGGTACCCGCTATACATATCTACGACGAGGGAGGACCGCTTCCTCATCCCGCTGGATTCCGGCAAGAAGGACATATTTAGGTACCGAGTTCGACTCCCGGCCTACGTCACCTGCACGCAGTGTGTGCTGCAATGGACATACTATACTGGTAAGTTTTATAGTTTCAACATTTTAGTATTTTTTTTTTCAAATAAATTCGCACTAAGCCTTTGTCGCAAGTGTGACAGCTACTGTGTCAGCTGCTTTGAATTATTATTGATTCGTTATTTTCTAATTCAACAAGTTATTTGCTAAGTAAGTAAGCTTTGAAGAAGAATTGTGACCCTAGAAAGGAAGAGAAAAAATAGTTTTACGTTCGGTCTACTAACCCAAATTTAGTAGCTCTAAATTAACCGTACCATTCTGTATGTAGGAAACTGTTTTCAGTGAGAGTCAAATAACGTTCATATATATTAAAAATATAAATTAACAAACGCGTAAGAATCCTTTCAAATGAGTACATTTTTTTCTTACATATTCTTACTAATGTCCCATATAACCCAATACTTAGAACTCCCCCCCCATTCCCCAGGCAACATGTGGGGCATCTGCGCGAACGGCACGGAGGCGGTGGGGTGCGGCCGCTCCGAGACGTTCCGCAACTGCGCGGACGTGGCCGTGCTGACCAGCACCGGTGGGCTGCCACCCGCGTTCGCCTCCGACCTGCGCAGGGACAACCCCTTCCTGCTGTACTACAGGGACTATAACATGCCGCTCGACGTGTACCCGCTTGTTGTTAGGTGAGAAAAAAAAAGATAAAAAAAAACTACGAGTATGTTAAGGTTTGTGAAAGATGAAGTCAGTGCCAGATCTTTAATCCTTTTGATGTAAAGGAATGCCGCAATTGTTTTCGTTTTCTTAATATTTTTTTTTATTGATTGATTTTAAGATAAAGGGAAGAATCCGTAAGAAGAAACATAAGATAATGTCTAGGGCGGGATCGAATTGGATTAATGTAAAGAAACAAAATGTCATTCTGGTGTAAAATATTTCTTTGGCACATCAATATTTGTACAGCACAAAGCACCAGCCCTGGACGACTTGTATTTTTATTATTTGCATAAAATACTATTCATACTTACCTATTTATTAAATGTGAGCACCTTTTCAACATATTTATGTATTTACACAAACACGAAAAAGTTTCAGAAACGCCTACAACCGAATGAACGAGCCATTGCGTGTTTTTAGGTAAAACAAAAGCTTCATCCAAGTTCATTCATTATAAATTTTAATCAATATTGATCCTTATTACAATGTGTATAAAACTCTCTTTCAGCAATGATATTGAAACAGACGTAGAGACTATATCTGGAGATGATTTGTATCCTCAAATAATTAGGTATTTTTATATCAATTTAGGTAATCGAGGCGTTGGGTTGGGTAACACCCTTCAAACTGTGAATTAACTGTCCTTTTCGTAGATAAACCTTTTTGAGTGTGACTAACATTTTTGTAGATAGTGATGAAAAACCTGGTTGATTCCTTGTGTATATTTACTCCTGTAGTTATTATTCACAATTAACCTTTATTCAAGGATTTGGTGTGTTCGATATTATAAGAAAATACGTGTTTGTAACTCTTTAACTTTACGTAGAAACACTTGAAAACTGGCTGCTTATTGTGATTATAAGATCTTCTAACTTTTAGGAACCCACTGGAACAATTCAGCTTAAGAAATTGACTGTGATTTACCTTATGGTTCTCAATTTGAATTATGTTTCGTAAAATTCTGTAATAATTACGTAGCTTGATAACAATAAAAATCCCTGTTTCCTGTAAGCTAGCAAAACTCTTCCTTAGTTTTCTATTCGTACCTGTAACACAAAAAACACCCTGTACCCCTGTAATACTTTTGTAGTAATACCCCTGTTGTTTGTAAAGTTTCTGTGAGTGCTAATCTGCTGTAAATAATACGCCTTCAATCAAATACACGTACTGTCACTTAAATGTGACTTGTAATGTTTCAGAGACCAAGTGTGCCTGCCTTCTGAAGGGTTCCGCAGAATCCCTGGAATGCTCAGCTGGTGTGAAACTAACTGCTTGAGATACCCTCCTCATTGTCCTGAAGCTCTGTGTCACTGCCCGTAAGTAGTATTTAAGAAAAGTTCATTTGTAGGTAAACCTATTTAGAACTCGTTTGAGAAGAATTCTAAGCATAAGGGTATGTGTAAGCAAGAATGTTCAAAAACGTTTTTTACATTATTGTCTTTTCAATATTATAAGTAAGATATATTCAGTTAACATTGCCACTCACTGTCACTACATCGGGAAGGCAAACGCATAAGAAAAGCACAGATTGCGATATTTTTCAAACGTGACTTCACGTCAATGTTTTCAACTTTATTTACACAATGTGAAGTAAGCGTTTGAACGGGATCGCAAGCGGTGTTTTCTTTTCGCATCCGGCCCCCGATTTTTATGCAGGCAGGTTCTCGGTTTTGGCGCAAGTCTAAGTTGCATATAATATAAAAACAAGTAAACATCAATTTTAAGCCAAGACAGATCAATTTATTGTTGGGGAAAATCCCAAAAAACACACCAGAGGTCAGGTAAAGTGGTTCTAAGAACTCGTGTCATGAGAAGGTATCTATAATTATGTCTTCCATGTGTAATACGTCAAACGAATGAGGAAAAACTGGGCTTTAAACAATGACCTCTGGTTAGGGTGAAATCCACAATTCTTGATAGCTTACTTGGTAAAATTGCAAACCGCTAACCTATTTTAAACCCGGATTAAGCACGATTTAAAAAAGGGCTAAGCGGATTTTCTATGATATTAATTATAAGTATTTTTGAAATGACTTTGAGTTTGTTATAAGGTCAATCGATAAAAAAATACAAAGTTTTATTCTCAAGTCCCCAATATTCAAATAGTAGTGCGAAGCTTTGGCAGAAATCATATAGATACTTTTAAAGTTTTTATTTTAGGGATATTACCGGTATAAATTTCGTTTCTTTACAGGCAAGTGTGTGAAGGTATCGGGGAGCTGGAAGGTCGCGAAGGAGCCGACGTTTACTGCATGGATCAATGTATCGTGTACCCGCCTCGCTGCCCAACCCATAGATGTCGCTGTTACTAAATCTTTACTTTTCGCGCCAATTTAGTTTGATCTGCGGGGTGATTCTGTAACTCCAATTGTTATGACTGCTATGAGAATTAACATCAAAATCTAACTTTTTCCATACAAATAACGGAATTTTGACGTTTTTTGAGTAGTTTATGTCACTCGCAAGTTACAGAATCACCACGCTGAAGTTGCTGCATGAGCCTGATTGAACATTGCATAACACTTTCTACATTGTTCTATATGTTCTATATTTGTTCTACAGTTTTTGTAAAGGATTCATATTATGCACGTATCTACAGCAAACATCACATCAACACGATTTTGGCCGGCATCTTGCTGAAACTGCGTTACTACGGTGCATAAAAAATACACACTGAACGCCAATTCTAAGAACTTATGGTAAATATAACGTATTGCGCACCGTGGGAACCCAATTTAAAATGCCTTGCAGCAACTTCGGATCGACTAAGTTTTCCTGTTCAAATGTGTTGTAAAAAAGTTTTTTTCTTTCTCTCACATGATACCTCTGTTTTGTATAAATGTAGATATCACATAAGTATGAATTAACCTCTAAAACGTGCCGATACTCCTAGCTGGATAAATTCAATTTAAGTAGGTAAGGTTAAACTATACTGTATATATTTGTTGATGTGTGTTAAGAGTTGATCTTGCGTTATCTTTAACTTTTGCAAGATGCCGATCAAGTTTCGACTATTTTAATTTTGTAATAAAAATCTATAAATATAATGACTAAGTCTTTTGTTCACCATCTTAGCTAGCTTGAGAATATCGAATAGGAGAAAAGGAAAAAGAAGGAAAATGAGGAAGGGCAACTATGTCTATACACTCAACACCATGTAGCTACTAAGGATACAGAAAAAACCTTTTGCTTTTGGAAGTAGGTACCTATGTTTCTAAAACATGTTTCATAAAAATAAAATATTGCCAAATGGAAAAAATAACTAGGTCACAAAAAACCGACTTCAAAACTAAAAAGTTTGAGTACCTACCTACGTTTGGCTACCTTCTGACTCCTTCATCGGACCCTGGTGGTTCCTAGTTACCAATGGGATCAAAGTAGGTACTAGTCAAGACAAATCGAAAGGGCCCAAACTCGACAGAGTTTTGTCTTTTATTTCCGAGTTCCTATGGCCACCTTCCGATTCCATCATCAGATCAGCTCCATGTCATTATATTTTTATATTTTCATCCAATTTACATACGTATACAAAATGACAGCTCAATCAGTAACCGGGAAGTGGATCAAAATTACTTATTATATTTGATTTCAGACATCAGGATAGGTAAAATGCTCATAAAATAAAAACTGCTGGACCTATTTTTTAATTTTTGTGGGACCAATTCGAAGGTATTTCACATCAAACAAAAAAATAATCACGTAAATCGGTTTAGGAACCTCGTCGTAATCGGTGTACATACATTAAAAAAACATACCGGCCGAATTGAGAATCTCCTCCTTTTTTGGAAGTCGGTTAAAGAAACTTTCGTGTAAAGAAAAAGAAGTGTTTCGTCGAGCTTAAGTTTTTGTAGCGTCACTCAGATGGGTACAACACTACTCACTACACACATCACTAGCCGGCGTCCTTCTTGGCTAGCCGCCATTAGATACTATGTGTGTTCTTATGTCCACGTAATACTGTATACCTAATTAAAGTATCCTAAAGTGTAATACTAAGTTAATTGTAAAGCAGATGAATATATAATAATAAACGCCATCAATTGGAGCCGTACTAGGTGTGTTATTCCAAGCCGACAACCTACACTGGTGACCACCGACAACGCGTTAACAACAACGGTGCCAATTCTGGATAATCAACATAAAAGAAGCCGCGTCCAGCATCGTGAGTACGCGGAGGAAAAGCCTCGCATCGGTTGCATCTTGTACGAGCGGGTACGCAGGCCGCGATACCCGGCGACGCTTCGAGCGAGTTTCTTAGTGTGTGTGCATGCGCGAGAAGTAAAAACAAGCAATAAAATCTGTGCAGTGTTTTTTAGTGCAATTAAAGTGTTTTCGGCCTTCATACCGTGCCAGTCAGAAGACCAACATAGCGGTTTTTTTTTAAGCGAATGCATGTGCAAAGTTTAATTGTTCGCCATTTTTCAGGACGCATCTCAATTCCATTGATGCTAGCGCCATTAACAAGCCAAAGCTTTGGTGGCAGATTTAGTAACTAATCAACTGAACTTCAGTCACATCAATCGTGAATTCCACTGTCAACGTCATCCTGCTGCTACCTGTCAAACGTAGTAAACAAAGTAAAAGTCTGTATTCATTTAATTTTATACCATTTCCGTTTGCAATTCCTTACTTTTATATCTTAACTATTCAGAAATTACAGCCTTTGAATTAACATCACTAGATTCAATACAATTAATTATTTTTATTGTTAAAGTTAATTGCTGATTTACCTATTGCAGCCAATGCTGCATGTTTTTTTTTAAAAGAAACAATAATATTCTTCACTTAATTTTACTTTCTATTTGGTTTTGGTTATAAGTGTGCTGTGTTATATACATATTTTATTGTTGATTTAAAATTTTAAACCATCTTGCTACGGAGAAAGTCTGGCATATGTATATTTTTGTATATTAATATTATTTTATTACTTTTATATCATGGCCGAAGATAAGCATGACATAACCACACAAAACACACCTGACATGAACAAAGCTATTTCTCAAAATGAGCATGCATTCATAAATAGAATCTCTATACGCCCACCACCTTTTAGCAAGAATAGACCTGCATTATGGTTCTCTAGCTTGGAAGCTCAGTTTCATATCAATAACATCACTGCAGAGCTAACAAAGTTTCATTTTGCAGTTGCACATCTGGATGTGGATTGCACCGGTGAAGTCGAAGACATCATAATTGAGCCACCAAAGGTTGAACCATACACTAAGCTGAAACAAGCAATCATTAGCAGATTTTCTGATTCATATGAGGAAAAGGTACGCCGCCTTCTTGAAAATGAACCAATAGGAGATCGAAAACCCTCTTCATTTTTGAGGCACCTTAAATCACTTGCCGGCTCAACATTTCCTGAACAATTGCTCAAAACTATTTGGCTAAATCGATTACCCAGACAAATTCAAATGGTTCTGGCTTCTAGAAAACAACAAGAAATAGAAGAATTATATGAACTCGCAGACCAACTGATGGAAATTGGCTCACATGCCACACCCTCTACTGCAACTTTTGAGGTAGCTGCCAAGCCCCAGTCTTCTGAGCTGGAAGCCCTAAGTAAAAAGGTTGAAGAACTCACATATGCTGTAGCTGCTCTTACTGCTCCATCTCACCAACGTTACAGTTCAAGTCGTTACCGTGACCGCAGCCGTTCCCGCACTCGTTCCCGTACTCGCTATCCGTCAAACCAGTTATGCTGGTACCACAACCGTTTTGCCAATAAAGCAAACAGATGTGAGAGCCCTTGTGCCTGGTCAAGCTCCAACCAGGAAAACTCAACCAGCGATCGGTAATGACGGCGGCCGATCGCCCACCAAAAAGTCGTCGTCTCTTTATTACGGATAGAAACTCAAATCGGACATTCTTGATTGATACTGGATCTGATATTTGCTGCTTTCCAAGAAAATTCATTAATGAGAGACGTCCTGCAACGTCATACCAGCTGAGCGCCGCAAACGGAACCAATATACTTACCTATGGCACAGTCAGCATGTGTTTGAACCTAGGGTTGCGCCGCGACTTCCGGTGGAATTTTGTGGTGGCTGATGTTGAGAGTGCTATTATTGGATCGGATTTCCTGGCTCATTATAACCTACTACCTGATTGCGCTCATCACCGTCTCGTCGATAATTCAACGAGCCTTTCAACGAATTGCAGTTCATCAGTCTCCTCTCATGTAAGCATAAAAACAGTTAACCTAGAGGAAGACTCACCATACTTAAAAATTCTTGCCACATATCCAATGCTTACCAAACCACCTGGCATTTACAGAGAAATTAAGCACTCTACTGTTCATTTCATTCACACCACAGAAGGACAACCAGTAACATGTCGCCCGCGCAGGTTGAATCAGAAAGAATTCGAAGACATGGTTGCAGCTGGAACCGCCCGACCATCAAGTAGTTCCTGGTCGTCTCCTCTTCACTTAGCGCTCAAAAAAGATTCCACTTGGCGACCATGTGGCGACTACTGTGCTCTTAACGCTCGTACTGTCCCGGATAGATATCCGGTTCGTCATATAGGGGATTTTTCACAAAATTTAGCCGGATCGACGATCTTTAGCACAATTGACCTCGTCAAGGCATACCAACAGATACCTGTGCATCCTGCTGACGTGTGCAAAACCGCCATTATTACCCCATTTGGGTTATTTGAATTCCCATATATGACATTCGGGCTACGCAACGCCGGGCAGACATTCCAACGTTTCATGGATGAAGTAGTCAGAGGTTTAGATTTCTGTTTTCCATATGTTGATGACATCCTAGTATTTTCCCGGAACGAGTCAGAACATCAAAAACATCTACATTTACTTTTCCAAAGACTGGCTGATTACGGCGTGGTTGTAAATCCTAATAAGTGCATCCTGGGTGCTAAGGAAGTTACATTCTTAGGATATAATGTCACAAAGGAAGGAATCTGCCCTCCACCTGATCGCATCGCAGCGCTTCAAGATTTCCCTCTCCCGAAAAGCGTCCAAGGCCTTCGAAGGTTCCTAGGCATGATTAATTATTATCGACGTTTCCTTCCCCGTGCTGCTGAGAAACAAGCGCCGTTAATTAATGTATTAGCCGATGCTAAGCTTAAGGGCGCCAAGCCCGTTCCATGGACTCCAGACTTAGAAAAAGCCTTTTACTCCTGCAGAGAAAGTCTTTCACACGCAACGCTTACAGCGCACCCAGTGCCTAATGCTCCCTTGGGATTATTCACTGATGCAAGTAGCACCCACATTGGTGCTATATTACAACAACGCATTAATTTAGATTGGCAACCTTTAGCTTTCTTTAGCAAAAAGCTATCTTCCCGTCAATCTACCTGGCCCGCCTATTACAGAGAGCTTTTGGGCGTCTACGAAGCCGTGCAGCATTTCCGGCACATTTTGGAAGCACAACACTGCACAATATACACAGACCACAAACCCTTGCTGTTTGCATTTACACAACGTAGAGACAAGTTACCATCACCTCAACTTAACCAACTTTCATTTATATCACAATTTACGACTGATATTGTACACTTAAAAGGTGTAGATAACATTGTAGCAGATACTCTTTCCCGTATAGAAGCCGTATCCTTGGAAGACGACTACTTAGCATTAGCTGTTTCACAAAGAGAAGACGAAGAACTCCGTCAACTACAGCTCCACGGTTCTTCTTTAAAGCTTGAAAAAGTCCCTCTGCCAGGCACTGATGTCACAATCATATGTGACACTTCTACAGGAAAAACACGTCCATTTCTTACTTTACCTTTCAGGAGAAAATACTTTGACTTACTGCACAACTTAAGCCATCCCGGTGTTCGCGCTACGTCTCGGCTGGTCACTGACAGATTTGTGTGGCCGTCGATCCAGAAAGACACTCGCACCTGGACCCGTTCGTGTTTGTCATGCCAGGCAAGTAAAGTCTCTCGTCATAACGCTTCCCCACTCGGTAACTTCCCAACTCCTTCTGGAAGGTTTAGCCATGTCCATATAGATATCGTTGGACCCTTACCGTACAGCGATGGATTTACCTACCTCCTGACTGCTGTTGATAGGTTTACGCGCTGGCCCGAAGCTTGGCCTATGCGCAGCATCATAGCAGAAGAGACAGCGAACACATTCTTACTAGGATGGATTGCACGTTTCGGAGTACCAGTTCAGATCACAACGGACCAAGGAAGACAATTTGAGTCTGATCTCTTTCATAAAATGATGAAGCTTATTGGAACTAAGAAATTGCGCACAACCAGCTACCATCCATGTGCAAATGGTATGGTTGAGCGCATGCACAGACAACTGAAAGCTTCACTCATGTGTCACGGGGAATCATGGGTACGAGCTCTACCACTCGTCTTGCTGGGCATGCGCTCAGCTTTTAAGGAAGACATGAAATCCACTTCTTCACAAATGGTGTACGGAGAATCACTCCGTCTCCCCGGCGAACTATTGATTCCATCAAAAGCCAAACACGAAGATTTCAGCCATTTCGTGATAAAGCTCCAACGTTTAATGGCAAATGTTCGCCCGGTTCAAGCCTCTCGGCATGGTAATCCTGCAACTTTTATTTTTAGGGATCTGGCTAAAGCAACGCACGTATTTCTGCGGGATGACGCTGTCAGACGGCCGCTTCAACCGCCTTACACGGGGCCCTATCCTATTGTCGGTAGATCCAAAGACGGAAAGACTCTAACCCTGAATTTAAAAGGCAGAACAGTTAATGTCAGCGTTGATAGAGTTAAGCCGGCGTATATAGAAAAGGAAAATTCATCTTCAGCTGAAGATTTTGCCCTATCTCCAGACCAAATTCAAGAGAAAGCTGCTACTCTGCCATCTTTAGAATGCGATATACAGACTGATACACCCGTTCAGACATATACATCAAGGGCAGGGAGACACGTTAAATTTAAAAAACACTATTAATATTTCAATGTATATATTATAATCATACAATTCCTGCTGATTAGTTTTAACTTACATTTATTATATATTTTGATAATTCCTACTTATTTTGTTTTTTTATACCATATGCTAATTTCTCCGTAGGGGGGTGGTGTAGCGTCACTCAGATGGGTACAACACTACTCACTACACACATCACTAGCCGGCGTCCTTCTTGGCTAGCCGCCATTAGATACTATGTGTGTTCTTATGTCCACGTAATACTGTATACATAGATATATTACTCTCTAGATGGAGTGTTGCATCCAAAACGTCACTCCAAAAGCGGCGCAAATTTTTATGAATGTGTGCGTGACGCGCGTATAACACTATTCAAAATTGTGCATGTGTACGTCAAAGGGATACCAAGTTATAAAATTAAAATTCAGAAGTTACCTATGCAAATTTTATTTATCAAGAATAAAAAAATATTAAATTAAACATTTTTTTTCTAGTAATTAATACACTAACATACAGAGACAAGCGTCAAAAATGCGATAGTTTAATAAAACTGTTTAAGTGCAGTACTGACGTGGCCTTAACACTTTGCCACGTCCTACTAATATTATTTCATACTAATATTACAAATGTGGAAATTTATGTTTGGATATTTATTTATTAGTTTCGTTAAAAATACTGTTAAACTACGCATAATGAAGAAGATGTCAAAATTCCGCTTAAAAAAAAATATATAATTATAATTATTTTACGTGCTTAAAAAAACCGCAAAATTTAATTTTTTTCCTACAAAAGAAGTTGGCAACACCAGAACATTTCAAAACATTTTTTCTATTCGAAAACTAATGTAATGTTTTCTAGTATTTTACTACAAAATCATTATTAAATGCTTAAACTAACCGAAATAACGATAAGCCAGGGATATTGGTAATGTTTCTTGAACTATTACGGCAACCTTTGAACGCGCATTTAGGCATTGTTGTCTTTTTTCCTAGAGAACCTCTCTGCTTGACGGACCAAATGACACTAACGTAGGATGTACGTATAAATTGGATTTGGTAGCTTATTTTTTGCGCCGCTTTTGAGTGTCGGACTTGGTATCTAGAGAGTAATATATCAATGACTGTATACCTAATTAAAGTATCCTAAAGTGTAATACTAAGTTAATTGTAAAGCAGATGAATATATAATAATAAACGCCATCAATTGGAGCCGTACTAGGTGTGTTATTCCAAGCCGACAACCTACATTTTAATAATCTTCATTTAGCTAGATAGAGATAAAGCCATAAACTTCAACTTAATCCTGCCAATGTCAAGTTTCAGTGTCAACACGTATACTGGTCCGAAATTGCTGTCAGCGCGCTTTCTGCACTATTTGCGTGCACACGGTCGGTCCTTTAATCCGAACGTTTGCACACTCTGAGCGATCTGACGTCATTAGTGACGTCATCGTTCAGTGCTAACGATGCAAACAAAAGATAGGTAGTGCACTGTGTGCAGCAATGTCAGATGAATGTCAGGCAATGTCAAACTGACAACTGAATACTTTAATTTGTAAGATCTAAACTTTCGGACAAGTTTTGTTGAACTAATATTGTTTAATGTAAAGATATTTAGCAGATTCATCGGGAAAACCTCAACATGCAATAATTCTGACCCATATTAAACCACCTGTCATTTTGACAGAACGTTCAAGCATATGTTCGTACCAACAAGTGGACTAAATTGATTTCAGTGCTAACGTTTGTGAGTAATGATATCTTTTTATGTCCACGCATTTGCACGCTTACCAACGTTTTCACGTATTCGATTAAAGGACCACGACAACGGTAAAGCCATGAAAAATGACATTAGAAGCTGACGACAGTGACGTTGACATATATTTAAAGTATTTCCAAATATTTGGAATATTACATAATTAAAAATAAAGGAAATAATAAAGTTTTTGTTGTAGGTATTCTAAGCAACATTTTGTCGGTAGCCGATTACTGAAAACGTATATAATTTAAATAGAAATATACATTTTCAATAACAACAGAAGCCAAAAATCTAAATTACCATAAAGTAGACCCTGATTATAAAAATTGATAAAGTTTGAATACTTAGTCGGTAACACCGCCATTGATTTTTTTGTGTGCAAATACAAAATTGTTTTCATCTCCTACAAGTTTTTCCAGTGTTTTTGTTTATTACTGCATTGCGTCGCTGTAATCAAGGTTATCATAATACTTAAGTAATTATTGAAAATGAGTGACTTGTTGGACGAAGATTTGGAGTTTCGTGGCGGCACGTTGCAACTATCGACCCATAACATTGGCGCAGAGAACAGAGTCACCGAATCTAACACAAACAACCAGCAAGATACTGTACATCCATCTGTACTGTCTGGAGCTGACTCCTTGTCTTCATCTACTGCATCTCTACCAGGTAATTATGTGAACTTACAAATGGGACTACATTCTGAAGAGGATTTACTATCTCGCAATTAAAAAGATATAAATAACCTCCTGATTTAACCTTGAAAACGTCATAATTCTTATCACAATGCCAAAATCTTTAGTAAAACATAATTCCTACCAGTCAAGGTCATACTTGTTGCATTTTTTTTCTTAAATGAATCATATACACAAACAATTAAGTATGTCTCTTTTTTCTTGATCACATAGAAGCAAGGTCCAATGAGGCTGATAATGCTGAAGCTTCAGGAGATGCCACTCAGACGGTTTACCCTCGATATGATGTACCATTCAATAGAGATAACATTCAAGATTTCTTCACATTCCGGAATGGTGTAGCAGAAACGGCGATTCAGGAGTGTATCACTGTGTTACTGTTCCCTGAAGATGGAGAGTATCTGGGATCATGGCTGCTCACTGAGTATGTATTTTTGATATTCTTAGCTAAGCTTTGCATAATATAAAAATTTTGAAGTTTGTTTCATTAGGTAAGAACAATAGCTTCTTTTCTAGCATAATTTACTCACTTACTTTGTTAACTACTTCCTTTGCATAATCATTTGCCAAACTCAATGAGTTATAAAAAATTATTGATTCATCTCCCTATTTCCATTAAAAATGACAATTATTATAGAATAACTCTTTGGGACAATGAAAAGGAGAGAATTGTGCTGCTAACTTCACGACTGGTAATGACGATCAAGTATGACTTTATTGCAATGAAACAATTGGACTTCAAGAAGACATATCTAGATGATTTGGATACCATTGTCATCGGGGAGCTTGTGTACCCACCATCATCTTTAGTACCGTAAGTATTTACTTATTTTTAAATACTTTATATGTTCAGAAACATATTTAAATGTAAAAAATGATAAGAAACATTGGTAGTCTGTAAAATAAATTGCAGCTAAATGTTTTTACATAAAAAAGGAAATTGTTATCACTGCACTGATAGTTAATATTAAATGTGTCCTAATTTGTTACTTTTAAAATTGACATAACTTTATTTATATACCCAGCTTAAAATCAAAAACATTTATCTCATAAAAATAGTTCTCAAAAATAGCTCTTATTGGTTCTGCCCTAAACTTGGGCCATTGGCACAGTAAAAAATCGACCATTTTTTAATTTACTTCCTTAATCTTTAAAATAAGCCACTCAGGAGTGTCCTTTGTAGTCCTTCATACTTGCAAAATAAATTTTCACCTGCATTATCTCCCTCCACACCTATCATTAAACATTTTCAAACCCAACTCCACCACAGTCGTCTAAACGGCATAGCGACGGGCGTGACCACGGTGGTGAAGGACCACGTGGTAGACCGCCTCTGTCGTCGGCCCAGCGGCGCCGAGGAGGACTCTAAACTGTTCGATCCCAAGTATTTTGAACCTAGGTACCTTCAGTTGCAGTTGACGCTATCAATGTTACTTTTGGTTCGGTTGCAGGCTTTTTAAGTAGTCAGAAATGCTGGTTGATTAATATTATTCATGTAATTGCATGGATTATTATTGAATAACACTTCATAATATATAATTCGATATAAATACTAGGTTTTGTATTCACATTTAAATCACTTAACTAGGCTAGACTGCACTTTTGATCAAATTATTAATACGGGAGAGAAATAAATTTAAACTAACTACATTACTACGACATTTGCGGGTTTTCATTACATAGTTATTAACTCGATATTTCAATAACATCTTCAATGTAAACTCTTTTTGTTGAATTCAAATTTTAATACGAATGTTTATTTAGAACAATGTGAACTATTGTTTTCAGGAAGACAGGAGTAAATAAAACAATAAAATTTCAAATATAATAAATGTATCTGCAGCATTAGCTCAGGTTTTTGTTTATTTTTATGGCTTAGTGCTTTTCCTTCACTTACTTCAGTACTTGTATACTTATGAACCATTTGAATGTAGTTCGTTATTTAGGAGTTCTTTTAGATAGGCGACTTACTTTTAAGGATCATATTCAAAGTATCTCTGTACGTTTACGTAAAATAATTCATATCATGAAACTGTTAAGAAACGGTGCTGATAAGGACACGTTGTTAATGGTTTACACAGCGCTGTGCCAATCACTAATAGTGTACTGTATCACTGCCTGGGGAAGCGCAGCTAAAAGTTTCCTTATCACAGCTGAAAGAGCACAAAGATCAGTTTTAAAAGTAATGCTTCGGAAACGCTTTCGATTTCCAACAAATTTATTATACAAAGAAGCTAAAGTGCTCACTGTACGACAACTTTACATTTATAAAGCTACTTTATCTTACCACATGTTTCGAAATAAAATTCCTGTATCTAATCCGTCAAACCATAATTTAAGAGTTCGTATTCCACAGCCTACTGTAAAATCTTCTTTTGCTCAGCGTTTCAGCGACTTTGCCTTCCCTCATATTTATAGAAAAATAAACAATATTAAAAACCTAACCAAAACATCCTTTCCAGAAGTTAAAAAAGTTGTCAAAGATGTTCTTTTAGATCTTGATTATGACACGACCGAAAATGTTGTACTTTCCACCTAAATATCCAAAACACACACTATACCTACCACACACACAAGTTCACATACACTTCTCTATATTTTTCTTTGTTTTATCAATAAGTAGTCTGATTTTATTTTTATTTATATTCTTATTTTAGTTTTAGTTTGCTTTTATTTTATTTTCTGTTACTTAACTCTTGTAATGTTTATTGAAATTTTATGACTTGTGTATTTGAATTATAATACTATTCTAATAATACATTAGTTCTCCCGCGATACAGGCTGATTGCCTAGTGCGGGGTACGTTGTCTTCTCGTGATTTATTTATACTTCTTATTTGGTAAATAAATATTTTCTTTCTTTTTTTTTTCATTGTTGTATGAAGGTATTAATTACTCCATTGATATAAAATTGTATAAAATAATTGGTTGTTTATATTTGTTGTATCATATAGCCTAGTCCCACAGTCAGCCATACTACCTTATCTTAGATCGACACTTACTAAGTTGTTATTTTTTATTAATATCCTTTATTTAACATTGTGCGTAGTGTCGCTTAACATACAAACGATACATTAGATAGGCCCCGATTCCGAAAACTATCTCTAAAACTAAATTAAAAATATCACTGTCACTTTCCCATTCTTTGTATTAGAAAAAGACAGGTACAATGGTCTCACTAAATTTAGTCCACATCATTGTAAAATTGAACGAAATGCGCTGAGGACTAGCCTAAAATTGTCTTCGCCTTGTCATAATGCACGTAAATATTAGTTTGACAGGACTAAAATGATTACCTGTCTCTGTCTTATGTTATTGATGAGTAAGTGAAGGCGATAGTTTTAATTTAGTTTAGAGAGTGTTTTCAAAAGCGGGGCCATTATTATAATCGTAAGTACTTTTGGTAATGACAATTTAATTAACAAATTTTCCATCGAAGGGAGCGCAACCTCCGCGGCGTCAGACTGATGTGGAACAAGGGCGAGCCGCTGCCTCTGAAGACCGCGTGGAACCCTTTCAGCCAGGACGTGCCCTTCCTGACGTTCGCTTCACATCCGATATACTGGCATAAAGGTATTCTTATCAATCCTTAGTAACCTTGTAACGACGACCTCTGTGGTGCAGCGGAATATACACCGGACTGCTAAGCGAATGGTTCCGGGTTCGATCCCCGGGTCGGGCCAATTTCGTAAAAATTGTTTTTCGATATTGGCTCGTGTCTGGGTGTGACTAGGTTCTCCCCTAGTTCATTGTGTGGTACCTATAGTACAAGCTTTGCTTAGTTTAGGGCCACACAGTTGGTGTATCAGTCTGGGGATTTATTAAAATCAAAATCAAAATCAAATCAAAATTCTTTTATTCATCATAGATATGTAACATATACTTAATGAACGTCAATGTTACAAACTTCGACTTTACCTAACCGTAGACCGAGAGAAAAAAGCCGGCGGAAAAAAACTCCCAGCACTCTTTTTGAAAATTATAACGTGTACATTCAATGAACATATAAATTATTTTCTCGTACCTCAACTCAACACTATAAAAGTAAAAAAAAAAAAAAAAAAAAACTGCTACTACGAACTAATTAAGGACTTCTTCCTGCACCACAATTCGGAACCAGAGCAGACCGTTTCCCGAAGGCGGCACCTGATCACAAGTATGACGTGTGCTCCAGCCATCGTCCTACTCAACCATATTAGAGGGAGTTGGGCGACCCGTTGACACAACGCCACCGCCCCAGTAACTTTCGAGGCGAGCATGACTACCCTGGGCCAAATAAGGCACTAAAGAACCTCACAAAACAGCAAGTTAATAGGAAACCCGTACAATAAGTTAAAGCAGTGAGAGGAGGAACGAGAAAACAGTAAAATAAAAAAATTAAAATAAAATAAAAAAATTTAAAAATAAATAAAAAAAACAATAAAAGTACATACTCAAAGTTGAGTATCATGTCCTAGTCAAACTGTTTACAGAGAAGTTAATACAAAACAATCTTGAATAGCAGTAGAAATAGCCTGTCTAGATATCAATCCCATGCTGTTTTATCATCTAAATAGTCTTTGATTTTATAGTAAGCTTTCTTGCACAATACTTGCTTAATTGTAACTTTAAATTTATTAAATGGCAGGGATTGAATTGACTCCGGAATTTTATTAAAAATAAGTATCGACATACCGATAAACGACTTGCTGCTTTTGGCCAACCTACACTTTGGGAAAGCTAATCTATTTCCATGCCTAGTTTTTACCGAATTATTATCGACATGATTATCACTAAACGTTACAAACTTATCAATATTTTTGTAAGTATACAATATATTTTCAAAAATGTATTGGGACGCGAAGGTTAAAATATCACTATCTTTAAATATTTCTCTCAAAGAATCTCTATTTGCAAGCTTGTAAATTCCACGAACAGCCCTTTTTTGCAGCGTAAAAATCGTATTAATGTCAGCAGCGTTTCCCCACAGTAGGATGCCGTAAGACATTAAGCTATGAAAGTAACTAAAATATACTATCCTAGCTGTCTTTACATCAGTCAAAGAGCGAATTTTCTTGACCGCGAACGCTGCAGAGCTAAGCCTACTCGCCAGTTGTGAGATGTGGGCTCCCCATTGTAACTTACAGTCTACAGTCAAACCAAGAAAAACAGTAGAATCTACTAAGTCTAGTTTTTTACCGTTCATTTGCAAGTTTGAGTTGACTTGTTTTACATTAGGTGCTGAAAATTTTATACACTTGGTTTTCTTATCATTAAAAGCCAAATTATTAACATTAAACCACTGTAAAACATTAGAGAGCGCATTGTTTACGTCGTCATAATTAGATTGTTGTCTATTAATCTTAAAAATTAATGATGTATCATCAGCAAACAACACTATATCGTGATTATTACCTACCATAAAGGGAAGATCATTTATATAAACCAAAAATAAAAATGGGCCTAAAATTGATCCTTGTGGAACCCCCATGCTCACAACTGTCCCAGACGACCTGATTCCGTTGACGTCAACCTTTTGAGTTCTAGCACTTAAATATGAAATTAAAAGTTTAAGATTGGTATCTTTGATTCCGTAATGGTTGAGTTTCCTTATAAGAGTATCGTGGTGGACGCAATCAAATGCCTTAGATAGATCACAAAAAATACCTAGGGCGTCTTGTGACTTTTCCCATGCACTAACAATATTTACAAAAAGTTCAACACCTGCATCAGTAGTTGAACGACCCCTTGTGAAACCAAATTGTTTATTATGAATATAATTATTATATTATTGTTATTGTTCAGTGTATTAAGGTTATGTTTATAGCAATGGGTATACTTGTTAGAAGGTCGCTTTCGCTTAAAGACTACAAGCATATGAAATAACAATCTAGTATATAGGAAGGACTATTGTAGACTTAAAATGTTCGGTACCCTATGACGCCTGAAGGTCTTTACCGGAACAGTGTCTAACTGACATAATCCCTTTACAAAGATTACGCTGAGCTTTTTTACACACTACGTCATAAATATAGAACCAAAAAAAAAATCTATTCGCAATACGAACTTTAACAAAATATGTTTAATGTTTCATTTCAGAGGGCCCAGTAGAAGATAGAGCGACCTTCGACATGGAAGTGTTCGCTCAGAAGCTGCAACGTGCTATAGAAACCATGCCATCTTCATCTTGCTGCATCCATCACTCGCCGATCGTCATTCAAAGCTACGTCGGAGTCACCTCGCTACTGCATAACAAAACTGGGCTAGGCTTCTTTAAAGTCAGAGGCAAGTTTAGCTTCTAATTTTAAGTTGGTTGTTGCGTTGGTACAAAAGAGGTCGGTTAGAGGATCAAGGGTTATAGGGTTTTGGACAGTGAGCATATAATACACAAATGGAGGCATATGCAGTTGCAATAGTGTCTGTGTCATAGATTTGTCGCACGCAATGGAAAAATATGTGCCCTTGAGCGAAGGTAAGAATAATCTATAGCAACTTATTGTAAAACAATAGAGTCTAATTTTGTTTAAACATGTTTCGTTTACGACTTAGCTAAGTATATCGCCAACTGGACAACATTTTAGCAAGGTTTCTTAGCAATTGTGACTCTAGGAAAAACTGGTCCGAAAATCTTGATCATAATTATTTTTGGAATATTTTCTTAACAATTGTGACAAAATAATACAAAGCTCACTGGTCCGAAGGGAAGTTGAATAAAATCTGTTTCGAGATCGGCAAGACAGTCAATGATAGTGCCTGATCAACAAGTTAAACTATATTTTATAAGTATTAAAAATGTATAAATCTATTTAGCTTTACTTCTTAACCACTGCTTCTACTGAGCACAGGTCCTTTGTATTTTAAACTAATGCTCAATAAATGTTTTTTTTTTTAAATTTTACTGTGCAGTTACTAATCTAGTCATTGCCTACTGTTGAAATTATAAAGAAGATTTATAATTGTTTTAATTTTCCAATACAAGGCTGTGGTGTAATTTATTTCGTGGGTTTTTAAATGTTACAAAGTAAAATGTATTTAAATTATTTAAATTATTTATTTTGGATGTATTTAGTTGGCTTGTAGTTATAAGTGGTAGTTTATATTTTATATATTGCCATGACAATGGGGAGTTCAACGTAACATAGAATCACTCTCTGACGTTTTAAATATTTTGGAAAAATATGTGCAAACACGTTAGGAAATAACAAGATTTGGTGAAATAATTAGAACATACGCAAAATAATCTTTTGCATTATTAACACAGGAAAAATCATAGATAGAAACAGTCTACGTAACGGAACACTCTACCGTATTTCAATTTATCAGTGAAGGAGGACGCTGTAAGTAATTTTTCAAAATGATATTAAAATATTTTTTTAAAGAACATTTGTTAGAAAATAGTCAGCTTTTTTAATTTTATTCCTTAATTGAACCTATAATTTCGAGGTTTATTTAGCTTAAGTTGAGTCGAATTATCTGTGATCGATACGATACTCAATTTTGGTGACTTTGATTTTACCGTTGTAGCGTGATTCTGTGTTGCGTTTCATACTAGACAATTATGTATTTTTAAGAATTTTAGATGTGTATTTTATGCATAGTTTATTGTGGGCAAAGCATTCCATGTGTAATTTATTTAAATAATGCATTTGTTCGGTGTTAAATCTTATACAATTTAGATAGAATATGAAATTAGATTAAATCATGAGATAACTTGTAAACCTTCCTAATATTTATCTCTTTCAAATTCTAAGAATTTTCGCTTAGTGTTAATGTAACTAAGGTGTCTAATTTGTTGATTCTCATAAAATGTTCGTTATTAAATAAGAAATTGGCCTAAAGGAAATAAAAAGTTTGTTTTACAATATAATTATGTTTTATTTCAAAATCATGGACACATTGTATTATATACTATTATTATATCATATGTAGCTATATGTGAGTTAGTGAGATAGTTTTAGTTAAAGTCTTCGCCACAGACCTGTCCAGCGAATGTTAGATTGTCCCAAAAATCGTTATTAATATCTGTAGTGCTTGTAATCAACTCATCCGGTGATGCTTCTCTAACATATTTGACATTTTCTAACCAAGAAAGATCACTTGTTGCATTGCTTGAGTTGTTTATATTATGCATATTTGGTTTACTATCCAGAAAAGTAGTATTTAGCTCATTATTTTCAATTTGAGTTTTATTAATCGGTTTAGAAATGCTATTACGACGTCTCTTTTTAGGTTTTTCTTTGTTTTCCTGAAATGAAACCTTTTTAGTTACTTTTCTGACTTTACTAGCTCCTTTGTCTTTTGAAGTATCTGCTGGTTTTATATTCTTTCTTGTTTTCTTACCAATTTCACTATCAATGTTAAGATTAGCTTTAACAATTTCTGGTGCATGCTTAATAATGCTTTGAGAATTAATTTCTATTACATTATCCTCTGCCAATGCCTCTGTATGTGTAACTGTAACATCTTTGTCTAGTTTATTTGGGTTAGTGAATTTTTTAGGTGGAAGAAATTTCCGTTTAGCTTTTAAAGGTATCTTGTTAGTTATTTCTTTTAGTTCATTTAGCTCTGTACTCGTAGATTCGACTTTGTTTTTTTGAGTGTGATTATCTACAAGTATACTTTGACTTTCCTCTATCTCTACTAAAGCTATATCTGTATTATTTAAGTCCTTTGCATGCTCTATTACTGTTTCGTTCTTATTTGTAGTTTCTACACTATTGGAATCTTTAGTAATATTAATATTAATTTTCTCTGTAGGTGCATTTTCCTTTAGTACTGTTGTAGCCTCATTTTTATAAACGTTTTCTTTATTGTTGCTTACATCTTCAGTAATATCCTTAGTTATATTGTCAGTAGATACTATTGTTTCATTTTTTTCTTGTGGAATTGTTATAGTAGTCGAAGTGAAATGTGTATTGTTTGATGAGTCATTATTTTTTTCCTTGCAAGTCTCGTTTTCAGCTATAATACATTTCATTTGCCGAGTTAACTTCTCAATGACCTGCACAAAAACAAAGATAAATTAACAATTACAAGTGTGTAAACTTAGTTGTTTTTAATAAGTAAATTATAAGAGATCAAAGCAATTTCTTTAATTATTGGCTTAGTACTGTGTACATTTAACATAACATAACGTAAAATCGGCTTGCTTACAAGTAGGTATTAATAAAATAATGATTTAAAAAGTAACACTTTGCGTATACTGTAGGATGGTGCGTTTGACAAGTCATTAAAACATAAACTTGTTAATTTTACGATTTATTTTTAACGTAAGTTACAAGTTCATGAAAATCGTATAGGTACTATTCAATCTTATCAGTTTATATAAAATGATATTGTACCCCAAAATCTCTTATTTAATGACCTGAAACCCACACCATCCTAAAATGCATGCACGGAGTGTAATGACCCGCCAAGCATTGCGCTGTACGTAGGTACCTAAAACCTTGTCAAAATTATAAAAAGAGGAAGCTACGCGGCTGGCAACTAAGTTCATTGCATAATATCTACCTACAGTTTAGAGATAAAATTATTTATATTATTAAAATCCACCGGATTTAGATGAAATTAGGTATAATCACTACATAGTATAAAACAAAGTCGCTTTTTTGTCCCTATGTACCTATGTTTAAATCTTTAAAACCACGCAACGGATTTTGATGCGGTTTCTTTTAATAGATAGAGTGATTCAAGAGAAGGTTTACATGTATTATAACATAGTACAGGGAAAGGAGTTTTAATCCGAATAAACGCTTGCGAAGCCGCGCGGGTAAAAGCTAGTTGAGAATATAATCCAGATACCCAGATTCGCGGAAAAATACCTTTTAACTATAGGTAAAGTCAAAAAGCGAGCGACACTGCAGCGCAGAAAGCTAGGTCGTTTGAAGATAAAATAACAGTTTTTAAGCAAGTATAGCAGTATGTGTACTTAGTGTGAAAGAAGAAGTATTAGTTGGTACTTATTTATTTCGCACCTGCAAAGTCCTGGCATCTTGTTTGTGCGTATTCTTAAGGTTTAGAAGCTCCTCTACATAACCTCGTGCCTTGTACACTGATATGGTTTTGTTGTTGTAGATATAGTTGTCCATTACCAGGCTTATTTCCATCAGACGTGTTAGAAGACTGCGTTTCTGGTAAATAAGGTTTATTTTTTTAGAAAATAATATAGGTTGGGTAAAAGTTCTTGAAGCTTAAACCGTTAATAAAGACACAAGAAAGTAGTATGTAAAGTATAGGTACACAAACAAACCTCGTTTTCAATATTACTGGTTTTTCGTTTACGTGGCATTATTTTTAGACACAGTGAGACTCAAAGTTGATAGAAATATTTTTAAAACTCAATCGCGGCTCGCGCCTTTTCTTTGTTAGTCTCTGAAATGAATGAAAGAAATGATTGAGCACTGCGCATGGAAACTGCGCATAGGTATTTGTTTTGTAGATATTGGCGCCAATTTTTGTTTTACAGATAATAATTTTTTTTTATCTTTTGAAAGCGTACTTATTTATATAAAATATAGTATTTGATATGTAATTTAGTAAATCCATTTGCATAATTTTTTAAAAGGAATCTTAAGTAGTTATGGCCGCCAAAAAAAACACAATTTTTAATGTTCTTTTTTTAAATCTTTAGTTATGAATTCTAATGAAAAATAATATAATTACAATGTCAAAATAATGTTAAAAAAATGTAATGTTAAAATATTATTGTGATTCCTTCTCTAAAAAAATTATAGCAAATCCTAATACCTTTATCCAAATATTAATACCTTTAAGGTAAAAAAAAGTTATACTAAGTTTATTTGTAAACCGCGGTTTATTACATGGATTGGACTATTTGAAGACATGGCATTCTAAATATAATAAAATTTCTTAATTAAACGAAAATAAAGACAAGGCTGTATGGCTTCGTTCCTTTGCCTGCTCGTATGAGCGAATTTAAAAACAACAACAACGTAAACCGCGGTAAAAATGTGTTTTGAAATAGTTAACCTTTCAAAGTGGCATTTTTTGCTTGGTTTATCTAGGTGTTGAAAATAGTGCCTGAAGAAGTCTTGATTAGAAATCTTTAAGAAAACACAATATTATAGATTTTTTTGGTGAGTAGAGTTCTTATACATTTAAGCTTACCGGTAATTAAACGATAAATCGAACTTCATAATAGGGGATATGCATACAATTTTAAATGGCCTAAAATATTTTTTTCTTGAATACTTATTATCGTTATATTATGATGCAAAAGTTTTTTTTTAATTTACTTAATATTTAAACCCCTAAAATAATATTTAAAAAGTGCAAAATAAGGGAGCGAAATTCAAACTTCCAAAACGCGCCACCATTGGTCGAACGTAATGTGACGTCATCTGACACGACATTGCATTCATCAGCGTCGAAACTTATACGGTTTTACAAGTTTTTGTGAAAAAAATAAATAAATTTAATCTATATTCTGGTGCTGATTGTAATGAAGTTTAGTTTAGATTGGTAGTGAATCTTTGACGATGACTGAAGCTGGTTCTGTCATAGCACATTAGGACAATCTACCGAGAACAGGTGCATTTATGATAGCATATAATTTTGCATCTGTCGCGTCTCCAAGGCGCGATGTGGGTTGTGTTGGTGTAGCAAATGACAACCACAGATTCTTCTTTGATATTCGATTTAATGTGGTTTACAATTTGATGTTGCGTGTTCAACGGTTGGTTGGCAAGTGAAGTTATACAAAGAAAAGAAACAAAAACTAGACCAAATATGTAGTTGAGACGTATTGCTATAGAAAAGACGTAGGCGCGCAGACAGCATCGAAACCCGATTATACGAGCGCAGAGATCAGAGGATGTTTCATAGTATATTTAAGACCATAATATAGATTTTTATTCATAAATGCACACAGCAGTTTACTTAAAATACACCAAAACATTTACATATTTACACAAAAATATATGAGGCAAAACTCCTTTCTTCAACCGTAGAGTACATTTTTTTCCTTGCTCTTTTATTAAATTGTATTCAATATAATTTTCTGTATCTTCCTTTACCTGGAATAAATCAACAACCATAAAAAATTCGTAAAACCACAACAGGAATAAGGTTTTAATAGAAAGTAACAGCTACTGATATTTTCTTATAGGGTAGGTTAATTTTATACCGAATTTTCTAATGTTCAATAGCTAATGCAAAACTTACTTTTTACTAATTCACATTAAGCTGTATATAAATAAAGTATACTTTCGTTAAAATGATCTTCACAACAATATGAACAAGATTTAGGAGATATATTATCCCTTCTCATCACCTTACACGACCCTCTTCGTATTTTCGCATCACTTGAAATACGAAAAAAACACTTTCTCGGGTGTTTTTCGAATAGTATTTGTGCACTCCGGTACTATGCAATACTTATAAGATATTTTTTGGCTTCTTCCATGGTTTTAAAGCTATTAAAACTGTAAATATGTATGAAATAACTGAAAAGTTCATAGTAAAGTCCCACTGGACGTGTCGTGTGACGTCACGCAAAGCGCGCGCAAAATGGCGGCGTTTCAACTGCTCTAATTTTTTCAATGTTTTAAATTTCGTTTTTAAAAATATCTAGAGTATTTTGAAGATTTTTTATATTTTTTTCTATGTTATAATGTCGTAAACTATTAATTTAAGGCAAGAAAAAAAAACATGAATATCCCCTATTGTATTATCATCTATTCCTGAATTTGGCTTTAGACATTTTAGCATTGTTTTCCATTGAATACGATATGGTACTGTTGACATGATACTTAGGTTAATTTTGTTCAGATATCAGTAGGTAAGTCTTTGAGTAGTGGTATTTACCTTACAGATTTTTTAAAACATGATAACATGAAATTTCTAGTGGCCGCCCGCGACTCCGTTCGCGTGGAAGTCGGTTTCCCGTGGGAATGAAAAGTTTTCCCGCGGTAAAAAGTACCCATGTGTTATTCTGATGTATAACCTATATTACTGTAGGTAAAGTGTCATCAAAATCCGTCCAGTAGTTTTTACGTGAAAGAGTAACAAACATCCATACATCCATCCATAGATCCATACATAATCACAAACTTTCACGTTTATGATATTAGTAGGATTTTAGCTTTCATTCCTTCAAAGCTAATTGTAATTACAATAAAATTGCGTCAACTGTTTTAAGCGGGGGGTACCTACCTACAGATTTTTCAGAATTTTTAGATTTACAGTTACCTACAGATTATAATATAGGTACCTACCAACATTACATGGTCTATTAAGTTCCCTGAAAACTGGCATCTTGTTTTTTTATATCCTGAAACGAACCGAGCAGGCAGCAGTTTGATAGCGAACTCCTCCGTCGATGGAAATTTGGTACCAACCTATTTATTTATGCATTTATTAAGCATTTTCTATATAAGTGAAACCAAAGTCTGTTGAGAGTGAGCTGAGTCCCTACCTAAAAAAGTGCACTGATAAAATAAAATGTATTAAGTTGGTTTTTTGAATATATGATTAAAATTAAACTCATTTTAACGGGTTTTACGCGTTTATTTTATTATTTTTGATTTTCAAGTAATAATAATCGCGTAAATCTAAGAAGTTATATATGATTAAAGTTTCGCAATAGGTACAAAATAATCAAGGGACATGTTTAAAGTACGAAGCGACTCGCAACCGATTACGATTAGGTATCCGTCACCTACGTATAATTCTGAAACGGTTTCAGTTTAGTTGGCGACCGTCGCGCCAAAAGGTACTAAACTAGACGTTTTTATTTAATTCAAACAAATGGTTCGGTAAATATGGGGGTTAGGAAACTTTTAGAGTCGTTTGTATTGATTTACTGGATCAGCCATTGCGATGCAGGCTACGGCGGTGGAAATGACTTTGGCGGGCAGCTAGCGTAAGTTATTTTAATTATTTATTCAATACTATAGCATTTTTGATTAATATAGATTTAATATAATTTGGAACTAGTAAAATAATTAAAAAAAGGGAAAATTATGACAATCCTACTAATATTATAAATGTGAAAGTTTGTGACGATGTATGGATGGATGGATGTTTGTTACTCTTTCACGTAAAAACTACTGGATGGATTTGGATGAAACTTTGCAGTAATATAGGTTATACATCAGAATAACACATAGGGTACTTTTTACCGCGGGAAAACATCTCATTCCCACGGGAAACCGACTTCCACGCGAACAGAGTCGCGGGCGGCCACTTGTAAAATACATAAAATCCCTTTAACAATTTTAATTGATTTGTTGTCTACTTTTTTTATTTATTTTAATGATACCAAAACTGCATACAGAACTACAAATGAAAGTAAAAACCATTAATTATGCTTAAATCCGTTCACATGTTCTTTCGGGGATTATCGTACACATCGAAAACCAAAAACAGTTAGCGACATTTGTTTTTGCGTCCTATGTAGAGGCCACCAAAGACTTTTAATTATCAAATGAAACCTCTTTATAATTCCAGAAATAAACTTCATAAAGAGGTAAAGTTTATTAATTTTGATGGAGTTAAAATTCGAATTTGAAAACTTATTTCACTACACTCTAACTACTTTCATTCTTCCTCTTCTATATTATTTAATTTAAGATAATGCTTAACATTTTTGTGTTTTTAAAACTTTTTCTCAGACAATCCGACGTGCAAGCGCCAGCCTACGCCCCGCCCTATTTAAGAAACCAACAGTTCTCTAAGTCCGGCTACTCCAGGTCTTACTCCTCTGGTAATGGTGGGACAAAAACTGGTTACGGTGGGACCAAAACCGGTTATAGTGGGACCAAAACCGGTTATAGTGGGACCAAAACCGGTTACGGTGGGACAAAGACCGGCTACTCTGGAACTAAAAGTGGCTATGGAGGACCTGGAGGGTATTCAGAAAGACGAACATGGTATTCGGAGTCTGGATCAATGTAATTATTTTTTGATCAATTAATAATTTTGGTAATCAACTCAGATTTATAGCAGATTTAATACAATTTCGATTCCGAAAACTATCTCTAAAACTAAATTAAAAATATCACTGTCACTTTCCCATTCTTTGTATTAGAAAAAGACAGGTACAATGGTCTCACTAAATTTAGTCCACATCATTGTAAAATTGAACGAAATGCGCTGAGGACTAGCCTAAAATTGTCTTCGCCTTGTCATAATGCACGTAAATATTAGTTTGACAGGACTAAAATGATTACCTGTCTCTGTCTTATGTTATTGATGAGTAAGTGAAGGCGATAGTTTTAATTTAGTTTAGAGAGTGTTTTCAAAATCGGGGCCATTATTATAATCGTAAGTACTTTTGGTAATGACAATTTAATTAACAAATTTTCCATCGAAGGGAGCGCAACCTCCGCGGCGTCAGACTGATGTGGAACAAGGGCGAGCCGCTGCCTCTGAAGACCGCGTGGAACCCTTTCAGCCAGGACGTGCCCTTCCTGACGTTCGCTTCACATCCGATATACTGGCATAAAGGTATTCTTATCAATCCTTAGTAACCTTGTAACGACGACCTCTGTGGTGCAGCGGAATATACACCGGACTGCTAAGCGAATGGTTCCGGGTTCGATCCCCGGGTCGGGCCAATTTCGTAAAAATTGTTTTTCGATATTGGCTCGTGTCTGGGTGTGACTAGGTTCTCCCCTAGTCCATTGTGTGGTACCAATAGTACAAGCTTTGCTTAGTTTAGGGAAACACAGTTATTGTATCAGTCTGGAGATTTATTATTTATTATTATATTATTGTTTAGTGTATTAAGGTTATGTTTATAGCAATGGGTATACTTGTTAGAAGGTCACTTTCGGTTAGAGACTACAAGAATATTTATTTATTAATTTATTATAAGATTTGCCAACAGGTTGACATTTACAGACATATTTTAAGTATACAATATTAAAATTACAAATGTAGAAATGTAACCTAATTACAGGCAAATACAACATGAGTTTTTTTTTTATATAGTGAACGTGCATAGCTGCTAACTAAGTTAAAGTTTACAAAAAAAAAAATAGTTAAATTTAGTGAGTTATATAAAACAAAAAATATATATATACAAATTTACTTTACGAAACAAATAGGTACAATAAAAAAGGGTGTTGCTATCTATTCTGGATTAACGCAAATAAAACATTTTTAAATATGGCCTCAGAACATGTCAAAATATCTACATTCGACAAATTAAATAAGACATTGTGCTCACGACAGATTCTGGCAGTTATTTCGTTCATACCAACATTTGTGCGGTGAAGTTTAACAAGGAACGGATTGAAGTTTATAAGTCTAGCACTATGACGAGGAACTATGAAACCGATTTTACTGAGTAGGTATGGGCAGTCAACAAGTCCGTGAACAATTTTATAAAGGACCATTTGGTCGGAAATCCAACGACGATCGCACAGTGAAGTCATTTTAAAATGGGCAAGTCTCTCTTCGTAAGATTGAAGTAAGTTTAGTTTGTGTTGATGAACTGTAAGGAAAAACAAAAACCTTTTCTGTATTTTCTCAATACGGTCAATGTGACATTGATAAAAGGGGTTCCAAACAACTGAGCAATATTCGAGGACAGTGCGCACAAGAGAATAGTAAAGAATTTTGAGAGTCTTTGCAGTTCCTCCAAATGAAGCCCAATGTTTTAAAAGATTTGTTTACAATGTGATCAATGTGGGGAACAAAGGAAAGATTGCTGTCAATTAGAACCCCGAGATCCTTTACCAAGGAAACTTCTGCTAAAACAGCATTGTTCAAAAAATATTGCGATCTGCAAGGTTTCGTTTTTTTGGTGAACTTTATATGAACGCATTTCTCAATATTAAGTGGTAGTTTGTTTACAATCGTCCAGTTATGTATACGATCGAGGTCATCCTGGAGCAAAACACAGTCCTGGGCGGAATTAATAGTTTTGTAAATCTTTAGATCGTCAGCAAACAATAAAAATTTGGAATTTAGAATGACTGTAGACAAATCATTGACAAAAGCTAGGAAAAGAAGAGGGCCAAGATGTGATCCCTGCGGGACTCCAGATGGAGCATGAAATTTTTCTGATTTAAAACCATGTACCACGACCTGCTGATAACGATCTTTTAAGTAAGTAGCAAGCCAACCAAGTAGAGGACCGTGAATACCCAACAGAGAGAGCTTAGATAAAAGAAGTTTATGATTTACTCTATCAAAGGCCTTGCTTACATTTGTGTAAACAGCATCCACCTGAAGATTATCATCAACTGCTTCTGAAAGGTCATGAAGGTAACATGACAAGTTTGAGACCGTTGACATTTTGTTACGAAAACCATGTTGTTCGGGTGACAGACTTAATTTGAGATGATTTGAGAAGAAGGGACATAGCAAAGACTCAAACATTTTTCCAAATATTGAAAGGAGAGAAATAGGACGATAATCTTCTATGATATCACTGTTTCCAGTTTTTGGAATTGGTACAATATTAGCAATTTTCCATTTGGATGGAAAAACACCAATTGAAAAGGAATGGTTGAAAATTAAAGTCAGAGGTATACAAAGTGTTTCTGCGCACTGAATAACAAAAAAAGCTGGTATTCCGTCAGGCCCAGCACCTTGTTTTATGTGTAGAGATTTCATTTTTTTGCACACGGCTTTTGCGTTGGTGGAAAAGTTGCTAATAGAGCTAGTACAATTGGCTTCAAATTGAGGACGATTTATGGCAGTAGTATCAGTAGCATAAACGGACGAAAAGTGCTTTGCGAATCCATTACAAATAGCTGTTGGAGTGGACAAGATAGAATCGTTCATCTTCATCACACTGGGGATGTTTTCTGAACTACGACGCTTTGATCTAATGAACGACCAAAATACTTTGAAATTTTTGTCAGTTTTGATAGATGCTTCTATCATTCCTACGTATTCGTTATAAACAGTTTTTATTTCGCGATTAGATCTCTCCCTTGCTCGTTTGAAATCTAAATTGTCTAGTTCATTCCTGAATTTTTTGAATCTTCGGCGGAATTTATTTTTTTCCTTAATTAATTTAATCAAATTTGAAGTGTACCAACTTGGATAGCGATTTGATTGACATTGAGAGAAAGGAACGTGTTTCTCAATTATTGCATAAAAAATATCAACCATATCATTAATATCAACAATTGAATTAAGTTCTCGACTCCAGTCAATTTCTGCCAGTTCTTGATTAATTTTAACATAATCTGCGCGATAAAAGTTTAATTTTTTTGGCAGATTTTTTAGCAGAGATGTATAGGCAGGAAATTGTAAAGACAATAGTAAAGGCGGATGAAATGGATCAATTTTGGATAGTGCAATATCAGAAACCTCAGTTATTACATTAAGATTACTAAATACTAAATCCAGGACATGATTGTCTTTATTTACAAAAGAGTTATGCTGTTTAACGTTGTTGAGAGCTTCAAAATCTGAAATGCATCGAACAAAAGAGTTTGTTGAAGTAGTGGTGACAACTGTACACAAGTTAGTTGATTCAGAACTAAGTATCCACTCAATAGATGGAAGATTAAAATCCCCAACAATGAAAAGATCGCTATTTGGAATCTGAGAAATAGAGTCGGATAGATGGTTTAGGTGATCAACGAGGCGCCTATGTTTAACAGGCGGAGGATAGTATACTGCACAAATGTACAATGTTTTAGCACTCTTGTTATTGTCAAAAGTTGTAACAGTCACCCACAAATCCTCAATTTCATTATTCTCCAATGAAGAGCAGCGAGACGAAGAGTATTTAGTAGAGACTGTAATAAGCACCCCACCACAATCAGACAGTCCAGAGTTAAACACACTGCACCGATCTCTCCTAAAAATTGTGTAGTTGTTGTTTAATATTTCTGCGTTAAGAACACTGTCGTTAAGCCAAGTCTCCGTTATGATAATTATGTCGTAATCGCTGCTTAGACTAGCTAAGTGCAGTTTATCCAATTTACTACGAATGCTTCTAGCATTTTGATAGTAAACTGAAAGTTGAGCCATTGTAAATAGAAATATACACAAAACAAATGCAAAAAATAATTCATTTTTTTTCCGTTTAAATAACTACACTGATAGAGAGTCCAGAGTCTCTGAAGATTTGATCACATAGCCGGGGCACGATCGTCTTTCCTCAAAAATATTTTTCCGTTCCATCCGTTCATAAATATTTAAATTGTTTATTTTTCTTGACAAGACGGGCTTGAGCATGTAGTAGACGGTTAGCAGGTGATAAGTGCTCGACCACGTAAATCAAGCTCCTTGTTCCTCCGATCCCGAGCAATGCCGAATTCAATTTGCTGTCTTCGTGATGTTTGTTATAAGTCGCACAAGCTGCCAGGAAAGTATCGCGAATTCGTGGAGTGTGCAGTTTTACTATCACCGCTCTAGGTCTATTCGATTGCTTATTACTTTTCGCCACTCTAGAGCAAGATACAACATCCTTGTCAGATATGAATATGAAACAACAATCTAGTATACCTATAGGAAGACCTATTGTAGACTTAAAATGTTCGGTACCCTATGACGCCTAAAGGTCTTTACCGGAACAGTGTCTAACTGACATAATCCCTTTACAAAGATTACGCTGAGCTACAAAAATAAATCGAAATCATTGCGTTTTATTCATGCATTTTTACACACTTCGTCATAAATATAGAACCAAAAAAATCATAATTCTATTCGCGATTCGAATTTTAACAAAATATGTTTGATGTTTCATTTCAGAGGGCCCAGTAGAAGACAGAGCGACCTTCGACATGGAAGTGTTCGCTCAGAAGCTGCAACGGGCTATAGAAACCATGCCATCCTCATCTTGCTGCATCCACCACTCGCCGATCGTCATTCAAAGCTACGTCGGAGTCACCTCGCTACTGCATAACAAAACTGGGCTAGGCTTCTTTAAAGTCAGAGGCAAGTTTAGCTTCTAATTTGTAAGTGGTTGTTGCGTTGGTAGTACAAAAGAGGTCGGTTAGAGGATCAAGGGTTATAGGGTTCTGAACAGTGAGCATATAAAACACAACTGGAGGCATACGGAGTTGCAAAAGTGTCTGGGTCATAGATTTGTCGCACGCAATGGAAAAAGATGTGCCCTTGAGCGAAGGTAATGATAATCTATAACACCTTATCGTAAAACAATAGAGTCTAATTTTGTTTAAACATGTTTCGTTTACGACTTAGCTAAGTATATCGCCAACTGGACAACATTTTACCAAGGTTTCTTAGCAATTGTGACAAAACTGGTCCGAAAATCTTGATCATAATTATTTTTGGAATATTTTCTTAACAATTGTGACAAAATAATACAAAGCTCACTGGTCCGAAGGGAAGTTGAATAAAATCTGTTTCGAGATCGGCAAGACAGTCAATGATAGTGCCTGATCAACAAGTTAAACTATATTTTATAAGTATTAAAAATGTATAAATCTATTTAGCTTTACTTCTTAACCACTGCTTCTACTGAGCACAGGTCCTTTGTATTTTAAACTAATGCTCAATAAATGTTTTTGTTTTAAATTTTACTGTGCAGTTACTAATCTAGTCATTGCCTACTGTTGAAATTATAAAGAAGATTTATAATTGTTTTAATTTTCCAATACAAGGCTGTGGTGTAATTTATTTCGTGGGTTTTTAAATGTTACAAAGTAAAATGTATTTAAATTATTTATTTTGGATGTATTTAGTTGGCTTGTAGTTATAAGTGGTAGTTTATATTTTATATATTGCCATGACAATGGGGAGTTCAACGTAACATAGAATCACTCTCTGACGTTTTAAATATTTTGGAAAAATATGTGCAAACACGTTAGGAAATAACAAGATTTGGTGAAATAATTAGAACATACGCAAAATAATCTTTTGCATTATTAACACAGGAAAAATCATAGATAGAAAAAGTCTACGTAACCGAACACTCTGCCGTATTTCAATTTATCATTGAAGGAGGACGTTGTAAGTAATTTTTCAAAATGTTATTAAAATATTTTTTTAAAGAACATTTGTTAGAAAATAGTCAGCTTTTTTAATTTTATTCCTTAACTAGGGGCCGCTCGCGACTCCGTTCGCGTAGAAGTCGGTTTCCCGTGGGAATGCGAAGTTTTCCCGCGGTAAAAAGTTCCCTTATTTCTTTCATACATATATTTTTGGTTTCTAGAACCGTTTTCGCAGCGCACGCAACGGAAGCCCTCAAGGATGAATAATTTTCCCCGTTTTTTTCACATTTCCCATTATATCTTTGCCCCTAATAGTTGCAGCGTGATGTTAAATAGCCTAAAGCCTGCCTCGATAAATGGTCTATCCAACACAAAAAGAATTTTTAAATTCGAACCAGTAGTTCCTGAGATTAGCGCGTTCAAACAAACAAACAAACAAACAAACAAACAAACTCTTCAGCTTTATAATATTAGTATAGATTGAACCTATAATTTCGAGGTTTATTTAGCTTAAGTTGAGTCGAATTATCTGTGATCGATACGATACTCAATTTTGATGACTTTAATTTTACCGTTGTAGCGTGATTCTGTGTTGCGTTTCATACTAGATAGTAGAAGATCCGAACCTAAATCGACCTTCACCGGGGTGATAATAGAACGAAACATATTTTATCATGAATTTAGTATATTAGAAAACATATTAAAAATGGGTTTGCTAAAAAAATCCTGGGCAGACTATTTTTAATTATTTTTCAAAAATTTTTAATTAAATGTTGCAACATCAGGATAATAAAAAAAATTTGTCCTGACTGAAAGTATAAAACGTATAGAATGTGCAGCCGTTGGGTTGTCTACTATTTACCTGGGCGAACTACTGGGTTGTCAGGTATATCGATGCCAGTTACTTTCACTGGATTGGATAATTAAAATTTTTTTATATCATCATAAGCGCTGTTTTATTGCGAACACGTTGATATAGGGTTGTCTGCGAAAATTCCGGTCCTATTAGGGGTACTATTAAAAATCATTTTTTGAAAAATAATTAAAAATAGTCTGTCCAGGATTTTTTTAGCAAACTCATTTTTAATATGTTTTCTAATATACTAAATTCATGATAAAATATGTTTCGTTCTATTATCACCCCGGTGAAGGTCGATTTAGGTTCGGATCTTAGACTAAGACAATTATGTATTTTTAAGAATTTTAGATGTGTATTTTATGCATAGTTTATTGTGGGCAAAGCATTCCATGTGTAATTTATTTAAATAATGCATTTGTTCGATGTTAAATCTTATACAATTTAGATAGAATATGAAATTAGATTAAATCATGAGATAACTTGTAAACCTTCCTAATATTTATCTCTTTCAAATTCTAAGAATTTTCGCTTAGTGTTAATGTAACTAAGGTGTCTAATTTGTTGATTCTCATAAAATGTTCGTTATTAAATAAGAAATTGGCCTAAAGGAAATAAAAAGTTTGTTTTACAATATAATTATGTTTTATTTCAAAATCATGGACACATTGTATTATATACTATTATTATATCATATGTAGCTATATGTGAGTTAGTGAGATAGTTTTAGTTAAAGTCTTCGCCACAGACCTGTCCAGCGAATGTTAGATTGTCCCAAAAATCGTTATTAATATCTGTAGTGCTTGTAATCAACTCATCCGGTGATACTTCTCTAACATATTTGACATTTTCTAACCAAGAAAGATCACTTGTTGCATTGCTTGAGTTGTTTATATTATGCATATTTGGTTTACTATCCAGAAAAGTAGTATTTAGCTCATTATTTTCAATTTGAGTTTTATTAATCGGTTTAGAAATGCTATTACGACGTCTCTTTTTAGGATTTTCTTTGTTTTCCTGAAATGAAACCTTTTTAGTTACTTTTCTGACTTTACTAGCTCCTTTGTCTTTTGAAGTATCTGCTGGTTTTATATTCTTTCTTGTTTTCTTACCAATTTCACTATCAATGTTAAGATTAGCTTTAACAATTTCTGGTGCATGCTTAATAATGCTTTGAGAATTAATTTCTATTACATTATCCTCTGCCAATACCTCTGTATGTGTAACTGTAACATCTTTGTCTAGTTTATTTGGCTTAGTGAATTTCTTAGGTGGAAGAAATTTCCGTTTAGCTTTTAAAGGTATCTTGTTAGTTATTTCTTTTAGTTCATTTAGCTCTGTACTCGTAGATTCGACTTTGTTTTTTTGAGTGTGATTATCTACAAGTATACTTTGACTTTCCTCTGTCTCTACTAAAGCTATATCTGTATTATTTAAGTCCTTTGCATGCTCTATTACTGTTTCGTTCTTATTTGTAGTTTCTACGCTATTGGAATCTTTAGTAATATTTATATTAATTTTCTCTGTAGGTGCATTTTCCTTTAGTACTGTTGTAGCCTCATTTTTATAAACGTTTTCTTTATTGTTGCTTACATCTTCAGTAATATCCTTAGTTATATTGTCAGTAGATACCATTGTTTCATTTTTTTCTTGTGGAATTGTTATAGTAGTCGAAGTGAAATGTGTATTGTTTGATGAGTCATTATTTTTTTCCTTGCAAGTCTCGTTTTCAGCTATAATACATTTCATTTGCCGAGTTAACTTCTCAATGACCTGCACAAAAACAAAGATAAATTAACAATTACAAGTGTGTAAACTTAATTGTTTTTAATAAGTAAATTATAAGAGATCAAAGCAATTTCTTTAATTATTGGCTTAGTACTGGGTACATTTAACATAACATAATGTAAAATCGGCTTGCTTACAAGTAGGTATTAATAAAATAATGATTTAAAAAGTAACACTTTGCGTATACTGTAGGATGGTGCGTTTGACAAGTCATTAAAACATAAACTTGTTAATTTTACGATTTATTTTTAACGTAAGTTACAAGTTCATGAAAATCGTATAGGTACTATTCAATCTTATCAGTTTATATAAAATGATATTGTACCCCAAAATCTCTTATTTAATGACCTGAAACCCACACCATCCTAAAATGCATGCACGGAGTGTAATGACCCGCCAAGCATTGCGCTGTACGTAGGTACCTAAAACCTTGTCAAAATTATAAAAAGAGGAAGCTACGCGGCTGGCAACTAAGTTCATTGCATAATATCTACCTACAGTTTAGAGATAAAATTATTTATATTATTAAAATCCACCGGATTTAGATGAAATTAGGTATAATCACTACATAGTATAAAACAAAGTCGCTTTTTTGTCCCTATGTACCTATGTTTAAATCTTTAAAACCACGCAACGGATTTTGATGCGGTTTCTTTTAATAGATAGAGTGATTCAAGAGAAGGTTTACATGTATTATAACATAGTACAGGGAAAGGAGTTTTAATCCGAATAAACGCTTGCGAAGCCGCGCGGGTAAAAGCTAGTTGAGAATATAATCCAGATACCCAGATTCGCGGAAAAATACCTTTTAACTATAGGTAAAGTCAAAAAGCGAGCGACACTGCAGCGCAGAAAGCTAGGTCGTTTGAAGATAAAATAACAGTTTTTAAGCAAGTATAGCAGTATGTGTACTTAGTGTGAAAGAAGAAGTATTAGTTGGTACTTATTTATTTCGCACCTGCAAAGTCCTGGCATCTTGTTTGTGCGTATTCTTAAGGTTTAGAAGCTCCTCTACATAACCTCGTGCCTTGTACACTGATATGGTTTTGTTGTTGTAGATATAGTTGTCCATTACCAGGCTTATTTCCATCAGACGTGTTAGAAGACTGCGTTTCTGGCAAATAAGGATTTTTTTTTGAAAATAATATAGGTTAGGTTTTGGTTAAGTTCTTGAAGCTAAAACCGTTCAATAAAGACACAAGAAATAAGTATATAAAGTATAATACAAACCTCGTTTTCAATATTACTGGCTTTTCTTTTACGTGGCATTATTTTTAGACACCGTGAGACTCAAAGTTAATAGAAATATTTTTAAAACTCAATGTACCTATATATCGCGGCTCGCGCCTTTTCTTTGTTAGTCTCTGAAGTGAATGAAATGATTGAGCACTGCGCATTGAAACTGCGCATATTTGTTTTCAAGATTTTGGCGCCAAATTCTTTTTTTTACAGGTGGTAATTTTTTTAGTCTTTTAAGCATACTCATTTATATGAATTATAGTATTTGATATGTAATTAAATAAATCCATTTGCATATTTTTTTAAAAGGAATAGTTAGGGCCGTCAACAAAAACAAACAATATTTAATATTCTTTTTTTAAACTTTAGTTATAAATTCGAGAAAAAGAAAAAAGGTTATAAGCTTCAAATATTATTGTTATTCCTTGTTTAAAAAATAAATAAATAGCAAACCTTAATACTATTATCGTAAAAAAAAGTTATAGAAATAAACCGCGGTAAAATAGTATATTTCAATACAAGTGTGGAAAGGCTGTCATTACAACGAGTCCCGACAAATGTCTACCCGAGCCGAGGCACAGCCGAAGGCGAGAGTTGACAGGCGGGACGAGTTGCAATGACGGTTCCGCACGTGTACTGAACGACTATTTTTAATACAGTTGCGAAAAAATAAAGCAATTTAATAAAATATAAAATTAGGATCGTAAATGTCGAAATAACTCATTTTGAAAATGGCGCCATTTTTTCTTCACCCATTTGGTAGGCAAAGGTTACTATGCCCATACAGCCAAGTCTTCAGTAGATTTTTTTTATTAGTATGAAATGAAAATGAAATTTAATGAGATAAAATGAAATGAAACCAACCTCACTACTTCAATCAAATCATTAAATCTGATATCGAAACAAACTAGTAGCTTTTTTTAGAAATTTACCTACGCTACGTAAGTATTAACATGAAACATAAAAACTTCTTTGTTTTTTTTTAGTAAAAACTTCATGGTTGGTTAATTTTCCTTTTTAATGAGACATTATTTTGACAGTTGGGAAAGAGAACGCACTAGTGCGGGAAAGGTAAAAAAAAAGCACGCGTGTGTAATAGCCCACATCCCGAACGCTATACGTCCCTGCAATACGCCACTTTTTGAGCAACTGTATTAAAAAAAGAGTTTTGAATTAGTTTACCTTTTTAAGTGGTCGCGTTTTAATTTTGCTAGGTTTATCTAGATGTTTAATAGTACCTGAAGAAGTCTTGATTAGAAATCTTTAAGAAAACACATTATTATAGATATTTTTTGGTGAGTAGAGTTTTTATACATAACTAACTAAGCTAACTGGTAAGTAAACGATAATCCAAACTTCATAATTGTATCATCATCTATTCCAGAATTTGGGTCGGCTTTAGATACAACTCTTTTAGCATTGTCTTCCATTGAATTCCATTTATTTATGATATGGTACTGTTAACATGATACTTAGGTTCATTTTGTTCAGATATCAGTAAGTCTTTAAGTAGTGGTATTTACCTTACAGATTTTTTAAAACATGATAACATGAAATAATTTTAGCTCGTTATAGTGACAAAAAAAACATCGTTCTTCATTTCAAGTAACTAAACCCTTGCCGAATTTTACTAGTGTAGGTAAACTTGCAAAGGCTTTCCTTCCTTCAAAGCTAATTGTTATTACCTACAATAAAATTGCGTCAACTGTTTTATGCGGGGGGTACCTACAGGTTTTTGCGAAGTTTCATATTTAGGTACAGGTACAGATAATAACTATATAGGTACCAACATTATATGGTTCCCTGAAAACTGGCATCTTGTTTTTTTTATATCCCGAATTGAACCGAGCAGGCAGCAGTTTGATAGCGAACTCCTCCATCGATGGAAATTTGGTACCAACCTATTTGTTTAGGATTTTCTATAAGTGAAACCAAAGTCTGTTGGGAGTGAGCTGTCTGAGTCCCTACCTAAAAAAGTGATTTGATTAATTAAAATGTACCTACCTAGTTGTTTTTTGAATATATGATTAAAGTTTCGCAGTACAAAATAATCAAGGGACATAAAGTACGAAACGACTCGAGACCGATTACGATTATGGGCCGTCATCCGTCATCTACGTATAATTCTGAAACGGTTTCAGTTTAGTTGGCGACCGTCGCGCCAAAAGGTACTAAACTAGACGTTTTTATTTAATTCAAACAAATGGTTCGGTAAATATGGGGGTTAGGAAACTTTTAGAGTCGTGTCTATTGATTTACTGGATCAGCCAATGCGATGCAGGCTACGGCGGTGGAAATGATTTTAGCGGGCAGCAAGCGTAAGTTATTTTTAATAATTTACTTAATAACATAGCATTTTTGATTAATATGGATTTAATTTTAATTTGGAACTAAGTAGTAAAATAATTACAGTAGAATAAAGTACATAAAATCCCTGTAACGAACAGCTATCCAATTTTAATTGCATGTTACTTCTTTTTTTTCTTTATTATTTATTTTAAAGCTACCAAAGATAAATCAGAAATACAAATGGAAGTAAAAACCATTAATTGTGCTTAAATCCGTTCACATGTTCGCTGGGAATTATCGTACACATCGAAAACTTTTACCTAACTTTTAACTACCAAAGACTTTTAATTATCAAATGAAACCTCTTTATAATTCTGGAAATAAACTTCATAAAGAGGTAAAGTTTATCAATTTTGATGGAGTCAAAATTCGAATTTGAAAACTTATTTACTACTTTCATTCTTCTTTTTCTATTTTATTTAATTTACACTAATGCTTAACTTTTATATTTTTTAAACTTTTTTAGACAATCCGACGTGCAAGCGCCAGCCTACGCCCCGCCCTATTTAAGAAACCAACAGTTCTCTAAGTCCGGCTTCTCCAGGTCTTACTCTTCTGGTTATGGTGGGACAAAAACTGGTTACGGTGGGACCAAAACCGGTTATAGTGGGACCAAAACCGGTTACAGTGGGACCAAAACCGGTTACGGTGGGACAAAAACTGGCTACTCTGGAACTAAAAGTGGCTATGGAGGACCTGGAGGGTATTCAGAAAGACGAACATGGTATTCGGAGTCTGGATCAATGTAAGTATTTTTTGATGTATTAATAATTTTGGTGATTAACTCAGATTTATAGCAGATTAAAATTAGTAGGGATCTATCCTAGCTATAGGAAAATTTGAAGTTTCCATTGATGTTATAGGTAAGCTTAAATCGATACTTTCATTTCATTTAACGTAATGTTTAATACCGGCAAAAAAGAGAAAAGACCGAACGTCTTGGCCGTTTTTCAACAACAAATCATAATAATAATACAGTATTTTTTCAAACCAATTAAATTTTACCGTTTAAAGCATCGCTGGGGTAACACAAACTTTATAAATAGAGTATACGAGAGAAAACTTTTTAAGCTGTCAGTGAGCTTTTCTGGAAAAGTCGATTATTCTATGTTTTGTTTCAGGCCGAGTTTCGAGGACTTTCAAAACAGTGCAAACCAGGAGTATAAAGGTAAGAAAATCTTTAAAAGTATATTAAACTTGTGGCCAACCGCGACTCCGTTCACGTGGAAGTCGGTTTCCTGTGGGAATGAGAAGTTTTCCCGCGGTAAAAAGTACCCTATATGTTATTCTGATGTATAACCTATATTACTGTAAAGTTTCATCAAAATCCATCCAGTAGTTTTTACGTGAAAGAGTAACAAACATCCATACATCCTCACAAACTTTCACGTTTATTAATAAAATTGGCCCCAAATCTGGAACCTTATTCAAGAATGTTGTGCTCATACAGGGCAGGAACCGCCTTATTCAATCCAGAATTCGTTTGCTTTGTTTTTTCGTTATGTTTTATTTGTGTTACAACTTTTATAACTGGTAAAAGATGTGACACAAAATAAAAATTGTTAAACTGCATTAATTAATAGAGGGGGTAAGAGATTGCTTTATCTAAAGTTTGAAGAAGTGCAGAAATGTAAATTAATTGTCGTTATTATCGGTCCGTATCATCCCAATGCTGACAAAAGCATCCCTACCACTTTCTTATGTCCGTCTGTCTGGAGCTATCATATTGTTCTGAGGTCTAAGCCCTTCCATTTTGGACTACTAAACGTAAACATATCAAGATGTCAGCTTGGCAAAAAACTGCTATAACAGTTGTTAAACGTTAATTCATAATCTATAAAATCGGTTTCACTGTAGGGCAAAGTTCTTTCTGGGGGTTTCTTTATGGCCTTGTTTTTGGCAGTATCGGCCAGTCTGGCCTGACATGGCGTCAGTGCAATGCTTATATTTATATATATAATATTACTAGCGACCCGCCCACGCTTCGCAATGGTGTAATTTTGGCCGACTTGCTCGCGAACCCTTGCATTTTTGCTAACTTAAAAAAACTTTTTCTAAACGTTCTTTATTTACAAATTTAAATGAAAAAAATACCTAAAAGATGGTGAAAACCGCGTTACAATCCCTCAACTGGTTTAGGAGGAGTTAGCAGCCAAACATACAAACAGACAGAATTAGCGACTTGGATTTATACTATGTAATGATTATTCAATACTTATTTTGTTGTAAAAATTTGGGCACTAAAAACTTCAGCGCTTCAAAAGCAAAAATTATCCATCCAAAAATACCTAAGCTCGATAATCATATGCGTAGGCGCAGATATCAGCGCGCGCGCACCGGATGTTGATCGCAAATCTGTACCGAACGGAAGTTCGTATTGTTTTTTAATTTTTAAACCGACCCGAATAATAATTAATTGATAACGGCGCATCAAATGCAAATACATTTTTGAATGCATTTATTAAGAGGTCACGGTTGAATGATAACAAAATGTTTAATTATAATTTTGCTTAGTTAAAATTGTATGTACTTAATTAGCGTGGGATATATTTATAGATAAGTTAATTAGTTCAAGTTCAATAACTATGAATGTGTTGATAACTATGTTTTGCTGTAAAGTTACATAAATAAGATGACTGATCTAATTTGTTGGCGTTGTTGTTTTTTGAGTAAAAAGCTTATCTGTTTTTAATGATACATTGGTACATAGGTTCATTGGATTTGAGTTATCTGCTGCAGTAGGAAGGAGATCCCACGCAGCTAAATCGCGACACCCGCAAACTTCGTAGAATTACTTATGTGAATAATAAATGATAGACGGTTAAAAATCTAGGAATGGCATGATAAAATAAATAAATTAAAAAAAAATATCTAGGCTCATATGTTTTTCTTTTTTTAAGCATTTTTTATCAAGCAGACAATTATTAAAAAAATTGCTAAGTTAGTTACTGAATTATGCTTTAACATTAGGCAGTTCTATATAGAAATGTTCTATCCTAGCTAAATGCCAGCCGGATTGCAAGAACAACGGTATCTGCGTGGACACTAACACCTGCGTATGCGCATCCAACTTCCACGGCAAGTACTGCGAGTTCGAGAAGAAGCCGTGTCTTGTCTACCCACCTTTGCCAATGAATTCACAGAGGAAATGCTCCAGCGAGTAAGTATGGTTTAAAATGTTTTAAAAAGGCGTGTGGATTACGATAAAGGTAGCAACGACGAGAATAGAACTGGATGTTTAGCCTGTAGTGTATATGTTACGGCTAATACCCGAAGTGCGGCTACACCTTGTTTTAGCCGGTTAGAAGTGTTTTTAATATGGAAAACTGTAAAAAAAAAAATACCTATGTATACAAAAACTGGCTTCAATCATGAATCATTTCTGGATGGTATAAAAAAAGTAACCTAACCTATTGATGTTCTAACCGGCTAAAACTAGGTGTAGCCGCACTTCGGGTATTAGCCGTAACATATACAAAAAATTAGACTAGAGAAAAACTAAGATTTAGAAAATTATACAGCCACTCTAAATGCATATTTAAATATTGTAAACCATCATTTAATAAGCAATCAAACTAAGTTAAAGTCGGTCTGACTATCGCTGTCCTCCTTTGTGTCAAGTTCCAACAGTCCTCTCATTCCCTTCAGAACGTGCACAGTAACGTGCGCGGACGGGCACAAGTTCCCCGACGGCTCGTCCGTGGCCAACATGGCGTGTTTGGAGGGCCAGTGGCGCCCCACGCGAGCGGACTTCAGCTCCATCCCCGACTGCCAGCCGGAGTGCAGCCCGCCGTGCGTCAACGGGGGGGTGTGTCTGTCGCTGAACACGTGCCAGTGCCCGCAGGACTACAGGGGACCGCAGTGCCAGTACTGTGAGTATTGATGGCTAAAGGTGGGTTTTATGTATAGGATAACAAATTGGGATAAGTTTTGGAACTTTTGAAGTATTTACCCCATGGGCTTCATAAGTATACGTTTTTAATTGAGCCATTTCTCATAATAAAAACCTTTGATTCACTTCCCAAATGTATCATACCAATTCATTGAAAACTCCATACAAGCACACTATCACCATTTTTTCGCCTTCCTCGATGAATGCAACGAAAGTCCCTTCATTTTCCATCAGCGTCGTCTGCATGTGACATGCGTAAGCTCGGTTTCAACGGCGCGTACAAATGCTTCGGCGACGGCGAGAAGTTCTCCTGCCAGCTGTCGTGCCCCCCCGGGTCCTCTTACAGCACCCCGTCAGCAGGGCTGTACACCTGCTTGTACTCCACGGGGCAGTTCCTGCCGCAGCCGATACCGAATTGCATTTTTGGTAAGTTAAGGGATGAAAGGGATTTGGGGTTGTGTTTGTCAGACTGTTTGATTTGTACATAATTGAAAATAAAACTTAATACTCTCCACTTTTATTAACATTCATTTACTAACATTAAATATGCCTTAATATTTAGGAAATTTAGTAAAAAATATTTATGTATTTGCAGATGAAGTTATAGTAATTACACCTAGCAACTACAACTACAATCAGGTAATTTCAAATATTTCTTCTTTAGATTACATCAATAAAAATGCCATAAACTAACATCTAAGGTTTCTTGCAGTCCTTTCATGAATACTCCTCAAGTAACCATTCAATGGGTGGCTCAGAATTCTCTAAAACCCACTACACTATTAACGAAGGTCGTATGGATGAGAACGAACTTGAAATGAGCCAGCATGGGATGAGCCAACATGGGTACAGCCAGCATGGGATGAGTCAGCAGGGGTCGAGTCAGCAGGGGTCGAGTCAACAAGGTTACAATCAACATGGTGCTCGGAAACCAGTTATAGTGGTGCAAGACTTCACGCCGAAACCAGGCACATGCTTCACGTGGGCTGGAGTGCATTATAAGACCTTTGATGGCAAGATTTACAGGTATGATATCTTAATGTAACCATAATACCTCTATACCATTTGAAGTCTGTTTTTCGTTCCAGCAAAATTTACGTATATTTTGTGTAGTTTCTTAAAGGTCGTTCGTGTTTTCAATGGAACATTTTTTTAAAACTAATCTAGAAATTTTACTTGTAGGCGAATTTAAAATTCCTTAAAGAAGGAAACTAGCGTACACGAGTTTGGCAGCTGCTATAAAACAGGATTTAATATTAAACATAGAAAAAAAACTCATTTGATTAGTAGTTTTAATTTTTATGATTTAAAACCAAAATTCTTCGTTTGCCTTTAACTAAACATCACCTTCTCTCTTCCTTTAGCTTCCAATCACCATGTCAACACGTGCTGGTCCGGGACTCCGTAGACCACAAGTACACGATCGCCATCAAACAAGGAGACTGCGTGAAGAAAGCTTTCTGTCCTGCAGAAATCACTATCTATCTGGAGGACAAGCCTTACGTGCTTAGTATGGGAGGTGAGTTGTGGACATTTACTCATAAAGAGTTTTGGTTTTCATTATTCTATTTTTACTTTAGTTAGCTGATTAGCGAAAACATTGGCTTGTAAGTTAAATTGTGTAATAAAAAAGAAAATATTTTTTGCTATCGTTTCGAATTTTTAAGGTCATTTTTGCTTGGATTTTGATTTTTTGCTCAATTCTTGTTTTTAAATAAGTTCCTAAAAAAATGCAATCCAAAACTCCTGTTCAGGGGTCTTACCTCCAGCTTTTGAAATCCTTTACAACCCCTTGCAGCTAGCCAATTTGAACAAGCTTTGGAATGTCATTCAAAATAAGGCTTCATGGTACGAAAAACCTAAACAAGCTTTTTTTAGATCTCACTATAAGAGCAAGAAACAGCAGTCTTTCACACTATTCAGCACTATGTTAAGGCTGTTTCTAAATCTGAAATGAAATTAAATGAAATTACTTTATTGTACGTAGGATTAAAAACTAATCTCTTATACATTGTCAAAAGCATAAAATAAAAAATAAAAAAAAGATGTCACGGGACACCCCTACATTCATCAGCAATAGCCGTAGATCGAGAGAAAAAGCTGGCGGAAAAAACTCTCGGCACTCTTTTCAAAATTATACAATCATAATTTATATATTGTACATGTTACGGCTAATACCCGAAGTGCGGCTAAACCTAGTTTTAGCCGGTCAGAAGTGTTTTTTATATGGAAAACTGTAAAAAAATAATAATCCTATGTATATGTTACGGCTAATACCCGAAGTGCGGCTACACCTAGTTTTAGCTGGTTAGAACATCAATAGGTTAGGTTAGTTAGGTTACTTTTTTGATACCACCCAGAAAAAGGAGTCCCGCGCAGCGGGACTCCGTCGACTCATGATTCAAGCCAGTTTTTATATATGTTACGGCTAATACCCGAAGTGCGGCTACACCTAGTTTACTAAGTTTATAAATTCCGCGAATGGCCCGTTTTTGCAGCGCAAAGATCGTTTTAATGTCAGCAGCGTTTCCCCAGAGTAGGATTCCGTAGGACATTAGGCTATGAAAATAACTGAAATAAACTAACCTAGCAGTATGAATGTCAGTCAGTGAACGAATTTTTTTACCGCAAATGCCGCATAACTAAGCCTACTCGCCAGTCGTGCAATATGGGGTCCCCACTGCAGTTTGGCGTCGACAGTTATTCCAAGAAAAACGGTATTGTCTACCAGGTTTAACTTGTTACCGTTTAATTTCAAATCTGTCTCTACTTGCTTTACATTTGGTGCCGAAAACTTTATACATTTTGTTTTTTTATCATTTAAAACTAGATTTATCACATTGAACCATTTTACAACATTAGAGAGTGCATTGTTCACGTCGTCATAATTTGTTTCCTGTCTGTTAATTTTAAATACTAACGAAGTAACATCAGCAAACAATACTATCTCATGATTATTCTTTACCATGTATGGTAAATCGTTTATATAAATTAAAAACAAAAATGGGCCCAATATCGACCCCTGGGGAACCCCCATACCTACAACTGATCCTTGTGATCTTTCGCAATTTATTTCAACTTTCTGAGTTCTATCAATCAAATATGAGGTTAAAAGTTTAAGTTCGGTACCCATACACCATAATGACTGAGTTTCCTGATCAACGTAACGTGTTCGACACAGTCAAACGCCTTAGACAAGTCACAGAATATACCCAAGGCATCCTGTTTGCCCTCCCAAGCGCTAACCACAACCTCAAATAGTTTCACAGTACCCTTGTTTGTTTTAATACCCTTAAATACCCTTATTTAGGTTTTGTGGTACGGCTCCGGGTTCTTGTTCAGTGTCCGGTTCATTGATAACCTATGTAAACCTTCTCCATCTTACAGAGGACGGCTCCGTGATATTCCGGAACAGTCGCCGCCTGATCCCGGTCCCGGCGGCGCTGCCCGGGCTGCGCGTGTCCATGCCGGGGCCGGCGCTGGTGGCCAGCCTGGACGGACAGGGGGTCGCGCTGCGGTGGGACACCAATGTGAGGAGTGTGATCAGTAGTGGTACAGAGGAGAGATAGGAACAGTCGTCGCTGATCCCGGTCCCGGCGGCGCTGCCCGGGCTGCGCGTGTCCATGCCGGGGCCGGCGCTGGTGGCCAGCCTGGACGGACAGGGGGTCGCGCTGCGGTGGGACACCAATGTGAGGAGTGTGATCAGTAGTGGTACAGAGGAGAGATAGGAACAGTCGTCGCTGATCCCGGTCCCGGCGGCGCTGCCCGGGCTGCGCGTGTCCATGCCGGGGCCGGCGCTGGTGGCCAGCCTGGACGGACAGGGGGTCGCGCTGCGGTGGGACACCAATGTGAGGAGTGTGATCAGTAGTGGTACAGAGGAGAGATAGGAACAGTCGTCGCTGATCCCGGTCCCGGCGGCGCTGCCCGGGCTGCGCGTGTCCATGCCGGGGCCGGCGCTGGTGGCCAGCCTGGACGGACAGGGGGTCGCGCTGCGGTGGGACACCAATGTGAGGAGTGTGATCAGTAGTGGTACAGAGGAGAGATAGGAACAGTCGTCGCTGATCCCGGTCCCGGCGGCGCTGCCCGGGCTGCGCGTGTCCATGCCGGGGCCGGCGCTGGTGGCCAGCCTGGACGGACAGGGGGTCGCGCTGCGGTGGGACACCAATGTGAGGAGTGTGATCAGTAGTGGTACAGAGGAGAGATAGGAACAGTCGTCGCTGATCCCGGTCCCGGCGGCGCTGCCCGGGCTGCGCGTGTCCATGCCGGGGCCGGCGCTGGTGGCCAGCCTGGACGGACAGGGGGTCGCGCTGCGGTGGGACACCAATGTGAGGCCCAGTGTGATCAGTAGTGGTACAGAGGAGAGATATGCCGGGGCCGGCGCTGGTGGCCAGCCTGGACGGACAGGGGGTCGCGCTGCGGTGGGACACCAATGTGAGGCCCAGTGTGATCAGTAGTGGTACAGAGGAGAGATAGGAACAGTCGTCGCTGATCCCGGTCCCGGCGGCGCTGCCCGGGCTGCGCGTGTCCATGCCGGGGCCGGCGCTGGTGGCCAGCCTGGACGGACAGGGGGTCGCGCTGCGGTGGGACACCAATGTGAGGAGTGTGATCAGTAGTGGTACAGAGGAGAGATAGGAACAGTCGTCGCTGATCCCGGTCCCGGCGGCGCTGCCCGGGCTGCGCGTGTCCATGCCGGGGCCGGCGCTGGTGGCCAGCCTGGACGGACAGGGGGTCGCGCTGCGGTGGGACACCAATGTGAGGCCCAGTGTGATCAGTAGTGGTACAGAGGAGAGATAGGAACAGTCGTCGCTGATCCCGGTCCCGGCGGCGCTGCCCGGGCTGCGCGTGTCCATGCCGGGGCCGGCGCTGGTGGCCAGCCTGGACGGACAGGGGGGTCGCGCTGCGGTGGGACACCAATGTGAGGCCCAGTGTGATCAGTAGTGGTACAGAGGAGAGATAGGAACAGTCGTCGCTGATCCCGGTCCCGGCGGCGCTGCCCGGGCTGCGCGTGTCCATGCCGGGGCCGGCGCTGGTGGCCAGCCTGGACGGACAGGGGGTCGCGCTGCGGTGGGACACCAATGTGAGGAGTGTGATCAGTAGTGGTACAGAGGAGAGATAGGAACAGTCGTCGCTGATCCCGGTCCCGGCGGCGCTGCCCGGGCTGCGCGTGTCCATGCCGGGGCCGGCGCTGGTGGCCAGCCTGGACGGACAGGGGGTCGCGCTGCGGTGGGACACCAATGTGAGGAGTGTGATCAGTAGTGGTACAGAGGAGAGATAGGAACAGTCGTCGCTGATCCCGGTCCCGGCGGCGCTGCCCGGGCTGCGCGTGTCCATGCCGGGGCCGGCGCTGGTGGCCAGCCTGGACGGACAGGGGGTCGCGCTGCGGTGGGACACCAATGTGAGGAGTGTGATCAGTAGTGGTACAGAGGAGAGATAGGAACAGTCGTCGCTGATCCCGGTCCCGGCGGCGCTGCCCGGGCTGCGCGTGTCCATGCCGGGGCCGGCGCTGGTGGCCAGCCTGGACGGACAGGGGGTCGCGCTGCGGTGGGACACCAATGTGAGGAGTGTGATCAGTAGTGGTACAGAGGAGAGATAGGAACAGTCGTCGCTGATCCCGGTCCCGGCGGCGCTGCCCGGGCTGCGCGTGTCCATGCCGGGGCCGGCGCTGGTGGCCAGCCTGGACGGACAGGGGGTCGCGCTGCGGTGGGACACCAATGTGAGGAGTGTGATCAGTAGTGGTACAGAGGAGAGATAGGAACAGTCGTCGCTGATCCCGGTCCCGGCGGCGCTGCCCGGGCTGCGCGTGTCCATGCCGGGGCCGGCGCTGGTGGCCAGCCTGGACGGACAGGGGGTCGCGCTGCGGTGGGACACCAATGTGAGGAGTGTGATCAGTAGTGGTACAGAGGAGAGATAGGAACAGTCGTCGCTGATCCCGGTCCCGGCGGCGCTGCCCGGGCTGCGCGTGTCCATGCCGGGGCCGGCGCTGGTGGCCAGCCTGGACGGACAGGGGGTCGCGCTGCGGTGGGACACCAATGTGAGGAGTGTGATCAGTAGTGGTACAGAGGAGAGATAGGAACAGTCGTCGCTGATCCCGGTCCCGGCGGCGCTGCCCGGGCTGCGCGTGTCCATGCCGGGGCCGGCGCTGGTGGCCAGCCTGGACGGACAGGGGGTCGCGCTGCGGTGGGACACCAATGTGAGGAGTGTGATCAGTAGTGGTACAGAGGAGAGATAGGAACAGTCGTCGCTGATCCCGGTCCCGGCGGCGCTGCCCGGGCTGCGCGTGTCCATGCCGGGGCCGGCGCTGGTGGCCAGCCTGGACGGACAGGGGGTCGCGCTGCGGTGGGACACCAATGTGAGGCCCAGTGTGATCAGTAGTGGTACAGAGGAGAGATAGGAACAGTCGTCGCTGATCCCGGTCCCGGCGGCGCTGCCCGGGCTGCGCGTGTCCATGCCGGGGCCGGCGCTGGTGGCCAGCCTGGACGGACAGGGGGTCGCGCTGCGGTGGGACACCAATGTGAGGAGTGTGATCAGTAGTGGTACAGAGGAGAGATAGGAACAGTCGTCGCTGATCCCGGTCCCGGCGGCGCTGCCCGGGCTGCGCGTGTCCATGCCGGGGCCGGCGCTGGTGGCCAGCCTGGACGGACAGGGGGTCGCGCTGCGGTGGGACACCAATGTGAGGAGTGTGATCAGTAGTGGTACAGAGGAGAGATAGGAACAGTCGTCGCTGATCCCGGTCCCGGCGGCGCTGCCCGGGCTGCGCGTGTCCATGCCGGGGCCGGCGCTGGTGGCCAGCCTGGACGGACAGGGGGTCGCGCTGCGGTGGGACACCAATGTGAGGAGTGTGATCAGTAGTGGTACAGAGGAGAGATAGGAACAGTCGTCGCTGATCCCGGTCCCGGCGGCGCTGCCCGGGCTGCGCGTGTCCATGCCGGGGCCGGCGCTGGTGGCCAGCCTGGACGGACAGGGGGTCGCGCTGCGGTGGGACACCAATGTGAGGCCCAGTGTGATCAGTAGTGGTACAGAGGAGAGATAGGAACAGTCGTCGCTGATCCCGGTCCCGGCGGCGCTGCCCGGGCTGCGCGTGTCCATGCCGGGGCCGGCGCTGGTGGCCAGCCTGGACGGACAGGGGGTCGCGCTGCGGTGGGACACCAATGTGAGGAGTGTGATCAGTAGTGGTACAGAGGAGAGATAGGAACAGTCGTCGCTGATCCCGGTCCCGGCGGCGCTGCCCGGGCTGCGCGTGTCCATGCCGGGGCCGGCGCTGGTGGCCAGCCTGGACGGACAGGGGGTCGCGCTGCGGTGGGACACCAATGTGAGGCCCAGTGTGATCAGTAGTGGTACAGAGGAGAGATAGGAACAGTCGTCGCTGATCCCGGTCCCGGCGGCGCTGCCCGGGCTGCGCGTGTCCATGCCGGGGCCGGCGCTGGTGGCCAGCCTGGACGGACAGGGGGTCGCGCTGCGGTGGGACACCAATGTGAGGAGTGTGATCAGTAGTGGTACAGAGGAGAGATAGGAACAGTCGTCGCTGATCCCGGTCCCGGCGGCGCTGCCCGGGCTGCGCGTGTCCATGCCGGGGCCGGCGCTGGTGGCCAGCCTGGACGGACAGGGGGTCGCGCTGCGGTGGGACACCAATGTGAGGAGTGTGATCAGTAGTGGTACAGAGGAGAGATAGGAACAGTCGTCGCTGATCCCGGTCCCGGCGGCGCTGCCCGGGCTGCGCGTGTCCATGCCGGGGCCGGCGCTGGTGGCCAGCCTGGACGGACAGGGGGTCGCGCTGCGGTGGGACACCAATGTGAGGAGTGTGATCAGTAGTGGTACAGAGGAGAGATAGGAACAGTCGTCGCTGATCCCGGTCCCGGCGGCGCTGCCCGGGCTGCGCGTGTCCATGCCGGGGCCGGCGCTGGTGGCCAGCCTGGACGGACAGGGGGTCGCGCTGCGGTGGGACACCAATGTGAGGAGTGTGATCAGTAGTGGTACAGAGGAGAGATAGGAACAGTCGTCGCTGATCCCGGTCCCGGCGGCGCTGCCCGGGCTGCGCGTGTCCATGCCGGGGCCGGCGCTGGTGGCCAGCCTGGACGGACAGGGGGTCGCGCTGCGGTGGGACACCAATGTGAGGCCCAGTGTGATCAGTAGTGGTACAGAGGAGAGATAGGAACAGTCGTCGCTGATCCCGGTCCCGGCGGCGCTGCCCGGGCTGCGCGTGTCCATGCCGGGGCCGGCGCTGGTGGCCAGCCTGGACGGACAGGGGGTCGCGCTGCGGTGGGACACCAATGTGAGGAGTGTGATCAGTAGTGGTACAGAGGAGAGATAGGAACAGTCGTCGCTGATCCCGGTCCCGGCGGCGCTGCCCGGGCTGCGCGTGTCCATGCCGGGGCCGGCGCTGGTGGCCAGCCTGGACGGACAGGGGGTCGCGCTGCGGTGGGACACCAATGTGAGGAGTGTGATCAGTAGTGGTACAGAGGAGAGATAGGAACAGTCGTCGCTGATCCCGGTCCCGGCGGCGCTGCCCGGGCTGCGCGTGTCCATGCCGGGGCCGGCGCTGGTGGCCAGCCTGGACGGACAGGGGGTCGCGCTGCGGTGGGACACCAATGTGAGGAGTGTGATCAGTAGTGGTACAGAGGAGAGATAGGAACAGTCGTCGCTGATCCCGGTCCCGGCGGCGCTGCCCGGGCTGCGCGTGTCCATGCCGGGGCCGGCGCTGGTGGCCAGCCTGGACGGACAGGGGGTCGCGCTGCGGTGGGACACCAATGTGAGGAGTGTGATCAGTAGTGGTACAGAGGAGAGATAGGAACAGTCGTCGCTGATCCCGGTCCCGGCGGCGCTGCCCGGGCTGCGCGTGTCCATGCCGGGGCCGGCGCTGGTGGCCAGCCTGGACGGACAGGGGGTCGCGCTGCGGTGGGACACCAATGTGAGGAGTGTGATCAGTAGTGGTACAGAGGAGAGATAGGAACAGTCGTCGCTGATCCCGGTCCCGGCGGCGCTGCCCGGGCTGCGCGTGTCCATGCCGGGGCCGGCGCTGGTGGCCAGCCTGGACGGACAGGGGGTCGCGCTGCGGTGGGACACCAATGTGAGGAGTGTGATCAGTAGTGGTACAGAGGAGAGATAGGAACAGTCGTCGCTGATCCCGGTCCCGGCGGCGCTGCCCGGGCTGCGCGTGTCCATGCCGGGGCCGGCGCTGGTGGCCAGCCTGGACGGACAGGGGGTCGCGCTGCGGTGGGACACCAATGTGAGGAGTGTGATCAGTAGTGGTACAGAGGAGAGATAGGAACAGTCGTCGCTGATCCCGGTCCCGGCGGCGCTGCCCGGGCTGCGCGTGTCCATGCCGGGGCCGGCGCTGGTGGCCAGCCTGGACGGACAGGGGGTCGCGCTGCGGTGGGACACCAATGTGAGGAGTGTGATCAGTAGTGGTACAGAGGAGAGATAGGAACAGTCGTCGCTGATCCCGGTCCCGGCGGCGCTGCCCGGGCTGCGCGTGTCCATGCCGGGGCCGGCGCTGGTGGCCAGCCTGGACGGACAGGGGGTCGCGCTGCGGTGGGACACCAATGTGAGGAGTGTGATCAGTAGTGGTACAGAGGAGAGATAGGAACAGTCGTCGCTGATCCCGGTCCCGGCGGCGCTGCCCGGGCTGCGCGTGTCCATGCCGGGGCCGGCGCTGGTGGCCAGCCTGGACGGACAGGGGGTCGCGCTGCGGTGGGACACCAATGTGAGGAGTGTGATCAGTAGTGGTACAGAGGAGAGATAGGAACAGTCGTCGCTGATCCCGGTCCCGGCGGCGCTGCCCGGGCTGCGCGTGTCCATGCCGGGGCCGGCGCTGGTGGCCAGCCTGGACGGACAGGGGGTCGCGCTGCGGTGGGACACCAATGTGAGGAGTGTGATCAGTAGTGGTACAGAGGAGGGGTCAGAGATATTCCGGAACAGTTGGCGTCGGTGCAACAAAAAATAATAGTTTTTAGTGATTTTGTCAGTTTGGAACTGGGTGATGATTTTTATTTGTTGTATGTACGATTGTGCAGCAATGGGAAAGTTAATATCAACATCGATTTTGTAGTTCTAGCGTTTGTCGGTGACAACACACCTGCTAGTTAATATTTTTGTTAGGGCATACATTGGCCCCGATTCTCAAAACACTCTCTAAACTAAACTAAAACTATCGCCGTCACTTACTCATCAATAGTATAAGACAGAGACGGGTAATCATTTTAGTCCTGTCAAACTAAAATGTGCGTGCATTATGACATAGCGAAGGCAATTTTAGGATGGACTTCAGCGCATTTCGTTCAATTTTACAATAATGTGGACTAAATTTAGTGTGACCAATGTACCTGTCTTTTTCTAATACAAAGCATGGGAAAGTGACAGTGATATATTTAATTTAGTTTTAGAGAGTGTTTTCTGAATCAAGGCCATTATACATAGTTTTAAAAACTAATTTTAATTTACATTTTTATGGATTGGAAAAAAATGTATATTTAACTTTATCCTTTACTCGTATACTTACTTATGTACACTATTACTAATAATAGCAAATAGCATATCTGAAGTAACTTTTAATATATTAATCTAAGATTTGTTTAAAAATGCTTTATCTCTATTTTAGAATCTAGTAATCATAGAAGGAACAGCCCAAGTGTGGAACAAAACAGAAGGTCTATGCGGTAAATTGGACGGTAATCCAGAAAACGATTTCACAACAAAAGACGGGGACAATGCGAAGACTAAATCTGTCATGGCATCGTCGTGGCAGGTCAATAAAATTGGCGGTAAGCAAATAACCAATAAATCTATTTATACAACTTTAAAAACTTACCTATTTTATGAATTTGAAATACATTGCTGGTTTCATTCCACGTTGTCAGAGAATAAATAATACATATGTATCAATGTACTTCTAAATCTTGAAACGTACATGCAACATTAAGGTTTAAATAAATCACCTGGCATGCATTGCTTGTTTTATACGGTATGGTTGCAGAACGAGTCTTTCAAAAGCATCAGTGTACATAGAAATTATAAACTTATATGTTTCAAGATTTCCTTTTAAAATATGTTGTATTTGTTCCTCAGATCTTTGTGATAACTCTCCATCAGAGAACAGCGCGTGCGCATCCAAAACCGGCGAAGAAACGAGAAAGGCGATGATATTCTGTCAAAATATATTCAGCAAGGAAAAGTTTCGAAAGTGTTCGAAGGTACTTACGATTTAAAAACCTACGATGAATACTGAATTAGAATAAAGTATTACATTTTTTATTTTGTTTCTTTTTAGGTAATGGATGTAACATTATTATTGGAAGCCTGTCAATGGGATTACTGCGCATGTTCTGCTGCACAGAGTAAGTAAATAGATATAGATTAGAAGTAAACCCTTTAAATATTACCTTCGCCTTTTTATAGTTGATACGGAAAAAAGACAGGACTATCTACAATTCAAATGAACTATCTAACCTAACATAAACTAAACAATAGGTCCTGAAGAGTGTGCTTGCAGCACGGTATCAGTCTACGCGAAGGAATGTCTGCGGCATGGTGTCCAAGAGATGAGGACTTGGAGAGATGATGACACATGTCGTGAGTATAATTAATAGTCTTAAAATAAAGTGCGTGGTGTCCAAGTATAAGAACTGGTTCCGGCTTTGATCCCCACATAGGCATACCACAAATGTTAGCCTTCCCAAAACAAACGGCTACAAAAAACATCGTGAGGTGAACCAACATCTTCTTGCACAGCTTCTAGATTCGTTTATTCTCGTCGTAAAGTTAATTCGCGGGGATATGATAAAATGCTGCAAAAAGAAAGTTTTGCAAAAAGAATTGTAACAGAACCTTCTAAAAGATTTGAAACAAATACTTCAAGAAAATATTTGGACAAGTAACAAATCAAATCTCTCGTGTCCAGCGATGTCCTGCCCCAACGGTATGCTCTACCAGTCCTGCGGCCCCGAGTCCCAGCCCAGCTGCTCGTTCCCCTCCCCCGCGCCCCCCTCCAACTCCAGCTGCGCGGAGGGCTGCTTCTGCCCCCCCGGCCTGCTGCTGGAGGCGGGCCGCTGCGTGCAGAGCACCAGCTGTCCGTGTAGACTGAGGAACAAGGCCTTCCCGCCGGGGGCCACCGTGGCCAAGGACTGTAATACTTGGTGAGTTAAGGAGGGATAGAAACGTAGATTATACTTTTAGGAGGGATAGATGAAACAAGTTAAAAAAAAACAAACGATTCAACAACCTAAAGCTTTATTTATTACAAATCAGAAATCACATAAAGGTTATAACTAAGTCTCTAAGCTGAACGTTAATTACTCACAAACTCACACGAAATAATCACTTAGAATTAACACAGTAACACAATGAAATAATAACACCTAAGTACCTAACTTTAAAACAACAAACGAAAAGACTCACAGGCGTAGTGGCGGCACCGAGGAGCGGCAAGCAAATAGGCCGACCTGGTACCACCACCCGCCTTTTATACTATCGGCGCGTTCTGTAGTAGGGGTGCTCCTAACACGGCCTCTCCTGAAGATGGGTCGTCCTCGGCCCTTGTTGATGGTCCTACTCCGTCATTGTAATCTTCCAGCAGTGGCATCGATGGGTCTGCTGATGCAGGCATGGTTGCAGCATCAGGCTCCTCGTCATCGTCTGAAAAAGTAGCTTTTAAAGCATATGCGAAACAAAAACAAAGGGAGTACACACCTAAAGTAAGTGTAAGTAACACGCAACACAGCCACAATACAATAGCAAGGCAAAACACACAAAAATAAATTGAGACGTCTCGAGTGCATTTCTTACGGACATAGTACTTGATGGTCTCACAGTCAGCTGAGCCAGGGCGGGAGACGTCCAAGATCTGAAACAGACTACCCAAAACGGTGCGACGAACGCAAGGGGCATTTGACAACAATTGTCACGCAACGGGGCGTCGAGCGCCAACACCTGTGTCACAGTTACCACAGGAATTTTCAGCGACCATCTAGGCCTCGGGGCGACGAACGCCATACCTGTGTCCCAGTTACCACAGGATTTTCATAACAACCATCCAAGTCTCGGGGCGACGAACGCCATACCTGTGTCCCAGTTACCACAGGATTTTTCATCGGTGTACTGAGTAGTGAACCCAGACCACGACGTCGACGTGTCTAACGGTACCTAAGATAAAGGTAAAAGACACACACATGCAAACACAAGGACAACATGAGTTATAACAATCACCTTCAAAAAATGCCGCGCAGGTTTCGGGGCACCATTCACCGCGCCATGGTACTATGTGCTGTGCCGCGGCCTGCGTTGTTTTCCCATGACTACCGCTGAGGAGTTTAAGCTAGTAGCGTCCATTTGGTAGTATTCGCGTAACCTTATATGGGCCCCGCATTCCTGGATCCAGTTTCCCTGTAGACTGAGAAAACTTAATTACAAACGCGAGGTCGTCCACATTGAACTTCCGCGGCGCGCGTCGGTGCAAGTTGGCCCTGTTATCTTGATTCGCTTGGTTTTGTTTTAGTAGATGTCTGGCTCGGCCCCTGGTTATCTCTCGCGTTGCTTCTCTATTAGGGCTGGATCCTTCACTGGCTAGATCACGTACCAGGGTTCTAATTACGGGAGTTGTAGCAGATGTTCCAATCAGTAAATTGAGTGGAGATGCTTGTCGTTTTTTGTTTAGTTATGTTCATAACTAACTGGAGTTTCCACAGCGTGTTAGACCAAGACTGGCCGCGGTGATTTACCTCTATACGCAGCATGTTCAAAACAGTCCGCATATACCTCTCAACTTGCCCATTCGCGTGATGCATTTCCGGCGTTATATAGTGGAGGTCACAGCCTAGATCGTTGATAAAAGAGACGAACTCTGAGGACTCGAACATGCGACCCCTATCGGTCACCATTAATTTGGGCACTCCGAAAAGCGCCACCGACTGTGTGATGACTCGTGTCAGCTCACTTGTGTCCTGGCGGTAGATCGGATATAGCATAGAGAACTTTGTAAAGGCATCCACTATAATCAAGACAAATTTATAACCTTCAGACTCAGGTAGTGGCCCCAGGGCGTCAACGTGTACAGTTTGAAAGGGCGTATCAGGCTTTTCCCATGACGAAATATGTTGCAACGGAGCTCTGGGAACACGTTTCTTTGAGAGACATATCAGGCAGTGACCTATGTACTTACTGACGAAGTGATTTAAGCCGGGGAACCAGAAATGATTAAGTATGAGATCCCGAGTCTTTTCAGCGCTTATATGCTCGTGCTCGTCATGAAAAATTCTCAAGAGACTCAGGCGATGACCTTTTGGGACATAACAAAGGTACCTTGGCTCTTCGCCGACGGGCGTGTACTTGTAGTATAGAAGGTCGTTGCGATGTACATAGCGGCTTCCATCTAGGCGACCGTCTCTCAGCTTCTCAATGAGATCTTGTGTTTCTTCGTCAGCTTGCTGAGCTATTTGCGCCCAGTTGCAAGGTCTGGAGATTTGGTTGACGCTTACCGTGGGATTGCGGCTTAAATAGTCCGCATGCGGCATCATAGCTCCTTTTCGGTACTCGATCGAGAAGTTGAAATCCTGGAGGTATATCCACCACCGGGCAACGCGTGGTAGGAGATCTTTCTTGCGTTCAGTTGACTTTAACGCATTACAGTCCGTAACTACCACAAACTGTAAGCCGACGAGATAGTGTCGAAAGTGCTGTAGAGCTTTGACGACGGCTAGGGTCTCCAGTTCGTAGGAGTGATAGTTGCGCTCGGCACCTTGCGTTACCCTACTGAAGTAGGCGACCACATGCTTCTTACCGTCGGGATGTAGTTGAAGTAATACGGCACCATATCCCGCCGCACTAGCGTCGGTATGAACCTGCGTGGGGAGTTTTGGGTCGAAGATAGCGAGCACAGGTTCGTTCGTCAGGAGCGAGATTATTTCCTGGCGGATCCTCTCGCACTCTGGGCTCCAGTTGAACCCACTCCTTTCCTAGTAAGGTTGGCAATGGGAGCAGTCATCGTGGCATAACCTTTAATGTACCTGCGAAAGTATCCAGCTAAACCCAAAAGCTGGCGAACCTGTTTTACCGATTCCGGTGGCGGAGTTCCCACAAGGGCTTCTATTTTCCGCGGGCTCGGCCTTACCTGACCTTGACTTACGACCCTTCCCAAGTATTCAACCTCTGTAACGAGAAACGAGCACTTGCGAAGATTGATGGAGAACCCCGCATGAGTGAGGGTTTGCAAAACATCTCGCAGCAGAGTGATGCCTTCATCGACGGTGTTGCTGAGAAGTAAGACGTCATCGACGTATACAAGAACATTACCTGCGTGTATGTGCTTCTGAAGAGTATCATTAATGATGCGTTGGTACACGATCGGAGAGTTAGCCAGGCCATATGGCATTTTTATGTATTCGAAGTGGTCCTTCGGCGTTACAAATCCTGTGAGGTGGATGCATTCCTGTTTGATGGGTATTTGATGGAATCCCGTTGCCATGTCGAGGCTCGAAAAGAACCTATGACCGCCAAGCCTGTCTATGTGGTCTTCTATCAGGGGTAATGGATAACGATCCTTCAAGGTAATGCGGTTGAGTGCCCTGTAGTCAACGCAAAGTCGATCCGATCCGTCCCGCTTTTTAACGAGGATGATTGGGCTGGCATATTCCGAGTTTGACCGTCTAATTATGCCCTTGTCTAGTAAGTCGTTAGTTATTTCCCTAACTTTAAGTTTTTCTTGATATGACAACTTATATGGCCGGTAGACGACAGGAGCTGAACTAGTAAATCAAGTAATTAGAGAACTCTTTGATAACCGACATAAGACTGGCCAGCTCTTCACCCTGAAGGGGTGAATTGACGTTAATTGTGTCGCTAGAGAGTATGGTATTAACGCACGTGACTTTATCCGATCGAGTAAGGTATTGCCGGTCTTTAGTTCGCACGTAAACTACTCCTTCGCGATTGAGAACGTCCGTACCGATTATTATAGGAGAGTTCATATATACCGTAGGGACGACGACTAAGTCCGTTTCGATTGATATATCGCTCAATTCTAACGTCACGTACGAGGTCGCGACTATCTCATTCTCACTCAAGCCTTTCAGGACGCACCGCGTTGGCTTGGGTTGACACCTAAGGTATTTAAGTACGGAAGAAGAAATAAGAGACACACCGAGAGCACCACTATCGATTAAAACGTCAACTGGAATGCCTTCTACTACAGCGGACGTAATGTCGTTACTTTGGGAGTCAACCGGTTTGGTACACAAGTTAACGTTACGCGGATTACGAGATTCTGATCGATTCTTAAGGAAACAAGCACTCTCCGTGTGTCCCGGCTTCTTACAAAATGCACACGTATTGCCTGAACGCGGTTCGGTCGACGGGGGCTTATTAGGGACGTGTGACCTAGGCTTCCTAACACAATCGCGACTTATATGACCACGAAGATTACAATTGTAGCATCGTGGTTCCAGTCTATTTGCTTGCCTAACCGCCGACGGTTTCCTCGGTGCCACCTTCAACGATCCGGTTTTTTCATTAAAAGTGCAATTTGGTTTAGTGTAGATCGATAAAAATGAAACTAACTTATCAGCCGTTAAATCACCGTTGGCTGCGGCGGCGCGAACCTGAGCGTTATCTATGCCACGAATCACTATCATCGTTCTCAAGTCGTCACTGATACCGGGGACTACCCTCAATCGCAATAATGTTCTACGAGCGTATTCGGCGGAGGTTTGATAATTGTCGGACGTGGTTTTCATAGCGTTAAAAAGAATATTTGCGTAATCTAGCTTGCTTGGACAAAGCGGTTTGAATTCGAGTTTGAAGTTTGTCCAAGTGCGATCATTCATAACCCATTCGCCCAACCATACTTTGGCGTCACCCTTAAGGCATCCAGCCACTCGCGACAAACATTCATGATCGCTCCATCCGTTAGCGATACGGGCACGGTCGACCTCGTCACACCATGTGTCGATATTGTTTATCAACGGATCAAAGCTAGACACAAAACAATTACTAGATCTCATCGGTTGCGTAGTTTTTAAAGCTTCTAGCAGGGCCTGCGCAAAGGTCGATGCTTCCGAGTGGCGATCATGGCTACTTGAATGCTTTTCTCGTCTTTCGCAAGTATGTCGAGGTAGAGATACACTGGGGGTACGCACTGATTCGCGGGTATTTCGAAAACTGACAGACGATTGTCCTACTTCGCGACGTTCTTTACTCAGCCTGTTAGCACGTGCACGCGGTGGTGTCCGAGATGCGGAGCGCGAGATCGTGTAGCGGTGACACGAAAGCCGACGCCGTTCGGTTCTCCTACGTTGTCTACTTCGCGGACGAATATCTCGCGGAGCGCACGGGGTTCGCGACCTGGAGCGCGTATGCGACCGACTTCGTTCGCGCGCACGTGAGCCATCTCGCTCGCGAGATACGCGCAACATTATCTTAACTTACACTGAGATTTATGGGCACAAAAACACAAAACAAAAATTGACGGTAGAATGAGAAAATAACAATGTGAGCAATTAACGAAACAAAACTGGTGGGCTCATCGCGTAGCTTGTGTCCTCTATCCCACTTCTGATTTTAGGAGGGATAGATGAAACAAGTTAAAAAAAAACAAACGATTCAACAACCTAAAGCTTTATTTATTACAAATCAGAAATCACATAAAGGTTATAACTAAGTCTCTAAGCTGAACGTTAATTACTCACAAACTCACACGAAATAATCACTTAGAATTAACACAGTAACACAATGAAATAATAACACCTAAGTACCTAACTTTAAAACAATAAACGAAAAGACTCACAGGCGTAGTGGCGGCACCGAGGAGCGGCAAGCAAATAGGCCGACCTGGTACCACCACCCGCCTTTTATACTATCGGCGCGTTCTGTAGTAGGGGTGCTCCTAACAATACATATATTTTGTATTTATATTCAAGTACTATTTTTGAGTTCAACGTGAAGATAAGCTGCATCTTTATCTTTATTTTAACTAAAATTGAAGCATTATAGTTCTTATTTCTTATTTTTATTTCTAACCTTTAAAAAGTTCTCCTCTTCAGGTTGATTTTCAACAAAGTGCTGAAGTTCTTGCAATGTTTATAATAAAATTCTCATCCAAAACTTCTGGCGCGCCCCTCGCACAATACCACTTGACATTTTAACAGTTACAAAGTTGTCCCCATCGACTCTGAACCTCTTGAATGAAATCCTCCAGCAACATACACGATCCTTGTCCCCAGCACGTGTGAGGCAGGATCCTGGAAGTGCAGCCAGGTCCCCTGCGGCGCTCGATGTTCTGCCGTGGGCGACCCGCACTACTCCACGTTCGATGGCCTGCAGTACGACTTCATGGGGCATTGCACCTACACGCTGTTCAACAGCGGGAATGTCACCGTCAATGTGGAGAATGTGGCGTGTTCAGGAGCTATCAGTGAGGTGAGTTGAAGAGTTTGGGTAAGTGAGGTTCTAGTTGTTGGAGGAAAATAAGCAGCAGACACAAAAGACGCCGAAGACTCGACAAAAAAAAATATTGTTAACTTCTCTACTCTATAAATATCAAGCTGTTTTTTGAGTGTGTACTTTTTTGTTGACTTAATAATATCAAAGCGAAGACTGAACATCTTAAGTCTCCAAAGGGCAACAATCCTGCATTTTTATGGTGCCGAAGTCTGTAATCTGTTGTCAATCCTACTAATATTATAAATGTGAAAGTTTGTGAGGATGTATGGATGGATGGATGGATGGATGTATGGATGTTTGTTACTCTTTCACGTAAAAACTACTGGACGGATTTTGATGAAACTTTACAGTATTATAGCTTATACATCAGATTAACATATAGGGTACTTTTTACCGCGGGAAAACTTTTCATTCCCACGGGAAACCGACTTCAACGCGAACGGAGTCGCGGGCGGCCACTAGTTATAAATAAAATAAAAAACATACATCGATATAGTTTGATTTGAATTTCTAAAAAGGCTTAAAACATTTTGGCATCTTCACTCATGTTCACTCAATAAACAATCGTAGATCCTTATTTCCCAGATCCCTTTTCCCTACTTCTATTTTCTTCCTTGATCACCACAGGCCATGAACCTCTCCCCCTACCAAGGCAAGGGCAAGCCGTCCTGCACCAAGGCTGTGAACCTGGAATATGGTTCCACCAGCATCCACATGAAGCAGGGCGGGTTTATACTCGTCAACGGCAAAGAAGTGTCGTCGCTGCCTGTCAACGTCGGAGATGTGAAGATTAGAGCTGCCTCCTCGCTGTTTGTTATAGGTGAGTTTTATTAAAGTAAATGAGGTATACAGGGTTATTTGTAATTAGCGCATCACCTCTTGCAGGCGGCTTCCTTTCATCAATCCCAATAACATTTGTTCTACGACTTTTTGCAAAACTTGATAATTAACACAAAAACAAAAAAACAAAAACAAATTTGCGCGCTCTGTTATTTATAACTCTGTATTTTGTAAGAAGTTCCTAAACCCGTCGCCCGCGCGCCCGCCACGCCAGTTGCGTGCGCGTAGAGTATTGTACCGTTTAGATGCACCTAATAAATTTGTATGGAAAAACTTATTTTTTTTTAATATTAATTTTAATTATTCGTTGGTTAAATGTTGTTGGGATTGATGTAGAAAAGCTGCCTACAAGAGGTGATGCGCTAATTATAAATAACCCTGTATACCTATATGTTATAGCTTATTCTTAAACGTATTTTTTTGGATTGGTTACTGTCACTTAAGTTTAAAAGATATGAAACAAACTGTTAATAATATACAATTTAAATGGGTTTTGGGAACTATGACGAAGAAGAACATTAAATAATTCAGGGAGGTTTATAAGTATAAAATCTCAGCGAAACACCTCTTATTAAAAGCTTTTATTTAGTTTCACTTGTATGTTAACAAATCTTGCAAGTTTAATTTGACCCACTTCCCGGTATTTGATTGAGCTGAAATTTTGCATGCTGGTCCAGAACCGATGACAATGCATATTAATCATAAACGTGACCTGTTGCTGCTGCGAGGATCGGCTCCGTCCGAGAAATCTCCTCAGCGGTAAATAGCAGGGACATGAAGTTTTGTACACGCATTCGTTTATGATAGGCAGTTGGTATATGAAATAGATGCCACATCCAGGGTAGGCTTTAATAAAAAAAAAATAGTTTTCCCGTCCCTTAATTTTTTCTGTTGAAGGACTCTCCGTTTTATAGATGGACTTTATTGATCGATAACTATCGATTGAAACTAAAAAATATAAAATAAAATAATGATAAAAAAACTTTTAAAACAAGCTTTCATTTAAGTGCCCTAAAAATATCAAAATAAAAATTTAAATCAGATTAACCACATTCATTTATGACTTTACAGAATTGAAATTATAATAAAAGCTTGTTGCGATGTCTAGAAGAAATCTCTACATATTCAGTCAGATGAAATTTAAATTAAGAAACATTCTGACAGATCAAGTAGGTACTGCAATAAATTTCGAACCCGATAAATCCTATGTGTGCAAAAAAGTTATTCAAGGTTAAAGTTCCACATTCTAGGCATTCACGGTACTTTTATTTAATTACAAACATTATGAATTGCTTACAAGTTTAGTAGGTGCCTACCTAATTACAAAATTTCAATTACAAATTGAAAATATCGCGACAAGCTTTTATTATAATTTCAATTCTGTAAAGTCATTAATGAATGTGGTTAATGTGATTTAAAATTTTATTTTGATTTTTTTAGGGCACTTAAATGAGAGCTTGTTTTAAAAGTTTTTTTATCATTATTTTATTTTATTTTATTTTTGTAACAAAAGTATGAGTAAAATATTAGAGTAAAAATATTATAAAAAAAACCGGCCAAGTGCGAGTCGGACTCGCGCACCGAGGGTTCCGTACAAACCTGCAAAAACTACTTAAAATTTTAAGCTTTTCGGAATTTTTCTGTTACCTGTGCTGTAAGCTATTGCTTCTTACCAAATTTCGAGATTATATGTCAACGGGAAGTGGTCTTTAGGTTTTAATTCCCGTGCGTGTAGTTGCGAGTTTCAAAATATGCGGTATCAATGGTTGTACTTTTGCGTTTTGCGTTTTTGCGTTGACTTAGTTTTTTTTTTTTTTACGGGTTTAAGGCAATTAGATCTAAGTATTTGATATGATTTTCAACTTGATAGCTCTACGCGTTCATGAGGAAAAAAGTAATAAGTTTATATTTATTAAAAAATATATATTTTGTAATGTAACTAAAAATTTAAGGTTTTCGGAATTTTTCCTTTATGTGTGCTATAAAACGTTGCTTCATGCCAAATTTCAAGATTCTAGGTCGACTGGAAGTACCCTTTAGGTTTTGATTCCCTTGCGAGTACTTGCGAGTTTCAAAATATGCAGCTTAAATTGCTGTTTCTTTTGATTGCGTTGACATAGAAGTTTGATTTTGTTACAGCTTAAAGGTATTATAGACCTGAGTATTTGGTATGAATTTCAATTTAATACCTCTACGCGTTTATGAGGAAATGGGTAGTAAGGTTAAAATTATTAAAAAATATATATTATGTGATGTAACTAAAAATTTATGGTTTTCGTAATTTTTCCTTTATCTATGCTATAAGACGTTGCTTCGTACCAAATTTCAAGATTCTGAGTTCACGGGAAGCACCCTGTAGGTTTTGATTCCCTTGCAAGTGTCGAAAATTTGCGGCATAAACGGCTGTATCTTTTGATTGCGTTGGCTTAGAAGTTTGATTTTTTCACAGCTTCAAGGGACAGTAGACCTGAGTAATTGATATAAATTTCAGCTTCATACCTCCACGCGTTCCTGAGAAAAAGGGTCTTGACAGACGGACGGACGGACGGACAACAAAGTGATCCTATAAGGGTTCCGATTTTTTTCCTTTTGAGGTACGGAACCCTAAAAAAGATGTAATTAAGCATAGATCTAAGTAATAATTGGTTTCAGTACAAATGCCTAACAAAGTGGACCTGTGGTGGGATGGCAACACGCGCGTGTATGTCGATGTGCCTGCCAGTTTTCATGGGAAAACTAAGGTAAGTCTATTTTAAATTAAACTGTAGTATCAACGAGGATTTTCAATAGGATTTTGCGGAATAAGCCAATAAAAAATAAAATCATTTACTTAAATTAAACTATTTTTTATGGATTATTACGCGTTCATTAGTTAATAATTTTTATTTTCTGATGCATTGTAATAAATTGTTATTGCGTTAAACTTGGACAATGCATTAAAATGTATACTTTTTTTTTTGTTTTTTTAAGTTTGCCTTGTCTATAATAATATAATAACAGCCTATATACATCTCACTTACTGAACACAGGCTTTCTTCTCGCATAGTGAGATGGATTTAGCCGTAATCCGCCACGCTGGCTCAGTTTGAGTTAGTGCCACTTTAACTTCTGAACAATAAACCTTTTCTTTCCCAGGGTCTGTGCGGCACCTTCACCTCGGAACAAAAGGACGACTTCCTGACCCCCGAGGGCGACGTGGAGCAGTCGGCGCCGGCCTTCGCCAACAAGTGGAAGACCCGCGAGCTGTGCCCGGACTCCGAGGTGGAGGAGCCGGAGCACCCCTGCCGGGCTAATGTGGAGAATAAAGAAGCGGCAGAGAAGTACTGCGGGAGGCTGAAGAGCAAGCTGTTTGAGCGTGAGTATCATAATAATAATAATAACTTTATTTACCGAAAAGGATTTACAAAAACAACCAACCACCCATCGAAATTCCTTATGTTTAACTAAGTTAAGGCTTATTGTACATGATAAATTTGCCAGCGGTCCCTGAACTAAGCGAAGCTTCTATCGCAGGAGACCAACAGTGAGTTAAAAATGAAAGTGATATTTTTTAGTATGAAATTGATGATTTGGGTTTTGGTAGAGAGTGTGGGTAGAAAAAAGGTTAAGTTTAAAATTTTTAAATTTCTAGTCTTGTTTTTAATTAGTAAATTGATAGTATTTAGTTTATTCTTGATTTCAGAAAATGCCGTAGCAAATATTTTGATACGTGTCAAAAAATCTTTACTTTACAAGATTGCTACAAAAATGCTACGGCGTAGCATATTTCTCTATACATGCATTATTTTGCTTTGAGCAAGTAAATTGTTCGCAGTTCATAAGCCTCCATAATTTATCATGAAACTTGAAAAGTTAATGTGTCAATTGATTCTCTATATTTAATGTAAAAAAATACAAAACTAAAATGACAATTGTGTTAAAAACCACTACGTGATTTATTAGTAGTTAGCGAATATACTAACGTCGTCGTCGACAATAAATAATTTTCTTGAAATTTGTAAAAAACATTTCACGTTGTTCCTTTCTTTTAAGATATTACGTTACTTCAGAAGATTAATTAATTAATTAATTTTGTCTATTCTTTCGATTGGCATCATAAAAATAGGGGTGATTTTTTTCATATTTAAGTGGGTTCGATTCCCAGACGACGCAAGTAAGTTTTTGAAATTCTTTAAATGCAGAATTACTAAATTTCAAAAATAAAATAAAGTCTTCTTTCAGCAAAATATCCTATCTACGATATTTAATTTACTTTTCCTTGATGTCCCGTAGTCTTGAGACGCCCTGTACATACAACCATACACATTTTGACCATACACATTGACCCGCAGCCTGCCACTGGCACGTGGACGTGGAGTCGTACTACTTGGCCTGCGTGTACGACATGTGCGCGTGCGCCGGTGACGTCACGCGCTGTCTGTGCCCCGTGCTGGGGGACTACGCCATGACCTGCGCCAAGGCGGGCGTGCGGGTGCAGTGGCGGTACAATGTGAAGGAGTGTGGTGAGTTGGGGTCAACTGGGAACAGGGGAAAGTGGTAGTTGATATAGAGGTAACAAGTAAAAAGCAAAGAGTTAGTTGCAAAATTAAAATCATTTTGATAAGATTTTTATGGCTTTTTATATTCTTACTCTTTCATTGTCAATAAATTAATCATATTAATAAATTATTTATTATTATTTATTAACTTGATTAATCTATAATTTCTTCTAGTTGTGATTTTTGAATGACGAACAGTTTGCATAATAAATGCTGTCTAGAAAATCTTAAATGAGTAACTTACGTACATAACTCAAATAACCATATTTGTTTGCATCTTGCTGGCGTGTGACGTATTCGACCCGAGGTGAAGTAGTACACTGTAACGCATAATTTTTACTTTAGTAAATATATATTTTTTAACAAAAACATTGAAACTTATTCTACACTAGTGGCCGCAAGCGACTCCGTTCGCGTGGAAGTCGTTTTCCCGCGGTAAAAAGTACCCTATGTGTTATTCTGATGTATTACCTATATTACTGCAAAGTTTCATCCAAATCCATATATACTCACAAACTTTCACATTTATAATATTAGTAGGATTATTATCTCTGATTTTCCTTGTGTTCGTATTCTATACCCAACAGAACCAATCCCTTTTATTTTTCTTCACAATCCTACTAATCCTTCTCCACCTCTTAGAATTACAATGTCCGGGCGGTCAAGAATACACGGTGTGTGCGGACAGCTGTGTCCGTACCTGTGACGATGTGTCCGTGTCTGACACCTCGTGTAGACCCACGTGTGTGGAGGGCTGCGCGTGTCCCGATGGACAGGTATTATATACAACTGTGGTTAAGTTGTTGTAGAGAATAGCCCCATTTTCATTATCGCTTTAATCTCTACATTACCTTAGACTACGATATACAGGGTGATTGGTAATGCGATACATTCCTTTTAAGGGGTTAAAGTAGAGCTTATTTGCAGTCAATTAAGTCATATACCATGTCCGAAAATCGTTAATTTCTGAGATATGCAACTTTTTTTTAAATATAAAAAACTCCAGTTTCGAAGTTCAAATGATTCCATTTTTTAAAAATAGTTTTTTATGTAATTTTTACGCAAATTATTTGGACTTTTTTTTAGAAAATCGCGAAAATAGTGATATGACTTGATTGACTGCAAATAAGCTGTACTTTAACCCCTTAGAAGGAATGTATCGCATTACCAATCACCCTGTATATTTTACGGTAATACTAATATTATACAAAGGTAATGTTTGTAAGGGTTATCTCCGGCTCTACTGCAACGATAAAACTAAAACATCAGTAGAAATTTGTTTTCAGAGTGTGACAAAGGATATTAAAGGCTAGTGTTTGATTTTTCAAAGAGTTTATGTAGATCTTATAATTGGTACAAATTTAATTTTATTAACTAATGGAGCCGTAAGATTTTTTACAGTTTTTATTTTTAATGTCTTTTTAGTAGTTAAACTTATCTGAAGTTAAATTAGTTAGTTTTTAAACACTTAGAATAAAGATCTAACAACTACACAATACCCCCAGGTGCTAGACAAGAACAACGAGTGCGTCCCGGTGAGCTCTTGTCCGTGCTTCCACAAAGGTCTGCAGTTCGACGCCGGGTACAAGGAGGTGCGCCCGGGCAGGCGGGAACAGGAGCTGTGGTAATTAATAAGATTTATGCCTGTAAATAAAACAGTAAAAACAAATTTTAGTTTAATGTTGTTAATAAGCAAAATAAGGATTGATTTAAAGTTATCTTTATACTTATTTATCGATAAGTTTTATCGAAATTCCCCTATTATTGGTTATAACTACATACATGTCATAAATGGACTGATGTCTATAACTATGTCTACGACCATGTCTACGACTATGTCTACGACCATGTCCACAACTATGTCCACGCCTATGTCCACGACTATGCCCACGACTATGTCTAGGAAAATGGCCACGACTATTTCCACGACTACGTCCACGACTATGTCCACGACTATGTCCACGACTATGTCCACGACTATGTCCACGACTACGTCTACTACTACGTCTACTACTACGTCTACGACTATGCCTACGACTATGCTTACGACTACGTCTACGACCATGTCTACGACCACGTCTGCTACTACGTCTACGACTACGTCTACGTCTACGACTATGTCCACGACTACGTCTACGACTACGCCTACGACTACGGCTACGACTATGTCTACGAGTCTACGTCTACATTCTCAGTACCTGCGTGGGCGCTCGCTGGTCGTGCCTGCCCGCGTCCCCCGCGGACGTGCAGAACTACCCCCCCGCGGAGGACCTGCGCTACAACTGCAGCAGCACCCAGCACATGGAACTTACTACTTGTCAGCAGGCGCAGCCGCTCACTTGTAAGGTATGTGGGAATAGGTAGATTGTGTGTTTTGATTTAGTTTAGCGGAAGGTAGGGTTGCAGCGATGGAGTTGAGGGGCCTTTCCTTTATTTTTTGTGATTCCTTTAATATTTATCATTTTTCCAGTATCTATAACTTTCTATAGTTTAGGATCGTGTATTTTATTAATTGAAGTTGCGTAATTTTAGTGATTAAGTGATCGGTTCTGGCCACCTTGGGCACCAACTTTGGTTAAAACGTTGACTTCGAAATTATAAATTATATATTTCGTGGATTGATCCCAAATATTCACTGGTATATGTCTAGCTCACACGGAGTTGATGTATTTTTTTTAATCCATGTGACGACGAAGATGTCGCTATTTAGCCACAACATTATCTCTTAACGGTAGCAAGCAACTCACGCCAAATAACAGCATTAGTCTTAGGTCGCGCTATCAAAGTGTTTACACGGCTAAGTAAACATATACAACTTGCAAAATTATCTCACTCTTTCAAACTAGGCCCCGCTTGGCTCTCTACCTCCTGCTGGAGATCTCCTTTTCTACCACCAAATCCGTAATATTAAAGCACTATGAACCCTTCTGTAATTCTTCTTCTTCTTCATCGTGTGATGAATATGCACTTCGCAGCATATATTCATCTAGTGTCAGAGTTTTTGGGAACCGCCTTTAGGGGCCTCTGACGTGTTTCCTGTAGGGTAGTGGCAACCCTACTGTCAGTATTTTTCAAGCCGCCTACCTATTAAGCACCTGACTTGGCTTGACGAGTACGAGGTGGAATAGAACCTTCTGTAATGTTTGTAATATATAACCCCAGAACATGCACCTCCCCCCGACCCCCACCTCGTCGGAGTGCCGCCCCGGCTGCGTGTGTAAGACCGGGTTCGTGCTGGACGCGGCCTCCAACAAGTGTGTGGAGCCCGCGCAGTGTCCGTGCCACCACGGCGGACACAGCTACCCGGACGGACACGTCATGAAGGAGGACTGTAACACTTGGTGGGTAGCTTGTGCTTGTTAGTTATGGATGTTTTTTTTTATAATATGGCAAAGCAAACGAGCATGCGGGTGACCTGATGGTAAGTAATCACCGCCGCCCATGACTACCCGCAACACTGTGGGTGTTGGGGGTGTGTTGCTGAGCTTTTGAGAAAATTGGGCACCGGATACCGCACTCACCGAACAAGACGCAGGAACATCGTCCCTACTTCACGTCGGTTTTCTGTGCGACGGTGGTATTTCACCGGTCGAGTCAGACCAGTAATCGCTGCAGACAGAGCCTTCAGCTAGACTCTACCACTCCACTGTTAGTTACTAAAGAATACCTCTATGGAATATAAATTACTCTTAGATCGTCCCAATAAGTTATTGGGACATGCTGTGTTGTTATTTTAAAGATTTTTAACCTTAATGAAAATAAGTGTTTTCGGTTACTATACCATACCATACCATATACTCAGACAAAAAACAAAAGTTGCATTTTCAGAAACTACTTACAGAGAATAAGATTGAAAAATGGGATTTAGAAAATAAATTATTATTCTTAAAGCCTGGGTTTAATAAAAAAGCTTAATATTTTATAATTTGATTAATTAATTTATATATTGTATTTTATTATATTGTAAACAAAGTCGCAAAAAAGTTGCTTGTTGCTCTATCATGCATAAGTTTTGTTTGGTGTAAAAGTAAAAGCTTCAGTAGTCTCTTCCATTCAATTAAACTATTAGCTTAAAAGATTAAACTTTATCAAGTGCCATATATGTATTGAATTTCCTTAGCGAATGCAAAAAGGGCAATTGGACGTGCACCGACAAGCAATGCGCCGGCGTCTGTAGCTCGTGGGGCGACTCGCACGTCACCACGTTCGATGGGACTCAGTACGACTTTGAGGGCGTCTGTACATATTTACTGGCGAAGGGCGTTATGGATGGAAAGGACGGGTTCATGGTCGAGATGCAGGTAGGTTTTAGAGTAATTTGAAGATTTAGGGCCGGTTTTTCAATAGTCAGATAAATTGTATCTGACAGACACAGAAACCAGTATGTTTTTGTTGCACGTCGAACATAAATACTGGACATATTTATGAAGTGACAATGAAAACATACCTCTTATCAGTCAGATAGCATTTATCTGACTATTGAAAAATCAGCCCTTAATGTTAAAAAGAGTTCAAGACGTTTATGTATATGGTTGTTTATTTCAGAATGTTCCATGTGGTACAACAGGAGCTACTTGTTCAAAATCTCTGACTCTAAAAATTGGAAGTGGTAACCTAGAAGAAATCGTGTCGTTGACTAAAAACACCCCGATACCTGATACATCGAAATTAAAGAGGTATGTTACTTTAAATGTTAATGTAGTTTATAAAATAAATATGTATTATATGAGGACCTTAATTTGTAAAATACCTATTGATTTTTTTAATCTGTGGGATTTTTTTGCTACATACGTTAAATTCAAAAAAGTAATTTTTTATGTATTTTAGTTTAATATTTTCTAAGATCTCCTTTTTTTTTTTTTTTTTTTGTTGTCGCGGGGAAAATGCTTTATGCACCGTACCCTTCACCGGGGAGTGAAGGGCGTGTGTGGGACTCCCGGCGTGAAGCGCTGCTCCTGGGCGGCTGGATTGCCGACCAGGGGTCTACCCACTAAAAACCACCGCGGTGTTCAAACGCCGCCACCCATAATGCGACTCACGGGCACGCTCGCGCAATCGACCGCGAGCCGCGGGTGCATCCGCAAGTGCGGAACCTCCCTGGTTCGCGTGGTCCACCAGAACACTTGGTGCACCACGCCCGACGTGACCTTGTGCAATCGGGAGAGGGAGTCCCCGTTCCCCCACCCGAAGGCCACCGCTCGGTCGACAGATGGCGGGGGTCGTCCGCCAGGTGTCGAGCGAGCCACCCCACAGGATCGGATCCGCTAGGGGGTCATCCTCTCGGACCCGATCCATCGATGGTCACCTTCGCGAGTTCGACGCAATCGCGAAGGAGACCATCGCCTCCCACGATCTCTCGTCACCGGCCGTGGCCACTGGTTTACCACGGTCGGCAAGGAGAGATCCCTCCCTAGTTGGCGACCGAAGCCGCCCCTCCCTTCACACGCCGGGATGCCGACCGACGCGTGATTCGGCGGTGTCATCATACCCTCCCTACTGATGACCCCAGTAATGACAACCGCCAGTCGATTTTTTATTGTGGTTTACTCCACTCGGCCCGGACAAAAGCCCCGACAGCCCCCGGTCCCCGAAGGGATAACGGTGTACGAGGGATAATTTTTTATAGTGGTTCACCATCCACGCGGCCCGGGCAAATACCCCGCCGGCCCCCGGTCCTCACAGGGAGGATTACGGTGTGCAAGGGATGCATTTTTTATAGTGGTACACCATCCACGCGGCCCGGGCAAATACCCCGCCGGCCCCCGGTCCTCAGGGAGGATTACGGTGTGCAAGGGATGCCTTTTTTATAGTGGTTCACCATCCACGCGGCCCGGGCAAATACCCCGACGGCCCCCGGTCCTCACAGGGAGGATTACGGTGTACAAGGGATGCCTTTTTTATAGTGGTTCACCATCCACGCGGCCCGGCATAAAGCACGGACGGCCCCCGGTCCTCACAGGGAGGATTACGGTGTGCAGGGGATGCCTTTTTTATAGTGGTTCACCATCCACGCGGCCCGGCGTAAAGCTCGGACGGCCCCCGGTCCTCAGTGAGGATTACGGTGTACAGGGGGTGCTTTTTTATAGTGGTTCACCATCCACGCGGCCCGGCATAAGCCAGACGGCCCCCGGTCCTCGGGCGGAGAGGATTACGGTATGCTAGGGATTCTTTTTTAACGTGGTTCACCATCCACGGCCTCCCTGTAGGGTTCCTCCATGGGACTCACGTGCCTTACTCATGATGAGTAGGACAGTGAGCCCCGCACCCTATTGTGGGACCGCTTAGCTTCCTCCAGTAGCTGGCTTGCTACGGAGTACTAAGCCCCCCCGCCGCGGCAAGGCGCGATCCCTTGGGGGGGTTCTAAGATCTCCTGTGCTTAATGCCGCCAATATAACAAAAGTACAAATCAAATCAAATCAAAATCGTTTATTGCTTCAATATGGGTAATTACAGATGTCAAATAAATTAAATTACAGGAACACCATATTCAACCTACCTATACAAGTTATGCAATATGTCAGTTAAATTAAAATAAGTAAGTATGATTATGATGAAACCTATTTCTTTAAATCATTTGGAAATTCTGACACGCTGTAGTAGCATTTTTGCAACAAGAAGTCACTCAATTTTTTTTTAATGTATCTGTAAATTGTATACCCCGGATATCACTAGGTAACGCATTGTATATTACCGGACACATACCCAAAAAAAATTATTGTTGAAAAATGTTGTCTTTCGAGGAGGAACGCATATTTTATCTTGATGCCGGTGACTTTTTGGTTTTATAAAGAGAGCACCATTTCTTTTTACAAAGACAGAAATTTCATATGTATATGCATGGCAAAGTCAAGATATTGTACTGCTTGAAAAACGGTTGGCAACTGTTTGGGATTTGAACACCAAACAAAGCTCTAATGCATTTTTTCTGAGCTCTAAATACATTGTTAGTAGAGTCAGTGCTATTGCCCCAAAATATAACGCCGTATCAATGCTACATATGCGTGGTAGGATAATAGTGCGGTCTTCGTATCGACGATTTTTGAAAGCATATACAACGCATATGAAAACTGAAAAATACTTTTCGTTCAATTTTCAATGTGTGTTTTCTAATTGAAATTTTTATCTATATACAGCCCTAAAAATTTTATAAATGTCAAGAGTTAATTTTGCGTCATGTCTTTTTGGAATTGAATTTATTTTGTTTTTGGAATATTAATAATTAAATTTATTTGATTAAGATATTGGATTAAATTTGTCATAGATTTATTAATGTCAGATTCATAATTAGGTATAATTTTTATTATTTTTAGGAAATATTATTGTGCTATCGTCAGCATAGAGCACCATTTGTTTATCAACTACATCGGGTAGTTCATTGATGTACAGAATAAACAATAATGGACCTAAGACACTACCCTGAGGAACACCGTATTTTACGATCGCGTACGATGATCTATTCGTTATTTCCGTGCGAGTATGTTCACAGAACGTAGATATTTCGGTGGCTTGTTTCCTAATTGTTAAGTAGGATTTTAATAGTTTTAAAACATTTCCTCTAACGCCGTAGCTTTGAATCCTTTTTAACAGTATTTCGTGGTCAACACAATCGAATGCTTTACTAAAATCCATAAATATGCCAGTTATTGGTGTTTTATTATCAACAATGGTTAAAACTGTTTGTAGGAATTTAAGAATGGCTAAGTCAATATTTTTATTTTTTCGAAAACCTAATTGTTCATCTTTAATAATTCAAAATTTTTCAAAAAAAGGATACATTTTACTGTGTATAATTCGTTCAAGGAGCTTAGCAAATATCGGAATTAAAGCTATGGGTCTGTAATTAGTCACATCTTTTTTGTCAAGTTTTTTATGAAGGGGCTTAATCTCGCAATCACCCTACGGTACAGAATAAAGCAGCGCATCGCGGGTTCCTTCGTGTTCCTCGACGTGCCGTCGCTCGGAGTGAGCTTGCAGTGGGACCGCGGCGTTAGGGCCTACGTCAGAGTCGACTCTATATGGAAGGGACGGGTAAGAACTTCATTTGATGTTACTTCAGGTTGGTTAATACTTTATATAAACAGGTAATTATATACTTGACTAAACACAACAAAAATAGTAGTAAATTAGTATTTATCTTGTGTTAAAAATACTGGGAATCTCTGTTTTAGACATTTTATCATAGGTGTTTCGTCTGTTCGCCCCGGCCCTGAATGGGAGGGAGGGCTAAGCCCATCTCGCTCACACCATATTTCTTATACAATAATATTATTGCAAGACTGTAGCGAAAAGGGTGTTTTCGATGATATAAAGTACTATTATTACTCGGTTCTTGATCTAGCTTGTAGGGCCGTCTTAGCAGCTAAAGGTCGTGGCGAAGAGGGTGGTTCCGAAGAGAAAGGCACTATTTTTCAGTAACTGGCGAGGGGCTGAGAGAAGTTTTCTTTAGTTTTTTTATTTGGAAGCTTGATTCCGACTAAGACATCGGCGCTCTCTTCGGCCTTTTCCTATACTAAACCGAACAATTCCTTAAAGAGAGCACCGTTTTAGCGAATTATTTTGACTATCATTTTCACTATCCTAATCGTCTATTTTTATCTATCTCTCAGCCCCACGAATCCTTAATAATAAAATGTATAGTCCATTCGCGTTAAGAAAATAGTGAGTCGTCATTGTCCGCCGGCCTAGCCACGCCCCCCAGCCAATTAAAGTGCTAGAAATTAAAAAGTCGAGTTCACAGTGACCAGTTGAAAGTCTGACCTTCGAAGAAAACGGTTGTGTATTTTGCGTGACTCGTCCAACAATAAATTTTGAAAATGAATACTTCACCAATTCCAAAGAATAAAAGTGGATCTATAATCCATAGTGGAAAGAGACGCATAATTTACAATGTTTATAAGTACTTTAAATTGTGTGATTTAAATGCAACTGTGGAGAGCATAGTCATAGAGACAGCAAGTGCATGCGGCGTGTCCGAAAATACTGTTTATAAAATTATATTTTTCTTTTGTACTTTTACTCCACTGTGAATACACCCTTATCCTTTTTTTTTTTTTTGTTTGCGCGGTGAAATGCGTTTACGCACCGTACCCCCCACCGGGGTGGCGGGGGGCGTGTGTGGGACTCCCACCTGGGCAACTGACACGTCGCCCAGGGGACTACCCACTAAAACACCGCGGCGCTCCGTCTTCGCCTTGTGGTGAAGCCGTGGGGCCCGGACCGTCGGCCCTACGCCACGACTTCACCGGCGATGGGCCCGTCTACTGCACGACGGGCCCATTTTGACCCCCCCGCGGTGAAGGGGGGCCTGTGGGAACAACCGGGAGCGCCCGATTGTTCCCACCCGTCGACGGTGGTGGACCGTGCAATGCGGGCAGGTGGATTCCCACGTCCCCCGCCCACTGGCCACCACCAGGCTGGACTTGGGCGCGATCGCGCCTCGTCCGGCCCCTTCGACGTCTGCGGTGCGGGGGCGCGAGAGGATCGTTCTCACGCACCCGCTCCGCAGCCTCCTTCTGCGACATGACGTCCTCGCAGAAAGAGGCCACCGCGACCCAGACCGCCTCGGAGCCCAGCATGGCGTACACCAAGCCGGGCAGCGAGAGGTCCGGGCCAACGGACGCCTGGAGGCGACGACGTGGCACATCCCAGGCCGGACATTCGGCCAGGGTGTGCCACGCTGTGTCGTCCGGCGCGCCACAGTGGTGGCACGCCGTGGATTCCTCCCTTTGAATCCGGCACAGGAAATGTCCGAAGCTGCCATGCCCGGACAAGACCTGCGCCAGACGGTAGGTGAGGAACCCATGCCTCCTGTCGATCCATCCCTCTATGACTGGACCGACGGCGTCCAGGGTCCACCGCCCGTCGTCCGCGTTGGCCATCTCCGCCGTCCACCGGCGGAACATGACCCCGCGGGCCCTTCGCCAGACGGCGACCCTCTCCTCAGGTGCTGCGGGCTCCCCCTGAGCCCGCTTGTCCGCCGTCCAATGGTAGACGGCGGCCAGCACCTCGGCCTCAAAGTACCATGGCGGAGTGCCCGCCATGGCACATGCCGCCCCGTGACCAACCGTGCCGTAAGCCCGCGCCATTCGCTGTGCGATGGCGCGCTGGGGCTTACGGAGCAGGGCACGGTTGGTTTCCACCAAATCGTGCGCCCACACGGGCGCACCGTACAGCGCCATGCTGCGCAGCACGCCGGCATATAGGCGCCGGCACGCCGCAGCAGGCCCCCCGATGTTCGGGAGGAGCCAACTAAGGCTCCTCGCCGACTTGAGGAGGCGTTCGCGGAGCAGGCGGAAGTGCTCCGCGAACTTCCATCGGCTGGATATGGTGAGGCCCAGATATTTTATCTGGGCCTGCACCACCACCCTCCTCCCGGCCACCACGACGTGGGCGTCCGGCGGCGGCTCCCCCCGAGGCCCATGGAAATATATGGCCTCGGTTTTGTGGAGCGCCACCCCCAGTCCCAGCCGCCCGATACGACGGGCGACCAGGGTTCCCCCCACCGACGCCCGGTCGGCCGCCTCCCCGTAGTCGCGACCCCGCGCCGTGACGAGGGTGTCATCCGCGTAGCAGATGACACCCACGCCATCGGGGAGGGCGCCCCGGAGGAGCCAGTCATATCCTGTACACCCTTATCCTGTAGTTGTCACTATTTTCTTAACGCGAACGGACTATAAACATAATATGATATATATTTACATAGTTGTTAAAATAAACTTAAATATATATGAACATTAATTACAATAAACTTAAATCTAAGCCTAAATATGGTCGTCGTGCACAAGGTGTCTTCCGTTAATTCCATATATTTTGGTAAGTACCTAAATACTTTTGTTTGTAATATATTTTGTTACAATATGCATTTCTAGAATAGTATACGTAATTACAATATAAAACGTGAATTGTGAATATCACCACTAACCATTTGATAACTCCGAATACTTTAGTGTTTCTATGTTTAATCAAAAATGTATTTATTACTTACTCAATATGTAACTACGACTAAATTAAGTTACATGTACGAATAATTAGAGAATATTTAAATAAACCCTACCTTCCTTTTTAATCTACAACTTATTTGTGTACTCAACTGTACAAAAATCAATAAGATTTTGTTGGCGGTGTCAACTGACGAAGTCAAAAAAACCTATTCCCGCTTGACACCGTTGTTATTATTAACTAGCACCGCGGTGCGTACCGGCCAATTCAAAAAGAGTCGTTGTGCGTTTCGCCCCGCGGTGCTTTCAGGACCGCGGCGAACTGACGAAACACCCCTTTTCAGTCATACCTGAATGGATATTCAATTTATTATTGTTTTCCTACTTCAATAATTCAAATTCTTATTTTTCACTTTTTATGGTATTTGTCACTTTCTTAATTTCACAAATTTAAACGACCCTCACCCCGCCAACCCCCCATCCCCCAGGTCCGCGGTCTGTGCGGCAACTTCAACGGCGACTCCCGCGACGACTTCCTGCCGCCGGCGGGCGGCGTGGCGGAGTCCTCGGCGCTGGTGTTCGCGGACTCCTGGAAACTGACGCCCACCTGTCCCCGGCCAGTGGCGCCGGCGGTGAGTAGGACGAAATAAAGACAATCAAAGAATTATGGAAAGAAGTTAAAAGTGTGACAATATTAAACAATGTTTGTTTACAAGCAAAATAAAGTATGAAGAATTGTATTTTCTACCTATGTAATTCTTTTTAAAAGAGGTTACATTTTATTTCAGTAACACAAGTATCTTTTATTGTAGAGATAAATCATAATCACCACTGATTAATAAAAAAGTCATGCAACTATTGATAGAATCCTCTCGCATCAAAAGCGAACTCCGTTTGTGGCATAGTTCAATGATGAATACACATTAAACCAACACATATTTTATACCCACTATAATGAAATGAGGTAAGTAATAATATAAATGACTATTTTCCCAGGACCACTGTAAGCAGAGACCGGAACGCAAAGACTGGGCGGTGTCCACCTGCAGCGTCATGAAGAGGTTCCCGTTCACTCTCTGCCATTCAGAGATACCCGCTTCCTCTTATATTGACAAGTGTGAAAAGGTAGCTAATAACTAACATTATTGAGGTTAAAAAAAGTTGAGTTAAAAAAGAAAATAGAAATTGAATATTTGATTTATTGTAGGTTTAAGTAAAACGTAGGTGAAATTGCATGATCTGTTTTTTTAACAGTTTTTAAAGTTTAAGCTACAATATAGCAAAATTAACACATTTTGAACTGCTTAGTTATAATATCACTAAACAATTGACGTTTCTGTCCAAAAAATGTCTCAGATAAAGTTAGATATATTCAAGAAGTTTTTCATTTTAATACCGCAAAACGGCGTAATGTATCCAGGACGCGTGCGCGTGTGACTCCGGCGAGGACTGCCTGTGCGCGTGCGCCGCCGTCAGTGCGTACGCGCACGCCTGCACACTGCGCGGGGTTAGCTTTAAGTGGAGGACGCCGCAGCTGTGCCGTGAGTGTTATAAATAATTAAAGGGGTAGTTTGTGAGCTGGGTGTAAGAAGTAAGAATTCTAGAATTTACTCAGAAAAATGTTACGTACTTAAAAAGGCCACGACATCAGAGAGTGTCATTTTATTAGGCACTAACCTACAGAGCTAGCAAACAACCTACTGATTAACTGTTATTAATATCTATAGTAATAAATCAATTGTTTAAATTTGAACAAATAGAGGATGATTAAAAATATTTTATCTTCGATTTTGAGGCTTTGGAATTTTTCTACAAACATTTCATTTTGATCTAAACAAACAACTAAAATGTATAATACCCTTCCAGCAATGCAATGCGACGAGGAGTGCTCCAGCTACGACTCGTGCGTGTCTCCGTGTCCGCTGGAGTCGTGCGACAACACGCTGTACTACGACGAGGTGAAGGCGCTGTGCGAGCAGGAGACTTGCGTTGAAGGTAGGCGGTTGAAGTAGAGTGGTTCTTATTTACATCTTCTCTAACAATGCCATGTGACGAGGAGTGCTCCAGCTACGACTCGTGCGTGTCTCCGTGTCCGCTGGAGTCGTGCGACAACACGCTGTACTACGACGAGGTGAAGGCGCTGTGCGAGCAGGAGACTTGCGTTGAAGGTAGGCGGTTGAAGTAGAGTGGTTCTTATTTACATCTTCTCTAACAATGCCATGTGACGAGGAGTGCTCCAGCTACGAGTCGTGCGTGTCTCCGTGTCCGCTGGAGTCGTGCGACAACACGCTGTACTACGACGAGGTGAAGGCGCTGTGCGAGCAGGAGACTTGCGTTGAAGGTGGGTGGTTGCAGTAGAGTGGTTCTTCTTATTTACATCTTCTCTAACAATGCCATGTGACGAGGAGTGCTCCAGCTACGACTCGTGCGTGTCTCCGTGTCCGCTGGAGTCGTGCGACAACACGCTGTACTACGACGAGGTGAAGGCGCTGTGCGAGCAGGAGACTTGCGTTGAAGGTGGGTGGTTGCAGTAGAGTGGTTCTTCTTATTTACATCTTCTCTAACAATGCCATGTGACGAGGAGTGCTCCAGCTACGACTCGTGCGTGTCTCCGTGTCCGCTGGAGTCGTGCGACAACACGCTGTACTACGACGAGGTGAAGGCGCTGTGCCAGCAGGAGACTTGCGTTGAAGGTAGGCGGTTGAAGTGGACCCTGTTTGGGCGCCAGAATTAAAAATAGTCGCAGTGTTGGGCGCCGTTTTATACTATTGGTGAAATTCTTGTGTTTTTTTATTTTAATCCTTAGATTTGATACCAAAATTGATTTCTGTAAGTATGTTTGTTTTTCAACTCCTATACCACGTGATTTTGATATAGTTTTATTTTATAGTGATTTTAAAAGGTTTGTAGTAAAAATATTACCTTTGCTAAGCTATTTAAGGTATATACTTCGAAAAAAACTCACCCATTACTGACGAAGTAGGTACATACGTGGAAAGAGTTAGCTGACCAGCCTGGTTTTAAAACACAAACGAAAAAATATTTTAATACACTTCGTATTAAAAAAAATGTTTTTGCGAAGTTTGCATCCGTGTTTTAAAATCAGAATGGTCAGCTCACTCTGTCCGCGTCTGTACCTTAAATAACTTGACCTTGTTGTCTTTCTTATACACCCAAACTACTCTACTAATTTCCAGGTTGCAAACCCAAAAAGGCCTGCCCCGAAGGTTCAGTCTACACCAACTCCACATTCACCGAATGTGTCGCTCGCAACAAATGTCGCCCTGTCTGTATGACGTTGCAAGATGGCCGCCAAGTGTTAGAGGGAGAAGTCTTAGAGGAGGACAGTTGCCACACGTGCCGGTGTTCGAAGAAACAGAGGATTTGTACCGGACAACCGTGCCCGACTGAACCGGTATGTATCCTTTTAAACCTAATTGTTTTCCAGGTTCGCTCAAAAGTTTGGCTTGCTTTGTGGACAAACATACAAACGGACAGAATTTGCGACTTGGATTTATATTATGCAATGATAATAATGATGATAATAATGATGATGATAATGATGATGATGACAACGCAAAACTTTTGTTAAAAATAAAATTTACCACATAGTTATTGAAATTTAAATAAAGTTTTACACTCAATACTCTTTTTCTGTTTTTTAGCGTGATATATTTAAAATAGCATTTTAATACTTTTTTCTCTTATTAACGCGGGTGACACCGCGGAGGTCAGCTTGTCTTTAATATGTTGTGCAACTCCTTTGCCAGGAGGAGAAAGGGCGCGAGTACCTCCCTACCTCCCCGCGCCCCCACGACGCGCCCCTGCAGTGCGCGGGGGGCTGGACCGCGTGGCGCAGCGGGGGGGCGCCGGAGACGGAGGCGAATGGAGAGTCAGTGGATGTGGAGCCGCTGCCCCGGCCGCAGGACTTCGTGAGTATACGGGAGTTGGGGTGATGACGACTTTGGGGGGTAAACAGGATTCGAGCAGATAAGATGAAAAGGAATAGATGTGAAGACCAACTTGAATCATAAGTGTTGAGTTATAATCTTTATACATTGTAAATTTTTGCTATTACTGAACTAGGTCGTAAAATGAAGTCTTTAATTCAACTTTTACAACTTGATGTATTATTAAACTAAGTTTTTTTACTATTCTTAGGCCCACTTGCACGTTCCAGAGTTAAATAATTAAACTCTAAGTTAAGTCCTAACCCTAGGTTAAATATTTTATTTTACTTGCACTGACAAGAGTTAAGACATTACCACGAGTTAAATAATTAACCCGCCGAAGTTGGAGGGTTAAATGACTAACTCTGTGTTAAAGGTTAGGTATATTTTAAGGTTAGAAGTTGGGTAGACCTATTGTTTATACAAAAATGAATGACTTTTTGTTTTCTGATGATGACGAGGAAATTATTGACTACATAAGTTCAGATTTTTTTAATAGGAGATGTAGTGAACGAATTTATCATTTCAATTTGCAAAGAGATAAAGCATTTCACCGAAGATTTCGACCTACCTATTTATTTTGTATATTAGAAATAGAGATTTTCCAATACAAACAGTTTTATTTAAATCAGCATTAATATGGTCCATTAACAATAATTATTAGATTTTGCTTCTCATAAAGCCGAATTCACTGATTTACCTGGAATATTCATTTTAGCATCTGAAACATTGTCTTCGCCTTCTTTTTCAAATTTTTGTAATTCATTTGTAGACTTTCCACAGTGCGATGCTGGCCAGAAGTTATGGCATTAAATTCTTCATTTACTTTTGTCCACGCCTCTTGCTTTTGCAGCAGATTGGCGCCATCAGTTTTCTTATTTTCAATAATATTTTTATATTTGGATATAATATCACAAAGAAGCAAATTTTTACTACATGGGAAATTTGGACCTCGTACTCTGGATTTCTTCTCCATTTTACGAAGATTAACACAGCCTAGCGGTAGCACAAAAGTAAAATAATTATAGATGTAGGAATTTTATTTGACCTAATGTAAACAACAACATAATTGAACATCTCAAATACGGCCAAACAATGCGTCGCTTTCATATTTGAAAAAAAAACAAGACTTTTTCAAATTTCTCATGTGTGAAAGAGATGTCATATATAATTCGCTCTTTTGAATTTGGTCGGATATAATCAGAGTGATTGACTTTTTGTTTGACACGCAGGATTGAACAACATATAGAAAAAAATGCTTGGGTTAGTAAACCCTCGATTAATTTCAGTTTGTGCAAGACAAGCTTGAAGTTAAAAACGTATTCTATTAACCTTGAGTTAACAAACACAAAGTTATTTAATTAACTCGATATTAACGTGCAAGTGGCCCTTACTCTGCTAAAAGTTAAATATAGATCCTACTAGTAAAAGTTTTATTAATTACCAATATAAATGAGCAATTTTTGATTGAAATTGAGGAAGATGCTAGCGAAGTTGATGGCGAAAACCTCGAAAATATATATTTTAATGTCACAACAATTATTCATTCCTTCGATTATTTTCCAGCAAATCGGTTCACCAATGTGCACATCCGACAAGATGACAAAGATCGAGTGTCGCACCGTCGGCACCCACAAGTCTCCCAAGGAGACCGGCCTGGACGCCGAGTGCAGCCTGGAGCGGGGGCTTGTGTGTAGAGAGAGGGAGAGAGACTGCCAGGACTTCGAGATCCGGGTGCTGTGTGACTGTGGAGACGGTAGGTGGAGGAATACGAGAGATTGTTGGAGATAAAGAAGTCAATAGAATTGTGAATTGTAGATCTTTTTAAAGTAAAGTTAGACTTTAGAGCAAATATCTAATTTAACATTGTAGAAAATGAAATTTCGTTGGTGAATTTTGTGGCATTTTTGATCTTCGAATATCTTGATATATGCAGTTAAACTGAAATAAAACTGTACACATTTATACACTCTGAAAAGAATCTCTGAATTGAAAAGAAATTATGTTTTGTAGTTGATGTTTTAAAGCTACAATAGTATTGGTATGCGAGAAATGCTGCCATATTTTAAAACCCACTTTCTAAAAACACCTTCCTTTTACCCACTCTTTTACATCAGAATAACACATAGAGTACTTTTTGCCGCGGAAAAACCTTTAATTCCCACGGGAAACTGACTTCCACGCGAACGGAGTCGGGGGCGGCCACTATCCCAAATAAATTTCAAAGAATGTGTTTTCAATTCGAATTTTTTATAAAGTACTTCACTATTATTTTATTTTATTTTATATTAGGGCAGATAATTCAGTGGACTCAACTTATTGAAGATAGCTAAACATATTACATACTAGATTTTGGTCTTCAATTTTGATCTTCGAATATCTTGATATATGCAGTTAAACTGAAATAAAACTATACACATTTATACACTCTGAAAAGAATCTCTGAATTGAAAAGAAATTATGTTTTGTAGTTGATGTTTTAAAGCTGCAATAGTATTGGTATGCGAGAAATGCTGCCATATTTTAAAACCCACTTTCTAAAAACACCTTCCTTTTACCCACTCTTCCAGAACCCTTCCAATGCCTGAACTCCAGCACCCCCACGCACCCGCACCCCGACTGCTCCAAGTTCTACGAGTGCACCCCCGCCGCCGGGTCCTCCGACACCCCCCATGCGGTGGTGAAGAGTTGTGCCCCGGGGTTGATGTACAACCCGGCGGTGATGGTGTGTGACTGGCCGGCGGCGGTGGGGGAGGTGCGGCCCGAGTGTAAGAAGCCGGTGGAAAAGTCTTCAGGTGAGGTGTGATGATGGACGAGTACCTAGTCTCTAAAGTTAATATTTTGTATGCTTAAAAAAAAGAACAAAATTCTGTAAAATGGGGCTACGAAGTATCTCCTAATTTGGTACACAAATAACACAAAAGCACCTTCAAAATAAATAAATGCTTTAAAGTATTCGTTATCCACAGTTCAATTTTAAGCCTCACATTGACTCTAAAATCTTACTTCGTTTTATATTCCAGAAGGAACTACTTACATTCCTACTGTAGTCCGACACGGTAAGCATTCTTTTACTCTCCTATTATCTCTTTCTTATCAACAATCCCTCTCTTTCACTCTTCATTCTATCTCTTTCTCTCACAGAAACCCCTTCTACCACTATAACCACTACTACAGAAAGCACGACACTAAAACCCACGACCAGTATATGCCCCCCTGGTAAGGTCCATGTTAAATGTGCGTACCCTTGTGATAAGCTGTGCCACCACTTTAAGAAGACCCTGATGGAGTTGGAAAAGTGTATGCCTGGACAGGTTAGTGTTTAAACTGTACATTTATAATTTAGGAAATATGTAGATTATCTGACATCTTCTTTTAATATTAGCTTTATGTAAAATAACAATTTTAAAAACGATACTTTTGCTGACATTCAAGACCAGGAAGTTTCCTAGAGAGTAAAATATCTTTATGGATGGAAACATTTTCTCCGAAAATATTTGTTTTCAATGGCCAACTGAATCATATGAAATATTCGAAAAAACATTTAATGGACTAATAAAACAGACAATAATTATAGAATTTAGTTATTTAAATTTACTTTTTACCGATCGATATCTCTATATTTGTAGAAATGCGAAGATGCATGCATGGATGAGTCAGTGGCGACCATGAAGTGTGAGTTTGGTTCTCTGTGGAGGGACTACAAGACGTGCGTGCCCATCAAGGACTGCACTTGTTACGATGACGGCAATATTGTCAAGGTATTTAACTCGATATAAAAAATAGTAAATTTAAATTTTTTGCAATATTGTTGTTAAACCATCTTGTAAACTTAAAAATACCACGAACAACTGAGCAACTAACCTGCCATATTCCTTTTAAATCTATTTATATCAATTTCAGCCCAAAGGCGTAGTGAATAAAGGTTGTGAAAAATGCCAATGCCTGGACAATGAGTTACACTGTGATTTCTCCGATTGTGTCTCCATCGAAGTGCCGTACCAAGGATCCACTCACTTGCCAATGCTGCAACCTGTCACTACTGCTCAAACCTTCTTTATTAACGAAACTGAACCAGCCAGCAGTGAAGTGACTACGGAAAGTGAAGCTAAGACTTCGCCAACTACTGTTCCTACAACGACTAAACCGACTACAGTTCCTACGGTTCCTATAAAGACTACAGTGCCTACAGTTCCAATAAAGACTACGGTTCCTACGACTACTACGCCGGTTACATTTACACCGAATTTGCCCCTAATTTTAACATCGACGGTGTCACCGCCACCTGAATGCACTCCTGACAGGTAAGTGTTTTAAAAATTGATATTTTTTTTTAACTTTAATTAAATGTAACATCATTTTGTGCATTATCTTGAATGATTCTCTTACAGTTATTTTAATGGCCCCTATTGGTAACTTTCTTATACTTTGTTATCAGAAAAAGACAGGTATTGAGGCCAAATCATTGTAAATTTGGGGGCAATCTGAGTACAAGTCTGAACTTGCTTGCATTTTATAAGCTGGTCGGACTAATACCTGTCTCTATCTAATAGTATCCAAGATTTAGTAATATCTTTTACTCTGAATCGGGGCCAATATCTCTTGCCCCCTAAAAGTCCAGTCAAACTTTAAGATCGCTATTCAAACTTGCAAATATGCACTCACTATATTTGATAACTGTATCCATCAGATACATAGACCTGATGTGGGGCGACGAGCCGCTGCCGGAGACCGCGTTCTCCGCCAGTTCGATCGCCAACGGGCTGTTTGAACCGCAGTACGCTATCCTGAATGGACATCCTATTGATATTACTGGTAAAATATAAAATAGATACGTGTTATTTAGTAAAGAATAAAGATTTGGAGTCGTTTAATGTATTTTAAATTTTAATATGAGTCTCATTTAATTTTAATTTACTTGCGTAATGTTCCTTTCATTATTTTTTAAAAATCATAGAAAATGTTGTTCAAATCCCAATTGTTCACCTCTTCTGATCAGCCGGTAGTTGGAACCCTGCAGTCCAAGACCAGAACCAGTACATCCAAGTGGAACTGCCTCGCAAGGAACCGATCTACGGTGTAAAGTTGCAGGGCAGTCCACTCTTCGACCAGTACGTCACCAGCTATGAAGTGCTGTATGGCGATGATGGGCAGGTGTTCCATAAAATACCTCAGGTAAGGATTTAACAGCAGTGTTGGTTAGTTAGTTTGTTTATTTTCAATCGATATTCAATTCAACTTCGCAATTAAGTGTTGCAGTAGTAATGCAAAAGATACATCATTTTATTCGTGCCATTCGTAGTACTTAATAATCGCTTTTTGTGATAAATATCCTACTTAAGTTAAATGCACTATCAAATGTTTCTTATAGATTTTCGGTATGACATTATATTTAAGACCAATGCTTTAAGTATCCTGGACTGGATATTTTCCCACCAAGTATTTATATCCTGGATCTGACCTATCTTATCTTTCCTCCGTCCAGGTGTTCCGCGGCCCCACGGACCACAACGCGCTGCTGCAGCAGCTGTTCCCGGCCCCCGTGGAGGCGCGGGTCCTGCGGCTGCGGCCGCGCACGTGGCACGAGGAGATCTCCGTGCGCTGGGAACTCATCGGCTGCGGGGAACTCACCACCACAGAGAGGACCACCACAAGGATTACTACGGTAAGGTGGAATAAGGGGTGAAAGAATTTGATCTCGAAATAGAACTCACATCTTCGGCAATGTGTGGAAGTCTGTGATTGCACAGACAGCATTGATTTCCAGTTACAATGATTGTATTTAGTTGTTTTTGAAGGTTTAGTTTTGAATGAAAGATGCAGGGATTTTACCGGAAAGTTGAAATATACTGAAATTGGATTTTGGTTCACACTTAACATTTTAGTATATTTTTATGGAAATCTGCACATGGTTTAAGCTCCGAGTGGGTTGCAGATATGTTTTGAACTGATGTTTATTTTAATATCGTTAGTTGCGCGTTCTAAGTATGAAAACTGTTATTTTTTATGTTTAAGCCAATTAATATGGTTGTTAAAGAGATAATAATCATATACTACACCAACCCATCAACCACACTTCTTACCACTCCCACAGCCATCCCCCATCCTCTGCGACGACCCCCTGGGCCTGTCCTCCTCGCTGCCAGTAGAAAACATCGAGGTGAGCTCCAACAACGACCTGCGGACGGAACTCAAGTTGAGCGGCGAGAAGGGGTGGAAGCCGGTCTATAGCACGCCGGGGGAGTGGGTCATGGTAAGACTCATTTACGAATACGTTGAATGACATATTTAAGACAAATTTACGAAAAAGGTTGAATGATTCAAACTTTATCATATTTACTAAGCTATTTTCATTCGTTTAGAAGTCTTGGTTTGATAAAAAATATAATGAGTTTCATATAAAAAATAATGTAAAAATGATTATTTGCACAACTTTAATAAAGGCCTAGAAATGCACTTAAGCGATATTCAATTTACTGTTTAATTTCATTAAAGGAAAAGGAAAGTTCATTCTGACGGATTTAATTTTTTACACCAATTGTCAATAGCAACAATCGTAAAAACATTAGTATTAGTTAGCCTATTGATAAGTATAACTTAATTTCCAACTAAATTAATCTTCTATTTTCAGTTTGACTTCACCGCCCCCCGCAACATAACCGGCATCAGGACCAAGGGCGGTCCTCTGGGCTTCGTCACCAAGTACACTATACTCTACACCTCGGATCTGTCTACGTTCAGCACTCTGGCTGAAATGCCGGGTAATTTCGATAAGGACACTGAAGTTTTCAACGAGTTCAAACCACCAATCAGAGCTCGGTAAGAAATAGAAAGAAACTTGATTGATTCTTAGGTCGCTTTGGATCCAAATATTTTTTCAATGTATATGTCAATTTCTTGATTATTTGCTTGTTGATCAAGCAATGTAATGCAATGATGTACAAGGAATAGAATCAATTAAAAAAATATTTTATGTTTTTGTTTCAATAAAAAAAACAGTTGCAATATATACTTTACTGTTTGATAAATTCGTAGTAAATAAACAAAAATATCTAATTGTTACTGACCATATCGCAGGAAAAACACTTTTATAGAGAAATAAAGTTGATTAAAACGTTGCTTTTCGGTCAAAACTGACTTAAGAATCATTATATTATCTATCTCACAGGCAAAGTCCGTAAGCTAACGTTTATATTTAAAAATCTACGCCATATTGCAGATCCCCATATACTAAAAATGATTTACCTAGCCCTTTGCCAATCCATCATTACTTATTGTGTCACCACCTGGGGTGGTGCAGGAAAGACTCATCTCCTAATGCTAGAAAGAGCTCAGAGAGCTGTCCTTAAGGTAGCTTCATTCAAACCGCTTCTTTTTCCTACTTTTGAATTATATCAGTTCTGTGAAGTCCTAACTGTCCGCCAATTGTTTATTCTTTATACGGTATTACTCCAACATTCATGTACTTCTTTCTCTGCTGAAATGTCCTTAAAAAGAAATAAACTCATTATCCCTACCTTCCAATTTAATACAAGCTTTAGCCATACATTTTATTGCTTCCTAGGGCCACACCTTTATAATCTAATAAACAAGTCCATCAATATTTACATCCTTAACAGGTACTCATGTAGGATTGAATTAACGGAATGGCTTAAGAAACTCTCATACACAAGCACCGAAATCCTTCTTATCCCTGTTACATAAGTCTTATGTATGTGTAAGTATTTAAGCATTAAATAATTAATCTACATTGTATTATATATCTGCATTAAATCACTCATCTACACTTAATAATACATATCTAAATTAAATAGTATATCTTCTTAATCTATGACCTTACATACACAATCACAAATGTCCTTCACTTCACCTATTTTAATATAATAAAGTTAATGTTATACATCATTGTAACATCGCCTAGACATTAAGGGAATACCACCTGGGGATGCTGGTAACCTGAAGCACAGGCTATGCTTAGTTCGGGTACCAGCCTTCACATACAACCTATTTTTACTTATAGTTAAATGTTTAAACATTGTAAATTGTTACCATTGTGAAGAGAAATAAAGATTTATTATTATTATTATTTATTATTATTATAACGGGTGTAAAAAGACCATTTCCGAAGCCTGAAACCATGTATTCTTGAGCCTCAATAGTAACTAAATTAACTAACAGCATACCCAGAAACTCAATTTAAAAAAGTTATTAAGGATTGAAAAGTCATATTCGCCGCTTGAAATCAACGCTCACACATTAACTGTCGGTTCAGGTGTAATTATTTACATTGCAAAATAAATTAAAACCTTATTTAATTTAAAATCATCGCCAAATTTGAAAGTATTAATGCAATTTTGGAAAATAGCGTATAAAAAAAAATATGTCTTAAATATAAAATTTTTTTTTTGCTCAAAACGTAACCAGTACCTCTCCAGCAATGCCCAGTTTTTGTTTTCGGAAGCAGTTCTATTACACCCTGTATGTACCGCAAAAATAAGTAATATACTAACTGATGATTTTCTTTTTTGATCACAGGTACCTGAAAGTAGTGCCTACTAAATGGAAGGACTCTGTAAATATGAGAATCGAACCAATTGGATGTTTTGAAGCCTATCGTAAGTATTTATTTAGTAAATAGCCCCAATTCGAGCCCAATCCCTTTAAACTTATGCTTTATCCTTTAACTTTTCTAAAGAAAGAGATGAATATAATCTTTTTAATTTTAATCGGCATGTGACTTGTTTATACTTTTTTGATTATTTTTAACACATTTTAACACATTTTATTTTTTAACACAGTGTCACGACTGATGGCTATTTCTTTTAGAAAGTTATTTGGTTGTTCCCGAATTCGGGTCAATATATGTTAGAGTTTTCTACTGCGCCCGAGGGTTATTGACAATTGTAATTTGCTACTTAGAGATAAGATCCAAAAATAGGCTTGGGTTGATTTTTTTTCCAAGGTTTTTGAAAGCTTCCGTCAGAATTTTATATTCACAACAACAATATTTAGGTACCTAGCCACTATCAATACGCACCCAGCGAGCGGTAACAGAGTATTACATACCTTTTACAATAAAAACAGTGGGCTGGGGCTGTGTCGGTCCACACGGCCGTTGGGTTAAACATGTAACGTTGACGGCACAGGAGATGTGTTTGTGGAATCGGCGTCTTACTAAGCTTGCCTTCGCACCTTTGAGACGTTCCGAAATTCCCTCACGGCGCAGGGCATTAGAGTCTCTACCTGTTCGTTGGCCATAACTCTCGCTTTCCAGCGATATTCTCTTTTTTACTTTAAACCAGCGAGAGCGCCGCTTTTCGTTATCCAACTCAATGCCTCGACCGGCCGCGATGTAAGCATAAGGTTTTAGCAGGGAATGACATTAAATTCATGTTTCTACGATGAATCGTTACGTCGTTATCAGACTATATAGACCAATTCGTTTCCTGACTTTGTTATGGTAACAATTTTAAATACCAGTGCACCTGTGTCGAGGGTTCATGACTAGCTACTCACTGACATCGACCCCCGCCCCCCAGCGGCGACCACCCCGCCCCCGCCCGCGCCCGCCCCCGCCCCCTGCTCGTTGTGTCGACGCGTGGTGTCGGCGCACTGTGACTGTGTCGCCCCTCACTACTTCTACGACGGAGAGGCGTGCGTGCCGCGGGACCAGTGCCCCTGTGTCGAAGGATTCATGACGTGAGTTGTAGGAAGTTATAACGGTATTTGATCATCATATCCCTGCCCCTATTCCATAAGTAGGCGACACACCATTTTTTGTCTTCCATTTCCCTCTATCAGATCAGTCGTCATCTCGTCTGTCGCAAGCATATCGTCTCTAACATAATCCTTCCATCTCCTTTTTGATCTTCCTCTACTTACTTTTAATTCCATTCACATTATAAAAAATAATGAACAGTCTTTGATACAGGGTTTAACTGTAAGGTTTTTTTCGGTAAGTTAAAATAATTAAGCTAACGTCAACCAGCTCAGTTGGTTATTGGATTGACAATATCTATTCAAGTAGGTTTCTTCACAATGTTTTCATGTGTAGAAAATTTTGAAAAGATCAAATTAATAGAAGGAGCCTGTGGAATTTGAACATAGAACCTTTTGAATGTTCAACGTATTGCCAACTTTTATCCAAGATTTGTTTTTTTTATGATGCGGGTTAAATTTGACTTCAGTTTTTCTCTAATTTATAAACTTAGCTCAAACGTTGTAAAACTTTTATTTATGCTATTCAATGGACGCAACTCTTTAATATGAAAGAAATTTAAATGTAATTAACCTTGGTCTTTATATTCAACTTCAATTAAATATGGGAATATGCCATAATTTGGCTTCAAATCGAGATACTAAAACTTATTTATTTATTAAATATTGTTAAAATGCGACTTAGGCCCAATTGCAGGGAACGTTTTAACCTCGGGCTAGCTTCGGGTTAGCTAACTCAGGTTTTAATAAGAAGTAGTTACAATCGATGGTGGCGCCATTAAAACCTGAGTTAGCTAACCCGAGGTTAAAACGTTCCCTGCAATTGGGCCTTAGTTATCTATCATTCACTTACTCGTACTTTAATGTAACCTTATTAAAAAGATACGCAGTTGGGTCCGCCTTCCGAGGTGACAAGTGTGACGAATGTGTCTGTAAACTGGGAGGAGTCACCGACTGCAAACCCGCCAAGGAATGCGTATGCGCTCCTGTAAGTATCTACATACATATGCTCACATCATCTTACTCCACTTCTTTTAGGTATCGGGCCTCTGTTTCCATAAGATATACATTGATTAAAATTTTTTCTATCTTCACTTTGTGTGCAACTTTGAATAGTGTTTTGTGAACATCTATCTTCTTACCGACTTCTATCTTCTCATATCTTTGCATACCTTTAGAATCTAGTCCCAAAACTGACATCATCCTGCGAATGCCTCTGCGAACATTGCACCAACGGGACTCGAATCTGTCCCACGAGCAAATTATGCATCCCTCTTGACAAGTGGTGCGATGGAGTACGAGATTGCCCTGATGATGAACTGGATTGTACCACCACGGTGGTGACGACGGAAGCGAGTATAACTGAAGTGGTGACGATAGAACCAGAAATAGTGACGACCGTGGGACCAACTGTGGGAGTGACGCAGGTCACTACCATGGCGACCACCGCTGCTCCTAAAGGTAAATTTGTAGTTCAGTACTACAGAATTTGAATGCTTTTATTGAAACGATAACGGTTTCTTAATAATTGCTTTGATTATTTTGTTTTGATCTAGAAATTGCTATTAAGGATTGCAAAATAAAAAAAATCTCACGTCTTAAATTGAAATGTTAAAGAAGTTCCCATATCTCAAATTATGCATTTTTTTTTGTGATTCAGATGCAAGCATTGATAAATATTGTGAAATATTGGGATATGGCCAAACTGGCGTCATAATTATAATAGCACAACTAGAAATATTTTTTTGCCAGACTCGTTTAAAATGCTAAGTAAAATTTACGAAAACTACAATTGGTTCACTATTTCCACCCAGCAACCGAATGCCCCGTGGTATCTTGTCCCCCGGGGTACATGGTCCGCTACACCTCGGCCCCCCCCCGCACCTACTACACTAGCGACCTCCCCCCGCCCCGCCCGCGGTACTCCTACACCAGGTACCAGCGGGGAGGGTACAGTAAGGGAGGGTTCGCCAAGGGAGGGTACGCGAAGGGAGGGTTCTCGAAAGGAGGATTTGCTAAAGGCGGTTTTGGTAAGCATTTTGCGATGTATTTTGTATGATCATTTCATAGTATAAATCCAAGTCGCTAATTGTGTCTGTTTGTATGTTTGGCTTCTATCTCCTCCTCAACTAGAAGACGGATTTAAATGCGGTTTTCGCCATCATTTAGGTAGTTTTTTCATTTAAATTTGTAAATAAAGAACATTCAGAAAAAGTCTGTTTAAGTTAGGCAAAATTCAATATTTCGTGGGAAAGTCGGCCAAAATTACACCACTGTAAAGCGTGGGCGGGTCGCTAGTTATAATATACGAGTAAGATTTAACTTCGTATATTAACGTTTTAAGTGAAGTTGTAATCATAATGTCGGACGTGAATATGCAAATGAAAAAAATTATGAAGTTATTTTGATTTTTAAATTTGATTTCCATGAAAGTGTATTTTCAAAAATGAATTGGCGAGATATCTCAACAAGCTTGATTCTTCTGCAGTATACATACACCGAGAGTCCTATAAGAAAAAAGCTACGTTATAATAAAAATCACTTCGGATTTATACCCTTACTTTTGAGCCAAAGCCACAGTTTCTCTTACTCCCCCAGGCCAACAGTCCTTCACCCTGGTGAAGCCCACGTCCCCCGCCCCCTCCCCCGCGTCCCCCGCCGCCGCCCCCTGCCTTCAGTTCGTGTGCTCCCCGCGCCTGCCCCCGCTGCGGCCGGGCTCCACCCCCGCGCCGCTGGTGTGTTCCGCGCCCAAGTGTCCTCCGGGGTATACCCTGAGGCTGGAGGCGGCGGTCAACGGATGCCCGCAGTGAGTGGATGTTAAAATCTTCATGATCATTTGAAAATCAATTTAAAACTTATGTATGTAAAATCATTGACAACTTTATGAAGTGTAAAATAATCTATGAAAGATTTCTGAGTTTATCCGGTCGGATAACAATGATCAAAACAAAATTTGGTTTTACTTACTTTCTTTGAAACTTACCATAGTAGCTTCTGTTTGCCCGTTGAATTATTGTTCCTTTATGTTATTTTTTAACTTACTTTATAATAATCAAATAAATAAGGGTTACGAATACTTCACCCTTTATTTCTCCATATGAACCAATTTTCCTTTAATTTGCATACATTTTTACTTCTAGATACGGTTGCACGCCCCCGCCGGAACGTCCTGTGTATTGCGAACTGACAGGACGAACGTTCAACACTTTTGACGGCACTGAATACAAATACGATGTCTGCTTCCATATACTAGCCAGGGATTTCAAGAACGGGGATTGGACTATACTTGGTAAGTGGTGGAAACCAAAATTGAAATAGTTTGCAATTAAATAGAAAATTAAGGAAGGTGTGTATTTCCTTATCGTAGTTAAATGGTTATTCGTTCCTAAAAGTGATAGCGAGCGATATTTCCTACACGAACAATCTCTTAAATTACCGTTTTATCTCAGTCTATAATTTACTATTTTCAATTACGTTATTTTAAAGGGCTCTGACCTACATAAGGAGAAATAAGTATGTTTATCATAATATTTCTATCTTTTGTGACGTCAACTAAAAGAGATTAATACCTGAGTTAATATTCGGTTAAAATGCGTTTTGTGAAAATGTGGAATGGGATTTTGTATTCATTGAAACCTGCCCAAAATAATCAAATATTCACTACCCACAGTCCGCAAAAAGTGCCGCCTCGAAGGCTGTTTCAACGAGCTCATAGTCCAGCAAGACGACCAGCTCATCCTCGTGAAACCCAACCTGATGATAGAATACGACAACTACGAGTACTCCGTGGAGCAGACTTCTAAGATCTGCTTCCAGAAGAACAGCTTCGACGTGTCCAGGCTCGGCAGCGGGGTCGCGGTGAAGTCCAGGAAGTATAATTTCACGGTGCTTTATAGCACGGACGGGGATGTGAAAGTTGGGGTGAGTTGATGATGAGTTTTGTGGTGGAAGTTAGAGTTGGAGTAGGCTTAGAGTTAAGTTTGTAAATTGGTGTTAATTAAAGACGTCTCTGACAAAGAAACTTTAATTCTTAAGTTAGCTTTGCAAATAGCCTTTATCTAAATACTAGTGGCCGCCCGCGACTCCGTTCGCGTGGAAGTCGGTTTCCCGTGGGAATGAGAAGTTTTCCCGCGGTAAAAAGTGCCCTTAGTCCTTTCCCAAGTTCAGTTCTTTCTTTATACCAAATTTCATCAAAATCCGTTCAGTGGTTTAGGCGTGAAAGCGTAACAGACAGACAGAAAGACAGACAGACAGAGTTACTTTCGCATTTATAATATTAGTAGGGATTTTTTAAATTGTTTTATTACCAAACATTTGTATGTCTAGCAGTTGAAGTTTTTCTGCCCAAATCGCTGATATTTTCGAGAGTATTTTATCATCTTTACAAACATCTACCAGGTATCCAAATCCCTGATCGGCACTGTGGACGGTCTCTGCGGGGTGTACGATAACAATCCCAAGAACGATCGCTCGCTCCCCAGTGGCAAACTATCTCTGAGTACGGAGGAATTCGGCAAGGCGTGGGCTAAGCCCGGGCTGCCCGCTAACGCTTGTAGGACGAAGCTGATCAACGCAGAGAAACAGAAGCGCGCTTGGGAGATGTGCGATGTTATTACGTGAGTATTTGGCATCAGTAATTTAAAACTACTTTTGTATTTATTGAGTTGCAATACGGATGTATTTGGTACTATTTTATTATGTCTAGTAACATGACTGAAAAAAATGCATAAAATAGTTTTGTCAAACCGTATTTGTGCATGCTTAAATCTGAGTTAATTCAAAGATCGTAATAGCTATATTTTTAAGTTATAATAACTTAATCATTCAATGCCAGTTTTTAAAACGCATAAGTTTTTTGAGTGGTTAGTTAATATAAGAGTAAGCCCTTTCAAAATCTTCTTTATGTTAACTTTAGTCCATTCGCGTTAAGAAAATAGTGAGACATCGTTGTCTGCCGGCCTGGCCACGCGCCCCAGCCAATAAAAATGCTAGGAATTAAAAAGTCGAGTTCACAGTGACCAGTTGAAGTCTGACCTTCGAACAAAACGGTTGTGTATTTTGCGTGACTCGTCCACCAATAAATTTTGAAAATGAATACTTCACCAATTCCAAAGAATAAAAGTGGATTAATAATCCATAGTGGAGAGAGACGCATATTTTACAATGTTTATAAGTACTTTAAATTGTGTGATTTAAATGCAACTGTGGGGAGCATAGACATAGAAACAGCAAGTGCATTCGTTTGTCCGAAAATACTGTTTATATAATTATTATTTTTCTTTTGTGCTTTTACTCCACTGTGAATACACCCTTATCCTGTAGTTGTCACTATTTTCTTAACGCGAACGGACTATAGTCAAAATCTTGATCTCGATAGTTATTGTAGTTAACTTACTTCAATTTTCCGAGTAAAATTGGTTACAGTAAAGAGCCACTAGCACAATGCGGTGCAGTACTAAACCTGGACAAATGGCGTAGTATTTGCCTAGAGAAAATCTGTGAATGCAGCGAACAAATCATTAATGGCACTAAGAGGACAGAACAAGAGTGCAGGTGGGTGATTTAGTTTTTATTAGGTATTTTAAAGTTTTATGTATTATTTTAATAAGATTTTGTGTCCTTTCCGAACTAAATATATTATGTCACCACACCACCAACACAAATTCAGTTTTAATACCAAACTTGGTAGATAACAACATAAACTGATAATTTGTTAGATGTTTGCTGGTTGAGCAAATGGTGGCTGAGTGTTTGACCATCGAGAACAACTTGGATATCGCAGAATGGAGACTAAAACTAGACTGTCGTAAGTTTTCAATTATATTATAACTTGTTATGGAAGTAAACTCTACGGTTATTGGAAAATATTCTTTTAAAAAAAGTTATGTTATGTAATTTGAGCAATTTCTGATTTGTAGATTGTATATGTACCTACTTCAGCAGTCATCTTGGTTCATGCTTTCTGGTAAAATATTGGAATTAACTGCAAAAAAACCTATGTTAAAATGATCGATTGTAACTTCACGGTCCTCATTTTGAAGTGATCACGGTCTTCATTTTAATGTGCTCACGGTCCTTATCTTAAGATGATCACAATCCTCATTTTAATGTGCTCACGTTCCTTATTTTAGGGTGATCACGGTCCTCATTTTAATGTGCTCAAGATCCTCATTTTAAAGGGATCACGGTCCTCATTTTAATGTGCTCAAGATCCTCATTTTAAAGGGATCACGGTCCTCATTTTAATGTGCTCACGATCTTCATCTTATGGTGATCACGGTCCTCATTTTAAAGTAATCACTGTTCTCATTTTAATGTGCTCACGGTCCTCATCTTAGAGCGATCGCAATCCTTGAAGCAATCAAGGTTTTCACCCATCAGAGGTATCAATAATATTGTCAACTGTTCGTTTACCTCGTCCAGCGGCATACTGCCCGCCCCCCCTGATCCACTCGGACTGCCAGCTGTCGTGCGCGCCGGCGTGCGGGGGCGGGGGCGGGGGCGGGTGCGGCGAGGGGCGCTGCGTGGCGGGCTGCCACTGCCCGCGCGGGACTCTGCGGGACGGGGAGGGCTGCGTGCCGCCCACCGACTGCCTGGACTGTAAGTATACATGGTGTAGTCGTGCTGCCGACTCTACTACACATGTAGCTATCATGCGCCCCGGCGTGCGGGGGCGGGGGCGGGGGGCGGGTGCGGCGAGGGGCGCTGCGTGGCGGGCTGCCACTGCCCGCGCGGGACTCTGCGGGACGGGGAGGGCTGCGTGCCGCCCACCGACTGCCTGGACTGTAAGTATACATGGTGTAGTCGTGCTGCCTCCTCTACTACACATGTAGCTATCATGCGCCCCGGCGTGCGGGGGCGGGGGCGGGGGCGGGTGCGGCGAGGGGCGCTGCGTGGCGGGCTGCCACTGCCCGCGCGGGACTCTGCGGGACGGGGAGGGCTGCGTGCCGCCCACCGACTGCCTGGACTGTAAGTATACATGGTGTAGTCGTGCTGCCGACTCTACTACACATGTAGCTATCATGCGCCCCGGCGTGCGGGGGCGGGGGCGGGGGCGGGTGCGGCGAGGGGCGCTGCGTGGCGGGCTGCCACTGCCCGCGCGGGACTCTGCGGGACGGGGAGGGCTGCGTGCCGCCCACCGACTGCCTGGACTGTAAGTATACATGGTGTAGTCGTGCTGCCGACTCTACTACACATGTAGCTATCATGCGCCCCGGCGTGCGGGGGCGGGGGCGGGGGGCGGGTGCGGCGAGGGGCGCTGCGTGGCGGGCTGCCACTGCCCGCGCGGGACTCTGCAGGACGGGGAGGGCTGCGTGCCGCCCACCGACTGCCTGGACTGTAAGTATACATGGTGTAGTCGTGCTGCCGACTCTACTACACATGTAGCTATCATGCGCCCCGGCGTGCGGGGGCGGGGGCGGGGGCGGGTGCGGCGAGGGGCGCTGCGTGGCGGGCTGCCACTGCCCGCGCGGGACTCTGCGGGACGGGGAGGGCTGCGTGCCGCCCACCGACTGCCTGGACTGTAAGTATACATGGTGTAGTCGTGCTGCCGACTCTACTACACATGTAGCTATCATGCGCCCCGGCGTGCGGGGGCGGGGGCGGGGGCGGGTGCGGCGAGGGGCGCTGCGTGGCGGGCTGCCACTGCCCGCGCGGGACTCTGCGGGACGGGGAGGGCTGCGTGCCGCCCACCGACTGCCTGGACTGTAAGTATACATGGTGTAGTCGTGCTGCCGACTCTACTACACATGTAGCTATCATGCGCCCCGGCGTGCGGGGGCGGGGGCGGGGGCGGGTGCGGCGAGGGGCGCTGCGTGGCGGGCTGCCACTGCCCGCGCGGGACTCTGCGGGACGGGGAGGGCTGCGTGCCGCCCACCGACTGCCTGGACTGTAAGTATACATGGTGTAGTCGTGCTGCCGACTCTACTACACATGTAGCTATCATGCGCCCCGGCGTGCGGGGGCGGGGGCGGGGGCGGGTGCGGCGAGGGGCGCTGCGTGGCGGGCTGCCACTGCCCGCGCGGGACTCTGCGGGACGGGGAGGGCTGCGTGCCGCCCACCGACTGCCTGGACTGTAAGTATACATGGTGTAGTCGTGCTGCCGACTCTACTACACATGTAGCTATCATGCGCCCCGGCGTGCGGGGGCGGGGGCGGGGGCGGGTGTGGCGAGGGGCGCTGCGTGGCGGGCTGCCACTGCCCGCGCGGGACGCTGCGGGACGGGGCGGGCTGCGTGCCGCCCACCGACTGCCTGGACTGTAAGTATACGTGATGTAGTCGTGCTGCATCCTCTACTACACATGTGGCTATCATGCGCCCCGGCGTGCGGGGGCGGGGGCGGGGGCGGGTGCGGCGAGGGGCGCTGCGTGGCGGGCTGCCACTGCCCGCGCGGGACTCTGCGGGACGGGGAGGGCTGCGTGCCGCCCACCGACTGCCTGGACTGTAAGTATACATGGTGTAGTCGTGCTGCCGACTCTACTACACATGTAGCTATCATGCGCCCCGGCGTGCGGGGGCGGGGGCGGGGGCGGGTGCGGCGAGGGGCGCTGCGTGGCGGGCTGCCACTGCCCGCGCGGGACTCTGCAGGACGGGGAGGGCTGCGTGCCGCCCACCGACTGCCTGGACTGTAAGTATACATGGTGTAGTCGTGCTGCCGACTCTACTACACATGTAGCTATCATGCGCCCCGGCGTGCGGGGGCGGGGGCGGGGGCGGGTGCGGCGAGGGGCGCTGCGTGGCGGGCTGCCACTGCCCGCGCGGGACTCTGCGGGACGGGGAGGGCTGCGTGCCGCCCACCGACTGCCTGGACTGTAAGTATACATGGTGTAGTCGTGCTGCCGACTCTACTACACATGTAGCTATCATGCGCCCCGGCGTGCGGGGGCGGGGGCGGGGGCGGGTGCGGCGAGGGGCGCTGCGTGGCGGGCTGCCACTGCCCGCGCGGGACTCTGCAGGACGGGGAGGGCTGCGTGCCGCCCACCGACTGCCTGGACTGTAAGTATACATGGTGTAGTCGTGCTGCCGACTCTACTACACATGTAGCTATCATGCGCCCCGGCGTGCGGGGGCGGGGGCGGGGGCGGGTGCGGCGAGGGGCGCTGCGTGGCGGGCTGCCACTGCCCGCGCGGGACTCTGCGGGACGGGGAGGGCTGCGTGCCGCCCACCGACTGCCTGGACTGTAAGTATACATGGTGTAGTCGTGCTGCCGACTCTACTACACATGTAGCTATCATGCGCCCCGGCGTGCGGGGGCGGGGGCGGGGGGGGGGGCGGCGAGGGGCGCTGCGTGGCGGGCTGCCACTGCCCGCGCGGGACTCTGCGGGACGGGGAGGGCTGCGTGCCGCCCACCGACTGCCTGGACTGTAAGTATACATGGTGTAGTCGTGCTGCCGACTCTACTACACATGTAGCTATCATGCGCCCCGGCGTGCGGGGGCGGGGGCGGGGGCGGGTGCGGCGAGGGGCGCTGCGTGGCGGGCTGCCACTGCCCGCGCGGGACTCTGCGGGACGGGGAGGGCTGCGTGCCGCCCACCGACTGCCTGGACTGTAAGTATACATGGTGTAGTCGTGCTGCCGACTCTACTACACATGTAGCTATCATGCGCCCCGGCGTGCGGGGGCGGGGGCGGGGGCGGGTGCGGCGAGGGGCGCTGCGTGGCGGGCTGCCACTGCCCGCGCGGGACGCTGCGGGACGGGGAGGGCTGCGTGCCGCCCACCGACTGCCTGGACTGTAAGTATACATGATGTAGTCGTGCTGCCTTCTCTTATCCACATGGATTGTTAGTTTTCGACCCCAGAATAACTTTCCACCCCTTTTTTACCCGTTCGGCGAAAAGTTACAGTGAGATAAAAAAAACGTTACTTTAATTTTGTAAAGGAATGTTTATGCAAAAATTTTAATAGATTGAATTTTTAATAGAGTGAATTACGATGATCAATACTAACTTTGCCCCGGTTTCAGCCCCTTAGGGGTGGAATTTTGGAAAAATCGTTATAATCGGACGCACATCATCAGAGAACAGTTTGTCTTTTCGATCGACGATTTAAGCTGTGTGCGATTCGTCAGTCAGTCGTTCATGACAAAGTATTTTATTAATTTTTATTATTGATAGTGCCTATTGTCAGTTTAATTTGTTGGTCGATTTTATTTGTAACCCAAAATACACCTATTTCTACTCTAAAATTACTTATAACTATTATCAATGAAAATTTTGTATATATTTCTCTGTCAATTACGAAAAAAAAATGACAAAATCGTATAATACTGACCATACCTTACATTACACATAAGAAGAGACTTATTCATCATTTCTTTTTAAAAAACATGGCTTACCATTAGAGTACTAAATATTCAATAACAAGGCACCTGCTCGAGCGAGGGCGCCCCCGCGCGCCACCACACCTTCGAGGGCGACGACCTGCCCTTTTTCGGGAACTGCACCTACCTCGCGTCGAGGGACAACAACGGATCTGGACTTCATCAGTATGAGGTAACATTAAGTTAATAAAGAGAAAAAAATAGTTAAAAAAGGTGCGGTTTTAGTATAGTGAGGTTAAATTTTAAGGTTGGTGTTCATCAACGCGTTTAACCAGCTGCAGTGTTAAGATACAAATGCATAGTGTTCTCCAAAGGCATTTGATTTTGTTTTTAGTTATAGTCATTATATTTTAAAAAGTAGGTTTTTCAGGTTATACCAGTAAGTTCTTCTCTCCATTGTGTATCTTTTTTTCACAGTTTGCCAGACTTTCTCAATAAGAATAGCAAATTTCCGACTTTGAACAATAGGTAAGCATGGATCTCTTGACTATAATATCCTATTAACTCCAGGTCTACGCAACCAACGGACCCTGTGAAGGCAAACCCTCGCAGATATGTACAAAAGCTGTTCACGTTATTTATGGAAAGAATGTAATACATATCACTAAGGACAACGCTACTAATAAGGTAATTACTATATTACACATATGGATTGAATTAAATAAATATGCTAAATAAAACACTACACGCTTTTTTATTTATTTATTTATAATTAAGGTTTTTCTGTAATTGTTAAATTAATTTTCTATTAGTATTATTTAGTTTGCATATTTTTTTGTCAAAACTACATCAAGAGCTACATCTGTATCATGCTCAATGTTTAAATATTCGTATCCGTAGTTTTTTTGTTAATTACTTTATTATTTTGTTTTTTTGTGATATTTTATGAAATCTGTGCTAGTTTTCAAGTTGATAAAACATCATGAAATAAGAGAAAATTACGTTGTAAGTTTCGGGTATATACCTATAGATCAAGCTTATAAAGGCGTGTAAACCTCTTGTAATAATTACTAAAATAGGGATTATTTCCAGCTGCAAACAACATTAGAGGACACCGTGATATACAAGTTCCCGCTAACGAAGGACTGGGTCACCATCAGTCAGTACCAAAAAGATGTACAAGTTAAATTAACGGATATTCATGTTAAGGTATTTAACTTTCTACCTGTTTTGATTCCTTTGCATAATAGTGATACTACTCATACTTAAAAGACAATACAGATTTGAGTTACTGAACGGTGATTAAAACGACTTGTTTTTCCACATTACTAACTACAAAATAAATTGTTATTTTAAAGCCTTCAAAATATACACATACCTACAGTCAGTTTATATCTTAAATAACAAGGATATATCATTTTATAAACTACATTTTTTATCTAACCAATATTTTTGTCCCCAGATAACAGTGAACCTATTGCTAGGCTACACAATCTCCCTCCCCTCGTACACATTCGGCAACAAGACAGAAGGTCTGTGCGGCGTCTGCGCAGGAGTCGACGCGCACCTCACCACCAGCAACGGAACTGTCACTGACGATGTCGATGAGGTTAGTTCCCGTCACTGACGATGTCGATGAGGTTAGTTCCCGTCACTGACGATGTCGATGAGGTTAGTTCCCGTCACCGACGATGTCGATGTGGTTAGTTCCCGTCACTGACGATGTCGATGAGGTTAGTTCCCGTCACTGACGATGTCGATGAGGTTAGTTCCCGTCACTGACGATGTCGATGAGGTTAGTACCCGTCACTGACGATGTCGATGAGGTTAGTTCCCGTCACTGACGATGTCGATGAGGTTAGTTCCCGTCACTGACGATGTCAATGAGGTTAGTTCCCGTCACCTACGATGTCGATGAGGTTAGTTCCCGTCACTGACGATGTCGATGAGGTTAGTTCTCGTCACTGACGATGTCGATGAGGTTAGTTTCCGTCACTGACGATGATAGTTCCCGCCACTGACGATGATAGTTCCCGTCACTGACGCTATTGATGAAGTTAAATTACTAATACAATATTTAAATAGTGAGAGATTAATAAGTTAATAAGCATGTTAAAAAAAAATCACAGACATAACGACTATATAAAATGACTCAAAAATATATCTTTCCCCGCAGTACGGTAAATCATGGCAAGCCAGTCCGTCAACGCTGCAATCCCTCAACATCCCCGACCTGGAACAATGCGTGCCGCCGCCGGAGACACCACCCTGCACCCCGCCGGAGGACAACAAGTGTAACGAGCTGTTCAATGAAGGGAGGTTTGGACAGGTGAGAGTGATGGGTTGGGAAGATTGTGTGGGAGAAGATTTTAGGGTTACGATGTTATAGGTTGGTTAAACTAACTTGAATAAGACTAGATGTTGTTGTTATCTTACTCAAGCCAAGGCGTATTTAATGCACTTTATAAATTTAAATTCACTGTTTTACTTGTAAATCTTATTAATGCACGTTGCCAGACGAAATATAACTTTAAACTAAGAACGTTCGTTTTTTTATCATGACTCAGTAACAAATTACAAACACAACTACATATAAACAAGTAAATGAATTCCCCCCCAGTGCCACGCTCTAGTAGACCCGCAGCCCTACGTGGACTCCTGCAAAGAAGAACTGTGCTCCAACTCCGCGGATGTGTGTGGAACGTTGCAGCAGTACGCGGCGGAGTGCCGGCGGCTGCACGTGTGTGTCGCGTGGAGGGACGGGCTGTGTCCGTATACTTGGTGAGAACTAAAATCCTTACTGCCTTACTAATATCCTTACTTTCTAACTGATATCCTTACTTCCTTACTATAATATATATAATAAATGTGAAAGTTTGCTTGACTGTATGTTCCGTTTTTACGTCAAAACGGCTGATTTGACTAAATTTTGGAATACGATTAGTTTGACACCCTGGGAAGAAGTCTTGAAACTAAGTCTCATTCCAATGGACAAATATTTTTTTGTTTTACTCAAACAACAGACTTATTAGATCGCTGTATTTTTATAAAAACTTTTGTAACTTACTTACTCTCTCTAAATTTTATCCTTATACATATATTAGGTACTTAATTTCCCAATTAACTCTTACATACAAAACTTGTTTTATATATTTTTTGTTTTCAAGTGAATCGCCGTTTGTGTACCGTCCATGTATGGACTGTGAGCCTTCTTGTGACAACCGCGACGAAAACAGAAAAACTAAGAATAGTTGTGATAAGGAGTCGCAGGAGGGGTGCTTCTGTCCTCAAGGAAAGGTTAGTATGTTATGATAACCTTATTTAATTACTTTATTAAAGGGTATAAAGGTTTTTGTGGAAGGGTACAAAAAAAATTGAATCTTTTTTATATTTACGAGATTTATTAAGTTTAAATGTAGAAGTTATTACAGTTGCGTTAAAATAAATAATGTGAACTTAAATATTTTTTTTGCGATATGGAACAAAATGAGATTTTGTATTTTTTTTATTTTAGGATGAAAAAAAATTAAAACTATCTTCCTTTAATTGATTTTTATTAAAGGCTTTATTCAAGGGTTTAATTGTATAAGTTTAAAAAAAGGTTATTATAATATAGGTGCGAGTAAACAACACGTGTATAGAGCCAAGCAAATGTTTCCCGTGTGACGATCTACACTACGCCGGGGATGAGTGGCAGGTATGTACATTATTATAACTAGTTAGTGGAAGGATTTCCATCAATATCAACAAAAAAAAATCAAAAACTTAAAGGTCAAAATACACTGGTTAATTATTTCCTCGTTATTAAGGGATAATTTCTTTCGTACAATGCAAAATTACGTACGACTAAATTTGCTTGCGAAGCATCACTACCATACGTTTAATTTTCAGTTTCAACTTTAACTACTACCTCTCCCTAATAAACTTTGCGTAGTGAGTAACATATATATTCAGTACCACCACCTGTCTCCACGTTACTTGAAGCATTTCAAGCCAATTTGACCCTCTTTAACTTCGTTATGTATAAAACTGGGCGCCTGATTGAGTTTTCTGTTGGACTTACTAATCAAATCGACCTACCTTCCACCACCTATCTCTAGGAGGACGCGTGCACCTCCTGCCTCTGCTCGCGTCCTGCCTCCTCCTCCTCAGCGCTGGTGTCCTGCAGGACCGCCGCGTGCTCCACGCCACTGTGTGATGAAGACCAGGACCTGGTGACCACGCCCGCCCGGCCCGGGAACTGCTGCCCGACTTATGTCTGTGGTGAGCGCACACCAGGGGGATATACGATATGACGACCTCTGTAGTGCAGTGGTATATACAGGGTTATTGGTTTAGTCGCCCTATTCCTGTGAATATCTCAAAAACGGTTAGGTTTGGGGTAGGGTGTTTTATAGTGAAATCTGTCAGATATGGTGAGTACTATACACCCTTAACGGGAATAAGTAGACTAAACCAATAACCCTGTATACTGGACTGCTAAGCAGATGGTTCGATCGCCCGGTCGGGCCAACTTAGCAAAAAATGTTTTTCGATATTGGCTCGTGTCTGGGTGTAACTAGGTTCTCCCCTAGTCCATTGAGTGGTACTTATAGTACAAGCTTCGCTTAGTTTAAGGCCACACAGTTGGTGTGTCAGTCTGGAGATTTATTTATTATTATTATAGATGGAGGGATCGTAAGTACGTTTAAAACTAGATACAGTGCAGAAAAAACATTTTTGTAGAATATAAATAAAGGAGGATAAAAAATTGGGATCGAGATCTTTTTGATTAAAGAGTAGTAGAGCCACTAAACACGTGAAGCCTGTAGGGTAGAGCCATTATTTTGCATCTTAATGCCGTGAAGAAATACACAATCTTGGTGCCAGTAACTACTCTATTCTTCTAACTGGTATACAGTTAACTATCTTCGGTATATTGAGGTAGAACGGAGTACCAAAATAGAAAGGATTTGCATAAAATCTTCTAATAAATAACTCTTCGCAATAGCTTATTCCTTTGAATCATGTCTAACATATTTGCGACATTATAAAATTTGGAGTCTTATATTACTAAAACACCCCATGTTTGTTATAGTTCCAAAACCGACTGAGAACATTAGGTGCGAGGAGCCCAAGACGATGGACTGTGGCTACGGACAAGTGCTCAAACTGAAGACCAAACAGAATGGATGCAAGGAGTTTGCCTGTGGTAAATAATATATTCTTGTTTTATATGCAAATTATGTATTCGACTATGGTAAAGCCCGAGTTATGATTTTAGCAGTCTCATGTATTTTGTAATAATAATTGAAGACGTGAATGGATGAAGGTGATAAGTGCTATAGGTATAGATTAATTATTAAGCTTGTGTTTTTCCTCTTTATGATAATAATACATAATAACTTTGTTATTATATGCATCCGTCATTTATAGTTAGTAGGTACCCATTCTTGTAAAAATAGTGTTCAAGAACAAACTGAACAATCGACACACAACTTTTACCAACTCTTGAATCTGCACCTGTTCCTATTTACCCTCTCTTTAACCCAAAATTTCCCCCCTCAGAATGCATGCCCCCCAGCGACTGCCCCCCGCTGCCCTCCGACTCGGAGGTGGACATCTTCGAGCCCGGCATGACGCGCGTCGTAGACAACAGCGGGTGTTGCGCGCGCGCAGCCATGATTTGTAGGAAGGAGAACTGCCCGAGAGAGAAGGAGTGCCCCGAGTTCCACGAGGTGGTGGTGAAGAATGACACGAGCAAGTGCTGTCCGGAGTATAGTTGTGGTAAGGACCTTTTTCCAGGAACTAACGCTTTTACTATGCTGTTAAAAAAGAATAGTTATTTGATAGTTATACGTAACTTGGTTATTACGAATATATACATTCTAGCTAAACGTAGAATACATTATCGGGATGGAAAAATAAAGCTCAAAATTACTTCAATAAAATTTATATTGTTTTCTTATAGAGCTACCTAAAAACAAATGTCTTGTGACATTGGAGTGGGAGGCAGTGCCTACAGGCGGAGAGAAAGCTAGGACTACTCCGGTCAAAGTGCTTAAAGATGTAAGTTAAATATATAAACAACACTCATTAAATATATAAAATCATTGGTAAACACATATGTAAATGACAAAAATATATTTAAAATTGCAAATTTTAATACACAGTTTAGGCAAAAGATATTTGAATATTAATTAAAGGTAAAGTTGAAATGGAGCAATGGGTAATTAACACACGGTGGGGTAAAATTTGTCGTTTGTGTTTTATGTCACATTGAGAAACTCAGTGTAAAAAGTAAAATCTTTGCTGTTAGAAATTACTCTTTTATGCAGGTGGTAGGGCTTTATGCTGGAATCACCGTCTTGTTTGGTTGGTTCTTAGTAACTTAGTAAATTTTAATTAGGGGTGAATTTTTACTGTCTTAAAGATGAGAGGGAAATGGGGATTTTTTTTTATGTGAAAAACACTTTAGACAGTTTATTCTTCAGTTTAACTGATTGTCGATATTTAAAAATAAACCAAAAAAAAATAACGGGACATTCTCATGAGATCATCATTATCATCATCATTATCATTACCATTATCATCATTACCATTATCATTACATAGTATAAATCCAAGTTGCTAATTCTGTCTGTTTGTATGTTTGTCCGCTAACTCCTCCTAAACCAGTTGAGGATTTTAATGTGGTTTTCACCATCCTTAAAAGGGACTTATTTCATTTAAAATTGTAAATAAAGAACGTTCAGAATAGTATATTTCAATACAAGTGTGGAAAGGCCGTCATTACAACGAGTTCCGACCAATGTCTACCCGAGCCGAGGCACAGCCGAAGGCGAGGGTTGACAGGCGGGACGAGTTGCAATGACGGTTCCGCACGTGTAATGAACGACTATTTTTAATACAGTTGCGAAAAAATAAAGCAATTTAATAAAATATAAAATTAGGATCGTAAATGTCGAAATAATTGATTTTGAAAATGGCGCCATTTTTTCTTCACCCATTTGGTAGGCAAAGGTTACTATGCCCATACAGCCAAGTCTTCAGTAGAATTTTTTTATTGATATGAAATGAGAATGAAATTTAATGAGATAAAATGAAATGAATCCAACCACACTAATTCAATCAAATCATTACATCTGATATTGAAACAAACTAGTAGCTTTTTTTAGAAATATACCTACGCTACGTAAGTATTAACATGAATCATAAAATCTTTGTTTTTTTTTAGTAAAAACTTCATGGTTGGTTATTTTTTCTTTTTAATAGACATTATTTTGACAGTTGGGAAAGAGAACGCACGAGTGCGGGAAAGGTAAAAAAAAGCACGCGTGCGTAATAACCCACATCCCGAACGCTATACGTCCCTGCAATACGCCACTTTTTGAGCAACTGTATTAAAAATAGTTTTTTAAGTTAGCCAAAATTCTATGTTTCGTGAGCAAGTCGGCTAAAATTACACCGTTGCGAAGCATGGGCGGGTCACTAGTCTTAAGTAATTAAAAAAAACAGGCACATGCGCCGTCATTGCTTCTCCTTTTTTTGTCACCTATCCATTATTCTAGACACATCAACATCTCACAAATCAACAATTGGACGTCGTTAATTGAGAAGGATCCAATCCACAACAACCTAGTTTTGAGAAATACAACTTTTTAGTTCAAAACGTAATTCTTCTTTTATTTTTAACTTTAGCCCATAAACTTTAATCATTATAATTGGCTATTTGTATTATATTTTAGTTGATGTACTTCTTATTTTGTCATGTATAATATTTGTTTAGATATTTACAAAAATATGGGGATGGATCCTTTTCGTTTAAATACCATTTCAATGCACCAAGGTGTTTGATGTATTCATCAAAAAAGATTCAAACCGGGAAATAGCAAAAAAACATATATTATTTAACTAGTTTTTGTTTCTATAACGGTCCGACAGACAGACAGACAGACAGACAGACAGACAGACAGACAGACAGACAGACAGACAGACAAAAATTTTACTGATTGCATTTTTGGCATCAGTATCGATCCCTAATCACCCCCTGATAGTTATTTTGGAAATATATTTAATGTACAGAATTGACCTCTCTACAGATTTATTATAAGTATAGATAAATAAATACTTTATTAAACTAAGATTAAACTCAATTTTTCATAACTCCTCATTTGGTAATGAGTAAATACATAAAAAATTAAAATCCACATATAAAATGTTTGAAAGTAACAAATTTAGGATATCTTCCAATAAAAACAATTAAAAATATTATTTGTTATTCTCAGTCGCATAAATTTACGGTAAATTTGCTAAAAAAGAACAATATTTGCTACATAAACACTATCAAAAAAACATCTTAAATAAAAATCTATTAAAAATCATGAGCTTATCATTAAAATAATCTTAAATCTTGAAATTAAACTCATTTTAACGGGTTTTACGCGTTTATTTTATTATTTTTTATTTAACCGACGTTTGATTTCAAGTAATAGTGATCGCGTAAATCTAAGAAGTTAAATCTTGAATCTTTTTAAACGTTTAACCATCAACGTCTAATGGAAAATCCAATTCGCCGTAGCCATCGACATCATCGCTAACATTTTTGTTTCCTTTTAATGTTTATAGGAAGATAAGCAATCCTTTGGAATTAAATCAAATAACGATTTCAAGTCATCCAATTATGTTTGCGAAACTTCCTTCCCATCAGGCCAGAATAGGCCATATAAATCTTCTTCAAGTAATTCAAGGCATTGGCCCTTCATTCTTTTCTCTATATTAAGCTCTTCATACTCGTCACTTTCAGATGTTTTCATAAATATTGTGTATTTTTTTTCGTTATTTATCAATATTTATTTTGTTTTTAGCTAATTGACTTTACTTTTTGAAACAAAAGCTTTCCTGTTAACTTTTTTCTTTTCTAAATTATTCTCTGCTTACAACTTTTAAAAATACACAATATTTATGAAAACATCTGAAAGTGACGAGTATGAAGAGCCAATGCCTTAAATTACTTGAAGAAGATTTAAATATATTCTGGCCATCAGGCAGAATTTCCTTCTCATCAGAGAAGGAAATTCCGCAAGCATAATTGGAGGACTTGATATCTTCCAAAGGATTGCTTATCTTTTCATAAAACAATAAAAGGAAACAAAAATATTAGCGATGATGTCGATGGCTATGGCGAATTGGATTGAGACGTTGATGGTAAGACGTTTTAAAAGATTTAATATTATTTTAATGAACCACTGGAGTTGCTTGCGAAGATGTGATACATGATCATACTTATTAAGATCAAAAATTTATTAATAAAACAGAGATTTTGCAAGCGTTCCAGTTTGTTTAAGAGCTCCTCTGTGGCATCAAGGTAATAAGCATCCGCATAATCGTTTGGATTAGAGTTAAGGAAAGGGAGATTTTAGTCACGAGCGGCAAATACGTTTGGAGACACTTCAGCGAATGGAAAGAATAGTGGACCCTGCGACTGACCTCGCTGACATGCAGACCCCAGTTAAGATGAGAATCTAATGTAAAACCCAGGTTCTTAGCAGATTCAGCGAAGGCGATCGGTGTACCATTAAGAGTGACGGAAGCTAAAGAAGATGGATCGATACGACTGCGCATGGACCTGCTTCCAATAACAAAGGCTTGCGTTTTTTAGGGTTAAGAACCAGACCAAAGGACAGTTACGGATGCGTTCCAAATCTTCAATAATAGATGCTATGGCGGCAGAAATATCGGAAACAAGGCAATGATGGTATATTTGCAGATCGTCCGCATAAAGGTGGAATTTGGAAGAAATGAAATGGGACACAGAGTTTATGAAAATGGAAAACAGTAAGGGAGAGAGGACACCACCCTGAGGCACACCCGCAGTAAGGTCAGACCATTCCGAGTAAGACTCATTAAGGCAAATACGCTGCGAGCGGCCAAGAAGGTAGGAATCGAACCAGGATAAAGCAGGAAAGGAAATTTTCAAGGATTTAAGGATGCCAAGAAGGACGTCAAAATCGACAGAGTTGAAGGCATTACTGAAGTCAAGCAAAACGAGTATTGTGAGGGATTTATTTTCTATGGCCAAGCGAATGTCATCAGTCATGTTAATGAGAGCTGACACGGTGCTGTGGCCAGGAAGGAAGCCGGATTGTAAAGAAATGAGAAGATGGTGGGAAGAAATATGATGATAAGTGGCCATGTACCAAAAGCTCGAGGACTTTGGAAAGAAACGGAAGAATGGAAATTGGTCGGAAATCAGCTGGCGTAGTTGGATTAGGTTATTTGCGCAAAGGAATAACGTCAGCGTTTTTCAAGAGGAAGGAAATGTAGAACAAAAAATAATATGTGATTAAGGACAGGAACATTTGTGAGCATAGGCAATCATCATCAATCACCTCCTCCTCTGACTGAAAATAACAAATAAATAATTTATGCAAATTGTAGGTTTACAATAAATCTATAGAAATTAATTTGATACTAATTGTATGTATAATTAATACATTATAATATTTATCTAAAGCGATTCAAGTGCTTTATTCCTGTCTCGATATTTAAAACTGCCTTTGATATTGCACAACTTATTTAATCACAACGATCTAAGTAGCATGGATCGTCTTCGATATTTAAATAAACATCATTTAAAGGAAATAAATAAATCACCGATAAGGATCCAAGTAGCATGGATTGTTTTCGATGAAACACTTAGATAGAGATTATATTATACCATGTAGTTTGAAACGTTTTTAATATTTGTTTTTTCCCTAAATTGTAAAATAAGTCAAAATCAAGTGCTGTGGAACCTTATCATTGAAAAAAAAAAGTAGGGCTGCAAAGATGTGGGTTGGTAACATATAGTGATAAAAATAAGAAAAACTTAACTTTTAATATGGCTGTGTTCGTGACATGATAGAACGTACTGAGAGGAGTACTTCTGTATACTCAACTCATTTTTGACTAAGTTGTGGGTTGGATCCTTCTCAATTAACGACGTCCAATTAATTTAATCAAAAACATTCAATACACTTCCAATTCTTTTCTCCCATATCTAACCAGTGGGACAGTAAATGGCTGGACGGTCCCTGCCGTCTTTGTCAATGTGACCACAACATCGCCCAGTGCTCGGTGCGGGAGTGCCCCGCGGTGCCAGTTTCCGACCAGTTGGTAATCGAGGCTGTGCCGGTGCCGTATGCGTGCTGTGTGGAAAGCAGACAGCGAGCTTGTAGGCACCACGACCGGGTTTATAAGGTGAGTTGTTTTTACCTCCTCCTTGAGTCGTTTTCCTCAATGCTGAGGGTCGTGACCTCCACGAATTATATTTAAAACGATCCCGTTCCACTTGGCTCGGTCTTCAGCAGCGTGTATTGCCTCGTGGTTGTTACGAAGAAAGCTGCGTTTCAAGCTAAGTCTCGTAGTAAAGTTTGTGATTTTTGATGTACGTGGTAATGTTAAGAAATACTGAACTGATTTGCACGCCCTTATGGGCAGATATGGTGATTAAATAATAATAAAAAATATTTGGTTTTGAATTAAACAAATTAACTAAGCATATAAGCAAGTTATAAGCTACGTTAGCTGGGACCAACAGAGGCCTTGTATATTATTTAGGCTGATTAAATATTCACGAGAAAAAGCCGCAGGCGGAAGGCTAATAGGTGAATCAATTTAGGGTAAGAATATTTTTACTGGTGGTAAGATTTAGTATGTCTAACACTGTCCTACTTATTTTGGTAAATGTAATATACTTATGTCAAACGTGATGGTAATTAGAAATTCCTCTCTGAATTGCTCTTTTGACAGTGGTTGTAATCAAGTCAATCAAACATTGATGACTCTTGTCAGGTTACATTAATCCTCCTTCCTTCAACTATAACGTATTATTCATTCATTAAATCCGCACCCAGCCCGGTGAAAACTGGACATCATCCACGGATCCGTGTGAGAAGTACCAGTGTGTGGAAGTGGAACCTGGGAAACTGGAGAAGGTGGTCACCATCAACACCTGCGATACTAACTGTCTACCGGTAAGTTCTACTCGTATTATTGTACTTTTGTTTTTATTTTTTTATTTTGCAATATCACTACATCATAATTTTATAGTGTTTTTTGTGTAAAGAGTAAGTTTTATTTAGGACAGTTACTTTGATTAACTTTTGCTTTTATGATGTATCAAAGTTAAGTAATTTATTAATGTGCAGTGTACAAATGTGCGGTAGGTTGTAGAAGCATTAACAAATCTCAGAAGCCAGAAAATAAAAAAGATACTTAAAAATATTATTCTAGCGTTGGCCTTCTTAGGGGATCATGCCTTTTCGCCGAAAATAATTTTGTCGATTATCACTTGCAAACCAAACGGTTCGCCTACTTTTCTCTTTGACAACTAACAAAAAACTAAACTCTGTGACAACGAAACATTTGGTATTATCGATTATCATTTGTCAAATCCTTCACTAGGCCGGACAACTTTTTACCTAATAACGTTTTGTCTGTCTGACAGTTCCTTTTTAGTACAATTATACTTATTATGATAAAAAATAAAGTATTTTTTAAGTTTACGTGAAATATAGGTAAGGTTAGAACTGCGACTAACAATGCACGAGACGAGCGAGCGAAGCGAGCGTGGCGCGGTTGCGGACCAAACATACAGTTGGCAACTGTTATGTTGGGAAATAAAACAACTATATGATAACTTGGGAAATGATTATTCGGCGAATAAAATTCTGCGAAACTTGCCAACTGAGTAATAACTTGCTGTTTTCGAAAAGGCAATGATCCCATACTTAGGCCTTAATAAAGTACCTTCATTAGTTATCCCCGACTCACCCCCAGGGTTGGAAGTACTTCCCGTCCGCCGCCCCCTCCTTGTGCTGCGGCGGCTGCCGGCCCGTGGCGTGCCTCGTGGCGGGGCGGGAGCGCGGGGCGGGGGAGCGGTGGCAGTCCGCCGACCACTGCGCCAACTACACCTGCGTCGATGTCAATGGGACGGTGAGTGTTAATACTGTGATAGGTTGGTCAATGGGAACGTGAGTAGGGGGCTTGCAGATGGATTTATAACTTGTACTCGTGTATACGAACCTGTGAAACATTTTTTTTTTTATCTAGCCATGTCGAACCCACTCCTGGGCAAAGGCCTCCCTCAACATCTTCCACAGATTTCTGTTCTTTGCCTGGTTCAGCCAATCCTTCTTGAAACGATCCAGGTCGTCTCTCCATCTCCGTCTTGGTCTGCCACGTCGCCGCTGTCCGTTCGGCACCCAGTCAGTAACGGCAGCAGCCCATCTGTCCGGGTGCATGCGAGTAACGTAGCCAGCCCAATCCCACTTTAAGTTAGAAGCTTTTTTAGCTACATCCATGATCTGAGTTCTAGACCGTAGTATGGTATTCTTGATCCTGTCTTGGAGTTTCACGTTCAGCCAGCATACTGCGTTCCATGGCTCTTTGGCAAACTTTGAGTCTGTTTTTCTGGGCTTCGGTCAATGACCATGATTGGGCACCGTAAGTTAGGATGGGCAAGATACACACGTCAAAGAGTTGGGAGATCCCCTTTGAAGTGACCGTTAGGCCTTCCAGGCGTTATCGATTCTTTCCTTATCTTGCCTGTTATCGAACACTACTTGTCCCAAATAAACATATTCGTCGACATATTGTATATCTTGTCCGTCTACCTGTACCTTACGCTTTGTGCTATTTGTCTTAATCTTTGTTTTTAGCCAATTCATTTTTAACCCAGATTCTAAGCCTGCTTTGTCAAGATCTTGAAGCATTTGTTCTATTTCCTGTGATGATGAAGAGAATAGGACAATATCATCAGCAAACCTTAGATTTGTCAACCTTTTATTGCCAATGACAATGTCAACCTTCTCCCAGGGAAGTGCTAAGTTTTTAAAAAGTTCTTCCAATACGCTCGTAAATAGTTTAGGGGAAAGAGGATCTCCCTGCTTTGCCTCGTTTTATTTTAAAAGATAGTCCAGTTATGTCTGTGGAGATTGAAGCGGAGCTATTATTGTATATGCTTCTCAAGAGCTGTATGTAAGTGGGGTGAATATTCTGTTTGGATCATGCTGTGAAGATGGATTTGTGGTTTACACTGTCGAAAGCCTTAGCAAAGTCGACAAAAGCGATAAAAAGTGGTTTATGGTATTCTCGAAATTTCTCAATTATAAGATTGATAGTATGGAGATGATCGGTGGTAGAGAAGCCAGGTCGAAACCCAGCTTGCTCAGCTGGTTGATGTTGTCAGTTTTCGCTTGTTATTCCATTGGCACCCGGACTTTTGGCATACTTTAGGGACTTTATTGCAATTGCGATTTCATAGGCTGTTATTGGTGGAATCGATTGGACGTCAGAGCTTTGAAATTCGTGGTCCTTTGATGATTTAGAGGGATCTGAGTAAAGAGACTCGAAATATTGTCTACAAATTTGATTTATTTTATTGCGTTTACTATGTTTTGCCCCTGTATTGTCTTGAAGTTTGGTGATCCAAGTTTTTTGACAACAAAAGCCTTCTTTCGCTGATCTTAAATTTTGGTGTTTCTGTAGTGCCGTCTTCATAATATGCGTATTATACGTTCTTTTGTCCTTTCTTATATTTCGTTTTACTTGTTTGTGAATTAATATGTATGCTCTAGAGTTCCTATTTGTTATTTGTCTTTCATCAATTAATTTCTGTGTTTGTTGGCTTAATTTATTTTTAGGTTTCTTGGATGTAGGTATGTTTTTCTTGGCAGCAATTATACTTTTAAGAATGTTGGTGTATTGTGTTTCTGTGTCGTTATCATCATCTAGTAATGAGAATTGGTTATTTAAGCTTAAAATAAATTGTTCCTGGTTATTGATTAATTATATTTTGTCGATAATGCGATTTGGTTTTGTAAAAAGTTTCGTAAGATAAATTTTTAGATTTAGTTTAATTGTAGCTCTGATTAGTCTGTGATCTGAACAAAATTTAATATTGTTTATAACTGATATATTTTTACTATGTTTTTGTCGGAGGTTAAAATTTGGATTATCTATTTCATTTTGGGTATTTCTATCTGGGCTCATCCAGGTCCAACGATGTTGCTTTTTATAAAAATAAGTATTTGAAATGCTCAAGTTTTGACCATGTGCAAATTGAAGCAATCTCTTTCCTCTGTCGTTGCGGTTGCCTATCCCATATGGACCCATTACGTCTGTATTATCGCCAATAACCCGCGGGCCTAATTTGGCATTGAAATCTCCAAGTATTATATTCCAGCTGCCGTGATTTTCTCTGTAAGCTTTATATAAAATATCATAAAATGCTTAGATATCTTCGTCACTGCTGCTTGATGTGGGCGCATAAACTTGTATAATGCATAAATGTTTTTTAGGAGTTACTTGGAATTTGAGGGCTGCTATTCTTTCAGAGTAACCAGTGAAACTGAGGATATTATTTTTCCATTTTTTCGCAACAAGAAAACCTATGCCATATTGGCTTTGTGTTTCGCCGTAATGATAAAATAAATTGTCATCCCTTTCGACTACAGCCTCACCAAATCTTCTAACCTCACACAATCCTATAATGTCCCAATTAATGTCCGTAAGAGCATGTTCTAATTGAATTAGTCTTTCATCGTTTAAAAGTGTTCTAACATTATAAGTCAAGATGTTGAGTCGATCAGAGTCCGTTTTTACGTAAGCGTTGTTCGTTTGACGGTTAGAGTTTCTCACTCGGGGATTCTTAGCACCCCGTGTTCCGAGGTTCAACCGGCTACCGTCGTCGCCGGCGTCACCGTCGGAACTGCCGAGCACTTGGGGCCTTGGTTGTTTGTTGTATTGCATGTGGTATAAGTTTGAGGGGTTTGGACAATATACCCACCACGTTTGTCCAATCACGGGTTGGTGGGTCGTCAGAGCCTTGTTTGTTGGTTAGCAGGGTGCACCGCGAAGGTAAGGTTGACTTGGGTCTCTAGATGGTGATGAGACCCTTACACCCCATACTAAACTATCTGTACTACTACTGTATGTTCTATCTCATACTAAACGGGTATATAAAAGACATCAACGCGTGGGCTCAAAGTTATCATTTTAACAAAACTGCATTACATAAAATCAAAATATTTTTTTTTTATTCATCATAGATATGTAACATATACGTAATGAACGTCAATATTCGACTTTACCTAACCGTAGACCAAGAGAAAAAAGCCGGCGGAAAAAAACTCCCAGCACTCTTTTCGGAAATTAAGTCATGAAAACGTTAACTTAAAAACTAATACATATATTTTTTATGCAAATAATGAACTAAAGAACTATCTTAATCAAGTATATTTTTTATTTTTTCATGCATCATAGCATTAGCAGAACAGAAACAGAAGACTTCAACGCGTAACTTCTCATATCTTCCTTAACGTTTTAACTTTTATATAAAAAATCGCCTTAAAACTAAAGAAAACATTCATTAGACCCACTAACAACGAACCCTTAAACTCTTCAAACCCAACTCTATAACTTCAATATTAATAAATTCGCATTTTAAATGCAAAAACTAAAAGTAGAATCTAAGCCCGACTCTACTCCACAGCTCCAAGTGCAAAGTTCCAACGAGTCGTGCCCCCCCGTGTCGGAATCTCTCCGCAAACAGTTCGTGCTAGAAGAGAGGAGTGTTCCGGGACAGTGCTGCAAGACACACGAGCCCGTGGCCTGCAGGGACGGGGACAAGATATACCAGGTAAAGTTGAAATCAATTTGGCAACTCGGGCCTTGATGAAGTGGGACAATCAGTGACACTTGGTGGGGTGAAATTTTTCGTTTGTGTTTACTACACATTGAAAGTTATTATTTTATTATTATTATTTAGCCATTTGGATCCCATTGTTGGGCAAAGGCCTCTCTCAAACTCTTCCAGTGTTGTCGGTCTGTACCTAGTATATTGAGTCCAGTCTTGTACTATCTGTAAAATTCGTTTCGCCACCTCGTTCTTAAAAATACAGGAAAACTTTTATACAGATATCACCGCCTTGGGTTGGTTGGTTCTTAGTAGCGTTCGGGCTACTGAAACTGTGAAAGGAAAGTTCTGATTGCTATACCTATTACAGTTATTGTCATTCTATTATTAATTATGGATTAACTATTTAGGGAAATTCGGACATTCACGATTATAATACTAGAAATAGAGACAAGCTTATTACATCCAGAACTAGATTGGTTAAAACACACAAACAAGGTCTTCCATTTAAGATTGATATGTATAATAAGTTACCCTCATCTATAAGACAACTTGCTTTTGGTGAATTCAGATCTAAAATTCAATCTTTTTCGAAATCAGCTTTCTATTGTCTTTCAGAGTACATGGCATGCAAATTTTATGACCTTAATTAAATATTTGACATGAAAGTTATTCATAACTAGTGGCCGCCCGCGAATCCGTTCGCGTGAAAGTCGGTTTCCCGTGGGAATGAGAAATTTTCCCGGGGTAAAAAGTACCCTATGTCCTTTCCCAAGTTCAGTTCTTTCTTCATACCAAATTTCATCAAAATTGGTTCAGTGGTTTAGGCGTGAAAGCGTAACAGACAGACAGACAGACAGACCGACAGACAGACAGAGTTACTTTCGCATTTATAATATTAGTAGGGAAGTAGGGATAATGGTACATATTCTATCAACTTTTTATTTAAATTTCAAATATAAATTTACAAAATTGTATGATTTATCCATTTTATATCAATAATATTATGGCAAATTTTACTTTAATAATTAATTTCTTAATTTTGTAACTCTTTTGGAAATGTATTTATGACAATCCGATATTATGAAATGTAATTTAAGGTGCAAATAAATAAATTAAATAAAAATATAATACAAAAAACTTAAGCCAACTATTTGACATAACAAGATCTATTCCGAATTTATAAGAACTATCTTAATATCCACAGGAGGGACAGTCGTGGCCGTCCCCCGACCCCTGCCGCAACATGACCTGCGCCCGCGACTCCTCCCTCTCTCTGTCCCTCTCCGAGTCCGTTGAAACTTGCCGCGAAGATTGCAACAAGGGGTGGCGCTACCAGCCGCGGCCGGGGGCGTGCTGCGGGGGGTGCCGGCAGGAGGCGTGCGTGATGGGGGATGAAGAGAAACCGCCAGGTACGTGCAAGATTTAAAGCTGCCTACTTGTACGAGGAAAATAGTCTTTTTAACGTGAAAATTCTTTAAAATTGCTATCATATACAGGATATCAGAAAACCGTAACGAAATGGTCTATATCGTCTGACCTGAATTTGGTGTCATTATTTTGGTGTAAATATTTAGTACGAAATCAATGTGGTTTTCTTCTAATCTTGAACACTAAACGTGAGTCGCTAGTTAAGACACTTCAAAACCAACGATCGTGTGCACCGATAAAACCTACTTAACAGACAGACAGACGATAAATAAGTATTTTAATTAGAGCTCTGTTTTCTTTCTTTATAGATTGAACAGTTTTTAATGTATACTACTATATAGGTTCCACCTGGCTATCGGCCGACAACTGCACCTCGTTCTCATGCACCAGCCTCGACGGAGAACTGCTCGTGACGTCATCAAAGACTCAGTGTAATGACGTCACAGGGTGCCCTAAGGAGTATATCAAGAAGAGCAAAGACGGGTGCTGTGAAGTTTGTGAGGAACCACCGCAAGCGTTGAGTGAGTTGCTGAGTGTAATACTTGATGGCATTGCGTGTATTTTAAATCGCGTTTATGTTTGTACACATTAAACGTTGGTGTTCATATAGAAATATAGATCTTTCGAGCATTGAATTGTAATTGAAGATGGTAATTGAAACATAAACATTTACCTAATGCGTCTACTTTTGTATTAACTGTTGTTTTTGCTTGTGATCAAGTTGCCATGTCGTACACCCCAACAATTTAAAACACTTCTGAACTTCATACTTATCGAATTCATAACGCAATGAACTTAGAACCTGGTAAACAACAGTGTATAAATCAAAATTTGTTTAATCAAGTCTCACATGTTTATAAAACAACACTTTTTTTACGTTTTTTTTTTCATCACATTGTGACCCCAGGCACGTGTGTCCCGTCCCCGGTGGTCCCGTCCGCGGGTCTGGTGCGCGTGCGCATCGGTCTTCACGGAATGTGCGTCAACCAGCACGACATCCCGGGCTTTAAGGAGTGCGTGGGGCACTGCGCCTCGCACACCAAGTATAACAACCGTGAGTTGAACCAACTTAAATAATAGGAAACAGAAAAATGAGTCTCAGAAATAGATGTCAAGTCTTCTTTTCGTGTGGTGAATATGCCTTTGCAGTACATACATATTCATCTGGTATCAGAGTTTTTGGGAACCTTCGTTGCAAAATAATTCTATAACTCTTTATTGCAAAATAAAATAATATTTTACAGCAGTCAGTAAAAAAAAGCAAAAGGTCTCTACCAGACAAACCTTTCAATTAACAGTACAAGGCAAAGAATTAAATGGATAGGTGCAATTAAAGTTAGCATAAATAAACTTAAACATGTAAAAAAAATAGAAGACCCTTATACTAATAAATATTTAATACATATAGAAATTACATACAATCTAATAGAATTATAATATGTACTTACTCACATACATATAAACAAATACATTAAACTGAACGGGTATCAGAAATATAATTAGATTTAAAGAATTCGTATACTTACAGATTTTTTAAATAGATGTAATGTTTTACATTAAAGAATTTCAACGGGGAGAGAGTTCCACATTTTTATAGCTTGCACAGTAAAGGAATCATTGAAAAAGTAAAAGTGGTTCACTGGAGTTGCTAACACCAGAGAAGAGGTACTGCGCAAGCTAAGATTGTGTCTCTCGTGCCAGTAGGTAAACCGTTTTTTAGGATATTTCGGAGTATGTGAATCATACAGCACACGGTAGAGGAAGAATAGGATATTAGTATTCCTGCGAAGCCGAATGGGAAGCCAACCAAGTCTGTTACGGTATTCCGTGATGTGATGAAATTTGCGCAATCCGAAAATAAAGTGGTGCACATATTTTTAAGCCGCTCCAGCTTGCTTAGTTGTTCCTCGTCAGATCAACAAATGATATGTCAGCGTAACCGAGGATGGGAAGGAGTATGGATTGAGCTAGAGTAACTTTGGTAGCAATGGGTAACACATTCCTAAGACGTCTTAAACTACTAGCAAAAATCCTGCTCATTTGCTCGACCTGAGAATTCCAAGTAGGTGGGCTATCCATGATATCCATGATAATGCCAAGGTTTTTTAACAGCTGTACTATATGGAATCTTGACTCCGTCAAAGTAAACATCAGGTAGCTGCTGTAGTTTATTTATGCTAGCATTTGCCTACTCCCCAAGAGACCTGTGTCTTCAAAGCATTTACCATGACACGAAATTGTTTACTCCAATAATTTATTAAACTTAAATCTGTATTTGTTTTTGCAACTGCCGAGTTAAGGTTTTCCAATGACGCGTGTGTGTAAATTTGTAAGTCATCAGCGTACAAATGATAGAGAGAAGATATGTGAGATTTTATAGAATTTAAAAAAAATGTGAAAGGTAGTGGGGACAACACGCCACCTTGCGGAACACCGCAGTTTAATCCACACAACGAAGATTGTTTATCGTCAATAGATATACGCTGTCGGCGTCCATACAAGAAACTGTGAAACCAGTCTGTTGCTGTTGGAGATATATTAAAAGAACGTAAGACAGCAAGCAGTATGTCGAAATCAACAGTATTGAAAGTGTTACTGAAGTCCAGTAAAGTCAAAATAGTAAGCTGTCGATCCTCCATAGCTGCTCGTATATCGTCGGTAATGTTAACTAATGCCGTAGTTGTGCTATGACCAGGACGAAAGTCAGATTGAAAAGGATTATGTATAATCTACCCAATAATTTGGACACTAAGAAGAAGTTGTTTATCTGCTGGTGCACTAACCGTTCCGGGACTTTGGATAGAAAGGGTAAGGTGGAGATCGGTCTATACTCTGTAAAGAAAGTAGGATTGTTGATTTTTGGTAGAGGAATAATCTCTGCATCTTTCCAGATGTCAGGGAAAGTGTCATTTGTTATAGAAAAGTTCAGGATTTTGGTTATGACAGGGGTGAGGATATAAACTATAGGAAGAATCATTTTCTGACTAACGTTGTCACAACCTACGGCAATAGACGTAATACCTAAGATATTTCTCTTAATATCACATTCAGCAAACTATTGAAAATGGAATTTAGGAAAGCTAGGTAATGGAAGAGAAGAAATGTTTGCTATTGTAGTAGTCTTTACAAGATCTGTACATAAAGGAGAACTTGCAAAATGTTGATTGAGAGCGTCAATATTTAAGTTTGGTGACAAAGAATTATTGGGCTGCTTACCAATACCTAGCGATTTAAGAAATTTCCAGACCTTTTTAGGATCTGGATTATCAATAAAGTTGTGGATATGGCGTCGCTGTGCGTCTCTACAAGCTGTATTGCAGCGATTACGTAGCAGTCGATACCCTTCACGATTATTGTCTTTGGAATTCCTTTTTTAAATAAAGATTTGGAACGATTTAAGCCAAGGAGCAGGAAGATGTTTGACTTTGATTGGTTTGACAGTTGCATGTATATCGAACAAACGAGTAAGGAGATTGTAAAAATCCGGACCTGTTCATTGACGGAAGATTGCTTCTAAACTGTACGTACACCGAATTGAAATCCAGAAACCAACTTAAATAATAAGAAACAGAAAAATGAGTCTCAGAAAGAGATGTCAAGTCTTCTTTTCGTGTGGTGAATATGCCTTTGCAGTACATAAGGGCATTAAGTACGCCATTGTACAATAGTAGGTACTATAAGTTTTAAATAAATAAAATAAATAAATAAATATTCATCTGGTGTCAGAGTTTTTGGGAACCATCGTTATAGTTCTCCGTAGCGGTTACTGTAGGGAAGTGGCCAACTGTCAGTATTTCTCACGCAACCTTAAAGACACTTGACTTTGTTTGACCAGTTCAAAAGCACCCTAGATCAAAGATGGCACTAAAGTCTACTACAATTCTGACTAGGTACCTCACTTATTTGTCTTCAAGCTTTTCCGTATATTTCCAACGTTAACCATAGGTACTAATCAAGGAATATAGATAACTAGCGACCCGCCCACGCTTCGCAATGATGTAATTTTTAGTAAATTTGGACTTGTTCCCGAAACATTAAATGTTAAGCAACTTAGAAAAACTTTTTTTTAATGTGCTTAATTTACAAACTTAAATGAAAAAAATACCTAAAGGATGGTGAAAACCGCATTAAAATACCTCAACTGGTTTAAGAAGAGTTAGCGGCCAAACATACAAACAGACACAATTAGCGACTTGGATTTATACTATGTAATGATTCGCACTAAATAGCCTTAATTCCCATTCCCCGCACAGAGACGGGCAGCCACGAGTCGTCGTGCGAGTGCTGCACGGCCTCGTCGTACGCGCCGCTCACGGTGCGGGTGTGGTGCGAGGACGGGACCACGCAGCCGCACCGCGTGGCCTCGCCGCGGCGCTGCGCCTGCGCCGCCTGCGGGGGCGCGCCCGGGAGGGGGGGCAGAGGTGGGTGTAGAACTAACGTTACTGTTAGTATGTAAACTGACCGAGGACGGGACCACGCAGCCGCACCGCGTGGCCTCGCCGCGGCGCTGCGCCTGCGCCGCCTGCGGGGGCGCGCCCGGGAGGGGGGGCAGAGGTGGGTGTAGAACTAACGTTACTGTTAGTATGTAAACTGACCGAGGACGGGACCACGCAGCCGCACCGCGTGGCCTCGCCGCGGCGCTGCGCCTGCGCCGCCTGCGGGGGCGCGCCCGGGAGGGGGGGCAGAGGTGGGTGTAGAACTAACGTTACTGTTAGTATGTAAACTGACCGAGGACGGGACCACGCAGCCGCACCGCGTGGCCTCGCCGCGGCGCTGCGCCTGCGCCGCCTGCGGGGGCGCGCCCGGGAGGGGGGGCAGAGGTGGGTGTAGAACTAACGTTACTGTTAGTATGTAAACTGACCGAGGACGGGACCACGCAGCCGCACCGCGTGGCCTCGCCGCGGCGCTGCGCCTGCGCCGCCTGCGGGGGCGCGCCCGGGAGGGGGGGCAGAGGTGGGTGTAGAACTAACGTTACTGTTAGTATGTAAACTGACCGAGGACGGGACCACGCAGCCGCACCGCGTGGCCTCGCCGCGGCGCTGCGCCTGCGCCGCCTGCGGGGGCGCGCCCGGGAGGGGGGGCAGAGGTGGGTGTAGAACTAACGTTACTGTTAGTATGTAAACTGACCGAGGACGGGACCACGCAGCCGCACCGCGTGGCCTCGCCGCGGCGCTGCGCCTGCGCCGCCTGCGGGGGCGCGCCCGGGAGGGGGGGCAGAGGTGGGTGTAGAACTAACGTTACTGTTAGTATGTAAACTGACCGAGGACGGGACCACGCAGCCGCACCGCGTGGCCTCGCCGCGGCGCTGCGCCTGCGCCGCCTGCGGGGGCGCGCCCGGGAGGGGGGGCAGAGGTGGGTGTAGAACTAACGTTACTGTTAGTATGTAAACTGACCGAGGACGGGACCACGCAGCCGCACCGCGTGGCCTCGCCGCGGCGCTGCGCCTGCGCCGCCTGCGGGGGCGCGCCCGGGAGGGGGGGCAGAGGTGGGTGTAGAACTAACGTTACTGTTAGTATGTAAACTGACCGAGGACGGGACCACGCAGCCGCACCGCGTGGCCTCGCCGCGGCGCTGCGCCTGCGCCGCCTGCGGGGGCGCGCCCGGGAGGGGGGGCAGAGGTGGGTGTAGAACTAACGTTACTGTTAGTATGTAAACTGACCGAGGACGGGACCACGCAGCCGCACCGCGTGGCCTCGCCGCGGCGCTGCGCCTGCGCCGCCTGCGGGGGCGCGCCCGGGAGGGGGGGCAGAGGTGGGTGTAGAACTAACGTTACTGTTAGTATGTAAACTGACCGAGGACGGGACCACGCAGCCGCACCGCGTGGCCTCGCCGCGGCGCTGCGCCTGCGCCGCCTGCGGGGGCGCGCCCGGGAGGGGGGGCAGAGGTGGGTGTAGAACTAACGTTACTGTTAGTATGTAAACTGACCGAGGACGGGACCACGCAGCCGCACCGCGTGGCCTCGCCGCGGCGCTGCGCCTGCGCCGCCTGCGGGGGCGCGCCCGGGAGGGGGGGCAGAGGTGGGTGTAGAACTAACGTTACTGTTAGTATGTAAACTGACCGAGGACGGGACCACGCAGCCGCACCGCGTGGCCTCGCCGCGGCGCTGCGCCTGCGCCGCCTGCGGGGGCGCGCCCGGGAGGGGGGGCAGAGGTGGGTGTAGAACTAACGTTACTGTTAGTATGTAAACTGACCGAGGACGGGACCACGCAGCCGCACCGCGTGGCCTCGCCGCGGCGCTGCGCCTGCGCCGCCTGCGGGGGCGCGCCCGGGAGGGGGGGCAGAGGTGGGTGTAGAACTAACGTTACTGTTAGTATGTAAACTGACCGAGGACGGGACCACGCAGCCGCACCGCGTGGCCTCGCCGCGGCGCTGCGCCTGCGCCGCCTGCGGGGGCGCGCCCGGGAGGGGGGGCAGAGGTGGGTGTAGAACTAACGTTACTGTTAGTATGTAAACTGACCGAGGACGGGACCACGCAGCCGCACCGCGTGGCCTCGCCGCGGCGCTGCGCCTGCGCCGCCTGCGGGGGCGCGCCCGGGAGGGGGGGCAGAGGTGGGTGTAGAACTAACGTTACTGTTAGTATGTAAACTGACCGAGGACGGGACCACGCAGCCGCACCGCGTGGCCTCGCCGCGGCGCTGCGCCTGCGCCGCCTGCGGGGGCGCGCCCGGGAGGGGGGGCAGAGGTGGGTGTAGAACTAACGTTACTGTTAGTATGTAAACTGACCGAGGACGGGACCACGCAGCCGCACCGCGTGGCCTCGCCGCGGCGCTGCGCCTGCGCCGCCTGCGGGGGCGCGCCCGGGAGGGGGGGCAGAGGTGGGTGTAGAACTAACGTTACTGTTAGTATGTAAACTGACCGAGGACGGGACCACGCAGCCGCACCGCGTGGCCTCGCCGCGGCGCTGCGCCTGCGCCGCCTGCGGGGGCGCGCCCGGGAGGGGGGGCAGAGGTGGGTGTAGAACTAACGTTACTGTTAGTATGTAAACTGACCGAGGACGGGACCACGCAGCCGCACCGCGTGGCCTCGCCGCGGCGCTGCGCCTGCGCCGCCTGCGGGGGCGCGCCCGGGAGGGGGGGCAGAGGTGGGTGTAGAACTAACGTTACTGTTAGTATGTAAACTGACCGAGGACGGGACCACGCAGCCGCACCGCGTGGCCTCGCCGCGGCGCTGCGCCTGCGCCGCCTGCGGGGGCGCGCCCGGGAGGGGGGGCAGAGGTGGGTGTAGAACTAACGTTACTGTTAGTATGTAAACTGACCGAGGACGGGACCACGCAGCCGCACCGCGTGGCCTCGCCGCGGCGCTGCGCCTGCGCCGCCTGCGGGGGCGCGCCCGGGAGGGGGGGCAGAGGTGGGTGTAGAACTAACGTTACTGTTAGTATGTAAACTGACCGAGGACGGGACCACGCAGCCGCACCGCGTGGCCTCGCCGCGGCGCTGCGCCTGCGCCGCCTGCGGGGGCGCGCCCGGGAGGGGGGGCAGAGGTGGGTGTAGAACTAACGTTACTGTTAGTATGTAAACTGACCGAGGACGGGACCACGCAGCCGCACCGCGTGGCCTCGCCGCGGCGCTGCGCCTGCGCCGCCTGCGGGGGCGCGCCCGGGAGGGGGGGCAGAGGTGGGTGTAGAACTAACGTTACTGTTAGTATGTAAACTGACCGAGGACGGGACCACGCAGCCGCACCGCGTGGCCTCGCCGCGGCGCTGCGCCTGCGCCGCCTGCGGGGGCGCGCCCGGGAGGGGGGGCAGAGGTGGGTGTAGAACTAACGTTACTGTTAGTATGTAAACTGACCGAGGACGGGACCACGCAGCCGCACCGCGTGGCCTCGCCGCGGCGCTGCGCCTGCGCCGCCTGCGGGGGCGCGCCCGGGAGGGGGGGCAGAGGTGGGTGTAGAACTAACGTTACTGTTAGTATGTAAACTGACCGAGGACGGGACCACGCAGCCGCACCGCGTGGCCTCGCCGCGGCGCTGCGCCTGCGCCGCCTGCGGGGGCGCGCCCGGGAGGGGGGGCAGAGGTGGGTGTAGAACTAACGTTACTGTTAGTATGTAAACTGACCGAGGACGGGACCACGCAGCCGCACCGCGTGGCCTCGCCGCGGCGCTGCGCCTGCGCCGCCTGCGGGGGGCGCGCCCGGGAGGGGGGGCAGAGGTGGGTGTAGAACTAACGTTACTGTTAGTATGTAAACTGACCGAGGACGGGACCACGCAGCCGCACCGCGTGGCCTCGCCGCGGCGCTGCGCCTGCGCCGCCTGCGGGGGCGCGCCCGGGAGGGGGGGCAGAGGTGGGTGTAGAACTAACGTTACTGTTAGTATGTAAACTGACCGAGGACGGGACCACGCAGCCGCACCGCGTGGCCTCGCCGCGGCGCTGCGCCTGCGCCGCCTGCGGGGGCGCGCCCGGGAGGGGGGGCAGAGGTGGGTGTAGAACTAGGGTTACTGTTAGTATGTAAACTGACCGAGGACGGGACCACGCAGCCGCACCGCGTGGCCTCGCCGCGGCGCTGCGCCTGCGCCGCCTGCGGGGGCGCGCCCGGGAGGGGGGGCAGAGGTGGGTGTAGAACTAGGGTTACTGTTAGTATGTAAACTGACCGAGGACGGGACCACGCAGCCGCACCGCGTGGCCTCGCCGCGGCGCTGCGCCTGCGCCGCCTGCGGGGGCGCGCCCGGGAGGGGGGGGGCAGAGGTGGGTGTAGAACTAACATTACTGTTAGTATGTAAACTGACCGAGGACGGGACCACGCAGCCGCACCGCGTGGCCTCGCCGCGGCGCTGCGCCTGCGCCGCCTGCGGGGGCGCGCCCGGGAGGGGGGGCAGAGGTGGGTGTAGAACTAACGTTACTGTTAGTATGTAAACTGACCGAGGACGGGACCACGCAGCCGCACCGCGTGGCCTCGCCGCGGCGCTGCGCCTGCGCCGCCTGCGGGGGCGCGCCCGGGAGGGGGGGCAGAGGTGGGTGTAGAACTAACGTTACTGTTAGTATGTAAACTGACCGAGGACGGGACCACGCAGCCGCACCGCGTGGCCTCGCCGCGGCGCTGCGCCTGCGCCGCCTGCGGGGGCGCGCCCGGGAGGGGGGGCAGAGGTGGGTGTAGAACTAGCGTTACTGTTAGTATGTAAACTGACCGAGGACGGGACCACGCAGCCGCACCGCGTGGCCTCGCCGCGGCGCTGCGCCTGCGCCGCCTGCGGGGGCGCGCCCGGGAGGGGGGGCAGAGGTGGGTGTAGAACTAACGTTACTGTTAGTATGTAAACTGACCGAGGACGGGACCACGCAGCCGCACCGCGTGGCCTCGCCGCGGCGCTGCGCCTGCGCCGCCTGCGGGGGCGCGCCCGGGAGGGGGGGGCAGAGGTGGGTGTAGAACTAACGTTACTGTTAGTATGTAAACTGACCGAGGACGGGACCACGCAGCCGCACCGCGTGGCCTCGCCGCGGCGCTGCGCCTGCGCCGCCTGCGGGGGCGCGCCCGGGAGGGGGGGCAGAGGTGGGTGTAGAACTAACGTTACTGTTAGTATGTAAACTGACCGAGGACGGGACCACGCAGCCGCACCGCGTGGCCTCGCCGCGGCGCTGCGCCTGCGCCGCCTGCGGGGGCGCGCCCGGGAGGGGGGGCAGAGGTGGGTGTAGAACTAACGTTACTGTTAGTATGTAAACTGACCGAGGACGGGACCACGCAGCCGCACCGCGTGGCCTCGCCGCGGCGCTGCGCCTGCGCCGCCTGCGGGGGCGCGCCCGGGAAGGGGGGGAGGGGTATGTTGGCTTTATCTTAGAGCAAGTTAGAAGGGTAAAGGTGCATTTTGGACTACCACTTTTAATCAGTGTCTAAACTAACTAGCAACCGTTGGAATTAAGCTTAATCTCTTTGAATGAAATACGGCTACTTTATAAGAGATGATTTTGTCATCCATTTGTCTATTTGCCTTGCTTTTCAAGAAAAAATAGGGTACGTAACATGCACTGAAATGTGGAAATTTGCCTGCAATATTACTCTATGCACTCGTAAAGGGAAATCTTGAAACCTTTTAATGGCACACTCAATGAAAAACAAGTGTAAATATATTATCATTCGTTCATAGTTTTCTTGACAAACTTGTCACAATAACGAATCATAAAAAAACTGTATAGAAATTAATTTTATACATTGTCTCCAGTTACAGGCTATTCCGGCATTAAGTCCACCGCCGGGACCCGCGTGACCCGCGACGAACATGAGTTCGATTCCGACATTCCAGAGATCTTCCAACGACTCGGTCCGTAACTCACTCGCGAACGAATGAGTGAACGAAACTAACACGCTTTGTAACCAGTGCCATTTTGTATTGTAAATAATGAAAATTGTATTAAATATTATGTAAAGAATGCATTTGATTGTTTTATTGTTAAGTATGTTAAATATTAATAGAAGCTATATAAGATTTCGTGTGAATGAAATGCATACTACATTAACCGAATGAAATTAATACTGCTGCTACCTAAGTACGTTACAACATTTATTTTGCTAACAGAATTTATTATTTTGCTTAACAAAGGCCTGATTTTTCAATTATCTGATAAATACTATTGGACTGATAGGAAGTTATTCTCGTTCGTTGCATATTTTAAGTTCGCGTCAGAACACCAACTACAGTAGAAATGAAAATCAAAAGTGATCTCATCAATTTATTAATAAGTTTGTTTTTAAAATGTATATACAGACAGAAGAAAACGGTTTCATAACATTCCATGTTACTGATTGAATATAATGAGGAAGGTAAGAAGAAAGATATTTCATTAGTTCCGTAAAATTCATAGGTTTACATCACAGTCACTTAGCAGGAAGATAATGTCATGTTTTAAAAGCTAATTTCGACTTTAATACTCAAGTTATTAGGGTCAAAGTCGCAGAGTGATAATTTACAATTTATTCATTATTTTCATTATCATGCTCTTCGATATTGGCATCTCCGTTTTCAGATTTGTGCACTTCTTCCTCTTCTTTTTGTTTCTGTTTTTTGACCAATTCCGATAGATATCTAAACCGCGCCATGCATTCCTCCTGTAAAAAGACAAACGCGATGAAAAGCCACGTTAAGGTGCAATCAATATAAATTAATTAAATCTAATTTTGTTTGAACATTAGTCATCCCGCAAAACCATATGCGCGTAAGTTTTTTTTATTTGAAAACGTTTTCTTTTTCTTTCTTTTTTTACATTTGACCATCGTTCGCCAGGAAAATAACTACCCAGAACTACGCAGCACCCTTTGCCAATTTTTTTCTATTTCCTGTTAGAACTTGTAGAACTTTAGAAATTGCCGTGGGAATTTTTAAAAATCCTTTCTTAGAATTCACTCAATCCTAAAAGAAACGCCTCTACCAAATTTCATGGCCCTAACTTTAATAGTACACGCTCGGCGATTATGATTCAGTCAGTCAGGACTTGTTATTTTACAGGTATAACTAGTGGCCGCCCGCGTCTCCGTTCGCGTGGAAGTCGGTTTCCCGTGGGAATGACAAGTTTTCCCGCAGTAAAAAGTACCCTATGTGTTATTCTGATGTATAACCTATATAACTGCAAAGTTTCATTCAAATCCGTCCAATAGTTTTTACGTGAAAGGGTAACAAAACATCCATACATCCTCACATACTCGCAAACTTTCACATTTACAATATTAGTAGGATAATAATGATACAAGAGTATTTTTATGTAGTAGTAGCAGTGGTAGTAGTAGTAGTAGTAGTAGTAGTAGTGGTAGTAGTAGTAGTAGAAGTAGTAGTAGTAGTAGTAGTAGTAGTAGTAGTAGTAGTAGTAGTAGTAGTAGAAGTAGTAGTAGTAGTAGTATATTACCTTGGTCTTCCCCGGCACGGCGGCGGCGATCTTCCCCCAGCGGTCGCCGGCGCCCCCCTTGGGGTGCTTCGCCAGCGCCGCCTCGAGCGCTTTCTGCTGCGCCTGGCTCCAGCTGCCCGCCGATGACAGGTCCTCGGCTTTGCGGGTCTTTACCTGGTTAGGTTAAATATGTAGGTGATTAAAATGTAGGCAGTTTACTTGGTAACAAAAACAGAGGTTTTAATTTACCAATTTAAATAAAATGAAGAAAAAATTGAAAGAGGTTTTTCAAGGATAATAATTGTTCGAGGTGGTGTTTTTATATAAATTTGAGAAAAAAGGAAAAAATCGGGGTTCCGTGGCCCAGCCGCAAGTTAAGCTACAATAAGTTCTACATACTTAAGTGTTTAACAAATTAAATTAATACGTCATAATTCCATTTAAATTTATACATCATAACTACAATTTCTCTCAGGCTACTGTGCAACAATAACATCGACTCTGTGAAATATTTGAAATAAAAAATACAAATCTTGTTTTTCGACTGAGAACAAAGCTTAATAGTGTGAAGTGCCGTTTGATACGTAACTACAAATGTGGAAAAACTACAAAATCAAGGATTGACTGAATTAATCGCATAATAAAAACCTGCGGGTACAAGTGCCGTTAGTGTGAAACAAGCATGAAAACAGCAAATAAAACAATACAACACACTATCTGAAGGTTAGTCTCTACTCCTACTTGGAAATTAACGTGAAACAAATGAAAAATCAACTGGTGATAAACATAACCTAAAGATATTATGTTTACTTTTTGAATTAAGAATTATTTGCACTACTAGCGACATCTATTGTCGAGAAGCGAAACTTTTATTACTTTAGTTTCATAGAAAGCAAGGAGGGCACTGCAGAAATGGAAGAGATAAAAGCAATATTAACTATAATTCAAAATGACTTACAGACACAGAAAACTGAAATTAAAAACATGCAGGAAAATATAAAAGAAGCAATAAACAATAAAATAGATGAAAAATTTGACCTAATTAATGAAAAAACAAACAATTTGGAGCAAAGAATTGATAAACAACAAAATGTAATAGAAAACTTGGAAAAGCAATTGCGAAAGAAAAATCTATTATTTTTCGGCGTTGAGGAAGCAGAAAGAAACTACGAAGAATTACTTAAAATTGTGACAAACATAATAAGTACAAAAATAAAAGTAAAATGTGAAGAAAATGATATCGAAATAGTGAAAAGATTAGGTAAAAAAGGAGATAAAATTAGACCAATACTCACTACTTTCACTACAATGTGGAAAAAAATTGAAATTTTAAAGAACAAGAAAAATTTACAGGATTTTACTTTCTATGTGAAGGAAGATTTTCCAAAGGCTGTCCTAGAAAAAAGAAAAATGCTGCAAGAGGAACTTAAAAGAAGTAGAGAAGCAGGCAAACATGTTATACTACGCTATGACAAACTAATAACAGTAAACAAGAATTATCCTCGAAGTCACAGCAATGAAAATATACGTAAGAAAAGAACTTATTCCGAATCGCCCAAAGATACAGACAATGCCACTGCCGACAGTAGATCAAGTAAGCAATACCACAAAAAGAACAAAACGAGCAGCATTACGTCATACTTGAATCATGCAAAAAACTACTAATGGCCCCTCTTCATTCTCCCCCAATCCGGCCGGTCCCCGTGGGGGAAAAAGACCAACACCCTCCATATAAAAGAAAAAACTTACAAGAAAATACTCTCTACATTGGAACTCTGAACGTAAGATCCCTTATCAACCCCACTAGGCTCATAGAACTAGAACATGCGTTACAAAATATAAAGTGGCACATTATAGGAATCTCAGAAGTTAGATTAAAAGGCCATAATATTTCAGAAAACGATAAATATATACTAATGTTTTATGGAGAGACACACAATAGAAATGGAATTGGTTTTCTAGTAAAAAAAGAACTAAAAGAAAATATTGTAGACTTTATTCCATGGTCAGATAGAGTTGCATCGTTACTTATAAACTTAGATAACAAAGAATACCACATAGTACAAACCTACGCACCAACCGAAAGTTCACCTCCTGAAAACCTAGATACCTTCTATGCGGATCTAAAAAAGGCTCTTGAAAAGACAAACAACAACACCTTAGTCTTAGGGGATTTCAACGCACAAATCGGAATGCCACAAGCAGATGAAAATGCCATAATGGGACGCTGGGGCTACGGCTCTAGAAGCAAGAGAGAAATATTGGTTCAATTTTGCTTTGAACAGCGACTGTTTATAATGAATACCTACTTTATGAAAAAATCTAAGCGTAGGTGGACCTGGCATCACCCAAATGGACTAACACGTAATGAAATAGACTACATACTAAGTAGAAGGAAGAGCAATATTAAAAATATAGAGGTCATCTCTACGACATACCCATCCGATCACAAACTAGTACGAGCAACTTTACAATTAAATAGCAAAAGAATAACATCGCGAAAAGACTTCAAACAAAACGTGGCAACAACTTTAAACTACATAGAAAAGGAATTCTTACATAATGTTTTTTCAAAGGACTCAAGAAACTTCGTAGAAAAGGAAACCATAGAACAAACATACAAATCTCTATCTCAGACTATAAGAGACGCAATCAGCAAATTGCCAAATAAGAAAAAAATAAGGGACAACATAATATGTAAAAACTTAAAAAAATATATACTAGAGCGAAATTCACTCAAAAAAAAAGGAAACAAAACGGCCCAAGAAAAGAAAAGACTCACCTACCTCTATATTAGTATTAAAAGAAAGCTTCAAAACAGTTTAAAAGAACACCGCCATAGGATTATTGAAGATGAATTAGATAAAAAGTCGTCATTTAAAAGAGCGCACAAAAAGTTAAATAATTCAAAAATGTGGATTCCAGCGTTAAAACATGATAACCACCCTTGTACTAATAGACAGGACATTGTGAAGTTGGCTACCGAGTTCTATACTAAATTGTACGAAGACCCAAATACGTTCTCTGCTACAAACCAAGATAGAGAAACAACTCAATACAACGAGTACATACCACCTTTCTTACAGAGTGAAATTTTAAACTCCATTAAGAAGTTGAAATCAGCAAAAAGCCCAGGCCCCGATAAAATATCTAATGACATCATTAAAGCGATTAAAGAACCGGTTACTCCGATTCTGACCAATTTATTTAACCAGATATTGATACAACAACAAATACCAAAAGACTGGGAACAAGCAGTTATCACTTTACTGTATAAGAAAGGGAATCCGGCAAATATCGAAAATTATAGACCAATAAGTTTACTACAAACAATCTATAAAATGTTTACCAGCCTGATACGAAATAGAATCAGCAAAAACTTACAAGAAAACCAACCCGTAGAACAAGCTGGATTCAGAGCAAAGTTCTCAACAACGGATCATATCTTTACCTTAACACAAATAATTGAAAAATACACGGAATATAAGAAACAGCTCTACATTGCTTTCGTAGATTATTCGAAAGCTTTCGACTCAATTGCACATCAAGCTCTATGGCGATCACTCGCTGCACAGGGTATACCAAAAAGTTACATTAATATAATAAAAGAAATATACAATAAGAGTAGAGCAGTAATACAGCTCGACCGACAAGGTGACCCGTTTGTCATAAAAAGAGGAGTGAGGCAAGGCGACCCTATTTCCCCAGATCTATTCAATGCCGTACTAGAACACATTTTTAGACAATTGTCGTGGCAGGATGTGGGAATCAAAATCAATGGCGAACATATTAACCATCTACGCTTTGCAGACGACATTGTCCTTATTTCAGGAAACCCGAAAGAGCTTGAATTTATGCTGTTTAACTTGGATAGAGAGAGCCGTAAATGTGGACTTACTATGAATGCGGAAAAAACATGCCTACTCACAAACAGTGAAAAATACCCCATAAACATTCAAGGTAACCTGATAGAGTACGTCGACAGCTACGTGTATTTAGGACAAAATATCTGCTTTGATGACCACACTCTCAATGAAGTTAATATAAGAATCAAAAAGACTTGGCAGAAATATTGGTTAATGCGAGAGGTATTTAAATCAAAAATACCTATTCGTTTGAAAAAGAAAGCTATGGACACAATACTACTTCCAACTCTACTATATGGTTGTCAAAGCTGGGCACTGACGAGAGAAATTATTCATAAACTCCAAGTTTGCCAACGGTCAATGGAGAGAAGTATGCTTAATTACAAAATCGCTGATCGCAAAAGAAACAGAGATATAAGAAAAATTTCAAAAGTTGTCGACGCCGCTGAATTGGCTTGCAAACTTAAATGGAGATGGGCAGGTCACATTGCTAGAGTTACGGACGAACGTTGGAGCAAAAAAGTACTATACTGGTACCCTCGAGAAGACATACGACCTCGCGGCCGACCCCGGAGACGCTGGAGTGACGACATAGTGGCCGTCGCGGGACCAACCTGGACGCGGACTGCTCTACAGAGAGAACAATGGCGGGACATGGAGGAGGCCTTCACCCGAAAGTGGGTAACCCAAAAATAATTATAAATGTAAAATATCTACTATATATGTTTAAATTTAACAATGTATTTAAATCGATATGAATTAGTCTTTAAGCGCTTTGACATAAAATTGTAAAATAAAATTTGACATAATAAGACTTAGGACTAATTATTTGAATGACGAATGTATTAATGCTTAATTATTGATAAGACATGATTGATACTGTAAATTATTTTGTAGATGACATTAAAATGCATTTCTTTTATTTTGTAATTTTAATTTATTTGATGATTTTAAATTGTGAGAATGCGTTTATATTGACAATATTGTATTTTGCTTAATTTGGGAAATAAAGGCTTTTTTATTTTTATTTTATTTTATTTAACTACAATCTCTTATACCCGTGATTGGACAAACGTAGTGGGTATATTGTCCAAACCCCTCAAACTTATACCACATGCAATACAACAAACAACCAAGGCCCCAAGTGCTCGGCAGTTCCGACGGTGACGCCGGCGACGACGGTAGCCGGTTGAACCTCGGAACACGGGGTGCTAAGAATCCCCGAGTGAGAAACTCTAACCGTCAAACGAACAACGCTTACGTAAAAACGGACTCTGATCGACTCAACATCTTGACTTATAATGTTAGAACACTTTTAAACGATGAAAGACTAATTGAATTAGAACATGCTCTTACGTACATTAATTGGGACATTATAGGATTGTGTGAGGTTAGAAGATTTGGTGAGGCTGTAGTCGAAAGGGATGACAATTTATTTTATCATTACGGCGAAACACAAGGCCAATATGGCATAGGTTTTCTTGTTGCGAAAAAATGGAAAAATAATATCCTCAGTTTTACTGGTTACTCTGAAAGAATAGCAGCCCTCAAATTCCAAGTAACTCCTAAAAACCATTTATGCATTATACAAGTTTATGCGCCCACATCAAGCAGCAGTGACGAAGATATCGAAGCATTTTATGATATTTTATATAAAGCTTACAGAGAAAATCACGACAGCTGGAATATAATACTTGGAGATTTCAATGCCAAATTAGGCCCGCGGGTTATTGGCGATAATACAGACGTAATGGGTCCGTATGGGATAGGCAACCGCAACGACAGAGGAAAGAGATTGCTTCAATTTGCACATGGTCAAAACTTGAGCATTTCAAATACTTATTTTTATAAAAAGCGACAACATCGTTGGACCTGGATGAGCCCAGATGGAAATACCCAAAATGAAATAGATTTTATTTTTTCTCCGACAAAAATATAGTAAAAAATATATCAGTTATAAACAATATTAAATTTTGTTCAGATTACAGACCAATCAGAGCTACAATTAAACTAAATCTAAAAATTCATCGTTAGAAACTTTTTACAAAAACAAATCGCATTATCGACAAAACATCATTAATCAATAACCAGGAACAATTTATTTTAAGCTTAAATAACCAATTCTCATTACTAGACGATGATAACGACACAGAAACAAAATACACCAACACTCTTAAAAGTATAATTGCTGCCAAGAAAAACATACCTACATCCAAGAAACCTAAAAATAAATTAAGCCAACAAACACAGAAATTAATTGATGAAAGACAAATAACAAATAGGAACTCTAGAGCATACATATTAATTGACAAACAAGTAAAACGAAATATGTATAAGAAAGGACAAAAGAACGTATAATACGCATATTATGAAAACGGCACTACAGAAACACCAAAATTTAAGATCAGCAAAAGAAGGCTTTGTTGTCAAAAAACTTGGATCACCAAACTTCAAGACAATACAGGGGCAAAACATAGTAACCGCAATAAAATAAATCAAATTTGTAGTCAATATTTCGAGTCTCTTTACTCAGATCCCTCTAACTAAATCATCAAAGGACTATGAATTTCAAGGCTCTGACGTCCAATCGATTCCACCAATAACAGCCTATGAAATCGCAATTGCAATAAAGTCCCTAAAGTATGCCAAAAGTCCGGGTGCCGATGGAATAACAAGCGAAGACTTAAAATTCGGGGCACAAAGTCTTCTCCCTCATCTTACCAAGTTTATGAACCACTTACTTCTCACGGGGAAGATCCCATCGAAGATGTGCCATTCCAACATAATTCTTCTCCACAAGAAAGGCGACAAAAGCGATATAAACAATTACCGCCCAATTAGTCTTATCTCACACATATACATATAAAGCATTTATTAAAGTTATAGAAAACCGTATCAGCAGCCTACTCGACAAACATCAACCAGCAGAGCAAGCTGGGTTTCGACCTGGCTTCTCTACCACCGATCATCTCCATACTGTCAATCTTATAATTGAGAAATTTCAAGAATACCATAAACCACTTTATATCGCTTTTGTCGACTTTGCTAATGCTTTCGACAGTGTAAACCACAAATCCATCTTCACAGCATTATCCAAACAGAATATTCACCCCACTTACATACAGCTCTTGAGAAGCATATACAATTATAGCTCCGCTTCAATCTCCACAGACATTACTGGACCATCTTTTAAAATCGAACGAGGCGTAAAGCAGGGAGATCCTCTTTCCCCTAAACTATTTACGAGCGTATTAGAAGAACTTTTTAAAAACTTAGCACTTCCCTGGGAGAAGGTTGGCATTGTCATTGGCAATAAAAGGTTGACAAATCTAAGGTTTGCTGATGATATTGTCCTCTTCATCATCACAGGAAATAGAACAAATGCTTCAAGATCTCGACAACGCAGGCTTTGAATCTGGGTTAAAAATGAATTGGCTAAAAACAAAGATTATGACAAATAGCACAAAGCGTAATGTACAGGTAGGCGGACAAGATATACAATATGTCGACGAATATGTTTATTTGGGACAAGTAGTGTCCTTCGATAACAGGCAAGATAAGGAAATCGAGCGAAGAATCGATAACGCCTGGAAAGCCTACTGGTCACTAAAAACACACTTCAAAGGGGATCTCCCAATGTCATTAAAAAGTAAACTCTTTGACATGTGTATCTTGCCCGTCCTAACTTACGGTGCCCAATCATGGTCATTGACCGAAGCCCAGAAAAACAGACTCAAAGTTTGCCAAAGAGCCAAGGAACGCAGTATGCTGAACGTGAAACTCCAAGACAGGATCAAGAATACCATACTACGGTCTAGAACTCAGATCATGGATGTAGCTAAAAAAGCTTCTAACTTAAAGTGGGATTGGGCTGGCCACGTTACTCGCATGCACCCGAACAGATGGGCTGCTGCCGTTACTGACTGGGTACCGAACGGACAGCGGCGACGTGGCAGACCAAGACGAAGATGGAGAGACGACCTGGATTGTTTCAAGGAGGTTTGGCCGAACCAGGCAAAGAACAGAAATCTGTGGAAGATGTTGAGGGAGGCCTTTGCCCAGGAGTGGGATCGACATGGCTAGAACTACAATCTCACTGTTGTCTGAAGAACCTTCCAAATACCAAACCACTTGTCACCCTACCTTCTTCGGCGGCTCCGCTACCGGCGGCTCCGGCTCCTGCCCCGGGATCCTGTAGCAGTTCTCCTTCAGCGTGGCAGCGACGTGCACCACCTCCGGCACCGCGCGGCCCATGGCCTCGGCGATGCGCGTCCAGCGGTCCGCGGCGCCGCCGGGATACTTCTTCACGAGGCGCACCAGCTCCGCCAGGTCGTCGTCCGTCCAGAGGCCGCCGGAGACGGGCGGGGGGGACGACTTCTGCAGGTTGGAGGGGTGGTTCAGGTTTACCGATGGTGGGGATCAGGGGGGCTACCGCGTAACTAGCGTCGATTTGAACTCGAGGTCGACAACTGTTTTCATTGGCTAGAGACCCACAAATTTAACAATTTAGCCTATGAAAACAGTTGTCGACGTCGAGTTCAAATCGACGCTAGTTACGCGGTAGAAGGGCAGGGATGTTATGGACATAAAATTTTGGATACGGATATTGGAATCATTATTATACCAGATAGGAATACGGATATGGATATTAAAAAAATTCAGATTATCCGTTAGTATCGGACAATTTCGGTTACGGATTTTAGATTATTAAGGAATTTTAAAAGATAAATATGAAATGAAATGAAATTACTTTATTGTATGTAGGATTAAAAACTAATCTCTTATACACTGTCAAAAGCATAAAATAAAAAAATAAAAAAGATGTCACGGACACCCCTACATAAATCAGCAATGGCCGTAGTAGACCGAGAGAAAAAGCTGGCGGAAAAAACTCTCGGCACTCTTTTCGAAATTGGTTGGATGGGTGGTTCAGGTTTACCGATGGTGGGGATAGACACGGGAATGTTTGATTGAGATGTTGCCAATGAAGGGAATAGAGACTAGATTTAGGTTAAAATCAAGTGGTAGAATTGAAGTAACTTTTTGGGTATACTGTATTATGATATTCAGATTAATCATTTTAAGTTGAAAATACGAGTAAAATCTTTTCTAAATCTGGCGCCAAAAACTTCAGACAGAGAAAGGCTGTTTTAATGTTATGTTTTTTTAAGCTATTGGTTTGGTAAAGTTTTTTAGGTTAACGACGGAACATATGAACATAGGTACTTACCGGTTTAACCGGCACGACAGTCGGGCCGCTGTCCTCCTGCGCGGGCGCCGGGTCCAGCAGGCAGTCGCGCTCGGGCGGCACGAACTGTCTCCGCTTGCGGGCCGCCGCGCCCGCCGCCGCGCGCTCCGCCGCCGCGCGACTCTCGCGCAGCTCGCGGAGGCGGTCCTCCTCCTCTCTGTTATATTATAGGTTTAAGCGAGCTTAGAACGGAAATAATTAGTAATTTAAGTTTTATAGTCTTGAGCGGGCAGGTACGAGAAGATAGTTTATATGTTCACTGAATGACTGAATGTACACGTTTTAAATAAAAAAATATGATTGTATAATTTCCGAAAAGAGTGCTGGAAGTTTTTTTCATCCAGTTTTTTTCACGGTTAGGAAAAGTCGAAATTTGTAACCTTGACGTTCATTAGGTACCTATATGTTACATATCTATGATGAATAAAACAATTTAGATTTTGATTTGATTTTGATCTAATTTAGGGTTTCACGAAAGCGGAACGACAAACTGACACCGGAATTCGAAACGAAGAAAACATAGAAGGTTTAATTTCAATATTATTGAATAACACCTGCTGTGCAGAGGAAAGCTGGGTTGCCGTAACATTACAAAATATAGCATTCTTACAGCAATGATTTCAACAACTAAACTGATTTTTCTCAACGATTAGCGATTACGAAAATGGTTGTTACGGTTCATCACCTCAAACGTGATTGCATTCAAAATAAATGCAATTTTGTCATGCGTGATTAAGCCATTACAACATTAATTCATTACAAAGATTTCTTTTTTCTATAACAATTTATGGCCACCAGGCCAAATTAGGTGATGTATAATAATGTATGTAGCTTCACATGTGTATATCAAACTAGCCTATATATTGGTTTCTGATAATGTGGGTTTGTACCAGGGACCGAAAACCGGTTAAATTAGTCCTACCTTTTATTTCGGTATGACGTCATACCTTTTTATTTCGGTACCGTATTTTTATATAATAAATATATATATAATAGAATATAATAAAAACCTTAACCATAATATTTCGGTATACCTCTAATATTATGGTATAACATTTACAGAAATAAAGGTATGCACTTTATTTCAAGAATGTATGAGTCTGCTGACGGAAAATACACTTTATGCGTAGCGAGCGAGCGTGTTACGATACCGAAAAAATCATATTGGTAGAGGTTCAAACCTCTAATATTGTTCTACCTGTATGAATTAAAGGTATAATTATACCATACCTTTATAAGATAGCGGTATCGATTCTGAAAACCTTAAAGCAACCGGTATAGTTTTGGTTCAAGGATTGTGTAACCGGTATAAAATTAAGGTACCGCTTTTTTATACAGGTTGAAATACCGGTTAACCTTAACCGTTTTCAGTCCCTGGTTTGTACTGACTGAGGTTCTATCTCTTTATAATTAAGTATAGATAAAATTATAAAATCTAATTTTGTATCATAAAAAAAACATATTTTTACTTAAGTCATTACCTCTTTTTCTGTTTCTTAGCTTCTTCTTTCATTCTTTTAGACCTATCCTTAAGTTCTATGATTCCTCTTGGCACAGCCATGATCAACCACCAGATAAACTTGGGTATTTGGAATGGTAGAGTATCCTTCATGCTAGGTTTTGGCAGCTGTTCCAATATTTCTGCCAAGCCAGTGTCAAAACCAGACTTTTTAGTCTTCTTTTTTGTGTTAAGTATTTGTTCCTGCAATTTGTTAACACAATTAACAAAACCATGTTATTATAAAGTGAAGGATAAAATCTAATAGTGTATATATTCTTACAGCTGTGTATCTCTTCTCAATATAAGCAGCCCAGCTAACGGCATATTGTCCTAATGTAGTTATGATAAATATAATTATTGATGCCTCCGCCAGACCCATTTTTCTAAGATGGCGATAGTAGTACACAGCTGACCGCCAGTTAGGCAGGCCATTTTTGAGTACTTCATTATATCTGGAACATGATTAATTTATTTAATGTCTTATTGACCATATAATTTTAAATTAGTAAATATATCGATAGTTTGAGAAAAAAACATTATGTAGATGAGACCAGCTTACTTTTCCCGTTTAGTGGGGTCTTTAAGAACATTGTGGACTGAAACCAAGTTTCTGAATTGGACGTCTGCATCAGGTGCATCATTCTTATCAGGATGCAGTTTCAATGTTAGTCTCTTGAATGCTGACTTTACTTCTGCTGGAGTGGCTTCCTACGGGAAAAATATGTGGGGGAGAGTTGTAAGAAACATAATTACAGATGCCTTAATGTCTGTCGAAAACAGTTTTAATTATATACCTGTGTAACCCCTAGTAATTCGTAGAAATTTTGGTTCACTTCTTCAACAGCGTCGAACACTTCCAAATCACCGTCGTCCCATGCTGACACACACAGAATCAACGAACAAAACAATATGACTATTTGACGCATATTTATTTATTTAATATTCAGTCTTTTAATACAATATTAATTCAGTTAATTTTAATCATTTTTAACAGCGAAAGAACACGACACCTCGGCACGGCTGTTTTTGACAGTCAATCACTGATGGATAATCAGTGGATCAATCCAGTAGTAACTTTGACAGATGCCATGTCAGCGAAATAAAACGTTCACAAAAATTTTTGGGGAGACTTCCCAGAGAAAATCGTTTGTACTTTATACCTTATTTTAATAAAGGTATTAAATAAATTTTAGTAAATACTTAAGTTACTTCTAGTTCGTTGTTCAAAACATTAGTTCTTAACATGTTTTGTTTTTATGGCAACAATTTTATTTTCTAAGGGTAGAGGTCCACAAAAGCGTTTTAAAATTAGAGAGTAAAGTACAACAGCCGACCTTAGCCGACAAACATTTCAAACTGAAAGCGTTATGTTCCTAAGGTTCTTCATTTAAATCGCTGATCATTTATAAGATAACAAACCTAAAGTGCTCAAAATTAAAGATACCTACTGTAATACTTACCAACAATTTAAAATATGTATGCAAATGAACAATTGCAATATTTACGTTAATTCAAAAAACTTTAAGTATCAATGGTTGCCATTTGCCACCAAGGCAAGAAGTTAAGGACTCTTGCAACTTACATTAACTTCAACTTACTTAGTTATTATAAAATATTTTGACTGTTATTAAATAACGTTTTATTTTCAACTATACATAGATAACAGCTACAACAGTATAATAGAACTTAAAGTAAAACTTAAAAATCAAGCTCGGTAAGTTTCCACTTGCGCTACATGTACATAGACCTACACACGTTAAGCTTGTTGCGTTTGGGGGATCAAAACAACATTTTACATTTGGATTCATAATTTTCATCCATCAAATTACATATTACTTACTTACTTAGGACTTTCCTTACAATAAAATACAAAACATCTACTCAGTTATCCTACTAATATTATAAACGTGAAAGTTTGTGAGTACCTATGTATGGATGGATGTTTGTTACCCTTTCACGTATAAACTACTGTACGGATTTGGATGAAACTTTACAGTAATATAGGTTATACGTCAAAATAGCACAAAGGGTACTTTTTACAGCGGGAAAACTTCTCATTCCCACGGAAAACCGACTTCCACGCGAACAGAGTCGCGGGCGGCCACTAGTAGGTATATGATAAAAGACGTGCTATGAAATATTTTCCTTGATGAATAAAATTTAACTAAGTAGGTACCTACTTAAAATGCATCACATCTAAGTACATAAATAAAATGTAAAGGCAAAGTACCTAAAATGTAACAATCAAAATAAAACTAACCAAACCTAGCTTATCGCAACGACACAGCAGTAGCCGGCTTTGGCCTGCAAAATATTTGCATGTCTTAGATTCTTTATAATATAAGTATAGGTAACCACGGTCAAATAACCTATGGAGGTACAATTTACAATCACTACATACTTACCAACTTAGTATAAAACAAAGTCACTTTCTCTGTCCCTATGTATGCTTAAATCTGTAAAACTTCGCAACGGATTTTTGTTATGGATAGAGTGATTGAAGAGGAAGGTTTATATGTCCGAATTTAACGCGTGCGAAGCCTAGCGGGCATAAGCTAGTAATTACTATAAAGAAATAGGTAAGTAGCCAGGACTCTAGTCTGTGACCGGGAATTATATTTCTCATACAAACCCTAGCCGACTGTCTGGTTACAAAAGACCTCCCATTTGTTAGGTGAGGGCAGGGGCCTCTTGGGTATTTCGCTTGTGCGAGGGAGGCAGGGGGGGTTAAAAGCGCTTGTTAAGAACGGAAGTAGGTACAGAAATCAGTTTTCTAAAAATAACGTCCTGGAATCGTTATCAACACATATCCAAGTCTACCTAATCTCTAAGCATTATTTTATACAGATGCTCAAAAAACTAAATAAAGTAACAGTTGGGTTTGTCAACCTACTAATATTATAAACGTGAAAGTTTATAGTATGTACAGATGTATGGATGGATGTTTGTTACTCTTTCACGTAAAAACTACTGAACGGATTTGGATGGAACTTTACATTAACATACGTTATACATCATTATAACACATAGGGTACTTTTTACCTCGGGAAAATTTCTTATTCCCACGGGAAACCGACTTTTACGTGAACGGAGTTGCGGGCGGCCACTAGTAATTTAATATGTTCCTTACGTGGTGGTTCACGCTTTAACAAGATTTTTCGAAAGCCAAAAAAGAGTTTCTCTACATGATATTCGCAATGAAAATAGGTATAATAACCAGTTATTTAAGGGAGGTTATTCGAGTGCCCTGAACTTCTGTACCTAAGTATCTTGTAGCGGAGTGAGGGCGGTTGCTGCCGGCACGTCGTCGCCAGCCTCGGTCCGGCAGTGAGTGTCGCGCGTCGCCGCCGCATAGATGGCGCGAGAGGCCCACCGACACAATTACTCCTACAATCTATCGCGAGTGACGTAGGCGAGGTGCAGAGGCATCTCGCAGCCAGTTTTATACATGATGTGATCGTACATGACGTGCCTCAATCACTCTGCTCGCTGCAACCATGATATTCGCCTTTCTAGCTTGTTCGATTCTTGGATTTGTTGTCATTAAGCCTACTCTTGTAAGTTTCTGGGATACCCCTACCTGCGTGTACTTTATGACATTTATTATTTTACTCCTTCTCATAAACATGGGTCAGTACATATTAAAATGTGTATTAATAGTTTAAAGGATAATACTAAAAAAAACAAAGAGAAAGATTTATCAATCTTGATCTATCCAACATTGTGGTAAGTAGTTTAACCACTTAAAAATCGTTTTCAGTACAATTGAGACAGTAACAAACAGTAAAGTTGTATCGCTTTGGTTCTATTTTTTCTAATAGGGTCAAACAAGGCAATCATCTTTTTTTAGGACGTTAAGACATTATTTACATGATTTCAGTAACTTAATACTAACTAAGATCAAAGTAAGCAATTTTCCCTTAAAATTCCTCTCAAAAGATTTGGCTGTAAAAAATGCATTAATCATTTAGGATAAAATAAAAACTAGCGTGTTATTAGTCATTTTGACATGTTGTACAATCGATTCTTCGGTACGCATGCGCTCTGCCTTTCGTTATGTCAAATTTCCCGCGAAAATGGCATGACAACAACCAATTAAACATAGTCAAGCGTGTGTTGCGTCTATAAATTATTATTTGGTTTTCATACTTAATGTACCTGAGTAATTGTATTCAGAAGGTAACTTTACTCAAATCCTTGCTAAGGTTTGCATGCTTTTAGTACAACTTACTTTATCATGATAATAAGCCGATAACATAGATTGTTCCTTAATAGGAAAAGATTGACACACATAGCATACAAGAAGAGGAATTGTACATCTACATAAAAAATAAGTTGAGAAATAGGACATGAAGGGCACAAGTAGGTAACTCGATAACCGAGTAGATATATATTTTATGACAATCGTAAACAAGGAAAAACTCTGTTACTGATATAAGTTGTTTGCGTCATGAAACTCATAAATGTGGATAAGTAGATTCTTTTTATACCTCTATGCAGGGACGTATTTTAGATTTTTACACCCCGGGCAAAAATTATACGGCCGCCCCTCAAACTCTTCAACCTAAAAAAGGCAGTTTGCCATCTTTATTACCAATCTATTCTCTATCAACTTCAAAAAAAACTTTGCGCCGACACCGAAAATAGCCGACAGGCAGGAATACACATGCGCTCGATCACTTAGATACAGGTATTTACTTGTTGAAACTTAAAATAAATGACTTTTATAATAGTTCTACCCATGCAGCCCCGGATCTTCAATTTTTTTTAGGCGGGGCATAATCTGAAATATGCCGCCCCCAACCACTTTTATTTATTTTAACCTTTATCATCTTTATAATTTCAGTTATCAGATGTCAAATAGTTTCCGTGTTATGCTTATTTATTTACAGATGTATAGATATGAACGCGTAGGATATACAGGGTGTTTGCTGGGTGAGTAGCCAAATGAAAATGGCGGTTAGGCGAGGCTATTAGCTATTTACTTCTACTTATTAAATTGCATTTTGTTTCAAGTTTAAGAATTTACAATACTTTTAAGATTTTCCTAACCACAAAAATATTTTTAATTTAAAGCCTAATACTGGCCCCGATTCTGAAAACACTCTCTAAACTAAACTAAAACTATCGCTGTCACTTACTGTTCAATAGTATAAGACAGAGACAGGTAATCATTTTAGTCCTGTCAAACTAAAATGTACGTGCATTATGACACGGCGAAGGCAATTTTAGGCTAGTCCTCAGCGGATTTCGTTCAATTTTACAATGATGTGGACTAAATTTAGTGAGACCAATGTACCTGTCTTTTTCTAATACGAAGCATGAAAAAGTGACAGCGATATTTTTAATTTAGTTTTAGAGAGTGTTTTGAGAATCGGGGCCACTGTCTTATTCAGATGCAATCATAAATTTATACCAATCATCTCACAAAAAGTTACAGTGGATTCATAAACTTCGTTGAACCAGTGGGAAAAAAATGTAATGTCAACTTTGCTATGAAAAAAAAATACGTGTTTGAAAATTTCATTTGCTTTTCAAAACTTTTTCAGTTAATACACTTTATATCGATATGCTACATGTAACATTAACAATTAGAAATCTCGACAAAAATGATAAGTTAGTCCCCAAAGACGACTGATAAGGAAGGTACAAATCCGTTCAACTACCTATGTAAAAACTTCTGCCTCATTCTAACAAATCTTTAACAATTATGCTGTCGCATTTGACTCTCCCTTCACTTTTCCTGCCTCGAATAGAAGAGAATTAAGGATTCCTGCTATCTCACACGTTTGACTCCGGTCCGCGCAGATTTTCGGTGACGTACACTTTTCGACAGTTGGAGTAAAATGTCGCTTGAAAATAAGCGTATCATCTATCCGGCTTGCGTTCGTCCAGTCATGACCAACGGTAGCGTGGATTTACGCATGCAAGCAAATCTCATCTGGTGGTGGAAGCCGCAGAATATTATGCTATTTGCGACCTTTGCAAGAGGCGACCGAAAAATGAACTCGAACGTTAAAAGATTACTGTCGGGAACAATCTGCTTCCTCCAGCCCGCGCCCGCTACCGACCCCGTGGTCACGATTGTGGTAACAGCCTTAAGTTTTCTCTATAAATACACCTCTCAAACCAGCAGGTGCGGCATTCAACAATTGGTTTCATCGCCTGTCAGATCCGACTCCCGTCGGGTTTCTTGCTGGCTTCTTAAAGAAAGGCTCAAGGAAACAGTGTATTGAAAATGATCGCGACGCACTGAGGACCGTACCCAACTAGGTGGCCGTAGTAGTTCGGTGAAGCTGTAAAGTCTACATTTGGGCCAACAGCAATCGTTACTCAGAAAATTAAATCATTTTTTTATACATAAAAATAGCAAATAAGAGAAATGTTGTATGGTCACAAAATAGATATAACAATAGGCATAGATTTTTAGAATGAGACAAAACTCTTACCTACATAGGTAGTTGAAGGGGTTTTGTACCTTCCTTACCGGGCGTCTTTGAGGACTAACTTACTGTTTTTGTTGAGATTTCTTACTATTTATGTTACATTTAGCATATCGATATAAAGTATTTTAATTGTAAAAATTTTTAAAAGCAAATAAAGTTTTCAAACTCGTAAACTTTTTAATTTTTTAGCAAAGTTGATATAAAAAATCCCCACTGGTTCAACGAAGTTTATGATCCTACTGTAACTTTTTGTGGGATGATTGATATAGATTAATGATTGCATCTGAACAAGACAGTATTAGGCTTTAAATTAAAATTATTTTTGTTTGGTCTGAAAGTAAATTAAAAAAAATTGACTTTTCATGAAAAAATCGGGATTTAAAAGTATTGTAAATTCAAAACTTGAACCAAAATGCAATTTAATAAGTGCGACTCACCCACCAAACACCCTGTATATTTTATACACAGCACAGGATAGAATTTGAAATAAAAAATATATGTACCTATAGTAAAAATAAAAATCAAATAGGTGTACCTATTCAATTGCAATTTTTATGAATTAAAATTAAAATTTACTTTTCGAGCTTTTTGTTCAGCAAAATAATCTATGACTTTGTCATAATTTGCGTTCCTGCGCGCGAACTGATACGCATTTTTGAAATACGCCTAGAGAGGCGCCTCTCGAATAATATGTCACATGTTCCGTGTGCTGTCCCTGAGTATCGGTCAGTGATATGGCCACAGTAAAATAAGAGTGAAAGTTCTGTAATTGAACTTTAATTTATTCTGTGGGCAAAGTTAAGTAGGTATTATGAGTTGTTATTTTTTTGTAAATAATGAATTTGGCCGTCCCCTGAACTTGCCGCACGGGGCATGGGCCCCGGCTTGCCCCTCCCTAGATCCGGGGCTGTACCTACCCATGCTCTTGAGTATTTTTTTTTCCCGTGTCCGGGCCGCCCCTTGAAAATGGGCCGCCCCGGGCAAATGCCCGATGGTCCCTATGGGAAATACGTCACTGCCTCTATGGAAAACGGTTTCTATTTTTGCATGAACATGACCTTCCTAAGCTGAAGCGCCGGAAGATTCTTTCAAATGATATGCATTTTAAATTGGACCCAGCTTCAACAAACACTCGCCTTGGAACATGAATGATGAGCCCATTCCATACCTCTGAAGCGGACAATTTTAATATTCCTCTCAAACGATTTTTGCAATGAAAAATATTTTTGCAAAATTTCCTTTAATGTATCTTTTTCGATGCCCTAATCTGTCTTGGATTAAGGCGAGGGAATAAATTGCTAAATAACTGGAGGATTAAGGGACTAGAGGTATTAAAGGCTGATTAAGTATTCTGTTTTCCCAAAAGACGATTTGATTAATTACAGCTTTGCAACGAGGACGGCTACATTTATCATTTATAGACTTTGTAGCATATTTAGTAACAATAGTGTTGGGAAGAAATATCTCCTAGGAATAGAACACAAAGATACTATAAATAAATATTAGATCCGTGGAGCAACGGCCGCGCCGCTATAAATAATAAATCGATACACTGCACTTGCTGCTCTGCCAACCTGCATATTTACTCGTTCTTTTCACTGCCAAATATGATAAGAAATTATTTTCTTATTGTTGACGTGTAACTCGTTATGGTTTTTTTTCTTTTTTTCTGAGTTCTAACATAAAGTACTTACCTACATATAGATACAGACGCTCCATTCATAGATTGCAGGCAGCGTCGTCCCGTTTGTAGGTTTGTGGGTCAATCTATAACCTATCTATAGAAGTGCCTACATCTTGGAAAACAAACACGTTCTGTGGTAAACAGTGGGGATGTTTTCCTAAGTAGGTATTGACATGGGGTGTGTGGTGAGAGTTACTAACCTACACTAAAGTCTTGTCTTGTCGCGGTTTATTGTTAATGTGCTTGGAAACTGGAATAGAATTCCGAGAAGGTTGTTGATTTTGCGCCGTACGGCCAAAAAATTGACTTTAATTTACCATCTATGTTGCCGGCTTTTTATGTTAGATGATTTTAGCTTTAATTTGATCTAAGATCTAAAGTGTCTCTGTTCACCCGAGGTTTTAAATGAAAAAGCTAAACCAATTTTAAGTTAAAATAAAAGTAATGAGATCGATTCCAAAATTAAACAAGTGTAATCAGAGGGGGTAACAATGTTTGATCAAAATCTGCTTTGTTCAAGGAATGTTTAGTACAACTCTACAAAATATACTTTCCGCAGTGTTCTTCTGAAATAGCATGCCCCGACGGGCGGCTGTGTCCTGCTAGATGGCACTGCTGCACCGCGGGCTGCTGTGCCCCGCTCGCCACCTCTCCTGCCACGGATTATGATGCTAAAGAACTTGCTTACCCCTGGTATGCTCAATGGTAAGATTTTTTCTAAATTAAAGTAGGAAGAAGAACGTAGAAATCAGAAAATACCTACATTTTGCGTCCACTTTATACACGCGATATCTATAAGTGCGTGGCAGCCTAGTGGCTGCAGGAACTGGATATTAATACCAAAGATTCTGGGTTCAATCCCCACTAGTGTGTACCATTAATTCGGTTTTTCCCAAATTATGTACCTACATGTTCATAACGTGAGGAGTCGTGAGGAAACCTACATGTTTGGATGATTATCCATCGTGTGCACCAACCCGCACCGAGTCAGCGGGGTAAATTACGGCTCAATACCTTTCCAAGAAGGGGTCCTCCTGTGTTCAACTGCGGGACGTATATAGGCTGCTTATTGTATGCGGTTTCTCCCACCCGTCCAGAGCTTTCCAAGAAGGGGTCCTCCTATGTTCAACCGCGGGACGTAGGTTTATAGGCTGCTTATGGTTGTATACGTTTTTTCCCACCCGTGTCCAGGCCAGTCCTCTTCCTGCTGGGCACGCTGGGCGGCGTGGTGGTGTGCTGCGCGTGGTGCCTGCTGGTGCGGCGCGCGGACGACGACTGCTGGCCGTGCTGCCGCCGCCCGCCGTCCGAGCGGGACTCCGCCGGCTCGCTGTACCCCCCGCCGCGGTACAGTCGCTGCGGGTCTTTCCACCAGGCCCCGCCGCCGTACTCCGAGGTTGGTCCGACTAAAAACGTGACTAGACCGTGGATAAAGGTTTTTTTGGCGTAAAGCACAATGGTATTGCTCTCTGCCACGTTAACTTTAAGAATGAAATGTACCTAACCAAAAGTTTGTCAATAAATTATATAGTTTTCCGCCTGCGGCTTCGCCCGCCTGGAATTCGGTTATATCGTGCGACATGGTAAGGAGTAGCCCAAGTCTTTCCCAAGGTCTAGGTCTAGACTCCAGACTATTTGTCAAAATGGTTTAGATTTTATGTTTGACAATAAGGAACTTCCATATAAACTTTCATCCCCTATTTCAACTCCTTCTACCCTTTTTTTCGCGATAAAAAGTATCCTCAAGTTCAGTTCTTCATATCAAATTTCATCAAAATCGGTTCAGTGGATTAGGCGTGAAAGCGTAACAGACAGACAGACAGAGTTACTTTCGCATTTATAATATTAGTAGGGATAACGATAGACAACTTACATTTTTACTAAACATTGAGCGTAAGTAAAATCTGAATGCCTACTATGTAACCATTTGTTTTGTTATCCTTTAATCATTCTTACTTTTTTCAGGTGACGTCAAAGCCAGAATTGTACCCTCTCGTAATTACGTGCGGTGAAGGAGAGAACAAAAATGGCGGCGGGAACTACCTTATGGTCCACTATTTTAGGAACTACGTAATACGAGCTCCAGGTAAATAAAACTTAGATAAAATCATTCTTACGCACGTCATCTTGTAGGTAACTAGTTTCGACCCACGTAGGATTTCATGCATTGTTAATTGGCTTCCCATCTTAGTTCTTGCTGCGTAGGGAAACCTTCATAAATTGAATTAATAACGATTTCTATCCATTAGACAGACACAGTTAGTCTTGGGAGTTTGTCGCTTCGTAAACATGTTAAGTCCAGTAAAAAACGTTGTGAAAAAGCACGAGGGGGCATTGCGATTAACTAAACTTAATATTACAACCGTAAGTTTTTATTCTATTAAATAGAAAAACGTTGATAAAAGGTGAAATTGAGTTTAGGTTTAGTTTTAAAATAAGAAATTAATTTTATTATTAACAAAAATATTTTTCCGATGCAGGTTCTTTGTCAGCGACGAGCACTGCGGAATCTCTCAACTCGAGTTTCATCTGTAACGCAACAAATGAGGTAAATAAGTGAACTATGGGAAAATAACCGTATGTCTGTCGTTAGGCCCGTAGGCCCCTAGTAATTATTATTATTAAACCTCTCTTGTTTTCGTATGCTAGTTTGTCAATTTAATTCCGATACATTATTAGTTTAACTCAAAGTTAGAAGGAATCAGATAGGAATCTGTCTGACGATATAACAACGGTAACTGGGAGTTGTGGTTCCTACCTAATGCGTTCATTAATTTACGGAATAATGTATACCTATGATATATTAATAAATAGTTACGTTTTAACTATTTGCACGCATTTTCGCAGGCAAATACAATCATCCCGCCTCCATATTCCCGCGGCAGCATGGAGGAGTGCGCGGGCAGCGTTGGGGGCGCGGGGGGCGGCGCTGCGGGGGGCGGGGGCGGCGCTGGGGGCGGGGGCGGCGCGGGGGGCGGGTGCGGGCGCTCGCTGCTACGCTCGCTTTCCTCGCTGACCGAGACCCGCCCCGCGCGCCCTCGCTCACATCATACACATACATTCCAGGAGAATCTCATCACCTCGCCTGTACAACCACTGGTTAGTAATCTCAGGTCTCATCTCAACTATTGTTTTGTATTGGCGTATTGCAGGGACGTATAGCGTTCGGGATGTGGGCTATTACGCACTCGTGCTTTTTTTTTACCTTTCCCGCACTCGTGCGTTTTCTTCCCAACTGTCAAAATAATGTCTATTAAAAAGAAAAATTAAACAACCATGAAGTTTTTACTAAAAAAAAAAGAAGTTTTTATGATTCATGTTAATACATAGCGTAGGTATATTTCTAAAAAAGCTACAAATTTGTTTCGATATCAGATTTTATGATTTGATTGAATCAGTGAGGTTAGGTTTAATCTCATTAAATTTCTTTTTTATTTCATATCAATAAAAAAAATCTACTGAAGACTTGGCTGTATGAGCATAATGGGTAAAGTAAAATGGCGCCATTTTCCAAAAAAATCTTTGCAAGTTTAGTAGTTTGTTGCACAAAATGAGTAATTTCGACATTTTCGATCCTAATTTGTGTGAATTAACACCACCGGAACTCAGTATAATTGCACAAAATGCTTCGGAGAATATGTTACCGGAAAAGTCAAAAAGTCGCTACATATCTACATACGACGAATTTATTGCGTGGAGAGAAGAGAAACAAGCAAAAAGTTTTTCAGAAAATGTTATGTTGGCATACTTCTCCGAAGTCTCAGCAAAATTAAACCTTCTACGCTATGGTCGAGGCTTTCGATGATAAAAAATATGCTGAAAATAAGGAACAACGTGGATATAAGTGAATACCCAAAATTAAATACTTTTTTAAAACGACAATCAATTAACATTGAATGAAGTGGAAAGGTTTTTAAACGAAGCTCCCGATGATCGTTACTTAGCCACAAAGGTAATTTATTAATAAGTACTTATATTTTTCTTAAGTATTGTTTACGAAATACATTATTTAAAAAAATATTGAAAAAATCCCTTTTTTGTAGGTTGCTTTGATTTTTGGCGTTGTTGGAGCTTGCCGCAGAGAGGAGTTAGCCAATATTAATTTAAAAGATATTGAAGCCCATGGAAAAATGCTAAGTACTTATCAAGTTTCCGAACACGAAAAATAAGATCCCGAGAAGCTTTGTTGTTGAAGGAGATTTTCTAACAATAGTGCAAAAATATATGGATCAGCGGTCTAAAAAAGGAAAAACCGACAGTTTTTTTCAAAATTACCAAAAAGGGAAGTGTACAAGCAATCGGGATAAACAAATTTGGTAATATGCCAAAAGAAAAAGCTACGTTTCTTGGTCTGCCGGATGCTGAGTGTTATACTGGAGCACTGCTTCAGAAGGACCTCTGCTACATTATTGGTAGATTCAGAAGCCAATTTGACGTCCTTAAAGCGACTAGGTGGTTGGAAATCGAACAAAGTTGCAGAAAGCTATTTTGGTGATTCATTAAACAACAAACTAGGAACTGGAAAAAAAATCACACAAGCCAATTATTTAAAGTCCAGTCTGTCTCCTTCACACGTTGAAGAGAACGTTCGACCATCTACCGTCGTTGATAATGATAATTCATCAGATCCAGTTCCATCAACTAGCAAACGCCCTTGTATGACAAATATAAATGAACAATCATACGAAATTAATAATAGTTTGTCTCAAGTAAAAATGCAATCTAAAACTTCCTGATTTAGAATAAAAAACTGTACTAATTTCAATGTATATGTGAATTATCACTTTTATAAGAAATAAATGATTAGTTAGTTGAGTTTATTTTATTTTATTAAATTGCTTCTTTTTTTCGCAACTGTATTAAAAATAGTCGTTCAGTACACGTGCGGAACCGTCATTGCAACTCGTCATGCCTGTCAACCCTCGCCTTCGACTGTGCCTCGGCTCGGGTAGACATTTGTCGGAACTCGTTTTAATGACAGCCTTTCCGCACTTGTAATGAAATATACTATTTACGAAGTCATACAACGTTACAATACTTATCTTGAAACGACAGAACATAAGAGAGATCTTTAATAAAAGTGTGTTTTTTCTTGCAGCAGGAGCCTTCATTCGACCTCGAGCTGGAGCTGCTCGACTGCGAGATGTACTGCGACGGGGGCTGCAAGCCGCGCGTGGGGGCGTCGCCGCCGCCGCGCCGCTCGCCGGGGGCGGGGTCGCAGCGGGACGTGTACGGGCTGCGCGCCATGTTCACGGGCCCGTCCCCCGACCGCGCGCCGTGCGCGTCGCCCCCGCGCCCCACCAGCCCCACGCAGTCCTCGCAGGACTCCACGCTGCGCCGCGCCAGCGACGAGCGCCGCCCGCGACGTAGCGACTCCGTCAAGAAGACACCCCGCCAGAGGAAGACGAGCCTGTACATGCCGCTGTCGCTAGCGTACCCGGCGAGAAGCACCAGGATCTCTCCCGGCGCGAGGGTGTCGTCCCGCTCGGCCCCGGCTACCCCGTGTGGCGCACTCGTCCCGAACCTCCTGGCCTTTGGACAGCGAGTGTCCGCGTCCCGACACAGCTCTAGATCCTCAAAACTGGAGGAGGAAAACGACCCCCTTATTGCGGGAACGAGTGATGCTGACGCCGATCCCAAATTTTAATCGGCTAACGTCTTTGTGATAGAATAAATAACTGTGAATTTGTTAACTAAAAATGTGATCCGTGTGTTAATTATTTAATCAAGAGAAGTGACAGAAAAATATATTACGATGTCATGTGTGCAGCAGCTATGTTAAAGTTAAGGCCTACACTAACCTAGTAAAACCCCGCAATTCAGTGCAATAGGCAGCCTCCGTGAGACCGAGACTCACGTCTTAATGTTGTGAACGACGCCGTGCTCATTATACCTTAGCTAAATCGACTCATTAGTTAGTAATGAATGTAATGTAAAATATTTTAATGCAATTAGATACATTTTAAGGACGAGAGCTTGATGGACCATTGTTCACTTGACTTCTTACAATTATTAAAACTCTGGTATTGGTTATGGCGATTTTATTTAATTATTATTATTTTAATGCATAAGCAAAACAATCCGACTCTTTAACAAAATATAACGTTTTTTTCCAAATGAATCGCCCTGTGCAACTAGGTTATGTTATAAGGAAGAGTTTGGAATATTATTACGACTTGCGCAGCTTATAAAAATATAATATGATAAAAAATGAATAACTGCCTATATACGACATTCGCTTCAGTAGCATATCGCCCTTATTAGTAGCAGTGTTGCCATTTACGTTCGACTTTGACATATTATCCTGTCATTGCAATTGACATTGACAATTCACATTATTTGACTGACTGACATATTTTGCTGGAAAATTGTTTTTGTTTCGGTCAGTAAAATTATTTATTTATGATAGCTTTGTAGAATTCCTAACACGAGAGTTATATTCTCCTCGCAATACTTAAAATAGAAAGACAATGAGTTTACCCACTGATTTCGGTCCAGACTCCGGCGGCAGAGTAAAGGTAAGATCTTTTTGTCTCAAAACAAACAACTCCGGTATTTGGGTCTGTTTTCATAAATATATTAATTTTTCAGGGTTTAATCATTGTGAAACCTATAGTTTACGGGAATGTGGCTCGTTACTTCGGTAAGAAACGTGAAGAAGACGGCCACACGCATCAGTGGACTGTTTACGTGAAACCCTACGCTAATGAGGATATGTCGGCTTATGTCAAGAAAATACATTTCAAACTACACGAAAGTTACGCAAATCCTAATAGAATAGTCACAAAACCACCTTACGAGCTCACGGAGACCGGCTGGGGCGAGTTTGAGATAGTTATCAAAATTTACTTTCATGATTCTAATGAAAGACCTGTAAGTAACGAATTCAAATTCTTAATAAATAACGAAAAATGACATTATCTCAAAGTTAATCCTACTTTCCAGGTAACCCTGTACCACATCCTCAAGCTATTCCAATCGCCAGTGACGGAAGGTGCCCCACCAGTGGTTGGCCGAACCCTAGTCAGTGAGTCATATGAAGAGATTGTGTTTCAAGAGCCTACGCAACTAATGCAGCATCTGCTGAACAGTGTCAAACCTATAACCAATGGACAGTGGAATCATGAGACTAAATGTAAGGGTTATATTTTAATAAACAATTCCTTTTTGAGAAAAGTTATTAAACAGGAAATTTGCATGTGGGTTTTAATAATAGATGTCTATTTAGAGTCAAAAACCAAAGACACAGCCACTTATGTTTCCCTTCTAGGCTTATACCTTTTATTCAACTTAAAACGAACATCATAATTCCTTCATCTTTTGCAAATAAGTAGCCATAAAAGACACCAAAGGGATTCCTTTTTGTTTTCAACAATGTATTTCTAACAATTAAACTGTGTATTCATTTACTTTTCAGTTGAGGAGAAGAAAGAGAAGACCTTAGAAAAGATAGTAGCTGCACAAGCCAAAGTCCGTAATGAAATATCCGAGCTTAAAGAAAAACTGTCTCTTGCCAAAGAAACCATTTCTAAATTCAAGGATGAGATCGCTAAAGTACAAAACTCTCAGTCAGGAAGCCTTATTATGGGCATGTAGCAGTTAAATAGAATGTTTTAAGGCATCCAACTATATAGTAAAGAAGATTTAACTACTAATACAATATCCAGAAAAGAATTTGAATGCTAGAAATGGCCTCACAATATTTTTATTTTGCCTACCTTATTAGCAATGCATTGTAATGTACTGTTGTAAATACTTTAATGTACTTGTCTCTTACAAATTGTAGTTTAACAGCGAAACTAAAAGATTTTTTCATAAGATAAGCTCAATTAATTAAAATGTGTGATAAAATAATCTATTGCAATAACTTACATTTGTAACTTATAATGTGGTTTTTGGGATAGTAGCCCCCAAAGTGTCTATCTATCATAAGGCAATACATTGTAAAGAAGTATTAAAAAAACTTTACAAAATAATTATTGAAGGTAATCATTATTATTACAATACTAAGCTTATATTTAGTGTGAACTGTGTTAAGCTAGATATCTAGGTATAAATAATCAAAAGACTGCTTTATACCGAGTATAAATAAAAGTTTTAATATAAGAATTCTGCCTCCTTTTTAATTTTAAATTCATTGAAAAAAACATTACAGCCAAGACATTATTGTTATCAATTAACTTATTTATTTGGTGATTGTACACCTTTTCTAATACAACTCGTCAAGTAAGAAATCGATTACTCCATGTCCACACAACCCTAGCCAATGGCCTGCCCAAGGTCATCGCGGTATTTTTAGGTACCTGTCTACATTTCAATAAATTTCCTATCGAAATATTGATCCACTAATATTACTTGTAGGAAAACTACCGGAATTGGTTTTGGCATACGTTATTTGTTTAAGTTTTTATACGTCGCAAGTATTAGTTTTTTGTTCAATAAGTTTAGTAATATAGGTACTCCTATCACATGAGTAAAGAAACTGAACAGAGACAAAGCTTCTAAAGAGCTAGCAAAATTTATACCTATTTTGGTAGGGTTGGCACAATTGAATAAATTAAAAATATAAATGTACTTTTTTTTCATTTTTTTTATTAAAATAGGTTTTTTTTTACAAATTACATACTCTAAATATATTTTTTTTATTACTTTTGGTTTTTTATAATTTGTTGTGTCTTTTAATCGAATGATAAATTCTAAATCTAATATAAAGTTTTTTCAAATAAACCAATGGGAAACACTCACATGGCATATAAAATGTACAATCTTGCAAACGTGCTAATATGTCATTACCAATATTAACATTTTTAACAAACAAATTAACCAAGATAGATTACAATGACCTGACACGAAAAACTCAGGTGCGTCAAAAAAGCGTCTCCTCGCTTTCGGAATGATACCGGGAAGCCCCCTCTCCCCCCTCTCCCACTTGCGAAATCCTGCGCTCCGATTTTATTGTAGGTAGTTACTTATTGTAGGTATGTATCTACAATAACTTTTTTGGGAAATATATTCAGAATTACTTACACAATTTTACCGAAATATCTGGTAATTTTCCGTAAAATATATAATAATGAGTATTGAGTAGTTTTAATTATAGAGTTGTATACCTTTCAATCTACATAACACATTATAAAATTATTAATATAAATTAAGTTTCAAGTACAAACTTACCTAGTAGACTCCTTGGGATAGTTAAAATAAGAAATATTTTTAGTCTTTCTATTATTATTCATGCACACAGTACAATGTACAACCATATTTACAAAACTTTTTAAATACTAAAACAAAAGTATTACTACGTATTATGTGAGAAACTCGAAAACAAAAACAAAACACGCACAACGTTCGAGCGTCGCGTCACGCCTGCACGCCCTGAGATTGACCACTGGCTGATCTAGTTTGAAGTGGTTTCGGCTCATACGTGACAAGCGGCCAGTGGTCACGCACACACACGCGTTGCACTTGTAGTGATGTACCTGTCACAGCGCATTCGTATGTAGCTTTGTCTCTGTTCAGTTTCTTTACTCATGTGCTCCTATATTATAAGGATTAGTAAAGTGCTTATTCAATGTAGGCACCTACAGTAAAGTCGGTTTAACCAACGTCACTTGCAATATAGATGTCAAAAAATCCGTTAAGTATTTTTCTATTCAAAAAAAAAAAACATTCGAACAGTTTTTTAAATACATTATGACTTTCAGAAAATGAAAAAGATAATACGTAATTCATTCCCTACCTACTCTGACCCCATGTCCTACAAGCAATGACCTACATTGTACCTAAGATTTCCCAAAGGCGAAGCGTGTTACTAATTCTCTACCAACATAACAGGTGTCGATGCCGATACATAAACCTACGGTATTAAATCGTAACTATCTGATGGTCAAACAGCTAATTCGTGAGATAGTTAAACCTACCATCGCGTGACCGCGGCCTGGGTATGGACTAGGGATGTCACGAGGTGCTTTTTATTTGACTCGTTACATAGCTTTCGAAGGGACTTTATAAGTGACTCGTATGCGATGTACGTGCAAAGCAGGAGGCTAAGATTTTGGGTTACCATCTTAAAATTCAAGGTTAAGATGTGGCATAGGTACTCTATGGGCTCATTTCTCAACACCAATGCATGCACAAAACACGAACGTAGAATAAGTATTGAATTGATTAAAAATGAGCTTGAATTAACTCGACTTGCACATCACTACCATGAATGCATTAGGTACATATTCATTATTTTTTTACATCGATAACATAAGTGAGCATATGGCAAGGCAAATATCAAATGTTAGATCGATTCCATCATTTGTCCAAAAAAGTTGTTTTCTTTGATACTTAGCTATAATTAGCATTTCTATCTAGGTACCTACTTATAAATATACACCAACAGAATTTTGTCTAATTCGCCCGCTATAACTTAACAGCTATTCCACTGCGTTATACAAAAGGCCTCAGATTTGATTCCCTGGTGGATGAACTAAGGAAGTTAGCTTAGGAAAATAAAACCCGATTGGGAAACGATTTAACAATAGCTGATGAGTGTCATATCGTAAGAAAAGTCAAAACCAATTTACATTTTTTTCCCGCCATTGAAACAATATGGCGGATAGTTGAAGCAATTACAGTAAACATCGTCGACCAAGGCTGTAAAAAATAATGCCAACGATAAATAAATTACATTCGAGTGAATATTGCAAGAGGCTAGGTTTCTCATTATTGGCTGCGAATTAGCACATGTGCGCCTATGGGCAGCAGTCCAGTAATTGTTGAATACAAGGTTGAAAGAAATGTAGACAAGAACGAATCTAACTAGCACACCAAGAGTTTTGTAAGATATATGATTTCAAAATATCGTAGTAGTTAGTTTATTTGAAAAATATGTAAACCTATACGAAAAGATACTAAAAAGAAGTTAGAGAATTTAAATGTTTGGATGTAACTTCCTGCACCGATTGTATGAAGCCTTTTGGCTATAAAACGCTACGTTTTTAGGCAGTGACTTATACTTATTACTGTTATTTAGGCTCATTTTATTTTCACAGAAAAACAAAATGATTTAAATTTTACACCAAATAAATAACACTTGATAGAATACCTATCACATAACTTTAAAGAACCCAACTATAAACCCTGGTTTATCCCTCAATTTTGAAACTACAGAAACATTACTGCAGAAAAACGTATAGATTTATACTCTTACTTTAATTTCAGTAATATTTGATAGTAAAACTAGAAAAAGTCTATAAGTAAAACAATTAAATCTCCTGAAATCGAAATTGCTACGAAAGTTGTATTCTGAAGACACTGCGTAGCAACCGTAACGCTACACCGTAGCTCTACTACAATGATGCTACAATTTTCTATACTACGGATCTTACAGATAGTATTCTAAAGATCTTCTATATTTTTGTTTTTTGTTATTCTTATCTTCTTCTTAGATTTGAGATCGATTTTCTTTATCACCAACGAATTCTTACAGGAAATCATCGCGGGCTCATAAGCTTTGTTTTGTGAAAACAAACAAATTATTCTAGATCTCCGATAACCCCAGTTCGAAATGTCATACAAGGGCTATAACGCGGAACTCGGCTCGTGTTCGTCATAAATCAATTTTATTACGTTCGTAACACGTAACTACTGCCCACTTGTTGACCGATACCCACAACGTAGTCCAAGGTCGGACGTTTTATAATAATTACACTGTAAATAATTAATTATAATAACTTTGGAAAATGATGAAAGGTAATTACGGTGAGGTAAAAATTGATTCTATGAGACTTTGATGATTGTGGTTTATTTTAAGTTATTTCCTTTTTTTATAGACGACGATTAAAGGAAATCTTTCAATAGAAATTTGATTTTAATCGCTGATGATTGAAATATAATTTTAGATTATCTTTATGTAGTTTTTTAATCAACCCTTTTGGTTTCTACGTTCTTGCAAACCTCAATAATAACTTGTAAATAAAAACAACGCAGTACAAAACCACACTTTATTAAAATATGAATAACTAACAATAGGACACAACACCCAACTTGAGCAATATAATATCTTCTGTATTCACACTGTAAACTTCAACTTAACTTTAATCATACTTTAACAAAATAATCTTCTTACACTAAGTAATAAAGTCACTTTCTCCTTAATTTATCAGAACCAGCTGTTCTCCTTCTTCATCCGGTCCCTGTGTCTCCCGCGCATGTCTAAGTTCTGGAATATTCTCGAGAGGTTCTCCAGCTTCTGTGGTGGACTCTGAGGCAGCTGCTGCAGCTTGTCCTTATCCTCTTCGAGGCACAAGTCGTAGGTCAGCCTCTCTCGTTGACACAGCAGCTTGCCGGTCGCTATATTTAAATTGGTGACTTGTCGCGCCGCGTTTTTGAACCGTGTTTTGGGAGACACTTGAGTTCTGTCACTGTCATCGCTCTCGGACTCACTGACTAACCGCTGCGGGACTTCTCTCTTCTTCACCTTCGTCGCTTTCAAGTAGATCGGCTCAATGACGTCATACGTGTTCTCTCGTAGAAGATGCTGTGACGGCTTGCACTCTTCCAGAGACTGCTTCCTCGTCAGCCCGTGCACCTGAAGCGGCGTCAGCGGCTTGAGGTAGTCGTGGATCTTCAGCGACTTGAGTGACGGCAAATTTTCCCGCGTACCGGGCCGCGTCTGGTTTATATCAAAAACTATCAGTTTTGTAGTCGACCTCTGTAGTTTCTGACCGATGGCCGGCAGGGGATGGAAAGGTGACAGGTTTGGTTTGATTTGTATATCGTTTTCCAGCATGGTACTTCTGACTCTTTTTTTGGCGCGTAATTTCGGCGCGTAGATGGAGGTGAGCGCGCGAGCGTTGGCGGCGGCGAGCGGCGCGAGTGTCGGCGGTTGCGTCCCCCCCCGCGCGCCCCGCGCCGCGCCCCCGCGCCCCCGGCCCGCGCCGCGCCCCCGCCCCGCGACCCCGCGACCCCGCCACAGCACTCGCCACTCACCGCGCTATGTGCCGACTTCCCACGATGGACACTGCCAGCTAACTGCTTCGCAATTACCTTTTGTTACTTTTCTAAATTAACATTTGCATATTTTAAGCAGTTTTGTTTTTCAATGGCAATAACATTTCAAAAATTCTACAGACCTTAATACGTCAAAGTTGTCACTGGTTAAAATGAATCGCAAACAATAATGCCTCTGTTGAGATAATTCTAATCAACTTTTTAAACCAAAAAAATAACCGTTTAAGATCTTAAACTTAACTACAACATAAAACATTGACTCCTACAATCACTAATTAATGATGTATTACAGTCGTATTTTACTATCACTTTGAACTGTCTTCTCTTAAACAAGTATTATCTATGAACACGATTACCTTAATCTAGTTTAATACGCAACGCAACCTAAAGACTACTCCAACTTTCATCAAAGTAAAAACGCATATTCTGACAATTGGTCATCACGAAGCGACATAAAACTATCGCAACAATGCAGGCATCGATCCGACTGACCTTCACATACTGAACTGTGAAAATGATACTAGAACCTGACAGCTTTATTGAAATGAAGTATTTCTACGATTGATTTGTAAGAAAACTATTTGTGAGATCTATAACTACCGTAGTACAGTACCGGTGTGTGATAATGAGGTATGTACGAAATGAAGACTACACGCTACTGGTATACTTTTTAGGGTTTTGGGAGACATTTTAGAATAAGTTTATTAATATTGACAGTTGCAGCTAAGAAATGGTGGATTTTTTTTAAAGTAACAAATCTTTCTACTTGTCATCGTACGATCTCCTAAAAAAGTGATAGCTAATTAATCACAACTATTATTGCACTACCCACGCAAACAAAAATCATCTTTTTGCTAAAACAAAAATGTGCTAACTTTGTTACATAGGAACTCAATGACTGCAGTAAACCCAACTTAGGATCAATTTGCTTTCATAAGTATTTTACAACGTTGTCAATAGTAGGTACTTCCTACTTGGAAAGTAGTTCGGTCCGACATCATAAGCGGATAAATTATTCTCTCAAGCAAAAAAAATATTTAAGTAAGGCGAGGTAACTTTAGTAGGGAGTTCCGTTTCAAAACAAAAGTAAATTATAACCACCATACAATGAGAAAAGTACTAAAAACATTTTTAGTTACAATGTTTTCATTTCATACTCGTGACTTCCCCACTAACCCAGTCCTAGGTGTTTCGTCCTGTAATCGCACTTCAAATTACTATTATTTTGACCACGGCTATATACGAACGCTATACAAATAACTACCCTTCACCTGCGATACGACTAGCGAGGTAATCAGAACATCATTATTGTGATTGCGTATAAATTATGACTCAGGACTCCAGGCACATGAGTAAAGAAACTGAACAGAGACAAAGCTACATACGAATGCGCTGTGACAGGTACATCACTACAAGTGCAACGCGTGTGTGTGCGTGACCACTGGCCGCTTGTTACGTATGAGCCGAAACCGCTTCAAACTAGATCAGCCAGTGGTCAATCTCAGGGCGTGCAGGCGTGACGCGACGCTCGAACGTTGTGCGTGTTTTGTTTTTGTTTTCGAGTTTCTCACATAATACGTAGTAATACTTTTGTTTTAGTTTTTAAAAAGTATTTAAAAATATAGGAAAAGATTATTTTTTTTGCCATTATAAGGACTTTAACCCAGATAAGCCTACTGTCCTATATTTAGGACAGTAGAAATAAAAAAATATATCAGAATACCCTCTTTATCTAAGATTATTTAGTCTTATGATTTGCAGTAAGAAACGTGTCAGCTTTATTAGAAAAAATAAAAAGACAGTTATTTTAACAGTTTTTACCTTATATTTTACCTTATAAGTGTGTAATAAAAGTGCGTTGCAGACATGGCAAATGACAGGTATGTATAAAAAGTTATATTTTACTCGTGAGTTGTTTTTTTCTGTGTTAATATCTAGTTGATAACCTTAACTTTTGTACTAAATAAATATTCTAGCAAAATAATATAAATAAATTACGTATAACTTGTTACAAATACTAGCGTACTATATATAGGACAGTAGGATAATATACATGATTTTAGTACAATAATACAACTTTTTCTTTACAGACTGTTAGCTGCGCATGAAATTTTAGATGCTTTAGAAAGTGTTTCTGATAATGAAGAAGATTATAGAGAACGACTGATATGTATTCTACCTCCTCTTGTTGATCCTGACTGTCACACTGACGAAGATTCGGGTGAAGAAGATAATGTAACTTTGAATAATTTGCCACGAAACATTCTGCTTCAACCGGCTGAAGTAATGATTCAAGGGCAGATTTTGGTGAGTGATACAGAAGAAGAACCTTCTGATTCTACAGGTCGTATGCTGTCAAAAAGATTTTGCCTGGAGACATAACCACTGAAGATATGAAATGTTTCATCGGCATATGGTTGGTTAGTGGTTATTCATGGCTCCCCCGTAGAAGAATGTATTGGGAAAACTCCCCTGATACAAAGAATGAATTGATCAGCTCGGCTATGACTAGGGATAGATTTGACTTTATTTTTCGCCACCTTCATGTCAATGATAATCTGGATTTGCAAGACAAATACACAAAAGTACGCCCCCTAGTTACACTTCTAAATAAAAAGTTCTGAGAGTTTTCTCCTCTTGAAGAGCATTACAGTGTAGATGAGGCCATGATCCCCTACTATGGTAGACATGGCTGCAAACAGCACATACTCGTAAAAGGTAAACCTATTAGGTACGGGTTCAAAGCTTGGGTTGGTGCTACACGGTTAGGGTATGTTTTATGGATGGAACCATACCAAGGTGCTACAACTATGTGCAATCCAATATATAAAGAATTGGGGGATGTGCTGATTTCACGTGGCTTCGACCTTCCTTATCACGTAGTTTGTGATAATTTTTTTACTGGGACGCCCTTGCTGGAAGAGATAACAAAGAAAGGCCTTCGTTGCACTGGGACAGTTCGAGAAAACAGGACATCTAGTCGTCCTCTGATTACATCGAAGTTACTGAAAAAAAAGGAATGTGGTGCTGTCGATTACAGAACGACACATGACAACACGTTCATTATTGCTAAATGGCATGACAATAATATATTCAGTATTGCTTCTAATGCTGTAGGAATAAATCCTAAACAATCTGCCAAACGCTTCTCACAAAGTGAAAAGAGAAACATTGTCATAGAAGAACCACATATGGTGTCCATCTATAACAAATATATCAGAGGAGTGGATCGGTCTGATGAAAATATTTCATAATCTAGTAAATTACATATAACAATGGGTAATATAATCAATAGTTATCTAATAAACTACACTTTTTGATTACATTCTGTTTTGTCATAAATGGTCTTTTATTTCCTCTTATTATCCTACTGTCCTACATATAGGACGGCTGTTTCCCTGAAAGCCTTACACAAAATTTTTTTTTCATATTTTTTTTTATGTTGCATAAGATCTAATAAACTAAATAATGTAACTTTTTTCAAAATTTTCAGAAAATTTTAGTTTCAGGCTTATCTGGGTTAATGAAGGTAGTGTGAAATCAGGTTTTTTGATAATACCTCCTGACAATTTTATTGAATTTGTTGAATTGCTTGAGCAAAAATTTCGCGAATATTTTGATCTTCATATTAAAAATGTTAATATTGGTAATGAAATATTAGCACGTTTGCAAGATTGTACATTTCATATGCCATGTGAGTGTTTCCCATTGGTTTATTTGAAAAAACTTTATATTAGATTTAGAATTTATCATTCGATTAAAAGACACAACAAATTATTAAAAACCAAAAGTAATAAAAAAAAAATATTTAGAGTATGTAATTTGTAAAAAAAAAACCTATTTTAATAAAAAATTTGAAAAAAAAGTACATTTATATTTTTAATTTATTCAATTGTGCCAACCCTACCAAAATAGGTATAAATTTTGCTAGCTCTTTAGAAGCTTTGTCTCTGTTCAGTTTCTTTACTCATGTGCTCCAGGTTTGTTTACTTTGTAGTTAGGGAGTTATTAAAGCTTTACAGTTAGTGGTCAGTTTGTTCGCAATGAGAGTTCAAAAGAAACAGAGTATAAAACAAAACATACTCAGTTAGTTAAAAAGATTAATTTCTCACTCTCAAAATTGATTTACCTTTTCAACGAAAAAAACATATTGCTGTTTGTTTATAAGTTACAATGCGAAAGGCAGAAACTGGTCAAATATATTGTAACAAATAATAAACAAGATTTGAATAAAGTTTTAGCATTTATGTCTTGACCAATTTTTTGTGCATGTAGGTAACTCAAAAGTACTATGCCACAAGCCCTTCTAAGAAAGTGCTACGAACTTTATCTTGTTCGTTTAAATTTATGAGCCGATTTTTTAACAAATTTAAATTAATTGTAGTTTAGGTTTATTTGAGAATAACTCAAAGATAGAGAATAAATAAAAATATTGCACAAGATTCATTGCAGGCGGAAATTGAATTGTCACGTAATTCAGTATAGGTTCCGAGCCTGTAACTTTTAAAAGTTTCACAAACAGAAAAACACGACCAGCATAGGAGGCCTTTTTGTCCCCATTTGCGATATAAGGTAAAAGAACCAACTATGGACATGAAACGAAGGAGAGTAAGTGCGAAGCCTCTCCAAGGTGTAACTCAATCCAAACACCAGAATGCAACGATGACCTTTTAGCGCAGCGGTGTGTAGTGGGTTCGATTCCCGGGTCGGACTAATTAGTCAATCGTTTCTATCAAAAATAATTAGTGTAATATTGTTGTTCTGTAGTCCATAGGTAGGTTCTAATACCTCTAATACATAAGCTTTATTAAAATTGCTACTTAGGAAAATTGAAGTGACAGTCCGAAGACTAATTTATTTTCACCACACTTTACTTATGTTGATAGCACAGACAAGTTCGCGTTGGCCATCATGCAAGAATTGACCATGAACGCCTACTTAACATAGAATCAATCAAAAGCCACTTTAAATTATGCACCCTACGCACCTTCGACCCTTATCTGATGACCGGCCTCTTTGACCTTAACCTTACAATGACTTCATCGTAGCCCTCGAGAAATGACCAAACACAGCCCTTCTGACTCAGGTGTGACTTACACACCAATTTACCTAAGTAACTCATGAATCATTATAAAGAGGAGAGTGTGTAGTAATTTAATTAAAAAGTTTTTTTTTCAAGTAACTATACACTCCCCTAAATATCTGTAAATCGTTGAAATAGTCACCTTCAGTATCAGTATCTTATAATAGCAATGCTAATGAATGGTAACATAAGAAGGAACTGTAGGTACCTACTGTTAACTGTAAAACAAAACTAATCGGTAACTGGACATCCCTAGCAATCGATGGACATCACTTGTTGGCGTCACTGTCGGTGGACGCGGATTTGGATTGAATCTAATGGCGCGGCGGCTACTAGTTGTATTTTCTACTAATTTACATTTTATTAAAGGCCAATAAATATTGTTCCTTATACTAGTTACCAGTTTGTTTCGTATTAACGTAAAATACCCAGCTTTAATTTCAATCTAAGTAACTGCGTGTCTACCTAAACAGGCACTCTACATTATAAATAAAGATAAAAAAATCATAACCCAATCTAAACAACTACATCGTATCATATCTCCTATCTGATAAGTTACCATCGTCGTGATATCACTTCAAATACGTGATAATTATTCAACGTTTGCCAAAACCCGCTTTGCCGCCAATATCGACGTCACGTCACAATGACGTCACTCGCCCGCGTGATAACTCGCGCCTCGCTCAATGCCAATCGTGAATGACGAACGGAAGATAAAACCACGTTTCATTCACTCACTCGCGAAATTCCTAAGATGTAACACGCAAGTTAAGTAATGTTTAAAGTTAACTTTGCGTATTATAACATGTGATAGTATTTGTAGTAGATAAATATACAATTGTTATTTAGTTAGTTTAATTTAGTGGAGTGTAAATTAGTGAATCATGCTCAAGGTAAGCGATCACGGAAGTAATACTATAATATAGAGTTTTTAAAGTTTTTGTTAATTTAGTTTGCATAATATACATATTTTTATCTTTTATTTCGTTTTCAATAGTTATGAATGATAACGATTTCAATGTAAAGCTATCAAAACAATAACTTGCAGAAGTTTTTTTGTATTATCGAGTTTTATGCATAAGTCATTCGGTAGATCCATTTACGATTAACTTAATAGTGATTGAATAAGTTTATTTGTCCTTCAAACGTAATGGAAAAGCCAGAATGATGTCCAAATTGCGTAGACCCAGTGACCCAGTTTCTAGAAAGGACATCTCAAAAGGGATAGTATCGATTAGTAGCAACTTTGTATGTAGTGCTTTTTATAGCAAGTACTCCTATGGTCGTCTAATTATTAATAAAGCTTGTATACAATTAAGTGAATGAAACTGATAAGTAAAACAAACTAGTACAAGTTAAGAATGCAAGTGCATACCTACAGATTAAATAAAATGTAGAGTGAACCAATTGAATGATAAGAGACCGACTCAACTGCATTGCTCCACATAACATTTAAGTTAAATGCACTCTATAAACTACTATAGTAGATGCTGTATCTTTCTTTTGTATGATAGCTCTCACAAAGATTTTAACATGAATTTCCAGTCTACATTTATCTATCCATCATGACTTCAACTAAAGGTAAACATGGACTTCGTGACCGGCGGGCTGGCCGGCGCCGGCGCCACCGTGTTCACGAACCCCATGGACGTGGTGAAGACCCGGCTGCAGCTGCAGGGCGAGCTGCGCGCGCGCCACGAGCACGCCGCCCAGTACCGGGGCGTGCTGCATGCGCTGTACGTCATCGCCAAAACTGACGGCGTCTTGGCTGTACAGAAGGGGCTGGGAACCGCTGTAGCGCTGGGGTTCTGTTTGAACGCTGTGAGGTGGGTGAACTCGATAGGACCAGATAATTGTATGTTTTTATTAGAAATGCAAAAGATTTTGGTCAATGTTTGTTTAATTTAAAATTAACATAACTAATTTCAGAATCTAAAAAGTAAAAACTTTTTTGTAAAAATAACGAGTGCCAAAGACAGACACACATCAAACTTATATTGGTAACGCACATCTTTATGCGTTGAGTTGCGTCGAGGTAAAAAAGGGAGTTTTCCTATCCTTGACATATACGCATAGACAGTGAGCTAAAGGTTATATGATAGAAGTAACATTAAGTAGTTATTTTATAGTTATAAATATATATAAGATATCAATAGGTTGGTTTTATGTATCATTTTGAAGCCAATGAGTTACCATACAGGTCTGTCATTCGTCAATTAAAAATAAGGTACTTACACGCTATCGTTGTGGAAATAGCACGTATGAATTTCAGTAAACACAAGAGTCCGTGTAAGAGTATAAAGTACAAATAAAACAGATAAGAATTAATTAATGTAAAAGGTATTTGCAGAGTGTAGCAAGAGAATGTCATTATTACTAGAGTGAAGTTAACACAAATTATAAAAAGCCTTTAGGTGCCTTTATACTTTTGTTTTTCTACCGAAAATACAAGATTTTTTTAGACTTAGTAAGAATAATTGGTTTGTTTTGTCTGAACCGATCGATGAAAAGTTCAAGTCAAGTTCAAAACCGTGTTGTGGATGATTTATGCATCCGTAATTATGTTTTTACGAACTATATCTATTTACCTGAGTAACTAGTGTGCCCACATGTTCGATTATTCATTGTATGGTCATTAACTAGGAAAAAGTTGTAATTTGAGCTAATAAACAAGATAGTTTTCGACATTGTTTCGTTGAAAAGTAGAAGCATAAAAAAGTACATGACTATTTGCCAAATTTCTGTAGGTTTTTGTTTAAATCAATTATTTATTTATTTTAATATAAGAGTCAAATTTTCTTGGAACGTTAAAGGCTTTCTCTACTACTTTTATTTTTTAGTAGCTAATTACAATTTCCCGTGTATTTTCCGCGTAGGATGATTATAATTACAAGTGATCAGACATAGAGATATTGCCTAGGTATAGCAATTAACTTTGAAGGTAACCGTGTATTTAGTATATAGGTATATACCTACTAATAACTTTATAATGACTCATTTATTTCATAAATTAAATTTAACTCTCTTCTCCATAACTTTTCTATCATATTGCCAATATGATATTGGAAGGTTAGATTATTGTTTTTGGCTTACATCCAGCAGTAGTCTCATTTCCGAAGCAACGTCTTCCACCAATCACTCAAACGTCAAATTTGCCAGGTTAGGAACCTACCACGTGGCGGAAGTCCAGGGTTGGACGAAGCACGCCAACGGGGACATCTGTCTCCCGAAGTCGATACTCTGGTCGAGTCTGAGCGGGGGTCTCAGTGGCCTGGTCACCAACCCGGCGTTCGTGGTCAAGACCAGGATCCAGGCAGCGTCACACCCCAGTATAGCTGTCGGCAGACAGCATAGGTATAAAGGTATTTATGGAAAACTGAAATAGGCTTAGGTAACTATCAAGTTGATATCATCGGATTTCTAAATCCAGATGGAGTAAACAGCAAAGGACTCATATGTTCTTAAAAATTAACATTCTCAATCAGCGAATTAACTAATTCGGTTCAAACGTTAACTATTCCTTGTTTCGAAAGTCAGGGTTGTAGTTTTTATCATAGCATCTCACAGTTTGACACTTTCTATTATACTTAGTTGTGGGGGATTTTCTTTGAAAATTAAATGTTGGTTTTTTAGATTTTCAAAAATGCAAAAACTAATTGATTAACAATCTGATGGGTTTTCAAGTACCCATTTGCCCATGAAATGAAATTAACCCAATTAAGGATTTACAGCGTAATGATAGCATTGAACTATACAAATGTGAAGGTTCTATTACAGGGTTTTTGACCTTCAATTATTGGGCATCGATCAATGCGAAGCGATTTAACCCCAGTCTGTCAAACTTTGAAGCACTTTACATGATTTTTTCATATGAAAAATTAACTTGATTAAATTGAAGAACCAAAGAGTCGCACTCTTAGATTTAAAACAGGTATTGCGTAACTCATAACTCGTTGTTAATTTGTTAAGTCTCGAAGAAAGTGTTAGCTTAGATACTTTCCATACCCAAAACTCAGACAAAAATTACATCAAAGAGGTCGACAATAAATCGAATTATATTTTAGCACTTACCTACCTAGCTGTCTAAAACTTTGCATAATATTTTAAGTGTCTAAAAGTTCTCTTCTCCGAACCAATTTATCTTCTATCACATCTCTACCTCTGTTCTCCATCTCCTCAGGGCCCTGGCACGGCATCACCACCATCTACCACCACGAGGGCGTCCGCGGGTTCTTCGCCGGCGTCAACGCCACCTGCGTAAGAGTGGCTGTGGGCAGCGCGGCGCAGCTTACCACGTACTCTGTGTGAGTTGGGTGACATGTTCTGAAGATCGTAGAGATTAACGGGATCCTAATTGATTTAGGCTGTTAAAAGCTTAATGTTTGACAAATAATTACCTGTAACCATCTTGAGGTTATGAAGTAGGTAATTAAAACACATAGATTTTCGTACTTTCTTCTTTTCTTAATAATTAGAAGTATCAGACTGCTTATAGTTTTATAAGATGTGAACCGAGATTTTGACATGATGTCTGGAGCATTAATCAATCGAAAAATATTTATGAAATGAGGCTTAGTTTAATAACTTCTTGTCCTACAGGGCAAAAGAAATGATTCTCGCACGAGGCTACTGCACTGACTCCCCTTTTCTATTATCATTCGGCGCAAGCGCATACAGCGGCGTCGCCGTTGCCATAATAATGTGTCCGATGGACGTCGTTACCGTCCGCCTTTACAACCAGGGTAAATATCCGTGCTAATTTGGATCTTATCAACAGGGTTAAAGAGCAGCTTTTGAGTCGAGGATACCTGAAGGATTCTCCCATTTCGCTGGCGTTCGCTGGCAGCGTGGTGAGCGGCATTGCTGTGATAATTATTGAGACGCCCCTGGATGTTGTGAACACTCGGCTTTATAATCAGGGTATTTATGTTATTACAGGGTTGATCGCTTCAGCTTCTGGTGGACAGTTGCATGATTTCTTTTGGATTGGGGCTTGTTATTTATTTTTGTTTCAGGTTTAATATCTTTTCTACCTTATATTCTGTTTTTATTATCTGCCACATTTTTTGCCACGTACACATATTGTATTTCTATAGTTATTTACCTATTATCTAAGTACCTATGCATGTATTTTTTATAACAATCTTTTTTGGTAGTTAGTATTTAAAGGTATTTAATAAACCAAGAGTAGGTATTTATTAAAATTTCCTTGTTTTTGCTTACATCTACACTTTATTTAAGTAAAGCACTGCTTTAAAACTAAGTAGGTAGTTAATAGTTAGGTAAAGAGTTTACCATTTCGGAGAGTTTGACTTAAATTTTTGTTGCCAGGTCCTGCAACAACATCCGGGTACACTTACACTGGAGTTTGGGATTGTTTAAATAAAATCTACAAGACAGAAGGTGTCCACGGACTTTATAAAGGAGTTGGCCCATTGTACCTGAGGATAGCCCCGCAAACTACACTGTCACTTGTGATATGGGACATGTTAAATATTTATTTCAAAATAAACGATAAGAGAAGTTACTATTTTTTTTATTTTTAAAATAATTCAGCCAATATATCAAATTTAACGTTACAATTAATAGTTGTCGAATCAGTTAGTAGGTATGTTTTACTTTTTTTTTGCTAATTCAAAATTTAACAATTTTAGATTTCTTTTTGACAGGAGCCAATATAGATTTGATCTGTTTGTCGCTACTCACTGACTCAACTGGTTTAGGCTTCACGGGGTCATTTTTCCTGCACTGTGACGATATCGGCGGCGAAAATTCTATCTCCCAGTCTAAATCTAGTGAACTCGTGCTGGAACAGTTTTCTATATCGTTGATCGAAAATGTCTCCGTTGATATATTAGAAGAAATATACGGTTTGTGTCCGGGCAACACTCCTATAGCCTGATAATATGCTTTCATACACGTCTCTTGACAAACTTCTGGATGGTATGGATCCTTAAAAACCTCCTTTCGGACTTTGTTTATCAGGAACTTTTCAAACCTGGCACGCCTATTTAGTCTTTCTGCATTGGCAGGGTTAGCTATCGTATAGACGAGGGGCTTGTACGGTTCTGTATGCGTAGGCGCAGTATCTTTATCAGCAACGGCTTTAAGGCGAACACTTATTTCACCAGCCCTCTTAGCGATGACCAATGTGGGTTTATCGTCGACAAGTTTCTTCTTTGATTTCTTGACGGGTTTTATTTCCTGCGAATATCTTTTCCGTAGCTTCGCTTGCCTCAGCTTGGCCAGGAGGCGTTTCGAGACTGCGCCCGGTCTCCAACCCTGTGCCACCTAATTATATAAAGAACATTAAATAACTACAATTAGAATATTCGCTACCTATTAGTAAAACAGCCTTTTCAAGGATGAAGTGTCTATCAAGAAACAGCTAGTTTTAGCGCAACAATTAGGTACTCCTAATACCTACGTACACCGTGATTATTTATAGCTACATTTAAAGCTATAGACCCGACAGGTTTGTGTTGCACATATATCGTTATGAATCAACTGTAAAGTTTCTTATGATAATAAAAAAAAGTTTATATGAGTGAACGAGACAGTTAAAAAAAAATATTTTGGTAACCTACTTAAAATCAAATATAAATCTGTTATGTTATTGTTGCCGTTATACCTAAACTTACTTAATTTAAGAAGCCTCCCAATATTATAATTAATACCTTTATACAATGAAATCAGGTCTTCAACTAAAAGTTTATTTAATCTTCTTATGCTTAACGATTTACATACACGTTACGATGCACTGCACGTTACAATTTATATATAAACCACTTAAAACAAAATAAACGTAATACTTTATCAAATAAATTCGAACTAAAACGATATAAAAACAAAATTTAAACACTTTTGAAATAGCCTTATTGTAAATATTCACGTGATTCTAGGTCAAGAATTAAAACTGTTCTCCACTTTCTGGATGCTTAGCACGGACCTTTGATTTAACTTTTTCATATACCTGTTTCTTTAATGTTTCTGAATCTAAAAACGAGTCAAAACATGGCATGTGGAATGAGCTCAGACTTTTCCCCTGGGATTTTAAATTTGCCATTCTCTCCTTAGGTCTTACATTCTTAGGATCTCCTAACTTGAAGTAAATTGGGCAAATGGCGTCATGACGCAATACCCCTTTCTGTGAAGGTTTTGCATGCCTACATTTTACTGTTTCTGTACGATAATTTCGCGACATTGAACTTAAATTTTGCTTAAGTCCTTTACTTTTGCCTCTATATTGTGCATGATCGTCAGGTATTTTGAGTTTGATACCTTTGGACAACATTCTTTGCACAGATTCTAATAAGATCTTCCTGTCATGCCCGTGACCCCTTATCCCCATCTCTGACAACACTCTAGGGCTTGTTGTACCGAAACAACTGAAATCACATTGGGATCCGGTGTCTGTCATCGTGCGTTTCCCAGTTTCAAAATGCCTGTCTCTGTCATTGTCTTTGCGGGATTTTCCTTTGTTTCCCCCCTTATCTCTATGATGTTGACCCTCCTTATGTTTATAATCCGCTTGTGCTTGGTCTGCCTGTCCTTTATAACCTCCGTTCCTGTTTTTGTTACCTGATTCCTTATGTTTGTAGTCACCTTCTATGCGTGTACCATTTTGACCCTTTCCCTTGTCGTTCCTATCAGCTTTTGATTTATCCTTATTATGTATTCCCCTATCATCTATTTCTTTATTTTGCTCTTTTAAATGCTTTTCTTTATTATCTTTGCCATAATATTTAATTTTATTGGCTGCCACTTTAGATTTGGGATAAAATTTCCATGTACCATTAAGAACATAACCATCCACACCAACCGTATACGTCTCTCCATTGTCTCCTATAAATTTTCCTTCTTCACAATCTACAGGATCACCGTTTGGTCCAATAAATTTATTCGGTGCCCACCGCCCATCTGGAGCTATGTATCCATCAACTCCAAGCTGAAGCCATTTTCCACCCGGACCTTTGAAACCACCTAAATCACTGCAAAGTTTATTTCCATTTGGCCCAATAAAGTACCTTGGCATTTCGTTACCATGTCTATCCAAGACTTTTACCCTGTAGTCAAGATATGTATATTGCGAGTCGTGATCTATCTTTGGGTATTTTTTTGAAGCTGGCGATGAGCTGGGTCTGTATAGGCAGTTAGGTGGTGTAAACTCTAAAAGCCACTCATCAGAATCTGTATCTGAAACATCTGTTGAGTTTTCTGAGCAAGAACATGAGACATTCATATCGACACGCTCAGGATCAGGTAGAGCTGGATAGCAGGGACACTCGGGCTTTTCTGCATCAGGTAATATACCAAGGGCTTGTTGATAAGTTTTTAGACAAATTTCGTGACAGAGGTCCTGGAAAGTATTCTGGATAAACATCCGTTGGGCCCTCTCCAGTCTTCTCTGCTCCCGTAATTTTTTCTTTAATCTCCGTTCATTTTCTTCCGCTGTTCTTCCAACAGAGAAAGTCACTGGAGGTTTATCTTCAAATGGAGGTAGATTAATAGGTCTAGATTTGCTTTCTCCGTATTCTTTCATATGTTCTAAAGTTACCGAAAACTCTCCGTGCTTTTTGGCTACAACCAGAAGCGGACGCTTCAATGGACGTTTCTTCTTAGTGAGTTGCAGACCTTTTTTCTTCTTCTTTCCTATGACTATATCAGGATATTTAGCTTGTTTCAACATTTTCACTATATTTTTGTGCGTTGCACCAGGTCTCCAGTTTGGTCGAAACTACAACAAAAAGAAAAAAATGTAAATAAAAAAACTTTCATGATTTTTACATTTAAGCTTGATTAAGCAAAACTAAGCACTTAATAGACTTAATAATATTCACCCAAAACAGACAATATGTTTTTATTACCTTCAACCCAGGGATGTCTTCAGCTGTCCACAACCACCCCATGCATTTTGGTACTGGGTCTAACGATCCCGAACACGGATCAACACAATGAGCGTGACCAATTTTGGGTGCTATAAATTATGAACCAAATATTAAAAATAGCAAAAGTTAGTAAATATAATACCAATAAAAAAAAAACTTATTTACATACGTATACCTTGGTAACCATAATTAAACTTAAATTTATTATCTTTCTTAGGTTTCCTTTTTCTTCCTTCCTTCTCGGATTCAATATCAGGTTTCCCACCACCGCCAACCGATGTTCTAGCACTGCTATGTTTTCCCGTTCCTTCTTTTTCTTTTTTAGTAGCATTAGTATCTGACTTTTTTCTGATGGAACTTTTTTTGGAATCACCTTTATTTTTTTTTGGACCAGTTACATTTCTACCAGAACTAGATATTTTAGAATCTTCCTTATCTTTCTTGGCAATTGCGGCAGATTCAGACTTTTTTCCGCTAGATGAATGAGTGACAGATTTCCCTGATTCCTTTTGTTTTTTCTCCCCTTTATCGCTTCCCTTTGACCCTTTTTGACTTGTTCTTGAACTAGCTCTTGATCCTTTTCCTTTAGAACTTCCTTTCGAATCATGATAGCTAGAGTTTATGGAATTCGATGTTCTAAGTCTTCCCTTATCAATCAGTTTATGGTAGACTGGGCAAGGGTGTGGCCATTCACCAGCAGGTATTGAACGAAATTCATCTCCGGTTTTTTCGTATCCACCGCAAATTCCACAATAAGTCGTCTTTTTTTCAAAACCAAATGTGCATTTACAAGAACAAGAACAAGGATCTCCTTCAATATCTATATGCCCGGTGACGCACAGCTTTTTTTGAATAGTAGTAATATCCAAGAGAATGGGTTTATCAGATGTATCAGGCAATGGCCTGTAGCATTTATTTTCACAACTAACATCTTTACAGTCCATTAGCAAAATGTTGTTCGTGTTTGCATTGTTAAGGCTACATTTTGATTCCGTATTATTGGTGTCATCTGCTGGTGTCATTGTTTCAGGCGCAGTAGATTGCATTGGAACATCTTTACTTGATTTACTTTCCGTTTTATCTCCCAAATTGCTTGGGTCACTTGCAACAGTGACATAACCAACACAATATACTCTATCTCCATATGGACCACGATAATCACCAAATATATGCTTCAAGGTGCTGCTACGATTTTTTTTACTCAGAGTTGAATGTGATCTGGAGCGCAACGGGTCAATAAAGTTACAAATATCATCTTTAGGACGTATTGATATTAATGATAGTACAGTTTTGAATCCAGTCATATTATCTTGGCAATGTATGATATCACTGATACATGTATCTTCTTGCATGTCTTGATCTCTAGACACAATAGGATCAATATCTTTGGTAGAGTCTGTATTTTTTTCTCCGACAGGGATATTAACGATTTCCTTATTTCTCGAACTTTTTATCATACGCCATTTTTTTAAACATTTGTTAAGCATTTTATGAGATAGTAAAGCCAATCTCATAGTCAGTTTCACGATTGCTACCTTTTTATTTAAGGAATGATTATATATGTTATACATATGTGTTATTCTTGCTGGCGGAGGTTCAAATCTAACTTGTTTGATAAAATTTAAAATTACTTGACTCCATGGCAATAATGATGCTCCTTCTTTGATTTCTGGAGAAATGTCGTTCCAAAGTGATAGCTCAAGTTTATTTTCTTTCAAGTGAGCAAGTAGTTCGTCGCTATCAGCTGTGATTATTTTATGTGCTGCGGGACCCATGCGCAAGAGTCCCTTTTTAGTTCTTAGTGAACGATTACATGTACTGTTTTTTTCATTTTTATTTGGTTTTCCTTTAGGGTCCTTCAAGGTCAACGTAAAAAACTTTGGTAGATGACACTTTATGATAAAGTTTTTAGATTCTACGAAGCTCTGCACCGAGTCAGCGGTAATGTCGAACAAAAATATTGAATCCGAAGCAGGCATTTTATTTATTCTTATATTACGTGTATCTACATGTGCAATATTTGCGATTTTTGCTTACAAAAACCTAAAAATAATGTAAAAAATAAATTTATAAAATCACATCACACTGAATTTAGACTTGGCCGAACTAATAATGACATATTTCTTACTTCTAAAAATATTGTGTAATCTATGGACCCTAAAATTACTAAAGAGGTTTGATATCAATGAAATTACTGGCATGTTCAATTTGGAACTCCACTTACTTTTTATTATAACAGTAATAGGTGCATAGTAATCTGTTAACTGTAAACTATCGAATAGTAAGCGTAGCATTATCGTTCAAAAATTATGAAATTAAGACAGCGCCCAAGAATTAACGTGTTCTTAACGCTGGAGGAACTAAATCTTGCGATCACAAGTATTTTTTGGAAACTTTATTATGTTTACTTTTGACCATTTGTGAATGATTCAATAGACGACATTATTTTTCTCCTGTACCGAGTTAACTGTAGTGGTACGAAGGTGCTTCGTGATCGGTTGGTTCTATCGTCAACTTCCGTTTTGGTATCGAAAGCTCGAATACGAAAATAGTGCGTTTATATTGTGAACCATGACCCATAATAGAATAGCAATATTTACGATGCTAATCAGGCATGACCGAATGTTTTTTAGGCGGTACATTGCGGTCTTTGGCGCAAGGTGATTCATTACAGGACTTCGATTTCTTCAAGCTGAGTCTAGTGCTTAATAGGGAGTTTTGGGGGTTGAGTTTTAAATCCGATTAGACGGCCACTTTCGGAAGAAAACTTCTTGCTTCGGTGCATAGGTTTCTCTTTAAGTAACGTAAATTCTATATATATTTTAATGATATAACCTAGCAAGCAATCAGACTTATACCTACCCATAACGATGACATTTCATGGTAACTTCTGCCTAGCAGCTTTCTTGCCTTATAAGCTTTCAAAATGGAAGAGCATAACGTTATTTTTGTTATCAGAAAAATCATCAGGCATCTCTAGTATGGTTCAGGAATAATATCAACTTTTCAAGGAATAAACCAAAATAAAAAACCATAATTCGGTAGTTGGATAGACAGGTAGGCAACTATAGTTAGGTAAGAGGTCTCACGATGCGCGATTCTACGCACAAAGTACCTAAAGTTTGGTGTTTGCATGCTAAACAAGACTTTATTACAACCGTCGAACTGTGTTCGGCGCGGGGCTTTAGGCATCGTGGGACCGCCTCTTTACCTATAGTAGACATCATGATACTTAAGTGGCTATCAAAACCAAAGGTAACGTTGGTATTTTTATTTTGTGAATAAAAAATAGTAAGTAGGTAGGTAGGTATAAATGTGATAAAATTCAAACTGTACACTCTTTTGGCAGAAAATAAATCTTCAGAAAGATGATCGGGAACATAGTTAATTTAAATTTAAATAAAAAAAACTCACTTAAAAATGTCGGCTCTACCCATTGCCATGAGCATATACGCTTAGGGTCGTGAGCCAGTAATGAAACTTCCTGGACTACATAGATGGCATAGATTGGATCAGTAAGTAAACGAAAGAAAATACTTGTAGTGCAAACGGTATATTTTACAGATGATTTAGGTCTGAAACTGTATAACTGGAAGTTAAAGTACGTTTGTAAATACTTTTCTAAACAATTGATGTAAGGTACTGAGTGGTGCTGAAAATACTGCTAGACACTTCTGATTTTACAGGAGCCCGTCGATGTTGCAACGGTTTACAGTATTGTGACATAAAAGGGGCAATGAACCTTCTAGCTGTATTTACCGCCCTATTAGTCATAGCAGGTGGTTTAGGCCCTAGTAGATCATCGTACATTTGTAAGTCATGCATAATCTCCTTATACTTTTGCAATTTATTGTTTTCTTCCAAGTTATAATGCGTTCGCCTGTTTTGTCTGATGGTTGCAGTAGAAGACGGCTTGGTCATAACTGGTTTGACCATAACGTTCATGACTAACGGGTTCTTCCCTTTCAGTGGATGAGATGTTGCTTTCTTTGTATTTCTATCCCCTGCAGCGGCGTCTAATCCCTTTACAGATTTTTTGTCAGTACAGCCCTGTGTTACATCTTTTGTAAGTGTCGTGTTAGTTTTTTTATCCGGTACCGGTCTCGTATATTTTGCTTTATCTTTATCATCTTTCTTGTAACTTTGGGTTTTCGTCTCAGCACACCAACAGTTCGCTCCATTGTTTTTACCAGTCTTTTGCGGCACTATTGTTTTTTTTGCCACAGTCTCAGATCTACTATTCTTTGGATACCAAACCCACTTGCCGTCTTGACTTACATAACCATCAATACCTATCTTTATAACTTGACCTTTTGTATCCGTAAAAAATCCATCCTCCGATGAGTACTGAATTCCATCTGGACCTATAAAGTTCATGGGTACCCATCGAGAATCAGGACCTATGTAGCCATGGTTGTTAATTTCTAGCCAATTACCATTAGGACCCCAGAAACCACCAAGATCACTACACTGAGTTTTACCATCAGGACCTTTAAAATATCGTGGAACTTGATTGCCTTGTTTGTCAACCACTTTAACTTTATAATCTAAATACGTATATTGTGTGTCTTTTTCAGCCAGATGAGGTGGATGTTTAGCTTTGGCATCCCACCGAGCTATAGGTGGAGTAAATTCAATTACCCATTCGTCGTCATCAGTGTCACTACTTGTAATCGTACCATCATCAGAACAAGAGCAAGAATCTATAACTGGAGTAGTATCACCTGCTTGAGCTGTTTGACAAGGACATTCCGGATCATTAGGGTTTGGTAGTGGTAGAATGCCCATAGCTTGATTGTAGGCTTTGAGACAAATTTCTTGACATCTATCTCGGAAAGTAGACTGCAAATAACGACGTTTTCTTCTAGTCTCTCTTCTTTCTCGTCGTTCTCTTTGTCTTTGTTTCTTACGCCGTTCCTCGTCTGTCTTCCCGATCACGTACGTAAGCGGTGGTTTCTCATCATATGGATATTGATACACCAGCCGTTCCTTAGAATATTTTTTTAAAACCTGCATTTCCACTATGTACTCTCCATCTTTTTTGGTAACAACAAGAGTAGGCTTCATCTCAATCTTTTTCTTCCGTTGTTGCATGGCTCGTTTCTTTTTAGCAATGGTGTCACCTCCTTCTCTTACTGATTTGTATTTTCGAACTAGAGTTTTATTACAAGCTCCAGGTTTCCATGACGGTCTAGGCTAAAAAGATAAATAATGTTTTGTTGTATTATAAACTTTTAGATGAAGTATTTTGTAAAAATGAGTACCAAGAGGTACCAACGATACCTCTACATGATATCGAGGGCATTTATATATACTATATAGACGGAAAAAAAATATCTACATATTGTCTGTAAAATCATCACATAAGTACTTAGGGATTTTTATTAAGTAAAGCGTTTTACAATTCTTTCTTACCGCCATACCAGGAACATCTTCTGCTTTCCAGTTCCAACCCATAAACTTTGGTACAGAAGGATATCGATATTTAGCTTGAAGCGATGCAATTGTTTGTGTTTCCTGAACAATAATTGTTGCCGCTAAAAAAAATAAGAAAATAAAAAAAATTGGCTGAGATTAAAAAACAATAATAAAAACATGAGAAAATATTATCAACGCACGTTCATTATTCTTTTTCTTAACTTGCTTTTTTTTAGTTTTATTGACGTCTTCGTCGAACATCTCAGTGACGTTAGTATTATCGGATTTCGTATCTTGAGTTTCTTTTGTAGTTGTTTTTTCTTTTTCAATTGTGCCTTCTTGGTTTGTTTCTTCAGGCCATGGACTTTTTGTGACAATGGTAGTTTTGTCGTACATTTTATGGTAAATTGGGCATGGATGTGGTTTTATGTGTTCAGGTTGATCCCTGAAATCTTCTCCTAATCGTTCGTACCCACCACATATACAACAATAGGTTGTTTTTCTTGGAAATGCAATTGAACAATCACAAGTGCAGAAGCACTGATCGTCTTGTTTTATTTTTTTATATTTAGCATCAACATTTTCAGCTATAAACTCCTTTACTTTTTCGGCTATGTCACAGGACTTAACACAGCATGGATTGTAGATTTCATCAAATGGTATTTCTATGTGACTATCGGCTGGACTAGGTGGATATTCATCTGCCTCCACTCGACATTTATGTTGTTGGAGAGGACAAACACTTTTGCAACTATCATTGAATTGTGCATTTTTTACAAATTCCTCACACTTTTCTGTGCAAAACTTCAATGTGTCATTTGTTTTGTGTGTTTCCATATCATCAACATCTTCTTCATCAGTTTTGGGTGATGTTACGTCAGTTTCAGTTTCAGTGGCTGATTTGTCAGTTGGCGTTTTATCATTTTCAAAATCATATTCAACCGTAAAATAATAAACATGGTATTCTTTTGGTTTGAAGGGGCACTCGCTGCCACCACAAAAACTATGCTTGGACTTACTGTTATGACTACCATTTTCGGAGAAGGAAGATTTGCTACTGCTACTACTGGATTTGGCAATGCATTCTTTACCACAGGTGGATTTACATGCACTTGGTTTACGAGTAAGGGCTTTTTCCATTAAACCCAAACAATCACACTGGGTGGATAGACCTTCTTTCGTTACGCCTTCACTAAAGATACCGGAGCGTCGTAAAAATTGTTGAATTTTATCAGCCAAGCTACAGTTTTGACTGCCACATGGGCCTACGATGGTTTCAACATCAACAACTTCTTTGTCTTCTTCAACTAACTGCTCTATGTAAGCTCTTAACAGTCGCGCCATTCTGCAGTCATTCCTGCCACACGGGCCTCTTAATCTTGAGATATCAAACACATCGGGATAAGTTCTTCCAGGCTTTTTAGTCTCTTTGCGACAAAGGGGACAGGGTTCTCTTTGAACTGTTTCTTTAAATCGTTCAGCCAATTTACCGTCAGGCCATGCTGTTTCTTTACAATAGCAAAGTCTATCAATATCAGTTGCTTTTATTCTTGGTCTGATTGTTGGACGCGGCGTCAACATTCTCATATTATCGTTGCAAGATACGATAATTTTTCTAACGTAGTCAATAATAAAGTCAATATCCGGACAAGTTTCCGGGGCTTTGTATATTTTCCCTGGAGCCTTATCGGTATTTTCAGTACAACACATATGTTGTTCATCATCTGATGTATTTAAGAGATTAGCTGCTGGAGCATTTCTATAGTCAGCATATACAACTTTATCCGATTTAGGTCGGTCCACTACAAATTTGGCTTTGATTTTGGCTAGATTTTCTTCATAAGTTTTGTCGGTTGTTTTCATTGTGCAAATAAAGGATGTATTTTTTGAATTCATCCCAGTATAAAGGTATTTCTTAGTGTTAAGATCTTCTGATAGAGTTCGGAATGAAGTTGTGAGTCTATCAGTTAAATAAGTCAGTTTAATTTGCAGTGATATTTTTGCCATTGGTTTTCCACCGATAGCCTCATTGAAGACATTGTACTCTTCTCTTAACGTCACAGGTTCGGGATACTGACACATCATAATATGTTTAAGGTATTCATAGAACATTGGGTCCCAATTTATCATCGCAGATCCAATATAAGATAAATTTTCCTCTTTGCTCCAAAGTGACACTTCCATTGGGTATTGTTTCATGTTTTGGATTAACAATTCAGCACTACTTGTAAATAGTATAGACTGCCCCGACTGTATAAGAGGTTCTGGTGGTGGTAAGTCTTCGCCTTTTTTCTTTTTTCCCTTCTTTCCCTTCTTCGCTTTCCTTTTTGGTTTCTTTTTCTTGCCCTTTTTTTTCTTTTTGGGTGGTGCTGGTGGCAAAGGAGGTTGGTCTGGTATAATAATATTCATCTGTTTTGGATCTTTAAGTTCAAGTGAAAATATATCCGCAAATTCACTGCGTATGACAAACATTCGACTCTCAACCATGCTCTCAACTTTTTCAACCACAACTTCAAAAAGAAACATTCCGACGCTGACCGCCATTTTTCACTTGAAAGGTAACTACTAACAATTTAAAACATTATCAAATATTTATTTAATTTACTTATATATCACAAATAATTTAGGTTTTTTATTTGAGAATCAAAACGTCAACTTCGTGAACATTGTCAAGTCATTGTATTTTTAATAATCAAGAGCAATAACCTCAATGAAATGTTAAAACTTTTTCAAACCTTTATAAATAAGACAGGCAGGAATATAATCAAATTACCTACTGTGTTACCGCCATTACCTATAACTTAAAGGAAAGAGCCATCACCTACCCTGCAAATAACAAAGTAGATAAGTATGACTTGTTACTATTTAAGAGTAGAAAGTTAGGTTATCGAGAGTGTTTTACTCCTATTAATGTTTGTGAAGGGGACATAGTGAGTGTAGAGCAGTTTCTTACTGTAATTGTGGTGAACTCTTGTACCTTTGTTTGCACGAAACATAGCTTTTGTGATATAATTAACCCTGTATAAGAGACAATGAATTGTTTTTTAATTAAAATCAACGATTGCCAGAATAAAGAACATAACCATATGATTTTGTTATTTGTCAGCTGTTATTGACGGCTGACATAAGTCTTTTGACACTTAAATTGAGGTTATTTTGGTTGCAGAAGTTTACGAAATTTCTATTATTTTTCCTGAATTTGACTGGAATTTAATGAGAACATTACAGAAGTGATAATGTTTTTCTATTCAGGGACAAGTTAACTGTTAATTAACTTCATGATATAAATACGAACTTAAGGTATGTATGTAGTAGGTGTGCATTAAAGTGTGCAATTACGTTGTTAACCGAAAGAATCTTAAATATAAATAAAAAAGCATCTTTTAACGGGATTAATTGATAATTTTCTCATTACTCCTCAACTTATAATGTAGACGTGGATTTGGAACTTTTGTATATTTACCAAAACTAAAAAAAACCCAGTTTACCAGAATTCCGTTTTTCTAATCAAAAACTCGTGAAGGCTTACGTAACAGTGTTTGTACTTTGGAAATTTATTAAATATTTGTTTATGTGATTAACAGTGTGTGTATTTGTGCATGTTATATTTTTATATAAATCAGTGAAAATAAGACTATGAAGTTTGCTAAGTGTTAAAGTGAAGGAACTTATTAACATGTTTCTTAGAAAATGGATTTTCTGGTGGGTGGTCTCGCCGGAGTGGGCGCCGGGTTCTTCAGTAACCCATTTGATGTGATCAAGACCCGCATGCAACTGCAGGGAGAGTTGAGGGCCCGCGGTCAACATGCTGTCCACTACAAGAATATTCCGCATGCCATGTACACCATTGTCAAACATGATGGACTTGCGGCCCTGCAGAAAGGACTGGTCCCTGGGTTATGGTTCCAAATAGTGGTTAATGGCTCACGGTAAGTGTTACTTCATTTATATTTACATGCAAATTTACAAGAAAAAAATACAGCAAACATGTTAATACATTTCAGCTTAGGTATGTATCAGACAGCTGATAATTATGGGCTAATAAGAAATGAGCAGGGAGATACGAAAGTCCTGAACAGCTTGGTCTTCAGTGGCTTGGCTGGGATGTTGGGTGGGTTCCTTGGCAGCCCTCTACAACTTATAAAAACACAGCTTATGTCATACTCATCCAAGAATATAGCTGTCGGAACACAACATGCTCATGTGGGCATGACTTATGCTATTGTACAAATTTACAAGAAAGGAGGTTTCATCGGTCTTTGGAGAGGAGCCCATGGCATGATGATCAGGAACTCAATAGGATCAGCCTCTCAATTGGCCACATTCACTTTGTATGTAAAAACTAATTACATTTTAGAAATTCAATTTCTTTGATATGATATTTCGTCGCTGCGCGTGCGAACCCGCGTAAGAGCAATTTGTAAATAACGCGGAACTGCAAATCGCGAAAAAATTAAATGTCGTGCCAAACGAATCTAAACGCCTATTGGCTTAATTTTTTTCTTCCTCCTGTAAAATCATCAAATTGCAAATACGCGGTCTTTACAAGTTGCTTTTACGCGGATTCGCACGCGCAGCGACGATTTGCAACCTTTTACTTATATACCATACTTTCTTTCTACAGTTCAAAAGAATGGATGGACAATAACAATATGTTCCAAGATTCTAAGTACTTAACAGCAATAATAGCTAGCAACATTGGTGCTATCGTTAAAACATTCACTCTTACTCCTATGGATGTAGTCATGACTAGATTATACAATCAAGGTAAACTAAACACTGTTGATTAAAAACATTTTACCTTCTGCAAAGTTTAAAATTACTTTAACTATGATATGATAACATAAGAATTTTAAGAACACAAATTTATCTGTCCCTGTTACAAATATCTTAAATTCCTTCGCTTCTTAAACTTTGACGTACATATTTATGATAAACCTAAAAATAAAACAGTATTAAGGTTACGGTTATTGCATGCAAAAACAAACTTTATTGCTCTTGCCTTTAAGAATCAAATGATTTAAAAGCAAACGCAAGTCTAATTCAGTCTCTATATTTTTACAGATGTGGATGCAAGAGGTTACGGTATTTTGTACCATGGGCTCGGCGATTGCATTCGCAAAATATCCCAAACAGAAGGGATCTTAGCCTTCTACAAGGGAATAGGGCCGTGTTACTTCAGACAAGCCCCTCACTCAGTATTACTCTTAGTTTTCTGGGACATGCTCAAAAACCTACAGAAAAACTTAGAGGGAAGCATGTGATGTGATCAAATTATCTGACTTCATTTAAAGATAGCGTAGAATGTCGCAAATAATTGCAAGAAATGTTTGCTTGCCAGCTATATTTGTATCAATATTTGATAAGAAACCCGAGATAATTAGTATTGTTGTATTATGATTATGTCCACATGTAATATTAATATACTTTAAGTATACATAGTAATATAATATTCAAATTACCATTTAATATCTAGCCGATTTTGGTCTTAGCTTTTAAGTAATTAACAGAGTTTGAACGCCAATATATTTGGCATATAATTGGAAATAGAATCTTATTTATTTATGTTATTTTAGTTTTATAACTTAGTGTGTAGAATATTGACTTAGTTAGAGCTTTATATAGTAATAGTTTTGTTAACACATTCAAGTCTAAGTACAACATTTATTTTAAGAAGTAAAATTTTACCTTAATTTGTGCAATATATTATTAATGTATGATGGCATAAAAACTTGCATTTGATTATGTATTTGAAGAAAAATATAGTTAGTTGAAAAGGTGCCTTAATAGAATTAGAAACTAATGATACTTAAATTATCATTAAGACCAAATATTATTTCTTATTTGAAAATTTGAAAGAATAACAATCATAAATTTATGATTGTTATTCTTTCAAATTTGAAATAATTTACCGAGAAATCTCCAGAATTATCGACGATATTAAACAATAGATAGATATTTTATTTTACAATTTATTTGTAGTTACCACAGAGTATTATTAAAATTATTGTGCTACAATTAATTTTATATCTGCAATAAAATAGTTGTTATTTATTATTTGTTTTATTCCGATATAAATTAAACATAGGTTCAGAACCAATTTTGGGTACATGAAAAAGACAAAAAAAAATCTTTAATTTGGATTACACTAGAAGAAAAGGATAAAAAACGGTTTCACAAAGTGGAACACATAAAAAATTAAACGGATATAGTATCTGACATTTTTTTAGATACTTGATACACTATTTATTAGGTATAACCTACCCACTACGGGTACGGGAAACTGGTTAATTCTCGCTAACTAATATATTTTTTACTTTTAATGTATAGATATTTTATTATTTATATATCAATTTATGTACAGTACACAGTAAAAATGTATACAACAATAAAGAAAATAATTACAAACAAAACATTGTACAAATTCCACTTCCACAGCCGGCATGGACAGTAAAGGAGTAGGAAAAGAAGTCAGCGGTGTGGGATGGTGTAGATAAAAGAGAATTCTTATGCACTCTGCAGTCATGATACGTTAAGTTTAGTCAGATTTTTGTTGTCTTACATTACCTTCACAATTTTTCATTATATTTCTAGGCAGCCATGACCCAGCATACCCCGACAGCCCTGGCGGGCGGTTTCACGCGGGATATCATCGACATGGGCGCGGGCGGGCTGTCGGCCATGTTTGCAACTCTCTTCACCAACCCCATAGAGGTCGTCAAAACCCGGCTGCAGCTGCAAGGCGAGCTGGCGGCTAGAGGCAAGCACCGCATCTACAGGAGTGTGCCGCATGGCGTGGTGGTGATAGGAAGGACTGAGGGCCTGCGAGCGCTGCAGCGGGGCGTCGGGGCTATGATGGGGTTCCAGTTCTGCTTGAACACGGGGCGGTAAGTTTTGACAGGTTGTTTGTATGTGTCAATTATACTACGAAATTTCATTTTTTTTTATACGTATGTTAGTGCACATACATGTAGAAAGATTTATACATGTAATTTAAATTTCAGATAGATAAGGCTTCTTGCAGTCCTGCATTTTTACTTGTTATTCTAAAACGATTTACTTGATTGCTCGAAATTAGCTTAGTTTAGAAATTAGGTATTTTATTTTGAATAACTAAACCGACTGTTTTGTTATGTTTTAGTTAAGCTGGGTATGCAATTGCAAAATGTTCCTCACGACCGCACAAACCTAACCTTTAGGTTACCTATCTACCTACTTTTTGAGTTGCTTTACAGACAGTTCGCCAAGATCCTAGCACAATAAACTGTATTATCATTACATAGTATAAATCCAAGTCGCAAATTTTGTCGGTTTGTATGTTTGTCCGCTAACTCCTCCTAAACCACTTAACAGATGTAAATGCGGTTTTCGCCATCTCAAAGGTAATTTTTCATTTAAATTCGTAAACAAAGTACATTCAAAAAATATATTTTAAGTAAGGCAAAATTTAACGTATCTTGAAAAAGTCGCGCAAAATACACCATTGCGAAGCGTGGGCGTCGCTTGTCTATAATAAGACTTTACTTCCAGATTAGGCATATACAGGATAGCCGAGCGCCGCGGTTACTCAACGGACGCGACCGGCCGCATCACAGTTGTAGGGGGCGCCACCGCCGCGGGCGTGGGGGGCGCGGTGGGCTCCATACTGGGCACTCCGTTCTACCTGGTGAAGACCAGGCTTCAAGCACAGGCGGTCAAGGAGATAGCAGTGGGACACCAGCATACGCACACGGGGCTGATGCAAGCGCTGTATCAAATTTATTTGAAGGAAGGAGTTAAAGGTAAGGCCAGAGTTACGTAACAAACAAAAAAGGATATTAATCCACATTATTTGTCATTTTCACAGTTTTGTGTATTGCTGAAACCGAAGATCCATGAAATCTCAACAGCTTCTTAGGTTGGAGAGTCAAATTATTCAGAAAAACTAGCAATCATTGAAATGTAACTAATCCCTACTATCTCTACTAAAGTAACTCTGTCTGTCTGTCGGTTTGTCTGTCTGTGTGTTACGCTTTCACGCCTAAACCACTGAACCGATTTTGATGAAATTTGGTATGAAGTAAGAACTGAACTTGGGAAAGGACATAGGGTACTTTTTACCGCGGGAAAACTTCTCATTCCCACGGGAAACCGACTTCTACGCGAACGGAGTTGCGGGCGGCCTCTAGTATAATTATAATTTTGTAACTACTAACATGTTTTTAAGTACTGAATTTCATACTTCCAGTAGGTACTTCGCACGATTTGTTCGTTCATAGTTCATCCATCTCTCATAAATAAATATTTTCCGCTTAGATACGATAAGACCATAGACCTAAGCACCTATTTCCCCTGCCATGAACCCCCAGGTCTATTCCGCGGCGCGTACCCGCAGATCCCGCGCGGCGCCGTCGGCAGCGGCGCGCAGATGGTGAGCTTCGCGCTCGCCCAGGACTGGCTGCGAGCTAATGACGTCACGCACAACCGGCTGCTGCTGTCCTTCCTCGGCGCCAACCTCGGCGGGCTCGTGATGACGGTGTGTCTTAACCCGTTTGATGTCGTCGCTACGAGACTGTCGAATCAAGGTTTGGTTTTAAGTAGTTAAGACGTAAGGTCGATATTGCGATAGGTATTGCCAGAATGGCCTAGTTTCTACACTTATTATATTTGAGTTAGGTAAAGTTGTTGTTAAACTGTAAGTGAAACTATGCTACGCACAAGAACGGACATAATAATAATTTGACATAACTGAATTTAGTTTCATGAAAAAACACCTTCTAAATGATCCTTTACTAAGCTTTAAATAATAGTAAAATTCGAACACACTTCCAAACTTACTGTTCATAGTAGTAAAGTTAAACATTCTTGCTTAATTTCCAATATGTCTAAACAATAATAATTTCCAGCATTAGACGCGCAGAACAAGGGCCAGCTATACAAAGGCATGGTCGACTGCTTCATCAAGATGGTTTCCTCGGAAGGGCTCCTCTCCCTCTACAAGGGCCTGACCGCGAACTACCTGCGGCTGGGGCCCCACACCGTACTCCTGCTGGTCTGCTGGGACCAACTGAAGGTTCTAGAAGACTATGCCCGAAGATGATATCTTGAAGTATTGTAGTTTTTTTTGGTTGCTGTTTTTCACTGGCAGTAGTTCAGGTTTGATTGACCGGGGTAAAAATACTGTAATAGTCAATCCATGAATCAAGTTACACCCGAAGCAGTCGTTTTTGAATTAAATAGTATAGAAGTAACAAACAAGAATATATTCTTACACACTTATGCATTTATAATATTTGTGAAATAAGCTTCTCACTCGGTTCACGTGGAGTAAAAAGAGTTTTCCGGAAAAAAATATGATTTTCCGCAGTGAAATATATATCCCTCATAATTTATGCATATTCCGATACATATATTTTGTGTTAGTTCTTTATATTTTCTTCATTGGCTTTGATAATAATGAATAAGCTTTTTTAAGTGATTGAATATGCTATTATACCTTGAAAAAACAATTTCAACTACCTATTTAGTTCGTGATGTAAACGCACAATTTAGAAAAAAACATACCAATTTTTAAAAGGTTTTTATGTGAATAGAGAAAAGTATAACTGTTGTTAAATATTTAAGTTAAACGTTTATATATTTTATTTCAATTTGTACTTATACAAGTTATTTTTAATAAATTGTTACCACAACTATTAGTTTTATTGAAATAAGTTATAATGCAACAAACTTTATCTTCATTTTAAAATTGAATTAACGGATCATTTCTAACTAATTTATCGGGTTGTATGAAAATAATAAAGACAGTAATAATTTTCTCATCTTTTATTAAATTCGCAATTCATTCACTTTTAGCGCAATATTACAAAATATTACCAATAATTTTACATTAACTTTAAATGTAGACGGAGTCATGTGATGTTAATAGTTAGAACATTTGTTTTTTTTTCTTACCAATATTAAATTTACCAAATACAGAAATATCATAGCCATTTTAAGGAATTAAATTACTTACAAATCAGTCCATCAACATGATATTATATTAAAAAGTTGTACTTATTAATGCCCATAAACATGTAGACATATGAAGATAGACTGAACTACTTATAGTTACAAACTAAATAGTAAACTAAAGTAACTAAACTAAATCAACGGAGCAAGGAATTCAATTCCTTAAATACAATAGAATAAACACTATTTTTTGGTAGTTAACTCATACGTGAAATTGCCTCAAGCTTACATTAAAATAATAACCATATTTGTTAATGTTTAAAAATACTGTCACTTGAAATGACAACCATCTATTTTAAAACTCAAGAATAATAGAAGGAGAGCCCACGCGTCAAAATCGTGGCATGTTGATTATTTCGATGCAAGGTTTTTTTTAGATATTTCGAACATTTCATACGAAAGGGTCATATCTAAATCTGTACCGCTCTTGAATGATCGAAAAAATCCTAGTTGGGCTCCCAAACTACAATATTTGTTCTCTTTTCTATCGACTAGAGATTTCTATTAAAATAAAATCAAAACATTGCTGAAAAACAAATTGTGATGTAAATGCAGTGTTGTGCAATGAAAAGTTACGTTTAAAAATTAACCTATTACATCATATTTTGAGCTTATTTAAGTACATTACCTTACCGTTTAAATATAAAAAAAAATACATTATCCTGCACCATTTTAATATTCTTATATAATTCACACGTCAATACCACGCAGACAAACAATTCAGGATTAACCTAATTTTTTATCGAGAGAGAATCGCGAGATTCTAATTTTGACCAAATAAGCACTTTTGGGAGTCTAGTCTTTTTGGAGAATTCATTTAATATAAACATTCAAATTGTAGTAAAAAGTATTCGAATTACAATAATATATCTTTTATCCTTACATATACAGAAATGTGCAAAATTTTACGTTAGTTTAATTTTCCTCTAGTAAAGGGTAAAATTTTGTGCCAATAAATTAATGAGGAGCTTACAAAATCAAACCTTCTTATCTAAGCGGTGAATACATGTGTATACGTCACTAATAATGACGTCACACATGGTTGAACCTGCTAATGCTCTGCAAGGGTCGAGACTGGAATCCTCGTGACGTCAGCTGAGATACTTGCGCAGGAGTCTTGCCTCGGGTCTCGGGGAAATATAATCTAAAGAAAAATAATTAAATTAGTCATTAATTCAAAGAAACGAAAACCTTTTTATATTTGTTTTTTCACGTTTTGTTAATTTTTAAATTCGATAACAGAGCAAACACTAAAGGTCACGTGATGGTAAGTGACCGAGGCCGTCAATTTTGTTGTGTAAGAAAACTTTTGCAGATGGTCAAATAAGTATATCACATGTGAAAATTAAGGCAATTATTAAGTAAATGCTATCAGAATCATCACCATTTCCCGCGCCGAACCCCCACATCCCCCAAACTTACTTCTTCTTCTTTTTCGTGTGATGAATACGCACTTCGCAGCACATATTCATCTAGTGTCAGTGTTTTTAGGGAACTTACTTCTGGAACACGAGCACTGCCAGCGTGATAGCCGAGAACACGAGGAAGGAGTAGGGTCCGATGTATTCCGACATGGTGGGGAACGACATCCCCACGAGGAAGTTACCGCCCCAGTTGGCGAGGGACCCCAGAGCCATGCCCGCCGGCCGGGGACCTATCTCGAAGATTTCTGGAGCAATACATTAGCTAAATAAGTAAAAACATAGGCACAAGGTCATGGTATGAATTGAAACCCGTGGTAGCACTGTATTTTTGTAATTGCTTCCTTCATAAAATAAAGTTTAACGTGCATTTTTGAATAAACATTAACAGCGTCTTGTCAAAATTTACAGAAAGCATCCCATCTATTAACGCCCATTCATAAAACTGAGGAGTATTAGGAAGATAATTAAGTATTGCATTCGTCACCTTTTTTTTTAAGACCTGCGTTTGCCGTTGGCCTTTTGACGGCCTTCACAGCTTCATCGAGCTTGGCAAACGCTTAAGGCACTCTAGCCGAAACTTCATATCTTAATAAAAAAAAAACTTAAATCAGTGCATAATGAGACAGTGGCCCCGATTCTGAAAACACTGTCTAAACTAAACTAAAACTATCGCTGTCACTTACTGTTCAAAAGAATAAGACAGAAAGAAAGAAAGAAAGAAAGAAAGAAAAACTTTATTGTATGTAGGATTAAAAACTAATCTCTTATACACTGTCAAAAGCGTAAAATAAAAATAAAAAAAGATGTCACGGGACACCCCTACATTCATCAGCAATGGCCGTAGTAGACCGAGAGAAAAAGCTGGCGGAAAAAACTCTCGGCACTCTTTTGAAAATTATACAATCATAATTTATATTCATTTAAAATGTGTACATACAGTGAACATATAAATTATTTTCTCGTACCTCCTCGCTCAACATTACTAAAGTTAAAAAATATTAAAATGCTAGTAACTAATTGAGGAAACTTCCCGCGCCACAATTCGGAACCAGAGCAGACCGTTTCCCGAAGGCGGCACCTGATCACAAGTATGACGTGTACTCCAGCCATCGTCCTACTCAACCATATTAGAGGGAGTTGGGCGACCCGTTGACACAACGCCACCGCCCCAGTAACTTTCGAGGCGAGCATGACTACTCTGGGCCAAACAAGGCACTAAGGAACCTCACAAAACAGCTAATTTATTGGAAACAATAAGTTAAAACAGAGAAAGGAGGAACGAGAAAACAGTACAGAAAAAAGTAAGATGAATAATTAAAAACATAAATAAAAACAATAAAAGTACATACTTAAAGTTAAGTATCGTCAAGGTACATAAGGTAAAAAAAAATATGATGCACGTACAATTACGTCAACCAATATCTTTATACAAAGTATAAATAGTCTTATACATAATACCTACCTACAAGAAACCTGCAAGAGTTTTAATCCCAAGCTTTCTTATCATTTAAAAAGTCTTGGATGCTATAATAGCCTTTACTACACAGTTTGAGTTTAATAGTTTTTTTTTTTTAGAAACGTTAAAAGGCAGGCACAGTAGGGACTTAGGGATTGAATTATATATAATTATTGACATTCCTATAAAAGACTTTGTGCTTTTTGCCAACCTACATTTTGGAAAAACTAATTTATGATCGTTCCTAGTCATTGCGTCATTATTATCTATCAAACGTCTATCCTTAAGAGTTTCAAAGCTATCAATATAATGTTCTCAAAAATATACTGTGAAGCAAGGGTCAAAATACTAATCACCTTAAACAGATCCTTGAGAGATTCTCTTTTACTAAGTTTATAAATTCCGCGAATGGCCCGTTTTTGCAGCGTAAAGATAGTTTTAATGTCAGCAGCGTTTCCCCAGAGTAGGATTCCGTAATCCGGCAGGGCAGCGGGGGCATGGGCCGCATTCGGCTTCAGTGCCCCGCCGTCGCCGCTGAGGCCGTCCTTAAAAAGGGACGGTTACTCATCGGGTTCAGTTCGGCGGTGGTCCGGGCGCTGGAGGAGCAGCCAATGCGCTGCTACCGGTGCCTCGCGCTCGGACACGCCCGGCCGTATTGTCCTTCACCGGTGGACAGGTCGGCTCTGTGCTTCCGGTGTGGCCAGGCCGGCCATCGGCAGGCCACCTGCACCGGGAGTCCCCACTGCGCTGTATGCGCAGCAAGTGGGAGGCCGACGGGCCACGTAATGGGGGGGGCTAAGTGCAGCCCTCCCGTCAGGAGGGGAAAGGAGCAGGCCACCACGCAGCCCGCCCTTTCAGGTGCCCAGGTTCCCCCGGTCGCCGTTGATGGTGCGATGTCCGAATAATGCCCAGTTTCGGACATCGCACAATAATGCAGGTTAACCTCAACCACTGTCAGGCGGCACAGGACCTAATGGTCCAAGTGCTAGCCGAGTGGTCGGGGGACCTTGCCGTGGTCGCCGAGCCATTTTCGTTCGCAGCCTCCTGGCTGCGGGACACGGATGGAACGGTGGCCATCGTGCCGCGGCCTTCCACGGACTCCCCGCCCCTCTCGCTCATAGAGAGGGGCCATGGATACGTGGCCGCCGCGTGGGGGGATATCGCCCTGGTGGGCGTGTACTTCCCCCCAAAGCGTCCGGTCGTGGAGCTGGAGAATTATCTCCAGACTCTCACGGCGGCGCTTGCACGACTGGGGAGGAGCAAGGTCGTGGTCTTGGGTAGCGTTGAAAAAAGCGGGAATTTTTCCGGTGTTTTTCAAATTCCTTCGTTTTTATCTAAGTTTCATCCGAAAGTTTCAAGAAAAATAAATATGGAATATTTCATGTTTTTTATCAATAAAACGATAAAAACGTGAAAAGTATGAAAAAACGGAAAAGTATTCATGTTTTTTCGCAGAATATTTTTATTATGTTTTGGAGGGTAGAATGTTTTTTGTTCTTGTTTTTTTTGCGTCTGTTTTTAATTTGTATCTGATTAGTGAGCAATATAGAAATATAATATACATTGATATTTTATAATTTTGGAAAAAAACTTGTATTTTTCAAACGTTTTTTTCAATTTTTCGAAACAAACGGCGAAAATTTCAATAAAACCGTTTTTTTCCTAAATTTTTTATCTGATATATTTCAGTGTAACAAACGAATAAAACGGTAAAAAACTAAAAAATGTTTCTTTCGCCGAAAAAAACAATTTGTTTCTTTCGGAATTTTCATCGCTAGTCTTGGGCGACCTGAACGCCAGGTCCACGGCCTGGGGAGACCATGTCGACCGCCCCCTGGGCCGCTGTCTGGCGGCCTGGGCAGCGTCGACGGGTCTGGTGCTCCTCAACAGGGGGGCAGTGCGCACGTGCGTGCGCCAAAACGGGAGCTCTGTGCCGGACGTCTCTTCGGCACTGCAGCCCTGGCCGCGCTCGTGCGCCGGTGGGAGGTGGACCTGAGGGAGAACCTATCCGATCACAGATATATTCGGATAGAGTTCTCCACTCAGTGTCCACCGGTGGTGGGGGGGGAGCGGGTAGGAAGAAGGTCCTTCCCGCGGTGGGCCCTGTCGCGGCTGGACCGCGTCGCGGCCACGGAGGCGGCTTTCGTCCAGGACTGGTTTGCTCCGTCAACCAGTCCGGACGTCGACGAGGCCGCCCTCCAACTGAGGGAGGCAATGACCGAGGTGTGCGACTCCAGCATGCCTCGGTCGCGACGGCCGCCGCCCAAGCGCGCGGTCTACTGGTGGTCGGCGGAACTCGCCGGCCTCCGGGACGACTGCGGCGCCGCGAGGAGGGCCTTCCAGCGGGCCCGCCGCCGCGCCAACCGTGATGCCGCCAACGAGGACCGCCTCTATGCCTCCTACGTGGAGGCCCGGCGCGTCCTCAAGGTGGCAATCCGGGAGGCCAAAAAGGCGGCAAGGCTGGAGATGCTGGCGGGGTTGGATGCCGACCCCTGGGGGAGGCCGTATCGGGCGGCGCGCAATCAGCTGCGTCCGATCGGCCCCCCGTAGTCGAGGCCCTCCAGCCGGCCTTGCTGGAGGAGGTGGTCCGGGGTCTCTTCCCGGACCGCTCGCCGGACTTCGACCCTCCCCGGATGGCCCCGCTCCCGCGAATGGGCCCTCCGGCCGACGCCGGGATTCCCCCGGTGTCGGAGACGGAGTTTGCCTCGGCGGCGGCTCGCCTCCAGGGCAAAAAGACGGCGCCGGGGCCAGACGGCGTGCCGGCACGGGTGGTGGCGATAGCCACCGCCCAAATGGAGCGACGTTTTCGGGACCTCTTCGACCGCTGCTTTGCGTCGGGGAGGTTCCCGAAGGTGTGGAAGGAGGGGGTTTTGTGCCTCCTCCGAAAGGTGGGTCGGCCGGAGGATTCGCCCTCCGGCTCCCGGCCGATCGTCCTCCTGGACGATGCGGCCAAGCTCCTTGAGAGCGTGATCGCGGCACGCCTCAAGGAGCACCTGGGGGGGACCGGCCCTGACTTGTCCGAGGCCCAGTACGGGTTTCGGACGGGCCGGTCCACGGTGGATGCGCTTCTGGAGGTGAAGCGCATCACCCAGGAGGGGGCGAGGGCGGGGGGAGGGGTGATGGCGGTGTCTTTTGACATAAAGAATGTCTTCAACTCCATCCCCCACGCCACAATATTGGAGGCGCTCCGGTATCACGGAGTGCCTCCATACCTGAGGGCCCTGCTGACGGACTACCTCCAAGGCCGGGAGGTACTGTTCGTCGGCAGGGACGGCCGCATGAGGCGGCGGCCGGTGGAGTCGGGCGTTCCGCAGGGGTCGGTCCTAGGACCACTCCTGTGGAACATAGGCTACGACTGGCTCCTCCGGGGCGCCCTCCCCGATGGCGTTGGTGTCGTCTGCTATGCGGACGACACCCTCGTCACGGCGCGGGAGCGCAACTTCGGGGAGGCGGCCGACCGGGCGTCGGTGGGGGGAACCCTGGTCGCCCGTCGTATCGGGCGGCTGGGGCTGGAAGTGGTGCTCCCCAAAACCGAGGCCATATATTTTCATGGGCCTCGAGGGGAGCCGCCGCCGGACGCCCACGTCGTGGTGGCCGGGAGGAGGGTGGAGGTGCAGGCCCAGATAAAATATCTGGGCCTGACCATATCGTGCCGGTGGAAGTTCGCGGAGCACTTCCGCCTGCTCCGCGAACGCCTCCTAAAGTCGGCGAGGAGCCTTAGTTGGCTCCTCCCAAACATCTTTTTTTAATGTTTTTTTTAATGTAGTATAGGTAGCAAACGAGCATGCGGGTCACCTGATGGTAAGTGATCACCGCCGCCCATGACTACCCTCAACACTGTAGGTGTTGGGGGTGTGTTGCTGACCTTTAAGAAAATATATAAATAAATAAATAAAATTGGGCACCGGATACCGCACTCACCGAACGAAACGCAGGAACATCGTTCCTACTTCACGTCGGTTTCCTGTGCGACGGTGGTATTTCACCGGTCGAGTCAGCCCAGCAATCGCTGCAGACAGAGCCTACAGCTAGACTCTACCACTCAAAAATCATCGGGGGGCCTGCTGTGGCATGCCGGCGCCTTTATGCCGGCGTGCTAGGCAGCATGGCCCTTTACGGTGCGCCCGTGTGGGCGCACGATCTGGTGGCGACTAACCGTGCCCTGCTCCGTAAGCCCCAACGCGCCATCGCACAGCGAATGGCGCGGGCTTACGGCACGGTTAGACACGGGGCGGCATGTGCCATGGCGGGCACTCCGCCATGGTACTTTGAGGCCGAGGTGCTGGCCGCCGTCTACCACTGGACGGCGGACAAGTGGGCTCAGGGGGAGCCCGCAGCGCCTGAAGAGAGGGTCGCCGTCTGGCGAAGGGCCCGTGAGGTCATGCTCCGCCGGTGGACGGCGGAGATGGCCAACGCGGAGGACGGGCGGTGGACCCTGGACGCCGTCGGTCCAGTCATTGAGGGCTGGATGGACAGGAGACATGGGTTCCTCACCTACCGTCTGGTGCAGGTCTTGTCCGGGCATGGCAGCTTCGGACATTTCCTGTGCCGGATCAAAAGGGAGGAATCCACGGCGTGCCACCACTGTGGCGCGCCGGACGACACAGCGTGGCACACCCTGGCCGAGTGTCCGGCCTGGGATGTGCCACGTCGTCGCCTCCAGGCGTCCGCTGGCCCGGACCTCTCGCTGCCCGGCTTGGTATACGCCATGCTGGGCTCCGGGGCGGTCTGGGTCGGGGTGGCCTCTTTCTGCGAGGACGTAATGTCGCAGAAGGAGGCTGCGGAGCGGGTGCGTGAGAATGATCCTCTCGCGCCCCCGCACCGCAGACGTCGAAGGGGCCGGACGAGGCGCGATCGCGCCCAAGTCCAGCCTGGTGGTGGCCAGTGGGCGGGGGACGTGGGAATCCACCTGCCCGCATTGCTCGGTCCACCACCGTCGACGGGTGGGAACAATCGGGCGCTCCCGGTCGTTCCCACAGGCCCCCCCTTCACCGCGGGGGGGTCAAAATGGGCCCGTCGTGCAGTAGACGGGCCCATCGCCGGTGAAGTCGTGGCGTAGGGCCGCCGGTCCGGGCCCCACGGCTTCACCACCAAGGCGAAGACGGAGCGCCGCGGTGTTTTAGTGGGTAGTCCCCTGGGCGACGTGTCAGTTGCTCAGGCGGGAGTCCCACACACGCCCCCCGCCACCCAGGTGGGGGGTACGGTGCGTAAATGCATTTCACCGCGAAAACAAAAAAAAAAAAAAAAGAGTAAGGATTCCGTAGGACATTAGGCTATGAAAATAACTGAAATAAACTAACCTAGCAGTATGAATGTCAGTCAGGGAACGAATTTTTTTAACCGCAAATGCCGCAGAACTAAGCCTACTCGCCAGTTGTGCTATATGGGGTCCCCACTGCAGTTTGGAGTCGACAGTTATTCCAAGAAAAACGGTATTTTCTACCAGGTCTAACTTGTTACCGTTTAATTTCAAATCTGTCTCTACTTGCTTTACATTTGGTGCCGAAAACTTTATACATTTCGTTTTTTTTTCATTTAAAACTAGATTGTTCACATTGAACCATTTTACAACATTAGAGAGTGCATTGTTCACGTCGTCATAATTTGTTTCCTGTCTGTTAATTTTAAATATTAACGAAGTATCATCAGCAAACAATACTATCTCATGATTATTCTTTACCATGTATGGTAAATCGTTTATATAAATTAAAAACAGAAATGGGCCCAATATCGACCCCTGGGGAACCCCCATACCTACAACGGATCCCTGTGATCTTTCGCAATTTATTTCAACCTTCTGAGTTCTATCACTCAAATATGAGGTTAAAAGTTTAAGTTCGGTACCCCTTACACCGTAATGACTGAGTTTCCTGATCAACGTATCGTGTTCAACACAGTCAAACGCCTTAGACAAGTCACAGAATATACCCAGGGCATCCTGTGAGCCCTCCCAAGCGCTAACCACAACCTCAAAAAGTTTCACACCAGCGTCCGTGGTTGATCGACCTTTTGTAAACCCAAATTGTTTATTATGAAGGAGGTTGTTCCTATTGAAATGTGCCAAAAGTTGGTTAAGAATAAGTTTTTCAAAGATTTTGCTACAAGTTGGTAGGATTGATATAGGCCTAAAATTTGTGGGGTCTGTGGAACTATCCGACTTAAATAAAGGAATAATCTTACTATGTTTCATTAAATCGGGAAACTCACTATAGTCTATAACTGAATTGATAATTTTAACAGATAAGCCCGATAGATCCATGGTATTTTTAACATCAATGGTTTTGAAAACTTTTATTACATCTAATACTTCAATCGGCTTAAAATTGAATATATTCTTGCACTCACTAACATGGCACTTTAGAAGCGCTTCAGCGACCACAGGCGATGAGCTAAGTGACTTCGTGGTCAAAATTGGAATTTCACTGAAATATCTTTCAAATGCTGACGCTATTTCTCCATCTTCTTTGACAGTTTTACCATCTATTAAAAGTTCGTACCCGTTACTGAAAGACTTAGATTTTTCCGTTTCGCTATTTATAATTTTCCATGTAGTTTCTGTTTTGTTAGAACTAGCTTCGATTTTACTTTTGAGATAAAGTGACTGCTGTATTACATACTTTTTTAAACAATTTAGAGTAGTTTTTAACATACGATATAAAAGCAGCACTACGGTTATAAGATTTTTCGTCATAAAGATCATACAATTTCTTTCTACTTACATGTATACCTATGGTCGCCCAATCATTAAACGATTTATGATGTATTGTATTTACTGTTTTAGTAGTAAAAATTGTTTTCTTTATACTTTCTATATGACTGCATAATTTGCTATACTCTTCATTAACGTTTTCGGATAAAGACTCTAGGGGTATATTATTACTCATTACATTCCTAAATCTCTCAAGACGCATTCGACTGACTGGAACGACCTTTAACTTTTTAGCAACCTGCTCATCCCTTTGGTATTTTATAGTTACTAATTGACCGCAGTGGTCGGATCTAAGTTTATTTATGATGGATGAACTGACTGGGATCACATTTGAAAAAATGTTGTCTAAACAGGTAGCCGTGGGTCCCGTTATTCGCGTTGGTTCTAAAAATAAGTTACATAAATTAAAACATTTAAAAAGGTTAATTAAATTTCTACTCATAGATGAGTTCTCTAATAAATCAATGTTGAAGTCCCCACAAACGAAAATATTTTTGTTTGAATTACTTAATTTGAATAAAACATCTTCCATCACTGACTCAAAAATATCATAATTTGATTTAGGACGCCTATATACACACAAAACTATACAGTGTGTCAACTCTATGCAGGATAATTCTATATGTAGTTCAACAGACAAGCATACTATATCCTTACGTTCCTTGTATTTTAAGGCATTATTTACAATTATCAGTGAACCACCATGTACCGTTGTCGTTCTGTTGAACATACTAGCAACTTGGTGCTGTTCAAACTTGAAAATTAATTCATTTTCTATGAGGAAATGCTCTGTTAAACACAAAATATGTATATGCTCAAAATTTAAAAATAATTCAATTTCATATAGTTTTTCTGAAATGCCTTGTATATTCTGATGCACCAAGTTTAAACAGTTTTTAGAAAATATTTTATTCCGCTTAATTAGTGAGCTAGACGCACTCGCATCTGTTGTCCTATTACTTAATTTAAACAGTTGGTCAATAAGGTGTTACATGTAACACTAGTAAATAGCAATGAATTAGACTGCTCAATAGAAGCAGTATTATCTAAAGCAAAAGTTTTTGCTAGTCTTTTATAAAAAAAATTAAATAGCATATTTGCTATCTGATGTGTCATATAGTTAGGTACAAAATACCTATCCTTGGTCAAAATAAAGTTAAATTTAAAAATAGAATTAATATCTATTATATCAAATAATACACCTGTTCTATGGAGTAAATTTACATTATTAGAACCTACATAATTATATAAATTTGAATTTAAATTATGTCTAATCCTATTTTCGTGGTTGGCATCCCGGCCCCTGACATACGGCAATGTAAACAAAATAACCTTGTAAACTTGAAGATTATTTAACTTTTCTAGGTAAATTGACATTTGTTTTTGATTCACATTGCCCCTTCTCCCATAAAATACGATTAAAGTAGTGTCCGGTGAAAAAGTAGTGGTAAATATCCTATCCATTATGTTTGAAAGTGAGGCACCAGGCATACAAAAGTTTGTGATTTTTTGTGAATAATCTAACATACAGGTACCCATTTTCTTACCTATCTCATCACAGAACATGTAAACTGAGCTTTGATTATTAATATATAACTCTGGTCTTACAGTTTTACTATTATTCAATTGAATAAATGAGGAATTGGTTTCTGAAGAATTAATCTCACATGGGAGCCCGGTGTTAATGGATGAGGAACCACTATGGTGATAATTATTAGCTTCAGAAAGAGATTGAAAACGCTCCTCATTGTATTTGGATAACTGTAGTAATTCATCCATGTCTATTACATGCTGGTCAATTTCTTTTTGCGCACTAGTGTACTTAAAAGTCATGTCCTGTAACGATAAATGTAAAGTACTAATTCTACTATTTAAGGAATCTATGTCTAACTGATAGTTTTTCTTAATCATATCCACCTCACTATGGATTTTTTTACACTGTGCAACACTATACTTATATTTATTACTTATTAGAGACAGGTAATCATTTAAGTCCTGTCAAACTAAAATGTGCGTGCAATATGACGCGTCGAAGGCAATTTTAGGCTAGTCCTCAGCGCATTTCGTTCAATTTTACAATGATGTGGACTAAGTTTAGTGAGACCAATGTACCTGTCTTGTACTAATACGAAGCATGAGAAAGTGACAGCGATAGTTTTAGTTTAGTTTTGACAGTGTTTTGAGAATCGGGGCCAGTGTCAACATACCTGAAGCAATGAAGTAGGGGATGGGCCCCAGCCCGAAGCCGTACACCAGAACGTACAGCAGCACGCCCGCCATGCACACCACCGGCATCCACGGGAACACCGTCTGGAACAAGACAGATATGTTGCTATGGTATCCCAGTGAAACTTTATATTATACTAGTGGCCGCCCGCGACTCAAGCGAAAGTTTCATCCAAATCCGTCCGTAGTTTTTACGTGAAAGAGTAACATACATCCATATTCACAAACTTTCACATTTATAATATTAGTAGGAAGAAACTAACTTTTGTCTTCGCACGCGTTAAATTCGGAGGAAAACCCCTTTCCCTATACTTAGTTTATTATACATGTAAACCTTCCTCTTCAATCAGTCTAGTAAAAAAACCGCATCAAAACCCGTTGCGTAGTTTTAAAGATAACATACATAGGGACAGACAGAGAAAGCGACTTTGTTTTATACTATGTAATAATGATAACGAAGCCAGTTTAGGAACCACAGATTTCAGTATGGGAAAACGTAATTTTACGCAGACACAATTTTGTAATAACTGTTTATTTGAATTGGATGTGACTTACTTTACGCAACAGTGATCCGATCAATTTTTGGTATTCCTGATACAACGCTAATGTTTGAATATGCGGAATCTACCAGGGGATAATCCTAGCTTATAAACAGCAAGCAATCTGTAAGCAACCCACCACGAACCTCATACTGGCTGCCAGCCCCGCTAGTACCACCACAGCCCCGGTCATTGACCCCAGCAGTAGCTACACCACGAGACCCGCGGTGCACACGTTGATGAATGAACCCACATCTTACACAAACAACCCACCAGAGCAACTCACCATGAACCTCATACTGGCTGCCAGCCCCGCCAGCACCACCACAGCCCCGGTCATCGACCCCAGCAGCAGCCCCCGCCTGCCACAGCGGGGCAGCAGGTACACCATGAGCGCCGCCGTGCACACGTTGATGAATGAACCCACATCTTACACAAACAAACACACAGAGCAACTCACCATGAACCTCATACTGGCCGCCAGCCCCGCCAGCACCACCACAGCCCCAGTCATTGACCCCGGCAGTAGCTACAGCATGAGCCCCGCGGTAGACACATTGATGAATGAACCCACATCTTACACAAACAAACAAACTTACCATGAACCTCATGCTAGCTGTCAGCCCCGCTAACACTATCACTGCCCCGGTCATCGACCCCAGCAGTAGCTTCCTCCTACCACAACGCGGCAACAGGTACACCATGAGCGCGGCCGTGCACACGTTGATGAAGCCGCACGCGATGGTGGCGTACTGCGAGTGCAGCGCGGACAGCCCGGCCGCCAGGAACATCTTCTTGGAGTAGTAGAACACCTGGGAAGGCAAAACGCTACGTCAATTGAAGTAATGATACGTGCTTCATGATCTCTCAGCCCTAATCTCACTTAAAGTAGGGTCGGCACAACATATTTCCCTCTATCGGTCGTATCTAAGCACTGACTCTTCTCCTACGCTTAGCGTCTTACACACAGTCCATCTCTTCTCTGGTCTTTCTTTACCTTTCCATCCATTCACCTTCATATCTAAGCGTTTTCTTGTAACATGCTAATTCCACGCTCACCTTTTATAAATTTAACAATAAATACCACTTCAATATTACCTCTCATCTTATCCGTCTCATATTGGCGCTACATACTCATTCCGTATCTTATCCATAATATTTACCCACACATCCATCAGAACATAATCATTTCCGTAGCATGCATCCTTCTTTTCCCCGTCACTTTGCTTGCTTAACATTCTATCAATTATAAACTTCCACACTCTATCAACATCCATTCATTAAGACAGGTCTGCGTTTTATAGATTTTCCCTTACGTTTAAGGAGAACACGTTGTTCCTGAGATCTGTCGCTATTTTATCCATGTCACTATTTCTTCAAAGTTATAAGGCGTAATCTTAATATAACATCCGTTGTCCCACAGGCATTAACCCAAACTGGTTCTGTGTTATATCATTCTCATTTCTACTCTCTTCATAAGCTGTGACATAAGCTAAGCCAAGCCTATTACGTTCCTGTACATAATTCTTGTATTTGTAAAAAGCCATCAACGATCTGTTACAACATTCATTCTACAACAAGAGTCTGTGAACCCTAGACCATCGTTATTTTATAAAAGCTGAAAATTTGTAACACAGGTATGAACGATGGTCCATTATGAAGTATGTCACATCGTGGCTTTGGAAGAGGAACGGAACCTAAACACATCAATCCCCGAGCTCTGCCCAACTTACCGCACTAATCCCTGAGGTCTACCTAACCTACCGCACTAACCCCAGAGTTCTGACACAGTGACCGCGTTAATTCCCGAGGTCTGCTAACCTACCCCACTAATCCCCGCAGGCTGCTAACCTACCGCATTAGTTCCTGAGGTCTGCTTACGTACCGCACTAACCCCCTCCCTCTGCCAACCTACCTTACAACCCCTCAATCTCCACCTACCGCGTTGATCCCCTCCGTCTGCTAACCTACCTTACAACCCCTCAATCTCCACCTACCTTACAAACCCCTCAACCTCCACCTACCGCGTTAATCCCCGAGGTCTGCTGCCCCGCCTGCATGCTGCACACCAGCAGCAGCGGCATCCTGAGCCTCTTGTCCGCCAGCACGGCCAGCACGGACCACGCCGCGCCCCCCGCCTCCCCGCGGAGGAGGGACAGCTCGGGGGCGAGGAGGGAGGGGGACACGCCGCGGACGCGGCTTAACTCTGGTGGGGAGGACATAGAATAGTATATTTTAATACAGTTGCTCAAAAAGTGGCGTATTGCAGGGACGTATAGCGTTCGGAATGTGGGCTATTACACACTCGTGCTTTTTTTTACCTTTCCCGCACTCGTGCGTTCTCTTTCGCAACTGTCAAAATAATGTCTATTTAAAAAAGAAAAATTAACCAACCATGAAGTTTTTACTAAATAAAAAACAAAGAAGTTTTTATGATTCATGTTAATACTTACGAAGCGTAGGTATATTTCTAAAAAAACTACTAGTTTGTTTCGATAACAAATTTAATGATTTGATTGAATTAGTGTGGTTGGTTTCATTTCATTTTATCTCATTAAATTTCATTTTCATTTCATATCAATAAAAAAATTCTACTGAAGACTTGGCTGTATGGGCGTAGTAACTTTTGCCTACCAAATGGGTGAAGAAAAAATGGCGCCATTTTCCAGAAATTTTCTTTGCGAGTTTAGTTGTTTGTTGCACAAAATGAGTTATTTCGACATTTACGATCCTAATTTTATTAAATACTTTGTATTTTAATACAAGTGTGGAAAGGCTGTCATTACAACGAATTCCGCCAAATGTCTACCCGAGCCGAGGCACAGCAGAAGGCGAGGGTTGACAGGCGGGACGAGTTGCAATGACGGTTCCGCACGTGTACCTACTGAACGACTATTTTTAATACAGTTGCGAAAAAATAACGCAATTTAATAAAATATTATATTAAGATCGTAAATGTCGAAATAACTCATTTTGTGCAACAAACTAAATGGTTGATTAATTTTTCTTTTTAATAGACATTATTTTTTTTTGGTGGAGAGGACTGAGACTCAACTATGGATGAACAGAATTCTGATGAAGATGAGGAGTAGGTGAAAAAGGTCAGGAAAAAAATTGACTTAACTCTATAGAAGACTAGTGGCCGCCAGCGACTCCGTTCGCGTGGAAGTCGGTTTCCCGTGGGAATGAAAAGTTTTCCCGCGGTAAAAAGTACTCTATGTGTTATTCTGATGTATAACCTATATTACTGTAAAGCTTCATCAAAATCCATCCAGTAGTTTTTACGTGTAAGAGTAACAAACATCCATCCATCTTTTTGATCTACTTTTTAATCATTAAAAAACACATCAAATGAAAACTCACCTTTAATAGCTAATTCTTCGTTTCTTCTAACTACGTATAAATACTTTGGACTCTCTGGCAGCAACATGAGCAGAGGTAAACAAACAATGACTAGAATTGCGTAGACGGACAACAGGTACGGCCAGTTGCTAGCACCACCTGAAATAAAAACTGTAGTCAGTAATCTGTAGGATTATTAATAAAATTAGAGTGAAAATAAAGCTAATATTGAGATAAAAAACGAGGTTTAGTTAAAAAAAGAAAGAATAAGCTTATTTTACGTTTTGGATTGTCTAAACTTATTGAATCTACTTAATAACTTGTTTACCTACAAAAAAAGTATTATCTGTACAACAATTGTCATAACTATAACTAAATGCAGAAACAAGTTTACCCCCTAGCCGTATTTTAGGAAGGTTTATAATAACTACAAGTGGGTACCTGCAACTTCGTCTGCGATAAAAGGGATTTTCCCGTAGGAACGAGACTAATTCCCGGGTAAAAGGTATCCTATGTCCATCTCCTGGTTCTAAACTACCTTTCCACCAATTTTAATCCAAATCGGTTCATCTGTTCTTGAGTTATAAATAGTGTAACTAACACCACTATCTTTTATTATATACTACTATTACTACTTTACTACTTTTACTATTACTATTTACTACTAATATTATAAAGGCGAAAGTAACTCTGTCTGTCTGTCTGTCTGTCTGTCTATATGTCTGTTACGCTTTCACGCCTAAACCACTGAACCGATTTTGATGAAATTTGGTACGAAGAAAGAAAAGAACTTGGGAAAGGACATAGGGTACTTTTTACCGCAGGAAAACTTCTCATTCCCACGGGAAACCGACTTCCACGCGAACGTAGTCGCGGGCGGCCACTAGTTATTATATACAGGGTGTCCCAAAACTCGACGTCAACCCGAAACCGGGTGACAAGGCAAGTCATGCTGGTTATCAGAAAAATGTTTAAAAAAATCTAAGTCACGTGTTCTCAAAATTATTGGCATTTTAAAAAAACACGCAAAATTTCACACCCTGTGACAGTGTTTTTGCTGCTGTTGCCACAAATGTTCACTTTTGGAAACTTTTTTTTTTGATATGTAACCCTGAATAATGCTTCTCTAAACTGTTATCAACATTTCAAATCTAGCTCCTCGAGATTGCATAAAAATAGGACTTATTTCCAAGAAAAAAATTAAAAATTAAAAATGGCCTAGTTTTAACTGTCTGCATTGAAAAAAAATTGTACTACGCGAGTTTGGCAAGTTGTGACAAAAGTTGGCGCATTTAGTAAGGATTCCAAAATGGTATGACACTTGGCAAATTGTAGCTGCTATCATGAACAAAAAAAAATATTTCCATGAAAACCCATTTTTAACTTTTTTTCTTACTTGGTTAAAATTGCAAAGCTTATCGTTGGTTACATTGGAGCCGCTTCCAATTTACACACTGATTAAATTTAACTGAATTGTACATTGTACTGATGTACTCGTCTATCTTTATTGAATGAACAGATTGTTCACTTTTAATTTATTTTTTTTAGTGTGTGCATTGGAATAAGCATTTATTGTTAAAGGTTTCAATTTTAAATAAAACAAAATTTTAATACCAATGTTTATTAATAAAATTTACAATAATTCTTAAAATGTTATAATAAGTGTTCGAAATGCCTTCCTTCGGCGGCAATACAAGCGCGACATCTTTTTAAAAAAGATCGAGCTATCTTTCTAGCGTATCGTCCATTATTTACAAATTGAGCTGCTTCAGCTATTCTCTGCCGTAATTCATGTTCACTCCCAATGGGCTTCTCGTAAACTTTTTCTTTAACAGCTCCCCAGTAAAAAAAGTCTAAAGGATTCAAGTCCGGTGAACGGGCCGGCCACGAGATTGGTCCAGCCCGCCCGATCCATCTCCCAGGAAGCTCTTCATCGAGGTACTCTCTTACGGGGCGAGCAAAGTGCGCTGGGCACCCATCTTGTTGGAACCACATTTCTCTGTAAATGCTTAGCGGCACGTCTTCTAATAAATTTGGAAGATGGTTTTGAAGAAAGTCTAAGTAAACCTCGCCAGTTAATGCATCAGGCAACTCAAAAGGACCAATTATTTTGCCATTCAAAATTCCGGTCCACATGTTAACTTTGAATCGGTACTGGGACCGATCCTGTCTCGTTAAATGAGGGTTTTCAACACGCCATTCATGCAGGTTGTGCATGTTCACGTAGCCGTCCTTTTTAAAAGTTGATTCGTCCGACCATAAAATTTTTGTTAGAAAAAGTGGGTCATCTCTGTACCTCTCCAATATCGTCCGGCAAAAATTCACCCTATTTTGGTAGTCACCGGGTAATAATGTCTGTACTCGCTGTACGTGGTATGGGTGTAGGTCATTTCTTTTTAAAATACGGTGGGCTGAACTTTTGGGCACTCCGGTGTTCGTTTCAATAGCTCTTACTGAAGTACTTGGGTCTTCTTCGACAGCCTGTAGAACTTCTTCTTCCATAGGGTTGGTGGGTCTGCCTCCACCATGCGTTTGATTTGGGAGGCGGCCTTAATCGGGGTAACGAGCAGCGTTTGGGTACCTTTCGCGGTAAAGTCTGGCAGCAGCACTGGCATTACACCTGCACTCACCATAAATAAGGTGCATATTAGCGTATTCGCGAGTGGTATACGAAGACATCTCGGCACTTGTCACACACTCACACAATAGTCCAGAGGAAAGCAAAGGTCGTCGTTAAGAGAAAACAAACAGTCCGAATCTAAATCGCAAGCAATCACAAGTCCATAAACATAGCCAAAAGTAAACAGTACGAAATCAACACAAACGAATACGAAAACAAGCGCAGTAAACGAAGGAACGTAACGTACTGACTGGTTTGTAATGTGTATCTACAATAGCGAATACCTGGCGTCACTCTCTGTCTCTCTCGCACTTGGTAAAATGACTCTCTCCATCTCAGTCACTTTAGCGTCCATACCTGTCTCGCTCGCACTTGAGAAGGTGACTCTCTCCGTCTCACTCAATCACTTTAGCACAAATACTATCTCGCTTACACTTCCTAGAAAGACTCCTTTGTCACTACTTACAATTTACGACTCTTTGGAAAACCTTGGGCCCATTAGAATATTTTTTAACCAGGTAAGAAAAAATTGTTGAACACTGGATTTTTACGAATTTTTTTTTTTGTTCATGATAGCAACTACAATTTACCACGTGTCATACCATTTTGGGATCCTTACTAAATGCGCCAACTTTTGACACAACTTGCCAAACTCGCGTAATACAATTTTTTTTCAATGCAGACAGTTAAAACTAGGCCATTTTTAATTTTTAATTTTTTTCTTGGAAATAAGTCCTATTTTTATGCAATCTCGAGGAGCTAGATTTGAAATGTTGATAACAGTTTAGAGAAGCATTATTCAGGGTTACATATCAAAAAAAAAAAGTTTCCAAAAGTGAACATTTGTGGCAACAGCAGCAAAAACACTGTCACAGGGTGTGAAATTTTGCGTGTTTTTTTAAAATGCCAATAATTTTGAGAACACGTGACTTAGATTTTTTTAAACATTTTTCTGATAACCAGCATGACTTGCCTTGTCACCCGGTTTCGGGTTGACGTCGAGTTTTGGGACACCCTGTATATAGATTTTTTCGAACCCATTTTTTTAAATATAAATATCACTTGTTCGTAAACCCCTACTATTCTACGTCATAGTTACCCAGTATGACCTCCAGCCCCATCAGCTGCCCCACCAGCACGCCCACGTTGACGCCCATGGGGCACGCCACGCCCCCGCCCCTCTATTCCACGTCACACTCACCCAGTATAACGTCCAGCCCCATCAGCTGCCCCACCAGCACGCCCACGTTGACGCCCATGGGGCACGCCACGCCCCCGCCCCCGCTCCCGCCTATTCCACGTCACACTCACCCAGTATAACGTCCAGCCCCATCAGCTGCCCCACCAGCACGCCCACGTTGACGCCCATGGGGCACGCCACGCCCCCGCCCCCGCCCCCCCCCTATTCCACGTCACACTCACCCAGTATAACGTCCAGCCCCATCAGCTGCCCCACCAGCACGCCCACGTTGACGCCCATGGGGCACGCCACGCCCCCGCCCCCGCTCCCGCCTATTCCACGTCACACTCACCCAGTGTAACGTCCAGCCCCATCAGCACGCCCACGTTGACGCCCATGGGGCACGCCACGCCCCCGCCCCCGCCCCCCCCTATTCCACGTCACACTCACCCAGTATATCGTCCAGCCCCATCAGCTGCCACCTCCAGCACGCCCACGTTGACGCCCATGGGGCACGCCACGCCCCCGCCCCCCCCTATTCCACGTCACACTCACCCAGTATGACCTCCAGCCCCATCAGCTGCCCCACCAGCACGCCCACGTTGACGCCCATGGGGCACGCCACGCCCGGCGCCCCCGCCCCCCCCCTATTCCACGTCACACTCACCCAGTATGACCTCCAGCCCCATCAGCTGCCCCACCAGCACGCCCACGTTGACGCCCATGGGGCACGCCACGCCCCCGCCCCTCTATTCCACGTCACACTCACCCAGTATAACGTCCAGCCCCATCAGCTGCCCCACCAGCACGCCCACGTTGACGCCCATGGGGCACGCCACGCCCCCGCCCCCGCTCCCGCCTATTCCACGTCACACTCACCCAGTATAACGTCCAGCCCCATCAGCTGCCCCACCAGCACGCCCACGTTGACGCCCATGGGGCACGCCACGCCCCCGCCCCCGCCCCCCCCCTATTCCACGTCACACTCACCCAGTATAACGTCCAGCCCCATCAGCTGCCCCACCAGCACGCCCACGTTGACGCCCATGGGGCACGCCACGCCCCCGCCCCCGCTCCCGCCTATTCCACGTCACACTCACCCAGTATAACGTCCAGCCCCATCAGCACGCCCACGTTGACGCCCATGGGGCACACCACGCCCCCGCCCCCGCCCCCCCCTATTCCACGTCACACTCACCCAGTATATCGTCCAGCCCCATCAGCTGCCACCTCCAGCACGCCCACGTTGACGCCCATGGGGCACGCCACGCCCCCGCCCCCCCCTATTCCACGTCACACTCACCCAGTATGACCTCCAGCCCCATCAGCTGCCCCACCAGCACGCCCACGTTGACGCCCATGGGGCACGCCACGCCCGGCGCCCCCGCCCCCCCCTATTCCACGTCACACTCACCCAGTATGACCTCCAGCCCCATCAGCTGCCCCACCAGCACGCCCACGTTGACGCCCATGGGGCACGCCACGCCCGGCGCCCCCGCCCCCCCTATTCCACGTCACACTCACCCAGTATGCCCTCCAGCCCCATCAGCTGCCCCACCAGCACGCCCACGTTGACGCCCATGGGGCACGCCACGCCCCCGCCCCCGCCCCCCCCCTATTCCACGTCACACTCACCCAGTATAACGTCCAGCCCCATCAGCTGCCCCACCAGCACGCCCACGTTGACGCCCATGGGGCACGCCACGCCCCCGCCCCCGCTCCCGCCTATTCCACGTCACACTCACCCAGTATAACGTCCAGCCCCATCAGCACGCCCCACCAGCACGCCCACGTTGACGCCCATGGGGCACGCCACGCCCGGCGCCCCCGCCCCCCCCTATTCCACGTCACACTCACCCAGTATGCCCTCCAGCCCCATCAGCTGCCCCACCAGCACGCCCACGTTGACGCCCATGGGGCACGCCACGCCCGGCGCCCCCGCCCCCCCCTATTCCACGTCACACTCACCCAGTATATCGTCCAGCCCCATCAGCTGCCACCTCCAGCACGCCCACGTTGACGCCCATGGGGCACGCCACGCCCCCCGCCCCCCCTATTCCACGTCACACTCACCCAGTATGCCCTCCAGCCCCATCAGCTGCCCCACCAGCACGCCCACGTTGACGCCCATGGGGCACGCCACGCCCGGCGCCCCCGCCCCCCCCTATTCCACGTCACACTCACCCAGTATGCCCTCCAGCCCCATCAGCTGCCCCACCAGCACGCCCACGTTGACGCCCATGGGGCACGCCACGCCCGGCGCCCCCGCCCCCCCCCTATTCCACGTCACACTCACCCAGTATGCCCTCCAGCCCCATCAGCTGCCCCACCAGCACGCCCACGTTGACGCCCATGGGGCACGCCACGCCCGGCGCCCCCGCCCCCCCCTATTCCACGTCACACTCACCCAGTATGCCCTCCAGCCCCATCAGCTGCCCCACCAGCACGCCCACGTTGACGCCCATGGGGCACGCCACGCCCCCGCCCCCGCCCCCCCCCTATTCCACGTCACACTCACCCAGTATAACGTCCAGCCCCATCAGCTGCCCCACCAGCACGCCCACGTTGACGCCCATGGGGCACGCCACGCCCCCGCCCCCGCTCCCGCCTATTCCACGTCACACTCACCCAGTATAACGTCCAGCCCCATCAGCACGCCCCACCAGCACGCCCACGTTGACGCCCATGGGGCACGCCACGCCCGGCGCCCCCGCCCCCCCCCTATTCCACGTCACACTCACCCAGTATGCCCTCCAGCCCCATCAGCTGCCCCACCAGCACGCCCACGTTGACGCCCATGGGGCACGCCACGCCCGGCGCCCCCGCCCCCCCCTATTCCACGTCACACTCACCCAGTATATCGTCCAGCCCCATCAGCTGCCACCTCCAGCACGCCCACGTTGACGCCCATGGGGCACGCCACGCCCCCGCCCCCCCTATTCCACGTCACACTCACCCAGTATGCCCTCCAGCCCCATCAGCTGCCCCACCAGCACGCCCACGTTGACGCCCATGGGGCACGCCACGCCCGGCGCCCCCGCCCCCCCCTATTCCACGTCACACTCACCCAGTATGCCCTCCAGCCCCATCCGCTGCCCCACCAGCACGCCCACGTTGACGCCCATGGGGCACGCCACGCCCGGCGCCCCCGCCCCCCCCTATTCCACGTCACACTCACCCAGTATGCCCTCCAGCCCCATCAGCTGCCCCACCAGCACGCCCACGTTGACGCCCATGGGGCACGCCACGCCCGGCGCCCCCGCCCCCCCCCTATTCCACGTCACACTCACCCAGTATGCCCTCCAGCCCCATCAGCTGCCCCACCAGCACGCCCACGTTGACGCCCATGGGGCACGCCACGCCCGGCGCCCCCGCCCCCCCCTATTCCACGTCACACTCACCCAGTATGCCCTCCAGCCCCATCAGCTGCCCCACCAGCACGCCCACGTTGACGCCCATGGGGCACGCCACGCCCGGCGCCCCCGCCCCCCCCTATTCCACGTCACACTCACCCAGTATGCCCTCCAGCCCCATCAGCTGCCCCACCAGCACGCCCACGTTGACGCCCATGGGGCACGCCACGCCCGGCGCCCCCGCCCCCCCCTATTCCACGTCACACTCACCCAGTATGACCTCCAGCCCCATCAGCTGCCCCACCAGCACGCCCACGTTGACGCCCATGGGGCACGCCACGCCCGGCGCCCCCGCCCCCCCCCTATTCCACGTCACACTCACCCAGTATGCCCTCCAGCCCCATCAGCTGCCCCACCAGCACGCCCACGTTGACGCCCATGGGGCACGCCACGCCCGGCGCCCCCGCCCCCCCCTATTCCACGTCACACTCACCCAGTATGCCCTCCAGCCCCATCAGCTGCCCCACCAGCACGCCCACGTTGACGCCCATGGGGCACGCCACGCCCGGCGCCCCCGCCCCCCCCTATTCCACGTCACACTCACCCAGTATGCCCTCCAGCCCCATCAGCTGCCCCACCAGCACGCCCACGTTGACGCCCATGGGGCACGCCACGCCCGGCGCCCCCGCCCCCCCCCTATTCCACGTCACACTCACCCAGTATGCCCTCCAGCCCCATCAGCTGCCCCACCAGCACGCCCACGTTGACGCCCATGGGGCACGCCACGCCCGGCGCCCCCGCCCCCCCCTATTCCACGTCACACTCACCCAGTATGCCCTCCAGCCCCATCAGCTGCCCCACCAGCACGCCCACGTTGACGCCCATGGGGCACGCCACGCCCGGCGCCCCCGCCCCCCCCTATTCCACGTCACACTCACCCAGTATGCCCTCCAGCCCCATCAGCTGCCCCACCAGCACGCCCACGTTGACGCCCATGGGGCACGCCACGCCCGGCGCCCCCGCCCCCCCCCTATTCCACGTCACACTCACCCAGTATGCCCTCCAGCCCCATCAGCTGCCCCACCAGCACGCCCACGTTGACGCCCATGGGGCACGCCACGCCCGGCGCCCCCGCCCCCCCCTATTCCACGTCACACTCACCCAGTATGCCCTCCAGCCCCATCAGCTGCCCCACCAGCACGCCCACGTTGACGCCCATGGGGCACGCCACGCCCGGCGCCCCCGCCCCCCCCTATTCCACGTCACACTCACCCAGTATGCCCTCCAGCCCCATCAGCTGCCCCACCAGCACGCCCACGTTGACGCCCATGGGGCACGCCACGCCCGGCGCCCCCGCCCCCCCCTATTCCACGTCACACTCACCCAGTATGCCCTCCAGCCCCATCAGCTGCCCCACCAGCACGCCCACGTTGACGCCCATGGGGCACGCCACGCCCGGCGCCCCCGCCCCCCCCCTATTCCACGTCACACTCACCCAGTATGCCCTCCAGCCCCATCAGCTGCCCCACCAGCACGCCCACGTTGACGCCCATGGGGCACGCCACGCCCGGCGCCCCCGCCCCCCCCTATTCCACGTCACACTCACCCAGTATGCCCTCCAGCCCCATCAGCTGCCCCACCAGCACGCCCACGTTGACGCCCATGGGGCACGCCACGCCCGGCGCCCCCGCCCCCCCCTATTCCACGTCACACTCACCCAGTATGCCCTCCAGCCCCATCAGCTGCCCCACCCGCACGCCCACGTTGACGCCCATGGGGCACGCCACGCCCGGCGCCCCCGCCCCCCCCCTATTCCACGTCACACTCACCCAGTATGCCCTCCAGCCCCATCAGCTGCCCCACCAGCACGCCCACGTTGACGCCCATGGGGCACGCCACGCCCGGCGCCCCCGCCCCCCCCTATTCCACGTCACACTCACCCAGTATGCCCTCCAGCCCCATCAGCTGCCCCACCAGCACGCCCACGTTGACGCCCATGGGGCACGCCACGCCCGGCGCCCCCGCCCCCCCCTATTCCACGTCACACTCACCCAGTATGCCCTCCAGCCCCATCAGCTGCCCCACCAGCACGCCCACGTTGACGCCCATGGGGCACGCCACGCCCGGCGCCCCCGCCCCCCCCCTATTCCACGTCACACTCACCCAGTATGCCCTCCAGCCCCATCAGCTGCCCCACCAGCACGCCCACGTTGACGCCCATGGGGCACGCCACGCCCGGCGCCCCCGCCCCCCCCCTATTCCACGTCACACTCACCCAGTATGCCCTCCAGCCCCATCAGCTGCCCCACCAGCACGCCCACGTTGACGCCCATGGGGCACGCCACGCCCGGCGCCCCCGCCCCCCCCTATTCCACGTCACACTCACCCAGTATGCCCTCCAGCCCCATCAGCTGCCCCACCAGCACGCCCACGTTGACGCCCATGGGGCACGCCACGCCCGGCGCCCCCGCCCCCCCCTATTCCACGTCACACTCACCCAGTATGCCCTCCAGCCCCATCAGCTGCCCCACCAGCACGCCCACGTTGACGCCCATGGGGCACGCCACGCCCGGCGCCCCCGCCCCCCCCTATTCCACGTCACACTCACCCAGTATGCCCTCCAGCCCCATCAGCTGCCCCACCAGCACGCCCACGTTGACGCCCATGGGGCACGCCACGCCCGGCGCCCCCGCCCCCCCCTATTCCACGTCACACTCACCCAGTATGCCCTCCAGCCCCATCAGCTGCCCCACCAGCACGCCCACCTTGACGCCCATGGGGCACGCCACGCCCCGCGCCCCCCCCCCCCCCCTATTCCACGTCACACTCACCCAGTATGCCCTCCAGCCCCATCAGCTGCCCCACCAGCACGCCCACGTTGACGCCCATGGGGCACGCCACGCCCGGCGCCCCCGCCCCCCCCCTATTCCACGTCACACTCACCCAGTATGCCCTCCAGCCCCATCAGCTGCCCCACCAGCACGCCCACGTTGACGCCCATGGGGCACGCCACGCCCGGCGCCCCCGCCCCCCCCTATTCCACGTCACACTCACCCAGTATGCCCACCAGCCCCATCAGCTGCCCCACCAGCACGCCCACGTTGACGCCCATGGGGCACGCCACGCCCGGCGCCCCCGCCCCCCCCCTATTCCACGTCACACTCACCCAGTATGCCCTCCAGCCCCATCAGCTGCCCCACCAGCACGCCCACGTTGACGCCCATGGGGCACGCCACGCCCAGCGCGCCCGTGAGCCGCGCCGGCGCCAGCTCCGCCAGGTACATGGGCACAATGCTCGTCGTTAGACCTGGATTCACAATGAGAGTTAATTGGGTGGTTCCGATAAGATATTATAGAACTATCGCTATCTTTATCATAAAAGAAATAAACGGATATATTGGTCTCGGTCTCATTATTTAGACCAAATTATTGTAAAATTGCTCATAATTCGCTAAGGGCATCACGTGTGATTTTTTTTAGATTGACAGTAATTAAATTACTACCCGTCTCTGTCTTATATTTATGATAGGACTTTATGGTAATAGAGCCATCAATGGTTTTAAGAGACCTAGTTTATTATAACACGTACCTCCAGCAAGACCAACAATAAGTCTGCCCAACAGAAGCATTTCCACAGAATTAGCGGCTCGTGACGTCACGAATAGGGCTGCTCCAATCAGAGACAGCAGACTCGTCGCTATCGTGGCTTTTTTTCTGGAAATTACATTTTTATATTAACTTGTTGTGTTACTAAAGGAAAATCCCATGGAAAACGATTGAGAGGAAGAAGTCCAATGCGCTGGACTGATCAGATCCGCATCAACACGCATTAGAACGTCCACGAGGCAATCCACACTGCTGAAAACCGAGCCAAGTGGAAAGGGATAGTTTCTGATATAATTCGTGGAGGTCACGACCCTCAGCATTGAGGAAAACGACTCAAGGAGGAGGTGTTACTAAAAATATACCGATTCTGTAAATCTACTGAGGGAGAGTGTTTGATTTTTTTGTCTTATTCACGTTTTATAAATAACATTGCATTATTTTTTTTAAACAAATACACACATGTTATTATGCTACTCGCAATAATTAAACCCTACACACAATATGACTCATTTACAACACAAACTCACTTATTCCTTAGGTCACATAATCTCTGCAGTAACATTAATTGAAGTCGTAACAAGTCAAACTATTCAACCTTTGTGCCAATTGCATTGGTGCGGTATCGCGTGGTCGAATTCAATTAAATTGACTGCATTGTGTCGGCACGAGATTTATTAGCGACGAAGCTTTTTAATGTAGAAGCTTAGTTAAAACGCTGCATTATATTAGTTTTTTTTTGTTTTTGGCTTGTGATCGTTTTACTAGCTTATTCAAGTATTTTCGTACTTTTTTTTTATTACAAATTATTCCTTAACACTATTTCTTTGAGTTTTTTTTTATCGTTAGTCAAATCTTATCGCGTATTTAAATATGACTGAATTCAAATAGCAATTCCGAATCATAATGGTCACACCAGATTTTCTATACACAAAATAGAGAACCACCACGAATCAAATTTTATCAATAAAGAGGATTTACTATCACTTTTATTTTTTATCTTACCTTCCGAAGCCATTGGCGAGCACCGCCCCCAGCAGCGATCCGGTGCACCCCCCGATGATGAAGATGGACACAATGGAAGACCACAATATGCTGAGCCAGCCATCGTTCAGTACCACCCCGTACCGAGATATTATGCTTTCATTACAGAAGGTCTTTATTACCTGTAATTAATTTAAACAGTGTAGGTTTTTCGTGTAATGAGTGTCAGTAAGTAGTAACCAAAGTACATAGACTCAAGAAGCATTAATATGCAAGAGTGTTGTGTATTCTCGAGAGATGGCCGGTCTGGGAAACGGTTATTATGATTAACGCAACAAAAACTATATTAACTTTTCAGAATAGGTAGCAAATTGTACTTGCTAACCTAACGTATTAGGGTTTTCATACCCTTTGTGTCTTCTTATTGTTATCACGGAAAATCAGAATTTGATATCAATCTTCTTTATACATTTATTTTTACTGCGGGAATATACCTCAACCACAAAAACTAAAAATAAATATGAACGTGCTTGCCTAGTTCATTGTGCAATTACTAATTCACCCATAAATAATATTCCATTAACACAATGCAATCAACGAACGTTAATCTTTTATCAATAAAACTATAACTTTCCTGGATGTTGTGACAGAAGTAAGATTATTAATTGCATTAGCAAAGATATATTTTATCAAGAAGATATTAACGTTTGAATTACACTACACTGTCAAAAAGAACCTAGAAACTTCTTTCATAAACTACTTACGTCAGCTGGAGTATTGACAACTCCTATATTGAACCCGACCGGCAAAGACGACCCCAGCGTGGTGGCCACTCCAGCAAGTATCAAATAAAACGTCCATCCTGCTTTGTAATCGTTCGACTGTGTTAGCTGCTGGTGTTCATTCGAAGTCTGAAAATGACATACAAACTCCTTAACCACAAAACGAAAAAAAAAACAAAAATCAAGAGAGAGTGGGACAGACTTACAAAAAAGTTTGATAAAGGCCTCATCAACGTCATAGTTCCTATTCTAACTTAACCTATAACCTCCCTAGCCCAGTCACCATTTGGATGAGCAGAGGGTAAGAACAGCTGATGCAGTGTCGACACAGGACGGGAGGACGGAACAGAGAGCGAAAACTGGCCAGAACCAGTCGCACAGCCAGCCGTCCAGGATGAAATACGTCAATAGCACTGATGCGAGCCCGTGAGAGCCAATCGCTGATATAGAAGTTAAGGATGTTGAGGCAATGCAGTTCGATTAGGGTTAGGGCGCATTCGGCGGTTCGAAGAAAATTTACGTTTAAAAACGATGTTAATAAAATTCTCGTGTAAATAAGGTTTCAAAGATAAGTCTTGGTCTTAAATCACATTGTTATAGATGTTGGCAATGCCACTAATAGTCTCCAAGTAGAATGAACAAAAAGTTGTTCAGAGTCAATATTAATATACATAAATCAATCACAATGACTACAAAGCACTAACTTTATTTAATAGCTAGTGACCGCCCGCGACTCCGTTCGCATGGAAGTCGTTTTCCCGTTGGATTATTTATGATATTACTGCAAAGTTTCATCCAAATCCGTCCAGTAGTTTTTACGTGAAAGAGTAACAAACATCCAAACATACTCACAAACTTTCGCGTTTATAATATTAGTAGGAAGTAAATTTAAGCTTATTTTTTAGAAATTTTTCAACACTTTCACAAAAGAGCATTTTGGAATAAAATAATGTAAAATAATGTCTCCGATATGGAAGCGGCTTTAGTCTCGTGTTTGTGTCAGATCATTGAGTCTTCAACACATAGGGCTACGTAAACAGGCTGAAGCTTGTAATAGCTTTTCTTTAAGCTACGTTATTAAAAACAAACAAGCTTTCATACTAATTGATATCGGGAAGATAGGTGTCAAGGAAACTTGTACATGATCTTACTTGTGTTACTACGTATTTTTCAGTAAATTTGTTTGTTGATATAAAATTATATATTTTTTTAAAAAAGCAATGAAAATGACCAAATAAAACAACCAAAAAAAACGTCAATTGTGTGCTATGGAAAGTAATCTTTTACTTTTTTAGGTTTTACCTATTTAACTGCGTGCATTTTGACACCCCTTACGCTAATGTATTTGAGGCCAATTGAAACAGAGTAAATGAATGGATGTCGTTGAACTAAACAAGCGTTTGTTATTTTATGAATTTCACAGATATATCTGTGCATGACAAGGTTTTAGTTTTATATTGAAAATGTATTAGTTTTCGAAATGAGATAATCTGTATATTAATTGTCATCCAATAACTATAGCATAAATTATGAGGTTTTAGTAGCACATACATATAATCAAATCAATAACAATGAATATGATGAAACCATGAAGGCCTACGTATAAATGTTCTTATAGAAACTTAACTAGATTTTTTAAATTATAGTAATTAAAGGACAGGAAATGTTAACTTATTGTTAATAACAAAGGATACAGATTAGCGTGGCGGTAGGTGAGAACATGGTTAGTCCAGAAATGAACGTTAGTAGTTCAACCAGAGCCAGGGCTAGTGACGAGCCAAACCCAGCCACCAACCTGCGGAAATTCAGAAGAGGAAGTTTGTAAGAGGTAATCTCCGATACTATTCAACCGATTTTAAAATATCTTTCACCAGTAGAAAGATACGGTATCAGAGAGTGATATGGGCTTTTGTTAAGAATAATTTTATTTACACGCAAGTGAAGGCGGAAGGTTAGTGGGGAAGACATTTATCGAAGCATGGGAGAGAGTGAGAAATTAGCAAAGCATATTAAATGATCAGCGACAAAAAATATACAATATCAAAAATATCAAAGTTGGATATTTTGAAATTTTGCAACAGATAAGTTCGAATAAATACAATAAAATTGGAATAAAGTTCTAAGTCGGAATTCTCGTCAACATATGCAAGTAAATTTATAACATCTAACAATAAAATGTAACAAGTAATATGACAGACAGAGTTGGAGTCAACAATAAGTTTAATTCCTATGTTTTCCGATGACAACTTAACAATTCATTTCATATTGTAAGAACTTTGCGGACAAAACCCTTTGTTAACAATAGAGCAAATATAATATAAATCACGTGCAATTAAATATCACGTGATCAACTGAGGTGGAACGTTTCCTCGCAGCTGTTTACAGTACGGCAGCCCATGGGAAAGCGACGTAATTTCGTCGATCGAGACAATAACGTTTACATAACATGGACATGTCGCTATTATATTAGTAACGGAGAGCGTATGGGAACAATGGTGTGATGGTGGTGTAAATGTATTATGGTGACGCATGACGATGTTATTATTTGTTTTCTTTTTACTGGAAATCACTTACTTCATAACATCTCTGTACTGCTTAAAGAGTTAAGTCTTAAATTCGAGTTGCTTAAAGGTTTTTCAAAATTCAACCCCTGAAGGGCTAAAGACGGATAAAGTTTCAATCGTATTTTCCGACTCAATATGCGCAAAACTTAATATGAATAACGGTTTAATGAAAACAAAGATATACGTGTTTACCGACAAAACAGGGGCAAAGTTAACCTTATCGGTGTATGTATGTACAGTCACGGCCAGAGTGAGCTGACTAGCCTGATTTTAAAACACAAATGCAAACTTCTCAAATAAAATTTTCTGTGCGAAATTTGTTCGACAAATATTTTAATAAACACTGTATGCTTCGTTTGTTCCTCTGGCCGTGACTATGCGTAACAGTTTATTTTATACTGAGGCATCTTATAGACGTAATTGAGACAAAGTATGCATTTCATCCTTTTAGGAATGAATTGAGACGAAGTACTTTTTCTTTTCTAAGTAATCGAAAATATAATTAATTGAAGTTGTAATATGGCAAAGTTAGTTAGTACTTATAAAAACCGAATAGCAATATCTTATTTATCATATGTATTTATCTCAGAACATGACGTAGTTGCAGTCTAGAATAAATTATACACAATAATATCATCGTTAAATAAATATGCTTATTGGAATTAGTATTTACTAACACAAAACGTATGCAGTGTTAAGATTTATTTAAGCATCTATACTTAGTGCATAAAATTGAGAGGCCTTGCAACCATTACCGATTTCTTTTATGCATATTTATGTTATAGTTGGTGGAATAATAAAGGATTCCTTAGTTCAATATACCTATTTGCTAGATAAAAAACATAAAAATACCTTATTTTCCGTGTGGTCACGACCCATTTTAAAACGGCATTTAAATTAAAACATAAATATCACTAACACAGATAAACGCCAAGAGCGCTGAGAAGTAACTAGGAAAATGCACAATAAAATATAACTATTGACTAATACTTAATAACATCGTTAGACAATCACTTACCTTGAACTTGCTATCAACAACTATTTACACTAAATGAACAAATACAAGAAATAGCTGCACATAAATTAGTTAAATTGCAAAAAAAATAGTAAAAATCTCGTACTTCACTTGAGGCCGTTGACCCCATATATTTGGACGGGGTAAACTTCGAAAGCGAAAACTGGCTCAAATATAGGACCACTACCAGTCTATGATCACAAGACGTGATCTAAAGTTCTTATAAGACGATTAATTAATTCCAAATTCGAAATTTAAATTGTATGAAAAATTTAACACGTGTATGCGCGTTCACGTGAGCGATAGGCCAAGTGTCGGCTGACCGCTCGCTGCCAGTAACCGACGACGTACTACATCAAGCTATTGTTGCATTCGGTCATAATGCCTCGTGTTTTGAAAACTTTGTCGTGATGGTGGCAGATCGTCACCAGCAAACCGGTTATAGTCGGTTTTCGCTGTGACCATCCGCCCTCAGGGTTGTGCATTTTTTATAAGTTTATTTCTTTGAGATTTTTCTACATTTAAGTATATTTAGTATATATTGATTCATAAAAGTGGGTAGGAAGCATAAGCAGAAAATACAAAGCTTTATTTCATTACAGTATTAACAGTACTCTTATCTGTACCATAACCAGTAGCACAAGTGATAAGGATTCTGTTTAAATATGAGCAAAGTCTAAAGTCATTGTTAAACATAAAGTTAGAAGTGATTTATAATACTATTGAAGTTGTAAAAGGATTTAAGAACAAGAAATAACCCAAGTGTTTCTTTATTGTCCACCCTGTCTCATCAAAATATTCTGATAAATAGGTTGTACACCAAATTAATAAAACCTATTTATTTTTAGAAGCCCTCTGCTTTATTAATTTTATTAGTGACCTATGCATTTGCCTTTTGAAAGCATAACTTCACCAATTTCAGATAAAAAAAGTTTTTAATTCATCAAACTTTTGATTATATTTATCATCAGCCTATCAGCTTTTAATAACTGTAAATATTTGATAAATCTAATCTAAAATTGGATGTGATAGCCCTAGCTGTTATAAGTATGGTTAAACTCATACACACATGTATAAAAGTTTTTGAAACATGAAATCCTGTAAACACACACTGCAGTAGATGGTTCAATCTGGATTTAACTGGATATTGAGAACTGCTACAGTGTACACCTGTCAAAGCTAGCAGTACTCTTTGTGTAGTAAGTGTAGTAATGTTGTACTCCCATGATGGATGTTGTAAAACATTTAATAAGACGTGAAGAAGTGTTCCGTGATAGAATGTTTTACTTGGAACTTTACTATGATACTATTATTTAATCAAACAATTTATTTAAAAGGATAAGTCAAAAATTTTATAAATAAATCATCAAGTATAGATTGAGAGTTAAAGTGTTTTATGTGAAACCAAAAAACATATAATGTAAATTAATAGATTCCTGTTGCTGTTAATATAATTTAATTTAGTAAACAATGGTAGGTATGTTTTGTAAATACATTACTTGGTTAGGTATATACAGGGTCTGTCGTAATGAATGGATAACCCGTTACCTACAGTTGATCCGGATGTGAGGCTATAAGAAAATGGTGTCTTCTTGCCAGGGTTGTCAACCATAAGAAAATGGCGTAGACTTTTAAACTTTTTTATAAATTTCGCTATTTTTTTCATTTATTCCGCTGCCATTTCTTCAAATTTTGATGTATTTGTATAATTCTTTTAGTATTATACTGCTGAAGACGTGTATTATGTAATTTAAATACAATTTTAGGTGTTATTCACGTTGAACATTATCAAAATACTCATTTTAAGAAAAAAAAATCCAATTTTTTTTCTCTATGTCAACTTTTGATCATCTCCTGTGGAAAAAAAAAGTATGACGTTATAGCTGCCCATGATCTCAATAAATTGTCTAGTATGTGTAGATTCTAAAAAGGTATAACGATGTGTACTTTACAAGCAACATTAAGTTACAGGAGCGAGAACACTAATCAAGGTCGGAATTTTTATTTTTCATGTTATGTTATATGTCGTGGTCCTTTAATCGAATACGTGAAAACGTTGGTAAGCGTGCAAATGCGTGGACATAAAAAGATATCATTACTCACAAACGTTAGCACTGAAATCAATTTAGTCCACTTGTTGGTACGAACATATGCTTGAACGTTCTGTCAAAATGACAGGTGGTTTAATATGGGTCAGAATTATTGCATGTTGAGGTTTTCCCGATGAATCTGCTAAATATCTTTACATTAAACAATATTAGTTCAACAAAACTTGTCCGAAAGTTTAGATCTTACAAATTAAAGTATTCAGTTGTCAGTTTGACATTGCCTGACATTCATCTGACATTGCTGCACACAGTGCACTACCTATCTTTTGTTTGCATCGTTAGCACTGAACGATGACGTCACTAATGACGTCAGATCGCTCAGAGTGTGCAAACGTTCGGATTAAAGGACCGACCGTGTGCACGCAAATAGTGCAGAAAGCGCGCTGACAGCAATTTCGGACCAGTATAATAAATGGTTGTAAAACTTCGTCATAATGATTTTATTCTATCAAGATACTTTGCACAAACACTATCGGGCCACTAATAGGATATTCAGAAGAAAACCCGGTTGTTTTTGGGAAAAAAATAACATTACTTCACGATAATAATGTAATGAAAATGTACAAATGAAAATTGTTGTGCTCTAATAGTTACATGCGACAAACATGTTGCGACAAGTTTATTCGAAATTGAAACGGATTTAAAAAATCGAACAAAGACCGCATTACAAAGAAAAGTGGAAAAAATTAGAAGGAAATCGTCCTTCCATAAATGCATTGTGCACTTTAATGAACACACAGTAATCAGGATGTCGCACATTTGGATATCTTACACGATAAACACTAGAAGCTCTATTGGTGCTGCCATTACATACACCGTAAATGTAATGCATGTTCGCGTATTCGGCCGGCGTATACTGTTGCGGCATGATACACAAACTACACAAAAACTTTTCCAAAACAACAAGTTCAATCGATAGCACAACACAATGTTCGTAAATGTGAGCAAAGTCATCAGTATCACCACGTTATCAAGTCCAAATCACAAGGAAAATCATAGTCAAATATTAGAAAGCAGTAACAAATTGACGAAAATAGTGGCCCCGATTCTCAAAACACTCTCTAAAACTAAATAAAAAATATCGCTATCACTTTCTCATGCTTCGTATTAGAACAAGACAGGTACATTGGTCTCACTAAATTTAGTCCACATCATTGTGAAATTGAACGAAATGCGCTGAGGACTAGCCTAAAATTGCCTTCGCCGTGTCATATTGCACGTACATTTTAGTTTGACAGGACTAAAATGATTACCTGTCTCTGTCTTATTGATGTGTTAGTGACAGCGATAGTTTTAGTTTAGTTTAGAGAGTGTTTTCAGAATCGGGGCCAATGTGAACAAAAGGACATGCGATGGTCAAAATCACACTGATGTGATGAGTACCCTTTTCTTTGTAATGCGGTCTTGTTCGATTTTTAAAATCCGTTTTAATTTCGAATAAACTTGTCGCAACATGTTTGTCGCATGTAACTATTAGAGCACAACAATTTTCATTTGTACATTTTCATTACATTATTATCGTGAAGTAATGTTATTTTTTTCCCAAAAACAACCGGGTTTTCTTCTGAATATCCTATTAGTGGCCCGATAGTGTTTTTGCAAAGTATCTTGATAGAATAAAATCATTATGACGAAGTTTTACAACCATTTATAACATAACATGAAAAATAAAAATTCCGACCTTGATTAGTGTTCTCGCTCCTGTAACTTAATGTTGCTTGTAAAGTACACATCGTTATACCTTTTTAGAATCTACACATACTAGACAATTTTATGAGATCATGGGCAGCTATAACGTCATACTTTTTTTTTCCACAGGAGATGATCAAAAGTTGACATAGAGAAAAAAAATTGGATTTTTTTTTCTTAAAATGTGTATTTTGATAATGTTCAACGTGAATAACACCTAAAATTGTATTTAAATTACATAATACACGTCTTCAGCAGTATAATACTAAAAGAATTATACAAATACATCAAAATTTGAAGAAATGGCAGCGGAATAAATGAAAAAAATAGCGAAATTTATAAAAAAGTTTAAAAGTCTACGCCATTTTCTTATGGTTGACAACCCTGGCAAGAAAACACAATTTTCTTATAGCCTCACATCCGGATCAACTGTAGGTAACGGGTTATCCATTCATTACGACAGACCCTGTATACTAAGAGAGGTTTTTTTTAAATTATGAATAAGAAAATTTTTCACTCAAAGTAGGTAGGTGGTTTTTATAAGACAAGACAATATTTTCCCTTAGATACATGTGTTTAGGTGGTGTGTGTGTGTGTGTAGAATGACTTTTCAATTTTATGTTAAGTAATACTGTAGAAAAAGAATGTAAATAAATTTATTTGATTTATGTTTGCATGAGGTTGGTTGGTTACCACTTGTAAAAAATAAATACCTGATTTGACCAACTATGTCAATAATGTTAAAAATTTAATAAGAAAATCGTGCCACTTGCCATTACTTTGTTATGTTATAGTAGTTCTAATTAAAATCATTCAAACATGCTGACGAGACTTCCGATAACTACGTAACCGTCGATGTATGTAAAGCGAAGTTTTTGAATGAAAATCTACGAGAAATTATCTGGTATTGTTACAGTTCAGTGAACTCACCGGCTGCGGTACTCCTGCAGGAGACTGTGGTGGTACTGGCTTGGTAAACAAAGAGAGACGCTCTTCTTGTCCTCCCATAGCAACGTGACCAGCACACAAACGTGACCAAGCAAACACAAAAACCGAGCCGGGATCAAGGAATCAGCACCACGCATGCCGCACGTTTCAGTGTTGTCTTGCTTGAGCAAAGTATATGAAAACTTTTAACCGGTTACAAAAAGTTTTAGGAAAATTGAAAATTTTACGCTCATGCTTATTCAAAATAAATATGCGCGAATGAATTGTGACGTAACTGACAGTGACAATGACATTTATATTAAAAACTTTTTTTCTAGCTTTCGCTCTATTTCAAAAATAAAAAAATAATCTCCCGTATTACTATCATTCAAGAATTTATTCACGCATATTTTTGAATCTTAGCTTTCAATAAATGCTCAACTTATAGCTACTTTAAATTTGGTAACGATTTTTTTTTAAGGAATTAATTATGGATTGTGAAGAAAAGAAACATATCTATACTAATATTATAAAGCTGAAGAGTTTGTTTGTTTGTTTGAACGCGCTAATCTCAGGAACTACAGGTTCAAATTTAAAAATTATTTTTGTGTTGAATAGGCCATTTATCGAGGCAGGCTACATATAACATCACGCTGCAACTATTAGGAGCGAAGAAATAATAGAAAATATGAAAAAAAAAAACGGCGAAAATTATTCATCCTTCCGTTGCGTGCGCTGCGTAAACGGTTCTAGATAGCAAAAATATATGTATGAAAGAATTAAGGGAACTTTTTACCGCGGGAAAACATCGCATTCCCACGGGAAACCGACTTCTACGCGAACGGAGTCGCGAGCGGCCACTAGTTCTAAATATTTTTGTAACTAACAATAACGAATGTCCTCATAAATTAGTAGGTTTCTAAAGTTTAGAAGAGATCAACTCACCGAGGGCTACCATTGTTCATGCATGTTAATAACTTATCTACCTCAAAATTAAAAGGCGCGAAAACTCGTATTCGTAGATGTAGGGTCTGCATCAGGTTGGGGACAGACAATTTGAACAGTTTCTCTCAATTATTCCAATGTGTTTGCAATTAATATCAGTTTAAAATCATATTTCTTTAGTTTTATTGTATTTTTTTAATTTTGCTAGAACTAAATAATTATCCCATTTTACACACTAATACCATTAGTTCAATATTTTTTCATTATAATAACGACATATGTATTACATCTTTTTAAAAACGTTATTAAACCAGGAATATTTTGAAATCATTGGCCACTGTTGCCAGAGCTGCTCAAAGTTCCACATCAAAAATATTTCTTTAGAAATTTTACACAAATCAAAAGTTTAACATTATTTTTGGAGAAAAATACTTTAGTTAGCTATTTCATTTGGTTGTTATTCACTGATGCGGTTAATATTAATTATTTTAGCACAGAAATAATGATGGTATTAAGTGATTTGACCTCGTTACGAGTAAAAATATGAACACAGTCAAAAAAATATGAAGTTTTTTTTTAAAGCGCCATATTTCTAGCAGTGTAAGGGTTATACTTTTTATCAATTATTTTTTAGGCTTGCCTTTAGTTCTACTATCAGCCCTTCAGAGGTTATCCATTGTTTCCTGGACACCCGGTATATACCGCTGCACCACAGAGGTTGTCCTTTATAAAATGTGTTCCAGAATATACCCACTTCCTTATTAAGAATAGAAGCGAGGAAGTTAATTTATTATTTCACCCGGTTTCGTTTTGCGATGTTTGGGAAATTGTTTGGTTGTTTTACTTGGAACGCATCTCTGTAAAAAGAGACAGACGAAAAAATGACAGTCTGTGTTGTCAGTACTGTCAGGTGCGTATCTCTGTCAAAAAATCGGCTTGTTTCTGTTCAGAAACAAAACATTATCAAATAGAGATTTATTACAGGCGAAAATCAGATAATTATAGACCGCCTGAATAAAACTAGCATTAATGAAGCTACTTAAGCCAAGCTGGGTAAATCATGACGGTAAATATATGTTATTTCATACATGTTTTCCTAATTTTTTCAGTGATCAAGACTTGGTCTGTTTGTGTGATTCTCAGGTAAAGCGATATATTCTGTGGATATACATCCCGATGGCAAGCGATTTGCGACCGGTGGTCAGGGTGGGGACTCCGGTCGGGTCGTTGTCTGGAACTTAAACCCTGTGCTGTTTGAAGCAGTGGAACTCGACTCTAATGTCCCTAAGATGCTGTGTCACATGGATAATCATTTAGGTTTGTAATATTTAAAATTCAAGCCATATTATTAAGACCCTAGGTTCGAATTTCACCAAAAACTTAATGCTTTCTTTACCCTAAATCTCTGTACAGTCCAAAAACATTATAATTGTTCAAGCAGCTTGCGTGAACAGTGTACGCTGGAGCAACAGCGGACGTTACCTGGCATCCGGAGGTGACGACCGGCTAGTGATGGTGTGGGGTCTCAACTCTGCAGCGGCTGCAACTGGAGGCAAATACAAGTCTGAGACTTGGCGGTGTCTGTCCACATTACGTGGGCATGCAGGTATTGTATCCTGTTGGTAAAATTCAAACTTAAACTTTAGTTAGTATCTTATAAACCAAGTCTTGCACTTGTTTAGTTCTTGAGAGACACAAAACATCTACAAACATATCATAGGTCAACATAGGTTTAGAAAAAGTTGCCATATAAGTATGGATAAATAAGTTGGCATCATGTCTCATACTAACTAAAGATACTATACTCATTTCAGGAGATGTTCTGGACCTAGCTTGGTCTCCATTAGATAAGTGGTTGGCCAGTGCCAGTGTAGACAACACCATAATAATCTGGAATGCAGAGAAGTTTCCGGAAATGGTTTGTGTTCTAAATGGACACACTGGTCTTGTGAAAGGAGTTGCTTGGGATCCAGTAAGTACAATTTTCATATCACTAAGGCTATTTATATAAGCATATAATCTAGATAATGGTGACAAACTATGCATTATATTTTATTATTTCACTTATTCCTGGCTTCAGGTTGGTAAGTTTCTGGCGTCCCAATCTGACGACAAGTCTCTGCGCGTGTGGAAAACAGCTGACTGGGGCACAGAGACCATCATCACTGAACCATTTGAGGAGTGTGGAGGTAAGCTTGGTTCATAGGAAAAAAGTGAAAAATGACAAAAGCAATGTCTAGTTTAAAGTGTGTTAAGATTTTTCTTAAAAAGTTTTTATGTAGTAATAAATGATAAAGTGAAAGAAGCTGTAGGTAATTTTGCTGCCCTATAATTTTTTTTACCATTTCAAAGCATGGAGTTAACAATTTTTAAATCACAAAGTTAAGGTTAATGGTATTTTCGACTACTTACGGGCTGCATGTCCTTTGAATCTTTCCATTTTAAATCACATACCGATTTCAACCTTCTTTATTTCGTTGTGGCCCCCCTTGTGTCACTGTCCGTATTAAGTTAATACTTTTAATCTTATATTATAAGGCACCACCCACGTACTCCGGCTGTCCTGGTCCCCGGACGGGCAGTACGTGGTATCAGCGCACGCCATGAACGGCGGCGGCCCCACGGCACAGATCGTGGAGCGCGACGGCTGGCGCAGGGACAAGGACTTCGTGGGGCACAGGAAGGCTGTGACGTGCGCGGTAATGTTATAGTATATCTACAGGGTGTTTGGAGGGTCAGTAGCTAAAACCCTCCAAACACCCTGTATAACTAGATTTAGCTTTTTGTATTGCAAGCGAGACGGCATGATAATAAGTTGTGGGAAAGTTCAATTTGCTGTGGAAATAGACATATTAAAATCAGTTTCATACGAGTAGAACTGAGATAAGCTACTTTCGATTGTATATTGCAAGAATATCAAGTTTACAGAATATCGCATACAAAGATAGTATAAATGTCAGAAGAAACACATGTTTTCCTTTTTCCATTGCTATTCAAAAGAGTTTCCATCCATTGTTTTTATCGACTTAACAATATCACATAGACCTAGATGTTACTATATTTAAAACCTCATTAACCTTTCCAGCGCTTCAACTCCAACATCCTAAAGAAGGAGGGCAAGAAGTACTGTTGTGCCGCGGTCGGGTCCCGGGATCGAACTCTCTCCATCTGGCTGACGTCACTGAAGAGGCCGCTCGTCGTCATACACCAGCTGTTCGACGACAGTGTGCTGGATATCAGCTGGAGCAGTGATGGTAGGATTTTAAACCTTATTTCTCAAATATTTAGATTGAATTTAGGATGGGGATTCGTGCAAATTTGTGCAGCAGCGACGGTGCGATTTTGCACCTTATTCGTAAAGAGTTAAAGGTGTTAAAGAAGTAAGAACTCTCTCCATCTGGCTGACGTCACTGAAGCGGCCGCTCGTCGTCATACACCAGCTGTTCGACGACAGCGTACTGGATATTAGCTGGAGCAGTGACGGTAGGATTTTAAATCTTATTTGTAAAAGCTCCATCATTTCATATCTTATTCGTATGGGGTTAGAGTCGATTTTGAAAGGGGATTTGTGGAAGTTAGGGCAAAGTATTAACTCCGCCAGTAGCTATTCAGTGATCGTTTTAGATGGGCGTAAGTCAGTGTAGCAAGAGTGGGTTATTTAAAGGCAAAGGTATGAATTACAAGGGTGTTGCGTGTCGGTTTGAATTCAAGATTTGGAAAGAAATAAGTAAAGATTTCGCAAAATAAATAATTTAATGTTTTTCAGGATTAAATCTACTGGCGTGTAGCTCGGACGGTACAGTCGCGTGTGTACAATTCACTAATAAGGAAATTGGAATACCCCTTACTATCGAAGAAAAGGTAAACATATAAATAACGTAAATATACGGGGTGTAAAAGAACTGCTTCCGAAAACAAAAAAATGGGCATTGCTGGAGGTGTACTGGTTTCGATGTGAGCAAAAAAAAATTTTTAGGATTATAAAAAAAAAAAAGAATTTTCCATAATTGAATTAATACTATAAGATTTTGCGATGATTTCAAATTAAATAGGGTTTTAATTTAATTTGCAATGTAAATAATCGCGCCTGAACCGACAGTTGATGTGTGAGCGATTATTTCAAGCGGCGACTATAACTTTTCAATCCTTAATAACTTTTTTAAATAGAGTTTTCTGGGTTAGTGAATTTAGTTACTATTGAGGCTAAAGAATAGTTACATGGTTTCAGGCTTCGGAAGTGGTCTTTTAACACCTGTTATATTTAAGAATTCCATTAATTCCATTAATTTAAAAATGATTTTGACTGTCAAAACTTTGTTAAATTACCATTAAGCTTAAAAATAAGTTAAATTAAACCTATAATGTAAGATTGAAATACGTAAAAAAAAATCTTCTTAGTTTCCTTGTTAAAAAATATTGAAAATATACGTTCTTAAGTAGTTTTCTTTTTTTAATTTGGTAGAAGATGTACTTGTTAAAAGTACCTTAATGTATACTCATTCATATTTTGTCTTCTACTGACTTGTATGATAAACCGTTAATCATTTCTTCGTATTATGATTACAAAAACCTATTATTTCCAATCAGAACGCGTTCTACGAGAAGTTCTACGGCAAGTGCCTGACCTCCGACTCCGGCGGCGAGCTGTCCGCGCTGCTGGTGGAGTGCCCCGACATCCTGCTGGCGCGGGAGACAGCACACAGCAAGAAAGACACGGAGATGATGGTGGACACCACGCCCAAGAGCGAGCGGTCGCAGGTATGGAAGGAGAGTTCCAATGGTAAAGTTGCAGTGGAAGGTCGCAGGTATGGAAGGAGAGTTCGATCCAATGGTAAAGTTGCAGTGGAAGTTCGTAGGTATGGAAGCGGAAGGAAGGTTCGATCCAATGGTAAAGTTGCAGTGGAAGGTCGCAGGTATGGAAGGAGAGTTCGATCCAATGGTAAAGTTGCAGTGGAAGTTCGTAGGTATGGAAGCGGAAGGAAGGTTCGATCCAATGGTAAAGTTGCAGTGGAAGTTCGCAGGTATGGAAGGAGAGTTCGATCCAATGGTAAAGTTGCAGTGAAAGTTTCAGATGACAATTTATTTCTGTTCATTATTTTGTTTGTTCATAAGTTTATATTTTTACGTTTATTTGTAGTGGTAAAGTTAATTGACGTGATTGGTAAATTGAAATTGTATGTTTTCAGCTCTTATTTGGACACTTCTATATTTAAAACTGTGACAGAAGAACGCCTTTTTTTAAACCTTCTAATAATGTAAATCAAGTTTTAACCAACGAAATTACTACAAGTTACTATAAATCTCATTTACTATTCAATTCCCATAACACTTCTTAGTCAGTAAAATTTGACTTTATACAATAAAAAAACATAAAGCCCCTTAATGTACCCCCTAAGATATTGCAGTGTTACACTGGGGGTTTTTTTTCTTCGAACAAATTAATGTTATTTTTTTTATCAAACAAGTAATCTAGCATTTCCATGTGGCATGCGATCTCCCCCAGTCCGCGGCGCCGCGGCCCGTGGACCGGCAGATCGAGACGCGCACGTCGGACGGCAAGCGCCGCATCACGCCCGTCTTCATACCCCAGGACCAGCACACGCACAAGTAACCACAGTTATACAGGGTGTACACCCTCAATTTCCGAGGCCTAAAACCATCAAACAATAATAAAGATCGAAAACAAAATTACTTAAAAAAACGAATTAAAAAACTAGTCACTATCCGTTCAATAATAGCCGGGTTTCGTTTACGGAAGCAGTCTTATTACATCCTGTAAAAATGAGAAGTACACTTCTTAAATAATAATCTTATAATAACAATTTCTAGAAGAAACTCACAAGTATGGTTAAGGAAATAAAATAACAGCTGTAAAAGTTACGAGACTTCAAAAAAGTATATTTTACACAACCAAGTATCACTCTAAATCCTTTAACATCAATATCCTTAGCAATTGTTACCCAACTTAACCAATTAACACAACCTGTTATTTTCCCAGCGAGTCGTTCGGCTCCGGCACTAGCGTGGATAACTGCTTCAGCTCCTCGTCTCAGAGCAAGTCTAGAATCCGAGTAGAGAGAAGAGATGATATCGTCATCCACCCCAACGTGAGCAACCACGCCACGCCGCCCGCCGAGCTGGTCACGTGAGTTCTATGTTTTTTTTATATATAATATAGGTAGCAAACGAGCATGCGGGGCCTTGGGCACTAGATACCGCACTCACCGAACGAAACGCAGGAACATCGTCCCTTCTTCACGTCGGTTTTCTAAACAGAGCCTACAGCTAGATTCTACCACTCTCATTGTGAAAAAATAGGGTTACTCAGAAAATTTACAAGTCTCACATATACATACACACACGTATAGTTACACACACAGAACTGACTGCCGGACTAGGTTTCAATTTCCTAAGGAAGTTTCCGGAAAGATGGCTTGGTGTATAGTTGAAAAACAGTATTTAAAGTAATTGGATCTGAGGTTCGATAGAAAATATATCGTAAGAAAACATAGCTCTAATTTTTAAATGTGTTTCCTTTCGTTTAATGATTTGTAATTTTTCCAAATTTTGAACACTGTATACAAGTTTAAAGATTGAGGTGTAATAGTATTGGTGTCAAAACGACTACTTTGTTCATTATTATCTTGTATATGAAACAAAACAAACATATACATCGTGTTTGAGTGTAGTCAAGTCTTACTCTTAGCCCTTCTCATTTACAAATATATGTTTACAGCGGTATTGACAATCGGTTGCGCAAGCGCACCTCCGCGTCCCTGCCCGGTCCCCGCGCGGACGAGCTGCAGAACAAGCGGGGGCGGGACGCGGGGGCGGGGGCGGGGGGCGGCGCCGGGCCGGGGGCGGGGGGCGGCGGCCTGCCCGTGCCCGTGCTGGGGACCGCCGGGCCCATAGTGAGGGCTGCAGGGGCTTATAGGATACAGGTGAGATTACACGTGAAGGAAGTGATCTCTTATCGGATGACCCGCTTGTATGTCCCATATATTAAAAAAACTCATTTTGTCGAAAATATGTAAGAAGTTGTAAGTTCTGAGATAGCGCTAGAGTGCACTTGAATCCTTCAAGAGTTTGATCTTGCCTTTATAATGAAAAGGCTATAAAAATAGTCAGTACAATGCCTTTGATTAAAGCCTTTGAAAGCTGCTTCAGTATTTTTTATGCTTCTAATCTAAATTCTACTCTAACATTATAATATTTTCTCACAGGTAATCAACAAGGCACAGACCACTCCGTACGGGATATTATCAAAGATACAACTACTGCCAAATAACTCAGCATCTAATGAACCAGTGTGGGAGAATTATTTAGGTAAGTCGTAAGTTAGTGTTTGTAGAAGAAACTAAATAAAAGTGTCCTGTTACGATTCCGATAACAGGACACGATATTATTAAAAAATTATTTAACTTAACTTATGAACAAGGGATCCGTATGAAAATTCGATAGTGTAACCCGTTGTTAAAAAAAAACAAGTAAATCATTAAATCAACAATGAGTTGAGCGAAAATTATTGATCAAATACCGCAGTATTAAAGTACAGTTTCCTTTTCCTTTGTACACCTATAAAAATCACCTGGGTGTGCATAGGCGAATCCATTTAAATAGTATAATTTGCTATGATCACTAATTAATATGATCTAATTGATATGATCACTAATATGATCTAAGGTATAAAAGTTTAGTTAAAGTTAAGGTTAAGTTAAAGTTAGGTTAAAGTTTAGTTAAAGTTAAGTTAAAGTTAGGTTAAAGTTAAGTTAAAGTTAGGTTAAAGTTAAGTTAAAGTTAGGTTAAAGTTAAGTTAAGTTAAAGTTAAGTGAAAGTTAGGTTAAAGTTAAGTTAAGTTAAAGTTAGGTTAACGTTAGGTTAAAGTTAAGTTAAAGTTAGGTTAAGTTAAGTTAAGTTAAAGTTAGGTTTAAGTTAAGTTAAAGTTAGGTTTAAGCTAAGTTAAGTTAAAGTTAGGTTAAAGTTAAGTTAAGTTAAAGTTAGGTTTAAGTTAAGTTAAAGTTAGGTTTAAGCTAAGTTAAGTTAAAGTTAAGTTAAAATTAGGTTAAAGTTAAGTTAAGTTAAAGTTAGGTTAAAGTTAAGTTAAAGTTAGGTTAAAGTTAAGTTAAGTTAAAGTTAAGTGAAAGTTAGGTTAAAGTTAAGTTAAGTTAAAGTTAGGTTAACGTTAGGTTAAAGTTAAGTTAAAGTTAGGTTTAAGCTAAGTTAAGTTAAAGTTAGGTTAAAGTTAAGTTAAGTTAAAGTTAGGTTTAAGTTAAGTTAAAGTTAGGTTAAAGTTAAGTTAAAGTTAAGTTAACGTTAGTTAAAGTTAAGTCAAGTTAAAGTTAGGTTAAAGTCAAGTTAAGTGGTTGTGTTGCCCGCAGGCGGCGCGGTGTCGTGTATCTCTGCGTCGTCGCGCTGGCTGTGCGCCGCGTGCGGGCTGGAGCTACACACGTGGTCCCTGCCCGCGCCCACACGGCAACTACCACCCGTCTGTATGTATACACACATGTTCATATGACAGCGAACTACACACCCGTCAACAACCACCCGACTGTATGTATACACACATACACACGACATGTATACACATACACACACATATACATATGACATGTATACATACACACACACACACACACATTAGATAACAAAGTAGCAAAATGATGATTCTTTAAAAGCTTTTGACCTGAAAAGACTGATATAGAAATGTTAAATATAATAAATCGAATAATATGGTGTGGAAAATAAAGAGAGCGGCAAATTTACATAGCATTTCAGTAAAAATGATTCTGTTTCTTATTATTCCGATAAATCTTTGCAAAACAAATACACATAAAATAAATCATTTATTACATAATTTCTCTTCAAAGTAAATATGTATCTACAATATTGAGGTAAAATATGCTATCCTCAAAATACTTACTTACTTAAAACCAACCCTACACAATAACACGATCTATAATGCCCCAGCTCTGTCCTCGCCGGCCGTGAAGCTCTCCCTCAACGGCAGTCAGCTGGCGGTGGTGACGTCATCGGCCGAGCTGCAGGTGTTCGATCTATCACAAGCCAGCTGTGTGCTGCCGCCGCTTAGTTTCTACTCGCTGCTGACGCCGGGAGGTGAGGAGTAAGATAGGTGGAGAGTCAGTTCGAGATTGATGGATGATGTTGATAAGTTATAAGTTAGACTAGTGGCCGCCCGCGACTCCGTTCGCATTGAAGTCGGTTTCCCGTGGGAATGACAAGTTTTCCCGCGGTAAAAAGTACCCTATGTGTTATTCTGATGACCTATATCACTGTAAAGTTTTATCCAAATCCATCCAGTAGTTTTTACGTGAAAGAGTAACAAACATCCATCCATATATCCATACTCACAAACTTTACGTTTATTATATTAGTAGGATTAGATTTAGAAGAAATAATTTTAAACTTAAAATGTGAATGAAGTTCATCTATACTAATATTATAAAGCTGAAGAGTTTGTTTGTTTGTTTGTTTGTTTGTTTGTTTGTTTGTTTGAACGCTCTAATCTCAGGAACTACTGGTTTGATTTTAAAAATTCTTTTTGTGTTGAATAGACCATTTATCGAGGCAGGCTTTAGGCTATATAACATCACGTTGCAACTATAAAGAGCGAGGAAATAATGGAAAATGAGAAAAAAACGGGGAAAATTATTCATCCTTGAGGGCTTCCGTTGCGTGCGCTGCCAAAAACGGTTTTAGATACCAAAAAGAATGAAAGAATTAAGGGAACTTTTACCGCGGGAAAACTTCGCATTCCCACGGGAAACCGACTTCTACGCGAACGGAGTCGCGCGCGGCCCCTAGTAACAGTATAAAGTTAGGAGTAGCATATCTTATACATATATATAGTACTGCGAATTTTATGCATCAAAGTTGTACCTTAATACTAAATTAATAGACACAACAAAACAGAAGAGAAGATTATGCTGCAAATATAATGATTAAGTTATTTTGGTTAGTATAGGTAGGCACTTCTTAGCAATATGCCATAGAAACTTTGCTCTAATCTTTAAAGTGAAAACTATTCTATATAAGTAATTATTCTAGCCCACATTTGTAAAATTCAGCAATAATCTCTTGACATTAACCACATTCCAATCAAAATTTTTAATTTTAATTTTAATTCTAATAATTGTTTAATTGATATGTTACAAACAGCCACAGTAACGAATTGTTCAATCCTGGAGGACGGCAACCCGATGATCTCTCTCAGCAGTGGGAAGACGTTCATCTACAGTAAGAAATTATGTTCTTGGTAAGTTTACTGTACAATCTGGACTTTTATTTACTATTCTTTAACATGTCGGTTAAGTTTTAATTGAAAATGGGTAATTTAATTGCTTTTGGGATTTTTACGAGTTTTTTAAGACGAATAGGTTTGATTTACCCTTTAACCAAATTCGGCCAAGTTTATTTGCGTAATTATATAATATAAATATACGAGCAAGAAGCGTAATTATATGGATACGTTCCAAAATTCAATAATAATTCTTTCAATCTATACAATGACTGTTATTTGAATGAAAATAAGGTTTTAATTTCAAGGGATAGTTTCAATTCAAATTAACATTGATACTTCTCTCTAGAACTGGTAAAGTTTTTATAGAACCATTTTCATGTCATTTACTACGTTTCTTAATAGATTTTCTTAGCATAAAATATAATACTTTATTGACACTGCAAAGTCGGTCCTTCAGTCGGCGTGCAAGTAACTATATACATGGTGGAAAAACCAATTATTTAAAAATATAAAAAAATTGTCAACCCTAGTAAGCTGTCATATAACTTTCCTACCTAATAATTGTCTACTTTAATAGTTTTATCTATTTTTCATTCATAAATCTTTGCTACCTCAATACAAGGATGTCATTATACTCAAACATACAAAAAATTACAATTTGGAAAAAAAAAATTGACAATTTTAAATTTTCTAATCGATATACTACATCGGGTTTGATTTTTTTTCCCTAATTTTTTGCAAAATAACGATGCTTTCTAACTCTTGCTCGCGAACTGTACATTCTGTGAAGTTCATCAGTGAAAATAACTTCCTTTTTGTTTTGGGGTTTGCTATACAGCGTCTCAATGGTTCTTCAACACTATGAATGGACTCTGTATAAGGCCCCATTAAACTTCCTATCGGCTTTACGGGTAGTTTTGTAACACCCTGTATACGTATATGTGATAAGTTGTATATTGCAGGGTGTGTTGGTCGGACTCCGGGGACGTGGTGCGCCGCGCGGGGGGCGCGGGGGGCGGCGCGGGGGGGCGGCACCGGCAACATGTCACGTAAGTTTCGTATCATCATATCATTGCATAGTTTTAATCAAAGTAGTTAGTCGTGTCTATATGTTTTTCTCTTACTCCGCCTTAACCACTTAACAGATTTTGATGCAGTTTTCGCCATGTTTTAGGCAATACATATAATTTAGAAGAAGTTTTCTCAACTTAGTCAAAACTCAATATTTCGTGAACACGTCGGTCAAAATTACACCACTGTGAAGCGTGTGTGGACCACTAGTCAAAATGTATGTAATAATGGAACTAATGGTGGTTGTTGCAGGCCGGTGTCGGCAGTAGCGGGGCGCTCGTGGCTGCAGGCGCAGGTGTCCCGCGCGCGCGCCCTGCTCCGCGCCCGCGACCACACGCACCACACCCTCGCGCTGTTCACACACACCGCCGCACATGGTATGTATACACACAGACCACACGCACCACACCCTCGCGCTGTTCACACACACCGCCGCACATGGTATGTATACACACAGACCACACGCACCACACCCTCGCGCTGTTCACACACACCGCCGCACATGGTATGTATACACACAGACCACACGCACCACACCCTCGCGCTGTTCACACACACCGCCGCACATGGTATGTATACACACAGACCACACGCACCACACCCTCGCGCTGTTCACACACACCGCCGCACATGGTATGTATACACACAGACCACACGCACCACACCCTCGCGCTGTTCACACACACCGCCGCACATGGTATGTATACACACAGACCACACGCACCACACCCTCGCGCTGTTCACACACACCGCCGCACATGGTATGTATACACACAGACCACACGCACCACACCCTCGCGCTGTTCACACACACCGCCGCACATGGTATGTATACACACAGACCACACGCACCACACCCTCGCGCTGTTCACACACACCGCCGCACATGGTATGTATACACACAGACCACACGCACCACACCCTCGCGCTGTTCACACACACCGCCGCACATGGTATGTATACACACAGACCACACGCACCACACCCTCGCGCTGTTCACACACACCGCCGCACATGGTATGTATACACACAGACCACACGCACCACACCCTCGCGCTGTTCACACACACCGCCGCACATGGTATGTATACACACAGACCACACGCACCACACCCTCGCGCTGTTCACACACACCGCCGCACATGGTATGTATACACACAGACCACACGCACCACACCCTCGCGCTGTTCACACACACCGCCGCACATGGTATGTATACACACAGACCACACGCACCACACCCTCGCGCTGTTCACACACACCGCCGCACATGGTATGTATACACACAGACCACACGCACCACACCCTCGCGCTGTTCACACACACCGCCGCACATGGTATGTATACACACAGACCACACGCACCACACCCTCGCGCTGTTCACACACACCGCCGCACATGGTATGTATACACACAGACCACACGCACCACACCCTCGCGCTGTTCACACACACCGCCGCACATGGTATGTATACACACAGACCACACGCACCACACCCTCGCGCTGTTCACACACACCGCCGCACATGGTATGTATACACACAGACCACACGCACCACACCCTCGCGCTGTTCACACACACCGCCGCACATGGTATGTATACACACAGACCACACGCACCACACCCTCGCGCTGTTCACACACACCGCCGCACATGGTATGTATACACACAGACCACACGCACCACACCCTCGCGCTGTTCACACACACCGCCGCACATGGTATGTATACACACAGACCACACGCACCACACCCTCGCGCTGTTCACACACACCGCCGCACATGGTATGTATACACACAGACCACACGCACCACACCCTCGCGCTGTTCACACACACCGCCGCACATGGTATGTATACACACAGACCACACGCACCACACCCTCGCGCTGTTCACACACACCGCCGCACATGGTATGTATACACACAGACCACACGCACCACACCCTCGCGCTGTTCACACACACCGCCGCACATGGTATGTATACACACAGACCACACGCACCACACCCTCGCGCTGTTCACACACACCGCCGCACATGGTATGTATACACACAGACCACACGCACCACACCCTCGCGCTGTTCACACACACCGCCGCACATGGTATGTATACACACAGACCACACGCACCACACCCTCGCGCTGTTCACACACACCGCCGCACATGGTATGTATACACACAGACCACACGCACCACACCCTCGCGCTGTTCACACACACCGCCGCACATGGTATGTATACACACAGACCACACGCACCACACCCTCGCGCTGTTCACACACACCGCCGCACATGGTATGTATACACACAGACCACACGCACCACACCCTCGCGCTGTTCACACACACCGCCGCACATGGTATGTATACACACAGACCACACGCACCACACCCTCGCGCTGTTCACACACACCGCCGCACATGGTATGTATACACACAGACCACACGCACCACACCCTCGCGCTGTTCACACACACCGCCGCACATGGTATGTATACACACAGACCACACGCACCACACCCTCGCGCTGTTCACACACACCGCCGCACATGGTATGTATACACACAGACCACACGCACCACACCCTCGCGCTGTTCACACACACCGCCGCACATGGTATGTATACACACAGACCACACGCACCACACCCTCGCGCTGTTCACACACACCGCCGCACATGGTATGTATACACACAGACCACACGCACCACACCCTCGCGCTGTTCACACACACCGCCGCACATGGTATGTATACACACAGACCACACGCACCACACCCTCGCGCTGTTCACACACACCGCCGCACATGGTATGTATACACACAGACCACACGCACCACACCCTCGCGCTGTTCACACACACCGCCGCACATGGTATGTATACACACAGACCACACGCACCACACCCTCGCGCTGTTCACACACACCGCCGCACATGGTATGTATACACACAGACCACACGCACCACACCCTCGCGCTGTTCACACACACCGCCGCACATGGTATGTATACACACAGACCACACGCACCACACCCTCGCGCTGTTCACACACACCGCCGCACATGGTATGTATACACACAGACCACACGCACCACACCCTCGCGCTGTTCACACACACCGCCGCACATGGTATGTATACACACAGACCACACGCACCACACCCTCGCGCTGTTCACACACACCGCCGCACATGGTATGTATACACACAGACCACACGCACCACACCCTCGCGCTGTTCACACACACCGCCGCACATGGTATGTATACACACAGACCACACGCACCACACCCTCGCGCTGTTCACACACACCGCCGCACATGGTATGTATACACACAGACCACACGCACCACACCCTCGCGCTGTTCACACACACCGCCGCACATGGTATGTATACACACAGACCACACGCACCACACCCTCGCGCTGTTCACACACACCGCCGCACATGGTATGTATACACACAGACCACACGCACCACACCCTCGCGCTGTTCACACACACCGCCGCACATGGTATGTATACACACAGACCACACGCACCACACCCTCGCGCTGTTCACACACACCGCCGCACATGGTATGTATACACACAGACCACACGCACCACACCCTCGCGCTGTTCACACACACCGCCGCACATGGTATGTATACACACAGACCACACGCACCACACCCTCGCGCTGTTCACACACACCGCCGCACATGGTATGTATACACACAGACCACACGCACCACACCCTCGCGCTGTTCACACACACCGCCGCACATGGTATGTATACACACAGACCACACGCACCACACCCTCGCGCTGTTCACACACACCGCCGCACATGGTATGTATACACACAGACCACACGCACCACACCCTCGCGCTGTTCACACACACCGCCGCACATGGTATGTATACACACAGACCACACACACCACACCCTCGCGCTGTTCACACACACCGCCGCACATGGTATGTATACACACAGACCACACGCACCACACCCTCGCGCTGTTCACACACACCGCCGCACATGGTATGTATACACACAGACCACACGCACCACACCCTCGCGCTGTTCACACACACCGCCGCACATGGTATGTATACACACAGACCACACGCACCACACCCTCGCGCTGTTCACACACACCGCCGCACATGGTATGTATACACACAGACCACACGCACCACACCCTCGCGCTGTTCACACACACCGCCGCACATGGTATGTATACACACAGACCACACGCACCACACCCTCGCGCTGTTCACACACACCGCCGCACATGGTATGTATACACACAGACCACACGCACCACACCCTCGCGCTGTTCACACACACCGCCGCACATGGTATGTATACACACAGACCACACGCACCACACCCTCGCGCTGTTCACACACACCGCCGCACATGGTATGTATACACACAGACCACACGCACCACACCCTCGCGCTGTTCACACACACCGCCGCACATGGTATGTATACACACAGACCACACGCACCACACCCTCGCGCTGTTCACACACACCGCCGCACATGGTATGTATACACACAGACCACACGCACCACACCCTCGCGCTGTTCACACACACCGCCGCACATGGTATGTATACACACAGACCACACGCACCACACCCTCGCGCTGTTCACACACACCGCCGCACATGGTATGTATACACACAGACCACACGCACCACACCCTCGCGCTGTTCACACACACCGCCGCACATGGTATGTATACACACAGACCACACGCACCACACCCTCGCGCTGTTCACACACACCGCCGCACATGGTATGTATACACACAGACCACACGCACCACACCCTCGCGCTGTTCACACACACCGCCGCACATGGTATGTATACACACAGACCACACGCACCACACCCTCGCGCTGTTCACACACACCGCCGCACATGGTATGTATACACACAGACCACACGCACCACACCCTCGCGCTGTTCACACACACCGCCGCACATGGTATGTATACACACAGACCACACGCACCACACCCTCGCGCTGTTCACACACACCGCCGCACATGGTATGTATACACACAGACCACACGCACCACACCCTCGCGCTGTTCACACACACCGCCGCACATGGTATGTATACACACAGACCACACGCACCACACCCTCGCGCTGTTCACACACACCGCCGCACATGGTATGTATACACACAGACCACACGCACCACACCCTCGCGCTGTTCACACACACCGCCGCACATGGTATGTATACACACAGACCACACGCACCACACCCTCGCGCTGTTCACACACACCGCCGCACATGGTATGTATACACACAGACCACACGCACCACACCCTCGCGCTGTTCACACACACCGCCGCACATGGTATGTATACACACAGACCACACGCACCACACCCTCGCGCTGTTCACACACACCGCCGCACATGGTATGTATACACACAGACCACACGCACCACACCCTCGCGCTGTTCACACACACCGCCGCACATGGTATGTATACACACAAACCACACGCACCACACCCTCGCGCTGTTCACGCACACCGCCGCACATGGTATGTATACACACAGACCACACGCACCACACCCTCGCGCTGTTCACACACACCGCCGCACATGGTAAAACATTGTTATATGTCTAGCTATGGGTATAGTCTACTGGGTGATTCGTCAGTGGTTTTTCAGCTTAAGTGTATGCACTAAACAATAAGCATCACATGGAATTAAACGCCTACACAAACTTCATACAAAAGTAATTAAACGAAGTTAACTTTAGTTTACAAAATTAAACAATTCATTCCTGTATATGTCGGCCCAGAAAGCCTCTTAATGATCACGATGTATACGATGTATATTATATTTAACCTAAGCTCTCTGCTAATTAATACTTAGGTATACCTCAGACAAATAATGTTGTTAATAATATACTTAGCACTATTTTTAAAAATATAGTATAGAGAGTGTAAACATACATCATACTGGCCTTTGCCTTACCTTAATTAGTTCAAAATAATAATGAACATAAGCAAAGTCTGGAAAATCTTTAGCCTGGAATCTTGATACTGGAATTACAAAACGTGTCAAAAAAACTTTTGTTCTATATTTATAAGTTTCTATTATTTTGAATATCATAGACAGTAATTAATATATTATGCTTATTTTAGGCACAGAGGAAGAGCTCCGTTCCATGTTGGACGACATGTTAGGTCCCAGTCACTGCACATCTACGCCTAAGAAATGGCAGCCTACTATACTGGTAATAATATACTACAGTGCAGATGAAAATAATTATTGAAATACTTGAAAGTTGAAATATTTAAGTATTAGGAATTATTAAATATGGTTTGAAATGTTCATTCTAATCCAATCAAAAAAGCTGTTAAAAATGTTTAATTAGTTTTTACACTCCCAAAAAAACTTAACCAATTTTGATGAAGCCTCTTCTTTGTTTAAAATATAAATTGTTAAGTTTAAAATCGAGGGTACTTTGTGATAGAAAACAGTCGAACCTCCGTTTTTTTCATAACACATATACTTTTTTAAATATCGTTTCAAAATTTACTCAAGTAGGTTGCGATTTACCCTCCTTTCTACCTGAAGTTTGGCAATTTCCATGCCTTCAGTTAAACTTAAATCTATTAACTATCCTCAGGGTGTAAAGAAGCACGACATCCTCAAGGAAATGCTGTCGATCCTGGTGCGTCAACTACGCTGGCAGCGACTCTACATCGAATACAACGACCAACTCGACGAGATCAAACAAACAGCACTACTCAATGGACATTGATGAACTACAATCGCTGTAGACTGTACGTTTGTAAATGAAATAGATTTGCGCGTGTGGAGGTTTTAATTGATGTAAAAATGAAATAGATTGTGGAAGGGAAAGTGAGGAATAGTCTAAGGATAAAGTAGATTTAAGGGTGCGGTCCTGTTAAGTACTATAAAGTGTCAGTTAAGTTAACCATAATGTGAAGTCTACTAGCACGCTAAACATTTCAAGTGCTTTTTTGTGGTTTAGTCAATATGACTATATCTTACTTTGTTGGCTCAACAGTTTAAACTACGTAGCTGGCAAACCAATAAATGAAGTAATCGTCTTCATACATTTGGTTAAGCTAAAGTTTAAGTTTACCTTTTTGACCGCAAACTTATGTTTTTATTATTGGGCACGCACCCTCTGTTACATTTGACGGAAATTCGGTTCATATTGTTTGATAAGACTGGTGTGTAGAACAATTTATCTGGTATTACCATCCGCCTACTGAAAGTGTAAATATGGCAACTTAAATGCGTGATATAAATTAAGAATTGATTGTGTGAGTGCCAAACAGGACCTCGATTCTGCTAATAAATCATTTTTTTTTTCAATAATCAGTTTCTAAATTAAATTCAAACAATGCGATATCATTGAAGTTTGTTAGCAGAATTTAGGTCCTGAACAAGAAAGATTAAAATGAATTGTTATTTATCATAAGACTGTTTTTATAATAAAAATGAGATTACGATAATACGATAATTCCGTTTTTCGTTATTTCCTCCTAAACCACTAAACGGATTTTAAAGCGGTTTTCGCCATCCTTTAGGTAGTTTTTACATTTAAGTTTGTACATGCAATAGTACACCCTTAGAAAGCATAGGCAGGCCGCTAGTACCGAATAATATAAAGCGCTACCATACCAGCTGACGACGCACTTATCTTCTCGTTGACTCTGCGCTCCTGGTACTTTACCTACGGAAGCTACGTCACAATTACGTCAGCTACCATACAACTTCCGGTGCAAGCACCGATTGCACTAGCCTCCTCGGCAGTTATGAAATCCTAGTACCACAGAACTGTGTACAGCCTGCCCACTCATACTTTATACCACCTGATTGATTTACCTGTTGCTGCTGACCACGCACTAACCTTCACATTGATGCTGCGATCCTGGTATTCACCTACGGAAAACTAAGTCACAATTACGTCAGCCACCATACAACATCCGGCGGCGCAAGCACTGACTGTACTAGCCACCTCGACCGTTATAAAGTCCTGGTACTGCAAGAGTTCTATTCAGTCACTTTCTACTGAAAAACAACACAAGATAAGCACGATCTTATCTCCTGTCTGTTATGTGAACCGAGTCTCCCGGTTACACCTACATTACAAAAGGACTATATCACACTATACTTACCGAGTCGTCGATAGCTGTCGCAACTCTCGTCGTTATATTATTCTCACCTGTAACTTTACTACTTGCAACATTTATCAATATAAAGCTAAGTATACTATTTAATAAAAAATATAAATGACAATGGATAGCTGACTCAGTAGGTACTCTACATGAAATAGATAATATGAAACTCACAAATGTTCACATAGGAAAAATTAAGGAAATGGCAGCAATTATAAACAGAAAAATATGGGTTTACAGGTATATCTCAAAATATTCGATGTTTATACTCAAATTTTAACAAAGTTAATTGTTAGTATTAGTATTCTGGGTCCAACTCTTTTTCTCGTTTATATAAACAGCCATCTACAGTTATCTCTAGAAATTGGTCACATTATTTCATACGCAGATGATACTGCCATCGTTTTTAAAGGAAAAACTTGGAACAGTGTTAAAAAGTGCCCAGATTGCCTTGTGGCTGGACTCCAGCATGCTCACCTTAAACGCCGAAAAGTCAAACTTTTTTTCTCTTTCAATGACCAAACGTACACTAACACAAACACACACACGCACACACATACACACACCCACACAAACACATAAAGACACACTTACATTGAAATTGCACGATTGTTTTTTATTCTCCTTTAGTAGGTCACTTTGGTCTCAAGGTAGTATAATATTGTCACAGGTATGAAGAGCAGATCATGCTGAAATAAGAAATTCTTTTTGCTCAAAAGCATCATCTAATGTAAAACTTGTAACTGTACCTCTATGGTTTATGAATTAATTATTATTATATAGAATACTAGCTTTCCGCCCTGCGGTTTCACCCGCAACTAAATGGCTTTTCCCGTGGGAATGAGGCTTTTTCCCGCAGTAAAATTATCGTATTTTCTTCTTTCCTGGGTGTCGAACTATCTCTATTCCAAAATCACGACAATCGGTTCAGCCGTTTTTACGTGAAGCGAACATACAGACGGACAGACAGACACACACATTTTCCCATTTATATTATAGTAAGGATAGACCTACAAAAAAAGCCCTTCGCAGTACCTATATATATCTTAAGTGAAAGCCATGTTAACCTATACTGCAGTAGCTACCTTTATGCCTGTGATAAGGGCGCTGCAGTGCGTTACATTATTATTACGTTGTTATAAAAGGTTTCCACGCGAACGAAGTCGCGGGCGGCCTTTAAGTTTCACCATGACTTCAAAACCAAACGTCCAATTTTAATCATTCAAAGACCAAATATTATCTACATATGCTGTACTTAGTGACGAAATAATTTATTTTGATAAGGATTAATAGCATGAGTAAAATAAACGAGTTTAAATGTAGTCCAAAAAAATTCAAGATTTTTAATAAAAAAAATGGTTGTTGTGCCTCACTCGACATAGATAAGTATAGTGTGTCGCGGACTTAAATTAGAACATTTTATGGTTATATCTTTTATAGTTAAGGCAGCGTGCGCAAAATAAGTAACTTTTCTAATTGATTTTTTACACCTTGTGTCCAAAAAACCCAAATATCTTACGGAACCCTATTTTTTTCAAAATAAAATATAGTCTATGTTACTCGTGGACAATGTAGCTTTCGAATAGTGAAAGAATTTTAAAATCGGTCTATTAGTTTTTGAGCCTATTCGACACAACCAAACAAACAAAGTTTTCCTCTTTATAATATTAGTATAGAAAATGTATGAAACTGTCAAATTGAAAGCTTGACAAAAACAAATAGTTTCATACATTTTTTTTCTATTCACTCGCTAAAGCTAACATCTCCTGCCCTGCCACTTGACTTGGGGGGCTGGAATCTCTTCACTTGCAATAAGGCAGCATTAATTTAATTAAAGCTTGATAATATTTCAGAAATCATATAAAATCATAGAAAAGACAGGTTTTATATCACAATAATTTATTTTATTTTACAAATGAGTTATGGATCACAACAGTTCTCACAAAGTACAAATCCTCGAGTAGACAGAATCGTAAAAATTTGTTTACAAATGAAAAAGAAACGAATAAACATTGGGAACATTTCAGTTAAAGAATGGAGTTTATCTAACTACAGACCAGCGCGAAGGCACTCGACAGTTCTACTTATGTGTAAGTAAATACATAATTAAGTCGCAATATTTGAGCTGACGGTCCAACATTTGATTCTAAACATTTTCTCTATCTAAAAACAGTCCTACAACGGTCACTCCTAGTGATAAAATTTCAACATCAACCTCGAACAATCAATACCCGATATGGAATTATTTGCGACACAAATTTTGGTCCCCGGAGGTGACGCGAGCGGGCTGCGTCAGCCGATCGCTTCGATATACCTAAGTAACATACATTACTCTGTTAAAATCATCTAAACACTTACTGCTAACATTATAATGTAGACGCGATGTGATCGACACAGTAACAAGGTGAGGCCCCACAATAAATAAACGCCGTCGTCGGATTATTTACAGCACGTGGGGCTCTCCGCGGCTCAGCCTTACGTATAACAACATTTACAAGCTCATGTCTCGTTTAGTTTCGCGTATAATTATGCATTTTGTACCATCGGAGTAGGGGCGCGATCGCTCGACGAACCGGCGTGGTTCGCGGAATCGGGCGCCTACGATACTAATATACACCTCGTAACTCTACAGCTGCGGGGACGCGGCGATGGAACGCGATACTCTCATTAGTTCTACTTGCTGGCAGTCAACTATCGTTTGTCTGTAGTACATCTACGAGACAACAGCGGAGACCGCGCGCCAGGCCGCGTCCGCGCAGCGACTTAACTACATTATATGTACAATATGGCGACTACATGCTGCGGTTGTCAGGAACCCCGCGACCGAGGGGTTCTACATACACATACCTCTCAATTAGCAAACAAAACGACGGATTAATTCTATCAAAAACGCGTGTAAACTCCTACAAAGTTAAGACGGTTACAAATTTACAATTGATCATGTAAAAGACAATACAAAAGTACTTCGTTACATTTCATTTGGTGCCGCACGCGGCGTGTTACATTACAACCTGACAACCATTTGCGTTAACTATTTCACAAAGCTGGGTTATTCTGACGTTTTATGACTTTCGAGAGTGCCTCATTATCGCTTTGATTAATATTAGTACATGTTTAACATGTATTTTCTGTGACATGTATTGTTCATGTGAGAACTACAGTGTATTTGTGTACCACTATCAGTCACTGAGCATTCTGAAGTCTCTCGATAGTCATTTCGTCGACTTATCTACAAGTTTGCGGCCCGCACTATAACAGTAATACGTGGATACAGCACACGTGACAATAACAAAAGCCAACATGCTTCGGGACGGTTCATTATCGATGTTACAAATAAACAAACGTTTTTCGATGTACAAGCATTTACAAAGACAATCAAAGTTGTGCAACAAGGATCTTACAATAAATGTAATACAAGCGTTTCATACAACTAGTTGTAATTATTCACTGACAAATTGACTGGGTCTGGAACCAAGCTCTTAAATCATCATGTTTTTTGAAAGAAATAACAGTTTTACAAAAATGAAAGGGAAAGGAACTCTATTTATTCAACATTTCATATTTTAATAAGCCAGATAAATATCAGTATAGCTTGGCACCAGTCTCCTTAATAATCTCTTGTAATTCGTCTATGAACGTTGCTATCATTTCCCGCACTACCGAAGGTCCCCAAGTAGCAGGTGCACTCATACAAATAGAAGCCCTAACTCAGCTTAAACACTTCAACAATATGGCAACAATTCACTGTGTTTTCACTATATATATTTTTTAAACTTGATACGATTTTTATTTTAGTTTAGACATTACATTTATGGCAGTGTTATAAAATTGGTATTCAGATTAAGACACTGGTTAAGCTAATCGACATAATTTCAGACTTCTGATTACTGACGATTCTCAACTAGATTCGACGCTCATTTAAGATTTGTTCTACATTTCAAAACACGTCTACAAGTCGCTGACATATCGTTGAAGTTTCTTAACTGAATCCAGACTAGCCGTCCCATGTTTCACTTCACTGCCACATCAACTTCATCATCACTATCACTATTTGCTGCACTGTTTCACTGCGCACAAGATCACTGTGAGGCACGAGGGGTCGGGGGCGGGGGGCGGGTGCTAGCAGCACAGCGGCGCGGGGGCGGGGGCGGGCGGCGCGGGGGCGGGGGCGGCTCGCGGGGGGCGCCACTCTCCCTCCTGGAACTTCTGGCACAGCGCGCGCACCGACGGCGCGGAGGATACACACTTGCGGGACACCTGGAAATCAATTTAAGGTTAAGTTAAATCCTACTAATATTATAAACGTGAAAGTTTGTGAGTATGTATGGATGTGTGGATGTATGTATGGATGTTTGTTACTCTTTCACGTAAAAACTACTGGACGGATAAAGATGAAACTTTATAGTGATATAGGTTATATATCAGAATAACACATAGGGTACTTTTTACCGCGGGAAAACTTCTCATTCCCACGGGAAAACGACTTCCACGGGAACGGGGTCGCGGGCGGCCACTAGTATATGAATAAAACTCTTAGGAAAAAGTAATGCTTTTTTAGTTCTTTTAAACCAACATGCGATAAACTTAAGTAAGTAAAGAACTTCTGGTGAATTCTCATTCATATTATAAATGCGCACAAAATGTGTGCGTTAACCCTGGGATTACCTACTCCACACTGAATTGGAGTCCACACGGGTACCAACGGGTACTCAATGGATACAATTGTATGTGTATGTATGCATGTGTACGGTAGTAAGTGACTCACAGTAATTACCTTGGGCGTGCAGGGCGGCTGCGGCGACACCTCGCGCGCGTGCTTCAGGGGCTTGTCGCCGCACCATCGACACTCTGCAAGATACACATTGCATTACATTGGATACAACTACTATAGCAAATAGGAATCCAGTGCGACAGCCACTTAGACACTAGTAGAATTTTTAAGTAAACACTTTGTCAAGAGCTTTTTAAAGTCATATATGGGAAAGATGAAAAATATGCCATTGGAATGTACTCGTCAAGGACATTTTCTCAACTGATATAATCCAGTATTAAAAAAATATCCTTGGCACCAACTTTTTCCACCCTATACTTCAAACAAATTGTGTATAACTTGGACTTAATTTTTTTCTATCAAGTAGCTTCCAAAATCAACATACTCGTATCAAGTAACAAAAAGAAGACTCACCTTTATCATTTTCATGCGTGCCACTGCTGCCGTTGCACCCGTTCGAGTGTCCGTTCACTCCATTGACCCCGTTGACCCCGTTGACCCCGTTGACCCCGTTGACGCCGCTGTGCGCGTTCTCGGCGGAGTCGTCCGAGTCGTCGTCGTCGGACAGCTGCGCGGTGGAGAACCCCGCGCCCACGATGGCGGGCGGCAGCCCCGACTCGTCCTTCAGCCACGGGTGCTCCAGGCACTCCGACACTGTGAGGCGGCCTCTGGAGAATGCAAGGCAAAATGAGGAACCTGATGGTTGGACGTGGGAGAGAGATACTTCAGGGGTTTGGGATGGAGAGGTTTGTAAGATGTAGTTCAGATTAGAATTTATGACTTTTAATAATCAAGTATTTTAATCGATGACAAAAATATCTCCCAATTGATACAGATCTTTTTTTAATAAGAATACTAGCGACCCGCCCACGCTACGCAATGGTGTAATTTGGCGCGACTTGTTCCGTTAAGTTGAATTTTAGCTAACTTAAAATAACTTTATCAGAATTTTCTTTATTTACAAATTTATAAGGTAAATATCCTAAAAGATGGCGAAACCTGCATCAAAATCCATTACGTAGTTTCGGAGGAGATAGCAGCCAAACATACAAACAGACACAATTAGCGACTTGGATTTATACTATGTAATGATAATGAAGTTCCAAAAATAGTTTGCAAAAAAATTAATATTAATTTTAAACATCAAAAAACCAACAACGTAAAAGAAGGCCTACGAAAAATACAATAACTCCTCAAAAATCCTCGCTAAAACCCTCCAACTTACTTGGGATCAACCACGAGCGTATCCTTAATAAACTCTATAGCCTGGTTGGACACTCCCCGGAACAGCTGCTTGGGGAAGCTGAGCTGGCACTGCGCGATGTTGAGGTAGGTCTCCTGCTTGGTGTCTCCCGCGAACGGGGAGTACCCGCTGAGCAGCACGTAGGCCAGCACGCCCACCGACCAGATGTCCGCCGCCAGCGAGAGCGGCTCGTACGACAGGATCTCTGGGGCTGGAGGGAAAATGAAGGTTCAAAGTGGCTTCTCGAAACTATAAATGACGTTTATAATGATGATCATGTTTTTTATATTTTTGAGGATAGTTTCTGGCGATTATTTTCTAAATGAAGGCAAATCACAACGATCTGCGAAGATATTACAAAACCAACTAGCAGAATCCGACTCACCGACATAGTCTCTGGTGCCAAGTATCTCCCGGACATGCGCGCCGGGCTGGATGGCGCGGCTGATGCCGAAGTCGCAGATCAGTAGCTCCTCACCACTGGCGGTGAGCAGTAAGTTCTGCGGCTTCAGGTCGAGGTGTGCCACTCGTCGCGCGTGCAGGTGGGAGAGCCCTTCCAGGACGTGCCGCAGTGCTCTTCTCGCCGCGCCTTCTGTGAGACGCTCCTCTTCGTCGAGAAGCCGCTGCAGCTCGCCGCCTGCGCAGAGCTCAAGCACTATCGCCACTTCCGACCGAGTTTCGTATACCTGAAAAAATTACCGTGGTTTTAGGACATGAGCAGACAAGGGTGTCTACAAAGGCTGTAGCCAGCAAAGTTATCAAATTTAACTCTTTTCTCTAAATCTAATCATATTATTAGTAGTAATTACCTCATGCAAGCGCACGACTCTGGTGGTATCGCCGCACAGCGCCAGCACGGCCACCTCGTGCTGTATCTCCCGCGTGGTGTCCGCGGCGCGGCGTCTCTTGCGTATGAACTTCGCCGCGTACTCCTCACCAGACTCCAAGTGCCGCAGCTTCCGAACCGAAGCGAACTTGCCTCTGCAATGAAGAAACAACACCATTAACACCCATTCCACGCGCTAATTGCACTAATCAAAAATTGGAGCAACTCAACACAACGCAATGCAACGTGTGAAGATTGCTATGATAGCTACTTATTAGCTAGTCATTAACCTGTTCACCGCGATACAATAATAGCCGAGATTTATACGAGAACAACACGAAATTCGCTGGAATACTAAGTCAGGCATGACGGAAAGGGTTAGATGTTAATTCATGTTAACGGGGAAATTTTATCGGTGCGTCGGCACAGCAGCGGCGCGGTATGACAAACTGAGGGCAATAAACATTTCAACGCGACCATTACAACGGCGTTAGTCACAATAATTAGCGAGGAACATGCGCGAACTGCGGCGCGCACGGTATTTTGCCGTTGGATTAAATTTGACTGAAGCTAAAGCCAGCATCAGAATAGACGCATAACCGCAGCCGTGATCAAGATACCTTTATACCGCTGTTAACATAAGTATGCTCCTCAAGTCATCACGAGCGCATTAGATTTTAGATAAGCCAATAAAAGTCCTGTTATGCATTAGTACACCAGAGTCGACTGTCGCCGAGGCCGGGAATCCAGCGGCCCTAGAACAATGCTTCATTTGCATAGTACGCTGAATAATTTCGCGTGCAAAGAGGACGTCAATACGCGTAACAGCTAATTCTAAGTATGGCGATAAATTTGCAAGTGGGATGCGAGCCGCCGGCGCCGGCGCCGCGCCCCGGGACGCACCGGCTGCTGACATTGACATTCGCAGATTCAACTTCTAAGCTATTTATGATGTCACTATTAACATTCTGTTGCTGGCATATAGTTTTGCATATTTAACCGATTTGCAACTAGCCGCGGATGCAAAAAAGATACTCTGGAATGCTAACGATTCTGAAATGGTCCAGGTATGCAAAAAAGTTACTTTTTATCTCCGTTTATTAGACACAAGCTAATATGCAAATTCCAATGCACGGAATTTGCAACAGAGAACACGGGTCACATGTCTTGGTATGAATAATTAATTGTTGAAACATGCGTTTTCGTCGTCGCCGCGGAAATATGTGGTTTTCGAATCGCGAATCGCGGCCGCATTAGCAAACACATTAGAAAGACCACACAGCACCAGGCCACTGGCAAGGGAGCCAACTTTTATGGTAATGTCACGACAGTTATTTAAATAAAATGTCGTGAACTGTCGTGTACATCTTGAGTAACATAGGAACTGTGCGCAAATATGCCAAGATACAAGTCTGCGTGTTTAATGTAGCTACAATCTTGCGCTGTGTCAACCTACTGACCCTTCCGTTTAAGATAAGTATAATTTCCAATTAAACTTCGTTAATTAAATTAAAGAAATAATTTGCGAAGTTATGAAGTATGAATCTTTCAAATCGATAAGCTAATCTGTCTGAAACTCCATCGGTTTATCGTTGTGATAACATTTGCATTAGTAACCAGACGTGGAGTCGATTGTATGGATAATAGGCATCAGTTTATAGCCTATAGACAGAATCCAGACCGGCGCGTCGACTAGGCGAGTGACCCCATTAGATAAATAACTAAACTATCCTACCGATGCATTCATATGAGACGAATAAGCAACAGCCATTTGGCATAATATGCTGAATTGAACATGTCTGAAGAAACTGTGAATCAGATGAAAATCTGGAGTAGCGCTTTAGTTTCAACGTAAACTAACTGTATTTAAACGCTCCAGCGTTGTAGTCGTAAGGTTATCAAGTACTTTGACGTCTTTATTCTTAACAAGACCGTGATAATTGGCGTCACTTAAAATAAGGAATTTACCTCTACATTGTAATTACGTGCTATCTTCAATCTGGCTATCTTATCTCGAATAATTAGTGTCACTATCAATGTTATTTCTCTGTCGCTTTATTTCATAAAGAGCCTCAGCGTGTACCGAGATAACGGAATGTTTGCCAAAGCGAAGGCTGTTGCGAAACAAGTCCTTGTTATTTTGTAGTAGAATTCCGTAGAGCATGTGTTGTCTATTCGTTTGACACCATTAGGAACGGGAACGCCAGCAGTGTCAATGTCAAACGAAGCAGGTGTCAGTGGGGCGGGTGAGGGTAAGGTCTGTCCCGGTTAGCAACCTTTGTTACCCGGACGACCCTCCTTGTTCCAATCTCAGTTCTAGGTCAACCTTTCATGTAGGTGAATTGGGCGTTAACCCAATTATACTTACACAGGGCAGTAGAAACATTCCCTTCAATTGTAACCGCGTTAAATGTACTCAACATTTTACGATTGCGTCGGTTATAGGTGCACGGCAATCATAATAATGTAGACAACAGCTTAGCAATATAATATTCGTTTCATAGACGTGGATTTACATAAAGGTCGGAAAGATCGATACGAGTGCGACCTAGATAAGGTAAGTAGGTTACCGAGAGTGGAAACTTCTCACAAAGCATACTTCAAGGACTTTGACTTACTACGTTTATGCTGGTAGTTTTTTTTTTTTTTTTTTTATTCTAGTTTATTTTACAAGCCATACATCTTATAAGATAAAGCCGGCTTAAAACTAACATAGTGAAAAACTGCAATTGAACAATAAAAACTATGAGGTATTTGTTTTATAATATTCTGATCTTACTATTAGTGACTGTATTAAAAAACTTAGTAATCGATCACTATGGTCAATGGTAGCACAAGAACTTAGAATGTAATGGAAGTGAAAGAAGAAATCCACGGCAGAGAGACCGGTATCTTTAAATAAGTCCTCTCGCAATTGTGCGTTTATTTTACAATCGAGAACTAAGTGAAGGAGATCTTCTTCCCTTTCGCACCTTTCACAATTTGGATTGTCTCTTTTTCTCATCAAAAAGTTGAATTTGTTTAATGGCATGTGGTAAGTTCGGCTTCTAAAAAGCAAAACTAACTCTCTCCTGTTAAAACGGAGCGAGGAAAACCAGGGAATGCGAGGGGGTTCGCTCACAATGGTCCTGTACCAGATTCCCTTTGTTTTCGAGCATTCGTCAAAGTAAGATTTTAGTTTGTTGTAGACATCTTTTTTGATAAGTGGTATATAATCAGAATAGTGCGGAGATGTATCAAGAGGGATGCCGTTACATAGTGCAATAGAAGAAAGTGAATCGGCTTTTTCATTCCCACTGATTCCAACATGGGACGGGATCCATTGTAAGCGAACTTCAACCCCGTTACGTATCATTCTATAGATACATTTAATAACCAGGTAAGCTTCCCTTCTGCCAACACTGTTGCCCTTAACACATCCCATCAAATGTTGTAAACTACTTTTTGAGTCGGTGAAAATAACAATTTTATGGTAGGTACTAGACTCCAAGTAGTGGACCGCTTCATTGATTGCTATCAGTTCTAAGCCCATAATAGGAATTTGTGAGTTTTCGATATGGAATTTTGCACCAAAATCCGCGCCCTCATCCAAGAAAGCACAGCTAGAACCATGATTTGTTTTCGACCCATCCGTAAAGATTTGAAAGTAATCTGGATAACTACGTCTAATGAATTCTTCACTTCGTAATTTGAGGTCATATTTTGTCATTTGAGTTTTAGGACAATTAACTGTGTTTACGTTTGTCCTTATTATTTCATCCCAGGGTATGGCTTTACATTGGGAGGGGAGCTGAAATTGTGGCAAAACTTCATATTTTGTAGCTGGTAAATCTGACAGCTTTCTGAAACTTTCGAGAAGCAGTGGTACTTGGTTTTTGCGCCAATAACTTGAACCTGATTTTAATTTGTTTTCCAAAAGATCTAATTGTTTAGTCAAATGATCATTTTCTCTGGACGAAAGTTTCAGGAAGTATTTGTCACTAAGAAAAATTCTTCTTAGGTACAAAGGTAGAATGCACATTTCACTTTCCATTGTGTAAATAGGCGTGTCTTTGATAAAACTGCCGCAGAGGCGCAAACATTTGTTTTGTATTGTGTCTAATTTTTTAAGCAGATTACAATTAGCATTGCCATAAATTGTACACCCGTAATCAATTCTAGATCGCACTAGTGAAATGTAAAGCCGCCTCATTTGGATTGGATGAACGCCCCATTTAGCTCCAATTAAAGCACTCAGAATGTTAACTAAAGAAGCACATTTCTCAGCCGTTTCGTTCACTTGTTTAGTCCAATTGAGACGACTATCTACCCAAACACCCAGAAATTTTACACAGCTTAAAAATTCAATTTCGATACCATCAACAATAATTCTAACACATGGGCATTTGTATTTCCTAGAAAGTATGCAGCATTTTGTCTTAGGGATCGATAACTCTAAACCTATGGCTTCCAACATAGTCTTAAAGGTGATAAGGCTTGATTGGATTGTTCTAGCACACAAATCAATGTTTTTACCGACGAAGTACAATGCAAAATCATCAGCGTATTGTGATAAATTAACCGATTTCATGAGGGTGCCGCATATGTTAATAGTTACAATATTAAAGATGATAGATAGGTGACATAGGGTCTCCTTGCGCTAGTCCCTGTCTGCAAGTTCTTCTGATTTCTTTACCATCCCTAAGCCTGTAGATCAGATATCGTTCCCTAAGAAATTCTCTTACATATCTGCATATAAATTTATCCACTCCAAAGTTTACAAGTGAGTTTATGAGTGGATCTATTGACACGTTATTATATGCGTTACTAATGTCTCCATAAGCACATAGAACGTAGTCTTTATTTACAAATGCAGTCTCCGTATCAATAATAAATCTACTAAGATTGTCTTGGCAAGAGAAACCCCGACGGAATCCCAAAGTGCAGTCATGAAACAGTTTATTGCTTTCAAAATGATGTTCAAGGCGATGTGCAACCATTAAATTAAATATTTTACATAGGCAGTTGATAAGAGAGATAGGACGGTGTGTGACAGCATTTCTTTTTGGAATGGCTATTAATTTTATCTCTCGCCATTGTTCTGGAATCTCACCTGATATATAGATTTTGTTATAAATATGTAGTAATACGCTTTTCGCATTATCCGGTAAGTTATTAATCATAGAATATGTAATGTTATCTAGGCCTGCTGACGTGTCTGTTCTCTTAAGAATCAATTTAAGCTCTGTGATGGTGAATAAGTTATATGGGGTAGAAGAATTAATATCGAGCTGAAAGGGTTGTAAGGAAACACCGTCAGGAGAAATTCCAGAGACAAAGGCGAGTGCTGTGGTTTCCGGTAAGAAATCTTTCGGGCTGCGATAACCTTTGAGCCATCTTAATTTCCTCCAGACTTCTCTACTGGACATATTGTAGTAAATGCTGTCACAGAACCGTTGCCATGACTTTGTTTTGGCTTGCTTAATCAGTTTTCGAGCATTTACCACTCTTTCTTTATATTTTAAATAATTTTCTACCGTTCGTGACTTTCTTAGTTGTTTGAGAGCTAATCTTCTTTCTGCTACTGCTTTTGATAATTCAGGATTCCACCAGGGTTTCGGCTTAAATTTATTTGGGTGTGGACTAGGCTTGTAATATGGAATACTTTCATTGGCACTTTCATTAATTATTTTAATAAAACTATTGTAAATACTTTGTACATCTCCCGTAAAGTCTAATCTTTGTATAGCTGAGTAAATATTATTTGAATATTCTGACCAGTTGGCTTTCCTTATATTTCTTTTAGGCTCGGGATTATAATGGGTAGTGTCCATCGTTTTTAAAGATATTATAAGATGGTCACTGCCTAGGGTTTCATTCGAAACGTTCCACTCATATTCAAAGGCAAGATCTGAGCTACAAAAAGATATATCAGGCGCCGTACAGATTATATTATTATTTGATTTGATGCAGCGGGTATAATCTCCATTATTAAGAAAGATATAATTAAATTTGGAACTGGCATCTGCAAGCAGTCTGCCCCGTGTATCAGTCAAGTAGGACCAAGCCGAATGATGCGCATTAAAATCTCCTACAATTAAAGTTTTTTCGGAGAAATAACTAAAGATTTCTTCATAATCAGCTATAGTTACATGAACACTTGAAGGAGAGTAGATGCCTATGATGTGCCGTAGTTTGCCACTATATAATACTTCAATACATAACGTGTCTATGTTATTGTATGTATTCGGAAGACATTTGAGTGAACAGGTTACAGAATGGTGAACTAAAATAGCCAGACCGCCATACCCATCAGTCCGGTCCTTTCTAAAGACAGTGAAACCCGAGATATTAAGTTGATCTGTACTGTCTAACCAAGTCTCTGATAGAATACATATGTGTACTTTTTCTTTATGTAAATAAGCATCTAACTCACTAAGTTTTGGCTTTAAGCTTTGACAATTCCATTGTATAATATTGAGTTTGTAATTTATATTGAACTCCATTGAAAGAATTGTCAGTAAATACCTATTTATGCTAATATGAGTCGCTTTAACCTTAAAAAAAAAAGAAAAAAATTAACTTACTTGGATTTTAACTTAATTAATACTTTAAGTTTACTTATGATACGAGTGAGTCTGTTCTTAACACTACGACACATGATATGGGGGATTAAGTCCGAGAACATTTCAATTAAATCTTCTATATTCTCTGTGTATTTAAAAGTTATTTCTGTGATGTTTTTAACACCGAAAGTGTGGTTGAGGTATTCTTTTACTTGTTTTCCTGACAGCGGATATTTTTTCGTGGAACTTGATATAATACCTTCAATTTCTTCCCAGTCAATCAAGTCTAAATCATTTCCAGATGATTTTTTCGGTTTTTTACAGCTTTTGGGATTAAATGTTTCATCTGAACTAGATTGTGAAGTGTTATCGAGTTCATCCTCAGTATCCTCGTTTGAAGATATGAGGACGTTTTCCGGTATATCTTCTTGTATGTGTTCAGCTGAAGTAGATGATTCCGTTGGCGGGTGTGGACGTTTAAAAACAGGTTTCTCAATGTTTTCGTGACTTTGGTCGGGACATTTCGAGGCTAAGTGACCTTCTTGTTTGCAAATGAAGCAGGTCAATGTGTCCGATGAAAAATATATCCAATAGGTAGTATCTTCAAAGTCTATAGATATTTTGTCCGGTAATCGTGTAAAGTCTTCGGGGGTGACGTAAACTTGTCGTCGGAAACTAAGAATATGATTGAACCCCGTTTCATTAAGGCCGGCACGTAGAAAAGATATAGGTGACATTGGAGTTATATGTAATTCTTCTAGTTTCTTTTCTATCTCGATGTGAGGTATAATAGGGCATACATTAGAAATAATTATTCGTTTATTTCTGTTGATAAGAGGACGTATGGGCATTTTCTGGTTCATGATATAAACGTATTTTTTATTGTCTATGATGTCGTCAGCCATTGACTTTGAAGAGACATAAATACATATTCGATTGTTCGAAATTCTTGATAAGAAGCGTATCTGTGATGAGTCAATTATTTTGCCCAAAGCTTTAGCGTATTCTTTAATCTGTACGTTTTCTAAGGCATCGATAACAATCGCTTGGTCTTTTTTAGGAAACATTGTGTTTTGAGCCACAAGAGCGTAACTAGGGGTGTTGTTTGACGTTTGGGTGTTCATATTGTTCCTGTAGTCAGAAACAGTAAAGTGACTTAGCTTTGTTCTCACTGTGTTAAGATATACAGTCCGCTTCCATTCTTGACTCACTTAAAATGAGGGTAAAAAGAAAACTCGTGAAACCGTGGCGTTTTGATAATAAGCGGTAACACAAATAACGTCAGGTCTCGGCGACCGATCGACGCGGACGTTTATGCTGGTAGTTGTTAGTGGAAGAAAAATGTTAAATAGCATTTCCCTGTTCGTGTATTTGCAATAAAGATAAGGCGACAAAGAAATACCACATACCACTGTTGGTTTATCAGTAGTCAAATATCCAAAGTTATTGTTGAGAGACTTATACCTCAAACAAGAATACGTCTAAAATGACATCCGTCATATTATGTCAACATTCGTACGCGCGAACAATAAATCTTCTGAAAGTAACAAGGAATCACAACCGCCTGCGCCGAGCATCTTCGCCGAAACAGAAACATCTGCCGCGGCAGCTGCAAGACGTGAAATGAACTTTTTGCGATTCTTATATTCGGAACACTCCGTAAGGCCAAATTCAAACAGGTGTGTCGGTTAAAGATTATCCGATTTACTCAAATAATCTTATGTAACATCCATTTCCGACGCATGAAATCTTGTAGTTAGAAATTTTAAAACAATCAATTAGTCTTAATGCGCATATTGGGTTCTGTCGTAACATGAAGTTACCTTCGTCCATCACTCACTATTAATAACAGTTATTTGATGTACACGATGCCCGAAAGAATCCGACAAATTGCGCAAGTGCTTGCCCTCGGTAGAATTGATCCCGACTGAACGGCTATTGATGAGTGCTGCCACCGTGTCGAGCACGCCAGCCCCCGCACTCGGTTTGATAAAACACTCATTTTTCCATATAACGCCACAGGCACCAGATGACGGCCGCTATCAATTACAATCATGCAATGATAAATCCGGCTTCACTTTCCGATGCAAGTGCACCGGCGCGTCCATTTGTTCCGACTCACTTTCTGCATAATAAAGCGATTTGTGGGCGGGTGCAGTTTGAGCAACGCGAGCATTAGCCGCATGCAGCGCGCTGGCGCAACCGGGCGCCGACGGCGAAACTCCGGAGTTGCGCAACTCGGAGCGACGACCGGCTGCAGCAAAAACGCGTCCTTGGCAGTGAATCGACACGCGTCCGTCACGCTGGCAATTATTCATAACAGATTGCACAAGCGTGGACGCGCGGTCGTCATCGCGCGGTATCTGTTGCCGATCGATTGATGCCAGTACAATGATCCTGACACTGCGGCTCCATCCATCAAACGGACTATATTTCTTAATCTGGCCTTCCAGATACAGATAATGCAGAGTGATCGGCGTGACGGACACTTGGTATATAGCGAGCAACTCCGAACGATTGTCGGAATGCGAGCGAACGCCGCGTGACTCAGCGACTCGTCAATGTCGCAGGAAAGTTGTATATTTGTGCAGCCGCAGTCGTGGGCGCGGGTCTGAGGCAAACACGGAGATGCAGAGGACACTTGTAAAACGATCATCAAATATTACCACGGTCGAAACCATAAAAAGATATGAAAAACAGGAAATTCGCACAAATGCTATTTCTTAGGAATTTTTCAAAAAAAATGTTGTTTATCTGAAAACTTAGTCAGACCATGCAGTAGGCAAGTACATGGGAGTCCTGATTAGAATTGAAATCGGTTATTATCCCCCCGAGATGTAATCTCTGGGCACAATGACTTCGTCACTCTAAACAGAGGGGAGTCGTTAGTGCTTGCTTCATGATGAAATTGCACACTACCATTATTATCTGAAGATGATAGAATCACCCCTTTATTTATCAACTTTCTGAATAGGAAACGTTAATCCTCTTCAAAAACTGTCGGGGTCAAAATTAAACTATTTCTTTGGTTATCATAATTTATCGTCATCGTTTTGATTATATGTATAGCAGTTAGCACGAACCTTATTAAATCAGTAATAATAATTGTTTGCTATCCATGAAGGAAATCAAAGAATTATTAAACCTACCTGTAATATTCACACGCATCGTATAAAACACATTGTATCGATTACAATGTGTTTAATGTTCTTTTATTTATCTTATTTGCAAAAACATGGTATAACTACGTAAGTTTTAAATTACAATTTACCACCAAGTACTTTTTAATTTTATAGTTACCAAGAAGTAAAACTTAAGCTACATATGATCAATAATAAAAATAATAAACTTCAACAATGTCGCAACCGCTTAACCAATCGAAATACTTCTTCTATATTTCTTGATAAACACACGTACAAGTTATAAACCCCGGCCAGGTAGGTACAATAATGATGTAGTGTCAAATTACGCCATAAACGCGTGCGCAGTCAACTCGCTAACAATAAATCACTATCTTCTGTTTAAATACCAGTGTTGGTTTGCTTGCGTGAGCAACGCAATGAATATGTTAAAACGTTCTAGCGTGGATAGGATTAAGCTATTAAACAAATGTATAAGAAATGTCTTTTCCCTGTCATAAAAACTCTTGCTTAGCAGAATACCTTACAAGGACAGATCATTAAACATTTGACTACAGACATCCGCGTTTTCACCAAAACTCATAAAAATAAATCAACGGCGACCGTTTTTGTTTTAATCCTAATTAATTACCGACAAAACATGGTTATTAATAAATTATAAAATGAGACTAAATGATTGGAGCCATTAACAAAATCACATTTGGATTAATTGCGCAATTTACATAATTAAGTATAAACATGATCGAGTCATAATTAAAAGACGGGATGTGTTGTGTGGAGACCTAATCATGCGCAGTTAAACTACAGATTTGCTTCATGCTTCGACGTTTAAATTAATGAGAAAACCTCCTTTTTCGGTGCCGTGGTGGTTGCGCCGGCGCCGATGTGGGAGCGTCCTATAGTCGATAACACAAGCTGTTGATGATTATCATTATAACATAATGATGTTTACGTCAACGGAATAGTTATAATCAATTTATTTAATATCATTTTGGTTGCCAACCGCTATGGAATCGCTTGTTTAGGAATGCGCCTCTGAATGAATAACTCGATCAAAATTTGATGCCAACCGACACGGGCCTTCAACGGGTTCATTATCGCATGGAATTATTTACTCATTGTAAGATGACACTGAAAAGTTTCCAATCATGTGATCGTATGGAATCGAATTCGCGTCTGGTGTGAAGATGCAAATGTAGATAATTAAAATTCCACCGGGTCCTGTGGTAAAGCGGCCGCTACCGGACCTGCGGCGTGCGCGTGACCAGACAATTCAAATCGGCCTGCGCAGATAACATGCGCAGAAAAACAGAGAGCTCAACATGACAGAAGCACGACTGTCAATGGTAATTTCGGTGCATTAATGAGCCCAAAATGTCAGGTTTGATATTGATGTTGTGTTGACATTTTATCAGACGGGTCCACAAAATTCTTTCAGGATTGATTATTTTTCTTCAAAAGTTGAACTTCTTTGATATGATAAATCTTTAAGTACGTTAACGTTCACACAGAATTTTCTATAGTCCATTTTTGTTTGCCACGTTTCTGGTCCAATATGGTAAACACAAGATCGGTCTAATGATCTTTTGTTCAGTTGCTGTTCTGAACATTTTACTCCACTTATATCAATTCACACCTCTCTCTGGTCGATACCGCCTCACGCGCACGCGGTTTCACACTTTTTACATTTCGATATTCGTTTTGGACCATTCCAGTTCATGGGACTTTGGAAAAAGTTAATAACGAAAGAATATTTACGACTTAGCAATCAGAGGAAACAATGAAAACAAATAAAGATAAAATCAACAATAAGCAATCAACAAAAATTGGACAGCATTCTTGAAGATCGCGTGCCTGGAAACCATCCGTTATCCGCATCTACATTTAAATGTGGAATTCTATTAAATCTGTCAATTATTATACGATCAAGCGTTTTTCACAATGGAACAACGGGCCCATAAACATTTTTTTCTTCTTAGGCTTTCGAGTATAGATTTTATTACGTATTACATCGCGAGATACCGACACTTTACTTCATAATCGGAGATAACAGTAAAACTACAGTTCAAAGTGAATGGTAACTGGAAACAGTAAACGTAAATTTTAATTAAAGCCAATATTTAATACTAATCATCAAGTGTATAGGCAATCTCAGTTAGTTCTCTGAGATTAGCCTCAATGGTACAGACAATAGTAGCGCCGCCGCCAATTTGCGCGGGCGCAGCTGCGGAAGCGAGTGAGATCGTAATTAATAGATTCGCCCACGGAGTTTGATTTGCCGTTGCCGACGAGTCTATATATTAATTACTATTGAATAGAATTACTGTTTACAATAAAGCCATGTTGCCGAATGGATAACAAAAAATACTGTCGGTTCGTCTGTCACGATCTCGGCAGGAATCGGCATTGTGTATACGAGTCACGTGAACGCCGTCGATATTTTGCATGTATGATTGACAGGTTGTTATAAAAACCCCCAAGTCTGTGATTGGCATATTGGCCGGCAGCAAGTACCGGGTGTGGTCTGAAATTAGCATAGAAGATCTGCAATCTGCGAGAGACGCAGAGGGTCTTCCGGGAGCAAGAACTGGCGACACTCGCGACCGGTTGTCAGCTCGCTAATAGCCCGCCCATTGTCACCTATTGAGAACGGCGACACGATAAACAGCTTGCCGGAAAAAAAAACGGAAACCCACTGCTCTAGTGATTTAACAAGTGAACGATGCCAATTAAAACCGCGCGAATACTTTTTCACACGCAGAACATTGCTGGCATACTGGACCAAAGAAAGTTTCAGTTTCAAGGCCACAGCATACTTATGGCAATGTGAGCGGAAAGATACGGAGGTAACAATGGGTGCGACTCGCTCCCACGACACGATATTTGTTTACCCAAAACCCGTAGGCGCGGCCGCGGCCGAAACTGGTCCGTGCACAAAGAGATGCGCGCGAGTCACTTCGCTACTTTCTCTCTATAACCTTTCCAGGGGGGGAATGCGCGCTTGTATACAGTAACCTCACGAGTGCCTTCTTTCGATCCGTAGTTGCCATATGAGGACTTGCTTTCTATTCTCTCAAGTTGTTGGTATCAGATAGTCGCAGCAGCACGACCGACCCAGTCGACCCTATGTTGCAGCTAGTTCCTTGTGCACACAATACAAGCAAAAACGTCTAATGTGGTGTAATTGTCATCAGTCGCGTGTCTGCTCGAGACGTGGAAACAGTGCAAGGTCGCGCGCGCTATTGTGCGCGGCCGCACCGATTGTTATGTCAACAAAGACTATATTTTTTGCAATCGTATCGAGGACACATTTGACTACTGCGTCTTTAGATCACTTAACAAAAACAATGTTTATTCTCTTTGCGTACATACTAGCGATGGTAGTAGACAGTTTGTCTAGACATGGAGCATTCCATGAAATGCATTATGGAAAGTTTTCCATATTGATCCGAGGGTTGGGCGGTTTGTGAAAAGTGCAGTAAACTAGTTTACCTACTATGTTCCAGTTTCTAGAGCTTTTCCAATAGTCTATTGATTCAAATGAGTTTAAGCCGTGAAATATGAATTAGTTATTTTGTAAAGTAAGACAAGCTTTTGCCCGCCGCTTCGCACGCGTTAAACTCGAAGTAAAACCCCTTTCCCTATGCTATGTAGATATAAACCTTCCTCTTGAATCACTCTATCTATTAAACAAAATAAAAAAATCCGTTACGTATTTTTAAAGATCTAAGCTTACAGCATACATGCATATACTATGTTGTGATATCTAAATTTAAGGTTACAGCTTCATTAGTAAAAAAATTTATGACATTAGAAACGAGTACTGAATAAGTATCTTTTACTACATTTGATCGGTGTCTTGCCCAGACATATTAAACTCATACGCAGACATATATTAAATAAACGCAGATTTAACCAGTATTAGTTATAACTTCGTCAGTTACGCAAATCGTCACATAGGATTGGCAGAGACAAAACAAGGTTTTACTAGTACAGACTTGCACTATTTTAATTAATAAGTGGGATATGGTACAAGAAAAGATTCATACACTTCAATGTCGCGTTAACATTCATGGCATTAAACTCTGGTGAAGGGTGAAACATAAAATCGAATTGCCAAGTTTAACGTTATGTAGATTTCGCAATCGCCTTGCATTAATCTTAAGATTGGTTTGCCGACGTATTCAATCATTTACGATCGGTGGGCCACTAATTACTGGCTGCTGTGTGTGACATTTGGATTGGCCACTGGACATGAGAAATGAGCTCGTCTAACTGCTGAAGGTCGCCTTGCGCTTTTATAGTTTAATAAATAACCTTTTGATGGCTCTAGGTGGGGTTATTAACTAACCTGTTATGGCTCTTAAAGATTAGGTACAACAATGTATGACAGCCAACTTAGTATGTTCTTAAGAAAGTGTTACAAGTTCTCTATCAGCTTAGTAAGTAAAATGTTCATCGCTTTAACATAATTGCTGAACGCAGCGAGTGCGTCGGGTAATGTATTGCGTATATAAAGCTTCTAATGGCGACTGATAATGAACTGTAATAAATCATGGAGGGAAGCTAGGATGGATCATCCGACGGAAATGACGTTACGATAACGATGCTGTTTGCTACAGGATACCCGCACATAGTTATGGGTTTATATATTTCCTGCTTATATACTTAATTGACACTTGGTACAGAAGAGGAAAAACACAAGTTGTTCGTTTTATGTGCGCGCTCTAATTTTATCTTTAAGCTTGACTAAGTTAAAAGCGCATACCGCAACATGCACTTAAGCCGACCTATATCGAACAAGCAACGGTTGATTCTCCATTTCCGCGTTGTCCTTCTGGCAGCAACACGAAACCGGCATTAGCAACCCTTTGTGCGCGTACGCATAACAAAAGTGCCGCTCCGACTCTGAGTGAAGTCACATTCCGACCACCGGCAATGCGCAAGAGCATCCAGCACGTCTCGTAAATTATCGCTTATCTTCCCAGAAATGCGGAGTAACGGCCAAATGCTGGTAACGCACGAGCATTGACCGCTTTCCTATAAACATTAAAAGAGACTCCCCCGTCCATGACCTGCCCCAATATAGGTCACTGCCAGACGCCAGAGCTGCGTTGAATTTTACGATAATCGCGGTTGCGAAACTCAGATTGGCAAAATTTCAAGATCCGCGTAGTTGCGTCTGTAGTAAGTCTAACAAAGGAGTTGCGTTGACTCCCGCGCACAATGGTGAATCACGACTCCGGACACCGGAGGTGCACCAGATTGCGCACCAGCCATTGTGCCGAAGACTCCCGCTGAGACGGTCTCTTTCTCTATGGACATGTGACGATTGCCGTCTCAATACCTTCGACACAAAGCTCACTTTCGATGCCGCGCAGACAAACCCGCGGCATCTGGGCTCTGTATGTGGTTTTAAATTTAGAATAACGGAAACAGTAGCTATGCGACGGCTGCCATTGGCGACTACTGTTGCATTTCTCGTTTAGGTTTCTCTCGGCCTTCGCATGAATGGGATGCCGACCGGCGACCGCTTTAATTTGAGCCGCGTTTACTCAATAATATCATATGGATTTATAGCTCATTAGAGTCTAAAAGACTTGAGGGAGCATTCCGGTGTGACGTGGAGTGCGGTGCGGATGATTTGGATAAATAAACACAATTTCAGTTCGTCGAACCGGACGGAATAAGCTCGTCGGTGGTGTGGATTTAGTCGGCGGTGGAGAGTGAAAGCGGCGCTGGGGCGCAACCCGGGCACGTGTCGCCCGACCGCCAGGAATGCGGGAGTGCGCCGCTGAATGACAGCCCAGACACGTCGCATCACCTTACGAAATAATGATCATAAAGCGATAAAGCAATACGATCCAGCATCACTTCCTACAAGTTATATCAAGGCAGAAGACAAAGAACTATTTCAAAGTTAGACCCGAGTTATTTACAGACGAGTCGAGAGCATTAAAATAATGTGTTTATTAAACAGTTGGCTCATTAGAACTGGCTTAGAATGGCGCCATTAAAATGTTAGGTTTAGTTCAGTGCGCACTCGCAAGATTGTATCTTTGATTTGTTTATTTTGGATAAAAGATTTATGTTTTTAAAGGTTAATGGTATAAATCTGTTTCGTTTAAGCATCGAGTAACCAGTTTCTTTTTTCTATTTACCGACTTACGTGGCTTGCAAAAACTGGAATAAAAACAAACATGTTAGACATTACCAAAGTTGGTTTGATTTACAACGGCCGGAACGCGGTCATCAATCTCTCTGAACTACAAATATGTAACACGATCTTTTAAATAACTAGTTGGAATACCAAATACGTATGGATAGTGATAAATTACTTCCAAAGGGGATTCGGCCGTCTCCAATAATGTTTTATTACAACAAATTAAGTTAGCCACTGTAATAAACCACTTTGGGGTTTAGTTATTTGTACTTGTAGTTATAATTACACGAGAGCGTAGATTAAAATTGAGATTTAGTGTCGTAGTGAGGTTGTACATAATTTTTGCGTAGCGTCTAATTACTGCCCGTGAGCGACGCCCACCGCTGCCTGCTGACTCATGCGATTGAGGGCCTTCGACGTTCGATGCTAAATACTTAATGGAATCAAAACCTAATGTAATTGGCAGATAATGATAAACATCAATGTCAATTACCTAAATGAGTAATCGATTGATAATTTACACATTTTCCTCACATTTCCGCATGGCGCTACAAGGCTTTAGACAGCATGTGTGAGAAACCTTTTGGGGTTTACTTACAAAAACGATATTTGCGATATTTGATTCATATGAATTCTGTAACCAAATTCTGTTTTACTCACTCATTCGTGGAAACCGACAATTATCGTGGCTGCCAATGACTCACCTGAAACAAAATAGATGAAGCGTCAGCACTCAATCCAATCGGTTGGCAACAAAAAACAGCATAAAGCCCGAAATAAATCAATCCGACCGTGGGATGGAATCGTTAAAAGAGATAAGTACATAATATGGCATGTCCAAAGTTGTTATATTTTTTGCTTAATCCGCCGCCCCCGTGTTTCGTGTTGCTGCTTGTGTTATTGTAAAAATGGTGTCTATAATGGTGGAGGTGTCGCAACGGCGCTGGAGTGCGCGTGGGCGGCGGTCACTCCACCACGCTGCGCCCACGCACGCGCTGCTCGATACGCTAACTCCAGTGGACCCTTGATCGAGGGCTTAATTACAATGGCGTGCTAATTGACCACCATGGTTAGTCAACGGTCTCTAGTTATTAAGACATTACATTTTATGATGTGAATATTGCTTTTGATCAAGTCGGTCATGAAATAATTTTAGACCTATCTGAACTACCTTTTTGCGATAGGTGAGAAACTTTATTAATTTAACTCTAATAATTGTTATTTTGGTCTTCATCGTACAAATAATTACGATCACGGCAATGCTCATTGTCGGATTTTCTTATATCTCGATTCAATAAAATATCACTTGGAGTTGAACGTACTTCATCATCAGGGTTCACAAATGTGATGAAATTTATGTTGTGACATTTGAAATATACAAAATGAATGCCTGAGAGATTTGTAATCTCGGTAATTGAATTTAACAGTTATCGGAAACAGCGGCGACATTTATTAATTTGATTTGTATTTAATTAACTTTAAATTTAGAAACGTGAGCGTTTTAACTTTCAACAGTTGTTAACATAAGGTTAACGTCGTCAATTAAAAAGTGTCCCACTACGCTGGGACTAGGGGCTAGTTGATATGTTAATTAACAGTTTTTGACTAATGGGCATACCCCTCAGGCGATCAAACGATAATAAAAAAAACTTTATAATAAGTTTTCTTATTGGTTGATGCTGCTGTAAAACATAAATGACCACTTCACCTAAAGTTTAGCACAGGGTTGTCAAGAACCGTAATTATTGATAGCAACAAATTTTTAACAAGGTTTTTATTTTAATTAGTAAGTTTTTGTTTAAGTATGTATACAGGGTCTGTCGTAATGAATGGATAACCCGTTGCCTACAGTTGATCCGGATGTGAGGCTATAAGAAAATGGTGTTTTCTTGCCAGGGTTGCCAACCATAAGAAAATGGCGTAGACTTTTAAACTTTTTTATAAATTTCGCTATTTTTTTCATTTATTCCGCTGCCATTTCTTCAAATTTTGATGTATTTGTATAATTCTTTTAGTATTATACTGCTGAAGACGTGTATTATGTAATTTAAATACAATTTTAGGTGTTATTCACGTTGAACATTATCAAAATACTCATTTTAAGAAAAATATTTCCATTTTTTTTTCTTTATGTCAACTTTTGATCATCTCCTGTGGAAAAAAAAAGTATGACGTTATAGCTGCCCATGATCTCAATAAATTGTCTAGTATGTGTAGATTCTAAAAAGGTATAACGATGTGTACTTTACAAGCAACATTAAGTTACAGGAGCGAGAACACTAATCAAGGTCGGAATTTTTATTTTTCATGTTATGTTATAAATGGTTGTAAAACTTCGTCATAATGATTTTATTCTATCAAGATACTTTGCACAAACACTATCGGGCCACTATTAGGATATTCAGAAGAAAACCCGGTTGTTTTTGGGAAAAAAATAACATTACTTCACGATAATAATGTAATGAAAATGTACAAATGAAAATTGTTGTGCTCTAATAGTTACATGCGACAAACATGTTGCGACAAGTTTATTCGAAATTAAAAAAGGATTTTAAAAATCGAACAAGACCGCATTACAAAGAAAAGGGTACTCATCACATCAGTGTGATTTTGACCATCGCATGTCCTTTTGTTCACATTGGCCCCGATTCTGAAAACACTCTCTAAACTAAACTAAAACTATCGCTGTCACTTACACATCAATAAGACAGAGACAGGTAATCATTTTAGTCCTGTCAAACTAAAATGTACGTGCAATATGACACGGCGAAGGCAATTTTAGGCTAGTCCTCAGCGCATTTCGTTCAATTTCACAATGATGTGGACTAAATTTAGTGAGACCAATGTACCTGTCTTGTTCTAATACGAAGCATGAGAAAGGGACAGCGATATTTTTAATTTAGTTTTAGAGAGTGTTTTGAGAATCGGGGCCACTATTTTCGTCAATTTGTTACTGCTTTCTAATATTTGACTATGATTTTCCTTGTGATTTGGACTTGATAACGTGGTGATACTGATGACTTTGCTCACATTTACGGACATTGTGTTGTGCTATCGATTGAACTTGTTGTTTTGGAAAAGTTTTTGTGTAGTTTGTGTATCATGCCGCAACAGTATACGCCGGCCGAATACGCGAACATGCATTACATTTACGGTGTATGTAATGGCAGCAAAAATAGAGCTTCTAGTGTTTATCGTGTAAGATATCCAAATGTGCGACATCCTGATTACCGTGTGTTCATTAAAGTGCACAATGCATTTATGGAAGGACGATTTCCTTCTAATTTTTTCCACTTTTCTTTGTAATGCGGTCTTTGTTCGATTTTTAAAATCCGTTTCAATTTCGAATAAACTTGTCGCAACATGTTTGTCGCATGTAACTATTAGAGCACAACAATTTTCATTTGTACATTTTCATTACATTATTATCGTGAAGTAATGTTATTTTTTTCCCAAAAACAACCGGGTTTTCTTCTGAATATCCTATTAGTGGCCCGATAGTGTTTGTGCAAAGTATCTTGATAGAATAAAATCATTATGACGAAGTTTTACAACCATTTATAACATAACATGAAAAATAAAAATTCCGACCTTGATTAGTGTTCTCGCTCCTGTAACTTAATGTTGCTTGTAAAGTACACATCGTTATACCTTTTTAGAATCTACACATACTAGACAATTTATTGAGATCATGGGCAGCTATAACGTCATACTTTTTTTTTCCACAGGAGATGATCAAAAGTTGACATAAAGAAAAAAAAATGGAAATATTTTTCTTAAAATGAGTATTTTGATAATGTTCAACGTGAATAACACCTAAAATTGTATTTAAATTACATAATACACGTCTTTAGCAGTATAATACTAAAAGAATTATACAAATACATCAAAATTTGAAGAAATGGCAGCGGAATAAATGAAAAAAATAGCGAAATTTATAAAAAAGTTTAAAAGTCTACGCCATTTTCTTATGGTTGACAACCCTGGCAAGAAAACACCATTTTCTTATAGCCTCACATCCGGATCAACTGTAGGTAACGGGTTATCCATTCATTACGACAGACCCTGTAGAAGTGAAAGCAAATATAAGAAAGGAAGATATTCTATCTTAAAGATAAAGTGACAGTAAGAAGGTGTAACGATTATTTCTGAAAACATATATTGGTCATACCACACTGGCGAATTTTTTAAATAAGTTACGTTTACAGCGAATCTAGTACAATCTCTTTGCCACTTTCGAACAAACATTTACGTTATCACTTTCCTAGCCACTCTTCTGGTCATTCCTATAATAAACTTTATAGTTTCTTTATTGACAGTCTGAGTCCTAATAGTAAAAGGCATTTCACAGCCGGTGGTCGGGTCTAGACGCCTGCGGCAGACGATCACTATTTATACGAATGCATGACCTCCTAGGACCTAGCTGCGCCGGCGCATGGCCGATAAACTCTCATTGAAACGGACTGGACGATCGCCATGAGCCACGTCCGCGGATCCCACAACACTAGCCAGGGTTGAAGGGTTAAATAGCATCTCAAACAATGTTCCAAAGCATATTAATAAACAGCTGGTTAATAACCAAGAAATGCGAATTTGCATAATTCATCTATTAGAAGACAACAGATTCGCAGAATACGTCTGCATATTTAAATAATTGTGAATGTGGCTGACTTCACGAGTTTAAACACGTGTGTATGGATATTGTTTTCTAGTAACCAACACAGATAGTTCTAATAGCGGTCATTTAAATGCAAATTGAATGAAATTGTATCCAACAAGCCGCGCCGCGATCACAGGGTGACACACATTTCATTCAATCTTGCTGAACTAGTTAATGCTATCAGCACATTGTAAACTTTTCTTAATTAAAATCAATAAATTGGTAACCGGATACGATACATGAAATGGTACTGCATTCCCTACCCGACCACGACAAAACTGCATTGTAATTACTGTTTAACGTTGAGATAATTCCATCCATTTTATTGAAACATTTCTTTAATATACATTAAAATACCTTGTCAAAATGGTTTGATTGCGAGCTGAGTTATTGAAGTTGTGTCGTAATTTACAGACCTTGTGAACCGTTTGTTATAATACTATCGATCAACTTTTCCAGACCGTTTAGTTTTTGGCGTTTGTGTTATTTGTGTTCCATTTAAAGGTATATTAGAATGTTCCAATATCCTTGATGCATTTAAGTAAAGATACGTTGTGATGACGGCATGCGACCGGCGGGCGAGGTCCTGTGTTGCCGTGCGCGCGCGCACAAGACGATCCCTGTTCCCTGTGAGAGGTGAATGAGTCGTCCATTCACTTGCTCACGGTCGCAGAGATGGCGATCCATTCAGAAAGCCCACACATATCAAATGTCGACTTTGACCCGCCTGCGTAGGATTACATGCCAACCAATCGAGACACGAAAACCGAAATTCGAACATAAAACGCAAAGGTAAATTGCACACGAATCTGTTAACATTTAAACAAGCAATAACAAAACTTGGTTACGCAGAATCTTAAATTTTCGATTTAACAAGCCAGTTATAAAAGCCAATCAACAATGCCAGGACGGTGTAATGAATAAGACGTGCAACAACTACTCAAACCTACATGAACGTAATGAAGAAGGCTTTATAAAGATCGTAAAAATCACAATCAAGCAGCCGAAGTGGTACGCCGCGCAGCGCTCGCGCAGGTCATGGGAAACGCAAACATCGCACAATGATCCCATTTTACACATTCAAACTTACGGTATGTGGTACGCAATGCAATTACTAGCGTCAATTTTGCCGTTTCCGACGTAAAGCGCAATTAGTTGTGTCGGTGTGTTACCATACCAAGTGTTTTTATCGAGGAAATAAGCGATTTTTATAAGAATCTCTCGGATTATTTTGCTTGAAGTGGTTTGTCAATAATGGTGGGTGTTTGCGCAGGCCTCGTATTGAAATGATCCTTGTAAAATAAATATGCGCGGTCACATTATTAGTTTTCCTGTTGTCGATTACGTTTGGGGAGACTCCTGGCGCCGCCGAAGGTTGCCTGATGACGATGCTCAATTCGACAGTCCACACTTAAAGTTTCGAGTTAATACATTAATAAAAGGAAATATGCTTAAGGCCTGGTCAATGTCGGACAGTCAAATTTTTCCGAGGGCATTTTTGCGGTAAAATGTGAAATATGATTCGTTGAAGTTTCGGCGCCTTCCTTGTTTTAAAGCTTCCGCTCGATGTTCTACTGTAACGAGATGTATCTAAATCATGTAATGTTGGTCGTGAGCCTCCGGTTCGTCACAGCCGAGCAGGCACAAGTTGTCGACCTCACCACGACCGCCCTTCACCTTGCACCATTGTCGCTAATGGACACTGACCACTTCTATTTGGTCAAGCGATGAGGAAACCTCCATCACTATTGACAACTAAACATATGTTTAGGAAAGTTTTGGATCCCAACATTAAAGATGGATCGGTTTCGGATTAGTCACACGCTAGGTGTTGATTGAATTAACCTTTGGTTATTCCGGTTTAAAATTTAGATTAGAACATTTATTAATCTTGTGGTTTTTTCGCTTTTATTTGTCGTGATATCTACTGAATGGATATTTCTAACACAAACGGATTTAATTGATTTAATCTGAAGATAATTTAGCTCTTGGAAGAATAGGGTTAATTCCAGCGTACTAGTTTCGCCGCGGAAACTAAGGACTGGTTCAGTCAGTTATCGGAGAGACAAATTGCAATAAAGGCAGACAAACGTTTGTAGGCAAATAGCCAGCGGTGTTAACCGACCAAAGGTCAATTTGGCAGACCGCGCGGGACCGTTACAGACCCCTTTCACACGATTCAGACAGACGTGCTGCGTATGCGCACTTGAAATTAAGCATTTACTGATCTAGTTGTATAACCCTATTAGACTTGTTGCATTTGTTGAAGTTCGGTAGCATATTTTCTGAGACAGTTCGTTAATAATTAAAATATTTATTGCTTTTAATCCTTGATAAGTGCTTTGCAACGGAATTATCTACATCCTGCGTGAAGGTAATCGTGGCAAGTCAGTAATTGGTATCAATGATACTGAATGATTGTGGTGCAAAGATTAAACCAACGTGCACGCACGCATGACAGCTATCATTGCATTGATAGATCCTCATGAGACTGGAGATATAAAAGCTGATTCGTTGAGAATATTTGAATCTCCCTCCGAGAATGTTGATAAGCTTGTCATTAAGGCTTTAATTAGATTCCCGATAAAGATGATGTAGAGTCTCAAACAGGAAACGGATAGAGCAACTCCACATTTTAATCTAGGAAATTATGATGAATAGGATTTATTTAAAGGCCTTGCGAATGTAAGTGGAAGATCCTCTTAAATTCATTATAGAGAACAAATCTGTGCGCGGGCGCAATCCTGCTATTATTCATAAGTCTCGGTCTGCGGCGACGCATGGCATTAGCTGAGAATGAGAATTGCATCTATTATTGTACGTGAGAATTCGTTTTATCTATTTGTTTATTTTCAAATAGAAGAATCTACTATACAAGTTATGTTAACACTATTGCAAAGTGTTTTGTTCTTTATTATTTTGTTAACCTACAAAAGAATTTTAAATCATAAATGTAGTGATTCTACGATACAAAGACTAATAAAAGTTTTTATTTTAAATAAAATTTTATTTAATGATAGTGGCGCAACAGTAACAATACCCGACAGGGTTGGCTTGGCTCCAAGCCTTGGTTTGAGGACTCAAATTTGATATGATATAAATGCTGAGTACTTATAGTGTCGCTTGATAAGATAGATCATTTAAGAAAACTTATTTATCTGACGAGTCAATCTTATAGTACATTTCGTATTCCAGGGACACCCTCTCAACGTTCCTTCTTAGAAGACAACGCAACGTACAAGTATATCACAGAGTTGGAGCAAATCCGTGTAATGTGTCTTAGAGCACGCACCACATTTTTTTCTGTAAACAGCATTAATTGCTAAGTAATAGCTGCCAGTTACAAGATATAAATATTGTATGAGGATCGCAGGCGCCGGCGCGACCCGCCGTTTGACGCCACTCCACATATCCACAACTGCAGCGCGAGATCTAATCGATGACCGATCCGCTATTAAATTTATAATTACCTTATTAATACATCAATTTATAATAACCACATAGTTTAATGCATTGATAATAGCGACTGCATAATCACAGCGTCTTAATTCCCGTTTATAAAGATCGTTATCGTAATTCTGTCAAATTGATTGCGATCATATTGTTCTGACCTTCCGTCTGCAGACAGGGTTTATCATGCGTTCAAGGGATCTTTTATTTGGCAGATGTTCGACGCAATGATCTCGCGGCTCGCCCTCAATATCAAAGCGCTGATTTCATCTCGTTTTTTTCAACTTTTTTTGCATTAAAGCATCCGTGACGGTCATGGGCCCCGGGAGTTCAGCGGTGAGGTCAACGCACTTTCATACAGTAGGCGCTTCAGACGAAATACGATGAAGTTTCATATGAAACCCACGTAATGCACGTTATACCAAAACAGAAACGGTACACGTCTTTATCCTAACGGGCGCGTCTAGTACTGATGATATCTTGTGTAATTTGACAGGGGCTTGTTAAAATTTGCCGCTCCGTGCCGAAAACTGGTTGCTTTCGGTAGTTTGCCAGTTTTGCGACTACGGGACCATTACGTGCAATTACGTATGGGAAAGGAATTCACACAAAAACGGCGCATGATCAAAATGGTTGCTTATTCCCACATAAACAGAGCATGGAGTTTTTGTCGGAGAACTAAAGGATGCGAGTTGAAATTTGGAACAAATTGTTAATTAATTTTGGCAGTCGTATCGGTATTTGCACTTTTTATAGCGTTAAGTTTTATGTTGGTTTCATCACTTACTACCTACACATCTAACTTATCTGTAGCATATTCTAAATCTGCTTATCTTATTGATAAAACCTTTCAAAACTGTTTTAGATTGGAGACTTGTTATCATTTTTATCATTTTTATGCCCTTCGAAACAGATACCTAACTTTAAAATTTTCCATTTCATTCGTATTCTTGTAAAATACTCGAACAAAATACAATCTATGTAGGTATAGGTATTTAAAGCAATATATTTGACTCCATGTGAAGCGGAGATTAATAACAGCTCCAAGGATAATTACGAAATAACGCCAGTGCGCAGGAGTCGATGCTTCGCAGCAGTTTACAATCATTCCCATGGTGACCCAAAACCAAACCGGTACAACCGTTACTACAAAATATGAAAACCGATCACCTAAAAAAAACATTTCTGACCCATAATTTAACTAGAACTATAAAATAAAGTTAAATTGAGCGGACACGTGTTAATAAAAACATAATCCAACTAAAAATGGATGTCCCGCTGTGTCACACAATGGCTTAGAAAATATATTTTGGAAATAAATAATCCGAGGGCAGGCGCACGACATTTCGTTTTACGCCTACTTCAGATATTCTCTAATGAATTCCAATGATAACGACCGCATTCACTAACATATCTTATTACAAATTTAATTTCATACCAATAAACCGAGAAATGCTTTCTAAGTATTACTTTGACTACATCTACTTCATAGGGCGTAATAACAAGCGATAGCGATTCATTTCACATGCTCGTGTTATATGTAAGCAGCGACGGCTCTCGTAAATATTGTGGGAGGCGAAGATGGCGAGAAAGTTGGAAGCGATTGGGAAATCTGCGCAGACGACTTTCAACAGCCCTGTCAGTCGCCTTCGTTCCCAATCGCTTAGAGATCCGCACCGTAAATACCATCATTCATCCCATGTCACATAGGTTAATTAACAAGTCCAAAAAAAACATTAACGAAACGCCCCCAAATACATCGCTCTCCGAACATTCAGAGAAATGTAACAAATCACCTCTCCAGACACAAAAAGTCAACCCTTGTATCCCATTGTGTTAATTGTGGAGCGCAGACGCACAAAAAACGTTAACTTTCAAATTACAGCCCACGGAAAACAATAAATATAACAAATAAGACAATAGGTTATCTGGTTGTTATCTGCTTGTAGAATTACACGTGGTAATCTTATAAAAAGTGTCCCACCTACGTGGTGCTGCGACGTAGACAAGGGAAGGCTGCGCCTGCGTCGAGGAACGACGCAAAACAAGAACTGATGGCTGTTAACGCAAACATTGGCACATAGTTGTAAAAACAGGGGAGGAACAAAGATTTACATTTAGATTTAACTATGACTTTGTCATTTGTACACTGAACTCTCTTATTTCCACTCCCCGCTTACAATTTCTAGCAACCGGTGTCTCTGCCGATATCCATCAGCTGATATAACGTTACACTTAAACTGACATTTGTCATGCGCAAGCGACTCCTTTTAACTTATGATAATTTATTTTATCTTGACTCTGTAGAAAGACTTAACAAATGGGTTGATGATGACTCGTTCTCTTTCATATTTATCTTTTCAAATAAATGAATACTTGCGGTTGGAACACAGTATTTTCCAGAACCAATTACGACTCAAAACTTGAAAACTACAATTCAGTAATTAACAACTGATTTTTGTAAAATATGTACTTAAAAATAGTAGTAAAACTAAATAAGTTGCCCGTGACTTAAATAGTTCATATTTTAAAATCGGGAATCAATCAATCAAAATACGAAAAATAAGCGCTTTAATTGGAAATATAATAACTTAATTATAGAATAAACAAACCCATAAACGTATGAATTAATGACTCGCTTGGGTAATAATCGCATTTAATGTGACAAGTTCGTCGTTAAGTTTAATACCTTCCTTAAACAAGTAAATTAATGGACAAACACAAAACAATAAACGCCAGTCAACTCTACAAAGTAGGTAATATTTACTAGAAACAAGCAATTCTTATGCAAAATTATGAAGAAATGCCCAACAGCTATGATAGGTCTAAGTGGTCTTAAAGTAGCACAGGTTAAGAGAATAACGGTAAATTATAAACCAAAGAACAGCATTTACAATAACTTAAATGCAGGTGATTGGAAAGCGCTACTTACTATCCACGCCTGCTATTGCGAAATTTCCAATGAGATTGAGGCCTACTTCGGCGAAAACGGAGCATTATTGTCTATAATGCTAATAATAAATGGTGATATTCAAAACAGTTGTTTGGTTGATTGTACGGTCATCATAAAATATTTGGCGTAGGAGTCAAGTGCCAATCGCCGATCGTAAACTTAGCGAGATGAAAACCTGTAGAGATATTGCTAAATCTGCCGGGTCTGTTTTCGGTCAGATGTAGGATAAAAGAACACAGAGATCAGGCGCCTCTTTCTGTGTGAACGTGTGGGCCGCAGGCTCCGTTTATTTATTTACTTGGAGGGACTAATATCAGGAATCTAAGTGACAAGATTAGTATCAACATTCTACGAAAGACCATGTTTACAATTCGCTCATGAATGCCTCTATAATTAGTCAGAGCGCAGGACACAAAGGAGCTAGACATCTAACCGCACAATAACTTCTCTGTAATAACTGTCGTAGGAGTAATCATTATTTTCATATAAATCCGATATTCATTGCTTGTATGACCAACTTAGATGAAGGCATTTGCTTTAAAAATACAATTTAAAAAATACATTATATTTGTGTCTGAAATCAGAGATTGAAAAGAGATATATTATTAAAAAAGGATTGCTAAAACAAATAGATAATGATCCTCGGTAATGGCGTGTCACTCAGCATTGATTAATGTGGGATCGATTAGACAAGTAATTATATTTAGACGGGGAGATTACACGCGGCTTCGTGACTATTCAGCTTTTGATAATGACATACTCGTATATCATATTATGTACTAAAGCGCTTTTGTCAGTTAGGGGATTACGAAGACTTTTAATAGTTACAAAATAATAATCATTATCTTTGCTAACATTTGTTAGGTAAATTTATTCAATTGGAGAATATGATGTACCAATAGGCACTTCGTGCAGTATTTCCATGTCAAGCAATAAAATGTCTAGCTTTACACCGGCTTTATTAAACGTTATAACCAGCGAATTCAACGTCTTTAACCTATCGATTAAAACGTACTATTTAAATGTTACTAACAAGCTATCTGCGAAGCCGAAACGATACGTTGGTGGTACAACTGCCTACATATCTCACTCAGCATTCACCAATAAAAACTCCATAAAATCATAGTTGACACACAAAGATCCGGAACACCGGAAGAGGCCCGTTACAGGGCGCGGCATCGATCACGGGACGTCGCGGCGGCGGCACGGGAACGCGGCGGGACGCGGCATCTGACAGATGGTCTCGATCCAACTGACCCTAATGAGCCGATACACGTCTTGTAAAAGTCATATTAACACATGTGCGAGCATGGTAATTACTTCGGAAATCTCGCCCCTTCTAACCATGTGGGCTGTAAACACCAGTACAAAAGTATTGCAATACAAAAAGCAAAAGTTATTTTCTTACTCTGGAGAATATGTCAAATGTGACATGAATGCAACTAGTTGACAGTTCTGTATTGCAAATTGCATGTGCACCTGAATGGCGACTCGGATTATTCTTGTTACGATAATATTTTACCACAGGCACAAAGAGAATTAATAAACCTGCTGCGTCCACGCATATCAAGTGTCAGTTTTATCTTCGATATCGCTACTGAGGAATACAACATTGGTTTCTAGTTTAACGGTTATTTTGGTGGCAACTTTTATCAGAAATCGTTACGTACCCTCATCGGGGTCAGTGGATCGTATAATGGAACTCGTTCTTGTAAAAATATATTTGTTTATTGACACAGCCTCTAGTTTACAACGTTGTAAACGCAGATTTAATGATTTACGATAACACGCCGTTTGCAGATCTAGATCTATGAGGCTGTTGTGAAAATACCTTATAGTCCCAATAATCAATGGATTATGCAATTTAATTAATTAGAAAGCATGGCAGTTAAATAACCTGTTAATCATTACTAGTCTTTCGCAATTTTATTGTCTAGTTGAATAAAGCGCTACCTGACTGTTACACTTGAGCGAAGCAGATCTTATTGGGATTTGACATTCTAAATACATAGTTGAAAAGCATTACAATGACAGATACAACAAAATATGTTAAACATACTGACACAACTAACATAAAATAAATCAAGCTTTCGTTAAACATAACTGACACCATTTTCGAGAAAGCGATCAATGGTCCTTGCGAGAAGAAAAAGTGGGATGCAATTTGCATCAGATTAAATTCTTGAAATATTGCCTTTGAGGCAACTCGCAGTCTGCAGTGAAACGAAAGGAACTCATAACAATATAGTCAGATGACCAATGATGTATGCAACTCAATAACCTTCAGACACTTATGGAGACATATGAAACTGTTCGCCGAAAAACGACTGATCTGAAGATTATGGAGCACAATTTCTTATTTAAATTACTGTCTTTCTAAAGCCTACAAACCGTTGTTCACACAAATCTTACACAAACAAAGAAAAACGATCAATGATAACATCGTAACTATGTAAATTATGATATTACAACGATCAATTATGAAAGAATTATGTGAGAATAAGAAAGTGTAAGATGGACTACTTTTTCGGACAATGGTTCGTTGGGGCTAAGTAGGACGAGCCGTGAATCGATGAAGGTAGCAGACGAAGGGACTTTCTCTGCAATCGTTCACCAATTACCAACCACTGTCGCTGTCACCACCGACATCTCAATTACTTCTGGCCACGGAGACGATTCAATTATCGTATTTCTTACTTGCGTGTAGTTCAAACTCTTGTTTTTGGAGTTTATTTTTAGATTGTTGTAAAAAGCGTTGGATCTCGCGAAGGTACAGGCACAAATACAATACAAGCCCGGGACAATAAACGTGAGTCAAGGGCGAATTAGTGTGCATTGTTCGAGGGGGCGCCGGACATTAGGCACTATTGTTTCGATGCGTACGCGCACGCCCAGCGATACAGCCACGCGGAGAGAACAGGTGCCTATTGGAGAGATTCACATTCAAATTAAGTGGATCTAGCCACGCAAAGGTAACTAACAATTGGTTTTAACAATGGAACAATCGCAAAAGTAATTGCTAGTAAAATATATTCCTGTTTTGTTTTGACTGTAGCTGTTGATAACCTTCCTTATATCTAGCGTGTAGTTTCAATTGGTTTTAGTGATTTTTTTCCTGTTTGATTTGGAATTGCAAACACGTAAAACAAATATGTTATTAACATGTAACTAATATTACGTTGAGAATTGAGTCTCAAACAAATAATATAGTCCTGTCAGGTTGAGTGACCGATTTATTAGCACTTCGCTATACCTTCGTCTAGCTTTTGATGACTTGATGTCTGACAGCCATTGTGAGTTTACGACGCCCAAGCTTACCTGAAAATAAAGAAATAATGCTTTACAATCAATCAATCACAGGTAGAAATACAAAGTAAACACTGTAGAAGTAACATTCTAACACATGCCAGTTTTAACGACGCATTGTATACGAGACAAAACTTTATACACAATTATGTATAAATAAAATTGTATTTTTTCGTCAAAATTACTTTGCTTTGGTTAGCAAGTTACTCAGAAAAACCATAACATTTGTACCATCGACCATAAATGTAGTGAGCACAGGCAATACACCAAAAGGAATGCACAGTAAATGTACCAGGGCGGCAGAAGCTCCGAGCAGTCGTCCCTAGTAAAGGGTAGGCGTGTATGTAAACAGGTGACTAGCCTGCGCACGAGTTCCCGGGAAGGGATCTGTGTGGTCCTTTCAAAGCGTTACCGAACTACCGACGCGTGATTTGTGTTTCGTGTTAGCTGCCTATCGGTATCGAATCTTGTTGTTTTGACAAATAAATTCTGGAATAACTCGTGGTCGAGGGTATTTATCGGGAATTCTTGTTATTTTATCGTTTCTGGAGTCATTTGAATTATTCTATGAGTAAATATTAAGGAATTAATGATACGAGTAGTTACCTGAGTAAGTTATTTCGGAAATAGCTTTAGAGACGTGTTAAGCCTAGTGTTTTAAAAAGCAACAAAGTGTGACCGCGACAGCACGCATGCGCGTCGTCGTAAAGTCTTGTCGGTCGCCATATGGCGGAAGTGGTGGCAAACACACTACGCACCAGCCCTAAACGTAACTTATTTATAATACATGTCGTTGTAAAAAGTTGAACTAAACTGGAAGATAAGAAGAAAAATGCAAGATATAAAAGAAAAATTACTTTAAGTTAGTGGCCAAATAAACACTAATAATAACCAGCAAATACAAGTTCCTTATTACATGGAACATATTAGCAACAAACCGTGACCAATCACGTCACTTAAACTCCGCAAAACGAAGTTCAAGGTTCGCAATCTTACAGCATCGTGTCATTTAGATATTATTTCCGCGTGCCTAAGCCGAATCGAATCGTCACAGAAGCTGTAATCACGATCCCATTAAACGCCCATGCCGGAATATTGTACACAATGGACAAGATTACATGCCTGTACACGGAACCATTACAGAACATTACTCGATCAGCCAAAAGGACTGAACCCTGCAAGCTTTGTAGGGGATCACTCCCACGTGCATTAACAGTCGCGAATCAACCATCCAATTTAGGTACCAACGACCAAATACGTAATTAAATTACGTTCGAACCATCGCTAATGGATTTCAAGGGTCGCCCGCGATCACCGAAGAGCAAGGTCGGCTTTTATTAGCGGATCGGTTTTTTATGACAAACTTTATTTACAGCGATTCTTGGAGACCCCACGCTGGGCGGAACAAAAGGCGAGATTATTATTCTCCCATCTAATACGATCGCGAAGCGAATATGCGCACTGGCAGCAATTTTAAAAGCGATTTAGATTTTTCCTTGTGACCATCTTGAAGCAGCTGTAATTGCTTTATTATTGGAGCCACGTTTGCTCTATATTGGTATAACATGGAGTATAGTTATGTGCAATGATTCATAGCGTCACGTGTAGATTGCGTTACCATTGATCCGGAACAACATGCCTTATCCGCTGCGTGCGCATGTTTTATTAAAATCAATTAACAGCTCTATTGCCGTTTTGGGCAACACTAATAATAAGCTTTACTATTTTTGCTTCAAAGCCTTGAAAATTTTCAATTCAATTTACTTAAATAAGAGATGTACCACTGTAATAATATTGTGACGCTTCGTGAGCATCGTGAAATGATAATTCATATATCGTGATATAACATAGCGCAATGACAATCTTCGTACAATACATTTCGTTTTAAGACTGTTGAAATTTCTCTAATTACTGTCTCCTCTTCACGGATTGTAATTAAGTTATTAATGTAAAAATGTATTACAATTAACAGCAATTGCGAATAAGAAAAAAATATGCGAGGCAATAAAAACGAGAGAAAATAAAACATCACGCTACAGTACCTAACATACCTAAGTGATTGCTGACTTTTATACGACTTTAAAATTGTCAAGGATAAGTAATTTATAATATCGAATTGATATAAATATGGCATATAAACACAAAATTCTCACATTTATTTTATTTACATTGGTTAATCTCATAAACATAACCGGTCTATAAATAGATACAAGTGAGGCTGTGCAAACACAACAAATAGGGTAAACGATAATGAATACCAATATAAACAGTAATTAATTTGTTCATGTACAAATAAAAATCAACTACACTTTTTATTTCATCTGACAAATTACAGTTAATAATATGGATTCACTTAACATCGCTACCGATTCGAATCTGCAAATACATCAGATGAAATCCAGATAACGGCTCGTTGTAAACATTCAGATTAACATTTAAACCGAGCAATTCATTTTTCTATCTGTCCGTGATCTCGTCCAAAGATATTTTTAATATCGACCCAACAAAAGCTGGGATAATAAGTATAAATAAGGACGAAATCTGTAGCGCAAATCTAAAAGGGAGCGGCGCATGCTCCGCTCGGCTTTCGAAGGCCTTTACCAGTCACGATTAGAAAGACGCAAAGTAGCACCCATTGGTATACCAGCAGCGAACAAAGCGTGACAGTATCCCGCAGCCAAGGTCCCCAGCGACGTGACTGGCGCACAAAGGTTAGAGGTCACTTCAGAAATCGAACGCGATATGTCAATTCGACGTTATGTCATGTACTCTCGCGCCGGGCAAAGCACTAATTAGTTAAAACCGAAAAGAACTGGCATGAACTAGTTCCAAGATTAAATCACAGTACAAATTGTTTTTATTCAAAACGATTTATTGCACGAAGTACTCCTTTTGATTCTCATTACACCAACTTCGCATTAACTAAAAAGCGAAATAGAAGAAAGCGGGCGACGGCTACCTATAATTCTATTTAATCTAGATACTTTGTGTTCATTAATTGTGTCTTATCTGATATATGTTTGTCTTTTTGGGTGTGCATAGTGCGTATTTTGTAGGTAGATAACATAATCAGCGGTGCGCCTGCGCCGGTGGCGACAGGGGGTTAATTAAATTTATTGTCAGCTAGTGCCAATCGCGAGATGCTATCTAGCAAAAAAGGGATAAAACTAACCGCTTGCGCAGCGTGCCATGCTAATAAACCTAATTTACGTTTATTCTCCAAGATACTGTATCGCTTGAATATAACCTATTATTTAAAGAACAATTTTCTTGCTCTAAAAAATTGTTTAGATAACTCTATCGCTCGGTTGTTACCCACAAAAATCACATAGAACTCGATTGTGTCAGTTATTGCAATTTGAACTTTCTTCCGTTCATGTAAATTATAATATTCAATACCATATGATTGCGTGTCGATAGTATGGCAAATGTGGAGCGTGCGAACTGTTTCGTTATGGCTTCTTATGATGATTGAGCCTTTCGAGTATCTTCGCTAATAATCGCAATCAGTGTTTAATGTTCCAGTTAAGGCAACATTTATTAGCAATAGCAACATTTCTTTCATCTGCTGCTTGGGCATCACTGAACAAATAAGAAAGTGCTCTTAAACTGGAAATCGTTCCAAATACGGGCCGATTTTCACGAGAGCTGTTAAATTCTTCATCGTCTATTGAGGAGTAATTTTCGCGGAACAAGAATTCATTACTCACCAAGTAAACTTGCAACCCGTGAAATGAATCCATCTCAATCACGCGTATACCGTTGTTTTTGTGCCGTCGCGCTCATTAGCACAGAATGCTTTAACAATTCTCTCGGTCAGTGTACCATGGTCATGCTTCAAGCTAGGAAGCGGTCACACAGATGTCATTGCTATTAAGACATAATGAGGGCTTTTCATGGGCAGGTTCTCTTCATGGAAAGATAGCGCTACACAAGTCGTCAGAAGATTTATAAGTCAGTGTCATGACAACTGGGATATCTAGACTGATGACACATATGTTTGACAACTTAGTTCTTTTTCCATCGTCTTCCTAGTTGTTATGTTAATGTCATTTTTAATTCTTCTCGCTCAATTGTTTTAATCTCAAACGGAAATAAAGTTATCTTAATCATTACTACCGATGCATTAGTATAAGTATCATCCTGTTTAGATTACATCGTGTTTTTAATCCTGATCTTAATGATATCAAGATCATCTTCAGATCAAATGACAAAAGGAAATCTTAAAGTTTCATTGTGAACACTTATTATGCACCAGGTAATTAGGAAAAACATAACGATTTCCAAATTTCCACACAATCTGAATAAAAGGCCAATTAACTTTTGACGCAACACAACAATGCTGTCAACTTTAAATGTGACATTTCAACTTTCGACAATGTCCGCGGAATGCATTTACAACACATGCGCAGGCGACAGGGGAAGAAATCTTCATTTAATTAATTACGCTTCACCCATTTCAATGAGGTAAAATGTAAATCGACGACCTTTCGAGAACACCTTTTACACTATTCTTAAAATTCTGTTGTTTAAAGAGCAGATGAAAAACATTCATTATTCATGCATCAACACGCAAATTCGTTTTGATTTGTATCTTTAAGTGCGATTTTCGACAGTTCCATTAATTTTGCAGTTATTATGGAGACATAATATAGCTGGTCTTGAGATTAATTTAAAATGGCCCTTATTTTAAATTTTTACCTTCACTTTTCTGATCTGATGTAAAAAATCAATCATGATTTCTAAATTTGAGATTTCTAGTTTAGTAGAGCACGGTCAGACAATTTACGCATCGCCAGTGACTTTAGTTACCTTCACTGACGTTCACTGGTCACTGACGCTAATAATTTCATGTGTCTGCCATTAGGAGAAACGGAAAATGTTGAGAGTCAAAAAGGGAATATTCACCAATCTCTGCTATCGTAACCAAAGTTTTATAACTTTAAAATGGAATAAGCCTTCAAAATACAGGGGGTATATCCCGATTTGACATTTGGTTAAAGGTAATCGTCGAACGTGACTGCCAAAATGACAAGTCGTGGCATTCTCAGCTTATTTTTCACCTTTGCGAAATGAGTCGTGATCGGTAACAATTGTCGTTTCCAGCGAGATCTAATCGAAATAGGCCGGGTCTCGCTCGTATATGGGGAAAGACTTGTGACTTCACGGATGAGAAATGGCTCCGTATGTCTGTACAAGCGTTCGACGTCGCATCCATAATCCATCAGGACAACGTCCGCTTGTCAGCAGCAATCCGGTTGCTGTCTTCATTAACATCGGGTGCCGGGCGGTAGACTTATTTTTAGCCCGGCCGTCCACTATCATCTCGGTTTTTGCCGTACCTCTGACGAGACTGCGCAGCATAACTTCACTGTAATTTTATAGTTCCGGAGAAACAGTTAAGGGAAGCGACAGTCGTACCGCACTTAACGTCTGTAATTATTTGTTAAACGCATTCGATGGCGCCATATTGCAAAACGGCGGTGGGTTGAGTCGTGTGGTAAATAATATTGAAAGTTCAATCACGGAGCCGGGCTCACGATTTGGTCGGAATAAGTCGATAAGTCGCGGGTTTAGTAAACGAGGCGATGGTAGAATGTGGCAGTTTTGCACGTTCGCCTGAGACGGGAGACACAACAAAGAGGCAGAGCGTAGTGGTGCTTGCACAATGCGCCGGCGCCGACCGGCCCGATTTATCGCCGCGCTTGGAGACCATTGTTGTCGGTGCATGACCGCTTCATTTGTGCTCTCTATTAGCTCAGTATTATAACATCTCGATAATACCACGACCCGCACAGGGAACATTACTTACGAGCTCCGTTGTTAAAATAAATCAGATTAGCGATACATCATAATGAAATGTCACAAATACAAGCGCGTGACTATCGAGAGAGAATTGAGAAACAATAGCGTTGCATTATGCACGGCTAACACAGGTAGTAAAATATGCACTTGTACATGTTTGTGGTTTCAGTTTAGTAGATAACTATTGGCAATATGCCATGGATTAATCGAACTAACAGCTATTTCTACATTGTACAAGTAGGGGTTAGAAATATTGCGATATCGTTGCGGCGTCGCATGATTCAGCGGCAATGTCACGCCGTGTCGAAGACGTCCCCTATGTCTGGCTTTCATGCAAATAGTTTTTCTTGACAAAATTACGGTGTATATATTTATACATTTATTTCAGTCAGGACGAATTTGGTTCGGTTTAAATTGGCGAAAAATTTTACACGAAAAACAACCTCGAATTCGTCGCGATTAAGCGGAGAAGCGGCGAAATAAACAGGTAATGACTAACTAATTGCGTATAAACGAGCTATTCAAGCATTCCCTGGGAAGGCAAAAACTCTATTAATGCCTACGCAAGAGGCTCAATGAGATGCGAAACAAAAAGTTGCCACAGTACTGTTTGTTGTGATTCTTTGTAGTCAAGTTGGGACATCTTAATTCCGCGGCCGCAGTAATAAAGTAAAGTTTACCGCAAATTTGTTAATTTAAAACGTAGACTACTATTTTCATTTTCGCCAAATTATATTTAAATAATATTTTTAAACTGAATATGGAAATAGAAATCGATCTCAAGGTACATTATAGTTCCATATCTTTAGTTAAACTACATATAGACCAAACACTTGCTAAAATTAATTTTCGTTTGTTTAGATAATTGTAAGTTTTAATATAACTATAAATAAGCTAAGTAATTATATTTTACGGAAGTCACTTTAACCATTACAGTTATCATAGTAGAAACATATTATTAAAAAAAGGATTAATGCAACGACACTATTAATGCTGATGATAAGCGTAATCGTCATTGGTTCGTCGACCGCCGCGATGCGCAAACGCAGCTGCATTCGATACGTATGGCACGTGGTTCCTCTGCTGATAAATATTTGCACAATAAACACAAACGGAAACAAAAAATAACGCATAGTAGCATGAACCTACTTAGCTAGTAGGACTGAGAGCCAAGATATTTGAAAGCTTTAATCTGAAAAAAGGTTTCGTTTCAATCGCAAAACTGCTAGGAGATGAAAAAAGGCTGTGATTGAAGTCGGCGCGACAGATTTTAAGGACGCGCCCAACCAACCCTCGTATCAGAATGACAAAGCAAAAGTTACTCGTATGTCAGGAAGAATAATAATCACCCCTAACTTTTGGAAACAAACAAAATATTAAGTAGACAATCTTTATTGACGACTTCCTTCTGCCAAGCCCTCGTGAACGCAAATGGTTTTTTGATTTCCCTGCTGGAATACTTAATCAGGCAAAATTGCCGATGAATTGTGTGTCTAGACACCCAACTATCGATTAGGCCTTCATAAATTCGAGGGAAAGGGCGACGAACTGCTCGCTACTTTATCTTGCACTGGCATCGGCGCACTGTTGACATTACTAGAGTTTCGCTTTAAATATGTGCATCCCTCCCCTCATTACATATCAACACTAGCATTAACGTACACAAACAGAACCGATCATTTATTCTCTCTTAAAACAGAACTTGTAGGCGCCAATGAGACAATAAAACCCGTCCGACAGTACTCATTCGCACTTGAATGCTGTTAATCAAAACAAAAAATATAAATCGAGCCTTTAATTAATGTCTTCCTTGTTTTCAGTGTCTCGACACTACTTGTTTTCAATTGCGGGATCGTAAATTTGCTCAATACAACTGAACATCGTTGGTCGGCTATTCAAATGTTCCTACATCATATGCGTAAGTTATGGTCCAGTCAATAAGGTGGCATTGTCTATATTTCAATTTGGAATTTACGTCTATAAGTAATAAATATGATTGGATCGTTCTCAATGACCACATCGATATTTTAATTAAATGGTGTTAACTAATAGCGCAATCAAGATTTTTCCATTAAATTACCTTTGGAATAGGTGAATTGAAATTTTATTATCAGTTTCACTGGCATCGGTGTCGATGAGGCCGTTAAGAGCGGTTTACAGTTAGGAATCTGATACGTGTGCGGTACAAATAGCGTATTAGCAGATACTTTGTATTGCGGAAGAAATTATAGGTACCTATACAATTCAATACTGCTCTTTGTTGGCTTTGCGCGTTCTAAACAATTCCACGACAAAATGGTTGTTTCTCATACAGCTCAAGATACTGCGATTCCTTGGCGATAAGCATCGTTCTGCTAAACTTGATAAGCAGGCATCGGGGCGGCTAATTAAACCAGCGACTTGTCTGCACATTGTTTGCAGACTTCCGTCAGGAGCTTAACGTTATTCAAGCCGCCCACATCGAATTAAATGCCGATCAGTTTACATTGCTATTGACAGTGCATTAATACGAAACTGCGATATTTAATTGAACATATTCAATGGTTTTAAATAAAGTTATGGTAATTGTAAGCAATTTATTATTGTTTATTGCACGTGTCGGCGAGACAATGTCGGAACTTCATTTTATTTTATGTAAACTGGAACTATTTAATTTATTTGATACTTTTATTGCTATTAAGTTGTAAATAAGAAATCGATATTTTTTATGAGTGTATTGATTTCATTGACACCATTGAAATATTCACAAAACGTGGGTGTATTAACTTAATATATTGAACGTTTTGCATATTAATCTCATTATTAGTTTAATTTGCATACAAAATCTGATAATCACAAAAGGCTTTCATTTCTGTCCAGTTTTTTTTATTTTTATATAAGTGATATTAGTTCTACCCTTAGTCACGTGTAGTTAATGAGCATAATGTTCATGTTGCTAAATACACATCAGTCCCTGTTTGGGCGGCAACGGTCCCTTGCTGGGCGCCACGCATTAATCACAGCGCGTGCCACCCTCATTCATACTCAACTGCTTCTGTTTCTATGTTTATATTTTGCGATTCAGCAAACAATTCGTTTGAAGCGGCTATTGTAACGGTCTTAAAATGTTTTTGGCACGTGTCTGCGGGTAGTGTTTGCCTGTTATACTGGAACTAATTGCATATAAATCACAGTTATTGCGTAGTATACTGAGATCATAAAGAAGTGGGATTTCTTTATAGATAAACATTATGACTTTAAGGGAGTATCGTGTTTTGTTTTACAATGTAAATTCTATAAAATACAGATGAATGAATATAGATAAACAGATGCACTGCGCAAGATGCCTTATTGATGCATCGTATCTCGAATGCGCTAATGGGTCACGTGTACGCGCCTATACAAATATTAATAAAACTTGAGGTAAATAAAATTTAGAACCTTATTTCTAACTGCATAGGGAACAAATTCTTGTAACTTTAAGCTGTTCCATTATTATGATAAAACTATAGCAATCATGTAGAAGTGAGTAACGCTAATGCATTTTTGTGTACAACTTCTATAAATATCTAAAGATATTTCATAAATTGGTCCCCAACACGGTTGCCTCATCTTTCACTAATGGAAACTTCAAGGGCTCTGATAGTCTTAGTTATTTTTACACCAGCTACAGATGGTATTGGTCGAACAAACTTTTTTTTAAAACCCATGGTTAAGGTTATATTTCGTGAGAGTGAGAAAGTGCGTGTTCTAGTATAACCAAGATTCTAAGTTTCTCGGGTGCATACGTGTAGTAGCGTCGCTCGATAAATTCCGTTCGACGTAGCCGTCAAGGGCGGCGGGTTATTTTTAGCTCGTCCCGGCCGAAGGCCAGAGATCCCGACTCTCTGGAAGGACGCCGGGTTCTAATCGCACCACAACACACAACTTAGACAACAAAATTACACATTCAATCGCTCAGACTTTCAATTTGAACTTCCCCGAATATTCTTGACAATACCAAAACAATACGTCCTTCTAATTCAAATGTTAATCGTGCCGCAGCGGGCGAATTCTAATGGGCTTCTCCGAATCCATAAAAGGATGCCGCGTATGACATTAATATGTAAGACATTGTTTGAGAAATGCACGAAAAAGACCCTTTGTTTCGTTGGCAGAAAACATGAACGGTTTACGTGTAACTTGCGACTTTTTTTTTCTGCAAATTGTAGTTGATAGAACCATTACAGCACGATCACCGATGGTTTCTCGTATACATTAATCATTTCATGTAACCGGTGGTGATGCAACAAGGAAAACATCATGAAGTACGTTACAAACAATGCTCTGTGCAGAAAAGCAGGCCAATGCCATGAAGTCATTTTAATTTAATTGATACACATCATTATTTATGCTAATACTGTAAATTTACAAATTAAATTGATACTTTTATACTGTTATTACGTGAGCATTATCATTAATTACGTATTTGTCGTCGTTTATAAAACATTATTGTGCAAAGTGGTATTTACATCGTCAAATATTAAGGTACCTGAGAAAAATAAACAAATCACTTACAAACAATGACTGAGCAGACTGAATATTATTATAAACGTATGAAAAATACTGTCGACGACAAGGATCGTAATTCAAAAACCGTAAGGTAAACTGACATTTGAGTAAATTCATTGCGATATTTCACCCGAGCAGCCCGTTAGATAAACATTGATACCGTTGCGTTCACAAATACACCCGAGATGCCAAACAGAGTGCATAAACTGCAATAAGGAACTTAAACAAAGCATTGAGTGATATCGGAATGGGCCTGCGATTTATATCGCGCAAGTAATTTACCGCGGCGCCGCGGCGGGACGCGCCCGGACCGACGCGCCCGCGCTATTCTAAATACGCTGCAATCACGAACACAAGCACTGAACGCTTCCCGGTTCTTTCGTTAATCTCACGAGAAAAATCCATTGGAATTAGCTATTCAGGGCCTGGTTTATCGGTGCACGCGAGTCGGGACAGGTTCCCAGCGCTGTCAGATCGCTGTAAGAAGCGGGATGGTTGCTAGTTACCGAACAAAGTTCGCCGCCCTCGAGCGGCCTTCGTGTCGTCCGTACCCAGCAAGGACGTCGCGCGTTGCATAACCTGCGCGTACGCGATGAGATACAAAGTGCTCTCGATGAACCCACCGAAATGATTCCAAATATAGTATCGTTTCATCAGTTAGTATGCAACTAGAATCACGAAATAAACTGGTGCCAACCAGAAGGCGCCTTGAAGAATTTTCCTCAATCAATCTGTTCATATCCATAATTACATACACGCCCAGTTAAACGACAAATTACCTACCTTTTACCGAAGGACCTTTTTAATATTCAACTTCATTATGATTAAAATATTGCTGTTCTGTTACGATAAATTATTATTGACTCACGTGAAATTTTTAGTCGGCCGTGGTTAAGTAGATGAGACTTACCTGCAAAATAAAGAAACAAATTAAAAACGCTGACTTCAAAATAAATAGACTTGTGCACAAATTGAGTGATGACTAAATGAACTATAATTAATATTCTAAATACCAAACAAGATGCACAATGATATTTCGCAAATATTAAAGGTTTTAACATCCTGAATGCGAGGCGTAGTTAGAAAATTAATGTGGGAACCATTAGTGCAGAAATTGAAATAATTCAACGAAATAATGATACAATAAAGGCGACTAATCGATGCATATAATTAGCTAAAAGACTAATTAGGTTGTTTTATTTTATAATTATCGTATTTAAACATAGCAAAACCATACTTTCAACCTATGCCAACTACAGGTTCATATCATTCGATAAGATTACAGGGCAGTGGAGGAATTGCGTTTTAGCTTATTCGTCATGCACTTTATAAAACTGATAAGGACCAATTGTTATGCGAATAAGTATGTGAATGAGTTGATTACTAGGTCCGCACTGTACCTACCAATAACATGTATTAAGGCTCATAAAAAAAACTTTAAAGATTAAAGATTGGCAGTTTTATCACCGGCATTATCGAACGACAGCGTAATCTAAATCCTTTTGCGAAATCCAAAGCGTAATACGGTTATAAATAGGTTTGCACTTCATATTGTTTGCCATGTACAGGATCTGTCATCTACTAAGGCATTATGTCAGTTATTTACGTAATTTCAAACTTATTCCATTTGACAGCGACCCCACACGCATGCGCATTGTCGTCGCGGCTACACACTAGATTTATAGCCAGGGCAATCATCGTGTACTGCTATGTGGTTACATCTTCTACACGCTAATTCATTTTGTCTCCAGTCCAAGACGCTGGTTTGTCTAGTACTGTGCCATTGCTCTCCGCATAAGTTGTTGCTTTTGAAATAAGTTTCTACACAAACTTAAATGAATCAGTGCTTGTTATGAGTAAATAAACATGTATAATATCTGCTTGCAGGAGTAGCAAAAACGTCGTTGTTATTATGTATGTTGCGTAGTCTTTTGTATGATAATGGTTAGATGACGTGTAACATAAGTGTATGACTGATGCGTTATTCCGTCACAAGTTATCATTTCTTTATAGAACTGTCCACTGGCAGCAGTTTAAGCATAATGTAATTTCGTCGAAGTGCCTCATTGTTACTTTCTGGTAAGACCTTCAAAATTGAGTGCCGAAGAATTTTGTTATAGATGCGGTTTAGTTGTCGCAAGAGTTGCTGATCCCGATACGCTGCTAATGCTGGCATTGTGTACTAAATGACAAATAATGTCAGGTTAAATTGCATGAAATCGGCCTTCGATTTAAACCCGTGAGAACTGATTTTTCAATTGCGATAATATTAAAAATGACTAACGTTTGGGGGAAACGTGAAAGAAAATAAAAGATTTTAATCTTTTTCAAAGCTTTATATTCAAAGCATAAAAGTGATTTTAATGTTATGTGCCCACAGTCCGAGCACGAAAATATGACTGAGTCTGGAAGGATGCTGTCAATGTCTCATTGTTTCTTCTTTAGAATCTATTTAAATAAAATGAAACAATAGCTGCCAGTATTCCAGCCTACATAAGTTTCCTACATAGTGCTTATGCACATTACATCCCACCGCCTACGAAAAAGATTTTGATACTAATCAAAATCGGCATCACTTCCAGGCACATGTCTTCCTAGCCTACCTAAGTTAGGAAGCTCCGAAGTAAAAGTGATTCGACCCAATAGTTGTAGCTAACAACCAGTCAGGTTAAAATGTGGAGTAAACAAATGAAATAATAAAGATAAATAATTAAACAAGTTAAACTGACCCCATCATGTAAAAACCTAACAAAAATACATGATGTATGGGTGAATCACAGTATGCTAGTCCAAAAACTTCACAAGAACTTAAAAAAAAGAAATTTTGAAAATAGACGCAAAAAAAACTTAAATATTTCAATCACAATCGTAGTGGTTTAATCATCATGCATCTAGGCAACATCCAGTAATCATGGCTGCTTAGCTGCATTATCAAATTATCTCTATAGATACATCATTGTCCAAAGTCATCATCTGAAAATTATCAATGTTACATCTCGCTCGACAAAAGACAAAAATAACAATACAAAACACCACATAATGACTCGACATAACAAATGAGAAATATTATTATCGAACAACTACTCCATCATCCACATACCTACACAAAATTCATTTAATCAAATTTACCTACTTCATCAAGATTTTAACAGTCTAAGAAAAACCCTATCTTTACTCAATATGAAGTTTCATAAATTAAATACGTATTTGATTATTAAATCTTTGGGGCAAATAGTGAAAACATTCAAATATTCCATACTTGTGATAACGCTTAATAAAAATCAACAATGATACAACAAACCAATAAATAATCTCTTCACGCTCCCCCTGGAATATATGCAAATCATCTCTAAATAGAACCAAAGATTCCCTTCTCCAAGATATTCTTGTTAAGAAGTTTTAGATAGGGAATGACAGCGATACCACACGACAAAAACTAACTTCCCACATTCTTTTTGTTGTATCATAATCTTCTTCTCGGTAACATCATACATTTCGAAACATAATAATTATTTAAATTATTTCATATCCGTCACCATTTACAAACATAAACAAACAATACTGAATGACTTGACATAAAAAATTACATGACAGTTCTGACAGTTGTTCTTTTTTTACCAATGTCAACATCCATAGACAAAGCAAAAATCTAAAACCTATAATAAGTATTTTTTTTTATGGCAATCGAGCAAGTATTCTTTCTTAATTCTATTCATCAACTTAATAAAAGACCTAAGATGATACCATATGGAATGTTATTCCATGCGTTACCATTTCTTATACATAACACATACCTTATACCGTTAAGATAAACGAAATATCTTATTTCATCTATAAGAAAAAGCTGAAACTATTACACAAAAATATAACACAAATACATCATGAAAGAGAATAGTGTACCTACCTACCTATAATACACATGTATAATATTCTAGAAGTTGGGCAAAATATATTACAATCGTAATTTGAACGGTTTCATAGAATTATGTTGATATGCTAAATCACGAGTAGAAGAACCATTTACATTTATTGATTGTAACGGCGCAAGGAAATTAACTTTCTTTCTTTCTTGACAATTTTTACAACTAGCTATGTAATCATAAATTTTTTTATCGACGTTTTCGATAAAATATCGCTCACGAAATGTACCTAATGTCTTCGTAAGACCAAAGTGAGCTCCACACCAAGGATCATCATGAATCTCGGACATGACCTCTAAAAATAAACATTCTGGTAGTACAACCCTATCGATAAAATGACCACCCATTTTAATTCTATGATATAACCGACCATTTAATAAATGAAAACCCTTATAATTCCTACTACGACAAGCATTGATTTTACTGACCATATTTACACAAAAATTATCGCGAGACTGCTTAGTATCGATATCGACAATATCGATTTTATACAACTCTAAAGCATCAGACATTTGTGGTTGAGTTTTGTCTGAGGAATTGTCATCTATTAACGGATTCCTACTCATAAAATCTGCCAACACATTTTCCTTTCCCTTACAATATACAATATTAAAATCATACGACTGAATAGCGAGGGCCCACCTAGCCAATCTACCATTCATATCTCTTCTATCTCGCAACCAAACTAAAGCCCTGTGGTCTGTTACCACATCAAATTTTAAACCCCATAATAGATGCTCAAAATACTTCAATGACCAAACAAGAGCGAGACATTCTCTCTCGGTGATCGTATATCGCGTTTCGCAGTCAGATAACTTTCGGGAAGCGAAAGCTACTGGGAATAACCTATCAGTTCCCTGTAATAAACACGCGCCCAAAGCATCACCACTCGCATCCACATGCAATCTGGTGGTGATATTAGAATCATTTGAAAAATGTCGTAATAATGGAGGGTTACTGATTAATTTAAATAGAGTATCATAAGATTCCTGTTGCTCTTTAAGCCACTCAAATTTTACGCCTTTCTTTAACAAACGAGTTAAGGGCATCGCGATTGCCGCAAAATTACCAATAAATTTCCTATAATACGAAAATAACCCTAACACAGATTTGACATTTTTGGTGCAGGATGGTACCTTTAATGACTTTATCTTTTCTATATTAGCGTCATCCGGACGAATACCTTCACCCGATATTTTATGACCTAATACCGACACTTGATCGTACGCAAAATGACATTTACTGGGTTTCAGGGTCATATTGGCCTCTTTTAGTCTTTGAAGAACCTTCTTCAAAGCGGTGCAAAACTCATCATAGTCCCTACCATACACTAATATATTATCAACATACACTATAGCGTTTCTATACTTTAAACCACCCAGAACCTTGTCCATAGTGCGTTGAAAAACAGCACCACTAGTTTTAAGACCAAAAGGAAGAACATTAAATTCAAAAAGACCCGACGGTGTCACAAAGGCAGTTTTATGCTTATCAGCTTCCTTAATAGGAATTTGCCAATAACCTGAATTTAAGTCCAAGTCTGCAAAGTATTTAGCTTCTGACAGATATGACAATAAATCATCTATGCGCGGTAGTGGATAAGAATCAGTTATAACCTTTTTATTTAACGATCTATAATCAATACAAAAACGCCACGAATTGTCAGGCTTTTTAACTAACACGACAGGAGACGCATAAGGAGAACGCGATTCTCGAATGATGCCATTCTGCATCATCTCGTCTACCTGTTCGCGAATTATCCGATGTTGCTCATGCGAAGCACGATACGGAGACTTATGGACGGGTGTATCATCAACAGTGTTGATTTCAACCTCCGAAATCGAACACGATCCTATTTGCGTCTTATCAAACGCAAACTGCTCTTCATATTCTGATAAGATTTTAACTAATTTTCCTTTATCATTTCTGGATATTTTATCAGAAATGTCTAGTGTATTCGAACCCCTATTTTCTGAAAATATTTCTCCTACATTCTCGCCCAATGCCGTCTTATTATTTAAAAAAAATAATTTGTCTTGTTTTGACAAGTACGGCAAATGGCATTGTTCTGACAAGTATGGCAAATGGTCATTCTCATCTGCACGCAAAAATGGTATACACAAATTATCTGGAAAAATTAATAGATTTTGCCCAAAATCTATCGAAGTCCTATGAATACTGAAAAAATCGCAACCTAGAATTACATCGGTTGTAATACTTTTTACAACAGCGAACGTATGTTCGAATAAATAATTTGACAAATAAAATTTTATTTTGAGTGAAAGAATAATGTCAAGTAATTTGCCATTCGCAACACGCAATACAGGCTTTTTATTATCTACGCTACTATTTACAATATTATTATGTACAAACTTATCCATATTTTTATAGTAAAAATCTTCCGACATGACCGAAAGACTGGCACCGCTATCCAATAATGCGGACGTGGTGATACCGCACATCTTCACTTCTACATAGGGCGTTGTAGTGGAACCTTTTCTGTCGTCGGTCGCTAGTGTGGTTCCCTGTCCTAGCGCCGCCGAGCATTTGGGTGCTCATTTCGCACGTCTTGAGAAGGTGGCTGTCTATTCCTTAAATTATACCGCTGTTGTGGTTGCGAAAATGGCGGCCTGCTTGTTCCTGCTTCATCACCAGCGCTTCTTCTAGCAGAGTATGAAGCTCCCGTGGGTTGTACATGGCGCTCCGGAACATGTGGAGTTCTTGACGACCATGGTGTAGAAAAGTTATCACTGATTTGACGGGGTGGATGTGTTAACCGCACATTCTGGGCACCGTCACCCCGCGAGTAAGTATGATTGAAGGAACCAGAGTTCCCTAATGTTTGTATCTTGACCGGCAACGCCAATTGTTTTGGTTGTAAATTCAAAATCTCGTCCTCTTGCAATGCTGCTTTTTTAAATGCAGTCAAGTCACTAAATACATGTGTTGCATATCGTGTTCTATTATTAAAAGTTAAAGATTTCAAAATTTGTTTTATTATCTTCTCATCTGATGTAATTCCAGCTTTTTTAGCCAACAATGACATTCGGTAGATGAAGTCTACTGTCTTTTCATCATGATTTTGCCGATTTGAATAAAATTGAGCGGCGTAATCCGGATCTGAGGTGAATTCTTGCTTCAAAGCCTCTACTATATCTTCAAAAGTTGAAGTATCATCACTGATGGTGTGAAAATAATTGAGGGCAGGCCCCGATAAATAATTTGAAATTAAAATGGCCTTGGTATTGTCATTCCAGGAATTTAAAGCTGCTAATGCATTGTACTGCTTAATAAAAACATCAATATGAGAAGAAACGCCGTCAAACGTTTCCATGTTGGAATGTGTACCTATAGTGTATTTGTAGGTACTTATCTGTATATTATGCTTCTTGAGTTCCAGTCAATATCCAATATTATTCCAATTTTTCGTAGCGTATATCAGCGTATAGTAATATTCTTGTATAAGTAGTTGCAGCTGCACTTGGCTGGACACGCTACCATGTGTCTATCCCTGAAAAGCACTGATTTTACTCGCGACAGTACCCGCGGTACTCGATACGGCGCCTCCACCAACTAACGTTTGGGGGAAACGTGAAAGAAAATAAAAGATTTTAATCTTTTTCAAAGCTTTATATTCAAAGCATAAAAGTGATTTTAATGTTATGTGCCCACAGTCCGAGCACGAAAATATGACTGAGTCTGGAAGGATGCTGTCAATGTCTCATTGTTTCTTCTTTAGAATCTATTTAAATAAAATGAAACAATAGCTGCCAGTATTCCAGCCTACATAAGTTTCCTACATAGTGCTTATGCACATTACAAAATGCTATTGTTATGCCCTCGGTAGGTATTAGGTTGAAACAGTTGCACTACTGGCAACCAGAATCAGGTCAAGTATACCGGAAACTAGTTGCTGCGCACGCGAAACTCGGTCCTCGGACATAATAGAATAGAAGCAACACAATGGCTAATCGTGGATCTAGCGAAGCTATCAGTTACAATTAAAGTTGTGAATTAACAATGTAGTGTTCTAAACAGAATGACCTTGAAATTAAAAATGGGAATAGTATAGTTGTTAGTACTCAGTTTTTGCTGCTAGGCCTAGTTATGTAGTTACTTTCTAGAGTCAATTAGTGCATTGGGAAGGCGGTGTGTATAGTTTCTCTGAACTGCAATCCTACTAGCGGCGGCACTACCGGCTGCCTTCGTAATAGAGCTATTACAGCGACATTAATCAAACAGCTTATTACCGCCAAAGAGATGCAAATTTCACACAGGAATTCCATTTAAACATATAGTTTGCTAGAATCCTAGTATTTCAATAATGACAACAAAGCAGACAAAATACATGGCAGGCGGATGGAACTTCACGAAGATTTGCTACACCGTAATGTGTAAGGCGATGAAATGCATTGCATACATCGTAGGTACGAGATTGATACGTGAGACCTTGATATCCGGTATCCACTTTCCAAACGATCAAGTATCGAAACGCCGCCTCATCTAGTAGAAGAACATAACTCGTATAATTATATCATACTAACGGTTACTAGCGTTAATAATACCATAAATATCGATTTCACCCTTTAAAGAAATATTGTTTTCAATAACCCACATAGCACCATTGATGAAAGTTGGTCAACTTTGGATCGTGTCTTACTTAAACGAGGGAAACTACCAGAAGTGGTTTAAACAAAACGTGAACGGCTAAATTGCAACGAGCCTGGGTCCTGCCCGCGGCCACTTCACCATTTTACCCTCTGCCCCTTCTAACTGGGACATCGGTAACAAACAAATCATTCTAAAACAACCTTTAAGAATTTAGTCTTACAGTCTAGTATCACATAAAGCCACTGATCGTCATTGTCATATTGTAAGCCTTACAAAGTGGCCGCATGTCACGCTTGAACCGTAGAGCAAAGGTTCTGATGTCTAAAAAGGGAATAATCATTACTTTCGTTTCGAAATGAACAATGGCACTAGAAAGTAACTAAGAGAAACTTGTAGTCGACTAGGAAGAAAACAAATCGACCAACTAATTTGATTTACCATTTGCAGATTGAAAGGGTTTTCTCATACCATCTTTGTCTACGATGTGTTTCTAACATGGCTATCAACGTACCATTAGTTTACCTAATCTTGTGTGTAAGTTTTGCATACATTTGGTAGCAGACTGCGCAAACTCGTGAGATATATGTAATCTTGTTTCATAACCGCAGATATTATACGCGATCGTAAAGATAATGGACGCATGAGTGAGGTTAGTAAGATACCATAACAAACTCAGTGTTACGTGTCGGACAAAGTCATTAATTGCATGACGGATCAGAACTCTGCGCTGGAGCATCAAGGACGGGCGATGCAGCACCGCCAACTACTAATTAGAGGATTGCGCATACGCAACTGTAGATCGACAGATACCACTAACGAGCTGAATAGGAAAACTTTAGTAGGTACTTCAAGAAACAAGCTGCAGCTTACAAGAGAATTTTAATGAAAGCGGATTTAAATAGGAAATTCTTTTTAAATGAAAATATATGAGACAAAACCTGTATTCTTTGCATATTTGTGACACAAACATCAAGACTGCAAAATCATATCTTTCAGAAAAATGTGAAAATATTTTCGTTCATTACACATTTTCTCTCAAACATCAAAAGGTACGAGACATTTACAACCCTCCGTCATCTTACAAAAGCCACTGTCACAATTTGTCAATTGATTAAATCTTCTGACCCAGTTTTTACTCGTAATTCTGTGTTTTTTTGCATTCCCGCATAATGAGCAAATTTTCTTATCGCGCTTAACAAACGATACCTCCTCTTCGTGGGATTCTCGTTTCTTAGAATGGATGGATATAAAACGTAATTGAACGTGATCTTTTTCTTAACAGTTACCTTGAAATGGCAAAGAGAAAATACGTGTTGTCACGTGCCGCAAAAAATGTATATCAAAAATGCCGCCGACAGACAATTAGCGAGTTGCGGCGAAGGCTGCGCTACTGCATCCTCTGCTCCTACTGCCACTCTTGGAATGAAAAAAGCAGCTCGTTTGTCGGCGCTGGATCTCGGACACGCGTGACCCGGTCACGGCACGGATACAACTATCTCCTATAATAAACTAGCCACACACAAACACACGCTCCTTCGTCAATATACAAACAAACAAAAAGAAATAACGGCTTAATGTCAAACCAATTATAACTCAGAAAAATTTCAAACAATTTTAAGGCAATTATAAACCTTAATTGTGCACTCGAGCCGTTTTTTTAATTTGTCGACATTAAGGAAAGGTAATTTAAAATAGTAAATTATAATGAGTTATTATTTAACAAGATCATAGTGAACGGGGAAATAGGTTCCGTATCGATGCAATAAATAATAACGGACAGATAAGGCCGCCGAACTAAGGTTAATTAAACCCAAGCGGTAATGCCAAACAAATTATTAACTGAAATGTTAGTGAGAAGTTCAGTTAATTTCTAAAGGAAGTACACAAAAAGCTGGTTTTACGACTTACTTGCCAAATTCGTGTCAGAAGATAATAAGCCCTAGATAGACAAAAGAGTCCAAAAGTTGGGGCCAATGTCACAATGCCATTGTCAGAAGCTTACAATTGAAGGTCGTTCGCAGTCACTGGGAGCCAATTGTGCAGTTTTAGATTTATGATTGGCATGTTACTAGCATTCAGAAGATCGTAGAGTACGAGTCGAATTCCTTTAGCTTTAAATCAAATAAGCCATATCCTTTGAAAGGTGCAATTACGTTGATGGGTGCTCAATAAACTTTAATTTGATTAAGATAGGATACATAATCTATTGTTAGGAGCTTTGTGCCATTAGCAGCCGCTTGTGTAACCGACCGTAATTTACCTGCCAGTGAACGGAAGGTCAACTAACAATATGTAGGTACGTACTTAAACTTAATAAAATTGACAGTTCATTTATTAGCATGCATGCCCCGGCGCATTACCATTGTCTAACATAATAAGATTATGGTCGAATGACTGACAGAGATCACTATCGTTGCCTCTTTCTGCTTTGTTGTCGAATTGACATAATTGACGTTAACATTGTAATCGTAAATCGATTGCAGTTGTCTTTTTATACATGAATCAACAACAACACGCGCTATTGTGCTAAAGGTTCATGTAAGTGTTGTATGTGCAAGAGTAAATACTATCAAGCAGTGTTATTTGTCAGTTTCAGCAGCACACGTTGGAGATGCCGCAATCATAATGACTGCTATTACTTACGTGAACAAAGTTAACAAAAGCGGTCAAATGTCACCTGTTCACATCACCATTCCGACATATTATATTCCCATCATATGACGAAACGACAAGATAGCAGCGACATGAACTTTCTCATGTAGAGTATTTTTTAATTTCCCCTCCTCGGAAGTGACCAGTAATAACTGAGCAAGATTAATTTTATGAGCTCGTCCTAACAGCTAAATTATATAGCAGATCAACTTCATGAACATGGTACAAAATACTACCAGTCTCCACATCAATTTCTAGGAGGTTATTAAATAACAATTGGACACCCTGTATTTAACGAAAAATACGAATTTAAAGAAAATGCTGGGTATAAAAATAAAAGGGCTGTATAGTTTAATGCTGAGGCGTCACTTCCCGGAAATAACACCTCGGACATTCACACTATCCGGCTTTCAAAGGTGCGTTATTAAAAGTGCTGACTTGTTTTTGTGATTTCGACATTTAAATCGGCCTCTAGACGGTGACATTAAGAGGGGTCAGTGGAGGTGTGGAAACGTTTTACATGCGTAATTGCGCAGGAGTCGGCCTTCCGAGCTATGTCCCCGGGAGAGGACGCCCTGCACTCCGGAAGAGGTGTTTTAATTTGAAACTAACGTGTGTTTGACTGCGGGTGTGCCACCGACACAGTCGATGAGTAAACAAATACGAGTGAACGCATCAACGCTACTTCCTCTCCTGCGTTTCGGAGAAAACGTAAATTGAAATTCGACGCCGCGCCGTCCACAATGCAACCAGCGAGTGGGTGTCTGTGCAATCAGATGTTGTGGCTTATCGTATCGCAATATTTGATTTTGTATCGTAGGTTCCCGCGGTCAGTGTCTCGTTGCCCAACGTTACAAGGTTTGCCTCAAACTACTTCCAAGTCAATGTTTATAAACATGATTAAAGAGTCGTGTAAAGACGCCCACCGAGCTGCCGACATTTCAATTAGTCGCTTCTAATCCTCTGGCTCCAGAGGAATGGTGTCAGGTTACGCCATAGCAGCGTTATCTGATGATAATGATAAACGATGTTGTATCTCTAAAGGGAAGTTATGAAACGGTGAGCTAGCCTCGTAAACCTAATAAAGACCATATTCGCTGTGCATGGTTTGAATAATTGCAAAATCTGTAGGAGTAAGTGCTGTATAGTGTCTCACGCAAATCTGCTCTAAATGTACGCGGAGGGAGACAATGAGTGTTGCGCCAGCACTGCACGACGACGCGGTTTGCGCAACCATAAACCAACTTGGAGCTCTCGTTTTGTGATTTACGAATCACGGAATCCCGCAATACATTAAACCTTTGAATAAAGTGTAGCGAATGTGCGCTGTAATTTAGATGCGACGCTTTTGAGTATCCCCTCGACCGCCCACTGCATGACGTTGGCGTGCTCCAAATGGATATCTCATTGTGTTACAATTACGGCGTTTATCTAGCGTTGCGTCGCCGACCGTATCTCGTGTGTATCACTGTTCCGTATTTGGGTCACACTAAATTGCCTCACTTACCGCGTTTTCGCAAATATACGTACGCCAAATACATTATGGTGTCTACCTCTTTCTGTGTATTTATGAGTACAATAAATGTCATTCAGACTTTTTCTTTGAGCGAGTGGTAGTATTTGAAACACAATGGCGTCAAAGTGACACGAAGTGAGGCAGAAACCCGAGCAGCCGTGGGAAAGACCGGCGCGGGCGCAGGCAAAAATGCGACAATATGCTTTTGTTTGCACGCAGTGCGTGCCGAGCAGTTCTTGAAACTCTAAGCTCACACCTCGTTACTTACAATCACCCTACTAACAACCTTACTTCCATATTTCTTACTTTCGAATTACAAAGCTATAAAAAGAAGAAACTATGGTTTGATGTTACTTGAAGTATTGTAACGTATGAGTAATAAGAGTCATCTTAATAATTGCGTAAGTTCGCTGTCCGCGAACGATTTAGAAGCAAATAAATGTGTGTCGCGTTCGTTTCAAGGTTTTGTGCGAAATGTTAATGTAAACAGAAGTGTACCGGGCGTGATGCGAACACAGATACTCGGCCAGGAACGTATTACGTGAGCGACGACCCCACTGACTCACTCGACAAACTGCCACAACCGTTGGATTTTAAATAAACGGCCGCATATTTAAAGTGCTAACCGTTTTAGAGACGAACTTTTTGGAGTTTGTGATCTATATCTTTTTTTTGGTAATCTTAGCACAAACTCCGAGAAGATAAATATGTTTATTATAAAATAATATGATTTCGAATAACATAAAAATCACGGACGCCAACAGAAGTGGTTTTAAATGTGTAATTCCTTCAATGCAACTCCAGGAAGACCACCGAGTTGTTTATAGCAATCAATAAAGATTTTATTATACATTCGATTAGGATCAAACAGGCGAAGTCAAGCGCACCAAGGTTACTGCTATTGCTAGTTGGGCGGTTCTTGTATGAACTGAATAATAAATTATCTGTCTCTACCTAGCATTCTAAGTTTTTGCTGTTGATCATAAAACGATAACTGTACTGTCACAATAGTAAGACGAAGGACCGTACAGTCAACATATTGTACCACATTGTAATACTCATATTTCAACTTCGGCCACATTTCCTTATTAGGAGGAAGCCCGCACAATCTCCTGGGACAGTATCTGCGATCCTATCGGGGAACCTATCTAACTAATGCAACTAGTTATTGCTTGTGACAACTATAAAATTAGATTTATTGCACTTGCGAAACTTGAACTTTGATGTCGGTTCATGAATGCTTGCGTGATATGCATTTAATTTCTAACATCCGCTTGTGCATGATCATAAATAATCAGAAACGGAAAGAGAGATTTGCGAAAATTTTATCGCCCATTATCCAAAAAAGAAACTTTGGCGAGTGATGCGCGAGAGTGCATAGGAGTGGGGCAAGATGAAATGTTTGTGAGTCAAGTTTGGGGAAAAGTCGCAATTTGACTCACTGGCTTACTGAGTAGGTATGATCTTGACATGGAAAGGAAACAGCTGTTTAGTGCGACTGCGCAGATCTGTGTCATTGGGCCGGTACGTGTCTATTTGCATATTACAACAGGTTGCACCAATCTTGCAACAATATACTGTCAAACGAATTTTTGGCCAAGACTATGCATCAGCCTGTTTAACGTAAGGTAAATCAATGCTTTACCAATTATCGTCTACTTAATCGCATATCATCATTTACCAATACGTTCTTTTAGGTCAGTTGCTGATACAAAACGACGACGCCTCACGATGCCAATCAGCTGGTTTATATCAAATAATGATCGCACGCGCATCTCTATAACAGATGGAATGGCGCCATGAAGGAGGATACGCCTCATTAAGGCAATTAAAGGCTGATCAGGGCTGCCACTTTAGAAGCTAAATTGCGAATACCATACCAAGTTTCTACTTAACCTTATTTACTTAACTTTAAACAGATAAAACAAGCTTTTCTTTTGCAATCGTCTACATTAAGAACGTTTAAACGCTATTAAATGTAAAGAACTCGGTGTAAATAGTGAAGAACCCTATTTGTGCTTATCGAGCCAAAACAATCGTAAGCAGTGACGCGATATACTTGATGAGCAGTCTGCGCTAGCGCATGTGATCGATGAACACTCTTAGACTGCTAAGAAGGTAAATTGCTCAATGGAACTCTAGCGGCGAGATCAATAATATCAATGATTACCTAAAAAAAGTTCCAGCAAATTATATGGTAGTGGATCATTCGCTTCCCTTTGTACAATTACAGAAAACTTATGTGCAGGATCTGCGCTAGTGCATCTAAATACGCATGCGTGGATCTTACATGTGCGCTGGAGTTGAAATAAAGTAATTAATGGGCGCTGGACCACGAGGGTCACTGACAAGAGGCCCACACCCTCTCAATTGAGCGCATCACGCAGGACTATGTACAATTGTACAAGCACACAAGAGCTATTGCAAGGTTTGCTATCGTCCTATTTATTAACGGATGTGTCTTATTCAATTAAACAATAATTTCTAGTATAAATCAATCGAGCATTCAAACAATAACCCAACCGGAGAAAATCGCATCTCCCATTCAATACGAAAACAATGCATAGTATGCTGAAATACTCTAAAACAGAAAACGCTTGCACAAGTTTCTAAAGATGAGATTTAATGTTTCAGTTACGAAGGCTGTTCATTATTGGCTATTCAAGTTGTGGAAACAATGCTCCATGTTAAGGGGTCGATGGATACCAGAATGCAAACCGACACTTAAATAATCGCCGTTGAGTCTGTTCTATTGTTATTCGAAAACTTTGCCGTTGTAAAATGTGGCTAACGGAAATTTTCGGTAAATAACCAGGCACAGATTAGCATCTGTAGAGTTTCACCTCAAGGCAAGGCAATGAAAAGTAGGGGGAGGAACTAGATCATTTATCACGGAGCAACGCAATCGTAGAATACGACGTCTGTTCTCAATACTATACAGCGTTTACCACAATGCGGTGATTGTGGTCGTAAGGATTACTATGACCTTTGCTGCTCTACGAAATAACGTGCCTGACATATTTAAGGTTACATATTTATATGTTTTACCTCAGTTTGATGACTCGTTTTATTTGTATTTCAAAAGCTATAAAGATCATCTTCTCATCTTAATTATTCAGATTTATTTACATATTGATATTTATAGTCAGTTGGGTGGTCGATAGGAAGCAAGTAAAGTGATCAGCTCGAGGCGCCTCTGACTTGAAAGTTATGAAACCTTACGATTACGATGAAGAATATGCAAAGATATAAATGTGAATAGTAATTTAAAAATTTACAACCATAGAAAAACCTCCGCGAATCAAGGACATACATAACGTTAACCTCAATAGATGGAATTTCATTATGCAATATTTGGAGACAAAAGCATAGCATGATTAGGAAGCACCTCATTAGTAATTTTGCGAAGACTGCGCAGGACCAAAACGGCCTTATCGCTGATTTGGCAACGAGCGTTACAGTGGCGGCCTCCGACGTGACATCCTTTTGTTTTTCTTAGGAAACTACACAATTATAAACAGTGGACACCCACGGCTGAAACGTGCCGAGCGCTGCACTTCATTGAAGATCCCATACATGGCGGCGCAAACTGCGCAGACGCATCACCGATTTGGAGACAACAGTTTCTAGAAACTACAAGTATCTCCAACATTATGTAACATGCATGTAAATTGTTACAAGATAGTGCTCGATTTAAGGAAATGCAAATAAGAAACAACTAGCATTAGTAAATAACAAGCCGTTCTATTGTTGTTTTTCCGCGGTGAGAGTCCGGCGTATGTTAAGGACATACGATACTATCTGCGGAACTGTGTGCTCGGGAGCCAACTCTCACTTGTATTGTGGAAAGCTGCCGTAACTGCCCTCTGAACTACAATGTGACCTAATCTCTACGCACAATGCAAACAAGCCGGCAACCGTCGTCGCAGGAACATATACAGGAAACGTTCCGCTCTGCATTTACAATTGTGTTGTAAAAGGTGAGAGTTTCTCTACCAGTAGGGTATCCGTTTCAGATATACGTGACAACCGCGGATGTGTGAATTGGATATTATTAAGTGTATCGCTGTCACGAGTAGCGACGGAATGGTGCGAAGTCGCCGTCGGCGCTGGCGAGATCTCGGTAAACTACCGCTTTGTTGACGGCCAGTAACCAAGAAAACGTTGTAATCGCAACGGCCTATTTCTTTGTACGCTTCAGGCGCGACCGCAGTTCCTACATTTGACGTGCAATCTCTCTTGTGTATAGCCAGAGTGAGATTCGCAAACATGATAAAAATACATGCGCAAACTCTCATAACAACCTAGCTACCGTCACCGGAATAACGATGCGCAATCTCCACGAGGCAACCACTATCTGTTACAGTAAATATTTTGCATTCCATGTCTCCGCATCGCTACTGTGAATGCTAAAACATAACAGTTCAGATATAAAATCGTCCATTGTGCCGTTTACCTCTATTGTCTCGTGATTCTCTGAGGTTTTGTCATCGTAAAAGATGACAGGAAGTAAATTGTTGCAGTCTCAGTTTGACCGATTGGCCATAAACTCTTCGTGGTCGCCTGTACGGCTGGTTGTATGGACGACGATACAATGCTCGGGCCATGATGAATGTTTGCTTCGTTCAAATTTACTATTTTCCGTGTGCTGTCCTGACTGGTGTATGGTTTACAAGTGTGCATTGCTAATTCAAATGGTTCAATGACAGGCAACGTATTGTATACAATAGTGGGGCCATTTCTTTTTCTTGTTACGAACGTATAATGGGATTAGAGTCGGTTTCACGTGTAGTCGGTGGTTGGTACAAGTCAGTCGCAATGCATTACAGTGTCGGTGTCGAACACTCGCACGTGAACCAACACGTTCCTGCGCACGAGTGGGTGGACCAAGGCTTCAATTAACTGCTAATAACTGCTCCAAAGCTTTTTATATCACCGATAATTAAATATTAATTTAAACAACATAATAATATCGAGTAACATAACAAAAGCTAATCGACTTTTAAATACGTAGGTTTATCTTGATCTGAGATCGAAAGGCGCGATTTGGCAATATCGATTCCTTTGCCAAAACACCTTGACGTGCCTCTAGCGAGCTGTTGCAATTCAAATTTGTCGTAAAAAGACAAGCGGCGTTTTAAATATAATGATACTTGATTCCTTTAGTCTGCACAGTAACAGCATAATATTGGAAATAAGATTATTATATTTGTGGTTGGTCGTCGCGTGTGACATCAAAATCGTGACGTCACGTGGGTTAGCTAGCATCAAAACGGAGTGATTCATCCATCGAATCGTGTCGCGAAGGTGCGCGGGCGCATACAGATGAGCAAGCGCCCCATGGAAACTAACAAGCGACTCATTTATGTACAAACCAAGCTGGTGTACGGTCACTATCCCGTCCGCTTACTTTCGTCTAGAATTTTCTACAAATTACCTGTAACAAATAAAATAAATTTTGAGAATGTTTAACATACATTACGAAAGTCAACATTTATTGTTCAATAATCATAGTATTCAAACATCTTTTGGACTGTGAACAATAAACCTAACATAAACAGTACGCACAATAAACCTTTACCTATTTAAATACACAAAGCAATTATGCGGTGAACGCAACTCTTGCGACACGACTTCGAATAAGACTATAATCTATCCTTTAACAGCGCCTGCGCAGTAGACCGACTCACAACTTCCAATATGACATTTACGTGTGATTCTGTAATTGAATCGCGAATTATTCTACTCAGTAGCCAAAGACTGCATTGTGAAATCTTTGGACGCAAAACACCAAATCCAGCTCAAGGCGGTACTTTGAACGAGCAAATCTATCAAACAAACTCTTGCGCAAACCTCATTTTGTTTATTAATAAACGTGCACTTTTAGGGCCTCCGATAACTTGTAACTTATCTATACAACGAGGTAATTTTAATTGCGAATAATCACCTCAAGAAGGGCGACGTAAATAGTAGCATAACTTTCAAAATAAACACAAGCTTTCTGGTCTGTTGTCAATCCGCGTTGCCATATAGAGCAATATCTACATGTCACATTGTACACTACATGAAGTTAATTCTTAATGCTCACGCATTTTCCAGATACGTCTTGCGTTGTTTATTATTTATGGCATGAATAAGTGGTTTAACACGTCTAATAAATATAAAGTGTGAACAACTTTAAAAGTAACATGTCGCTGTGAAGTGAATAAAGCCGGCGAAGTATGTGAAAGCATTATATTTAATAATACCCCCTTCGAGCCCTTGTCATTTAGTTGTAGGGTCAAGCTAAGGTTAAGGTACGTCTCGCTGAAGATTTTCACCGGCCAAATGTCAGGTCTCAATACATCCTGATGAACGTATCATTAGCGTGGAGAGGTCTGACACTCGGGTCGTTTTATTGATAGATTGCAATGACTAGATAAATATCCCCTTTCAAAACTCTACAAAGTTTTTATTATATTTTACTAGGATACTGAAACGAATCGTAAGAAATGAGGCGCTATAATGACGTAATAAATATAGAGGTAGTGTCATCTTTGAATGTGTCGCCAGAACGGTTACGTCAAAAGTCGTGACGAAGGCAATCGTGTTGTGATTCGTGACGATCACAAAAATAATGAACTCCCTATGTTAATATCCCAAAACGATACCGATCATTATGTTAACTTGCAGCAAGTACATGAACAGGCTGTTGCATAAGAGAAACATCTGATCACGACCGGTCCAAACACCGCAATAGAAAAGGGAATAAGTAATGGCGATGGTAAACAAGACATAAACCGTTCTAATAGTACTAATAAATTTATAGATACAACAACTAGCGAAAACGTGCTCAAGCCATCCACTAAGATTTAAGTCCGTTGTCTTAATCCAAAGCGGCTTAGATCAAGTACCGCTTAAGACATTAATTAAAAAATGATCATGCATTAATCTTGGCGGGTAGGGATACCGATCGGCAGCTTCGATTTATTACGCTCCAGATAAAACCTAGTTCTAGACCGCGATCGAGTGCTGATATTCAATTATTTTATTGGCCACAAACGAGACTTTCCATAACGAGATTGGCGCTATTAGTGGCAACGAGACATTGTGCAGAGGCAGCAATAAATAATCGAAAGAATACCGTTCCTAAAACGGCAACAATTTCACCAAGGCTAAAAGGGGTATTTTATATGTTTAACTTATCAGACTTGTGTAAGAGTAATATTTTAAAGTGAAATAATGAGCTTTAGCGCCAATGTGGGTGTAACAGGCAGGCACGTCGTGTCCGTTATAATATGTAAAAGCATCATTAGACGCGGCGTCGCCGGGCGGGGGCCACTTGAGCATGCGCAGCCTTCATGGAAGACCAGCCGGCGGGGTATACAAGGCTGTTTCAGCGGGTTCCGTTTGTTTTATGAGTTCGTTCGCACGGTACCTGGTGCATATAATCAGCGACCGCTGATTCTGAGAAGAGGCAAACGTTTCGAGTGTCAGTTACTCGGCGCCGCTGAATCACGTCTGGTAATGGGCCGAAGTGCGGGGCGCAGACGGCGGGTGGTCGCGATATGTTTTATGCAACGCAAGCGCAAATACCACTAACTTGCGATTACTGTTTAATTTATTAATAATCGTTATGCGCAGTGATGCATGCGTTCCCATACATCGTTTCGCCAACGCTGTTTTAATTATACCTTCCACGCTGTTGAATCCATTTTCATTTTCATTATGCACAATAAAAGTGAAAATCAACAGTTAGCATGGTTACGTCCGGTGCCGAGTGACTTCCTATACTCAATGGGCCACTTCGCTTTCTAAGAACACCCTGGCGAAATGATGAATCAACGGACGCGCACCGCAGGAATATATAATTCAACATTAAGACACCTAAACTTACAGCCAACAATACGTAGCTACATCATAATAAAATAGTTGAACCTTATTTTATTAACAATTTTATTGTTATTATAACTTAATGAAAAGCCTAATTAACTTCACCTTGTGTAAAACTTTAAAAATATAATAAAAGAAACATCTTAGCACCTCGGCAATGAATTGGAGAATTAAATTTAGAACCTTCGATCGCAGTCATTGTTATGAAAACGATAAACACGAATTATAAGACCCAATAAATAAAATAACAAAAGAACACAATTTTCTTAATAACGCAGTCAAGGTTTTCTGATAATAGTTTAGGAATAAATTTAGCGCTTATGGCTAATTGCAGTTACACTAAACTATTGCAATATCACCAGACTTAATTCGTATAAGCTCTATATTCATCATAATTTATTGCATTCCATATGAAATCAAGCCTTAAGGGCTAGCTGAACCTCGCCTTAAGGAGTGACCGTTATGGACAGACCAAGACACGTGGGTCGATTATATCTTACATTATGAGTCAAAGGTCGTAAGCGTTTATGGACGAAAAATGCGTCCTGCGCTTACGACTCATACACACGGAATGCTGCACAAAGTAAACAACCTCATTATTTCTAACTTATTCAAACGCCGTAGTCATAAATAGCGAATGGACTATAAAACTGTCATATTTTTCATCAAAAGCCGAGGTGAATGTCGTGAGCAAGCGCACAACTCCAACGTGACTCGAGCGACGAAACAACAATGAGCATCTAAAACACCTGGCTAATTTAATTCGTCTCACACCGTGCGCCGGCGCACCCGTTACAAACAATGACCCCGTGCTCACGAACCCTACCAATTACCTACTTTATTTGGAAATGCACATATAAGTACTGATTAAGTAATGGACTCAGCATGAGGACATAAGTAGAATGAATAAAATAAAATCGAAATAAGTAATAACAGTACATAAATAATTCAAGTGTTGAATGATTTTCAATTGTATATTTATAGTTGACTGGAAAATTAGGACTTATGTTTACTTTGAGAAAACATTCGGGAGTCTTCTGCTTGTAGTTCAGCAAATATTAAAGCACTGATTTTCTTTTTATATTGTTGGTGCATTGGACGGAAGCCCGCCAGGCTGGAGCCACTTCAGGGTCTGCATCTACCCACTGCACCTTCACCCACGCCCTGGTCACTGTCTCGCCAACCATTACAGCTGATATGAAGACCACAAAGATACAAGGCGTGAAATAACAACTTAAGAGGTCAAGGACGATGGCCACTCCTTAATTAATATACCTAACTCCTCTATTAAAGAAGACGCTTTCAGCAATAAACGTTTATAGCCAGCTTATCAAACGGAAATAATAGAGAAAAGTATCATAATAAAATTTTATATCTTTACATTGTCCAGGAACGTTAAGGCGGCTGTGATTGGTCGTTTAAACCAGTTATATTCGTTTCTTGTGCATATACAAGCGAAATAGCTTCATCGGGTCACATAAAAGATTATTACTCTCCCCGTTGAGGTAACATGTTTTATCAGATACGGCGTCCGTTGGTGTAATCTCTCTGGGTATGTCAGGAGATAATACCACACTGCAGCATTAACTTTATGGCCATCATGGGAACACCAAACAACGCCTAATAACTCCATAAATATGCCAGCCTTCACCGATATGCGATATTATACTTCACACATTATGTCGGCAATTTGTGTAAGGAAGTACTTGTTGCTTAAGTTTACCAACTGTACACATCGGTACAGTTATCACTGTATTGTCAACTCGGGAGCTTATGGGAACGTTTATCTGCTAACCGAAGCAGCGGATAAGTAGGTACGTAAACTACTTACAAAGAATGGGCAGTAAACGCTGCAGTCTCCATCGTGATTTGCAGTTTCGACACGGGCAATTATCTTGCCTCAAACAAGCGGCATATTTTACTTTAAACGACATTAAAATAGCCCGGAACTCCAACATCAAGGGCGAACTATAACAATAATTCACGAGAAATCTTAAAAAAATCGAGGAGCACTTATGTCTCTTCGAGATAAGGACTATTATGCTGGTCAAAAACAAGCACATCAGTGAAATATAATACGTCCAATGAACTTAAAAGGTTGTGACGGTAATTGCCTTAATTTGTAAACACAAAAAATGGCTGTCGACTGCCCGTATCTTAACTGAGCGAGTTAAATAACTGAAAGGGTGATTTCAGCCGCCAATCAACGATTTATTAACCTAGGCACATCATAAAAACATTAACATCTTCATTACAGCCAGATTGACCGGTAATGAATCATCAAGTTTTTTTGCCATTCAATATTAACCTTTAACACTGCTTCTTGTCAAAGGAATTACAAAAAACTTGTTCCCATGACGCAACAGAACACAGAACAGAACTGTTGTAACGGTCTTAAATTGTACCAAGTTTGTGATGAATCTCCCTGTGACGATACCCAGTGGAATGTTTGAGGAAGCTCCCGGTCGTTGACTGGGCTGTTGAGTATGTAAAACCAAACACCGCCCGCGGACATCACCGCATATGGCCTGATCTATTGTGACTTTGCAAAATCAACGCCCGACCGACGCATGACTCACTGCGTTAGCCATTTGCGGAAGGTCGCAGGTTACTCTGCGCCAACACACAACATACAAAACAAGGAAACGCGCGCTTTTAGATACAGTCTTTAATTAACCCCGCACCTTATAAGGACAACATTGGGTGACGATTACCAAATTAAAAGACTCGTGCGCAAATGCCACAATAACAGTTCCGATTTCCAATTTGAAATGCAAATTGTTAAAAACAAAGGCTTCAATGTCACCCATTGTATTTTCAGACCGACCGTTTATATATTTGCCGCTTTAAAAAAATAGCATCGAGATAAATTAGCAGCGTCCTTTGAGGTCAATATTGCATCCTGCCAGGCACAGCGCAGTCAATTAGAGATTGCCCTAAAGGTATGTCAAAGGCTTCAAACTCCACGGGGTGCCTTCGTGTTGTTGACACGATGACACTGAATGGATAATATCAGCTATTAAATAGAAGCCATCTAGCCCGTCAGGAACATCCAAATACGGTTTTACTGCGCAATGGGTGTCGTAGGCTGCGACAGAGCTGTAATTGGACCGCATCCACATCGAGGCTTCAAAGGAGCTGCGCGTGACCATCCTCCCTGTGAGTCGCCATAATCAGCCCCAACATCTCAGATTTACGAATCCCATTAGCATACAACCAACAGGTGTACATTAGGTGATAATTGCGTCCTCCAGTTCAGTGCTAACGATTGGCACGTATAGATAATGATCGCAGCTATTTGCGTGTGCGCAATAACACCTTTATCTGTTGTTTGTAAAGTATATTCGATAAACAGGTAAAGTTTAACGAGCTTATGCCTTTTGTGGCGAATAAATAACATGTTGACACCTAATGGTGATTTTCCGATTATTGTGATCACAACTCTGGCATAGTTAATATGCGTAAGGTGTCGCAGCGATCAAGGGAAACCTCTTTAATTGGAAAGTAAACAAGTACCAGGTTTTCCTTTACTTTCGAGTTGATAAGAGGGTCGTACGTACAAATTAGATGTCTCCTTGGTCATCTCTTGCGCTGTCGAAGTACAAGCAAGTCCTAAGAGACTGCCTGGGTTGCGCATGCGCCGATGCCATCAACGGAAGCCGACCTTCCGGTGTGCCACACACTCCTTATGAATATTCATTAAACGCATACAATGTCATAATTAGATAACTTATGCGTGATAATTTGAATATTTTAATGAATAAAAATATTAGTTTATTATATTACGTAAACTTTGTGTGTGTCATATCATGTTGCAATACCTGTTGGATGTGAATGTAAAAGATGACAGATTCGTTTGTCGTCGCCGACACGGTTCCGCCACCGCCCATTCCCTGCTTTTCAATTACATGTCATTCGCCATAAAAACTGGCAACATCTTCGAGCAAAAAATGGGCATATTTGCACGCCCAAATAATATACCTCTTCAATTGGAACATTTGTATGTACGCGGGGATCGTCCGCGGCGGTCAGGCTATGTTGTCATACTGGTATTTTTTGCTCTGTGATTGAAGTCAACGATCGGGAACCTGCAGTTTGTTGTAAAATGTAAGCAATAAACCTCAAAGGTTCAATAAACATCAATACCGGCGAATCGGAAAGATTATGAGCGCTGACGTCATGCTATCCATCCAATATTTATACGTAACCTTCTTCATTTTGTCGCAAGAGATTAATCTTTTATTAATTGGTAAGACGTAGTTAGTAATTAGCGACTTCGATCGATGAATATCGTTATAACTGCACTAACGTCAATTATCTTTAATTTAAAATCTTATAACGTGTTCATTCAATAAGATTTGAAGGTCTACGTAACTCCATTAGATATGGCCCTGAGGAGATTTAAATATTAAACTATTAGAACGTTAAATTTCTTGTCAGTTATTCAAATAACCACAAAACTAATAACACGCAATAAAATTGACGATCGATTAAAATAATATTCTTTCACATGTTATGTCAAAATACGTAATTGTAATTCAGGTTTACCAGTCGCAATTAAATACACAAGCCTACTTAATAATACCATATGTAGGTAATTATAATTGACAGTTTACTTTGTTTAAGCCTTAAGACTGGGAATCATCAACATTATTGCATACACTAGCCTTTCTTAGGGCCGTATTATAGAATGTAACTCAGTAATGAATTTAGTTTTAAAACTAGTTTTAAGTAAAGCTTTTATTTTAGAACCGCTCTTGAAACGAAATTCGTTGATCAACGTTCAATTGAGTATTTTTATATTTTGAATTGACTTTTAAGTTGAAATCACCACTCAAGCGAGGATTTGATCTATGATCACGTAAATCGTGTCAACACCACTCTTGAGAGTAGATTGAACTAGATTCTGTCAAAAGTCTGTAGCTGTAAATATTGTAAACAACAAATGTTTTTGACGACAACATCTACAATATCATGGATTGCCTAATATTGATGGTGCAATTGATGCACACATATAAAGAGTGTCAATACTGCTGAAGTGCAGCATCATGAAGTAGGTATTCAGAAACCGGAAATCTTATTTTTCTATTAATATACAAGTAAGTAGGTACCTATGTCAAAACTGAAATCATGTCTCTTATTTTGGAACTTTATAATTTAGTAACCGCGTTGAAATGTTGATAGCGCGATATAGGATTTGCCATACATTTGGGTGTCATTTGTATGCGTACCGCCGGGAAAGAATGTTGGCGACGATCAGCGCCATCTATGTCGCCACAGTATAAAAGGTTTTTGATATTCTACACAGAACAACAAACAGTTAAATAAAAGATAAAACAACTATTTATTACTTGCTTACACTGTTAACATATTAATCAGTCTTTAATTTAGACTATGAAAAAATCCAGTATTCTAAACTTTGTGTTATAAAATATTTATATATTTAATTAAACACAATAATTTGTAAATGAAAACCAACTTGAACCATAAACAATATGAGCTTCGCTCAAATCGCCACTCGAGTCAAGTTTCATCTGAACTGAACTTAAAATGCGTTCTGTAATAAGATCGATTCTTGAGTGGTGATATGTATTTAAAACGAATTTTGACGGATTGAAGTTCAAACGACGCTTGAGTCGCCTTCTGTAATACGGGCCTTAGTATGTTGTAGAAGCATGTATGATCTTACAGGTATTTTATACGTCTATGACCTTCTGTCGTCCTGTTCTGGTTCAAACGAGCCCAAGTGCAGCCAAATACATAATTCATTTGGAACTTTCTCACGAGCTGGCTTCGAGCCCTCCTATACCAGTGGTTCCAGACCAGTGCTTCACCACGGTTCCTGAGCAGCCTAATAGCTGGTGTTAAGTATGTTCCCCTGTTCTTAAGAAAAAAAACATAGACAGAAAGACACCAGTTGTCACATTTTGAAATCATGGGGCATAAACATTACTACATTTTCTTGGCTAGTAATTCTTGTTCATCGTATAACAAGAGTTGAAGCAGAGGAATGCTTAGAGTGGAGTGGTAGAGTCTAGCTGTAGGCTCTGTCTGCAGCGATTACTGGGCTGACTCGACCGGTGAAATACCACCGTCGCACAGGAAACCGACGTGAAGTAGGAACGATGTTCCTGCGTTTCGTTCGGTGAGTGCGGTATCCGGTGCCCAAATTTATTTATTTATTTATATATTTTCTTAAAGGTCAGCAACACACCCCCAACACCTACAGTGTTGAGGGTAGTCATGGGCGGCGGTGATCACTTACCATCAGGTGACCCGCATGCTCGTTTGCTACCTATATCACATAAAAAAAAAAAAAAAAAAAAAAAAAAAATGCTGAACGTTGGATGTTCATGCTCCCGTGTAAAACACAGGTTATTAATATTCAGCGTAACATACAATTACCCGGATCATAAATCTGGATCCGGAGCGTATCAGCGAACTATTAGTGAGCGCACGAGTTTATAAAGCTATCCATCTTGGGGGAAAGCGGGAGAAAAGGAAAGTGCAGCAGGTGCAAGAACCTTAGGCTTCCACGGGAAACGCGGGAACGGCATGCGGCTATTATTAACAAACCATGCGCAGGCGCACGCATAGGGGATCTCGGTGTTTTAGCGCATAATTTGCTGGAATTAAATTGATCTAGAATTAAGAAACCAGTTCTTAAAGCGTGTTGCGTGAGAAAAATATGAGACCTCCGTTGGTTATCAAGAATTTTATAATGCCTTGATGTAAATTAAGTCCGAAGTCTGGATTTTGATAAAAAATAATGTACAAAAGTTAAGAAATGTTTTATCAAAACTTCATCGAATTTTAATCATATTATTGAAAATATTTGAATTTCTTCTTGAAGTTACTAACTGACCACTGGAATGTCAATTCATCGTTTATTAGAAGCTAACTTGAACATCCCACAGCGCTCGGGTTTATTGGCCGAAACTGTGGGCATCGACTTGTTAAAACATCCTTGCATAACGTAGTAAAGACTACAATAGTTTACCTCTCCTATTCCAGTGAAGCCATCTCGAAAAACCTATAATATGACTTACTTATGTAAATTTTTCCGGACTTTTTCTTTCCGATTTTGTCAATAAATTTTCGCAACCAGCACCCAGTACTAAAATACCATACGTCATCAAGAAGCATTCAAACATCCGCTACCAGCTGCATATGGGGAAAGTGTTAACAATTTGCTAGGAATATTTGGTACGCAAAATCGCAAATTACCGGCTGTAATTATGGACTTCCGCTAACTGTTGATCCATTAGTTAGTTAGTCACGTGCTACGGATTGTTTGGCCAGCGCTACTACCGGTGGAATTGGGCAGGTTCCACGAAACAGCGCTGCTTAGGTTCTCGATATAAGCGTTAGCAACTTGGATATTGCATTACCGCGCGTTAACTGATACTATAACCCTGAAACGTGTAAACACAACTCTGCGAATAGGCTTGAACTTTGACACTTTACTGACAGTTCATTCAATACCTGCTAAGTAGTTTACTAAGAACGCCTAGCACTTCTGACAAGGATATTTTCACACATTATGCGTACATTATGGTATAACTAAGTTTTTACAGATTACTTTTCTAACTTCAGTTGACTCTTTCCAATAAGTAAGGTAATAGAAATGTCTTGTCACGGCAAGAAATAAAACTGGCATGCTCGTTTAGCAGAATCGTTCCTTCATTTGATTGCCATGAATGGCGGTGCAAGCGGACGTAGCTCATATGTTTTGCCAATAAATCTGGTGTTAGTGGCAATTCCTGTCGGTGAAACGGCAAACTTATTTCGCCCAACCCTCGCACTGGAAGTGGCAACGACCTAAGCAATGGCAAACAACTCGTATGGTCTGCATATGATGATAACCAGATCGTTTTACAGGAGCTGTCAATTAGTTTCGAGCGTTAGGTTATTTAGCGAATCGGAGCGCAACGGAATAACATTGTAAATCAATAGTGCAAGTTTTCATGTCGACGCAGCAGACAGCGGTATGGTAATCACGCGCAGACATAACGTACAAGTCGCGCTGGATCTCAGCCAACACGCACTTTTACACGCTTTATGCGCCAAAAGTATAACCCTGCGACCACTTAACTCTTACCGCCCATTGAATATCGCATATAACAGTTAAAACCTGCGTTTTGTGATAATAAAATAAACATTAAGGGCATATTACCTACATATTACATGATTAAGTCATTACGCTGTCAACATACCACGAAGGACTGTAAAAAATACTTTAAAATACCATATTTATCTTTGTAGACCATCGTAATTAAGGTCAAATTTGAAATTGAGCCGGGTTGCGTTAAGGTAGCGGTCATGAATTCGAGAATGATTTGCGCAAGATTATTATTTGCGGAGGCATTGTCCTATGTATCAAGCGTTATCATAAAGATAAGTATCTAAAGGCGAGTGAGTATCGCCCACTGGTGTAATTTACATCGGTCGTGGTAGGCGCCTGTAGCAATTAGGTAGATCAATCCATCATAAATCGATATTTTCTCGAGTGAGCGGAGTTTGCGCCATGCAAATGTGATCGAAACGTGTCAGGGAGAGCCGACCGGCCGTCGGACCTCGCGGACATGCGTCTACGCACCGGTAAATTACACTGTCAATACTTGTAATATCTCGGAATGTGGCTGCATAGAATCCGGTACGCTTTTTCATATTATGTAACGTTTTCCTGCAGAACTCGAATAACTTTGTGGCTAGAGGCTAGTAAAGTACATTTTGTATCTCGTTTTATCGCGCTAATAACATTTGATTACATTAACCTCCGACATAGTTTATGTAACTTAACCGCTTTTACAAATACCATCGACTTTAAAGGAGCTTAGAATAGCATAAATAAGTATACTTATACTAAAAATTACACTTTTTTACTTGGAAGGTAAGGTTAACGTATCATCTCATGCTTTCAATAATTATGTCTCGTTGTATTGCGATGGTCATGGAATTTTCCGCTGTTCTGTTGTATTCTTGCTTTTCAATATTGTAGTATCCAAAAACCCCGAGTCACGATTGGCAATACCTACTTTCTTCAGCATGCAGTTGGTCCGCCACCGCCACGGCGCATGCTCAATGTCAGTGAAAGTGGTCGCGTCCGATGCGCCAGCGCAGCGATATTTTCTAATCCACACTCCCAAATTTATTTAGGAACTAACTAATTACAGTACTTTTCCATAAGTATAACGATCTTCTACTTGTATGGGGGTGAATGAATAAAACCTTGTGGCTTCTGGTGACAGTATTTTTTTAAAACTTAAGTGGTTTATCTAAGAAAGTGCTTACTATACTGTCAGGGTTTTTTAAACCGTCCTCTAGGACCTTACTTAGCCTGACTCGTACGAAGTACTTGTCAATGGAAAAGTACCTATCCGGGTTCAACGAAAAAGCCTGCCTTACTCGAAAAAGCAGTATACGGGTGATTATCAAAAACAGAGTTTTCGTCTTGTCCGAGGCCTAAAACCCATGAAATTTTGTCTTCTTATCATTGATATTTTTTTTGTAGAAAGTTTTAATACATAGACACTTAGTGCCATACAGTATCTAAGCAAAATTTATATAACAGGACTTAAAATATTTTTTTAAAGGTAAATTTTCTAAGCTCTTTGGCGCGTCCTTTACTCCCTTATTTTTTTCTGTGAGTTGTAGTATTCTAAATTATTAAAATAAGAATGTGATTTTGATATCTTTTATTTGTAATACATCTGATGGTATTGTGGATTAATTTTAATACGTAAATTACATAAACTTTCGATATAATAAACGAAATGGTTTTGTCCGAGCAAAAAACCCTAATTTCTTTGGCGCGACAAAACCGTTGATTTATCACTATTAAAAGACTTCGCTACTAATTCGAGTGAACACCCTCGGAACTAGCTGGTCATCCGTCAATAAATCGCAGGAAGCAGACGTGCGTTGTGCGTGACGCCGATAAATTAAAAATTTTTTTCGTCTAGATTCTGGAGTTTCGGCAGGTAAGTGCCTAATTTCTTCGATATACATTTTCATGCTACAATATTTACAGATTGCTTAAATATTTTTTATATATATAGTCTAGCTCAAATGGCATGCACCTGGCAAAAAAAAGTCATTTTACCGCCAAAGGATTTTTAGAAAAAAATCGAAAACATGTGTTTCCTAATTTCATTGTTCCTAATTTCTATGTATTTCTTTGGCATCCCGCGCCAAAGAAATTAGATTTTGTACACAGAAATTATAACAAGAAGGAAAAAGAAAAAGTTATCAGTAAAGAAAAGCTGCGAAAAGGACTATATAATTTTTATAATAAATATACTAACTGTGATTATTCATGTTTCAAGAGAAAATAAATGAAATTTAAATGGAAACAAAACTTAGTTTTATTTGTTTTATTCTTGTTTTTTCAGGTGTGGTTTGAAAAAATATACCTGTTTTTATTATTATTATTAAAGCTAGAAGTGTTACTTGTTTAATATAATATCTGAAAATACGTTTTGCATTCTAATTATATATTTTTAGGAGAAAAACCTAATTTCTTTGGGCATCCAAATTTCAAAATGCTAAAACATCAAAATTACTGGATAAATTTTAGGGCCAAAAAGATTAATTTGTAGCTTTAGACAACATCTACAATGTATGTTATTTATTATGGAATAATTATGAAAAAAAAAATGTGCCAAAGAAATTATGCATTTTAGGCCATTTTCTGATAATCACCCATATGTATAGAGCTTTCCATCCTATGTCTGAGCGCATTTTACTGTCCTTAACAAGTTTTTTTTGTCAGGATTGTATTGAGCCAACGACTATTTAGCTAAATTATTTAATTAAGCTAAAAAAAAATTTAAAATGAAATATAGCTGCATGACACAACTATAAGACTAAGTTTACTTATACATAATTTGTTTTTTTAATTGGTTACATCACTTGTCGGAAGTACCTACCCACCAATTTAAGGAAAGTACCAGGAAATTTAAATGAAAAGGAAATAAAACTGCTTCTATCGAAAAGCTTTCTAAATAGAAAGAAATATTAAAAACCAAACGAGACGAGATTCGGTCGGTGACAAACATCCGTTATTTTTAAATACATTGCAATAAATAAATCATATCAAATCAACACGTCAAATTCAATTAAATCATCGTAAATTATAAAGGTTTACGTGAAACAAGTCACTTAGATAATTTTCGATACGGAAACCAGCTAAATGTTATAACTGAGTACACCTTCGTATTAAAAATTCAAAGGTACATTTTTGCATATCATTAGGATAGAATAAATTGTCGTTTTCAAGTTGGGCCCAAAGATTGTTTTATAACTTTTTAATAATAATTCTAAAAAAAAGTTTATTTATTTTTGATTTATTAGCCTAAGGTTTGACGTGAAGGTCTATGCCACCAACAATGCACATATTACATCGTAAAATAAACAGTGACGCAGCCACGTCAGAGAGGCATAACACCCACTGTCTTTTCACCCAAGTTCATTATCGGCACTTCACAAATATCAATAGATACTATCGCCATCTGTCGACACGTAACCTCTTGTCAAATTAATAATCGACATTGCAATCATTAGGTCGAAAGTTTCCCAAGTGTTGCGAAATTAGAAAACAAGTGGAAGCCACTGTTGACATTTGACAGGTCTCTCAATAAGATTACCTCCTCCTCCCAATGGACGTCGAGCTTATTGAAAACAAAACTTTTTGTAAAGTGTTTTTATCCAAACCTATTCAGAAGGCACTTGCGTATGACAAGTTTGGCAATCGTGAGGCGAATTGTTGAATTTTTTAAAGTTTCAAATTTAGAAACGATCGTAAAACTCAAGACAATGGCTTTATATTTTTTTATAGCCGGCCATGCCTAAATAAAGCGGCGACTTGAACACTTCTTTGGCAATTTCGCAAGTTCATAACAATCAAGTTAGCTTTCCAGTAAGGTGTGTCGGACGTATAAATCTGCGCAAGTGGGCAGGTGGAGCGGCGCCGGCGCAGCTTGCCACCCACCTCTACTTGCGCTCCCTTCAATAATTACTTTAAATATGCCTAATTAACTTCTATATTGTTATTTCTCGAAACCTGTTTCAATGCAATATTGTTGCTAAGTACTTTTCGGTGTATATTATTTCGGCACTATCAACGTGTCTGTATCGTAAATTAGTTTGTTTCCTAATAGTGTGTTTAAATAGGAAATAGTTGAAAGTATGCGTAGGTCAATATGATGAAATCGTACGTGTTTATCTGAAGCTATGGAGACAACACACTCGCCCCGTGCACTTGATATTCTAGCTTCTAAATAGGGCATGTAGATAAACTACCATTACTACCTGATAGTACCATAAAGGAAAGGTCGAATACCGCAAGTGTTAAATCACAATATAAAATCAAATTAAAACATGACTCAGGTTATATTAACAACCTCATTTATAAAAAAACCTATTACGATACTGTATTCATTAATATCATTATTTTAAGCCACCACGTGTAATTAGAATTAATTACACTTAACGTAAATTAGCATGCGTACGCGCACTCATAAAATCATTAGAATCATTCATATTTAACTACGTAGGTAATTAATTAATATAACAAGTACTTCAAAAGATAAAGTATTGCAAGTTACACAATTAAATAATGACATTGACATAGATTTTTGGTGACTAAATATGGCCTTTTATTAGTTGATGAAAGAAGCGATGACACGCTACATATTGGCGATTTTTTTAACCTGTGTGCTGTCTATAGATTGAATCACCAATTATGGATTTTGTTATGTAGTACGTGTGTATGACACAATATTTTGTCGCTATAGTAAGGTCACGAGGTGGATCCACAAAAAACTCACGAAGGCCGATTGATGTTCAGAATCTTCCGGCATTCGTGTTAGATAGCGAATTTTATACACACGCTGATGTAACCTTCTATTACCGTTTTTGGATATTTGTCACGAGTTTCGGCGATAAGAGGTTTGGTGTAAGAACCTATTGTATAATACTCGTGGTGTAGCAACAAGCCACTGTTTTAGTATTGAGAAAGATAAGTTTTAGTCACTGTTTACGGCATATCTCATCCACAGCTGGATATAAGTCTCTAACAGAACGTATGCTTGCCTGTTGTGCTCTTGTTATTTGTAGTAGGACGCTGCTGCTTGTCCTCTGATTAGCGATTCCCCCTTAGTCGTCTATTACGAGACTTAGTAGACAAGGACAAGAGCATTGCAATTGATCCTTACGATGAAAATATGTACAGACTACGTCATGAATGGTTTTACATTGTATTTACAACTGTCATCTGTCTAGGTTCAGCTGTTTAGCAGTGAATTATTATTTTGCTGTCATTTTTGCCACAATTACGTAAATTGATTAAGCCCACTCCGAGACAGGTGATAAAATCATATATTAACGACGGCGGTTCTCATAATTTATTTTCCCACAAAAACCAAGTTTGGCCGTATCATCCGCCCAAACCTGCTTTGGTGCAAGCGCCAACAACTTGGGAGAAATTCACGAGAAAGAAAGTAGTGCAATTCTGGCAATTACGCATTTTAATGATACTTTTTATGACTTTTATGTTTATCCACACAACATGTTACCCAACTATACTCGATTCTTAATACCGACAATTGATGAGATGTTATCAAAACTGGAGCTATTAAACTAACTTGATAGCTTCCAGGCAATGCGCTTAGTTATTTAATATTTCATAATCAAGACCAAGACAATGAATCACATTCTCTAAACGTTTTAATTCAAATGGGACTTACTTAAAAGTGTAAATTGTTGCTTTCGTTTTCGTAATATCCTCATGATCGACATAGTGCAGTGCAACTTACCTGAAAAGAAACAATCAATTTAGAACATCATAATATTACTTAGGAAAAAGAAATATTTGAAAATCAAGACTAAATTAAGCTGAGCCTTTTTAGTCCGTTACGTCTATTCGATATTTAAACAAAGTGTATGCAACAACAAGATTCCTTGCAAAGCATTCATCCTTTGATTGCATGTGGTTCTTAGAAGTAGTAAAAATCAAGTCGCCTCAACGATGGCAAATAGTTCAATAGCATTGCATTCTAACAATTGTACCATTGACCCGGGGCCAATCACGGTTAATAAATACAAATTAGCTGTGGACAAACAGATGGACAAACTGTTGGACGCATTACTATCAAATGGATCAATCAATGTACAAAACAAATAAATAACGAATTGGTTTCAAATTCGCATACATTTATAGCTACTATCGTTATATTGATATCTGTTGATTTGATTCTGGAGATTTATTATAAAAAAGCAACTCAGCATAGTTGACAAGCAGTTTGACAATCCTCGTTTATCATTCTCGTAATGAACAGTCACTAACTATTGTTCGTCAACTTCAAATTGATTGAGCTGTAGTATAATTAAACGAACATCACCTTGAACGTAATAGATCAATTGTCAACAAAGGGCCAGATGTTTCGCAAGAAGCCAGAGATGGGCCAGAATATCGTTTGACACAATATCGATCATTCATTGCACAATACTCGAGTAATGTACCCTAATTCCGGTCAAGGATCTATAATCGACAGCAACACCGTAAATCCTGACACGCTTCGGCCAAACAATTGTCAATTCAATCCGCTACGAAGTTCATGGTTGGATTAAATAAAGAAAATAATTAAAATCACGATCGAAACTGTTTCGCAATGAGAAATATGGAACGTGGGGGAGCATTTACGAAGCTGTTGACACAGCTGTATTGAGTGTATGATAAATCGATGTTAACGAAATGTATGGAATGTTTCCAGATCTTGATATCGTATGAGCCGTAAAGTGTTGGGCTTTTAATATTCATTGTTTTATCTAGAAATCTAGTATCAAGTATTTTATTATCGGCCATCTCCAGAGACTGTATCTGCAGCTGTTAATTTAATATCGGCGTTGTAATGTCGATCGATTGCTTATCGTTTCCATTTATCGCTGATCCTCCAACGGACCATGGTGTAGTAACTAACTGTGGTCGCGTGATTTCGTCACCCCGGTTGCATTTAATTTCAATGTTGATTGCTTTTATTTTTCGACTTGCAACATTAAATCTTTGATTGATATTAAGAAATCTTATTTAATCATTTCAGAGTAAGAAATTAGTTTATTGGAAGAAAACTTTAGAGCGTAACCAAAGTGTTTTAGTGGAGTATTGTATGCATTTGCAAACAAGTTTTTTTTTTGAGGTGCGCGTGCGACGGCTTGTCGGAATGGTCGTGACCACCAACTCCACAAAGCCACGTCCTCGTGACCCGACCGCCCTTGTCTTCACTGCGGCTTCGTTATCTCACTGTGGGCTGTCATTTTTGACATTTTAATTATGTTTACAGCCGAGTGTGACGGTCACCGCGCTCTTTTGTAATAATCGAATAAGAGCTTTTCAACTTCTGATAATTAAACGCCAACATTAATTGAAGCACTTGTTCGACCTATCAGCGCGCGCATTCTTTTTACGAAATGAATGACCAATAAATGAATGAAGTCGTTAATATTTAAATGAGTATCTCGAATATGATAGAGCCACTCGAACTGGTAGTGGTAAATTTCCACTTCCTTCCACTGTTGAGTTAGATGTAAATAAACCATTTAATATTCGCAGAAATACTAGTGCCGCCTGCGCACCATCATATTTAGGTCGGCGTCGAGCATGCGCCGGCGCCGATGCCGCTCAAATCGTGCGTGTGCAGCTTACCTAAGCTTAATGGGTTACCTGTGTGGGTTACTTATCGTCACGATGAATAATAAGCCTGATTAAACACTGGGCATGCATTAAGGAAGCGAACGCATATGTGCATGAAACGATAGCAATGATTGAAGAGCAAGTGGGTAATGTATGGCATCGCGGACGCTTTCGTAACACACAGTTTTAAAGGCAATATATTTTATTAACCATCCATGTTGGAAAGTAAAAGTTAAAGCACGTTTGCCCGTGCCAATATTTAAGTAGCTGGAACACCAAGGTTGTACAGAGATAAATCCGTGCGTATTCAAATAGGACAAAGAATCGTAAATGTGCTGCTTTTGACAACCACATAAGAATAAAATCTTTTGTGGCAGATCCAGAAAGATAATATTTAAAGGTAAAAATCAAGGCACACACACGTCGCAGACCCGTTTCCGCAATTATTTTCTTTGTGCATCTTTAGTTAAAAGGTTAACGGGCGACATTAAACGCATTTTTAGTATTTTTATGTACATTGTCGTTCGTAAACACAATCGACTAAAAAACTCCTGGGAAGAGAGCTGAGGAAGCGATGGATTACATTCTCGAGTGCCAACGTAAATTACCGATACAACTGAGGAATGACAATCATATAATGTTGACACATACAATCACGAATAAAGGAAATAACACAACGACCGGGGTGTTCTAATCTCTTGTTTGTTGATAATATTAGCTAAATAAAAATTCATTGTCGATTCAATTAGAACGTATCCAAACACTATTGTTTAGATGTTTAAATTGTTTGAAACAATTGAAAGAATCTTCTAGAGACGGTGAAAAATAACTGCAATAGGATACGCTTCGCTATCCTCAAATTTCACGCAATGGTATACAATCTGCGCCGGAGTCGGGCGACAGATCTATGTCGTATGTATTACACTCATACTTTATAGAGCGACATGTGAGTTAAGTTTACCGTAAGGGACCCGATTGTGTCGCGAAATAAATCGCGTCGGACAAACTAAGACGACCAACGTGACGCGGCTTAACGGTAACATATCGAATTCGGACGTTAGCGATCGTTGGCCGACGTGATAATTGGCAGTTACTGCCGAGATGAGTTTTACATGTATGAACTTACTCAGAAAATTACTCGGCCTCTACATAACTAGATTTGCGAACAACAATGTATAAAATTACACCCGACCGGTCAATGACTCAGAGAGTAACTTCAGAATAAATTCCTACCGAAATTTGTATGTGAGATATCATAATAAACATTTTCCGCTTGATGAACGCATTAACGATATTTACAGTTACGTGAGTCACATAACAGTAAGTGTAACAATTTTACTAGTAGATAATACGCGCACTGTAGCTTGTGGACTTTGGCTCGGTAAGTGCACCTCTTAGTACAGAAAAATGACAGTCAACGAGTCAACGACCTTGCGATAACCCTTGCTTCTGTGTGAATATACAAACACACCTACCACGTCTACCCGGGAACCTTATCTTAATTGCCTGCCTATATACCGATGCAGCGTGACAAACTAACAATAAACATTCTATACAAGGTTACACCGCATTCACCGATACTGGATACAGAAAAATATGTGTAGAAATAATCTGATAGAAATAATACGATTGTAAATTGCCCTGCGGTTTAATACAGCACGTTAGCCGGGCAACCTTCACAATTTTCTAACATAGGTACGTACTTTCAACAATTTCCCCTTTGCAGTGATTGCGATATAACTAACATTATACGGCAATAAAATAATAAAAACGACGCGCAGGCGCAGCCGTACAAAAGGAGATCTACCACAAAATAACATCATAAACCTTCGAAGAATTTTTTTTCTCTTCCTTGTCCGTTACCGTGTAATTTATAATCTGTATTTACTCCGAGTAAACTATATTATTACTGTGAGAAATTATTCAATAAACTCTGATGTATCTCTCGAATTGCTTCAATAATAACATTAATGATATGTAAATTGCACTTTTCACTAGCATTTTAAGGATTTATTGATGGTTGAGGAATTAATTTCAATATGGTTTATTTATTATAGCGAATTGATAATGCCGCATTTATATGTTGAAGATATTTTAAAAGCTGACACGCTTGTAGCCCGATGATAAACAACGGTGTTCGGTGGTGCCACGGTTCACGATCGCCATTCGGTCGGGTATTGCTTTAATAATGCCTGTCCAAAATAGGAAAAGCACGCTCGTCAAGTGCGAATGCTGCGATAGGCACCTGCCGATGACCCTCGCGACTAACGGGGATGCCAAACATGCGACTCCGTGAGAACAGCACATTTCACTCATACTCCTCGAATACTGACTTGGTAAACTTTGTACTGTTAGGTTGCCATAAACGAAAAAAGATCTGTCCACTAAAGGGTCTGGTAGCTCTTTGGGGGGAGGAAACTTACATTACTGTAGTCAAATAAAGCGTAATTTAAATTAGGTATAACTATGACCAATAATACTTTACTTTAATTCAGATATGAAACTAGGCAATAGTCATAACCAATGGACTTATAATTTTAGTTTTTATTTATATTTTATATTACTTGTGCGTGAATTTGGTTGCCTAACGCTATAAAATTAATTTCTATAATATATTTTCTTACTTTTACCACAAAATTTTGAAAGTTGATTAACTGTTATTACTTTATAACCTTCAATTTCTTCATACATACAACATACCAATATCGTAAATGGTTTTCACATATTCCAAACCACTGGTTCGTACATAACGGCACCAAATTAATACGAAACCCTAAAAGCATTAAACAAAACCGTACAGAGATCATTGCAAATTGGCAGCTCGGCACAACCACGGCCATTTGAATAAAGGTCGGCGATCGACACCTCGTTGAAGCCGTCAAGATTCCCATCTGACACCATCGCGGGTATGTGTGCCGAGTAACTGTTTCAATAAACATCGCCATTGAAAGCCACGTAAACACTTACGACCCGCAGCTCAGAGAAACCGCTCCATCAGGTCAAATCAAATTACGCGAGGCCAAACAATAACAAGGAAGCGGAATCTTCAAATCACTCCGTAATGACTTTCAAAGTCCATAGAGTAGAAACTGACTATTGCTCATTCTGTATCGCCATCGGGAAACGTCAAAAAGTACAGCCCTCTGAATGCGTCGGCAGATCAATTAATATTGCAGCATTGGACTCCCACTCGCCCACCTGCGCCCGCGCAGTCCTGGACGAGATGAAACGTCGCCGCGGACAATATTATGATAAACGATATGTAGACTAAGACCGCTTTTATTTATTGCCTGTTTAGCTGCCGCTTCCTCTTCCATTATTGTTAGTCTATTAAATTACCTTTAAATACTTACATTCCAACTCAAAATAATAGAGTTCATGTAAGTTAATAAAGGGCAATCGTATAAGAGTCGTCGTTCCAGAATGACAAGTGAGAAATTAAATGTTTCCATTAGGCTAGCTTTTAAACAAAGGTTCCGGAAGAAAAGAAACACTTTTAACCATTATCAGACCGTAAATGGACAAAAACGATTAACCAAGTTAAACGTTTCACGACAAAGGGCTACAAAATTAAGCTACAAAGTATTAAGTGAGAAGTTGTGTTTTGGATGACCTTCACAGATTGACCATTTATTTAATGCGGGCAGTTAAAATATTTTACAGTCAACTTAAATAGGAATTACGTCTATAAAAACAATGGTTAGGCTTCCGTCATAGAATACTTTATTATGGTTAGTTTGCGTCTACTTTTTCCGTAAGTATTTTTCCATTCCTCGTATAAAAATAGAAACTAATAGATTAACTGGAAATAAATACAACATGTTTTAAGGATAGTCTGTTTTAACTTCATAAGTATTACGACGCAGGAGGCGTAAACTTGACTTCACGACTGAGCGCTTTTATATTTGGAGAGGCGCAAAAAATAACCCTGATATGCTGCCACCCACGTGGCTCACAAATTGGTTCTCGCTCACTCAAAGTCTATACTAAAACAAATGTTTCTAATCCACGTCAGTGTATGCGGAAGAATTAACACAAATGGGAGACCTTTGTTTGTCTGGCATGATTGTTTTACGCCTAACACCTACTTAACGCAGGAACCTGCTATTTCTAACCCGTTCAGAGAACTTGCTGCAGATTACATACGGATTATGTTATTTGTCGCTTTTGGGAGCTGTGTAATGTAATTATAACGATGTGAATTGTACTCAAAGAATCTCGTATAAGGTCAACATAATACCCGTGTGGTTTCAAGAGGTTACTAACGTTTTTTCCAAATCTGCAACGAGTAAAGTTTTCATAGTGACTCCATGTAAATATTTTATAACAGAGGATTCGTGCTAGGTCCCTACGCTAGGTATTAATTCAAAAGTACTCAACACACACTTTCCTCTGCCAAGACATAACATGCTAAATGGTATAGCAGGGTATCATTGCCCTCAGTTTTTTACGATATCCCGTGATGATATGTAGAAGTAGTATCATTTAAACATAATTACAACATTAACTTAACAACCAACATACAATGTATATGCTGTAATTATCTCCAACTTATTCAGCTAAATTTTTTCCACACTTAATTTAATAGTCCCTGACAGAAATCTTCTTATCAGGGTATCGATGGAATCTGGTTCCCTAATCAACATGTTTAGATGATTCTTGAATTGATCAGCTTAGATTAAATGTGTCATATTATGCAAATCTCTCTACCAGTTTCCTGATGACAAACATGGTAGTTGATGGATACGTAGACGGTGCCAATTATCGCTGTGATTAAGCTATTTATTAATTGTGTTTCCGAGTTCACAAAACGATAAATTACAATGTAAAGGGGGTTAAGAAATGTTGTCATATTGATGTAGCAGCATAACTTATACTCTTTTATTTTGAATCTTTGAAATGTTAAAAGGACAACAAAGTGCGTGATCGTAATTATAAATCATGTTTAAACATTTCTGAGAAAACATTTTGGTGGTTACGTAAGTTTTTTGAAGAGCGAGTCGAAGCAAAGAAAGAAAGTGTTGCGAAACTTTTCCATTTCTCTCTATTGAGCATTTTATTTTTTATCAAGATTATGAACGTAAAAATTTGAATACTATGTAAGTAGGTACCTAACAATATAAGGGATTTGCAGCTATCCTTTTAACCTCTCCCGCCGCTAGGTTCATACTCAGGTTACAGCAAGTAAGACTATGTAAATTTATCGATATTCGCTTGGACAAGATGCCGCATTCCGATGGCCAAAGACCCCGCTTCGACGTGATACATTGCCTCCCTGAGCAGGCTCCTATTCCCATATAAACCTAAAAGAGTAAATTCAATAAAACCCAACAGCTTCAATATGTACTAGAGATGAAAAGTCGTATGCAACATAAATAACAAACACGCGATAAATTCTTTAACTTATCATTTCTTTAACATTTAGTCCTTGCGAATGGGAACACTTGATCAAACAGGGCATACGAAGCCATTGTCTCCCGTGCATAATGTGCCGGTGTCGCAACCAGCAACGAAGCGCAAACGCATTCTTGACTAGATGCAGTTTACTGGATGTGTCAGACACTAGGAATCCGTGTAACATCGTAAACTGTCTCAATAATAACCCAAAAGCAATGAACTACATAGACAAACGAATATCAAATCGTAAGTATCTAAATGTAGGCTAAATCTAGTTTTGGTTTCAAACAACTAGCTACCGTAACAGTAGAAACTGTTAATCTGTTTAGTTGAGCGCACGAAGCTTATTTTCGTTTAATGGCCGTGACCTTTTCACCACTGGATACCAAGCAAATGACCAGCGCTTGCGCCGCCATCAGTCCCCACCGAATCGCTTTCTTCTGACCCCCTTTTCGTAAACAATACTCTGGCATCGTAGAAAGTAGAGAGATATACAAGATTCGACGTTCTACAGCAATTCAGCCGATATCGTAAACATTGAATCTCGCTTCAAGTGTACTTGTAATCGCGTAATCAACATAAATTTGCCACGGAAAAGCGAACTTCGAAATGTAAATTTCCATCGTGTGAACGACGAAATAGGATATTTCAAAAGCTATTACTTTAACTGCTCTTCAGACTGCTATTTTAGTTGGTCGTGAACTCAAGTAACTTTCTGTTACGGTCGAATCTTAATCGGGATGTATGCATTTATTTTACTGGTAGCAAAAGCTTCGCGACGTCAATCCAGCTCTATCTCAATTGATAGTTTCCTGTTTGTGTTAGAGGCAAGTCTATCGCGCAACTGTCTGCGTACGCGACACACTTCATTTGCCTCTGCGCGTGCGCCTATAGAAAGTGACGCTCTGTCATCCGTTATGCACTCAAATTGGAAAGAGCTATTCGGCGGAAACGGAAAACGAAATGGCTTGGTATAAAAATAAAGCAACATGCATCAAAAATTGCAACATACTCTAAAAGATTTATGAATTCCTTCCACTTTATATTGTTTGAAGTTTTTTGCTTTGGTCACGCGTCGTTTTTGATTTTTTGCCTGTTTTTACAGCGCCCAATTTACACCTTCGTCAGCGTTTAATTTCTTGTTATTACAACGTGCTTATTAGTCGCAGTCGTGTAGGCAGTATATCAGCGGCAGAATTAATTTATTCTCGTGGGCAGAGTGGCAGCGGAGGCCAAAATACACGGCGTCGAATTACCGTCTTCTAATCACACCGCCTAGCTGACAACCAGAGCTAGATCGTGACACTAACCACAAAAAAGCTTAATCACCACTGTGATGGTGACAGTCATCTTCACACTTCAACACCTTGCTATCAACAATTTCTTGTCACACCTCCGAGACGAATTTCAAGACATACGCTAGTTCATCGAACTAGTGTTATGCCATACCTCTCATGGAGGCGTGCAGGTGTCAATTAAAACGAATATCAGCTACATATTAGTCATCAAAAAGGTTTTTAATAAACTATTTTAAGTCCATGCTTGGGGTATGAGTCAGCTAAGAAAGGATAAGCTTGTTCAGTCATTGATTACGTCAACATAACACGTTTTAATTTTGCGTGATGTTTATACGCTTGAGATATACCTTCAAGTCGGTTATTAAAAAAATAAAACTACTAAACATTCAACTATATCGAGTTGAACTAAGGTATTTGCAATGGTTCGCTGCATGCATGGCAATAAAACAACTCTAACGTTAGATAAATCTACTACTAGTCGAGAACTGGCCACGAACAATAGCCGCAGAGAAAGGCCAAAATAAAGGTCAGGGCCTGTCCCATTAAATATTCATGCATGGGGGTATATTCGCAAATCGTGCGCATATAGAAACTACTTTAATGCAAAACTAGCTGAATTCAATTGTTGCGTGAAGGTCTATCTCCTCGCGTAAAAAAATTAGCAAAAATCCGATCGACTTTTAAAGCATTGTCACTGACAAATATGAATTTGCCTAAGATCTGCTTGACGTTTAATTTCTTCGCCGGATTGAGACGTCAGAGAGGGCAAAGATTTACAGCGTCGGCGCTAGCGCATGTGCCCTTCCGCTGAGCTGATGTATAGCCTCTCTAATTATATTTACGCGTCCCGGTTGACGTACGATAAATCCTCAAGGTATGCCGGAATAACACCGCCGTTTATGGTTAATAGCAGAAACCCTCGTAATATCCATCACCGGCGACATCTGAATTAGTACAAAATTAGAGAACCAGCGATAAAACGTAATTAGTTTCTGTTACGGCGACAAGGTTTAGAACTGCATGCACTTTCAATCACTATGGATTTGAAACTCGAAATATGTCAGACTTATTTATGTGAGCTCATCGTGTAAGCCACCGCGCGACGCGTGACGTATGATATCCTAGGTCCTGGCAGTCGATGGAAATACTCCGGAAGGTTACAAATAAACAGAGGAGACATCTATGATCGCGGGAACGTTGACCCCACCAAGGTTAGGGAAGGGAGTGTAAGCATATCTCGACAACAACGAATCCATCAACGGAGCAAACAATGTAACTGAGACGCGCCGACATTCGCTCCACGACTCGTAACACTATCTACGCATCTCCACCCAGGGGATTTGCAGTATGATAACTACATGTTTGCTGAGCGATAAATAATATACGTCAAACATAGGGTAATTTAGATTTAAGCTTGGCATACCAACCGAGGATTATCAATAAAAATCAAGTTAAAAAGCATGTTTTTGACGAAACTTAATTAGGTGTGTCAAGATCTGACGCAGATACCTATTGCCGCCCATATCTAGACACCGAAGGCCGACAAGACTTTCGCTACGCAGAGTTGGGTTACATTATGCGACTGGCCCAACTACACAGTCGGAAAACCTAGCCACCTACGTGAACACGACACTAACATCGGATGTAGGTTTCCCGTCGCACGCACTCGATTAACATAAGAACAATCGATCTCGGTGCACACAGGAGCCGTGTTGACATTGGCCAATATATTAGCCACATCAAAAAGCGACATTCCAATGTGTTTTTGTGAGTGCGAGAGAGAATTGTTCTCGAGCCGCCCACGTGTACCGAGGTGTCGCGGAGTTACACAACGCGCGGCCTGCATGGGCGACAGCCCGCGACACGGCAGGCAGCTCGCAGGTTGCCTGCTGCGATCGGCCTTGCGAATCAAGGGCATCCACGCGCCGCCCGCAACCGGCAATATGTGACGCTCAACAGGCATGACTATACTCGCAACCCTATCCAAATGTTACCGTCACCTTCAAACAACTTAGAACGACAAACCTAAATACTTGGTCAATTAAGTAACAACGCGACCGACCTCAAGTGACGGCAATTAATTAAGTTTACAAATATCTCTGTTAGTCATTAGGCCAACTCGCGAGAGCTAAAAACGTAATTCTAATAATTGACACATCCGAAATAGCCTCGTGACAAACGAAACCAAAAGTGACGCGTGATGCAACGATCCCGAATTTAGCCGGTGCATCGGCCGAGGAAGAACGTCTTGCTCGCCGCTGCCAAACTCCTGGCATTTTGCACTAATGACACGAATAAGATATTAAAGCTGATAGCGCAACATCGGCGTCTCGCCCTCCACCTTCGGTATTCGGGGCACGAGTGCTGCTAAATTTAACCCACGTACCGTACATGCACTCGTGGCGTTAATGCATCACGCATCTCGATATGCGAATGAGGGATATCACCGTTAGGGTTATGCAAGGGGCGTGCTTGTTGTTTTTGATTTAAGACTTTTCCACATAGCTGTACATTTTATATAACAGGCGAAGTTTTACACACAGCTGTGCCCTGCGATATCCAAGGGTCAGTTCAGACTATTCCGTAACCATCGATAACAGTCCTTTCAAGTTTTAAGCCAAAAAGCTCTGTGTTTGTGTCGTATATTGCGGCGAATGTGTTTTGCTGGCAGGGTAGGGGGGGGTGTGTGAAGGCGCCGCGGTGACACGGCGGCGGCGCGGGCGCGGGTCGGAGGTCCGGCCGCATTCCGCCGCCGCACGAAAGTGAAACCGCTTCGGCGACGACCGCTCAGCAGTAGAAAGTCCGCGATTACAACTCACTGGTATTGGCGAGGACGGTGTGCAAAAACCGACTACTATCTCTGCACCCGGGAAAAGATACGCCCCGGGCTGTTGGACGGATAGCGAAATTTATGGTCATGATAGCATCTAGCAATAACAAGTTTATTTTAGGTGTATTATTTGAAACATTGTTTAAATATTAGGACTTTAAAATATAATACATAATCTTAGACACAGGTGTTGTTGGTCATTTGAGTTTCCTGTTTGAAGCTAGGCTCTCAGCCTTATGTATAGACCTATGTAAGCATTTTAAACAGGATTACCTACCCTCAATCTTCGGCACTGTTTCTTTAGTTAGGAATTGGAGATGCATAATTTTTTTAAAGAAATAGATATAACAAGAATACAGTAGGGTTGCCAATAATTGGATGTTGACCAATATTTATATTTAAAGCAAAAAATAATTATTATACTGGTTTAAATTTCAAAATATGGACATTTAAGCATTTGCAGCACACCAATATTATTACATTTTAATTATTATATCACACACAACAGATTACAAATATTACAAAAAAAATTATTTTATATTATACACACAACATTATCTTCACACAATCACACCAGTCATTACTTTTATTGTTTTACTTTATAAAGTCCCACAAATGAAATTACTAGCTTAATCAATAAATACTACCCACTAGTAGACTATGAAACATGTTAGTTTAGTTTTTTGCCAAAACACAAATAATTTTCTATAGATTTATCAACTTTTTATTTATGTAAAAGATAGTTCCCTAACCATCACAAATAAAATAGGTAAGTAAATTTTAATTTAAATATTTATATATGACCCAAAAGGCCAATTTGTACAGATGAAAATATATTTTTATTTCAACTTACCTATCAGTAAAACAAATTAAATTTAAATAAATATGACTGATTGAAATAATGAGTAGTTTTGTTGTAATAATATGTATAATCCATACCGTAAATATAAATAATTTTCTAATTTAAGACTTGATTAAATCTCAAAATAAGATAGATTTTATTCCGTTAAAATGATAAAAGTTTTGCATCAAATTTTCAGGTAAGTTTGTAGTCATTATAAAAGCAATAAAAATTTTATATTCGTGTATTCAGAAGCCACATTTTATGATTGTTTTTAACCTGCCTGTACAGATACTGCAATTTGTAAAGTTAAAAACAATAAACTTATCAGCTAGTATCAAACTCATCAGTCATGTGTATCTAGACATATTTGATAAACTATTACACGGGTAACTTTACTTACCTTCATCTACATACAAGTTGCTGCCAAAAGACTACAGTTTATTTTATAGTAATATCTGTTTTATGGAAATGTGTGACAAGTTGCATGTCTGGATCAAAAAATATACATAATTGACCATGACTGGAAAACATTCTGTGAAGTGATAGGTTATAAAATGAATTATAATGACGTCAGTGATAATGCTCATTGTACTAACGTATAATAGTACCTAAACTTGACATTATCATGGCGTCGGCTTTGGTTTTAGCAACATATTCCAAAAAAACTTAAGTTTTAGAAAAGTTTCGAAACAGGTTTTTAAATAATGACAGGAACGAGACGGTTACAAATCAACTGACCTTGCAAATGGTGTCTGTTCGACGTGATAGACGTCTGTGATGGGTTCTGTACGCATGATGCTGCGTAGCTTCTCCTCGGACAGCTCCAGCAGTCCATCACTAGCAGTCTTGTAGTCCCCTTTACTCAAACCACTCAACACACTCATTTTAACGTGTAAACGACTAACGGATCGACCTCAAAAATATACGTTTCCGAATGTTACAGAACGATTCACAACAGTCCTTACAATAAAAAATACACTTACTAATAAAATAAACGTATCAATTAGGACACATGAAACATTTCAAAGCCTCCGGTTCTTTTAGTAACTGTATGCGGTCCCTTGTCATTGCGAGAAGTTATTGCGGTTTTGAATTCACCACTAAAATGAACACGCTACTAAATAAACTGGCGCTTAACACTTCATCATATTGCAATGAAAAGTAATAAGATTTTTATTTACACACGCGTTTCGTGAAAACTTAGTAAAAACAAGCCCGCGCGGACAGCTGCGCATCGACGAGTCGACCGCACTTCGCCGTACACGTTTCTGCCGTTGTTCGTGGCAACAAACAAAACAAATGCGCTGCGACGCGCGGGGTAAGGCAGTGTTGCTAACCTCCAACAATGAAAACCGCTATAAATTCAGTCAGACTTGTCACAAACACACCTCTCTGACAAATTCTATTTCTTAGTGCTTTTTTACATATTTTACAAAAAAAGGTGTTAATATTTCACATTATTAGAAGGCAGTAGTATCAAAAACAATTAACAGTTGTAGTTGGTAGGTAGTCAAAGGAGAAAAACATTGCAAAGTATAGCTAATTTTTTTGAAACTTAGTTGAATCAGTAAAAGGAACTTACTTTATTTTGGCGCTGGGTGGGATGGGGTACTTATTTTTACTTCTCTTTTATTAATGCACTTGTAAATTACCCGCAGCTTTGCATGCGTAAATCTTGCTTCTTGTCAATTTTTAAATTTAATTAAACACTCTCTTAACTTTAATTGGCGTGTATGTTATTCTGAGTTATAATCTTTTTTTCACATAATTATACCCGAATCCAACCAGCCGTTTTTGCATAATTGAGTTACAAACATCCAAACATCTACAATACTATACTATACTTATATTAGAGTATAAAGATAAGTTTCTTTTTACTTAAATTCGTATTTCCATCAATATCTTATTTCCAAAATTTGTATTTTGTACATATATAGTATTATGAAATGATACATAATATGCCGTGGTCACGGGTAGACTGACCCTACTACCCGTGATCACGTCGAATAAATAAAAATAATTTAATAAACGCGTAAAACCCGTTAAAATGAGTTTAATTTCAAATAATAGTGATCGCGTAAATCTAAGAAGTTACAATAATACAATTTTTACTTGATAAAGTAAAGATAAAAACTTAATAAAAAAAACCTGTTCTCGGGAAGAAAACAATGTAGTTCTTTCCCTGAATAGTTATCATGATCCATAACAAAATATAAAAAAAACAAACTCGAGATAATTTGATAAACAAAATTATAGTAAGTAAAGTAACTTAAGACAATTTATATAGAATAAAATAAAAGACAATATCAACAAATTGGGAACACTATTGCAATCTCTCGCTCACTTTTCATTCAAATTCTACCCATTTCGTTGGTTCTCGCTCTTCTCGAGTGTAGGTATTCGCTTTGTTCTACAAAGGGCAACCTATATCTTGCTCAAGGCCAACACAACTTTACTATGCAATTAGTTCGTAAGTTAACCACTAGATGTCGTTGTAACAAATACACGATTTCACAGTCAAGAAAATAATTAATAAAGCTATAAAAAGTGACTTTATGGGCATTTAAAATATTTAAAGTACCCCTTAATTACAGAGACGATTGCTGAAAATGGCCATAAATCATATTTTGGCGGTACGCACTTAAAAAATGCATACACTTAAAAACCTATATTAGCTGGATTGTCAACAGGGCCAAAAAATATTTAAGCTAACAAGTTCAATGTGAGAGTAGGAATATGATATCATATTTATAAATAAACGAGTGAACTACTCGACAGCTAGCTTGGAAGCAGCTAACTCAGCTAAGTAATGTACGTGGCCGGGCCACACTTGAACGAGACATACCTACCTGTATGGGACATAGTCGTAATTATGGGTGTCTCCTGTTTACATAATAGTTACGTAGTAGTAATAAATAGCTCAATCAATAATATAAGTAGGGATCTTTCCTCAAGATCTTACGTATTGTAGCGACATCTCTGTGCCGACGACGTCAGCTTCGTTACCTGCGGTAGCTCAGGAAAAACTAAAGCATACCTAGAACCAAAGAGAATTTAATCACTACGTTTTAAGAGTCGGAACCTAGAACATAGGTTTTGTATGCTGATCGATGCAATCTTTAGCCAACCTAGCGTTAACAGCTGTCAAACTGACGTATACAACTAGTGTTGTGCTGTTCATAGTAGGAATAATATCGACATAGTGATGTCATAACATCGACAAAATCGATATCGGTAATTGACTGGGTGGAATAGGATTTGCTATTTGATTTAATAATTTATTTGAAAGTAAACAAACAATGTTAGTTGAAGTATTATTTTATTTACACATTTAAATTTCTTGCGCTAAAAATAACTTGAAATATACACAATAAAATTTTTCAATTAATTTTTAGCTGAAGAATTGGTGTGCATCTGAACTGAGGGCCCATTTTTCAAATGTTTGCGAAACTAAAACTTACAGGGCATCTAGTTAAAAATTATTAAAATTGAAAGCAATAACTCTTAAATTTCTTAAACATGAAACAAAAAAAAAGCGGCCAAGTGCGAGTCGGACTCGCTCATGAAGGGTTCCGTGGTAGTAATCATATTGTTTATGAAAACTTTTTTCGCTTACTAAAAATAACTTTCTTTTGCAGGGTCCAACGCCTTCCTCTGGGTTTTCTGTTTTCATTTTTACAAGCATTAAGCACCATCTCTTTTAAAACGGGTGACTTAATTTTTTCAATAAGCATAGCACTTTTCTTTAAAGAATTTAAGGTGCATTTAGTTTTAGTTAGCCTCTCAACTAATTTCCTTTTCCTAGGTGTAAGTTCTGAAAAAAGAAAAATTAAAAATAATTATAAAATGCAACCAATGTGGTTTGGGCTACAGAATGTGTTAGTGTGATTTTATAAGTCTGTAATTTTATTTTTGTCGCCATAACTTAATCACTGAAAGATCTTAAAACAAAGCCTCAGACCATCATACTGAGCATCTTTCTTGAAGAAAGAAAAAAGAAAAAATAAATTGACTTTCCATACAAAACCAACAGCTGGTGCGGAGATTTTTTATGATTTTGTATTTTTTTTGTTTCCGTTAATGTATTACTCTTAAAATACTATTAGATGATTTTAAATGGAACTTATTTAAATCTCCATAAACAAATAATAATTTTACCTTCATTTTCTACGAGCTTTCGTTTGACTCCTTTTGATCCCGTCGCAACTGAAGTTGCTGTAGTTTCAGTGTTAATTGGATCTCCACTGCTAGTTGAGGGTAAACTCGAGCAAGCAGAATCTGAAATTTATACCAAGAATATTATTAACCTACCAGCTGACCCTCCAATGTTGCCATGTAAAATCTGCATGGAACTAAACAACACAAAAATGATTAAAATCAGTTCAGCCTTTTAGGAGGAGTAGGGTAACAACACCGTAACAGCAGTTTTTGCAACATTTAAAAAAAAGATTTGGCCAAATTGGTCGAGGCGTTGTTGAGTTATGCGCTTACCAACACATTTTGCGATTCATTTTTATATTATAGACTAGGGGCCGCGCGCGACTCCGTCCGCGTAGAAGTCGGTTTCCCGTGGGAATGCGAAGTTTTCCCGCGGTAAAAAGTTCTCTTAATTCTTTCATACATATATTTGTGGTATCTAGAACCGTTTTTGGCAGCGCACGCAACGGAAGCTCTCAAGGATGAATAATTTTCCCCGTTTTTTTTCACATTTTCCATTATTTCTTCGCTCTTTATAGTTGCAACGTGATGTTATATAGCCTAAAGCCTGCCTCAATAATTGGTCTATTCAACACAAAAAGAATTTTTAAAATCAAACCAGTAGTTCCTGAGATTAGAGCGTTCAAACAAACAAACAAACAAACAAACAAACAAACAAACAAACAAACAAACAAACTCTTCAGCTTTATAATATTAGTATAGATTTATTTATTTATTCAAATTTTTTATTATTTTCAAATGGTGATCTCATGGAACCAAACAAAATAATCCGGTCGTTCAGGATCTATTAGATGGCAAAGATCCGTACAAAATGTAAGTATATATATAATTTTTAAAATTAACTGATCACATTGAGAAATAGCGGTTTTAGTAGTTTGTCTGAAGTAAAACTAACCTTGCACATTTTTTACTATGCAGGTACTAGAAGCTGGACCAAGCACAGTTACTGTGCTGATAGACTGATCTCCTTTACTGGTTGAGGGCATATAATATGTCTCAACAGAACCTGAAAAAGATATGGCATTTTTATTGACTGATATACTTCATCTAATTTAGAAACGTGTACCTACTCTTTCTACTATACTATTAAAATAATCTTTAGTAGTATCTGACTGACAAAATAAATCTTACCTTGAAAATTTTTTACTGCGCTAGTGCTAGACAATGGGCCCGCTGCAGCCACTGTGCTGCTACATTGTTGTACTATGCTGGTTGAGGGCATATTATGTGTCTCAACAGAATCTAAAAAATATATTGCATTGTTACTGACTGATATAATGTACTGTTCCTAGTATACTATTAAAATCATCTTTAGTAGTATCTGACTAAGAAAATAAATCTCACCTTGAACATTTTTTACTGCGCTAGTGCTAGACAATGGGCCCGCTTCAACCACTGTGCTGCCACATTGTTCTACTCTGCTGGTTGAGGGCATATGTGTCTCAACAGAATCTAAAAAATATATTGCATTGTTACTGACTGATATAATGTACTGTTCCTAGTATACTATTGAAATCATCTTTAGTAGTATCTGACTAAGAAAATAAATCTCACCTTGAACATTTTTTACAGCGCTGGTGCTAGATAATGGGCCAGATGCAGCCACTATATTCTGCTACATTCGCGCTAAAAAATGTTTTTAATCTTTGTATACAGATGTCAATGCAGAAACAGCCAATACATTACATTAAATTACATTTTACCATGCCTTAAAGATATATATCTTATTAATAAACTAACTCACCTTGGTGGAGTGGAAAGTGAGCTAATTGATAATCATTTAGTGGAGGTGCTGTCAGATGAAGGGAAGGTTGAGCACGCTTCTTGAGCCGTTTTCCCGACTTAGCAAAATCTTTCGGCTTGAAATGAAGACTGCAAATATACTTTGCAGAGTTTAATTTTTGTAAAGGCAAATGAGAAAGGTCTTCATTTCCTGTAACTCGAACCCATTCTCGGCAGCTGAAATAACGAAGGCACAACATAAAAAAAATAAATTAGAAAAAAATTAACTTGACAGATGCTGTTCTCTTATACATACATTGTGACTAAAATGAGATTGAGCAGGCCACATTGAAAGACACACAAAGAAAGTGATGGACTATCTAGTATATGAACAACAAAGTAGGCTGGCCCACGGTCAAAGGGTTAAATACTTACCGATTTTCGTTCAATGGGAAATTGGCAAAAAACATGGTATCTGGAGAATGTGCCTCTTTGATACCACATATTTTACAAGTCCGGCGAGCACCCTTCTTTTTGACACTTGCCATATTTCAGCTGGGGTAGGTACAGCTCACAAAATGCACGTGCACCAAACTTAATGTAGGTAGTCGAGCTATGTATCTCAATTCTCAAATCACAGCGACAGCACAGTAGGACTTACACCAAACATAAAATAATGGAGTCTCTATCTCAAATCACAGCTCAATTCTAAAAAAAAATTATGTAAAAGTTACGAGTAAGACGGAGGAATAAATAGATACTCAACTCAACGTCTGTAAACTCACTTAGGAAAGCTTTTACACAAGAAAATTGTAAAAATGTAGAAAAACACGACCCGCCGGAAAAACAGTGAGGACATGTTTGTGCAGTGTTGCTATACTAATTTTTGGTTTCTTACAATACTTTCGTTATTTCATTCAAAACATAAATATATGGGCATTGACATAAAAAATTAAGTTTTCATTCGTTAGATAAAATAGATATTTAAATTTAAAAACTAAATGCATACAAATTTAATTTGAATTACCAAATTTTATCATTAAACATTTTCTACTATATTTTTTTTAATGGCATCTCCAAATATTGTGCTATAATGTTGCCGCAACATTGCACAGATGGTCATACAAAAATATTTTGTTCTTAGTTTCCCCCCACTGCCTAGAACCGCAAAATCAATTTTTTACTTTCTTTAGTTGAACTTTTTGTTTGAAAACTTTAGAGTCATAAAAAAAGATACCTAAATGAATTCAATTCAATTCTTTATTTTGTAATGCACAAAACATTACTCCAGAGTAAAATATCAACATCAATTCTATACCAATAACAAATAAAGCACATTTGAAACAAAACTTAAGTCTAAAACTAGTATTAAGTCGTTTTCTTTCACAATCAAAACAAAGTTTTTTTTATTATCTACGCTAAATTGCTAATATACAATTCTATCAGATAATATCTAATTTATCCAAGTCTTTTAAAAAAGGCCTTAGGTCGACTAGCTTAAAAAGTCTCATAATGCATACTAAATTTTTCCTTGTTATCACAGTATTTCGTTCCTAGTTAGGATTAACCAAATACTGTACCGTAATACAGTTTATCTGTTCAAGTTTTTTCTGTTACCTTTGGTTACAGGTGAATGCAGAGTAGATAGGTGATTGATTGAAAGATATAGTAATTTTAATGAACAATTTATTATTACCTTAAATAAATGAAATATGCCTAAAACCTAGCTTTATGATGTTGATGGAAAATTTTCATTAACTATTGTTATTATATCTTTAACCTCTTGTTCAGTCAATCTCTCTTCACTTTCTTGCACAATCTGTAAAGAGAAAGATATAAAATAAATCTCCTTAATGTAGGTAAGAGTAAAGTAGTTGCTTTAAATCTTACTCGCTTATTCCTTTTTACCCGAGAAACAGATTTTGATCTTTGATTTAAAATCTCATTCAGATATTTTTCTTCATTTCATGGTTTTTTATTTATAAAAATTGGGTATTATAATGCCTGTAGTCTTTTCGCCAAATGAAAACCTATTTTTCATTATTTGAAACCTACCTATTTAATTAAACATTTCTTTTATTTATAATCCAATATTATTTTTTACTAAACATTTACGTTTATGGTACAATCAGTAAAACTACAAGAAATTTAATACTAAGAGGCAGGATGGTGCAAGTAATACTGTTACAAAAATCAAAAAAGATCTAGAAATGTCTAATACTATCATAGCCTATTCAGAGACTTGAATTATATTTACCAGCTGTATTTCAAGTTCTGTTCTTGGTGGTGTGTTCACCATCATGAGTTTCTCTATTTTTGTAAGTTTGAATTGTTTTGTAGCTTCTAGAAACTTCTGTATTGATTGTGGGCTCTGTTGTTTACATTCGGTATCCTGTAGATAATGTATTGTCTGAAATAAGTAAAATTATGATATTTATAATAGGGTTCCTGCCATGTTTACCCAACTTGAGAAATTCGGACACTCTCTAAACAAGTTCAGTGTCATTTTTACTAATCTTATTTTTCTTAGACAACCTTTATAAGGAAAGTCTTCATATGGTTGTGCAAAAAACATTTTGAAAAACTTAATATAATCATCAATATTGTAAAAATCAGCATACTTCATAAGTAACAGTTGCTAAAGACCCTTCTCTTTTATGTTTCTTCTGGGTGTTATCTTTAAGCTGCAGTAAAAGTTGCATAACCTCATAGTTACATAGAAAAGCTGCATTAGACTTGAGCCTGAAATAATGAAATTTATTCCCGTTTTATTACAATTAGTCAACCAAACTAATCTTAATATAACTTTGCTTAAAATAATAAAGTTCTGACCTTCTAACTTGTTAAGGATTACAAGAAATTAATTGATAAATGGAATAGAGATCAAAAACCGTTCTAAATATATATTAGCAGGTTAGACTACAGAATAATAAATCTCTTGTGTATTTTGATATCTTTAGTCACAGGCTCTGTTCGTTAGTTTATTCTGGTATAATAGTAGACTTACTTACGTTTCCATGGTTATCTTGCGCTAAACCGTAAGATTAGTGTTCACATTCATAAATAATAGTTCATTTTATTCTGTATAAACTTCAGGTATCTTCTCATTAATCACAGATTTCTATTGCCCTTTAAAGAAAATGTGTTTGTGGTGTTGAAAAAAATGAAAAACAACACATCTTCAATTCAACTTCAACTTTTGGGCAATTTTGGCTACATTACATTATACACTCAACAAAACTTGTCAATGTCAAGTTGACATAGGTTAGACTACATAACTTTTTTTTCCTTCTTTCTGGCCATGGTGCGCTTAAACATTGTGCCAATGAAAAGTGAGTGGCTACATAACATTCATTTAACAATATAAATATATTTGTAGAATTTTGGACTCTAGTAAATAGTGTCTTTAAGAATACGTTTTAGATTTTTAAAAAAGTATTATTTCTAGTTTCATCAAAATAATGATGCCACGAAGTTAATGAACCCACTGTAACTTTATATGGGATGATTTGTATTAATTTATGATTGAATCTGAATAAAACAGTATTAGGCTTTAAATTAAAATTGTTTTCGTTTGGTTCTGACAATAAATAAAAAAATATTGGACTTTTAATGACAAAATCGGCGACTTTCTTAGGAAAATCTTAAAAATCGAATAATATCTTGAAATTGAACAAAAATGCAATTTAATAAGTGGAAGTAAATAGCTAATAGCCTCACTTATTCGGCATATTCATTTGGCTACCCACCCACCAAACACCCTGTATATAGTCATAAGCTTACATTACTTAAACCTTTGGGTATTTAGCTAAATGCGATGGCAATAACGGTGTTTTTCCTGTATAATTTTTCATAGACATGAGCAAAGTCGTCTTAAGAAAACTTTTTATGCAAGTTGCTAGCAAAAGGTAGCGGCAGCCATTTAAAGCTTATAACATTTTTTACATTGGTCGTGACGACGCAAACTAGGATATAGACTATATTTATTAATAATTACTAGTAAAAAAGCTGCTGCTTCGCAAGCGTGAACGTTAGCGTCTTGTCAGCGATATTTACCATTTAGAAAACATTGGTCATAATGCGAGGGGTGCGCGTGGGATACCTCCTCGTGTGGCTGTCCTGTTTCCTGCTCTCTGGAATACTTTTGTTCCACAGGGCATGGAAGTGGTTCGACCCGGTGCACCCTGGGCGTCCCGCAATCATTTAGTAAGAGCGGGAGGGAAGAACAATAATAGATCTATGATTTATTTGGTACTAGTGGCCGCCTGCGACTCCGTTCGCATGGAAGTCGGTTTCCCGTGGGAATGAGATGTTTTCCCGCGGTAAAAAGTACCCTGTGTTATTCTGACGTATAAGGTATATTTCTGCAAAGTTTCATCCAAATCTGAATCTGATCAGTACTTTTTACGGGAAAGAGTAACAAACATCCTTTCATACATCCATACTCACAAACTTCACATTTATAATATTAGTAGGACTAACACTATGAATGTCTCGTCAAAAATTTTTAGTCCATTTATGGCGTCTACTTATTATTAAAAAAATATAAAATACTTATCTATTTACATCACGAAGGAAAATGTTGTCTTTGCCCTCCGCTGTACAACATGTATTATTTTTGCAATATCGTAACCACGTAGGTAGGAGGGCATATTTTAACAGTACAAAGTGGTACCTAGTAGTGATGGGACGGCGTCTGCTTTTTACGTAGTAATGATAGTGTGGCGTACCAATGGGTTTAATGTTTTACTACACATTATGAAAACCGAGTTAAACTTTAAAGCACAAAACTTTTATTTTAAAATAAAGACATACAACATCGATAATATTATGGACATTTTCTTCTATAAAAACATGATTACTTGCAAATAGGAGCTTTTTTTGGAGGAGCGCATTTGTCATCTGAAGCACCACCTAAACAGGTATCCAACAACACAGCACAAACACGATAAGGGTCAGAATCTGCTCCGGGACGCCTATCTTCCAAATATCCTTTATCTCTTTTCTTTATACCACGTTGTAATCTGACAGATGCCTTTCTGTCTGCTATTCCCCACGAAAATTTATCGTAAGGCGACGTTTCGAATCGTCCTGAAAGCCTCATTTTATTGGAAGCCAAATCAGTTTGATACACAGCCATATGTTTTAGGTGATTTTTCTCTAGTTTCTTGCAACACTCTTCTACAAACTTATATCCGCCGGGGGCTGTCCGCATTTTCTTTACGCTAAAGTTGTGATGCATGCCGCAACCAGGATGTAACGCACCTGCTGGTTTATTATGATAGGACATAATCACTCCGTACTCTTCTCCGATCCGTGCATTAATGTACCGGGCCATCCATAAGTCGTCAGATGCTTTAATTCCATGGGAAACACCGATTTGAAATTCCCAAGAACAATACATAACTTCTGCATTGCTACCTTCGTAATCGCAACCTGCAAACAGGCTTGCTCTACAAAGAGCTTCCGCCATGTCTCTTCCTACAACATATTTGGATCCAGCTCCACAGTAGCAAAATTCATATTTGAAGTGCGGAAACCCTCCTCCTTTAGGCCAACCAAGACCCCAGCCATCATTGTCAAACATTGAGTACTCTTGCTCAAGACCGAACCAAGGGTCCTGATCTGCATATTTTACGCAAAGTTCGTTACATCTCTTTCGATGATTAGTTTTAACAGGTTCCATAGTATCTCCCTTGTAAACATCGCATAAAATAAGAATATGCGGATCCATTCTAAATGGATCTCTGTAGATTGCAACTGGATTCAAAGCCGTATCCGAATTTTGTGCATCAGCTAAACCACAAGAGCTTCCATCGAAAGACCATTTTGGGGCACCTTCAGGCATGCATGGCACAAAAGAGAGTATTCTATCCTTGGACCGCATTTCTATATTGGAACCATCGATCCAAACATAAGTAGCTAAGACTTTGTTGCAAGGAAGCGGGAGTCTATAGTACCGGTCCATAACTTTTTTGCTCGTAATATGGTTTATGCTATGTTTCAGCATACTTCTCTTTATTAGAATACTTAGATTTTGTATTTTCAAATAACTGAAACCTGTTTTAAATACCGTATTCATTTTTGTGTATACGTATAACTAAATAATTTAAAAAAATAAAACTTTGTGTTTTCAGAACTATTCACATCATAAAAAATGACAAACTGACTGATTTAGATGAAATTTGAAAAAGAAGACATTTTTTTTTTATTTTGGCTCTTCTAAAAGGTTTTATTCCGTGCTGATGAATGTCGAAATTGTCTTCTTTTTTGTTGAATCCACTAGTCATGGAGAAATAAGTTAATTAACAACTTTATTTTAAAGAAAATACGTACATTTTGGTAGGTACAGTACTTAGCTGCAGACCTACAAACCACATTTAGTCACAGCCGAGTTTTCCCCAATTATTCACAGTGTCGCTCCAGGTGGCAATCCTCTTTACTTGAACTTGTTGGAATATCTATTTTTATACACCCATTGAAAGACGATTTGGTTTGAGTTGACCCTTCCTAAATAGAATCAATATTAATTCTACTAGCTAAGAATACAAAATTCTAAAATTAAGATTTTCTTAGCATCTAGGAGAAGGTCCCCGAGATCCGGACACTTAAGGAATAACAGTAATAAAAAAGAATGCACAATAGTCTAATTTATTTATTTCACTTTAAGAAGTTTTTAATTATATGCCTTATCAACACACATAAATCACCAGTCTTAAATATTACTTTAAATGTAGTTAATATTGAGTGAAAGTTAACATAGCAAAAACGAGGTTTCTAAAAAGTCACCCTAATGACGGACAGCCAATTTTTCGATCATTTTTAAACTCAAAAATTATTTTAACAAATATCAAAACAAATCAACTGTTAATAAAGAAAACGAATCTTAGTTTTAATAAACTTTGGTCATAATCAGGAATGTTTTTTATAGGATCACAGACCTTTAATTGTACAACCTGCAAAAGTCATAAATGTAGCTAACTGAGCCCTCTTCCACATCAATAGCTAGCTTTTTTGTAAAATTTTATCTTTGGGGGTATTCAGACGATCTCGGTTTGGGTTTACCCATGTTAAACATTAAAAAATAAAACACAAAAATAATAATAACAAAAACACTTGCTGTTAAACTGTCCGGTACTAGGGAACTTTGAGAGTGTCCGAACTTAAGGACCCTCAGGTATAAACAAGAAAAATTCTCATTCAAATTGTGTGTTCAAGAATCATAAAAAAGGTATGAATTATGTAAGACTTCAGCAATAATAATTAAAAATAATGGATATCATCCCACAGTTTAAATACTATTTACAGACCCCGAAAAATTACTTGAAACAAAATTTATACTAATCACAAAATTTGGACAACGCTTCCCGACGAACGAGTCAGCACTGACTATTGGCTCTCCTCCTCGGCACTTCACTTGGGAGAACCTATCTAACCGCAGCAAAAGCAACAAATTGGCGCGCTTTTTCGTTCTGATTTTAGTTATGTCCGGCTTTAGGACCCGTCCGGGCTTATGGTACTTCCCCCTACTTACAGAAAATATTTTTGAATGACCAAAAAATGAAACATGAAATTTTCGTTAGTGAATACTGCTACTACGACTTTGGCATGAAAAACATCTAAAAGTAGATACATGCAAAGCCTTTATAAATCAAATCGGGCTTACTAAAACAATTAACTTTATAAGGTACGAAATACCTTTAGTGTCTAACTAAACACACTTTGCCGAAGTTACGCGAAGTTTGGCATTATTACGACTGCATTAGGTACAAATTGTTTTGTCTAGGTAGGTACCAATCAACTCGCTTTTTTTAAATAATACCTAATTAGTTAGTTGGTTCACACGACTTCGTTGGTATGAATGTATGAATAAATACAGCTGGGTTATTTTGTAAGCCAATGGTAATCGAGTGCAAAATTTTCAAGAATTCTAGAATGAGGTTAAATTAATGAAAATTCCAAAAAACCTTTATTTTTCATCAGTTTTAACGTTGTCCAGAATTGTTAAAAAAATGACATTCGATTACCATTGGCTTACATAATAAGGCCCTAGTTCAGTAAAATCGGTAAGCCCTTGACATTAAAGCAGAACATACAGACAGACATACACAAAATCACATTCATAATATAAGCCAATTATCATCATCATCAGCATTATCATCATTATCATTACATAGTATAAATACAAGTCGCTAATTCTGTCTATTCGATGTTAGTCCGCTTACTTCTCCTAAATTACGTAAGGGATTAAATGCGGTTTTCTCTATCTATTAGGGAATTTCTTCATTTAAATTTGTAAATAAAGAACATTCAGAAAAGTATTCGCCGAAACTTCATTAATCGACCAAAAATACACCATTGCGAAGCGTGGGCTAGTATTACCCAGGCAGCTCAATCTTAGTACGAAACTGATGGAAATGACACTGTATAATAGTAGAAAATAAGGATTTACTTATTACCTTGTACTGTTTTGCTTTCATGAAACTTTTAATTTGGTAGGATTATAATGGATAGTTAGTACTAAATACAGAAACCAGGGGCGCTGCAATCATTTCAGTGTTACTGCTTAATATAAATTGTATGTAAAGAGACTGACACAAATTTTCAAAATGTAATAGTTTTATGCAATTATTAGAATACATTACTACTATAATCAAATATATGATATATTTTTAAAATTTCGCACTTATTAGTACGGATTTCATGAGAAATACACTTTTTGCAATGTATTTTTTTAATTTAGAGGCAAGTGATTTCGAAAGTTGGTAACACTAAATATGGTGCCTGCCTTGTGTTAGCCTCAGCTGCATGTTTAGTTTTCGCACATCAACTGTGATGACAAAGACTTGTTTCAAAATAAAGCGTACAAATATTGTTAAAATTGATATAAAAGAAGAAAATAAAATATATTAAATCTATATCTACAAATGTATCATTTCAAGTCTATCTGTAAACATTGTAGTAGCTGCTATCTGAATCTATACATATGTATATTGGTTAAAAGTTGCTAAAACGCGTGTACCATGGCGCTAGTTATAACATTGCCACTATAGGGGCCGAGATTGGTCTCTGGTACAGTATATAAAAGTTACTTTATGGTATTACCTACATAAGTCGCCCCTTACCCCGCGCCTCGCTTTCAATTCTAACACGGCAGGATCAGCAAAAATGCGATTATTTTATCAGCTAATATACCTTCTACCATCCTACTACTAATGGCTACAGTTACCAGTATTACGTTGGTACCTATCCAAACCAAATCGGGTAAATTTCTAAGGGTAAATTAATTTTATATTTAACATAAAAACCATATTTTTGTCCTAAAATTAAAATTAAGACAGTTGAAAGTGAATGTGTGTCTGATACCGTAATAATGTATAGACGTTCAAGATGCGCATATTTAGGGGTTGTTGAGGAGGAGTTATGATGAAAACTTTTTTTATTTTTTTACTAGTCTCATTGTTTATGTAACTCACCTACCTACCTAGACTGTCTACCCGTGACCACGGCATTTGCAAAAATGCCGAAACGTCTAATAAATAAAAACAATTCTCGTTAAAATGAGTTTAATTTCAACTCATTGTTTATGGTTTGTATTATTGTATCGGTCTTTCAGAGTTAAATAGCAACTACTTTTTCATTCGGTCCTTTTAGTGTTCCCAACTTAGAGATTTTCTTACAGTGTCGTTCTATGTTAGTGAACCTACATGAGGAAGAGGTTATGGTAACAAAAGCATGGTGCAAAAGTTTGGGTTGTTTTATTAATATTTATGACAGTAAGTCTTGACTAGAATCTTTAATAGTGTGTATTTAATATTACAATTAGTCGGGAAAACTGTCCTTTGCAGTTGTATGATATGACATATTTTATTCAGATTATTTAATTTATTTTTTTTGATTATAAAGTCAAATAAATAAAACGTTATGGGACATTGGCAGGATTACCCCTGGGTAGAAGCCAAAATTGCCAAAAAGTTAAAATTGAAGACGTTATGGTACCAAAACCTGAGCAAGGCTGAAAGCGAACGTGGTAATGGGCAGTAATATTAATTTAAGTTATAGTTGTTTTTTGTAATTATATGTTTTTTATTTTGGTAACTTTATTTTTCATAGACAAACCGATCGTATTGAGTGTTTTCTTTCCATTCACCGCGCAGTAAGACAGTCAATTTATTCCATTCATTCTTTCTTTATCTATTCATTCCTTCGAACATATGGCGTTTTGTGCGTTCGTTCGTCCGCCATATTAAATGAAATCAATAAAATAAGACAAAATGTCGCTCTACTAAGTGCGTATTACTAATCCACCAACATCCAGTTTTTGTGTGATTAAATCATCAAGAGGATCAAGATGGAGAATTCCTACGGTGTGGGGGTGGTCAACAGATACGCTCTTTTCTTGGACGATGAGACCGATCCTCTTGATGCGTTAAAAGCGCGAGAGCAAGCAAAGGAGCTCAAAAAGAAGACCAAAGAGGCCGAGAAGGAAAACAAAGGCAAACCTGAATCCAAACCGAAAGGTGCGAGTGTTGTGCCCAGAAAAGGAATCAAGGAGACCCAAAATGTGAAGTCTCAGGAGAATAAGGGCGCTGATCAGCAGAAAAGTAAAGGCCCTGTCCGCAATAACGATCGTAATGCTGAGCGTCCACCTCCTAGGCGACGTGAGGATCGCCCACAAAATGGAGCTGTTGAGAATAAGGAAGGTGGCACGAGGCCCCCTAGGCGCGAGATCGGTGATCGTCGGCCCAATACTGAGCGCCGCAACTTCAGTGACAACCCGGAAAGTGGCGACAGACGTGGTCCTCGTCGCGAGCCGCGCGACCGTGACTTCCGTGGCCCTCGCCCTGGAGACAATCGCGGGAAACGTGAATTTGACAGGAGGTCCGGGTCTGATAAGACCGGCGTGAAGCCCGTCGACAAGCGTGAGGGTGGTGGTTCCCATAACTGGGGCACTTTGAAAGATGAAATCGACGAGGTTAACAAGACCGGGTCTGAAGGTGAGGTTGTTGAGGAGAAGGCCGCCGACGCTGCAGCTGCAGGAGACGCGCAGCCCGAGGAGCGCCCGCCGCCCGCCGAGGAGGAGCCGCGCGAACTCACACTTGACGAGTACAAGGCTCTCCGCAACGCCCAGCGGACTGCTCCGCAGTACAATCTGCGTAAGCCTGGCGAAGGTGAGGACCTCAGCCAGTGGAAGAACCTTGTGCTGCTCGAGAAGAAGAAGGAGGCAGCAGAGGACGATGATAGCGACGAGGAGTACGATCTGGCCGACTATCCGCAGCGCGTGGGTCGCCAGAAGCGCCTCCTGGGCATCGAGTTTACTTTCAACGATACGTCGCGGCGCGGCGGTGGCGGCACGCGCGGGCGCGGGCGTGGAAGAGGCCGCGGGGCTCCAGGGCCGGTCGCCGGGCCCGCCAGGCCTCCGCCGCGCGAACGCTCGCAGGACGACGAACGCGCCCCGCGCATCGCTCCGCCGCCCAAGGTCGACGACAGCAAGGACTTCCCCTCTCTCAGCTAGATTTGCAGTGAGCCTTCACTCTTTCCCCATTTGAAAGTACGATAGAAATACAAATTAAATATTGTATGTACCATTATTTTTGAAGTAAATATACAAAATATTTACACTGATGTGTATTACATTGTATTCAGTTTAGTTTGTGGTGACCATCTACGGTTGGTATCAAATTGCTTACTAATATAATATTCCGCAGTTGATAGTTAACTCTTGTGCTTGTGTTTTGAGCAGGTTGAGGGGGAGGACATTACTAATTTTTTATTTCAATATGCAAATGATACATTAACATACCCAATTATTATTGGTAGGTTAACATAAGTATGTAATCATGTTCACATTGACTACCGAGTAACATGAAATAAGATTTTTGAATTAGCTCGGTCACAATATAGTGTAGGACTTGTGGAAAATAACCCTTGTTGCATTTTATATAAGTTTGTGTTATTAAATGCAGACTTTGGAGAACTGTAAATAGTTATATAATGTTAAAAGATAAGGTCTTAAAAACAAGGTTGATTTTTGTTGTTACACAAACTTCTTGAAAAAAATAAAACATTTTGTATGTGTGATTTTCCTTATTCTTCTTTTACTAATAGTTTTAAATGCCTCCTCCTAATATAGGCAGACAGGTGATTTAGTTTGTAGTCCTAGTCAAAAAATAGATATGCATGATTTGATATTTGAACTTGCATTGAAAGATAAGTGCCTGGCAAGTCATTGTACACTCATTATCTCTGATTCAGAATTGGTATGATAAGACCCTGCAATATTGATTGTGATTGTTGTAATACAATAGATATAAGAGATAGTAGTGTCCTCCGAGTTGTGTGGTTGACCACATAGTTGCATGATTGTTATTTTATCTGGGAAATAAAACTAGAGTTTGTACGTAATATGTTGTATATTGACATAATCATCCACACAAAACAAATTAAAATTTACACAAAAAAAAACAGTTTGCAAATGTAGTAAAATATTCAACATAATAGAACTTCATACAAAAATAAACATACATTTCAGCATAAATGATTACATACACCAAATTGGTAATTAATAAATAAATTATTTACATAATTTGGAACAACCTCACAACAGAATAATTTCACTGCCATTTGAGCTTTTTAACTGCACATTATCCTGTGGAGCAAGGAACAATTGAGGTATAGGATCTATACTGAGGAATCCAAAAATTAACTTATTTTCTGGCTGCAAGGGCAAAGAGGCATTATTTATAATTACAGCTTACATTTGCTCTGCAATGATATTTCTGCTTATCTGTATTTACATGTCTTAACATACATTGTGACTAGTGTTATTTATTCTATGGACAGATACACTTAAAATATCCAAAGTAAAGCAGCTATTTGTTTGTATGTGGATTAGTATAATGTTACACGACAATAAATTAGTGACAACAATAAGTAAACAAGAGACCGCAGCCTCGCTTCACAGCCACACTTCACTATCATCCCACGTAGCGATCAAGTACAAATTCAATCTTACAAAAGTGGCTAATTTCTGACATCAAGGTAGTAGTCTGGTCGTTATGTTAAATTCTAATCTTTGTTTTCGTAACTAGGATCTATGACTATTTACATTAGGTCGTGTGTTTATTCGATGCCGAATGTGTTTGTTTCCTCGACGGCGAGCAGTAGTTTCTCGTAGAGTAGTTGTGCGGTGGGGTACGGGGGCAGGTCGAGTCGGTTGAAGCAGGTGTGGGCCCGGGGCAGGGACTCGGGCCGTCCCCAGCGCTCGACGCAGAACCTCCGCGGGCCGGTGGAGCCCCGCAGCGCCGCGAACCCCTCGTACGGGATCGACGACGTGCCCGTCACAAACTGCACGAGACGCAGCCGTTGCTCGTTTGTAAACCTGACGAAGATTATAAGTAGGTAATTAGAATGGAAGGTACAAGTTATAAGAACATTGAACTGAACAACCGTTAAAAGTAAATTAAATATAAAATTGCTATCTAAAAGCACTTGACAACTATCAGTACGTAAACTGTTAAAAAAAACTTGTAGTCAGCCTAGTTAAGTCTCGAAGGCTTCAATAAATGGATAAAAATTGTAATTAAATTGATACTAAATGACTTCAAATACACGGTACAAGGTTATCGTAGGTCAGTTGACTTGCGCACTTCTTTATTGTAACACCATAATTCATAGTCTCCAAAATTTGTAGGTATTATAAACTAAAATTTCCTATTTAATGAATTTCCATAAGATAATAATATATTTCGAGGAAAACCACATCCGCAGTTATGTTGGCCTCAATATCAACCGTTTCTACTGTCGTAGGAAGCTGTATTCTATTTATGGCTATACCTATTTTCGTAAATTTTTGAAGGCAGGTATTGTTAGAAGTAAAACTTAAGAAACGGTTATATACTAACATACACAGAGAAACGATTGAAAGTTTGTTAATTTGCGTTTGAACGTAAATGAGGTTAAATTTAAAAAGAAATCAACTATTTACAAGACAATAATATTGAATATAATATGTGTGAATTACAATTGAAAGTTCACTGTAGCATTGTAACTACATATGTAATTCTTTTATTTATTTTATTCTTGCTCAATAAAAATGATAAGATAAAATGGACTTTAATTATAAAACTGACACATCAGGTTTTGCATTCTTTGCAACAGTTTGCTACCTATATCATAGAATATATATCCTTTAGTATAAATCTCAATTTAACCAAGTTTTAAGTTGAAACCCTAGATATACAAATAGGTATGTAATCCTGATTTCATGTTAGCCTACTAATAGAATGTGTGAGTATGGATGTATGGGTGGATGTTTGTTACTCTTTCACGTAAAAACTACCGGACGGATTTGGATGAAACTTTACAGTAATATAGGTTATACATCAGAATAACACATAGGGTACTTTTTACCGCGGGAAAACTTCTCATTCCCATGGGAAACCAAATTCCACGCGAACGGCGGCCATTAGTAGTATACATACCTGTCGATAGCGTGCCAGAAGGCGAGTATGACGGGGTGGTTGTGGTGGTAGCCGCCGCGGTAGTCCGTGTGCTGCCGCCAGTCCGCCACGTCCAGCTCGGGCGCGCCCGCGATCACCAGCTCCAGCTCGCGCGCGTCGAACGCCGACACCAGCCGGGGCTCTACCACCTGATGGGAGGGTTGAGGTTTACTATGGGTGATCGATGTAGCTAGATGGGAGTGCATAATGTTGAGTAAATATAGTTTGGAATTAGATCGAAAAGTAAAGTACTCAATTTTGTTAAGTTTAGTATGGAAACATTTGTTTACTTTTATGCACACTTTCACAACGAAAAATATGGCAAATTTACGTATAACTGATTTCTTCGATCATTCCACTTGACACAACCAAAACGACACCACCGGTGGTGTCATATGGAATCTCCAGTCCATATGACACCACCGGTGGTGTCGTTTTGGTGGTGTCAAGTAGAATGATTGGATTTCTTCATTGACCCGCCAGCGCACGAGTCGCTCGAGGTACTCCGCTGGTTGCTAGCTACAGTCTGTATGACGCACCTCATGGAACCCCCGCACGAGGCAGTCGGTCTGCGCCGCCACGCCGCGGCCGACCCGCCAGCGCACGAGTCGCTCGAGGTACTCCGCTGGTTGCTAGCTACAGTCTGTATGACGCACCTCATGGAACCCCCGCACGAGGCAGTCGGTCTGCGCCGCCACGCCGCGGCCGACCCGCCAGCGCACGAGTCGCTCGAGGTACTCCGCTGGTTGCTAGCTACAGTCTGTATGACGCACCTCATGGAACCCCCGCACGAGGCAGTCGGTCTGCGCCGCCACGCCGCGGCCGACCCGCCAGCGCACGAGTCGCTCGAGGTACTCCGCTGGTTGCTAGCTACAGTCTGTATGACGCACCTCATGGAACCCCCGCACGAGGCAGTCGGTCTGCGCCGCCACGCCGCGGCCGACCCGCCAGCGCACGAGTCGCTCGAGGTACTCCGCTGGTTGCTAGCTACAGTCTGTATGACGCACCTCATGGAACCCCCGCACGAGGCAGTCGGTCTGCGCCGCCACGCCGCGGCCGACCCGCCAGCGCACGAGTCGCTCGAGGTACTCCGCTGGTTGCTAGCTACAGTCTGTATGACGCACCTCATGGAACCCCCGCACGAGGCAGTCGGTCTGCGCCGCCACGCCGCGGCCGACCCGCCAGCGCACGAGTCGCTCGAGGTACTCCGCTGGTTGCTAGCTACAGTCTGTATGACGCACCTCATGGAACCCCCGCACGAGGCAGTCGGTCTGCGCCGCCACGCCGCGGCCGACCCGCCAGCGCACGAGTCGCTCGAGGTACTCCGCTGGTTGCTAGCTACAGTCTGTATGACGCACCTCATGGAACCCCCGCACGAGGCAGTCGGTCTGCGCCGCCACGCCGCGGCCGACCCGCCAGCGCACGAGTCGCTCGAGGTACTCCGCTGGTTGCTAGCTACAGTCTGTATGACGCACCTCATGGAACCCCCGCACGAGGCAGTCGGTCTGCGCCGCCACGCCGCGGCCGACCCGCCAGCGCACGAGTCGCTCGAGGTACTCCGCTGGTTGCTAGCTACAGTCTGTATGACGCACCTCATGGAACCCCCGCACGAGGCAGTCGGTCTGCGCCGCCACGCCGCGGCCGACCCGCCAGCGCACGAGTCGCTCGAGGTACTCGCGCTTGTTCCGCTCGGTGACGGGCACGGCGCCGCCGCCCGGCTTCAGCTCGGCCTCCACGACGCGCCCGTCCGCCAGCCGCTCGCACACCGCGAATGTCAGCTCCAGGGAGGACACGCTGTTCGCTGCCTGGGAAGGGAGAAAAATGGGGTATTGAGACAATTGTAGGTGAAGGTAAAACCGCTGGTTTATATTGTTTTCATGGTGCAGAACTTAAGTGTGTATTGTTTATTAACTATAGTCTATTCGCGTTAAGAAAATAGTGTGTCATCGTTGTCAGCCGGCCTGGCCACGCCCCCCAGCCAATTAAAATGCTATAAATTAGAAAGTCGAGTTCATAGTGTCCAGTTGAAGTCTGACCTTCGAACAAAACGGTTGTGTATTTTGCGGGACCCGTCCAACAATAAATTTTGAAAATGAATACTTCACCAATTCCAAAGAATAAAAGTGGATCAATAATGCATAGCGGAGGGAGACGTATAATTTACAATGTTTATAAGTACTTTAAATTGTGTGATTTACATGCGGCGTGTCCGAAAATACTGTTTACAAAATTATTATTTTTCTTTTGTATTTTACTCCACTGTGAATACACCCTTATCCTGTAGTTGTCACTATTTTCTTAACGCGAACGGACTATATACTAGTGGCCGCCCGAGACTCCGTTTGCGTGGAAGTCGGTTTCCCGTGGAAATGAGAGGTTTTCCCGCGGTAAAAAGTACCCTATGTGTTATTCTGATGTATAATCTATATTACTGCAAAGTTTCATCAAAATCCATCCAGTAGTTTTTACGTGAAAGAGTAACAAACATCCATACATACACCCATACTCACAAACTTTCACGTTTATAATACAAGTGGCCGCCCGCGACTCCGTTCGCGTGGAAGTCGGTTTCCCGTGGGAATGAGATGTTTTCCCGCGGTAAAAAGTACCCTATGTGTTATTCTGATGTATAAACTATATTACTGCAAAGTTTCATCCAAATCCATCCAGCAGTTTTTACGAAAGAGTAACAAACATCCAACCATACATCCTCACAAACTTTCACGTTTATAATATTAGTAGGATTAGTAGGATGTATACTCGACTTCAAGTTCTCAATTCGGAAAACTACGGAAGTGTGAAATGTATTTTTTATAAATATTGAATATGTTAAGTTTTATGGATTGGTAAGTCAGTCTAAATATGTTTCTTAATCACCTCTCAGTGGAAAGAACTGAAATGTGCCAAATTTATCAACGTAATTATCATGAAGAGGTAATAAAATTAGGGTTGACTACAACAAATATTTATTTAAGTAGGTATTTCAATTTTAAATGAAAATTAATATGTAACTTAACCGGTTTGTGGCGTGTTCTTAGACATTATTTAATTTAAATTTACGGATGTGTTAGCGCACACGTTTAGATTCAAAACCTTGACGATGAAATAAAAAAACAGGCTAAGAGGCGCTTCAATCGCCCTTTTGTGAGGAAAACTATGAAACAAAGAATTGTGAAGTTTTTATTTTGTAAGTCAGGTCTAAATTGTATTTTACATTTGAATAGGTCAATACGTATAGCATCAAAAATAAACTTTACATATTTATCTACTCTGTTTTGGCCAACTCTTAAATTCTGTGAAACTGCGATATCCACAGGAACTCACTAAGCCTATGGCAACATCGTGTGGCTGTAGACTGTGAATATGGTTGTTGCAGGTAAGCTCGTGTTTTTTTTTTCGAATTCGCCATCTAAAAATGACACTCTGTTTCCTTAATATTTTTTAAAATTTTATAGTGTTGAGCCGGCAGGTACGAGAAAATAATTTATATGTTCACTGAATGTACACGATTTAAATTCTAAATTATGATTGTATAATTTCCGAAAAGAGTGCTGGTTTTTTCCGTCGGCTTTTTTCTCTCGGTCTACAGTTAGGTAAAGTCGAAGTTTGAAACATTGACGTTCATTAAATGCTACAAATCTATGATGAATAAAAGAATTTTGATTTTTGATTTCTGTGTAACCAGGGTTGCTTAGAATGGCCACCAGGCCTATATTCACGGAGGGATAATAAGCATGTGTGCGTATTTGTATGTGTATAGTTAACTGCAGTCACTGTATGTATGTTTTTTCATGTATATGTTGCGTAGAGTAACCTGCAACATCCGTGTTTATGCACGTATTTATGTGTCACTAGTAGCCTCCCGCGACTTCGTTCGCGTGGAAGTCGGTTTCCCGTGGGAATGAGATGTTTTCCCGCGGTAAAAAGTACCTTATGTGTTATTCTGATGTATAACCTATATTACTGCAAAGTTCAATCCAAATCCATCCAGTAGTTTTGACGTGAAAGAGTAACAAACATCCATCCATACATCGATACTCACAAACTTTCACATTTATAATATTAGTAGAATGTATGTATATGTGTATATCTTGTATGTACCTATATGTACATACAAGATATACACATATGTACATATACATCTTGTATGTATATGTGTATGTATGGTGTGTGTGTGTACCTGCAGCCACCGCAGCGAGGCGGCGAACTGCGCGTCGAGCGCGTCCACGTCCTCCAGCGCGGGCGGCAGGCGCAGCAGCGCGCGGTACAGCGAGCGCGTGAACCACGCCTCCAGCAGGTAGCCGTGCACCAGCGCCAGCCCGAGCACGCGGCCCGAGAAGCGGAACCTGCGGGCAAGGGGCACGTGAGAGAGAGAAGCGAACCTGCGGGGGTAGGGAGGTAAGAGAGAGTAGTAGCAGGGGACGAGGGCCAGGCCCAGCACGCGGCCCGAGAAGCGGAACCTGGGGAAGGTATCCGGTGTAGAAGATGGGGTAGCTGGTGTAGAAGATAGGGTAGCTGGTGTAGAAGATAGGGTAGCTGGTGTAGAAGATAGGGTAGCTGGGGAAGAAGATAGGGTAGCTGGGGAAGAAGATAGGGTAGCCGGTGTAGAAGATAGGGTAGCTGGTGTAGAAGATAGGGTAGCTGGTGTAGAAGATAGGGTAGCTGGTGGAGAAGATAGGGTAGCTGGTGTAGAAGGTAGGGTAGCTGGTGTAGAAGATAGGGTAGCTAGTAGCAGGAAGTAAAGTCGACAAGGATGTGGCCCGAAAAGCGGAACCTGCGGGCGGTAGGGAGATGAGAGAGAAGAGAATCTGCGGGCGAGGGGCAGGTGAGAGAGAGAAGTAGTAGGGGACGAGGGCCGGGGCTAGGATGCGGCCCGAGAAGCGGAACCTGGGGGAGGTAGCTGGTGTAGAGATAGGGTGGCTAGTAGCAGAGGAGTGAAGTCGGGACTAACACGCCAGAGAAACGGAACTATAGGGATATGGCAAGAAGTAGCAGGGGACTCAAGCCCGGTGAGGTTGCTAAGACTGGCAAAGGGCCAACAGCGACCGACAGTCAGAAAAAACAGAACCAGCAGATTAAAGCCAGGGCCAGAACGCGACTAGAAAAACGGAACTATAGTAAGAGAAATTCAGATATACCTAGGCTAACAAGCAGGAAGGCCAGGCCTAGTACGCGACTCTATCAAATAGTAGGTTAGGCAAGGCTAGCTAGATTAATTAAATCCTATTAAATAATATTCTTGCAGTAAAAATAACGAAATAGTTTCCTTCATAAATTCAGTAGATGGCACTTATAGAAGTACAAAATAAATAAACAAATCCCAACAGTATCTATAAATCCTGGATATCAAATAACATTCAACTGTTTTTTTTGCGAGAAAATAATTCGACCGTGAGTATTTATAAGAAACTCAATATGCTCCGAATGTTAACTAAACAACATCCAAAATTAAACTGCCAAGGTTTGCACCCGCCTGCACTTGCCAAAACAAATATTTTGTTTCTATGCACTTCGTATCGTTACCTTAAAATAATTTAATCGATTCATAATCTTTCTGTTAAGTTGATACTAAATAAGAACAATAACAAATTGCCATAGAAAACCAACAAGGTACAAGCAAAATTGAATCTATTGTGGTAATTAGTTTTTCCTATAACGGCTAACTGAAATCTAAACAAGGGATAATCACCGCTATTATTATAATGCCTTAGCGTGGCCGGTGTCATGCAATATGAGCTAGCGTTTCCGTCACTAAAACATAAATATTGAATTGCTCGGCTCTGTGACGCCATCTTGCCGGCTAGCGGGTAAATTGCTGATCATTGCTGCCAATTTACAGGTAATGACAATATTAGCTATTGTAAACATTTGCTTTGTAATTTGTTTCGCCTCAATTGTTAAGTACAGTGATTATTATTCGTAAATACATAATTAAGAAAGATTTGATAGTCTCGCCTTTTGAGACTAGATGGCGTTAGTAGTCTATTACCGACTTTCTTGTTTTCTATCTTTTGTTTATCAAATATTATTTATTTAATTATTAATAAAGAAATACTAACCATTCGTGATGGTTATCCACAAAGGCAGACATCGGCGAAACATGGACCGTGTAATTTGTTTGTAGTCTATTACCGACTATCTTGTTTTCTATCTTTTATCAAATATTATTTTATTAAATGAATAATAAAGAAATACTAACCATTCGTGATGGTTATCCACGAAAGCCGACATCGGTGATACATGGACCGTGTAAGTATCGTTTGCCGAGTACTCGAACAGTCCATAGTACGGGTTGAACAGTTCCCTTGACAGAAGAAAGAAGAACTCCCGACTCGGCCCGCCGTAGTCTAGCCCTTCTTCGCCCTCCCAAAGGACACAAAGTTTCCCTTTCTGCAGTTCCTTTTTACTGCAAGACATGATTCGACGGAAGGCGTCTTCAAGGAGATGCTCTCGGCGGATGTGTAGCCTGAAATTACAGTTTTCAACGTTTTAATTAGTAAATTTTATACCAAAGACTTAAATTTTGTATTATACTTTAGTTCAGATTTCAGTATGTTATTATAGTCTATTCGCGTTAAGAAAATAGTGAGTGATCGTTGTCACCCGGCCTGTCTACGCCCCCCAGCCAATTAAAATGCTAGAAATTAAAAAGTCGAGTTTACAGTGACCAGTTGAAGTCTGACCTTCGAAGAAAACGGTTGTGGATTTTGCGTGACTTGTCCAACGATAAATTTTGAAAAAATGAATACTTCACCAAATCCAAAGAATAAAAGTGGATCAATAATCCATAGTGGAGAGAGACACATAATTTACAATGTTTATAAGTACTTTAACTTGTGTAATTTAAATGCAACTGTGGAGAGCATAGTCATAGAAACAGCAAGTGCATGCGGCATGTCCGAAAATACTGTTTATAAAATTATTATTTTTCTTTCGTACTTTTACTCCACTGTGAATACACCCTTATCCTGTAGTTGTCACTATTTTCTTAACGCGAATAGACTATAAGTTCAAAGAATTTATACAATCAAGTACAAAATAACTTAATACCAATACCATCCTTTCAAAGTTAGATGAATAATTCATAATCTTGAAAAAGAAATTATTGCAAATTAATTCTGCTTATTGCAATAATTATCCTTTAATTGCGAAGTTGCTGTACATTTTTATAAGTTGGTTTTCCTGCTATCTGTGACAAATACTGTGAAGAAAAGAATGGTGGTCTTATACCAATGCCACAACTATTGTTTGCTTGTATTTTGTGACTTTGGTTTTTAACGTAATGAGCCAAATGAATAGGCAATTGATTGGCTTACTAGATGGAAAAATCACGTATTAGGAAGTAGTTGAGTTGTCAAACTTTAAGAATATAAATATTGTTACATATAATGCATGTTATTACTATGTCTGTCTTTCTCGTGCTTCTAACTAAAAGTTAGAAAAGTAAAACCTGTGTTTTTTTTCCTTATTTACTCCAAGTCACACAATATTATGCAGTGAATTAACTAACTGATTATTAAACTTAATTAAAATGAACCTTTTTATTCCAACTTAACACCCAAAATATTTAAACCGAATTTTGTAAAACTATTTTAGCATTTTTTAAACCGTTCTATTTCCCACGGTTGTGACACTAACCCAAATATTCGCCGTACACTTTATTGACGTACAAACATACTTATTTTTAAATACAACACGTTGTAAATAAGTGAAACGTTACCGCGAAAGCGAGTAAAAGTCGTATCACACGATAGTTCAGATTTCTGCCAAAACAGTTTGGTATATTCTCTCGTGTTGTTTTGTTAGTAAATGTACTTAGTAGCATGTACATTAGTAAACAGTGTTACAAATGCAACCTTGATTATCAATTTACTCAGCTGATTTTAGTCTATTGGGAATTCACGTTGCTTGAGAACGACCAAGTACTTTTTCTTACTGTTTGCGTGGGATTAATGAATAATACGTGAAGCGTCAAACGACTCGATTTTCTTTCATTATATTGCTCGCGTTTCTTTGATTTGCAGAAAAACTCCACAAAGAGAGATTAAGTTACCGCTTATTGCATGCAGAAGCTTCGTTCTATTTCGGTGAATCCATTGCACCGTCTCAGGTAGGACGCCGTTACTCCCGCGCAGGTAGTCGCAGATCAATCAAACCGTCTCCGCAGATGATCAAGCGGAGAAAGTTACATCTTTTCAAGTGGTTGTCATTTTTTCGTGTTTTTACGACCAACCCTTTCTGGGGCGATAAGTTTCGAAACAAAAGGCGGTCGACGCTGACTAGACTTTGTTATAATTGATATTGTTCTAAGTTTAAGTTAGGTAACCGAGTTGCCGACGTTAGTCACAACGTTTCAAGTTATCATGACAACAATTGCCGGCTTAGTGCGCAAGTGACACGTAAAGTGGTCAATAAACTGAATGAGATAAAATATGTAATCGGAGCTTTTGACAGTAATTGCCGTGCAATGTTTGTTTGTCATTGATTTTGTACTGTTTTACATTGTATCATGAACTATTAGCTAACCATGGCCTATTGGATTTAAAACTATTTTAGTAATAACTAGAAAAAACTACTCGCGACTTTGGCAATTAGATCTGACAGACAATCCCCTATAATTTATAAATTAACATCAAGACAAATACAATAAATAAAATATCAAAACATCATCAACACTGTCTTTACACCAGTACATCATCAACATAGTCCCTTACTTGAGTTTCCCGGGCCCCTGTCCGTAGCCCTTGCCCTCGAGCTTCCTGTAGAAGGCGCGCAGCTTCGCCTCGAAGTCCCTGCGCTGCGGCGCGGGCGCACGCGTGGAGCGCGCCGCGGCGGGCGAGGCGGCGGGGGACGCGGTCGCCACGCTGCCCGCGGGCACGTAGCTCATTATCTCCTGCTCGAACAGGCTGGGGAGAGACGACGGGTTACAGCTGCTGATAACGAAGATAAATATGAGTTGTAGAAGTTAGGGTACAAGGCTTTAGGAGCTTCTTCTTCTTCTTTTTTTTGCGTCAATGGTAGTGTCACACGATTAAGGAGGAGCTGGTACTTTGTAGACATAATAAAGAGCAGAATGAAACAGCTTAAACTGTCTGGTCAACAACTATGAGGAAAGAGCTAACGAAGAGTTCTTTACTGACTTTGTAGTAATGACGGGATAATAGGTGGTCTCAATGAAGCTGGATACCCCTGTGTTTTTAGACGAGAGCGGAATAGAAAGTAACTAGAAAATATTATAATATTTCGTGCTGGCACTATAGTATGTATACAGCCTTACCTAAATTAGTGCTTATTTAGCGGATAAGGAAAGTTTTACATTTATACTATAATCATAAATTGCCCTAGATTATTCGAATATGTTTTTCATTTTGCAAATCGAATATGTTTACATAAATGATTACAAATAATCAGGCCTCGTAACATTGACCTTCATATTAATATTACGTTAATTAAATATGCGAAAAGTGTGAAAGTGAGCGTTTGTTCCGCACAAAAATAACTAGAGCGCGCAGCCTAAACTTTTAATAGCAATATAGAGAACAAGAGTCTTTGAGAAACTGTGAGCAATTCGCGGAAACAGCCGTCAATACTATAACTCCGGCCGGCGATAGCATCTCGCCTAACGCCTCGGTGGGTGGTTCTCGACACGATTTACGGCGGTAAACACCAATAATAATTACAATGGAAACTATACCGTCAACGGCAAACTGCCGATCTATGCACGTTATGCAAGCTGGCTGTGGGCCGCAGTATTCCATAACGCGGCGGAGGGCTGCGGGCGAGGAGCAATGAACCGGCCACGATTCTATCCAAAAAGAGGAGAGCAAGGCCGGACAGAGACAAACCGCCGACACTAGGCCACTGCGCCCGCGCGCCCTAATCGATTTAGAAGAACGGCCGAGATTTAGAGCCGCTACGCCCCTCGCTCGTGATCGAGATTCGGTAATTAGTATAATAATTTCATTTGAGTCCGGTAAATTATATGTACGTGAAGAAACGCAGCGTGAGCGCACGATGGTATCGCCTCAAAATACTAAATGACCATTGGACAAACCTGTTCCGGACGCTAAATTACTAGTTTGTGGCTGGCGTAGTTTCTATAACGATATTCTTACAGAGTAGGGTTAGTAACAGAAGTAGACATAACAATTTTGGAGCATTCGATTCCGAAACAATGGTTTCGGCGAATCGAGCGGGCATCAAATCACGTACGGCCGCGCCATACAAAATGCGCAAACCCTTTTATAGAACTAACACAGGGCCAAATGGAATCAATCTATTATAAATCCCATTATGTAAGACGTGTGGCCAACAACGGCGTCGCAGTGATTACCTGCGGCATTGTTTGCTCGATCGATTTGCTGCCATTTGAATGACAAACACTCGAGTCATTCAGGAACCTGCGCTCAGAGCTGTTTGTACAAAGCTCGCAATCTCAGGACGTCGTCGACAAATTGGTGCAATCTTATCTTAGCCTCTAAAGTATCCACTGCAAGAATACAAGCTGCGCCGGCGCATGATTACCGGCACGCAACTATTCGACTCAATTGGAATTTCGTCCGCGTTTTAGTCATGTACTCGTATTTTAATAAATCCTGTGATTGTTCTGCCTAAAGATACGTTTTATATTGGTAATGGTTTGTCCGGCGCAGTCATTACATAAGCATCCGGCACATCCCACACATATATCATTGTGGCCACCAATCGCCGAAAGTTAATGACTATCGGAGGCATTCCCCCGGAGCCGGGCTGCGCACGCGCGTCCGCGCCCGCGGCCAGATACCTTCTCGCGTACAACTTCATCGGCGTATCGATTTAAATCTTATCTTAAGTAGGTAAGATCTATATTGGAGAGATACTAAGTTTGGGAGGTGTAATTTACCGGCGTCGTCGTCTTAGAGAGACAGGTGTGCGAGGAGTGTCGGCCCCGGGGCACACACTTACTGCAAGATTTGTGATAGTTTTTTGTACCATTCTGGGTAAAGAATTAGTAAGTTATCGGAAAGAGGACTTTTAACGAACTATATCGTCTTTGTAGAAACCTAAGCTTTGAGACTTGAAGTTTCTACAAATTTATCAGACAAGTTCTAACTTCCAGGTAGGCAGTTACCTAAACGGTATCAGGGATAACAAAGCGATTAGATCAACAAATGAGCAGGGCTACTTTCACTGCATTATGCGCTTGAGCACGTGCCTGGAGGCAATAACTTATCAGTATTACTCCGTACTAAACTACTCTAGTGTTCTGTTTGAAAAATGACCAAAACAATTAGTGTGGTCCGCTTAATTGCTCCAGAGGCAGACAGTTAAGAGTCAAAAGTCGCTTAAATTATTAGAAATCCGAGCACATTCTTTGAGACCACCACTGATTAGAGTAGCCGCTGATTATCCTTTATGTTCATCTCCCTGAGGGGCATTTATAGTTATTTTAAACAGGTAAACTTCATTGGTGTTTATAAAGCTGTAAACTTCTGATATCCATAATTATAGAACACGACATCAAGTCTATTATGTGTGATGCCTTCGGCAGGCAACATCACCGAAAGATCTCGGATCTTGATTTCATTGTAGGTATCTAAAGCCTCTGGAAAAATAACGAGTTCAACTACCTTTTTACATTTTTCGATTAATTCTTTAGATAAGTTTCAATACTTTAAAAGTTAAAGGACACAAAACCACTAATGGTACAACAGTCTCTAGCAATAACAAAGCAACATTAGATGTGGACTTGAAAATATCGAATTACTTCCGAGAAACAAACTAAATATTTACACGTAGACCCGAATTCAATTGTTCCATGACAATAGTCGATCGCTTTTAGTTTTTAAATTTAATTTTCAACAATTTAGCTGCAGAAGTCGAGGCTAGAGTTACAAGAGTCGACATTGCTGCGACCTCTGCAACGCCGCTGTTACTACGTGATCAATATTCACACAAATTACTTCCTGCTGTAAATGTGTTCATTTGCAAAATAAAAGAAACAATATCGCCAGTTAGTTTACTGGACTGCGATAATTTAAAACTAAGGCCGATCGACAAAGTTTTCGTTAATTGAGTCCATAAATTTTATAACTCCACTTATGTTTAGCGGAAACTAAATGAATAATCGCCTGCTAGGGTTTTAGTTAATGCACCTATTGGGTGTTACAAATTGCGGGGATCAAAGGATCACGCCTACGAATAAATGTTCATAAGAAATATTACAAAATTGAAAAAAACCCCTGATTCCCGCCGTAATAACAGGGCACGCTTGAAAATTAAATTTGCGTTAAATTAAGATGTTGGGAATAATAAGTGCAATAAGAAATCAAATTCATGCTCAGTTTAAAGTTAATAAATTAAAAATGCTGGTGAGTTATGAGGACTACGTAACAAGGCATAACAAGTTCTCATCAGGTCTTGTAATGAGAATGATAATTTATATTTTTTTATTAGAATTTGTTAAAATTACTATTTGGATTACAAGTAATCGATCATTTCTTGACATAGCATTAGGTATGATTCCACGCAAGGGCAATTTTCATATGGTCAAGGCTCGAACGCTAACAGATTAGTTAACACGCACATATCAATTTGTAAGTGGTGCAAATGACGGTGACGTCATATCGGGTAGGATACGAAGGACTTCCGTTCCGCAAACGGACGCACGGACACAATAATAAACATTTTATGTACAGAGTTAATTTGCACAACATATGCTGTGGCCGTTAACAAATATCCTTATTAAGCCGTGCTGAGTGCTACAGTACAATTGAAGAGTTCTGTTGTTTACGTTACTTTTTTGTTACTTTAACATCTGTGCGACTGTTTTTTATCATGAACGTCTCAACATTGAATGAAAGTTAAAGAGTTTCATTCGACGTTATAAAAACTTGCGATTTAAATGTTTCACTTGAACAAAGGCTGATTAATCAAAACACAATCGAGACAGTCCGCACCCAACAGGAAGTGAAATGTGGAGGGGAACACACCATGGGGGACATGGGGTACTAACCAAGTACCAACATGACCTCAATCCATTACTAAAGCAATAAAAAACGATCCAACGACCCAATCTAACAATTCAAACAAGACGAAGAATTAGTCAATGAAGCTAGAGTGATAAAAGCTTTGGTAAACCGGTCATAAGCGGATTAGATAAAACAAAAGCAAACATTAGGAACAAATTAGAACTTGAACCTTAGAAAGACGGTGATAACAACGTTACGACTAACGAGCTAGTCGATTGAAAGTGTAATGAGTTCATAGAAACACCGATAGCAGTAATAATACAGTTTATTCCTAGATAACAATAACTTGCACCGGAAACGCAGGGACAATGACCGATTTTACATAAACTTTTATGGTAAAAACAAAATTAGTCACAAAACTTTGGACGATATCACTTAACCTTAATAAAGGAATCTAGCGTAGCGAAGGTCAAAATTCCTGTTCCAGTATAATAGGTAACGCAGTAAAATGAGATAATCCCAGTCAGCCTTGAACAAAAGGACATGCGGCTGCTCGGCTGGACGACCACTAACAAAACAACCGCTTGAAACCATTTGTCAAATGTTTTCTTGAGAATTTCGGGGATTTAGCGGAACCAGAACCATATAAAATATAATTATTATACAGGCGGAACAACATACGATTCTCCTCACATGATATAAACCATCGCATGGTGTTTGTCTAAACGTGACGACCGATTCTAACTTAGCCACGGCAAGGATAACTCTGCCGTCGATGTGACTGTTAATGTTTGGGACTTAAAGCTCCAAATTGGAATCACTCGACTCGTCATAAGATTTGTTTTATCGATATCGTATCGATTTCGATCTCCGAAAATGGTTGTTCCCATATCGAACGAGTAGATTACGACCAAACCATTACGCTTTACGACAGTTTGATTGGCCCGCGACTAACGATTATAGGAGCACGACACGTAGATGCGCATCTAACGTATAAAAAGGTTACGATTTACGAGAGGTATAAAAATTAAAGCTTTGTATAATTTAAAATTAATAGTGGAACATAAATCAACTGACTGTTAACAACTTTCAGGAATATGTTTAAATTAACGTGCCTTGGTAGTAACGATGTTGTTTTTTTTTAATTTTATTTCATTTATTTAGGTGTGTCGGTTAATTTAGCCTTGCACACTTCCTTTGCGATAATCTCCCTTTGATATCTTTTATAATGTTGTAATTTTACTTTAACGGCGCTGCCAAGTGATAATGAAATTGAAGCAAAACAAACGTTTTTATCTTTGTAGATTCACAAATAAAAATAGCCCTTTAAGTTTTATACTTATATAAAAAGTTTCGTCAGGTATTAAAAATTAATATAGGGTCATGACTGACGTCAAAACATGTGTATAATCAAGATATCCAAATCAATAGCTATTGAAATAAATATAAACCACCAATGGAGTCACCATAATTGCATACTCGATCACATCAAATTACATTTGGATTGCTGAGTGTAGAATGATAAAAAAACAAAGCATTCGGAATTTCAAAATGCAGGCTTCTTAACTCTAAAATTATCCAAGATGAACTGCAGAAAAACATACCATTTAAGATTTAATTAAAAGATGTAACAATAAAGTTACATTTTTACTTCCTGCCTCTAGACGAGGCCTACTTTTCGTTAGAAATCATTATCTCAGAAAATACAGCCAAATAGAAAACAATGGCAATTAAAGCTCACGCATTCATCTGTAGTATGTGTGACGTAAGATTTGCATAATCTTAGGAACTTTGTCCGTGATAGTGTTAGTCGCGGCAATTGAAGAAGATCTGAACATCAGGTAACGAAGTTAACAGAGCGTTGGAAAGTGTATCAGCGGCGGCGCTGACGGCGAGCGTGCGAATAGGAGCACTTGCGCAAGCGCAGCACAGCCGCCGACCAGATAGACGTTCCGTCGCAGCTTCCATAAAATACAATGCGGTGAAAGAACGTTTAGATTCGTTCGATGACAGACGGAAGGAGTATATTCCCGTTTTACCTATTGATAACATTAAGATGCATTTGAAGCACGTACGACGCAAAAGGATATCTAGAAACATGATAAACTTACAGACTGAAAACGACGCCAAATGTTTTGGAAATAACACCCATGGTCTTTTTCCAGCCCTTGATGAATTGCCGTCGACGCACACCGCGGGGCGGCGCTCGCACACCGAACTCAGAGTAGGCGTTCATGTCACTGGCTGCTGTCACTGAGTACACAACTTTTCATCACTGTTCTAAAGCACTTCACGACTACTGCACTCGACTAACTCCATAGTCCATCTTCCACAAGAGTCCGGAAGTGCGCTGGAGTTCCAAAATGTTGGGATCGGGTCGTGGGTGTATGTACCGACGCCGACCGTCCGTCACCGCCTCATTACAATACAATCGTAAACTCCCCGACGACTTATTCGTTTGTCCAATTTGAATGTCAAATCGGGTGTAAAGACACGAGGGCTCGATCGTACGGTCGGGCGGCGAGAGACGTGCGCTCGCGGCGGCGGCTCGGGCGACACTGCGCTCGTAGCTCGCGGGGGCTGAAAGCTACGCCGCTACGGGGGTTGCCGCGGCAAGCTCGCGCTCGACAATCGGACGCGCATTTACGCATAATTTGGACGATGCTCGTTGTTCGCAGTTTCCATTGTATGGAAAATCTCGAAGCGGAAATCGCCGCTGGGGACGGTGCGCACACGCGACCGTCATTACATCGGGTAATTTCTGCCGATGCTTGCGGCCGCCGCGGGCCCACTTTTGCGTGGATGCAACTAACCGATCCAGGTGTCAACGTACCTCGATTCATTGTATGCAACATGCAGCAAAATAAGCTAAAGTAGAAAACGCAACTGCCCACTACAATCTATATGCGGTGGTATGACCTCGTAGGCTCTGTACGAATGCAAGTGAAATCTCATGCACCGATTAACTGTTGATGTCACCGTTGATCTCATGCAGCGCCCTGACTCATTGTTCCCTGTTTTTATAATGTTAAGTAGAATATGTTTACTATTGTTTTTATGCATTTTAAAAGAATAATAATTGCGTCCTTGACATATATAGATGATATATCAACTACTAACGAACAGGCTGCAAACTACATATAAATAAGTAGAAATATTTCCAAGTGTCGCATTTACAACGTTTCAAATAAATATTTAATCAGAAGCTTCTAGGTAGAGTGTATTTTTATTTTCTGTTGCATCTAATCAGTTATTCAGTTCTACGAGGGATCGTATAAAAAGTTTGAAGTTGATGGACATCAACGAAACGTCGGATTATCTTCTACGAATATCACTAACGTTTGAAATCGAATCGAGTGTTCACGGGATGCAATTGGTTGGTTTGAACATACAAATAAACACATGTGTATTGTCAGCTTTGCACCAGATACTGTTAATTATTTTTTACGAACCATATGGTATCGGAAGACGAAATTTCCGTTACTAAGCCAGTTTTGTTATTCCCGGTATTATAACTAGGAATTCACTTTAAAAAATTATTGAACATAAAGCTCTTTGTAGCCTCATTAGCAGAGACATAAATCAAGTTAAGTCGTTCTCAGTAGAACCAAAAATAAACGACGCTATGTGGATCCATCTACGTAACATTGTGACCTCAATAATAAACCTAGCCTGGTACCACACGTGTGTTGAACGACCTATATATCTAATACAAAATCACCATCTAAATGATAACGCAACCCAAAACAAACTTTAATCCCAACACGTTAAGGTTCAACGAATAGCTTACGAAAATAGAGAACTGTAGTTTCATCTCTATAAAGAGACGTGGAGCAATAATATGTCATGACCTGCATATTCAAACATTTATTATAAACGTATGTAACTTTGGTATTGTATAAATAACTGTGACTACTAAAATAATACTAGATAGCTTTATTTAGATTATACATTTATTGCATCACAATAAACTAAATCGATTAATCGGTCATCATAATGTTACAAAGTATGAATGTGTATGAAACATAGCCAGAACGGACTAATTATCAAAAGAGGCTATAACTGTTTTTAAATAAAGCGAGACTAATTTGATAAACTTAGCTGAAACAGATCAAGCGGACATGTACAAGCATAATCAACAGAATACATTATCCAGATTACAATTAGTAATTTCATTGCAAGGCATTGAGTCTGCCACGATTCTTCACGCATTTCGGCGAAGGCTTGCGTTGTCAACCATTCGAAATTTTATTATCACCAGAAACGTGTGGCTAATTATTTTCAAGTTTCAGCAAACACAATAGTGGTCATTGACTCGTTTATCGGTTAAGATAATGTTACTTTACCAATGCAAATAATATGTACAACGCTAAAACTAAATAATGTAGGAGATCGACAAAAGATAACCAATTAAAATGGTTTTGAAATTTTATTTTTAATGGAAATATTGAAACTCAAATAACAAAGATAATTAATAATTCTGTATCCAAACACGAAGTAAAACTACAATGTTTTTCAAATAAATCTCAATATAATTGACTTATTTGCAATTGAACTTGATACTCGGTATAAAATATGAATCACTTTACTTAATTTACTGAACAAAAAACTAATTTATTGCCTTTGTATGTCTTGTTATAATTTAAAGGTTATTTTAAAACATGAGCTATTTCGAAATGGCGTTTAAAATTTTGATTAAGTCTCCATTCCCTTGCGTCTACGTTTCCAGAAACATCAAATGGAAACATAGCGTGAAAGAATGGAGTGTGACGAATTTTATTTGTTAACACTGAATAAAATAGCAAAATAATACACGATCCTTGTGTAGTGTGTACTAAGTAAAGTGGCAACAGACTCGAGGCCGCGGCCTTATTATTAGTTTTGTCTGCTACTTACACAATGTTAACTTTACTAATAAATGAATTCGAATTTTCACGAAACACGTTGCCACGTTAGTTCTCTATTTAGCTTGTAAAATCGATGGAAATGATTTAAGTGGAACAGCCATTTGTAGCGGCAGTAAAAATATCTATTACTTCAAAGGTAAAAATATGTTTTCACGGAAAAGATGCGAAATTGCAAATAATCATATATTCAAAATAACTGTGGTGTCTTAGCAGTTGGTAAAAAGAAACTTTAGGGACTTTTCACTGACTTGCAGAATAAAACATCCTTAAAATATTGAATTTGGAGTAGAAAGATTTTACTCTTCTTTTTAGTTCACTTACAGGAATGACAGAGTAACTTTTTTAAAATTCAGCATCTATTTGAGATTGTAATTTATTATACGAACATAAAACTAAAGTGCAACAGCTGTATAGTCTTCCTAATTGAATCACACGTCCTTAATAATAATGAAGGAACCGTTACTTTTAAGACCAAATTTAAAGTAAACTACATAAGATTATGTTACTTCTTTGTGTTTAACTTTTTTATTTCTTACTTTCAGTATTGTCATCACATTCGATTTGGGTCACTGTTGCATTTATTTATACTTTCTGAGAAGGTCAGATCTAATACGGTATTGTATTTTAAAAATATGACCCAAATTTAAAGTCCGTCTTTCCGTCTATATTCTAAAACATGACAACAAATTGATGTGTTGTTGTTAAGTGGACGTGCTGTGTGTTTAGTTTTTGTTTGATCTACTTTGAAACAAAAGCAAATACAGGCGCGTCCCGGTCGGCTGCGCGGGCGCATCTCCCTCGCGTGCGCCTGTCAATTTGACGTATCAAATGGACCGTTGCCCACGTGGAATGAGATCCTCGACGCGTAGCCTCTCTGCTTTTGGAAGTTCGTTTGTTTTATACAAATTAATTTCTATTCTGGAATTCATTCAGAAAAGACTCTAACCTTTTGTATTTTAGGGCATTGATCTGCGCTTAAAGCTAAGGGTATTAAACTTTTACTTGTCAATAACGGTATGTAAGTACGCATAATGAAACCTGTAGTGTATAGTGAAGCTGTCTATAAAAAGTAATCTAATTATTCCGTGTTTCAAGGATAAGTGTACCTTGCAACTGGTTTTACTCTCGTGTGAGCGAAGCGTAACGAAAATACGTTTAGTTCAACCTGAAGACGCGGCCTGGGTTTGCTTGGTCTATAATATACTGTTTTCTGAGTCAAAATTAATAATGTAGCATCTTGTTTTCAGTATGGGAGTCAAACTAAAACGATCTTCTTCATGATCATCAACGAGTCAAGTCGGGATCTAATAATTCGGGCTAAATCAGGTCCAACTTTTTCAGAAGCCTAAACTTATAAAAGAAGCTTGACCAAAATAAGTGCCGTTACTCTTTACCTTTACCCAACTCAATGAGATCTAAGGACTGTCTGAAAAAAACTTACGATTATTAATATATCGTTCTAAGAGTCGCGTGTATTGACAGACAGTCAGTTTGGCATCTTTGTAGTATAAACGTGTTAAATATGCGTAAACTCGCTTCAAACAACATTGAGTTGTTTTATTGTGATTCTTGTGGCGGTAAGTTGAACGATTACAGAAATATCGGGTTCGGTTCTGTTGAGCTGTAGTTTTTATAGACGTAAGAGTACAAGGAGGATCGTGTGAAAGATCTGCAGTAGATCTAACGAGTAATGGTAGTTGAAGATTATGGTTAGATGTGTAAGTAATTATGGATATTAGAATACTAACGACAAGGATATCGGTACTTAAGTTGCCAAGTGAGCTTGTGAATGTCACAGTATAATTTTACTGAATAAGCCAACAAAAATACAGCTCGGACCCATCCGCAATATTGATAGTGTAAAACATTAAATATTTGAACAGAAGACCAAATATTTTGACCCAAGCTTTGTTATCAGTGTATTCAGAAGTCGTAAAACGGGCGCCTTCTTATTTTAGAACCTTAAAATAAAAAAAAGCTTTTACTTTCTCCCAATTTTGAGACAATGGTACAAGAGCAGGGTTCTGTATTCAAATGTAGCGTTATTTTCGATTGTCATCTAATTATGGGCTGTGTAAAAAAGGCTGTTTTGGGCATATTGTCATTTTTACTGTTCGGGCCACGCGCCTGGCTAGTGTAACTGTTGTACATATTAGCCGAGTGGCTAATTAAAGTTTTTGAAGGTGGAGAAAGACAGATTAAAAAAAAATAGTAACTATATCCTCTTCCTAATCGTCAGTTTCAAATAAAACCCATGAAACTTTAAAAAACATGTAGGTAGTAAGAAATATGAAAGCTCCCACAATAGACACTCGACAGCCTGGCAACACCGGGTGATGGGACGCAGCCTTACCTGCGTCGGCGCAGGCGAACCGTTATATCACGAAAAAAATATACGCCATAGACTGGCGGAGTGTGCAGTAAGATGCAAGGAGTTTTTGTTCGATTATCAAATGGAAAGCAATAATTTGCGCGTGTACGTAATTAGAGCATAGTACATAGAAATTTGTTTGGTTTATTCTTTTGCCGTTAATTTGTTAAGATAAATAGGTATTTTAATAAGTTCGTTAAAAAATTAAAATTATTTTAAAGAAAACTGATATATTTAAGTAGGTTAAAAACATTGGGCACATTATGCAATGATTTTAATTGGGGAAAAAAACAAGGAACTTGGTTCAAGAATGTGGCCTTGCCGTAATTAAGATTTACATTTTAAAGTTAAATCAGTCTAGTTTTACGTAATATTCAGGTAATTTGCACTTATAAGTAATTTTAAAATTCGAAGAGCGCAAAAAGATATGTAATAATTTATCTAAATTTTAGGGTAATTTGTTTTAGTTGGTATATTTTGTTCGTTTGAATAGCGCTTTAAAAACCAGGCGCAGACTAACTGTTCCCTCTACTCTATATCTGTTTGTGGTATCTAAGTAAAGGGTAAATGATTTAGTGGGCGGATGACCTATACTCTACGAGACTTTATGATATATTTGTAAAAAAAACATAAATCGCGTGAAATTACAACAGTTGTGTGATGTATCCCTGATGTGGTCTATTAATGCATATCACGCGGTTCCCGAGGGTATGGAAAGTTTTCTCGCGGTAAAAAGTATGTATAACCTATATTACTGCAAAGTTTCATCCAAATCCGTCCAGTAGTTTTAACGTGAAAGAGTAACAAACATCCATACATTTATTATATTAGTAGGATGTACAAAACATTCACATTTATTATATTAGTAGGATGTACAAAACATCAAGTTTAATTGTAGTTACAAGAAGTGCACATTTAAAATCGTAAAAAGGTATCTTTTTGTAAATATTGAAAAGTTTTTCCTACCCTATAAAACGGTGGATAACTTTGTAAGGTTTGCGGTCGTTTTAGAAACGATGTAAGAAATAAACGAACTAATGTAAATAATATTTAGAATTTCCTTTAGTCATACGCTACAGTGTACAAAGATAGTCTATTTGTCGTAAAAGCTAACCAATATATGTAGTTAATCTTTCCAAAATCAAAATAGTAAGCGAATAAAAAAACCGTTTAACTTAGCGACATTCCATTCTCATCCCCTTCATAGTAAGTTCTGCCGTGGATCCCGCACCCTGCAATTACTGCATTGCTCCGCGCTCGCGCACCTGCGTCTGCGCATCCTACGCGCATTGTTGCTATTTATACCGTAACACGGTGTTTCTGCTAAATCTATTATTTGTCGTGAGAATCTGTACGCTCGTTTGCTTTTGGAGTGTGTAAGGTTTTTTTTTAAGAGCTGTAGTAAAAAGAAAAGGTTTGAGTTTTTGCAAAATATGTTTGAGGTAGCTGAATACTGTTATTTGCGAAGTAAACACACATAACTATATTATTTAATTCAATTAAGAACAAACCGAAAATGTATATCCTCAAAATACTGCCTATATCAAAATTTGTTTACTTATAATTAGAGTTACCATCAGTCATTCACAATAATTGATGTACTTATCTAAATTTGTATTCTTAACAAGTCTGGTTCTCCATAAGGATTATAACAAGCTTTATGTCCAGTGTTTACACGTAATTGTCCCTAATAGGGGTTCGCTGGCACATAAGGCAATTTACCTGGATATCACATCATCAGATTTAATCTGTGTACTAACTATTGTTTGCTTGTAATTACTTTTAGCAACGTCGCATGGGAGACGGTCAGTGGATGATTATGTCATAATTAGAGACGTGTGTTTACGTAGAATGTTATATTGTTGTGGGTTGTGCAACAGTGGGTTAAAAGTAGTGTGATAGCATTAAATGATAGAGTAGGGCAGCGTTACGTTATAAATGAGATCAGTCAAGACGTTAAGTAATAAAATAAGAGGATTATTTTTCTTTGTTTTCCTTTTTGTGCTTTTTTATTAATAACTTTAATTAGAAACTTACTTTAAACGTTATCATTAAAAAGCGTCATATAGATGATTGTACTCAATACCAGAAAAATACGTGCTTAGTAGGTTACTAGGTATATCATAAGCCCCATTTACTTTACTTCAAACGACTGCAAACTAAACTTTTACTGACTCTCATCATAATTTAAGCATTTATCGCATTATAAACCGACACATTTATGGGCTTCTAGAAAAATCCTTTGAAATTTTCGTATCCATTTTAGTAGAAGGAAGTCACCAGTCACCGGTCACCGGCGCAAGCGCATGGCATAAGTAGATGTCGCGTTCGGAATGCGTTCAATCGCATCTTAATATAGCGCCATCCGGTGACATAGACGCAAATAACATACTGACGTGTGGACGTGAAATATTAACTATAATGAGTTGAAGATTTTCCGTTTTTCTTCTATACTATTTATGAAGAATAGATGATGCCAGTATTTATTTAGTCTTCCAGTTAATTAAACGGTGAAGTTGTCTTGAGTCTACAGTTTAAGTTTAAAACACTTGTATATCAATTCTTTACCGTTATTAACACATTTGTTATGGCGTAATCAAACTTTGTGCGTAGTTTTACAAAAAAACTCACCTTTATTTTGAAACACGTAACCTACATATAAAATAAATTACCCGAATATAATTAATCAACCCACAGCGGCAACAATGCATTACTATACTTAAAAACATACCTTTGTTAACAGGAGGCATACAATCGCAATTATTCAAAACAGTTCTTACCTGAAACAAAGAAATTGATAAAATTAACACACAGCACTCCTCGGAGTATCAAAATATACATTAAGAAGGATAACATGTTTGTTTGTTCGACAAACGCGTCTGGAAATAGGGCGTTGCGGGGAACGCTAAAATAGAGCTGAGCAGTGCGCGCGCGCAACTTGTTTATTCTAAATGATATTCACTGTGAAACAAAGTTGGGAAGGAAAATCTTTAATCTTATGGGTCTAACATTAAACGAAAGGAAGGTAGTGTGGAATAGTTGTGAAATGCTCCAATAAATGTGCTATGTCAAAAATATACATATTTAGCTTTAAAAAATAAATAGAGCTAGGTGCCTGTCTTACTATATTTCCTAATATTACAGATTATTACGATTTTGATTCAGTTTTATTTGTTAATAAGGCATCCGATTGTAAGTTCATATCCCAATCCAAAATTATCAAGCTTGATAAATAATTGTACCTATATTACAGTAAAATAAAATACTGTTTTAACTATTAACTGAGCTAAACCGCTAAACCCAACCGCTGATAAAATTTACCACAAACACCACACAAAATGCTATTTGCTGAGTTTCCGTTCCATCGCTCACTATTTATTTTATATCAGTTAATGATAGTAATTATCCATGTACTCGTACTCTTGTATACTTGTTGCATCGATCGTCACGCCAGCGGGTTACGCGCAGATCTCCTGGACATTATTGTATGTAAATGCCCGCATGGCATGCGTAAACGCAAGGGCACGGGCCCTATATACAACTGATGTTGCGAAATGATTGAAGATTGTATTCTTTGATTAGTTTACTGTAAACAACTCTTTGAAACGAAACTATTTTAAAATAAAGCTTGCAGCTGAAAACTTTTGTACAGAGCCAACTGCGTTGGTACTACGATCTGGCTTTTTTCTACCGCTTATAGATTTCCAGTTTTAAATTGACAACCCGATTATTAACTGTCACCAAGACTGAACATTTAAAGTTTCTAAAGTCAACAGATTCTCAATTCTAAGTGGTGGAAGGTTCTATTGACTTTTTTAATCATCTAGCAATAAGTGGACCTACTTTTTTGTCGACTCAATCATATTTTTCGCATGCTTAGTCTTTGTGCACTCAAAAAGGAAACTTTTAAGAGTTACGTTAGCCATAAATCAATCTCAGAAATACAAACATATTCTGAGGTACAAAGGCATCTTTGAGGCAATCGAGTTGCAAGTGTTTTCAAATGCCCCAAATTGAAACCACTTCAATAACACATAAACATTTCATATAACACTCTATAAAATGTTGATTTTGTTGCCTGGATTTAAGCTTTTCCTGAAGATTCCAATGTGAGAGCTCATCATATTTGTTGAATTCTATATTTAACGGAACAACGGCAGCCAGTCATTGAGACACCGATCAATAGCTTGTAGATTAATAGATTCTACCTTTTCACCAGTTTTGTAAATAACGTAAACATTTGCAACAATTCTTCATAGTAAACGCTTCTTTTTATCAAAACTATAAAATAACTAAGTCAAGTAAAAAACATACGTTCCGTCTTCAAATCTTACTTTATTTAAACAACGTAGTTTCACGCCTAATCTATTGCCAATTAGAAAGGTTTCAAGTCTCAATCTCTGTTTACATGCAATTAATCCAGTTTTTTAATCCGAAAAGCGCTTTATTTTTAACTATCAAGGCGAAGATGAGATTAACAAACAAGCAATTAACTAATTCGTATTTGCAGACTTTTAAGTAATGAGGATTTATTTGTAGACTCTATTTAACTTACAATTTCAGCCAATTTCACGGATCGTGGCCTAGTTTTTGGTGTTTAAAATAAATTGTTAAACATAGCTATCAAAGAGTTATCATTCGCATGCATATTCACGTACGAACTAGGTTACTTTCATTAATGACATCAATTTGCATAAACTTCACTTTAGATATTGTTATTTTGTATTCCTGAGCCATTAATATTATCAAATTTGATACGATGTTAACATTAGCATTTTATTTAACTTTAAATACGCGATAACTGCTATTTGGTATTTTTGTACCAACTAGGCAAATTAAAAGTCATTAGTGATTTTGTTATTTCTGTATCGAGGGATGAGTAGTTGTGTCTTTTAGCGCTAACTTATCTAGTGAAAGAGTTTTAAAACCATCTCCAAGAAATCATTCTCAAGTTAAAGAAGAGCTCGAAAATATTGTAAAATTATTTTTCAGAAGGGAGAGTGATACAAATGTAACCCTTCTTTGTGATGGTTAAAAAACATGAATTTGATGTACGAGTATGTCCCTAAGGCTTCAGACGTGGAAGGCAGATTATCATCACTCGCATAACCTCTTAGATATTTGTTCAGTTTACAATATTAAGTCCACGGCCACGGTTCCATCTAGCGGCTAGTTTTATCAGAATCCCATAATCTCCACCAGAGGCCTTGACATCAGCCGATTGTTCAGCCATTGTCAGAAAGGAAAAAATACGCAACGGCTTACTCAGGCAATTATGTCCGATTTAAATGATTATTATTTTCTTGAGAATTGCAAATGGAAATGTTTAGTTAATTTGCTGTGTTATTGCAATTGCAGTGTCCAATAAATTACGCTAAATTTCATGTTTTTTTCATTATGATTACAATCTTTATAAAATGGTTAAGATTTTACGATATGCTTCAAAATAAAGCAATTTACTTTATTTTAAAACAAAAATCTGAATATGATGGCTCTGAATATGACCCTATAAATCTTTAATGAAAATTACAGTAAAAGATATATTAAAATTCATTGTAATGTGTAAATAAATTAAGCGGATATATTTCATTATATGTAGATTACATTAAACGAGAGTTAACTTTATATTGTTTAGAGTACCAACAGGTTAAATTGTTTGACGACTTTGTATCTTTAGTGTTTACCTCAATATTAGGTGATAACAAAACGTTATTAGAACTCAATAGAGGTCCTTTTTTGTAATTTAACAATAAAAATAACTTCTCATAAAAGTGATTTATATACTTACTTAACTGCGACAACAATTAATTACATTGGTCTTGGTTGTTTTGCGTCATTTACTATAAAAGTTTTCAAGTTACTTTCCGCCCAGGATTTTCCTAACACCATTAAAGTCTTAAGGCCTATGCAAAGGGACCTAATGTTAATTATTATCGTGAACAATCGGATCAATCAAGTTGTAAACAACTGAATTAGTCTGACAAATCAATAATTAACAGCCTTAAGGTTAATGTAATACGGTTCGTTTTCGACGATTTCTGTCGAGAGTACAGTCAGTCCCTTATGAATTTTAAATTAAATCAGTGTGTCCATATTGAGTTAAACTGCACTGGATATCGACTTATTTGGGATGGCGTCATTTAAATATTCCAAGGAATACGTAGGTATATACTATAACTATTTAATTATAATCGTCATATAAATTACTCACCGATATTTTAATCCGACTACTTTGTAACATTTATCAGAATAAAATATGAAAATGTTTTACTGTTTTTTTTGTTATTTACTCGAGTATTAAAGTAACGTGTGAAACAAAAAAAACACGCATCAAGTGGCTATTAGACCTTATAAATTAAAGCTGAAGTTCAGAAAAAAAACAAAAGTGTTTCGTTAAAAAAAGACTGAGTAATAAATATTAGGCCTATTTCTTTGCTATGAACATACAAAAGCTCTGTGCTGTGGCGAATTAATTTATGATTTGCAGACTCGAGACATAACTTTGGAAAGTGGCACTAGACTATATCGATGCTTAGAACATATTTTTATTGTTTTTGAAATAAATAATCCATAGTAACTGATAACAAAAATAAAAGTTAAGTAGTACTAACTTTTAAAATTTGAACATTTAAATAAATAATAAATCTCCAGACTAACACACCAACCGTGTGGCCCTAAACTAAGCAAAGCTTGTACTATAGGCACCACACAATGGACTAGGGGAGAACCTAGTTACACCCAGACACGAGCCAATATCGAAAAACCATTTTTACGAAATTGGCCCGACCCGGGGATCGAACCCGGAACCATTCGCTTAGCAGTCCGGTATATATACCACTGCACCACAGAGGTCGTCAATTTAAAGTTAAGATTAACTACATTTTAAAATTTTAGTCGTCATATGCTTGATTTAATGTTCGGGTTTTTCAAATTAATTAAACATTTAATTTCAAAAACTTTACAACATTTGTTGACAACCTAAGTTAAAAAAAGAAATCAAAAAAAAAAATCATTTAACACAAAGTACCCAAGCCCAGGCAGAATAAAAACTCTAGATTGTTTATGTAAAAGACAGTTCGCATTTTGTTTCAAATGCAACCGCTATCCCACCGGTCACCACCGGCACTCAATCTCGTCTATATTAGGCAGCGATGCACACGTCGTACGATCGCGACGCGATAATGTTAAAAACAAATATTTTCTCCTTATCGCGACTCGTTAAAGGTTAACGCATGTCCACATTAAAGACCACATTATGTCTACTTGATGTGAACTTATTTCAATTTAAAACATATTTAAGGGATGTTTAAAATGCTGGAAGGTGACTCAAGCCTGTTGGTAATATCCGGGGCTATTTGGGTATCCAACTAAAACTATCTGTTTTTATTTAACTTTTAATACTAATTGTGTTGACTATACATTTAATCGCGATATATTTCATTAAACCATTTTTTTATTTATTCTTCTTTATTCTTTGTTTTTTTTACAGTTGGATAAATGTGAACCCTGTAGGGCACAAACAAATTAAAAGAAATTAAAAGAGATTTATTCCCCGTATGTTTTAATTCCTCTTACTGCTATGGCTACAGTTAATTTTACCACCCTCACACATAGGCAATATTGAATACAGTTTTTATTTACAAAATTGACACTCAGTTTCTTAACATATTATGTACAGTTCAACAATACCATTGTCAGACCTTGTACCTACTGATTTAATTTGGAATCCATACAAACGAACACGAGGACAGACAAACATTATTTTTGGCCACCTTGTATTGAGTGTTTCAATTAAACATTTGGACTGTCGCTGTTTGACTAATTCGGGTTTGGAGTAACAATGTATCGTAAACAACGCAGATATACATATACAGACGCAGAATTGAATAGTCAGGCTTCTATTGTAGTGTGTGTTTTATAGGGCCGTAACCAAAATATTGAATGGAAATACGTTTTCTGTTATGCTTTCTATTAAAAACATTGGTAAAGTTCTGTTTGCTCAAGTATTGTAAAATGGAAATAAATGTTTGTCGAAGTCGATAAATCCTAACTAACACAATACTACCCTTTCGCCTGTGGCTTTACTCGCATAGAAATAAAACAAGCATAATAAAAAGTTGGCTATTTCCTGGCAATGTAGCTTTTTTAAAATCGGTTTTGTAGTTCCACCGTTTATTTTCTACATACAAACTATGCCTCTTTATATAAATAGTATAAATAAACTTTACGAAACATCAGTTCTACATGACAATTGGGTTACTTTTCGTCAGCACGACAAAAAAATACTTATCAATCTAATTTAAATTGTAAAGTGCGACCTCTCGACCCCAGTGCCGTTTGCTGAGGATGCATTGTCAATTAACAAAGACGGCAATACAAAAAAAGTATTTTTATACGTACTAAAGACTTAGAATAAACCTTTTTGGAACTGCGAGGAAAGATTTGAAGAGCGTTCTTTCATAAACTTAAGTTTACGATATCCTGTGACGTATGAAAAGTAATGTGCATAAAATAAGGGACAAACATTTAAAGCTGTTTATATATAAATAAAAATATAACAACTACGCACTGTACATATGTATAAAAAATATAATAAAATTCTTTCAACAAGTTTTTGTGCGATACTCGATCTATTTACTAGGAAGCCTGCTATCAAGTTACGGTTCTACTACGCTTTTTGTCAAATGAAATATTACGGGATTGACATTTGACACCGCGTGATTAAAGAATTCGACGATCGATTCAAGGAATTTGAAATATTATCGACAGCATAGTTTTTTGTGAACAAAATACAAAAAAAAGTATTTATGATCAATAAACCGCAAGTTAAAAGTTACAAAGTTAGAGACGTCTTATGTCTTAGTTCCAATATTTTGATTAAATTTATAATTCTTCGTTAAATATTTTTTAAAACTGTACAAAACGTTTTACCACTCACATCACGAAGACTATAGAGAGACATACGCTCCAATAGTTATTTTTCGAGTGTTTCATTTTGGACGCCAAAGACATTTTTATCCCTATTTGTTGTAGTTTACATAATTATACAAAGGTATCGTCTTCTTTACCATGAATTTGTTCTTGCAAGAAAAACATATCAACGTTGGGACACGCATCCCAATAAATATTCCAAGTCCAGACTAAGAGATGATGTGATAAACGAATACAGAATGAGGGACATACAACCGTTAGCTTTTATAATATCCTGGTGTTTTGTTGACTACTACTGGCACAGTTATACAAATATATAACGCTTGGAATGAGCTATTTGGCTTACAAATAAATGTTTCACGCCTACACAGAACATTCGATATAATGCTGCCAATATGATATGAGTTATTATAGTGATCTAAGTGCATCATTCATAGCAGGCCGAGTAGGTACTAAATGACATTTTATTTATTACTAGTGACCCGCCCACGCTTCGAAATGGGGTACTTAATTTTGCGCGACTTGTTCCCGTTACGTTGAATTTTAGCTAGCTTAAAATAACTTTATCTTAGTTTTCTTTATTTACAAATTTATATGAAAAATATATCTAGGTATAAGATGGCGAAAACCGCATTAAAATCCGTTAAGTGGTTTAGGAGGAGTTAGCGGCCAAACATACAAACAGATACAATTAGCGACTTGGATTTATACTATGTAAAGATGATAATGATAATGATGATGAACATTATCCTAATTTGCTGAAGGCAACATACAGCAAAAGAAACAAATATGTAACAATTATTTTCGTGTATATATCGAGCGTTATTGACACTGACTGTATGTGTATAGGTACAATGCCCTAAACGTAATATATTCAACGCCATCTGTTAATTGTTTGTATAAACTACACATATGCAAACAAAGGTCCTCTATATTTTTTGTTATGAAAATACTTAAAAGTAGTTAAAAACAACCTTTATGCCATTGTCCGCAAACCAAAAGCAACATTAGGAACACAGTGGTTATAATAAATAAATATAGCTCATTCGTTAAGTGAAAACATATAATTTTGTCTCATTTATTGCAATTACCTTTAATAATACTAAACCGAAGTTCAACAGCTGTTTTATTACATTGGAGCTGAGGTTGATATGACAGAAAGAGAGGTATTTATTAAAAACAAGCGACCCGCCCACGCTTCCCTATGGTGAAATTTTGGCCGAGTTGTAACATATTTTTCTAAATGTTCTTTATTTACAAATTTAAATGAAAACATATCCTAAAGGATGACAAAAATCTCATTAAAATCCGTTGCGTGGTGTAGGAGAAGTTAGTGGACAAACATACAAACAGACACAATTAGCGACTTGGATTTATACTATGTAATAATGATAATGATGATGTTGTATCTCTTTCTTGAGCTTAGATTTGTAATTTTAAATTGAAATGCCAATCAGGCTTCCCACACGCACTGTAACCGCAGCTTCATACGTGACAAATGACGGTAGTTCAAACTTAATAATAAAAATATTGTTGGAACTGATTAACTTCAAGCAAATATTATAAACGTCAGACTATCAGCGATATTTTATCAATAAAAAACATTTTTTTTTAATAATATTGACTTATTCCGTAAATGTAAAAAAAACGTAAAATATAACCTTAAATATAAACGTAAGTTTTAACCGGCCATCTACATTTTGTCAAGAATTTTTCGATCTCGCCCTGGTTCTCGTTCTTAGTTTTTTTTTTTTTAGTTACCGACAATTAGCCCTGAATGTGCCCAGCCCCCCTACCGCGTAACTAGCCTCGATTTGAACTCGACGTCGACAACTGTTTTCATAGGCGAAATTGTTAACAATGGCGGGTCTCTAGCCAATGAAAACAGGTGTCGACGTCGAGTTCAAATCGACGCTAGTTACGCGGTAGCCCCCCAGTGGTTCATTCCTTCATGTTTAAGATATACCAACCTATCAAGTAACACCTAGTAGTCAAAGCTCAAGTTAACAAACGATAGGGCATTTAAGATGAGTGGACGGTTAAATGTGCCCCTGAGTGTATTTAGGGCCAAAACGTCGAGCGTTTATTAAATTAAGTTAAAACACTTTAATTTTAGTATTTCATAAAATTATCAATCCATTACTTGAACGGCAACTAAATTGATGAAATATTATATTTTTAACGTTAAATATTATTGAAACCACTAATTACTTAAAAAAATAGCCATGAAAATGATAGAAAATCGTGATCATACCGCAACATTGTTTGTTTAATAACAATAACATTATGCGTGACACAACGCAAATTACTCACGTAATGAGTTACGACTTAGTATTTTAATTAAGACTAGCTAAAATGACTCACAACAAAGTTAAACTGTGAACTCATCATAAGTACGTATGAAGGAAATGTCACCATGTGTGTCTTTTTGTAAGACTATCCACTCTATGTATGTCTCACTACATGAAAAGACATCTTTTAAAGTCAATGGTTTTGCGAATGTAGATAATATTTTTAATAGGAACATAGTATTTGTACATGATGATTCATTAGTGGCTTCCGACCTTTATACCTAAAATTAATTTTTAAAATAAAAGTTTTTTTTTACAGTTCTAATTTTCTTTTTATTATAGAATTTTTGCGGCCTAATTTACAGGATTGATAATCTTGCAGTATACATGCGCAGATGGTCAATTTTAGACACTACAAAAAAATCCATAAAAAAGAAAATTCACAAAAAAATATTCAGTCAAAAACCAGAAAATAGAAAAAAATATGTATGTAATTGGTAAGGTTTTGCTATAGCTCTAATGAAATGCTCATATTATGAGATTTTATTGCATCCTTTACGCAATTGCAAAACGCTTAGCAACAACTGTAATAAACTTATTACTTTATTCGTTACATTTAATTTAAACCTTCGTTACATCCGCATTGTAAGTTAAAAAAATCATTTAACAAGTAATGGCATAATTTTGTTGTAGGTCTTTTTACCTGTGAATTGGGACACGATAACTGCATAAAGCATTGAAATGGCGAAAATAGAGTTATAATTTCACGGTTAAGTTAAATAAAACGCGTCATTAATGTAAAGTAGGCCACAAAAATTATAGGTTATTTTGGATACTGAACGTATAATTTATTTCATGCGCCAAATACTACGTGAATCATGTAATTTCTAATTTATATGTTAAGTCGATTAATAAATTTAAATGCACATTTTATATCTAACAAAAGTTAAATGTGAAATTTATTTTGAAATAGTTTACTCACGTTCACTTGAGAAAAAAAATGGAAATGCGCCATCTATCGGCGTATGTAGTTGGTACGATAAGCTTTTTGTAAAATGGTTATACCGCCATCTATCGGAGTGTTATGCTAACATTTACTTACATTGAATGCAGCTTTAGCTTATAATGAACGCAGCTTTTCAAAATTTCATTAGTTGACTTGACCATTCATTATCTTTAGACAAAATTATTATAAAAGAAGAAACATAAATACCTTAAGAGATCATTTCGGTAAAACAAATTGAAAAAGAAAATCCTATATGTTAACTATGAGACAGTCACACGTTTTATTTGACAATAATTATTTCTATTCTAGAGTATGTATTTCAAAGCCGAATTCATCATACGAAACAAAGGAAGACAGTACGAGAACAATGGCACTTTTGCAGAAAAAGGGGGATCGATCAGTATTAGATAGATCGCGATTCTAGCCCTGCGAAACCACAGAGATAATTTCGGAAGTCGCATATAAAGCGAGTCACGTAAACACATTCGATATAGCAATCTAGGAACAGCGCCACTGTTTCGGAGTAAGTTCCTCGCTACCGTCTGAAGAGAATGTTGGCGACGACACCTAGATGTCGCCACAGCACTACAACTGTCTTTAATTTTTCGTAAGGCAACACGTACCTCAGTAAGCTAGTGAGCTGAAGTTGTACCATGCTGGTTTTGGTATTGGTTCCTCTAAGCTAACGTTTCCTATAGTTCTAACTCCTACCTCAGTAAGCAGGTCAGCTGCACGTCGTATCATCCATGCGTTTCCATATAGTTCTAACTCCTAGTTTTACACTATGTTGGATTACTAGGTATATAACATCCATAGTCTCTGTCTACCCCAATGGGAGACAGGCGTGATGATATGTACGTATGTATGTACTATATAACATCCCACGTACGGGCCAGCTTGTCCCGCAGTGCGCCCGCGCAGGATCGACACTATGTTGGATCACTATATGACATCCCACGTGCCTCAGTGTCAGTAAGAAGGTGAGCTGAAGTCGTACCATTCTGGCATTTAAATTGATGCCGCCGACGTTTCCTATAGCTGTAACCCCTACCTCAGCAAGCAGGTAAGTTGAATCCGTTCCATGTATTGATGCCGCCAAGCTGACGTTTCCTACAGCTGTAACCCCTACCTCAGCAGACAGGTGAGCTGCACGTCGTTCCATGTATTGATGCCGCTGACGTTTCCTATAGTAGTAACCCCTACCTCAGTAAGCAGGTGTATTGAAGTCGTTCCATGCTGGTATCGGTACTGATGCCGCTAAGCTGACGTTTCCTACAGCTGTAACCCTTACCTTAATAGGCAGGTGAGCTGCACGTCGTGCTGGTAGTCGCGCAGCGCGGCGTCCCCGCGCGCGCGCACGGCCGCCAGCTTGTCCCGCAGCGCGCCCGCGCAGGATGGACACTACGTTGGATCACTACATGCCACGCCACGTACCTCAGTAGGCAGGTGAGCTGCACGTCGTGCTGGTAGTCGCGCAGCGCGGCGTCCCCGCGCGCGCGCACGGCCGCCAGCTTGTCCCGCAGCGCGCCCGCGCAGCCGCCGCCGCAGCGCTCGCGCAGGATCGACACGATGTTCGGCTGCCGGAGGAACGCTACCACCTGGGAACGATTGAGGCTGGGTTGATAAAAGATTTTCGATGTGTTCTTTACTTAAACACCTATTTGAATAAATTGTGTAAAAGATGGTGGAAACCGCATTTCAATACGTTATGAAGGGTAGGAGGAGTAAGAAGACTAATGCCCGTTTGCACCAAACTTAAGAACATCCTAAGTCTTTGCCTAACTTGTTTAAGCAACTCCTAACGAAAAATTGGTTTGCACTAACCTTAGGTCATTCCTAAACTCACTTAGGCATTTCCTAACTTTAGGAGCCCGTTTATGACATGCCTAAGGAGTTAAGAAACGCCTAAGTTTTTTTTTCTTAAAACATTGACATATCTGTCAAATAAATGTTTGTTTTGAGCTGGTTTTGAGGTTATGCCGAGTAGTTTCTGTCTGTTGTGTTGAGAACTGTTGTGTAATTTGTAATTTGAGGAGTTTAATAAGTGCTGTAGTGCTTTTTGCATCATGATAGAGGAAGTAGGTATAAGATGTCCTTAATTTTTAGAAGAAGTGGACTTTCATAATGATCAGCATGCCTCGTATCGTAAGATCACGACCAAATCCTTTTGAAAATTACGACGACGTGGACTTATGTGCAAAAGCACGGTTTTGTGGGTTTTGGATCAAACTGCTGAATAGCTTTCTGCATCCTGCATAACATTTGTGTAGATTTGAATGATGATATGCCCGCTGCACAAGAAGAATTGTGTGAAAATACTCTCAACTATTGGATTCAGGCTGGTCATATTGATAACGAAATTACAAACATTGGGATACTACCAAATGCCTTTGATGGGAGAAGTCTGTTTTACTGTGCACAATACTGTTTTACTGTGTAAATAAATAATTTATCTTTATTTAAAAATATTAACCTGAAGCTGATTCTAATAAAATTTCCAATATGGTTTTTATTTTTTTCTTTTCCATTTTTATAATAATAATATGCAAATGCATTATGTGCCTTTTGTTGATTTATAAGGGACTTTTTTCTTGCTCTACCCTTATTCTCATTGCTGCAAGTCTATTTGCTGGTATAGGCTTAGTTTTGATTCTACTTCTTTCATTTCTAATACCTAATTCCGGGCATCTTATGTTGGCCCCTTTAAAGTCTATCTATAACTTCAGTAAAAATTTCTTCATCTGCCTCACATTCCTAAAAAAAACATTAAAAACCATAGGCAACCAATCTTTCATTCGTTCAATCATTCACTTTGCTAGGCAATGCCTAATTTAAGACACGGTTACGACCGGGCTGTTGGTGCAAACCGTTTGTTAAGATAGGTTGAACCTAAGCTTAGGTGTTTCCTAACTAAGACAAGCCTAAGTTGAGGTTGGTGCAAACGGGCATATGATCTAAACTTACACGAATACAGACTTTTGTTTATAATATACAATAATGGTGATTCATTAGTGGGCTTTGAACCCACATTATTGATACTCTTAATAAACAGAAACTTATAACACTTAAAACGTGAGCCTTTTAAGTAAAAATAATTTTACTTTAATTAAACGTCAACTCTTTAGGCAGCCCATGTATTCATAACAAAACGATATAGTAAACATATTTAATGAAACTTACCTTGTCATTGTACGCAATAGGAACTTCTTCATGGGTACTTTGCGTGTGCGCATCTGATGACGTCACTGGAGGCCGCGGCGGAGGTGTTGGGGGCTGTTCATTTATTTAATGTCAGAAATAAACTCCTAAATATATGAGATCTTAAAATTCATACTAATAACTGCACAGCCCCCTAGACAAGTGGCTATACAAATAAAGTATTCATTATAAGAATTTAATGGTTTTAATATTCTATTCTACAGGGTTATGGATCGTGTAATTAACACTTGTTTAGGAGGCTGAACATTCTATCTAAACTTTGCAATATTAAACAACAGATCATAAGTCAAAAACATAGTAAAAAGGTAGGTCAGCTAATTGTGCTCAAAAAAACCTTCTGGAAAAATTAAACCATTTATTTCTTGATATTTTTATCTTTGTGATATAGAGATTGCGATATTTTACTTACACATATATTTAAAGGGACAGAAATCATAATACACAATACTTAAAAAACGCTAGCAAATGTTAAAATAAACTTTTGACTGTTTGTATAAAAACAATGAATCAGGTGTGACACAAAAAAAATGTTAATTTGCATTAAATCTAAAAATAACCAAAGAGTTTTCAGTATTGAAAATAAAAACTTAAGCATAACAAAATATCCGCAATTCAAGCTGAAGCGAAAGCGAAGCAAACAACGACATTCACATGCTATTAGAAGTACAAGCGTGATTGTAAAATTAATCACTAATTACTCATCCAACGATAGGTTTTGATACGACGTACAAGAATTTTTAAAACTCTTAAATCATTATTTTTATGTGCAAGTCTATTAGTTTTTTTTTTGCTGTAATGCAATTATAAATCGTATTGATTGCACAGTATATTGACATTTTACTCAATTTACAACAATGCCATCTATGCTAAATTGCTGAAAGTTCCAAACCAAAACTGAACAACTTTCATATTTTTTAACTTTATAATGTTGATAATAAATGAAATAATTTATATGTTCACTGAATGTACACGTTTTAAATGAATATAAATCTAAATTATTTTGTTTTTTCCGCCATCTTTTTGTCTCATTTTACTACGGCCATTGCTGATGTATGTGTGGGGTGTCCCGTGACATCTTTCTTTTTTATTTTTTATTTTATTCTACGTATAAGAGATTCATTTTTAATCCTACATACAATAAAGTAGTTTCATTGCATTTCAGTTCATTTCATATACATATCTCGTCATCATCAAAACCTATCATTGGCCAAGCCGCATATAACTCATAAACCCACATGATTAGCCCACGGCGAGAACGGCGGCGGCTGCGGCGAGCGCGGGACTCGCGGGTCCATGAACGTGGTGCGCCGCGACACGTGGTCCACGAAGAAACGCTGCGGACACCGACACCATGGGGGGGGGTAATGGAGGCACCGATACCGGGGGGGGGAAGTAATGGAGGTACCGATACCATGGGAGCGGGGGAAAAAATGGAGGTACCTATATTATGGGAGGGGGAATAATGGAGGTACCGATACCATGGGAGCGGGGGAAGTAATGGAGGTACTGATACCATGGGGAGAGAGGGAAGTAATGGAGGTACCGATACCATGGGAGCGGGGGATAATGGAGGTACCGACACCATGGGGGGGGATAATGGAGGTACCGACACCATGGAGGGGGGAATGATCGAGGTACCGATACCGGGGGGGGGAATAATGGAGGTACCGATACCATGGGAGCGGGGGAAGTAATGGAGGTACTGATACCATGGGGAGAGAGGGAAGTAATGGAGGTACCGATACCATGGGAGCGGGGGGATAATGGAGGTACCAACACCATGGGGGGGGATAATGGAGGTACCGATACCATGGGGGGGGGAATAATGGAGGTACCGATACCATGGGGGGGAATAATGGAGGTACCGATACCATGGGGGGGGAATAATGGAGGTACCGGTACCATGGGGGGGAATAATGGAGGTACCGGTACCATGGGGGGGGAATAATGGAGGTACCGATACCATGGGAGCGGGGGAAAAAATGGAGGTACCGATACCATGGGAGCGGGGGAAGTAATGGAGGTACTGATACCATGGGGAGAGAGGGAAGTAATGGAGGTACCGATACCATGGGAGCGGGGGGGATAATGGAGGTACCGACACCATGGGGGGGATAATGGAGGTACCGATACCATGGGGGGGGGGAATAATGGAGGTACCGATACCATGGGGGGGAATAATGGAGGTACCGATACCATGGGGGGGGGGAATAATGGAGGTACCGGTACCATGGGGGGGAATAATGGAGGTACCGGTACCATGGGGGGGGGAATAATGGAGGTACCGGTACCATGGGGGGGGGAATAATGGAGGTACCGGTACCATGGGCGGGATGAAGATGGAGGGATGTTATCATGAAGGGTCAAGTACAATCACCATGGGGGGACAGAGATGACAGACCGTTGACGTGGGAGGGAAAGAGATGGAGGATGTGTCACCATAGTGGGGACAGAGATGGAAGCACCGCGAAAACCGAATGTATAGGAACTCCATATGTAAGGAAATCGTCCCAGCGAATAGGGAATATGAAAAATTGATTTGTGCAATGTTTAATTGAAAGAGAGTTAGTGAGTTAGTAGTCGATTTTCGCGGTAAGCCCCCAAGTTTGTTAGTCATTTATAAACATCAATAGCTAGTGTTTTTGGTATGACGTTTTAAAAGGACTTAATTGAAGCGGAATTTATTAAGAAGGTTATGGTAAATCACAATTTAAGAATCAAATTTCATTGAATCTAAAACACTTTAATTTGAGACGATTTTGATTTATCAAATACAAATCAAACTTAAAATTTGCTATTGATGTTTATAATTCTGAAAGAAAAACAGATTTCAAACAGTTTGTTATTACACAGTATTATAAGAGAGTTAAACACCAAAACCACACTTGTAGAATTAGTACCATTAGGTCAGTTTATTAGTTAGCTAAGCACTGCAAGTTAATTTTAATGGCAACATTACTCTTCATTTTTAACAATCAAGGAATCCCACAACCACGCGAGGCTTTTACCTTTATATAAAGATTATACTAGAAACATGTTAAGCTTAACTCATAAAATCGTTAGTTAGGATAAAAAATGTTTAGTATTTGCAACAGCTTCTATGTTATTTTGTTCTGTAACTTCACCATCACAAATTAGTCTAAGCTAGTCTTCTTATAGTAGTCTTAGCTCTTACCTTGCCATTCCTATCTAACTTGGTGTCCCACCCCAAAGGCAGGTCCTTTTCGGTCTCCGCGAACATATTGACCAAAGCCACGAGATCTCGGTTGTGTTGGTAGCGCTCGAAGGAAGTGACGTCACGACGGATCTTTGATATCATGTGCTTGAGGGTGGAGTTGGAGTTGTAGAGGGCCGACGCTTCCTGGAAATTAAGATACAGTATTAGAAAAGGGTTGTGTATGGAGAGAAATGTTTTGTTGGTATTCTTGCAGCTTATGAAAGATGCATTTTAAAGTATGTAATTTTTGTTTGTTACCAATGAAATTTCTCGTGTCTAAACCACATTTTGCGGTATGCTATGATTGTTTATAGCGTTAAAAATAGTTAAAAGAAATATTTATACAAGCGGAGATAAATAAAAATGTAATAATTGTAATAATTAATAATAAGAAAAATCGTGATTGTAAAAAAAGACACGGACCTAGACTTTGTGGAGGTTGTAATAAAAAAAAAATGTTCGAAAAGTGGGTATAGTTTTAAATCGAATCTCTCTATCACAGATAGTGGAAAGCATTTTTGAAAAGGTATATTGCAAATGAAATTGATTAATTTCGAATTCATAAAAAAAAATTAAGTCATTCGTTTTTCAATATTGGTGAATACGCAAAGTAGACCGCTAAGATTATTGACTGTCTCCCACCTGGTTCATATGCAGTATAGAGTAGAAGTCCGGCCTCGCGAGGAAGTCTGCTGCTGGGTGCGGCGCGGGGGGCGCGAGGGCGGGGGCGGCAGCGGCGGGGGGCGCGTCCGGGGGGGCGGGGGCGGCGGCGGGGGGCGCCGCGTCGTCGCACAGCTGGCTGCGGGTCATGGTGCGACGGATCGACTGGTATCTGCAATGGAAGAGATTACGTATATAGAGATGTTGTTACGTTGGATTATGGTACAGTGCTGTTTTGATATATCGCAAATTAAATAGTCAGCGAGATTGGAACATTATTAAATCAACAAGCAAGTTTTTACGCATTTTCTATAGCCAATAAAATCTGACGCAGGCTAATATTTCACTCGAAAATCCCAACCTCTGTTTAAAGAACAGTGACTACACTAGTTGTACAGAATAATGTTGGAAAACTATCAATCTGCCCAAAGCGAACAAATTTCGTTATTCTTACATTAAACTATACATGAAAATTCCAACTAAACCATGAAGAAAGCAGTTCCGACACGTTTAAAATCGTTCCGTGTTCATTTCACCCGGAAATCCCTCTTCTGTATCAGAAACAGTAATACAATACCTGCGGTCGAGCTGCGTCCTCTGCAACTCCGGCGCAGGCTCCGTGGGCGGCGGCCCGGAGCCGCTGGGGCGCTGCCAGGTGGTGCTGCGGCTCACGTGGTCGATGTAGAACACGCGCCCGTGGCTGTCCATGCGAGCTTCCCAGCCTGACCACGAATGTCGCACATACAGTACATGTATAACGAGCTTAAGAAATTAAAGCGATGGCGCTATTCGTATCTGTGATGAACTTCGTTAGACCACGAAATAGATTTTGCTACAGTTTTCACTATCATTTTGATGGTGACAACTTCTCATTATTATGATTTTTCGATATATGTTCATGATTTGTGTGTAGCTCAAATTGGTCATAAATTAATTTTCGCTAGCAATTCTGCATTTTATTTTAAATATTAGAAGGATTCACAAGCCCTTACATTTGGTTGTAAAGTATGCCGCGAAAATATGGAATCTTAAAATTTATTTTCCCTGAACCATTATGAATTCCAATCTTTATTGTTATTACTAAAAACCAAGCAAATTTGGTTAGTTTGGTAATAATCTGTAACCTTGCATGCACTTCTTACAATAAATTCTTCATGCATTGTTATTTGTAGTTACTAATTTTGTTATGTTTTATTGATAAGAACGCATTAATTAATTTTAACTATGAAACCGTAAGAAAACAATATTGGACTAGTAATATTGGACTTTTTTTTCGGGTAGCTTCCGAAAAGAAAACACCATCTTAAAAAGCTCTTGCAAATTTAATTAAAAATAATACATTAAAGTGAACATCTAACCTTGCGCTCCGATTCAGTCAGCAACTACAGATATGTTAGTTTTTTGTTTTTAGTTATTTTTAATTTTTTTGCTTTACTGTTCTTTGGTTTGAGTTTTTTTTTGTTATTTTTACATTCATTTTGTTTCTGATTTTTATTTTTTAAGACGGAAAAATTGCTGGTTTGGTCCATAAGCTTCTAAATTAGTACTTATTTATTATTATTTTTATATTATTATTTAGTTTATCTTACTATATTAATATACATTATATATGAATACTTCTTCAAATGCAGACTATTTTGATTCGTGTTCGTCAGGTTCTTCTGATTTAGGTGATGATAGTTTTCACAGTACCCCATCTCTTTCTTCTTCCCTAAATTCCTGTTATTCTAACTGTCCTATATAAATGCCCAGAGCATTCCGGCATACTTCTCCGATATGCTGACATCCTTTTCCAATTTTAACATCCACGCAATCATATTGTCCGAATCATGGTTACATCCCTGTCTTCCTTCCACAACTTGAAATAAGCAGTACCTATGTAATAACGTTTCTTTCTATGTTTTTATTTTTTTTTGTGTGTTTGTACAAGAATAGTAAATAAATAAATTAATAAATAAAACTTATGCTCTCCCTGGATTCCACTTACTACGTAACGATCGTCCAGATCGTACTGGAGGTGGTGTGGCAATTTACTTGCGGTCCAAAATACCTTACTCAGTCGTCAGCATATCGTCTCATGCAAATCCTATTCATACAGCTGAACATCTGTTTGTAGAGATTACCCTTGCACACACCAAAGTACTATTAGGTGTTATTTATAGTCCAAATGCGACCATTAATTATTTCGACACTTTCGAGAATACTTTGGTGCAGCTTCTTCCTCCCTATGAACACTTTATCCTTATAGGCGATCTGAACACTTGTCCACTTAAAAATGACAACCGTTCAAGAAAACTCTGTTCCATTATAAACTCCCGCAACCTACATATCCTTTCCACGAGTAATCCTACACATTTCCATCCCAATAGTGCTTCCCTTCTTAACCTAATTTTTTTTTCCTGCCCTGATCATGTTTACGAGCACGGTCAATACAGTTCCGATGCCTTTTCCTACCACGAGTTTCTATACTTGTCTTACAAAATTTGCACACCAAAGCCTAAACCCCGTATCCTTCTCCAGCGTAATTTTGGTGGTATATCACATGATAAACTTTTGTATAATGCTGCTTACGTAGATTTGGACGAGCAAGTTCAGCTTCTTACTCATAACCTGATACAGCTCTACGATAATCATGCTCCAATACGCCCAATCAAGCTTCGACATCCTCTAGCAGCGTTGCTGACGGATAGATATAAAGGACATGATGTTACAACGCAATCGTGCAAATTCTAATTTTAAAAAGAACGCGACTGAACTAAACCGTGCTAGGTATAAATCTCTTCGTAATCGCTGCAATACAATGTGTAGAGATGTACGGCGTCGCCACATTCACATGTCTGTTGATGATCCAGATCCCAAACGGGTTTGGAATTTTTTTTTAAATTTAGGCGCCGGTCAACGGTCCGACAATCAACTCCCTACTGACCTTGACACACATAATCTTTATTTTTCCTCATCTCTCCTCTGTGATCTAAATATAAAAATTACGACCCTAAATCTTTTCCCGAAATTCGTATTATGCCCATTTATCGGGACAGGCGTTAAAAAAGCTATTACAGCCATCACCCCAAGCGCTATTGGAACTGACAATATTAGCCGAAACATGATTTTACCGCTACTAGAGATCTTGGCTCCAGTAATAACCAACATCTTTAATAATTCCATACAATCCGGCATTTTTCCCTCCCTTTGGAAAGATGCCAATCTCATCCCACTTCCAAAAAATAAATCGCCTGCCTCCTTTTCTGACTACCGTCCTATTTCAATCCTACCTTTTCTATGTACAGTCCTGGAACGCCTGGTTTCCAAACAACTTAATTACTTCCTTCTTGCCAACAACCTCCTCAATCCTTTTCAGTCAGGATTCCGACCTGGACATAGCACTGTTACTGTGCTTGATAAAATTGCTGACGACATCCGCCTGAAAATGGAAATTAAACAAGTCACTATTATGACTCTCCTTGACTTCAGCAATGCCTTTAACAGTGTTGACTTTGACATTTTTCTGACTATTCTTGACTCTATAAATATCTCTCCAGCTGCAATCAACTGGTTCAGCAGCTACTTACATGACCGTCGACAACTCATACGTGTTGAAGACACGTATTCAACGTGGTGCTCTCTGGATGCCGGTGTCCCTCAAGGTGGCGTGCTGTCTCCTCTTCTCTTTTCTATCTTCATCAGTTCGATAACCTCTCAAATATCTTCTATCTAGCATTTGTATGCAGACGATCTCCAAATTTAAAACCATTCCGACATTAATAATCTTCCATATACTATCAGCATTGATGATCTCAACGTTTTTACCGACTGGAGTCAGCACTTCGCAATAATAATTAATCCAAAGAAAACTAAAGTTTTAATTATACGTAGCTCTTAACTCGTAGATAGAATTAAACACACGACGATTTGCCTGCAGTGAACTTTTTGACAGAACCATGTTTTGGAATGCTCATATTGATTATATTAGCAAAAGGCTATTTGCCGCTACTGGTAGCCTCAAAAGGTTAAAAATCTTTTTGCCTGTATCCACCAAAACTATGCTGGCTCAATCTATTTTTCTTCCTATCCTTGACTACGCAGATGTTTACTTTACTGACAAAACGGAAGTACAACTAAATAAGCTTGAGCATCTCCAAAATCTTACCATACGATTTATATTTGGCATACGAAAGTATGATCACATCTCCGAATTTCGTAAGACGCTCAAGTGGCTCCCAATCCGCTTTCGCCGGAATACTTACATCCTCTCCCTTCCATACCGCATCCTCTTTGACCCTAGAACCCCGGGGTACTTGAAGCAAAACTTTTCATAACTTACAGATAACCATGACCGCAATCTGCAAACAGGTTAACTCGTACTACCCCTCTTAAGTCATTCTAATTTCTACAGCAAGTCTTTTACTGTAGAAGCTGTAAAGCTTTGGAACGAATTGCCTGTTTCAGTTCAAAGAGCTGCTAATATAGACTCCTTTAAAAAACTTACACGAACACTACCTCTCACTATGTGAATAGTTGATGTTATTATATTATTATTTATTTATTTATTATTATTATTATAAGTATTTTATTAGTTTAGATATGTTATGTATAACTTATATTTGTGTATTAAGTAATATTATCTACTTTATATTTGTAATAGTTATATTTGTAAAATTACATACATATTGCAATCTGGAACCTATCCGCAAGCATTAGTCTCCTTTTAAATTCGGTTTGCCACGGAGAAATCGCTCAAAGCGATATGACCACCAATTGTAATTGTTTAAGTTAATGTTTTCTATGTATTCTACTTTTATTATTGCAATAAAGAGTTTATTATTAATATTATTATTGTAGGTTTTTTTACCTGCTGGCAATGGTTCTTCACATTCGATGATCCCTCCAATCATATTGGCGGGAAAATCTCCTGTCAGCGCCATCTGTCTTGAAGTTCTCTCGGGGATTGAAGGTAGTCTGATACCAGCCATATGCCGCAACGGAGTTGGCGACGCCACAGCATTGTCGTTGTCGTCATTATCCTCGACCGGCCGCGGCCTCCGCAACACAACGTCCTCAGGAGGCCCTGCGTGTACTATCGTAAAGTGATTGCTATTCGAAAACTCCAAATTGGGAGATCTGATCTCCGTAGTTCGAAGCTCGTTAGTAAACTCGAGCAGTTCGAAGTTCTCGTGCCTCTCCGGGTTTTGGACCGGAGGCGGCTGAAGGTCTTCAAGAGGAGGAGGACGAAGTCTACGCGCGTGGTGAGTAGGAGTCGGAGGACATTGAGGAACGGCGCCACCACCAGCTAACGCTGCTACTCTTGTCAAAACGCGAGGGTGAGGTCTTGCAGGACTATCCATCGGACTTCTCCCGTTAGCCGTTTTCAACGGCGAATGCTTCGGGCTATTCTCGCAGCCCAGGTTTTTCAGTAGATGCCGCGGCAAACTGGAATGTTTTGGAGTGGAACCATCGCCGAAGTATTGCCTGTTTAACAACATGCTCCCGACGCTGGGAATCGTTCTGTCGCAGTCGTCTACTGGAGACGATGAATGAGAAGAATTACAAGAACTAGGTGCATTTGAACTGTCTAATTCTCTGTTGTCTATGTGTGATGAATTTAAAAATGCAGTCATCATTGTAGGCGTATGCGCTCTTCCGGAGTTCTGCCTCGTTAGTGGTTTATGTGCTTTGCATAAAACAATTTCTTTCTCCTCAATTTGATTCCTATTATCATCCTCGAATTCAGAAGTGTTGCTTATGTCATTTAAAAACGTGTTCTGAGCTTTCTCTTCAGATTTGGCATGATTTGGCGTCAAATGTACTCCGTCTACCATATCCATCGGAGGACTCACTTTATCTCTTCTAGCAAAAGTCGTTGTAATATAATTATCAGGTCCTATATCCTTAATATACAATACATTTCTACTTACGCTAGGCGCGTCTTCAGGTACATCTTTAAGCTTATTTTCTTCAATTAACCTATGCATTTTCATAGAAGAAAGCGTAGACTCACATAAGCTGCCATCTGTTTCGGGCGTAGCAAGTGGTGCGACGTTTTGGCCCCCTTTCCAAAAGCTCGTGGTAGAGGAGAGAGCTGCTTCCTTCTTGCCGGTGTAGAATTCTCCCGGTTGGAAGTCGTTAATTTGACTGTGTAGAGCAGCCGAGTTTGTGATGTTGGTGTCCGTGAAGAACTGTTCATCGGTGTCTATGAGTTCGAATGTGAAGGCGTCTTCTGGTTTAGTGAGTTTCTTCGGTTTCTGATGCCGCGGCACGAGTGGTGGAGAGAGTGCGTGGCTGCGCTCCAGCGGCTTGTGAGACTGTCGCGGAGGCAGCGGCGGCACCGGGGACTTCTCTGCCTCACTAGGAACAGTTGCACCCTCCACGTCATACACGAACTTCATTATCTTGCAAGGATTCTTCGGTGACCAGATTTTGTAGTATTCCGAACCTGTAGGCGATGTAGGAGAATCGAATCCACTTGCCTTAGTCTTCTTTTTAACACCGTTTAACGTCTGTCCCCCGCCCGTATCTACTGGCGGTGGACATTTCTTCTTTACACCTGATGATGTTGGCTTACAATCTAACGCACGAGATTCACTTTTCACAGTATTCTTACTTAAACTACTTAGAGATTTACTAGGATCACATTTTGCTTGTTCCAGTTGTTGATCTTCTACGGTACTAATTGAGCATTTGTTGACATTTTCGCTGAGGTGTTTGATTTCTGTGCTAGGGCCAGGAACGAATTCTACTCTGGGATTTTCAGAGTTCATCTCGAAGCTGTCATTGTTGTATGAGAATGGAGACAGGACTTGTTCCCCGCTACGTTTCCTCGAGATGCCCTCTTTGAGTCGTAGCGGCAGTTTCTTGAGGTCAACTTTGAACTTCGAAGGCACTGCCGGGCTTTCCGCAACACAGTCATCGCTCTCGCCATTGTAGTAGCGAAAGCACAGCAGCTGCTCACAATCTGCCGATCAAAACAATTGGAATACCTTAAGACGTTAATTAAACGACTCTAATTAAATGATTAATGAGTTGACAGTGAGTTTACCTTCGTAAGGCTGATTGGGCTCATCAAGCAGCCACATTATGTCGCCGACGGCACATCCGGTCGCCGGCACGCGTCCCACCTCGCCACCGACTCCTGCGCACTCTGCAAATAAATACAAACGCCATTTTAATTGCAGTTAATTATAACCACTAATTAGACAGTAATTGCGTACTCAACTACTTTCTTATTATAAGGCAAGTTGAATCATTGACTATCTTGTCCAACGGATCTTATCATCATGTTGATATCAAATTTATCATAAAGAGGAAGCCATTTGACATGACTTACGGAAACATGTTATACCGAACATCTCGCAAATTCTCATTTTGTTGCGCCGCCGGCTACCGGCATGAAATAAAGAACATGCAGGTGCATCGCCACGATGGTAAAAACAAACAACACGGAGAAATGGCAAGCCACAAACAAAACCAAGTGAGCCCTTACATTTTTTAGCTAACAAAAATCAAGCGGGCGGCGGCGGCGTGGGCTGCGCAGACGCATCACAAATTATACACCAGACGTAATCACCGGATGCGGGAGTCGCCCGCACATTTTACGCGAAATAATCGAAGCCACCGAATTGCCAGTTAATTGGGAGAACATGACCATAAATTGATTTGGCAAATAGTGTCTGCGTCAGCCACGCGTTTATCAATTGTTAATATGTTAAAGGTGTGTTTCTCTCTGTGCTCTATAAAATATGTGTCATAAGGCAGATAAGAAAATCTGAACTTAACGTAAACTTTTTTTTTTCTTATTACGTATTTCAGAACATGCTCTTAAATTTACTTTTTTATCGCATCAGACGTGCTCTCTTACAAATTATATACGGCGTTTATCGTATATCCTACGACTTACGGCGACCATCAGTTATATCAAGGATCAAGTCAATATTTGAGAACGCAACCTTTCAGCGCGCTCTACATTCACATAGCTTTATCAACATTAAAAGCTATTTTATTTAATACTCTACAGAACTTGTTTTTGAAACATATATGTATATGTCATTATAAATGGGAGTTTTATTTTCCTGCCACCACAATCGTGCTGGTCGCATAGCGGCGGTCGTAATGAGCACCTTATTTCATTTTGTCATTGAAAGCCGCTCCGTACAGTCACTCTCTTTGACCTCTCGGTTATTGTTCTACATTGAGATAAAAAAATATGAATTCAGCGGTATACTTTTGGCTGTGCATGTTCGCGTTGGTGCACAAAAGTAGGAGTGGACTCTTCAATTCACTTATCTACTCAGGCTATTTGAAATGTACGTGAGTATGATTGTTGAAATATACTTTGTGGCATTTATACTAACTTATATTATAGGTAATTTCTTACTATCGCTATCAACGAAAGGCTGAGTGAAAGACATCTGCAGATCGGAGTGATAATGAAGTTGTAAAATTAAATGTATCTACGCTTCATATTTCCCGTTTACCTCGTTCGGAACTTGACTAATTTTAATGTTTTTTTTTCATAAGTTGGGTTTTACAATATACAACATCACCGGTAATTGTTTCCTTTTATAATTTTCAGGTGATCATTTCAAAGACCTTAATCTAAACGTGAGTGGCATAGAGGCATTTTTTTATGACTTTGTAAACAATTACAATCTAACGTCACGAATTCTCACCGCAGCTGATCACTTTACATCACCAAACAACCATTTCAGCCTGGACACGTCTAGAAAACTAATATTTTATGTCCCTGGATACAAATCGCATGTAAGTAAAAAGACAGTAGAACTAGTCCGGCAAACATTCAAAACTGTCCCTGATATAAACCTAATTATAATTGATCATTCGGAATACACTCACGCGCAAGGTGGAAAAATCAAAAGTTACGAACGATCAGTGTTCTACACTCACTACATCGGACAAGCCTTAGCCCAGTTTCTGATAGCACTACACAAAAAGGGCTACCCCTCAAGGAATATACACGCAGTAGGTCATAGCATCGGAAGTCAAATTTTGAGCAATACGGGTGAGTTATACATGAAGGAGACCAATGAAAAACTTTGGAGAATCACCGGTCTGGATCCGGCTGGACCCTGTTTCTCGAACAGTCTTATTCAAAACCAGATTCGTTCAGGTGTAGCGGAGTACGTTGAAGTATACCACTGCAACGCTGGTGGCTTGGGAACTACTAGTGTGTTGGCCGACGCAGACTTCTTCCTCAACTACGATGGATCAAAACAACCTCATTGTTCTGGAAGAATTATCCCAGGACTGGGAGAGTCGGATGTGGCAAAGTGTAGCCACAAAGCGTGTGTGAGATATTGGATGGAGACTGTACACCATCCTAGCAGGTTCCTGGCGTGGAAGTGCGACTCCTACAAGGAATTTGAGGCTGGTCGCTGCGCGAGCAACGAAGTCACTATCGCCGGATACAACAATCCAGGGAATGCAACTGGAGTATTCTATTTATCTACCGAGGCTTAATAAATTATTTCAATTTTAATAATGTTGTATTGTTTTGATCACAAAACTTTATAAGTAGGTGTTTAACTAAAAGTTCATAGTTAAGTACATCATCATTCTTCCTTAAGTGACTAACTTTCTTAACTTTGAGCGTACAATTTACACAAGAAAAATGTTAGACAAAATCCTAAAAGGAACATGAAACTAAGTTATTCTATAAATATCTACGTTATTTGCATGTATATAAGATTAGTTTTCCTAACAAAAGTATTTAATAATATCTCAGCATGCATCTTATTTATATGATGAATAAAAGACGTCCAATCGTTATCAAATAAGTAACAACAGAAATAGCCAATATTATCAAGGGCTTTATTTCCGAGCGGAAATGAGTTGTCGTTAAATAAAGACGTATCGATTGTTCGTTCCAATTACCGTTTCATTTCCTACAAACATCAAAACTTAAGAGATGAGAAACCAAACTGATTTAAAAACAAATGTTTAATGACTGTAATTTCCTCAAGCAGATGGCAGGATTAACTTCTACAGCGGTGAAATTCCGACTGCTTAACGTGTCATTACCAAAGAGCAACGTTTCGGAGGCGTTCCGAATCCGCGGGCGATAATGGTCAACCGATTAACTCATTTAGTTCACGTCGTGGCACAATAACTGGAACTGCTGCGTCCGATCGTGACGGCGAGGATGGTGACGAAACGGACGGTGACACAGAGGGCGTCTATTTCCGGCCTGTGACGTCACTCGCGCCACACACTTCCGCCAGGACATGGCAGGAAGCGAATACCGCGCCGTCCGTGGCCCGAGATCAGCGACGTCCGCGGGATTTGCGATAACTTTACTGGATAGCGCTCGCTCAATCAAGGAAGGCGGAGAGGAAGATAAATTAATTGTATTATACAAAAACATTGTAGTACAAACAATACTAAGGCAAAAATTCCTAACAGCTTTTTTCGTGGTCTAATAATTCACATTTAATGTACGAGTATTACCTTGTGTCTATCCTAGAATACGCATTTCTATTCCAACAAACTATCTTTATTAGCCAGGTTACAATCACAATCAACAAGTAACCCGACCGAGGATAGTCACCAACCAGTAATTTGACGGAAGCCCACAGTTAAACTAAACTACTACGGTCACTCCGCGGTTATTGAGCACATCTGTCCCCCGCCCACGCCCCTTTACAGTCGAGAAGATTTTTTTCAACGGCTTACAACTCTAAGTGGACCCCTCAGTTTCACACGAGGCGGGAGACTGGTTACTGACACCTCGTATCCTCCGAACAGACAAACATACCATATGTCAGAAGACAAAAACAATGACAGTGACGGAACTACACTTAGCGAGATTGGTAGAAAAGAATTCACCCTAAAAATAGATAGTAAATCGCCGGAAATAACAGTTTAGGAGAATGCGCCGATGACAGAGCCCCATTAGGACGTGACGATTTGACATTTTCAGAAACGCTATTTGGAGTCGATGACGTGGGATAGCACTTTGTTTCCATTTCTAACACATTTAACCGAGTAACCCTACTAAACCGTACTGACAGACAAAGGACAAGCGTAGTTAACACATTTCAACGAGTCGTAAAAGGATTAGTTTACGTTTCAACCTTAATGCCAATCTGAATTTAAATGCACTTAACAATTTAAGAAAATATCGAGGATTTATTACTCAAAGGTTTTGTATTATTAGCTTAATGGTAAAAGCAATTGGTATTTATCACTGAGCAAGAAGAAGAATGTTTAAAGGCTAATCTTCCTACCGGATATTGAGAATTGTTAAAAGACTTTACCACTTTACACTTTCAAGATAACAGCAAAGTTGACACTCGCGTTTAATGTCAATAGACGACGCACGAGCAGTTGTTCAAGAATGAGGAAGTAACGATTGTTTGACTTATTTTATTGTCTCTCTAATTACCCACACATATCAAAGAAAATATACTGGTGACGATGTAAACCTACCTATGGGAAAAGAAAACAAAATTAATCTACTGTGAAGTGTGTGAAGGGCGGTAGTTAAAGCCCGTTTTTATTTACACTTCGGATAAAATTGAACGCAATATAGTTTGCGTTATTCTTGGTATTAAAATAGCGTGTAGTTTTCCAGAAAAAAATAAAACGGTTTTCCTAGTAAACATCCTCGATTATTTTTTTCAAGCTCAAGTGATTCACTATGAGCCCATAGGCTTGTTTGCTCATTATGTATGCGAAATCAATGATTACTAGCGCAGTAGGTACTTTGCAATGAATCACTTTACTATCGTACGCATTCATTCATAGGCATACAATGAATGTATCACCTGTAAGAACTTTAAATCTTTATGTATCAGGCGACTCAATAAAGTTTCGTCTATTATAAATTGCCTTGACAATTGACCGTGGTCTAGCAAGTCTCGAATAACAGTTGATTGTAACTAGTTGCCCGGTATGGTTTGTGAGTGAGACGCCTGCAAACACCATCTATGGCCGAAGCCATTTATAGAAACCTGATAAGTCACCGGTTATGAAACATATTGAACCTCAACTCTATTCTCTCTTAAAGTAGAGCAGACAGTTTCAGAGCTTTATTGTTCAAAACCCAAGATAAAAAGTCGACACGATAAAACGAAAGCGATAAGCAAGCATATTAGTTAAAGAATAAGCCAGAACAAAGGTTGCTATTGCACATAAAGTGATATTGATGGCGACGTAAATTTTTATCACTCAATATAACGACAGACGAGCCAAATAAAATTGATTACTACGGTGGCATGAAAACAATTCAAATGGAAGCATGCGGGCGATCGGCGCCGTGCGTGGGCGCAGGCGGCTTCATCTGTATCAATGGTATCACGGCTATCACCGACCACTCAATTATGCCGAGTGCCTCTAATAGGCCATTTAGCTGTCAATTACTGGTGACCGACCCTTCACTTCGATGAGATAACTCGATTGAATTCATTGTCATCTCTCGATATAGATTTCGATTACCAATACTCATTAAATTACACAGCAATATATTACCTGCGTCATTGCAATGATCTTTGACCATTAAATATACCTGTATGTTAACAGGAAATGATTACGCGTTTATTGCAATCATAAACATACAATTCGCTAATAATAGGAATACTGAATTATATAGCATTAAAGTGGAAGCCCCACGTGCGGGCAATTGATCGGCGACCGGCGGCGAGGAGTGGGGCACTTCATTCATGAAACGAGTACAATATAGCACACGACCTCGAACCGCGCTGCGCCGGCGCATACCTGCGGGCCGCGACGCAATGTGCAATTGCAGGAGTTGCTTCGATCAATAATAAATAAATTCAATTTCCATTACTTACCTTCTGCTATTCATAAGTCAAGACTTAATTTATCGTGCGGATATGTACTTATAAATAAAACATAATCACTTTTTAATCTAATCTCAGAAGATCTGAAATGCCGCTGGCAAGATCGGCCCATAAAGAGGGCTATTAAAATTCTTGAATGAGGTTGACAATTTAATATTTATGCGATTTGATTAGGTAATGGAATAAGTAAGTTTGAAGTAGTTATACAGGTATGTCCCCGTAGAAAATTAGGTAAGAACTAATATTTGCAGACACCTACATCCGCCAACTTGCTAGTGGCCTGCGCCCGCGCAACAAGCTCGCTAACGTGATTCTTGACAAGTCAATAAACTCCTACGAATGTGCTAGATTTGACTGGTCATAATTATTAATTTTAATGCGAATACGATAATTCGATAAATTGGTGATTAACAGTGGAAAACGTTTATTACCGATAAAATCGCAAAGATGTACATACTTTGAAATGTGAGAAGCATAAGATTTAACACCAATAGTACCACCACCAGATATATGGAAAATCCGAGGCAGCGACGTAAGTAGTCACGAGTCGATCGTACTTCTAAGGCGCGTCCATAATGATGACCAAAGTACAAAACTTTGTCATTAATAATGTGTGTATGTTTAACTTTATGATTAAGAAACAGTTTTTTACCATAAAAAACTTTAACATCAGAGGAACTTTCTTATTTAATTTCATCCAGATAATCATGAATGTCCAGAACGTGCTTGTAATTTGTGATACGCAAGCAGACGATATTTCATGAAGGCACAATAAGTAATGTCATGTTTATGGGAACAACGCCACAGGCATCCCCCACACGATCGACGTCAACCGGTTCTTGAGTGACACCTCCACTCCGTCTGCTCATCGTAAAACCAACTACGATAATCATATCCCCCATGTTATTATATAGCATTTTAAATTTACGGCCGTTGCCCAACTGCTGCAAGAAAACGAATAACACATTCAGGAGACGCAGTGCTTTCAATGTGCCAATATCGATACGCACACCGACTGCGAATTCCGACCGCGATGGCGAACAGAACAAGCAACTTTTCAAGAACCGGGACGAACGACCTCCACGATTGTTAAACGCATACAAATTACCAGAGACGCTACTCGATATATCGTGGAAAGCTGAAGGGTATCAGCTCGAATGACCTCGACGTTTGTATTCGCGAATAAGAACGTTATTGGTATTCCTGGTAAGCCATCGATCATTTTACTCATGTCGATATCGTATTCACACGAACGAATTGTTTCGAGCGGCCTGTCAGTCGAATACTCGCACGCACTTCCTGTACGTACATTGAATGGTCGAAAACGGCTCCAGTTCATCGATACACGATACAAACGGTAAACAATATAGTAAGACAGCATAAAAAAGAAACACTAGCGACCTACGAGCTAATATCAAATGGCAAAGTTCGATTTGAAGGATTTCCGCGTTGATTTAAAATTATAACCAGCGTTCATCTCACAATATACCTACAATTTTTTAATTAGTAGGTATACGATAAAATCAGTATCGGTTCAAGGTTTCGTTTCTAATGTGAGAACGTTTTCTTAAGCCAACAATGGGTGAACAAAAACTAAATGACCGTGTTCGTCTTTTTTAAAAGCCTAAATAAGATAACAATGAGCTTATTTCCAAAAAGTTCTCACAAGTTGTGAAATCGGTGAGTTCGTGCGATTGTTAAAACTTATTTTCTTGAAATACTTTATCAGACAGTTTTATTGATTGCCTCAAAGATAGTAGTGAGGATTTTAACCGTGCCAACTTAAAGTGTTGCAATGAAAGAGGAACGTATAACAATATTTCAAGTACAGGTGGACAATGGTATAAAGATAAGAAGTGATAGGGACAGGTTGCCCACGTCGATGTTCGTCCCCCGCGAATCCACATTCCAGGATAATATCTAAACCGACGAGCAGTATCAACCACATTCAAACTCCCACTTAAGAGTTGAATAGATGCAGAGAGCCTAGAGCAAATGCTTTAAAGATGTGAGAGTTTTCAAACATAGCTTTTAAGCCTCAGTGTCTTGTGTGCAGAATTTAGATAACGGTAGAAACTGCAACGATTAGTAGAGCGTTTCGTTCCCAGACATCAAATACCGTTGGACAGCGATTGTCTACGCATGAAGTTAGCTGTCTACAATGTCCTCTCTGTTTCCAGTCGAAATCGTGCGAAAACCACACAAAAGAAACAATTTACCATTCAAATAACAGGATACACATCTCTTTTTATTGCATATTCTGAGTTTTATTGTCAAACAAATTCATCAGCACTGCAGTTTATTGGCCTTGGGAAAGGAAAGGTTCGGAAAATGAACCGGAATACGGATTTACTTAGCCGATAAATGACGTGCCTACATGTAATATTTAAGTCATGCGGACAAACTTTTAAGCGAATAGCAAACCGCTATTGACTTGGGAACTTAAATTTGTTACCCTAAATAATTTATGGGTAATGAAGTTGCAAATAATTAAAAACTTGCATTAAAGCTATCAAGCTCCACTTTTCTATACGGGGTGAACGAACTGAGTCATATCAAATGCGGTTACTGCAAAGCGGACAGATAATCGATTGTGCCTTAGTTACGTCACAAACCAAAGCTTTGCTAACACAAAACTAAATCGCAAAATATCTTAGTCATATCTGTAACGTGGTATAATTATGCATTTTAATGGAAAACATGGCTTTGATTAATACAGAGTCATCGCGTACGTGGAATAACAGTGTCAAGGACAGCTAGTCAATTGTACGCTAGCTGAGGACCTCATTTACATACCTTGTGACCGGATGTACACTACCAACAACTATACTTTTCCAGCATTTTACTCATGCACTGGTATAAATCTTACTACAGTCATTTTAAGACACAAAGTCACCTAAATCTTTTAATGAAACCAGTTGGCATTAAGGGAAATGAAACTATAAAATCATATATTTGTCAGAATGAAGTCTCACGATTAACCAACTGAGATTACAGTTTGACACTTTGCAGTCGCGATGGCATCGCTGGCGTGACATCCGGCTGACAGGCCCGTTGCGCAAGCGCACCCAATATGGCCATTGTATGCTAAGTTGCTATTGCAGTGCACTACGCGCCAAATACCGACCGCACTTTACGGTACCAGCAACTGGTTAGTACACACATGCTCGAAACTTTGGTATATTATAAGGTACGACGTTTTCGGCAAACAATAAGTTCACGTCATTCGACTAATGGTATCCTTCCTGAACGAAAAACAACATACAACGCTAACTAGCAGCTACCGGCAAAGGCCGGATATTTATATATGCTTTGGTGCTGACCCAAAGGGAACAAAAAGTTGAATCCGTTGGCAAATAGCACTGTTTACTGTAACCGACTACCCAAAAACTCTTATAAAAGATCTACGCCTCAGCTATCCGAATCTAAAAAGCCGGAAGTAAATCCCATTCACTGAACTCCCTCGGACTTCCTCTAGAAGCTTAGTTTTTTAAATAAACAACGCAATCTACTCATACTTTAAGGCGATTAAAAAATTAGGGGACTCGCTTGACTAATCCCTCGATAGGATTAATAAGGTTCTACATGGCCGGCTTGAAAATGAAATATGAAATGAATTAATTATTTGATGCAATAGTGTAGTTTAATTTATGTGCTAGGATTTATAATTCGATCTATCCAGGAGACGAAACAGTCGTGTGAAACAAATCCTGACCGGCACCGGACGTCCGTCTTTGTCGATATTCCCGTTTAACTTCAAAGGGAGGCAGTCCATCATCCTGCACGCAAAACTCAATCTAATGCCTTAAGGATAAGAGGTCAATTTGATGTCACTTGGAACAGCCAGCAGTAAAACTGCCCTAATACGACTTGTCACTCGAAGAGATGATTAAATTGCAGTGGACGACGCTACAATAGCGGATGCGGAAACTACTAGTAGTGTTACAAAATGTTGATACGGACAATAGATATTGATGTATCCATTTTCATATTTTGTTTATGTTTAATACAACAAAAATACGAACGATACAATGATTTGACAAAACATATTATGTATCAACTGATTATCATGCCACGAAAAGTAAAACAATCTGCACTGTATCACATGTTACGAGATCTCCGGGTACAGAAAACAACTCGCCACAACTAGGCAATAACAACAAACAAGTCAAAAGATAGTTATTTGAAGCTGACAAACTGTGAATGAAGCTAACGATACGAGATGAGCGTCTACAGAAATAAATAATGAGATGAAATTCACGTTGTACGCACGTAGGCAGCAATAAAATATCGCCCACGTTTTTTTTCATTTTCATCTAACGTGAAGTGATTCTTTTCCATAAATATATCTAGTCCATATTTTTATTGGCTTATATATTGTGCAAAGTTTGAGCGTTAAGTGTTGATTAGCAGAGTACTTGAGATTGGATTACTATTCGGATCAATGCATAGTCTATCGGTTTAAGGAACAGCGACCTTGGACGAGGTCTCAGTGAGCGGACGTGGATGCTTATAAAATAATACAGCTCTATCGTCTCGCAAAGACAAACAGACGACTATAATACTTCGATGAGACGATTGATTCTCTACGGATACATGTCAGAAAACCGGCGTCCGGCACTCAAGGTGACACACACACAAATTAAAATCTTCAATGCTAGGAAACTTATTCAATTACCTCTATTAAACTTGTTTACGTGAAGTAAAATGTCAGAATGATTATAGTATTTGAATATTTTATACCGAATAGTGCAATTTCAACGACACTGTATCTTTTACGATATGAGAGGCTATTGGCATCAAATTGAACACTAAATCAAAACTGGCATTCACAGAAGAATTGTCAGTTGAAATGGGTTTTAAAATTAAAGCCGTTATGCGGGAGCTTATCACTGGCTCGGCTAAGTTGGTAATTTAATAACGGTTGGTAATACATGGTGACAGGGTCATGTGAAGCCTCGGTGCGTGGAGTCGTTTATTAAATTTATGATTTGTGAGCAAGAGTGAGTGGCAGCTTGTCTCAGTTCGATGACCGATCGCCCACAGTGTTCATGTAAAGCTGCTTACTGATCCCACACCACACTATCCTTCGTGATTGATAAATGTGGTGGGTGTGACTCGGGCCTAATGACAATGGCAAAGGCTTGGTGGCATTACACCACAAATTACTCCAAGCTATTACGTTTAATTGGAGTGGGGGTAAAGTGTATTGCTAATAGCTTTCGATAAAAATAAGTAAAAGGTACTAGCAGCTAATCGATGTTTTAGTTATTTAGACTAAGATTCCTGCACCAGAAGATAATTTCTAATATCATTAGTATAATACGAGCCATCGACCGCAGAGTTACTTTCACCACGGCGCACCATATTAGTGGCAGCTTGTGTCATATGCGTGGAGTAACCTCCTCAACGCCAACGTCATTACGAACGCCTATATCAGTTGCTTCAACTGCCTTTCTTAATTGCCGAGTATGACTTGTGTAGGCCTCGAGCCAACATTAAACATCGCGACGTTGTTAAGAACGAGAGAAAATGGTAACCAATTTAAAATGTTGGGGGACCGAAATATGAAATATGGCATTTTAATCCTTGGCATTACAGAAAAGACACGCAGCAACCCCTTATTACTTTTTATCTCTTAAGATATACAAATTTAAGAAAGGGGAAGTCTAATCACGATGTTGGCGTTCGGTATACCACAATCGGTACACTCCAGAAACTGTGTTTATAGCATCCGCTTTCCTGCATTTATACCGACGAAAATACCGCTATACCGTACAACATTCGCCATTGATTTACATACGCAAATCATGACGAATTCCCCGCAATGCATGTCCAAAATACCCGGCGCTATTGAACACAACCTCAAAATACCTCCAATGTGAAGGTGGCCACATTCTATGAAACAAAAGCAATAAAATATGATGGTTCAACGGTACGGAAACATTACCAGTAACGCATTCAGTTGATACATTAGATACAATCATGTACGCAAGACAATAACGTAAATACAAAGATATTTTAACGTCACTAAATAACAGTACACAAAAGCTACAAGCGGATATGCCATTTAACAAAAACAAACTAATGCCGCGCAGTAAGCCCTAAAAAATTACACTCGTTAGTGCATCCGGTAAATTACGATTGCGCGTTGTCTTTTTGCCTCAGACAGAATCGATAGTAAAAAGAAACCGATCGATCGGACGGCATAGCACACGGTAAGGAGTATCCTGTCACGGCGCGGGCGCTGTGAGGTGGGGCGCTGCGCGGACGCAGGCTCGCAGGCATCCATGAATGGCTCTAACGAACTTGCTGACCTTGGGAGGACGGCCCTGCGCCCTCTGCGATCGCGACACTAAACACCGAACCGAATTAACAATTCAAAACAACAACCTGAAAAGGACGGAATGTTTCCAGTTTTATAGTTGAATTTATCAACTCTGTTTATGTAAAATGCCTAAAGATTGTCTCAAGCTTTAATACTAATACCAATAAAAACATAATATGCAGTTTTATTATAGTTTACCTTGAAGAACTAAAAAGACTAATCCAATTCAAGACGTGCCTACGTGACTGTAGGGGAGATTACTGGCGGTCTGTTTTTGTGCCTCTTATACGCAAATATGACATCATGGACTGTCAGAATTAGAGGAACTGCGGATTGACCACGGTTCAGTAATCAAACAAACAGCAGAGCGGATTTTCGGGCGGAAAGTCGCGCGTCCGCTCCCAGCCAGCCGTTGGAACGCTAACATCTCGCCGGAACGACACTAATGACGGATCCAAACTTGATCACCACACAAATCATTCATAATAAGAAAGCACCACGGAACTACTAAAGACTTAACACGCAGTTCACGCCTTGAATCTGCGCGTCTAGAAAATAGAATAAGATGCTAACACTTCCTGGCACAAACAATACCTCATTACCTACAGCCATGCCAGTTGCCACCATCAGGTGAACTAAGGAAGTCAATATCTATTAGCTTTGCACAATAGGTTTGCGACATCCGAAGCTCATTCGCCAAGCTCATTTCCGCTGCCGATTTACAACATGCGGTTAACTAGTGCGATTTATGCGTTTCACTCATTAGAATCGTAATTTGATGGCTATGTCATGTAATGAATCTAGAAACATCGACGTCGGAACTTGGTGTAAACAGACGAATAAATACGACACTTTATTCATGTCCCGAAATTGAAGCTAATTTAGCTGAATGCACTTGTATAGAAATAGAAACGGCATAGAGTAAATATAAGCAGCATATTTGCACACGTCAAGGTATTCTTGCTTCTAAACGTGTACAAACACAGACGACCTTGCTAATTGATTACGGATGCTTTAGTAAATGAGCTTTACAATTATATTAATATTATAATTTAGTTACAACCCAAACATCTGCTCAGCTATTGCACTAGCAAATAAGCGTGTCGTGGCAATAATTTGCTACTTCCAATGTTAGGAAATAATGAATCTAAGGGTAGCTTGAAAGATTAATCCACATTCACTTTAAGTTGGAACACATTGTTTATAGCTATTTGCGGATTAATCCTGGTCGTAAAGTTTAAGGTTCGTGTCAAACAGCAAGTTACAAATTAAATTATACATAAAATGTAAACAGCCCAAAACAAATAGAACGTGACGATACATCCATATATGCGCAAGTGATCCATGCTCACAATCCAAAGGACATAAAGTAAGCAAACACGATTTGTTTTATACAAACAGCGCAGTCATCTCGGTCGTTTGTGTCGAGGCTTTATCTGTGAAAGCAACTGCACCACCTACATGCGGTACGTAACTACTCCTGCGCCGAGCGTGCCCGAGCTACTTCCCTAATATTGACTCAGTCAATATTTGTCACTCTCGTGCGGCCGAGTGTCGCAAGCCGACCACGAGGTGGGTAACTCCAACCGAACATCCATGAATGTAAGCTAATGAAAAACATTTTTACAGGAAAGTATTACATTGGACAGCGGAAAACGTATAATAACTTCCGTTCAGATTCAACAAAACATTGAAAAATAAATCGGCGGGGACCACAACCGCTTGAGATGCAATCGGAAATTCAGATCAGATGCGAACATATTTCTCGTAATTATGCACATGAATAAAATAAAACAAGTATTTCCTTTACAAATGGTGTGTAAAAGAAAATACAAGAATTAGCCTTAGACCGATGTAAGTTATGTACGTATAGAGACATAATAAGAGTGTTAGATGATTGATCAGCAACGGATATGGAAAGTGGCGTATTGCAGTTTGCGCAATCACCTTCCGTCGCAGTCATAATGCAACTCTACGTGTAATTTTGATCTCTTATATCCTGCCAAGAATCATACATAAGTGAGACCACTTTTCCTTTCCAATTAGAACATTTAAATTAATTAAACAATCTATTATATTTTAGCTATTATATTTGAGATCTCAGACGATAAAATTAGTTATTGTGTACACTAAGCTGCATATATGCTCAGCAAGCATGAATGAAAAATTGCATGAATCAAGTGGCCAAGTAACATGAAGAATCCGTCATGGGAATGTGCACGAGTCATTTTGATGGTAAAAGAACAAACCAACCACGGTCCGTGATTTTAGTAGGCTCTGTAATTACAGACCATCTCGTGGGAACTACTTGTACATGCCATTATTTATTAAAACGTAACATTGTTAAAAAAACTGCTTTTAAATAAGGCAAGAAAAGTAAGTAAAATGTGCAATGAACGTCAAATTATCGATACGACTCGATCGGAAGGAATCGTGACTGGCGATCGGAAACAGGGCACAGCGGGCGGCGACGTCCCAACGTTTAATTTAATTGGTATGCAGCCTTATAAAGTGCATTTTGTTTAAAGTGGCCGAGAGTCACGACGGCGACCCGGCCCCACGGGACACAGGAAGCCGGGATGGGTCGCGGGGGCAGCTACACGATATCCCTTTTACGCGCACCAATTAACAGACCGGGCGGACCGGATACGCGCACACGCGTCCATTAACACCTCCACCCTCACTAATCTTTAAACGGCTAAGACCTGAGTCAACGCCAAAATCTGCCTCGATAATACATACCCACCTTTGTTTTGTTACCTGTCACGTTCTCGCGCTATATCTACCGCCGTGTGCCATCAAAGGCGACAGTACTTCTAAGACGTGACTCCTTTGACCGGATTATGTAGCAATGCGACCTTGGCTTCACTGTACCTACATGCAACGCAATGGCAGTTTATCTTGTGCTAATTCAGTCGCTTTAAAAAGGCTGGTCATTTGAATTCCGAATTTATTGTTTCAATAATTTACATTCAATCGGCTATGAATCTGCAATGGCAGCCGTAGGTTTGCTAGTAAAACTAAAATAACATGCTTTTAAAGGAGGCCGGAAGTTCAGCCCGTGCCACCAATTACAGAGCGGAACCAACGGTTGGCGGATGTATGCTACTTCCGTTTTCGCCTGAGCAGATTTCACCCTTAGAAAGGGCTGTTCCGGATAGAGCAAATGCTATTAAAACACCGATACATTTTTTTCCCTTAACATCCTTAACAGATTTATGACCATTGTATTTATTAATATATACACTGAATGATTAATGTTGTAGTTGTAATTAAAACAATTAAAAAATATTGTGCTTTCAGAATTGCCGATAAAGGAAATCGGTTTCATTCAAGACAACGACATCCGATGGAAGCCGAGACGAATTTTAAGACAATAACTTATTGAGCGATTTATTTATGTCGTCGCTTCTGAACAAACCGGATAATCAAGATCCGATGTTTGACTTATCAATTAACATTATATTGGCAGTGTACACACTTTTAAAATATAGCCTTTTAGTATGTTTCGTCTCTTTGGGACCGCTTTGATAAATCTGAGTTGGAACAAAATGTTACCTAAATAAACAAGAATCTCGGAACTCAATTTCGGCATTTGCGTAGACGTAAACCATGTTGTGTATCCGCTGCCGAATATAAACAAAGGTGAGATAAGTGTTGATATTGTTGGTATCGCGATCGACACCGCACCTCATTACCGGGAGATCGTATAAACTTCGTGCATTATTTATCGTTTCCTCTCACCGTTTTTACAACAATACTCCATCGCCGAGTGTAAAATTTAACGTCTTTACGACGTGTTGAGAGCAATTTTCTTTAACGAGTCTGTCCGTAGCATCATGTCTAACGCTTTAATATACGCATTAGCGTTTTTGGTTTGGAAAACTGCAATCGCGTGTCCAATGACACTTAAACTAAGCGATAATCTTAGGGATGATTCGCACGATCATCTACGGCAGATAGATAATTATAAACTTGCTGAACATTCAATATATGATAAGTTAGATGATGCCGATGTAATTACGGGTCGATGATAGAAACAGCAGAACGTAATCTTGTATATAGCTAAGTAATATTGCAAGTACTTCTGAGAAACAACATTAAAGACTTGTGAATTAAATAAATGCCATTGAGCAGCCATTAAAGAATAATGACGGTGAAAAATCAAAATGAGCTGTATGAAACACAATAATTAGGTTCTCATATTTTTGCTGGATATTAACGAATTTACAACTAACAACTTTTAAATTGAGTTATTGCAAAACAGTAAGCAACAATTTAAAGACGGTTGTAAAACTAACAAATAAAGCAATTTAGAGAAAAATAAATATTAAAACGACTTTGCAGAAATCTTATAAAGGTGTTGCGGGACGATACTATAGAGTTAGGGTTCAAACAAAAGAAAGCTATCAATTTTGAAGAAGTGCTCTCCTCAAAAGGGCAAAAAAACCGCAACAACGGCCCAGGTAAGAATTAGTGGCGCTTTGGAAGTCCCTGTGTCGTGTCCAGACGGCGCTACAGTTCCTTGCATCCAATTAATAATAATAACAGATTTTCTTATCAACGCATCCATAATTGACTTTACCCAATCGAAAATGTAACTAATTACAACATCATATGAATAAATCAACAATAAAATTGAACATTGTTTCGTTACCAACAGCAGATAATTATTTCTGCGATAACCAAGTGTTTTGAAATTCTGAAAGTCGAGGAGTGTAACTATAATTTGGACTGCCACTTATTTGGACTATAGTTTCAAATGATAACTGTGTCCACACCTTAACGAGAGGTATTGTCGTACGACACCTACAATGTATTAATTACGTGGGCTCCCCACCTACAAATACATCCCACTTCATATCTTTCACACAGGTAACAGTCTAGCCTACGTGTCTAGGATTATATCCTAGATTCCACTGGGAAAGCAAGAAAAATAGAGTTTAATTACGAACCGTATAAGTCGCACGATGTCTGCCAATAGCGGCTTTCCCGGGGTCTGAATTTCTTCAAGTACAGTGACCCACGACACGACAGAAAACCACCGCACTAGTACAATGCAACTGTCAGCAAAGTTGACGCACGTAACACTCAAAAGTTAGCCGGGAATCTCCAATATGACACGGAGCACACGGAATTTCGAAACGTCAGAACGTAGAATGCGGTCATGCGCTCGCGTGCGCGTTGGAGGACACGACTGAGTGCGAGGAGGCGGCACGCGCCTGGTGGGGGCTTCATTCACAACGAGCGCGCGGGGCGGGGGCGCGGGCGCGCGGGCCGGGGGGCGCGGCCACCATTCATACCGCCGCTGATGACGTGCCGCTCATCTCCTGACCATATCCAAAATCCATCAAAATCATACCAAGCACTTACACTACGCTCAAAATAACGCCACTTTATACACTCCCATTGAAATTTGAGAAGGGTAAATCTCCGATGCAAAGCCAATTATGATAGGTGAGCAGCTTTTCTGTCCTGACCTATCCCTAGGTCAATTAAAAGATAAAACTCAAAGCCAAAACCATGATTGTAGGGTCAAGTTAGGTAATTTAAGTAGGTACGTTTTTAACTCAGTCACGAAGGTACAAAACAGTTATATTTTCATTTCAAGACCCAAGTTAAATACTTTCCAGGGAAACTAATAATGTTGTGTCAAAGTAATCAAGCTTAATTTGATAACTGGAAAAGAACTGTACCAACCATAAATCCTCAGCAAGACTCCAATTATATGCAAATAGGCTGTTATTAAATTTGAAACTACTGCACGGCTCAAGTGAAGTGAAATTTAATTTGTAAGCGATGGGTATTCGAAGCGTATTTTATGAAGTAGGTGGCATATAGTTATTAACTAAATGCTTATTACCAATTGCAATTGAGAATCATATCAATGATTTTATACCTCAGGGTTTCTAAGTTTTTTGATCGGTCGATGCATACCATCTAAATTGAGAGATAATAAAAATGTCTAGTCCTATCATGCTAAAGTTATGGAAAGCCCTTGTTATGCTTATTAAGTAGAAGAGTTAAGGCAAAGTGTCACGCACTCGGTGAAAGCGCCTGATGATAATTCAGAATCGGTTTATGTAACCGAAGTTGTCAGCACGTGTATTGCAAGACCATCGACTTGCATTGCGATAGTTTTAAATGCAATCGGGACGAGGTAGCTACACCGATTACCGATGTACTCGTATGAGAGACATCGCTTCAGAATATCGTAAGGTCTTTTTTGATGTGAAAAACAAGAGAGGTTTTGCAATGTAGAACGAAAATATTAGGATTACGAGTAAGAGTTTGGAGATACGAAATCTAGCATTTTGTTATAAATACATATTTGAAGCAATAAGAATTGTGATAAAATTAATAAAATATCAAGAAGATTACCGTAATAGGAGTTTCTAAATTATATACATCATGTTGATGTAACGATTAATTTAAACCATATTTACATAATTAAGCATGTTAAGATGTAGGGGCAAAATATCATCCGATAATTTGCTTTGAACCGGCCAAGGAACAGGTTCCCGCGATTGCGCTGCGCCGGCGCACAAATAAGATGGGAGTGGGCGAGAAATTACATTTCCGCAGTAGTATTACTCTCTATGGGGTTTATTTTTACATTTGCATCTGCAACACATTCTGATTCTTTAATGACTCGATTGTGGTGATTTAAATCGCAAAAACTTGCTAATTTATTTGAAAAAACGTGTTTATTAAATGTAGAATTTTAATGAATGTTGCGAAAATATTTGTTTATTGTTTTGAGTTCGTTTTTGGGACGTATTTAAAGGTTGGTTAGTTAACTATGTACGGAAGCAAAGGGTCAAATCAGAATTTACCTACGATGTTTACGTTTTATAACGGTCGCTACCTCAATGGAATTGAATGAAATAAATCAAGAAAATTACCGAACGCAATGCTTGTATTGACGACATGTAGGTAACAGGCTAGCGATTATCACTATGGGGCTCGTTTGTAAATCAGGTGAGGGTAGGGTAGTGTTCCAATTTCCTAGTAACCAGTTGTCACCAGTTTACGGCCCGGTAACTTCCTGTTGTCAATTACAGCCCGCAAACGACCAGCAGATATCGACAGGCACAATTATTAATTAAATCTAACAGCGCAGCGGTTGCATTGCATAAGAGAAAGGTAACGAAAGAAAGAGTTTAATCGCGTCGCAATAAAATCTCAAGTAGATGAAAGTATTTTTGCTGTAATAAAGATGATTTAAATTCGTGGTACATTGTACGGTAGTTTTATTTTAGGATATACTAACTTTTTTATGACGGAGAAATTTGCAAAAAAAACTTTTATCATCATACACTGTAACAGGAAACAAGGCGCAAAATTACTTTATGCTATCCTAATAGATTGCTGCATTGATACACCAGTCAATCAGTTTTCCTATCATGTGTATTGATTTAATATTGTAGAATTTTCATTTAGCAAACTAGGCAAAGACAAACAATTACCTGCCACAAGAGTTACTCCCAAAGACTAACGCTCAAATATGATTTCTATCATCAACAAAAAGTCGTGTCGACATACACCTGCTTACTTCTTGGTTTCTTGTAAATACACGCAAGAGTTACAAAATAGGAGTTACGTACGATATTTAACCACGCTACGGTAATTGTCACACGAATTGCATAACTAAACCAGAACGTACTAGCCCTAGAATGCAGGAATCGTTTAAACTCCTAAAACGAGTTAGTTAATTTCCGCAAACCATCTCAAAATAATATTGTGTTTCCGACGTCTACCTATTTATAAGTGAATTTAATTACGGAAGCTAATTTCGAGGTTTATGTTTATTTTCCGTTATTGCTACCTTTAGCTTTACACTGAAATGTCGGTACTAACCTGTTAAACATAGTGCGATGTAATCTTTCGAAGTTGCAATTCCTTCTTCTAATTTCCATGATAGTTTAAACTCTGAACCGTCGATTTCCCAATTGATATCTCCTTTGGAAGGTCGTTGCGATGTACTTTTATCACTGTTAACTTCGTCTTTATCACTTATGGCACAGGGTTGAGGATGTTCCGTTGTATTGGCACCTTGATTGGCTTCGGCTGCGGGAGTATCAACTATTTCGTGTTCCACATCCTCTTGGGACTCGTCGTTGGTATCACAGTTGTCCGATTTGTCAGCATTTGCTGTTGACATGACTCGCAGATGCAGCTCTACTTAAGAGTACACGTTCCTGTGTTTATAGCTGCACTCGTTTTCGCCAACATCGTCCATTGCTCCCTGATGACAAAGTTTTTTTCTTGTACACACTATATTTTAGTCCTAACAAATAAAAAAAAACTACAACTAGCTAGCACCCTTCACTTCACTAAACAATCTAGTGGAGACTCTATATATAGATAGATAGCAGTGTCTGCTAGACGCTATTCAATCTGACAGACGTTTGGATGAAAGCAGTGTGAATGTGGGGTGTTTGCGGGAGATGGGTTTGTATGGCAAGTTGGTAGGACGGAGGTCGGGGGCGGCGAGTTGGTTGGACGGGGGGGTCGGGGGGCGGCAGATTGGTAGAACGGGGGGTCGGGGGGGGTGGCACGCGACGGGCCGACGCCAGCCGCACTGACGCCACGGCGCGACCTGCGGCGGCGGCACCGGCCATGTAGGCCATGATACGTACAAGTTACAACTAGTAGTTAATTTTATCTTTTGAATATTAACTATTTTGCTGTTTTTATAAATCTTTTTACAACTTTTGCTTCTTTTATGCAAAATTTTCGTTTTATATGTAGATTATTAAGAATTGGAAACTAGTGTAAAAAAATCAGTTATAAACTACTTTACCCTGCATATTCAAAAACATTTACGTAAAATTTGTGCCGTTATTAAGGTACTTCCCTACAACTAAATCTCCCTCCCTCACCCTCATAAATAAATTGTACATGTACAAATCTCAGAGTGTGACTTAGCGCCAAACTATAACCAAATAATTTAGTAAATTTAAAGATAGTATTTTACTTCATAAATACTGAGCCAAAAGTGAATGTTGTTTCTTTCACCTCATATACCTAATGCTAAGATTACACTTGTAAGTAACAATTTAAAACACAAATAGTTTTGTAAATTATACAAAAATTTACACTCCTGGTAAGCAGATTATTGTATTTCTTTCCTGTGTCCAATCAAAACAATAAGTTACTAACAACAGTAAAACTTACCATTGTAGACGTTAGGAATACTACCTACATAATTATATTTTAAATATGCAATTATTTATAAGAAAGATTAAATTATCATCGTTTGCATATACAAATGTTTTGTATATTTTAGTAATGACTTGGTTATTTCATAAGATTAAAGAAATAGTCATTGGGATAACTTATTAAAATAAGATGATAATAAAATTCTGTACTTGAAGAATCATAAGGGGTAAGTATTTTTAAAAATAATATGTCATTATTTCCTTCAAATACATAAACATTTGCGAAAGACAAAACTAAATTTTATGCAATTATTGAAAACAATGAGTGCTTGAATAAAAACTTATGGACTTTTAAAGGATTTTCATTGAGTAGTTTATTAAAAAAATACACAAGCTTTTTTCCCTAGTTCAATAACTATTTTTCCAGCTAATTAAATTATCAAACAGGAAGTATACAACAAACATTAATCAACTTGTAAAATTTTTAACACATAGGTATTAAAATGCACTTTTAGATGCAAAAGTTAATGTGAATCAATAACTATACCATGAGAATTCAAACCAAATGAAAACAAACATTTCAATCTTATCTAATACTTACAAATGCGAGTTTCGATTAACGAACATTAGTTCATAGCGAAAATCACAATAGGCAATAACTTAATCACTTTCCAATTTATAGTGGTCATTTTATAATTTCCGGTTTTTATTATAAAATCTAATACGCAAATCAGTGACAAAATTTGCTTTGCAAGTACTCGACGTTTTTTTTTAATAAATTTCCCCAATGTATAAATAACGATACCGCAAGTTTTAGAATTATAAGTAAAACTACTGTTAAAAAATAATGGCATTAATTCGAACAGCTATCGCAGGAATATACTTTAAAATTAATAGAAACAAAATAAATTTAACTATAGTAAAAAGTGAAATTTAACATTAAATTAATAATAAGTTAATAAATCGAAAATGTTTAGTTTGCTTTTCGCTTAATCGGAGAACTTCTATAAAGTGACTTTGACATTTTGCCTGCAGGCGAAGTCTTGGCTATTCGTACTTTTATAGCATAAAACTACAAATTCCTCATTTACGTTATGCCCCAGAAATATATTTTAATAATAATAATTTAATTGAGAGAAATTTTATAATGAATAAAATAATATAAATATGATAAAAGATAGGAAATGTTGTATTAAAAGTGAAATAAGCGTACCTATAGTCGAAATGTAACTGTCAGAAACTGACAATGACAGTGACAAATAACTAAGTCCAAATGTTTATAAATTCAAATCATAACAAACAAATTAACGAATGAAAGAAAAAAATAGAGTTTTAATCGTATTAACCACTTCTACATATCTGATTTAGTTGATAATTAACAGTCACGAGTAGAGTTGTAATAAAAATGACTTCGTTACAGTCAGACACAGAATCAAATGTTAGTGGTTTCATTCACTATAGTGACAAAAATTTTAAATACTTGTATACATCAGCAATAAAGGTAAAAAGCCTATACAGGTAATAAACTTCTCAAGTTGTTAGTAAGTTAACTGTTAATGCAACTCGATTTTTGTTCTAGAACATGGAAATGATAAACCAAGATCTCTTGCAAATTGAAAAAAACTTAAAAAGTATAGCTAAACAGTCTGGACCGTTAGAGAGTCAATTAGTTGCTGTACTTCAGAATCTTCCAAAGCCTGACTTGCCTATCTCTATGGAAATTGAGTGATTTTGTATGTATCACTATTTGTTGTTAAAATAAGTTACAAAATTCTCTATCATTAAGAATTTTTTTTATACATTTAATACATATAAAATAAATAAAACTGTTTTATTTAACCCTTGATTGCAGAAGCCTTATAAAAAAGTTCCCTTTGATTAAAACTTGACATGTATTTCAGCTGTCAGTCATCTGTTTATCTAAAGTTTTTCTTTAGTTTTTACTTTTGTATTAGACCACATTTTTTATTTAATCACTATAATGGACGATATAGATGTGAGACCCAAGTCCCCCACTCGTGCTGAAGCTATAGCTATAGCCTTAAAACCTGGACCAATATACAGCACCAAAGTTCTATTGGGTAGTGTGATTTTGTTATAAGTATATTAAAAACCTATTATTAATTTAGTAAGTAATAATTGAAAAAACCATCCATATGCAAGGTTATTAAGTCTGTTACTAGCTACTTGTTGTATTTCTCACTATTTTTACATAATACTAGTGGCTGCCCGCGAATCCGTTCGCGTGGAAGTCGGTTTCCCGTGGGAATGAGATGTTTTCCCGCAGTTAAAAGTACCCTTTGTGTTATTCTGATGTATACCCTATATAACTGCATAGTTTCATCCAAATCCATCCAGTAGTTTTTACGTGAAAGAGTAACAAACATCCATCCATCCATACATCCACACAAACTTTCACATTTATAATATTAGTAGGATTATCAGTGCGCCTGCACTAAGATATACTGTACTGCAATTATTCTATTTAAAACTTTTTTTAGGAAACTGGGTTGAGGACAGGATAGACTGTCCAAAAAATGGTACTCTGTACTTCCCACCAAAAGAGCAGAATGTTTGTTGTATAAACATGAAGACATATTCACGGCAATCAGACTTTAAACAAAATAAATTATATAGTGTAGAGGTCAGTACAAAATTGTTTCATCCCAAATTTATTAGTTCCAACCAAACACATTCACTATACCTACCTAATGTTATAATTGACGTATCCTCATTTAGATGTTAGAATGGATTAATACTATCTGAAAGATTGTTAAGAATACTTTTAAGCTTTTTATTTATTTTGCACAGCTTTAGAAACAAAAACAACGTATGTGTGACTCAAGAGTACCTATTGTTACATTACAACTTGATCATAAATTATTTCTTATTTCTCAGGGAAATGTAGACACTGTTTTAAAACATGATAGTCATAAGCACTGTCCGAACTATACAACAACTAACGATTTGGTCTACAATCATTTACCTAAACCACTCTGTGGACCCGAACTGCGTTACTATAAAAGAAGCAAACATATATATTATCCGCAACCTGACTTAATGCGATGTTACGTAAGTAACTACTTTTTACAACATACTCTCAAAACGTTATTTAGCTAATCCCTGAGTCCTTGCATTCGTCGGGTCATTTTGAGTCGCTGGGTAAGTAAGTAGATACCCCATTTGTCTTATACTGCTATGTTTCGGGAAGCTGCTTACCTTTTAGGTACCTACCAAGTAGCAGTTTCCAGCCTTTTAGCCTGTAGTTGATGATTGTTTCACCGTTATGTAATTTTTTGACGTCTAACGAACTTTTCACACTGCGGCAAATGTAATCGCAGTACCTACGTATACCACTAATAGGGGATATGCATAAAATTTTAAATGGCCTAAAATATTTTTTTCTTGAATACTTATTATCGTTATATTATATTGCAAAAGTTTTTTTTAAATTTATTTATTATTTAAACCCCTAAAATAATATTTAAAAAGTGCAAAATAAGGGAGCGAAATTCAAACTTCCAAAACGCGCCACCATTGGTCGAACGTAATGTGACGTCATCTGACACGACATTGCATTCATCAGCGTCGAAACTTATACTGTTTTACAAGTTTTTGTGAAAAAAAAAATTAACCTATATTCTTGTGCTCATTGTAATGAAGTTTAATTTAGATTGGTAGTGAATCTTTGACGTTGACTGAAGCTGGTTCTGTTATAGCACATTAGGACAATCTACCGAGAACAGGTGCATTTATGATAGCATATAATTTTGCATCGAAACTCGATTATACGAGCGCAGAGATCACAGCAGTTTACTTAAAATACACCAAAACATTTACATATTGACACAAAAATATATCAGGCAAAACTCCTTTCTTTAACCGTAGAGTACATATTTTTATCCTTGCTCTTTTATTAAATTGTATTCAATATAATTTTCTGTATCTTCCTTTACCTGGTATAAAACAACAACCATAATAAAATCGTAAAACCACAACAGGAATAAAGTTTTAATAGAAAGTTATAGCTACTGATCTTTTCTTATAGGGTAGGTTAATTTTATACCGAATTTTCTAATGTTCAATAGCTAATGCAAAACTTACTTTTTACTAATTCACATTAAGCTGTATATAAATAAAGTATATTTACGTTAAAATGATCTTCACAACAATATGAACAAGATTTAGGAGATATATTATCCCTTTTCATCACCTTACACCACCGCCTTCGTATTTTCGCATCACTTGAAATACGAAAAAAACACTTTCTCGGGTGTTTTTCGAATAGTATTTGTGCACTCCGGTACTATGCAATACTTATAAGATATTTTTTTGGCTTCTTTCATGGTTTTAAAGCTATTAAAACTGTAAATATGTATGAAATAACTGAAAAGTTCATAGTAGAGTCCCACTGGACGTGTCGTGTGACGTCACGCAAAGCGCGCGCAAAATGGCGGCGTTTTAACTGCTCTAATTTTTTCAATGTTTTATTTTTCGTATTTAAAAATATCTAGAGTACCTATTTTGAAGATTTTTTATATTTTTTTCTATGTTATAATGTTGTAAACTATTAATTTAAGGCAAGAAAAAAAAACATGAATATCCCCTATTGTTCAGTCGGAAGTCCTTTAGTTATATGTACCCTACACATTGAATATGTCTGCAACATAATATTAGCCATCTACATTTTATTTACCAGGGTAACGCCACAGAATGGGGACTCAGAAAACACTTGCAATATGAATGGAATTGTACTGGAGTTTCTGACTACTCGTCAACTCTTTACACGGACACTTTCGTTCCACCCAAGAAGGACGATTATCTCAATGTGTGCAATAGAAAAGCTATAGATTCGTAAGTACTCACAGTAATTACGACCTCGGTAGAGCGGTAGTGTGTAAAAGACTGTTAGTGGTGTGTCTCGGGTCAGGCCAATTTAGATCATGATTTAGTTCTTACAGCCAATCTATTAGATACCAAATTACTTTCGGCGTAATATCAATAATAAGCCTATTGAAGGTTATGAAAATAATGAAATAACACCATTTTGCATTCTCACTTTTATTTGCAGGAGCTTTACAAAAACCTTCAGATTTAAGATGACAAAACCAATCACTAGAAAGAAGAATTGAAACATCAAGAATCATTTTATATTTAGCAAAATTAGCTTTAGTCTATAAAAATATCACATATCATTTATAAAGGACAGTGACGTCCATATTTTTTAACAATAATTCTTAATGTTTGGTACGGTCAACGCGAGATCAAATTCTTAGAACTAGTTTTAGTCAGTACAATAATCTTAACAGCTAACAATTATAACTTAACAACTTTCCTTAGATTATGGCAGTTCATGAAAGTAATAAAGAAAATAAAAACACCAAAAAATACGTATTAATTATTGTACCTATTAATAACAAATTAGCGATAACCACATAGCAGTTTACTATAATTAACGTGGAAAGGAGTTCATTTGTGAGTAACAGATGGTGCCAGCACCACCAGGGGCTTTGAACATGTTGTTCTGTACATATGTCTGGCGAGTTGCATACACGTTTTGAGCAGGAGAGAAGGACTGTTGAGCAAATCGTGGTTGAGGTATATGGACATGGCTATTGTACTGCATTCGAGGATAGATAGGAGAACTAACCCGCGAAAAGTTCTGTGGAGACATAATGCCTCCAGCAGGGTTATTAATGGAACAACCCTGGAAAGGGTCTAGCAAAACTGTAGTTTTGTCAGGGTCGCCAAATACCGACTCCTCACGGGACGGCGGCTGCGAGAACACATTACGCTGGTTCATACTAGAGGTCTGAGATTCAAATCCAGAACTTTGGCTTGAAGAACGACTACCATTCAAGGTAAATACATCACGTTCGCCTTCATTTCCCCAATAACCACCAGCAACCCAAGAGGTACTGTGTCCTAGTTTACTTGGTGATATCAAAGGCCTTGAACGGTTTAATGGAGTAGGTGCTATAAAGCTAGGAGTTGCCGTAAATTTACGTAATGAAAAAATAGAATTGCTTTTCTTTAGCTTATTTTTCTTAGGTGAACCTATAGTCAAGGAACTTATACTTTCATCCAAATCTGAATCAGAATCTTCCTTCACTAGTTTTTGGTACTTTTCAAAGGAAGGTTTTGCAAAAACAGTTTCAGAGATTGAACTTGGAGTCTTGGTTTTATTGAGCAGTGAGTTAACACAAAATGTTGAATTTAGTTTAGGTTTACTCCAAATACTGTCACATCTTGGTGTGAAACATCTACCGCTGATGAAAGTATTGTTGTGTGCATTCACACTTTCTGAAGAAGAGTTAGTTATGTTATGCAAACCAAAATTACTTAGTGACACATCATCATCTGTGTCCATTAAATTATCTTCATTGTCACTCATTAAATTTAGCTTTTTAGCAGTCAGTTTCTTTATATTACTTGGTGGAGTATTAGAAATAGGAGAATTCACACCTTGGCAGCTTACTCTTGTTTTTATACTCTTACAAACTATAATTGTTGCTATAACACTTAGGAACTGAAACAATAAAAATAGAAAATTAATAAATAAAAAGAAAGGGGGAAAAAATCAATTAAGAAATAATACATACCTTAACTAAACTTAAAGATACAGGGTCAATGTGTAGTGAATGGTGAGCCATAGTCACAACCATAAAAACAGTCAAGAAAAAGTCAATTATTACAGCATATTGGATTTTGTTGGCATTTAGAACATGACCAACTATCTGCAATAAGCAGATGATCCCACCAAGAATTTCTTGGCACAGGGCACTGTACTGATTTACAAAACCATTAGTCAATTTGTCCATTGATAAAGTAAAGTCATTATAAAAATTATTAAAGTCATATAAACGTTCTACAATTGGGAATGTGGTGCTAAACTTCATTTGCAATATAGAAAGCAGTCTCCCCAGTAGCCCTGATATAATTTCAAGAGTATTCCTTAATGAAATTGATAGGTTTTTATCATTTTTAAGGTTTTGATAACATTCAATAAGCACCAATATCAAGATAACACTCCCAAGAAACATAGATGTGTTATTAATCAAATTTTGTATCTTATTATTCTGTGTGGCATTTTTGTGGTCATTCTTTTTCTCAGGAGTTCTTGATTCTAACAGTTTTGTACCTAACAGTGTCTCTTTCTCTTTGTGCAGTTTCATTTGTAATACTCTTTTACAAGGATTACATAATTTATAGGCCTTTTCAAGCTGCATTCTGAAATAAATTAAAATGTATATAAATATCAAAGATTATCTAAAACAGTTAATACAAATGTTTACTTACTTATACATTTCTATTTCTTCATAATACTTTTTTTCGCTTGTAGGAACAAAGTTTGCCAACTGCGCGACCTTGAGTTCTTGGTTTATATTACACATTTTGCACAAGCCATTTTTGGGGGGACTCCTTTGAAATAATTTTGGTTTATGACTTAGTTCATTTTCACTAAATAAGGCCTTATTATAGTCTCCATCCTAAAATACATAACATGAGTTTGCTACATTATTGTACATATTATGGGTTACACAAAACCTGAAAAAAAAACTCACCTTAGTAAATCCATTGTATTGCTCACACTTGGGACAGGTCCAGCAATTACGTTCAATGTACCACACCCAAAAATTATTGTTGCAAAACCAACAATTAACACGCCAAATCAAATTAGAGCTGTAAGAAGAAAGATATTTGCAGTTTTAATTCAGCTTTAGGTCCGGCGGGAAAGCCGTTCTATAACCTCGCGTTACTTACCGTAAAAGTCGTAACAGTTTAAAAATGAGTATTAAACTTAAAGCGGCAGTTATAGAATATAAAAATAACTCGACTTTTAACTGAAAATTCATTTTTATCACTATTTTAAGGATAATATAAAGACATAACCTAACATTGGCCGTCTTCTGTCCACTTCACTCTCTCACTCACATCACATTTTTTTTGACAATTGTTTCATTTTCAAACTGGCAACTTCAGCCCAAAAACTAAAGAATTTCAAGGTTCCTGTGGCGGGAATTCAAAAAAGTTGTTGAATATTTTTTCCGTCTATAAAATTAAATAATTTAAAGTTAATTGATGAGATTTAAATTAGTTAAAAGCAAATATTTACTTTCCCCATAATGGATGGGAATGAAGGAGGCCCTGAAGAGGGCCCCCGAAATCCGAAAACAAGAAAAAGAACCGTGGAGGTGGTGGAACCTACCTTAACTCCGGACGCTACTGGAGCATCGGGTGAGGAAAAACCATTTATTAAGCCAAATTATAAAAGACTATACCCTGAACACTCGGGTATTAGTGTATTCAAGGTCTATGTCACGCAAGAAAACGAGAGACTAGGAAATAAAAGTCCTGTTTATCTGAATCATATATTTTCATCAGAGATTAAGGGTGTGGTTGCAATTACTAGGATAAACGCATTGAAAATAGCAGTTACATTTAAACAATACAATACAGCTAACAATTTTATAAACAATACCACTTTTCTTGAAAAACATAAAATGAGAGCGTACATACCAGCAGCTCAAATAGAATGTATAGGGATTATTCGCTTCGTTCCAACAAACATTTCAAATAAGGATCTCTACATAAAGCTATCTTCACTCAATGAAATAGTAGCAGTACGACGATTTACTAAGAAGGTGGGATCACAGCGAGTTCCATTACAAACAGTGTCTGTTACGTTTTTAGCTAATTCATTACCCGAAAATGTACACTATGATCTCTATTCTTATAGAGTATTCGATTATGTGCCTCCTCTCCAACAATGCTTTAAATGTCTTAAGTTTAATCACTCAGCAAAAGTCTGTAACGGTAAACAGAGGTGCAGCTCTTGTGCCGGTGAACACTCGTACAAAGTATGTGAGTCTCCAGATGCACTCTGCTGCATCAACTGTGGTGGAGGTCATCTGGCAGTGTCGCGATCGTGTCCTGTCAAAATAAAGAAAATGTTAGAGAAAAAGAATAAAATAACATATGCAGCTGCAACTAACTCAAAATTATATGATGAGAATTTTCCGCCATTGGAGCGTACCTCTGTTTATAAAAAAAAAGATCATCAAGAAACCCCGAGAATTAACAACAAAAGAGAAAGTAATATTGAAAAACCAGAAGTAGTCAAAAAAAATCTCATAACCGAAATTATTGAGAACAGTAATGTATTAAAGGCTCTAGTACAAACCATTGTCCAGTTAGGTAACAAAAATGATGATGTTCCGGTAACATCAGCATTTATCAAGGAAGCATTAATTAAAAATCTGTCAGAATAATGGGTTCAAACTCCAACAATAATAATATATCAACATTAAGAATTGCACAATATAACATTCAAAGCGCCAACAGCAAAAAACAATTATTAATTAAATTTTTAAGTGATGAGAATATAGATATATGCTTACTTAATGAAACCTGGCTCAAAGATAATCAAAACTTTAGAATCCCAAACTATCACATACATGTCAAAAATGCACAAAATAAACATAATGGAGTAGCAATACTTATTAGATCCCAAATTAAATATAGTCTATTAATTACACCTTTTTATGAAGACATTCAATGCATTGCTATAAGTTTACCAACAGAGTTAGGCAATATAACAATTTTATGTGTATATTGCCCCCCTCCCAGGACAGGAGGATCTTCTAGAATTAATATTTCCAAATTAGACAAAATTATTAAACAATTACCCAAACCAATATTTGTTAGTGGGGACTTCAACGCACATCACATTGCATTTGGTTGTGTATCCACCAAAGGTAGAGGACAGGACATATATAATGTAATAGATAAAAATGATCTGTGCATCCTTAATGATGGTAGGTTTACAACTATTAATTATCCTTCACATAACCCGTCTGCTATTGATATTACTTTTGTAAGTGGAAGTATAGCTCCACACTGTGAATGGAGTGTCCATGATGACACTATGGGAAGTTATCACTATCCCACAATCACTAGTATAGCAATAAAAATAGAAAAATATCAAATGAATCCACCTACTGACAGATTTTTATATCATAAAACTGATTGGACAAAGTATAAAAAAACATCTGTTTCTGTTTTTAATAATTTACCTATTGATGAAGAAAATCCATTGGTATCATACAATGCTTTCTGTTGTTGTCTCCAAGAATTAAAAGAAATGGTGGTTCCAAAGTTTGTCAAGAATAATAGTTTTAAGAGTAGGCCACCAGCGCCGTGGTGGAATGCTACATGTGAGGAAGCTGTAGTAGCATCATACAAAGCTCTGAAACAATACAGAAATAATCCATTAATTGAAAATTATTATGAATATAAAAAGGCTGATGCAAAGAAAAAACGAGTTATTTCTGAACAAAAGAAAATTGGTTGGAATAACTTTTGTACCAGTTTTAATAGAACTACCCCTATTAGTAGGATTTGGAACCTTATTAAGAGATTCAAAAATATTAAAACTAATAATAAATCATTTGGAGACGAGTTTATACAACCATTCATAACCAAGCTCTCTGATCAAAGTAATTTAATTAACACTGATCATTTTGTTGACAATTTTCATAGATGCGGAGACCCAAAAGCTAAATTTCTACTAGATCCTTTCTCATGGTCAGAATTTGTCATATCCCTTAAATCTAGAAAGAATACAACTCCTGGTCTCGATGAATTTCCATATATACTAATTCAACACCTTGATGAATCTATTCAGCAATTATTTCTTCAGATATTAAATAGCCTTTGGCAATATAAATTAATCCCAGAGTCATGGAAAACACAGTGTATTATACCAATACTTAAACCAAATAAAGATCCTCTACTAGCAAATTCTTACCGTCCAATTTCACTTGCATCTTGTCTAGGAAAAATTTTTGAAAACATGTTGAAAAATAGACTTGACTATTATATAGAATCCAATAATTTAATCCCGGATGTTCAAAATGGCTTCCGCAGAGGCCGAAGCTGTGCTGATAGTTTTATCTCTCTCATTCATGACCTGAAAAAAGCAAGAAATTCAAAATTAAATTCTGTTTGTGTATTTCTAGATGTACAGGGGGCTTTTGACAGTGTTGACCCTGGTATCTTAGTAAATATCCTAACAAGAATAGGCATTCCAGGAGCAGTGGCTGAATGGTTGTATAAATTCCTTAACAACAGATTATTTTATGTCAAGCATAATAACATTATCCATGGACCTAACATTGCTTCTAAAGGTACAATGCAAGGAGCAACTCTTTCCCCGCTGATTTATAATTTATATACTAGTGAGATTTCCAAGTATGTAAATATTATAGATGTAAAAATTCTCCAGTTTGCTGATGATCTGGTTTTATACACATCTAATAAAAACATGTCCATAGCTATCAATGTCATTAATTCAGCTTTAGAAAGCTTAAAAATGTACTATAACCAATTGAATCTGAAAATTAATGCATTGAAAAGTGAGGTGATGATCATTGGAGATATGTTTTCTATACCTCGTGTCATTTACGACAACCAGACTATACCATTAGTAAATCAACACAAATTCCTAGGTGTTATCATTGATAAAAAACTAAAGTTTGAAGAACATATAAAATATATCTCTTCTAATGCTCTGAAAGCTCTTAATATTTTAAGATGTCTAGCTGGTGTGTCTTGGGGTGCTGACCCAAAAATTTTGACAATATTATATAAATCTCTTGTTAGAAGTCACTTTGATTTTAGTACATTAGCTTATTTAAATAGTCCCTATACACATAGACTAGATATAATTCAAAATAAGGCTCTTAGGATAATTTCTGGAGCAATGTGTTCAACTCCCATTCGAGCTATGGAAGTGGAAACCCAAATTATGCCATTAATTTTGAGAAGAATCTTTCTTTCTGAACGATATTGTGTAAAACTCTTGGCTTCTAATAATACTAAACTATTTACACAAGTTGTACCAAACCTTGTTCCACAGCTTCAAATCCCAGAAACATTAATGACAGTAGATGAATTGTTGAGAGGAGCTCCTTTAGAGTTCTGTAGAATATTCCTGAAAATGCATAAAGATTGTAAGTTAATTTATACACAGACACATTGGCCATGTTATTATCATTCATACAATAGCCTAACCCATCAAATTATAATTAAATCTCACTCTATAAATTGTAATACAGACATGCTAACATTTATAAATTCAAATCCACATTATTATATTTTGTACACAGATGGCAGCAAAAGTAATACTCATGTCAGATCAGCTGTTTATGATTCAAAAACTAAATTTGCACAAAGCTTTGTAATTCCGAATATTTGTTCTATATTTACAGCTGAATCTAATGCAGTTTTAGAAGCTATAAATATCATTATGCACAATAAGAATAATTTTAGTCACTACTTAATATGTACAGACTCTTTAAGTCTTATAGAATCCCTAAGAAACATAAAAATTCATTATAAAAATAACTATCTGCTTCATAAGATAATGGAACTCGTTTATAGACTGTATGTTAAAGGTATAGAGGTGCATTTTATGTGGATTCCTTCACATAAAGGAATAACAGGAAATCAAATAGCTGATAAAGTTGCCTTTGAAGGCATTAACAATATAGAAATTACTAATTTTAAGATCCCAATAACAGATTTTCATGCCGATATAAATTGTAAATTAACGGAAATTTGGAAAGAAATGTGGAATCAAGATGGAAAAACCAAAGGAAAGTGGTACAGATCAATACAACTAGATTTACCTGTCAGACCGTGGTATTGGAAGATGAAGTATAAATGTCGAGATTTTATATCAACCATTAATAGACTAAGATTTGGCCACTGCAACACACCCGCTCATCTCCATAGATTATCCATAACAGATTCTAGCTTATGCGAATACTGCCATCAAGACATAGGTGACCTTGAGCACATAGTATTTTCCTGCAAGCAGTTTGGAGTTGAAAGATTGATATTGGCAGATCAGCTGTTACCAATACTCAAAGAAGCCCCTCTCTCCCGCCACCACCACCGCCTCACTGATATTCTACGCAACGATAAATGCTTTGAAGCAATATTTATATTTATTAAAAGTACTGTTATGAAAATTTGAATTATCAACCAAACGAAGACAGACATCAAAACATCCAAAACAAGACAACCATTGACAACCATAGAAGATTGAAGACAGTGAAGATGTTCATTCAAAGTTTTGTTAAATTGTTACTCTATTGTTGATATGGCTTAAAGGAACTTAATCCAGGCCAAATAAATATTTAAAAAAAAAAAAAAAATAAAGAATTTCAATTACAAAATAAACATTTATAGTTTATAGAACTTGGGAAAAGAGGTGATGAAAATTTCCTGTTACTTTTGTTCATATAACCAAAGTTTTCAAGTAACTGAAGCTCAATACTAATTAAGTGACAAGTAAAATATAAAAAAAAATGAAAAAATAGTGAGATGATTGCCATTTTTTCAAAATGCGAATTGTCAATGTCAAACTCATGTGTAATTTGACAAGTTAAATGTGAGGTTATATTTCCCAAAACAACAAATATTTTTCAATAAGAAGTTTCTTTATTTCAAGTTTTAACTATGAGAACAGAAGATTACTTTGGTTTCCTTTGTAATTACGACAATTCTATAGATTACTCGGGTATATTTATACTTCAACAATTTATTTACAATATTATGCTAACACACTCACGTTTATTATTAAACGTATTTCCTTCTTACAGATGAAAAAATTAAGAAGCTTTGGAATGGTGACTATGAAGTTGATCATACTATTTGCAAGGAAATATTTGGAACAAATTTTGATAAATCTGCATTATTACATTACATCAAAACTCTTGACTATAGTAGAGATAAAAACATTTTAGAGATAGCAATAAGTGCATTTCTCACATTCTGTGAACGCAATTGGAACCCTCATCCCAGTGAATTCAATTTGGAGGAATATTTTGGACAGGAATGGCCTAAAGGAATTGATGTCATGACAGAGTTACAGCGTGATTCAGAACCTGTTTTTGTTAACATTCTTTACCCAGAGCTATTATATTTTGCTAATCAAATATTTCAAAACTTATATAGTAATGAATCCAATTTGGTAAGTTACCATAATAAGTGTCTAAAATATTCATTATTTTTTTGTCCTATTCTATTATGTTAACTTTCAGCTACACACATGGTGGTATTTTCGCAGTAAAGTAGTCCATCAAAGAGCTCTTGAAGATACCAGTGCTTCCATTTACTCTGAATTGGAACAGATTATTGCCAAACTATCAAATGAGCTTCTAAGTCTTGGAGACAAACCAAGGATTCAAGTACTTTTGTGTTTAGAGTTGGCACAGGCATATTTAATCTATGGAAGAATACAAAAAGCTGAGGAGTACCTTACTAAGGCTAGGTCGATAGCAGGCTTAAAGATTGAATTGACAGGTGAGAATATTGATAATTGAGATTTTACTTTTAATTTTGCATTTAAAATGCTAATTTATTAATTTTGAAGTTATAGATACTGGAAAAAGTTTAGTTTTAGTGTAGTAGTTCCTTTTTCCAGTACCTATAACTTCAAAATATTGATAATTCTAAAAAAAAATCTTTTTTTAATCTATAAATTAGTTTTTTTTTCCCATACTTTAAAAATGAATGATGTTTTAGGTATTCTTGGAAAGAGAACCAAGTTCCAGCAGACAGTGCTTCCTCAGATTGCCTTATCAATGGAACTCAACACTGACATATCTCGGATATCAGCAGAGGAAAGTCACGGAAACTCTGGATTGCCACCAGAAGTGGAACTACAGGATGATGTGAGACTAAACAAGATACAGTACAATGAGAAGATCAGTCTAGCTGAACTACCAAGCTTGGAACAGACTCTCTGCTTACTCATTGTGTAAGTTACTTTAAGTTATCAACTGTTTACATTTTCATCAACTCACATAGAAAAAGAGTAAGCCTTAAATAACCACATGGCTAAAATCATTAACTTATGAAGATACTGAAAGCCTCATTAACTATTAAATTATGATACATTAAAAAGTTATCTTGTAGATGCCTGGTAATGCACTCCCACACACACACACAACACAACCAAACAACTCACTATACGATTAACTTACATACACATACACACATGCATTGTACACATACTCATACATACACACAAATGCCTCACACACACATCATACACTTACACCAATTTATTTTCTTAATTTTATTAAACTAACATAATTTTTTAACCTTAAATTCTAACTTACTTTTTACCATTATTATTAAGTTGTTATTATTTATTATTAATTTGCATATTTCACTGTGTTGCATTTTAAATGGAGACGCTGGCTTTGCAACACAATTTTATAACTACAGCAGTAGCCAATGTGACATTTGTAAATATGTGCCAATACTGCCAATGTATTTTTAATTTGAAATTAAACTATAATAATTAAAACATTAAAAAGGTAACACAATGTAGGTATATAATATAAGTACATACCTTTCAGACAATATCTACAGAAATCTCAGCCTAAAGATGACCTGATGACTGAAGAGATCCTACCATACATTGAGACGATTCTTACTCAGAAGAGTGGCCCGTACTCCACCCGGGTGGCTGCATTGATGATCAGGTGCAAGTTGGAGGCTACGCACAAGAGGACCGTGGAGAGAGCAATGCAGCAGTGTGAAGCTATTGTTAATGATAAAACTAATACTTCACCCACAAGCAGGTAAATGAATAATATGCATATTAGGCATAAGAAACATATTAAAAATTTATTATATTAAAATATTTGCTACAGAACTAATTTTAAAAAACATTTAATAAAAATTAATAAAATCTAATGTGTTACTACAAAATATTGCAGGCAAAACCGTAAAGTTCTAAGTACTTACATAATAATTTTGGTACATGTATTTTTTTAGAAAGTGTTAAAATTCAAACCTTTTAAGTATTTTTTGCGATTGAATATGCTACTTGTATATTCAATTCGTATATTTTTTACATGATATTTGGCCCAACAGAAAAAGAAGTAATACTTACATATTAAAAAAATCACAATATTACATTAAAAATTTCGTAACATTTTTTTATTTGCCTCTCAAAATCCTAAGTTATCGCCAACCGGCCAAACCACCCTGTATCTTATTTGTCATCTATATATCTTTTTGAAGCAATATTTTTTTTTCCCCAGGCTATCCTACCTGTGAATCCTGTATCTTACTGTCATCTTTAGTTCTTTTTGAAGCAATATTTTTTTTTCCCCAGGCTATCCTACCTGTGGGCCAGCGGGCTGCCCCCGGCGTGGACCTGGCGCCGCCAGCTCGCCGACCTCTACCTGAGTCTGGGGCTCGTGAAGGCAGCGCTGGAAGAGTACCAGAGACTACACTCCTGGGAGGACGTCATCGTTTGCTATACGGTGCTGCAGTTGAGGCATAAGGTTGGTAATGGAAAAATGTAAATAAATATAGTAAATACACACGAACATAGAATTACTTGTTATTAAGGTAAAATCTACTACTAGATATAATAAATATAAAAAAAAAGGATGTGAATACTTAACCAAAAGTACTTAAAGAACCTTGGATTAACAATGTGTATATTTTTTTCCAGGCTGCAGAGGTAATTCGCCAGCAGATTGAAATAAAGCCAACTGTGAAGCTGTATTGTCTACTCGGCGACGCCACTGGTAAGTTATCATTACATACAGTTTCATTTCCTTATATAGGACTACTGGCCGCCCGCGACTCCGTTCGCGTCGAAGTCGGTTTCCCGTCGGAATGAGAAGTTTTCCCGCGGTAAAAAGTACCCTGTATGTTATTCTGATGTATAACCTATACTACTGTGAAGTTTCATCAAAATCCATCCAGTAGTTTTTACGCGAAAGAGTAACAAACATCCATACATACTCACAAACATTCACGTTTATAATATTAGTAGGATTTGGTTGGAAATACTTAGTTGTTTTTCCACTGTAAAGAGCGTCATCATAAGCTTTATAGCTCATCACCCTTTTGACTCTCTCCAAACTAAGTTATGTTCCTCTATTTACCTGTAATTCCATTTCGCGACTGAATTAAATAACCATCTCTGTCCGTTTCATATCTAAAGCATTGAACCAAATTTGGTAAAACTTGATAAATTAAGAGACTCCACCATGGCAAAAGACTTAGGCCACCACTTATCACAGAAATGAAAAAGGTTGAAAAGTGTATAAAAGTTTGTGGGTAACTTCGTTTACTCCATTGTCATTATCATAAATCTTCTTCATTTTCGTGTGATGAATACGCACTTCGCAGCACATATTCATCTAGTGTCAGAGTTTTTGGGAACCGCATTTTTAGGACCACTGACGTGGTTCCTGTAGGGTAGCGGCCACCCTACTGTCAGTATTTTCAAGCCGCATTCCTATTAGGCACCTGACTCAATTAAATGAAGGCTGCTGGCATTAAAAAGCTATCTACTATTAACACACAATATTTATTGGGCTCTAGATTAAACATCTATTTAAATTAACATGAATTAATAGAAAATACAACAGGTAGCTGCCATTAGATTCAATCCAAAATCCGCGTCCAAAGGCAGTGACGCCAATCAGTGATGTCCATCGAATGCTAGGGATGTCCAGTTACCGATTACTTTTGTTTTACTGCTAACACTACCAACAAATATGATGATTCCTAGACGACGAGTCGTGCTACGAGCTTGCGTGGCAGTTCTCCGGCGAGCGCAGCGGGCGCGCGCAGCGGCACTGGGGGAACTTCCTGTTCGACCGCAAGAAGTACCAGGAGTGCATACCGCACTACGAGAAGTCGGTCGAGATCAACTCGATACAGGAGAGCGTGTGGCTGAGGCTTGGGTAAGTGTTTTTTTTTGTATTTTGGTTAGTTTATTACAGACTAGCGGCCCGCCCACGCTTCGCAATGGTGTAATTTTGGCCGACTTGCTCACGAAACATTGATTTTTGGCTAACTTTAAAAAACTTTTTCCGATTGATCTTTATTCACAAATTTAAATGAAAAAATACCTAAAATATGGTGAAAACCGCATTAAAATCCCTCAACTGGTTTAGGAGGAGTTAGCAGCCAAACATACAAACAGACAGAATTACAGTCCGGCCACCGAGAGAATGCGTTTCTGACACATTGTGTTTGAAATAACGAGGTAACTTTGAAAGGCCGTCTACTAAATAAACGAAAAAAAAAGTCGTCTATTTTGACCCTATAAACAAATATTAAGTAATAAAATGATATTAATTCACACTGATTTTAAATTTTATAAGTCAGGGCTTACTGTAAGGGTAATAATTACTGATAAAATATATATTTTTTAAAATATAAACAGCACTACTTCTAAACAGTACAAGGTTATGTACTTATGATATTTTCGTAGGGATGTGCTAAAAATATCAGTCAATTTTAAAGTTATCAATCAATTGCTAATAAAAAAGCAGAATTAGTAGCTGGGTTATAAAAACATGATATCGACGTAAATATGGACATGCTTTAAGCAGAATTATTGCGGTTAGTGAAAGAAAATAAATCGGCAAATGTTCGATATGAAATAGATGAATTGGCTCTGCAGTATGGTCATCGGGTGCTGAGACTTATACCATATCATTGCCAAGACAATGCTATTGAGTTTCGTTTGTAAAAAGGCAGCAGTTGGATTTTCTTGCTAGTTCTTTTCCACCTTGGGCTTAGCTTCAAAATTAACGTTATACAAGTATCTTTAATCTAATTATTTACGTACCTACAATAAAACAATATTGTTTCGATTTTGTTTTTTTTTATTTCTGCTAGAAATTTTAACTCGTATAAACACGAAACTATTTTTATATTATAAATAAAATAATAAGATATATTTATATTTTATTTATAATATAAAAATAGTTTCGTGTTGTTACGAGTTTTTTTTCTAATGTTGATTGAAAAATTATTTATCAATGTTGTTTTTTACCCCAACACTAATGGCATGTGTCACAAACGCATTCTTTCGATGGCCAGACTATAGCGACTTGGATTTATACTATGTAATGATAAGTTATATGTATAGAGGGCATTATAGCGAGAGGAGGCCTTAGCGCTTGTAGCGTATCTCTACCACATAACTTATGTTTTTACTACCGGAAATACTTGTTTTTGGTTGGATCAAACTTAAAGTTATTAGTTTTGTAGTTTTGCATTAATTATTACTTCCTCAAATAAAAACTTACTTCCAATTAAACGATCATATCAAAAAGACATCGCAAAAATAACATTTTGCGATTCACAAATCAAACCCTTTGTTTTGTAATTTGTCAGTACTGTATAGCTTAGCTTATTTTTTTAAACTGCCGGGCGTAAAACTCTTCTTAATTTCAAGACTTAAGTAGTGACACTCCACTCTATACAGGGTTATAATGGCCTGTGCACACTTAACGATTACACCCGGTATAAAACACTAGAGTTTCTCCTCTAACTGGGTTCCCTTCCCCCCAGTTACGCCGCCCTTACCACTTCCAACTGGGAGCTGTCGGCGCGCGCGTACCGCCGCTACACATACCTGCAGCCCGCCACGGTCGAGGCGTGGAACAACCTGGCCAAGGTGTACGTCACGCAGGGAGACAAGCCGCGGGCGTATCGCGCGCTGCTCGAGGCGCTGCGGTTCAACTATGACAACTGGAAGGTGAGAACAGCGACAGTATAATACAATAGTACCTGCAGCCCGCCACGGTCGAGGCGTGGAACAACCTGGCCAAGGTGTACGTCACGCAGGGAGACAAGCCGCGGGCGTATCGCGCGCTGCTCGAGGCGCTGCGGTTCAACTATGACAACTGGAAGGTGAGAACAGCGACAGTATAATACAATAGTACCTGCAGCCCGCCACGGTCGAGGCGTGGAACAACCTGGCCAAGGTGTACGTCACGCAGGGAGACAAGCCGCGGGCGTATCGCGCGCTGCTCGAGGCGCTGCGGTTCAACTATGACAACTGGAAGGTGAGAACAGCGACAGTATAATACAATAGTACCTGCAGCCCGCCACGGTCGAGGCGTGGAACAACCTGGCCAAGGTGTACGTCACGCAGGGAGACAAGCCGCGGGCGTATCGCGCGCTGCTCGAGGCGCTGCGGTTCAACTATGACAACTGGAAGGTGAGAACAGCGACAGTATAATACAATAGTACCTGCAGCCCGCCACGGTCGAGGCGTGGAACAACCTGGCCAAGGTGTACGTCACGCAGGGAGACAAGCCGCGGGCGTATCGCGCGCTGCTCGAGGCGCTGCGGTTCAACTATGACAACTGGAAGGTGAGAACAGCGACAGTATAATACAATAGTACCTGCAGCCCGCCACGGTCGAGGCGTGGAACAACCTGGCCAAGGTGTACGTCACGCAGGGAGACAAGCCGCGGGCGTATCGCGCGCTGCTCGAGGCGCTGCGGTTCAACTATGACAACTGGAAGGTGAGAACAGCGACAGTATAATACAATAGTACCTGCAGCCCGCCACGGTCGAGGCGTGGAACAACCTGGCCAAGGTGTACGTCACGCAGGGAGACAAGCCGCGGGCGTATCGCGCGCTGCTCGAGGCGCTGCGGTTCAACTATGACAACTGGAAGGTGAGAACAGCGACAGTATAATACAATAGTACCTGCAGCCCGCCACGGTCGAGGCGTGGAACAACCTGGCCAAGGTGTACGTCACGCAGGGAGACAAGCCGCGGGCGTATCGCGCGCTGCTCGAGGCGCTGCGGTTCAACTATGACAACTGGAAGGTGAGAACAGCGACAGTATAATACAATAGTACCTGCAGCCCGCCACGGTCGAGGCGTGGAACAACCTGGCCAAGGTGTACGTCACGCAGGGAGACAAGCCGCGGGCGTATCGCGCGCTGCTCGAGGCGCTGCGGTTCAACTATGACAACTGGAAGGTGAGAACAGCGACAGTATAATACAATAGTACCTGCAGCCCGCCACGGTCGAGGCGTGGAACAACCTGGCCAAGGTGTACGTCACGCAGGGAGACAAGCCGCGGGCGTATCGCGCGCTGCTCGAGGCGCTGCGGTTCAACTATGACAACTGGAAGGTGAGAACAGCGACAGTATAATACAATAGTACCTGCAGCCCGCCACGGTCGAGGCGTGGAACAACCTGGCCAAGGTGTACGTCACGCAGGGAGACAAGCCGCGGGCGTATCGCGCGCTGCTCGAGGCGCTGCGGTTCAACTATGACAACTGGAAGGTGAGAACAGCGACAGTATAATACAATAGTACCTGCAGCCCGCCACGGTCGAGGCGTGGAACAACCTGGCCAAGGTGTACGTCACGCAGGGAGACAAGCCGCGGGCGTATCGCGCGCTGCTCGAGGCGCTGCGGTTCAACTATGACAACTGGAAGGTGAGAACAGCGACAGTATAATACAATAGTACCTGCAGCCCGCCACGGTCGAGGCGTGGAACAACCTGGCCAAGGTGTACGTCACGCAGGGAGACAAGCCGCGGGCGTATCGCGCGCTGCTCGAGGCGCTGCGGTTCAACTATGACAACTGGAAGGTGAGAACAGCGACAGTATAATACAATAGTACCTGCAGCCCGCCACGGTCGAGGCGTGGAACAACCTGGCCAAGGTGTACGTCACGCAGGGAGACAAGCCGCGGGCGTATCGCGCGCTGCTCGAGGCGCTGCGGTTCAACTATGACAACTGGAAGGTGAGAACAGCGACAGTATAATACAATAGTACCTGCAGCCCGCCACGGTCGAGGCGTGGAACAACCTGGCCAAGGTGTACGTCACGCAGGGAGACAAGCCGCGGGCGTATCGCGCGCTGCTCGAGGCGCTGCGGTTCAACTATGACAACTGGAAGGTGAGAACAGCGACAGTATAATACAATAGTACCTGCAGCCCGCCACGGTCGAGGCGTGGAACAACCTGGCCAAGGTGTACGTCACGCAGGGAGACAAGCCGCGGGCGTATCGCGCGCTGCTCGAGGCGCTGCGGTTCAACTATGACAACTGGAAGGTGAGAACTGCGACAGTATAATACAATAGTACCTGCAGCCCGCCACGGTCGAGGCGTGGAACAACCTGGCCAAGGTGTACGTCACGCAGGGAGACAAGCCGCGGGCGTATCGCGCGCTGCTCGAGGCGCTGCGGTTCAACTATGACAACTGGAAGGTGAGAACAGCGACAGTATAATACAATAGTACCTGCAGCCCGCCACGGTCGAGGCGTGGAACAACCTGGCCAAGGTGTACGTCACGCAGGGAGACAAGCCGCGGGCGTATCGCGCGCTGCTCGAGGCGCTGCGGTTCAACTATGACAACTGGAAGGTGAGAACAGCGACAGTATAATACAATAGTACCTGCAGCCCGCCACGGTCGAGGCGTGGAACAACCTGGCCAAGGTGTACGTCACGCAGGGAGACAAGCCGCGGGCGTATCGCGCGCTGCTCGAGGCGCTGCGGTTCAACTATGACAACTGGAAGGTGAGAACAGCGACAGTATAATACAATAGTACCTGCAGCCCGCCACGGTCGAGGCGTGGAACAACCTGGCCAAGGTGTACGTCACGCAGGGAGACAAGCCGCGGGCGTATCGCGCGCTGCTCGAGGCGCTGCGGTTCAACTATGACAACTGGAAGGTGAGAACAGCGACAGTATAATACAATAGTACCTGCAGCCCGCCACGGTCGAGGCGTGGAACAACCTGGCCAAGGTGTACGTCACGCAGGGAGACAAGCCGCGGGCGTATCGCGCGCTGCTCGAGGCGCTGCGGTTCAACTATGACAACTGGAAGGTGAGAACAGCGACAGTATAATACAATAGTACCTGCAGCCCGCCACGGTCGAGGCGTGGAACAACCTGGCCAAGGTGTACGTCACGCAGGGAGACAAGCCGCGGGCGTATCGCGCGCTGCTCGAGGCGCTGCGGTTCAACTATGACAACTGGAAGGTGAGAACAGCGACAGTATAATACAATAGTACCTGCAGCCCGCCACGGTCGAGGCGTGGAACAACCTGGCCAAGGTGTACGTCACGCAGGGAGACAAGCCGCGGGCGTATCGCGCGCTGCTCGAGGCGCTGCGGTTCAACTATGACAACTGGAAGGTGAGAACAGCGACAGTATAATACAATAGTACCTGCAGCCCGCCACGGTCGAGGCGTGGAACAACCTGGCCAAGGTGTACGTCACGCAGGGAGACAAGCCGCGGGCGTATCGCGCGCTGCTCGAGGCGCTGCGGTTCAACTATGACAACTGGAAGGTGAGAACAGCGACAGTATAATACAATAGTACCTGCAGCCCGCCACGGTCGAGGCGTGGAACAACCTGGCCAAGGTGTACGTCACGCAGGGAGACAAGCCGCGGGCGTATCGCGCGCTGCTCGAGGCGCTGCGGTTCAACTATGACAACTGGAAGGTGAGAACAGCGACAGTATAATACAATAGTACCTGCAGCCCGCCACGGTCGAGGCGTGGAACAACCTGGCCAAGGTGTACGTCACGCAGGGAGACAAGCCGCGGGCGTATCGCGCGCTGCTCGAGGCGCTGCGGTTCAACTATGACAACTGGAAGGTGAGAACAGCGACAGTATAATACAATAGTACCTGCAGCCCGCCACGGTCGAGGCGTGGAACAACCTGGCCAAGGTGTACGTCACGCAGGGAGACAAGCCGCGGGCGTATCGCGCGCTGCTCGAGGCGCTGCGGTTCAACTATGACAACTGGAAGGTGAGAACAGCGACAGTATAATACAATAGTACCTGCAGCCCGCCACGGTCGAGGCGTGGAACAACCTGGCCAAGGTGTACGTCACGCAGGGAGACAAGCCGCGGGCGTATCGCGCGCTGCTCGAGGCGCTGCGGTTCAACTATGACAACTGGAAGGTGAGAACAGCGACAGTATAATACAATAGTACCTGCAGCCCGCCACGGTCGAGGCGTGGAACAACCTGGCCAAGGTGTACGTCACGCAGGGAGACAAGCCGCGGGCGTATCGCGCGCTGCTCGAGGCGCTGCGGTTCAACTATGACAACTGGAAGGTGAGAACAGCGACAGTATAATACAATAGTACCTGCAGCCCGCCACGGTCGAGGCGTGGAACAACCTGGCCAAGGTGTACGTCACGCAGGGAGACAAGCCGCGGGCGTATCGCGCGCTGCTCGAGGCGCTGCGGTTCAACTATGACAACTGGAAGGTGAGAACTGCGACAGTATAATACAATAGTACCTGCAGCCCGCCACGGTCGAGGCGTGGAACAACCCGGCCAAGGTGTACGTCACGCAGGGAGACAAGCCGCGGGCGTATCGCGCGCTGCTCGAGGCGCTGCGGTTCAACTATGACAACTGGAAGGTGAGAACAGCGACAGTATAATACAATAGTACCTGCAGCCCGCCACGGTCGAGGCGTGGAACAACCTGGCCAAGGTGTACGTCACGCAGGGAGACAAGCCGCGGGCGTATCGCGCGCTGCTCGAGGCGCTGCGGTTCAACTATGACAACTGGAAGGTGAGAACAGCGACAGTATAATACAATAGTACCTGCAGCCCGCCACGGTCGAGGCGTGGAACAACCTGGCCAAGGTGTACGTCACGCAGGGAGACAAGCCGCGGGCGTATCGCGCGCTGCTCGAGGCGCTGCGGTTCAACTATGACAACTGGAAGGTGAGAACAGCGACAGTATAATACAATAGTACCTGCAGCCCGCCACGGTCGAGGCGTGGAACAACCTGGCCAAGGTGTACGTCACGCAGGGAGACAAGCCGCGGGCGTATCGCGCGCTGCTCGAGGCGCTGCGGTTCAACTATGACAACTGGAAGGTGAGAACAGCGACAGTATAATACAATAGTACCTGCAGCCCGCCACGGTCGAGGCGTGGAACAACCTGGCCAAGGTGTACGTCACGCAGGGAGACAAGCCGCGGGCGTATCGCGCGCTGCTCGAGGCGCTGCGGTTCAACTATGACAACTGGAAGGTGAGAACAGCGACAGTATAATACAATAGTACCTGCAGCCCGCCACGGTCGAGGCGTGGAACAACCTGGCCAAGGTGTACGTCACGCAGGGAGACAAGCCGCGGGCGTATCGCGCGCTGCTCGAGGCGCTGCGGTTCAACTATGACAACTGGAAGGTGAGAACAGCGACAGTATAATACAATAGTACCTGCAGCCCGCCACGGTCGAGGCGTGGAACAACCTGGCCAAGGTGTACGTCACGCAGGGAGACAAGCCGCGGGCGTATCGCGCGCTGCTCGAGGCGCTGCGGTTCAACTATGACAACTGGAAGGTGAGAACAGCGACAGTATAATACAATAGTACCTGCAGCCCGCCACGGTCGAGGCGTGGAACAACCTGGCCAAGGTGTACGTCACGCAGGGAGACAAGCCGCGGGCGTATCGCGCGCTGCTCGAGGCGCTGCGGTTCAACTATGACAACTGGAAGGTGAGAACAGCGACAGTATAATACAATAGTACCTGCAGCCCGCCACGGTCGAGGCGTGGAACAACCTGGCCAAGGTGTACGTCACGCAGGGAGACAAGCCGCGGGCGTATCGCGCGCTGCTCGAGGCGCTGCGGTTCAACTATGACAACTGGAAGGTGAGAACAGCGACAGTATAATACAATAGTACCTGCAGCCCGCCACGGTCGAGGCGTGGAACAACCTGGCCAAGGTGTACGTCACGCAGGGAGACAAGCCGCGGGCGTATCGCGCGCTGCTCGAGGCGCTGCGGTTCAACTATGACAACTGGAAGGTGAGAACAGCGACAGTATAATACAATAGTACCTGCAGCCCGCCACGGTCGAGGCGTGGAACAACCTGGCCAAGGTGTACGTCACGCAGGGAGACAAGCCGCGGGCGTATCGCGCGCTGCTCGAGGCGCTGCGGTTCAACTATGACAACTGGAAGGTGAGAACAGCGACAGTATAATACAATAGTACCTGCAGCCCGCCACGGTCGAGGCGTGGAACAACCTGGCCAAGGTGTACGTCACGCAGGGAGACAAGCCGCGGGCGTATCGCGCGCTGCTCGAGGCGCTGCGGTTCAACTATGACAACTGGAAGGTGAGAACAGCGACAGTATAATACAATAGTACCTGCAGCCCGCCACGGTCGAGGCGTGGAACAACCTGGCCAAGGTGTACGTCACGCAGGGAGACAAGCCGCGGGCGTATCGCGCGCTGCTCGAGGCGCTGCGGTTCAACTATGACAACTGGAAGGTGAGAACAGCGACAGTATAATACAATAGTACCTGCAGCCCGCCACGGTCGAGGCGTGGAACAACCTGGCCAAGGTGTACGTCACGCAGGGAGACAAGCCGCGGGCGTATCGCGCGCTGCTCGAGGCGCTGCGGTTCAACTATGACAACTGGAAGGTGAGAACAGCGACAGTATAATACAATAGTACCTGCAGCCCGCCACGGTCGAGGCGTGGAACAACCTGGCCAAGGTGTACGTCACGCAGGGAGACAAGCCGCGGGCGTATCGCGCGCTGCTCGAGGCGCTGCGGTTCAACTATGACAACTGGAAGGTGAGAACAGCGACAGTATAATACAATAGTACCTGCAGCCCGCCACGGTCGAGGCGTGGAACAACCTGGCCAAGGTGTACGTCACGCAGGGAGACAAGCCGCGGGCGTATCGCGCGCTGCTCGAGGCGCTGCGGTTCAACTATGACAACTGGAAGGTGAGAACAGCGACAGTATAATACAATAGTACCTGCAGCCCGCCACGGTCGAGGCGTGGAACAACCTGGCCAAGGTGTACGTCACGCAGGGAGACAAGCCGCGGGCGTATCGCGCGCTGCTCGAGGCGCTGCGGTTCAACTATGACAACTGGAAGGTGAGAACAGCGACAGTATAATACAATAGTACCTGCAGCCCGCCACGGTCGAGGCGTGGAACAACCTGGCCAAGGTGTACGTCACGCAGGGAGACAAGCCGCGGGCGTATCGCGCGCTGCTCGAGGCGCTGCGGTTCAACTATGACAACTGGAAGGTGAGAACAGCGACAGTATAATACAATAGTACCTGCAGCCCGCCACGGTCGAGGCGTGGAACAACCTGGCCAAGGTGTACGTCACGCAGGGAGACAAGCCGCGGGCGTATCGCGCGCTGCTCGAGGCGCTGCGGTTCAACTATGACAACTGGAAGGTGAGAACAGCGACAGTATAATACAATAGTACCTGCAGCCCGCCACGGTCGAGGCGTGGAACAACCTGGCCAAGGTGTACGTCACGCAGGGAGACAAGCCGCGGGCGTATCGCGCGCTGCTCGAGGCGCTGCGGTTCAACTATGACAACTGGAAGGTGAGAACAGCGACAGTATAATACAATAGTACCTGCAGCCCGCCACGGTCGAGGCGTGGAACAACCTGGCCAAGGTGTACGTCACGCAGGGAGACAAGCCGCGGGCGTATCGCGCGCTGCTCGAGGCGCTGCGGTTCAACTATGACAACTGGAAGGTGAGAACAGCGACAGTATAATACAATAGTACCTGCAGCCCGCCACGGTCGAGGCGTGGAACAACCTGGCCAAGGTGTACGTCACGCAGGGAGACAAGCCGCGGGCGTATCGCGCGCTGCTCGAGGCGCTGCGGTTCAACTATGACAACTGGAAGGTGAGAACTGCGACAGTATAATACAATAGTACCTGCAGCCCGCCACGGTCGAGGCGTGGAACAACCTGGCCAAGGTGTACGTCACGCAGGGAGACAAGCCGCGGGCGTATCGCGCGCTGCTCGAGGCGCTGCGGTTCAACTATGACAACTGGAAGGTGAGAACAGCGACAGTATAATACAATAGTACCTGCAGCCCGCCACGGTCGAGGCGTGGAACAACCTGGCCAAGGTGTACGTCACGCAGGGAGACAAGCCGCGGGCGTATCGCGCGCTGCTCGAGGCGCTGCGGTTCAACTATGACAACTGGAAGGTGAGAACAGCGACAGTATAATACAATAGTACCTGCAGCCCGCCACGGTCGAGGCGTGGAACAACCTGGCCAAGGTGTACGTCACGCAGGGAGACAAGCCGCGGGCGTATCGCGCGCTGCTCGAGGCGCTGCGGTTCAACTATGACAACTGGAAGGTGAGAACAGCGACAGTATAATACAATAGTACCTGCAGCCCGCCACGGTCGAGGCGTGGAACAACCTGGCCAAGGTGTACGTCACGCAGGGAGACAAGCCGCGGGCGTATCGCGCGCTGCTCGAGGCGCTGCGGTTCAACTATGACAACTGGAAGGTGAGAACAGCGACAGTATAATACAATAGTACCTGCAGCCCGCCACGGTCGAGGCGTGGAACAACCTGGCCAAGGTGTACGTCACGCAGGGAGACAAGCCGCGGGCGTATCGCGCGCTGCTCGAGGCGCTGCGGTTCAACTATGACAACTGGAAGGTGAGAACAGCGACAGTATAATACAATAGTACCTGCAGCCCGCCACGGTCGAGGCGTGGAACAACCTGGCCAAGGTGTACGTCACGCAGGGAGACAAGCCGCGGGCGTATCGCGCGCTGCTCGAGGCGCTGCGGTTCAACTATGACAACTGGAAGGTGAGAACAGCGACAGTATAATACAATAGTACCTGCAGCCCGCCACGGTCGAGGCGTGGAACAACCTGGCCAAGGTGTACGTCACGCAGGGAGACAAGCCGCGGGCGTATCGCGCGCTGCTCGAGGCGCTGCGGTTCAACTATGACAACTGGAAGGTGAGAACAGCGACAGTATAATAACTAAACGGGATTGATCTCGGTTTTTTTTGTTTCTGGGTAAAATTTCTTAATTAACGAGCATTCTTGTGCTAAGTTTATGGTGTGAAACAATGCAAGAAAGAAATTGAATAACAAGCATTGGGCGAAGGGGTTTATGTTAATGCCGGTTTCTGCTCTTTAGATGCGGCACAACTTCTATGTGTTTAACGTTTTACCGTTGATCTAAAAGCACCTGCTACCTTGTGAATTTGTTCGTGACAATGTGGCTTCTAAACGGCAAAACCATTTTATTAAGTTTTTAATGATCAACTAGTGGCCGCCCGCGACTCAATTCGCGTGGAAGTCGGTTTACCGTTGGAATGAGAAGTTTTCCCGCGGTAAAAAGTACCCTATGTGTTATTCTGATGTATAACCTATATTATTGTAAAGTTTCATCCAAATCCATCCAGTAGTTTTTACGTGAAAGAGTAACAAACATCCATACATCCATACATACTCGCAAACTTTCACATTTATAAACTACGAGCGACCCGCCCACGCTTCGCAATGGTTTAATTTTGGCCGACTTGCTCACGAAACTTTGAATTTTGGCTAACTTAAAAAAACCTTTTCTAATTGTTCTTTTTTTTTCAAATTTTAATGAATAAATATCCTAAAATATGGAGGAAACCGCATTTAAATCCGTTAATTACTTTAGGAGGAGTTAGCAGCCAAACATACAAACAGACACAAATAGCGACTTGGATTTATACTATGTAATGATTAGGATTATTAGGAAGTGACTATTTTTATTAATAACAATCTGGAGTTTTCTACAAAAACATATTTTTAATACAGTTGCTCAAAAAGTGGCGTATTGCAGGGACGTATAGCGTTCGGGATGTGGGCTATTACACACTCGTGCTTTTTTTTTACCTTTCCCGCACTCGTGTGTTCTTTTTCCCAACTGTCAAAATAATGTCTATTAAAAAGGCAAATTAACCAACCATGAAATTTTTACAAAAAAAAAAAGTTTTTATGATTCATGTTAATACTTACGTAGCGTAGGTATATTTCTAAAAAAAGCTACTATAGTTTATTCGCGTTAAGAAAATAGTGAGTGATCGCTGTCAGCCGGCCTGGCCACGCCCTCCAGCCAATTAAAATGCTAGAAATTAAAAAGTCGAGTTCACAGTGACCTGTTGAAGTCTGACCTTCGAAGAAAACGGTTGTGGATTTTGCGTGACTTGTCCAACGATAAATTTTGAAAAAATGAATACTTCACCAATTCCAAAGAATAAAAGTGGATCAATAATCCATAGTGGAGAGAGACACATAATTTACAATGTTTATAAGTACTTTAAATTGTGTGATTTAAATGCAACTGTAGAAAACATAGTCATAGAACAGCAAGTGCATGCGGCATGTCCGAAAATACTGTTTATACAATTATTATTTTTCTTTCGTACTTTTACTCCACTGTGAATACACCCTTATCCTGTAGTTGTCACTATTTTCTTAACGCGAATAGACTATAGTTTGTTCCGATATCAGATTTAATGATTTGATTGAATTAGTGTGGTTGGTTTCATTTCATTTTATCTCATTAAATTTTATTTTCATTTCATATCAATAAAAAAATTCTACTGAAGACTTGGCTGTATGGGCATAGTAACCTTTGCCTACCAAACGGGTGAAGAAAAAATGGCGCCATTTTCCAGAAATTTTCTTTGCGAGTTTAGTTGTTTGTTGCACAAAATGAGTTATTTCGACATTTACGATCCTAATTTTATATTTTATTAAATTGCTTAAGTTTTTCGCAACTGTATTAAAAATTGTCGTTCAGTACACGTGCGGAACCGTCATTGTAACTCGTCCCGCCTGTCAACCCTCGCCTTCGGCTGTGCCTCGGCTCGGGTAGACATTTGTCGGAACTCGTTGTAATGACAGCCTTTCCACACTTGTATTGAAATATACTATTGTACAATCTTTATATGACCTTTATACATCTTTACCTCATAATACTTGGTTCCTTTCCATTCCCCAGTTATGGGAGAACGTGATAGCAGTAAGCATAGACACGGGCCACTTCGACGACGTCATCCGCGGCGTCCACCGCGTGCTGGACCTCCGCCAGCAGTACCGCGACGTGGCCGTGCTGACGCTGCTGGTGCGGGCCGCGCTGCAGGATGTGCGGGATGCTGAGGGGAACCCGGCCTCCAGGTGAGTGATAGCGGGGAGCGTGGACACGGGCCACTTCGACGACGTCATCCGCGGCGTCCACCGCGTGCTGGACCTCCGCCAGCAGTACCGCGACGTGGCCGTGCTGACGCTGCTGGTGCGGGCCGCGCTGCAGGATGTGCGGGATGCTGAGGGGAACCCGGCCTCCAGGTGAGTGATAGCGGGGAGCGTGGACACGGGCCACTTCGACGACGTCATCCGCGGCGTCCACCGCGTGCTGGACCTCCGCCAGCAGTACCGCGACGTGGCCGTGCTGACGCTGCTGGTGCGGGCCGCGCTGCAGGATGTGCGGGATGCTGAGGGGAACCCGGCCTCCAGGTGAGTTGTAGGTAGAGAAGTGGTCTGGTTATTGCGGGTCAAGGATGGGATGCTGAGGGGAACCCGGCTTCCAGGTGAGTTATTGGTATAGCTAGCAATGGTCTGGCTTTTGCGAGTCGAGGATCTGAGGGTAACAATACTTCTAGGTAAGTTGGTATAGCAATGGATGGTGAGAGCAAACTGTCTTCCATGTGAGAGATAATATTGCACGAGTACATTTCTGTAGGCATGACCACAAAGTTTTTTTTAAATATCTTAAAGATAATTGCAACCATATCATAATCGGGTGGTTTGGAAGTTAAGATTATTTAAGCTCCCTAATTCTTAAACGAATTTTAAACCCACATTAGTCTCTGTCAAATTTTATGTGACAGAGGCTGTCATAATTGTTTTTTTTTATTGGTGTATATCTCTGATATTCTGGAAACTGTAGTTATTTTTCTATTATAAACATACCTACTGGATTGTTAGGTTAACGCATTATTTTTATATTTACACTTATAACATTAGTATTTAATACGACAATAATATTGCACCAACAGAATAGTGAAGCGTCTCCTCGAGTTATTCGGCCGAATAACTTCGGTGCACCAGAACGAGCCGGAGCTCTGGATGTTGTACTCCGACGTCAGCCCGACCAGCTTGTTGAAGGCGCAGAGACTGCTGAAGGCTTATCGAGGGTATACGCAGGTGAGGGTAGTTCAAGAAGTTTTACGAAAAAAATGAAGAAAAAATTTGTAAAAAAAAATTGAAAAAAGACATTGGTCTGTTTTAAAGAATGAGAGTAGCAATATTGTTTAATGAGGTTTTGTGCGAATTTCGATTCTGTAAGCTCAATAGTTTTATTAATTTCTAACGGTAAACAGTAAACTGGCGTCGATGCCTGTAAATAGATAGAGTAAATAAAGGCACTGAGACTGGGCAAGAAGAATTCTTATACATACTTTTTTATCTTTTGACGTTGGCTTAATAAAGCTTGTTTACACACATCATCAAAACAATTTTTTTAAGGGGTAAAGTTTGTGAGGCCAAAGTACAAAGCTACTTTAAAATTGAGAGAAATAAGCTCATTTAATTTCCACGCAAGTTTTTGGCGTTAGGCAAGTAGGTTAAGTGGTAAAGAAAAAAACACCTATCTATTATCGCTGTTTTTTCTTCTTTCTACAACAAATGATCGTTTGTGTCACAGACAAACTGGTCAAGCAGCCCCGACTCCTGCAAAACCCTGATGAAGCTGGCGACATCTCTTCTAGAATACAGTATGGCCGCAAGACAAGAGGCCGACGAAAAAGACACTTTACAAGCAACGCAACAACTCTCCTCAGCGAGATTGACAACACAAGCCATAGTCAGTGCAGTCGAGAAACAAAACTGGGAAGAAAATAATGAAGAATTGACGAAGTTGAAAGAACTGTTAGAGAAAGTCACTGAATATATGAAATCAGTCATGTAAAATGTTGTTTTATGATTTCGTTTCGATATCTAGTAAGGGTCATGCTAACGAATGTCGTAGCGCATCGACGCGTCAATGGACTTGATACTGAAGTATCTAACAAAAAATAAAAATATTGCTATCACTTTCTCATACTTGGTGTAAGTAAAATAGTTATAATGCACATAAAATTAATACTTTGCCAGTCTGGAAACTACTTACGTCTAACTACCTAAATCATACTATGGTCATTTATTACTTCTGAGTAAGTGCCAACAATATTTTAAGTTTAGTTCAGAGAATTTTCTTTTAAGTTTGCGATCGGCATTATAATCAAGAAATTGAAAAAAATGCCCATTAAGGGTTGCGCGCATTTTACAACGAAGAAGAAAAACTGCACTTATCATTTGCATGACATCTTCGGAATATAGAAATGTAGCCAAGTAGTTTTAATAACTTAATGTTAGGAAAGAGAAAACGGGATTTAAAGCGATCCTTCCCGGGTATATCGCGAACCAATCCAGATATTTTTTTTAGGATGAGGCTAATTATTTTAACATCTCAATTAAAAGTCAAGAGTCCATAATAGGTATGTACGGTAAAACGGAGTGAATTTCTGTTAACCGAGGGAGAACATGATAGAGTGAATTTATTAATGTTGGCTGATTAGTATCAAATTGTATCAGGCCCTTTGCTTAAAAAAATAATTTCATATTGACAAGTATATAACTGACAGCTTTTTTTCTGTCAGCCTTTCCAAAATAATAAAAGGAACACCCAGTATTTTGTAATCTTATTGATGAAAATCAAATTTTGTAAGATTTTGATTTGATAAAGGTTTATTTATAATAATACTTATTATTTTAAGAAAATGGGTGGAGAAGAGAAAAGGTCTTCCATAAAATCAAGTTTAAAGTCGGTGAACAATCAGCCGGAGAGATCTGCAAATCAAAAGCTATCAATAGACGTCGATGAAATTCCACAACGCGAAGAGAGACTCAACTCTATATTTTTGCACAACATGGAATTCTTGGCCCGATCTAAACAGGCCATCTCACAATCGCTCAGCGCATTGCGTAGTAGCGCGATGCTAAAGTCTACCTCTCGTATTGCGCCCGCTTTCAATTTTATGAAAATCCGCGAGCAGTACAGAGTTGTCGTCGACGGAATAGATTACACACCAGATAACCTGGTCGATCCGGGATACGTGACAATAAATGAAGGCTTCACACACGCCGCATTTGATGTCAAATCGGCTAAAAGCGACAATATCAATAAAGAGTCCTTAGTTACCAGTAAGCCATCAAAGGTGATTGGCGTAAGAGTTCTCGCTGCGACCGTTGACATTGATGAAATCCACATTGACTCTTCAGTGAACACACAGGAAGGCATTACAACAGGGCATGAGCTTGTGCAAGTAGAACGTGCACCTTCAGCTTATTATTTACCAAAAGACGTCCCATTAAAATCTTACCCACCCAAAGTTTTTGTACTTCTCAAAGAAACTCCTACACACTTTCTTATCGATCTCCCACAATTAGCCGTTGACAAAGATACCGCTGAGTCAGCTAGTGTAGAAGCTTCTAATGAATTGTATCAATATATGACTGTTGGGAAAGGCAGAAATAGAAAGAAAGTACAGAAGGAGACGCAAACCGTACCTACTATGACTCAGTCCAGGCATACGTTAGCGACGCGTCCACTAAAGAAAAATGCTGCATGCTTTGCTTCTGTATGGGACATGCATGATACATACGCAGGACTTCAGGAGGAAATGCAGGAAGAGGAACCAGATGAAATGGTATTATATCAAACTGCAGCAAAACATTTGTTACGTAAGAAAAAACCAAAACTTGGACACGATATATTTAATTTGTCTTTCCAAAACTTGGCCCAGTCACCAAATTTTTTGGATGCGGCTCTTATAACACAACGGGTACTGGCATCTAAGAGTTTATCTAATCAGCAAAAGAGGTTTCGAGGGCTTGTAGACACGAACCCCTACTCCTTAGATTTAGTTTACATTTATACAATGAGACCACTGTGGTCTTTCGTTAGCGAAGAAACCAAAGGTAGAACTATAACATGTATTTCTTTTAATCCTATAAATGAAAACATTGTAGCTGTAGGGTACGGAAAATTTAGTTTTGCTGAAAAGCGGAGAGGGTTGGTATGTGTTTGGAATACCAAGAACCCGTGTAAACCCGAACGAATCTACTGGTTTGAAAATCCTCTTACTTCGTTATCGTTTTCAACTCTCACTCCTAATGCTCTTGCACTAGGATTCTGTAATGGTGACGTCATGATCATCGATGTAACCTCGTATACAGTCAGGATTTTAGCCAAGAGTAAGCGGGATTCTAATCCATCTTTCGAACCAATCTGGGTGACAGAGTGGCATATCGGCGAGAACAATAGTCAATATGTTATGACTGTATGTCAAGATGGCAGAATATGCAAGTTTGTCAGTACGAAAACCCATGACTTTATTTGCGTTTCGATGATGCGTATTTCCAACGCGGAGGGTAAATTAAGAGGAATAGATTTGATGAAGCCATGTCGTATGGAAGACGTAGCTGTAGACCGTAATCCGGCGGCGTTGTGTCTCAAGTGGCAACCGTCCTCAGACAACATATACCTGGTGGGCACCGAGGAGGGATGTATCCACCGCTGCTCCACCCACTACATGACCCAACACGTGGACGTGTTCCGAGCACACTGCGGGGCCGTCTACAACATGGAGTTCTCTCCATTCAAAGACTCACTGATGCTTACTTGCGGAGCCGATGGTGCCATCCGGTTGTGGATCGATGGCATCGACACAGTCATCATCACACTGACTTGTGATTCGCCTGTTCTTGGCGCGACATTTTCTCCGATCAACGCTACTGTCATACTGTCAGTGAGTGGAAATGTTCTCTCTGTGTGGGATCTGCGGCGCAAGACCCACATTCCTTGCGCTGAGCATGTCTTCCCGGCGAACGTCACATTAACATATATCAAGTTTTCAACTTCTGGCGACAATGTGTTTGTGGGAGACTCGGAGGGCTGCGTTCATACGTTCCACTTGGAAGATACCCCGATTCCGCCGTTTTATCAACGTAGGCTTCTTGACAACACGATTAAAAAAGCACTCTGTACACGTCCACAGTTACTAAGAAAGATTCAGAAGATGGAGGATTTCGCCAAAAAATAAACTCCTCTTTACCCATAGATCTTTAGATAGTACCTAATTTAATTTTATAGTTTTCTTAAATATTTCTTTGTAATTCTAGTTTATGACTTTGTAACCAACTATTTCTTTATAATTTATTTTAGTCTTAGGTTATTACTTTATAGTACTCGTTAGTTTATTACTTTATAACTACTTATAATTGATACATTTAATTTATATGTAATTTTATAGTATTACTTTAATTATACATTACTTCATATTGAAATAAAACATTAAACTTACACGACAGTAAATATTTATTGCCAATGCCAAGGTAATGATAATCAATCAAAACAAAAATGTAGATTTCAAAAACAGACTAATCACGAGATCGCCGAAATATTTACCACATATATGCTAAAGCATAGTGGATAAGTATGTATAAGATTTGATCGAACATTTGTGAATATTTTCGTTTCAAATTTGTTTGTTAAATGTGAATCTCCAGGCCGCCACACTAACTGTGTGGTTCTTCCCCTAAGTGAACCACATTGGATTAGAGGAGAACTTAGTTATATCTACACAACCATTTCAATTTCGAAAATACATTTTTATATATTGACCTAGGAAGGAATCGAAATCGGACTGTTTATCAGTCCGGTGGTTACTATTTACATTCATTGTCAGAATTGTTTTCATATTCCTCGTATCAACTGATGGTCGGTCTATATCAAACAAGGGCGCAACCTTTTAGCAGGCAAGGGCCGCATGGTGAAAAAATTTACCAAAGGCGGGCACACACGAACACTTGTGATTATAATATAGCAAAAAAAATCAATGGTTTTAAATTTAATAAACATGTGAAATTTTATTTTATATGTATATTTTTTTAATAGATTCGCGGGCCGCAAAGAAGAAGTCGGCGGGCCGCATGCGGCCCGCGGGCCGCGGGTTGCCCACCGCTGGTCTATATAGTAGAAATAAGTATAAGTAAGTATAGTATAAGTCTATATATCCCCTACTATAGTAGAAACTTCGGTTACTGGAACTACATGTTTTGTTTTTGTGAATTGTCATCTTCATATCAACAGCTATCTATTATAGTTTATGATACGCAAAAAAACATGGATAAAGGTTACTATAGTAACAGAAATAACAAACCCTCAAAGGAGAGTAGATTATTGAGATTGGTCGTAAAACTCTTATTATCTATACTTATAATATATCCGTAGAGAGGTCAAATCTGTACATGAAATATATTTCCAAAATAACTATCAGGGGGCGATCGATACTGATGCCAAAAATGCAATCAGTAAAATTTTTGTCTGTCTGTCTGTCTGTCTGTTTGACCGGTGTAGAAACAAAAACTACTGGACGGATTTTAATGAAACTTAGTACAATTATTCTTCATACTCCTGGGCAGGTTATAGGATACTTTTCATCACGCTACAATCAATAGGAGCTGAGCAGTGAAGGGAAATGTTGGGAAAACGGGAGAAGTTACTCCAGTTTTTAAGCTTCCGTCGCGTATGCAACCTTAATGGTTAAAGCTGCTCAGAAATCATGTATGACGGAAATGTTCTCCATAAAATTATGTAAAAAATATCCCACGAAAGCATATGTCTATCTTTTATGGTTGACTCACAATAACACTTGTAACTCCCGATAGCTTAGCAGTTCGAAGCTTTCTGAATATATTTGTCTACTCTTACGTTTATAACACTCTCAGTCATCCCTAATTAAAAAAGTTAACATTATTAACTATTCCACAAAAAAGAATTATACAAATCGGTATAGAAACACGAAAGTTATATAGAGTAAACTTCTCATTCCCATGGGAAACCGACTTCCACGCGAACGGAGTCGCGGGCGGCCACTAGTTACTTAATTAGTTCCTAGTCCATTGCAAAGTTAGGTAAGGCCCAATAGGCATGATGACAGATTTTGCAAAACTGTTGTATCATATTCAGAAATATACCTATACTTATTGTAAAGAATATCATATTTCGGGAAAAAAGCATGATTTATATGAAAAAAAAAATTTAAAATTTTATGTTTAAGAATTCCCACCAAAACGCTCCTAAGTGTCATGGCGTCGATTGTGATGTCACGTTAGAGTAAACACAGTGCAAACACAAACGTTCTTCTAAATTCCAAGTTCCATGAGTTACGTTATTAACCCTTAAATTGGCAAGATGAGTTAAGTCCAAATTTAACTTTCTTTTTGAACTTTCCCGATTGGTTATAACCTAAAATGCATAAAAAAAATACAAAAAAAAATCCTACATTTTCTGTTTTCGCGAAAATGAATGTGCTTCACTAATGACGTTGCCAGTTACTGAGTAAACTATCTATGTACTTGGAGGAGTACGTTGCCATGAATACGACAAAATTCATTTATTTATTTTTATCATTATTTATTAAAAATAATTCAATTATCCTTAATAATATTACTTATAAATGTGAGAATGTGTATGTCTTTCTGTCTGTATGTGTGTTTCGCTTTTAAGTAAAAACGGCTGTACCGATTTTGATGAATTAGGAATAAAGGTAGGTCGACACCCTAAAAGAAAATAGGATACTTTTTCCCGCAGAAATAAGCCTCAAATCCACGGGAAAAGTCATTTGGATGAAACCGCAGGGCTAATCCCTACTAATATTATAAATGCGAAAGTAACTCTGTCTGTCTGTCTGTCTGTCTGTCTGTCTGTCTGTCTGTCTGTTACGCTTTCACGCCTAAACCACTGAACCGATTTTGTTGAAATTTGGTATGAAGAAAGAACTGAACTTGGGAAAGGACATAGGGTACTTTTTACCGCGGGAAAACTTCTTATTCCCACGGGAAACCGACTTCCACGCGAACGGAGTCGCGGGCGGCCACTAGTTTTATATAAAATTGAAGAAAACAATATAATTTCGGCTTTTGAATGGCGTCCTGGATAGTGAGATCAGCATGTCCCAACTGAGGGTAGTCGACTACCCCTGTCTGCCGGAACCAAAGCTAAAATCTTGTGCGAGCGTCTTAACATTAAGCACTGTAGATAAATCGAACATTTAAATAAAAACACCCCTTATGTGGTGTTATACAACCACAAAATAAATAAAAACTTATGTATAGAGCTTGGCAATGTACTTCGTGAATACCGAAGTTTGTTAAGTGTAATTTACTGCTTATTTGGCAATGGTATTTACGGAGTACACAAAATCTTGCGCGCCAATAAAGTCATTATTATGTAACTTTATCATAAAATAACTATAGTAGGCACCCACGTATCTCTTTAGCATGCAATATTATTCCAAATAAATATTATTTACCAAAAAATCGTTTAAAAATATCAATAATACGTCCCCGGTTCGCAGACACATCGGGCTGCTTCGCAGAAATTTTGATTTTTACAGTTTAATATAAATGCTACCACTGATAAAATTAGTTTCTAACAAAATTAGTGAAATTTCAAGTCATACCATATAAAAATATTTAATAATTTATAAATAAAAAATGTTGTAGATTTTTTTGAAATCAGTGTACTCCGTGTATACCAATATCAATTTAAGGGTTAAACCAAAACGCTCAAGAAATAAAACTGAACTCTGAAAACAGGTAGAATCAAAAAAAAAAAAAAAGGTAGAAAAGAAAGAAAGGTCGTAAATAAAATCCGAAAAACATACGAGGTGAAAAAGAAAACATAGGTTAGGATCACTTGTTTACACTAACGTGACGTCATTTGGCGTTCAGAATATCATGGTGGACTGTCGTATTTTGTAAATTTATTTTTAAAAAATATTAATTAATCTCGCATTAATTATAATAATAACTTATTGTTTTTTTAATATTTTATTAACGTTTCATTAGATGGTAGCATAATTTTTGTGTATTTTATTCACAGTCATCATGCCTATTGCAGGGAACGTTTTAACCTCGGGCTAGCTAACTCAGATTTAAATGGCGCCACCATCGATTGTAATAAGAAGTAGTTACAATTGATGGTGGCGCCATTTAAACCTGAGTTAGCTAACCCGAAGCTAACCCGAGGTTAAAACGTTCCCTGCAATTGGGCCTTAGGGCCTTATGGACCATAGGAACTTTTTCTATAACTATCCACTTACGAGCAAATAAAAAAGAATAATACTCTGACTGGCCGGTAGCATTTTGGACCGCAGCTTGGACCACGGAAGAAAAAAAAAATCAAAATTCAAAATGCCGCGAATGCCGCGTTCTTCTTTCAATTGTTTTGTTTCCTGAATTTTTTTTTCGTGCAAACTTTTTCTTGTACTTGAATTAACCGGAATATTTTAATAAGTTTTGAGTTTGATGTGAAGTGTGTGTTGGTAGGTATTTGAAATGAAAACTTTATTTTGTTATAGTTGATAGTGTTAATACGGTGGCTACGAACGAAATTAATCATTTCATGGAAAACGCCTTGGAAGGGGTAAGTTTTTCGTAGGAATAATGTTAATTTGTTAGTTTTTTGCCTTTTAAATGTAAGTTACTTTATATAGCGTGAAGAAGCAAAGTCGCTTACTAACTTAGATTCGAAGGAAGTTTAACTTCTTTTTCATGATTTTTCACATTGTATAGTAGTTCGACGGGTAGTGTTCATTCTTTAATACTTCTTGTCAAAGTCACGACCAATGAAAATGAATATATCAATCATTAAACGTTGCACTGCAAACAGCCATACATCCTTAGGTACTAATAATATAAATACTAAAAATGTATTGTGTCTGTATGTTCTGCTTTTATTACAAAACGACTGAACCGATTTTTATGAAGTTTGTTATAGAGGCTATACTAAAAATGACAAATTCCACGCAGTTAAAGTCGCAGGTAGCATCTAATAATTCTAAATGATAAAAACTATGTCCAACAGTGGATTGACAAGCCTCTTACATGTTCAACGACAAACAGACAAACAAAGAAACCGTGGTTAAGTTCCAACCACTGGACGGTCCCGAACATTCTCGAACTTTCGACCAGCCTGCACTATCAATTCACCGCGTGTATTGATCTAAATGGCTGCTCCGATCACTCTGAGACACTGTTCATAGTTGGCTGCTACGTTTCAACCACTACCACGGTTCTTTAAATACTAACTCAAGTTTTTTAAATAAAATATACAAAGGAAAATAAAGTTGTGAGCTTTTATGTAATTCCTAAAACTATTGAACCGATTTTAAGTAATTGTTATCTTTTTCTGCTACCTTATATTCTTATATTAGGTAAGTTGAAATATTTTTTTTTTTATAAATAAGCGTTTAATGGTTCGATATCCCTACTAATATTATAAATGCGAAAGTAACTCTGTCTGTCTGTCTGTCTGTCTGTCTGTTACGCTTTCACGCCTAAACCACTGAACCGATTTTGATGAAATTTGGTATGAAGAAAGAACTGAACTTGGGAAAGGACATAGGGTACTTTTTACCGCGGGAAAACTTCGCATTCCCACGGGAAACCGACTTCCACGCGAACGGAGTCGCGGGCAGCCACTAGTATTTTATAATATCTTAATTTATTTACATTAAGTTACAGCTAATCCCACTAATATTATAAACGTAAGAGTTTGTGAGTATGTATGGATGTATGAATGGACGTTTGTTACTCTTTCACGTAAAAACTACTGGGCGGATTTGGATGAAACTTTACAGTAATATAGGTTATACATCAGAATAACACATAGGGTACCTCATACGACTGGAAAACTTCTCATTCCTACGGGAAACCGACTTCCACGCGAACGGAGTCGCGGGCGGCCACTAGTAATTACATAAAAAAGGAAAAACGATTACTTATCTAACTACTACAGTGACTCCTTTTTGCAACGTGTTATATGAGTTAAGTTATATCATACCTTTGTGATTCGAGTGCTAGATAAATTCAGGTCAAAACACAGTAAAAAAATAGTTTTGAACCATAAAAGAAGTATATTTTTTCTTTCATTTAGATGTAGGTATACACACGCAGCTTCGCATGCGTTAACTTTAGGTTTTTACGTGGCGCCCTTTATTTACATTTAAATCTTACTTATTGTTAATTTAACTTAACAATTAAGCGTGATTAGAATTAGCGCATATGTTTTTTTGTACTATATTGTATATTATCACAAAAATTCATTCAAATCTAACCAACCTTTTTGACATCTAAAGTCTAAACAAACAAACATTCACATTTATAATATTAGTAGGGTTTAAGAAGTAAATCCAGATTTTATCTTAGGTAGGATAGGAACTGTAATGTACCGGACAATCCTACTAATATTATTAACGCGAAAGTTTGTGAGTAGGTACTTATGTACCTATGGATGTATGGAAGGATGTTTGTTACGTTTTTGATGAAAACCGCGGGAAAACTTCTCATTTCCACGGGAAACCGACTTCCACTATCGTCATACTAGATGTATGTTACTATTAATGACAGACGTTTGTTTTATTAGTTGTTTAAAAAAAGGATAGCATTCTTTTAATATATGTCTGACTTTCACAAGTTTTAAAAAAAATAAAGTTTATTTAAGTTTTATTTATCACCAACATACATCGTGAGGCTTTCGCCATGACGGTACCTACCAGCAAGGGTTTATTATAGTTCCTGGACGTGTTGTGCTACTATATAAGTAGATTCACGGCCTATCCCAATAATCTACTTTGACGCCTTGTTAAATGTGTTACTATGGTAACCTAAATCCATGTTTTTGCGTCTCAGTAAACTGTGGTAGGTAGATATTTGTTGATAATTATGAAAATGACTCGTCACAATAACAAAACAATTTGCAATTACCAAGGTTTAAATTATTTTTGATATGGCTATTAGCTAGCTATTATTATTTGGAGGTTGTGTAGGTTTTTTTCTGTTAATAATAGTGGCAGTTTCACAGCCTCTTGATTGTCACTTAAATTGGATTTAAAACATCATAGGGACAAATGCATTTCAAATTTAAAAAATCGTTTAGTCTTGACAAATAATATGTCAATTACCAGTCATTTTTAAACGCAACTACAGTAGATAGATATCCGAAAGATATCAGTTTGGTCTCATTTGTAATTATTTAGGGTAAAATGAATAAGCAAGAGATGAAAGGTAGTGTGCCTGCAATGGAATCAGGCGTAATTAACGGTGAGGATACGATAGATCCTGAACTACCAGATAGTGAAGAAATTCCACGGATAGACTCTATTTTTATAGAACAAGCAATCCAAGCGCCACTAAAAATGCCTAAGCTTGGTATTTTGAAGATGCAGGCGAGTGCGAAATCACTTCACGCTGGAAGCAGCTTGTTTACTGGAAGCAGTTTGATTCAATCCATCAGCTCTCGTGCTCAAAAATCCTTCAACTTTATGAAGAAACGTGAACTCTACCGCGTCATAGTTGACGGTATTGACTACACGCCTGATGACCTAGTTGACTCTGATTATGTCACGATGAAAGAAGAGTTCTCGCATGCCGCATACGATGTCAAAGCCATTAAAAGCGACGTTTTCTTAAAGGAAACCAAATCAAAGTCGATGAGATCTCAAATATTAGCAGAGGGCGGTGTTAAAGTTTACTCTACGACGATTGACATTGACAACATACACATCGATCAAACATTGAACACGGAAGAGGGGAACATAGTCGTGGCCCGGAAGTTAAAGCGTGCACCTTCCGCGTTTTATTTACCTAAAATGAACCCGGCGACGTCTTATCCGCCAGAAATATGTATAGTACTCAAAGAAACTCCAACGCACTACTTGTTCGAATTACCTCAATTAGCATTTGATAAAAACTCGGCGGAAGCAGCCAAGATTGAAGCCGATAATGATTTCTATCACTTTATGACAGTCGGAAAAGGCAGAAATCGGAAGATGGTGAATGAAGAGACGCAGACAATTATTGCAATGACGCAGGTCAGGACATCGGTTGCACCGCGTCCAGAAAAGAAAAACGCTTCGTCATTTGCCTCGCTATGGGATATGTATGATACATACGCAGCAATCGACGATGCACAAGAACCAGAAGAAGAAGATGATATGGTGCTCTACCAATGTGCACCACCACAGTTGTTGCGAAAGAAGAAATCAAAAGCACATGGAGAAGATACGTTAGTTACCTTTGAGGACGTGGCTAAATCGTCGAGATTTTTGGACTCTGCTCTTATCATTCAACGTGTCCTAGCATCTAAGGACTTTTCCAACCAGCAAAAACGCTTTCGAGGGCTAGTCGACACAGATCCTTACTCCTTAGACTTAGTTTACATTTATACTATGAGGGCTCTGTGGTCTTTAGAAAGCGAAGAAACAACGGGAAGACCTATTACATCGATATCATTTAATCCAAAAAACGAGAACATATTAGCAGTAGCATATGGCAAGTTTGCTTTTGCCGAAAAGCGAAAAGGATTAGTTTGCCTTTGGAACACAAAAAACCCATGCAAGCCTGAGCGGACATACTGGTTTCAAGAGCCTCTGTCTGCGGTGGCGTTCTCAGCAGAGACCCCTAATGCGCTTGCACTTGGATTCTGTAACGGTGATGTGTTGATCATTGATATTACGTCTTACTCGGTGAACATTGTAGCAAGGAGTAAACGTGAAACGAATCCGTCCTACGAGCCAATCTGGGTCATGGAGTGGAGAGTCGGTGATAACAAAAACCAGTACGTAATGACGGCATGCCAGGACGGCAGAATAAGCAAGTTCATCAGTACAAAGACCCACGATTTCATATGTGTGCAGATGATGCGCATCAGTAGTTCGGAGGGGAAATGTCGGGGTATAGATGTGACGAAGGAGTGCGTCAAGGAGGACGTGCTAATCGACCGTCATCCGGCAGCGCTGTGTCTCAAGTGGCAGCCCTACTCAGGGAACATATACTTAGTTGGCACCGAGGAGGGTTGCATTCACCGCTGCTCGACGAATTACCTCAACCAGCACGTGGACGTGTTCCGAGCCCACGCGGGGCCCGTCTACTACATGGAATTCTCCCCGTTTTATGACTCACTGCTGCTCAGCTGCGGGGCTGATGGAGCCATTCGTTTGTGGATCGACGGCATCGATGTGGTCATCATCACACTGAACTGTGACGCAGCTGTCCTCGGCGCTACCTTCTGTCCGATCAATTCGACCGTAATACTGTCAATTAGTGGCAATATACTGTCCGTGTGGGATCTTAGACGGAAAACCCACACTCCTTGCGCAGAGCACGCGTTCCCACAGAACGTGACGTTGACGTACATAAAGTTCTCAACAAGCGGCGATAACGTGTTCGTCGGGGACACCCAAGGCTGCGTTCATACGTTCCACTTAGAAGACACACCGATCCCTCCTTTCTATCAAAGAAAGTTACTAGACGAAACTATTAAGAAGGCACTCAACACGCGACCACGCTTACTAAAACAGCTCGAAAAATTAGAAGCTTTCAGAAGAGTTTAATATAAGAACACAGAATAATATTATTAATAAGGTACTTTATTTTTAACGAAGCTACAATAAATAGATTAAAGCGTAATAATATTCCAAACATATTTTCACTTACATTCAAATGCATAATATACAAATTGTACAAAATTGATTAACTAAACTAACTATTTACACTGACTAGGAATTCTTGGAGAGCTTCTGTAACTGGTACTCCTTTTTCAGTTCTTTCAAGTTATTTTCCAATATTTCAACCTGTAAATAAAAAAAAACCTTTTTATTTAGAGTGTTAACTCTTTGCTATATAAGTTTCTGCGTAACTAACTTAAAATATACATATTTAAATCTTGCTAACTGACCTCTTCGAACCTAAGTTCTTTTCTCGCTTCTTTGATATAATCTCTTATGATGTTCATCTGTTCTAGTAGCGGGTTATCGTCATCATCTTGGCTATGGTCCGGTCTACTTGGTCCCGCATTGTCGTCATCACCTCTTAGATCTCGAAGTATTTCCATTCGTTTCCTTTCCATTTCTATTTGTTTTTGGGCGCGTTCGAAGCGCTCGCGACGGACCTCCTCGATTTGGGCCTCGGTTGGTAACTTGCGGAGGGATAGAAGTTCATCCTGAGAACAATTTACAGTATTAAAATATGTCGGCATTAAAATATAGAGATAACAGTTGAAACTAATGGCTGTCCTACGAACATCAGCTGTTAAAAATACGACAAACGATATAAAAAGAGACACTTTTCTTTAGAATTGGCAATGGAGCAACTTTACTGTGTAAAACGAAATACAAATGAAGAACTTCAGCGAGATAAGGCAATAGTAGTTAAAATTTAAATAGAATAAAAGTCTTAATATAATACGAACTTCGGCTTAAAAGTATCTGTAGATCAAGATAAAAAAGTCAGCATAAAAACGAATTAACTCATTTCGACTTTTTTTGCTCCCGGCAAGTGTATAATTTCAATCTTTATTCAAAACAATGTTAATATGTTACTACAAGGAAACTTGGCTTTATAAAATAAGGAACTAAGTTGTCCCCATACAGTTGATGTATGTTTAAAATACCTTTATGAAATTAGCCGCAGCCTGCCTTATAGACGTCTGCAGCTTTGCTTGCCTCGTGCCTGGTTCAGCTGGGAGGCCCACAATTTGCTTGCTCAGTAGATCAATGCCCTCGGCTAGTTTGCCAATGCGTCCGCGCATAGCATTCACATCAGTAAGGTTGTAGGTGGTCTCACCGTCGAACAATGACTGACACATCTGGAAGGCAACAATATCTACTAAAACTACACTTTCTATAATAATCTTTAGTAGGAAAAAGGGTTTAATAATACTGGAGATTTTTTTTTTGTATGACGTGTTATTTAAATTACAACATTCTACTATATATTTTATAACATTTTTGTACTATTTTTTTATGTTATTTTATATATTCTTGTGATTTGTGTATTTACCAGATATTTTTTACAATGTGTTTGATATTCTTTATCATATTTTGAACTTTAAAATTATAAAATTCATATTTATAATATTTTTTTTAATGTTTTATTCTCAAAAAAGCATACCTTTTCATACAATTCTACAGCTGGAGTCGCCTGGTCCATAAGGCTCCGCATCTGTTCATATCCAGTCATGAGCACATTCTTAGCATTCCGACTATCTTGAACCTGTTTCCGTAGCTCCACCAGGTTGTAACAATGATCACAGAGACGTAATCCATTTTTCTCTAATGTTTCTGGGTCTGGTTGCGACGATGTCTGAGGTGCAGATGGATCTACTATTGATTCTGAAAATAAAATGTTTGAGATCATACAAAAAATGCCAATAACTGCAATGATGAGGTATGTAACTGAGATTAATACAGCAAAAACTACAAAATCATTAATGGATAACCTAACACCCCTATTATTAATTACTAGTGACCCAACCACACTCCACAGTGGTGTAATTTCAGCCGACTTGCAAACTAAACATCTAATTTTGGCTAACTTAAAAATACTTTTTTCTAATGTTCATTATGTACGAATTAAAATAAAAAAATACCTAAATAGTGGCAAAAGCCACAATAAAATCCTTCAAGTGTTTTAGGAGGAGTTAGAGGACAAACATAAGAACTTGGATTTATACTATGTTGATGATAAACAGAAAGATTAACCACTTTGAGAGTTAATTTAGATAATGATTACCTAAATTTAACTTCGTTTCCCATGACTTAAAACATGCATACATAATAATAATAAGCATTTAGTTAACTGATAGTGAAAGCAGTCTGCCTGTGAAGTCTGTTATTTTATACAACAAACAAAAGTTGTCCAATAGGTTTCTTACTTGCAATATTGAGGTCTAGAAATACAGAACAGTCATGGCACAGTATTGAGCCACACAGCCTGCAGTGATGTTTCCGTCGCGTCAAGTTGAAAGACTTCGCACAGTTGGGACACAGCTTCACTGAAGATCCATCTAACCATGGCACCACCTTCAAAACAAGTTCATAGCTATGTGAATAAAATGTGAGTCAGTTCAATGAAGGTTAATAAGATCAATTGGCTTTAAAACTTACATCCTGTTCATGCTGTTTTCTAAGATTAACTTCAGTAGGCATGTTGCACACTAATTTATCCAGTCTTATAAGAAGTTTATTAGTTTCAGTGGCGTATCTTTCTAGCCGCGCCGATCGCACTCTTCTAAAGTAATCACTGGAGCTGCGGGAAACACCCACCGTCTGCTCTTCAAACTCATACGCATACTCATTCTGATTAAATTTTAACGCACGGTCGAAAGTTTCCAACAAATCCGATTCATCACTGCTTAATATTTTAGTTATCTTCTTCGCTTTGCCAAAAATATCCTTTAGAGACCTCAAAACATCCTGTTCTTCCTGGTGCAGACTTTCAAAGTGGCTTGTAAGTTGAGCCGCCGATTTTAAATCTGCTTTGCATATAGGGCACAAAAAACCCTCAAGAATCTCTTCATCATTAGCGGCCGCCATTGAATAGTAATTCTTCTTACATAAACATTTGATTACAGTCAAAATACAATTATTTAAATTAAATGAAAGTGAACTTGGAAATCGACGAAACAAACAACCAGGGTCCTATATGTTCCATACAAGCAATTTTAACCTTGCACACATATAAACATTTTAATAAGTGTGGGTTGCTATTATAGACCCGTTGAAAAAAATATCACTACATAGTAGAAAACAAAGTCGCTTTCTCTGCCCCTATGTATGCTTAAATCTTTAAACTACGCAACGGATTTTGATGCGGTTTTTTAATAGATAGAATACTTCAAGATGAAGGTTTACATGTATTCATACATAGTACAGAGATAGGAGTTTTATTTCGATTTTAAAGCATCGGAAGCCGTACCGGTAAAAACTAGTAAATTTATAAATTAAAAATGGTTACACTGATTGGGAGTCGCTGTTTGTGTTGCCGATTCTGTAGCTTTTAACACAGTTCTTAATATTTTATTATTTTATCATTTATGTAGCTTTTTATAAAAAATAAGAAAAATATCGTTTCACTACCACCCTTCTTTCACCCTATTAATATTAACTCTCTTAGTAATCTGTTACGTTATTAAAAGCTTTTAATGTTTTGAGACCCGAATTTCGGTACAGTGTTCATTTGATGATTGAAGACGAAAAGTGGTTCAGTAAGTAACTGCGGCTTTTAAGATACCTATAGGTAAGCTACTTTTAAACAGATATTAATAATGGCGTCTACGTAATTTCATGCTATTTCTACGGTAATACTCAGGAACACTGATGCTGTCAAGTCGACACTTGATTAAAACAAGTATGGCCGCCATTTGTGTTTATTTTTGTGATCAATTTTGTGGTTGTCTTTTCATTTAAACGTATCAACCAGTGTCGTTGAAGAAAGAACTACAAATACAAAAGTGCCTCTAACATCTTCGCAAGGATTTACTAATGAAAAGTCCTTTTCTATATAGTTAAACACTCTTACGGCCTGACGGCTCTAAATTGGGTGATTTTTGGTTGTGTAAAGATAAAAAGAAAGATGGGGGTCAACCACCACAGAAAGTGCAGTAAAACAGAAGCCAAAGACATATCTGTAACCTACCACAGATTTCTCGAACTAGATCATCAAAATATAACTAAGTAAGTACTTGTCTTGGAGGTACCTTATTTGCACCAAATGATTCTTGATGGATTGTTTTATTTTCTGATTATACAATTGCAATAAATGTGTTTCCTGTTATTTTTGTTTAAGGGCACATACTTGGGCAAATACACAACAAATCTTTTGCAGTTGCAGCGCAGAAGTTTGCTATTCCTGTTGGTTTATAAAGAAATATTGTCAGTTCAGGTACTAAATGTTTTTATTATTATTACTAGGTATAATTTATGATACTGTTATGAATGTACGAATTATTTGCAGATTATACGAAGACCAGGCCTTCACAACCAAAGTGGCCGTTTGGGAATTTTTCTCAAATTCATAGAATGAAAGCTATGCTCGCCTATCCTCGAACTAACAGCTTGGAAAAGTGATGGATATATCTGAGCTGAATAGTAAAAAGGTATCATTTTAAAATATATCTATAAATATATTTGTTACTTCTTTATTTACTACTACTTTATTCATTTATTAATGTAATATTGATTACATAACATTAATGACCTATATAAAGTCCTAATTTAATTTCAGAATACACCGGTAAAAATCATAATGCTATGAAATTCCCAAACACTCCAAAATCAAGCTACATTTTCAAAGTTAAATTATATTACATCTGCCGCTGCACCATCAGAAGATATGATTGTTTACCTACCTATCAGGTAAATCGAAAACAAGAAATCTCAACACAGTAAAATGGTTTTTGGAATAAATGATTATTCTGAAACGTAAATACCCGTTTTTTTCATTATTTCATCCCAAGTTGAATATAACAGTAGGTATTAAATCTAAAAACATTTGTAATACCCGCGCTTTTCTTGGTAGCCTTAGATGTCTTGCTATTCCGTCGCGGCGGTAGTGTTGTACGTGTGTACGTGTAAGGTCAAAGTTTTTTATATGGAGTTAACGTTCTTCTCCTCGTTAGAGGAGTATTATTTTCCTTGCAAACAACACAAATCGCGCACACACACACAAAATAAATGTCAATGTCTTGTCATTGTCAGTTGACTCTCATACATTTATGTCAAAGTCAATGTTTTTTTTCATTTGATGTGGTGAAGATATAATTTGCACATTGTGCCAGTGCATTTTATGTTTTTATATGTTGTTGGCCTTAATTAATTAAATATGTTAAGAAAGTTAGAATCTAATAAATTATATTCAAGAATAAATAATAAAGCTCCAGTCACAAGGGAACTAGGGCCTGATCTCACAAAATGAACTAGGAACCCTTTAAGTATTTGGCCTATGGTAGTAGGCATTTTTTCGATTCCAACATCATTATTTTTGAGATTACTGCATTCAAACAATAAAACTTTTCAGATTTATAATATTAGTAATAAAGTGGTAAAGATTAGCAGTAATCAGCGACTGCAGCGATTAAAGGGCTACCCGAATAGTGAAATACCGACGTTCGCACAGAAAACTGTCGTGAAGCAGGCACGATGTCACTACATTTTGTTTGGTGAGTGCGCGCTATCCGGTGCCCAATTTTCCCAGCAATGGAGAATGTTAACAAATTTGGATTATTAGCTCTTCATATTCTGTGTCAAAAATAAAAAATCCTAGTGAAAGAATTATTTTGATACGTCAATTAGTTTCCGATTTATAAGTAAAACAAGTTGTAACCGCACGACGCGGGCTGCCGGTGACGGTGTGACGTCATACAACAACACGCTCGGTCTGGCTCACTCAGTACGCCCGCAGTCGCGTGCCCGTACCGTCAAAATTATACCTAAATACTTAAAAAATGACCAATCCAAATACAAGGAAATCATGTGCTGTGCCTAAATGTAAAAATAGAACTACTAATTCGCCGGAAAAGTTGTTATTTATAGTTCCAAAGGATACATACATACATCACCAAATCTTTTAACTTGAACATGTATTGGTTATGGTTATTTAACAATTTGTTAGTAAAAATCAGATAAATAAAAAAGGTTTAGTTAATATCATCTACATTTGCAATAAAAAATAAATTAAATTACTTAAATAAAATAGTAAAGGTAAAGTGCATCTGTAACGTTGAACTACATCTAGATCGTATATATTATCCTACTTCCTAGTAATATTATAAACGCGGAAGATTGTGTTTGTGTTTGATATCTTTCACACAAAAATTACCGAACGGATCTGGACGAAGACTGAAATAATCCATAGGCTTCTTTTAATCGTGGGAAAATGTACAGTTCCCGAGGGAAACGCCGGCGAAGCTGCGAACGAAAGCTAGTTAGCACTAAATCAATGCATGTATTTATTTAAATTTACTAAGAAATTTAAATTTACGGCTAAAACCCGAAGCGCGGCTGCACCTAGTTTTAGCCGGATAGAAACATCAATACGTAAGGTTAGTTAGGTTACTTCTTTGATACCGCCCAGAAAAAGGAGTCCCGCGTAGCAGGACTCAGTCGACTCAGGATTGAAGCCAGTTTATATATATATATATATATACCTATATATATATATATATTATATATATATATATATATAGGTATATATATATATATATAGGTATATATATTTTTGTTACATTCCCCATATAAAAAAGACTACTAACCGTCTAAAACTAGGTGTAGCCGTACTTCGGGTATTAGCCGTAACATATACATACTAGTGGCCGCCCGCGACTCCGTTCGCGTAGAAGTCGGTTTCCGTGGGAATGAGAAGTTTTCCCGCGGTAAAAAGTACCCTTTGTGTTATTTTGATATGTAACCTACTGCAAAGTTTCATCCAAATCCGTCCAGTAGTTTTTACGTGTAAGAGTAACAAACATTCATACATCCATACTCACAAACTTTCACATTTATAATATTAGAAGGACGTACTACCTATAGCTACAAAACTATGATACATGATTTGCTGTCATTAACGTAAAAAAAATAATGATGGGTAGGTACTTCTACTATTATACTTGCATTCTTCCATAAGTATTATTATTATATTGGTTATTTTGTTTTGATAAAACAGTTTAGAACATACCTATCAAACATTTCGGCGGCAACAAAATCACTATTTCTTGGTAAATAATGCGCAGCCATCCATCTATTTTAGGTAGATTACACGATAACCTTTATTAAATTAAATTTTCGAATCCTATATCCAATTTATAAATCGAAAAATATTTACTATTAACGTAATACGCGACCGAAAACATAACAAAATAATTCATTAAATATCAAATAAATAAAAAAATTAAATATTGCGCCAGCTATATGCACCTCCGCTGGCGCGTTGTTGTATGACGTCACAAGCGGTCACGTGACTGTTAGCGGGACTCGATATTTTTCGAAACTTTGAATGCCTATAAAATCAAAACTACTGGGTATTTTTGATTACAACAAAAACTAGTGTATTTGTAGGCTTTAAGGCTTTACTGAGACAAAATTTCAAGCGATTTGGCATACCTAGTAACATTCTCCATTCGACCTCAATACCGACGTGATTATACTTGTTTGTTTGCTAACTTATCTCATGACGTTACTGGACGAAAAAAGAAAAAATAATTAAACCCAGAATCAACCCCTTTAGCAGTTAATCTGGAATACGGTTACCTATCTTAATCCCGAATTTTAATATTCCGAATTTCATAATCTAGAAAACGTTTGGACATTTTTTCATTACCCCGTTTTTTAGAATTTCGAAGTTTTGTTGGCCATATAATCACAACTCAGAATTTCATTTGCCCATTTATTCATTTGCACGACGTTTTAAAATCCAGATGAATGAGTTCCAGACACAAGAAATCTAAATGCGCGGAATCTAGATGACCGATATCCATATGCACAAAAGCCAGATTTTTTAAACACAAAGTTTTGAAGTACAGTTAATTGATATCTAGACAAACAATATCTAGATTTTTAAAATCAAGATATTTTTAATCCAAATAAACGATATCAAGAACATCGACCGCTGCCGCGGTACGCTCGCTTCGCTCGCTCGGCTTGCGCACTGTGTGGTCACCATTCAACCTCACACTCCTCCTCGCTTCGCTCGTCGTCGTACCTAATATTTTAATACTTGAACAAACAGCGCATACCCAAAATTGTAAATTATAATTTTAATAATTTGGTCGACCTAAAATATGCCAAATAAAATTAGGTCTTCAAAAAGCATTTTAGGGCTGATGATGAGGATGTTATGCCAATTGAAATTAGGGATTTAGGGCGACTTTTACCAAATGTGATTTAAATACTTCCAAAATTCATTTAGCTAATTTCGTTTAAATCACTAAACGTTTTTATCCTAATCACGTTTAAGTTCATATTGCACCATCGTCTTTCGGTTACTATTGTCCGGCCACCGAGAGAATGCGTTCCTGACACATTGTGTTTGACATAACGAGGTAACTTTGAAAGGCCGTCTACGAAAACAAACAAAAAAAAAGTCGTCTATTTTGACCCTACAAACAAATAATAAGCAATAAAATGATATTAAAACACACTGATTTTAAATTTTATAACTGATGGCTTACTGTAAGCGTAATAATTACTGATAAAATATGTATTTTTAAAAATGTAAACAACATCATATTTTCGTAGGGATGTGCTAAAAATATCAGTCAATTTTAAAGTTATCAATCAATTTCTAATAAAAAAGCAGAATAAGTAGCTTGGTTATAAAAACATGATATCGACGTAAATATGGATATGCTTGAAGCATAACTATTGCGGTTAGTGAAAGAAAATAAATCGGCAAATGTTCGATATGAAATAGATGAATTGGCTCCGCAGTACGGTCATCGGGTGCTGAGACTTATACCATATTATTGCCAATACAATGCTTTTGAGTTTCGTTTGTAAAAAGGCAGCAGTTGGATTTTCATGCTAGTTCTTTTCGACCTTGGGCTTAGCTTCAAAATTAACGTTATACAAGTATCTATACTAATATTATAAAGCTGAAGAGTTTGTTTGTTTGTTTGTTTGTTTGTTTGAACGCACTAATCTCAGGAACTACTGGTTCGAATTTAAAAATTCTTTTTGTGTTGGATAGACCATTTATCGAGGCAGACTTTAGGCTATATAACATCACGCTGCAACTATTAGGAGCGAAGAAATAATGAAAAATGGGAAAAAAAATGGGGAAAATTATTCATCCTTGAGGGCTTCCGTTGCGTGCGCTGCGAAAGCGGTTCTAGGAACCAAAAATATATGTATGAAAGAATAAAGGGACCTTTTTACCGCGGGAAAACTTCGCATTCCCACGGGAAACCGACTTCTACGCGAACGGAGTCGCGAGCGGCCACTAGTCTTTAATCTAATTATTTACGTTCCTACAATAAAACAATACTGTTTCGATTTTGTTTTTTATTATTTTACCTAGACTTTAACTCGTAACAACATAAAACTTTTTATATTATAAATAAAATAAAAATAAGATAAGCAAGTTTTTTTTCTGTTGATTGAAAAATGATTTATCAATGTTGTTTTTTACCCCAACACTAATGGCATGTGTCACAAACGCAATCTCTCGGTGGCCAGACTATATTTAGTTAAATGCGTTTAGCATCATGACATTTGTTTTTCACGTTCCGTTTCTCATCTCTAAACGACAAACTAGAGTAACTTGATATTTTTAGCGATTTTTATGAGAAATGATTCTGCGTAAAAGGGAAAGTCAACCTGTCAATCAATGTGAAGCAAGGCTTCGTTCGAGTGGTAAATAAATTCCTTCCTTGTGTGGTTATTTGTATGGTATTTTATAAATTTATAATAATAATTATTGTGATTTCAACAAATTTGTCATTGATATAATGAGTGCCGAAGCGAGTTCTTCTCGTGTTCGTGCCCCTAATTTTACCAGGGAAGATCAAGATTTGCTGTGTGATGTATTGCAACCCTACTTGGCCATTATAGAAAGCAAGAAAACAGATAATATTAAGCAATGGCAAAAAGCAGAAGCTTGGCATAAAACTACGTTAGCTTACAACTCTAACACAAAAAATGCAGCTCGTACGGTAGACAATTTGATTAGTTGCTACCGAAACCTTAAAAGTAAAATAAAAAAACAACACTCCGAAGCTAAAATGAACATAAGAGGTAATGTATAGATAATACAAAATAAGAGTGGTAACAAGGCTATGGATGGTTATTTTGAGAGTGAAATAAATTTATATTTTTAAGTTTTATTTCAGATACAACAGAAAAGAATGCATTTATAAATGCTTTAGAGGCAAATGGAGAAGACTGGGATGCAGTGTCTAAGGCACTAAATAAGCCTGTAGAACTGTGCAAGATAGAGTTTAAGGGAATAAAAAAAGAGTACACTCAAAATGAAGCGAAATATAAAAAGCAGATTTTGGGGACCGGTACACACATATTCCTACATTCATAATTTCTCCAATTATAAGTTATAGGTAACATCACCATCGGCCTCTGTTCATCCACTGCTGGACACATGCCTTTTCCACAAAGGTAGATAATACCATAACCACTATGCTTGGCATGCGGCTTGGTGAATATAGAGCTACACCACTCACACCAGTGTTGCCTGTCACTGGCCTGGTATTTTGTGTAGCCTAGTGTATGCTGATAATAAATAAAAACGTTAATTACTTGTTCCTCATTTTTAATCTTTTTTTAGGTGGCGGTCCACCTCCACATGATGAAGAAAATAGTCTCAGCAAACTCAAAAATATACTTGTCCCACAAGTAGATGGACTGTATACCATTTATGATGGAGATGCTGACTTAATGCATGCTTTCCAAGAGAGCCTTCCAGAAGTTGAAAGAATCCATCCAATAGAATCCAGACCCGATGATCGGAATGAAGTAAAACCAGCAGAAGAGGTTCTTGCTTCTGAATTGCAGAAAATACCACCTGATTGTCCTATTGCTGAGACACCTGTGAAATCCATTATGCGACCAGTAAATAGGCAGGACATTTTAAAAAAAAGAAAAGATTCTGTTCTTTCACTAAAAACAAAACATACTGCTCTAGGTTAGTCAGTGATTTATTACGGATATTCTTGCTTTTTTTACTATTTTGGTGGAAAGTGATCCTGCCTTCTACTTTAAAAATTGTGGGTTCATTGATACTCGATGATGTAAAAAACTTAAAAACATGATTAGAACTACCTAGGTAACTACTATGATATTGTTTCCTTTTTCGCAGAAAGAAATGAAAAAGTTGCAACAAAGAAGAGTTGCAACGACACATTCCAGACCCTGGCAGAGGCTAAAACCGAGTTGGTCCGCTTGCAACAGGAGTTGGTCTCTATGGACATTGTACATAAAAAAGCTGTCCAGGCTTTAGAGATTGAAGAGATCATGAAAGAATCTAAGTATAAAGAAGAAATGAGGCAAAAAGAGCTAAAACTAATGGATTTAAAAATAAAAAAAATGACTGAATGAGAAAACCATTTATTGCTTTTATTTTATATATTACCAGTGGCCGCCCGCGACTTCTTTCGCGTGGAAGTCGGTTTCCCGTGTGAATGTGATATTTTCCCGCGGTAAAAAGTACCCTATGTGTTATTATGATATTTAACCTTAATTACTGCAAAGTTTCATCCAAATCCTATACATCCATACCTACTCACAAACTTTCACATTTATAATATTAGTAGGATTTATTTATAACCTTGCAAAATACTCATGGATTAGATGAGTACGTTCTATGTTGCGTATTACTCTGTTTTGTGATCCCATTGATGGTCCAGGAGGTTCTGGAATATCTTCTAAAACAGGGTACTCTGGATCTACAGGTGGAACATTTTCTTTTTGCCGTAAGGCTATATTATGTAACACAGCTGTTGCCACAATGATACCAGGCACCCTACATAACTTTACACTAATTCCCCGAGATAGTATAGGTAACCGTCGTTTCCAAACTCCAAATGCTCTTTCTACAACATTTCGAGTCTTAACTTGAGACTCTTGGTAGAGAGTTTCTGCCCTACTTTGTACACTTCCTTCAGGCAATGGAGTCATCATAAAACTTGTTTGCGCATAACCACTATCTCCCAGCAACAATTTGTCATTAAATTTTCCCTGAAGAAAGCTTCTCTTCAATGCACAATTGTCCCAGATATTGGAGTCATGAGCAGACCCATGCCAACGTGCAATAACATCCATGAATGTAAGATCAGCAGCAACCACACACTGAGAATTTATTGAAAAATATCCTTTTCGGTTTCTATATATTTCTGCATTATTGCCTCCAGGTGAAATCAGCCGTATATGAGTGCAATCTATTGCTCCATTTACACGAGGAAATTTAGCAATTTTATAAAATTCTTTGGCTAATTCCTGTTGTTCTTGAATGGTTTCAGGAGACTTTATGTATTTTTTATACAATGATGCAATTGCATGAGTAACTCTATGAATTATTCTGCAAGCTGTTGGTTCTTCCACACCAATCACATCACCACAAGTTATTAACTGACTCCCAGTTGCATAATATCTAAGTGTGCATAGTAACTGGTTCATTGGAGTAACTGCATTATTTCTGTAACAATTATTATTATGGTAGGTAAGTATACATAAAATATGTTAAGTAGTACCATGTAATTATAAGATATGTAGGCAATAACTTTAATATTTCAATTATTGACAAAAATAAGGTGGAAGAGTACCTTAGCTACTTACTTGGTGGAAATAAATACAAGATGATGTTGAATTTCTTGCAGTAGAAGCGATACAGTTTGTTTAGTCAAACGAAATCTCCTCACAAATTTCTTATCCGGCAATGTATCAAATAAGTTTGTTCTTTCTCCAATATAGCGTAATGAGCGAGGTCTATTTATATAGCAAAGTAATTCTTCATCATCGTCATCAAACAAAAAATCCCACAAATCCATTTTTCAATAAATAAATAACCTCACAGTCACTCAGTAAGCTAGAGAAGTTGCTTTGACAGCCGATCAGCTGGTCGCCGGACGCCATGACACGTTAAATGCATTTAGTAAAGATAAATAGCTATTTGACTGCATTTATAGTCCGGCCACCGAGAGAATGCGTTTCTGACACATTGTGTTTGAAATAACGAGGTAACTTTGAAATGCCGTCTACGAAAACAAACAAAACAAAAGTCGTCTATTTTGACCCTACAAACAAATAATAAGCAATAAAATGATATTAAATCACATTGATTTTAAATTTTCTAACTGAGGGCTTACTGTAAGGGTAATAATTACTGATAAAATATGTATTTTTAAAAATATAAACAACACTACTTCTAAACACTACAAGGTTATGTACTTATGACATTTTCGTAGGGATGTGCTAAAAATATCAGTCAATTTTAAAGTTATCAATCAATTGCTAATAAAAAAGCAGAATTAGTAGCTTGGTTATATAAACATGATATCGACGTAAATATGGACATGCTCGAAGCATAACTATTGCGGTTAGTGAAAGAAAATAAATCGGCAAATGTTCGATATGAAATAGATGAATTGGCTCTGAAGTACGGTCATCGGGTGCTGAGACTTATACCATATCATTGCCAATACAATGCTATTGAGTTTCGTTTGTAAAAAGGCAGCAGTTGGATTTCCTTGCTAGTTCTTTTCCACCTTGGGCTTAGCTTCAAAATTAACATTATACAAGTATCTTTAATCTTATTATTTACGTTCCTACAGTAAAACAATACTGTTTCGATTTTGTTTTTTTTATTTCACCATGATTTTAACTCGTAACAACATGAAACTATTTTAATATTATAAATAAAATATAAATAAGATAAACAAGTTTTTTTTCTGTTGATTGAAAAATAATTTATCAATGTTGTTTTTTACCCCAACACTAATGGCATGTGTCACAAACGCATTCTCTCGGTGGCCAGACATAGGTTTAACAAATCGCTAAACATATTTAACCCATGGTGAAAGATGTTTTGTGAATTTTAATTTCAAATTGTGTTTAAATAAAAAGTTAAATACGTTTATCTCTTTGGTGAAAGTCGCCCTTAATACATTATGCTTAAGAATAATAAGCCTATAGACTGTTTTGCCATTTAAAAGTTATGCAAATGATAAATTATGCGACATGTGTTATACTTTTTGATGATTATGACAATTTATTTATGACGAACGATTTTAGGACAATCGACGTTATGCGAAAGGAGCGGCTTCCATTGCAATAGTTAAGCTGAAACACGTTTATATGGGAACCAAATAAAAAGATTATGAAAATCTGGCAATAGTTTATCAGGAATATGATTGTATGGGAACTAAATATAAATATTATGAAAATTTGGTATTAGTTTATTTGGAAAATGGTACGAAGGGAAACAAAAAAAGTATAAAAATCTGGTATAACTATATCTAAATTATGAAAATATGGGAAACAAAAAAATATTTTTTGAAAATTTGGTTTTAGTTAACCTGGAAATTGATTCATCTGGGAAATAAAAAAAGGAATTAAAACAAAATATCATTCACTAAATCTGTCTTTTAAAAGTTCTACCAAGCGTTTTCTGGGTTTTAAGATTTGGGTAACAGAAATTCGAGTTTTTAACAGGTTACCCTGGAATACATATCGCTTCACTTCTGAGGTCAATTAAGTAGGTAGTATTAACGTTCATGCATAATATTCGATAAATTAGTTTATTCATGATAGGAAATATGTATTTCAATCACAGATTATATTACCCAACGTGCTTTGCTACGCATTTAGGTACCTACCTAGAGATCTTTAATGACCCCATATTTTATCTTCTACCGTTATATAAAATTAAACTCAAATTTTATCATTGTTAGAGCTAGTCGATCTATCCTTCTCGATTTAATTTGTTTGATTTCAGGCTTCGTTTTGTTTCAAAAACGACCATAAGATAAGAAGCTATAATACAGTAAGTATGTATAAAATAAAGTGCTCTATGGCTACGGGGCCTGTTACGCTTCGCGGAGCGCACTTCCGACGCACTACAGCTAGGTAAGTATAGGTAGTTAAATGATACATCGAACTTTGCATCTTCACACTCGCAAGACGGCAGGTACAATCGACAAAATAACATGATTTATCAATTCCAATAAGACACTGGCTGTGTTCGATAACGTGATGCAATGATTTTTATGTATTTTTTAAATACATATTTTGATGAGTTAAAAAATTTAAAGTTAAATAAATTTATTAAAACGAACTATTAATTAATACAACAAAATAAATCGAAAGCTACCTATGCCTATTTGCTTTACGGATCTTTTTACTTAAATTAAAGAAAGTCTGAAAAAAACAATAAAATTGATATTTTGTTTAGAAAAAAATGTGATAAGGTGAAGTGACAAAGTTTTTGGCTGAATGTACCTTCTTACTACAACGTCGTGTGTTGCAAGAACTGCAATTAAAAATAAACATTATCAAGTCGTTAGTGCCTACTGGAAGTTGCAGAACAAGGGTTTTTATGAATTTAATAGACATATGCTGACAGATATTACCTCCTTACAGCCGTTTAACGGGTTCCTTCCTTTTTTTATATTTATGTAAGTAGGTAGGCACCTATTATGAAGGAAGTTTACATTAAAACATCTGCCAGATTGTTAAGACCTTCTTTTTTATTTTTAGAGTGCAGAATCTTAGATGTTAAGCTTCCCTACTTACTAAGTCAACTCTAACTAATTCTGCTTCTTACGCTACTTACATAACTACCCACTCCTCATCATGACGTTAGCGTGACGCAGTAATCTACTGAATACAGAATGAGTCCCATCCTGTCAGTGAGTTTGTGTACCTTGCGCCCGCGCCGGTACGGAACCGCGGCCAAGCGTGACCGCGCCACTCCGACTACTGCATTTATGGTGCGCACGCGCCGACGGACACCTGCCTCCTGCTGCGGACGTTGACCTGATGAAGAGCTTCTTCAGGAGGTTCCGAGAGAGTAAGTCGCTTTTTGTTTCTTTTGTTTGTACATTCTCATAGGCTGGGTTAGGCGGATGGGAGAGCTTTTCTTAAATCTCATATATAAAATGTAGGTACTTTGTAGGTACCTACCTACCTTTACTACGAGGTTAAGTTTCATCAAAAACGGTTTAATAGTTGTTTTTGACAGCAACTAACATGCAACCATATCCTTCGAAACTGGGATTAGTATAGTTATAGTAGTAAGTATGTATATTGTTAAAAAGTACTGCTAAAATTGAAAACACGAAGTCTTTTTTAAAAGAACTTTTAGTTGAATAGCTTTTTCATAATATTAATATGCATATGCCAATGAAAACATTAGACCGAGATTTCGGCCTTCGTCAGTCGGCTGTCGTCAACTGATCTTGCAGAAGAGAGAACAAGGTTGAACAAGGGAGATGAAAGTTGTGTAGGTACCTACTTGCTTCAATGCCGATAGAGCTTTTAACACAACTAAGTACTATTTACTAACAAATTGTTCTAGCAAGAACATAATGATGTGACTTTTTTCAATTTGATTTGATTCGTCATAAAATATTGAAAAAAAAATTAACTTCTGCTAGAGTTATAGATGAATGCATGCACTTTAAGTAGCTTTTTTATTGCGTAGACCTTTCTAGTTGAGGTGTTATATTGAAAGGTGTCGATTTTGATTAGTAATAACCATTTTGAAAAATCATATCAATAAAAAAAGATTTATTTTGTTTCTCTCTTTTCTCTAGTAGGTACAGTAAATACAACAACAGAAGCTTACTTAAAGGTTGTCTGGTGATTTACCAATTAATGTAACCAGATAAACTTCGTACTGATTATAATTTATTTTTGCAGTTAACTTTTACCCCCCTTTTATCGACCCGCATAATTATCAATCATAAAAACTAAAATCGGTTAATCTGTTTTCGTGTTTTGGCGAGACCAACTTTGAGCAGTTCACTTTTATAGAATAACCATACCTATCATATTTTATTAAAGTAAAAAATAACATTTGTTTTCAAAATGTACATTTATAAATCAAAAAACTAAGTCGGTACAGATACTAATTATTTCCCGCCAAACTCATTCGTATTAAAAAGTGAAAGAAGAGCAGCCTACAATGCAAAGTTAATAAGTGAGTCAGTATAATAATTAGTTAAATAAGTAAATAAATCAGTTAAATAAAACGTTGCGATGCCCGGAGATAGAGATCTTATATTAATTACTTCATATAAACTTATATTTTACGCTTTCTAACAATTGCACAACAAATAAATTTGACTAACTACCTAGATTTGGTAGTTATAACAAATTATTTTTGTTTGTGTAATAGCCATTATATCTTCTCGTGATTTACTTTTATGAGGCATCGTTACAAGAAGATATTGTAAAGCAAACGTTGGTACATGGATTGATAAAAGCTGATGAACTGAGAAAGTAAGAAAAGTTCAATATCTTAAAAAAATATATATATTTACTACATAAAAGTGCCAAGTAAAATCCTACGCATATCAAAATTGAGGATGCCGCGTGTATAGAAGAAATAGGAAGTCCAATAATAATAAAGTTATTGCCTGCGAAGGTGCGGGCAAAAGCTAGCAGATAATAAAATAAACGCGCACCCTCCGCACGATTTACCTAGGGACCTAAGAGGTTGGTGCTAGCGTAAAGACAGTGCGATGCATAGGCAATTTTTGGCTCTATTTACCCTAACTGTAAAGGAATTTAGGTATATTTAAGGCAGGCAATGTAGCTACTATCAACAGGCGTAGGATATAACTAACAGAATTATATATATAAAACATTACTTTATTTACTATATTTTTGGAATTCCGATTAAAATAGAATTCACAAATCTTACTTAAAGAAAATCTTGTGACTTTAACTAGCTCTTTATATCTTAATGCATTTTAATCACATACTAAAATCATAGTTTAATCTAGCTAAACGCACTATAATTTCTTTCGTCGCCGTTAAATTTGCTTTAACACTCGTTAATTAGAAAAGACAACTGTATCTTCTCTCACGTATGAGACTAGCATACTAAAACTTTGCATTTTACACTTCCACAGGCAACCTATCATTAACATTGCTTAGAGGCACCTCTAGGAAATCTTAATTATTTTCTAAATGGTTTTGCTTGGTTTAGTACGATGCGAGTTGGGCTAATTGTAATAGGTATACTATTTATGCCCGTAAGCAGTTCGTTAAATATTTAGGTTTTTTCATCGATAAGTGGAGGTAAAGATTCACGAAATTATTTTTGTTTACGTAGAGCTTTTTTCTAGAGATGCGCCGAGTAACACTTTTGCCGAGTACCGAGTATTACTCGGTTCAATTTTTTTTTTACCGAGTACTCGGCCGAGTAACTCGGTTCTATCAAATTCCCAATTTCGCGCGCGTAAACAAGTACAAACGAACACAAGTATATTTAGAAGAAAATTTGTTGACCTAAATATATTGCTTTCTTTAAACAAAGTATATTACTTTTTTGGTACTCGGTACTCGGCATTCGTATACCGAGTTACTCGGCCGAGTACCGAGTACCAAAAAACCCGCCGAGTACGCCGAGTACCGAGTATAAACCGAGTACTTGGCCCATCTCTACTTTTTTCCTACTGGAGATTCTCGAGGTAACAGACGGTTGTACCTACTCGAATAAAGCTTCCTTCTGTGACTACCGCTACACAAATAACATAACCTGCAGAATTTAAATTTGTGTGAACATGTTTTTACAAATATGAATTTTCAAGCTTTCCAATAAACTTGCCATAAAAATACTTATTGAATATTTACCGACATTTGCAATCAAATAGAATTTATGACAGTAATAAAATAAGCTAATAAAACGTTTAAAATAACACTCATCAATCAGTTATAAGTATACATACTTACAGTTTATTCTAAATCCCTACCATATATCTTGTTTTTGATTGGGACGGATTTCGCATAATTGTGGGTATGGATGGTTTCGCCCACAACTCCAACTGAAGGCATCGGTTAACTCACCATGTAGGTTTTTACATTCATTGAACTTATGAGTCAAAACGTAATCACAGTTCATTATATGTAAGAACATAAATTTAACAAATAAACTGAGAAGAGCTTTTAAACTTGCTTGCGATGTTACTGCAACAAGGTATACTAGGTATTTAATTTAATTAATATTTGACACAACAATTTACTTTACCTATCTACAAAAGTATTTATAACTTTAGTATCTTCCCACATAGTAAATGTCCCGGAAATAAAATAAAGTTTTTGCTCGTGCATAAATGTAGGCACTAACTTAACAAGTTTCGCATACAATCACGTAAGTTGAACAAGTGTTATGACAAGTCTGTAAATAAATATTGTATTAAGTTTCTGTCATGAAATGCAAGATTTGAAGATGGTGTTGTATCTCGCAAAATGGAAGGATGTCTTATAAAATACGCTTAGTAATGACGGTCTCAAAACAAAGACGTTATTTTGTGCTAAAATCTGTTCGTTTGCGAACTTAGTTTCTTTGTCCGCCTACGCTAAAGCATGGTCGAGTGGTTGTTGGTTGTTTAAATTATTTTTTACTCACCTATAAGGTTCGACGGACTGCGAGGTGGAATTACTTTGTTCGTCATAAAATTAATGATACACTGATATGAAAATTAGACAATGCAATCAATATCATCTCAAAATGTATTTTCTAACGGCTACTTGTTGTAAAAAAAAGTAAAATAATATTGCTTTTGGATTTGTAACACTATAGCACAAACCATTGCGACCAAATTAAAAATTCAATAGGTATCTAAAATGTTCAATAAATATGTATTATTTTTAAATTCCTATCATTATCTAAATGGTTTAGAAGCATTGATATCACAATTTTATATTTTATACTATATTAGTTATTTATTTAAAGTCAGACCATTTCACAAGATTATTCGCTTAAATTTTGAAATTACGTACTAAAGTCTTTTACGTTAACCAGGCTATCCTTAATTAATCATGCAAAATATACTTAAGTCCCATTAACTTTGCTATAAATATCCCTTAGCGTATCTATCTAATAAACGTCTAAAGGAAACGTAAAGTGAGTCGTGGTTCAAAGTAACCTTAGAATATATGAACTATTGGAGAGCGCAGGCAGGGCTGCAAAACAGGAGTGCATTACCATGAGATTCTGAACTAAGAATTAGTAACTTTCATTTAAAAAAAATCTTCCAAGCTCTAGTGCATTAAAATACACAACTTCATTTTTTTCAGAACCAAGCGGTGACTTATTACAAGACAGATACAACCATTTTTTTTAATGAATCGCATTCTGATATTTATGAAGTCAAGTTTATATTTTCAAACGTAATATTCGTAGAGTTGATATTAATATTATTGAGTCTAATTATAACAAATATGTTTTTTTAAGATGATTTGTTTAATAATTTATTTTGAACAAAAGACGTCAACGCGCATGTCAAATTGTTATAAGTTCTGCAGCTAATGACGCGAGTTCGTACCTCCAAAAATGACAATCTCTTACAATAAATTTCGCCTGTCCTTTCCATTAGTTCCATACTCCATGGCAGGAACATAATCGCTGGCAGTTGGCAGTTGGTTCCTGCTTAACTTAACTATTTAACGACGTACACTGTTACTACTAGGAAACCTTGGACTAGTATGTAACTATTATTAACAAGACGCACTTTATTTAGTTGGTCCTTTTAAGATAATCACAGGGAAATAAATATACAACTTAACTTATTTAATATTACGTAGAGATATAAAATGACTTGACTGCGGTAGTGGTAATAAAAATCTTGCAAAATCGCAGATTTTGTACAACCTGAGAGAGAATAAGCTACCTATTTTATTAATGTACCTACTATATATACTGAAAAAGAAGAGAACTTATCAATATAAATTAATAAGAAAACAAAGTTTACTGAAATAAAACAATCAACAGTCAGAATTTTAAAGTAGTCAACCAACAGTAGTGATATTGTTTAAGATAAATTTAATAACCGCATTACAAAGATGTGATCATATCCCGAATACCTAAACTAGAATCTTGAATATGTTTAATTTTTGAGACTAGTCTTCTAGAAGCATCTTAACAATCTACGTGATACGATATTTCACCACGCGGCACTGCTTCCATAAAATTGATTAAAAGCAATGTTGAGCATCATCAAAATCACTTTATAAGCATTTTATAGGTAGGTCAGTGCTCATACCATGGAAGACTGTGTCTTGTTCTGCGGATATTACGCGTCGCTCATAATAAGGTATGCGCAGACGCATGTATCTCGCAAATTAATCGAAGCTAGCTCGGCGGCCAATAAAAAGACCTCATGTATCTTAAAGACCATAACATCAGATTCTAGAGCTGGGTTAATTCCAGCCCATAACGCCCACATTTCGACGGAGTGCGCAAACGCATCGATACAACGTATCGTAATTGCATCTCCTTTCTTCGTATGACTGCATCGTAATAAAGACGGTGTTGATTATCGCGGGCGTAAATAGATTTGCTTTTTGTCAATACTCTTATTCTTACGGATAAGTATAGCGTATAAATTGCAAGAGTCAACAATTGAAGAAGTATGAAAGTTATTTGTATGTAAGGTTAGGCGTTGAGTTTGTAAGACATTGGTCCGGCGCAGGTCGCGGGGTCGCGCGCGCAGACGTCCCGCCCCCCTAATTGCCGCCCCCACGCAAATAAATTATTCTCACTCTCAGCGACCTGAGATCTCGAGTCCAACAATAAAGGCCGGCAAACCCGATGACTGATTCGACACTATCACCCCATCTCTACGCCGAATTGTAAATCATACCGTTCGATATTCGAACTTCAAAGCCCAGTCGATTCTCGGAAATACTAAAAAATATTCGCTAATGAAAGTAGGAAATTAAGTACGTCGGTTAATTTTTCGGATTAACCTTTCCGAGTTGAATGACGTTAACACATTAATAATACGGTGGTCGGTGGCATAACGCACGCTGCGCCGGCGCACGGAATGCGCGGGTCGTGACTCGCGCCACACAAAAATGTTTCGCGCGATCTCTAGCAATTTCACAAAATGAGAGGTCTGTATTTAGGCGCTGTAAATATAAACCGATGTAATAAACCAATTACAGTATTCGCGGCCATTGTTGCCGGTTATTTCGCTGTCAGACAGACGAGACCCTCCTTTCTGCATTTACATGGCATTTCTCAACCAAAAATATATAATATCGAGAACATTAAATGTTTAAAAGCTCATTCATGCTTAAACATTATTGACCATAAAACTAATAGGAACCTAGATTACAATTTCTATAAAACGGAGACCTTCATATTTTTTGATTTTTTATTGCTGCGCTATAAAAGTGGACATTCCCTACATTCTTACGACTATGTTGCTTTTGTTACATTGTGTGACACATTGTTGAAGGTCCATATTGACAGGGACCGTGACGGGATTCGAGTCCCGGCCGCGTTATTACAATTTGGTCACACTGAACACTCAACCGAGTTACAACACCATACTAAACCACTCTATTTAAGGACCCTTGTCATAAAATAATCATTAAATCCAGTTGTTATGTTTGTAAATAACGATAGAAAATACATTAAATTCGAAGTTATACCGTTTGGTAACTTTTGCATAGATAAGACATCAACGACATGCACACAACTGCATTACAGCGTTCTAATAAAATCCGTATATTTACGAAGACAAGTTTATATTTTCAAACGTTATATTCGTAAACACGAAGAGTTGATATTGTTATTATTGAGTCTAATCATAACAAATATGTTTTTTTAATGTTTTGCTTAATACTTTTTTTGAACAAAAGACTTCAACGCGCACACCGATAGGTTATTATTAAAATTCACATATTAAAATGTGATCAAATAAGTTAGTTAATGTAAGTTATATAATGTAAGTACTTCGTTGTATGATTAAAAACTGTAGGTATATGGAAGTAAAATAAAATACTCATCAATAACAACTTTAAAGCAATCAAAATAAATTCCATTTACATAACTTACGCCCTTACAAAAACATTTGCTTTTACGAGTCCCCGTAATAATTGTCAACACCGTGTCATATAAAACACATACCAATATGTCATATCGTTATATACGATGCCGTAAATTACTCAAATATTATTTCTTTCCGGAGTTTATTGGTTGTCGTTAACGTCGGATTGGTAAGAACATAATTTATCTTTCACAGGCAGGCGTTTTCGATAGAATGTTTATTTGAAGACTGTTACAGCAATTTTAGAATTAAAATTTATGTTTTTTTTTCGAAAATAAAACATTAATTAATCAAATATAGTACGTATACCTATGTAGACAGCTAGCTGCTTGACCGGCTAATAAAATTGCCTTTGTCTTTTTGATAAGTTGTGCTTTCAATCAAAAGAACCAAGCAAGTAGCACTAGTTACAATAAAAGTACAAAGATATTAACAATATTCAAATAAGGCTTTGCTACGCAGCACTTCCTTTTGAGATCGTTTCAGAATATAACTTTAGTCACATGGTATCTGCTTATTTTTATTGAATTTAAACATAGTGCGGTACAAATGTTGAGAAGTTCCTAAGGTTGGATATTTCGTACCTTATCGTAAATCCTTCCTGTTTTGAACACCAACTTTTAAGAAATATTGTGACTCAGAATCAATACTAAAGCTTAATGTTAAACAAATTAAAATTAAAACACTCCACCGCGTTATCGCCACAAAAAATTATTGGTATTTGGAGAACCCATTACCCGACATTAACGTAAATTTAGTTTATTGCTATTAATTAAAATTGGAAGACACAAAGCTTATTTTCTTCAATAAACATAAAATGTAGCTTTTCGAGGACGCATAAAATAATATTTATCGTTTAGTTATCTTGTGTTGAAGCGATGGGATGGTACTTGCAAGCTGGGAGGGTCATTACGTTTATCTAAAGATTTTTACACGGAATTATAATCAAAATTACCGCAGTACTTGAATGTTGCGAATTATCATTATTAAGGTAATGAAACATACATAAAACGCAATACAAAGTTTCGTATTCTTGAAATACTTTTGCATGAACTCTTAAGCATAAACTATAAGTATTCATCTATAATTTGTACTTCGCTTACTTAAATCTGGATTTGAATCCCATGTTTCCTTCCCGCCATGGTAAAATAAGTCGGCCCATGCGGGTCAAGTAGTAGTTGCCTCCCCGCGTATCCCGACTGCACGCATGCCGCGTTCCCACGACTCGGCTGCAATTATACCCGCCTGCACTTACCCCTAATTTCGTACTAACGCAGAGCCTGCGCGGTTAGCCTCACCTGGAAGGCATCGCGTTTCTTTTGTTTAGCAATCGACCTCAGGAAGGCGAAATTGACCGTTTAAAAGTTAATTGTACGATCTCATTGGCTACGGACACGCTTGTAAATCTAATTTATTGTTTACTATCTTAGTACCGCAATAAATATTTAATGATTGTTTTAATGGGTTATCTAAATACTTATATAAGTTAGTAATGACTTACAAAATATATAAGTTTAAGAGGCGTGCCTACCAAACAGTCTGCAGATAGAAAAACGATTACTGATAAAATCTGAGTAATTATATGCTTACACTAATAGATGGATGAAACGTGAAGCTTTGTCTTCACGGTCAGAAAAAAAGATAAACCACCACACGGTTAATGGGATGGATTCATATTTGATAAGAGATATAAACGTGAGAATTTACGAAACTAAGAAATATAACTCTACATATATTTACCGAAATGCAAATCTTTAGTGGCAGGTAATGATACTCGTATGTAGGTAATCATATTATTGTTGGCTACGAATTCCAAATAAATACTCGAAAAACGCATTATGATTCGGAAATCCTTACGAGATTTTTGAAATCATCCACTTTATAGTAAAGCAGTGCCGAGGGTTAAACGGAGTGCGTTGACGGAATCGCTATCGACGGCCTTTCAATAAATAATCATGAGATTCTTTAAACACAGCGTGCGTATTGAGGTGCGTGCGCGCACGATTTCGGCATTCATGGCATGACCTCCCCGGGGAGCGGGGGGGACGGGGAGGGAAGGATTTAGGGGCGCATTCTCCCCATACCGATATGCTCGTGCCTCGGTATTTATACGCATTGTGTACGATTTTCACGCCTCGTAAAGTATCCTATAAAATGTATGACTTGTAGAGCATCGGGCCTAAGAAAGGCAGGAATTGGTTTTATTCTTTTTCTATTATTTATTCGGCATTCTGGAATTTGACGGGTTCAGGTGTGATATGGTTTAATTGGGTCTATATATACAGTGAACAGTTTTGTTTAATAAGGTTACAATCGACCAGTCATGAACCAAGTGTCAAAACACACAAAACATATTTACTCTTCCTACTAACAATACTCCATTTTTGACACGTTTCCCTTAAAAAGTCTCTGCTACCCACTGTTTGTATCTCATTACCGGAGATAAGATCAAAGTAATTCAGTTAATATGCCAGTTTTTAACGCTTAACTGTATTTATATACAAAAATGTATGAACAATAGTAAGAATATGTTAATTAAGACCGTCTCTAAAATTAAACGACCACAAAACCTGGTTTGTAAAATAGTTAAAAAACAGTTAATTATGTATAATATAAAACTATTAAATTAAGGTAGGAGGTACCTTGGTTATTATTTAGTTACCCAAATTTTATTTGATAATTTGAATCAAACGGGTTAGAGAAATTTAAATGTTGGGTAGATAGATCGATATCCAATATTTTGTTTACGTAACAGTTGTCGTTGCAAAGTCGTGATAGAAAGTTTTTGGCTACAATTTTATTTTCAACGGTCGTAAGTCAATTTAGTAGCCACTTTGCAACTTTCGTTGTCAGGTCGTAAAGTAAACAAAACGCTATAAAAAACATCGTAATTCGTCAGTCACTCTTGCGTTGTGGCTTTTTGTTTCCATGAAATCGGAAAGTGAGACGTCTATACCTTGGTTATCTGATTTCGTTACCAAATTGTGGTTTTCGTGTACTTGTTGTTCTTAGACTTTTACTAAAGAATTCACTTATGGATAAAAACCTTTAGTAGATTCGATTACGCATGCCTGTATGTATGTTAAGGTAGAGTCAACTTTTTTAAGCTTTACTTTATATCATAACCGTCAGAGTAGTCTCAATAGATAGTCAGTAGGTATTAAATAGTAAGTAAATCATAAAAACCAATGCTTCCAGTTTTAGTGCCAGAACCAAAATAAAGGCCAAGATCAATTCAGATTTTAGGGATCCGTCCAAAAGATAATATAACTTAGATTTGCAAAGGAATTAAAAAAAAAACTTTTCTTAGATGTACCTATTCACAAACGGTTTCAACCTTTGGTTTTTGAAGCTGAAAACAATATGTCAACAATCGCTGGTTATAATAGTAGCATAGTAAGTAAAATGGTGCGGAACCGTGTGCGTGCGGGCCGGGTCGGCGGAGCGCGGGGCTGCGTCGGCGCGCGGACCGCGGTGGGCGGCGCAGACGCCGGCGCGCGCGCACGCCAGGCGCACCCCGCCACCGACCACTTCAACAACACCATTGTTCCAACATGGGGCCGACACACCGCGCACACACATTATTTATGCCCCATAATACGCTCAGCTGACTATGGTAATAAATCCCATAATTAACTACATCCGCTCGCGAATTACGATCGATTGTAATTTTAATGGATTGCGTCTCGCTTACAGAAATCTCGTTCAAGGAACCGCCGCCGCCCTACAGCGAGAATGAGGCCGAAGATAGCGCACGCGCAGGCGAACTACCGGACCCGGTGAGTTACCGACTTCCGCTCAACCACGGCGGCCGATAGCGGAGTTCAACGAGCGTGTCTTGTTGCAGATCGACATACCGGCTTGTGAGGCGCTGGACCTGCTAGCCAACTGCCGGATCAGAGCCGATGTCGAGGAGTCCGAGGTGGAGTACGCAGAGATCGAAGACACCATGGGCGTGTGGCACTCCACGCCACTCGCGCGCAGGCACAAGTCCAAAATCTCCCTCACCTGGGTGCTCAAGGAGAATTTGGAGAACAAATCCGTGGACCAGCCGCCCGAGAGGACTAACAAAATCGACAGTGAAGTGGATAGGTACCGGCGACATAAACAAGTGTTTAACGAAAACGAACGTTATAGAAAGTGCAAGTCTAGAGAAGTGCGCGATAGAGTGGTCGGTCGGAACGAGTATTATCACAATATGAGGTTTAGGAGTGCTTGTGAGGAGTTCAACCAGGAGACGTTCTCCGACACGAGTGGCGCCACCGAGGAGGCGGCGCGGCGCAGGCACCGGCACCGCCACCGCCGGAGGAAGAAGCCCCACGGCGGCAGGTTCGGGTACGACATACAAGACTTGGACAGCTTCCTCACCGAGGTACGTCTAACCGTCAGACTCTAACGCATACGCATTAATCACTTTATAACAAAATAGCAACACAAAAAATACAAACCATCTTCCAAACGCAGAAATAATTTTTGAGAGGTGGTAGAGTCTAGCTGTAGGCTCTGTCTGCAGCGATTGCTGGGCTGACTCGACCGGTGAAATACCACCGTCGCACAGGAAACCGACGTGAAGTAGGAACGATGTTCCTGCGTTTCGTTCGGTGAGTGCGGTATCCGGTGCCCAATTTTATTTATTTATTTATATATTTTCTTAAAGGTCAGCAACACACCCCCAACACCTACAGTGTTGAGGGTAGTCATGGGCGGCGGTGATCACTTACCATCAGGTGACCCGCATGCTCGTTTGCTACCTATATTACATAAAAAAAAAAAAAAAAAAAAAAATTAAAATCCCTTAACAATCTAGCCGGTGGTGTATTAATTCTCCAAAAACATTAATCACACCTTGACATGCATTATTGCGACCATAAACGGGCACAGCTTACAAAAGAAATTTAAGTGCACTTGTAAATCTCGATCATTATTCATATTGAGCGATATTATTATGACATTATGGTATAAAGAATTCCATTTTTTGCGCCTGCGCAGATCGAAAGCTATCAGACAATGTAAGCCGCGAAATTGGCGCTAAATTGGACAAGACTATAATAATTGGAGATTGTACAAATTTCAATTTTCTTTGCTTCTCAAACTCATATAAGGTTTTAGCAATTTAAATTTAAATTTTATATAAACAAAACATTTACGCCGAAAAAACTGTGATACAACAATTATTTATTTTTTTAACGGCACAAAATAGTCATTTTCTAGAGCAATACTGACCTATATATACGTTGTACCTATTCTTTTAAAATTACAGTTAAATTACAAGTAAACATAACACAAATGAGAATGAGCGCAAATTCACCAACACAATCTTTAAGCAGACAGCTTCATTCATCAGTAAGATTAATTCGCAGCTATAATATATCTCTGAGAAAGAATTGCCGTGTTAATTGCGCGAGCGCACACCTACAGCCGGACTCGCCCGTGTATCTCCTGGAGTGTTAAATAATGGCCTTTCGATACGCTTTTGACCGATGACCTATAAACTGCTCAATTTCAATTGCACAGATTTAATGAGGAAACGCAAATGATAAACGAATTCTTAATTCTCAAAATCAGGCGTGAGAAAAACCTGCATGAGATCGCAATAAAGATATGATTGTATATTTATTATTTAACGCGGACGGTAAAGATATATTGAGCGGTTTGAAGTTTACTTAAGATGGTTATCGTTGAAAGAGCATGCAAGCGATTAATTTAGGTATTAACGGTTAACGTTTGAGTTTGTCACATTAAATGCGTTTAGTGTACGACGACGCAGGTGGTTAAATCTTGGATTTTATCAGTACTGGTACAAACGAGGTTCGTGTTGACTGCATATTAGCGTTGAGTTGTCGACGATGACAACGTTAAACTGCTGATAAGTGTACTGCTAGGTGTAATCGCGATACCGAGCTCATGTTTAGACACAATTTATGTTTGAAACAGGTGCGAGTGAGTCGATTTACCTGCACACATGATACGTATAAATGTTTGTCAACAATCTATCATTAAAATCTACATACTTATCTACTATTTTTGCTCATTTTTTTCTACGTTATTTGAGTCCAAAACGCCTCTTCGTTTTACTATACTTAGTTTCGCCAGCAAAAGGGCAATTTCTAGGTCTGTATTTTTATTAAAAAACTAAGAACTGGGGCTAGCATACCTTTTATTCCGGGTCCAATCCTCACAATGGTGTAGTATATTAAAATTTAAAAGAATATCTTGTCGGACATGAAATCCTTACTAATTCACATGGAAATACATTTTGTATCAGAACTGCCATAATTTAAAATTTCTGAGTAATACTACGAAAAAAATTTATTTTTTGTGTTTTTGTATTTTTTCAGATGTTATACACATAGTATAATACCTACCAAGTATTTAAATTAAAAAAGTGATATATAAAAAGTAAACAAAACTTGGCTACGTACGCTGTTAATCCAGAATCCCAAAATCTCATTGCCATGCATTTTAAGCGACCACGGAAATCCTTATTGACTCGTTTTTACATCTGTAACTTTATTAAGATCTTTATAGGTCAATTACCAACTTTTAATATTAAGGTACTGCACTGTTTACAGAATACGATTCACCTTCCTTCTTTTTATATGCAGCCAATAAATATAATGTACCTATATTTGAATGTGGGAAATATTCACAACTAGTGGCCGCCCGCAACTCCGTTCGCGTGGAAGTCAATTTCACGTGGGGATTCCCCTTTTCTAAATGTTCTTTATTTACAAATTTAAATGAAAAAAATACTTTTAAGATGGCGAAAACCGCATTAAAATCCGCTTAGTAGCTTAGTAGGAGATGGCGGACAAACATACAAACAAACACAATTAGCGACTTGGATTTATACCTACTATGTAATGATAATGATGATATACCTATATAAAACTTTCCACCACCAGGCGTCGATCGACCGCCCCGGCAACATTCCCGTCGTGATCGCCTACCCCACTACCCTCTACCAGACCCAGCGGGACCTGCACAAGGAGCTGTGCCTCCCACTGGGGACGGTGGTCAACGCGGTGTTCAAGAACCAGCAGTGGCTGTACGCGCAGACCCCGCACGGTGACGAGGGCTACGTGCTGTATAGCGCGTGTCTGCCGTTAGGGATACTGCCGGCTAGGTGGGTCCTTGTTATTATTACTATCAAGTATCAAGTTGATATGGTTGACCCGCTTTGTAAAGGTTTTTATTATTACTATCAAGTTGATATGGTTGACCCGCTTTATAAAGGTTTGCTGCTTAAATGAATCAGGCGTCAGTAATCAACGTCTGATTGACTTGAGCAAAATTAAAATATAAGAAGTGTTGTTGAATCTAAAAACTTAGTTTCGTAATTCGGTGCCCTAAAAATATGTTTAAGCAAGTTAAAATCTTTTAATTAGAAGTTTTGATGTTTGGGAATATTATAGGTACAGTTAATTATTTAAGTAGAACCAATTTTCAATCCAAATTGTAGAGTATTATGTAATTAACGGGAATATTAGTGTTATGGAGTGGTAGATGTCTTCTGAAAAATATAAACTGCTTCTGACTGCTTTTGATTAAGGAAAAAAAAATATTTCCAGGTCTGAGAAGAAAACCCCTTGTTGGGAGAGCAGCACCGACATCTACCCGCGCCCCTGCGGCAACCTCACCGACACAGAGAAGGAGCACCTCCGCGGCAGAACCCGCTCCGAGTGCCGATACCGAACACGCAGCGAGAAACGAAAACCGAAACAACACTGCGCGGAAAAAGACTTTGACTCGCTGTACTTAAAGACCAAATCCGTCTGCTCAAACCTAGATAGACACTATGAAAAAGAAAACAAAATCGATAGAGTCACGAGGCAGACTCTTCTAGTTGTTAATAGTGATTTTAAGGGCAGTGTTACGAATAGGACCATGTCGGTGCAACAGGGTGATGTGGTTGTTTTATTGCAGGGTAAGGGTTTCAATGACGGGGTCAATTCGGAATGGTTCTATGTGCGTAAGAGCGACGGGAATCAAGGCTTCATCCCAGCAGCTATAGCTGGACATGGATATATTTGAATCCGTATGTCTTCTCACCTAAGCTTTTCACTATTTTATAGATGTAAGAAGTATTTATTTCCTAGCTTTGCTAATTTAGGATTACTGTCAAAGAATTGTTGCTTGTTTAATAAATTGTTTGAAAATACCGTTTGTTATTTTTTTAAGTTAGGTCAAATGGATGGAGTTACAGAAAGACATAATTACCAAACTTAAATTTATTATCTAAACTAAACTACACTATCGAAAATGCAAAACCTGATCTCTATAATTAAACGTTGTACATAAATCCATATCCATCCCCGAGCCTGCAATCGACAGTATTTTGTTTGGACTTGTCCTCAATATCGCCGAGTAGACTGTAGTCGCCGACACGGGTAGTTCCACTTTGACGTCTCCGTTGTAGTTGAGAAGATACAGGTGTTTGTCTGCGCCGGCGGCGACGAGGCAGTCGTCGTGGAATGATGCGACGTGGATGCCGCGGTCGGGCAGGTCGCACGCGGTCACCACGTCCAAGGATCGAGCGTGCCAGAGGCCGAGGCGCGGGCCTCCGCCGCACACCTAGATTGATGGCAGTTTTAACAATGGAACTCATTTAACAGACAAAATTCCAATTTTTAAATTGAGAATTATGACTTTAGTAAATTAAATAGTTTAGACATTCTTCAAGATGTGTTGCAAGTACTATTAGTCATAGTTAGTTGTAAATTAAAAAGTAGCTGGTAGCCCATTTGTAAAAAATAAGACTTTGCCAGAGAGCCTATTTTGGTTACAATTATGAAACTATGCTCATACTAATAAAACTCACTCACAGTTATCCAATGCAATACCTGTTTTTACTATTACTGTGAAATTTGTGTGGGAAGACAGATAAACACAATTATCATTATAATAACACTAAAAGGCTTAACCACATGGCCATAGCTAATGGCATTCTTAGTTAATAACTTAGCAGAACTCTAAGGCGTATTAAGTTTTAATTTAAAACCTATATACTTTTTCATTAGTTTTGTAGATTAAGCTAGACAACTTGTTGAAGTCTCGAAATTGTCCGAATACAGCTTAATACTACAATCAGTGGAAATCTTTGCCCAAAATTAAGATAGAAAGTGCACACTCACAATCCAATCATCACTAAGAGACGCCGCTCCCACCCACTTGCCCAGTTCAGGTCGGGATACTTTGTTGTTCTTATGTGGTTGTAGTTTGTTGTGGCACTTTCCAGTTCTGATATCCCAGAGGCACACAAGGCCATCCTCACCGGAGGTAACTAGTTGTTGACCTCTGTATAATTGAACAATTAGACATAATAGAGTGCAATTTATAAAGGATAAAAAAGTATTTGACGGATACTTACTTGCCATGAACTGAATGCACAAAATCAGTATGTTCTTTATATGTACTAACAAGGCTACCATCTTCCAAATTAAATACATAAATTTTGTTATCGCCACACCCAGCATACAGTGACTCTGCGTCCTCAGATAGCCACATACTATTCACATCACATTGCTCTAATGTGGACTGAGCAGGTATCTTTATTATCCAAGAAGGCTTGCTCAACTTGGCTCCAAGAACAGTCTTCCATTCCCATCCCGAGATCTCATCAACAGAACCAATTATCAGGAATTTTTCAGTGCTCACAAGACTGCAAATTTGGCTGCCCGATTCGAACGAATGGATGTGCTTCGGTTTATTATAATCAGATGTAAAAAGCTCGGCAATGGGATTAAGAATGCGATCTAAACTGTAAGCAGTAATTTCAATTATAAAAACTTTACAAGGTAATAACAAAACAGCAATGCCGCTACTTACTCAAATACAGCAATCTGTCCATAAATATTGCCCGCTATCAAATATTTACCACACGGCGAGAATGTCTGGCTTAGTACAGTGTTGTATAACATTTTATCAAGCATTTTGATAAACAAAATTGAGGATTCTTTAGTATTTAGTACTTGCAGGGCTCAAGTTTTGTTTGTTTACAAATATAATCTTTTGAGGTTACTTCATTATTTTTAAAGGCAAAGGTTTTGTAAGACCATACAGCCTTAGTGTTTAGCATTAGTGTAAAGCTATCCTTAGAGTGAATGAACTAAACTAAACTATTGATTGAATTGACTGACTGACAGTAATGGAGAATGTTAACAAATTTTGATTATTATCTCTTCATATTCTCTGTCAAAAATAAAAAATACTGGTGAAAGAATTATTTCGATGCGTCAATTAGTTTTCGATTTATAAGTAAAATAAGTTGCTACCGCACGACGCGGGCTGCCGGTGGCGGTGTGACGTCACACCACAACTGGCTCGGTCTGGCTCACTCAGTACGCTCGCGGTCGCGCGCACTTGTCGTCTAAATTAAACCTAAATACTTTTAAAAATGTCTAATCCAACTGCTAGGAAATCATGTGTTGTGCCTAAATGTAAAAATACAACTATCAATTCGCCGGAAAAGTTGTTTTTTACAGTTCCAAAGGATACATACATACATCACCAAATCTTTTAACTTGAACATAACCAATAGGTACCATTAAACAATTTGTTATTAAAAATACAAATAAATAAAAAAGGTTTAGTTCATATCATCTACATTTGCAATAAAAAATAAATTAAATTACTTAAATAAAATAGTAAAGGTAAAGTGCATCTGTAACGTTCAACTACATCTAGATCGTATAGGTATCCTACTTCCTAGTTATATAATAAACGCGGAAGATTGTGTTTGTGTTTGTTATCTTTCACACAAAAAGTACTGAACGGATCTGGACGAAGACTGAAATAATCCATAGGCTTCTTTTAATCCTGGGAAAATGTACAGTTCCCGAGGGAAACGCGGGCGAAGCTGCTAACTAAAGCTAGTTAGTACTAAATCAATGCATGTATTTATTTAAATTTACTTAGAAGAGCGGTATCTTTGTATACATACTAGTGGCCGCCCGCGACTCCGTTCGCGTAGAAGTCTGTTTCCGTTGGAGTGAGAAGTTTTCCCGCGGTAAAAAATACCATGACAGTTTCATACATATTTTTTCTATTCACTCGCTATCGCAAATATCACTTGCCACTTGACTTGGGGGGGAGTAGTTTTTACGAGTAAGAGTAACAAACATTCATACATCCATACTCACAATCTTTCACATTTATAATATTAGAAGGACGTACCTACCTATAGCTACAAAACTATGATACATGATTTGTTGTCTTTAACAAAAAAAAATGATAGGTAGGTAGGTACCTACTTCTACTATTGGACTTGCATTCTTCCATTAGTATTTTTATTATATTGGTTATTTTGTTTTGATAAAACAGTTTGGAACATATCAAACATTTCGGCGGCAACAAAATCACTATTTCTTGATAAATAATGCGCAGTCATTAATTTATCTATTTTAGATAGATTACACGATTACCTTTTTTCGAATCCTATATCCAATTTATTAATAGAATAATAAACTATTAACGTATAATAACGAATAATATTTATATTTACTAATACGCGACCGAAAACACAAAAAAATAGACCAATTTTACCAAACAATAAAATTGATATTTTACTTCTGAAGCTCCTTCCGGTGTGAAGATGAGAGGCATCATTTGATTTGGTTATTTTTCTCCTGATTTAGGCCTTTTTATGATAAATATTGACTTATTTTTGTATGATGGTAAACAATCTTGATGTAAATATTATTCAACCTACCACAAACAAACAGTTATCACCATGACAGTTTACTTTGTCAGTGGCGATCGTTATATTCCTCATTGCAGCTCATCTTCACCAGGCAGTCATTTAAATATACCGGAAGGAGCTTCAGAAGTAAAATATCAATTTTATTGTTTGGTAAAATTGGTCTATTTTACATCTTCGCTCCTTCCGGTGTGAAGATGAGATATGTTTGTTATCGCCTGGTGGTTTATAGGTATGGTTGTAGTAAAAGATTACTTTTATAATTTTTTGAAACATTTACTTCAAAACAAAAAATATTTTAACATGAAAACTAAAAACAAGTTGATGATCCCTTTATGAACTAATTAAGTATTTCCTTAAGAATACAATGGCAATTACTTATTTGCAATAATTAAACAGAATCAAAAAAGCTACTCAAACATTGTCTTTTGTCATCTAAAATCACAGACTTTTGATTAATTTCCTTTTTGTAAAACTTTAAAAAGGTATTTGGCTGTCTCCAGTTTCCTCTAGACATAATCTGATCTATAGGCATATCCAGCAACCAATTTAATGACGCTACCGCAGCTCTTGTACTGCCAGGAGAAGCCTTTAAGTTGGAGTCTTTAAAAATTGATTTAATCCAGGATGATATTACTGTTCTAGAAGCTGGTTTCATTATTGGTTTGCTTGATAGGAACAACTCGTCAATACCATTTCTAGAACTTTCTGTTAATTCTATAACTTTCCTTATCCAGAACACGGGACAAATTGAATCTGAATCAGTATTTCTGACTAGTTTCCAAGCAGATTGCTGGTAATTAAGAGAATCAGTTTTGGAGCCAAATTTTGGGTACAAAGTAATACTAGTTTCATTATCTACAAAATGATTTAAATCTACACATAATAGCGTTAAATCATGGACACGTCTACCAGAAGCTAATAAAAGTATCAAAGCGCAACGACGGTTCGCTTCAAATCGTGAAATGTCTGATGGAAAATTATTATGTAACCAATCCATTAGAATCCGTGGATCCCAAGTTGTGGCCAAGGAAAGCTTTGGTTTTTGAAGAGCTATAGACTTTAGAACCTGTTTTATAATTATGTCATTACTCAGCTTTAACTTTAAATGAGGTTCGCAAAAAACTGAAATGACCGATTTGTGCAGTAAAATCGAGCTATATGAAAGCTTTTCACTTAAATGTAAATGAGCTAAAAATTTTGCTACTGATGAACTCGTAGGCTTACAGTGAGAGATATTATTATTTTTTGCGTAACTAACCCAACGATTCCAAGCAGGTTTGTATACTGATAATGTTGATTTTCTCCAGCTTTTGGTAATTAATTCTAATTCATCTTTATTCCAATTCTTCAAAACATCTTCCCACCCTGTATTAGCCAGGCCTCCAATTTCAAGTCCTCTACTTTGGGAGGTGGTAGGCCGGTCGTCATGTCTATTAAGGAGGTTCGAAGATTGGGAATTTTTAATGGGTCTCGAATTGCTCTTCTCGCTAGGTCTGCTCTCCAAAATGTTTGTTTCCAATGAGGGACAACAATTATGTATTTGCCCGCTGCTGAGTTCAGGTGTTGGAGTACCTGCGGTATTAGGCAAGGCGGTGGGAAAATCCATGCTAGGCTGTATTTCCATTGTTGACTGAAGGCGTTGTGAAATTCGGCGTTTTGATCCCAACAGTCCAGGCTGCAATACCTTGCCGTTACCTGAGCTATCTTGGATGCGAACAGATCGATTTCCGGATGACCCAACGTATGGAATATCGGAAATGTTCCGTTGGGCAGAAGGTGCCATTCTGGCAACTGACGTCCCCGTGAGATCCGATCTGCTATCCCATTGAGATGGCCGGGCAGATGTTGGAAGACTAAAAATATATTCCAAGCCTGAGTCATTTCTAATATTGAACGAGCCTCGTTCAGTAGGTTTAGAGATTTCGTGCCCCCTTGATTTTTCAGATAAGCCAGCGCGGTACGATTGTCCGACTGAACTAGAAGAGTTGTATTTTTCAACTGGTTTAGGTTTTGCGATATAGCCTTGTTTATCGCGTGAAGTTCTTTGAGGTTTGAGTGCCATTTGTTTTGAGATTGGGTCCAGTACCCCTGTAATACCTCGTTGTTGAGCATTGCTCCCCATCCGTGATCTGCTGCATCGGTGACCAGGAAATTCGCTATGATCGGCACATGCACTGGGGAGCTTTCGTGAATAGCTTCTTTCCACCAAACTAGTTCTGCCAGAACATTTGGAGGTATCAAATGTTTTTTCTTGGGATTGGGACGTAATGTTTGATTGCTGTGCCTTTGTATCAAACGGCAGTGAAGTCTGCCTAACGGTATCACAAAACAAGCGAAATTCAAACCCCCTAGTAAAACCTGAGCTTGCCGGAGGGTCCAACGCCTCACCAATAAGACTCTGTTTAAAATACTTATTATTTTGCTGATCTTTTGTGGGGGCAGTGATTTGGAGTTTAATTTCAGGTCCCAGGTGATACCTAAGTAGTCTAGGCGCTGCGTTGGACGTGTTACCGATTTGTCCACATTGACCGTCCAGCCTAGTTGCTTTAATAAATGGAGTGTCTCGGAAATGTGTTTGGTCAGTTCTAGGTGGTTTTGCGAAGCTAAAAGGTAGTCGTCCAAATACACCATTATCCGTATGCCTTTCTTTCTTAGTTTCTCTGCTACCCAATTTGTGAGGCAAGAAAATATTTTCGGGGCACATGAAAGACCGAACGGTAGGCAGGTCATTTGTAATATTTTGCCTTGGTAACTGATTCGAAGATATCTGCGGTGTGAAGTTACAATCGGAACATGAAAGTATGCCTGAGTAAGATCTATTTTGGCTATCCAATCGTGTTGCTGTAAAAACTTTGGCACATTTAAATGGGACAGCAGGTGAAACGTCATAGGTTTCACATAGTCGTTCAGGTGTTTTAAGTTTAAGATTGGTCTGTGGCCCCCGTCCGATTTTGGAACCAAAAACATTGGAGATATAAAGCTCGCCGAGCTTTGGGCTGGTTCCAGAATTTGGCATTTGAGCATGTTCGAAATGTGACTTGACATTTCCGATCCTTCGGCGGTAATCAGATTTTTTGGACATTTTTGTGGAATTAGCAAAGGGGGTTTCCTTATGAATGGTATTCTCATACCCGAAATTATATTGAGGCAGAATTTGGGTGCGTTCAGAATTTTCCACACCTGTAGATATTTTATAAGACAACCCCCTGTAAATGTCTTCTTGCAGTCATTTACCACGCTTTCGTTTCGATTCATGGTGTCGAAATGTATGATCTTGCTGCCTTCTTTTTCTATTGTTGTAGATATTCTGCCCCGCTGTATTGTAGGACGTCTGTCCCGCGGTATTGATGTTATACTGCCCAGCGGGGGATTCAGAATATTTTTTGTATGGAGTGGTGTAACGAAAGGACTGGTTTTGTACCGGTTTATATTTCTGAGAAACGGATTTATAATTTTTTTCATTCGGATTAAACTTCAAGTTCATACGAGAGTGTTTATGGAATAATTTAGAGCTACCTCCATTTTCCACAATAATCTTTTCAAGTTGGATATTTTCAAACAAATGTGTGTCGGAAGGTGGTACTTCGCGAATTTTTTCGGCAACAATAGAATGAGAACATTGCTTCAAAATATAATTACGTCGCTGCTGAATTAAGCTTGCACGTTTGCCACATGTCATCTGCAATATTTCATTCGTAAGATCAAATTCTTTGTCATCAATAAAGAGTTGCGTGATTTTATCTGTTATTGAAGAGGGGTTTAAATTATCACTCGAATGGCACCAATTTACAAGATCTTGTAAACGGTTTTGTAAATTTGACTTTTGTATTAGAACAGCATGCGTAACCGCAGCTAGTGTGTTCTCAAAATCAGGTAAACAATTCGCCGAATTGTCGAATGGTCTGAGTTCTGTGTTAGTTTTAAGAGCACAAAATCCTGGAGTAAACAGATGACTTTTTTGAGCCTCAAAAAATGGTATTTCCATCCAATCTGGACGGCCAAACTTTTGAATGTTAGTAACAGTTGCTAATTCTTCTGGTTTCACCGGTTTTATTTTCGGTGTTTTCATTAATACTTCTGGGTATGAAGTAGGCAAGTTAGGGGTAGATTGAACAACTGTGTCGGAATTTATAGCCCCAGCCTGGGGTATTTCATCTTGAAAAGTATAAACTTGTTGATCTGGGTGATAAACAAGATATGAGGGGACATCATTGACAGGAGCCTCCTGCACTGATGGTTCTAATAAATCTGCCACTTGCACATTTTGTAAAAAGTCTGCACATGGGTTGGGTTGTTCAGGTAAATTCGATACATTTTGTTCAGCCTGAACAAAACATGTATTATAAGTAGGTGGTACAGCCTGTACCTGAGTGTAAGCCGCCGGCTCCTCTGTCATATTATTATCATAGCACGTACTAACCTGATGTTTCTGAAAATGGGCTTGATTGTTTGAAATCAGTTTCTCTAACTTATTAACTTGATCAATTACAAAATTTAATTTTCGGTTTTTACGATTTTTATGCTTATTCCTTCTACGATTACGGCGTCTACCATATTTAAACTTAGGTGAAGAATCGTAGCTATCTGAATTTGAGCTATCGTAACTTTGTTCATGAGATGCACTATCCGTATCAGATTCTGCCATAATTTTTAAAAAATATAACCAATGAGCACGTGTTAACAGTGTGAATTCAAATGATGCAATGAGGAATATAACGATCGCCACTGACAAAGTAAACTGTCATGGTGATAACTGTTTGTTTGTGGTAGGTTGAATAATATTTACATCAAGATTGTTTACCATCATACAAAAATAAGTCAATATTTATCATAAAAAGGCCTAAATCAGGAGAAAAATAACCAAATCAAATGATGCCTCTCATCTTCACACCGGAAGGAGCGAAGATGTAAAATAATACATTAAAAGTTAAATAAATAAAAAAAAATAATAAAATACTGCGCCAGTTATATGCGCCACCGCTGGCGCGTTGTGGTAAGACGTCACAAGCGGTCACGTGACTGTTAGCGGGACTCGATATTTTTCAAAACTTTGAATGCCTATAAAATCAAAACTACTGGGTATTTTTGATTACAACAAAAACTAGTGTATTTGTATGCATACAGGCTTTACTGAGACAAAATTTCAAGCGATTTGGCATACCTAGTAACATTCTCCATTATAGATATCGTAAGAAGCCACGCTGATAACGTCTTTTAGGTACTCAGAAAAAAAGATGGCGGCTCTTTTAGGTTCAATAGGTTTTAAAATACAGACTGAAAGAAAACAAAATGACAACCATCAACATTAGAGTTGTATGTGTTAGGTATTGTATGAAAGCAAAACGTATTTATGTCGCAGTCCCTAGGTTTCTTACATCATTGGTCGTTGCACTACTGACTGACTGACCGTCACTGACGGATTAAATAAATGACATTAAAAAAAATCAAGCATGCAAGATGGACGTGTGAAAACTAAAGATGAAAAATTAATTTCTGGTTATAAATTGTGTAAGAAACCTAATAAAATCTGTTAAAAATCTTGCTTGCTAGCTAAATTCATCTATTCAAAAACCATCGTTACCCTTTTACTCGCCAACACCACGCAAAACGTATAAAATTACGTCGTAAAATTTTTCGTGGCATCGTCAACATAATTCTTCTGAGTGTTTTTGTAATATTATCCACATCATTTTAGATTAACCACGGCGCAAAATGTACAACGGCATCGGTTTAACTACACCAAGAGGTTCCGGAACGAATGGATATGTGCAAAGAAATTGGGCTTCTGCTAGAAAAACTAAGGATTCGGTGAACTATCGGACTGAGGAAGAAATTGCTAAATTAGACTCTGCATCTAATAGACAGCCTAATCAAGAAATACTTGACCATGAAAGAAAGAGGAAAATAGAAGTAAAATGTGCAGTACTTGAAGATAGTCTTGAAGAGCAGGGGTAAGTACCTATATTAGGTTATTTTTATAGCAACCTTAAAGTATCAAACAATTTAATTTTTAAATGGGTCACATGGTCTTTATGCTATACATTTGCAGAAAAAAAAACTTAAGACCGCCCGGAGAAATAGGTTTGGCTATAATCCTTATCAGTATATTTTGAACCAATCAAACAATAGCTATAATAACTTTAAAATTCAATGTGATACTTATTCTTGTTAATATTATTTAAAATTTTGTAGAAATATCAGGCTTTGGCATAACACATTAAAAAATGGTTTGAATTTGCAATAGTTACCAAACCAGCAGATTATACTGGATTAGCCCTACGCAAATACACTTATCCCTGGTTTAAATAGGAAATATATTTCTGTGGGTTTTATGAAACAGTCTTCCACTTTTGGAAAGAAAAAATGAAGTTTGAAGTGCATTTAGATTTTTATAAACAGTCAATATAATAAAGTTAGGGCATCTTTAGGAAAACGGTTAAAGTTTTGAAATCGGTCGCCTGATTTAGGGGTTTTGGGGGGTTGGGGGGGGTGGGGGGGGAGGGGTCTGAACCCCCCCTGACCATTTTCAGCTGCCGGAAAAAAAAGGGGGCGCCAAAAAAAAATTTTTTTTTTTAAACCCCTTAATATGGCGACCTTTAGTAGCCAATTTATATATATAAAAACTCGCTTCAATCATGAGTCAACGGAGTCCCGCTTCGCGGGACTCCTTTTTCTGGCAGTTTAAAAACAGTAACCTAACTAACCTAACCCATTGATGTCGGATTGTGTCAACTCGGAGTAAGACATTGCTATTAATTACCTAAGAATTATGTAAACACACTTAATGAATACAATCTGATTACCTCGATTGTATTTAAAATTAAGATTGTAGAAAAACCACAATATCATTCATCCAAGATGCTCAATGCGTTCCGATTCACGCAATTGTGCTAGTATTTAGGAAATTTTGAATTTTTTTTAAAAATATTTAGACGCGACTCCGGCAGCCAAAATTACTTGTAGGGGGTTCAGACCCCTCCTCCCCACCCCCCCCAAACCCCCCACAACCCTTAAATCAGGCGACCGATTTCAAAACCCAACCCAGGAAAACTGATTACCATTCCATAAATAACATCAAGTAATTAATTGTGAATAAATTAATTACAAGTGACTCACCTATGTATTGCAATGGTGAAATATGTCCAACTTGTTCACAAAAAAATGAAATTACAAAAATAGAATAAGAACTTGCTAACAAGATGGCATCAACTACATGTTAATAAGGGTTTAGAAGGAATAAGTGAACAAACATACAAATGGCGACCTTTATTTTGCGCAAACAGTAACTAGTCATCAGTTTAAATATTCTGCAGAAAGAAGGATTTCATTATTTATTTTATATCAGGGGTCAAAATTATCAAGATAATTATTTTCTATGATATTTACCACTTTGAACCCTGCCTAATATGATGTTCAAAGGGTCCACCGTTGCATCCCTTTTTATGTTCAAGAGGTTTTACTTAAAGAGGAAATAAATAGCTTCTATTTGCAAGCCATCATAGGAAGTGATGCATCCGCGTTTTTCTTGCAATGGAAAAAGTGGGAGAACCTATTCCAGTATTACCATCAATAGAAGAACATAATTGTTGGAAAGTATATGAGTTTGGTTCATAAATTTACATTCTCTTGCTAGCAGGTAGTAACCAACTACCAACTGTGTTATCAATTCTAGTAGATGAAGGCTTAGAAGTTTTGTTAACATATTATGCATACTGCAAACTCTGCCAACTAGTTTGTGATTAGTTTTCTTGCAAAGTGATTCTAGTTTAGTAGTTGCAGTAGTAACTATAGGGATTCACGTTTTCTCATGAGGGGAATACACACATCAACATCGTCTAGGGATATTTTGAATTCACTTAGTTTACTCAAAATTTATTAAAAATAACATACAACATGTATATATTTTTATGAAGCTCATTTATCAGGCTACAGTAACAAAATAAAATAAATCATTTTTTTTTGCGTAAAAGTGGATTTTTTTTAATAAAGAAAAAAGTGAAAAAAATGTAAAAGTAACAATGAATGTGTTTCTCAAGGAAAAGTGAAAAATAATCAGAAATTATTGTATAATTATATAATTATAATAATTATATAATTATTTAGATTTGAACGGTATTGTGAAAAATCAGTAGTCAGTAAAACCATCCACGACGTTAAAAACGGTCCAACGTTTTTTATGCTTTGGATTAAGTTATCCAAGTCCGGCTAAGTGGCAAAAAAAGATGTTCTTTCGTCGCAATGTTTGTAGCGAAGTTCCTTAAAGCTCTTATTTAAAGCATATCCTACGCGTATTTAATGGGGTTTAGGTCAGGCGACTGAGTGGGCTAGCCTAGGACCGATAATTCGTGCTCTTGCAACCAGCTCGTCACCACTCTCGCTGTGTGCGGACGGACTTTGTCGTTCATCAGCGTGAATTCTTGGCCCATTTGCAGTTTGTCGGGGTAGATTATTAGTTCTAGCACCTCGTTACAATATTTTTCAGCTGACATGGTGTTTCTGATCCAAACGGGGTCTGTTCTTCCACCAACACGAATTTTCGCCCAAACCTTAATTGTCCCGCCGTGGTATGGAAGGACTTCCTGTGGGTGTCGCAGACGGCACTCACCGCCAGGAACTCGCTAAACACGTACTCTACGTGTATCAGGATGGAAACCGAACCGTGAGCATCTTCCCAGAGCAAATGTTCACGAACCCACTCTAGCCGTCGTCCACGATTTTCTCGGCGTAGTGCTGGAGTACGAAGCGGTCTGCGAGCATGAAGATTAGCTTCATGCAGCCCTCTCCTCACAGTTTCATCACTCACAAGCAACTGGTGCTCTGACTGGAGCCTCTGAACCAACTGCTTGGCCGTAAAATTTGGTTGCCGTCTCGCGGCAACTTGCAAATTTCGGTCTTGTCGTTGAGTGATTAAGTGTTTCCCGCCTGGGTGTCTTTCAGCCATCTCACGGAGAGCACGATAACATGACCATAAGCTTCATATCACGTTTTGTCTTGTTACCATCTCCTCAGCAATATTCCGTTGAGTAGCCCCAGCTTGGAGCATGCCTACTGCCCGTAACATTTCTTTCCTCGTTCAATAGCCCCGCTGCATAATGCACACAATAACATTAATTGATAATTTACCGATAACTTGCTATAAAACTTAAATTTGGCACAAAAAAATGTCAAAAGTTACTGTAGGTAAATGAAACCTTCAGACTTCGCTACCATTATGCAGCATGAATCTTTTGTTTTTATTTTTTTTTCTCAAATTCAAATTTAGAATCGTTCAACAAGGTTTACAAAATAAACTTTCTTCAAAAAAAATTAAAATTAATCAGTATTTTTTGAGTTTAAGAACTTTATACAAAATATCCCTAGACGATGTTGATGTGTGTATTATAGATCAAAAGTCATAGGGTTATTTTATGTAATTCTTCATTGTTTAATAACAAAGTTATGTATTCTGTATTTAGTTAAATAGATTTAGTTTGAGTTAAGAACATTTATCAATTTAATTATTTTATTCTAACTTAATATCTTTCATTAAATTATCCAAAACGATTGAATTAAATGACCAGACGGACATGAGCATCCTATGAAAACGTCTGCCCTTCTAATTGGTAAAACCGCCACCAGGTTTTATAACAGAACCCTATAAAACATATTTTTTTTTAATCCAATTACGACACCTCGTTTAATTTATTAAATAAACATCGTGACAACATGACGTGGACTTTTAAACGAGTCGGTAAAACGTGTTCACGGTGTGAGGTTTTATACAAAAACGAAAGACCAATTTTGTCGATAACTTAATTAAAAAATATGCCATATATTTCCCAATTTATAGTCCGTTAAATAAAAATATATAAATAAATGTAAATAATGGTGTTGGCCTGTGGAAACTGCTATTTTGGTTCATTTAACTAAAAGATCTTTTTATTCTTAGGAATTGAAATAACAAAACCCTAGTAACTCTTGAAAAGTAAGCAGGTATTCGATTTCACATTTGTTTACTTTTTTTTCTATAACTATACAAGTGTCGATATCGATCTACGAGTATATTGCCCCTTGCTTCCTAATATAAAGCACAGGCGCTTGCGACCCCTCGCTATGAAATTCACCCCCTTTCGAGGGTTTTTGTCCTTTGTTGCGCCGGAGTGTGATCAATAATTCAGCGAGGTATGACTACCCCAGTACATTGCTCAGTCAACTCCCAGGGACGAAGTGTAAATGGCGTTATCGCTGTTTTTTATTGTTTTAAAGTAATTTGACGCGATTGCAATACCGCCGTGTATTATGCATTGGTACGTGCAAGGAGATTTTCTTCATTGCGCTGCAATAGTTGTGGCTGCGCTCACGTGTGTTTCAGTTTGTTTGGCTTGTTGTTAATTGGTTAATGAGTGTGTCGTTGGTTTGGTTGCGCAGGTTGCCCCGGGAGGAGATCGCGGCCAGGGTGGCAGCGTTCAGAGCTAAGCTGTCGGAGACGGGAGAACCGAAACAACAACCCAAAGATGAGTTTGGAAGAGTCGCGTAAGTATTTACTCTTTTAATTTTAGTCACACATAGCTTAAATACTTGTTCAAATTTTGATTAATAGGTTTTCCAATAACAATTTGAGTAGCTAAGGTATAAAATGTAAGAATTAATGGAACAGTACAATTAATTTGATTTACAAGCATGAAATTCAGTCAACTTTAATTAATTTCTACGCCAATTCTATATTGTAATCGATTCAACGTGGTTGGTTTCTTTTAAGAGATTAGTTACAGCAAATATGCCTTTCCATGTAATGGTTTGTCGGTACCACATTACTATATTTTTACTAAACGGAATTAGGTATTTAAAATCCGTATAAAAACATAAATGATGCGACTTCTCTATCTTATTAGCTTTTTTTTACAAAGCATTGCATTTTCCGTAGCGTTTAAGTTCATAAAAGTCTGTAGTAAGTACAGCTCCCTTCTATTTCGTATTAAAGTAGGTGTCGCTTGAACAACTAGATCACGTTGGTGGGTAGTTATCGATTCTGTGACGTCACCTCGCTCCCCGCACCCTTGCATCGTAGGGGAGGCAGGACTCGATAGCCTGCCGAGCTACGACTTGTTAACTAAAGGTCACGAACGTTAAATAAACGGCACGAGGCTTATTTTGGGAAATGGAAAGCAAATCATTCGAAAGAACAATCGTTGTTTTTGTTTGAGATTATCTGCAGGTTGACTTTGAATTGAAAGGAATAAACATACAGACAAGTGTTGTAATTTCTTTTGCGGTACAATAATTTTGTTGGAACAAAGTTTTTGGATGACCTTATTAATATTAAAATGTATGTATAGGGACAGCTGTTGCTACTAACGTAGGTAGGGTTTGCGTGTCTAAATACCGTTTCAAATATTCGTTTTTTGTTGGTGTGTAAAAAAAAACTTTAAAATGAAAAAATCACTATCAATAAAACTCTTTTTAACAGTTTACAACTAGTTATCAATTGCATATTTTCGTCGTTTAGTTTTTTTTTTAAACACCGTAGTCGCTTTATTCACAATTGACACGTTATGTTTTATCAATAGGTATAACGTTTTGCGTAATATTTGCGCGTAAGTCATAACACTTGTGCAGTTTGTATCAATGTTCCTTGCGACAGAAACGTATGAGTTTGACAGGCAGACATGGCACGAAGCTATTTGTGCCTGTAAGTGATTAATCAGCTGTCGACTCTACTAATAGTTATCTTTGTTCTGTAGGAAGAAAATAAAACTGCGAAAGATTCAATGCTCTAAACTTCAGTGGTTTAGTTTTTAATATGACGTGTAAAAGCGAGCGCGTGTTCAAGCTATATAACTTATAGCCGTCAACGTAAATCACGTTATCGAAATATTGTTCAGTTCTTTTTACAGCTCTTTGAATTTTACCATAAGTTTTGGTAAAATAGCTTCTGGTTTTTCTATAATTTTATTAACCAATTATTGTCGAGGGCCTTGTCAAATCAGTTTTGTGATGTAGGGGATCAATTCTAGCACAATGGTTTTGTTCTAGAGTTATGTTAAAATGAAATACGCTAGGTAATCGGCTCAGTGTGCTAATTTAAAAGGGGTGAATTATGCAAGCGTCGGTTCGTTAGATAAAAAGGGGTGTTAAGAGTGGGCGGTCCCCGGTGGGGTGGGTTGGGGGTGGGATGTGATGTTTGCGCAGAGTGCGCGCGTCTGCGTACTTCCTGTTATTGCAGCGTCCCTTTGATCGTCAGTAGTGTCGCCGGCCCGCCGCCGGCCGCTCTATCATGTAGCAACACTCCCCACGCCTTCAAACGTCTTCCAACGGCACTCGCCGCCATGTTGTAGTGTCATAGTAATAATTAGTCTAAGAAACCAAGTCTTCCATTAGTCGTAAGTAGGCTAAGATGCAGAGGGGCAGGGTGTCGCGTCGCGATAGCGATAGGTTAGTGTTCGAGCGTCTATGGCGGGGTAGCTTCGGTGTGGTGGGGGGGTCGCGGCGGGCGCGCGCGGCCTCGCACGACTCGCTGGCCGCGGCGCAGGGCCTCAGCCAGCCCTCGGTCGTGGACTGCCTGGAACCCGCCATCAGGACCATCCTCGAGGGCATCAGGAACTCCTGCTGTTGTAGATGCAGCTGCTCCGCAGATCGCAATCACTCTAACCCAAATTTGCAGGTCTGTCTCTCTAACGAGCAAGAGAGGAAGTCCATGCGCTCCGTCATAAGGTGTGCATTCCATTTTATCGATTCGTTACCGTAGCTCTATGTAGGTCGTATGTAGTCGTTAAAATTTGACGCGTTTGCAAATAATTTAACGTCACGAGGTTCACGATAACAAAACCTATTGTACTATAAACTTTAAATCACTTGAAACAAAATACTCTATAAGCATAGTGATGGAACTAGAGAAATAAGTTTAATTTTTATTTCCCTATTTTTAGCGCCCTTAGGTGCTCAACAGGTAAATATGTGATAGTGTTTTACTATTTGGCTAAATGCGTAGCACTGTATCTATCTCTGTTAATATGCTAAAGACATAAAACTGATATACTTATTTCACTTATACGATTAAGTCTTACATTGCAAATTAGAGAAAGTACAGAAATCATTTTAACCTTAACTTTGTCTAAATCTAAAACAAGAGTAACCATCCACCAAATCAACATTGTCTACCTTACCAACGGTAACAGTCTCTCCGTTATCCACCACAAACAACTCTCGCCCTTATTCCCCCGTCATCAAGACCCATATTTCTGCAGCGTGCGCGAGACCCACGCGGTGGCGGAGGCCCAGCAGGAGAAGAACGCCCGGCTGCGCGCCGCCTTCGGGATCTCGCCGCGGTTCGTGGAGGGCTCTAGCTTGGAGCCGGAGCGGCGGGCCAGGGAACAGGCGGCCAAGTACCCGCTGATTAGAACGCCCAGCCATGAAAGAGAAGAAAGGGACGGCAAGCGCAAGAAACGAAGGTGAGCTGCACACTGTTTTATTAAGCCAGGCCGTGTGCGGTGAGTCCATATAAAATGTATGAAAATTACAGGAAATATGCCAGTGGCGGCGTTGTCAATTTTAAGAAGGTAGCAGAAGCTTATAGAGGTAGAGATTCCTGCAGCATTAAGATGCAAGAGCGTTGTCAACTTTAGGGAATTTACATGTTAAGAATCGGTGACAGTAATTAATATTGATGAACACTCAGACTGTTTGACAGAAGAAGTAGATAGGCTAATGTTAATAAAGTTACAAAAAACCGGAAACTGAACTGTAGTTAATCGAAATAAAACAAAAACTCCCAAAAGTTTTACACATGCGAAAGTAATGCGCTATATCACACTAAAGTATATGTTATATCTTTTACAGCACATCACCAGAGGCGAAGAAACTCAAGAAGAAAAAGTCCAAGAAAAACAAAAAGGAAAAGTAAGTTGGTTTCCTTTCATTTAAAACTTAATAACTGATATGGAAATACTCTTAAAAATACATTTTAATTTAGACAGGTCACGTTTCGTTTATCACGAAGGCAAGTATTATATTATTAACATATAATTAAATTATAACTATCACTGCGTGTCATATTTACGGCGGATTTGAAATTACAGGCAAAGGAAAATGTTATGGGATTACGTGCTTAGGTACAGTATTGTGATGTTTCTAATAAAACCTGTTTCCAGTCTATTTATATCTCCTGTTTTCTTGTTGCAGTATTTAGGGCCTTTGAAAGTATTTTATGGGGCTTATGATATTTATGCTTTGTTTATTTAACTAATATAGCGAAGAAAAACTTTAGGTATTTGTAACACATTTTTTCACCTACCGAAATAGACTATTAATGGAACCCAATAATAACGATGTCTCGTTAGTGTGTAACTATTATCTTTTTCATTTCCAATTTTAATTGCATTTGTTGTTTGTTAAAAAAAGGTACTTTTATCATTTCCCTACCTACCATTACTTTATTTTACTACTAGCTTTGCGCCCTGCGGTTTCACCCGCGACTAAATGGTTTTCCCGTGGGAATGAGGCTTTTTCCCGCAGTAAAATTATCGTATTTTCTTCTTCCCTGGGTGTCGAACTATCTCTATCCCAAAAGTAACTTTTCTGGTTGATTTTTACACCTTGTGTCCGAAAAACCCAAATATCTTACGGAACCCTTTTTTCCAAAATAAAATATAGTCTATGTTACTCGTGGATAATGTAGCTTTCGAATGGTGAAAGAATTTTTAAAATCGGTGCAGTAGTTTTTGAGCCTATTCGACACAACCAAAGTTTTCCTCTTTGTAATATTTTCCTCCAATAACCTGACCCATTTGTCCCAGGGAGTCCAGCAAGAAGAAGAAGAAGCGCAGCAAGTCCTCCGACTCTGGAACATCCAGCAGTTCCGACCGCGATTCTGACTCCAGTTCCGACGAGGATCGCCACAAGAGAAAGAAGAAGGTACGTTCCTGTTTCAACTAATACCTACCTATATGTGTTCACACATTATTCTATTACGGCAAAGTGTTTTTGAGATTGTGGTTAAAGTTGCAAATTGAATAGAACTACGAGTATGTTTGTTAACACAATCTTAAAATCAATGTAACTGGTAACATTATGTTTCGTTGGGACTATACCTTTGTTGGGGCTTACCGAACCTATGAAAACCCATTTGGAGTTATTTTTTCGATCATTAATTATGATTTGTTTAGCAAAATAATACTTGACGTTAGCTGGTCTTTCTTGGCTTATTATTTGTTAGTTATATACATGTTGTACTCTCTCACTCACATTAGAGTACCGACAATATTATTTCAGCACAAAGTTATACCTCCCCCCCCCCCCGCATTTGAATTGAGCTTTTCTTATTTTGATTTGTCTAATTCTTGCATTCTTTGACAAAAAATCCAAAAGGTTACACTTTATTCAATTTTAGAGGTTTCAAAAATGTTACTGTAATTTAATTTCACAATTTCGGGGTGCCTAACATAATACGAAAATAGATGTATGTTTCCTACTCTTGCCTTTTGTTTTATTATTTCTGTACATACAAGAAAATGGACAGTAAAAATTATCTGTTTAACTGTGCATCATTTCATAGGATAGCCATCTTTATCAGAAGAAATAACGTTTACTGTAAGTATCACAAAACAATAACATCAGTAAGAACACTATGTTAGGTGATAATACTAAAATTATTGACATAATAATTTTGGTAATGCATTTTGAGTGTTAACTGTTATTAACCGATTGTAAGTCGTAAGTCTCGGAGACCCAGGGTCTAAAGCGCATAGTTTCTTACAAGCATGGTGTTGTGTAGTACTTCGAAATGGATGGTTACACACTTAACGCGTTGTGTTCCACGTGTGTAATACGAAAACTCGTGAAATAATAACGTTGTTACATAAAAAACTAAGTCCTTCGAGCCGGATCTTTCGTATTACACGCTCGCTATGTATGTCCAATTTGATTTGTATTTGAAAATGTAACTAATCCATAACATTCTCCCTCTTCTCATTTACCGAAAACTAATTAAGGATGCTCCACATGTTTAAATGGTACACAATACCACCACCGTATGTCGAATAAGGTACGTCTGAGAAGTGTTCACATTACATTTATTATTTTTGTGTCCTAAGTGTATTTACGTATTTAATTAATAAAGAATATAATATTTATTGGAATTGAGTAATGTGTTATTAACTTATTATAACGCTACTGTAAGACGCACTGGTGCCAAGAATCTTATTTAAGAGGATGTTATGGATGAATTGTTATCAATTATTAAGAAATTCGTCAGTCAATATACTTTTTGCTTTTGTAACTGCTTTTAGGTATATTTGTTTTAATGAATTATAGTTTTTTTTTCTAGTGGTGCATGTACGATTTTTGTTATAGAAGTTCTTCATTCTAGTTTTGTTTCGTTGACTCTTGACTAATTTAGTTTACAAAAATGATTGAGGAATTTCGCTCTTTGTTTAATTATAATTATTTTTTGGCATTACCACTCTAGCCTTCATGTATTGGCACTGGTGTTTTGTGTGCTCTACGTTGACGGTGTCATATGCTAACTCTGTTGAAATTTGACAGAAAAAAACTAGCAGTAGAAAAAGTCCAGACCGTCGTGGCAGTAGCGAAGCATCTTCACGCCACAGGTTAGCAAAAATATTTGATTATCATTACAGTTTAATTTACCTTTAGAAAACTTACTTATTATAAATTTTGTAGTTCCCCAGCAAATCAAGTCAAAGAACGCCCCCGAGAGCGTAGCCCGGTTACCGACAGAAACAGTTACAATAGACAAGAGAAAGAACGCACCGACAGGAACAAGAGAACCAACCATCGAGATGACGACAGAAACTCCCGACAGAAAGACTACAGACGAAGAGACGAGCGCAGTTCCTCCCGAGAACCCTCCCTTGAATACCGACACAAGTCGTACGTCACCAAGATCGACAACAAGCGCCGGGAACCTTCAGAACCGAGGCACAAACCGGAGACGCGCGCGAGACGAGAATCCACGTCGGAATCCGAAACAGAACCACCTCCCCGACCGGACAAGAGAGACAGGAAACAACGACCGCGGGACGCCAGCGCCTCCCCACCACCCGAGAAACGAAGGCGAGAATCACCCGTCGCCAACAACAGAGATAACAAACGGGACACGGAAAAATCTAGAAAAGAAAGCCCGACGCGATACGAGAGGAAACGACGCAGCCCCTCCCCAGAATATAGGAAGAGGAACGAGTACAATGAGAAAGAGAAGGATAGACCAGAGAGAAGATACCGAGAGGAAGACGAGGTCAGGGAAGAGCTGCGGAGACGTAAAGCAGAGTACGAGGAATTGTCGAGGAAGGAAGATAAACCTCGCAGGAGAAGCCGCGATCGACGAGAAAGCAGCGGAGACTCTTCACGACACAGGTAACATCATAAATACCAGTAAAATATTGTAATAACTTTTGATTTGATTCCTAATTGTTATACTTTAACTTTCAGTTCACCAGTAAAACAAGCCAAAGAACGCCCGCGCGAGCGCACCGAAGTCAACAACAAACAAGACAAGGAACGTAAGAACACAAACAGAAGAAACAACCAACGCGAGGAAGAGCTACTGAGAAAATTCAGACAAATAGAGACCGACAAACGCCGAGACGGAAGCTCGTCCACGGATCGCGACTCGTCCCCAGAATACAGACACAAGTCCTACGTCACCAAGATCGAGAAGAGAAAAAAAGAACAGTCGAGAGAACCGGAGAAAATCACATCCAAGCTAGTCAACCGCTCCAAACGAGACACCACCCCAGACTCGGACCGAGAGACAACGCGCAACGACAAGAAAGATAAAAAGCAGAGAGCTCGTGAACCGTCTAAGTCACCACCACAAGAGAAACGAAGACGTAACCGAAGCCAGTCCAGAGAAGTGCCGGAACATAACCGGGCGAGATCCCCGGAGAAAAGGAGGAACAAAGAATCTGACAGAAACAAACACGACTCGAGGAGATCCTCCCCCGAATCAGACATCGCGCCACCACCAAAGCTCCGGATCGACATTCTAGCCAGCAAAGTTCACTACAAGAGAAGCCTGTCACCTAAAGAGTCAAAAAGAAGAAGTCCATCTGTAGAGATCAAAGACTTGCGTCGCGACAGTCCTGTTGAACGAAAAGAGAGAAAACGAAGCCCGTCACCGCGCCGAGAGCCGCGCCGGCGCAGTCCCTCGCCCGTGAAGGAAATCAGACGCCGCAGCCCACCGCCTGAAGCTGTTCCCGCTAAACTGATCCCCAACGCCAAGTCTGTCGAACCACCAGTCGAGGAAACCAACGGCGCCCGCGACAGCGAATCCAGAGGCGGATGGAAAGAAGTGGAGATACCTCGCAAGACTCGCAGTCCGGAGATTAAAGAGAAGGTGAAGTCTCCCACTAAAGAGTTGAAGAGAAAGGCGGAAAGTTCGCCCGACGTGAAGAAACGGCGGGTGTCGCGGCGTTCGTCGCGGTCTTCTTCCCATTCGCGGTCGCGGTCACGATCTCGGTCGCGGTCGCGGTCCTCCTCGCGCTCGTCGCGGTCTCGATCGCGATCCTACTCCTCGAGGTAAGCATTTTATATTCTGTTGTCACGGTTTCTTAGTTAATTTGTTTAGTTAAAGCGCTAATGTATTTTTGCATTTAACTTTGAAATTGTGCATCACAAATAACTTAAAGTTTGAATGCCAAAAAGTTTTACAATAGAAGATTAATACTAATTCCTAAAAATACGCCACTAATTACTTCATTAAACAAATTCAAGTTATATTCTATAATTTTTGTATTAACGCAAAACATCACATAATGTCAAATCTTCTTAACCCATACCTACATAATGGCCCCGATTCTCAATACACTCTCTAAAACTAAATTAAAAATATTGCTGTCACTTTCTCATGCTTCGTATTAGACAAAGACAGGTACATTGGTCTCACTAAATTTAGTCCACATCATTGTAAAATTGAACGAAATGCGCTAGTCCTCACTAGCCTTAAATTGCCTTCGCCGTGTCATATTGCACGTACATTTTAGTTTGACAGGACTAAAATGATTACCTGTCTCTGTCTTATACTATTGAACAGTAAGTGACAGCGATAGTTTTAGTTTAGTTTAGACAGTGTTTTCAGAATCGGGGCCAATGTCCATGTTTTTTTTATCCACATTCTTCATATCCTGCAGACGCTCGCGCTCGTCTCGCTCCAGCTCGTACAGCAGCTCGCGCTCGTCTCGCTCGTCGCGCAGCTCGTCGCGCTCCACTCGCTCCTCCAGGTCAGCACCAACTAACACGGGAATTGTACGCCGCAGAGTTTGCAGACTAACTACACTCCTTAACTGTTTTTATATCTTCGGGTAGTTTTGATTTGGTATCCTTAAGGCCCAAGTAGAGGGACGTGGGTGTGGTGTTTTCGTCATTTTGATAATAGTAAGAGTTGCTCTGCAAATTCTGGGTTAACGAAAGCAGCTGTGCAAACTCTTACCTTCAAAAACTTCTAACCATTTCATGTTTTTACTTTTTATGTCTATTTTTTTTTGCATCGATGTAGGTAAAACTTTGCACAGCAGCTTCCAACGAATTCCTACCAGCTAACTGATATAAACCTTGTTTTCCCGTCGTTGAACCACGCCCCCTGTTGCATGCGTATTACGAACGGTACAGAACAATGACTGGCGTGTACGCCGATTACCGTAGATCGAGCGTCGCCGACCGCTCTAGGTCGCCGTCGATCCCGCGGCGCGCTGGCTCGCCCAGCTTCCTGGATCGCAGGCGCATCACCAGGTACCGGGGGAATAGGGGAAGTGCTGTAGGGTAGATGCGGACGATGGTAGAAGAGTTGGAAGAAGATTGGCGCGGGTTCTGAATGACGAGGCTGGAAATATTGTGGTCGCTTGTTTGTAGCAGATAAAATGTGGCTAAAAGACGAGTGTAGCTAAGATTATAAACTTGTTAAACGTGTATGATATACGCAAAACTTTAAGTTAGTCAATGTTAAATGTTAAAAACTGGACGTAAGTTTGTCTTTGTCCATTATATTGCTAAGTAAGCGAATGTAATATTTTTGGTGTAGTTAAGATAGTTTTAATTCAGAATCAACGCCATTAAAGTGTTCATAGACGCGTTAATACCGTTGTGTCGACGGTTTGAACCATTTTATTTGTATACTACTCTTCTATCATATATTGTTCATTGTAATGAGAAATCGATTTTGACACAGTTATCAAGACTTTGACTATATTTATGCTCTTTACAATTTATGTCCTAATATTAACTAATATTTTCAATTTAAATTTATCTACTAATAAATATTAAATCAAAGGTGCCTGACCTTTATCCGATTAAAATAACTGCTTTCAGAATCGATTTTGACACCGAAACCTAAAATGGATAACGATTACTTATTACCTCGAATTGAGTTAATTATAATTAAATCGTTATTGACATTAGGTTTCAACATACGTCTATGATTAATAGGATTGTATTTCCACTCGTAACTTTGTAAAGTAATTAAAGTGGATTTCTATTAATTTATTGACGTTACAAGCACTTCCAAAAGTCGCCTTATTTATAATGCTACTATGAATGTTGTTTTTATTTTTTTATTTTGAAACATTCCAGTAGTGTTGTGTGGTAGATGTACCGTGTTAACACATGTAGTGTGCCGCTTGGTTTTTCTTTTAATATATTTCGCCTTTATTTTGTTTACTTTTTATCACTGTTTACTATACCACGGTGTTATCATTATCAATGTTAAAATTACCTCAAGAGTGAGTGTAACAACATTTAAACCATTGATAGGTATTCACCGTGGTATGGTTTTTTTTTTGTTTTCTACACTTGGTACATATTTTTTGTTTGCCCTCTTTTAGAAAAAAGCCACGGAAGAGTAGCACCAGCTCTCAAGACACCCATAGTAGCCTCGACTAGCAGTGTGTGTGTGTGTGTGTTAGTTCACTAGAATATAAGTTATACTAAACACTTTTATATATATATAAATAAATGTATTGCAAAAGCTATTTCGTCATTTTTCACTTATTTATTAATTGGGAACACTATTGGAGACTGTTATATATTTTACATAACTTCTTGATATTGGCTATTGATATTCTATTATTAGTTAATATTTGTCACTGAGTTAGTGGTGATAAGTATTAAACTTTATGGATCTCATACCTCTTTAAATGTATGCTAGATTTTAATTGATTTTTAATTGCCAGTTCATTAAAATAATAACCATCGCAAAAAGGGTCAGATGAAATAAAACTGTTTGTTTTGGCTTTTCTGATTGACGATAAATTTTAATTAAAAATGTTTCGTTTGAAATACAAATTAAATGTAATTAGAACCTAAAGTTATGGTCGATCGGACATCTGGGTTTGTACGAGTGTATGTAATTAACATTACAAATTAGTATAATACTAACAAACGGGTAATTTAGAATTACTTACTATTAGTTTTTTATAAAGTAATTAAATTATATTTTTCTCCGTAGCGCGCCCCTTGTAGACCATTCGCCAAACCGATATAAATATATTGGACGAAGAAAATAAGTTAGAAAATATAAATAATAGTGGGAATTGACGAACGCTAAATAGTGCTACGCCAGTAATATAAAGTGTATTTGTTTTCTCGTATTTTGTTTATAAGCCTAAATAAAGATATTAAAATTTTATTTTTCTTTTCTTTATTGCATGGTAGGTTTTTTTACTTTTTAGTTCCAGTTTTTGCTTGAGTTTACACAATCAATTGCTATGGTAAGTGTTTATCTAAATTACATAACACCATTATCAAATTCCCTTATCTCACTTAATTTTGTTTTGATATAAAATTTTAATAACATAGTTGTTATTGAACTCTAAAAAAAGCCGTTGCATGATTAGTTATTTTTGCTCGCACTAACATTTCATGTACTAACGTACTAACCCGTGACAGCGCGCGCAAGCGGCCGATCCCGTACCGTCGGCCCACCGTCTCGTCGCCCAGCACTTCAAGCGAGTACTCCACTAAGACAGAACGCAGCTTGACCAAGTCCCCACCCCCACTACAAACACCGGAACTAGCAGAAACATCAACGCAACCAAAATGCATATAGTTGTTACTAACGAGGTCTAGTCTTAAGCGATCTTTGACAAATGTTACAATTTAAATTGAATATTGATATTTTCTAGTCAAAATGTGCTATATCTACACCATCGAAATCGACATTCCAAAGATACTCATTTTTATTTTTTTTATTATTGTTGCTAATTTTATTTTTTGATAATCAAGGTTAATTTACTTATTTTAGGTTTAACTTTAATTTATTTACAGTGGAATTAAAGTGCAATATATTTATTGAAGTCAAAATTACTTATACAATTTTTACTAGGCATAGAATTAAGAACTATTTATTTTATTTTAGACCTACTTTCTGTAGGTATCTAGTCATTTCGAAGCGAGATATTAAATTTACTATTTTTAATTAGTATTAAGAATTTTCGGAATGTTTACGAAAATGTTAGAAACGAAGTACCACCTCTGTACTTAAAATTGTGAAAATACTGTTTTCTTTTAACAAAGCAATATAGTATAATGAAACGAATAATACTCAATAATTAACAAAATGTAAGTTTATTGTAGATAATTTAATATAACAAATCTTGAAGCACCATGGGAATTAATTCTTTCACTGACAGAATAATATTTATAGTAGAAAAATATACAATATAAATGTACCTACTAATGGACCCAAATTGCTGTTGTTTAATAAAAGTAACTTACAAAATATACTTGTTTTGATTGTACAGTATTCTTATCACAGATATGCTATAAACAAGTAATAAATATATAAGAACAGCACTTATCTCACCATTATTCAAGGCCCTGCAATATTTTAAATGCCAAATCGGAATGGACTAGACATCAGTATTTTCTTTAGAGTTGCAGTTATAATTCTCTAAAATATACATATAAATTCATAACAAATCTTGCAAGTTTAAATATCTACCTACACATAGACATGTTGCAAACTTGAAAGAAGTCTTATTCATAGTAACCTGGTCCCGAGAGATATAATTACCGTCACCAAACCTTTACACAAATCCAAATTAGGCCTTCTTTTGCTGCTGTCGCCTCTTGGTGGCAAGGAACATCGCCCAACCAAATCCAATGAGATTCATAAACAGAACTCTTAACTGAAACAAATATAGAAAGATAGTTTATTTCAACTTACTAAAGTTTCAAGTAATATAAACAGAAGATAACTTACCATGGGTGGTACGAAAGCGATATTAATTATTTGGAACAGTGTGAGCCACTTCCAATTAGCTTGTAAAACTGATGAATACAATGCAAATAGTTGCTTCAAGGCCACTCTGTGTGGTTTTCCTTCGAAACGGGCCAATGTATAAAGGGAAAATGCCTGCATTAATGGTGCAAATATTAATCTTTCAAACAAAAGTTTCTTCACTAATGGAAATGCAACATGTTCTTCTGGAAATACTCTCTCCATGAATCCATACAGATAGTGAGGTACAGTGCCTCCAAAAAGTAATCTGGAATTAAATTACCTTTCTATAGTAATAATTTACGATCACAATGGCTTAGTCATAATTTCTTACCCATAAAGTCCAAAAGCTAGTACTGGATCTAGTCTTAGTGATTCTCCAGCTACATATTGAGAGGCAATGCTGCCTGCTGAGGCCACCACACAGCTGAGAGAAAGTATAGTTCACATTATTGAAATTGTAACAAGTGTTAAATAATATTAATACATAATCAAGATAAGACCAGCACTTACCTAGTGATAGATTTTGTTTTAATAGGATGTAAATACAAGTTCTGAAAGTATGAGGCCACTAAGTTCATTATTGGTTTTGATAAGGACATTTTACCGTTTAATATTATTAACAACTTTCTCAATTAAAGTGCCTTTTCTTTTATTTGCTTAGCAGATATTAACGTGGGGTGACTTGGTTTATATCTCACAGTGATAAAGTGCTTTTCACTAAAACTTTATCACAACCGATACACAAAGTGCAAATTCCAAGTTGAACGTGCCGAAACTTTTGTAAAGGTTCCGTCATCTAAGCTGTATTTTAGCAATTATGTAATTACAAAGTAAATATTTTAGGTACGGAAAATACAGATTAAAATAATATTAAATACGTGAACATATCTCACTATTGACTATCTATAAACATTATTTATTTTATATATTAGGTATTCAAAAACCTAGGTATTCAAAAACTGTGTGTGTAGTTAATTTTTGAATGCGGCACTCAAATCAACCAACGGAACGCTAATTCTTCAAATGTCAATTTGGTGTCACTGTCAGTCAATTCTAGTAGCTAAAATGAGCAATGTGATACCGGTAAAACCTACCGGTACTAGTCCTTTCAGCATTATTTGCTGGGTCTTTTACATTTGTCAAACCAAATATTTTTATTTATTTTATTTTTATATATTTATTGACTAGGTATAGTGCAAAAGGTTTAAGCTGAATTTTACATTACTGGGTATAGCGCTAAAAATAACTATTCTATACCTTGTTTCCTACCTATATCTGGCAAAAAAGATTTATGATTATGATTATAATGCGGCCACCGAGAGAATGCGTTCCTGACACATTGTGTTTGACATAACGAGGTAACTTTGACAGGCCGTCTACGAAAACAAACAAAAAAAAAGTCGTCTATTTTGACCCTACAAACAAATAATAAGCAATAAAATGATATTAAAACACACTGATTTTAAATTTTATAACTGATGGCTTACTGTAAGGGTAATAATTACTGATAAAATATGTATTTTTAAAAATGTAAACAACATCATATTTTCGTAGGGATGTGCTAAAAATATCAGTCAATTTTAAAGTTATCAATCAATTTCTAATAAAAAAGCAGAATAAGTAGCTTGGTTATAAAAACATGATATCGACGTAAATATGGATATGCTTGAAGCATAACTATTGCGGTTAGTGAAAGAAAATAAATCGGCAAATGTTCGATATGAAATAGATGAATTGGCTCAGCAGTACGGTCATCGGGTGCTGAGACTTATACCATATTATTGCCAATACAATGCTTTTGAGTTTCGTTTGTAAAAAGGCAGCAGTTGGATTTTCTTGCTAGTTCTTTTCGACCTTGGGCTTAGCTTCAAAATTAACGTTATACAAGTATCTATACTAATATTATAAAGCTGTAGAGTTTGTTTGTTTGTTTGTTTGAACGCACTAATCTCAGGAACTACTGGTTCGAATTTAAAAATTATTTTTGTGTTGGATAGACCATTTATCCAGGCAGGCTTTAGGCTATATAACATCACGCTGCAACTATTAGGAGCGAAGAAATAATGGAAAATGGGAAAAAAACGGGGAAAATTATTTATCCTTGAGGGCTTCCGTTGCGTGAGCAGGGAAAGCGGTTCTAGGAACCAAAAATATAAGTATGAAAGAATAAAGGGACCTTTTTACCGCGGGAAAACTTCGCATTCCCACGGGAAACCGACTTCTACGCGAACGGAGTCGCGAGCGGCCACTAGTCTTTAATCTAATTATTTACGTTCCTACAATAAAACAATACTGTTTCGATTTTGTTTTTTATTATTTTACCTAGATTTTAACTCGTAACAACATAAAACTATTTTTATATTATAAATAAAATATAAATAAGATAAGCAAGTTTTTTTTCTGTTGATTGAAAAATGATTTATCAATGTTGTTTTTTACCCCAACACTAATGGCATGTGTCACAAACGCAATCTCTCGGTGGCCAGACAATAGATTAGATACAGCCAGACACGAGCCAATTTAGAAAAGCCATTTTGACGAAATTGGCCCATGTTGGTTTGTAGACTTAATGAAAAGTTAACAAGCTTGTGTAGCACTGTAATGCTTTAAGTTTTAGTCAAAGACAATAACTTAAAAAGTACTTTCCAGAGAATATTTGTGTAGACATAAAATTACGGGCAGATAATAAAGTTATAAGAGCTCAGTTTTAATTTACATTACGAAGCCTTAAGAAAATAGTTTAGATACCTACTCCTGCTCGCAACAAAATAAAAAATGTTGGATCAATGAATTACTATCTAATTGATATATTAAATAAAGACCCACCAAGATCGGTACTTTTTGAAAGTCCCACGTTGTCGTTTTCGAATTTATTAAGAGAAAGTATTCACCTATCTCTGATATTCAGTAGGCAGCTCCATAAAGTACCTACTATTTTGATTTCCACTTCATGTCGACTAAAGCAATATGTATAAGTTTGTATACCTACCCGGTTTTTATTAATCATTCTCATAGAGGTAGTTGTTAGGGCACCTACGCATTATGCGGTTAGCCGGAATGCGGTCAGCCGTCCGGCTAACCGTAGGAAGCGGTTGCGCTTGCGGTTAGCCGGGTGGCGGATAGCCGCAACTCCAACCGGAAAGTGCGTTTAGAAACCGTAGTGGTTTGCGGTTGGATCGGCTCATTTCCAAGATGGACGTCGAAGAAGTCGCAGCTATTTATTATTTTGTATCTCGATTATAAATTTTTCGGTATCGAAATCTATAGAATTAAACTATCAGTTAAATGCGCGAACGTTGGTGAACACGTTTACCGTCAATTCCGGGCAACCGCAAACTAGCATATCCGCGTAGTGTGTATGGCGACCGTCCGGCTGGCCGCCGCCGGTCGGGCCGCAGCGCTCAGAACGACCGGAGCGGTCGGGCGGCAGCCGCGTCGTAGTGCGAATGAAAACTACATTCTCGTACAAATTTTTTATTGCGGTCAGTCGTGCTGGCCGCATTCCGGCTTACCGCATAGTGCGTAGGTACCCTTAGACTATCATTGAAATATCAGAGTTTGTATCAATAGAGAAGGGTATCACACTTCAGAGATGGGTATTAGATAAAAACATTTATTTTGTGTAAACTACTTTATTTCTTACATAATTTATTATTAATTCCTTTTAGTAAAATATCATATTTGTGAATGCTAGTGTACCTATGCCAACCTGTAGCAGCTGAAATGTACATTTTTGTTATTTCAACCAATTTATATTACTTCATATATTTAGATAATCCAATTTGCCTATAAATTTTTATTATTTTAATATATACAATAAATTATTTGGCTGATTGTTAAGCATGTTTCAGCTTTGATTAAATAATTTATCTAGCTGCATTTGAAGGTTCCGTGAGGTTGTAGCTGGCGTGTCTGGAGGAACTGTGTGCCGTTGTTTAACTACTGGTGTATTTAAGAACTTCATCTGTTCCTTCATTTTCATATACATATTAAGTGCTTTATTGTCATTGGGAGGTGTCTGTAAGCCTGCTACCAAAACAGTTGGCATAGATTTATGAAATATCTTTTTTCGTAATGGTGCATTCTTTTTTGGTATTTTGTATGACGGTGACTTGTGACTGGATTTTATAACTGACACTGGTTTGCCAACAGCACAATCTGGTTGTGGACTAGGGGTTCCCTCTGTCTTGATATCTGCAGTGGCTGTAACTAATGTTTTGTTGGCATCATTGTCATTATTATCAGAGACATCTTTATTTGAATTTTTTTCATTAATCATTTTTCTTACACTATCAAGTGACTTGAGTTCAGATTCCCTCATATTTTTAAGGACTTCTATGACATTGTCAATGATTTTTATTCGTTTTTGGGTTTGCTCTTGGAGTTGTACAAGTTCATTTAATTCTGTTGATGGATGGTTAGTTTGTGTGACTGTGGCTTTGCTCAGTAGCTCACACAAGGACACAATGACACTTTCTTCTCTCTTGTTGCCATCACTGCTGGAAGTTTTATCAAATTGCATAATAGTGTTATCTTGGACTGCCGTTGGACTGGTCACACAACTTGAGTTGTTGAAATACTCTTGCAAATTTCTGTATTCTTTAAAGGGAGTGGAAGCTATTTGAGATAATTTAGCTGCATTTTGAGTAGATTTGATTTGTGCATTTATTAGTTCCTCATCATTAATCTCTTTTTCTTTCTGAAGAAAGCTGTTATCACAACTAGATTTCCAAGAATTATTTGTGATTGGAGTGTTAGGTACAGCTGGTATATGTCTCTTCATAGGCTTTGGTACAACTGATTTCCGAATGTTTGCAATGCTAGAAATGTTCTCTTTATTTGATGACATTATTCCTCTTTTAGATGGGCCATTTATTGCTGGTGTTTCTGGCATATTAAATACTCCACTTATTCTTATCACTTGGGTATTTAAATCACTTTTTCCTGTGAATACACAATGTATGGTAAAATGTTATTATAACAAAAAAAGTTATGAAATACCTAAATTATTGTTTATTCACCTTTCTTGCCTTGTAGGTGTAGAGCTTTTTTAGCTCTTGATTCAGGTTTAGGAAACTTAGGTGTTTCAGTATTCATCATGGTAAATCTCGGATTTGGAACTGCCTGGAAATATGTATATTATAAGTGTAGTGTAAATCACACAAATAATAAAAATATTTATTTATGCAGTTTACCTTTGGTCTCGGCTGAAAGTTTAGAACTTTTCGAACAGGGTTGTTTTTCATCTGTCCATTGGATGTGTAGCTCATTTTTTTATCTAATTTAACAGATGAATTCCATCCCTTCTTTCTATTGGATGCTGCATTTTCTGGCGCATTTCGTTTCGGAGACCGTACATTCAATGCTGAAAGTAGGATAAGTTTTATAATAAATACTTTTCAATAGAACTTCACTATTTAAATAATATTATCTGTAAGTACACAATAAATCAGCTTTCATCTGAGCGATGGTCAAAGGTCTTGCAGCTTTTTCAGCAGTATGAGTTAGGAACGTAGTCTGTCGTGGCTTCTTCTTCGCTGTTAGAGTTTGAATGGAATCTTGAGATAATATGCCTGAAAAATAGTGATATGTTAACACTTGGATAACATAAAATTATTATAAAATAGTTAAAACTAAAACAAACCACTTAGACTGGGTAATAGCTCAGCCATGGTTTTTGCTTGTATGGTCTTGTTTATTGGCGGTGGCATATCCATTTTTATATGAATTTACGTTAAAAATGTACACATAAAACCTTAAATTAAGTTTCAACATTGAGCAAAACTTCAATGAGCAATATTTATCAACTTTTATTTAGCAGTTTACAAGAAACAAAACAAACTTCAAAATCAAACGAACGACAACCGTTGAAATTGGAACCAAAGACAAGATAACATTAGTGAGTGAGTGAAGTGGATCGTAGAATGAATCGATCCATCACAGCCAAGTCAGTGGCTTTTTTAGATTCGTCAAATTGTGATAGTTCAATTTTAGAAAATGCGTTAATGTTAGTTATAAAATACCCATAGGTCAGCGACTTTGGCAATTCGCCTTAGTCATAACATACGGGTGAGCGTTGTTAACAGACGACGTCTAGTAAAATGATTATGTAGTTATGCAAATCGCCTGCGATAGCTTTACAACGTTTGTGATAGATAGAATCGATTAATTCGTGAAAAGAATAAGGTCGTTTCACACGTTTTTCTTTAAAAACTTTTCGAGTCATTCTTTAAGGTAAGTTGTCACTTGTCATTGTCAAACTTTTTTGACAGAAGACCGCCCGCTCCGCTGAATATGTTTGTTTTCTTTGCTGATGACTAGATACATTCGATCGTATTTATTGGTTTGTGCAATTGAATTATAGTAAGTAGGTTGTATTAGTTAACTCTCGAGTTAATAACTACGTGCTGTTTAAGTTAAATATGGTTACTTTTGTGGAAATAACTGGTTTTGATAAATTTGTTAACTTCACAAATAATGTCCGTCCTAATGGACCATCAGTGTTTTTCTACTTTACCGGCTCAAAACTGACTTCAGGAAAAAGTTGGTGCCCCGACTGTGTTGAAGGTACGTTGTAATATAATATGTGATAAAATTATTGACACAACAAATTACTTATTTTACTTCGACAAAGTTTGGACCTTATGTCAATTAAAAAAGTAAAACCTGCCATCAAACTTAAACTTAGTAGTAAAAAAATTGTAATAAACATTTTTTTCTTTACCTAATCAAATTAATTATCCGTTATAAAAATGTTTGGATTACAAATGCCTAAGGGCCGATTTTTCAATAGTCAGTTAAGCCTTCAGATAGGACTTATTCTATGGATAGCAAGATTGTGAATTTTTCAATTAGCGGATAAGCTCTAACAGAAGGTTAAACTCGATAACTGACTGAAAAACTTAGCTGCCTCTTTTTGCCTCAGTTAAGCAGTTATCTAACAGATTATTTGACGTTTCTGTCATCATGCGTATGTAAATATAGGATAATTCATTTGTGTTTTGCTTATTTTTTGTAAAACAATGGATATTTTACTTTATTTGAAGACAATAATGTATAGTTATCAAAACGAGACAAAAATATATATCACAAGAGGTTTAATTTTGAATATCTGTGAAATAAGCTATTGTTGACATCACAGATGTATACATTTCTAGATGGAGTAATACGTTTGATGTGTGCGTGTCACAAATAACACACTGCTAAAGATACGTTATATCAAAATGAGGATTTTTTGAGAATTATATTAAAATACTAAGTAGTTATTAAGACATACAGTAACATAAAGTATCTCTGAGTATATGAAATACCAAATCGATTTTTTAAAAAAGCATCAAACATATTCTTAGCAATCAATATAATAAGATAGAAATACTTTCTCAAAGTTTACAGACACATGTTAAAATATATTTTATTTGTAACTTTTATTTGTATTTTTTTTCGGTGGGCTCCATCTAGTTTTCGGTATATCTATGTATTATCGTTGACGGCAAGTCTTGATGTCATACCTAAATTTTTAAACCCGCTGTCAATGCGTTGAAAGTTTACAGTCCTTTTCTATCAACTGTAAAATATATAATAATGTCTCTTTCTTGCACAAATATCATTAGGATAGCTAGCAGAGGGTTATCTGACCATTGAAAAATTGAAACTTTATTATTCGTCTCAGTTAAAGCTATCTGGCTGTTCGATATCTGGCGTTTTAACTATCTATTGAAAAATCGGCCCTTAGTCTAAGAAATCTGTCAGAGTTAGTGGAAACACTTCACATAATACTTCACTAACTGTACCTAATATATTTACGATACAAAATTTCGAGCAATTTAATAATTTTGTTGAAAATTTACCTGAAACCCCTCCAGCTTATTTCTATTTTGAAGGAAAAAAGAAAGATAATGGAAGGAGTTGGTGTATTTACTGTCAGCTGGGTACTTTGTTCATATTTTAATTAATTAAGGGCCGATTTTTCAATAGATAGTTAAAACGCCAGATATCGAACAGCCAGATAGCTTTAACTGAGACGAATAATAAAGTTTCAATTTTTCAATGGTCAGATAACCCTCTGCTAGCTATCCTAATGATATTTGTGCAAGAAAGAGACATTCTTATATATTTTACAGTTGTTAGAAAAGGACTGTAAACTTTCAACGCATTGACAGCGGGTGTCCCAATTGACAAAAAATTTAGGTATGACATCAAGACTTGCCGTCAACGATAATACATAGATATACCGAAAACTAGATGGAGCCCACCGAAAAAAAATACAAATAAAAGTTACAAATACAATATATTTTAACATGTGTCTGTAAACTTTGAGAAAGTATTTCTATCTTATTCAATTGATTGCTAAGAATATTTTGGATGCTTTTTAAAAAAATCGATTTGGTATTTCATATACTCAGAGATACTTTATGTTACTGTATGTCTTAATAACTACTTAGTATTTTAATATAATTCTCAAAAAAACCTCATTTTGATATAGCGTATCTTTAGCAGTGTGTTATTTGTGACACGCACACATCAAACGTATTACTCCATCTAGAAATGTATACATCTGTGATGTCAACAATAGCTTACTGCACAGATATTTAAAATTAAACCTCTTGTGATATATATTTTTGTCCCGTTTTGATAACTATACATTATTGTCTTCAAATAAAGTAAAATATCCATGGTTTTACAAAAAATAAGCAAAACACAAATAAATTATCCTATATTTACATACGCATGATGACAGAAACGTCAAATAATCTGTTAGATAACTGCTTAACTGAGGCAAAAAGAGGCAGCTAAGTTTATCCGCCAGTTACCGAGTTTAACCTTCTGTTAGAGCTTATACGCTAATTGAAAAATTCACAATCTTGCTATCCATAGAATAAGTCCTATCTGAAGGCTTAACTGACTATTGAAAAATCGGCCCTAAGAACTTAAAAGGTTATTTTACTATAAATAACAATATTTTTAATTTTCGTTATAGCGGAACCTGTAATAAAGGCCTACCTGGCTGAACTTAACAAAGAAATAACATTTGCAACTGTTGATGTTGGTGACATGCCATAGTGAGTAGTGAAATCCCATTAATTACTATCAGGTTAAAAATATTTATAAAAACAGCCTCTGCATAAGCAGGGCACAGATGTAAAACTAAATTGTAATCCAAGCTAAAATAGTCAATTTCATCATTTATGTATGGCACATTAAAGCCAGAGAGTTGTTGTATGATAACTGATATGATAACTCTGATATCTTGTTACCTTTGATAAACAATTTATTGCTACCTAAAGATTTTCATGAAATATTTTCCATTTCTAGTTGGAAAGACAAATCGTGCCCGTTCAGAACAGATCCTCGAACCAAGTTGATGGTAATCCCAACCATTATCAAGTGGAAGGGAGTGAAGCGCCTTGAGGGTAGTCAGTGCAATAAGCGAGAACTATTGGAGATGATGTTCCATGATGACGATGAATAACTTTATAAGTGAATTGAAAGGAAATTTTGTATGTAAGATTTAAAATCATATTGTAAAAAACAACACCTATAAACAGTAATAAAATTACTTTATATGGTTGGAAATTTGTTTCGATCATTTATTTCAATTGATTAAAAGTCAGAAATTCATTATGTTTTAGGGAAAGGGATATTTGTATGGGGTGTTAATAAAATAAACTCATTAAGATATAAAGTTTATTATTAATATGAAATCCTTTTATTAAAGTATTTAATGTACATACATTTTGACCAACCCACTGCAATATAAAAATAAATAGTTTGATATTTATCTGTCATTTTGTTATAAAACAAAATATGAAGACTTAATATTTACTATATGTATTAACAATAACAAAAACACCATACATTCATTTAATTGTCATGTATTTCTTTACCAATAAATTGATAACAATCTCAGTAAATAGAAGTGACATATTTAATGTTTTATCTTTTATGAATTGTTCTTTCTGCAGTTAAAACTAATATGACTTATTAATATCTACATTGTTTTTTACAATCACATACCTTGCTGCAAAATCTTTAATAACAATGATACAATACTGAGCATTGTTTCAAAATAAATAATGCTCAATATTGTTTACAGTTATTATTAGTTACCTATTCGTGTTTCGCTACGATCCTTCCCCCTTATGTAGTTATTTTCTTTCGTAACTAATCTTACATAATAGATTGTACTTACTTCTTAATGTTTATCTACATATTGAGCAATATTACAATATTATAAGATCTTTAGGGATATTATGCATATTTCTATTTAAAATACCATACAGTTTTATGGAAGTGTTAGGATTAAAGTTCACGCATTGCTCGCGAAAAACATCTGTATGAAACCTCCATCAGTGCTATTTTCTTGAAGTAATTTTCAGTAGATCATTTACGCTTCTTATCCAAGATGGAGGCTTTTACAGTTATTATAACATATAACATCAGGCTGATATATTTATATAACCTACATTAACTATTGTAGTATACGTTATTAACTATGTTAGTTCTATTTGCCATTGTTCAGTCTCAATGTGATGATGAACAGTCTTCAGGAGTTTCGGACAGTGTCAGATCTTTAAATGGAATCGTGATCAGGACATCGTAGAATATTTTTTTGGTCTTTAGATAGGAATTCTTGTTGTCGAATATGACGGTATCTGTAAAATGAAAATATTAATTTTATTTTAGGTGTTAGATTTATTTAAGAATGGACCAGCCTTTTGATCGACTTACTACGATACGACTAAAATATTAAGTCTATTTCTAGCATTATATGCTTACTTTCTTAGTTTTACGATTTTATGAATAATATGTCCTTAAATAATTAATACCTTTTTAAAATATCCTACTAATATTATAAATGTGAAAGTTTGTGAGGATGTATGGATGGATGTTTGTTACTCTTTCAAGTAAAAACTACTGGATGGATTTTGATGAAACTTTACAGTAATATAGTTTATACACCAGAATAACATATAGGGTACTTTTTACCGCGCGAAAACTTCTCATTCCCACGGGAGACCGACTTCCACACGAACGGAGCGGGCGGCCACTAGTACTTAATAACAGTAATAGAAATTAATCCTCTCGCTTAAAGTCAGTTAAGATAAGAATGAAAAGTGTTTATTGATCATACAGATATTTTTATTGGTAAAAATATTAGTATATACCTAACATAGGTATGTAAAATAACCGGTCAAATTTCGGTATTTTATTATCCTAACGACCGTGAAAGAAGTTCAAACCGGTCTGAGCAGGTGTTATTTTTAATCTGGGTTACGGTACAGTCGGCTAAAGAAGTGGACAATGAGTTTATTTTAACAGTAATGCTATAAATATAGCCATCTTGAGACATCTTGTTAAATCGTTGCTATTCGAGGTTTCAATTTTGAATAAAAACTTTCATAAAATATTTTTTTAGCAAATAGGTGATTTTGATTTTGTTCTCCAAATTTTATTTTAAATAAAAATAATTTTACAGACATTTGGTATATACATATTTATATCACATTTATACAGGGTTAATGTTAATTAGCGCATCACCAACAGTATACCCAGAAAATTCCATAAAAAATGTTATTAAGTATTGAAAAGTCATGTTCGCCGTTTGAAATCATCGCTCACACGTCAACTGATGGTTCAGGTGCGATGATTTACATTGCAAATTAAATGCAAACACTATTTAATTTAAAATCATCGCGAAGTCCGAAATTGTAAGTGCAATTTTGTACAATAATGTAAAAAAAACATATTTTTTATGCTCTAATCGTTACCAGGTACCCCTCCAGCAATGCCCCGTTTTTGTCTTCGGAAGCAGCCTTTTTACACCACGTTTTTTTTAATGATATAGGTAGCAAACGAGCATGCGGGTCACCTGATGGTAAGTGATCATCGCCGCCCATGACTACCCGCAACACTGTGGGTGTTGGGGGTGTGATGCTGAGCCTTTGAGAAAATTGGGCACCGGAAACCGCACTTACCGAACGAAACGCAGGAACATCGTCCCTACTTCACGTCGGTTTTCTGTGCGACGGTGTTATTTTACCGGTCGAGTCAGCCCAGTAATCGCTGCAGACAGAGCCTACAGCTAGACTCTACCACTCGTAAAATTATATATTACTAGTGGCCGCCTGCGACTCCGTTCGCGTGGAAGTCGGTTTCCCGTGGGAATGAGATGTTTTCTCGCGGTAAAAAGTACCCTATGTGTTATTCTGATGTTAAACCTACATTACTGCAAAGTTTCATCCAAATCCATCCCGTAGTTTTTACGTGAAAGAGTAACAAATATCCATCCATACTCACATACTTTCACATTTATAATATTAGTAGGATTATAATTTATCAACTTTGCTTCAATAATGCCAGTAAACCAACGTACAGGTAGCGGGCCCCACGGCGGGCAGCACGCCCACGTCGGCGGCGCCGGCCGGCACCTTGCGCGGCCCGTGCACCACGCTCTCGCCCAGCTCGTCGCGCCGCCGGATCACGAACTTGATGTCGTGCTGGTCCACGCCCACCTCCCATCTGGATATAGAATTAAATTTAGATCTATCGCAAAAAATACCGGTATTTTTATTGTATAGGTGCTCGCAAAATTAAAATCGGCTTCAGTTAGTGCTGCCGTTATTAAAACAAAGTGGCCTTCCGTGTCCGTGTGTAATTAGGTACCTATATGTATGAATTAACTTCTTCTATACTACGGAACAAAATGTAATTCGGTTTCCGCATTTTTTTTTTTAATTTTGTAAGCACATTTGACGAAAAAATGAATGAATTACATACAAAATGCTTGCTCATTTGCCAGTTTATTTTATGAAAATACAAGCCCACGCTTCGCATTAGTGTAATTTTGGCAGACTTGCTCACGAAACTTGAATTTGACTATCTTAAAAAAACATGTTCTTTATTTACAACTTTAAATGAAAAAAATACCTAAATGATGGTGAAAACCGCGTTCAAATCTGTCTACTGGTTTAGGAGGAGATAGCGGACAAACATACAAACAGATACAATTAGCGACTTGGATTTATACTATGTAATGATAATGAAGATGTTCTTACTTGAGCACACTCTCTGATTCTGAGCACAGCAAGTCAACGGTATGTTTCTCTCCGTGCTTGATAGTCACTCGCTTGTATTCCTTCTCGCCGTTTTCAATAGTGTTGTTTCGGGTGAAATACGACTTTGGCACTTTACCTCCTGGCTTCACCTGCAAATAACATTCGTTTAACAATGTTTTATAAACATAGAAACATGTATCATTTAACGGCCCGTAGGCTTAACCCGTGTTTTTGCATTTCATTAAGCTAAGATAGCTGTTGGTATGGACATTACAGCAATAGACAGTATAACATTAACCGACTCCTTGCCACCATCATTTTTCGAGCCTTTCCTCCGTGGCCCCATACAAAATTCAATGACGCGCTAGTCGCGTCACGGGCCCTCCTAAATGATGACGCACCTAACGCGTCGTGGGCCACTGGTGATGTTATTACGCTATTTTAGGCAATTTCAACTAAAATAATACAAAGTGAGACCTGTTATTGTTTGTTTTGTTTCATTTATTAGTTTAGTGTATTTAAAAGTGTCGATCTACATGTTTTATACGAGATGGAAGGTATGTTATAGATTTCCACCATTGGTTGTCAACCTGTGGGAAGTATTTTATCGCAAATCAAAAATCTTCCGTTTTTACATCTAAACTATTCATTGGTGACCAAAACATAGTGATTATTTTTATAGATTTGCTAAGTTCGAATCCTGGCTTTAATAATAACACTTTTCAATAATTAGTAGGATAAACCACGGAACAGAGAAGTAGATGGAAATGCTATACCACCAACTTACTAGCGGAACCGCTGTCGCCAAAACTCACACATGGAACTGATAATAAACATAGTCACTACATGTAAACAATTGTTTTTATTGGTATATGCGACCAAGTGCCAGTATGACTTTATTTCTAAATGCTGCCAAGCAAAAACACACCTTGTCAGTGAAAAATAGAGTTTACTTAACTGAAACCTATAATGTATTTACGACCTTCCGCAACTTACTTCACGTTCGCGTTGACATACAAAAAAATCTGTGAGAGTCAGAATGGCGGGTGTACCTTAACAGATTTGAACGAGTCATATGTCAAACTTAGTACCTATAATGTACTATTTGGTATCCATCAAAGAAATTGGTGTACCTCCTTAAGAGCAGAGATATAACCAAATGCGAGTACACCCGCCACATTGACTGTCAGAATGGCGGGTGTATCTCCAGTTCTCGGTTATAGACATGTTGGTGAGTTATTTAAAGCTTACCAAATTTCTGTAACTTTGGTGTACCTAACATAAAAGAGCACCAAAGAGCAATATTGCTCGATTCCAAAGGAATCCAAGATTTTGGTATTAGAGACTTTGTAGCGACATACATCACGCTAATCGTCGCCAACATTCTTCCCGGCAGTACGCATTTACACATATGACGCCTAAATACAGGGCCTCAAGTCTGGTATTTTAAGTAAGGGGACTCTTTTATTATCTATAATGAAGTGCTTGTCGATAAAATATAAGCGGATATCATTAAAATTTGGATTTTTTAATAGTTTGGTGGCAAAATTTTGTTTTTCGGCATTAATAAACTTTGATTTAAAATTTTAATAAGAGAGGTGAGTGCTTACAAAGTTACAAAAATAGCTGTGTACCTGCTTATTAAATTTGTCGTAGAAGATCTGTGAGCGTTGTAGTATTTTAACAATACTATTGTACACGAAGATGTCTCTTAAATATTATTACTGAACGGTCTACAAATTACAAGTTCAAAAGATTATTTGAAGGACAATAGCACTTAAACACACGGGAGCGAAAGAGTGTCGCCAGCGTTGCCAGATAGGGTTTTTTTTTGCCTTTTTGTTGAAAAATTATGACCCTGGCGAGATTTTGGCGAAATCAATAACTTGGCGAAAAAATTGCCGAAAATAAATTGTGTACACCAAAGGTACAGAAATTTGGTATACTTTAAATAACTCACCAACATGTCTATAACCGAGAACTGGAGATACACCCGCCATTCTTACAGTCAATGTGGCGGGTATACTCGCATTTGGTTATATCTCTGCTTTTAAGGAGATATACCAATTTCTTTAATTGGTACCAAATAGTACATCTTAGGTACCTACTAAAGTTTTACATATGATTCGTCGAATCTGTTAAGGTACACCCGCCATTCTGACTCACACAAAATTCAACTTTTTAACAATAGGTGGCGTTCCTACATTTAACAATGTAAGTTGAACTTTATTTTTTGGCAAATAAAGTTCATGTTTACAATTGTTATGTTTTATGTTACATTAGAATTAGAACAAATATGATTTGAACTTTACTGCTTTAAAAATAAAGTCGATATTAGATTAAGAAAACACAATACGATCACAGCAAAACACAACCGAACACGACAATAAGACAGGTACGACTGAGGTATGGGTTTGCGATCCTCCGCTTACTAGTGGCGCGCGTGCCCCGCCCACTTCACACTTCCATCTACTTCTCTGTTCCGTGGGATAAACAGTTACCTGTAGGAAGGCACCCTATGGTTGACAACCACTGGCAAATTTAATTTCCAAAAAAAAATAGTGGCCCTTGATATTGGTGTTCCTAATGAGTTAATTTTTATATAAAATGAGATATTTTATTGATTAAATCAAATAAAAATTTGAATTGTAACTATTTTCTAATGACGCATCTCTCGCGTCATGGGCCTCCCTGAAGGTTTCTTCATGACGCGCTAGGCGCGTCACGGGACAGGAGTCGGTTAAGAAAACTTAGCCATCGAGGTTTCAACTTAACAAGTATTTAATCAAAAGATTATAAAAATAGTCATATTTACTGGGGGACTAAGTAAAAATCTGAGTCACTATTTTAAGACAGCGTTTGTCGTAACGCAAAGGCATCATCAGCTGAATTGGCATGGCATTTTCAAATGTGTTCTAAATTGATTATGTACGCAATGATTATTATTCACTTATTCTCGTCCTTCACATTTCATCGTTACGTTGGCGATTGCTTAACCAACTAATAAGTATTGCAACTATTTTACTACTAAATATGCGTAAATGCGTACTTCTTTAAATTCTTATATTACTAAAGTTTATTTAAATAGGTACCTACGCGAGTTCAGGGTCACGCAAATTTCTTTCTTTATAATTACAGTATAACGGTAATCGAAAACTACTTCCAATTTGAAGTAAAGCACTGTATTTTTTTTTTAATTTTATATCAATTTTATAATGAAATACTTATAAAGTAATTAGTTCAAATATAGCCACAAATAAAATAACAAGCCGTCGACTTGAGACCAAACAGTCGTTTGTTAGACACATATGCATTAATTTAAAATATGTATATAAGCTCTCATTTATTTTCTTAGGAATGCTTACGAACTTAAAGTATGTAATTGTACCTACCAAAAAAACTTTTTTTCGTATCCAATTAGTATGTTCCTTGAAATTAGGTTTTTGTAGTGCCTTTATTAGAATAGTAGGTATGTGATATGCGATGGAATATTTTATTTTTAATACTACTTAATTAAACGAGTTAAGTACCTACCTACATACTTTTAATAAATTAAGGTAAGACAATCTAGTACTAAGTTTGTAAAGATTTTTCTTAATACGCTTTTGTTGGTAATAAGTTTGATGACACGTTTTTTTATGTACCTATAGATACTATGCATAGTTTTTATTATTAGTTTTAGTCACCTGCATACCAAGTGTACCTAAGTATTATGCGTCTATTTTGCTAGCTTGTTCTGACTTCCTCAGTTTTCAAACTTTACTCCATCTCACGACATTTCAGTTTTTGGAATATAACATTTATTGCACTTACAATAGAGCTGCATTTAGGATCACCATTCTCGTCAACTTTGGTGCCGCCCCAGTGTTCTGGTAGTTGGTCTGGATCGATGTAATTGAATACTGCAGCCTGCCATTTCTTCGAGTCGCTGCCGTAGATTTTGATTTTGGAAATTGTGATATCAGCTAGCAGTTTCTTGACCACAGAAAACGCAAGTGAAAATACTTTGGGCGCTGAAAAATAAAGTAAGAAGTTGTTTTATCTGGGTCGAAGGATTCAATGCTTTTTCAGTAGGCGTAATAACTAATAATGCATTAAATATAATTTAAAAAAATAATTGTTTATCTCTCTTACAGTAATTTATATCTTCGTGCATGACTGTACTTATATAATTTCACAAAGAGTTGATTTTTTTTAAGAAGAATACAAACATAAATAAACCCTTGCGAAAACGTGCGTTTCACAACGTAATTGGCAACTTAAATATACATTGTCCAAAAATACCTGGCGATGTTTATCATAAGCGGTAATTACATCGGGTATTGTGCCTCATTTTTAATGCAGTTTTTATTTAATAACGAAGACAATTGCCTTCAACTCGGCAATGACCTTGTTTATCTTCTTGAACTTTACTGTTTGCTAAACATTTGCTGTATTTTAGTATTTTACTCAAAAAACTATTACATATTTGCCTTTGATTTGGCATAACATATTTTTTACGCACTATAGATTAGAGTATTTATCAAAATGTTTGTTCAACATCTATGGGCTCAGTTGACAGATATAAAAAAGCCATTTACAACAAACCAATGCTAAGTTGGGAAACAGACCATTGACGAGGAAGCAGGTCTTCAAGATCTCCGGGTAGTTAGCCTCGTAGATGTGTATGAGAGAGAAGATCAACTCAGCCGCTGGCTTCCAGGCGTAGTGGCGCATGCTGAAACCTTCCATGTCGAACAGAACTACCACCTGAAAGCAACCTTTATGTTTACAAAATATTTTTCGATGAATTTTAAATCAATATCAAACATGCTAAAGATAACAAACAGGAAATATTTAGGTAAATAAGGACAAGAAATGCGATGGAAAATATACAGCATAATGCACATTTTTTTAAATTCAAACGAACTTTATAACTAGCTATTTTGGTATACTTCTTAACCGACTCCTGTCCCGTGACGCGCCTAGCGCGTCATGAAGAAACCTTCAGGGATGACGCGAGAGATGCGTCATTAGAAAATAGTTGCAATTCAAATTTTTATTTGATTTAATCAATAAAATATCTTATTTTATATAAAAATTAACTCATTAGGAACACCAATATCAAGGGCCACTATATTTTTTTGGAAAATTAAATTGCCAATGGTTGTCAACCATAGGGTGCCTACCTACAGGTAACTGTTTATCCTACTAATTATTGAAAAGTGTTATTATTATAGCCAGGATTCGAACTTAGCAAATCTATAAAAATAATCACTATGTTTTGGTCACCAATGAATAGTTTAGATGTAAAAACGGAACATTTTTGATTTGCGATAAAATACTTCCCACAGGTTGACAACCAATGGTGGAAATCTATAACTTACCTTCCATCTCGTATAAAACATGTAGATCGACACTTTTAAATACACTAAACTAATAAATGAAACAAAACAAACAATAACAGGTCTCACTTTGTATTATTTTAGTTGAAATTGCCTAAAATAGCGTAATAACATCACCAGTGGCCCACGACGCGTTAGGTGCGTCATCATTTAGGAGGGCCCGTGACGCGACTAGCGCGTCATTGAATTTTGTATGGGGCCACGGAGGAAAGGCTCGAAAAATGATGGTGGCAAGGAGTCGGTTAAGGGAGTTTAAAACAAATTGTAGATACGTAGCAAACTACGTAGTACGTATTAACGTTCCTATAAAAGACATCAACGTGCGTAAGTGTCATACAAATACATTTTTTTTTTCAAGTTCTTACTAACTTTAAGAGCGTTAGGGCCATGTGTAGAAGCCTGTTTCCTGGCCATCTCCATATACCCCTCCAGTAGACGAAGCACCATCTTGATAATTTCAGTCTTGTTCACCGAGTGCAGGAGACCCCACACATCGAATCCCATGAACGGTACTACGATTACTGTATGGGAAATTAATTATATGTAAGAGCAATGACAAAGGCGGAATTCCTGAAGTTGGAATCCTAATTACTTAATAACCTAGAAAATTTAGGTGCTAGCACTATAGTTTAATATCTATAAAGAAGGTTTTAAGTAAATTACACTGCAGATTTAGTCCTTAAATGTCGCTTCATTATTATCGTATTGGTAGATACTAGATATAGTTTCCGTGCTTCGGATGTTAGTACATTAAGCCGTCAACATTGGGTTTATTTTATTTTAGAAATCTTTTTTCTCATTGAGCCAGTTATTCACATAAAGTACCTAGTGACAAAATGATGGCCACCATAGCCTTGCAAAGTCAACATCACTACATACATAGTAGTATAAAACAAAGTCGCTTTCTCTTTCCCTTTGTGACTGTATGGTTAAATTTTAAAACTACGCAACGGATTTTAGTGCGGTTTTTTAACATTTATTTTTTATTTATTAATTCGTCACTACCTTATTTAAATATCAAATTGTATTTTTATAATATTTATTATGTACTTTTAAATGTACGTATTTTTTTTTATGCATTCCGTTGCCTGAGCTAAAAATATATATAAAGAGCTATTACAATCGTTTATTTGTTAGCACGTGTAAACTGGAGTCTAAAAATAGCCATACGTAATTATTGAATTACCTACGTGTATTTAAAAATATAATTAGAAACGCTTATTTATTTAAGTCCATTTTTAATGACTGCAACCGAAAATTTAATTAGTTAAGCGTTTAAATTTAACCATCTGCCTAATTTCCAATTTTAAACAAGGTATGTACCATCTTCTTGTCTACCTATCAGCTCGTATCTACTCATATACTTAATAATCATTAAAGACGAAGTTTGTACTTTTGGATGTTCAGGGTAATCTCTGGTGTACAAACAAAATTCTCCAACCATGTGAAAGCTACGTTATCAGGGAGTAGCATAGGCTTATTTTATTTCCTGGAAAATCATGTATTCTGACCTGGTGACCCTTCTTTGTCAACTCCTGGTGATCCACTGGGGAAGTACTTTTCGATCACCTCGGGAGCCTCCCACGATTTCAGGGTGGTGTCTACCCCCCACTTCTCTCGCCATTTCATCGACTGAAATATTAGTTAACAATCATAATTTCAAGTTTTTTTTTTCTGTTGTATCTGCTAAGAAAAGCGCAAAGGCACTACCTGCCTTTTTCAAAGTGCCTCGTAAAATTTTTAAACCTTCAGTACTTGTATTTGGACTACACCAGATAAATACATTTTTTATTAGATTTTGTAGAGTTAAAAGTTTGGCTCTTTATGAGGTCTGATAACTTTTTTTTTTCAAGTAGGTATATATGATGTTATTGTGGCATAATTTTGCATGAAAATGATTTAGTAGTAATTTTCTTATTTTTTTTATTTATTCGAAAGGTTATAAAATTTACTTATTAAAATATTCTGCCACTTGACATTAGATTAAAAACTCACGTCTCTCAGCATCTTTTCAGCCGCCTCCGGGTCCCATTGTCTGGCTGAAACAAAATAATTATAAGTTTACTCAAAGATTAGTATAAGCTGTGACATATTGACCTTCACCTTGTTTTTATAATAAAAAATAAGTGTGTTATTTTTTTTTAAATAATTCCGTGTAAAATTAATATATCCGTTATGTTACGTTACGAAAATTTATTATTCTATTTTGTATTAGGTTACATTTTAACTGATTTAATATATCGTTTATTAACTTGTTTAAATGTCAATTTTTTGTTATCAACTATAAATTTTTGCTAAAATAGTTTTACTTTAATAATTTGTAGTCTTCTTATCCATATTACCTTTAATAATAACACAGTGTTTAGGAAAAATTAAGTTTTTTTTTGCCGGTTCAGTTTTTGTCTATTCATCAGATATACAGGGTGTAATCGTTAAGTGTGCACAGGCGATTATTCCGTAACTATTACAGATATCAAAAAACTTTAAACTGATATCGAAAGTACTTGACCGAATGCGTAAAATAATACTAATAACTTTTTTAAAATAAAACGAGAAATATCCAAAAACTTTACATGAAACTATCCCATACATTTCTAAGTAAGTACAAAATTTTGTATTCAAGCAAATATTCGAAGTGACGTCCTTGTTGCGCAATACTCATTGAGCTCTATTTACAGTTTCTAATTGAACTTAACTTAAACCGTACACGATTCTGTAACTCTTCTAGGCTATGCACTCGCTTAGCGTAGGTACACGTGGTCTTACAAATCCCAATAGGAAGAAATCACAAAGCGTGAAATCCGGTGATCTAGCAGGCCAAGGGGTTGCACTATTATTAGCTACTAGCGACCCGCCCACGCTTCGCAATGGTGTAATTTTGGCTGACTTGCTCGTGAAACATTGAATTTTAGCTAACTTAAAAAAACTTTTACTGATTGTTCTTTATTTACAAATTTAAATGAATAAATTCCCTAAAAGATGGCTAAACCCGCATTTAAATCCGTTGTGTGGTTTAGGAGGAGTTAGCGGACAAACATACAAACAGCCACAATTAGCGACTTGGATTTAGCAATTAGAAAATTGTTTCGCAAGAAATTCATTACAACATTTGAATTATGTGCCATCTTGTTGAAATTATTATAATTATCGATCTTCTTTCATCGTCTGTAATTGGTTCTAAGAGACTTAGCATATCGTTTTGTACAATGATGAGATAACTCAGTCCAGTTATGGTTCCACTGTAAAAATATGCCCCAATGATCAATAATCAGTATCATATCACACATAATTATAACATGATAAGGGCAAAATGAGTTGATACTATTCCACTCAAAATAAGGGAACTAAAATCTCTACTATCTCATACTAAATGTATGGGAGAGTTTAATGTAAAGTTTTTGGATATTTCTCGTTTTATTTTAAAAAAAGTTATTATTGTTATTTTACTCATTAGGTCAAGTACTTTCGATATCAGTTTAAAGTTTTTTGATATCTGTAATAGTTACGGAATAATCGCCTGTGCACACTTAACGATTACACCCTGTATATAATATCGATTAAATATAAAAGTATTATTACCTATTAGCCATCGTAGCAGGAAATGATCTCCATGTTCCGGTCGAAGGATGTCGCGAACATTGCGCCGGAACTGCAACAAACAAACACACATAAATACACATCGTAACAATAGACATGAAGAAACCTGCTATGGGCTCGACTCACGCGGAAGAAGACACTTTCTATCATCATTACATAGTATAAATCCAAGTCGCTAATACTGTCTGTTTGTATGTTTGTCCGCTAACTCCTCGTAAACCAGTTGAGGGATTTTAATGTGGTTTTCACCATCCTTTGGGTAATTTCTTCATTTAAATTTGTAAATAAATAAAATTCAGAAAAAGTGTTTTTAAGGTAGACATATTTCAATGTTTTGGGAACAAGACGCCGAAAATTACACCATTGCGAAGCGTGGGCGGGTCGCTAGTAACTATTTCTATAAACTAATAGTGCAAGTACATTACTACGTTAAAGTTATTAATGCAAATTAAAACGTATGTAGCAAGTCTTAGTTACAAACAAATTACACTTTTTATAAAACAAAGAACCACTGTTTTTGTAATAAATCTTGTATGCGTACTTTGAGCTTAACTACCTTGTTTTTTAACAATTGTATTTTGTTTTTGAGTTAGTTTATTCTCTTTTTTTAACCAAGGTCAAACAATACGTTGCTTAGCAATATTATTGACATAATTGGCACATCCTCCGTGTCGAACTTTGTATTTTGTAAATAAATAAATGTTTTTAAATCTCTACTGGGAGGTATATTTATAATATTGTATAGTGAATCGTGTGATCATGGAGTTGGGAGAGAATGTTTCGACGTTCAGCGTGGACGGTGGGCAGGACATCGTGGGCCGGCCCCGCATCGTGATGGTGACGGAGGGCGACGACACCTCGGAGTCCTCACCCACCTCCACGTCACCCTCCGACGACAACTGGGCAGACCTCATCAAGTCCACCGACATACCACCAGAGTACTGGCACATACAAAAACTAGTCAAATACATGAAAGCAGGAAACCAAACGGCAACCATGGTCGCGCTGTCCTGCCTGAAAGATCATGACCTCACCGTAGAAGTGAACCAGAGAGCCATACAAGAGATCGGGGGACTCGAGCTACTCGTCAACTTACTGGAGACAAGAGATCTGTGCTGCATACTGGGAGGGCTAGCCGTTCTAAAGGATATCACGGCCAATATAGAAATTAGGAAAAAAGTCACCGACTTGGGAGCGATACCTTTACTTGTCGGTCTTTTGTCGGATCCGGCGCGAGATGTTCAGATACTTGCTGCGGAAACTATAGCAAATTTGGGAAGAATTCGCAAAAGCAGAAAGTTCTGCAGGAAATTCGGCGGCATCCCAAAAATGATAGACCTGTTGGATATCAAAGAAAAGTAGGTGATCATAGGTGACTCATATATCATATGATTACAAAATGTAACAGTATGAACGCAGTGGCTAAGTCATGCGGAACAGATAGTTTAGCAATTAAATTCTCACGATCTAGTTTTATAATAACGCACCTACGTATAACAACAGTATAATAACCTCGCTAACGATTTACAGATATCTGATTACAACACGTGAAGAACTTAATGAAGATGAGTTGCAATTTCTTGACATCGCTCGAGCTGGAGCGAAAGCTTTGTGGTCTATGTCGTCATCGCAAAGAAACCGTGAAGCGATGAGGAAGTATGGAATAATACCTCTCTTGGCTAGGATGCTGAAAACAATACACCTGGATGTAGCCATTCCCACAACTGGATTACTACAAATGTGCGCCAATGAAACCTCGTTCCAACTAGCAATACAAACCGAAAAGATGGTTGAAGACTTAATTAAACACTTGTCTAATGAGGATAAAGACTTAAAGGTATTCTTTTTATGTAAGGAAGGAAGTGATTAAAACATAATAAGATACGTGTAGTTAATAACTTAGTTTTTTTTAGACGTACTGTAGTCTTGCAATATACAAATGCGCGAGTGACGCAGTAACGAGGGATCAAATACGTCATTCTGGTGGGTTAGAACTCCTCGTAGAAGCTGCGTCAGATCCTACTAATCGAGCCAACAAGCCTCTATTAGCCGCTGTGACTGGGGCTCTATGGAAGTGTGCTAAAAGTGATATCAGCGTAAAGAAACTAGAAGGCCTCAACGCAGTACCGATCCTTGTCAAACTCTTAGATGACGAAAACGACGGCGTACTGACAAACGTAGCTGGTGCCTTAGCGGAGTGTGCTAAATTCCAATCTAACAGAGATAAAATAAGAACTACTGGAGGAATCCCTTTATTGAGTAAGGTTTATGATATATTAGCTCATCTAGCTTACTTGTAAGACTGACTTATGTTTTTATTTCAGTTCACCATCTAAACAATACTCACAAGCCATTGCTAGAAAACGTTCCTCTGGTATTGATGGAATGCGCCAAAGACCCTCTATGTATGCGAGAGATTGATGATCTTGACGGTGTGAGGCTTATATGGTCTTTGCTGAAGAATGACTCGAAAAAAGTTCAGACCAACGCGGCATTGGCTCTCAGCCCTTGTGTTCAGAACGCAACTGATTCTGGAGAGATGGTGCGATCTTTCGTTGGGGCTCTGGAGCTAACCGTGGACTTGCTAGATTCAGACGACCGAAACGTGTTGTCAGCTGTCTGTGCCGCTATAGCCACTATTGCCAAAGACAACGAGAATCTGGCTGTTATATCTGACCATGGCGTTGTGGCTAAGTTGTCCAAGCTTGGTAAGTGTTTGTCATGACGAATGAGACAACTAAGAAGTAGTTAATATCCTATGCCTATAAAAATACGAAAACAGTATAGAGTTTTTAGAAATTCCGTCTTACTAGTATTATACCTGTAATTATTTTGCCCTTCCAACATGAAACTATTTGTCGGTAGAAACAAAGGTTAAGTGTTAGGTTATAAACCTTAGTTTATACTATTGCAGTGAGCACTACAGATGATAATCTCAGAGCTAATCTCGGTGTTGCAATTGCTTTTTGCTGCGACTGGGCGCAAAATCGCCAGGAGTTTGGTAAAAGAGGCGCCATCACGCCATTGGTCAATTATATGACATCCAGAGACCCCAACGTGCACAGAGCTACTGCCTTGGCTTTGTACCATCTGTCATTTTACTCGATCAACTGCGTTACTATGCACGCTGTAAGTATTATTTTACACTAGTGGCCGCCCGCGACTCCGTTCGAGTGGAAGTCGGTTTCCCGTGGGAATGAGAAGTTTTCCCGCGGTAAAAAGTACCCTATTTGTTATTCTGATGTAAAACCTATAATACTGTAAAGTTTCATCCAAAGCCGTCCAGTAGTTTTTACGTGAAAGAGTAACAAACATCCATACATCCATCCATCCATAGATACTCACAAACTTTCACGTTTATAATATTAGTAGGATTATTTGATAAGCTAGTAAACCATACCCATGTAAATAGGTTGTGTTAATTATAACTGCTCTATAAAACTTTGACTTTGCAATTCAAATGTAATAAAACATCAATTGAACTGATTAATTATGCATACAAAGGGTGGTTGGTACCTCTGGTCCTAAATTAAAGCTCTATGACGTCAGGCTTACCTTTTCTGAATGACAATAAACTTAAATTATAATAGAGTTTTTTTATTTAGTGGATTGCAGTCGATAAATAATTGTATAATCATTTTAAGAAGTAACTTAATTAGTTACTGTTGAATAAGGTTTTTAACAAATAATGGGATGACACAATAAAGATTCAGTAAGAAGCTTTCGATACTTTCAGATATTTGGTAATCATTACACATCAAAAATAAAGTTTTTCGCATAAATTCGATATAAACACACCTTTTGGTTAACATTTGCATGTAAATTTGCATGGTCATAAAACTAAAGTTACCTATTGTTATGACTTGGCTTAAGTTAGTTAGCACTTTAAAATGTTTATATTCTGCGGGTACCTATTATTTGAGTCAATAAATTATGAAAAGTGCTAAGAGTAGATTGACGATTTTTCAATCAAATTTTAGGTCAGCGACCATCTTTCATATCATTGAAGTTATGTTTCATAATAGTTGATATCTACTATCAGTTGTTTAATTTTGTGATACTTTAAATAGTGATTAAGAGTTGAACGAACCTCTTTGTAGTTTCTCTTCCTTAATGATATAAAAATCTATTCGCGTCTGTTAGAATGTATAGATTTACGTATTTCCGTCATTTCGGTATGATTTTCGAGTAGGTACTTGTATGCCTATGTATATGAATTTGCATTTAATAATAATAATACTAAGTAAGAGGTAGTTACAATAGCTATACTTAAAGGTGCCCAGAGTAAAAAACACTGAATAATACTCGAAAGTCAATACTCGAGTTATTTATTTCAAGCCTACCTTAATTAATGTAACTACATAAATTAAAATATTACAAAGGACCTAATTAATCTGCCGTTGGTAAGGTCGGTGGAACGTATTTTCTAAAATCATCCTTATTTCCAGGCTGGTGTGGTCCAGTTTCTGCTGGAGACTATCGGCTCCAAGGATCCCATTCTTCAGGAGGCATCAGCTGGGTGTCTGTGTAACATCAGGAAATTGGCTCTGGCCACGGAAAAGATAAAACTAAAACAGTAACCCACTACAAATGGACACGGGCAAAATATTATTACTTAAGTTTTGTTATGACTAAAATAGAATACAGACAAATTTAACATTTTACTTAGTATTTTTTTTTTCTAATAATAAGATGTATTCTATCTTATCTTTATCTTATAGAACGTACTTAAGTATTTACTTCACATATCGATGAAAATATGCTATTCTGATATGCTAATGACATATTCTTATACAACACGCTGCGTTTGCGCCGCTCTGAAACGACAACGCTTTTACTTTCAATCTAGTTTGAAATTAATACCGAATTTAAAGCATGTTTCATTGTAACGCTTGTTTGAATGTTACATTTAATAATACCAACGAATATCGAATCGTTATCGTTGCAATATGTTTGATTTGACAAACTTATAGATATAAATTATCAGATTTAATCATGTTTTGTCTAATCAAATGTTTAATTTCAATATCAAGTTAATTATCATGTTTTTCTTAAGATTTAATTTTTTTCTTGAAATATATTTTGCATGAAATTTTGGTAAAGATTTTCAAATTCAAATTAGTTTTATTCATCATAGATATGTAACATATACTTTAAGAACGTCAATGTTTCAAACTTTGACTTTACCTAACCGTAGACTGATAGAGAAAAAATCCGGCGGAAAAAAACTGCAAGCATTCTTTTTTCAAATACAAAATACAAAATAAAAACAAGTAGGCATACAACAATAGGACATGACAAACACGTAAAAACACAAAGTGGGGATATAAGTAAATTTGGTTATATGTTACACAATTATTAACAAATGTCTTCATTGAAGTATTTTTATGAATTCCTGTGTTACCGCATACCAACCAATGCGTACAAGGTGCCACTAGCCTTTTGTCATGCGTCCACACTTCACATTGTTGCAACATCGACAACTATGCGTAGAACTTTCTAGTGGTTATTGCCTAAAGGTACTTGTCCTCAGACAAACTTAACCTTGAATTGAACACTTCAATAAAAAAACTTGCCGTTTAAGGTTAACCTCTTATTAGAATTACGAAAAATACTATCAAATATATTTTTAAAACTTGAGAACACCAGTTTTGCCATGAACGATGTTTTTGAACACGAGGCAAGTACGATTTGTGTTTTTACGACGTACAAAAACATAATTCATTAAATCCGCTAGTGTTATCAATAAAATCTGCATTTATGATGTAACTAGGATTTCCCTAGTCTGCGTTAGGTTTAGTTTGTTGCGGTTTTGTTATTTTCCGCACGGTCTATGTTTTTATGCTAAGATGGTTTATATTTCTTTTATTTGTACAAAAAAGCAACTAATGAACCTCTGCGATAATGACTTGTCGATGATAAAAAGTGATTTAGCATTATTCAATATTTTGGTCGTTTAAAACTGGCAACTTATGTAAACATAATGATAGTGTACGTTTTGCCTGGAATTTTAACAATAACGATGTATTTTCCAGAGTGTGACGTGATTGTCTAGTTTATACCTACAGCTTGTTTCAACACTTGTCTAAGTGTCGCAATAGTTTTTCGTGACCGTGGTCAACAGCTACCGTCTTGCGCTTGCGTCGTTAAAAAGCTAAGCCTATTTGCTTATTTATCTGATTTTGTACGAGCGATTTGCTTCGCAAATACAGCAGCTCGCTTTAAAGTACTAGTTTAGCTACGCTACCTGTTACTTTTCATTGACAATAAAAAGTAAGTATCTAATAAGCTTTGAGTGTAAGTTTTTGAAGTGATTTTTGAATTGCTATAGCTTAATTTAACTTGCTGATTATAATACCTACAGGAAAAGTATTTTAACGCGGAAAAGAAAAATCTAACTAAAGTTCAGAGGATAAATCATCTCTACAAACGAACATTAATATTGAATAATTGAGTTTTATATGTATTCGAACGAGCTCCCGCTTAACTAGTTTGACCAGGCCAAGGTTAGGTTTTAAATGTGAAAACAACCTGTTCATTAACTGCTACGTAATACGATGCATCATAATACAACAGAACGCAGTATATTGATAACCTCTTTCTTGTGTTGTGATTGGTTAGAAGATTATTTTACCGTGCGAGTGTTGCTAGTTGCAAAATAGGCTGTGTGCGTATAGCATTGCGATAAAGAGAGCGGTTCTAATTCCTATCGTAGTTTTACGCAATAAGGTGCCTGACTCTGTAGAAGGGCTACCAACAAAAAACAATTTCATCAGCCTAAAATAACACCAAGTTAATTGTCTTGTAAATATTGTTATTAAATATATTGCATCATTAAAAAATATATATGGAAACCTCGTTTAGTTTGTTCGAATTGCTTTTACTCCAAACGAAATTAAGTTATCACAAAATCTCATCTAATTATTGTTATAAACATCGAATATAAACTTCCCGATCTACGATAGGTTTTGAAATAGTTTTGTCGCGAATAATATGAATATATTATATGCCAAGTCCGGCGGTAGGTACCTACAGTCAGTTACGAAAGCTGCCACATAGAGCCACGTAAATGATCATAGAATATATAAATTTACCTGATTAAGATTTTGAAAGGCATTCACGATGAATGCAGTTTCAATTAATATTTGCGACCGGTGCTAAAACAGGTTTAATAACTTGAAGCTTTACATACTTTTGTAATCGTTTTAGTATATCTAGCTTAGATAATGCGTAGGTAAATATAATACAATCAACATCCGCCATTATTTCTATTTCGTCACTGCGGTGTATGATGACGTTTCAAAACTGCAATCTCTTGAAGCTAAGAAGTAAGCGGGCCAAGGATCCGGATAGTTTGATCCATGGAGTACATCGACGCACGCGCATTCTATTAACAGTAATAGTTTGTTTGCTAACCTTTTTACATGACTTACAATATGAAGAGGTCACTTATTTATTTAAAATACCAATTACAAACACGCTATCCATAAAAACAATGTCGCAAGCTATTTTCGGTCACGTTGTCACATTCAAAAATATTGTTTTCAAAGACTTCATAACAACTATAGTTGATATTTTGATTGTTCGGTCGAATTAAAATATCATTATTTATTCATTTGGAAACCGTGATGGAACGTGAATCGAGCACTTATATAACTTCCTAGCATTAGTGAGATAAAGCATTAGATGGTTATTACATTGAAATGTCATGACTAATAGCAGTACTATTCAAAGGAACTGACTGATTAGGTATATGCAACGCTTTGCTCACAAATTGCAAGAGTTGCAATAAGTACTTACTTAGTTTTCAACATTTGGTCACTTGCTCAACTAAATATTACCTTTGGGCACGCTTGCTACACTTTACCTCAAGTTTGTGGTTTAATTGCAAGATATTTTTATCTCTTAATCACAAATTCCTAAGTAATAGTATAGTACGAGATTTACGCTTATAAAGTAACATAAGACATAAAAATAAGGTAAGTAAGTATAATTTTTCTGGTGTAGTTTTAGTAAGGGGTTTTTGTTTAAGTAACTAGAATCTTATAAGTATACTAGCTTTCTTTCCGCACGGGGCGAATGAGAAAAACAGTATAAGGAACGCTGGAATATTTATGATAACATCTGATAAAAAAATAAAAAAACAATTTAAAAATTTAGGTGATTGGAGCTACAACACTACTGCGCCCGCGCATCAACGTTACGTTACGAAATAGAAAGTGAGGAAAGTTATCTTGTGCGTGCAAGCGTACTTTAACGCAATTTACTTATAATTTTATAATCAAAACTGTAATACAAAAATATTACAATAATTAAAACAGGCTGGTAAGAAGATCGATAAGCTTATGAGTTTTTTTAAGAATTCTACCTTTTCTACTTTAAATATAAGTACTAATAGTGTTACCAATTTCCGAACTTTTAATGGACATCGAATAAGCATCGACATACTTATATCATGTATTAGGAATACATTTGTTAACAAGAAACAAGATGTTTAATGCATTTTAATAATTTTTAATTAAACTCATTTTAATGGGTTTTACGCGTTTATTAAATTATTTTTATTTATCCGACGTTTCGGCATTTTTGCAAATGCCGTGGTCACGGGTTACTAAACGCGCAAAATCCGTTAAAATGAGTTTAATTTCAAATAATAAAGATCGCGTAAATCTAAGAAGTTGCATTTTAATTATTTATTATTCAAATTTAAATCAATGTTTTTCTAATAATTAGTAAAACAACAGCACTAGTTAGTTATGTTATGAAAATAGTAGGTAAAACTTTATTGGTTTTAGTAAACTTCGAGAAGCATAGTCATTTTGTTTATCCATCATGTGAATCCACCAATCCGCATAAGACCCGTGTGATGGATTACGGCTCAACCCCTCTCTACGTTAGAGCAGGAGGCCTATGCCCATATAGTAATACCTACGTATACAGGCATTGTTACCGGGTCAATGACTATTCGGGCACAGAAAACTCGGACAAAAAAAATAGTTGGTAAAAAATAATATTAAAATCGAAAAACCACAATTTGGCCAAGGTGTCTGAGGTTTTTTGTGTCCGAAAAGTCATTGACCCTTATTACCGAATTATTAATTGTTAAATATAATTAATTAAAAAAAATAAAATGTGATTGTAAAAAAATTGGTTTAATTTCCTCTTCCTTGATTATAAATAATTATTTGTTCTTTTTGAGGTAGCATAACAAGTATAAAAAATACTAGTAGCCGCTCGCGACTCCGTTCGCGTGGAAGTCGGTTTCCCGTGGGAATGAGAAGTTTTCCCGCTTCCCCATGTGTTATTTTGATGTATAACCTATATAACTGTAAAGCGTCATAGTTAAATATCCATCCAGTAGTTTTTACGTGAAAGAGTAATAAACATTTATACATACTCACAAACTTTCACGTTTATAATATTAGTAGGATTTTAGTACCTAAAGTAGATGTTAGTTTTTCTTTACCTATTTTTATTAAGCTTTTATAGTTATCAACATAATATTAGATCACAGTTCTATAGTTAATTTAAAAATGTACGTATTATTTAAATTCCTTTATTCTTGGCTACTCCTTTCCGAACTTCCTACAAAAGACATCAACGCGTAGTATTTTTTTTTTTACTATAGTTTTATCAACTTACGTTATTTCTATTACAAGATGTATGGTTTATCTAGAGTAATATTTTTTTTTTGTTTATACTTACACTCTCGTTAAAAAAAACTATAGAGGCTGGTTCTTGCAATTAAACCTTAATAACACTTGAATGATCATTTTCTCTTTTGGAATGTATCCGCTTTGGTGATAGTGTTATTTGTGTTTTAAAATTAGAATTGAAAGCTTTCGTGCGTGTAACACGTATTTACAATGTACGTACGATTGACCCCTATTTTTATTTTTACGTAGGTTACGTTGTATTTTTTTCTTTGTCAATCTATTAACAGCTTTCCTTTCCAACAATGAAAAAACTAACATTGATTTTATATGAAGGTTGGAGCAAAGTCGTAAGCGAATAATAACTAACGCTAATTTGTAACCTATTAAGTACAAGTATAACGATTTCATTTTTAATTGTTTACTGATCACGTTTCGAGTCCTAGTTATAAAACTAGTTCGTGGCGTTTTGATTTATACCGTTAGTATTTATTTACAGGCAGTGTAGGCAGGTATCTAAATATTTGCGTTGCTATAGTTGGCTCGTAGCAATTCTTTAGCTGTCTTATTCGTAAAAAACCGATAGACAGAGACAAAACAGGCATTAGTTAAAGCATTGATATATTTGATTACGAATAAGAGTGGAAGTATCAACTCTCTATCTGCCTGCTTACTTCGATCTCACCAACAGAACAAGCCAATGACCTGAGTTGTAAACAAGTGAATGTATAGCATATTATAATGTAGTTTTGTACCAAGGAAATCTATTCCATGTTACGAAAGCGTCAGTATGAGGTAACTTTAATATATCTGGATTGCAGTTAATAGGCCTACCTACTCACATGCATGTCGCCATGTTTGTTTCAAAGTAACTCAAAATTTGTCACATTTGGAAACATCAATTTCAATATTCAAGCTAGTTAGTCAGTTGTTAATTTAAAGGGAAGCTTACTTTTATTAAGTTGAGTAATATATTTTTTATTATTTGTTAAAAATGAACCAAGTTATTTTTAAATTTAAATTCGGTTAACAAACGTTTTGTTGCAAAAAGATATAACAATAAATATAAAGCAGTAAGATACGAGTATCAACGCAAAATTAACCATGCTGTAGTAACGTATCTAGCAGAACTTTAGGTATCCAAATATAACCCTGATATTCAATATACTTAAAGCACAAAGAATTTATGTTTTAGGCGTAATATTCAATATAAATATATGATGTTCTAATTTAAGTTTAATTCAATCAAAAGTGTTGTTTAACAAAGAACTTTTATGAGGTGTAAGCAACGTCTCGCAAGCAAGTGCCTTAACAACGATTACAGCTAGTAATGCATCATCTTCAGCGATATAATTAACCAATGTGATTGTCATTATGTATCAAGGTGACGCAAGTATTAATCCGCAAATTACAGATCTGTAGCTACCTACTGTTTGTCTGAGAATAAATGATGGTTACTTTCCATCCCCTTTTCACACAGGATATTATTTTCCATGACGATAAATACATAGATGGGACTAATGCAGGTTTTGATTTCAAAGGTGTACTTAGATAGTACAGGGGATTTATTAAATATTATCTGTTGATATTTCCAAGTCACAGCGTTTACTACCTGTGTCTGTATTTAGACCTATATACTATTAAGATGACTCTATATTTAGTGTAGTTGACATTCCTTGACTAATAACTACTAATGCCTGGTTTCTGAGATGCCTTATCATAAGTTTATCTTTTGAATACAGCTGAATATGCTTTAATTTGAATAAATACGTCCAACAATACAGTAACAATATGGTAAGTTATTAATAAATTAATTTCAAGTCTGTACCTACTTAAAAACATGTGAATCACAGTGTTATTTCAGCTAAATTAACAACAACTTCAAAAAAAATTATTACTGATACTTGCTATAATATGCTTCAACTGTTACTTCCTGACTACTTTACAGAAGTACGTAGTATCTAAGTACCCATGGATAAACCAAACTGTTACCTATTGGTAACCGAATACCTACGCGATTTCCTTTTAAGCAGGTATAGTTCTAGCGAGTCAATAAATCAACAAAGATAATCAATGCAACTAAATCTAACGAAGTCGGTATCTATAACGGCACGTCTTTATATCTAATTTGAAGTAGATACCTAAACTGTTAAGTATTAATTAAGATAACATTTTGTAGTAATTAACTGGTAATTTAACTGCAAAGTTCGCCATAATAAACATAATTTACAAACTTTTTTCGCAATCCAAATTAAATAGTTTATACTTCTACACCTTCTATTTTGTCTTTCATGAATACTAAACAGAAAGTCTAAGCCAGACTTCCAAAAAAAGAATTTGTAGGCAAGTATACTGTGCCTACCAAATATTATTTAATCTAACAACAGAATGCATAATCGGTTAGACGATATCCAACTTAAATTAGTGCGTAACTTAATCGTATGCTAATATATTCTTTTAACTTGTAGGTAATCCTCATATCCTGAAAGATATACATATTAGAAATTATTGTTATTTTACCTTTATCAGAGCGAACCGTTGATCGTCATCGATCCCCACTACATTATGGGACACAGGGGCCATTTTCACTAAATGAAACTTTTGAAAATACGATTAAAATGCAAGCGATGATTTTTATGAGCCGCGCGCGCACCGCTTTTGAGCGCTCATGCAATACTGACAGGCGCGCGATGCCGAAGTGATTGTCTATCAGTATATATCTGTATAAAACTGCGCGTAGGCACCGATCTACTAAAAGCGAATTATAATCCAATATGTTTGTGTTAATTTCACTGCAGCCGGGCCAATTAGGCAGTGGCTGTCGTCGGAAGTGAAACTTATTTATATTTTCAACATCGCAAAATAAATTGTAAAATAAAAAGTAGATATTTCATTTAATAAATTTACTTTTGCATATTTTATAACAGTATAAAAATAAATATTTATTTAATGTTCTTAGTTTATTTCATGACGGTAAAAATGACACCACCTCTTTCAGGTTCCTCGTCATGTACTTCCTTATCGCTGGCTTCAATGTCCGAATAATCCGAGTCATCGCTGTCACCTGATCTGTACTTTTTGAAGTTGGTTGTGTCGGCAGGTAGTCCCTCCATTTTGATTCCCATCCGACACATCAGTTTTTCTGCAGCATGTTGTGCTTCTATCTGCTTTAAGTGAATGTCCTGTTGTTGCTGAAGCCGCAGTGATTCTTCGAGAGATAATACTTTGGCCAGACCACAGATGCTAGGAGGAGGTGTTGCCGCTGTCACTTCCCAATTTTTATGTTTCTTTCTATGAATCTCTTTTTTAGGATCATGAACATCAGTCTTCGTTGTTTTATAAGGCTTAAACTGGCCAGAGGCTTTTGGTTGCACATGATTTTCTGTTTTTTCTACAATGTATTTTACATGTGGGACTTCACCTATGTTTATTAAGTCCTCTGTAGTTACTAGTGGTTTGTCAGGTTGTAACACTTTGACTTGTTTCTCCTGCGCTGTACTTTGGCTCAGAATATGGATCACATCCTCGGGTTCACTATCATCATCTGAATCTAGATAGGATTCACTTTTATTATTTATTTTACCTAGCCACTCGACATTTTGAACTGTTTGTTTATCGATGCCCTCGAGTTTGAGGCTGTTCATCATAGCACAAGCTTGCTCCTCCACTTGCTTAGCATCAATTTCTTTTACTAAAGTGTCATACAAGATCTGTATTTTAGAACCTTTGTCGGCTAATTTAGACAAAAAGGATTTATTATTCAACAGCTTTTGTTGGCGGTCACGAAGTTCTAACAGCTCAGGTAAAGTTTTGGTTGATAAATTAGTTATTTTACCGTCCACTTCAGTTTTTGGTGGGGGTGAAAGCATGCCAGGTATCCTTTTATTGATTTTCTTCATTGCGAATACAGTCATGCTACTGAAATTGGTATATGTTCTCGAATTTAAGTACGTTTTCTTTATTTTTAAGTTTGCTAGAGTTCATACATAACACAACAAAACAAATCTACTTTTTTTTTTTTTTTTTTATTTATCCCGTATGGGGAAAGGCAAAGGCTACTGTGGCCATACAGCTCATGTCAGTATATTGTTTTGACAAGTCTGAAAGAGAGGAGAAGAACAGAACTCTATTTATCTCTATCTGAAATGAAAACAAACAATTATAACCTTATATTATATTCGTGATCAAATTTCTTTCTTTCTTCTGAAATGAATAAGTAATAATAAGTATTAAGTATGTTAATCTGTGATGTTAATTAAAGAGACTAAAACGATCCAACTGTGTATTTGATAAAGTCAAATAAGGGAGAATAAGATTCTATATCCTTCAGAATTGACTGAATGTGGCGCGGGATAGATTCACCATATATTTTACCTAAAGAATCAATTAAAACGCCACGTTGGAGTGAAAAATGTAAACAATCAAATATTATATGCTGAATAGACTGAGTCGGATAGTCACAGAAAGAACAAGACGGGGAAGATATCATGTTCAATCTGAACAAATGATCACCAAAACGACCATGACCAAAACGAAGGCGACACATGACAGAATAGAATTGTTTTCCTTTATATGAAGAGCTTCTGATAAACCAAGGTGGAGAACCGATTTTTACATTTAGAAAAGCATACCACAACCCTTTGTTTTCTTCTTGGACTGCATGATTATATTTGTTTATCCAATTTCTCTGCATTCTTAGTTTTAAGTTTTGAACTATGTCTGAAAAGGGAACCGAAACATTGAAAACAGAAGATTTAGAATTAGATTGGTTGATCACTTTAGCTAGGAAATCTGCTTTCTCATTTCCAATGATACCTTTGTGTGAGGGAGCCCACATAAAACATACATTAAAATTATCACAAAAAAGTTCATACCAGATTTCTTTTATGTAATATATAAAGTAATTTGTATTAGCATGCAATTTATGATTTTCTAAACTTTTCAATACACTCATACTGTCAGAAACTATTAGCCAATTTTTAAAACCATTGTTTTGCTGTTTTATATGTTTCAGTGCAGCTAAAATTGCAACAGCTTCAGCAGTAAAGATGCTACAGTTTTCTTCCAACCTAAACCCAATTGCTCTGTTAAGGTGACTATCATAAAATGCAAAAGAAACATTAGACTCACATTTGGAGCCATCTGTGTATAGAATATGATAATTTGGCCAGTCTGTATCTAAGACCATGTAGAAATCTTCCTTGAGACATAATTTATTGTCAATGTTAACTTTTATAGGTGGAAACTTGCTATGAAATGAGCCTTCATAACAGGCTAGATAAGAGGATGGTTTATAAATATTTAATTTTTGGAGATGTGAAATAAATAAATTGTACTCTTGCATGCAGTACAGAGATTTATGTCTTGAGAAATGAAGTGAGTCAGAAATGTTGGATAAGAGTTGATTATTAGAAACAGAATATAATTTGAGAAGAAATCTTTCTTTAAGATAAGAAAATCTAAGAGAGAGTGGAGGTAAGTTACATTCAACTTGCATTACATGTATAGGTGTACTTTTGAAAGCTCCAGTAATTAAGCGCAAGCACTTATTTTGTATTTTGTCTAATATTTCAACAAGATTTTTCTTGTCAGCAAAACATAGAAAACTGTATTCAAAATGACTGCGTATCAAAGCTTTGTACAAGATTAATAAAACCTTTGGGTCTGCACCCCAATTAGTAAAGGCAACAGATTTTAAAATATTGAAAGCTTTGTTAGCTTTTGTAGCTACCATATCAACATGTTTTTTGAAAGACAAGTTTTTTGTGAATAGGACACCCAAGAATTTTGCTTCAGATACAATAGGGATAGGAGTGCCATTGTATAAAACTTTCTGTGATACAGAATTATCTTGACCATATATGAGAACCTTTGATTTTAAGGGATTAATATCCAGATTTAGATAGGAAAAATAATCAGATAAGTTATTTAAAGAATTGTTAAGTTGATCTTTTAAAGTTTTTGAATTGTATCCTGAACAGTAAACCACAAGGTCATCAGCAAATTGAAGATTTTTAACATTTGCACCCAGAATCAGGTTTAAACGCCTAATAAATAGTAAAAAAATGAGTGGGGACAGAATCCCGCCTTGACATACACCTACTGAAGCAAATCTAGGACCATAGAGGTGATTATTGTGTTTGATGTATACTTTTCTTTCAGACAAAAAATCTGTGATCCAGTTAACAAGTTTATATGGAAAACCTACTGCTTGTAATTCAGTTGAAAGAACATCTATATTAACATTATTGAAAGCACCTGAAACATCAAAAAATACCGAAATTAAACATTTATTTTGCAATAAGCTATTTTGTATATCGAGATGAAGCTGACAAAAACTCTCTCGTGAAGAACGACCTCTTCTGAACCCAAATTGATTAGACGGTAATATATTATTTCTTTCCACATAAAATTCAATCCTTTGTTTTAAAAGTTGTTCGAAAATTTTCCCTACACAAGATGTCAGGGCTATAGGACGATACGAATCTTTGTCAAACTGTGGTTTATTTGGCTTCAAAATTGGAACAATGCAATCCATTTTCCAGGATGATGGAATAACATCCTTACTCCAGAGATAATTGATTAGTTCGAGAAACTTCATTAAGGAGAAATCATTTAAATTTTTAAGCATTTTATAGGGGATGCCATCAAGGCCAAAAGCAGTGTCTTTTCTTGAGTAAATAGAGGATTGAAGCTCTTGTAAAGTAAACGGATTAGTAAGAAAATTGTTGTTTTTATTCATACCAGAAACATTTGATGGTTCTTTGTAATTATTACGTACATAATCAGGAGTGTATTTTCTCAAAAAGTCTTGAATCCAACTGTCATTAGAAGTTTGTCTTGAAACAGGAGATTTATTAAATTTTCGCATATAATTCCAGATACGAGATAAAGGAGTGCAACGATTGAAAGAACAACACAATGAGAGCCAGCTATTTCGACGTTCAATTTTTAAGGTTAGTTTCTTCAATGCTTGTAATCTTTTGAACTCCATGTATGTAGATTCAGTAGGATTTAATTTAAAGTTAACATAAGCTTGCTTGGCGTTTTTAACTGCCTCAGAACACTTGGCATTCCACCAAGGAAGCTTATGTTTTTTATTTGATTTCCTGTTGAAAGAACTCTTGACCCAACTAGATGAGACAATTGACAATTTTACTGCGCTGTTTAGAATGTCTATGAATGCATCATACGCATCTGATGGATTCATAGCTTCTGTTATTTTTAGAGATGAGAGCATATCTCCTACAATCCTTCTGTACAAATTCCAATCTACAAGCTTATAATTAGGATATTTAGGAACATCTTGTCCTGATTGAGAATGATTTGGTATGTTACAAAAAGCTTCTTTAAGAAAAATTTTTATCATTACAGGAAGATGATAACTGCCAAGTGGATCATCGTGTACAGACCATTCACAAGACAAAGCTAAAGATGGGCTTACAATAGTCAAGTCTAGAGCGTTTGCACGCCACGTTAGGGAACCAACAGTGGTAGGTTCACCACTGTTCAAAAGAACCAAATTATTATCATCAATGACCTCAAGGACGTCGCGACCACGAGGATTAGTATCATTGCAACCCCATGAAATATTATGTGCATTAAAATCACCAGCGAGAATCAATGGACCAGGAATAGATTCAATCAAAGAATTAAGCTTCTGCTTACTAAATAAGGGACTACAATTTTTTGGACTATAAAAACTTACGATTGTAATTTCCTTATTATTGATTGATAAACGAATACAAATGTTTTGCAAAGAATTATCAAAATATGTTTTTAAGTTAGAATAAGCAAGTGTATTATGAATAAAAATGGCAACGCCATTGTGTTTATTACCTGTGTCATTTCTTTCAATGTTATAGCCTTTTATTTTAAATTCTTTATTTGGCTGTAGCCAGGTTTCGCAAATAATAGCAATATGAATATTGTTCCCATATAAAAGATGTGTGAATTGACTTCGATTACTAGATATGCTCTGAGCATTCCATTGTATTATATTTAAATAATCCATAAAAAATAATATAATTTATTAAAATATTTATGTACTATTTACATTTTAAGTTTTCTATGAGAACTTCTCTTATTAATTTTGTAGAAATAGCTTGGTCCTTAGATTTGTTAAGTGTTATTAATTGAGTGATAGAGTTAAGAAGAACATTTATAATATCATCACTGTTAATTAAATTTTTAAAAGTATCTGTAGCATTTCTTTGTTTTAATTCAGGAAAAGCATCTTTTCCTAAAACATCTGCGTATGAACTTTTTTGTGACTGGGATTTGTTTTCTAGAATTTTCTTTTTTTTAATAGGACAAACACCTGCTATGCTGATATGATTACCATTGCAATGAACACAAACTGCTTTATCAGAGGGTGTTTGACAAGTTTTGTAATGGTGGTTTTCGCCACATATTGAACAACGTACTGAATTTCTACAAAACTTAGCCAAATGACCATACCTGAGGCAATTATAACACTGCTTAATAGGTGGAATGTACTTTTTAACTGCATGGCGCCAGGCCTGCAAGTCGACATATTCAGGCAACAAATTGGATGCGAAGGTAATGATAACAGCGCGAGTAGGGCGCAGCACGAACCCCCCATTATCCATCCGCATCTTTTTGGTTATACGTCTAACGCAAATTATTTTCCTATGAGTTGAAAGCATCGCATATATTTTCGAGTTTGAGTATTTAATATCGACGTTACTTATAACCCCCGTCACCTCTGAACCTGAGGCAGGGATATTAGCCTTAATCTGATAATCGCTGAGAAATGTACTATTATTTAAAAAGGCGTTAGCCAGTGACGGCTTTTCAAAATGAACTCCAATTTTAAATTTGTTAATAGCCTGTAAATATTTGACGCCTTTAATAAATCTTTTAAGATGCGACGACAAAGAGATCATATCGCGGGTACCGATTGGTCTCTTGTCGTCCGCCGATTCTACAAAAACGACAAAATCTGTTAATAAAGAATCCTCCGGAAACCTTCTGGAGTAGTCGCTTACATAGTAAGGTTTATACTTTCCTTCATTTTCAGATGTTTCTTCCTCAGAGCTGGTATCACCCGAGGATGGCTCTTCACAAGGATCTTCTTTCAACTTCTTCTTTTTCCTCTTCCCCATATTTAGACACCGAAAACTTTAAAAGTTTTTATGTACAAACTTATAAAGACCGAAATATAATGGATTATGTACAATTTTTACACTTTATTTACAATACTTATATTACTTTTGCGAATAATTAAAACAGAGAGAAAATTTTTGCTTCCAACTTTTCCCGCGCTCAAACCGGAAGTCCCAAAACAAATCTACTCAAATGTATGTCAAATATTGTCAATGTCACTATCACTAAAGGCTGTTGCTATTAATGACCTAAAAGACCTGAAAGATTAGTAACAGAGAATGGACTTTCTTCATTAATTTCATAAATCTTTACATTATTTATTATGCCACCCAAATCGTCTAAATGCGTAGAAAATAAATTACTCTGCCTCACACAGACACATTACAGATAAATAAATTCACAGTACATACTGGCTTAAAGTAATAAAACGTAACTTAACTAATTACAGCAAATGTATAAAATTGATGGTATTAAATATGAGATAATTCGTAAATAAAGAAGATATTTTTTCACTAAAGCTTGGATTAGAGCCAAAAGCCTGTTAACACGGTCTTTCAAAGTACAAATGGCACGTTTTGCGTAATTGATTGATACTTGACAGGCAGATGTGACAGTATTGATTCATGATAAGTGTCAAGGAATGTCAAACAAACAATTATTGATTTCTATTCTCTTTTGGTGTAAAATTCATCATTGTTGTAATGAAAATATGAACAAAATTCAAGACTTTTTATGACCATCTGAAAAGTTTTATATTTGACTTTGTATAACAGTACTAAAAGTTGCATAATGAGTGCTAATAACGTAAGTTTCATTTTTTTTACAGAACGAAGCTTTTATGATTTATAGCCTAAGTTATGCTCTTGGTTTTAGCTTTCTCCGCACCTTGCAGCTAAACCAGCTGATTTATGCGAGAAAAGATTATGGATTGGGAATCTCGATAGCAGAGTAAATGAGTATGTATTCTTAATTGAATTTACGTTTGTGTGTTTTGTCAATGTAAATTAAACTTGCATATTTTTTATTATCGGTATCAACTACTGAAATTGGTTCGTGCCTATGGAAACATTGAAAAGTTTGATATGCTGTTCCACCGTATTGGACCCAATTCAGGACAGCCCAGAGGATTTGCCTTTGTCTCATACAAGTTGAGACAGGATGCCATAATTGCAATGAATTCCTTGAATGGTCAATTGTTGGGTTCAAAAAGAATATCTGTAAAGTTTGCAAAAAATACTGTTACAGTGAGTGTCTTTTTTATTAATTACCTATTATGTGAAACATAATGATTGTAGTTGATTAAATACCTAATTTTATTTTCAGGAAGACCAAGAAAAGCCTAAACCAGAGCTTGGTATTCCAGCTTTAGCAGGAGCTAAGCCTGAGCTGAAGCTTAGCAAAAAGACTGCTATTCAATCAATTGAAGCTAAACTAAAAATGATGGAGAACATGAAACCTGGAGAAGATTTTGTGATTAACAAGTTAGCTGCTGATGAAACTCCTGTAGCTCAATATCAATCAAAACAATACCAAGCACCTAATAAATCTGCAAGCTCATTCCGCAGAAGACACCCCTATCACAAAAAAAGATAATAATAAAAGTATAATAATTATTAGAGATGCGCCAAGTAACACTTTTGTTGAGTAACAAGTACCGAGCTTTGCTCTGTATTTTTTTTATTACTGTGTACTCGGCCGAGTAACTTGGTTCTTTCAAATTCGAAAACGAACGCGAAAATTTGTTACCCAAAAACAAATAGACTTTCTTGTGGTGGACAGGGCACCTAACAAAGCATCATAATTTACCTTTATTAAATTTTAATTATTGATTATTTTTATTATTCTCTTAATTTTGTCTCACTTACTACTCATTAGCATAATTTTGATTTTATTAATTGTGCTTGTCAAAGATTTCCTAAGTACTATAAACAACAATATTTATTGGGCTTTAGATTGAACATCTCTTTAATTAATATGAATTAGTAGAAAATACAACATGTAGCCGCCATTAGATTTAATCCAAATCCGCGCCCAACGGCAGTGACGCCCACCAGTGATGTCCATCGAATGCTAGGGATGTCCAGTTACCGATCACTTTTGTTTTACCGCTAACAGTACGTACTTGTACTGTTTACTTTTGATTAACACTTTTGTTTTAATAATATCTTCCTAAATATATTGCTTTTCTCTAACAAAGTATACTCGGCATTCAACAACCGAGGTATTCGGCCGAGTACGAGTATCAAAAAACCCGCCGAGTACGCCGAGTACCGAGTATCAACCGAGTGCTCGGCCCATCTCTAATAATAATAAAAGTATTAATGGTTATAAAACAACTAACAAAAGTGTGTATGATTAATTTAAGTTTGAATGATTTAAAAAATATTTTTGTTAAATATTTTTTATTACTTATTTAAGTAGTCTGTTTCAGGTTTCAATTAAACTAAGTTAAAATTAATCTTAATAATCAAATAATTTGTAAAAAATTACCATCAGTTGTGTTCAAACATGTTATGATAAATAATCTTTTTTTTCCTGTACTAATATTAAAACACTGAAATGTAATTGAAAGAAGTTGAATAAATGTGTAAATGTAATGTGTTTGTACCTAAGTAAAACCGATTGAGTCTCAATAAACAAGATCAAATAAAAATTCGAAAAAACTTAAATATCCTCACCTAAACATTATTAATTTACTGAACCTACCTAGCATCTTGATAGTTTCTGGTGAACTGTTAAGTTTGAATGGCTCCAGGTTCTATCGCCGGGCTATTATATTAAAAAAAAAATTTTCAATATTGCTTTGTGTTTAAGTGTGACAAGGTTCTCCCCTAGTCCATTGAAGTAAATTTGTAAGTGTTTAGTAAAAACACTTTAAAATTTTGGTTTATCTAAAAAAAGATGCTAAGGAATAAATAAAATGAGTGAGTAACATCAGTTTAAAATAAATCCTTTTATTTTTGTAGAATTTTAGCAGAATACAATACTATTAAGCGAACCTCTTTGGCCACTCAGAGTTTTTAAAAAGTTAATGCCTGTGACGTACCGATCTTCTTTTGTTTTTTCATTGGTTGTCAGAGACACGCGTCTTGCGGCAACTCTGTGTAACGCGAGCCATTTTGTTTAATTATTGTGAACAATTACTTCTTTGATTTATTTGTATTTCTGTTAATAATATTTGAATAAGTAAACCGATGTTATTTCCTGACGTTGTTATTTATTTAACTTGCTTCCTATATCGTCGCTAAAATCAGAAGTGCGATAAAGGACGCAAGCCCACATGTAAAAAATTTTCATAACCTCAAAACCCGCAAAGTAATTGTTCACTTGTATTATTTTATTTGTGAATTTTAATCAGTGTGTGAGTGATAATGGCGCGAAGTTTGTCGCTTGGACGAAATGGCTCGCGTGCGTGGAAGCGCACTTGCGTACCCGCTCGAGAACTCATTCTAAAGGCCCTTACGCTATGGTTCTAGGTCTGATTATGCTGCGAATTGAGCGCTTCGTGAGATGACTAGAAACAGCACCCAGCAGTATCTCCAAGTCGACCAGCAAAGTCAGAATGAACGAGCGAACCGAAGCTCGAATTCTACCTGTACGACGTATGATCCTGTCTTCGTAATTAAGTTTTATCGTTTCACAGGCGAGCTGCATTCTGAAATGCATGGCTCATACAAATCAATAAAATTCATGGTAATGGTCGATACCGTGGTGAGGCGATTCTTGGTGTCTCAAAATGTGTGCTCCATTCTTTGAAGGTGACTATGTTTTAACACAATTTAACTTGGCCATATATTTGTTTTGTGTTTTGTTTGACCTACAGATGTGAGTGCTGTTTGGGAGACGGTGCAGCTTCATGATGCTTCATCGCCTTGTTCGTGATTGGTCACGATGGTTACCCCTGTAGTAGCACTAACTACGAATCAGGATGTGGCGTTTATCGCTTAGGCCTGAGTTGCCTCCGAGTTGATCCCTGTAGTAGCACTAACTACGAATCAGGATGTGGCGTTTGTCGCCTAGGCCTGAGTTGCCTCCGAGTTTACCCCTGTAGTAACAATAATTGTGAAACAGGATGCGGCATTGGTTTGCCAAGCAGTGATCCCTGTAGCTATAATGCGAACCAGGATGAGGCTTAAGTGCCTGGCTTTTGTTGCCCCGAACACTGAGAAGTCCTGTAACGTTTGTCGTTAACACAGGCATGGCTGGCCCGGCGCAAACGTGCACTTTTGGGCGTCTGTTTCAGATATCGAGATAAGTTCGTCGCCTTCGCTTCACATCACGAGCCTACACTGCAATTACGCTTCACGTCACGAGCCTTCACCGAAAATACGCTTCACGAGCCTACAAGTTACAGCTTAATTATGGGCCCCAGAGAAGTATTTTATTTATGAGACGTCTCAAATTATATGCTTGTGCAAAGAGGTGATGAATTTCAGGACTTGTCCGTTTGATTGCAAGCTTATGTGTGAATTGACTGTTGTGAATGAGTATGTAAGGATGTGTGGTATTGATATTTGAATTTTGCTTGTTTTGCTTTAACTACATAAAATTTCAGACAGTGCACAAGATGTTCGTGAGCTGAGTTACTTCACATAAGTCAGGACCTGCCCGATGCGGATCAACGGCTGGCGTCAACAGGCGTCAAGAGAAGCAGCCTCAGAAAACGATTGGCGGTCAACTCCGGGTCTTTCATTTCCCGACTGGATGAAAAGTCTGATGCTGGGTCCTCAACAAGGGCCGGGGACGTCCCAGTGTCAGGAGAAGCCGTATTAAGCGAACCTCTTTGGCCACTCAGAGTTTTTAAAAAGTTAATGCCTGTGACGTACCGATCTTCTTTTGTTTTTTCATTGGTTGTCAGAGACACGCGTCTTGCGGCAACTCTGTGTAACGCGAGCCATTTTGTTTAATTATTGTGAACAATTACTTCTTTGATTTATTTGTATTTCTGTTAATAATATTTGAATAAGTAAACCGATGTTATTTCCTGACGTTGTTATTTATTTAACTTGCTTCCTATATCTTCTCTAAAAATACAATCATTATAGTTCTAAATAATTGTTTTATTAATGAGTTGTAACAGTAGATAACAAATAAGCATTTTCCCAAGTCTTAGCTTAAAACCTGTAAGCGCTATTTAGTAATATATGTCTGCTAAACTTTATATTAAGCTCCCTGTACCTTGTTCTAAGCCCATAAATTGAGAGCGGCAGCCCATTTCCGCTTCCGGTGTGACGTATATCCCCACTTTAAGCAACTTTTATCCAGCAGCGGGTAGGCGGGGGGTGGCAAGAGAAGCGTTTAGGTAGTTAACGACCATTCCCTTATTTGTCATTTTCTAGATTTGACTATTTCCGGATTTGACAACATTTTGCTGTGACCAGGTGGTAAGAGGCCCATTTCCTGTTATGACCACTTTTTTATCCGTCCACTCTTAGTACAGTATACAAACTAGGTAATTCTAAAAAAATATTAATTGTTAATTATGTTAAATAAGTTAAATTTACTTCGCAAGTGGCTTACCTACTATGCTACTAGTGGTTAAAAAAAGTAGTTAAGTACTTAAAATAATTTATTAAACAAAGGTAAACAAAAGAAATGTGGGTAACATATTGTGTCTGGTGAAAACAAAAATTGAGCTTATACAAAAACGATGAACAAAAACAAAATAATTTTCTTGAAAACTTTCCTTCTTTCTTTCTTTACTTGAAAAATCTTATATAATTAAATTTATTTTATTATTATTTAAATAAAAAATAATTTACAATGGTAATAATGACGCCATCCTCGTTAAATTTCGTCCATCTGCACTGTAAGTTAAATTAACTGATTTTGCCTTCTTCCAAATGTTTTTATTATAATGGTAATAACAAGTGCTCAATTGGCAGTTAGGGAACACAGATTGAATAGCATTCATTGCGGCTATTTCGTAATCACATTTATAATTTTCAATTACTACTCCCAAGTTCTCCTTAATCAGCTTAAAAAAACGCGTGTAGGTGTCCTGACTTTTGTTAGGCAGTAATCCATATATAATAGGAATGACGTTGGTAGTGTTGATATCAGAATATAAATCAATATGAATGGTATATAATTGGTAAAATACCTTAGGTACGCAAGCAAATGTACCATCGCCAAAAAAAAATCCTTTTGAAGAATCTTTAATCAATAACTTTGACTGTTTAGAACAAAAAATAATAATTTTTTCATCATCCCCATCTTCGCAAATTAGAAAGTCTTTGCCATAAATTTCTGTTCCGACATCATAAAATTATTTTATTTTATAATCACAAAGCACAAACAATGCAATGACTAATAGAAACATGTCAATTTATGACTCATATTTATTTAAAGATTTATCAGTGGCCAGCATTCAAGGAAGAGGTTTCATACCGTACTTTCTTTTAACCACTAGTAGCATAGTAGGTAAGCCACTTGCGAAGTAAATTTAACATAATTAACAATTAATATTTTTTTAGAATTACCTAGTTTGTATACTGTACTAAGAGTGGACGGATAAAAAAGTGGTCATAACAGGAAATGGGCCTCTTACCACCTGGTCACAGCAAAATGTTGTCAAATCCGGAAATAGTCAAATCTAGAAAATGACAAATAAGGGAATGGTCGTTAACTACCTAAACGAAGAGAAGCATGGCGATCGCTGCCACTCCGCCATTTTTGAAGCATTGGCGTTCCGTTTTCGGAGCGGTGTAGACGTACATAGCAAAAAGTCTTAAAGCAATAGACTTTTTATTTTTTTTCCGTTAATTTTTTAAATTTATATCGTTATATTCCATTTTGAAATTATAATGGAAAAAGTGAAATTGAAAAGAACCCCACGTGGTGAATCTGGATCTAATTCTTCGGATTCGCTAAGCAGCTCATCTTCGGAGAAACCCAGAAACCCCAGACGCAGGAAGCAACGCAAGGAATCTCGGCTAAGTAGACTTGAATCTAGTTATAAAAAACTGAATCGTAAAATTTCTTCTTTGCATGATTTATTGAGAAACCAGACCAATCGTAATTTTGAGAACGAATCGGTTTTATCTTTGCAACCGTCCAGTGATTTAGAAAAAAGTTTATACCAAGATCTAAATAATTCGGATAAAGAGGTTGAGTTTAAAATGGAAACTACCCTCAAAAACGAAACTCTTCAAACCACAACTAATCACTTAGAATCCCTTAATAAACTTCAACATTTTAACTCTCCTGATTGGTCTCAAGTTAGATATCTAGATTCACAAAAACTTTATAATTCTGTGCCTGGTTTCGTTGATTTGGAAGTAAATGATGAAATAAAATCTTTCGATCGTAACCGTTCCCTTACTATAACTGAGCGATCTCTCGCAGCTATAACGCATGGTTTAGTTATGCAAAGTGAGGCTTTAGAAAAAGGTTTTAGCGTTTTTATTGATTGGCTAACCGAAAATGGCGATACTATTACAATTAGTTCTGTTTGTGACAAGATCAATGAAATTTTTTCATCCGGTGAATACTCTAAGATATATTTAGATCTCTTGCAAATGGTTTGTGGCCGCAGGGCCGACCTTATACAACAACGGCGTGATGGTATTCTGTCGTTTGTTCGGGATAAAGGAATTAAAGAGACCTTAAGGAAAATTCCACCATCTGCAACATATTTATTTAACGATGTAAAATTTTCAGATCTGATATCTAAGCAAGGAGGAATTTCGAAGGTATTTGCCAGTTCTACTAATAGATCTCCTGCGCAAGGAGCATCTTATTCTAGACACCCTCTTGCGCAAAGAGAAAAGAATTATGGCGGTCAAAGATTTTCTTCGAACACTGCGCGCAGCGGTCTGCCACATAAGTTTGCAGCTAATACTCACGCTCCACCTGCGCAAGGCCGGAAGCGTAATGCAGATTATTCCTTTCGTGACAAATACGCAAATGCAAAACGTCCACGAGGAGGCCCTTCTGGACGACAAAATAAAAGACAGGATTGACTATCACCAGGAATTTCGAGCGGGGAAACTCAAACATCAGGTAAGTGCTTGGAGGAGATTGGGTTCTCCCCCTTACATATTAAAATTATTAAGAGGATATCGCATACCCTTTATCAAAAGGCCCCCTTTAGTTTTACCCACAAAAATTTGTTCAAATTTTCACACAAAATCAACAAGCGATATTCACATAGCATTAACAGAATTACAAAAACTGGGTGTAATACAAAGAGCTCCAGAAACACCAAGTTATGTTTCCCAAATATTTCTAGTCACCAAAAAAGGTCAAAACAAATTTCGCCCCGTTTTCAATTTAAAGCTATTGAACCGATACATTCAAATCACCAAGTTTCGATTAATAAATATGTACAGGGTACCCGATTTCCTCCAACCACAAGATTGGCTAGCAAAGGTAGACCTTTCAAATGCCTACTTTCATCTACCAATACACCCCGCTCATCAACGATTTCTACGCCTAATATATCAAAACAAAGTTTGGCAGATGACCTGCCTTCCTTTCGGTTTGGCAACTGCACCGAAAGTTTTTGCCAGCGTTACAAATTGGATCGCGCAGATCCTTCGCAAAGTTGGTATACGCGTCATAGTGTATCTGGACGATTTTCTTATCGCAGCTCAATCCAGAGAAACTTTAGCGAGGCACACCAGCTTAGTCATACGAACCTTACAGACACTGGGTTGGACAATAAATTTCTCAAAATCTATTCTAACTCCTCAAAAGTCCTTAGAATATCTAGGCATAGTATGGAATCCATGGCAGAATACGAAAAGGCTGCCACAAGACAAACAAAATACTCTCAAACGCAAAACTTTAAAAATGCTGAATCAAAGACAAACTACACTCAAACAAGTTCAGAGTCTTTTAGGAACGTGGAACTTCGCAAGTTTCATAATTCCAAGAGGACGTTTAAACTCACGTTTACTCCTACTATTCAGCCACACACTACTGAGAATAAATCCTTTAAAATTAGTCGAAATACCTCCGCAGATTTATTTCGAACTCCAGTGGTGGACCGAAAATTACAAAAATCATTCATCCTTAAATATTGCCCCGCCGATGTTCTTTCTGTCTACAGATTCCTCCCAGCAAGGTTGGGGAGCTCAGATCAACCAACTTTATTTTTCGGGCAAATGGACACGGAAGGAACAAAGCCTGAACAGCAATGTTCTGGAAATGTTGGCGATTCTCCGAATAGTTCAACTGAAAGGTCATGTAATGCAAAATTCCAGCCTTCTGATACAGAGCGACAACCGGTCTGTAGTAGCCTATCTACGCAACGAAGGCGGTACTCATTCCCTTTCCTTACTAAACCTAACTTATCTTGTGTTAAACCTGTTAGATCATTATCATATTCAGATGAGTGTTTTCCATATACCAGGAAGATACAACTACGTAGCCGATCGTCTGTCTCGTGCCTCGATATCGACAGAGTGGCACCTTTTAGAGCCTCTCACATCCAACATTTTTCAGATGTGGGGTGTTCCCCAAGTAGATTTATTTGCATCCAAAACAGCACATGTCGTAAATCATTACGTGAGTTTGGATCCAACAGACGCAAACGCTGTGTTTCACAATGCGTTCAGCCGACAGTGGCACTTTCAGCTAGCATGGGTTTTCCCACCACCATGTTTAATTCCGAAGGTCCTGAGCCACCTCAACCAAGCCAGTGGAATTTACTTAATGATTGTTCCAGATTGGGAAAAGGTGTTTTGGAGACCAGATTTACAGTCCAGAGCTCTAGCTGCACCGCTACAAATTCACAACTTGGAAAAGGTGCTTGTGGATACGAGGACAAAGCTGCCGCCCCCTCAAACAAAACAACTGAATTTGCAAATATGGAAGATACGTGGTGGACTTCCATGTTAAAGTCGTGGAATAAAGAGCAAATTCAATTACTAACTAAGAGCTGGAGATCCTCTACGCTAAACACTTACAAACCAGCTTGGATGAGATGGGTGAGTTGGTGTGGAGAAAATAAGTTAAGTATATCCAATCCTTCTCCAGAAGATGTAGCGAGGTTCTTAACGGATCTCCATTTAAAGCATAAACTCTCCTATAGTACAATTGCTTTACATAAATCTGTTATTTCAACCTTTTGCAAACCAGTTTCCGATCGTCCTTTGAGTTCACATATTATTATAAGACAAACATTAAAAGGTATTGCTTTACAAAGACCTGTTAAACACAAGAATCTTGTTTGGGACGTACAACGTTTATTTGAATTTCTATTGAGCAATCATCCACCTAAACTTACATTATACGAAGTTTCAAAACGAACTGCAATTTTACTCTTATGTTGCTCTGGGCGTCGGGTTCACGATCTTACTCTTTTAAAGGTTAATGACAAAAGTTGTGTTTTTGATAAGGACACTATTTTATTCTGGCCTGATTTCGGTTCTAAAACGGATACATCATCCTATCGCCAATCAGGCTGGCGCCTCCTCAAATGCCATTTGAGCAATAACGTAGATCCTGTTTATTGGATTAAAAAATTAATTGAAATTTCTAGTTCCCGAAGAGGTAATATAGATTCCTTGTTTATAAGTACCTGTGGCATTCCTAAACCTGCCACTAAATCAATAATTGGAGGCTGGATAAAACATGTGCTTAGAGAAGCAGGTATTGATAGTAGTCCTGGAAGTGTCCGATCAGCTGTTGCATCTGCAAGCTGGATTGACAATACACCTATTGATCAAATTTTAGAGCGTGGAAATTGGAAATCCTCTAATACATTTCACAAATATTATAAGAAGGAAATAGTAAATCCTGTCTCAACAAATGTGTTACTATCAGACTTTTTTGAACCTATTTAATTATTTTTGTTAAATACTTATTTTAATTATTTTTCTTATAATTTTTAAATATGAATTAACCATGATGTACCTAATTCACTTAATTCTGTAGTAAAATAATGATTATATATATCACATCACATTGGCGTTTTTAATTCCAGCAGCCGATAACAAACACGTCTCAATTTATGGGCTTAGAACAAGGTACAGGGAGCTTAATATAGCAATTTTACCTAAAAATAAAATTGTTATTAAGCATACTTACCTTGTTCTAAGCCCAGGTAAATGTCTGTCTGCTGTTGCGACTACTTATTTTATTAATATTCATTACAAAGTAAGTACTAATTTATTTTATAAAGGTCCTTCACACGTGATCTTTTCCAAATAACCATGCTTTTTATGCGCAATTACCCATAAATTGAATCCAATGATTCAAAAATGGCGGAGTGGCAGCGATCGCCATGCTTCTCTTGCCACCCCCCGCCTACCCGCTGCTGGATAAAAGTTGCTTAAAGTGGGGATATACGTCACACCGGAAGCGGAAATGGGCTGCCGCTCTCAATTTATGGGCTTAGAACAAGGTAAGTATGCTTAATAACAATTTTATTTTTAGGTAAAATTGCTATATTTTTCGAACCATTCATTCACCCCGCCAGTCATTCAAATCAATTCACTTTTATTTTCCCATCACTGTCTTGAATCACGGCCTGTAAAAACGACATTAAAAAAATTTAAAAAGAAATTTCATCACAGTGGTTGTCAGCTTTGACAGCGTTGACAGCTTGTCTCCCTAATATAGTATTCGTTGTTTACATTTGCTATCGTTTAAAGTGTCGTTACGATCAAGGTTAAAATTCGAAAATACCAATGAATAGTGTAGTAAATTGCCAAAAATACTAACAGGTGATTTGAAATCCCATGTAAACGTAAATTCGAAGTTTCTGAACGTCGTTTACACAACAAAACCGAACAAATCACCATTTTGTGGAGCACATAAACACATGACAGAGCGACACAGAATGATCAAGTACCGTGCGTAGTACTTTTGTACACGACTATGACCATCGCTATGACCAAGATTTTGCCTGAGGGGAAAGGCCTGCTATGCCATCTCCTTTGGTTAAATGCTCTAAGGAAGAGGAGAACTTTGTTTGGTTGTGTCGAATAGGCTGGACCGATTTTAAAAATTCTTTCACTACTCGAAAGCTTCATTATCTACGAGTAAGTAACATAGGCTATATTTAATTTTCGGAAAAATTGGGTTCTGTAAGATATTTGGGTTTTTCGGACACAAGGTGTAAAAAATCAACCAAAAAAGTTACTTATTTTACGTACGCTGCCTTAACTATAAAAGATATAACCATAAAATGTTCTAATTAATTGTACATCTTATAAATATCTACAAAAAAGTCCGCGTCACACTATACTTATCTATGTCGAGTGAGGCACAACAACCATTTTTTTATTTAAAAATCTTGAATTTTTTTGGACTACATTTAAACGCGTTCATTTTACTCATGCTATTAATCCTTCTCAAAATAAATTATTTCGTCACTAAGTACAGTTTATGTAGATAATATTTGGTTTTTGAATGCTTAAATTTGGACGTTTGGTTTTGAAGTTATGGTGAAACTAGAGGCCGTCCGCGACTTCGTTCGCGTGGAAACCCTTTATAACAACGTAATAACATTGTAGAGCACTGTAGCACCCCCGGAATGGAGAAGCTCTGTTCTGTGGTAGTGCCCTTATCACAGGCATATAGGGGTAGAAGTCAGAATAATCGACCGCAACTCACATGAAGTCCGGATAGTAACGTTACTCACCTGATAAGAAAATGTTACTCACAGGAATAATAGGATGCTTTCACATTGAAACAACAAATAGGTACATATTTTTATTTATTGTTAGACTGATACAACTGCTAGTAAAATCAATAAATGTATTTTTAACAAGTTCTATTAATAGACAAGAACCACCGAAAATATGCTTTAAAAACTACAACCTACTCCAAACAATTACTTAGGCGGTGAAAATAACAAAATAAAAAAAAAGGAACTTTATTAAGTACTTAAAAAGGTTTTCGTTCGGAGTGAACAACTTGTTATTGATTGCAGGTGCAGTTAATACAAGTAAACTGATTCTTTTTACCAAGTGTTACTCACAACTATAAAATCCTGTGAGTAACAATTAGCAGTATGAACTAGCCCTAAGTCGTGTTACGTTATCCACAGGAAGGAAAAATATGGATTATAACCTATAAAATTCATCGTCATAATAACAAATATCTTACCTTGAAAACAATGTCTCTGTGTTGTATGAGCACCAAAACATACTATTTCAGACTGTGTATCCAGACCCGCGTAATTCACTTTAGAATTTATCTCACTAACTAGTTTTTCACAGGAATATTTTGGACAATTTTTTTTGTGCGCGCACTTTTTCAACCAAAACTAAATGAAGTGACAACATGGCGTTCTCAAAAGTCACGTGATGTGATTAACAGTGTTGCTAGCATAAAATATAATTGCGATATGGTAGAATTCCTCTTCGGGAGCGTTTAAAACACCGTTATCTACCTGGAGTTATTCACAGGAATGATATTTGGGATTTTATTTAAACAGTAAATTAAATTATTATAGACATAATAAATTAACGATTACATGAATGAAAACAATAATTAAGTCACCGGTTTCTACATAACAGTATATAATATTGCAAAAATTGCCTAGTATTGATTATTTTATAATATGTAAATTTTCGTTACGCAATAAGGACACTTTCATTTTGTATGGACGTGAAATTAGTGACTTTAGTTTGCTAATATTTTTTTCGGTATAGTTATAATTCTAAACATAACTAAAATGGCTTGTTTTACTGTAAATTAATTGTCCTTTAAACAAAATTGGTTATAACTTGTTATGACCCGAACTAGTCTTTATATAAGCTGAAAACGGTCGAGGACACATATTTTTAAAATCATGTACGATTATTTTGACCTCTACCCATAGGTAGCTACTGCGGTATAGGCTAACATGGCTTTCACTTAAGATATATAAAGGTACTCCGAAAGGCTTTTTTGTAGGTCTATCCTTACTATAATATAAATGTGACAATGTGCATGTCTGTCTGTCCGTCTGTCTGTATGTTCGCTTCACGTAAAAACGGCTGAACCGATTGTCTTGATTTTGGAATAGAGATAGTTCGACACCCAGGGATGAAGAAAATACGATAATTTTACTGCGGGAAAAAGCCTCTTTCCCACGGGAAAAGCCATTTAGTTGCAGGTGAAACCACAGGGCGGAAAGCTAGTTACCAATAAATTAAGATTCTATGTGGCCCAACGCGTTGGCCCAATGTGTACTGACGGCTTAAGAAGAGTGACACTGACAAACAGCAATGTTAGGTAAAAAAAATCTTATAGGGTTGCATTGAAAAAAAAATATAGTTTTAATAATCGATATACATTACAACGAGAAACTTGACAACGATCTAACTGTTCCAAAAATTTTTTGAACTGTCAAGCTGTCAAAGTTAAAGGCATAGAGTAACTTTTATATATTATAGTTAAAGACTTCCGGTTTGCGCGCGGGAAAATTGGAAGTGAAAAATTTTTTCGTGAACTTAAAAATTCATTTAATTCTTTCAATTTTGTTAAATAGTGTACATTTTGTATATATTTTTAATAACTATAGTATAGAAGCTTAATTTTTATTAAAATGACGTCTCGGGCGAAACGCAAGAAAAAGAAGGAGGAGGCAGTAATATCAGGGGAAGACTCGCTGCTTTCGGACTCCGACTCCATGCACAGTGACTGCAATTCAGCTAAGTCCGATCCATATAAAACTTATTTCGTTCCCGATTATACACGTCGGTATCCTGAGGATTCTTCAGCTACAGATTTCGTTGTCTTCTTGGAATCAAACGATGAGTCCAAACCTATTTCAACAAGAGATATGATTTCTTTATCATCAACATTAAAGAAATATATAAAAGGCATAAAATATATGCAAAATCTTAATAAATACAAAGTTACAGTTCATTTTGACCGTGCAAATTTGGCAAATAGTTTTCTTAACAATAAGACTTTGTTATCAGAATATAAACTCAAAGCAACTATTCCTGCAAAAACTACTGAAATTACTGGTGTTATTACTAATGTGCCCATTAAATGGTCCAATCAAAAAATTTTTGGAGTGATTAATAGTAATAAAAAAATTATTTCTGTTCGGAGAATTCAAAGGAAGGTTAAAAATGAACAAAACTTTGAATTACAACCGACTAAAACAGTAATCATAACTTTTGCTGCCATTTATCTTCCTGATCATATTGATTTACAAGGCTGGAGGTTTCCAGTTAAGATGTACATTCCACCTGTAAAACAATGCTTTAAATGCCTACGGTATGGACATTTGGCTAAGTACTGTAAAAATAATGTTAGATGTTCAATATGTGGAGATGCACATTCTTTTAAAGAATGTACAGTACCTAGGGAAAAGGCTACATGCTGTCACTGTAGAGGAAATCACATTAGTATATCTGCTGAGTGTCCTATTAAAAAGAAAAAAATTAATGATATTAAAATTGGTTTATCCTCTTTGTCTTATGCTTCAGTTGCAAATACAGAGAGTTTTCCAGCCTTAGGACAAAAGTTTGACCTGCTCAGTCACTTGAAAAAAGATAATAAATCTTTGAATTTATTGGTTGAGGCTATTGTTAAAATAATTACATTAAATAAAACAAAGGAAACTTCCATCAGTACTAAAAATATTTTACAAATATTAAGTGATATTTATGAAAAGTCATCTGCTAATAATCCATCCTAATGGCTCATTTAAAAATAGTTCAGTGGAATGCTCAAAGCATTAAAAGTAATAAATCTGAATTTACATATTTTCTTTATAGTAATGATGTTGATATCGCTTTAATAAGTGAAACTTGGCTTAGACCACATCATACCTTTAACATAAAGGGATACACAATAGTTAGAAATGACACTGGTAATACACATAATGGAGTTGCAATAATAATTCATAACAAATTACAATTCTTAAAAATTGATACTTATTTTGATGATTCCTTACAAAATGTTGCTGTACAGATAAAAATAGGTGGTAAATATATTTCATTTGTTAGTGTTTATTGTCCTTCTAGGTGTCATTATTCAAAATTAAAATTTTCAAAATTAATTGATAGTCTTCCAACTCCAGTCTTTATTGCTGGAGATTTCAATGCATACCATACTTCTTGGGGTTGTCAAAAAGTGGATAAAAGAGGTGAAGAAGTACTAGATTCTTTTGATGAAAATAACCTTGTTCTGTTAAATTCAGGAGAAGTCACGACTGTAGGAACGTCGTCCTGGAGACCAAATGGCTTAGATCTTTCTTTGGTTAGTCCAGCTTTATCATGGGATTGTGAATGGTCTGTTCATGATGATTCCTTTGGAAGTTATCATTTGCCTACAATTACTAAACTTCTGTTGTCTCAAACTCCAGTTATATCTTCAGAACATTGTGTTCACTCTCAAAATGTCAGTAAGAAATTAAACTTGAATTTAGTTAATTGGGATTTGTATGTAAATATTGTTAATACTTCGTTGAATAGTTTTATGATTAATTCTGAATGTTCACTAGAAAGTTATTTGCAGTTTTGTGATATTTTATTGGCATCAGTTGAAAAATCTATGTCACAACAAAAAACGAAAACAAAGTCTTGTTGTCAATGTCAAAATCTTTGTCATTTATGCTCACGTTCCGTTTCAGGTTTTAGGGCAAAAAGGGCAAGACATTCCGTTCCTTGGTGGAATAGCAAATGTGCAGATGCTGTTAAAAAATGTAAAGATGCTTTTGTTGCTTTCAAAAATGATCCTTCTGTAGAAAAATATTTGCTTTTTAAAAAAAATCAGGCTTCTAAGAAATTGACTATAAACTTTGAAAAACAGAAATCTTGGCAAGATTATTGCAATTCTATAAATCGTCTTACTCCAATTTCTCATGTCTGGAATAAAATACGCAGATTTAACAAAACTTTTGTTTCTAGAAGTGAAAATGATCATTGGGTAAATAGTTTTTTAAAAAAATACACTCCAGACTATGTCTCGAAACCTTTTACTTTTGCAGATAACAAATTTCATAGACAAAATCCTTCGTTGCTTGATCCGTTCACAATTTCTGAACTTACTGCTGCCATAAAATCAAGAAAAGATACAACTTGTGGTTTAGATGGTATTTCCTATAAAATGTTTCGTCTTCTCAGTCATAAAAATCTATGTAAATTCTTGATAATTTTAAATATTTTGTTTGAAAATGACTTAATACCAAATCAATGGAAAACTGATTGTCTGGTCCCTGTACTGAAGCCAGGGAAGGATCTTGATAGTCCAGATTCTTATCGACCTATAGCGTTGTCCTCTTGTGTTGGTAAAATTTTTGAGCAGCTGCTCAAACAACGTCTGGAATATTACATCGAATCAAATTGTATTCTTCCTAGTAATCAGTTTGGTTTTCGGCGTGGACGCTCGGCTAGGGAAAGCATTGCACATTTGTTATTAGATGCAAATAAATCCATAAAGGAACGGAATTATCTTGCTTGTAATTTTTTCGATGTAACAGGAGCCTTTAACAATGTAGGTTTAGAAACGCTTGCTAATATCTTGCTATCCCTCAGAATTCCAAAAAAAATGGTTCTTTGGATATATAACTTTCTAAATGAAAGAATGGTCTATGTTAAATTGGGTAACAACTTTTATGGTCCACGTAATTCCTATAAAGGCGTCAATCAAGGCGGCATCTTGAGCCCTCTACTGTATATAATTTATATTCATAAATTGAATGAGATATTAGGCGCAAATGTTTCTAATCTGCAGTTTGCTGATGATCTTGTTGTTTATTGTTCTGGCAAAAAACTTAAAGATGTGCAAACGAATTTAAATAATGCCTGTAAAAGGCTTGAAGTCTATTTTTCTTTCTTAGGTTTAACTGTAAATACAGAAAAGAGTAAATCTCTTGTTTTCTCTAGAGATAAAGATTGTAAATTAGAATGTGTATATAATGGTAACCTTATTCCTAACTGTACAGAAATAAAATTCTTAGGTGTAGTATTTCAACAAAATTTAAGTTTTAAAAAATATGTGCAAATATTGATAGATAGAGCTGTAAAAGCTACAAATATTTTAAAATGCCTTACTGGTTGTCGTTTTGGTGCAGATCCTAAAATATTATTGATGCTGTTTAAATCATTAGTTAGAAGTCACTTTGAATATGCTTTTTTTTGCTTTGCTTCTGACAATAATTTTATAAATAAAATAGATAAAGTACAAAATAAAAATCTCAGGATAATTCTAGGAGCCATGAGTACTTCTCCGATTAATTCAATGCAAGTTGAAACTAACACTTGTCCCATTAAATTTAGGTTTGATTATTTGAAAAGAAGGTTCATAATTGATTTGATGAAAACTTCTAATAATGCGTTGTACAAAAAGATTTTGATATCTAATTACTCTTATTTATGTAAAAATTTTGATTTCATTAATTATTTGAAAAATGAAAATATTGCTCAGTATGATATTTTACCTTGTTATAGTGGAACATATGAAGGTAAGTTTTTTAAATTTGATGTCATTATAGACACAAATTTAAAAAATAAATATGAAGTATATGAAAAGTTATCATACTATGATAATTACCGTCAAATTTACACAGATGCTTCAAAAACATCTCAGTCTGTGTCGATAGCGGCTTATGATATTATTTTGAAAATTGCACATGGTTATAAGCTGTCCAATATTTGCAGTATTTTTACGGCAGAAGCTGCTGCTATTCTGTTTGCTTTAGATTTGATAAGTTCTGTAGATTCTTCTGGTAAATGGATTATTATTTCTGATAGTATGAGTGTTCTTCAAGCTATTAATAATCCCCGTCTTTCTAGTAAAATTCATCCTTTTATATATGAGATCCGGGAAAAGATTTATAAATTATCATTGAAACATAAAGAAATTGTCATTTTCTGGACACCAGCACATATTGGTGTTAGTGGTAATGAATTAGCTGATACATTAGCTAGTATCATTACAAATACTGATAACAACATTTGCAAATTAAAAAACATAGCAATTCCCATTTCAGAGTTTCTTCCTGAAATAAAAAATCAAATGATTAATAATTGGTTTCAATTTTGGCAAGATTCTCTTAAAGAAAAGGGCAAGTGGTATTCCGTATGTAACCAAAAAATTTCGTCTCCTTGGTTTACCAAGGGCTCTTTCAAAAATAGAAATTTTTATACAACAATTTGTCGTCTTCGTATAGGTCATGCTGCTTTTAATGAACACTTATATCGCATGAATATGATAACTTCCCCTTGTTGTTCATATTGTAATGAGTCAGTACAGTCATTGGATCATATATTTTTTGAATGTCCTCAATTTCATATTGACAGGTTAATTTTCATTGATGAGCTATTAGAAATTTATAAAACATTAGAAAATATCCCGCGTAATACTCAAGAACTTTTAAAAACAACTGAATGCTACTTACCTATGTATAAATTCATAAAATTTACAGTGTGTAATATCTGATGAAAATGTTTATGTATACTCATAACAAATATATATTAGCATTTTATTATTAAAGACATGGACTTGGTCCTTATTATGTTTGTTTATGAGGAAATAAAATATCGTCAATGTTACTTCTTATTGAAAACTAAACAAAACTAAGTCAACAAGAAAGAAGAAAACCAAATTATTGATGACATGGCTGTATGGGCATAGTCTCTTTGCCTTTCCGCATGACGGAAGAATCTAACAAAAAAAAAAAAAAAAAATATTATAGTTAAAGGTAAACTAAACACAACACAACAAGGAGAGAAAGAAAATTATCTTCTAAAAGTAAAGATAAGGGTACTTTGTAAATAAAGCAGCTGTTTGTTAATTTGTATCTGTGTGTGTGCGATATTTTTTACTCATTTAAGTTTTCCCTTTTAAGGATAAATAGAATCGTGCAATTTCCACTATGGTTGTAAGGCAATACAATGAAGAATTGAAGTATTTAGAGAAGATAAACGCCTACAGCTGGCGTATAAAGAAAGGTTTCCAGCCTAATATGAAAGTAGAAGGTATCTTCTATGTAAATGATACGCTCGAGAAGCTGATGTTGGATGAATTGAGAAACTCTTGCCGGCCGGGTATGACCGGCGGGTTCCTGCCAGGTGTGAAGCAAATTGCGAATGTAGCAGCGCTTCCAGGAATAGTGGGCCGCTCCGTTGGCTTGCCGGATGTACATTCAGGATATGGTTTTGCAATTGGTAAATATTAAGAATTTTTATAGCGGAACCTTAACCTACAAAATTTTAATTGTAAATTCGTTCAACTTCAAATTTATTTGCTATATATATTTCTCTTTTAGTGTAAACTTCTAATCTAGTATCACTAAAGTTTTATCCTTTTGTAATTTTTGCAAAACAATTTCACAACTTTCAGGAAATATGGCAGCATTTGATTTGTCAGATCCTACATCAATAGTTTCTCCGGGTGGAGTAGGGTTTGACATAAACTGTGGAGTGAGACTGCTCAGAACCAACCTTCATGAAAAAGATGTTCTTCCAATTAAAGTATATAACTTACCTTTAATTTTTTTGTTTGATATTGTATGTAAAACTTATTGCTAATATTTGTATTTAATTATAGGAACAGCTAGCTCAGAGTCTCTTTGACCATATACCTGTAGGAGTTGGCTCTAAAGGTATAATCCCAATGAATGCTAGAGACTTGGAGGAAGCCTTAGAGATGGGTATGGACTGGTCCCTAAGAGAGGGCTATGTCTGGGCTGAGGATAAAGAACATTGTGAGGAATATGGCAGGATGTTAAATGCTGACCCTTCAAAAGTTAGCCTAAGGGCTAAGAAAAGAGGACTCCCACAATTAGGAACTCTAGGAGCAGGAAATCATTATGCAGAAATACAAGTTGTAGATGAAATATTTGATAAATATGCTGCTAGCAAAATGGGTATTGAAAGAATAGGCCAAGTTTGTGTAATGATACATTCTGGTAGTAGAGGATTTGGACATCAAGTGGCCACAGATGCCTTAGTACAAATGGAGAAGGCCATGAAAAGGGATGCCATTGAGGTCAATGACAGACAGTTAGCTTGCGCTAAAATTAAGTCCCAGGAAGGCCAGGACTACCTGAAGGCTATGGCTGCTGCAGCCAACTTTGCCTGGGTCAACCGCAGTTCAATGACCTTCCTCACTCGCCAAGCATTTGCCAAACAATTTAAAATGGCCCCTGATGACTTAGACATGCATGTTATTTATGATGTCTCTCATAATATTGCTAAAATTGAAGAACACATAGTTGATGGGAAACAAAAGACATTATTAGTTCACAGAAAGGTAGATAAACAAGAACCAAATCATCTTTTATATAATAAAATTTTGTCTAAAACCATTATTTATATTTTAGGGTTCAACAAGGGCTTTTCCTCCACACCACCCACTGATTCCGGTGGACTACCAGCTAACTGGACAACCTGTTCTTATTGGAGGCTCCATGGGTACATGCAGTTATGTACTCACAGGCACCGAGCAGGGAATGACTGAGACTTTTGGAAGCACTTGTCATGGGGCTGTAAGTTATTATTGAATGCTCGGTTTTTGTAAATAAATTATCTGTAATTCATTAAAAAGTATCTGTTCTAAAATTTTTCAATTTATGATTTGATGAGTAGAAGTACTGTTTATGTCTTTCACATTAAAAATTTCTTTTTTTGTTTTTATTCTTGTTTACAAATTTGAAAAGAAAGTTAAATTACCAGCAAATTACCAGTTAATATCTATTTTATGTTTTCAGTGTTTTAATATTAAAACTCTTGTTTTCAGGGTCGCGCGTTATCTCGCGCCAAATCGAGGAGAAACATAGATTACAAAGAGGTATTGTCTAAACTAGAGACTATGGGAATCTCAATCCGAGTGGCTTCACCAAAACTAGTGATGGAAGAAGCTCCTGAATCTTACAAAAACGTAACTGATGTAGTTAACACATGTCATGCTGCCGGAATCAGTAAAAAAACTATAAAACTAAGACCTATTGCTGTTATTAAGGGCTAACATATGTTTATTTTTATATTTATTTATAATAAAACTAATGCATTTTACTTGTGACTTGTTTTATTTTAATTTTTTTTATAGTTTAGTATCCAACAAATCATGTCTACACCTTATTTTATTGATAACAATATATTTTAACAATCAAATAAATTATGTTACTTTTGTACAGCTTAACTAGACGGAGGTAGAATACTAATGACTACATGGTTGACAATATTGTCTGACTAAATGCCTTTCAACTTATCTGCTAAGATCACCATCAAGGCGGTTCCAAGGAAAAATAATCCTGATGGCAAGACTGCTGTTGTTGAATCTGTTTCCTCTGGAAGAAAGAAAAGTTATTTAAGTGTTCTATAGTATTATGCGATTACTTTACTATTTATCTAGCACATATATTGCGATTCATTTATGCAATATTTTTTTACGCATGACAATGTTAGCTTGCATAATTACGTTAAATCGAAAAGATGCATCGTCTATCTATGGTCGGGTTTCCATAGTGCGCATAAACTTATATCTCATAAATCAGTCTAACAAAATTTTATGTGAATTGTATTTATAGAAACGATAATCAGCTATGAATAAACTTTAGCTAAGAGCTAAGAGTTTTTCATAGATAGGCTTTCAAGTTTTTGCATTAGACCTAGCTAGTCTTTTTGATAGTCTAGACTCATTTGTCTTACCTTTTTTTACTACTTTCTCTTCGGAGTCGTCATTCGCCCAATCCAAACATCGAATTAAAGCTGAATCCCATCGCGTTCGACGGATTTCTCTTTCTATAAAAAAAATATGATTTATTAAACCGAGGGTAGGTTAACACGAACTTAACTAACTAGATATTATGAGAGTAGTTGTTTTTAGAATTCCAAGAGGAAACTGCCTGGTGTATATATTTTTTAATTAGTCTTGACAGATTTTTAAGTTTTTTTAATATCAATAACTTCCGTCGTCGACCTCTGTGGTGTAGCGGTAATTATACCGGACTGTTAAGCGAATGGTCCCGGGTTCGATCCCATATCGGTCGGGTCGGGCCAATATCGTAAAAAATGTTTTTCGACATTGGCTCGTGTCTGGGTGTAACTAGGTTCTCCCCTGGTCCACTATTTATTATTATTATTTACCTTCGTTACTAATGGAAGGTAGGAATGTGTCGGCGGGTGGACTGGGTATGCTTGTGGGCCACACATTCATCGCTCTGCCAGCCACGATGGCGGCCCCTAGCGCTGTGCTTTCCGTCATCAGAGGACGAATCTGTAGAAAGACAGTTTGTTTAGAAAAAAAATGCTTTTGTTTTGGCATACGAATCTGTAACAAAAAAACTAGCTTTTCGAACAAAAATTTGTCATTTTTGTCAAGCTTGCAATTTTACAGTTTGATATATTTTAATTCTGTTCACTCGCTCACGCAAATTCCACCTGCCACTTGACTTGGGGGGCAGGTTCCATACTACAACGAAGTTTTAAGAAAGACGGCGGCCGCCTGCTGGCACGGCGCGGGCCACGTGCGTGACGTCATACCGCACATCCTGTAGCTACTCACAATAGGGATGCCGAGCAGGTCGGCCTGCATCTGCATGAAGAGCGAGTTGGCGGCCATGCCCCCGTCGGCGAGCAGCCTCCGCAGCGGCGCGCAGTCGGCGGCCATCGCGTCGGCGACGGCGGCCGCCTGCTGGCACACGGCATGACGTCACACCGCACATCCTGTAGCTACTCACAATAGGGATGCCGAGCAGGTCGGCCTGCATCTGCATGAAGAGCGAGTTGGCGGCCATGCCCCCGTCGGCGAGCAGCCTCCGCAGCGGCGCGCAGTCGGCGGCCATCGCGTCGGCGACGGCGGCCGCCTGCTGGCACACGGCATGACGTCACACCGCACATCCTGTAGCTACTCACAATAGGGATGCCGAGCAGGTCGGCCTGCATCTGCATGAAGAGCGAGTTGGCGGCCATGCCCCCGTCGGCGAGCAGCCTCCGCAGCGGCGCGCAGTCGGCGGCCATCGCGTCGGCGACGGCGGCCGCCTGCTGGCACACGGCGTGACGTCACACCGCACGTCACACTACACACGCGCTGCCTGTAGCTACTCACAATAGGGATGCCGAGCAGGTCGGCCTGCATCTGCATGAAGAGCGAGTTGGCGGCCATGCCCCCGTCGGCGAGCAGCCTCCGCAGCGGCGCGCAGTCGGCGGCCATCGCGTCGGCGACGGCGGCCGCCTGCTGGCACACGGCATGACGTCACACCGCACATCCTGTAGCTACTCACAATAGGGATGCCGAGCAGGTCGGCCTGCATCTGCATGAAGAGCGAGTTGGCGGCCATGCCCCCGTCGGCGAGCAGCCTCCGCAGCGGCGCGCAGTCGGCGGCCATCGCGTCGGCGACGGCGGCCGCCTGCTGGCACACGGCGTGACGTCACACCGCACGTCACACTACACACGCGCTGCCTGTAGCTACTCACAATAGGGATGCCGAGCAGGTCGGCCTGCATCTGCATGAAGAGCGAGTTGGCGGCCATGCCCCCGTCGGCGAGCAGCCTCCGCAGCGGCGCGCAGTCGGCGGCCATCGCGTCGGCGACGGCGGCCGCCTGCTGGCACACGGCATGACGTCACACCGCACATCCTGTAGCTACTCACAATAGGGATGCCGAGCAGGTCGGCCTGCATCTGCATGAAGAGCGAGTTGGCGGCCATGCCCCCGTCGGCGAGCAGCCTCCGCAGCGGCGCGCAGTCGGCGGCCATCGCGTCGGCGACGGCGGCCGCCTGCTGGCACACGGCATGACGTCACACCGCACATCCTGTAGCTACTCACAATAGGGATGCCGAGCAGGTCGGCCTGCATCTGCATGAAGAGCGAGTTGGCGGCCATGCCCCCGTCGGCGAGCAGCCTCCGCAGCGGCGCGCAGTCGGCGGCCATCGCGTCGGCGACGGCGGCCGCCTGCTGGCACACCGCCTCGAGCGCGGCGCGGCCACGTGCGTGACGTCACACCGCACATCCTGTAGCTACTCACAATAGGGATGCCGAGCAGGTCGGCCTGCATCTGCATGAAGAGCGAGTTGGCGGCCATGCCCCCGTCGGCGAGCAGCCTCCGCAGCGGCGCGCAGTCGGCGGCCATCGCGTCGGCGACGGCGGCCGCCTGCTGGCACACGGCGTGACGTCACACCGCACGTCACACTACACACGCGCTGCCTGTAGCTACTCACAATAGGGATGCCGAGCAGGTCGGCCTGCATCTGCATGAAGAGCGAGTTGGCGGCCATGCCCCCGTCGGCGAGCAGCCTCCGCAGCGGCGCGCAGTCGGCGGCCATCGCGTCGGCGACGGCGGCCGCCTGCTGGCACACGGCATGACGTCACACCGCACATCCTGTAGCTACTCACAATAGGGATGCCGAGCAGGTCGGCCTGCATCTGCATGAAGAGCGAGTTGGCGGCCATGCCCCCGTCGGCGAGCAGCCTCCGCAGCGGCGCGCAGTCGGCGGCCATCGCGTCGGCGACGGCGGCCGCCTGCTGGCACACGGCGTGACGTCACACCGCACGTCACACTACACACGCGCTGCCTGTAGCTACTCACAATAGGGATGCCGAGCAGGTCGGCCTGCATCTGCATGAAGAGCGAGTTGGCGGCCATGCCCCCGTCGGCGAGCAGCCTCCGCAGCGGCGCGCAGTCGGCGGCCATCGCGTCGGCGACGGCGGCCGCCTGCTGGCACACCGCCTCGAGCGCGGCGCGGCCACGTGCGTGACGTCACACCGCACATCCTGTAGCTACTCACAATAGGGATGCCGAGCAGGTCGGCCTGCATCTGCATGAAGAGCGAGTTGGCGGCCATGCCCCCGTCGGCGAGCAGCCTCCGCAGCGGCGCGCAGTCGGCGGCCATCGCGTCGGCGACGGCGGCCGCCTGCTGGCACACCGCCTCGAGCGCGGCGCGGCCACGTGCGTGACGTCACACCGCACATCCTGTAGCTACTCACAATAGGGATGCCGAGCAGGTCGGCCTGCATCTGCATGAAGAGCGAGTTGGCGGCCATGCCCCCGTCGGCGAGCAGCCTCCGCAGCGGCGCGCAGTCGGCGGCCATCGCGTCGGCGACGGCGGCCGCCTGCTGGCACACCGCCTCGAGCGCGGCGCGGCCACGTGCGTGACGTCACACCGCACATCCTGTAGCTACTCACAATAGGGATGCCGAGCAGGTCGGCCTGCATCTGCATGAAGAGCGAGTTGGCGGCCATGCCCCCGTCGGCGAGCAGCCTCCGCAGCGGCGCGCAGTCGGCGGCCATCGCGTCGGCGACGGCGGCCGCCTGCTGGCACACCGCCTCGAGCGCGGCGCGGGCCACGTGCGGCGACCGCGTGCGCGACGTCAAGCCGCACATCACTCTGTGAACAAGATGAACACAATACATTGCTACGCGTTAACATAGAGTCAACAGTCAACAAGGTGGGAACAAAATCGGACTATTAATAATTGCACTGTGGCCGCCCGCGACTCCGTTCGCGTGGGAATGAGAAGTTTTCTCGCGGTAAAAAGTACCCTGTGGGTTATTCTGATGTATAACCTATATTACTGCAAAGTTTCATCCAAATCCGTCCAATCGTTTTTACGTGAAAGAGTAACAAACATCCATACATCCTCACAAACTTTCACATTTAAAATATTAGTAGGATTATTATGAACTAGCTTCGTGCATATCAAATGCTAAAATTAAACATCCAAGTTAGTGTAAAATGACGCAGTGGCAACTATACCGGACTGTAAAGCGGTTGGTTCGATCCCCGGGTCGGGCCAATTTCGTGTCTGGGTGTAACTAAGTTCTCCCCTAGTCCATTGTGTGGCACGTATAAAACAAAGGTTTACCGCGCTTACCATAGGGTCACATAATAAAAAAAAAGCCGATTTCTTTAAATGTTGACCTAAAGGAAACCAGAGTTATACCTTAACTTACGCAAATTTTACATCGATTATAAAATGGCAACAGTTTGCGTTTAAAATTTTGTGTTTACCCTATTTAATTACAACTTAAGTTTACACATTTTAAGTTCAAATATTTTTTTTGTAATTGTATAAGTTTGGTATAATTCCTAGGGGAAGGGGAAAAAGAAAAGAACCGATTTAAATACTCATCCTTTTATGTATAACGCACGTGTATCTGTAATCGGAAGGTTTTAATAAAAAAAGCGTCTCACCCTCGTGCATTCTTCTTCCAATGCGGCGAAAACAATCCATTAAAGGCTGGCACAAAACAAATGCTGCCTTCGTCTTTGTCATCCACTTGCGCCGCTAGCTCCTCAACCTCGGACACATCGGAGAAAAGGCCCAGACTGTCCTGTAGCCACTGTAGTGTGTCTCCTGTGTTCAATTAAAAGTATGGACTTACTAGGCCGCCGGTGGCGACGGTCGGACGGAAGTCGGTTTCCCGTGGGAATGAGAAGTTCTCCCGCGGTAAAAAGTACCCTTTGTGTTATTCTGATGTATAACGTATATTACTGTCAATTTTCATCCAAATCCTTCCAGTAGTTTTTACGTGAATGAGTAACAAACATCCATACTCACAAACTTTCACTTTTATAATATTAGTAGGATGGACAGTTATAATCACGTGCAAAGTGTCCAACTAGTTTTGCATCGCTGTAGATCTAGTGGTAAAAAAATATGTGGGGTTTGATTAGCAATGATTTTTATTGAAGAAGCCGTCATGCTATATTGAGCCCTATTGGGAGCGGTATACGGCTAAAATGGAGACAGCGAATTCCACGCGACAAATTGTTTCTTTTCCTTTTATTATTTTTTTCCTCTCGATTTCTTTCTATGTTGGTTTATAATTTTATTGAAATTCTATTAATGAATTTGTTTTAAAATATGCTATTAATACCTAAATAAAATTAGGGGTAAAATTAAACATACCAGCTATTGAAACAGATCCTTCCAAAGCATACACTGGTGGTGCGTCCGGACCAAACTTGTACGCAACTGTAGTTAGAAGACCATTCTGTGAGTGAACAATTGAATCACCTGCAGACACAAATATTTTGTTATATATTACATAGAATTATTTCATAAAAAAGATATGTATATAATATAAATAATTGTATACCAGTATTGTATAATAAAAAGCATCCAGTGCCAAATGTGCACTTTACTTGGCCAAAGCTTAGACATCCTTGCCCAACCAAAGCAGCTTGTTGGTCTCCTATGCACTAAAAATAAACAGTGAGAACTCTAGTGAGTTGTCGAAAACGTGATGCTTATCATCTTATCACAAACTAAATAAAATAATAGAGTATTTTTTTATCTTTGATGGTAGATATTATTGGCATGATAAAATGCATAATTTTTATGATGCTTTTAAAATATGTACTGAAAATTTAAGGATGAAGTGATAACTAAAACATAAGAATGTACTTACTCCAGAAATAGGAACATTCTTAAAGGATCCAGATGCCAAAAAACCATAAATTTCTGAAGAACTCTTAATCTTTGGTAATATTTGTGGTGGAATTCCGAAAAACCGTAACAACCCTTTGTCCCACTTGAGACTCCGTAACGACATTAGTTGGGTACGGGAGGCATTTGTGACGTCTGTAGCATGAATACCTCCATTTTTACCTCCCGTGAGATTCTAAATATAAATTCAGTGTTTAAAATGCATGATTATCTTATTTATTTAAATGAACCAACTTTTTAGCTGTTGTTCGTATGTTCTTACCCAAATAAGCCAAGAGTCTATTGTGCCTGCCATACATTGTCCCGAATTGATTGCATCCTTCACAGCGGCAACATTTTGAATTAACCATTTTATTTTAACCGATGAGAAGTAATTGGACATGGGCAGCCCACTAGTCTGGGTCACAGCATTAAGTAATTGCGGGCTTTTGTTTCTTATTAGACAATCTACTATCTTCGATGTCCTTACGTCTAGCCAAACTAAAAATTCAAGGTTGGTATATTGGGTTTTTTGGTAAGAAAATAATGTTAATTTTTGTAGATGTAGGTACATACCTAATGCACTGTAAAGTGGTTGTCCAGTAATAGAATTCCATATAACAGTTGTTTCTCTTTGGTTTGTGATCCCTATACTCACTACATCTTCAGGGTTAATATCTAGCTTTTTTAAATTATCTGCAGTGACCTACACACAAAATTCGAATAAAATAAACGTGTATGATTGTTAGTTCTTATTAAAATTTAATATATTATTAGTTACCTCAATACATTCATAAACTGCATTAAGAATTTCAAGGGCATCTTGTTCAACCCACCCTTCTTGAGGGCTAAATCTTTTAATTGGTACTTGGTGGTAAGTCAACACCTCTGAGGTATTAGCTGCAAATACCTGAAAAGTAGAAAGGTAAAGATTTTATATAGTTGGTTATGGTTACTATTAATAATCCATGGACACTTACGAGGAATTTTACATTTGACGTGCCTTCGTCAACTGCCCCTATAAGTGGCCCAAATCTACCAAATTCACGCATAATTTAGTGTAATTGTAAACTACATAGTGAATAAAACCGATAATAGTAAAATTGTATTGAGATCAGCTGATTCAAATTCGTTTGCTTTTGGGTGTTTTGATTGACAATGACATTTGGGTAACAATCAATCGATATTTTTTTCAAGCTTTTTTATTATAGCAACTAGCAAGATAAATATTTTTTATTGCACAGGATGTTTTTACTATAAAAATAAAAAACGACATCAATAGTATACAAAAGTATTTTTCAAGAATATAAGAACAATTGAGACCAATTATAGGGTAATAATACTCATAAAATATATAGTTCATAATCACAATAATATATAATGGTTGATCAATCAAAAAGTTTAAAGTGTTTATTTACTTGTCAAACAAAAAGATAAGAGACTTCCGGTTTGCGCGCGGGAAAATTGGAAGTGAAAAATTTTTTCGTGAACTTAAAAATTCATTTAATTCTTTCAATTTTGTTAAATAGTGTACATTTTGTATATATTTTTAATAACTATAGTATAGAAGCTTAATTTTTATTAAAATGACGTCTCGGGCGAAACGCAAGAAAAAGAAGGAGGAGGCAGTAATATCAGGGGAAGACTCGCTGCTTTCGGACTCCGACTCCATGCACAGTGACTGCAATTCAGCTAAGTCCGATCCATATAAAACTTATTTCGTTCCCGATTATACACGTCGGTATCCTGAGGATTCTTCAGCTACAGATTTCGTTGTCTTCTTGGAATCAAACGATGAGTCCAAACCTATTTCAACAAGAGATATGATTTCTTTATCATCAACATTAAAGAAATATATAAAAGGCATAAAATATATGCAAAATCTTAATAAATACAAAGTTACAGTTCATTTTGACCGTGCAAATTTGGCAAATAGTTTTCTTAACAATAAGACTTTGTTATCAGAATATAAACTCAAAGCAACTATTCCTGCAAAAACTACTGAAATTACTGGTGTTATTACTAATGTGCCCATTAAATGGTCCAATCAAAAAATTTTTGGAGTGATTAATAGTAATAAAAAAATTATTTCTGTTCGGAGAATTCAAAGGAAGGTTAAAAATGAACAAAACTTTGAATTACAACCGACTAAAACAGTAATCATAACTTTTGCTGCCATTTATCTTCCTGATCATATTGATTTACAAGGCTGGAGGTTTCCAGTTAAGATGTACATTCCACCTGTAAAACAATGCTTTAAATGCCTACGGTATGGACATTTGGCTAAGTACTGTAAAAATAATGTTAGATGTTCAATATGTGGAGATGCACATTCTTTTAAAGAATGTACAGTACCTAGGGAAAAGGCTACATGCTGTCACTGTAGAGGAAATCACATTAGTATATCTGCTGAGTGTCCTATTAAAAAGAAAAAAATTAATGATATTAAAATTGGTTTATCCTCTTTGTCTTATGCTTCAGTTGCAAATACAGAGAGTTTTCCAGCCTTAGGACAAAAGTTTGACCTGCTCAGTCACTTGAAAAAAGATAATAAATCTTTGAATTTATTGGTTGAGGCTATTGTTAAAATAATTACATTAAATAAAACAAAGGAAACTTCCATCAGTACTAAAAATATTTTACAAATATTAAGTGATATTTATGAAAAGTCATCTGCTAATAATCCATCCTAATGGCTCATTTAAAAATAGTTCAGTGGAATGCTCAAAGCATTAAAAGTAATAAATCTGAATTTACATATTTTCTTTATAGTAATGATGTTGATATCGCTTTAATAAGTGAAACTTGGCTTAGACCACATCATACCTTTAACATAAAGGGATACACAATAGTTAGAAATGACACTGGTAATACACATAATGGAGTTGCAATAATAATTCATAACAAATTACAATTCTTAAAAATTGATACTTATTCTGATGATTCCTTACAAAATGTTGCTGTACAGATAAAAATAGGTGGTAAATATATTTCATTTGTTAGTGTTTATTGTCCTTCTAGGTGTCATTATTCAAAATTAAAATTTTCAAAATTAATTGATAGTCTTCCAACTCCAGTCTTTATTGCTGGAGATTTCAATGCATACCATACTTCTTGGGGTTGTCAAAAAGTGGATAAAAGAGGTGAAGAAGTACTAGATTCTTTTGATGAAAATAACCTTGTTCTGTTAAATTCAGGAGAAGTCACGACTGTAGGAACTTCGTCCTGGAGACCAAATGGCTTAGATCTTTCTTTGGTTAGTCCAGCTTTATCATGGGATTGTGAATGGTCTGTTCATGATGATTCCTTTGGAAGTTATCATTTGCCTACAATTACTAAACTTCTGTTGTCTCAAACTCCAGTTATATCTTCAGAACATTGTGTTCACTCTCAAAATGTCAGTAAGAAATTAAACTTGAATTTAGTTAATTGGGATTTGTATGTAAATATTGTTAATACTTCGTTGAATAGTTTTATGATTAATTCTGAATGTTCACTAGAAAGTTATTTGCAGTTTTGTGATATTTTATTGGCATCAGTTGAAAAATCTATGTCACAACAAAAAACGAAAACAAAGTCTTGTTGTCAATGTCAAAATCTTTGTCATTTATGCTCACGTTCCGTTACAGGTTTTAGGGCAAAAAGGGCAAGACATTCCGTTCCTTGGTGGAATAGCAAATGTGCAGATGCTGTTAAAAAATGTAAAGATGCTTTTGTTGCTTTCAAAAATGATCCTTCTGTAGAAAAATATTTGCTTTTTAAAAAAAATCAGGCTTCTAAGAAATTGACTATAAACTTTGAAAAACAGAAATCTTGGCAAGATTATTGCAATTCTATAAATCGTCTTACTCCAATTTCTCATGTCTGGAATAAAATACGCAGATTTAACAAAACTTTTGTTTCTAGAAGTGAAAATGATCATTGGGTAAATAGTTTTTTAAAAAAATACACTCCAGACTATGTCTCGAAACCTTTTACTTTTGCAGATAACAAATTTCATAGACAAAATCTTTCGTTGCTTGATCCGTTCACAATTTCTGAACTTACTGCTGCCATAAAATCAAGAAAAGATACAACTTGTGGTTTAGATGGTATTTCCTATAAAATGTTTCGTCTTCTCAGTCATAAAAATCTATGTAAATTCTTGATAATTTTAAATATTTTGTTTGAAAATGACTTAATACCAAATCAATGGAAAACTGATTGTCTGGTCCCTGTACTGAAGCCAGGGAAGGATCTTGATAGTCCAGATTCTTATCGACCTATAGCGTTGTCCTCTTGTGTTGGTAAAATTTTTGAGCAGCTGCTCAAACAACGTCTGGAATATTACATCGAATCAAATTGTATTCTTCCTAGTAATCAGTTTGGTTTTCGGCGTGGACGCTCGGCTAGGGAAAGCATTGCACATTTGTTATTAGATGCAAATAAATCCATAAAGGAACGGAATTATCTTGCTTGTAATTTTTTCGATGTAACAGGAGCCTTTAACAATGTAGGTTTAGAAACGCTTGCTAATATCTTGCTATCACTCAGAATTCCAAAAAAAATGGTTCTTTGGATATATAACTTTCTAAATGAAAGAATGGTCTATGTTAAATTGGGTAACAACTTTTATGGTCCACGTAATTCCTATAAAGGCGTCAATCAAGGCGGCATCTTGAGCCCTCTACTGTATATAATTTATATTCATAAATTGAATGAGATATTAGGCGCAAATGTTTCTAATCTGCAGTTTGCTGATGATCTTGTTGTTTATTGTTCTGGCAAAAAACTTAAAGATGTGCAAACGAATTTAAATAATGCCTGTAAAAGGCTTGAAGTCTATTTTTCTTTCTTAGGTTTAACTGTAAATACAGAAAAGAGTAAATCTCTTGTTTTCTCTAGAGATAAAGATTGTAAATTAGAATGTGTATATAATGGTAACCTTATTCCTAACTGTACAGAAATAAAATTCTTAGGTGTAGTATTTCAACAAAATTTAAGTTTTAAAAAATATGTGCAAATATTGATAGATAGAGCTGTAAAAGCTACAAATATTTTAAAATGCCTTACTGGTTGTCGTTTTGGTGCAGATCCTAAAATATTATTGATGCTGTTTAAATCATTAGTTAGAAGTCACTTTGAATATGCTTTTTTTTGCTTTGCTTCTGACAATAATTTTATAAATAAAATAGATAAAGTACAAAATAAAAATCTCAGGATAATTCTAGGAGCCATGAGTACTTCTCCGATTAATTCAATGCAAGTTGAAACTAACACTTGTCCCATTAAATTTAGGTTTGATTATTTGAAAAGAAGGTTCATAATTGATTTGATGAAAACTTCTAATAATGCGTTGTACAAAAAGATTTTGATATCTAATTACTCTTATTTATGTAAAAATTTTGATTTCATTAATTATTTGAAAAATGAAAATATTGCTCAGTATGATATTTTACCTTGTTATAGTGGAACATATGAAAGTAAGTTTTTTAAATTTGATGTCATTATAGACACAAATTTAAAAAATAAATATGAAGTATATGAAAAGTTATCATACTATGTTAATTACCGTCAAATTTACACAGATGCTTCAAAAACATCTCAGTCTGTGTCGATAGCGGCTTATGATATTAATTTGAAAATTGCACATGGTTATAAGCTGTCCAATATTTGCAGTATTTTTACGGCAGAAGCTGCTGCTATTCTGTTTGCTTTAGACTTGATTAGTTCTGTAGATTCTTCTGGTAAATGGATTATTATTTCTGATAGTATGAGTGTTCTTCAAGCTATTAATAATCCCCGTCTTTCTAGTAAAATTCATCCTTTTATATATGAGATCCGGGAAAAGATTTATAAATTATCATTGAAACATAAAGAAATTGTCATTTTCTGGACACCAGCACACATTGGTGTTAGTGGTAATGAATTAGCTGATACATTAGCTAGTATCATTACAAATACTGATAACAACATTTGCAAATTAAAAAACATAGCAATTCCCATTTCAGAGTTTCTTCCTGAAATAAAAAATCAAATGATTAATAATTGGTTTCAATTTTGGCAAGATTCTCTTAAAGAAAAGGGCAAGTGGTATTCCGTATGTAACCAAAAAATTTCGTCTCCTTGGTTTACCAAGGGCTCTTTCAAAAATAGAAATTTTTATACAACAATTTGTCGTCTTCGTATAGGTCATGCTGCTTTTAATGAACACTTATATCGCATGAATATGATAACTTCCCCTTGTTGTTCATATTGTAATGAGTCAGTACAGTCATTGGATCATATATTTTTTGAATGTCCTCAATTTCATATTGACAGGTTAATTTTCATTGATGAGCTATTAGAAATTTATAAAACATTAGAAAATATCCCGCGTAATACTCAAGAACTTTTAAAAACAACTGAATGCTACTTACCTATGTATAAATTCATAAAATTTACAGTGTGTAATATCTGATGAAAATGTTTATGTATACTCATAACAAATATATATTAGCATTTTATTATTAAAGACATGGACTTGGTCCTTATTATGTTTGTTTATGAGGAAATAAAATATCGTCAATGTTACTTCTTATTGAAAACTAAACAAAACTAAGTCAACAAGAAAGAAGAAAACCAAATTATTGATGACATGGCTGTATGGGCATAGTCTCTTTGCCTTTCCGCATGACGGAAGAATCTAACAAAAAAAAAAAAAAACAAAAAGATAACCTCATAGTTCGAGTAAATATTTGTTTTGTTTGTAATTGTATTACATAGTTCTTGGAACTTTTCAGCACCGTTACTAGAAATATATATTAATAGTTTAAATAGTGGTTTGACATGGATATTAAATTTGTATTGTTTGAGAATAAAAAAGCGGTAATATCCGTAACGAAAAACACTGATACGCAGCCGGCCAAATTACTGACATCCTTAGCTTTATTTCAACAAGAAGTAAATGCTGCACTAACAAAACTAATTGAAGACGATTGTGGCAGCGGTAAGTAAAAAATAACCTTAGCTACAAAATAAGAACTTACTATTTGAACAATTATACAATTTACTAAGCTTCCATTCGAATTCTCTGAGCCAAGGCGAAAGTTTCGTGCACTACAAAAGTTTCAGGCTAAGTATTTATAATTGCAAAGTTCGCTATTTTATTTTTCTGGCTCAAAAGCGTAATCAAATTTTTGATCAAATTTTAAAGAATTATGCTCTTGCGTTATCATTTTTCAAAACCATTTACTTTAATTGTGTCTATTACATAAATAATAATATTTTTTAAATATTTTCAGTTGACATTATGGATGAAGATGCTGGAGCCAGTGAAGAAGACGAAGATGACAGTCAACGCCAACCAAAGAGAATCAAAAAGTAATATTGGTTAGTGTTTTGGTTATTATGTAAAATACAAACTGTTAAATAAAACACAAATTAGTTTTGTACTTTTATTATAATTTGCTTAGATTTAGTTTAACTTACATACTATTGTACTGGTTGTGTCTGTTGGTTATTTACAAATATATTTATTTACACAAGCCACTGCTAGTTTTCATAATTAAATGGAAGACACTTTTAACAATCTTGCAATCATTCTAAAAAAGCTTTTTGTTTGTGTAAATTATGATATGAATGCTCTATAAGCAGGTAAAATAATTTACGATTTTCTAAAACAATTTTCAAATAATTTCATTGGCAGTAACAATAAATAGCCTATTCTACAATGTTTTTACTTAAAACTAACACAACAGTTCAATGAGATATTTGAACAGCAGCTGAAAATTAACTTAGATTAATTATTTCACATCCAAAAATTCTCAGTCATTTAATATGGAATGTTCTATCAGCAATAAAAAGGTACTTATCTAATACAACAGAATTAAGAAGAAAGTAAATAGTTACACAGTGCACAGTAGTCACTTACATGATAGTTGGTAATAAATCAAAATGGCAGACAACTTTATCACTATGTGTTGATATGTTAAATCACAGTTTTCATGCATAAAGGCAATGGTTTACTACTTCAATGTATTTGCGTAATTGATTTGATTAGCATGTAATTATGTTGGTATGAAACTTTTCTTAGTTTTTATATTCTTGGATTAGATAAGACTAGGTGTCGGTAGTTTTGTAGTCCGGAGGTTCGGATTCTGAGCAGCAGAAGTCACACCCGTTGACTCCGCATTCGCATATTGATAGCGGGCGAATCGAGAAACGTAGTTTCTGAAAAGGAAAATCTTATCTTTAAAACCAGCAATATACGAATAGGTACGGATGTTAGGCGTTACCCATGAATCACTTATTTTACTATGACGAATCTAGAGTTATAAGTAGGAAAGTAGAAAAAAGTTGCGGTATTGTAGTTCAGTAGATTAGTTACTAGATTTGATTATTAAAAAATAAACGAAAAATCTACTATTGTAAGACTAATCAAAACTTGAAATGGTCGGATTTATTTGCTGTTACTTGGGTTAGTAACAAAGTTACACTTACTTCTCTCAAGTTTTTCCCGGGACATCGCGCAATAACGATGACGGCATACACCGGGATACATAGGAGTGAGAGAGATGCAATGACCCAGCCCATGGCCTGCGCCCACTCAGGATACATGTACTGCCTGTAGCTAGGCGGCGTGTAGTCCACCAGACTTGCCACCCACAACGCCAGCAGCAGCGCCGGAGATGCAACCATCCAGCAAAACCGGAAATACAGCGACGGATACCGACCTAACAAAACCACAGTCATCCTTCAAAAACTAATTATCAGACTCACCAACATCAATTCCAAGCTTATAATAACACGGTGGAAAATTAGAAAAAAAAATGAATTACGGTGTCAAATGATTATAATCAAGGTTAGACAAAAAACGGAAGTGAAGTCCGTGAAGTTGAATAGCCTCGAATAATGAGTGGCTATCTGCCGTCAGCACCGTCTGTATTCAGGTATAAATAATGTACAAACGGAATACAAAGAGAGACCGGTAATAAAAATAATAGCCTTATAAATGAAGTAGCAGCGTTTTGTTTCAGTGTTTAGTTGGCATGTTAATGCCTATGTTACTCATTACACGAGTAGCGTACCTACTACTGGCGCCATGACATTCATCAAGCTGTAGTTATACTTTCAATTTACTTTCGCGACCTCCGTAGCTTAGCGGTATATTACGTGAGTTTGAGTCTAAGCCTTGTTTTATGCCCTTTAAATTACCATATAGGTTTACTGCATTTGTGTATTGCAAATTAATCTTGCAAAATTTACGTAAAATTAGTTAAAATATACCTGTCATTTGTTTGATGTTTCTTGATAATCGCCCGACGCCGTAAAACCATGCAATGGCGACGACTTCGAAAAATGCAAGGTAGGTGATACTGAGTGATGCTGCGTAGTAGTCCATTAGTTGGAATACGTATATCCCACTCTGTATAATGTGCGGCAAACCGTAACACAAGGACACCATGCAAACTAGAAGGACCAATAATTCGTGGTAAACTAGTCGCTTCTTTATAAAGTCAGGAAATCCATCCTGAATCGACGTCACCACTACTTCCACTATGGCGAACTGAAAAAACAGAAAATTATGCCTCATAATAGATGTGGACATAGTATAAGTATGTGATTTAAAGCAACATAAGAAAGTTTCTTACCTGACTATTTAGACCAAGACAGAGGAACATGAAGAAAAATAGAACAGCCCACAGTTGAGAAGCTGGCATTTTTGCTATGGCTTGTGGGTAGACGACAAATAACAACCCAGGACCTAAAAACAGGATACATACATTAATAAGTGTACATCTAATAATAAAGTGTTTTCACTAAAGTTGGAAAATTACTTACTGTCAGCTATAACATCCTTGACGGAAGTATTTTGTTCAAACGCAATGTTCCCGATGGTAGCGAAGGTGAATATGCCTACTATAAGACTAGTCACGGCGTTAATTAGCGATACCGCCAGTGTATCGTGCAAGAAATTGTTGTCAAATCGATTGTATGAAGCAAACATTATCATTGAACCAAACGCAATGCCAATTGAATTGAATATTTGAGATGCAGCGTTCACCCATGGCCTTGATGTCTTCAGAAGTTCCCAATTAGGTTTGAAAAAGAACCTTAAACCTACATCTGCTCCATCTAGGGTTAGTGATCTTCCAAGGAATACAATAATCAGCAGAAATGGTAACGTCGTCGTAATGTACCGTACTTTGGCTGATGATTTTATGCTCTTCCATAGAGCAAAATACACCAACACCCAGGCACAAACCAAGCATGCAGCGAGCTCCCACCGTAAGCCTCCTGGGAATTCTATTCCATCGCTCATGCTTAATACTTTTTTTCTGTAAATAAAAAGTTTGCAATTTAGGGCTTATCTAAAGTTTCACAGTAACAAAACCAATGGTGATAAATATATGTTCACTTGCTTACTCGAAAAATTGTTCGGTGGGTGTTTGCGAGCCATTAGGCTTAGTGTGGTTATGATACGGGACCCAGCATGTCGGGGTGTTCCAACGGTTCGAACAGCTGGCCCACGGGACTTCAGACTTAAACGATGTAAAGAAATAATATATGGCCCATGCTATTATCACAGCGTAATACGTAGACATTAAAAACGAGATCACCACACTTGCAAGGCCTGCACCTGTAACATTATTTATTTATGTAGAGCGATAAAATTGTTGATAAATTTCAAAATTTATTTAATTTTAAAGAATTCTTACCCGTGAAGAGTGGACATATTTGAGAAAGTGCACCAATCGGTCCGTGAGCAGTGTACTGGCCTATAGCCAATTCCATGAAGAGCATTGGTACACCGCATACTAATAATATTATGAAATAGGGAATGAGGAAAGCACCTGAAATAAAAAAGGAAAAAGTAAATACTTAAATACGTAAACCTGTGACACAAATGCCAAGCAAAAATAACACAAACCCGAAACATATATCAATCAGCGATTCGCATTAAAAATTAACCAAAACTGGCAAGATAATTGTAATCCTAAGACTAAAGTTTTGGGAAGGTTACATACAGTTCGGTATAGTCTATTCTCGGTGGTCGAATTGACCTAAAGGAACCGGTTAATTAACCTAGCAGTCGCTGGAAGACTAATTTAGACATTGAGATGTGGTTTTTGCGCTACCTACGCTTCGTTTAGAGACGTCCGCCTTTTTTTGTCTAATGAAATCGATAATCGCAATCTTTACTGTTTATGTAAAATTTTAGAAATCTCTTCCCTAATATGATTAAATAAAATAAAATCATTAAGGGTTGTATTTTAATTTTCGATAATAACATTTATCTCTGAGTTATGATAGCCTTTAACATGTGAAGGACTGTAGTAGAGGCCATCTCTATGCTCGTTGTGTGCTATTGATATAAATCTGTTTTAAAAATGAATGTCAGAATTCTATTCAAAATAATTGCATGCATTTTATTTTATTTTGCAGAAAAGTCGTTTTATTTAAAAAATGCTGTTTTACAAGTAGGTAATATACTTGACAACATTTTCGCTCGTACGTTTTTCTCTTATACTAAGGTTAGTTTATAGCTCAGAAGAAACTTATCTACTAATCTAGGTGTCGAATGATTAATTATTTAGTTTAGTGACATATTATAAATGTAAAATGGAAATAGGTACCTATAGGTATGTATGTATAAGAAAGAAGATTTTGCTTTGCTTTAATAATTTATACCGATGACATCATTAAATATATGTAGATGACGGGTAACAGTATTATCGTTTTTTTTCATATTTTATCTTCAAAAGTAGATATTCAAAAGATACCGGCACAGGTACTATTTATTTATGCCGTCCTTAGTTTGTTATCGTGACTAATCAAAACCTAGATATTTTGAGATATCTATAGTTTATTATAATTTCTAATAAGTTTCTTAAGAATTCGAGTTATATTTGTTATTCATTTATCGTGCCGTATAGACAACTTACTGTGGACTGCGCACTTTAACTGACAGTCCATATACTTGGTAACAGTTCTAACAAGCTAGGTGTGTGGTTATGAATAATAATTTAGAAGTGTTGTACTTTAATATTTTTGCAATATCGGACCGGAATCGATTTATTCTTGGTTGCAAAATCGCATTATTGTAGACCGTAAAAACCTCTTTGAATATATTTACGTTTGTCATTTTCTTGTTCAATATCAGTTGCAAGAATGGCGATGTTTGTTGGTTTTTTTTGTATTTGATCTAATGCGGTTTGTCAAATAGTAGGTTTGCTCAAGGCATCAGATACATTTGACACCGAGGTGGTGTGTTTTCCTCGCTCGTTGCCACCACGCTGCCAACCACAAGAATTAGCACACCCGGCGACACTCACACCTGCGTCTGGGCACGATTTGTGCACATAAGCCATTAACTTTAATCACATGTTTACGTTAGGACGAGAAGGTACTTCCCGAGAAATAGCACTGCGACCGATAAAGCTAGGTTAGGTCGTGTGCAGTTTATCGACGTGTGCGCGTTTGAAAACAATTCATCAATATGATTGTGTTAATAATCTCAATATCAGGGTGATTGTATTGTTTGAACTTTGAATGTAAGTAAACAAAAAAAATGGTTGCTTTTTCATATCCAGTTCAGTAGCGTTTGTAACAAGGAGTGAACTAACCATTTATCCAATCGGGAGTGACGGAGTAGTCGTCTGAGAACGTTATCCGCGGTACTTACGATAAGTTTGTCAAGAATGTCGCCGTACCTAACTATGTTAACGAACGGAAACCGCAAATTTTAGAATAGGGGATATTCATGTTTTTTTTTCTTGCCTTAAATTAATAGTTTACAACTTTATAACATAGAAAAAAATATAAAAAATCTTCAAAATACTCTAGATATTTTAAAAAACTAAATTTAAAACATTGAAAAAATTAGAGCAGTTGAAACGCCGCCATTTTGCGCGCGCTTTGCGTGACGTCACACGACACGTCCAGTGGGACTTTACTATGAACTTTTCAGTTATTTCATACATATTTACAGTTTTAATAGCTTTAAAACCATGGAAGAAGATTGCATAGTACCGGAGTGCACAAATACTATTCGAAAAACACCCGAGAAAGTGTTTTTTTCGTATTTCAAGTGATGCGAAAATACGAAGACGGTGGTGTAAGGTGATGAGAAGGGATTATATATCTCCTAAATCTTGTTCATATTGTTGTGAAGATCATTTTAACGTAAGTATACTTTATTTATATACAGCTTAATGTGAATTAGTAAAAAGTAAGTTTTGCATTAGCTAATGAACATTAGAAAATTCGGTATAAAATTAACCTACCCTATAAGAAAAGATCAGTAGCTATAACTTTCTATTAAAACTTTATTCCTGTTGTGGTTTTACGAATTTTTTATGGTAGTTGATTTATTCCAGGTAAAGGAAGATACAGAAAATTATATTGAATACAATTTAATAAAAGAGCAAGGAGAAAAATGTACTCTACGGTTGAAGAAAGGAGTTTTGCCACATATATTTTTTATATGTAAATGTTTTGGTGTATATTAAGTAAACTGCTGTGTGCATTTATGAATAAAAATCTATATTATGGTCTTAAATATACTATGAAACATCCTCTGATCTCTGCGCTCGTATAATCGGGTTTCGATGCTGTCTGCGCGCCTACGTCTTTTCCATAGCAATACGTCTCAACTACATATTTGGTCTAGTTTTTGTTTCTTTTCTTTGTATAACTTCACTTGCCAACCAACCGTTGAACACGCAACATCAAATTGTAAACCACATTAAATCGAATATCAAAGAAGAATCTGTGGTTGTCATTTGCTGTACCACCACAACCCACATCGCGCCTTGGAGACGCGACAGATGCAAAATTATATGCTATCATAAATGCACCTGTTTTCGGTAGATTGTCCTATTGTGCTATGACAGAACCAGCTTCAGTCATCGTCAAAGATTCACTACCAATCTAAACTAAACTTCATTACAATCAGCACAAGAATATAGATAAAATTCATTTATTTTTTTCACAAAAACTTGTAAAACAGTATAAGTTTCGACGCTGATGAATGCAATGTCGTGTCAGATGACGTCACATTACGTTCGACCAATGGTGGCCCGTTTTGGAAGTTTGAATTTCGCTCCCTTATTTTGCACTTTTTAAATATTATTTTAAGGGTTTAAATAATAAATAAATTAAAAAAAAACTTTTGCATCATAATATAATGATAATAAGTATTCAAGAAAAAAATATTTTAGGCCATTTAAAATTTTATGCATATCCCCTATTATAGCCCAGTAATTACATTAGTAGCTTTCGCAGACGATAAATTGAGAAGATTGCCAGAGATATTTCAACATGTGGTAATATGATTACAAGCAAGAGTTTATCGCTTTTAACATTTTATGGGAAATTATTGTCACATTCGCGATGCTTATGATTTTGTTGACTTTTTCTATTGTCCGGCCACCGAGAGATTGCGTTCCTGACACATGCCATTAGTGTTGGGGTAAAAAACAACATTGATAACTTATTTTTCAATCAACAGAAAAAAAAATTGCTCATCTTATTTATATTTTATTTATAATATAAAAATAGTTTTATGTTGTTACGAGTTAAAATCTAGGTGAAATAATAAAAAACAAAATCGAAACAGTATTGTTTTATTGTAGGAACGTAAATAATTAGATTAAAGATATTTGTATAACGTTAATTTTTAAGCTAAGCCCAAGATGGAAAAGAACTAGCAAGAAAATCCAACTGCTGCCTTTTTACAAAGGAAACTCAATAGCATTGTATTGGCATAAGTCCGATATTATAATATGATATTATAGTATGATATGGTAAAGTCTCAGCACCCGATTACCGTACTGCAGAGCCAATTCATCTATTTCATATCGAACATTAATTTGCCGATTTATTTTCTTTAACTAACCGCAATAGTTATGCTTCAAGCATGTCCATATTTACGTCGATATCATCTAAACTAATATTATAAAGCTGAAGAGTTTGTTTGTTTGTTTGAACGCGCTAATCTCAGGAACTACTGGTTCGAATTAAAAAAATATTTTTGTGTTGAATAGACCATTTATCGAGGCAGGCTTTAGGCTATATAACATCACGCTGCAACTATAAGGAGCGAAGAAATAATGGAAAATATAAAAAAAACGGGGAAAATTATTCATCCTTGAGGGCTTCCGTTGCGTGCGCTGCGAAAACGGTTCTAGATACTAAAAATATATGTAAGAAAGAATTAAGGGAACTTTTTACCGCGGGAAAACTTCGCATTCCCACGGGAAACCGACTTCTACGCGAACGGAGTCGCGCGCGCACACTAGTGTTTTTATAAACAAGCTACTAATTCCGCTTTTTTATTAGCAATTGATTGATAACTTTAAAATTGACTGATATTTTTAGCACATCCCTACGAAAATATGATGTTGTTTACATTTTTAAAAATACATATTTTATCAGTAATTATTACCCTTACAGTAAGCCATCAGTTATAAAATTTAAAATCAGTGTGTTTTAATATCATTTTATTGCTTATTATTTGTTTGTGGGGTCAAAATAGACGACTTTTTTTTTGTTTGTTTACGTAGACGGCCTTTCAAAGTTCCCTCGTTATGTCAAACACAATGTGTCAGGAACGCAATCTCTCGGTGGCCGGACAATAGAAGCGTTAACTTCATAGTGCTCTTACCAATTGATAAAGTGTATATGAGTTGTCGTCTTCAATGCCACGAGTATCACGACTCTATATACACGTATATTATACTCGTATTACGATGCTGGTCGTCACAATGGCTAGATTTACATCCGATGCGGCTACTTAGCACCCACGGTGTAACTACTATGTAATTGTTTGTGTCACATTCGTTAGCACTTAATAAGCCTCAATTATTAGGATGACTAAACGATGTATCTACATTTTAGCAGATATTGGCGTATTTAGATTATGTTCAATGTTTCCCATTAGGTCAAATACCATGTGTTAGTTTATAAAAAGTTTTGTACATGGTGTTTTAATTACAGATACTTGTCGCTTGTATCATATGACACAAACGTGTTGTCAAGCGTTTTCCCCTTTTTATACGGTAGTGGCGGCATACTTATTTTCTTATTAAACGTGACTAGAGTCTTTTAAGCTGTATAAAGATGCCCTAAACCTTGAATATCTCACCTCCACCGCTCTTATAACAGAGGTAAGGAAACCGCCATACGTTGCCCAAGCCGACGGAGTAGCCCACACAGGCCAGTACGAACTGGATCTTGTTCGCCCAAAATGGCCGCCGTGGCTTCAGGTGCGCTGTCTCCGCATCCTCTTCTTCTTCATCACAATTGCTCTCGTTTGATGCCGTGTCTTCATCAGGGGGCCTGTTGGTAAAGTGTTTGTAAATTGTATAAAAATGAATGCATTAACGTATAGTATAAGCCCCCGAGCTGACTTTACTCCTAGCGTCGACTACGTCGAATTCCAGCAAGGTGCAAACTTAGCTTAGACAAGTTATATTCGTAATTTAAAAAAAATACGAGGTCGTTTCGCGCCATAATTTGGTATGAATAGCTAACGAAAAAAATCCTTTAGTTACAACTTACAATAAACCGACCGCAAAACGACTTATTTTCGTAGCTAGATACATGACACCAACGACGTATACATGGACGTATAGAACTAATCTATCTATAATTACTTGTTTAATGTTACCCAGAAGTATTGTAATGTAAAAATAATAAAGAGATACATATTTATCTACTAGAACTTGAGTATTTATTGCTTTTAGTAATAATAACAATATTAAACATTGCCTGATATATCTGGGAATTAAATATTTGCTATTCAGAACCCACGTAACGTACACTTAACAGAAATTAAATAGAATGTCAAAATGATATGTGTACGACATTGTTAAATGAACTGACACTGTTTACTAAACTTAAGATAACTAAAAATATAATTTATAATTTTACTCTTAATTTCAATAAGTCAAATAAGAAATTATTTCGATAAAATTATATCTATTTTAAGTATTATTAAGTAATAGCTGTAAAGATTATTAGATACTACCATATGACGCCCTCTGTGGCGCAACGATATACATACCTACCTATATTGAAACTGGCCAATTTTGCAATGTCTTATCGAAATTGGCTTATGCCTTAGTGTGGCTAGGCTCTGCCTAGTCAATTGTTTGTTATAATCAAGCTCACGCTTAGTTAAGGTCAATAGTTTGTGTATATGTTGGGTGACTTATGTTCTATAATAAGCAATAAATTTTTGTAAGAACCATTGCTTGATCACTTGCTTCTAACATCGCAGCATCGCATGCCTTCAAGCCTTGAAATCAGACGTGTAAATGATTGTTTGCTTTAGAGATGGATAGCCCGCTGGAAGATTTACGTGACATCATATCCTAGGCATTTCTTTTTAGATTTTATTATTTGACAACTTTCTTCCAGCAAACGGAAACAAATAGGTTCACGTGAAGCAAGGTTGGTCATGTTTAATTTAAGAAGGCTTTTAATCCCTACCTGTCATGAGCGTATAATTTAAAATTGCTATCAAATGTGCGTTGATAACGCTGTGTGTATGCGATCAATCGTCGTGCGTATATTGTTTGTAAGTCAACCTGCCTGATAGCAAGGTGCAGCCTTATCTATGTATGAAGGTCAAGTCTCTTCACACCATGTGATTCCATCATCAGGATTTACAGACTTTTTTCTAAGCCCTCCAGAATTACTCGATAAGAGTAAGCCAGCTTGGACTAGCGAAAGCTGTTTGGACTGTAAATAAAGTAATCTTTGAGCTAATTAAGATTTATGTCCCGAGGATATCAAATTCGGAAATGGGTTGACGTGTTTCTGATATGAACAGTTATGGCCAAGAAGCGTGGAATATTTTTCACTTTATATCTAAGATGGGCGTTGAAAAAGTTTTTGTAGTGGCGGCGGTGAGTTTTACTATAATTTGGCTGAAGTTCAAGTTCATTGTTACATAAAAAACCAACCGCGTGCGCGCTTTGACCACGCGTTGTAAAGGGTCCCGTAGCTGCCTGTTGATAACGTGGTTAATATCGAATAATACCTACCTCATAAACCAAATTATGTCAAAAACAGAAGACCTTTATAACCTTATTATTTAAAAATACAACCTATGATATTATATACGTTGGTATAGACAAGACAGTTTATTTCCAGTTTAGCACTCTCAGATTAATACCGCGGTCAGACTGACATCAGACAAACGGACGTGTCAAAGCTATGAAAGTTCCATATTTTACTACAGAATCCTAAAACTTATAGACGATAGTACGGAATATAGACAGAATTTTGTATATATTATTTTATACTCGTAGTATAAAACAAAGTCGCTTCTGTCTGTCCCTATGTATGCTTAAATCTTTAAAACTACCCAACGGATTTTGATGCGGTATTTTTTTAATAGATAGTGTGATTCAAGAGGCAGGTTTATATGTATAATTACATAGCATAGGGAAAGGGATTTTACTCCAAATTTAACGCGTGCGAAGCCGCGGGCAAAAGCTAGTTTTCTAAATAAAAGAATGTGTGACTTTTCTTAGAATTTCCACGTTCCAATACTTGTAGGTACGTAAAGTATTTCTGGCTGGCACAGATGATAGTTTTTCAGAGTGTCGATGCGTCACTTCTATTGAATCGTGCATTAAGCTACATTGGTTCTGGTTGTGAGTCATCTAGTTTCAAAACCCGCTAAAACGATTTTTTCCTAAAACCAACCTTATGTTATTATTTGAAAGCGTTTTATTAGTACTTCAAGTTTAGCTATTCAGTTAGTGCCAAATCGCTCTAAAACACTAACAAAAATAGTTGTAAAGTTAACAATTGGGATCAGAAGCCACTAAAACATTGCATGTGGCTACAACATTTTATTGACAACGAGAAGTTTTTACTAATTTGTGGAAAATAAGCAAAACTTATTTTAGTGGCTTTTGAAACTAGATGACTCGTAATAATAATTTTAATATATCTTTGTAGTCTAAAGAAATCCAATTTTGTCTATAAATAAGTTGCTTGTATTGTATTTGTAGAGTAGAAAACCGCTGTCAGTTATAGACAGAAAAATAGATTTACGACCGGTCATTATTTTAACGGTTGTGTAAGCTTTTAAACTATTGGTGTTATTAATCTTGTGAGTTGCGTCCGTTTCAATTTATATTTACCATTTAATTTAATCGACTGCTTTGGTTTGTGTTTTGACGTCCACTAACAGATCCAATGTTTAATCATTGTTATTTAATTTGGTAAGTTTCCGTTGTCTGTCTTTATTCTTGACGAATATTTAGAAATTTATTAACGTAAAATTTACATTAATTTTTAAAAATATTGTCATATCTAAGAATATAAAAAATCAATAGAAAAATGTATTTTATCACTACATAGTATAAAGCAAAGCCACTTTCCCTGTCCCTATGTATGCTTAAATCTTTAAAACTACGCAACGGATTTTGATGCGGTTTTTTTAATAGATAGAGTTATTCAAGACGAAGGTTTACAAAGCGCGGGTAAAAGCTAGTTAGAAATATAGAAATTTCCCGTGGGAATGAAAAGTTTTCCCGCGGTAAAAAATACCCTATGTGTTATTCTGATGTACAACCTATATTACTGTAAAGTTTCATCAAAATCCATCCAGTAGTTTTTACGTGAAAGAGTAACAAACATCCAGACATCCATACATACATCCATACTCAAAAACTTTCACGTTTATAATATTAGTAGAATGCAGTAAGCATCATTCGTTAGGAATAATGTCAGTAATGTAGAGTCTGCAATCTAACATACATGCATATTTTATTACCTAAATGACGTGCTGTCGCACAAAACTTCGTATAGTTTTGATCGTTACCTAAGACGGATGTAAGTATCAGGAGGAATCGTCACGTTTTTGTTGTGTCTGTGTAAAGGGTGAAAGATTAGTCGTTTGAACGAGAGGCACATGCACTAAACACTATTGTAATACTAAAGTTCCTATATATTATTGTTATTTAGAATTAATTCAGTAGTTTTAACAAAGTCTTTTTTATTTAACGTTTAAATACCAAAATAGGGTCAATAGACGGACAATGGTAGCCGTGAACTGTAATTTTGATACATTATTTGTTACCCGGTTTTTTTTTCAAAAAGCAGTATACCTACAAATGGAAAGTATGAAACCGACACATACCATAGTTTTCGAGTTCATAGCGACACACCATACTTCCTGAATAGTACTTTTTATCCCAACAATAGGTATTTATATATTATGACACATTTATTACTATTTATATGATATATTACACGACACTTCTACCAATTATAATGTTATCTCCAGAACTCAGGTGTTTGTCTCGACACGGACACTTTTACGACAATAATACCTACACGACACAAGCCCTGACCGCATTCTTCTCAATAGTGGAGATATGATAATAATACTTACATTTAAATATAGCAAACACATTGGAAATATACCCATTTAACATTTGGTTTTAAAGGGACAGTGAAGTAACCACTCGTTTATAGGAATGTTTATTATAGGTAGGTTAGTTAGTTAGGTATGTTATAAAACAAGCTTGTAGGCAAAAAAAACATCAATGTTATGAAATCAACCGGTTATCTCACCGCCCGACGTATCATTGATAGTAGATAGATACTTAAGTACTCGGTTAATACAATCAATTAAATACGTACATTGAAGATAGCTAAACATAACCTTACTTCTATTGTATCATAACATGTGATCAATGATAATAAATATTCTGTCGTCCAAGGTTTAAAGTTTATTTCTAAACTTTCTGGTTGACATTCAATTTAGAACTCGCGATAGCAAGCTCTAGCAAAATGTAGAGATTGCAATATTGCCAATTAAACACACACCGCGTGAGGTTAACACAATTGAATAATGTCATAAATATGACATATCATTGAGGGTACTCACGTAGGAGGACGTACTAGATGGAATAGTTCCGTCGGTGAAGTAGGCACTCGACGAATGACCATCTTCCTGCCGTCGGTGCATCCCATCCCGATGGATGCCAGCGACCGCACGGAGGGCGCGCCGTAGTTGCTCTCACTCTCTGGGCCTTCGGGGAACACATTCACTTCAAATGGGCGAAGGTTGCGAGCTGAAGCCGCTCCGGATGCAACTCCCATATCGCGAATTTTGTGTGTATCGGTGTAGCTCTTGACTTTGCGCATTTGTCCAGATGGTACGACCACGGGCGTCACTGATTGCTGGACAAGAAGCTTCGAATTGTCTTCGACCGGATCTTCGTATTGGTCAACGTAGACCGCCACGCCGGGCGCGGCGGTTCTCGCCGATGTATCGGCTTTAGTCATGTTGTAAGGTCACAATGATGCCATGACGCGGCGACTGGAGTCGCGTGCGCGTGCGTCGCGGGCGCCGCGCGGATTGCGAATAGAGTCTGACAGTTTCGTCGGCGCGAGCGCAGACGCACGAGATTGGCTTGAGCGGTCGAGCAACCAACTGTTCGAACTGTTCGAAGGCATTCGTTCGTTGATCACTCTCGGCAATTGGTAAACAACTCGCCATTCGCTCGTGTGGTGGGGATTGCCGGAAAGAGGGGAACTGAGCACACATTGTCGCTACCAAGCTACACCTACATTATTGCTAAGTTTACCGCTATTTGTGGCGCGTTAAATTTCTATAACCTCATTATTTTTTCCTTTATGTTAAAAGTGGGAATTAAACATAGTAGCTTTGATTTATTTTCCTTATATTCACTGTGCATACAATATTTCAATGCACATTGATTAAATACAGTGTTACTTTATGGTTGCACTTAATCTGTTTGTCTAATAGTAGAAGATCCGAACCTAAATCGACCTTCACCGGGGTGATAATAGAACGAAACATATTTTATCATGAATTTTGTATATTAGAAAACATATTAATAATGGGTTTGCTAAAAAAATCCTGGACAGACTATTTTTAATTATTTTTCAAAAAATGTCTTTTAATTAAATGTTGCAACATCAGGATAATAAAAAAAAATTGTCCTGACTGAAAGTATAAAACGTATAGAATGTGCAGCCGTTGGGTTGTCTATTATTTACCTGGGCGAACTACTGGGTTGTCAGGTATAAACAGGTATATCGATGCCAGTTACTTTCACTGGATTGGATAATAAAAAAAAATGTATATCATCATAAGCGCTGTTTTATTGCGAACACGTTGATATAGGGTTGTCTGCGAAAATTCCGGTCCTATTAGGGGTTTGCGAATTTTAAAGATTTTAATTTATGAAAAAGAAAATTAATCTAGAACATTGTTTGACCTTTCCACTGGCACCAATGCCACCTGCACTTTTCTCATATACTGGTGAAATGTTAAAAACTCCTAAATCAGCATTTTCCAACAGTTTAAAATCTCAAATCGAAATGGCTGAGCCCAAGAATATTAACGTTGAAATAATTGATGGTTTTTATTATTTGTACTCAATCGGAAACTCAATGCCACAAACGTTGCATTAAGCAACATGGAATTTACATATATTGTTCTTAATTTTTTTTGTAGTAGGGAAATCCAACATGGCGATATAAAGTTGGAGTCAAAACTTTTAATCTTCTTTAAAAATTGTTCGCTGTCTTCTTTTGCGCCGTACTTCTTCATAAAAATACAAATTCTCGCATCATTAACTGACTGGCAGTGATTCACGCCATACATTTTTGCTGTAAACTCTTGAACAGCATTTATTTTTTCATTGATGAAAATATCAGCTTCATCAGTCAATGACGCAAAAATAGTTTGATACTTCTCATTTTTTGAAAATATTTTAAATTGCCTGATTTTTCCTTTATTATAAAATGCCGCCGTGTAATCACAACCTGTGAATGCATGAAAAGCAGGTAGAATTTTACATAATTTGGGTCCCAACTTTAATGCTAAATCGATGCAGTTGATGCAATCGAGGTGGTTTGATTGCTTCTTAGTCGCTGAAGTAGCTAGAAAAATTTTAGACTCCGACAGTGTGTGCATATTTCCGAGTAAAATTACGAGATCAGTATCAGAAGCTTTTACAAGAATTCTGGAGCCTGGTGTTATTTTATGAGCGTGAAAGATAATCCTCGTATCCGCCTCTTCATGATAGCATTTCTTTGAGTGGTAGAGTCTAGCTGTAGGCGCTGTCTGCAGCGATTGCTGGGCTGACTCGACCGGTGAAATACCACCGTCGCACAGGAAACCGACGTGAAGTAGGAACGATGTTCCTGCGTTTCGTTCGGTGAGTGCGGTATCCGGTGCCCAATTTTATTTATTTATTTATATATTTTCTTAAAGGTCAGCAACACACCCCCAACACCTACAGTGTTGAGGGTAGTCATGGGCGGCGGTGATCACTTACCATCAGGTGACCCGCATGCTCGTTTGCTACCTATATTACATTAAAAAAAAAAAAAAAAAAAAAAACATTAAAAAGCATGTATAATCAACTTCTTCGAGTTTTTTAATACAATTTTCCTGAGCTTGGTACGAGTAACACAGATGTTCAACAGTTAAAAATATTTTTTTGTTTTGGATTATTGGCAGCAAATTTTTGTTTTCCCAATAATCAGCCAAGAAGTAGCAATATTTTTTAAGGCTTTGCACAAAATCTTTGGGTCTGATTTGTTGAGGTCCTGTAATTTTATAAGGAATATCAAACTCATTTCGACTTTGGCGTTCGGAATCTTTGATTGAAGGTGATAAATATCGGTCGAATATTAGATGGATTTCTGCAGCATGTGATGCACAAATTTTCATGAGTATTGACTCTGCAACTTTTTCAAAAATTTGTGGCATTGTGTTTCCGATTGAGTACAAATAATAAAAACCATCAATTATTTCAACGTTAATATTCTTGGGCTCAACCATTTCGATTTGAGATTTTAAACTGTTGGAAAATGCTGATTTAGGAGTTTTTAACATTTCACCAGTATATGAGAAAAGTGCAGGTGGCATTGGTGCCAGTGGAAAGGTCAAACAATGTTCTAGATTAATTTTCTTTTTCATAAATTAAAATCTTTAAAATTTGCAAACCCCTAATAGGACCGGAATTTTCGTAGACAACCCTATATCAACGTGTTCGCAATAAAACAGCGCTTATGATGATATAAAAATGTTTTAATTATCCAATCCAGTGAAAGTAACTGGCATCGATATACCTGTTTATACCTGACAACCCAGTAGTTCGCCCAGGTAAATAGTAGACAACCCAATGGCTGCACATTCTATACGTTTTATACTTTCAGTCAGGACAAATTTTTTTTATTATCCTGATGTTGCAACATTTAATTAAAAGACATTTTTTGAAAAATAATTAAAAATAGTCTGTCCAGGATTTTTTTAGCAAACCCATTTTTAATATGTTTTCTAATATACTAAATTCATGATATTTTATTAAAATATGTTTCGTTCTATTATCACCCCGGTGAAGGTCGATTTAGGTTCGGATCTTAGACTATAATGTAAAACCACTTTTTCTTAATCAAAGATAACAAAAAGACAATCAAATTGATTGTCATATGTTTGACTGCCCCATAATCATATCAACCACATTTTCAAACTAAACCTGTTTACTTAAACTTGTTCACGCATAGGTTTATTATTATTTTTTATCATTAAGGGCCGATTTTTCAATAGTCAGTTAAGCCTTCAGATAGGACTTATTCTATGGATAGCAAGATTGTGAATTTTTCAATTAACGGATAAGCTCTAACAGAAGGTTAAACTCGATAACTGGCGGATAAACTTAGCTGCCTCTTTTTACCTCAGTTAAGCAGTTATCTAACAGATTATTTGACGTTTCTGTCATCATGCGTATGTAAATATAGGATAATTTATTTGTGTTTTGCTTATTTTTTGTAAAACCATGGATATTTTACTTTATTTGAAGACAATAATGTATAGTTATCAAAACGAGACAAAAATATATATCACAAGAGGTTTAATTTTGAATATCTGTGCAATAAGCTATTGTTGACATCACAGATGTATACATTTCTAGATGGAGTAATACGTTTGATGTGTGCGTGTCACAAATAACACACTGCTAAAGATACGCTATATCAAAATGAGGATTTTTTTAAAATTATATTAAAATACTAAGTAGGTATTAAGACATACAGTAACATAAAGTATCTCTGAGTATATGAAATACCAAATCGATTTTTTAAAAAAGCATCAAAAATATTCTTAGCAATCAATATAATAAGATAGAAATACTTTCTCAAAGTTTACAGACACATGTTAAAATATATTGTATTTGTAACTTTAATTTGTATTTTTTTTCGGTGGGCTCCATCTAGATTTCGGTATATCTATGTATTATCGTTGACGGCAAGTCTTGATGTCATACCTAATTTTTTGTCAATTGGGACACCCGCTGTCAATGCGTTGAAAGTTTACAGTCCTTTTCTAACAACTGTAAAATATATAAGAATGTCTCTTTCTTGCACAAATATCATTAGGATAGCTATAGTCTGGCCACCGAGAGATTGCGTTTGTGACACATGCCATTAGTGTTGGGGTAAAAAACAACATTGATAAATCATTTTTCAATCAACAGAAAAAAAACTTGCTTATCTTATTTATATTTTATTTATAATATAAAAATAGTTTTATGTTGTTACGAGTTAAAATCTAGGTAAAATAATAAAAAACAAAATCGAAACAGTATTGTTTTACTGTAGGATCGTAAATAATTAGATTAAAGACTAGTGGCCGCTCGCGACTCCGTTCGCGTCGAAGTCGGTTTCCCGTGGGAATGCGAAGTTTTCCCGCGGTAAAAAGGTCCCTTTATTCTTTCAAACATATATTTTTGGTTCCTAGAACCGCTTTCGCAGCGCACGCAACGAAAGCCCTCAAGGATGAATAATTTTCCCCGTTTTTTTCCCATTTTCCATTATTTCTTCGCTCCTAATAGTTGCAGCGTGATGTTATATAGCCTAAAGCCTGCCTCGATAAATGGTCTATCCAACACAAAAATAATTTTTAAATTCGAACCAGTAGTTCCTGAGATTAGTGCGTTCAAACAAACAAACAAACAAACTCTTCAGCTTTATAATATTAGTATAGATACTTGTATAACGTTAATTTTGAAGCTAAGCCCAAGGTCGAAAAGAACTAGCAATAAAATCCAACTGCTGCCTTTTTACCAACGAAACTCAAAAGCATTGTATTGGCAATAATATGGTAAAGTCTCAGCACATCGTCATTTCATATCGAACATTTGCCGATTTATTTTCTTTCACTAACCGCAATAGTTATGCTTCAAGCATATCCATATTTACGTCGATATCATGTTTTTATAACCAAGCTACTTATTCTGCTTTTTTATTAGAAATTGATTGATAACTTTAAAATTGACTGATATTTTTAGCACATCCCTACGAAAATATGATGTTGTTTACATTTTTAAAAATACATATTTTATCAGTAATTATTACCCTTACAGTAAGCCATCAGTTATAAAATTTAAAATCAGTGTGTTTTAATATCATTTTATTGCTTATTATTTGTTTGTAGGGTCAAAACAGACGACTTTTTTTTTGTTTGTTTTCGTAGACGGCCTTTCAAAGTTACCTCGTTATGTCAAACACAATGTGTCAGGAACGCATTCTCTCGGTGGCCGGACAATAGCAGAGGGTTATCTGACCATTGAAAAATTGAAACTTTATTATTCGCCTCAGTTAAAGCTATCTGTCTGTTCGATATCTGGCGTTTTAACTATCTATTGAAAAATCGGCCCTAAAACAATAATTGACTTAGGGCCGATTTTTCAATAGTCAGTTAAGCCTTCAGATAGGACTTATTCTATGGATAGCAAGATTGTGAATTTTTCAATTAGCGGATAAGCTCTTACAGAAGGTTAAACTTGATAACTGGCGGATAAACTTAGCTGCCTCTTTTTGCCTCAGTTAAACAGTTATCTAACAGATTATTTGACGTTTCTGTCATCATGCGTATGTAAATATAGGATAATTTATTTGTGTTTTGCTTATTTTTTGTAAAACCATGGATATTTTACTTTATTTGAAGACAATAATGTATAGTTATCAAAACGGGACAAAAATATATATCACAAGAGGTTTAATTTTGAATATCTGTGCCGTAAGCTATTGTTGACATCACAGATGTATACATTTCTAGATGGAGTAATACGTTTGATGTGTGCGTGTCACAAATAACACACTGCTAAAGATACGCTATATCAAAATGAGGATTTTTTGAGAATTATATTAAAATACTAAGTAGTTATTAAGACATACAGTAACATAAAGTATCTCTGAGTATATGAAATACCAAATCGATTTTTTAAAAAAGCATCAAAAATATTCTTAGCAATCAATATAATAAGATAGATATACTTTCTCAAAGTTTACAGACACATGTTAAAATATATTGTATTTGTAACTTTAATTTGTATTTTTTTTCGGTGGGCTCCATCTAGATTTCGGTATATCTATGTATTATCGTTGACGGCAAGTCTTGATGTCATACCTAAATTTTTGTCAATTGGGACACCCGCTGTCAATGCGTTGAAAGTTTACAGTCCTTTTCTAACAACTGTAAAATATATAAGAATGTCTCTTTCTTGCACAAATATCATTAGGATAGCTAGCAGAGGGTTATCTGACCATTGAAAAATTGAAACTTTATTATTCGCCTCAGTTAAAGCTATCTGGCTGTTCGATATCTGGCGTTTTAACTATCTATTGAAAAATCGGCCCTTAGTGTTAGTTGTGTCTTTAATACTTTTGTTATACCTAACTAATACTTTTTTTTTTCAAATGTTATTATTAAAATCTAAGTGCATCTTCAATTTAGTTTTTAAAAAGAACTGGTTTTCCAGTGTCTGATAAATTCTATTGGACAGATAAGTAGTATGGGCGCGTTACACTTCTCGTACAATGAAAGTATACTATTTATCATTCGAATATAATTTATCGGACAATTGAAAAATCAGATCGTTGTATTCAAAAAAATATTCCGATAATTAAAACAACAATTCAACATTGAATTTTATCAGCCGAAATATGTCCATTCTAATATTTTAATATATTTAAAATTTTAATTGTGTTTTATTTGTTTGCTTATACTTTATGTATATGTATTTTTAACTTAACAAAATAAAGGTTGTTACCAAAAACATTCAGGTAAGTTGACAACTTGAACAGAGTTGTTAGTTATACGGTTTTTGATATAATTTAATGGAATTTTAATTATTGAACGTAACTCTTCTGTTTTGTATTAATACATGTTTCTTTCTTTTTGTGGTAGTTAATAGAAGACTTTATAATATGTTTCTCAAGAACAAAAAGAAAAGCATTATCATTATAATTATATGAAGAATATTAATAAAGTATTTGCGTTAAAAAAATACAACAAAGTTTAATCTCTGCATAACCAGCAAAAGATATAAGTAATAACTTCTTAAATTGTGTCAACCTGATTATGTTTGTTGCATAACTTAACTTAACAGCTTTACAAAATAATCTATAATCTGTCTTAGTTTAAATTAACATATCTACACATTACTTAAAACTTCGGCCTGTCGGAAAACTTACTTATTTTTAAATACTCTCGCATTTGCCCCTTAATAGAACAGCCACAAAAGCTATGATTGGTTTGGAAACGACCTGATGCACTTGGGCTTCAATAGGAAAGCATTACTGATAACTTAAATCCAAAAAATAAAACCTACTCACCATACAGAGCTATACTTTATTGTGCGCTGCGTTACTAGCAAATCTTGCGACATGGTCACTTTCCAACTACAACTGACCACTGTTGCACTGTTTACGGCTATTTCAGCGTAATTTATTTCCTGTTTGTCATTTGTCTCGCAAATTTGCTAATAATCTGGTCACATAATTTTCATTATCACATGTCCCAATAAATATGTTTTTCAAGAAGTGTCACGACTGTAATGACGCCAATGTAATTTTGGGTGGGTGTGGTTCTAAATATAAACAAGTAACGTTTTTGTTGTCATTAATCATCGAGTATGTCTGCCTGCCTCCCGCAACAGTGTGGTTTTTACATTTTTGGTGTATTTATTTATGCATTTGCAACTGTGTACGCATTATTTAAATAGTCGATCCTCATACCTAGACTTATTTTTTTTAGAGCAGGCAACTCATATCTTGAATGAAAATATTATTTTTATAAAATATTTGTGCTTTATTTTTGTCACATTTGATGTTATATTATTTACGTTATTCAATCAACAGGGAAAACGTTCTCTTTGTGTTGTTAGATCCTGTAGTTTGTTATCGATACAATCTAACGCTGTCTGGTGATCTATTCCTCTGATGGAACGACGGAAAATCTCTATTGTGTTCCAATCAGGAGTGTAAGTGTTCTGTGGTTGCGATACTGGAGAGATATTTATTTTAAGAAATGCCGGAGTAATTTAGAAAGGTGAACTTTACTCTGTTAAAGTCTTACCTACTTAGTAATCCACAAACGTAACATTCATTTGAATTTGTTTATTTTGTATCTTTCAGGCACATGAGTAAAGAAACTGAACAGAGACAAAGCTACATACGAATGCGCTGTGACAGGTACATCACTACAAGTGCAACGCGTGTGTGTGCGTGACCACTGGCCGCTTGTCACGTATGAGCCGAAACCGCTTCAAACTAGATCAGCCAGTGGTCAATCTCAGGGCGTGCAGGCGTGACGCGACGGTCGAACGTTGTGCGTGTTTTGTTTTTGTTTTCGAGTTTCTCACATAATACGTAGTAATACTTTTGTTTTAGTATTTAAAATGTTTAATAAAAAGTTTTAAGACTTTAATGAAGGTAGTGTGAAATCAGGTTTTTTGATAATACCTCCTGACAATTTTATTGAATTTGTTGAATTGCTTGAGCAAAAATTTCGCGAATATTTTGATCTTCATATTAAAAATGTTAATATTGGTAATGACATATTTGCACGTTTGCAAGATTGTACATTTCATATGCCATGCGAGTGTTTCCCATTGGTTTATTTGAAAAAACTTTATATTAGATTTAGAATTTATCATTCGATTAAAAGACACAACAAATTATTAAAAACCAAAAGTAATAAAAAAAAATATTTAGAGTATGTAATTTGTAAAAAAAAACCTATTTTAATAAAAAAATTGAAAAAAAAGTACATTTATATTTTTAATTTATTCAATTGTGCCAACCCTACCAAAATAGGTATAAATTTTGCTAGCTCTTTAGAAGCTTTGTCTCTGTTCAGTTTCTTTACTCATGTGTTTCAGGTAAGCAAGTTGTCACATTAGTTTGATAGAGAGATGTTTTTAAACTATAATACTTCAAAATTAATAAGTCCTGAATGGCAAGTGATATTTGCGATAGCGAGTGGATAGAAAAAATATGTATGAAACTTTCATTTTTGTCAAGCTTGCAATTTTTAATCTATTCACACACAAATATCACTTGCCACTTGACTTGAGGGGCTGACTGGCTGAGGAACTGATTCATCATCCCCGAGCGTAAACGTTTTTAAGTTAGGGTCATGAAATTTGGTACAGGCGTTGCGTCTTTGATGTAAGTAAGCACTAAGGAAGGATTTTAAGAAATTTCCTTGGGAAAAACAATTAAATTGCGTGTGAAAACGCAGGGTGGAAGGCAAGTATTGTTATATTATGAAAATTATCGCAAAATAGCAAATATGTTAATGTGCATCTGCATTGAGTGTTTTTTTTTCAACTTTTAGTAAAAGAAATGAGATTTTAAAGAAATTTAGTAAAAAATAATATGTTAGACGCAGTTTTGACTTCGTTGTAAGATATTTTGAAGAAATTAAAATTTAATCTACTTTTCATCAAATGTGGTACAAAAATAAAACACCCCTTATTATTATTATTGTTATTTTATTTTTTTATATTAAAATATTTTACATCATATGGTGATATCGAAAAATATTTATAATTATTATTATGAATATCACAAAATTCGAAGGAGGCGACGATTCCACTTTAATATAGATACAAGTCTTACAACTATAATTAGGTACATATTATCTAGGTAGGGTGCGGCGATCGCGCGAGGGAGCGGTCACCCGCGGTCGAGGTGTGGGGGTGACCGCAGCGGCCGCCGCAACCTGGCCTGCGGTCCTCCGGCGGCGCGTATTAAAGCTGAGTGAGTGAGAGAGAAAAGCCGACACCGCCCGGCGCCGGCGGAGGAGCGCGGGAGGGACTAGCTCACGAGCGCTGGAACAGCGGGTTGGGGAAGTCGGGGGGGGTGCGGGAGGGGGGCGGGCGGCGGGCGCGCTCGACGCCACGCCACCAGCCAGCAGGCCACGGCCGCGGCGACCGCCACTAGCGCTAGAAGAGCGGTCAACGCCAAGGCCACTGCTAGTCCTGCTGCAGAGACGCACACGTCTCCGGCGTTGGATCCAGCTCCAGCACTGCCCCCGTCTCTCTGTCGTAGTGTTCTGGCGGGGTCGCGTCGTTCCAGTGTTAGGATCTGGTTAGACTCGACCGTCACCTCCTCGCGAAGTTGTCCCTCCGTGCTGAGGCCGTCGATTGCTTCTCGTTTTCGTCGTTTACCGAACGCGTCGAAACCGCGACAGTTGACCTGCATTAGAAACAATTTAAAATATCAGAAATGCCACATTAAAACATACAGATACCCAGTCTTATGTTATTTTTTTCCGACTTACCGGTTGGCATCTACCGAAGCAGACTCTGATGTTGCACTGGAAGCGAATGTTATCGCTACTTGGGAACTTGAAGGCGTTGAACGAAGCCCTTAGCGCGCTTCCGTCCTCGCTTCGTTCCCATTCCCCGAAGATGGCCGGGTCCGTTGCACAACCGTCCGCATCCGTCACGGTATACTCGTTTTCGATGTTCGTGGACACTTCGCTCGTCTTTGCAATACAGCTGCGTGCGAAACCGCCGTATATGCCTATAATGTAACAAAGTTAATTTTGACATTGGATTAAAAATTAATTAAAAAACGTACTTGGATGTCTATGTAAGGGCTACTTACTCGATGGCTGCACGTCCACTTGAAGTACGAGATTTTCTCCTATTTCAGCCGAACTAACTTCATCGCCAGTGTTGGAAACTATTCTCATGGCACAAGTGGGCGGTGGCCCAGTGTTAGCGATGGTGCCGGCAGTTGTTAGCATAGAGACGTTAAACGCTAATGTCACGTTTTGCTCGCCTGTCTGATAGATACACTTTATGTGGAACGCCTTGGCGTTAGACGTCACTAATTTAGGATGTTTCTGCATCACTAAGACAAAGCTGGCAAGACCCTATAAAACACATAAGAAATATGAGGTTTGTGATGTAAAAATAATCTTGTCTTTGTTTATAGTTCCTTATATTATAGATGTAATAGAAAATCGAAATTTTTTTTTAGTCTACTCACATTAACGTGCACCAGTCCACAGTCTCCAAAGTGGACGGTAAAGTCTACTGGGCTCTCTTGTTTCGCGGGCGTATGTACGATTTGTCTACATCTCTCATCCTTACTGTAGCCCTTCACATACAGCACGCCGTTGAAGTCCTTAATCTTTAGATTTACGTTTACGCCATCAGCTAAACAGTGTACCTATGGAAATTCAAACGTTGTTAAGAATCGTTAAAGTTTTTATTGATTAAAAATAATACATACTGCATTAGAAAATTGTAAGAATAACATCGATAAATTACCTCCATATCAGGCAGTGGGAAGTCGGTCCTGTAGTTATGATCAGGCGGCGTAGTTGCGTTACAGTAGAGTCTCGCGTTGCCGACATAGCCTGTTATACAAGTACACTTAGATCTGTGACCGACAGCATCGCAAGTAGCGTACAGTCCGCAAGCCTCGGCTTCACATGCGTCGATACACGCCCTGTTGATACAACGGGACCTGTCATCGCAATCATTATCGGCCGTGCAGCCAGCCAGGACACAGATCTCTCCAGATAAAACGTATCCTCTTTCAGTGTCGCAGACGCAGCGACCCCGCGAGTCGACGACACGACCTTCCACTTCACTACAAGGTATGCAGTCGCCGTTGACATCCCTGCCTTGTCCTGTGATGCATCTGGATGTTACAGCTGTGGAAAAAGGTTAGTTGTTAACGATAACAAAAGATAGATTAAAAGAGATGATCTTTAAAATTGGTAAAAAAAATTATCCACTTACTGTTAACAGTACATTCGATGAGTGCATTGCCGCTGTATCCGCTCTTACACTCGCATACTACAGTTCTTACTGGAAGCGTGTCTACTACCTTGCATTCGGTATTCACTCCGCACGGCTGAGATTCCAGACAAGGATTCACGCATTTAGCGTTTATACAAGCCGTTGATGATGGACAGTCGGAGTCGGAAACGCATTGTGGTGTTCTTACTTCAACGCAACCGTCTGCGGTGCTTCGGTAGTTCGGTGGACAAACGCAATGTACTTCGTGAGCATGAACGCGGCATTCCGCGGGGGCGGCGCATGTAGTAACAGTGCAAGGTTCAATACATTTTTCGTTGATGCATGCCTTTTCTGATGGACAATCGCTGTTACTTCGGCACCCAATCGCAGTACAAGCAATCAATGGGTTGCCAATAGTTCCAATCTGGCAGCGACATGAAGCACGATGATCAACTCCGTAACATTCAGCTGCTTCTCCACAGATGTTAGCTTCTACAGTACATGCCGGTATACAGCGGTTGTTGATACAAGTTTCGTCATCGGCACATTGAGATTCAGTTCTGCATGTCACTTGATAACATCCAATTCTTGCGTCTCCAATGTATCCTGGCTTACAAGCGCATACAGGTTTGTGATCTTTAATTTGACATTCCGTATTCGGGCCGCAATCGCACGGGTTCTTACAAACCGATGTAACGCAGGCATCGTTAGATGAACAATCATTGTCCATTTCACAAACTACATCTGATATCGGTGTAGCCGGGCGACAAACGCCACCGCCGCTGCTGACGTAGCCTGGAGGACAAGTACATAACATTGTTCGAACTGGTAAAGTCGGTGAAACTTCACATTGAGCTGGCGTGGAACATGGTCTTATTTCAGTACAAGGGTTGACGCATCTAGATGACAGACAAGCCAGCCTTGGTAAACAATCAGCATCAACGTAACATTCCGCCGGTTCTTCTGGTTTACATTCTATATATGGACTTCCTATAAATCCTGGTTCACATTTGCAGACAGCGAAATGATTTCGTACTATGCACTCTGCGTTAATTCCGCAGATATTTCCGGCGAGGCAAGGATTAACGCAGCGATGATTATGGCATTGTTTGTTAGTTGGACAGTCGCCATTAGATCTACACTCAACAGCAATACATCCCGAGTAGGCATCGCCCTCAAATCCTGAACGACATTTGCATAGAGGTCGGTTTCTTTCAACATAACAATCAGCATTAGAGCCACAAGTGGTGTTAAGTAGGCATGGACTGACACAGTTTCCGTTGACACAGGCTTGGTATGTATTACATTCGGAGTCCGATCTGCAACCAACAACGCGGCACATGTGATACGGATTTCCGTCGTATCCATCTCTACAAGTACAAACTGGTCTGTGGTTCTTTACGTAACATTCCGCGTTGTCTCCGCAGTTGCAAGGATTGCGACACATTCTGTTTATGCAGGAGTCACTATCACTACAGTCTTGGTCTGAAGAACAGCTCAATGGTGGTAGTTGAGCTGGTTTGCATGAACCTCCGTCTTCTGGCACAAATCCTTCTGGGCAGCGACATATGAGTGTCCTGAATGGAATTGAGTCAGATACCGAGCAGCGAGCGTTACTGCTGCACGGTTTTAGTTCATTGCAAGCTTCTCTGCAGGCGTCTCTTAGGCAGGCATGTCTGCTAGGACAATCGCTATCCATTCTGCACTCTGGTTCTCCTATAACGTTTAATCTTTCACAGAGTACTAATGGATCGCCTAATGGTAGTACTGCTGGGCATTTGCATGAAGCTGCGTGATTTCTTGCAAAGCATTCCGCATTAGATGCGCAAGGGTTCTTTCCTTCATCTGAGCATGCATGTCGACATATTGAGTTCACGCAAATACTATCATCATTACAATCGGCGTTTATTTCACATTCTGCTGCTTGGCATTTCGTATATGGATTTCCAATGGTACCCTTGGGGCAGCGACAATTTGGTCGATGTCTTTGTCCAAAGCACTCAGCACTTATGGCACATGGTGCCTCCACTAAGCATGGATTCACACATGCGCCATTGAAGCAAGTGTCGCTGTCTGGGCATTCATTGTCTGATGAACATCCCACTGCAAAGAAATAAGTAATTAGTGTATGTTTGAAATCATCATAAATATGAATGCAGTACTAACTTAACGCCCCTATTTACCTTTAACACATCCGCTGTACGGGTTTCCGCTATATCCACTCTCGCAGTAGCATACCGGGTGATGTCTTACAACATTGCATTCAGCATGGTCGCCGCACGCGCAAGGATTTACGCATGCGTTGTTTATGCAAGCTTGTGACAATGGACATTCCGAGTTAGCCTTGCAGCCAACAGGTATGACACTCTTATCGGATGCTAAAATGGGAAAACGAAATGTAATTTTTCAGAACGCAAAAAAATATAAAAAGTTAAATAAAAATAGGTCAAAACTTACGTGGTACACATCTGTATTTGGCATCACCGGTGAAACCTCGTGGACAAGTGCAAATTGGTTCGTGATTAATGACGCGACAAAGTGCTCCAGAGCCGCATGCGTCAGTGCAAGGATTCACGCATGCTCGATCTATGCACGCTCGTTCCGGACCACATTCGTCATTACTGTAGCATTCCCAAATTGTGGGTTGCCTTGGTTCTGTGGAAAATAATAACTTAAGTGTCATGTGACTCGTGCATAAAAATACTGGATATAATGTTGTTACTACTTACCAGCATTGCATTCAACTCTTGGGTTGCCGATATATCCAGGTGGGCAGATACATCTTGATACATGATCGTAGGCTTCGCATAAAGCGTTAATTCCACAAGGATCTGCTTTACATGCTAGCACGCATGATCCGCGTCGACAGGATTGTGTTATTGCGCAGTCATTGTCTGCCTCGCATTGAGCTTGAGGTGGTGGGCGACAACCAGTATCTGGCGCCGTTCGACCTCCATCGGAACACATACAGGCGACAGCTCGGAGTGGTAACACATCAACGGTCTTACAAATAAGACCGGCATCGCAAGGATTGCTAGCGCATAGATCAACGCAACGCGCATTCACGCACGCAAGCGGTGAAGAGCATTCAGAATCTGTTTGGCATCCAATGGTAACTTCAGTTGCGCATCCTCTAACATACGGGTCTCCGGATTTTCCGGGTGGGCATGAGCAGATAGGTTTATGATTTCGAGCAGCGCAGTTGGCTCCTGGTGCGCATGCGTAGTCCGAACAAGCCGGTTGGCAAACTCGGTTAAGCCTGTCACAAATTTGATCATCGTTACAGTCTTCGTTGTAGTGACAGACAGCAGGAATACAAGCTCGCCGTGGGTCTCCCTGAGTGCCGGCGGGGCAGGAACACGTAGCGACGTGAGCCACGCCCGCACAAACAGCGTCGCGGCCACAAGGGGATCCGAGCGCACAAGGTGGCTGGCAGTAGTGGTTTACGCATGCGAGATCAAATGGACAGCCGTCGTCTGATACGCACTCCGCTGTTGATAAAATTAGAAAAGTTTGAATTATAAACAGTTAAATTAAGAAGAAGTAGTCTTGACCTCCTTTCTTTCGTTTTAAAATCGTCATTAGAGGATGTAGAATAAATATTATAGAGTTTGTAGGGCACAATGATAACCAAAATAAGATAAATCTTACGTGTATAACAGCCTACAGATGGGTCGCCCGCTGAGCCCGGTGGACAAGAGCATGTGGCCCGATGGTTTTCTGCGGAGCATAGAGCCCCGTGACCGCATGCGCCGGCGCACGCTGACACACAGCGGCGGTTTACGCATGCCTCTGCGGCACCGCATGAGGAGTCACTAGCGCATTCCGTGGTGGATACAGATGCTGGGGGAGAATTGATTATGTAAGATCCTTGATTCTAAAAACTTCCAAGAAGCACAATTTATTTATTACTAGCGACCCTCCCACGCTTCGCAATGGTGTAAATTTGCGCGACCTGTTCCCGATAAGTTGAATTTTAGCTAACTTAAAGAAACATTTACTGATTTTTCTTTATTTACAAATTTAAATGAATAAATTCCCTAAAAGATGGCATAAACCAAATTAAGATCCATTGCGTACTTGAAGGAGGATTTAGCGGCCAAACATACAAACAGAAAGAATTAGCGAATTAGATTTTTACTATGTAATGATTATGGCACTTACTAGGTGTACAAGCGACAGCAGGGTTGCCAGTAAGCGGTGGTGCGCACACACATGCAGCTCGGTGTTCTTCTGCTCTGCATTCAGCTCCAATTCCACAAGATGTATCAGAACAAACGGAAGAGCAACGTCCTGAAGCGCAGTGCTCGTGGAACGCGCAATCCGTATCTTGTGAACACTCGCCTTCTGGTAAGTTAATTTTTTTAATTAAACAATAGCACATAACATATCTTAACATAATGCATGTGCCTAAGAAGTCATTATTTGCCGCAGTTAAAAGACGTATCGCGTTTTGTCGTATTTATCCTAAGATGTGCCTTTGAAAGTTGTGAGGAAGAATTTTGTACACAGAGGAGACGGTGCTGTAAGTTTTTACAGTGGATCTTTACAAAGGAAAGATATACAGGGGATCACGACACTGTAATATTTTACATGAATACCGACCAGTTCACGAAGAATTCTATCACATCTAATTCAATGTAATACCAGTCATGCTAACTTTAAAACGCAGTCAAAACCTAGGAAAAATAAAAACATCAACATAATTGTAACAATTTTATAAACAAAATGTTAAAATATTCATTAATTCTTACAAAAAAAACTTACTTGGTTTGCATTCTTCTGAGGCGTCGCCAGTCAGTGGTGCAGGACACTCACAGACTAGCGTTCTAAACGGCAAAGTGTTTGCCACGCGGCACACAGCGCGCGCACCGCAGGATGTGGCGACACAAGGGTTCTTACAACTGCCTTGTAGACAGGCTAGTTGAGGGCCACATTCTACATCCTTTTCGCACTCAGGTGTTGCCAAAACTAAAACGAATTAATAATACAATTGTCAAAAATCATCTCTCAAGTAATTTTTGATATACTAGTAATATATTACAAACCTGGTGAGCATTGTTGCCTTGGGTTGCCTTCAGTGCCTCTTGGACACTCACAGATGGGTTGGTGTCTTAGAACGGAACATGTAGCGGTTGTTGCGCAAGGCCCAGGGCAAGGATCTCTGCAAACGCCGTTGTTGCATGCGAGCCATGATGCGCAATCTTCGTCTACTCTACACTCAGCGCGCATACATCCTGTCCAAGGATCGCCGCGGGCACCGATTTCACATTCACAAGTGGCCGTGTGTCCTCTTGCAATGCAGCGAGCGTTATTACCGCATCTTACTCGGGCACATACCTTTACGCATGCGCCATTTTCACAGCTCTCGTCATCTGGACAGTCGTTATTACTGTGACATTCAACCGAATAGCAACCTCTGTAAGCGTCGCCTTCATATCCAGGTAAGCAAGCACAGTGTGCGCGATGTTGTCTAGCAATACAGCGTGCATTGACGCCGCAGTTGTTTGGTCCACATACAGGCGCACAGCGGTAAGAAACGCAGGCGGCATTATCAGCGCACTGAGCGTCACTCGTACATTCAGGTACCGGTGGAGATGTGGGAGGTATAAGTACACGATCGCAAGATACAAACGGAGACCCAGTGTAACCAGCTGGACATGTACATACGGCAGCGTGTCTGACTCCGGTGCAAATAGCGTTTAGACCGCAGGAGTTAACACAAGGATCAGTGCACTTTCGATTAACACAAGCTCGGTCACCAGGACAGTCATCGTTAACTGTACATTCAGGGTAGGAGCAGAATCCATCTCTACAGGTTCCAAATGAACCACATGGGTTCGGATCGCACGGGTCGTGAACTGTTGGTGAAGTTTCTGAAGCAAAACAAAAAGAAGAGAGCTTAAAACATAATCTTAAATATATGGTTTTTATACTAATGTAAATAATTTATATGTATACCTCTTGGTTTGCAGTATAGGAACGGATCGCCTGTCATAGCTGGCGGGCAGGAGCATATTGGGGCATGATCGAATACCCTACAAAGGGCGCTCTGTCCACAAGCTCCTATACATGGGTCAATACATTTATTGCGGACGCAGGCTCTATCACGCGGACATTCCGAGGACACAACGCACTCCGGTCGACAGCCTCCTGCTGCCGCGTCCCCGAATGTGCCAGGTGGACAAGAACATACGGCCGAAGTACCCACGGTTGAACAAAGGGCACCTGGGCCGCAGGGTGATGGTGAACACACGTCTGATGCTGCAAAAAAAATTACTATGTAGAATGATCCAATAATATTTAATGACAAAGTTATATAAAAAAAAAACTTACGTATAGCTATAACGTCGCATCTCTCAAAAGCGTTGCCTCTGGTTCCCTTCGGGCAGGAACATAACGGTATGTGGTTGACGGTTTCGCATTCAGCACCAACTCCACAGGTACCCTGACACGGGTCTCTGCAGTGTGATCTAATGCATGCCCGAGATGGAGAACAGTCAGAGTCAGCAATACATTCCGGTCGACAGCCAGAGTAAGGGTCGCCGCGTAGTCCTGGTTCACACTCGCAGGCCGCACCAGCTCCATGAACCCGACAGATAGCTCCCGGACCACATGGTGATGGCGTGCATGCGTCGATGGGTTGTTTGGCTATAATTTTTAAATAATATCGTTAAAAATGCAATTGGTTTCATACTAGCAAAAGAAGCCGTACGAAGCGGTAATACGCCTAACAATTTATATGTATCTATCTACATGTTTAACGCCTGCTTTTTCAAAACCGAAATCCAAACAGCTTACACATATTTCACTAGAGAGACCCATGCCTAAGCCGCAAAAGGGAAATAATGTGCTCGCAAATTTGGATTTTTATAACATGATTTATTTTTTGTGTAAAGAATCTGTAAGAAATAGCAATATTTTAGTCGTGTCTGTCTTACGGATCGCGTCGATGGGTCGACATTCAAGGAGAGGATTGCCGACAGAAGTGGGAGGACATTCGCAGCGAGGTTGATGAGCAACTGCGGTACATATAGCTCCGTTTCCACATGCCCCAGCGCAGGCGTCGACGCAGTGGCGGTTGACACAGGTTGATTTCCAGTCGCAATCATCTGAGCTCAGACACTCGCTACAAAACGGTGGTGAACCAACGTAGTTTCTAAGGCAACGACAACGGCCGTTGTCACACTCTGCATTTGGTCCACAATCTGAGCAAGTAAGTGGTTGCTTCGGTTCGCTTTGGAGGGCTAAACAAAAAAAAATGTGATACAAAAATAATATACAATCGGCTAAGTTTATAAGAAAAAGAGGATACTTTACCTGGAATGCACCTAACAAATGGATCTCCGACGTAGTTAGGAGGACATGCGCAAATCGGTGAGTGTTGTCTTGTATGACATAAAGCGTAATTTCCGCAAGCACCTGGGCACGGATCTTGGCACTTATTGTTTCTACAAGCTTTGTCTGCTGAACATTCTGAGTTGCTGTGACATTCTGGTTTGCAGCTGCCCGGTTCTGGTATGACGGCAATTCGACAAGAACAGTGAGCGACTGTGCCATCTGCGCGACAAATCGTATTAAGTCCGCATGGATTAGGTGTACAGGGGTCTGACACAGCTGGCGCTGAAAAATAAAATTATTTGTTTAGTTAATTCATCTTAAGTATTATTATAAAAAGTGTTTTAAGTTTTATTCTTTTCTTACCGATCGGAATTTGTCTACAGGCAATAAAAGGATCACCAGTCAGAGGTGCAGGGCAATCACAGATCGCTATGTGATTGTAGACATTACATACTGCCTGCAGCCCACATGCATTTTGACACGGATTAACGCACTTAAATCGTACACACGCCAGTTGCTTAGAACAGTCATTATCATTTGTACATTCTGGGCGACACTCAACGTAAGGATTTCCGTGATATTCCGAAATACAAGTACAAGTTCCATTATCGCAATTGGAGTTTATTCCACATGGTGAAGGATAACAAAGATCTTTTGGAGGCAAAGGTGAGGGTTCGTTGTAAATTTGTTGACATCCAATAAATGGATCCCCTCTGTATCCAGTAATACAAGTACAAATTGCCAAGTGGTCCATGGCTCTACAGTTGGTGTTCGATCCACACGAGCCGATACAGGGATCAACACATTTTTCTCTTACACAAGCCTTATCGTAAGGGCAGTCTTCGTTGATTGTACATTCCGGTGCACATTGGGGAGGAACTCCGTTGTAACCTGGTTTGCAACTACAGATTGGTGATCCATTAACATCACGGCATATTGAGTATGGACCACAAGGATTGGGCTCACAAGCGAAAACAACCTGAGGGACCTGCACTTTTTCTCTGGTACATCTTACAAATGGATCTCCTTCAAATCCTTGCAAGCAAGTACAGTATGGACTATGATGGTGCACGCGACATTGGGCATTATCGCCACAAATTCCAACACATGGATCAATGCATTTTTGCTTGACACATGCCTTGTCAAGTGGACATTCAGAGCTAGTAATACACTCTGGGCGGCAATTCGGTGGATATCCGCGGTATTCAGGTAAGCAGGAGCATATAGCCTGATTGTTAGCCACTCTACATGTGCTGTGCGGTCCACAAGGAGATGGAACACACGGGTCCTTGGGTTCTTCTAAAAGAAAAAATATTACTATAGTACAAATAACATAAAAATAATTTGATATTGATATGAGTAGAAGTAAAGAAAGAATGTAATAACTTACCTTCTCTTAAGATACAATTACTATATGGATTACCAAAGTATCCAGACAAGCACATACAGTTTGGTATATGGTTAAGGACTTGGCATTGGGCATTTAAACCACACATGCCTGGACATGGATCCTGACATTTATTATTCAAACAGGCTCGGTTATCTGGGCAGTCAGAGTTAACAACACATTCTGGTCTACATCCTTCATATGGGTTACCGAAATATCCAGTCAAACAAATGCAGCCTCCGACGTTATTGCGTTCTTGGCAAATAGCATTGGAACCGCAAGGATTTGGTACACAAGGTTTGACTGGCTCTGGAGGTGGTAGGGCAGGTTTTGATATCGGACGGCACAAATCGAATGAGTCGCCTTCGTATCCCGGTTGACAGAAACATTGAGGAGAGTGGCTAACCACTCTACATTCAGCATATCTTCCACAAGCACCCACACATGGATCAGCGCATTTATTATTAATGCAAGCTTTGTTTGACGGACATTCGCTATTCGTAATACACTCGGGCCGGCAATATGGTGCTGAACCAATAAAGCCAGGCATACAAGAGCAAAGTGGGGAATCATTTAATTCTTTGCATATTGAGTTAGGTCCACATGGAGAAGGTTCGCATGGTGTTCTTTTTGGTGGAGGATCATCTGTAAAAAAATCTTGGTTAACTTTTCAATTTTTATTTTTATTTGTCAATGTTATTGTTGGTATACTTACATTGAGCATTTCGTGTACAATGGCTAAATGGATCTCCACCGTAACCGTTTCTGCAGTAACATATTGGTTTATGATTGTGAACTCTACATTCAGCATTAACACCGCAAGTTCCGAGACATGGATTCTGACATTTCTGGTTCGTACAAGCCAAAAGACTGGTACAGTCAGAATCTACTACACACTCTGGTCTGCACGATGGTGGTACTCCAATATATCCCATCAAACATGAGCACATAGCTTGTTCTCCAATTTCTCTACATATACTATTAGGTCCGCAGGGAGATGGTAAGCAAGGATTTCTTTTGAATGGTTCTGTAATAAAATCAAATATTTCAGTTAAATAACATTTTAAGGAAATTCGTGTTACACATCAATGTACTTAGTTAGAGACATCTCTAGAGATTGAACTTGAATATTAAAATAATATTGTAGATTAGTTACCTTCGATAGGAGTACATGAGTAGAAAGCATTGCCCGTTGTATTTGATGGGCAACTACACATCGGTATGTGGTTATAGACTTCGCACAGTGCGCCAACTCCACACAGATTAATGCATGGGTTTACACACTTATTATTTACACAGGTCTTAGATTGAATACAGTCAGAGCTGTGAGTACATTCTGGTCTGCAACTTAAATATGGATTGCCAAAGTATTCTGGTCTACAGGTGCATACACCGTCGTTGCAGTCAGCGTTTGCCCCGCAAGGACTTGGATTACATTTTTCATATACGGTAGGCAATGGTTCTAAAATAACACATAATGACATTTAATTATTTTATGTTGCGCAGGATTGGTAAATCTGGTATTTTGAAAGAGATCATGTACAACTTACCAATCTTTTCCTTAATTCGACAGCTTTCGAACGGATTACCAGTGTACCCCTCTTTGCAACTACATATAGCGGCGTGTTGGAATACTTGGCAGTCGGTTTGTAGACCACATGAGCCAGGGCAAGGATCTATACACCTTTGATTTATACAGGCCTTATTGCTGGGACAGTCAGAGTTGACAGTGCATTCTGCTCTACAATTTGGTGGTGATCCGAAATATCGATCCATGCAAGTACATACAGGTGATTTATTAACGATCTGGCATAAAGAGTTTGGCCCACAAGGAGATGGTATACATGGGTTTACGTCTGGCTCCGGAAGTTCTAAAACATAAGTAGATTAACAAAAGTGAGTACAAATAAAGGTATAAAATGTATTTTCTGAATCACTTCAGTTATACAAACATATTATTAACATACTTAGAACAACAGCGCATCTGATAAACGGATCTCCTTCGTATCCTTGTCGACAAGAACAGATAGGAGCATGGTTGACTACTCTGCATTCAGCATTTTCGCCACACACGTTGGTACAAGGGTTAACACATTTGTGGTTGACGCAACTTTTAATAGCTTCGCATTCTGAGTTAACCGTACACTCGGGTCGGCAATTCGGCGGTGATCCAATAAATTCTTGAATACAGGAGCACGAGGCATGACCATTATTATCTTTACAAATAGAGTTGCTTCCGCACGGGTTTGGCACACAAGGATTTTGTGGCACTGGTACTGGCTCATCAATTATTATATGACAGTATTGGTATGGGTTGCCAGTATATCCTTGAGCGCAATTACAAGATGGAACATGATTAATGACTTGGCAGATGGCGGTTGGTCCACAGGTACCAGGACAAGGGTCTTCGCATTTGTTTTTCAAGCAAGCTTTGTTGAACGGACAGTCGGTGTTAACAACACATTCTGGTCTGCAATATTCATATGGATTTCCAAAGTATCCAGTTTCACAGATACAAGCAGCTGCTCCATTTCGGGACTCCTTGCAGACGGCATTGGAACCACAAGGTGACGGTTGACAAGGATTTAATTTCTCGATTGCATATGAAGTCATATAGCAAGAAATGAATGGATCTCCTGTGTATCCATCTTGACAAGAACATATTGGACTATGAAGCCGAACTGAGCATCTAGTGTTTCTACCACATGAACCTGGACAAGGGTCTTTACATTTGTAGTTTATACAAGCTTTGTCTGTAGCACAGTCATCGCTTACAGAACATTCACGTTTGCAGTTTGGTGGCGAACCTTCAAATGTTGGCTGGCATGAGCATGTCTGAGACTTCCCATCAAATGACGGAGTGCAAATGCTGTTAGGACCGCATGGTGATGGGTTACAAGGGTTCGAAGGAGGTTCTTCTAATGGTTGTACTGTAAACAATAGTAAAATGTTTTTATTATTCATACGCTATTGGAAGATTGAAATTTTATAATACTGTTTAAATACATGAAACGGGGTTATTCTTACCAAAGCAATTATTGAAGGGAGAGCCGGTGTATCGTGGTGGACATGAACATATAGGATTATGATTTATTACATTGCATAGAGCATTGTTTCCGCAGGACCCTGGACAAGGATCTTGACATTTTCTATTAATGCAAGCCAATGACGGAGCACAATCGGTGCTCTGGATACATTCCGGGCGACAGTTAGGAGGATTTCCAATAAAACTTTCCACACATGCGCAAACAGCTTGACTATTTATTTCTCGGCATATGCTGTTAGGTCCGCAAGGTGAAGGAGAACAAGGTATATTTAGTGGTTCTGTAACATACACAGATGTTAATAACACGGTATAAAATTGAATATTATTTATAATACACATTTAAATAGTTTACTTACTTTCAATTTGCATACATATAGTGAAAGGATCTCCGGTCATTTCATTAGGACAACTGCATATTGCAACATGATTGTACACATTGCATATTGCATTTTGCCCACACATGTCTCTACAGGGATTCACGCATTTAGATCTAAGGCAAGCCTTATCAAGCGGACAGTCAGAACTAAGAACACATTCTGGTCTACATCCAAAGTATGGATCGCCTTGATATTCTGGTAAACAAGTGCATTCTCCGTTTGAACATTGAGTGTTTGGTCCACAAGGTGAGGGGTTGCATGGGTCAATTTTCTGCGGTGGTTCTGGAGGTTTTACGTTGCAAATAGAGAATGGATTTCCAATATATCCAATTGGACAAGAACATATAGGCATATGATTAACAACATCACATTTTGCGTTTAGACCACAAGAACCCAAACATGGATCCTGGCATTTTGTATTGATGCATGCTCTGTCGTTACTACAATCAGTGTTCACAACACACTCAGGTTTGCAATAAGGTGGACTTCCGAAAAAGCCTTGTGTGCAAGAACATGATGGTACTCCTCCCACGTTTCGACATTCAGCATTTAAGCCGCAAGGTGAAGGAACACATGGATCTATTGGCTCATGGAACACTGGCTGAGGTGGAATTTTATAGCATGTCGAAAATGGATCCCCTGTGTATCCTGAACTACATGAACAAATTGGATTATGTTTGATCACTCTACAATCAGCATTGACGCCACAAGGTTTCGGACAAGGAGATACACATTTGAGATTTTCACAAACTTTGTCCAAAGCACATTCTGAGCTGGATGTACATTCTGGGCGACACATAGGTGGTGAACCTTGATACCCAGATAGGCAAGTACATGTCGCCACATTGTTTATAGCTGTACATTGGCTGTTCGGTCCACAAGGTGAAGGGTTGCAAGGATCTCTTACCTCAGCTGAAAAATAAAACCAAATTAGTTAACGATATAATTTAAGAAGTAGTTTTTTTATTTGTGTAATAATACTTACGTCGAATATTAAGTCTGCAAATCTTGTAAGGATCACCATTATGATTATCCGGACATGAGCAACTTGGGACGTGATTGATAACGGTGCATAGCGCATTCACCCCACATGTTCCAGGACATGGATCGCGACACTTATTTTGATAGCAAGCTTTGTTGGATGGACAATCTGAGTTTAGCAGACATTCCGGCTTGCAAGTTTCGTAGGGGTTACCGAAATAACCAGGGAGGCAAGTACAAGATCCTACGCTATTCCTTTCTTGGCAAATAGCATTAGCACCACAAGGAGAGGGAACGCAAGGTGTAGGTCTTTCCTGTTCTATAGCTTGAACTTCTGGATTACATTGAATGAAAGGATCGCCAGTAAAACCATTGTGGCATAAGCATATTGGTGTATGACTTAAAATTCTACACTCTGCGTTGTAACCACAAGATCCAGGACATGGGTCTTTACACTTTCTGTTAATACACGCCATATTTGATGAGCATTCTGTATTGCTGGTACATTCTGGTCTGCAGTTTGGTGGTGCTCCGATAAAGTCTGATAAGCATCTACAATCGGCGTTGTCACCGTTTTCTGTGCAAATTGAGTTTGGACCACATGGTGATGGTAAGCAAGGATTAACTTTAACTGGTGGTGAGGGTGCTGTAAATAAATTTACAATTTAGTTTATCATAAAAAATAAAAACTAATATAAAATTTCTATTCATAGAATACTCACGAATCATTTGACAAATTGTAAACGGATCGCCTGAATAGCCATTTAAGCATGTGCATACTGGGTTATGGTTAACAACAAGACAATGCGTATTTCTTCCGCACGCTCCAGGGCATGGATCAATACATTTTTGGTTTGAACAAGCCCTGCTGAGAGGACAATCTGAACTTACGACACATTCGGGGCGACAATTTGGTGGATTACCAATATAACCTTGCACACATACGCAAACTGCGTGTCCGTTTACTTCCCGACACTGGCTATTAGGACCACACGGTGAAGGGTCGCACAAATTGACAATAATAGCCGGTTGTTCTACAAAAAAACAAATAGTTATAAATATTGCTTGGTAAATAAATATAAGTATGCATTATTCTTTACACATATCAAACATACCTAAAACTTGTGTGCAGTAGTGGAATGGTGACCCACTAGTTCTTGGTGGACAAGAACACATTGGTATATGGTTGATGACTTCGCATATCGCACCTGTGCCGCAAGTTCCTAAACATGGATCACCACATTTATTCCTAATGCAAGCTTTGTTTCTATCGCAGTCATCGTTCAATATACATTCGGGCTTGCAACCAACGTATGGGTCACCATGATATTCAGAAATACAAGAACAGATGCCGTTGTTGCAGATAGCATTACTTCCACAAGGTGATGGCGAACAAGGGTTGATTGGCTCGACTTCTGAATAAAAATAATAATAATTGTAAGCAAATTAAATATTAAAATTAATGTACCTATAGTACAAAAAAGTAAAAAATAAATACCTTGAGGCTTTGGATTGCAATTGACAAATGGATCACCTATGAACCCATGAATACATGTGCAAATTGGAATATGGTTATTAACATTGCATTGGGCATTTAGTCCACAAGCGCCTGGACACGGATCGGTACATCTGCTGTTTATACAGGCTGTAACTGCACTGCATTCTGAGTTTATAGTACATTCAGGTCGGCAAGATGGAGGTGAACCTATGTAATTTGGTAGACAAGTACAGCGAGCGTTGCCATAAAGCTCTTGACATTGAGAGTTTGGTCCGCAGGGAGATGGAACGCACGGGTTTATAACTAACGGAGGTACGGGTGTTGCTTGTGGCACTGTAATGAAAATAAAGATACTTAATATCATACTCAACACACATATTATAAGATATATATGTACAAAAAAAGATTACAACTCTTACTTGGAACACAGTTGACAAATGGATCGCCAGTGTATCGATCTTGGCACGAACATATTGGATTATGAGCAATTACTCTACAGATACCATTTCTTGCACATTGACCGACACATGGATCAGCACATTTTCTGTTTATGCAGGCCTTGTCACTTGGACATTCACTATTAATGGTACATTCTGGGCGGCAATTAGGCGGTTGTCCCTTAAATTCAGGTTGACAACTACATACAGCTTGCGTGTTTACTTCACGACATTGACTGTTAGGACCACAAGGTGAAGGCGTGCAGGGTGTAGGCTTTACATCATCTAGTATTACTTCTGTACAATATGAGTAAGCATTTCCTGTTAAACCGGGAGCACAGTGACAAGTCGGTAAATGATTTTGAACCTGACAAATAGCGTTTGGCGCACACACTCCTGGACATGGATCTTTACATTTATTCTGAACGCATGATAATGTAGGTGGACAGTCGCTGTTTATGACACATTCTGGCCGGCAGCCTTCATAAGGATTGCCAATATACGATTCGAAACATTTACAAGAGCCTGCTCCGTTTCGTTCTATACATTCAGCGTTTAGACCACATGGCGATGGTTCACAAGGTGAACTGTATTCAATAGTTGTGTCACTTAAAGGTGTGCAGGATGCCAGAGGATCTCCCGTTTGACCATATGGACAGGAACATATTAGAGCATGGCTGATAACTTTACAATCTGCATTGTAGCCACAGCTTCCAGGGCAAGGGTCTTTACATTTTTCATTAACACATGCTAAGTTACTGGGACACTCAGAATTACTGATGCATTCTGGTCTACAATTAGGTGGCGATCCAATATAATTAGGTTGGCAAATGCATGAAGGTGCTTCTCCTATAACTTTACAAGTTGAATATGGTCCACATGGTGATGGTGTACACGGGTCCACAGGCGGAAGAGGAATCGCCACTATAAAGTAAAAACGAGATATTTCAATAATATACGTAAAATGACTAAGTTAATTCTATTGGAATAGTATTTACAGTAAAAGTGTTAAAAATACACAATTCATACATACCTATCGGACTGCATCTAGTAAATGGATCTCCAGTATATTGATTTGGGCACGAGCAAATAGGGTTGTGGTTTATCACCTCGCATTTGGCTCCCAAACCACACGTTCCGATACATGGGTTTATGCATTTGTAATTATTGCAAGCCTCATTTAATGGACACTCAGCACTAATCGTACATTCAGGTCGACAAGAAGGAGGGCTTCCAATGTAAGTCGGAAGGCAAGAACACACTGCTTGATTGTTGATAGGTCTACAGACGCTGTTTGGTCCACAGGGACTTGGATTGCATGGTTCAATATGTTGTACTGAAAATCAAATTTACGTATAGTGACAATATCCATAGGGGTTATTTTTTTTAATCTATTTTTATTTGCTTACCTTCAACCCTGTAACATTCTAAGAAAGCATTTCCTGACGTATTTTCTGGGCAGGAGCACATCGGTATATGGTTATAAACATTACAAATAGCTGTTTGGGCACAAGTTCCTGGACATGGGTTGATGCATTTGTTTTTAGAACAAATTTTGTCCATAGAACATTCCATGTTAGAAATACATTCTGGCTTGCACCCAAAATATGGATCACCATTATATTCATCTAAACAAGAACATATTCCATTGTTGCATATAGCGTTGTAGCCACAGGGAGAAGGATTGCACGGGTCTCTTGGCTGTTCATCTTTAATAGGTTCAACAACGTTGCAATATGTAAACGGATCCCCTGTAAAACCTTGTGAACATGTGCAGGCAGGGAAATGATTAAAAACGGAACAGACAGCATTTTGTCCACAGCTTCCAGGACAGGGATCGATACATTTCATATTTATGCATGCCTTGTTAGGGGCACAATCCTGATTAATGGCACACTCAGGGCGGCAATTCGGAGGAACTCCGAAATAGTTAGGCATGCAGCTACATGACGGTGAACCATTTATATCTCTACATATAGAATTTAGTCCGCAAGGATTTGGCAAACAGGGATTGACTGGTGTATCAGGAATATGTTGAACAGGCGCTGTAAAAATATTTTTTGTGTGAAAATAACGTAAATAGACAAAATAAACTATTTGTTTAATGTAGTCATTGTATGCCTTACGTTCGGGATAGCATCGAGTGAAAGGATCTCCAATGTATCCTCTTGTACATGAACAGATAGGGCTATGGTTTATTGCTTTGCAATCGGTATTAGAACCACAGTGTCCCGCGCAGGGGTTGGTACATTTCCTGTTAATACAGGCTTTGTCATTTGCACATTCTGAGCTGACTGTACATTCAGGTCTGCATCCAGGAGGAGAACCAACGTAATCGGGCAAACAGGAGCAAACGCTTTGCCCATTTATAGGACGACACTGACTATTGGGTCCACAAGGATTGGGAACACAAGGCGTCACTTTTTCTGGTTCAGGATCTAAACATAAAACATGGTTTTTGTTTATAGATGAAAAATTCAGTAAGAGTATTTCAGTTGAATTCATTAATGTAAAAAAAAATGTTGATATATTTACCTCTTAAGATGTTGCATTGTCGATATGGGTCGCCTGTATATCCTAATGGACACGAACAAGATGGCAAATGGTTGACCACAGTGCAAGTAGCAACTGGGCCACACATTCCTGGACAAGGGTCTTGACATTTATTTCTAATGCAAGCTTTGTTTGCGGGACAATCTGTGTTTACTGTACATTCTGGGCGACATCCCTCGTATGGATTTCCAATGTAGTCCGTTAAACAAATACAAGACCCAGCATTATTATATTCCTTGCAAATAGCGTTTGGACCGCAAGGTGATGGTTCACAAGGCGAAGTATTTTCTGGGTTAACGTCATGTAGTATAGAACAACTTGTAAAAGCATCGCCTGTGTAACCAACATCGCAGAAGCACATTGGCGAGTGGCTTATAGTTTTGCATTGAGCGTTAATACCACATGCTCCAATGCACGGATCTTTACATTTCAAATTTATACATGCCTGATTCGAGAGGCATTCACTATTACTAGAGCATTCTGGTCTACAATTCGGAGGTGATCCCAAGAAGTTAGGTTGACAGGTGCACGATGGAGCACCAGATACTTCTTTACATATAGCGTTTGGTCCACATGGTGAAGGCGTACATGAAGTCACATCGGCTTGTATCGGTACTCCTAAAAGAATGAAAATATTATTGATTGTTTTTCTTCACATTTACTTATATAGGAAAAAATTAAAGAAATGAATAAAAATCTTACGGTAAGGAACACAGCGAATGAAGGGATCGCCTGTGTATTGTTGCGGACAAGAGCACACGGGATTGTGCTTGTAGACATTGCACAAAGCTCCTACTCCACAAGATCCTAAACACGGGTCCACACATTTTTGATTGGTACATGCTTTATTAGCTGGACAGTCGGTGCTTACAACACATTCTGGACGACACGTTGGTGGGCTGCCTTTATAGCCAGGTACACAAGAACATACAGCTTGTCCATTGATTTCTCTGCATTGACTGTTCGGTCCACAAGGAGATGGTAAGCATGGATTTGTTATCACAGGGACTTGAATTGGATCGCAGTTGTAGAAAGCATTTCCTGTCATTCGCTGCGGACAACTGCACATAGGTACGTGATTTATGACTTCGCAAATAGCGTTGTTGGCACATGTGCCTGGACACGGGTTTATGCACTTATTTTGCGAACAAGCTTTGTCCCTGGGGCAATCAGTACTGATGACACATTCAGGTCTACAGCCTACATAAGGATCGCCTTGATGTTCTTCAATACACGAGCATACTCCATCTCTGCAAATAGCATTTGCGCCACATGGTGATGGGTTACACTTGTCGGTTAAAATTTCGGTTTCTAAAGGTTTTGTTTCGCAGAAGCTGAAAGCATCACCAATATACCCTTCAGGGCACGTACACATAGGCACATGCTGTGATACTACACAAATAGCATTCACTCCACAAGAGCCTTGACAAGGATTGCGACATTTTTGTTGAATACAGGCAAGTGAAGTTGAACATTCTGAGTTAATGGTACATTCAGGTCTGCAGTTCGGCGGGCCACCAAAGTAGTTGGGCATACAAGAGCAAGAAGGAATATTGCCGTTATCGTGACAAATTGAGTTTGGTCCGCAAGGTGATGGGACGCACGGATTTCCATATGGCTCCAATTCAGCGTTCATTACAGGAGCTATAAAATAAAAAATAACGTAAACAAAATAGTTTACAGTTTTTTTCCACGATACATCTTAATAAACGTAACTACTTACGTGGCATGGGAATACATCTTGTAAATGGATCTCCTGTATATTTTGATTTACACTGACATATAGGACTATGATTGATCACACGACATTCGGCGTTTGTTCCACATGCAGAAATGCATGGATCGACACATTTTTGATTAATACATGTTTTGTCTCTGGGACATTCCGAAAACACTACGCACTCTGGACGACATCCTGGAGGAACTCCAATGTAGTTTGGTAAACAAGAGCAGACAGCTTGCTGATTTACTTCTTGGCAACGGCTGTTTGGTCCACATGGTGATGGGCGACATACTTCAATTGGAGTTTCCACTATTTCTGGAAATATGAATAATATTTATTTCATTTAAATTCTACGTAAATGGAACTAATATTTAAATTGAGTTTTAATACTTACGTTCAGGAGTACAATACCGGAAAGGATCCCCAGTGAAACCTCCATGACAACTACAAGATGGTGCGTGATTTACCACTTGACACAAAGCATTTGGTGCACATGCACCGGGGCAAGGATCCTTACATTTGTTTTGCAGACATGCCTTATTTGATGGACAATCAGTATTTATAACGCATTCGGGTCTGCAACCTTCATATGGATTACCCACATATTCAGGCAAACATAAGCAAGCACCGGCACCATTATATTCTTTACAAACTGCGTTTGCTCCGCACGGTGAGGGCTGACATGGTGTTGCGACATCTTGTACTATTTCTGTTTTGTGGCACTCGATAAATGGATTGCCGGTATAGTCATAAATACATGTGCACAGTGGAGAATGACTCATGACATTACATTCTGCATTTATACCACAAGAGCCAACACATGGATCCACACACTTTTGGTTTATACATGCACGATGAATTGGGCATTCAGAGTTACTAATACACTCCGGCTTACAGTAAGGTGGAGATCCAACAAATCCTTCTAAACAAGAACATGTGGGATTACCACTGACTTCTTTGCATATAGAGTTTGGTCCACAAGGTGAGGGTGTACACGGGTTTGATGGCTCTGGCGTGAATTCTTGAACGAAACATCTTACGAAAGGATTTCCAGTATAGGAATTAGGACAAGAACATATTGGATTATGGTTGATAACTTGACATTTAGCAGCTACCCCGCAGGTACCAAGGCAAGGGTTTACACACTTTTGGTTGCTGCAAGCTTCACTTGGAGGACAGTCGCTACTGACAACACACTCGGGTCTACAAGTTGGTGGACTTCCGATGTAACCGACCAAACATGAGCATGCGGCCTGGCTATTAATGTCTCTACATTGACTGTTAGGTCCACATGGATTGGGCTCGCATGGCTTTTGTTTTTCTATTTCGAGTACTGAACATTGTACAAAAGCGTTTCCAGTCATTCTTTCGGGGCATCTGCACATTGGGATATGATTTATCACTTCACAAATAGCATTTGTTGCGCAAACACCAGTCTCACATGGATTAACGCATTTATTTCGATGACAAGCTTTGTTTGGTGGACAATCTGAACTGAGAACACATTCCGGTCGACATTCAAAATATGGATCCCCTTGATATTCGGATAAACAAGAACATTGTCCATTATTACAAATAGCATTTATTCCGCAGGGTGATGGGTTGCAAGGATCTTTCTCTTCGTATACAACTTCTGTAAAAAAACGTTAAAAAAGTGAATATTTTGGAAGCATATTTAAATAAAAAATATTTTTTAAAACAAATATCATACCGTTAACTTTGCATTCCGTGAAAGCATCACCCACATAGTTATCAAAGCATGTGCAAATTGGAATATGATTTTTAACTATGCACTGAGCATTAAGTCCACACGATCCGGGGCATGGATCTCTACACTTCTGATTAATGCAAGCCAAGTTACTAGAACAGTCTGCATTGATCGTGCATTCAGGTCTGCAAGCTGGCGGTGCTCCTATGTAGGTTGGCTGACAACTGCAAGATGGATTTCCGCCAATGTTTCTACATTCACTAAAAGGTCCACAGGGCGATGGTACACATGGGTCTTTAGGTGGCTCAGCAAGAACTGGTGCTGTGTAAATATAACAGCGAGTGAAAGGATCACCAGTGTAACGCTCGGCGCATGAGCAAATAGGGCTGTGATTTATCACATGACATTGAGAGTTTTGTCCGCATTGTCCGATACAAGGATCAATGCATTTTTGGTTGACACACGCTTGATATGTTGGACATTCAGCACTGACTACGCATTCAGGTCTACAATTTGGCGGTGCACCCCTGAAGTTTGGTAAACAACTGCAAACGGCTTGTTCGTTAATTTCCTTACAAAGACTATTTGGTCCGCATGGCGATGGTGAACAAGGATTTTTAGGAGGTTCAATTTCTGAAAACAATAGTAATATAAATAAATGGTCTGTATACAGTTAAACTCGTTTTTGTTTACAAAAAGTTTAAAAAGTATACCTTGTACGATTGCAGTGCAGTAGGTAAATGGATTTCCAGTGTAACCCGAATTACAAGTACAAATTGGCGCGTGATTGACCGTTTGACATTGAGCGTTTACAGCACAAGTGCCGGGACATGGATCGGAACATTTATTTTGTTGACAAATTTTATTTGAAGGACAGTCCGTATTAACAGTGCACTCAGGTCGACAGCCCTCGTACGGGTTGCCAAAATATCCAGGTTGACATGAACATGATCCAATATTGTTACGTTCTTTGCAAAATGCGTTGCTGCCGCAAGGCGAGGGAGTGCATGGAGATGGCTGCTCAGTCGGAATGTTAAGTTGCTCTCGACAGAATACAAATGGGTCACCAATATATCCTTGTGGACATACACAATTTGGCGTGTGACTCACAACACGACATTGCGCTAAGGTGCCACAAGCGTTTATACAAGGATCAGCGCATTTGTTGTTGATACAAGCAAGGCTATTTATGCATTCGCTGTTGCTTGTGCATTCAGGCCTACAGCTTGGAGGTGTTCCAATAAATTCTGGTTGACAAGTACAAGATGGTGAACCATTTATGTTTTGACAAATTGAGTTGGGTCCACAAGGCGATGGTGTGCACGGATTAAGTGGAATCGGCTGTTCAAGGGCTGTAAAATAAAATTGTGTAAATAAAGTAACTATTTATGTCCTTGTATATTCTATTTTATCTATAAATTTTTAACACTTACGTTTAGGAGTACATCTAGTAAATGGATCGCCTGAATATTCGTTTGGACACGAACATATTGGGTTGTGATTCACGACTTCACATTGTGCTAAAATGCCGCAGGCGCCTTTGCATGGATTTACACACTTGTAGTTATTACAAGCTTTGTTTAATGGACATTCTGAACTAGTGGTACATTCAGGGCGGCAAGTCGGTGGATTGCCTGAATATCCTTCAAGACATGAGCAGACTGCCACATTGTTTATTTCCCTACATTGGCTGTTGGGACCGCAAGGTGATGGACTACAAGGGTTGACTGGTGGTTGAGCTGCAAATACAAAAAAATGTTTTACGTTTTTTACATAATTGACGTATCTTTTTTAACTTTAATAAAATGGATGTAAAATCTAACCTTGAATAATATTACAGAATACGAAAGAGTTGCCAGTGTAGCCAGGTGGACAGCTGCACATCGGTACATGGTTGACGACTTCGCAGTGAGCATTTGTTCCGCACATGTCTGGGCAAGGGTTTGTACACTTCTTTTGTACACAAAGTTTATCTCTCGGACAGTCATTGCTTACAAGACATTCCGGTCTGCATCCTACGTACGGGTCACCAAAGTACTCAGATAAACAAGTACATCTGCCTTCAAAACACTCCGCGTTTGATCCACAAGGTGAAGGGTTGCATAAATCAATTGGTGTTGGATCTAAAAAATAAATTTCTTTAGTAATTTTCCTCCGCATAAAATATGATTTGTTATTTAATTTGCAGTAAAATGTTACCTTTTGGTGGTGCCAATTGACATCCTGTGAATGGATCGCCCCTATACCCTTCATAACAAGTACAAATCGATACATGATTCAAGACTGTGCATCGCGAATTTTGTCCACATGATCCCGGGCAAGGGTCTTTACATTTTTCGTTAATGCAAGCGAGCGAGGATACGCACTCTTGATTAGTAACACACTCTGGACGACAATTTGGTGGACTTCCAATATAATTTTGAAGGCATGAACACGAAGCTTGCCCTCCTATGTTGCGACAATTAGCATTTAACCCACAAGGAGAAGGCATACAAGGATCTCTCGTTTCATCTAGCTGTGGTTGTGGCACTAAAATATAGAGCAAAATTAATAACTGCTTTTTATAAAAATACAAAACCTAACAAAAATATATTGTTGCTTAAATTACCAGGCTTTGGGTAACATCTTGTAAATGGATCACCAATGAAGCCATTGTTGCAGCTACAAATGGGGTTATGATTATAAACTCTACATTCTGCTTTCTGGCCACAAGGTCCTGGACAAGGGTTAACACATTTCTGGTTGATACAGGCCTTTTCAGAGGGGCATTCTGTGTTTAGAAGACATTCAGGTTTGCAAGCTGGCGGTTGACCAATATAGTTCGGTAAACAACTACATACTGCCTGGTCATTTATTTCGCGGCACTGACTATATGGTCCACATGGACTTGGACTGCATACATTAATTGGTGCTATTGATTGCGCTAAAAGTAAATATATATTAAATAATGGATAGCTTGGTTAGTACTAACACTAATCAATTTCGGTATATAATGCACTTACGTGTTATAAATCTGCAACTCCTAAAGGCATCGCCTGTGTATCCCGTAATGCAGATACATGTTGGCGAATGGTTCACCACCAAACATTCAGCATTAGCCCCACAAACACCAGGACAAGGATCCTGACATTTGTTTCCAATACATGCCCTATTTCCAGGGCAGTCAGAGTCTGTTGCACATTCTGGCCTACAACCTTCGTAAGGATTTCCAAAGTAACCTTCTATACATGTACATGCTCCCACGGCATTGTGTTCTTTACAAACTGCATTTGGGCCGCAAGGTGACGGCGTACAAGGAGTTAAGATTTCATCTGGTATTCTTATAGAACAAGCTGCAAACGGATCGCCAACATAACCTTGCGGACAGGTGCACATAGCTGAATGACTAACAACTCTACATTCAGCGTTGGCACCGCAAGCTTGAATACAAGGATCTTTACATTTCTGGTTGACACAAGCTAAATTGGCTGAACATTCGCTATTGCTTGTACATTCTGGTCTGCAGCTAGGCGGTTGACCTCTATATTCTGGTATACAAGAGCAAGATGGGCTACCATTTATTTCTTTGCAAATAGAATTCGGGCCACAGGGTGATGGTTGGCATGGATTGATGATTACGGGTGGAGTACCTAAAATTTAAAAAAGTAATAATAATACTTGAGTTATAATAAGAGAAATATTTGATATGCTTTTAATAAATTTTTGAGAATACCGATGTCACTATGTTGCTGTGTTTTTCAAATCAAATAATTAATTTAACCGTATAAAACAATTCATTTAAATTTTATTTTCAAAGCAAAGTAAAACTCAAATAATAAAAGTAAATTATAAATGAGAAATTTAAAATATATACTTACTAAGAACCAAAGTACATTGAGTGTAAGGATCACCACTATACATTGGAGGACAAGCGCATATTGGGTTATGATTTATAACCATACATTCAGCTTTCAAGCCACAAGATCCGACACAGGGGTTTACACATTTCTGGTTCGAACAAGCTAGATTTGGTGAACATTCTGAACTAGAAACACACTCGGGCCTGCAAGCAGGTGGTATTCCGAGATATGTTGGAAGGCAAGAACATACAGCTTGGTTGTTTATAGTTCGACATTGACTATTTGGTCCGCAGATTGAAGTTGCACAAGGGTTTTGGGTAGGTGTTGCTGTAAAAAATTTGGTTTTAGTATTTTTTTAAATAACATTTTGATTAATGCGTACTGTCTCAATTTTAATTAATTACCTTGAACTTGGTTACAAATGACAAATGCATTTCCTGAGTAACCAGGATTACAGCTGCACATTGGTATGTGATTTACTACTTGGCAAAAAGCATTTTGTCCACAAGCTTCGATACAAGGGTCTACACACTTTCTTTGAATACAAGCTTTGCTTTGTTCACAATCCGTGCTGAATATACATTCAGGTCTACATGAAACATAAGGGTCGCCATGATATTCTGGTAAGCAGCGACATTGACCGTCTATACATTCAGCATTAGATCCACATCTGATGTTTGAGCAAGCATCGACCACGGGCTCGACTGAAATAAAATTAAATATAAGAGTCCGTTTTATATTCTTAAAATGTTACGCTACGTAAATGGGACTAAACTATATATTTACCTTCTAAAGGTTTAGGTCTGCAACTGACGAAAGGATCGCCAATATAACCTTCGATACAGGAACATATTGGAATATGGTTTAGTACATTACACATAGACGCTATTCCACATGAACCTGGGCAGGGATCTTTACATTTTGAATTTATACAAGCTCTGTCACTGGCGCAGTCCGCGTGAATTGTGCATTCAGGTCTACAATTTGGTGGACTTCCGATAAATGTTGGATGACAAGAACATGACGGGGCACCTCCAATATTCCGACATTCTGCATTAGGTCCACAAGGTGAAGGAATGCATGGATTTGTAGTGTCTGGGACTGGTTCATCTAAAATGAAATAGATTTTATGTTAAAAATATTGGCAGTCAACGATCGTTTTATTTCTTTTGCATTTCTACTTACATTGTATCAAATTGCAAACTGTAAAAGGATCCCCAGTATACTGTGACTTGCAAGAGCAAATCGGACTGTGGTTTATTACTTTACAAATAGCGTTTCTACCACAAGGCTTAGGGCATGGGTCCACGCATTTGTTATTGATACAGGCTTTATCTTGTGAACATTCAGAACTTGTAATACATTCAGGTCTGCAATTCGGTGGTGAGCCCATATAGTCAGGCAAACAAGAGCATACAGCCTGTCCATTGATGGATCTGCATTGACTATTCGGGCCGCACGGTGATGGATAGCAAACATCCGTCGGTGTAGATGGAGGCAGTGCTTCTATAAAAAATAAAAATAATTAAATACGGTACAAGTGAAAGAAAAATTAAATTCAAAATAATGTCTGTCTTACAAACCTTGGTAAATACAAATTCTGAATGGATCGCCAGTGTAACCGTTAAGACACGAACATAGTGGTGCATGGTTTACGACTTGACATTCTGCGTTAGAACCACAACTACCTGGGCAAGGATCGTTGCACTTGTTGTTAATACAAGCTCTATTTGCAGGACAATCCGTATTAACTACGCATTCCGGTCGACATCCTTCATATGGGTTGCCTATGTAAGAATCTAAGCAGGTGCAAGATCCGGCATTATATCTTTCTTTACATATTGCATTAACTCCACAAGGTGATGGAGAGCATGGGTTTGTTATTACATCCGTTTGTGATGGTTGTAATAAAGTACAACCAAATTGAGGGTCTCCACTATAGCCCGGTGGGCAAAGACAGATAGGCGAATGACTTATTACTCTACATTCAGAGTTTGCAGCGCAGGCACCTTCACATGGACTTATACATTTTTGGTTTATGCAAGATAGGTGTTGAGAACATTCTTCATTACTTGTACACTCTGGACGACAATACGGTGGCTGACCATGGTAGTTCTGCATACAAGAACAAGATGGAACCTCGCCTACTTCTTTACAGATAGAGTAAGGACCACAAGGATTAGGCGTACAAGGGTTTACAGGTTGTGGCAACTGTTCCGCTAAAAGTAAAATTTACGTATTAATATTGGTTTGTTATTAATGTTACTGTTGACGATACGGTTAACAATACTTACGTAGTCTAAAGCATCTTGATAGTGGGTCTCCTGTGTGGTAAATAGGACAAGTACATATAGGACTGTGGTTTACGACCTTGCACTCAGCATTTACTCCACACGATCCTATACAAGGGTTTACACATCTCTGATTACTACAGGCTTGGTTCAGACTGCATTCCGCACTGATAGTACATTCTGGACGACAAGTAGGTGGTGCTCCTATATTATTTGGGGCACAAGAACAAACTGCTTGACCGTTTACTTCCCTACACTGGCTGTTTGGTCCACATGGTGATGGTTGACAAGGATTGGTGGCAACTTGTTCTGAAATGTGATTTTTTTGTTGTAGAAATTACAAATTTAATACTGATCAACAATTCCTTTAAGAACACTTACCGTAAATAGGCTGACAATTAACAAAAGCATTGCCGGTTGTTCGCTCAGGACAACTGCACATAGGTATGTGGTTGTAAACGGTGCAGGTAGCAGAGGCAGCGCAAGTACCAGGACAGGGGTCTCTACACTTGTTATTCATGCAAGCTTTTTCTCGAGCACATTCTGAGCTTTGCACGCACTCAGGTCTGCATCCAGTATATGGATCACCTTGGAATTCAGGCAAACATGTGCATTGACCATTAAAACATTCTGCATTAGGTCCGCAAGGTGATGGATTGCACGGATCGTCTTTTTCTTTTGGTGGTTTTAAACTACATTGCGTAAATGCATTTCCAGTAAAACCTTCATTACAAACACAAACGGCAACATGTTTAACTACAAGGCAATTAGCATTGATTCCACAAGAGCCAGGGCATGGATCTTTGCACTTCTGGTTTATGCAAGCTAAATTACTGCTGCAGTCCTCGTTGATTGTGCACTCTACCTTGCAGTTTGGTGGACTGCCTTCGTAATTAGGAAGGCAAGTGCAAGATGGAATTCCACGCAAATTTTGGCATTGCGAATTAGGTCCACACGGTGACGGTATACATGGGTCTCTTTCTGGCACAACTACTGTAGAAGCTTCTACGATGAAACATCTAAAGAACGGGTCGCCTGTGTATCTTACTTTGCATGTACAAATTGGACTATGATTGACAACTATACAATCTGCGTTCTGTCCACATGGTTCTGGACATGGTGACACACATTTCAGGTTTTTACAGGCTTTGTTGCTTGGACATTCTGAGCTCACTACGCATTCTGGTCGGCAATTAGGAGGAGATCCATTGTATTCGGGCAGACATGAACAAACACTTTGTCCATTTTGAACTTGACATTGGCTATTAGGCCCGCAAGGTGAGGGTTGACAGGGGTCTGAAGGCAACTGTTCTATTGCTGTAATAAAAAAGATAACGATAGTTTGCATTCTTGAAATAAGAATAAAAATGAAAATTTACGAAAAATAAGATTGTAAAAATATGATTACCTTTAATCACACAGGCTCTAAAAGGATCTCCAGTATAACCGACAGGACAAGAGCAAAGCGGTGAATGATTTACGACTTGACATTCAGCATTGTATGCGCAAGTGCCTGGGCATGGATCAATGCATTTATTTCTTGTACAGGCTCTGTTACTTGAACAGTCGGAATTTACCAAACATTCTGGTCGACAGCCTTCGTAAGGATTTCCAAAATACCCAGTGATGCATGAGCAGGAACCAGCCCCATGTTGTTCTCGACATTCTGCATTAGGACCACAGGGCGACGGGGAGCAAGGACTTAAAGTTTCAACTGGTACGTTAGCGATTACACTACATTGTATAGAGGCATCACCGCTATAACCTTGTGGACATATGCACATAGGACTGTGACTTACAACTCTACACTCAGCATTGATCCCACATGCATTTTTGCATGGGTTCTGACATTTCTTATTCATACAAGCCATTTGTGGCGCACACTCGCTGTTAGCTACACATTCTGGTCGGCAATTTGGTGGTGCACCAATAAACTCTGGTTGACATTGGCATGAAGGTAAGTCACTTCCAGTTTCTCGACAAATGGAATTGGGCCCACAAGGTGAAGGTTGACACGGATTGGTTGGTGCTAATGGTATATTTGCTGTCAAAATAAAAACGAATTAGTTTTAAAATAATAGTACAGTTCAGTGTCTCGCTATAATACTGCTTTTTAGAGGTCATTATATACTTACGTATTGGTATACACCTAGTAAACGGATCACCAGTAAAACCTCTATCACATGAACAGATTGGATTATGGTTGATGACTTGACATTGTGCTGCAACCCCACAAGTACCTTGGCATGGATCAATACATTTTTGGTTACTGCAAGCTTTGTTGGGAGCGCAATCCGAACTTGTAACACACTCAGGCCTACAAGAAGGTGGAGCACCTCGATATCCAGGTAAACATGAGCAGATTGCTTGATTATTAATCACGCGACATTGACTCAGAGGTCCACATGGACTCGGTTGACAAGGATCTATTGGAGGTAAATCTGAAATAACAAAACCATATTTTGTATAGTTTTCATAATATTTATAAACATTATGTGGTTGATGGTAAATTGATTTGAATTAGAGTTGTTCTTACCTTTGATTGGACTACATCCAATAAAAGCATTTCCTGTTGTCTTGGGTGGACAAGTGCAAATAGCCATATGATTTACTGCTTGGCAGATTGCGTTTGGTGCGCATGTATTTGTTATACAAGGGTTTACACAGTGATTTTTGACACATGTTTTATCCAAGGGGCAGTCGGAGCTGAGTGTACACTCAGGACGACAGCCAAAATATGGATCGCCATGGTGTTCGGGTTGGCATGTACAAACACCATCGTTGCAATTAGCGTTTGGTCCACAAGGTGATGGATTGCAAGGGTCACGAATTGTTGGTTCTGAAAAGAAATACAATATTAACATAAATAAATAAATAAATCTCCAGACTAGACACACCAATTATGTGACCCTTAAGTAATTGCAGTAAGCTCTTGTGTTAAAGGTACCCCACAATGGACTAGGGGAGAACATAGTAACACCCAGACACGAGTGAATGTCAAAAACATTTTTTACGATATTGATCCGTTCCGGGGATCGAACCCGGAACCATCCGCTTTACAGTCCGGTATAGTTACTGCTGCGCCACAGAGGTCGTCGAAAGACATAAAAAAAATAACAATTGTTCACAGATGAAGATAAACCTATAATGATGTGAATCGTCTTACCTTGCAACGGTTTGAAAGAGCAGACGCTGAACGGATCCCCTACATATCCATCGATACATGTACATATTGCTAAATGTGCTTGTACTCTGCATTCTGCATTCACTCCACACATTCCTGGACATGGATCAACACATCTTTCGTTTATGCAAGCTTTATCAGAGGAACAGTCAGTGTTTATGGTACATTCCGGTCGACAGTTAGGGGGACTACCGATATACTGTGATAAACATGTACAGGAAGGCATTCCACCTCGATCATAACATTGAGAATAGGGGCCGCAAGGTGAAGGCACGCATGGGTTAAGCGTTGGTTCTGCTAATATCTCTGCTACCTTATAGCAATTTCTAAACGGATCACCAGTAAATGGTGGCCGACAAGAGCACACGGGACTATGATTGATGACTCGACATTCGGCATTTTCAACGCATACACCTATACATGGGTTTTTACATTTCTGGTTTATACATGCTTCTAGTCTTCCACATTCAGAGTTGACAACGCATTCTGGTCTGCACTCTGGAGGTGTACCCGTAAATTCAGGTTGGCAAGTACATATCGCCTGATCATTTGACACTTTGCATATGCTGTTAGGCCCGCATGGAGAGGGCCTGCATGGCTGCTTTGGTGTAATATCTAAACAAAAAAAGAAAGTTGAACAAATCAATATTTTATTAATTTATACAATCAAATTGCTTCATTATTTTATTACCTTGTTTTGAAGTTATAAACACTGGAAAAAGGAACGCGGGCCTCCGAGCATTACGCGACTGGGACTCGAACCCAGGACCTTTGGATAACCGGTCCAATGCTCTTCCAACTGAGCTACCGCGCCGCTACGTTGACCCATCGAAATTTCTCCCAGTATCTATGTGCTTTCGTCATATAGCTGACGTTATTCCATCAAATGAGAGGCGTTTCCGCCTCTTCATTTTTCCAGTGTTTATAACTTCAAAATTAATAAATTAGCATTTATAATGCAAAATTAAAAGTAAAATCTCAATTATTACCTTGTATTACTTCTGCGTAGCAATTTTGATATGGGTTTCCAGTAAGTCCTGATAAACATTCACATTTAGGAACGTGATATGCTACGGTACACACAGCATTATGACCGCAAATGTTACTGCATGGATTTTGACATTTATTTTTGACACAAGCTAAGTTTGTAGGGCAGTCGGAATTAACGGCACATTCCGGACGACAACCTTCGTATGGGTTGCCAATGTAGTCAGGAAGACACACACAGGAGCCGGCGCCCCTTTGTTCTTTGCATATAGAATTAGGGCCACAAGGAGAGGGTGAGCACGGCGTTAATGGAACGTTGAAAATTCTACATTCGATAAAAGCATCACCAGTGAATCCGATCGGACATAAACATTGTGGTGAATGACTGATTACTTTACATTCAGCACCCGATCCACAAGTTCCAGGGCAGGGATCTTTACACTTATTATTGATGCATGCCAATGCATTGGGGCATTCTGAATTGGTTGAACATTCTGGTCTGCAATTAGGTGGGCTTCCAATAAATTGATCTAAACAAGCACATGATGGTGATCCTCCAACTTCTTTGCAAATAGAATTAGGTCCACATGGCGATGGCTTACATGGGTTAACATATGGTGGTGGAGATTCTGCAAGTAGTAAAAATTAATTGATAATGTGTATTATTTAAATATATAATGCTTTTTAAGAATGCACTATTTTGTAATTTATTATTGATCACTTGTATTTTTCATCGATCAATTAATAAAATGTATGAACTTTTAGTTTTTTGGTTAGTTACTGAATTAAAGCCGCATAACTAGTATTAATATAAATGTTTACCTTCAACAACAACGCATCTGCTAAATGGATCTCCAGTAAAGCCGTTCGGACATGAGCAAATTGGATTGTGATTAATCACTTGGCACAAAGCTCCTGAACCACAGTTGCCAATACATGGATCGATGCATTTCTGGTTGGAACAAGCTTTATTTAGAGCACATTCGGAACTGGTTACGCATTCTGGTCTGCAAGTAGGTGGTGAACCAATATATCCAGTAATACATGTGCATATAGCTTGACCATTTATATCTCTGCATTGACTGTTTGGACCACATGGTGATGGATTGCATGGATTTATATTTTCACTGATTACTACTGGTCTACATTCAAAAAATGCATTTCCCGAGTATCCTTGGGGACATGTGCACATTGGCACATGGTTAAATACGTTACAAATAGCTCCTCTGCCACACGTTCCCACACAAGGATCCACACATTTTGATCTTGAGCATGCTTTGTTTGTAGGACAGTCAGTGCTCATTAAACATTCCGGTCGACATCCGAAATATGGATCACCATGGAATTCCGGCAAGCACGTACATATACCATTATTGCAAAGAGCATTTGTTCCGCATGGTGTCGGATTACATGGATCTAAATCGAGAGGTTCTGAAAAGTACGTAAACAACCTCAATTAGTTTCAGTAAATTTAGGATGAACTTATTCAAATATTATGAAAGCATAAATTTTTTACCTTCTTGTGGTGCTGGATTGCACTGGCTAAATGCATCACCTATATAATTTTCGAAACAAGAACACTGGGCAATATGGTTGAAAACCGTACACTGAGCATTAAGACCACAAGCTCCAGGACAAGGATCGCGACATTTCTCGTTGATACACGCCTGGTTACTGGGACACTCAGAGTTTATTGTACACTCTGGTCTACAATTAGGTGGGTTTCCTATGTAGTTAGGTTGGCAAGCACATGAAGGAGAACCACCCACGTTTCTACATTCAGCATACAAACCACAGGGTGATGGGAAGCAAGGGTCTGAGGGTGGTGAATTTTCAGGTGGTTGTGAGACTAGAAAGGTACAATGTTTATGTTACAATAATACTGCTTTCCAGGAATGTATACAATTAGCAAGATGTAGGTTTTATTTAAATAAACTTACTCATAATTGGATAGCATCTTGTGAACGGATTCCCTGTTAAGCCTTGTTTACATGTACAGATCGGGCTGTGGTTGATAGTATTGCAGTTTGCGCTTTCACCACACGTTCCAGTGCAAGGGTCTATACATTTTTGATTGACACAAGCTAGCTGGGTAGGGCATTCAGAACTCACAACACATTCTGGCCGGCAATTAGGTGGAGAACCCCTAAAGTTCGGTAGACAAGAACAAATGGCTTGTTTGTTGGTTTCCTTGCATTGGCTGTTTGGTCCACAGGGCGATGGGTTGCAAGGATTGACTTCAGTTTGTGCTGTAAATATTTAACGTTAATGATTTTCTATAAGATGTAAATATATAGAAGAAAATATTAAAATATCACTTACGTTCTTGCAATACACTACAATAACTAAACGGATTTCCAGTATACCCTTGTTGACATAGGCACATTGGCAAATGATTTGTCACGGTACACAAAGCATTTGAGCCGCAAGTTCCAGGACAAGGGTCGATACATTTCATTCTTGAACAAGCTCGGTTTTGTGGACAATCAGTGTTAACAATGCACTCTGGTCGACATCCTTCATATGGATTACCATTGTAATTTTCCATACATTGACATGAACCGACCCCATTCTGCTCTTTGCATATAGCATTAGTACCACACGGATTAGGTGTGCAAGGATTTACAATCTCTGTCTGCATCGGTATATTTTGAAGGCTACAGTAAGAAAAAGGATCCCCGGAGTAACCTGGTTGACATATACACATCGGTGAATGGCTGACCACTCTACATTCTGCGTTGCTTCCACAGCTGCCGATGCAGGGATCGATGCATTTATTGTTAACACAAGCCAGATTGTAAGCACATTCACTGTTACTTATACATTCAGGTCGACAGTTTGGAGGTGTTCCTTGGTATGTTGGCAAACATGCGCATAGAGGGTTATTCCCATTTATTTTACAAACAGAATTAGGGCCACATGGCGAAGGTTCGCATGGATTTAGTTGTTCTTCAACAGCCACTGTAAATAAAATTATTTTAAACTTACCAAATAACCCAAATTCAAATATTTCTGTTAACTCAAATTGATATTTAACTTACCTATTATGACACATCGCACAAATGGATCTCCAGTAAACGAAGATGGACAGGTACAAATTGGATTATGATTGATAACTTCGCATATGGCAGCAGAACCGCATGCTCCAATACACGGGTCTATACATTTTTGGTTGTTACAGGCCTCTTTCAAAGAACACTCTAAGCTGACAACACACTCCGGTCGACATGTAGGAGGACTTCCTCTGTAACCCGGTACGCATGAGCATACAGCTTGACCATTAGACTGTCTGCATTGACTGTTCGGTCCACATGGAGATGGATTACATGGGTTGCCTTCAATAGCTAAAATTTAAAATAAAGCTTAATTTTGCAATTCCCATCATTTTTATTATTATTTTGTTTTTTTTAATTACTTACCTAAAACTGGTCGACATTCAATAAAAGCGTTACCGCTCATGCCTTTGGGACAAGAACACATTGGAATATGATTCATAACTTCACATATGGCATTATTTCCGCAAGTGCCAATACACGGGTTAATACATTTATTACGTTGGCACCCTTTATCATTAGGGCAGTCTGTATTGTAAACGCATTCCGGCCGGCAACCTAAATACGGATCTCCATGATAGTCTTGTATACATGAACAAGCTCCATTATTACATAAAGTGTTTGGGCCACAGGGACTTGGACGGCAAGGGTCTACTGGAAGCGACGGTGTTGTATCTAAAACAGTTTACATATTTAAATTGGATAATAAAGTACTTTCGTTGTATATGTAAAGTATATTCAATATTTTTTTTTACCTTCAATTGGTTTAGGGATGCATTGTTTGAATGGATCTCCTGTAAAACCATCTGGGCATAGACATACGGGAACATGATTGTTTACGAAGCATTTTGCATATATGCCACAGGACCCAGCACAAGGGTCTTGGCACTTCTCAACAATGCATGCTTTGTCACTGGCGCAGTCTGAATGTACTACGCACTCGGGTTTACAGTATGGTGGGGATCCAATATAAGAAGGCAAACAGGAACAAGCAGGTAGGCCGTTATTATTTTGACATTGCGCATAAAGTCCGCAGGGTGATGGAACACATGGATCACTTGACATTGGCGATTCTAAAGGTGGTGATTCTAAAGTTTTGAAAAATACATTTGTTACTACAGTCATAATATAGAATTGTTTATTAACTTTCTATAGTAAACTTTTACTCACGTTGTATAAAGCTGCATGTTGTAAATGGATTTCCAGAGAATCCATTCCGACATGAACATACAGGGCTATGATTTACTACTTTACAGTCTGTGTTTTGGCCACATGGTTTTGGACATGGATTAACGCATCGTTGGTTTACACAAGCCCTGTTCGGTTTACATTCAGAATTGACCACACATTCAGGTCTACAATTAGGCGGTGATCCAATATAATTAGCCAAACAAGAACAAACTGGCTGTCCGTTCACCTGTCTACACATAGCATTCCCACCACACGGAGAGGGATTGCAAGGATCAATCTCTGCTACATCATATTCTGAAATATATTTAAATTTTAAATGGGTGCTTATTAGTGCGTCTTACGCTACATAAAAAATACTTACCAACAACAAAAGAACACATACTGAAAGGATTTCCAGTATAACCATTTTTACAGGTACAAGTTGGCTTGTGGTTTGTTGTAAAACAGTCAGCGTTGTACCCACAAACTCCTGGGCACGGGTCAATACATTTGTTATTTTTACCACAAGCCTGATTTAAAGGACAATCTGAATCGGTCAAACATTCTGGTCTACAACCTTGATATGGATCACCCATATAACCAGTAATGCATGTGCAAGATCCAGCATTTTGTTGGACTCTACACTCAGCGTTTGGACCGCAGGGTGAAGGTTCACAGGGATTGAGTTGTTCGAATTGCGGAGGAGCTGAAAATATAGGACCAAAAAATGAAATCACTTACCGCCAAATGTCAGTCACCGTTGAAGCACCTCCGGGGTCCGAAGCGTTAGTGGAAGCTTGCGCCGTCGCGTCGTTATGCACCTCCTCCGGGCGGCGATGACGTCATTTCCCTCGCGGTATCATCAAAGCGACCGCCGTCGAGCGGTCAAGCTTACTGTAAGTGCTGTGTTATCTCCGCGTGCTCCGTTTTAAGCATAGGCATTAATTTGACAAAAAGTTATCATAATAATAGTTATTACATCCCGTTCGGAAGCATTACATGTTCTAAATATTTTAACACATCGTTACAATCCTGATCCGAAGGCTTATAATTTAAAGCACGTAAATAGACACTATTAGTACATTTATCTTCAAAAACCAAGTAACGGGCATGGTCGTCACCCAGTCCGAAAATAAAAATACAAATAAGCATCCAATACGTTTACAATTAGTTTACCGTGTGAGGCGTGTCCTATTTTTTTAGGTAAGCACATCTTTTATAGCATGATCTATATCGTTTTGCAAAGCAGGGTTAAAATAAATGCGTATAACCACGAAATATCTCAAAATCCAATATTACCTTTAAATTTTCAAATGACTTTCATATTATATTTATATTGTCTTAATTGAAAGTTATATTTATTTTTATTAGGATAAAAACGTATCGTACCTTTGATCGGCGAACAACCCTGGAAGGGATCACCTTCCATACCAGGTTCACAAACGCATGTGGCTCGGTGATCGACTACTGAGCAAATTGCTCGTAATCCACACGCTTGTAGACACGGATCCTTGCATCGCTGCGCCATACAAGCCAATGTCGCTGGACATTCTGCACTAATCGTACATTCTGGTCGACAGTTTGGTGGAGATCCCAAATATCCTGGTTGGCAACTACAAGCCGGACTTTCACCCGAATTTATGCAAATCGAATTGGGACCACATGGTGAAGGTTGACATGGGTCTACAAATGTTGGTGGTTGGGCTAAAAACGGATGAGCTGTTAGGCATTTTTCTTATGTTTAATTAAAATAATCATGACTATTCAATACATACCTGGTGCCGGGTAACAGTATGTAAATGGATCGCCAGTATAACCGTCATTACACGTACATATGGGTGAATGCGCTATTACTTGGCATCTTGCTCCGCGTCCGCATGCACCCTCACAGGGGTCGCGGCATCTTCTATCTGTGCAGGCCAATTGCAATTTACACTCTGCGCTGACGAGACACTCAGGTCGGCAAGTAGGTGGTGAGCCTACATGACCAGCTTTGCAGGAGCAAGCAGCAGCACCATTAGCACTGACAGTACATTCACTATAAGGTCCACACGGTGATGGAGCACATGGCGTTTTGGGTTCTTCTGCAAAATAATATTATTGATGAAATTATAGATTTCGAAGTTAGATAAAATATAAATGAATGTCAAAGTTATACCTATTTGTACAATCTCCGAGCAGAATGAAAATGGATCGCCAGATGTATGTGGTGGACAAGTACAAGATGGTATATGGTTGTTGACAGTGCATAACGCACTCGTTCCACAAGCGCCTGGACAAGGGTCAACACATTTTCCTCCTTGACATGTTTTGGTTGGTGCACATTCTCCGTTTGTACTACATTCAAGTCTACAACCCGAGTAAGGATCGCCAAAGAATCCACTCGCACAAGTGCAATAACCATTGTCACAAATTGCATTACTGCCACAAGGTGATGGCTGGCAAGGATCGGTTGATTGTGTTGGTGTGACTGCAAAAAAATAGGATTTCATGCAGGTTGTTTATTTTCGTATTGTAAAAGCAAATAAATAAAATAATATAATTGAACTTACCAATAACTTCAGAACATTGCAAGAACGGATCACCCGAAAATCCTAGCGGACAGCTACAAATTGGAATGTGATCTTGTACTCTACATTCAGCTCTAAATCCACAAGAACCCTCGCAGGGATTCCTGCATCTTTCAGCTATACAAGCTTGAGTCGATGGGCAATCAGTATTGACTAAGCATTCAGGGTGGCAATTTGGAGGAGCGCCAAAGTAATTTTTCATGCACGAACACGATGGATTGTCATTGATAGAACGGCATTCACTGTACGGTCCACAAGGATTAGGTTGGCAAGGTTGAACTGGAGTTCGGTCAATCTCATGATGTACTCCTTCTATTTCAAGGCACCTTGTGAATGGATCACCACTTGTTCCAGCTGGACAACTACATAGTGGGCTATGATTAATAACTTGACAATGTGCACCAATTCCACACGTTCCTCTGCAGGGATCGCTGCATTTAAGTCTATGGCAAGCTCGATCTGACGGGCATTCATTGCTGACTGTGCATTCAGGACGGCAATCTGGTGGTGCTCCTAAGTAATCAGGCAGGCACTCGCATGATGCAAGACCGCCGTTTTCTCTGCATATACTATTCGGACCACATGGTGATGGCAAACAAGGTTTAGTTTCTTCTCTAGGTGTCTCCTTAATACATTGCTGGAATGGATTTCCCGAATAACCTTTGAAACATGCACAACTTGGAACATGGTTTACGACATTGCACTCTGCGTTTGTTCCACAAATTCCGGGACATGGGTCTGCACATTTATTTTTTATGCATGCTTTATCTGCAGAGCAGTCTGAACTAAGAACACATTCTGGACGACAGCCTTCATATGGGTTACCAAAATATCCTTCTAAGCAAGAGCAAGCCCCTACGCCGTCTCTTTGATTACAAATTGCATTGGCTCCGCATGGTGATGGATCACACGGTTGTACTGGAAGTTCTTCCTGTGGAATACATTGTAAGAAAGGATTTCCTGTATACTTCTCTCTGCAACTACAAGAAACTGTATGGCTGACAACTAGGCATTCTGCGTATACTCCACAGGAACCAGGACAAGGATCAACACATCTGTTTCTTATACACGCTTGGTTGGAAGGGCAATCAGGATTGATGACACATTCCGGTCTACAATTTGGAGGTTGTCCAACATAGTTTTCGACACATCTGCAGTTTGGTTTACCGTTTCTCTCCAAACAGACGGAATTGGGTCCACATGGTGATGGTGTACAAGCATCTATAGTTTCTGGTGGCACGGCTACGATGTCATAACAGCTTTTGAATGGATCACCTGTTTGTCCAGTATTACAACTGCAGATAGGACTATGATTTATTACTTCACATCTAGCAGATGCCCCACATGAATTGACACATGGGTTGATACATTTCTGATTTACACATGCTTTGGTCGATGGACATTCTGAGCTTACTATACATTCTGGCCTGCATGCTGGCGGCGATCCTTGGAACCCTTCAATACAAGCACACACTGCAGTATTGTCAGATGTTCGACATATGCTGTTAGGTCCGCAAGGAGATGGGCTACAAGGGTTTCGGGGTAGTTCTGGATCCCTTTCTAGGCGATGACATTGTGTGAATGGATTACCAGTGTGATCAGATATACAAGAGCATGTAGGAATATGGTTGATAACATCGCATTTTGCATTTTGTCCACATACACCGGGGCATGGATCTCGGCACTTGAATCGGAAACAAGCCTTGTCTCTAGGACATTCTTGGCTACCTGTGCACTCTGGACGGCAAGATTCGTAAGGATTTCCACTATAATCTGGTAGACATGTGCAAACGCCATTATCACACTGCGCGTTTGGCCCGCAGGGAGAAGGATTGCATGGATCCGTAGGAGCCGAAGTTGTTGGAGACTCTGGTATACGTAAACATCTTGAGAAGGGATCACCAGTAAATCCTTCATTGCACACGCAAACAGCAACATGGTTTAAGACATGACAGTTGGCATCTACACCACAAGATCCCGGGCAGGGATCTTCACATCTTTGCCGAACACATGCCAATGACGCTGGGCACTCTGAACTGATGGTACATTCGGGTCGGCACGTTGGAGGTGATCCAATGTATCCAGGCAAACACGAGCATGCTGGTCCGCTTGCCAACATTTGACATCTTGAATGCGGACCACATGGTGATGGAGTGCAAGATGGTGGCCTTTCAGTTGTTGGTTGTACAGCTGTAAAAAAGATCATTTGAGGAAAATGGCACATTATCTATCATATCACAACATGAATATCCATTTACTTGAGACTCGTATAAAACAAGAAAAAAAAACAATTAATTTCGTTTGGAGGCTTTTAACTGTGATGGCTTGAAAAGGAAGCTAACTATTACTTACCATAGCACTGTGTAAATGGATCTCCTGTCATTCCAGCAGGGCATGTACATATCGGGTTGTGGTGCTTTACAATACAATGTGCTCTTAAACCACATGTGTTAGGACAAGGATCGTCACATTTCTGATTCACACAAGCTTTGGATGTATCACATTCGCTGTTAACAACACACTCAGGTCGACAAGACGGTGGCGAACCGACGTAAGTTGGAAGGCAAGAACATACAGCTTGTAAGTTTACTTGGCGGCATTGACTGTTCGGTCCACATGGTGATGGTTCACATGGATTGCGTACTTCAGGTGCTAAAAATATAATTTAATAATTCATTATTAAGAATATAAGCTAGGAAAAAACAACAACAAGGTGTTTCTATATGTATCAGTTACTTACGTTCTAGTAGAATCTCTTTACATTGGAAGAACGGATCTCCTGTGAATCCCCTTGGACATGTACAAATTGGAATATGTTTCTCCACAGTGCATTGTGCTAACTGACCGCATGTTCTGGGACATGGGTCAATACACTTATACCTCGTACATGCTAAATTAAGTTGGCAGTCGTCATTGGTTTCACATTCGCGTCTACAGCCCCGGGAGCTATAAGGATCACCTTCGTAACCCTCTGAACAAACACATGCTCCAGCACCATTGTGCTCGCGACATTCAGCGTTAGGACCACAAGGCGATGGTGTGCATGGACTAGATATTGGTGTGACTTCGGTTGCTTTAAAGAAACAAAATCATTTTTTTTTAATATGACAAATAAAAAAAAACAATGTAATGTAATTTACTTTTATTTTTGGGAAATACTCATAGTCAAATCCTTGCGTTAACTTACATGATATCACGATTTGCACGCAGCTTAATCCATCTCCTGTGAAGCCTTGCTGGCAACTGCATACTGCTCTGTGGTTTACAGTTAAACAGAGGGCATTAAGGCCACATGCCCCCTGGCATGGATCCTTGCAGCGTTCGTTTACACATGCAGTATTGCTTGGGCATTCGGCGTCAATAGTGCATTCTGGACGACAATTGGGTACTCTGCCTATGTAGTTTGGCATACATGAACATGCAGCTTGGTCGCTTATCACTCGGCATTCTGAATTGGGTCCACAGGGTGATGGCACACATGGATTTGTATTTTCTCTGGGTGGTTCACCTGAAATTAATATTATTAGTATCGGTATTTTTCTAAAATTGTGGTTAATAGTCTTGTAGCAATACTTACGCTCTTCAGGACTGCATCTTGTAAATGGATCACCGGTGTGTCCGGGTGTACAACTGCATATAGGATTGTGGTTAACTACTTGACATCTAGCATTTAATCCACAGGTGTTAGGACAAGGATCAACGCATTTTTTGTTGACACAAGCTTTGTCTTGAGGACATTCCGAACTAACAATACATTCTGGGCGACAAGATGGTGGTGTTCCTATATAACCCAGCTCACACGTACAAACGCTATGTCCATTGAAAGCCCGGCAGAGACTATTTGGCCCACAAGGGTTTGGCTTGCATGGATCCTCTGGTGGATTATTCTTTTCTGGAATAACTGCGAAAATTATTTACAAAATTTAGTTAATATATATTAGTCCATTATCAATAATGTGTCACATTAGGATCTACTTACTTTCCGGTTCACAGCGAACAAGAGGATTTCCGGTATATCCTGTCGAGCAAGTACAAGTTGGAGAATGGTTCACAGTTCGACATTCGGCATTTATACCACACGTTCCCGGGCAAGGATCCTTGCATCGGTTGTTGGAACAAGCCTTGTTACGGTCACAATCAGAATTGGAAACGCATTCTGGACGACATCCAGTGTATGGGTCGCCAAAATATTCAGGCAAGCAAGAACAAGAGCCTACTCCGTTTCTTTCTTTGCAAAGAGCGTTTGCGCCACAAGGCGAAGGATGGCAGGGATTTGGTGGTGGTTCTGACGCATCTGTGGAAACATTTAGTGATTTTTTAAATTATGTTGTATATCACTATTTAGCTTGTAATGTTTTAAAGGTTACAACTAAGCATAACTGTAGAAAAGCATGCCTTAAAACTAAGAAACTCACATTCGATAATCGAGCATCCGCTAAAAGGATCACCGGTATACCCCGAAAGACAGTTGCATAATGAAACATGGTTGCCTACTGTACACAGAGCATTGATGCCGCAAGAACCTGGACATGGATCTACACATTTTTCGTTTTGGCATGCAAGGTTTCCAGGGCATTCAGCATTGATAGAACATTCAGGTCTACAGTTTGGTGCGATGCCGATATATTTTGGTAAGCAAGAGCATGCAGGCGCTTCTCCAACTACTTTACACTGAGAATATGGACCACATGGTGAAGGAACACATGGATTCCCTTTAGGCCCCTCATAGATAGGTTCTAAGAAAGGAAATAAGGTTTTTAAGTAAAGGTACAAGTAAATAAAAAGATTAAAGAAAGAAAATAGAAATAAAAGTGTGTAGATAAAAGTATAAAATGAGGTAAAAATAAAACTTTTTACGGTTTTTGCAATAATGTATAATTTATATGTGTGATTTATTTTCGTAAACGTGTAATTATTTGTAAAAGAATGTGTTGTTTTTAGTAATTGCCGGTTAATCTTACTTTGCTCTAATTGACATGTCGCAAACGGGTCACCAGTAAATCCTGCTTTGCAGGTACATATTGGGTTATGGTTTATCACTTGACAACGAGCATTTATACCGCATGTTCCTGGGCATGGATCTCTACATTTTTGTTTTATGCACGCTAGATTTTGAGGACAATCAGTGCTGCTAACGCATTCCGGTCTACACATTGGTGGTGAACCTACATAACCCTCTTGACAAGAACATACCCCGTGGCCATTAATTTGTTTACAATTACTGTAAGGCCCACAAGGTGATGGTACACATGGATTTTCATCGGCTAGGATTGCTACAAAAAGAGATTGGTAATTTATTATGACTTCATATTTTGCTAAATACTCAATATTCTTACGGTTATAACAAAAAAATACTAACGCTTGACTTGAGGTCGACAGGAAACTACTGGGTTTCCTTCATATCCTTCTAAACATAAACAGACAGGATTGTGATGTGCCACATTACACAACGCATTTATGCCACAGGCTCCTAGACAAGGGTCGACACATTTATTATTTGAACAAGCTCTGTTTGTTGGACAGTCGTTATTTGTAACACATTCTGGCCGACATCCAAGGTAAGGATCTCCAAAGTAACCTGGCGTACAAGTACAAGAACCAGCGGAATTTCTTTCAGTGCATAATGAATTAGGTCCGCATGGTGATGGATTACAGGGGTTTGTCTCTTCTTCACTAACGATGGCAACTAAAATAAAAAATATTTGTGTTCAAAACCGTTTGTGCCCCCAAAAGAAACATAGGATTACTTTCCAGTAATGTAGACTTACCAACAAAATAACAACCACTGAATGGATCACCCGTATAACTTTCGCGGCAGTGGCAAGCTGCTTTATGGTTAATAACTACACATTCGGCATTCGATCCACAAGACCCCTCACAAGGATTTATGCACTTTTCACGTATGCAAGCAAGATTGCTGGGACATTCCTCATCATAAATACATTCCGGACGACAATTGGGAGCACGACCGATGTAACCAGGCTGGCAAGAACAAGCCGGAGTCTCTCCTATTACACGACATTGTGAATTTGGCCCACAAGGAGATGGAATGCAAGGGTTTTGAGACGGTTTTGGTTGAGGCTCTAAAATAATTCGCGTAGTTATTATTTTTAAAGTAATATCAGCAATATAATTTAAGCTAGCGTTAGCTGTTTTAGTGGTGCTTAGTCTTTGGTTTATTTGTTATTCGATTTCATCTTAGTCTACATTTAGTATTTGCAACACTATGGTTATCTATTTGTTATTGTTGTTAATCTTGTTACGTAATTTCTGAATGCATATTAAACTCACTTTGTTCGTATGCGCAGTGAACAAATGGGTCACCCACGAAGTTTTGAGGGCAGCTACATAATGGATTGTGGTTTACAACAGTGCATTTTGCATCAGTGCCGCATGCCCCGATGCATGGGTCTACACATTTCAGATTGATACAAGCCTTATTAGGCATACAATCGCTGCTCACCATACATTCTGGCCTACAGAATGGCGGTGATCCATAATATTGTTCTTGACATGAACAAATAGCATGTCCGCTACTAACACGACACAAACTGTAAGGACCGCATGGTGAAGGAGTACATGGTTCGACTGGTTTTTCTATGACAGCTAAAAGGCACAAAATCATAATTAATTACGTTGGAGTAGAATGACCTAATCATTTTATTTTTTTCTACATACTTATTACGTAACACGATGAAAATGGATTTCCTTCATATCCAGGCAGACATGCGCAAGATGGTGCGTGATTATTAACACGACATTCAGCGTTCATGCCACAGACCCCTGGGCAAGGATCTTTGCATTTGCTATTTATACACGCTCTATCTTTGGGGCAATCTGAATTAAGTACGCATTCCGGTCTACACTCAACGTAAGGGTCGCCGTAATAATCAGGCAGACATGAACATGATCCCGCATTGTGTCTCTCTTTGCAGATTGCGTTTGCTCCGCATGGGGACAGTGCACATGGACTTACTTCTTGTGGCTCAATTGCTAAAATAACATTAATGAACGTTTAAGTTATAATAAAAATCTATCTCAATTTGTTTATTTGTTACTACTTACATTGGATAAACGAGCAACTAGAGAAAGGATCTCCAGTATATCCTTGATCGCAAATACAAATTGGTACATGTTTTACAACGTTACAAGACGCATGGAATCCGCAAGATCCCGGACAAGGATCATTACACCTTTCCGAAATACATGCCAGATTCCCTGGACATTCTGAGTTGATAACACACTCAGGTCTACAGTTTGGTGGTTTTCCAATGTAATTTCTTAAACACGAACAAATTGGCAACCCATTAATTTCTCTACATTGCGAATGCGGGCCGCACGGATTTGGTAAACAAACATCTATTGGTTCCATAGGTCCTAAGAAAAATATTTTGATCAATAACAGTGCCTTACAAGCTAAGCTAAAATTGTTGATTATTTATTAACTACATAATGAAACTTACTTTCTTCAATTAGACATCTCACGAATGGATCTCCAGTGAAACCATTAAGACAACTGCATATTGGATTGTGATTAACAACTTGGCACTGAGCATTTAAACCGCACATTCCAGGGCATGGATCTTGACACTTTTGGTTAACACATGCTTTGTCAGGGCGACAATCAGAACTAACTATACACTCTGGTCGGCAATTTGGTGGTGAACCTACGCACAAATCTAGGCACGTGCACACAGCATGTCCATTGAATACGCGACATTTACTATAAGGTCCGCAAGGTGATGGTCGACATGGATCCACCATTTCAGGGGGCAATACTAAGAAAAAAGAATAATAGAAAGTAGAGAAAAATAATATGATGAAATAAAAATAGTATATAAAAAAGAAGAAGAAGTCTTACTCGGAATGAGATAACATGCATGAAGAGGATTTCCACTGTATCCTGGCAAGCAGTTGCATGATGGAGCATGGTTCGAAACTCTGCATTCAGCGTTTTGTCCACAAGTACCAGGGCATGGATCTACGCATTTGCTGTTAAAGCATGATTTATCGACACTGCAGTCAGTGTTCATAACGCACTCTGGACGACATCCTAGGTATGGATCGCCATGGAAGTCGTCAAGACAAACACATGAACCAGCACCGTTTCGCTCTCGACAGATCGCATTAGGTCCACAAGGCGAAGGATTGCAAGAATGACGAGGCTCATCTCTTGGTGCTGAAATATATTTACATACAACATGCTTACTACAAACTAGAAGATTTCATGCGTAGAGTAAAGCCAAGATCTTACGAGTATTAACTAAATACATGCACAGAAGAAGACTAACTTAAACCTAGTAAAATTACCTGAATACTTACTTTCGACACGATTGCAGCCAGCAAAAGGATCTCCGGTGTAGCCTTCGGTGCACGAACAGATTGGTTGATGGTTTTGCACGTTGCAGCGAGCGTTGTAACTGCATGACCCGACACAAGGGTTCACGCAAGAACCGGCAAGACATGCCAGTGCAAGCGGACAGTCCTATATTAGGAGGTATGGGTGAATTAACATAACCATATCAGTTTTAATGCAAAAATTCAAAACAAATGTTTCGACCAGTTTAACATACCTGATTGATTACGCACTGCGGTCGGCAAGCAGGTGGTGCGCCGAGCATACCCGGTTCGCAAGCACAAACTGCGCGTCCTGATTCTTCGCGACAAGTTGCATACGGCCCGCATGGTGATGGCATGCACGGCTTTGGTAGTGGACTTGGTTCGTCTGGAATAAATGATTGTATAGTGTTCAAAATGGTGTCTGGAATAAATGTGAAAATGTGTATGTCTGTCTGTATGTTCTGCTTTCACGTATAAACGGCTGAACCGATTTTGATGAATGTTGGAATAGATGTAGTTCGATACCCTAGGAAGAAAATAGGATTTTTACCGCGGGAATAAGCCTCATTCCCACGGGAAAAGCAATTTAGCTGCGGGTGAAACCGGAGGGCTGTAACCTAGTCTGAAATAGTTTTAAAGATAGTTGCAGAAATAGTTAGCCTTAGGTCCCTGCACACTCGTAGGTACACACAGAAACACAAACACAGACACAAAAACACATATGTTATGGGTATGCATTCTTTCCTCGTAAGGTTTATTTATTTTTATTTGTTTTATTTATATTAATTTAATTCATTTATATTTCAACAATAAAATCGTCTTCTTTGTATCCTTAAAAGCTTATTATAATAGCTTATAAATTTTCATTTTGATTTTCCCTGCTATGTAATATGTTTAAATGCTGTTGATTCTATGACAATAAATAAATAAATAAACTTTGATCGATTTTATATGAAAAAATACACAGGCTAACTTATAAACTATAAGGTATTTATGCATCTTTAATAACTTACTTTTTCTAAAGCACCTAATGAATGGATCGCCTTCCGGTAAGTGGTCTGGACATGTGCAGATCGGATTGTGTCCAACGACATGGCACCGAGCATCGAGCCCACAACTGTTGACGCAAGGGTCGATACACTTGTGGTTGATACACGCCCTGTTGATTGAACAGTCCGAACTGACGGCACATTCGGGTCTACATGCAGGAGGAGCACCCAAAAAGCCAGCTCTGCATGAACAAGCTGCTCGTTTTCCAACGATTTGGCACTCACTGTTTGGTCCGCAAGGAGAAGGCTCACACGGATTGAATTGAGTAGCTGCAAGTAGGTAGTTAGTTAAAACATAAACTAGTTTTCCTTCAAAAGCTAAATAAAATTATTGGAAATAAAATACTAACGTGGTTTGAATTCTTGACGACAAGATGAAAATGGGTCTCCGTCGTAACCTCTAAAGCAAGTGCAGACGGGTACATGATTGGTGACGCTACATTCTGCGTTTACTCCACATAGGTCTCTGCATGGATCTCTACAATGGTTGGACAAGCAGGCCAAGTTGTTAGGACATTCTGCGTTGCTAGTACACTCAGGACGACATCCACCGGCGTACGGATTACCCATGTTTGGCGGGATACAAGAACAACGAGCCATATTATTGACTACAGTGCATATAGTGTTTTCTCCACAAGGTGATGGATTGCAAGGCGTCGTTGTCTCATCTTTAGGAACAGGACTACAACCTATGAAAGCGTCTCCTCTATAGCCCTCAATGCAGCTGCATAATGGTGTATGGTTTACGACGTTACACTCTGCATTGGTTCCGCATGCACCTACACATGGGTCGACGCACTTTTCATTTATGCATGCTTGATTAGATGGACACTCTTGACTGATCATACATTCTGGTCTACAGTATGGAGGCGTTCCCGAGTAGTTTGGCTGACAAGAGCACACAGGATGGTTCGATTTAATTTCACAAACGGAGTTTGGACCACAAGGCGATGGAGTGCATGGATTCTTTTGAATTGGATTTTTTCCTTCAACAACAACAGCACACGCAACAAATGGGTCTCCTGATAACCCAGCACCACAACTACATATTGGATTGTGATTAACAACGATGCATTCTGCGCCTACTCCGCAACTGCCTTGACACGGGTTCATGCATCGTTGATTGACGCATGTTTCAATCTGCTGGCAATCTGAATTGCTCACACATTCAGGTTGACACATTGGTGGCATTCCTCTATAGCCTGGCAAGCAGGAGCATACAGCAAATCCTGATGGTGATAACAAACACCGGCTGTAAGGGCCGCAAGGTGAAGGGTCGCATGTTGTTAACGTTGGTGTCGGAAGCACGGGGCTTGTTTGACATCTGATATATGGATCTCCGGATTGTCCAGGTGGGCAATAACACAAGGCATGGTGATTGACAGTTTCGCAAAGAGCTCCTTTGCCGCAAATGTCTTGACATGGGTTCTCACACCTATTGTTTAAACAAACTGCATTCGGAGCGCAATCGCTGTTGATTACGCATTCTGGCCTGCATGACAAATACGGGTTTCCAAAGAAGTTTGGTCTACATTTACATGTTAGTGCTCCGTTCAAATCATGACATTCAGCATTTGCACCACATTGAATGTTATCACAGGTTTCATAAATTGTTGCTGAAATAAATAAACAAAAATAAACAGTGGCTATAAAAAAACAACCAATAAAAAAAATATGTTGAAAAAACTTACGACTTGTTGTTGGCTTGCATGATTCGTACGGATTGCCTTCAAATCCATTAACACATCTACATATGGGTTGATGGTAGTAAACTGTACACTCTGCGTTAACTCCACAGGAGCCAGGGCATGGGTCAACACACGTATTTCTTAAACATGCCTTATTTAATGCACAATCTGAACTCAATACACATTCAGGTCTACAGATAGGATTTTCTGATGCATTCGGTCCAGCACATGGATCGCATATTGCAAATTGGTTTCCATAAGGGTCACAGGGCGCATTCACATCACAAGGATTTGGTGCACAGGGTTGCGGTGTAGTAGTGTTATCCACACCAACGATGATAGCTAAAATATATTATTAATATTATTAGTAATACATATATGAACAACTATATGTGTTATAACTATATATATTTAATAAACATATAAGTATTTATTTCACGAATATAAAAATACTTACGTCTATAATGACATTGAACTAATGGGTCACCCATATATCCATCGCGGCACAAACAGGATACTGTGTGATCTGCACATAGGCAAACTGCATCTATTCCACAAACATTGTGCAGCGCACACGGGTCAACACATTTTTGATTAATGCAAGCTTCGTTTGGTAAACAATCGGAGTTCATAACGCACTCGGGTTTACATTCTTCTGTTGGATTACCTACAAAATCTGGTGGACAGCTGCATAGAGCCTTATCGCCGACATCTTGACATATTGCGTTAATACCGCACTGAGACTTACTACATGGACTAAACGACTTTTGATCTTCAGGTGGTAGACAACAAATTAGAGGATTGCCTATGAGTCCCTTGTCACATTCGCATACTGGTCTATGAGACTCGACATGACAATGTGCGTTGATTCCGCAAGCTCCCGGGCAGGGATCTGTGCACGTGTATCTTATACAGGCCTTATTTGGTGCACATTCGCTGTCAATTTCACACTCTCTTGATAGGCAACCTTGTAAGCCATAAGGATCACCAGCAGTTCCAGGTGCGCAACTGCACACAGGTTGTCCATCATAGTTGGCATTACAAATCGCATGTGGGCCACAAGGACTGGGCGTGCATGGGCTTCTATGTGGTTGACATCCTGTGTAAGGATCGCCGTTGAAGCCAGTTTTACAGAAACACATTTCTCTATTACCGCTAACGTAACAGTCTGCATTAGATCCGCATGGCCCTGGTTTGCAAAGTACATCTGGTGGTAAATATCCTGGTGGAGTGCACGATTTATATGGATTTCCGATTGTTGTTTCCGGACAAAAACAAGGTGGTGATCTGTTTGGATCACATCTTGCACCAACCCCACATATATTTGGCTCACAAAGATTACGAGCTTCTATGCATCCTCTTATTGTATTCGGACTTTCGACAAAACCTTGCAGACACGTACACTTTGCGAACCCATTTGACAGAACGGTGCATTGTGTGTTAGGACCACATGGAGAAGGACTGCATGGATTATTTGGCAAGCGGCAAGGTTGTGTAGGTGGATTTCCGTCGTAGTTTGGTAAGCAGAAACATGCTGGTTTATTGTCTATCACTCTACAGCCCGTAAATGGTCCACAGGGATTGGGCTCGCAATCATTGCCCTCTGGAACTATACAAACAATATATTAAATTTCATTTAATAAACTTTAAGTCGAACTCATTTAGATTATGTATACTTACTGCAGTTTTTAAATGGATTTCCAGTTAATCCTTTCGGACAGTAACAGACAGGGTTTCCGTGATCAATCTCACACAAGGCATTTATTCCACATGGATTTGGCACACATGGGTTGACTGGAGGTTCACAACCTATTGCAGGATTGCCGTTGTAACCTGGTAGACACTTGCAGGATGCTCGGTGGTTTATAACATCGCAGACAGCGTTAATGCCACATCGGCATGGCGAATCGCATTTTCCATTTATACATGCCTCTGAATTGGCACATTCGTTGTCTGAGCGACAACCTTGTACTGCAATAAACGAAATATAGTGAACTTTTGGTATGATAATAAAATTTAAATACGAGTATAGCAGCAAAAAGAAAATATGTTTTACCTTGGAAACAATCTAAAAATGGATTTCCTGTGTATCCTGGATAACATTTGCATTCAACACCATGATTCGCTGGTACACATTCTGCATTATCGCCACACTTGCTAACCGCACAGGGGTTCATACATACTCTGTTTAATCTATCGCACAGTAATCCCGGTGGACAATCTTCGTTGTACTGGCACACTGATTTGGAGTCACTTACTAAAAAATGGTTACACGCATATTTATATCGGTGTTTGTCGCTTGTATTGTTATGATCGCAAATATGTGACTGCTTACCTGGTGCACAACCAACGTAACCATTTCCTTGGAATCCTTCAATGCAGCTGCAGTCAGATCCGTGGTTTGTGTTTATACAGACCGCATTAAGCGCACATGGGTTGTGTATGGCACATGGGTGCTGACATGCATTATTTATACAAGCCTCAGTCACATGGCATTCTTCGTTTCGAGAGCAACCAACTGAGCAAATTTTAAAATAATTCGTTGTATTATACAAAAAGTAAGTGTGACTTAACTATGTAAATAAGGTGAATTATATGTATAAACGTTGACAACTTTTAGTAAATTATGTTATTGTAAGTTCTTATAATGAGTATTAGGTACGTTTTAAATGTTGTTGGTGACAACTATTATTTACAATTAAAATAATTAGTATTTTTTACATTATTCAAAGTATGAAACAGAAAATTGCACCTGTAGCATTCAAAAGTTCCATTCAATCTTAATTAATAATTAGTTGTGAGTTAAGCTTACATATTTTAGGTGAACATTTTACAGCAGGATCTCCATCGTAATCGGCGGGACACGAACACATAGGTCTTTGCTTTACAGGGTGACAGTTTGCACCGATACCACAAACTTTACTGTCAAATTCGCAAGGATTTTGACATTGTCCCATAAAACAGGCTTCAGTCTCAATACAATCTCGATCAGAATGACAGGGTGGTGGTGCCTTAGGTGTTCCAGGTGATTCTAGTATGTTACATGTTTAATATTTAGTTAGTTAATAAAAATGAGGAGGATTATTATATTATATATACAATTTGATACACATTTGTCCGATAAAATACGCCAATTCTCGTTTGCCCTTGTATAACGATTTTGTAAACACTTTTCAATATAAAATAAAACTTTTTTTAACACTAATTGTTTTAACTACAAATTTTGAAACAAAAACTGTTGCAAAAGCAAATATTACAGAAGCATACCTTTCGAGCAGTTATTCCTCGATGTGTCATTGCATATACATATTGCTGCGTGGTTGACAACTTTACAGGTGGCATCGATTGCACACGAACTTTTCACCAGTTCACATGGATTCTGGCATATTCCATTTATACATGCCTCATATTGACTACATTGCATATTTGTTTTACATTGATTGTTAGTAAAATTGTCTGTCACAGTAGTAATTGTTTCAGTCGCAGTAAAGTCAATTGTTGATGGAGAATCAGTCCATGCTGGAATGTCAATATCCTTATGCCTTGATGATAAGTTTTCTATTGGGGTATTTATATCAAACGCCTGAGTTGATGTATATTCACCATTGATATCAGGTGTGGTTTGTGTATAATCTACCATCACAGTAGCAGACGAAGAATGTGTTATAGATTCTGTTGTAACTCGATTATTATTACTTTCAGTCACTGTATTTGAAATTACATCCGATGGATTAGTTGTTCGACTTAAATAAATTGTTGACATTTCTGAATTAATATCTACTGTGCCTTCTGTTGAACTTCTATCCGTTACTGATTTATTTTCTGTTACGGTTTGTGTATTTTCTGTGGATGATGAAGCAGATTCAAAATCTTGTGTACTCTTTTCCGTTTCAAAATCTGATGAAGTAAACGTGGAATCAGAGGTGTGATAAACTCCAGCTGTGTACTCTGTAGTTTCGTCTGATTCTTGAGTTGTTGGACGTAGCGTTCCCGAATTCAATGTTATAGTAGAACTATCAGAAATGTGAGAAGAAGAGGTGGTTTGATAGGTTTGACTGGTTTCAGTCGATGTTTCAGGAGTTTCAAGACTTAATTGTGAAGTCATAGGAGCAGAAACCGTTGTAGTTTCAGAAGCATCTGAAGTAACAAGTGTATTTGCATTTCTTGATGATTTTATTAATTCTGAAGTCCCTTTGAACAAATCAGAGGCTGAAGTTGCAGTAGTCAATTTATCCAGATTATCATTACGATTTTCTTCAGGGGTAAAGAAAACAATAGGAGTGGTAACAATGTTGGCTGGAGTTGTGTCGAAACTTCTATCTGTTACAATGTTTGAACCAGAAACGATTGTTTTGGTTATATCTTCGCTTGTAAATGTCGTTATTTCTAAATTTTGAATTGTTTCTTTACTGGCTTCCGTAGTAACACTTATAGTGTTTGTAAATGGTTGCTCACTTGATTTAGCTGTCTCCTCATCACCTCCTAACTCTGTTGTGTAAGTATATTGAAACGCATTTGTATGAAGAATGGGATCGTCAGTTGCTATCCTATCTGTTTCTGTTTTTTCAACTAATTCACTAGACGTTGTTTTTTGTATATACAAACTGGTGTCAGGATATCGAGAAGTCACATATTTATAAGTAGTTACGTCATACTTTCCGGTTACCGTTTCCGGTAAATCAGTCAACTCAGTGGTTTCGGAAAATTTGGACGTATAATCGTCATATGGATGACTAGACGTTTTCGGAGTACTAAAATCAAATTCTGAATTAATAGATTTTGATGTGCTATCACCGAAGGGGGATCTTGGAGTTGTCCATGTTTCTTCTGTGGTATATTTTGTATTATAACTTACCACAAAAGATTGATCAGTATTTAAATTACTTGAAATTTGAGTTGAATCAATATTCCGTTCAGTCGGTATAATATTTGTTATTGATTTTTGATCACTCTCAGTTGTATTTTTATTATTTGAAACTAAGTTTATTTCTGTTTCGGTATAGAAGTTAGAGGTTGCGGTTGTTTCATATTCATTATCATAATTATGCGTAGTTTCTGTTCCGTATGTTGGAGTAGATGCTACGTTATCTATTGAATTAGTATTTGATTGATTATGACTAGTAATAGTGTCGTTTAGTTTTGAGTATTCGATTTTGCTTTCTAGAGTTTCATTATTTTTATGCAGATGCAAATCTGATATTAGCGTTTTTTCAGGATATTTTGATGTTTGAGTTGAGTCAGTTTGTATAACGGTTGATTGAGTAAAACTTTGACTAATGAGTAAAGGTCCATATTCAGTTGTAGGTATTTTATCAATATCATCTGAAGTTGTAATTGAATAAATATTTTTTTGAGTTGATGAAGTTTCCGTATCGTGATTAAAGTAACTAGTTGAGCCCGTAAACGTTGATGCATAGTCGCTTTCTGAAACCGTGTTCAGAGGCGATATTGCTGTAGTAACATCTTTTAGGGATTCTGTTACTCTTGCAGTTTTAGCATCATAATTTAGATTGCTATAAATATCCGTATTAGCTGTCTTTATATCTTTAACTGTATACTTATCTGTTACTTCATCATACGTTGTAGATACCTCAAAACTGTCTGGCTTGTAAGTGGTTTTTGCAAGTTCAATTTTGTCTGTTACAAAACTTTCACTTGTTTCTTTATTCGTAGTAAACAAGGTACTATCTACATTGGCAACTGTACTCTCACCTTCCAGTTTGGTATTTTTATCAAGTTCTGGTAAAATCGTATAAGGTTCATTATTATTTGTCGACGCAGTGTTAGTTGTTTTATAATATACAGTTGTTTCTACATTTTGATTGAAATGAAGAGTTGTGTGCTGTTGATCAGTTTCATTTAAAGGTGCTAGTGTAGTCGGAGAATCTGATTTTAAATCGATATCAGAATCTGTTGGTACATCGTTAGTAATCAACGTTATTTTTGAACTAGACTCGGTGCTACTGTTTTCAGACCCTGAATCAGTTTCTAATAAAAATTCTGTCGTTACCATCACTGAATCTTTTTCAGTTGTTTGATGCGTTTTATAAAAAACATTTGGCGTAGATTTCGTTTCATCTGCAGAATAATCGTTCTTGTCAATCTGTGCTGTTGTTGATCCAACGGTTGGTTTCAAAAATAAGTTAATATCTTGGGTGGACTGACCATCTTCAGAATACGATTCTGTTGTAATTTTTTTACTTGTTGTGTCAAAAGTTTGGTTATTATTGACTAGATTTCGCTGATTACCGGAAGGTTTACCATTTTTGCTTATACTTTCATTGTTTTTTTCTACTTCTTCATTTTTTATTACATTTGTGGTTGTCTCTAAATAGTCTGAAGCTTTTATTAAATTTTCAGTCACTATCGATTGATCAGTTTTTGTATTAGATTCAAAAGTAATGCCTTTGTCTGTAGTTGAAACACTATCAGATGTTTCATAAACATCCGATGGTGTAGTGTGTTCATATTCTTTAGTTATACTTGTCAAAATGTCGTTACTTTTTGAATCTGAATTTGTGTTTAAAATGTAAACCGTTGAAGTAACACTTGTTTCACTTTCTTCATATGTAACTGTGGCTGTTTCACTTGTCAATGTGTCAAAAGTATAGTTAATTTCAGTCGTGGGTGAGTAATTAGTGTTATAGGGTGTAGTCTTGTCAGTAGAGGCTATAACTTCGGACGTTATTTCGTATCCTCTTCCAGTGGTGGTGCTCAAAGCGTCGAAGGTTAGTGGGACAGATTTAGTTCCATCTGTTAATAGGAATACAAGTACAAATTATATTAGTATCTAAGATAAATTTATTTTAAAACAAAAATATAAACATATTTACATTATCATATATTACATATTTGTACACTGCTAACCAAAACCATAGCTCATGCTTTAAGAGTACTGATGAAAATCATGCATTAAGTAAGTGGCAGCTAGATAAATTTTAAGGCAGCAAATATGAAAGTACACAAAATGATGAATTTAGGCTTATTTTAGTATTTGAATTCCCATACTTACCTACAAAATTATGTTGGCAGGTCTATCATGCTTTGACGAATCAGCAACAACAATGTATAAGAAAAGAAATTAACTACGCATGATATTGCAAGCCTAAACACATCACGTGAATAGTAAAACAAATAGCTACATAAATATCTATTTTGCTAAATAATGTCGAAGTAATTCACATTTCTCGGGTCTGCCGAGCTAACGGAACCAGTACCTTGTGGCGTTTTATCGGACAAATGGTAGCAATACCCAGTTCATCTGGAGTTAGTGTTGCTATTGTATGAAAACCAAAGTGCAGACATTCTAATTTTGTTTAGAGAAGTCCGCGATACGTCTCTTTAAATAAATATAGAAGCTGTTCTCACCAGAAAAATAAAAATACATTGTAAGGTCCAAAAATGTTATTTGTAAAACACACTTTTATTTTTCTGGTTTTATTATTGTTGTAGTTAATTTTGTTATATAAGTTATAATTTGTAATTGTAAATAATAATTTGTTGAGATCATATCTATGTTCTTACCTTCCATACACGCTCCCGAGAAGGGGTCACAGGGTACACCTGGTCTGCAGTGCGCGCAATTTGTAGTTGGATTTCTACCTAAAATTGAAAAAATAAACATAAAATGATAATGTTTTTCTAATGAAGAATTTCCAGTTTTTATCAAAGCACTTACTTCCCACGCAAGCGCAGCCATCGCAGTAGGTGTTAGGATAGCTTGCACAGTCCGATGTTGTTTGGCATTGGCACACTACAAAGAATAATAAATTCATAGCAGAGGCGGGCATTTAAAAGATGGCATTAGTTTGTTTTTGTGAGCATTTTGAGACTTTTACCTTTAGAGCATACTGGTTGATGGTCAACGACGGCGCAGTGTTGTCCGGCTGCGCAGGGACCGCCTCGCGCGCACGGGTCAGAGCAGCGCCCGCTCATACACGCCAGACCGACTGCACACTGCTCGTGCGCACCACACTCCAATGCTGTACCGAAATTGTATTGTCAATTATTAATTAAAACATGTGGATTACACTTGTGTATGTAACACTTCCTTCACAATAAACGTTTAATTTTAAGTTGTTCTCTGTAATAACTAAAAAATATTTAATTAAAGAAACATTCTATTTAAATTATGCGTCTTGAAATTAAAATAGACAGTACAAAATATTCAGTAACCGCATTACAAGAAGAAGTAAAAGCAACAGTTTAAACTACACAAACAAGAACTACATACCTGGAAGTACCTACACACATAAAATAATAATAAAAAGTAAACATATTTTTGTTGTATTTGGTTAATCACGATATGCAAATTCTGTCTCGTGGCAGCTTTATTGCAGACACATTGTTCAAGCATTAAAAGCGTTAAATGTAATTAATTAAGCGCAACCACCAATCACTACACCATCTACAATATTTGTTGATAACAGTAAAACACAACATTGTACAAAAACACACAATAAATATATACAAGTCTTATATTCTACGAAAACTACCTGATGCAGTAGGCATTCCAACTGTGAAAAGAATAAATATAGTCATGCCAAAGATATACAGTAAGGCAGGAAAGAAACGCAGAAAGTCAAAAAGAAGAAACAAACATTTCCTGTAAATTGAAGAAAAAACATTATTGAAAATCATAAAAGATGCTAAGTGCCATAAATATTGGTAAGGTCCAAGTTTCTGACTGCGGGTAAATTACCTTTAATACAGCCATGTTTTTCGTCGTGCATGAATCCACCTGGGCAGAACTTGCAAACTGGGTGGTGGTCTTCTACGGAACAAGGTGCACCACCGCAAGCGTTTTTACACGGATCTTTGCATTGGAAATCTATACATGCTAAGTTTAACGGACACCCAGTGTCTCTCAAACATATCGATACCGTCGGATTACATTCTTCTAAACAAACGCAGGTGGCTTTATGTTCAACAACCTCGCACTGCTTTCCCTTCGCACACATCGGCTCTTTTGAAGTCAAGCATGGATTAACGCATTTTGAATCTCTACAGGCGGCATTTGAAGGACACTGTTCATCTCTGACACACTCTGCGTGTTCGGGTGCGCACGTCAATTCTCCTCTTTCATTGAGAGCAAATCCGTTTCGGCAGACGCAGTGCGGCTCGTGGTTGCGTACTTCACATTTCTGGTTCCGTCTACAGTTTTTGTAACCGAGGCACGGGTCACGGCATTCACTTGTGCCAAAATCACATTTTAGTTTTGACGGACATGCCTTGGTTTCCGAGCAGGTGTAGGTATTGTTGAGGGTGTTGGTGGGTGTGCAATTGGGATCCTGTCTGCAGGAAAGTCGGGGTGAGCCCACGTAGCACTGCGGACAGTGGCAGCGCGCGCGGTGCATCACGACCTCGCATAGAGCCTCCTGCCCACACGCACCTCGTACCGCGCACGGGTCTACGCAGTGCAAACTCAGACACGCCTTATCCACTGGACACTCTCCGTCACTCGTGCATTCGATACCTAGGAAGTGTGAAAGAAGAAAGCAGAGTCGAAAGAGCTGTACCTTCAGCCGCCAAGAGGAAACTTTCTCACAGAGACAGTGCATGCTCTTTGAAGTTTATGATTATGACCAGAGAACAACGGTATAATACAAGCGATATGTACATGAAGCCGAACAAAATGTTACTGACTGATTTATAAAATCAAGCACGAACGGTGAGAATGCTTCCACTAATATAAAATGAAGTACATAACCAATGTTATATCACCGAATTCACAAAAAATGTCCACGCATTAAATTGATTTCATTTAGAGTATTGATATAAAAAATGCATACATGTTTAATTGAGTGAAATTTCTTTGATGACCTTTCTGCAAAATCGCCTGAATGCAAATGATTTATCAATGTAGATTATGCGATATATAGAAAGAGTAATATTCATAGATGAACATGCTTATTTTAATGCGATGACATAATGGCAATTGGAAATTAATGATATAACATGTACATACTGATTTATTACATTTGTACAATTTATACAGAATACTATCCATTTATTTCCTGTTCCATAGGAAATCTAAAACCTATCACGGGGTTTTAAGTACAAAAACTGTAATTTGTATTTACATTAACCATGTGAAAGAAGGAATATTGAGTTGAAAGATACATCATATTTAAATTGGTGTTTATCATTCAGATAATGTGCATTTTTACATGTGGTAGACTACTACTTTCGATTTATGTGGTATATACTCACTAGTCTTGCACTCGATGTCAGCTTGTCCCTCGGTACCGGGGATACAGCGACAAACAAACTCTGCTCCCTCCCGGAGACACTCTCCGTTTATACCACAACCTGTGGTTCTACAATCAACTAAACTCTTTTCTTGTGAACCTATAAAATATAAATTAATCAATGTGTTACATTGCTTAACAATTAGTTATATGCATCTAAGCCTCTTTTAATTATATTTAAATACTTACATTCTATGTTTGGGTCACCGTTAGGATTGTTTCGTGGGCAGAAGCATTGGGCTTCTCCAGATAAACCAATACGGCATTGAGCATTCGTTCCGCAAGATTTGAAAGCGCACGGCTCCATTGCACCGCAGAAACATTGTCTTTGTGGGTTTCCTGCACATCCGGGTGGACAGGTACATTCGTATTGATTTTCATCTAAATCTCTGCAGCGGGCATTTATGCCACAGGGGTTGCGTAAACAACTGCCAGCTACGGGCTTCGAGCATTCAATCTTCGGATTGCCATTAAAACTTGGCGGGCAAGAGCATTGCGGACTTCGGTTTACAGCTCGACATATAGCATTAATACCGCAGGCACCCAAACAGACATTCTTGCACTTCCCGTCAGGGTGACATTCTTCATCCGCCCCACAGGCTTCATCTTGTAAACATTCGTACGATTTACACTCTTTCGTTGGATCGCCTGAAAATCCGCTTGAACAACTACATACAGCTCGATGACGAGTTGCTAAACAAATCGCATTTTTGCCGCAGGAATTATCTTGGCATGCAGGCACACATGTTTTGGCGGAACAGAACATATCGTCTCCGCAATCAACATCGCTGTTGCATCCTGGCATACACGCGCCGTAAGCACATATTTGCCTTTCTGGACACTTGTTCCTAATAGAACATTGTGCTCTGCATCCACCGTTGTAACATTTTTCACCACAGTTGCAGTCAGAATTGCTTTCGCAGAGAGAAGTGCAGTATCCACTTTCATCACAAGGACAGAATCCGTCGCAAGGCAAAATCTTTCTTTTACACTCAACCAGTGGATTTCCTGAATAGTTATTGCTGCAGCTACACTGCGCACGATGATTCAGTACCTTACATTCTGAGCAAATGCCGCAGCTTCCCTTTTCTCTGCACGGATCTAATAAATATATTGAAAAATTAGTAGGTAGAATAAGTTTTCTTAAAAATAATTTTAACGAATTCGACTAACCTTTACATTGTCCATTGATGCACGCCTGATCTTCATTACATAGGCTATCATCTCTACAACCTTGCTTACAAATTCTATTTTCACAAATATTGCCTTCACTGCAAGCATCGTCACTATTGCAAACGACTCTACATATTCCTCGAATGCATTTTTCGTTAGATAAGCACACTGTGTCACTGAAATTGCAATAATTAATTTTAATAAAGTATTCATGCTAATTAATAAACTATCCGAGCACTATTATTTGTTTTTTTTTAATAATTACCTTCTACAAGATGGATGGCAAGCATCACCATAACAATTAAATCCATCTGGGCAATTCTTATTCGCATCACAAGGTAACGACGTCCTTCTGCACACAACTTTAGGATCACCAGTCAAGCGTGACGGGCAAGTACACACAGCACGATGTTCCTTTGTCTCGCAAAGAGCATTTGCTCCGCAAGAAGCTGGTTCAGTGCACGGGTTCAAACACTGCCCTCTAATGCAAGCCAAATTGTTTGGACAGTGTGAGTTAGATCTGCATCCAGTGACGCATAAACGCCCATCACAAACTTCGTTGTCCGAGCAATGTTCGTCGGATGTGCATGCGTATCTACATACTCCTGATTCACATCGCTCTCCTTGTAAGCACTCAGCACCTTCAGCCGTGCAGGCAGGTCTGCAGCGATCGTCCTGACATCTCCAGCCGGGTGTGCAATCGGTATGAGTTCGACAAGTCAGAGACTGCGTTCTGACACATGCAATGTTTGGCGTTGGATTCGCTATTAAGCCCTCTGGACACGAACATATTGCTTTCTTATCGACTACTGAACACAGCGCATTGGGTCCACAAGGGTTATTATCATTACTGCAAGGATTTTGGCAGAAATTGTTATTGCATATCTCATCAGGACCACAGTCTTCATCATATCTGCATCCGTATCGACAGCTGTTTCCAAGACATATGTGACCCAAGAAACAATCGTTATCCACACGACAAGTTACTGTAAAATTGCAAATATATTTTTAATAAGGTTTCGTAAATTCTTAATAGGTTACGGTTACATCGTAGCAAACATAATTTATTATGATCGCCATAAAGATAAATCTAATAATATACTTACACAAACAAGCTCCAGTAGAGCATCTTTCATTAAGAGCGCAATCTTCATCGGCTTTACACTTGGGAACACACATTGAATCGTGACAGGAGAAACCACTTTCACATTCGCCTGCACCGCCACAAAGCCTTGGTACTAGAAAATAAACATATTAAATAAAGCCTCAGCTATTGTGCGATTTTAAAAGTTAAAATCGAAAATAAAAACGAATCAATACCTCTAACGCATTCAATGTCTTGGTTGCCAGTAAAACCGTACGGACAACTACATTGAGTAACATGGTTGTCAGATTTGCAAACAGCATTTAAACCACAAGCTTTTTCCATTTTGCAAGGATTTATACACTGCCCATTATTACACTTTTCCTTTGAATCGCACTCCTCATCAACCAAACAAAGTTCTACAAAAAATATTTAAATGTATAGTAAAATTGAATCTTACCAAACTACTGATAAGTAAAATTTTTTATTATTATTTTATTTACCTTTGCAAACACCTTTGTGGCAATAATGATCTTCAGGACAGTTTTCTTTACCTATGCATTTTAGTTCTGGTGGCTTACATCCTTTTCCCATGGCACTTCCGATATATCCGTTCTTACATTTACATTGCCCCACATGTCTTGCGGCAACACATTCAGCATTATCCCCACACTTTACGTTTTCGCAAGCATCTGTAACATAATATGAATTCAGTACTCTGTTGCTTACAAAAATGTTAAGATGATTGCAAAATGTAACATACCAGTACACTTCCTTATTCCTTCTACGACGGTACAGCGAGCAACTGCTGGACAGTCTCTATTGTATCGACACTCCTGTGCTTTACGGCATCCTTCTGCATAAGCATCTCCGACAGTTCCCGCAGGACATCTGCACTGAGCCTTGTTTCGCAAATTTCTACATTCAGCTCCATTACCACAGGGATTTGTCTCACACCAATTTATCTCAACGCAACCGGCCAATGGGTCGCCGGAATATCCTGGTTGGCAGTAACAAACATTTTTATGTTTCTCTGAAGAGCATATTGAATTTTCACCGCAATCGTTTTTAGCAAGGCATGCAATTTTACACATGTTCTTTTCACATAGTTTATCATCTGAACAGTCCGAATCTGAATCACATTCTTTCCTCTTACATTTCTGTAAGGCATCTCCAAAGAAACCAGTTTTACATGAACAAGTTGGCTGGTGTTTTTCACTGACGCAAACTGCGTTTCTACCACATAAGTGTCCATCACACACCTTAGTGCATTGGTTTATTCCGTTTTTCTTACTAGAACACTTTTCATCGAGGGCGCAATCTTCGTTTGATGTACATTGATTTTCTTTTGTACAAATCCTATTCAAGCAAAATTGAAATTCTGGACAAGTGTTGTTTGCATTACAAGTTAATCGACAGGTACCTTGGATGCATACTTGATCGTTTAGACAATCCCTTGAATTAGTGCATATACCTGTAAAAAATACGAATATGTAGATAATTTGAAACAAAGTTAACCTTGTATTATTTACAAAGTTTATAATCTGATGCAAACTTACCGACACATAAACTATCGATGCACTTGGTACCAGAAGGGCATCTGTTATCATTAGTGCAAAACTGAACTGGAACACAACCAAGAACTGGATCTCCAGTATATCCTGGGGCACATGTACAAAATCCTACGTGATCTCTCGATAAACAGTCAGCATTTTTTCCACATGCTCTAGGGATACTACAGGAGTTTTTGCATTTGTAATTAACACAGGCTTCGGCATTGTGACAATCTGCATCCTTGACACATTCAAGTTTAGTACATTTGGAATACGGATCGCCTTGGCTTCCCGACGAACATTCACATGCAGCTTTATGATCTACAACTAAACAGTCAGCGTTTTCGCCGCATTTTGTTTCTTCACACGGACTAACACATAGATTGTTTGAGCACTTTGTTTTGTCTGAACAGTCTTCATCAGAAAAGCATTCTCCAGGTAATCTACAATTATTGCTGTTGACATCGAATATTGTCCCATTTACACATCTACACGAATATGAGCCTTGTGAGTTTATACACTTAGAATTGACTGGGCAAGGATTATTTAAGCACTCGTTAATGTCTTCACAGCCGTTGTTTACTAAATCAAATCCTGCAGAACACAAACATGTAGCCTGATGGTCCTCAATTTTGCACGTACCACCTCGACATGCCCTTTTTTCACACGTATCTGAAATAAATAAATAAAAAATTACTAATTGCCACGTCAATTTAATTTCTGTTTATTTTAAACCCTACATACCTGAGCATTTATTGGTTCTTGAATCGCAATATTTGTCACTGCTGCAATCGGAATTATCCACACATTCGACCTTAAAGCATCCAATATTTTTATCAAAAGGATTACCTAAAAATCCCTTTTCACAATTGCATGAGATCCTATGCTTTATTACAGAGCAAATCGCATTCAGCCCACATACTTTATTTTGACAAGGGTTAGAACATTTTCCTTTTATACATGCTAATGAATCGTCACATTGACTATCTCTCCTACATTGATTGGGTAACAGACAGCCAGTTTTATAAGGATCACCAATTGCTCCAGTTGGACAAACGCACTTGAATGATCCTGATGTGTCAACACATTGGGCGGATGGATGGCATGGATTATTTAGGCATTCGTTAATATTATTACATTCATCGTTCACTAACTCGTATCCGTTTGAACAGCGGCATTGAGAATTGAAACAGTTCTGGTTATTGAAGCAATCTGAATCAATTTTACATCCTGCAATACATACTCCACCACTGCAGTGTTCTCCATGAAGGCAATTACTACTTGTATGGCATATTTTATGACACTTGTTATCGCTGCACGTTTCACCTATAGCGCAATCTGTTTCATCTTGGCATGGCACTTGGCATAGTCTTCCAATGCACATATGATCCGCTGGACAATCTGCACTTCTTGTGCAGGTACCAGGCTTTCTTACACATGCTTGCTGAGGTGTCGGTGCTGCCTCGAAACCTTCAGGACATTCACATTTCGTACTGTGATTAATTCTCGTACAAATCGCGTTCGGGCCACACACTCTGGATGCTAGACAAGGATTTGCACATCTGTTGTTAATACAAGCCTCATCATTGAGACAATCTTCGTTACTCCTGCATCCTATCAAACACTGCCCTCCTATACATGCCTGTCCAATACCACATTGAGTATGCTTGCTACATTTGGCCATACACAAATTTTTAATACAAGCATCTCCGGCTTCACATTGACTTGAATTGCTGCAAGCTGTAAAACATTGGCCATTGTAACAAATATCTTCTCCGCAGTTATTATTTTCCGAACATACTAATAACTTCTTCTTGCATGCACTTCCTCCTTGGATACTCTCATATCCATCAGGACATATACAAATTGGTTTTCTATCAACGATTTTACACAGCGAATTAAGTCCGCAGGCACCTTCGCAAGGATTTATACACCTATTATTTACACAACTCGCATCGTTAGGGCAATCTTCGTCCCCGTGGGGGCACTCATTTTGTTTTCTACATCCTTCTGTTGGATCTCCAATAAATCCTGGAAGGCACCTGCACGTGTACGAAGATAGCTTTGATTCACATACTGCACTCGGATGACATGGATTTGATGCGCAAGCATCAACTTTCTTACAATTAACGTCAGGAATGGGATCTGCCTTATACCCGTTTGGACATTGACATGATATCTTATGATTTTCTACCAAACAAACTGCATTATCTCCACATGAATCTTCGGTACATGCATTTATACAAGTGTGAGTCATTCGGTTACATAGTTCATGTGGTAAGCAATCTGCATTATAAACGCATGGTACTGATTGACAACCTTTCTCTAAATCGTTCGGGTTGCCGGTGTATGGTCCCGAGGGACATTGACAATTAGCTACATGGTTGTTAGTTACACATATGGCATTTGGACCACATACAACTTGTTGGCAGGCAGGTATGCATTTTTTGAGGTTTCCTACTGATTTACAAATCTCTGTTTCTCTACATTGGGCGTCATCTGAACATTGGTTTTTATTTATTGGTAAACACCCATCCCGATCATTTGGATTACCTACATAACCTGATAAACATTCACACCGACTCTTGTGATTTTTTGTGACACATTTTGAATTTTGTGGGCACGTAAAAAGTGAACAACTATCCATACACTTTTTCACACCAAGAACATCCTTTTGGCACGATTTATCCACATCACAATCGTTATTAGTTCTGCAATTTGGTGTTGACGGTCGTTCACAAGTAGAAGAAACTGGATTCCAAATAAAGTTTTCTTTGCAATCGCATCGTGCATTATCATCAACTATTCTACATATTTCATTAGCTCCACATGAAATCGTAGAACATAAATCTAAACACCTATTTACAGTCCCGTCAACATTTAGACAAACATGTTGCTCAGCACAATCACCATCAACAGAACATTCCATTTCACTAGGTTTTCTTTGTTGTAAATGGCAGCCAGATTTTATATCACTTGGTTTGCCTATATACCCATCGGCACAAATACAATGAGCTTGATGATTAGCGCTCACGCACAGAGAGTTTGGTCCACATTGTAATTTGCTGCAGGCGTCGACACACTTACGAATATTTCTGGCTACTTGAAAACATATTTCAGAATCTTTACAGTCACTATCCATTGTACACTTGTTATCAGGCACGCAACCCTGTGATAAATCATTAGGATTGCCTGTGAATCCCGGAAGACAAATACATTTTCCTTCTTCACATATGGATTTTGGTCCACACATTCTTGAGCGGCATACGTCAATGCATCGCGATCTTTCACAAATGTATCCGTCTGGACAAGTAGCGTTATGTGAACAAGTGCAGACACTGCCGTCGACACATTTTGAAACTGCAACTTGTGAACATAATTCGTAGGGATTTCCTACGTATCGACTTTTGCAAATACAGCTAAAGCTGCCGGGTGTATTTATGCAAATGGCATTTTCTGCGCAAGGCTTAGAACTGCATTCATCGATATCGAAACATTGTAGGTTCGGGTTTCCAACATAACCTGGTGGACAAAGGCATTCTACATGTGATCTTGTTTGTTGACATACAGCGCTCTTTCCACAGTTCGCTTTAGCACATGTTATTTGTTTTCTCGGAAGGCACTTGATGTAGGGATTTCCTGTAAAACCTTTGTCACATTTACATAGGTTACTTTGTCCATACACGCAATGAGCATTGGAGCCACATTCAGGTTCACATGCTGGAGGTAAGACCGCTGCAAAAAGACGTTTTTTAGATTTGATATTTTAATTGTAATTAAATTAAACAACAATTTGCTTTATACTTACGTGGCATGCATAAAAGGTCAGGGTTTCCCACAAAGAACGCATTACACACGCATCGTCCGCTGTTTTCATTGCAGGAAGCTCCAATACCACAAACAACATTTTCACACCTTTGCCGACATCTTCCTGCTATACAAGAAAGTGGTGCTTCACAACCTACTCCAGCACCGCAAACATCTCTTTTACATGCTCCACCAGGGAAAGGGTTTCCTACCATTCCTTCTGGACAAACGCAAGTGGGACCCGTTTTAGAAATTATACATTGAGCTCCGGATGCGCAGGAGTATGTGTCACAACCTTTAAAAAAGTTTCTGTTTAGTAATCCAATTTCAACTAGAAACAATTATTATTAAGAATAGTAATTTTAAATACCAGATATGCATTTTCCTCCCTCAGGTTTGGTGTAGCCAGGGTTGCATCGGCACCAAGCAGCGTGGTTGTCAACTTCACAAAATGCGTTTAACCCACATAGCACGGACGAGCAAGGTGATATGCACGTACGGTTATTACAGGCTAAATTGTTTGGGCATTCGTTATCAGAACTGCACAACTGTTTCTGAGATGGATTTTCTTCAGCCGCACCTAGAATTTAACGTTTTAAGTGCTTATATGTATGCATTATATGACTTTAAACATTTGAATGCTTTAAAAGTTATGAAATACTTACATCCTGTTTTGTATGGGTCTCCGACCATATTTGAAGGGCACTCACATTGATATCCACCTTTTTTGTCATGACAAATTGCTCCATAAGCACAAGGTGCGCTTTGACATTCGTTCCGGTTCGTGCATCCTACGTAAGGATCGCCTTCGTATCCGGACATACACATGCACTTCGGTGGATCACTAGGCGAACATTTGGCATTTATTCCACAAGTGAAACGCTCACAGGGACTCTTACATTTTTGTCCATCACTTACATCCAAATAAAACGGTGGCGGACACACACATTTTCCCGGTTGTATACATTTTTCATTAGGGAAACAATCTGAATCGCTAATACATCGTTTTTGGTTTAATGCGCAATGCCCGGAATTAGGTTCTTTACCATAACCAGGCGGGCATCTACACATAAAAGATCCGACAACATTGAGGCACTCGGCTCCAAAGCCACAAACCGGTTGTCCTGACATACATTCATCAATATCTTCGCAGGAACCATCAATAGTTTGTGAAAAGCCTGCGGGGCAAGCGCAATAGCTGACACTATCTGATATAACAATGCACTCTGCTCCCTTCCCACATTTATTATCTTTTGAGCATCCAGCTAAGACACAATTTCCATCAACTACCTTATATGGAGGCTGACACTTACAGTTGATATCATCGCACAACTCACACAAATTGTATGGATTTCCGCTGTATTCAGGAGGACATTTACATTCATAACTGCCTGGTAAATTTCTACAAATAGCATTTAGACCGCATGGGGAGCGACCGTGTTGAATACATTCATTAACGTCTTCGCATAATCCAGTTTCGGGATTTCGGTAGAAACCTTGGGAACATATGCAAACGTTTTCGCCTTCATGCAGTATGCATTGTTCTCCTTGTGGACAAGGATTAGTGTTACTGCATTCACTCGGACTTTTTCCCGCTATACACCCACCTACATATGGGTCGCCGTTAAAACTGCCGGGACATTCACACTGGAAGGATCCTGGCAAATTTTTACAAACTGCTCCGGTTCCGCAAGGGTTATTAAGACATTCGTTTACATCCTGACAACCACTAGGTGATGTAGGGTTTCCAGTAAATCCGTTTCGACATGTACATTGAGCAATTTGATCGTTTAAAAGACACTCGGCATTACTTCCACATTGTAGAGTTTCACAAGGATCTAAAATTTCATAAAATTGTTAGTTGATGTATATGGAAATCATAAGTTTAGAATAGTTAAAACTTTTAATACTTACGTCTACACTCATTTCCGATATTAGGTTCTGGGCAGACACATCGTAAATTGTTGTCGCATAAGGCATTTCCAGGGCATTCGTTATCACTTTTACATGTTAAAATTTCAGCGCAACGCACTCGTGGGTCTGGGTCTGGTATCGTGCCCTCGGGACATTCACAACTATAAGATCCTAGCTTGTTGACACACTCTGCTCCCGAACCACAAGACCCAGCCAATTGGCACTCGTCTATATCGAAACATTGCTTGTATGCATCACCGGAGAATCCTTCAGGGCACTGGCAATGGAATCCACCGGGTGTATTTGTACAGCGTGAATTTGCTCCACATCGTCCGAGAGGGCCTAATGATGTATCACATTCATCGATATCGATGCAACCAGCGCCGATATCATTGGGATTAAATGTCCAGCCCTCTTCACACACGCAGTAAGCTTCAGCTCCGTCAGGTTTGCAGTATGAGTGTTCACCACATTTAACATCTTCGCAAGGCGCGCGGCAGTTCACCCTCGGTGGGGAACCAACAAAACCTGCTGCGCACTCACAGTTAAAACTTCCCGGAGTATTAATACATAAAGCGTTTTGTCCACATACTAATGTTTTTGTACATTCATCGATATCGACACAAACTGATCCTATTGCTTTAAATCCTTCTTTACAAAAACATTGCCCTTCAGTACATTCGGCATTATTTGTACAATCAAAGTTAGATTTGCATAACGTGTTGACATCAACCTGCAAAAAATAAAAAATCAGTAACCCGTTCTTTTAAAGAAGAGCTAGTAAATATTTTTTCTAGTAAGTTACCTGTTCGCAAGCTATTTGTGGATTTGGTTTTGCTCTGTATCCTTGTGGGCATAGGCAGTTGTATCCGGGTGCAGCGTTTTCGCAAATCGCATGCGTTCCACAAGGATGATCTAGGGCTGCGCATTCGTCTAGATCGCGGCATCCTGACCGCGCGTCGCCAGTGTAACCTGGCTCGCACCCGCACACGAAGCTCCCAGCCGTATTGCTGCATGTGGCGTTCTTCCCACAAGCGTCGCTACGTGCACACTCATCCAAGTCTGAGACAAACAACTCACCACTTAAATCTATCTCTTAAACCATCCCGACTATACAAACCATGCCATTTCGAAGAAAGTCTTGATAGTCCAGTTGCATGAAAAAGAACAGCAGAAAACTAGAAGAGACTATATAGGTAGCTACAAGAACAAAGATCTCGAAATCGGAAAAAGGAGATAGGATCTCCTTCTGGATAACTCTGGAACTCCATCGAAGAAAGAGTCGCGATAGCTGAAAGGATTATTAACCGAATCAACGACCAGATTAGGTTAATACTTCAAAGCGTAAAGCTACCGTCAATGGTGGCCGGTAGTGCGGAGTTAGAGTCAGTAGTGAGTAAGCGTTAGGCACAAGAGTGAAGTTTGGGGTGTTGGCTCACCGATGCACTCGGTGTCGGGGTTTCCTTGAAATCCTGGTGGGCAGATGCATCGGTAGGCGCCGGGCAGGTTCTCACAGATAGCGCCGCGGCCGCAGGAGGCGCGCGCGCACTCGTCGTGGTCGCGGCACTCCACGCGCGGGTCGCCCTCGTAGCCCGCGGGACAGCTGCACTCGTACCCGCCGGCCACGTTGCGGCATGTCGCACCCACGCCGCACGGCGAACCAGTCGCGCACTCGTCCAAGTCCACACACTACAAGGCAAATAATCAACGTACTTACCGATGACAGTTTGAGCTTAAAAGACTAAAGATGTGATATCTTACGCCATCGAAAGGATTTCCGGTGTAACCAGCCTGACAAGCGCAAGTGTAGTTGCCTGGGTTGTTCTGGCAGATGGCATTCGTTCCACAAGCGCCTGGTCGTCGGCACTCGTCGATGTCTCGACACGAGACTTCGCCGTCGCCTTCGAAACCTCGGTTACATTTGCAGATGAAGTGCGCCGGCAAGTTGCAGCATTCAGCGTGCTCAACGCATCGTGAAGATATCGCCGGATCAGCGCACTCATTTATGTCTATTTAAAAAAAGTTAGATTCGTAACTACTTCGGAACAATAACTTAACGTATAGTGTAAGTAACAGTGTGAGTACGTACCTCTGCAAGTGAAACCGTCGCCTTCGTAGCCTGGGAAACACGAACATTGGAAACTCCCCACTGTATTCGTACAATGCGCAAAAACATCGCATGGCCTTTCTTTACATTCATTTACATCTGCAAGTACAATGAACGTTGTTTAAATAGTAAAAACTGCTTAATTTTCGTAGCTGTTTGATTGTTGAGTGTACTGTTAGATATTCCTCAAAGATTATGTAATAAGTAAAAATTTAAGTACTGACCAGGTTCCTGGCAGTTGCAGCCGCCGAAACCGTCGTTACAATGGCACACGCCGTTCAAACAGGCACCGTTGATACACCGCGCGCCATCTTCTTTGGTACAATCATCTACAAACATTTTAATTCCATAGAGGTTAGGTGTGATGAAAACACTTAACTGTACTTTAATATATTTAATAAGTTCTATTTAAATCTAAGCATGTTTACAAAGCTAAAAACAAGTCTCTATTAGTAAATTGTACATTTAAAATGTTTATTGAGCAAAGGTCAAAGTTATAAAGTAATACAAATATACTTTGTATTTATTAATTTTTTTGGAATAAAGTAATGAGTTACCACGAATAGTACATACCTGAACATTTTAATTCTGTCCTAAGTTCATCAGATGCCTTGAAACAGTCAGGCACCCCGTCGCATAATTTAGATAATTCATATAATTGTAATATTTGTGTCGATTCGTTTACTTGACAGCCAAAATAGCCGTCTTCTAAATTTAAGAAAAATACTTCTCGTTTTATTCCTAAGCCTATTCCATATTGGCCTTCTGTCGCTACCTGTTGGACAATCAAATACATCTATGTCATAACTGTTAGTACTAACTCTTTCAGTTTTTATTTTCATTTAAATTGAGCACTGGTACTCGTCAAGCACACTGAGCGGTTTACAATAATCCTGCCTGATAGTAGGCATCGAAATGTCTGGACTTTTTCTTTTGCATAAGATCCGGGTCATAGAATTTTAACAAAAGTTCTTGGAACTTTACAAAATGATTAATATATGCTGCAGAGCGCGATAAGAAATACAAGATACAATTTTATTACTATTATCTTTATAGCTGAAAATGAAAATAAAAGTTCGTTTAAACTTAAAATTATTAAATTATAAAAACTTAATGCTATTACTTACATGTGTCGATATAACTAGAAGCGTCCAAACCACGAGCGGTAAGGTGTCTATGTACATCTTCTCTGAAAATAAAAGAAACCAGACGTTTATCTAATGCTTATAGTAAACAACACTTTTTAAACTAAACCTTTACTTCAAACCACAGGTCAATATAAAATTATATCTTTGTATTCCTCATTTATCAACATATTAATATCGAATAAGAGCAATCGGTTCATATTTGGATGTGGGCAATGAGGAATACACAGACACTATAATTTAAATTTTAGTTTTGTTTAAATAAAATTGTAAAAAGTAAACTTATTTTAGCAATGTCATAAAAAGTATGTTTTTTTTCATGATTACTATAAAATCTAATGTAACAGTTAATTGACTGTATAATAACTTTATTTCCATATAGATAATTAATTACCTTGAGCTACACAATATAAACATTATACTTGCGAATTCTGTACGTAATTAGCCGTATGATACAATTGTTACTTGTGGGTTACGTTTTACGAGTCGGTCTCAGAAAACGTTAAATACCTACTGTGTACAACGAGTCGCACGAGGGAAGGTTACCCCGAGGTCATGATAACTGAGACTGCAGTATTATTGGACTTTCTAATTACGATTTTAATCGTATTTAATTTCTAAACTAAACAATATAGTCGTAAATCACTGCACCAGCGTATTAACTTTCTTACTAATCTGAACTATGCCTATTTCGACTTAAAATTAAATCGCATTGTCCGTTAGAGTTAGCTACTTTTAATTTAGTTAATAATTGATAGATAAAAATTACAACATGTAGATATCAAAACTTAATTATTATCAAGGCAGAGAGCAAAATGGCAATTTACTTAATCGTTCATTACTGTGAATGGATCTCTACTTCATCTTATTAAGAAGTCCAACCTCCACCCTCTTTATTATTTGCAGCTCGTACCAACATGTTAAAAAGAAACTACCTATATACAATGTAACATTAAGTGACAAACTCTATTTGATTTCAGACCTTGTGCGCCTGACGTAAACACCTATATTATCAGGACGACTAACTATTCAGTTGTAAAGCAAATCATGACTGAATGTTACAAACGCATCGAGTACTAGTTCAGTTCAATGGTCCAGTTTGTCCGTACCGGCTGACTGGTAGCCTATGATGCATTTGAAGGTCGGTACATAACCATAACCTTTCACACGATAGGCTGGACTGAATGTTTATACTACTACCCGCGTTTCTCAATAAATCGAGAGATCACGCGTAGATTGTTTTAATTGTTGATGGGTTAGAAAGTCGAATCATTGACATCTCAACGAATGACCCACACATTGTAAAAGTATACGAAAGTACGGAATGGCGGGCTATAAAGTTTTAGTCTCACGTTTCTGATACCAAGGTCGGCAATTGGCTTGCAATACATTCGACTATTACTCGGAAAGTAAGTATAACTACAAAAGGCCTAACTATGGATTGTTATATAGATTCATTTGTTTTCGACCCATGCTTTTCGTTTGTCAGATGGTCGGTTATAGAGTTAAACTCATTTTGACGGATTACTACGCGTTTATCCTACTATCCTAATCCCTACTAATCCCTATCCCTACTAATATTATAAATGCGAAAGTAACTCTGTCTGTCTGTCTGTCTGTTACGCTTTCACGCCTAAACCACTGAACCGATTTTGATGAAATTTGGTATGAATAAAGAACTGAACTTGGGAAAGGACATAGGTTACTTTTTACCGCGGGAAAACTTCTCATTCCCACGGGAAATCGACTTCCACGCGAACGGAGTCGCGGGCGGCCACTAGTAATATTATAAACATGAAAGTTTGTGAGATTGTATGGATGGATGAATGGATGTTTGTTACTCTTTCACGTAAAAACTACTGGGCGGATTTTGATAAAACTTTACAGTAATATAGGTTATACATCAGAATAACACATAGGGTACTTTTACCGCGAGAAAACTTTTAATTCCCACGGGAAACCGACCGGCCACTAGTTAATTTATATAACTTTTAAGTAATAATCGCATAAATCTAAAAGCTTAAAAGACTTTGCCTCCGTTTAGACTTGTAAGATATGCAATGATCTCAAACAGTGTGCAGTGGGTGATTCCACATTAACCTCAATTTTCACGTGCTACTGCACTCGAACTGCCGCCGTAATTACCATGCCCCCCTCACCCCCTCTCTTGCAGCGTGGTATAACTCGAGCTTCATGAACGGTTCGTCGACAACTACCTAGCTATAAACTAGCTAACACATCTAACCTAGGTAACTAGTTATAGCATTCTGAACCACTTCTAACGCAAACCTCGTGAATGCCAATAATGAGGCAATACCGTACAGAGAGAACTATGTGCAATGAACCGCTTTGTACACACGGATATAGTATTTTAAGTTATACTAAGAATGGTATTATTATGGCTATAAATGACTAACTTGGATACATTTTTACATTATTTGCACTATTAATTTGGGTGTAACAGAAATTGAGTAATCAATGAAACTTATAAAGTATTTATGTTATATTTTGTATAAAGAAATGTTTATCAATATGATAAACTGCCGGATCTTCACATTATTTTTATCTTATTCGTAAAAATATCAATATACACTTTTGCATCCCTTCTCTTCTCTGTATTGTTGGAAACACAATATAGACACGGTTTTTAACCGATTAATATATTTAAATCATCTATCTTAAGTCTTTGAAAACCTTGAAATTGCATGAATCGAATTAAATAACAACTTAAATATAAATTCACGCGACCTGCGCACGCGATCCCCGCATCTTCTCTGTATTATATTAGTGGGAAGTAATTATATGATTATTAGCCATTACCGTTGTATGATAAACGTTAAATTTTTTGCAGTTATGTCGGAAGTTTGCGTTTGTGGATGTGGCGGCAGTGGAAAGTGGTAGGAAGCTTGTATTCTAAAGTACCTACTGATTAAAACAATATTTATTTTATGTTCACAATGCAAGGTACCTACACAATAAACCTACTAATAAATCTTGGTCCAGATACTATGAAATATTTGTCTAAACCAACTGTCCATAAAATATGTTCATTGTTTATTCATGTAAGTTTCTTTTTTTATTTAAAATTGTACATATATGTCGGCGTCAATTTGAAATATTGCAAATCATGGCGGATGTTACGTCAGTGCACGTGTTTATTTTGCGTATTTTCAACTTCCGGCGCTAATTCGATCTATGAAAAAAGTCAAATCCATGTTGACGTTACGTCATCGCACCATTCTGTGAATCAGGCGAGGTGGTGGGGCCGGACTATAAATGCTGCCACTTGCTTCGTGTTTGGGCACTTCGCATCGGAGACTCGTCCGGACAACACCTCCTTAATTGTGATTGTTCTGTCACTCCTGAATCACTTTATATAATTGATTATTGTTGTAATTGGATTAATTAAAGTCTATTAATTAAAACTACGAGTTTTGGTGATTTAATCATGAACCAACGCATTGAAGATGATAACCCTAATAATAGACCTCCGTCACCTATATTACAGTATCCAGGCTCTTCCGACATCAGAAGTGCGACGGGCCCAAGACCTAACTTGGGTTCAGCTGCCCACTCAAGCAATTACTTGAACCAGAATACAAGTCAGGCGCTTTCAGCATTAGCCAGTATGATTGAAAGTTTAACCCGCCAACAACAAGCAAATATTCAAACTAATAATGAGTTTCTTGCAAACCTGTTGCAAAATGCAGTGGGTACAACAAAACGACCAAGGCTCAGCGACATATACATTGCACCTTTTGACCCCGACAATGATGTTCCAGTTCGTGATTGGTGTGAGCACGTCGATAAGGCTATTAATCATTGGGGTTTAACTGATTACGAAGTATGCACCAAAATTGCTAGTCTATTACTTGGCCGCGCCAAAGCTCTTGGGGATTCTTGGTTAGTAAAGTCACCAGTATGGGCCGATATGCGTGAAGCGCTAATACAGACATTTGAACCTGAAGCTCGCTACTCAAATGATATAGTCAAATTAAGGAATTACAAGTTCGATATGTCAAAACCAGCCGAATCCATAACTAAAGCATGGAATATATGGAAACGCGTTGTAAATGGAAATCGAGATACCGATGCTGTCGAAGCAGTTATTGGGTGCATCGACAACGAGTTTTTACGACTACGCTTACTCTCTAGTAAATGTTCCTCTGTTCCAGAATTGATTTCAGTTGCAGCCACAATTAAACAACGTGAACCGCGACATGGCGAGCCACCGGCTAAACGCCCCCGGATGCGCTATAATAGAGAAGAATCAACGCTTTGCTATAAATGTGGTAAACCAGGACATGTGCAAGCAAATTGTAACTCCACTAACGTAAGCGTGAACATTCCTAAACCACTCTTGAGTGTGAGTAATACTAATGAATCTGTTAACAGAACCGAGCGCTTTAAAGCCAAATGCACCTACTGCGACAAAACAGGTCATACGGAATCAACTTGCTTCAAGAAAATGGGAGATGAAACTGAGAAAATTAATTTAATACAACACAAGGAAGACATACTTACGCCAATGATCATCAATATAAATAAGCAACAATTTACTGCATTTTATGATAGTGGAGCCGCACGATCTTTGACAAGACGTTCTATTAGTTCTTCTTTACCTGGAAAACGCGAAGACTGTTCGCTGATGCTCAAAGGAATCGGTAGTGAAAGCGTTCCGATTCTGTCTCTTCAAAGAATTAAGGTAACGTGTGAAATTAACGCAATATTTGTTGAAATAATGTTTTATGTTGTTGAAGATCACGAAATACCTTGCGGTTTTTTAATTGGAGCAGAAATAATTAATGGCACTGGTTTAAATATATTAGTATCTGAAAAAGGAGCTACAATTTTGAGAAACACTAACTTTTTGACATATACAGCAATTAAAGATCCATTTGACAACCTTGATGTAGGCGCAATGAATTCAGAAGAACTCCGTACCTTACAAAATCTGTTAACAAAACACAAGGATATATTTACGACTGGAATGCCTAAAAACAAAGTTACAACTGGAAGTTTAGATATACAATTAAAAGATCCGTTGAAGGTAGTATGTAGGAGACCATATAGAATGGCTCCAATCGAACGTCAAAAACTTAAACTGATTATAAGCGATTTAATGGATAACGGCATTGTCAGGGAAAGTACTTCAGACTTCGCTAGCCCCGTCATTCTAGTCAAGAAAAAGAATGGAGAAGATCGTATGTGCACTGACTATCGGGAGCTCAACAAAAATACAGTACCGATTAAATTTCCTTTACCAATCATTTCAGATCAAATAGATCGTTTATCAGATGCCACCTACTTCATAAGCCTAGACATGGCCCAAGGATTTTATCAAATACCTATCGAAGAGACATCTATACACAAGACAGCCTTCATTACACCAGATGGCTTATACGAGTACACAAGGATGCCGTTTGGGCTTATGAATGCTCCAGCTGTCTTTCAACGGGCTATAATGATGGCTTTACGACCTTATCTAGAAGACATACTGATTTATATGGACGACGTATTAATCAAATGTAAAACATTTTCAGAAGGTATAGAAATTCTGGATAAAGTTTTGATAGCCTTAAGCCATGCAGGATTCACCATCAACGCAAAGAAATGTGTGTTTTTCAAAAAATCTATAGAATATCTTGGAAATCTTGTATCCAATGGCACTGTAAGACCAAGTCCAAAAAAGGTGGAAGCTTTAGAAAAATCTCCGGTGCCTTCAAATACTAAGCAAGTGCGTCAATTCTGCGGTCTCGCAGGCTATTTCAGGCGTTTTATACCTTCCTTTTCGGAACGGATGATACCTCTTTATAATTTAACTAGGAAGGACGCTCCTTTCAAATGGACCGCTGACTGTGAAAACGTTAGACTCGATATAATCCGTCGCTTAACATCAGCACCAGTTCTAACTATTTTTCAAGAAGGTCTTCCTATCGAGCTACACACTGATGCAAGTAGTACTGGGCTGGGTGCTATACTTATTCAAATACAGGATAGCCGACCGCGGGTGATTGCATACATGAGCATGAGAACTACGGAACCAGAGAGCCATTACCATTCTTATGAATTGGAAACACTAGCAATAGTCAGAGCAATTAAACATTTTCGCCAATACTTATATGGAAGAACGTTCACCATAATCACCGATTGCAATGCTATTAAATCTTCAGCAAATAAACATGAACTTCTGCCTAGGATTCATAGATGGTGGTCTTTTCTTCAACATTATGATTTTAAGATAGAATACCGCCAAGGATGTCGAATGAAGCATGCAGATTTCTTTAGTCGCAATCCAACGACTTGTATTGCCTTGACACAAAATATGGATTCTTGGTTGAAAATCGAGCAACGGCGGGACATAGAGTTGGCGCAAATAATAACAAAACTGGAACATGGTGAAGATGCAAATGGATTTCGCGTTTATAATCAAGTATTAGAACGTTTTTTTCGATGAGGAAGAACCAGGCTGTAAAAAATGGAAAAAGGTGATTCCTAAGTCGTATCAATGGAGCATAATCAACGCTTACCATACCGCACTTAACCATTTTGGATGGGAGAAAACCCTTTCTAAAATCCGAGAGAACTACTGGTTTCCTAAGATGTCAACAACAGTAAGGCGATTTGTTGACAATTGTATAATTTGTAAAACTAGCAAAGGACCCTCCGGAGCCAAACAAGTAGAGATGCATCCTATTGAAAAGAAACCAGTTCCTTTTGACACCATCCACATTGACATGACCGGACACCTTACTAAAAGGAACAATAAGCATGAGTATGTCGTAGTCATCATAGACTCTTACACCAAGTTTGTAACACTAAGTTACGCTACTGATAAAACTGCAAGATCTATGCTTCATGCTCTCAAACATGTAGTGTATCTATTTGGTGCCCCTAGACAAATTATCAGTGATCAAGACACTGCTTTTAAAGCGGAATTTGGAGAATTTTGCAAAGATCACGGTATCTATCAACATTTCATAGCTCCTGGAATTAGTAGAGCAAATGGTCAGGTAGAAAGAATAATGGCCATTGTGAAAAATGGATTAACCATTATCCGCAATTATGAAACCACAAACTGGAAAAAAGGCTTAGACGCACTCCAACTAGCAATAAACTGTACCAAAAATAAAACCACAAATGTAAGTCCAATAAAATCTCTCACAGGAAAACAATGTGCAGTACCACCTCAACTAGTTACGCTAATTAATGAAGAAGAAGGGATAGTAGACCGAGAAAAACTTAACAATTACATACAGGGGAGAATCACAGCACAAGGCCAACGAGATAAGGAAAGATTTGACAAAGGAACAGCAAAAGTTAAACGTTTTCAAAAGGAAGATATAGTTTTATTCAAAACTAACCCAAGATCACAAATTGGACTCGATCTCAAATACCCAGATGCTTACGTAGTTTGGAAGGTCTTGCCTAATGATCGTTACCAGGTCAAAAAAATTACTGGAAGAGGTCGACCAAAAAAAGTAGCTCATGATCAGCTGCGACTGGCTCCAAAACCAAACGAATGTCAAGACAACGCGTCGGCGGATGAAGAATCTGGATTGTTAGATAATGAACCTGTGACAATGGATACCCAAGAATCGAGTACACAAGATGATTGCCTCACTCGAGAAGTTACAGAGCTTGCCTAGTCACAATATGTGAGTATAACTTTTATATTACTTTGGTAATTGTGTAGATTGAGGACTAAATCCTCCCTATAGTTTTATTGTATGAGTCGAGGACAAGGGCCTCCTTATTATTGTTTATTGATGTAAGTCGAGGACAGGGGCCTCCTTACTATATTTGATTGTGTGAGTCGAGGACAGGGGCCTCCTTACTATATTTGATTGTGTGAGTCGAGGACAGGGGCCTCCTTACTATATTTGATTGTGTGAGTCGAGGACAGGGGCCTCCTTACTATATTTGATTGTGTGAGTTGGAACAGAGTTCCCTTGGTTGAATTTTCTATAATAAAGTTCTGTCCTTCTTAATTTCTCTTTTATAGGTCGAAGGCGACCTGAGCGCAGAATGGCCGTGTCGGCGTCAATTTGAAATATTGCAAATCATGGCGGATGTTACGTCAGTGCACGTGTTTATTTTGCGTATTTTCAACTTCCGGCGCTAATTCGATCTATGAAAAAAGTCAAATCCATGTTGACGTTACGTCATCGCACCATTCTGTGAATCAGGCGAGGTGGTGGGGCCGGACTATAAATGCTGCCACTTGCTTCGTGTTTGGGCACTTCGCATCGGAGACTCGTCCGGACAACACCTCCTTAATTGTGATTGTTCTGTCACTCCTGAATCACTTTATATAATTGATTATTGTTGTAATTGGATTAATTAAAGTCTATTAATTAAAACTACGAGTTTTGGTGATTTAATCATGAACCAACGCATTGAAGATGATAACCCTAATAATAGACCTCCGTCACCTATATTACAGTATCCAGGCTCTTCCGACATATATAATGTATTTTGCTTTTATTTAAGTCAAATATAAAATTGTTGGGTGAAATTCAAGAATTCCATGCGATACTGCCATAAATAACTGTCTAATTAAACCACTAGGTACCTCAATTAAAACTATATAAAATATTCGTAGATATATTCACATCAAATAGTATAATTATGTTTATTTAACGCTCTGAAACGCTTCGAGATTAGTGCCGCAGACGCATGATAATTATAGTATGTGACCGGCGCGAGCGCAGACGGCGGAGGTGAAAATTACAAGAGACATCAACAGTGTGACTACGAGGAGACATGCAATTGCATCTTCCCTTTTTACAGCATGTAAACTTTTCTGCATGTTTGCTATCTCCTTCTAACCACGCAATAGGTTTTGATAAACAATTTTGCTAAAAATACTAATATGTCGGAGACGGTCATGATAGTTGTCACTCAACGAAGCGCAGCGGGTAGCTTCAGATAGATGGCGCGACTATCGATGATGGTAACGCACAGAGGGCGCCTCTACACGGAAGTTGCCAGCTACGACAGAGTCTAGGAAGAAAGGAGTGTGTCTTGGCGGAGGCCAGTTTACCACGGACCTCCCTGAAGACAACTGCCTCACGACTAGGAACTGTCATTCGTTTCGTTCTGTGTGTGACATGTTTGCTTTATTACTGAAAAATTGAAGAACCTTTATTAAAATACTTCTGTGAGTACTTCGGTGTTCATATTTGCTCGATTCCCTATTGAAACGCCCACACGATGTCTGAAGATAGGTCAAACATGCTGCCGCTCCGTTATCAGAAGCGGGATGCAATCGAGCAAATGAAGAAAAGGAAATTGACCGTTGCTGGGATGATCTGGTTAGTTCAAAATTTAGAAGAAGAAAAAGAGAAATTAACCGTTGCTATGCATTGTTTGAAAAACAAAATGAAAACATGCGCACGCAGATGTACCGAAAACAAATGCATGGAGCTACCTGATTGAAACCCTGAGAAGGAGGACACGGACGCGCGATCATAATGCGCAACAGTAAATTGTGTTTTGAGAAAATTATTTATGTGGTAGTCAACATGTCGTCACAATAAACAATGTAAGAAGAAAATAGCATCAACATGGTTGTTAAGGATTGCATACCAGAAATGTCATAAACTGAGAATTAAATTCTGTTCACAAGGAGATTAATTTCTACCAAAGAACTAGCAAGTCATCTCTAAAACCTGTTTTGCCTTAAAAAATCTGCATAGCGACAGTTCCTATGACAAAGAAACGTCAGTTGAAAAAATTTCAAGTCTATTTACGATTTCTCTAACCATTTTAAAAGGAAGGAAGGATCTATAAAGAACAAAAAAAGCAGTAAAACTGTATCTGCAAATGTATCTCTATTTGAACAAAGACTACTGCGATTGGCTTACAAGAAACATTTTAAAGGGAGGAATAAGGGCAAGAGCAAGAACTACCTATTCACATCTCAGATGCAATATGCCTAGTAAACCATACAAATCCTACAATCCAACAAAACAAACAAAAAAAATTATGTTACAAGTGCCATGTTTTGGGTATGACACAAGATGTATTGCGCGTAGGGTCAGCGCAACCAAGAGAATATCAGTGGCGTCAGTGGAGTCAATAGTGTGCGCCAATTGGGATACTGCGTCACGATACCCGGTGAGAGTTTCTGTTTTCATTACGAGCTAAATTTGCCGAACTATGTGATGCTGTGTGATATAATTTGTTTCAGAAATACAGCTAAACCCGATGCGACTGTCGTTTACATAAAACAGCGTTGGAGCCGCGATGATGAGCTACACCGACATGATGACCAAACCCAACGATGCCGCAGCGGACAGCGAGGGCGCTGCATTGCTACATGTGAGGCAAGCCGCGCGCGCCGAGTTGCGGGTCGACTTATGCATCGTGGACCATGCCACGGGTGGTCTTGCATACAAGGTGAACCGTATTGTTTCTCTTACGATTTTGGTGCTGAATGCTCGTTGGTTTAGTAAAGTTAAGACGCTTAATTTGTTGATAATAAACGATTTGACAAGGTTGCTGCTAAAATCTGGTACCTATTGATCAAAGACGCGTATTCAGCACAGAACTAGTAAATGTCATGTAACGTTCGATACCCAACCTCTTGAGATTTTACCTCATTGTTTACTGAATAATTGTTTTAATGGCGACGTTATTATAGATCGGTCAAAAATGATTGACATTGCTAGTAGGTCATGTACCAGATGAAATTGATAATGTGTTGGCGAAGTTTAATTGTTTTGTGTAAACACGAGTGAGAGCTCTATCTGGCTGGTCGGGGTCTGTTGAGACCGAGTCGTGTGTTGTCTGAGGATGAACACGGGCGATCCATGTGGTGGATGTGCGTATGTGAGAGCAATGGTGATGTTGCTAGTCGGCCGGGGCCGTAGAGATAGAGAGGTGTTCACTCGTGTCGTGGCGTGTTTCAATGATTTGTTTTTTGTGATAAGGCGATGGCCTTCATCCATGGTACATGATCACTAGTGATTGGAGTTTAGGCGGCAATAGATACACGTTACGAGCTTTAAATTCTAGGCGTACGTACAAGTATTCCCATGATAGGTTGAGAAAGATGCCTGAGGGTCAAGTACCGTTGGAAATTGATGAGTTGGATATTGAGGAGGGTGAGGAATCTTAGTTCGGTTGGTCGGACCGTACCGGAGCCATTTCGTAGCCGTAGTCCGTTTGAAGTCGGTATCTGCTGTGCAGGGCGTGGATACGCGGTACGCGGGTGGCTCTGGCGGAGGTCGGGTCTTGTAGAGACCATAGAGTCAGGGGACTCGGCATTGGAGATGCATAGCAATAAACTGGAGGTTTATTATGGTTGGCTAAAAAAGGAAAGCCATAGGCCACGAATAAGATACCTACCTATTTGTTAATTTTGATTTGGTTTTGAGATTTTGGTTTTGAATTATGATGTTAAATGGTTCTTGGTTCATCTTGCATTTCAATAATAAGCTTACTGATAAGTTTGGACATAAGTTAACTTTAGTATCAATTGTGTTTGATCTAAAAGGAATTTTTTTGTAATGGTTGAAAATGAAATGAAAAGAAAATAAAATTGTTTTTATATCTCAAGGTTTATTAATGCCATACATTTTGGATCAATCACATTGGTCAGAATGACCGAACTACATTTACTGTGCTGGATGTTTTGTTGTTTTAGAATAAACACACGAGGACGTGTGTTCAGCAGGATGGCCGTGTCGGAGACGGTCATGATAGTTGTCACTCAACGAAGCGCAGCGGGTAGCTTCAGATAGATGGCGCGACTATCGATGATGGTAACGCACAGAGGGCGCCTCTACACGGAAGTTGCCAGCTACGACAGAGTCTAGGAAGAAAGGAGTGTGTCTTGGCGGAGGCCAGTTTACCACGGACCTCCCTGAAGACAACTGCCTCACGACTAGGAACTGTCATTCGTTTCGTTCTGTGTGTGACATGTTTGCTTTATTACTGAAAAATTGAAGAACCTTTATTAAAATACTTCTGTGAGTACTTCGGTGTTCATATTTGCTCGATTCCCTATTGAAACGCCCACACGATGTCTGAAGATAGGTCAAACATGCTGCCGCTCCGTTAAATATTTTATGTTCATTGATCATGGCGTCAAATATTGTACCTCGGCGAAGCTCTGGTGAGTTTTTAAATTATTAATACGGAATAAAATCATTCAGAACACATGTATCATGATTATTTAAAGCAATACTTAATAAATCAAGTAGACTTAAAAATAAATATACTTTTAAAAATAATATAGGGATATTTTTTTCTCTTTCTGTTCTTTAGGAATAATTCAGTGAGTTTTCGTTTGAAATATATTTTTAAATTAGAAATTTCGAGTGATAATAGATCAACTTATACTTATGACGTATTTTAAAAAAGTAACTCTCGTACAAAATACTAAAAGCGCTTTTGCCATTCAGACGCTAGCTAACTGTGTAATTATAAATTGACAAATACGAGACCCTATACTATTTAGGCTTAACCTAAAAATAATCATATGTTAACGATGTAGAAAAATGAAATGTAGTCGATTGTGGTTACTGTCTGTAGGTCACAGACGTGGTTCATTTCAACTAAAACTCATTTCGCAACACCTATTGTTACACAACGCATGGAAATGTTGCCAATTATCAAATCTATTCCAATTTTAATAGTTAATAAATATGATTTAGATAAACTTCAAGTGGTTTGAATATTTAAATGTTTTAATTTGAAGAAATGCGTTTACAACGTTTTTATCGAATTTTTCGTCATTTTATTATGAACGAATTATTATTAATCATGCCATGGGATCAAAAGTTTTTAAAAATGAATAATATTATAACTAAAAAGATATGAATTATCATTTTTCAGTATCATTCAGTAAAATCTTAGCAAAAAGTTTTTTTTCTATTCTGGTTTTAATAATGATAATAATTATGTATAAATTATATCAACATGTCAACACAGCAGCTCATTACCTTAGCTTAATCATGTTTAAGGTATTTGCCTTGACCGTATAAAACGTTATTAACTTAAAAGATGTCACATACAAACTGAAGTACGTACTTACGTAACTAGGGGCTGAGGTCACAGGCAGTTAGACAAATATTGTCATCAACTACCTAACTAAACAACCTTGACATCTTCAAACCAGCTCCGACAGGATATTTCATGTATTAAACTATAAGAATACAAAAAAAAACAAAAAACTTTCATTAACAATATTTATTGTTAAAAAAGTAGTTTCTGTCGTCTGACATTTGGTTTGGCATTTCAATAGAGATAAAAGTATATTTTGAATATGTAAATATAATATCATTTTGGTTTTATATAAATGACCTGTGACAGGTTACTGGTATAAAAATCCGGTTTCAAGTTGCCTTTGCATATGAAAAGTTATATAAGTTTTCTTTTAATAAAGACGTTATAGTATATTTTAAGTATTGCAAGCACTCACGTAAATGAACGAAATGTTAAATGCGATAAACTGTTAATTGCTATATTTGAAACAATTATAATCGAATTTCCAAGCGCACAGTTACGCTGCTTACGTCACAGATGCGTCGGAAGCGTCTTAGTTTGCGTGCGCGCATGTTCTGTCAAATCAGGCGTAATGAACGCCCGCGCATCGGACAAGTAAGTTCACTTGCGCCATTCACTTTCACGATGGAAGCTACGGCCGTCTGTAATACCGCCGACATAGCTCATCTTTAAATATAAATTTAGTCACATAATATACACTCTCTATGTAAATTTTCTCTATATGAGTCAGTCAGATATTCTTTATATGTGTCAGGCTTCTCTTTTTGCGCAAAGAAATAAAATGTAAAATATTTTTTGTACCAATCAATCAAAAGTTAAAGAAAAATATATTTCTCTGACAACAAAAATACTGAATAACATCATCTCACCAATTACTAAAATAAACCAACGCATGGTAAAAATTTGTATCCAAACCAAATTACATACAGAATTGATTTTAGTTGGTCCATTAAGTTTTGTTTTCGAAGACTGCAAGGAAAGTGGGCTGGGAAACAAACAATGCACTCGTGAGTTTCTCTCTTGAGAAATGATTCTGTATTTATGATTGTGCGCAGCTTATCACTGGCCATTCGCTCGCTACTTTACTTTCCTCGACAATAAGAATGAAATTACGCAGCGGGCGCATTCCCATAAATTATTCAATAGCTTTTAAATTACTTGAAGAATGAAGATTTTATTTGCAGAAAAAGAAACAAGTATTTGTAATGTAATATACTAGTTTACTTTAACGAGTTGTTCGCTTTTGACAAACCAATGTTAAAGCTGTAATTGTCTGTACCTTAAAGTAACTATTTAAACTTTATTTGAATATCAGTATTAAATAGTACAAAATCTATCTTAAGAAAAAAGAACGATTGGTTGAGGGATTCTTACATAGAATAAGCCAAAAATAAAAACTAACTGAATCAAATTGATGGGAAAGCTCATAAAATACTATACAAACTTTCACACAAGAATATCGGCCATTTTGTCATTGAGCACAACGTTCCAGTAATGGATTGAAAATAATTACTCAACTCTATTTATGTAAGTGAAAGCCTTGGTCGTAAAGCATTGTTTAGACTTTTATGAGAGAAGAATTTTGAATTAAAAGAATATAAAAACAATATAAAGAAGAGTAAAGGGGATAAAAAATACCTATCACTACTGAAATATTAACATACATTTAGACGTTGTATCTTTTGCACTTTTTTCTTGAATATAACACTTGCTCGTGCAGACAAAATTAACAAGTTGATATTGATCCTTACGAATATTAAATAAGTAGTTTCAGTTACTCTTAAAGTATCCACTGAATGGAACTTAAACCATTACATTTTAACGTTTTTTTATCAATAATACATCGTATATGAAATCATCATAATTTGCAATATACAGGGACTCCACACAATGGTCAGGAAGTGTCTACAACATTGTTTAAAGATTATTTTAACGAAGCGTAACGTTTCCTTGAATTTCATTAAGACGTGAGACTGTTCGCTAGAACCTTTCGTGGTGTTTGACTAGCATTAGCGGCTGTGGTTTACGTAAATACATGAAATGACGATATCTACTGGAAATTACGGGGTTTTGCCCATTTTCAATGAGGTAATTATGTAAAGTAGATATGTCAGAGAATACTTAACGCAATTATATATTTAAAAAAAACTCATTCCGAAAACAGCAAATATCATTCAATTTATTTTTATTAACTACCCCCATGTTTTATTTAAGTTTAATATAAATGAAACGAAAGAGCTTGCGTGTAGGCACTTTCTCATACTGACCTTTTCTTAAGCTTTTCGTAATGTAATATTATGAATATCTTTTCAACGAAAAAATATACTTCAATTACTTTATTGATGTTTCCTTTATAATAGTATTTTAGCAGTGATATGTGTTGGTATTGTGCGAAAGTTCAGCTTAAAACTTTAAAATATTTAGACTTACTTATTTCTTGAAGCAAAAACAAAAATACTTATTGCAAACAGTAAATTTATTAAAGTTTAACAATAGAATTAGCAATTATGCAGCGTGTAAACGAATGAACAACGTAATTGACAATAGAAACATCAATTAAAGTAAGAAATCTCGTAAAAACGGACAAGAAAAACAGCTGACAACTTTCAAACTAAATGATATTATTAGCAGAAATTATGATCCGTCCAAACATAAGAGTCACTTGTTGAAATACAAAATATTTACTCAAAAGAAAGTAACATGACAAGTTGGTTTCACTCATGAATATCAAATTAATCATTCAATTACTTGGTTTATTCGCTGCTGTATAATATCACGGAATTGCAGGTATAGCAAACACACATGTTTTATTCATGACTAACTGTCATGATTTCAAGATATACACAGTTTGACATAAGGCAGCTACTGTGAAGCTGAAGGTTTTTATAAATCTTAAATTCGATTAACCTTTTTATGAATCTTAAATTCGAAGTACCTTAAACTGTAATAGTATGATTTTATAATCTTCTCTATAAAGCGTTAGTACTTTTTATTTCTAACCACTGAAAGCGTATAAGTAAGAAACTTAATCTGAGTCAAATTACATTATAAACACAATAAATTTCCAAATGCAAAGTTTACAAAACGCTATGTTTTTGAAACACAGCCATAAACACAACTGTTTCTGCCTAAAAGATCTTACAAGATAATCAAATTTTGTTTTTTTTAAACCCAAGGCAGATTTTCAAGAATAATCTCACACAGCGAGTGTAGGCCGTGATAATGCGAACGGTACCGCTCTTGTAACGGTAGCGGTACATTCTACTGTTTTAGACATAACCGCCATTTTATTCATAAATTACAATAAAACTACTTTTGTTTTCGCATTCTAAATAAGAAACAGTATTTTAGACATAAAGTGGAATCTGCGTGAGATTAAAGTGTTCAATTTCAATTAAATTAAAATGGTAATTTTATAGCTTCTAATCATGATGTCAAGGAGATACAGAAGTCCATTATTGTTGTAAGTTATTAATATTTTGCTACTAATTTTTAAAATGTTCAACACTGTTCAATTATAAATAGGTATTATTAAAGTTAATCTTCAAATCGTACTAAAAAAATTGCAGAAAAACAAGTTGAAGGCTGAAACACTAACTTATGACTAAAAGGTAAATAATATTTTAATTGCACACTATTTTGTTGAATGTGATAAAAACTTACGTAGCGTCTTCAAAATTTAACCCTAAGTTGTTACAACTGTATGCTTACATGAGGGTGGTTTATTTAAAATTGGAATTCCATCCACATGCGCGTCGGCATATGCCTTGTATCCTTGAAACAATTCTGCCAAATAAAAAACCTTTCCATTGTTGTCTGGACTAGAGAGAGCCTTAATTATTCCAGAGTCCTTCAAGTAACCCGATCTGTACTTTAAAAAAAATAAGTTTTAAATAAAAAATATTTAGAGTAGCTATTTATATGAAAGTATGAGAAGAAACTACAACTATTATAGTGTTACATGTCAAAGTTTCTTAAGAAACAAACATTAATTTTATATCTGTGTTGGAACTATTGTGGTCCAATTAGAACGGTACAACAACAATTTAAAATAACGCAAAGATAAGTTGGAACTTAGAACAGGTATTTGAAAATTTCATAACTCTGTCAATTCTATAACTGAGTAACAGTTTAGTTTATAAGTTAACGATCGTTTTGCTATTGTTCTTGAAGTAACGGCGATACAATCTGTTATGGTGAAAGAGCTGTTATAGAAAACGTGTAGAGTTCCGGCGGGAGGGCGGCGACGGCGCGTGCGCAGAATACCCTAATGAGACGCTCTCTATTGTAACTATAATATATTCCACTTCAATACAACGACAAGTGAAGTCGTGACCGCTCTGTCTCCAACCAACGCCTGTAAAATCAATTCATGCTTCATTTCAGTCTCGCAGGAGCACAAAGCCAACGCAACTTTCGTATCTTGTCCATAAGCACTAACTTTCTAATCCGGAAATATTTTATTTTAAATTGGTATCATTTGTTATGCAATTGCACAAGCTTTTAAGCTCTAATATTTATAGCGTGGTCGTTTTTTTTTTTAATTTGATCACGTTTTACCGAGACTCCGTTATAAATAACGATATGTTTATCTGACATATTGTAAGTGATAAAATCTACTACTAATCTTTAATCAAACGATTCTACATGTCTAAAACGAATTGAAGATAGATGAATGATTAATTTATTCAAATTCTAATATCAATGTCAGTAGCTGTGTTATCTAGTCGGACGAGTGTTCAGTACTGACGATCAAGGTAAATCGAATGTTACCTCATTTATCAAAGTCAGGTTTGTCATTCGGGTGTCATTACTGATTCATAAAACTGTTACGGGTACCACATAACGGTTACCAACATTACCCTCCTTTACGGGTCGCACTCGAGTAACACATTGCCTCCGTAATAAGCTAGTGGCTAAATTCGTTTTGTTTTATTGTCGTTATTCTTATTACGCGACGCTATACGGTTACAGTTGTAAGGGTTTCGTGGTAGAAGTTTAATTACGGCGTTCTTGAATTAAATTAGAACTAGGAGAGAAAGACATCAACGCGTGAGAACATAAAGCTTGAGAATTTTTATTTTAGTTTTGCATTTAAAATGCTAATTTATTAATTTTTGAAGTTATAGATAGATACTGGAAAAAGGAACGCGGGTCTCCGAGCATTGCGCGAATGGGAATCGAACCCAGTGGACAGAACATTAGACCGGTTATCTAAAGGTCCTGGGTCTATAACTTCAAAAACATAAAGCTTGTCTTGAGGCAACTAAGATTCTCTTTTTTATTTCTAGAACAACATTTTAAACACCACTGTGTTAATATAATATATCTATAATGCCCACAGGTTTTGGTTACAGCATTAATAATGAAAGTAAAATCATTTGCGAGATAAAGCGCCCACTGTCTCTTTTTTTGATCTCGACAAGTGATCAATATACAAAGCGAGCTGAGCCTCCATACGCCTACATTATTCCTCGACACGAGTGAGTTAATGAAAGTAACATTTTTGATGCGCCGGCGCTGACAAATGGTGTTACCTGACTGGTTTTTATGCAAAAGGACTTTCGCCCGGCGCTCTTTTGAACTGCGATTTTCGTTGTTGCTTTCGGCGGGTCAGGAAAACGGAAAAAGTGTGTGAATTGCGTAATAATAGGTAGCTTGGTCAGAATGCACCGTTAAGTGTGCGTTGGAGCATTCTCACGTTGGCAAGGGGGGAAAGGGAAAAGGGGGGGGGGGTAAGAGTGATTGTCGCGTGGGACCGCTCCGGGTCCATTACCGCGGAATGACATAACGGGCCCAATGTCGACAGGTGCGCCTGCGACCGAAGGTAGTCACACATCGGTGGGATATTCGTCAACACCGCTAACTATATGACAGGTAATAAAGAAACAAGATACAACGTGGCTAACAGGAAATAAAACGAAACGGAAGATGCAAATCGAATAATAGCTGAGTATTATAAATAAACACTAGCTTTTAAATATCATCTTCTATTTAGCAAATGAATATATTTAAATGTTGCCTTGAGTTTCGATGTTTTTCTACCTTTAGAATATTTCAAAGTTTTTTGTTAGACGGGATCTTACCAGCTGTCTATCCACGCACAGACGGTCTGAACCGGCTTGCGTGCGCGACGTCAACAAAACGCAACAAAACAAACACGCAGCTAGTTCCAGATGCCGTGCGAATTAAAGATATTCTCAACGAATAATCTTATGAATAGTGTTTATGTCGAAATATAAGAAAAAAGTCGTATCTTGATCCGCTGTTGATTACAATTAGTTGTTTGTGGGAATACACAGGTTTTAGAACAAAGGGGCCTTGGAGGCGCGGGCGCAGGCGACGCGCTTCGCTGACACAAGAATTTATACTCATGCTAAGTTTTTTTGCTATCAAACGAGAAGAACCTATTCTTTTGTTCATCAATCTCCTATAGCTCAACCTATTTTCAATATGGTAGTCACTATGTATTAAAATAAGTGTCGGTTCGTTATCAGGCAATTATTTTTATGGTTCTAGCCTCGTTTCCTTTAGAATACGATGCATATTTTTATGTCTCTACTTACTGAAGTAGTAAAATGTCAAACGTTGAACAATACTAAGAATAATGGGCACTATCAATCAAATTACAGATCCAGTGTTATTCAATTAAAAACTATCATATAAAATAATCAGTCTTACAAACAAAACCTTTCTTAAAATCACCTTAAATACAAGAGCTAGTACAAAGCAAGCCAGTTTTGTAAGTAAGTCATGTTTGCTAAAGTGTTGCCAAGGCTGGCCGAGTCACATGTCTCGCTCGAGATTTCACCAGCCGCCTACAATAGCTTGTGAACCAATACATGTTAATTTTGGCACAAAGGTAAATGACTACAGGTTTCAAACCGAACAGTATTTGCTTTGAACATCTGCTGTCAATTAACAAAGATAAAGCAGGTGAATAATCGCTACCGTGTTTTGTGCAGGCACATGAATTTCCACTTAGTGTTTCACGTTTGAAAAAAAATTAAATACCTTTTGTTTCTTGTGTAAACTTAATTAGGTAGAGATTTATTACCAGGGAGAGCCTTTAGTTAGAAAATTTCCATTATCCGCTAACCTTTACGAAGTCAATGTTGGCACTAAAATAATTGCCCATAATGTTAGCAGGAAATGAAGAAGTTATTCAGTAATGATGGCGCTGCTTCAACCTTCAACATCCCGCATAACTATTTTTTCAAGTGTGACATCATGTTATTACTAAAAACCAAACATTTTCGCGGTTAGGTGCAAAAAATCTTCGTAGATTTCTGACGCTTTGTCTCCGCTTAAGGTAAAGATTTGAGTTTTTAATGCAGCAATAGTCTTGACTAAAGTTAATATATTGTAAATTAAGTGTATAAATATTCAGACAAAGTTGGTGTATTTTGTGTATGTGTGAAGGTCGTTTCGATCTGGTTTTATTTTTATTATCAATTAACATTTATATTAAACGAATACCTAAAATAGCAGGCAGCGTGATGGTGTCGCCATATGACTCTACAATATTGTTTTTCCATCAAGATATGAAACTTAAAACAATGTTCAAATTCTTTAAAGATAGAGCTTGAGTTCATAATTATGCTAAGTTTAATTAAATTGCTGCATTCCAAATAGCATAGTAATCCAAGTAGAACGGTAAATATTTTCCGATTAAATCATTAGACCAAATACTGTAAATGGTTCGCCACTACGTGTGAATTGACCTACTTCGGGTGAACTCCATCTTGAGTTACACCTATCTTGTGTATCCTTCAGTATTGCAATATTTTGCAGCTCATTACTCAATATTTCAAAAAAAACATCAAACTTTTTTTATAATATAGTTAAATGTGCTTAGAATTGGCGCCAATACGATATATTTTAATTAGAACTTAGTCACATAATACTCGGTAATTATTGCATCACAGAACTTGCCGGACACGAGTAAGGAAAACCAGCTTATCCCAATAAGGACATTACTGCCTGCCGCTTGCGCAAGCGTACGTGAAGCGCCATCTAGTGAAATCGAAGTTTTGTAACTTTTAACGATTTGGACACTTATGTTCTATTTATGTAACTGTTGATTATTACAAGCTAGTCCTTTGAATATTAATAGATAGGTGAACGCTTCCTTGTGGCTACAAATGCATTCAAAGATGCCGTTGAGCGTTAAAGATCCAATTTGCATTAGATTTTATTGCATCTGGATTTGCATATCGATTCCACCTAATGTGGAAGATAGGCAACTGCAGTAAAGTCCTGATTTTAAATGTTTTTTAATTCAGCGTTTAGATATCTTCTTCTTATGGTTACTTTAGTACTTAGACTCATAAAACAGGATTGACAACATTCTACAAATAGATAATACCTCGTCCTTTAATTCTGACTTAATTCCCTATTAAATGTTAATATGTAGAACCCGGACGCTACATCGATGGAACGGTATAAATACGATAATACCAACTACGATCTAACAAATTAGTTGCCATGTTTCGGATTCCAGTCATTTTAATCTCACGGAAAACTGAGATACAGTTAATTTGAACCTGATAGTTATAATTAGTTCTAACGGTGGTTTTTGTTTTATTGCGTAACTTTGATTATTTTATGTTAGTTTCTTGGTTAGGACCGGTAAAAACCGGAACAAGGTAGATTGATGTCAGGGAAGAAAGAAAAGGGGGAAACAAAGTAGTATCCAGTATAGACTCTTGTACCTAATAATTATTACCGGCTAGATAGAATTATATTTTTTTCAAGGGCAATTAAACATAAAAATGACTGTTATTTACGCTTTTAAGTTACGACCTTATAAGTCAATTTGATTAGTAACTTCTGATTGGAATTCCGATCAGGATCCGGAGGTAGCAGCGCCAATAAGAAGCGTGTGAGAAGTTGGCAGTCGATGCGTTATCTAATCTGTGTTCGTGTACCGTATGGTCGCAATGTTTCGCAAGTTAGAGCAGTGTATAGAAATGAGATCAGCGAGTGGAAGGTAGGGTCGCGCGGGCGCAGTGCGCTGGAGCCAACCTTGAGATCATCGGTGAGTGCAGGACAAGTGGGGCTCGGGGCTCATTCCTCCCGGTGGCGCCCTCCCTCGCACAGGCGGACACTCCCAACTCTCCTCACGGCGGTACTTTATAGCAATACACTGATTCTGTACAGCTAAAAACACACCATCACTCAACACTGCAAGTACTCCAGAGACCGACGGACCGTTCGTTAACGGGCACTCGAACGACTAGCGTAGCGACAGCGGGCGGCGACGTGCGTGCGCGCGGCCGGGCGGACGATGACTGCGCGCAGGCTGCGGCGCGCGCGCCCCCTCCCCGCGGCCCCCGCGCCCCGCCCCGCCCCCCGCGCACCAGGCCCCTCGCCCTCTACCATTTCCCACAAGCGGAGCTTTTGGCCCTGCGCTACCTTCACAGGCCGATATGCCTCTCAAACCCGTTCGCCAAACCAAAAGAAAGGTTCGCGAGTCTCGCTCGCCGCCTTCGTGGACGCACGATTGTTATACGAAAGGTTAAGTTTGCAAACAGAAAGTTGCCGAGGGACGGTATTTAGGGAGCACATATTGAAACAGATGTCTGTCCGCTTCGTTTTTGGTGGTCTTTTGTGTTTGTATCGTAGGTGGTAATTGTGTGGAAAGGGTACAATGAGGCTTCCGATACACCCGTATTAGGGTCCGAGTGGCCGCGCGGTGGGAGTCAAAAGGTTTTTTTACTCAACGGCAATTAAATCTATTTCCATCCATTGAATTGAATCTCACAATTGCGGCAATGCCTCTCGATTGTATCTCGCGCCGCGCCTTTACGATAATTCAATTGAACAAACACGATGCGATATTTTCTTTTTTATTTAAATAGGTTCAGAGGCCACACACGACATTACGACCAACTTTTATGATATCATTATATAGTTGTAACTTAACTACATAATGCGTTGTAACTTTTTTAATCCAAGTGCATTACCAATAGGCGGGAGATGCGCCGTACCTGTGCAAAATTAATTCTCCACAGGTACTTAAGAAACTTAACGATTCTTTCAGCTATTTCGTTCTACGATTATTAATTCTCGTTATTTATTATCGCAGCCCGCAAATTTTGCATAATAGCGGCAATCCGGCGCAATTACGACCACAAACTGCAGATAAACTTACAATTTACATTAGGCATTTATTCCTAGCACAAATTATATTGTATAGAGCGGGTCAGTAGCATAAAAAATGTGTATGTTATTAATGTTATCTTTTCTTTATAACCGCAAGTACCGTCGTAGATTGGTCGCGGGGTAATTTAATGTGATGAGTGTTATTATTACTGCGTGCACCCATTATTTATAAAGAAAGAAGTTGAAATGGTTTATGGAAGAATTTAAATTATCGCAGCAATTATCTCTGTTAGAATACACGGCCCGCGCCTGCGCCGACCGAGCTTTAGACATCAACGCGCGCTGCCATGCACTTGAAACAAAACACGGTTAATAAAAAGTTGAAATATCGCTCAAAATACACCGCAAACCCGTTCTGAAGGTTGCACAATATGTTTTCATCGTTTTTTTTTTGCAATATTGCATTTGCAATGCAACAGATTATATTAAATACGAGACCGTTTTATTAAATTTATTGAATACGACGAACGCATGTACGGAATACTTTTAAAAGTAAATATTTCCCAAATAAGGCGTTGAACTCGATAAAAAATTAAGTGCGAATCCGTTTCGTTTATTGAGGCTCGAAAATTAAATACCCGTTTCTGTTCGTTTTGTCACTTTTTTGTCATCGCCGCCGTTATCAGATCAGTGGTGGGACATGTACAGAATTTATTAATGAAATAGATAAAATTATCTCAAATTACTAATATTTTATTTTATAGATACACATAAAAATTATATTGAGATATACTTTAACTTTTTATTAAACAAATACAGTATAAATTTTTATACCTCCGTTAAATATTGTAATTTGAACATGAACATTAAATTATTCAATAAATAATTTTAAACTTTAATACCTAAATCGTGGTTGTCTAGAACAGTTTGTAAGACCACGTACAAGAGCGATTCGGTTCCAGGGTTCCGTTATCAAATGTGCCTCAAATCGTATTTTATTACTGGCAACAAATCCGTGCGAGATCCCGCACCGGGATCTCGGTTCTCGAGATTATGTTGTCATCCGCACGTAGGCATGTTGATTTATCTGCACACTCTTATAAAACTACATCGGGTCCGATATCGGGTTTAAAGGGTTCAAATATTTCTTATAAACACGTACAGTAAAAAGGAAAGAAAGGTACTTGAGTGGTAGAGTCTAGCTGTAGGCTCTGTCTGCAGCGATTGCTGGGCTGACTCGACCGGTGAAATACCACCGTCGAACAGGAAACCGACGTGAAGTAGGAACGATGCTCCTGCGTTTCGTTTGGTGAGTGCGGTATCCGGTGCCCAATTTTATTTATTTATTTATATATTTTCTTAAAGGTCAGCAACACACCCCCAACACCTACAGTGTTGAGGGTAGTCATGGGCGGCGGTGATCACTTACCATCAGGTGACCCGCATGCTCGTTTGCTACCTATATTACATAAAAAAAAAAAAAAAAAGGTATATTCAAAATTATGTATCTACTGTATATATGACCTATCTATCATCTGCAGTGAGGGGAATACATAGTGGGGAAAGCTATGAGCTTATTATAAAGATAATCATCTGCTCTAAGCCAGCGTAATGGATTACAACTCAGTCGCTATTACAACCCAAAATGCATATACCTAACAAGTGAAGCGTAAGTAGGCGGTCAATATATAAAATACAAGTCCATTATATAACATAACACACCTTTTTAATTACAAAAACATGTTAGGCCACTTATAGATCTGTCTAGAAAATATGCCTGGAATAGCCAATCCATCAAAGATATCCTGATAAGTGGTAGACAGGCAACTAATCCTTAAAGCTCCTTTTACGGCCTCATGTAGCGCTGTTGTAAGTGAACCTTATTATATTATTAACAAGGTATGTGGAAACGTTACACATTTAAATAGAAACCTGTAGAAAAAGCCTTTTTGAAAATATTACCACCTAGAAAATGTTAGACCTATGTTACACTTAAGTGTCATATTTGTGTTACGTTTTGACAAGAGGGCAGGTTAATGAATGAGTAGAACTAAAGGTTTCGTAGAAGTTGTTAACTCTTTTACTTGTAGAGAAAAAAAAACTCTTATAAGAAATAACTCTACTGCATTTGGGCTTTTATAAAAATATGTGTTATTAATACTTCGGACAAACTGCGTTTTTCCTCTCAGCTGCCAATATAGTAACAAGGTGTAAATAAAATTTAACCACCTTTTTATCAAGTAGGCGATAATATTATTATACGTCCCTGATTCATACACCTTCGGATGAAGTACCTATGTGGGATTTCATTGCGGCTCCTACAACTTCTTTTATAGACTACATAAACTATAAAAAATATTGTCGCAATATTCAGTCATAATTGATCGTAAACCACAATGCAAAATTCAAATCACCCGAGTCGCTACAGTATAAAAGTTTACGATACGATCCACTTAATTAACGATTTTTTATATTATTTTAACGAGGCATAAGTTGTTTATAAAAATAATCGATCTTCGGTTTTTTCTCTTCGGTACAGCAAATGCTTTAATTGCATCTACTTCAAAGTTGCCTCGTAAGGTTTACTGGGGTGCCTGTACTTAGATACTAACACTTATTTATTGAAGTAAATTTCTTTCAACAATAATTCAACACTGACATGGATTGTTTACCATCACATAACACCATAACGACTTTAGGCCATAACTGCGAGTTCTCATCATTCCTACGACTAACTGCAAACTTTTACATAGTATTTTTTACTCCAGCTTACAATGAACTACCGGCTATGTACAGTCATTTTACCACACAGACAATAAAACTAACTGATTGTATTCCGATTACGAGTGTGTATTGTAGAACCGTTCTGAAATTCCCAACGGTTTGAATGTTTTCCTCGGTGTAGCGGTGACCGGCTAACGGCACACGCTGCGCGGCCGCACCATCCACTACACCGAAACTCAGCGACATTTGTGTACTTTAGTACAGGCGCAGAACAAACACACATAGACACCGTTACCACAACAGGGAAACTTAGTACGAGCTTACGGGTCCTTACACGTGCATTGCATAGCAAACAACTAGGATGATCTAAAAGGTAACCTAGAATTATACCGTCGTTAAGATACGTTTTGTTTCTGTAATATCCAATATCCAGCACCGTTATTGCCTATTATTGCCCAATGCAACTGCAGCAGCGTAACAGTGTTTTTACTCATTTCTCCGCGTTACAAACAAGTCCAGCGCGACCATTAGCGCATCCTGTGGTTACACCAAGTGGCCCTTTGCGGCGTCTGCGCAGTATAAATTCCACGCAGTTATTTAGTTAGGTATTACAGCGTCAAAGTCACGGTCGAGCCCTCCCCCCCTCCAAGTAATCGCCCGCGATCGCAAGGTTGCAACGATACGTGCGCGCGCTACGTTATGCCATATCCTGGTCTAAGACGATCATGTCATATGGCGGTAGACATGACCACTACGGTCCCGTTACCTTTATTGCGATCCTGCACTCAATTGAGTTGCTGTTATTGTCATTGTAGTGAAGTAATTTGAGTTATTGTGGATGATATAATCAATGGCTTATCTCTGTTTATTTATTGACGTGTGCGTTTGTAAATTGATATTTTATGCGCGCGGTTTTGCTTCCGTGGATACTGTATTATTTACAAGATACAGGTTCTCAAACGCACAAAAAAACTGTTTTACACATTACGTACACCATACTATTTAATAAAGATTGACATTCATCCACAAAACAACTTGAATAATAATTTTATTAAAACAGCATTTGCCACACTTTAATTTCACATTACGCAAAACCCGCACCTGCTACTTAGATCCACTTTTTATTTATAGGATTTCCCAATCGCCAACATTTCACCTGTCCAAATATTATATTACCCGCTCGCGTCACCATGTACCTAGTATAGAGTTACCTGCTATTGTGGGGAGCAACAGCCGGGGAGGTAATACTACCGAACAACGAATCGTAACAAGTCATTGCCTCTTAATTAGAAACGACCAGTAAACATCCGGACTTGCCTCTCCGATGATCAGAATCAAAAAAATATCTAATCGCTTTATACTTTTTAATCACCCAAAAGGCTTTTTTTTATTAGAAGTCATCAACATTGATCGCTTAACTACAATCTATTAATCAGCCAAATTAAAGCTGGTTGTGATTTAATAGCAAATTAAGAAAACAGTTAGGTATTTTATGGTGTCTCGCCCTCTTAACTCTGAAAGTAGTAAAACTCTCACTGAGTTTCGTTTTACATTTACTTGCGACTGCAATTTGGGGAATGTCATGCTGATAATAAATAATAGAAAGTGTGTGGCGTCCTGTTCGTATTAACTTCGCCATATAAGTAGTGGGTACTCGAAGATTCGGCGAAGGGTGTGGGCGAGATTTCGCCATCCTCCGACGTGCGACTTTCTCCGTGTCGCAACTGTCACACGTCACGACGCCAACAATCGGCGCGCGCGCACCTCGCACCGCTCTGTGACATTTCAAACAAGAAACAACATCCAAATATCAAGGCTGCCCACCTCTCTGAAATCATATCAATATAAAAAATAACTTTTAACCGCGATCGCAAAATTTTAAATGTGACTGTGATTCACTTTGTGGAGGCGTCCGAATAAATATAATAGGAAACTTGCACTAACGAATTTGCCAATATGGGAGCAAATCATCGAAACGTAAAAGGCAGACATTGAATTATGAGGCAATTACGATTGTATTAGATATATGATGTCCGCCTTCGACTTAAAGATATAATAATATTGAGCAACATATACTTTGCTGGTCGTGAATATTTGATTACTGTTATCGGGGTAATTTATATATGATGTTTCAATTATTTTAATTGTGTAATAGTTGAGTTGGGGTTCATCTCGTTCTCGTTGCAGTCGAGTGTGTAAGATTGTGTAATAGTAGTGACATTGTCGCCGTGCGCGCGCGCCGCTCACTGCGCCCACGCTGCCGCTGACGTCCCCGCGTGGGCAGCCCCCGAAATGGAAAGCTCCTTGGTGAATAATACCTGTTGAACTCAACCCGATTACTGTTACACAAGTCATACGTTGCGCACTTTTTGCAAACCTCGTAACCGTTTTGTTGACGACCGCTCCATTCACAAAACTACGTAACCAATTTTCGTTTTAATTGTCGCACGAATAATTGAATTAAGTTGGTGAATGATATCATCAATGAATAATATAATGTCGGTTATGTTTCCCACACAAACCTGTATTATTCAAAAATCGACCCCTTAATTAATTCAATGACATACGAGTGTAACATAATATTCTAGAGTTGCCTTCCAGTGAGTGTCTCATAATGAACCGTATCGGCGTGTGTTCATTACATAATGAATGAAGCATAGTTCTAACTGCAGGTACCCACAGCGAGTACCTATTGTAAACAGTGTAGGTAGTGCCAAGGTACAGTACCACCAACTGCCGCGTTCGCAGGAAGGGCGAACCAAATGCCAATGACATCACGGCGACCAACCTCGCTCCAACAATGTTACGCAGACCGCCTTCGCGTGATTAGAATTTAAAAACCTCACTTCAAACCATTGCAAAATGACGTAAGCAACCAAATACCCATTAAATTCTAAATAACCCACTTTGCATACCGAAACCAAGCAAATGTTAAGAAATGAGCATCATAAAGTTTTCAATTCCGCAGTTATTTTTCTGCAATTCGCCCACACACTGATAAAATATTCCCAGTAACGCCCGAAGGTGCGCACTCAAAGACATAATGCTCACAATTACAGGGGACTAACACATCGCAATAAACACAATGCGGCTCTATGCTATGTTGTAGTGGTCGTTTGCGCTTTGAGCGTATATTCGCGTGTTCGGGAGGAGCGCGGCGCATGCGTGCGGTGACATGGCGGCTAAAAATAGAGGCTGGAGTCGCGCGGGAGTCACCCCGCAGCCGCCATCTTGCGTTCCCGCCAGATACACGACCTACCCGCCGCGACAAGGACAAACTGCAAACACCTCATCTAAACATTCCTAATAAATAACTCTGACAACTTCTCATAAAGTCGCAGATAAGCATTTTTTAATTCTTTTTCTAGAATCGCCAGCAAGAACCTCAGCCTACGCCATTGCATAATAATTGAACTGTTACTGTTACCAGTTCTATACATACAGGAACCTGCTCCCCTTCAATAAAATTTCCATTTTATGAAAGCATAAAACGAGATTTTATACCTTTTATACCATCTAATATATTCGAATTCGGTGCGGATACAAAATATTTTTTAATGATTTTAATGAAGTTCATATCCCCAAAGCTGAGTGTTGTTTACGACTATTAAAAAATCTGTTTGATTAAGTTTTTTAACTCGGAAAAATCGTTTATTAATTGGTAATTTTTAAACAAAATCCTGTTTCGAATCGGCCGCAAGGTCGTAACTTACGAGCACACGCAACGAATACCTCGCTACTTACAAAGTTACAAAACAATAGATTCCATTATACCTTACGACTTATTGTTAACTACATGCAAGGTAAAATCACTGCAGATAAACCTTATCATGTGAATCTCTGGACCTACTCGTTATTTTATTCAATTTAACGCATAAACTATTTCAAAACATCTGAACAAAGCGTTCTATACAAAGTTAGGATGCCTGATTACAAAGTAAGTAAAAAATGTTTATAGCTCGACACGACTGAGCGCGCTATTAGTTATTAATAGGCTATAAATAAAAAGTTCATAAAGTATATGCATTTTAAACGTCTGTTCTGAGGACATGACGGCACAGGAAGGTGATGTCACTCGGCGACTGGTTTCGCTTGTTATTCCGCCGGCGCTCGCGCACCCCGCGTTAGGTAATCGACCCGCTATCGCAAACTCTGCAAACGACGAATGCCTTCTGAAAGCATTTCTCTGCAAATATAAAACGACTTCAATAAAGATACTAAGTTATCAGACGTGCAGCTGATAGCCTGAGAGCTAATTAACGTCGTATGAGTCACGGGCATATCTTAAACATATCATTTGCAGAGATGAGAATATATAAAAGGTTTCTGAAGGCTTTTTATAAAACTGGACCACGGCTTATGTTATTTGGAAATTACTTTCTGAGAAACAGGATAGCGACGAGGGTTAAAAAGAAGATTTAAATCGCTAATGAACACCTTTATACCGACCTCTTCATATCGCTGGCTCGACGAACTCAGCATGACCAAGGTTTAGTTTTTTCGCATAATCTTCACACTAATATTATATATCAATCTTGTACGCCAAAAGTTAGCTTCAACAAGTGTTATGTATGTAATACCCAATCGGGAGGAACTGCGGCAGAGCTTAATTATATCTAGACGCTTTTAAAAATCTTTTTTTATAATTTTCTACATTAACTTCTGGCAGAAATTGAACCTGTTCCACAGAGAAGTTTTATCCCACAATACCAGAAAGAGAAACTGTTAAATTACAAGAACTAATTATTAATTAATTACCTTATTTCAGTGTCTCGATTACACCCATAAAAACCATGAGAAAATCGCCCCTATCACCTGCTTTACAATGTTTTCTCAATAGTTCCAAGTCAAACTGTTCGCTGTAGTCATAGCCACATAATCTTGTTCTGGCAACTATTACAAGCTGATCGCACTCAAGTATTTTGTGGTTTACATTGAGTGATTCCCACCAATTAGAGATTTTTGTTCGTTTTGCATCCTCCGCCGAAGTGCCTTGTTAGCTCTGATATCCGGCCCATATAAACGACTTCAACGAGCTAACAAAGTATTTATACGCATTTTATACTCAAAAGATTGCGCGGAGGAAAAAATATTTATTGTAATTGCATTAGGATGCTGCATGAAAAAAAAGGAATTAATTGGTTGTATCGGTAACAAAGAGTTGGGCCTACCGTGAATGCATTAATTAATTTGTGATTTATAATGATTATTACAATTGATACAAGAAATAATTAAAAGTTTTATGTAAATATAACAAACACCCATATTCGTCTTTTCAATAATTCGTGCTAAAACGTTTTGCTTAAGATGACAAAAAATACCCAACCTTCGTTGTCTGACGTAATCTAAGACTAAAATGTAAATAAACCCAAGTACATTTAGCTGTTTAAACTAATTTATTGCTTTTGGAAGACCTGACCGATGACGGTCATTCGGCATACGAGTTATTGAACATAAATAAACCATTTATTAAAAATGTTTTTCGTCAAATAAAACATAAATGTCATGGATACTAGACTTTACATTAAAATCTTTTGTTGTCACGAACTAAAGGTCAATTTTTTGTCTGATGCAGGACATAGGCCTGCCCTGTAGATTTCTAGAGTAACCTGTAAGAAACGGCCTAATTTCTGTAATCTTACACTTTTTTTTAATTTGTGTATAATGTACATTTAGGTAACTATTTTAGTTTTTATTGATTAAAGCTTATAGAGTAGGTGCTTAAAATAGTTATTTGATATCGCAAGATGCTCAAGCATATTATGCAATGTCTCTATGTCTAATATAATATTTTCAAATCATTAACAATTTATCTTTAAAGCCAGTGGGTTGACAAAAGATAACCTACATGAAAGCCATTAAAAACTAATCAGATAAACCTTGCATACTGATTTCCAATGTATTGACAATAAGCACACAAACGTCTACGAATATCCGTTTATAATTAGCCTGGTAATGAAGTATTTACCCACGAGATGCGATACATTGTCACAGCAACCCTGACCCGAAGTTGCCTTGTACTCTTGCGCACATAATTAGGAATTAGCATTCATTGCATACGGATTTTCATATTACTCAAATAATTAAAAAATATTATCTCTTGAATATAAAGTTAATTCGAATAAGGATATTTTATTGTTGGTATAATTGATAAACCTGAAAGGCGCTGTAAAAAAGGAAATAAGATTTACAACACGTCTAACATATAAAGTCATAGGTGACATCGACGTGAAGGAGCAATGTTCTTTTAATTTGTGATAAAATCTTCTACCGCCGGGTCACTCCATTTATAAGGTAAAACTCGTTAAAACGGCTGTCAACTTAAAAGATCCGGCACATTCTCCGAATAATAGAACACAGGCGCTTGCGCAAGTATGAGATCATCGAAGACCTCGACTGATGACAACAGCCGTGATTCAATACAACAACTGATCTTGAGCAGTCAAAGCTGAATTCATAAGACGAAATAAATTAGATTACAATAGAAAAAAGATAATTTGTAGTTTGATTCATCATCGCGTTTTTTACTTATTCCATTTATACAACTCGCAAATCGAATCCGCAAGTATTTTTTATTCATTCACCTAGTTGTAGAAAATATTAATCAAATTAAGTAATTGAAATTGAGCTCGGTTGTCGTCGTGAGTAGCCTCGGTCGCCAGTAGCATGCTGGCTATCAGTAGTTTCAGGAAGCCTCGGCGAGGTAGTTAGAACGTACTTCAACGCTCCGTATCATAGCAATTGATCTGGAACTGATTACACCTGTGTATATTATCTCTAGTTTTTGCCTCATGTTATGATTGCTTTGGCCGATGAACCTATAACATTATGAATATTATTAACAATAGTGTGTTGAAACGATACGTCCACCGATAACGTGGGATGATAGATTTTTAGTTTGTGGTGAGTTTACTCAATCGTTTAGCGTGTGATGTGTGTGTAGACCTAAGCAAACTGTGTAGGCGTGTGCTGCGAAACTGCGGCCCCGTGCTATATCCGCCGGCCGGGTCGTCTGTCGAAACTCTTGCGCAACCGATCTTTGAACTAGTCTGACCAACCTACTCGATGCATGAATGAACGCAGACTACACATACCTACTATATATAACCTTTTATATATACGACAACTTAAGAAACCAAAAGTTAAAGTCAATACACACGACGATTTATTCAAGTCCTTGTCAGTTAAGTAGGCGTTAATAGGTTTCGAATCAACAAAGCCCAAGGCTGACACTCCTATAACCGAAAATACAGACTGACTCATTAGTGACTGTCAAACGGGTTTTAAACAGTTTTACTTACAATGCAGTTAATAGAAAACCTATTTATTGCTTAGAAAAGGGTGTAGAGATAAGCAATGGGAGCTTGCATAATGCATATAGTGCAACGGCCGGCTTGGTAATTATCTTAGGGAGTAAGTACGGTGTAGGTGTATATGTGTGAGATGCGTGCGATGGGTTCTCACGCGAGGCGCTCGGCTGCGTGTGCGCACATCAGCCAGCAGCCAGAAGTCGTCTAACCACGCCCGCGGCTCTATCCACTAACTATTACGTTGGTGCTCGTGACATATTATCTACATTCCATTTGCTACCAGATGGTACCGTTGCGGCCATGATGCGCGATTTTATGTTTACGCGTATCTTTTGATGTAGGGCTAAGAAGAAGTGATACCATAGTTCATTATTTCCTGTGTATATGTTACGGCTAATACCCGAAGTGCGGCTACACCTAGTTTTAGCCGGTTAGAACATCAATAGGTTAAGTTAGTTAGGTTACTTTTTTGGTACCACCCAGAAAAAGGACTCCGTCGACTCATGATTGAAGCCAGTTTTTATATACATAGGATTAATTTTTTTTTACCGTTTTCCATATAAAAAACACTTCTAACCGGCTAAAACTAGGTGTAGCCGCACTTCGGGTATTAGCCGTAACATATATACCTACATGAAAGTTCTTATTAGGATCCAAAGCTAAATAATAGGTAGAACAGAGTTTTTGAATAGTGGAAGCAATATTCGTGTTTTATGTTCAACTTTCCACACAATATTGATATTGCAGAATAAAAACAAGCAAAATAACATTTAAAACATATACTCCCATATATATTTTGTTACATACCATCGCTTATAAGTCGAAAGCCAATAAAATAGTCCCAAGAGTGATTATTGCTCGTTACATGCCAGTTTTGCCAGAAATAGTCATGTTATTACTAACATGGAATTTTCAGTTAACAGTCATTTTGGTTTGCTTTACACATTCACACATTATGTCATGTCGGTAAAAGATAATACGAACATTCAACAATTCATATTTACAACTAACATTTTTGCTTGCAGCCTCCTCGCCTATTTTATTTATTTTATTAAAAACATAAAACATTATCGTTCATAATCTCATGAGTAGCTTTAAGCGCCTCTACAATTTCAGTTCTACATAGATTGATCACTCCCTCGGTATTTAAAGTCGAGGACACATCTACATCTTAGAAGGCATCGGTTACCAAGTACTTATCTTTAGTTTTCTTTAATGGTATAAATATGATGATCAGTTTTAATACGCCATTTACTCGTCGAAAAGATGGACTTCTATAACTAAGAACCTTTTACATATAAGGTTAGTAATTGGTTTTAACTTAGACTTAAAAGATAAATAAAAAATATAATGTTTTGGACTTGCGTTTTATCTTTTGAAGTACTTATCCATTTCAACGAGACTTCTCAATACCCGTACACATTTACAATTAAATCGATCCTTGATTGCATAATGTTATTCCTATCATTGCCATTGAAAAGTGCTGCCTACGCATCGCACCCACGTACCGCCATTTCCTGCATTCTGATTGCTATGACATCAACCTCCTTGATTGTAGCAATAATTACTAATAATAAATAAAAATACTGTATGGTGGCAAAAGTCTCACAAATCACATTTAAAAACCCCGGGCTGTTTCGACCCGCCATGTAGCGTTGATTAATTGCCGCAAGTTTTTACGACTTCGCTTGAACCCCTAAATAAAATAAATGCCCACTTGAAACATACACCGTGCGCTGGACGTGCAAGAATTTAATCGCCCGGCCGCATCGGCGCAGACGCAGCGCAAACTGGATCACTTTTTATTCCATTTTCAATTAGATCACTAATCACTTTGCGCTATCCGTCCTTCTTCATAATTACTGGATTTGTAAAGGATGTTCCGAGTTACTGTGGCTAATTAATTAAAGTCATATTTAAGAAAAAAAAATGTAGTACCTAATTGATGTTTCTTCAACGGAGTTATTAGGTCGTAATAAAATTAAAACATAACTTTTAAAACAATATACAAAAATTAAGTGAAACCCTTCTGTTAATATTAAAAATGTAGCTTTTAGAAAGTCGAGTTTGTAAATTTGTTGCAATTATGTCATTTTTCAAATCCCACTGATCTTACATTTCAAGGTTTTGTTATAACTAACTTCATAAAAGGAGTTTCATTAATTTACAAGCAACAAACAACCTACTTGAGATAAAATGACCTAAGTACTCATTAAACACAAAAGCTCTTTGCAATATTTTAGCAATATAATTTTAATACAGTTTATTAAAGTGTATACAAAGTTACATATCTATTATAATGAATAATATTAGCTCTTTATCTCAGATCAAACAAATAAGTACAAACTTGCCATTCCCAAAGCAACCAAAGTTCATTAAGCAAGCAACACAGTCTTAGCCAACAAAGTAATATATTTCAAATCATTTACAAACAACCCTGCAGGAATTTCGGTAAACACAAAATTATTTACAATCCTGTTTACTTATAAATTGGTTCATAACTAGCTTGCGGGACAAGCTATCGATAATAATAATAAAGATACAGGTTCATGTTAGATGCGCGATACATGCGACGGTCGTCTTATGAAAATTAATGGTTGTATATAGCGAAATGATGACGATAATGGCTTATAAATATTTCAATGAGGTTGTTAGGAAGGTCGGGCGCGAGGGCAACCGACAGTTTTAATATAAACGTGAATAAAAAGGGTTTATAAAAAGGAATAAACCAGAATATCGTCCGGGGATGCCAGCGCAGAGGTTGACCTGTCGCTCGCATTCGCAGAACAAAAAATACATACCCTACATAGCACATTGCTGGCTAATAAAGTAAAACGAGTGCAAAAGTGCAATAAAACATAGCAAACCTCTTATTAGCGATGCTACATACCTCTAAATGGAAGGTAATCATATAATTACTTAGCATTCATCTGAATCTTTTTTATCGGGTTGAAAAATCTTTTGAGAGAATTCATTGTTTGTTTAACTTATTTTGTAGCTGTAAAAACATACATGTTATATATTAATTGGTGGAACATAGTTAGTTTTTATGTTGTAGGTAGGTACTTAAACAAGTTCCCCTATGTTAGCGCGTTGAAGTCTTTTACACTACCACTGTGATATTTACACGAAACTTTTGTTACTTTCTTTAAATCCACTCGTCTTAGTTACAAAAGTGAAGTATTTCCTATCTGATTTAAACAAACGGAGGAGTAGGTTCTTAATTTATCGCAATCTTCTCTTATAATGTAACCCGATTGCTTAAAGATGCCTGGATCAACTAGAAATATTCTTTTTGACTTGAAAAATGAAGTAAACATGTAGTGCTATGGTCAGTATGTGTTGACGAGGACTTGACATCATCAGGAAAAATCTAGTAATTTGAAAAGCACTCTTAGAACCTAACCTATTTATAGTAACTCTTTTTCAGTTCAACCTAAAAATTTTTTTTAATTTTTTACACAAATACTCTTTTTACATTCACATTTTACTCAGTCTGTTATTGACATTCCACACACTGGCAATCTCTATATGGATGTTATAATAATCGTATGATATCATCGATGATGTGGACGTTTATATGGACAAGTCATCGGAGTTAGAAACTGCATTTTTGCATAATATTTTTTCCATGTACATAACTTTTTTCTTAATTGTTGGGTTGTTTTAATTTTAATGGAAAAGTATTATTGTGTCCATAACTCTTTGTCCATTTACGCTATATTGCACATGTGTTCTTGTTATGCGGGTAAAGAAATGTATTGCATAATAACAGCCATTTCAAAAAAATAAAATTATTATATAAAATAGTAAATAAAATTAATTAAAAATAAGTTTAAAAATTTAATTCTATAAAATAGTAAAAACTTAAGCAAGCCCCTACCTACTTTTAATTATTTTTTCTATATTGAAATCAAAGAGAGAAATAGTCAGAATAAGAACTAGAAGATAGTACCTATTACTAAAAATGTTTTTAAGAACAACTTACAAATATAAAAAGTCGCCAGCAAAGATAAGTTTAACTATCATAAACTAAGTAACTTTATTACAAACCTTTTCTCTACACCTGCACTATAATATTCTAATTCAAATTATTTCAACTTTAAGGTTTCTTTTTATACTTGTTTATTGACCTTCAACCGATTGAAAAGTATTTAAAGAAGAACTCTCTAACGATTCAATCACAACAGCTATAAGTATCTATTTACCTGTTTCTTGACAATCAATTGAAGTAACTTCAAATATACCGAATGGAGAGTAGAGGCAACAATAGCGCGGCGCGTGACCGACCCTACATTGCTGGATGCGAGCGGCCGATACAGTCCGATCGACGTCGTGACTATCATTCCTAAACAGTTCCATCGCTTACTTAAACAATGGCAGCACGTTTGTTTCCCATTTCCAATACTATAAAAAAAAGTTAAAGTATCTGTTTGATAATATTTAAAACCCGTCGCGCAATCTTGATTTTCCTAAGTTAATATTTCCTCTTATCATTAAAACGAGTCGGGTCGTTAATTGCGATTGGTTCGCTAATAAGAGATGTTCGGATATTCAAATGGTAAATGAAGGTGGAGATCACGCGACTAGTTTGTGTCGCCGTCGGGTTCAACGCTCGGCTGTTTGATCAGTTGGAGTGCGCCGGAGTGCCTGACCGTGTCTCCACGCCACTCCCGCACAATGCCTGACCTCATAAACTAGCAGAAACAGAGCAATTGCGACACTGTCAATATTGATCTTGCCTTTGTGGACTTTACTTTCGTTAGTGAAATACATCTTTTCGTGTCGAAAGAAATTTGTTGGTGAATTAGAATAGTAAACTAATAGCGTTAATGCTACACTGATAGGTTATTTTTGTGAACTAGGGTGTACGTTTTCAACATTATTGATGTTTTTAAAGTTTCTACCAAAGCAGTCCGTTTTTCCGCTTCGTTACCTAGGCGTGATTCTTAACCACGCATTGGGTTCAACTTCTTCTAAGTAAACAAAGCTTTATAAACCTTTAAAACTAAAACAGCTGTTAAAGATTATTTTGAATTGCGACTTGAATACTTCGAGCAACATGTGAAATTCTCTAAACAAGTTTTTATCTTTAAATACCTAATTATCCTCTGAGAACAAGTTTCCAACATATCCGAAAGGCAAACTTCTTCCTAACAGGATGCTAAAGGCTTAAAATATGTAAATTTATAGACTGAATAATGCTGATATGTGCCCAAGTAGCGGTAATAACTGTACCTAAAATAGTACGGTGTTGTCAACATTGTGCTGCCTCTATAGGTATACCTTTAGGATCGAAAGCTGACCGCAACAGTACTAACCCTACAATAAAATCCCATAAATTGACCGCGTTGAATTCACTTCACGTATTAATACTCACAACCGTGAAAGAGATCGTATATTAACAATCTTACACTATAATCTCGACTTATTTATAATCTAAACCCCTACAGGTAAGATCTCGCGCTCGCACGGAGATTCCGACTGCATTGAACACCACAGCAATCAATGGCCGCAAACATTATTCAAATTAAATCAAAGAGGCTTCATCGTGGAGCCAGCAGCGGCTAATAGCCGGCACTTTGATTCCATATTCCCGTTCAACTCTTTTATATGGAAACATTCTTATGTGGAATGCGAAGGGCCCGGGGACATTCTAATCCCAGACAATAATAGTGGTTTTGAAATCGTAAATAATCATTCCCAGCCCAGAGATTAAATTTTAGTATCTTCAACTTTATTTATCGCTAAAGCTATTATCGTTCTCTATTTTAATTTTTTCTCTAGCTCAGTTCAAGTTCGAGCATCAAAATAAAACCAATTTAGATACATATGAAACAAACAACCTGCAACTCGATCCAATCATAATTTCATTACGTCTGCTTTGTTGAGCGACGGGTACTTGATGGGAATCAAATCAGTCGCTTCAAAGACGTCACCGACAACGAAATAACGAATAAAATACCGAATCCGTCACACAACAATGGAGGTTTGAAGAGCCACATCGCGGCCCAGATACCATCGCAGCCTCTAATGAACGACTACCTCTACTTGCCGTATTCCACAATGAAAGTACCTACATACAGATACAGATCGCTCCCGGCTATCAAATCAAGCGAACTATCTCTACGTTTATTTCGCAATAATTGTAAAAGGTTTTTTTTTGTTTGCTAGGCCACTAAATCGTGCAACGTTTTTACCATCGACAATTAAATTCGCACTAAAAGTCCTCTGTACAAATATTGAACAGTATTTATAAAACCTTCGATCGTGCGTTACCACTTATGTTATTATAGGTAAATGGCCACTACTAGTTTTACGCTAGGATTATTTATTGAAATTATCTGTGGGATCGGCTGCGAGCGGCATCCGTATATGATGTTTAAGTGTTGAGGATGACAGTGTGAATTACGTAATGACTGGATGGACGGAGGTCACGGAGGGAGGACTGAGGCGTGGCGGGGGGGACTGCATAGTTCTCATAGGAAGTCACCTCAAGATTCAGACATTACCAGCAAATATTGTTACGTCAATTATATTTGATGATGATGACAACTCACATGATTTATGAAGGTGAATGCCGTTTGAATAGGCATTAACTTGAATTGTTACTTCAACCGCGAGCGGAAATCAAAATCGATAGATTCTTATTCAGCCGTTTGTATGAATATGCATTTTGCCTCGTAAGTTACAGTTTAATGAGTCGTGCGTAGTGAATAAAAACAAAGTTAATTAGTAAGTTGAACAAACTATTGGTGGTAGGTCGTCGTCACGAGCGTCTCGCCCCCAGGGAGCTATTACGTGGCTGATTACATGCAAACTGGCACGCCGCCCGTGGCACTGCGCAGGATATGCCTGCTTCCGCTTCTAGCCGCGGACCAACTAACGGTTATCGGACAACTCGCCGCAATTTTCTAAGGGAATCGTGCGCAGCTCGGTATCATTGATTTAAGATAACATCGACGAAATTAGAGGAAATGTAACCTTCGAGACCCCTTATCATACTAAGGTCGATACATTTTCTCTTAACTCAACCAATATCAAACCGGAGTCATCTCTCACGTAGGATCGACGCAACGACTGTTTGGTACCTACAGCATCGCACAGACATACCTCCAGCATGGAATGCTGATGCGGAAGTTGTAGGTTCATGCTACTGTGCGTCCATTTTGTATCATGACAGGATATCTTACATATGCAAAACTGAGAGAGCCATTTGCATATGCGAAGAATCGTGACCCATGACTTCAGTTGCTTGTTATGGTTTGAAATCCCTGCTAAAAGTTTTAATACTTGAATAGGGTAAGTACACGACATGGCTGTTGCTGTGTGTTACAGGAAACATTATTTCTGTGGCGGACTAACATCATCAGTATTGCATAATGAATCTTGATGATCTAAAGATGACTGCATGGGGTGATCTTTTCCTCAACTGTGAAGGCGTGAGATAAGTGGGTAAATTAATACAAAAACAATATTGAAGTAAAAAAAGATTACTCACGAATGACTTAACTCTGAAGCAATGTTTATAAAAGAACTTCGTCTAATATAATAGAAGAATATTAGCTATGATAAGTAAATGCATCTTGCTAAAATGAAAAAATATTGAGATACATACGTAGCATTTACTTACTAGTTTTTTAGTAACCTTGGATTCAAAGTATTCAAACATCGTTCAGATGAGCATTGTTTCAGTCAGAATAGTGGCGAGCTACGTGAGTGTAATAAAAAGCGAAATTTCAAGAAGCAACGTCGCGCGGATGCATTGCGTCCGGTGAACAACAATTTAAACATCGATCCTTACGTCGATATCCTGCGAAAACAATTAATATTCCTGATCGATCAACCGCCATCTTTCTTACTCGATACCCACTTTTTACGATCTTTAGAAACGGCCGTTTCTTTTCAAACATACAGTCTCATTATCTTCCGCTGATCTTTCCAATTCTGCATTTCAACAACAATTTGATCAAATTACATACTTTATGACGACATTTGGAAAGAACAGTTATAAGTATGTGAGCAGAACAGGAATCTTGCATGGATGGGTGACAATATAAACGTCGCACGCGCATGGGAAGTCGTTGTCCTCATCACATTTTAACGTTAAACCAACCTTTTACTGAAGAACAAGGCCGCTTAAAGTGCTTTTTGTTTCTGATTTTGTGTGACACCTTACACCATATTTTTTTCATTTTATGTAATGTTTTTACTCTGGTTAACAAAAAGTTATAGTTTTGTTAATCTTATAAAAGTATTTTAAACATCACTCTTCTCTACAGCAATGCAAGAGATTTAAAACTTGTCGCATCGAAACTATTTTTCAAATATGCCGTACAAACTACATATCTGATAATTAAAAGAGCGCCTGGTGACATTAAGGTGAATTAAAAGAAATGTGAAATCTCAAAAACGATGGTAAAAGAAGCCGGGAGCATGGAATTTAGCGCTATCCAAGCGACGCAAGCGGCTGCGGTGTTTTGATTCTAGGTAAGGAGGGAACAGGTTCTGCGGTATTCGACCTCCCCAGCTGAACAAGAGCGTTGAATCTCAACACAGACCTGCAGTTGCACTTCACTACGGGTTTAAGAACATTTACTAAATAACTTTTTATTACTAATCATTGCTTTGCCATAAAAGACTCGTCTTCAAACAGAGAACCACCCGATCAAAAAAAGCGTCAATATTGACATACAACAAACTGTCAGAGAGCTCAATAAAGCTTGAATAGGGTGCGCGAGTGTCAAAACTACAATGGAATCAATACGAAGGCATGTTTGTGAGGTTGTAGCGCGGTGGCTGCGCGCGCGCCGGCGCGGCGAGGCGGGATGCCGGGTTCAACACCCGCGGCCGATCTATCGGGGCACAGACGACCACGCCGCGGTAAATCACCGACTGCACAACTATATTGTCTTGCAGTTGGAGAAAAAGCAATTATTAGAATTATACTGTCTTTTTGTTTGTGTCTTGTTTCGTATAAGACGGTTTAAGTAAAGTATCTAAGTATCTATCTAAAAAGATAAGTGGTATACTTACTTATTGAGTATTTTCTAGTATTTGCCTGTCGTCCTGATTATTTCAAGTCAGGCAAGCGTTTAAGTATTGCCTTTGGTGTCGTTTGGATTGTTTAGTTTAACGTTTTTTATTACTTTACTGGCTTTTGCACGCTGCTTCGCACGCGTTAAATTCGGAGTAACACCCCTTTCCCTATACTATGTTATAACAATTACATATAAACCTTCCTCTTGAACCACTATCTATTTATAAGAACATAAAAATCTGTTGCGTAATTTTAAAGACCTAAGCATACACAGACACACAGACGACGGAAAGCGACTTTGTTTTATTCTATGTAGTGATAATGAAGACGCTGATTCAGTGGTCACCGAGTGAAAATCTGCAAACTTTTACAATGTTTCATGACGGGAACTTTATAATACACTAGGGGCCGCGCGCGACTCCGTTCGCGTAGAAGTCGGTTTCCCGTGGGAATGCGAAGTTTTCCCGCGGTAAAAGGTTCCCTTAATTCTTTCATACATATATTTTTGGTATCTAGAACCGTTTTTAGCGCACGCAACGGTAGCTCTCAAGGATGAATAATTTTCCCCGTTTTTTTCACATTTTCCATTATTTCTTCGCTCTTTATAGTTGCAACGTGATGTTATATAGCCTAAAGCCTGCCTCGATAAATGGTCTATTCAAACACAAAAAGAATTTTTAAAATAAAACCAGTAGTTCCTGAGATTAGAGCGTTCAAACAAACAAACTCTTCAGCTTTATAATATTAGTATACGTTAAGTATTATTATATCTGTGGTATAGATATACCTACTCTGAGTGTCTTCTTTACACAAAGTTTAGATTACCTTCTCAAACTTTACAATTCTATAGATAAAAAGATAAACATCTTATTCTTTACCAACAATATCTGAAATATATCAAAATATTCTACGTTATTCCCATAAAGTACTTTATAACTGTTACCATAGCTTGTCAGTCGAATCGAAAACACTATAGAAAGATTAAGTATACCTAAAACACAGAGATAGTAGGAAACGAACAAAATGTTGAAACGGTGATAGACCACAGATGGTGTCAATACAATGAAGTACCTACTTCTATCCATTTTAATTAAAAGACAATTTCCTAAACCTAAGCTAATATTAACTAATTAGTTTACCCCTACACGTACTTATGTTCTATCTTATCCGCAATACAGGGTCGTTTCCTTACAAAATTACTTTGATGAGTTAGGCAATTTCCCAATCATTAGTCGTGGGTGGCTGCAAAACTATTAAAATAAATGTTTCCTTTCCATATATTATAATAGGTTCCTTTAGTTCATTACTTTTGTTCATCTTCAAGTCGAGGTTGTGTAAATCTAAAATTCTTTAACCAAACTATTATTGTATTTATATTGTTACCGTTTCAAATGTATATTTAAATCATAAAAGCTAATAATTATTTTTAGTTGTTTAAGTAACTATGTAACAGTACCTAAACAGGGAGATTTATTTTTTTGAAATACTGATGATATAATGTTCGTTGATGAATAAATAATAAAATATTTATTTGTCATTCGTTTTACATTTTGAACTGCATAATTTTGAAGCACTTAGGTTCTTCTAGCCTGATCGTGATAATTAACACGGGCAATGTAGTGATTTTTTTTTCAAAATATCTTTAACACAAACCTTATTCTGATAATAAAAAACACAACAAAACAGAATTATCAAACTTCCAACAGTTTTGCGTATAATATATTTATTTTGTACTAACACAAGGCCAGATAAATTCTACTCGACAGATACCTAAGTAGGTTCCTATTTTCTTGTTGTGAGTCGACAAAAATATTTAACACTTGTATGAAGTGAAATTGATAATATACTTTTAGCAGTCGAATAGAATTTATCTGAGAATTGTAAAATCAATCAACCTTCATTACTTTAATTTGGATGATTCATTTAAGCTTTACTCTTCTAAGATAACCGGTCTATCGAAATCGTGTTGCACCAACCCTTGCCAGAAGATTCAGTAAACAAACGGAAATAAGTTGTTAATAATATTAATATCTCAATCAAGGAAATAGGTTATTAAAATAAAACACTGAAAACTAAAACTGAAAAGTAATTGGTTTACAGTAGAATATGGTACATATGTCGTATATTGACATGAATATGAGTATATTTTAGCACTTACGGATATTGCTAAACAATAATATTAGCAAACCTTATCGTTTAGTTACTACCTACTGCAATATCGTTATAGCTAACTCCCACAATTATCTGAAACAAATCATACCTTTATTAAATTAGGTACTTATTCGTCTAAATGTCAAGTAACAAGATAAAGAAAATATATGTGTTAACTCTTTAAAAACATATAAAATGAGTTTCCTTAATTCAAAACTGTCGCCCACTGGCACCACTCTAAAATCCGCTTGCCTGATTAGGTAAACGTGAATGTTGCAAATCGACATTCGTAGAGTCACAACAGGAAAACGCGCTATAAAAAACCATTGGATTTTAAACTTTATGCCTTGACTACAAAGCTTGTAATATCATGATGTAGTGGAACCTTTTAAGCTTGTTGTCGAATGTGTAAGTTGGTGTTTAGTGCTAAGCTACGATACATATAAGGCATGTGTGGGTGCAAGGCTGACCTTATAGGCTCTACCCACAGGCTGAGCATTGGCAAGATTTCTCATCGGCCCACAACGCAGGCGCTATTATCACTATAAAGGAATTAAAAGTAACGAGTAGGTATGTAACTACCCAACTAATAAAAACCTAGATCAAGTGTGGGTACTATGTACCAAGGTTCGTTTAGAAGTTAGGGATGAAATGTAATTAAGAAAGTAAGGTAAACTTTATGTTTGGCAATATAGGAATTCATAAAGACTTTGTATAGCTACATTAAAAACGCGAGTTTGTGGGCGTTCTTTTTTTAAAAAAATTTGTGTGTTTCTACATATCCCTACTTCCTACTACGTGAAACTTTGTGAATACCTATGTAAGGATGGATGGATGTATGGATGTTTATTACTCTTTCACGTAAAAACTACTCGACGGATTTTAATGAAACTTTATAGTAATAGGTATAGGTAATACATCAGAATAACATATAGGGTACTTTTTACCGCGGGAAAACTTCTCATTCCCAAGGGAAACCGACTTCCGCGCGAACGGAGTCGCGGGCGGCCACTAGTATATTATAAATGCGAAAGTAACTCTATCTGTCTGTCTGTCCGTTACGCTTTCACGCCTAAACACTAAACCAATTTTGATGAAATTTGGTATGAAGATAGAGCTGAACTTGGGAAAGGACATACCATTTTACACTTTTTAATACGAAAAAAATGGTAGAAGGGGTTGATATAGGGGTCGAAAGTTTGTATGGAAGTTCCTTATTGTCAAACATAAAATCATGTAACATGTTCACTTGTTTAAGACAAATTCATGTATCGAATAAATAAAAAGAGATGAGTTGATAGATGCAACGGAGAGAAAAGCTTCCACGGGGAACAGAGAGGGGTGAAGGGGGGGCGTGTATCCGGCGGTAGGCTAGGCACCTAATCCACTTAACCAATTTTGACAAATAGTCTAGACCTTGGAAAAGACTATAGGCTACTCCTTACCATGTCGCGCGATATAAACGAATTCCACGCGGTCGAAGCCGCGGGCGGAAAACTAAGTAGTTCATAATAATTTAGTAAGACGTAGATTTCATGTGATAAAATATTTAAAGCATGTAGAAGGGGTTGAATGACCACAAACGTAAAGATAAAATATTTTTTGTTTGTTTGCAACTATAGACGTAACGTTATTGAGAAGAGAAGAATTATTTTTATGTTACATCTCATTGCTGTAATATGAATTACTTAGGTAGTTATGATTTTATTCAGGTAATCAGTAAAGACTAATATTAAAATTACTTTAAGGGATTTTAATAATTTAAGAAAATCTGTTATTTCTTTGCCGGGAATTTCTATCAATTCAAAATTCAACTATACCTAATTTTCTTTAAAAAAAACCTTGTACTTACCTATAATATAAGGGATACAGGGTAAAGAAATCAATTGCACCAGAGCTACTGAAATATTAAGTAAGTATATGGAAATTTATACCTACAGATGTTCAATTCAAAGCATGGTAAGGCAAAGGGCAGAAGGGTGATAGGATTGGGCAAATGATCATTTCAGACCCGGCTTTACAAGACTCATTGTCACTGTCGCCGGCAATGTGTATAACTCGGGAATTTACAAAACGGCGTCGTAAAAAAGCATATATTCATCCTACGCTGTTGGACTATATCTATTCTAAAATTCATTAAAATCGGTCTAGCCGTTTGACGCCAAAGCGGAACATACAGACAGACAGACATACACATTTTCACATTTATAATATTAAAGTAAGGATTTGTAAAATGTCAGGTATACAAATTGCCTGAAACACGAATACAATTCCAGAAGTTATCTCGTCAGCCCCGCTTGGCCCTAAACTGGACCGTGGTCTGCCTCTTCAGTACCAAAGATCTCCCCTTTTACCGGACCTCCTCTAATCCGATAACCCGATCGAATTTAAACTTAATCTATTTAAAATGTGCTGTCATGATGTTTTTTATAATTGATATATCAAGTTAATTATTTCCCAACATCAATTAAACAATACCAAATCACGGTTAATGTAACTCTAAGGAGATTTATCCTTAGCTTGCTACCAGGCTTTACATTTAAATGGTGTATTTAATAAATATTTTATTTTGGTTAAACCTGATACTGACCACCTCTAGTTAAGTTTATCTTTAACCCGACTCAAGTAAACCTTATACACCCTTTACACACCTTTACGTATTTCAAAAACTACATTCGTACGTTCTTTACTCTACGTTGTCTATTGTCTAGCATGATAATGTTGCAAGAACAAACATAAACAAAACGTATATTTTAAAATAAATATCCCTAAGACCGCGAAAAGGCTACTTTGTTTATAGAGATAAAAGTATCTATTTAATTCAAGGAATTATAAAACTTATATAACCGTGAATACACTAGTTATGTATAACAAACACATAATACATCGCATAATTTCGAAATATAATCTATTCACCCTGCCTGGCTCACTTTATCAATCAACTCTATAGTCTATTGCTAAAATGGCGGGCGATGACACAGACAGGTTTGTAAATAAAGAAAAATATTTTTTGAAATAAACAATGTATTCACATTTGTATTTCATTGATCTTTTTTTCTTCCGGTTTAGTTATTTACCTTTCCACTTATTATTTTCAGGGATTTAAAGCCATCTAGTGTAGCTATCATCAGAGAAGTTTACGACAGTGAAAATGCTCACATCAAATTTGAAATGGAATTGGAAAGAGCACTTGAGGCTGGTGTGAGTGTCATTGTGATTGAACCGGAGCCTCTGGGAGAGGAAACGGCAAGGTGGATCTACGTTGGCAATTTACTGCATAAAGTTTCTGTGTATACTGGACTATGTAGCATTGCAGCAGGTACGAGCTTTGACTTCTTTTGTTTACATACATTTTTGAATATTTTTACTTCTTTTTTTTCCTTTTGTTACGAAATAACACTTATGGTTGGACCAAGATTGTTAATTCTTTGTTAAATACCTTATCTTTACTAAACAATTTATACTATCAGTGTAACAATACTCTTTGTTCTTTTATAGGAGCTGCTTGGAACTCCCTAGCCTGTACCCCGTTTGGACTTGTGTCAGTGTTATGTTCAGGATGTTATACACTGTCTTGGCAGTGGGATCCTTGCTGCAAATACCAGGAAGAAAAAGACAAAAGACACTTAGCTACATTACCAGTTCTAAGTGATCTCACTTCTGCATCTCCAGTAGTACTTGTGAGGAAGGACAATAGAAGAAAAATATTAATACATAACTCAATCTCTATAGCTGCAGCCGCTATTTGTATATGGAGAATCTACAACACTTTCAAATGAGTTACTTTTTTAAGTGTATTTGTTACAGTTGTTAAGAAATATGATCACAAACAAGCAGTAGCGCTTACTATGAAATTGCCTATGCATGTAACGCAATATCATGAAATTGATTTTAACTGGTTGATTTTACTTTTTGGTAGAAGAAAATTTGATGGCACTTAGTTATAAACAAGTCCAAGGACTTCCACTTTAGTTGTAATTCAAAAGCAAAGTCCAAGTTAAAAGCAATCTGATGATGTCATAACATTAAGGAATATGTTGTAGATTACAGTGTAAAAATGTGTTATATAATTAGATTAGATAAGATGCCTGTACAAAACTATGTTTTCCTATAAAAAAGAAAGCTTTTAGTTAATCAAATGTGATAGTAATAGATTTCTTGTTTGTCAGTTATACAATAAAAGCTACTGATGTAACATCAGTTAGCAAAATAAAATGTTGAATAATTTTATCACAGTTTTTCAATAATAGAATTGAGCACATAATAAATTAGATAAAGAACACTCATACCAAGGTTTTTAAAATAGAAGCAGATAATACATATTAAAAATGCGCCGTCCTGATAAAATATTTTAATAAATAAATGCAAAATCCCGAAAATAAGACACAATATTAACTAGCATAGGACACTTAAAAAAAATAGAATAATTTACCATTTAGCCCCTTGAAATAATGACTATGTAAGCTTATAAACTAGTGAGTTAAAATATTGTCTTCAAATGTTGTCTTTTTGGCTCGACGTGCCATTACTGAGAAATACAGTTGAGGAGATGAGTGTCTTAAGAAAATAGCCAATTTGGGGAGAAGTTGGCTGCAGATTACTTCATTTTTCTTAAATACAACCATGTCCATTATCTCTTTTGCTACTTTTTCTGGTGTAAACCCAGCAGCAGTTTCTTTATCCATTACTGCAAATATAAATAATTAATTATTATTTTAGTCAATAGGTAGTGAAACAAGGAAATGTTGACAACATACCACCATGAGATATTCCTGATCCTTTCAAAGCATTCAATGATACAGCAGTTTGAACATATCCCGGGCTCATTACTCCTACATGAACATTATGTTGCTTCATTTCAGCACGCAAGCAATCTCCAAATGCTTGCATAGCATGTTTAGTTGCTGCATATGCAGACCTTTCAGGTATAGCAATCAATCCCTGCACAGAGCTTACAAATATTATGGACCCTGATTTTCTTGACACCATCTTAGGCAGGAAAGCTAAAATAATCATTATTTTATCATACAAACGTTAAGAGAGCAGGTACTGTAGAAACCAAGAATATTATTAATTACCTTTAGTCAAAGCAACTGCACCAAAATAGTTTATGAACATAATTTTTTTGTCCACTTCAATAGAAGTATTAATAACTGAGTCTCTATGTGAGACACCTCCATTATTAATGAGGATGTCAACATGTCCACAATGGGTATAAACTTTTTCCACAAATGCATCAATCTGGGCCAACTCTGCAAGATCCAATGGTAAAACAACAGGCTCTTCTGTTCGAGTATTCTGTAATTATATAACATATGCTGATAAAATTAATATTTTCTACTACAAGCTGAAAGTTCCTACCTTTACTATTAAATATTATCCATTGACATATAACAAAATGGTAATAATATGCTGACTATATAGTACTTAATAGCAAGCCAATGTGACTTTGGATCTTTAATTATTAGATATCACATTTAATCTACTTACAAAAAAGATAGTTTAGGTTTTTTTGCACACTTACCAATCTTTTTGAAATAAGATCTTGCTTGACTCTGTTGAGCTCTGCTTCTCTCCTGGATACTAGTACCACTTTACTTCCATATTCATAAAATACATGAGCCAGTGATTCACCAATCCCAGAACTTGCTCCAGTGATTACAACTACCTTAAAGTAGCAAAAATTTTTTTTAGTACAATAATGTAAAGTGCACTGTAATAATTCTACTATAGACTCTTACTTTTCCTCCTAAAATAGCCCTGCGTTTTTTCTCATTTCTTTTACAGCAAATTCCGTACATTGTGGCCCCAACAGTGAGAGGTAGTGCAAAATACTTTAAGTACCACACAAAGTTGTCCAGCGCACTAGTCGGCTTAGTGAGTTGCATTTTAAGGCCAATTACGTTCACTTTTCCAATGAGTAAAGTTATTTACTTCTTACACACCTGACCTTTGGCTGATTCAATTTTAATCTTTATGTTTATTTATGTATTCTCTCTTGTAGATGTATTGTATGAATAGAATTGTCAGTTTGACACTTGTTTTTGTTTACCTATTTTTTTACGATTTTTGACATTCTTCTGTCACGCGGTTAGGTCTTAGGTTTTTTTTCTGAAAAGATGTGGCTGCTGATGTTTTTTTTTACTAGGGATGTTGATTCTTAACGTTATTGCATATTTGGTTACTTGTTGATTTATTTACACAGCTTATTTCAGTAGTTATACGTGTTTAAAAGTCACTTTCAGCCTATAAATTGATATTAAGTGACAAACGTCACAAGTTTGCTGTAGAAAACCTAGAAAAATATATTATTGGTTTATTGTCACAAACTAGTGGCCGCCCGCGACTCCGTTCGCGTGGAAGTCGGTTTTCGTAGGAATGAAAAGTTTTCCCGAGGTAAAAAGTACCCTTGTATGTGTTATTCAGGTTATTCTGATGTATAAACTATATTACTGCAAAGTTTCATCCAAATCCGTCCAATAGTTTTTATGTGAAAGAGTAACAAACACAATTAATGACAAATATAGTGGTCCGAAATTGCTGTCAGCGCGCTTTCTGCACTATTTGCGTGCAAACGGTTGGACCATTAATACGAACGTGTGCACACTCTGAGCAATCTGTGCTAACGGTGCAAACAAAAGATAGGTAGTGCAGCAATGTCAGATGAATGTCAGTCAATGCCAAACTGACAACTAAATACTTTAATTTGTAAGATCTAAATTTTGGACAAGTTTTGTTGAACTTAAGCTATCGGGAGTTACACGTGTTATTGTAAGCCAACCATAAAAGATAGACATAATTATGCTGTTGTGGGATATTTTTTATATAATTTTAAGTAGAACATATTCGACATACATGATTTCTGTGTAGCTTTAATCATTAAGTTTTCCCAACATTTCCCTTCACTGCTCTGCTCCTATTAATTGTAGCGTGATGAAAAGTATACTATAACCAGCTCAGGAGTATGAAAAATAATTGTAACAAGTTTCGTTAAAATCCGTCGAGTAGTTTTTGTTTCTATAACGGTTATACAGACAGACAGACAGACAGTCAAAAGTTTTGCTGATTGCAGTTTTGGCAACAGTATCGGTCCCTAATCACCCCTTGATAATTATTTTGGAAATATATTTAATGTACAGAATTGACCTCTCTCTGGTTTTGTATATCGTTAGTGGTTAGTATAAGTTGGCCATCCCTATTTTTACACGTCACCTGTCTAGTCTACGGTAAAACGTAAAACTGGCGATCTGTGTTTTGTTATTTCATTTGAGTTATGAGCACTTATTTCGTGTTGTACCCATATTCCGCCTCATTATTATGACTAAAGATAATCTCGATATTATGCTCTTTTTAAAAAAAAAAAAAACAAAATAACCTTTTGCCAACACACTTATAAAAAAAATTAAGAACGAATGATAGTTTTATTTGAGATACTTGAATATGGCAACCCGCGCAACTTATACCATTCTCGATTCTTTGATGTTGAAATGTTTGATTTGTGCTAAACTAAAATAATATCTCCATGTAATCCCTATGTTTATGTGAAGCTTACAATAAAAGAAATAGTCTACTAAAGCCAGCAAACGTACGAGTTCAATTCCCTATCAGTTACATGGGAGTGTTTATTAGATGCGCTGACCTTCGTTTTGATGCACAACGCACAACAAAGCATCAAATTGACGGCTGCCCCATTTTCACAACAATTCTTTGGAAAATGATAATCCTGCTATGTAATCGTAAAATATTTTATGGTTTTTGAAGTATGATTTGGTCAGTGGAGCCGATGGTTTGACAGTGTTGTGTTACGCATGTGGAAAGTGAAATGATAATGGAATCGGCGACATCACAAACAGCAGCACAATCTACCAGTTCAGCAGAAACTTTCTTTTTGGTTTTTAGAGCAGTGTGTGTGGATCTAAGGAAATAATAACTATAAACGTGGTATTTGGATCAAAATGAATGATAGGGAGATTCCAAGTGTGCCCATTACTACTTTGGCAGGTGTAGCCAGCTTGACTGATTGTAAGTACTTATAAAAACACATTACATGATCAAATTTCGGTTGGAGTCTTTTCTATTATACATGTACTTGATTGAGAGTAATTTCATTGCATTTCTTATAATAATTATGTTGCCCATTTCTTAAGACCTTTATTTTGATGTTTATCATAAAACATATGGGTATTTTATGGAAATAAACATTTAAGATACAAATAGTTAAAAGCATGTTACAGTTTTGATATAAAAGTGTTTTTGTGTGAATATTATCAATATTTACATTACATATCTAGTTAGCCAAAAACTTATGGGAATGCAGATCCCAAATGGAGGGAAACGATATTGAATTAAACTAACTTAATGTTAGATTTAATTTTCTAATATACTATTGCTTCTCAGTTCAGTTAACATTGTTATAAATAATATATTGAACATAATGCATAGCAGTGTGTTCCTAGTTTGTTTTGTTGTGTTTGTAACTGTCTTGATAAATAAACAGTTACAAAGTTAACTGTGTCAATAACTTTCAAGTGATATTAAATTATTATTTAGGAACAATAAAAATAAAAAATAAAGTTTATAAGAAGAATGTTTTACTTATCAACCCCATAAAAACAAACATGCTTAAAATTACATTGATTTATTAGATCAGTCTCATCTATCATTGTTTTTATTTTGATTGTATTTAAAATAAATTATTTTCTTTTCAGTATTACCAGTACTACCATTACCAACCCCTTTACCATCTACATTGAACAATAAGTCCCAATTGTTTCATCCGCGAGTAGCAGAGGAAGCGGCTATATTACTGGCAACCCAAGATGATAACCTAGTGTCCCTTCTTCTACAATCTTTGATGCAAACATCAGTGCAGCATATGTCAGTATTATAATTAGGTACTTGATAAGTAATTGGTAGAATAAACAAGTCAATAACTTTAATACCCTTTTCAGAGACCTAAAAGATGAGACTATACCTAATGCAGTTAGTCCTTCCCCACAACAGCCAACTCCCGAACTACTGAAAGCAATTTTACATGTGAATCCCAATGTGTTTGACCAACAGCAAAGAAACCATTGGGGTAATCATACAAATACCCCGAAATTTAATGGTATGTCACCATCAGCATCCTACAACTATGCATCACACAATATTGCAAACTCCAGTCCAGCATCACATGATGCAACAGCACAGCAGTATTCGGGGGTCATTCCTAACCAGCAGCTTTTAGCTGCACCGTGTCAGTCATCTCCTCACGTAAATATGGGTTCACCACCATCACAAGCGAGGCCCAACACTCAACTAAACATTGCAGCACTTAACAATGCATCACCACTTTGGAACAGTGGGAACTCCTCTAATGTATATGCAAGCTCTATGACCAACTCCTCATGTCCAACCTCACAAAATGGTGGCTTCTATGGTAGTCTTGTACAAGACAGTGGGAGTTATGGTACTAGTTTAAATGAGGACAAAGATCCCCTTGGCATGTCACCACAGAATATGCCGGCGCAACAGAGGTTACAACCTCAGGAGCCTGGTAAGTCATCATATTTTAATACATATGTAATATGCTATGTACAGCAAACTTATCTAATTGACTTATTAAAATGCAGGTGGTAGTGTGATGACGGGTCAGTCGCCGGCGCAGGCGAGCGTGGCTCCGTCGCCGCTACGACAGGAGCCGCAAGTGCCGCAACCTTCCATGGGCGCTCCCTACGCACCACAACCCACACACAACCTTCAGGAGAAGCAAGACCCCAACAAAAGTAATAATGTTATGAACAACAAATACCCCGTAGTCAAACTAGGTCGATTGTCGGTAAGTTGTCCAACTTTATTTACTGCATACATTTGTACTTTTAAGGCTTTTTAAATATAATTATTTTTTATAGGATGGAATATTGAAAAAACACGAAACGTCGAGCGACCAACGGTCTAGGAAAAATAGCACGATAGAGTCTGATTCTGATGATAATTTGCCTTTAAAACCCAAACCTAGTAATACTTCCCAACCTGTAGATAAGGAGAGAGTAGCCATAGATATAGCTAGAGAAAAAAATTGGGAGGCGGTCAAAAGAAAACATGAGGAAGCCAGCAAGAAAGAAGAAACAGAATTGGCTATAGGTAAGTCTTATAAGAATAATCTTAAAAATAATTATCTTATAAACAGCTTACTACTTAGGCACAGGCCTACTTCTTGGATACCAAGAGGGTTATTCTAATTACATATCTATCATTAATATTTTCTCCAATATATTTTCTTGAGAACCAATTATTCTTATTTGTTTTTCAGTTCGTCCAAAACTACGTAAGGTAGAAAGGCGATTAGTACCTGTTTTAGAGATGTTGTCTGTCGACGAACTAATGGAAACGAACACGTACCAGCGGTTTAATAAATTAATTGAATCAGTATTTGAAACTATAGATGATGAAGTTTTAGTAACGGACGAAATGGGTAAGATAATACAAATAATATTATCAAAAACCTTAATAATAATACTAGTTACACAGGCTTAAACATTTTTTTTTTTCAGAGGGTTCAGATATTCCAGAAGAGTTGTTATTACCGCGTTATCAACTGCAAGAGCTTTGTGCGGAGGCAGCAAAGTTGAAAAACCTCGGTGCTATGGAAGCAATACCTTCTGACAGATTAGTCAGGTTACTGAATATATTAGAGAAAAATATAAGAGCTGCTGAGAAGATGAGTTTGTTGGGTGATCCTGTAAGTATTTTTTAAATTTTTATTTTGGTAAATAGATTGTATGAAGAGATATGTCATTGTAGTGCTTTATATGCATTTCAATAAAGACCCCTATTAAGGTCTTTTTCTATAGCCTTTGGCAAGAGTATTTGAGGGCTGTCCCTGTAACTAAATATGTTTTCTGTAGTTTTGTTAGCGTATGACATACCTATAGTATAAATTATGAAATATTCATGTTGTTCTATTGTTAACTATGTTTCTTTTGTAGGAGGATAGCGAAGAGATGCGACAAATATGGATAGAATCAGCGTTAGAGCGAGTGATGTGTGCTGCCGACGCGTGCCTGACCTCCTTGTATATAATGACCTCCCCGAACATGCCCAAGAGGGTATTCCTAGAAGATGTCATAGATAGAATCATTATGTTTATTAAGTTCCAACTGAACAACACTATTTATTGCGTGTTCGACCCTGTGTACAGCATTCAAATTACTTCCAAGAAAAAAGGTAAGTTATATTTGATTTTTACATTATTAGATTTGTTAAAAACAGATGTTTAAGATAGCAAATCTTATTTAGTGATATTAAATAAAACTATCCGCCACAGAATGTTTACTCAAAAAATATTTGGGAAGACACTGTGGCCCGTAACACAGTTTACACTTTCACGGATTGCAGGGTTTTTATGTATTATGTACACTTGAAAAACGTCAAATAAATGCTTTATTATTATCATTCTTAAAACTAATACTAATTCATCATCCTTACTAATATTATAAATGCGAAAGTAACTCTGTCTGTCTGTCTGTTACGCTTTCACGCCTAAACCACTGAACCGATTTTGATGAAATTTGGTATGAAGAAAGAACTGAACCTGGGAAAGGACATAGGGTACTTTTTACCGCGGGAAAACTTCGCATTCCCACGGGTAACCGACTTCCACGCGAACGGAGTCGCGGGCGGCCACTAGTTAAATATAGTTTATTAGTGTACAATCGTAGTTTTCAAAGTTTTTTTCGAGATACAATTTTACCCATCCCAAAACTTGATCTCGAAATTTTCAAGAATAGTTCAGAAGGCGTAAGCTGAGCTTTGCATTAGTGTGAGTGCAGATAGATATCGTGTGACGTCATGGCTCTAGCGCGACGCGTTCTTTGAATGGTTAAACCGGTTTATTCCGCTTTTTGACTACCCCGCGGGACATAATTATGCTCGGCGTTTCATTGTACTGATAGCAGTATAAAGTTTTTATTATTTCTAAATATTATTTTTTTACGAAAACGGCTGCCAACACATGTACTTATGTCACTCTTTGCTTTGTATATCTAAATATGGTTTTGTGTTTGTTTCCGTTTCCTCATTTTACGTTTATTTCAAGGTTGAACCCTAAGCTAACTTGAAATATTTTTACGACGTATAGTAAATTAAAAAATGATCTAATTTTTATAAACTTGTCTTATGACTGGATATAAATTTGTTTTTTGACTAACTCTACTTTTGATGAACATTTACACTAATGCAAAGCTCAGCTAACACCTTCTGAACTATACAAGGATATTTAAGAATTGATCGAGTGTCGATTACGGATTAATCTGTAACCCACCAGGCTTTAAGTTGGTTTCTTTACGATATTTTTCCTTTGCGTGATAAATTGGTAAGAGTATTAAAGCTAACGAACCCGTAACCTAGTCCCTATCCCCTTACACGTACAATAATGGTTAACGACAAATTATGATCGCGCAGATCGATACAAGTGTACTGGTATGTGTAGTGGACGGTCGCAAGCGTCGTGCGTTTACCATTGATTCTTGGTATTTGGATTAAATAAAATACGAACATGGACCCTCAAAACATATGACCCCTCCTCTACATGTGGTACTATTCCGCAGTGGACGGGCGCAAGCGGCGCGGCGGCGCGACCGGCGCGGGCTCGCGGCGGCCCGGCGGCGGCGCGTCCGGCGCCAACAAGCCCGTGCGCGAGCTGTACACGCACGCGCACGAGTGCGTGTCGCTGCTGGCGGAGCTGTTCGCGGCGCACCACCTCACGGACACCACGGTGCTGCACGCGTCCACGGTGGGCGTGTCGCCGTTCTTCGTGGAGAACGTCAGCGAGCTGCAGCTGGCTGCGCTCAAGCTGGTCACCACGGTCAGTGACGTCACCTCTCTGTCTTCCTCGCTTCATGACTAGCACGCCGCGAGTGCGTGTCGCTGCTGGCGGAGCTGTTCGCGGCGCACCACCTCACGGACACCACGGTGCTGCACGCGTCCACGGTGGGCGTGTCGCCGTTCTTCGTGGAGAACGTCAGCGAGCTGCAGCTGGCTGCGCTCAAGCTGGTCACCACGGTCAGTGACGTCACCTCTCTGTCTTCCTCGCTTCATGACTAGCACGCCGCGAGTGCGTGTCGCTGCTGGCGGAGCTGTTCGCGGCGCACCACCTCACGGACACCACGGTGCTGCACGCGTCCACGGTGGGCGTGTCGCCGTTCTTCGTGGAGAACGTCAGCGAGCTGCAGCTGGCTGCGCTCAAGCTGGTCACCACGGTCAGTGACGTCACCTCTCTGTCTTCCTCGCTTCATGACTAGCACGCCGCGAGTGCGTGTCGCTGCTGGCGGAGCTGTTCGCGGCGCACCACCTCACGGACACCACGGTGCTGCACGCGTCCACGGTGGGCGTGTCGCCGTTCTTCGTGGAGAACGTCAGCGAGCTGCAGCTGGCTGCGCTCAAGCTGGTCACCACGGTCAGTGACGTCACTCTCTGTCTTCCTCGCTTCATGACTAGCACGCCGCGAGTGCGTGTCGCTGCTGGCGGAGCTGTTCGCGGCGCACCACCTCACGGACACCACGGTGCTGCACGCGTCCACGGTGGGCGTGTCGCCGTTCTTCGTGGAGAACGTCAGCGAGCTGCAGCTGGCTGCGCTCAAGCTGGTCACCACGGTCAGTGACGTCACTCTCTGTCTTCCTCGCTTCATGACTAGCACGCCGCGAGTGCGTGTCGCTGCTGGCGGAGCTGTTCGCGGCGCACCACCTCACGGACACCACGGTGCTGCACGCGTCCACGGTGGGCGTGTCGCCGTTCTTCGTGGAGAACGTCAGCGAGCTGCAGCTGGCTGCGCTCAAGCTGGTCACCACGGTCAGTGACGTCACTCTCTGTCTTCCTCGCTTCATGACTAGCACGCCGCGAGTGCGTGTCGCTGCTGGCGGAGCTGTTCGCGGCGCACCACCTCACGGACACCAAAAAAATATAAAGTCTTCTTTCAGCAAAATGTCCTATCTACGATATTTAAGGTACATTTCCCTTGATGTCCCGTAGTCTTGGGACGCCCTGTATAGTTTCACACGCACACGCACGAGTGTAGATTCCCACAGGTTCGCATGCGTTGTCTAATACAGGTGGCGCCCTCTATTTTATTGTATTTTAAATTTCACTTTTTAACCTAACAATTTAGTTTCAGTAATTTTAATCTACTGGTATGTAATTCTGATTATATACAATCTATCTTTGTACAGTTTCTTAAAAATCCAAGATACCATTGTTTCTTTCACATTTTAATATTTGTAAGTAAGTTTTTTTTACCGAAAAATAACTGTAAACAAAGAAAAATAAAGTAAGTACAATGCTTACTGCTTCCTTTCTACTGAATCCTTTTTACTACATTAATTCATTGAAAGAATTTAAAAATATCGCGCGGTAGAAGAGGTAATAATCAAGACAGATATTCACGGCATTAGAAATATTGGTTGAGCGTTATTTTCTTTCACTAATAGGTACCTTTAAAAACATTAAAAATACCAAGTACCAACTTTTTTTTTTCTAAAAGTTAGAAGAGTAACTATTAACCACGATCTATTAATACTAATCGCAGTTTAATTATACCGATTTAACTAACGCTCTTAATAACTTGCCTCTTTAAAGATGCCTAACTATGAACAGTGCAGTTAAATTTATAAATTGCACACATAATCGTATCCTGCAACGCTCGTTCAAACTTCAAAGACACACATATTAATAAATTATGAGCGAGATTCTTAAGATCCCAACTATATTTAGGACAGATTTAAATCTTTCAGCATATGTATGATATATTTTTTTCCTTGTTTAAGTTTATTACGGGCTACTTTGTTCTATAAACTCCCCGAAATCTTTTACTTACGGCGAATTATACATCTTTTATGCTTCGGTACATTTTCACTATAGCACTTTATCGGTACTTTTTCGCAACAGTACCTTTGCCCTATTTACCCAAGTATAACCTCTACCCCTCCAGATCTTCGCGAAGTACGACCAGCACCGCCGCCTGCTCCTCGAGGACATCCTGGCGTCCATAGCCCGCATCCCGAGCTCCAAGCACAACCTGCGGTCCTTCCAGCTGAGCTCGGACCAGCACATCCAGATGCTGACGGCGCTAGTGCTGCAGCTGGTGCAGTGCGTGGTCACGCTGCCCGAGACGCTGTGCAAGTCGGTCGAGTCGGACAACAAAAAGGTAAGGAATTGTTTTTTTTATATAATATAGTAAAGCAAACGTCACCTGATAGTAAGTGATCACCGCCGCCCATGACTCCCCGCAACACTGTGGGTAGGGGGGGGTATGTTGCTTAGCCTTTGACAAAATTGGGCACCGGATACCGCACTCACCAAACGAAACGCAGGAACATCGTCCCTACTTACATCGGTTTTCTGTGCGATGATGGTATTTCACCGGTCCAGTCAGCCCAGTAATCGCTGCAGACAGAGCCTACAGCTAGACTCTACCACTCCTATAGTGATAAAAACAGGCAATATCTCCCAATTAGTTGGGCACTAGCCTCTTTCTTGAAAAGTGTAAGGGTATAAGCCGTATTCCACCAATCATATGAGTTTCCTCACACTGTTTTCCCTCACCATTAGTGCGTGATACATTTGTACAAAATTTGGAAAAGTCCATACTAGTTTATTAGCCCACTGCTCAGTTCCTTCCTATAGCCACTAGGTTCACACGAAAAAAGAAATCTATGCTTATGTCCAATAAGCATAGATTTCTTTTTTCTATTTCATGCTGTTTTCTAAAAAGCAGCTGGATTTAACTTTTTCTTTTCTTTTGAATGTGCTTTACCAAAACTTTTTTTTATTTGATTCTAGCATAACTTTCATTATCGATCAATTTTCTATGCTATACAAGTTTTTTTCTTTTCCAGCATGTAGATAAAGACGTAGTATTAATATCCAAGTACGAGGCGGCGATCAGCGTGGGCGGCACGTTTCTGACGTCGTTCCTGAACAAGTGCCGCAGTCGCAACGAGGATGTGGACTTTCGGCCGCTGTTTGAGAACTTCGTGCATGATTTACTGACGACCGTGAACAAGCCGGAGTGGCCCGCCACGGAGCTGCTGTTGAGCTTGCTTGGGACTATGCTGGTAAGTTGAAGATATTGAAAATGGTCAGACTTCAACTGGTCACTGTGAACTCGACTTTTTAATTTCTAGCATTTTAATTGGCTGGGGGGCGTGGCCAGGCCGGCTGACAACGATCACTCACTATTTTCTTAACGCGAACAGACTATAGTTGGTGGAGTAGGTAAAAGTGATGTTCTCATGGTAGTCTCAAGTAGCCTACTTTCTTCCCAGTGTCAACTAACTATTACAAAAATCACATTTTAGTATTTATAGTATTAAGTTAGAATTATTTGTGGTAAACTACTCAAGCATTTCCGCGATCATAATAAGCATATGAATAATCGAATTTTTTATTGATTTTGCGTTACCTTCAAAAATGAATCAAAAATAAAAATTTAAAATAGATGGCGCTGATGTCAACGATGTATAGTTCGGTAAATTCCATATTGCTATTTCAAAATGTGTCAAAACTCACGATGTAAACTAAAAATCGCGTTACACTACGTACATAACTTTCAAATAACGTTTATTGTTTGTTTTCCCCCTCCCAGGTAAAGTACATGTCGGACAAGTCAATGGAGATGTCGGTGCGCGTGGCCTCGCTAGAATATTTGGGGTTGGTGGCGGCGCGACTCCGCCGGGACTCTGTCCAGTCCCGGGCGAAACTTTCCACCATGGACGCCGTGGTGCGAGACATCAAGGCTGAGGAGGAGAAGGATCATCAGACCCAGGTAGGGATATGGAAGAAATAGTTATTGGTGCGGAGAATTAACTTCTAAAGCACACAAGTGTTATAGTGTGCTAAATGAAACAAGGGTTTATTAGATAGTTTATTTGTGCAGAGAATAAATATTATTTTTATATATATATTTTTTGAGAGAGTTGTCCCAATTTGATTGAAAAAAACAAAGTGTATCATGCGTTATACTGGTGGATGGTGAAAATTTTGGTATTTCGCGGACGTAGTTTTCCAATTTAAACACGCACGGCCGTTTGAGAAGTAATTAAAAAAAATACAAACTGCACGAAAACCCAAATTAATGGGATAGACTCTATCTATCCGATAGAGTAATTGTAAATTAAGTATTTATTTGTTCTAGGATTTTACAACGGGTCTGGATGAAGATGAAGAGCGAACGGAGTTTCTTCAACGGGTACTCCTCGACTACCTGGCTGTGAACGGCCAGAAGGACCAAGCGTGGAACTGCGCGCGGCATTTCTACATAACGCAGTGGTACCGAGACATGGTGGCGCAACCCAAGGCACCATCGCCCACCAAAAAAACCAAACACAAGTCCAAAAGAAGACACAAAGACTCCACAAGCGAAGAATCAGAACCAGACGACGACAGCGATACAGACAGGAAAGAAAAGAAGCAGCAAATCAGCGCGATTGTATCAGCAGAGAAATACAAGACGATCGAGCGACGGAAAAATTTCTTTCTAGAAAAAATCCGACCGTTTCGATACCAAGGCGGTGCTCAAGTGCAAGTGATGCAATCTTACATAGACTATAGCGGGGCGGAACTCATCGCTCAGTATCTGGCGTCCAAGCGATCCTTCTCTCAAAGCTTCGACTCGTATTTAAGAAAGATGTTAGTTATATTAGGAGAGAATACAATCGCGATCAGAACGAAAGCGATGAAGTGTCTAGCTAATATAGTGGAGGCTGATCCGGCGGTGCTGGCGCGGTCTGATATGCAGATAGGAGTTCACCGGTCGTTCTTAGACCAGTCTACAGCCGTGAGAGAAGCGGCTGTGGACCTGGTCGGGAAGTTCGTGCTGGGAAGACCGGATCTTATTGATAAATACTACGGAATGCTCTCCAATAGGATACTGGTAAGAATCTAATCTAGTGTAGGGAATGTGAAAGACTTATATTATGATAGACTTATAATCTTGCAATCATTTAATTTTGAAAAAAAAGGGTTTTAGTCTTTGCACATTTACTTTTTGGTTAGTCGACCTAAAATTACCACCTATCTCTGTCTTTTATTACTGCTTAGTAAGTGATAGCAATATTTTAAGTTTACTATCAGTAATGGTAATTCTTCAACCGCATCATTGTTAACAACACTATTTAATTTCAGGACACCGGAGTATCCGTGCGGAAGCGCGTCATAAAGATCCTGAAAGACATTTGCATAGAGTGCCCCGAGTTCCCCAAGATCCCCGAGATTTGCGTGAAGATGATCCGGCGCGTGAACGACGAGGAGGGCATCCGGAAGCTGGTGATGGAGGTGTTCCAGAACATGTGGTTTACTCCGTGTCATGGAAGTAGACCGGGGCATATGGATATGACGGCCGCGGCGGCGGATCCGCTGACGAGGAAGGTGCTGAATATCACGGACGTGGTGATCTCCTCGCAGGATATGGGGCTCGAGTGGTTCCATCAGCTGCTTACGAGTGTAAGTGTTATAATGTTCAGTAAGTTTTATGAAGCATAAAAAACGGAAGACGGTTTAAAAAAGTTTCGTAATTTTAATATTGTTGACATGTTACCTGTTTTAAATTGAGTAACTTATGAAGTAATGTCTGTCTGTTGCTAGAATTCTTCAAGATACATTTATGTTACGGAAGTTTAAAGGCTATTTACCCCCATATTCATTAAACATATTTTAAACAGTGTAGGCTTAAATTGCGTTTATAAAAAAAAGGAGTCAGAATAATAATGAACAAAAACATTTTTGACCGACCTCAGATTTAAAACCTATTTATTCCCTCAGTTATTCAAGCCGAAAGAAGACAAAGATGACTCCACCAAGATCATCTACACTCCGCCTAAGCCTTTAGTGACGGCGTGCCAGCAGATCGTGGACTGTCTCATCGAGAACCTGTTGCAACTGGAGGAAATTAACACGGACGGTGAGTTACTATTAGCCTACTAATGTTATAAATGTGAAAGTTTGTGACTATGTATGGATGTTTGTTACTCTTTCACGTAATAACTACTGGATGGATTTGGATGAAACTTTACAGTAGTATAGGTTATACATCAGAATAACACATTGGGTACTTTTTACCGCGGGAAAACTTCTCATTCCCACGGAAAACCGACTTCCACGCGAACGGAGTCGCGGGCGGCCACTAGTTATGTATAAAAGTTTCGACATATGTATTTGGAAACCACAAACTTACTTTACAGGAATATTTACTAATTTACTCTTGTGATCATAATTATAGCGGGTAAATTTTGTGAATAAAAATTGTTAGTCGAAGTCGTAAGCTTGACTTGTGTAGGAATTGAAACGAAAGAATTTGTTCGTGAATTTTATTATTATTTTCTGGCTGTATGTTCTCCAAAAAATTTAGAAGTAATAAATAAATAGTTATTATCTTGTCAAACTGGTGCTGAATTCATAGTTAAAATCCTCTGAATTAAACTATAAATATGTGTTAATTTTGACACCTCAACTCATTGTGAGCAATCTTTCAATTATTTTGACTAAATTTATTGACACGCAAGTATAACAAAGTTTTAGAGAGCGATGTGATTGTGGTATTTCCTCTAAGGGCTAATGATTGTCGTATTTCCTCTAAGGGTCGAGTGCCTCACAACGGATTCTGGCGTGTTTGTCGACGTTGCATCTCTTCGCTAAGATCCGGCCGCAGTTATTGGTTAACCACGCACTAACCTTACAGCCTTATCTCAGTTTAAAATGTCAAGTAAGTAATATACTTAATATTAATTGTTATATTTGAAAATATAATCACAAGTTAACCTCTTTCATTCTTGAATTATAAAAGTTAGCTAAATACTTGAAAGTAAAATAAAATCAATAAAAGTTAACAGTGTAAAATGAAGTAACTTAATGATAAAAAACTAAATACTAAGACTTTAAAATATATTTGTGTCGAAACTTTAAAATGGCGTTAAGTAATTTTTTTATGTAAAGTAGCTTAAAATTTACTAAGAGGTGAAAAATAATGACATTTTACATTTTAAAACCTTATTTTTACCAATATCGAACTGTTTATAATGTTGCTGCCGAATAGGCTTGAGCAATTAAGATTTAAAAACTTTCGTCGAGCTTACACAAAATTGATCACAGTTAATCAGATATAATGAATTCCATCCTTACTCTTATACATAACAATCAAGCTTAACCTCTTGTAAAAAAATCTCCTATTTCATTCTCTTTACCTTTATTATAACAATGTTTCATTGTTCCAGAACCAATTCGAGCAGCAGATAATGTCAACAGTGGCCAACACTCTAGAACTAGTGGTTCCTCTAATGGAGCACCCCAGTGAAGTGTTTCTAGCCCAGTTAGAGGAAGACGCAGTTAAATTGATATTACAACGAGGACAATTAGTTATAGCATCGTGTATAGCCCTGTTGGCAGCTATCGTTAATAACCTGACGCACAATTACAAGCTGATTAGAGATGTGTTTAATAAGTATCATGGTGAGTTTTCGTTTGTTTTATGGTGCGGTTGTTTTGTATGTGTATGTCTGTTTATGTTTGTATGTAAAAGTTATTTAAAATAATTTGTTCAAATGATCAAAAACTACTGCTTGAAACTGTTGTGATAGCAGATAGTAAGAAGAAGTATTATATTCAATTTTAGCTATGTATTTATTTGGTATTGGAGATTAATATTAAGACTAATTTGTAATGGGCTAAAATCACAATTCTATTAACGTTTTTTTTTTAAATAAGAAAAATTAAAATTCTTTTATATCTTTAAATATAAATTATGATTATTAAAATCTTATCAAAAACCCCGTTGAGCCGTATTTGCGCAAAAACAACTAAACATCAACTCCTCAATACACCATTTGACGACCTCTGTGGTGCAGCGGTATATATGTTACAGCCAAAGTAATAAATCTGGATATTATATATACTGTCTAGCCATTATATATAATGTCTACTCAATTTAGATAAAGTGATAATTGACACAAAATTAATCACATTAACTGGCTATTTTATATAATATCTTCGAAGACTTGGATAATGTAATAAAACAAGTAGATATTCGTTTGTGTTACGGCTAAAACCCGAAGCGCGGCTGCACCTAGTTTTAGCCGGTTAGAAACATCAATAGGTTAGGTTAGTTAGGTTACTTCTTTGATACTGCCCAGAAAAAAGGAGTCCCGCGTAGCGGGACTCCGTCGACTCATGATTGAAGCCAGTTTTTATATATGTTACGGCTAATACCCGAAGTGCGGTTACACCTAGTTTTAGCCGGTTAGTAGACTTTTTTATATGGGAAACTGTAAAAAAAAAAAACCTATTATATAAAAACTGGCTTCAATCATGAGTCGACCTTTTTTTGGCGGTATCAAAAAAGTTACCTAACTAACCTAACCTATTGACGTTCTAACCGGCTAAAACTAGGTGTAGCCGCACTTCGAGTAGGTATTAGCCGTAAAACAAGTCGGCTAGGCCATATTATTACTTTGACTAACTTTGACACGCTATTATGAATAATGTCCAGATAAAGTGATTAATTTATTACATTGTATAGTCAATTTGGCTATTATAAATAATTACCGGTCATTATGTATAATATCCATTTTATCACTATGACTGTAACATATACACCGGACTGCTAAACAGATGTTGGCTTGTGTCTGGGTGCAACTAGGTTCTCCCCTTGTCAATTGTGTGGTACCTATAGTACAAGCTTTGCTTAGTTTAGGGCCACACAGTTGGTGTGTCAGTCTGGAGATTTATTATTATTATTTACAAGTGGCCGCCCGCGACTCCGTTCGCGTGGAAGTTGGTTTCCCGTGGGAATGAGAAGTTTTCCCGCGGTAAAAAGTTTCATCCAAATCCATCCAGTAGTTTTTACGTGAAAGAGTAACAAACATCCATCCATCCATCCATACATCCTCACAAACTTTCACATTTATAATATTAGTAGGATTACAGTAAAAAAAAAATATACTTATGTACATAACAACTGGCTTCAATCATGAGTCGACGGAGTCCTTTTTCTGGGTGGTATCAAAAAAGTAACCTAACCTAACCTATTGATGTTCTAACCGGCTAAAACTAGGTGTAGCCGCACTTCGGGTATTAGCCGTAACATAAACATATACAAACCACTAACCCTGGTCCCGGCAGGCGTGCTGGTGCAGTGGCGCGGGCGCTGGGCGTCGCTGGGCGCGGGCGCGCGGCCGCAGTTCCGCCGCTCGCTGTTCATCGTGGGGCTGCTGCTGCGCCACTTCGACTTCACGCACGCCGACCTCATACAGCCATTACCGGTGAGTGTAGTTAGAGAGAGGGAAGTGACATTGATTTGAATTTGGAACTGATTTGATGTAATTTTGACGTCCTCTGTGGTGCAGCGGTATATACAGGGTGATTGGTAATGCGATACATTCCTTCTAAGTGGTTAAAGTAGAGCTTATTTTCAGTCAATTATGTCATATCATTCCATGTCCGAAAATTGATAATTTCTGAGATATGCAACATTGAAGATTTTTTATAAAAAACGCCATTTTCGAAGTTCAAATGAATCCTTTTAGTGAAAAAATAAAAATTAAGTTTAATGTTTTGTTGTTTTATGGTGGTTTGATAACTAAAATGATATTTGAGATTCAAATTTGCTAAAAATAATCGTCCTTATTTTAGAAAAAGTCAAGAAACCAAGAACAACCTTCAAAAAAGTTAAGTCTTATGGCAATAAAAAGCGATTCTCTTAAAAAAGTCCAAATAATATTGCGTACAAATTACATAAAAAAACTTCCCCAATTCGTTAGCTATTCAAAAAGGTACATTTGTCAAACTAAAACTAAGTATTTGATCGACAACTCTACCAATAAAAGAAGTAACCTCTCTCTTAGAACGCCTCTACTTTGTGGTTACAGCGCACTTTTGCAGTGTTTTCTTTGTTTGATGTTGATGTCTTGCACAGGGATAATGCAATAACATTAAGGTCTGCCGTGCAAGTCAAGTGCTTACTGCAACTTACTTTAGGGCCACATAATTTGTGTGTTAGTCTGGAGATTTATTAATATTATAAATGAGGTTATAGAGTAGAGATGAGACTAAGCTTCGCAGTGTTGTATAATCACTTGTAATGGAGTAGTGAATTTTAGCTGGTTTAAAAAGTGTTGGTGAATGTACTTTTTTTAGAGAAGTAAATGAAAAAATCGGGGTAATGGTGAAAACTGTACTAAAATCTGTTTCGAAGATTAAGCAGATTTAGAAGGCAAACAGATGTGAATAACAACTTCCTTTATAATACAAGCATAAAAAGTAAGACAAATTTAATCGTGATTAACTAATATAATCGATACGACTTATATTTCCCATGTTGAAATGGCATATAAAATATGAATGAACAGTTTAAGTTTATTCGAAAACCTTCAAAAACAAACACAACTGTATAATCAATCAAAAAATATTACAAAACTTCCAACCAAGTTTAGTACTATTCATATCACCTCACTTGTCTCTAACAACATTTCCCTCCACAGTCCGACATCAAAGAGCAAGTCTACAACACACTGATGTACTTCATCTCGCTGGACGACGAGGACTTCGTGTCCCACACCCTCAAAGCCCTGGGTTCCGTCTGCGTGCGGCACTACGAGTTCATGCTGCGACCAGAGCTGAAGGAGTTCTACCATCATATACTGACGTCGGAACTGGCGCCGATTGATATGAAGTCTGACGTGCTGAGGAATATAGAGATGTATCTGCAGGAGGAAGAGCAGCGGATGATCAGGCAGGATAGAGAATGTGAGTGGTTAAACTAAGGGTTGTTGAGTGATTTGAGCTAGTTTTTAGTAGTGAGTAGTGGGAGTTTTTTTCCGCCGGCTTTTTTCTCTCGGGCTACGGTTAGGTAAAGTCGAAGTTTGTAACATTGACGTTCATTAAGTATATGTTACATATCTATGATGAATAAAATAATGTTGTTTTGTTTTGTTTGTTAGTTCTACAGAGGTATTGACAAAAACAAAAAATAAATAAAAAGAAAAATAAAATCAAGCACACTTTTACTCGTAATATTTTTTCTCTATTTCTACCAAAGCTTAATCTTTTAACTTTTATTTGACTGATCAATAAGTTTTTAATTTTTTATATTCAGTAACATTTTATTTTTATCTATTATGATTGATGATATCAATGTATCTACAATAGTCTTACGCCCGAACCCAATATCGAATCTTCAATCGTAGTCTTCGCGTCGATTTCCTAGCTGTCAGAAATTCAAAACAGATCGTAGATACAACATTATAAATAAAATGTTAGGTTTACCAATATTTTAAATGTTATGCCTAAGTTTTAACTATTAATTTGTCTGAAAACAGTTAAATATACGTAAATAACATACATATTATATTTTTGTTCCGTTCTTTGCAGATTTTTTGCATAATCGCATTGTGTTTATTTAAATATTAGTAGCCAAAACTTTAATTAAGGATTGCACATCTCCTGGAAAGGCCAATCCTTCTCAATAATCAGATCAGTAAAGGTGCTTCTCGTAACTTTGTTTTACATGGACTGACGTAAAAAATCACTCAAAGAAAAGATCGATCGAAAAAATTGATATAAATAATGTTCATGGACCTGTCAAAATCTTTAGATCGGATGTTGCAATGTGCCAACCGCCATTTTCAAACAAATATGCCAGAAATAACGATCGCACCTCGAATTTGGATCGTATATTGGGACTGGGCGTTAATATTCTATTAGATTCACAACAATATTCACGACCTTTGTGTCTCAGTAAGCGCTTACTGCGTGACTAACTTTAAGACTACATAATTGGTGAATTGGTGTGTCAGTTTGGTGCTGTATTCATTATTATCCAAGTGTCTCCATACCATAACCTTACCATCTTTCCCCAGGGTCGAAGCGCTCCAAGCAAGAGAACCTGAAGGAGATGGGCGACGTCTCTTCCGGCATGGCGTCCACCGTGATCCAGCTGTACCTGAAGGAGATCCTGTCGTCGTTCCTGCACGGCAGCACGGCGGTCAGGTCCAGCGCCATGAAGGTGGTGCAGCTGGTGCTGGCGCAGGGGCTGGTGCATCCTGTCCAGGTAACGAGGCTGCTGGTGCCAGCTCCACGGTGGCAGCTGTGCCTGGAGGAGATCCTAAAGGAGATGGTGATGTTTTCTGCAGCATGACGTCCAGACAATTTTGAGAATCGGACAGGAAACTTAGTTTTGTAGTGGTTGTCTTTATTTAAGCAAAAGCGCGCACGTTTTTGAAGATTTTTATTTTGTTATAAATTTTGTAAAAAAATGTGTATACATCAGTGGCCTGGGAAAGTAACCTAGGGATTTTTTTCAATATTACAAAGTTAATATTACAAATCAAAATACATCACTATTTATATTTTCTGAAACGAAAGTGAACTTATGACTTAAGAGAAGGTTTTGGTAGAAGGTTTGACTTGCTTGGAAGAAGGTTTTATTATGACATCACCTGAACCTGTGACTTAGAAGAAGTTTTCGCTATGACATTACAATAATTATTGCCACTTATCATACCTATTTCATCAAACTACAAAGCAACACTACTAAAAACTGTCATTCTTCCAGATCGTGCCGTACTTAATCTGCATGAGCACGGACACAGAAGTAACCGTCAGCCACACGGCCGACAAGAACCTGCAGGAGATCGACAAGAAGTACCCCGGGTTCATACACATGAAGGCGCAGCTCGGGATCAAGCTGTCGTACCAGCTGCAGAAGATACTGCAGGCGAATAACAAGGACGGGGTTATTAGAGGGTTTAGGTGAGGATTTTTGTTATATAAACTAATAATATTATTTATTACTAGTGGCCGCTTGCGACTCCGTTCGCGTGATAGTAGGTTTCACGTGGGAATGAGAAGTTTTTCCGTGGTAAAAAGTACCCTATGTGTTATTCTGATGTATAATCTATATTACTGCAAAGTTTCATCAAAATCCATGCAGTACGAGGGAGCGTTTTTATGTTCGCGGAATGGAGGGTAAGGGGTGGAAATAGATAAAACAAATTATTTTTCCTTTTCAATATATTCACCTGCAAGTCGGATACATTTTTCAGAACTTTCAATTAATTTATTTATACCCTCATAAAAAAATGTTTTATCTTTGTCTTCAAAATACGCTGAAACTGCCTCCTTAACTTCATCATCGGTGGTAAATTTTTTACCCCGAAGCTCTTTTTTCATTTTTGGGAAGAGGTAATAATCACTCGGGGCTAGGTCTGGGCTGTAGGGTGGGTGGTTTAAAATATCGAAGCCCACCTTATGCAGGGCAGCCAACGCAACGCGACTCTTGTGGACGGGCGCATTGTCGTGCAAAAGCAGCACACTCTTCGTCAATTTTCCCTGTCTTTTCTCTTTAATGGCTTCTTTTAGTCGCTCTAATATTGAAGCGTAGTATTCTCCGGTTATAGAAACACCTTTATCTTTATAATCGATCAACAATATTCCTTCTGAGTCCCAAAAGACCGTTGCCATGAGTTTCCCAGCTGACTGTGACACCTTAAACTTCTTGGGGGGTGCTGTGCCCTTTATATGCCACTGCATGGAGTCTTTTTTCGACTCAGGTTCATAATGATGAACCCAAGTTTCGTCTCCAGTAACAATTCGACTCAATACACCATCCTTGTCGTCACTGCAGAGGTCCAAAAATGCACGTGAACACTCTACGCGTTGTTGTTTTTGCGGCGGCGTGACTTTTCACTCCCGATTATGTTGCTTGGTTGACGATAGCTCAAAGACTAATTGTCTGATAACAATGAAACCTCGTATTTATACTAATTATGAGTCACTGAACGCGTTACGGTCCTAATGACCCCCCTAATCACCCCCCTCCAACCCTCTCATTCCGCGAACTTAAAAACGCACCCTAGTAGTTTTCACGTGAAAGAGTAACAAACATCCATACATCCATACTCACAAACTTTCACGTTTATAATATTTTATTTAATTTTATTAGTAGGATCTAGACTCATGATAAATGTTGACTTTTGTAAGTTATAAGAACTCCCTTTAATTTACCGTTTCCTTGTTTCATCTTAATATCAAAAGTATTATTTAGTGAATTATCAATTTTACTGTTAACTTAAGAAGCCAACATTTCAGTTAAATCCTACTAATATTATGAACGTGAAAGTTTGTAAGTATGTATGGATGTTTGTTACTCTTTCACGTAAAAACTACTGGATGGATTTGGATGAAACTTTGCAGTAATATAGGCTATACATCAGAATAACACATAGGCTACTTTTTACCGCGGGAAAACTTCTCATTCCCACGGGAAACCGACTTCCACGCGAACGGAGTCGCGGGCGGCCACTAGTATTGTATAAAAACAAGGGGCTGATATGTAATTGGTGTACATGGAAAAACTAAAAAATAACTTAACTGAAACATCTATTCTATTTAGTTGGTCTACTTAGTCCGTGTTGCAGATACATCGTTTTAGATACCTTTATTTGCATTAAAAATTACTTTAACACAACATAATTTTTTTTTTTTTCAATTTCATATTAAATTATGTATTTATCCAGGAAAAAAGATCAAGACGACCTCCCAAGCGCACTGAACGGGTACCTCTACTCGCTTCTGCGAAACACGAGGCCGCAGCGAAGGGCACTCATATTGTCTCTACTGAAACAATTTGACGATGTCTCTGTAAGTACTATTCAATTTATTGTGGAAGTTATAAATTTGATGGGAATATTTACTGCTAAGTAGTGTTATTGTGTACATTTTTTGATGTGTGACGTAAAACTTGGGGTTAAAATTTAAGGAAACATGTTGTAGAATATCTGTTTATTAAAAGTTATTACTCAGAGATAAACCTTACGGCTACTTTCTTTCCAACTTGTTAAATAACTAACATTTCACTTAATTTTGGTTTGTTTTCCTTAATAAGTTGATTCTTACATTATTTGTTACCTCTTTCAACACATCTTAACATCTCTTTTAATAATTAAGATGTTCCGCCGTCTTCTGAATTGTGATTTTAAAGTTGAGTTACATTTAAGTACCATAGTAATCAACTTCAAGTTCCCAATTCGGAGTTCTCTAGTAAAATAATTATTTTTATATATTCTTATTGAAACATTTGCTTCTAGACCGCGCCTTTAGACCAGATGCTATATCTGGCGGACAACCTGAGTTACTTCCCGTATCAAGTAGCGGACGAGCCTCTGTTCATCATACACCACATAGATATTATCATATCCACATCGGGATCCAACTTGTTACAGCATTTTAGAGAGGTAACTTACATTTTTGATGTCACAATTGCTTTAATTTTGTAAAATTTGTGATGGAAAATTGTAAAGAACTTAAATCACCCATGTGCAAAAATGTTAACTATTAGGAATACAGTTTTTTTTTTCGAATCTATTATTTGCCCATTCGGTTTAGATCTGGTTGCTAGCTACTGAAGAGTTATCATGCATTTTTTAATTAACGGTGTTATTAATTATTCAGTTAATAAATAATCTTTAAATTGTAATCGTAATTTAAGAAATGCTCTCCTATTTCTACTTACCAAATCCTTTACCTATAACAGAAGTGCTTACTGCGCTTAATACAAAACCATTCAGTTGGTGTAGTAGTCTTAATATTATCATCTGAACTCCTAAATATAAACATACACTCTTCTACCACATACATTTTTCAGCTCTGTCTACATACGAAATTTTACTTCAACTTTGCGGTAATCCATTTAGAACAAAATTGTAATAGAATTTCCAATATTTACCGTATTTACAATAATTCCTACACCAATTTCCACCAACATTGCCTATACAGGGCGTCCCAAGACTACGGTACATCAAGGGAAAGTACCTTAAATATCGTCTTGGGACGCCCTGTATAATAATGAATACCCCCAGGGCCTCACCCCATCTACCTGCGACAAAGAGCCCCTCGACGAAGAAGAAGACGAAGAAGAAGCCGAATCCCTCCTCCAGCGGCTGCCACCAGACACGCGGCCCCTGCGCGCCGCCATGCTGCAGGCGCGCGGGTGTCTACTGCTGCTGGTGCTCAAGCAGCACCTCAAGATGCAGTACGGACTCAGCGATGTGTGAGTGGAATCCCTACTAATATTATAAATGCGAAAGTATCTCTGTCTGTCTGTCCGATTTTGATGAAATTTGGAATGAAGAAAGAACTGAACTTGGGAAAGGAGATAGGGTACTTTTTACCGCGGGAATACTTCTCATTCCCACGGGAAACCAACTTCCACGCGAACGGAGTTGCGGGCGTCCATTAGTAACAAAATACAACATACCGGCCGCATTAAGAACCTCCTCCTTTTTTGAATGTCGGTTAAAAATGTAGGTTTAGGTTCGGGAGTAGTGTCGGGTGATGGATTGATTGCTTCCCCAATAAACAACTATGTCTCAAATTCAAATAAATTTTTGTAGAAGAGTTGTTTTCATTAGGATCAAGACAATTAATCATTTTAAGCACAAGGTTCTTTCCAAATTTCGTTTTGAGTGATCGTACTATTCCCTGATCCATTTGATGTTGTATTCGGCGGAAGGAAAGCAAATGACTTTAAATCAGTAACATTTGGATGCAATTATCAACCAGTAAAAAAAGTTTTTCTTCTTCTTCATCAAATCCCGATCCAAGCTCTACGATTGTTAGCATAATCGACAGGTAATGATTTGACACTGCTAAAACATCTTGGTTTTTGTGACGAGCATTTTTTTTTCTCTGTGCCACTCATATTAGCTGCTATCATGAATGAATTTTGATCAACGATACATGAATTTGTCTTAAACAATTGAACAACCTTACATGAGAACAATCTTATACAGGGTGATTGGTAATGCGATACATTCCTTCTAAGAGGTTAAAGTAGTGCTTATTTGCAGTCAATGATGTCATACCATACCATATCCGAATATTGATAATTTCTGGGATATGCAACATTTAAGATTTTTTATAAAAAAAAACAATTTCGAAGTTCAAATGAATCCTTTTAGTGAAAAATTCAAAATTAAGTTTAATGTTTTGTTTTATTATGGTAGCTTGATAAGTAAAATGATATTTTAGATTCAAATTTTCTAAAAATAATCGTATTTATTTAAGAAAAAGGCAAGAAAACCAAGAACAACTTTAAAAAATAGTTAAGTCTTATGGCAATAAAAAGCGGTTTTCTAAAAAAAAGTCCAAATATTGTTGCGTACAAATTACATAAAAAACTTACCCAATTCATTAGCTATTGAAAAAGGTTCATTTGTCATGCTAAAACTAAGTATTTGATTGACAACTCTACTAATAAAAGAAGTAACCTCTCTCTTAGAACGCCTCTACATTGTGATTACCGCGCACTTTTGCAGTGTTTTCTTTGGTTGTTGTCGACGTCTTGCACAGGGATAATGCATTAACACAAACACAAAATACATTTAAGAATACAAATAACATTTAAGATCTGCCGTTAAATAAATACATTTTCTGAAAAGCCAAGCCCTCAAGTGTGTAGCTTTTGCAGTTAATTAGAAAAAAAGAGTATACTGAGTGCGGAAAAAGTTACTTCTATTAAAAGAAAGAAAGCTAACTAAATCTTTTTCATTAATCACTACACATCACATGTTGTTTTTTATTTGGTCGATGTCGCCAGCTCTTGTGGTGGTTGCTAGATTTCTGCGAAAAACATCTATCATTTCTTCATAAATGTATGAAAGAATTAAGGGAACTTTTTACCGAAACCGACTTCTACGCGAACGGAGTCGCGAGCGGCCACTAGTTGTAAAATAAAAAACTATCCTCACGTTCTTTTTGAGATATTTAGACTTTGCCATTTGGTTCAAATGTCTGAACGGAGTGTTATACCTAATTTAACTTAACTTTTACAAATTTGTGCTATGGTTTTTTACTATTTTTTTTACCTAAATTTCTTAAAAATTTCACGTCTTTTACTAAAATTTGAAAAAAAGAACACTTAATACAGATGCGCATAGATGATAAAGGTAAAAATAAATATAAGTGGTTAGGGGCGGCATATTTCAGTTTTGCCCCGCCTAAAAAAAATTGAAGATCCGGGGCTGCATCAGAATAACACATAGGGTACTTTTTACCGCGGGAAAACATCTCATTTCCACAGGAAACCGACTTCCACGCGAATAGAGTCGCGGGCGGCCACTATTTTATCTTGTAGTTTGATTCTTAAAACAATTCGTAAAATAGAAAAATGACTCAATAGGTTTCCGTTGAAAAATAAACGAAAGTAATTTTTCTCAAAATGTTTGAACTTAGTGTTCCATTTAAACGTTTTAAAGATTAAGTTAAACTCACGTCTTTCAATAAAAAAAGAACACTCAATGCTGTATGATGTACATAGCAATGACCAGGTTTCGTTTTCGCAAGCAGTTTTTTTACACCCCTTATAAATAGTTTATTAGTGATGAAAAAAAAACAATACATCAATTATAAATTTACAATTTAATTACTAGAATTAATGTAAATCATATAACTGCGATCGAAGGCGTTGAATTTCAAAGGGGCGGCAAAAAGTCTACAGGCGGCAAATCTGGAAAATTCTATAAAAAAATAACTATATACTAACTTGTGACGATGTATGTTTTTGTGATGTACAGAAGCTATCGGCAAAATATAAGCGGTATGTACCGGTTCGGGTGCTTTAGTATTTTCTGGTCTGAGTGTTTCCTCCAGTTTATTGTGTGGTTCATTACTTTAGGGCTACATGGATAACGTTGATTGTAACTTCATATAATGCAAACATTTTTTAACACTTTTTTTATCATCTGCCACAGAAAAATCGGGCAATACTCCCCGTCCGAGAACGTCAAAGTGTACGAGAAGGCGATCTCGCGCCGCGCCGCGGCCGAGTTCAGTCCGCGCGCCACCGTCGCGCAGCTGGCGGACAGCGAGCACTCCGAGCACGCGCGGGACCAGCGCCGCCTCGTGGAGCACTACCTCGAGGTAAGATTACATCACACGTCAACAATAGGCCAACACTCCACCGTGTCAACTAGCGGACAGCGAGCACTCCGAGCACGCGCAAACGTGGAATACTACCTCGAGGTGGGATTTACACCATCATCATCATCTTTATCATTACATAGTATAAATCCAAGTCGCTAATTCTGTCTGTTTGTATGTTTGTCCGCTAACTCCTCCTAAACTACGTAATGGATTTTGATTCGGGTTTCGCTTTCTTTTAGGATATTTACTCATTTAAATTTGTAAATAAAGAAAATTCTGATAAAGTTATTTTAAGTTAGCTTAAATTCAACGTATTATGAATAAGTCGCGCAACATTACATTACGAAGCGTGGGCGGGTCACCATATTAAGGGTTCCTCAACACCAGGGTACACAAACTGTGTGTTAATGGCTAGATGTTTTTATTTTGTGGTCCCTGTTAATAATATTGAAAACTAAGTGGTCCTTGGTCAAAAAAGATTTATCCGATAAAAGCACATTTAAGGTATATGGAAGGAAGGCTCCGTAAACATTGCTTGGTCTTGTCAAAATAATATTTTCCCTGAAAACAATATTAAATTGCCGCAATTTTTGAGCTGTTGTTTTGATAATTTCTTTGGTAACTATACTCTATTCGCGTTAAGAAAATAGTGAGTTATCGTTGTCAGCCGGCCTGGCCACGCCCCCCAGCCAATTAAAATGCTAGAAATTAAAAAGTCGAGTTCACAGTGACCAGTTGAAGTTTGACCTTCGAACAAAACGGTTGTGTATATTGCGTGATTCGTCAAACAAAAATTTTTGAAAATGAATACTTCACCAATTCCAAAGAATAAAAGTGGATCAATAATCCATAGTGAACGACTTTAAATTGTGTGATTTAAATTCAACTGTGGAGAGCACAGTCATAGAAACAGCAAAAAGTGCATGCGGCGTGTCCGAAAATACTGTTTATAAAATTATTATTTTTCTTTTGTACTTTTACTCCACTGTGAATACACCCTTATCCTGTAGTTGTCACTATTTTCTTAACGCGAACAGACTATATTAAAATTATGTTAAATAGAAAAAGTTAATAAACGTAACTTAAAAGAAATTGAGAACTAATATAAATCACAGTGTAGAATTAATTTGTTCTTGTCCTACCGCAACTCATTACGTCAAATCCCTACTAATATTATAAATGCGAAAGTAACTCTGTCTGTCTGTCTGTCTGTCTGTCTGTCTGTCTGTCTGTCTGTCTGTTACGCTTTCACGTCTAAACCACTGAACCGATTTTGATGAAATTTGGTATGAAGAAAGAACTAAACTTGGGAAAGGACATAGGGTAGTTTTTACCGCGGGAAAACTTCTCATTCCCACGGGAAACCGACTTCCACGCGAACGGAGTCGCGGGCGGCCACTAGTAATAAATAAATGAATAAAGTAAATAAAGCTTAGTTCATTTGTTACTCTTTTTGCCATTATTTACAATGGTGCCGATTCTAAATAAAACAATGGGTAAGAATTTGAATCCTGTCAAATTAAAAATTGCCTATATTATGACGCGGCTCAAGCAAGTTGAGGCTAGACCTAAATTTACTGTAAAGTGAACTAAATTTAGTTAGACCAACATACTTGTATTTTTCTTATACTGTGTATGAGAAAATAGCGGCAATATTTTTAGCCCTACTAATATTATAAATGCGAAAGTAACTCTGTCTGTCTGTCGGTCTGTCTGTCTGTCTGTCTGTCTGTCTGTCTGTTACGCTTTCACGCCTAAACCACTGAACCGATTTTGATGAAATTTGGTATGATGAAAGAACTGAACTTGGGAAAGGACATAGGGTACTTTTTACCGCGGGAAAACTTCTCATTCCCACGGGAAATCGACTTCCACGCGGACGGAGTCGCGGGCGGCCACTAGTAATAAATAAATGAATAAAGTAAATAAAGCTTAGTTCATTTGTTACTCTTTTTGCCATTATTTACAATGGTGCCGATTCTAAATAAAACAATGGGTAAGAATTTGAATCCTGTCAAATTAAAAATTGCCTATATTATGACGCGGCTCAAGCAAGTTGAGGCTAGACCTAAATTTACTGTAAAGTGAACTAAATTTAGTTAGACCAACATACTTGTATTTTTCTTATACTGTGTATGAGAAAATAGCGGCAATATTTTTAGTTTATATTGGTTTAGAGAGTGTTTTCAGAATAAATAACTGTTTTTTACTTCCTACAAGTAGGTTACTAGTTGTAACCTACTTGTAGGAAGTAAAAATCGGCGGAACCTAGATTCAGACATCCAAACTAAATAAATGTATGTTGCAGACTACGTTCAAGAAAATAATATCACGTTTGTCCGCAGTTCAAGCAACTAATGCTGAAGTTCGACCCCGAAGAAGAAGAGGAGGAGGAGGCGCCGGGCGCTGGGGGTGCCGCCCCCGCCCCCGCGCCGCCTGCCGCCCCCGCTGGTGCCGCCCCCGCGCCCGCGCCCGCCCCCTAGCGCCCCCCCGCCCCCGCCCCCGCCCCCGCCCGCCGACGCGTGTACAGAACATCTCCCCCCCGACGTCTCGCGGATCCCACTCACTGATCTTAAATACATTTATATAAGTTATATTACAACATAGTTTTCTTTTTCGAACGATTTTGTTTTTATACTTTTAAGTCTTGTGTGTAGAGAATTTTTATGATTAATATAAAAAAAAAGTATATGTACCTACTCCGATTTGATTTTTATCGAGTATCTTCTGTTATTCCGTCGATTTTTCGAGATGTATAATTTTAGTTAGATCTATTTAGCGTAACGATATCGGAGGTTAATTAATTATTGTATAGAACGTAGCTCTGTCTTAAAGTGACATTACGAATAAAAAAAATCTGCATAATTTTATACATACTTGGACATATGTAATACTGAATAAAAGATTTATGTTGACACGAAGGGTTACTGCAATAAACTGCATTTCTTATTATAAGAAAATCATTAAAGCAACAAAGCTAGATTTTTTACAAATATTACTTTTAATGTTTACCCTATATTATTAGTACATACAATGAATTACTTACAAATTAGTTGCAATAGATAGCCAATTCAAATGCAACTTTATCACAAAGACATAACACGGTAATATCTACACTATATACAAATTATGAAGGTATGATTTTGCTTTGTTTCTCTTCTGAAACGGCAAATTTGTTGCACAAGAAGAAAATGAGTGTTTCTGAAGTAGCTTTGACTTTTCCTTCAGCTATGAGCTTCTTCAAGTTACGGATCCTCTGCTTGTGAGGGTACTCGTTGCCGGTGTGTTTGAACTGAAATCAAATAACAAGGTTAGAAGGGGGGAAATGTGGTTTAGTTTATCTGAATTAGAGATGCGCCGAGTAACACTTTTGCCGAGTTTTACTCGGTTCAATTTTTTTTTAACCGAGTACTCGGCCGAGTAACTCGGTTCTATCAAATTCCCGAATTCGCGCGCGTAAACAAGTACAAACGGAAGCAAGTATATTTAGAAGAAAATTTGTTGGCAAATGGTGGACAAGGCACCAAACAAGGCATCATAATTTACATTTATTAAATTTTAATTATTGTTCTCTTAATTTTGTCTCACTAAGTACTCATGCATTAGTACAATTTTGATTTTATAACTTGAGATTGTCAAAGATTTTCACTATTGTTTTAATTATATCTACCTAAATATATTGCTTCCTTTATACAAAGTATACTCGGCATTAGTATACCGAGTTACTCGACCGAGTACCGCGTACCAAAAAACCAGGTATAAACCGAGTACTCGGCCCATCACTAATCTGAATCCTGTTACAAATCTTTGCACAACTGTACAATAGCTATTCAAAACACTTTTGTTCTTGGAATCGAACACACTATTAGATGAATTGTAGAAATCATGATAGTAATCTGTGTTTTCAGTTAACCCACTCCGAAGCACTTTATATCGGCAACAGTTATCCGTCATGCCGCTTATTAATATAGTCTGAAACCTTTTGTTTAAAACTATTAAGTGCAATAGTTTGGCCTTTTATCTAGGTAAGGTTTCTTCACGTCTACATAATGCAAATTTACAGTCGCATTGACTCTATACGTTTTTCATTTTTTAGTTAATTATTTGATACTAGCGACCCGCCCACGCTTCGCAATGGTGTAATATTGCCGACTTGCTCACAAAACATTGATTTTTGGCTTGAACTTAAAAAAGCTTTTTCCGATTGTTCTTTATTTACAATAAATGAAAAAAATACTTAAAAAATGCTGAAAACCGCATTAAAATTCCTCAACTGGGTTAGGGGGAGTTAGCGGCCAAACATACAAACAGACAGAATTGGCGACTTCGATTTATACTAGAGATGCACCGAGTAACACTTTTGCCGAGTACCGAGTACCGAGTATTACTCGGTTCAAGTTTTTTTTTACCGAGTACTCGGCCGAGTAACTCGGTTCTATCAAATTCCCAATTTCGCGCGCGTTACCAAGTACAAACGAACACAAGTATATTTAGAAGAAAATTTGTTGGCAAATGGTGGACAGGACACCAAACAAGGCATCATAATTTACATTTATTAAATTTTAAATAATGATTATTTTTATTACTGTTCCTTTAATTTTGTCTCACTAGTACTCCTGCATTAGCATAATTTTGATTCTATTACTTGAGGATGTCAAAGATTTCCTCAATCAGTACGTTTTGATTAACACTGTCAATTTCAATTATATCTATCTAAATATATTGCTTTCTTTAAACAAAGTATATTACTTTTTTGGTACTCGGTACTCGGCATTCGTATACCGAGTTACTCGGCCGAGTACCGAGTACCAAAAAACCCGCCGAGTACGCCGAGTACCGAGTATTAACCGAGTACTCGGCCCATCTCTAATTTATACTATGTAATGAAGATACTTACCTTATCCTCCTCCTGAGGCTCGGGCGGCGGGATGCCGATGATGGAGGAGTCCCACATGACAGGGTGCCACGGGCGGCGCACCGCGCGCTCCGGCGCCACCAGGCGCTGCGGCGGCCGCAGCGGGAGAGATCGCACGTCCACGAACTCCTCGTCTTCCAGCTGGAGGACCTCGCCGCTCATTGTGGGAGCTTGGTTGTCCTTGGAAGTTTATTTATTTATTTATTTAATAGTTCATAAACATGGGTAATAGAAATAGTACATGACGACAAGTAGTAAGTAGTACAGCCATGATTCGCCTTAGGCATACGAACAGTTACGACAGTTAGGCATACGAGAAGTTAAATGTTAAAAGGTTTTTAGTAGATCTTTAGATTTTAACAGCAGCAGAGTTAAAAGGTAATGGCTTTGATCACAAGGTACGTTAGCAGGAACTAAGGTAATGAGATTAAACTTATTAACATGCCATAAAGGACAACGAGCCAAAAGATAAGCCCAATAAAGAAAGGCTCTCACAAAATAAAATAAAAACTCACGGATGGCTCAATAAGGGCATCTCTAGTGTGCGTCAGCAAATTTTACTTGTGCTTCTTAATCGTTATTTTTAAAACTTGTAACGATTCCTTTAATTAACTTACCTACTAGTTTTACGAAATAAACCTAAATTCTCATCTGTGTAAATAGTCCCGGGATATTTAAAATTTAGTCCAACATAACAAAGTATTTTAGATCTTACCTAAATCTAGGCTTCGCGTAAAACCGGCAATGTTTCCGCTACCAAAATAAACAACTGACGCTAACCTCAGTAAAACTACAGTGCGCATTAACGTTTTTTATTCAAGTAGCTTGGCAATGATACAAGAAATCATTTAACGATGTCGAATTTATCAATAGACGTTTCCACTACGATATAATTTAGATGATAGGTAGGTATCAATAAATAGAGGTACCTAATCGATAATGAATTAATGTTTGTAGGTATATTTTAAAGTAGGTAGTTCAATCAATATATATTTTGCGAAGATAATTTATAGTTGAAAATAAAATAAAGTAAGAAATTAATTTATTAATAATTTTAAAAAAATGTTAAGTCTGTACCTATGTAGTTATCGAAGAAAAAGTAAAGTACCTATTTACGAACTTCTAATGATGAAAGGAGGAAAAGGTAGGTACTCACAGTAAATTACACCGTCCGATTAATTAATCGACAACTAACAATGCAAAATTCGCAGACCGGGCGTCAACACGCAGCCGCTGTTTCCAATCTGTATTATTATTGGCGAGCAATCCCAACACTTTATTTATATTCTGGTACAGTGAACTGATGCACGGGTCGGACGCAACTGAATTAATTACTTTCTCTCTCCGCTAGCCTGATCCGACGGGTATTGTGTGCCTCCCTGTGACGTCTCTTGGACAATTACCAGAAAAAATATCAACATCGGTATTGTTTTCTAGGACGGTGACCGATATTGATGCCAAATTATATATGTATTCGGTTACTGGTAAAGGATATATGAAAATTACGTTAAAACTTTTTGTAAGTTAAAACCTACTGCAATGACTGAAGGCAAGAAGAGAAAAGGTGTTTTAAATTAAACACAAGTAACTAGATTTGTCTAGTCAATTCCAAATTTATTATTTTTAAAACTAGTTAACAATACAGTAAAAAAACAATGCAGTTCCAGTCAATAATTTCATTATTTGACAAATTGCTAACATTTTGATAAACCATGTCTATTTTTTGCAAAACAATTTCAACACTGCAGACTGCAGCTTTTTGTCTAGATTTCTGAAATACGAAATCTTTATTTGCTAATTCGTGAAATCAATTTCGGTTATGCAACCAACAAGTAATTTACCCGTAACATTCCACTTAGGTTTTATCTAAAAGTATTGAACAACGGTCACGCTCTATTAAGCTCCAGTGCCGATGTTATTGGTCAATAAACTTTGGTGACTTTTACGCACCTGCAACTGCTTCGTCAAAGGAAGCTTCGTGCTCTGATCTTGACAACATGTACTCGGGCAGAGTGACGCCGAGGGCAGCGCTGTACCGTGGCATGGTCTCAGACCAGTAAGCTCCTTTAGAGTTATCTCCTGAAAACTCTTCAGGCGGGGCTACATTGCTCTTGTCAACGATAGCCGCACGCTCTTCGGCCTCCTCTTCTTCTGCGACGCTTCTTTTCACCTTGTGAACTAGAGCAGCTCTTCGAGGGTTTACATTTGTAGCAGCTGCAACTTGTGCAACTTGGGGAGCCTTCCTCCTTTTTAACTTTTTTCCGTAGCTGCCGTTGGCCACTACATATGCGTCGGACCTTTGCGGCTTAGGAGCGCTTGTAGTCACTTGTTGGCTTTCGGCTCCATCTAAAGTCGCTGGCTTTGATGTGAATTCCTTGACTTCTTGATAGGCCAAGTGACTTTGCTGGGGTGCTGATTCAGATACGAACATGCACTCTTCGTTCTTGAGACCATTTTTATCGATGCATTGGAAACATGTCATCCCATTTTTGTTTACTTTATTGCACGACGATCGGTCCTTCTTTTTGAATTCGGCCAAAACATGTTCGACATCTTTCTTGGGTTCATTGTCGGTATAAAGTTCGGGTATTGCCTTTTTGTAGTTGTATGGTTTAACAACAGAATCAGAAGAGTCTTCGGAGCTTTCGCTCTCACTCTCGTCCGCTGTTCTTAGAGACTCGCTAGGCGTGGGTTTAGATCTGTGAATGTAATATGCTTTATACTTATCATCGTCGGAATCGTCATCTTCGTTTTTGTATTCGCCAGCATGCCTCTTTTCCGGACCGGACTCATGTTCACTTTCGCGAGAACTCTTTTCGTTTTCTGGGGCTTCTTGATATTTTTCTGCTTTTTTTGGATTGTCGTTTTTATTTTCGGGTTCATCTGGTTCATCGTTGCTGTCAAACTTCTTTTCCTTCGAGTATGCGTATTTATTGTTTTTCGGTTCTTGCACATACGAGCAAGACTCGTAATTTCCTCCTGTTTTTGGATCCTTGCAGACCATACATGTCATACCATCTTTCTGGGACTCCTTACAATTTCCAGGATTCTGTTTGATTTCAGCAGCTTGTTTTTCTGAAAGTTCTTTTATTCTGTCATATTCTTTATGGTCGTAGCCCGAGTCGTATGCGTAGGGGTATTCGTAGTCTTTGTTAGGATCTTTTTCTTCTTTGTATGCGCTGCTGTAATGTCCATCGTCGAACTCCTTGGGCCGTGACACATATTCGGCTCTGTAATCGTAAGGGTCATCTTCCTCTTGCTCGCTCTTCTTCCGTCCACTTTGCCTTCTACTGCCAGCGTACCGTCTTATCCGTGATGCTCCTGGAAGATAATGATTGGGTTTGTAATCAGATTCCAAGTTTTCAGCGGTTTCCTCTCTACGGTATTTAGCGGGGTGAGCGATTTCGAGATTAGTGGGGGTAGGCTGGAAGTAGTTGGAGACAGTTGGGTTTTGTTTCAGTGCTGCTAATATTTCTTCCCCCTGTTCTTGTTCAGGCTTGTAGACTTTGTAGTCGGCATCGTGGACAGTTCTAATGTCATAAAGCTGGTTAGCTTGTCGGAGGGGAAGCGAATGAGGATTTTGTTGAATTCTTGGTGGTGCTCTCAGTTTAGCTGATTGCACCAGCGGTCTAAAACCTTGGCTGGCGATAGGATTGAAACCAAAATTCTCATGAGAGAAAACGTTGTTATTAGGGGCAGAACGTTTTTGAATCGAATCTAAAGTTCCACTTGAACCGGAATCATACACCTCAGGCAAGAGACTGCTATCCGCTTTTAAAATAGCTGCTGCTACAGGGTCTGATGCTAATGCCGAAACATCTGTGAACATTTTGATTGATTATCACTTTAAACTTATTGAAATAAGACCATTTTTAAAATAACTTATAAAGAACTGACCTGCTCGACCTGCATCAAAGATTGGCGAGAAATCCAACTCCTGAACGAAACCTTGGTCTTCACTGGATAACACTCCGTCACATGTCACCAATATAAATAACTGCAAAACGAATATTTTGATTAACTTCTCGTACTTATATTCCGACTTCAAATGAACCAAGACTTTCGTACCAGACATCCGTATCTAGACATCGTCGAGGTGGGTATAAACCCAAATGAGGACTGGTTGCGGCGGCTGCTCTACCGAGTGACGTTTGTGTGTCGTGAACGAGATGAAAGTAACGCGACAATAATGCAATGGCATGGTTTTATAGGCGTTAATATTGCGAAGGTAAAGATCGCTGCAACCGCGAGTGTGCAGTGAGCCGTGTCGCCTTACTCCACCAGGGGGTCGAGAGATCAGACTAATGGCCGGTATTGTAAACATTGCAACGTCACGGTACCAAATTAAAGCTTTACTCAAAGTTAATAATTAGCAGTACGTGATTGGCTATTGTTTATGAAACTTTATTCGGCAGGTACCTACTTACTACGGTACGTGATTCATGAAATACAAATTTTGTTTAGCAGTTAGCTCTGGTTATATAAGTAACCACAACTCCCGCAGGTCAGTAAAACAAAAAGCAATGCAATTCGACCAAAACGTGCCACCGTTGTAAACTAACAAATGTTATGTCTGCCAATCAGTCTAAGGGAAATGTTTGAAAACACGCCACTTTATACGAAAAGAAAAGCTAGTTGGTATAAAAATGTATTTTTATTAATTTTCAGTTGGCAGATCAATATAACCTTAATATAAAGTTTTGTAACAATATTGCACAATCATTATCATCATTATCGTTACATAGTATAAATCCAAGTCGCTAATTGTGTCTGTTTCTATGTTTGTCCGCTATCTACTCCTAAACCACACAACGGATTTTAATGTGGTTTTCGCCATCTTTTAGGGAATTTATTCATTAAAATTTGTAAATAAAGAAAAATTAGAAAGTTTTTTTAAGTTAGCTAAAATTCAATGCCTCGCGAGCAAGTCGGCCAAAATTACACCATTGCGAAGTGTGGGTGGGTCGCTAGTATGTAATATTACCATTTTGAGAGACAGAGACCATCGTTAAATTCGAAAGTTTTCATACATTTTCGCTGCATAATATCTCAGGTATGAAAACTGAGTCTTTGAATCATATTAAATTCAAATATGTATCCTTTAATACCTTCGATTAACATTTTTTCCCTATACATACTATCATATTGTATGCTATTTAATACTAAAGTACACATATGCCGTTACAAATATACAAAATAGGAATGGTACCATTATTTGCAATCACCAATCATCACAAGGTTCATTCGTAAACAATTTCAATCGATAAAGGCCGATCATAAATAAGGTTATAAATGGAATCATCTGCATCCGTCTGGAATATTCATATTTGTTCTAATTTTTGCAGTAACTGGCGCTTCACGGGATCATCGTCTTTTTTGAGGGCCAGTAACATGGATTTCTGTAAAAAAAAGTTAACATCTAAAAATCTAAATAGTACAAAACAGAAGTTTATGATAAATGTAAATCTTCTAAATGTTTAAACAGATGAGAATAGCAGGGCATTGTGTTATTTTTTTAACAAAACTTTATTTAGTTCCAGTTTCATATTTCTTATAGTTGAAGTAGAGTGCCAGGTACTCATCAAATACCTAAACTTTGTCTAAATTTGATTAAGTACTTGAGTTGTGTCCGATTTTTTTCTCGGTTTGTGATATCAATACCCATGTCAACATAATATTTAGAACCGTCATTACTAACATCCATCTTATCACTGCTATCCTGCACTTTCTTCGCCAGCCCCCACAAGTTGACGGCCAGGCTCAGCATCGGTCCCTGGTTCAAGTCCCCGCGCCGCGTCACCCTCCAGAACAACTCCAGCGCTAAATCATGCTGTTTCCTACTCTCTTTCTGGTCGCCGAGGGACTTTAACACGGATAATAGTTCTTGACAGATGTTGGTGGCGTGGCTGTCTAGAGTAGAGAGGAAGTCTGGGTCCGAGCCGTATAGCTCGTCGTTTGATATCACTGGAATAAGTTTTTTTAATTGACAGGGTAATTTAAGTAAATTCTATTACAAGTATGTTTGAAATTAAATAATGAGAAAGAGAGGCGTTTAGTAATTTTGAATCATCCATAGATTACGTCACACTTTGAGGGTGGGGGACGGATTCGATGAACGACATTGTGTGAAACATGTTTCTTAATTTTGTAACGTCATTTAAAAAACTAATGCATTGACTAATGCAATGCACGAAATTTGAACTATTGCCAGTTTTTTTTGGCAAAATTATGTTAATTCACGCCAGGAAGGAATTGAACAAATGTTACGTATGTTTGAGGAAGGAAAATAGATCAAAAAACATATGTGTCGTAATTTATGGATACATTGTTAAATTAAATGATTACAAAATATATCCCACTGCCTACAAAATACACAATAAAATTAAAACATAAAACAATAGGGACCAACCTGAATCTAAATGATAGGCATAATTCTCTTGCGTCATTGCCCATATCAGATCTAGTATTTTGATCAAGCTCGTGTAGTACAGGGGGTCGGTCTTGATCCAGTGTATCCGTTCCATCAGTTTTATAAACCCACTGAGTATGTAGGCTTTGCAATTGCTGTCTACGTTATCCTAAAAAATCACAAAGTCAATTGAAAAAAAACGCAATACAATAAAAAATCAGAGTTTCAGGCTTAGGAAAATCTTATACTTATTAAAAATATTCGTGGTCAAAATGAGTTTTAGGGTTTATACTCTGTAGATGGTGATGCTGTTTAAGAGGTCTTTGGTAAACCAGTTTCTTTATTACTTCTTACCGGTAGTATAAGTAATGTAGACAAAAGATTGCTGACGAGTCCCGCGACTCTCGTGTGAGTCGGCTTGTTCTGAGCGTCTTCAAATATAAACTCGGGAATGTCTGGTATGAGCCCGATTACGGCTTTGAAGTTGGCTTCAGCTACAGAAATTGTTAAAGCTTTATTGATGGCAGTAATAAATTCAATGATAGAAACAAATTAAATGACAATCCATATGATAATGAAGTAAAGAGAAATATTGTGGCAGTAAAAGTTATATAAAACAAGGCTTGGTTATGGCTAATAGATGATCGGATCGATTTCTTGCGCAAGACAAACTTTTCGCTAATTTGTGACTTCAGCCCCCCATGTCAAGTGGCTAGTGATATTTGCAATAGCGAGTGAATAGATAAAATATGTATGAAACTGTCATTTTTGTCAATTTTACAATTTGACAGTTTCATACATTTTTATTCTATTCACTCACTATCGCAATTTTCTACTGCCACTTGACTTGGGGGGCTGTTTAGCCTCTTAATATAATAAAAATAATAGCTTATAAGTTTGGCCTCTTGCTATTCGAAAGAGTTTAGTTAACTATAAACAAATAACATCATCATTACATAGTATACATCCAAGTTGCTAATTCTGTCTGTTTGTATGTTTGGCCGCTAACTCCTCCTAAACCAGTTGAGGGATTTTAATGCGGTTTTCACCATCTTTTAGGTATTTTTTTCATTTATATATTTGCCAAAAATCTATGTTTTGTGAGCAAGTAGGCCAAAATTACACCATTGTGAAGCGTGGGCGGGTCGCTTGTGTAGTGTATAATCTCACCCTGCCCCACGCAGTTGTTGAGCAGCGCCGCCTGCGCGCACAGCAGGTGCAGCTGCGCCTTGCCCAGCGCGCAGCGCAGCGACGGTGACGTCACGAAGCAGAACGCCGCGCACGCGCGCGCCTGCCACGACCCGCCTCCCGCGCCCCCCGCAAGGCAGGACAGGGAGAGGACGGACTGAGACGAGACACGAGTGTGTGAGTGGCCAGTGACCAACAAGCCCTTCTACCATGTAACTAGCGTCGTGGCTAAAGCAACCGCCGATAACAGACCGAATGAATAAATGACCGTCGAATAGAGACCCGCCAGTGTTTACAATTTAGCCTATGAAAACCGATTTCGACGTCGAGTTCAAATCGACGCTAGTTACGCGGTAGCCCCCAAGGTTGGAAGCACACACGCCAAGGTAGAGATGATATTGACTGGAGATGCGAGAGTGTGAGTGGCCAGTACAGGGTGAGGAAGGAGGTTGGGACCGCGCATGCTAAGATAGGGAAGAGACTGACTGGTGTCGAGACGAGAGAGTGTGAGTGGCCGGTGCAGGACGAGGAAGGAGGTTGGGACCACGCATGCTAAGATAGGGAAGAGACTGACTGGTGGCGAGACGAGAGTGTGTGAGTGGCCGGTGCAGGATGAGCAAAGAGATCGAAGCGCACACGGCAAGATAAGGATGAGACAAGACGTGTGAGTGGCCAGTGACGAATGTGGAAAAAGGTTGGAAGCTACCAGAGATGGAAGTGGAAAAGAAAATTACTAAGCCAGGACGAATGAGGATAAAGATTGAAGGCAGCCGGTGATGGAAGAGAAAAAGAAAAGTATATGCCAGAACGAATGAGGAAGAAAGTTGGATAGTGTTTGGGATAGCAAAAAATATGTTTTTTTAACGTTCAGTCTTGAATACTTGAGTGGTTTGAATAAGAAAAAGAGTTTAAATGCGCTAGTGTGCACTAAGAAAAAGTGAACTATTAACCAATTTCGTATGGTAAAGAATAAAAACCATACGCTGTAATAGAATCAAAGTTAACTATACTGCATTACCTCTCAATTAAAATACTATGGGTCTAAAGGTCCTGGGTTCGATTCCCAGTCGCGTGATGCTCGAAGACCCGCGTTCCTTTTCCAGTGTCTATAACTTTAATACTATGGGTAACTTCATGTTTAATTTACATTTAACTACAACATACTCACATGGACCAAAGCAACTAGCACGGCATCGAGCTTAATAAAGGCGGATCTGCAATCTACGTAGAAGTTAAGCTGTTGTTCGTAATCATCGTTATAAGTCACCGCGTATACGAACTTGGTGATTAAATCCGCACAAATTTTACACTCGTCCTCGACCGTCACCGCGCTAAAAGAAAGAATATTTGTAAAGCTTATAACCAGAAGAATAAGGTGGAAAACTCATTTCAAGCAACTTTTACGTACATAAACAAAACATAAGTTCTACTTCAATAAGTCTAGACGGGTTGTCAGACTATGAATTCTTTCTATTTTGTGGCCCATAAGTTCAAATTTAATAAAAACATAGTTTCAAGATTCACTGCAAACAATTTGCCTACAGATATATCTACAGCTAGAGTGCCAAAAGTGTTATAAACTAACTTGATAGAGTCGTGCAGTATACAACAGAGTCGCATCAGACTGTTAATAACGATGTGATCGTCGATTTGTTCCGTGTGTCGTTGGAAGAATATCGACAGCACTGTCTTAGCCATCAGCACGCGGGACGATGATGTCTGGACCAACTCTACTAGAGGCATAAACGCATCCTGGAAGAAAATAAGGCTGTAATGTCTTAGGGGTAAACTAGTGAAGTATTCAAACTTCGGGCGGGGGAAATTATTGACGACTTGTACACATATAAGTATTAAATACAGGCTATTTTTAATCTGAATGTAGTTTCTTGATCAAAATCTTTAAAAAGCGTCTTAATGCGAGTGAAAATCGCATCAAAATTAATTATATAGGAGAAGTAAGCGGATAAAAATACAAAAAGACACAAATAGCTACTTTGCTGTAAAAACGAAAATTATAAGCTTCTGACCGGCGATTTCATGTTTTTACCAATACATACTCATATTTTGAATGCGAAAGTTCATGTCTATCTCTCACACTCAAAAACTACTAAACGGATTCGGATGAAACTTGGTAGGTATATAGATAGACGACATCTTGTATCTTGCGGCAAAATACCAAAAGTGGGAAGCAAGCAACAATTTAATCCCTACTAATGAGAAATTAATTAATTACTAATTATAAACGCGAAAGTAACTCTGTCTATCTGTTACGCTTTCACGCTTAAACCACTGGACCGATTTTGATGAAATTTGGTATGAAGATAGAATTGAACTTCTTTTTACCGCGGGAAAACTTCTAATTCCCACGGGAAACCGACTTCCACGCGAACGGAGTCGCAGGCGGCCACTAGTAATACATAGAAGCTAATACATACACATAGCAGCAGCAGGTCCGGCTGCGGCGCGGCGGTGAGCATCCTGGTGACGGTCCGCGCGAGCCCCGCGCCCGCCTCCGCCCCGCGCCCGCGCGACACCACGCGGATACTGCCGCGCAGGATCAGGTTTACGTGCTGCATCTATAGAGAGATGTTTACAATCTTCTCCCTCAACATGTTAAAACTGCCACCAGTGAAAAATCTTTTAAGTTTTTGCTAAAAACATGGCTTCTCGAACAGTCGTTCTACAGCTAAGTAAGTTTGTCTGTTAGTAATTAAGCAACTGTTTTAAGACAAATTTGTATTTGACATTGATTTTTAGTATTTTTATGACTAAAACCCATGACCTAATTTAATATTTTTATTATATTATTATTTGAAATTTTATAGTATTCTTATTATTGTATTTTTTTATATGCTTTGACATTGTTATTATTTTATTTTCATTGGCTTATTATTGACCCTGTAAATGTATTTCCTTTATTTGACATGTAATCTTTAAATTATGAATAAATGATGATTATGATGCAATCCAACTATTATGGTTTAGATTAGATAGACCTTTACGAGGGGCGAAATTGGGAGTTGCGAACCAACTGTGTTGGTATAGACTTACACTAAAGAAAAATGGCGGGGTGGAAACTAACTGTGAAGGTATTTATTTTTATTTTATTTTATTTAAAAATTTTAGGAGAACATACAGCTAGGAAATAACAATAAAATTTATGTTTAAAAATAGAAGGCCAATTACACGTTCCCACATTTTAGGTATGCGAGTAACTAACTCGTCACCACGCGGGCGAGGCTTACGCTTGTGAGTAGCTTGATTGGTACATTCCTTATAGTTCTAGTACTCTAAAATTAAATTCAAATGCGCAGCTTGTTCTGAAAAGTTCTGAAGCCCATAGTATAAACCAATATATATTTTTTTCACCTATCCAGTGACCTTTGTTGTTGCCCACGTTTATCAAACTAACTTACCGACAGCCTCGAGCAGGCGAACTGCAGCCACGGCTCCAGCACCTGCAGGAACTGCCCCGTGCCGGGCAGGTTGGCGGTGATCTTCCACCACGCCTGGATCAGACCCTCGCTCGGGAGCCGCCGGTAGCTGTCGGCGGAGCAGACGTGCTCGCCCAGCGCGCTTAGCACCTCGCTTGTTAGAACTAGAGGTTATCACGTTAGCAATGATGGAAGAAGACGAAGAAGTAGTGAAATGTAGATGGCAGGAAAAAAGCGCTAGTCAAGTAGTGGACCTTATTAGAATCACATAAGGATGCTTTTTGGAAAATGCAATATCAACATTGCCAAATCATTAATTACTAATATTATTGTTTTTTTTACTAACTTTCAATTGCAAATGAAAACAGTTTTAATTCGGCTTTAGACAAAATCAAAGAAGAAGTTTCTAGACTTATAAAGTTATAGGATATTGATTATTTGATTACCATATTTGTCTCCATAATTTTGAACTATGTCTAGGATGTCCATAGCTTTTTCTATGATGCTGTTGGAATCATATGCAGACACTATGCAGCTTAGCAGCAATTCACTGCAGGAAAAGATTACCACTCATTTTAGTAAATCATGTATGGTTTTATTAGAACGACGAAACTTCTAACTAAACAATATCAAAATTAGGTTCCTAAAATTGTGTGAAGGATATGCCTACCTGTTTTCCATATCACGACATTTCTGCAAAAGTTCTTCAAGGAAAGCTATCTTGTTTCTGTCAGAATTCATTGTGCCATAGAGTAGCCAGTCCACAGCAGGGACATACAGATTCAAGTATTTATCTACAGCCAATACCTGAGTCTCATACTTCTTCTTCATCATGGGATGGAATATCTGTAAAATTTACATGCAGAATATATTTTACAAATTCTGTTCATCAGACTTGATGTATCAAGTGGCTAGGCATACCTGTTGGTAATCAGTGATGAACTCTTGCAAGTTTTCATAGAAATATTCCTCACAATCTTTTTTTACCAGTTTAGATGCAACTCTACACAGGTAAAACCTTAAATACACGGCTACAAGAGGGTTGGCAACTCCTCTGATCATTTTAGTCAGTCTTGCTATAGTTGGCTTTATTTCCTTTTTGTTTAAAAACAAGTAGCATTTCAGCAGTGCCATCTCCATGAATAGTCTGGGTAACAACTCCCGAATGGAAGCCATTTTGAACATCCAATTTTGACACGTTTCTCTAGCGGACTCCGGTACCTCGTTGGAATCAATATCATCAACTGATAGCACTTGATGTTGGCTAAAAGCAATAAATTCAATTCATACTAAATAGTATTTTAATATACATAAATTTTAGTCTGAAACCTACCCAAAACTTTTGTCCTTTAGCCTTTTAAACACCAACTCTCCGAAAGTATCAAGAATGTCTGTTATCAGAACAAACTTGCTTGGATAGAACTGCATTACGGTCACATCGGCCAGCAGCTTAGAACATTGTATTACGATTTTAAATGCTTTAACCCTTTGTTCAGTATCCCATGCCTATAAAAAAGAAAAGTTCTAGATAATACAAGAACTATCTAAAGTCTCTTTTTGGGTTATTTAGGTACCTTCTTTATTTCATCACTGAGCATATTGATTTTAGCAACATATTCCTGCTGAGTTAATCCAATAGTTTTATGAACTGAACTCTCATCAAAGTCATCAAGTTGCTCCAGACGGTGTTTCACTTTCTCATTCAAATTAGATACCTGTCGAATTAAGGCTGAAAAAGAACTAACTTAAAAGGAAACAAAAATAAAAATGGAAAAAGATTGATTAGTTAGTAAGTCAAATTTTTGGAAGTTGCCAACTCATTTAAGTTCATACACTAAATAAATTAACCTTACCTTTTTCCCCACCAGGCAAAAAACTACTGACTATAGTTAGTTTTTCTCCAGTAGTGTATTTATTCAAAATTGTTTGCCTTCTTGTAGTCCATGCTTTTAGATAATTTATACCCTCTGGCAAATCTTCAGGGACAAGATCCTAATAAAATACATATAAGAAAGTCATAAATGAATACCAATGTTTAATAAAATGCTTCCTTTGATTAAAAACATACCTCTTCCATACTCATTTTTTCAAATCTTAAAAGTGGATCCATCTCTTCGAACCCAGAACTCCATTTATTCAAATTTTCAATGAAACTTTTATTTGCACTCTGTAAGAAATTAAGTTTAGTGAATTTCTTGTAGAAATAATTATACAACTGTGTCTGTGCAACTCTTCCGAATTAATTATATTTATATATACATAGCAATCACATTTAAAATATAACAACTTACTAGCAATGAATGAGAGCTGCTTATTTTTAATGGATGTATGGAGACTTCAAAACTAGGGCAAGTTCTTGCATTTTTGGATTCTTTTCTATTAGAAGACCTGTAAATGAAATGAGTTTTTAAGGTATTTAACATTAATGAAAGCAAACAACAAAAAGCTTTCAAAAATATACTGACCACTGATAATAATTCGGCATTTTTTTATGATACAATTTCTTTTTCACTTTATTTTCTAGCAGTTTTCAGGAAATATTTTCTGAACAATAATAAACAAAACAAATAGGTGGATATGTACACACACATAGATAAGAAGCAGGGTCCTATATGTTCCATACAAGCAATTTTAACCTTGCACACATATAATCATTTTAATAAGTGTGGGTTGCTATTATAGACCCGTTGAAAAAAATATCACTATATAGTAGAAAACAAAGTCGCTTTCTCTGCCCCTATGTATGCTTAAATCTTTAAAACAACGCAACGGATTTTGGTGCGGTTTTTTTAATAGATAGAATGCTTCAAGATGAAGATTTACAGGTATTCATACATAGTACAGAGAAAGGAGTTTTATTTCAAATTTAAAGCATCCGAAGCCGCACCGGTAAAAACTAGTAAATTTTAAAATTAAAAATGGTCACACTGATTGGGAGTCGCTGTTTGTGTTGCCGATTCTGTAGCTTTAAACACAGTTCTTAATATTTTATTATTTTATCATTAATGTAATATTTTTTTTAAAATAAGAAAAATATCGTTTCACTACCACCCTTCTTTCACCCTATTAATATTAACTCTCTTAGTAATCTGTTATGTTATTAAAAGCTTTTTATGTTTTGAGACCCGAATTTCGGTACAGTGTTCATTTGATGATTGAAGACGAAAAGTGGTTCAGTAATTAACTGCGGCTTTTAAGAAACCTATAGGTAAGCTACTTTTAAACAGATTAATAATGGCGTCTACGTATTTTCATGACTTGACTTTTGGGGTATTATGGCTTCTACCCTGTGGGTAATCCTGCCAATGTCACGTTTCAGATGAAACACAGTGATATTAAAGTGACAAATGACCGGTGTGAAACAAACTTATGACGTATGAGGCGTCAGGCACCTTGAAGAGTTTAACACAGGACTCCACACTGAAATGCAAGACATCACAATTGTTAGTATTGACAAAGAGTAAGGTTTAAAGATATATGTTGTTAGTTTGAATAAATTGAGTAAGTAAATAAATAAATATAGGTTTGGATAAAGTTAATAGGTAATTAGAGTTAATAGGGCGTGGGAAGTTCGAAGGGAGAAGGTCATGCATAGAAACAGTAAGACGCGGACAACTAAACATTAAATGGTCAACCGTACCCTCCTCGAGACCACACTCACACAGAGAGTGATCCCGAACCCTTATCTTAGAGAGGAATGTGGGCGAACAGTTATGTCCCAAACGTAGGCGAATTATGGTGGAAGTGGTCGTTTTTTTAACATTCTTATATTGGAAGAACCACGGCCTAGAAGGAATGTCCACCTGGAGACTGCCATAATGTCTACCTTTAAATCTTTTAGATGCTTTCCATTGATTCTGCCAAGTCTTTAAGTTAAGTAGTTTAGAGAAAGAGCGTAGGTCTGACGCTTCATAGTGAGAGTATGTATTACAACCCAAGGCAATGGCCGATTTGGCACAATTATCGGCGGTGGTGTTACCGTCGATTCCAGCATGTCCCGGAATCCACGCCAACACGACCTCCTTACCAAGATGTTTGCAGTTCGCCAACTTTTCTCTTATTTCCAGAGAGTAAAAGTGAGGTTTGGAATGAAATGGGAACGAGGAGATTTCCTGAAGGGAGCTTTTAGAATCAGATAAGATAATGGCTTTCAAGATGTTGTGGGACTCCACGTATTTAATAGCCTCTAGAATTGCGATTGACTCGCCTGAAAACACGGAAAATGGGAAGGGGAGTTTAAATTGTAATATAATTCTAAACCTCGGGATCCATACCGCCGCACCGACATTACCCATCTCGTTATTCTTTGAGGCATCAGTGTAAATGGCAGTCCAATCAGAATAGTCTTTACTCAGGATAGATTTGAGGTTTTCATTTGCTAGTGGGCTGTCTTTATGAATGCCGAGGTCCAGAACTACAATGGGATTATGAATAAGGGAATCAAATTTGAAAGAAAATATAAAATTCCGTGAAAATTGGAGGGGAGTATAGGGGAGGCTTTTGAACTTTTGAAAGCTGACAAGGAGGCATGGTTTATTTTTGTGAGACCAATATTTGGACTTTGGGTAGATATTTTCAAGCTGAGTAAGGTTGACAAGTAGGGGATGATTGGAGGTTTTAAGGACGTTACATAGAAATCGGTCAGATAGAAGTTGTCTACGCAGACTAAGAGGAGGCTCTACACATTCTACCTGGAGAGCATTAATAGGGGAAGATTTCATGGCTCCCGAGATTATTCGGAGCCATTTGGATTGGAGTTTGTCGAGTTTAGATATAAACAATTTACTACAGGGCTCTAAAAGGAAGGACGCGTAGTCGAAGTGGCTTCTAACTATGGCATTATAAAGGATTTTTGGGACATAGGGTGGGAACCCCACCACACACCGGAAAGGGATCTAAGGACATTGATGTTTTTCTCACATTTGTTGATAATATAAGACAAGTGGGATATGCCTGATAAACGAGAATCCAGGATCAAACCTAAAAACTTTGCATTAACAGACTGGGGTATAGGGTTGTCGTCAATGTAGAGGTCAAGGTCAGGTAAGTTTTTTTGACGGGAAAATATTACAGCTTTACTTTTGGGAGGGGAAAAGGAAAGTCCATGGTTTAGAAGCCAAGGTGACAAATATTGGAGTGCACTATTAATGCGAACTGTGATATCATGAAAGGAATTTGAAGAGACGTAAAGGGTTATATCATCCGCATATTGTAGTAGGTATGTTGCAAAAGCTAGATACTGACCTCTCCAATTATTTTCATGCTATTTTCTACTCAGGAACACTGATGCTGTCAAGTCGACACTTGATTAAAACAAGTATGGCCGCCATTTGTGTTTATTTTTGTGATCAATTTTGTGGTTGTCTTTTCATTTAAACGTATCAACCAGTGTCGTTGAAGAAAGAACTACAAATACAAAAGTGCCTCTAACATCTTCGCAAGGATTTACTAATGAAAATCTAAATTGGGTGATTTTTGGTTGTGTAAAGATAAAAAGAAAGATGAGGGTCAACCACCACAGAAAGTGCAGTAAAACAGAAGCCAAAGACATATCTGTAACCTACCACAGATTTCTCGAACTAGAAAATCAAAATATAACTAAGTAAGTACTTGTCTTAGAGGTACCTAATTTGCACCAAATGATTCTTAATTGATTGCAATAAATGTGTTTCCTGTTATTTTTGTTTAAGGGCACATACTTGGGCAAACACACAACAAATCTTTTGCAGTTGCAGCGCAGAAGTTTGCTATTCTTGTTGGTTTATAAAGAAATCTTGTCAGTTCAGGTACTAAATGTTTTTATTATTATTACTAGGTATAATTTATGATACTATTATGAATGTACGAATTATTTGCAGATTATACGAAGACCTGGACTTCACAACCAAAGTGGCCGTTTGGCAATTTTTCTCAAATTCATAGAATGAAAGCTATGCTCGCCTATCCTCGAACTAACAGCTTGGAAAAGTGATGGATATATCTGAGCTGAATAGTAAAAAGGTATCATTTTAAAATATATTTATAAATATATTTGTTACTTCTTTATTTACTACTACTTTATTCATTTATTAATGTAATATTGATTACATAACATTAATGACCTATATAAAGTCCTGATTTAATTTCAGAAAACACCGGTAAAAATCATAATGCTCTAAATTGGGTGAATACCCAAAATATTACATCTGCCGCTGCACTATCAGAAGATATGATTGTTTACCTACCTATCAGGTAAATCGAAAACAAGAAATCTCAACACAGTAAAATGATGGTTTTTAGAATAAATGATTATTCTGAAACGTAAATACCCGTTTTATTCATTATTTCATCCCAAGTTTAATATAACAGTAGGTATTAAATCTAAAAACATTTGTAATACCCGCGCTTTTCTTAGTAGCCTTAGATGTCTTGCTATTCCGTCGCGGCGGTAGTGTTGTACGTGTAAGGTCAAAGTTTTTTACATGGAGTTAACGTTCTTCTCCTCGTTAGAGGAGTATTATTTTCCTTGATAAGAAGATAGGTTACCACAGAGTACACATACTACGAATGTATGTATGTAGGTATTGAGCATACACCATTTTTTATTTTTTTGTAGTGATACAATACGATAAGCTCAAACAATCGATTAGTACAAAAGTTATATATAATATTTGATTTATTTCAGACTTGTTGTGTGTAGTCCATATACAAGGATTAAATTGTCTTCAATTACTGACTATTTACTAAGAAAAATCGTTCAATTTCAGTTACACGAAAACACCTATTGTTTATATTATTATACCTTAACACAATACTTTTTTCAAGCTTTCGACGTTAAGCGAATTATACTTTGTCGCTAACTAATCTCTCTAAGCAAATCTTGAAATCTTTTGTCAATTTTTTAATTCTTTATGTTTCTGTGTACTTAGTTTGACTTCTTGTTGCCCCATTTTGAAATGTAATTACCATAGAATACACCTTTACTTTAACATTAAATGTAACTGGGTGTAACTAGGTTCTCCCCTAGTCCATTATGTGGTGCCTATAACACAAGTGCTTACTGCAACTTACTTTAGGGCCACATAATTGCCGCCTGTTTGCACGCAAATAGTGCGCTGATAGCAACTTTGAACCTTAGCAAAACAAATATATTTAAAAAAAAACTGTTCGTCTGACAGACATGCAAGATTGACAGTGACACCGTGTACCAAAACAAACAAACGTCAAATGAGGAAAGGAAGTTATCTCAGCTGACTTCTGCTGGAAGTCTAATTTAGATAATAAAACAGAATTTTACCTTGAATCGAGTGCTGCTTCTTTACACGTGTCTTTCCTTTGGCTTACTACCAAAAACTATATAGTGATTTATATACCATGGTTACGTTATAAACTACATGTTACGAAGTGAATGTTTACTTCAAAATGCCAGTTTTAAGTAAGATAAGAACAGTTTTTAGCAAGTATCCTCTGCTCCGGGGTATGGCAGCTTACAGTATAATTTGGCCTGGATCAAGTTTGATTCAACAATCATTTGAAGGGAGAAATATTAGTACGAAACTTGTGCTTGATACATTACGATATTGTGTAACAGCTTACAATTTTCTTCTTCCTGTATTGCAGATAACTATGACTGGGGTCGGTGTGCACGGTATGGGTTATATGGTTCATGCTATGTTGCTCCAACCTTGTACAGTTGGCTTACTGTTGCAAATGTTATGTGGCCAGGGAATTCTTTGAGAGTTGGACTTATTAAGGTTGGTATCATGAGAACTATTTTTTTAAGAAACAACCATTAATTGAGCAATAAATCCTTGAATCTATTACAGACATTTGTTGAAACTTTGACTTATACACCAATGGCAATGTGCAGTTTTTATTTAATTATGAGCTTGCTGGAGTCAAAACAGTTATATGAAGCCCTACAGGAAGTAAAAGTGAAATTTCTACCTACATATAAGGTATGTCCCTTTATTACACTTTAAAGTTTATTTTAACTTATGTGAAAAAAGTTTTTATTTCAGGTAGGTGCATCAATATGGCCAGTTATAGCATTGATAAACTTTTGCTGGATTCCACCAAGAAACCGTGTGCCATTCATAAGTTGTTGTAGTTTGATCTGGACCTGTTTTCTAGCATACATGAAGCACTTAGAACAAGAACAAGTAACAACAGATGTAGTAAAAAATCCAATGAAACTACTAAAACTCAATGCACAATGATAAACAAAGATAATTTATTAGACAATTTTTTACAGGTTATTTAGTTTATACATTATTAAGATTAATTATGTTCTCTATTTTATTAATATTAGCACAAACATTGTGATAATAGCAAAATTTTAATAAGTATTTGAAATGTATGTTCCAACAGTATTAAACTATTTTAATACCAAAGTTCTAATATAAATCTAAAAAGATAGGTGTGAAGTTACAAAAGATACACATTGACTTTTGAAAATAAAAGTTTAGTTATGCTGTATCAATAAATCAAGAGTGAGCAATCTTGAACCGTAATCCTTAATTAAGTACATAAAGAATCTTATGGTGTGATATTAGAATTACCAGATTTTTATTTTATTTATATTGTGACCTTCCTGTTTTATTTATACACATTTAGGATTTAAGTAGACATGAAAGTATAATTAAGTGAAAACTTAGGAAAATGTTATGAAAATTTTATTTTCAGTAGTATAGTTTAATATTTATTAATAAACGAATTAAATGTATTATATTAATAAATATTTTTGTTAAATATTATTGTTTATGTGCAAACTTTTTTTTAATCCTACTTATATTATAAACGTGAAAGTTTGTGAGTATGTATGGATGTTTGTTACTCTTTCACGTAAAAACGACTGGACGGATTTGGATGAAACTTTACAGTAATATAGGTAAATTATATATAGGTTTATCAGAATAACAAATACCTAGGGTACTCTTTACCGCGGGAAAACTTCTCATTCCTACGGGAAACCGACTTTCACGCGGGTGGCCACTAGTTTTTATATGAAAAGTGTGCATTCAAACATCCTTCATACTACACTACTCAAAAGCGGCTGGCTCGGTATTTGGGTGAAATTATGTGAAAGAGCGGTTACTACAATTACATACGCGCAAACATGAATTAAGTTACTGTTCAATATTATTTTTTTAATTAACAATAAGCAAAATAATATGAATTAGCAAAATTATAAAGCTATAACTTCACCAAGCTAAGTTTGCACCTCGCTAGAACTAGTAGGTAACTTTAGAGATTTCTCTTTTTTCAGGTACTATTAAAAATCTTGAATTCAGATTGTGTATATGGATTTTGGCGCCCGTTGCAGGTGAACCGTTGTCTCCTTTATTGAACTTGCGTATTATTTAAAGTACCTAAAAAAAAAATAGTGATGATCTTTCCGACATTCTATCGGTACGCACCGATTGTAATGACAAATGACATTGTCACTGTGACAATGACAAGTAGCAAGTCATAAAAAATATACATACTTGAGTTGTTGGATGATGGGAGATCGTCTCATTTTATGAATTCTGGAAGAAACAAGAAAATCATGACTAAAATAATGTAGTTGCTGTGTAGTGTACAATGAAATCAAGCTTATGAATAACCAAGGCTAATAAAGAGTGACTTTCGGTTCTATTCTTCAGATTGCTTTGCATCCACGTACCGATACTTCGAGATGTCTACGAATTCGTTGTTGTTTTCTATCAATAATGAAGGCAAAGTATACGCTTTATCTACTAGTGGTTCTTGTTGGAGGGAGTTTATGTACCTCGGCTTAGAATTTAAAACATTATCTGCTGTGCCGCACTATTTGTGGGCTGTGGGAGGAGATCGACAAGTTTATCTTCACGTGCATGGTTTAGAAATACCAATACGTGTTAGAGAAGAATCTTATGAAAACGAACGCTGGTTGCCGTTGGAAGGGTTCTCCGACAGACTACTCCCTACAGATAGATATCACTTCTCGTCGCAGGATGGAACTCAAGATAGATCTATCGATCGTATTCGGTTGCCTTCGATGGCCTGGCAGTGGGAAGGAGATTGGCAGCTCGAGCTCACCCTGGATGGCCAGCCTCTGGACCATGATGGGTGGACATATGCAGTAGACTTCCCAGCAAACTTTGGTCCTGTCAAACAATGGAAATCTTGTGTCAGGAGGAGAAAGTGGATCAGGTACAGAAAGTTTAGTGCAATGAATTCATGGTGTGCTATAGCTCCTTTACACAAAGATCCAACCCAGGAGCCTTTCATTGATATTAGTATTGGAGGCAATCAGATACCCTATGCATCAGCTGGAACATTGGCAGTTTGGGCAATCACAGCTCAAGGCCGGGTTATGTATAGATCAGGGGTGAGCACTGTATCACCAGAAGGTTTGAAATGGATAAATGTGAGCATTCCTCCAAATTGTGATATTAAACAGATTTCAGTAGGTCCAACTGGGCTTGTATGGGCTCTATTGTGGTCTGGCAGGGCCCTAGCTAGAAAAGGAATTACTAAAGACTGCAGTGGAGGTGAAGCTTGGTTGGAAGTGAAATCTCCAAATGATGCCAAGTTGACTTCAATATCTGTTGGTTTCAATGTAGTGTGGGCCATTAGCTCAGATGCAAGAGTATGGTTTAGAAAAGGTATTGATGGAAACACTTCAGGCACATCTGAAGCTGCAGCTATGGGTACAGGGTGGCTTGAAATCACTGGTCACATGATACATGTGTCTGTTGGGATAAATGACCAAGTATTTGCTATTGGAGAAACAGACAAATCTATTTATTGGAGGAGTGGAATAACACCAGCAGAACTCACAGGAAAACGCTGGAGAATGGTTCAAGCTAATATGCAGTTAAGTCGCACATCCAGCTCTGCTAGTGTCGTGTCAAACCAGTCTCATGCAAATAATAAGTACCATAGTCTTACCACACTCAATGAAGGGAAACCAGAAATCAAAACCAACATTAATCTTCAAAATTCATGGGAAGAATCACACTCAGCTCCAATAGTTCACACACTTCCATTGAAACCTAAAGAACATGTGCCTAAAACCAACACCACTGTTGAAAATATAGATTTGACAGGTAAAAGTTATGAGACAACTTTAAAAAATCCAAGAGCCTGGAGCCCTGTGAGAAGTGTGGGCTCTGTTGTAGGAATGGAAGCACAACCTGACAGTGACAGCAGTGTGTTTGATTTGGATTCAGGGATGTATTTTGATGAAGAAGTGAGTCAAACAGCCTGGGGCACCTGTGATACAGCCTGGGGCTTTGTTGAAGCAGGTGCTTGTTCAGTAGACAATGTTCAAATCCCACACTGGTTTACTGATTCACAAAATGCCCACAATAGTGATCTTTCTGCTAAATGGAGACTACAAATATTAGAAAACCTTAAATGCAGAAACCATAACCATGAAATAGATCCTAATTATTGTATAGCCATTGATGAAAAAGGATGGACTCGAAGCTGTGAATCAAGGTTGATTAACAACAGTAACTCTGGTGAAGAGTGTATATTATCTCTGTATTGGCATTCCTTAGAAAAAATTGGAACACTATCTGTGTTTCAACCAGATGGAACTATAAAGTTTATAATAAATCTGGGAGAAGTGACCAGTGTGATCAACACATCTGAACCTGGAAATCCAAGACTGGCCCTGACAACACCTACACAAAACATCAGCCATATAAAAGTACAATTTATTTCAGAGATGGAACATGAAGAATGGTTTAATGTACTAGTAGATATAACTTCACAAATAAATGATTTATCTGGAAAACCTTCTGCAAGCTCTATTTGGTGTGTTAGCAGTGCTAGTGATGTTCTGAACTGGGATCCCTTGCCAATCAGACTTAACAATGAATCAAATAACTCATTCACTAAAGAATTTCAAGTTTTTGGAAAGGATATGAATATTGGATACCTTGCACCATTAGATAATTATTTTCCCCCTGGTACTATTCTCAAAATAACAGGATGTCTCAAGGATGATATCAACAGATTCTATATAAACTTACAAGGCCCAGAAACCAAGAAACAGCGTCACAAAATAGAAGTAGAAGTTACAGAGATACCTTTTCATTTTAACCCTCGATTTGATGAGTGCACTGTAGTCTGCAACAGCAAAATATTTGGTGGCTGGGGAGTCGAAGAACGACATGAACTCACACTAGCACCAGGTCAAGAATTTTCAATTAAGATAAATTGTGAGGAGAATGGATTTCGAGTGTTTGTAAATGATAAAAAATATTGCTTTTTCGAACATAGACTAAATCCTGAAAGCATTACAAATATTGCTATATTAGGTCAGGTTAGACTCTATTCGATGGAGTATATAACAACAGGTCCAATAGTTGGTCCAGAAGAGATGTATTGGCGAGTGATGGGCGGGTACCTACGTAAAGTGGAAACTTGCCGAAACGGCGTGACCTGGGGTCTATCTCACGATCATAGAGTTTGGGTGTACAGCGGCGGTTGGGGCGGTGGTGTTTTCAAAGGCAAAGACATAATATATAGTTTGATTATATACTAAATTCATGATAAGTTTTAAAAATAAATAATATTTTTGGTTTCAGGTCTCGGCAATAATGAAACTATTCACTCAATGACTGATACACAAACTTATTGCGTTTATGAAAACCAGAGGTGGAATCCAATATCGGGTTACACATCGACTGGTTTGCCTACAGATCGTCATATGTGGAGTGACATCACTGGAAAACATAAAAGAACTAGAGAACATACTAAATTACTCAATCATCACTGGCACTGGGTATGTTATATGTCCTCAGTCAGTTATTTTACTAATTTCTTGTTAGTCATGGCTTATATAAATGTATTCTAGATATCAGAATGGATGGTAGACTACAACACCCCTGGTGGTGTAGACTCGGACGGATGGCAATACGCAACAGATTTCCCGGCTCCGTATCACGGGAAGAAAATATTCACAGACTGCGTGCGCCGACGCAGATGGTACAGAAAGGCACAAGTAAGCACAGAAGGGCCTTGGACTCGCCTTGGTAACACTGGCCTTCTCGACATTTCGTTCTGGGTAAGTTTTTGTTGTTGAAATATACCTTTTGTTTAATTAAGTTTGATTTAAGTTAAATAATTAAATTATTTAATGTTAATATTTTTCAGGCAAAGGGAGATGAGGTAACTGTGTGGGCGTTAACTCTGGGTGGAGAAGCTATACTTAGAACAGGAGTAACCACTGCTGCGCCTTCTGTAAGAATTTCATAAAATATATTACTAGGATTAGTAAATTATATACTTACTCACCGTCATTTACACTATCATCTTTTCAGGGACTTCAATGGGAGCATGTCAATAGTCCACAGACCTTGATATCAATCAGTACATGTGATGGAATCGTCTGGGCAGTCGGACGAAAAGGCGAAATTTACTACAGGGAAGGTATCACCGAAGATAAACCTACAGGGAAAAGTTGGAAGCTTATAGAAGGACCAAAGTTTATCTACCCTTTCAACCAAAAAGCAACCACAGGAGCAAAATCAATAAGTCTCACAAACACTGCAGCCTGGGTTATACTGTCAAACGGTGCTATAGCTGTAAGAACAGACATTTCAACAGAAAAACTCGATGGCAAACATTGGAAATATCTAACAGGTAAATACAAAAGTTTATGTAATTTACATTTTTAAGGTAGGCTAGGATTTTCAAGAACATTTGCGCCAATGCGTGAATTTTCAGATATGTCGACAAAGCGCGAACAACTTAGAAACTTATGCAAAGCTGTTGTGGAAACATATACCTATATCCACATTGAAGGTAGGTTTCTAAAGATCATTCCAAATTTTCACCGTTTTTCTTAGTTCTGCAATTTAAGTCTTAAATATGGAAATTGATATCCCTCTTACTTTTTCAATGTCTTGTGAATCTTCAATGATCTAATTCTTTCGTGATGAACTAACTTACTTAATTGTGTTTCAGAGTGTGAGCTAACATTCAAGCAAATATCCTGTTTTGGAAGGGAAGTGTGGGCCATTAGTACTGAAGGTGAATTGTACCGTAGACTGTGTGTCACCTCTGACAATGTATCCGGTATAGCTTGGCAACTCGTTCTTTCTGCTAATCTTCACCACGTATCTGCTAGAGGAGGCTCTCTTACAACGTAGTGTTTAAACTATTTACTATATTATTTATATGTCATATATTATATATTTATATGTCATATCCAATTTAAAAGACATTAGATTGATTAGTATTGTATAAAGCGCTATGTTACCTCGTAAGTTTATTATTATGAGGGTTATAAGTAATGCTTATAATTGTCGTACAAAACGCTGTAAGCTAGTGATCTCATTTTATAAGATAGCAATTTAATTGTATGTGATTTATATTTATGACCCAGCTTCTTATTTAACAAATAGTATTAAATTCTTAATTATTGCTAGTCGCCATGTTACATTCCTATTATATAAAAAAAATACCAAAAAAAGTATTAAATGTGCATAGATAAGTTTTAAAAATCAAAGAAATAAAAATCTGTATATTATTTTGTTAGTCGTTTTTATTTAAGATAATCTTACATCAATCAATGAATTGTGTTTGAAAGTCATTTGCTTCGATTGTTTAAATTTAACTATTTGCTATTTTCAGTAGATATATTATGAATAATGTAACTTATACAGTAACAACTATATTATAAGCCTCCAAAATATATCAACTGATACGTATATTTTTTTACAACTTAGTGTTAAAGCCACGCCTTGTAACAATTTAAATCGAAAGTTTCAAATTAGTTCTTAACACATGCATGAAATCGGCTGGCTCGGTAACAATTGAAATAAACAATACACAGCTTTGGTTTCAAACAGTAACATTTTTTTGTATTTTTATTCTTATGTCCTATTAATAACTAACATTCTCGAAACAAATGACTGCTGAATACGGTTCATAAACTACTTATAGTCAAAGCTAGCAATGCAATGAAGGTATCACTTGCACTATGCATTGTAGAACTCAAATGCATTTGACGATCAAAGAACGTGAAATAATGGAAACAGTGCTTACCCCTTTTCAATACCTACTTTATTATCTATGAAACTTGACGAATCGTCGTTTTAAATTAATAACACGATGTAGTTATTACACTAACATGAGACATAAGAGCTTGACTTGCAAATTTATCTAAACAAAAACATTTGTCTTTGTCCTCTAATTTTGAGCTATACTCTTTTTTCGACTGTAAAATGCTGTTCGTTCTTTTGTCCCATGACGTCATAACACCCTTACAGTAAGTTTACAGTAAATAGTCTAGATGGTATCTTGTGAAGTGGTTGTGTTGGTCGTCGGCGAGCCGCGGGAAGCCGGCGACCAGCGCGTCCTGACCCCCGATGTAGAGGGAGTTGTAGATCTTCCAGTACACGTCGCGGACCTTGCGGGCTGGGTGGAATAGACCCTGGGAATGAGAGCGAGTTATTTAATAAAAATGGTACATTGAAGGTATTAAAACCTGAATTAAAGTCGTCACAGTGGCGGTATCAAGCAGAAAAACTATCACATTTACAATTTAAATCAAATAGTAAAACGAAATTTAATCTTTACTTACGGCCTATGACCCTCTAGCTCGATGTGTCATTCATTAATGAGCGGGGCTCATGACATTCGCGTTTCGTATACGGCCCCTCATAGAACTTTAGATTTTCGACCACGGTCATGAATCGGTTAAAAACAAAGTTTCGGGCACAAGTCTGCTAAAATTACACCATCGCGAAGCACGGGCGGGTCGCTTAAATACCTGTAGCGTGTACTGCAGTATCTTGACGGGCCCCAGCGCCACCCGCATGCCCTCCACGGCGTCCATGAAGGCCTGCACGAGGTGCGGCGACGTCTCGAAGATGTTCGCTATAATACCTGTAGCGTGTACTGCAGTATCTTGACGGGCCCCAGCGCCACCCGCATGCCCTCCACGGCGTCCATGAAGGCCTGCACGAGGTGCGGCGACGTCTCGAAGATGTTCGCTATAATACCTGTAGCGTGTACTGCAGTATCTTGACGGGCCCCAGCGCCACCCGCATGCCCTCCACGGCGTCCATGAAGGCCTGCACGAGGTGCGGCGACGTCTCGAAGATGTTCGCTATAATACCTGTAGCGTGTACTGCAGTATCTTGACGGGCCCCAGCGCCACCCGCATGCCCTCCACGGCGTCCATGAAGGCCTGCACGAGGTGCGGCGACGTCTCGAAGATGTTCGCTATAATACCTGTAGCGTGTACTGCAGTATCTTGACGGGCCCCAGCGCCACCCGCATGCCCTCCACGGCGTCCATGAAGGCCTGCACGAGGTGCGGCGACGTCTCGAAGATGTTCGCTATAATACCTGTAGCGTGTACTGCAGTATCTTGACGGGCCCCAGCGCCACCCGCATGCCCTCCACGGCGTCCATGAAGGCCTGCACGAGGTGCGGCGACGTCTCGAAGATGTTCGCTATAATACCTGTAGCGTGTACTGCAGTATCTTGACGGGCCCCAGCGCCACCCGCATGCCCTCCACGGCGTCCATGAAGGCCTGCACGAGGTGCGGCGACGTCTCGAAGATGTTCGCTATAATACCTGTAGCGTGTACTGCAGTATCTTGACGGGCCCCAGCGCCACCCGCATGCCCTCCACGGCGTCCATGAAGGCCTGCACGAGGTGCGGCGACGTCTCGAAGATGTTCGCTATAATACCTGTAGCGTGTACTGCAGTATCTTGACGGGCCCCAGCGCCACCCGCATGCCCTCCACGGCGTCCATGAAGGCCTGCACGAGGTGCGGCGACGTCTCGAAGATGTTCGCTATAATACCTGTAGCGTGTACTGCAGTATCTTGACGGGCCCCAGCGCCACCCGCATGCCCTCCACGGCGTCCATGAAGGCCTGCACGAGGTGCGGCGACGTCTCGAAGATGTTCGCTATAATACCTGTAGCGTGTACTGCAGTATCTTGACGGGCCCCAGCGCCACCCGCATGCCCTCCACGGCGTCCATGAAGGCCTGCACGAGGTGCGGCGACGTCTCGAAGATGTTCGCTATAATACCTGTAGCGTGTACTGCAGTATCTTGACGGGCCCCAGCGCCACCCGCATGCCCTCCACGGCGTCCATGAAGGCCTGCACGAGGTGCGGCGACGTCTCGAAGATGTTCGCTATAATACCTGTAGCGTGTACTGCAGTATCTTGACGGGCCCCAGCGCCACCCGCATGCCCTCCACGGCGTCCATGAAGGCCTGCACGAGGTGCGGCGACGTCTCGAAGATGTTCGCTATAATACCTGTAGCGTGTACTGCAGTATCTTGACGGGCCCCAGCGCCACCCGCATGCCCTCCACGGCGTCCATGAAGGCCTGCACGAGGTGCGGCGACGTCTCGAAGATGTTCGCTATAATACCTGTAGCGTGTACTGCAGTATCTTGACGGGCCCCAGCGCCACCCGCATGCCCTCCACGGCGTCCATGAAGGCCTGCACGAGGTGCGGCGACGTCTCGAAGATGTTCGCTATAATACCTGTAGCGTGTACTGCAGTATCTTGACGGGCCCCAGCGCCACCCGCATGCCCTCCACGGCGTCCATGAAGGCCTGCACGAGGTGCGGCGACGTCTCGAAGATGTTCGCTATAATACCTGTAGCGTGTACTGCAGTATCTTGACGGGCCCCAGCGCCACCCGCATGCCCTCCACGGCGTCCATGAAGGCCTGCACGAGGTGCGGCGACGTCTCGAAGATGTTCGCTATAATACCTGTAGCGTGTACTGCAGTATCTTGACGGGCCCCAGCGCCACCCGCATGCCCTCCACGGCGTCCATGAAGGCCTGCACGAGGTGCGGCGACGTCTCGAAGATGTTCGCTATAATACCTGTAGCGTGTACTGCAGTATCTTGACGGGCCCCAGCGCCACCCGCATGCCCTCCACGGCGTCCATGAAGGCCTGCACGAGGTGCGGCGACGTCTCGAAGATGTTCGCTATAATACCTGTAGCGTGTACTGCAGTATCTTGACGGGCCCCAGCGCCACCCGCATGCCCTCCACGGCGTCCATGAAGGCCTGCACGAGGTGCGGCGACGTCTCGAAGATGTTCGCTATAATACCTGTAGCGTGTACTGCAGTATCTTGACGGGCCCCAGCGCCACCCGCATGCCCTCCACGGCGTCCATGAAGGCCTGCACGAGGTGCGGCGACGTCTCGAAGATGTTCGCTATAATACCTGTAGCGTGTACTGCAGTATCTTGACGGGCCCCAGCGCCACCCGCATGCCCTCCACGGCGTCCATGAAGGCCTGCACGAGGTGCGGCGACGTCTCGAAGATGTTCGCTATAATACCTGTAGCGTGTACTGCAGTATCTTGACGGGCCCCAGCGCCACCCGCATGCCCTCCACGGCGTCCATGAAGGCCTGCACGAGGTGCGGCGACGTCTCGAAGATGTTCGCTATAATACCTGTAGCGTGTACTGCAGTATCTTGACGGGCCCCAGCGCCACCCGCATGCCCTCCACGGCGTCCATGAAGGCCTGCACGAGGTGCGGCGACGTCTCGAAGATGTTCGCTATAATACCTGTAGCGTGTACTGCAGTATCTTGACGGGCCCCAGCGCCACCCGCATGCCCTCCACGGCGTCCATGAAGGCCTGCACGAGGTGCGGCGACGTCTCGAAGATGTTCGCTATAATACCTGTAGCGTGTACTGCAGTATCTTGACGGGCCCCAGCGCCACCCGCATGCCCTCCACGGCGTCCATGAAGGCCTGCACGAGGTGCGGCGACGTCTCGAAGATGTTCGCTATAATACCTGTAGCGTGTACTGCAGTATCTTGACGGGCCCCAGCGCCACCCGCATGCCCTCCACGGCGTCCATGAAGGCCTGCACGAGGTGCGGCGACGTCTCGAAGATGTTCGCTATAATACCTGTAGCGTGTACTGCAGTATCTTGACGGGCCCCAGCGCCACCCGCATGCCCTCCACGGCGTCCATGAAGGCCTGCACGAGGTGCGGCGACGTCTCGAAGATGTTCGCTATAATACCTGTAGCGTGTACTGCAGTATCTTGACGGGCCCCAGCGCCACCCGCATGCCCTCCACGGCGTCCATGAAGGCCTGCACGAGGTGCGGCGACGTCTCGAAGATGTTCGCTATAATACCTGTAGCGTGTACTGCAGTATCTTGACGGGCCCCAGCGCCACCCGCATGCCCTCCACGGCGTCCATGAAGGCCTGCACGAGGTGCGGCGACGTCTCGAAGATGTTCGCTATAATACCTGTAGCGTGTACTGCAGTATCTTGACGGGCCCCAGCGCCACCCGCATGCCCTCCACGGCGTCCATGAAGGCCTGCACGAGGTGCGGCGACGTCTCGAAGATGTTCGCTATAATACCTGTAGCGTGTACTGCAGTATCTTGACGGGCCCCAGCGCCACCCGCATGCCCTCCACGGCGTCCATGAAGGCCTGCACGAGGTGCGGCGACGTCTCGAAGATGTTCGCTATAATACCTGTAGCGTGTACTGCAGTATCTTGACGGGCCCCAGCGCCACCCGCATGCCCTCCACGGCGTCCATGAAGGCCTGCACGAGGTGCGGCGACGTCTCGAAGATGTTCGCTATAATACCTGTAGCGTGTACTGCAGTATCTTGACGGGCCCCAGCGCCACCCGCATGCCCTCCACGGCGTCCATGAAGGCCTGCACGAGGTGCGGCGACGTCTCGAAGATGTTCGCTATAATACCTGTAGCGTGTACTGCAGTATCTTGACGGGCCCCAGCGCCACCCGCATGCCCTCCACGGCGTCCATGAAGGCCTGCACGAGGTGCGGCGACGTCTCGAAGATGTTCGCTATAATACCTGTAGCGTGTACTGCAGTATCTTGACGGGCCCCAGCGCCACCCGCATGCCCTCCACGGCGTCCATGAAGGCCTGCACGAGGTGCGGCGACGTCTCGAAGATGTTGGGCCACACGTGGTTCAGCAGGTGCACGAGCGCGTCCTCGCAGCCGAACCCGTACACGCCCAGCGCCATGTGCTTGATGGCCGCGCACGCCGTCTGCCGGTGCACCAGGTCTCTGCCGGAATACGTTCATTGTTGCAAAGATGGGTAAGTATTAATCTCTCGCTACCAAGGAGGCCTGTGCTCAACTATTGGGACATATATAGTAAATTATTATTATTATATGTATTAACTAAAGAAACTTCTAGGTTAGGTGGCCTTACGCCGGAACCCAATATCGAATCCTTGATCTGCGGATCGGTCTCCAACCTGCGTCCCAATAACCATGATATGCAAGCACTGTCAGTGACGCAAAACAGATTGTCGATCGATCTCTTCATTATTAATAAAATGATAGTTTTAGCAATATTCAAAACGTTACGCCTAAGTTTTAGTCTAGTATAAGTAAATAACCTACATCTTATGCAATTACCTCGGAAAAATTACCGGATATATTTTTTGTCCCGATCTTTGCTGTTTTTTGCAATTATTGCATTGTGTTTAAACATACATTTTAAATTAGCCAAAACTTTAATTTTGGATTACTTATCGGCTGGGAAGGCACATCCAGTAAAGGCACTTCTTTTAACTTAAGATTTAAAAAGTTTTAGATCAATGTACGTTGCTATGGTGACTGTTTTGATTTGATAAAAAGTCACTCAAACAAAAGATCGAACTGCGCAATTCCGGGGATGGCAAAAATATATTCAAATGGTGTTAAATGGATGGGTCAAAATTTATAGATCGGTTATTGGGATGGCGGTTGGCATCATTTTCATACAAATATGCCAGAAAAAAGATAGCTTGCCTCCCATGGGTCGATTGCGTCTTTGGATTGGTTTCACAATCTGTAGATCGCTTATTAAACAGTTTTGAGAAAATTTGGATCGGATTGACAATCTTAGATGCCTAAAAATGGATTGAGATCGTACATTGGGACTGGGCGTAAGTCTCTGAATAATAAAGAAAGGTTTGTCTTTAAGATGTGTTTGGAATGTGCTAAAGGTTATAGAAATATTCTATTAACATACAGCCAATTGCTGAACATTGCTGGATGGTCATATAAGTAGATTAAAGTATGGAAAGTTTACGAATGCGGATAAAACGAATTCGTTGCAAACTTTCATATTTATAATACGACATCAGTTAACAAATGCAAATCAAATACAATTTTAACGAGTTCCAAATATAAAAGATATGTAATTTCAGACTAACTTTTCGACCAAGATATAAAGGTTCTACAAAAACAACAACATCTTGTCTTAACTATTTCTATCTCACCTGTCCATCAAAGCATCTTCAAGCAGCGGGCACACAGCATATATATAGTCCTTGCCCATCTCCCCAATATATTCAAACAAGAATGACAGCGACTTCAGCACTCCATTCTGCACGTTTAGTTCGGGAACCCTGTACTCGTTCATGAGTGCTGGCAACACTGTGAACGGTGAGCAAGTTTCAGCTACGATGGCGATGGCTACTGTAGTGCAGACTCTGTAAGGAAAAGTATAGTTTCTTTAATCATGCACCTCAATGTTTGTAAAGGTTTTTTTTATAATAGTTTAATATAAGGTAAAAGCAAAGTGACTTTTTTATGGTTTTATTGGAAGACTAGCGACCCACCTTCGCTTCGCAATGGTGTAGTTTTGGCCGTCTTGTTCGCGAAACATTGAACTTTGGCTAACTTAAACAATCTTTTTTCTAATATACTTTACTTACAAATATAAATGAATAAATTCCATAAAATATTGCGAAAACCGCATTAAAATCCATTAACTGGTTTAGAAGTTAGCGGACAAACATACAAACAGACACAATTAGCAACTTGGATTTATACTATGTAATGATATATACATTTGGAATGATCTAATATCTTACATGTAACATCTGACACTTAATTATCTTGTTCTGTTCATATTGAAATAACCATGTCAAAATGGTTCTTCAGACTATTTATATATGTTTCTTAGTAGTTTTCATCTCCGTCGAGGAATCATACTTAAATTATGCATATTAAGTTGGTTGCACGGCACAAATTATAACTTACCACTTGTCCCCACCTCTTCCTTTACAAAGAAACCTTACCTGTTTTGTCTCTCCTGCACCTTCAGGTTATTCAGCAGCGTTGCCAGTACATCATGAGGTCCGATGGCCTTCGCTATGTAACCGAATGTGTTGACTGTGGCTCTTCTGATAGCCTTCTTATGAGCCTTTAGCAGCTCGAGCAGTTCAAAGCAGATCCTCATCCACTCGCGCGCGGACACAAACTCGGGGCCGCGGTCGGCGATACGACCGACGAGGTCTATGCAGTTCTCTTGTACTTTCTCGTGTCTGGGAGAGGAAATTAATGTGAAGGTAAGTGAGTGTAGTTCTGTTAGTGTTCCCTTTAAATCTTACAAAAAATCTTATTTTTATAACAAGGTTGAATTTTGCTCTCAGAAATTTGGTCGATTTAAAATTTGAACATATTTTTTACTGCGCTTATAGCGTGATGACCAACAATTCTTCTAGTAAATGAAATAATCTCCTTTAATCAAGTCACAACATATTTGAAATTAAAAGGCTCGATATATCAACTTATTAGCAAGTAATACGACTTTCGTTTTTTACACAATTCAATCTTACAGCCCATATAAATAAACCTATCCATCCGAAACCTGTCGCACAGAAAACCGACGTGAAGTAGGACGATGTTCCTGCGTTTCGTTCGGTGAGGGCGGTATCCGGTGCCCAATTTTGTCAAAGGCTCAGCAACACACCCCCAACACCCACAGCATTGCGGGGAGTCACGGGCGGCGGCGATCACTTACCATCAGGTGACCCGCATGCTCGTTTGCTTTGCTATATTATATACTAGTGGCCGCCCGCGACTCCGTTCGCGTTGAAGTCGGTTTCCCGTGGGAATGAGAAGTTTTCCCGCGGTAAAAAGTACCCTATGTCCTTTCCCAAGTTCAGTTCTTTCTCCATACCAAATTTCATCGCAATCGGTTCAGTGGTTTAGGCGTGAAAGCGTAACAGACAGACAGACAGACCGACAGACAGACAGAGTTACTTTCGCATTTATAATATTAGTAGGGAAGTAGGGATAAAAAAAACACAAAATCCATCCTCACCTGTTCTTCAGAATAGGCGTCAGCCTCGGCAGCAGGTCCTTGATCGGCGGCGTCATTTTCGTCATGCCGATGACGTTGACGATCGCCTTCAGCGCGCCGAGGATCGAACCCAGCACCTCGGGGTACTCCTCGCCGAGGTACTCGTACAGGACCACGCCCAAGTGACCCATTAGTTTCTCCTGTATGGTAGATGGTGGGATTTGGGTTAGAGCTGAACGAATGGGTTTATATTTTGAATGTGTTTTGTTTGGTCCTAAATTATAGTTTGATAGAATAGAAAACAATGAAGGAATGAGATATCGAGTTTCTTTCACAATAAAATTAAGTCATTCTTCATTTCATGAAGAGGCAATGAATAAATTAGTCAAAATTTACAGAAGTATTCTTTTCACAAAATTATATAAAAATCTTTTCAAACTACTTAATTGAATAAATATATTAATTTCATGTCTAATCTTGATTTTCAGACCAAACATTCTTTGTGAGAGCTACTTTGTGACAACAAATCAAGTTTTTTTTTTATACTTGAAACTTTCTTGAAGGTGCAAAACATAACTGAACTCAATTCTTATAATAATTATATCAAATAGGATCTAATTAAGATATTTTTTGTCTACTACACAAATACAGTATCTAACATACCTCCTGACAAGTCTTCATGACCACAGCGATCCTGGATATTAAATCTGCCGCTTGCTGTCTCACTTTGGCCGACTTGTTGTTCATCCTCCACAGAATTATACCACAGATCTGGGGCAGGTATGGTTTCACTCGCTTGCCTAGTTGGTTCACGATTGTGCCGAAACCGTTTAGCATTACCACATCCTGGGGGGAAATGGGTTATTTTAGTGTTAAGTTGGTTGTTATTGGGGCTTGTAATGATAAAAAAGTTGAACATTGGTCTTCTTGTAGCAGTTACACTTGTGCATTATTTGTAACCAGAACTAAGTATTTTTGTAAAAAAAGTAGTTTTTTAATAAGATTATGATGTTTCTCTTTTGCTAGGATTTACTATTTCACTGTAACATTTATTACTTAGATTATTAGAGAAACTATACCATTTTCTTTGACTAGCGCACCAGATATGTAATTTTGGCTATGATATTTTTAGTTAACATTAAGTGTTTCGGAAGTTTCGAGACCGGTTGCCTGCTGATTCAGCACTACCGAAACTATTAGTGTAGTGTTAGTTTTTAAGTACTTATATAATATCTATGTTAGTCTGTAAGGTATGCTGGGTGTAAAAGAACTGCTTCCGAAAACAAAAACTGGGCATTGCTGGAGGGGTACTGGTTACGTTTTGAGCAAAAAAAAAATTTTTTATGATTTAAAAAAAAAAATATTTTTACGTAATTTTCCGAAATTGCATTAATACTATCAGATTTTGCGATAATTTCAAATTAAATAGGGTTTTAATTTAATTTGCAATGTAAATTATCGAAGCTGAACCGACAGTTGTTGTGTGAGCGATTCAGATTCTTTTCAATCCTTAATAACTTTTTTAAATTGAGTTTTCTGGGTATACTGCTAGTGAATTTAGTTACTATTGAAGCTCAAGAATACATGGTTTCAGGCTTCGGAAGTGGTCTTTTTACACCCGTTATATGATATGGGCCTCTGTTTACATATTTAAGATCTTTTATGTAAATATTGCCTGAAATAAATGAATAAATAAATAAAATAAGATAATTAAATTATTTGTTATTGTATTAAAAAAGATAACATATCCCATATTCACCTCAGTAGTCTGTTCCTGGAACGCGTACAATATCCCGTCAATGAGCGCCTCTTCCAGCTTGGAGTCTATATCGGCAGCCCCCAGATTCGCGAGGATCTTCTCTATGGACTCCATCACCATCTTGCGGTACTGCTCGTTGTCGTCCTTGAGGTCGTCGACGATGCGGTTGATTATCTCGGACGCGCCCACCTGGGGTGGAAAACGGGGGTGGAAACGGGGTGGTTTTGTAGATTTGTTGAGTGGATAGTAAATTGTTATTATAGAAATAGATAGCTAACTTTGCTTATTAAAGAGACAAAACATGGGTCGTGTAAATTTTGAAAACACTTACTTAACCAAATTAAAACATTGCTATGTTCTTACACATAGTGTTAGAAAATTTCCAGGTATATTCGTTTAGCTAAATTGAACCCATCATAATGCATTTGTGATTAGGAGAACTTAAATTGCTACTTGTCTCTGTATAATATTATTGCCATGAAAAGAATATGTATAGTTTAATTTCGAGAGTTTTAACTTGGTATTGAATCATTGATTTGACAAAAAAATTGACAAAATCTCGTCGGAACCATAAAAAATCCAATATTACTAAGAGTTTCATGTTATTTTACCTTATTGGCAATCTCAACGGTGGTATCGACGAGCTGTCTATAGTTCCTCCTGTCTAAAGCCATGCGATGGTTCCAGAAATGTTTGAAGAAGTGCGGCAGAATCTCGTCCATTATGTACTGGGGTTCCACGCCGTCGGTGCCGCAACATTGTTTCACTACCTGTGTGGTATCATTATTATTATTATTACATAGTATAAATCCAAGTCGCTAATTCTGTCTTTTTGTATGTTAGTCCGCTATCTCCTCCGAATCTACGTAACCGATTTAAATGCGGGTTTTGCCGTCCTTTACTTTTTTTCTTTTTAATTTGTAAATAAAGAAAATACAGAAAATGTTATTTTAAGTGCGCAAAATTACACCATTGCGAAGCGTGGGCGGGTCGCTAGTTGTTTATAAACTTAGTATAGAGACTTACCTTTCAAAAAAAAGTTGCAAATGGGAAACAAATCGACCTAAATCAGGGAGTTTATCAATCAAAAAATAGACAATCATATGAAAAAAATTAATCCACATGGTATTTATAACCATATTTTTAAATTATTCACACCTTTCATAATTCCGAGTCTTCCTTCAGAATCCCTTTGTTTTACAATTATTTTCTTTCCTAAACCTGAAGTTTTCTACAACCCTACAAACAAAACACTTACCTTCAAAACAATCTTCTTCATCTCCTCATCAGGCGACTGGAACTCTCTAATCAGGATGAGCATCACTTCCCTCGTATAGTAATTGGCATACTCCGCATCCATCAAGGGAATCAGATACCCAATAGCCTTGAGGAAAGCGGCCAGACCCTTTCCACGGTGGGTTCTGATGCCCTTCCACAGAGGTTTGAGGACCGAGTCGAAGGATTCAATGCCGTAGGGAGTGGCGGCTTCGGCCAGAGCGGCGCTCGCCAGGGCGGTGATTGTACGGACTTTTTGTTGCTCGTCTACTAGACCTGGTTTGGGAGTGTGAATAGGAATTTTAGGGAAATATAATGGTGAAAATATGGTGGGTACTTAGTTATTTTACTGTATAAGTTCTACAACTAAGTAGTTGTAGTATGTAGTTAGTATTTTACAAAGTTAAAGTTGGAAATTTAATATAATTTAAACTATTTCTTAACAATTAAAAACACAAAAAATTGTGATAGACTATCTTTCAGCAGTTTTTGCTCTATCAACCTCTTTCCTATCCTAAACAGATCTTTCGAAAGAAAATTGATTCATTTTAATCAGTGACTTGTTGTAATCATATCACATGAACATACCATAAAATCTAATTTAACATATAATAATAAAAACTTACCGTGCTCAATAATTTCGACGAGCGATTTCAAGTGCGGTAATATAGCACATCCCATCAAGATAGCAATTTGTTGCACAATCTTGATGCCCGTGTGTCTCGCCTGCCACGACTTCTTAGAGCGACATACGGCTTTCAAGAACGGCAGCAGAGATGGTATACCTAGAATACACTTTTTTATTTAAATATCTCTTTAAAGTCTTTTAAGAACTATGTTTATGAATGTTTGAAAATTTTAGGTTTCTGTAAGTTAAAATTAATGAACTCAACAAGTTACTGTCGAGTAAACAAATTCCATTTTTTTTACGTATTGCAATCTTAAAAAACAAATTTAAGTTTTAAATTCAAAATGAAAATATTAAACATATTTAGACAATTTCTACAAATCTTCTCAAAGCAAGAGAATGTGTTTACTATCGGAGTGACGTCACGTCGGAACCCAATATGGCGAACAGCGTTTATGAGATTTCAAAAACATTATTTGATTATAAAAGTCGATTTTAAAATTGGATATATAAAATTTATAATGCATTTCTATGAATTAATATCAACGTTTCTCGTTTATATTATACGAAATCTATTATAAGCATTCACTTTTATATTTTTTCTTGCATGGTGTAAAATACCGTATTGCCAATTTACTTATAACATCTGACTACTACCACCAATACCTCGTTATCTGTCAACCTTCATTAAACATACCCAGAGCGGAAGCGACCACCGCGAAGGCCCTCGCCGTGGTGTTCCGCACGTATTCGTCGATATTGTCGATGTCCGGCCGCATGGTGGATATCATGGTGGCGAGGCCGGCCGCCTTGGCCAGGTTGGAGATGATCTCGCGGCCCTCCACGCGCGCGTAGTAGTCCTCGTCGATCAGCAGCGGCTCGATCACCACCAGGATCTGGAGGGGAAAATGGATGGCGAAAAGGAAATAACAGTTTTAAAAAAATAAGAGCATAACTCAATAAATATAAGGTATGTTCAATAAGTTGATAATAAGTTTGTGAAATTATTTTTCAAGGTTTTTTAATTTTACATCGTTATTGCAGGCACGTAAGATAACGGGTGTAAAAAGACCACTTCCGAAGCCTGAAACCATGTATTCTTGAGCATCAATAGTAACTAAAAAAATTTTATATTATTCATGCAATTTTGGAAAATTACGTAAAAACAATATATATTTTTTTAATCATAAATATATTTTTTTTTGCTCAAAACGTAACCAGTACCCCTGCAGCAAAGCCCAGTTTTTGTTTCCGGAAGCAGTTCTTTTTCACCCCGTATATTCGTCATTATCTTACCTTGTGTACATACGGCCTGACCAAATCGTCCAGCTTGTACAGGATCCTGTCGATGACCTTCACCAGCAGATGCCTCTCCTGGTCCTCCAGGGTGGGGCTCATCAGCAGCGGCAGGATCTGGTTGAAGAGCGGCCCCGCGCCGAACTCGCGAGCCTTGTCCGTGATCTGACGCAGGGCGGCTTTGCACATGGGCGGGGTGCCGTTCTGGGAATTAAGGTTGATTTGTGTTATAATAAGTGACGATAGCTTGAAATAAGAGCATATTGTTGCCGACTTGATTAGGAATTGCGTAAATAAAGGTGTTTCCGACAAAAAAAGATAGTGAAAACCGTATAAAAATTTAGAAGATAATTAAAGACTTGAAAGGCGAAAATGTGTAACCTTTTATCAAAATATTAGAAGAGCAAGGCAAATCTGAAGCAATTTCTAGTTACAGCTATTAGATTGGGGTCTAGTTTATCCTCAACTAAAAAAACTGTTACTACACCAACTCCACGTAAACTTCATGAATCAATCTTTTTTTTTATATTTAACATAGCAAAGCAAACGAGCAAGCGGGTCACCTGATGGTAAGTGATCACCGACGCCCATGACTACCCGCAGCACTGTGGGTGTTGGCGGTGTGTTGCTGATCTTTAAGAAAATTGGGCACCGGATACCGCACTCACCGAACGAAACGCAGGAACATCGTCCCTTCACGTCGGTTTTCTGTGTGACGGTGGTATTTCACCGGTCGAGTCAGCCCAGTAATCGCTGCAGACAGAGCCTACAGCTAGACTCTCACTCCCAAGAATACATAATTGCAGCTTGTTACTAGAACTGCCGTCCCTACCTTAATCTTGAGCAGCAGCTTCATGATCTTCCGTTCCTTGAGCTCGTCGGGCGCCAGCGCGTCCTCGTCCACGTCCACGAGCAGCTTGTCGAAGTACTGCGCGTCCTCGGGCTTCATGAACGGCAGCTGCTGGTTGCCGCGCGGCTGCGGCTCCAGCAGGCGGCCGGCGGCGCCGGGCTCCTCGGTCTGCATGAAAAACCCGATTGGAGTCCCCCCGAGCGGCGTCGGCGTGGCCGTCAACTTGCGCGCCGGCGTGCGGATCGGAACGTAACCTGATGAGTGGGAGAGGTTAGACGGGGAAGGGTGTCGGGGTTGTTCGGAGGCCGGCCTGCTGTCGGCTGGGCTGGCTCGGTTGTTTAGACTTCTTAGTTGTGGGTGAATCGATGATTATATGAAGTGATGGTTTGTAAAGGGTGTGCTAGTGTAATTGTTTAGACTTCTTAGATGGTGTTTGTGGGTCGATGATTATATGAAGTGATGGGTGATTGAGTGTAGTGGTTTGTAAAGGGTGTGCTAGTGTAATTGTTTAGACTTCTTAGATGGTGTTTGTGGGTCGTTGATTATATGAAGTGATGGGTGATTGAGTGTAGTGGTTTGTAAAGGGTGTGCTAGTGTAATTGTTTAGACTTCTTAGATGGTGTTTGTGGGTCGTTGATTATATGAAGCGATGGGTGATTGAGTGTAGTGGTTTGTAAAGGGTGTGCTAGTGTAATTGTTTAGACTTCTTAGATGGTGTTTGTGGGTCGTTGATTATATGAAGTGATGGGTGATTGAGTGTAGTGGTTTGTAAAGGGTGTGCTAGTGTAATTGTTTAGACTTCTTAGATGGTGTTTGTGGGTCGTTGATTATATGAAGTGATGGGTGATTGAGTGTAGTGGTTTGTAAAGGGTGTGCTAGTGTAATTGTTTATACTTCTTAGATGGTGTTTGTGGGTCGATGATTATATGAAGTGATGGGTGATTGTGTGGTGGTTGGTTTGTAAAGGGTGTGCTAGTGTAATTGTTTAGACTTCTTAGATGGGGTTTGTGGGTCGATGATTATATGAAGTGATGGGTGATTGAGTGTAGTGGTTTGTAAAGGGTGTGCTAGTGTAATTGTTTAGACTTCTTAGATGGTGTTTGTGGGTCGTTGATTATATGAAGTGATGGGTGATTGAGTGTAGTGGTTTGTAAAGGGTGTGCTAGTGTAATTGTTTAGACTTCTTAGATGGTGTTTGTGGGTCGTTGATTATATGAAGTGATGGGTGATTGTGTGGTGGTTGGTTTGTAAAGGGTGTGCTAGTGTAATTGTTTAGACTTCTTAGATGGTGTTTGTGGGTCGTTGATTATATGAAGTGATGGGTGATTGAGTGTAGTGGTTTGTAAAGGGTGTGCTAGTGTAATTGTTTAGACTTCTTAGATGGTGTTTGTGGGTCGTTGATTATATGAAGTGATGGGTGATTGAGTGTAGTGGTTTGTAAAGGGTGTGCTAGTGTAATTGTTTAGACTTCTTAGATGGTGTTTGTGGGTCGATGATTATATGAAGTGATGGGTGATTGAGTGTAGTGGTTTGTAAAGGGTGTGCTAGTGTAATTGTTTAGACTTCTTAGATGGTGTTTGTGGGTCGTTGATTATATGAAGTGATGGGTGATTGAGTGTAGTGGTTTGTAAAGGGTGTGCTAGTGTAATTGTTTAGACTTCTTAGATGGTGTTTGTGGGTCGTTGATTATATGAAGCGATGGGTGATTGAGTGTAGTGGTTTGTAAAGGGTGTGCTAGTGTAATTGTTTAGACTTCTTAGATGGTGTTTGTGGGTCGTTGATTATATGAAGTGATGGGTGATTGAGTGTAGTGGTTTGTAAAGGGTGTGCTAGTGTAATTGTTTAGACTTCTTAGATGGTGTTTGTGGGTCGATGATTATATGAAGTGATGGGTGATTGAGTGTAGTGGTTTGTAAAGGGTGTGCTAGTGTAATTGTTTAGACTTCTTAGATGGTGTTTGTGGGTCGATGATTATATGAAGTGATGGGTGATTGAGTGTAGTGGTTTGTAAAGGGTGTGCTAGTGTAATTGTTTAGACTTCTTAGATGGTGTTTGTGGGTCGTTGATTATATGAAGTGATGGGTGATTGAGTGTAGTGGTTTGTAAAGGGTGTGCTAGTGTAATTGTTTAGACTTCTTAGATGGTGTTTGTGGGTCGTTGATTATATGAAGTGATGGGTGATTGAGTGTAGTGGTTTGTAAAGGGTGTGCTAGTGTAATTGTTTAGACTTCTTAGATGGTGTTTGTGGGTCGATGATTATATGAAGTGATGGGTGATTGAGTGTAGTGGTTTGTAAAGGGTGTGCTAGTGTAATTGTTTAGACTTCTTAGATGGTGTTTGTGGGTCGATGATTATATGAAGTGATGGGTGATTGAGTGTAGTGGTTTGTAAAGGGTGTGCTAGTGTAATTGTTTAGACTTCTTAGATGGTGTTTGTGGGTCGATGATTATATGAAGTGATGGGTGATTGAGTGTAGTGGTTTGTAAAGGGTGTGCTAGTGTAATTGTTTAGACTTCTTAGATGGTGTTTGTGGGTCGTTGATTATATGAAGTGATGGGTGATTGAGTGTAGTGGTTTGTAAAGGGTGTGCTAGTGTAATTGTTTAGACTTCTTAGATGGTATTTGTGGGTCGATGATTATATGAAGCGATGGGTGATTGAGTGTAGTGGTTTGTAAAAGGTGTGCTAGTGTAATTGTTTAGACTTCTTAGATGGGGTTTGTGGGTCGATGATTATATGAAGTGATGGGTGATTGAGTGTAGTGGTTTGTAAAGGGTGTGCTAGTGTAATTGTTTAGACTTCTTAGATGGGGTTTGTGGGTCGATGATTATATGAAGTGATGGGTGATTGAGTGTAGTGGTTTGTAAAGGGTGTGCTAGTGTAATTGTTTAGACTTCTTAGATGGTGTTTGTGGGTCGTTGATTATATGAAGTGATGGGTGATTGAGTGTAGTGGTTTGTAAAGGGTGTGCTAGTGTAATTGTTTAGACTTCTTAGATGGTGTTTGTGGGTCGATGATTATATGAAGCGATGGGTGATTGTGTGTATTGGTTTGTAAATGATGATGGTTATGAGATTGGTGATAGTGTTTAGATTAGAATCTAGTGGTTGTAGAGAAATATGACTTTTATGGATCGTTACTTGTGTGTAGGGATCACTGATTGTATCAACATATTAATGATTGTAATATGTTAAAATCAATTATTCAAGTTTTGTTATTGTATTATTTTTTATGTTTCTGATTAATTTGGTGTCTTTTATGTGAAAAATGATGTCTTAGTTAATTTTGAAATAAGTTTAATGACGATGTTCGTATGGCAATGAATGATTGAAATTACGAATAATTATCGTAATCGTAATTATTATAATCAAAATCTACATAAACCGGCGCCAGTTCAACAGCAGCCTGGCACATCCAAATAACCGTCAAACAAATAAAGCAATCACAAAAAAAACAAGCTCAGTCTGCGCCATCCGACCGTAAACCGTCCAAAACATCTGCAAGAAAAATGGACCATTAAAAATAGTATTCTATCTTTCCGATCACAATATTCCACTTAAAACTAAAACCGTCGCCGTTGCCGCGTGTAAACATCTGAAACTCAAGTTTGGATTATTGACTATTGTGTTTAAGAGAGAGTTCTTATATACTTTTCTATAGTTTTATCGAGTACTTACCGGCTGGTGGTGGTAAAACCTTGTACCCGGCTGGGAACATGGCGTCGAGTTCTTCGTCGGTGAAGGGGCGGTTTCTCTCGTCTATTTCCTTCTCCCAGCGATATGCTTGGAGCTGTTCGGGAGTCATGGCGGCGATGGCGCCGGGGGTGGGGGTGGCCAGGGCCATGGCCTTCACGCCTACGGGGGTCGACTGGAAAGGGGTGACAAGGGGTTAGATAATTATTACATAATTGGAGAGTTTGTGTGACGAATTGTGTGAGGTGTTTTTTTTTCTAATTATTTTCTTATAGGCGATATAAGTATGCTCACACGGTATTAACTCAGTACAGATTGTTTCCATTAACAGAAAGAATGATAGTTGGTTACTACTACTACAAACCGGGAAAAACATTATTTGAATAGTCCAGCTGAACATATTAAGGATCTTCTTATCTTGGCTCTTGTCCGCAGAATATTACTGATTAAAATTTTATAGAAAAAAAAGTTAATATTAAATACAAAAAACCACTTACTCCGCCCGGCGTGAAAATCGGCGTATGCGGCGTCGGCGTAGCATGCGACGGCGTAGCGTGCGACGGCGTAGCATGAGACGGCGTAGCATGCGAGGGCGTCGGCGTAGCGGCGGCCGGCGTAGCGCCCGGGGTCTCGTCCCAGCGGGAGCGGCGCTTGGTGCCGGGAGTTGGGGTCTCTTGGATAGTGTCCACGCCGGAGCCGCGGTCAGTGCGGGGCGTTTCGGCCCAGCCGCTGTTGTGGCCGGGGGTTTCTGGAATAAGAAGAGACATGTAGATGATAGCCTGATAATATAGTAAGATGCAAGATGCTTTTGGGCAGGTTTTACGATAATAGTAAATTGAATGATTGTATAACTAGAGGCCGCCCGCGACTCTGTTCGCGTGGAAGTCGTTGAATGAGAAGTTTTCCTGCGGTAAAAAGTACCCTATATGTAATTCTGATGTATAACCAATATTACTGTAAAGTTTCATCAAAATCCATCCAGTAGTTTTTACGACATCATACATCCATCCATACTTACAAACTTTCCGTTTATAATATTAATAGGATATAAAAACAACAAAAACTGTTTTGAGGGGGACCAGCTGTTTCGACTTCGGTTCTTTACCTTTTCTATCTCACTGTCAACCACAGATATCATACCATCCTCCTTATTTTCACACTTCAATCTATCTTTGCCATCCGCTTCCATTGATTCTTTGTCAATTTGGTTCTTTACCAACAACCACACACAGTAACATACACTCATCTCAATTAGTCTTAATACATAGTCTCGTTATCGGTTCCTTACCTGTTATTACCTCGCTCATTTCACATCGCACTATCATCAAACACCTCACACGTGACTCCCAGCATACTAACCTTTTTTTTTACTTGTACTACTACTAACCTCGGTCAGTCTTGGGCGTCTCGTCACTCCACACTAACCTCGGTCAGTGTTGGGCGTCTCGTCACTCCCTACACTAACCTCGGTCAGTCTTGCGCACTCCCCCCACACTAACCTCGGTCAGTCTTGGGCGTCTCGTCACTCCCTACACTAACCTCGGTCAGTCTTGCGCACTCCCCCCACACTAACCTCGGTCAGTCTTGGGCGTCTCGTCACTCCCTACACTAACCTCGGTCAGTCTTGCGCACTCCCCCCACACTAACCTCGGTCAGTCTTGGGCGTCTCGTCACTCCCTACACTAACCTCGGTCAGTCTTGCGCACTCCCCCCACACTAACCTCGGTCAGTCTTGGGCGTCTCGTCACTCCCTACACTAACCTCGGTCAGTCTTGCGCACTCCCCCCACACTAACCTCGGTCAGTCTTGGGCGTCTCGTCACTCCCTACACTAACCTCGGTCAGTCTTGCGCACTCCCCCCACACTAACCTCGGTCAGTCTTGGGCGTCTCGTCACTCCCTACACTAACCTCGGTCAGTCTTGCGCACTCCCCCCCACACTAACCTCGGTCAGTCTTGGGCGTCTCGTCACTCCCTACACTAACCTCGGTCAGTCTTGCGCACTCCCCCCCACACTAACCTCGGTCAGTGTTGGGCGTCTCGTCACTCCCTACACTAACCTCGGTCAGTCTTGCGCACTCCCCCCACACTAACCTCGGTCAGTCTTGGGCGTCTCGTCACTCCCTACACTAACCTCGGTCAGTCTTGCGCACTCCCCCCACACTAACCTCGGTCAGTCTTGGGCGTCTCGTCACTCCCTACACTAACCTCGGTCAGTCTTGCGCACTCCCCCCACACTAACCTCGGTCAGTCTTGGGCGTCTCGTCACTCCCTACACTAACCTCGGTCAGTCTTGCGCACTCCCCCCACACTAACCTCGGTCAGTCTTGGGCGTCTCGTCACTCCCTACACTAACCTCGGTCAGTCTTGCGCACTCCCCCCCACACTAACCTCGGTCAGTCTTGGGCGTCTCGTCACTCCCTACACTAACCTCGGTCAGTCTTGCGCACTCCCCCCACACTAACCTCGGTCAGTCTTGGGCGTCTCGTCCCAGCGGTTCCGGCGGGAGGCGTGGTGCGCGGGCGTGTCGCGGCCGGGCGTGGCGTGGCCCGGCGTGGCGTGGCCCGGGGTCGCGTCCCACACGCGCGTGGACGGCGTCGCGCCGGGGGTCTCCCCGCCGCGGACCCCGCCGCCCGGGGTCTCCTCCCATGCCCCGCGCTGTACATACACATAACAAGTGTGTGACAATGCCCAATTTCAACTTTATGGATACCTAACACTTTTTATAATAGCATCTTAATGCAAATAAATGACCCCCAACGTTTTTATGGTATATGTAAATACGAGCGACCCGCCCACGCTTCGCAATGGTGTAATTTTGCCGACTTGCTCGCGAACCCTTGCAATTTTGCTTACTCAAAAAATATATTTCTAAACGTTCTTTATTTACGCATTTAAATCCGTTACGTACTTTAGGGCCAAACATACAAACAGACAGAATTAGCGACTTGGATTTATACTACGTAATATAATACATTACCAACAGAGTGTGAATTCATGGTTCTTTGAAATATTTTAAGTGATCACTAAATTTAAAGGAATGTTGGTGTAAACAGGCATTAGTTTAAGGAAGAATATGAAATTGCATCAACTAGATTTAAATACTGCATTATCCAACTATGGGGGTTTTTATCAGTGTGATAATAAGTGTACTTGCAGAGATAGTGAAAACAAAACAATAACAGGAAAGTGCTTTTATTTCAGCAGGTCAACAAAAAAATGTGTTCATACTAAATTAGCAAGCAATCTAAATATAATATATAGAAATTGATATTTTAAAATAAACCTTTATTAGATACATACCTCATTTTCCCAAGATGGTGTAGCTTGTGTGCCACCTGGTGTTGTGGGTGCTGCTTTTTTTATAGTAGGAGTCTCCTCAGTACTTTGATCCCAGCGACCTTTTCGTTTTGGTGCTGACTTCACAGCATCACCATTTGATTGAGCCACTGGTTTTAATGTACCTTCTCTAGCTCTTTCTAACAGTTTTTTCCGCAGCTAAGAAAGGAAAAGTGTATTAGAATCACAAAGTTATTTAATATAAATATTAAGAAACATGCATATTTTTGATACTAACTTCTGTTTCCTCAGCTCTGAGAAATTGCTCTTTCATAATTTCTGTGTATGTTCTTGATCCAACATCTGGTGTTTTGCCACCTATAATAAAATGTATTTATATATTGATGTGCAAGTATAAAAGTTTAATTTACTGTGAACAAGTTTCATTGCCATTATGCCCTTCACCACAACATAAAAAAATTGTCTGAAAATACTCTTGAGTTTAGGAAATATTTAAATACTTATAGAGTCAGCCTATTAAATACAAAATAATCTTGAACATACCTTCAGCAAACGGATCTACTCTTTCAGGAGATATGATCATATCGCGTCTTCTGCGACGGTACTCATCTTCTCTATCAGCAATGGTAGGTCTCCTTTTATCCGCAAATGGGTCAAAATCTTTTTCACTCTGTAAATTAGGTAAGGCTTGGTTATAACTGAATATAGTTTACATTATTAAAGTTGTAAACAACATCATATGTTCTAGGAGACTTACCCGAGCAATATCATTAAGAAGTGATGCTGGTGCGGTATAACCTGGCCGTTTCTGTGAGATAGGCACATTCTCAACATCCTCGTCTTCTACTTCGTCATTAGCAGCAATGGAAGTCACATACCCATCATATCGGGATTTGCCTCCCTGACCAGAGTTATCGTAAATATCACTGTCATAGTACGCGTCAGACAGAGAAACACCCTTTCCAGACCCATTTTCTGGTGCTTCTTTTGCTTCTTTAGCCTTTGCCTGTTGGATTTCTCTAATTTGAGCCTCAATGGCTGAAAAGAAAATAATTGATCAAATTTCACAAAAAAATACGGCTATATATGAAAAAGAGCTGGGAGAACGAAGAAATCTACGTAGAGAGCTGGAAATTTGGAATTAACACATAAAAATTGTGCTTTGGATTTTTTTTAATACTTGCAAGTTATATGCTAGAAAGCTTACCTTCATGTGTTCTTGGAATTTTATCCATTATATCATTGGTTTAGGAACAAATTAAATGTTTTACACTTCCCAATGCAACATTTATTTAATTTTTAAGGTTTTTATCAATAAATCCACACCTCATCAAGCAAATGTTTTTGGTTGTTTTGTTTTTTTTAACGCTTTATTTGCCGTGGGTACTTAATACTTGTATTATTAACCTGAACCCATAGTCTTGCTATATTGACAGAAATACTGATAAGAATCGATGTTTTTTTCTTTGGTAACACCAAATTAATTTGCTTCATTCATTCATGGTTCTATTCTATAATCTATCTTGTCTTTAGCTGTCTTTCTCCTTGCGACTGCAGTGGGTACGTGTCGCCGTATTTCGAAATTATTTTCGGCATTTTCTTAAAGTTTCTTATTTAATTGTATAAATTTGTCTACAGGAGAGGCAATACTTGGCCCTGGCGTTAAAAGCTTAATCTATCAGGTTGATTTGCTACAGTACCTAAGGTGAGTGTTTTGTATTTTGTAGCTAATGACGGCTTCCACGTCAAATGTGTTGGAAGAAGGTGACACGTAGTAAATCCAACATTGTGTTGTGATAGCTGTTTATCCATATGGTAACTTGAAGAAATTTGTTAGCATATCAAAATTATGAAACCTACCATGACTTTGATAATGGTTTAACTATTAAGTCGGCGACGTAGTATTTGCAACCTGTCGCTATGTAAAAGATAGTAGGCGGTTATAACGCTGCACTTTCTTTATGTTGTTATCTACAGCTACTTTATAAATAAAAATTATAAATACATGCTGACATGGTTTAAGTTAGTGCTTTGAATAACATATTCTGGTTTTTATAAAGCAGAATCTGTTAAATCTGCCCACACTTTTCATTGTAATGCTTAATTGCTAATTCCTAATATTGTTGGAGAACTATTTTATTAAACAAGTAGAAATTCACCGGAAGTTGGTATGAGATAACATACTTCAAATATCAATTACAAGTTAATAAATATATCTAATTAGGAGTTTAAAGTCCAATGAGTTTCTGACTCACAGGTTAAGTGTATAATAGGTATAAAACCAAAAAGTGATTGCCTCTAAATTCACTGATTGATTTTGACCCATTATACTACATACAGAATTGTCAATATGCTTTTTATCACCAGTTTAAAAAAAAATTAACCTGTATTACTGGTTTTTAAGGTACCTTAGTTATTAATGTGCAATATTAATTAAACTTGAATTCCACAGTAACAAGTTTACTAATTACATGCTATTATTAATATAACAATGTCTTATTTGCCTGTTCAAATATCTGTATTCAACACCTGTATAAATCATTAAGTCACACTTTTAATTTTCTTTTCAAAGTACTGTAACGACTCGGCGCGAACAAGGACTGCTGGAGGGAATTAAAATGATGCATCAGCAATCCATGATGGTCGGAGACATGTTGCCTGTTCACTCAGAAATACCTGTGCATGCTGAGGACTTGAATAACATTAACAATGTTAACAACGTGGGGGGGTACGAGAACAATGCGTCATTCGCTTACGATGACTTGTTCCCAGCCCTACCCCACGCTCAACCACCTGTCCAACGCAATATCCAACAAGCTGCAACCTACAAACTGCGTGTTGGCTCCACTCTGCATACTCAGGTAATATTTATACCAATCATATAAATCAACTTTCCATTATCATTCTGTTATCACTTGATATTTCTCTTAATGCCATGTGTAGGTCATGGACGTAAAACACGACACCTTTATAACTTTGTAACTATCAAGTCATTATGCGTTTAATTTGTAATACAATATTCATGTACCTACTAAGGAAACATAAAAACAATCTTATCATTTTATTGATAATAATTGCTCTGACCCAGATTATGTAATTGCTGTGAATGGTTTATCACAGTTGGTTTAATTTCAAATTTCTTTTAGGTATTTCATGTGCCGTATGAAGAGAGGAAAGTGGACAATTCTTTTGGGGAGGGAGAGTCGATGAGAACTTGCCAAGCGATCACTAAAGATACGGGTGCTCATATTGAGATCTCTACGAGCAAGGATGGCAGCCTCACGTTCCTCATCACTGGCAAACATAGCGCCGTCCTCGATGCTCGGCGTCAGATTCTTACCCATTTCCAGCAACAGGTGTGTAGTCTAACTTACACTTGACATTATTTTACAGACATCGGTAAACATCCCATATTAAACCGAAGTCATTTATCACTCATTGAAACCAGAAGATTAGATTGTTGACTTTAGGGGAATGTTAATAGCTGCAGTGAGAGTTATTTTATTTAAGCTTAATTTTAATTCTTATTAAATCCACTCACCAATTTCTGTATTGCATTACAATTTCAGTAAATTCCATATGTCCATAATTTCAATATCTAATTGCAGGCAAGCAAGCACATATCAATTCCGAAAGAGCACCACCGCTGGATTCTTGGCAGGCTCGGCCAGAAACTCAAGGATCTTGAGAAGGTCACTGCCACCAAGATCAGCGTGCCCAGCATTGCGGAGGAAAGTGATACTATAACTATCACTGGCACTAAGGAAGGCATTGAGAAAGCTGAACACGAAATTAGAATCTGCTCTGAAGAACAAGTAAGAAACACTATTATTATCTAATAAGAACAATATAAGAATATATATAATAATAGAATCCATTAAAATTGACAGAATACAAGTTTTGAAATACAAATTTACATACCACGCATATAAAGATCGTCGTGACTTATTTTATTGTTTATCACTTGTGAATTAAAAAAAAAGTTTTACAATACACTCACAAGCTTACTTTAGAATTAAAGCCATGACAAGTTAAAATTGTTTATAGCAGACAAGTAATGTAATCCAATCATTAGGTAAACATTGCGTCCATCGGTACATTCCGACATTGAATATTTAAATCAACAAATTACTCAAACGCAACGTGATTTTCACTTTTTGAACTTTTTTACAGTAACTTTAACATATGAATTATTAAAAGTTTACACTTTGACATAAAAGTTATACATGTAGTGTAACTTTTATGTCGTGATCATGGCCGTACGTAACTATTCTTTGGTTTTTAAGCCAATTGCATACATATAACAATATCACACTAATTTTATTACAAGTAATAGATCAAAACACAATTTATTGTCAAATTAATTCAGTCTACTTCATGTAAACACTTTATTGTCTTAAAACAAATATAGATGCAACTTTAACTTTTCTAAAGACATTTTTGCACAACCTAGTCACAACACCTTTTTTTCTACCAGTCCCGTAAAGCCTTCGAGCGTATAACCATCCCGAAGACCTACCACCCGTTCATCCAAGGGCCCTATGGTGAGACCGCGGCTGCCCTGGCTTCGGAGACCGGCGCCAGGATCCATATCCCGCCCACCTCCACCCAGAGCAATGAGATCGTGATCGCGGGCGAGAAGACCGGGGTGCTGGCGGCTAAGGCGCAGATTGAGAAGATTTATGAGGATATGGTAAGTGGGGGTTTAACTCTGCTTGTTTGACAAAGAATTTTAATCTAAATTAGTTGAGGAATGTTTGTTTTCTGACAGTAACGAAAGATGTAGGAGATACAGAGAAATCACTTTCATTTTTGAGTGGTAGAGTCTAGCTGTAGGCTCTGTTTACAGCGATTATTAGGCTGACTCGACCGGTGTAATACCACCGTCGCACAGAAAACCGACGTGAAGCAGGGACGATGTTCCTGCGTTTCGTTCGGTGAGTGCGGTATCCGGTGCCCAATTTTTTCAAAGGCCAGCAACGCACCCTCAATTCATTTGTGATTGTAGGTGTATATGGGCGGCGGTGATCACTTGCCATCACGTGACCCGCTTGCTCGTTTGCTAGCTTAACTCATAATTTTTTTTTTTTAAAATTCAGGTTTTGAAATAAGGTTTTTTGTTTAAAGGACTACACAGTGAAGACGAACAACATTTTACGCTACGCAAATTTCTTTCATTCATAATGCGAAAACTACCTAACTACTTTGTACCAAAGAGTCCAACTAAAAGTCTTTCTGATTCTTATTACCACGGCCATAAAGTTTCAGTTCAAATATAAAAAAAAACTCAAAATATGTTGACAGTTTTCGTAGAACCATTTCTCGCTGTCGTTTATTATAGAATAAACTTGACCCTCTTCTTATTGATAATATGGCTAACTTTGTTGTGTTCTCTGTTTAGGCCAAGAAATGTTCAACAGTGCATGTAGAGGTGCCAAAGTCCCAGCATAAGTACGTGATTGGTGCTCGCGGGACCACCATCCAGGAAATATTGAAGGAAACCGGAGTGTCCGTAGAAATGCCACCTCCAGACTCCCCTACTGGAACCATCACCCTTCATGGACCTCATAATAAGATTGGGCTTGGTAAGACTTTCATATACATACATCGCATTTATACCAGGCTGTGGGCAGTTTAAACGTCTTATTGACATTAGCTCGTGTTTAAATGAAAATAGGGCTTCCCATTCCATTGTGTTTGGTTCTTATAAAACAACCTTGCGCTAATTTAAGGCCCACATTTTTGGTCTCCAAGTTTCATTTATATACTGGTTTGAAAAAAATACCATAATATGCCAAAATTGTTAGTATAATTTTCCTTTGCAGCTCTGTCGAAAGTGTGTGAAAAAGCGAATTCGGTTAAAACTGCAACGGTTGATGCGCCAACGTGGATACACAAGTACATCATTGGCAAAAACGGATCCAACATTAAAAAAATAACTCAGGACTTCTCAAAGGTACATGTCGATATCACTCACTCCGAAGACAAGGTTAAGATTGATGGACCACCAGAGGAAGTGGAGCGGGCACAGGTTGAACTTGACGAGTTTGTGAAAAACTTGCTGGCTACACTAACTTACGTGGAATTGACGGTTGATCCTAAATACTACAAGCATATTATTGGAAAAAGTGGCGCTAATAGTAAGTATTAAACTTAAATTACTGCATGTAAGTCGTAAGTTCAATTATTTAATATTACGTTTTGTTTTTAGTTAATAGACTGAAGGAAGAGACTGGTGTAGTTATAAACATAATAGAGAGCGAAGGAAACAATGTGATCCGCATCGAGGGCAGCCATCACGGAGTTGAGAACGCCAAGCGGGAACTCAGCGAGATGGTCATGAAACTAGAGAACGAAAGAAACAAGGAGGTGTACGTAGACCACAGACACGTCAAACTACTCATCGGAGTCAAGGGCGAGAAAATCAAAGAAATACGCGAGAAATTCGACAGAGTCCTCATCATGCTGCCCGACCAGGGACAAAAGAGAAGCCCAATCAAACTTAGAGGCCCACAAGAAGACATCGAAAAATGCGAGAAATATCTCAACAAACTGCTGAAAGAAATCGCCGAATCATCCTATGTACAAGAGATCCCCATTTTCAAGCAGTTCCACAAGTTCATTATCGGCAAAGGTGGTGCTAACCTGAGAAAGATCCGCGACGAGACGCAAACGATCATCGACCTACCAGCAGAGGGCGAGGAGAGTGACGTCATCACTGTGAGAGGCAAACGCGAGAACGTCGAAGACGCCGTGCGAAGAATACAACAGATACACAACGAGAAGGCTAACGTTGTCACCGAAGAAGTGACTATCCCTCCTAAATACTACAACTCGCTCATTGGTGCTGGTGGCAAGCTAATCCACTCCATCATGGAGGAATGTGGTGGTGTTCTAATCAAGTTCCCGCCTGCAGACAGCGAGAGTGATAAAGTAGTTATCAAAGGACCAGTAGAAGACGTTGAGAAGGCGAAACAGCAGTTGTTGGCGCATGCTTCGGAACGGGAGTTAACCTCGCACACGGCGACGGTGCGCGCTAAGCCGGAACACCATAAATTCCTTATTGGGAAGAACGGATCTAATATTAAGAAGATTCGCGAACAAACCGGCGCTCGTATCATCTTCCCAACTGAAAAGGATGAGGATAAGGAAGCTATCTTCATTATTGGTAAGCTTTTTCCATATCAACTTTATAATTTGTCCGTAGCTTTATTTACTAGAGCCTAAATAGGCATCAGAGAGAGTGTCCTTTAAAGAAATTTTGTTTTTACTTATCCACAATTAAGCACACTGATTCATCTAATAACCGAATGAATGTTCGAAGCGTTCACCCAACTAAAATGATGAGAAAGTTGACTTGATTACAATTCGCGAGCGACGCCTATTCCGTACCAATTAAGACTATTAAAATACCCCTTTTAACATCTTAACAAACCCTTCATCCAGGTCGCGAGGAGCAAGTAGAACAGGCCCGAAAGCAGCTCGAAATAGCCGTGTCCGATATCAGCAACGTGTCCGAAGGCGAGATGAACGTGGCCCCCAAACACCACCGACACTTCGTGGCAAGACGAGGCGAGGTAACGTAAATAAAAATCTTTTATCTTATCATTAAGTCAATTGTATATCGATCATTAGCTTATCAATCAGTTGGCGGAAAAAACTCCCAGCACTCTTTTGTCCAAAATCAAGGCATACTACACCAAGAAAAGATGAAAAAGTAAGATCACAAGATGGTTTAAATTTAAGTAAGAAAATACTACTACTGATTCTTCGACGATCTCTGTGGCGCAGCGATATGTTACAGTCATAGTGATTAAATGGATATTATACATATTGGCTGGTAATTATTTATAATAGCCAAATTGACTAGACAATGTAATAAATTAATCACTTTATCTGGACATTATTCATAATAGCGAGACAAAGTTAGCCAAAGTAATAATATGGCCTAGCCGACTTGTTTTACGGCTAATACCCGAAGTGCGGCTACACCTAGTTTTAGCCGGTTAGAACATCAATAGGGTAGGTTAGTTAGGTTACTTTTTTGATACCGCCCAAAAAAGGAGTCCCGCGTAGCGGGACTCCGTCGACTCATGATTGAAGCCAGTTTTTATATTTATAGGAATATATTTTTTGTTACAGTTTTCCATATAAAAAAGTCTACTAACCGGCTCAAACTAGGTGTAACCGCACTTCGGGTATTAGCCGTAACATAAGTATATAAAAACTGGCTTCAATCATAAGTCAACGGAGTAACCTAACTAACCTAACCTATTGATGTTTTTAACCGGCTAAAACAAGGTGCAGCCGCGCTTCGGGTTTTAGCCGTAACACAAACGAATATCTATTTGTTTTATTACATTATCCAAGTCTTCGAAGATATTATATAAAATAGCCAGTTAATGTGATTAATTTTGTGTCAATTATCACTTTATCTAAATTGAGTAGACATTATATATAATGGCTAGACAGTATATATAATATCCAGATTTATTACTTTGGCTGTAACATATATACCGCACTGTAGAATGATCGACCCGGGGGGTTGGGCCAACTTCGTAAAAAATGTTTTTCCACATTGCCTCGTATCTGGGTGTAACTAGGTTCTCCCCTAGTCCATTGTGTGGTACTTTAAATCAAGTGGTTACTGCATTTACTTAAGGCCCACATAATTGGTTTGGTAGTCTTTAGATTTATTATTCTATTCTTTAAGATTTATTATTGTTATCTTTGTGTCTAGGTTCTGCGAAGGATCGCCGACGATTGCGGCGGAGTCCAGATATCGTTCCCGAGACAGGGCGTGAACAGCGACCGGGTCGTGCTGAAGGGCCCGGCGGAGTGCATCGAAGCGGCCAAGTTGAGGATAGCAGAGATCATTGAGGACTTGGAAGCTAAGGTTCGGAGATGTGGGCAAAGCGTAGTTAACATTGAAATAAAAAGTAATTGAAAATGGACCTGCGTTTTTGCCTAAACTGTAAAGTGCAAACAGTCACTGTTTTAAACCTATACCATAATATAAAAATACTTAAAATAAAATCAAGTATCTATACTAATATTATAAAGAGGAAAACTTTGTTTGGTTGTGTCGAATAGGCTCAAAAACTACTGGACCGATTTTAAAAATTCGAAAGCTACATTATCCACGAGTAACATAGGCTATATTTTATTTTGGAAAAAAAGGGTTCCGTAATATATTTGGGTTTTTCGGACACAAGGTGTAAAAAATCAACCAGAAAAGTTACTTTTGGAATAGAGGTAGTTCGACACCCAGGGAAGAAGAAAATAAGATTCCCACGGGAAAAACCTCTCAAATCTTGTCTGTATATCTATACTTCTTCTCCTATACTTATGGTGACTATGACACAGGTGCACACCGCGCTTACTTAAGGGCCACTAACTCGGTCTTGAAGTTTAATTTATTCTTCTAGATAACAATCGAGTGCGTGATCCCACAACGCCACCACCGCACCGTGATGGGCGCGCGCGGCTCCAAGGTCAAGGACATCACCGCGGAGTTCGACGTGCAGATCAAGTTCCCGGAGCGAGACACGTCCGAAGCCGCCGACATCCCGGTGAAGACTGACGACGGGGAGCCGTCGGCGAATGACGTCATCCGGGTCACTGGCCGGCCGGAGAACTGCGAGGCGGCCAAGAAAGCGCTGCTGGAACAGGTAGAATGTGGAAAGTGTAGACGAATGGCTTGTTAGCGGAATTTGGGTTCCCATGCTTCTGGTAACAGTTGGAATTGATGTAAACGCAGTTAACATTTACAGTAGCATCAGAGTTATAACTGGAGTAGCAGTTATTGAATTGACTTATGAACCTTCTAGAAAAGTATGACAAAATTACAGTCAAAATCGTATTAAAAGCCATTATGTATGTATTAAATCCATGTATAAATGTTGAAAAAATATAAAAAAAATGCTTCATTTTACTTTCAACTCAACCACCTATATTTCTGCCACTTTAAAGATCTCTCAACTAACATAACTCCACAGGTGCCAATAACAATCGACGTGGAAGTCCCCAGCGAGCTCCACAAACTCCTTGCTGGTCAGAAGCGGCGAGAGCTCATGCAGACTTACGACGTCCACATCCTACTGCCTCAGGCTGAAGAGAACAGTGATATTGTGAAAGTCACGGGGACACCAACCAACGTGGAGAAGGCCAAGGAAGCGCTGACTGATAAGATTGTGGAGATGGAGAAGGAAATGAAAGACAGGGTTCTCAGGTAATTTTAGGTTTTAAAAGTATTTTAAGACAATCTTGTTCTTCTGTCTTATCTCTTAATCTACAACATAATTTTAAAGCCAATTTTTTGTATTTGTAAAGTCGTGTAGTCAGTTTCTATGCTTAGATTTGTTATTACTAAACTTTGTAAGTTTTGAAACGTGTTTTTAAATAAACTTACAAACACAAAAGTGTTTTATTATAGATCATACGAACTGAAATTCCGAGTCGACCCCGAAAACCACTCATTGATCATCGGCAAAGGAGGTTCCGTCATCACCAAAATACGCACCGAGTTTGGAGTACAAATCAACCTGCCCAAGCGAGGCGAGCCTGATGATGATATCATCACCATCCAGGGGTATGAGGATAAGGCCGCCCTCGCCAAGGACGCTATCCTGGCCATTGTTCACCAGCTGGTAAGTTATACCAACAAGCTATTTAAATATCCTAGGAAAAACAGGTATAAGGGAAAATGATAGAAAATATGTAGGAAGGAAACTAACCGAAAATGTTATCAGTAGTTTTTATTGTTTAAATTGATAAAATATCGATTTTCTTGTCAATTGACGATCTAAATAACCAAATTAGTGATATAAAAACTAGCATTAGTTAGTTCATTAACCCAATAACATCGCGAAATTTTAAATTGAAATTTTATCAAAACATAACGTCATTTGTCACGTTTACATACCTAAACTTTAGCTGACTATGACTGACCTTCACTTCTAGTAATTTTCTATTTATTTCATATCAAAATGCAAATTGAAAAGGTAGTACAAGATGTTTTAATAAAACTTTAACCAAATATGACAAAAGTTCAATGACCTTGCCAAGTTGATTGAAAGCTCATTGTAACTCGCAGTAATTCCTTAATTCCTATACAACCACAGTTCATTGACCCCAAACATGGTTATCTATGATACCCAATCCCACGAATAGTCGCAATTTTTCCTCTAGGACAACCAATACCGCGAGGAGGTGGACATCGACCCGCGCGTGCACCGGCGGCTCATCGGCCAGGGCGGGAAGAACATCAAGCGGGTCATGGACGAGTACCGCGTGTCCATCCGGTTCCCGAGGCATGGAGACGAGAAGGGGACCGTGCTGCTGGCCGGAGATGAGTCCGCGGTGCTGGACGCCAAGGATCACCTGCTGAATCTGGCTGAGGAATATGTAAGTTAACTTAGCGGTTAAAAATATTTTTTTAGTCGTCGAACCAATTTTGTGAAGAAGATTAGAGACGGTGCTCAATTCGGTAAAAGAGTAATTTTGAGATCACAACTTTTTTAATTACTATTAAGGGTTTGGCATTTATACCTAATTAAGAAACAGCCGTATTCTTTAATTGTTGTTTCTTATGGAAATCTTGGGTTTGAAATTATTTACGTAAACATTATTTTTTGTGCAACAAAACCATACTCAATTCAAAAATAGAATCCGCCTTCGCAACGCAACGTTATCTAGCCCTATAGGAATTCTAAATCGTATAACTTCTCCCCAGCTCCAAGACGTGGTGGACCGGTACGAGCGGCCGCCCGCGCCTTCCCTAGCCGACTTCGGCGAGGTCCTCCGCGCCGAGCAGCCAGCAACCACCCTATCACCCAACGCGCCCGGGTTCATAGTGAAGGGGGGCCCGTGGGAGCAGCGCGCGCCGGACACGCAGAGCACGCACGAGTTCCCCACCATGCCGCGCGCCGCCGCCCCCGCCCCCGCGCCCGACGCCGCCCCCGCCCCCGCCTGGGGGCCGCGACGCTAGATGACGCACCCGCCTCTACGCACTGTCAGAAACAAACGAGAGAGCTGACAGATCTTCCGTCTCTGTCACAGACTCTTTCAGCAAAATCCTTATTGTACACAGTTTGCAAACCGTTTTAGGTTAGTGACATTGAAGTAGTGATAAAAACTCAAACTCTTCAAGTAACACGCCAGACAGAGCGAGGTAGATCTTCCGTCTCTTTCGTAGCAGACAGTCACACCGTTTTAGGTCAGTGACCCTTGTGTCGTAGAGGTATAAATCGCTAACGCACTACTCGTACCTCGCCGTAGCCTTCGTATTCAGAGTCGAGTGTGCGCCGTCTATATGCATTCGTAAACGGTAGCCATAGCCCTACAGTAACTTTACAATTTCGTTGAACGAGTCTGCAGCTAACAGCGTCGTTCGGCCTACTTTTATTGCAGGAACAGTCTCGAAGTTTTTATACGTTAATGTTAGATAACCTACGCGTCCAGTGAAACTGAATCACTAGAAGTTACGATTAATTAAGTACCCAATGATTAAATTACAATGAAATTAGGCTGATCGATTATTATACTTATTTAAATATTTTATGTAATTATTGTTTATGTCATGCCAATATTAATTAATCTTAATAATGAAATTATGAGGAATGCCATTTGACTATGTTGTTAATTTTAATATATTACATGCATTATTATTGGTGCATAATGTTTTTGCGTACTTACGGAGATAATGAAATGTCTATTTTTTCATAATAATTTTCACAATAATGTTCTGTCTATACGATTTTGTAAGTGTTGCCTATAACAATAAATGAATCAGTAAATAATAAGACAAGAATGAATATTTTTACAAAGTAATTTGTATATAGTTACTATTGTGTTTGAAATATTAATAAATCTTTTACAATATATTAACCATTCTTTTCATTTATCTTTCGTATGTAAATATATAGGTACCTACAGCACATGAGTAAAGAAACTGAACAGAGACAAAGCTACATACGAATGCGCTGTGACAGGTACATCACTACAAGTGCAACGCGTGTGTGAGCGTGACCACTGGCCGCTTGTCACGTATGAGCCGAAACCGCTTCAAACTAGATCAGCCAGTGGTCAATCTCAGGGCGTGCAGGCGTGACGCGACGCTCGAACGTTGTGCGTGTTTTGTTTTTGTTTTCGAGTTTCTCACATAATACGTAGTAATACTTTTGTTTTAGTATTTAAAAAGTTTTGTAAATATGGTTGTACATTGTACTGTGTGCATGAATAATAATAGAAAGACTAAAAATATTTCTTATTTTAACTATCCCAAGGAGTCTACTAGGTAAGTTTGTACTTGAAACTTAATTTATATTTTTAATTTTATAATGTGTTATGTAGATTGAAAGGTATACAACTCTATAATTAAAACTACTCAATACTCATTATTATATATTTTACGGAAAATTACCAGATATTTCGGTAAAATTGTGTAAGTAATTCTGAATATATTTCCCAAAAAAGTTATTGTAGATACTTACCTACAATAAAATCGGAGCGCAGGATTTTCATTTGTGCCAACCCTGCCAAAATAGGTATAAATTTTGCTAGCTCTTTAGAAGCTTTGTCTCTGTTCAGTTTCTTTACTCATGTGCCTACAGTGTTATTAAGTCACCTTGATTCTTATACGGTTAATACGGCCTATCTCAAAAACAACCTACATCCGCCATTTTGCGTCTCAATAAACTATGATAGTTGCTGTTGATATAATGGCGGTTAGACGTACCAAGAACAAAACTTGCAGTTTCTAGTAACCAAATTTTCAAATATATTAAGAATACTGAGATTGGCTTAAAGTGTGAAATTTTATGTAATGATCAAATGATTTGGAAAATACGAAGCGAAGCATATACCTATAATGTTTAAATGATTAAACGAAACGGATTTATGCGCGGTAGCTGCTCAGTAGACCAGTGCCATATTAAATTGTATTTGTAGTACCTAGCCTGTATAAATATCTCTTTTATAAAAACACAGTTTAATTCAGTTTAAGATCCTTTTTTGTAGCTGTATATTTCCAATTCAGTAATTTGACCCTTACTAAAAGTGTCTTAACCCTTAAATTGGCAAGATGAGTTAAGTCCAAATTTAACTTTCTTTTTGTACTTTCTCGATTTGTTATAACCTAAAATGCATCAAAAATTTTCAAAAAAAAATCCTACATTTTCAGTTTTCGCGAAAATGAATGTGCTTCACGAATGTAGTTGCCAGTTACTGAGTACACTATCTATGTACTAAGAGGAGTATGTTGCCATGAATAAGACAAAATTCATTTATTTATTTTTAAAAATAATACTATTATCCTTAATAATATTACTTATAAATGTGATAATTTGTATGTCTTTCTGTCTGTATGTGTGTTTCGCTTTTAAGTAAAAACGGCTGTACCGATTTTGATGAATTAGGAATAACGGTAGGTCGACACCCTAAAAAGAAAATAGGATATTTTTTCCCGCAGAAATAAGCTTCATTCCCACGGGAAAAGTCATTTTAATGAAACCGCAGGGCTAATTTTATATAAAATTGAAGAAAACAATATAATTTCGCCTTTGAATGGCGTCCTGGATAGTGAGATCAGCATGTCCCAACTGAGGGTAGTCGACTACCCCTGTCTGCCGGAACCAAAGCTTAAATCTTGTGCGAGCGTCTTAACATTAAGCACTGTAGATAAATCGAAAAACATGCTCTACAATTAAATAAAAACACCCCTTTTGTGGGTTTAACACCACAAAATAAATAAAAACTTATGTATAGAGCTTGGCAATGTACTTCGTGAATACGGAAGTCTGTTAAGTGTAATTTACCGCTTATTTGGCAATGGCATTTACGGTGTACACAACATCTTGCGCGCCAATAAAGTCATTATTATGTAACTTTATCATAAAATAACTATAGTAGGCACCCACGTATCTCTTAAGCATACAATGTAATTCCAAATAAATATTATTTACCAAAAAATCGTTTAAAAATATCAATAATACGTCACCGGTTCGCAGACACATCGGGCCGCTTCGCAGAAATTTTGATTTTTACAGTTTAATATAAATGCTACCACTGATAAAATTAGTTTCTAACAAAATTAGTGAAATTTCATGTCATACCATACAAAAATATTTAATAATTTATAAAAAAAAAATTGTTGTAGATTTTTTTGAAATCAGTGTACTCCGTGTATACCAGAATCAATTTAAGGGTTAAAAATGTGCTCTAGAGTTTTGACATTTCTTTCGTATTTCTTCAAAGTTAACAGTGATTTTAAGAAAACTTTTCTTTTGAAACTTAAATAAATATGGCTGGTACACAATAAGAAACTTAACTCATTCAGTGTAATAAAAGAAATCATTAAGTTGGTCACATCACTAACGTTCCCCGTCCCCCGCTAAAAGTGCCTGAAAAATATGTTCACGTAGCTTAGCTCTTGTCATCTCCATTGGCCACACCATTGGCTAAATACTCAAAGTGATAATGTTAACATTTTCATTATTAACTCGATGATTTCTTTTTCTTTTTTATTCAATAAACCTTATTATATTTACTATCAAACAAGGTCGGACTTAACGCCTAAAGACATTTCCTAACAGTCAACGACAGTTCCGTAGATAGAAAGATGCGCCAAGTGAAGATAAAAAATAAATAAACTGAACGAAACCGGAAATGATGCATAGATGGTGCTACCTCAAACACACATTTTCAATACATGCTGCAATTCATGACTGATGATTATTGCCAGTGTCACTGTCACTGTCAGTCAAAGAATCATTCCTTCTTGTCCATTGATTTGCTTTGATTTGTTATGGATTTGTTAATTTCAATTTGATGCCAAAAATTTAAAGGACTGTTTCTAAAACCACATGTTACTCAGTTATTAAATAAATAATTATGAATTCTGAAGGTGTTTCCAAAACAGTGTAAAGTTTTTATAAATATATATAAAAAAAAAACATCCTTTAGATTTAAAAGTAAATATAGGTAATATGAATTTAAATTTTCAGGAGTTTATTACTTCCATTTCCTTCAGCAGACTCGGCAACTTTAGCATGTGAAGTTCTAAGTGTTGACAAAGAGCTTCTTGGTAGTGGAGTTACTAAAGAAATCACCACAGAGGGATCAAATCTTTCAGTGTTAGTTACTACCTTATAATGCTGATGAAGTTTTTTTTTAAATTCGTTGTGTACTTATTTGTTAATATTTATTGTTACAGAGACTTTCATGGAGCTGAATTAAAAAAGCTTAGAGTAGCTGTAAATTCATTCTTGAAAAATATTGTGTTAATTGTAAAAACGCTAGACCAATTTCAAAACAGCTAACATCATGCCGGAACACACCCCAGCTCCCACACCAGCAAGATCCCTGTATGGGTTCTTTCTTTATCTATTTAGTAAGACTGTCTTAGTAATTTATTGTATATGGGCATTTACTCCAGATCATTATTTGCATTATTTTAACATTTATTACTATCCACAGAAGTATTGGGCGACTGTTGTCCCAATACAGATGTTGGTTGCCCTAAAAATATTTGCTATAGTAATATACCCCAGCTCTAACCTACTGTTAACTCCTAATATTGACAGTTTAAATACTATTCAAGATTCTTACACTTCAACTGAATTCAAATATAATAATATGAGTAATGATTTGAAGAAACCTATTTCATGTATTTGTTTTAACAAGCAGAAATGTAGTAAACACAGTTTTAGTTTTAAAGATGATAATGAGAATTCAGTTCCACCATTACATGATTTGAATATTCGCTTTGTTTGTAAGAAGTTGTATTTAAAACAGTGAAGATGGCTTTTGTGAAGACAATAAAGTTATTATATAACTGTACCCTATGCATAATTTATGTTTGCTTCATTATGATATTTTCTTAACAACAGATTGTTCAACTGATTTGTTTATACCTAGTTTCAAAAAAATATAAAGTAAGTCATTCATGGTATTAAAGAATCAGTTTTCAGATTATCTAATTGTATCTTATTTCTACACAGATACTTTTATTTGAAATTAAAAAAAAACCCTTTCGTTGTTCTCGCGTTCGCCAGGATATCCGAGTTCGATTTTTAAACTATGTAGTTCATTGTAATCTGCGAGTACGACACTTACTATTACTACTAATTTGGTAGGTACTTAGTCACTTAAAATTTATTTTTTGTATAAAATATTTAGTACACTCTTCCGGTGTAAGTTAAGTTAATAATACCAAAACAATTTAATACTTTGCAAAAATTTGCCTGTTGCCCGTTTATTTATAAGCTACTAAACACAGATGGGATCGGACCTCCGGTTTACGTACTTTGTTACCATATAACGTAGTTTGAATATACAAGACAACTTAATGGCGCGATGGCAGGACAATTAGTAGGTTGGATGTTAATATCGGTATCGGAAAGATCTAAATAGCTTTAAACGCATGCTTTGTGGCATGGTATGGTAATAAACTATACATTTTAAATAATAATTGCTACGTAAGTTCTTGTAGGTACTCGGATTGGTTCTACCAACGTACTTTCAATCATGCAATGTGATCACACCATATGTTGCGGTAAGTTTACTAAGCAGGCACACGATTCAAAAAATTAACATGCGACCTACTGTAACTACAGTTCAGCTACCAAATTACTAACACGTAACTTACTATTTAGAGTAGTTCTTATGTCGATACATACATGCTAACGCAATCATGGAAAATCATAAGTAGATACTAAGTACCTAAATATCACTAGTTAAGTTAAGAAGTATTCAATAAATATTATAGTTTACAAAGGATAACACTAAGCATAATCATGTTTCGTCTTCCTTTAAACGTGCCTCGTTTACGTTTATCTGAAGGCGGCATAAATATTCAAGTAGTGGGTAGGTTTGTAGCGTTACACTAGCAAGATGTAGATATCTTTAATACAAGACATACCTAGCTAAAGACAAAATTAGATACAGTGTCTTGCTTTGTATTCATCAAAGTCGTCTACAATAATCACTCCATTAAATTCATAACTGTAGGTGAGCATAAAAATTAGTAACTTCTGACCGAGTTTACAATAGGTGAGCAAGTAACCTACTTTCCGCGGCGCCACGATTTCTTTGGAATATTGCAGCTACGGAATGTTTAAATTATACAGCTGGTAAATAGGTACTTGTAGAAAACTATTACAGATGAAGGTAGGATGGGAATTGAAATGGATAGAAACACAATGTGTAGTTTTTTTGCTTAGATATACCGACTTTTGTTTGATTTTGTAAAGATGTAATTTTAACGCAATTGTAATTGATGGTTTCAGCTTAAAAATATTTAAGTTTGCAGCCAGGAAGATTTTAGAAGTTATTTTTTTTTAACCATGGTTAGACATGACCTTACTGTTGTAATAATAATAAATCTCTAGACTAACACACCAAGTATGTGGCCCTAAAGTAAGTACACCCAGACACGAGCCAATATCGAAAAATCAATTTAAAGAAATTGGCCCGATTCGGGGATCGAACCCGGAACCATCCGCTTAGGAGTCCGGAATATATACCGCTGCACCACAGAGATCAGCAGTAAAAGCACTTATTGTTTTTGAATTAAAAATAAGTATGTATATCCTAATTTTGCCTGCTCAAGCATCAGAATTTATAGGTACTTTCCTAAGCTAGAATAATTAATTTATACTGTTGGGATATTTTTAAGAAGAATGGTGAAAAACAAATAAGATGTATTTGTTTAATTAAGAATTAATTTATAAACAGTATCAATAAAATTATTTTTTATAAAGATTAAATTGAAACTATATTATGGAGCTCAATGTTAATATATTTATAAGGAGAAAACAACACTTCCCATGATTAGTACAAAATAAAATTAATTATAATGTTAGTTTTTACATAGGTAGGTAAAATTTATTTAAAAGTACAGAACATACGAAGGACTACACACTGAATTGAGATAAAATACTTAGTTCTGACTTTAAAACAATGTAAGCCACTTTTAGTATTCACAATATGAACTTATTGCATTGATTAATGATTATTTGGCAGGCCAAAAGAGATTTTCCAACAGTGCGTAGGTCATTAAACCTAATTATTATATAATAAGTGAAATTTGGAATAGAAGCTGTAAGAAAATCTGCAATTAGACTAGCCGCTACACCTTATATACCGAAACATTAGGGCTAAGAACTTTAAATGTGATGTTCCAGCATACAAGTTCAGCTGCATGCAGGCAACAAGGGGCCAGCATACACCCAATATAAATATTTTTTAAGTAATAGCTCATAGATAGTAATTTTAATATATTTTGTACAATAAAATACAATTAAGTACAACTTGTAGCAAAGGTATTAAAGAGAGTAATATTTATCTCAAGTGTGCCGCAGTAGCGTGTGTGTACGCACGAGGCATATTTACACAGCACACACGCCGGCATCCGCACCTGTGCTGCACACTATAGTACATAATTCATTTTATTACTTAAATAGAATATAAAGACACGCCCAAGCTGAGAACATTCCCAAAAACTTTACATCATTTCAATGCATGATTAGCCAATGAACATGCTTAGATGTCACTAGCACATTGCTATTAAATAATACATTGATCATCGTTAATATCACAGCTAATTATGCTTTGAAAAATTATAGACATGTCTAAATTTTACTAATGTAGGTAGATAACATTGTAGAGTATAAGTAGACAATCTGAATAAATTTATATTACAATATCATGTCTTTTCATATGAAAAATTTAAAATTACATTACTCAAAAATTAAACAGTGCAGCGCATTATAAATAAATGTGCATACCTTAATATTTAATTGACTAAATAAATTTGTTGCCTGCAGATCTGACATATTTTAATATCGAGAGGTAATATCTTAAAGAGAAATTTTAATTTCAACTATTGAAAACAAGTTAAATTCAAATTTAAAAATATTTTGTAACTATTATGACAATTCCCTTCAAATCCACTTAGTTATTATGAATGTGAAATATCATTCCGTATGGCGAGTCTCCTTCACACATATTTCACTAGCACAGGCGGCTGTGGATCAGAACATAGGGGATAGAAGAGAAGTAGTGGCCAACACTTCACGAGTGGTCGTTGCTGTTGACGTGCGTCTTCTTTTCCTGCGGCTCCGGGGTGCTGGGCGTGCGCTGCCCGTCGCGCCGCGGCGGCATGCGCTCGTTGATCGCGTCCAGACCCTTGGCCTCTGCAAACGAAGTGATCTTGTGGTTTGGAGAGAAGCCTTGCAAAGCATTTTTGAGCGAGGTTTTGCCGCCCGAGAGGGCTCCCAAAGGCAAGGCCCCAGTCGGTGTCAAGCCCTTCAACTGCAGAACAGATTCACTCTCCTCTCTAAGAACAGAAAACACATGTGCCATCTTTCCAATTGCTCGGATTTTGTTACGGATGACCTCCTTCCTGAGATTAGCCTCCTCCAGCGCGTCGTCGCCTTCTGACATGAGCTCATCATCAGAGCAGATGTTCAGCACATTGACCAGCATCTCTGTCACCTTCTCACCCACAAAGGGAAGAGACCATGTGAAGACATCCATGAAGTTAGGGAGCCAGTACGGGTGCGGGGAACAGTTGAATTGCCGAATGTTCATCACATTGTTCTCATACTTGAGAACAGCGGCTTTGTTGTTGTACACATCCAGGTAGTTAGGGGCAGAGAATATAGTAATGAGACTGGGGAACCCAGTTGTTTGGCTTTTGCGATACATTCGGTAACCAGCATCTTGAGCTTCATGAGCACGGATGATTGATAGTAAATTATTCCTCTGAAGAAAATCACAACAGGCTGCGTAGCTATAGAAATATGAACAACCTCTGACAGAGTTGTGCGAAAAATGTTCAGCATTCTTTTCATTGCCAAAGTCTTCAAGGGGATCAGACCAAAGCAAGTCACACATGGCTCCAAAGGCTGGTGGTTCTTTGAATCTATCTAGTTTACGAATATCATCTAAGTTGGTAATTTCGGGCGAGAGGCCACCGTGCACACATAGGAACTGCTGGTTCATCAGAGCAGCCAGAGGTAAGCAGTCAAACGCATCCATGCAAGCATCATACACTTTCTCAGAATACTTGATTTTACACTCCTGTTTGAAGGTGAAATACTCGGTCAAGTGTCGGCACTCGTGGTTGCCGCGTAAAAGGAATAAGGTTTTCGGATAGCATAGCTTCAACGCCCAGAGGTAGAGAACACATTCTATACTGAAATAACCTCGATCGACATAATCGCCTAAGAATAAATACTTGGTGCAGGAAGGCGATCCTCCCACTTCGAACAATTTCATTAGATCGTAAAATTGCCCATGGACGTCGCCACATACCGTCACTGGCGAGTCGATTTCGATCATGGTTTTCTCTGATCGTAATAAGGTGGCACCATCTTGGATGATCCGTAAGGCGGCATTTTCTTCGATCCGACCTTCTAGGATAAAGTGTTGCTTCAGTACCTCTGGTTGGGGTTTTGCACTTTTCTCATCGAACACTTCCGATACTGTGAGTTTGTGGCTGGGAGGAAAAGCGACACTTTGGATCATACGCTGCGTAGTCGACGCTTTATCATTGCTCCCGGACATATTTATTTGTCACACTAGTTCTAATCCATACACGCCACTATTTTCAAAATGGCAGAATAGCTAAAATACTAAAACAGAATCCCGATTTCACGACTGAGACACTACTACTGCGCACTGGAAAACAATGCGCAAACATCTGGCGAGTGGTCAATAAAATAAACAGGGATATCGAGCGCAGCGCGTTTTATTACTTTTGAAAATATCATTCAATAGAATAGTAACACTGGCTGGTGATATCATTAATGTTGCAAGTTTTTTTAAGACAAAACCTCAACTTTCGTACAAAAATTATCTTGAATAAAATTTTACCTTTATACTTTTTTTAAGTAAAAAATGTAAAAATTAATAAAGAAATCAACTCTAAAAACAAGCTATACTTCAATTTAATGGAACGCAGGTGTATAATTTACGAATACCTAGTCATTAATAATATCTTGAACGCAGCGTTGAGAAAATGTAATGATTTTCAATTTTTTTCTAATGGTAATCTATAGGCAGCAGTGGAAAGGACGGTAATTTTCCAAATACATATTTCCTTTTAATCTTACAAGTACCTTCTTACAAGTATTCTTTCATATCTACTTCTTCTGGTAAGTTGATCGAGTTGGTCAGACCACGAGAAATTTAACTAATTACCCTCTACTTATGCAATCTTTTAAAGAGAAATGTTTTTTATTTATTATAAAGGTATTTATTTATTTTATTTATAGTTCATGTATACAAATACGAGGAAACTTAAAAACTATAACAATTAAAATTATGCAAGTACAATGTGTACTGCTTATCCCTTACAGGAATTTCTTCCAGCAGCCCTGAGATCGGAATGGTTAAGAGAAGAGTGCAACTTCTGTACATATTTAAATATACTACATACACATACATACTTATATACATACCTACATATAATAAATCATAAGAATAAATATATTAACTAACTAAATTTACGCATATTATATACCTACTACATACAATGGACATCATATCTTCACCTAAGTAAATCTAAATACCAAAAAAAATACTTAAATGCACCAGCGTAAATGAATACATAATATATTATGTTAATTACAAAATAGTATTCTCCTACTCGTCGCTTGAAACTAGATATCGTTTTACAATCACAATTATCTGAAGGAAGTAAGTTCCACAGTCGAACAGCATGCACAGTGAAAGAGTACGAGAAGAAGTCAGTGGAGTGTATGGGTGTGGATAGGAGGGATTTTTTGTGCTCTGCAGACAGCGTCTTCAGGATGTTCAAAGGAAAAGCGCTGTAAATGTAATTAAGAAGCATATTTTATTTAGTAAATAAAACTGTCTCCCACAATTGCATTGTACTGTAGATTGGTGCTAGGAACCATCTTACTACCCGGCTATAGATTTCTTCTAAACTTAGAAGGTTACCTATATAGCCTATTAGCAAGCTTTCATAAAGGGGAGGAATAAATGGGCTGGAAGGAGATAATTTAGCACTCAAGTTACAACAGAGTAAAGAAAATATAGTCGTTATAGTAGCTATTTACTATGCAATTTCGTTTACTTCGTCTTATCACATAAAAAGTAATAGGTTTACCATTTGACCTCACATAAATTAAGGATCTAAATTATTTATGAAACATCCGGCTGGAGAACCAACATATACAAATAACTGTATTTTACTATCCTCTATCTGTAGGCACACATCCTTACTTGCCCTAATTTACTTTTGGTTAAAAGAAGAATTACACATTGTTATAGGTATTTGTTAAAGTTCAATGAACTGGTGAATGGCGATGTGGTGACTATACAATAGTTAGGTACCTACCAAAGTTATTCTTCCAAGTGTAGGGTGGTTCTTTGGTGGGAAAAAAGGTAATGTATATTATGGAATGAGAATGCTTTGTCTATCTTACTTTAAATAACGTTGAACAAACAGCAAATCCTAATTAAAGATAAGACAAAAACTTCCAGGGAATGTTTGCCAAGGGCGGCCAGATCTACGGTTTTTATTAATAGATTTTTCGCCAATGGATTAATCACTTCGTCGAAGATTTTATATAAGAGCGTACCTACCTATTATATGTTTGGCATTTTAAAACAGACACCCTGTAGATAATTTTAAAGAGGTTAATTTTAGTACGGTATAATTTATATGTAGGTACGTATACCGGGTGTCCAGGAAACAATGGATAAGCTCTGAAGGGCTAATAGTAGAACTAAAGGCAAGCCTAAAAAATAATTGATAAAAAGTAAAACCCTTACACTGCTAGAAATATGGCGCTTTAAAAAAAAACTTCATATTTTTTTGACTGTGTTCATATTTTTACTCGTAACGAGGTCAAATCACTTAATAACATCATTATTTCTGTGCTAAAATAATTAATATTAACCGCATCAGTGAATAACTATCAAATAAAATAGCTAACTAAAGCATTTTTCTCAAAAAAAAATGTTAAACTTTTGATTTGTGTAAAATTTCTGAAGAAATATTTTTGATGCGCAACTTTGAACAGCTCTGGTGTAAAAAAATTATATCAAAGCAACAGTGACCAATGATTTTAAAATATTCCTGGTTTAATAACGTTTTTAAAAAGATGTAATATGTCGTTATTGTAATGAAAAAAGATTGAACTAATGGTATTAGTGTGTAAAATGGGATAATTATTTAGATCTAGCAAAATTAAAAAAATACAATAAAACTAAAGAAATATGATTTTCAATTGACATTAATTGCAAACCCATTAGAATAATTTAGAGTAACTGTCCAAATTGTCTGTCCCCATCCTGATGCAGACCCTGCATCTACGAATAAAGGATCTTATCAGTGTGGGTAAAGTGTATTGGTAGGTCTGTCAATATTGCACACGTTTATTTATGTAGCGATATGCCAACATAGAATAGAAGTGCGTACCTACTTAACTAATAACCTGTGCTGAATGGTGCACACAAGGTTAAAATCACAGGTATTGGAAATAAAAAATAAGGTATTCCATTAGTTTATAAAAACAATGGGGTTACAATTATTAATTGCAGACTCCTTTGTACATTGTGATGATTGGTAAGTAGCTAGGCACATTGCATGGCAATCGAAATTCATAGAGCTATTTTGTAAGTAAAGCCCGGTAGGTATAATAGAATCGCCCGTTATCGCAACACCGCGTCACTACGATAAACAGATACCCATCCGGTATTTTTAACTCTAGCTACTATTTTTAACTACAATTAGTTTCAAGGTTTAATTGTTTTCTCAACGTACGATGCACCGAAATATATTAATCGTATCAATTTTCAATGTTCTATTCTAGATTTGGATCCAAACATAACACTTACCTATATCTAATTTTAGTTCATTGCCCTGTATATTCTAAAAAAGTCGCATGCAAATAATAGAACGCGAGCTTTTTGATTTAAATAGTATTCGTTTGACCACATGCTCTTTAGGTTTATTAGGCGGGTATGTCTTTCAGTATTAACATGCTTAGGTATTGCTTTGATTTATTTAAACTACTTTAGGTTTTTTTTAAATATTTTAGCAAGTAACAAATTATTTTAATTTTAATAACCATTAACCACACACGACGACCTCTGTGGCGCAGCGGTATATAGACCGGACTGTTAAGCGGAAGGTCCCGGGTTCGATTCCCGGATTTCCCGGGTCGGGCCGATTTAGTTAAAATTTAGACCTTGCCATTTGGTTCAAACGTCTGAACTGAGTGTTCTAGTTTTTGGGTTGTAATAGTTTTATTTTAACTTGTACAAATTTTTGACTTAGTGCTATGATTTTTTACTAAATTTCTTTAAAATCTCAGATCTTTTACGAAAAGTTGAAAAAAAAAAACACTCAATGCAGTTGCACATGAAAATTTAAGCCACCCGGGATTGAACTCAGGACAGTCTAACAGTCCGGTATACTATACATACCGCTGCGCCAAAGAGGTCTAATCCACAGAGTAAATTCACAACAAATTGTCGTAGATGCAGCATATTTTGATACTTTTAAGAGTACTTTAGCACAAGGAAATGAAAAGCTGTGAAAACACCCTTTATTAACCCTTAACAAAAATATGTAAGGAACCCTCTTAAGGTCGCGCAATGACTCATTACGCCACTCCGACTTACACTTGGTTGGTTTCAGTTCATGAAGATGTCGTATTAGTCTTTGAGAATTAACCGGTTACACTAACCGCCAGTGTTGAATTGGGAATTTGAAGTTGATTCATATTTAAGTACCTGCTATACCTAAAGTACTTATTTAAGTAATAAAGGTATCGTGTATTTTAAAACTAAAAAATACATGATACTTACACTAATTTTTATTTTTTTAATCAGAAACTATAGTAAGTTATCTATACTTAAAATTAATCCGCGGAGAGATCAATTCTGTACATGAAACATATTTCCAAAATAACTATGGAGGTGATTAGGGATCGATACTGATGCCAAAAATGCAATTAGTAAAATTTTCGTATGTCTGTCTGTATAACCGTTATAGAAACCAAAACTTCTCGACCGATTTTAACGAAAATTGGTACAATTATTTTTCATACTCCTGAGCTGGTTATAGTATAAGTACTTTTCATAACGCTAAATTTTTTTATGGTTGTCTGTCTGACAGTAAAACGTGTAGGTAACTCCCGATAGCTTGGCATTTTGAAGCTTTCTGATTATATTTATCAACTCTTACGTTTATAAAACTCTCAATCATCCCTAATTAAAAAAGTAAAAATTATTAACTATTCCATAAAAAAGAATCATAGAAATAGGTATAGAAACACCAAAGTTATATAGGGTACTTTTTACGGCGGGAAAACTTCTCACTACCACGGGAAACGAAGGAAGTCGCGGGCGGCCACTAGTTTAGAATATAACTATAAGTTTTGCCAAGCTTTAGTTAAAAAGTATAAACCAATCCATCTTATAAAACGCCATAAGTACCTACATTAAATAAACCTTTTTAATTCTGATGATAAATTAGTGTATTTTATATCCAACTAGTGACCCGCTCATGCTTCACAATGGTGTAATTTGCGCGACTTGCACACGCTGAATTTGAGCTAACTTAAAATGACTTTTAAATGTATGTTCTTTATGTCTAAATTAAATGAAAAACTACATTTAAGGTGGTGAAAACTGCATTTAAATCCGTTAAGTGGTGAGAGAGATTGTGGACAACACAATCAGCGATTGGATTTATACTATGTACTGAAGATCATTTACGTTACAAGTAAATAAGTTGGCAATTTTGAGGTCAGAAGGTACGTTATAGCAGGTGCATACCGTCCATGCAATCTTCTTATGCTACCTATTGAATCTCTTTGCTAAACAACAAGAATAACTTACAAGGTTCTAAATAACTTTAAAAATGATCTTACAAACATTGCGATTACAGCCATTAGGAAAGATAAAAAATAAAGCAAATCTCATGGGATATGTACCTACCAACATCATTGTGTACAGTTCTTATCGGCGGCGAGCGTTTATCGTTCTAGCGACCGGGTATGAGTGAACAAGCTCTCATTTAGATTTCGTAATAATAAACGTCCATGTTCATGATTAGAAAAAAAATTAAAACCCCGAAAGCATACATCTTAACCAGATTTAACATTTTAATAATTGTGTAAATTCATACACAAAATAAGGACAAACAATATAAGAAGGGGTTGGGTTAATATTACTTTACAATCATGCAATTACAATAACACCAATCAACCATATCTTTGTAAGGTACACAATGCATAAATTTAACAAAATTAATAATAATATACACATTTTATTGCAATCAACAGCAATACAATAAGTTATTCTATAAATTAAAAAAATATAAGTTGAACATTATATTAAAACTGTATTTCTAGAAATGTTTGCGTACATACAACAGGTAATGTTAATTTCACTAGTTCACAGTTCTTGGTAAGTTAGATAAAATAGATATTCTTTTCTATTGTAGTCAGTTTATAGTAACGGCAGAGTCCACGGTTTTGTACTTTGGTTTGCTGTGTGTGAATGGCAAATACCGATATTTGAGCATATGCTGAAATCAAACAATGGGTTATTAATATTAAATGTTTGTGTAGGTTGATAATTTATATTATCCACAGAATTATAAGCATTATTATAAATAAAAAGTAAATTGAGTTCAATTAGTATCTTTGGAAAGTTATTGCTATGTCATCAACAGGTTGCTTAGTTATGTTCTTCAATTTTATGGAAAACACATCATAAGTTACCTCATATGATATTTCCTATTTTAAACATTCATTTGCATCTTTTATAGACTCAAATATGTTTATAACTCACCTTAATTTGTCTCTTCATTGTAATACAGAACAGTGTGATGAAATACATAACTAAAATTGGCCAAAATACTGGAATATTGAAAGCATCAACAAAAGTACAACAGAAGCCAACCAGTGTACTTTTGGTGACAGAAAGCCAGAACTTAAACTCCGGCAAGCGTCGAATAAACGGCCGGAACTCCTCACTAGCCCGTGTCGGTAGAGCAGGACCATTATCATCTTCAGCTAAAAAATATTCATATGTAAAATATACTATAATAACATATTTTGTTCAAGTTTTAGTATCTCATAAAGATATGATTTTTTATTGCTTTTAAACTTACCATCAAAATCCATAGCTGGATCTATCTTTGGTGTGAGGAATGCAATAAACAGGTTTAAGTGATAAATTCCCAGTGCATATGTTACAATATACCAACCCTGGAACATTAAAAACCATGAATCAATTATAACTTTTAACTTAGTAAAGTATTTCTATTTCAAACTTATCTTTGCAGTTGGTGTTTTTGGTCTGCTTAAACACCAATCTAAAGAAATAATAGCTACTAGCACTCAGTGATGCGTGCAAAGATAGTTTTACTATGGTGTTATCTAGAAACTTACTTGTTTAGTGAATATACGTAACAAGAAAATAGCAAGTAAGACAAATGATCCTATCCATCTTCCTTTATAATACGGTGTCCATTGATCTAATGTTGACTGGTACATCTGCAACAATAACATGACAACTGGTTATATGAGTTTCTTAATAGTAGTTCTTGATAGCATATTAAACTAGTATTTAAATATTCACCACACTAATTAAAGTTTCAATGCCATTTTAATATGAAACATGGTTAGATTTCAGGATGAGTCAAAAAAATTAAGATACTATCACTATATTATTACTTTTTAAATCCTTATTTACCTGGGATAATCTAGTCCATCCTTGAGACACTATACCTCTCCTATTTGTTTCAGGAGCCAAATCATTCGCGTCCATCATCGTGATAAGTCTTCAAATCAAGTTAACCGCAAACTTAGATGCACTTTTACACAACTAAATGCTGTGCATAACTAAAATGGAAAACGGAGAATTTTTTATTAACTAACAGGCTTTATCTACATTATTTTTATAAGTGAAACATTAGCAAGAGAAACAATATTTTGGATTTATTGCAAACTATTTCTCAATTTCCTACAACGAATGGACGTAAATGGCATTGACAAGTTACAGTCACGTCACGTTCTGTCAAATTAATTTGTCTGCGTTCCGTTTTACGAAAAATAGAGTTTTGGCGTCGACAGCGCCCATTATCCGTTCTGATAATGCCTCGTTCCGGTTCAGACGAACAATGCTCACATTATAATGAGTGTGCTAAGTCATGACTAAGGGCGGGTTGTATCAAACAGTTGGTTAACGTATCATACGTACGTAACTTTTTGACGATTACATCAGATGTTTAACGTACGACTAATACAAAGCGTTGTTTCGTCACTAAAAAAAATTGATCGTCAATGTTATTCGAGTTGCAATTAAAAAGTAAATCATTACTATCATTCAAAATATAGGAAAATAAACAGAATCCATAGTATTGATAAAAGGTTTTCATCAAAGATGTCCTGTCAACACAAGAGAAAAGTTACGTTAACCAGTGGGTGGATGGCCGGTCAACGTAATCATTAATTTTTGACGTCCGTTAAAGGCTGACATTGGTGAAACAACCCGTTTTCTAGCTTGACAGGTGGTTAACGCCATTTTTAACGTTAAGTAGTTGTGATACAACCCGCCCTAAGTCTAACCCTGCGTTCCGCATATAGATAAAAGTGATTTTAACACTCACAACACCTTTTTGTTTAAGTGAGAGCGCGTCCATTGTCGACGATTGGTGTGAACATCGTTCGTCATTAACATTGCGCTGAGAGAACCAACACTTTGGAGGTTGGTCGTTGGCGTAAGCGCTGTCAAAACTTAAATTTACGTAATAACTGTAAATATCGCGCTAAAAGTAATCGGAGCAGTTGTAAGCGATTTGAGCGTTCACAGTTCTGTAAGCGATTTACGGAACGCAAGGTAACAGCGTATCAAGGGTTGTTATACCCGTACCACAAGCTTCAATTCCCTTAAAATCCATCATGATTCCTCGAAGTTATTAAAAAGACAAAATGACAATAAAAGCTGTTTCGGTCTAGCTATAACCGCTTGTGGTAAGGGGGCATATCAGCATACTTCTGTCTATTTACTGGATAACTTGTAGGTACCACACCAGTAGGTAGGTAGGTAGAAATATGTAGGTAGGCAGGTGATCTTACATATAAAAAAATATTAAGTGAAAAATTTAAACAAAACATTTACAAAATTTTAAATTTTCTTAATTTGACCCCGGGAATCGAACCGCTTCTTCACCTTCTGCTAATAAGACCAACCAACGTAGGTTTAGCAAAATCAGCACCCTTTTTCTCTTTGAAAGACATTTTTGGCGAGAGGTTTTATTTTTGGCTGATTCCTGAAATTGTAGATCTTGCCGTAGGTCCGGTTCTGCCGACTTTTTTTGTTTCAATCATCTCTTGGCTTTTGATGCAAATATATGAAATCAGGACCTACTTAGCGGAAATTCATTAAGATAAACACATAGAAAATGCAATAGTGCCCACCACAAAGAGTTGAGTTGAGTTTCGCTACAACAAAACTCAACAACAATACACGATTAGCGACTTAAATTTATACTATGTAATTATAATGATAATCCACCACCACCGCACTATCTTGATTTCAGGCGATTGTGATAGATCGTAACTTGTATTCGAGGTAACATAACTAAACTAAATGGTTTTAATTTGCAAACAAGATTTTAAAACATTTAATTGTTCCTTGATAACTTTATGTTCATAAATTGTGTAGAGCGATGATACACAGAGCCTGGGTAGGTAAAGTCATATTGAAATCAAACACAGAAAACATTTACTTACTGATAAGAAAATTTAATGAAATAATTGTTCTAATTACATTTTATACAGTTATAATACATCTCGTAAAGACCTTTTTCCTCTATGTAAATCTTATGGAGAAACTAAATAAATAATTATGAAAAATTATATAACTTTATTCCTACCATTATCAAGCTACCACTATTATTGCATGGTGTTACTGTTTATTTACACTATAATGAATAATATACTGAGTAATATACAATAGTTTTATATTTGCCTCTTATTATCAATGATTTTAAATACAAAGAAAATTTGGTCCAGCTAATTCTAGACTACCCACAACTACGTAAACGAGTAGATATTGCTTGCTATCATCATAGAGTACTTTACATAGGCGTACTTTCTACCATAAAGATATAGTAGATAATTAATTTAGTTTTCTGGAATACACTATGAGATTATTTTTTCATTATACTATGGTGGCACGCCCCTAAATGCACCAAATAAAATGCCTATGAATATCATGTTTTGTCTCACTCACATACATTTACAAATATGAATGTCATAAGTTCTTACATGATCTAATGTAGTTTAATTATAGCTAGGGTATATGGCATTCCCTTATTGAAGACGATAAAAAGTTAACCTTCTAATAAATGCTATAAAAATATCAATAACCTAAAACAACAATACTGACGAGGAACCAAACTGTACTGCAACAACTTGCTATTAAAATACACCAAACTACATTCGATAATCTATACTCACATTTACCAAATCATTAATGTGATGCTTTGTTGATATTTTCTAAATTAATAAGGCATTACTGTATTCAATCTTTATAATGCACTTGGTTTTAATCTACCACCACTAACATGGCTGAATTGTGTTTATCTTATTACAAAATAAAACCTACTACACAGATTTATAATAATGGAAACATTAACATGGTACAACTTAATTGATGGGTTAACATTCTCCCAAAACACTAAAATTAACAATAAAGTTGTGTCAACGGAAGCACAATCAATATGAATGGTATGCATAAACACAACCATTCAATTAAATAAAGTTAACTATTATATAAAAATAGTTTTATTCAATGATGTCTTAAAAACAACCAAATAAAGTTAAATTTTCCTTGAATAAGGAGCACAAAACTAAAATCATCAGTCATAATCACATTTTACAAAATATGAAAAGTAATACTTTCCGCTTTACACAACTTCTTAAAAACATAAGTCATGCATGTATAAATTAGGTAAGTTCATACATTTGTTACAAATTCTATAAATAATTCACAAACCTTTGATATGCAAATTAAGTTATTTAACTGCTGAAAAATTTTGCATTTGATTGCTGTTGTTTGATGCCACCCATGAGCTGAAGACATCTCTGTAATAAAGAATAAAATGACATTAATTTAACTTACCAAAAAATAATTATTTCAAAACTGTTGGTATTGTTTTTTTTAAGTACCTGCAGTGGCTGACAACACATTCATTAGAACAGTATTCATTTTCCCATTCACTGTTGGATATAGCGGGATTGGTACATCCCTGTCTTATGCAAGATGGTGTACTTCTATTTTCATTTTGCTGAAACAAAATCAAAATATTCAGACCATCATTCCGGAGTTGTCAAATTATGAACTGATAACTTTCTAATTCATTCATAAGTACATGTATTGCAGTTAACTAAGTCTGGATGGAGTATGAAGGGTCTAATGAATGTGTATTGTTTGGAAACTTACATCAGTAGATTGTTGCTGCCCTGCTGGAGTTCCATTGTTGTTGGTCTGTTCATTTTTTATTTGTTGGTTGTGTTGCTGTTGCTGCTGCTGTTGTTGTTGTTGTTGCTGCTGTTGTTGTTGCTGCTGCTGTTGTTGCTGCTGTTGCTGTTGTTGCTGCTGCTGTTGTTGCTGCTGCTGTTGATACTGCTGCACTTGATGAGCCTGCTGCATCTGCTGATGTGTTGGCTGCATTTGTTGATGTGTTGGTTGCATTTGCTGGTGGGGAGGCTGCATTTGCTGCAAACAGAAAGGTATTTAATAAAACTAATGTTTAGAACTTCAAATGTTAATAAAATTATTGTCACCTTTCTTTACCTGTTGTGTATGGTGGTACTGAATAGTTTGCACTGTGTTCATTGGTGGTGACTGTGATTGGACCTGTCTGTAGCCCGGTGGGGACATCCCAGAGTTAGCAGCATAGGTGGGGGGCGACTGTGCATTTTGGTAACTCCGAGGCGAAGGTGCCAAATTAGGTGGACAATTCTGTGGCGATGCGGCCGGGTTTACTTGATAGCCTTGAGGAGATTGGCTTGGCACTCCCTGTAAAATATAAATTAAAGTTAAATTGTTAAATTCATTAATGTTGTAAAATTACTGAGAAATTAAAGGGATGTCAATGTAAACAAACCTGATAAGCCTGTGTAGGGTGTGCCATATTGCCTTGATAGTTTTGTGGGGTTTGCTGAGGGTTTGGTGGGTACCCTTGAGCACCCTGACCAGGATAAGGTCCTTGTGGTTGTCCACCCGGATAATTTTGAGGAGAATAACCTTGAGGCACTGAATTTGGTGAGTAACCTTGCGGAGTTGCACCGGGAGCGTAGGTTTGCGGTGAGTGGCCACTGCCGTAAGGCTGACCTTGATAATAATTGCCATAGGCTGGGTTTGGATTATTTCCCGGATTGTACATTCCTTGATTTTCTTGTTCACCACCCTACAATAATAAATACCAATGTTATAATGTAAAGTACTTTAAAATGTTAAACAACACTTATTTATGAACTGACTAACCATCGAAAACATAACCTCAAAAGCTCTTACACTCGGAAAGCTTCTTTGTTTGTTTTATTTAGTACAACCATTGAATTCGAAACTTAGATAGGTTAAAATCAATATTTAAGCTGTAGTTTAACAAAGGATTTCGTTATTTGCCTTCTAGTTATTTGTGTAAAATAATAACACAACGCGCGTCGGGCATCGAACAAAGCTTTTAACTTGATTGATTGATTGACAATTTGACAGTGACTTACTGGTGGGGTTGACAATTGCAATGGTTGTACTGACATTGACAACTTTGACGTTGGATTGGATACTTTTTCAGGAACTTTAAAAAGGTCAAAGAGATTTTTTTATAAAAACCCGCACTTATTTAAATAAATACCAGAAGTTGCTTACCTTTGATACTAAACTTGCCCTATAGGCCGCTAAAGCTTTAAGATATTCCTTTTTTGCTACTTCCGTTTTCTGTTTATAAACCTAGGAACAAACAAAAAATAATAATTAAAATCCTTCATATCGAAAAAAATATATTTTATATATAGTTTTAAAAGTATCTTACGCTTTTGTGATCTGAATCTAATCCATCCCACATGGAAGCAACAATTTTAGAGACCTCACCAAAGCTTGCATTCGGATTTTGCCCTTTGATAGCGGCTTGTGTGTCTCGAAAGAACAATGCATATGCTGATACTGGCCTAAAATAAGAAAATAGTAGTAAAATGCAACAACAATTTTATTATTAGCACAAATTAGTCTATACTTACTTTTGAGGTTCATTTGGATCCCTTTTCTTCTTTTTCTTTTGAACTTTAGGCTTCTTCTGCATTTGTCCCCTACTTATGCCATTGTCCATAGGTTCAGGAGAAGCTCTTTTCATTCCCATATTATTTATACCCATCTGTGTTGAGAAGAGAAATATAAATAAAATGTAATAATATGTATTAGAATATAGTTCATTGGCAATAGTGTCTAATACTACAACAATATGTCTCTAGATGATATAAATTTGCCTATACCTGATGAAGCGTAGTTTGTTGCTGCCGGCTCGCTGAGCAATAATGGATAGGCAGAAGGCTTTCCGCATCACCAGGCAACTACCAACAAACAACCAATTCATTAGATTTTTCTACACAATAAAATGAAAGGTGAAGAAACTGGAATGGCTCTGATAAGAGATTAATGCCAATGAACTATATTTAATGTCAAGTATGTAAGAAACCTTTCTTGTTATTAAAAAAAAATATAATTGACCTAGTAATTTATATATGTTTACTGATATTTTTAATGAAAATGAACACCGACTTAGAAGCAAAGAGTTAATAAACATGATTTGGTACCTGTGAGTGGTTAGAAGGAACACTGTCATCAGAGTCATCACTGGTTGTCCCAGGAGGCGATGCTCGCTGGGGGCTGCCATACACTGGGGCCGAGGCTTGTGTCGGAGTGCTCGGCGTCGGCGGGCCGCTCATCACCTGCGTGGGCTGCATCATCAGCAGTCGCTGCTGGCCCCCAGGCTGCTGCTGGATCATGTAGTTACCAGCTGGAGCACCTGCACTCCTGTTAACAATATTGTTTTATTAGCTGCCAGTTATTTAATGAAATAAGGTTATGAAACAAGTAAGTTTAAACATACCCATGAGTTGTCACTGGGGGATGAGGCTCTTGTAAATACAGCGGTTGCTGGTAAGAGGGGGCTCCACCCGGTGGCGTCAGACCATCCTGTGCTGGATTCATCATCCCGACCTGCCGGCAAACATTCACCTATTCAATAAGTGACACGACTAAGACACGTTGTTCTTTCTTATCAGCAAAAACACAAATAGCAAAACTAACCTAACCCAATCTAAATGAGTAAGTGGATTCTTGCACGGATACATTTAATTATTTATAGGCATGTTAATAAAGTCATTAAATTCTAACTATTATAGAACATTTGCAAAAAAAGGAGTTTGTAAATAAACAAAAGCTAACTAAGGTGCATGAATATCACTGACTGACATAAATTTGTCACAATTGTCAATAGTTAGTCAGATTGACAGATGTTTTTTTAAAGTGCACCGGGCATTGTAACATTTCCGTTTTCCATAATTTTAGACAATAGACTGCAAACGACCACGACTACTTGAAGTTATTCACAAGTACCAACTTTTACGTGCCACAGCACACAAAAACATTAAAGTTTTTAATCAAGTAACAAAAATCTTATCCTTACTTAATATTATAAATGTAAAAATGTGTATGTTTCTCTGTCTGTATGTTCCACTTCCACGTCGAAACGGCTGGAGCGTTTTTAATGAATTTTGGAACAGAAATGAGATATGAAAATAGGCTACTTTTTACCGCGAGAATTATTCTCAGCTATAGGAAAATTACTTCTATCGCAGACGAAGTCGCGGGTACCTACTAGTTCATTATATTTGTTAGAAGATGAAGATTTGTGTACATAATCAAGGAGCCCTTCCTTGTCCATTTAGTGTAACGTACTAACACGGGTTTTTTAAATGCTTTGTACTAAACTATCGCATGTTAGCGCTAAAGATACGTTACGCTGCGGCATCGCAGCACCTTGAAACTTTCGCTGCTAATAGGTTGATACTTAACCTTTTAACTGCTGAAATCTTTGTTCTATAAAATGTCAAGGGTTCCATAACTTATACTGGTTTTAAATATGAAAGTATAATATCAGTAGACAAAGGGATTTAGGTTTTTAGACATTAAAAGATTGGACAATAGGTTTGCAACTATGCAGTAATTGAATCAGTTTTTCTTATTCCTAGAGGAGCAATCTAGTTATTGGCTAGCAATTATAAAATTAGACGAACAAAATGTATTAGAACAAATTACAAATTAATAAGCAATTAAAGGAGTCGTCCTTATCAACCGATCTCGTAAGATATATTTGTGAATTTAAATGAGCAAACCCAAAAAACGGGTTCGTTAAATGTAATTATTTATATTTTTTCATTGCTTAATTAAATCCCATGATTTATTAATGAGATACCTACAATTTTTACGTAGGTACTTACTTTAAATATTTAGAGTTTCTTATTCTTTATTTATTTATATTTATTAGGGAGTCTTACAGCTAAACTAGTTTACAAATATTTGAGTTAAATACATATGTGACAAAGCTAATAATTCTTACTTCTGTTATTACATTATATTATCCCTACACCTCTGGTTGTATGGCAGAAATCTATTTTAACAAAATACCGCCATTTGTTTTTAACTAAATACGATCCTCCCCCGCTTGCTTTTTTATTTTATTTTTTACTTTTTATTTCATCGTCCTATCTCATTATGCCTTGTTGTGATTGGCTGATGCGTTGAGTGAGCAACTTACTTGCGGCGCCGCGTGGTGGAGCTGCGCATACTGCATGTGCGACGCCGGCACGCCATTGGTCTGCTGCTGGCCGTGCATTAGCGGGATGTCAAACTCTTCGTCACCGAATGACGGCGTGTGGAACGTCTGGAAAGAAATGTCAATCAGCGGACTGTACGAAAGAGGTTAGTTTTTTTCCTATAGTTAAACTTATAAGCAGTCATGCTGTCTCAGTGATATCGCCCATATAAACCCTTAGAGCATTTAACCAAAGGAGATGACAAGATCATTTTAGCAGGAACATATTTTTCAGGCACTTTTAGTGGGGGACGAGGAAGTGATGTGACAATAACAATAAGAATGAATGGGTATTTTTATTGAACGAATGAAGTTTTTTAGTACAATTTAATTATTAAATTTACCTTTTCTTCTTAATACTACTACAATTGTAAATTTGTAAGTGTTTAGTAAAAACACTTACAAATTTTGGTTTATCTAAAAAAAGATGCTAAGGAATAAATAAAATGAGTGGGTAACATCAGTTTAAAATAAATCCTTTTATTTTTGTAGAATTTTAGCCGAATACAATACATTCATTATAGTTCTAAATAATTGTTTTATTAATGAGTTATAACAGTAGATAACAAATAAGCATTTTCGCAAGTCTTAGCTTAAAACCTGTAAGCGCTATTTAGTAATATATGTCTGCTAAACTTTATATTTTTCGAACAATTCATTCATCCCACCAGTCATTCAAATCAATTCACTTTTATTTTCCCATCACTGTCTAGAATCCCGGCCTGTAAAAACGACATTAAAAAAAATTTAAAAGAAATCTCATCACAGTGGTTGTCAGCTTTGACAGCGTTGACAGCTTGTCTCCCTAATATAGTATTCTTTGTTAACATTTTCTATCGTTTAAAGTGTCGTTACGATCAAGGTTAAAATTCGAAAATATCAATAAATAGTGTAGTAAATTGCCAAAAATACTAACAGGTGATATGAAATCCCATGTAAATGTAAATTCGAAGTTTCTGAACGTCGTTTATACAACAAAACCGAACAAATCACCATTTTGTGGAGCACATAAACACATGACAGAGCGACACAGAATGATCAAGTACCGTGCGTGGTACTTTTGTTCACGACTATGACCATCGCTATGACCAAGATTTTGCCTGAGGGGAAAGGCCTGCTATGCCATCTCCTTTGGTTAAATGCGAAAATGGGAACGTTTTAACCTCGGGTTAGCTTCGGGTTAGCTAACTCAGGTTTAAATGGCGCCACCATCGATTGTAACTACTTATTATTACAATCGATGGTGGCGCCATTTAAATCTGAGTTAGCTAACCCGAGGTTAAAACGTTCCCTGCAATTGGGCCTAAGTATAAACCATGACATGTTGTCTATAGAAAGGTCCTTTTCTACGAGATCTTTCTCCTTTCCTTTGCATTGCACGCGAGAGAACGTTTTGTACAATAGCGTGTTGTAACCATCGTCCTTCTTATTTTTACCACACGCTTCTTAATTTAAACACACAAAAATACTAAAACCTTTTTTCCATTGAAAATAACAAAATTAATAGATATGAAAGACAAACGTGAATAAAAATTTGAATAACTCAAGTTTGCGTTCGAAGACAAGCGTAGTTTATTAATTAAGTAAGTCCTGCCATAATAATAGAAAAACTTTGTAGGTACCTATAACTAAATTGTTGCCTGAGAGTTATTAAAATTATTAAATACAACTTGTTTTTACGACCGAATTTTGGATACATGTTGATTATAATTATCAAAAAAAGATTTGCAAATCAAAAAAATACTTATGATTACATATTTAATGATAAAAATAAAAGGTCCGTCGTAGCAACGTCAGTTCTTCTATATAAAAGAGTTCAACGAATTTGTAACCTATTCGATTCATATAATTTTCTTTGTAAATTAAAAACAGCATGGGAAAGAAGAGAACAATTTTATGTTTATTCATCTGTATTTTTATTATGAAAAACTTGTATCAACATTTCTATTGTTAGATCGCATAATGTATAGGAAGGTTGGTACAGACTTTATTATTTTAATGCTAAACACTACATATTTTCTTATTATTAGATATATTGTTGCTGTTTGGTAGATAAGTTATTATTCTTAAGAATTATCATCTTTTTTAGTTAATTTTATGAATAAGAAACATTAGTTACTAGCAAATCAAAAATGAATAAATAATTATTTTCTTAGGGCCGGTTTTTCAATTGTCAGATAAATATTGTCTGACAGAAATAATCAATATGTTTTTGTTGCACGTCGAACATAAATACTTGACATATGTATGAAGTGACAATGAAAACATACCTCTTATCAGTCAGTTAGCATTTATATGACTATTGAAAAATCAGCCCTTAATTTACTTAATATTTACTATAATAACATCCCAATTATCAGCGCCACATATATTTGCAACCAAAAACGTTTTAGATGGCCGACCTATAAAACATTGTGAAAATTTTGAACTCCTTGCTTGCACCTCAACTAATATTTTTTTGTAATGGCAACTGACCTGATCACTCATGGTGTACACAGCGTTCTTGGCGTCCCGTGGTGCTGGCAGCGGCGCCTCGATCGCTTCCGGTCGCTGCAACAAATAAAAAACGTTGTAGAATAACTACTTAACCCATAATTGTAGGCTATTTATTGTAGGTTTATTTGGGTAGATCTTGTGAAAAGAAAGACCAAAATAGCATAATAGATACCTACACCTTTGAAAGATTGAAAGTGTTGTCGAGGCAAATAGTGGCCCCATTCAAAACAAAACAAAACAAAACACTACTACTAATGTAATACTTTTTCAAGAATAACATTTAAGACATATATGTTGGTTAAATGATTGTTAAGTTTTACGAAATACTGTAGATGTCTAAACTTGCTTGCCATGTGTACGCAATTTGAAATCAGAATTAAAAATTTCTACCTGACTTTAAATTATCAGAGTAAGTGAGAGCTCTATTTTTTATTTTGCATAATTAGTAATTTGCGCAAACTGTTAACTAAAATAAATGTTTACGTCGAAATGGCTGCTTAGCATGTTTCTAACAGATAGAAGTAATGACATAGTTTTAGAAATTTGATTTAAAGATTTTAATTAATAAAATGCATGATGTTAATCATTATTTGTATTACGTTAAAAAAAAAGATATAAACATCTATATAAAAAACACCAATAAAAATTATGGTCAGTCGTTTTAAAAATAAATTCGTAATAAATTTAAATGGTAGTTTGTATTCAATAGATATTTAAATTGTTTCATAACTTATGAGAATAACGGTCAAAATTAATCATTCGAATTCTATGTCTGAAGCAAAAAATGTTTAATTATAAACACTTTTCTTCTAATATATGATTAAAGTAAGACAGCTAACCAATAATTATGTTTTGCTAGTTTTACCTTCTTATATTAATTTGTTAGGAACGTGTTTAGTTGTTAGCTTATACATTCCATTATTTTGAAAACTTGACTTATCGCTATGAAATCTTATTACAAAATGAATTTTAGTTTGAAAGGTTTTCAAACAAATTTAAACAACATAATATAAAATTAATTAAATTAATAAAATGTTCATCGGAATTGATACTTAAAAAAAATCAAAACACAGTATGTATTAGTTTCCTATTTCTAGTTCAATGTTCTGTATAAAGCAGTAAACAATGTTCGTATACTTAGGCCCCACAAGCCACATGTCTATAATCTTCTACCTGAGATTTGCAGGTGCAAGAAAAGGTGCATTCAATTGTTTTGCGTCGCTTTTCAAAAGAATAGTGATTTTTTCAACCGTCGCCTGTAAAATAAAGGTGCTGTATATTTTCATTATCTTGGGTTTAAAAGCTTGATAAAAAACACGGGTGCTAAATAGTTTGAAGTATCTGTGTCATTAAATTCTACTATGGTTAAGAACTAATTTTAATTTTGTAAAATTTGTTTGAAAATTAGATTTTTTTTGTTAATTTCGATTTATCCAAAAATATTAAAACTCTATTCCAAAAGACAAGTTAAACTTTACCCACAAACAAAACATATACATTTCTAACAAACACCAAAATATATACATTTTAATTAAATTTAACTTCAAATTATGTAATAAGGGTATCACATCGTAATACAAAATGATGCTATCCTTTGTAGCGGCTTCAAAATGCTATCATACTGACTACGTGTCGAGAATACAGTGTCTCGTAAACCTATAACCAGCCAATACCTATAACACTTAACTACATCGTTAACTTCCCGACATGATAGTTAGGAGCCATTTTATTATTTTTTGTTCTTTATACAATATTAAATTTCCTCCAATCTGTGCCTAGTAAATTGTTGATTACATCTTACTAGGAAAGTAAATTATGCCACGGTTGTAATTTCATTGTAGGCAAGCATTATCGAGGCTTGTTTAAAATGGTTGTGTAATAATAATCTATGATTGGACGATAATAAATAACGTTAATTATTATTCTCCGGATAATTTGAAGTTGAGCAGATGTGGTTTATAAGATATTGATGTAACCAAATTGTTAATAATGATTTTGCTTCGCGATTTGCCTTGTTAGTTATGTAATCTTCTGTTTATTGACTTGTAGTTTAAATTTATAAGCCAGTTCAACAATATCAAAAATGAATCAAATTTGTTTTTTTTTAATTCCCAATTTTCGGATAAAATTTAGAATACAATTATTTTATTGTATTTCTCTTACAACTTTACCTGCGTATCAATAAAATATTTTTTACTTCGTATTCATAAAGCAATATTATTCGTTTAAATGAAAATTCGAAGCTAAAAGATGCGGGTAGGAGTTATTTTTTATTAAATTTCCTACTACATAATCTAACATCAAAAAACATCTCAGTTATTGTTTTGTTATAAGCTAAGCTAAGAGTTTTTTTGTGTTTCTTTTATGAAGGAGTTTTCTGTATATGTTACCGGCAATCTGTATAATATAGGTATTCTATACAATACCCAGAATCGTATAATTTGGGTATGTTGGTAAATAGCAAGATTGTCATCGTGATGAAGACCACAACGTCATTACGTTAGAGGGCGGAGATCAAAAGGCAGGGAAATTACATTCAATAAACCATCATTGAGGGTACTCTGCAATACGACAACTTGATAGATTTATCGCGCTCACGCTGACCTCTTTTATTAACTTTTAAAGTTTAACTTCATGATTTGCACGAAAAAAATACTATAAAGAACTGTAATACCAACCTTAAAGAAAAAGGAATTAGAAAAATGTAGAGTTCGAAACTTAAAACAGTTAACGTTTAAATCAGGTCATATATAACAAGGTTAAATTGGATAAATTGTTTTTTTTATTATATTGCATTGGTCTAGATTGTGTCAGTACACCTGTGGAAATACTAACATTGCAGATTAATTCTCTAACAGGTACCAAGCTATTTCTTAATATTGCGATATATAACCGTTCAAATGCCGGGGTCGAACAAGATTAACTTAAAGTTTCTAACACCAATGTTCGCTATATTTTACAGAGAGAATGCAATATTTCTTAGTTGCATTGTGATTGGAGCCCAGAGTGATTTATCTGCGCAGAAAATTTCTATTTTGATTGCTTTATTTCTAAACTTCGTGTCGACGACTGTTCGCATTTCAATTTATTGGTATAATATCTTAACGGTTTTATGTGTTCTTATCTTACTAACTCAATCTATAACTTAATTGTTTTTATCTCAACTAAACCTAAGCTTTGGGAAAAACAAGCAATTTTTTTTATATAATGAAAAAATGCTTTGTTTTATAGATAGATTACTTAAGTATAATAAGCCAAGTAAACATCTTTATACTAAGTTACGGCTATAATAGCATAATTCACAAACAACGATAAGTCAAGTCAACGTCGTTTTATTTAACATGAGAACCGATTTTAATGGTCGTGTACCAAAATTGATCAACATTGTAAGAGTGCCTCATGTTGGTCCCATTTCAGAACCGGTTCTACACCATACCACTCCAGTATCTGACACCAAAATGTCTACACTAATAAATAAACTTTTTGTTGTTTCTATTATTAATCGTAATTGTAAATAAATGCGACCATAACTCATAGCTAAAAAGGAATTTACTGCTATTTGTTAGCTGACGCTCGTTTTCGTAAAATGATTTTACTATACTTTAATCACTGACATTAATCTTGTACTCTGAGAATTATAGATCACCACAGCTGGTATAATGTAAGTTTTTCTGTGGGAATTCTGAAGGACTAAAACATTATTCAACGGTAAAGTGAAAGGATAAATAAACGCTTTCTGAGAAGCATATTTACACCACACCTTGAATTTGTTATTAATTTTTATGTGTTTTATAACTGACATAATTTCGAAACGCTCTCGCCTAATCAGTACTAAAAGTCCTTGAAGAGTCTAAATGAATGAAATTCTATTGTTAAATGATTTAGAATGACAATTGAAAAAGCTCGTTTAGCATTTTAAAGGCTTTGTTATAGAGTATGCCCTTTAAAATGAGTGAAGGTTAAGAGTAAAATAAAATGATAAAAGTTTGAACAAAAGAAATGCCGAGGTTGGGATACAACTTGGTTGAGGCTTGGTTTCAAGTTTTTTAATACGTTTATAGTTTTAATGACAATTAACAATTTATTATGCATGCTTATATATTGCAATAAGCGGCTGGTATTTAGAGACAGATTTTTTATTCTGAGATAGATTTAATGGCTAAATTATTTTAATACAAATATCAACGAATTCACAATCGTCAAATTAAATATAGCAGAGGGTAGAAAATCTCCCCAAAAACATTTTTATTAATTTAAACTTAGTTTGCGAAACTATTTCAATATCGTCATATTCTTTTTAAAAGTGAAAAACACCCGATGTAATAAGTTTATTTAAGTTAATTATATTTCTATTAGTCTTAGAATTTCACTGTCAGTTTATCATAGGTTCAATTAAAATAATTACCCATTAAACTAGATAAGTTATTGCAGATAACACATAGTACGGAGTCCTGAATAAACATAACAAAAGATAAATTTATGTTTCAACGGCACGAAGCATTGGGAAAATTTTCAGAGCGTAAACGTGAAAGTCTCATATACCTACAATTTTATATTCTAACAGCCATTTTAGTATGTTTTCGACTGACAATTAAACACAATATTCCTGATATATATATGCCAACCTAAATAAACTGAAGCAAATAAACCACATTTTTATCAGTATACATACCATGTTTATACTAGTGCCAGTATCGAAATCATAAACTAGTTTTTGTGTAATTTTTATACGAATAAAATGTAATCTACAAGCAGCATTCCTATGGTTATATTCGTTCGTAAGGAAGTTAAAAATAATATCCACGTTCCTATTGGGCAATCGGGCATTCAAAAATGTACCTTTAATAATAAGGCGATAGTAGTAGTGGTATTATATTGGTCTAGTCTCGGAGTAATTGCCGGTCACTGACCCCGGCGTACTCCCACTAAAATAGCGTTAAATCAATTGTTATTATTACAATTGGAACGCATCTCTCATAGTGACATTCCGAGGGGACCGACAGCTTCTTATTTAATACAAATAAAAATAAGGGAGCAGGTGGATTCCTTTTTTATAAACGCAATAAACCGGTCCGGCTAGAGAGGGACCTTTCGTTTGTTTTATTTTTTACGTTAAATCGATTTTGTGACTGCTTTTTGTGTGCTCGATGGTCGTAATAAAGCGAGGTTGTACCCAAGTATTGAAGCATCAATTTAAATTAGACTCAATTTTTTTAATATTGCAGGTTATTGAGTCTATAACGACTTATTCATTACTATGATTTAATATGGAGCGCTGAGGTTAAATTGGTTGATTTAAATTGAAAAAATAAATTAATAGATATCGTTCGAAGTTTGAATACAAAAGTCCGGTAGTGAGATAAAGTGGGACAATAGAGGAACACAAAGAACGTCTATTTCGTGGAGAAAGCAATTTAACTTTTTTCTTATTTACATGAATAAATACCGTTAGACCAAAGAGAAACTCATGACGACGGGGTACATAGAGTCGCTTGATGTTCGAATTGTAACCACAAAATATGACATACGTTGTTTTAGAATTAACAAAAAATAATCAATAATTGTGAAGAATGCCGCCCAAATATTGATCTAGATATTTTAGACGTTAAATGTAAAAAGTATACGGGCTCTTGGTTTTAATACTTCATGTTTATATTAATGGCCTAGATAAAGCACCTTAAAGTGTAAAATATCTACAATGATCCGTATTAGAACCACATAAAATGGACCACGTTTTAACCACAAACTTATACCTAATTGCTAACCAGTTTTGATCCGCTTGAAGAGTTTTATAGTTACTTACTTATTTTAATGTCAAGAAAGACAAAATATTCATTAGTACGTACTTAATTAGTGTCTATTAAAGAAAATAATAAAAAAAATATTTTTTTTGCCATTCTGTTGAATTCTTCTCAGAGTATTTTTATTGAAGGCTCTATAATGGAACATGCGTACTCATTACGCATAAAAAAGACACAAAATTACACTTTATTACAGGCTAAATATTCTGTGTTTTATTATTCCCAGTTTGTGGTCGAAATGAATATGCAGAACCCAATTAAACGTCTGACGAAATGAGTCCGTGGCGTTTTTCAATATTTAAAAACAACAAAGAATTTTTAATTATGTTCGTACACGTCCATAAATAATTAAATTTCGAGATACATTAAGTTGGAAGCGGAACTGAAATCACGGGCGCAGAAAGTAGTACCTACATATGTTGTCTATGTATCTATGTGGTTATTAATATTCGTTTATCTTTTGTATGCCCCTGTTTTAGTAGAAGGAGCGCGGAGAAAGTTCCTTTTCTCTCTTGGACCGAATCTAATTTGTAACTACCGTATTTTATTACATTAAATACAAGTTAGCTAATCGTAAATGCAAGTTACATCACAATAATCAATTGTTTAGTTTAGATATCTCGTTATCGACGCCGCTCTAGTTTTTAAACAGATAAAAGTAAGCATTTATCATTTTAATCTAATGAAGAAAACATAAACTATTAATATGACTTGTAGAGTCGTTAATCAAGCTTATCTCTATATTTGAATTAGATTTAAATAATCTAATGTATCTAACACTAAACGATTTTTATTATAATATTAATGTTACGATGATAATTAAACGAAACTATAAAGGTTATCAACTCATAACAACTTGTACCAACCATTTAAAATTCCTGAATGTGTTGCTGCATATCCAGATGTAGAATTAGTAGATTCCGTGCATTAATTTGTAGCGTTCCGGTCTCTGTAAGATTTAATTAATGTTCCTGTATACTTGTATTGTTAATCACTCTGTCTTACACTGGGTTGGCGTTGGTGTTTTTTTTTTTTTATTTAGGCACTGATAGTGGCACGTTGAGAGGTTCACTAGTTCGTTTCGTGGGTAGATCGCGCGCGCTCGGAACAGACGCAAGCACGTGCGGCCCGCGCGGGAAGACTGCGTGGCGGTGAGACGCGGGGCGCCTGCAGCGGGCGGTTCCGACGGCAACCACCGCGGCGCTAGTGTGCGCCGGCCATAGAGACGGTAGATTTTCAAATCGTTTTCAAATCTGAGACACGCGGACTATAGGTTTTCTATTCGGGACACTTTGGCTTTTGGTTATTGTAGAATTAACTGATTAATGAGCAAGTCTATTTATTTATTGCTCTAAGTTGTATTCAATCATGTCGCCATTCATAATAGTTTGTACGTAAACTTAGGCGTTAACTCATTTAAGGCAACGGTTTTTTTTCAGCTTTTGCTGTAATATAGAGAAGATCAGTAAGCATACTAACTTAATACATTTAGAAAGTATCTTTTTAAAAGGTAGTTTCAGGCTGTTTTGTTGCATGAAGAGCATAAATAAAAAAAATAAAATCGTATTTTCTCATATCCTTGACTTCAAAAAGCATTCAGTCTATACTTTAATGATTTTTATTTCATTGTCCAAAGATTTTTAAGTTCCGGGTAAGATTCGTGTTGTTTAAGTACAGGGTAAAAACGGGACCAGGATACCTATATCTCAAGAACCGTGATAGCTAGACAGTTCATGATGTATTTCTGTTGCTGCAATATCAACAAATTCTAAAAACGAAATGAATTAAATATTTAAGTGGGACCCTTTTACAACAAACTTTATTTTTTTGCCGTTTTTATATAGATAAATTTACGAAATCCTTCGTGCGCGAGTTTTACTAATACTCGAACTGTTTTTTTACAAAATATCCAGTCTTCCCCCTTTTATTATCCAGCGAAAAGTTTATTATAAAAAAAATATTATATTAAACTTTTCACTTAAAGGACAAATGATTTAAACGCTTAGATTAAGACGCCTTTAATACCTTAATTTTTCCGTACCCAAAGGATAAGACGTGACCCTATTACTGAGCCTCTGCTGTCTGTCTGTCTGTCTCCAGGCTGTATCTCATAAACCGTGATAGCTAGAAAGCTGAAATTTTCACAAATGATGTATTTTCGTTGCCGCTATAACAACAAATACTAAAAATTAATAAAAATAAAATATTTTGGGGGTCCCCATATAATGAACGTGTTTTTTTCGTATTTTTTGCTCAATATTAAAAACGGTAACAGGTAGACGCTTCAAATTTTCACGGAATATATACTTGTGTAAGGAACCTTTCGTGCGCGAGTCCGACTCGCACTTGACCAGTTTTCAAAAGCTTTTTTCACAAATTGTCACCGAACCAACTAAAACTAAATCAAATTTGGATTGGGCGTCGATAGATTATTAGAAAACTTGTTATGTTTGCATTTTCAATTCACTTATGAATAGATTAAGAATGCCTTTTCATTTTCATAGAATTCTTCTTTAATTTAATTTATAAATTTTATGTATCAAGCTGGTCGGTTAACCCGATCATGCACGCCAGGACACCGATTATTTTGATCGGTTACATTTTGTAGCAATTTTCATAGAATCTCGTTAGCTTACTAAAATACGGTTGAGCTGATCGATGCTTGTTAAGGTTCGCTGGAATATTTTAAACATTGTTTATTTATTTTAGGTTTTATATAATAATCCGCTAAATAGATGATGGGTAAAATAAAAAGAGAGATAAATTAAAGTGTAGGGTAGTCTTACATAATCATTATAATACTGTTTACACAATTCTTTCGAAAACTCTTAACATAAAAGTTTTACGTACACTTATTTAATACAGAATATAATTTAATATTTTACGATAACTTAGCTGGAAATTAAAACAATGCAAAATATATATTTGATCAATGGCAAATATTACTTGATAATTTTTTTTGTATTCTACCGATTTCTACCGGTATTACTGCCCAAGCAGATTTTTTTGAATTTTATTTGACTAGCAATCCGCTTTGGCTAAACACGGATGCAGATTTTTGAGGAAACCATTCTGTTAGTAGAGTCAATATTTTCAGAAGCCGAGTGCTTATCCTATAGCGAGACCAAAACAGCCTTGTTTAGGTTTTTCGTATTATGACGTCTCATTTTGTTACACTTAACAAAGCTGGTTTATAATTGCCAGGAATCGTTATGGAATTCAAGGTATAAGTGGTAAGGCCCCCAGATCTCAAGTAGAGTCATGCTTCTGCTTCTACCCGTCCCAACTCTACAACTAAACTTCATTCAAAATAAACCTTAATTTAAAAAAAAAAACTTTTATTTTATCTGAAATAGTAGATATGTGCCAATTGAGGCGGTCGCCAAGACTAGTAAGAATATTTTAAGTAATTGCATGGTTTACTGACCAGAAACAATTTAACATAACCGTATGTGTTTAAGGGTTTTCTTATCTTAAACTAAATAAAACTCATATGATCATGTCATTGTCCAACTCTCCTTATTTTTATTATCTGTCTGTCCGTCATTACCCGTTTACTCAGGAACGCGTGAAGGTATCAAGTTAATGTTCATATAAAATAGTCTGTAGTCCTATTAAACTGTAAAAAAGCATCAAGTGCTTTGACACATTTGCAAGGGAATCATTTTCTAATTGGCACTACTCGTAGCCTTCTGGGACAAAAACCTAAAACCGCTTTAATTTAAGTCAATAAAATAGGTATTGCAGGTATACTTACCAAACCGCATAAATAAATATCCAATTTTTTAAACACACTCTGTTTTAAAAAATAGATATTGGTGTTCTTCCACAGACTAAGTGAAAACACATTTTTTGCCTTATACGGTACGGTATAAAATAAAAATTATTATTTTTATATTTTACCTTATACATGGTGTAAGCCTTGTAGATCCTGCCGTGGTCCTCAGTGAGGGTCTGGCAGGAGTCCATGTCCAGGTATTGGTAATATCCACTGGTTTTATATAACGGTCCATTTACCAGCATTTATTTATAACTGGCACTATTGACGCCACCTCACCGCGGTCCTAAGGGGTTAAACATTTAAAAAGTTAGGTTTTTTAAACAAGGAACGTTATTGTTTGTTTTTGATTACTTTTTGTTTTTATTTTAAGTCAATAGATCGTAATCTTAATAAGCTATCGCGAAAAGAATGTAGCGACAAAATGTTGCCGTCGGCAAAGTTGTAGCTTGTTCATCAGAGCATTCAGTCCTCCGGTAAATGGAGGTTCCCACGGGCTTTTTGCAACAATCTTCAACAATTTTTTGCAATATAATGAGGAGAAAACATGATTTAAAATTATTAAGATTTTATCGTCTCATTATGTTTGCCGGTCGAAAAAATAAACAAATAAAGGAAAGCAAGGTAAGATTCAGCTCGGGTATCGGAGCGTGCTGATTCCTCGCGGGAATGTTAATGGCAGTTATTAATTTGAGTGAGTGAGAACAAGTGGTTAATTAGGGGGGTGTTTACGTCGATCGATGTCCGGCGGTCGGTGAATGGGCGCGTGGTGCGTGCGGCACGTGGCGACACGGCGTGGGACGGCGCGGGACGGCGCGGCACGGCGCGGCGACGGCGTGGCGACGGCGCCGGAAGCTCGCGGTGTGGCGCGCTCCTCGAGCACAGCCAAGTGCGGCCCGCGGCGCCTCCGACCCGCCCCCGCCCCGCGCGCCGCCCGCCCCCCACCGCCGCGCCCCCCTGACCCCGCACACCACCCCCCAGCCGCCCCCTGCACATACTATGTTTGCTTAATCGCGAATTAAGGCCCCGCACAGCTCCATGTTAGAACAGAATTTAATTTGACGCCATTCACTGATTCTCTTTTCCAGTTAAGAAACTTTAATATCGCTAAGTATCGGGATGGTATCAGCATTGGTAAACATTAACTAGATTAAAATTAAAACACCGAGTACTATTTTCTACTGGAAATGTATATCTATATCAATAGCAAATTCCATGCAGTCTACCAATTTGTTGTGTTATGAACGCTTGTAAATCGCATGTTTTTGGCTATATCGAATAATACAATTGAAATAAGCCAGAGTTATTATGAATGCTATATCCACATCTATTACAATATACATAATAACACCAACAATATCCACTGCTAAACTTTTTTTCGCGATACCATTTTGATTTTTCAATGTTGATAAATGTTATGCAATGTCTATGCAATCAATCGGTTACTTATGAAGATAAGTTTACATATCTTAAAATAACGTAATATTGAATTCTGTCAAAATAACCTAAACCGTGCTACAAAGCCCTTTGCCTCCGCCGCTCGTAGCAGCGACGTCATCAATTTCAATTCGTAGCGTGCTCGTCACACGTACCGCGCTATTTGTAACGTCGTCAGTGGTAAGACCTACCTCACACACCGCCTGGGGAAGGTGTGGGCAGCGACACGTCACTGCTGATAAATCGCGTATGTACGGAAACTACGCTTTTGACAGTTCAAGGACTGGTATGTGTTGTTGAACTTAAGGTAATGCTCGACGTAAGTAAGGTATTGATAATTGTAATCACCTTGCTCGTAAACGCACTTGAAGCCAGCATTAGTTGAAATATGTCGTGACTACGAATTGCGGAAGCTATCATCAACTGTAGGTTTAAAGTCTTTGCTTAAACATGGGGTTAATACTCATAGAATATTATGAAATCAATCAAGTTATCCACAAAATCTTCATTCGACGTACGTCCTTAATTATAACTCCATCTGTCACCTGTCAATACTACATCCAACTGTCAATCCTCACCACGCTACACTCACGACACCACGGGTATTCGGGTAAAGCTGATTGACTGATTGAAAGCCTGGTGGTTCTCCGGTAGTATTAGTGGTGACAGCGTGGGTGCGCGTGCGAGGTGGCTGCGACCTTGACACCAGCGGCCTTGCAGCCACGTGGCTGACACCCGCTGTCTGTTGTCGGAACCACCGGCTTCCCAGGGGAGGCTAGTGTGGATAAGATTGAGGGGGTTTTGCGGAGATTTTGTTGGGGAAATTATTTGTAAAACATACTATAACTTTTAAAGATAGTTTTGATTATCATTATTAAGTATTATTGAGTAATTTTTTAAGTTACGTTTGTCAGTGCTTCGGGATATGTAATTCATTAAACAATTTAAATAAAAAACGAACAATGTCACAGTGTAGTTAATACATTTATATTTGATCTCACCAATAAACTGCTTGCTTTTCAATCCCACATCATTTCACTGCGTCTCCTCTAAATTCATTCCGTACAAAATAGTACATTACTATGCCATTTTCCTTTAATCATACATTTAATAACCTCATAAACCTAGTTCTTATCTACAGTATGCCAGCACATGAATGGGTGCCGGGAAGCGTCGCCCCGGCTGCGGCGAGCGCGGTCGCCGCGGGCAGCCCGGCTCCCACCGCTTACCCAACACACCACGTGACAAGGAAAACACAAGAAAAAGATAGGTCCTTAAGGAATCTTGGGTTAAGGTGAGGTTAGGTGTCAGAAGCTAAAGTGGTTTGGGATGGGTTTGAAAAAAGAGTTTGTTTTATCTGTTTCTGTGTTCTGCTTGTGTGACGACTTAAATGTGCTAGGACAATAGTAGCTTCTGTGCTATTAAGTACTTAAACTAAATGCGACATAAATGGGGGCGTAAAATACACTTATACTAATTTTAAAGTCCGAAGTAGTTAGTTTGATCAAATGACAGCAATCTAACAAGAATTCTATTCTCTACCTCTAATGACTGCAGTCCACGGCTCGTCCTCTACTTCCTCATTACTGTACAATAATAACAGCGACCTCTTTCAGCAGGCATTATACACTGATTTGATTCAATTTAGCAAACAACCACTTAAGTGCCGGGCTTTATACTCAGCTTGTTTAAAGTAAACATTGTAACTGTACTATATAACCTAGCGTATATAGTGTGTAGTATAAGCGTGTATATAGTAAAGTTTCAGTGTCAGTAGTGTGAAGGTGAACGAGCCAGCTGTGGATGGAGACACGCTGACGAGGGTACTTCTCGTTTTACCGACATTTGTTTGTCTGAGGCGGCCATTTTGTAGAGGTCAGTTACAAGAGGGTAAGCGGATTAGATGAAGATCCGTGTGACCCACGCTTTCGTTGAAGAAATGGCATTGTGATAAACTGTTGTGTAGTGTTTAAAGAAGTCGTATAGGTGTGTAAGTTGTCATCAGAAGCCTGGTGAAATTATAGGCCGAATTTAGATTAGGTTTAGAAACACTTAGCGTTTTATAATAAGTGTTACAGTTGTATTAACGTTACAATTAATTAACATAAATGATGGTCACAGTTAATTTATTTTAATTATTTTTTTGTCTTTATTATACTTAAAACAATAATAAAGCGAATTACAACACACCCAAGCTTTGTCTGTCACCGCTTTCCGAGTAGTAGAGTAGCGTACGGTGCGCTCCCAGCGGACGGTTCATTCACAACGCGCGTCGTGTGAACTGGAAGCGAGCGGCCCTTGCGGCATGAATGGCCGTTTTTATCACTCCCACGCAAGCAGCAAGCACCTGCAATTTACCTGTTTACAATTGTCAATCACCGACGCCGATAAAAACGCGCGCGTGGCGCCCCCACGCCGCGCGTCACGCAGAGGGTTAACGAGTTGGTTTATGGTCATGGAGAAGACGTGACAGGACAGCCATGGGAGGAATGCGCAGACGCAGCTCTGAGTCATACTTTAATTAGATTATATGCGCTTTAGTGTTAGTAGGTCAACACTTGATGGTTAAACTTAGCTTTTGTTTTCGCTATCATCGCGTATGGCAATTCTTATTTTTGCTATTGTAGTCATCATAAAGTGAAAGATTCAACTAAACAAAGATACTTACGAATAATACAGTGGTTATTTCCAAACTATTCAATATCAGGCAATCTGAACAGCACCTGGGCTAGAATTAATCCTGATAAACTTGGAATCTCATTCCAGTTTGCATTAATAAGGCAGATTTACAAACACACATTAAAATGCAAATGTTGGTTCAGTTTGATGACTTGCTTTCTACGGTATGTGCTTGTATGCATAGAAACATATTCGAGCAATTTTAGAACCTGTATATCTCTATTAAATACAGGTCAGTGAGTTTCAGTTCCATTTACATCGTAAAGGATATTTCGTATTGACGATAAAGTCGTAACGGTTTTTGATATAAATCAAATATTAAAATATATTACTCCAAGACCGTAACGTAGTTATATCGTGTAAACTACAAAAATAACTTGTTAATTTATGAAACATAACTTAACTAAGCGACATGTATTATATATAATATGGATATGGACATGCACTGCTAATATAACCCTTTTCGGACGAATCCAAACTATTTTATTATCTCTTATTTTGATTAAATCCGTTCTGGTTGCCCACCAGAACACAACAGAAAGCAATAACAGTTTAATTTTCCCGCAAACCGTTGCGGAATTCGTTAAATATGAAAATTTAATAAAAACGCGCCATTTTTTCTTGTTTTTGTGAAAACATTGCGATAGATTTATTTTTATTTGCAGCGCGAACGGAATTGAACTACTAAATCATAGTATCCAATACTCGACTTGAAAGAAATTGTTCGGAGAAGTCTTCTACCAAAATTTGCTTTATTCACGAAATGTACATATATTCGTGTATGTGTACATGGTAAGATAAGAAATTTAATTAAATATCGTCAGGAAGACGGAACGCGGTATTGTTCGAAGTGATGTATGTTCAGAATACAATAAAATGTTTTGTTGAGAATCCCCCGACGTATTTTAACTCAGTTCGACTACAATTTGCATTCTGCTTTGTTTGTTTTAATTAACTTTGGAATTCAAGTAGGTTCACTGCTAATTGGCTAGTTTCATTAAATTAGAAGAAAACAAGCTAGCAACTCACAAAGAATGCAGTAGTAACTTAAATAATGATAATGTCTACACTTGAACGTTCCCTCAGGAAATTTTCATTCTATCAGCTGAAATATTGTAAAACTAGTCACGATCCTGCTTAAAAGCAATTCAATTGAATAGGTTTTTCTCCGTGCCGATATAACGATGTACAGAACTCCGAATGTGATGTAGATAATAATATAATAAAATAAAATTGCGATGCGAATTCGTGAGAAAATTTAAATAAATGACTTTTCTGTTTGCACATAAAAAGAAATATATTGCGGCACAATGAATGTTGGGGAGTAGGGGGGCGCGAGTGGGGGCGCGAGGCGGGGGCGGGGGCGGCGCCCCGCGGGGGGGTGACCCACTTTAGCGGGACAAGTAATATTACTTTTTACTTTTAGGTAACTATTTTACGTTTTATCGCGATAATAAGATTATAATTTGTATAAATTTACTTTCTTCCTGCGAAATTAGTTGGAGTTTTATGCCCATCCTGTTTTATTATTTAGGGTGAAGGGTCACACTGTATCTCGGTGCGCGGGAAAGGAAAAAACTGTATTTCTGAAATTGAATTTTGTTTTATGAGGGTAATATTTTTGATTAGAATTAAAGTATACGTTGGTGTATTATAATCCTTCTTTTCGTTTCGCGAGGAAGATTTATGCAGAAGTTTTCTATTTCGCTGTTCAATTTGATTTGGTGCACATTTACGTCGCTGTTATATTTGCAGGAAGTGTAGGAAAATCAATAAACTGAATTATGGTTTTTTAAATCGCATTTGAAAGTACGTTTCAACTTTAAAGTATTTATTTAGATCTTTAGATATTTGTGCCGTTTTGTATTTTAAACTTAGATGGATCGGTATGTTTGTTTGCCTCCGTAAGTAAACCTGCTATTAGGCCTGGTTTTCGTTTGTCAGCTAAATTCAATTCGACCGATAAGTAGTATATTTTCATTGTCACTTCACACATACCGCCATGATTATATTTGACGTTGAATTGATGTATAAAGTGATAAATTCAATCGATTTCACTAATGCCAAGCCAAAGTTTACTATATAAACAAAAAAATTGAATACATCGAATGCTTCATACATTTTTGCCAAAACACAAAATTTCAAATCAAGCCCATAACTTATTTTATTTTTACTGCATTTAAAACGAGCATCCCATAAAAATACGTATTTTAATAAAGCTATTGTAATAAATGTAAATTAAATCAGGGAACGTAAAAATATAAATGATTTATTGACGCGTAACTTTGCGATTTACGGGCAACAGTATGTGGGAAGGGTGAAAAACGGAAATTGTATCAAATATTTATATTTACCTACTTATTAACTTTGTATTTGTTCAATAAATCACGTAGGTACAGTCCCTAGTAAGCCTGTGTTTGAGGGCGTTAGGTTTCGCAAAGCAACATATAATTTGGAATACACTATGTTATTTCAAGCCTTAAATGTTAGTGGTAGGTTGTGATTTTGGATAAATTGTGTAAAAAATAAAAACGATGATGTTTTAAATTGTTTTTTTTTTGTTTTTTTATTTAGTGTTTGCTTTGACCGTTTCACGTGGTACCTAGAAAGCATAATACTTATAAATGCATTTTAAACATTGTATTTCTAAGTAAAATATAGATCATTTGTTACTCTCAAATGTATGTGTATATGTTACGGCTAATACCCGAAGTGCGGCTACACCTAGTTTTAGCCGGTTAAAACATCAATAGGTTAGGTTAGTTAGGTTACTTTTTTGATATCACCCAGAAAGACTCATGATTGAAGCCAGTTTTTATATACATAGGTATAATTTTTTTTACAGTTTTCCATATAAAAAACACTTCTAACCGGCTAAAACTAGGTGTAGCCGCACTTCGGGTATTAGCCGTAACATATACAGTAATAAACTGACAAATTCAAAAAATGAATTTATGTAATTCATATGTTAAAAATGCGTATATAGCCGTTACAAGTTATCTATTTATTAAACATCCGATTCTGATAAAAGTAAAACACTCATAAACTTTAACGATTAAAATATAAAAATTAAAGATAACGCATAAGCTTAGTGCTTGGATGATTTTTACGATGCTATTTTGTAAAAGCTCATAATCAGACTTAAATATGACATTTACGTTGTGGTTGTTACTTGACCCGTGGCCACAGCTTCCATTTTGAGATAACTAACTACTTTGTTAAGAATATGTATACGATGCTTCTTAATAAGCCCCTAAAGGGCGTGTTCCTAAAACTAAAAAGATATTTTAACAAAAAATTTTTTTAAAGTTGGTCCCTATACAAGCGCGAATGGGTCTCCTTAAAAAATACTACTGCATAAAAATAACTACGTAACTATTTTACTATAATACATATAAAGATGAATATTCAATGGTGAATGTTAAATTCATATTTATAAATAATACAATTTTCTATTTTAAAAGATAAAAACAAATCTACTTGCTAATTGGGCGTATCATATCTTTCTGTCAATGTCATAATTCATGGTAAACGTATGTTGAACCGTATGTACTACAAAGTAACTTAAGTAATGTATCAAAATCAGGTTTGTTCAAGGTTTTAACTCAAGTGGTCTCAAGGACAGGAGAAAGGCTGCTACGGATTGCCAATACTGACTAAGGGGCGACTCGGAGTTAACTAGGATTTTAACCTTTAGATTTTGAAAGATTTTTTGAAAGTTAAACGTAACTAAAGGATGAAATATTAAGGTGTTACTATAACTTCTGATTGACGCGATCATGATATGAAATTGAAGTTGAAGGAGAAATTATTTGCGTGTTTTAGGTATGTTGATTTGTGAGTTAAAGAAAATATTTTTAAATGGACATTAAAAGTTTCCGTGGTAGTAAAGGTTTCTTTAATGGTAATATATTTTCAATAAACAGATACAAAGTATTGTAATAGTTGTTATTGACTTAAGAGTAGACATCGTTAAAAGGTTACAGCAATATTCATAATAATTATTAAATTTAATTACACATATGAACTTTTCAAAAACAACTGTAAGTGTCTGCTACAAAATAAGCAGGTCTTTACTAGCTCTTATTTACTTTAACATTTAAAATGATAAAAAAACGTCCATATCTTAAAGTCTATATCTTGATGATTGTAAAATTTTGCTTTAAAATCGTCCGTTGGTTTAAATTAAACAGAAGGTAAATACTTTTTAAAATGTGTTGGTATTGATCTTTCTATTAGACTATTAGACTTAAATATCTAATTTTATATTTCCAGTTTCAATTTCTATTAGTTCGTAATTTTTCCTTGTGGAACAGAGCGTGATTTATGTTTTTTTGATTACAAAGGTACTTAAATTTATAAACCGTTTTTTTTCTATGATATAGGGAGCAAACGAACATGCTGGTCACCTGATGGTAAGTGATCACCGCCGCCCATGACTCCCCGCAACACTGTGGGTGTTGGGGGTGTGTTGCTGAGCCTTTGAGAAAATTGGGCACCGGATATCGCACTCACCGAACGAAACGCAGGAACATCGTCTTCACTATGGTTTTCTGTGCGACGGTGGTATTTCACCGGTCGAGTCAGCGCAGTAATCGCTGCAGACAGAGCCTACAGCTAGCCTCTACCACTCGTAATTTGTCTGTATCCTTTACAACGTTTTTTCATAACATACCTAGTAACATACCTAACATTAAAATGCACAGAAACAGCGAAACTGATTTGGATGAGATTTAGTGTCAAAATACATTATAACCCAGAATTACGTTAAGCAAATTTTCAATCAAAATTGAGGGCGCGAAATGTATCTCAAATCAGTAATCTAAAGCCCTACAAAGCGACTGTCGAAAAAAGAGTATTTCTTTAAAAGTAATATGTAAAGGGTGTAGAAAACTAAATCCGTAGGATGTGATCAGCGTTGTTTGTGTCCAATCACTAGGTGTGTCACAGCGCCGGCGAGTCAACACGCTGCGCGCGTCCCGTGTGGAGGTAATCAATTCAATACTTATATTATATCCTGTTACAATTCTTTACGTGGTTTAACAAGTGGAGGTAATTGTGTGTTTCGTTTTGTAAACTAAAAGTAATTTTTGATGCGGTTTATACCATAATTTTGATATTTTTATGATAGGGTTTGTAATGTATTTAATGTTATGCAATCATGTCGTAATAAAATAAAATAAATAGAGTTTTGAATAAACTGAAAAGGATAATTTAAGCGTTTTAAAAAGTGGGTAAGTCTCAAATTCAAATATACTTAGGTAAGTTTACGAACACCTACGTTTCTCGGTTTATAACCCTTACCGACTTAACGAGTCTACAATATAAAAGCGAAATCGACTAAATCCACTAAGTATAAACAAAAGCGTATAAAAACTAAATTAAGGCTTGTAAAAAGAGGATGAAAATGCTGTTATATTCAATTTAAGAGACTCCAAAACTGCCTTAATATAAAAGAGGCATGACGTAATATCAAAACCGCCGTCGACTTTGTTGGTTCCCTTTTCCGATGGACAAGTTGCATTTTCGTCTTTATTTTGGACCGAGACCTTGAATTTCCTTCCTTTATAACAAAAATACAAATTTCAGACGGACCTCCTTTTAATAACATACAAGAATTACGTAATACAACCACGTAAGAACTTCCCTTCTAAATACAGATCTAGAAACTTGTTGAGCGGTTGGCAATCATAAGTCCGTCGTTTTCCCCGGCCAACTTTTATCGCAGACCATAATGAAAACTAAACTCATATATACTTGAGTTTCAGGAATGAAACGAAGACGAGTGCTCGTTTATAAGCGTGATTTAACAACTCCGGCATATTGATTTTTACGTCGCTGTGGGAGGGAGCGCGCCCCACGGGAAGAGTTGTGCACAGGGGGTAGGTAATGCTAAAATGCTTGTTCCCCTATTTGAGAGTACATGCCGCGGGTATAACCAACCACTTATCGGAGAAAAAACACTTTTTTTTCAATTTTAAAATGTTTAAACAAGAGATTTACGACCGGATGCGTCTTCATTCAAACGTGAATGTGACACACTTTCTAACATATTTTCTTATCTGTGCAGTATTGTTATTTAACACACAATTTTATGGCCTCGTTTTTTGATTTATTTCTACAATAACGTCGAGTTTTAGTGCCTGTTTAGACGATTGTTAAAAGAGGCATAAACTTTAATTGAGTTCTGTTTTAACTTAGGCTATTTAACAGTCTACGTTCATGTCTAAAATTATTATCTGGCAAACATGCTAACTAACTATCAGGTACCTACTCTCATCAAACCTATTCAGACGTATACAACCTCTTTAGATCGCTGACCTTATTACCATCATCCTGGCCACTTCCTGTTTATTAAAATTAAAAATAAAGTTTTAAAAATAGCGTTTGTTTCCGCGGTCGGTTGTCCCGCGAGTGGGCCGCCTCCCGCGCCCCCGCGGCCCCCCCGCGCACCCTCCGCTGCACCCCATGTGTTATTCCCCGGCCCGTCCCAAACCGGGACGCTCCTTCATTTTATTCCAATTTACAACTGAAAAAAAATAACAAACAACCACACAAATTAAATTTCACCAACGCGACGTGAATTCCACGTAAGTTGGATAAACGATAATAAAGGATCCCTTAAAAGAAATGACATGTAAATTAGGTATCTATCCCGCGAACCGCCTTGAGTTTCCATCATGATATCTTTACCTACTTGAATATTAAAATGAGAATTTGGATTACGAATAAGCACGAAGATAGCAAACATTGATTAAAATGTAATAGAGTGGCAATATAAGAAAGTTATTTAATTTAATTCCACGCTGAGCCAGAATAAGCAAAAATAATGTAAACATAGGAATATATATGAACAAATTTAGTTTCACATCGTAATAACAGAGGGTGGGCGCCCCCCCAGCCCCCGCGCGCCCGCCAACCCCCACCCGCAGTATTTGAAAAGGAAAGCTTTTAAGAGCTTTTTGTTTCGTAATTAATTATGTTTTCATTCGTTCTCTTAAGATGTTTGATTACTTGGCATGTTTTACGATATATTAAGTAACTTTATATGATTTTATCAATAAAATTAACGTTCTTTGTTTTCTAAAACTTCTTAATTAAAACTCTGTAAGGCAACTTGGGCAACACATATAGGTGTTTTATTAAAATTGATCGCGAAGTTCGAAATTACAAGATATTTCAATTAAAATTCCAATGAGTCCATTAGGACAAGTTTCCAATTCTGCCACGTTTTTTATTGCTTTATTATTTCTGGCACTTTAAATTAAACAACATGCGAATTTAATATCGAAGTCAAGTGCTTTTTAACGATATTCGATAATTATCCAGATATTAATAAGCATGCAGTAAAATTGTTATTTAGAAACGATACGAGATACTAAAACGGACGTAATAAAATCTTATTCACATTCATAAAACGAATTAAAGTTCTATCAAATTGCAAAAAAGTAAAAAATATGAAATCCCTTTTATGGGAAGACATTTAATAAGTTATAATAATAGCATGCATTAACCATTGATCATGAATCGCTCATGGGGCATCTAAAGAAAGCCTTTTAAATTGTTTCTCGATGTTAATAAATTTTAAAGAGATAAACCTGTACATCTCGGGTTTAAAAAACGAACGCCGTGAGTACAGAATCCAGACGAAAAAAGTAGTCGCGCAACATTTCACGAGCCTCCGCGCAACCTGCAGGCAATTCTCAACCTTATCTACATGATAATAAACCAAGGTTTCGCCCAGTGCCTAGTACAACAACAGCGTACTACTACAGCCATAGGACCAAACAACACAACGTCATTTCAACAAATCAAACAGAGGTACCTACTCTACGCAAACTCAAATCGACAATTCCAGTCAATTTAAATTTTATGTATGTATGCAGACCGCGGGCGCAGGAACATTTCTAATATTATTTGATTACGATCAAATCGAATATGAAAAAACAAACAGGAACGCTTTAGTTGTTTTTGAAGCTTGTAGACGAAGTTGGGCTCGCTCCAACAAAATTAAAAGGTAGTTTCGTAGAGAAATAGCTTTTGAAATTACATTGAAAACTTTCAGCTCGTAAAACGAAACAATCACAATTTTTGAGCTGATTTTGCTTTATTAAGGCTCTCAGATTACTTTTATTGGCTTTGTTATCAAATTACAGGTCAGTGGAGTACACGGATCTATTCTACCCCAGCGAGTACACGAAGGGTCGCAAACAGGTTATGACCCCGACAAGTTGCTTGTTCCACCAACCACGATTCGTAGACCCCTGACTTTTGACAGCACAACCCCCCAACCACCTGCAGTTACACGCTCGAGGCGCGCCGAAGCGGCTCTCCCTAACCTGGCCGCCGTGAAAGCGGTTTTATCTGTCCCAAATAAGGATAAAAAAGATAATTCGAATCAAAATTTTAAAAGAAATTAATTAAATACACGAGTTCAGTATTAACTAAATCGAAATGAAAGTTAAATGATCATCGGAGGGCGAAATTTATTCTTGCTTCGTACAAAAAAGCAATGATATTGTTTTCGATGTGAATACAAAAGTATCTTGTCCTATTGAGGCTGTATTATAAGTCTCTTTAACCCTGCACCGGTTAACAATGCCTCGATTTGTTTAGATATTTTTTTCCACGCATAAGCAAACGTATATATTTCTACTATTACCACATAATGCGCCATTGTTCTGGCGTCCGTTGATATTTCTCCAGCATTTTCCATCGGTTGGACGCTATTTTAAATGATACACATAACTGGCGAAGCATGAATACCATAGAAGAATGTTGCCTATCGCAATTATGTAAAATGTCTGTATCGTTTGATAGATTGCTCGTTGGAAATAATTGCTGTATGGTTTGTTTTACGGACAAATTAAATCTTTTTGCCCGTTGTAAATGTCATTTGTCCAATTAGATAGTGCGGCTGACGGTTTGGCAGCTGTCTTTTTACTTTTTAATACGAAGTTTGAAGAGGTGAGTTTGTTTTCGTTATTTTTTTTTAAATTGTGGAAGTTGTTCTTCTACAAACTATGTATTGTAGAGCAAAGTTGGTTTGCCACATTAAGGATTATAATAGTAAGTAATAAAACATTTCACTAAAGAAAAAAGGCTGATAGTGAAAAGTAAAAGAAAACCGTATTATTTTATTGAAAGTCGGTATTGATTGCAACAAACATGGTAAGATTTCCAAAAATAAAACGTTATGGGATTCCTTTACGATTATTTCTGCTTCTTCAGAGCTATAATTATTTCTACTATATTATACTTCTCAAAACTAGGCTAATTTGATGTTAGTATAAAACTCAACATGGCAGTTTAAACACCTACCCACAATTTTTGTTTATAACTATAACTCTTGTAACAACAATGAAATAAACTTAATTACAATCGTTTAAGTTGAACGTTGTCGTTAGTTATCACATTAATAAGTAAAGTCAACGTCCTCGAAAGTTAAATAGACGACCCTTCCAACGGTTCAGAGTTGTGTTTGAACAGACGAATTGTTAAAATAATATCTTCAAAAGGATAAAAATAGACGGAGAGTTTCCAAGCTTTAAGCTTAGATAGTGGAGCTTTGTAATTCTTTTGTTTGTTACTTAAAGTTTTGGTTTAAACAATATGTAAACTCATTTTCAAAATAGTCTTATTTATGGCAGTTGAAATTATGTTTGTTTAAAGAATCTACCTACACGCTGCAAGCTTCTAAAAAAAAAGATTTTGCTTAGCAATAATAAGAGTTAGCGATCGGTATTCTACGTCAAATACCCATCGTTATCTCATTCTACATCGAATGATACGTGTAAAGTAATTGATAACGTCATTAAGTAAGCCACGCAGCGGTCTTCAGTTAATAACTTCATTGGCACCTCGCCCCTGCAGCGCTTGGAACAATTTTAGGTAAAAACGTATCGGTCGGCGGCTGGATCGCAACGAGTGATGTTAGGATCAATGGTTCTGTACCTGTATGTGTATGTGGTTTGATAAGTAAACTGTGAGTTAATGAAGAAGTTTAAGCGTATGACATAATGAATAGGTATTAAAATGTCCATAAAAATAGTTTAATGGAAATGGAAATAAGGTTTTGTTTACTCTAAAACCAAAAATATTGCAAGTTTACTGTAATATCTTAACAAATATACAATTAAAAAATCAATCCTTAAAGCTTGAGGCCTACCTGTTTGAATAATCCAAAGAATGTATTTTTTTAAGATGTTTTCGATAAAAAATATTTATTGCCATACAAGAAAATATGACGTATAAGTAATATAATTAAAAAAGGCCAAGTTAAAATTCCGTGCTAGATGAACCGAAAATTGTTTGTGTTACGAAATGAAACCATACAATCTCTTGCGCAGCCATCTGCTAACTGTCAGATTATAAAAAATAAACAAACTATTAAAAATAAACCGAACGTTTTTTGTTAGTTTTATTTTTTCAAGAATTATTTCATCTTGTGATATTTTTAACTTCTGTTTATTACGTAGAGTTAATACTTGCATTTATCTTAGAACAGGTACTGGTAAATTGGTATTTATATAGCTTTTGTTCTTCAAAATGTATGTCAATTGAATCGCAGCCTCCAGAAAGCTTGAGAAACCTCAGCGAGAGTTTTTAAATCAGTTACCGAGCAACAAAAGTTAATCTGGCTTGACTCATATTATAAACATTGTTTAGTCTGAGAATCGTGTATACAAAAATGAAAATAAAAAAGAGTAAAAATGTTGGAACCGGTTGTGGCCGGAGCGCGTTGTAGCAGAGGAGACTGACCTCGCCTGGCCTTGACAGCGCGGCTCGCTCCAGCCCGATCCCCTCTAATAACTCCACTATAACATTATATTACCTTCAATACAACCTCCTGCGCCACTAAACCTACGACTCGTGACACTAGACAACGCGTCATATTCGTCAAAACATGATTTGTACGCGACGATTCGTCACTTGCTCTCTGGAGGCTGCGACTGCATCCATAGACAAGATAAATCGACACTTTTGTCGCTTGAGCACTTAATTTTTGTTGCTTCACACTTTGTTACTGCTGGGGAATAAGTGACGATTACTTTAAAGAGTCATTTGTTTATGAAGCCTCGATAATAAAGTCCTTTAGAACATCAGATATGATTGAGTATTTTACTTGGAAGGAATGCTGTTACCACACACGCTTCTTACATCATTACTCAGCCTCCTTCTTATTAATTAATTAAAATTTCCTCCAAAGCTTTTTATTGGGTATTAATTAACTTTACATGGAACGTAACGAGATGCTTTGTTTTTCGAAGTTGCAATTCCATCGAGTTTAATATGGGGATTGGAATGTGATACTACTGATAAGATGATGTAATGTCAAATTGTCCGGTTTTGAAAATGACAAAAGAACATTATCCTTTTTCTTTTAAATTATTAATACATTTTCTTGTGTCCTTGGTCTACGAATGATTTTAAAACAAGCTGTTTTTATTATTTGTTGTTGGAGGATGTGATATTGTCATAAGTGGCTGGTGCCAGCGTCGTGCCGCTGGGACAAAGGACTACAACTTGACATGCAAAGAAGGGGTTTATGTAGTTGCTTCCTACTTAATATTATAAACGTGAAAGTTTGTAAGAATGTATGGATGGATGTATGGATGTTTGTTACTCTTTCACGTTAAAACTACAGGACAGATTTGGATGAAACTTTACACTAATATAGGTTATACATTAGAATAACACATAGGGTGCTTTTACCGCGGGAAAACTTCTCATTACCACGGGAATCCATTATACCTATATGGTATCCTATCATTTGACAAAAAACGTATGACAAACCAATCATTTGACAAACCACATTAGATAAATATTGACTTGATAAACTATTCATTTTACAAACTATTTATTATTTTAACAACTATTTTGACAACTTCATCAAATGACAAACTTTAATTACAACAAAACATTATTTTGCAAGCTAACCTTTTTATAACTAACTTTGTTAATTTACAAAACAACGATTGCTAAAATAATGTTTGACAAAATATGTTGTTTTATAATTGCTTCAATAAATAATGCATTTTTTACAAAATTTACTTAAAAATCAAACGTAAGCATAGGATTTAACTTAGTTACATTCAAATAGACATAACTTGGCTCTTTTGCATTTTTCCTTGAATATTTTATTGTACACATCACTACAAAGTATAAAACTAATCGCTTTCTCTGTCCCTATGTATGCTTAAATCTTTAAAACTACGCAACGGATTTTGGTACGTAAAGGTTTACATGTATGATTACATAGTACAGAGAAAGAAGTTATAATCCGAATTTAACAAAAGCTTTTATAAATAAATCCACTATAAGTTTATTTCATTGTAATATTGGTCACCCTTCAATTGCATATGTGATTCGGCAATGTGCCTGAATTATCAAGAAACAGTTTATCTCCAGTTATTTTATAAAATAAAATATTTTATAAACGTACTTATGAAAATTTTTGGAACGTTACTTTAACATTTAATGAGTATTTTGTCAAATGATTACTTTTAAATAATATGTTTGCTAAATGAAATGTTTGACAAATGATTATTTGTCTTTTGTTGTTTGGTCTAACATTAGTGAACCAAAATATGTATGTATATGTTACCGGCAATCTGTATAATTCAGGTATTCTATACAATACCTAGCGCGCTTCGGCAGCGGTCGGCGAAGCACCAAAACCCAGATAATTTTTAACTAAAAATTACCAAATACTTTGGAGAAAATATACTTAATACTTAGTAATGATCCTATGATTTAAAATGACATGGTAACTGACTATTATGAATTCCGTTAGGAGGACAAAAATAAATTAAGAAAAAGAGTACGGGAAAAAATTATGAACAGTGATTGTTATAAAACAAATCGGTAATTGAAAAAAAAGAAAAAAAACTTATAAGAGTGCAATATAGACCAACTACAGTTCCTCCCTAGCGTTCTTCATTATAATCTTATGTGCATTACATACATAACCGGCAGCGCATCCGGTATTGTTTAGAATACCTAGGCAAAGTATAAAATAAATGATATTACATACATTACCGACACGTTTTAGGTATTCTATACATTACCTAGGTATTGTATAGAATACCGGGTTATACACATTGCCGGTAACATATATACTATACTAATATTATACTTGTACAATTTGTTGAAGTAGATATATTAAATAAATGAGTAAGTGTATAAGCGGCCGATGAAAAAGGTATTGGTTATTTATCGCGAAAAATATTTCAACAGGTTTAACTAAAAGATGGAACATAATTTAAAATTGTATCTTGAGAAATTTTTACAGTAGGGAAAGTGTTGGAAAATATCTCATTTCCACAGCAAAACTCAATTAGCCATGGGTTATACCCACGCGGGGTACAAGCTAGCGACACGTACATTAACACGTTATATGTAACATATAGGTCGTTTGATGGTAAGTATTTAAATATAACTCCATTGTTATTTAGATAATGTCAAGGTAACAAAAAGCTGAAATATAGGTAAATCCTTTAAAATGCAAAAATAGGCTCCAAAATGTCAACACTTTAAGTTCACCTCAATAAGTTCGTATATAAGAAAGAATATTTTTTAAAATACTTTTTTTGACGATATTATGCTAATAAGCAAGTTTAAAAAGCGAAAACAATTGAACACAACCTTCTTTAAAGTCACATTGTAATCTGTGACAAGGAAAAAGGAGAAGAAAGCTACGCCACATCCTTGCGAGCCATTCGAATAAGGAATTCATAAGTATTTTAAAATTGCATGCTTTCCCTACGTACGGCATCCTCAATCGGAATATCCGTCGACGTTGCGGGTAGCTTGCGAAATGTTTCAAATTTCGAATCAACACAATTCCGATTGCATTTAACCCATGAAAACGTGTCTGATGTGTTATCAGTGCGACTACTTGCCAATTAAGCGATGCCTTTAATTAAATTGTGATCAAGTTTAATTGTTTCGTGAACTTTGTAATTAAAATGGCAGAAAAGTTTTGATTATTGCCTGACGATACATGGGTTATTCGTTATTTAATTAGTTAAGTTAATGTATTAAGTTTTGAGAGCTATTTTGAGAGTTTTACGACGATATTAAATCGAAGAACCTACAAATTAACTGTCTACTTACTACCTACGTAGGTACCTCTTAAATAATGAATCTAGTCGTATTAATGGTTCACTGTATTACGATTATAGTTAAATTTCATAACCTTATCAAATATTATTAAATAGGCACTAAATTTAAGGGTTATAAATGGAAAACAAAACCACAATAAAATCACTATCCGCCTTTTCTTAGAAACGATATGAAAGAATTAAACGTTATAGGTATGGCGCGTGTTACCTACACACATTTTTATGGTAATCAAAAACCTATATGGTACCTTTCTTTAACTTAGTATAAATTTATTTTAAATGAAGCAAGTCTTTATAGTACAATTATTAAGAAACAGAAAACTGTTGTAGGTCTTTACAAAAAACGATATCTTTCTCACATCATATCATCTTCTTTCAATTCAAAATAACAACAAAGAATCGTAGACAGTCAAATCAGTCATCGACTGTCTCTTTTTCTTATATTGGTATAGTTGTTAGATGCTAGTTAACAAAACTCTTAGGTATTCTATAAACATATTAAATTCATTTAAAACGAGCAAGTTTAAATGCATATGTTTTTTATTTTTTATTTTATATATAAGTAAGTCTATGTAATATATTTATGTATTATATATATATATATATTTTTTAATATATGTAACGTTATGTACTTAGGTATTTTGTATAAGTTTTATTTATTTATTTGGATAAAACAGGATAGATAAATGTATACCATAAAATATTGTTTGTTATGTACTTTTCATGATTAGGTATTTGCACCTACTTTTATGTTTCGTTTTGTCCTTAACTTCACTGGTTGTCTGGCAGAAATCGCTGCTAGCGATAAGACCGCCTTTTGCTCTATTCCTTGACTTTATTGTAATTGTTTTATATTTTTGTGTGTGCAATAAAGAATTCATCTATCTATCTATCTATGTTTCAAACTGGACAACCGTTTTTCATAGCTTTCAAAAAGAGATAGATTTATGCTTGACGAATAAATTGACATGCATGTTTGTACGGATTCCTTGTTCTTTTCCACGTTTTTTTTGGTTTCTAGATTTGATCTAAATAGTATCAGATTTATTTTGCTCTTCACAATAAGAACAAAGTAAAATTTCAAAGATTGAAAAATTGATTAAGCTAGTTGATGCAAAGGTTTTCTCTATTAGTTTTTTTGTAAAATCATTTTTCCTCAATAAATTTTATAAAAGTATTGGCAACACTGGTTTTTACTTTGTTTGGATTATAAAAAACTTCTTAAAACTATAGACATAGACATAGACATAGACATTTTTTTATTTATTTTTCTGTTAGTCTTTCTCCATGCCGAGTCACCATCTGGAAATTATTATCCTTGAGCTTTGGGAACGACTCGAGGTTAACATGGGTATACAACGCAATTTGATACACTACAAGCGAAGGCAAAGTCATAATCCGAAGTGAGCGAAAGTACGGCTCGGCAGATACGTCACTCTTAATGCCAACTATCGCACGAATGGCCCTTTTCTGCAATCTGAACACACGCTGCCAGTCAGCAGCGTGTCCCCATAGCTCGGCACCATACTGCAGCAGGGACTGCACGGTGGCGAAGTAGCAAGTAAGAGCAACGTCCCGCGGCACCACGCCGCTCACCCGGCGCAACGCGAAACATGCTTGACTCAGCCTGTCGCATAATTTGTCTATGTGTTTACTCCATGTCAATCCCCTGTCAATCCCAAAACCCAAGAAAGTCAAATAAGTCACTTGTTCGATTGTTGTGTTATCGACCTGTACTGTCAAGGGTGTTTCAGAACGGCCTGATAAGCAGAAGTGAATAAAGTTTGTCTTTTTTAAATTCAGAACTAAACCATTACATGTGAACCAGTATTTTAGTTGTTCCATTGTAGTTTGTAGTTGGCGTTCTAGCTCTACTGTCGTAGATCCAGTTACCAACACTGCTACATCATCTGCATACATATACACATTGCCAGTCGAGATAGCACCTGGAAGGTCGTTCATTAATAATGTGAATAAGATGTTTGAAACCGAGGACCCCTGAGCGACTCCTAGATCGGTAGACCTTGTATCCGACTTGTCCGGTCCCGCAGTGACGACCTGGGTTCGATCCCTAAGCAGATCATTTAATACTGAGTTCGCGTTACCAACAATGCCATAATGCGCTAACTTAGCCACCAATAAATCTCTGTTAGCGACATCAAATGCTTTTGACAGGTCGCAGCACAACAGAGCGACATGTTTTTTGGCCTCACAAGCACTGACAACACCCTTGACAACTTCGCGTACAACAGAAGTAGTACACCGTCCCTCCCTATAGGCGTACTGGCGTTCGGTCAGTGCATCAGTCGACGACAGAAAGGAAATTAGCCGAGTACTAATCCCATTTTCCAGAACTTTTGCAACTGCCGGAATTATGGACACTGGTCTGTAGTTGTCGATTTCAGTTCGTAAGCCCTTACCTTTGTAAATAGGTGACACCCTGGTAAATTTCAGACACTTAGGATACTGCCCTTCCCTTAGGCACCTATTAAATAAGTCAGCTAAAACCCACGAAATATCATTAACAATTTGTCGCAACATGTCCATATATTTGACTAGTCTCAGACTAAAGTTGCTTTAGAAAATACGACCATTAGGCAATTTCACTAAAACTCAATTTATCTTGCCTATATTTTTATGAGGTCTATATAAAAGAGTAATTTTCAGTCGATATTGCCTTTTTTCAGAACTTTACATGCTAAACTCCTTGGAAACTTGTTTGATCGGATCGCGAGATTTATGTGAAGACAAAGGATATAAATTTTAACATAAATCTTTGTAAGTAGCTTATTTATTATCCTTTCTTATATTATTTTTCATAACTTTTTCTTTGGGAGCTTTGAAATTTTTATTTTCGTAACTCGCGATATTTGGTCGACCTTCTGTGTTTTAAATCAACAAGCGGTATTTGAAATTGGAATTCGTAACGGTTTGTTTTTGTTTAATATTAGCTTTTATTTATCAAAGTTCATAAATATGCATATTCATATTAATGACAGTAGATTTAAGTATTCCAACCATTCGTTTATAAAAAAATAACCAACGAATAAGTAATTTTCCTCCGGACTCCATTTAAGACTACACCCAGCACTTTACATAATGTTACCAACGCCAAAGTATTTTAATTAAGCATCCAAGTTATTTTTATACCCAAATAACGATTAAAACATATATTTAATAGCTGTATAACAATATAATATCTCCTGACGAAATAACCAGTTCTGTCTGAGATAAACTCTTCATAAGTTTAAATAAACTCAGGGACCGGTTTATAAGAGAAATTGTTAACAGTACTTAATAACTTGGTAACTAAATATAAACAATTATGAGCTGTAATAATATACCTTAATGCTTAATTATATATTCTTAGTCATTGGTATGATAAAGTGGCTTTAATATTATAGTCTGGCAATACTGAGTGGAATAAATAATTTGAATATCTCAACAGTTATAATATAAAGGTTTTATTTTAATTGTACTGCTTGATAAACTAGGTATAAAGTTAAGTGCAAATATTAAATTTCAATACAGTTTAATTTATGTTTAAACCTCATTAAATATAGCAACACATTTACGAAATAGATTTTAATTTTTTTAAAGTTACGTTGAAGTCTACACCTAATACAAAAATAATAATTTTGATCAAGTAAGAAAGTAATATATAACAAAACCAACCTCCAAATATATCAAACTCCTACTTATAAAATAATATTCGTCGGATTTAGAAAAAGAAAGACACAAAGAGACGTTTAATCAAAAAGTTTCTTAATTTAATTCTGTAATAAAAGGAATTTCGTTCGCGAACAAAATTGGAAAATTTCACAACTTGTAAAAGGTTTTATTTTCGTAGCATTATGTAAAGGTATGTTGGAAAATAATATACCTACTTATTCTAATTCTGGCTTTTCGCGGGAATTAATTGAAATAAGTTTTGTAGCTTTAACTTCTAAGGAAAACAACGTTTGTACTAACCATATACATTTTTAATTTCTTATTTAATTCATAATATTAGTTATGAACTAAAGTCTCTTATAATAATTGTATTGGTAATATCAAATAGCATAATAAGTAATAATTAGTAATTATTAAGTCGCTTAACATTCAAATGAAATTCAGTAGAATTGAAATAGATATTTGCAAGAATAATAATGAATTTTCAAGAATATTAATTAAACAAGAAGAAATCAGGTGTATTAATTACTTTATATGTATTTTATTTGTTTTTCATAATATATATGAATAGTACACATGTAATATATAGGTAGGTATGTTATTTTAAGTTCAATCTATAAAGGTCTAATCTTATTCAAAAGCGTATTGAAAACCTATTTAAGATGGAATTCTTTTCTGTCTCTGTCAATCAACTTTAAAAAAAAAAAAATGTGACATCTTTCATAGCTGATAATGACAAAACATACAAAATGTTTTTATAAAAAAACTTTGTTCGTCATACTTAAATTTATTCTTTAAAGACGAAATAGTATTTCAACAATATTCCCAATAATATAGACTAGTGATTTAGTACAGGTTTCGTTCGGGAATTTATATTTCTTAGTTCACATCGTGGAAGACGTTATAACTGAAGTTAAAGTATTGGAATAGACAGATATTTTTTTTTCTTATTAATTAAATAACTTTTATTAGTAAAAAAAATATTTTAATTAGTTAAGCTACAACATCAACTGTAGATTATGTATTCAATTACCATCTTTACTTTAAATATCATATCACATAAAATCGTTCTGAAAATATATAAAATATTCTGCATCTGAATAATGTAGGAATAGGTAGTTGGGTAAACTTGATCTTAAATATAAATATAGTTCCGAAATATAAATAAAACAGAAACAAAAAAAACAAAAAGTTAGATGCATTATACTCGGTGATTTTAGAAAATAAATGGACGAATAAGCTGTAAAACGCTTCTTAACCCTTTTTTGCTTTATGTAACTGTATTTTTAAAAGACTATAAAATCATGCTATTTTTGACAAAGTATTCATCATAAGGTATCGCGCGTTGGACCTTTCCATTTCCACCTCCACACATTAAACATTCCCTCTTATTTTGTATAAATACTTAATCTATATTTATATTGCATTAGGAAAAATTTTGCAGACGTCTTATATTAATATTTCATGAAGCTCCAAGGTTTTGCTGTTCCTCGGCAGAAGTAGGTTCACACACACATAGGGAAATCCAATTCGACGCCGTGTCGGTACACACGCACACAGGCGCAGACGACTAGAGGGAAAAATAAAATTTCTCGCTAAGTTTATAATGGGAAAACTTTGAGAGCCACTTAATTATGTTAATGTTTAAAACAAAATTTTAGAGTAGATGTTTGAGCAATGATTTAATGTAAAAATAATTAATATAAATTGGGGCATTTACATGTAGATTGGTGGGTATGCTTCGATGGGCAGTAATTACTTCCGGATTATAAAAGTGTGGCTGCTTACTTTTAATTAAAATATGTTATGATTTTAGAAACGTATGCTAAGTTCACATGTGTATTTCAATTTATGTTTGTACATTACTTTCGTAGTAGCAAAATGTTTTGGCTAGGAGTTTACTTTTAAAAGAAGATATGTTTATAGACACAGCATTTAGTTAAACAATTTATTCAAGTAACAAGTACCATCAGTTTAATCTAATATTGCTGGAATGTTCAATAAAATACTATTTATATCTCCATAAAGGGAAGGCCGCGGGAAATCCAATTCCCTTGTAAAATAAATAACAGCGATTGGCAACATTTTATTTGGAACGAAGGGCCATCGACTGAGTTAACCTTTTCTAAATAAATATTACCGACTTAATGAGGTCTCGACTGAGGCTTCTCAGGTTATCTTACGAATACACACGATTTAAGACAATCTGAAGGTAAATAAAGTACTTTATACGTATAAATTAGTAGTAGATCAATATGTTTCGACATTAACGTAGGGTTGCTATTATACAAAAGATTATATAAATTGAAACAAATATATATTTAGAAAAGTGGAAAGCTTTTGAAATACAAAGCAATGAAATATGTAAAAAGCTTTTGTCAAATCCACGTGTTCCTACGACCCGGCGGGGTGGTTTATATATGAGGGCTTTTTACTGTCTGCCTCTTATATTTTACAATTCTCATACATTTAATTTTTATGGTAGGTATTGTTAAATAAGCAAAGTGCTCTAAAAGGTATGTATAAATGATCTGAAGACGCTCTAAAGCGAAGAAAGCTTCCAGTCTTCTACCCACCATTTCAGTCCCGTTCCTTTCCCACACGCAGACCCGGTTAATAAAAATATGTTTTTCTTAAAGGAGGATATATTGTCGAAGTTTACATCCGTCATTTTGCATGGGCCGGTGGCGCCCCCCCGGTGGGGGCGGGAGCAGCGGCGCCACCCCGCGGGCCAGATCGATACGTCATTCCACGGTCGCCATGGAGACCGCGGGGCGGGGGCGCCACGCACCCTCCACCTTCAGTTTTGGCACTTCAAAACAGGAAGGATTGCAGCCTGATTGACAGATGACGGACGCCTGATTGAAGAATTAGAGTAATTAGTGTAGGAAAAAGTGTAATTAGTTTACTTGGAACTTTAATTTTGTTGGTTTTTTGGTAAAGGAAGAAATAAGTAGCCTTTAAACGAATAAGTCGTAATTAGACGCTACTCAATATTACTCAAATACATAAACCTTAGTTTACAAGTCTCTGAGAAATATCAAATATCTTATTTAATATTAATATGCTGAAGTAAAGTGACATTTAATGTATAACTTAAGTTTACATTACAATATTTTTATAGTTTTAATAAATTAGATCTGAAAGTCAATTTAAAAACTAGCCTCTATAATCTTTGCTGCCATTATTAAAAACGCAATAATGCTACAAAATCATCTCATTTTCCTCATATTTGTTGTACCTAAATCAGTGAGATGTTTATCCGTTGAGCAATTGTACGCCCCGGTCATTCGTCTAATTTCCTTAACCCATTCATTGACCTCTCCCATTGAGGAAACTTGATCACTCCGGTTCACATCGAAAAGGAACCGGATACTTTGAATAGACTCCTGTAAATAGATTTACGAATTTATTTATAAAATCTGTAAATTGGTTTATAGTATTTTGTTTTGGAGGTCAATTGAAATTAGTTTACGATTTTTCGGGTTTAACTTATGTATTTGAAACTATGTGAAAGGTCAAGAAAACTGTAAGGTTTTAAAAGAAAGATGACGGATTAAAATAAAACTTTCAATATTTCACAATTTATATTTTTTTTAACTAAGATAAAAAAAATCACATAGCCCCCAGGGAAAACAAGAAAACACATACGTTATGAGAGATTAAGATTCTAAAAGAAATGCGTCAAATTTGAAAATCCTGTTTCACATTTTTATTAACATTCGCATAACTACAGCAAGATAATTATAAAGAATTTATATGAACCTACTTTTTTTTTAACGTTACCTGTTTATTTTAAAATGTTTAAGGCCTTTACTTTTACGAGATCTTTTTATTAATGTTTATTTTTTTATATATAATAAAATACATAGTTTATAATACTTTATGAAGTTAAAACGTAATTTTACGCGTATTTTTCGTTTGTGTCACTTGTTTTACGGCCAACATAAAGGATTTTCGTCTATAAATCACAGTTATGGCTCAGATTAGCCGTTATTCCCGAGATGGTTTATTGGTGCAGTCTAAACATTACCCAATTTATTTCTTTAATTCGTTTGGAAACAAGATTCATTTGTTTAGTTTAACTACCAAACTGAGGCAAAGTTGCGTTTTGCGGTTCAGACCTCTAGGTATCTGAGACGGAGGCCTGCCCCAATAGCCACTAGTGGGATCTACGAACTATGCACCTTTTTTGAAAACATACTTGTAAATTGCATCTAGGTATCCATTTTCCTTCACGCCGTCTTTATTGGGTTTGCCTGAAGAAATTACTGTGAGTAATACGGCCACGTTTTGCTGTAGATATCCGTTTTTATATTAACTTATGTAATTTTATTTGTGTAATTTGTTAGAAATTGTATTTTTCAGTTGTTACAATAATGAATCTTAGAGTAGTTAATGCTACAAAAATGGAATGCCTACGATTTTGTTAAATTTTGGCAATTTTTATAAAATCTTCTTACAGAGATGTAGGTAATATTAAATTTTCTAAATTTACTTCGATTTATCCGTCTATTGATACGCATAGTAGTGTTAGCAATGTTTGTTATTTGGAATATCGCGTTTAAATATTTATTCCTTTTATAATACAGTTTTAATAGTTTAAAAAAACACAAATTTAAGACAGTTATAAAAAGATTAACTCCTATAGTACCCTCTTATGTCTCATTTCGTTGAAAACGTGTACGTGATGAGATTTTTGATTAATAATAATACGTCCGCCTCGCCGGGTTAAACAAGTTATGAATAATTTTAATATACATGTTCATTTTAAAAAGATATTTTAAACAGAATAACGATCAGTTCCAACGGTTTTATCCCGAAACGATCACTTCTGGTTATTTTTTGGACTATTTGTAACAAAAGCTAGGTAGTCTATGTAAATAAGTCTAAATGCTCTTGTCGTGTTTTAATGCACACAAAATTGTAGGCCGTCTTCTGATTTGTAATATCGCTGAGTAAGTAATAGCCGTACTCAAACTTTAGTTTAGAAGGTTTTAATTTGGAATTGGAACCAATTAATGATGAGGTACCAAATAGGTATGTTTCGATATGAATTTCGTTTTTATTTTGGTTTTTATAACTTAACTAGTAGACCGGCCAGGCGTTGCTGTGCAATAAAATAATTTTACGACTATCAATTGAGATATACGCTTTCCTATTTTTTAAGTTGGAAAAAAACTGCACACGGTGTGCGAATTTGGATTAAGTAGTAATTCAGTCGAACAACGTGACACGAAATTTATATATATGTTACGGCTAATACCCGAAGTGCGGCTACACCTAGTTTATATATCTAGTCGTTAAATATATCTATATGTTAAATTAAAAGTTTTTAATACGGCATACGTTGTATATTTCACTTAAATATTTTTGTCAGTTTTATATTTGCGTAAATTGGTTTTGTATAATTTATTGATTATATGTTTTAAATAACATCTCTAAATATAAGTTACCTATTGCTAGTTGTTTTAATAGAGAAGCAAAAACAGTTATAAATGAGTGATTAACTTAGGTTCGTTAATAACTTTAAATATGGCAATAAAATTCTTGGATAGCGAGAGGATCTGAGCCGTAATCCACCTGGAGACCTATGCTCAACTTGTAGGACACATATAAGCTGTTATTAAGAAAATTTCATAGCTAAACTTCAGGCAATCTTAAGGTTATTTAAAATATTGTAGGACACCAAAAGACTTCATACTGCGTAATAACAATTAAGTTTTAAATTTAAGAATTCATATTATTCAGAATCATACAAATTATGTCTAATACATTCACCGTTTCATTATTAATACACACACACATACACAACTCTGTGTAAACACATAACACACACTATCACAGGATAAGATGAAATTTATTCAAATTAATTCCAATTCGTACTGCTCAACAACTTAATGAGCGTAAAATAACATAACAATATTTAACCATTAGATTGTAATTTAAAAATATAATATTAAAGTTAATATCTGGTAATATTTGCACGTTAGTCAGTTAGTTAGTCGTTAACCTGAATACGAAAGGTTTACCTCCGAATTAAACCCTGACTAACTGACAATAAATACCTAAATGTATCTAGATAAGTGTGTACATTCTAGAACAACCTAGTTCTAAGGCTTTTATGCTAATGTTACTGTTTTTATGTGAAAACTGTTTGCTTGCGCGCAGTGTGTTTCTTTTAGTTTTGTTTTTGATACGAAAATGAATTTCAGTGATAACAAACCACTTACAAAATATTATAGTACATTATGATTGATATATGTTTATATAAAAATATATATCATCAAGGTAGTGTGCACTGGATTTTCGATACCAACTTAATTTAGAAATCGAGAAACTACCTACAATAAATAAACTAATATAATGCTTTTGTTATTTACTTTTTTAATTGGTATAAAATTGGGGTAAAGCTTACTTAATTTTATAATAACTTAACATTCTACTGAAGTGGATACGTTGTTTATTCTATCTATAGTTATATTAGAATTAGATTAGATAAGTGACTTAGTACCTATAATAGAAAACGTAAAAACACTTCATCGATATTCAAGTTTCCACAATCGTCAAAATAATAATCGTAATCTTTTCAATCATCTTAAACCTCTGAATAGACAAAATAAGACCTACTTATAATTATACAACAGAATATACAAATATTCAAACTTTCAAATACACGTCTATTTGCTATACAAACAACAAACTTAGCGAACAATATAAAAGTAATGGGAAAGAGCGAGAAAGCTGCTCGAGACAGTACGGGAGTGAAAGAGATGAAGTTATTCAAATTGAGGGTACATATTTCTACATAGGTAACAAATAGCACAGAAAGAAAAATGTGGATAAGAACGAATTTCTCATTGGTTAATATTTATTAAAATGCTTTTTAATTTAAAGTATATGTTAATTGTGTATACTGCGTTCCAGTATAAGACGAGGTTCCTACTGGATGCGTTTTTTTAAAGAATTTAAGCATTTAAAGTTAATTTAAAATTAATGTCAATCTTGCTAAAACCTGATGAAAATTGCGTTCAGGGCCACCCACGGCTCGTCCGTTTCCAGGAACAATACTCCTGATAAAATCGCACTTATTATATCTTTAGCTTGTGTTATTTTTAATAAGGCCCGAGTTTGATACGTCAAGGGGAGTGGCTATCCACGATATGATTATTGTACAAAAAGTAGAGAAGTTGAGACTTGCAGGAGCAACTTCAAGAACAGGTATTTACACTGTTTGAATATGTACGTTATGCAGGAGTTTGAAAATTATTCTCTGAATTTTGTCTAAAGAAAGAATGTTATTACGTCGAAAATTGGATGCAAACAAAATTTTGTGAAACTGTTATTAAATACTGTTTGTTCTTTGTAGACAGTTTGATATATTGCGGCTGCTTTGGCAGGCTTCGTAAGTAGGTTCGGTTTTTGAATTGATGTCGGTAATTTAAAATTGTTTGTTTGGGAATAGTTTACGAAATAGGAAAACACATAGGTAGTTTAAATGAAAGGTTAATTGAAAGACATTTATTATAAAATTGGATTAAATTAACCGAAATTTAAATTTCAACTAACTATTGAATTGTTGCTTCTGTTTTTTTTTGCACAAAAACATTATGGCTAAAATATCCTTTTTTTTATACCAAACATTTTTACCCTCCTACCTCAATGTCAAATATGCCATCTATCGATGAACTTGCGCACCATCTCGGAGATAGCTAGCGACATCTATGTCACTGTGTGAGAAACTCTACGACTATATAAAGTAGGAATGAGCTTTCAAAAGTTATGTTGAAGTTTGTAAGCAAAAATTTTAAGTAGTTTACAAGTCGTTTGCTAGATAACGCTCGATATATTATCAATACGTAGAAAATATAAGTATCCAAATATTAGCATACAAATAAGATAATAGAACGCTATTTTATTTAAATGTATCAGTTTAATCAAATAAAAATAAAAATATACCTATGTAATGTGTAGTAGGTACTGTTATAAATACGAAAACTAACAATTATATTTTAAAGAGATTCTGGAGTCACACATAATTATGATGGAAATGTTTACCTGTAATGTCATTTTATTTTTCTAAAAACAATAAAGCAGTCCAAAAAAAACAAAGTAAAAGTGTTAACGAGTGCGTTTACAAAGATTTAAAACTGCCAACAGTGGCAGGTTTCTCTATTTTTATTAACTAGCTTTCCGCCCTGTTTCACCCGCACCTAATTTTAGTTTCATACAAACTTTCATCGCCTAATTTTTCCCCTTGGGGGATTGATCAAAATCCTTTCTTAGCTGATGCCTACGGGCCTTTCCACATCACCCCGGCACGACGTCGTCACCGTGTGGTGGGACGGCGCGGTGACGTTGCGCGGCGCGTTATTAATTAATTGACGAATGTATTAATGCTTAATATGACATGATTGATACTGTAAATTATTTTGTAGATGACATTAAAATGCATTTCTTTTCTTTTGTAATTTCACAGTGTAATCTTAATTTCACGATTTTAAATTGTGAGAATGCGTTTATATTGACAATATTGTATTTTTGCTTAATTTGGGAAATAAAGACTTTTTTATTTCTATTTTATTAATTAGTATATAAATATGACCTGTTACCATATTTATTAGAAAATTTAAGCAACTAATAAATTTAACTATTCACACACATTCTAAATACCTATCATAACTTTGCCTTATTTATACAACAAGATCTTTAAGAAAGAGAATCAATTAGGTAAGTATAGAAATGGCAAATTTCTTTTATGAAAATCTAGACGTCGCGCTTGTAGCCTAATTAAACGTATTTTATTTTTATCAAAAAACTACTAGGCGATCAGAGCTGCCAAGGAGACAAATTTATTCATTAGAGACAGCCCGTTAGAGTGAGAGAAATATGTTTTGATATTTTAGGATGTCAACGCTGCCAGTGCGTTTTTACTGAAATAAAGTACCGTTATTAAAGTACTCTTTGACATAAATATCGGTAAATAAATACAAGTAAATTATTCGTATGCATGAATTGAAACAAAGCCGTAATTCACAGAATTCATTTCAAACCACAGTCAAACGCCAGTTTTGACGTGTTTCTATGAAATCACAAGCTATTATTGAGGTAAGAAACAAAAATATTTACTTAACGTTAATCGATATATAGCAATACCGGTACTAAAATTTAAAAAAAAACGATATTTCTACTTTTTGGTTCGGACTTGGCCTGGCAGCTTATGCATCTCAAATGAGAAGTTGACACAGATTTGACATTTCTAATCAAATATTAGATAATGCTCCGATTATACGGTACGATTAGAGTTTGTTCTTACCCAATTACTACACAAAATAGAAAAAGCTACGTTAAATTTTTTCATTAAAGTTTTTCAATTCTGCTTAGTTATCATTTTTTCATTGTGTATGCCTTTGAATAAATGATAAATTTAATATTTTTTTAATTCCAATGTTTATTTAAATGGAGTCTCATTTTCGCTGTATGTATTTTATAAGTGCATTTTTTTTGTGGGGAGTCGCTCTACTGAAATGCTTGTAGCATAGTGTAAATTGGCCATTAAATATTATATTCCGATAAACTTGCACTGTAATCTCTTTCATCCTGTGATATCCTGGTACTTGAAAGTTGAAATTTAAGTTTTAGCCGGCCACATTTGCCAATGATATTTTGAAACTTTATGTTCATTGACTATCCCTGAGTGCCCACTATGGTAATGTTTAGTAGTATCATGATTGAATGAATGATTGTTGAAATCATTTTTGTTAAGCATGCAATATTTGTTGGGTGGTTCTTTAGATAAAAAATAGCTATCAAAATTATTGTTTTTTTTGGAATACGAAACTGTAATAAGTATTTTACATAATGTTTCCAAGACATAAAAAAGAAATTAATAAAATACTTGTAGCATTTTTTTGTTGGCCAATCAAAAACCGACTATTGGATCAATCCAACATAATACCTATATCTACCAAAACAAGCATTCGAAATATAAACGTCGTATCGGATTTTCGATATTATTTTTTTTGTTAACCCTCAGCGATACAATTAACTCTTTATATTTTATGATATCCGAATATGGGAGTATCTAGTCTTAACATTATTTGTAGAAAAATCTCTGAAAAGAAAAGAAGACAATCTCAAACCCTGGAATAACTCCTCTACATGTATGACGGCCTAGTATTTTACAAATTATTTATACCCAATATATTTTATTGTTAAAATATTATTAACTTCTATAAAAAAACTAAGTTTTTTTGACTGCTAGGTACTAGTTTTGAACAGATGAAAATTTAACATGTTCAATTTAATTCTTACTAATTAAATTCTTCGTAGAGACACGAGTCATTTGTTGGTATTTGTTCTAGTAATAATATATATATATATATATATATATATATATATATATATATATATATATATATATATATATATATAACACTATCTTGTACTTTTTATTTTATTCGATTTTACAACCATCTTGTAGACGACAAACATAGAACACGACATAGACCTTATACCACGAAAAATGATTTTTTTTAGGGTTTTTTTTACAGTAGGTAAAGTGAGCAATTGATAACTTGTATTCTTTTAAATGATTGAAGTGTTGCAGTATATTTTAAGAACCGACTTGGGGATTTAAACCATTTATTTAAAACCAACCCGGGAAACGTTGTCTGTATAAAAAAAATTTGCAGATGCAAAGATAGTTTTATTTTCAGACCTTAATTACATATAGCTCTTTGGGAAATACTTCTAGAACTGATGGTGATCTTTGCACAATTCTTTTAGGGTTTCCAGATATTTTTAACATAATAAAAGTTTTGATGGGATTTTAGCCATTTATCTAGAGGAAATACCTACTATTAAAAAAGAGGGTCCAATTTGTATGGTACTAAAGCCCAGACACTAAAATAATCTCCGTGCTAAAATGACGATTAATAGAAACTACTTAAATTACATTTTCCTAATCTTTTACCAGAGACAAAGTATTTACAGTAAGATCAGTGAGAGAAGGATTCAACTTGAAGATCAATGAAACCTTAGCAAAGTGTCCTACAGTATTAAAATCTTGCCAAAGTAAACTTTAGAGTAATATTCTACAAAACTTTTTATATTATGCCATAAAAACTATTTTAAGTGTAGTGAAAATAGATATCTATCTAAGTTGGTACGTTAGTTTGCACGGTCTTAATTTTGTAAGTGTACAAACGTTTCAAGCACACGAAACACTGCCCCATGAAGGTATAAACCTTCATGTTGTTTTATTGCCCGTAACCTAGGGTTTCATTGTTTAAAAACAAGTTATATATACTTGAATTTTCCTTAGCAGCTTAAACCTAACAAATTTCGTGTTTCATTATTTGATGGCAGCAGATTTTGATGGGCAATTCATTTTTTTTGTATCTTTATTCGTATAGAATTGTAAATAGTAAAGTAACGCACTATTATAGTTAGCTGTTAATGATTAATTGAAAAAGTAGACTAGAAATAACTCCTACTTAAAAAAAAACGTTAAGACATACTTCACCACATAGTATAAAACAAAGTCGCTTTCTCTGTCCCTATGTATGCTTAAATCTTTAAAAGTACGCAACGGATTTTGATGCGTTTTTTTTAATAGATAGAGTTATTCAAGAGAAAGGTTTACATGTATAATAACATAGTACAGAGAAAGGAGTTTTACTCCGAATTTAACCCGTGCGAAGCCGCGCGGGTAAAAGCTAGTAGGTTTTATAAAAGCGAAGTTCAGTATATAAATATCGTGCCTTCAGATAAGCCCTATAAATTATAAGATTACCATTACATACATACATACAGATTTGAGATTAAAACAAACATATTCATTTTCAAATATTTTTATTAAAATTGATTTGCACTGTTGTACAGAAAAGATCATAAGATCAATTAACAGAAAATAGATGTCAATTGAAATTGTTGTTCTCAATTTTAAGAACACGAAATTACAAGATTTTTTCGAATACTTAGTATATTAAATCAATAAGATCTATTAACTATTACTACAATTGTAAATAAATAATAAGAAATATAACTACAACCTGCAGGAACAGAAATAGAGGTCTACGAATTAATGTCATTGCTTATTGAATAGCTTGTAAACAATAGCAACGCAAAAGCATATTAAAACCTTCGTACACGCCTAGATCTGCGTAAAACATCAAAAATTCAACTAGCACTTGAATATCAAAAGCTATAAAATTTCTACAGTAGGAATGTACTTTACCATTGTGTAAAAGTGTGTTTACAAAACGATAAAAAATTCGTAATATTAGTATAAAAGTGCTAGCGACGCCCGAGTTAGGGTAAACAAAACGGTTGTGTCGTTTTCCGTAAAATGAGCGGCGAAAAGCATGCGCCGAGGAGTCGCACAGACTACATCGATTAACGCTTTTCAAAGGTCATCGCCTATCTCTAATTTATAATAGTCACTGGTCTTATAACATGGCTTAAGTACTATACACCTATGATATATAAATTATTACAAATAAGTAAGGCATTTACAGCATCAGGGACTCTTAACGGTTACTTTATATTTACACGACACTAAAAATTAAGGAGACATCGTGTAAAAACAAAGGAATTGACTAAACTTACATCGGTAAATCAATTTAGATTAAATATATAATATTTAAAAAATGGTCAAGATTTCGGCTATCTCATGACATGATACACGAAGCTTACAGCGAGTTAACATAGCTTCGCTTTGGTCTAGATTTGTGTACTTTTTATCACTTTACCTTTAAAAAATAACACCATAAAAGATAGTCGTTAAACTTAGAACTATCGTTTGGCACAGAATTTAGTAAGAAAATGTTAATTATTAATAAATACACCTTATTTTCCAGACTTGACATTCTGATTTTGAAAATAATAAATTTCATATTTTAATCACAGTCACTCATTGTTTGAATAATAAAATATTTTGTATTATGTCTCGATATAATGTGCGTGCCATAACATCTAACGAAATTAAAAGAGATATATCGATATTACAATATGACACGAAATCTTAAGCTATTCCATTGGAATAAAAAATTTGAGCATTTTTGTTGTGCATAGGACGTTAGGTGGAAATGCAATGATGTATCACATGGGTACAATAATAGTGTGTGATTCAGCGAGCGGGCGGCGGGGCGGGGGCGGGGCCGGCGTCTCACCTGCGCCGGCGCGCCGACACCGCCGCTGCGATCATCTGCCGCAACATGGGCTCCGGCGTACACGCCTTCGGGTCACACTTCATCTGTCCATCACCTCCACATCTGAAACATAACGTTCAATGTAAAACAATCACAACAAGCTTACAATTAATGACGGTTAGTACTTATCGAGGAAAATTCCTACTTACGTGCAATGTAAACATGGTCCTGAAGAAGCTCGGACGACGTCACCCACTTTGTACGTTTGTCCTTTTATCACACATCCCTTTTTGTGCGCTTTACCCTGATACGCATGGGGGAAGAAGTGTGGTGGTAGCGTCGTTGTCGTGGTCGTTGTCGTTGTCGTTACATTGAGTGTTGTCGCCATCGATACCGGGCACTCGTACCGTGGACAACAGAATCCGGAAATAGGCTCTTCGTGGCATCCGTGTATAGGAGGAGGACAGCTCTGTTGTAAACAAATAATATCACTTCTAAAGCAGAAGCAGAAGTCACAAGGATCGTCTCTCGGTATCTGCTGAGCTGACACGTAGACCTTGCCTCCGTATCTACAAGTTCCGGGTCCGATATGCTGATCTTCCTCCATGTAGTCCGGTTCTTGTCCGTAACCACCACTTGGTGGGAAGTCCTCGGCGGGAGAAGTCTCGTCAGGTGGCATGTCCACTGGTTTAGGTAATTCTGGTGATTCAGTAGAGGGTTCTGGTTTCTCTTCGGTTTTGGTGAATCTATCAATAGCTGGTGTAGTTTGCATTGGCTCTTCTTCAATTTTCTCCGTCGTCGTTGTAACTTTTGTTGTAGTGACTGGAATAAATTCTTCTTCGGTTATTATGCTTGGTCGTTGTGTCGTCGGTGTAGATTCTGGCTGTATTGGCGTTTCAGATAGTAATTTTTCTGTGGTTGTTACAACCTTTTCTTCTTCGGACGTGCTTGGTTTGCCAAATCTAATGTCTTCGTCCTTGAGTTCATCCACCGGAGCAAGTGTAGTTTCCATTGCAACTGTCGGAGCTTCCGTTTGTTTTGGTTCATCAATTGGTTCACTTTCGGGTTGTTTCTCTGTGACCATTTCAATCTTAGTAGTTGTTTGTTGTTCGGGCATTTCTGAACTTAATAATTCAGGGAATGTGGTAGTAATTTCATTTTCTGACTCTTCTGGTGCTTTGTGAGTATGCAGTTCCAGCTCAATTTGATCTGGTGTAGATTCGGAAGGTTCTGTTGTTTCTGTTGATGACATACTGTGAGGTGCTTGTGTTGTTACTTCATCCTGAGTTTTTGGAACTTCAGTAGGCAATGAGTTTATAGAAGGTTCAGTTGATTTTTCGGGACTTGAATCTGCTTCTGTGTCTTTGACTACAGATGGTTCAGTAGCAGCGCTAGATTCTTTTTCTATAGGCTCTGAAGAAATTGTCGTTGCACTGGATTCTTTCACTATTGATTCAGCTGACATTGTCGAGCCAGGTTCTTTCTCTGCAGCCACGGGGGCCATTGTTGTTTCACTAGACTCTTTTTCTGTAAGTTCTGATTGTAAAGTTGTTGCACTTGGTTCTTTCACTGCTGGCTCCGACGCTATTGTGGTAACACTTGGTTGTATTTCTGCTGTTTCTGATGATTCCGTTACCATGTTTGGCTCTTTTTCTGCGGGCTCTGATGCCATTGTTGACGAACTTGTTTCCTTATCTAATGATTCCGATAACGTTGTAAGCTTACTTTGATCGTTCTCAATGGGCTCTGATGCCATTGTAGTCATACTGGGCTCCTTCTCTATTATTTCTGATGAAGCTGTAACGACGCTTGGCTCTTTTTCTACTAGATCTGATGGTACCGTAGTTGCACTGGGTTCCTTTTCAACCATGTCAGATGAAGTAGCTTCACTTGGCTCTTTTTCTGCGGGTTCAGATGCCACTGTTGTCGCACTTGGTTCTTTTTCTTGTATTTCCGATGAAGGTGTGGCGTCACTAGGCGCCTTATCGGCAGGCTCTGGTGCTAATGTAGTCGTACTTAGTTCGTTTTCTATTGGTACTGATGGCGTTGTTACGATACTGGGCTGTTTTTCTGCTTCTTCTGACGGTACCGAAGTTGCACTTGGTTCCTTTTCAACCATTTCAGGTGAAGTAGGTTCTTTTTCTGCAGGCTCAGATGCCACCGTAGTTGCACTCTGATCTTTTTCAATCATTTCTGATAAAGTTGTAACTTCACTTGGCAATTTCTCTGCAGGCTCTGATTCCACTGAAGTTGCACTTGGTTCCCCTTCTATTGGTACTGATGAAGTAGTTACGCCACTAGGCTCTTTTTGTGCAGGTTCAGATGCCATTGTCGTCGCAATTGGTTCTTTTTCTGCAATATCTAATGACATTGTAGCCTCACTTGGTTCTTTTTCTGCAGGTACAGATGCCATTGTAGTCCCGCTGGGTTCTTTCTCTGCCATTTCTGATGAAGTGGTTGCTCCAGAAGGTTCTTTTTCTGCCTGCACAGAGGCCACTGTAGTTGCGCTAGGTTCCTTCTCTAGCATTTCTGATGACGTTGTTCCCTCACTGGGTTCTTTTTCTGCCTGCTCTGGGGCCACTGTAGTTGCGCTGGGTTCTTTCTCTACCATTTCTGATGAAGTTGTACCCACACTAGGCTCTTTTTGAGTAGGCTCAGAAACAACTGTTGTAGCACTTGGTTCCGTCGCCTTCGGTGTAATTGTTGTAGCACTCGTCTCCTGTTCTACTATCTCAGGTATTGTAGGCACATCAGTTGCCTTTTCAACAGATTCTGGAGCATTAGTTGTAGCACTTGGCTGTATTTCCTTTTCTGGTTGGGTTGATGTTACAATCGGTTCCTTTTCTAAATATTCGGAAGCCATAGTTGTTGCGCTTTCATCTATAACTGTTGGAACCGCAGCTATTGTTGTAGCTTCTTTTTCCGCTGGTTTTAATGTAGACACTCTTTGTTCATTTTCAACAGGCTCTGATGCCATCGTTGTACCACTAAGTTCTGATTCTAATGCCGGCGATGTTGCACTAGTTTCTTTTTCGAGTATTGAAGCCACTGTTGTGGTACTTGATTCTCGTTCTTCCGAAGTTATTGGAGTAACATTTGTTTCTTTTTCATCAATTTTGGACGCCATTGTGGTTACTCTAGATTCTATCTCAGCAGGCTCTGATGTCATTGTTGTCTTACTAGGTTCTTCTTCAATGGGCACTGATGCCAACGTAGTGGAGCTGGTTCCCTTTTCATCAGACATTGAAGTTGATGTTATACTAGGTTCTTGACCTGTTGGCAGTGGTGATATTGGGAGCACACTAGCTTCATTTTCTGAAGTCTCAGGAGATAATGTAGTTAATTCATTTTCAGCAGAAATAGAAGCAATGGTAGTAGCTGCAGATTCCTTCTCTACAGGTTCCGGTATTTTTTCAACAGGTTCTTTACTTACGACCTCAGATGCCATTGTGACTGCTTCTGGTTCATTTTCAACTGATTCTGAAGACGCAGAAGTAGCAGTAGGTTCTTTTTCTCTTAGAATGTTTACTGTTGTTTGTAGACTTGGTTCTATTTCTGGTTGTTTAGTAAATTGACCTTCATCGTCTTGTATTTTTGTGGGTTCGGTCATCAAGATTTGGGATTCTGTTGCTATTGGTTTCGAAGTTTTTTGTTCTGTGTCTGGTTCTTTAGAATAAGTATCAGAATCAATTGGTTCTTTAGTACTTGTCATACTTTCAGATGATTGCGTGGTGATTTCATTTATTACTAAATCAGGTTGTGTTGATAGTTTTCCAATATCGTCTTTAATTCCGAGAGTTGTTTGAGATTGAACGTCTTCTTCGGGTGTCTTGGTGATTACCTCGCTGGGAACATCGGTTGTTTTGGTAGGTTCACTTTGATCAATAACTTTGGTAGTGGCTTCAACTTCTTCGATAATTTCTGGTTTTTCAGAAAGCGATGGTTTTTCAGTTGCATTATTTTCAGTGATTTCTTCTGGCAATTTAGAAACATGTTCTTCCATAGGTTGTTCTGTAGGTTTTTCGGGTTGATGTTCATTATTTTCAGATTCCATTTCTTCTTTAGGAGGTTGAGTACTACTACTTTCAGGGTAAATACCAACGGAAATATCTGTTGGTGACAAAGAACTAGACTCTGTAGATTCTTGAGAAATGTGTTCAGAATCTACTATTGTTGTGTGTTTAGTATCTTGTGTGGCTGGCTCTGTTGTAGGAACGACATCAGCTATTTCAGGTACCTTTGTTTGACTAGATGAAACGTCAGCAGGTTCTGGTGCTGATTTTGCAGTGGTTGATTCACCACCATATTCTTCCTTGGATTCGGATATCTTTGTAGTAGGCATCTCAGTTCCACCATCATCTGGTTTGTCTTGTTCACCCGTTTTTTGGGTTGTCTGAGATACTAATGAGTCATCTGTTTCGCTGTGCTGTGTAACTGAATCTTCGACTTCAATTATTGGTCGTAAGGTCGAGATTTCCTTTTCCTTATCAGTATCTAAAGCGGGCAATTCAGTACCAGTATCTTCAGAGTAGGGTTTATCTGTGGTATGTTTTTCTGGTTCTGTATCATGATAATCCGGTTTTTCAGGTGATTCATTGTCAGGATTCACATTTGGAGATATAGTTGTGGCAAGTGATTCAGAGTCAGGTTTACTTGTAGCTATATCTTGACCTGGTTTTGTAGTTTCGCTCGTATCTTGCATTTCTGTTGCAGATAACGATGGTTCAGTAACTGTCTCATCTAAAGGTTTTTTCGTCTCAGGTTCAATACCTTCAATTCTGGGAGTAACGTCTTGACTAGTTTCAGTAATTTCTTTAGTTGGAATATTTGTGAATGGTTCTGGGGTCTGAGACTCCGGTTTCATAAGGTCTACTGATTCTTTTGTTGTGATCTCTAATTCAGGCTTTACTTCGTCTTCCGCTGATCCCGAAACATTATTACTGGAATCACAATCGTTTCCAGAACAGCTAGGTTGTATTTCGTTACTTTCAGGCAATTTGCAATCCTCGCTGTTATCACATTTGTCTTGTTCTGGGACAACTGGTTGAACTGGAATGATTGCCTCACATTCTGTTCCTTCACACTTAGCCGGTGCTTCGGTAGCTTTTTCACTAGAAGCTTCTATATTGCAACCTTCACTGTTGTCACATTTTTCTTGTTCCGGTGGTATAATAGGAGTAAGAGATGTAGCATGTACGTCGCATTGACCATTGACACAATTGGTTGGCACATCAGTAGTTTTTTTCTCTGTTGCATCAAACTGCTCAGGTAATTTACAATTTCCATCAGAATCACATATTTGTTGCTCTTCCACTGCTGGAGGTAATTTACATTCAGCACCATCACACCCAGAGGGACTGCTTGATTGATCCGGCTTTGGTTCTGATGTTGTTGGATGTTGATCAGTTAGTATCTCATTTTCTTGGGGCTCAGGAGTAATATCAGATGATTTTGACGGCTCTGTTGTTTCTTGAGGCTGCTGGGTTTCCAATTTTTCAGGTAATTGTGATGATTCCTGTAAAATATTTTCAGTGTGAGTTTCCATCTGTAATGTTGTTTGTTGATCAACCATAACTGTTTTGTCAGCATGTTCAGTTATCATTTCACTAGGTAGATTTGTTGATTCTGGTTTTTCAGTTGCTTTTTCTGGGATTTCCTTTATCACCGCTTGTGTTGTTGTTTCAATATTTTCTGAATCTGGTATTTTTGTGGTTTGGGTTTCTTCGCTTATTATTTTATCTGTTGCACTAGCTAACGACGGCTCAGTTGCTTCTGCGGACGGTTCTTTTTCGGTTTCTTTGCTTATTACTGATTCACTGGCAGTTTCGAATTTAGTTGATTGTTCTGACGGATATTGGGTATCAGATAATTCTGTAGGGATATTCAAGTCTTCTTGTGGTTTTTCAGATGTAGAAATATCCGACTGAGGCTCAAGTAAAACCTTTTCTGTAGAGGAACTATATATAGAATCTGTTGTTAGTTCAGGCTTGTTTTCTTGTTGATCGCCGCAATCTGCACCAGAACATTGTGGAGTTTGTTTGTCAATAACAGGGGATTCTGTTCTTCTACAATCTGCAGATAAGCATTCTTCTGTTACAACGTCCTTTTCTGGCAACTTACATCCTTCGGTTCCTTCACATTTCTCTTTATCTTGTTCTGAATCAACAAGATCTTTACACGAGTCGCCTTCACACTTATTTGTTAATTCTGGGTTCGTTTCAGATGATGGTAATACACAATTTTCACCAACGCATGGGACAGTTTCTTCCTGTTCATGTAATGTAGTAGGTGTTTTACTTCCGTCGCAACCTTCTGATCCACATTCAGTGATATCAGGTTTAACAGCAGTTTGAGTTTCATCGCAGTTCCCAGATGAGCAAGTTTCCTTTAATGGTATTTGACATTCATTATCTTTGCATTCTTTGGGTGGAGGTATGGGACTTTCTGTTCCCGACATTTGATTGTGAGGTTGGGGTGGTACAGTTTCCTTGGAATGATCGCAAACATAAGTAGGGCAACATGCGTCTGGTGAATCATAAACCGACTGACAATTATCCATATACTCCGGTGGTGTAGCGCATATAATTGGGTCACATTTAATTATGCTGCTTACGCATTTGCAGCTAGCATGGCACTTGTTTTTACTGAGAACCGAACTTTCGTTACGATATGTTACTCCATCAAGAAGACAATCACCTTCACCTGGTATTCTTCCAGGTGGAGGGTAAGCTGTTGATTCTTCATCTATTTCGTTGTCCACCATGTTAATTGTTGTTGTTTCAGGCACTAACGGACCTTCTGTTTCCTTTATTGTTTTGTCAGTTGTATCCAAATTAGTTTCTGTTGTGCCTACTTCAGCTTGGGAAGTGAGTTTTACTCCTTCAGTGGCTTGCTGGGAAGAAATTGTGGATAACTTCGGCTCCTCTGTTAATTGTTCCGAAGAGTCGGTTGTTACCTTAGCAATATCTATTGCTGGCTCCGATGCAATTGTTGTTAGTTTTGGTTCTTCTGTGGCCTGTTCAAATGATGTGGTAGTAATTTTAGGAATATGCACTGCATCATCTGGACTAGCAGTAAGTTTTGGCATTTCTGAAGAATGGTCAGGTGATATCGTTGTTATCATTTCTTGTTCTTCTTGTGAAGTATGTGGTTCTTTGGTCACGGACTCTTCTACAACTTGCTCTGTATTTTGAGTAATTGTTGCCTCTGTTGGCATTTTTTCTTTTGTATCCTCAATACCAAGTCCTAATTTATTAGTTGTTGTGGTTTCTGGTTGTTCAGAAATCTTATCTTCAATCGGTTTTTCCGTAAAAGGTGTTTCAGTATTTACATCTTCTTCAGGTATAACATCAGGTACAGTATTCAAACCCTTGTCAGGCTCAGTTGTAGCCTTTTCTGCTTCCTTGGTTGTGGCTGTTTCTGGTTGTGGGCTAAACTTATGTGGAGTATCAGTCATCATAAAACCTTCATCAATCAATTCAGGTTCTTTTTCCGGAATTTCTAACTTCGTGACAGTTTCAATTGCCGGTTCTTCTCCACTGCCTTCAGATTCAGTTGCGAATATAGGAACTTCCGTGAAAGGAAGATCGTCTTCATTTCTGTAGCCACTTCCTTCAATACCAACTCGTCTTGGAGGTGACGTTGTCTCTTCCTCTGAATAAGTAGCTGTTGCGGGTTCTTGAATAATTTCAGTTGTGAGATCATCACCTTCGCATATGTAGGTATCTGGACAACACTGGCCTTCTCGAGGAGTTACCGAAGTGCAGTTTTTACCCTCATTTTCCATAGGTGTACCACATTCTTGAACAATACACACGATGTCTCCCTTCATACAATAGCAGTGTTCACATGCCTTTTCTGTTTTGATAACAGCTCCATCAAGGAATACTTCTTCGTTGTGGATGCATTGTTGAGAGGATTGAGTGACTGGAGCCAGTGTGGTCGTTGTGAGCAAGAAGCCTGGAGTGGGCCTTACTGTTGTTGTCATATCATCCAACATTGGTATTTCGTCTTCCGGATGATCTACAAGATAAAAGAGTTAAGGTGAGATCTTAGTTGCAAATAAAATACCATTTTCAGTAAATTACAAATATAATGGTAGCTACACTTACCACATGAGTATCGGATAGGACAGCATACATCCTTGTTGTAGATAGGAGTGCAGCCCTCAACGTGCAGTGTACATTCTTGCATGACACAAGTTGTCATATTTCGTATGCAGTAGCAGTGTTCGCATGGCTTGTTCGGCGATGGCGGTACTTTAGCTCCTTCAGGGAAGTACTTGCCATTAATTTCACAACCATATTTGTCTACTCTTCCGAGTCCAGTGCCGCCATACTCAGCCGGGGATGTGGTCGATGTTGAAGTCAACAGGTCCACTGGAACTGAAAAGAAATATAATTTCAGCAAAAAATACCCAAATTCTTGGAACCATTCAGTAGCCTTGAAACACAATCATGATACATTAATCGCTTACGACGAATCAATTGATTTGTCGCTTTTCACATAAAATACCGTCATACACACACTAGTAGCATCGAGCGTTAATAAATAAGCGATAACAAACACGTGTACTGTTTATTTTCTACGTTTGTCATGATTTGATTGGGTAATATTTATTATAAAATATTTATAATTGAATATAACTATAAAAAAACTCCTATGAAACGATGAAAATAATAAGTTTAAAAATTGCAAGTTGCTTGATCAATAGCAACTAATACTATAGGCTGGTTGTGAAATCAGCTACAATGAAAAACTTTTTAATTTATTTATTCGTTTAAAATAAAAATAAAAAAACTCTCACATAAAAATTTACTAAGTATAATGTAACTTCTTAGCACTCATTACTTTTAAACACATTGAAACGGATTGACACACGTTTATCAACATTTTTTTTTATTTAGGTCTTTTCTGCATGTTTTCAAAAACCGTGGTCACGGGACCTTAAGTATGAGTTTAATTTTAAATAAACTTTTATTTGTAAACATTCCTCCTTCAACTAAGACATTTAAAACATGAAAACGGTGGCACCTTTATACGGTGACTTTGAAGGTCCCTGAATTTAATAATTTAAGGTTGTCGCGCATACAGACCACGTATATAAGACAAGGTAGATTTAAAAGTAACTTCGACTATAAATTAAATATGTCTCATCACTTCCATTAAAGTCATTAAAGTTACTTTTGCTTTTCATCCTACATTTTACTAAACACCATTATTCTTTTATTTGTGCAAAATCTATCTAGTTGTAAATATTTACCATCAGGGCAGGTGACAATGGGGCAGCACTGATCCGCCCTCTTCTCGACCGTGCAGTCCTGTCCTATAGGCTTCGTGAAGGGGCACACCCTCAGATAGCACATCAACATTCGATTGTGGCAGGTGCAATTCAAACATGGCTCGTTCGTCATTATCCGGTCTCCTTCACCGTAGTACTGGAAGTTGTAGTAGCATCCTTCTGAAGAACCTGGAATTTGAAAATGGAAGGTGAGTTCCTGATTGATTGATTTAAACAAATACAAAGTTTAAACTAATCACGTGAAGTTTGAAAATAGAACATGAGTCGCTGACATGGATTTAAACTTTTTTACCGTCAAATAATGGTAATAATGATACGTACCGTCGTAAATATCTAAAGCTGTGTCGTTACTGCTAGTTGGTGCTGTAATAGAAAAATGAGAATGAGTCATCATAAAACAAATTTATATTAAACAAACTTCAATAAAACTGTACATTGAAACATAAGCTCTATGTTAAATCCATTATGTTAAATCAAATACAAATTGTATGTTAAAACGTGTACGTTTATTTAAAATCCCAGGTTAAAAGATAAAATCCGCTTCATTATAGAATATGCATTGTATTACAAATGCAGCATTAAATAATTAAATTAATTATACTTATATATAAAATAGAGATGTAATAATGTACTCAATGATTAACGAGTTGAATTCTGGTTTCGATTTCAGTTTGCAAACAATGTTATGAGTGCCTATTAAGTCTAAAACCTCGTTTTGCTTGGCTGCTTATGGTTGTGCAAAAAATATTATATATTTTATTTAATTGCTAAGATTAACTACGTACTTTACTGTATCTTGTGAACATAGTGCTGCTTAAAGAACGACGACTGGAATACGTTTATTTTTCACAGAAAAAAATAGTAGCCCATCGTTTTTTTTCGACGCGGTTTACTAGGGCAGCCTTAAAACTGACGCCGCTTATGGGCCAAGGGTTCTTGGAACACTTTAGTGCCATTTTATGGGTTAGCTTATTAAACAAGGGCCAGCTGAACAGGATATTAGCTCAGATCATTCCAGCCACGACATCGCTGTGCGTCTTAAAGTTCGTTTTACACTTCCGCTTTACTACGGGTAATTCCAGGGATCACACAGCCGCGACAGAAATGTAATTAAACTAACGGAGAACATCGTTAACAGAAAGGCTTAAATAGTTAAGGCACAGGCCATAACGCCTGGAGGAGGGCTGTGTGTAATCGATCGTCTGATACAAGCGAACCGTTCCCTGTGCCAGCGCACGCTGTCCCTGTTTGTTTATACAACTCGGATCCACGATTAGATGCTAAACAAAATTAAAACATCAGCCGGTATCTTTAAATCTCAAAATTTTGCGAAATTGATTGAAATGCATGAAGTTAATTAGTATAGTTATAATTGATTAATATCGCTAGTCATACTCATTACGAAACATAATTACTCTATGCTAATTTTAAAGTACAATGACTGCAATAGCGTTTATATTAATTATAGGAAGCTGCCCAGATTATACTAATGTCTGAAATCCATCTAAGTCTATCTATTTTCATTACTGTTTTCAATTATCGTAAACACATTTCCTCTCTCGCCAGCATCGATCGTAAACCATCAAAATCGCTTCTAACGGAACCGCAATCGATGAAAAAATAATGGAATTGTAATAAATAACGAATCGAAAGAGATAATGTAGAAGCGCAGGCGCACAATGAGGTGGTCGCGTGGTCGTGACGTATCATGATTCCCATGATTGCAATGAGAGCCTCTATAGGTAAGTGTAACGTTATAAATGGCTTTGCACGAGCAAAAAACTGCTTAATGCAAAATCGTGCGCTTAGGAACATGTCCCCAGGCAATCGAATGGAGGAGCAGCATGAATTTAAAATTTGCACTAGCTACATTAATATGGATTGTCGCTTCAATGAATGAATGCTGCCGTCGCCGTGGTCGCCATGCCTGATGAAGTTCACACGCCTGCTCACATTGTAGGACGCATTTAAATATACTTCCTATGTATAACACAAATTCAAATTCTTTGAAGGAACCGTGATGAGTATATTAAACTCGGGACAGAAATAACCACATATCCATTAATGCGAATAGCGAGAAACCCCGCACGGTTATTTCTCGATACAAACGCCAAAGATTATGCTAATATATGTGCAAAAATCTACGACACTCTTTTTACTAGCAGATTAAGTTTTCAGCTTTTTAAGTGTGATTCATTCGCCGAATAAATTCCTGTGAAAGGTGCAGTGAATGGTTTTCGACATCAATATCCGTTTACAGTTATCCGCGCAGATATTATTACGGTTGTTGATGTATTTTGAACGAGAGATAAGAGTGTCGATTGAGATTGCCAAAGAGACAAAAAACGTTGTAAACAAATTAGTGCATGAATCGAATCAAGATCATCGACTCGGGAACCTGTTGTGGCGAATCTATTGACAGCATTCTACTCGTTATCTATATCGACTGCGTGATAATTAAAGGCTTCTTTACAGCTACCAGCTCGAGTTTAATAGTATGTTCAGTGTACCTAATTTAGACGACTGATAGCTGCTGATTTAGCTATTGAGATTCTCGTTTGCTGGTTGGTGCTTGATTAGCGACTGAAACGTGTGATTATGGTAATTTACCGATGTCGTCGAGCTACCGTTGTATTGAACGGGAATCTCGAACTACTTAATCGCTTGATTAGTGTAAGCGGCGTTGTATATAAAGGAGATTTATGGCGAGGTGTGGTGTTATCTGGCGAGCTTGCAGCCGATGTTGGTCAGCGCTCGCGGCGCTGCGCCGGCGACTATCGCGCACGGACATCTTCTCACGCATATTCCGGGTCACGAGACGATCCAACGGTTGTTTATACATGTCTCGCTCACAATATACCCAATTATTAATTACCCTATAGCAAACAGAACATTCATTTCGCATACAACTATAAGCAAAGCGTTTAATTCAGCATTAGTTATTTATGTAAGACCAACTCCCAGGACTCAAGTCATCTCTGTTTACATAACCGTTATATTAAACATGTAACATATTGCTACAACTAATGCTGCAAAAAGACATCAATTCCAATAATAATCATCGTTAATTCTAAGTTATTATGTCCGGTTTGGGTTTTTCATGGACATTAGCTAAATGTGATTAGGAAGAAAGTTGTCTATGTTTTTGAATGGAGCTTTTAAAAAAGTAGCTGCGCCGGCGTCTATTTGTCTCCGTAATTGACCTTGGCCTTCTAGTAATACTTAAATGTTTCTTTTTTCTACCGCAGACTTTAATTTATTAACTTGATATAACAATTTTACTCATAATGTGCGGATGAATAACGGCTTTTCTCATAAAACGTGGATACACCTCTGTTCTATATACAAATATTAAAACAATACTAGCTTAATTACTCATTGATAAATATTGAAAATCACTCTCACTCTTGTTTGTAAATGATTCTCTAGGATCGTCTACAGTAGTCGCTTTGATACAACTTTTAATCAATTAATTTTTCTATAATAAGGTAAGGGTTGACTTTGTATCCATCTTTATTCGTAATAGATAAAACGCAAGAGTGTGAGTGTACACATTTTAAAAAGTACTTTGAGTTCGTAAAGTTAAACAAAAAACTAATATTTAACAAAAAATACAACTTAAAAAAAAAAAACTATACTTAACTCATAAAGTCGTATTTAATAATTTAAGCAGGAAACACAATATTATTTATTTATACAGGTGTAAGATATCTATTGATGTATCATTTTATTTACTTTCTGATGGTGCATTCTATTGTTTTTAAGTAGTTGTTATTCCATATCTTTGGCGCTTTATTGAAACCATGCTTAAAACGAGAAACTTGAAAAATAAAAATGATATGCATGCTTCCTTTTATTAACAACTTAACTTTTTTCGTTTTTTAAACTATTAATCATTAGTTTATGTGTGTTATTGTTGCGAAAGTTCGGTTAAAAGTTTATTATAGATGTGTATTTTAGCCATGTTTTATTTTAAATTAGTGGCCGCCCGCGACTCTGTTCGCGTGGAAGTCGGTTTCCCGTGGGAAGTGGGAAAGTTTTCCCGCGGTAAAAAGTACCCTATATAATATTCTGATGTATAACCTATATTACTGTAAAGTTTCATCTAAATCCATTCAGTAGTTTTTACGTGCAAGAGAAACAAACATCCATACATCCTCACATCCTCACAGCCTCACATCCTCACACCCTCACATCCTCACATACTCACATACTCGCAAACTTTCACGTTTATAATATTAGTGGGATGTGTAGTGTGTACTGACCTGCAACCGACCCCGCGACACAGAGGGCAAGCGCCAGCAGCGCCCCCGCTGCGCGCCTCCGATCCATCTGCCGTCACCCGTCTGAAACAACAACACTGCCTTAGACTCTCCAAAATGGCCGACAACAACTGTCAAATGGAACACGAAGTTCAAAAGTTCAGTCTAAACATAAGCTGTGAAAATGAGACACAAACTTTTTTAAAATAAAAAAAAAATTAGACTAAAGTTCTACACGTTGTAAATTCCAATTTTAAATGACGGTAAGTAGACATTAAACTCGCGAATACAGGATCTATAGACCTTTTTACAACCAGACAAATGGTCTGACTAGATTTTAACTGTCTGTAAAGCGGTTAGGTAGAAGTTTTATATCATTAAATAAATAAATGTCCTGCATTCAGACATTTAATTCAGTTAATAGTGTCGTTGATAATTAACGCAATTTAAATACCGTGACATAATTTTCCTTCTCATTTTTTTACCTCAAGGAAATCTTTATATTTTTATTCTAGAATCCCTAGTTTGATTTATTGATAACTGAATTGTCTTTGTACTTTGGCAGGCCATTTCGTAACGGTGGATGGTATAATGCAATCAATTATAGCACTTGGTCTACCCCGCCCCCCCTCGGCCCGCAGCCTCCCCCGCTCTCCGGTGACAGGGGGTCATTTGTTACTGAGCTTTAGGGGACACGATGTTGAGCCAAATTGTTTTATACGAGGTAAGATGCAGTTTTGTTTCCTCAACTTCGTATAAACATTAACGACGAAGCTATAGGCTTTATTTGAGATCAATATTTTTTGTTAATAACACTACTTGAAACCAAAAATAATTAGAGTAACTGGAACTCGTGACTACTTTATACGATACGTAATAAGCACGTGTAAGGTAATAAGATTATATTAATTGCAACGTTTACTCACACGTCATAGTTTAGATTATTTTATAAAATCTAAACTCTACAGCAAAGCTACCAACGTAAAGAGTTCCATGTAAACATTCAGTATGAAATATGAATGAGTTATGTTTGCGAATGGAAAGCTCGAGAATAATAGTAATAACAAAGTGGCGAGTCCACTCCCGCGCACCCAGCTTGGAACGCGGAAACGACCAACACAAAAATGCTAACTACCCATTTACCTCAAAGTCAATAGAACCTTAACTGTCCATTGAGGTGCCACGGGTCACTGTTCCACACAATGTAACGCATTCAAAACGACTTACTATGAAACACGCAATCCTTAAAACAACCGCGCATCAGAAATAAAACAACTACCCGGTGACACACCGAGACCACAAAATCATCTTTGGACCACACAATTTTCACTTAAGAACAAACTTAATGACCCATATAGTTCCTCTTTTTTGCACAAATAATAAAATAAATGCCCGTTCCCATGTGTTGTTTATGGGTTTTGCATTTTCACAAGTATGTACGACTGTAAATTTTATGTTATTTATGTTCAGGCGTCCTGCGCTGATTTGAGTGCCAATTAAAAAGTGATTTGCTTACGTCGTGTTAAATATTTTACTAGAGATATGATGGAGTGTATTTGTTACACGGCTAGGTTTTATAGCAGTCGTTTGGAGGTGAGGGGCGCGCTTGCATTTATGGCGGTTGGCGAATGAGGATGCGTTGGCAATTATTGGCAGGCTGTGGAGCCCGCCGTGGGAACGCGCTAGCTCCTGATAGTTATGCGAACCTAGTACAATCTCCAGGGGTTTTAACATTTTACCATTTCTATGCTGTAGAAATAAGACATAATAATGAAGTGTTGGACGGTGATAACTAAATGTAACTCTTATAACTTTATATTATCTATGAGTTACGAATGATGTTTGTGCAAAATATATTACAATGTAAAATGATCTGTTGTAACTGAATTAATGTTGTGTAGATTATTATTTATTTTTATTGTAAACTGATAAAGTTTGATTTCATAATAAAAACACCGGGCAGCTTTTGCGAGCAGTTTTCAAAGAGAGTTTAAACGATGACAAAATACGGAAACCCAGCTAGCAACTGTATGACTGCGTATGTAAATACCACGCGCATACAAGTCCTTTCAGCCTATTCATACCTCCAAGATACATCCTACGCACTTTACAACGATATTCTTTAACGCGTCTCTAACAAAAGTTTAAAACCGCAAGTTATGTAGATGTCTGTTACAAATGCTATCAGCGAATCGGAAATGGGTTTACAAGTACGAATGGTCGATAGAAGTAATGCGATAGATTGTAAAGGTGTGTGTTCGGATCCCTCCGTCTAGACGATTCTCCCAAGTCATCTCAATTGAGAGTATTTCTGAGGGAGAGGGTGAGAACTCGCACTATCTATTTATTTGCTTTAGTAAAATATACCACGTGTGTGGGACGTGGAGGGTCATTCATGTCGTCAACTCGACGGTTGCCTTCATTTTTCATGGCATGTTTTCGATGGGAAGTGCCTTTTCTATTTCCAACGAGGTTGTCATTGTTAGGAAACGGTTGTGGGCAAGTAATTGAATTTTTCTAGAGGATTTTTGTGTCGTGTTTTTATATGGAAGGAAAATTGAAGTAGATGTATATCTCGTGAATTAAGTTATCATTTCGAATACATACAAACAAACAAAGGCAGTCAGTTAGCAGAGATAAGCGGTAAGCTACAATCACGCGACCCGCGCCCGGGTATCATTCTTTCCTCATACAATGGGACCTACTTCTCATACGTAATTTGGCATACCGTTCGCTCCGGCGGTGTAGCGTCAAATATAACAGTTAATCTGATTAAAATAAACCAAAATTTGTAACGCATGGTGGATGGGAAACCACAAATGTATCTCAAACGCTACGTAACGCGTAGCGGCAGTCATTAGTCTTATAAAAGATATAAACGCGCTTACCGTAGCAAATGTAGCACTATCTATACTACGGCTTGTTAAATGATAAGTAGAAACTTCATGGATTTAGTTGTGTGAAATTCCCTCGTTAAAGTATGTGTATTAGTGTACAGTTGATAAGTTGGCGTGTTGGAGCCGTGATTGGATCGGAAGGGCGTGCGGAAAGCGCGGTAGGTCGCTGGCCGCTCGCTTTGTTACTCAACACATCATTACAAATTTCGAACAGTGCAACCGCAGCGAGCATTGACACCAATTTCTTGAGCGCTCAACAACAGTTCCGAAATCGGGAAGCTTATTATGTATTACAACTTACGCGCGAATGATAGCCGCTTTGTTGCCCCGTTCCGATCGCCTTTGTACGGAACTAGGGCTTCGGAATGATTGAAAAGAAAGTTGTTATTGCTGTCAGAATGTAATTAAGACGTGATTTGTTACTTTTTAAATTTGACAGCGTTGTTAAACTTGTACGCTCTTATTTTGTAGCTTAATTACTTGTAAGTTGTACGTGATATGACTTTGACAATGACAGGTTATATGTGGCCAGTGTCAGTTGTGTATTGGAACGACTTCCATGGCCTGGTTCGGATGTCTGCGGCCAGACATCGCCAGATACCGATCTAAACTGCGCACGTGAAACTTGCCAAAAATGGACACCGCCCGACTAACTTTAAAAGGAATAATTTGATAACTACATGTAATATGCAACTACACACTACCGTTAGCATCCTTTAAAGGATAAGATCGGCGCTCTATCGTAATTTATTGCGACGACATCAAACGTGTTCGGCCGCTTATTAGTTTTGTAGCTTGCAAAAAGTTGCAATGTCGTCTGCGATTATCGTCCATCATAAATTGCGGCGATTATCTTCGTGGATGCAGGACGGCTGCGCGGGAGAGTTTATTAGATTGAGATCCGACCGGCGTGGGTACTAATCGTCCGATAATTGCTATTCGCAAAATACCGGTCGATTAACGGCAGACGTTCGTCCCGGTCATTCTAAATAGCGACATGTAGAACTAGTCGACCACAATTACAAGCACGATCACTGCTATTTACGGCATTCCTGACACCTCAAGTGCAATAAGCGTTATCAATTATACCATTATTTTAACGTTGACTGCTTAATAGCGCAATTTATTCTATTCTATCGTTTCATTTGTGTCTGAGTGTTTTCCGTTGAAATCGCTGAGTTTTCTGCGAAAGCGTTGGATTGCTGATAAAACTGAGTCACTCGGAGTTTGATAGAGCTATTTGGTAGGTTTATGTTTCAAGATAGGCTCACTCCTACGCGGGACCCGGAAAGATATTAATATACACTATGTATACATTGTATACAGTATACAGGATTGAGACATATCGGTGCGGAAGTAACTGGTCCCGGCAGTTTTGTTTCCCCGGGGAGCGGGGTAATAAGATGGCAAATATTAGTTTCCTTTATACCTCTACCCTACTCGAAGTTCGTTGACTCGCAAAATTTGTGTCGTAAGATACGAAACGAAAGCTATCTACAGTACTAATCGAATAACAGTGCCTTAGTTTTTTAGCGACGGTTTGCATACACCTATCGGAATGAAAACATCTCAGATAAGAAAGTAAATTAACTGAAAATGGAACGCTTTTTTTATCGTCGTCGTCAAGAGGAATTTGTTTAAACTTGTTGGTTTGTCTAATGCATTACATTATTTCTAAGAAGACATTCAAACAGTAATTACAGAATTTTAAGACACCAACATTAAACATTCAGAATAATTTGTGCGCAAACTGATTACAATGGGTCATAATAAACTTAAATGTCCAATTAGAATAAAACATTCACATACCAAAACATTAAATTGTGTAAAAACTGGATAAACATGTTGCAAAACTGTCAGACAATTGCGCTGTGGTAAACACAAATACGAAGCTAAGCTAGAGATGGATAGATGCGCAGAAACTGGCAGCAACAGGAGACCGGCGCGCGCGCACGTCCTGCCAACGTTAGTCGAATAATTTAACAGAATCTGCAGACGAACAACACCGTTATATCACTTTACAATTCCGCACAAGCAACTATTTCGTCTATTCATCTCATTTCCAAATCAAATCCCGACATGAGCGCAGATTGAAACCTACGAGTAGATCACAGCAATCTTATAACACCTAACGGAATTGACAGCTCGTAAAAGGCAGCAGTAAATTTATCGGCGGTGTATTTTAAAAACCTTGATTGACTGCCCCACATCAAAATTGCGGACTAATTAAAAGAAGTTAACGGGATTCGTTTCATTGAGGCCATTAAGCTGATAATTTAATCAAAATCACGAATTGCAAGTTCCGATTTGCTTTAATGCTAACCGAACTTGCAAAAAGCTTTGACAGTGAGTAAGTGTCAAGAAGAGAAGTTTATTGTAATCTATGCAGGTGAGTTGTGGTAGTGTGTGTTGTTGCCAGGCGTCCGCTGAATTCGCGATTGTGGCGCGGGCGTCGCGATCACACGCTGAGCGTTGCCCCGCGCCCGCGCCGATGTTCCATGCGCCGGCGCAGGGACCTCCGCCGCGCCACTCTTGCCGTTTGTTGACATCTCTCACGATTTTATTGTGCACCCGGTTGCACGTAATCGCTTAGCTTGTAATTGTTAGCTAATAACACGTTGCATTGTCTTACGTCGATTGATTATTGTTGCATTCTTCACAGAGCTTTACCGTTAGGTATCGTAATGTTGTTTATGGGGCAAGTTGGTTGCGTTGGAAATTTATGAGGTCGTTTTGTTGGAGAAATGTGTCACATTTGGCACCCCTCTCGTCGAGGGTTGTTGGCTAGCCGCTCTTTGATAGTGCGAGGGCTGACCCGAGCTCGCACCCTCCCTACTTAATATCCCAACTATGCGATAACTAAATCACTGACCTTTCCATGTCAGAGGCAACTAATTAAGCTTAGCGAGTTACTTTCTAAACCTTTTGTCGTAAATATGATACTTCGGAACCGGGTTGCCGAAGTAAACCATCGCCATGATACCTGCACTGCATTCCGACTGCACAAAACCTATATGTAGAATACATTTTATGACCGAGTAGACGATATGTAGTCGCGCGGCCAGTCATTACCAGCCATATCTCTGTGTTGGAATGAATAGCAAGTACTCGCTAACGTTTAGTGCCCAACGAGCGGTCTAGGCACGTCCAAGTGGTCAATCTTTGAACGATTGCCGTTAACTTTCGCGGGCAAGTTCCAAGCACCTCACAGTGACCTCGAACTATCGGCAACCTGTACTCACACCTACATTTCAATTACTCTCCACCAACAACAGTCATAAATGCAAAAGAGCAATCCGTGGATTTTATGACGAGGCAATAAAATTATTATGTCAATGAAATTATTACAGAAAAGATTGTTCGTGCTATGGGAACTTGGATCGGAATTTATGCTGCGAACTCGCGGGCGAGAGCGTCTGAACATTCTCTCGTGTTCAGTGATCTGACCGGGGAAAAATAACAATAACTTCATAGTCACGGGGTATGACTACTGCTTTCGTTGGAAGCCTCCAAACAGGTTCTGGTGCAAAAACGATAATAAAGGATCGAATGGACATGAAATATTTATACGAGGCATTATCATATTACAAGCGAGTCGTGGTTATCGTTTAGAAAATTATGCGATTCGTTTTCACTTGGTAACCACGTTGAGTAAAAAAGGTATTTACCGAGGTGTGTGGGCGGGGAGTCAACGACGCATGCGCCGCGGACGAGAACCCTGTTTGCACTCGCGCACCCATCCACTATGAGAACCAGCAATTATTACGCACTTGATGGGTTAATTGCATGTTCACATTACTAGCGCTGGCCATTAAAAAACAAATGGGAATGCAACGCTTAGATACTTTTCCTCAATCATTTAAAGGTCAAAGTGCAAGCAAGTGCTCATTGAAAGCCGGAGGATTGCAAAATGATCTTCGGTCGGCGCCGATAGCCATCAAAGCTTTTGAGGACACTATTGATTTGAATAAATGGCCCTTCAGCCAAACCCCCAGAGGTCAGGAAACGCGTACACTACCGACCTACATGTGAAGGATTATAAGTAGCTAGCTGCCGAGAAAATTTACCGCTAACATTGCCATATAAGCTGTATGGATTTTAGGTCGTAACAAGCATGCTCTTGCGCCAACATCTGCGCAAATATTGATTTAGTAAGTCGGGCCACAATGGCGGCGGGTCGCGCCAGCGGACACCTCCGTGACTGCCTCCCGAGGCACCTATTCATCCGTTGCCGTCTCCACCACCTCATTCCGTACCACCAACATCGCATTGAACCTGCAATTTGTATAAATTCAATATTCAGCCGCCGCGGGTCGCGAGGTGGCACTAGCGAGACAACTGTACAATACAATATCGGCGTAATATGTAGGTGGGCGTCTGAGTAAACTTTCATTGAAACGTTTTCACCTTGGGAGAACAACAGGTGGACAAAAGAGCGAGGAACAAAAGAATGAGAGTATAAAATTGGTACAGTGACCTGCGCGGACGCACGGCACAGACCACACCGCGCATGCGCCGATGTTTGCTCCTCGATTACACTCTTCACTTTTCAATCGTCCATCACACAATTTAAGTGATAATTAGCTTTTAGTTAAGTACGTTTTTCGAATGACTATAACTTTATTACGGTAGGATCTACTTGACGTCGGATTAGGACGGGTAATAGCAAAATTAATTACATCCTGAAGGGTCTACGCTCGGAGTAAAGGGCTAACTATTAAGGGAGCTCACGTCTAACTGAGTCAAGTGCTTATTACGTTAAAGGGTTCAAAGTTTAATCGTTGTACAGACTTCAAAAGTGTGCGATGAAACTTGATATAAAACATCAAGATCATCAATTATGTTTTCATTACATACAACATTATCTTAATTAAGTTATTGAGTTATTCCGCATCTGATTTCCTAGTTCCTTATTTTTTGTCGACATTTGGCAACACACGCCGTCGGCTGCAAAAGTTCGCAATCATCACGAACTGACATTCCTTTTTATTTCTTTCATGATTTGGGGCGAAACGTTTACGGTAACAGTTACTCTAATTTGGAACAGAGAAAAAGAGAATCCCTAACAGGAAATTAGCTTGTTTTGCTTCGTACGATGTATATTTACGTTGCGTAACGTATGATATTAGTGGCGGAAACTTCCCGTTACTTGGGTCTGCAATTTTTGAGCTGTCTCCTGCTTCTTCGAGACGTGTGTTTATGGTATTATCGTAACTGACAGACGCTTACCTGCCAATTGGAATAATTGCTCGTGTGTACACGCACTTGCGTAGAATTTTAATATAATGTCACGACACGCGGCTAGCTGATGCATCGTAATTACTTAGTTCCTACAATTGACACCTAAAGGTTTATACAGCGTCATCGTTAGTTAATCAATTTTCACGACGCAAGCATTTCTTAAAAGCTTTGTGATTCATTATCTATTCTTTCAAAGAAAGAATACCACACATAAAATGCGCAATTTCGATCAAGGATTTGCGGATTCATGATGCCTTCAAATAATAATCGGTTCCAAATAGCACGGAACAGGTACAATACTTGTATCGAACCTTACGTAATTCAGGTTCAATAAACTTATTCGGAACATTATCTGAATCATCGATTCACGAGCTGATATGCTTTCTTGCCAAGTCACCTGTCAGGCAGATGAGGAGATGTTCTGACGTCTGGTTCAGGAACTTCCTTATCGGTGACCCTTGACATTATTGCATCATTGTTTGTCAGGACCACTCATCTCGCAATATGGCTATATGCCTTTAAAGGATTAAACTACATTTAATTGAATCACGATATACCACGATAAACTAAAGAAGATCACAATAAATCATTTATAACCTTCTCGTAAAACGTGCATTACTAGTGTTAAATACAACAAACATGCACAATTTTAATTCCAATTATTTTAAAGACTAGGAAACATAAATTACGTCAGTTTAGTTAACAATCAAGGCGCCATAATAGTGTATATGTTTTTTCTCTAGCATATGAACAATCGTGATTAGCTCTAGCATCAAGATATTGAATGAACGCTCGGAGGAATCATCGCTTATAAAAACTGTGGTAAAAAAGCTCGCGTTCTCTCAAGGTGAAGATGTCGGCGCTGTTAAAAGTAAAATCAGGGAAGCGCCACGAACCAGGAAGTTAGTGTACCACCAATTAATACTTCTAAACTTAATGACCACCGTACACGTTACTAGCTTAGAGGGTCTCGGTCAAAGCGGAAGTCAAGAGATAGAATTCTATCAAAACACTAAAACCTTACACAACATGAGGTAACATATTGAAAAATAATCTCATGTTTTTATTACGATTTTGGCATTGCCAATAAGGAGATCAAGGATGAACATAAATTCCGAAGAATTTTCGAGAAATAACAATTTACAAGAAGCATATTACCAACATATCCTGCGGTGCGTCATTGAACCCAAATAGGTATCGATTTTCGATATTAATTCTTTTGGGAATTCTAAATTGTGAATAATTCATGTGGGGCCTGTGTTGACATAGCCCCACCTGCCATTATCAGAGGCTCTTCCGAGATGAAAGGAAAGTAAGAATACGTTACGAAGGGGAAGCAAAAGAAATATTTTAATTTCATATTCCATTTGTAAAGGTCTAATGTGATACGTTTTTCTTTAAATTATTCTTTAGTTACGCTTGTTTGCGCAAAAGGTTTTTCTTGAAATAACATGCGATGGGAATAAGTAGTTTGCATTTTGTTGGATCGAGTGTGAGAACTGAAATTGAAGTGGTTGATTTGCAAATGAGTTATTTTGACCGCAGCGGCGGGTGAGGTGAGAGGACGGGCTGGCGGGTCCCGCTCTGTGATCTGCGCAGACGGCGAGCGGAGCGGACACCCGCATGCGCCCGCGCTGCGCCTCGCCCACTCTCAGGACAATGACATCGCACGTTCCGCACGATAAAACAACCTGAACATTATCAAGAACCTCCTCCGCCATTTTATTCACACAAAAACTGTTAGACACAGCTTATAATTACGCCATTAAATTCTTTTATGCCTGTTTCGCGAACGGTGAACTATTTAAGAACGTTCACCGATTTATTAGCAGTGCAAGTAGCCTGCGCAAGGGCCGATTCCGAGTGATATATGCTGCGCGTACCGTTCGATGACGCATTGGCCAGCTTCGAGCTATTTGTTTGTTGGTCACGGAACGAGGTAAAGGTTTTTGCTTGAAATACGGCCTAAAGCGCCGATTAGTATTTTAAAAACGATCGGTCAAAGCGAGACACGATTTTCCTGTTTTACTTTTTTTCGACAAGGATTTCTTATGACTTTCTTAATCAGTAGCGAGTTGGTGTTGCATGTTATTGTAAAATAAGGTTTGTTGTTGGTATTTGATGAAGGAAGTGTGTGGTTAGGGTTCTGTCGTCGGAGGCTCGAGGAGCGCCGGAGGTTCGCGCGAGGGGCGCTTTGTATTCTACCTCACCTCGGGTACTCGTGCAACTTGAATGCAAACACGACTGAGCTTTGAAAATACGAAAGCGTCCCCTTTGTCTAAAGAAACGTTGAAACGAATTGTTGCATTCCAGCAGATACCTATTCCCGACTAGTTATTGTTCGAGCCCACAATAAAAAAACATAAAACCACCTCAAACAAGATCATTCTAACACTCGTAGTAGGGAATGTAAACACATCGGAAATATATGAATGAAACAAGCGTTATGTACCGGTACTAATACTAATTGGTAAAAGACCTATTCAAATAATAAGTACACGAGAATTTTAACTTGGTAAATGGTAAAGTGGACATGTGTATTTGTTTTGTTATTTAGTATGTGGGTGCCATGCGTGGGCCCCGGCCAGACAGGCTCTTTACTCGGCAGACATACTCCGAGCCGATAACTTCAATATTGAACTTTCGTGTTATAAATTCTTGTTGTATTGTAAACCATTCACAACTTATGCAAGCAAAATCAATCGTTTACGTCGTACTATCTTAATAATCGAGCCACTTTGATTGTTCTCTTGATAATGCAAGCGAAGATAATCAGCTTCGGTTTGCTTCAAGTATGTCGGCTTGAATTATGGTATTAAGTATGTAGAGTGGTCTGTAGACTCGTCCCATTTCACACGATAGCAGTTCGCTCGATAGCCGCACTTAAAAATGATGTTAACAAGTTGAGATTTGGCACAGTGACGCGGCCACTTTCACGCCTTATACGAAAATCATCGACATGAAAGGAGATTACTATTGTAATAAAAAATTTGGGCTGGCAAAAAACGTAAGGCTAACATCATAACCTAGATCGCAGAGAGTGCTATTGAATGTGAATTGTAAGTGGATTTGAAGTGGGTCCATATTTGAGTGTTTCTTGTATCGGTCGTCGCGGCATCAGTATTGATATTCCGTTGGCGATCTGTCGCGGGGTTTGTGCCTGGTTGGCTACGCACTGCCTCGCGGTACCTACTCGGTAGGTGCCGGTACATGCCTACGTACCTCGGGGACCAATCTGTACCCCGTCACAGACAATAGCGAACATTGTTACGCGCGCGGCTGGAATTCTTCGTTGTAGAACACATTATCTCGTCACCTAGGCGACATTTCATTAAATACGTGAAATGCTTTTGATAATAACATCAAACGCTTCGCTGTCTCGTTAAGGTATCTACGTATGATAACTGTAACGTTGTTGGCAAATTTCGGAAGTGTTATTGATCATCACGATACTTTTATTACGTTATCACGAATATCACGCTTTGATACTTACATAATAGTACGTCTGAGAGACTCTTTGTTGAATCTGCGAGCCTATTGTCACCATGAAATCAGAGTCACGCCGAATAATAATAAGTAAAACAAAATGTGAAGCTACTTACATTCGATTGCTTTTGTCAGGTTCGGTTAAAAGATATAAGTACGGTTACTGTTAATTTTGGTAGCGTTTGAGCACAAAGCGGACGTGATACACTTACTGTGCTTACATTTAATTGAATACGTCAGTGATCACCGCTACTTTAGATAATTAATCAGAGTAACTTAATTTAGGTAAAGGGAAATGCTCGCAACCTACTTGACGTACGGCTACATAAAAATGATTGAAAGTGCAATTAAAAGGGTTCGATTGGAGGTTATGACCCCGTATGTGGGTGAGTGCATGTGTACGGCGGTGTTGCAGGTCGGCTGGTCGGGGTCATTGGCCCAGGAGGTCCAGATTCAGTTCCCCGTAAGTTGCAAAGTTCCCAGGAGCGGGGTAAGTCCACTCTCGCATTCTGTCACGCCGCGCCCGCGCGCGCGCATACTGACGCGCCCGATCATTAATGCCAAGTCAGTTGACAGGTTGCTCGCAGTTTTTAGGACATAACGTTTTGTAGTCTTTATCACCTAGGCACCTGGGACGTGGGAACCTCCCTCCAGAAGGGCCTCACCCACTTTCGTATAGCTGTAGCATCCTAGAGTACTCGCTTTGCACCGAGTTATTTTCCATTTTTTTGCGGCAAAAACGTTAAAATGCCAGATAATGGCCGCGAGTAACGCTCGATGTGATCTGACGTTTAGTTTCATGGAAAATAACCGTATTTCCTTCAGCAAACACTAAAACAAAGGAGTAACGAATGTGTTTTAACCTTCCGGGTGCATCATGCTTTGCACAAACTAACTACAGGAAATGAACATTTTAAATAAAAACCTAGGAGTAATGGCCAAAAGCTATTAAATCTTCCAACTAACACATCCTGACTAGACGCAAGACCTACGATATTATTATTAATATTGTTAGTTTCATTTTCTAGTCATAAACAAAAGCTATAAAATGCCAACTTCTCAAACAAGCCGCACGCAAGTAACTCGTGAAGTACAACGATCATTTTATTCATCAAACTTGTGGTATTCGCCAATTTACTGCATCATGTTGGTACACACCGATGATAATTAAACTACCTATAAAATCGATTACATAAACCATGACTGGGGTATTAAGTCGGCAATAAGATAAAAACCGCAGAGGAGTATCTTGTAGCGTAATACTTATAATAAAAACCGGTCACCACCGTCGCCGGACTGCGTTCGCTCTACTGTCATTATTCGCTTACATTTTATTATTTTCGCGTACAGAAATGAAGTAGTTTGCGCATGCCTAGTTAGTCGCAAAGATGCGCGTGAGAACCCACGGAGTTACGGCTATGATAATCGTGCGCATAATCAGATTCAGAATGCACAATGCGCAGGCTCGACAATAAGCAAAAGGATTTTACATGACAAATGTTCGGACTGTGAGAAAATACAATATTTCAAAGGCTATATTTCAGTATTACAAAAGGAGCGATACATTGACCTAAACAAGATGGTATCAGGGCAGCGGAAGGAGGCGACGTGGGCCGGAAGTCGGCGCCTACGCACGAAATTAATTAACGTCATTTATTTAATTAATATCTATATAACTTAATAAACCAAAATTACCTTACGCTTTTTTCTTACGTCAGTCAAAAATGCGACTTTCTAAAACGTTTTTTTTACAATCACCGAAAACGGTAGCAGAACGGTAGCTGTCCAACAATCGGCGAAGCTAAAAACATTCAATTCATCGATGTTCACAATAAAATACCAGCGGAAGCCTTCACCTTACACTTGAACTTGCTGCGCGGGCGCACCAGTCTTGCGCAACTGCGCACGCACACACACAAACCGCTCCACTATTGCACACTTTTTAAATAATATCATCTTAGGAAGCCAAGTAAAAGGCAATCCACAAACCTCAATATAGAATTAAGGTTACGACTTTTATATTAAGGTAAATGATTTCAAAAATAAAGAAGGCTTGCAACTTTTTTAGCTTATTATCTTTACGGTTGATTTTTTCTGAGATTATTCCAGACGTTGGTAATGATGGCTTAAGTTTGTCACTTACATGGGATGAGTCAACATTAATGTTGTATTTTTTGCTAATTTGAGGCACATTACCCGTGGTTTACCGAAAACTGGCATTGTATAACTTAGTAATGCACGTAACGACCTCGCAAAAACATTTATGGAAAATCCACTATTCGATCATGAAACTAAACGTTTCTTGATAAATATCTATTAACTAATCAAAAATTACTTAATCAAAACACAATTTTCTTAACTTTCGATCATGTAGATTATTAACGAAATTTTCACATCAAAAGCCTCATAAATATTTACCTCTCTAATTATTTTTCCAGATCGCAATCTCTGGTCCTAAAATTTAATTAATGAAACTCCGCGGTGAGACCGTACTCATAAACAAAGGATCCTTTTACAAAACAAATAAACTGAGTTTATTTTTTTATTTAGAAAGGCAAGTGCATAAATTTTAATAAGTTAAAGACATTTTATCTTGAAGGTATAAAATGAAGCCTTAAATAAACATCGTAAGATGTTTTCCGATACGATCAGTACATCAACAAATAAATTACGAATTTAATTTTTTGTGCTTCAAAAGATTTAGTTTTAAGAAGGGATCCGAAGATTAATATAATTAATATCTATTACGAAATGTATTTCCTATATTATGTAGGTTGCAAAAACGCAATTTAGAATCTATAATTACAAAACCGCAGATGTATATTTAAACGATTAAAATGCACTATTTAAAGTTAAAATTAATATACCATTACTGCTTAATTATAAAAGTCGTATGTCGTAGTCCTTTTACGATATTTGCAATCTCGTTTACCGTCTATTGGAGTTAATATTTTGCAAATAAAGGAGTATTATGATCAGGGGTATAATAAAATTGGTGTTAAGGTTTGTTCGCGAGGTCGCTACCCTCTCTGGGGGAGGCTGAGGAGCTTCGAATTAATCACCCCGCGACCGCCGGGACGGAACACAACCCGCGTTACCTTCCCTACATCATTATCTAACCAATCGATAACCAAAGACAAAACCCGGACATTGTCACCGCCATGGGATCCACAAACACTAAAAACAATGTCGTCGAGCACCCAGACACGGCAAATGTTTGCCTACTGGCGGACACTTGACCCGGCCCGGGAATCGAACCCGCCACCATTGACACCACCGCCTCGCGATGTTTGACTCCCATACAACAGTATTTTAACACTTCCTTTCACTCGATAGTCTTACAGATGTACCTATTTTTAATGTATCGATCATTGATGTTGGTCTCTTGTTATATAAATCGATTAATATATAATCGGATCCAGTAAGTATAGTGATTAACGTTCTCACACTGTGGATTATGGATTAGTTACGGCAGCGGAACTACCGTGAGCCTGAACAATAAGTCTTAATTCATCTATTAATTTAAATTAGCATATAATTATACTAGATCCACCGACTTATACCTATTGCCAATACTTTATTAAAAAGCAAAGTCTAATATTAATTTAGCAATGTCCTAATGCTGAATTTTATTTTACGTTCAGGAATTATTATTACTACTGCGTACATAATAATCACGTTGTTTCACAGCTCTTAAACTAGATCCAAAATCTTAAATACCAAACAATTTGAAATATGCAAATTAAACTAGAAAATTGTAATAGTCGTAACAAAATATTTGAATATTAATCACCAATGTCTATAAAGAGGCTAGGATATTTGACTAAATATGTTTCTGAGTCTTTGTTTGAAAATAAGAGATATTATTAAAGTTTTACGCGACACCTCGAAGAAAGTTCAGGACCTCGCAGCTAATTTAGCTTTCAAAGCTCTCGTAAGTAAAGCGTCTTCACCTATGAAAGCTCACCGGCGGCTTTTCAGAGGCTGCGTTCATAGCCCACTGATGCATGCCATTCTATTTTTAGTCGAGTCCGTTCCGAAAAATCAGACCAAAATTCACAAGTCCCGCGATCTCTACCGGCGTCGTATTCGCGAAAAATCTGTAAACTTTTTTTTAAATACATAAAGGTGTTGTAACTCACCAGTCTTTTCTTGCGAACAAGTTCGTGTCCAGTGGTAACGGGGTGGTGTCGTGGAGCGAGCGGACGTGGTTCAAGCGGCGCGGCCGGGCCGGCACTGACGCGGCGGCGAGGACCGACCAGCCTCCGAGCTAACACAGAGACCGCACGCACTGCACACTGCACTCACTTGCTTCTCTCTACCGTCTAATGTCCCGCGCGCCCAACACACGTTTGAACTCTTCGCGACGCCCGCTTTAGCGTATAAATATGAGGGCGAGTGGCGGGGGTCGGCCGGACTACGGGGCAGCACGAATCCACATCGGCATAAATTGAAGATGCAGTCGGTGTCCTCCCTATTGATTTTATTTGTTATTTATCTGCGAAGGCCAATTAGCGAATCGCCGCGTCGCGTCGCCGCCGCGCCGCAGCCGCCACCTGCCGGCGCCGCCGCAGTGACGGCCGTCGACGCACTTTACGCTTCTCGATTTCAGTATCAGCTGCTGTTTATGGCCTTTTCATCCATTTTCCTGAAACCACGTAATCGAGTTAAGACGTGATGCAAGAGATTAAACACGGTTTTCAATTACAAAGACATCAATTGATTTCATAGTAAGCGGTTTATATGATGTCACATGCTCGCTATCAATTACTGCACGTGTAATATTGCACCTGGGTAAGGTAGGTACTATCGTATCTTCGGCTAATCCTGGTAGTTAAGTATCTGTATGTAGGATCTATAAATATCTCCTGATCCCGACTGCCCACGATTTGTGCATTTGCCGGTAATTACCCCGCACTTGGGAAACAAATTACCCTATTTTTAGTCGAGGGTTCTAATGGCAATTGTCTGAATTAGTTTTGCTGTGTGAGTACTAAAGGCGAAATTGCAAAGGGTAGCAAATTACTTAAATATCTAAGTATGTATAGAAGTTCCCATGTTTCACAAATAAATGTGTACCTACTTAAAGAGTTGATACAATGGATTATCACATTAATTACTTAACCTAACGGTATACCAAACAAATGGCAATCTGAGATCTTTATTACCACGGTACTGTCAAATCTGACTTTACATTCAGATAACGATCACTATAAAAAGCGAACAATACGTAGTAATGAAGATGTCAGAGGTGCGAAATCATTTCACAATGGTGTTCATAATCGATCAAGGTCAAGAGCGAAACTAGGATCCTCATTGTTTTACACCTCTTGTTTTAACCCTTGGAAACCCTTCGCATAATATGTGTACTTGCCTTCAGTGTGTGTGTAGCGTGACGTGTATGTGTGTATGCAACATGATGTAAGATTTTAATGAAAAGGGGGTTTCTGAAGCTTTTAATTAGTTAGTTTTGATAGTACAGAGACGGTTATTTGACCTTCAAAATACACAAAGTAATATTAGTTGACCTTGAGTCATCGATTACTTGCTTATTGTATCTTTTTTGTAAGTTATTAATATTGTTATAAATTGCAAGGCTTTTAAATAAAGCTATTTCTATCTCAAAATTTATTTTTAGAAATCTGGAGAATGTCTAAGATTATCTGTTATTTTATTTACATAAATACGATCACTTTCCATAGATTCTACGAGGTAGGTATCGTATAATGTTATTCAAATAATATGAATAATCTTTAATTTATTTCTTCAAGAAACCGATATCAGGGAACTTAGATATAATTCAACTCTACATCGTGATTCATTTACCAGTTTTCTCACAGATACAATAAACACTTTAAATAAAATATTTAAAGTAGTAAAATCTAGTTTGAGTTTATTTCTCGTCGATTTGTTCGTTTTCGAGTTTCCTTCATAAAAGAAAAAAATCGTTTGATAATAAAACGGTCCAATGATGTTGTGTGTGTACTCGTCATACCTACTGGGTTAAGACAGAGGTTTTATACACAGTGGGTTAAATTTGTGGTTTTTCTACTAAAATCTTTGAACGGGAAAAGTATCTTCCGTTTAAATTAATCATCGATTGAAAATAACAAGTTATATATACAAACCGCCGACTTATCACGATTTCTTATAATTTTGTACTGACCTTGAACTTTGTCAATTAATAACTATTAGTATTTTAAATATGAAAGATTGTGTTGTTTGTTTGTTAGTTAGTAAAAATCATTGTTTCAACCAAAAAATTAGGTTGAGTTTCCTCTTTGTTTCCTCGTATTTTTTTATAAAAATAAAGTTATTTCACAGAACAACGCTGGAGAATAAAAAAAATATATTCATAACCCAAAACATATTTAAAAACCCGAACTTTTTGTAAAAATACGCTAACAGGAAAAATAGATTATTCCTAAAAATCCCTTGTTAAAAACACTGCAAAACAAAATAAAAAAACTTTATTCATTTTATTAGTGACGCGTGCACACTTCGCATGGATGCAACCTTGACATAACAATTTTTTATATACCTTAAAAAATAAAAGTATCTATGGTTGGAATTATAAATTAAACATAATTCTCCCTTTTAAATTGCAGGTTAGTATTTTTTTTAATAAAAATATACATTCTATTAATGTCACCATTTTCATTTCTAATGTTCAGTAGTTTACAAATAAAAAGCTTCTTAGTTTACAAATAAAATTATGATTTCAGTTTAAATTCTCATAAAAGTCTCATAGTCTTACTTAAACCGAATCGAACCATATCTTTTGAACGTTCTTGAAACGAACATAAAATGAGTAATGTTATTTTTAATGACACGCAAAAAAAACTACTAAAAGTCATTTAAAACAAATGACAGTCTACAAAATTTGACAATCGAAGTGTGTAAAAAAGTTTGGTCAGCGAATTCAAAACAAATGACAGAAAAGAACACAGTTCATTCGCTGACCAAATTTTTTTACACACCTCGATTGTCTTTTGTTATTTGCAACTTAAATTTTGAAGACTGTCATTTATTTTGAATATTTTTTCAATAAAATATAGAAGTATCTAAAAGATGGCCTTAGTTTTCTTTTGTTTTACTTTTCTTTATGATCATATCAGGTGGTAAATAATTTAGTATGTTATGTTCGTAAGGAAGGTATCGTTTCAATATGAATGATAAGGAAGGTCTGCTTCAGATGTAATGGCACTTTCACGAAGAAAACATAAATATTTGAGCAAATCGATAACACATTCTTGGAACAATTTCTGTGAGATCTACTACAGAATATAACCTTTGGATGACACTCTACAAATAGCCTGATTTTTGGAAATGATAGATTTTTTTTTTATCTATACAAAGAAGACGAGAACGTATCACGTTAATCGTTATAAGATTTGTTACCTATTCATTTTATTATTAAAGTAAAAAACCAAGTTAACCAAATTACATGTATTATACTTTTACACAAATAATTCCAGAGTAGCCTTACTTTTCGTCTTTTTCATAGAAAGCAGGTTAAGCTACCATTCCACGAAATGCCTTCTTAATTTTGCCTCTTCCTTTACGGGAAACAAGCCGTTGCGTAAAATTCGCGCTGCGTTTTTTGATTATATTTAAGAGCTTTGTTATTGTTACAATTCCTTCCAGATTAATAAACTTAGTAAATCCTACTAATATTATATTGTATGTGAAAGTTTGTGAGTATGTATGGATGTTTGTAACTCTTTCACGTAAAAACGATTGGACGGATTTGGATGAAACTTTGCAGTAATATAGGTTATACATCAGAATAACACATAGGGTACTTTTTACCGCGGGAAAACTTCTCATGCCCATGGGAAACCGACTTCAACGCGAACGGAGTCGCGGCACTAGTTATTTAATAGTTTTTACTTACTACCTGACTGGGAAGCATCGTAATTGTTTTTGGTTAAATGATTCAATCAATATACATTTACAACACTCGTGAACTAAATAGGTTCTAAATGAACATTAATTATAGTAATTTTTGCATTACCTTCCGACCTCGTTTTGCTAAGTAGGTTAAAACAAATCATCATGGTTTTAAGTATCTACGTTTTTGAAGATAACAAAAATAAATAAGTTTTTTTTGTGAATTGATAGTAATATTCAATTCAGTAGTATGTTATGTATTTCTTGTTAGTAAATATTTAGGGTTTGTTTGTTTTTAGTTTACACAGAATTGTTATCGGTGCGTGACTTCAACCCCTATTTCTCCCTCTTGGGGGTGATTACTTGTTAAATCTCACCTGATGCTTTTCCCCTAATAAAACAAAGTAGAAAAGTTTTAGTTTAGAATATTTGTTGAAGTGTCCGATTAAGTAGACTTTTTATTTTATACTTACGTATACTACCAATTTATTTTAACATGCTCTCAGTTAAGAAATTATACCTGGGAAAAAGTTTAAATACGGTCACGATTCGAAAATCTAGTTCAAAACTTACAATAAAGCGAAGAAAGTTAATGCAAACATTAACTCCCGGCGAAATTCTAAATCCTTAATGACCGAAGTAGGCTGCAAGTGCTCGTTCCGTAGCCTACTTCACTCGTTTCCAACTTAAGCTTGCATAAAAGTAAATTGATCTTTTATATAGCCAATCCAAAACCTTTTCGAGCTAAAAACTTCAAAAACTGATTGCATCGTATAGTAAAAGTCGTTAAACCGACCACAGTGGTTATAGATTTACTAAGAATGCCTTAATTTACAGTACTGTTACTAAAATTACTCATAACTAATTTAAATATCTTTCATTTCCGGCTTGAGCTGCGTTTATTGATTAAACTTTACAGCAAGAGACATTCAACACTACAATTATCATTGGGATTCACATTTCAGCTGTAAAACTCACCACTAATTAATATAATACTATCGGATGTAGTAATATTGCGTTTTTAAATTATTTTTATAACCAAGAAATCGAGATACTACACCTTGATTACCGAATTACCGTGAATACAATTAAGGCTATCGAAGAGAAAAGTACAAAAAATACGGAATTAAATTAATATTAATTACGTAAAAAATAGGCATTTTTCGTAAAATTAAAAAGCAAATATTTCAGTGGAATAATTGTAGGCTTGTATAATAAGTGCTAATAATTGTATATCTGTAATATTGAAGCAAAAACTTTCAAAAAAAAAAAAAGACAACATGTTCATTTAATTTTCGTAAAAACGTTATATTGCTTTAGGACTATAGCCCCTTAAGAATCACCATGTATAGATAATTCGCAAGTCAGTGACACGACTGAGTTAATTAATTTTTTTATGAACTAATTAATTTAATTAAAATCGATCTCGATATAACGGCTGCGAGCATCACTAAGATAATTTATTATTAGGGTATTTTCTTGGCATCCGCAATGTGACACACATTTAGAGACTTAACTGTAGCGCGAATTTATGATTGATGGGGCACCGTTTAAGAATTTGTGATTGTACCTGCCTTAATACGGGTTCATAATCAAAATGAGCTTGCAGTTGTTTGACCAACTTACTTATACGTAGGTATAGAATGTAATTTTTTAGTGGCTGATCCAGTTGATATTGTTATCGTTTTAAATGTATATTTTCATACTTACCTATTCTTTATAAAATGCAAGAAATTGAAGAAATTTCCAGTTATCTTTCAAAATCGATTCCACCCATTCGTTATATCCAATCCACTTCGAATCGTAAGCTACTGTAATCATCCTGTTCGTGTGGTCTGCGGTATCCTCAAATCTGCTCCATCTAATAATTGATAAGACACAAACAGAGGTAGTGTCTGAGCCACTATGAACATCACTAGTATGGGAGTCACGTCCGGACACACTTCATAAAATATGTTCCCTTTGCCCTCGGAACATAAAAGTGTGTGTTTGAACCACCTGCTCTATTGGGCTAGTGATGGGAATCAATCTGTACTAATATTGTAAAGAAATTTTGGGATTTTGGATGTTTGGGGTGATTTCGTAAATTCAGAACCGATTTTGACAATTCATTTTGACATTTTGACGTTTACATGAAGTAACATAAGCTACATGCAAGTGAAGATATCTTTGAATCCTTTGGGTTTTTCTTTCCCTTACCATTTCAACTAGTGCTAATTACACTGTTTAAACACCTACGCGCAAGCATATTTTTACATATCCAATAACTTATCCATCTTGACAATATTCTTTTTATTTAAAACTTATCTACTACCAACGAGAAAAATAACATACTTCATAACATACCTACTTGGAGTACTTACTTATTTCTTTATCGAAACCTCCCGCCAACACTGCTAAGACAATATTTCGGGTATCGGCTACAAAAACCGCGCAGAGTGCACATTGTCCGTGTATTCTAGTCTGTTATATGTGGACTATTGATTTTGCTCGCCCCTGGATGTACCAGCGTTTGCTAACACTTGATTCGAGCTATCATTATCTAGAACGTTTGACCCCTGATGCTTCGAACGGTTTGCGTGTTCTTTTTGGCCACTTAGTGAGGCGTGCATGGGGTAGCAATTAGGGTCTATCAGTTAGGATTTGTAGTAAAAAATGTTTAAAAATATTTGGCTCTAATCCCGGCACTTTTGTGAAAAAATTAGGCAATAATATCGATAAAAAAGTTTCTTACTTCTTTTGTTCAAAGCCAAACACATAGCAAAAAATGACAGTAATAAACGTGTATTACGTTGTATCCGTTAAAATGAGTTTTTAATTTAAATTCGTCGTAAAACGGTACTTAAAAAAAATGTTAATCAGAGTTTAACTTTGTAAAATATCCTTAACCCTGTGAGCTAAATATTTTAAAAGCTCATATTGTTCTTTATTTACGATTAAAGAATGCTGAATTGTTTATGTTAAGTGGTGTCATGATCAAAATCAGTCTGTTGACCGGAAATCAAAATTTAAAGTAAGAACAAGGACAGTTACATTACCGAATGAGTTAAATAAAGTCAATGTACTCAGATTTGGGTGAACTGAAACCAGTAAATCATTTATGGGTAACTGTATAAGTTTATTGTGATGTAAAAAAAACTTGGAACCAGGATCCTGTTACGAGTAACTGACAACTTACAAGCTTGATTGAAATGTTGAAAGTAATCTTAACGAGGGAACTTTGTTTTCATCAGCTTCGAATTTGATGTGCCAACATTACTGCTTTTAGAACTTAGTAAAATTAATGTTTGTGTATTTGTAAAATGGTTGTCACATTGTAAGTTTATAGTGATATTTAAACAGAATGTAATGCGCTCCACCCTGCGGTTACACCTGCGGCTAAATGGATTTTTCTGCGGAAATGAGGTTCTTTTCAAAGTAAATTAATGAAGATGAGAAGGTTTTTATCTCTTCAACATAATTTATGAAAATCTAACAATGTATTAATTAAAATAGTCTAGGATGAACCATAAAAGCAAAAAGTTAAACAGTAGTTTTAGGTTATATTAATAACAAAATTGTAAATATATCAACGACTTATCGAATTAGTCTTCATTGCTCTAACAGCCTCACTAGAGCCTGCTCGTATGTACATGTGTACTAAGCCTAGGCTTACTGAGTATGTGTCCTTACTATGTATGTAAAGGCGATTGCACATCCGCTGGAGCACGTATTATAAAACTGGTATTTTTATTGCTGGCGATACTGGCGTTATCATTAGAGTTAGCTGCGCCGGCGCAACTAACGCTGGCTTTATTAATACACAGTATTTAATTTGAAGTTTAACGAACTTCGGCTGAAGTCAGTGGCAGGAGCGTAATGTTATTTCTAATGTTTTAATTATCTACTACTGTTTGAAATAGCTAAGTTAGGTAAAAATATACGTATTTATTTGAAGCGTGTAGGTATCAACTTACTTATTAAAAATTATAAGTGAGTTTTAAACTGCCGTTAGTACTAACTTACGTGATATTTAAAATGCAGATTTTTAACTTAATAAAATATTTTTGCGTTTTTTCAGTATGTAGTGTTAAGAATTTTACATGAAATAGCAAAATATATTTAATTAATAAATAAACAAAAACAAAATACAATGGTCTTTAAAAAATCTAATTCAAAAAATCTCCCGACGATCGACGAATCGTATCGGGCTGCGTTATAAGCGTGCATTGTTGTGGTTTTCCCCAGAAGGTAGTATTCATGAGGCTGTGGAGCCTTCCACGAACTCCCTGATTATAAACTGGACATGAGAGGTAGTCACCACCGGTCACCCTGGGCTCTGACGCACAAACATACAACAACCTTACGAAAAAAACTCATTTTCCAAAAATCTATGATCCGTCAAAAAAATAAAATGAAAAAAAAACTCATTAAACTTAGGTACGCCTTCCCGTCGTAAAACCATGCGCATCTAGACCTCCACATCGCCTGACACTTGACGCTGACACTTTTATGACAGAAGCCAAAATCGCGATTACAATCTAACGCGCAGATTTACATCTAATGATCCGATTTATTGCTGTACACCGTTAGCACAGCCCTGTCTGTTATTTAGCAAAGTCCTTGGCGGTATAATATTTACGATGTCGCCTGCTCTACTAGATTTAAAGTTTAATTATTATTGCTTTCATTAAGAAGTGTTAGTAGTAACGGGCTAACTTCCGGGCTTAGGAAGCCTGCTGTGTATATTCGCTTTATTCACACGCTCGCGTACGACAACTCTGCCAATGAATTAGTTTTTTTTTCAGTGACTCATTTGACCGGAACAAGTTGTTTTATGATTGTTTCGATGTACACGGGCCTTAATAACATGTTCGTTTACCTGATCATAAAAAAAGAAATGTAGAATTTTATTAAAGGAAATAATTGACACTGCAAAATTACATATTATTTTGTTGAAAAATTATTGCGCATTTCATAAGCTTATGGGTCATATAAATATAATGTCTAGTGTTCAGAAAAGGATAATCTCAATTTCTAATTAAGCACTACTCTATCTGCATGCAGGTAAGCAAGCAAGGGAGTTTTTTTTGCATGCAAATACTAAAATGTTGTTAATCCTTTAATTGTAATCAAAATAACAGATGCTTTTGCGAACAATAATAATAAGGCTTTTTCTATAAAGTCCATGAAATTTATTTTATATTGTGTAAAGTTGTTTTTTTTACATAATATTTTTTTTAATAATAAGATAAGATATTATATTTGCAGAAATTAGTTAATTTTTAATAAGTGTGTCATATTTTTTTTATATATTATAAATCACTATGTAAAATTATGTAAAAAAAAACAACTTATAAAACACTTTTTTACTTATTACATAAAAAATATGCCTTCCGCAGTAACTTGACTGTGTATTTTTGCATACTGAAGATGTCGATCAAAAACAAAATAGACGGCGCAAACATGACAGTCTTATTTTAATATTAATTGAGATTATGTTATCTTATTTGATATCTGCCGGCGAACTATTAATTAGGTTGCATTAGCTGCTTATCTATCTGTAAAACGTTTAACCTCTTGATTGAGTCGTCGGTTTCTTGAATTAATTATCTTTATTATTGATAAGATTACATGGGATAAAAATACGTTTAACGGTTTTATTAAACTATTAACTTCGCACTTGTATCGTAAGAAGTATTTATTTTCGCTAACACTTGCATATTAGGGTAATATAAACTTTGTAACTTGATTTTTATAAGTATAACGTTAAAAATAGACCTAAGGTACTACTAGGAATAGACTACGTTATTTCGTCGTATGGATATGTCAACTATTCTTGTCTTTTAATCTTAAATTATGTATTTGTTTTTTTTACCTTATCGGTTACATTAGAGCATATTTTTATGCATATAGCATCTGCACTTCACCTATTAAGGCTGATTTTGATAGTCTGGCAGGGCATTTATTTTTGCTGCAGAATTAAAAATGAAAATTTTAAACAAATTCTTAATATCCTTTAACTACAAAATGCATTTTGCAAACAAAGTCAAATTCACGCAACACAAAGGTACAACAATCGATTTAATCCACGGTTAACGCTGATTGCAGTTTAATTACCCAACTTTTGTTAATTATGTAACAATGAAAGTTAAATTAATTAAGTAGCCATGGTTATTAAATCATTATTTTAACCACGAAGCGAGTGTGCTACGTCGTAGCATTTATAATTAATTATTTTAAATTTTCTGCCTTTTAGCTTTACTGTTGTGTTTTATTCGTAAACATACGTGTCTATATCAAAAGGGGATTATTGTTAGGTTAATTAATGTTAACAATACAGAACTAATTAGCAAGAAGAAGAGAATACTCAATTATAAAAACATACGGACTCAATTACAAAAAAAATATGCAAGCTTTTTATTTTTTTACACAAAACAACAGTTTTTTCTAACTCATGTGTATGATAACAGAAAACAAGCTGATGCATATAACTAACTGACTCACATCAGCAAAAACTTAATTGACATTTAAAAGTAATTAGATTAAGTCAAGTCTCAGTGCATTGGCATTATTTTTTTTAGGTTTCGGAATTTATCTATCCTGGCTTGAGTCATAAGAATAATTCAAAGGAGTCCGCTATAACCTGAGATAACCCGCAGTTCGAGGAACTATTGAATGTATAAACATCCTGCTGTAATGAACTAGAATTAATTACCTGAAAAAATACTTGATTGAAGTCTATTTTTGATTTACTATGAAAAAAATGCTAGATTACACTTACCTTTTACTCCTACATATTTGGATATATACAGTAAGGTAGCTGGAAAACAGAGATCAGCTTAAGCTTTTAATATTCATAGAGTAAATAGAGATGTATCTACTTACTCACTGAGAACCGGCGTAGTGGATTACGGCTCAGTCCTAATCAATTCGGAGGCCCGAGCAAGTCTTGTAAGACACACATTTCATATATCATTGTTTATTGTATGAGTCAATAGATTTCATTTATATTTTTTTCCAAATTTGTGTTATAATTGCACTGCTGGGTAGAAGACTTTTCCCATAGATATGCAGAATAACCAAGTATTAAGACATTAAATAAATAAATAATTATTCTTATAGTTCGACTAGTCACGCTATACTGTAATGCTTTACTGAGAGGCTTTACTCCATTGTACTCAATATTATCATCTAAACATTTCTCCAAGCAATTGCCTTACATTTTACCGAATTCTTTTGTTTAGCCTTAACTACCTAACGGAATTTGATGTCTTAGAACATTTAACTTGGTTCGACTAAACCTCAAAAAGTTTTTAATTTTCGCTGCGTAATTGCAAGCGGATGTGTGAGACGTAAACCATTAGTTTTTATTAACACAACATGTTATCCTTTAAACACGAATAGCCGATTCAAACGACAAAGCAGTTTAATTAAAACGCAAACATTTTTATTGGAAGATAAAAAATCGTATGCCTTCCAAGATTCCAAAGGTACTCGATCTAAAATTTTATGTTATTAATAATTAACAGCATAAATGTCTTTAAAGAAATGCGTTACATGAAGATAACAAGAATGCTGGTGTTAGTGTGCGTGCGGACATTGTGGCAATATCGCGGGAGATGGCTGCGCCGGCGCCGGCGACGGCTCTCGTTTGCGCGATCGCTATCAGAAGCGCAATCCCCTATTCCTTGAGTGCTAATCAATGAATAATTACTCTGTTTAAGGGGCACCTCTATAAATAGCCCGCTGGAGCGCTGACCTGGACGACGAGTTAGTCCGGCCTGACAGCACCCCCCGCCCCTCGCCCCCGCCCGCACCACCCGCCCCCCGCGCCCCCGCGCCCCCGCACCCGGCTACTTGACACGCCTCCGACTCCACATCCTGTCGTTTTTTGCAAAATTATCTACAAGGAATCTTTGTGTGTGAGCGCAAATATTTCCAGAATGATGTTATCTTTATCGGCTCATTGGATACGAGATTCGGTGGTTTCTCGTCGAGACGTAATTTGAAAATGACGGCGACGCCCGGGATAACGGCGGGTCCATCGGGAGCTATCGAACGTGCGAGCGGCGCGCGCGCAGCCGCCGCAGCGTATCTGTTATCGCGGCTTCCTTACTCAACAAGCAAATCTGATGACTATATTACGAGAAGAATCTTAGGTATACAACAAGTCTTATTTTAAGACATCCAATGACATAGACCCTCGGTAAGTAGAGACAAGGCCGCCGCGCCGGCGACGTGGAACTAATGTCCGACCGACGCCAATCCGCGCCTCGAGCGACCCTCTCTACACTTTATTTGTATAAAATTAACCTGTTTCATTACATCTCAACTACCATCCTTACATGTTTTTACATAACCGATGTCGAAGCCGCGATATCTATAATCTGCGTCACCAACGCTATCATCATTCGATGCTCCTGCGCACTAATCATCCTCGATCTGTCATTCGTTCATTTGAACCGTAATTAAGGACGCCGCTGCGGCCTTGGTCGTGCGCGATGATAGACGCAGAAATGAGTTTGCGGCGATTAAACTTGTTATAATGAATTACGGCATTGCAAGGACGCATTAAAGTTTAATGTTGCATCAGAGAGCGACGGTCAGGGAGGCAACGATCGCGCGGAATGCGCAGGGTGCGCGGGCGCAGGCGTCCTGACTCACGCGCAGCCTCGCGTACTTCCCCAGAATTACTAAAGGGGCTGTAATTCAAGACTTAGCTATGTTCTAAGTGATTGACGTCACGAGAACACTGGGTTTCAGTCGTCGCAGTTGATACTGACTCATCTAGGTTACTTGCCTACTTACAATCATATTTTTTGCACCTCCACACGAACGTAGACTTTGTATACTTTCAATCAAAATTTTCCGTTGGCGTTGAGTACTCCTAGACTTTAATGGAAGTTTGCTTTGTGTGGGAGATCACTGAAAGCAAATGTATGTATTTTTATATGTATTGGTTTTCTTAATACCCATTACTTACTTACCTAACTCTTGCTACTCAGGTAAGACTAAATTACAAGTTAATCATGTGCTGTATAAGTTTTGTTACTTAACAACAAACTTATTGAGCGTTTCCGGAAAACTTAATCAAACTAGTTTGCGAAGGCAAAACACGATAAAGTGTTGAAAACAAAAGTTGTGATTCTTTTATTTCTTACAACGAACTCACGCTCCACTCTATTCAATTCCCTAAAGGTAGTCACAACACAAAGTTTTTACTTCAGTTTTAGATACTTTGTCAGTTTATGCGAGCACATTATTCATGCAAATACGCCATATAACTTGCGACGTTATGATAGTTTATTTATATTTCTATTAAGCGGAGTGCAGTGCATTTATTATTCAGGTGTGCATCAAGAATTCGACCTATTTCTAGTAGCCTATTTCCGTGCTACCCTCGCATCCCTTATTTTTCCCGTGCTCATAACAAGGGCTGTTTACCGGCAGCGCGTCACGTGAGAGAGACGAAAACTCCAAGAAGAGGCACACGTGAAGTATATCGTTCGTTTGGTAAAATATTATCGATTTTGCGGCCGGCAGATGGCCGGGCCGGTGCCGCCGTCTGCGACCCCCCCCCCTCGCCTCACCCCCGATTGAGATTTATCCTCCCGAAACGACCCCTACACTAGAATGGATTATTCGATTTATATTAAGTTTCCGCAATTTCTATTTAGAGGGATCTGGCGCAGTCAGTCGGTGAGTATTTGCGCTGTTGATTCGGTGTCCTTTGTCAATATTTTGGTGGGGTCTGTGACGTCGCGTCGTTTGTAATGAGAAAGATTAAAAGTGAGTTCTGAGGGTAATGAGCCATCTGTCGTATCTGAAATATTAATAGAACTGTGTAGTTATATTACCATCGTTATATTAAATGTCAGTTTTGATGCTAATAAAAGCCTTTATATTAGATATCTACAAAGAATTGCAGAATAAACCTGCACAGGTAGGAATTTGTCCCGGAAATCGAGTAATAAAGCGACGGCTTTCATAAGAATACCTCGGTAGACAATAAAAGGACAAGAAGCGTCCCGGCGAGGAACAAGCACTCGCGTATATTAGGGGGTATCTGTGAAGATTCATAATTCCATTCCGTTTTAAATAATCTGCGTCTAGACGGAAGTTTGTGTGAAAATACGATAATGCCGAGTTCACACTCTGTTAGAACGTAGGGGCTTTAAGGTGTGCAAAAGAAAGATACTGGAAGAAACTCTTTGTTATTTTTGTATGGTTACTAGGTTTTTTAATTAATAAATAATTTATCGCTCGTTTTATGTTTTTGTTTTTATAGTTTATTGATCGTTTTAAACGGTAACTGAACGTTCATAGAAATCTATTAAATAACTTCGCGATTATTGGCAAAATTATTTTCTACATTTTCCAATAACCATTAAACACTTAACAATTACAATAAAATAACATTATTTTTGCTATGAAACGTGTTAGACACACTTGGTAGGTATGATTACAATTATTTTTATTCCGTAAGCAAAAGTAACCAACACATAATCCACTCTATTATAGTAAGTATATATGTTACGGCTTACTTTAAAAAATAGGTTATTACTTAAATTAAAATTTGTATTTAATATTTCAACTACTATGAAGTCTCCCTAATACAGCGTGCAATGCTGTTGTTTGTTTGCCACCGTCACAGCACATGAATAACGACCAATTCTCGAAACTTCTAAGCGCCTTAAATCCACGTGAGCTTTACAAAATTAGGTATTTTGCCGCCACTGTCTCTACCCGGCTCGGTTTAATCCGACCTTTTTGAAATGCTGACAAACTTTTGTAACAACACACAGTGAACTGCCGGCATAAAGAGACTTCGCAATTTGTGAGCGTTTAAATATTAAAATGCTTCGCTGCCGGCGCGAAATTAGAGCAGGAGGCGGGTGCTTAGGATCTTAAATACGTGTTCTAGTTTTTACAGAAGTCTCATTAATAGAGATAAACATAATTTGTGTAATAATTACGTTTAAAAGATTTTTATAGCACATCTGCATTTAACATTGCTTGCATTCATGCATTTTCTTTTAACCTAAGTTATTCTAATAAGCAACTGTCATGTAAAACATAACTAAATAAAATATTTATCCGTGTCCCTTATAATCGTTAAATATTGCAAAAAAATATACCAACATTATTGAAAGATCAATTAAACTCTGCGGGTTTCTAACTTCATCGTTATTAAAAGAGGAAGTCTAATTTTAGTCGGCAACACTGCCTGGCTCCCAAGTTCGGGAACCCCGGGTGTCGGGTTCCCAACTGTCAACGGCGTCTTTGCTCAATTCTCGTTATTCCTAATTACTTGGCCAGTGTTGCTCGGGTTTCAAAGACATCATTAATTATTATTTAGATACCTATAATGCCCTTATTATATTGAACGGAAGCACACCCAAATAAAGTGAAGCTGGTGTTTAAAGAAGATTTTGAGGACTGGAGTTAAATGGACATGTGTTTTTTGAGAATAAGCTCTGACAGGGTTAGGCTATTATTTAGGTAGGTAGTTACATATTAAATGTTACTGTTAATGCCAATTGGTCTATGGCAACGGTTTTCGTTAACTCAAGCGTAAAGGACCTGAATTGGTTATTATAATAAAGGTACTTTTTTTAAATATAGCCGTTTTTTATTAGTTAGGCCCAGTAGCCTGGACTGTCACGTAAGAAAAAAGGCTAATCGTGATTCCTTTGAAACGCTAACTTCACTTAAAAGTATTCATTGCGATCGGATTTATCTTAAAGGACATCTATCTTGCCGGCTTTCAGATTTTTTTACAAAATTTATAATCAATTTTAAAAAATCTTGGAGGTGAAACAAAGAAACAACTTAAAAACATCTTAAAGTTAACCTTCCGTGTCATTTAGATACATTAAAAATCCAATAAAACGGACTCCTAAACATTAAACTAACTAAACAAATAAATACCGTTACAAGATACACCATAATGAGGGAAAAAGCAGTAAGAAATAACAGTGAACAGTAACGATGAATTTCGCGCATGTGTACCACACAGTCGGTAATGGTTTCGGTTTCGGCTGCGCGCGCGCCGCATACAGGGTTCAATGAAACAACTCAACGAAAACGCCACCAAATACCGACTCCCGCGCACCCAGGCGTGACGCATTACTGAAGCAAAGGACTCAACGAAATACTTTACATATCAAACTGTATTTTGAGAGATTATTACCAAACGCTATAATCAAGATGCTCTATCTACGTAGGTATTGCCAAGTTGGCACGCAAACCCAATGTTGATATGCAATGTAGAAAGCGCCTTAAATGATTTCTATCTTGTTTTCTTGAAAACACTCTTGTGCTTACAGATTCTGCATTACAAAACCCCTCGCGTACTGGCACCGTTTGTTAAAAAAAAGTACTAAAACAAAGATAATAAATAAACCCGCTAAATTGAATTTATTTAATCCTCAAGCAAAGTGGCCGATTTATCAAGTTGGATGTACGTATTTTTTATAATGTTGGTATTTGAATGCAGCTCGAGATAAGTCGAAGTGTTGGTGCCTAATTGAAGTACAATACGGTGAGAATGTCACTGTTTTTGCTGTAAAAGATGACATCATACGAGCGTTGGAGCGTGACGAACTTACTGATCCATAGACTATTTGTAGAGGCAATAAAAACAAGCGTTTATCGATAAAATTGTAAAATCAATTCACAGTCTTCCTTGTCTACCGAAAAAAAGAAACATCATTCTTAACGTACTTGTGGGAAAAATGCTAATTAGGGTCATTCATGTTAATAATAGGAAAGAAACAATAATCATATTGATTATCACCGGAATGTGGTATAATCTACTATTTGATAACAAGGCAAATTACAAATTTGGCGTTAATGTTGCCGAAGTATTAAATCAGCCACATTTTATATAACTGGTTTTCATCAAGGCTTCTTTATACGATTATGAATGAAGTTTCCGGACACGAACTAATAAAAAAACATATTTTACGTAAACTGGATATTTGTACACTTAAATAATATTGCTTTTAATATTTTTTAAGATATTATCGCTCACTTAATTTCAATTCATTTTTTTAGGGTTATCTTCCTTTTATGTATATTAATAGAATGAAGTATAAGTGAGAAGGTGAAAAATATTTTTTTATTCAGTGGAAATAAATCATCAACGTTTACAGAAAAAAACCCAAAGCTTGACGAAAAAACTAATTTTAATATCACACACTATGCTCACATGATATCCCAATATTAGTTCAGAAAACACAAGCGTATACAATAAAAGCAAACAGTGCAAATTATTCGCAGAAAACATCAAATATTTATTCAAATTGTCGTAGGTTTAATGCTTTATGCTTCGCAGAGTTGACAATAATTTGCGGAAATCAACTTCAAAGTTTTTTACTTTACATAAAACACGAAATTGAAAATTCAGATGTTATTTCAAGTACTTAAGTTTAATAACCACTTAATGAATGTGCAATTTCAGTGAAATTAATTCAGCCAAACTTAAAGTTTTACTGTTATTGAGGTAGGCATCAACATACCGACTAAATTATTTATTTATTAACTAACCATCTATTAGCTAAAACTGACAAAAGCACATAAACAAACCTATCATTTTAACCCCTAGTTCTCAACCTTCACTTTTAAAATTTTGCCGCCCCCAAAAAATTTTGCCTACCTATTTCTCAAGCTCGGCTTTTCTCATTATTGGTTATTCGCTGATAGGCTACGTTGTTTTAATAGGCTGTATTATATTCCCCCACGGCTTGTGTACATAGAGCTGGAGTGTTTTAGGAATGTGCCGAGCGTACACACTTGGAGGCGAGTACCGTAAGCGCGGAGGGTCATCGGCTCATAAAGACGACTAGAAAGCAATAAATGATGTTGTATCACCACAAACTTACAGACCAAATTAACAATAATCACTTGAAGCTGGCTGTAATTAATGGCAGCTTGCGGAGTGCGGTAGGTCAAACGATATCGTTGTACGGATCGGTTGGTAAAAAACTACGTTGATCAGATTTGAAATTGTTTCTTTTTCGCTTTCGCGTTTGGTCTTGTCCATCAAGTTGATGTGTCTGTAGGTCACTATCAAGACAAAAAATATACTTTCTTTTATTTTGTATTAATGTCTCAAGCACGCATTACATTATCGTGAAAAGTTTTTGGTTCTGTAAAAATAGTTAGATCTTTTAACCCTAACCTACGTAGTCCTTTATCTAATTAACTGCCTGCAAATCTAAGTAGAAGCGTTATCTATATTAATTCCATGCTTAAATATATATTCTATTTATCGTACATAGAAGGAACGCTTGAATTGCTAGAACGATGAATCCCGCAAATCAGTCGCATGCGCACCTCGCAGTACCGCAAGAAGCGCTTACCTGACATTATTGCTTAACTCCTGTTATTAAGCAGCAAATAATGAAATTACTCGCTTCGAATACATTTTCAACTATAATTTTTCAAACCAGACTGATGCAAATAATGAACGTTAATTAATCGTACGGCGTAAGTAATATAACCGTGTAGTCCGGAGAGAATTAACAATTATCCTGTAATATTTATATCTATTAGCCTATCTTTGTATTTATTTCAAATAAATTTATAATATATACACTTTCTTTTTTTGTCAAGTCATGTTAAGGACTGTACCTTCTTAAAGGCTGTAGTCAAAATACTTTCAGGGGGTCAAGTCAAGTGGCATTCGCTAATTGTCGATTCGTATTTACGCCTAAACAAGTTGTCATACAAATGTTCCTTAGAAATTGAAAGATCGTAGTTATGACTTTTTGACTTTTCCATGCCATGTGACAATTTTGACAAGCGTTTCGCCTTGATAGAATAGAAAATGAAGCGTACATCAAAACCTTGTAGATAACTCCGGCGACAAAATGGCGGCTTCTGCGATCAGCTGATTGCGGTTTTACATGTTTTAGTGTCAAATTATTTTAAATGGATTCAGTTAATGTATGTATGAATGTAAAAAAAAATATTTATTTAAAAGGTAAACCGTAACAAATATATGGTTTTATTTTAATTTCATAATTTATAAATAATTGTTGTAAATAGGTACCTTTGCATGATACTTTGTATGCATAGATTTAAATCGTTAGATAGGCTCCGACACCAAAAACTGTAGCATTGTTTTTTTTTTTGCAATTTATACACAACAAGTGAACTGAGAAAATAGTGTCATCTCTTTTTCTCCTACATAAGTTGCAAACACTACTTTCTCTTTCGTGCACTCCCAGGTTAGTGAGCTCACTCACTTCGACTGTGGAACAACACGGCGCGGTGTCACTGCGGTAAGAGCCTATCTAACGATTTAAATCTATGCATTTTTTATTCTATTCACTCGCTATCGCAATTTTCTACTGCCACTTGACTTGGGCCCCAGGTGGTATAAAGCGCATCGAGTCGTCTAGTATATAATATTTTCAGGCGCTAAATCCACTTTGTATTATGCTAAAACCTAAAATTTATTTCCAATTTTATAGAAATCGTAGTACATAATAGTTCTATTTTGCTGTCAAAGAAAAATGCACCGCGCGCTCCGGCGGCGGGAGATTTATCTACGTGACACTGCGCACCGATTACCGCGTCACTAGCCATACCTACGATTGATTCTGTCGCCGCTGCCATTACTTATTGCTTGCCAAATTACCGCGAACTATCCCACATTTACGACCAACCATTGTGACGTCAATAAAAAACAAACTACACTAGTGTTCCATGAACAGCATCCGAGCAATTTGCCGTCTATATTTGCATAGATTATGAACGCGAACGCAATTACCGTCCGTGCGGGGACAATTCTTGTTCTCTATCAGCTAATTTAATTATGCTGTTATTATTTGATATGTGCAAGCAGATTAATCATTCGCAATCTAGTTTTAGATAGATATAGTTCGTCGACACCGCCGTCACATACGTGAGATAAGTACCGTATGTGGTCAATAGTCTTTAATCGTACCAAGTGGTGTTAGCGCCCACTGATATACCTACATTAAGAATAACAAAAAATGTTTAGGTGAGTCGTGCGCATACGTCGATCTCTGCTATCTGTGTATGTAGGGTAAACAAGTATGTAGCGACACTTCTACAAGCGAACGGTACTTGGCATGTGACAACTTCATCGGCTTAGCAGCCTTTGCAGAATCTCCCCATCCATTATGTCAATTTAAACGATAGTTTAACTGATTTAAACTAAGCTTCGTGACCCGGGATTATGATCACGACCTTAGCTTCTCATAGAACTATGATAACCTACAAATATTTTGCGGAATTTATTATGATTATAAAATACACACAAACACAAGGGTCTGCTTTATCAGATGCCTTAACTTATAGTGTTAGTAATACAAAATTAATTGTCAAATTAAAAATATTTCGGAACATTTACCACAACATTATTATTGTTATACATCTATGAAATATCATTTGAAAGTTTGTAAATAAAAGCTCTACGCAAGCGTAGCTAAATTACTGTATAACTGTGTGGAAATATTCCTAAGACGTTCTCAATTAAGTAATGCCATCAACACCGCTTCCACGTGATATTTATTTATTACTAATTACATACATAGTTAAACCATTTCTAACGGTTACCATCGGTAGTAACTTGCCCGCGATCCGCCTCTGCTATTATTTATATGTTTTCTTTGCTATCTCCATTAAAATAAGTACCACGACAAAAGTAAATTATTACTCAACAACAAAAGAGATGCATTTTGTCGATACCAACAAGTTACGACTACAACACATCGATAAACGTAAATCATGGTGTCCTAATAACTGGAATATCTTACTAATTTGTCATAAACTATATGTCAAATTAATAAGATATTCCAGTTATTAGGACAATAGGTATTTATAACAACAATAAAAGTTTTTGGTTCTGTTATAGGAGAGAAACTGTCACTAACATGTTTGTCAGATTTATGACTTCGAATTTTGAAATACTGTTATGGCAAAAAATATAATCCGAAGCCACTAAATTAATGTCGGTATTAATTTTGCAAATAAACTTTTATTTAAAGGATTTTGTCATTGAATGTCGTTTGAGTTATCTTGTAAAAAAAATCTCAAGCTAAATTATGGAAGCTTTTTGTATACGTTTGCATCCTTTGCATCAATTAGTAATAGTTTCTTAGCATTATGTAAAATTACTCGTTTTTTGAACATATTTAGTGAGTGTATATTATATGTTTTTCCCTTTGAATTTTCAACATCGAACTTCACTGTAAGGCCTACTTCTACGGATAACTAGCAAACCCAGCAAATACTGATTCTATTTGTGAGTAAAATAATACCGTCTGAATGTAATGTTGGCCTTTGTTCCTACACAGGAAGAGGCAAATGGGAGGTGTTTGCGAAGCGCCTGCGCACAAGCATTGTTTTTTCAGCTCAACTACAGTTATGGAATACAAGAAATCACTATTGCCCTACGTGTGTTGACATTGCAGTAGTTGCGTTAAGTAAGACAATAGTTTAAGTAAAAGGTTTTTTTTTTTGAAAACTATAAATGTCCAAAGGGTTAAGTATTAGACGAAAAAAATATTGAATAGTTTGAATATTACATACAATAATTGTGATTAACGAACTAAATAAACCTTTGATACTGATACTGTAAAAAAATATATACTAAATTAGCATTCTAAATGCAAAACTAAAAGTAAAATCTAAATAAACATTGTTTTTTTCTACATTTTGAAGTGATATTGTTAAATTCTCGGTTTTTTAATACATATATATTTTCTCCCTATAGATCTTCGTTGTCAGCCCCGCTGCGCCCGCGCATCTATTTGTCTCATCGCAATCACGCGTCAACTCTCACGCAGGTTCGTTGCCTCCTCCATTCTGCACGAACTTCCGGTTGCTTGGACACATTTGATTTTTATTACCTTTATCTTAATTTACAGGAAAAAAAGTAATTAAATATACCTACACGGTTGGAATATCCTTTTTTATTTTAATTGCTAGCTTATCTTGAAAATCATTGACAGATAGATAGACATTTACCTATATATATATTTTTTAATTGTAGATGCACGTCGTCTAGTATTTTATCTGTCTCAGTGGTCTCAATAAATGACAAATAAGAAATTTAACCGTCAAAGGATGCCTGAAAATTGCAATTTCGGAGAAAAGAGAAATTATGGCAAGACGCTGCCCTAAGTCAATCTAACTTACCTCATTACCACACCCAAATATTTTTCACATAATCATCAAACGTATCCCCGTATTATTAAGCAATTAAATCTCCCTAAACCAACTCTGCTTACCTCCAATCATTCATAGGAACCGGGAAATCATTTTACCAAGACGGAACCTGTACGACTACGCAACACGATCTCCGGTATGCCATTAGTCTGTTTACAAGTTAAATACTAAGTATTTTTACTTAACATAAAGCTTACAACGTTAGGCGAATGATTTTGAAATGGCTTCCATTCGTGAAGTGGAAGCACCTTTGAGTTCAGGTTAAATGATGGAAATACGTGCCCGCTTAGAGTAATTGCCAGTGATAAGTCAGTCGGAAACTATTTTCATATTTAAGACAAGAAGTTGAACATCGCGATTCTATAGTGTTTTTTAACTGAAATGTTTGGTACGTGTTCGACTTGTAAAACGTTTTTTTTTGATAGAATGTCCTTTTTATAATTAATTGTGTATGGTCAAAAAATTATTCACCTTCGCTTGTGTACTGCAAGATTGTAAAATATGTATTGATATTTAATTTCATTTTGTCGAAAAGTGAGGTCGAAAGCCACTAATGAATCACACTGTTTAAAGTTACTAATGCAAAGAATAACATTTTCCATTGCTTTATATAAGACTTTATACTAGAGACCCGTCCTATCTTTGCACGGGTGCAATATTCCCGAACCAACCAATTTTTAAATCAGCTTCTTGGTTGAAAACCGTTAACGGATACGAAATGCAACTTTTTTGTACTTTGTAAAGCAGAAAACCAATTAAATAACATGTTTATTAACTAAACTAAAAATGCACATTATATTTCTAGCTTAGCAAGTAACGTATGTAACGTTTAATTAATCAAAAAGCAACGGTAGTTTTGTTCAAAACGCTTTTAGACCTTTCAAATAGCTATTAGTTTTTCAAACTATCTATAAACTTTATTCTCATTCAACAATAAACCTACCTTAAAACACGCTAGTTAATGCACTCAATAACTTTGTAACTAAGCCTCGGTTAAGTCCACGTTAGTTATCTTACTTAGTTACGTACAACAACGTAGTTATCGCTTGGAAGCAAACTTTGGATTCCGTTAGCTATGCGCCTTAAAATACAGCTTTAATGTGAGCCCTGGGACCATATTTTAAACAGAAACGATAAAGTTGAACCCAGAACTGCTAGGAGCCTACATAGTAAGTGATATATGTGGGGAATTGGGAATATTTTACATGTTACACGGAAGATTTCAGATATTTAAAGGTAAGGTACCTACTAGAAATTTTAATGATTTTGCTTGCTACGCTAACAGCAAACATAATTTAGGTAGAATATTCGGTCACTTAAAAGCTTTTGTTAATGCTGTTAGCCTAGATCATGTGTAGATATGTTTTAATTATGTAATAAACAATAAACATTAAGCTGGAAGAGGTTTATAAGTTCTTAATACCTTTGTTTGATGCGTGTTCTCATTCTAAGGTACCGTTTGCTAGTTATACATCGTTTCCGCTTTCCGAAGCAATCAAAATAAAACAATTCCACAAGTAGATCTGACTCCAGAAATCGGTGGTTACCAGCAATACTCATAAAATATCAATTGAACGTAAAATTAAATAAAGTAATTGGTTTCTACTGAATCAGAATATTCACAGAAGCGATGTTAACTGTAGTTATAATTGTAGCGGTTTTTATTGATACACCCAAAATAGATGTAAATAAAAACAAAATAACTATACACATAACTGTAAAAATACAAAAACATCAAAATACTAATTTTATTAACCAAATAAATACACAATAAAGATAATATTGCTTCATACAAATAGGTAACTACTATCACGTTGGTTAAGTTACAAAATCATCAATAAATCTCTTTTAGTTTTGCTAAACTAAATGTCGAATACATTGTTCGTTAATTATACCTGACGTTAATGCCACAATTAAATTTGCTTTAACTGAAACTCCAATCAAATCCATAACCATCATTTTTCAATTTTCTTTTTGTAACAACGCTCTAGTCACTCTTTGTTGTCGCATGTCAACATAACTCTTGAATTGCTGCTAAACGAAACGGTGCTCAATATTTTGTAACAAACAAGGAACAAAGGGCGATACCCTCCGAGCAAACAGACGGACAAGCGACCCGTGCGCGCGCGCCGCCGCCATCGATCACCAAATTATCACATTCGACACTCAAAAAGATGCACAAAGAGACGCTAATCACAGATAACAAACTGTCAATTGCCTCACGCTTTTATTGATACGTTTTTCACGCGTTTTTTGCAAATGATGCTATTCACAAGTTATGTTAAGTAAATAGTTAGTAGTGTAATGAGAGTAGGTACTAATATTGACTAATGAAAGCGTACGTCCGTATGTCAACAAGAGAATACCGTTACACGAGTCTTTATAAGGAAATGTGAGCCAAAACGAAGTGCTAAACATTTTGATTTTAACCAATTTACTCCGTTTTGCAGTTTTGCGAAAAAGAGCTGAGTCATACTAGAAAAGAAAATAAAAGACCAAGTCTGTTTGCATTAATATTTGCGGACTTGTGCAAAATCCCTAATATATTTTGATGCGGTTTCTATAATTCAGTAATTTTAAGATAAAATAAATAAAAACTGTCAAAAATTGCACACGTACAAAGCTCGATATTTACACAACAATAGGTACTTCAGTGGCCACTTCTGCACAGACTTTGTACCTAGGGCGAATATGCTTTTAATTATCACAATCGATTGCTAACAATCGATCGATTACTAATAACAATTCGAATGTGTTTCCCAAAAGTTTACAACAACAAAAAATATTAACCAAGTAGCTTAGTATTCTTGCAGTGTTTTGTACGTGAGAGATTAAATAAATATTATTTTATATGAAACTAGTTTTCCGCCCGCGGCTTCGCCCGCGTGGAATTCGGTTATATCGCACGAACTTTCATACAAACTTCCATTCCCTATTTCAACCTTCCACCATTTTTTACCGATAAAAAGTATCCTATGTCCTTTCCTAAGTTCAGTTCTATCTTCATACCAAATTTCATCAAAATCGGTTCAGTGGTTTAGGCATGAAAGCGTATCAGACAGACAGAGTTACTTTCGCATTTATAATATTAGTAGGGATAACAATGGATTTAATAAAACCTTAAGAATTGAGTTATCAAGGGTAAAAAAAGATTTCTTAAAAGATAAGCGCGTTTAAACTAATTTGTTTTTTTTTATAAATAAAAATAAAACAAATCAAAACGTAAAATACAAATGGTTATAAGTACAATTTGTGATGAGTTTGTATATATTTTTTAAGAGAATTGTTCTTTTTCCGCTGTTAATTTGTAAGTCATTGGCATATATTTTATCACATTTTATTTAGACTAAGGGCTGGTTTTTCAATAGTCAGATAAATTCTAACTGACAGAAAACTGTATGTTTTCGTTGCACGTCGAATACAAATATTTGACATGTATGAAGTGACTATGAAAACATTCCTATTTTCAGTCAGATAGCATTTATCTGACTATTGAAAAACCAGCCCTTAATATAATAAATCAGGCACATGACATATAAATAATAATCGTTATTTTAGAAGATTGTAATAATCTTTACCGTATTTTCGTACAAAAAGCTTCGTAGCATGCTAACTACCAATAAAATAACGATAATTATGTTCCTCGATTGGAGTGAGGCATCTAATTATTTAGTCGTTAGAATGCAAACATATATTTCTTGCGGTTGTCAACATACATGGCAGATACGTTCAACTCTGTCCGCATTTGTAATATAACAAAGAAATAATAAAGTTTAGGTACACGCTGTAAATACCAAGTTTATTAGTCATTACATCTTCATACGAAATAAAGTCAGCAAAGCGTAACATTTATTTCATTTTGCCTCGCTCGTCAGGGAACGAGACGCAAATAACTAAGGGATGAGTCTAAGGCTGCCTCGGACCGTGCCGTGACTCACGCGCAACCACATTACGTATGATACAAAAATAAGTTCGTTAAACCTCCTCGCTGCGCAGAAGCCTGATCAGCAGAGGATGTGGTCGTAGTCTAATTACAATTCGGGCTTAATGGGCCTTTAGCAAACAGCGGATTTTTAATGTAATAAAGTCGCTAATAAAGATTTATATTTAAATGTAGTTGTTTTAGTTGGTAATTGGCGGACGGCTGCGCGCGCGGTCAATGGTCGCGCCGCTGGAAGGTCGCGCCGCGGCCTTCTTTCGATCATCTCCACTAATGTACCGCGTGAGCACCCTATGTTTATTTCGATACACTAACAGTTATGCGTACTCTCGCATGCGAGATGTCGGCCACTTTTCTAGGTCGGCAATTGAGGCCGTATTAAATGATACACTAATAGAATCACTGGGAACAACGACGGTTCAGATCGCGGAAGTGATGGTCAATTACCGTGGCCGACGACTCGAGTCGACAAATCGTTTAAGAGACTCTCACGGTGACATTACAAACGGCTTAATAGGCACCCGAGTCTACTGCGAATTTCTTGTGAGAAAAAAATGTTATATGATATACAAAGTATTCAAAGTTCCACTTGATGGTTTGAAGAGGTAATTACGGCGTAGACTTCATGTTTATGAAGTGAAACATCCAGCTCAGGATAGCTTGATGGGCTGCATTATTTTAATCACGACCGGTAGTGGGTAGGTGTATAGATCCTAACTACGAGAGGGGATTGACCATTAGATGATACCCCTCACTACCACGAGAACGAGGCTCGATAACAAATGCAAGCAAATTTTGCATGCAGTGACAAAGCAACGCGTGAATATTGCAAAACTGGTTTTATTGAAGTAAACGGTATTATAAGAGGTTTTTAGGTGAAGGTGCAAGTTCATCCGTGCGACCTCAGAGCCATCTAGTGACATATTCACAATTAAGCCGCATTCAATAACTGAGAACATTTGAATTTGAAAACCGACAATTCCATTATTCGAAAATAACATTTAAAATTGACAATTGCGAAACTGCCATTTGAAGACCGTTTTGATTATGCGTCCAAGGTTGTCCGTCATTGTATGTTAACTATGGCTTTCGATAGCTTTGGAATTAAAGTGAGAGCGAACAGAAAAAGTAGGTGTGAGTGTAACATAAGTATGTATGTATAAAAATATTAGTGACCTCGAAATGTGGTACATGGTGCAGTGGTAGTGGTATCACCGTTAGAATAATGAGGTTATTTATCAAGTTGGTATTTGTTTCTGTCTGTACGCATTAAGATGAGATTAGATTAGCCCCACCATTGGATTCTACGCGATGTTCTACTGATATGCGCCGGCGCACAGTAATAAATTGTGTACTTACATTTTGGAAATTAGCATTCGATGTTTGAAACCGTTAAGGTAGAATTTATTGTTTAATTTTGTGTGTTACTTGGTTTACCTTTGTATCGTGTGTCTAATATGTTTTTCGTCTAGTGTCAAAGTTGTCGGCGATATACGCGATGACTTTGATGCAATACTTAATTATATTGTAAAATTGAATATTTTTGAAGCCACTGTGACTTAAAGTAAAAAATGTTCCTTCATTTTATTATGAAACATGCAAAAACTCCTTTTTTCAAGTACGTGCTCAAGACGGATAAGAAGTTGCACTATAAATAATAGTAAAATTACCTCGTGTCATATCATCGGTATAGGTAATCGTGATGGAGTCACGAATGTTGAGTGATCTCAAGGAGGAAGTATGTTTCCTCCAACGATTCCGTAATCCAACACTAAATCAAACAAAATACTTGTTAGTTAAAGTAACTGACAACAATCACGACTTCGGATACTCAGAATTAAGGCCAATAAAACATATACTAAAACTTCCAGCTATAAACGCAAATCGCATCGATAAAAACCTTTCTGTAACTATCAATATTTATATCGACATTTTCTCACGCTTTTCTCACCTCTCAAATGCAAATTGAGAAACTCCTTTCATAAAGTAACGAAGGCTACGCGTATCATAAATTAGAGTGAAAATGTACGAAAATGGAGTAAAAAACATAAAATCCCAAATTGAACCCGCAAACGTGATCTCAGGCGCAAACGACCACTTCACGGAAATGGGATCTCGTTCGGGGAGCCGAGAGGGACCGAGAAGGGCCGAGAGGGTTACAATACAAACACCGAACTCAACAGAACAACATTATCTTGCGTAAATCTCTTCTCCATAAAAGGCTTGATGAAAAAAGACATGCCAATCAAGCAGCGACAGTCGCATGGCTCACGCATTTAATTTTAATAAAGTACGTTTATTGCGAACGACCTCTTGTTGCCGGCCGTCCTTGCGAAGGCCGATCGTTAGCCCGGTATTATTAGAAATAGTGAATATCGATAGTATAGTGAGTATCGATACGTGACGAGTGTCCACGTCTCCGCGAACTCCGGCGCACGACACGACGAGGAAATAACCTTTACCTCTGACACTGATCAAACGCGCGTTAAGTTAATTTGTATTAAATCGTTAGACATGCACGTATTTATCGATTTAACGTATTTCTGAATGTTTGTTTACGTGAACAAATCCGCGTTAACGACTCTGTAATCATTCATAGCGTCATCATAAAGTGAACTCACACAATCATTAATTACGTCTTAAAAGGTTTTGATATAATGTTTGAATAACGTAATTTATATTTAAAGTCGTAATAAGCTTCGTGGATCATCGTAATTCGTTTTATTTCCAATTTAAAGATGTGTTCTTGACCTCTTAGTTTAGCAAAAGAAAATATGTTCTTGAAATTCTAAGCAAATGCAAATACGTCAAACTAAGTGCCTTTAGAAAGTAAGAAAGAATTAATCAACCGCGCTGGACTATTTATATTATCTTCCGCGTTCAGATAAAATTCGTTTTGCTAAGAAAATATATTGAAATCAATTAAGCAAACGTCTAGCGCGTTATAAATGATAGGTGTAATGAAATGTCGCTCAAGCGCCGGCGCAGCCCGGATGATTGATGTCGCTACACACCACTACACACACAACCACAGACACACAGCTAAGTGCCTCCGGTAAAAAAACCAAAGCACCCAAAACACGCGTTACCATTTTTCTCTCGCATTGCACAATACGAATTTGTTAACGGGAACCGGCCATCTCTACTTTTTTCTAAGCGCACACGCATAAATTGATAATGCTGGTAATTTGGCGTCCGGCCCGAATGCTCGGATGCCGTTGCTGCTACACTAATGAGTTTATAATGTAAGATGATCATATATTTTCAGTATCAATGTCTAGGTCGAGTGGAGTACTCACACGAATGGTAACATAATAAAACGAGAGCGAATTTAAAAATCGGAACAGTGAAATGTTGGTTCTGCGTACGCGTCGGCATTTTGTGGTCCAGTTCTAGCCCAATTTATTGCCGAGAGGCTAACTTAGCGACGACTAGTAGATTAATGCTTGTAAACTGGTGTATGTTCTTATTTAGGTGTGACGCCTGCGCAGTAGAGACAATGTGAACGAACTGCGTTAAGTGCGAGACTCGAAGTGAGAACTGCAAACAGTATAAATTATCGGGAACACAGTAACCTCTAGTAATTGGTCAAATGTCCAAATTGTTCGAATGTTGCTTCATTAGAATTTCTCCGGAGTACCGCTAAATCGACAGACCACGTAGTTTTCAAAATTCCCTCAAATTATCACACAATAGCTCGCGTGAAGTGTCGCAATGAGAATTTCGACATATTACGAGTAATTTAATTTTTTAATCTTGTTTGTTTCATCGATTCAATGAACCTATACCCATATCAAGTTATGCTTATTAAAGATTTGTAGATGTCTGGCGCCACACACGATGGATTTTCGGTATGAAATTATCCTTTAGCTTTGGTTTAATTCTATTTTAAATGTAGTTACTGACCTCTGCGCTTTTTTAACTAGTCGATAAATTCAATTAAATCCAGGATCTTTGACCACCTAGCAATATTCATTACAATAAGTTTTTCATACTTTTATATGGAATCATAAAGTTTTGGGCGAATAAGGCGATAATAATAAGACGATAAACGACTAATTAAAAATTGAAAAAAAAATGCTATCTGAGAAATATGTTTCAATTTATTTTTAAAAGGTTAAATAATACCATGGATGAAGGAGTAAAATAATACTTTATTGTTCTGCCTAACAATAATCATATAGGTTATAAAAAAAAAAGTTTATATAAAACATGTAGGAAGACAAGTATTTATATAATAAAAAGGATGTAACATGTTCCTATATGCCTATTTATTTCCTTACTCAGATGCTACTTAAGTTGTAAGTGCAGTGCACTTATTACGTATTATTTTTCATTGAAGTTTTTGCGGAAGCACGACCGACCGATTCATCATTCAATTCTGAAGATATGATGATAAAGTTTATAAATAAACTTAACTACGTAATTAGGAGCTACGAACCATAAATCAAATTTCGACGTTAGCAAAAAATTAAAAAAATAATATGGAAAATAACCTCAAAATTTCAGCTTAACCTTAAAATTAAATTAAAGTTTGAATTGTTTTAGGCCCTTCAATGATTATTAATCACAGTTAATATTAACAATATTATTAAGTCAGTTTAGACCTAAAATCTATCTAACGTATCCAAAATCTGCTTTTGCTGCGTTACTAAATATATAGTATTATTTTTTTGGCTTGACATTGTCGAAGTCTACAATAATGTCAACACTAAAATCCTTCGCATTTTTTTTTATAAACAAAAAAATATTTATCTTTAGTGTTATTTTAATATGTATAGCAAATTGTTTTTGTTGGTTGTTTAATTGAGACGAATTCCATTCTTAATCGTACTTTATTAAGTTTTCAGTCTTGCAACGATAGAAAACTTAATAAAGGTTCAAGACTCGTGGTTGTTACTAGCCTCTGAATATGATAAGTAACTTTAGGAATCTATAGGAGAAGCCTTTGTTCGGCAGTGATCGTCTTATGACCGAGACGGTGTCGAATTTTACATTTGTTCTACTTTCAACATGTGGTCTGATTCAAGGCTCGAAGAAAGCATTTTTACTATCGACTAAGACTATACTTTTTTTTTTAAATATTTTGTTGTCTTATGAGATAAACTAACAAACGAGTAAGCGGAAAGTGACAACCGCATCACGTCGGTGCGTTGCTAATAAATTGGGCACCGAATTTCGCACGTCTATAACTTGAGCTTTTATATCAGACCATTATCTTTTTACAGCCATAGAACCATACAGTCCATAGACTGGTATTGGCCTGACGTCATAGTTCAAGGTTGTTTAGGCAACGTTAAAGATGGCAGCGATCGGCCAGGACGCTGACGGCATCTTCGCTGATCTTCCTCGAACACTGACTCACGAGAGCGGGTTCGTGACCGGCGCAAGCGCAGGCAGTTTACCCATCTCGCGATTACACATCACTAATCTACTGAGAATTTTTTTATTACCGTAATTAAGATTGTGCGTGTTTCGTTTCAGTGTGAAAAAGCTGTTGAATCGTGAAACTTTATAAGTTTATCGGCGGTGATCTTTGATAATACTGAATGTGATAGATCATCCTAAAATGCTCTTATTATAATTATGTGTCTGTCTGGGGATCTATTATATTTTATTTATTTATGTATCAATTTCATAAATAGCTTTTCAGCAAAGCTCTAAGCTTTGTGTCGTTATTTGACAGGGAAGTCCATCTAACGACTTAGCCTGCCTTTCAAATTGTAGATATACCTTTCCACCTTAACAACCGTTGGTGTAAATTGCGATCGTAAATTGAAAAACAAGTAAATATTGACCCAAAGTTCGCCAATGCTACCGTTACAAGTGCCCACGGTACCGTAAGGTCGTGAAAAACTTCAAATGTCAAATGACAATATCATTGGTGGAATAAACGCCTCGGGGTATCAAGTTAACTGTTGTATACAACACTTATTTACTTAGTACTTGTACTGGTATATAAGAGTTTAATATAAAATTGATATTTCCAAATTTAACTTATCTTCAACAATAATGAAACTAATCTAAAATATTAAATGAAATGTGTTTGCGAAATATTAAATAATCTATCGAGGTTCGGCTGTTTGGTTGAGGTACCCTTTCATACAAAAATACATTTCTAGTTTGTTTAATAATTTAATTTAAACCATACAATACGTTGGCTGAATATGCCTTCTTTATATTTGGCAACTTATTTATTCATGTATCGACCTACGTATCTAATCAATCAAACTCATTGATCAATTAAATAAGACATTTTTTTCTGCAAACTACGCCACCTTTTTCTATGTTTTTATGACGTAGTTAATACTTTTTAGTAACCCGGTTTTTATAAGATTTTTCAAAATGTTAGTCATGACGGGCTTTTACTCATTAAGTGCTGATTCACCAAACATTAGTGTATGAAATTCCAATCATAGTTTTTTTGTTGTTATACGAATAAATATCATGTTTTTCCTACCATAGAACAGTCATCTTTTAGCTACAGTAATATTTTTTGTTTAGTAGTAAAAATATATTTCGATAAAAACTAGTCAATACATAAACATTAACAATGTGCGGCATATTAGTTTATTACTACAAAAGTGTATTTAATATCATAACACAGATAATCATAATCATCTAAAACGAAAACTAAATATGAATGATAATTTTTGTTTAAACTTGTTTTTTAAAATACGAACTCGAAAAAAAATGCAACAAACAAAGCCTATCAAATATCAACTCTGGCAACATTAATTTCACATTCTGCCTCCACAAAAACTGCCGCCAAGCAGCTGTCGCCGTCTGAACGTAAACGCTACAAAATGGCGGGAAAACTCAATTTCATAAACAGAACACATAAAACTTTTACTTGATACTAACAGACACATAAATTCACGCGGGCATTTTAGAAGCTATTTGTGTGTTGTGTGTCTGGAGTTTTCTTTTTTATACTTACGATACAACTAACCTCAATATTTGCATGAGAAAATTTGATATAAAAAAGGAGAAAAACTAAGTTTCAAATTAGATTATTACATAAACATCATAATTTGATTAAAGTGGTAAGTATATTAAGATAAACAATAATTTTAAAAATAAAACTATTAAATGCCTTGAGTTACAAAATTACTAACTAAATGCAAGCACAAGAGATTATCTTTTTACTTAATATTTAGGTACATAGTACATAGTTAAATTTTTAGATATCTCAAGTTCTCTTTTTCCATACCCATCTCTAAAAATACATCGGTTCTTCAATTTTCCGCGCCATATCCTTTTATCGATACTTAAATCTAGTCGATATCGCGACATTCTAAAAAGCAACGTTCGAAGATCAAAACGTGTATCGCATCTATTTTCGTACAGAGTATTAAACTATTTCTAGTAATAATTGGCTTTAGGGTTGTAAAGTGTACATTGTAAGTGTATATTTGTTGTATTGCAAAGTGCACATTGTATGTTGCAGAAGTATTTATTTATAGCCGGAGCCGGGCCCAGGGATAATTCCCGACTCGCCGGCACAATAAGACCATCGCATCTCCATGTCCTTGAAGAAACTATTAATAGATCACTATAAAAAGACGGACCCTATTTATGTGTCACATTTCAATAGATGCTAAAGATAGGTGTAAAATTTCATACGAATCGACGTGTAAACAGGCTTGGCGGTTGTGATATTATTACTTGATTATTGTGCGAGAAAATAGCTTATTTCTTATGTCTTTTTATTAATGTTTGAAGCAGAACCAATGGATTAAATGGGAGAGCGTGGTTTGTTGCAAAACCACCCATGCCCCTTTTAATTTTATCCCGGCGCGTCTTTACAAAAAGTTAGCACCAGCATAATTAACATTTAACATACCAGAGGCTTCGTACAAAGCTCGGGTTGATTTTTTTAAAACACATATTACGTCTATTTATATCGAGAACGGCATTATCGCAATTACCCATTACGATTACGACTCTTGTCGTATTTTATACAATACATGAGTCGTTAAATATTTTAACCCATCGAAGGCCGGGCTTTACTTATAATATATTGTGGAATATTGCCTTTGTTGGTAGTTTTATATTCCTTGATAATTTCAGAACAAAACTATTTTAAAATTATTTAGTTATTAAATATATAACACGGGTTGGACGAAACTTTCGCGGTTTACTGTTAATTGAGTAAGATGCGTGCGCGCAGCTCGTAGCAGATCGTAATTTCATATAAAAGACATCAACGCGTTATTGCGGCCAAATATAAATACACTTTTAATTAGTAAGACATTAGTTTTAATGGCTATCATTTTTGTGATCAAAATATTAAATATCAAATTAACATATAACCATAATCATAAAATAAAAAAGGAAAATAAAACCAAGTTTGTGCAATAAATTATCCTTTTAAAGCTCATCAATACCTAATAATCATTCCTATGATAATTTTATTATATTGAAAAAATAGAGACTTAACAGTTAACATTATATTATAAAGTATTGACACTTTATGCAATATAATCCTTAAGAAAAATCTTGAAAAATGTACATACAAATAATGAAAAAGTATAATTTCAAATAATACATAGTTATATGTTTGAAAATATACTTATCTTCATACCCATTTTTATATCTTTCGATAAGTAAGTTAGAAGTAATCAACCGTCGTATCTTTGTTTACATTTATAAAGGATATACAAGATCAAGTCAAGCTGTACATATATATTTTTATATACAAAGATATATCCTATTTGTTAATACATTCGAGCAAACATCATCACTGTTTATAGTAATCATTTCTAAACTCGGCATTTCCGCCTTTTGTACCAACATGGTGAATAAACGATTAAAACCATACTTCAAGTATAACTGACACTTTGATTTATACAGAGCTAAATTATAGACGCGCAGAAGACTGACAGACAAGCACATTCGCATTTATTACCCAATAACCATTATGTACAAGTTTTTCCTGAAATCTCTTATCTACACTGAAATTAGCGCTAAACTCGCAATAAAGGCCGTCGCTAACGGGACAGTAATGCAGCCGGAGTACTAACAAAAGTAATCACCTATTAGTGAATCTACTAAAGTGGAGGTTTCGCAGGAATTGATGGATCACTTAAAGTGTTACGGTAAATGAAATATATATTGGTGTGTAGATGGATGGCTGACCCAGTGAGTGGTATAAAATGAATGGTCCGGTTGTTGGGTGCAATGGGATGTGGGTCGCAGCAGTGGATCTGAGTAACGGCGCGGCTAATTGTACATTAGTGCGACAATGGACACGTCGCGCGCGTGCGCGGGCGCAGACGCGGAGCCTAGATCAATGTTATCAAATGATCTAACAGCTAAAAATTAAGGGCGAGTGGTACTCGCAAGCTGAGGGTTCCGTAGGTACATTATAAATATTTTTCTTCCGCTGTGCAGTTTTTCGGTTGCAAAATTTTCCCGTTTTAAAAAGTACCATGTGTTAATAAATGCATGTGTTAATCTTACATTAACGCTGCATTTCAAAGTTTCACACACATCCGTTTTGTAGAATGAGCATGAGTGAACGAGTTACAAACACACATACATACTCATATAGTTTTGCATAAATATTGTAAGTAAGATAGTAATTTTACTACAAATTTACGGTTATAAGATTCTATTTTTATAAATACGTACTTGAAAACCTTGCTTGATGCCCAATTTCATTCTAGGTCAACGGGAAGTATCCTATAGATAAATTTTGTGACAAAATATGCAGGATAAACTACTTTATGTAATTGCGTTGTCCTAGTAGTCAGGTTTTTTCAGGGCTTAAAGAAATCATAGACCACATTTTTGTTCAATTATAGCTTTATAATATTATTTAATCGTATGTTTCGTTTTGTATTTTTCTATTAGAATGGAAGGGTTTTAACAGAATGTCAAACAGAGGTGCATTTAATTTTTCCTAAAAGTTCCTTGATGTTTATCTTTTTGGAGCACGCAACCCTAAAATCCTAGGGCTTTTGAACTGCCTGATAAGTTTAAGACTATGCCTAATGAACGAAAAGTTTTGCTAATTTTAAAATACTTTTACGTTTTGGTATGGTATTCAATGATTGGAACAAAAATGATTATGTTAATTCAAACGTCAATGAAATAAAAATATAGTCGTAGGTAAAGTTTACCTTAAAATTTTGAGCCGAAGTGTATACGTAGGTAACCAATCGTTTTCGTTGAGTAATAGAAATCAAACTTTTCTTAATAAGTGTGGTATACATTGATATATGTTTAATAATGATCTGGTTCACGATAACAAGATGTCGCCAGTAGGTATAAGATTTAAATCGTTCATAAACCAACGATAAATAACCATATCGAATTGAAAATAAATCCTTTCATAGGATTGTAAATTATATTATTTTATTAATAAGCATCAATATCGCAAAGCCACGCAACACATTAATAATCTGTTTGCACGGCACATTAAATATTTAATCGATGTCCTTTGAATTATAAATAAATAAATAAATGACACATTTAATAGTACCTATTAGTAATCGCTGCTCGTATAGATGTTACAATTAGAAGGAGAGCAATAGCTAGGACGTTCCCAGGACACTTTATATATATTCAAATCACAGACCGGTGGAATCAGAGCGCCTTCCTAATGCCCCTCAGTCGTATAATAAACTTATATATCTCCTACATATACGAGACACAGTGTAACTTAATGCAGTATTCTAGTTTTTCGCATTCGCGTGTTTTTACTCTGCAATGCCATGGTGGTTTTAATGTATGCCTTCACGGAGGCCAACACTATCGATTAGCAAAAACGAATAGTTTCTATTAGGCGCGGCGCGTGAGTTGCACACAGATGACAGGCGACGCATGCGATTAAAAAGCAGTTAAACATGGGTAGCAGTGAGTTTGTATGGTGTCGATAAATTATGGATAATTAATCGATATGTTATGATGTACTTTACCATAATCGAATTCTTATTAATCTTTATTGTGTTCATGACATATTGATTACGTTTTAACAGTGACAGGTATATTTAAGTTGAATGTGCAGTTTTTTATGTTTTTCTGGATACTGAAAAACTTGTTCTACGTCTGTAGATGGTTTTGCTCGCCTGCACAAAGCTATCTGAGCGCGACGCAGCCTGCTTGTGCAAATAATCGACTCAGTAAGCTCAACTTTGAATGTACTTACCAAATTAAAGCATTTTTCAAGCGAATAACCGTGAAGTAAGGTTTAAATGGGCTTTAAGTAGAATGGAGTTTTATTAAAATTTCTTGAGAAAGATTATTGTAGTGACATTTATTGAGGAAAATGGTAAGAAGGTTTCTTCAAATAAATAGAGGGGTAAAATCAAGAAGACTCACATCGCTTTAGCCACATGTAATATGGCTTAATAATTCTCAGATTTGCTTGTCAGGTTTCATCCCAACAAATTAAACAATTAGACATAAATGTTCCGGGACAATCATAATTTCACATGCCTTATCTGCATAGTGATGAACGCTATACGCATATTAAATGTAAATAATAGTTCCAACACAAAATACATCTTTTCATCTGTGTGAACCACTTTAAAAGACCACTTATGATCATGTTATAAATGCACGGCGTACCGTTAGCTCGTGAAAAAATCTAATACACAATCTGAGAGTCGGAGCTTCCGTGTGCGCCCGCGCAGCCGCGCCAGCCACCAGCGCCGTGTGAACTTCTCCGACAACCTATCATTTCATCAAAAACAACAGCTTTTATATCTACAATCCCAAGATTATAAATTTACACCCTATTTGTGATGCTGTTAGCTTAATTCCTAGTTATCAGCACATCGTTAAGCATTAGGCTTCCTAGTTAAATTTGCGGTAAATCTGGCGCCGGGTCACATGAATATTTTCCGATATCGCCAATTGGACAGTAGACTCAGGCGCAGCGTGTAACGGGACCGCGCTGGCGGCTTTGCACACAAATTAATGAGTGGCGTTCAAGGCCGCCTACAAGCAATCGACATAGATACATCGGTGTGTCGGCAATGAGAACACGACGCGACGCGGGCGCCGACGCCGCGCGCGCAGCCCGCCCGTGACACTGACACTGACATTGACTGCACCACCCGCAGACACACACACAAATTGACCATTGCCAATTCGCAAACTAATTAAACTCCTAATCACCAATCGCAATTCAATTACTCGATATATTGTGTATACAACTCTCTCCTATTGAAGAAGAAAGTTATGAATCACTATCGAAAGGTTCGATTTGAATGCTTTAAATTAATTCTTATGTGTGTTTGTATATGGTATAGATTTGTTAACCTCTCCATTCAGAGATGTGATGTCATTAATTTGGATGGGTTTTTTGTTGTGTACCGTTGTTGTCCCCCTCCCCACTTCCTCTAAATAACCTTGATACTTTCAGTTGCTAGTTTTGCACTGCTCTTGTTGCTGTCATCTTTTGTGGCCGAGTTAGCTCACAAAAAATATCAATCAAAATTCTGGCACAAGAGCCCGCGGCGCTTGCGCCTCTCGCTCCACTATTGTAACTACCTACGTACCTATACATCCACTACACATGGAAAATAACCTAAAATCAAGCTCTCTTTTTTTGTATGAAACAAACATATAAGTAGTTGATGGAATCGTTAAACAAAATTGGAGAAGTAGAAATTTGACATTTGAAAGTCATCTGATGTGCGAGTTTAGTAATTGCTCTCAAAGATTCAATGATCTAGTATCTACAGATCTATTCCTATTATATCTTCAACACATTGTGTTCACCGTATATTTACCACTTTTGACCCAAAAAGGAGCGTGTTATTATTGTACTAATGTACTAATACGCCACTACACGTTGTGTAGGTATAATATAATTAACTTCCAAACGGATGAAACATCATTTCTTCGGCTAAATTCTTCTAACAACCACTGAACTTAGAGCAGCCTCATAAAATCCTTCTGAACTTAGTTTAAAATCCCTGTTGAATCACTATTAATCTTTACAATTATATTAAACGCAAAATTCCTTCTTGTCCATTCCCGCCGCCAAAGACACATCTCTAGAACTAACGATTTGCGAGTGGTTTACTGGTCACTAATTACCCCGCACTGACCCCGGGATTGCTTCACTTGAACTTACTGTTTACGAGTCTCTCAGAACACGCCTCGATACCTGCTAGCTTGTAAATCATATCATCTATCGAAAACTTTCCACATCAATCGCTCACACCATGATTGGATAACACTTTTGAAATATAATAACATACAATTTCAGAAATAATATCTATAGGTTTATAAATCTAGTTTTAGCTTCGTTTATCTATAAGTCTGAAGTTAAGATTCTCATCCTGTTTAGAATTTAAATGACAAAATTAAATAGAAGCCACAAAAGATTACAAAGTTTTTATTGTCGCGCCGACAACAAAACAAAACATGTAAAAGAAATTACGCTGGAAGTACACATTGCATAAACTTGAATAATTTCCTCTCGCATAATGATTGCAGGCAAGAATTACTTTACAATCACAAGAACTATGAAGTAAGGAACAAGATATAGCATGCGCTTGCGACGACGGGCAAGTTCAGTGACTCTGCGTTCCCTTGAAGAAGGTAAAGAGTCGAATGCGTTTGCGAACCTGTTTCTGGGTCGCAATATCTCCTGTTTGGACGTTGATTATTGATGTTTGTGTGGTTTGATGTGTGGCGAGGTATGCGGGGAGCGCTGGCGTGGCACGTAGCTGGTGTCTGTTACATAAGAATTAGCGAAGTGGCTGCGCCGGCGCCGCGGGGTCATTGGCAACGGCCGGGGCTCGCGACAAAGTTCAAGGGTATGTCGGCTGGGTGCACTCCGCGCCGTTGTTCCAACGATGACACTTCTATACAACTATGAATCTACTTTGTGCAACATTCGAAAAACGCTACTATTACAAGTTTGACTCACGTTAAAGGTTGATGCACGACTCGTGTCCCTACCGTGGTAGTCCTACCATTCCTGTTAGTCCTACCAGCCGCAAAAAACCATGACTCGTGTCCCTACCACGCGGTAGTCCTACCAAGCATGGTCTAAAAGCATGACTCGTAGTCCCACCACATGAGGTCCCACCGTGTTACTTTTTTTAATACGTATTAACAAAGTTTAGTAAGAATTTAATTGAACATGTAAAATTTTCATCTGTTCAAAACTAGTAGCAGTCAAAAAAACTTAGATTTTTTTATAGAAATTAATATTTTAACAATAAAATAATTTGGGTATAAATAATTATTAAAATACCAGGCCGTCATACATGTAGAGGAGTTAGTTAGTATACTGTGTTTGTCTTTCAGGGGCAGGACCACATGAGTAAAGAAACTGAACAGAGACAAAGCTACATACGAATGCGCTGTGACAGGTACATCACTACAAGTGCAACGCGTGTGTGTGCGTGACCACTGGCCGCTTGTCACGTATGAGCCGAAACCGCTTCAAACTAGATCAGCCAGTGGTCAATCTCAGGGCGTGCAGGCGTGACGCGACGCTCGAACGTTGTGCGTGTTTTGTTTTTGTTTTCGAGTTTCTCACATAATACGTAGTAATACTTTTGTCCCTGCGTTAACAATGGGTACAAATGACTATAGATTTAATATTCCAGAAAAGAATGGTTTAGTCTATGTATCGGGCTATTTATACAGAAAATGTCTGGAACATCACAAATGTGAGAAAATAAAAGCCTATGTTAATAGATCCGAACAACCCATAAATATAGGAAAAGATTCTTTTTTTTGCCATTATAAGGACTTTAATGAAGGTAGTGTGAAATCAGGTTTTTTGATAATACCTCCTGACAATTTTATTGAATTTGTTGAATTGCTTGAGCAAAAATTTCGCGAATATTTTGATCTTCATATTAAAAATGTTAATATTGGTAATGACATATTAGCACGTTTGCAAAATTGTACATTTCATATGCCATGTGAGTGTTTCCCATTGGTTTATTTGAAAAAACTTTATATTAGATTTAGAATTTATCATTCGATTAAAAGACACAACAAATTATTTAAAACCCAAAAGTAATAAAAAAAAATATTTAGAGTATGTAATTTGTAAAAAAAAACCTATTTTAATAAAAAATTTGAAAAAAAGTACATTTATATTTTTAATTTATTCAATTGTGCCAACCCTACCAAAATAGGTATAAATTTTGCTAGCTCTTTAGAAGCTTTGTCTCTGTTCAGTTTCTTTACTCATGTGGCAGGACTGCCATTTGTACATTTTTGTTGCAAATTTTGTATGAGTACAATTGCTACACTGAAATAGAAATGCAGACTTCCTCGAATTATTTTAAAATCATTCAAGGGAATTCATTCCCTTGGTTTAGTAGTCATTTTCACTTCTAACTTCTTTGCATTATTTGTGGGTTTTCGAATTGAAATATTGTAAAGTAATATACCTTTGGCCTTATGCAATATTTTTCACTCTTTCACCTTGCAACCCTGTTCAAAGCAGTATTTTCAAAGAATAAAAATGATCACCCCGATGATTAAAAATGCGTCTACATACTAGGATATCATAAAATAAGGGAGGGTTTGCAATGAAACTAATGTTTGGTACAGTATCATGCCCGTAGCACACGGGTTGCGATTCTGTTGAGGTGCCGCGTAGCTTTCGCACGTGTTTGTCGAAGTCGTCAAAAATAAAAAGCGAAACCGCATTTTTTAATAACATGAACGTTTATTTTACAGAAAAAATAATTAAAGTGGTTATAAATAGCCCTATTCTTAGGGACATAGGGACACGACCCTCTAAGATATGTTATAAACCTAAAGATATTCAAACAACAAAGACCACGTTTCAATTTCTTTTTTTTTTGATAGATAAAATAGACCTGTCAGCTATCTTTTGATTCTTTAAAAATAGCCTGTCTGTTACCTCTTCCGCACCAGGATACCTACATTAAAGACTTTCTTTAAAGAATATTTTTTCAATAATTGATAGAAAAGGCGGTAAGGTGCTCGTGTTCCAGGGGCACCAGTATTACCGAAAAAAATGCACTTATATAAGTTTTATACAGTGAAAATGAGACTGCATTTAAATAAACATTGGAATTATAAAATTATTAAATTCATTATTTTTTCAAAGGCATACACAACGAATAGCTTTAAGTGTAAAAAATAACAAAGTAGTATTGAAAAACTAATTAAAGTAGTATTAAAAAATTTAACGTAGCTTTTTCTAATTTGCGTAGTAATTGGGTAAGTACAAACTTTAATCGTACCGTGTAATCAGAGCATTATCTGATATTTGATTAAAAATGTCAAATCTGTGTCACTACTCATTTGAAATTTTGTATAAGCTGCCAGGTCGAACCAAAAACTAGGAATATCGGTTTTATTTTTTATTTTTTTCAGTACCGGTACTGCTATATACAGATTAACGTAAAGTAACCATATTTTTTTCTTACCTCAAAAATACCTTGTGGTGTTTTAGAAACACGTCAAAACTGACGTTTGACTGTGGTTTGAATTGAATTGTGTGAATTACGGCTTTGTTTTAATTCATGCATTCAAATAATTTATTTGTATTTATTTACCGATATTTGCGTCTTAGAGTACTTTAGTATCGGTACTTTATTTCAGTAGAAACGCACTGGCAGCATACTATATTTTATAAAGGCACTTCATCAAACTTGACAACTTTGACATCCTAAAATATAAAAACATATTTCTCTCACTCTAACGGGATGTCTCAATTATTTGTCTCCTTGGCAGCTATGGTCGCCTAGTAGTTTTTTTATAAAAATAAAATACGTTTAATAAGGCTACACGCCCGACGTCTAGATTTTCATCAAAGAATTTTGCCATTTCTATACTTAATTGATTCTCTTTTTTAAAGATCTTGTTGTATAAATAAGGCAAAGTTCTTTCCATTTTACTTTCCAAGCTTATGCCTAGATATGATGACAAACAATTTTTTGGCTTAAATTTTCTAAAAAATATGGTCATATTTATGTAATAAGTACTTACGTAAATATATTTTTTTTCTATTAATGAGCAGGGTCTTTACTTAATAGACTTATATTAACTTAGAAAAAACGTTTTTACGATGGCTGTATGCACTAATAGTATGCATGATATTGGAAGATTGCATGTTTGCGCATTGCCTTAACACTTACTTAACATCTTTAAAACTTATGATATACATCACATGCACATGCGTAACGTAAGAAAAACTCTCTCAATAAAGGTCGTTGAATTGTTATTATAGATTAACTCCTTCGTGAATCTGAGAGCCTAGTAGTTTTTTGTCGAGAAAATATAAATACCCACTACAAAATTAAGTGAATCAACAAAATAATACTTTATAAATATTAGAAAAAAAGGCAATTTTTTTTTCCCTTAACATTCATTCACGGATTAAAATTAGAAAGGTTTAATTAGCTAACTACACTCCAATAGTTAATACGGTGGGTCTACCAGTCATAGGTATATTTTATTTATTTACACGTCTGATAGTGATAGCCCAACCGAGCGGTGGGACCACGAGTCGTAGAAATTGCATCGCTAGTCCTACTGGTAGGTCAAATAGTAGGGACACGAGACATACCTCTAAAGGTTAACATTCTTAAAATATTTTTTACATTTTCTATGAAATCATCATCAAATTGTTACCAGTTTTCTTATCATATTTCACTTCCTTTTTTTTCAATGCTTATAGTCTTATCGATCGATATCACGTAATCCCTGCGCGCACGCACTCGGCGTTAGTCATTAGCGCGTTCTCACGTCAAACGCATTAGCTAATTTGTCAATGCTGGGTGTTTGCCACCTTGTTAACCCTTAAATTGATATTGGTATACACGGAGTACACTGATTTCAAAAAATTCTACAACATTTTTTATTTATAAATTATTAAATATTTTATATGGTATGACTTTAAATTTCACTAATTTTGTTAGAAACAAATTTTATCAGTGGTAGCATTTATATTAAACTGTAAAAATCAAAATTTCTGCGAAGCAGCCCGATGTGTCTGCGAACCGGTGACGTATTATTGATATTTTTAAACGATTTTTTTGGTAAATAATATTTATTTGGAATAACATTGCATGCTAAAGAGATACGTGGGTGCCTACTTTAGTTATTTTATGATAAAGTTACATAATAATGACTTTATTGGCGCGCAAGATTTTGTGTACTCCGTAAATACCATTGCCAAATAAGCAGTAAATTACACTTAACAAACTTCGGTATTCACGAAGTACATTGCCAAGCTCTATACATAAGTTTTTATTTATTTTGTGGTTGTATAACACCACATAAGGGGTGTTTTTATTTAAATGTTCGATTTATCTACAGTGCTTAATGTTAAGACGCTCGCACAAGATTTTAGCTTTGGTTCCGGCAGACAGGGGTAGTCGACTACCCTCAGTTGGGACATGCTGATCTCACTATCCAGGACGCCATTCAAAAGCCGAAATTATATTGTTTTCTTCAATTTTATATAAAATTGGCCCTGCGGTTTCATCCAAATGACTTTTCCCGTGGAAATGAGGCTTATTTCTGCGGGAAAAAGTATCCTAATTTCTTTTAGGGTGTCGACCTACCTTTATTCCTAATTCATCAAAATCGGTACAGCCGTTTTTACTTAAAAGCGAAACACACATACAGACAGCAAGACATACACATTCTCACATTTATAAGTAATATTATTAAGGATAATTGAATTATTTTTAATAAATAATGATAAAAATAAATAAATGAATTTTGTCGTATTCCTGGCAACGTACTCCTCCTAGTACATAGATAGTTTACTCAGTAACTGGCAACGTCATTCGTGAAGTACATTCATTTTCGCGAAAACTGAAAATGTTGGATTTTTTTTTGTATTTTTTTTATGCATTTTGGGTTATAACCAATCGAGAAAGTTCAAAAAGAAAGTTAAATTTGGACTTAACTCATCTTGCCAATTTAAGGGTTAATTACCACCACTGTTTATTTACAGATAGACTTTACTTGAGTCATAAAGTAATAAATGAAGTAAGAGGAAAATATAAAAAGTATTACAAATTTTCAAAGAGTATAGATAACATTCTAAAGTAACTTTATTCTTCTCAAGTTCGATTTAACCAGCAAGTTCAAGGAGAACTATTAAAATAGAACTGAATCGTCGTTTATAAAAAGTTTATGTTTCAGTTTTATGAATAGCTTTAATAGATCCTTAATAGATACCATAAAACTTTTATACAAGCACTTGTGCTACATTTTTGCAGCGTCTGTTACATGTATGTATCGCATCCTCGCATCTATGCTTAGCTTCATTTATGTATCTGAACTTACATTTATGAGCAAAATAAAAACTTTTATAGGCTTTCTTATTCAGACGACGGCATAATACTGAGCGGGTGACTTATTCTGACATATACAGCTATCTTCGTAATTACTTTTGATTACCACACGATACTATCAAATAATTAATATATCGCGAACATAACTTTAGTTGCTAATATTTTATTACGTAAATTAAAATGATGTTAAAAGTTTTAACTGCTCATCCGTCCGATTATACCACACCGCGTTTCAACTTAACCTATCATGCTAACATGCCGCAAATTAAATCCTATAAGAATTGCTATCCACCGCAAAATAATATTAAATTCATGAGCACTACGACAATTAATACAGTATTAAAGTGAATGTTAATGGCTTATCTAAACGTGCTAATTTCGTTTAACGGTAAAGCGTTATTTGTTATGATTCAAGAGTGTACTATATGATTCATGGCCTGCTATACGTAGTGGTAAACAAGCCCACGTGAAAAACCCGGCGGATATCATCTGTAGGTCAAGTTTGACACAGTTACGATGAACTTCACCTTGTATAATGACCCACTGTTTTTTAAATAAACTTTTACGCCCACGGTTGGCCACTTAAAAATTCACTTGAGCATTGTGGCTACATACCATAAAGATTTGACGAGATTGTTTTCCAGTTACAGTTGATATTTATTGAAAGTATTTCTTATGAAGTGTCTATTAAGTATAATGGAGTTTTAATTTTTGAAATTGTTAACAGGTAACATTCTCGTGAAGAGCCAATTTAATGATAACCCGAAGTATTAATTACCAAAAGGTCACGTGAAAAAGGTTCATCATCATAAAATGTTATGCAATATAATTAAGTACAGAATCGAACTTCCGAGTGTATCATTCCCTTTATGGTACCTCTATTTGCAGTAAATGTTTATGAGATCGTGAAAAACTTAAACAACATTCTTCATTTAAAGCATCAATTAATTAAGCAACACATAGCTCAAATTACATAAACGGGAACATTTTTCAAATTAAAACGCTCTACGTCTAAGCTGCGCTCGCGCAGTCTAGAAGAGCCTTAATTAACAATAATAAAAACAAAATACGACGTAGCCGCAGATTTTTGGGGCCGTTAGCTTTTATTGATATTATTAATTACCTACCTACAAATAGCCAATAAAACAGCAAATTGCAGATTTTATTGAAATTATGAATTATTTGATTCCGTTATTTTACAATATTTAATATAAGATCTAAGGCTGGTTTTCTCTCTGGGTTAACGAGTCTCTGCGTTTAATTAACTGAATATTCGTCGTTAAAATATATAGGTAGCTTTCCTTTGAACAGCTTCATGCAATATGGTACACCATTCATAATATTAATAATTGTTTTATGGATGATAAGAAAATACATTTCTTTAGAAAACCATTAAATTAATATTAAGTGCTTCTTTAGTTTACTGTTAAAATTTTTAATTTTCCTGTCGAATCTAAAGCTATTGAGGATTCAGGGCATACGTTTCTTCAAGGTTCTATGAACGAAATAGTTATGTACCCAATACCTTAGGTACCCCAAGCCCTCGACTTTGTACAATAGTGTTGTTAAGCAATGGTTATTAATTGCCAACAGATACTGGTGTTTAAGACTAACTGGATAAAATACACAAATTTTAAATAATTTAGTATAGTCGTCTTTACAATTAGTTTTAGTTTTTTTATTACTTATGTATGTAAAACAAAAAAGTCTGCAAAAAATACCGGCCGAATTTGTACAAAATTTGATACACAGATAACATATTGGCACAAAACCTCGTTCAAAAACGAGTAGTTGGTATATTTAACAAAATAATGTATGTACCTACCATAAGAATGTACCATTCACAAAATGAAAGTCATTTTTCGGTTGGCACTACCGTTTTGAAAGGCGATGAGGCATGTGAGAAAAAATGGCAAGCGTCTTCTTGAGAGCCTTGATCTAAAAACCAAGAAAGGGGTTAATATCCCAAAGTATATAGGTACAATAACATTCTAAAAAATTAAATCCCTAAAATAAAAATCGAATCATCTTATGAAATAGCCATTGCCACTGTGATTCTAACCTCTGGTGCCTTTGTTTGGCACGATTAGCCAATTATTTCAACAACTTACTACTTAACTAAATCATACTGATATGCTCTCTGGGTTTTATTACAGTACTTACTCCTTAGTTCAATCTCACTTCGAAGGTCCTTTGTGGTGCAAGAGCACATACGTTTTCAGTTCAGAAATCCACTATTCAGTGTTGCCAGCCCTACTGTTTTCACACATCGAAAATATGTTTTCTGTTTCATTCCTAATATTGACTGTTTTTCAATAAGCGTTCAACGCCACCTATTACACTATACAAATATTTTTTGAAATCTTTTTTATTTTACCTACTGTTTTCTACTGTTTTTTTTAATGGTAAGCTGCTGTTTTTTAGTTTCTTAGGGCTGGCAGCACTGCCACTATTACACTAGTTCATTCCAACTCATTAGTTCAAACAATATTAGTTATTTTTTTATAGTTCTTCAGTAAGGAAGTATTCCATGTTGATTCCACGCAATTATTGGTAGAAAAGGACACGATTTGCCGCATTGTTATTCCTCATAGAGTCATGAACACAAGATATCTGCTCGTAAATAACGAAGAATAGAAGCCGACTATGGAAAGCAATCACAAAAGATGGCATTTAGGAGCACTCAACATATTTTATAACTTGGCTCATTAATACACGCTCAGACAGTGCCTTTGGAAATGGAGTTGCTGCCTTCCGTCAGAAACATTGACTTATAGTAGTTATTTTATATATTTCCAGAGAACTAGACAAAGCGACGCAGAAATTAGTGTCTATTAAATCCTGCGATTGCTACTTCCGCTAAAGCTAACTGTTTTTGTATTGACATCACTTATTTTTGAAGTACCGGCAAAGTTATTTAACTGAAATATGTATAACTAGAAAATAAATTTACTTCTTAAATGGAATATTAATCGAAATATATCGCGAACTAGTAAACCAATGGTAGATCATTAAATGATCTCTCACTGCTCACTCGAACTATTTAAGAGATCGGTCAATTTCATGCCTTTAACCCGTTTTCTTTGCCTAGGTACGATACCTACCTTCTGCTCGTTATTCCATCACTCATAAAAATAGCCTGGATGCATAAACACTAGAATTATACTGTCTGAGGTTTAAATTAATTTTATGAACGCCTTTTATAAAATAACGAAAATAAAGGGTTATTTTGCTGTAGACTTGTTGATTGCTGGAATAGTCTATCTATAGTACCTATAATTAATACTTACGAAGGTTTGTATGAATTTGAGGTTAGGTTATTTATCGGTGTACCTACCTACATAAAACATTATTAATCATGCGACTTCGCCTGCGTAATTACTTAAATAAAACACAGTGACTATGTATGTTTCAAATTTTCTAAAAGCATTAGTGTAAAGAGAACACGATACTTTTTTTTGAATGGGCACTTAAGGAGCTGTGAAATTTAATAAAAAGCTTATGATACTTTCTAACAATATAACCAACGCTCTGCAAAAATCACGTCGTTAGGTAAAAGGAAAACGAACTAACAAACAAACCAATGGGAAGCACATCGTCATGTTTTTTTCTTAAAATAAAATGTCAACACAGGCGCAGGGAGAGCTTAAAACTGCCGAGAGATGCCATTTAAAAAGTTTGTGTGATTGGCTAACGTCGCAATGAGAGATGACACTGATGATAACTTTAACAGAGTTTGTGTTTTAGGTTTACTCATTTACCCAACTACGGATGCACCCGCAACGTATCTTATTTATTTTGAAGCATAATGAAGACTGAACAAATGATGATAAATTATAAAGAATTGAATATGTTTTCAATATAGTTTTGTACGTATGAGTCAGCCGACCTAATCTGATCCAAAAATATAATAACGTTGAATTCAAGGAACGCCCTAAGCGGATCTAAACATTCAATATCCCAAGATATCATCATCAATTAACTTAATAATTGTAGTATTAGTTTAAGAAAATGATCATAAAGTATTATTAAAACATTGTATAGAGTTAATATGACGGTATAATGATTCGGTGTTGATTTTTAAGCTCCAAAGCACGCCAGACCGGAATAGTATGCCGTCGATAAATTATTACTACGTAAAAAAAATATCATATCAAAAAAACTTGCGGCTTAGTGCTCATTTGTGCGATGACATGATGTGTATTGCGGTTTATGTCAGCGGCTTACGAAGCGAATATTTTTGTACGCACTTACGGTACAAATTAAACGCGCATTTAGACCTAATTTGCAAAGCTATGTCAGTAGAAACCAAAGTTAATAAGTTTTTGGGACATGTTTTTCACTGCTGTGAATAAAAGTTTGGTATTATTAAGATATTATAAAAAAAAACTGAACCCTACCCATACCTACTTTGGTTAGGTAACCACCATATTTTTTTAGAAGTTTGCCATTTTTTGGAAGTTGTATCAATTAAAATTGTGAACCTTAGTAATAAATCTGTTCAGCCTCGTGTACTGAAAACATACGTCTTCAATAATATTACCGCATAATTTTTTGTTACCTTCAATAACAACGCGCAAAAAATTAAAACAAAAACCAAACGATTCTGCGACTGAAATTCACAGTTGTTTTTTTTTTTTTTGTTTATTTATTATAAAGATGATCTTGCGCAAACGTATAGCCAGTTTATTTGCGGTTTCTCTTAATCTATCATAATTGAAGGATAATTAATGCATACTTAAATAAAACACTAGTATTCTGAAGAAGCTTACAGATGCTTTAAGACTATGCCGTCATTTTATTAAGTCGTGGCCAGAAGGACCTTCTGTCGTGGTAGATAGACAAAAAGCACCGAAATACCAGCGATGAGCTAACCCGGCCCAGCCACAGCACGACTCATTCATTACCTTGTAAAAAATGTAATCATCGAATAAAATTAATATTTTTCAAAGGAATTATCCAATTTTAACATTTCGAAGTGTTCCGGTTTGTAGGTACGTACTTCTTAGTGCGAAAGAGTTTGCAAGGGCGAAAATATTTAGTGTTTATTCGCGTATAGGTAAAACAAAAAGTAAATAATCTACCCGTTTATTTAGAACTGTGATTTCCTAAACTTTTGGGTGTTAATATTTCATTTAGACAGAAGAATCCTAAGTAAGTAAGAAATAAATTGTCAAAAAAGTATTTATCTTGGTAAGAGTAAATTCAAAATAAAATATTATTTTTTCATTGCCAGAATAGGCAAAGATTGATAAATCATAGGTACCCTTTGTTTGACAACCGCAACTCTACGTTGCTGTGGGTACCTAAAGGTGCTTGCTGCATAGGCTGTACTTATACATAAAAATCACAACTATAAGTTTATGGTTATATCGATTTAAAACTGTATTTTTTGTTTTTATACAGTAAGTTGGCGTTAAGTTGAAGTTATTTATTTAGTTGCACTTATTATAAGACGTAATAACTTCAAAACAAAATCTCTGCGTTTTATCAACAAAAACCTGACAGTTACGTGTGCGTATAAGGCAAATTGGCAACTAATTAGTCATAAACACGTCGATACGGGTAGTTTTTCTGCGCTCAGATGAAAAACAACTATCCATCTAAAAAGTGAATCAGTATAGAGAAGATTTTTCTAACGTGTCATCATCACATTCCGGATCCTGAGTTGCGGTGGGCATCTCTGCAAGATAATTGACAATTAGCATAAAAACTATGAAGCCGAAGGAGCAAGGAACTGTAGTTACCTCAAACGTCCGTAAGTTAAGACTCTACTAAGACTTATTTTATAAAGTTTTCTCATAGATGCTGGCATTTAACTTTTGTGCGTCGTCGGCACTCTGCATTAAGGCGAAGTTTGGGAATTCATCGTCTTGACTAAGTTAGGGCAGAGCTTTTGTGCTTATTTTCGGAAATGTTTGGTGTTTGAACTTTGTAATATTATAAAACTTTAAATGAGTTTATTCTTTGATGTTATAATAATATACAAACACCAAAAGAGGTATGAAACTGTAAGGTCGGAGTAATTTGCAGTGGTAGAGTGGATATAAAAGGCAACTTAGTAGCTTACACAAGAAGCTTCTTTGGTTCAAAATCCGCGATGTCACAATTTAAATACACTACAATATTTAAAGCAAGCTGACGTTTCTTTTTTTAAAATGTGTACAAACCAATTTACAAAAAACTACCGATGAGACAAAAGAAAACGCAGTGAAAAAAAAACATTGAAAAGTCAAAACCACCTTGCATGGTCCATGTACTTTTATACCATCCTGTTTGTACTTCCTATTGAATGCAATAAAAACAAATAATAAAGTCGAGTTCAAGTCTCCAAGTGACATCATACGTGACGCCACAGATCGTGAACACAGCTTAAGTAAGTATTCCGAGAAATAATAATGGATGGATCAATATGACTATTACTAAACTAATTTACGTTTTTTGTAAGAGTGATGATGTGATCCGGGACACTTGTTTGAAAGAAAATAGTGATGTGGTGTGAAGTCATGGATTAACGTAGATATCAACGCTGTTGTTAGGTATATTATGTTAAGTATATTTTTAAAAAAATGTTTACTTTTTTATATACTCATTTTTGACTGGCACAGACTTCCGACGACATTAAATCCGCCCTTGTTAGTTTTTACAAATAAGTCCTCTAAAAAGTATTGTCACTTTAAAAACAAAATGCTTTAGGTAGAAAACTTCTCACTTATTTCTCTTCCACCTATAGTAATTAAAAAATATTTAAAGCTCTTCTTCAAACAGCGTGCAATGAACGCCGTCAAATTGTGTTGTTACGTGTAACTCGGCTCTGCTAAATCACTGAGTATCTCGCAGCACGATATGGCTAATTCGCAATATAAATATCCTGAGAACAGGCAGCTCGCCTAACAGCCTGTGCAGTCGATAGAAGATACCTGTTTGTCTTTGGATAACCGCTCACTTAAAAGCTTTAGCCACCAATTAAGAAAACCATTTCCAACGAAACACAAAAGGCCGTAACAACGCAGTTAAACACTAACTTAAATTCAAAGAACAAAAGGGAATAGTAAAATTCTAGATTATATACTGACGATGCAGGGACTTACCTTACATAAATCAAGATATTCCAATTTCCGTCTTAACAATTTGATGTCTCTGGCAGGGTAATACACAATAGGCAACACACATCATGTTTCACATTTAATACACAGACTTGCCGGTTCATAGGACAATGTTTTATTACACGCACACTGATGTTCAATTATAACTTTGTTTTATTGGCATTGTAAACTAAAAATGTTCCCAGTAATTGTTTGACCTGAGCTTAGTTGAGCGCGCACTCCAACCTGTAACTGAAGACTGATAACATGTAGGTACTGAAACTTATTTAATTGCAATAACAAAAACACTAATATTATGCAGATTCCGCTTATCAATGTACATATGCTACGAAAACATTGAATTCCTTGGATATGTAAAGGACTATTGTTTTTATGGTTGACAATGCGTGTTTTCATTTATTGAGGCACGCAGTTTCGGGCGGGTAGTTTCCATTTCCTATTTTGCTGTTTACACTTACGTTACATACAAGCAAATAGTTTCGATGCCAATATATGAGTCATGGTAGTTTAACTCAATTATGTCAAAACATATCAAATTGTGTTTTACTTGTAAGTAGTGTTCGACAATCTCAAATTTGACATTATAATTCAAACTTTTTACACTCTAAAATTCTGATACAATTAGTATTAGTTTTATGACAAGCTTTATAATCTAAAACATCTCCGTCTACAAATCTCTTACTAGAGTTTAGTAAGTTCAGCTAATGAATGACCTATTACGTCGATCACCATTCGTTCAAAGTACTCGTAAGTCCAAAGCATTAGTGAGCTGAGTGGCTTCTCAAGCCGCCCCTTCAGTTAAACTAGGGGGGCACGTCTTGTGACCTAGTTGCAAGCACTAGATGTTCGAGTGGGCCGATCGCGGTAGGAGGGCCATCCTGCATACATTTACTTGCACCGGGACACGAATGTATGACAACTCACGTCGCGATCAGCGATAAAACCATCGATTATCAGCTAATGATGTCGAGTGTATCGATTTGGTTTAGTTATTTATTCATCACTTAGACAAATTAAGAAAATTATTTATATTTAAGTTTGATATAATGGTTTAAGTAACACTGGGTAAGTTGTGTAGGTCAATAAAATAAAAATGATTAACACACGTTTTGTTATCCAATCAATATTTTAACTATTTGAAGTTAGTAAAATTGTTAATAGAAACACTCCAAGCGCTATAAAATTCATCTTAAACTACAATAAAATCACCGATAAATGGCTTTGTACACCACTGTTTGAAACCTTACCCCCAGGTAGGTGGAATAAATGCAGCGAACACTAAATTTTATTGTCGTCGATCCCAGCTGGATAAGGAGCAGACAAATTATTGAAATGTGCCAGCGATTACGCCGGCCAAGAACTGCGAGAGTCTGGACCCACGCCCGCCTCGGATAAAGCTTTTACTTATTTTTAGACGTTTAACAAACTACTGTGCACACCATACAAGCTGGTATTTTATCTACAGCTTTAAACGCTACTGACGCTACTGGCGTCATTTAAGTTAGCAGATAGATTACTTTGACATTAATGATTGTAATTGCAAATTTACACGCGATTCGCCATTCAAATTGAGTTACGTATCTCCATATCGGGCTAACAGTACCGACATTCCTGAATGAAGCCTTGATAATTTGGCTTAAAGGAATTTTAGAATTTCGAGGCATACTTTTATCCGGTGAATGCTGTGAATATCCCTTGGCTGCGCATGCGCCTAAAGCGAGATGCGCACGTCAAATAAGTTTAACGGTACTTTTACAGCCGCACACCGGTACGAGGCCGGGGCTTGCCAATTCCCATTGCTCGAGTCCAACGCAGGAATTTCTCACTTGTATGACCATAAATACATTTACAATTCATTATTTTATTGAATATGTTACAGGACAAAACGGGGTATAAATCATTTTTATAATCTTTTCGTAGAGACCGCGCTACCTGGTTCTCTTTTATTTTGTTGGACAAGTTGACATAACGGGTAAAGTCGCTTCAAGTGTGCAAGGAGATTGGCATATTGGCAACGAAAGTCGCAATAAGTGCCAATCCGTAGCAATTTATTGATCCCCGTAACAGTTATAAGCAATTAATTCAACAGGTCGTTAAATCTATAAATACCACTTTATATTGTTCAGTTGCAATTGACGAGGATAAAAAGAGACCTACAATAAAACTCAGGCATTGGAATTCTGTGTTTATTAAAACATCATGATTAGGACAAAAGGTGTAACAGCATCAATTTATTCCAAAATTATAAACGTCGTTACTATATTGTAAACTATATCAATATTTAATGTTATTTTAATTTACAATACATTTAACTATAAACCAAAATAATGCATTGCAAGAATGTACTTTTAAAATACGATTGGACAATTAATACGTCTGACTGAACACTTATTCTAAAACTGTTTAATTGTATAGAAAATAATAATGACATGAACAATGAGAACATTATTGCAGATTTAATTTAAAACAAGTATTCTTTATAAAACTTTGACAAACGCTTGTGCAGTAATATTGTACTATTGCGTACATCAGCAACTACATTACATTTTAATATCAAAAGAGTTCAATCAAGTTAAATAACACTTAAAAAACAGCGTTTAAGAAGCAAAGTTCACATAGTCCAATGGCACACAATTCGGACTACATTTATTTAAAGTTAAAAACTAAAACGCGATTTTTTCATACAATTTTATTTAAGAGAAAAATGTTAATTAATGGGCGGGCTGACCGCGGCACGTCAATATATAATAAACAGACATAAACAACTACGATTAATAATAATGTACTTATTTCATGTTATATAGCAGGTATATTTTATTAAACTTTACCTAACTATAAAAGAATAAAAAATATATATGCTTAATTATATTACAAAAAAAATGTAAATAAAACAAATAGATCAGCAACGTTAAATTTACGATTTATCTAAGGTACTTAAAGTTGAAAAAGAATATAAAAATAACAAAGTAAAATTACCTCAGGAACACGGAGGTGGATTCCTAAAGCGTTGTTTATATTTTTTTTTAACAAATTTAATGTTTCTATTGGTGTACTTTACTTATTCTACTCAATTCCTATCCTAGTGTTGTATGCGTCGACTCTGCGGTCGGCGATTTTGACAGTTGACAGTGACAGTCGATGTGTCAACGTCAGAGGCAAGTCACTTGTATTCGTATGTACTATTTGTCATATTTTTCAGTCGCCGTTTGCGCGTGCGTCATTTGTTCGCGCCGCTCGCTTCCGGAGCGCCGGACTCGGTCTGTTGGCAAATAAAAGAGGTCACATTGTATGAAAACGATCTACTTTTTATACATCGGGATTCATAATTGGCTCTCGATCCGAAAAGTATAGTATGAGACCGCAATATAATATACGGATATGTGGTTGTTTTATTAGTTTTGTAAATAAATTGTTCTTTTCGTTACGACTTTTTGAAAACGAATCACTTACTCACCTAAGATTACGTTCTTGAAGGTCTGAAATAATTATTAATACACAATGTGTCATAGTTATTACATAAATGTAATACCCTCTTACAATCGATATGAATATTTGAACCAAAATTACTGCCATTGTTTACAATATAAATAATAATAAATATAAATATATCTTCAGACTAACACACCAATTATGTGGCCCTAAAGTAATTTGCAGTAGCACTTGTTTTATAGGTACCACATAATAGACTAGGGGAGAACCTAGCTACATCAGACACTAATAACCAATATCGAAAAACCATTTTTACGAAATTGGCCCGACCCGGGGATCAAACCCGGAACCATCCGCTTAGCAGTCCGGTATATATGTTACAGTCATAGTGATTAAATGGATATTATACATAATGACTGGTCATTATTTATAATAGCCAAATTGACTAGACAATGTAATAAATTAATCACTTTATCTGGACATTATTCATAATAGCGTGTCAAAGTTAGCCAAAGTAATAATATGGCCTAGCCGACTTGTTTTACGGCTAATACCCGTATTTAGAACATCAATAGGTTAGGTTAGTTAGGTTACTTTTTTGATACCGCCCAAAAAAAGGAGTCCCGCGTAGCGGGACTCCGTCGACTCATGATTGAATCCAGTTTTTATATTTATAGGAATATATTTTTTGTTACAGTTTTCCATATAAAAAATCATAAGTCGACGGAGTCCCGCTACGCGGGACTCCTTTTTTTGGGCGGTATCAAAAAAGTAACCTAACTAACCTAACCTATTGATGTTTCCAACCGGCTAAAACTAGGTGCAGCCGCGCTTCGGGTTTGAGCCGTAACACAAACGAATATCTACTTGTTTTATTACATTATCCAAGTCTTCGAAGATATTATATAAAATAGCCAGTTAATGTGATTAATTTTGTGTTAATTATCACTTTATCTAAATTGAGTAGACATTATATATAATGGCTGGACAGTATATATAATATCCAGATTTATTACTTTGGCTGTAACATATATACCGCTGCACCACAGAGGTCGTCGAATATTAATATAATAATATCTTTAAAGGGTTACAAATCTTTTTTCACTCAGATATCTATTTTTATTTATATTACTCATACTGGAATATAACCTTTACATGGTAGTCTTATTATCCCCCATACTAACCCTATTTACACATAAAAAGCAAGCCAATTAACATATACATCCATTCATGTCACACAAACAGATTTTCCTTAATTCCAATGGTCACACATTCAGATGAAGCCCCGTTTGATGTGTAATACGTATTCCCATAATCTTATCCAAGAAACAGATTATAATTTAACAAGCCAATCATTCAAATACGTTTACATTTAGTCACAGCAATTTCCCAAACAAAGGGGAAAGAACTAAATTAGCAATCAAGGAAGATCTTCTTGAGATTTTTTCGGTAAGTCATTTATGTGACGCACGAAGGAAAACAAGAATTATCGACTCAAATTACCCGACTCATATGGGGCGTACAGTTATTTCTGAGAATGCAAAGAAAACATACTATATACTACGTAAAGACGACCAATTCCATTCAGCAAGTTTACGATAGAATTTAATACGATAGGAGGAAAAGGTGCAAGTGGCACAAGTGTATAGAATACCACGTTCGTGAATCAGAAATATGCTAATAAACTAGCAAATTACGATCAAGACTTTGTCGCTTGTAAACACAATAAATCGATACCTTAATGAATCGAATGCATTACACATCACACATTCTTTATCGAATATTAAATTAAAATTACATCGTATTATAAAATCGTACGCAGGATGTTATCCATTAAAATGTCAATCCCTTCCGTTAGGCTTTTTTCGTAACTTTAATGTTTTTAAGCTGTAATTGCATATCGAAATTTTGCAAAGTGAATTTATCATTTTAAAAGTACGGAGCGAGAGTCTTACTGTTATCTCGGAGACATAATTCGGTCAGTTATCGTTAACTGTTGTTTCCCTGGGAAAAGTAATTCCTCGCTAAATAAGGCTACATACCAAATATCTTTATAAGTCATGTCGCTTATTAAGATCTTATTTTCTGACCGTGGAATTTTGTTTGCAAAACAATAAGGGTATAAGTTTTTTTTTTATATTATTATGAGCATTACAAGAATGTTTGAAATTGTTAAGTATCGGCAGGAGTAAAATATCTAAAATCTTTAAGCACTTTAAATTATTAATTAAACAATATTTAAGGTACATTTTTCTGGTAAGAATTAAGAACTTTTAGGAATTTAAAAATCCTATACAATTTATTTAATTTATAGAATTATTGACACACTATCCAAGTGTATGTGGAGTGTATATGTTACGACTAATACCCGAAGTGCGGCTACACCTAGTTTTAGCCGGTTAGAACATCAATAGGTTAGGTTAGTTAGGTTACTTTTTTGGACCACCCAGAAAAAGGAGTCCCGCATAGCGGGACTCCGTCGACTCATGATTCAAGCCAGTTTTTATATACATAGGTATAAATTTTTTTTTACAGTTTTCCATATAAAAAACACTTCTAACCGGCTAAAACTAGGTGTAGTCGCACTTCGGGTATTAGCCGTAACATATACACACAGGAGCGTGTATATGTTACGGCTAAAACCCGAAGCGCGGCTGCACCTAGTTTTAGCCTGTTAGAAACATCAATAGGTTAGGTTAGTTAGGTTACTTCTTTGATACCGTCCAGAAAAAGGAGTTCCGCGTAGCGGGATTCCGTCGACTCATGATTGAAGCCAGTTTTTATATATATAGGTATATATATTTTTGTTACATTCCCCATATAAAAATGACCACTAACCGGCTAAAACTAGGTGTAGCCGCACTTCGGGTTTTAGCCGTAACATATACATTCCACATACTCTTCCATTCCATTACAAAAGTATTTGCTATTTCACCATTCAGCGTCCACTTTCAGGAAGCCGGGTGAGGTCCGCATGAGATCACAGCACCTCCTCATGTTACGTACCTGCGCGAGCGCGGCCCAGTGCATGAAGGACGGCAGGTCGCGCGCGGGCAGCTCGGCGGCGAGCGCCTTCACCCGCAAGTTCCTGTCGTCAGTGAGAAGGACCACTTCACGGACGCGCCGCACCGTCTTACTGTCGGGGGGCGCCGGGTGAGAATCTGCGAAATATAAATATAAATATAAATATAAATATAAATATAAATATAAATATAAATATAAATATAAATATAAATATAAATATAAATATAAATATAAATATAAATATAAATATAAATATAAATATAAATATAAATATAAATATAAATATAAATATAAATATAAATATAAATATAAATATAAATATAAATATAAATATAAATATAAATATAAATATAAATATAAATATAAATATAAATATAAATATAAATATAAATATATTATATTCACCGATACTTGGGCTGTGAATGCTAGGAATCATTTTATAACGTGACTTTGTTAACCTATGGACATACTTAACTACACAAATAAATGTGCTAATGTGAACTAAGGGTTTAAGATTTTGAAACATGGAATTATCAGATTCATAAATTTGATTTTCTGAACTCTAGGCAATGACATTGCAAAAAGATTCTTGATATGTGACGAAATTCCGAAACTTTTCACTAATATTTCGACAGTTTGTACGTGTATACTATTCTTTCTTTTAAAATATATTGCCTTTGAACCAAAACTTACTAGATCAAAAGGTATGGGGTATGCCGTAAAACAACAACGACCGAAAACTACCTCTATCCCAACACTACTCACCAGGCTCACTCGTCACATTCTGATGCAAGTTCACCGCCGTCGCCAGAATCTTGTCATCATTCGTCCCCTTCGTATCATCACTCTCTGCTGTAAAGGCTCTTGAAGCTAGTAAAGTGCCGCGGCTCGTTGCTAGGCGCACGTTGCCGCCGCTGCTGTAGATCCACGAGAGGGCTGCGCGCGCGCATTCACCAACGCGAGAGCATTTGCGCAGGCCTTCTAGCTCGGATACCACTAGGAAGCGAGCAATGGAGCTTTGAGCTATTATTACTAGGTATAGGGAAGACGTAAGCTTACCACTACTATGTCACGTTTAAAAGTGGTAATATTTTTGCTTACCTATGAACAGTTGTTCATTTGCACTTCGTTGTGTAACTTGAATTATTTGTGCAATAACGTAATATATAGCATTTTTTTTTAATAATATAGGTAGCAAACGAGCATGCGGGTCACCTGATGGTAAGTGATCACCACCGCCCATGACTGTGTGTTGCTGACCTTTGAGAAAATTGGGCGCCGGATACCGCACTCACCGAACGAAACGCAGGAACATCGTCCCTACTTCACGTCGGTTTTCTGTGCGACGGTGCGTGGTATTTCACCGGTCGAGTCAACCCAGTAATCGCTGCAGACAGAGCCTACAGCTAGACTCTACCACTCCAAAAAGCATGCAACGAAGAGAAGTCGAACGGGACATAATAATGGTAAGGGGTGTCTTCTCTATACGTCGTAATACTATCTCAACGATAAGATAACCTTATTAATTAATTAAGAAGAAAGTTACTGTAAAGTTATTATAAAAACTCAGATGACAAAAGCTATTGACATGTCATAATAAACAGAATAGCAAAGTGTAAACGTTTTTTGTAGTCTTCAGCTTATTAGCTTCTAACTGATTCAAAAATGCGTTGTTTATAATGTTCCTAACAACTGTGGTACTTGTGTTAAATATACATCAGTTTGGACACAAAGTTGAATTGATTTTATTATTGGCCAGAGAAAACGAAATGAAAAATGCATAGAGGGAAATGTATATGTAACTTAAAACCATGGCTTAGTAATATTGTAATTGCATATAGGTATTTCTTTTATTTTCAAATTCAAATTATAGATACAACTAAAATAAGATTTTAAAATTGAACTTTATAAGCCAAATATGTCAATAATTTTACTTTTAAGTCGTAAAAGGCGGTGACATAAAGACTATTCGCAAAATTCAACAATTAAATTGAGGTAATTCATACTATTACGATGCAAGTGACAATAAAATTTTATAGTTACTTCAATTACTTTAGTATAATAAAAAGGGCGAATTAAATGTAGGGTAATTACAGAAGGTGAATTTTATAGTCAAAATATGCTTTTTACTCTTTCGACTTACGTTTTATAACTCTTGAAGGTTAACTGACTAAAATATAATAAAAGAGAACAGAACAGAAACATTTGTAACATAAGATTCTTTAACGGCCGAAACCCTTATTCTACTATAGTTAAAACCTTGGTAATTGGATACTGCTAGTTTTGTTTTTTGTGACGTGTTTCTGTAATTTTATATCAACTATCTACCATAGTTTTTTGAGACGCAAAAACATGGACAATAGTTACCATAGTTACACAAATAACAATGCGTCAAAGGTTAGTATAGAATATTGGTTTCGGCCGTAAATAGAATAACCAAAATAATATAACAATACTTTTAATTTGTTGATTTCATGAACCTAATAATAGGTTTGTGGAATTTGACAAAACTTAGTTTAATTAAAACCTTTACGGTTTATTCTAATTAAATGTTTGTGAAAGGAATTTAAAGTAAGGTTCATAATCACGTCAATAACGTCAGTAACGTGAATAGGCACGTCAGTAACTTCTTCAGTTTTCAAAACTCGGGACACCAGAAGAACATATGCTGCAAAGATACCTCTCCATCACACGGAATTAACATTAAGTAATGCGGCTAATCCTACACTAAAAATACAACTCACCAATAAGAATCCTACATACTGTTTACACTAGACTAAAAACAACTTACCAATAAGCGGTATAGCCAGCAGATACTGCGCCGGGCTCTGGACGCTGGTCTTCAGCAGCGGCAGATGGTCCACGAAGCAGTTGGTGTCGGGCACCAACCAGCGCGGGCGGACCACGACCTCCACCGACACCCAGCCGCCGCGGAGGATCTCCTGATATTGGTTCACCGTTATTTGTTGTGGTATTGTAAACAGGAGGATCTCCTGGTTTTGGTTTAACGTTATTTGTTGTGGTGTGGTTTGTTAAGGTATTGTAAAGTGACAGGATCTTCTGGTGTTGGTTTGATGGTGTTTATTGTGGTATTGCAAAATGGATCTTATGCCTTAGTGTCAAGTTTGACATTTGAGTAGAACATTTTGATTGTGTTGTTGCAATATGAAACTTGTTATTTAGTGTCAAAATTGGTTTTGGAATGGTAGGATATTTTGATTGGGTTATTGCAAATGTGAGTAAGTGACAAAATTAAGTTTTGAAACAGTCGGGAATTTTGACTGAGTTATTGTAAAATAAATCTCATTTAGTGTCAAAATTTGTTAAAGTAAACTGACAGAATTTTTGCTTGATACGGTCAAGTTGTTACGTTACTGTTTACTTCCTTGTATATTATTGACGTATTTTCTATAATATAAGGAAAATTTGTTTACAATACAAAGTAAACTAGACTGGCAATATTATGCAACATTGTTAAATAGCTGGCGCCTGAGGTAATAATCTCACCAATAATCATTACCTGTTGTGGTCAGAAACTTGAGAAATAAAGATTATAGATCTCTAACTTCAGCCGTATAAGCTGTAACTTTGAAAACAAACCTGTTTCAGTGTAAACATTAGATTAGATTAGATATAATCAACATTTATTTATAAATTTAATATTTGCTTTGCCTTACTTAGAGTGTATATAGGCGACGGTAATCACCATCACGTAAGCCGCTTGCTCCTATACTTCTACATACCATAAAAAGAGAGTATTATGTAGCATTAACATTCGCTTCTCTTACAATTAATCCCGCTCACCAGTCATTGAAACTCTCTCCTTAATCTTTGACTGCACCTAAATCAATCTTCAATAAACGTTTTATCTTAACAATATTCTTACCTGCATCCTCTGTCTTCTCTGTTCCATCGTGGCTTTCCTAGACTCAAGCATTTCCTTGCGCCGCAGCAGCCGGCGCGTGGTTTCGTCAGCGCCATCTATCGAGGACCCCTCCGTACTACCGTTCATTGGGCCGTTCACCGATTCAGATTCCTCCTCGGAGTCCTCAGACTGGACGAAACAAAAAGAGAGTTTGAATGGAGAAGGCTTGAAAATGTAAATAAGTTACGCGCAAGGGTAACGTCAATACTTGATTAGAGCGGCATTCAAATTACTGTTGTATTTTCTCAACGACGAAACCAATATATCTTTTAAACCATAAATAAAATCGTAAAGCGTAGTTAACGCAGCAACTACCACAGTAACTGAACTAATTTCGTCCGGCGACATGACATAATAAATAAAGATAAATATTGAATATTTTTTATTTTGTATCAATTGAATTATTATTTTTTTCTTTTTATACTCAAGTGGATAAAAAATGTTTGTATTTTTAGATTAAAAAAAGTATCACATTTAATTCCAAGCGAAGGAAAACGATATGTTCTTAAACAAACTTTTCCGAAAGTATTTAAGCACAACACCTTCGTAATCGCGTACCTAATATAAGATATGGATTATTTTTACTACTACCATACATCCTGTTTATACTCATCTTTAAACCTACCTATTATTCAAACTAGAACTGAATAACTTAGGATAATAACAATTAGATGCACCGCGCCATCAACAATTCCGATACAAGCTATAACGGACGTAATTAAACGTCCATAATGCAATTCAATACATACCTACATGAAACTAATCCTAGCTTTTTGCCTAGATCAATCCCACGGGAAACAATACTGAACTACAAAAACTTGGGTTGGAATAAATGTGTTAAATTGTTGCAGAGTAAAAAGCGAACAAGTTACAAAAAATATTAAAGGAATGCTATTAAAAGCAATTGGCATCCTTAACTGCATTTAAAATATGATACTTAGTCACTTCTAACATTATAAATGCGAAAGAAACTGTCTGGAACGCTTAGACGCCTAAACTATTGAACAAATTTTAAACGAAAATGAAATTGGGTTAGTACAAAGTTTGTTTAGGACCTTATTAAAAGGAATTACCCCTTTCACAAGAAAAACTAAAGAAAAAGTGAAATTGTTATTCTAAAATTATATACATTTACATACCAAATGTTGTAAAGGCGGCGGAGTTTTCTGAATCCTTTGTACCGCAGATACATATCTAGGAGACGCGTTTGCTGGATATTCCATTTTTAGTACCGGCGGCTCTACTCCTACTAAGTACCTAAAAAGAAATAAATACTTAATCGATATGTCATATTAAATAATTGAGTAACTTAAGCCTCTTACTGCAAATTGCAATAAATAAGTGAGTGTAAACAAAGAATGTAAAAGGCCCAAGCGTTGAACCCTGAGGCATCCTATTAAAAACCCGCGCATATCTAATGTTATATTTGCTGGAGAATTCTAAAGCAAGTTTACATGTCTCAAAAATAGTTAAATAATTTGTAAAAATCTACTTACTCAGTGCCAAAGAACAGCAGTTTTCGTGTCCTTAGCGCGTGTTCCGCTATGTTATGACTATGCGCAAGCGCCGATTCTGATTTGAGCCACGCTACCGCCGGTTCCATGTACATTAGAGGCGTGAAACCAGCTAGAGATGAGTCTTCGGGCAATCGGATTGCTGTACATCCTGTGACAATTGATTTAGATGTTTAAAGAACACAAAACAAAGGAGTTGACATTAGTTAATGTTCAAAATAATATACGAATTTAAATAAATTCGATAAAAAACTGCAAGGTTTTTAAATTATTTTATACTTGTTGTCATTCAATGGGCCTTTAAAAATTGCCAACATTAATGTCTTACCTTCTTTTGATTCATTTTCCAGATCTATTGATTTATCGTCGAGCGTTTCCAAAATGTTCATAAGCTTAGCAAGCCAGTCCCAGGGGTCGTTCTCAGTTCTAAAAATAAAGTATTAATATATTATTACCATTACCTGTGAGTATTATGAGGGAAATAACTCTTGATAAATGATTCTTTGGAGGTACAATATCTTTTTATTCAGATTTATGTTTGCACATTATGAAAGGAAGGATATACGGCTTACTGTAAATCAAAGGCGTCGAACGATGGCGGCGGATTCCAAACGCTACTGTGACATAACATCCAGTCGGACCACACCTGCGAACCAATGGATGGGGTAAGACTTACCATACAACTGAGAAGAAAAATAAACATTACAGAGAAAGAACAGGTAGATATGATTAAAAAGAAAGAGTAAATCTGGAAGCTAAAGATTACGAGGTACTTTTAGTTAAAAGTACTTTGTCAAGATTGTGTGTGTTTTTCATATAACTACACTAGCGACCCGCCCACGCTTCGCAATGGTGTAATTTTGGCCGACTTGTTCACGAAACATTAAATTTTGACTAACTTTAAAAAACTTTTTTCAAACGTACTTTATTTACAAATTTAAATGAATAAATTCCCTAAAAAATGGCGAAAACCGAATTAAAATCCGTTACGTGGTTAAGGAGGAGTTAGCGGACTAACGTACAAACAGAAACAATTAGCGACTTGGATTTATACTATGTAATGATAATGATAATGATGACGAACAATTTTGCTTATTTTTAATTTCACACAAACACTTCGCTGTAATTTAAAGCTTACAGAATCCATCTTCATCATTCAATTCTCTAGATCCTTAAGCTCTCCAAAAACTTTGTTTCTTGTTCTGTAAAGCCCCTAACCTTAACCGCCGGCAGCAGCAGTCTGGCGTCAGCGTGTTGCTGCGTGTCCTCTGGCTCCGGCAGCAGCGCGCAGCACCGCTCCACCACCAGCCCCCACATGAGGAGGGAGACTCCAAGGGCGCAGTCCAGCCAGGGGGATCTTGGTGCCGCGGGGTCTATTCGTGAAAGGTGGTCTTATTATCAAGAGGCAATATGCGACTATCACCAGCCCCCACATGGGGTGGGACACCCCGAGGGCGCAGTCTAGCCTTGATGAGGACGGGAACAAAGGCAAGTAATGCAGCTTCTTTGTGAAAGGTGGAGTATAAATTGATAGTAAACGACTATCACCAAACCCCATTAGTAGTGACAGCTCGAAGAAAAGGGTACTGAAACAGATTTTTAGTATTTTTAAGAACATGTGGATCACGAGATAGTAGACCTCAGGGACCTTGTTCCCGACACTTCTTAGAAGAAAGGAGGTTGTTTTTGTAAATTGTGGTCACATGGACACTAGACGATTAGCAGATAAGATTAATGCATAAACTTTGTTCATAATGACAAAATCTGTGGGTTCGGTATTAAAACGATCATAGGTTGTAAAATATTACGGGCCGTATTTAAAAAATTGTAATGATTGTTAATCATATTATTGAACCCAAACAAAGGATCAACAGACTGTCCTTAAAAACAAGCATTTATTTTAAACATTGTCTTCTCACTAAAACGTTCCTACTGAAGTCTTTCTAACTAACGGGCTAGACATCGCTACTTAATGAACTATTAAAGAACATGGCGACATAATGCCGCATGAATTAACAGTAACTCTTACACATGTAATATCCAATTTAAAAACTAAACGAATAAAACCCAACCCATATCATAAGAAGATTATTTTATTGCTGACAGGCAAAAAAGGAGCACATAAGTCGTAATAAAATTAAATCAGCCCCTGTTTCTGTGCCTCGGTGGGAAAAAGTTAAATAATGCTCGATATGAAATTCTATGAAGCGTGTTGATAGCAACAGTCGTGGGTAGGTTAGCGAGCCGGTTCAGTATAAATAGATTGGAGCTAAAAATACTTCGCGAGGATTACGTTGGTAAACAAAATAATATGACCGGTGTATCATCTGTACCTACTGGTTCTAGAACAAGTTACAATACTAGCGAGATTCCATTACAATGGCGCTTAAATCACTAAGGCTCCACGCCTCAAATACCTAAGATGCCGACGGACTCCGCAAATCCACGACTTATGTTACAATTGAGTTCAACTTCTTAAATTATATGATTTAATTCGACAACCAGTAATAACCACCCGTTATTTATAAGTGTGGTCATTAGCTAATAACAATGATTACAAGTCAAACAAGATATACAACGACTCTATTATGCTGCAGAACGCCCCTTCACACGTTCTATTAGACAGTTATCAATGCATCTTTCTTAGAACAGGTCGTGGCCGAGGGCATTTTGAGCAGAGCAATTAAGGGCCGTGAAGAGCGCAATTTTTCTATAATAATTTTAAAACATTATGTGTAACGACGTAAAAGTGGTGCGCGTCCCGTGGCAGTTTGTTGAACCTCGGCCGGTGCATCAACCTCCGATAACTTGTAATTACAAACTTCACCCGGCCCGGACATCGGTACAGGAAACAACCACATTAACCAGCCTACACCATATACCAATTTCGTAAATAGATTCCGTGCCCGACTCGTTTCAATTAAAATCGCACACAACCGTCTCTTATTTTAAACATAATAATAAAACGCTTAGCACAAAACCCATCTGCGCCTACTCAGTTATTTGTGTGCAGAAATAGATAATCATAATTGAGGTTTAAACAAGCTAGTCCTGCTGTGGACTGGTTATATTGACGATGTGCCGACCTGCATAAATCTAAAGAGTATCGCAACGTGAACGGTATTACGTGTAGATCAAGAGATACTCTTGTTTATAGCCACACGATAATGCCATCCCAACATTATTCTAAGCTAAATTAATTACCTCATGAAAACGAGCGACAATAACACGTTCCGCATCCTTATTTAGCTGCGAGCATAATCAGTTTTCGGAACAATATTTTTTGCTTGTAATTTCCGACAGTCAAATTAAGATTGTTATTTCGTTTTTTGCAAAAAGATTCTCAAACCAGGAAACTGTGTGAGAGTCATCATTAATGTCACAAGTGGGGATTCCATTTGAATAATGGTACTTTTTACGGACCACCACTGACCAAGTAATTTTGAAAGCTTTTAACTTAATTAATTGATTTGTATAACACAGATTTTGAATTCTGAAATCTTTATTAAAAATCTTCCCGCGCCGATATCGATCGTGAAAATCGTTAAAATTGTACAAATAAGATCACAAATAACGGTCACAATCTTTAAAATATTTATGTTAACATTGCATTAACTAGTTTACGAGTGTAATCATGAAATACATCTGAAATAAATTAAATCGTAATGGCAGCTCAGTTTATGATAAAGTTAAAACGTCGTATTCTATGTCAATTAAAAGCACTCAAATGTCGAAGATAAAACTACTTTCGCAGAATAACTTCATTTATAAATTTCGCAGCAGTTTTTGTATTACAATGTAAACAAAGCTTTTTTTTCTTATTATTGACAGCAGGAAAATATAGAGTTATGATTTAAGAATGTTGTGATGGTATTCCCGGAGTGTTGACCTCCGATGATTTGGCAATCAGCTCCATAAAAATGCATGGACCACTTTGGAACGGTAATTTTACAAAATTGACCGTTTTGCGGTAAACAGAATATTATAAAATATTTTGTTTCGACACACGAAACACGCCTTCGACCACGGGATAATATGACTTAATTCTGATACTTTAAGTTATGATTTGTTGTGTCCTCTCGAAATGTTTTAATACTTAATGCTAATTGGTTTTCCAATTTGATGTTTAAAAAATGACTTTTGATACAACGACGTCTCAAGATTTCAAGTTAAAACAGAATATTTTTAATTAAAACGTTGTATTTTATTACAGAGTATCAATTAAGATAAAAGTGCTAACGGAATAGTGCAATTTACTATGCAATTTATATCTCAAACACTAACAATTAAGACCATCGACTTAGGTGGGCCATTAGCATTGACTGGCTTAAGCTATTATGTTAGCCTATTGCCTCAGGTCATTATCCCTGTTAGGTACTTAAATAACAAAGTATTTTATATGACTGACTGTTGGACATAAAAACAGAATACGCCCTTTTAGGGTTCCGTACTTCAAAAGTAAAATAAAATCGTTTTAATTAATTTCTCTGATGGATGAACTATGGATATAACTTAAAATTATGGAATGAAGCCTCGGTGCGTGTATCCCACTTGCACTTGATCGTTTTTTAATTAAGCATGAAGGTAATTCTTAACGGATGAGGAAGGTTTGTTTTATTTTCCATCTATGCCATCTATTTCTTAACTTACGCACTTAATTTTCTCGACTTCGTAATCGTGGTAAATTTTACTAAGTACAGAACATATAGGACATCCTCCTACAAATTTGACAGTAAATCTGGTAAAGAACGAGGGAAAGCTCTGAAAGCAACGACAACATTTTCCTCTACATTTTAGAGAATATGCAACTTTGGGGTCACGTGCTGTAGCTGTGACGATGCATTCATATTTTTTTATTTATCAGGTGAAAAAACTACGAGTAGAAGTCATGAGGCGAAAAACATATTTTAACACACTCCTTTGTTCGAGGTAAAAGGAACCACTAATCAACAAATCCAAATTGTATTTTTTACTTAAATATGACAAAAGACGGGTTGGCAATTTCTTTCAGGAACTACTTCAGACGGTTTGAGGCGGTTCCTTGATTTAGATCTGATGTTAAAAAAAAAAGGAAAGGACTAGATAAAGCCGAAGAGGTTACGGAGACTTACTGAAAAACGGCATGGTTTATTTCAAAACAGAAATTAATTAAATAAATGTCAGAAGACTGTTTGAACTGTTACCTTAACATTAATATTAACATAAAATTAAACAAAATAAACTTTAAGATAAAACACACTTTCCACCTACCATGTTGTCTGTTACATAAAATTAACCCGTATCCTTCTAATAATCCTACTATACGTCCCATTACTGAGCACAGGCCTCCTTCTCGGATAGCGAAACGGATTGAGCTGTAATCCACTACGCTGGCACTGTTCGAGTTAGTGGATGCACATGATAGATAAATCATACTTTACCTGAATAAATATCCCAAAATCACCCGACTACCTCCAAATTACCTCATTCATTCATTCATTCATTCATTCATTCATTCATTCATTCATTCATTCATTCATTCATTCATTCATTCATTCATTCATTCATTCATTCACATACCTGTATTAGTGTTGGTCTCCACCGCGAACATGTTGAGCGCGGTCAGCTGCAGTAGCCTCGCGGCCGGCGTGGGGAGAGGCTGTCGATGCAGCAGCGAGCGGAACTGCCGCAGCATGCACGACGCGCGGCTGTGGAACGACTCCATGCTGGGGGGGGGCAACGGGGTTAAACGTTTTTGTGGGGTAATAATAATACATTGGAACGGGGCCCAGTTACGTCAACTGTTTTCATTGGCTAGAGACCCGCCATTGTTAACAATTTAGCCTATGAAAACAGTTGTCGACGTCGAGTTCAAATCGACGCTAGTTACGCGGTAGGGGGGCTGATCGTTATCAAAATAGCAAAGTTTTTAGGTTGGCACTAACATGAATCGAAGCGAGATCTTTGGCATAGATGTCAAAACCAACCACTATATCAGAAGTTGTCATACAACTGCCAAGATTAAGAGTCGTAGCTACTTAGGGTAAAAAAAAATATTGTTTCTCCTAAATCTATATTAAACTAGTAGTAGGAATCACCTATATCTAACTAAGGTTTCTATATGTTTTATTTGAAACCGACAAATATATATATGTATAATACGGGATTTTAATAATGTCCAAACTTATTACATGCTTATTATAGTTTTTATACAGGGTGTTTGGAGGGTGAGTAGCCAAATGAGAGTGGTAGAGTCTAGCTGTAGGCTCTGTCTGCATCGATTAGTGGGCTGACTCGACCGGTGAAATACCACCGTCGCACAGAAACCCGACGTGAAGTAGGGACGATGTTCCTGTGTTTCGTTCGGTCAGTGCGATATCCGGTGCCCAATTTTTTCAAAGGCTAGCAACGCACCTTCAATGCATATGTAATTGTGGGTGTATATGGGCGGCGGTGATCACTTACCATTACGTGACCCGCTTGCTCGTTTGCTAGGTTCTCTTATAAAAAAAAATGAAAATGGAGGCTATTACTTCCACTTATTAAATTGCATTTTTGTTCAAGTTTAAGAATTTATTCGATTTTTAAGCTTTCGTAAGAAAACCCCCGAGTTTTTCATTCAAAGTCCAATATTTTTTTTATTTACTCTCGAAAACAAGCGAAAATAATTTTAATTTAAAGCCTAATACTGTTTTATTCAGATGCAATGATAAATTTATATAAAATCTTCTCATTAAAAGTTATAGTGGGTTCATAAACTTCGTTGAACCAGTGGGAAAAAAATGTTGTGTCAACTTTGCAAAAAATTAAGAGTTTGGAAATTTCATTTGCTATTAAAAACTTTTTCAGTTAATACACTTTATAACGATATGCTACATGTAACATAAATAATTATAAATCTCAACAAAAATAGTAAGTTAGTCCTCAAAGACGCCTGGTAAGGAAGGTACGAACCTAAAGGTACCTTTGTATTTAAAAACTTCTGTCTCATCCTAACAAAGCTAGCCTATGGTGTTATCTATTTTTAACCAACTTCCAAAAAGGAAGAAAAGTTCTCAATTCGGCCAGTATGTTTTTTTTATGTATGGACACCGATTACGTCGAGGTTTCTGAACTGATTTACGTGATTATTTTTTTGTTTGATGCGGAATAGTTTCGAATTGGTCCCACAATTTTTTTTTACCACTTTTTATGAGAAGATTTTATATAAATTTATCATTGCATCTGAATAAAACAGTATTAGGCTTTAAATTAAAATTAAATTTCGCTTGTTTTCGACAGTAAATTAAAAAAAAATTGGACTTTGAATGAAAAACGGTGGTTTTCTTACGAAAATCTTAAAAATCGAATAAATTCTTAAACTTGAACCAAAATGCAATTTAATAAGTGGAAGTAAATAGCTTATAGCCTCTAGTGGATAGGTATCCACCATTTTCAATTGGCTACTCACCCTCCAAACATCCTGTATAGTTTCATATAGTTTTTATCACAATAATAAGACATAAATTGCTTCATGAGTTCAGTGGAATTCTATCAAATTAATAAAAGCTGCGTTTAAAAACGGATAATGCTTTACCGAGAAACATTTCACTGTATGATTTGGCAAATTTTATACTCAAATGGGAAAATATAATTATACTATTGTCTTACTATTTAAAAATATCAACGTTCAAAATATTAACACTCAGAAAACATTTTAAAATAAGTCTGTGGAAGAAAATCTAAATCACCATTAATCTAGTAAAAAAATACTGGTTTTGGAACGCTGCCTTAGTTTACTTGTTGATGGAATCCCACTTAATAAGTGATCTATTCTAAATAGTATACGATTATCACAACTTCACGACAATAAACAAAACGACTACAAACAAGTCAATAATTATTTAAATAAAAGATTTTTGATTTTAACCACCATTTTGAACTAAAATTTTGTCTATATTTGTTAAACTATTTGAAAACCAATGGGTCACCTGCTATTCATTCTTCTACGACAGCTATTAATGAGTAATAAGGATGAAATTAAAATCAAGTTTGACTTTTGTATTTCATTCATTTTATAAATTTTATTTTATAGAAAAAAAGAAATAACTTACCCAATCCTTGTAATAAGTTTCCCGTGAACGTGTAAGTAACTCGTAATGAAATTTTTGTTTAGCTGAAACAAAGGCAAATATTGTATAAAATTGTTAAATATATAATTAAGTAAAGTAAGATGCACAAAAGGCTTTTATCTATCTATCTATCATCATTTTACTAATACATATTTACAAAAGGCTGTTGTTTTCTTATTAAAATAAATACAAGTTATCTGAGAATTTTAAGAACTTTTGTTTGCTGGTGCACCATCTAGTCAGAACACACGTAGACCTATTTTACCCTATGACTAGAACCATTTTTTTTTGTTTTTTAAAATACGTTATTCCCTTACCTCAACCGAGCTCATGCTGTTAAGATGCTCGTCCCTCGTGTCATGGCAGAGCGTGGTAGTCTTGTGCCCGCTGGGTCGGATCCAGATCTCTCTTCTGAACCCGTGGCCGGAGACCGTGGCTTCACCGTTCTCGGGCTTGGCAGATTCCAGAGCGGCGCGGCGCTTGCGTTCCGCTGCTTCGAACTGGGGGGTGAATTGTTGATGAAAACGGGTGAGAATGAGGTGAAGAACAATGGTAGGGTGTAAGGTGTGATATGGGTATTGCTAGCAATGGTGGAAATCCTACTAATATTAAAAATGTGAAAGTTTGTGAGTATGGATGTATGGATGTTTGTTACTCTTTCACGTAAAAACTACTGGATGTATTTTGATGAAACTTTACAGTAATATAGGTTATACATCAGAATAACATATAGGGTACCTTTACCGCGGGAACACTTATCATTCCCACGGGAAACCGACTTCCACGCGAACGGAGTCGCGGCGGCTACTAGTAGGATATAAAATTGTAAGAGAATGAAATTGTCCAGTTCGTATTTGAGAAGAGAAGTGATTTATTGATTCGAGGCTTAGAATTCGTATTTATTTAGTGGATAGCTCTAGATCTATCTAGATCTTATTAGAATTTCGTAAGGTTCAGATAAAAAATTACCAACCCAACGTATTTTATTGTTAGAAGATTATTTTGATGCTAAAATATAACCCACCTTTTTACTGTTTTCATCAAATAAGGACAGTAGACTCTCCCGTGCAGATTGAAAGGGATTCGATGACATCAAACTTCTCATGTAATAGTACACTGCGTCTAATTTTCTTCTCTAAAACAATGAAAATAACATATTAAATTGAGTGAAAACCTTTAAATACCATGTATCAAAAATATAAACGGATGGGATGCTATGACCAATACAAAATTCATCGTATATTACTTAAAAATAACTAGGCATTTTCAGTGCCATTTTTTTTTTTTTACCAAGGCTAGGCATCACGTAAATACTTTGACATAAAAAGGGTAGGGTTAGTTTACTCTTGTCATAGAGACCATCCCCTATATTTTTCTATTTACAAAACTTAAGATAAAAATTATCAAATTAGAAAATAACAAACTTACCGCGTAAATTGCTAATATGGCCAATTGATTATACGGTCTTCCATTCTTAGGATTGATTTGCTGCGCTTTCGTATACCAGGACTTGCTTTTCGCGTAGTTATTCGTTTCATTCACTTGTTCCTTATACCTAGCCAAGTCTCCAAGAAATACATATAGTTTCTGAACTGAGATCAGAGCAAGCCCCACATACCCAAGTCCTTTGGGCGGTACAAGATGATTGTCATTGATATAATCATCTGTACTAAACTTGTACATGTTTTCCAACATTTGAACTAAATTCTCGAAATATACGGTGCCCTCGTCGAGTATGATATTTAAGAGTTTGACGATCTTAGGCTTGTCGTCTGGTGACATTTGCGTTATGCTTTTCCTTAACACTTCTATGAAGTTGTAATATAATATCTTCCAGAAGTGATGCTCGATGTTGTCTGCTTGGCAGTATTTGAGATCGGACATAAGTAACTTGTGTAGTGCGTTTTGTAGTAGTTTTCTGCAACAATAAAAGTATATTCAAAGGCCATATTCATAAAAGAGTTCTATATGAGCGTTTTTATAAGACATTTATTTTGTTTTTAGGCTAACTATGTGAAGAATATTAATAAAATAATATATTTGTTACAAATTCATTGCTAATTTTTTATGCCCAAATCCGGCGACATATACCTAACGGTATCACCAACGATATTGTAATAAAAAAAAGATAAGTTACACCGAATCAGTCCAAAACAACCAACCAACACGTTCCTTACATTAAGAAAAATATACAATTATTGGATAAGCCACATCCGGCCTAGTATGAATGGAAAACATCTAATGCCCCATCACCCCAACCTAACAATTAAATACAACAATATAACAAAACGCAACCTTACTAATTGTTTCCCGACCGATAACACCTTTACAACTAACAATCAAAACAATTACTTGTCATTTAATTAGCAATCATTGACAGGAGTTTAGCGTATACGGCAATTAAAAATACGCTTAAAAAGGTATCGACTGGCACTTGACTTTTCACAAGCGGGTAGAGATTTGCTGGATAAGATGGCGTCGGAAACCAAATGGCGGACCTTGCTTCTATTTGTGGTGGTATTGGCATTGAAGACGCAGAAGATCACAGCATCGCAAGAGGTGATGAAGAAGATGTCGATCCAGTTCATGTCGGTTTTGAGCAAGTGTAACGAAGAGGTTGGTGAATTTAATGTTTATCTGGTGACGGTCTAACGATGTTTGTATATATGTTTTATGCTAAAAAAACTACAAGAAAAAAGTGTTTTCTTTTACAATTACAACCTGCAAATTAAAGTTGTTTTTGACCAACTTTTAGCACGCCAATGTTATTGCTAAATTAATACTTAAAATATTATGGTATTTGTTTGATGAACATTTTTGCAATTCTCAGATGAAAATCCCCGGCCACATAATGCAGGACTTCTACAACTACTGGCGCGAGGAATACGATCTAGTTAACAAGGAGATGGGCTGCGTCATAGTCTGCATGGCCACTAAATTCGACCTTCTGACTGATGACAGCAAAGTGCATAAAGGGAAGGCGCACGAATTCGCGATGTCGCATGGAGCTGGTTAGTTTTTTTAAGTTTAATCGCAGCCCTTGTTGCGATTAAGGCATAAGCAATCGCTGAAACCTAGTTAGTTTTCTGAGAATGTCGTAAGAAACGTTTGAAACAAATTCAAAAAGTTCCTATTTTCAGGGTTCCGTTTCTCAAAAGCAATAATGAAATTCTAATGGGATCATATTGCTGTTTGTCTGTCTGTCATGTAATTTTGACCAGGAGACCCTTTGAAAGCAAAATTCCAGATAACGAAATCTGATTTGTCAGTATCAAAATCTCTCTACCGGCTTATCTAGCATATCATCACAAACCTATCCCCAAAACTTTATCTTCCAGATGAAGATCTAGCCAAGCAGCTCGTGGGCATAATCCACGAATGCGAGAACACGCACAGCGGCGTCGGCGACGACTGCGACCGTGCCTTCGAGATCGCCAAATGCTTCCGATCCAAGATACACGAGCTCAAGTGGGCACCGGCCATGGAGACGGTCTTGGAGGAAATTATGACGGCGGTTTAGACTTGGGATTAGACTTGAGTCTGACTAGTAGATAGTGCTTGGTGCAAAGAATTTTGACATTAATTGTCACTCTGTGTCAAAATTCGACCAATCTAAACTAAATTCATCATAATTTGTACATTGTTATTGAGATTGACTGATTTTGCGTTCAATTAAATAAGTTTTAACAGATTCAGTTAACACATACTGAGTTGTATAAACGGACATGTGAGATTAGTATCTTCAGTTCCCTACACATTGACAAAAGCTTGGCATCTTTCTAGAATATTTTTCAGTTCAGAACTTATATTGTTTAGGATTAGCACTGAGCATTATTACTAAGTCAGATTGATAATGACCTTGGCAATGTTATAGTTATAAGTAACGATTTGTAATGCACATTATTTCCACTCGCCAACTTTTCGACAAATTTTAGAAATAGTTTTATTAATATAATGGACGTATTAACGATCTGTACTTTATTATGAACACCCATTGGTTAAAATTTCCTATTTTAAATTAATTTAAGTCTAGCAAAGTTTAAGGCTGACCTACACTGTACCAAGTACATACAAAAGCCCATTCACTAGGAGCATAATTGACTTGTTAATAAGTTTATGTGTTTCAAAAGATTAAAATTAACACCAAAGCCATACTTTAAATTCCAAATTACTGCAAAAATACTGCATTTATTGAAATGCTTATTATACTTATTTTATGGTTACATAGATAGTTTATAAGTCTGTAGATTTATAATGACGACTACTTTAAGGCCCTGTGTAATTCTCTAGATCTTATATATAAAATTGTCACAATGTTAGTTACCGTACTCCTCCGAAACGGCTAGACCGATTTTCCTGAAATTTTGTGAGCATATTGAGTAGGTCTGAGAATCGGCCAACACCTATTTTTCATACCCCAAAGTGATACGGGTTGACCACTCCCAATTTTTTTTTCAAATTTCGCAAAACCACGTTTGCTGGTTCAGCTACTTTATTTATAAACTATCCTTACCTGGTGACTCTAATATCGTTCCAATATCCTTACCTGGTGTCTCTAATATCGTTCCAATGGTTAGCCAGCTGCGTGGCTCCTTGCAGCATATGCGTCTGTAATATCGCGTCGGCTCGATCCACTTGTTGCAGCAACGATCGATGCCGCGCCGCGCGGGACGCCATATTGGAATCTAGCATCGTGGCTGATGTTGTGAAACTACCCTCTTTCGGACCCACTGGTAGAAAATTATATTAAAACGTTAATAGATTGTAAGGTTTCTGTGGGAAGGCAATTAGGTATAGGGTGAAAGAAGGGCTAGAGTTGGATGTAGTTTTTCTTCCTTTTCGACTAATATTTTTTTAGACTTTACTTTATTTTATTAAGTTAATCCTTTAAGTAGGGTATCTAGATTATTGAAGAAAAACAAAAAAAACTTTTAATTTTAGTCGAGTCCGCTAGAAGCTAATCAATAAAAGATGACTTTTGAAGGATTGAAGATTACATCTCGAAGTATCTTTAAATTGGTCAAAACAAATTAAATACATTATATTTTCTAACAGGATATCATTTGCATGCAATTAACAACAACACGTTGTGCAGTAAACTTTATCTTACCATGTTCCATTCTCATATCAATCTTCGAAGGGCTTGTTTGCACAATGATCGGCTTCGACGGGTTATGGTGGTCATACAACAACTTTTGATTTTCTATTGAATTTCCTCGCCTGAAAAATATTGCTATTTAGTTAACTAGTCCACTTGAATAAAACCCTATAACAAGATGCTAATTGTCGCATTTATCGACCACATACACAACAACTAGTACCGTTTATAACATTAACTGTCATTTGCCTAGGATAACTTGTGTACTCTATTCCAATGAAAAACAGATAAGTATACCATTCCCGTCGATTTTCCTCTAAAAGATCCCAATTGGGGTATATTTCTATTGTTCACGTGCAGTAGGCGTAAAAGAGTTTTTCGGTGATCTGCGGTGCAAGCATGGAACTTTTGACGATCGCTTATTTGACAGATTTCGTAAAAAAATAGACTTGTCTCTACATTTATCGCTATTGGAAGCATGGAACTTTCTTAGTTAAGTCATCGTTACCGTTAACGAAACTTTAGTAGTTTTTGTCGCATATAACGAAAGAGCGAGCATGGAAGTTTTTGTCGAATTTTTGTCTGACATTTGTCATTGCTTATTTACGAAAATTTGTCTACTACTAAAAGTAGCTCGAGAAGTGTCGTAACATAGTAAAGAATACTTTAAAACGGAAATTTAGCCATTTTATAACTAAATGGTCATTTTATCCTGTTCCACAATTAAAATATTATGTCTTGTTTCAGTTTGTAGTTGCTAAGTAAACTACATAATATTATTAACCGAGGTTTTTTATCAAGGTATTTTAAAAATCACTTCTCATAAGGATGGTTGAATATGGGTTTTCAATGTGAACTTTACATTTCTCTCATGCCTATCCCAAAGAAAGTCTTTGCCCAGCGTTGGACATATACATTATATTAGGTATTTAAAATAAAATATTGAAAATCAAAATGCCTTTATTATTCTAAACATACAATAACAATAAACATACTAGTATTTCAATATTTTTCTAAGTAATAGTTGTAGTAGGTATATATTTTTTGATTTATTTAACAATAAACAAGCTATAACAATAAATAAACTATGTCAAGGAATCCCTTGGAGGTGTTCGCTTGAATAAGGACCTTTTCAAGTTAATGCCTCCCCGTCTCTTCTCATCTTCTCTTGTTTGAACTGTTATTTCATCAAGCCGAGGAGGCTTGCTGGTCTAAGGTAGACCAGCAAGGATAAGGTAGATATAAGATAGGTAGTTTTCGTTTTCCTGCAGGTAAGCTCCATGTTGTAGTACTTATCCCAACATTCACTTATGTCATAGCCACTCCCACTTAAATTTCTGAGCTTGCTTGGTTACGTCTACAATTTTCTTAGTCTTTTTCTGTAATTTTTGTTTTAAATTCTATGTTTAAGTCTTTATTAAGAGAGTTCTCTCGAATTTTCTTATAATAATTGAAGTTTATATTTAGTTGTCTTGATTTATGAAAAATGCACGTTTGGCACCCATGACTGTTGGTAATATCCTTATGTTGAATATCAAGCTCTTCTGTGCAACACGAAACATTGATTTATAAAATTCATAAAAGCCCAAAACAATTTCCATGTCCAATGACCAATTTCTGTCGAGATTACATCTTCCTGCTTTTGTATATAAGATATGCTGCTGTGTTTGTCACATTTTTCTTATTTAAGTTGTAATTTGTAATAAACCTAACTAATAAACCTTTTGGAATCTGCATTAATTTAAAATATATTATTTTTATTTACAAACATTGTCTTTTTACATGACATTGATTAATCAAGCATGTCAGCTGTCATAAAAATTAAGGTTTTTCTACCTTGGCTATTGTGATTTCGGTCAAAATTGAATGATTGACGAATGAATTTATCATTTTAATTAATGTACAAATGAATGGCAACAATCAAAATTCGTTACGTGGGAAATTTCTTAAACTCCTCGGTAAGACCTAACGAGCGGAGATCCATGCTTCCAAGTAGCGAGAACCATCGACATGGCATCATCATCGCATTGCTTATTGTCTACTAACGTCAAAAGTTCCATGCTTGCACCGCTGGATAGCTTAAAACGTATGTTTGTTTAAAATATCAATTCATTATTTTAAAAACTTGGAAACTTGTATAATATATCACACTAGTGGCCGCCCGCGACTCCGTTCGCGTGGAAGTCGGTTTTCCGTGGGAATGAGAAGTTTTTCCGCGGTAAAGTAGTACCCTATGTCCTTTCCCAAGATCAGTTCTTTCTTCATACCAAAATCGGTTCAGTGGTTTAGGCCTGAAAGCATAACAGTCAGACAGACAAACAGAGTTACTTTCGCATTTATAATATTAGTAGGGATGATCATACACAAGTAACCCCTGAAGCCTGTAAAATACATACGTAATACTCTTCTCTATCTCTTACACAAGTAACCCCTGAAGCCTGTACAATACATACGTAATAGTCTTCTCTATCTCTTACACAAGTAACCCCTGAAACCTGTAAAATACATACGTAATACTCTTCTCTATCTCTTACACAAGTAACCCCTGAAGCCTGTCAAACACATACGTAATACTCTTCTCTATCTCTTACACAAGTAACCCCTGAAGCCTGTACAATACATACGTAATACTCTTCTCCATCTCTTACACAAGTAACCCCTGAAGCCTGTACAATACATACGTAATACTCTTCTCCATCTCTTACACAAGTAACCCCTGAAGCCTGTAAAATACATACGTAATACTCTTCTCTATCTCTTACACAAGTAACCCCTGAAGCCTGTACAATACATACGTAATAGTCTTCTCTATCTCTTACACAAGTAACCCCTGAAACCTGTAATATACATACGTACAATACTCTTCTCTATCTCTTACACAAGCTACCCCTGAAGCCTGTAAACTACATACGTAATAGTCTTCTCCATTTCTCTATGATGCGGCGGCAGCGCCCCCTGCGGCAGTACGATGACGCCGGGCTGCGAGGTGGTCACGTCTGAGATGGACTTCTCCGAGCGAGTGCTGCTGAGCCGCGACCGCTCGTAGTGCGGGTCCGGTCTGGTAGGGAATGTGGGTGTTGTACGAATGTGGGAATAATGTGGGGACTTTATACGTGACAAGCGACCCGCCCACGCTTCGCAATGGTGTAATTTTGGCCGACTTGCTCACGAAATATTGAATTTTGGCTTACTTAAAAAACCTTTTCTAATTGTTCTTTATTTACAAATTTAAATGAATAAATTCCCTAAAAGATGGCGAAAACCGCATTAAAATCAGTTGTGTGGTTTAGGAGGAGTTAGCAGCCAAACATACAAACAGACACAAATAGCGACTTGGATTTATACTATGTAATGATAATGATGATGATAACGATAATGATGATGATTTTATCGTTTCTTGACGAATGTTTGAGTGGTGACTTAAAAAAGTTTAAGATTTTAGCATTCGGTTGGGTAGTTGAGGGAGTTGCCGATGTTTTTTTGTTTTTGTTTTTTGACGAGTGTGTGAATGGTGCCTTAAAAAGTTTTCGAATTTAGAATTCAGTTGGTAGTGTAGCGGGAGTTAGCGTTAACACTTAGATATAGACGCAAAAGGCGACTTTGTTTTATTTTATTGAAATATGGAAATAAGATTTTATTAGTCTATGCAATAAATAAAATTATAAGATGTTTTTAGCTAAAACACGGTTACAGAGGCGGTAATGTTGATGGATAGTTACTTTAAACATTTTGTAACATTATAAGCAAATATATTTAATAAAATACCTTTTTTATTTACAGTGTTGTTTTACAGAACAGTGGGTAGATTATTAAAACGGATAATAATCCGCCTTAACCCACAATATAATCTAATATTGGAACCAAGCGTAAGTTATTCAAAAGGTCACGTATTGAGTTTTACAATTCAAAGCGCTTAGTTCACCGCGCCATACGTCATATTTCAACAATAAACAGAAATATAGGCGAGAATCAAAGCAAACTCGCCATCACCACCTCGCGAAACGTTTCTTAATACATAATATGTGCATATGTTTGATAAAAGTCTTTTAGAATAAATATTTGGTACATCAGCCTATTTTTTAAAAAATTTACTAACATCACATTTAGTTTTCATAGGGAAACGGTATTTTATCTACTTATATGTAATGTCCACAAAACATCGAATATAGATTTATAGTTTTATTTTTTATTTTTATTGTAAGTCCACTTAAATTTATTCTAATTCTCGTAAAACCGTCTTATGAGGTAAGTACGCCTATCCATAAAAAATATATTCAGTAAAAAAAAATAGATTTAATTTATGTTTAATTTCGATAACTTTAAACATTGAACAGTATCCCCCCCATTCCGCCAACTCACTTGTCGTGCGCGTGCTTCTTCGCCTCTATGATCTCGTCCCTCCAGTTCATGTTGGTCGGCGCCGGCGCAGCCCCCGGCGCCTGCGGGAAGGGCTGCGGGATGTCCGAGTGGCGCCCCTTGCGGCGGCCGGACCGCTTGCGGCCGGACCTCTTGGGGCGCTCGGGGGCGGGCTCGGGGGCGGCCTCGGGGATGGGCGCGGGGGACACCCGACCCCGGTCCGAGCTGGGGCCGCAGCCAGACCAGGCGCCGTTCTTTTTCTGGGTATAAGGACACGAATAAATATAAGACTAGGATTTACAAAGTTACTTCCATATTTTTGTATATTTGAACCGCGCGTTACAGTTGCAATGAGAGTTAAACAGACTAACAAGCTAAGTTGGTTGCACGACAATGCCTTTTCTAAGTAACCTGTAAGTATATGACTGCAAGGATAATCCACTTTTTTCATTAACAAGATGGGTCTTTTCAAACATGAAGACCATTCCACACTAAGAAATTTGCTTAGAGATACCCTACCAACTACTAAAATCGAATGCAAACTTGAAGACACCTCCAGCTGATATCAACACTAAGTGCAACTACCTGCTGTCATCACCCCTTAACCCTTACCGGATGAGGTTGGCTCGCGGCCCAGTTGGCAGGCTTGCTTGGTATTCGGAAGCCATCGTTGTCCCTCGGACTAGTCGCGCGATTTATCGACGGATCCCTGCTGTTACACTGTGACACTATTCTTCTGCAACAATTCAAATTATAAAGATAATAAAACTTTACATTTGTAAAAATACTTTTTACACCTACACCAATATTAAACTAAAGGCACATTAGAAGTTACATTGTTAAAGAAAACAACTTAAAAAATATGTTTTGTTTACAATGAGTCATTTATACCTAACAGCGTTGCTGATTCATAATATTTAAACAAACCTTTCATTGCTGTGTTCTCTGCTATATGACCTCAGTGACCTCCAGTTAGACAGGTCATCTCTGCTGTTCCCAAGGTTGGAAGAACGATTACTTCTGTGGCTGTCACGCCTCTCTCTCTGTTTGCTTATGTTCGGCATTGGATCTTGTTGCACGCTGACGTTACTGTCCCTTCTAGTTCTTTCTGGCTTCTTCTCTGTGTTGACCTGCCCTCTGCTTCTGCTCCTAATGAAAATGTATAAATAAGTAACAAATAAAACAATGAACTTAAAGGATAACAAAGAAAAGATGAAAAAAAAAACCTTTTATCTCGCCTTTTAGATCGACCCCTGCGTTTTGAACTGCCCCCTTCTTTGGGCTCAGCAGGCTTTATTTCCGGCTGAGGAGGCTGTGATACTGATGATTTTGATAATGAAAAGCTTATGGAGGAATCACACAGATCATCTAGTTTAATATTCTTTTCAACCTCTTCAGTCCAGTCCTGAAATATTTAAATTAGACTTGGAATTTGACAAAGTTTACATTTAGAAAAATAAATGTCATGAATTAACAAGAATCTTATATGGTCAGTAGATTTAAATTAAATGGTATGGAAATTATGTCAAAATCAAAATCAAAGCGAAATTCTCATAAGTACATTCAAAGCTTACCAAATTTTTGATGTCCATATAACTTGATGATATATGGGAGTTAGTCTCACTATCACTCTCATTTTCATGTTTACTTGTGTTACCTTTACTGCAGGATAGGTCGCTGTTTGAATTGCTTAATCCATTCTTAGTTTCTGATACAAAGTAAAAAAAAAAAAAGTATGTATAATAGGTTTAAATTAAATGTAAATTATTATATTTAAAAAGATTACCACTATCATGATGATCTTTAGTATCTTCAGCATTCATAGTCAAATTATTCATCTTTTCAGATATACTTCTCGCTTCAGCCGCAGTAGATTCATACAAATTCATATAGGAATTACTTGGAGTTGATCTCCTTGAATTTTGCATATCATAATTTCTTAAATAAGAATTTACAAACTTGTCTCTGTCAAAGCCTTCATTATCTTTTAGTCTGCCCCGCCCACGGGATGGCAATGTTTGGGACCAACCAGTATTAGAATTATTATAAAATGGACCATGATTAGAGTGAGAAGGACTGCCAGGTCCATTATCCCTGCTTATGTGGTCTACATTTTCAAAACTGTGGTGACCAGACTGTTCTAAGTATTTCTTTCTAAACCTTGGTGGGATATTGTCTAAATTCACCATGTACTTAGGTCTTGGTTGGTCTGTTGGATAGCCTGCAGAGTTTCTCCTTCCAGATGGTGGCTTTCCACTTGAACCAAACATGTGGCGCCCTGCAGAAGTTTCCATACTCCTGCTATCTCTGTTTCTCTCTATGTAAGACTCTGAGGCAGCTTGGGAGTGTGTGGGTGATATTGACCTTGTTTCTGACACTTGCCTAAAATTCCTGTTATAGTTGACATCACTATTGCTATCATCCTTCTTACGGTATTCAGCAAAGGATCTGTCTTTTCTAGATCCATTCCTATAAGACCCTGCATTGTTCATACCATGTTTATCTTTATTTGATACATTGTTACGCCTATTGCTGTATTGACTAGAATTATCACATCTTCCTGATGATTGTGAATGTTTATCAATATCAACAGATGCGTCTCCCGATCGTGGCATGTAGATTTGTTGCTCTGGCTTCTTATAACGACTGTTTGTCACAAATCTGTCCTTAGAAGTTGCCTCTTCATTTATTGAATTATGAGATCCATAATGACTGCGTTCCTGTCCTCTGCCCATTGTATCTATGTTGCAATTGTCCATTTTACCATCTAAACCATATCCTGAACGCCTTAATGGTCCACTACCAGGCTTATAAATCCTCTGTTGAGGTTTGCCTTTCCTGAATTCTTTGTAACCATCATCCATATCAATAAAATCACTGTAAAACAAAAACATTCATTAAGATTATAAGTTACACGGCACCTAAACTAAATCACAGATTAGATTTTACTTACTGAAGCAAGAAATTATCAACTGTAAGTAATTAAAACTGCTCCTTTGTAAGGTTAAGTGTGTAGAGTGATAAAGTTGTGTATAACAATAACACCACTGCCAAATGAAATATGTAGCTAGTTATAACTTCGTTATTAAATTCATAAACACGATTGCAGATTGTTTTAGTCAAAAATTCATACATACATCAATATATTTCATTGAAATCGACACAATTTCGGAATATTTTTCATGAGAACGAATGAATGAAACGAGTGATTGATTATTTCAAATTGACAGAAAAGTGACAGAAGTACTATTCTATTTTTTTTATAAATACTGAAGAAAATACATATTAGGTTTACTGCAATGCGAACATCAAACTAAGTAAATTTTATTTGAATCTATAGGTAAGTGTAGTTAAAAACTATAGTTTGTTAACGTATTAAATACAAAGTTCTTTTTTCATCCGAGGCTTCTTTTTTCGATTATATAAACTTTTGCTCCAATGAGCTGTAAAAAAAATATATTGTCGATGGATCACTTCTGACGTAAATTGTCAAATTTAGAAAGTTGTCTATTGCTATTATGCGATCAACAAATTTTGATACTTTTAGTAGTATTTTCTCCATAGTAAATAACGTGATAAAATCTCAAAGTCACTAAAACTCACTGTGTTTTCAACCTGCTATTCGCGAGCGATGGGTTCCTAACCCGTGGCTGACGTCTAATTAATTTATTTATTTATACGATTAAAAATTGTACATTTATATAGTGTTAAGTGTAATATCTGATTTAATTTTTAACAGTTTTTATAAAAAAATATTGTACATGAATAAGAAATAATGTCCTACGAATACTTGCCCGTGGCTGAAGACGAAAATGAAGAACCCATAGAACTACCAATCGAAGACGATGGGACTTTGATGTTAACAACAGTGGCCGCGCAGTTTCCTGGCTGCTGCGGCCTAAAGTACCGTCACCCAGAAACCAAGAATATTCGAGGTATACGCCTTCGTGACGGTAGGCTCTACCCTCCGCCCGAAGGATGGGGTAACCACCTCTATGTTTGCAGTTTTCCGAAAGAAAACAAGCGGAAATCGGGTGATGCTTCAGATTCATCCATTAACAAGAATAAGCGCAATGATAACCTCTGCTCTGATTTGATTGTGTTGGGTTTACCATGGAAAGCTACGGAACAAACAGTACGTGAGTATTTTGAGAAATTTGGCGAAGTTTTAATGGCCCAACTCAAACGAGACCCTAAAACTGGAATGTCGAAAGGATTCGCGTTCATCCGCTTTGCTTCTTATGCATCACAAATGAGGGTGTTGGCTCAGAGGCACATGATTGATGGAAGGTGGTGTGATGTTCGAATACCGAATTCCAAAGAAGGTTCTGTACCATCAATGCCTTGTAAAGTGTTTGTGGGACGTTGCACTGAAGATCTATCAGCAAATGATTTAAGAGAGTATTTTTCTCAATTTGGTGAAGTAACTGATGTATTTATCCCTAAACCATTTAGAGCTTTTAGCTTCATTACCTTTTTAGACCCAGAAGTAGCACAAAGTCTTTGTGGTCAAGATCACATTATTAAAGGTGTGTCTGTGAATGTATCCAATGCGTCTCCCAAGCAGAACAAGAGTGGTCCCAACCAGCGCAATTTGCCGAACAGGAGTTACGACGAAGCTCATCACAGTGCTACAAACAACAACTCATGGAACAACCGTAACATGGATATGGTGAACATGCAGGCATTAGGTCTTTCCGGACAACATGGACAGACACCTGTGGCTGGGGCAGGCGGGCAGGGACAAGGAGGTAGTATGCCATTGGGTATGGGAGGAATGCCTGTAAACCAAGCCCTAGTAGCTGCAGCTCTAAATCAAGCTGGCTGGGGCCTGATCAACAATATACCATCAGGTGGTTCTGAGCAAGGTGCTTTCGCGGGGCCCGCGTCCACTGCGCCGCCTGGCCCGCCCAACTTCCTCTCGTGGATGCAGCAAGGTAACTCAGCCCAGGGACCGTCTAGTCAGTGGGGACAGCGGCACCAGTCCCAAGGCCACTCTGTTTGATCCAGCACACTTTGATTCGACAAGCTCACGATAATCTCTGTGATTGTAGCAACATTTAGATAATCAGCAGTAATGTATAAATGCAGTTTTGTTTCATCTACAATATAGGTTGTCTCGTTGGTGAACCGTGGTTGCTTAGTTTGCTACTGGTGTTATTTATTTATTATGGAATTGCTTTGTGTTTTGTTGATTTTCTTGGAATATATTACCTAACAGGTATTATTAATATGATGTAGTCTATAACTGTAAATCAAATGTTACAATGCAGGAGGTAGCAAAATGTGTGTTTATGTAATGAAAAATTGTTGTTGTGCTTTTTGTTTGTCACTATAAATAGTTTGACTAAAGAGTGGTGGTACACATTTACAGCATAAAGTTGGTTTTTGTCCATTTACCATTTGACAAAATATGTAATTAATCTTTTTTTTCTATATTATATTATGATCTAAGCACCTTATGCAATACTTTTATGTAATACTTCCGTAATATTGAAGCCAGATTTTCAATATCAGACTAAACCTTACTCATAAAATTTGATGTCTTAGAAAATTAATGTGCTTGGATTAATGTGGATTGTTTAGCTATATCTCTAGGTCATAATAAGTTGATATGTTAACGTAACAGCGTTCTCAAAACTAAAGTATCACATATAATTTCTTTTTATAATTTCTTTAAATCATCCAACAAATCTGTGTACTACAAGTAAAGGTCTATTAGAGTACTGTCTCAATCTGTACATTACAAATATTAAATATGTTTTAACAACAGACTGTTAAAGTTCATACTTGTATAGAGAAAAATAGAAATTTATTGAATTGTTATCATTGTTTATCAAATGATGTTGTTTATTATAAATTTATTATGTATGTTTCCTCAGATGGATGTGGTTTAAACAATTTGCGAACAGATGTCTATTTTGATGAGTAATGTGCTAGGAGTATTTTTGTGACTATGCAATGTGGGATTGCTTATTGAATGGATATTAATGTAACTGGTTTTGTAAGCACTGTACATAAAATAGAAAGCTGACAGTCAGTTGTACAAATTTCAAGACTGTAAATATTGTTCAAACCAGATGACATTCTTAATAAATTCTAAAATGGGTGTTTTAAGTGTAGTTACCTGACAGAGATGATTATAAAATAACCTCTTTACTCATAATTATTAAAATAACGCTTAAGAGACAAAATATAGCTTCATACAGTTGCTTTTAATAATTTTGAGTAAAGAGATAAGTAATACCAATTCAATGACTATTGTGTACCTAACTTGTGCGATAATTATTAAGTACAATAAGCTATATAGTATTGGAAATTAGTAAAAGAAAAATATGTCAATAACAACCCTAATTTTTTACGTAATTATTATTTCAATTATGGTACTAAGTACTGGATACTACCACAAAGGTATATAAATGTAATGAATGTATAAAGTTCTGAAAGAAAATGTTAGGTCAATATTTAATGGTAGGTACCATGTTTAAAATTCATGTTGTATGTTAATGACTTTAATTTACTGTTCTTTATCAGGGGCAGGTTTAAAGAAGGCAGGTTGTGGTGAAACATGAATGACCATGTTCTGAACCACAATGATAGATATCACAAGATTGGGACTTCCCTTACCATATTTAATCACATGTCCTAGGAGGAAATTATTAAGTTAACTTTTGTGCCTGTTTTCGCTTTTGTTTGATAACTTATTTGCCGTCTTCAATTTAATGTTGTTTTGATTATAATTTATGCATGTCGGTATAATAACTTAGGGATTTCGTGTGTTTATTAGTAACAATTATAACTAACAACATAAAAATTTCACTTGTCAATTCAATTAAACTTAGCTAAGTATGTTATTTGCATTGTAACTCTGAATTTCATGAGCATACCCTGATGTGTTAATAGGCGGTCTCTTTAAAAGAGTGCAATATTTAATTATTGATATAAAACGAATGATAAGTTTATTTATGACGAAAGACTATCAATTCATAAGTATTTGATTTTGATACGAATTGTAACAAAGTGCGATAGGCTGCTTGCCATTACAGAATACGCTTCCTACGTGTTACTTTGTTAATTCTAGTAAAATTAATGTTACGTTCAATCAGTCAAATCATTAAAATAAGGGTGAGTGCCATGCAAGCTGCCTACAAAATAATGTCCAATGCCAAGTGTATAATTCTTTGTTTTTTAAATAATTATTCTATATTTTCACTTCAGAAAATGGTGTTACATAATGTTCGAATGCTTTCTGTAATCATTAGATAGATAAGATGAAAAGTGACTTCAACATATTTTAACGAAAGTTAAGGATTACATGTAAGTGAAGTTATTATAGAAAGATAGTTCTGTCAAACAGAAAATGAATAGGTACTTAACGAAGCTGGCCCAAGGGATGACAATCCCGTAACAATGTCCTTCTTGTCCATGTACATTTGTGTTGTGTTAGTAGAGTTGTTGGTGTAATGTAACTTGGTAATCCTGGACTAGACAACTGTCTTTAACTTGTTGATGTTTATTACATAGAATTTATCGACCCTAGTTTTGATAAAAAAATATCCAAAGCAAGCGTAATTTCTAGCTGTCAATGTAAAAGTTTGTATTTAAACTTCATTTAGTGGAATCAGACACTTGTAAATACTTTATTTGGGAGTCTCTCCTAATTTCATAGGCCTCTTTATTCTCTCCGCGTTGTTTGTAAAAGGTTTCACTAGAGGGCAGCACTGTTCTACGGTTTAAATGTGCAAAGTTTTAAATCAATCACTAGCACATTTATTGATTCAATTAGCTAAAGCCCGCCCGTTGATTACATTTTCTTTAATTAGTCGAAATATTTGACGTATACCTCATTGTTATTTAAATTTAAAAGGGAGCGATCGAGCACTGTAGGAAGGTTTTGAAGTCCAATAAAAGTTGCTAGATAAATGAACACATTTTATCTGTGCATGGAGGTGCTACGCGTCATGGCTTCGTTACTTATGATAAAATAATACCTCATAATACTGTGATTGCTAGTTTTGAATGGGAAATCGCATGTAAAAATACTACTTTTGTGAAATATCCAGTGAAATGAAAACTATTGTAGCATAAAGTTTATGTGTCAGCAGTCGTTTGTGTGAATATGGAAACACTAGATAATTCCTTAGGAATATGTAATGCGCCATGTCAGTAGATGTTAAGATGCAAAGTATTTTACATTCCTGCTGACACGTCGCGTTACCAATAATGTAAGGAGTAACATGTGTTAGGTGTTGTAATTGGTGTGATACCTACTGTTTGTAAAAGTCGGCCATGACGCTTCGTAGTGTAAATAGCAGAATATGTATATTTTTACATAGTTCTGGAAATTAACTTGGTCAATGAGCACTCAAAAATGAACTTGCACCGCACATACCCATGTCATTTTGCTATTCCGTGATACTAAATTTACTAAATATTGCTAGACAGATTCAACATAATTTATGGAAATATTGTAACTGTACATTGTAATTTGAGTGTGAATATCTATTGATATGAATTCATGAAATAAAATTTATTTAGCGTTGCAGATTGGTTTTATTTGCTCTAATGCATGAACTGTAGGTATAACATCTCTAAAGTATTTTTCGTAAGTACTATTAATAAAGTAACGAAACTATTATTCTTTTAATTTCACAATAATTAAACTTATTCCTCTATGATCTCTTCACGTTTGTAAAAAGCTAGGGACAAAACAAGTTCTATGGTTAATTTAATTTAAAGGTGATACTTAAGCACTTACGTTTATTCAGAAGTAAATAGTAGATTACCTAGAAAATACCTATTATATGAACGGTTATAGTGGTTTGTGCCTTATGAGCATATTTTTTCTGCTTCCGCGAATTATCAAAACAAAAATGTCACTGTCATTATGATTACACACCCCTATAATAAATCAACAAGAATAATGTTTAACCCTATCAAGTTATAAATTTGTGTGTGTTATGTTTTACTACATATCTACCCGCAGTTGGTAGATTTAGTGAGAGTAAAATGGCTGATGAACCAAAAAGGGATACTCAAGCCGGCCCAGTAGCCCCATCGAGTAAAGAGTTAGCTAAGAAAACATTTGATCCGACAAATCGGGTGATCCAAGTACCTCCCTTGAAAGAAGTTATATCTGTTCATAGTTCTGCACCGGCTTCGGAACGACGTGCCCAAACTGGCAAGGATACGCAAACTTTAGACGGAGAAGTTAATTTGCTTTCGGTTATGTGAGTTTCCTGATTGTTCCATTCGAAAATTACTATCTACTAAGTATAAATTGTGAGTAGGTAGGTGCCTACAAAGATTTGGTAAGCAAAGGTCTAATCTATGTCTCATCTCTCGCATAGGTAGCCTTTGTCACTCAATGATATTATAGATTTCTAATAGCTGTAGAAAGAGCAAGTCGGTTTTACATGTATTTATATGTAGGTTCTACAATTTGCCATTATTCTAGTGAGGCCAACAGCGCTATAATGTGCTGTAAATTCACGGAGGACGTAAAGGAGATAGCCGGCGGCTTCACTGACGGTACGATCCGTCTGTTCGACTGTTCTAACGGCTTTCTGTCTCACACGCTGACGGACGAAGAGTGCCTCGCCTACCCTGGACCAGTCACAACGATCAAACATCGACCAGTTACCAGCACGCATCCAGTTACTAACACGCTGTTGGCAAGCTGTGAGTTTACAAAATCAAAAATGTCTAATATTACTTTATGAAGCCTTCCAAGGGGGTTGAAATAAAATCAGTCTTAATAAAAGTGGCCAATGTCTCTGATAACGTAGCTTTTAACTGATAAAAGATTTTTCAAAATCAGTTCAGTAGTTTCAGAGGTTAGCCCGAACTTCAAAAACTGTTTAATAACGTACTATTTAAGAATCGGGGCCAGTTTCTACCCTAATTATCAACTTACTGATCATGATTTCAGATGTTAACGGCTGTATAAAATGTTGGAAATACAAATACCAACAATGCTTGTATACTATTCGCGAAAAGCGGCAAACCCTTGGCTTATGTTATCACCCACGTTTGAGCAAGTTTGTTAGTTATGGTGACGACGCAAAATTAAATATGTACGACGAGGAGGCCCAAACACAAGAAAGAGCTTTTTACTCTAGGTAAATTGACAACGCTTTTGCATTCACCGTCTAGTTGTATACAGCTACTCGTAGAATAATTAAGTAACACATCTAGTTCGATTGCCAAAAAGACTGAACGTCAGGAACATTATCTTTCCATCGTCTTCGCAAAACTCAAACAAATTACACTATTCTTTTCACTCATGATCATGACTTTTTCTTTCTTTGAGTTAGAGAAAACAATATTTCTAAGTATCAGTTTCGGGGAACGCCCTTTAAGGCCTTTGAAGTGGTTCCTGGGGGGAAGTGGTCAGATACTGATAGAATTTATTTAAGCCAAAACTACGTAGCCCCCAAAATATAGTCAAACTTGATTCAAGTACTCACCCACCTATATTTTTTTAGTCAAAGAAAAAACATAATAGACGGCCACACGTCGCGAGTGTTCGCCTGCGTTTTTAACCCGAAGTCCCACCACGAGCTGATATCCGGTGGGTGGGACAACTGCGTTATGTGCTGGGATGACAGGCAGCCGTATGCCACGCGGTACTTCTTCGGCGTCCATATGTGTGGAGACGGACTCGACTTTGATAAACCGGGAAAAATTGTAAGCTTGTTAAACTTAGATGTGTAGTAAGGCCAGGTTTCCCAATGTTACTCGTAGCATTATTGCCCTCCTTTAGGCTTTGACATAGTTAGGAACTTATACAAACATGAATAACCTATCTGTCCATATTTTGTATTATTAAAAACAGGAATTTATATGCTTCCAAACACAAGCTTTTTAATCCTAATTATTCTGTACTTTAGTTGATGACCGTACTATTAGGTAATGCAGACTTCCAATGCAAACTCTATTCGAAGTATCTTCTAAAAATAGCTTTATTTCCTAGATATTAACGTGTAGCTGGCAAGACAAGGATACCATTCAGCTATGGGACTACGGTTCAAGCAAGCTCATAGAAACGATAACACCAGATAACTACCCGAGTAAGCTTTACTGCGGGAAGTTCGTTCCGCAGTCAAACCTTATGGTCTGTGGAGGATCAGACGCAAATATACTGCGCGTCATCGATACCAACTTGAAAATGGTTAGTTTTTTATTTATTGTTATTTGATTTGCCAGCAGATTGGATCGGAAAGTTTTGTCTATCACCGGGCTTTTGGTATTGTTTGTGAAACGATTTATGTTCATTGACTAGAAACTTGTTTATCGTGTACGAAATTATTTGCACCATATTTGAAACAACGTGCGAATACTAAAGTTATTAGTCATATGCCTTGGAACGACTGTACCTTTTAACGTTTCTTTCTTATTTAGGTATGCATAGAGTTGCAATTACAATAAGTCGTTTCGTTTTTGTTTAGTGACATTGCGCGTGCACTCTTTTGTATCAAGCCTAAAGATTTTGGTTTTGTTTTCTTGTTTTTTTTTACAACATTTCAGACCGAGTGTTCAATACGAAACTGCCCGGGAGGTATCTACGGGATCGACTACGGCTCCATCCGCAGAAAGGTCGGGAAGCTACCAAACGCATTCAACAGATTAACTGAGTTGCAAAACATTCCGCGCGTAGCTTTCGTCACCGGAAAGAAACTTCAAATCGTCGACTTTGGATAGAAATATACTAAAATGCCACAATTCTTTTCGTTTCATTCGCAAGGGCTAGAACAGAAACTCTCACGTAAAACTTGTACATCAGTTGTATTGAATTTATTCTCTGTCGTAACATTTTCTCTACTCACAAACAGCCGCTTAATACATTTTACGTGATAGACAAATACACTGTGATTTCATTTGTAAATAGTATATAAAACTCTAGAAAGATAAAATATCGAGTTTGGCAAGAATTCATAATAAATAAAAAACATAAATACTTCTACATGGTATTATATACAGGATTTGAACATCTGTTATTAGTTCGGTTCACGTTGAGCCTCGTCAGCGGGTGCGGGGGGGGCGGGGTCGGCGCGCGCCTCGAACTCGCGCTTGAGGTCGGACACGGCGCCGCGGCGCCGGCGCAGCGCCAGCAGCCAGCCCTGCGCGCCGCGGCCGGCCCACGTGCGGCTGCCGCCCGCCGCCGCCGCCAGCTCGCGCAGCAGCGCGCACTGCTCGCCCAGCGCGCCCGGGTCCCACGCCGCGCGCGCCGGCCGCCGCGCCTCGATGGAGTGCACGAGGCTGCGCACGGACGCCGCGCGCTGCTCCTTCAGCCGCATGATCTGGTTGGGGGACACGCTGTACGAGCCGCTGGCGCACGGCATGAGCATGTGGCGCGACGGCGCGGCCAGGTTCTCCAGCGACACGGACGTGGGCGGCGGCGGCCCGGGCGGCGCGGGGGCGGGCGACCAGGACCGCGGCCGCGCGCCGCGCCCCGTGCCGCGCCGCCCCCGCCCCCGCCCCGCGCCCGCGCCCGCCCCCGCCTCCACCTTGGCCGCGGCCTTGGGCGACTTGAGGTTGGTCTCGGACTTGGACCGCTGCAGCTTCTCCTTGTTCTTCATGGCGTCGAGGATGCCCTGGTAGGTCTCGAGCTGGCCGAGGAAGTTGGTGTTGGGCTTGATGCAGCCGCGCTTCGTCTTGACGTGCTTCAGCGCCTTGTCGAAGTTCCAGTTGAAGGCCTTCATCGCGTACGCTATCACGACGGACGCGGATCGGCTGATCCCCATCTTGCAGTGGACTAGTACTTTCGAGCCCTCGTTTCTGGCTTTGTTTATGTATTTGTAGGTGTTGTCCCAGTGTTTTAGTAGGTCAGTCTTGTCGTCGTCGTAAACTCTTATATTTAGGTAATCAAACATCCCAGGGAAAAAATTGTCTATTTCTCTTGTCACGTTTAATATGTGTCTAACTCTGAAATGAAACAGAAATGGCACATTAGCTTCAAGTTCTATCCATCAAACATACATAGAACTTCCCGAGTGTATACATACCCGTTTCTTTGTAATTCCTCTAAATTGCTAGCGTTCCACTCCGAGCCCAGGTATACGTGATCGAACACCTCCGTGGGAGCGTCCATTTGTCCTAGGATCGTCAACATCTCGTGGTCTATGAATGACTTGTACTCTGCTAAGTCCATATCTAAATCCTCCTCTAGGCGGCCTCGTATCACTTTGCTGGTAACCTCGTCTAAGTCCACGGACATCATTATTTCTTTGAGCGTGGTTCTGATCACGCGTTCTGTCTCGTCTCTTTCTCTAGGTCTGTGGAAAAGAAACAAATAAGTGAAATCGAGTGACGGCAAGAAAAGATAGCGTTGGAGAGAGATGGGTATACTTTTTCATGTTCTTTGAGGAGATTTCATAATACATTGGCTGTTACCGTAAACTTAGAAAAAACATGGTCAACACACGAAATGAATATCCTTTAACAGATTTCAGGTGATACCAAATTCAATCGAGAATTACTACTACCATACAATACAACACTACATAATATTCATAGTCATAAGTGCGTAAATCTGACATGCAACAAATGTATTGCGTTCCGATAACAAATAAGCATAATTAACTCATCGATACACCTCGAGGCTAAGCAAGTAGGTCTAGGATTAACTCTACATGATTTACAACAAGCAGACAGGACGTTCAAACACAACTCATCGTCCATACAATTAATTAATACCAACACTATCCTAATAAGTACACGCAGCTATGTTTAATTGCCAATTACAAATACCCAGATGATTAATATTCAATAATATCGGACAAGTCTAATTATAAGTCGTAGGTATTTTAATTCGCTGGGTAATTGTTCACCAATTTAGTTAGGCCTAGAATAGTTGGGATTTTTCCGCAAATGGATCGGTAGCCTCAGTCAGTAATACATGTTAAGTGAACATTTATGGACTTTGGAAAAAAGTAATTAACTTGCTAAAATGTGCAAAAATTAAAAGTTTTTTATTTAAAAAAGTTTATACAATATTTTCCTCCTGCCATATAAAATTGTTTTATTTAAGAAGAATTTTATTAGATATTTTCAATTTAGCTTATCTATAATTACTCCCAATAAATATTTAAAACCAGATTTTTTAACTAACGCCAAATAAGCAAAACTATGAGGCTACCATGGACTCATCTTGTTCCGAGGCCTACTTTAGTATTTGAGCAGGCGTTTAGTTTTATGACTTTGATCATATAAATATCAAGTCTAATACTTTATCAAACATTTGAATCGCATAAGACTTAAAAAGCCTACAATGGTCTTTGTCTATTGCAGTCTATTAAATTGCCGCCGGTTTTTAAATTGAGGATTTAAAGTTCAGTAACATATTATTATGATTGGGTATTTGGCAATTCGAACTAATATTTTTTAATACTAGAGTATGTCTGCACTTCAAATTTTCTTCAAATAACTGACCCTTCAAATTCGTACCGACTTAAGTACGAGCACCAAGCGTCTCTATCTACCACCTACACTGGACACGTGAGAGAGGCTGCATTCAGAGCGGTACTGGCCCAGATTCTCAAAACACTCTCTAAAACTAAATTAAAAATATTTCTGTCACTTTCTCATGCTTCGTATTAGAACAAGACAGGTACATTGGTCTCACTAAATTTAGTCCACATCATTGTAAAATTGAACGAAATGCGCTGAGGACTAGCCTAAAATTGCCTTCGCTGTGTCATTTTGCACGTACATTTTGGTTTGACAGGACTAAAATGATTAACATTCTCTGTCTTAAACTATTGATGAGTAAACAGCGATAGATTTAGTTTAGTTTAGAGTGTTTTCAGAATCGGGGCCACTGACTTGAGTCTGAGCGAGTCCGGCGAGGGCGGGCGGCGCGACTCCAGCGCGTCCATCGCGTTCCACTCGTTGAGGCAGGAGCGGTCCGAGTCCACGTGCCCCTCGTAGTAGGCGCACCACGCGTCTATCTACCACCTACAGCTGACACGCGAGAGAGGCTGCATTCAGCGGTACTGACTTGAGTCTGAGCGAGTCCGGCGAGGGCGGGCGGCGCGACTCCAGCGCGTCCATCGCGTTCCACTCGTTGAGGCAGGAGCGGTCCGAGTCCACGTGCCCCTCGTAGTACGCGCACCACGCGTCTATCTACCACCTACAGCTGACACGCGAGAGAGGCTGCATTCAGAGTACTGACTTGAGTCTGAGCGAGTCCGGCGAGGGCGGGCGGCGCGACTCCAGCGCGTCCATCGCGTTCCACTCGTTGAGGCAGGAGCGGTCCGAGTCCACGTGCCCCTCGTAGTAGGCGCACCACGCGTCTATCTACCACCTACAGCTGACACGCGAGAGAGGCTGCATTCAGAGTACTGACTTGAGTCTGAGCGAGTCCGGCGAGGGCGGGCGGCGCGACTCCAGCGCGTCCATCGCGTTCCACTCGTTGAGGCAGGAGCGGTCCGAGTCCACGTGCCCCTCGTAGTAGGCGCACCACGCGTCTATCTACCACCTACAGCTGACACGCGAGAGAGGCTGCATTCAGAGTACTGACTTGAGTCTGAGCGAGTCCGGCGAGGGCGGGCGGCGCGACTCCAGCGCGTCCATCGCGTTCCACTCGTTGAGGCAGGAGCGGTCCGAGTCCACGTGCCCCTCGTAGTAGGCGCACCACGCGTCTATCTACCACCTACAGCTGACACGCGAGAGAGGCTGCATTCAGAGTACTGACTTGAGTCTGAGCGAGTCCGGCGAGGGCGGGCGGCGCGACTCCAGCGCGTCCATCGCGTTCCACTCGTTGAGGCAGGAGCGGTCCGAGTCCACGTGCCCCTCGTAGTAGGCGCACCACGCGTCTATCTACCACCTACAGCTGACACGTGAGAGGCTGCATTCAGCGGTACTGACTTGAGTCTGAGCGAGTCCGGCGAGGGCGGGCGGCGCGACTCCAGCGCGTCCATCGCGTTCCACTCGTTGAGGCAGGAGCGGTCCGAGTCCACGTGCCCCTCGTAGTAGGCGCACCACGCGTCTATCTACCACCTACAGCTGACACGCGAGAGAGGCTGCATTCAGCGGTACTGACTTGAGTCTGAGCGAGTCCGGCGAGGGCGGGCGGCGCGACTCCAGCGCGTCCATCGCGTTCCACTCGTTGAGGCAGGAGCGGTCCGAGTCCACGTGCCCCTCGTAGTAGGCGCACCACGCGTCTATCTACCACCTACAGCTGACACGCGAGAGAGGCTGCATTCAGCGGTACTGACTTGAGTCTGAGCGAGTCCGGCGAGGGCGGGCGGCGCGACTCCAGCGCGTCCATCGCGTTCCACTCGTTGAGGCAGGAGCGGTCCTAGTCCACGTGCCCCTCGTAGTAGGCGCACCACGCGTCTATCTACCACCTACAGCTGACACGCGAGAGAGGCTGCATTCAGCGGTACTGACTTGAGTCTGAGCGAGTCCGGCGAGGGCGGGCGGCGCGACTCCAGCGCGTCCATCGCGTTCCACTCGTTGAGGCAGGAGCGGTCCGAGTCCACGTGCCCCTCGTAGTAGGCGCACCACGCGTGCGAGGCGCCGCCCGCGAAGTGGTTCAGCGAGCGGGCGCGCGCGCTGGCGCGGTGCAGGGTTTGCAGCGCCGACCTGGGGGATACTAGCTATGAAGGCGGGCAAGGACTCTAAATACCACGGAACTAAAGCGAAAATAGTGATAAGAGTTTAGGTATATAGGTATTTCCAAAAGGATCCAATTATGCATGGCATTCTTTAAAAAACTGTTAACGATCTCTTGGGGGCTTTGGAGCGAGAAACGGAAACTTGTGTTAGTAATTATTAATTAATTGAATGATCACTGATTTTTGACTATGCACTTTGTTTACTTAATTGAAGAAATTATGTCAAGTTTTCTTACTTAACAATCCAAAAAGATTATAACAAAAATCACTCGATTTCAGCAACTCAATCCTATATTGTAATTTAAAAGCTTTAAGCAATTAAACTAAACGCATGTTGAAACTTTGAACCAAAACGAACGAGTCGCCAAAGTTTGGTCATTATAACTTACTTTATTAATGGCATTATTCCATCGACTTTCATGATAATGAATGAAAGGAACTTCCGCAAAAGGACAGATTCCAGAGCATTGTCTGTCTACTAATCGAAGTTAGAACGGATAATAACGGATTCAAACAACTTAGGTATTCAAGTCATTCGCAGTCATAAAAGATAAGTCGAATAACTGTATAGGGAACGCAACAACGCAAATGAATAATCTAGTTTGATTGTAAAATGTGAATTTCTACACTTACCACATGGCTTGTACCGACACCGGCTTGAATATGTGTTGCTGGTTACACACACATACACTGAACCCCCTGCGGACAATGCATCCTTAATTAGTTATTGTTCTTCGGTTAAAACTATTCGATCGATGGCTTCCTATTAAGGATGGAGCGTGACAGCTGCGCCTGCGACTCAACGCGCTCGCCGATGCATTTTAATACGCCCCCATCTTTTAACACTGCTTTGTCTTGCCAATTTCTGACAGGCCAAATCAGTCGTAACGGTACACTTGACGCATAAAGATCCAATTTCATTCGTTCGCCTAAAGCGACGTAGCTTTTTACAGCTAAAAAAGCTAAGATACGATCATAAAGGGTCACTAATTGGTCATAAAGTAGTCAATATCACATTACATAAATTTGAAATCCACTATCAAGTGTGTGGTGTGAGAAGTGGCCCCGCCTACATGCGGTTCGTTGGCGACCATAACTATTGATATAAATTACAAGATGACGACCATCGATCTCTAATGATAATTGTGAATGAACGACGGTCGCGGAAGATAATTCCATTAACTCTGACCAGTTGCCCATCACCATATTCGGAGATGGAGGTAACGCGATATTTTCGTGTTTATTTTGGCCAGTGGATTTATCGCCTTATTTATTTGTACGAATAAGTCGTACCGCACCAGGTGCGTATGCGACGTCGGCAGTTAATCCAGTTTTGGACTAATTTTGCTCATGGTTTCCGAGAAATTAGTGAGTTTATAGACTTTCCTTTGAAATCACTTAGTTCATTCGCGGTCATATTCAGCATGCGAACATGTCGAGAAAATTGACAAATTGGTTCATGACTGTAAAGGCGAAATAGTGTACTGGTATGTAGCCTCAATAACGTTAAATAAGTGTTTAAAATTGGGGTTGCAAAAGGTCAATTGCGTTTCAATGTCTATCTATTCTAACCTATAGAGAAAACATCACTTTTTCAGCAGAAATCCATAGATTTTGCTGCCAACATACTAGTATGACCATTACAATATCATAGAGTATCATGAAGTAGGAAATCTACCTGCACTTAAGCTTAACCTCGTCTTCCTTTTAATATGCCCGATGCTGGGTTTTAACAATCACTGGTTAACTTCCCAAGACTAAGAAAATCAGTATGTTTTTGTTGCACGTCGAACATAAATACTTGACATACGTATGAAGTGACAATGAAAACATACCTCTTATCAGTCAGTTAGCATTTATCTGCCTATTGAAAAACCGGCCCTTAACCTATTCCCTATGTGTTCTACGCTTACCCGTCGCCGTCCAGCTTGATGTTGGTGTCAGCCAGCACCCGCAGCACGAGCCCCACCGAGGTCCGCTCGTTGCAGTCGATGCCCAGCAGCGCGGCCTGGTCCCCGCGGCACACCACCACCAGGTACCGGGTGCGACCCACGTGCATGCTCTCTAGCTTCACCGCCTGGGCACAACACACACCGTTAGTACGATAAGCTTCACCGCCTGGGCACAACACACACCGTCAATACGATAAGGTTGATATGCTAAATGAAGGGAAAAATAATTGTGGATTTGATAAAACGAGTGCAGGTGAGCACGGATGTAAAGTAACTGCACGGCAGTGTAATCAGCGAGGGTACAATAATCTACTCTACGCGCTGCACGGAAAAGGATAAACAGACCATTTTTGGATATTTTTGGTCTCGCGAGTTTTAATAATCTTTTATTATTAGCCGGCAAACAAGAGTTAAGCTACGTTTTATAAACCGTATAAATAAGTTAAACGTGTGATAAAAAATTAAACATAACTGAAAGTAAAGTATCCGGCTTCTTTAATCTTTGCAACCTTTATTGCTTAAAAAGGTCACATTTTTAAACTTAAACGCGCCGCTGTGTAATTGCGTGATTGAAAGTTTTCGTATGCAAACACTGACCTCGAATATAGAGCACCATAAGTAGTATTATAAAGTAGCACAAAACAACTATAATTATATCGAAATTATATTATTATCAACACGATATAAGGCACTTACGAGCCACACAAAGCTCCATCAAAACTGGTTCAGAACTTACTATTCAACGTACGAATGTCTGGTGTTAAAAAAAAATGATAAACTAGTTCAGTGCCATATTGAACTTAACAGTACACGTATGGTTCAATTCCTACTAATGAGTCAGTCATTGTTTTTTACTAAGATGCTAATTTGCGATGTAACGAAGGTTAAAAACGTACATAACTGTTTCGTTGTACACAAATGCTGTTTGAATTTGTCCGTGTTATTACCAAGAGACTGTTCGCATTCGTAATAACAGATGATTGTTGTTATTTTCGTTGACAATAATTGGCGGCTTTCATTCATAGAGGCGGTACTGAGAAATCCTGCGAGATGACCCAGAAACTTAACTCGGCACATGCGCGCACGCAACGGCCTAAACATCACAAACGAACGACGCGTACTTTGTCATAACAGACACCAACTGCAGACAGTACCTAAAGCCGGTTTCACACGGTGCGCGTTATGTTAGTGAAACTGCTAATTCATGGAAGCAAAAAAACGATCACGTCCTGTTGGAACAGTGTAGTTAGTTGCACCTACGTAATTACGAGGAATGAACTCGTTTTCTTAGTAAAATCACTTGTTCATTTTAACTTTATATTACTACAGTGAACCTATAGATTTCAAAAAAATACTTGACTTAAGGTCAACTAACTAAAATATACCGTTGGTTTAATTGATGCGTGTGTGGTCGAAACCTCCCAAAAACATAATGACAGAACATCTACAAAGCAATTACAAAGGCATATAACAATACAGAGCCAAACGCCTATAAAAAAAATAATCACCTATTAAAATGTACCTACACGAAGTCAATAAATCTAATCGCTTGTAGTTTATGGGAATGAAATTATTGTTATTGGACAAAAGTCCCAGCGAATATGTCATGTCGTTAACAAGGAACTGTATTTAAAATACTTTTTATTAGATACCAAGAAATTTATAATTGTAAGAGCTATCACTCTATGGCCACCGTTGCTCGAAGCAGCGTAAGAGTAACAACCGCAGGTCGAACTATTTTGCAGTTGTGACAAAATCGTATTCTTCATTTCTCTGTTCTAAAACTAAATTGTCCGGTGGCTTAAAGTGAATTTATGCAAATCAATACATAAATATGATAGCAACATTTATCAACATTTTCTTAGAAAATAAAAATGAAACGTTTAATTTTGGCAGAGGGAAATAAGGAACACGAAGTCACAAATTTATATGTAATTATGAAATACTACACAGCCCACCTAAGGTTCCGGGATTGAATGCAATTTGTTATTGTTGCACTAACATGCGTATTTCACACGATCGGTGAATGAAAATATTGATACCGGGGTAACCCTCAGTTCACACAGTTAAATCACACGACGATTAGGTGGGTCAAAGTGACCAGTACAAAAGGACTTATTTTTATTTTTAAGCTCCTAAATTTCGACGGTGTTACTCATGTCATAAGTATAATCTCACCTCATGCTACCTATCAAGTTAAAATTTCTTTACAAAGATGACGCACAAGATTTCAAAAAAGAAGCTATATAAGTATAAGTCGTCAAAACTGCAACCATTGCGTCAAGAGTATTGTTCTCGAGCGGGGATGCAGTTCTGTGATTTTCAACGTGCCAAGTGGTGACGTGCGTGTACGTCAGTAGTTGTTATGTACCTACGTCACCAATATCTGTACTCATAAAATAACAAGTCCTGACTAACTGACTTACAAGTCAAGCGTAAACTATTCAAGTTAGGGCCATTTAATATGGTACAGGCGTTTCTTTTATGATGTAAGTGAGCACTAAGAAAGGAATTTTAAAAATTCCCAAGGGAAAAGAAATTTAGCTGCACTGCAAGTTGAATCACAGGGCGGAAAGCTAGTTCACCTAAATAGGACTACCTAAAACGTAACTTATTTAAAAGAGTGTTACTCTTACCATTGCGAATGGCCATGGGCGGCGGTGATCACTTACCATCAGGTGACCCGCTTGCTCGGTTGCCACCTCTAATATACGGGGTGTAAAAGAACTGCTTCCGAAAACAAAAACTGGGCATTGCTGTAGGGGCACTAGTTACGTTTTGAGCAAAAAAAATGTTTTTATGATTAACAGAAAAATTTTTTTTTTACATAATTGTACAAAATTGCATTTATACTACTAGATTTTGCAATGGTTTCAAATTAAATAGGGTTTTAAGTTAATTTGCAATGTAAATAATCGCACCTGAACCCACAGTTTATGTATGAGCAGCTCCTTTTTTCAATCCTCAATAACTTTTTTAAATCGGGTTTGCTGGGTATACTGTTAGTGATTTTAGTTACTATTGAGGCTCCAGAATACATGGTTTCAGGCTTTGGAAGTGGTCTTTTCACACCAGTTATATAAAAAGGAGACCCCTGTGTTAAAATAATCATATAACTTCTTAGATTTACGCGATTATTATTACTTGAAATTAAACTCATTTTAACGGGTTTTACGCGTTTATTTTATTATTTTTGATTTTCCGACGTTTCGGCATTTTTGCAAATGCCGTGGTCACGGGTAGACTGAGATGTTTGACGTCTTCATAGAGTTAAGTAAAAAACGATTTTTCGAATTCACCGCTAGAAAATTACGAAACAGATGGCGGTGAATTCGAAAAATCGTTTTTTACTTAACTCTATGAAGACGTCAAACATCTCAGTCTACCCGTGACCACGGCATTTGCAAAAATGCCGAAACGTCGGAAAATCAAAAATAATAAAATAAACGCGTAAAACCCGTTAAAATGAGTTTAATTTCAAGTAAAATAATCATGTCAACCTGGCACACTGACCATTTTGAGCGTCTCCTCGGGGCGCAGCAGGTAGAACATGGACTGCAGGTGGTGCTGTATGTCCGGCTGGGGCTGCGCGCGCGCCGGCGACGCCCGCCGCTCGCACGCATGCTCCGCGCCCGGCACCGCCGCCGCGCCCTTGTTCGCGAAGTAGCACTCGTTGAGGCTGCGACAATTACAACTGTCTGTTATTTTGTTCGGTTATATAAAAGAATTTTTGATTAAAACTTCAGTGTAAAAAAAAAAAACTAACCGTTGTAAATAGTATTCGTTCGAAACAGCAAATTGTGAGTACTTATCGCCTATATCGCTAATAAACAAAAAAACAGAACAATTAGATAAAATTCAGATAGATAAAGCTTACACTTAAAACTTGTTTCTTGCAAAAGTTGCTTGAAACTTTTTGAGTTATCGCTTTGCGAAACCTTAGGGCTTAGTCAGTATAAAATAATATTTATTGTAATAAAACCAACTAAAGAGATAATAAGTATTATTGTTTTACAAACGTTATCATTAAACGGAATAAATAATTCTTTGACCCATAAGCTTTAAAACCGCTAATTTCCGGGTAACCAATATTACGTATGTTTACAACTGCATATCTGTGTTAGTTGATTTCCGTTTGTTTACAAAATAAAGCTTTTACTTTTATGTGACCGCTTTTCCCTTTTTTGGGGTACAGCGTCTAATCTGTAATTGCATTATAATTGCAGGGCGGAACTTGTTAACTACAAAAACAAGACTCCAAAAAATGACAATTTTTTTGTTTGGCGTTTTGTTATGCGACTTTCACGCTCAAGTGGTCATTTGAAAGAGAAAAGCGACTGATTCATCACCGGCCGATGGAATTACTACTTGAGGTCCGGATATTGCGTGCAAGCTGGTTAGTCAAGTTAGCTACCTATTTATCTCAGAGCAATCTCGCATCGGCAGATACCAACTTCAAGTTATGATTCGATCAGCGTGATTTATAAAAACATCAGTAAACATCGTAATGACACAAACGTAAATTATAAACAGTATTGTAAGAAGTAGCTTCGGTAATAATAACATTAATTAATTCAATACGTGCTAATGTAATTCATTCATTCTTTCACTTCATGAGTTTTGCCTTATATGGTAACAAACTCGGCGCGAATTCACTTATAGAGAAGAACAAGATGTCCTTCAGTAGAGACGCGAAATTCTTAACTACAGTAAGTTGTTTTCGGCAGTAATAATTTTTAATATGTAACGTAACCGCAGAGTATGAATGACGCCATTTTTAGTAAAGTTGTTGCAATGGGCCCTGCGCGAGTAACCTCCCTTTCACCTGCGCCTGTCGCCTGCGCCGGCGCACGGAGCAACACCCGGCGCAGGACGACGCGCTGGCTGCGCCGCCAGACAACGCTCTCTATCACCACACGCCTTTGTGCGTACTACCTACTCGACGCGATTACTCATCGACCGCCCGACCATTATGCTGTACTCGCACCTTCAACCACTAAACCGCATTATCTATTCTTTACAGTGAAACCTTCACACTAAGAACTATTTCTGCGCAAACGCAACTATGCGGAACCGTACACGAGCGCCCAAGGTGTTGATATTCCGATTTTATGAACACTTCAAGTTCACTTCGCTAATTTGCGAATGTTATTTCTCTCAGACTGTAAACAAGACTGCGCGTGCGATCGTCCGTGGATATTCTAAAATAGAAGGTCCTCGGTAATGTCACGCTTGTGACATTTTCCTTTTGCAGGTTCAAAAGGCACAGAAATAGCAAAGGGTAAACGATGTTCTCGTTATAGAAATAACCGTTATCATCACATCTGCTTCATAGCGCTGGGAACGTTTGCGGTTCTACACGAAATAAGCGCAAATACCAAATTCAAGGTGCGAGAAAATAAAGTTTCACAACGCCATTTAGTTCCCAAATCATTTAAAATGGGTAATAATAAACAAAGCATTGTGACGACTGTTGCTACACCTAAAGCCTGTCGACATCCGACATACATATACGTATCATATCAGCAAGGGCGGTTGGTTCCAAGGTTCATTAAAAATAGCTTGCGGCGTGTTGCCAAAGCTACGGCGTGCGACTCTGCCCGCCCATATACGCTGCGAGCCGCAGCCGCCCGCCCGAGTCGAGCAACGCCGATTCCGGCTCGATGCACCAAACACGACAATGACGTCATCACCACGCACACTATAACACGGCGTTGCGAAAAAAAGAAAATAGACATTACTCAATAACAAACGCACATGAATAGAATGCAATATTAATAGCGAACGAAACGAAAGTCGGTTCCTTTATTCACAGTCGAATTGGTTGCCTCATACATCAACCTAATACGAAGTTGATGGGTTAATAAGCGTTATTTTGCCATTTTAATGTGTTTGGCCTCAATTTTAAAGTCGGCCGAATAGAGTCAAAGGAACTTCTATGTCGTTTTTTTAATCCAAATCTCGTGTTTGCAATAAAACATGTACTCCACATTAAGATATTGTCCGTGTAAATTACAGTTATGGTGACACCGGGTGGCAGCCAGCTTATACTCGTAGGACCATAAAAGGCGACTCTACATCTTTGACACAGTTGACTAATTTCATTATTAAGTGTAAAATTAATTATCTACGATCTAAATGGCCGGCTTTCCATAGTTAAATAGCAAGATTTTAGAAAACTTAAAACGTGGTAAGTGAAAATCTTAAGTCATGACTGCAAAGGCCATGACCTGAATAAGGGTTGGTTTTGTATTTACATTTTCTCGAGATCGCACATTAAGCTGCGTGCTCGTTTTTTTATATTTGGAAAAAATATCTTCCTTGATTATCTTCTTAATTATATATTCTTAGAAACTTTTGAACAGCTTTTTCTAGTAACAAAAAAAATGACAGGCGCGAAACGCCGGATGTCCCGGGTTCACATATTTCCCAATGAGATACACGTCTCACACTTTTTATCCCCAGTCTAGATAGACAAAAAATCTAGAACACTATATGCCGTGCGTGTGAATAGTACATTTATGTATATTTAGGTACCTACTTAAGTAACGTAACGTGTATAATAGACGATAACATAGCAGTTAGCAAAGATTACTGATAGCTCAGAACAAAAAAACACGCACTAGGAAACGCCGACTTACTCACTCATTAGAACCATTTTTGTGCATTGTCAAGTGAGCTAAATCAAGCGAAAAGTTACTAAAAACGGAATCGCTTCGTGGATTTGGCTTGGCACCTTTTCAATAGCTAGTGGCGAAACCCTCAATGAAATAATGTCCAATTTGACGTCAACCGAGATGCAGAACTGTCACGGTGATTGCGACATTTGGAGTACTTAAATTAACCCAATTATACAACGGAAAATTCTTGTTTCCATTACCTTTATACAAAAGGTTGGGATTTCGACAGAAGATTTATAGCCTTATATGTCCAAATTCGTAAACTTAAGCTTAAGTTAGGCCGCTTAAAGACAGACTGATGTAATTATCTAATCATAGATACTGTTTCAATCAGTTTCGCAGTACCCAGTGATGTATAAAGAGAAGCGAGAGAAATCTAGAATTTCTTTGACCTCGAACGGGTCGGTCCAGCCGCTGTCGACGCGAGTCCTGCGCCGGAGTGCCTGACACCGATGCAAGATGGACTTCATTAAACTTTAATGGATGCATTCACTTGTTTAATTGCATTTTCTAAACGAGCCAGATCGTCAGTTCACTTGTTAATAAGCTTATTATTATATGCAAATGCATGTAATGAATAGGCTATTTACAAAAGGTAGGGTACAATTAGATTAATGAATAACACTTAAGTTTTATGTCTGTATACTGTTATACGCCACATAAATCATACACTCAGTCAATTAAAAATGCATTTTGTTTTGACAAAATTTGGAAATTGTAAACTTGACATGAACTTTTTAAGACAACACAAATATAAATAATCGTAATTATATTTCGTGGTAACTTAGTAGTCTATTCGCACCCGTGAGATGATTATCATAATACCGACGTATATGTACAGTTCGATTGTAAATCTATGTTATTGTAATGAACGACCACCACACGTGTTTTGTACGTATGATGAACGTGTGCGCAGATCCTCTGCTGTATTAACTGCAGTTTAATTTACGCCAACCACTTATAAATCTATTTAAAAAATATTCACGCTTTTTAATTTTAGATTAAACGTATAAACATTGGACAAAACAACTAAGTTATACTAGTTAAACGCAGACTACTAATTTGCGTTTCAAAAAGCAACTGAATAAAAAATGCAAGTACTCAATTTGAATGACAATACCTGAATGCGACCATAACCGGGCACAAAGGGTGTGATCCTCGCAATAATGTACTGTATTCACTCAACACCGCGATGGAATAACATTTTCCACGAGAGCGTCAAACGCGCGGTTGCCTCGCGTAGAGCGAATAAATGACTAGTGGTTCCTTCGACGGAGCACTGTGTAAGTCGCCCGCGTAAATATAGACACTGGACGCACTACGCACTGGGAGCATTGGAAACGCCCCGTCCACACGCGTACGCCAATGCGTTCCAATCGCTAATATAAATACAATATGTAAACAGACGCATGCTACACATAAATGATCCCTTTATACTAGGTCACACATTAAGCTTATGTTTTTGACATAATTAACTAATCAAAAGTAGGATATGTAGTTAATGAATAACTTAATATTTGACTGATTAATATTATTATGAGCTTTAATTGTTAGTTTTATGGTAATGATATTGTGGTGTGTGTGTGTATTAGATATAAAATGAAGGTGAAAAGTGAGTGAGTATTGAGGGATGTTAGTGTTAAAAGAAAAATAAAAAATGTGTATTTACCTACCTCCTGCTGAAACGGCTTCCGACATCGTCTTCGGCAGTTGCGGTAGCTTTTTCAGTCTCATCCTTTAACAAAATAAAGAATTGATAAATAAAAATAAAGGTATAACATTCACAGAAAAAGTTTTTTACAACACTGACTAATTTTATGGTATAATTAACTTCTAAGATCAAGTTTCAGTACATAAATTCAAATAATATCTTGTGACTAAACCAGACGGACATCAGTTTTATAGCCCCCAAAGTAAGTGAAGGCTTTTCTCATAGGTACTGTACAATGAACTGTGAAAGAACCATGCTACACATAGACTTTAACCAATTTGAAAAGAAAAAAACTATATTGTTAACTAATGCTGTATCCATACATACTAACTGACCAGCTTGTCGCTTGATTATCCACTATGTAATAAGGCAGATAACAGAATAGGTAAGAATATTTCTGGGGTACATTACCTTTCATTAGACAAGTGTATGTAAGTAGCTTTTAAATATAAACCAATATACCAACAAGATTTAAGCAATAAGGCTATAAAAAAGTTACTTTAGTTTTAAATACAACTTACCAACCTATTATTGGAATAAAAAATGTAATGGAAATTAAACCAGAATTCTGACAGACATAACCAACTCCTCACTGTACATTTCAACTAAGTTAAACAAATACAATTAAGTTAATAAATAAATTAATAAAGGCCCATAAGAACTAATTACTTTTGACAATATAGAAAAATTTAATATACCAACCGTTGTAAGAAATTAAAGCTGATGTAAAGTACCTTGTAGCAAATAAGTTTGGTTACTGTCACAGGTATGCAAGGACTAAAGTAAATGGATAAAATTTGTAAACTTAAAATGCTGCATGAATTGATTTTATATCTGTATAATGCCTTCTAGATAAAGGCTGATATTTACCTGTAATAATGCTGAACTAAAGGTTTGCAAAAAATTGTATTGGTTTTTGTTTACCTTTCTTAATTATAAACAAAATGTTTCAGACTAGTATTATAGAGTCATTCAAACATTATTCACCTAGGAAAATAAATCAGTTTCATGTTTGGAAAATAAATTGAAAAACACAACAAAGACTTTAACACCCATCTGTCAGGATTCATAGTTAGTCAGTAAGAGTAACAAAATCATATTGTACCAAAATAGATTTTACATGAATGTTCCTTACCGTTTTTCTGGGTGATTGCACGCTCGAAGATCGACGAATTGTAACAAGGGCCATTCCACACTCAGGATTGGCAATACATTATCAACAAAATGCACAACCCAACAAACTTATAGAGAAATATTGCCCTATCATACTAGTGTTTGTGAATCATTTCTTACTTAAAAAAAAAGAGTATTTTATAAATGCATCAATTAACTAAAACACAGCAAAGCACAAGTTCATTGCACAAACAATCAAATCTCCTAAAATTGACTTGAACGAATAAAAAACCCAACCAACCAACACATAACCAAAGAAGGAACCTCCTCCATTCTGTATCATTGACAATTTATGAACGAAATCTGTAACTTTTATTACTTTTTTTTTAACTATATTAAAATGAATTTAATAAATTTCAGAGAAGTTATTTACATAATTTTATTTATTTCTATTCTAAATAATTACAAAATAATTTGAAAAAACATAAAATATCCTTCAATATAATCGAGTAAACATTTTTAAACGTATCTGAAATAGACGTTCTTAGGTATATCGATATTAAGATACCGTTAAAAACTTTGGCTTAGCGAACAACTTATGGTATTTTAGTGTGCTTTTTTTCTTTGAATATTAAACCAATAGAGATGCCATGATCTAAATAACAAGAACACATTTTCAGGCACTTTTAGCAGTGGAGTATCAAGAAAAAGAAGCTATTTTAAATGAATGTTTTTATTATCTATTTGTTAACTGATAAACGTAAGTTCTTATAAACGAGCGCATTAATACCTACTTATAAAATATATTTTTGTGTCCATATCACTCAGGATTTATTTTAGAATTAAACTCGTTTTTGCCAAATATTTTATTTTACGACGGAATCCGGGAAACCTATGTTTAATGCCTACGCACAGTTTAGTAAAAATATATATTATAGACTAGTGGCTGCTCGCGACTCCGTTCGCGTAGAAGTCGGTTTCCCGTGGGAATGCGAAATTTTCCCGCGGTCAAAAAGTTCCCTTTATTCTTGTATATTTTTGGTATCTAGAACCATTTTCGCAGCGCACGCAAGGAAGCCCTCAAGGATGAATAATTTTCCCCGTTTTTTTCACATTTTCCATTATTTCTTCGCTCCTAATAGTTGCAGCGTTGTGTTATATAGCCTAAAGCCTGCCTCGATAAATGGGTTATTCAACACAAAAATAATTTTTAAATTCGAACCAGTAGTTCCTGAGATTAGAGCGTTCAAACAAACAAACAAACTGATAGAGATAAAAAAAAAAATACACATAGCAATGTCGTCGGTGAGGGTTGCCATGGAGCTTCTAGTTGTTATGTCAATTTGGAAATAAAACTTTCTATTCGCATCGTATGTAAAATTCTATTTTATTTCTTATTCGGATAAATACAAAGATTTCAACGTTAGATTCCATTTTCCTATTGCTGTCCAAATATATCGATCCAACAAATGGTAGCAGAGCGATGAGAAATGACTTCATCCTCCTATAGAATAGAAGCCCTCTCAAAAGGAAACTATGATACCTGGAGTGTCCAAGCTCAGGCAGTGTTAATAAAAAATGGATTATGGAAGTACACCAACGGCGAAATTAAAGAACCCGAAACTAAAGAAGAAAAAAGTACGTTTTTACAAAATGATTTACTGGCAAGATCAGAACTTTTGCTTCTTATTTCACCATCTGAACTAAAACAAGTGAAGGGTTGTGTAACCTCGAGAGAATTATGGCTTAAACTAAAAGGTATTTATCAAAGTACGGGTCCTGCTCGAAAAGCCACCTTATTGAAGCAGCTTATTTTAAAAAAGGCTGATAAAGAAGATGTTCGTGATCACCTAAATAATTTCATGGACATCGTTGACAAGCTGGCTGACATGGGCGTCGACTTACATCCTGACCTGCTAAGCATAATGATGTTATATAGCCTACCTACTTCATATGAAAATTTTCGTATTGCAGTAGAAACTCGAGACAATTTGCCAAAACCTGAAGAATTAAAAATAAATATATGTGAAGAGAGCGAAGCGAGGAAAAACATAAACACGAACGAAAACGAAGAAGCTTACTACAGTAAAAAAGGAAGATACTGTCAAAAATGTAAAAAGAAGGGGCATACTACACTGACATGCTGGAGTAAAAAGAATAAAGATAACAATGCATCCAGAAATTCAAGTGACAAGAAATCTGAAAAAAATTTCAATGTTGGTCTGAAAACTGGTGCAGAAATGTCACAAGAAAACTTATGGTGCCTTGACAGCGGCTGTACGTCACACATTTGTAGTGAAGAAAGCTTGTTTGAAAATATAAGTTTTGAATCCAAAGTTTTAAACTTAGCCTCAAATAAACATACGACAACCATACAAGGAAAAGGGAAGGTAAAAATGTCAAAGCAAAAAGATAAATATAATTTGATTGACACATTATTTGTCCCCGACTTGACAACTAACCTAATGTCAGTTGCAAAGATAACTGAAAAAGGGAATAAGGTTGTGTTTGAAAAAGAAAAGGCGTACATTATTGAAAAAGATGGAACTGTCATACTGACAGCAAAGAAAAACAACGGACTTTATTACCTGGAATTTGACAAAACAAAAGATACAGCAAACTTTACTCCCATGTCTGGAAAAACAAGCAATATAATGCAATGGCATCGGAAACTTGGTCACATAAATGAAAGAGATTTGCTTAAGATGGCTAAAGAAGAGTTGATGTATGGACTTGATCTTGGTGACGAAAAGTTAAATGATTGCGAAACCTGCATAAAAGGAAAAATGTCAAGTCAACCATTTCCACATCACGAGAGTATTTATACATCCGAACCCTTACAAATAGTTCATAGTGATGTATGTGGACCATTTGAACATGAGTCGATGGCTGGATCAAAATATTACGTCTCATTCATTGATGACTTCACCAGGTACTGTTGTATTTACTTCATAGCAAAGAAAAACGAAGTATTTGAAAAATTTAAGGAGTATAAAAATAATGTAGAGAATTACACTGGCCTAAAGATTAAGAATTTGCAAACCGACAACGGAAAAGAATATGTGAATACAGAGTTCAACAATTTTCTGAAGTTGCATGGTATCCAAAGAAGGCTAAGTACACCATATACTCCGCAACAAAATGGAATCAGCGAGCGGAAAAATAGATCCCTGATGGAAAAAGCCAGATGCTTGATGCTAGAAGCTAACATCCCGAAATACTTATGGGCTGAAGCGGTATATACGGCTAATTATCTTATTAACAGGAGTCCAGCGAAAGCTTTGAAGGGGGATACACCATACAAGAAATGGACAGGCAGAATTCCATCAGGAAACCACCTGCACATCTTTGGCAGTAAAACGTTTGTTCTAAAGAAAAGAAGAAAGGGAAAATTATCCGCAAAAGCTGAAGAAGGCGTATTTCTTGGATATGCTAAGAATGCTAAAGGATATCGAATTTATATTCCTGAAAGAAATACTGTAATAATAAGCAGAGATGTTAAGATTTTAAACAAAATGTATTATGAAGAAGCTGAAAACTACTATGACGTTATTGAAAACTCGGAGCGCAAACCTGAAAAAGAGAAAAATAAACAGATAGGAACAACAAAAAGAGGTAAAAAGAAAAACCTTAACAAAGAAATAGACTTAGAAGTAATAAATAGAAAGAGTTCTGATATAGCTAAAGAAGTTCCGTCAGTAGTATCAAAAAAGTCTGAGTTTTTACCTGTACCTGACATCACAAATGAAGAATCATCATCAGACGAAGAATCTTTTGTTGAAGCAATTGAAACAAAGACACAAGAAAGACCAAAAAGAAATGTCAGACAGCCTTCCTGGTTAAATGATTACGAGACAGGAGGAGACTTAGAAGAAAGTCAGCTTGCATCTGAAATATCATTTCTGTCTGATGGTGATGACCAAGATGATGATTGGAGTGAAGCAATAAGATCCGAATTGCGATCACACATAAAAAATGGTACATGGAAAATAGTTAAAAGAGAAGAAAATATGAGAGTAATTGACTACAAAATGGTTTTAAGAAAGAAAATGAGCCCAGACATCAAAACAATAAAAAAGGCACGCCTTGTGGCACGCGGATTCACACAGCGACCTGGTGAAGATTATAATGAAACATTTGCACCAGTTGCTAAATTAAGCTCTATAAGGACAATTTTTGGTATTGCTATTCAAGAAGGACTACATCTAAATCAAATGGATGTTGTTACAGCATACCTTAATGGAAGTCTTGAAGAGAAAATATATATGAAACTTCCTGATTATGTTGAAAGATATGTTAGAGAGATATTAGTGATGGAATCAGAATCCGACGACTTAACAATATATGAAAAAGCTAAAGAAATTCTCCAAGATCTAAAAAATATTAATGGAGAAAAGGTATGTTTATTATTGAAAGCACTTTATGGACTTAAGCAGGCAGGGAGGCAATGGTTCAAAAAGCTTGATTTCGAATTAAAGAATATAGGTTTCGAATCATCCAAAGCTGATCCTTGTGTTTATAAATACACGAAAGGAGGAGACAGAGTTTTAATTGGAATCTATGTTGATGACATGATAATTGCCTGCTCAAGTCAAAAGAAACTAAAAGAGATAAAGGAGATGCTGAATAGCAAATTTGAAATGAAAGATTTGGGTAAGCCAAAGACTATTCTCGGAATGGAAGTAGAATTAAAAGAAAAAGAGATTATAGTCAAACAAACAAAGAAAATAAATGACATGCTTAAGAAGTTTAAGATGGAAGAATGCAAAGCTGTCTCGACACCGATAGAGCCAGGTATTGCGTTACATCGAGAGCCTAATAAGGAAGAAGGTAAAGACTTGCCTTATAAAAAATTGATTGGGATGTTAATGTTTTTGGCTGTGGCTACAAGGCCTGACATTGCTTTTGCCGTGAGTTATCTTTCACAATTTAATGATTGTTATAATGAGACACATTTCAAAAGTGCCAAACGTGTTTTAAGATACCTGAAAGGCACAAAAGATATTGGATTAAGATTTAGGAAGACAGAAGAAAATCTGTACGGTTTGGCCGATGCCGACTGGGGTGCAAACAAAGTAGATCGCAAATCATTTTCCGGTTATTGTTTTAAATATGCAGGTGCCACAATAAGTTGGGCATGTAGAAAACAGAAAAGTATAGCACTATCAACAGCCGAAGCCGAATACATAGCTCTGACCGAAGCTGCCAAAGAAGCTATTCATTTGAGAGCCCTTTTCAATGACTTGGGTATTAATCAAAAGAGTGTTTTAATACTAAATGATAATCAAGCGGCCCTGAAGCTATGTCAAAATCCGATTGTTACTTCCAAGTCGAAACATATAGATCTCAAACTACACTTCATAAGAGACTGTATCCAAGAAAGCTTGATATATGTAAGGTACATGCCAACTGAAGATATGGAGGCGGACTTGTTAACAAAAGCGTTACCGAGTCCAAGGATGATGAAGCTGAAGAATGCCATGGGACTCCACTAGTTATGTGAGGAGGAGTGATAGAGATAAAAAAAAAAATACACATAGCAATGTCGTCGGTGAGGGTTGCCATGGAGCTTCTAGTTGTTATGTCAATTTGGAAATAAAACTTTCTATTCGCATCGTATGTAAAATTCTATTTTATTTCTTATTCGGATAAATACAAAGATTTCAACGTTAGATTCCATTTTCCTATTGCTGTCCAAATATATCGATCCAACACAAACAAACAAACAAACAAACAAACAAACTCTTCAGCTTTATTATATTAGTATAGATTTTAGTACCATAAGTTTATAAATTATCTCGCATAATGTCCCGGGTTAACACAGCAGGTGCTGCCGGTGTCTTGATTTGTCTCAATTTTAGACTGCTGATTGTTATTTTATTAAGCTTAGTATAAGATCCCAATTTAGGGACAGTAGCACAGGGTTTTTTTTATTTCAATAGTTTCTTTCCATCTTAATAAAATGTTCTCCTTTTGCTAGGACTTAAACCGCATTCAATTCAATATTTTTTTCAACTATCGGTTTTTGACGTCAGCGGTATGTTCTTTTATACGGTCATTGTCAATTTCATAAATGCTTGGGCGTTAAAAAGCGATGATGCATTTTAGGTACTATACGAAGATGGTAGATAGCTAATCTTGCAGTGTGGTTCTTATTAAAGCCCGCTTCAGAATGCCCCCGTCTTCTACGCATAGGTCATTATCTTGAATCATTTGACTCTTATGGGTGACACAAACTTCACATGCTCTTTGAAATAAGGAGGAGTTTCATTTAAATATCGCCTGATGTATCGAGTGTACCATCTGGATTTCTTATAATAAAAATAATATTAGAAAAATAAAATACTCCTGGCGCCAAAGCTGGATCCACCCTTGTCTTCACCAGCTTTAAATATGAAGGACTTAAGGCAAGGCCATGGCTCCTAAAACTAGATCAGACTGTTTCCAAAAATAATTATTTTTAATTTAATATTTTTAATTTATTTTTTTATTTGATTTACCTATATCATACAAAATTTTAAATTTTACAGTTAAGTTTGAACCTGCACTTCTCTTTGCCTTTGTAGAAACAAAGTATCAAAAGTTAAAAGATATCAATAGAATACCGGTAAAACTAAAAAAAAAACCACTTTTATTCGTTTCATTGAACGAATGATACGAACGAAATACGAGGTTACGCTTAGCTTACGATACGATACGACGCGACGCGCGGGATGGACGGAGCGGCAGTTGCGATGTTTATTTTTATATTTACTAAAAATATTACGCAACGATAAGTTGTGGGTACTTATAAAGCAAAATCAAATGTTTGTGTTTGTTGTGAGAACTTTTGCCAATGATGTGGGTAAAACCATGACATCTCTACAGCTTTACAAGTTTCTTTTCCGTCAATGTGAAAAGTTGCCGTCTGACGCTTGTAAACATTACAAATTTGCTGTTAAACAGGTGATTACCAGCAAAAACTTTATGTTAAGGACATTTTATTAATGTTTTCCCTGTTTGGCTTTCTATAAATCCTAACTTTAGTTATAATTCATGAGAAAACTGATGTAAACAATAGCCTTGGCACTAGAAGGTTAGCTATAGATAACATTATCCATTAATTATTTGCAGAGTTTTAAGCAACATAAGTTAGAACCCGATCCAGATAGAGTGAAAGAAATCATCCAGAAAAGCATTGAAGATGCTGAGTGGATTTTAAAAAAGGTAACATAACCTTTTAGTTTGTTTATGTTAGTTTGATATAGTTATTCCAAAAATCTTACCTAAATAATATAATATTTCTTCCAGTACACATCAAAATAATGGGTAATTTGCTGCTATGGACTTTTGTAAACACATTACATAGAAAATTGAGTCTCATACACAACAAGCGAATACTGTAAGAAAAAATGTTTGGAGAGAAGATAGAAGATTATGAAATTCTTGAACATCTAGGCAAAGGCGGTTTCGCTCACGTCTACAGAGCAAGATGTCGTCACACAAACGTGTTTGTTGCTATCAAAATGATAGACAAGGCTTTAATGGCAAGTGCTGGTATGATCGGCCGTGTCAGACAGGAGGTGACAATCCACTCTCGTCTTAAGCATCCAGCTATTTTAGAACTTTACACATTTTTTGAAGATGCACACTACGTTTATTTAGTATTAGAATTGGCACATAATGGAGAACTAGCTAAACATTTTAAATTGGGAACTAGAGGCCTTTCAGAGAAGGCAGCATCTGATATTTTCAGACAAGTGTTAAGTGGAGTATTGTACTTACACACTCACAATATAATCCACAGGGACCTATCACTTAACAATTTGTTGCTAACAAAAGACCTAAATGTAAAGATTGCTGACTTTGGTCTTGCTACACAGCTTAATGCTCCTGATGAGAAGCATGTCACAATGTGTGGGACTCCAAATTATATATCTCCAGAAGTGGCATCTAGGGAGATGCATGGTCTGCCAGCAGATGTGTGGGGGCTTGGCTGCATGCTTTACACACTGCTGGTTGGAAGTCCTCCATTTCACACCCAACATGTGAAGACCACTCTCAATAAAGTTATCAATGCAGACTATAAAATACCTTCTGAACTGTCTTGGCAAGCACAAGACTTGTTACAGAAGCTCCTCTGCAGAGATCCAACCAAACGAATAACCCTCAAGGGTATAATGGAACATCCATTTCTAAATCAGAGTAGCATGCAATCAGGCAGTAAGCAGGAACTATCCAGGGACTCTGGATTTCTTACTACACTACACAGCACTCAGCACAGTACTAAAATAAGGCATGGAGAAAAAGCCAACTCTGACTATGGTGGTGGTGGCATCTATAATGTTCAGGATTTAGGAAACTTCATCAGCAAAGAGGACAAAAAGCCTGCCTCATTTAATGTACTTGGCAGATTACCAGAAAGTAACCACTTTAGTAATGAGTATAACTTCAAAATGAATAGTAATGATATTTCACCTGTAGAATTATCTGGCTGTGGAAATATTTGCACCAATAGTGTCAAGCCAGTTCAAAGATGCGATAGTGCATGTAGTAAAAATACAAGACTGCATGAAAATTTGCAAGGCATGCAAATTAGAAATGCTCAACCTGAATCTTGTCAAGCTTACAACCTGGAAGACAAAGAAAACATTCCCAAACAATGTAATGTTAATGTCAATTCCAAACTAAGTGTGCCACCACTATGTGCAGAGAGGTTGCCCTCAATATCACACAGAACCAGAAATGCCATTTTAAAAATTGAACCAACAGGTGTCATTGTAGAATTTATAAAAAAGAAAGGAAAAGATAGAGAAGAAAAAGTTGTAGAAATTTGTAAAATATCTAAAGATGGTATGAAAATTATAATATTTTCAGTTGACAGTAGTAAAGACAAAATCTCTCATTTGGACCGTAACCCAAATCCTGATGAAGTTTTTTCGTATCATAATTTACCACAAAAACATTGGAAGAAATATCTTTATGCTTCTAGGTTTGTGGATCTAGTAAAAGCGAAAACACCGAAGATTACTTTGTACTCTCCACTAGCCAAGTGCCAGTTGATGGAAAATGGAACTGATATAGAGATGTTTTTCTATACTGGAGAGAAGGTCACATACAATTCTAGTGATGGCCTAAAGATCATTGATAGAGCATTAAAGACACATTGTGGTACTTTCAGTCCAGAGTTAAAATATTTGACAAGTCATTATGAGGATTGTTCCAATCGAATTCAGAGGATACAGGGTGCACTATCTTGTATCCCAGATGAATGTTTTCCACTTATAATAGGCAAAAGACCTGTTCAATCTGTAAATAATGTATCTTCACCACAACAGGGTTCCCTGAATGTAAATTTTGACAGCCCTAATTTTAATATAGGTTCATTCCACCGCACAGCTAGTTCTAGTCAAACGCACAGCAATTTTAATATTATATAAAGTGACAAATTTATTATAAAATAAAAGCTTTCTAGTAATTTAATACAAGTATTTGTATGTAGTGCCTTAGTTTTTTCTTGTATTTTAGAGATAGTGTATTTTTCTTATTTTAGTTAATATATTTAAGTGTTCAATCTGCAATTGCTGAAATTAAATGCACTGTAATAGCACAGGCTAACTTGAAATAAAGTTTTTTCCTTTTCTAGGCTTTTAAATATATGTTTAGGAAGTTTTCTCTAGCTTTATTGGCATCCAATGTTACATTAATATATTTTGTAATACTTCATAAACAAAATACATGGTAGAGTTGAAATATTATTAAAGAAATATAATTGAAAACCTGTTATTTAATAATTAATTTTGATTCAGACTGTAGAAACTTCTTTATGTAGTAATATAAAGCTAAATATGTTATACTGCCCCACCCTTATACAAAATATATGTGTTATGCACTACTTAAGTAAATAAAATAAAATGTAAGTTTGTATGTACAGATACAATTGGAAACTAACAGTATTTTTATTTTTTCATAAAACTATGTAAAACCACCTTTACGAGATATTTTTATGTAACCAATGGAGCTAAGTAGGTACCAGGCTGGATAAACATTTACAACATTGATTATTTTACTAGCAGACGGGCCACGAATTGCGGTGGTTTATATTTTGCAATTTAATATAATTGCGACTATAAATTGACATGTACGCTATCCTATCTTTCAAGTTGGATCACACTGCACACGGGGTGCAAATTTTATTAAATCGGTAAAGCAGTTTAGGAGACAATCGCAGTCAAACAACGTTAGGTATACGAAATTAATATTTAAAGATAAGATTGGCATAACCTACATTGTTTGTCGTGATTTTACCTTAGCGCAGCCGTATGCCCCGTGGGCTGAAAGTTCCAGATTCGACTACCGGCTCGGCCCAATTAAGAACAAAAATTACTTTTCAAGTTTGATGACTGGGTTCTAACCTAGTCCATTGTGTGGTTTCTACGGCAAAAGTGCTTACTACTCTTACTTTAGGGCTGCATAGTATTGTTATCAATACATAAGTAGTATAAATCCAAGTCGCTGATTCTGTACGTTTGTCCTCTACCTATCTCCTCCTAACTACGTAACGGATTTTGATGCGGTTTTTGCCATCGTTTAGGTAATTTATTCATTTAGATTTGGAAATATGTATAGAACATTCGAATAAACATTCTTTAAGGTCGGTAAAATTCAATGTTTCGTGATCAAGTCCGGCAAAAATACGCCATTGAGAAGGGTGTGGGCGGGTCGCTAGTTATTATATATTTAAGAAACCCGTTCCTATTCAGATATAGTTTTTAATTGCCCCAAATTATTTATATATGATTGGTATATATATATGATATATTACAGATATAATCAAGGGGCCCCGCCGCACGCGTAAAGTAATTATCAATCATGCCGTGATTAACCCTGCACGTATAGCCCTCACCCAGGAGACATGCCTCTCAGTATTTTCAAAGGTTTAAACATCTTTACTAGTTCTCTATAAATCTAAAGTCTTTCTATCTAGGAGACCGTTAGTTGATTCTGAATTTAAGTTCGTAGCCATTTTGTCTTCTGGTTTGATGACAATTCTGTGTATATTCATTCTTTAGTCATTGGGGTCATCGACGTAGTACCTATCTCTTCTAAGTCTGTGCTAAAGACTATTCATAGACAATATTTAATTTGACAGTGACAGAATATTGCCACAGGCAACACCTATAACTTTCTGTCTTTTTGTCACGATGCCTCCCAAGAAGCAGCCTGAGAAATCTGGTATTTACTGTTCTTTTTCTATTTTACGGTGATTTATTTACAGCAAAACGGCAAGGATTGTTATTAGAAATATCCATCGGCTGTGTCACAGTTAAATCCGCTCAATAATTATACCAGGAAAGTGATTACATGTGTCGTTTCAAAGAGCCACGCGGTGAACTTGGCTTGTTGTGCAGTGAACAATTATCAGATTATTTAGTATAAGAATCATTTATATCTCCCTCTTAGTCTAATGAATTGCATCTTAAGTTAACCTGGTCTTCTTTTATCGAATTCAAGAGTAAATATTGCTTGTCTATATACGTACCTTCCATTTTGAGGTTATGTTATGTTGTAAAATCATATTAGTTATTTATTGCAAGATATTACAACTCAATCTATAATTTTCTAGCTTCATCCGGCTCCAAGCCGGCGGAAAAGAAACCCGCAACCGCTAAGACGCCAGCCCCGGCGCCTAAGGCCGCTACTGCGGCGCCAGCTGCTAAGCCTGCGTCTTCCAAGACCCCAGCGCCAGCCCCGGCAGCGGCTAAGGCTGCAGCTCCCAAGGCTGCTCCTGCCGCCAAACCCGCGGCTGCCAAGCCTGCTGCAGCTGCGGCTCCTAAACCCGCCGCCAAGTCTGCATCAGCGCCCGCTGCAGCCAAGCCTGCAGAGAAGAAGTCAGCAGTGCCCACAGCTAAGCCTGGCTCTGCTAAGGCTGCAGCTCTGAAGACAAAGTCTAGTGCTAAGCCTTCAGTAAAGAAAGCAGCATCAGCCGCCAAGCCCAAACCCAAACCAGTGGCATCCAAGCTTAAGATCGCACCTAAACCTAAGAAGACTGGCATCAAGGGACAGAAGAAAGTAGTTAAACCTGTAACTAAGGCTCTTAAGGCACAAAAGAAGGTAAATTATCTTATTTTTTAGGTTTTAAATTATTTCGTTGCTAATTTTTTTGTTCTAACTGCAAATATTACTTCTAGGTAGTGAAAGGTGAACATGGAAAGAGGGTACGCAAGATCCGCACTTCAGTGCACTTCCGTAGGCCAAAAACCTTTGAACCCCCACGACACCCTAAATACCCCAGGAAGTCACTTCCCAAGAGGAATCGGTAAGATAATGAGTTTAAACTTTAGAATCACATTTTTTATGTTTACATTAATGATGATATCTTTGTGGGAATCTCATTGAAACAGAATGAAATTAAAATACACATCTCTGACTTTTACCTGTATCTATTTTTAAAATTTGTTTTTGTTTCATAGTGGTTAATCCTAATTTGATATTTACAGTATGGATGCTTACAACATCATAAAGTTCCCATTGACCTCTGAAGCGGCCATGAAGAAGATTGAGGACAACAATACCTTGGTATTCATTGTCCACACCAGTGCCAACAAGCACCACATCAAAGCAGCAGTCAAGAAGCTGTACGACATCAATGTGGCTAAAGTTAACACCCTGATCAGGTAAGATATAATCAATTCAACATAAAGGCTTTGACTGCTATTATATTAAATGATGAGTTATGTGGGAATCTCATTGATAAAGACTGAAAACAAAATTTGACACAATTCTGATTGAAGCACTTTTTTTAATTGTTATTTTAATTTTGTTACATATTTTCTAACAAATGCTATTACTTTCAGACCCGACGGCAAAAAGAAGGCGTACGTGCGGCTTGCCAGGGACTACGACGCATTAGATGTTGCCAACAAAATCGGCATCATATAAACTAAGCGTCTTTATAAGTATAAAAAAATAAAAAACATAAAATTCAACATATGTTTTTTATTCCTGAGTTACCTAATTTCATAGGCCTAGTCTAACATCTTTAAATTCATTTCGAAAATTTATTTGAGGGTATCACGCAAACACTAAAACGTTTTTCGGAAGCTAAAAGCGCCTCACAACTGAAAAGGAAGGTAAACCCGTGTGATGCTTCCTAGTACGCCACGAAGGATTACATTAACATGCGGTACATATTCATGAAAAAAAGGGTATACAAAATACATAAAACTAGCTTTCCGCCCTTCGATTTCACCCGCAACTAAATGGCTTTTCCCGTGGGAATGAGGCTTTTTACCGCAGTAAAATTATATTTTCTTCCCTGGGTGTCGAACTATCTTCCAAAATCAAGACAATCCGTTCAGCCTTTTTTACGTGAAGCGAACATACAGACAGACATACACATTTTCCCATTTATATTATAGTAAGGATAGACCTACAAAAAAGCCCTTCGCAGTACCTATATACAGGGTGATTGGTAATGCGATACATTCCTTCTAAGAGGTTAAAGTAGAGCTTATTTGCAGTCAATTAAGCCTCATTTACACGATACCATTTTCTTGCCTGTAGCGTACAATTATGTAGAAGCAATACTTGAATTGCAGCGTATAAACAACATGCCATATTCTTTCTCTACTAGGCAAGTTTTGCATTCAAGAATGTTCTCGGTGTAAACTGTACATACAATATTTTCTTGTGCAATACTTGTATTCAAAAGTTTTCTCACTTGACTTTGATAGTCATTTTATCCGAAGACGTCAAACACTTGAATGAAAATATAGCCTCATTTACACGATACCATTTTCTTGCCTGTAGCGTACAATTATGTCGAAGCAATACTTGAATTGCAGCGTATAAACAACATGCCATATTCTTTCTCTACTAGGCAAGTTTTGCATTCAAGAATGTTCTCAGTTTAAAGCCTCATTTACACGATACCATTTTCTTGCACGTTCAATAGCAATAATTGAATACAATAGTGGAAGCGCAATATTTGCATTTCAATAATTGTAAGCAACTGTTTACACGTGGATATTATTTATAAAGTTGAACGCCATTATTGAATGCAAATCTTGAAAAGAAATAATTGCCAGCGTGTTTTGTTTACATTGATACAATAATGGTAAGGAGATTATCGCTTTCAAGAATCGTCTTGTCTAAACATCGACTTGAACGTTCCTGTTCCATTTACTGGCACGTTGCTTCAAGAATTGACCGTATTTGCTCAGACGAATATTTTCATTCAAGTGTTTGACGTCTTCGGATAAAATGACTATCAAAGTCAAGTGAGAAAACTTTTGAATACAAGTATTGCACAAGAAAATATTGTATGTACAGTTTACACCGAGAACATTCTTGAATGCAAAACTTGCCTAGTAGAGAAAGAATATGGCATGTTGTTTATACGCTGCAATTCAAGTATTGCTTCTACATAATTGTACGCTACAGGCAAGAAAATGGTATCGTGTAAATGAGGCTTAAACTGTACATACAATATTTTCTTGTGCAATACTTGTATTCAATAGGTTTGTCACTTGACTTTGATAGTCATTTTATCCGAAGACGTCCAAAACTTGAATGAAAATATTCGTCTGAGCAAATACGGTCAATTCTTGAAGCAACGTGCCAGTAAATGGAACAGGAACGTACAAGTCGATGTTTAGACAAGACAATTCTTGAAAGCGATAATCTCCTTACCATTATGGTATCAATGTAAACAAAACACGCTGGCAATTATTTCTTTTCAAGATTTGCATTCAATAATGGCGTTCAACTTTATAAATAATATCAACGTGTAAACAGTTGCTTACAATTATTGATTGCAAATATTGCGCTTCCACTATTGTATTCAATTATTGCTATTGAACGTGCAAGAAAATGGTATCGTGTAAATGAGCTCTATTCGTCTGAGCAAATACGGTCAATTCTTGAAGCAACGTGCCAGTAAATGGAACAGGAATGTTCAAGTCGATGTTTAGACAAGACAATTCTTGAAAGCGATAATCTCCTTACCATTATTGTATCAATGTAAACAAAACACGCTGGCAATTATTTCTTTTCAAGATTTGCATTCAATAATGGCGTTCAACTTTATAAATAATATCCACGTGTAAACAGTTGCTTACAATTATTGAAATGCAAATATTGCGCTTCCACTATTGTTTTCAATTATTGCTATTGAACGTGCAAGAAAATGGTATCGTGTAAATGAGGCTTTAAGGTGAGAGTCAGAATCGCGGGTGTACCGTAACAGATTTGAACGAGTCATATGTCAAACTTAAGTACCTGGGATGTACTATTTGGTACCTATCAAAGAAATTGGCGTACCTCTTTAAGAGCAGAGATATAACCAAAAGCGAATACACCCGCCACATTGACTGTCAGAATGGCGGGTGTATCGCCAGTTCTCGGTTATAGACATGTTGGTGACTTATTTAAAGTATACCAAATTTTTGTACCTTTGGTGTACCTAACATAAAAGAGCACCACATCTCAAAATATTGCTTGATTCCAAAGGAATCCAGGATTTTGGTTTTAGATGCTTTGTAGCGACATAGATGGCGCTTATCGTCGTAAACATTCTTCCCGGCGGTCCGCATTTACACATATGATGCCTAAATACAGGGCCTCAAGTCTGATATTTTAAGTAAGGGGACCTTTTTATTGTCTATAATGAAGTGCTTCTCGATCTATCCTAATATTATAAACCTGAAGAGTTTGTTTGTTTGTTTGTTTGAACGCGCTAATCTCAGGAACAACGGGTTCGAATTTAAAAATTATTTTTGTGTTGAATAGACCATTAATCGAGGCAGGCTTTAGGCTTTTATATAACAACACGTTGCAACTATTAGGAGCGAAGAAATAATGGAAAATGTGAAAAAAAAACGGGGAAAATTATTCATCCTTGAGGGCTTCCGTTGCGTGCGCTGCCAAAACGGTTCTAGAAACCAAAAATATATGTATGAAAGAATTAAGGGTACTTTTTACCGCGGGAAAACTGCGCATTCCCACGGGAAACCGACTTCTACGCGATCGGAGTCGCGAGCGGCCACTAGTGAAATATAAGCGAATATCATTAAAATTTGGATTTTTTAATAGTTTTGCGGCAAGAAAGAAAATCCCAAAAAAAAGACGTGTGGAACTCAGAGACTGCCGCGGTTAAGCTATTGCAAGCACAACTTATGTAATTATTTATTTATTTTATTTATGCAGTATTTTTTTCCTTTGTTTTTTTTTCTTTGATATTAATTCAACTTTTTGAGCGTGGTGACCGACAAGAAAACTTTTTTTTTCTTTTATCAAATAAATGAGAAGTTGATATTGTTCAAAATATTTTTATAAGTCTTTAAAAGTTCTGCTATTCATCGATAGATGGCAAAACAAAAAAGTATCACCGCTGTGCCAGTCGGAGTGGGGGGTGTTAGGTTATTTTCGTTTCGAAATTTCTGGATTCGGTCTCCACGCTCAAGGCCCGCGATAGAAGCTATGCAATAGCTTAAAAAGTCAAAAATTTAGATCACTTCACTTGGGGAAAGGCGTAGTAGGTGGGTTGTGTCCAGAGAAAGGCACTTAATCCTTTCCCGCAATCCGCGTGACTCTATCTCTCTCCGTTGAGGAGTCATCCCCTGCGGAGCGAACCGGGGTGATCTGGTGGAAACTGGGTCCCAAGGTGGAAGGGGACCTCCAAGGAGCTTCCGGAACCGAAGTCAGATCTGGTCTCCGACTCACCGTTTTGGAGATATGAGGGGTTCTTTATCGAAGAGTGTTCCCTGGTGTTGGTCCTGGGTTGGTGCGGGGTTCCTTAAAGGGGGTCAAAAATGGTGTCAGAATTGACCTCCGACGATCCGTTTAGGAGTTATCCCCTGAGAAGCCAGGAGGGGTGCTCTGGTGGTAGCTGAGTCCCGAGGTGGAAGGGGAGTTGTGAGGAGTTGCCAGAACCGAAGACGAAGCTGGTCTCCGACACACCGGTCCGAAGATATCGCAGGATCTCTGGCGAGGAGTTGTCCCTGGTCGAGATGGTATATGGTGCTGTGGGGGGGTCAGAACTGAAGTCAGAATTGACCTCCGACGCTCCGTTGAGGAGTTATCCCCTGAGAAGCCAGTAGGTGTGCTCTGGTAGTAACTCCTGATGGTAGCCTGAGATGGTGGGGGGAGTTATAAGGGGTCCAGTAACTTACTCAACTCCAAAAGGAGGTCTATGTAAATTTTCGTTTTTGCCCCACTTTTTTTCCAATTTGGCCCCAAAAGAGGGACGAGAAACTGCTTTTAAGACGAAAACTCAATATTTATAATAATGGGGCGAATTTGAGGCTCCCAAACACCGTGCCGAAGTCTGCCGAACTGAACCGACGATACACGCTGCACCGTGGGGGGTGTTAGGTTTTTTCGTTACGGAATTTTTACATTCGGTCCCAGCGCTCAGAGCCTGAGATAAAAGCTATGCAATAGCTTAATATGCAATAACTTAATAAAAAAAGAAAGAAAGAAATCCCAATCTAAATTAAGTAGGTACTTCCAGAAAAAGGTCGTCCCAAACTCATGAATGAGGTGTTGAGGTATGTACCTACATATTTACTGACATATTTAATTGGTAGGCACTTACGCCATGCATAAAAAATAGGCGACATGCAATTACGAGCAAACTACGTAAGTATGTATCAGGTATATACTATAGACCTAGCACATGTAACAAGATTTTAACTTTTCATAATGTACATGACATTTTAATATTACAATATCAAACCGTGCGTGTTCTATTGAGGTTCTGTTGTGTTTACAAAGTCCCGCGCATCTATGACGTGTATGCGTCTTTATAAGTCCTATAAATCTCAAAGAGAAAGTTTCTTTTTTTTTTCATAAGTACGTAGGTAAGTTCTTACATAGTACCTACCTACGTACCTCGCATTGGTAGATTATGATTCAAAGTTAAGAAAATGTTTGTGGTATGTGATTTATATGTAAGGTAACTAGGTATACCTAACTGTTATCAAGAAGGTAAGTAGAATAATCATTGTTGTCGATGCGATTCCTAGGTAGGTATCAGTGATAGCTACGCATTCAGTAGCTAGTAATGCGATATTTACCTACCCATCTATAATTACCTAACCGTTATCAAGAAGGTAGGTAGAAATGTTGTCTATGCGATTTCTAGGTATCGGCGGTGGCTACGCATTGAGAAGGTGTACTGGTAGTAGTCTAGTTATGTGATATTTACCTACCGAAGTTGTGTTTACTAAAGTATTCGTTCCATCCGGGTGTCCCTTGACACCTCTCAACTTTTTTCGCCATTTTGGCGAAAAATTATGACCCTGGCGAGATTTTTGCGAAATCAATAACCTGGCGAAAATAAATTGGACAAGAGATTTTTTGGTGTTTATGACTAATGTCTATATTCGAGGTTGACAACACCTATTCCAAGTATTTAAGTTAAATGAAGTCGTTCTTACAATTGAAATAAAAGTTTATTTAGGCCGAAAAACAAAAATTTTTTTAATGATATTCGCTTATATTTCATCGACAAGCACTTCATTATAGACAATAAAAAGGTCCCCCTTATTTAAAATATCAGACTTGAGGCCCTGTACTTAGGCGTCATATGTGTAAATGCCGGGAAGAATGTTTACGACGATAAGCGCCATCTATGTCGCTACAATGTATCTAAAACCAAGATCTTGGATTCCTTTGGAATCAAGCAATATTTTGAGATGTGGTGCTCTTTTATGTTAGGTACACCAAAGGTACTAAAATTTGGTATACTTAAAATAAGTCACCAACATGTCTATAACCGAGAACTGGAGATACACCCGCCATTCTGACAGTCAATGTGGCGGGTGTACTCGCTTTTGGTTATATCTCTGCTCTTAAAGAGGTACGCCAATTTCTTTGATAGGTACCAAATAGTACATCCCAGGTACTAAAGTTTGATATATGACTCGTTCAAATCTGTTACGGTACACCCGCGATTCTGACTCTCATCAATTAAGGCATAATATGCTATGTCCGAATGAATAATGAAAAAGATGTAGTTAGCTTTCTTTCTTTTAATAGAAGTAACTTTTTCCGCACTCAGCATACTCTTTCTAATTAACCGCAAAAGCTACACACTCGAAGGTCTGGCTTTTCAAAAAAATATTTATTTAACGGCAGACTTTAATGTTATTGCATTATCCCAGTCCAAAACGGCGACATCAACCAAAGAAAACACTGCAAAAGTGTGCTGTAACCACAAAGTAGAGGCGTTCTAAGAGAGAGGTTACTTCTTTTATTAGAAGAGTTGTCAATCAAATACTTAGTTTTAGTATGATAAATGTACCTTTTTGAATAGCTTATGAATTGGGGAAGTTTTTTATGTAATTTGTACGCAACATTATTTGGACTTTTTTTTAGAAAATCGCTTTTTATTGCCATAAGACTTAACTTTTTTTAAAAGTTGTTCTTGGTTTCTTGACTTTTTCTAAAATAAGGACGATTAATTTTAGCAAATTTGAATCTAAAATGTAATTTTAGTTATCAAGCTACCATAAAACAACAAAACATCAAACTTAATTTTGAATTTTTCACTAAAAGGATTCATTTGAACTTCAAAAATGGGGTTTTTTATAAAAAATCTTAAATGTTGCATATCTCAGAAATTATCAATTTTCGGACATAGCATATTATGCCTTAATTGACTGCAAATAAGCTCTACTTTAACCTCTTAGAAGGAATGTATCGCATTACCAATCACCCTGTATATCTTAAGTGAAAGCCATGTTAGACTATACTGCAGTAGCTACCTATATGCCTGTGATAAGGGCGCTGTAGTGCTTTACAATATTATTACGTTGTTATAAAGGGTTTCCACGCGAACGAAGTCGCGGACGGCCTCTAGTTTCACCATAACTTCAAAACCAAACGTCCAATTTTAATCATCAAAGACCAAATATTATCTACATAAACTGTGCTTAGTGACGAAATAATTTATTTTGATAAGGATTAATAGCATGAGTAAAATGAACGCGTTTAAATCTTATTTTCCACTCCGACCAACTAAACCTGATCAACTAAAACTAATCAACTATTTTTATTCCTAACGAAACAACTATTCAGTTGATTAGTTAGGAAATAAACGGGTCAACTCTTTTTTTACCTAACGGCACAACTTATAGGTTGATCCGTAAGTAACAAAACTTGAAAACTGCTTTTCTTAAGGGTTTTTTAACTATATCAATACAAAATAAATAATAATAGCTTTTCTGTCTTGTGAGTGATATCCAGAACCATGAGTGAGAAAAATCAGCCATTGGATATATTTAAAAAAAAACGGGGGTATAATTTACCTATATATGTTACGGCTAATACCTGAAGTGCGGCTACACCTAGTTTTAGCCGGTAAGAAGTGTTTTTAATATGGAAAACTAAAAAAATATATATACCTATGTATATTAAAACTGGCTTCAATCATGAGTCGACGGAGTCCCGCTATGCGGGACTCCTTTTTCTGGGTGGTATCAAAAAAGTAACCTAACTAACCTAACCTATTGATGTCTCTGTTGTGTCGGGAAATAAATAGTCAACCTAACGTTTATATTTTCTAAAGGAAAATAAGTGAACAGAAATGGAGTTATTCGTCATATAATGATGCAGTTTTTAAATAATAATATCAGTCTTGGGCATGCAATGGAGAAATTAAGATAAAAAATAATAATAAAAAAAAAATATAATAAATGTAAAATGTAGTCCAAAAATAATAAGATCAGTCTTGGGCATTCCCTACTAATATTATAAATGCGAAAGTAACTCTGTCTGTCTGTTACGCTTTCACGCCTAAACCACTGAACCGATTTTGATGAAATTTGGTATGAAGAAAGAACTGAACTTGGGAAAGGACATTGGGTACTTTTTACCGCGGGAAAACTTCTCATTCCCACGGGAAATCGACTTCCAAGCGAACGGAGTCGCGGGCGGCCACTAGTATATAATAAATGTAAAATGTAGTCCAAAAATAATAAGAAAAAAAGGAATACTCTATGTTTTTTGTGTTTGAGGAAAATTTGTTTGTTTAAGTTTTTTACTAATAAAAAATGTAATTTTATTATAATTATTTCATTTGAGACTAGCGAAATTTTATGTCACGTGATCTTTCATTTGCTACTGTCATTCCACATATTTTTCATTCTATTCGATAGAGTAAAATCATTGTAAGTTGATTCGTTAAGACCATTAATATATTATAATTTAACAGATCATATTAGTTGGTCCGATTAGGAAGAAAGTGTCTCGGAGGGTATCAAACGGATCAACTAGTTGATTCGTTTAGTTGAACGGAATGGAAAAAGGGAAATAAATGTATCATATTTATGTAATTCATTGATTAAACTCATGTTTTGGAGATCACTCAGTTCAGTCAGACGCCGCCGTATGAATTGAGTGTTCCATTCAAACCCAGATTAATCTGTAGGATCACATCCTAGGAACTTGTAATTTCCTTTAAAGTTTTTTACTAATTTTTTACTAAATCTTAATATAAAAACTATCAGCACAGAATTAGTACTTTTTGAGATTGAGACCTTGCCATTTGGTTCAAACGTCTGAACTGAGTGTTCTAGTTTTTGGGTTGTAATAGTTATGTTTTAACTTTTACAAATTTTTAACTTAGTGCTATGAGTTTTTACTATTTTTTACTAAATTTCTTCAAAATCTCACGTCTTTTACTAAAAGTTGAAAAAAGAACACTCAATGCAGATGCACATCATTATTTATGACCAAGCAACATTAGCCTTTGCGAGTCTCAATATTCCTACTACCTATAGTTAAAACTTCGGTTTCGGAAACTGCTCGATTTGTTCCTACCTATATGTTACCAAAATTTAACCCTGCCTAACTGCCAGATTTCTTTATAATAAAACACAAAAATTTAAGTATCTAGTATAATCTTTCGCATTTTATTTATTTACTAAAAACGTACATTAAACAATATAGTAACAATAAAACAAAAAACTAATATAAATTATAAAATAAATATTCTACTTACTACTCGTAAGAAAAAAACTAACAAAATATTTCACACGCCGAGTAGTAGCGCTACGCCCGCGAGTGTCCAGCGCGTCGGCTTGTCTCTGGTCTTCAGGTTGAAGGTCCAAACGAATGTCGGACCTCGTAAACTGTAGGGTAGAAAACAGTTGACTTTTCGTAGCCAATCCAAATTGTTCCATCAAATAAACATATTGTAAAAGCCAAAAGAATAAAAAACTTGATTGCACTAATTATCAGGGGGTAGTTATGAAGAGAATTCCGAGCAGAAAGCAGACAATGTAATATCGAATAGAGTAATCTTCCCTTATATCTTAAAACAATATAAATGACACTTCCTAGTCAAGTTAACATATTTTACAGGGTTGTGCCTAGAGCATGAAAACCTTGGTTTTAATTTAAGGTCAAATATATTTGGTCTTAGGGTGGGCAGCAGACAGCCTACTCCTAATACTCCTGCTCTTGTCGTTTGTGGTCTAAAAAACGTACCGAATCTTATAAACGGGGCACTCGTAAACGTTGCGCGTGTCCTGCTTGTCCTGCGTGATGGCCTTGATGTAGATGACGGGCATGAGCGGGAACAGCTCCATCATGCGCGACTCCACGATGCCGCCCGTGGCCGTGTCCCAGCGCGCGCCCTCCATGTACATGCCGTGGATGTTGGCGCCCTCGCGGGGCGGCGCGCTGGGGGCGCCAGGCGAGTGGGCGTGAAGGGTTTGACAATGGCAATTTGAGGCAAAGATAACAGTGGTTAACTGTAGGATTTAATGTTGAAAACTAAATTAAGATTGCAACCCTGTGGTAGGTAAGTAATTTATACAAAAATCTGAAAAGGGGGGGCTACCGCGTAACTAGCGTCGATTTGAACTCGACGTCGACAACTGCTTTCATTGGCTAGAGACCCGCCATTGTTAACAATTTAGCCTATGAAAACAGTTGTCGACGTCGAGTTCAAATCGACGCTAATTACGCGGTAGAAGGGCAGATTGTCTTACCACAAGGGCGTGCAACATTTAAGCTTTTATTTTAAAAAGAAAAAAATTTACCCGTTGCTATTGATTACTAAAAGAAAACCAATTCTTACTTTTATAGTTAAGCAGAATGTGTCTGCCCTAAAACATACGAGTAGTATTCACTAACTTGAACTCCTGCCTAGTTTTCTTGGTGACGTCACAGTTGAGGCACATCTTGTCGAGCGGCCACTCGTTCTTGCGCGCCGTCTGCTGCATGATGGCCGTCAGGAACGACTGCGGGTTGAAGAACCCGGCCAGCCACACCGCCGGCGGCAACTAACGGGGAATTAGAATGGGACAGTCATTGTAGGTGCCGCATTAATGTCATGATTCATTAGAAGTACTTTAAGCTTATACCTATGATGGTTACAAGACGTGTTAAACAAAATGGGAGTACATTTTTAATTAACATTGTTGAAGGTTAAATTTATTATCTTAGTGAAATGTTGATATCACCATTAGCTGTGGCAGACTTTATATACCTTAAGCAACGAAGTCCTCTGAAAGAAACCTACTAGGTTTTTTTTTAGTTTGGGTTTATTGTGTCCCTGATACACCTCCAAGTCTGTGCTGATCGCCAACTGTCTCTACTGCTACTACAGCTACCTGGAAGTCGCCGGTCCAGTTCTCCAGCTCGGTGAGTCTCTGGCACAGGTCCGCGAACCACGCGGCCAGCCCCAGCAGGCTGGGGTAGGCGCGCGCCTCCCACGCGGCCGGCACGTGGTCCATGAACAGCGCGTCCATCAGCTCCTCCATGTCGCCGCTGATTGTCAACTGTCTCTACTGCTACTATAGCCACCTGGAAGTCGCCGGTCCAGTTCTCGAGCTCGGTGAGCCTCTGGCACAGGTCCGCGAACCACGCGGCCAGCCCCAGCAGGCTGGGGTAGGCGCGCGCCTCCCACGCGGCCGGCACGTGGTCCATGAACAGCGCGTCCATCAGCTCCTCCATGTCGCCGCTGATTGTCAACTGTCTCTACTGCTACTATAGCCACCTGGAAGTCGCCGGTCCAGTTCTCGAGCTCGGTGAGCCTCTGGCACAGGTCCGCGAACCACGCGGCCAGCCCCAGCAGGCTGGGGTAGGCACGCGCCTCCCACGCGGCCGGCACGTGGTCCATGAACAGCGCGTCCATCAGCTCCTCCATGTCGCCGCTGATCGTCAACTCGCCCTACAGATCAACTTCATTATACACGAGACTGGGGGTTGCAGGCGTAAGTCAGCCGAGTGTCTAATGAACATGTTGCTCACGAGTTTCATACGCACTTTTTCGACACACTTGCGAGGAAAAACAATCATATTTTGCATAAATCGTTTTCTTACACAGCAACAAATGGAATGTAAACAAAATATAAGGAACTAGTGTCCGCCCGCGACTCAGTTCGCGTGAAAGTCGGTATCCCGTGGGAATGAGAAGTTTTCCCGCTGTAAAAAGTACCCTATGTGTTATTCTGATTTCTGTAAAGTTTCATCCAAATCCGTCCGGTAGTTTATACGTGAAAGTAGACCCTTTAAAAATTAAACAAGAAGTCAATTTTTCAGCAACTGCAAATATGCTTTGGAGGGGTATGCTAGAAATCAACTTCCATTAAACTTATACTTATGACGTACATACCTAGTATGTGTTTTGTGCTTAGTAGGTATGCCAGCGCTGTAAATTGTTTAATTATATTTTACTAACCTTAAGACCTAACTCACACTCTCTCAAAGAGCGTCGGATCTCTCCCATGAGGAAGTTCATTCGCTCTGCTTCTTGCATAGCGACAATGTTGTATGGCGTCAATTCCTCAATTCTTGCCATCATTTCTGGAATGTTGAATGGTTCAGGAACCCTATCCATGATGTCATCTATTAAAATTCGAATCTGAGGGATAATGAATAGGTATTCGTTATTTGCACACTTGTAGGTTATTAACGTTATTAACACCTACTGATAGTAACTGACTTACAGTATCTTCCTTACTTGTTCCACCACCAGCCTGAGCTCCTGTGTCTCTGGGTTGCATTTCAAATACCACCTAAAAAGGAAAGTAATATTGCCCAGACATAATGCAAACTGATAGGGCTATATAATGGTAAGAAGGGACACATAAAACTGTTAGGTAAGTAAAGTACCTTGAATAATCTCTGGGAAACGTTGGTCAGATAACCAATTTCAGCGTTAGGGTGCAATCCGTAAAGGTAAGGCGTCTCTTCAGGAAGATAATCATCGATGTACTGATGGTAACCAACGTAATCCGAATTAGGAGGTGAGATGAAGTTAGGAGCAAATTGTAGCTCGCCATCAACCTGTATGTAGTCAAAAATAAATGAATACCACGAACATTTTACAAACAACGTTATAAGACCCCTTAGAATCATGGTGACCTCTTTAACAACGTAAAACCGACACTTACAAGATCAGCCTGCATGTATTCCAGTAGGAATGTCCTGCACAGTCGTCTGTCCCAATCATCTGTAATGTGTCCTCCGTACATGATCTCACCGAAAAGATACCGCAGATCCTCCCACGGTACTCGGGGATTTGCTTCCAAGTAGTTATACAGAACATATACGCAAATCGTCAAATCGCCAAAGTTGAATGGGTAAACCCTGGAAAATTTTTTAGTTGATCCTCGTCCAGTTTTGCTGTATTCGAAAGGAAAGAGCCTACCAGAGTTGGTTTTAAATAAATTTACCTGTTCCAGCCTTGAGGTCCAAACTTGCGTCTCTCAGCTACTACAGCGTGGAAATAGCAGAGTGAAAACAATATCGATTTAAATTCGGCTTCTTTGCTGCACATCTCAAGAGTTTCTTGAGTAAAGTTGTCGAGTGACTGTAAAATTACGACCATGTCAAAAGAAAACAAAATTCTTAAGTTTTAGTTTAGAAGACACATACTTTGTGTAAATTAGCCCACATGCCACTAGGCGGTTCGTTAGTGATCTTGATAGCAGACTCGAGTATTCCTTGTGGTATGATGTGGTATATCGCTTCTGGCGCCGGTTCTGCGCTCAGGAACAACCTTTACAAATAAGCACAACGCAGATTTATAGACTTTGACACCAGCAAAAGTTTTGCACAATTATACTCGTATATCATACCTGTAATCATCATGTGGGTCTTCAGACGTTTCTTCAATCTTCTTTTCAAGGCTCGGCAGCCACTTAGCGACCAGATGGATATTTTGCAGCACAGCCCAATGGCCCTCCGCCGATGCTATAGTCATAGCTTCTTCGGCCACCACTTCTTGACCTTGGCCAAGAGAAACTATGTGGAAGTTCTTCTTGTCCGGAGAGAACCCAATTTTACGACCCAGTTTTTCAATTTCCTGTCAATAAGTAAGAAACAAATTGATGCAGTTCAGTTTAGAATCTTTCTGAGTCTAATCATTACGACATATTTATACGAATAAATTATAAAAACATATATTATCTAAAAGACATTTCAAAATAATGTATGCAAGGTTCATACCTTAAGAGGATCAACACCAGGAGATAAGATGAAAAACATTGGTGTTGTAGAATTACTTTCCTCATATGATTTTTCTAAAGGTGGAATCCGAGCTTCAACGTACTTTTTACCTAAATTCTCTTCACAAAACGCTCTGTAATAATATGTTTTATGATAAATAATTACACTAATCATAATTAAATTTTATGAATTAATCAAACATACGAAGCGGCGTATGACATGCGGTCGGGCCGGAGCGCGCGCATGATACAAAGACGCTGCAGCGGAGTTTTTGTCTTCCACTCGCCAGGAAGCTTATCTCGCTCAGGGGCTTCCCCATCTGCGTATGTCTGCCATCTAACACATACAATTATTAACATAGATAAACGATCACTATTAAAACATTGGGGGATATTTTAATAGCAACCTTTTGGAAGCTCCTTCAATATCCTTATCAAGATTTTCGAACTCATCCATCTTAGACAACGCAAGTATTCCCCCCCAAGTATTGTTGGTCATCCATGGGAAAGGTGCAATTTCAGGCGCTACAGCATATTTAAGCAAGAAATCTAGTTCTTTTGGATCGACGGTACTTTCTGTTTGAATTATCTAAAATAAAATATAAGTGTATACGTATATGGTTACTAAAATTGTTAAAACAGCTCCTTGTATAACATGTTATCTTAACCTGTAAAGTAACCAAGAAAAGGAAGACTAGCTTATCCATTTCAAAAAGACCTCTGCTGGTATACATATAAACTGAAAATGTGATACTGTCCAGTAAGTTTTTAACCCGTTCCTGGATATCGTCTGCCGGCGGTGCTTTAGACAATGCATCTTTAAATACAGCACTGTAGGCTTTCAAAGAGAATTGATACATGGGATTGATTTTGTATATTTCGTTTAATATAAAATACAAAAGCGATGCACGTCCGGCAGCCAATCTGTAAAAAAATATAAAGTTTTCGTTAGCTTAAGACATTTTAGGCGATTAGGTGAATAAAGTTCTAGTCCAAAGACCTATATTTTTCTCTTGCTTCGTCAATTTTAACGGCTGTAACTTTTCCTTCTTCCACTTTCACTTCAATGTCGGCTGCAGTCTTCTTTGTGGTCTCCAAGTTGATGACTAAAGCGGAGTCTGACAGTATGTCCGGACCGGCAGAAGACAACCTTTTCAGCAAATCATCTTCTAATGTCTTTAACGTAATTTTAAAATCATTTTGTTGCTTTGTCAGTTCTGAACGCAATTTTTCTAAATCTGGCCTTTCACATTTGACCACTTCACCCAGTAACTGCTCTTCCAATCTGTGAAATTTGCATAATACAAATATTCAACACGTTTTGATTTCATATACTTATTAATCTTTTTATTTACCCATCCTTGGTGACGGTAAAGTTGATCAATGTGCACTGCGCCTGCATTTCTGGCTGGTAGTGGGGATTTGCAAGTTTTGTTTGTAATATTAACCTGAAATTAGGGTGGAAATCTATTTCTCTATCTCCCATCTGAAAATCAAAAAGGTTGCTGTAAGATTTGTATGATGTAGCAAGGTAAGCAATTAAGCTTTTTTGTCCTTGAGATGTAACGATAGTTAAGTGGCGACTACCCTGGTCAGTTAAAATAATAAATCGGTTTTAAACTGGATGTCTAGCGTTTTACTTGCTTAAGGACATTACAGTTCTCTCATAAGTTCATTTGTATTCCTTTTAAAATAATGTATGTTGAGAAGCTTTAGCATCTTTTTAATATATGTATATAACATACTTTTAGCACTTTCCCTTTCCGTATAAGTATTCTTCCCAGCAGTGGATCAAGTACCGCGTCTACGGACTCGCCAATGTTTTCGAGTAACGTAATACTTCCATTTGAAATCGCAGATTCAATCTTATCCATATAATTTTTTTGTGTCAGACGGAGTACTATCAAGTTATCGCCATATCTTGTTTTTATCCATTTGATGCCTTGTCTGAAAAAACATTAATGTAAGTGTCTCGTATTTGTTAATATTTTGTGTCATGTTCAGATTTTCTATTAGTTCAAACTTCATACGATAAAGTCTCCATTGAAAAGATTGACTATATCGTATAATTTTCAATTGAGTCTCTTTGATTTATCTCAGTTAACATACAGGTAAAAAACTTGTTTTAGACTTATTTCAATATATCTCTTACAGCTGGGGGTCAATCATAAGTGGCCATCTAGCTGAGTTAGTCAGTATCGTAGCATTTTCAGTGCTCATGGTGTCAGTCGGCAGACCTTCATTGTTCCATTGCGCTACCTGCGCATCGTCTGTCAGCATTGTTAAGGGGTCTAGGTCTTCGGTCATTTCAATTTTAGGCTGCAATGCAAAAAAAATGTATAGATATGGTTACCTTTTGATAAATCCGAAAAGCTGACGAAAACATAAAAAAGTTACGTGGTACTGACTTCAGACTTTGCAAGTGTTGGGACCCAGTCGTTGTTCAGTAACTCCTGGCGGTATCTACGCGTGAAACATCCCACATATGAGATAAAAGCTGTCACTAGAAGCACGTCTCCAGGCAAAAGCTTTGCCGACTCCTTCAATGTTATCACCGTTTGGGACCATCTTAAAAGTAAACGGTAAACTCGTTTTTATAAAATTTTCCCTCGTATTATTATTACGCCCATTAAACGTAAGAATATTACCTGATTTTTTCTGAAGCTAATCCGTTGACAAGGCGGTTTGCAAGGTCGATGGTAGCGTTCGTCGCGTCTGCTTCAGCTTGACATTTCATCTTTTCGTTTACAGCTTCTTGGAACGCTTTGAGCAATTCTTCCAATTTCTCCTCGAGTTCCTGTTAAGAGCATGGTTATATCAGTAAATCTGTAACGCTGCAATATTTAAATATCATAGTGGGCTTACAGTAATTTGTTCCGTAAGCTCAGCCAACTTGTCTCTAGCTGCTTGTAGTTCGGCATTTGCAGCATTGAGTGCCCGTCGTTTGGGTTCTACAACTACGTAAACTTCGTAGAATTTAACGATGTTGATCACCCACGCACAGAGACCGGCAGCCGCCGATGACTTCGACATTATAAATTCTGCATTGAATTCTGGGTCCTTGATATATGGCTGGACGGCCTAATTTAATATAGGAAAGAGATTTTTATAAAAGTAACATGATTCATTTAATTGAGTAAGTTCACAGTATTAATTTTACCTTAACGATATCAGGATGAATATTCTCCTTATCGTAGTATACTAAGTCGTTTAAAAACTGATCCACCTTTCCCATCATAATCTGTAATGATGAATATAAAATAAGAATACTAACAACTAAACATACATTTTAGTAGTCAGTTTCAAAGTTTGCGTACCTTACACGCTTTCCACGATCTATCTTTCGGTAGTTTACCCTTTTTAGAAAAAAGCACCAGCACTGCAGCACAAACATTTACTACGGCATCCACCGGAGATCCAAAAGACTTCAATTCTGTCAAGTTATTCTTATTCAAAGTGTTCAAAGCTTCCTGGGCGGCTATAAGGGCTGGTTCTGCTTTAGCTAAATCATCGGCGCATATCCTGGCCTTAATGGTTACATCTTCTTCTATAACTTTCACTTTCTTCTCCTCTTCAGCAGCTGCGAGAAAAAAGTACAGTAATATTTATACTTATTACTTTAGTTAAACAGATTTTTGTAAACTACAAGTATGAAGTAGAAACGTAAGAGTAAATTCTACCGAATGCTTTTTCCTTGGACACTTTTTCACTTTCAGCACCAACTACTTCGATAAGTTCCTCAGCGGCTTTATTCTTTACTTTTAATATTATCTCTTGATCAGCTAGTGTAACCTGAACAAGTTAAATTTGTTGAAATAATAATTATAAGCTTGAACAGTTTTTGCATAGGTAATTTACAATTAATTTACCTTTAAAATAGCAACTTGTGAGGCACATAACTCTAACTTCTCGAGTCCGTTTTCCAGCCTTGCTATAAGGTTTTTCAAATTAACAGTTTTTTCGGTAAGCAGCTTACTGTACAAAGCTATTTGCTCAAGGAAAGTTTTGGGTGTTGTGTAATTGTATCGGCGATCGTTTTGAAGGTAAATCTCAGACATATTGTTTACACTTTGATGTACATGGGCCATGAAGTTAGCTATAGGTTTTACGATTTCGGGCTGTTGGTATAAAAATAGAAAGTAAGAAAGTATACTACATTGTATCGTAGCCTAGATCATGTTCATGAATAAGGACATGTGAAGTTATTACCGGCAAGACTTCAACTTCGGCAATAAATCTCGTGGATACCCTGCGCAAGGCGTCGAGCGGCCATTCGTGGAACCAATCAATAGCCGTGCAGTTCACGATCGAAGGGAACTTGCGCGCGCGCACTCGCAGCGTTGCTCCCACAGGAGAGAAACACAACACCACCTTTATATAGGGAATATATTTTTAGTGAAGCAATTCACAATGTAAAAAAACAATTTGCTCTTCTAAGCATTCCTGTCTAGAGGATGATTTTTGAAAATGCTTACTTTTAGTATAGTGCGTACACGATTGATAAAGAATTTCCAGATGTTTTCTCGAGTATCAGGTACCCCTGAGGCTTTAGTCTGTAACAATATGGCAAAGATGACGAATTCGGTATGTATCGATGGACTCTGCAATAAGTATTATTTACATTACTACAAATTGATTTACCTCTCCTCTTAACCCATTCATAATATTTTCAACATCTTCATCAGCTAGTAACTCCGGTATCTCACCTGACGCTAACATGTCATTGATAAGAACCAGGAATCTTTCTTCAGGAACCTGAGCGTCATTCATAAGGAAAACAGTCCCGATGTTCTTCAGACCCGACTTTATATACAGAAGAGCTGAAATGGTAACGAACTATATGAAAAAATATATAACTCAAGCAAACAGAATCAATTCAATTACATCATAGATTTATTATTGGTCGTTGCTCTCGCTCTTATTAGATGGAGCACTGGTACTCGTAAAATGCGGCATAAAATATTCGGCATACTCGAACCTACCCGAGCTAGTGTCATTCAATGCATACCTTTTATGCAGGGGCGTACTACACCAACGTATCAAATTTTTAGCATTCTATTCTATTATTCTTCATTCATAATGCTTACCTAAATCAGCTTTAAGATCATGTAAACTGTATCCCTTCCTCAATTGTACCTGGAAGACCTCAAGAGAAGAGATAAAAGCAGATAATCTAGACAACGACTGTTTGCCTGAACCTCCGACGCCCACTAGCAAAGCGTTACCACGAGGGGATTCCAATATACGATTAATTCTGAAATTATACAATATTTCTCAAAATAATTTGTATTGAATCACATGATAATTGCTTATCAATCACTATACCTGCATATATGGTACATAGCGTCTCTAAAAAGCACCAAGTTCATGCTGGCCACGAGGTCATTGTAAGAAGTTAGAGACTCGTGCAGTAATTTTCTTATTTGATCCCAATCCTTGATAGGAAAGTATTTCGGGTCCCCAATACCTTCCGCAAAATGACAGTAAATAAGAGGTGTCTGGTATAATAACTCTTCATCGTAATCCTGAAATTTATCCCACGTGTTCAGTTAGGATTAATTTCCTCCATAGACATAAATGTAAATCTTGCATTGCGACTAACCTCTCCAAACTTTTTAATAGTTTCTAACATGAGTTTAGCAAAATTCTCATTGTCTGCGATATCGACTAGTTTATCTGAATACACTCTAGTGGCTTCATGCATCCACAAGCGAAGCAAGTCTGTCGGTAGTTTTATAGCGTCGCCAGTTGTGAATAACATACCCTGTAATCAATATATTAATAACGTAGCTTCAGTTAAAGTTTCGCATAATGAAAATTCTTGGCAATGAATACTTAAAGCAAGATCTATACCTGGAATATATTGGACAGATCCCTCAAGTTAAATATGTAATGGAATTTGATCGCCGTTGGTAGGAAAGAAGCTGCCATCTTGTACTGAAGACCCAAAGCTGTGTTTATGAGCGTCTCACAATACCTCTGCACAACTATGTTAAACTTATTCAAAGGGTTTGCTAAATGCTGTTGTAATATTTGTTTATAAATGGTATGGCACGCTTCAATCCCGGGGAAACTGTTTAAAAAATAATCGATTTAGTAATTCAAAATAAAAAAATAAAGCCTCTAGCCGAGTTAATGTTACCTGACAGCGAAGGTGCAAAAATGTCTCTGCAAACGTGAGTCAACAGTGAAAGCACCAGCAGTAGGGTTCATACAAGTAACAAACATGCAGTTTGAAATATCCTTTAAAGTTAACTTTTGACGATCGTACCTGTAAAATAATTGGTATCATTGCACTGTCTTAAATAGAACTTAGGGATGAAAAGTATCTGATCAACAGGACATACCAATGCCTATAATTGAGGTACTGTCGAACCAGTGTGTGTGGCTGCACGGTACCATATTTATCTACTTCAGGCATGTTCATATCATCCACAAAATAAATCATGGTCTTCCCGCCGGGAGGTCCAAAGTTACGGCCAGATTTCTTTTCTAAAGGTCTTTCCAGTACCCTTTGTATCATTTCTACAAGATAAATGAGATTAAATTTTTAATTAAAATTTAAAACTTTAGACAATGTTAATATTAACACGTCTATAAAAAAATAGGTTTACCAGAGGTGGTGTAAAAGTTGAGTGGTACGTTAGTAATGGCGTATGTTTCAGGCAAAGATTGCAGTTTTGCAGCCACGCTCACAGTCTTACCACTGCCGGCCGTACCAACCAACATTACGGGCTTTTGCTTTGCCAGCAGGAGATCCATGAAGAAACGAATTCTAGTTGTCTCAGATGTTGACACCAGACATGACTGAAAGGTTAAAATTAATGGTTGAAGACAAATTATACGCTGGGATTAAACTATTATCTGCTGCAGCTGTTAAAGTTACTTAACCTGTAAAGGTAAATCCGGATCTAGCTCAAAAGCTTCCACCTTTTCTGACCAAGGTAGAAATTTCTTTGTTTCTGGATCGATAAAGAAACTGAAAACGTTTCCAGTAGAAGGGAACTTAATTTGCTTAAATTCATTGCAGAACCATTTACTGAACTCATTACGCCAGTCAACCAATTGATCTTGAAACAGGCTCGACCCAAAGCCCCAGATGAGGGAAAAGACAAAATATATCTCATACCTAAAATACAAAAAATATATAACATGCAAAGATTTTTTGGAATAACTTGCTTAGATAGAGCTAAGTTAATACTTAACCATTCTTTTGGACAATCCGATGGCAAAAGTGTTTTAACAAGGAAACATTCAAGCAAGTAGCATGTCATCTGTATTTGTTGCAATTCAGTCAATGGGGTGATCTTTTTGTATTTCTTACAAGACTCGAGAAGGGACGGAATATACTTGTCAAACATAATTGTTAACATGGCCTTTTCTGACTCATCATCTCGTGTAGTTTCGATCCATGATGCAACAAACCTACAAACATATTTGGATTAGATATACTGTGTTTAAGTCTAGGGTAGTCTTATGAAATACTCACGGATTCCAGCCTAAGTCTTGAGGGTTGATGTAGAGGATACCAGCTCGGGAGACAGTGGCGGGAGTCGCTGCTCTCAAATGTGAAATTTCAAACACAAGTCTCATAGACTTTGTCAAAGCGATACGTTCATTACTGGCTAGTGTCAGCACCTACCGATACACAATATCATGTTAGAAAATCTAAATATAAATAAACGTGCAATTCTTATGTAGCCAATAAAATAAAGTGACACAAACCTTGTTGTCATCCATAATAGTGTTCATGCTTTCAATCCACATAGGATCGATGTCTCCGTCCAGCACAATCCACTTTGGTCCTTCACCAGGCATATTAGCCATATCTCGCATTATTGTAGAGAACAGTCCGTCTTTCCATTCACGTGTTGCAGGATTTATAATTCCAAACAGCTCGTCATTTGTTACAGCCTAAATTTTATTATATTTAAATCAAAAAGCTACCACAGCACTATGAATTCTGTCTCTGTAAATACATACCTTGGGATCGAGGTCGTTGTAATAAGGTTTCATTTTAAGCATTTGGTAAGTTTTGTGCAAACATTGCCACACCATTGATTTGCCGGTACCAGCAAAACCATTTATGAACACCGAGTGTCGGACGGCGAAAAGTTCAACTAATTGCACCATCTAAAAATATTAAAGCATTCAAAAGAAATGTACCGCTAAATCGAGTTATTGTTACTTACTTGAATAAATAAATAGGTACCTTTAAAATGAATCCAGCTTCGGGTTGCAAGTTCATAGCAACAGCACTGTCCACCAAGTTTTTCTCAAAGTCTAAATCTCGTTTCCTGGGAACATCTAATGCTGGGAAAAGATCTCCAATGAGGCCCATGAATACAGGCATATCATCTGTTACAATCTTCGGAATGTTGAAATCTCGCAAGGCTCTCATTAGGACTTGATCTTCTGGTCGCAGACGATCTCCACGCTGTCGTGTTAATATTACGGTTATTATAATTATTAATACGCGTTTTTTTATTATGTTATGTAAGTAGTTGCATTACCTGCTACTTTTTCATCAAGGAAAACGTTAAGACAATAACAAAATATTAGATGTAAATAAGATTATATCAAAAGTTAGATATATGTGCTTTAGAAACTAAAATCGCATACTCTAACCTGTGAAGAAACTGACCTTTAAGGATCCAGCAACCACAAGGACAGACTTAATAGCTCGAAGTCCCCAATCATAGTGGTCCTGTTTAGAAAGCAACTCTCTACAAAGGGTGTATAGAGTAATGAACTTTCTGGCCAACAATCTGGCATCCTGGAAGCCTTCCGCGACCAACATGATTTCACAGATCAGCTCAAAATCTGGCACCACCATGGCGCAAGGTCTGAGTATTAAAATATATCAAGTATTTTATTCAAGTATGTGTATATTTTTTTCATTTATATAATTATGATACCAACCTAAAGAGCGATTTAATATTCTCCGGAAGTTCTGTTCTTCCAGCGTATCCAGGATTCATAGTGATGAACATGCCCACTGTGGGAACGAGGGTGATAAACTCTCCCATGAAATCAAACTTCTTTTTCTTTGCTTTGATGGCATCAAGGACGGACTTCACTTGCACAGATACTACGGACAACACTTCGACAGAAATTCTATTGAACTCATCGAAACATCCCCAGGCACCAGTTTGTGACAATCCTAAACAGAAAAAATGGATTGTATTTCTACTGAAGAAAGTAATAAATTCCTTTATATGGGAATTTAATTGTTACCTTTATAGATGTTACCGCAGGATTTGTAATCCATCTGTTCAGAGCAATTGAACACGTAGACCATCATGCCGAGGGCTCTTCCTAAATCTTTGGTCGTCTCAGTCTTACCTGTACCGGCAGGACCAGCAGGGGCACCACCCATTACTAAATGCAAACTCTATAAACATAAAGTTAATATCAATAACAATTAATGCGGTAAAGTTAAAGTCGTGACGTTAGGTACCTGTGTCAGTGTAATATAACACCGATCCGTCAAAGGTGTAATGACAAGTCGAGGGGTATTCCCCAAATATTCATAATCGTACAGGAATTGAGCATCGCAAATATTCGCGAAGCAATGCGACTTTTTCGTGTCCCAACGATGCCTTTTACAGAAAAAAATACGTTAAATATAACAAGTAGTTAGTTATAAAAAAGATAAAAATATAAACGAGTATAATCAACCCACCTGAGCTGGCTTTGCCATTGGAAAGCGATAATATTTTCCACTTTAAATGCAATCAATTTAGCGACTACATCTCTGGAATGTACGTCGATGGTACAGATAGTCATGATTTTTTGTCTGTCACCTACAGTTAGGTCTCCTAGCAGAAGATTTATAAGCGCACTAAGTTGTGCGATTTGTTTCTTCTGATAATCTTTCAAAGCACCTTCGTAACCTGTAAGACAAATGCATCCAGAAGACCGTTGTTTTTACCACGCTACACCTTATTTTTTTAAATTTTATTAAGTAGACCTACCTTCCTCAAGTTTTTCAAAGGCCTGATTGGTCTCACTGGTCCACCAGATCTGTGTGCCCACGAGCGCAGGTTGCGCTGGCCAGTCAAATACCCACTCGTCTCTAGGCTTGTCTTCATACGACTTCACGCAATGTTCGAAAATATCACGTAACGTGTAACGCATGCAATCTGTTACACGATTTAACCAAGTTTCTACCTGAAATATTTTCAACATACATTATTTGTTAATTCCTGAATTCCTTTAATGTATTTCTTTAACTTTTACTTCAATTTTCAACTCACTTTTCCAGTGCAATCACAACAAGGAGCTTTAAAAGGCACATGTTCCTCGTTTTCCTTGGATATCATCTCAAAAGCCTGTTTGCTCCCAGGCGATGGGAATACCAGCATCGCCAAATTGTCATACAATTTGGGAAGATGACGGCAAACGGCAGGCGGATTATTACCGTTAGACAAAATATCTGTTGAGCAATTTACCATGTTTTACTATATAAATTAAGTGTGTATGTGGCATTAAAAAAATAGTACCGACCTAAAAGATCAGCAGAGGAAACGAAATAGAACCGAGGGTAGGCCAATCTCTTAGTTTCCAAGTAGTCATTCAAAGCCTTCTCGCATAGATTTAAGTCGGTCATTAGATCTTCTAACTTTTCTTGAAGACCAGGCTTACTGGTTGCTTGTATTACGTTGGGTGTTTTTTCAATATCTTTTAACAATTCCTAATAGCAAAACAAACAAATTAATTCTAACGTATTATGAATAATCGTTAGTTAATTGAATGCTCACCCCTGTTGGCTAGGTGGTCCAAGAAAGCGTGTGTCAAAACAGTGATACTAAATATTTTTATTGATTGTTGCAAGTGAATTGTATAATAATTATATTAAAATACTTAGGATTACCTTGAATGATTTATCAATGCCGTCAAATCGCTTGGAATCTTGAGGCAATTGGGCTCTAATATCGTCCGACCCAACGAAAATACTTTCCAAATATTGCCACTTCCTCTGCACCTCGAACCATAGACTTATAACTGCGTCGGCTGTTCCTAGCTTTTGTTGCCATTCTGTCACTTCTTTCTCGTAGAATGCAACAAACTTTGAAGATATCATGTTTTGCACTTGGCTCTGTAATATGTCAATAAATAAAAACATTTACAAATATGTCAAGAAACAATGAAATACGAAACTAAATTTCTGTTAAAGTTAATTTGCAACTCGCCTGATCATTTTCCAATATTTCAATAAGCTCTTCGCTAGCTTTTGGCAACATAATACCAGTCCTTGGATGAGCACTGTACTCAAATTGCATGGCAGACCATGTGGTTTCCAATTCCCTAAATTTAATCGTAATTAGTGGTTTATCCAAATGGAAAATTAAAGAACGCCAATTTAATCAAGAGAAGAAATTCAATTTACTTAAGAGTTTTCTCCATGGCAGCTTCTTTGATAGACTTGTCAACGATAGTTTTAACTTCTTCTTCATATTTATGCAGTTGTAGTGCTAGAAGATCGGCCAACGTAGTGTCATCATTTATATTAAACTTAACCTAAAAATAAGACATTCATTAATATTTATGATAAAATCAGTTGAAAAATAAAGTAAGCTAAAAATTACTTACAGAACAAGTAAGGCAGAACGATGAAAAAAAATCTACAGTTACTAACAAACTAAATATTTACAAAATCTTTACAAACTTTAAATTCTACATAATAAATTCAGATAAAATTATGGAACTATCAAATGATTTATGAGGTGCTGTTTTATTTGGAGAGATCTGTAGACCTAAATCTTTTATCTCTTGTAAAGAGTACGTCTTTCTCAGGTTTCTATATTTGCTGCCAACATCTTTATTTTCTTGCAGTTTTGGTCTTCTGTAATCTTCAATTTGATAACATTTTTCTGTTTCCTCATCATGTTGATTTACATTGCAAATTTTAACTTCTTTAAAATCATCCATTATTTCTTGTAGTAAATTATTTTCAGAATTCTGATGATCATCTACAATACTATCTACTCTATGTGTATCGTCGATGGAAGTGGCGTGATTAATAATGGGTATCTACAGAATAAATAAAAGTAAAGTAAAATAAAAGACACATAAAATATATACAGCAGCAGATTCATTATATATTATACCTTTGTTGCCATCATTAACTCAACCCAATGTCTGTCTTTGATTGATGGATTTTGCAAGTCAGTTACTGCTCGCAGCGAAGTCATAAGATTCTTTATAGTTGCTTCAATACTTATGTACGGTTCCCTGAAGAGTAAAATTAAATATTGGTAATAGCATACTGGAGTAACCATTAGCTTAATAAAGATTTAAGACTACGAACCAGACTCTCATTTCTTTGTCCAGCTGTCTAAGATCCTTTGTAAGGCGCTTACACTCCTGATCCATGCCATCTGCATCGATTTTCTTCCACGGCGACTTCTTCCAGAAGTCGATGGTGCCCGTCACCAGGTAATAGTAATCCCAAAGTTGCTAAAAGTTTTTGTGTGTTCAAATAACGTTAGTCGATAAATATTACCAATAAAAATTTGTAGGCTATGAGGAATAAACCAACCTTGCAAAGTTTTAGTTCCCGTCTGCAAGCTTTCAAATTCTTCTCGTCCGGCGGCTGAATGTCGAACAGAATGCACGATTTCTTCAGATTACTAACAATATCTTCGAAATCCAGCAGTTCGCGGTGAACTTTGTCAATCATGCGATGTGGCTCTAAACAGTTTTCTAAGAAGATCTAAAAAGGGAAAATTATTTACAAATTAGATATTTAATATTAATAGCTTTTAAAGTTATTATAAAATTTTGAATAAAACTCTAATAAAAGGAATAAAGTTCTACTCCATCATCAATTATTTTGTCTAAATGTACCTCCTTCATCTTGAACTGCTCCCGGTACATGGTGAGCCGCAGGTTGATGAGCGCGACCCGCTTGGCGATGAGCGCGGCCTGCGCGGCCTGCAGCGGCGCGATGTTGTTGCGCACCACCGTCGCCAGCTTCACCAGGTTGCGCCACTTCTCGGGCAGTGTGTCTAGCTGCAATGGGACCAATTCAACTATAGAACTTTGGTAGATTGATTACACGAAAAGAAGAACTATAGCGCAATGCTTATATGTATGTAGGTAAGATTCTAGAGCCTTTTTGATTGGGAAATGTTATGTGGACACTCTTACCAAAGTCTCATCGCTAAGTCCTGATTGTTGATCGTCCTTTGTAAGCGTTTAAAATAAGTAGTGGGTAAATTGACATTTTTTTATGTGAACCAATAAATAAAAACAAGAGTTAATTAATTAATAAGTAATGTGGTCTTACCTGCTCGTAAGTGTCATCACCAAACTCCACTCCATAATCTTTCAATACGTACATTATATCTCTTAGTGGCTCGAATATTTTGTCTGTACCAGCATCCTGCTTAGCCCGTACTTCATTTAGAACACCCATTATTTTTAAAAGACCGTCATAGTCATCCTCTGTAACATCGACTTTCAATGCCGCTGTTGCATACTCAATAAACTTCTCCAAATCATCTAGACTGCAAATGTTATAAGGGACATTAATTTTAAAATTATGGTCAAAGATGTACAGTTAATTTTGGTTCTTACCTCTTGTGAACCTGGTCTTTCAAATTTTGCTTAAATAAGTTACTCCATTTGCAAATAATATTTAATATTGACTGGTTAAGCCTCTTTAAATCTAATCTCAACCACCCACTGAATAGAAATTCCGAAGGCAGAGCCAACACTTCGTCGTACAGGGCATTGTATTTATTAATCTGCGAAAAAAATATACCCACTAAAATTATGCTGTTTGTAATGTAAACCTTCTGGCAGTATTTACGAACCTCTTTCTCATATTCCTCAAGGGTAGGCTTCACTTCAGGTGGTTCTTCACCATTATCAAAGCGAAATTTGTCGAATTCTTCTGGGGGAATTACACGCCCGTACTTCAAAAATCCATCAAGCACTTCTTGTCTATCATCCAACCACAGATGTGAATATTTATCATATTTCTAAATAAAGAAAACAATTACTCCACAGTTCCATACAAAAAATATATCAAGTATATACAAAAAATACCTGAATAAAGGTATAAGCTTCTTCAATGGCACTGTCCACTCTTTGCAATATTTCATGATATTGGTCAATCAGTGGTTCTTGTTGCTCAATGTCCTCTATTAACGACCAAAACATTATAAATTCAGATTTGTACATTACACGTAATGCATTTTTCTTATACTATACCTTCGTAATTAGCTAAAGGAACGACGGGATCAATCCTAGGGAACATTGTGGCTTGCATATACATGTCTTTCAACATCTCTCTCATGACATCGTACAATCCAAAATCATCATCGGTATCCAAAGACGGGGTAAAAGTTATATCTATCTCGAGAAAAACAGTTGTTTAAAATTAAGTAAAACTATTTACTTAATTTTTTTATCTAATTTATCGATTTTATATTACTTAACATACCTGGATCTTTTAGTTCGACCATTACCTCCATAAAGGCTACCCCAGGACCTTTCTCAATATTAGTTTGCACGTCAAAAAGATCTACACTGGATTTGATTGCTTGCATTATTTGTTTAGATACCTAAAATTATCATACTGTTTTTATTAAAGTGTAATAGGTAGGTATGTAAATAAGTTTATAACTTTAAGAACGTTATTTAAAAAAAATATCAATAATAAATTTAACATACAAGAGAGTCAACATATTTAACGTAGTCTGGCCATCGCTCTGCTCTGAAGGCTTCCTCCTCCAATTCTCTTTTCTCTTCTTCAATATCAGCCAACTCTTCAGGATCAGATATGGCTTCGTCTTCCTCTACTGGTGACTCAACTTCCTCACCTGGTTAAAAGGCTCGTGTTAGTTTAATCACGATACAAGCTACTCGATAAGGCGAATACCGTTTTTTAACATTGTTCAAAAATAAACCTTAAACAATTGTGTAACTCTGAAGTCTGTCTTAAGTATCTTTTTACCTGTTTCTCGTAAAGCTTGTCGTTCCGCTTTGGCAGCTTCCTTGGCCTCTCGTTTTTCCTTTCTTAGAGCTCTTCTCTCTGCTTTGATTCTTGCTGCTTCTTGTTTTTCAGCTTCTCTTTGTTCTTTGATAAGGCGCCTTTCTTCTCTCTTATTTAATATCTCTTGTAGTTTAGCTGCACGTTCAGCTTTCTCGTCCTCGTCTAAAGTTTCTTCGTCCACTTCTTCTAATTGTTCCTCTTCGTAATCAGACTATTTAAAACAAACAAAATCAGAACTAAGTTTAATTAAATAATTGGGAATAAATGGTAAACTTACTTCTTCTTCATCTTGAATGTTGAAGAACAATTTGTAGTTATCTCGTAATATGTCTTGGAACTCTGCACGACTGTCCAAAATTTGATGACGTCTGTGAAAGAATACAAAAAAATATATTCATTCGCAAATGAAAGCAACACTACAAAAGTAAATATATTATTAATAAATTTAAAAACCCACCTCGTAATCAACCTCGGGAAGCGCTCCTTGACGGCCAATAGTTCCAATTTCTCAGGATTCACTTTTCTACAATATAAAAAAAGTTTATTACGAAACACTTAATTTAAAATACTTTGGCTATGTTATATGTACCTATTATGAAGCGGCTTGTCTCCCCAAGCGGCAATATTGCCGAGTCCCCTCTTCATGTTGTTCTGTGCAGTCAACACTCGCTCTTGTAAAGTGTTGATCGCGGTATACACCTCTTCCACCCAGTCGGCAACTATTAAAAAAGCATTTAAGTAAATTACTCAAACTAGTTACTTTTCTGAAATGTTTTTTTTATATTTAACGTGCGACACAAGATAAAGGTTGTCATTATTTCACGGGTGTACCTATCTGTATTTGTCACGTTCTTGCAAAACTTTAATTTAAAACAATGTAGTCACTTTAAACATTTTAAAAAGAGATTATAATAAATTCACACCATAACAAGTTTACACCAACGCTCTAGTAATAGTGAACTATTTTAAAGGACTAAAAAAATACTCATTATAATGTTTTCAATTATTTAACACACTTTGTTGTTAGTGTACATAATCAAGAAAATTGTGGTGCATTTTGTGAATTGTGTTACGGTATCATCTAAAGTTCGATAACGCTGTGCAATTTCAGCATGTTTCTCTTTAAGTGTCTGTTTACGGCATCACAACCTTAATGATTGATGATGATGTACTTAGTTTTCATCTACGATATCAACCAGTAATTTTGCTACATGTTTTTGCGTGGATAATGATCGACGAAGATGATCAACTATGTTCTCATCTACGACTACAACCAGCCATCGTGTAGGCCCCCTGTGTAGACTCACAGTCATCGTTGTAGGTGAGTTCGTTGACCCCGCGGCCCAGCAGCTCGTCGATGGCGGAGATCTCCTTCTCGATGAGCGCCACCTCGGTGTGGTGGCTGCCCTCGCGGATCGCGTTGTGCCACATTACACTCTCTAAGTGTCTACTGACTGTCTACGACTACAACCAGCCCCCCGTGACTCACAGTCGTCGTTGTAGGTGAGTTCGTTGACCCCGCGGCCCAGCAGCTCGTCGATGGCGGAGATCTCCTTCTCGATGAGCGCCACCTCGGTGTGGTGGCTGCCCTCGCGGATCGCGTTGTGCCACATTACACTCTCTAAGTGTCTACTGACTGTCTACGACTACAACCAGCCCCCCGTGACTCACAGTCGTCGTTGTAGGTGAGTTCGTTGACCCCGCGGCCCAGCAGCTCGTCGATGGCGGAGATCTCCTTCTCGATGAGCGCCACCTCGGTGTGGTGGCTGCCCTCGCGGATCGCGTTGTGCCACATTACACTCTCTAAGTGTCTACTGACTGTCTACGACTACAACCAGCCCCCCGTGACTCACAGTCGTCGTTGTAGGTGAGTTCGTTGACCCCGCGGCCCAGCAGCTCGTCGATGGCGGAGATCTCCTTCTCGATGAGCGCCACCTCGGTGTGGTGGCTGCCCTCGCGGATCGCGTTGTGCCACATTACACTCTCTAAGTGTCTACTGACTGTCTACGACTACAACCAGCCCCCCGTGACTCACAGTCGTCGTTGTAGGTGAGTTCGTTGACCCCGCGGCCCAGCAGCTCGTCGATGGCGGAGATCTCCTTCTCGATGAGCGCCACCTCGGTGTGGTGGCTGCCCTCGCGGATCGCGTTGTGCCACATTACACTCTCTAAGTGTCTACTGACTGTCTACGACTACAACCAGCCCCCCGTGACTCACAGTCGTCGTTGTAGGTGAGTTCGTTGACCCCGCGGCCCAGCAGCTCGTCGATGGCGGAGATCTCCTTCTCGATGAGCGCCACCTCGGTGTGGTGGCTGCCCTCGCGGATCGCGTTGTGCCACATTACACTCTCTAAGTGTCTACTGACTGTCTACGACTACAACCAGCCCCCCGTGACTCACAGTCGTCGTTGTAGGTGAGTTCGTTGACCCCGCGGCCCAGCAGCTCGTCGATGGCGGAGATCTCCTTCTCGATGAGCGCCACCTCGGTGTGGTGGCTGCCCTCGCGGATCGCGTTGTGCCACATTACACTCTCTAAGTGTCTACTGACTGTCTACGACTACAACCAGCCCCCCGTGACTCACAGTCGTCGTTGTAGGTGAGTTCGTTGACCCCGCGGCCCAGCAGCTCGTCGATGGCGGAGATCTCCTTCTCGATGAGCGCCACCTCGGTGTGGTGGCTGCCCTCGCGGATCGCGTTGTGCCACATTACACTCTCTAAGTGTCTACTGACTGTCTACGACTACAACCAGCCCCCCGTGACTCACAGTCGTCGTTGTAGGTGAGTTCGTTGACCCCGCGGCCCAGCAGCTCGTCGATGGCGGAGATCTCCTTCTCGATGAGCGCCACCTCGGTGTGGTGGCTGCCCTCGCGGATCGCGTTGTGCCACATTACACTCTCTAAGTGTCTACTGACTGTCTACGACTACAACCAGCCCCCCGTGACTCACAGTCGTCGTTGTAGGTGAGTTCGTTGACCCCGCGGCCCAGCAGCTCGTCGATGGCGGAGATCTCCTTCTCGATGAGCGCCACCTCGGTGTGGTGGCTGCCCTCGCGGATCGCGTTGTGCCACATTACACTCTCTAAGTGTCTACTGACTGTCTACGACTACAACCAGCCCCCCGTGACTCACAGTCGTCGTTGTAGGTGAGTTCGTTGACCCCGCGGCCCAGCAGCTCGTCGATGGCGGAGATCTCCTTCTCGATGAGCGCCACCTCGGTGTGGTGGCTGCCCTCGCGGATCGCGTTGTGCCACATTACACTCTCTAAGTGTCTACTGACTGTCTACGACTACAACCAGCCCCCCGTGACTCACAGTCGTCGTTGTAGGTGAGTTCGTTGACCCCGCGGCCCAGCAGCTCGTCGATGGCGGAGATCTCCTTCTCGATGAGCGCCACCTCGGTGTGGTGGCTGCCCTCGCGGATCGCGTTGTGCCACATTACACTCTCTAAGTGTCTACTGACTGTCTACGACTACAACCAGCCCCCCGTGACTCACAGTCGTCGTTGTAGGTGAGTTCGTTGACCCCGCGGCCCAGCAGCTCGTCGATGGCGGAGATCTCCTTCTCGATGAGCGCCACCTCGGTGTGGTGGCTGCCCTCGCGGATCGCGTTGTACCACATTATGGCGCGGTTCATGCGGTTCATGTCGTACTGGATTGTGTAAACTAAGCGTTATTAGAAGGACTATATTTTACAGTACAAGCGACTAGCCCACGCTTCGCAATGGTGTAATTTTGCGCAACTTGTTCCCGAAACATTAGATTTCGTCTAACTTGTGATAAATTTTCGTTAGTTGTTATTGTTGTTTATTTAAAATTTAAGTGAAGAAATTACAGACACAATTAGCGATTTCTAATCTCTAACATCACAGAAAATGATCAAATACTTCTTTAGTTCGTGTTTTTTTTGGTTATTCTAAGGTTTGCTATTTTTGGAAAAAGATGAAAAAGTTTAATATTTCTAGATAACTAGCGTAATAATATATCGATATATATATATTAAAACTAAAATGTTAAAGAATGATATAAAAGCACTTTTAATTCAATATTTTATTAGCATTCAGTTAGCGATTGCTTCTTGTCTAAAGGAGAAAAACTTACTGCTGCTGTTCATTCTTTAAAAACTCAATCATATTTGGGCAAGAAGGGTACATCAATTTTCTACTCACAACATAAAATACCGTCTTAAAATTTAACCCTACAAAACCAAACCATTTATACAGAATTAGGTATACCTACGTTTCAAAATTTAAGATCTAGGTATAGTATACCTGTAACTTCTCATTCCGATCGTAAAGCTCCAACCCCTCAGCGGGTATCCCCTGCTTGTCTAGATACTTCATGTATCTGATCTCTCGGAGCAACATCACTAACTGAAATAATCACAAAAAATTACGTACAAAACTTTATTAAAACAAAAAGTCAAAACGATGTAAATTATTTTGTAAACAATGTAACACGTAAAAATCAAAAATGACAAGTGCTTTTTTTTCACCGTTTAAACCTAGATTTAGGGCGGATTTTCCAATGTTTTTTTTTTACTGTCAATTCTTACAGCGTCAAACATTTATATTAGTCGTACATCCAGTCGTACATCCAGAACATATAGGTAACTACATATTTAATTTATCTAATAGCCGAAAAACCAATCCTTGACATTTGAACCATATTTTTTTCTCTCAAACTTCTCGTTCGTGCGTTGATAATCCCACCTCTGGACTGAAATTGTTCCTGACAAAAGGCGGGTCTCTATAGATGAGGTTCTTGACTAGATGCATCTTGCAGACCGCCGGCACGGTGGCGCACCACGCCTTGAACTGCCGGTCCTCGAGGCCGTTGAGGTAGCCCAGCATCTCGTTCTGCTTCTGTTTGAGGTAGACGGCGTATTCTGTTTCCACGATCCTGGGGAGTGTTATGAAATATAGAGCCAGGCACCCAATTAGTCGATTAGGAAATACGCAGTTATTTGCTGCTAATGTATAGGTATTTAAAAATCATGTGCGTACAAATTTTAAAATTACCTATCTTTTGGAATTTTACGATATAGGTTCAAGACTTATTAGTTAATGATGGTAGACTATTTATTATGCCTTTGTATTCAGTTGGGCAGACATTTAAGACATTAGATGTTTAGAATTAGAAGAATTAAGGGTTTGTGTGTAAAATATAAATACAAATTATGCACAAAGAAATGATGCCATTCGGATTCTTCTTTTTGATTTCTTCAAATCGTATTAATTTTAATTTAATTAAAATCATTATCTCATCTTATTCTACACGTTTATTCTTAAACACTGTAATTACACGTATCAAATTCCGTTTAAAATAAAAGCCTGAATACTTACGGATCCTCAAATATGAGGAACTCCTCCATAGGATCTTGGATCCTCTTCCTCAGTTTGTGTATCCACCACAGCAACCCAGCGGTGGGAGGCAGGAAGTTGTCGATCATTGGACGCCCTGGACCTTTATTCAACTTCTGCATACAACAACAATTTTAAATGTTAGATTTTATTTTCCTTTTAAAAGGCTGGGTACATAACGAACTTGCGTAACAAATATCATGATATATCCTCTAACTCGAAAGTTTGAAAGGTATCTAATGAAATTGCTAAATACTAAGCGCAGCAAGATCATTCAGCAATTTCATTCAAAATTTTACGCGATTGCGACTCGAAAACCGATTTCGTTCAAGAGTCCCAACACCGATACCTTTCAAAAGTACACAAAAAGGGTAACACCCCCACAGAGATAGTATTAGTATAAAACTAGTGACCTACCCACTCTTTGCAATTGTGTATTTTTGAAAGACTTGTTTACGAAACAAAGAATTTTTGCTAACTTAATAAGTTTTTTTTAATATAGTTACTATTAATTCAAATGTAAAAATTACTTAAAAGATGGCGTAAAATCGCGTTAAAATCTGTCAATTGGTTTATGAGGAGTTAGTAGACAAACATGCAGACACGATTATCAACTTTATACTAAATAATAAGTTAATAAGATTATGGCGATAATGAAGAGTGACAACAGCTCACCTGAACTTCCTCATCAAAAATCTCCTTGACCTGGTCGAGGTTCGCGTGCATCATGTCTAGAAGTCGCGGCAACTTCGGCTTGAGCTCGTCCTTGATGATGGGCCGGTGGAACAGATCGCCCAGGATTTGGAAGAACTAAATAATCATGTTAATGTGTAAGCACTACTTTATATTAGAGCCTAGCAAGACAATTTTTATAGAAACTTTCTCATAGGTACACTAAAGATACTAAGGGCTTATTTTCATTTGTCGGATAATATTTTTTGACTGATAAGTACCTAGAATGTTTTCATTGTTGATACATGTTTCAAATGCTTATATTCGACGTAACTTTGTTTCTGTCGACTAACATTAATCTGACAGTTAAAAAATCAGCACTTAAAGAGGTAATCATACAAAATATGAACGTAATAATAGAGAAAGGAAATCTTATGGTTTCATTCGTTAGTAGCTTAGTCAGCTAATTCTTTTCACCACAATTCAAACAAATATAGAAAAACCTTTCAATAAAAACCATTGGGTAGATTACCCACACAATTCAGCCCCTAACCTCAACCACCCACCTTAAAGAAGTGCTCCAGGTTCTGGCACTCGTCCAGCCCCTGCGAGAACAGCGACGCCAGTCTTCTGTCAACATCCTCCAGAACCGCCACGTGGCGGCGGTGGTCCTCCAGGAAGGTCGGGTCCTCGGGGTCCGCCGGGTCGCAGGTTATGTTGCCGAGCTCCTGGTACTTCAGGTTGTACTCGTCGAGGATCTGAGAATGGAATAGGGCATAGTTTTATAAAGAAAAGGAACAAACGAAGAGAGTTTCAAGTACGACAGTAATTTTTCAGATTAAAACAAACACACAACACTGGTTAATGGAATTTAAATGGGTTATTAAATGTTGATTAATGTAAGTGAAGTTTTTTTACCAAATAACGTCAATGAGAGACTAACACTTTAAACATCTACGAAGAGTTTACAGGAAGACATTCTTGAATATATTTTTTTCTCTACAGAGATCTACAGAGATTTTGCGAAGTTTTAATATTTTCCGTGTAAATGTAGAAGCTAATGAAGATAACCTTACCTTCAGACACTCATTGCTCAGTATCTTCCCCCGCAGCCCGCAGAACTCCACCTTCTCCAGCTTCAGGATCTCGACGGTGGCGTCCAGGATCCCCTCGATCATCCGCAGCCGCTTCATGTAGACGTTGAACCGCATGAACACGCGGTCGAAGTCGAACGACCAGCGCACCGGCATCACGCCCGGCGGGAAGAACGACTGGACCTTGTCGCGGTTCATCTCGTACGTTTCACTGGACGAATGGTTTACTTTTGAAGTTATAGATACTGGAAAAAGGAACGCGGGTCTCCGAGCATTGCGCGACTGGGGTTTCTGACCACTGAGCTATCGCACCGCAGTAGTCAGAGCATTAGACCGGTCATCTAAGGTCCTGGACTCGATTCCCAATCGCGCAATGCTCGGAGACCCGCGTTCATTTTTCCAGTATCTATAACTTCAAAATTAATAAAATTAGCATTTTAAATGCAAAACTAAAAATAAACTCTGAATGGTTTACTTCTAAACTGTCAAATGTACGGCAAATGAAAAAAAATTACGTGTCAAGGATTTTAATAACGACTTATTGTTTGCTAAAAATAGTTTTAATTTCTCAGATAACAATATCCATTAACAAAGAAGTATCAATAAGTCATTCTTAAGAAAGATTAGGCTTAACGAGATTCGCAGAAGTGGGGCCGGACCTTTCCCTGCCGTCGATAGTGGCGGCAATGGTCCGAAGCCAGGGCGCCTGGCAGGCGATGGCCTCATTTTGCGAGGCCATCATAATAAAGAAGGAGGAGGCGGAGAGGGAGAGCGAGCTATCACCGACGGCTCACCCGCTCCGCAAAAAGACACTAGGGGCTCGGAGGAGGCGGTATAACCGCCAACTAGAGGCCCTACCCTAAACGAAGACCTAGGGCGGTGGATTCGGGGGGATCCGCCGTCCGCTAATAGGTCTTCATAGAAGGCGCGCGCCATGTTCCGGCGCGCCTTCCGACGGACGGGGGAGGTCTAACTTCCCCGTCAAAAGAGAGGGGGCCCCGCGTGATTGATGCGGGCCCACGCCGCCGGGGCTGATTTGCGCGAAGGCTCAAGCTATCCCGCAGCCCCGGCACTATGGCGTAATAGGAGGAACATCGACTGGTTTTTAGTGGGTATACCCGAAAGGGGGAGTCCCACACACGCCTCTCGTCCCCCCGGGCGGGAGGTACGGTGCGTAATGCATTTTCCAGTCGTAAAACAAAAAAAAAAAAAGGCTTAACGAGATTCACATAGTTAAAATATCTTTATCCGAAAAAATTATTCATATTTCTATTCATTAACTTTGAAACAGTTGGGAATTCGTTCGTGTTGCTAAATATGATACTTACTACAATTTAAGAGTAAGTGAATTTTCAAAAAACATGTGCCGAATCCTGGTGCAGATCGAATTAAAAATATGCAACACAAATAATTACAACACCTACAACGCGTTAAAATCTTTTCTATGACAGCACTACGCCGTAGCCGACTACGTAGACCTACAAATCCTGCACTCACATAAAGTGGTTCAAAATATCCAAAGCCTTCCTGATCTTGAAGAGCTGATCCTCGGGGTCTCCTTGGAATATAGTCGCGGGGTCGACGGACTCGGTGCACTGCATTATTACCAGATTGCAGTATTCTCGCAGAAGAGCTGGTATGGAAATAACATTTTAGCTTTGAAATTGGATTAAGGTTTAACAAGGAAAATGATGTTGTAACTTATATTGAACCCGAATTTAAAAAGATAAACATGTCAAGATTTTAGACAAACATATATCAAGTGATAAATGAATTTTAATAAGTAGGCCATAAAAATATTTGATCATGCTGACTCTTAATAAAAAATGCAGCAAACTCCTACATACTACATTTTGAGTCCTTAATATACAGGGTCTGTCGTAATGAATGGATAACCCGTTACCTACAGTTGATCCGGATGTGAGGCTATAAGAAAATGGTGTCTTCTTGCCAGGGTTGTCAACCATAAGAAAATGGCGTAGACTTTTAAACTTTTTTTTAAATTTCGCTATTTTTTTCATTTATTCCGTTGCCATTTCTTCAAATTTTGATGTATTTGTATAATTTTTTTAGTATTATACTGCTAAAGACGTGTGTTATGTAATTTAAATACAATTTTAGGTGTTATTCACGTTGAACATTATCAAAATACTCATTTTAAGAAAAATATTTCCAATTTTTTTTTTATGTCAACTTTTTATCAACGCCTGTGGAAAAAAAAAGTATGACGTTATAGCTGCCCATGATCTCAATAAATTGTCTAGTATGTGTAGATTCTAAAAAGGTATAACGATGTGTACTTTACAAGCAACATTAAGTTACAGGAGCGAGAACACTAATAATCAAGGTCAGAATTTTTATTTTTCATATGTTATGTTATAAATGGTTGTAAAACTTCGTCATAATGATTTTATTCTATCAAGATACTTTGCACAAACACTATCGGGCCACTAATAGGATATTCAGAAGAAAACCCGGTTGTTTTTGGGAAAAAATAACATTACTCCACGATAATAATGTAATGAAAATGTACGAATGAAAATTGTTGTGCTCTAATAGTTACATGCGACAAACATGTTGCGACAAGTTTATTCGAAATTGAAACGGATTTTAAAAATCGAACAAAGACCGCATTACAAAGAAAAGGGTACTCATCACATCAGTGTGATTTTGACCATCGCATGTCCTTTTGTTCACATTTACCCCGATTCTGAAAACACTTTCTAAACTAAACTAAAACTATCGCTGACAGAGATAGGTAATCATTTTAGTCCTGTCAAACTAAAATGTACGTGCAATATGTCACGGCGAAGGCAATTTTAGGCTAGTCCTCAGCGCATTTCGTAAATAAAACCTTAATAAACTGGAACTATGTATAATTACGTATAAGTTTCTCGACATTGCAGTAGTATCTGGAGTTGCCCCACAGCAGCCCGATGCAGTGGAACAGCGGGCGGATGAGCGCGCGCGCATCGTTGAAGTCCGTCGCCTCGAACGTCTCGAAGTGAGCCTGCAGGGGCTTCTGGTACACGTAGATGTCGCGGCATTCTACGATCGCTGGATTGAAATATGGTTTTGTTAAAAAAAAGGATGAATTATTATGACTATTTAAGTCCGTGAGTTTCTAAGTGACTTTTGAAAGAAGAACACGGTTATAATGTTTATCTGTATGGCAAGCATTTTGTGTTCGCTAGGAGTATTGTGATTCTGTCTTAATTTCCTCTGTAACTTATTTTGACAAGCAGACATCTTTAAAGCAATATAAACACCATTCGAATTAATAGTGATAATTTTGTTAGTTAATTATGTAGTAGGAAACAACGCAATTTTCGAGCAAGTGTGACGAATATGGCAACAAAACATGCTAAACATTTTGAATAAATTAGGGTTTGTCAAGATTTTGAACGTTATTGTATCTGATTAAGGAAATCGAATGCTATAATTAATAATTATTGGTGTCAAAGTCCCAATAAAACATGTCGGAACATTTTACTATTATTATCGCTATTTTAATAATTCTCGTAGAAACGCATTTTTGAACAAATTCCTAAATCTAGAGAAAAAAAAAAAACTTTTACAGTATTTAAAAAATCTGTAAAGGTCTATTTGTTTCATAAACAACATCTTCAACGAACAAAAAGTCCACATTCAAAAGAGACCGACCAGCAACAATATTGATGAGCATGGTCCGGAAGCAGTTCAGGTAGACGCTGCTGGTGGCCTCCAGGTAGTTGGCCATCCTCTTGACGCGCGGGTCCCGCAGCTGCGAGTAGATCCCCTCCAGGTTCCTCAGCCGGCTGGCGTAGAACTGGATGTCAGCTAGTGGGAGGGGGAACATAGACTGACCAGCAACGATGTTGATGAGCATGGTCCGGAAGCAGTTCAGGTAGACGCTGCTGGTGGCCTCCAGGTAGTTGGCCATCCTCTTGACGCGCGGGTCCCGCAGCTGCGAGTAGATCCCCTCCAGGTTCCTCAGCCGGCTGGCGTAGAACTGGATGTCAGCTAGTGGGAGGGGGAACATAGACTGACCAGCAACAATGTTGATGAGCATGGTCCGGAAGCAGTTCAGGTAGACGCTGCTGGTGGCCTCCAGGTAGTTGGCCATCCTCTTGACGCGCGGGTCCCGCAGCTGCGAGTAGATCCCCTCGAGGTTCCTCAGCCGGCTGGCGTAGAACTGGATGTCAGCTAGTGGGAGGGGGAACATAGACTGACCAGCAACGATGTTGATGAGCATGGTCCGGAAGCAGTTCAGGTAGACGCTGCTGGTGGCCTCCAGGTAGTTGGCCATCCTCTTGACGCGCGGGTCCCGCAGCTGCGAGTAGATCCCCTCCAGGTTCCTCAGCCGGCTGGCGTAGAACTGGATGTCAGCTAGTGGGAGGGGGAACATAGACTGACCAGCAACGATGTTGATGAGCATGGTCCGGAAGCAGTTCAGGTAGACGCTGCTGGTGGCCTCCAGGTAGTTGGCCATCCTCTTGACGCGCGGGTCCCGCAGCTGCGAGTAGATCCCCTCCAGGTTCCTCAGCCGGCTGGCGTAGAACTGGATGTCAGCTAGTGGGAGGGGGAACATAGACTGACCAGCAACGATGTTGATGAGCATGGTCCGGAAGCAGTTCAGGTAGACGCTGCTGGTGGCCTCCAGGTAGTTGGCCATCCTCTTGACGCGCGGGTCCCGCAGCTGCGAGTAGATCCCCTCCAGGTTCCTCAGCCGGCTGGCGTAGAACTGGATGTCAGCTAGTGGGAGGGGGAATATAGACTGACCAGCAACGATGTTGATGAGCATGGTCCGGAAGCAGTTCAGGTAGACGCTGCTGGTGGCCTCCAGGTAGTTGGCCATCCTCTTGACGCGCGGGTCCCGCAGCTGCGAGTAGATCCCCTCGAGGTTCCTCAGCCGGCTGGCGTAGAACTGGATGTCAGCTAGTGGGAGGGGGAACATAGACTGACCAGCAACGATGTTGATGAGCATGGTCCGGAAGCAGTTCAGGTAGACGCTGCTGGTGGCCTCCAGGTAGTTGGCCATCCTCTTGACGCGCGGGTCCCGCAGCTGCGAGTAGATCCCCTCGAGGTTCCTCAGCCGGTTCGCGTAGAACTCGATGTCGGCCAGCGGGAGGGGGAACTTGGTCCGCTTGAAGGCTGGTGGGTTATGGAGAGGAAGGGTTAAATAAAGTATGTTGAGTTTGTTGCAAAGAGAACGGGTGTAATGTAATCATAGAAGTCAATTAAAATCGGGCATGTCTTATAAAAAAATATCAAATAGTTTTAAACTTTATCAAAAGCCTATTTCTGGCTATTAAAACAAATTTTGAAAACACATAAGACGTCAAGAAACGAATCCCGCTATAAGGGCTTGTGGTTAAGCTGATTCAAAAACTCCTGAAAAACTTTAAAAACATTGAAAAAACAACTCCTCACACAAACAATGAAATTAATACCTATGTAAGAATCTTCAGACAACAGATCGTGCACTTGCTGCGCCCATTTGATGACTGCACCTTCTATATTGGTCTTCATATTTAAATCCACGTTTTCCCCATCACTACAATAAGTATAACCATTTATTTATTATGTTGTGTAGTTAAAAAAAAACAATAAGTTTAGTTCAATAAGCTCACGTTTCCTTGAGGTTGGCTTCAGCCTGGAAAATATCTTCGACTCCAGCTGGCATCGGTAACATCACTTGACTTGACATTTCGCCTTTTAACTGCAGCAACATAAACACTTAAAACTAGACGATAAGACTTAAGGATACTAATATTCGATAAACAATATCTAATGTAAGATAATTTCCCACACGCAGAATATCGGTCAATTTCAAAATGGCTATTATTTGCGGGTTGCGAGTGTCAAACATTTGCTTCAAGCCATTGTAGATTTGTAGCATTCGTTCAAGGCCAGATGTTAACTTTCATATACTTCATTGCCCACAACTTTATTTATAATTTTACACATGTCATTATTAAGGCAATAAAATGACAAAACCTTTACTAAACTTAACCTATACAACTATTCTTACAAATCTGTTTCCATGATGCCAGCACCTGAGTCATAAGGTTCCTCAGGTCGTTGATGTGCCGCTTCATGTCGTTCATCACGATCTTGGGCCAGCCGCGCTGGTTCTCCGGGTTCAGCAGCAGCGGCCCCAGCAACTCCTCGGCCAGCACGCTCAGGTCCATCAGCACGTTGCCCGACATCTCACCCAGGATTATGTTCTGGGGGAACAGTTATACTTTTTAAAGTTATATATAAATAATATAAATAAATCTCCAAACTTACACACCAATTTTGTGGCCCTAAAGTAAGTTGCATTAAGCACTTGTGTTAAAGGTACCACACAATGGACCAGGGGAGAAGCTAGTTACACCCAGACTTACGAAAATGGCCGGACCCGGGGATCGAACCCGGAACCATCCGCTTAGCAGTCCGGTGTATATGTTACAGTCATAGTGATTAAATGGATATTATACATAATGACTGGTAATTATTTATAATAGCAGAATTGACCAGACAATGTAATAAATTAATCACTTTATCTGGACATTATTCATAATAGCGTGTCAAAAAAGTTAGCCAAAGTAATAATATGGCCTAGCCGACTTGTTTTACGGCTAATACCCGAAGTGCGGCTACACCTAGTTTTAGCCGGTTAGAACATCAATAGGTTAGTTAGGTTACTTCTTTGATACCGCCCAGAAAAAGGAGTCCCGCATAGCGGGACTCCGTCGACTCATGATTGAAGCCAGTTATTATATTTATAGAAATATATTTTTTGTTTCAGTTTTCCATATAAAAAAGTCTACTAACCGGCTAAAACTAGGTGTATCCGCACTTCGTGTATTAGCCGTAACATATATAAAAACTGGCTTCAATCATGAGTCGACGGAGTCCCGCTACGCGGGACTCCTTTTTCTGGGCGGAATCAAAGAAGTAACCTAACTAACCTAACCTATTGATGTTTCTAACCGGCTAATACTAGGTGCAGCCGCGCTTCGGGTTTTAGTCGTAACACAAACGAATATCTACTTGTTTTATTACATTATCCAAGTCTTCGAAGACATTATATAAAATAGCCAGTTAATGTGATTAATTTTGTGTCAATTATCACTTTATCTAAATTGAGTAGACATTATATATAATGGCTAGACAGTATATACAGGGTCTGTCGTAATGAATGGATAACCCGTTACCTACAGTTGATCCGGATGTGAGGCTATAAGAAAATGGTGTCTTCTTGCCAGGGTTGTCAACCATAAGAAAATGGCGTAGACTTTTAAACTTTTTTATAAATTTCGCTATTTTTTTCATTTATTCCGCTGCCATTTCTTCAAATTTTGATGTATTTGTATAATTCTTTTAGTATTATACTGCTGAAGACGTGTATTATGTAATTTAAATACAATTTTAGGTGTTATTCACGTTGAACATTATCAAAATACTCATTTTAAGAAAAATATTTCCAATTTTTTTTCTTTATGTCAACTTTTGATCATCTCCTGTGGAAAAAAAAAGTATGACGTTATAGCTGCCCATGATCTCAATAAATTGTCTAGTATGTGTAGATTCTAAAAAGGTATAACGATGTGTACTTTACAAGCAACATTAAGTTACAGGAGCGAGAACACTAATCAAGGTCGGAATTTTTATTTTTCATGTTATGTTATAAATGGTTGTAAAACTTCGTCATAATGATTTTATTCTATCAAGATACTTTGCACAAACACTATCGGGCCACTAATAGGATATTCAGAAGAAAACCCGGTTGTTTTTGGGAAAAAAATAACATTACTTCACGATAATAATGTAATGAAAATGTACAAATGAAAATTGTTGTGCTCTAATAGTTATATGCGACAAACATGTTGCGACAAGTTTATTCGAAATTGAAACGGATTTAAAAAATCGAACAAAGACCGCATTACAAAGAAAAGTGGAAAAAATTAGAAGGAAATCGTCCTTCCATGAATGCATTGTGCACTTTAAGGAACACACGGTAATCAGGATGTCGCACATTTGGATATCTTACACGATAAACACTAGAAGCTCTATTGGTGCTGCCATTACATACACCGTAAATGTAATGCATGTTCGCGTATTCGGCCGGCGTATACTGTTGCGGCGTGATACACAAACTACACAAAAACTTTTCCAAAACAACAAGTTCAATCGATAGCACAACACAATGTCCGTAAATGTGAGCAAAGTCATCAGTATCACCACGTTATCAAGTCCAAATCACAAGGAAAATCATAGTCAAATATTAGAAAGCAAATTGACGAAAATAGTGGCCCCGATTCTCAAAACACTCTCTAAAACTAAATTAAAAATATCGCTGTCACTTTCTCATGCTTCGTATTAGAACAAGACAGGTGCATTGGTCTCACTAAATTTAGTCCACATCATTGTGAAATTGAACGAAATGCGCTGAGGACTAGCCTAAAATTGCCTTCGCCGTGTCATATTGCACGTACATTTTAGTTTGACAGGACTAAAATGATTACCTGTCTCTGTCTTATTGATGTGTAAGTGACAGCGATAGTTTTATTTTAGTTTAGAGAGTGTTTTCAGAATCGGGGCCAATGTGAACAAAAGGACATGCGATGGTCAAAATCACACTGATGTGATGAGTAGGTACCCTTTTCTTTGTAATGCGGTCTTGTCCGATTTTTAAAATCCGTTTTATTTCGAATAAACTTGTCGCAACATGTTTGTCGCATGTAACTATTAGAGCACAACAATTTTCATTTGTACATTTTCATTACATTATTATCGTGAAGTAATGTTATTTTTTTCCCAAAAACAACCGGGTTTTCTTCTGAATATCCTATTAGTGGCCCGATAGTGTTTGTGCAAAGTATCTTGATAGAATAAAATCATTATGACGAAGTTTTACAACCATTTATAACATAACATGAAAAATAAAAATTCCGACCTTGATTAGTGTTATCGCTCCTGTAACTTAATGTTGCTTGTAAAGTACACATCGTTATACCTTTTTAGAATCTACACATACTAGACAATTTATTGAGATCATGGGCAGCTATAACGTCATACTTTTTTTTTCCACAGGAGATGATCAAAAGTTGACATAAAGAAAAAAAATTGGAAATATTTTTCTTAAAATGAGTATTTTGATAATGTTCAACGTGAATAACACCTAAAATTGTATTTAAATTACATAATACACGTCTTCAGCAGTATAATACTAAAAGAATTATACAAATACATCAAAATTTGAAGAAATGGCAGCGGAATAAATGAAAAAAATAGCGAAATTTATAAAAAAGTTTAAAAGTCTACGCCATTTTCTTATGGTTGGCAACCCTGGCAAGAAGACACCATTTTCTTATAGCCTCACATCCGGATCAACTGTAGGTAACGGGTTATCCATTCATTACGACAGACCCTGTATAATATCCAGATTTATTACTTTGGCTGTAACATATATACCGCTGCACCACAGAGGTCGTCGAAACTTTTTAAAGTTGGAAAGGATTAGTAAAATTCTAAATTTAAATAAAGTTGAGCACAGGCCTCCTTCTCGGATAGCGAGAGGGTTTGAGCCGTAACCCACCACGCTGGCTCGATACGGGTACGTGGATCACATGATAATAAATAATAATAATAATAAATATCCAGACTAACACACCAATTATGTGGCCCTAAAGTAAGTTGCATTAAGCACTTGTGTTATAGGTACCACACAATGGACTAGGGGAGAACCTAGTTACACCCAGACACGAGCCAATATCGAAAAACCACTTTGCGAAATTGGCCCGACCCGGGGATCGAACCCGGAACCATCCGCTTAGCAGTCCGGTAGTTATACCGCTGCACCACAGAGGTCGTCAATGATGGATAATCATCCAGTCATGTAAGTTTCCTCACGATGTTTTTCCTCTAAATTAAATGATAAAAATGTTGGGTCTGCATATTTACTTATTCTAAGATGTTAAAACGTTCGTTACAGTCAGTTTTGGAATAAGGGATGTGGGAAGTCTTACTTGAGTATCAAACAAAAATATTTTAAAATTTAGTAAAACGTACTCAATTTTAAATTGACAATTCATAAACTACGGTTAGTTTTCTTACAATGCCTTAAAAATATACACTACATCGTAAAGTTCTTATATGAGTTATCTCTCACCTGTCTAAAGTTTTTCTGCGTTAACTTCTCCTCAACATTTGTCTTCAGTATGTAGATCATTTTGCCTCGACTTATCGGCGGGAAGGTGTATGAGCATGTCAACAAGCCGGCAGCGCTCATGCGAAACACTAGCATGTGGTAGTTGGGAAAGTCGAAAAATCTGAATAGGAGATGCTGAAATAGAATACATTTTTTAATTTCATACTGGTGAACTGCTAACAGGTTTGCAAAACATTGAATTATGGCTAACTGAAGAAAACTTTTATTAATGTTCTACATTTTATTAAATTTGAGGAAAAAAATTATCTAAAAGATGACGAAAACCGCATTGAAATCCGTTACTTGGTTTTGCGGGAGTTGAAGGGCAAAGATACCTAGTTTGACACAAGTTTAGCGACTTTGCTTTAAACCATGTAATGATAATGAAGTTTATGAACTGTAAGCTACAAAAGATAAAAGTAACTGTTCAGCCCCCCAAGCCAAGTGGCAAGTGATATTTTCAATAGCGAGTGAATAGAAAAAATCAGCATCATCATTTTGACAGTTTCGTACATTTTTATTCTATTCCCTCGCTATCGCAATTTTCTATTGCCACTTAACTTGGGGGGGCTGTTCTGCAACCATTCTGCGGAAATATTGAAAAACCATTAACGGCAAAGTTCTACTTGCTACAAACGAAATATTGCTATGTAAACGAAACTGTGACAGTTGTAAGATATGTTTAACTGAATGCCTACTTAGATAAATTTATGTGTTCTGTGTGTTAAATTGTGTTTTTTAATGTAGTGAATAAGCTACATACTCTCTCGTCTCCTGTGATGAATTTGGACCATTTTTCTATTTTCTGTTTCAAAGACCTTGTCAAGTATTCACTTAAGAACTCCAAACGAGTGTCAATCGCCTCATCTTTTTGCTGTTTAAATAATTTATAAATAGTTATGTTAACCTTAATATAATTTTAGGTAAAATTGTGTAAGATTTCAGGTTAGTTAAAATATTGCGCAATACGTCAAAACTGTGCATTATAAAATACTCGTTATATTAATAGAAAATATTTAACACTTCAAGAATAATTAAAATATATTTTGAGGTCGCTTTCAACTACTGGCTTTTGCAATTATTCTAGATTTTTTTACACTTACATTATTTCAAAAGGAAAAAATACGTTTATTACGATACTAGTGGCCGCTCGCGACTCCGTTTGCGTGGAAGTCGGTTTCCCGTGGGAATGAGAAGTTTTCCCGCGGTAAAAAGTACCCTATGTGTTATTCTGATGTATAACCTATATTACTGTAAGTTTCATCCAAATTCGTCCAGTAGTTTTTACGTGAAAGAGTAACAAACATCCAAACATCCCTACATACATACTCACAAACTTTTATGTTTATAATATTAGTAAGATATTAGAACTCTAATGTCCGTTTTCAGCATCTTTCCCTAAAATTTAGGGGACACTTAAATATTACAAAGGCCTCTAAAATAAATATTCAAAGCTTTATTAATTATTTTTTAAGTTCAATTTGTTGTCAGGTTATATTTAGATATGTATACAGAGTTTTTTGGCAAAATATTTACATTTAGGTGTTGTTTAAAATGGGTGAGAAGTCCCTTAAATTAAGGTAACTTTGGTGAAAACGGGCATAAAAATAGCTTTTAAAAATCAAAGGGATTTATTATCAAGCAGCATTAGATTACTTCTAGAAAACGTATTCGAGTATTATCACTTTATCAACAAGCATTAATAGAAAAGAAGGTCTATAGAGGTCGCTAAACCCGCTAAAGTTCATTCGAATCTTACTTCTGACTTTTTTGATTTTTTTATGAACCTGATTTAGATAAGTACCTACCTTCATCAACAATAGTTCAAAAAACACCTTCAGTGAGATTACTCACTTACTTATAAAAACAAAATAAAATTTCTAAAACTGCTTGACATGAACTTCGAGTAGATTTAGAAGAGAATTTGAGAAATACCTCTAATCGTTGAGTATAAAAATTGGAAGATATTTTCTTGAGCACTTTTCCGTATCATAATATTTTTGTTAAGAAACCTCATACTCACATCACCCATTTTGTTGTTCTTCAATTATACAATTGATTGAATAGATCACAACTTTCTGTATTCATTTTTCAATAAAATAAAAAGTATTTTATATTAGTACACCTGCAACAAAAACAAGCAACCTTGTTATTGGTTGCCATAGCAACGTGTGTGTGACGTAAATTGTAGCGCCAAAAAAGAGTTTATTTTCAGCCAGTAACATTACGGAAAATTTCAATAGATGGCGTTAGGTTATATTGTGTCTATAATGCTTTAATCTACGTTATTTTTTGCTAAAATCAATGTATTCTTTATCACACTAGCCACAAGAAAAACTTACCATATTTTATGCTTAGGTATTGTTAATTCATAGGTATGCCGTGACAAATACTGTAGGTATGATAAAGCAAAACTTAAGGAGAAAATAGAATAAATTTAACTTTATATCTACCTATTTTATACCTTACAATTGGAAATCGTAAGTACAGGTTAAGGTATACAAAAACCATTATTTTGAAGTCAATGAAACTTATTTTCAACGGATTGTAACTTACTAGTTTGTTTATCCTTCATAGATGTCAAATATTCAGCTTCTCACCTATGTCCAATATACTTTAATAATCCTTATCATTATCAATATGAGGAACAATGCAGCTATCTTACAATGGCGAATTGTTTTATTTTGAGCCTATATTTACTTTTGAAGTATAGTAGGTAAACATTATAGTAAAATTCATAGTTTGTTATTTTTGCTACATCATTATCTGTCATGTTGATATAATCTAAGCCGTTCTTTGTAGTTTTTTTTTATGTTTAGCAGATGCATGACTTTGCATTTACGTAATTATGTAAGTACCAATGTCAACTGATTAATTATATCAACAACTGCGTAAATATCTAAATGAATGTTTTTTCATTCATTTCAAATTCAATGAAATGATGACTTAATTTATTTAACCGGGCTGCGGTATTTCGTAAATACAACGAATTCGTACTTTTAATTTTTTCATCAAAAACTGTTTTAGCAGGAGTGAGTGATCAAAAGCAATTAATTTTAGATAAACTTGGGTATTGTATTATTTAATTTTTTCTTAGATGCCTACAGCTTCCTTATAAATACATAAATGTTTTTAAATATAAGTAGATACGATCATACTTAGGTTAAATGAAATTATGTTACATTAATCTTGTGAATGAATTATTAAGGAAATAATAAGATTAGTGACAATAAAATTGTTAAGACGCCTATCAAATCCGTAATTTCTTATAATTTTGCAATGCGATGAAAAAATTTAATATAATTATAAATACAAACAGACGTGGATTTAGTTATTCTTATTTTTATTATTATATGTTTCTTGTTCTGCACGTTTATGTCAAAAAATCTAGTAGGTACCTTCTTTGTACTTGTGCATTGAACAGAATTGACTTTTACTTGTCCTTTGATTTAATTACTTATTTTAAGTTTGTAGGTCAGCAAACTTTTTTTTTAATCAGGTACTTAGTCATCTTTAGAGGCTAAACAAAATTAAAAAAATATATATATTTATTGCGGCTTTATATTTAGGTAACTAGCGAACCGCCCACGCTTCGCAATGGTGTAATTTTAGGCGACTTGTTCCCGAAACATTGAATTTTAGTTAACTTAAAAAAACCATTTTCTAAATGTTCTTTATTTACAAATTTAAATGAAAAAAATACCTAAAGGACAGTGAAAACCGGATTAAAATCCCTCAACTGGTTTAGGAGGAGTTAGCGGCCAAACATACAAACAGACAGAATTAGCGTCTTGGATTTATACTATGTAATGATAATGACTAACATCTCAACTTCTTTATTGCTATGATAATGCCATCGCCAGCAGTGTTACACATATAATCCAAAACAACAAATAGCTTAGCAGATACGTGACCTGAGATTTTGCTAAATTTATTCTCGCTAATAGAATGTATAATTTAAAAAATATGGTTTTAGGGCGTATTATAGTAGTGTATGGGATATCAATTAGTTGGACGAGGAAGATTTATCATCAGGAAGTAAGAGGGATCAAAGGGCCAGCGCTTAAAACGTTTAGTCATTCTTATAAGCAAAAAGCGTAATACGAAATATAGGTACTAGCGTGAGTTCCTCAATTTAACAATGAAACAGCCTAATAAAAGGTCACAAGGCTTAATAAGTAAGTAAGACACGGAAAAAATGCGATTTATCTGCATACAAACAGTGGCACATGTAACCTATTGTTTGTCGCGTTAAATATCACCTTGAATGGTTGACCTGCCATTGCGTCACAGCTTCATACATATTAAATTGATCTCGATTAGTTCGTCCCAAGATTCGGAGCAGAAATTCGACTTTAAAATGTCTACGGTGCGAATTCCACTATGTTTTAAAGATGAGGTTTCATAGTCGTAGTTGGTCCTTCAATATGTTGAAAAATATGCTTCCAACTTTAGTAAAAAAGATCTTCTTTCCTTTAAGTTTGCGTCTAACACGTCGTTTTTTGTGTCGTATTTTATAATGTAACGTTTTGTGTTAGTTCTAGTCAAATTTTTCAATGAGACTAATAAATGAGTACGTTTCTACATTGGTAAATTGCAAATTTTTTAATAAGGTGTCTATTGTAAAACAAAAGATAAACAGATTATATGTTCCTATGTTTTAAATCTTCGGTTAAGTAAAAAAAGGATAAAAGAAGCCTTTGACAAAACTAGAAACAGTGAGTTAAGAATATGGTTACGTTACCTGATTTATAGGACACAAAGTTTTTGCTTTTCCAAATTACAAGATCAATGACATCGACATTTATCTACATAATGCCCAAAGTCTGCTATTAGTCAACATTTCAACCGATTGTGACCAACATCCCTAATCGAGTGAATTAGAGATCAAGGTCGCAATCGGCTTCCTACATAATAGCCTTGCTGATAAGCAAGATTATAATGGCATAACAAAACTAGAAATGTATGTAATATGAACTTATTTTTTATGAGTTTATAATTATACTTTGGACCTAAATCCAACAAATTTCGTTTACCTATTTTCGATCAGACGCCAAAAAAGCTTTGAAGAGGTAAATGATATCATCTTACGTAACTAACGGGCAGGCGCTAGGCGCGAATCTGCGTAATCATGATGTGACAGGTACTAACTAATAATACAAAAAGACTTTACCTACCTACGAACTAAGTAGATAAAAAGTTATTAACACAATATCAAAAACTTTTCAAGGTTTTTCGGTTCTATAAATTTATTTTTTTATGAAGTTTTAAACAACCTTTGGCGGTTGTAGAGTTCGCATCGTAATATTATAGCAGACACAAACTTGCATTGCAAGTCGTCTCAATGCCTTGTCGTCACTCACGTACGCCACAGCGCGACGTGTGAATGTGCCTACGTTCGGAGCGCCTCGGTCCCACTCGTGGCTCCTCGGATCCTCCGTCTCACTCCCACTGCGGCGGTTCGAGTTTATTCGACCAAAGCGAAGCGATTACAATACAATTCACATTCAGATTGTAGCTGACGGACTAGTATCAAGTAGTGTTAGTTATTCATGAAACGCGACGCAATCGGTCGGACGTTCCGCGGTGATATTTTCGTTGTAAACGGTTTAAGATTTTGGTGACCTTGTAAGTTGATTCGTGTCCACGTAACTTCGTTGTGCAAACATAACCTCAAAATGTCGGAGAGTACGGCGGAGGCGATCGTGGATGCAGCCGCAGCGGCGGCCGATGACTCCTTGTTCAGCACGTTCGACATCATTATGCTCGTCGGCTTGCTAGGAGCCGCGGTATGGTGGCTCTACAACTCTAAGAAAGAAAACAAGAAAGAAGAAATACTTTTGAGCAAGTATTCGATACAGTAAGTGGAAACCTGTTTTGTGATTGTGGTTTCTATCCAGAAGAAGGTACCTACATACGTATCACAATGCGCAAATAACGTTTCATCTTATCTACCTAAATTATAAATATGTCTACGTTTCTGCCCACATCTGCAATATTAATTATGTAGGTATTATTGACAATAATAAAACAGCTGAATTCAGCTGATGTTAATTTCCAACGTCATTTAGCAAAAAAGATCCTACCTAAGTCAGGTATAAAATTCTTAAAACTTCATCTTATTTCTCGTTTATGGCCCGCTTTTTACCACTATTGTACCTATTTAATTTGCGATTGTTGGTAGGTAATTCCACGATCATTGTTTTAAATTGCACAAACCTAGGTACCTACTTACACATAATAATTGTGTGAACTACCCACTTTTCACTGCTGAAATTGCATACATTTAAATATATTTTTTAGGTCAACAATGAGGTGTTAATTAACGATATATACTTATTTATTATCATGGATCATATGATATCGGTACTCGTGCCCTTACTTACCTTAACAATAACTTTAGTATCATTGTGCAACTGTTTTATTGGTTAAAAAACTGTTTAATCATGCTTATTATACACATTCCGCGATCACCAGTGACGTGCGTGATGCACGCGGACTTATCCTTCCTTACTTATTTTGATTCATTATTTTCAATAACATTTATCAATTTTTACCTTTATCTAGAACTATTTATCAGAAAATCGTGGCTTTTCGAATTATATTAATTCACAGCAGTTATATTAAAAAGTGGTGGAATAGCGTTAATAACACCGTTATTATTCGTTGCATGTTGCACTAATAGTGAAGTTCACCTTGCTGCGCCTTCATCCGAGCTACTCGCTACGAGGAAAACCAAATTGTTACATAGGCTCGCTTGATATAGTTTACATACAAACAGAATATCTTTACTGACAAAATATATAATAATATCCAATGAAAACAACTTTTCGAGGTTTACTTTACTTAAGTTAATTAAAAATAAAATCAAGTATTCTCCTTGCAAGTCATTCTTTGCACACTGATAAAATAATCGTAGATAGAAGACTCGTTAGTAATTCCTGTGTTTGTTTATGTGCCTTCAATTAGACACACTTATGTAGGCTATTACACGTGTTTCAAACTTCGAGTGCATGCACATCGTAAAATTTAATAGATAATGTGTAATTTATTAATAAATATGACAAGGGAAACCGTCGCGACCTGTACAAAATAACAACTTAAAATACATATATCAATATCACGTTATGAATATCTGGTACTGTCTTAATGAATATTTAGTATTTGTTTCTTAAATTATCCAAAACTAATGCTTTACGTCAACGTTTTCTTATTCTAAACTGGTTCGAAGCCGAGGAAAATAACTTTATTGTGTTAATAGATATGATCGCTGACGTAAAAAGTTTTTCGTTTACACCTACATAAATTCACTTTTTGTTAGAATGCTAAGGTTAACTGAATCACTTGCAATTTTTATTGAGTTTAAAACCGGAACAACTTTTTTAATCGTCCTTTTCCGTTAACCTCCAGGAAAGTTTCGGTAATCTACTTAGGTACCTAGCAACAAAAATTGTTGGTAAACTTATAACCTTCTCTTTGAGGACTTTATATATTGAAGTATTGAAAGTGTCAATCTATGAAGTATAATTGAAAAAGAGATTTACTTTGAGCCAAATCACAAAACACTATTTTTTAGTATCGTTGGTACCTTGCAATAATTTGTGGCCTCGCTCGAAAATTGAAATTCAATATTTTGTTTTTTCGTTTCGGATTACGCCTTCAGTTACCAGTTTATAATTTAACTTATTCTTGTATAGATTTAACAGATCACAAATCGACTCAGTAGGTATGAATGTCAACAAAATATCTTTATGTAATAAGTAAGGAATTACTAATCTTTTATCAAATTGGACGAAGTGCAGTTGTTATCTAAGATATTTTCTACCCCACTGTTTGTAAAGAGAGGCAAATATTATTTCCTATCTGATATTTTTGTCGAAATGCATTATTAATAGAAAGCTTGTCTAAAGATACAAACTCAGAAGCGAACATTGTAAATAATTCATATATTGTGGCTTGATACAGCTATCGAATATTTTAAATAAAATTGTGACTTGAAGTTAATAATAGTGTTGAGGTCATATTAACAGATTAAGTAATACATTTTTCAAGGTTAAGTTTATTAAAATGTTTGTTAAATTCGTTAAATTTAATGAAATACCCACACCAAACTAACTGTGCATTGAATTTATAACTTCAATCCAATTCAATGTAAAGAACTGTCATTTAACCTATATATTTTTAATATTTATACATATATGATTAAATTACGACTTGTTTGTTTTCTACGTAAGTACCTATAGATAGCTTCATTATAATAAGGATTTAAAGTTAAATATTTTTGTGCTGAAGTTGATGTTATCTGATACATAATATGATTTTATCAAATACCTATTCATTAGGAGATTGTATAGTAAGTTTTTGTAATTATGATAACAAATTGATAATATAAAGCAACATGTACACACATTGTTTTTCTGTAAAATTACATAGTATTAAATGTTAGAGCAATATTAGCAGAATTCCTGTCTTCTCCAAACTTTTTAACGAGTAATTCAAAAAACTATAATTTAATATTGCAAAAATGAATTTGATGGTTACGAAGATTTAAATCACCTCGACAGTTGTGTTTCTTTATCTAATATATACAAATTAATAGCTGTTCGTTAGTCTCGCTAAAACTGGCTGGACCTTTGGCTAATTTTGGTCTTGAATTATTTGTGGATGTTCATGGAAGGTTAAAACGGTCTGGCAATTTGAAATAAATGCAGGTCAGCTAGTTATTTAATAAAAATAGGTAACGTTGTTTTTTGTTTGTTTCTTGAACGAAACACAGTGACTCAAATATCTCTATGCTAAAACGTAAATAAACAAAACACTGCTGATTATACGTAGATTTGAAGTTATAAAAAACTGTGTGTGTACAAACGGCTTAGCTGGTATAAATACGAGGAAGTCACAGCCTCAAGGGCATCTGATCTAATCGCAAAGTATAAATTCATATCATGCTAATAACGATTTTTGTTGGTAATCCAAACACACAGAGAGGTATTTTCGATATTTTCGTCAAATTTTCAAAAATTAATGGTTGTCAAAATGTGCATGGGAATTATTGATTGATTAAGAAATTACAATTCAGAGGTATTATGTATTACAAGATCACACTTACAGCTTTCGAGCAAATTGTGGTTACACGTTAGATTAAATATGACGACACTAATGGATTCTGCATGAGAAAATAGAATAGAAAGAAAAACTGCGAAAATTATTTAATAAACACATAATCTGGTAGATAGTTTGACGGCAATTATTAAAAAAATGACTTCTTGCATTATTTCCATAAGTTAATACGGCTACGAGTTACAGGTCTTTTCTATTTATTGACAACTTTTGCCAATAAAACTTGCTGTACCTAATTGTTGAATTGACTTCCAATCGAGTCACTGGTATGTCGACCTTAAGTTAAGACTTAACACAGCCTTATATAGAGTAGGTTATCCAGAGGCTTTAGCACGATAGAGAGCCCAGTGAACAGGAGCACTTCTGGAAGTAAAAATGACGTCAAATTGATGTTGCAATAAATCAATGCAAGTTGCAGCGTGGTTGATGTCGTTGATTGATGTTGCAGCGGTAATGATAGTCGTTTGGTTCAATTCCTACACGGGTATTTATATAGGTATACTTAGCCGAAGGACAAAGGCCAATTAATTGAAATAGAAATAATAGAATTACTGATGGTGTCTTTAAGTAGATTGGATGAACCGCTCTTAAAGAAAACCTGTATAAAAATACCGGAATGGTGTGATTTGAGAATCCGTGTTTTCTAAAACGAAGGTAATACTAATAATGGTTTGCCATGGCAACAAAAACTCAAAACTCCATTAGTAATTCGGTGTTACTTATAGCCAAACTATTTTTTTTATTTTAATTCTTATTTGCTGTCACTGATACAAACTTAAATATCTGCATGCAGACAATGAGCGGTTTTGGTTCGCAGAAGTCTCGTGTAAATATTGGGTTATTCTAAATTTTGGACTGTTGCTGTTTTTAAAATATGTTTTTATGGGTACAAGTATAGTACAAGTAACAATAAAACCGCGATAATAATTAAGTAAATATAGATTTTCATATAAGTACCACAATAAATGTGTACTTAGCGGAAGCTTTACATAAGAAAACGAAATTTACCGGAACTTAAATGAGTTTTGTCTAGGGATGTGTTCCAATTAGGTACTTAACCTCCTTTATCTGTTCTCTAGGTCTTGATTGAACCGAAATACATTTTTACTTATGGATCATGTTAAAAGTAAGTTCTAAAAAGTTAATCCAAAATAGGGTCCCTCTCAAATTATGTAAGTCTTTTCAGAAATAATAAATGACTCCTTAATAAATACCACTAAAAAATAAACAAGAAAATGGTTTCAAACTGGAGTAAAACAAAAGATTTGTAAACTTATCCAGTCGGGACCAGTACATAATTAAATACCTACCCGAGATTTTACTTTTAGTTTTGCATTTAAAATGCTAATTTATATTTTTTTAAGTTATAGATACTGGAAAAAGGAACGCGGGTTCTATTACTGTAACTTCAAAATAAATACTTACCAGCCAACCCATGATTAAAAAAAATGTAATGGAAAAAGCGATGTTACCACAGAATGTAGGCATGACTACGATATCATGTAATAGGTCTCTTGGTGTAAGCCGTTTTAATTATTTATTTTTTCTCTTATCAACGAACCACCATGATGCATTTTAAATAAAACTGATAGTGATTAATAACATGATTTACCAAATAGAGTATTACTATTAATGTATGTTCAAAACCAAACAGGAGAACTTAAAAAATATTTTCTTTTAATTTTTTACCTAAAATGTCTTTACTGTATTGAACTAATAATGTATTAAAACTCAAATAATTAAACATGTCAATAAAGTTGTTTTTATAGAAAAAACAAAGCATTCATATTTTCTTTATTTAGGTACATGTGTTTAAACAGATGTTGTGTTTATTACATCTAATATTTATTTCAAAGCCTATTGTAACTTTACTTAAAAGAATGAGGTTTATAAATACGTAGGTTTGGATTGGCCTTGTTTGTATTTTATAATAATATTTGCAACTTTAATGGTGCTCATTAATTGTCGATCGATTAATGCATTAAACTCGAGCAAAGAAATGGAAGGATAAACTTTCTGTGTAAAAAAAAAGTTAGTAATTAAAAAAGAAAGATTTATATAAGATATTTTATGATATGTTACACAACCTCATTTTTGGAACATTTATAATCAAAATGATCTAATATTACCACTTAAATGTAAGAATCTCAAAGAACCACCAATATAATAGTGTATATGACCAATATTTTAAATAAGTTTTCATTTAAGTATGTTTCAATTTTATCAATTGTCTCTAATTTGAAAATAGTTTTGAAAGTGTGTGCTCCAATATTTTTCTTCACAAAACAAAGTAACTTTGGTAAAAAAAAAACTGTGCTGTACCCATGCAAGTACACTACAAAAAGACGACTTTTTAGCATGGCTCTTGCTCTTTTGTATCTACTATGAATGCCATTTTTAGCTTTTTTCTGTCCGTCGATGGTCCTATTATACAAAAAAAAACTTTAAAATCAGCTCGACCTATACTCACGTTTTTTAACATATTATATATTGTTTGATCAAATACAAAAATATAAATAAATAAAAGTTATAAAAAACCCACAAAATTTCAAATCGTATCAAGCTTTTTCGGATATAATACCGGTTGTTTATTTATTGTATTGTGTTGGATAATTAAAGCCATTCCCTGTAGCTCTGACCTATAACCTCAAATAAATTACATTATCACTTAGTGTACATTAATTGAATTCTAATTCACTGAATCTTTTAACTGTGTAGGTAGGTACATAAACAATACAACCAAAGGTACAGCCTTGGTTTTAGTGAAATTCATACTATTTACAAAAACTGGATATGTCAATGGCAATTTTTAATACTCCCAAACTGAACATTTTACATTAAATTTTCATATTCATATAAAATATCTTAAATTAATACAAAACTTGTCAAACAACGCGTTGATGTCTTTTCTAAGACAAAGGACAAATATTTAAAAAAGGAAATTAACAATTCTATGTATAATCAGATTATATTCGATGCTTTTCGAGATTATGTTTAAGTAATCTACTCTAACTCCAGGTGTAAAATAAAATATTTACTGATATCAAACTTAAGTCGATGGTAACAAATTAGTCGATACATTAAACGATGTTTTACTTATCAATTCCGTTTAATGACCCGAGGACTTCGATTGCACCGTATCAATCAGGCGACGGCTGACTGATCAATCACATTATTATCAATGCACCTTGCAAGTACTAAGAGTCAAATTTAATTATGATAACAATACCTACGGTGTTGTATAAATGTCATTTTGACGTGGTTAGTAATTAATATAAAAAACTATAAGTCAATCGACCAAAAGGATATATTATAGACAGATACTAATTTTATGGATTCGGTCGAGACTTTTTGACCAATGTTTAATAGTCCGCAGTCAAATCTTTTCGTTTTTCTATTACCTAATGAAATTAAATTCGTGTTTCGGGTAGATGTTAGAACTTAACCATTCGATATTATACGATTATATTAGTTTAACCAATAAACGTCTAAGAACTTCTGTGTCAAATAAAACTACTTTATTTACACACTAGTGGACGCCCGCAACTCCGTTCGCGTGGAAGTCGGTTTCCCGTGGGAATGAGAAGTTTTCCCGCGGTAAAAAGTACCCTATGTCCTTTCCCAAGTTCAGTTCTTCCTTCATACCAAATTTCATCAAAATCGGTTCAGTGGTTTAGGCGTGAAAGCGTAACAGACAGACAGACAGACAGACAGACAGACAGACAGACAGAGTTACTTTCGCATTTATAATATTAGTAGGGATAATTGTCTAAAGAGATGATAAATATATGATATGAGCAATCATTTTATGGTCCAGTGTTGCAGCTAAACAACACTATCGAACACTGATCAGAATTTACTAATCCTGACCCAAATCTCAGACATTTTTACTTATTTCACATATTTATTCGTATAACTAGAACCACACGTTTTAGTCAATGTAACATGTACCTGATATACCTACCTACCTACTTATTACTAACAGTTGATTACCGCAGAAATAAGCAGGTAAATGCAATACAAGAAAATGATGTGTTATTCATTTTAAATATTATATCATTATGTCTCTACTTTGAACCGTGGAACTGATAGTTCCGTTTTATTTACATTATTAACTTTAAACAAGTGGAAAGGGAAATAAACTTGAAAACAAGTATAACACTAAAAGTTTTTTTGTTACTTGCAAAATGTGGCGCAATCAATGAATCTTGTTTCCGTTGTTTTTTTACGTTTACACCCCAAATAATACATTATATTTATGTAGGTATTCTAGAAAGGTTTGTGTAAAATTACTGTCTTACTAAAGAATAACTAACTACTAAACAAAAAACAGGCACACAGCGATAGTTTTAGTTTAGTTTAGACAGTGTTTTCAGAATCGGGGCCACTGTGAGTCTAAAGAAGTAAGTTTCATTAATTTTTAAAAATTGTTGCTTTGCCTTTAACTTACAATTTCATAACTATTCCGAACCTAAGCACGAAATTTTCCTAAACAAGTAATTCTTTGCAGAACGGTGTCTATTGGACAGTTATTAGGTAATCGATAAAAATGCGTTAACTGATAATGTGAGGTTACTCTTCGCGTGTGTTCGATACTCGTACAATATCTACGTGATCGATACTCGAGGGCAAGCACGCGTAGAAACCCAGACGCAGGAAGGGAAGTTCCTTTTACTGTTTCAACATATTTGATGCATTACTTACTAAATCGATTATGACTATACACACATCCCACGTCATTACAACTCGCCAGTATTATTTTTATTGACGTAATTCACTTTAATATTGGCAAGTTTAAAACAATAAAAAATATTTTTTTTAAATTTGGAATGAAACTTGACACTGAACTAAATTTTACACGTAATTAGATGAATAGTATTATGATATGACCTACACTGGATTATTGTAAAATAATAGAAAGATTTACGTAATTAATAATAAATGGTTCTAATTATGCAAATAATTTTATGTGTATGCAACTCGTTGTCCTTCTCGGCCACTTAAAAGCACAAACTGTGACACCAACTTTACTTTTAAATGTAATTACTATAACGTAATAACGATATATTACCTAATTTGACCTTTAATTATCTGCTTCGTTACATATTTAATATTTAAACTAGATGTAAATCATTGACTTGGCTCATCGTGGTAGAACTTATGAAATTACATCAAGATTACTACGTACATAATATGTAAAGCAAACAAAACGTTGACATAACACTTTATTTGTCGAAGCCAAATGGAATAAGTAAATTGTCGAAGTAGAACAAAGCAGTTACATTAGAGTCTAATGATTAGACGATAACAATTTGTTCAGAGTAACGTAATTGTGTAAACACTAGGTGACTGAGTACCAAGTATGTAATCTCTATAGATTAAGTTACCTAATTTAGTGACAATTTAAAGTTACATTCATAATAATGTAATGTCACAATCTTAACAAATATTATGAATGTATATAGATTTGTATGACATTAAACATACTATCCGCAAGATGGTTCCTTAACAAGTGTAAAGAATGTCTGATGGTTATGATAACCATGTTTAGTAAGATAATTGACGATTACCTACTACCTACATCCTCAGGATACGATTATCTTTTACTGATACAAGTATAAAGTACAACATTGAACCTTATTATTAAGCAGGTATTCGAGAACAGTCTGCGATACGAATTGCAACTTAGACCCTGAAATTTCATTTCAGTAGATACGTTTAAATAACACAGCCAAGGTAGCATAACATTTGGATCTGTATTACACATATTACGTTTTGTATGCCCTGGATATTTACCCAAGTAAATAATATATACCTAACTGTCATCACTATTCAATCCAACATACATATTTTGATTTGAAGGTCAAACATTACATACTTACTTACCTTTTATATAAAGCTAAGGTTATAACTGGCTTATGGTATACTTATTACCATTTTATTATCCAGGAAAAAGTAACTTAACTTTACTTCCCTATGTTATTTTTTTATCATTTATCTTAAAATATAATTTCTTCCTCAGGCCAGCCGGAACAATAACAGTATCAGAAAACTCCTTCATAAAAAAGTTGAAGGCTTCCGGCCGCAGTATGGTGGTGTTCTACGGATCTCAAACTGGCACCGGCGAAGAGTTTGCGGGCAGACTCGCCAAGGAGGGCATCAGATACAAGATGAAGGGTATGGTGGCCGACCCCGAGGAATGCGATATGGTACGTACGCGTGACCCTAAAGTCCCTGTCCTAAATTATTAACGATCACATTTATTCTTCTTGGTTTGGAGATAATAGCAGCTAACTCGATAATAAAACTGAGACGTAAAAATTAACCTTGACACACGACGACGTAACTTAAACAAACATTGTTTATTTTTCTAGGAGGAGCTCACTAGACTGACCGAAATAGATAACTCCTTAGCTGTATTCTGTATGGCAACATATGGAGAGGGAGACCCGACTGACAATGCTATGGAGTTTTACGAATGGCTCAAAACCGGCGAGCCCAACCTAACCGGTTTAAATTACGCAGTAAGTATTACCATAGTCGGCACCTACGTGACACTCACTTCCTACTGATCGATAGAGTTCACCTGTTGCGTCGTTGTTAGTTACTTTACTTACATAATTTTTACATTTAATAATAAATATCATACAATTTATTGCATATTCACTTTAAAAAATACCTTAGAGATTTGTTTTTGATTTGGGTATTTTAAAATTAAAATTAAAAACTTACCTAATAAGTTAAATAAGGTATACACAAAGTGTTCCCAATACAAAAAGACAGACGAGACTTAAATGTATCTATAACTAGTGGCCGCCCGCAACTCTGTTCGCGTGGAAGTCGGTTTCCCGTGGGAATGAGAAGTTTTCCCGCGGTAAAAAGTACCCTATGTCCTTTCCCAAGATCAGTTCTTTCTTCATACCAAATTTCATCAAAATCGGTTCAGTGGTTTAGGCGTGAAAGCGTAACAGACAGACAGACAGAGTTACTTTCGCATTTATAATATTAGTAGGGATATTTGCCATTTTCATAAATTCTTCGTAGGAGTCATTAACATCAAATATCGATTATATATTTTAATAATATAATTTAAAAAAAGCTTAGAAAAAGGAATTCATTAATCTTAGGTCGTTTTGAAGTTGGCCATTCAAAAGCAAAATAATGGTACTTATTAGAGGATACTACCATTTTAAGGTTGGGCACACTACTGTTATCAGTTGGACATTGACAATGACAAGTGTGTGTCTGGCTAACGTTGACAGTGACAGACATGTGTAGTACAAAATTTTGCATTCAGTCCGTGTTTATTCTATTGAAAATGAGTTTCTTCTGCTTTTAATAGTGAAATATTACGATATGATGTCGTATTATAATAGAAACAATTATTTAATTCAAAACATGTGTGCCAATTCCCTTAAACTTAGGCCAATAAATCGATAACATTCATACAGAAAGTGAAATAAAACATGAGTTTACTCGGCAGAGTTTTACTGCCTACTCTTCGGAGTTATAAATTTAGGCAAATGGTTATGTCACCCCTTTTCAAACTCCGTTATATGGTAATTACAATACTGTTATGTAACATTCATATTTGTTCAAGGCCAAAGACCTTCACATCAGATTAATATCGTTTTTTACAATAGAATCTTATGATAGGTGCCTTTTAATACTTTTCTATCAGTATTAATCATCTCTCAGGTTTTTGGGCTTGGCAACAAAACCTATGAACATTACAATGAAGTGGCCATCTATTTGGACAAACGTCTGGAAGAACTCGGTGCTACAAGAGTTTACGAGCTGGGTCTTGGAGACGATGATGCCAAGTATGTTCATTGTTCCTTATTTTAAACTAAACAGATGATAAGAAATATATTTACAACTTAATATAACCTAATTGTCATTGTTCAGTATTGAAGATGACTTCATTACATGGAAAGATAAGTTCTGGCCAGCAGTTTGTGAGAAGTTCAGTATAGAGAACACTGGTGAAGAAGAGCTGACTCGCCAGTTCAGCCTCATCACACACAAGCCTGAAGATTTGCAGCCAAACAGTGTTTTCACAGGAGAAATTGCTCGCCTGCATTCTCTACAAGTTCAGAAACCGTAAGTTTTACAGCAAGTGTTTTATAAGTTTTCCTATTCTTTATAATAATTATTAATTTTAATGTCATAATCTTTGTGTTGCAGTCCATATGATGCCAAAAATCCATTCCTTGCACAAATCAAGGTCAACAGAGAATTACACAAAGGTGGTGACCGATCATGCCTTCATATTGAATTTGATATTTCAGACTCCAAAATGCGATATGAAGCTGGTGAGTTTGTTTATTTGCTTATATTCTTGTAACTATTGATCACAACAACTAACTATCATTTTGCTATTTTCATTATAGGTGACCATATTGCAGTATATCCAATGAACGATACAGACCTAGTAAAACGTCTTGGCGAATTGACTGGTGCTAATTTAGATGAAGTCTTCTCGTTGATTAACACTGACCAAGAAAGCAACAAGAAGCACCCTTTCCCCTGCCCCACTACTTACAGAACTGCTCTGTCTCACTATTTGGAGATCACAACTATTCCTCGCACTCACATATTGAGAGAGCTCGCTGAATATTGTACCGATGCCGAAGACAAGAACAAGTTGCTTCTCATGGCTTCCAACACGGTTGAAGGCAAAGCTTTCTACCAGGCGTTCATAGCAGATGCTTGCAGGAATATTGTGCACATTCTTGAAGACATTAAGACGTGTAAGCCCCCACTGGACCACCTCTGTGAGCTGCTTCCGAGACTTCAACCTAGATACTACTCAATTTCGTCCAGTCCTAAGGTAAGAACTCTAATATTAATATTAATGTTTTCATATCTACAAGTGTCTCATAAAGGTCCATGAATTGAAAAGATATTGTTATCAGTAGATATAAATAAACACATTGTAAGCATGACTAATGCTAAATTAGTAATTGCCTATCAACTAAAAGTTTTTATTGCCAGCCTAGCCTGTCATGTGTAATAAAACACTACTAGCATCTATATGAAAAATAATGTATAATATTTAATTAGCAAGTTTGTTTACAAACTCATCAATTATTTCATTTAAAATTCAAAAGTTTGGGAAAATAATTTTAAATTGCAGATTAGTTTTATAGATTTTTACTTCTATACTTGAACTATCCTTATTCTTACGTTTGCGGTTTTTCTCTAGTAAGCGTCAGGCCATATTAACCTGACTTTAAGCTGCATGTATAGGATTTGTTATATGTGTTCAACATGGTTTATCTTAATTAACTGAATTTTTATGACCAAATAAATTATTGTAATGCTAGGTGCATTTAAGTTGTGCTCATGGCTGATTGCTTTCCCTTAATGTCCTTTTTTTCTAATCGTTAAACTTACTTATGCACTTTATGACATTAAATTAGTAAGAAATTTAAGTTCGCGTTCACGTCTCGCGAGCGTATCAGCTTTGATCAATCTTTACTTATTATAAATACGTGGCTAAACTCCGACCCCCTGTCCACCCCAGCTGCACCCGGACACAGTGCACGTGACGGCGGTGGTGGTGAAGTACCGCACGGCCACGGGGCGCGTCAACAAGGGCGTGGCCACCACCTGGCTGGCCGACCACCGCCCCGAGGACGGCCGCCCGCTGCCGCGCGTGCCCGTGTACATTAGGAAGTCGCAGTTCAGGTGGGTGACGGCTAGAGACCAGTGGGGGTGTCGCGTAACTTGAATTCGAAACTTTGAAAGGTATCGGTGTTGGGACGCTTGAACGAAATCCCGTCTACATACGCAAGTCGCAGTTCAGGTGGGTGACGGCTAGAGACCGGTGGAGGTGTCGCGGAACTCGAATATGGAACACGAATACCTTTGGAAGATATCGGTGTTGGGACGCTCGAACGAAACGGTTTTCGAGTCGCAATCGCGTAAAATTTCGAATGAAATTGCTAAATGATGTGGTTGCGTTTAGTATTCAGCAATTACAATCAAAATTTTATGGTATTGATATTCGAGTTACGCGACACCCCCACTGATTGTTTGCAGAAACCGAAGAAATTACCATAATTCTTACCCAAAATATGGAAAGAGCAATCGCGTATTGGCTGCAATTCGGAAAGCACTCGCTAAACCAAATTTAAAATATCGCCGTCACTTATTCTCTTACTCATCAAAAGTATAAGACAGAAACCAGTACCTAATCATTTCAGTCCCGTAGACTAAATTTAGACAGACCGATTTTACTAGTCTATTTCTAATTCTGAGCATGGGAAAGTGATGGAGAAATTTTTAATTTAGTTTGTCAGTCTCTTCAGAATCGGGGCCATTTACTAGCGAAAGTGACGTCAAAAGACCGAACGGTTGACATTGTTCGTAGGCTTGAAAGTAAATACGATCCATCGAGGAGTCCGATCGATTCGTTTATTAATATGTCCTGAAACTTCTCTAATTACTGTTAAATTCATAAAAATATAATTCTTAATTTAAACGATGAATTGTCATCACAGATTGTTAAGTTGTGGAAATATGTGTATGAAGGCAGAAAAACAAGTCCGTTTGTAAACAATACCTAGCAACTGTATCAATAAAATTAAAGACATTTATTTACGAAGTAATATTCGACATGAAGTGCAGACATGTCCACACTTTTAATTAACACTTACGTGTATTTTTTATAACTACCAGCGTCTCGTCCCGACTTCGCACGTTTGCATTTAAGACACTATCAAAATTATTACTTGTACTACAAATTCATAAAAACTATTGTAAACTTCGTCTGAGAATTAACGCACAAACTAACAAAATTTATGAAATTAGTAAAATTATTAATTATTTTACAATAGAAAAAACGTAAATTCTTATTATTAAGGAATCCAAAAAAGGAATTATACTGACCTTGTTCACCTGGGTTCTAATTTGATGTGATTCGCAAGTTTTGACGTAGGTAATAAAAGTTTGTGTGATTTACGTGCGGTCTGCTAAGCAAAGTTTACGAACAAAGTTTTTTTGTCGTCTTGTATAACTATCAGGTGGAGACCAAGAGATTTTATGTTTAGTCAGACTAAGGGCTAATTTTTCAATAGTCTGATAAATGCTAACTGACTGATAAGAGGTATGTTTTCATTGTCACTTCATACATATGTCAAGTATTTATGTTCAACGTGCAATAAAAACATACTGATTTTCTGTCAGATAGAATTTATCAGACTATTGAAAAACCGGCCCTTAATAGTTTGGAACGTTCCCCTTTGCTTGTCTTTCGATTAGGCTGTAAGATAAGGGAATCAGGCTCTTGAAGTAGGTACACCATACACATAAACTCGGGCTCAGTTTAAAATTGAACTCTATAACAAACTTCCTCTTAGCGTTAGACAACTTTCATTGAGTGAATTTAAAAAATATATATCGCTTTTATTTGACATTTTAAATAGATTTTTTGCCTTTTGCTGATTGTTCTTTTAAATTGTCATAAAATTATTTATGCTACATTATATTTGATAAGTTTTTTAATTCTGTGAAATTAAATGTAATGTAATTTAATGGTGAATAAATGAATATCAACATATTTTTCATCTTCCAGACTGCCGCTGCAAACCCAGACCCCCATAATAATGGTGGGCCCCGGCACCGGGCTGGCGCCCTTCCGTGGCTTCCTGCAAGAGCGCGCGTTCGCCCGACAGCAGGGGAAGACGGTCGGCGACAACGTGCTGTACTTCGGCTGCCGGCATCGCGACCAGGACTATATCTACCAGGAGGTAAATATTATACTAGAAGGGATATGCTGGATGATAATATAAAGAGGCCACGGTGGAGATGTTAGGTCCATCTCTTGTCGTGTAGGTAACAGTTGCTTGTGACTGAAAGAAACATTACACTTTATTTATAACGGGTGTAAAGAGACCACTTCCGAAGCCTGAAACCATGTATTCTTGAGCCTCAATAGTAACTAAATTCACTAACAGTATACCCAGAAAACCCAACTTAAAAAAGTTATTAAGGATTAAAAAGTGATATTCGCCGGTTGAAATCATCGTTTACACATGAACTGTTAGTTCAGGTGCGATTTTTCACATTGCAAATTAAATAAAAACAATATTTAATTTGAAATCATCGCAAAATCTGATAGTATTTATAAAATTTTGACAAATTACGAAAAAAAAAAATTTTCTCAAAACGTAACCAGTATCCCTTCAGCAATGCCCAGTTTTTGCTATCGGAAGCAGTTCTTTTACACCCAGTATAATAAGGCCATTGTGGAGATCTTAGGTCCATCTCTTGTCGTGTATGTAACAGTTTCTTGTGACTGAAACAAACATTACACTTTATTTATACTTAACGTATAAACAGTAATGTATAAAGAGTTTGGCCCTTTACGGGTTTTTAATAACCGGTAGTGTTGGTAAACGATCTTAAGTGTTATATTTCCAAGTGAAACTTAAGACTCCTTACAAATTAAAAAAAAACTTTTTGACTATATTATTTTCACTGACAGGTTGAGAAGCACGATCTTAAAGTGTTGTTTTTCGACCGTAAAATAAATTGAATTAAATACAAGGCAGGATATAAAGAACAGCTGAGCAAATATTTAAAGGCTGAATTAATTGCAATGAAAATTAATAAATGACTAAGCCAAATATGTTTTGTTTTACGCTTTTCGGCCATCGGTATGTTAGGCAAATGTTTCTGGTTCGTTTTCCGGATCGGAGCGAATTTAGGAACTAATATCTTGAAATAAATGTGAAAACGGGCATAAGTATAATATTATAACTTCCTACACAATATACAGACTTGCGCTTAGTTTGAAATAAGGGTAACTCATAGACAAACTAAAACATGATGTGGACTAAAAACCTTTTTTGCATACTTAGTTTATTAAGTATTGTTCATTGTTAATAATATTAAATTATGCAAAAAGATAAGTCAACAAACATGTGGCAAGACGAACGATAAGTTTCTTTAACCGACTCCTGTCCCGTGACGCGCCTAGCGCGTCATGAAGAAACCTTCAGGGAGGCCCATGACGCGAGAGATGCGTCATTAGAAAATAGTTGCAATTCAAATTTTTATTTGATTTAATCAATAAAATATCTTATTTTATATAAAAATTAACTCATTAGGAACACCAATATCAAGGGCCACTATTTTTTTTTGGAAAATTAAATTGCCAGTGGCTGTCAACCATAGGGTGCCTACCTAAAGGTAACTGTTTATCCTACTAATTATTGAAAAGTGTTATTATTAAAGCCAGGATTCGAACTTAGCAAATCTATAAAAATAATTACTATGTTTTGGTCACCAATGAATAGTTTATTCAGCCTTTAGATGTAAAAACGGAAGATTTTTGATTTGCGATAAAATACTTCCCACAGGTTGACAACCAATGGTAGAAATCTATAACTTACCTTTTATCTCGTATAAAACACGTAGATCGACACTTTTAAATACACTAAACTAATAAATGAAACATAACAAACAATAACAGGTCTCACTTTGTATTCTTTTAGTTGAAAAAGCCTAAAATAGCGTAATAACATCACCAGTGGCCCATGACGCGTTAGTCGCGTCATCATTTAGGAGGGCCCGTGACGCGACTAGCGCGTCATTGAATTTTGTATGGGGCCACGGACGAAAGGCTCGAAAAATGATGGTGGCAAGGAGTCGGTTAATAACGCCGTACATTTTATAAAATAAAGAATGGGTCGCAAGGTCAGTTACCCGGATAATTGTAGTTAGGAAAAATGCGGTAAATAACCACAAGGTGAATCTGTTGGCCGCGATAAAAAAAACAACCAACAATATAATTGGTCGCGCAAAATAATCCAAACTGCTTATTAACAATATATATAATGTATGTAGTAAAACGGTTTTATGCAAATCAGCAGAAGTTATGAGGAAGATTAATGACAAATGTTTTTGCCTCATTGTTGTTTAAGAAGACATCATTTTTTGTGTGCCTTTTTGTTTACGTCTCGTGTTTAGACACGATGAGTCATAACTATGGTGCCGATTCTACATTACAACAAACTAAAAATATCACTTACACCGCAGTAGTATACAAAAGAGACGGTTAATTATTTTAGTCCTGTCAAACTAAAATTTGCGTGCATCGGCAAGCAAGCTTAGACTTCAGCTTAGAGTCATTCACGTATTTAGCCTAATTTACAGTATTATGGACTAAATTATGTGAGGCCAATATGCCTGTCTTTACCTGACAGACACTAAGTATTAGAAAATGACGGCAATATTTTTAATTTGATTTAGAGGGTTTTCAGAATCGGGGCCAATGTTATTGTTATTTAAATGTCGCGACATGGTTAGCGTTCGGAAATACGTCGCCATACAACATAATAAAATTACATAGTTACTTAATAACACAGTCATCTGACTAGAACTATACTCCTACAATAATGAAACTTATAAAAAAATATTTTTTTGATACAGGGACAAATGTTAAGATGCTTGCTTTATTAGGTTTTGCTGTATTAGGTGGAAGTCGGTTTCCCGTGGGAATGCGAAGTTTTCCCGCGGTAAAAAGTACCCTATGTGTTATTCTGATGTACAACCTATATTACTGTAAAGTTTCATCCAAATTCGTCCAGTAGTTTTTGCGTGAAAGAGTAACAAACATCCATCCATACATCCTCACAAACTTTCACGTTTATAATATCAGTAGAATGTACCTTCCTCTGCATCTGCACAGAAAACCGACGTGAAGTAGGGACGATGTTCCTGCGTTTCGTTCGGTCAGTGCGACATCCGGCGCCCAATTTTCTTAAAGGCTAGCAACGCACCCTCAATGCATATGTAATTGTGGGTGTATATGGGCGGCGGTGATCACTTACCATCACGTGACCCGCTTGCTCGTTTGCTAGGTTCTCTTATAAAAATAATTAAAAAAAAATTGGCTTCAATTTACCACCACATTGACCTTCCTCCAGGAGTTGGAGCAGTTCGCGCAGAACGGCGACGTGCAGCTGCAGCTGGCGTTCTCGCGCGACCAGCAACGCAAGGTGTACGTCACGCACCTGCTGGAGCAGCACCTCGACCAGGTGTGGGACATCATCGGGAACAGGAGCGGCAACTTCTACATCTGCGGGTGAGTGCTGGAGTTGTAGGGACTGTCGAGGACCAATGTGGGTGCGATTTACAATTGTTGAATTTTTTGCAGATGGTTGAATTTCCGTTTAATTTTCTAGTAAATTTTCCGTTTTTCATACAGACGTTGACAAGTGAAAAAAAGACTCAAATTTTGTGACACAAAATTACCCTGACTTTGGCCGGATTACCCGACTGGGTAGAAGCCAAAATAACCCAAAATTGATTGATTGATTAACACCATCCCTATTTTATGTATTTTCTACGTTGTAGTCCACAATCCAATCCACTTACCACGCAAATTGAATAAAAACCAACTATTTTCACTCCCACTATCTAGCGTTCATTATTTAATCTCTCCTTCCTACAGTGATGCCAAGAACATGGCAGTGGACGTGCGGAACCTCGTGCTGAAGGCCATCAGGGAGAAGGGAGGCAAGTCCGAGAACGACGCGCTGCAGTTCCTCAAGAAACTAGAGTCCATGAAGAAATACTCCGCCGACGTGTGGAGCTAAAGCATCACCAGCAACATAGTTCAATTTGTGAAACCAGACCAGTTGCTTAGACAACTAATATTTATATGACTTGTGATAATGATACGCTAGGCAAAACGTTAAATCATTATTTTTGTACACTTTTAAGTAACATAATAATAGGTACAAATGAAGTTTGAATCACGAAAATGTTAATGCGCACACACTTTGTATGTTTCTTTTTTTCTGTATCTTTCTTTTCTGTAACGCAACTTTCAAAATCTTTTTATATAATTATTTATTTTATTTTCAAGATTTCCGTTGATCAGTTTCATTTTAACTTGAATACCTATAAAGAAGTGTAAACAGAACGCGTTATGTTTAGATATAGTTTATGATCAAAGATGCAATTATCTCGTAAAACGAATTGTTACTAGAAAATAAATATAAATATGATTGTTGTCCGTTTTGTGTTTTTTCTCGTCACACAACATTGTTGCATGTATTTTGATATTTTTATTAAGTGGACTGGGCATATAGTGATAAGTAAATGATTAGTAACTTTGTAATAAATAATAATAAAAGCATTTTTACATCATTTCGGTTTTTTATTTATCTACCCGGTTTGATGGTTCTACCAGAGTTTTGCAGAAATAAAACGGTTAAAGTGCATGGTATTTAATTCAACGGTGGTGGTTTTATATGGGTCCGCTACGTAGTTTCGAATGCCGTTGGTGCGTGCGACACACGCTGGCGAGAATTTTTCTCTGCTGCCTCATAGGTTCAAAAGCTTATGAGTTTGAATGCCATAGTCGCGAACGACGCTGTTACGAAAAACATTTCGACTGTCTCATACGTTCGAATGCTTGTGATTTTGATTTATTTAATAAAGACTGTAATCTCTTTCATCCTGTGATATCCTGGTACTTGAGAGTTGAAATTTAAGTTTAAGCCGGCACATTTGCCATTGATATTTTTAATTTTTATGTCCACTGACTATCCTGAGTGCCCACTATGATGATGTTTCAAAGACAATAGTATTAAAAATAGCATATTTTTGTGTTGGCCAATCAACAACCGACTATTGGAATAATCCAACATAATATACCAAACAAGCATTCGAAATAATTATAACCATTGTATCGGAATTTCGTAAATTATAATTTTTTTTGTAAACCCTCAGCGATGCAATTAACTCTTTGAATTTTATGATATCCGAATATAGGAGCGTAGTATCTAGTCTTAATATTATTTGTAGAAAAATCTCTGAAAAAGAAAGAAAACAATCTCAATCCCTGTAAAACTCCTCTACATGTATGACGGCCTAGTATTTTACAAATTCTTTATACTCAAATTACTTTATTGTTAAAATATTAACTTCTAAAAAAAAAACTAAGTTTTTGTGACTGCTACTAGTTTTGAACAGATAAAAATTTAACATGTTTAATTAAATTCTTACTAAACTTTGTTAATACGTATTAAAAAAAGTAACACGGTAGGGCTACGAGACATACTTTTAGACCATGCCTGGCAGCCCCGGATCTTCAATTTTTTTTAGGCTGGGCAAAATCTGAAATATGCCGCCCCCAACCACTTTTATTTATTTTAACCTTTATCATTACATAGTATAAATCTAAGTCGCTAATTCTTTCTATTTGTATGATTGGCCGCTAACTCCTCCTTAAGTACGTAACGGATTTAAATGCGGTTTTCTCCACATTTTAGGGTATTTATTCATTTAAATTTGTAAATAAAGAACGTTTAGAAAAAGTTTTTTTAAGTTTCCAAAAATGCAAGGGTTCGCGAACAAGTCGGCAAAATTACACCATTGCGAAGCGTGGGCGGGTCGCTAGTCATCTTTATAATTTCAGTTATCAGATGTCCACTAACAAATAGGCTTTCCGGAAATAATGCATCATTTGCTGTTCTTTCCGTGTTATTCTTATTTATTTACCGAGATGTATAGATATGAACGCGTAGGATATACAGGGTGTTTGCTGGGTGAGTAGCCAAATGAAAATGGTGGATAGGCGAGGCTATTAGCTATTTACTTCTACTTATTAAATTGCATTTTGGTTCAAGTTTAAGAATTTACAATACTTTTAAGATTTTCCTAACCACAAAAATAATTTTAATTTAAAGCCTAATACTGTCTTATTCAGATGCAATCATAATTGTATACCAATCATCTCACAAAAAGTTACAGTGGATTCATAAACTTCGTTGAACCAGTGGGAAAAAAATGTAATGTCAACTTTGCTATAAAAAAAATACGAGTTTGTTCTTCAGTTAATACACTTTATATAGATATGCTACATGTAACATTAACAATTAGAAATCTCGACAAAAATGGTAAGTTAGTCCCCAAAGACGACTGATAAGGAAGGTACAAATCCGTTCAACTACCTATGTAAAAACTTCTGTCTCATTTGACTCTCCCTTCACTTTTCCTGCCTCGAATAGAAGAGAATTAAGGATTCCTGCTAACTCACACGTTTGACTCCGGTCCACGCAGATTTCGGTGACTTGAAAATAAGCGTATTATCTTTCCGGCTTGCGTTCGTCCAGTCATGACCAACGTAGCGTGGTTTTTACGCATGCAAGCAAATCTCACCTGGTGGTGGAAGCCGCAAAATATTATGCTATTTGCGACCTTTGCGACCGAAAAATGAACTCGAACGTTAAAAGATTACTGTCGGGAACAATCTGCTTCCTCCAGCCAGCGCCCTCGTCGGGTTTCTTGCTGGCTTCTCAAAGAGAGGCGACGCAATGAAGACCGTACCCAACTAGGTGGCCGTAGTAGTTCGGTGAAGCTGTAAAGTTTTCATTTGGGCCAACAGCAATCGTTACTCAGAAAATTAAATCATGTAACACGACATTATATGTGCGTATTGCCACTATAAAATATATCACCCGAGCTCTTGTCTTTGCATTAATTATCCAATCAACGCGCCCTCTCAGGACGTGTGTAAAATACCATCTGTGATTCGCTGATGTCCGGCCGCCATTAAGTTATGAGAGTTTTTAAACAGCGCGGCTCCATGTTGCTAAGTTTTTATTGTTTAAACCGTAATAAATCTTATAATTCTATTTTACTGGTTTAAATTGATGGAAGTCGATAGCCACCTACCTACCTCTATCTTGCTACAATCATTATTTTTATACATAAGAATAGCAAATAAGAGAAATGTTGCATGGTCACAAAATAGATATAACAATAGGCATAGATTTTTTAGAATGAGACAAAACTCTTACCTACATAGGTAGTTGAAGGGGTTTCGTACCTTCCTTACCAGGCGTCTTTGAGGACTAACTTACTATGTTTGTTGTGTTTTCTTACTTTTTATGTTATATTTAGCATATCGCTATAAAGTATTTTAACTGTAAAAGTTTTTAAAAACATAGGAAGTTTTCAAACTCGTAAACTTTTTAATTTTTTTCATAGAAAAGTTGACATAAAAAATCCCCACTGGTTCAACGAAGTTTATGAACCTACTGTAACTTTTTGTGAGATGATGATTGGTATAGATTAATGATTGCATTTGAACAAGACAGTATTAGGCTTTAAATTAAAATTACTTTTGTTTAGTCCGAAAGTTAATAAAAAAATATTTGACTTTTCATAAAAATCGGGATTTTTTTTTAGGAAAACCTTAAAAGTATTGTAAATACTTAAACTTGAACGAAAATGCAATTTAATAAGTGCTACTCACCCACCAAACACTATGTATATCTTATACACAGTACAGGATAGGATTTAAAATAAAAAATATATGTACCTATAGTAAAAAGAAAATACAAATAGGTGTATTCAATTGCAATTATTATGAATTAAAATTTACTTTTCGAGCTTTTTGTTCAGCAAAATAATCTATGACCTTGTCATAATTTGCGTTCCTGCGCGCGATCTGATGCGCATTTTTAAATACGCCTAGAGAGGCGCCTCACGAATAATATGTCACATGTTCCGTGTGCTGTCCCTAAGTATCGGCCAAGTTGTTTTTTTTTTATGATGGAAACTTGCAAGCGAGCAAGCGGGTCACGTGATGGTAAGTGATCACCACCGCCCATATACACCCACAATCACATATGTATTGAAGGTGCGTTGCTAGCCTTTGAAAAAATTGGGCACCGGTTATCGCACTCACCGAACGAAACGCAGGAACATCGTCCCTACTTCACGTCGGTTTTCTGTGCGACGGTGGTATTTCACCGGTCGAATCAGACCAGTAATCGCTGTAAACAGAGCCTACAGCTAGACTCTACCACTCTAAAAAACCTATGATATGGCCACAGTAAAATAAGAGTGAAAGTTCTGTAATTAAACTTTTATTTATTCTGTGGGCAAAGTTAATTAGGTATTATGAGTTGTTATTTTTCTGTAAATAATGAATTTGGCCGCCCCCTGAACTTGCCGCCCGGGGCATGGGCCCCGGCTTGCCCCCCCCTAGATCCGGCCCTGATGCCTGGTAGACCTACCGCGCGGTAGGGACACGTGTCATGGTTTTTAACGGGTAGTAGGACTAACAGGAATCGTAGGACAACCGCGGTAGGGACACGAGTCATGCATCTATTTTTTAACGGAAAACATTTGAGCCATTATTTCTATTTTACGAATTGTTTCAAGAATCTAACTATACGATAAATGTTTCATATTTATGTCATTCTTTAACTGGTAGTTTTTGTTATATTTGTTCATTTTCGTATCTGCAACTATATATCGAAGTTATCGAGATGCAAAGTTCAGCTGCCTGTGATAGTAAATTTGAAAAGTCTTCAATAATTAGATTATCGTGACTATAAGTACTTTAATGTGGGAATATATTAATATAATAAAATGTTTCTTTAGTAAATGAAAGACAAGGTTATTTTGAAACGATATTTTTATTTAACCGCAAATATATTAGTTATATACAAAATAGGGACGCCAACAAAATGCAAACGTTGAGCCAGTAGTCGCGTTTATCAAATGTTTGTCATATTCTAAACATGCGAGCTAGTACACATGAATTTAACTCAAACACTGGCTTATCATTAGGTACCTAAAAATAAAACATTATGTTATGTATAGTCAGCGAGTAGATTAGTCGCAAAACTTTAATTATAAACTACTTCAAGTTACATTCTAAGCTTCCCAAAAAGCTTTTCAAACACTACAACAATACGCATACAGGAAATCAAATCACTAAGTTTCAAACACATAAATTTGCAAAATATTAAAAAATACTGTATTAACTATTAAGAAAAATAAACACCGAAACATGAAAATTTCTTTCACAGCTACTTATTTCTAGTATGTACATAACTATTTGACTAAGGTTCTATTCAGGATTGCAAATGAGCTCATTATAACGCAACAGATGAACGAGCCACCTCAGCGGTGCTCGGTATATTTCAGTGCCATCTGTGAGATAGAATGGTACCAACGATGATCACAAAGTTGCAAACTTTCATTTTACAAGCTGGTCAGACTACTGAAGTGAGAAGATACTCTAGTGAGGATTGAAAATAAATACCACTCCCATTTAGGCTGCAGCAATTACACACTGCGATAAGGATGTTCGACATGATTTGTGAAGTTCTAACCAGCTGAAAAATTGGCAAGTAAGAAAACATGTTATTCTTGACAACCCTTGAAAAAAGATGTTATAAAAAACTGAAGTCTTAATTAAATTAAGTGTTAACCAGAAGTTGTCAACAATTCAAATGATTCCTCTGAAATATTTGCGAAATTAAGAGTTCACACCAAAATTCACAGTCTTGATTCAAACACACTTAAAATTTATTTTTTACAGTTTTTTTACATTTTCTACATTAGCTATACATTTCAGTCCAGTCATTTTATACACAATTGTGTAAGTACTTACTTAAACAATAAAAAAATAATTTCACGACGACGTTTATTATGTATGTACCGTAACATAAATAAAATACTTTTTGTCACAAAACAGTATGCATAATTCTATGCAATAATTTAACATCTCGTTACTATGTCAAGTGTGACAAACAGTGAGTATTTTATTTTTATTTACAGTTTTTCCGTTGGAAGTGTCGAACAGAAGCATTCTGTTTCTAAAGGCACATGTTAATAAGGCGGCTGCCAAATCAGTTTAGCATTGTTCGATGGACAAACCGAATCAAAAAATGTGAGAAAGATAAAAGTGTTTGGCACAATTTCTAGGAAAAGTTCGGAAAAATAATAAAGCAGCACACATGGAATTCCGAAAGACAAATTGCAGATGGCAGTGCTATTTCCAAATGTGAAATAAATAAATACGATATTGATTATAATGAGCATCCTGATATCCTTACAAAAATCTCAATTTATGTTTAAAAAAAATACGATTAACCCAAAAACACCGCGAAGTAGGCGAGAACAATAATCGTATCATCATCTTATCAAATATGTATTATAAACTACAAAACAATTTCCATTTAAATGAAGTTATTTTATAAGCGTATTGTAACAATTTTATGTTCCGGTTGTGGGAGCTTAGACATTGGTATTTTAAGCGAAAACCGAGTCACCAGCACTATCTTCTAAAATGTGTTCATTTATGTACTCAATTTGCACTACTTTTTACTAAGTTCGATTATTGTAAAAACACTATTAGAAACGAGGGTATATAAATAAAAATGTTTTTTAATTTAAGTCACAAGTCAACTTAACAGAATCGTTTGTTAATTGTAGAGATATGTGGGGTGGGGTCAGCCGGGGATGTTGTTTAGAAATGCAATAGTCCCGAGTTCACGACTCGGTCGGCATGTCCCACTCCGCAAGTCCGCGCTCCACTAGCTCGCGGTTCAGGAATATCACTTGCTGCAATACAAAAACAACGAGTTAACACCATAGAGTTGTCTTCACTGATGTAAGCTGCCTACTCGGCTATTGCCTATAAGAACGATTTACTAGGCGAGAAAAGACTTCCATGTTTCGATATGTCATAGTCGAGTTTGGTCTTAAGTCAATCAAGGTAAGGAACCTCCAAGTAAGAGGTAAATTTAATCTACAGTGCTTAGAAACACAAAATGTTGCATATCAAATTTTATAGCATGCTACTTATTAGTCTTGCCACAAAGTCTATGTTATAATCGAACGAGATTTTACCGACTTTTAAACGAGGTCGGAAACCTAACTCGCTAAAACCAACAATTATATCTGAAAAATTGTTTTAGGTTGTTAAAATTGCGTGTTCCGTGTAGAGTTGTAGTTCTTTATTATGTCTTGTATCACTGTATCACGTGTTGTATCAATGTATCATGTCTTGTATCACTGTATCATGTCTTGTATCACTGTATCATGTCTTGTATCACTGTATCATGTCTTGTATCACTGTATCATGTCTTGTATCACTGTATCACGTCTTGTATCACTGTATCATGTCTTGTATCACTGTATCATGTCTTGTATCACTGTATCACGTCTTGTATCACTGTATCATGTCTTGTATCACTGTATCATGTGTTGTATCAGTGTATCATGTCTTGTATCATTGTGTAGTGTTGCATACATACCTGCGGATGCAGCGTGAGGTACAGGTTGAGCAGCGGCAGGCCCGCCTCGTCGTAGCCCGCGACCTGCGCGTGCAGCAGCTGCCCCGCCGTGAGCCCCGCCATGATGCGCAGCGCCTCGCCGCTCCACTCCGCCTCTGGATACATAGTTATGTTAAGCGACCTATCCAATTAGGAGCACTATTTGGTCGTCACATGTTAGGGCAGCGTGGTGCATTGGTTGCATATGAGGACTGGCAATTCTGAGGTGCGAGTTCGAATCCACCTCGACTTTTCAATTCTACACTACCTTACTTTTATTACGTCAACCCGTAACAACATAACCAGCCGTTAGGAGGTGTTGGGATGTAGGTAGACAACATGAGGCAGGGGTGGGATGTTGGTAGACAACATGAGGTAGGGTTGGGATGTAGGTAGACAACATGAGGCAGGGTTGGGATGTAGGTAGACAACATGAGGTAGGGTTGGGATGTAGGTAGACAACATGAGGCAGGGTTGGGATGTAGGTAGACAACATGAGGTAGGGTTGGTATGTAGGTAGACAACATGAGGTAGGGTTGGGATGTAGGTAGACAACATGAGGCAGGGTTGGGATATAGGTAGACAACATGAGGTAGGGTTGGGATGTAGGTAGACAGCATGAGGCAGGGTTGGGATGTAGGTAGACAACATGAGGCAGGGTTGGGATGTAGGTAGACAACATGAGGCAGGGTTGGGATATAGGTAGACAGCATGAGGCAGGGTTGGGATGTAGGTAGACAACATGAGGCAGGGTTGGGATGTAGGTAGACAACATGAGGCAGGGTTGGGATATAGGTAGACAGCATGAGGCAGGGTTGGGATGTAGGTAGACAACATGAGGCAGGGTTGGGATGTAGGTAGACAACATGAGGCAGGGTTGGGATGTAGGTAGACAACATGAGGCAGGGTTGGGATATAGGTAGACAGCATGAGGCAGGGTTGGGATGTAGGTAGACAACATGAGGCAGGGTTGGGATGTAGGTAGACAACATGAGGCAGGGTTGGGATGTAGGTAGACAACATGAGGCAGGGTTGGGATGTAGGAAGACAACATGAGGCAGGGTTGGGATGTAGGAAGACAACATGAGGCAGGGTTGGGATGTAGGTAGACAACATGAGGCAGGGTTGGGATGTAGGTAGACAACGTGAAGTAGGGTTGGGATGTAGGTAAACAACACTTGTTAGTGTTAGGCTGTAGATAACCAACACTAGGTTTTGTCAGGTTGTATAATAACCAATACAAAGTATTGTTAAGCAGTACATAACCAATCGTAAACACTAGGTAATGTTAGGCCGTACATAACCAACTGTCGACACAAGGTTGGCGGGGGAAACTTGAAGCGAAGTGAGCAATTTAATAAACTCGTTATCAGATCAAAACCGTTATAAATAAGCAGATGTAGGTGCCAAAAAAGTGATGACAATGAATAAAGGATGAAAAATAACGCAACATGTTTACTTTGCTGATTATCATTACATAGTATAAATCCAAGTCGCTAATTCTGTCTGTTTGTATGTTTGGCTGCTAACTCCTCCTAAACCAGTTGAGGGATTTTAATGCGGTTTTCACCATCTTTTAGGTATTATTTTCATTAAAATTTGTAAATAAAGATCAATCGGAAAAAGTTTTTTAAAGTTAGCCAAAAATCAATGTATGGTGAGCAAGTCGGCCAAAATTACACCATTGCGAAGCGTGGGCGGGTCGCTAGTGATATTATAAGCATGGGACAGTTTTCGTAAAAAAACAGGTTAAGTGTATGCAAACGCAAGTTCACATAATGTTTTGTTGTGCCCAGAAAAAGGATGCTACATATCGTAAGAAGTCTATTGAAGAGTAAGTCAGAAATTATTACGGCAAGACCCTGGCGTGTTAACATTTGAACCCATGCGTATAAATTACACGGTAAATTGATTTTTGCATGGTCTTTTAATCTGACACGTATAGATACTCTGTAGGGCATTACTAAGACGTCAGAATCATTTATAATTACTACTAAAATTACGGGCGAATCTACTAGTACAAATAAAAAAGTAAGTTAAAAAGATTAACGTTTTGCACTTACGTAAAATTATGACTATGATACCATGCACAAAAGATACGCGACGTTTTGGTAATAAATAAAATTGTTATGTTCAAGTCATTCAGAACAATAGAACATAATAAGTTGCACTTGATTGAAAGCATGAAATATAAAACAGATTAGGAAACGCTTCATAATATGGCATTACTAAAAAACCTGAAGAACAAATTAAAATAAATGGAAATCAACAAAATCACATGTTAAATGCAATGAATAACGATAAACTTAAACAACCAAACCTGCATCAGTCCGGCTTAGGTAAACTCACACACATAAGTGCATAGTGAGCATGTTTTAACTACACCTCTTTACTAGTGCCAAGTAGCCACCTTGTCACACTGAGGTTGGACCGTCACTATGAACACAGCATATTAACCGTTATTGGCGGGTTTGACGAAGGCCAGCAGCGCCTCGGTGGCCTGGAAGGGCAGCGTCATGAAGTCGGAGCGGATCTGCTTGAGCTGGTCGTTGTCCACGGTGAGGTAGCCGCCGAAGTCCACCAGCTTCACCACGGAGGTGTCCGTGTCTTCCGAGGTGGCGATCACCTGCGCGCGGTACCAGTTGTTCTCCGTCGGCGCCGCGATTATTGAACCCTCTGTGTGGACAAACAAGTTGTGTTGTGAGCTATTTTATTGCTTTTTTTAGGTAAATAGATAAATATATTGTTTCAGTTTTGTGTATGTTAGTAGACAGAAACATACAGTGGTTGTGATCCAAAATAAAGTACATCCTACTAATATTATAAACGTGTAAGTTTGTTAGTATGTTTGTTACTCTTTCACCTAAAAACTAAGAGACCGATTTGGATGACACTTTACAGTAATATAAGTTATACATCGGAATAACACATAGATTACTTTTTACTGCGGGAAAACTTCTTATCTCATTCCCACGGGAAACCAACTTCCACGCGAACGAGTTGCGGGCGGCCACTAGTCAAACTATAATTCTATAGGGAAAAGTATTACCGATTCAATAAACTATTTGAAACACTTGAAATAATAATTTTTGCTGACGCTCTAACGAAACTTCTCTTTAAATTGTTTAAATAGTTATCAAACCATATAACATACCAATCCTTTGTCATACACAAATAGCTACTTTGCATTATACCTAGTATTAATCATTATAAGAAAAAAAACTAGGGGGCATGAAAATGTTATCAAAGAAGATAAAAGGGAACCCCTTAGGAGTATATCGCGAGTTTTATTTTATAAAGTTTTACTTTTCATTCGCAAAAGTAAAGTAAATACAAATACTTCCTCATTATATCCTAGTTGGACTGAATAAACGAAATTTATAAAAAGTAATACATTTCGATACATCGAATGTAATGAAATTAATTAATTATGTTTTTTTTATTTTATTTGGTATCCGTTCTTAAGTTAATGTTATGACGAGTATTTTAAAGTTTTGCATCTGTTTCGACTCCAAATGTAAGTAGGTAGATTCAAACAAAGCCAGCAACTTTAAAATCAATAACTTTAACCGTCACCATGGATTTTGTGTAAAATTATTGTCCGAGACCACGAAAAAAATAAATTTGCGTTACAGGCAAATAAGAGAAAAAATTAAAAATGCTTCGATTGAATGCATGATAAACTTTTAGAGATCTTTAAGTAAAAGTTTAAACTTTCATGTATCATACAGTGAATTTATTCACTAACTGTAACACTGAACCATTTCGACTTGCGTAAATGTAATTTATATAAGCAACTTCCACAAAACAAAAGACAAAATAAATAATCACGTAACTAGGTCGTGGATAGAAGCGGAATTTCTACAATATTTATAATACCAATGACATTTATGTCCCAAACTTGATTATCGATCACAAATCTTAAAGTTGTTCGCCTTGAAACTACTGCAGTATTTTTCGCAAAATAAACGAAAAGCGCTTATTTTACTTACTTACGCATTAACTAAATCACTCCATTTATAAATTTCAGTAATGTTTGTTTACCTAATAACTAAAGTTCAATAAAATCACGACAAGTTACAATTCATAGAGTAATAAGAATAAAATTTTAACGGAATTGTATATTTGTAATTAAAGTTTTCTTATCACGTATCTTTTTGGGACGTATGAATTGTTTTAATGCAAATAAAACAAAGATCAAAAAGAAAACCAGAGTAAAAAGGAATACCACGAAACATTTTTAATAATATTTTTAAAAGTAGGTGAACTTTTTAAGAAAGTTATAAACGAAATATAACAAAACAATAAATATTGTACAGCGCAATGATACAAACGTGTTTAAAATAAAAATAATATAAGGCACTTATACAATACTTTGCAAGTAAGTAATAAACGAAACGAAAGCATAAAAAAAATTGCAACGTGCATACCGATACAGATAAAACTGTCAGATTAAATACCGTGAGCGAGATTGGCGAAAATATCGAGTTGTAGTTGACCAATTGACCTACAAACTGAAACGAAATGTAGACTGGTCGAGTTACCTTTCACGCGGCCGTGGCGGGGGAAAAATACAATCCTTATCAAAATACCAACTACATTTTAAGTATTTAATAACGCCACGTCGCACCGGCAAAGCCCGATACTTAGGAAACTACATTTCGACCCGGATAAAATCAATGCAACCTTGAGAAATAAACGCGCTACAAGAATAAGGAAACTGCATTGAATTCTAATCCATAAATCTTAAGTTTTGAATAAGCATGTGTTGCGTACATTTGAGGATGGAAATAAGGACGAATTCCGCGTGGCATATTGAAATGGAGAGTTGCCGGCGGCTACGGCCGCGTGGCGTTATACCGCGTGCTTTTTTTCCTATCATTAGTGTCTAAATTATATCTTAGAAAAAACCTTTTAATTATATTGAAGTTATTTTAAACTTGGCACACTTGTCAAAGAACTACGTCGGTTTGTTATCTGTATAATTTTAATCATGTCGAAAATTTTAAACATATTTAAGACACAAATAAGTACTTTTTTATTTATTTACCTTTTACGCGAGAACGAATACCGAATTTTGTACCTATTTTTGCCGTGCGTAAAATCATAAAAGGAAAGTTTTTATTTTATAACAAGACGAATGACGCAAATGTATTGCACGTTCTACTGGCATGTTATAATTGTGGCTAGAATAGTTTGTTATAATTACCTTTGACGGGTCTGGGCAGTGATGGTACTTCAGGGTTGGAGTACGTAGCAGCCATCAAGCGATGAAGGGCGTGTAGTGAAGGGAAGGTGGGGTGCAGCGGCTGCTGCAGGAAGAAGTGCCCCGCGCTCACCAGGCACGTCATTATGGTGTCATTGTTTACAGATTCTACCAACTGCAACTGAACAAACAACCCACTTTAACAACAATCTAGATTATCTACAGCTAAACCTAGAAAAGATAGTCGATACACCAAAGAACTGTCTAGAAAAACATTAAACAGATAGCATAGAACTCTTAATTGTTAAACAATCAAGTATTAAGATATAAAAACAACCTAGATAAAACAAAGGTATTGTTTTAATTTCAACACTCAAACAAAATTAAAGGAAAACACAAATTATCAAAAGATAAGAAAATAAGTATTGTATTACATTCTAATTAATTCACCAACACCAAAATGCTAAGGCCAGGCATTTTTAAGTAAAAAAAATATTCCACAATGCTGACCTCTACAAAACTAGTAATTTGCTTAGAAACATAATAAATGACTTACTTGAAGGAATTCAGGAACTAGAGATGCCAGTCTTTGATACAATTCTGCACTAATTTCTTGTAAGGAGAAGTTTGGAAACCTCTTCTCTGGGAATTTTTCTTGGATCATGTCTAATGCTGCTTCTATTTCAGCCTGAGTTCCTGAAGGGCAATAAACAATATATTGGGCATGGTCAAAATAATAAAATGACTTCAAACTAAACCTCAATAACTTCCTTGTTAATATCCTGTTACAGAATTATCCATTGAATTTAAATGATTGAATATTTTAGACAATAATGAATACTAAAATCGTTCTTTAAGATAACTTACCTTCAACTGCACATATTTTCTGTTTAACAGAATCAGGATGTCTTCTAACAAACACACTTGCACCAGTTTTGGCTTTAATTTGAGTAACAAAAGATCCATGTTTTCCTATTAATAGTCCAACTAAAGATTGTGGTATAACAAATTGATGTATTCTAAGAGCGGATTCAGGGGGAACTATGTTCATATTAGCTGGGGGCGGACTTGCCGCTTCTGAGCACCCCTTACCACTATCGCTAGAGCCCTAAAACAAACAAGGTATAAAATATTACAAAAATCATAACATTGGAAATAAAATTTGTTGTTTTGAACACTTACCTCACTATGGTTGTCTGAAAAGTGACACATAGATGGACTTGCCAACATTTGGTCCATGGGACTATGGTTGGCAGAGTCTCTCTCTGATATGCGTCTTGTCTGTGCTTGTGAGAAACTTTCATTCTCATGCACTACTCTATTGCAGGGTTCATTTATTGCCCTGTCCTCAGCATGAAGCTCACTTGTGGCTTCTATGCTTTCATTATGTATATTACTGGAAGTTTCTACTTTTGTACTATCTCCCTCACTAGGCGCTTGACTAAGATCAATTGTTTGCACCATCTCTTCCTCATTTTCATTAACTAGATCAGCCTCTTCTATTTTGTTCGCAAAGTTCTCAACTTTGATGGGGGATGAAAACTTTGGTACAGACGCCTTCACAATGAATGATGGCTCCATTGTACATGACTGTGCTTTGACACTGTTATTTTGAATGCTTGAGGACATTTTTCTCTCAAGTGACTTTTTCTTAATAATCTTTTCTATTTCTAAGTCTACTTCCTCGTCAGTTAACTCTAGAGGTGATGACCGCTGAGAGTTAACACCGTTGGGTACAATATCAATAGGTGAAGATTTGATGATTGATCTATCAGCTTTTCCTGTTGGAGAAATTTTTCTTGCTTCAGCTTCAGCATTCAGTGCTTCTGCAAGCTCTTCTTTTAAGGTTTTAATTCTCTCTCTCCCACCTGGGTCAGATTTGGCGAATTCGCGCTTTTTCCTGAACCAGAAAATGCCTAACAACACTGCTATTGATGGCACAGACCACATAATCAATTGCCGACAAGGTGCCATGGTAATGAGCCACTTTTACTAATCTAAAACAAGGAAACATGTGGTACACAAAATGCAGGTAAAGCAGGCATGCATGACATGAAGGAGTGTTATAATTCTAGATGATCATGACAATGCATGTTATTTAGGAAAATTAAAAGTAAAAAACTAAAACTGTCTGCTGATAAATATCCACCATGCTATTTGACCAACAACTGCTGTCTATCTGACTTGGAAAAAAAAAAAATATATTCTGATAATTCTAAGATAAGGTATTGACCTACTTACATTGTTAAATGCCATTTTAGCAATACCAATAATTTACTTGGTTTAGAATAATTTTATGATACCAAAAAACCGATCGACAAATTTAGTTATTTACTTAGTTATAGAAATCACATGGTAGGCATGACAAAAACATGTGGGTTTTCCGGTCCCTTGTGTAGACGTAAATAAACTAAACTATACACTACACTATCACTAACAATGAAATAATTATAAAACTTTATTAGCGAGGCACCACGTGCGTGTGCTTGCGGCTCCTAACTGTACAATATCTACGTAGTCCGGTGAGGGTCACGACTCACGAGCGGTGTATGAAAACCTTCACTGGCAACACGTAAGCAAAATGTATATTCGTAAATGAAAGGTTACGCAATTTGTGATTTGACAAATTGATATAATGCATTCTACATAGTTAAAACTGAAGCAACGTAATGTTAACACTACAAACAAAATAATATCTAATTAGTTCTGATTGTAACCTAGGTGGCAAAGGATGAGCATACCCTGGTTCTAATTGTGGAGCGTATGGCCGGCGTATCAAAAAAGCTTACTTACTTAGTTATCCAACAAAACAATAACGCACTTTAAACCATCCAACATAAAAACAGGCTGAAAACGTTATTTAGCTGATTTTACTATCAAATTTCGTACAATTTCTAAAATCCACGTGCTCACAACGATGTTTTCTTGCTATGCACAACAAAATTCAACATGGCGGATGGCCATAGGCAAACTGGCAACATTGAAAAAAAAAACTTTTGTCATAGACAATACCCAGAGACAAAATAGTAAGAAAAAAGAAACAAAACTTTAGTTTGGTTTGGTACTAGCGAAAGAAAACCTACGGAAAGAGAGGTTGCATTTTTCCTTAACGCAATCTGTAACAGCTGGGCCTAAACAGCATTGTTTAGGTTTTGTCGTACCATGACGTCTTATTTTGCATGCCATAACAAAACTGCCAGGAATCACTTTGCAAGAATCATGATGGAAGCTGTGGTACGGCCTTTAAAATCGAATGAATACATCTTTCGGTCTAATACCAGCTGTCCACAAGTTGGGCAAACCGTTTGGCCAACCATTTGAGTCTGGAGTGCTGTGTACGCATTGACGAATGTATGTTGACAGGATAAAAGTTACACTACAGAATGATATCAAGTAAAATATAAAAAAATACTTAGTGAACGAATAAAAAAATAAAGTAATAATTATTCATCATGTTTATATCCTCCTATCTATCATCATATTTTTTCTATCCTTTCGCTTATCAGATCGACCAACGTTGGTCCAAAGTGTGAACACTGTTGGCTGGGTGGGTGCGCCAAGATAGAAACAACGTTAGCGTCAATCATTTAGCCAAAATTTGCTCAAAATGCACCATAATAAAACGGTATTGCTTGCGACGTAAAACTGTGATGATTTCCTATCTTTTAAATTTAATAAATCCCGCAGGGTTCAGCCTGCGTTTGCAACATAAGCGGAAAAAATATATATTTACGGCATCACAATAGAAACCTCAAAAATATCAGTATTTCTCTACTATTTAATGGTCGTTGTTATACATATAAACTTTCCTCTTTTTATGAGATACAGCCTGGCGACAGACAGACAGACAGCGGAGGCTTAGTAATACGGTCCCGTTTTACCCTTTGGGTACGGAACCCTAAAAACATCAAAACCGGTCGCGCAATTTTAAAAATCTAAGCATTCAGACACAGACAGCAGAAAACGATTTTGTTTTATACTAAGTATGTAGTGATCAAATATTTAAGACTAAACTAAAATGACAACTTACCTTATTTATTTCTAATATCATTGTGTAGAGTGATGGTTATAACTTTTAATAACTTACTTACTTAGTTTATGTTCTCTGAAACAGGAACTGATATCTTCAGTCTTTCAGGTTCAATTTTTTTAACGAGCTTATTCACGTTAGTACCTACCTACTTATGGGAAGCTGCGGGTGAAAAGCTAGTCTAAGCGGGTAGGTGCTTACATTGCATTATAACACGCGGTTTGTTTGTAGATACGAGAATCCTTTGTAGATATTTAATTCATGCTGACCCGACACTTAGAATTTTAATACTTTATTAAACCGAATCTTGAAGCTTTAGAAGAAAAAAAGTGGTTGATTATGTATATCATATCAACTGAATTGAATAATGTATAAGTATAGGTATAAAATACGAACGAGCGACCCGCTCACGCTTCGCAATGGTGTAATTTTGCCGACTTGCTCGCGAATCCTTGCATTTTTGCTAAATTAAAAAACTTTTTCTAAACGTTCTTTATTTGCAAATTTAAAGAATAAATACCCTAAAATATGGAGAAAACCGCATTTAAATCCGTTACGTAATTTTTTTGTTTGTATGTTTGACCGTTAACTCCTCCGGTCAAACATACAAACAGACAGAATTAGAGACTTAGAATTATACTATGTAATGATGATAATGATATTTTAGTATACCTAGTTCTTACTTCATTATTGGTAATATTTTTTGGTAGCAACCTAAACCTTGAAAACTAGCTAAAATACCTACAATTTTGAGTAAACCTGTTTGTCAGTATGATAAATGAAAGAGGTTCGCAGCTGATTGCAAAAACGATATTTGAATGGATTAGTGTGGTTTATCTATTTATGTGATACTAGTGGCCACCCGCGACTCCGTTCGCGTGGAAGTCAGTTTCCCGTGGGAATGAAAAGTTTTCCCGCAATAAAAAGTGCCCCTTGTGTTATTCTGATGTACAACCTATATTACTGTTAAGTTTCATCCAAATCGGTCCGGTAGTTTTACGTGAAAGTGTAACAAACATCCATCCATACATACTCACAAACTTTCACATTTATAATATTAGTAGGGTGCAGTTAGCATGTTATAATACATAGTTTTGGCTGTCATCAATCCATTGCAGATACTTGCTTCCTAAGTGACTGCATTGGTGCGGCTACAAGTGCAAAAGAAAGCATTTTTTCCCTTTACCTGTAACTAAAGCATAATCAAATATAGAGAATATGGTGCAAAACCATAATGTTTCCTGATCTTTATTCCAAAACAACCTAGTGTTTAGATATATTTTATGTTACACTAATTACTTACTTAACAATATTTACCAATGCATTAGATTATCTCTTGTGACAAAGGTCAGCATAGCAGTAGATTTCTAATACCTACCTATTTTTATTTGATAAATAAATTCTTAAAAATAATCATGAAATCTACAGAAATAGTACACTTTAGCATTAATGTGATTCTTACTATTACTTTCAAAAACAGTTTAACCCATTATGAGTAATGAAAGCTTACCCTGTGGCCCTGACTATACTATAAGGTAATTCATTGTTTGGAGAGTAGACAGTAATGTGTTCATATATATATTCTGCAGGAAATACAGTTTCCTATGGACATGAGCCAAATTGTCAGCAATGTCACATTAGCATGATTGTGTGACACATGCAGATGCAAAATTTTCCGACAATTACTGTTTCTGTAATGTATTAGCTAAAACTCAAAAAAATTATATTATAAATGAACAACAGAGTAAGGTGTAGTATTCGTTTAATTTATATACACAATGTTGCTGTATTAACACTTTCTATTTTGAAAGTTTCAATAACACAATCAAAGGAATGTGGACAATAATTTAGATTGTTTTTGGTGCGTAAAACAAATTATTTACTTATTCGGTTAAGCTTACAATTTTCTGAAGTGAGGCTTTAAAACATTATCAAACTATCAAAATCCAGATTTTGAAACAAAAGGATAAATTTACATAAACTTACGGTAGATAATATTATAAATAGAGCTAGAAGTTTTATATAGCGTCTACTGCGTCCGCTTCGTCTTCTGAACTGACTTCATCTCCAAACTCTATGTCCTCGTCCAGTCCATCCACGGCATATACCACAGTCTCGTTGATACGCACAGTTTCGGGGAACTCTCCATAGGTCTTCAGGTTTCTAGCTTCGTCAGGGGTATATTTCAAAATGACGTCAGCTTTCGCGTCTTGGTAATCACGCAAACCAATCAATATGATGTCACCTTGGTTTATCCATACCTTTTTTCGTAGCTTTCCTCTGATATGACATAAACGTTTTATGCCATCAAAGCACATGGCCTCCAAGCGGCCATTACCGAGCATTTTTGTGACTTGGGCGTACTCTTGGCCATCTTCTTTGAAGACCAACTCACGTTTCTCTGTTTCGTTTTCGTTCTTTCCCCTCCTCCTATTTTTACCTCCTTTTCCTTTGTTCTTCGGCATTATTTATATTATTTTGAGTACGAACATATGCATTAAAAACTACGAAAATCCCATGAATGGAAAAGCCGTGATTGGACTGGCTGTCTTATTTCTCTACTCTCCTGGCGTTGACTTTGACAGTTGGAATATGCGCACGCAACTATCTGTCAATCTACGTTCTAGGTTTTGTATTTTTTATGTGATTCCTGTAAGTACTCTAATATTATTAAATCTCCTGAAAGTATAGTTTAAAATAATAATATAATTTTATTGAGTACAAAGTTATACCATATTTTTTAAAGATAAATAGATTCCATAATTAAAATAGTTTTTACTTCTGCCAATTTATCTTAATGGCAACACAAACTTTATCTTGTAGTCTATGGCATTGGGCGCGAATCTTTAAATGGTTTTCCTTTTTCTTATTTCTCTTTTATGTGTTATAAACTTATGTATCGGAGTAAGTTCGTTGCTGGAAGGTAAGGCAGTAAGCAAATATAGGCGACGGCACATAGAGGTCGCTATATACAGGGCGTCCCAAGACTACGGGACATCAAGGGAAAGCACCTTAAATATCGTAAATAGGATATGTATTTTGCTGAAAGAAGACTTTATTTTGTTTTTTAAACTTAGTAATTCTGCATTTAAAAATTACTTGCTTCGTCTATGAACAAAACCCACTTAAATATGAAAAAAATCATCCCTATTTTTATGATGCTATTTGATTAATTTCACGTTTTTCCTTTCTTTTAAGATACTAAGTTACTAAAGAAGAATTATTACTTTTTGTCTATTCTTTCGATTAATATAAAAATGGATAATGCATAATATCAAAATGGAATTAGTCATTTAATTTAAGTCAAAAAAGAAGGAGTCTTCCTCTATTTTTTTGGACATTTAACTTATTTGGCCAATATTTCGCTTTCTACGCTTTTGATGACATTTACATCTAGGAACTTTTTAAATAACCTCAAATCATATCTTTGAATACTCAACCGTTTTTGAGTTAGGTAATTACAAAACTGAAAAAAAATAAAAATATATATTAAATTCAATTATTAATTCTTACCCTACTATTTATACATACTAATATGTTTACTTACCTAAACTTTCATATATATAATCATATAAGTAAGTATGTGAAAGTAAATCTGTCCGTCTGTAATGCTTTTGCGGCCAACCAAACCATAAAATCGATTTTGATGAAATTTGGTATGGAGATAGTCTAGCCGGAAAGAAAATAGGCATTTATTGGGAAAACTTGAAGGGATCAAATTTTGAATAGACGTTTGTTGTGATGTACTTAAACTTTGAATTGCATTCTACATAAATAAGTTAAAGTAGGTATGTGAAAACATTTGTTCTACCGTTAAAAAGTATTGTACCTAAATGATTAAAATACACCAGCGCCAATGCCGCCTTTACCATAATGCTTGGGCCACGATGGACCGTTAAAAACATCTCTCTCATTTAATTTAAAACATTAACAGGATATTAATAGTATTTATTTATCTATATATTAAAATAAAAAACCAAGTTAACAGTAATCATCATATACCTAGTAACCTAGTTTTTGATAAAATTGATTTCTGGGTTACTTTGGACTTAATTTTTTTGGGATTTAATGACTTAATTATGTCTCAAGTGATTCTATGTAGGTAGTGTTAGAAGAATAATTAATTAAAATATAAATCGGTTTTTGGAACATCACTAGTGCCAATGGACAACCCTAGTTGGCGTCGCTTCACAGAGGAATTCGAAGATGGCGTCATATATGTGTCGTTACTTAGCGTGTGTCTTAAAATCCAAATTAAATTTGTTTCTGATTAATTAAGTCTTTAAAGTGTTTTAATAGTAGGTACTATTAATACACAATATTTATTGGGCTCTAGATTAAACATTTCTTTAAATTAACATGAATTAATAGAAAATACAACAGTTAGCCGCCATTAGATTCAATCCAAAATCCGCGCCCAACGGCAGTGACCTCAACCAGTGATGTCCATCGAATGCTAGGGATGTCCAGTTACCGATTACTTTTGTTTTACCGCTAACAGTACCTACCTAATTGTGTGTCAAAAAAACGAAAATCTTAAGTTTCATAGTGAAATTCATTCGCTACAATTTCAAAAATTCTAAATCTAAATAATATATATTGCGACTGTACCCAGACTGTGACCTAGACTATGTCTTACACAAGACTAGATCGGACTTTTACGACTATACACAAAAGTTGTACATAATTATAGTTACCCAAACATACCCTCTTAAATCTATTCTTTGGTGGCTTTCAATTCAAACATTTTAAATACTGTTTAAGACAAGTTTATAAAAACATATATGTAGGTACCTACTTACCTACCTACCAAAAATAATTTTATCAACATTTAATAAAGAAAAGCTCTAATAAATATTTTTTGAAAAAACTAAATTCTAATAATTTTGGCACCTCTAGCATGAGTTAATAAGTATTTTTTATGCACTATAATAATCACTTGACTTCTTTAACATGTAAAAAATTAGTTTTAAAATAGGCCAGAACTTTTAACGTTTCTATGTTATCATCATTTGAATATCATCAATATCATTAGGTACATAGTATAAATCCAAGTCGCTATTCAGTCTGTTTGTATGTTTATCAGTTAACTCCTTCTAAACTACGGTTTTCGTCGTTTTCGCCGTCTTTTAGGGAATTTATTCACTTAAATTTGTAAATAAAGAACATTAAAAAAAAGGTTTTATTCAAATTAGCCGAAAGTCGATGTTCTGTGAGTCCGAAATTACACCAATGCCAAGCGGGGTCGGGTCACTAGTTTTATGTAGGTAAAAACTAATTTTTTATTTCATGTTCTTTATTTAGTGTGAAAAAAATGCCTATAAGATGGCGAAAAATTCGTCGAGTGGTTTAGGAGGAAATATCCGACAAATATACAAACAAACACGATTGGCGACTTGGATTTATACTATGTTTTGACAGTGATGACAATAGTTACCCCCAACAGTATAGAAAAATTGATCAGTCTGTGGTAATATTTAACCACTTTACAAACTCTGCATGGTCTTACGTAATATTTTTACTAAATAAGGCCAACACTACGATTAAATCAAATTAATTCAAAGCGCTAAAATTGAGAAGCTAACTTACATCGCTTCTAAACCAAAAAAATATTCAACCCCATAAGTGCCAAGTCCAATTAATTGCAAAATAACACTTCAAGTTAACCCGTATCTCACAGGTTAGGTTGTTCGTGGGCGTGTGAGATCCGGCGCAGTGCTGCAAGCGCGACCGTTACCCTCCAGCAAGTTCATTCCCCGTCTGGCCTCACCCCCGACTGCCACCCCCATTCCACCCCCCACGACCCCGTTGCACGGTCATAATGCAAGGGTATGAAGGTACATACACTTTTCGCGACTGCGGGCCGTATCGTTTCGGTGCGCATAGGTTTGGTTTTTTTGGAATTAAATGGGACGTAGGTTCTGCGAGATTGATACAGTTTGAGTTTTTGTATGATTTTGAATGAGGATCAAACAAATGTTGTATTTGGAAAAATACAATAAACCTCGTTTTTCTTTTGTTATAATATTTATCTATGAAGCATTTGATTTTTTGCATTAGGTAAGTGACGTGTTTACCTAACCTGTGGTAGATTTTTTAATTTAGAATAGATAGATTAGATAAAAATATAGTTTACTGGCCGTTCTGTGTTAGTTGCGTATTATTATTTTTTTTATTTCGCGTCTTTCCAATATATAAGTGGGATCCCACGGAACGCGATTCGACGAACAAACTTCTTAAAGCTTGGTGCCTGCAAGCCAAAATAGACTTTATTAAAAGTGAACTAGGTTTGACACGGACCGTAGCATTGTAAATTAATACTTACTATGATAGATCTTTAGCGAGATTACGAATTTTATTGACTAAACCGCTTTTTAGCCATATTTTTTTTCCCAAATAATAAAATTAAAAAATTCGGCCTAAATATTAAATATAATTATAATTTGAAATTAAACTTATTCTAAGGAATCATTACACGTTTATTAATTTAAATTTAATTTTCTGTCGTTTCAACGACAAAATCCGTGTAAATTATTAAATTAAAAAAAAAATATTTTAAGTTCCAATGATACAAGCCATGTTGTTCTAACTAGATGAAGCACTGCCCGTAAACAATACCTAGCTCTAAGAGCGAGGGCGAAGACCAATTAATTATAAATCTATGCCATGTTGTTTTTTAGCATTGAGGAAATTGGATTAAAGACTAACATATAAATCTCCAAACTATCACACCAATTATCTGGCCCTATGGTAAGCGCATTAACCGCTTGTGTTACAGGTACCACACGATGGACTAGGGGAGAACCTAGTTACACCCAGACACGAGCCATTGTCGAAAAACCATTTTGACGAAATTGGCCCGACCCGGCGATCGAACTCGGAACCGCTTTACAGTCCGGTATAGTTACTGCTGCGCCACATAGGTCGTATATACCATAATAAAACCTATAGGTATTGGCTTAAATTATGTTTTGACTTTGTCAATCACATGCGACAGCTTGGATATCAGTAGGTATGAGAAAACATATATACACACACTTACCTAATAAGTATGGATGTCGGATGAGAGATGTTTAGATAAAAATCAAAAAAAATCCAAAGCTCTAAATTTTTATATGAAAGGTGATCTGCTGGTATAGTAAGGTAGGTACCGCAACAATTTAGGCAATCTAAATAATGATGGCGTTTATCGTCGCGTTACATGATGATGAAACTACGCAAAATAAAAACCTAAAGGCTGTTATTTCAATTGTCAGATGAATGCTATGCCTGTCTGAAAATAAGTATATTTTAACTCGACATTGGCTGGATTATCAATTTGGGTAGAAGCCATATATACCCAGAATAGAATACGTATATTTTCATTGTCACTTAATACATTTGACAAATATTTATATTCGACGTGCAACGAAATAATACAGATTTTCTATCAGATAGAATTTATCTGACTATTGAAAAATCGGCTCTGAGTTCAATAAAAATATTCCTAACATGAAACGCAGAGCACAGTAAAAGTGGAGGAACTCAATGTATGTACTGACGTCATTAATGGTAGGACGATTAATCGTTTCGTTTAGTTTAAAAATAAAACACCATCTAGGTAAAAACAACATGTAAACGATACAATTGTAGAGGTAAACACGCTTGCCTTGCTTGCTTATATTTGTATCGGTTTATTTAAGTTCTGTTTAAAAACAGTTAAATAATATTATGTTTACTCAAACATACGTTAGATGGCGGATGTGGTTTATAGTTTTTTTGGGTCGATGACATTTTGGACAAAAAAACTCGGACACCTTCGCCAATGTATGGAAAAAAATAATATTAAAATTGAAAATCCATACATTGGCGAAAGTGTCCGAGTTTTTTTGGTCCGAAATGTCAACGACCCGTTTTTTTTATGTTGCAATTTTTAAACTTTACAAAATTGCTTTTCTATTCTATCTTAATTTGTAATACTTAAGTCGACGATTACATTTCGCAGTCGTAAAAAAAGTGATTTGGTTACCGGTTACTTACCTGTACTGATTCATTGATTTTGTCTTGCTTTTAAACAATAATAGATAATACTCGTATACCTATCTATACAATTCTGACATTATTCTAGGCTAATATGTCGTTAGAAACTATGAAATACGCTAGGCACCTACAAAATATCTCCAACCGCTATGTTTAAACATACAACGTTATTTCTCACAGAGTTATCTCAACACGGGTAAGTAAACCCTTGTAAAACCCCAAAAATACTTACAATAACATCAATACAAATAACTTAAAAGGAAAAATGATACGATACAGTACGGAGGCTGCGCACTAGAAGTCAAGGTCGCGCCCTAGAACTTGACCTCTGTTCTGAAACCATCTCGCTTCGATAACAGCAGATCGGGTGTAATTTCCAGAAGCCTACACAACCATTTATACAAATGGGGTCAACAACCGCCACTCGGTGTTGCCAGGTGAAGGAAAATTGTTGAACATTTTCTTTTTTTGGGTTTGTAATTTTGGTAAGTACCTTACTTTAAAAAAGGGGCTTCTCGAGTTAATTACACAAGACAGGATAGGTACCTTTTTAACTATTTATGTAATATTTTATATTTGTTTTATTAACTATTGCTCTTTAAAAAGTTAACGTAGATTCTTACGGGCTTTTTTTTTATTTTTTTTTTTAATCGCACCAAGATAAATTTATCCTTCAAATAAAATTTTCAGTAAATTATTACATTCAAATGAATAAGTTGGCAACACTGTTACACGCTTTATTATGAGATAGGCACAAACGTAAGGACGAAAGGACGAACAGAGTTGAACGAAATTTGAAGGTAGGCAGGCGTAGGGTGGCTTCCTATTATGTAGGCAAGTAATTTAAGCGGAAATAACCTTGATCTTACTTGTAAAGGGAATAGAGAAAACATAAAGCCTAAAATAGGTAAATTGTTATCTTTATTACTGGAGCTGTAATAACCGTAATTTTTATTAGCAGCTACTAGAAATATACAGCCCTTTGATTCTATGGTAACGCCCCCATGGCAGTGCCCTCCCAAAAGTCGAGCAAAAATTTATTATAATCAAAACACGTTATATAAAACGTGTGACGGTGTAAAGTTTTTCTTAAAACCTTATGATCTTCGATACACTTTATATAACTCTAATTAGTTGGCAAAATATACCGACATGTTTGTTGCCTTCGAGCCGGACAAAACATAAGGTAATATAATATCATATTGTTCCTCTTAACCCTAACAAAAGGGAAAGAAACCTCGTAAACAGAAAACAATAAGCTCATAGGTTCGATAATGATCATCGCAATAAAGGTTGGGTAATATAACGCCTACGCGGCGGCTTTACACGTGCCCGGGGTCGATTCCCGGTGAAGGTCTCGGTTGATACTACCCCCAGTTACCACCCTGTTATACGGACCTTTGGAGGATAGTTAAATTGGGACAGTAAATTGGAAAATGGGTTTAATGGGGCCTTTTAACGTCAAACGACCTACGGTGCTTTATGTCAGTGCAGTTAAATACTCAACAGCTCGGGAATTCGATAATTTCATGCTACTTTTTAAAATTTTAAAATATATACTTTTTAGTCTATATCTCTAAAGATTTTTGCTTGTTTTTGATTTTGAAAAAATTAAGAATTACTTACTTACTTCATTTATATGTAGGTTTGTAAGTAAGCTTGAGTTGATTTACTGCGTCACTTTATCATACCGCCATACCATGCGGTTGTTGACCCTAAAAGAAAATATTCCAGGGCCCTATGACCTTGACCTTAAGCTGCGCATGCGCCTTATTCCTCACCCAGTGCCATGACCCCGTTACAAAAGTATCAAGCTATGTTTAATATTGATGGAAACCCTTATAGAGAGATTTCTACTGAAAATGTATGCTTTGAATAAGACTTTATAAGCTTATTCCGGGACTTTGAACCTTTATTTGTTGGTTTCGAAATTTGTTTACTTAAGTTCGTGTGCTGGATGTGTTAGGATTCTTTAAGTTTAGGAATATTTGATAATACTTGTGGGCGTAAAAGTGTAAGGTGAATATTAGGTACCAAACTACAAGTTTTTTTTTGTTGTAAAATAACGTAAAATTCTTAATACAGTTTATTATCTTGCAGTGTATTTAATAAGCACAGTGGATGATTTTACCCCCTAATACTTAAAAAAACACAATTAAATATTGGCTTTTCGCCCGCAGCTTTTCAGGTTGTAACTCTAAAGTGTAACTGTTAAGTTTAAAGTAAAACACTCTTACTTAAATTAAAATAGTCATATTTCATATTCTTAATGAAGGTCCACAACTAGACTAGGACATGAGATTTAAAAGTTTAAAAATACCAACATGGCGCACGCTATTCATTTTCGCATGTTTTTTATGCTTTCTTTAATTGTAATATTAGCTGTTGTTGTATTAGGTCTTTGGGAAATTACACTAATTAACTTTTGTAATTGTCACACAAATATCCAAATAACATCTAAACAGAAAAACTTAATATTAACATCTAATCCAAACAAACAAACATTCACATTTATAATATTAGTCACAATTATTAATGGTATTAGGATTTGCAAGCTTTTTCTTTACATTTCCGATTTGAAATACCTACACGTGTCGCTTTCTATTTTGAACTGTAAATTTAACATGTATTATTAATTTAATTAGTTAAATTTAGATTAGCCGGGTTATTAGTCTGGTCTATAATTAATCCTTTTTGATTTGTACATAATTTCAGCTAACAAAATCGAACCAGCGGTGTTTGCGTGATTGAGTAACAAACTTCCAAAATCCTAACATTAAAACTTTTATTTTTTTAATACTAGTGTGAAGATTCGCATGTGAGGATTTTCACATGGTTGTAAGTCAACCGTTCAATTTTCTATGTTGCACTGGGGCCCACCGTGGGCCACGGTGCGCGGTTCGACGCTCGAAGTACCCAATTAAATTCTATCTAAATTAAAAACATGTTTTTTTACTATTATCGTTAAGCAATTAAAAATTAACATTCTTTCGGGTCCACAACTTGTTACGTTGCTGTCCCACTCGGTTGTTCATTCGGCACAAAAATAAAGAAAAAAATAATAATAAAAGGGAACTTCTATGACAAGCGCCGACCATTAATGCCGAAAACGAACTAGGTGCTATAACTATTGTGTAGCGCAGTGCGTGGATCCCACTGTTAGAAAATAATTTCTTCAAAAATTAATTATAAAAAAAACTGGACCAATTGCATTTGCTTTCAAAAACGACAAAGAAACAGTCTCCACTAAAATATTTCTTTTTATTTTGTTTATAATTTAAAAAATGGGTATTTTATAGGAAAGCAACAGAAAAATCGTCCGTAAAATTTTCAATTGCCTATTTATCACGGTTTATGAGATACAAACTGGTGGCATATCTTCAGACAGACGAACAGACGGACAGCAGAGTCTTAAGTTAGACTTAGATTAACATACCGTACACTTTATTACCCTTTGAGAGTGAAACCCCTAAAAATGCCTTCTAAACATTAAAATCAGCACATAATGGTGAATTTTACAAATCAAAAGGCATTAAGTACATCTGCACCTAACTTAGAATACCACGTGTCAAATAGAAGGTGAATTGACTTCCCCAGATCAGAGTCAAAGTGTTCTCCACAAGATAGGAAAAGTTGCGACAAATAACGTTATTTCGTGGAAAACGGGGCCTTTTGCAAAGTTCCCAATTACGCGTAGAGACATAACTAGGTATACGTATACTGTATGGAATACAAATTGAGTAATGTTACTAGGAAAGAAACATTTACAGCCAAATAAGATTTCAGAGTTACATTAATTTGCAGAGCTTCCAATAATTTTGCGATATACTTAAAAGATATTATTGTTGATATTATTTGCATGTTACCCAATATGCGCTACTTTTTAACTTATAAAACTAGTTAGTAACACATTTTTGTAAAGGAAATCAGTTGTATTGTGACACATTTTTTATATTTTGTGTGATTTATAAAAAAAACGTCCGTTAAACAAGATAAGATTTTCATATTTTATGCCAATTTTTTTTTCCATCATGACGTTTATATTATGGCATCCTGTTCATTTAAATAATTTTAAGTAGCTTATACACGCGATTTACTAAGTTGTGTACCCCCTAATTCGTTTTAAACATAGTATCTAACTTACCCATTTTTCACAACGATTTTGATTCAGGCTAATATTAAAATTGCCAATAATAAACCTAAAGTCACAATACGGTTACCATATCATCAGACCAAAAAAGCTAACTAAGAGATCCGGCGACTCATTGTCTCAAGTATGCGAATTGTAATGGTTTTCATTAGTCCATCGAAGACGATGATTGTATAAAAACGCAGAAAGGATACGGGTTCCCGCGAGGGGGCGCGAGGGGAAGGGTAGCGGGGGCCGGGGGGGAGTGCATCGGGACATTGACTGTCTGGGGCCAGTCGCGTTATCTGCAGTCGCCCTTTCGTACGATGCACTGTAACCCTCCTACCCCTGGTGGGGGCAGACTACTGCAACCCCCGCTCCAGCCCGCCTCTGACCTGAAACAAGATACTTAACGACTGCTACAAGTGCTGGCAACTATATTGCCATTAAAAAAAAAAAAGATTGGTAAAAGATTTTTTATAGTGCCCTTGGCTTTGAAGTCGAGCAGCATAAATAACGCTGTCCCTTTACTGGAATTAATGAAGGAGTTAATTAAAGCGGTCATTTCCTCAGGGCACGCGATACGATAGTGTAAGTAGTAGGGTCAAACCTTGAACCCCAGGAGTAAAGACCTAGCTCTGCCTTCTCTGGACAAACAATCATGTTCGGCTTTGGTATTTTATTCCTTTGTTTTGTTAGTTGATATTACTTGTTGGTCTCAAAAAGATAGAAGAAGGCATTTTATATTGAGCGAACAGTTTAATATTTCCGTCAGGTAGGTAAACTATGTTGCAAAGTAACTTTATTGGTATTCTGCTATATACACCGTGATTATGAATACCTACTATCAATTGGATGGTGTGAAAACGGCATGACTTATGATTTTAATTATGAGAAAGGTATTAATCTATTTAATTCAGGTCGACAAAGCGGTTTGTATTGGAAATTAAGTAGTCCATTTAGCTAGAATGAGCTTTACTTAAATTTTACAAAACACGTCTACCATTCTTGCAGTCCCAATAACAAGAGAGTAGCTGCCGACTAGACAGATTCTGTCATAGACAATTATAGGTCTAATAGTTTGTATTAGTTCATTATAAAAATAAGTAATTGCCTATTAATATAAAAAAAACTATATTAAGTTCTTCGGCAGGTGCCTAAACCATAAAACAAATGCCATACTATTTATTAAAGTGAAAAAGTAAATGTAAATTAATGCAATTTTGCGTGAAGAATAAATCAAACAATGTTTTAATCTAATCACTTCTAGTAAAAGGACAATGGGCAAATTGGGACCACCCTCCAATAGCAATAAGATATATGTCATTGGATAGGTCTCTTCAATAGGAACAACTATTGCTATGGCAGCTTTGTTGTAAGAGCTGTGAGTTTCGAGTTATGAGACTAAAGAAAAATATTAGAATACTACTTTTCAAGTTTAGTTATGTTTAATATTTTTATACCAATGTGCTTTTTATTTCGCTTAGACACTAGGAACGAACGCGCGTACGCTTACTGGTAGGCATGAGCAACCCTTACCCCTCGAAAACTTTTAGTTAGTTCTAAGTTCTCTGTTTCGCCCAAAAATATATCAGTAACACGTTTTGTCAGATAATCTCTCAAGAGCGCGACCATAGGTTGCTGCATAATTACAGCAACATGCATTATTGGAGGTGAGTGTGTTGTATTTATTTTCACCATTTTTTAAGAGTGTTTTGACTCTAAAACTCAAATCACAGGGAAACAAGCTATATTTTATGGCACCCAAACTATGTTCCCAAGCTAGGTTGTATATAAGAATGTATCTTTAAGTTAGTTATACAGTTGTTTATATCTGTAATTATACCCACTTTATTTTACCTAGTTAGTTAGTAGTTTAGGATGTTTTTAATGATGTCATTGTAGATAACCAATAAGAACAGTTTAAAATAGTAAACAATTTAATAATGTTGTGTGATCTTACTATTTTTCTGTCCAAAAATATTTAATTATAACCTTTATATCTGAAAAGTACATAACTAACTAAGATATTAAACCTACACTTAAAAATTGTTTATTATTTTTCATAGGTTATAAAATGTCAATCTCAAAACGGACAGTTGTTACAGCAAAGCTGTCATAGAAAAAGTTGTTTCAATTGATGAGATCTATCCAACGAAATATATTTTATTGCTATTGGAGGGTGGTCCCAGGTTTCATACATTTTTGCCCATTCTCCTTTAGGCAAAAAAATATGAATACAAGGATATATAGAGGTAAAACATTTCTGTAAAAAAATATTATTACATAAAAAACATGTACCTATTTCTTTGGTTTAGCATCTAAATTCTTATAATTTAAGGAAATTGACGAGCTTATTATTAATGAATTTTCTTCAGCAAGACGTCAATGATGTCGTACGATTCGAGGGACACGTCACTACATTTTCTTCGTGTTTTATTTAGGGTCCCGTAACCAAGGGTAAAAACAGAACCAGATTGTTGCCGCTATAACAACAAGTATTAAAAATAAAAAAAAACACAATATTGAAATGCTCCAATACAATAAATATTGATATTTTGGCAGTTTTTATGGACAAAATAGAACAGAACCCTTCAAGTGGGGGTTCGACTCCTAGCTTGTTTATTTTATCAAATGTCAATCCCCGCATGCCACTATACTGTCCTACTGTAAAGCTGCGGAACAACGGTGCGTAAAATTACGCATCACACGAAAATTGTCGCCGATAAGGTCTCTTCTAGCTAATAAAAACCGGCCAATTGCGTGTAAGATTCGCGTATTTAAAGTTTTTTCGAAATTTAAGATACCATTTATCATAATTATATTAATGTGCTTTGTAAAAAAATATTAAGGAGTAAAAAGCTTATTTAAATAACATATAGGCATTCATACTATAAACCTGATACCTTATACCCAGTGTCATCTAATAAAAAGAGTATCCACGACAAAACCTTGAAACCGTTTCTGCCGTAAATCTCTCACTTGCTCAAGTAAACTAAGACAATACGTAACCAACTCGCTATCAGGAAGCCTCTTCAGCCAGGCACGTATCTATTAGCTTAGTTAGCAAGTTATTCAGTCACACGGTGGCCTACAAAACTAATTTCGCGACGCCGACCTCGACCTTCGAGCTCAATCTGACAAATTGCACGTTTCCGCAAAACAGACACTTTTGGTTACATGTGATTTTTGTTAGAGAACCCATAATTGGTTGGTGGTTAGAGGGCACTACGAGATTGATGTCAAACGAAAGAGTAAATGAATATGTTTTTGCTAAAACAAGCGCACACAGAGCGGCTGAGTCAGCGCACACAGAGCACATAAAACAAATGAACATCAGAAATAGGCATAATCGAGCAAAGAATTTTATGACACTATTTCCATCAAATAAAAAAAAAATACTTACAGGCGTTTCGGTAAAGCAAGGATTTAATAGGTACTGTCATGATCAATATACATTAGTTTTTTATTAAATAACACATTATCATTATTGCTATAAAAGTTATTCATATGTGTAGAAAATGAGAAGGTTAAAATTATGAAAATGAATATAAATTAGATATCTACCTAAGTGCATAAATTAGTGACACAAAAGCAAACTCATTCCAAAAACCAAAAACAATAAAACAGCTGTTTCATATAAAAGGTTTATTTGCACCGAGCCGCTGCTTTTATTTTTATACTTATTGTTCGACTGTTTTCTTTTTAACTAAGGTCGTGTAGAGGACCAAAATTCTTTGACCTCGATTCTCCCCAATAAATAGGTAATGTATGTATCCTTGGAGTGCCCTGACGCAAGGCCTTGTTATTTCGGTCAAGTTCGTTTAGGCTGAGACACACTTATAGCATTTTTGTAATGGTTTGAAGAATATCTAAGTAAACGTTTTTGTATCGATTGGTTTTATTTCTGTAATTGTGTTGATGATACACTGAGTTCTGTACATTGATTATTAATAACAAAGATATATGGTCATAATTATGTCATGCTAGTCAGGCATTGGTAAAGCGTTTGAATTGGTCCACAAATTTTACTTTGCACGTAAGTGTAACATTAAGGCCCGTATTACAGAAGGCGACTCAAGCGTCGTTTGAACTTCAATCAGTCAAAATTCGTTTTAAATACAGATCACCACTCAAGAATCGATCTTATTATAGAACGCATTTTAAGTTCAGTTCAGGTGAAACTTGACTCGAGTGGCGATTTGAGCGAAGCTCATATTGTTTATGGTTCAAGTTGGTTTTCATTTACAAATTTTGTGTTTTAAAAAATATATGAATATTTTATAACACAAAGTTTAGAATACTGGATTTTTTCATAGTCTAAATTAAAGACTAATTAATATGTTAACAGTGTAAGCAAGTAATAAATAGTTTTTTTTAACTGTTTGTTGTTCTGTGTAGAATATTAAAAACCTTTTATACTGTGGCGACATAGATGGCGCTGATCGTCGCCAACATTCTTTCCCGGCGGTACACATACAAATGACACCGAAATGTATGGCAAATCCTATATCGCGCTATCAACATTTCAACGCGGTTAAGTACATATACTACTCGACGAAATCTTCTCAGAGGCCCCGCTTGGCCCTAGAATACTAACATAGGGCTTACAAAACGTCAGACTAGACGAGTATTCTCACTTATTGATGGAGGCTTATATTCATAATGATTAGAGTACTAAAGCTTCACATATTAAAACTTTTGAATTAAAAATAATAGACATTTCACTTTGTACTTTATTTTCGTTACAAATAACTAATAAGTAACGGATTTTTCACGGATAACGGAAACCCTCTGCAGTGCCTCCATAGTTATTTTGGGAATCTTGGGAGCTATCTGCCTGCAAACTGAGGAATTCATCATCCTTTACAGGTGCATCATCACTTGTTGAATGTGCAATATTGTAGAGTACAGCACATGCCACCACAATTATATTTTCTACTGCCATGAGTACTGCCAGCTCATCTTGCCACCACACACATCCATAAATTGGCTAGTACTACAGCCTGAAAAAGAGCAAAAATGCATATGTGTTACTAAATTATAAAGTTCTGTTTTGACATAGGTACTTACTTGTACATTAATAGAAAAATAAGATTTCGGTTTTCTGAATACTTCATGATGCTGCACTTCAGCAGTATTGACACTCTTTATTATGTGTGCATCAATTGCACCATCAATATTAGGCAATCCATGATATTGTAGATATTGTCGTCAAAAATATTTTTGTTGTTTACAATATTTACAGCTTCAGACTTTTGACAGAATCTAGTTCAATCTACTCTCAAGAGTGGTGTTGACACGATTTACGTGATCATAGATCAAATCCTCGCTTGAGTGGTGATTTTAACTTAAAAGTCAATTCAAAATATAAAAATACTCAATTGAACGTTGATCAACGAATTTCGTTTCAAGAGCGGTTCTAAAATAAAAGCTTTACTTAAAACTAGTTTTAAAACTAAATTCATTACTGAGTTACATTCTATAATACGGCCCTTAGTTCTGCAAATTGTAACTTAGTACGCCGAAAAACAAATTTATTCTGGGAAACATTACAGGCTTTTAGGGAATAAAACGATTCACCTTGACTCGCGACCCTACGTGGCAATGACCCTGCCCGAGCTTAGGGCTCTTTTCACCCGTTACTGGTCAAATTGGTTTAGAATAATCCAGTTTTTTTTACATGTTAATAAAATGTAAAATTACATTGGCAGGGATTATTTAGGTTTATAATGTTGTTATTGTAAGTCATATTTTTGTACAGGGTGTTTCTTAAGTCAGTTCGTACACCAAAGATACGTTATGAGCCCGACATGAATTAAGGGCCGTATTTATAAATCGCTCTCAAGAGTGATCTCAGCTGATACGCTCCTGAGACTTCATGTGTCACCTATGATCGATCTCAGAGTTGCGTACTTAGTACTTAGTTTTCTAGTACTTAGGCAGTTTATTTTATATAAGGTACAAAGTCGATTCGAATCTGGTAAGAATAAGTAACCGAATTGAAAGTTATACTCGAGTACAAAATTAGAATCTATTGATTTAGGAGGCAACAGAAAATCTGTTAGAAAAACTAAACCGAACAATGAACATAAAATCACTATATTTTCTACCCTCTCGTATGTATAAAATCGTGGTAAGCAAAAGCCAATTATACTTACACAAATGGCAGTAAGATCACAAATTAAAGTTGAACAATAAAGCCGTCTCGACTATCCAGATTAATCTGGATAATTCTAGATGTAATTTACTTCAGCCATAGTAAACGTTAATCACTTTTGTGTAGGTATCTAAATACCGCAATATTCAGGGTGATTCTTGGAATAAGTAGAGATAAAATTGTATTAGGTACTTGTTGTAACGCAATTTACTAAGAGCCTAATTTCTTAAGTTAAGTAATTAGCAAGCAGTTTCAGTCAACTTTGCCGTGTTGGATATCTTCCACGATAAATATGTATGGCGTATTATTTTATAATAACAATGTCATTTAACAAATACGAAAAACTTGTTTTTCGTGCAAAATAAATTGCGCAGAAAAACCTCTATTATAACGAAATAAAAATAAATATTTCTCAACTAATACTGTGTCCCAACCTCTGAATAAAAACGATTAAAGAAAAGTTGCGTTTTCTGTCGTACAATTTCCAACCGTCAACCACTAAAGCTCCACCCTGTATTTACATTATTTTCCATGACCAAAGTCACCTTAGTCCTTTAGAGATGAGTCATAGTAGTTTTCGAATGAATTAACTGCTAGGGTGTATTATACTTAAATGCCTATAAAACTGTGCTGGCCGTAATGGAAACCATTTTTATTTATGTAATCTTAGGGCAGGTCAAGGTCGCGTGTTGTATTCTCAAGTTCAATTGTATTTTTTATTAGTGGCTCGTAAATTGTTAAGTAAGGGTTTTTTAGGAAGCCGACGTGGTTTACGTGGAATTACTTTTTCGTTACATTTGGCTGATGTACTTTGTAATTCTTAGACCTAAAAAATATGATATGAATCCAAAATTTAGTTTTTAAGAGTTTTAATTTAGTTTTGCTTTATAATAATAAATACTGTCCTTATTTAAACAAAATACTCGTGGTTAGTAATATTTCGCCGAAGTATTTTTTTACCTTTTTGTTTGCAATTTAGAAAGATATTTAAAATCTATTCGGCATATTGATTGAAGCATATTTGTTACAGGTCGAAGTCTACTGAATTATCGTATAAAACTCCTCCTGTGTCGAGCTTTTTAATGTGTGCTGAGATGTCGGAGTTGAATTTTTATTTGTATTTTTATTTATAGAAAATAGAAACCTTAATACGAAAATATGGCTCATTTATAAGCAAGACGTTTAACGTGCTCTAAGTACAACCACAAATAAAAACCACGTGACGATTGGATGATAACTGCATATGTCATATTTAAATAACTCATAACTCTAACATTAATAAACAATAACTCATAACTCTGCGAGCTCAGTTATGCTATTTGAATTTTTGTAATAATTTTAATATTTTTTCTAAAATTAACTTAAAAAAAACTAATTTTCAAAGGAACCTATTTACCGTCTTATTCTTAGACAATGCGTCAGCAGTAACTCTTACATTTAGGTAGGTTGCAGCGGGGTACGCGGCGCGGGGGTCGCGGCAGGGCGAGGGGGCGGCGAGGGGCGCGGGGGTCCGGGGCGTCGACTTGCATCCTGTCTCGACATTGAGATACCCTTGCCGGGGCGTTCCACCGCTCTGCAGTCTTCAAGGCTCGAAGGACCCACCGAATAAGATCAATGACTCATGCCAATGCAAATGTTAGTAGGTGACACTGGTTTTGTATTCTTTAAGCAAACACAGATGTAGGTGTGTGACATCTCAATTGATTGTGCAGATCAGTATGCACAGATAAAGAATTTTGAGATGACCTCTAACTATGACTTCTGAGGTGTTGTTTCTAAAATGACGTTACGTTTTAGCTAATCAGAGATTTTATTTTATTCCGAAAGATAACTCATAGTTATTTTTTCTCAAAACTATCGATTTTATTGGAACTGCAAAACAAAGCTTTTCTGTATACTAAATCTCTGTAACATTCAATAACTTTCAACCTAACCCGTCTATTTGCGCAAGACTGTTTACCTATCAAAAGTTTGCAGTCAAAATGCATGAAGTGCGGGTAGGCGGGGTGCGTTCGTCTGAGTAACGCGGCTAGACATGCGTATTGATCGCGACTGCGCGGGCGTTGCTATATACAGGGTCTGTCGTAATGAATGGATAACCCGTTACCTACAGTTGATCCGGAAGGCTATAAGAAAATGGTGTTTTCTTGCCAGGTTTGTCAACCATAAGAAAATGGCGTAGACTTTTAAACTTTTTTATAAATTTCGCTATTTTTTTCATTTATTCCGCTGCCATTTCTTCAAATTTTGATGTATTTGTATAATTCTTTTAGTATTATACTGCTGAAGACGTGTATTATGTAATTTAAATACAATTTTAGGTGTTATTCACGTTGAACATTATCAAAATACTCATTTTAAGAAAAATATTTCCAATTTTTTTTCTTTATGTCAACTTTTGATCATCTCCTGTGGAAAAAAAAAGTATGACGTTATAGCTGCCCATGATCTCAATAAATTGTCTAGTATGTGTAGATTCTAAAAAGGTATAACGATGTGTACTTTACAAGCAACATTAAGTTACAGGAGCGAGAACACTAATCAAGGTCGGAATTTTTATTTTTCATGTTATGTTATAAATGGTTGTAAAACTTCGTCATAATGATTTTATTCTATCAAGATACTTTGCACAAACACTATCGGGCCACTGATAGGATATTCAGAAGAAAACCCGGTTGTTTTTGGGAAAAAAATAACATTACTTCACGATAAAAATGTAATGAAAATGTACAAATGAAAATTGTTGTGCTCTAATAGTTACATGCGACAAACATGTTGCGACAAGTTTATTCGAAATTAAAACGGATTTTAAAAATCGAACAAGACCGCATTACAAAGAAAAGAGTACTCATCACATCAGTGTGATTTTGACCATCGCATGTCCTTTTGTTCACATTGGCCCCGATTCTGAAAACACTCTCTAAACTAAACTAAAACTATCGCTGTCACTTACACATCAATAAGACAGAGACAGGTAATCATTTTAGTCCTGTCAAACTAAAATGTACGTGCAATATGACACGGCGAAGGCAATTTTAGGCTAGTCCTCAGCGCATTTCGTTCAATTTCACAATGATGTGGACTAAATTTAGTGAGACCAATGTACCTGTCTTGTTCTAATACGAAGCATGAGAAAGTGACAGCGATATTTTTAATTTAGTTTTAGAGAGTGTTTTGAGAATCGGGGCCACTATTTTCGTCAATTTGTTACTGCTTTCTAATATTTGACTATGATTTTCCTTGTGATTTGGACTTGATAACGTGGTGATACTGATGACTTTGCTCACATTTACGGACATTGTGTTGTGCTATCGATTGAACTTGTTGTTTTGGAAAAGTTTTTGTGTAGTTTGTGTATCATGCCACAACAGTATACGCCGGCCGAATACGCGAACATTCATTACATTTACGGTGTATGTAATGGCAGCACCAATAGAGCTTCTAGTGTTTATCGTGTAAGATATCCAAATGTGCGACATCCTGATTACCGTGTGTTCATTAAAGTGCACAATGCATTTATGGAAGGACGATTTCCTTCTAATTTTTTCCACTTTTCTTTGTAATGCGGTCTTTGTTCGATTTTTTAAATCCGTTTCAATTTCGAATAAACTTGTCGCAACAGTTTTGTCGCATGTAACTATTAGAGCACAACAATTTTCATTTGTTCATTTTCATTACATTTTTATCGTGAAGTAATGTTATTTTTTTCCCAAAAACAACCGGGTTTTCTTCTGAATATCCTATTAGTGGCCCGATAGTGTTTGTGCAAAGTATCTTGATAGAATAAAATCATTATGACGAAGTTTTACAACCATTTATAACATAACATGAAAAATAAAAATTCCGACCTTGATAAGTGTTCTCGCTCCTGTAACTTAATGTTGCTTGTAAAGTACACATCGTTATACCTTTTTAGAATCTACACATACTAGACAATTTATTGAGATCATGGGCAGCTATAACGTCATACTTTTTTTTTCCACAGGAGATGATCAAAAGTTGACATAAAGAAAAAAAATTGGAAATATTTTTCTTAAAATGAGTATTTTGATAATGTTCAACGTGAATAACACCTAAAATTGTATTTAAATTACATAATACACGTCTTCAGCAGTATAATACTAAAAGAATTATACAAATACATCAAAATTTGAAGAAATGGCAGCGGAATAAATGAAAAGAATAGCGAATTTTATAAAAAAGTTTAAAAGTCTACGCCATTTTCTTATGGTTGACAAACCTGGCAAGAAAACACCATTTTCTTATAGCCTCACATCCGGATCAACTGTAGGTAACGGGTTATCCATTCATTACGACAGACCCTGTATACCGGTAACTATGTAGCATTTACAGGGTTAGGAACTTATTGCAAATTAGATGAGCCCCACAGGTCAGTAAAAAAATTGGCGTTAGCAGTGGGGGATTGGTTCACGGTGCCATAGTGTTCATTGATTTAAGTTTGTTTAATTTTATAGGTATACCGTTCAATTGGTTAAAGTATGCATGATTAACTTATTGAAGGTTACATGAGATGATTAGGTTAGTAAATAATCTAAAAATCTTTGATGACAACGGGGATGACTTGATGAAAGCAAGTTCAATGATTTGTGACAAATTAATAACTTCTCTTTGTCTCTTCAATTTTGGTTAACTAAATAAATGTTTTTTACGAACACAACTCTGATTTATGTCAATCATGCTTTACTAAATCGAAGTGACATTAACAATTCATAACCGCCCCCAAAAAAAAAAAACTTTGACTGCATTACCCATCAATCCGATGTCCTGCCATCAACCTGCCTATCCTATTTACCAAGTGGTATATCGACCTGTCTGCTGCAGCGCTGTGTGCGTGCTGCAGACAGCGGCGCCTGCGCAGTGCCGCGTGTCCCGGTGCCCTTCTGTACGGACTTTCACTCCCGACGAACCACCATTAAATTCCGACACCACGGATGGTGGCATAGAGCGTCTAATACGATAGGGGTCAGTTTTGAAGTGTGAGGGGTTATTTTTATGTCTAAGAAAGACTGTTTTTCTAAGCTAATGTTTTGGAGAGATAGAGTTTGTGAGTTTGAATGATTGGGTTATTCTCCGGTACTAAAAGAGATTTGAAAATCATATTTTAGCAGTAGAGCTACATACATTGTATAGGAATGATTAAAGCTACTTTTATTTAGGCAAATTTTATATCCATGCAAGTGAAGCCGGTAAGAAAAATAGTGTAGAAATGCAATAATAATAAGTTGATTTTTTTTTACCACTATGTTTCTGACTCTTATGTGCGTGGGTTACCAGTATACTATTAAATTAACAAGTATGAACAAATCATAGGTAACAATTGTTAAATAGAAACTTTTAGGCAGTTGCAATTATGGAATTCCGTAGCCTAGTATTTTTTATTGCTACGCTTTTCGTAGCACTTCCATCTACGAAATATAAACTATGCAGTTTAATACTTAACTAACTAAATTGCTTGTTTGCCAATACAATACACATGTCGCATGATAACTAGGCTCTTTTGGAAAATTTAGAACTAGTTAATTTAGTGCAGTCTTTGTTCCTGCTGTTTCATCTTAAGTGTGCATAGAATATAATTTACTAATAATAAGTATTAATTTATTTGTAAGAAAATTGCTACAAAATTTTATTTTTATTTTAAAAGTTTCATAATAAATGGTCTAGTAGTTTACTTTGAATTTCATTAAATATCATTCTCATTGTTTCAGTAGATATTTAATCAGAATTGCCAGACATTTGAGGTAAGTATAGACTTCGGGCCATTTGCACAATTCGACTAGTCTAAGCTGCAGTTCATTGAGTCGCGCCGCCAAAATACCGCCCCCGCCGCCAGCCCCGCGCCCCCCCCCCCCGCCCCGCGCCCCCGCAGTGGCAGTGACCCGAGAACGCACCCCGGTGCACCCCAGACTGCCCCCCGACCCGCAGACACCCCACCCCCTATAATGATTCAATTATTATTTATAGAAATTGCAAGACCGCGACTTTAAAATATTTTATTGAGTTGCAGGTATATTTTTTTGTATTCAGTTATTGATTGTTTCTATAGTGTATTGTGGATGTTGTTAAGCGTGGCTAAAGTGGTAATGAAGCGATAGGTTTTATGATCCAAATGGATAATTAAAACTTTGTTGCAGCTGCTTCAAAGCATAGCTAGTTTCCATAGCAGTCATGTGCAAAGTAGACTCACAAGGCGAAATTCGTACAAACACAAAGTTTATAATTTAATGCTAGTTTATTATACTTACTAGTGGCCGCCGGCGACTCCGTTCGCGTGGAAGTCGGTTTCCCGTGGGAATGGTAAAAAGTACCCTATGTGTTGTTCTGATGTATAACCTATATTACTGTAAAGTTTCATCAAAATCCATCCAGTAGTTTTTACGTGAAAGAGTAACAAACATCCATACATCCATCCATACATCCATACTCACAAACTTTCATGATTATAATATTAGTAGAATTCGGTGGGAAGGTTGTAGTAATATTATGGTCTGGTTACTAAATGCAAAATTTGCATTTTTATGGTTGGTTCTTTTACTTCGATTGAATTTACAAAGAAACTGTATTGCATTGCAGATCAAATTGAACTGATACCTCTCCTGTGAAAAAGGTTCGTAACATCTAGACAACAAAGTGACCCTATAAGCGTAGATATAAAAATATAACCGATATTTGGTAACATTATTTCCAGAAACAAATACAGAAAAATAGGCAACCGATAAAAACACTAAAATTACAAATAAAAAATATGAAACCACTTCTTCAAACTTCTAGCTAAACACTCGATGTTGTGAAATAAATTACTTTCGTCCGATATTGATCTGAACAGAAAAGGTTGCGTACGCGCATCTCTGATTAAGCTTTCGCAACTGAATGGAAACTAAAATTCTAGCATGTTCAATAAGAAAAAAACGATAAAAAAATCGTGGACTATCTTCAGGAGATACGGTCAGTTGTTTGGAGAATACTATTATTTTAAATTGTTTTATCTTTTAAATTCTTTATCAGTATGATGGTTATCGAGTAGGTAGCCGTTTTTATCAGCGAGCGTGTCAAAGTGGCCAGTGTCATGCTGTACATACTATATACTCTTTGGTTGCGGAAGAAGATAACACTATGGACGCCATTATCTATCCGTGTTGGTTGACAATGACCGAAATTTTGAATTTAGAATCACACTGGGTTGCTAGTTCATAAAAAAAAACAAACGAATGTGTGACGACTCACTATGTCGCACAGGCAATTTGTTCGTTTACAACGTTTGTTCACAACTTCTTTTTGACCAGTAGTCAGTTTGATTGGGAGATTATTAGTAGGAAGGATAATTAACCAAGCAACCGTTCTCTTGTCATATAAGGAATTATACTGTATGTTTTATAGAGCGCGTGTTATTCTAGCACTACAGTCCATGCTTATAGGCTTGCAAAAATAAAATATAAAAATTGTTTCGTTAACCTAACCTATTATACAACACCACTAATTTACATTGTATCCATTTCTTTTTTCTTGAATTTGAGCAAAGCCAACTTATAACAGGAATCTCGCGTGTTGGTTTTGCTTTAAAATATAACCGGGGTTGTTTTTAAGTTCAGTTCCGCATAAATGCTGTAATGAATGGCCACCTTTAAACTGCAATGGTAATATCATTTGATCTGTTGATAATAACAAACTGGAGATAACAGTAGTATGATATCATTATATGCAACTAAGACATTAATGAGTTGAATGATGTCATCCCAAAATTGTAAGTATAATGTACGGGTCAAAACAATCAAGCAAAAATAATAAGTAAATGAATATAATAATATAAAAATTTTTTTTTTTCAAACAATTAATAAATTAACGCATAATAATCCGTTACAAGAGTCTACAAGAAATTTATTCTATTTTGTGAATAATTAATATTACATTATTTAGAATACGTTTACAGTTTATTTTTGTTTTTAAAGTCATACCCATAAAACATGTTTTCTATTATTTGACAAAAAATAAAGATATTATCCATTTACCACCCAGTTAAATTACCCTTGATAAAAAGATTTTGTTTTAGACCTCAAAGTTTTACAATTAAACACAGCAAAGATCGCAGTCCATCGCCCCGTCGAACGGAGATGCTAAATTTTCATTAGATTTCCCTCGAAAGCCGGTCTGTATCTAAAGCCGAGTTCAGGCAGGAGTGCAGTGTACTCGAGCAAAGGTCAGAGTTAAGGTTAAAGCGGTAGGTGCAGCTAGGGCGGCGGGCTGGGCGGCTGCACACCTGAGGCGGGGGCGCCACATTCACTTTCGCCCGCCGCGCGCCGCGCCGCGCCAGTCAGGGAAAGTCACTCGCCCCGAGCGGACCACTCGCGCGCCACGCTACTCCGCGCCAACTTTCCGACGATGCGACACAACTAACTTTACTCTGGATTATGTGCTAACTGTTCGGGACTACATAAGTTGACAATGCAGTGCTACTCGAAGTTGTCGCCTAAGCGCGAGCCTGTGGACGTGGGGTACGAGGGCGACCTGCAGCGCAGGATGGACTTGGGGCTGGTGTCGAAGGAGTATCGCGGGCCGGTGCTGCTGCCGGCGCCGGCGCCCGCGCACTCCGTGATCCAGTGCATGCGCCCGCCGCCGCCGCCGCCGCCGCCGCCGCCCAGGATGCACAAGCCGCTGCACACCTTCGAGGAACCTTCCAGCTCCATTCCTGACCTAGGTAAGACTTTTACTCTAAGATTTATATATAAGAAGTGGACTGCAAGATTGCTGTGAGTGCATGTGGGATTCGCTTTAAAAATAGAGCGGAAAATTCTTTTAATACCTCGTTATTATGGTTTATATTGGTGTTGTGTGTGTGTGACCTTCCTCTGACTATGCACGTTGAGTATTGCCCGTGGTACGATCCCGCGCGACCTTGACCGTGACGTCCAACGACTCATAAAAACCACAATTACGTTATATAACCGATACCATTGAAAGTAAGTATATAACATCTCTTGGTTGTTTTTTTCTCCTAATTTATAAGCGTCTCGTGTGAATCCATAAGCTTGGGAGATACAACAAAACATTGGAGATAAATTTCTATAAAACAAAGTTTTTAAAATAAAGTTTATTAATAGCTAACAAGGATAATTTGCTTAATTCTCACAAAATTTTCGTCACATCCGTTATACTGCAGGCTTTTAAAAGGCAGGCTTAAAGATTAACAGTAAATTTTGCAATCCCCATTGGAACTGACATTTTTTTTTAAAGTTGAAATGATTTAACCTTTAAGAGCTATCCTGTCCGTACGTTCGCGAATTCGTCGTAGTTCGTTTGATTGGTTGAATTGGATTGCAGTTACCATCACCTTGGATGCAATGCTTCCTGTTTCGGAAAATGTATCACAGTGATTGTAGGTACATGATTTACAGCTAAGTAGTGTGGTTTCCGGGTGATGACGACCAGTCAGAAGGTCACGATGCGATTAAATGTTATATAAACCAATCCTTGAGATAAAAAAACTGTTTAATCAGCTATGTAAACAATGGGTTAATGATATTTTTGCGGAAGACCCAAAAAATTAACCTTAGTGAATAATTATTACGAAATTTGAGTTATTTGTTATTGAAGGAAATTACTAGGCTAAAATCAAAATCGATTAACATTATTTTAGTAAAATTATGATAAATTTTGCTACGAAGCAATATCGATTGTTTTTTTATACCATTGATCGCATAACTTCCAACTTTACTTTACAAGCAAATTAGGAATCGTAAGCGCGTGAAAATTCTTAAGCAAACAGATATCTTCATCAATAACAGGGCCAGTAACCACCAACGAACTATTATTGTATCTACCTGTTCACAAAACACCATCTATTTCCCGAAATTGATATACATACCTACATAAAAATATACCTTTGTATATTTTCGCAAATGCCAGATTAGATAAATACCACAAGGTCAGAGCGACAATCGTGTGACGAGGCCTCATCGGTGTCATTGAGGTTACTGTGACATTGGGCTGATACCGCCACAAAATAATAGCCATATCTTATCTGACGCAATGTCACCGAGACAGGTGCGCGCGACCACCACCGCAAGGGTTAAATCAAATGAGGATGAATTAGGTGAGGCTGTACGCAATAAAAAAAAAAACAAATGTCAGAACTGACATAAGTAAAAAGTATATTCATCGACTAGGTTTCTAACGTCTAATGTTGTAATTTAAGCACGCGGTATTCGAATATCCTTATTAATAAATCTGCATAGTTATGGAGGCACTTGCAGTAAAATAATAATAACTCGGGTAAATACGTCCATAAATTACCTAAATAAACAGGAAGTTAAATTTGAAATCCACACATATCCATATTCAAACTAATGCAAAAGGAAATAATTTCGCAAAACACTTGTTATCGCGATGTAGCCTTCAGTAAGAGCAAATTACTTCCTACTTCGCGATATAAACGATATCTAACTTTATCACTATAATTAGATACATACAAATATATCATTTAGTTCTGAAAATATAATATATAACATATTTTTATAAAATATAGCTACTAATTTCGATGTAGGTACCTGACCCACGTATAGGTTACTAAAATGACATTGGTCAAAATGTGACTTTGTAAAATATAAAACACAATACAAGGTCAGTTATTATTCATCAAAAAACAACAAGGATCGACAGCGGAACATAATTAATTTATATTTGCGACAAGCTTTACATTTAGCAATAAAGTGCCTTAGAAATAAATTATACCTTCGTACTTATATTTCGCAGATAGCTCAAAAGTTGAGACAAATAAAATTTGAATCATGCGTAATAGTTTCAATCAAAATTTTAATCTATTACAAAATCACACTTACATATCCGTATAAATTAAAGATATTTATAAATATACAGTGTTAATCTGATAAACTATTTATTCATTTTGAATGTAATAAACGTAAAGTACGATTTCTCTATAAAAATAAGAATCCGAGATCGCAATTCTGCTCCATTAATCTATACATCTATGTTTTCTATGTATACAAATGTAAAGTATACGCGTATTATAGAGCACACAACGTAGATATGCGAATACAGGGAAGTGGCAGCGCGACCTTGCGCGAGGTCGCCGCGTCACTCGCAACGCTGCTAATAAATACTTTCGTAACATAAACAGACATTTGCAAACCATCTTATTGTTCTCATGTTTAACTGAAATGTGTCGAGTCAGGTTTCAGTTTCAGCGGGAATAAGAAATTTAAACACAGGTTAGATTAGCTTAATAAGTTGAGACGAGTCGAATACAATATTTTATTGGCTCCGCTAATTAATATATTTAAATTAAAATCAAACAATGTTTTCAAACCGAATACATTTTGTTTCTAAAACAAGCAACTTTACAATGGGATAATATATTTAAATATTGACTTATATTTTCGGCTCTGAAAAGATTATGTAATTAAGCGTAGGAACTTAAGTTACATCACTATTACTTCATTTACTTTCTTTGTTCATTTAGTAGAGCAAAGGAGCTCGTACAAAGTAGTAATCAACTGTACTTATCAATAGAAGTTAATAAACATTATCTTGTTGCAAGTTATAAACAAACTTTATAACAAATCGCTATATAACAGTAGGTTCTACAAAGTATATAGATTTCCGTTCCCGTTCGCATTGAAAAGCTTGTCTATTATAATGGTTGCAATCGATTCGCAGTCTCCGCCGCTAGAGAGCAGCACTATCTCCTGGCCCCTCTCCCCCCGGCCCCCGCATCCCGCGCGGGATGCGCCCTGGATCACGGTCACGGACGACACGTGATCCCGTATAATCCCATCACTATGACTCATTAATCACTAAGCAAGCGACTTAGCTAGATTTTCACCGTGTTTGTTTGCGGAGTTTATAATAAGTATGGGTTAGCCGGTTAAAGGGTTAATATAATATTATTGGAATATTCTAATCCTACTAATATTATAAATGTGAAAGTTTGTGAGTATGTATGGATGTTTGTTACTTTTTTACGTAAAAAATACCGGACGGATTTGGATGAAACTTTACAGTAATATAGATTATACATCAGAATAACACGTAGGGTACTTTTTACCGCGGGAAATTTTCTCATTCCCACGGGAAACCGACTTACATTATAAACGTGTTATAACTATGGCGTGTTATCGAATGTTATGTATGTTATGTTAGAAGAAGTCATAAGATGGATATTTAAAATATTTTGTTTGCGTGAGTGAGAGACGTAGAGAGTTGGCCAGCTGATTTGTCGATAAAAACCACACGAGCACACATTTTAAAGTCAACTTTTGAAGGTTGCTGATAAGAAATCACTTTATGTGTGCCAATAAATTTGTAGTTTTGTTATATACCTAGACATTATATTTTGTAAGATAACAAACGGTTTAGAAATTCGCTAGGTAGTACTTATTGCCAAGAAAGTAGTCGTTATTCGCCCTATTTTGGTTAGTAACATGTTAACCCCGCAAGTGTCCCTGGCCCCGGTCTCAGTTTCACGGCCGAGGTGAATGCAGCTCTGTTATGCCCCCGAGGCTAACTTGCTATTAACGATTTTCGTTATTTGATTTATAGCTTTAAAATAACAACACTTATAGAAATAAATACAATGAAATTGGAAATAAGCCTATAAAGGTTGCCATGAATAAACAAACGGGAAACCTTTACATAGTCAAGTGGCTATTGAACAGTGCAAAACTAAACTTAGCAAGCAAACTAGAGCAAACTCTGTAATAACACTCCACGTGCAGTGGGCTCAATAGCAAACTGTTTGTTCCGCAAAAGGACTCATTTTTCTTCTATATAAAAGGTTCCATACAATTATTTTCCTTAAGGAATAAAGCCAGAAGAGGAATAACTCGCAAGGCTGCACGAGGCCGGCCGTGACCCTCGCACTGGGCCCGCGGTTGCCATGGTCACGCTCGATACATGCGCGCGCCGATGCATCCGGAAATCTATTCCATAGACACACTTCACCCCATTTTATTGGGGGCAACCGAAGTCACATTGATGTAGGTACTGCCGTTTAAAGGTTAAGTTGTAAGACGGTTTAGGGGAAATCTTGTTGTATGTAGCAGAATAGGACGGCGTTTAAAAACTGTGTATACTTGTGATTTCAGTAATATTAACCGAAAATATAAGTTTAATTCCTTTAATTGTAATGAAATTGATTAAAAAAAATTAGGACTGTTGGTTTCGTAGAGATATATTCGAATGTTACAGTATATTTATGTAAGCTATAAAGAGTAAGTATCTTCGCTTTCACACGATTGAAACAATGTGCCAATATCCGAATAAAGATTGCACTCATTGACCTTGACCAAAGAAGTACATAAATTCATTTATAAACAACCACACAACGAAAATGAACCAGTGCCCACGTAGTAATACAACAAACTGCAGCCGGTTAATGCTTACAGACGAGTCGCAAACATGTTTAAAACATTGAAGCCCACAGACAGACATGGAGTGATTTGCAAACAATGCAAACGTGGTCCTTTTCAGGTTTTCTGCGATAGTTTTAGGACCAAGTCGAAGGGTTGAGCCGTTAGCGAACCTTTGGTACCAGGAGCGCAGAAGTGTGCAAGTGGTCGTTGCACCGATGCCCTTGCCGCGTCACCGTACGTCAGGTCATTGCGAACGGCGTCAGCGACGCGATATTTCGTAAACACGACAAAGAATATATGGACAGATAACTTAGCACATTAATGCTTCTGAACTGCAGGATGTCTATATTTTTTTTAACTTTAATAAGTAAGGGCTTTACATAATTAAACCTATGTCAATATAGTTATCACTGTAGGAAGTCATGTACGCATAGTTGAGTCTGTGTTGATTTCCTTACAATTGTGACTATTTTAAGAGCACTTACTATTTAACGATCGAACTTATGACACAATAGGTACAGCAAATTATGTGAATAATAAAAAAAATGTTGTATCTATACCCCTTTGCTCTACATTGCATGTTGGTACTTCTACAGAAGAAATGCATTTTCAACGTGCTTGAATGTAACCAATGAAATTCGCTAAACACCACTACGTTTTCTGCCCACGTCACTGCAATATTGGCAAACGCATGCGCAATATTGTCGTCTCTTTCACACGCGTAACAAATGCATTTATTCGCAGCTGCATACAAGTCACAAAGTGCATCGAGATTTGTTAGCTCCTCAATACTTCGCCGTTCCTGGTAGAATAATAGTGAAAACTTGCAGTTCGAAACCAAATGACACTATGCTTGGCAGTAAATGAATCGTATCAATTGAAAGTGAGCAATTTAAGTTAAATAACTCTGTGGCAGTGACCGATACATACTTTGTTAATTACTCTTGATTGTTATCGATGCATTTTTGCCTTACTCTCAGTTTTCATGCAAGCTTGGAAAGAGTATCTTTTTTCTGTAAATGTGAAATTAATAAATACTCTTACAATTTATAAACACACAAAGTTCATAAATGCTTAAGATGCTCTGCCTATCACTACATAGTATAAAACAAAGTCGTTTTCTCTGTCCCTATGTACCTTTGTATGCTTAAATCTTTAAAACTACGAAACGGATTTTGATGCAGTTTTTTAATAGATACAATGATTCAAGAGGAAGGTTTACATGAAAAATTACATAGTACAGATAAAGGAGTTTTACTTCGAATTTAACGCGTGCGAAGCCGCGCGGGTAAAAGCTAGTTAAGTATAAAATATAAAAATAACTCCTCAGCTTTCAACCAAAGCCTTTGTACGTGTAAAAAGGTTACAAAACTTTGATATAGATTGCAAGAGTGTCGCGTTTCGTTGCAACCAAGTGCATCCAAGTACCAGGCGAACATGACTGGGTGAGAAGTGTGTGTGCACTGCGCTACGTTGCATTGATAAAATACCTTTGTAAATGCAGTAACGTACAATACTTGACTTTAAACTGAATTTAATGAATGATAACGCTAAGGGTGCGCAAAGGTTATCACAATAGAAAAATCTATTCAATCACATTTTTTTCAAATATTCGTTTGAATCATAACGAATATTAGGTTAAACTTTGAGTAAAATTTGTTTTTTTAGGTAAATATATATTGGTATAATGTAGCTAACGAATAGAAAAACTTATGAAATCAAGTTTTAGTACAAAAAAGTTTAAAACATTCTTAAATCAAATGTTATGAAAACAAACCAAATCTTATAGTGGCAGATGTGGTGCGATCATCAAGTTATCAAAACAAATCCACTTGAGCAAATATTTTTCATTATAATCGATTCAATAAAATATTATCACTTTCGATAATGTAATAATATGCACCGATCAGTAAACATTGCATTCAAATTTTAAAATGTGAATTATATTTTTATTATCTTGAAATTTAAACAATGCTTAATGAGTCAATCTTTTGTGAAGATAACCTATCTTTTTAATTACTTTGTCTCATCTTTAGTAAAACACAAATTGACCCCTTTAACTGCGTAGCAACTAGAAATTTATTTTAACTATAGATACTTTCGTTATTTATTTTTTTCATCACCTAGTTACATAGATATAGGTAAAAAGTTGTTTTTATTATTTGTTTTCTATTTGTGACTTTACGAAAGCATTTTTTCCAGAAAAAAAAATCATATTCCAATTTCAAACTTTTAAACTTTTCGAATTTTAATAATTATACAAATGGCTGTAACCGACCATAGACAACTAATGTTCTATTAAGCTAAATGTGATATCGCTCTCACTTTTGCGTGCGTATGATTGCTTGGTGCATGGTTGCATATTCGCGTCGGTGTCTAGCGCAACTAGAAAGTATGAAGGTGAGTGCAATGTACTGAGTTCAAGTTTAAACTCTGTGCAGTAAAGGTCGGTGAGATCAAAGTAGAAGAAATTAGACGGAGTCGTTTTTAATTTAAAAACAAAAGCACTTTTACTGTTTTGAATAAAAGCTTTAGTTTTTTTAGTTTTTTTTTCAAATTTTGTAAATAGGTTATTAATGTAGGGCTTTCTTGAGGCAATATTTTTTAATAGTACCTACAGCTTATATAGTTAATTTGAAAGCTTTTATACCGTGTTAAAATTTATAGGTTTTATTTTCAATCAAATTTATTTTGTAATGGATTGTTGTGGATGGTTCTAAATTATATTTTATGGACTTATTTAAAAACTTTGCAGAACCAAAAGGTTTAAGTGTTATAGCTTGAATGTGTAAATCAATTTAGTATAGACAACCTATAGAGACCAGTAGCTTTTATTATTGAAAACTATCTGATTACGACAAAACTGGGACAAGCTAGTCCTTTATAAATTACAACTACTTAAAGCTAACGTATTTTTGTATCAAATCAAAATTGTAGTTCAATAGACTACCGCGTTCAAACTAACAAACATCAAAACAAACGCATCTACATTTTTGCCAATATTACGTATACAATCATTCTAGCCTCTTCTATTCTTCTAAGACTGTATTTTTCCAACGTTGCCGTGCGCAAGTTAGTCGGAGGTTAATTGCAGGATCGTTGCACTTCTAACGCCTGCGCCGGCGCAGTTGGTTCAACGATCGCGCGCAGCTGCCGGGAAATACATCTCTACACTATTTTAGTTCAACCATTCCTGTTCTAGGAGGCTGGCTGTGTTTTCTAATGCTTGTGTGAAATAGAATAAAAGGAACATTCTAGATAATCATCTAGAATTCTTTTCACATTGATTTCTGTAGACACAATCTTAAATGTGAGGAAAATGATGAAAATGTCGGCGTATCTGTAAATATGAATTTATTTGGGTAGACCGGTAAGACCTTAAAAGTATGTAATTACTACGTATGAAATACTAGGTATGAAATAAATTACTCATCTGCTATTGCCGCTAGAATATAAAAAGCTATAAGATAACCGGCAATCTTCCTTTTTTATTATTTTTAAATTTTCACAATAAATATCAAATTTTAATTTTCGCCGTTTATAAAGCACTTATGTACTTATACTTTCAAAAAAAGACTTCTAAGGTACTTACTGTCTTCATATAACTTTAAAACCTGCATTTATCTTTAAAATTTCTAAATAACAAATTTTATTGTCACATAAATGAAGATGTCTGTTTTATTCCTTTCATTAAACTTTTACTGCACCTTACAAAAAACCTAGTAAGCAATAAACAAATTAAAATAATAGATAGCTTTGTGATCAAACCAAACCACAACAACTTTTTTTCAAACATCTCTAATTACAAGCTATTCCGATTGCGTACGCGCATAAAACCGTGAATGCATTATTGTTAATGTCTCTGTGTACGTACTAGAGCGGTATAGGATCTAGATTCACTTGCGCCGGCGCACTTAGTAGTGTGAAGTTCAGCAGGCCGTTGCACTTTCGATGCGAATAGAATGCGCGCGCGCGGGACGAAAGCGAGATCGATGCCAGTACTTAGATCATACTTGGTAATAAATACAGTGTTGTTTATTATATACTATTGGAAAAATTTAAAAATGTGTTTCTGTGCTTTTTTGACAGTTAAGCCGTTAGTCTTAATGGATAAAATGAAGGTCAAATGATATTATTTGTTTTCTAACGTAGTACAAAGAAACTAGTAAAAACAGAAACGCTTTTCTAAAAAAACGAATAAGGCGAAACGATTTCACGGCGGCTGGCCCGAGCTTTCTCACATATTTATCATAACTCCATAACCTACCCCACAGGATTAGAAACTCGTTCCTGAGTATAAACCCGCGCTTGGTTAAGTCAAGTACGAGTATATAACAGTTGGTTGAACCTTGGTCTAGGAATAGAAAAAAGAACTAGTTGCAGCGTTAGAAGTAAGTATCTAAGCTGCGGGTGCAGTGGACTGCGCGGGGCTACTGACCTCGGCCGTAGTTGGCGTAGACGCCTAGGCGGAACGTAGCCGCTACGAATATCATGAGTGGACCATAGAGAACCTTTGTGACGGACCATAACTTTTTTTTACTATGAACAAAAGCTAAATAAAAAAAAATATTTTAAAACTAAATTTAATATATTTTTGTATTTACGAGCACTACAAAAAGCAATTTTTTATACAGAAATCCAATTATAACGTGACTCAAAGAGAGCTTAGTTCCTGAAAGAAAAATTGGGATAACCGATGACGTGTCCTGGGGGTCGATACTGGAATTTCCGAAGTAAGAAATTCAGGGAATGTGTCATTGTGTCTAAAATATACATTTATGGCGATCTATAAGTTATTTACGGCTTTCATAATTTATCAAAACGCTTTAAACTTTAAAGAATTATAAATCCAAGATTGAGAAATGACTTACAAACATATACTTAGAACATAACAATATATTTTCTTATGTTCAAATTTTTTTAGTATACCGTCGATTAAGCTTTTAATATTGTTTTCGGAAAAAACAATCACTTATGATTCGTAACTTGCGAATCGACACAAACTGTTCAATTTACATTTTGTTTGTCCTCTTCGGTATTTGTTTTTCTCGGATTTGAATTAGTATTGTGATGTATTCCGTTTAGGTTATATTGTTCAGTGCGGTGAATACTTTAGTGTGGTAATATCGAGTTGTGATGAAGCGGCGATGTCGATGGCACTCGGGTCAAGTTCACGGTGCGTGGACGATGCGGTTTCAAAATTAGAATTTTTGTTGTTAAGTTGGCTGAACTGAAGAAGTTTTTTTTAAAACGAGCTTTGGTGAAGGGATATTTTGCCAGCTTAGTTTAGTAAAATTTATTTTATATGAATTAAAAATGGTCGAATTCTTTGTTTTCATTTTATAACAATAAAAATAAGAATAAAAGTAATGTATCTTTTTAGAGTATAAATAGTTGATTAAATCTTAAAACGATAGTTTATTTCCGCCTTAGGACATATAATGTGTATTTTAAATTAGGTTTTAAACAATATTAGTTATATATAATGGCAAGAACCACATACCCCTACTTCCACCGTTAGGAAAGTGCAAGTGAAAATGTGCAATAATGTCTAGTTACAGTACGACAGGTTTGCCGTTCAACCACCTAATAATTGGCCACCATAATCTCACCGCTAATTATTGGACACTGAAGCCTGCAATTTTCTCATAACTCAGGAAACCTAAGGCCTTCCTACACCTGTGCTGTGAACCACAAAATGCCATTATCAAGCATTGTGCCTAATAATAACTTGATACAATAACAGTGTAAGTTTTCTCCGAGGATGTAAAGCCTAACAAAACTCCAACTCTATACAAAATGTTCAGAAAGAACGCTTTCTATTTCAGTAAAGCGGCCAGACTTCTAAGAAATTAGAATACACATTAAAACATCGATGTTTAATAAAGATTCGAGACGTTTGCATATTCAAAAATAACATACCATCAAAAAAACAGTGAGTAAATAGTTTAAAGAAAGCTTTAAGAAGCAATAGATCTATAACAATAATATAATAATCAACAATGCACGTAGAACACTTGTTGCCAGAGATATAAAAAAATATCTCCTACAGGTTTTGTATCAGGTCTTCATTTAGGACGAGTTATAGCAATATTACTATGTTAATAATATCAATATTGCGTGTCATTGGAAGCATGATTAACATCACATTCCTGAACACAAAAGGACCATTTTATTGATGTAAAAAAATTTTGAAAGCAAGTCAAGTTTATGTTTGTTTTGATTTGCTATCGTCAATCTATTTTAACAACATTAAGCAACTTTTTGTTAGTTCATATTTTTATCTTGTGTGAAACGCGTCGCAGTTAGTTTTAATGTGAGTATTTGCAGTAGTCGAATACTCATAAATTATAATAATATATCGCTCTATTTTACACATATCATTTATATTCGACATGCAACTATGTTACACTAATCTTTCAACACTAGTTTCCCATCAATACTTTAAAATCATTCGCCTTTATTCCTAACTAATTATCTCAATACATCTAACTACAATATCTAACAGATTAAAATCTAATCTTACACTTAAGTTTAGATATTAGATATACTTGTGCAGTTTGCACGCTATTCTGTAGCTCCGGTGACCGACCGATCGGCAGTTGACCTCGCGGAGTACCAACCGTCGCCGCCGACCAAACGTGAGAAAATAACGCTTTTTCATTGCATTTGAAGAGAAAACTTTCAAGTTGTTGGTACTGGAAAATTGTATGCGTTTGTTGGTAGGTAGTTGTAAAGGTTTGTATAAGTTTTTGGTGATTGTTCAGCGAGCAATTTTCTTTAAATATTCTTTAGTGTAATAGTAATTTAAAGTAGTTTTTTTTAAACTTATTTATATGTCCCTAAATCGTAGGTAAAGCACTCGTGTACTCTTTTTTAAATTAAGTTTATTACAAAAATGCAATTTTATAGGGATTACCTTTATTACAATTAAAATACCGATACAAAAAAGGCAATACTAGTCCAGAATTTCATTAATATCTTACATTAAATTGCTAGTTTAGAAAAAACGTATCAGAAGCGATTATTTACGAACAATTAAGTAATTATTAAAAACGTTTAATATTAAACATGCAGCAACCTAATTGAGATGCGGCTAATGATATGAAATAACGTAATTATAAGCTAGTTTGATAAGTAAACAAAATAGACACACGATAAATTCTTAAGTCATGCAATTATACATAACTCAATTTATAATTAATTGATCGGATGTTGATTTGTAATCGTAAACTGTTTATTGACCCGATAATATTATTTCAAAAAACAATATAATGTAATTGTATATTTATCTTTGGAATAAAACTAAGACAAGAAAAAGAAAGACGTGTTGATAGAGTGTTACCAAATCTTCTGAACGAACATCAAACGTATACGAAAACAAAAATAGAATTTCTAATTAGTGAGATATTCCCTGACTCGTTTACTAATTCGTAACCGTATAACTTTGCCATATCGGGACAGGTTTAAAAACAAAAAAAAGGTATTAAAAAGTTGATACTTACATCAAACTTCCTACAACAAAAAAATGATGTTGAAGTTTTACTAGTTGAACTTTCGTACCAAAATTGAATTCTTAGAATTATTTTCTTCTGCAGTGTGATCTAAAAAACAACAATCATTAATTTAATACCTAATAATTTTGGGAAAATAACAATTTAAATTTGAGGATCGTATAACTTTTAAGAACCAACAAACAAAATAAATTAAAAAAAACTTGGCTGACAAACTGTCTTTGCTTTTTCAAAAACAGGAAAAAGTTATCAAAAAAAAAAGGTACGTCGCGTCGCCCAGTTTCGGAACATTCATTGCGCGTTTTGGCGGGCGCGCGCGGATGGCAGTATTTATAATGCGCGCGCAGATAGCCGGCTGGTTCGTTGGCCGTGCCCAAGGCCCCGCGGTCAGGGACAAAACGCAAAGCCCGAGTAAGAACCAAGTTCAGCTAACTTCACAATGCTGATTTATGTAAGATGCCGGAAAATTATGTAAAGTCGGGGAAATAAAACGGTGTTGCGAATACGAAAATGGGTTTGAATGTTTTTGCTGGGGTTGCTAACCTAACCTTATGTAGAAGTCAGAGTCTTGATTTTAACTACAAATTTATAAGTAGAAATATGTAGTAGCTGTTATGTAAAAGGCAAAACTTAATATCAGATATGATTATTATAATTACAATAATAAAATTAATAAATAATAATAAACCTCCAGACTGACAAACCAACTATGTGGCCCTAAACTAAGCAAAGCTTGTACTACACAATGGACTAGGGGAGAACCTAGTTACAACCAGACACTAGCTAATATTGACCATTTTTCGGAATTGGCCCGACCCGGGGATCGAACCCGGAACCATCCGTTTAGCAGTCCGCTATATATACCGCTGAACCACAGAGGTCGTAATATTATTATTAACGTCATATTATTAACAAATATAGATATTACAGCTTATCTTTGCGCATGACTTCAGGTGCTAATGGCTGGCTTTTGATTGGATGTTTGACGCACAAAACTGTGCTTAAAGATAAGTTGAACTTTATATCAATGAAATTAACTTAGTAAACTGTAACATTTTCTACTACCAAATTATTTATGGAACAAACACAATCCAATAATCAGCAAAACTTCCTCATTTCCCATAACGCAGACACATTATCCGCGCTAGTAATCCGTTATTTCCTCCCCAATTCGGTTTACATGTAGCTGTGTGTTCCGTGTCCCATAATCCCTGCGCGGGGGTAGTTGCAACCTGCCTCCCGTCTGACCCACTCCGGGGGGGCTCCCGTTCACTCTCACTAACCCACTGCAGCGAGCCTGGCTGCAGTGTTCGACGATTTCGAGGATCGGATGCGTTCTTTTAGAATTATTAAAAAATATACAAAGCGTATGAAAAAATGCACATGTAAAATGGTTAAATATAAATAGGTCTATAGGCTTTTACAAAAAAAAAAAAATTTATAAATACACAGTATGATGTTACATTAAAATACCTGAATGTTTCCTGATTTTTGGGTATTGTGATTCTTAGCAATTTTTTATTAAAAAAATTCTCCTTGAAACGGAGGCACTTACAGTATTATATACCTATTTCACGAGAGTGAGAAACATTTCACAATAATTACCAAGATCAAAGCACCTCCTTGCAGATGTAGGTACCAGACAGCCCTCTTTCTGTCCCCGCGTCTCGTCGCTATGTACATAGTGCCGCCTACAAGTACTTCTTGCATTCAGTTCCCAACGATGTCCCTACTTCCCTTAGATTACCGAGACCGGTGTTTTGTGCAACCCTTGCAGCCCACTCATGTCTAAGAGCCCCGCAAAAATAGCTCGCATAATTTTCGTCTCCGCTTCCCTAGGTTTTGTTCGTAAATGCTCAAAAGTACGTCGGTTTTTTTATGTCTGCAAGTCGGTGGTGAAAGCGCCAGGGTTGCGGGGGTGAGGCATGGTGCGGGGCGCGGGGCGGGACGAGGGGAAGTGCCTCCATGTCTAGACTGGGTCGCTAGTTTTCCGGGCTTTGGCTGCAGTCACCCACTCACTGCAGTGTTGCCAACTTATAGGTATGTGGTTGGTCTGAGGACCCTCGTTTTTGTGTTACCTCCGTGTATCAGAGTGTAGCGCGGGGGAGGTAGCAGAAAGTTATGTGGGGAAGGATCAATATCGTCTACGGCTTTTGATTGCACCGCGTGCTTTTACAATGTCACGCTTAGGTTTGTGCGTCGCGTGTTCGTACATTAAAGGACTTGAAATTTCAGGGTGAGCGCATTGAACTATTTTAATGCGGATTAATAAATTACCATATTATGTATTTATAACCTTTACGTTTTCCGGTACTTAACTTGGTTCAGGTTATTGTTTTAGAAGTTTCCTACTAACCCGCAGTAAATGGGCATATTATGTTAGCGTGTTTCTAAGAAATAGTTGGGTGTCTAATGTCTTGTGAAGTGGACACTGTTACAGCCATTTCTAGGAGGGTGGTTGTTAGCTAAACAATCGTTGATGTCCTTTCATAGTTCTATGACAATAGGCCATTTTCTTATAAGCATCCTTTGTTGAGACGCATGTCTGCTGTAGTTTTAATCGACGGAAAATCTTATAAATTACTTATGTTGTTATATATATATTAGCTAGAACAGCAACGCAATTTATACCTGCTTTTTTCAATGACTTATAGTCCTGAATTTATAATAATGTCTACATTTGAAATCATAGCAATTGTATAGCAACAACCAAAAAAAGCAAAATACAGAGCCAAAGCCTTGAGCGATAGTTTGAAGGCCTACGTATTGGAGGCCACGACCGAAGGTTCTACTTTATTCAAATACAAATCTATTATCCGCTGTCATTAAACGAGTTACTAATTTACCGACATCGATCCCACAGTTACTGGCAACACCACGCGCAGGTAAAGCACGTTCTATTTTCAGAATTTAAAACTATAAACATCGGGCGCCCTAACTACCGGTGCTTGAAATAGTGCACTAATAATATTTCGTAATCAGGGGTTGGTAGCACTGTGTAGGTATATTTAGGCGGGGGCGGGGTGGCGGGGCGCGGGGGGCGGGCAGGGCGACGACCGTGAACGCGCGCCATCGATCCTGGGCCATACCCTCGCTCAACCAGAAACATAATGCAGCGGGCGAAGAGGCCACCCTAAGAAATGTTAAGAATATTTTTCATATTAACTAGTTAGGTTTACAACTAATTGTTCATAATTTTCATATTTTTTTATAATGGCAATGTAATTTTCGAGCGATAGTATTGCTAATTAAAAACAATTAAACATCTAATTGATTTGGCAAAGCATCACTCAGCTAGCACCGTTAATTTGTAAAATGTCTTTTCATTGTTATTTTCTTATTGGTGATGCCAAAATAACAGTTTTAAATTGCTGTGTTACTATGTTACATCGTGCCTACATAGTTTTGTTTTGTAAGATTCCCACAATGTTGTAGCCAACGAACTATCGCAGACTTGGCATAGGTGATATCTGTCTGATGACAGATGTGCCTTTAAATAATTTCTGTTTAGAAATTCACGTCATTTCCAAAGATAAATGTAGTTGGAGTTATAATTTCACATTGCAAATCGATTTCCTTTTTTCTCGGCAACATTTTCCGTATTTTTTTAGGAAAATACAAAGGGCTGTCCGCGTCTTAGACTGCACCCTTCTTAGCTACCCCTCGATGTAATAACGAAATGAAAGTTACTGGGGTGCGGCGGTCACGGGGGTAAAATAGACAAACATAAGTAAACGTTTTCGTAAACATACATTTTTCCACATCTTAGTAACAAGTACATACAAAGTGTCTTTGATGTAAAGGTATAGTACTATAACAAAGGTCTTGGGTTCAAGTTCCACTCCAGTACTAGACACACATACTAATTAAACATTTTCTTAAATATTACAGAGTAGTATGTACATATTACGTACAATTAGATGGAAATCGTAAAGGTCTGTGACAATTATATGAAAAATCCATTCATCCAATTATTTCCATCCTAAAACACCAAGTTTAGCAAATTATTTCAAACACAACAAAACAGAATAAACTTCGGTCTAAATATTTATTTAGAACGCCAATTAATAGATATTTAATAATAGTCCACTCTGTCTTAAAATACTTAGGCTCTACAGAGTTGTATGGAGAAGGGAATTTAGACCCTTTAATTAAACCGAAGGTTGTGGAGATAAATTTCGTCAAGGGCATCTAATTGTTTTAGACGACCTCCAATAAAAGGGTGGTTATTTCTATTGAACTAATTTAGGTAAGTATTTTTTTAAGTTGTTGACGAAACGTAATCTTGATTCGTTTTTTAAACTTATATTAGCTCTCGTCAATTTTAATTGCGAGACATACCACTAATCAGTTTCATCGTCCAACAAAATTGCAATTGCAGTTCATACCCAAGTTTGAAAAACGAATTACCAACAAACCAAACTCAGAATGCACTCAATTTCTAGCAGGGTAAAGGTCCCATCCCACGAATGTCGTACAAGGGCGCAGTCACGGCCGCCGGTCGATACTGCACCGCACGCAGCTTCCGTACTAAAACTAACCCTGGTATGCAGGTTAGTGCAAGAAGAGCTGTCTGGCTGGTTAGAAAAATTTTGGTATGTCAAAAAATTTATTCGAATAATATGGAACACTTGGTAGAGAGGGTACTTAGAAGGTTTAACTTCACATACTAGCAACATATGATTTAAGGAGTCCTAAATGCTTATGTGATCTAAAATTCGTTTTCCTAAATGGAGGTTCCTAAATTAAACAAATTCACCAGTGTGGATAATAGATTACAGCCAAGTCATACCTAAATTAGTTACATTTCTCCGGTAAGTATTGCTATAAAACGCTTCTTGATCCTAGAAATGTTTAAGAAAATAACTCTTATCTAAATCATCTATAATCTTCTCATTTCCGTTATCCATCTCATTCTTGATAATACCCAAGGAATCGCAAGAAATCTCACCCAATTCACAAACTACAGACCCCGTGATCAATATCAAGATGTTTGCGTAAAAATCCCTTTCTTCTTTCCTTCTCTAACACGTGGCAATGGATTTACCCTTGAATTTGGCTAGGGCGGTATTCTCGCCCTTCAAACTGCGGGTCATTGCCCTGTACATCCAAAAACCTACGCATTACGTGTTTGAGATCTCTGGGAAGCGACCAAAATAACTGATACGTTGTAATATCGTGTTAGGATAATACTGGTTAATTGGTAATTGGTATCTAAATGTGGAAATAATGAATACGTTAGGGATGAAATTGTTATTCTTTCCATTGAGAAAAAAGCTTTTTACCGGAAGATAAGGAAATTTACTTTATTTGTCTTTAAAAACTTTGAAGTATCTGCTACTGAACTAGTGATTTACCTTTTTTGTCTCAAAGGGAACCTAGGTATGATTACCACGTGTGAGATGACGTATTAGTGATTTTTAAAAATAAGGATTATTTGCTACGCAGCAATAGCTAATTAAGATATCAAATCTTATCTTAATTTAAAAAAACACGTCTCAGTGTCTCATTAAAGTACCTTAATGATAACCTAGTTGATATGATTTTTTTTAATTTTCTATAGATTACCCCTTTTACTTCCTATTTAGATTAGGTAAACCATAAAGTAAGCTATGTGTCTTTTTGCTATACCCTTCTTTCAGGATGAAAAAAGTAAACTTGGAAAATAAAAGTTCTAAGTTAAGTAATTAAATAATTATTTCCCACAAATTCGACGTTATAGTTTGGTTCATACTTTATTTTGTAAACCACATACGCATAATTATTGTAATTTTCTTTCGTACACGTTAGAAATCATTCATTGTGTCGTATTCATATTGTGAAGATATGGCTCTATGATAGCTGATTGAAGCCGGTAGTTATCTATTTAGTATTTCTACATCTAACGCTCGGTCTATATACTAGAAACCTATATACTCATAGTACATAAATCGTGTGGCATTGAGCACTAATAATAATATAGGTGAACTTGACATTGAGCTCGGAGGCTCGTCATCGTAACAAGTAGCCATCTCTTTCAGACGCACCATCGAGAAGAGAGTGCGACAAGGATGCAACACAATCTCGATTATAGGTCAGTTGTATGTTTGTTCCGGACGATACTAAAGTCGACTGGAGGTCGCATTACGCGAGCATTTTTAAACAAAACATAAGCTAAAATCAACACATTAATCAAAGATGCTAAATTGAGTTGAATCACCACGAGGTAGTTTCAATGTCGGGCCTGTGTACACAGTTTACTGGCCGAAAGACCTTTTTGTCCTTCTTCATTGACAATACGCCATACTTGTGCAATTTCCACATACCTAGTTATGTGGGATGATATTAATTTATCACCGCGTATTGTAGGTCAGTTATTGTAAAACACGAACAACTTTACCCAATGACATAAAAAATAACAGATGTGATTATCTTTTTATGTATTAAAACATCTCATTAATTTGTTTATCAAAACAAAACAAAAACTTTAAGTTCTCAGGTTTATTTTCCGAATACGCAATAAAGCGATATCTGTTTACATTTTCCGGAACTTTCACAACGTAAGGTTTACGACTACGCGTACAGCCTTCGAGCTTCGAGAAAATTGCGATAGAGGGCGTTGAAAGTTTGTGTTTCAGTCTTGGGCGGGTGAGATAGATGGCGCTACTTGTTTTTGTAAAGTAGAACTTTTATTTTTTGTCTCTAATATGGAATACATTATTAATATTTGTTCCGATGCGTCAAATTAAATAAATATAGGTTAACTATTGACGATTCAAAAAATATTTTTGTAAGCAAGGGCACTAATAACTGTTTGGCACATCGATGTCTATCTGACAGGATTTATAGCTCAACAATCAGCGATAAAACGCAATTTTTTCAATTATTTTTCTAAAATTACTAGTAAAAAGCAGGTATTGCTCAACAAGCGCGCGTAGTGTTGGTTGCGTGTCGCGGCGCCACGTAACGGCGATGACGCGCGATGCGTCACTCCACGACTCGCGGGTCGACGCACTTGCCCAAACCGCACACTGACTTACTAGCAACAAGGTGCATTTCACCAGGATAACGTTATCAGCTGATAAATTTATATTGTATCCTGAAAATGATAAGTCACTCACCTAGATAGATAGAAATAGAATTGATGTCTGACGATAGATTTTTAAGTTAGTACTTCCTTAACCTACTGTGTAATTTGGTTTGAATTATTTATTTACAATAAACTATTATTACTTTAAACAAAACAGTTAATTTAATTATAGAGCCCAATATAAAATGTAGAGCTCACGTTGTATAGTTCCGCTACTCGACAATAGATGGCGCTAGTAGGTGGTTGGTGTCGTTAGTATCAAGTGACAAATGTTGCGTATCGAAAAATAATTATTATCGGGGGAGCTTTGCCTAGCAAAAACGAATATAGCGCAATTTACTAATATTTTAGTATGATTTATCGCGTCCTCGTCTTATAGAATTGAACTCGTGCCCAAACTATATAGTTTTGACCTAAATCTTATTTTGAGTTAGGCAGGTAGGAAAGTGACTAGTCAGTCCCTACGTAATATAAATATGTGTATGCCTGTACCGAGATTAAAACAAAAATAGCATTAAAAAAAACTAATAGGTACCAAAAGTTGAACAAACCCGCTAATCAGTTGCAGATGGACCAATTCATCGATAATTAAAATCACATTAGCGTACTGTAATCGATTATTTTATGACCTACAATAAATCTATTTGTACGAGTTGAATATGCAAACATTGTAATAGATTGGAGAAGGGGTATTATGTATGATAGTTGTTGGTAGGTGTAGCAGCAGTCGGTCGCAACCTTGCAGAGTTTGTTGCTCCGAGGCGAGCGGGGGCAGCGGGGGGCCGCGGGGCGAGGTGAGGCGGGGCGCGGGGGGGGCCACCTCTAGTGACATGCTCTAGCTAGGCAACAGAATAACTTATATCACTAGAATGATTTAAATAATTAAAATATTTCGTTTAATAAAAAACAACTTAAAGATTTATTTTTTTATTTATTTCGCATTTCTTCTTACTACGAGTACTATGCTGTCTAAGAGGCCAGCGTAATTTGCTTTTTTGTTGTTTTTTTATTCAAGTCCTAACAACTCTGTGTTATGTTACTTAGTATTATTTATACTGAAACATCTAATAAATATTAATTAAAACTACCTCAAATCATACCTTCACCTAATAAAATGTTCAAAATAATAACATTTCAGCAAAACTCTGATCTAAATAGAAAATATGGTAGGCAGGACTAAAAATTAAAATTTATATATAAAAACGTCAAATATACGGATAAAAATAATATAAAAATATGATAGAAGCTTTCATATTGCGTTATGGTAGCGAGCCCATAAAATTTACTTTATTATTGTTAGAATTTCAAAACGTATAACTGAATCACCAAAGCGTAATATTTTCACGGAAAATGTTATCTGTAATTATAATGTCAAACTAAATGTATCTTATTTTTTTTAAAAAGGAGTAAATAAAACCTAATAAAAATAGCCTTTATCCATAATGGTGTTAACGAGTGATTAAAGCGATTAAAGAGCATTTTTTATTTAGTTGTTTTTAATTATAAGTTAAGAAAAAATTACCACATGGCAAAGTAACCTAGGTCATTATTCGTCTTTAGTTATTTGTGCCAAAAAGGCCGTGATTTTGTAATATATGTGTAACCAACCGCCCGCAGGTTGCATCGAGTCTGCCGAGCAACCGAATCACGTTTATTTTTAGAGTTACTCTTCGAAGGTTTTATATTGCACTCACTATCACAAAGTTTTTATTCAAAACAAAAAAAGTGCGAAATCTTTTGTTGCGAAACCAATGATACGAGACCTCGTCACTCATACATAAGATATATGATAACGAGGTCATGTTAAATTGGTTTTGTGTTGGAACCCAAGCTTGCATTGGTCGGCCTACAACTCTGCTCACATGTTAGGACTAATTCTCCCGATAACTGTAGCTGACAAATTATCTACAGCCGAGGTTTAATGTGCCACTTGCCGGTTGTTCACTTCACCACCTCTGTATTCGTATAAACAACCTTAAAACTATCGCTTCTTGTGGAAATATTTCTGAGAACCACTCGGTGCCCTATTAAACGGATTTTGTAAACTTCGAGAACAACTAAACGCCTGTCGTGCTTCAAAATATTGTTTGAATTTAGAATGGAAATGTCAAGTTGACGTTTCTGACATAAATGTAACTTTTAATTTGCACGTATAGTAGATTACACCTAGAATTTAGTCTACATTAGGTAAAGGTAATAAAAAAAGGTATTTAGGTTCTGAGAAAGATCATTCGAAAAATGTGTACTCCAGTTGTTGTTTTGTCCATTTTCAATTAAGGATATTGTTTTGTTTTTCTTGTATATAAGTTAAGCGACCTATATCCGAAGACAATTAACATATTCATAATATCGTTCCTTTTATCCTAGATTTGTTCTTGTTCTGATTAAAGGCAGTAACTCTGTGTATTTATCGAGGTCAGAGTTAAATATTTTCTGTTTTTAAAGATCAGTCGGTCACTCGCATCTGGGACAAGCACTTTTGTTGTAAGTTGTGTGCGCAAGCGCTGCGATTGCCTCGATTTAGCGTTAATTGAGGCAACGTTGTAACAAAAATATAAATATTTTGTTTTGTAAGTCACATCTGTTGTAGGTCGGTGTGTGACTTTGTAACACACGTTGATTGAGGTTGTCTCGATTTCGTAAAGGACCCTTCGAAATCCCTAAATCCTACTATGTATGGATGGATGTTGGTTACTCTTTCACGTAAAAACTACTCGACGAATTTGGATGAAACTTTACAGTAATATAGGTCAGAATAACACATAGGGTACTTTTTACCGCGGGAAAACTTCTCATTCCCACGGGAAACTGACTTACACGCGAACGGAGTCACGGGCGGCCACTAGTTTGTCATAATTTTCGTTTATATCTTGAACCGCGCTGTGACTTCTTGAATCCGAATTGGCAAAAGTAATCATTGTGTTCGCAATGTTAGACAACAAACAAGCAAACTTATTGCATTCATGATAAATTCAATAAAACTGCGAGTAGATAGTAAGCGTTAGTATTAATTTTACCTTGTAACTGTTGTAAGTCCATGATAGGTCAGTGCACCGCGATTTCAGTACAATCTACACAGATTGTGCATTCACTTCGTCGTACAGAGTTTATTATTAGTTTTGTTTGAAGGTGATTATGCTAAGGATCATTATTATTATAAGGGTGATAATTGGCGAAGGTCACTCGCAGCTGAAGTGTTTTACCTCCCGATCCTTGTGTGCTGTACTATATTAGTTAGGTGGTCTTCGACGATACTGATGTGGCCGTCAAACGGTGCATGCCATTTTGGGTTTAGCTGTATGGGAATAGAGTTGAGATTGGTGTGCGGATTGCTTCGGTCGGTGGCCTTACCTCGATAGAGTTCATACACCCGCGCGAAACTAGGGCACGTTCCGCGAGTCCCCCCCGCGCCCCCCCGCGCCGTACCCCTGCCCTGTCCCGTTACCTACCACTAACTTTTCATTGACAATGTTTCCATCACATTTTTTTGTTTACATATTGCAAGATATATTTAGAATGGGCTCCAAGTTGCGCTCGGCCATGTTGCTACGCGGCCTGTTTTTCGACTTGATTACTTATTTACGTTGTTTTTGTGTGTGGCAACAGATAATTTCCAAAGTTAAAAGTAACACCTTTCTAATGGGGAAAGGTTAGTCAACCCTGGTGTTGCGACATAGGTTTGTGGTGTTATTATCGCGTGCGCGGGGGCACCTACTTGCGGGAGAAATGCTGTCACCGGCACTCGAACCAGTATACCGTAGGTTGCGCAAGAGTTAAGAAAGTGCGAGTAAAAGTTGACGCAATAAACGTCACCCATCCGCCTTGCTACGTCGCCACACACACTAGCAACCCTGTGTCATATGATAGTTTTTTTCACTTGTGTGCGTGCGCCGCACTTTCTACTTTACTGCTTAGATTTTAGAGCTGTTATTCGAATGTTTTTGATCGCTGTTATATATTGAAATGTGTGTAAATTCGTGATGTATGTATGATTGTATTGACGACACCCGATTACATACAAACTAGTTATACAATGCCTTTAATAATCCACAGTGTTGCAAACACGTTATGACATAGAAAAACAACAATTACACACAAATAGCTCTATTTATTCAACCTATTATTGTATTTAAATACAAATTGAACATAGCACTGTAATTGATTCAATAACGCTATTTAAAACGAAATAAAGAATAATAGCCGTTATTTTATTGGGTTAGTAGGAAAACGATGATAAATAAATTACACGTTACGTTACGATGTAAATTGTAACTAGTAAACGTAATTTGTTTTAAACTATGAATGAAATTATTTCGTTTTTATTGAAATACATAATATTTAATTACTATTACACTCATACGATTATTTATTTATAGAAGTTACGTCTCAATTGAGTAATAGGTTCACTATTTTCGTACAACATACTTTACTCAAAAAAAAAAAACGAAAAATTTAAAAAACGAACACTACCCAAAACAAAAGAAATCTGAAATTCCTGTACCCGCCTAGGGCTACAGGCCACAGCGGCGGGGGTGAGGCCCGATCTGAGTTCTGGCGCGGGGAGAGGTGAGGCACAGAGTATACTGAATACAGAAATAGGGCGCGGAGGACGCGGCAAGGCTGCCCTGGATCGCGGGCGACGACCTGCACTGTACCTACACGTGACGGGTGTGTGTGTGTGTGGTGTGGCTGTGTGCGTGACTTGGGCGGCTGGGGAGAATGACTTGGAGTGATGTGGGATATCTTAAGTTAGGTTGTTGAGGTGGGTTTTTGTTTAGAAGATATGCTGGGTTTACCTGCAAGATGCGGTTGGAAAATATTCTAATAAAGACAGCTGTAAATAATATAGATTTTAAAACTCAATATGTTTTCAACTTTTCTGCTAAAGTAATACGACTCTTCGACTAACCTTCTAAACATATAATAATAATAAATAGCCTATATATGTCCCATAGTTGAGCACAGGCCACCTTCTAAACATATATTTTTCAAAAATAATTTATATAATATTAAATCCATTTGAAAAATCCTCTCAAACTTAACAATAGAAGTCAAACTCCTCATCCTTTACAAATTCAAAAGTTCGCTTCCGACAGCGCCATCTATCTCGCCGCGGTGCAACTCGGCTACATGAGAGAGAGGCGCCCCCCGCCCCGCGCCGCCCCGCGCCTCTCCCCCGCGATAAGGGCACAAGTTCGTTGCCCCGCGATCGCGCTGACCTCAAAAACGAGGACACTCGCGAAATTAGGACGATGACAACTGATTCCAACAGCGCGCAAATAGAAATCAACCTTAGCACTATGAACATAAAGTGTAAGTTAAAATGATAGGTTCACGCACCACATTATATTTGATCAATTAGGCAAATATGCTGACTTCGACTGCTTGGTTTGTTTTCGCTATTCTGAATGGGATTAAGGTGTCGACTTACAGCGTCAGGTGTGAATGGAAATATCGTAAAAATAAAACGTAAACAAAAAGTTTATTGTCGTCAGTTTTCTTAGAACTTCCACTTTCGATTCCAATAAACCTACGTAGCTTAAATAATGTAGTATCTTTTTATTTACAAAGTCTACTTTTAAGCTTGAAGTTAAAAAAGTTGTACGGCGTTTCGATTGTGCTACGAATTGTCTACGAGTGCGACTTCGTAGCAACCGTAGTCTTAAAATGCTACGATCAAAATGCTACGAACCTAAGTTTAAATTTAAATGTACTTTTTTTTTTAAATCAATTATATTAAAAAATACTGTTTTATTGTTACAGGTAAGTTAACAAATCCTTAATCAACGGGACCTTCACCAAGAGTCTTAAATTCAACATTCACGTAAGTATAACAAAAAAACTCTTTGCACTTAAAAACTTTTACCTATTCGTCTTCATCAAGTATTCCAAGTCGTAAACCGAGTATTCCACTCGATAACGAATGCAAGTGAGTGCAGCGAGACTGGGGCCTGCTAAATATAGCCGGGCCGGGCATCGAACCCGAACTGGGTCGTTTCCACCCCAAACCTCCTCCAACCCTCGACCAGTAATGAAAGATATAAACAATATTATTGCTCAAGTTTCGGGTATGTTCGGATTATTTTGACATGATTTGACGATTACGGGGTATCGTTAATTTGTGGTTAGTTGGTTGAAGTTACCAAGTTAAGGTATAAAAACATGGAATTTAATAAACATAGTAATTTCTAGCAAATTTAATAGAAATCTACAGCTGAGAATAATTCATGCATATGATTAATGAAAACATGAATAAATCTTCAATATTCATAAAAAAACTAATTAATATATATTTTGGCTAACTTAAAAAAACTTTTTCCGATTGTTCTTTATTTACAAATTTAAATGAAAAAAAATACCTAAAGGATGGTGAAAACAGCATTAAAATCCCTTAACTGGTTTAGAAAGAGTTAGCGGACAAACATACAAACAGACAGAATAAGCGACTTGGATTTATACTATGTATAATGTTGATGATATAACAACAAACATCACAAATAAATAAATAAATAATAAATAAATAAATAAATTTTTATTTCATAATACATTTCTTTTACAAACTTGGCGAGGAGTCTTTATTTAGGCATGCAAATGCCTGTAGTTAAAGGCTCCGCTCTTCCCTAAGCTAAAATTGATTAACCTACATAAGTTTTGTACATATAAAAAATATAAAAATAAAAACCAACTATAAAATGTTTCTTAAATAATAAAAAAAGAGTACTAAAAGATACATTAAAAAGAGTAAAACTAACATTATAGCGGTACTAAAATTATTAAATGTGTGTGTGAGGTGTGTCTGTGTGTTTGTGTGTGTGTGTGTGTGTGTAGTGTGTCTGTATGTGTCTGTGTGTGTGTAGTGTGTGGGTGAGGTGTATGATTTGTTATTAATTTGATACTATTCTAAAAGTAATTCAGTGTCCATGTAGTCCAAAGTTTGTAGCCATGTCTTAAGTTTATCCTTACATTCAACGAAAGATTTATCATATATGTATACCAGTTTATTTATTTTGTTGTATAAAAATGATGATCGTTTTTTATACTGCCTGTTAGCGAATTCTGTTTTTATTGAGGGAACTTGTACTATTCGATTTTTATTACGTTTATTTTGGATATTGGGATCAAAGGGTGTATTTTTGTGTATTTTTAAGGTGATGAGTAAGACATATAGCTTTCTAACTGACAGTAAGTTACATAGATCGTAGAGCTTATCAGTTGGAAATGTTCTTTTTTTAAAGTACATCATCTTTAATATCGATCTTTGCGTACGTTCTAATTCAATAAACTTAGTTTTCGCTGCTCCGCCCCATACTGTAATACAGTAAACTAATACGGATTGAACCAAGGCTATATAAACTTCATTAAGGAGATTTCTCTGGTTCTTGACATTCCAACTGTTTTTAATTTCCATCCTTGGCAAGATATACCTCAGCTCTTTAAAAATCCATATAAGTTTTCGAACTCTACTAATGACTTGCTCCAGTTGTGGATACCAGGAGAGTCGTTGATCAATAATAACTCCGAGGTATTTTGTTTGGTTAACTTGTTGTATTTTAGCACAATTGCAGCCAACCTCATCTGTGTTCATATTACATGTGTGTATGCTTAGTTCAAGTTCATCGGTTTGAGTTCTGTTGTAAATATTAAAGCAAATGAAGTTTGTTTTGCTAATGTTTAATGTCAATAAATTATTTTGCAACCAACTTGCAACCGCAGCAAGTCCCATCTCTGCACTATTTTTAACCTCTTCCCACGTTCTCCCTGTAAAGATGATGGCAGTGTCATCTGCGTACGATATAACTTTAGCATTGTGGATCCTCATGTTACAGAGTTCATTGATGTAAATTAGGAAAAGCGTAGGTCCAAGTACACTTCCTTGAGGTACGCCATATGATATTTCAGCATCTTCACTAACAATATTATCAAGTTTAACTTTTTGCTTCCTTCCAGAAAGATAATCATGAAATAATGCAAGTGGAGTCTCCCGAACACCAATAGTTTCAAGCTTTTGTAACAGGATGGGCGTCGAGACGGTGTCAAACGCCTTTCTTAAGTCCAAAAAAACTGTTATACATTTATTTCCTGTGTCAAGTTGTTCGGTTATTTGGGAACTTAGAGCAATAACAGCGTCTTCAGTTGTTTTTTTTTGCCTGAAGCCGAACTGAAATGGGGATAGTATGTCGTATTTGCTAAGATACTGCAAGAGACGTGTATTTATCAACTTTTCGATTATCTTAGAGATTGCAGTTAGTACAGAGATAGGACGATAATTATTGACATCGTCGCAAACACCACCCTTATAGACAGGCGTGATGACGGACATCTTTAAAGGGAGTGGGAAAATTCCTTTTTGGAAACAAAGATTAGCAGCGTGCGTAATTATGGGTACGATTTCTTTTTTAGCAAGTTTCAGAAAACTAGTTGGTATGTTGTCCCATCCTGGAGCACTGTCAGACCGTAAGTTCATAAGCGTACTGCAGACTTCGGATTGATCAGTTTCTAGCAACACCATAGAGTTCGCTAGGCAAAGCGCGTTGCTGGGAAGCCTGTTAGACATATTTGGACTACTAGTTATATTCTGGGCCAGATTTTTGCCAATATTAGCAAAATACTCATTTATAAAATTAGCAGAAGCGAGTGGAGTTGCTTTAACGTGTATCAATTCCGTGTTTTCGGTCCGTGATTTATTAGTAAAAGTGATATCTTTTATATTTCTCCATAAGAGTTTATTGTTATTGACGGCTTGATTTATCTGTTCCCTATAATGCAATCTTTTTAACTTTTTTATGAGGTTATTACAATAGTTTCTATACCGTGTGTATGTTATTTTCGCAAAATCATTATGAGGGTCATTACGAGCTTTTTTCTGCAATGCGTTACGATTTCTAATGCATTTTAAGATGCCTTGGGTAATCCAGGGTTTTAGTAAACGTCTACTACATGGTATGGTATCAGTGCGAGTATTAAATTTCAAGGATTCAGAAATGTTTTCTATTAAGGTGTTAAAAACTACGTTAGGGTCTTCAATTGATAGAAGAGCAGACAAATTTTTATTTTGTAAATGTTGTAGGGCACTATTAAAATTTATGCTAGTTTTGGATTTTTCTGGGATGATTTTATCTTTTGTTTTAGTCAAGCAGAGTAAAATTGTGTAGTGGTCCGTGGTGGTAGTTTGTAAGATAGCTATGGATGCAGTTGTTTTTTTAGGATTTATTTTAATCATGAAATGGTCAAGACAGTTCATATCCCTTGTGGGTAGTGTATGTCCGGCTAGAATTGCATATGAAGATAGCATTGTGACATAATTTTCTCTATTTTTATGTTCATAATATTTTTCTATAACCCCGCGTCTTAAGTTTATATTTATATCGCCTGTGATTACAATGTTTCTTTTTTCTATAATAAGTGATTCCAAATGTAATCCCAAGGAATCAATAAAGATGTCGGCGTTCAAATTTGCAGGTGGCCTGTATATACCCAGAATAGTATTATTTAGTACTTCAATTTGAAGGCATGATGCATGTGATAGCTTAATTTCCTTAACTTTATGTTTTAATGTTTTTTTTACATAAGCTACTACTCCATCGTTTTTATTGATATGGTTTTTAGTATTATAACAATTATAATTTGAAAGTTGTGGTAGAGGTTTACTAAGATTAAGATGGCATTCGGTTAGTATAATTATATCTGCCTCAAATTTAAAACCCGATAATGTTAGTAAAAAGTCATCAAAGTTGCAATAAATTCCTCTGATGTTCTGGGCAATTATGGTAAAATCATTATTGTGTACATGTATATGCTTTTCAATATCGGAACAGTTACATGATACAGATTTTGTCATATTTATGTTGTCAATTTCTTGAAGTGTTTGAATTGATTCACACGTAGTAGCCATTTCTGTGATACTGTATAATGGTCCATAATAGCCATAGCCTAGGATTTGTGTAGTCAGTTGGTATTAAGTATTGTATTGTCCTGTGAGTAGCTAAGTTGTGTTTAGTGTAAATTGAGTGTTTCATTGAATTTATACTATTTTTATGTTTTTTGTTAAGTATAGATTTGAAAATAATAAATTTGTAAAATAAAGATAACAAAATAAAAAAAAATATATAATTAAAAACAATTACGTAAGAATACTTAAATTTTAATGCTAACGAGATCATTCTCTGTCTTAATTTGTATGCGTTTGTCGTCACTAAGACGAAGAAAAACCGCTCCTCGAAAAATCCAGCAAGTAAATCCATTTTTTTTGGCAAAAACACGGGCTTGAAAGAATAATTTCGCAGTTTTTTTTGTGACACTGTCAGACACATAAATGGGTTTCTTTTCTCCTTTTAAACCAAAATGACTAGTATGTAATTTATCACTTATTTCTTTAGACTTATTGAAATTTTTTATAGCTGCCATCACCTGTTCTTTTCGTAGTACTGTAGAAAACTCAGCAATTATAGTACCTGTACCCTTCGATTTATCATGTGTCCATATACGAAAGATATCTCTAATGTCATTTTCCTTGATTTCAGTATTCACTACTTTGCCTAGTTTAGATATAAAGTCATGTAGTTCCACTTTACCTTCCAGTTTATTCCGATCAGAGATAAGTATTGGCACATTTCTAATTTCAATTGTTGTGGAACAGACTTTTTTCTCTAAGTAATCTACTCTTTCTTCGAGTTCAACAATTCGTTTTTTATCTTCTCTTTTCTCGCTTTGTAGTGATTCTATTTGGTTCAGGGCCATATCATACTTTTCTGATAGAAAGCTTATACTTTCCATAATATCTTCATTTTGTTTTTGCATAGTAGCTTGAAGTTCTCGGAAACGCTGATCCTGCTGGGTGGACAGTGAGCTAAATAAAGAGCGCATTTCCATCATAACATTCGTTGTACTCATATCTATTTGAGGAGGCGTTCTTAAAGCTCGTCTCTTTTTTGTTTTACGAGACACATAGTCATATTCATTGTTATGTTCTTCTAAATCAGGTTCAGATTCATGTTGTAACACTGTATCCGTCTCTTTCAGCTTTTCTGTGCTTTTTTGGGGCGGCGAGCGCTTTACTGACATGTCTGAATAAGATACGAGCACTAGCGTTTACCAGGGGAAATATGACCCCAGAGAAGATTAGTGTCAGAAAGCAAACAGTATACAAACAATCTCTTCTAAAGGAGGCGTAACACCGTTTATTTTAAAATATTTGTTATAGAAAGTACCAGGCTTACATGCATACAGTGGAGGTCAATTTAGCTCGATACAGGCAATTAATAATAAAGCCACTTATAATGAAGTCCAGACTCCGGGCAAAGGTATGTCTAATATATTTATTTTTCGGCTTTTCAGTAACACTTTTTTGCAGCTAAAATACTAGGACTTCATGAGTATGGAGAAGGTGTATCGCATGTGAAAAAACAGTATGGCCAAGACTAAGTAAGATAGATAGATGTTGGTCTTTCTTATTTGGTATTTAAAAATATCTTCTTCCTGAGAAACTGTAGTTAGATTCGAAAATTATTAGGCGAAAAGTACTAGGCGGCCATAAAACTGTAGGGAGCAATGGGTGCACACTAATAAGAATGTACAATACACGCACATGCAAAAATTTATACAGTTTAAAATCTCTCTTTTTCACCTCTTGTTTAATGATGTATTTACTTATACTTAGGCCCAAAAACACGTCACTCAAAGTCCAGTGGTATTAGGCTTGATTCCAGTAAAAGTACCAGGCGGCCATAAAGCTGTAGGTAGCAATGTTTGCACACTTACAGGATTGAAACACGCAGTTTGTGCGGCGCAAGAGGAGGACAGCGTTGTATTAAATTATTTATCCAATTTCATCTATTGTTTGATGTAATAGCCGGATACACGTCACTTCCAGGTGGTTTTAGAGCCGTATAATGACGTAATCCACTGAAGATATTACTATTTGTTAGCTGTGTTCGTCCTCACGTACCAGGGCGTAAGGATTCCGTTAAGATGGGACTCGCAGCGTGCAGTACCTCAGGCAGCTTATGCAATCCTATTTTTTGGCACTGAATTTATTTTATCTTTTTATTATTTTATCTTTAAATAAAATTAAGTACAGATTAGCAAAAAGCGTCCACACTGTGCGGGGGTCCAGGGGAAGAGGAAGGTCTTTATTAAACTTGAAGGTACTTTACTATTATTTCGCACCAAATTAAATTAACTTAACTCCAGATGTAATTATAAATTCATGTCACAACAACCCCGTAGGCTGTAAACATGAAAAACATCAACACCCCCTCACGGAAGCACCCCTTCACACCCCCTGAATTTCACAAGTTGTTTTTGTTTACCAAATTATTTGGGGTGATTTGTAAGTACGCTTTTCTTTTAAATAGGGGTTGAGAGTTTTATAATTTTTTAATAAATTTAGGAAAACCTTATAGATTGCAGAGGTTAAATAAATTGCTTTTAAAGTAAGAACTTAATCAAAAAGAGGCTTAGAATACATTTATTTAGTTCTAGTGGCCGCCCGCGACTCCGTTCGCGTGGAAGTCGGTTTCCCGTGGGAATGTGAAATTTTCCCGCGGTAAAAAGTACCATATATGTTATTCTGACGAATAACCTATATTACTGTAAAGTTTTATCAAAATCCGTCTTGTAGTTTTAACGTGAAAGAGTAACAAACATCCATACATACTCACAAACTTTCACGTTTATAATATTAGTAGGATCTGCAAACATTTTTTTCTCCTATAATGTACGTTAAAAGTCATATTAATAATATATAGTTCTTTTAAGACAATTATTGAATACATAACCTTCTTTTTATTGAACTAGTGACTGCAAGAAGCTTATCCAATACTTAATAGAAATCGATTAGGTTTCTACGCTTCTAGAAAATTCTACTGGCTTCATGTTAGTAACAGTGGATTTGAAATCGAGGCAAAAATGACAGATAATGTTCCTTTTTTCCTATGCAGAGATATATAATAAAAAGTTATACATAACAACATGATATCGGGTCTTAAATCCAATGAAAATTCCATATTTGCTTAGCTACTCAGACATCTTTATATAACAGTATAGAATAAGTTTGTTCCATTTTCATGACGTTTTCCCCATGGGGTCGCGAGGGGTACGTTGGGAAGCGGGAAGGGAAAAGTGTGTGTTTTAATAGTTAAAATATCCAAAGTCGAATGAATTCAGTTTAGCTTTTGTTTTCCATCATTATGTTTGGGGGGGAAATGTATCTCTTTTCATTAACATAAAGAAATAAATGAAGATCGCAATATTTTCTCCCGCTTTCCAGAGATCTCCATAAATTATCTACATATTAGTTTTGGTTCGGATCGCGGATCGGTGCGGTGCGGGGCAAGATGTCTCTCTTTCATTACTGTAAAGAAATCAAATGAAAATCGCCATTATATCACCGCTTCCCAGACATTTCCATATACGATTTCGGTTCATTTTCGTATCGTTTCTCAGTTGTTTTTCCCCATGGGATCGCGGGGAGCGCGGGGCGGGCGGCGGGGGGAGGTGTCGCAAGCGCGCAGGTTACGGCCGTTCGTCGGCCCGCGCGCCGCGACCCTGACTGACTTTATCTCTCTCGCGTTTGAGCACTGCGCGCGAATTCGCATTCTTACAACCGTGGATTATAATGATACCTACGGTTGTAACACTAGAGACGCACGCGGCTTCACTCAATGTATGGCATGGAGTCACATTGCTAACTTCTTCTTTGGTTTGATGACTTTGCAGCAAATATTAATGTTGTCTCAGATTCCTAGGAACAACTGTTTAAGCCTCTGTTTTGCTGAAATTTATCTTCAAAGATTTTGTTCTTTAATATCTTAAGTAACTTAATAATAGGAGACTTAAGCCGTCTGAAGGTTGCTATTAACTTTTCAAATCTTTCAATTTAGACTCGTGGAATTCCACAAAACTCTAGGCCGAATGGGTTTAAGTGGTAGAGTTACCTTGATTCGTATGATTTAGTGTGGCAGGTCGCTGTAGGTAGCTAGCTAAGTATTCTGCTGGGCTGGATGTAGGGAGCGGCGATGTGCTACGAGAAGATAACTTTTCAGACGCCGCATCATTAAAATTGGTTAATTTATTACGGATAGAACAAAAAAAAGTTTTATTTTCGTAAACGTAAGGAAGGGGCACAATACTGATTGCTGGACAAAACTTGTAACTTTAAATACATTTTGGTTACCAAAAAAATATTAGCTAAAAACTCGTTCCTACTTAACTTTTTGAATCTGAGATTAAATTAGGAATATTGATAATTAAATTATCAATATTCCTACTTTTTCTTAGGACCTCGTTACTTCTAGATACATTCTTGAACGTCTGAGATCACTTACATACTCCATATCATCTCCACAAACACTTGCACATTTTCATTTCTATTTCGACATCAAGGATATTGCGGCGTCGACGTCATATTTTCTGAGTCCGCGGGGCTTTGTAATGCACTCGGCCTAGTCAGCGTTCGTTACCCTCTCGTCGGCCCGAGGTCGGCCGCCACGACGACTGCCGACCACCGACGGAAATTGCCGAACCGCAGCTTACCGCCAAATTCAAAGTTTTAACGGTATAGGCAGAAATGAAAATTGGAGGGCTTTACGAGGTAAATTGAGCTTGTGTTGTTGCTAGCAGGCTTACAAAACAGATAATTTTGATTTTGGAATGTATATGGCTGTAGCTCCACCCAAAGATATGATTTATTGGTTAATTTGTTTAAATAAGTACAATGGTAACAATTATACAATCATATAAAACAAAATAAGTACAATCTTTTACTCAATATCATTTAACAAACAAATTACGAGTTCTCATATATCTGCAATTAACACTCAACATTTTCTCTCATAAAAGCAATAAGCCTGTAAAAATAGCATTACCATATCAAACGCATAAGTAAAAGGCGTTGATTACGTAAGTCGCATCAAGAAAGCACTTGTGACACTTCGTTGTTTACGTCGCTCGTTCCGTGTTCATTGGTATGGAGACAGCACTTACTACTTTCACTCTCGAGAATAACAAGTGTTATGTAAGCCTCCGTACCATGAGACTTGGGTGGGTACATCTGTCGTAAGGTGTATTAGTTTTTGATAACCAGTGATGGGTAGAAGGTGGAGAGGAAAATGTGTGAATTGTATTTGGTTTACGTAAGTTTTAGCTGTGAAAACAGGTGTTAGGGTTATTCTATGTTAGTAATATCATTGTTAGATACAAAACTGGATTTCCAACAAGCAAGCGCAAGCCTCATCCTAATGATGGCGTCGACATAAATGAAAGTGAGTTTTGGTAGTGGGTCAGCGGAGTAGGGCACGGCTGGCGGGTCGTCGCCCGCGCAGCCTCGCGCAGTGAAAGTGACCCCCCTCCCCACACCGCAGTACACCCCACCCTGCGCACGCGCCGCTTTTTGCAACTTGGCCATGGAATCTATTACGATAACAAGACAACGCTCCAACACTAATGTTAATTCATGACCTTTATTTGTAAGCTCTAAAGAAGGCCTGATAAATGTAGTTGAAATATTAATGCAATTGTTTTATTCTATGACTCTTTGTTTATTTGTAAACTGTATAAAATAATAAGGACTTTGATAATTGGTTATTAAAAGTTATTTATTATGCTTATTATTCAGCCGAATGCTGAATTAAAGTTATAAAAGAAACTGAAAAACTTTCTCGTTTATTTTTACCTCAGCTGGATTAACAGCTGGTATGCGATAATTAAGTGGTATTTATTAAAATTAACATTTATTTTAAGTACCTTTACTAATTCAAAACAAAATACTTATTTAAATACTTTACTGAAATACTCCGAGATTAAACCATAAAATACAACGCGTGGATTTGCAAACAAACAATTTTGAATATCGAATCCGCATAATAATTCTACAAATGGCTCTCTGGAAGACTGTTCCAAAGTAAACACATTTCGAATATGGAACACACAATGATAATAACAATTCTAGATGTGGCTTCAGCGATCGCGTTGCACCGAGCGTGGTGTTGCGACACAGAACAAAGAAAGCGCGGAGTGGCCTTGCTAAGTTCATCGGCCGAGTTTCGCAGGTCGCAAGGTTTCGCCAAGCAATGCTGCTAGCTCCAGGATATTGCCAACTCAAGCCGATCAAGGCTGCCAACAGTACCTCTTACTTTTAACCGAGGAAACGATGGCATTTGAACGGTCGTGACGAACACTTGCTGGGCCGTGCCAACCGTTTAATTTGTCGACATTTAAAAAACAATGTTGCCGATTTGCAAACTAAATAGCGTTGTAGTTTAAGATAAGGATTGGAATAAGGTTTAACTATTGGAACATAAAGCTAAAATAATAAACACAAATATTATACCTACTGTTGTAATAGACTCATAGGTTAGTAACAATAGTAAAACATTGCAAAATATGGTTGTCACCTGGATATAAATGAAGTTTATTTGCATTCAAAAAGCCTTGGAACAATAACCAGTACAGAACTGGCAAAGTTTTCCTGTCGGCCATTTTGTTTTTTTATTTACACTGGAATTAAACGTAATCGATTTTCTTATATGGCTGGAATTGCTCAAATAGTTTAACCTCACATGTGCTAGTTAACCGTTTTTGTCGAAATAGACAAAAGTTACCTTAAATATATGAATAAAAGTTAGTGAAAGAAACTTATCGACTATTTTATTTTATTCAGCTACGGCGTAGCAAGACTAACCGGTGATGTTATTTACATTTACCTAAAATACATTTTGAAGAATATAAAAATGTTGATTGTTTTATTGAATAGGTAAGCATTAACTTTTTATTTTGCTGCAGTTAAAACTATAAGCTTTGTCATTCAACAAAGTTCATTTCAGACATAGGAACAAGTACCTAAATGTTAGCAAAACTGCGCTGATCAAACAAATGTAGATTTTGGACAGTCAATATTATCTTTGTTCATTTTACGCAAATAACCCAACATGTACTTACTGTTAAAACAAAATTTCTGGTAGCTCTTTATTGGAATCTGTCAAGCGCTAAACTTGGTCCTCGTTTACAGTAATTGATTTAATTGGGTCTCCAATCCCATTAAATTTGATATTCCAGCCATCCAGCTTCCGGCTTTAGTTTAAATTTGGAATCTGATGTTCTATCAACGAGGACATTTTGCCTTTATCTAAATGGGTTGTCTTTTGTTTCTGTTCCTTTATAATTTGAGTTTGAAATATTTCGAATTCAGAGTAGGAATTATTTAGGTTAGAATATTGAAAATCTCTTGAGTTCTTTTCATTGTGTTAAAACGTATGTATCTGGTTGGTTAGAGCTTCATCCAAATATGTATCTAGTAGTGTTTACTGTTTAAATAGTTGCTTAACATCCGATTGTTTGCTATTTGATTGGTAATTGGAAAAGACACAATTTGTACAAGGATTTCTGTCCGTCGATATTCATTATTGACCACAAACACTCTAAGGAATGGTAATTTTAAGGTCATCTTAAATAACAACATAAAAATTTACATTTTAAATCACCTTTAAAATGCGTAAAGTTTTGATTGTGGTATTAAATAGAGACATTGGCTTAATTAGTTTTTATTTCCTGTGTGCCAGATACACATTAATACTATAATAATATAATACAGCCGGGGTGGGCTATGTGCTAAAAACCTACATCCTCCTACCAACACGGTTATTCCAATTGCCACAGTTTACCTAACACGTCAATGTAATTCATGAATGGAAATAACGATTTAATCAACGAATTTAATTAATTTGACGGTAATCACCTAACAAATGGAAGGTGAATGACACCAACGTCATTAGGGCTGCTGATTCAAAGTTTATAGCTTCGACCGTGGTTCCAGAATAGACGACGCGACTAACAATATTTATGCATTGGCGTCCATTTTAAATAGCTTCACGGTTACTGTAGTTGTAAATCAAATTCTAATCCCAGAAAAACAATAAAGTTTACAGCCGTAGGTAATGTTTGGCACAGCCCTGACTGTAAAAGCTGTTTATCAACGTGAAACCGTTATTTGTGACAAAAACCGAGTCGCCCGTGCATTGTGTATGTAGTCCAGTTTTTCATTTCCTCTGACATGCGATCATGAAACAATGCTATGTATTCAAAAGTGTCCGGAAGAAAAAATAGCCCATTTGCATTGAATACTGGCCTTTGGCGTTCAGCGAGCAGGATTGGGTGTCGAAACTTGGCATAATTGACTATCAATCAAGGCCTGATTAGACGATCATTCAGCTTTTCACTACTTAGCGTGTTTTCAGCCAGCTCGTAGCAAATAAAAAGAAAAAAAAACGATACGGTCGATCGCGTTCGCATCTCGCGACAACACTTTCTTCAATCCATTAGTTATCTGCCAATCTAGCTCAGCCAAGTCTTGTGAGTCAATTCCGTTCGGCTCATGTTTTTATGTTGTGAACCAATTGTGCAGAAAGTGGGTCAACAAGATGACGTACGTCAAACAGTGGCGTTACGTACACAATGCAATTAGAAAGCGAATTGCACAAGTAGTGGTGGCAGTGAGTACTGACGAGAAAGAAAGCGCTACCAAGTTAGGAAAGTCGGGTAGGGGACAGGAGGGGGGGGGGGGCTGCGCGCGCGCACCAAAGTAGAACACTTTCGATCTCAACTCGCATCGGTGAGAGTTACGCGAAAATGAAAGTGGTGTGCCATTATGGTCCACTTTCCACTAGTAGGGTCAAGAACCGCACAAGTTATTATGCTTAAGATTAAATCATGGGAACCGTTTTTATTAGAGACAAGGAATCTGAACTAACGAAGTCGGTTCATTGTACCTACGTTAAAGCCCGTTGAGAAAGTTCTGTAACTTTCCCGGTTTCATTACCAGGGAAACAGATAAAAACTGTAATTGGATGAATATTTCTTGTTGGGTTACCTGAATAGTGTAGATGGCCTATTTTTGGGTTATTTGGTAGTCTCTAACTACAGTGGTATGTGGATGTGGGTCGTCGCGGGTGTAGGGTAGCGGGGGCGGGGGCGGGGGGCTGTGATGACGTCAGCGCGACCTGATGCTGGCCGGCTCCAACATGACCCGGGCTTCGACCTCGCTGGTGCATACCAACCATCATAAATGCAAACCCTTAAACACAACCTAACTGACTCAGCTAAATATAAAACTTGAAACTTTTCAACGTGTGCGCAACCGACCATGTTTATATCATTATTATAGAGATACTTATATTATGCCTAAGTGTAATTATTTTCGCAATAAATTATCGTCAATACCACCGGCCCTGATTCGATGCAGGACCTTACAGAACGTCACGACTGAAGGTCTATAAAGCTAAAGGTCGCTATTTTTGAATACAATGATAATCTGCTAATGTGCCTTGAATATGTCAAAGGCATACTACAGCTGTGTTAATATATTACATACTTATTTATTAAACAGTAACAAAACTTGTCCCTGTTTTTTGTTCTTGAACTTTACTCAAATATTACTTTAACTGGCCAAGAGGATGTGACGGAACATCCGTTGTTGTGGTTTAAACAAATAATTGCATTTATATAACGTGCTTCAAAAGATATTACATTTAATATTTTTATAATTACTGGTGAAAGTCTGTCTGAAATTTCGCTTAATTAAATAATTAACTTGCTGTATTTACTCGCAGCTAATGTGTTAATTTATTTTTTGTATCATAACTGCTGCGGTAATGATTCAATTTAACAGTTAACCAGTGTTAACTTGTAAATTAAAATTAATCATAATAAGATTATTAATATACATATTATGCGATATTAAGTAACTCAGATGCTTCTAGATCAAAATGAGTCACTTCATATTTTTATTTTCGAAAAAAGTAAAGACGAACATTCGAAAAAGTTTATGTATAACCTGCCAGCAACCTACTCATCTCGAGAGTTTGAATTCGAAACCAAAAAGCGCGTTTTTTTAATTTTCAATTCGAAAAATCAAATTTAGAATGGCTTGCGAAACTGAATAAGGTCTAACGAAGCAGTTCGCATAGGTTTGCAATGAGCAGTTGTAGACAAAGGCGCACGGACCTTGGAGTACCCTCAGCGCGAGGCAACCTACTTCGCAGTGCGTTCACCTCAGCTTGTTCCAATTGCTTTCCAGATATGCACTAGCTTAAACCAAGGTTCTGCAACAGTAGTTATGTTTTATCGTAGGAATAGTTAGGTATTAAGATAGAATGTGCTAGAGGCAAATGAAAATCAATAGTCTAATTTGTTTCGACATTAGAACTTTTAGGTGGTTTAGAGAATGACATTGTATTACTTAAGATATTAGATAAAACAAATAATTGCAATTAAAACCTATTATGTATAATAATCTTAATTGTAAAACTAAATATATGAATACAAAATATTGTTTAACAGTTGCACTACAATAAAAAAAAAGAGTGGAAACAACTGTTTTGTTTTATTTTTTACGGTTTATAGAAAATCGACGTAGTAAATAACAATGCTTTTTATAAAATCAAGGTGATATTGGAATACTTCAGATAGAGCTTAAAAGCAACCTCGGAACAAAAGTCCGACATAAATGTACAGTCAGCAACTTACTTTTATGGTTATTCTTGTCATTAAAGGGTTACTTTAGACAACCTTTGAGGCGCAATTACTTGAATAAATACCGAACTGTTAAGCGTAAGATCTCGGGTTCGATTCCAATGTCGTGACAATTTAGAGAATTGTACTCTTGGAATTGGCTTTCATCTGAACTTAACGTCATTATTTTTAAACTTTATTACAATAAATTTACCATTGAATATTTTTTAGACAGTCTATTCGTTTATCAAGCTGACACTTTGTAGTGATGATGAGTGATAACATATTTTCAGTAAAACGTTAGCAAATATTTTCTAGATTTCAGATTTTCTCAGGCAATATTAGCGTGTTTGTGTGCGTATATGTGTGTATGAGTATTTGTGTGTACATTAGGCGCCTTGGCCTATTAACTGTTCGCGTCGACCGATTTGTCGGAACACTACTGGGTAGTAGTTGTCGCTTTTAGATTTAGGTTTTCGGATCACTGGGTTGAAGAGCTTCCGATTGCCCGTTGAAAAAATAAAGAGCACTCCAGCGGATTTTTAAATTGAGAACGCTGATTGTTGACTTAGGATCTCCGTGGAGGTTTGTGTAAAAAAAGAAATAATTATGTCTTCGAATAAGGAACAGATAAAAAGTTTCGATTAATAATTTAAAATAAGTAATCTTTTCAAAATTATAATAAGTAAAAAGATAATTCGTGAAATACGAAACAAGGACATTAATTAACGTTGATTCATGTTGGTTTCCATAAATACTTCAGGGTTAATTACTAGTCAGGGCCACTTGTACAAAATATATTATTGTAAAAAAACTTTATGTAGGCACATAAAATATGAAGGTAATGATAACGTTTCAAACTGGCGATATGATAACGCGAGGTCGTATCATAGTCTGTGACGGGTAATGGACTTCTGCAAAATAATTCAGAAAAGGAACCTTATTACACATGAATAAAGGCTAATTTAGAAATTTCAATTAATATTGTATATTTTTTATCTTCTATACAAGGTCGGTTATGGATACTTGATATAGTAGCTAATTGCGTTTTTTGCTTCCTGATTTACATAAAATACTTTATACATAATGAAATGATGCGAAATAACCATTAAGATAACTCGATATCAAATAACATAAAAGTAAGAATCTGTTCAACGTCGTCGACAGTCCCGAAGCTTTCCTGAAAAAGCTGAAAGAAACCGAAAGTTCCGCGAAAAGCTGTAGCGTAGGGGTTGAAAGCTCCCGGCGGTAGTACCCTCGTAGCGGCGCCGGGTGCCGCGGCGCGCGCGCGGCATTCGCGACACCGCCGCCGGCCGCGACGCAGGCCCGCCGCTCGCGCCATGACCGTCACCGACCGCGCCGACGGAGACAACCACCAGCTGCTGCACCGAGTCCTGGCTGGTGAGTACCTAACACGTGCTGCAGGATTTCACTTTCCTATGGACGAGACGGGGCGGGGGGGAGGGACGGAACTGGGTCGAGAGGTCGTTGCCCTCAGCCTTCCCGCCTATTTCGACGGCGCTAATCTTCTGCCTCACTACTTTGTACGGAGATGACAATTTCAATTTTAAGATGGTTACTAAAACTTGCTCACGTTAGTTGCATCTAGTAGCTTTAGATGACTAATACAACGAATCATAATTAACATTAACTAACTAAGAAAAGTATTTTTTTCTTTGGCTTAAAAGTTGTTTAACATTGACATCCATTGTTGTCGAACTTTGCATGAAAATGTTTACAAAAACATTAAAAGCGCTAACGCGAGCGAATTCAGTTTTTCATGATTACATGAACTGCATTTGTTTTATAACGTACATTAGTCAATCAATTGTGATTGCGTTTGCGAAAAGGAGGTGTTCGCATCATGGCCGGGCGTTTCGTAAGTGTAGCCATCGCATCAACAACGAATGCCATTTATTTGGAGGCCATTTGCCGCCAGAGGGCCCGCGGTCAACGGCCCCAACCGAATCTAGGTCGCTCAGAATAACCTAGTGCCGATACTCTAATAATAATCCACGCGAAACCTCCAAACCTACGCCCGTCTCGCTCGCACTCGCCCCCGACTAACGCAATATCAACTCTATTATCACCGGGGTAGAGCTTAATTCGCAGCCTGCAGAGCACAGTGAAGTTCTGAAGCGCAAGCAAGGAGAACAGAAGTTTCTAGACTTCATCCTGTATATGTTGAATATTGTAGAATAGGTTTCAGTAGGTTTACATAACACCTGACTTGCGATATGACTTACTTATAGTTTGCAACAAAAAGACACTTTTGGCACACGCTCAAATATCATTAGAGATTTCAGGATTATTCATCAATTGCCCAATTTTCCTTTGTCTGTGAAATTTAATATGTGTGTGTAAAAATTAAGGCGCGGTTAGTTAATTAATATCTTGTCTAGGTATGTTAAGTGGTAGGTGTAATAAACTTTTAAACTAAATCATGGTCACTTCAAAGGTTACTCAAAGCATTAAAGCATTGTGTACACAAATGGTCATGTACTGGCTGCTTCAGTAAAACTCATTATCAAATCCTTGACTATCTATTAAAATCTACACATCGAACCATCTACGTAGTCGACTAAAAAGATCAAGCTTCTCATTCGCGTATTCGTTGCATAAACAATGCGTATGTAGTTAAAAATTAAAACATGGAATCCTATTAGTCGAGTCGTAAAGCTTGTAATGTGGTGACGTAGGTGGCGGGGGGGCGCGGGGCGCGGGCGGCGCGGGCGGATTGCGATCAAGGCCCCGCGGTCGTTCACCCGGCGGACAACTAGGTCGCGCCCGCCCTCCCGCCATGCACAAATAACTATTTTATACCATTTATAAATACCAGTCTACCTACAACCCTGAACGTAATTAACAAATACGCCAACCGAGCTTTGTTTTTCAGTTTAAAACCAAAATAAACGTACGCGTAAGAACAAAAGACTAACGCCGCGAATGTAGAGACGCGAAGGCAGTCTACCGTTGGAAATGAAATATTTTTACCTTTTGTAAAACTTTATGAATATAACGTTGTATTATAAAAATCCTTAATGTAGCCACCTATATAAAACCTTACTACGAGTATAACAAACCACACGTGCAAAATTAAAATTTACGCGTAATATTTTGACGATTTCACGTGCAATTTGATTAATTACGTTACGTTACGTACACTTACTCGATGATCATATAAAACGGTCGTTGGCACCAGCGAAAGTTGCAATGAAAGTAGTTGTTACGTCTCGATGGCTGGTACCTATATACTAGTTTGTTCATATACTAGTTTGTACGCGTATCGAATACTGATATACAAGTTGTACGTCGTTACGTCATCACTTGAGATTCGAAGCCGCGAAAAGTTTGCTAACACGCGCCGTATGCAAAAATACCGCGAAAACACTTTCGCACATTAGGCAGCTGAATAAATTGACGTGAATTGATATTATATTAGCTAGTTTCTAAACTCTCGTATTACTAAATAAATAGCAGTAATAAGATTCTAATAATCTTTGTAACAAACCTCCTTACTCCGAACTATTTTCATCCCGCGTTTTCGAATTGCGAATTTGAATTTCGCCTGGCCACCGTGTGGCGGGCGGCGCGGGGCGGGCGCGGGGCGCGGGCGGGGGGCGCGGGCCGGGTCGTCGACCGCGACGCCCTGACCCGAATACGCTCGCTCGCGTCATGCGCAAGTGACACACTCAGCGGAAAATTACCAGCTTTTCTATACCTATTGCATATTTGCTACACGTACTGTGTACAAACACAGATACAGATTTGTAATACGGACTTATTAATAAACATTTAAACCTATGTCAGTATGTTTTTGCTCGGTTAGTAATGAAGATGTAAGACTGATATCTTAGCCTTATATCTTAGAAATACTTTAATAAATAATGGGATTACTCATTCGTTTATTCACATTGTAGTTTAGTTCATTTTCTTTAGAGATAAATATATACAAAAGGTTTATCTAAACAAAGATTTTTTTTATATTTGCAACTTATACGCAATATTTTCATATTTATTGACGTTGTTAAAATATTAATATTTTTTGATCTTATACTGTTTTTAAAAAAATATTAACCTGTTGCTAAAAACGTTCAGTGTGCCACCTGCCTTACCTTGTGACGGTTGGTACATACATACCGATTCTTTATTTAACTTCATTTGACAAGAGTGGCAGTTACAATTTGACCCGTTAACCTGAACAACTCACATCATTTCAGACCTCAATTTTCGGAATGGCTTGGTCACCTCATTTTTTGTACTCTATCGTTTTTTTACCATCTCTACAAAAGAAGGCTATTGTAAGCGTTCTAGTGACATAAAAATGTGTGTTTTATTCCACATTTCCTGTTTTAATCAGGCTATAAAACCTACTTATTGCCTATATGATAGTAATAAATGGCATAAACAACTGACTAATGCTTATCAAAACATTATTTAGAAAATATAATAAAGTGTGAATACAAAAATATCATCTGTATTATTCCATTTGCACGACAATAATTCACTCTATTGACAGAGTGTATAAGCAAAGCGGATGTGATACAATTGTGTCCTAATTCCTCTTATTTCTTGACTCCTAGTACGTACATACAAATTGAATGCGTAACATCAAACAATAGTGTCTTTACTTACATAACTACTAGACGAGGTATGTCGATAGCGTGATGAATCGCTTTTTTTACTTTTAAATAAGTTAGGTAACAGTATAACGAACCCTACGCGTTCGATAATTAAAACATCACTGACGTCTGTTCGAAAAACCGCGCGAAAATGCATTAGCTGTCAATTTGACCACATTGAAACAGGTTAAATGAGTGCTTGTGGTTAAAAATGGTGAATCATTCCCATAAATTCGCAACAGTTGATACGATGGCCGGCATACATAAGTTGGGTTAGGTAAGCCTGAGTAATTTGACCTACTTGCGCTAGGCTATATGCTCCAAAAACGCTTACTAGGTTAACGGAGGTCGTCGACCCGAGCTTGGGCACCCCCGGGCTCTTATAGCCACGTAGCTACCTAGCGACGTATGTACTTATGACTGCTTTGATAACAGCTATTTTAAATCTTGGCTTTTCAAATTTAAATACATGTTCCTTAATAAGTATTTTGTAAAGGATAGAAGTTTTGTGTTTAAAATTAAAAATAATGTAAAGCCTTCTTGACAAAATTAGAAATCGATGAATTTCAAATTGAATATTTTTTATTAAAAAATAATTGCAATCACTTACAGTTTCACACTAAGTAGTAAAAAACTTTATTCGCTTATAAAACCCTCTCACCAATTGGGGAAGATGCTTCCATAAGCGCCATCTGTCGTCGAGTAGTGAGTTTTATGTTTATTTCGCTAGATGGCGTTAGACGTTCTTAAACGCTGGTTAATGTTATTGGTCTTTCCTTTTGACCTCATTTAAGGTTTAAAGTTTTTAAATTACCTAGATACGTACGTAACGTAATTAGTCATAAGATAAGCAAATAAAATAAGACGTTCTATAATTTACTTGTTTAATTATTTAATAAAGTCTAAAAATATTTTCTCTTCGTGTCGCAAAAAAGAACATGATTCAAAAATACCACTTTATACTTTAGACTAACTTCCGTACATTTGAAATTAAATTCCAAATTCTTACTTCATCTATAACATTTACGAACGCTAAGCCTAAATTAACTTAAATTCCAATTGGTTTCTCGACTCACCTCTGAACCTAAAATAGTAATTCTCCGGGCTAGAGGGGTGCCTCAGTGGGTTGAGAGGGGGTGCATGACCGTGAACTCACGACCCTTCGTCCCGATTCACCCCGGCCGGTGCTCACCCCCTCGACAAAGTACACCCCCGCAAGCTGTGGTTATTCAACGAAGAGAAATAACTAGCTTTTTCTTTGTTTTAATTTTAAACGAAAGACGATAGTTTAATTAGTTGGAGGTTTAAAATTAGATTATTTTTAGGCTTTGACTGCTGTATCTTTTGGGTATTTATAGCAGTAGTGGTAAAAGTTATAAATAAATGTCTTCTAAATAGAAGCACGAACGACTGTCTTAGTTTTTTTTCTAACCAATTATGAAAAGAGCCTTATTATTAATATTTACACCCCATTTAAATACTATTTTAGTAGTGTATAAGTATTTTTAAGTTTGTGAAAATGAGCGATTACAAAGATGTCAAGAAGCTAGGGGGTTGCTTCCATTGACGTCACTTGGCGCATGCGCGGTGCCACCTACGCGCCGCTCGCAGCGCGTTGCACTTTCGCGCCAAATCAGCTTTAGCCGTGCGCCGAACATAACCTAACTTTACACAACCCATAACTTCAGTTTTTACGTGTTAGACATGGAAACGGATACAGTTATTGACAACCAAAATGCAGGTACGATTTTCAACATCTTTTTTGTAATGATAGATTTTCTCTGGAATTTTCTTTCCCCTCAGAGGTTAAGAGTTCATTGACCTCTGTCCTTTTCGGTTTCTTGGGGTGGAGCGGAAAGTTCTAGAAGTGCTTGTTGTTTGTTTTTGTTAAATGGTAAAAGATGATTTGTTCTTTTTTAGTACTAGGTATCACAAGTTATTATCGTAGTTATTTAGTTTAATTCGGTTTTATTCTGATATGATTTTTCAAAGTTTGTGTATTTTAATTAATTATTTCGATTAGTTTAATCACGATTGATATAAAATCAGTTTAGGGTCACATGAGTCATGTGGTTTCCGACCGGAACAACGGTTGTTAGGCCTCGGTCACACGGAGCGCTGTAGGGTGCATCCACACTAAGCGTTATGCACCATTGCACATCGTACGTATAGCCCCGATATCCGTTCTACTTATTTTACACGTATCCCCATTCAATTATGCATATTGTTGCCATCGATACCCGCTGGTTATCGATTACGTAGGTGGTTGTAACAGAACAGTTTTATTTGCAAATTGTATTTTATGCTTATTTTACCATCGTTTCATCGATTTGATACGTACGTCAACATAAGACTAACACTCTCTTTCAAACCGATTCCGAAAATAGCTTGTTGATTTCCTTAACGTTTTGGTAAAAGTGTTATAAAACTATAAAATTTATTAAAATATACTCGCGTTTGCTTCGTATCTGAGTCAGGAGGTGATTCATTCCATTCACGCGTTTCATAAACATAGTTGCAAGTTCGCGTACTATGTTTCAGAGATAGAGAACTTGTTTCACCTTACATAATAACGCATGCATTTCAATCTCACGTTTCATGTAAAGCTTGTAAAAGACTCGCCGGCGCCCTACGCAGCTGTGCAAGGAAAAAATAGGTGTGTGTGTATGTGTGCGTGTAGTGCATGGCTCTATGTTTGAAAGTGCATCGCTCCCTGGTTCGTCGCACTGCATATAGGCCAGTGCACGCGAATGACACCCCCCGCGCCGCCCCCGCCCCGCGCCGCCCCCCGCCGCACCTCGCGATTTTCCAACGCCATCCATACCAGAGCGTGGACGCCGCGATGTCGTAACAAAACTTTCTCAGGCCTTTCTCTCAAAGTCTTCCGGAATAGGTCGGTCGCAGCGCCATGTCAGAGATTATTTATAAACGTTATGCGTCTAGTGTAGGTTATAACTTTCGACAAACATCCGATAGGTAAATATTTGGGAATGATGTAAATTCTTCACTCGTTGTCGTACATGTTACGTGGGTTTACTCTACTTACTATTTACGTGTTTTACATGGGTATTAACTACTTAGATTGTATAATATCGTAGTGACCTATTCATGAGAGCGATTCGAGTTCATATTTAATTTGAATGGTTGTAAATATATGATTTAGAGTTTGAAATGTGTTTGTACATTGAGCGATAGTGTTAGTTACGCGTTTACGTTACGTGTGTCATGTAGTGATGGCTGTATGGGTGTATGTAGTTACAAGTTCCCGCGGTCGTTGCCCGCGCGCATCGACAAACGCCGCTGCACCGCGCGATCAAACACCGCCCGAACACCGCGCCCGCCCATCGCTTTATTTAGACCAACACTTATAAATTGACACAATTTTTTATCTCGTACACCAATTAAAAATAAAAGCTTATTAATAAACACTCTAATTCGGCTTTGGACTTTTAAACTGACTTTGAAAATGAGTTTTGGGCGTGTAGCCTTAGAGGTATTTTTGTATGCAAGATTATCGTGAAATTTAGCATTATCACTCATCATATACAATGCAGAAATGAATGCGTGAACGCGGAAACGGCTGGGTTCCGTTAGGGTAACTGTACGGGTGTGGTCTAGAAATATCCTGCGACGCTGCCGCCGATAGGATCGTAGACATGTCCTGAATTAATGAGCTAAGTTTGGCTAGCGCTTCGGCTAATCTAGGCCTTCATACCCCGCCAAGTTACTAAGGTTCAAATCACCGTGTAACAGTTCTATTTGGTAATTCCAGTATAATATACAACTAGAACGTGTATTAAGATAGTATCACATCTAAACTACCCCGAATTTAGGACGTTTACGAAAACAGAAGGGAAACAGAGCGATAAATTGGATCCGAATCAGTGACACTACAACTTGAAGGTTGTCGAGGGTGTTCTATGAGGAGGGGTGGGGGGTGCGCGCGGGGGTATGGGGGTATGGGGGTGCGGGGTGAATGACCGCGGACGGGTACACTGACTCCACTCAGCCCTAAGCCACTTGATTTTATCTAATGCCCGCACTTCACTCACCGCACTACAATAGCTGAGAATACTTGGAATTTTCTTTTCGCTCTTATTGTCTTTAAAACTTTGAATAGTTGTAACTTCAACACACAACTTAAATATACACTATTTCATATTATTCTTGTAAGTCGACGACTCGTTGACAAGAAGAGACTAAATATTTAGTCAGCTGCTGTCGGGAGCCGAAACGACAATTTGAATTTCAGTTGCTTTATATTTCATATGCCTTTTAAACAAATAAAATGATAAATACAATCCTTATTATTACTCGCATCCGGTATCAGTGACCTCTAATTTAATAAAGCGCGTCCAATCTGAAATCCACATCTCTTCCTAATCATTCCTTATCACGTTACACTACACTACATAACTGACCTTAATCTTTCGTAATAAGGTTGCAAATCGCGGCCCGTGTCCTATTTGACATTCTTTTGTTTGTGACGTGACGCCAGTCCTTGGGATTGAACTTCAAAATGTACAAACACGGGTCATTGACACCCTATCGCGGATTACGATAAAGCGACGTTAATAATGCGTAAATTGTGTTAATTCTAACAAAAAGTGTCCTAATCTAGTTTCCAGTACTGGTATATGGTATAAACCAGAAAAAACTAGGTTTAATATTGCGTAATACTAGGTAATGCTGGAAGTTAAACGATATGTCGCCATAAAAAGCCTAGATGTTGCATCTCTGTAATCATGGCGTTATAATAGCGTCACGTAATTTTTACATAACTGGTGGCGTGTTGTTACTGATAGATTAATCCCACATTTACGAGGTAGGTAATAAGTTTTTTCAAGCTGTGTTGACATAGGTTATCTTTTTCCTAGCTACATTTGTTTTTTAATACAAAACATAGATTACATGTTCAATTTTATACAAATCGGTTTATAATTATACGAATTTTATCAAAATATAATTTAATAAAGTTCAGCTTTTGTATGAATACACTATTAAAACAATTGTTTCAAATTCTGAAAGTAAAGAAATACGTATTTAACTCAGAGTCAATGAAATAAAATTCGTTTCCAGTTGTTTATTTCAAAAATATACCAAAAATCTTTATATTCAGTATATTGCTCTATTTCCATTTTCATGTCTTTTTGTAAATTGATAATTATTTTGGTTTACGAATTTCATGTCGCATGCAACTGTGGCAAAACTTCTAACAACACAAAAATACAATAACCATGATGAATATTCCATAGATATTGTTGTTAATAATATTAACAATAAAAGTGACATAAATAGAAATAATTGAAGTAAGATTCTCCGAAAACCTTTGTTTTGTACCCGTCCCGCTATCAGAACATTCAATGACATACATATCGGCGTGATAACACCGCATGCGATAACACGCCAGCATCGCCGGTACATTGACCCACAATTATATAAAAATGTCCTCCAATTTTATATCTGCGTGACAGTGACATTACATCGTATGATCAACCGTTTTATTAACCACTAGTGGCCGCCCGCGACTCCGTTCACGTGGCAGTCGGTTTCCCGTGGGAATGAGAAGTTTTCCCGCGGTAAAAAGTACCCTATGTGTTATTCTGATGTATAACCTATATTAATGCAAAGTTTCATCCAAATCCATCTAGTAGTTTTTACGTGAAAGAGTAACAAACATCCATACATCCATACTCACAAACTTCCACGTTTATAATATTAGTAGGATACTAGTGGCCGCCCGCGACTCCGTTCGCGTGGAAGTCGGTTTCCCGTGGGAATGAGATGTTTTCCCGCGGTAAAAAGTACCCTATGTGTTATTCTGATGTATAACCTATATTACTGCAAAGTTTCATCCAAATCCATCCAGTAGTTTTTACGTGAAAGAGTAACAAACATCCATACATCCATCCATCCATCCATCCATACATCGTCACAAACTTTCACATTTATAATATTAGTAGGATTTACCCAAGTTTTTGTAACACTAAGATATAGGTAATATGAATCATGTAACTGAAATTTGAATAACATAATTGAAATAACCACTTTTGGGAATTAATTGACAATTAATTTTAGGTTAGTCACTGGAACTAAGAGTTTTTTCCGCTCCATATAAAGTTTTATTCCGAGAAATTTATTTGTCATTTTATAGTAGGTATTGTTTATTTTAATTTTTCCTTTATATTAGATATATCGAAACATAATAATAAATGTTTATGCAGTATTATATGCTGATAATTGACTTAAAAAAACTTCTGTTGTAATGCGCGATAATAACAATCTCTATAAATATCATAAAAAAAAGTAAAAGACTAGTGTTGTCTATGTGCGGATGTCAGCTTTCCCGCGCTTGCGTAATGTGCAGCGGAGAGATGTTCTCGAATATTCCGAGTCATCGACCATTGGTTACGAAATCAACTCGCACGCACTCTTCAGGTTTATTTGTTTACGATATTTCGGAGATTAGATAAAATTACATCACTTTCTTTTGAATGTTTTTTTATAATTTCTTCTATTTGGAATGATATTTTTATTCGTCATTCAAATGTATTCGACTTTGAGTATGAGTCAAAGATTTGCGAATCAAGATTAAGTGTTACGTTATGCCCACGCGAATGAGCCTAAAAGTATGGTGCGATGATATCGAGTATCGTTGTCAAGTCGATTAGAAATGGTTAGAAGCAGCGCGGGTCGTCGCTCGCGCAGAGGTCATCGCCAGCGCTGCGCGGGCGCAACTTTCTCGACGCGTTGCGACATTACAGGGGCAAAGACTTCTTACAGACACCAGCTTAATTATGAGGGGAATAGGCTAAGATTACATCGAGTTAGCTTTAACAAGATCAGCCGTAGACGTGGGTAGGCCGTTCGTTCTAAAGAAAGAACTATAAATATTACTCTCACATTCTTAGTCTCTAAGTTTTATATTTATTTAACCACAAAATGTGGTCATTCATACAATGTTTACACTTTATAGTTTTTAATGCTCAAAATGTTCAACCTACTAAAAACACAGACGTCTTCAGTTAGTATAAAAGAAAATAAATGAATTTAAATAGAATTCCCGAAACCCCCAGGTCGCAATAGAATATTTATAGTGTCTAAAGAGGTCAATATCAAAACAATATCCCAAACTTATTTATTTAGTGTATCTATGAATTATGTATTTGTTCTGTCTGTTTACTTTCTTCCTTATCTGTTTTGTAGGTCAGTTAGTTAAATATTGATCCTGCCCTCAGACAATTATTCAACTATTACGTACAAAGATCATTGGAAATCTCTCGTCATTGGCTGCTTTAATCGTCTCAATTAAACGAAATAAAACAATTTTATTCGTTACAATGTTGCCCATAAAAACTAGCGTGTGATTTAACTGATTGCGCACAAACTTGATTGATGATATAATTCTTTTTAGTCCCTAAGGGGTACACTGACAGGCGGACAATTATAAGTCACCATCGGGTATTGAACCCTTGCGAAACAACGGAAACCAGTCCGTGCCATCTTGCCCCGCTCTCCCCTACACCTGCTGCGAATTTTTATAATCCTAGATCATCGTTGACATGCTACAAACTAACGTAGTGACGTGACTAGCATGCGGCCGACTAGCGTTGCATCACTAGTGCAGTCTGCAACGACATTGCAAAAAATACTATAAAGTTATCAATAAGTTGGTTTACCTAGTTTTGCGCTTGAGATGGTAAAATTGTCTAAGGATTTCGTTGATGTTTGATCCACGAAAATATTGATATAAGTAAATCATGTGTAGTTTGGATACAGTATTCACGATGTTTTCCCTGTCATTACAGTCCCGAAGATGTACTGTTTATCGCAGTTGGATAACAATTCTAATTTAGGGTAAACGTCCATGTAATGATGTAATGCTATCTGTACCGCGTCGGAGGCGACCTATAAAGCTACGTGCTGATAGTTGTACTGTCAGGGACATCGGCCCCGCCGCCTCATTCGCGGGAATTGCAGGTAGGCTAAGGGGTTAAGGAACTCCAGTGCACTATATCAAATACCATTGAACTATCCCCGTCTCGCTCGCACCCTGCGCCCGCGCTGCATCCGTCGCGCTCGCCGCGAATCCGTGGCGCGCATGCGTATGACACTCGCATTGCATCGCCCACATTCGCAATCACTGAAACCAACCGTCATCGGACCATACGTGCAACAATTCATTAGTTAACGTTTCAATCCCACAATCATTTATCAAATCGACTCAAACCATTACCCTTTTTCGAATCGATTCATCATTCCGGCGAAAATACAAAAAAACAATTAGCGCTTTTTTCGTTGCGTTTGCTTCGGGTCAAAAACCGGGCTTGAAATAGATCTAACGTCTGTGAGCGTTGTGTTCAGGTCTATATAATGTTTTGTAAGTGGCGTAGGTAGCCGGGTATGTGAGCCACCGTGTGTCGGTAATATTGCTCGGTGGTGTAGCAAAGTGGAAAGTTCAAAGACTTGGCGTCAAGCGGCATCTTTGAGCCGCGGTCGACGGGAAAATCGCATCATTTGATCACAACGTGTCGCGTGAACGAACTAACTTGAACCAGGAACCACTTCACAGCGTTAGGTTACATCATTATATCATATTTCTAATCACCATAAAAACAATAGACCACACATAAAGTAAAGAAGATTACCAATAACCTCAAATATTTTCTCAGCTTTGTTTTAAATAAAGTATATCTCAAAATGATATTCGCACAATAAAACATTGGGCAGACAATACGATAGGCACAAGGCCAATCGATAAAGTGTCGTTGAACCTGATAACAAACTACTTAATTGCACGTACACAGCTACTTTCAGAAAACATTCCACCAGTTTATAAATAACAAGACATACAATAATAATTTTGAGGTCGTGATTCCGTCAAAGATTAGATTTATAGGTATAGTTATGTTTTTTACTAAGTATTTCTATAATATGTAGGTTATCATGTTAAAGCCTCGTCATCATGAAAAAAACTCGTGGTTAGATATTAAATACAATAAAAATGTAATAAAATATACAAACTTGCAGATTTAATGTTACAGGTCCCCGCTACGGCGTAGAAGCCATCGTAGGCGCGTAGCATTTGGGAGCTTCAACAATTTTGTGATCGCATATTTCTGCAGTGTGTCTTTTAGTATCATCAGGAAAATACGCCAGTTTGTCTATGGCAGCCTGAAACCAGTGCTGACCTTATGAATAACGCATGACGGCCGATTTACATACGATATCGAACTTTCGATGGTCCGCTCTATATCGAATTCAAGGATACCACACACATGTATTGTATCGTGATCATTGGTCCGGTACCTTCCTAGTTGGGGGCCCTGACATTTAGTGTCTGGAATTGCCTGATTATTCAATGTCATATTAAATACCAGCCTATATTGGTGCGCTACCAATTTTGACAATTTGCTGATGAAATTTTGAATAAGATTTCACGAAGCTGTTTTTTAATGCTTAAAGATCTGCATTTTAATGCAAGCCAGTTTTGTTTGGTAGATTTTATTTCACACTTCAGACATTCTTACTACTGATAACTTTTAAGCCACGTGGTTGGCTTATACCTCCACGTGGTACCCAAACTCAACCACCATCCTACTAAGACCTTACATTTTTGTTATTACGCAACCTAACTCAACTTTCTAGGGCTCAGTACAAATATGGCGGCGGTACACTCTCGGTGCGCCAACATTTGGCGCGTCACAGTTGTTTACCGCGATGTGCGGACCTTGAAATTCGGCAACGGTCACTGACTCGCGCGCACACATTTGTAAATGTGCCTCCGATTTCACAGTCGGTTTCCATCTTGACCCTTTTATTTAGGCTTTGAAAATGATTTAGTTCGAATAAGACAAAATACACAACTTTGTCAATGACCAGGTTTCTAATAAGATTTGAAGTAGACATACAAAACATTTTTTTAAAACTTTTTTATATAGGTTAATATAATGTGTGTAAAGATAGTTCCTATAGTCTAAGAAGTCAAATCACACATCAACGATAACCCCTGAAACAGTAAATAGAAAAAAACAATGTATTTGCAACTTTCTTACTTCATCCGATAAAACGTAAACATAAACACAAACAGCCTGTATGCGTCAACATCATGCGCGTAATTTATATAATACGCTTCATATGACATCACGCGGACTTCATACGTGGGAAGGCACAGAAATAAACCTTTTGAAGTTATTACCAAGAATTCGGCCATCACCTTGCGATGAACTGCCAAATATCAGCAAATTAGTCATTTGTGTTCGTTTGATTTTGCACTGACAATATTATTATTTAGTTTTTTTTAGGCTTTATATAAAATGACCTATATATGTTAAAGTTCTGATGGTTTTATTAAAAGCTATTAAATAGAGAATTTAGGTGGAAGCAATAAGAATAAGCAAATGAGTTAAAATAAAAAACTATATATATTAATTATAGATTTGGATATGGGTTATAAATGTTTGCCTTAAACTTTTTGTAATTGTTTACTAGCAGAAATATATTCTGAAAAATTAACACAATTTGAATACATGAATATACATAAAACTTTATCTTTATATGTATAAAATTCTCATGCCAGTTCTAATGTCCTAAAAAACTAAATCTAAACAAATCAATCTTAACGATATTTCTAAAGGTTCCGTTTGACATTTAAATCTCAAGCCTTAAACATCTTGATAGAACACTTATAACGCTATATTGTTTATACATTTGAAAAACAAATTATACTCATTATATATAGCGTGCGAATAGAATTAACTTTGGCTTTTTTTATAGCAAGTGCGTTGACTCTTCCTGTACACCTCTACACAGACTTTCTTGTGACTCTCAGAGTGTGTGTGTTAAATACAGATTACTGTATGTGTATGTGTTTAGCCATTTTCGACTTCCAAGGACGTCCAGCTTACCAACCACTTCTGTGAATGACACCATTTCGATCGTTGACCCTGCCCATTTCCTGTAGAAATACATGTTTAAATTCCTATTTAAAAGTACGCCATTTAATCGTCTTTGACTTAGAAACAATAACTCGATTAGCATATAAAGCGGCGTGGTGTGAACGCACTCGGTTTTTTGGTTCGATTATTTAATTTCGTGCATATTGATGTGTTTACCTACTGACTTGTTTGTTAATGTCGTGCGTGTTTTTTTTCAGGTAAGTGTGAATGTGGCGAGGGTAAGTGAGTGCATCGTGTGCCGGTTAGAGCACAATGCACCAGGCTGCGCGGGAGTCACTCACCCGCCGGTAACGGGGCTCGCCCTGCGCCTGCGCTTGCGTCAACCACCACAATTGGCGTGCCACTCGCGTAACCTATTGTAATGCAACGCACTAATGCAAAACCTATTCGCGATTTCCCACTAAACGACTGCGGCCAGGAAAGAAACAAGGGGCTTAGAAATTGAGTCATAAAGTACGGTAACAATGTTTTTGCCTTTGCTAATATTTCGTTAATGATGTCCAAGAAGTACCCTGCAGAGTTGTTCATGTTAAATGAACCAGAAAAACGTCACTAGCCCCTTTGTTGCTAAACCCAATATATTCACCACAAAAATGCAACAATGCAGAAACCGAACACCGACCATTTGACCATCACAATGATTGCATCGTTAACTGCGCATGACCGGATCCATTGCCAAAAATTTGAACACTTACAGATTTGAACGAAAATTTCGTTCACACCAAGAAATAATTCAACGACAAATTAAAAAAAGAAACCATTAGATTTATCATCAGCAATGCATCATTCGTGTAAATTTCGCGTTTTATGTCGAATTTGAAATAAACAGTCGATTTATAAGATTGTAATATTTTGCCCGGACGCGCGGCTTCCCGCTGGTATTTTGTCATTAAGACGCGAACTTTGTAAGAGGATCCCTCATCGCGATATCGTTTAGAGAAACAACAATAAGCTCCACTATCTGGGAATGTCGGTTACGAATCCATCCAACAAAAGGAAGTTAAAAAACTATCCCTAAAAAGTTCAATCCTAGCATTTTTTTTACTCGCAGGATTCGATTAAACAATATTTCTGCGCTTTGTTCGCTGTAACAGAAGAGTTGGGATATCACGAAGTTGCACAAAAATCACAAAAAAGTTAGGACGTTACCTGTTCGTGAAATCCGAGATCTAAAGAAAGGGTAGGTCGAGTCGCATCGAGCTTTTTGCTTTCAATTTTACCTGAGTCTGATAAAAAGTATGAAATTGGGGATGCAGAAAAAGTAAATTAAAGGAAATCGGCACAAGGGTTAGTTGATTTGTATGGAAGGCATTGTTGTGAATATCGCGGCGTCTTGCTCTCTGATCCGCGGACAATGTGGGTCAGGACACAAAGGGCACATATCAAACGTCCCTTAACCCACATATAATTCAAACAAAACATCATATTTCAAACTGGCAACTTTCTTGAAACTCGACTAAACGTTGGCATACTTCGACGCCTGTGAAACCGAGCCATAAAACAATGATCGGACACTGCCAAAAGCACTTTTTGCTGTAACCCAAAAGCCATTAGTAGAAATGATCACCCTTGTAAATCTTCTCTTGGGTTTGCTATTGTTTATTCTTCGTTGTCCCAATTACCATATTTAATAGCAGATGGCGTGCGATATAGAAAGGTCGTTTGTTCTTTAAAGTAAAGTTACGAGTCGGTTTTATGACGGCATAGTAGTGCAAACGTTGCACCGTTAGGGTTGAGTGCTCGGCGAGCGGTCGGCGACTCCGGGCTTCTATCCCGACCTACCTCTTACTATTGCCACGACGTACTCGTACATTTCCCAGGAATTACTTAACGTATCGCGCATTGAATTCGCAAGCTGATCGGCACGCTGCCAGACCGCCACGTGGCCGCAACAACCACCCCCAAAAAAACCCAATGCAAATGTCACGACGATCTCACTTTTTACCAATAATGAGCCACCGTCTGCCACGCTCCCCGCCAGGTGGCGCACAAGGAAGTGTGCGCACAATGAAGCCCAAATTACTGCCAAAAATCGAAATTTAATAACACGTCGACATATTGCAGCCGACGTTGCTTAATCATATTCCTACTGCATCTTTAAGTTGAACGATTCCTTTATTGTTATTGAAATTGGCAAAAAACAGTGGTTGCTGTAGTTGTTTCATGCTTCCTGATAATAAAGGCCAATTTAGAGTGACAGCACATATTCACTGTTATATAATTACATGGATTCCAAAATCGGTAATCGCAGCCCACGCTAAAATACGTCCAACTAATAAACAGTTTATTGAACCGGGCCTTGAAGCGTCTTGCTCACGAGTATGTAACCAACATCACATTATAATATTGCCTGTCATTGTTAAATAATGCATGTTCCACTAAAATAATTTCGAGCAGTGGGTGAAATGAGTCCGAAGTGAAAAAAACTCTTTTAGAACCGGTCCGTGTGATCAAATGAAAGTTGCCTGCTATGGATGATGTACTTTCTCCGCGAACTTCGATCTACTCGCGATCGAGTTTCTAGTCGCAACCTTTCGCTAACCTATGTAATAGGCCCTTTGGATGCCATAACTTATAAGAGCGTTAACTAAGAGAATGTTTTTATGTTGAAACTTACAAATGCGGCTCACTACACGATGATTACCACGTCGACGTACGCTGTGAGCAAAAAATGGAAATTGAAATTTAGGTTTTTTTATATTCCGACCTGCTCTACATTAACTCAAAATTGAGTTTACAACGATAAAAAACTGAGTTAGTCTGATTCACAATAATCCCTACCTAAACATATTCGACTGCGACGCTGTAAACCTTCAAACTTCCACTAAAAAGCGACAAAAAACTGCGAAACCTTAAAGCAACGTGTTTCAGGACGGGTGTCGGATGTTGGGTGATTTGAAATAATTTGAATAAAGCCAAGGGGATAATTTGCGTCGCAAACAACATTCGGGGTCAGTACTCCCATGTTGCCGAAATTATCGCGGGGCCTACACGAGTAGCGGCCAACGAACGAACCAAGGCCAGAGGCCCGACAACCGCCATCTTCAATCGATGATATTACAACAATTTTCGGCGCAGAACGCATGCGCACCTTTTGGAAAACACTAGCCTTGAAAACTGAAGGTCGTACACCCTATTTGTGGAGTAATCTATGGATAACAATTGACGGTCGGCTTAAACAAATGTTTAATTAAATATCAGCTGCGCTCATTGTAAGCTGGTGATAATAAAATGGTTCAATAGATTCGGAACGCTTATCATCAATAATTGTGTTCATTTTAGTCTCACAAGTAATGTCTAAATCCGTTGGATCTTAAGAAGTTGGACTTCGAAATCTGAAATCATAGGCTGAGTAGATCATAGTAGATCACTAAAACGTGACGTGTCATTCCGTTCCGTAATATGTTTTAATTTTTTGCTGGCACAAATTACAAAATGTACGAGCTGTACTTAAATGTAACTGGCATTAATAAAATTGGGTTCGAGTTGGACGCGGGGGGAAACGGGGGGGAGTGAGGAGTGCGGGCGGGGCAGGTGCGACGTCAACGCGCGGCCGTGAACTTTCTTCGGACACGTTTTCAGGAGCGAGCTGCGCAATTTCCGTGCTACAGCCTCCCGCGCACCCTACACCATCAAACAATAAACAACCTTACCGCACTACTTTTAGCGCTCCAATTCGCAAACCATAGTTTTCGGCAGTCAATCTAAATGTATCTAGTTCAGGCCCCGGCGTACTGCAGGTAATCGCATATGGATAGACCTGGCGAAATGGGGACAAAAACAACTGGGGCTAATAAGTATAATGAGGGCAAGAAATCTAGACGCAGGAAAACTTACTATATAATGTTTATTATCGCGATCGCGTAATATTCATAATGACTTTTGAACTATAGTTAACCTAATAACGTGTAGGAAAGTTGTGCATTTCCTCATTCCTGCGCCGGAGTCGGTGGCCACGTAATATGCGCAGGCGCACACCCGCCGCCGTAATGCTCTGATTACGCGGGACCGCGTGCATTATACACTACATAGGTAAACGTAATTAGACACGTATTCAAACATCTTTATAAGTTATGCTATATAAAATGTTATGCCAAAATTCAGAGTTATATTACCTTTTAAATATTTCCAGTGACATGTACAATATTTAGACGCCTCATAAATTAGACGTCCAAACGTATTTTACTGGGATGTAACTGTTTGCAAAAAGTTCCATATCGCTGCTAATCTAATTTTAATTACTTAAAAAGAACGGCTAAAACCGACACTAAGGCCATAACAATCAGCGCAAAGCTCTGGAATCTTGGTCTAATAGCCGATTTCAATGCTCTACTTGCTCTCAGCTCGCGTTCAATTTTGATCCGCTCCAAAGACTAGGGTACTCGTGAACTACTTACCCACCTACAGTTTTTAAGATTTTCTCATACAACTCCGTTTATGGACAGTGGAATGGATCGCAGACGTCCTCAGTCAGCAGCAGGAAGCTAAATACCAAGGTGAAGTGACGTACCAGGGAGAAAGGCTCCAGTTTCCTGAATCACAATTATTGATACGCATTTGTTTTCAAGAACATTCCTTTTTTTCTCAAGAACTTGAAGGTAAACACAAAAAACAGCCTTGGAGCTGTTACAACTATCAAAAACAGTATTGGCATTTGTTAATAATGCCATGTATAAAGTCGATTTATACTAAACAAAGTTATGGTTGTTTTTGTAGACGCGCGCTGTCGAACTTTGCAATTAGTTGAAAGAGGAGCAAGGTTGAGTTTCGTTTGACGAGAAGCAGATTTCGGCAAGTGTAGCGATTTGTAAATAGATATTGTTCTGCTTCCTGATGTTCGGCGTCACCTTGCTTCTGACATTGCCGCTAATTCTGTACTGACATTGACTTGTTCCAATTTTCGAAGGAGGAAGCGATGCTCTAATCTGCTACGGGGTCATCAAAATTCGAAGTTTATGAGCTATATTTTTAATTTAATTAAAACAATTTACGAGGTTCTTTACTACTTGTCATGATGCGATCTCTATTACATAAAATAACATAAAAGCAAATCATTTCGGCTTAGACATGTACCAACCTACATCAAAGATGTTTCGTCTCAAGACGGTGCATTTACGTGGGATTTTGTCATGATTCTGTCATAATTTCTACCAAGGTCGGTTATATCATCACCACATCACGTTCCTTCCTACATCGTCACCTATTTATGAAAATGGTTTTGACATGTCTCAAAACTACGTATCTCGAAAAATAACCTTTGGAATGAGCACATGGTTAAACTTGACGGTTATAGCCGCTATTGATTTTGTTTAAAAGTATGAAATAGTTGAAAACAGGTGGAGCATGCGCCGGCGCACACTAGGGCGTGGGGCCTCCGGGCTCATCACCGTTAATTGAGCGCAACTCTAGCGGCCTTGGCCTTGGCTCCGGTTGCCGAATCCACCATCGAGGTCGCCGGCGCGTCCGCAGTACATAATACAAATTCATCAGGACCTGCCTATCATTTGTCATCATTACACACTAACCATGTAGCCGTCTAACTCAACGATCTAGAGCAAAAAATTTAAAAACAGAATTCCAGTTCTCGTTTTTGTAAATATATGTTGGCAGTTTTAAACGGCGCGATCCACAGCCCCTCGGCCCACGAGTCTCGTCGTGACAGGGGTAATGACTCGCGCTGACCTCGTACAGCTTCGGAAAAACTCGTCCAAGCTCGGCACTTTTCGCCACGAAGCTGAAGCGCGCGCGTTTTTTACCAACTGCGCAGAACGAAAGCAACGAAAAAACGGCCAATACTCTCACAAACAGGATAAGGAAAAGACATACTTACAATAATCAAAACACAGGTCGTAGGTAAATTACATTCACATAACTAATCTATGGAGCTATTAGAAAATTTGTTACGTGATTTAAATGAAAAATCATTGCATAAATACCAACAATAATGTGCTGCCCCATCAAATCGTGTGTTTCTGTTACAAACGTGTTGACGAGATCGTTTTACCATGATTTACAATAACATAGTGCTATTTGCGCGTTTGTGATCTGTGTCAGCACGTGACAAGTCAAATAATGGAGAATGAAGTTCGTGTTTCTTGTCGGTGGGTAGTTAATTGTTGTCAGCGAGGCCTTGACCGCGCCTGCTGACCTTCGCCAACCTCTCTTCGCAGAAACATCACTCCGCAACAATCTCAAATTACAATAACATACCAACGAACCTCCGATATTTAAAACAACACCGACTTCCAGCAATCCTTACAAAGTAACACCGCTGTTTAACGGCGCAAAAGCCGATTCAGCTCATTCATACCTGAGAAGTGACCTATTTCTCAACTCAGGACACGAATCAGCTCTTAATCCTCCATTTTTATTGGTCCTTGTGGTCGTTCGTCATAAAAAGGGGATCCTTGACCGCATTCTGCAAACAGAAAAGCTGTTAAACTAAATTTATGAGCAGTATAATGGATGTGTTGTAAATAAAAATGCGCCGTCCCGTTTGACAGTTAGGGCGGTCGTGTAGGACTCATTGTCTGACGTGCCCTTCAATCACCGGACCCTTTCGAACACTATATCTACTTACAATGAATTCAATACTCACTACTCAAATTAATCGTAAAATTACCATATCCATACCCTGACAGGTACAGTACTTTAACTATTAAAACACACTCAACCATCCAAAAGACACGCCAGATACTAAGTAATCCGGAAGCATAAAAAAGGGAAACCTAAAATTGCAAACAATATGGTCGATTTGGTTTTTATTGTCGAAAAAACTGTCCGTTCGATTGAGATCATCAGTGGAGTTGGTCACAGCAAACAATGGTGCCTATACATGTGGCTACCGTCTGCCTATGCCTTTAAATTTTTTGCTCACATTCAGCACAACCAAAAAATAACCTTATCTACACTCAAATAAAGCTTAAAATTGATCAGGGTTGTATGGTCTCAAAAATGTAACTCGATATTCGCACCCACGTATTTATTAAAAAGTGAGGGCAGCGGAAGGAAGTAAAAACCAACTTTACACTCACTTTCACGAACTTTTGTACAATTTGCGCACATGTCGGTGTTTTTTTGCGGTGTGTGCCGAATTCAATATGGTTATTAAGTAATTAAAGGCTATAGGAATAAAAATATTAACTATTATTTTATAGTAAGAACTAACCAATTTTTTATACCTATATTTTTTTACAAAGTTAAGTTTTTTTACTTTTAAAAGTAGGCACCTAAAGCATTCTTCACCGAAAACTTATTCCGACAGTGACCTGGCTTAAGCCAAAAAAAACGGATAACCGAATAAAAAACGACACACATGGTTAAGAGGATATTTGCGAAACCCTTCTAAAAACTTCCTTTGTGCAAAAGGGAAAGTATCGGAGCGAAATAATTGTAACAAAAAATGCAAATACAACAAAGTTCCAAAACACCTTTGTGGAGGCTGCGCCCGCGCAACCCTTCTAGTTTTTTGTAAGTCGCGTATTTTTGGTATCATTGTAAATACGTAGCTACGTTTTATTTTTTAATTCCATATTTTTGGCATTTAAAGGAATTTATTTCATTTAATCGATTGAAGTCCGTTCCAATTACCAATCTCGAAATAGGTTTTTCATCAAACTGTGCTTCCTGTATGCTTTACGCTAAAGGTATCACGTTTGCCTTGAGATTACCAAAATCAGTGCAAAATTCTTTAAAACCAATTAGCATTTCAAAAACAGATTTCAAGTAGTATCTGTATATTTTAAATGCCTTAAAATAATTCTTTACAGAATATTTCAATATCGATTCGAGTCTGTAATGAAGTCAATAATATCACATCTGCGAATTCATCACCTGATGGTATATTCGGCCAAACAACAGGAAAATCGAACAGCAACATGGTTTAGTTTAGAATTTGGCCACGTCCTCAATAGGTGACCTAAACCAAACTGGTTGGCGGCCTGAATCTGCGTTACCGAATTCAATGGGGTATATCTGATGAGGTAGAGGTGTATGAACTTAAACTGAGTGAGGGTGGGGGGTGGGCACAGTGGGCACAGTGGCAAGGGCACATTTGGGCAGGTTATCGCACGCCCGGCGCGTGTATCGGGCACTAAGCCGAGCGCGCCTGCGCACGGCTGGCCTTGACCGCCCTGCGCCAAAATTTCCAGGCCGTTCACCCGACCAACCGCCTACCACTCTATCTCGCATAAATAACTCACCGCGCGAACTCAAAGCGACTCTAACACAAAGGACTAGAGTATATACTCGACTGGGGTAGACACCCGATGAAAATATATTATAGGTAGCGCAAGTAGTTACTGTTAATACTTTGTTTATCAATAGTTGGTAGGTATACGTGTTAACGTGTTACGTGGTTACTTGTTTAAATACTTTGTTTACTTGATTGTTTATCTGTGTGATCGTTATGATTTCTTTTTTGATCGAAAAGGTTATCTTTAGAAGACTTTAATAAGAATAAATGTAGAGCTGTGGTAGGATTGATTTAATCCAGCTATGTAGAGCTTTGGCAATATTCAAGAAAGTCGCCGACGCGTCGACAACATATACAAAATATTACATAAGAAAAATCGTCTGACATAATTGTACAGCTACAAATTAGACACGTTTATTTATATTTGTGTGTGTCAGGAAATGGTCTAAATGTGGGTCCCGGAAGTAAGGGCTGTGTTTAGGAGGCAGCGGGTTGGTTGGTCAGTCCGTGACGAGGCGACCCACAGCCGCCGCCATTAGCTCGAATTCGTGTTCAAGTTCACCCGCGTATCATCCATCACCGAATATTTCGGTGGTGTGACGCAACCGGCGCTGTCCCGCTCGAACGTCGGGCCCGTCGTCCGCGCCGCTCTCGCGCGACCTTGGCCGCAGTGCGCCGCAAGGTTCAGGTCTTCGAACCCGCGCGGGGCGAGGGGCGCGCGCGGGGCCCCGCCGTCCACCAATCGCGCGCCGCGCTCGACTCCGCGCGCCGCCGATTGGCTGGCCACCAGCGCGGCAATGACCTCGGAGACTGGAGTTCGAGCGCGTTGAGCCTGGCTTCCGAGCGTAAACTGTCAGGCACCGCGGGCGTTTAGAGTCTATTTTCGCTCGGCCGTGCGGGCGCGGAGTTCGTAGCGATTGTATCGTGCGGCGCGGCGTTATTTTTGCAGACTTTCACTCTTAAGGGGAGCCGAGCGCGGCGACGATAGGGAGCGCGCGCGGCGCTGGCTCAGTTCGTGGATCGAGCTCGAGCGGGTCGCACGCGCCGCGAGTGTTACAGTCGACCTTCATCCCTCGCGCCGGTCCCGGCCTATATCCAGCGAGTGCCCACAGTGTTACTTGAGGCTCTATGTGGCCTACGTGCAGTGAAGTGCGGAGAGGTTTTGACCATTGAGTACATATTATGACTTTAGTGATGTCTCCAGATAGTAGTTACGGTAGCTACGATGCGCTGACTCCAATGGACAATATGGGAATGAGTCCAGCGCATAAGGAGAGGGAACCCGAACTTCAAATAGGTATAAATGCTTTTTAAAAATTGACAAAAACAATCAAATATGGATACAACTAATATTCTACCCACCTGCAGCATTGCTTTTGTTTTTTTTTATGAAGAGCAACGATACTTTCAAACAACTTTTAAAAGTTTTAATCTCTATTATCTACTTAATGTTGACTTTACTCGTGTTTGGAAAAAAAGAAAGCAAAATATTTGCTTTATCACAAATTCGACCGTGGCTCTTATCAGTCATTGTTACGCTCGGTGAGCGTATTTTCTTCAACATTTAACAATAAAAAAATACCTTTTAACTTAAAAATATGATTAATGATTTGTCGTCATTCGCTTGAATGGGCTACCTATTTACACATTGTAAACTCATTTGCAGAACGAATATGTGATTAATAGTTCAATAGAAAGGGTTTCGCAATATTCGATTAGTAAAAAATACGTACTTCAAACAAACCCCTGTGACTGTAGTAATTGTCCTCTGCCAGACTACAGGGAGTCCCGGGTTCGATTGTTAATGATCTTATCGAAAATCGATTGCTATTATACCATGCGAAAATCGCAACAAAGAGTTACCGTTAACTCTTCACGTTTACAATACACAAAAATAATAATTATTAATGATGTTTGTACTACAAAAGTGACGTTAAGAAAGTCATTACATTTCACAAACTCAACATCGTCACAAAGCAGTGATTGTTCACAAGTACTTTTACTTTTCTCAAGAGAAGAGTAATTTATGGATGTTCTTCTGCGTTAGTTTTTAGAGCTTTGATTAGAAAACGAATCGTGGAACGTGATTCGGTTATTTACAAACAAACGTCACCGTGACACAGTTGCGCTGCGCCCGCGCATGCTCCGCTGCTCTGCGCACTTTCTCGAGCACTTTCCTCGCCGCTGTCTTAATTGACGTAACGAAACACTTTCGCACTAAGAAAAATTGCGTTGCATCACTCGAGGAATGACTGCACGCCACGATGCAACAACTTCACGATCTAACGCCGCACTTTCCCCGCTTCATTGTGCCCCTCCAACATCGAAAGTACGCTCAATACTACGAAGATTAAATAAAAGAAAGTCGCTATAAAAAGCGTGGACGTCGACCTCTGGAGATCGCGTCGCCAGAAATAGAAAGTACCAAAGCACTCCCTGTAGCCTGTTGGCAACCGGGAGAGGAAAGTGAGAGCGCTCCCAAACCAGTTCCGCCCCACCTGTTGTTAAAGGATCTAATACTGACCTACAAACGTAATCGCACCACCCATTAGACGACTAATGTTTATTATTTAACTGATAAACTAACTACTGTCTCCAACCAAGTGCCTGCAGTGTTATGTGTGAGGTCGATGACTGCAATCTCACTGCTTTCTAAAGCGTTTAGTGACACCTTGAGGCACGCAAACCATATTGCGTCATACAGACAACACTAATTAACTCTTCATTTTATAATTATTTAATGGAAACTAATAAACTTTACATAATTCGGTCACCGTGACTATCTTTGTTTGTTGACTCTAAGATAATACTTCGTTCGTAAGGTGCGCAGAGGACAAATGCGCATTAAAAACTGTTATCAGGAGTCAAAAGAGTCATCTCTTTAAAAAACTGTGGCCAATTTCTTTGATAACTTAGTAACTAAGTGCATTGCAAGTTTAATAACCGTAACACAAGGTTTCTATGTTATCGGACGACACGTGCCGTGAAAACACGTTCCCAGGATGTTTTGGTCTAACGAGAAGGCATAATCTTTATAACCCAAATTGTTTGTTTCCATAACACATTGCCAGCAGCCGATTTCTAATTGTTTATTTTCTCTTTGTTACAGAGTTTGACGGCACCACCGTCCTATGCCGAGTCTGCGGCGATAAAGCCAGCGGATTCCACTATGGCGTCCATTCCTGTGAAGGCTGCAAAGTAAGTCACTGTCCATTCAATTATTATCCTTAATATCGTTGAACTACAGACGACATTTCCCTTCGCAACACACAGCCAAATCGATAGTAACGTCCTCGTGGACCTATAATCAGGAAGCGACAAAGAAGTCACCTATTTATTAATCCGCACTTCCCTCTCAGTACTGCCAGGTGCAAATATGTATGACACTAGAACCAAGGTCGCGAACACGGAAGACAGTCACTCTGCATTCAATGAGCGAAACCCGTTCAGCTGACCTTATTTGTTTACACAAAGCAGATCCTATTTGCATCATAGCCTCTTTACAAAATCCCTGCGGCCGAAAATAAGAAAAAAACTTAACCTATCGTGTGAACTTGTTACTATTTGGGCCCGTCCCGTACCTGCTCGACTCAAAGCGGTCATCCCTTCAACTGTTTGTATTTTACCTGTCTCAGAACAATCACACGGGAATGGGTCGCGTCCAAACGTCTTTACTTGCGCAATGTCTAGGTTAGCAAGGGTTAAAGGACCAGCAGTTCATTATAATTATAGGGCTGTTTGATATGCAGCTCGTGGCATAAAGATCTCATGGGGTCACGTCCAAGACGCTTTATTAGGGTTCTTAAAAGTCACTCGAGTCATATGTACCGGAAGACCCGCATGTCAAGAGTACCCAACAATGTGTGTTCTTAATATTGTACCTTTTCGAGAAAGGAAATGCCACTTGAAGCAATAACCGCCCTTTAACGATAGTTATAATGAAAGTGTGAGCCAGAAAAAATACAAAACCGAAACAGGTCATCCATGTGGTCCCAAATAAAAAAGATACAACAAGGCCGTCTGGCGCTCGGATTCTCAGACGTTTCTCCAACTGATAAAAACTGTTTCAACCAATCGTTACATAATTTTGCATTTTTTCTAACGATCCAGCATATATCCTGCGGCGGTTGGGCAACCTGCTTCGAAACTCGTCATTCTAAGAACGTTTCAAGCGAAAGTGGTTACGCTGGTGCGCTATCGAGTCTAATAACTAGTCGCCTTTCCTGATATGTTAAACTTTCTGCCTGACAACATTAACTGTAATGACATTGCTGCAGTCAGTAACCGAGTCTGAAAGGTCGGCTGCGGAGGGCGCGTCACAGTGCAAGTGTATTCTGGTTTGGCGGTGGCCGGTCAGCACAATGGGTGTCCTTCGCCGCTCGCCGCGTGCATTGTGCATCGAGACGACTCCCAGACGACTAATAACTGGCTCGATTCGTCCCCTACAGACTGACCTTCGACCAAATTTAATAAGTCCCCTTCTTTAGTGAGCACGTTAAAATTAACAAATGCAATCGATGCTCGCGTTGTCGATTTGTGTATGGTGAATTTGGGTTGTTAAAAGTAGCAGGATAAAGATTAATTTATTGCCCCTAAAAATTACTAGACATAAGTAATTAACGATAATCCATATAGGTCAAAGTCCACTTTTACTTCTTAAAAATTTACTCTACATAAATTTCAAAAATAGAGCAAATAACAGTGTAGCGCCAGCTGTCGGCATATTTTGAAAACCTATGGTGTCTCTGTTAGTTGGACTACTCGCCGCTAGGTGGCGCTAGGTGCGCGTTGTCGCCGGCACAGTGCTGCCACCGGTTCACCTTCGGTCAAAAACGGTACTGGCATGAATGGCACGAGTGAACGTATGCGCGCTTGTAACGACCGTACGCACGGGGGTCAACGAACTCCACACTTCAATAAGTTCTCGAAAATAAAGTGAATGCATACATAATTAGTAGTTATTCTCTTTAGTTACCATTTTATTGTAGATCAAGGATTTTTTATTACATTGTAGCCTAACTGTGTTAAATGTGGCAATTTTACAGATTTTGATTACTACATAGTTAACTAGTTAATTTAACTGGTTAGTCTCTTGGCAAAGTATGAGATTACCAAGAGTTGCAATCAAATTGTATAAAAAAATACTTAGTTACAATTAAAGCCACTGACAGAGAACAATACAATATTTATTGTTATAATCGGGTTGTTGCTAGGACAACAGGCATCGGTGATTTTCTTTGTTCTCGCGCGTTTCGGTTGACATAATTCCGTTGCTTTAGTAGGTCGCCATTTTCGGCACAATTCCAGTGCAGGGCGCGCGGTCGTCGGCCCCGGCACACTAGCGCCGCGCCGTGAACAACTTGAGCGGCCAACTACGGTACTAAACGTAACCCACATAATTTTCTGAAGTGTCAGCTAAAGGTTCATTGCTCTCTTTATTTATTGGGAGCATCGCACGCAGCTTGCGTTTATTATTTCCTGTTCCAAGAACTCCATTGCCGAACTTGACTCACCTAGAAGGAAAACGTTCGGTAAAATCATAATCCGTGTAACTTTATGCGAAATACTACCAAAAACAAAGTAATTAATTAAGTCAACACCGACTTCAAAAAATCACAAACAGTCTTCGTAAACAGGAAAAAATCTAATTTTGTTTAGCTTTAGTAATAAAAATGCCACATAACTTGATTAGCTTTATTATCTCCAGATTGCATTTGACTAAAAATAGCTCGGAGCATGTGCGTGGACGGGATATGAATCATGGGTTGCTTCGTGAGTCAGTGTTATCAGCAAACATCTGGGCACGTAGAGCCACTGTTAGAAGTCAATGTACGCCCGACGTTTGGAGTTTTGTAAAAATCAAATGAAACGGGATAGTATTTATTGTTACATTTGACAGCGTTTGATTGAATGTTGGATAACTTATAACATAAGTATAGAAGTGATTTATAGACATCAAATTATAATTATTTAAGTTAATGATATTATACACTTGCTCATATCATTCTTAATTTTTTTATGAAAAAGTATAACATCAATTTCAAAAAAAATATTATAAACTCTAGTTTTTAGTATCCAACAAAAGAATAAAGCAAACCGAAAACTAAGTTATTGTATTTTGCAACACCCAATGGCAACTTTATATAATTCAGATTCAGAAAAATGACTTTTCAGTTGCTAAGGCATAATACAATGATGAACTTATTATGCATAAACAGTGTCAGGTTCGTTCCCCGGTGCGTCAGCGTGTTTTCGGATAACCCGCGGATCTCGGTTCGATGCCCGCGCGCACCGTTACCTGCGCCCGCGCCGACGTCGACGCCGTTGTTGACGACACCGCGCACCACCTTCACCGACATTCCTGCATCGTTCTCGAAACATCCACAACGCAAATATAACTTTAACACAGAAACAACAACAGACACAAACAATCCACAGTTCAACGAACGCTAACTCGGACTTACAAACTAAGCATTATCGATATCTAAATCAGGTTCTCGTTTGTAGGTTATTCGTAAGATATTTCGCAGAATAAGCTTACCAATGCGCCATATTGAGCGATAGTTGAATTAAAAGTATGTCAATGTAACGTTAACGACCAAAAAGTGTCGGTCGATCGCTTATCGCGGCAACTAGCTTCGACTGAGCAACGGCACGGTGTCGAAAATTGGATGGCGACCCACATTGCACTGACGAAACCCAACTCTATGTAGGAAATATTATTTGTGCCACTTATTTATATGCTTGCTCATAATCTGACTCATTGGACAGTTGACAGCTACTGAACCAATTCCATGCAGGCGCCAGGAACACAAATATCAAAAGTCACGCGATTTTCATAGCTACCGAGCGAAATTGATGTGTCATGCGACTAGCCACCTATTAACTTCAAACGCTTTCAGTAAACAGTAAATAAATTCTACGTATTAATCAGTGACGTGTACCTATGAATATAAATAACAAATAACGAGAATAAACAAAATCCTCAAACGAAAAACAAAGTCACCGTGTTAATCGCGCGGCGGTCGTTGACACCCGTGCTAGTAGGTGTCCTATATTAATTAGGTGTTTATAAAAACAATCATCCTCCTTGTGAGTGTTATTGTTTTATAATAGCGTAACGTTAGTAGGTGTAGGTGTAATGATGAGTGACAATTGATAATCGATGGCAGCGCGAGTGCATTGCTCTGGAAGGTTTTGTTTTCGCGCTCGCGAGGTCGTTGACCGCGCGCCGGTCACTGGCCGCGCTGCCACCAATTATGGGCCACTCGCACACCGCACAATGGATCGATGGTGGCGCGAAATTGGGCCATCGTGACCCCGCGCCTCCCGCTCACACGCGCAGCCTCCGTTAGTGTTTCATGAATATTCTGCATCTTAATAAGCAACTACTGGACTTGTAATTAACTCGTTGAATTAACACCACTTGCTCCGATTTAGCTCGTAAATTAAAAATAATAAGATTTTTGACGAGTCTCTGGCTAATGAGAATCTTACTTCACTATGTTGTACAGCATTCTTACGTATCGTGTAATGTATTTTGTATTGCAAGTTAATACAGAACGCTTAAGTAATAGTTAATAGACCATTTATTGTAGACGCTATTGTTCTCGCTTCTAATAACCGTTCTACAATTTCTGAATCGCCTGGGGGTCTTAGGTGAAACTGAAGTAGTTAGTCAGAGACGTGTACATGCACTAATGCTTCATTAGGATTCTCCCCTAAAAGAAAAGCGCGCGCGCATTGAGGTAGGCCGTGACGCGTGATTTACGTCATCGGGTGTAAGCGGTCGTCGAACTACGCCCTAGGTCCCGGGATGGGGGGTGCGCGGGGTGGCGCGGGGGGAGTATTGTGCAATCGAGAGGTCGACGACCCGGGGTGAACGAACCCGCAGTGCGGCGCCGCCGGGATGCGCCCGGCCTATATCCGGCGCACCGGTGCAGCAGCGGCGCATTCTAGAGCGGCGTGGACCGTTAGCGGTCCGGCGCGCGGGGCGCGGGGGCACTCTCACTTTCTCGGTGGGTCGGCGGCCGGGAAGTAGGTCGCGGCGGTAACTGTGCGCCGCGCGACGCAGCGCCCGCACAGTCTGCCGTCGACCGCCACCCGCAGCGGATAGCGAGCAGTGCGAGTGCCAGTGCCAGTGGCTGTGTGTGTAGTGAAGGGAAATGTCGTGCGCTGAACTGCGCGAGCGGCACTCTGTGCTCGTCAGCATGCTGGAGTCCCGCAGAGACTCCACCGACTCCGGCTGCTCCAGCGACGAATCCGACGCTGACTCTAAATGCACCTGTCGTTCCCAGGGCTTCTTCCGACGGTCCATCCAACAGAAGATCCAGTACAGGCCCTGCACCAAGAACCAACAGTGCTCCATCCTTAGAATCAACAGAAATCGGTGCCAATACTGCCGATTGAAAAAATGCATAGCTGTTGGCATGAGCAGAGATGGTGAGTTATTTTTTTATTTATCTAAAAAAAATATCAAAACATTGAAAAATTCAAAAAAATACAAAAAAACATTTGTTTCTAAAAAACCTTAAATTTCAATGTTTTGATATTTTTATTTTTTCAAAAAATAACATTAAAATCACTATTCAAAAAAATTGTTCCATCATAGTTCAGAAAAAACATATCAGCTGTAGTTTGGCCGAGCGTAGTAAAACCATAATAACAATAAAAGGTGTTTACTGCGCTCATTAGCGTGAGTTGTTTACAAGTGCGCGGGATGCGTTTACGAGCTTCGTGCGTTTGCAATTAGCGCGGGAGTCCTCGCAGCAGTGGGCCGAGTGGGCCGCGCGTGGACAGATCCTATTTCGCGGGGCGCGGGGTCGGGGCGGGGCGGGGCGGGTCGCGGGGCGCGGGGCGCGGAGGTCGGTTATGCAAGCGCGGGTGAGCGCACGCTAAGCGGGTCGACGGCCGCGCGTTGCGACACCCGCGCCGCCGTAAACCCGCGGTGAAAGCAGAGAAAGGCACATTTCGTAAGCGTGAGAGCGAAATTTTCGTTTTCACTTTCAACTCCAGTTCGTTGATCTCGCATAATTTCTCCGCGCCACTGCTAGTGTGTTGTGCAACGTCCATAATGATTAATGAATGCTGAATACTTAATTCTGAGTAACAATGTTTGATGTTATTGCTTTGTATCACAACAAACAATAACAACTCTACTTAACAAAAGTAATCACATAAACTAGGTAATGATTCGCTCGGTAAAATTTATTTATACAAATGCTTTGTATTAATAATATTATTAAATATAACCATCAACATCGTTTAACAAACACATAAGAAGATTTAAAATTATCAAAACACTTAAACTCTACATTTCATACATTTTCTATGGGTTCTGCTACTCGCCGATAGATGGCGCTGTACTTTGGCGCGCCACTAGCGCTACAACTGATGGCGGAAAATCTTGGAACTAATTGTGAACGTAAACCAACCTTGAGTTAAATAATCAGCAAAACAAAGTTTTTTTTTGTTTGAATTTATAATCGGAATGATAATTAGGATTAGGAAGAGCATTATGTATGGAAAATTTATAAAGGTATTTATCATGCGCCGGCAACAAAAGGACCAAGTATTTTTTTCTCAACTAAAGCCACTAAAAGTCATAGCAAAATATAAAATACTAAATAATGATTTTATAATTTCATTTCGACCGGTCTTCACAAGAGCAAGCCTCGTGCCAATCATAAACATCAAGGTTTTTCTCTAACCTACTACGCACGTGCGATAACGGGAAAATAGTACAGTACACCCGACGCGGAAATTACTGTTTACGGCTTCGACTCCGCACAATCGGAATATAAAACGAGCATAGTAAGATCGAGTATAATTTAGAATTTTAGAGATTGATTTAAATAGCCCGCGGCGATTTTAGAAAGCGATTTGCGCGGTACGTCACGCGTACGTCACTGTGTGGGTGAGTGGGGGGCGCGGGGCGGGGGCGGCGTGTGGTAGGAGGTTATTGACGCCCCCCGGCCCCCGCGTCAAGTTCAAGGTTGGCGCGCGCGCGGCGGCGCAGTGCGAGGGAATCCGGCCCGCGCACCGGTCGTCAGCCCACTACTATGTCAGTTGCTCGCCGACCGCGAACCAGCGAACACCACGGATCACTCGACTGTTTACAAGGATTACAGTGCGACGCTCTTGTGCTATGTGACACCGTGTGATATACCAGTTACCGATACAATTGTTTAGTGGCAGACGGCTGTGAATAGTTTATAGTGAGACTGTAATGGTGTCAGACATGGGAGAAGATTTACCGATCCTGAAAGGGATCCTCAATGGAGTTGTGAAATATCACAATGCTCGTACGTATTTGTTTTGGATATTTGGCGGTTTTTTTATTGCGGACAATAAAAACAATTATTGACAACGGGTTAGAAATATTTTTTTTTAAGTTTTTATTAATATCTTCATTCATAAAAAAATGTTGCGATTACTTTTATTTATTTTTAAATAAACATGAACGATTAAACAAACAATTTTAATTTTCTTTGAAAGAATTATTAATGAATTTAATCTATTTTCTTTTTTTTTTGAAATTTCATTATAAAAATAAATTTGTAACCACACGTTGCTACGAATCACTACGTCGTAGTCAGTTAGTTAGAAAGAAATATGGGAATCAATTTACAGAGATAAACTACAACTAAATCATTTATTTAGTATGAATTTGAACATTTACTAAAACTATTAGTATTCCTAGGAGTTCATAAAAAATAAATAAACTAAACTTTTCCAAATGAGACCCAGAACAATACAAATTAGTTACCTAACAACTCATAAAACTAAACTAGCTCCCTGTTGCATCTATCGCTAATTGGTCTACGGTATCGCACACGTGAACAATGCGGCGAGAACTAAATAAAACAAACATTGTCCTAAAAAGCGAAACATAACAAAAAGAGTCGGATTGTTAACTCGGCGAACAATAGCGTTGCGCATCTGGCCCAGATCGGGCAGCGAAAGTCGGGAGAAATGGCGAGAGGGCTCTCAGCTTTCGTTTTCAATCGTGAACACTTTCACCGGCGCGCGCGCACGCCCCCGCCGCTAGCTGCCTCTCGCACGAGAAAGTCGTAACACTTTTTAATGTGACCTCGCGTTTTGTCAGCGTGAACTAGTTCAGGCGGCGGATAAGGGCCGCGCCAGACGGGGGTCGCTCCTCCGGCCGATGACCCCCGCCCCGTCAGCTGCGCGTGCACATGCCGCGCGACAGCTGCACCCCGCCTATGTTTAGCCGCGACCTTGCACAACATGCGCGCCGTTACGCCGGTACTAACCCTCGCGCAATTATCTCAATTAGACTGGGGGCACTTTGTAGTTTTTACGATCGGCTATCATGGAACAATTTGTGTTTTTTGTCCAACTGTAATGCCAACAGGTGGTTTTAACTGTGTCTGTTTGTCGTAGCTGTGCGATTTGGTCGCGTGCCGAAGCGTGAGAAGGCGCGCATCCTGGCGGCGATGCAGCAGTCGTCGTCGTCGCGCGCGCAGGAGCAGGCGGCGGCGGCGGAGCTGGACGACGCGCCGCGGCTGCTGACGCGCGTGGTGCGCGCGCACCTCGACACCTGCGAGTTCACGCGCGACCGCGTCGCCGCCATGCGCGCCCGCGCCCGCGACGCGCCCACCTACTCGCAACCAACTCTGGTAAGCATCACTTTCTTTATCATTTTTTGTCTTAGAGTCTTTAAATATTTATTTTGTCACAAATTCTAGACGAAATCTTGCAGCAGACTTTTTATACAAGATATACTCAGCAGAACAAAATGACTAACGTACGGTCTCTATTGTTGCAGGCTTGCCCCCTAAACCCGGCGCCAGAGCTCCAATCGGAGAAGGAGTTCTCCCAGCGGTTCGCCCACGTGATCCGCGGCGTCATCGACTTCGCCGGCCTGATCCCAGGCTTCCAACTCCTCACTCAGGACGACAAGTTCACGCTGCTCAAGAGCGGCCTGTTCGACGCCCTGTTTGTGCGACTCATCTGCATGTTCGATGCGCCACTCAACAGCATAATCTGCCTAAATGGACAGTTAATGAAACGTGACTCTATTCAAAGTGGTGCAAATGCACGGTTTCTCGTCGACTCCACATTTAAGTTCGCCGAGCGTATGAACTCTATGAATTTAACGGACGCCGAAATCGGCCTATTCTGCGCGATAGTGCTCATCACCCCCGACCGCCCCGGACTCCGCAACATCGAGCTCGTAGAAAGAATGCACGCCAGACTCAAGTCGTGTCTACAGACCGTCGTCACCCAAAACCGACCAGACCGACCTGGCTTCCTCAGAGAGCTGATGGACACGCTGCCCGATCTCCGCACCCTTAGCACTCTCCATACAGAGAAGCTAGTCGTTTTCCGCACGGAACACAAAGAATTGTTACGGCAGCAGATGTGGGGAGAAGAAGAAGGAATGTGTCCGTGGGCGGACTCCGGGACGGAAGAGTCAGCGCGCAGCCCGATCGGCTCCGTGTCGTCCAGCGAGTCCGGCGAGACGGGCGGCGACTGCGGCACGCCGCTGCTGGCCGCCACGCTGGCCGGCCGCCGCCGCCTCGACTCCCGCGGCTCCGTCGACGAGGAGGCCCTCGGCGTCGCCCACCTGACGCACAACGGCCTGACCGTCACCCCCGTGCGCCCCCCGCCGCGCTACCGCAAGCTGGACTCGCCCACCGACTCCGGCATCGAGTCCGGCAACGAGAAGCACGAGCGCATCATGGGCCCCGGCTCCGGCTGCTCCAGCCCGCGCTCGTCGCTCGAGGAGCACGTGGACGACCGCAAGCCCTCGGCCATGGACGACATGCCGGTGTTGAAGCGCGTGCTGGAGGCGCCGCCGCTGTACAACGCGCCCTCGCTGATGAACGAGGCGTACAAGCCGCACAAGAAGTTCCGCGCGATGCGGCGCGACCCGGGCGAGGCGGAGGCGCGCGCGGTGCCGGCGTCGCCGTCGCCGCAGCCGCTGGGCAGCCCCGCGCACTCGCCGCGGCCGCGCGCCTCGCTGTCCTCCACGCACTCCGTGCTGGCCAAGAGCCTCATGGAGGGCCCGCGCATGACGCCCGAGCAGCTGAAGCGCACGGACCTCATCCAGCAGTACATGCGGCGCGGCGAGGCGCTGGGCTGCGCGGCCATGACGCCGCCGTACGCGCCGCACCCGCTCGTGGTGCAGGTGGAGGTGGACGCGCCGCTCAACCTCAGCAAGAAGTCCCCGTCGCCGCCGCCCGCGCCCCCCGCGCCCGCCCCCGCGCGCCCCTACCTGCCGCCCATGCTGGAGGCGTGAGCCAGGCCCGCGGAGCTCGACTCCGCCACCCCACCACCACAACGTTAAATTAAAACAAAAACTCTAGTGTTAAATAATCTTTCTCAGATCGTTTTAATATATTATATGTGATAATTCGTTTAAGACGCGTGTTTGCGTGGCCGGTGCGGGACGAGGAGAGCGCAATAGACTGAACATAATTTAAGACTATATAAGTATAATTTATAATTTGCAATGCAGCGCCGGTCGCGGTATGTTTGTGTGTGTAATATAAATGTGCGTATGTGAGCGTGCTCAGTCATTTGTTTGTTAATATAAATAATGAGAGGTTGTCGAATTAAAATAAAACAAACTTGTAAAAATTTATTTCTGATTTTTATTCCCAAATATCAAAAAACTACCCCTTTTAGGCAGGAATATCTGATTAACAAATATACAACAAAGTATTTGTAGGAAAAACAATATCTTGCAGTAGGATATACAAACTTTAATCATTGTAAAACTTAATAAGTAGAGATTTTACTTTTAGTTTTGCATTTAAAATGCTAGGTAATTTATAAATTTTAAAGTTATAGATACTAGAATACTTAATAAGTAGGTTTTTGCTTCCAAGTAAGTCATAAATCTCTGGTCACGTAAGTAAAAAAACCACCTCACTACGCCCAAGGAGCAGCGAAATGACTGTAAGTACAAAGAAATCCCGACCACAATCTTAATTAATGGAATTATCTCAAAAAAATCACTAAACAGTAGGTTGAAAGAACACAAAAAGGCATCGCCAGCCTGAACGGCAAAAATAAAAAAGTTGACCTGAACTCGCCTTTCAAGAAAGCATTCACTGAACCAGCGAGCTGAGACAGATCCGCCGATAGCTAACCCGCCTTAGAATACGATGAACTTAGAAAGGCTATATAAAGCACGCATTGTTAAGAAAAAAAACACGACCAAGCGATGGCAAAAAATTGCGTGCGAGCGGTCAGCGCGAAGGGCGCGCGGTCGACGACCTGCCCGCGCCCGCTGCCGCTTCCGCCTCCGCCGGGCCGAGCGCGCTTCCTCATACAACGCAGCGTTTGTTCAGCATCTGTCAATGCTATCGAGGCGAGTCGACTTCCACGATGATACAGGAAACAATACAATGTACGAAATCATACAATTAGCCTTTGTTACCACCCACATCTAGGAAGTGGACGGTCATAGGAAACTGACGACATACCTATTGCCTAACTTATAATTGACCGGTCAAATAGATATTCAAAATAATAACGAAGAAGTTTTCATAATGCATTTTCACGTTTTCGGTAAATAAAAACATCTTTGCATGCCCTTGAAATGTTGAAGAGCGTATTATAAAGAGGTCATTTAACCTGGCGGAGTTTAAGGAGCAGGATAAAAAATACAAGATGGCGGCATCGGGCAGTTTTGAAGGTCGACGAATTCGGCGCGCGCGCAGCCTTCGGGGAACCAACGACGAGTTTGGAACCAAATTTATGTTTAATCCCGAATTCTATGAAGAGTTATGTTTGACAATTTCTGAGTAATTGATAATATTTTATTTTTACTCACAAAGAAGAGGGTAATTAAAAGCTTACATTTATAAATTGTGAAATGGTGATATTAGGGATACCCTTCAGTCTCCTTTAAAGCGCGTCGGTATGTTATGGCGGACTAGTAAACGTTTTTTTTCTAAATTACCTCTAGCTAATGTCTCAGACATTATATCTAGGCTCTCACCTAGCCCATGGTAAGATAGGTTAAAAACAACTTGCTATAGCAATACTCAACGTACTTAAGGGCCAAAAAGCTAATAAGGTAGGCTTGGGATTTATTATTAAGTACAATTAAAAAGTGTTACTAATAAAAGCAAGTAGAAAAAGCAAGCAAGCAAGTGTTTTTTTTTACTTTATTAATCATAAAACAAATAATTTAAATATTTAAAACGCAATATATTCCATAAAGACTGAATACGACCTACCTATAGTCCATTGTATTGGTAAATAGGACAAGGATGATTGTAAAAATGAGTTAACATCGATAGTAAATTATGACCACTGCTCTTGATCTAGTTAGCCACAATGAAATACCGCATTTATTATGAATGTTCATTTATAATTTCAATAATAATCGCCGTTGTTCATATAAATCGATTGAAGGTGACGGAACACTTGTTCTTACAGACTTTGGATGTTATTTACATTTAATATAATAAAACAGCAGCGAATATTTTAATATATTTTGATGCCTTTTCAAGTTTACAACTTGTAAGTAGAAGTTTGTTCAACAATAAGGTACCTATTTAGATTTCTGTAACTTTACCTTAAAGATATTGGTTTTATTCTTTTTTGTTTGTTTATACAAGTGCATCAAAAGATTTCCTTGAAGTTCGGAAGTCAATCAGTATAATTTGCCCCTTAATTAATAAGAAAAAAAAGTTGTAAAAACATCTTTTTTTTCTGAATAGTACCTTGAGCGAGACCAAATTGTAATAATTGAAATATACCTACTTTTATCGTCATTAAATCTATTTTGTTTTAAAAAATACAACTACGTCTTTACGTCAATACAATATGAAACAAATCTATACAAGGAAGTAAACAACTACAATTATAACAATATGCGTAGTTTATAGTTCAATAGCAAGTTTCATCATTTTGCAAATTAACATAAACATATTTGTCTTTGGATGTGATATAATTTATTAGATAATTTCTTATCAATTGGTTTTATTTCAAGAATGAAAAAAAAACAAAAGTGTATTGACCAATATGGATACATTTTTTAAGAGGATAGTATATATTTTTATTATTTTTAAATCACAATAAGACTTTATTTTGTTACATTTGTGTCTGTATTACATCTAATGTTAATAACAAAAGTCTAAATATGATTTCGACCTTTTTAATGCCAAAAGATACAATAATTCCTAGAAATTAATTAATTATTTCATAATTAAATTTCCTTAGCATTTGTTTATACAACGTGAGACATAAACAAGTTGTATCGAGCGGCGGCGGGCGCATGTCATCTGCGGGCTGCGCCGGCCATGCACTTGACTCGACCGCGGTGCATCGCCCCCTCCCCCCGCCGTGAACCCACCCCCCGTGAACCCACCCCCCGTGAACCCACTCGAACCCACAGCCTCCCATCCCACAGACTGCACCCAACAGCACAAACTTAGACCTCAGTGCACCGCCCACTCAAATTCAATTATCCCAATCCTAGAGCTCGGGAAAATTAGTTCATTAATCCCGTGGTTCATTTACATAAACAATATTTTAGGTGACCGACAAGGATTCAATAAGTTGTCCAAAAACCAATTCGGCCCCAATTGAGATGTGGACCCAATTTAACATAGTTGGAAGTCGGCCAAGTAAAAATATTGGCGTGAAGTGGGTAGAATCGAAGGTCGGGCTGACGTGAGTGACGTCCTGGGGTCGACAGAGTGATGAGATCCAGTACCGATTGTTATTTTAACTAGTACCTACTGAGAAATAACAAACTACTGAGGAAATCATTTTTTATTCAATTAATTATTTTGAATACTATAGCTGTTTTGACTTCATTTTCCTTTAGAAATATTGGTAGCTTTAGAGCAAAACAATATAATAGTGTCCGGAAAAAAAAATATTAACACATAATTCAGGGCTAATAAGTACCACGCAGATACAAGTTAGTTACTACGCAATTACTTAATATCAGGACAAAGTTTGAAAAATGAGAAACGATGTTCATAACCAAAATTTTGTCTGTATTCACGACTTCCAAAGAGCAAGGGCTTATTTGAATCGAAGCATCCTGAGTCCAATGTTTAGGCTTAATATTAGTAATGAAATTATTTAGGGCCTCTTAAAAAAAAATTTACGCCAGAGGTCCATACAAAGTTACCCAAACCCCTTTAAAAGGAAATCTGTTATTCACCAAATCCCTAAAATACATTTCCCAAATACCTACTCTGATGCATTATTGGCAGCATTTTATTTTGCCATTTTTCCTTTTAATTTAGCTCCAATGTTCCCGAACACGAGCTCATCACCTAAATTCCGTCATTTGAGATCAAGGAGCCACCACTGATCGGGATTATCACCTGCGATGTTGCCAACGCGCGGATAATAAACGAACTGGGTCTGGGCTACCTGACCCAGATGCCCACTGATACTGATTCACTATAATGCATACAACCCTGAGTTAAATGAATTAATTTGATCCAAGAATTTACCAACTCCTTAGCTCATAAAAACAAGAGACAGTCTATTAACGCTTTGACAGGATTTTATCCGTTGTAGACTACCTTTTGTGTTGAAGACGTTATGAAACCCCATTAGCCGGTAATCTGAACCAAGAATTGAAAGCTTTCTTAATTATCTTCTAGAAGCCTGGCGACATAGAGATAGTAGTCTATAGATACGTAGATCCTCGTGCAGTCGATGGACGGTGACCTTCGTAGCACAGAGGTCGACCCCAGTGACTAGATAAAACGAGTTAGGGTTTCCTTATATGTGTTTATTAAATTTTGTATGATAACCTGCGGTCCAATTATTGAGTATATGGCGGAGAGCAGATCAAACGTGCATGATATAGAGGAGGTACATGCACCTTAAGACTAAGTCTGAAAGGTATGTAAAGTTCATTCGAAATTAGAAAAAAGAAAATTTACTATATAATATGTATCTCCTGGTTTTTTCACCTATCATGTACGGGAGGAAGGAAACACTATTTTCCTGTATTGCCCTAAATAATGTACAGACCACAGTGACCGGTCATCGCTTCGTATTTGTTTCGCGTGCTCAATATTGATACTGGGATATTAAATTTTGCAGAAGCGTGGGCGGCGGGTGGATCCCCGTGTACCAGAGAACCCCCCATCGCGTGGGCGGCGGGGGGCGGGGGGGTGAGCCAGGGGCAGCGGGGAACGCCGGCGGTCGGCCCCAAGGTCGCGGAGTCACACCCGGGCAAGGTCACAAGGCCCGCGCGTGCTAACCCCCCCGCCTCCCCTCTCAACCCCCCCGATTCGCGTAGGAGGTGACCTTTATCCGCACTCCGGAGAAGTAATTGTATAAATACTTAATGCCTTTTTTTGGATTACGTAATAGATAGAGACAGATTTCGAGATTGATCTGTGTTTTCTTTTGACAACGGCAGAGTTGGGGAACACAATAGGCTTGACTATTGTAGTTCTCATTTCCTCATACATACTTTTTTATGTATTAAATAGCTATGTACGCAAATCTTTATTCAGATTTTTCTAAATGTTATACATTTTTGGAGTCTTAATATTTTTAGTAGAAAAAAATCTGAATGATGATAAAAAGGCTGCAGTTTTGAAAGGAACTAGCGGATGAGCATGCAAACAGACACAGATAACATATACACCATCCTACTAATATTATAATCTTACTATTATTATAAACATGAGTATGGATGTATGGATGGATGAATGGATGTTTGTTACTCTTTCACGTAAAAACTACTGGACGGATTTTGATGAAACTTTACAGTAATATAGGTTGTACATCAGATTAACACATAGGGTACTTTCTACCGCGGGAAAACATCTCATTCCCACGGGAAACCGACTTCCAAGCGAACAGAGTCGCGGGTCACTAGTATTGAATATATTCAGTACTTGCTACCTAAATCTAAGTGTATAATGTCAGGTCCCGACTCGGTCTTGCCGCTGCTCGCTCGTGGGCCTCCCGTGACGTGGGCGACCTTGCCTCGACCCGACAACGCATTAATATCACAATGTGGTGAAATTGTTAGATCGAACTTTGCAATACTTAATTATTCTTATATTAATCGATGGTAGTAGCCTACAAACCTAAAAACGCATACATTTCAGTTTAAGATAGGTTATAAAATAATATGACAAAAAAATTCATGTTAAGAATTAATTAAATAAATAAATAGGCAACTTAAAGAGAAAAAGTAATTTGTAAAATAAAAAATTTATTAATAAAAAAATAATTTTGTCAGAATTCACGCAATCACTTCTGCAAGAAGGCTCGAAAAATATATTTTTTTAAATCTTTCACTTTTTGCAAGCGTAATTTTATAAGTTTGCGTGTTACTAAGTTTTGCGCCAATCCCTTCTTCTTACACATTTTCTATATACCCCTTAACTCCATGATAATTATAGAAAGTTCATCTATTGTACTGTTATTTGACAACAAGTGGCGCCTGCGATTATTAAAGTGACAGGGAAGATCCCCTGACGATGGTACACGTGCAACTATTGTGACCTTTACCCTAACAGCTAGTGAGTGGGTACCACTTTATTACAAGAATGAAACCTATTTAAATAAATAAGAGGCTTTTATAGAGCAAAGGCTCAGGGAATATAGTAAGGAGGGTTTAAAATAGGGTTCTGTGAAATAGGTTCAAAAGAAATGGAATAGGATTAAGAAGGCTGTTTTATATGATGTATGAAGGTTATATGTAGCCGGTATTTAAAAAGTATGTTTAAATAAATGTCATTTTCCTGCATTACCTAATACCTATTAGTGCTAATTAGATTTAAATTTAAATATTTTACGTAAATGTTATATTAATATTTGCGGTTGGCCTATTTTAATGATACCTAATAGGGAAAGTATTCATCTCGATAAATAAAATAACTGTCCTTATTGTTTTCAATATCGGAAATACTGAATAATTAATTTACTGTAGTAGTTTATATAGAAAATTATCTTTCGCAACACGGAAGATCAATGTATCATCTGGCTTCCTTGCACGTGTCCTTTGTCTTTTTATATAAAATGCAATTAATTGATACGTCTATAATATATTCATTAGAAAAATGGAAACAACGAATAAATTAAACGCGCGAAAAATCCTAATCGGAATCACGAACCTAATTGCATTAGGAAAAGTTTTGATTACGGAGAATTGTGATATAAAATTATGTAAATGGAGGATCTGGTCTTAGATCGGGTCCTGGCTTCAAGGTCGGGGGGTGCGAGGCGGGGGCGCGGGGGTTGGGGTAGGAAGGTTGCAGGGTTTGCTATGGGGTACCTATTGTCTCTCGAAGGTATACAGCTATCCATAATAATACCATCCGAGGGTGTTAAACTTAAGGGGGTAAAAAGATTGAACTTCCAAGTAGACTTGTATACTTTGGGTATAAGCTAGTTAGTTAGTTTAAAGTATTGTGTCGACTAATGGGAACGTCCCCTTATGTTTATCTAGGTGGGTGGCTCCATTTTAACGGGCATGGCGACTCATCCACTCCACTGAGCAACTACATGGCTGACCTGCTTGTCACATCATTAGTTTCGCGCCATAATTTGGGTCAAGAGCGAGCGGTGATCCAAGGCCGACCATCCATCAAGCTCCCATAGTGACGTTAAACAAATATTGGCTGAAATGACAAATTAACTTAAAAGCAGAAGACGTGTGTTCAGCCTTTTATGGATGGAACGAAACGGCTATTCAATTGGCCAATATTTAATTTAATTCAGAGGCTTACAGTTGCTAGTCACCAACTGATTTTTTATATATTTATTCCTGTTAAAATTGTCTTTCTTTCGTTCAGTAGAAATACATAATGTATTAGAAACCATGCCTATTTATTCAAGAACATTAAAGGTCTGAAAAATGATATTTGGTCGGGGTACTTTTCGTTAAAATGTACTAAAACACTCTAAATTCATAATGTTAACATACCGTATTCCAATAAACTTATTTGAAATATGAACTTAATTCATCATGTAAAAAGTTTGTGAGTTCACCCGCACCTTACGACTATGTATATGTCTCTGTCGAGTGAATTTGTTTTTATTTCTAATTTTTTTTAAGTTTTAAACATCATATTCAAATAAGCACGTGGCCTTAACAGACAAAAAACACCTGACTTAAACTACTAATTATTTTCATCACTATCTCTCCCACTTCCTCTTATTGTCCGTTTACCTGACATTATTACTGTCGCAATAGAACCTTAGTCAAAGGTTTGTTAATTGCCTGTGTAGGGTCTGTCTGTTGACTTAACTTTGAGGGTACTCTGTACAAGGTGACCTTAAAAGGGCATTAAGTAGACGTATATAGGGCAGAAGGTCGCCCTTGACCTAGGGCGCGTTCTTGTCCTCAAAAGCCTCCGCGCCTCGAATCTCAGACAAGGGCAAACCAAGTATGTTGGTGTGCCAAATATTCAAGTCTTCAACTACGAATAAGTTCTAAGTTAATAACAGGCTCAGGGTAAAAGCTTTGAGGATGCTTGGTATCTTTATTGGTTGAAGCGATGTTTGCCTTTTATTTTTGGAACATAATGTGGCTTAAAAAACATAATCTAGAAAATGTTTAAAATTTTAGCAAAAACGAGTACATTTGCTACTTTTAGCGTTAGCTAACAAGAATCATTTTTTTATTACTACATCCTCTATGGCGCAGCGGTATGTATACCGGACTGTAAAGCCGAAGGTCCCGGGTTCGATTCCCGGGTCGGGACAGGTAAGTTTAAAATATATTTTCTATATTGGCTCGTGTCTGGGTGTAACTAGGTTCTCCCCTGGTCCATTGTGTGGTACCTATAGTACAAGCTTTGCTTAGTTTAGGGCCACACAGTTGGTGTGTTTGTCTGGAGATTTATTTATTATTATTATTATTCTTTTTTACTTTTTCAAGTCTAGCTTTACAGCTGATTTAAAAGAGAGATGTCCACGGGCCTAAGCCAAATCTCAGACATCAGCTCGAGTTGTTTGTATAGGTATTTGGTCTGAAGACGTAGAGTCATTTAGTAAAAACTTTCTGACAATCCTGCAAGTATTTAAAATATATTATTATAATCTATCTATGATGAATTATTTTCAATATTAGCCATTGATTCGAACGTGAGTGATAACTCCGCCCGGCACGTCATTGATAATGAAACTGAAAACGACAAAACAGCCGCAACGATAACACGAATCATGTTACGCTGAAAATAACAACTGCCTTGACCTTGCGCAAAAATACTATGGCGCGGGCGCACGTAAGTAGGTGTAGATGGAAAATCGAGTTTTCGCGAATTATTTCAGGAAAAATGTCGATAGCGGCAAGTAACGGGTTGGGTGTGAGATGTGCACGCACACAGGCGCGCGGCGCGGGTGTGTGCGTGACATTGAACTTCATGTGGTGCTCACGCGTCGGCGCGCGCGCATTACGTAACAACCGCGCGCCCTGTACTGAACCCTCGCCGTTACGCAATTAACTCGCTATTGATGAATAACTGCGACAGGACAGATGTGGGTGGTGTGGGTAATGAGGCTTTTGACATTTCGCTGATAGTTCAACTACATGTCTATAGGACACTACTCGTAGATAGCCCGAAGTCCCGAAGTAAATAGTTTTTTTGTATCAAATTGATAATTGAAAACCTCGTATTTTGCAAAAGTGTCAAATGGTTAACGAATTAAATGTTATTCACTAAATCAATTATTTTAAAAATATAACACTTTATATTTTGAATCAAATAATATTATATCACGTTACTTAAATTATACGGAAGTAAAACGAATTACAAAAACTAGCCCTAATTGAAATATCAATATATGCATTCACCATTTTTTCTCGCTGTCAAATAGGATTTCCTATTTAATTTTTGAGTTAAAATTATTAAAATAATAAACCAGGAAGGTACCAAACAAATAAAAATACAAGTCGGCAAATGGTTTTTCTCACTTTTTATGTTACACCGAGGTCAACCAGATTATTCAGATTCGCCATTTTTATTTAGCAGGAACTTAATGTATGTCCAACCTTTAAAACTGGCTACTGACTTCTTTTTTAAGTTTAATTAATGGAATATTTAATTTAACAAGTCCGTCACATTGTGGTCTTCAAATGTGAGAATCAGAGCAGCCATTTTATTTTTAAGCTCTACTTATTGGTTACTTTTCAAGTATTAAAAAATAATATAAAAAAAATTGCCTAGGTGTAGTAGGTGTGCAGTCTCGGATCAACTAACAAATCAATCCAGGTTTTTCATTCACTTTAAACTCTAAAACCACAAAACGAGCAAGGAAACAAACAAACAAGCAAACTTAGAAAAGGTATCATCCGTTGCCCCAAACTTTGTACCAAATAGTCTGCGTATCCAAATGACATAATGACACTAGATCTGACATTTGTGATGTGTCATTGAATGTCAGCGATGGTCAGACGGCGAACGTCCTTGGTTCGACGCCCGGTTGATTCGCGAACCGCCGATTTCCGCGTGAAGCAAGGTCGCCCAGCAATAACTATTAACTATGGTATTATGTTACAAGATCATAGACGTTGTAGATACCGCAAGCACCAGGAAGTATGGAGATTTACGGTTTTTATTTGATTTTTGATTTTGAGGCTAGGAACGTTCAACGTTAGTTTTCAATAGTTTTGGATAATCAAGACTTGGCCAAAGCTGCATATATTTAAAAAATATAGATAAACATATTTAAACAAATAAAGTTTAATAACTTTAGGCGCTGCTTCTTTTGCTTCAACTGTCGAAAACAGTCTACAGTGTCAAGGAGTATGGAAATTTTATTACAGATCAAGGCATCTAAACCAACATTTGTTCCATGAATTGATAAGTATATGAGTCGGTGACGATCCTCGAGTATTTCCGCGATCGCCAATGAGCGATTCATTCCTGGTTACGATCGCCATTGACATTGCTGTCACTGCGCACTTTATCTGTCCAAAATTAAACGTTAAAGGTCACGCTATCTACAACGGAACGTAACGATTCAGATTAGGTTTCGGATGGTTGCTATTATTGATAACTTACCAAGGTTAATTATTACGACATATAAGACCTTATTATTGTGAAATAATTTAGACAACCAATTAAATTATATACTTGTAAAAATTATATAATCTCATTTATCTGTCAACAAAAAGCAGTAGACAATAAAGACGATCTTAATCAATCAAGTCTATTAATCATCGTGGAACAGACAACAAACTGAATGTCAGAATAGCAGGTGTATCAACAGCATGTAAGGAGTCTACCGGGCGGCCTCCGCAAATAATAGTTTAATAAAGCGAGTCCGGGTGAGGTGCGGGGGCGCGGGGGGCGCGGGGTGCGCGAGCGCCGCTCTGTACAAATAGCCGCAAGGCGCAACCTTGGGATTCGGCGCGACAAGGTCACCGCGCAAATCGTTATCAGTGTGACGTCAGCGCGCGACCTCCGCGGGACCTTCGTCGGGTGCGCGCGATTCGCGATACGATCACGACCGATAGCGCGCGCGCAGCCCCCTCCCCCCCGCCGCAGCGCCCCGCCCCGCGCGCTCCTGCGACGCTTCCGCGACGTCCACCGACTATTGCTCTAGGGTCATGTGCTACGTTCGCAACACGTGCGGCCTTTGCCATGCCTGATACATTTATTGACAAGGATAATTAATATTTTTTTGCATGTAAGAAGCAACAAGTCAAGAAAAGCACAAGGTGCTTTAGTTTTCGAAGTAGCAAATTTTACAGCCACAAAAGTATTTCCTCAAGTTGCTAATAGAGCCATGAAACCGATTTTATCTCGTTCTATAATTGTTTAATTAACTATTTTTACTGATCGATCGAGATGGCCTAGCCGGCTATCGTCTGACGCCATCTGCCGCCTAGATACGAGGAAACCTTGAGGCCGTTCACGGTCGTACACAAAAATACTATCTTGACATTTTGCGCTATTTCCTGATCTTTTGACAGAAACCACAGATAATATGACATTAGCCACGCCCGGAGCTCAAGGCTAAATTAATATTTTAGCCAAATAACGACACACGCACACTTCCATACACGGCAATTGTTATAGCGTTTAATAAAGTAAGTGACGCAAAGAAAACGTTTTTTGCGAATTGGAGCGAAAAACAGGAAGGTAGAGTCTAATACACGAGTCAGGTTGATGGTCAAATATTTTTAAGTTTGGAATAGTATATTCGCCTGTGTGAGTTTAGTTGTTTTTTTTAGACTCAGAAATAGGCAACCACGTGGTAAATAAAGTTGATTTAGTTTCAACATTTTCAATATATAAGTAATTTAAGCGATGTAGATCAAAAAAAGAGCAGTGCGGATAATAATCATATTTTATGACAAAACGGTAAACTTATGACATGTATAGTATAACCAAACTCTTCATTTAAATGTCTCTGTAGTTCCTGCTAAGGGCATACCGTACATAAATTCTGTAATAACAACACATTTTTATAGGATTCCGATAAGAAAGCTAGGTCGAGTGTACTTGCACGTGCTCTCCACAGCAGAAATTGCCAATTTTATGTTCTACCCTACGAAACCTTGGATTTATCGCAGCAGTTTATGATCGATTTAAAAATTAAATTGCTTCCATAACGACAAACTAACTGCGCAGGTACTTACGTAAAATCTTACGAACAATCGCAAACCATTTCGATCGATTTCCACGTCAAAATTTCAATATAACCTCGATACGACTCAGGCGTTTGTCTGACCCTATTTGGGTGATTTTAATAATTAACAATTCATATCGTATGTAGGACATGCTCCAACGACGTAGGCGTAGACAGAGACCCACCTCCGAGCGTGACCCGAATATACGCCGATGTGAGAGAAATCGGCGCAAACGCAACCCGGAGAGAAAGGATCTCTTATTATAACTACTCTCTTTACTTTATAAAAGAAAGCCAAAGGTAAGGTCTTTCAAATAAAACCACTTTCACAAACAAAACATTCATTCGAACTTTCAGAAATCGAAATTCAAATTTCAAAATATAAATGACAACTTTTCCAGCATACCTGACACCGGTTGTTGCGGATGTGATCTCAGAACTCTGGTTATTGTCTCCGATATTGAGCCTGCTGACCTGGATGCAGATCCGCCTTAATAATCCTCGACCTCTACCAATAACAAAATTAATACACATCGATGTGCAAATACACGTTTTTCTATACAAATAACGAACGTTTTGTTTAACCACTAAACGCTTAACGGCGTACTTTACCGACCGCTGCCCAATTAAGTATAATATAAACACAGTAAGTAGTATACGTAAAGTGTGGTTAGTTGGCCACTAGGGCAGTAAGATCTGTGCGGGATCATAAGTGATATCAAGTCAATTTCTCGGGTGCGCCGGCGACGCGGGCGTGGTCTGCGCACACGCACAATGGGCGGAGAAAACGATGGATGCTGTCATCGCAACTACTTTGACTTATACCTCACAAAATCTACATACAATCACGGAGATGTAGGTCAGGGCAGTGGGCCACGCAGCGCCGGCGCAGCCTTTGCAAAACGCCGAACGTCACTTTCATTGTGAGAGATAATAACCATCCACAATACAATCCGGATGACATATTGTTGCGGGCCACATACCACACGTCCAAATTCTGATCGATCGTTTTAAAAAAATAATTATCCACTTTCCATAGTGGTGTTCCAGTTACATATTTCCCCACATTGGTTAATTTAGCTCATAAGTAGAGATTGATCCACATTAGCGGATGAGCCGCTCATTTGCGACACACTTCCGCGGCCCCGGCGCGGGCTCGGATTTCAGCGCGAGCGCAACACGAAACTACTGTTTTTCCATCGGTCGCTGACCTGCATTTCACAATTATTCAGCGACATCCATTTTTTCTGCGCTCTTCGCTTTTTTGTCACAAAAAACGAAAAGTTTTGATCGCAGCCTGTGACAAATGGAGCGTAAAGATAGTCGGGCGCAATGACCGTTTTTTGATTCACTAAATTAGAAACTTTGCAAAAACAAATGACTTGATTAAAAATGAAAGCAATAATTCACTGGGAAATTTACGTGCCGCCAAATTTTGCAAATGAAACTTATAATTTGCAAGATTAATCATTGCTTCGTGAAGTTGCAATTTCAAACGCATTATCTTATGTCGTTGATAGATTTTTACCAAAGCACTTGTCTTAAAGAGACAATTTATTGCTTAAACATTTTTTGGATGGTGAAAGCTTCTGCTTTAATATAGTTCTTTTGCTAAAATATTATCATTAAACCGTAAAATTCGATTTGCAACGGCGAAATCAATTTCCGTTCTCATTTCGCGTTTTTAGCGGTGTCATATTTTGTTTACGCAGTTTTTATGTCGCTGCGCACTTCTCTATGTACACACGTCGCCTTGTCCCCAGCGTCAGTTTTGGAGTAAGTGGTTGATTGGAGGTGGAGTAGTCAAGTGTTGTGTTGTGATTTCGCTGACATTGACATTGCGAGAATGTGGATGCGGCGTAGAAGCGGTTATCGCGCACGTGGCGGGGTGTGTGGGCGCGCCACGTCGCCGCCGCGTGCGCGCTGCACATGCACGCCCCCCGCGCCCCGCCCCGCACACCCGCCGCCGGGAAAGTTCACTCTCATGGCCACCATATTGCGATCTAAATAAAACTTTATAAACACCCTATAAGGAAAACAATTTTTACATTATTGACAAAAATCGCTCACGTACTCCACCCAGGTGTAATTCTACATCTCGATCTCACATTGATGGACTTAAATAGACCACCTTCTGGGTATATGCTTATTGATCAAGAACCCATAGTACAGACGACAGTCATTGTTCAAAGAACTCCAATATCGTCGATTCTAAGAATGATAATACACATAGCACATGCAGTATTGACTATGAGTCGACACTTATTATGTAATTAAAATTGCACTGTCTACCGCTTTACTTCGTTATGTTCTAATGCACATTTGTAAGCATGTGAGGAAGATATATTGAAGATAGCGACAGTTAATTGCGAACATTGAAATTGTACATTAATAAACGGACAAATCTTTACGTAACGTAAATGACACACGATGGAAGAATGAACCAATACTTTTATACATCATAAGATATTCCTATCATTCTTTCAAGGTTAGTTTGCAATAACTGTAATGCTATCGTTGCATTATAATTGCAACAGTGACATGCACATTCTAATTTAAAAGATACGATGTCTTTAAAACTTAAGCTAAATTTAAAAGAAAATATAACGTAAGGAAACAAATTGCGTTGTTGACAACTAAGCCGTTAAAAAATTAGAAGTACAAAATTTATCGCTTCGTAAAATCTGGTAAAGAAAGAATGTTGGCAACACCAGGGCAGCAGACATTAGAGGTGTCTTTATTTTCAACAAGGTTGTTAATTTTTTAAAAACATTGTATTTCATGATCCGTTTTTTTTTTGCAAATGTGGGAGAGGTGTTTACAACTTTCATGTCCACATAATTTACAGTAACACAAAGCTAAACAGTATTTTTATGAATATTTGAAATTGAACGAACATTTCGCAATACTTCAGTACTTCGATTGTTTTTTGCGATAACTTTTTTTGATAAGACGATCATGTAATGGTCACGTAAGTCGGCCTCTATGAGGTACTAAGCAATTTACAAACGAACATAACGAATCAATTTATAAGAACAATAAAAATGTGTTCCTCTTAATTGAATTAATTTTTTCGTCTCCATGACTAATTTATAGAAGCCACTGTCAAGAATTAGATTTTTGACCTTGAAATTATTTGTTTTTGCTTCGCAAGTTGGAATCCTTCCTTATTTACACATTTCTACGTATTTACATACGGAACACGCTTTAACATGGAAAAAAATAAGATCGACTAACGATAATAAGTAAATCTGAAAAAATATGCCTCACGTATATGCTTGAGTACATTTAAATAACAATTTTTGATATCAGACTTTACAAATCACAAATCGCTGGAAGATCGATTGGTTAAACCTTTGTAATAAAAAAGGCAATCGGACAATTACTAATTATTATTGATGGACAATGCAACGAAATTGCTACAAACAAATCGTCAATTATGCTTTCGAATATAATTTCCACCACGCCAGTAAAACGTGTTTCTTGATACACATCGGTGTCGCCAAAACGTCTCTCGTTTATATAAAAAAACTACAGATACTCGTAGGTCAAAGTGGACTTCGATGTTTGTCAGAACTGAGATTTTTATAAATATCTTTATCAGTATTTAACAAATAGACTGACGAAATGTATATCAAATAATAGAGAGCTAAAGATCAAATATTTAAACAAACACTAGAGGAGGCGACGATAATTAGAAAGACTACGGTAGGACAATCAAGTTAAAACAACAGTGTAGAGTTTTAAATAGAAACTTTATTTACATATTTGTAAAGTAAATCAGCAAAAAAAAAAGTTTTTCCACTCAAATCAGCAAAATTAATAACCGCCAACAATACTTCTGCGTCACATCATGACATGTTAAAAGCCTGTTGTTTATAGTAAATTTATCGCTAAATATGGTGTTTGCGACAATGGTAGAAGCCGCGGCCTTGGGGTATCATGTAGTATTTTTGCGCTCAGTATGCGGAAGGCTATTAGCAGTCAGGGTCGAGCGCCCGTCACCGCGGCCTGCGCAGTGGCAGCTTCCCGCAGTGACGTAGCAGCCCTGGGTGGCTGGACTGTCGGCCATTAGCGGCTCACTAGCTGGGACAGAGATTTGGGTAGGGAGAGCTATCTAATGGAATAATTAAGATAGTACGAGTATTTTTTAAACAATCGAAGAAAACTCATCATTGAGTGTTTTTTTTTTCATTAATCGTATAATGACGTCGTACCCCTGTCATCACACTGTGGTTTAGAGCCAAACGCGATCTAAACATATATTTTTCCAAAAAATTAAAAAATGTTTAAGTAGGCGTCGAAATAATGCATCTAGAGGGAACGTTTAATACGATTGAGTCAAAGACATGTTTGACTACAACAAAATAAAAATGATCCTTTATTTCTTCCCACCGGTTTAACAGACAGGCCTTAGAGGTTTGCTTCTTTATTCCCTGAAAAGATATATAGAAAGTAGTTATTCATAGTATAAAACAAGTAAATAAACAAATTATTCTTCAACAGATTTAATATGCTTGTTTCTGAAAATTTTACAGACCATTAGGCCAACAGTCAGGAAACCTAACAACCACTACCAATAGGTATATCTTGCCTTGACTGCGGTAACAAAATAGTAACAACAATAACATATATTCGGGTGTATTGTATCAGCCTGGGTCGGTTGCCATGTGGTATGACCTCAACCTGGTTGCGCGAAGGTAACCTATACACATGGTAATACACAGGAAGCAAAGCCAATGTCAGGAGCCATGACATAAAAAAACTATATTTATTCATAGGATTCTTAGGGATCGGGAACAGATTTATAAAAGTGAAATTTTAAACTCGGGTTTTCATTTAAGGATTGAGTTTTTTTTGGAAATGGAACAAAACTATATCAAGGTTTAAGCCAAGCCTTTTAAAGCTTTTAGACAGAGTAAATACAATGTCTGATAGAAATATTGCTGTAAATGAATGTGTCTAATGTAATGTTAAGTTAAATCATTCCACCTTTTTCCCTTTTTTATTTTTCATAAGTCAATATATGGAACCATATTTCCCAGCTACTATAATACATAACAAAGCTTCTAGTTGATCATTTTTTGCATTACAAAACTATTGTGATTTAAATACGTCTCTCAGATCACCTCTAAAGGTTAAAATTGACGACAAGGTAAATGCTAATATACCTACAACCTTCATTTTTTCCTGAAACATTTTGCAAACAATGTACGAACAATAAGAAAACGCGTAGTTCATAAATGTTTTATAATATACCTTTTTTTAGTTCCGCATATGTCGAGACACTATCTTTTTTACTTTTTTCATTAGGTTTTTCATTTTGGATCTCTATTAGGCTTTTTCATAGGTATATTATATATAGACTGTAATAATGTTTTTTTCATTAATAAAATTGGCAGCAGACGTTGTTGTTTTCATATTTCAACTTTAAGAAATTTCGCATTTATTTTTGCACAATCTTTAACTTTGTTTGTGACAGATTCATTTGCAAAACATTTTCTTTTTATTTGATTGCACATTGACCGCAGCATATGCACATGATTAATAAAAAAGATAAAATTACGTAAGCTTTCATTGCAGTGGATGGAGTTTTGATTGATTCGCAGCCTTGGGGAATGTGGGTGGGTGATGAGAAAGTGAGGTGACCTGGAAAGAGTGCAGGTGCTGACTGTACACCTGGCTGGACGCACCTTGGATGTACACAGCGGTACATTCAGCCACAGAGAACTAGTGACGTTTTCCACACTTGCTTGAATGCCTTCTATTAATGGTGTAAGTAGTTATCAGGTGCCTAATAGGTAGGCGGCTTGAAAAATATTGACAGTAGGGTGGTAACTAACCTACAGGAACCACGTCAGAGGCCCTAACAAACCGGTTCCCAAAAACTCCGACACTAGATGAATATGTGCTGAGAATTCATCACACGATGAAGAAGAAGAAGAAGTAGTTACCTACAGGGCGTTAATGATAAATTTAATATTTAATCGTTTAAAAAAATAAAATTCTTTTTTTATTATTGTTTTTCTTATTTTAGGTATAAAACAAAAGTCATCGACCGCTTTTAATTTGTATGCTGACTCATAGACAGCCAAATGAACAAGCGAAATTCTTGAAAAGTATCCTCAATCTAGAACGGTATACCAAGTAAGTTGCTGAATGTTCAACATTCGCGCATTTATTTTCAAAGTTGTTTTTTTTTATTGAAATGGTAACGAGGTCAGCGGAGGTGAAGCACCTTGTTGGATCACCTTACGAGAAACCTGATCACCTGGCCTGTGACATACTCAATTATATATTCATTTATTAATTACGTCTATATTCAATAAACTAAAATGCATTTGCGCAAGGTTATTGTTTGGGTATTGCGAAAGGATATAAAATATCAATCAATCGTTTACTGGACAAAGAATAAATCTGCCTAATAGCAAGGAAATCATTCAAGAATGTGATTTATTTAGAAACGGGAAATTAAAAAGATTTTTTATATAAGATAATACTACGCATTCTCAATGATGCAGAAGTTATCTATATCCCCAAAATAACCGGTATTAAATAAATATTTACTCTATTCAAAGGTTGGCTAAATCTATCTAATCTAAGGCCGTCTGCGTTTAATTACTCTTCGAATTCCGTCATTTTGACATTACTGATGGTTATAATCCAGCCAGTGACAGTTGTCGTGTGTCGCATGCAAGTTCAAGTTTAGAACGGCGAGATAGTGAACCTTCTCGAGTACGTTGCTCGCTGTAATCTCACTCCTCACCTTGACCACATGAGTAAAGAAACTGAACAGAGACAAAGCTACATACGAATGCGCTGTGACAGGTACATCACTACAAGTGCAACGCGTGTGTGTGCGTGACCACTGGCCGCTTGTCACGTATGAGCCGAAACCGCTTCAAACTAGATCAGCCAGTGGTCAATCTCAGGGCGTGCAGGCGTGACGCGACGCTCGAACGTTGTGCGTGTTTTGTTTTTGTTTTCGAGTTTCTCACATAATACGTAGTAATACTTTTGTTTTAGTATTTAAAAAGTTTTGTAAATATGGTTGTACATTGTACTGTGTGCATGAATAATAATAGAAAGACTAAAAATATTTCTTATTTTAACTATCCCAAGGTGATGACATAATAATAATACATAGTAATATTGGTAATGACATATTAGCACGTTTGCAAGATTGTACATTTCATATGCCATGTGAGTGTTTCCCATTGGTTTATTTGAAAAAACTTTATATTAGATTTAGAATTTATCATTCGATTAAAAGACACAACAAATTATTAAAAACCAAAAGTAATAAAAAAAAAATATTTAGAGTATGTAATTTGTAAAAAAAAACCTATTTTAATAAAAAATTTGAAAAAAAAGTACATTTATATTTTTAATTTATTCAATTGTGCCAACCCTACCAAAATAGGTATAAATTTTGCTAGCTCTTTAGAAGCTTTGTCTCTGTTCAGCTTCTTTACTCATGTGCCTTGACCTTTGTTCTGCGGTTGTAAACAACTATCTGGAGATAAACTATACACGGCAGGGGGCCTATTCTGAACATTAAAATCGGCATGATTTGACGGCGAATTTCAAGAATGATTTAGAGGCTGTGGCTAAAGCTAAACAAATGCGTACTAAACTACAGTACAATACAGTACTTTGAGTACTCAATGTGAAATATATTGGAGTAACGTACAATATTCAAAAAGACTTTGTCCAACAAAATAAATTATTGCTGCAATTTTTGATTCGTTTTTTTTGTATTTTTATTACATAAAATACCATCAAACACCGTACCGACTTACCTACACACTATTTCTGTGTCTTATTCACTGATCGTCTTAATATTTTCTGTCTACATTTTTACTTCTTGTAACAAAGCTTCACTTTGCAATGACTAGTGTTAAGGTCTATTCTTATGAATTCTACATATCCACGCAATGGTAAGGCAGAATAAGGCCCTATACAGTTGTGTTCACTCTGAATTGCGTCTCTCAATGACGGGCTAATCGTCCTAAGGTTTTCCGTTCTTGGGTTATTTCCATGGACACGTGGGGCTATGACGTACAATCATATTTATAACAGTTCACCATCTGCGTTTAGGCGAAAACGTGGATTATTTAGTTAGGAGAGACAATAACGGTTCAGAACACTTGTGAAGGAGAGGACAGGCGGTCAGCTAAAGCCGAAAAAGATGACGTAGAATAAGAAGTAGAAAGGAATATAATATTTTGGTAGAAATTGAGTTGAGTTCTGTTATCATACAAGTGATCATGGTCGCCAATAAGTTAGTGTTACGTCTATTAAATTGTACATTAACATTGTACGGCATTATTTATTCAATGTATTATTATGTATTAATTAAAAGTATCTAACCAGTGAACGGCGTCAACCATACCTATCTCGCTAATTGTTTATCTATATACCCGTCTCAACCAACTTTTACGTATTGAGTAAGGTCATACAAATATCCGCTATGCAATGTCCATTCATACGTCGCCGTACAAATAATAATAAACATGACATTTGCAAAATAATCATATTATTATCGCTTCCTGGTTGGAGTATGAAATGAATGATTAAGGAAACATTCCTGCAAGTAATGAACTGGTAGTCTTTTGTGACGTGTTACTAGTCTATATTTATTACAAATTACGGGTGTTTGTTGGTATTTCTTTATCTAAGTCTGAGACAATTATACTCAGAAAGATATGGTATACATAAGGTAGTATGATTATGGTAAAGAAGTCGCTTATATCTAGAAATAGTTTAAAAATCGTCATCCCCATTTTTTTGGTACGTTTGTTTACTAACTTATTTTAACAACTTAGGATATTTATACGAATTATTAATTAAGGTTGTTTTATTAGTATAATACGTTCATAAAACCTCTTTCATAAAAGCCAAAATTCAATTCTTTCCGAACATATCGCCAAAGTTTTATAAGCATCCGTGCGAAACATCGGTGTATCACCAATAAAATAAGTAATAAAAAATATGTTTATATGTACAAGGCATGGTGACCGCTGTGACCGTGATAACAGACCGTCCCGCCAAGGTCGGCGCGTGCTAATTATGATTACTTTGCCGCTCTTTGTTCACTTCGATTATCAACAACGTGGTACGGAGGAGAGATAACGGGCCGACAATAGCCAATGACGTCTGTCAATGTCATCGACAAGGCCGCGAAAACACCCCCCACCCCCGCATTACAGCCAAGTATTTGGCATAACGATACATGTATACAATTATCTAACGAGCGATAAAAAGGAACAAAGTCCTGGATAATAACTTTTTCTTTTTTCAGCTTCAAACCAAAACTCACAAACACGAATAAGGTAAAAGTGTAAAAAACTTTTTGCGAATTTGTTATCTGGCCGGTTAGAAACTTCCTGTTCGAAAATTGAAACTCGTGTACGCATCACCAGAAATACATGATTATTTTTCTATAAAACAATGTACTTATATCTCTACACTAGGTAGATACGAGCTACTTATCCACGATAATGGTTCTTGTACGTCTGTAATAGAGTTCATAATACCATGTAGCTATGGTTGTTTTATCGCTATGTTCTGTAATCAGAAAAGCGGCGTAGCCTTGAGCCTGACCCTGGGTATTTTTATTCGATATTTCGCGAATTTGTTCCTAGCAACGTAATAGCGAATATGGCGTGGGCAGGTTACTACCTACTTTACGTGATAAAATAAATTATTGATCCATTACATCAATTCGGAGGTACTGTAACGAACTTCAGTATCACACGAGTCAAATAATTTAAAATAAGTCTAAGTTAATTTGATAAAAAAACATAACAGGAACTTGAAACCAGATTTTTTAAAGTTAACCTTCAAACTGTACCTAATAATCTAAAATAAACCCTTCAATTAGTCAACAATGTTCGTATTTCAGCAACTGTAAACTAGGTTTTATTTTTTTCACCTTCTAGAAGGACTTTTACATAACAATCTAGCTAGTGGCCAGTCCGTTCTCGCAACAAGGCCATACTCTAGGAAGTCTAATATGACCTCGGGACTGCAAAATATTTAGCAATTGCTAATATGTCTACTCCACTCTTCCTAGTTATTTATTTATGAGTTTTTTATGGTCGACCCTCGTAGTGACGTAGCGACTACGGAAGTCTACGGTGACCCTTTGCTACGGATCTCTAATTAGGAAATCGTAGATCAAGTTTCATGGAATATATTAAGCTAAATAATTACAGCTTCTATACGATATTGTTATTAAAACCGTAGTTTATACTTTTGTGTAATACATTTAAGTGTATTAGCAAAACATTTTTGATTGACCAAAGATTACATTATAGACCTAACATTAAGTTATACATCTTCCTTTTTTCTTTTCATTCATTTTTCATAAGAGAAATGGTAGTATCGTTTATTATATCAAAAGAAAGATGCCCCACGATAAGTACAGTAATTTATTACGACAGTATGTACATTAGTTACGTTATGTTGAACATTGACTAAATATAGATGTTCCGGGTTACATACGCAAACTGCCAACACCTTGACCTTGGTTTGAACTTTTTACTGTCATAGAAAAACTAACTACAACTTACGGAATATACTCTAGCCTTTTAAATAGTTTGATTCATAAATTATAACGAATAAAATTGAAAAAAGAAACCCAGGAAGCAACGAAGAACATCAGTTGTGTGTAAAATCACAAAAAGTTACGCCATATCTACGCAAATGTGACAAAATCGTACTAGGAAACTCGTGCGCAACATTTTATTGTTTTGTTTTAATAAGATTACAACCCCGGAAGTGTGAAGGACACATATTATAATACCTAATACACGTAAACCGGTATCTGTACGTATTGCGGAAAATTAAATAATCAAATAAGGCGTTTGTTTGTAGTTAATGCTGACGATGTTGCCTTAAAAGTCGCAAATAGGTCCCGATACGCAAAATTAAGTAATAAATTACAGTTTATATTACTAAACTTACTGTGTAGAGATGAAGAAATATTTGCAATGTAGAAACAATGAAGTACGTAGACTAGAAGAAAACCTAGTTACATTAAGACATATCCAATTTATTAAATAAAATGCATTATCTGAATAAGTCTTGAAATTTCACTAGTAGACAATCTGATGTCTAAGTAAATAAAAATGTTTCAAAAATGGGGAAGACAAATTATATAATAAATAAACGATAAATAAATATGATTTTTAATTATTATCAATAAATGTAATGAGCTATTAACCTAAAGTCCATAGCTACCAGATTAGAAGCAATATCCTAAAAATAACTAGTTATGGTAAGGAAAACGGAAGATATCTTGGATTAACCCTATTTCATTTAACTAAATACGTAAATAATAAGAGTACAACAAATGATAATCTTTTCGTATCGTTTGGAAATTTGCAGAATTATTTCGGTATCAAAAGGTTGGGAGAAGATTTCCAGCAGTGCACGGCGATTAGCGGTAAAAAGATTAATAAAGGTATACCCACTTGATGACTTTTTACTTGTCACGTTTTAATAATTTGTTTAAAATAATGACTAACTCGTAACATTAAACTTTGGTCGTACAATGAATTCATTGTTACATAACGTAACACATACTTATAAGCACGGACGTTGCAGTGCTAACCTCAACGTGTCAAATAAATTAGTCATTTCTTTACGATATACTTCATTATTTATGTTATATGTAACCATGAATAACGGATCCTTGGCGTGACTCATGATAGTGTTAATAGAATAGCCACTTGAGTTCTAATGTAGCTCATTATTAGGGACTATTCGGATTTGATAAGACCGATTTGTCGGCCGACTAGTCGGCAGAGTAATTTGGGTGACAAAATCGAAAGTTATTTGAAATTATAAAATGAAATAAATATTTCTTTTTAAGCATAATGTTTTACAAAATCATGATTTTTTTATTAACTAGTCGACACATATCTAATAATGTACCCACTTTTTGGATGGATGTAAGAGATACACAAAACTGCTACATATAATTATGTTTAAAAATATAGAAAAATAAATTTGGTCTTTCAACAAGGACAGGTTAGAGATCAAATCTTGATTAAAGAGGGGGGGGGCAAAAGGCAAAAAATATATATATTTACTTTGCAGTTTTCAGGAAGAACAAGAAGAACGCTTATTGTAAGATTTTTGCCGATATGGATCAATGCGCAAAATAAATAATTGTTAATTTAAATGTAATAGATAAACGCAATAGGATAATTTTTTAAGTTGGTAATGTCTAACGATCTAGGCAGCGAAGTAAGCAGTGATTTTACTTTAAGCACCGATCGGTGTACGTAGATACACTGTGTGTCGTATTGCGCACCGTGGGAACGTGCATGATTACAGACGTTGTTAGTACTCGCGCTATGTCGCCATTTATTTTGCGGAACCTTGAACTTAGTTCTGAAGTAACCTTGTCGGATCACACCATCCTATTACGAAAATTATAATAATTATAATTTAGACAACCATTTAGTAGATAAGTTTGCGTGTATGAAACTTAACTACCAATCAAAAGCACGTGTTCCTCAGCGGATGACAGCAAACCTCCGAACTATTTGTCCACTTATAAAATCGCGTGTTCAATGAGCTGAACTATCAATACCTATCTAAAGAGATCTCTTTAAAATTTTGGTATCATGTCCATAAGAAAAGAAATAAGCTCGATCCCAATCATTTATTACATTTATACAGCATAAAAATATAGTATTTTATACCATACTTGAAACCAGTCCGAGTTACGCACAGATACAATTTCTGACGAATTGATCACAAAATAAATAATGAAGCCTACAATAAAATAGTTATATATTTAAGTGACGGTTCCTACTGCACTAAACCTTTACAAATATGTATATGGTTGTGAAAACCAAGTCAAAATTATTAATGTGAAGAAATAGACCCGGATAGCATCCTTTATACTTTTAACATTAGTAATAATTATTTAGGGTCTGTAATTACCTACAACATAAATAAAGCAATCAACTTTCATAGAAAGTACTAATTTAAATGATTAATACATTATTAGTACATTCTACATTCTTGCCTCACCAATGTTGTTGCCTGTTACCAATAACAAGTGACTCGCTGAGATGTTAGTGAAATATGCTTGTGTAACTTCTAGAAACAATAGCCAGGACCAGTGTTGCCATAACAAAGTATATCACCCGCCGATAAGAGCCTGAAAATGGTCACGTGATTTTTGAGGGGAGAAACGATGGTTGGATTCAGTGGTTTATGTTTTTGAGTTGAGCAATGGTGGAGATAGATAAGGCAGAATGCAAGTGGAATGGTATTTTATTGGTCTAATGATATTCGCTACTCAAAATATTATTTCAAAATGGTAAAGAGTCTTAATTTCTGTGGCAGAATTCCTTAATCTCAACCCAAGTCGCAAAATACAGTTCCCAAATGTTTGTATTTTTTCTTATGCTCTAAGTATCTAATTTCACAAATCAAATTCGCTAAGTGTTTAACTCTCGGCAGCAACTAAGTCACTGATTTATCAAAAACTAGGAAGTCAAATCTACTACACAATTAGCTAAAACCTCATTAATTTAAAATTTTAGCAATCAAATAAAGCGGAAATCAACTCAAATCTTAAGTTTTCGATAACCAAAGGATTACACAAGACGGCACGGAAGCGATTAGCGGAAGTTATAATTTTAATAAAAAAAATCATTGACTTGGACGTCTGTATACAATGTCATGAAGACAATGTTAGGTTGTAAACAGTTTGTCCTCGCCTTCAGTTCATATTGAAGGTTCTTTGCCACGACCTTAATCTTGAACGATAGGGCAAATCAACATAATAATATGCATACTATCGCTGTATAATTTAGAAAATAATGAAAGTTATTTTAATTTTATTGTTTAACTTGATGCATTGTCTGTTACCGCGAATAGTGATTTGTTTTCGATATGATTTGATATTATAATTTTTTGGCAATACTAATATGAATTCATACAGAAAAACCCATCCATTAGTAAGTACAAAACTATGTTAACCAACACCCTGTAAACCATACAATTATCACTCAAACTGTGAGTACAACATCGACACTTGCGCAGTGACTGTGTCCGCGTCACTTTCTATTTTTCACTATTTATCATCATGTGTGTTTTGCATGCTCTCCTTACTGATAACAATGTATGGATTCTAGAAACATATGGACTTTTGCAAGTATATACGTAGATATAGGTAGGTAAGCGACCGTATGTAGGGTTGTGTCCTATCTAATGTGTGCTCAATGTAAACAAGTGACGATCGACATACGCAAATCATATTTAAAACGCAACTCTGTACAAAACCATCAACCACTTATATAAATAGACGACCTTGGTATCAATACAAATTTGCGAAAATAAAGCATTTCGGAATTTAATTTAAATTTGAGCTTTATGTTTTTTATAAATACTTAATTATGTATTTTAGGTATTTATGTCGAGGTCAACTTTTAGTCAACTTTAGACTGAATTAAAATTAATTACACCAATAGTTATTATAGTTACCGCTTTAAGCTATGTAGGTAAGTACGTTGATGTATGTGTTTAGTTTAATTTAAATCGTTGTATTTTATCTCCGACTTGGATTATCGCAGCTAAATCCTGCAAACAAGCTGTTAATGTACGATATTTCTGGAATTGATATAAACGCGTCTGTTGTCGCCCACAATGATGTATTGTGCCAATCTTCTGCGAACCACCGCTTTGTCGTACTTGATGAACGAGTACGTTCCGCAGAAAAAGCTGTTTCGGGGAAAGTCTGCTTAAAACTCACTGAAAACGTGGGATACTTTTATGTAGCTATTAATTCTCTTATTATGCGTAAAAGGCAATTATTTGATAAAGGATTTTTGGTATTAAATAGAGCATAAGGTACTAGATACACAAACTTATCTTCAAACGCTGATTGTCGAAATCAATTGTACGAAAAACATGTTTACAAAAGTTCCGTGCTCGGCGCCAGCGAGCGATAATCCTAATAAAACTTAACTGTGGAGTGTTTTACAAACAGGGTTTACTTCCTAGTCGTATTTCAGGGAATCAACAGTTATTGGTAAAGATAAACTGTTATTTTGATTTAATGTAAACATGTAGAATGGACGCAGATTCGAGGTAACTAACGCGCGTCACTGAACACTGTTGATACGTAAACATCTGCGCAAGAGTTTAACCATAACAAGCCAAGTACAGAATGCTCGTATTATGTTTTAAGTGTATAACAAAATATTATGCTTGAATGTCTCAACATTGCAATATTGTTTTTCTCTTACTGTCGTGTTTAACAGAAAACATTTTGTTAATACAGTGTTTTTCACGTACCTACGTTGAGTTAGTTTACAAAGAGTAAGCTACATATATCTTGACACATATTTGCGCGCGAAATGTTATGGATGTGAAAACTTAAACAGCATCCAATCCAGGTGTTGCTAATAAAGTATAAGTCCACATTTACAAAGTACTGTTTACATAAGGTACCTCATAGAAGTTTACCAAACATTATACATGACATTGATTCATTGTACATCATCCAGGTGTACCATCGATATGATTCACATCACTAGTGATAGCAGGCTGATTACGTCAGTACTGCGACCGCCATCTGTACTGAAACGGAAAACTTACTCATTCCCACACACGCTGTATACATGTACAATAACATGGATATTGATACAACTAGGTAACTACAGGGCACTGTATGTTGCACAAGAAATCGATAGTAGTACACAATTAACTCTGCTGTGGTGAATATTTCAAATTCCATGAGGTGATTAGAAGACATTAGCTATTCTTGGTAGAAACAAATGAAGAAATTTTTCATGAGTTTACAGGTAATATTAGAACTTAGGACTCACCTAGTTTTCATAAAACTATTATGAGCTTATTTAAAGGTTTGTAAAGCGGCCTAAAATGTTTACTGATTTTAATATCAATGTAAGTTACGATTACACGTTAAACGTTTAAACAATTTTGGTAATTAAACAAAAAAAATGCAGCGGATACAAAATAAATGTTATTTAAAACATATCAGTGTGACTGGTCATATTCGAGGCGTATCATTGACACAACCTTGAGTGTCTAGCCTGATTCAAATTCACTAAACTCACCTTTATAACTGAACACAAACACAAATTCATGTCTGGTAACCTGACGCGGGAAGAACTAAAAAAAGTTTAAAAAGCTAATGACAAAAAGGTTAATACGAAGGCCGTTTTTTATACATCACAAACAATATAGTATGTCTTTACTTATTTGAAGGTTAAGCTCATAGACATGTGTTTAACGCAAATTAAATTCATTTTTTTGTAGAGCGTGACGTCAAAAGAACGTTTTTATTAAGTTTGAGTTAATTTTGAGCACCCAACTTATAACAAGGAAGGAATTTGTTCAAAATATCTAAAAAAGAAGATGTACTAATTATAATATTAAACAAGAGATACACAAAACCAATATTGAAGGCAACACAAACTTGTATCTTTAGGTGATCGAAACAAAAATGTATTATATACTTTATCGTAGGTCATCAATATGAAATAAAATTATCAATACACAGACATTGAAACTCGAATGTGTGTCAAGAGTGGGGCCACGCGTAGGGCCACTGCATCGGATGCGCCCGCGCACAGGGGCGGCATTGTTACCAATGCTACCAAACTTAAATTACCTGACCTAGTCTTAAAAATCGAGGTAAGGACTGCTAAAGAGGTCAAGTTTAACGCCGCGCGTTCCACTGACCTCATTCTGCGCGACTTTCATAAGACTGTCCTAGTTAGCGGAGAGGCTGCGCCGGCGCAGGCGGACGCGGGAAGCTCGCGGGTGCTTCCTAATTGATGGAGGTCGCGCGCACTTCCGCGGACAGCTTCCTAATGCTAAACAACGACACTTAAAAAGGGGCGTGGTTAAGTAATTGTTTGTGAGAGTACAAGTGCTAAGTGGTTAAAGCTTCTTTTGGAACTATTTTATTGACCTATATTAAATGTTTGCAATTTTTTATTTATTTTTATACATACAGTGCCAAGTTATTTGATAATTCCCTCAATATCATTATTTAACTTAATAAACATTTACAACAACAACAGAACATAGTTTTTTTAGATACCCTGCTATGATTTATATGGGATTATTTTAATAGGTCACTGAGTTTTGTTTAGAAATTCCTACACGCTACACGAATGTATACCAACTGTTCTTTCTTTTAAAGCTTTGTAAGATAAAGGTGTAACACAACAAGTCTTTTCTATACTAATATTGTAAAGCTGAAGAGTTTGTTTGTTTGTTTGTTTGTTTGTTTGAACGCTCTAATCTCAGGAACTACTGGGTTGATTTTAAAAATTCTTTTTGTGTTGAATAGACCATTTATCGAGGCAGGCTTTAGGCTATATAATATCACGTTGCAACTATAAAGAGCGAAGAAATAATGGAAAATGTGAAAAAAACGGGGAAAATTATACATCCTTGAGAGCTTCCGTTGCGTGCGCTGCCAAAAACGGTTCTAGATACCAAAAATATATGTATGAAAGAATTAAGGGAACTTTTTACCGCGGGAAAACTTCGCATTCCCACGGGAAACCGACTTCTACGCGAACGGAGTCGCGCGCGGCCCCTAATATAGTATAAGTAGTAAGTTCAACATTTAGGGTACATTTAAGCTTACTTGAAATAGGTAATGAAAAGTACGTATAAAGGTAAATAATGTAATCGACGAGCATGTATGAAGAGATCGATGTGTGTGAAAGAAGCGCAAGAAGTATGTCTGGACCGAAGTACGAGTATATGGCGATCCATGCCTACCCCAATGGGAGACAGGCGTGACGATATGTATATATGTTGAAATAAGTGTTAATCGATTTCAAGACATCAGAAGTCCAACCTCGCCTGTAATCACTGTGCGTGTTTCATTAACGAATTCGTCAAAACACCGTGAGACCTTCCGCTCCAGACGAGACCTTGGCTGTCTATTATTGAAGTTTCGGAAACACTCATACCTCATCCTGCAACACCGAATGTTCTTCCATAATTCAAAGGAACCTTGTCCCCAATACGAGACCTCGATGGGTTAATAGGTGAACATTTGTTTCATTACCTTCTACTTAAATTAAGGTTTAGTTTACATGTCAGGGTAATGCGCGTTCTTATGAGTACGGGACGATGGTCAATAGACAATTAAGTTGCTTCATGGCTTTTGAAAACCGCAGGGCGTTTGTTACATCATAAGTCTTAGCCCTTTAGAAGGTCAGTTTTTATTTGTCTTTTGTGGTTTGCAAGAGTTAACTAATGCCATAGAAATTGTTCCTTTAAGAGGTAATTAAAGTACCTACAATTAGTAATCTGTATAGATCTGATACAAAGGTAGGGTGCAAATGCATTCCAAGTGGTCATATTTTATTTTTAATATTTTGTTTTTTTAAAAGCAGACTACGTCTAAAAACAAAATGCTAGTAATATTTATGATTTAATAAAATAGAAAAATAATTAAAACAATAGAATTATTTTATTTTGAAAATGTTGGTATAGAAAGCTCTTATATCGACTAGCTAAGTCAATGATTAAATCTGAGTATCGTTGTATAAATACCACTTAGATTCATTATAACGTTTGTTTTGATTATGCCGAGTATGACATACCACAGGTGTTTGGTAAACAACGAATCGTACAACGACAATTAGACAAAGCGTCAGGAATTTCATTAGTATTTTGTTAGTAATTATTTAAAAATGTATATGTCTTAACTAAGGGCGGTTTTTGAATTGTCAGACAAATTTTATTCGACAGGTAAGTAGGATGTTCTTGATCCACGTCGAATATAAATATGTGATATAAGTATGAAAAAATATTTTATGAAACAAGAATTTCAATAAAATCATGCGTTTTTGAATAGGTAAGTAGGTGAGTTAGCCAAAAAAGATTGGTAGGTATAAAAAACATTTCTAAAAGATACCCATGGTACAAGTTTAACAAATAAATCAACTTACAAGAGGTCTCTTGTTATTAAAAACATATCCTAAACAATACCTTAAACAATCACTTATAAACTTTATAACTACGAATAGGCATAAGGCACAAACTACAAAGTAACTACGTCAATCACAGACATAAAAACATACACGACCTACGTTCATTTTCCCGGAAGCTAATTAAAATTAAAAAAACTAATTGTAATTTGACATTGACATGAGTCCAAGACACAAATAACGAGAACAAGTCAATGGTTGACGTAAACCAAGGCAAATATAATATTAGTGAATGCACAATGCTCTTATGTCGACCTCTGCATACAGTACCTTTATTAAAAAAAACCTTGTCGTTGGAACACTTGTCTAAATATTGTATCAAACATACAGGTAGGAAAACTGTTTACTCTTATTTCAATTACTATTTAATTTCAAGATCATTATGTACGTCATGTCAATCGTTTTAAAAAAACGTTTAGTTTCTTTTTTATTGTTCTTTCAGTCTTTTTACTAATGGGTATTAATATTTTGATGCTTCTTTAATATTTACTCATACACAAAAAAACTTATTATCTAACTATAATATTTGTTTTTTGGTAAGATATGAGATAATGTTACCGTAATATATGGATTCACAAAGTTTTATAAGAAAACACAACGAACGGCAATTTCAAACATTTAAAATTTGACGAAAGACTTTCAATACGATAATAGGTACCTACAGCGTGAGTTATTGCAGTAAATATAATGATATCTTTTCACCTCAAGATATTTAGTTTTACCATCATATGATATCATAAATTTACACTTCTTATACTTATGTATATGTTTACTTTGTTTATTATAGTAGGGGGCAAACCATCTCATGACGGATTTGGCCAATACCCAACTATGGTCACTTAAGGTATGAACAACAAGGATTTTATTAATAGCTAGTAAACATGACCACATGAACATTACAATGTACATATATTTTGAGGTTCAAAGTCGCTATTAACTTTCTTTGAATAAAAAATTGCTCTCCATTTAGTTCAATTTAAACTGCGACTATAAAGATGAGAACAGTCTTACCATGATAAAGATTCCATTTCATTAGCCAGGGGTAAGGTCTCAAATGCTGTACACTACATGCAGACTGCCTCTAAAATATTAGATACCCATCAAACAATCGGGTAGCTTCTTTTTTAGGTCGTGGTATTTTTAGTTGTTTGTTGGATCTTTTCATAAGGTATAATTAGGTATTTAAGGTAACTACTGGCTTTATTTTGGTTCTTATTAAAACAAATATACTCATAGGCATACCTAGGTTTTAATCACTTTCTTTACATAAAAACAATGAATAAAACATAATCATATATTGGAGTTACATATCATAAATACAGATATATAGCGCAATGCTATAAAGGTAAAAAACTGAGTTATTCCATAAAGAACTGTCCACTATATCTAGTTTCATCCGGTTTTAACTATCTGTTAATTGTGTACTTAAGACATTACGCACAGAGTCGTAACTCTTCCGCGTTCGTGTACTCGCGGAGTTGGCCGGCTGACGGCGATTAGTCATGTGCCAGATCTATGAAACCGGCTCAGCAGTTGAGTGACGACCACGGCGCCAAACATACACCCACCTACCCGGTATAGCTTTCTGTCACATGCTAATTGTTCACAACCATCAATCAGCCAAAAAATACTGAAGAATGCGGCTCCACGAAAATAGAGCAAACAATAACACTATTACCTTAGATAATAGAATGACCGAAAATATGTATCAATATCACCTCAATCCACTTAGAAGGGCGACCTCAGCGCCGAGGTGACCGATATACTCCCATATCCAATCGTAAGGTTCGTCTTTCAAGTGTGTGAGGTCGGGTAATGTTACTGAAGGTTTGTTTGACGTGACCTCGGCGTATCGGTCGCCGAGGACGAGCTCTCGCAAATACTGAGTGGGGGGAGGCGGGGGGTGGCGCGGCGCGGGGGGCGGGTGACCTTGCTGCGTCTGCCGCGCGACCTTGATCTTGAGACGACCGCGCCGCGGCCGCGCGTCTGCCCGCTACCTACCTACACCGCAAACACCTAGTCCGGGACTTGTTCAGTCACAATTGACAATCAGTCAATCATATAGAACTAATGGAGGGGGCCCGCCGGAGAGACGTATCCCGATTTGAAGTTTAAAGCTTATTTTTTAAGAAGCACAGTCTTAATTAGGTGGATGACATTATTGAATTTGATGATCACATGACATTGTTGCTATTTTTATTAATGACACAATGTTTTATAACTTGTGTTTAATATGAGTTGCGCAACATATTATAATTAGGTACTAATAACCTACAAAAATCCGTAAACATCTTTTTAACCCACAAAGTTGTTTACATTATTTTTTCCCTATTGCACGCAATTGACTGCAATATTCATAAAAAGCGATCAGAACGACGAGTTGGCCGAGCTGCTACAAACACTGAGTCACAATGGTAGCACGCGGCTGCGTCTGCGCACCTATTTGGCGAACGATTCAATGTCAAGAGAATCGTTTGAATGGAAGTATCAAGTGTCGTTTGCGATCGTGTTAATACTCTACGAGGAAAACGATTATGTAGATATAAATAGAGAAGGCAGGTTCAAAAATTATAGAACTTAATATTTCTTAGTGATGTGAATAAATTATTTCACTAGTAACATAACCTAAAAGTTGTAGAAAAAATATATTTGTTCAATAGGACCAATAGAAAAAAAATCATTTCATCCGATCGGTCGAACTCAGCAGTCGAACCAAGTTTACAGATAGGACAAATCGGACCAACAGGAAAAAAAGTTCCACGTCGTCCGATCAGTCGGACTACGCAGTCGGACCAACTGTTCAGAGGGGAAGAGAGATGTATAGTAATATACTAAAATGTACTGAGATGTATTAAGATGTATCGAAATATAAATTTTAATATTGAGAAGCTGCACAATAGTGAGTCGTACGCGCACATCAAGCGTTCAAAATAAAATTATTTATAAATTTAACAAATTATCGGGTTTTAGTAAAGTTTCTCAGTTTGTAGTATTGCTGCTAATTTATTTATTGATTTTTACAGTTCGAACGGAATTCCCAAAAACAAAGTTCTAGTTAAAAACTTAAGCGTTTAATTTACACGAAATTGAATAATAAATATACTAAAAAAGTCACAACCTTAGAAATAAAATAACTAATTATATATCTTTGTAAAATTTGGTTGTTTCTCTGCAAAATAAGGCAAAAAACGTGTGACGGGAAAAAAAAAGGGTTCTGTTTCGTGTTTTTTTCTAGTTATCTATTAATTCAAATTAAAAACCCAGCTAACCGAATGAGGTCTTATGTGAGTAATTAAAATAGTTGTATAATTTTGTGAAAAAAGAATATCATATAGTTATTGACACAATTGATTGCAAAGTGACCCAATTTTACCTTAATAATTGAATAAAAACTGGAACTTTCTTTACCGTGTAATAATTATATTAAAATATGTAAAACAACTGTATTAATAAACAATTGTTTGCAGTTATTTTATTTAGACGAGACGTGTTTTTCTTTGTATGCAAATTATAAGAAGTTCAATGAATGAACTCGCTAATACTATTAAGATATTGCTATAATACTTAAAAAAAAATATTATCACCTCAAAATACACCTTTGGGTGTCAATAAAGTATATTAGTTTTAAGGTAAAAACTTAAAAACAACGAATGACTAGGTTAAGTCCGTCTTTAAGATATTATTCTAGTAAAATCTAGGTAGAATGTAAGGCGATATTTTTACTTATTACTCGTTTATGAGGCGTAAAAAAGGAGATCAAATCAGCATACGAAATTTAAAAACTTTTTCTTATACAAAAGATCAAATTAAAACTATTAAGAGAAACAAAGATGCATATGTAATCAGTTTTTTAAACTATATATTTTACGTCTTTTTTTATTTCCCAGCAGCCTTGAGAGAAAATGCCCGTTCACACGCGTGGAGTATAGCGATAAGCTGTATCCGCCGATAACAGGCGTCTAAATGCGCCTGCACATTTCTCCATGCACCCCCCTCTCCCCCCGCTTCGTCTAAGCAAGGCCGCGCGTGCGCACCCTGCAATAAACTTACACGTGTATTATATACTGCATATGCATTTAAGGTCATGTAAACCATATGAATACGTAGAAACAAAAGGCAGTAAAACTTACTTAGTTACGTATGTGACGGTCAATTATGATAAATATACTCGTATGCTAGAATGTTAGGGGCAAAGGTTTATGGTAGGTGTATACATACGTCACAATGGCTGTAACTATGTTTTTTTTTGTTTTTTTAAATATTTCTCTGAGTGTGTTAGAGGATCCCTGGTATCGTTTATTTTATTCGATAATACGTAGGTGAGTGTGTAAAAATATTTGAGTTTAATAATATAATAATAATAACTTGCAAAGTTTTAATTTTGGGAAAACGTTGGTTGGTAATATAAAAGACATAAACGTGCTTAAAAGGTGCTTTTTACAAAAAGAAAACTACATATTTCTCATTAGCTCTGTTTTATTATTTTGTAGCTTATTTATGTAGTTATGACTGTTTTATTAATTATTATTTTTAAATATAGAGATATAAGAAGTATTGATAGAAACTACTACGGAAGCTACCGGCTAGACGATGTGTTATTTTCAAATTTTTATATAACACGTTTGACGTCGACCTTGTAATAATTTGTAATGATCTTTAAAATAACACTTAATATATTATTACCACGTTTTCACGTAAGGCTTTGATAAATACCTATTATTCACCATACATACAGGATTTGATACATATGTAAGTATATTTTTTGTTATAATTTGCAACACAGTAGTTGTTACAACGTATATGAATTATAACTCTTAATATTAACGTTTTTATCACTGATATTTTTTGACGAACTCTTAAAAACAAACTAAATTTTGGGTTACTCAATCATTTCTGTACTTACAAAACTTTCTGAATATAATATCAAAATAATGGTGAAAACCGAATCGAAATCTTTTAGGTATGATGTTTTAAAATAAGTTAACAAATTGTCACGAATGACGTCTTTACTATATAGAGTATCTACTAAAATGTGACCATAGGGATGTTCTTAGATCGGTATAACGTGTAAGTGAAGAGTGAAGGTCAACCACCAATCAAAACCACGTGTAGCTGACACGATGACAGCCAATTGCATATTTATAAGACACACACACATCTAAACCGCGCAAAAATCGATTCGAAGGGTTTGACGACTGTAGGAAGTTATATGACGATGTTGTCTTTCACGAAAAGCATTTTTAGCAAATTTAGCATAAGCAAATCAAAAAGAAGGAAAATTAAACAAACATAATCCATATAATCATTTTTATACAGATTACGTCACTCATTCGCGAAAACATTTACCTGAAATACAATATCATTTACCCACACTAGCATAACGAAAAAATGTTTCTCTTTATGTAGATACACAGACGACCTTGCGTTTGCAATGATTTCTTGGTATGATACAGTACTGATAAATATGTATGTGTGAATACCGACGGAGTAATATAGTCACTCACTTCTATGTTTAGACTTTGAATAATTTTGTGACGATTCAAAAACCTTTTGGCAATTTTTGTTCAACATAAAGAGATTAAAAAATTACTCGCTTATTTTCACAAGTAAATAAACTCTTAAAAAGCAATATGAGCGCAATAAAACGCTTATTTTTCCACGAAAACAAAACAATAACGTCACGAAATCCGCGATCAAATCAGAAAAGAATCGTTTCAAACGTCCGATTCAACTCGTAACTCTTGTCAATTTATTTGTTGCAATCGAGAAAGTGTTGTCTGAATGTCAAATAAGTTTTTGTAGTTGAATGTGACCGACAGATGTGCCGCGGGTGGCGGAAGGTGACATCGTGACCGCTGCCCCGCTGGTAAACGGGTACGGGTACACATCAAAATATCGATACCTATTGTTAACGATTTTATCTTAAACGGACAACCCTATATCGAACGCAGACTCTCGCAGATTTAGAATTAAGTGATTTTTCAAAATGACGGCTTAGTAGGTAGATAAACAAAATAAATGGATATATTTTATTACGTTTATTTATTGGTATGTTTATAGAGGGACTTATACCAAGGAATAAGACTTACTAAAAGAATCCTATGGAGTATTCTTGTTTTAGAATAACCACCATAATAGCGTACCGTACCTACCTATACGTAAGTACCTTAACAATGAATGATTGAGCATTGGTACTTCCCCTTAGTTGACAATGTCGCAAAAAGGGTAAGGTTAGATTAGATTTGTGGATTATAGAGTTTCACAAAGACCATTGCAATATAATATTCTCGTGTATATAAAATAAGTATAATTTTAATTTTCCTTGAATATTATAAATGCTAAAGTTTGAAAGTATTTTTGTTCTTATGTAAGTTTGTAAACCTTTTAGGAAAAAAATAATTGAATGGATTTTTATGAACCTTGGTTTATATATATGTTACGGCTAATACCCGAAGTGCGGCTACACCTAGTTTTAGCCGGTTAGAAGTGTATTTTATATGGAAAACTGAAAAAAAAAAATTATACCTACGTACATAAAAACTATGGCTTCAATCATGAGTCGACGGAGTCCCGCTACGCGGGACTCCTTTTTCTGGGTGGTATCAAAAAAGTAACCTAACTAACCTAACCTATTGATGTTCTAACCGGCTAAAACTAGGTGTAGCCGCACTTCGGGTATTAGCCGTAACATATAGACTATAACTTTATACTAAGCAGGTCTATCTATCTACACACTAGATATGTTTTTCCGTCTAGTAAATCAGCATTTGTGCATTGATAAAATTTTAAAGTAAGTAATATTTTTTTTTTATAATGAACAATAATAATATTTTTGAACATGCCATATAGGAAATTTAATTTAATTAAACTGTATTAAATAATTCCTTCGATAACAATAGACCTACATTAGAACACGTTGCATAATTTTCTTTTAAAAATAAACAAGCTTTATTCAGAACCGTATAATAACTCTTTTCTTTCACAGCTATGTCAAGCACAATTAAAACTAAATGCAATGTTTTACGTACAATTTGAATAGCTGTTTACGTAGTAAGTTAGACAAATAGAACTACGCTTGCATACGTATCTGCTAGGTACACAAAGAATTGAATGGTATGACGCAAAAGCCGTTGTGTTGTATAAGAATGGAAAATTTATTGCACTCTTAGGGGTTCCATCTATCTGTACTGAATCTATTTCTGTATTTGTTTTTTTTTAGGATCTGAGGTTAATTGGCATACGAATATATGTTTTTTGTTATTTGAAATAAACAAAAATAGGAGGTAGATAGGTACTCTATTAGAGACAGAATTAAGTATGTTACCAATGTTTTTCAAAAATGATGAAATCAAATTATTGATTTTATTTGTATGAATCGCGTTAAAAAAAAACTTTAACTATGCATTTTATGTAAGCACCTTTCGTTGCATCCCATAAGGGCGAAATAATCCTACTAATATTATAAATGTGAAAGTTTGTGAGGATGTATGGATGGATGGATGGATGTTTGTTACTCTTTCACTTTACAGTAATATAGGTTATACATCATAATAACACATAGGATACTTTTTACCGCGGGAAAACATCTCATTCCCACGGGAAACCGACTTCCACGCGAACGGAGTCGCGGGCGGCCACTAGTATTTAAAAAAACCTTATTCGTGGTGTTGTTAGATTTGTTTTAAAGTAAACTCAGGATACTTAATTTACATCATACCCTAAGGAACAGCTACTTCACGTTATATCTTTTCCACACATCTTAATATTATATTAAAATAAATTTTCAAAAATGATTAAGTAGTATGTGTTTCAATGTTAACATTTACAGAGAAGACCCCTGATTTAGAATCACTGGCTCAAGACTACATAAATTAAGAACACATAAAAATGTGAGCACTTATAATAATTGCACATATGAACTTGAAATTTCAAGGCCTTTAATGCATGAATGTGATGCATCATCCATTGATAGATGCCCAATATGGGTTGTTGGTTACTTTGTTTCAAACAAGAAAACATGACAGAACAGAGCCATACATAAGGTAAGGTCACTTGCAATACAATAATACATCTTTATTATGACAAGTGCTTAACATAAGATTATGTCAAGAGGAAAAAATATTAATACAGAGAAAGGACCGAATTTCTACATATTTATTTGAGTCATTGACTTTTCGGACACAAAAAACTCGGACACCTTGGTAAAAAATAATATTAAAATTGGAAAACCACAACTCGGCCAAGCCACCCGAGTTTTTTGTATCCGAAAAGTCAATGACTCATTTAATTACCCTTATATCCAACACATTTACTCATTTATCGGACATTGTACGCAAAGAATAAAACAAATAGAAACTCTATATTTTGATGTTTGATCAAATAAAATTATAGTATTAATACACAATTATTAAGAAATGAATGAAATATACCATGATTTTTTATACAATAAGTAAACATCTGACTAATTAATGGCTACATTTTATGAACAACGACGGTAGATATTCAGCAGATATTTTTGTTATTATTAATAACAATTGAATTTAGTTTCGGGATTAATGACATGATTGTCACTGCATTAAAATTTGTACTCGGATGGAACCCTAAAAATCATAGATAAGAAAATAACATATTATATGCATATGTAATACATATAATGTTATTTTCTAACAATATAAACAAAATTAATATTCTAATTTAATGAGTTTGTTTATTTATTTACAGATAGGTACGTAAGTAATGTGATGATAGAGCCACAGATCAATGTGTGAGTGGCTGTATGCGCAAGAGTGTCAACCTCCGTCGCCTTCATGCGAAGTTACTGTCATTTGCATAACGGTGTTCTGTTATAAGTATTGTCAAAAAAATCACAAACTTCTGTTATCTTTCTTGAAGCAGTAAAAAAAAAGGCAGTAAAACATGTATTTTATTGTCAGAATAAATGGACATGAATACTCAAACAAAGTGTAATCATTCAAAATATAATATTAAATTAGTTATTTTCAACTTCTTCGGAAGTTTATTCCTACATCGTAAACAAATGCTACTTAACCCATTTTTTTCCTTATATTTTTCCTAGAAAACATTCTAACTAACCAGCATTTCAAAACTTTCCGAAACAAAAAGGTGCAATGCCCACAAATGAGTTCCGCGATCGAATTAGAACGTTTCAAAAATAGAACTGAACAACTTTATCTATGGGCGAGTTGCATCGTTTCATATAATTAGTGGCGTGAGCGCAGTGGCTTCGAAGGAATTAGGTCGTATAGGGGGGGCAGCGGGGGTTACAGGGGGGGAGGGAGAGGTCGGAATTCGCGTAACGTTACGTCAGCGGGCAACGGCCTCGCGGTCACTGACCCCGCGACTATTAACGCTACGCTACGATGTACGCATAGACGCACAGACGAACAAGTCTAGATGAGCGCTGCGTCACTGCAACGCCACTAGTGACGCTATTTTTGGACTATTATGAAACTTGATTTCTAGACAATAATAAAAACCCTCGCTAAATATTCCTTTTTCATTGATCTTGGTAAATAAGAAGGTATATGAACGTTTAGGTACGCCATAATTTATTAAAAGGTGACAATAGAGCACACAATAGTTACCTATTAGGGGCTTTTATCAATATCTACACTGTAAAAGGCTTATTTGTCTGCCACGAACAAGTATCTATTATTAATTGACTCGTATCGCCATATTAGCAAATGGAACAGCATGATAGCGATCAGAGTGAACGAACTTACGTGAACCCGCAACTACAATGAAGGTTGCATACCATGTTTACTAGTTTTCTGTGTAAACTGCCAGCATTTATGCATTGCGTGCAGGAAACACCAACTCAATTTATTCAGTTCGATGAATTTAAAAACGTTCGAAAATTAAACGTTCCCAACCAAAATAGGAGGGTTCAACCTCTTTTGGATGTGAACTATTTTGCTACGCACACATTGACAGGTTTAAAAGTGTGCGTGTGTCGTAACAGTGAACATTGTCAGTTCGTTGACCCCGCTATATATCTCGACGCATGCGCCAAAGGTAGGTGAACGCTTACATACAACACATTGTACCGAACGGGAAATAATACGGTTCATTCCATTTGAGGGCAACACAATTCCAAACAATTTGTGAAAGAAAATACATAAGAGATAGTGCAGACTGCAAGTCATTGTTTCACTTCCCAGTTTGTGTTGGTACCCATGCTTGCGGTTGGTTATGTTGGCAACGCATCTAGGCTTATGTAATACAATAATGAACACAAGATAACAACTTGTTAGCAAGATACCACATCAGTACCTCTATAAATCTAAGAAAACTTTATTCATTATTATAGATAAAAAAAATATTTACTGCATCACATTTTCGTATAAGAAACATTTTAAGTAAGGAAGGCATTGATCTTTTTAAAATCATATTCTAAGTAAAAATGTATTCTAAGTATATTCAGTTGATATTTGTACATACATATTAGGTATTTAGACGGAGTTGTTAAAAATATTTCCAAACTAATATTCAAAGAAACTATAGATTTAAAACCTTGATTGAACTAAGTAATACATTTGCAACATAGTTTTCCTTCAGACATAAACCTAAACAGTTCATATCAAGAACACAAATTACCTTTCTAATATACCTAATACCTTGGCTAACCTCATTTCAAGAGCCAACGTTACAAGGAAAACCCATATCGACTAAAAGTTCACTGACCCCCGTAAACTGAACTCAAAACCACGATGTCTCAATGTAACTCGTTAATAGCTTCTACCTACTTAAATCTTTACTAAATTATACATAAAATGTCTACCAGCAACCTCGTTAAATACGAATTGTGTTACTAAACACGTGTTGCTCAAAAACAATAGTTATTTGTTGCGATATTGGGCTCCAAGATGAGTTTGATCATAGTCGTTAGGAAACCACGAAGTTTAATGTTAATTATTTAGTATATTAAATAATGCTGAGGTTAAAAAAGAATTTTAACGATTTGGTTATAATTTTTAACGTTTAGATTGCACGATTTTATTTAGTGGATTATGTTTTTATCATCCTCGTCTTCTTTTTCCCATATGAATACAATTCATATATATAGGTTTTTTTATTTATTTAAAATTAGGTAGTAAATTATTTAACAAACTTAGTTTCTTAATAATAACAAAGAATTTTATTGTTAATTTCAACTCTTTAACATTATTGTAATCGTAGGTAATGCTTGTTGTTTATTCTCTAGAAATAATCTACTTAAATGGATGGTATTGGTCAATAAACAAAATAAACATGAACAATTTCTCATATAAAAACACTCAAAAAATGACTTTGTTACATGATGACAAGCAAAAACTTTGTGCCTATTTTCACGTTATAGATTATGTAGAAAATAAATGCAAATGCTATTTATTTATTTTTAAATTTTATTTAAAAAAACAATTTATCAAAAAAAACATTACACACACACTACCATCAATTTGACAATAGAACCTTAAAATAATGTTCTAACTAATAATTTAATTAATCATGGTTCAATTATGACCAGTAGGCAACAAGTACACGCAATAGATAAAATAAACACCTAAAAACTGAAAAATTAACAAATCTTGATTTTTTTATCAGAATGTATAATACTATTAAGTAATCTTTTAGTTATATCTAGGTATATGAAAGTTGGTTTATCCTTTAAACAGTTGTCACTCATTATACTTTAAACACCCTTTTTTCGCAGATATTATCCTAAAGTTCAACTACCTATAATTAAATAAAAACATATTTCCCATTAAATCTAAAACTAAGTAGATTTAACGACTAATTTGAAAAAGGTTCACCTTAACTTGCAAATTACCCTTAAACATTATGTCTGCAAATACTTTGTTTGTGGGCTTTTGTGGCACATGAGCAGCGTGGAACTTTGATGCTGATTGAACTCGTTTTAAACTTTTGCCGAACATTTTAAACGTTTACGACTTTTAAATATAGTATACACGTACTTAGTATAAAAGTTATAAAAGTAAATTCGTGAGAAGCATGTTTATATTAAATCACCCTTATCTTCTATCACCCACGGAAAAGTAAAGCAATGCTAATGTCATCAACGAAAAGTACCTTAACCGCGACCCATTTCTTTACAGTTTCTTTTATGCAAAAGGCAAAAGTGAAGTTCAGATGCCATCAGCAACTATTAATCATGCCATTTGAAAATAAAGAACGCCAAAACTTTCTCATAGAGAGTGAAGGTAACACTTTCTGCTTTCTACGACACTCTCTAAGGCAGAATTTGTAGCAAATGGTTGTTATCTTATTGCCTTTTGCTGCGCCCGCGACTTGTTTGAAGGTTCCCACCGCTGGGATCGAGTTTCCAATGCGGATTTATGGCGCTCTCGTTTTTTGAAACTGGAATTCGAAATTTAATTAATAACTAGAGCCTAATGTTTAGTCTGTAGTGTCAAGAGCAGCGAAATCTATAAACGAAATATGCTAAAAGTAGTGGTATTTTGTGAATTTATAACGCAGTACGCATAATCAATACTAACCTCAGTTAAATAAATGTTTTGAGACAGAATTTCAATATAATGCTTAAAAGGATTTTACTGTGTTAATGAGGATTAGGATAGTGAAAATCTCTTCTTTAGACCTTACTTTATAGTGTAATCACTACATATATACACATTTAATAACGCTACCTACTCCTACATCCTATCCATCTATATATACCTACTATAGTATATAGTATTTGTGCTACATCTCAATTAACTAATAAAATAAGCAATAAAAAACCGTAATCAAATTCGCCAAACAATCTCACTATCACACGATCTAAAATAACTACAAAAAGAAATGCACCAAATCTGTAATGATATTGTACGAAGCAGATAGAAAGAGTGCGAGAAAGCCTCCGGGAGGAGGGTGGGGGGAGGAAAGTAGGTTACTTTCGATTTCGATCATTTCTTTTTGATGCAGCGCGCGCGCACATTTGCCGTACTGCTTAGCACGTCACCATTACCCCGATTCAGCGCATACTCACTTGTAAGTGGCTCTTAGTTTCTTCTAATTAGATACGAATAAACGTCAGTTTGAAGATATGAGTGCCCCAGATACAGCTATAAGAGTTATTGGTACACGGAAATATAGAATATAGTCATATAAGGTATTTAGAAACAGAAAACTATGAGTGAAGATATTTTGTAGTTACTAGCATGTATGATAAAAATAATAACATATGAATTCTTCTTTTCTTAACCTTATCATATCTTGTCTATTCTTAAGCAAAATCAAAATTTGCACCAAGTAAAAAAACACAACACTACTTAAGTATTTCAATTTCGTCTTATTTTACTTTTAAATCACGAAGGTAACTTTCACATGATAATGCCTTCAATATTAACATCGATCGCATTACCCATTATATGTATGTAAATTACTATTATTGTAATGAATGACATTGTATTATCAACATATGTATGATGCTCTCAAAAGTGGACCGGATTTCGGCCGGCGAAATGCTTGAGCTCACGAAAGTTATGACAAGTAGGTCGTAGTGAGCAGTCACGCTCATCATACGATTCATAACAATTTCTAATGTTACATTGCCAAATTACTGACAATTTATCACGAAGAAGGTTTTTTGTCGACAGATTGATGGAAATATTAAAGTTGACGTTTTCGAGAGTTTTTTAAAGCTTTTACTCTCAGCCGGTAGTGGGTCGATTTCGTTGTACCCGCGTGTAAATCACTTAATAGAAACCTACCTAGATTTTCTTAAGGTCGAGAAAGTAGCACATTCAAGGGATCGTAACGTGTAAAATAGATTAAATTATGTAGCCCACCGAAGTAAGAGCTTATAATAGGTAGTTAGGTAGAACACTGGCCTTGTTTCTAGAAAAGTCTAAATTTCCAATTTCAAGTAGGTACCTACCTACATTTGACGTAGTTACGACTAAAAGCTTGACATTTGACCGATGCAACTCATAATAAAGCCACAAAATATGTGTTTCAGCTCATCACACCTTTCATTTTCAAATTTCTCACATCACGGACTATGTAAAAACAAAAATAAATAGTGCGTCAAGAACTCGCAGAAAAACTCGAATTTTCATGCGCTGTTTACTTCAACATCTTTCTTTCCGTGTTACAAGCTATTTCTACAGCATTCTCTGAAAATACAGAACTGAAACTAGACTTGTGAATGCTTTTAGTTGGCGTAGGTTATGGTATAATTAATATTTGTATACAAGTCCCAAATTGGCGTTGTTGCAAGAAGCGTACTTTCTACAAGCAGATGGCGGGTCAAGTCCACCGTGCGCCTGCGCGATAGTGAAGTGGAAAGGTGAAATTTAGCGAAGCGAGAAATCGGCGCGTTGCTGTGTTTATTGTAAGGTGAGTTGCTCGGTGTTAGCTGCATATCGATTATTGCAATCGATTTCCAATCACAAAGTCGATATAATAGTTCGATCTGAATAAGGTTTGTATGGATAAGGGCAGGGAGAAGATGATACCAAATAGGGTAAGATGATGTACAAAATATACATTTTGCAGATTCTTTGGCATAATGATGAATTAAAAATGTTAAACCTTGTAGTCTTTAAAAACCAATAAAATTGTGCACGTATACAAAAAGTAGCAGAAAGCATCGATATTCGCGAACTGCCACGAATATCGATCATCACTACATCGGTGCGCGGGCGCAAGAGAAACCGAAAGTAATGGCGCACGGGCGCGTGCAACCCACTTTCACTGCTCCGCCGCGCACCTCCTGCAACCACCACTAACACACTACTTAATGTGGCCTCGAATAATTCTATATAATTTACGACAAATACCACGTTTTTCTCGACGGCGCCAACGGATCGATTTTTCTAAGAAAAACCAATAGTTATTGCATAAGCAAACCTGATGTAAGATCAAATTAAAAAAATAAGATAAATAATTTCACAAAAAATATTTTTAAAAACCTGAGTCTATGCAGATGAGGATTTAAAAGCCCCTTGCAAAATTGCCACCGTTAAATTATCGAAGCTTTCTACTTTCTTTCACTTTCTCAAACGACGAAAGTTAAGAAATTAGTTTTTAATTAACTATTGCTTTATTTAGATGTGGAGAAACATGAGTCCATCAATCATTTGGTGGTGTACTTGCGCCGGAGTCACTTTCTATGCTCGCTTTGCAAGCTAGATGTCATTTGGAGGCTTTCACCAGCAATTGTTTTTAATATGCCCATTATTTTGTAAGAACATTATCCCGGTCAATTTATCTATCGAATAAATTAAGGCACTTAAGCACAGGAAATTAGAAAGAAAGTTGACAATCATAACATTTTAATACTCGCATTTAAATGTTAACCTAATTAGTTGAAGTAGTAAGTATGAAACTAAAAGGAAATTTAGTGATTAAAAACTTTTTTTAAATAATTCTTAAACCTAATTAATTAAATTCTTAAGGTATGACATATTGAAATTATTTTATTAATTCAAATAGGTATACATATTCCACAATGCATTTTGCGAAAGCGAATAGTCAAGTTATTTCACGTAAACCCATCTGTTTATCATATACGTAGGTAAATTACATAAATCATACATTTTTTATTCTTTATTGGTTGCGCCATTGTTTTAATCGTAATCGTAAATGTAAAAACCGCATTTATGTCATGGCCTTCGGAATTCCTCAGACTGAGTAACTGTAACTATTATGTTATTGTTTTTGAAATTTATATGTACAAAGAGTTATCATTACCTATAATTAAACTTACAATAATTTAAGATAAAAGAAATTTTGAGCAAGACACGCGCGAACCTAGCGGTGGGTACTGGAACTTAAATCTCAATATACATTTTGGAAATCAAACTAACCCGTGAAATACACCATGTCAGAGTTCCATATGCAGAATTAGGTTATTAATATATGTTTTTTTACATTTAAATAAGTTAAAAAAGTTTTGCTTATGCACAAATAAAAAAGTTAAACACGTAAGTATCTTAAAAACTTCTTAAGTCATTATATATGTTACGGCTAATACCCGAAGTGCGGCTATACCTAGTTTTAGCCGGTTAGAAGTGTTTTTTATATGGAAAACTGTAAAAAAAAAATTTTATACCTATGAATATAAAAACTGGCTTCAATCATGAGTCGACGGATTCCCGCTACGCGGGACTCCTTTTTCTGGGTGGTATCAAAAAAGTAACCTAACTAACCTAACCTATTGGCGTTCTAACCGGCTAAAACTAGGTGTAGCCGCACTTCGGGTATTAGCCGTAACATATACACATAAATGCTTTTATTTATTAATGAAACTTCGATAGTGAGACTCCATGCGATTCACTTATAAATTTATATTTAAAAAAAAAGGTTCTTCCCGTCTTTAGCTATTTTTAATACTGTTACAAAATATGTTTTGTTTATTGATATCTAACTAATATCTTTATTGATTCGATACCCAGTTCATTAAACCAATACTTACCTTCTAGATTCATCTGGTTTTACTTATAACTTTATTTATACTTTTTCTCATATTCTCAGTAGATAATCGGTGACGTAGTCGATTTATATAAGTTTTATTTTAAACTAGTGGCCGCCCGCGACTCCTTTCGCGTGGAAATCGGTTTCCCGTGGTAATAAAAAGTACCCTTTGTGTTATTCTGATGTACAACCTATCCCTACTAATATTATAAATGCGAAAGTAACTCTGTCTGTCTGTCTGTCTGTCTGTTACGCTTTCACGCCAAAACCACTGAACCGATTTTGATGAAATTTGGTATGAAGGAAGAACTGAACTTGGGAAAGGACATAGGGTACTTTTTACCGCGGGAAAACTTCTCATTCCCACGGGAAACCGACTTCCACGCGAACGGAGTCGCGGGCGGCCACTAGTAGTACTATAAAGTTTCATAGTAGTTTTTACGTGAAAGAGTAACAAACATCCATACATCCATACTCACAAACTTTCACGTTTATAATATTAGTAGAATTTCCCAGATACGGCCCAGATTATGACAAAGATTTCTTAAAGTAGTAGTATAAAATTACTTAAAAAACTTATACTAATATTAACACTGAGCTTGCTTTGGCTGGCCTTTTAACGAAAACCGCCCGCAAATAAAGGGCTTTTCCTTAGGAAAGTTCCTAATACCCACGGTAAAAACTATAGTAGGTGGTTGCTATTGATAGGCAAACGAACCTATATGTTTTTATTTGTAATATTTGTATTTTATTATTAATAAATAAACCTTACTTTACCTTAGGTAGTTATGAAGATAAAACAAATGTTCATATTCATATTTGAATAGTAAGATGTTTGATACAGTTTGATAAACCATTTCGGATGATGCATTTTAATTAATCATTGATGAAATACTAAACACTATGATTCAGCACATTGTACTATTCCCAAATAACTACTAAGTATAATATTAAGAATTTGTACATGCATAATAAAACAAAATGAAACATATGTTACAAAATAGTGTTTTACAATTTTGAAGAAGGTATTTTAAATAAATTTAATATTTAGTAAACTCATCTCTGTCCTTTGTTTAATTTTTCCTTGCAGATTTCAATATTTATGACTCTTCCAAGCTTCATTTTTTTCCAATTCTTAATAATATTTATTTTTCAACACGTCATTTAACTCTATAATATATTCACCGCGTCTATATCTCCTGAACCGATTGCAACACATAGCGTGTGGCAGTGTAACCGCGGTCTAGTTGCAAAGCGGAGCGGGCAGCGGGCGGCGACGGGGCCGCTGACCGCGCGCAGGAGTCAAGGGCCCGCGCGGGCGTTGACCCGGCCACCGAAACTTCATTGTTTAGGTACACGGTAAGGTATTTGAATTATGGTGGCTGTGTGATGAGATTGGTAATGAAGACAGTTGAGATAAAATTTTGATTATATGTTATACCAGGTACGATTTTTTATGAAAATCAGGCAAATAACTTTTTTTTTCTTCTTAGATAAACCTCGGATTTATTATATAGATGGGGTTGTACTACAAATTTGAAGTTATAAGGAACAATAGTAAAAAGCTACTTTATTAAAGTCTAGGTAAGAACTTAATTTTTAAGATGCAAGACAATAACAAAAACAACTTTATACATTTACGGCTTGTTTTATTGAAATTATTTTCGATAAGTAACCTCAAACAATATAGGTATTGCTTCTTAATACAAATATCGCAATAAATCTCAAAATCGAGGGTCCTTCATACCTCGTTGGCCAATCTCTTCAAAACGGTATTAAAGTGTTTCGTCTAAACACGGCATAAATAACTGTTAGGAAAGAAAAGGTATCCGAAGGTTAGCAGGTTTTGCAACAGATTCGATTACTTAACCCGTGCTAGTAACTGTGTACTAACTCGATATACACTTACGTATGACTAAGGTACAGTTTGCAAATCCAAATTAAATACTCGTCAACATTATAAATCTACGCACGATCCTGAAACCGTTCCGGCCCACCAGTTAAATCATAGTTATCGTGACATCGATCTATCAATAAATTCAACAATCATCGCTCACAACGGTTCTGCGATACGTTGAACTCTAGCCTCGGTTTAGCCCGTGTGAATACAACAAAGACGCAATAAGCTTGTAAAGTTCTAGTAAGTCTTCATTGAGAGGTAATAATGGCTTTATTAGTGAGTTTTAATGTAATTTGGGTGAGTAACAATCACTATTGACCGCCGGCGAGCGGGCAGGGCTGCGGGGCGATGACCGGCCGTTACGACACCCGCGCCGACCGCCGACCTCGATACCGCCTTGTGTGAACCAGCTAATCCGACCAGCTAGTAAACAGTGATAACAACTAGGTACCTACACTCGTAGGTGCAACGCACAAATAAACAATAATGTAACCGAAATAACACACTCAAACTTGCTGTTTTTCGAATCCAAATTACCAGAATGGGCTATTCAGTAGTATTGTGTTGGGAAACTGTTTATTAAACTAAATAAAAAACCTGACTCAACCATCTGACCTCTGGTAAACCACAATGAAAACAAACAGGGAAGGACAAGGCACAACAGGGCCGTCTATCACCTGTTTTATTGTTCAGTTGTTGCCGTAAACTTCGCGAAAAGTGCTGGAAGGTATTTGCAAAGAGAATGGTGTCACCTTTATTTGTATTTAAGAGTGTTATTTCGGTTAACGACCGCTGCGGAGAGGCTAATCGAGGTTCACCTGCTGTATAACTGTCGATTGCTTTGTGCGAGCGGGCCGGCCGTGAGCGTGGTCGGTTACCCCCGCGCTTTTAAAGGGATAACCATTTGTTACGACACTCAAATGTAATTGACTCGGCTTTTAGTTGTTGTTTTTATTTCTATTTGCATATTGTTGCCACAACACATCTATAGGTACAAAACGTAAGTCCAACAAGTAAAAAAGACTTTTAAAATCTATAAATAATTCCTATATGATACGTACAATTAGATATAGGTACTTATGCAAAATTAAACTGTATTTAATTGAACTAGATAAATACTAACATTTTTTTCATGTTAAAATACAAATGCCCGCAGCTAAATTACTTGTCCCGTGGGAATTTATTACTTACCCTGTATTTATTTAATGAGTAAGAACATAACATAAACGAATATACACATTCTACATACACCATCACATATCTCACAAATTTCGTATTAAGGTAAAGTATTCAGCTTTCTACAAGATATTATTTAACACTGCACATACAATTGCACAAGCTATATCACTTCTAGAATCAGCATCCCTGGCTCACACCGCAATCCACTAAACTTGCATCTTTATTGTGCGTGGGCGCAACCTGTCCGCAGGATTTATCCGAGTGTCGATCAATCCATCGCCGCCGTTCAAGATGTCGCCAGAATGACGCGCCCCGAAATAAAGATACACCTCAATGTCAAACTACCCGCAATCTGATTCAATTAATTACGAAACGACTCAATGACACCTTTATTCAAGTCTTATTATTCGCGGATTTAAATTTGTGTACTTTCGATACACGTGTCTGTAACCTCCATAATGATAGCCTTCAGCAATAACGAAGGAAAAAGATAGGGAGAAGGCAAGTTTCGAGTAGGTTGTTACCCCAAAAAGGCTCTGCTCTGCTTAAAACCTCTGCCGCCGGTTTTTGGGCCATTTTCATAAATAGGATAAGATATCTTGCGCAAGCAATAAGAATTAAAAATCAAGAACGACATATCTGAAAGCCAATATTCTTCAAAGCATGTTAAAATATTTTTAAATTAAAATTCTAGTAGTTGTAAGGATTCTTAACTTAATACACATAACAGCTGTTAAGTAATTACCAACTACTCAAATGAATCATGCGCCATACACCATCTGGTATTATGCCGATCTAGTTAAAAACCTATGTAAAGTAGGTACATAGGTTATGTAAAAGTTATTACTTTAACACGACAAAATAGACTTCATTCAAGATTTTATGATGGCGAAATAAATTGCTTCTCAATTCCAGGAGTTAGATTATACTTCCAGGAGAAGTTAGAAATATAAGTATAAGACGGTAAAAGATGGGGGTGCAAAGGGGATGAGAGCAGAGGGAGGTTCTTCAGAATTAGGAACTGTACTTATGTTTAAGTATTAACATAGAATATGATTTTGCAAGCCCGAGAGCTTTATTACTGTGATTCCAGCTTTGAGATAATGATATTGCCTTCTTTGATTAAAAGTGCTTTACATAAACATATTTTTAATTGAATCAACTCGATTTATTCTCAGATTTAGAGATTCTGAAATATAGATGTTGGAACCTTGTCCTATTAGTAGGTTGTAGTTTGATCGATTACCTATAGATAAGATGTAGATTAATTACGCGACATTATTTTTCTTATTATTTTGATACAGATACAACTTTATATGTTAACCATTTTAAGAGAGTGTTCTAAAATTAGAACATTCAACTTTGATTTGACATGATAAAAAGTTTATTTTTGCTCGAAAATTATGGGTTTAAAATACCCACGTCACCACGAAACACCAACAAAACAGAATGGAAACAACACATTCAATTGTCGTATTGCTTTCCTCGAGCCACATCATGCTGGTTCATGTACACAGGTGGCACCGCGGGGCTATAAATAAGTTGACAGAAGGTGACCGACGAGGTCCATTATGGAAGATTATACGCGGGGTGGGCCAAGTGCGTGGTCGAGCGGAATAGAACCCGAGACCTTGCCGGGGCGAGGTCACCCCCCCGGCCCCCCGCCCCGCCCCGCTACCCCACCCCCCGCGCTCCACCACCTACCTGCGCCTCCACGGACGTCACTCCGAACCCCGCCAGCTTCAAGAGCAAACACACAAATACCTACAACCTCAATTTACATCTCAAGGTCACCCCGAAACAGCGTACCTACGGTATTCATATTTGCCCTGCCTCAACTGAACAACCAATTTCAATACCTTCAGGATTAAGAAAATATTTACGCAGGTTGGATTTCATAGCGGAGGTTATTATTTCAGTGGTCGGTGCAGCTGATTTGAGAGGCAATGAGACCTTCCGATTTCGAAACCCAAGGCTGCATCAGTTCACGACCGAGCTAAAAAGAAAGGAGTGTCGCATATTTTATTTGGCCATGATTTTCCTTTTTTTTCAATCTCAATGTTAGGAATCAATCACTTTTTACTTTACTTACTATAGATTAAGAGTCATTTTCGTGCATTACTCCCGTAAGGCGTGGTAGGAGCGTCGGTGGGAACCTTGAACTCTGCGTTTGCATTATGTATGGCTTATATACGTGGCTAGTGGGTGTATGTACGAGGGGAGGCGGGGGGGTGACCTTGGCCGTGATCGCGCTCGATATAGCCCGGCCGAGACCCTCGCCACCCCACCACCACCCCACGCCGCACCCCCCGCGAACCACTCGCTCTGTATTTCCGATATTGTTTTGATGCCGTCAACACCACTGATTAATTGAATAGGTCAAAGATTATAACAGAGTCGGATGAGCAATTCCATTTAAAGCTGCCGGTCAAAGTTCACTTTTGTTTAGAAAGCGAGACACGCGCAAATTCTACGACGCAATTTCAGCGATTGATCGCTTTAATCTCGACGCACGCTCATTGTTCTACAGCTGTAGTAATGTAATGAATTCGATTAATGCACTTGCAATCGCCATTTCGATTTATGAGTACGAACAATGTGAATCGAAACACTTTGTAGGCATACGACGTAAATGCGACTTGGAATGACACCAAGGTCAGAGCGTATAATATCATTTATATGGCGTGCCTGTCCGTGAACTCCGCTGAATGACGCACGGAACTTAAATTAAACCCCCGACCCTGACCTTCCCCATAAAATAATAGCCTTCTAATGTCAAGTAAGTCGAATAACACCCCCCCACCCTCGAGTTATTTTTTATCACTAAATACGTCTGAATTTCAAAACATCGTCGCAATTTACTACTTTTAAGGTCAAAGGTAATAAACATTAGTTATGTACCCGTGACATTTACCTGACCCAAGCTACGTGGACCAACATTTGCTGTTTAGTTAAATAAGTGCAGTTCCATTGCACCGTTGAACTCAGGTCAAATATTTAAACAAACAACAATACGAATTGAAACTAAATGTCTATGTGTGTTTTATTTTATTTACACTTACATTAGAGCGTACAAAGGAGTGTTCACTTGGCTTTCTTTCCTTTCTTTTTGGGTGTCCTGGCTCCCTTGTTTTTGCTGGCCTTCCCTGCCTTGCCCGCTTTGCCCGCCTTCTTGCCTCGCCCCATTGTTTTCTCTTTAGCTTTTTGCGCCCGCAGATCCTTCTTCATTCTGGGGTCGACAACTTTGTAGTGTCCCTTGACGCCGGCGGGCCGCTTCATTCTTTTACCCGTCGTATGTTTCTTTGCCACGACGTAAGTTACTTTCTTTTTGCCATCTGTTGAGGCCTTTTTGTATAGATGTCTTACTTGTTGTGCTTTTTCTCTTTCGGACATGTCAGCGTTTTCCATGACGGCTTCAACCTTTTTCTTTGCGCGCTCCATTTTTTTCAACATGCGCTTCTTCTTTCGCGCTTTCGCTTCGATCACTTTCTTGATGGGCCTCGCGTTTATGTCTTGTAATCTGTTCGTGTATTCTTCGGTATATTTCTGTAACAAAGAGGAGGTATTGAAGGATTGCATTGCACATCTGTTACTTTAAGAGACTTTGTATTATTAGTTCAAAACAACTTAACTTTTTTTTCTACAAAGCTTTTAAGTTATTAAAATGTATTCTCTAAATAAGTATTTTTTATAAGATTCGATTTTTTACGTATTCGTATCGTATATCATATTGTCTACAAGTTTTAAAGGATGTAACGTCCACTTTCCTTATACGAAAATATAAAGCAAAAGAACAGTGTAAAAAGATTTAAATTTTGTAAATCTTGTAACTTGTAACGGCCGGTATGTTTTTTTTTTAGATTTCCGCGATCTTTATTGATGATATTTATTACAATTACTGCTAATCGCTTTTGTATTTAACTTTACATCGGAACAATACAGACGCGAATCTTAATAAACATGCATTGGGTCCAGCGATGACCAGAGATAATGGACAGATAAAGTAGGCATCCTTTTTATAAAAAAATATATATTGACAGAGTTGGTATTTACCTCAGGAACCACAACTTCTTTCTTCATATGTTTCTTTTCATCCTCTGCGAACCAGTCCGGTAGATTTTTGTCATCGAAAGTGTATCGATTCCAAGCATTGTCGATGAGGTCCCGCTTGAATTTCTTAGATGTTGCTATCAAAGTGCCGAGGGCTAAGGTTTCCGCATCCATCTTCAGTGTCTTCTTTAGTTTTTTCAGTTCTGTAAAACAAATAATTTAAATACAATAAGAACTTAGAACTTGACCAAAAGAAATACATTGCGTTAACGCTACATTGTGTAAATAGAAACATTAGCTTTTGTCTGTTAATATAATTTGCACACCTAGACCTAAACTGAGGTTAAAAGAGAGACAGAGATTTACAGGGAAAGAAAAAAAAACCTATATCTGCGTTTTTATAGGGGTAATTTTACAATTAAATCCAACCACGGTCTTTTCGCTTAACAGACATAACGCTTCGCTACTGAAGCCGTCAGTAATACGATCATATCAATCATGTAACTTATCCTTAATTAAAACAACACGTGGTTTTTTATTATATCATAACTAACCTGGATCCTGTTGCACAACTTCGAAGCCATCCTTTTTACTAGCTTTAGGCCCCTTCCCCGCTGCTGGAGCCACAGTGTCCTCTACATCGTAGTCACTGTCTGATGAAGCGTCATCGGAACTGTCTCCATCATCAGGAAACTTCCGCTTTAAGGTGCCATTTGAGATCATCGAATCAACGTCTATCACCTTCTTGCCTTTGTACAAAAAATAATGAGTTGCTTTATTAATTTTTAAACAAACATTAAATTTAGTTTGACTCATAAAGCTATTTCAGAATCGCAAACTCTTATTCGGGTTTTTTTCTGATTTGACAGTAAAAAATAAGTTTGTGATGATTGCTCACTTCTTTTAACCACAATATATAAATCTACATACTAACAGAAACTTTACAGCTCTTTAGTTGTACTAGTGTAGACATTAAGAAGACTATCAGTTATCCCTTTCTAATAGTTCTTTAAAAATATTATTTTTCCAGTTTTGTACCTTTTTCTTTCAAAGATTCTGTCAATTTATCCAAATCTGCCCCTTCATCGTCATCTTCATCAATATCCTTGAAACTGTCCTTCTGGAACCAAAGCTCAGCCCTCATGGTTCTCTTGGACACCGGATCGGTGTTATCTAAATCTGTGAGTAACGGATTGTTCTTCGGTATTTTAGGAGTCCTGGCAACTTGACTGTTTTTGAGAGTGTTCATTTTGGTAATTTTATCAAGCTTCTTTGTGTGTTTTTCATCATCTGAGAATGCTGAAATTAAAAATATAATATTTTTTAACATTGTTGTTTGTGATTTAATATGGTCAATAAATTTATAAATGACAAATGAATGGCTGCTTAGGTAAAAGGGTACCAATTACTATACATCAAAACTATGTGTTAAAGTTGCAAAATGTATAAAGAACATTGGTACTTATTTAACTTACCCAAAGTTTCTTTTTCAGTGTCACTGTCGGAGTCAGATTCCATCTCCAGTTCACTATCCGAGTCCTTATAGTAAAGCCCCGAAGAGTCCAGCTTAGAGGCTTCCACATCATACTTCATGTACTTCGGCTTTGATTTCATGTCGTCATCAGAATCATCACTGGGCTCAGCCACTAGATCTGGTGCTTGATCCACAATTTTAGACAATTCCTGAAGAAAACACGTAATGTAGTCAAAAGAATGTTATACCAACAGCCAAACAAAAAAATTTACAATAATTTTACATACATCAGCATTTTTGATATCAGACAGTGAGAACATATCATGACTCTCCATGATAGGTCCCCCATCACCTTTGAGAACCATCTTCAGGTTCATTTTCTCAGCCAATTTCTGTCTTTGCTTGTTCAATTGTTTTCTCTTTCTTTTGGTTAAACGGCGCTCTTCATCCTGTAAATAATGGATAATATATTAATAAATAAATAAATTGAAGTAATGGATAATTTCCTTAATTCTTTTCACTGGATTGTTAGCTTAGTTTCCAATTACTTGTAACCAGATAATTAAAAATGCTAACCTGCAAATCTGCAACCTCTTTTTCTAACGCTTCCAACTCAACATCCTTTTCCTCACCTTCAACAGTTTTATCTTCTGTAACCTCTTCTATAGTCACTTTAGCTTCATCAGTCTTCTCTACCTACAGAATGTTGAAATCATTAGAATCTAGGATGGTTTCACAACAACATATAAAAAATAAAACAAAATACCTCAGGTGCTTTCAACTGTTTCATATGTTTGATCCAAGTTAGTATCATCTTAAGATCTTTACGACCAAGGACCTTTATATCCTTGATGCATTCTTTTATTTCCGTTGTTGTTTTTGGATTACTTTCAATGGACTTGTCATCTATTACAATCTGTAACATAAATCATACACAATTATGAATCGGACATAAAATTTTGCATAAAATGAATAAAAAGAGTGACTTACTTCAGAGCAATCCTGTAATAAGTCAATTGGATCTTCTGCTGCAATAAATGCTGATAATAGGACTTTGTGATGTGTAGTGTAATCATTTTCTTTGTACCCTTCAGCTTTAGCCTTCTTTTGCTTTTCAGGCCGCATAACATTCAATGGGTGTTTCTTAACAATATCAAGATCCTCAAAAACATGTTTAGGATCAAGGAATTTAGGATCAATAACATCAGGAGCTACATAACCCTGACATACCACGAAAATTTCAGAAGACTCATTACGAGAAGCCTGTGGTTTTGTTGCATGTACTTTTTTGAAAAACTGTTTTAATACCCACAGCAAGGCATGATAATCTTTTGATCTGAACACTTTGGTTACAAACCAACCTCCATTCCTCAGAAAGTTTGTGGCTAGTTTGAGGGCACTGAGAGTAAGACATGCTTGCTGATAAGCATCATGAATCCAGTTGAGACCAACATTAGGAGCTCCATCATGAAGTACTACATCAGCTTTCCAGGTTTTGATTTCTTTCTTGATAGCTGTTTTACATTTTTCTGTGGTAATGTCTTCAGTGAGGCCGATACATCCCGGGACTGGTTTGATTGGAAACAAGTCTACACCGATGACAACACTGGATAGAGGCATGTTTTGATGCGCCACCTGCATCCATCCTCCCGGAGCAGCACACAAGTCGATACATACTCTTGATTTTTGTAGAAAACTAAACTTCCTATTCAATTGAATAAGCTTGAATGCAGCACGAGAACGGTAACCTAAAATAATTTATTGGCATGTAGTTGAGCATTAATGTGGTAAATAGTTCAACAACAAATCTGTACTTACCAGTTTCTTTTGCCAATTGATAATATTTGTCTTTCCGCTGTTTTCCTACTTTAGTTTTTTTCCCCATTTTGCGAGAAAATGAGGAAATAAATAAAATAAACACAAAAACACACACGTGCGATACGTGTGGCACTTGACTTTGACTCTGACATTGACAGATAATGATCCTGACAGTTACGTGACATTAACTACGTTCCAAATAGTTCATATATTTTAAGAGGAAAATGAAACTTCAAGACTTTTAATCCTAAAATAAATGGCTTATGTGTGGGGGTTTTGGGCATGGCTAAAGTAGCAAAATATAAGAGGCGGCAAACAATGTGTAAAATAAGTTTTACAATAGCCATTTTTAATAATTTACGGTGCTTATAATATGTAGGCTTGATATTTATGTAGAATGGATGGTATTCTTATGGTATTGTTTTTATTAATTTTTTTGCTTTAAAACTAACACACCAGTTATGTGGCCCTTAAGTAAGCGCAGTAAACGCTAGTGTTAAAGGTAACTTTTTGGTTTATTTATGAAGGAAAAAGTTATCGACCATTACAGCTCAAAGCAAAAAGTTGGCCGGAAGATATTTTTTTGTTTCGGAACGCTACTTGTTTGATACCTCAGTTTTTTTTTTTTATTATAATTTTATTTCCTTGTTTTTTACCTAGTGAATATTTCAACTACCTTAATATTATTGCTTAACTATTAAATTATATAAAGCTTACAAATGAAGCAGAGATACTACAAAAGCCTGTAAAAAATTAACATTCGGAACATTATACAGAACGCAGTCATAACATTTACGTGCGATTAGGTGATTTCTGATTGGACATAATTTTATTTTTTTCATCAAAGTAAAATAGCTCTAATGATGAGAGCAACAAAATCGTTACTTGCTTGCTAAATATTTTATTTATGTTGACTACAAATCATGAGATGTTTCACTGCGTTTCGTCATTCATTTTCATTCGTTTCATTCGCCAGGAATTGTGAACGTGAATATTCGAGATCGTGACATTTTTAACTTTTGTGATTTTAATTGCTACCTTCATTGAAAAATCAAGTCTTTTCTGTATTGCTGTGAAAGTTATAAATCAAGATTTAAATTGAAACAAGTGTTATTTGCGTTGGAAAATAGAGAAAATCAACAACAATGACACCCAATCTTCAAACATTTATCAACAGCTTTCAAAATAGACTGTAAGTATTTTGAGATGGCCTCCTATCATCCGATAGATAATAAGTATAAAATGTATACCTACGCATTCCAAGCAGCGAAAGTAGAGCCCTAATTATGAAAATAATTGGTTTCATCTACGACACTAAACTTGTTTTTCTAGAACAGTCTGATATTTTATTTGTCATTCATTTAGCGTGATGTCTATGGTAATATCTTTATTTTATTGTAGGCAGGCAATATGACCAATATGAACTCTGAATATTTCGTTTTTGAAATTTAACTTAACCCAAATCATTTTGGACTTTGATCTTTGAACAAAGTCATCACTTTAAATGCTTATTTTAGGGAAGCACCAGTCCGCCAACATTTAAAGAATGTGTATGGAACTCTGATGATGACATGTGGAGCTGCATCCGCCGGGGTGTATGTGGACATGTTCACGAGGTTCCAGGCCGGCTTCCTGTCTACTATAATTGGAGCTGGCCTCATGCTCATGTTGATATGCACACCCGACAATGGCAAGAACACCAACCTTCGCCTCGGTTATCTTCTTGGCTTTGGATTGGCGTCAGGTAAACAATTCTTTTGTTTTCAAAAACAACAATGATCTTACAATAAAATTATCATTTTATTATCTACTTTACTAAGTGCTTTAACTAATATCAAATTTTATTTTCAGGAATGGGTCTTGGTCCCCTTCTTGAGTTTGCCAGTTTAGTGGACCCGTCTATCATTGTCACTGCTCTGCTGGGAACAACGTTGGTGTTTGTCTGCTTCTCAATTGCTGCAATGTTGGCTGACCGTGGCAGCTGGCTGTTCCTTGGAGGCACTCTGATGACTCTTTTCACCTCAATGTCTCTAATGAGCATCGCTAACATCTTCATGCAATCCAGCTTCTTATATCAAGTAAGTGTAAAACTTGTTGAAACAATGACTTGTGAATTTACCTGTTATTGATAGTTTACAGTCACACATATGCACATCACTGATATGCATACAAGGCATTATATTAAAGTCAGTATTATAGCAATAAACATACTTTGAATTTACTTGAATGAGTCATTGAAGTGGAAAAGCAGTTACAACAACTATAACTATTGTTATTAATAAAAGATTACAATGTTCATAAAGGTGTGACCTAATTAAAATATTCTTTGTTACAGTCACATCTGTACATGGGTCTTATGTTGATGTGTGGCTTTGTCCTGTACGATACTCAACTTATCATTGAGAAGCGCCGCATGGGCAGCAAGGACTTTGTACAGCACGCCCTTGAGCTGTTCATTGACTTCATCGGCATGTTCAGGAGACTGGTCATCATTCTGACACAAAAGGTAAAAATTGTTTTTATGTCACAGTTTTAAAGAATAGGTGCTGTTAGCCTAGCAAAACCAAAGTAAACTGTGTATTTTGAACCATGTTTTTAAAGGTAAAATTGTATGCAATCCTGCTAATTTACTTACAATGTCGGAAAGTTCAAGTGTAATATCTTTGTTTATATGCAAGTAAGTTAAGTGATCCCCACATTGAAAAATAAAATCATGCCAGAAGTTAAAACTAAAGATATCCTTTAACATTTGGGATAAGTGTTTATTTTTTTCATTATCTTTGCCTTGCAGTTACAAACGAAAAAAAGGCGAAGGTCTTGTGATTATGATGATTACTCTATGTAAAGAATGCTACCAACTAAAAAAACATTATAGACTTTAGATATGTTTAACAAGAAAAACACACATTGTATGTATTTATTCAGGCTATCTTAATACAATAAAAGTTGTTTGATGTAATTTGCAGATAGATATTTTTAATATTGAGAACTAACTCATTTGCTAAGTATATTTTAGGCATTTACTCATTTAGATATCTATTTCGACTGTAGCATAATACCTTGAGTATCAAAATTGAATAATAATTGTTGTGTAACTCTCAATTTTCATAAGTTAGATTTAATTTATAGAACACAATTCATTAATTACTTGGGCAAGTACGGGAGGTCATGCCGAATCTTATCTAATTTTAATTTGAGAAAATGATGTTAAATTTATGTTTCTCCATTCACATATGAAACTTATACTATCTATCTTAGTCCTAAAAAGAGCATTTATTTTTGAATCAATCTAATGCGTTAACACTATAAATACAAATCACGAAAAAAAAATGGGTTGAGCCAAATCTCACGAAATCTCACCCGAGGGAAAGGGGGGTTGGAAAATCTCTAAAACCGTCTCCCGTAGTTCATGGGGAATTATAATTAAAACATTATTTTTAGTAAACTAAAACTAACCTTACCTCTGTATTTCAATAACTATTCTTCTGTTTCAGGAGGAACAAAATCGTCGCCGCAAACGTGACTAAGAGTGAAATCTGCCCAACTAGTCATTAAGTGTCAACTTTTTTGGGGTTGGTTCATGTTAACATTTATTTTTGTATTGTTATTAAGGTGTGTGACAGGAGTAAACATATTTAATTAGCATCAATTATTTTTTATTGATTGTTAATTCAGTAATTAGGAAATAGTATATGCTAATAAGTGTATTTAGTCCATGTATTTTGTACAGTACAGGAATATAGAATTGATCATGTTTTGCAGCAAAAATATGATGATATGGTAATGTGGACATAATTCTACTGATACCTACAGGTTGTTGCAGTTTGATTAAATTATACATTCCTTGACTGTGCTGCCACTAAGATAAATAAATTATTTAACAAATGTAAAGTATATAACATTTATAAAGTCTTTATTGAAAGTAAATATAAAAGTGAATTATTTATTTGAATATTACAAACAGTACTAGAGATATGATGTGTAACTTAAGAATAAACTTTCGATTTGAATCGATTCTGCGATCTTTCTGTTGAATATTATCCACTCTTATTCTCAAGTATGTATCTACATATTTTCTGTTTCTGGGTGTATTTTATTTTTATCATATAAAAACATTTTCTTAGCTCTGTTCTCCAATTCTTTGTTTATTAAAATTCCTATTAAAGCACCAACGTTAGTTTCATTATGCGGACTGTTCGCGTTATTTTCAGATTCTTCTTCATTTAATTTCTTATCATTACTTTTGGTGACTCCATAAATATTTTTATTTTTTCTGTTTTTACAACATCTCCAACTAGATAAATCAGTACAATTGGGAGCGTCAGAGGTTCCACTCTTCACGATATACTCGTAGGTAGATATCCCTAACACGTAAATGTAAACATGAAAACAACACAGATGTAGTAAGGCACATGCGATTCCTAAGGCACTCAGGCAAAATCCTACTAAAAATATTAGGAATAATATCGAATTCTCACAGTATTTAACATCGGGTGAGATTTTTGGTTCTGAACTGCAGTTTACGAATATTTGGGCGGTGTAGCTCAATTTCTGTGGATATGTTATGAATAACACGAAATCTGTTATACAAAGGGTACTTGTGGTTAGTGCGATAAATAAGGCAGTACACACACACACCAAAAACGCTCTGTAGTTTCTCTGCCCGACGCAGTTGTTAAGCCACTTGCAATGATGGTCGAATTTATCCACACATTTGTTGCATAAACTGCAGTGTTTGGTCATCCTGCTGCTTGTGTTAACGTTGCATAGATGACATCTTCCATTTTCAATAACATGGGCGTGTTTACTGCGATCGAACTCGGGGACATTATCAATCTTCAATTTACGCAGTTCGTTCTCGCTAGGATCCAATATCGCTGCAGTTAAATGAGATGCAGCATGAGATATGTATAAAATAAGAAATATTATAAACGACACTATTCTTAATTCTTCAAATTGCAACTGCACTAGTATCATAAAGTTTAATAAGGCAGTGATGACAAACACGATCCAACAGATTACTTGCTGGAAGTTCAATGGCAGCTGCAGTCCGTTTATTCTTCGTTGGGGTCTTCGAGACTGATGCAAGACGAAACATTTACCCATTTGTACAATTATTGTGTGTCATTTGTCACATACACTATTCATGACCTTTTGTTTGAGGTGGGTTAGGGCGAGGCTGAAATGCGCGCGCATTTTGCCATTAACGACGGGTACCTAATTGAGTGTTAGGAAAACAATACAGCGAATTCAATTGCTTTACTTATTAAAAAAGTGCCTAAACAACGGAATGGAACGAAGTTGATACTGAGTTTAGGGGTAACAGTCGTTGCTATGGTAACGAATTTGAAACAGTAGGTAGGTAGATACAGTGAGCAACACCTTCAACTAGGTTCTCTAAAGCTTCTCTTTAAATAGTTAGGGGTAATTTAAAACTAAATTGATTGAATTACATATATTAAAAATATTTAACTACATATATCACAAAAAATAATATTTAATGAAGTTAGTACCCATAGGTATTTTATTGTCCCTCTTTTTCTGATATTTTTCTCGCCATTTTTCGCTTTGTTTGAACGAGTATTTTGTGTCCAACACAGTCTAATTCTTCATCAAAGCATTTATTTCTACAACATTTTTTACACAGCTTGAAACAACATTTTCCTCCCTGAAAATAACATAGGTATTTATTTGTAATTAGTAGTATGCACCAATTTTTTAACTGTTTTATGGTGTAAGTATAAGAAGTTTCGATAAACCGTGGTTGAATTTTTTGAGAAAAGAGACTAAGTTAAGAAGGTAAATTATAGAAGATTTTTGAAAATTTTAGACAAGTTTCAATGAATACAAGAATATTCATTGAAACAATTAAAAAACCATTTGATGGAAAAACTTGGAATGGATGTTTCACGCATTAAAAGAATTTTTTTAAAGTGTTTCAACTAATAAAATATACTCACTAAAGGGTTAAGACAAGTGTCATTTTGACATATTTCGCCTGTATGCCCAGTTTGTTCGGGATCTTTCGGAGGTCTTCTCATAATGCGTCGTAACTTTTTCATTTTTTTTCTTGATATGGCATTCCCTTCTGGATCTTCATGAAGCCTTTTGCATTCATTGTTATTTTCACTCTTTGAAAAAATATATAAAACGTTATGACGTCAGAAAGATTTCATCATTGTGAATAAATTATTCATCTGTTAATTGAAGGACAAAAACTTACACAGAAGAAAATATTAATGATATTAAAGTTTTTTTTTTTAATCCTTATCGTTTAAAAATGTATCAAATCTAGTTGGTTACAAATGTCTCTTATTGGTTTTGTATGAAAATATGAGGTGAAACTAGTTAGTTTTATTATTAATGGGTTATATATTTAAGATAATCCATCTTGCTTACCTACCTACAACCATATCTGCAATAAAAGTGATTTTCTCATGGGAATAAGACTTATCCACAGTAAATAGGAGCCTATTTTCAACTATGTCTAATCGGAATTCATTAAAATCGATTCAGCCATACAGTGGGCAGACATGAAAGCAATTTTAGTATCATAACATAATCTTATAGAAAGGACCATTTTAATTGTTTTCATTATTACCATATTTTTTGTAATATTTTCCATCTTCTTTGTGTGGTCTTCAGGTGACATCCTTACATATGGTTGGCAAATCCAGGGTGGCAATATAAGATTGTGCCCTGTTCTGGTAATATTTTCATTATCACTGAATATTGATTTACCCTCATGATACGGTAAATATTTCTGTTTTATTGAACTACACACTATCTTAAAATCATCTAAGTTCTGTGCTGTTGCCAGAATTTGTCTTATGTCATTATTTTCTTCAAACGTAAATCTGAAATGACAAAAAAACAAAGTCATAAAACCATAAATTAATAAAAAGACTGTTTAGTAAAAAAATATATGTGTATGCTTACATTTTATGAAATATTTTAAAAAGATGTCCTCTTATGAATGACGTAGGGCATGGATGCTGAGCTACCAAATCAAGGTACTCTTCAGTGATTTCCCAAGTAACAGGGTTAACACCATCAAATAATGCTGGATTGGTGAGATTTCCTTCTGCACTCATCACACCATCAACTTTAGTAAATGCAATGCACCTATGCACATCTTGTAAGCATTGAATATTACCATTTGCAAACATAGGAATTGAAACAGCTTCTCTGCAATATTTGGTATTCAACATTTTAGAAGTATAAAAAACTAAGGCTATAATCAAAATAATCTCTAGTCTTGATGCAGTATACATACCTAACCGCTTGGATATGTCTCCAACTGGCAATTCCTGTGAGAGGCCCCTTCTGTTCCCTTGTTCTACCATGCACTGTCAATAACGAGCAGCCAGCTTCTTGCAACATCACAGCATATTCCACAGATTTCTCTATGCTTTCAAACACTCGAACTTTGCAAGTTATTGGCACAGATACAGCTTTACTCATGGTTTGAACTGTAAAAAAGAATTGAATTATCTATGTAATTTTATAAATAACATAATTGTATGTGATTTGTATAGAGGTAATAAATGTAAAAAACTACCTATATTTTTTAATAAGTCCCATTCATCTTGTAGGAATGACCCATAGTGTCCACGTTTTGCAATAGACTGTGGACACCCTAAATTGATGTCAATAGCATCACAATATTTTTCGGCAATTTTCGCAGCTTCTGCCATTGTATCTGGATTGTTTCCACAAAACTGTGCAATTAAAGGTCGGTCCTCGTCACAAGTAACAAAATTTTCTTTCCTATACTTAGGGTCTTTAGTGAAAACGTTACTGTGCAGCATTGGAGTATAGCATAAAGTAGCACCGTGCCTTCGAGAAAGAAGTCTCCACGCAAGTTCACTCGCGTCTACCATAGGAGCTACTACATATTTAGGCCTTCCAATGGAATCGTACCAATCTGCAGCCATGGTCTCATTAATTCGTTTATTGCATATAATTATATTCTTGACCATCATAACACAACCACATGAAATCTTGTCTTGAAGAAAGTTGGCACTTGACAGTGGCAGATGGCACTTGGCAGTGGCAGTGACAGTCGTCTGTCTGACTTATGCCGTGGTCCGTTAATAGAATACGTGAAAACGTTGGTAAGCGTGCAAATGCGTGGACCAAAAAAGATTTAATTACTCACAAACGTTAGCACTGAAATCAATTTGGTCCACTTGTACGAACATAATATACTCTTAGAGCATTTAACTAAAGGAGATGACAAGAGCATTTTAGCAGGAACATATTTTTCAGGCACTTTTAGCGGGGTACGAGGAAGTGATGTGACAATATAAGAATGAATGGGTATTTTTATTGAACGAATGAAGTTTTTTAGTTCAATTGAATTATTAAATTTTGGTTTAGCTAACAAAAAAAAAAGATGTTAAAGAATAAATAATGAGTGGGTAATATCAGTTTAAAATAAAACCTTTTATTTTTGTTGAATTTCAGCAGAATACAATAATTTAGAAATAACCCTGTAGTTCTAAAAATAATTGTTTGATTAATGAGTTAAACAGTGGATAACAATTATGATACTATTATAAATGTGGCGGACGTTTTAGCAAGTCGTAGCTTAAAACCTATAAGCGCGATTTAGTAATATATGTCTGTTAAACTTTATATTTTTCGAACCATTCATTCATCCAACCAGACATTGAATGAGCGGTTTTCAAAAAAAATAAAAATAGTTTATACAAATTCGCTAGATGGCGCTGATCAAACTAAGTACGCAGGTGTTACCTTTAAAAAAGGAAAAGGATAGAAAAAAAACAAAGCTATTTTTTTCTCTAGCAATAAAAATGTCTATTTTGATTTGATTTGAATTTTAATGAAAGGTAAATAAATCATTTTGTTTGTAGAATTAGACAAAACTATTTTGACGAAATTTGCCCGACCCGGGTATTGAACCCGGAACCATCCCCTTAGCAGTCCCGTAATGTTGTTTTGTTTGTAGGCTGACGCTTACACGCTGTCTATGTTGTGTACTTCTTTATTCGTGGATTTCTTTGGTTATTTCTGATTCCTTTGGACTCCTCTATTATTCTATACTGTTTATATTCAATCCTTTTCCTTTTTAAAGGAATTAGTATGAACTATTTAATATGAAAGGCCTGCTTTGCCATCTCCTTTGGTTAAATGCTCTAAGAATATACTAGAACGTTCTGTCAAAATGACATAAATATGGGTCAGTAAGATTGCATGTTGAGGTTTTCCCAATGAATCTGCTAAATATCTTTACATTAAACAATTTAAGTTCAACAAACTTGTCCGAAAGTTTAGATCTTACAAATTAAAGCTTACAACTGAATAAGTTGTCACTTTGGCATAGACTGACATTCATCTGACATTTCTGCACACAGTGCACTACCCATAAAGTAACTTTTATATACGCACTACCTATCTTTTATTGTTTGCACCGTTAGCACTATTAACGGTGATGTGCACACGTTTGACTGTATTAATCAGCTGAAATGGTGGTTCAAAATATTAAAAAAACAGGTTACGAGTCTTCAGTTCAGTCTTCTAGTCCAATTATCATTTATTAAGGCTTGAAGGTTTATTGATTAATATAACATAACAAACAAACATAACATAACATAATTTTAACATAATCAAAACTTTCGTAGAATACCGTTATTCGTTCTCTTTGCAATGGTAACCCATTTATTGACGCTATGGCGGATGGCGCCAGTCGCCATTGCAATCATATCAACCAATCAGCCAATCAGCGTCACCCGCTATTTGCCAACGCCATGTTGTTTCGCTTTCGTTCTTTTCATTCATTTATTGAGCGGGCGGCTACGTAAATGCGGGTTATTTTCTTTCTATTTTAGGGTTTATCATAACAAAAATATCCTAGAATTTGGTGTTTTGCTATCCGGAAACTCATTTGTCGTGAAAAAATAAGTATTTGTGGAAAACAAGGATTTTGAGCTAACTAACCAAAAAATGGCAGACCGTAAGTAATATACATAAAGTGTTAAAGTAATTCGTTTAAAGATAATTTTCCGTAGTAGTTAGAAGTTGAGCATTTCAACCAACACCTCATTGCCATTCTAAATTTCCAGCTTACGCTTCTGGCGACTACGGCAGTGGGGGAGGTTACCCCGCTCAATATACCATGCCGCCACCTAACATGGCTTCCGGTGACAATTACGGATCCGGAGGACAGCAGGGGCAAGGTGGATATAACCAAGGTTCGATGAATGCGTTGAGTTTGCAATCTGTAATCGAGGAGTCATAATAACTTGACACAAATAAGCTGTTTTTTTTTTCTACAGGTGGTGGTCAGTATGGCCAAAGTTATAACTCGTCATACGGAAATGGCGGGGGCAGTGGTGGTGGCGGCGGCGGAGGTGGCGGTGGTGGTTACGAACGTAGCGGCGGTGGCAATGGCTATAACAGTGGCGGTGACCGCGGCGGCTCCGGCTACGGCGGCGGTGAAAGAGGAGGATCCTACGGCGGTGGTGGCGGAGGAGGGGGCTACTCAAGTGGTGGCGACCGCGGAAGTGACAGAGGAAGTGACCGAGGAGGCTATAACAGAGATGGAGGAAGCAGAGATGGTGGATATGGGTAAGTGTCAGTTCCATTCTAATGATCTTTATAATACTGTAAACAATATCAATAGAAATCAACTATGGGCTCCTAAACAGTACCACAGTAGCCGCTCCCTACATAAATTTTGCTCCAGGAAATTTGCAAATAATTTGAGATATTTTTTGTGTGGGATTAAAATTAAATATGGTTATGTATGCTACATTTCTAGAAGTATTGTTTTTTGTAGCAATTTGAATTTTGCTGTGTTATCTCATAAATATTGTGTATGGATTTATTTCATGGTTATGGAAGGAAGTTTTTACCTTCTTTGTCCATTGGTGTAAAATAAGGTAATTGGGTGTTATAAATATGCTTTCTTGATACCTATCTACCAACACTTGGATAGGAAAAGTTTGGTTGTCATTTTCAGTAGTCATTCCATAATACTAGCTAACTGAATACTAAGGAATGTAATGCTACTGAATTCATACATACTTTGATATTGATATCTGCTACTTGGTGAATGGAAATCTTATTCAACAGTAAAATCATAGGTTTTTAAAATGGTATTCAAAACTATTCATTTTCATTGTTTAAGTAGCATCTTCCCATGTGGATAATCTAGCCAATGCCAATTTCAGGAACAGTACAAAATTTATTATTTTAAAACACATAAGATTTGAGTTTATACTATTAGACAGTTTCAAAGGCCCTTATCTGAAATGGTAAAGTTGTTTGATAAACATAATGTGGTTAGTCAAACCTTCAGCTTTGTTTGATTCATTTAACTTACAACTAGTTTTTTTTATTTGGCGTTTACTTTTAACTCCTGAAGATCCTTGAAAGCAATTGATCCCTTAACTTTTTTAATGACTAAAAACATCTGTTTACCTGTAATTTAAAGTTTTGACAGTAATGATCCATATGTAAAGGCATTGAAAAATACAAGATTAGGCTTCTAGGCTTCAAATGAACAAAAACTTATGTTAAAAACAATTACTGACTCAGCATAAGACTAAATGATAAATGTAGGTATTTTCAAAGGTGTAATAGAACGAAAACTGTTGATACTTTTTTTTAAGTTTTCATTCATACATATAAGGGTGGAAATGTATAGTGGACATGGTAGTTGTCTAAAGTCATCTATTTAAACAATTATAAAACGCGTTTGTATTTCGGAAAAGATTTAATTGTACGTTGTGGTCTTCGTCTAGCTAATGCACAGTAAATTTTCATGACAACCTAGTATTGACTTGGTTATTTCAAAGAATATTAGGATATTGGCTAGCCGAAGCCCATATTATTTGCTGAAACTTGTGTAAATGTATTTAATTTGTTAATTGTAAATGTATTAATTTGAAGTTTCGATGTATTTTGTTATAATAATCGCCACCTACTGTTCTCAAGGTTTTCAAGGTATATTCATAATGGTAAAGAAAAGGAAATCGTCTCTTCGACTAAGGTTAAAACCAAACCTATGTGGTACTGCGTGCTGCAATGTGTGTGACCCCAGCCTGCCAAGTGTACTAAATCGTGATCTTGTTGTTTTAGTGGCGGCGGCAGGGGGGGTGGTTTTAACAAAGGTAAAGCTCCTCGCAAAAATGTGAAGGGTGCTGTTGTATAATTTTTATTTATAATTTGGTTAAGGGCTGCCAAACAATATGACGTTCTTCTGGTACCTAGTGTATGTGTTTGTTGAACTGTTGACAAATATTGTAGGACATGTGTTAACTATAGGCCTGAAATGGTGGTTTTGAAGAATTCAACTTAACGTTAAACATGGTGAAAATAAGTTATGATTGATGGTTTTGCGACAATTTTATTGAAGAAATGAGGCACACTTCTTCCAACTAGGGCTTTGCAATGTTTATCTAGGTAAATGTTATAAAAAGAGGTTTTGACAAATGTTAAATAAAATAAAAAATTTAAACATGGACTTCTTCAACATCTGTAAGCATTGTAAGGGATATAGAAGCTCAGCGTACTTCAGGAAACCAGCACTATTTAGTTTATAATACGTATTGAAATGGTTCTACATTACTTTAACGCAATAAGTTTTAATACATTAGACATCAACGCTACATTCTACGCTACTTTACTTTAGAAACGTGGCTAAGTTTAAAATCATGGTATTAATCAACTGATTGAAGTGGAGTATTCTTACACAAACAGTAAAGGTTGTACACATAAAATTTACATAAAAATCAAGAAAATTGGTATCTTATATACTAGTGTATGTTCGAGTTCGACTGTAACGAATACTTAATGAAGGGAGTTAAACGAAGACTTGTCAACAGTGTAACAATATCTGCGAAAATGGTGTAAATAAGGGTATCGAAATACTAAAGGTTCATCGTCACGCCAAAGCAGGCAAGAAATAACCCCATCCTCGGTTGTTGCGTGGTTCAAAATATGTGGTTTCTATAGGAAGGTTTGGTTCTACACCGGAGTCACTTCTATATCGTTTTGGCAGCCCTGTGTATGGTTCAATTACAAAAGTGTTCGAAGCTACATTTGGTGTTTTTAAATTTAGAGTACATCCATTGGTTTCAACGTAAAATGTTAAAATAACGAAATGATCTTGTTATATGGTCTTAAGTGTAATGAATGCAACAATTCAAAATATTCAACAGTTAGGATGATAGTAGGAGAATGTAGAATAGTTTACTTAATAGATTTGTTTATGTAGGTGGCGGCAGCGGCTACAGCGATCGGGGTGATATGGTTACACAGGAAGACACAGTATTTGTGCAAGGAATGAACCCCTCTACAACCGAAGAGGATTTATGTCAACACTTCGGTGCTATCGGCATAATAAAGGTAACAATCACACAGTCTCTATTTAAAATATAAAACAATAGGTACTGAGTATTCCTTTTGTTTCAGACCGATAAAAAGACGCAAAGGCCGAAAGTTTGGTTGTATAAAGATAAAGCTACAGGACAACCCAAGGGTGAAGCCACAGTCACCTACGAAGATTCCAATGCCGCCTCGTCCGCCATACAGTGGTTCGACGGCAAAGACTTCAACGGTGCCACCATCAAAGTGTCCCTCGCTCAGAGACAGAACACCTGGGGCGGCGGAAACAAGGGAGGCGGCGGCGGAGGCGGGGGCGGCGGTGGTGGCGGCGGGGGATTCCGCGGAGGCCGGGGGGGCGGCGGCGGACGCGGGGGCGGCATGGGCAGCCGCGGCGGCGGCGGGGGCGGCAGCGGACCACCCTCCGGCAACCGCGAGGGAGACTGGAGGTGCCCCAACTCCAGCTGCGGCAACACCAACTTCGCCTGGAGGAAGAACTGCAACCGATGCAACGAGGAGAAGCCCGGCGGCGGCGGCGGGGGTAACGGCGGTGGCGGTCCTCCGTCCGGCGGCGGCGGTCGCGGTGGTGGAGGTCCCGGTGGGCGCGGCGGGCGCGGCGGCGGCCGGGGCTGGGGCGGCGGCGGCCGCGGGGACCGGGGCGGCGACCGCGGGGGCGACCGCAGCGGCGACCGGCGCGGGTACGGGGACCGCGACGGCGGCGGCCAGCGCGGCGACCGCGGCGGTGACCGCGGAGGAGACCGCGGCGGACATCGCAGCGGCGGCGGCGCCATGAGGAGTGATGGAGGGTAACTATATATTTATTAATCCCATCACTAGTGAACCACCCACGCTTCGCAATAGTGTAATTTTGGCAGACTTGTTTACGAAATATTGAATTTTGCTAAATGCTTTTTATTTACAAATATGTATTAGTAAAAAAAATAAGTACAACTTCCATTGTATTATAAGGACACATGAACCCATCAAGTGATATTTTTTACTGAAATTTATGTTGTATTTTTGTTTCAGAAGCAGAGATAGACAGCGACCATACTAGCCTAGTTTAAGATTTAAGTTAAGGATTTATTTTGACTGATTTCTCATGTACAGTTAATAGATTAAAACGTGGTTGGTATTATTTTTTAAATTATGCTAGATAAATCAATAATAAAAAACCTTAACTGTTTTATACACATTATTGTTAAAAACATAATCCTACCACGCTTTTATCATACTTGATAGTATACCTTAGATTTTTACTTTTAGTAAAAAATACATATATTCATTTAAACAGAAATTACGCATGTTAAGATTTTTTTTGTTACAAGTCAAAATGATCTTATTCCTGTATTTTTAAATTAAGGTTAACATTAATTCAGTTCTAATCTAGGCATTAATTTTCTAGACAGTGTAAGATTACTTATTTCGAAAAAAAAGTTCAGTTGCCTGAATAAATTGATCTACACAACATTGTTTATTTTTATTTCTGTCACATCTTATAGTTAAAACCCATTTTTATAAAAGGAAATGTTGTAAGAAGGGAGAAGTTACTCCATTTTTTAAGCTTTCGTCGCGTGTGCAACCTTGATGGTTAAAGCTACACAGAAATGATGTATGACGAAAATGTTCTCCTTAAAATTATATAAAAAATATTCCACAACAGAATATGTATCTTTTATTGTTGAATCACAATATAATCAAACTATAAGGATTAACCTACTAATACTATAAACAAAGTTTGTGAGTATGTATGGGATGTTTGTTACTCTTTCACGTAAAAACTGCTGGACGGATTTGGATGGAACCTTACAATAATATAGGTTACACATTAGAATTACACAAACACATAGGGATTTTTACTGCGGGGGAAAACACTTCTCATTCCCACGGGAAACCGACTTCCACTGTCACGCAAGGTTCCGCCCTGGGACCATTGTTATACCTACACTATTTATACAGCAGATATATTTAATCATATTCAGTATTATCGTCTTCCTATGTTGACGCTCAACTACGTATTTTTCTAGCAATTCCAAAGACAATGAAAAAGGAAAAAGCAATAGAAAACACGAATTTGTGTAGGCACCTAAACACAAACGGGTTAATGTTAAACCTTTGTAAACGAAATTCATGATTATGGATCGCAAGCAACAAATTAATGCTATTTTCGAAAAAAAGTGTTTTAATCGTGAATGATGACCATCGTTTAATTTAATACTGTGCTGAAACAAGTGACCTCGGATTTGTGATGGATGGATGTTTTAGGCTTGAAACGCTTGAAACTCACGTCTCCAAAACTATTTGTTGATGTTTTTATCGCCTCTAAGATACGTAAGGGGTATAATGTAAGGTATTTTATTGAATCTTTCATACTGTCCTAGTGATGTCCTTATCCTCCTACAATAGACCTCAGGGGGATATGGGCCGTTTTGCCCTATAGGTACTCGTAGGAACAACATGTACAAACAAATACATAGCAGGGCTCTCTTTTTATTATTTACGTAACAGACTGACACGGACGCGGTGTACTCGATCCCGTGGGAGCTGATGGACGCGCGCAACCAGAAGACGGCGTACCTGCTGCTGAAGATGGCGCAGACGCCCATCCAGGTCACCGCGCTGGGACTCACGCCCGTCGGCGTGCAGACCATGGCTAAGGTTATTTAATACTAGTGGCCGCCCGCGACTCCGTTCGCGTGGAAGTCGGTTTCCCGTGGGAATGTGATGTTTTCCCGCGGTAAAATGTACCCTATGTCCTTTCCCAAGTCCTTCTTCATACCAAATTTCAACCAAATCGGTCCAGTGGTTAAGGCGTGAAAGCGTAACAGACAGACAGACAGACAGACAGAGTTACTTTCGCATTTATAATATTAGTAGGGATTATATTTTTAACTTGGAATCGGTATCATTACATTCTCTTAGGCGTATTTAGCAGCCTGTAAGTTTTTCAAGTTGCTTAGCCCCCCGTGTATTTCAACTAGGGATGTTACGGATATGGAATTTCGGTTTCGGTTTCGGATACGGATATGAAATTATTTCGGATTATCCGGTAGTTTCGGATAGTTTCGGTTACGGATATTAGATTCTAGGAATTTCAAAATTAATACAAAAAAATAGATAATAAAATGGTTTTATTTATATAGAGGAGGACGATGGGTGAGAGTGATGACGTCATAAACACCGCTACATTGAGATCAGAGAGAGAACCAACACTTCGGTCACAGTTCTGTAAGCGGTTTACGGAACGCAGCCAAAAACAACGTCGTAACGTGTTTCATTTAGATTTTTAGATTCCGCCACTATGCGAAATTATCCGAAACATTTATTTCGGTTTCGGTTACGGATACGGATATTTTTTTTATTTCGGATATCCGGTAGTTTCGGTTACGGATATGGATATCCTTAACATCCCTAATTTCAACAGTTCTAATGAATCTTATTAGCTTGATTAGCTTTTAGTTTTAATTATGGCCCATGCATAGTTTAAGGCATGTGCTCAGAATACTTGTTTGGTGTACCATCGTTAGTCATAGGACAATGGTATATAAAGGGATTTATTAAAAAAACTACTTGAACTTATCATTACGTAGGTACTTAAAAGTCAAGATGCAAAAAATATAAAAGCACTTTAGCAACTTTGAACTAATCTATACTAATATTATAAAGCTGAAGAGTTTGTTTGTTTGTTTGAACGCGCTAATCTCAGGAACTACTGGTTCGAATTAAAAATTCTTTTTGTGTTGAATAGACCATTTATCGAGGCAGGCTTTAGGCTATATAACATCACGCTCCAATTATAAGGAGCGAAGAAATAATGGAAAATGGGAAAACAACGGGGAAAATTATTCATCCTTGAGGGCTTCCGTTGCGTGCGCTGCGAAAACGGTTCTAGAAACCAAAAATATATGTATGAAAGAATTAAAGGAACTTTTTACCGCTGGAAAACTTCGCATTCCCACGGGAAACCGACTTCTACGCGAACGGAGTCGCGAGCGGCCACTAGTTTCAAATAACTCTTGTTAATCATATTTTTAACGATATAACTTAAATTAACTGTAACTACAGTTTGTTAATCCTAAATACTGTATTATAATATATTTCATATGTTTACGTTAACACAATAATTTATTTTTGTATTACCTGGCTTTCATCAGAATAAGAATTGCAACAAAAAATGCACAGTACTGAAATCAATTAATACTCGGGTATAAAGTTGTTTTGTATTTCATTTCTAGCTACGGATTTTCCCCCGTGTCGTCTGGAATTTATCATGTCACGACCGTGCTACGAACTGGATATTAGCTTATACCAACCCCTACCATTTATCCGATTAAATTAAACTGCTTTCAATAAGATAAGTAGCTCGTATCATTAATATCTACCTACCAATGAGAGGAGTTGTGCAAGGAATTACAAACTGACTAGACTTCAAATCAATTTCGATGTAATTCTGTAAGTTTGCCTCACTAGTGCAATAACTAATCATTAAATAACGAATAAGATTGACGAGTGACATTACAACGTCGTCAACGTCATAGTAGCTAATCATTAACTAATTCAAAACATAGTCTTCCGTTATAAAAAGGACGATTATATTATAGAGCATTATTTAAATCTATTCAGACATCGAATGATAGCTAAAGTTTTTAACAAGCATTCCGTTGAGGCAAACATTTATTAAAGGACTATTAGAGATGATTAGGTAACCAAAAAGAAACCTCCCGAATTTACTTTCTAAAATCCAAGCTTTTTTACAGCAATGTCGTTTTCTAAAGTATCATCCTTGACAATAAAAGCATGGGTCTTTGTATATATTTAAAAAAAAACTAAAAATACTGTTTAAATATTTTAAAAGAAAAAAATTCAACAATACCTAAGTACGACACCTATTTATTAACAAATTTAAATAAAACAGGAACCGTTATTTCTAGGGCACATAGGCAAGAAAACCCTGTTAACTTTAAGTACATCAGGATCTTGAGGACATTCCTTTGGCCTATTGGTCTCTGGCCTGGTGAAGAGTTTGGTGAGAAGACTCCTCTCCTGGTTCTCATCAATCGGTGGACTGGACCTTGGTTCGACATCGCTGCTGGAGTAGGCGGCATTTACTTCATCTCTACAAAAGGCTCTACGTTACCATTCATGATGCAAGGCCATCTCTACATTACTTTATTTATGTCCGCAATCACATTCGTGAGTTTCACTTATCTGAATTATCAATTTATTGCTTACTTCAATTTTTTTAAATAGTTAATAGATTTACCAACAGAATAACCAACAACCTTTAAGCATGACACAGTTTTTCACCGTAATTTGATTTTTCTTTTGAATAGCAATAAACTATTAACTAAAATACGTCATTGTTTGCTTGTTTAGGTCAGGAAAACTTTACCTTTATATCAAGGCTATAATAATATGATACGTCGTTATATTAATGATTTACATTTGGCGCATTTTAAACACAAGGGTGAATATTATAATGAGGTTGGTAAAAGTGAATACTTTTTCTAATAAAAAAACCTAAACAATTTCAATACTTTTTTTCTCTACAGATATATCAGATAGTTGAGAAGGTGTCCATATATTTGGTAGTATTTTCTCTAACCGGGATGGTCGGAGCGACGTGCCTCTTCAACATAATTCCATTATACGTGAACTACAAAAACGGGATATTCCAAGATTTTGGCAATTATGAAAATAAAACTATAGCGTTCTCCGTGTATTACGAATTTCCCGGTATACACCTTGAAGACGCGTTTATCACTGTAACTTTGCTTAATTGGTTTTTGTCTTATGGTTGTGCCGTGGCCAATGTAGTCATCGATATTTTTATGTTCCTGGTGATATTTCAACTAATTGGACACGTTTTAATTCTTAATCACAATCTTATTAAAGTTAACGATCTCGTAAACAGAGATACGGAGAGTGACGTGGAGTGTATCATGTTTAATGAAGAAGAAAACTTGAAAGTGAATAAGCAGCTAAAGGAGTGTGTGGATCACCACATTTTCATCATTAGGTACCTAGTTATTCAAATACCTACCTACTTCCAAATAAAGCTTGAGTAAATATTTAAATGCAGCTATAAAAAAGTAAGGTAACTAGTGATTATGTGCGAAGGTATTTGGGTAAAAATAATTTGTTTATTTTATTCCAGTTTTGCCGAGGATATGTCCAATCTCTTCGGGCCATTGTTGGCTTGTGCTTTCGTGTTTCATTTAGTGAGCATATGTCTACTCCTTTTACAACTGTCGCAGGGTGTAAGTAGAATATTTTTTGCTATTTCTTGACTTGGTACGTTCCAAAGCTGCGCGTAATTACGCAGAATATACCATTAAAATTTTTTGGTTGCCTAAAGCTGCTTCCCTGATTTAATTACCTACCGTTCTGTGTGAGCTGTTCGCCATGAAAAACGTTTATTATCGAAACCTAAATTATACTGTTTCAGGGCAATGAATCTTTATTACGTTACGGGATTATTATTGAGCTTGTATTGTCGCAACTTTTTGAAATATCAGTTATTTTCGAAGTTTTGGGAATACAGGTAAGATTTTCTAACCTCAAAATAGGTACATAAAACATTTTACAAAGTTTTGACTTAAAATATAAAAAATACTGGTTTTGTTAATAGAGTGAGAAGTTGTCGATGGCTGCGTACGCGACGCCGTGGCAGCGCATGAGCAGCTCCAACCGGCGCCTCGTGTACATCATGCTGCAGCGCATGCAGCGCCCCATCCACGTCACGGCGATGGGCATGGCCGACGTCGGGGTCCGCACCATGGCTGGGGTGCGTTTGTAATGTTTGTCAATAGCATGTTAAAACTTATTTGAATTTTAAGTTTACTGTACCTAGACGACAAAAAAAGTTAAAGGAGCCATTTTGTAATAATTTCCGAAACTAATCATTTTTTTCATTCTTTTCAGATTTTAAAGACCACGTTTTCATACTTTACCTTTTTATCTTCGATGGAGATCTGAACTTTTTATCACTAACATTGTAAAATTTTACTATGAACAACTTAAAGTTTTTAAATCTACCAGATTTTTGCACGTTTTTTGCTAATTTGTTTTCTCTTTTAGAACAAATAAAGTAAAACTAGAATAATTTTAAACACAAAGTCTTAGTTAAGATTGTTTTATTATTCCAAAAATGAAGATTTGTCACAGTACTAAATATAATAGGTTAACATTAGAATTTAATTTAATATGACATATACACCTTTATAGCCTTAATACACTATTTATTAATTGACACTTCTAAACTACGACACATAGAAATTCAATATCGAAATAAATATTGAAGTTTGTAAGCAGGTATAGATGTATGTTTGTTACTCTTTCACGTAAAAACTACTCTACTGAACGTATTTCAACAATGAAATTTTACAATAATGGGTATAGCTTATATATCAGAAAAACACATATAGGCTACAATTTATAAAGATATTGTGTGAATTGTCTTTAATATCAAGTAAGTAGGAAACAATATTAGGTTCTCCCTCTGCGAGCTATTCTGGCCTGCGCTGTATGGCCTTTGACTGTGTTGATCACGCAATGCTTTTAAACAAATTCAAACATTAGGTATGTATCAAGTGAAAAATGAAAATTTAAAAGATTTGTCTATCTTAAATCGATCAACTCGATTCATTTTCATTCAATAAAATAGGCGTTCCTCAAGGAAGTATTTTTGGGTTGCTGCGGTTTTTTGTTTACTTTAGCAACCTACCAGATGGAACCAATCTAGGAGCTATTCTTATGATTTCAATACCTAAATCCTTATCCTGGCCTTATAAACCTGCCAATTTTTTTCCTAAAATATGGCGTCAAAATTCTTTATATATTTTTTATTACGTTAATGATATAATAGAAAATGAATGTAACTAAGTCACAAAACATAAGTTCCTAGCCCGGTTAGAGCATGATAAGTTATAATGGTCAGACTACCGACTAACAATATTTTGTTTCAGATGACCCGAGGGGAAATAGTAGGAGGAAATAAAATTAAGATCAATTTATTGAATATTATAATTACATTTAAGTACTCATTGACAATTAAGTGTGCAATTGAATTATTAAGATCTTCAGGTAATAAATAACTTTTATTTTTAGATTATTTCGGGTCTTACACGCGGTCATTATGTTTAAGATACATTAATTCTATGTACCTGTATTTTCCGACGTTTCAGTCTGCCCGCGACCACGATCGATGTAACTCGGTCGAAACGTCGGGAAATACAGGTACATAGAATTAATGTATCTTAAACATAATGACCGCGTGTAAGACCCGAAATAATCTAAAAATAATAGTTAAAAAGCGCGAGAGTTTAAAAATAACAATAAATAACTTATTTCATTGAACGTAGGAATGTGAAATATGAAAATATTGTCTTTAGAAGCTGTAACAAAAAGAAACAGATTAAACGAAATCAACACATTAAAGTACGAAGACTGACGGATATAATATAAATATAAGGAACATCTTGGTTACTTAAGTACCTTAGCCATGGTCTGCACGCCGACGGGCGTGAGTCCCAGCGCGGTGACCTGGATGGGCGTCTGCGCCATCTTCAGCAGCAGGTACGCCGTCTTCTGGTTGCGCGCGTCCATCAGCTCCCACGGGGTCGAGTACACCGCGGCCGGCAACTTGTCTGTCTATATCAAACAGCTTGGTACATAAATAATACTTAAACTAAAAATATGTGCGTGGTAGCCTAGTGGCAACAGGAATGGTCTACTATACCGAAGGTTCCGGGTCCGATCCCCACTAGGGTGTACCAATAATTTAGTCTTTTTAAAATAATGTACATGTTTATCACGCACTAACGGTGAGGGAAAAACATCGTGAGGAAACCCACATGATTGAATGATAATCCATCATGTGATCCACCAACCCGCACCGAGCCAGCGTGGTGGATTACGGCTCAAACCCTCTCGCTATCCGAGAAGGAGGCCTGTGCTCAACTATAAGACATATATAGGCTATTTATTTATTTATTTTTAAACTAAAGATGTAAAGTTATAAGTGGGTCAGACAGGAAGTACTCAATTTAAACGTAGTTTTTTAATGTAGTTATACTTACATACCGATAAGTATGGTTTAAATGTCTAAATGCAGCTTATCGCTTTTTGCATTATACGGTTTGCATTAAAAAAAAGCACATTACATTGATATCAGCTTAATACTCGATGTAATGATGAATGATGATGAGTGAGTGCTAAGTACCAACAAATAATATGCTATATTTATTCATTATTTTCTTAGGAAAGATTTAGCACACGTAACGAGTTAACCAGATTTACATACCTACCGCAATACTGTTACTTTTGACTATATGCAACTAGATGTGTGAAGTGATTCAAAAGCTAAAAAGAGTAACTGAATTACTCCCAAGTTGTGGCCCGTTAAGCTTGTTTCCAAATTCTTTCTCTATTTTTAAAATTCTTTCTCTATTTTTAGCAAAGTCCAAGTTAAATAAATAAAACAAAATATTGTAGTTTAACAAACCTCGGTTCCCACCACTTCAAATGTAACTGATGCTACTAATAGCTGCCCAAAAGTGTTACAAGCTAATGGTACAAACCGAACTACGGCTGCCGGATTCTAAAGAAATAAAGTAAATTGTGTAAATACAACAATCTTATTAAATATCACATAATGATTGCAGAAAAGGAAAGGCCTCGTATGAATGATCGATTGACTTGCAGTAAGTATATTTTTAACACACTTGCTCAGAAACTGAGCCTTATTACATCGTTTTTAGGGCTGTAAACCGACCTATTAAACACTCGTGGGTAGTAATAATATTACAAACTAGTGCATAATATAACGATCCCTGCAAAGTTAAGGTTGTGTCTTACTGCAAATTGTACGTAACAAGTAAATATTGGTATTTGAAGTCAAATTTATACCAGTCGGAAATTAAGCATGTAACTTTAAATACGAGAGACTCAAATAGAGCTTGTCTTTCTTAAAACGCAAATTAACAACTCAAAGAAAAGTGACAAGATACCATAATAATATTGGTAATATTTTGTCATCATTTTAAATTCCTTATTCTAACATTTGGTTCGGCTTGTTATTGTAGCATCTTTTTTTTTGTTTTTCCAATATGCAGTTTTCATTGCAACAATTTGACTTACCCCCGTCGAAACTTCTAAAAGCAAAAGACAGCAACAAACCAAGTGAACAATGTAGTTTAGACCCAACACAGGTCCAAAAAAACTTGAAACATCACTCGTGAAACTAGAATAGACAAGGCATTACGTATTAAACTCGAATATAAAGTAAATAACAGCTTTGATTAGGTTTATGAGATTAGTATTATTAGTAGTAGGTAGCTATTACTTACTCGACTATTTTTCTATGGTGATCCACACAATCTTTTAATTTATCATGTATGTCAGCATTATCTTGAACACTTAACCTTTTCACAGCCAAAACGTGAATCGAACATTGGCTTACAGAGTCTTCGCCTATTAGATGTTCTAAGTTGTATTTCAGTACTTTTGAATGTGCTATTATTTGAAACACCATAAGGCTTAGGAATAAGTCGGTCCCGCTTATTGCAACTGCACAAATACAAGGTAAAAAAAAATTTACTATAGTTGTTGGCATAAAATAATCGACGGAATCGAACTTAGGAAACATGAAATACACGGAAAATTGGAAAGTTGTGTTTTCATCGATACCGTTCTTCGAGAAAGCCCCATGCTTGAGGTTGTTGTAAAATGGTGATACGTTGAAAAGAGTCATACCAAATACCATTAAACACAGCGCGAATATCGTAAAATAGTAAGATACCTTGTCGGTGACATCGTACATCTGGAAAAATAAACGTCAAACTAGCATTCACTTGTTTCATAATTTTAGAACAATGATAGACAATGGAGTAAACAAAAACCTGTTTAAAGTGGCCACCTTTGTGTCTGTAATTTATCAGATGGAATGAATGAAAAAAAATCTTCGATACCTTTCCATAGCCTGGGAAACTTGGAATCAAACCACGAATCTAAAATGTTAAAGTAAATGTTAAAGTTGTCTTAAACCTTTGCCTTATGGCAGTTTAAAAAAAAACTGTCTTGGAGTAGCTTTCCGCGTAGCGGTTTCACCTGCAGCTGAACGTATTTTCCCGCGGTAAAAAGTAACCCATGTTATATGTTACATTACACAAACAAGAAGTAAGATGTTAGAATAAAACATATTTTTTAGTATAAAAATACATAGTATTTCCAATATCATAAAGGAGATAAATTATGTGAGGTTATTTGTCCGGTCTGTAGAATTTCGCATTAAATTGTAATAATATAAGTGAGTTGTTGATACTTAAAGCTGTCATGGCGCCGAGGAACAGAGTGATGATTAACTCTCCCAGGAAGAGTATGTCGCTGTTAGAACTTTTCCGTACTATTGCGTAGCCAATTCCAAACGTGAACGTAATCGCGATAAAAGGAATCGCCTTTCGCAAAAACCTTTCTAACATGGGCAACCTTCCTCCCATTGATTCAGCGGGCCAGGCTCCGATGATGCCCAGGAACACACGCAGCATCCGAATATGTTTTACTGACAACGGATCTGCATTGCTGTTTACAAGAAAATTTTAGTATAAAAATTAGTTTAAGTTAACCAAAGTTACCATTTTACTATTCAAATATAACTTCCAGCTTCGTTGGATTTGATTGAAGATTTGGTTTCCGGAAGTAGAGACAATAGTTATAAACATTATCATAATAAATGACAAAGCATTATTGATTTCATGTTATCATGCAGAAATATATGGGAAACCCGATCAAATTAGATGAGTAAAATTAGCTTATTACATTACATTCCACTCGTAAATTCAGTTTATCAGACAGATTTATAGAATTTATTTTCATGACTACTGTTTCAAGCAAACATGGAATGGATTTTCTTATATCATTCTCTTAACATTATCAATCACAGAAAGTTGGTCACTATTTGCTACTGGTAAACATTTTGTTTATAATTAAAATTGAATACTTACTGATTTCGTAAAGTATTTCTGGGTGGCATTTTTATCCAACTACACGAAGGTAGGTATATCTTTTTAGTTCAAGTCTACGGAATGAGTAGGTTAGTAAGTAGCAGTTTATTTATTTACTTCATATTAACCAATAATTCGATTTTTCTGCCTTTTAATTATCTCTTGGTAAGGTATTTTCCCTCGTAAATACAGGTACTACCTATATTTAATATGCAATACCTAAATAATCAATCAAGGTTTACTCCATAAAGGTACCTACATAAAAGTAATATCCAATTTTAATAATGTATTGGTACAAGACGTAATAAGGTATTAAGAAATGTAATATTGAAGACTGGGTTTGCATATAAAAATGTATTTTTTATAATTTACTACCTATAAGTTCTGCCCCGGGATTTCCACGTCGCTACTCTTATTACCACTTATGATTTTTCATGTCAAGATTAATTTTATTTCTACCAGAAAGAATAGCTTTAACTTTACAGAGATGGACAGAAAAAATACCAAGATACAGAAAAATCGATCATTGCAACCTTTAGTATATACAATAAAGTTGTTATTCAATATTCAGGTAAAGCTTTTCTAGTTGGTGAGTTTTTTTTTGACAACAAGCCGACTCGAATTCAAATAAGAAAAATGAAAAAGTAAACGATAAGTAAGTATGACAATGCTAACTTTAAATAATGAATTTGATGACAATTCTGTTTACAATGCTCTAACTAAATATATCACATTTGTTTCACGCTAGATAGATTAAGTGCATAACACAAATTGGTTTATGATAACTGGCAAATAAGCATATAAATAGGTACTGCCTTGATGCCCGCTTGCCGAATTCTTAAATAGTTATTGCCAATTATTACAGAATAATCATCAATAATTCCCTTTTATTGTAATTATTGCTTTAAAAAGCATTCCTAATTTAATTTCTAAATCTATAGAATCTGATCTGTGCACTGTGCGTGTTTCTAGATTTTGTATGGTTTTCTTTAGATTTTTCATAAGCATTTGATTGAATTTCTTAAAATATCGAAATTTCTAAACTTAAGTCTGTCGTTATACTTACACATCGCTGAGTTTGTTAACCTCGTGCGCGATATGTTCCAAGCGGTGGTGATTAACGAACACACATCCTTTGACCCTATCACTTTTGGCGTACTCCAGGTCTCACACCTCGGTCCCCACTTATTCCCTAAAGATAAATGGCCGGTCCCAATATTCCTACTATACACAACACTGTTTACGGAGTATTTACCACGATTAAAGTTTTAAGTAGTTATTTGATATTATAGTGTTGTGAATAACAAAAACCATGTTAGTTCCAAAAGTTAAATTCCTACTATAGTTGAAACTGTTGGAACTTAGTTAACTGGAAACTGGTTGTTTTGTTTTTGTGATGCGTCATATTCATTTTAGATTGGCCTATAAAGTATTGTATACCTAGGCATAGGGGCGAGAGTTATGGAAAACTCTCCTTAAGGCCAAACTAATCTTTGCCTCAAACATAAACAAAATTACTTCGTAATCCTACAAAATGATGGGCTTTGGCCAATGCAAGTTGAACATTGTTAAGTAGTTAAAAACAATTTAGAAGGAACCCTTTTTATGCCACTCCCCATCCATGGTGCTCCAGTTTTCTTTTTTTTAGTCCAATTAACTATAATATAAAAATTATACTTTCCAGTCGTAGAAGTTGTAATGCCTGGACATGTCGATGGTTTTCTGCTCGCTGTTGTTAAATGTGACAACCTGTATATTTTTCCCAAATTTCCCATACAAACAGTTGGTTTAACATTTCAAAGAGCTTTGGTCAAAACGGCGTCAGCTAGTTAAATGTAATAAAAGTATTTTAAATGTTTATATTCGTTTATTATTGGGTGGGTACTTAATGACATTTCTTTAAGAATTTGATATTTCAGAGTTAAAATTATGTATAAACTAGTTATTCCATTGAACGCAGAAACATAAAATATGAAAATGTTGTTTTAAGAATCTGCAACAAAACAATATCTATTAATCACATATTATGTTTTAGTTACATCGAAATCGTCTGTCATGTTATTTTTTTACAGTAATATATTAACTATTTACCTATTCTCTATTTATTCTATTCTATATCGGTGACGTGCCTTTTACGTAATTTTCAAAAACACTTTTGTAAATTTCGTATGCAAAAATTTCGTTTCGAAATTATCCTTATAATGGCTATGAGAATAAAATGTATGTAATTCTTAAAACCTTAGCCATGGTCTGCACGCCGACGGGCGTGAGTCCCAGCGCGGTGACCTGGATGGGCGTCTGCGCCATCTTCAGCAGCAGGTACGCCGTCTTCTGGTTGCGCGCGTCCATCAGCTCCCACGGGGTCGAGTACACCGCGGCCGGCAACTTGTCTGTCTATATCAAAAAGGGATAATAAGTTTTTCAAAGATAAGATACCTTATGTAATTCACAAACGCATAATTTTAATTGTATAAAAGGTATATTCAACATTAAAATCTATTAAAGCGAGCTTTTTTGAATTTGCAACTTGCTTGGAAAGTGAGAACTTGTAATGTGGCACTAAAAATTTTATTTTTCGTCTAAAATAATCCCAAAAACTTTATATGAGGAGTTTTTAAAATGGTATTACTGACAATTACACAAACTGAGCTGAGAAGAGTTAATTGATACATGAATGTAATTTCAAATTAGTGAGGGATGGATTAGTGACTGCTGATATTTTATAAAAGTAATAAAAAAAAATTTAACTTGTATTTAAGGTAAGAAAATTTGATTGAAGCCATTGATGAATATGACTAAGAACTTTTTCAGCTAGCTGAATAGTACTTTCAGTGTTTTGCCGAGAGTTTTTTCCGCCCGCTTTTTCTCTCGGTCTACTACGGCCATTGCTGATGTATGTAGGGGTGTCCCGTGACATCTTTTTTTTATTTTTGATTTTATGCTTTTGAATGTATAAGAGATTTGTTTTTAATCCTACATACCATAAAGTAATTTCATTTCATTTTATTTAACCATGAAACAAAGTGACAGTGTCATCAGCGTTGCAAACCATTTCAGCCAAAGTAAGCTTTAAAAAGTGTAGGTATGTCGTTCATACAATAAGAGCAAAATGGGGCCAAGAAAGCTTCCCTGCGGTGCATAATTTTACAGGGAGCGTTTTACTTTAGTTAGAATTTATAACAAGTTGCTTGCGATTAGGGAGGTAGCATCTGAACCATTCAAGAGCATTCCTCGGAAACCCATCAGCTCTAGTTTCTGTATTAGTATTGGTATCGAGACCGTGTCAAAAGCTTTGACAAGGTCGAGAAAAACGCCAATGCAGCATTCTTTTTTGTCTAAATAATTTGCTATTAAGTCTACCAAAGATGTAGCAGCATTTTCCGTTGAGATACCCCGTCTAAACGCAAACTGTCTTGATGATAAACGGTTTCACGTGGGAATTAGAAGTTTTTCCCGCGGTAAAAAGTACCCTCTATGTGTTATTCTGATGTATAACCTATATTACTGCAAAGTTTCATCAAAATCCGTCCAGTAGTTTTTACGTGAAAGAGCAACAAACATCCATACATACATACTCACAAACATACGTTTATAATATTAGTACGATGAATGTCGTCTAATTAAGCAGTTTATCATGTTTTAATGAGCACGTGAAACGTTTTTTTGTACTAATATCAACCACTTATCAATAAAATCATATCACATGAAATATACTCGATTGACATTCAAAAAACATTTATAATGTCAAAATCTATTACTTCAGATGATAATGGCGAATTTAACAAACCTCTGTTCCTATTACTTCAAATGTAATAGAAATTATTAAAAGCTGCCCGAAAATAATAAGTGTTAGAGGTCCAAAGCGAATTATTTGTGTCAGCGCCTAAAACAACACAAATCAGAATTAAAAACTGCATTTCAAATAAATACTATAAACATTATTTAACAACTTACTCCTGAAGAACATTCTAACAGCAAAAGACAGCAACAAATCAAATGGAAAAGGTAATTTAAAGCCAACATGAGTCCGAAAAAATTTGACATGTCTTTTATAAAACTGAAAAAAATATCAATTACTTATAGCAATTTAAGAAACAGAAAGGAAAACAAATTATATCCTATTTATCTAGTTTTCGGCAGTTTTGCACTTCAAACTAACGACTTATTCAAAAAGGCATTGAAAACATTCATTAGGAATAATATTTTTTGTCTCTAATAAATTATCTAACAAATATAACTGACAAAGGCAATATGAGCCTATTTAAACTCATATACCTACCGTCTAGCTTACTAGACTTGAAAAAATTTGGAAAGCGACTTTATTTAATACTATGTAGTGATTAACATACAATCTTTCATACTTACTCTACAATCATTCGATAGTGATCCACACACTCTCTAAGTTTGTCACGTACAATGTCGTTTACTTGTACACTAAAATTCCTTACAGTCAAAGCATCAACCGAACACTCCTCAACTGTCTGTTCGCCTATTAGATGTCCCAAGTTGTATTTTAGTACTTGAGAATGTGCTATTATTTGAAACACCATCAAACATAAAAACAAATCTATAGAACATACTGCAACTGCGCAGCGCCATGAAAATACAACATTTAGCATAGTGGTCAGCGTGAAATGATCGACGGGATCATACTTAGGTAAAATAAAATAGACGGCGAATTCATAGGTGGCGTTTTCTTTAAGGCCAGCCTTCGAGAAGGCTCCATTTATGTAGTTGTTGCATAAAGGAGTGATGTTGAAAAGAGACAAACCGAATACCATCATAATCATCATAAAGATCGTGAAATAATACGACACTTTATCCGTTAACTCGTACATCTAAAACAAATAAACAATGAATAAATCTCCAGACTTACACACCAACTGTGTGGCCTTAAACTAAGCAGAGCTTATTCTATAGGTAGCAAACAATGGACTAGTTACACCCAGACACCAGGCAATATAGAAAAAATATTTTATACCGCTGCACCACAGAGGTCGTCAAATACTTTAAAATAACTGTAGAAACTATTTTCTTAGCTAAAAAATATACAAAATGTACTTAATTACCATTTTATAATATCCGCCTTTGTGTCTGTAATTATACAGATGGAAAGAGAGAAAGAACTTCTGAGAAACCATACCGTAACGATGAAAGCTCGGAATCAAACTGCGCATCTGAAGTAAACAATTTTAATAGAAACAATATTTTATTTCTACGCCACTACTAGCTATCCGCCTTGCGGTTACACCAGTCGCTTAATTGGTTTTTCCTTAGATATTTCAAAAATCATTTCTTAGTGCACACTCATTATAAAAGGAACGACTGTACCAGATTTCATGGCCCTAACCAAGGAAAATAATACTCCTCGCCCTAACTTTAATACGCTTGGCAGAATCAGTCAGTCAGGAGGACTTGTTATTGTATAAGTATAGATCATTGAATAGCCTTGCTTTAAATATTATCCAACAGTAGGTAACTTCAATTGCACATATATACCACCGGCGCTTTACTACTTGTAACTTTGTACTTTTTTTTCTGAAAAAGATTAATCACTGCGCTATGTAGACAATCTTATTGTTTTTTTATGTTTGCGTACCTACTGTATTAAATTCGTCGTACTCTAAAATAAATTTATCAAAACTTGAGTCAGTTTTTGTTAATGAGAGCAAGTAAAAAACAAGCTTGTATACTTAAAACTGTTAACGCAGACAGAAACATCGTAATTATGAAGTCCCCGAGGGTGTAGAAGTCCACTATTCCTGCTTTCTGTACTATACAGTTCGCCAATCCAAATGTCACCACTGTAGCATTAAATGGAATCTCTATTCTGAAGAATCGCTCCAGCGGTGTGAGGCTCCCTCCGAGGTAGTCGGCAGGCCACGCTCCGATAGAACCCAGGAACAGACGCAAAATACGGATGTGCTTTATTGACAACGTTACTGCTTTCCTAAAATAAAGAATATGAATTACTTTTTAACGGGAAATAGGACATCTTTACGCGATAGATAACATTACGCCGTTCTTTGGATATAGGGCAGTTTAAAAAAAAAACATTGAAAACTTACAGTTTCAAAACATGATTTTTGAGAGGCATATTTTGCTTAATATTTCAAATTTATCCGCTACTTAAGCAAGCATAAGCGAAAAGACATCAGTACACAAGAAATTTTTTGAATGAAAAGCAAACAACCGCCTATAAATTATGAAATAAGAACATGTACTTACTTTGCTTTTGATAACCTAATGATAACGTAACTTATAAATTGAATATTTTTAAATTGGTAGGTTCATAAGTCCTACATTAATACTTGCACACATGGCAATGGTTATTCGTTAACATCTTTGCCTTTTTAATTTTCTACCTAAGTACTTTTTTTTGGGGTTATACCTAAGTTCTTAAAAATATATAACATTAGTCAGCAATTGTTAGAAATCAAAATGATTACTCGAATCAGATTAATGGTAGCAGTGCTTACATAACTTATATACCTTCAGACTTAAAAAGTACCTATACTTTGATTCAAATTACTTTGATTTGGTTGCTTTAGGTAATTCTTAAAATTATCAATTATTCGAGTTATTGACTCGTTGAAATCATTTGTACGCTACGAAATAACACTGCTACGACGTAGCAACTTTAATACTTAACAATATATTTTCATTCAAAACCCATCATTCCCCGTCATTTGGTTGTCTTATCTAAAAAGGAGTTTTACATTTTTAAAATAAGTATTTGATTTTAAAGTAGCCATATTGAAACAAGGGCGCATTATTTATTTATTAAATTTTATGAAAATGCGTCTACAATGCCAACATAAATAGTTTCATACATTTTTACAATAGTAATTAAGTAAATTTTAATAATTGTTTTTCAGTGTCAAAAAAGTATTTTTAAATTTTTTTTCAACACACTTGCTCGGAATGTCAGCCTTTTTACATAACTTTTAGGGCCATAAACCGACCTATTACACACTCTTGCATAATAATATTATACACGTAGTGCGTAATATAACGATCCCTACAAAATTTAAATAGTGCCTCACTTCAAAATTCATGCTAGTAAACCACAGATCACCCCCTAATAGATTCCGCATGTGCGTACATTTGCGTTGCATCAGGGTCACCAAAAGTTGAAGAACGGGGGACGAAGTAATGACATTCTGATTGGCTAGTTCAAAAACGTTCTAAGATGCACCCGTCAAATAGTTATGAAATAGTGATGTAAGTATTCGATAAAAGTATCGATAAATTATAAATATCGTTTAATAAAAATATCGACAGATTTACATTTACCTGGTTGATTGCCCTGCAATTTTTCTATTATAATAAATGAGACTATTAATGTTGAGCCCAAATTAGAAAAGTACCGACCAACGAATTTTTTTTTCGCAATACTAATTTTTGGCTCAATCGTGGGTTTCCTTTCTTATTTATAATATGTTTTACCTAATTAGAGGGTGCTACACGATATCTAGTTTAAAATTTTGTTTGAAAAGTTAAGCAACCTCTTTTTACGAAAAATATCGATAAATCGACAGCGTTGATGTATAACTTTCAAATTCTAATATTACTCGGGTAAATTCGTGCTTCTTTAAGAAAATGAGATGACCGTATATATATTTGTACTGACAGAAAGAGATATCCTTTGTTTGTTTACAATAAATAAACCAACGCAAGTTGAACTCCACAAAAACTAATTTTCGATGCACAAATACGCAGTGACACGGATGCGTACGTGTCTAACGGTTGGTCATGACTAAATCAAAAAATGTAGGCGTGGCTTGCACTATGATTTAAATCGCATAGTGGCGAAACATAGGTCGTCGCCTCTAATGCGGAATCTATTAGGGGGTGATCTATGTAGTAAACAGAGCATTTTGAATTTGATTTGATATTAGTTTTTTTTGTAACAACAAAGAGGTTCTATGCCACTGAAAATTCATGAATTGCGCACTATTTCCCGAATTCTTTCTATTTTGTTTACATTGCATTTGTTGCGGTGTAAATAAACGATTTATGCAAAATATTCGTATGAAACTCGTGAGCAACTTGTTCATAAGACACTCGGCTGATTTACTGCAACCCTCAGCATCGTGTATAATGAACAACTATACCGACTTGTGTCATAATATACCTGCTAAAAATTACCTACTAGACGAAAAAAACTTTACAATATTTAAATACCTAAAATACTTATAATAAATATAGATGAAGATTGAACATTTTTATATTTCATACATTCAATTTTTCTTAAAAAAGTGGAGTGCTTGTTAACCATTAGAAGCTAGTTCCTCTATAGATCCTAGATACCATTATCTAAGTAAAAGTTCTACCTTGCGTGTTGTGGATAATAATAATATTAGGTAATTTAATTAAGTTTTTAGTATAAATGGAGCGATAAAACGTGTATTTTAAGTTTATTTTTATTAATATGATAAATATGAATTTGGATAAGAAATATACAGATTAGTCCAAAAAGTAGGTGCATGTGTAGGTAGTAAATAGTAGATAAAATGAAATTAAATGTTTGTGTCACAAGTTTAGGTTTCCATTGAAGATAAAAAGGTGAAGTAAGAAAACGTAGTCTTCAAAATCTGAAATAGGAAAATTAAGTTCATTTAAAATTAAAAAAATGATCGATAAATGAAAAAAAAAGACAACTCTCATACTAGAGCGTGATCAAATGTTAAGTAAAATAGACTTAGGCTTACTGCCTTCATTTTTTGATTACAATAAACCGAGTTCTAAAGTAAGTCTACCCCAGCCATGGTGCGGACCCCGACGTCGGCCATGCCCATCGCCGTGACGTGGATGGGGCGCTGCATGCGCTGCAGCATGATGTACACGAGGCGCCGGTTGGAGCTGCTCATGCGCTGCCACGGCGTCGCGTACGCAGCCATCGACAACTTCTCACTCTACATATTAACTTAATAATTAGTATCTTGAGTGTTAATGGATTATTGTCATTGTAGTAAAAACACTCACCTTAGCTCCAAGGACTTCGAATATTATCGATATTTCAAAAAGTTGAGATAGTACTAACTCAGCCATAAGTCCATAACGTAACTTAGCTTCAGCGCCCTGAGATAATAAATAAAGATATCGTTATAAGTCGTGATTCAAGTTTAATTGACTGTTGAACAGATCGGGAGTTAAAATAGGTGACTGACGACTAAAAGCGTTTCTGTTCAAACGCATCTCCTTTCTCACATTGGTTCAATACTCTAGTATAGCACTCATAACATTTTTTGATATTTTAATATGAACATTAATAAACATTGTACTTACACCCTCCGACAACTGTAGAAGCAGTAGGCATAAGCTAACCAAATGACACGCGTAGGCTAGTCCCAACAATGGCCCAAAGAAGACAGACATATCATCAGCAAATCTTAAAAGATATAAACCAATGATTTTTTTCGGGTCCAATTTTTTTTCTCTAAAAATGTGCCTAATATTGTCGTTATTAAAAGGATACTTTAAATGTATCCTTCACATTTAAAGTACCTCATGATAAGTTTGTGGTGATCCACACACTCCTTCAGCTGATTAGTTACTTTTAAGTTTTCTTCTTCATTAAACATGATACACTCTACATCTCTCTCCGTATCTTTATTTACTAGATCGTTAAGTTTAACCAGATTGTGATTTAGTATTTGCACGTGCCCAATGAGCTGAAATATAACTAAGAACATCAAACAATCAACAACTATATTGGCCACGGCGCAACCGTAAGACAAAAATAAGTTCATTGCATTATAGATGCAGTGATAAACGCGTCTTCAAGTTTAAATCCCGGGAATTCGTAGTACACGGCGAATTCCAAAGTTTTATTCTCGAAGTTGCCAAAATCCTCGAATACTCCATTCTGATAGTTTGTGTATAATGGAATAATGTTAAAGAGGAGTACACCTCCTGTGATCCCGGATAGTGAAAATATTACTAAATAAACCGAATACTTCTCCACCATCTCATACATCTATAGAAGAAAAAGTATAAAACAATTTTATTTTTGCAGTTTTGTATGTAACACGATAAAAATGTTATATTTAACTTACCTCAAAATAAAATTCACCCTTATGTCTGTAATGAACCAAATGTATATCATTTATAAAACGGCGTATTATATCATTATACCCTTGTAAAAGAGGTAAAAACTTTCTGACCTACAAAAACAAAACACAAACAAACGGTTTCAAGCGTTTTACATAGATTGATGACAATATGTTTTGTATAATTTTGAGAAGTGATTACAAAAGAGTGCAATAATAAATCGTTCCTTTAAGACAGAGTCTAGCGAAAAGATCACACAATTTTAGTAAAAAAACATACCATGGTGATGATAGACATAAACAAAGTAATGTACAGATGTCCTCGCACCATGAACGGCAGTGTGTACCCTTTACTAGAGATATAGTAAATCCCTCCAATGACGGCACCAACGTCGAACCAGGGTCCTATCCAGCGGCTTATCAGCACCAGGAAGGATATCTTCTCTCCAAACTCTTCACCAGGCCAGAGACCAATAGGCCACAGGTATATCTTCAACATCCTGATATACTTGAAGTTAGCTGGGTTTTCTCGCTTACTTAAAAATACAGGGGTTTCTCATTAGAAGTAATTAATAATGTACATGGGTTGCTTGCAGATATCTTAAATTAATAACTATATTTTTTTATTATTTCCCAATTAGGAAAAAATAGGGAGAACGTTAAATGTCTTGGTTTACCTCAACATCTTTTTAAGTTCTTTTGTAAAACGTTTTCTCGCAGATACAATGAGTACTTAAAACAATAGTCATCAACCGACTAACCCATGCGTTTAAACGTTTTCAATTATAGCCATCCTTTTATAACTTAGTCAGCTTTTTATTTACAAGCAAATCGTTGCTTTCTGTTGTAGTTTCTAATTAAATGCTTTGTTACTGCACTAATGAGGCCGGTAAATGGAATTAAATAGAAATTTTATGTTTTGTAGAGTTTGTCTGTCATTAAGATTCCATTCATTTATTTTTGTTGATTAGCCATAAGCTTTAGCCTGATTTAAAACTGTTTTAACACGTTCTGATAACCTTTTGTTTCCGATAAATTTTGTATGTATACTAAAGTGTGGTAGTCGTTCTCGCCTCGAAAGCTACTGGAGCGGTGGCGTTGTATATAACGGGTCGCCCAATTTCCTCTAATTTGATTGAGTAGGACGATGGCTGGATCACACGTCATACCTGTGATCAGGTGCCGCCTTCGGGAAACGGTCTACTCTGGTTCCGAATTGTGGTGCGGGAAATTTTCCTAATTAGTTAGTTTGTACTAGAACTTTAATATTTTTCTATAGTGTTGAACGGGCAGGTACGAGAAAATAATGTATATGTTCACTGAATGTACACGTTTTAAATTCTAAATTATGATTGTATAATTTACGAAGAGTGCTGTGAGTTTTCTGTCGGCTTTTTTCTCTCAGTCTACGGTTAGGTAAAGTCGAAGTTTGTATTATTACATTGACGTTCATTAAGTATATGTTACATATCTATGATGAATATAAGAATTTTGATTTGATTTGATTTGAACTATAAACTCGTAAATAGACGGTTACAGAAAATATCCGCTACCCCAAATTTTGGGCGGTGCATTATTGGTTACAGTCAGACTTTTTTAAATTAGTTAATTTGTTTACTTCCCTAAATGCTCAAGTTCAGGCATTGCTTTCGCTAAAAAAAAATATTAGGCAGTCGGCATAACTTGCATAACCTAAACCTTTAAGCGGTAGGAATAATGGCATTTGACCTGTTAAGGTACAATATCCTTTGGCCAAAGCTGGCTCGGGTGTTCCTGCTGATATATAATTAGGCGTATAATTAGGGAATCTACAAATAAAAATATTAAGAAAACAAAGGAAATATGTGATCAAACGAACTTCCCCGATGTGAAGTTCGATCAATATTATATGAGTCGTTTCATTCGAAGATATGATATAAATACCAGGTAGTCCCTCTACTTGCTAGGCAACTATCGCACATACTTTAGAGATTTAAATCGATACTCAATAATCGAAACAAAATCGTTACTTAGGCAACCCTATACCGTCCTTCTGTACGTTGTTCATTTTTTGAGAGATAACATAATCTTAACTTCTGTAATATAATACCTACCTATTTTTAGTAGGTATTAGTAAACCTCCAACTATTGTTGTTATTATATAGTATATTAAAGACAAAACTTTCCTATTTATTGTTGTTACTAGGGATTTTAAGGGTGGGAGGGTGATCATATCTTCGAATGAAACGACTCATATAATATTGATCGAACTTCACATCGGGGAAGTTCGTTTGATCACATATTATATTTTCGTCGTTTCATTCTTCAGATATGATATAAATACCAGGTAGATGTTAAGAGAAGAAAGTTTTGAAAGTAACGTTTTATTAAATATTTATTAACACAAAATCTTATATTTATAACAGGTATCATTATGTAACATAATTAACAAACTTATATAATTGGTTAACTTAAATAGGTAAACTTGTGAAATTTAATCAATAATCAATATAATCAATCACTAAACGTCCGAGGACAAGCAAACCGACCGGGCATATGCACCTTCATCGATGATGGTTCTGTTATAGAAACGTGCGAATGAGCTAGACGAGGTAGTCCAGCCGGCCGTCTTGCGAATGGTCTCGATATTGACGCCCGCGAGGCTGGCGGCGGAGGTGGACGCATGCCGCGTGCTGTGGGCGCCGAACACACCGACGTCAACACCACTCTCTAATAGCACCTGCTTAATCCATCTGCTGATCGATTGAGTTGTAGCCGCTTTGTGTGGCCGCTTGTATGTCAACAAAAGATTTCCTGTATTTTCAGATCTTATATTTTTAGTTCTAGAAATATAGTCTGAAAATACGCTGGCAGGGCAAATTTTTTCGTTTTGCCTGAAATATGGCAGATATAACATGGGTTGATCCCTACCTGGGGCAGATGTTTTAATTATATCGGCTATCATTATATGGATACCGTTTTCTGAGCATTTTATATTCTCAAGCTTTATTAAGGAGAGCGTCTGAACTCTGTGAGCAGTACAAATTGCTAATAGAATCGACAACTTTTTTGTTATTTTCTCTAGAGATAACTGCGTATTAGGATACCAAGTTGAGATGTGGTTTAAAACTATCTGTGGGTCCCAGGTACTGGAGTACCTTGGTTTAGTAGGTTTTAATTTGTATGCCCCCTTAAGTAGTCGCTTGACGTTCTCATTTGAGCCGATGTTATTTCCTATGAACGCTGAGAGAGCCGAGCGATGAGAGTTCAGACTACCATAAGCACAGCCATTACTGAATTGAACTGACAAAAAGGTTAGCACTGTTGAATTTGGAGGTTCAAAAACGTTTATGTTGTTGACTATACAATATTGCCACCAAAGCTTTAAAGAAGAGTTATATTGTTTTAATGTACTGTCAGAAAAGGATGCTAACATCAGTGTGGTAGACTCCGCACAGACGCCTCGTCTGGCGAACGCTTGCCGCAGAGCCTCGCGACACCCAGGGTAAGTTTCTTGTAAAGGGGATGGTGCTCCCTGAAATGAGATTGCAGGAGGTATTTATTTGGGTTTAAGTAAAGTACGTCTGAGACTACTAGACTCTGCAATAGGGGAAACCAAGGTTGTGAGGGCCAATATGGAAAAACTAATATGCCTGTTGCTTTATCATCAATAATTTTTCTAACACATTTTAATGTTAATGAAAATGGTGGGAATGCGTAGAAGTATTCGGATTGCCAGTCAAGCGTGAATGCGTCAACGGATACTGAGTCAGGGTCTGGTTTCCATGAAACAAATTTTGAGTGTTTTGCGTTCTCTCGAGAAGCAAACAAATCAATTGTTGGCTGTCCGAAGCACCGCGTGATAGTTTGAAAAGCCTGATCGGAAAGCGTCCATTCCGTATCTGGGTTATTGATACGGGATGCTGCGTCAGCGCGGTTCTCTTTAGTGTTTACATATGACGCAAATATCCAGATACTGCGCTGTTCACACCACCGCCAGATATCTCTTGCTAAATCGTTTAAGTGCGGGAACTGAATGCCGCCCATGCGATTGATATAGCTTATAGCGGTAGTGTTATCAACTCGGAGTAAAATTGCACAGTTATTAAGGTCAGTAGCAAAGGATTTAAGACCTAAGAAGGCTGCCATTAATTCTAAATAATTAATGTGATTTGTTTTTTCTACATTTTTCCATTTACCATGTCTCTTATTAGCTTTACATACTGCGCCCCAGCCTGATCTAGAAGCATCAGTAAAGATTTCTAATTCGAAATTTGGTTGTCTCATATAATTAAATGTAGTTTCAACATTTAACGACCACCATGACAAATCGTTTAAAATAATGCTAGGGAGAACAATTTTAGTTTCGTAGCTTTTATACTTAAGTAAGGCTAAATATTTCTGGCGTTCTAAAATCTTTGTATATAACCATCCGTATTTAGCGGCTGGGCATGCAGCAACCAAAGTTCCTATAAGATGTGCGAATTCGCGTATGGTACATAAAGGTGATCTAGTAAACCTAGTAATTAACTTTGCGATTTTACTCCTCTTATCATTTGGTAAATTAATGCTTAAGTTACGTGTGTCAAAATCAAACCCAAGGAATTTACAAAGTTGTTGCGGTGACAATTTACTTTTATTGTAATTAACAATAAATCCCAGGCATTGTAGTAGTTTTAACGTCTCATTTACGTTATTAATACACTGCTCGAAAGTATCCCCTAGACAGAGGATATCGTCTAAGTAGAAAACAGATTTAAAACCACGTCGTCGTAAATGGGTAATTACCTCCCTCATAATTTTGGTAAAAACTCTGGGAGCTACGGATAAACCGAACGGCAATGCTGAAAACTGATATGTTAAGGTTTCATTTGAATCAATTGGTTGAAACTGAAATTTTAAATATTTGCGGTCATAAGGTCGTATTGGCACTAAAAAGTACGCGTCTTTTAAGTCGATAGTAGCTAAATATCCGTCTTTAGTTATTAATTTACATGCCGTTCGGTAATCCTCCATTTTAAAATGGTCTTTACGGATGTATTTATTTAAGGGTTTTAAGTTTAGAATGAAGCGTTTACCGCCGTTTGATTTAGAAGTTAAAAATATCCTCGAAACAAACTGATTTCTGGTTAAATTACATTTCTGAATAGCTCCTAATCTTTTCAAATCATTAATGGCTTCAGACATTTCTAACTTTTCTTTGTCGGTAAAGTTATTCTGAGGTATATTCGACTGACTCACATGAGTCTCAAAAGGTATGGTAAACCCGTTTTTAATCCAATCAAGTACTACGCTATTTTGAGTAATTTTGAGCCAACAATCATAAAAGTGGGTAAGTCTGCCTGCATGTACCTGCGTTAGTGGTGACTCTGCGCAGCTGCATGTTGTTGAGTCGCTGGTCGCGGCGCCGTTGTGTACGGGCGACGTGTGCCTGACATCATGGGCATCTTCCCCCTGTAGCCCCCTCGCCCCCCCCTGTTGTTCGGGTACCGAGGAGGCGCTGTCCAGTTTCCCTGGGCGGGTCTAGAACGAGCGACAATCGGAGAAGCTGCGGTTTTTCGAGATTTTGCTGCTGGCTTTTGGTTCTTAATTTGAAGGCCTTGTTTCTCTATGGCCTTGGCAGCCTTAATTTTTTCGGATAAGGATGAGCCGAATAATGTTTCGTCCCTCTCAGACTCGTTTATGATGTGAAGGAAGGACTTATCTAAGCTAGGTGTTATAAGCTTTACTCTGTTTCGAGTCATTACGTTGTGTGAGTCACACAGGAGCCGGCAGCCGTTGCTTAGATGCTTCAAAGCCTGCGCCTTGTTATCATTTTTCAAAAGGATATCAATGCCCCTGTTAATGGCCGTTATGGCCAGACCCAGTTGTTGTTGTGATACCATGAGCGTCTTGTCACGATTACGGACCATATCTGGTATGGCAGAGGAAATTTCTGGGTTTAGTTTCGGCGCTTGTAGGAGTCGGCAATTGTCTGGTATTAAGTACTCTTTGAGTATCTTGTCCTTAACATCAGAAGCCGTACCCTTTCTTAGTAATGGGAGCCACAATTTCGACAGGTTTTCGTGAATGCTGTCTCCATAATCGGGGATGTCTGATGAGAATTCGCCGAGTGCGGTCAGAAGTTCAGGATCCAACTCATCCTGGCCAGCGTCGGTGACCGCTGCGGGTTCATCGGATTGTGGGCCGGGTTCGGCTGTCATGTCCGGTATTTCAGAAATTTGTTCTGAGGTAACATCTGGCGGCTGCCCACGGTTTTCGTTACCTAAAATTACAATTTGTAATTTAATTTTGTGTTTTTTTTTTTTTTTTTGAGGGTACATTGAAATTTAATCATACGACCTTTAGTCTTGTTTTAATACTTTTATGTAAGTAGGTACATTATGTACATGTATTACGAGTGCAGTAACGATAAATCTTTTTGATTGTTATCGCATTTTCTGCTTAGTCATCGTTGAGAACTCGCAGTTCACCCCGATGCAAAATATGGTCGTTAATTTAAAAAATAAATTGTTTACGAGTGTCAAAGTTAAAAACTCTCGGTCAGTCCCAATGCACTCAAAAAGCAATTTGATTGCGTAATGCAATAGTTTAAAATATAACTTTTATACGACCAAAGTGCTAAAATATATTTACGTACCTTCATCTTCCGAAGAGGAATCAATGGGCGACACAAGTCGCCGTCTACGTTTTTCTTTTTCTTCGATTTTTCGAATCTTGTTTTTATAAGATTCAATCTTGGATTGAGCACTTCTTTTGGGCATTGTGAAAATATACGAAGCGAAGGGAGTTGCGCGTGCGTTAGTTACCGCGCACAAAAGAGGAATGAACAACGTACAGAAGGACGGTATAGGGTTGCCTAAGTAACGATTTTGTTTCGATTATTGAGTATCGATTTAAATCTCTAAAGTATGTGCGATAGTTGCCTAGCAAGTAGAGGGACTACCTGGTATTTATATCATATCTGAAGAATGAAACGACGAAAATATAATTATTATTTTGCAATACAACAAAAAGAAACTAGAAAACCCAAAGACAATTGCTAATGAATTAAATTGTTATTTTGCATCGATCGGTTCCGCGAACTCGAATAATATACCTTCCACTCAACAAAATAGACGGACCACTGAAAATAGCATGTACTTGAGCCCTTTTACCGAACACGAAGTCAAAGTTATAATTAACCTACTAAAAATAAAAATAGTCGTGGTATAGACGAAATTCCACCCAAATTAATTAAAAAATGTGCGGATGAATTGACATTTGGTAAAAAGTACCTTATGTGTTATTCTGATCTATAACCTATATTACTGCAAAGTTTCATCCAAATCCGTCCAATAGTTTTTACGTGAAAGAGTAACAAACATCCATACATCCTCACAAACTCACAAACTTTCACATTTATAATGAATTGGTGTTCGGTATTTTTTTAAATAATTAGTGATATATGCTTCCTCTGGTTATAAAGTTTCATAATTTTTTCATAGTTGTATTTCTGCCGATATTTATGCTCATTAAAACATGGGGTATATTAAAAATGTAGAAATCTACCTCAATAATTCGCAATAAGAATTTAAATACAAATTATTAGTTTGCTTCAAGGTTTCCTTTGACAACGTAAATAAAAGTTGTGTGCAACCAAGTAGGATAATTTATAGGTATAGGACTTCAACAAGTAATTTAAGAATATTATATTAACTACATAGTTAAGGATTAACGTAAAACGTTATAACTCTTTCATTTATTATTAAAATGAGAAATAACATATGTAAGTAAAATGTCAAGGAAAGCATTGTGTTCATTAAATAAAGAAAGGGTGAATAGGTATTTGTAATAACGGTATTTTATCTACGTCATCATCATATTGAAAGTTTTAAAGAATTACCTATTATTGAACTTCTGAAATCAGAATTGTATAGCACTGTGTGAGTAATGATTAACCACTACATTAAAACAAGGAACGTTGTAAGCGATAGCCTGGTAAAAAGCAGCTGTATGTTTAAAGCTTACTTCTGTAATAACAACTTTGTTACGTTTTGAATTAAGTTAATTATTTTAATAAGTTCGGAAGTATTGCTCGTTGAAATCGTTTTATGCTACGGTAAAACAAAGCTACGCCGTAGCTGCTACAACTATTCAAAATCTATGATTAGTTGCCCCCAGTTTTACCAGCAACCCTCAATGGTCTCAATATCTTACAGCAGTTTAAACATCGATTACTGATACAGTCAGCAAAAGGCGCTAAATAGAATCAAAAGTGCAAAGTAGCTGAATATTTAAACTGAACAATTATGCCTATATTAACAACGTTTGGAAGTTTTTGCGCCCTTGTCATGAGAAAAACCTATAATTCATTGGCTATTCTGATAAAATTCCGCTCAGCGACTTGTACGGCTGTCTGTACCTTTTTGTTTAATTTTTGTGAAGTTAGTTTATCTGTTATTTTCATATCAACGGCTTTCAAATACATTCCACTAGGGTATTTTTTGATTCAACTATGAACGAAAACACTGCTTAAAGTCAAAATACTTTATTTACAACTCAATACGTTCTTTGGTCTACACTACAAAACATTAGCTTTTATTCTTCGCACTACGTCTTACAATCAAAAATATATTCTAAATCTGTGGCAAAGAATTTAGTTTGGGGAGTAATCGTTACAGTTGGACCAAAGTAAACACTATGTTGCAAAATAAACGTTTATTGTGTTTCTTTATTAAAATGCAAGAATGAGCATAGTAACATAACATGGTTTTATTATTTTTATATCTCACTTGGTAGATCAAGTTTTCAATTTTTTTTAAAGTGTCCAAAAGTGTCCTATGCGATTGCTCCCCGTCTCTACCAAAAAGACTTTTGCCCAAAATATCGTTAATTCTAAAACGAATAAGAAACATCAAACTTTTTACAGAATCCTTGCTCCATTGGACAAACTCGAATTATGCATTTAGTGATTATTTAACAAACTTTTAATCAGATAAGTACATAACAGATTTTCTATATTTGTACTGTAAAGTAAAATCCCTCTTTTATTTTCTACCAACGAGAAGCGATTACATTTCTTTTCGCGGTCAAACTTGTCATACTCATTATCAATACATATTGAAAATCGTCTAATTTACATTTTATGAAGCAACTTCACCTACAAGCAAAACTTCTTACTGGCTTAAAAAAACTTAGAAACGCTAAAAAGGTATATTCCTTTTCAATAACATATACAAAATGCAAAAGATCAGCAATGGGTGTCACGAAATACTTGTCCTTAGATCTTTCAAAACAGCAAATTAAAAAAATATACTTCATAAAGTGTAAATTAACTATTACTATTTAAAATGTTTAATTTTAGTTTAAACTACACAGACTAGACAAGTACAAAGTACATATTTTAAATAAATAGATATAAAACTAAAAAACATGTTAATGAGTTCAGTTCGGCAGGATTCCAACATCCAGTGTTTATTTATGCCAACAATGTTCTGATCATTAAAACTCGGTTTTAATTAGAAGTTAAGAATATTCAAATACTACGTTTTAGCGTAAAAACGACTATCTTTACCATTTATTACGCTTAAGCGGAGCGTAGCAGTATAACTAATATTTTTTAAATAAACGAAGTTTCCATTATTTACTTATAAATAAAACATCATTGAACCTAACAAACGTTCCTGAAGAAAGTAAATCAACTGACAATATATCAAACGAAAAATATTCATCCTTTTGTTTATAGTTGTAGCTGCATTGAATAATATTGAAGTTAAAGAAATGTATCTTTTATATAAAATATATGTCATTTATCCACTATATACATAATAATTTCTGAACTACGTCAAAATACTCTAAGCAACTAATATTTTTTTATTTATTGAGTCTATATTATTTGTAAGTTTTATAAGCGCTTCGATCACACTAACGTGCGTGCTAAAATACTGCCTTTATTGCTATACTTGATAATCAAGTAAAAGTGTGATATAAATCACTTACTATGTTACAAATGCTTCAAAAATATGCACTAACGCCAAGCTTACGTTTACCCATTAATTGTTTTTCTGCATTTTCTTTTTTTTAATATTTGTTCTTATATTATATGGTGGTTTAATATTCCCAAACTTTAAGTTTAAACCAACTTCCGTGTTCATATGCATTTATATTCTGTATTAGTTTATGTTTTCTAAGTCAATCTTTTGTGTCAGATTTATTAAGTGACAGAACTGAAACATGATCAACTAATGTATTAAGACGTTGTGCATAAGGTCGTTAATAAATAAATAAAAGTTGTGTATAATCAACTAATAGCATTGCATTTTGTTTTGGAATTCAAAAACAAAAGAATGCTATTAGTTGTCTTTACACGTAGGTAGGCTTTTGTCGCCTTATTTTGAAAGATGTATTTAGTATCTGACATACACCACTGTCTGGTGCTGATTCTGAATGGACTCAAGTAAAAAATATTGCATAACATTATAAGCTAACCACCGATAATTTATGCAAGAGAAAATTAGGTAATCATTTTTTATTTTGTTTTGTCAAAATGCAAGCAACTTTAGTCTAGTCCGTTGAACAACCAATTTCACAACCATTCAGACTAAATAAAATGAGTTCATATTTTTCTCTTTTTATATTAAAATACTAAAAATGATATCAATTTTACATTTTGAAGTTCAGTTATGCAAATTAATACAGAATCAGCAGCAAAGTCGAAAACAGACTAATCAAAAACGTTACATCCATATAATACAAGCACAAACATAATTATTAAACCACATACTCGTTATAAGTACACAACATTTATCCCTTCTCCCCTGCAACTGTGTAAGCGTTCCTACTGTGCTTTCTTCATCTACAGTCTCAGACGTGATATTTTTAATCTATTTGTATGTTAAACATCTTTATTGTATTATAGTGTTGTATGTTAAATATCTTTGTTATTTTATCGTCGTGGTATGTTGAATATCTTGAGTAGAAGCAGCCCCATGACCGTGGCTGCGGCGACTCCGATGCCGGCCTTCCACCAGCAGGAGGTCTCGCCGGCGAGACTCGCGAATTGCTTTAGATGCCTGTTGGTTCATACATGCGATCATGCTCTATGGGGTTCCAAGTATTGGTGTAGGTGTGTATAGTGCTAGTAGTTTTATAATTATGATGAGTGTATTTTAAATCTAAGCGTAAGAATATGTTTCGTCTCTGTCAACTGTTGGAACATCACTACGCACATCTTCCCATCCCTACTTGGCAGTTGTCACTGTGTAATATGGCTATCTACTTGTTGTACCAAGACGTCGAATAAAACATTGAAAAGTTATCAGCATTGTTATTAATTGAATCAACCTTATATCTCTGCAATTGACTGAGACGAAACAAATTTAAACTAGTGTAGTTTGTAAAAGGAGGCATATGATTAGGTTTGAATTGGATTTGGTACGAAATATAAATTGTTGTGACCGTTGCTTTAAAGATAGAAATTTTATATTGCTCGTGTGAGTAAAGTTAAAAGTTAAACCTAGTTTTTGTATATTTTGCGACAGAGTGTCTTATTTTGTAAAATAACAATTTTTATGGACAATTTATAGATGTGTTTTTTCGAAAATTGTATTTTTAATATAGATAGAGAGAGCTATAGAGACTTACCTGTGTTTACTGAATAAAATCCAAGCAGCTTGAAATTGACTGACGCAAAAACAATTAAATTTTAGTGTAAACGTTCAAATATTCAGTTTCAGTAACATTGTATATTACAACTTTAAATGCATACAAAATGTTGACTAGATCCCATTAAATATAAGAATTAGCGTTCATAAACTAATGAGTTAAAGAATAAAGTTGGCCATTTGCCCAACTGATAGTTGTAGTTCTTTACAACTGAGCTTTTTGCGAATGGACTACATTTTAATGAGAGTCCAGTTTATAAACAAAATCACAAGCAGGTATGATTATTTGTGTATGTACCTACCCGATTAGTGGTATACACTTTGGTATACTAGTCAAAGCGATTTAACAAAAATATGGTAGCCAAAACTAAAATTTAAATATATGATAGAAAAATGGCATATTAGGGTGGATCACAAGCAACTCAACAATGTATTATTTTTTTAGACTATTCCGATATTCAATATTGAAAAATGTCATCCAAATCGGTTTAGCAATTTATGTATTTTATTAAACTTTTACAATTATTTCCAAATAATACAAAACGACAACTTACGGGAAGGCGGCCATGGTGGCCAGTTTGACGAACACGTCGTGCTTGTTCTCCCTGACGTGGAACACGGTGGGCGGCAGCAGCTGGTACTTGGCGCAGAACACGTCCGGCTGCAGGATGTACTCCTGGCGGGCGACGGCCGCGTCCCCGCGCGTCCCCACCACCAGCACGGGGATGTGCGACTCCGCGAAGTATTTCTGACGTGTGACGGTAGTTGTGAATATTCACAATGATAACAACGTATAGTAAACTACATGAGTGATGTACTCCTGACGGGCGACGGCCGCGTCCCCGCGCGTCCCCACCACCAGCACGGGGATGTGCGACTCCGCGAAGTATTTCTGACGTGTGACGGTAGTTGTGAATATTCACAATGATAACAACGTATAGTAAACTACATGAGTGATGTACTCCTGACGGGCGACGGCCGCGTCCCCGCGCGTCCCCACCACCAGCACGGGGATGTGCGACTCCGCGAAGTATTTCTGACGTGTGACGGTAGTTGTGAATATTCACAATGATAACAACGTATAGTAAACTACATGAGTGATGTACTCCTGACGGGCGACGGCCGCGTCCCCGCGCGTCCCCACCACCAGCACGGGGATGTGCGACTCCGCGAAGTATTTCTGACGTGTGACGGTAGTTGTGAATATTCACAATGATAACAACGTATAGTAAACTACATGAGTGATGTACTCCTGGCGGGCGACGGCCGCGTCCCCGCGCGTCCCCACCACCAGCACGGGGATGTGCGACTCCGCGAAGTATTTCTGACGTGTGACGGTAGTTGTGAATATTCACAATGATAACAACGTATAGTAAACTACATGAGTGATGTACTCCTGGCGAGCCACGGCCGCGTCCCCGCGAGTACCCACCACCAGCACGGGGATGTGCGACTCCGCGAAGTATTTCTGACGTGTGACGGTAGTTGTGAATATTCACAATGATAACAACGTATAGTAAACTACATGAGTGATGTACTCCTGACGAGCCACGGCCGCGTCCCCGCGCGTCCCCACCACCAGCACGGGGATGTGCGACTCCGCGAAGTATTTCTGACGTGTGACGGTAGTCGTGAATATTCACAATGATAACAACGTATAGTAAACTACAGGAGTGATGTACTCCTGACGAGCCACGGCCGCGTCCCCGCGCGTCCCCACCACCAGCACGGGGATGTGCGACTCCGCGAAGTATTTCTGACGTGTGACGGTAGTTGTGAATATTCACAATGATAACAACGTATAGTAAACTACATGAGTGATGTACTCCTGACGAGCCACGGCCGCGTCCCCGCGAGTACCCACCACCAGCACGGGGATGTGCGACTCCGCGAAGTATTTCTGACGTGTGACGGTAGTCGTGAATATTCACAATGATAACAACGTATAGTAAACTACAGGAGTGATGTACTCCTGACGAGCCACGGCCGCGTCCCCGCGAGTACCCACCACCAGCACGGGGATGTGCGACTCCGCGAAGTATTTCTGACGTGTGACGGTAGTCGTGAATATTCACAATGATAACAACGTATAGTAAACTACATGAGTGATGTACTCCTGACGAGCCACGGCCGCGTCCCCGCGCGTCCCCACCACCAGCACGGGGATGTGCGACTCCGCGAAGTATTTCTGACGTGTGACGGTAGTCGTGAATATTCACAATGATAACAACGTATAGTAAACTACATGAGTGATGTACTCCTGACGAGCCACGGCCGCGTCCCCGCGCGTCCCCACCACCAGCACGGGGATGTGCGACTCCGCGAAGTATTTCTGACGTGTGACGGTAGTCGTGAATATTCACAATGATAACAACGTATAGTAAACTACATGAGTGATGTACTCCTGACGAGCCACGGCCGCGTCCCCGCGCGTCCCCACCACCAGCACGGGGATGTGCGACTCCGCGAAGTATTTCTGACGTGTGACGGTAGTCGTGAATATTCACAATGATAACAACGTATAGTAAACTACATGAGTGATGTACTCCTGGCGGGCGACGGCCGCGTCCCCGCGAGTACCCACCACCAGCACGGGGATGTGCGACTCCGCGAAGTATTTCTGACGTGTGACGGTAGTTGTGAATATTCACAATGATAACAACGTATAGTAAACTACATGAGTGATGTACTCCTGGCGAGCCACGGCCGCGTCCCCGCGAGTACCCACCACCAGCACGGGGATGTGCGACTCCGCGAAGTATTTCTGACGTGTGACGGTAGTTGTGAATATTCACAATGATAACAACGTATAGTAAACTACATGAGTGATGTACTCCTGACGAGCCACGGCCGCGTCCGCGCGAGTACCCACCACCAGCACGGGGATGTGCGACTCCGCGAAGTATTTCTGACGTGTGACGGTAGTTGTGAATATTCACAATGATAACAACGTATAGTAAACTACATGAGTGATGTACTCCTGGCGGGCGACGGCCGCGTCCCCGCGAGTACCCACCACCAGCACGGGGATGTGCGACTCCGCGAAGTATTTCTGACGTGTGACGGTAGTCGTGAATATTCACAATGATAACAACGTATAGTAAACTACATGAGTGATGTACTCCTGACGAGCCACGGCCGCGTCCCCGCGCGTCCCCACCACCAGCACGGGGATGTGCGACTCCGCGAAGTATTTCTGACGTGTGACGGTAGTCGTGAATATTCACAATGATAACAACGTATAGTAAACTACATGAGTGATGTACTCCTGGCGGGCGACGGCCGCGTCCCCGCGAGTACCCACCACCAGCACGGGGATGTGCGACTCCGCGAAGTATTTCTGACGTGTGACGGTAGTTGTGAATATTCACAATGATAACAACGTATAGTAAACTACATGAGTGATGTACTCCTGGCGAGCCACGGCCGCGTCCCCGCGAGTACCCACCACCAGCACGGGGATGTGCGACTCCGCGAAGTATTTCTGACGTGTGACGGTAGTTGTGAATATTCACAATGATAACAACGTATAGTAAACTACATGAGTGATGTACTCCTGACGAGCCACGGCCGCGTCCGCGCGAGTACCCACCACCAGCACGGGGATGTGCGACTCCGCGAAGTATTTCTGACGTGTGACGGTAGTTGTGAATATTCACAATGATAACAACGTATAGTAAACTACATGAGTGATGTACTCCTGGCGGGCGACGGCCGCGTCCCCGCGCGTCCCCACCACCAGCACGGGGATGTGCGACTCCGCGAAGTATTTCTGACGTGTGACGGTAGTTGTGAATATTCACAATGATAACAACGTATAGTAAACTACATGAGTGATGTACTCCTGGCGAGCCACGGCCGCGTCCCCGCGAGTACCCACCACCAGCACGGGGATGTGCGACTCCGCGAAGTATTTCTGACGTGTGACGGTAGTTGTGAATATTAACAATGATAACAACGTATAGTAAACTACATGAGTGATGTACTCCTGACGAGCCACGGCCGCGTCCCCGCGCGTCCCCACCACCAGCACGGGGATGTGCGACTCCGCGAAGTATTTCTGACGTGTGACGGTAGTCTCACTCACGATATAGATCCGGGCGATGTACTCGAAGGAGCGGCTGGCGGCCGCGTCGTACACCAGACAGGCCACGTCGCAGTGCACCTCGTGCGGCTGCAGCGGGTCGGACGCGCGCGCGATGGCCACCTCCCGCAGCACCAGGAACTTCTCCTGCCCGAACACCTGCACCGCGCTGACGCAGCAGCACGAGGACTCGCCGTCGCCGCGCTCGTGCGACGCCGCCTTGATCTTCTAAACAGTACGGACGTGGACGTTCGGCCAGTGTTCTTTTGTGTGGGAAAAGGTTACGGCACCTCCGTGGTCTATGGTGTGAACCTTTCGGCCAGTGTTTTTTTGTGTAGGAAAAGGTTACGGCACCTCCGTGGTCTATGGTGTAAACCTTTTCGGCCAGTGTTTTTTTGTGTGGGAAAAGGTTACGGCACCTCCGTGGTCTATGGTGTGAACCTTTTCGGCCAGTGTTTTTTTGTGTGGGAAAAGGTTACGGCACCTCCGTGGTCTATGGTGTGAACCTTTTCGGCCAGTGTTTTTTTGTGTAGGAAAAGGTTACGGCACCTCCGTGGTCTATGGTGTAAACCTTTTCGGCCAGTGTTTTTTTGTGTGGGAAAAGGTTACGGCACCTTCGTGGTCTATGGTGTGAAACTTTTCGGCCAGTGTTTTTTTTGTGTGGGAAAAGGTTGTGATGGTAGAGGTTGCATGGTAAAGTATTTAATTAAATCTTGCTACAGAAATATTGTTGTTTTAAGCGTCGTGTTTGATTATTTATTTATTTGATAATATTTATTTATTTACTATCATCCAAACAGAAATCAATGAATTACATAATGAAAATGACAGATAAAATTGGTCATTGTACTGTTATCATTGATAAGAAAATCGACAATGTAGGTGCAATATTGTTTGCCTACTGATTACTTTCAAATTGCATCGAATCCTAAAATAAGTAAAAGAGTTAGTTAACAATGTTATTATAAAATACACGACTTTTTGGAAAACATAACAGAACTTTTTGCCAAATTGGCCAGCAGTTCTGGCAAGCTATAAATTATGAAAGAAAAAAAAGTTGGCGCGAACCTTGTGCGCGATTCCGAGGAAGCTTCGACAAATGGAAGTCTTGCCGCACGATCGCGGCCCGATCACGTGACACTGATACACATTGCGACTCGATTGCTTCTTGGCAATATCCACCTTCTTCTCGCGAGTTACTGGAAATAAACATTAACTCAGGACTGGCCAGATAGAAACTCACACATTTTTTAAAGTTTTTTTTCTAATCCACAGACATAGATCACAGATAGTCCATAAGTAGATACATACTGTGAATAGCAGATTTTTGACTTTCGTTCTCCAGAAAGTTGAACCCTAAGTACGCTAAGTAAGCACTAGTGTTCTGTAGGTCCATCAAACACATGAGTGTCCACCGACACATCCAACCTTGTAGAGTTAAATATCCCTAAAAAAATACAGAGAAATTTTGTAAAAGAACTTCTTTTATAAACAAAGTTATTTTAGGTGTAACTGACCTTATCATTGGTAGGTACAGTATATCGCAGATTATGCCATGGTATTCTAGGGCAGCATGAGAATGCATTTTTAAGTTCTGTGGGGTTAAGCATGCCATCTTTGTCTCCGTCATACTTTTCAAACACCTGAGTAAGAAACTGCTGCCCCTTGTATGACAGCTCTGCTGTACATCCAGTTGGGACTTTAATGCTAAAAATCATAAGTAATATCAGTATTTATGATCAAATTTGATTATGTTGTTATTTGATATTATTGTTTACAAATAAAAAACAAAGGACTGTGTAATCAATAAATTATAACAATAAAATTTTATCTATGTGCCAAAAAAGATTTTTAGAATGTGCCAAAAACGGATTTTCAATACCTGGCATATAAATAACTATGTGTCAATTCCAGATTCTCGTCATAACCGAATTTACGGAGTACCGTCCATGTGGTCTCATTCCTGCCTCGTTGAATGAATAAACAATGTAAGAAAATAAAGCCTTTCATTGTGATGCAATCATTTTCTATACCTCCAGCAATGTTTTGTGCAATAACAGATTTTACTTCATCCAAAACCTAGAAAAATTAAAAAAGGAATCACTAATTCTATGGAACATATTTTTGTTTTTTTTAATATTTTTTTGGTTTATTTACCTGCAATTGTAGGGGGGTATCAAAACATTTCCTTTGAAATAGAGTAACTTCATAATCATCCATGACCCCATCCCCATTCAGATCACAAATTTTAAATATCCTTGACAGAGCCCTCTTACAACCTTCTGTTAGCTGCAAAACAAATAAATAACATATTTGTTGATACATGCAGGTAGTTTATTTTTCAAAAAAAAATGGTAGTGGACAAATTAATTTACCTCCTGTTCATCAATATTGTAGATAGGGTGGATAGGATGCAGCACAGCCTTCTGTGCATTGTAGAACATTTCAGATACATTGGTAAGTGTTTTAGCAGAACATTCAATACAGCGATCAACCTCAGGGTACTCCTCTGCTATATCCCAAATGTTCTAAAACAATACATCACAACATTTACATTATCAGTTCACACAAACACAAAAAATGTGTGAGAATTTACTTACATCAATAACAGAATAGTCAATTAAATCTATTTTGTTACCAACAAGAATTATAGGCTTTCTACTATCATCTGGGCAATTGTCTCTCACAAATGGCAACCAATAAGAAGCAATCTTATCCAATGTTTCTTGTCTATCCACCGAGAAAACAATGCAGATAACATGAGCCTTCTCGATTTCTTCTCCGATTTGTTCCATAGATTGTTCTGCAACTAAATCATTATACTTGTGAAATATTCAGGTTCATCAACAATCATTATTATGAAAGCAAGGACAGATAGGTAAATTTGTTACCGCATATATCGACGATGTTCGTTGGTACTTGTTCCGGCGTAACATCGGCCGGAATAGTGATTTCCTCTGCCCTCGGAGGCACATGTTCCGTAAAATCTTCCGTAACTAAGGATAATATCAGGGAAGTTTTTCCTACCCCTGGTTCACCGAGAAGTAGGATGCGCACAGTCCGGGGTAACGTTTCGTAAACCATTTTGACCGGGAACTTTATCTCAGAAAAAGAAACACATACTTATTTTATATAATAACGCACTTATTTTATTTGAAAAGAAGAATTAAAAACATTTTTATTTAATTTGTCGGAGCTACAAGATTTTGCTTCTTGCTTCTCGAACCGCACATGACATTTTTGACATTGACTGCCCAAAAATCGAATGAAAATGACATTGACTTGTCTTGTTATTTGACAATGACACCTGATGGAGTGAGGAGCGATTGAAAAATGTTTTCTAATTAAAGGAAAAAATGAAAAAAACATATATTTTCATACTTAATAAATATATTTCATAACGAAAAACGAATAGTTATAATATTTTTTTAAGTATTTGTTAAAAAATAATCAATATGAATATTTAACTGACTGTTATTTTCTTTTTCAATATGAATTATTATTTTATTTTTGGAAATTTGTTTTTTCATTAGGATCACTTATATTTGCTCAATCAATCAATTTAAGAATCAATCAATCTAATTGCAATGTTTTGATTTGATATGCGCAGTGATTTTTATTTAAAATGTTACGAATAACTGCTCAGATACTAATGTAATAAAAGAAACAATATACTAAACTAGTAACAATGGGTGAATTACACAAAAAAGAGTGGGAGAACACAAAAGGTTTGAGGGAACCTATTAAAGCCATAGAGGTTAGAACAAAATATTTAAGCACGTGTATTTTATGCTTTTAGACAATTTTTAAGATGTTTAGGAATATAAGATGAATGCAGCATGTCACAAGCTTCATACTTCATATCCAAATACCGTCATCATCAAAAGTTTTAAGATCTTACTTGGTCATGCCCTACATGGTGATTTAATAACACTCGATCTCATATTTTTCTTAACCCTTATACCTAAACAAACAATAAAGGCATTGTTACTGTAGTTGATTTTAGACTTTATAATAGAACATAATAACAATAGCTTAAGCTAACTGCAAAATTTACTCTATGCAGTGCAGCCGTAGGCCCTAAACATTGGTTAATTGATAAAACTAATTATTATTAGAAAAAACCCCTCTAGGTAATACTACCTACAACTAGTTAGTACTTTTCTAATAAAAAAAAAAAGTAAATAGAATGAGTATATCATTAGAGAACTGCTGGTTACAACAAAATATATTTTACAGGACAAATGGAAGCTGGTACCCTCATTTCTTCAGGTCAAAGGCCTAGTAAAACAGCACATTGACTCCTTCAACTACTTTATCAATGTTGAGATCAAAAAAATTGTACAAGCCAATGAGAAAGTGTTTTGCGATTCTGATCCTCTGTTTTACATCAAATATCTGAACGCCTATGTTGGGACACCAGACCTTGAGGAGGGTTTCAATGAGTCAAAACCAACAACTCCACATGAATGTCGTCTTCGGGACATGACATACTCGGCACCTATCACTGTAGATATTGAGTACATCAGAGGTAACCAAAGAGTTATTAAAAACAAACAACTAATTGGAAGGTATGTTATTCTGCTTTTACATTATTTTATACATTTCAGCATTAATGACAGAACATAAATAAGTTTTTATATTACAGAATGCCCTTAATGTTAAGATCATCAAACTGTGTACTTACAAACAAATCAGATTATGAACTATCACAGCTCAATGAATGTCCCCATGATCCTGGTGGCTACTTTATTATTAGAGGTAACAACAAATTTCAGATCTAAACCACTTTTTAATATCTTACATTTTGTTCAATACACTTTGTTTGTTTAAGGTCAGGAAAAGGTTATTCTTATTCAGGAGCAATTGTCCAGGAATAGAATGATAGTAGATGAGTTCAAAGGAGCCATCCAATGTCAAGTTACCAGTTCCACTCATGAGAAGAAGACAAGAACTATTGTCATTGTTAAAAACGGCAAATATGTCGTTAGACACAATGCACTAACTGATGTATGTGTACATTTTTTATTATCCACATATTTTTTTACCATTCAAACATTTCTAATTATTTTATATTGCAGGATATTCCTATAGCTGTTTGCTTTAAAGCCATGGGTATATGCAGTGATCAGGAGATAATACAATTAGTAGGCACAGATGATGCAATACTAAAAAAGTTGGCACCTTGTATCCTAGACTGCCATAATCTTAAGATTTTTACTCAAAACCAAGCCCTGACTTATATGGGCAGCAAACTAAGAGTCAAAAGGTAAGCATTAATAAAATATCATATATTACTTACACCTTTACAAGTTTATGAAATAAAGAGGAAGGAATTTATTTATATTTTTTTAGATTCCAACAAGCCAATTCAAAGTTTAAAACTCCAATGGATGAAGCAAGAGATTTATTAGCTACAACTATCTTAGCCCATGTTACCGTAGAAAACTTTAATTTTTATGTAAAAGCTATCTATTTAGGCATCATGGTAAAGAGAGTTATTGAAGCAGAAAACAACAAAGCATCAATAGATGATCCTGATTACTACGGAAATAAGAGATTGGAACTTGCAGGATCACTACTGGCTCTCATGTTTGAAGATCTGTTTAAAAGATTCAACTGGGAGTTGAAGTCTATAGCTGACAAAATAATACCTAAAGTAAAAGCAGCACCTTTTGACGTTGTTAAGCATATGCGACCTGATATAATAGCTAATGGATTGTTCACTGCTATTTCATCTGTAAGTAACCTTAAACAAAAATATTGTCTACAAAAGATCATATTTTAATATGACATATTGTCTTGTCTTCTTTTAGGGTAATTGGACTATTAAAAGATTCAAAATGGAAAGGCATGGCGTCACTCAAGTGCTGAGTCGCCTGAGCTACATTTCAGCCTTAGGCATGATGACCAGAGTCAACTCTCAATTTGAGAAGACTAGGAAAGTGTCAGGCCCTAGGTCTTTGCAGCCTTCACAGTGGGGAATGTTATGTCCCTCTGACACTCCCGAGGGTGAAGGGTGTGGTCTAGTCAAGAATTTAGCGCTCATGACGCATATAACTACGGAATGTTCAGAAGAACCTATATCCAGACTTGCAAGGAATGCAGGTGTGGAAGATGTGAGACTGCTGGGTGGAGAAGAGATTAATCATCCATGTGTTTATATGGTCTTTCTTAATGGTACTTATTATCAAGCTTCCTTTTTTATTTAAGTATAATTGAAATACAGCCATTCGGTAATGTACTATTTGCTTGCTTTTTAGGTAACATTTTGGGAGTTTCAAGACAGTATAAAAGACTTATTAGGGTATTTAGAATGTTCCGCCGAAGAGGCCTTATCTCCGCATTTGTCTCCATCTATCCAAATCACAACCAGAGAACTGTATACATATGCAGCGACAGCGGACGACTTTGTAGACCTTACATCATAGTAGAAAATGGCTTACCTCTAGTCCAGCAAAGTCATATAAATGAACTGAATAGAGGTATACGAAAGTTCCAAGACTTTTTATCAGCTGGCCTGATTGAATACTTGGATGTGAATGAAGAGAACGACAGTCATATAGCGACGCGTGAGCATGAGATCGAGCCGTATGTGACTACGCATTTAGAAATAGAACCGTTTACACTTCTTGGCGTATGCGCCGGTCTTGTGCCGTATCCACATCATAATCAAAGTCCTAGGAACACTTATCAGTGTGCTATGGGCAAGCAAGCCATGGGTAAGTTATACATACTGATCTATCTGTACAATTTTGTAGTAAACTTTTCTTATGTGGGTTTGAATTTCAGGTACAATCGCCTACAATCAAAAGAACAGAATCGACACCCTCATGTACAACCTGGTTTATCCACAATGTCCGATGGTCAAAACTAGAACGATTGAGTTGATCAACTTCGACAAGTTACCAGCAGGTCAGAACGCGACCGTCGCGGTGATGAGTTACAGCGGATACGATATCGAAGATGCCCTGATCCTGAACCGGGCTTCCATAGACCGGGGATACGGCCGATGTCTGGTATACAAAAGCGCAAAAACAACAATGAAGAGATACAGCAACCAAACCTCAGATAGAATCATGGGACCGTCAAGAGACGCCACCACAGGGAAAATCATTAGAGCTCACGAAATCCTAGACACGGATGGAATAGCTGCTCCTGGGGAGATGGTGGAAAATCGACAAGTTCTAATCAATAAACAAATGCCTCCTGCAACCATTAACCCTGGTCCACAAGGTCAGCCGCAAACCGTCGAATATAAAGACGTGCCTGTGACTTACAAGGGTCCTGTCGAATCGTACATAGAAAAAGTCATGGTGACATCGAACTCCGAAGACGCTTTTCTGATAAAAATCTTGCTGCGCCAGACACGAATTCCGGAAATCGGAGACAAATTCAGTTCCCGACACGGTCAAAAAGGAGTGACTGGTCTGATAGTTCAACAAGAAGATATGCCGTTCAATGATCGAGGAATATGCCCTGACATGATTATGAACCCTCACGGTTTTCCATCTAGAATGACAGTTGGTAAAACTATTGAGCTTTTGGCGGGAAAGGCTGGTCTTATGGAGGGAAAATTCCATTATGGTATGTCCTCCTTTTTTCTATCAACATATGACACTGATAAAGATGTCGAAATCTCATTCAAATACTAGTCTCATAATTTTTTAACAGGTACTGCGTTCGGAGGCTCAAAAGTACGTGATGTTTGTCAAGAGCTTGAGAAACACGGGTATAATTATCACGGAAAAGATATATTTTACTCTGGTTTAACTGGAGAGCCTTTGGAAGCCTATATTTATTCAGGACCGGTAAGTTTGTTTACATTTAACCTTTTGGAGCCACTTTTTCCCCCTCAACCCTAAAACTATTGCACATTAAAATGTAATAAATAATAGCTACGTAAAATTTTACTTAATTGTACATTAAAGATTAAAATTAAAAGAGAGGCGCAGATAATCTTGATCGTAACATCTTGAGTTCTGCTATTTGAATATGTCTATATATGAATATTTTTGAGGTCGCTATAAGAACAATACTAAGGAAACGTCCAATCGTCTATGCTCTATGATTGATAAGACTTTTCAATTGTCCAAAATCCACGGCAGGTATACTACCAAAAGCTAAAGCACATGGTCCAAGACAAGATGCACGCGCGCGCTCGCGGCCCCCGCGCCGTCCTCACGAGGCAGCCCACCGAGGGCCGCGCGCGCGACGGCGGACTGCGGCTCGGGGAGATGGAGCGAGACTGCCTCATTGGATACGGGGCCAGGTAACTACGAACTACCCTCCCCAATAGCAATAGTCCGGCCGCGGTGTTGCGTTGTGTTGACGAGACAGCCCACCGAGGGTAGGGCCCGCGACGGCGGACTGCGACTCGGGGAGATCGAGCGAGACTGTCTCATTGGATACGGGGCCAGGTAACTACGAACTACCCTCCCCAATAGCAATAGTCCGGCCGCGGTGTTGCGTTGTGTTGACGAGACAGCCCACCGAGGGTAGGGCCCGCGACGGCGGACTGCGACTCGGGGAGATGGAGCGAGACTGTCTCATTGGATACGGGGCCAGGTAACTACTAACTACCCTCTCCAATAAGGTGTTTTGTTGTGTTGTGTTGACGAGGCAGCCCACCGAGGGACGAGCGCGCGACGGAGGACTAAGAGAGACTGTCTCATTGGATACGGGGCCAGGTAACTACGAACTACCCTCCCCAATAGCAATAGTCCGGCCGCGGTGTTGCGTTGTGTTGACGAGACAGCCCACCGAGGGTAGGGCCCGCGACGGCGGACTGCGACTCGGGGAGATCGAGCGAGACTGTCTCATTGGATACGGGGCCAGGTAACTACGAACTACCCTCCCCAATAGCAATAGTCCGGCCGCGGTGTTGCGTTGTGTTGACAAGACAGCCCACCGAGGGTAGGGCCCGCGACGGCGGACTGCGACTCGGGGAGATCGAGCGAGACTGTCTCATTGGATACGGGGCCAGGTAACTACGAACTACCCTCCCCAATAGCAATAGTCCGGCCGCGGTGTTGCGTTGTGTTGACGAGACAGCCCACCGAGGGTAGGGCCCGCGACGGCGGACTGCGACTCGGGGAGATCGAGCGAGACTGTCTCATTGGATACGGGGCCAGGTAACTACGAACTACCCTCCCCAATAGCAATAGTCCGGCCGCGGTGTTGCGTTGTGTTGACAAGACAGCCCACCGAGGGTAGGGCCCGCGACGGCGGACTGCGACTCGGGGAGATCGAGCGAGACTGTCTCATTGGATACGGGGCCAGGTAACTACGAACTACCCTCCCCAATAGCAATAGTCCGGCCGCGGTGTTGCGTTGTGTTGACGAGACAGCCCACCGAGGGTAGGGCCCGCGACGGCGGACTGCGACTCGGGGAGATGGAGCGAGACTGTCTCATTGGATACGGGGCCAGGTAACTACTAACTACCCTCTCCAATAAGGTGTTTTGTTGTGTTGTGTTGACGAGACAACCCACCGAGGGCCGCGCGCGCGACGGCGGACTGCGACTCGGGGAGATGGAGCGAGACTGCCTCATTGGATACGGGGCCAGGTAACTACTAACTACCCTCCCCAATAACAATAGTCCGGCCGCGGTGTTGTGTTGTGTTGACGAGGGACGAGATGGAGCGAGACTGTCTCATTTGATACGGGGCCAGGTAACTTCTAACTACCTGAGAAATCATCTAGCAAGACCAAGAACTCTTTAGAAAGGCCATCCGCGGGTTGATTCGGCCGATCAATCCACTTGACACAACCAAAACGACACCACCGACGGTGTTATATGGAATCTCCAGTCCATAAGACACCACCGACTATTAGTGATGTTACATACAACCACCAAAGTTGCTTAGTTGTTGATATGAAAACTCCAATTAAGTACAAGCAGTTTCATTAATGAGGTACTTTATATGTCATAAACTCGGTTATTAATTATCGTTAAACTATAGGTAACTTAAAATAATGAAGCTGTTTGCCATAAACGCGTGTCTAGACATCACTAGGGTGGTGTCATATAGACTGGAGATTCCATATGACACCACCGGTGGTGTCAAGTGGAATGATTGGATTCGACACGGTGCCTGAAACAACGCACCGCTCTGCAATACACCGCACACTGATTGGCGCTTGTAATCAATTCTGCTGGCTTTTTATATTCATACCTACTTTTAAACTGATCCTCCATCAATCCATGATCCATTTGTGCTAATTGTGCAACTAGGATTTTTTTTCCGATACTAATAACTATAAGAAAGTGATAGCAATACTTACTTTGGTTTCGCGTTTTCCGAATTGTGACCGTTATTTTGCGCCTTAACCCTTATCATGCTTTTCAGCATTTTTGTCTTTTTTCTCCTTTAATGTATTTGGTTTGTCAGGCAGAAATCGCTTAAAGCATACTTAAAAGTTGATGCCATCTGTATTTTTGTTTTTTATTTTTTTTTGCAATAAAGAGTATTTATTTATTTATTCTTTCCAGCATGCTCCTCCTCGAGCGTCTGATGCTGGCCTCGGATCTCTTCTCGGCGGACATCTGCGGGCACTGCGGGCGGCTGGCGTCGCGCGCGTGGTGCCACGCCTGCCGCTCCTCCGCCGCGTGCTCCACCGTGGACATGCCGTATGCGTGCAAACTGCTGTTCCAGGAGCTAGCCTCCATGAATATAGTGCCGAAGCTGACGCTTAAGAAGTACTCGTAATAAATATGTGGTAGAACTTTGAAGATCAGTGTTTTTTTATTTGTATATTGTAGGTGTACTTTATCTTGCGAAACGAAGTTAAACTAGATGGACAAAAACTATAAAAAATCTAATGACGCGCCTATGAAACGAGCAATAATGGCAGACATTTACGAATCGCTTAGAACTAAGCTATCGTTGTTAACTGGGGGGAAAATCTTCCTATTATCCGATAACATGTCTGTTTACTTGACCTAAGGACAAACAACAGCAAATATTGTAAAAAAATTAAACAACTTAACTAAAAAATAACATAATTTATTTTAAAAATAATCTTAAAACAGCCTCAAGCTCCTATTATCCTTAATACTTTTAATGATGCTTTGATAAAAACTATAAACAGCCATATCATTACTATGAAAAACACGTATGAATATGCACTGTATGAAAACATACGAAACAATAAATATCCTAAACAGTTCCATACAACAAATGCATGGGATCCAAGTCTTCGTAGAGACAGTCTTGGAGGCAGATCTTCGCTGGTCATTCTCTGGTGGCTGACTACATCTTTGATGAATGTGTGTATTGTGATCGGTGGTTGTAGAACTTCGCGCGATGCGTAACCTAACAAGTCGTTTCTGTTCCATAAACTTATCAGTTGATCTCGGTACTGGAATAAAAGAGTAATTTTAAAAATATAAAAATCTTCATTTTGAACTTGTAGATTTTACCGAGAGAGTTTTTTATTTTGCCATAAAGGTATTGCTAAAATTAAATGTTTATTTGAAAAACTCTCACACAAGCAATGGGTTCCTCAAACTAGAACCATTAAATATCATCGTTATCAATTGGCGTGTGTACTTTGGCATTATTTTCATTCTCTTAATCAATTCGTGTGTAAACTATTCAACTCAGCCAAAAAACAATATTGAAAACTTGAGTTACATGCTATGCTTAACATAATTGAATGACTTACGACTTCATTTATTTTGGTCGCAATTTGATAAAGTATTCTGACTAGAATTGTGCTTTCGTAAGACGTGATTGGCATGATATCAGGGTCGCCCATGTAGTGGACATCAGTCGGTTTATTCCTCAGCTAGAAACATAAAAAACTCATTTTTAGAAACAATCTCAAATTTTATTTTAACAAAAAGTAATACAGAAATGTGTTTAGATCTGACGGAAGAATGTTTTTTCAAATTGCTCGTGTGTATGCGGTGATAGCGTAACAAAACATGTGTGGTGTTAAAAATTATCCCAACATTAGGGACTTTGCATTACAATTTTAAAGAAGTTTTTGAGTGTCAAAGCAACACAAAAAAATCTTCAATCTATCTTAACGCTCTCGAAATTAAAATAGAAATGAAATTAAAAAGTAGAATAATTTACCTTATTAGCAATAGAATGCGCAAACGCAGTGGAGTTTGCAAACGAAGAGTGATCTGTGTTTACATCTTCTTCAACTTCCATTGTATTATTATTGACAAATCCATTATCAGAAAGCTATAAAAAACAATTAAATTATCAAACATCTATAATACAAAATAAATATAATATTTTTAAATTAATACATACGCCGTAAATGTTTGAAAAGTTTGTCAAACTCAATGACAAATAAGTAGGAACTTTCTTTGTTTCTTCCAACAGCAATTCATCTTCTGGGCTACTTCCAATCATCAGCCAGTTAACGATTGAAGCCCAGAATCCTGGAAAACATATTTAAGTTTGAATTAATAGCAAAGTTTTGTTGTATTATTAATAGTATTTATTACCAGTGGTAAGTACCCATTTATTGAATAACTAGCGTTTTGCCCGCAGCAACGCATGCGTAAATATACAATTGTCCTACTCACATAATGCAGATTTAGAAAACCTAGATTAAAAATCAAATCTTTTTTCTTTATAATATTAGTTAGTCGTTTTTAAGATGAATATGTTCACATACCTTGACTTTGTTCATTCAGTTTCCTTTGTATATCATCAACTTGTCTTTCTGCAGTTAATTTAGATGCATGGATCTTTCGCAAGAATTCGGTGGCGAATTGTTTTCCGTGTTCGCCCCAAATAGGTTCATATTCAACATTAGATGTTAGGTTCAGTTCAGATATAGCTTGTTTTGCCACTGTGATGTACTTATGTATGGATATCCCATTGTAGTTATAGCTGAAACTTAAAAAAAATAATTATTATTAATAATAAATTGGATTTGCATGAAGCCAAGGGTGGATCCAGGGGGGGTCTTGGGGGTCATAACACCCCCTGGGCTGGGTCAAGCACCTAGGTGGATCCTTTATTAAATGTTAAACATAATGAACTGCGACTTGATCAGGCAGCAGTAAACTTTATATTCACCTGTAATCAAAACCAGAAGCATTGAAACTGGAGTCTGGGCTATGTGGTATTGAACTGACTATTCCATTCTCTAGGTTCCATAAAATTTGTGTTAAATGTGGCTGTGAAAATACCTAAACAAACAAAAGACAAATTGAATCATCTTTTTCAGAGTTTAATTTAAAGATTCAGTTGTGTAGGTGTTTAATTACTTTTCCCAATCTAAACAGCATCACAGCGTTTTTGTATGTCGCCAGGTCTAATCGTAAAAATCGTGGCAATACTAGTTGTAGAATGTATGTGTAGCAGGGGTAGTTCTCTGATATAAACTGTATGTAACTTGCATCTAGTGAACCAACATCTTCATCATTTCTCTGTGTCTGGGAATATCTGTTAAAAACCAATCATGTGTTAAATGGAAAGTGTAAAATAAAGCTGAAGTTTTATTGAAGTTTCGTTTTTTACCTGTCTTGTCTTATACTCTTGTCCATATATCTCCAAGGCTGGATCAGGCTCAGCCACAGCTCTAAAACTAGTCTAAATGAGGCATCCAAAGGCCAAGTGGTCACTAAATGCTTTACATATTGGTACCCTTTGCTGCACATCAACTGACGAGCATACTTTCTCAAGGCTGATGAACGAGTTGCTGGGTCAGTCAATTGTTTAGCTGAGTAGGAATGAATGTGTTTCACTAAAACCCTTACTATTCTTACTCTTTCAGGGCTAGACATCATTGTTGGATAACTTCTTTGCATTATCTACAATAACAAACATAATAAGAAATACTTTTACAAAAGGGAAAAGCATAGATTTATTATCTTCGCTCTCGCTCTTTATAGATGGAGCACTGGTACTCGTAAAATGCGGCAAAACATAAGTGTGCTGAATTCAGCATACTCGAACCTACCCGAGCTTGTGTCAACTTTTATGCAGGGGCGTAGCCGCCGTATCAATTTTTTGGGGCCCTCGAGCTACAGGGGCCATAAAATAGTGAAAACTTAAAATGAATGTATTTTTTTAAACCTACACATTGAATATAGCTTACTTTATTCTTTTTTTTTAAACAAAAAAATCTCCATAAGTCCATACGTTTCCAAAAAAAAATTAAATATTTTTTACAAGATATGGTCTAGATATAGGATTTCTCGTTTGAAAATGCATAGTAAGATCAAAGAGGATAGTCTGACAGAGGATATACTCGTATATAAATAAGTATATTTTGATGAAACTAGTAATAAGCTACTTTAATAAACGAAAACTGGTTCTAAAAGTCACTATTTATTATAACATCCAAAACCCTAGAAACGTGTATAGTAAAACCCATAAATGAATAAGCAAAAAGAAAAATATTCTTTATATTGTCTATAATTGGTGCTTTTACCTTCTTTATTATCCCGCATTTTACAAATACTATGGGCGAGGAGTAATTGTGAATCTATGTTAAAATATTTTTTTATAGGGCCCTTAAAAATATTTTTACTCCTACGCCCCTGTTTTTATATGACATAATATTTGACATTAACCCTTAACCACCTAGCACTAATTTTGTCCTGTTACCACCACCGTGCAGTCGCAAAGACCGCTAATAAATAATTGCGTTGATTTTAGGATTTCAATTAACAAATTTAAGTTCCGTAACAAAACATGTAACTTTATACGCCAATGCTTCGTTTTAGCACCAAATATTTGCTATTAAATTATAAATGTCTTTAAGAACTGAAAAAAATATATATAGCAATTGTTTCGTATTTTTGTAAGTTTTTAACATAAAAAGTAGTAAAAAATAACCATCAATTTTTTTTATTAAAATTATATTTGAATTTTATAAAACATTACGGTCTCTGAGACCGTAGGTAGGTGGTTGATGGTTAAAAAATAGTCAATTTTAATAGTCTAAGATCCGACCGCGTGATTTATACGTTCATATGTTTGATTAATAAAATATAATTTTTATCGATATTTATAACTAAACCAATGCAGATCCGCAAAGGTGGCCATCCAAATTTGGCCGCAATTAATTTTAATTAAAATGTAATTAATTAATTATTTTTTAACAATTACGTTCACCTGTAATTGTTAAAAAATATATTTCATTAGAAAGAAATATACCTGAGATACCGAAAAAGTTCAAGGTGCCATCCCTCACTTGGTCGCAACCGAATGTCAGCCAGGTGTAAACAGGTATAATTTCGTTAAATATATACGTTCATAATGTATTATCATGTTATACATACCAAATTGAAGATTAATTTTTTCCCTACATGATGAATTATGGGTGCCTATGCAGAAATGCCCGCAAATAGTGATTGCCAACGATTAAAGATAAATAAAAGCGAGAGAAATTTAAGATAAACACCGTTTGTCGAATAAAGATAGAGCATGCCAGCTGCTTGTCGTTTTCATGCTACTGCGCATGCGTCCATAGATAAGGTGCTCAACTAAATACCGTACTGAATATTGCAATCATATGTTTTTGAGTCTTATGCGCCACGTTGTTTTTTTTTCAAGTCCAAAATTATAAAACTTTGTTATTATTAATATTGATATATTTCATTCTTAACGTTATTAAAACGTAAGAATAAAATGATTGATGAAAATAATAATAAAAAAATTTTTTTGTATAAAGATAAATTTTAATATAGATTCAAATTAACGTCTTACAGTTAAAAATTATTGTTTAAGTTGAATATAATTAAAAAAATATTGAAAACACTAGTTTTGTAGATTAATTATTATGACATATTATTTTTACTGCTCAATTTTTGGAGTATTTTAAACTCTAAGCAAATACCCGAGCTACTAGTTGAGCACCTTATCTATGGACGCATGCGCAGTAGCATGAAAACGACAAGCAGCTGGCATGCTCTAGCTTTATTCGACAAACGGTGTTTATCTTAAATTTCTCTCGCTTTTATTTATCTTTAATCGTTGGCAATCACTATTTGCGGGCATTTCTGCATAGGCACCCATATCTCATCATGTAGGGAAAAAATTAATCTTCAATTTGGTATGTATAACATGATAATACATTATGAACGTATATATTTAACGAAATTATACCTGTTTACACCTGGCTGACATTCGGTTGCGACCAAGTGAGGGATGGCACCTTGAACTTTTTCGGTATCTCAGGTATATTTCTTTCTAATGAAATATATTTTTTAACAATTACAGGTGAACGTAATTGTTAAAAAATAAATAATTAATTACATTTTAATTAAAATTAATTGCGGCCAAATTTGGATGGCCACCTTTGCGGATCTGCATTGGTTTAGTTATAAATATCGATAAAAATTATATTTTATTAATCAAACATATGAACGTATAAATCACGCGGTCGGATCTCGTACTATAAGAGTAGTTACTAAAATATAACAGCTTGCAAGGAATGTCAGGGGTGATATGCAGATGGCGTTTCAAAACTTTTGAAACATTTATTTTTTATTGCCAAAATGATTGAAAAACGACAAAAAGACAGATGTGTAGTTTCCGTTTTGTCGAGCTTGAATTTTTTACGTATTATTTTGTTGCTCAGCGAGGATGATGAGTAAATAAAAGGTTTGGAATTAAGCGACATCTTGGTTTGTTCCTAGTACTAAGTCAGAAAACATGTCATGGTTTGGTCGGAAGCTTTTCGAACAGTTATGTATGATTTGACACACGAGTTGGCACGAAAATAAAAAACTGCCGCAAGATCAAAGCTATTGTTTACAGGCAGTGCTCCATCTAGTAAGAGCGAGAGCGCAGATAATAAATCTATGGGGAAAAGTTATAACTATGTATGGTAAGTAAAGTCTTACATCAAAACTGATGAAATTAGACTGTTCAACACTCATCCAGATATCCAAAAAAACTTGTAGCACAGTCTCAGATCTCCAAACTTCATTCCGTGATTGATTCTGTGGTGTTGTAGGCTCATTGCTCAATCCAGGCAAATCAGCAATCAGCAAAGATGATGGAGAATATGGCCTAAAATTGATATCATTGTATGATCAAAGATATTAATTTGTATCATGAACAGCTCAAGATTTTAAACAGATGGTAAATTTTACCTATTGGCAGTTTGTAGTGGTGCTACCATTGGGCCTTTTCCAGTGAAATTGGGTAAGTGAGGCAACACAGACACATTAGGGTCAGTTGGTAGGAAATGCACTAGATAATCACAAGCCAGAGCAAAATAAACACTGTTCCAACTGTCCCAAGAACCCTTTTGATGGTTATTACTCACAAGATGCAACGCAAAGCTAAATATGTAGTAGTCAAATGGATCTGATAATATATGTTAAGGAAAATGCTGCTAATTATTATATTATACCCAAATAAAGAAAATATAACTAATTTCTAAAGAAATTTCTTAGAGGCTTATATGTTTTTAAAAGGATACTTAGTGCAAGGCCAACAATATTCATGGTTTGTGTGTCCATATTTAGAAGATCAGCATAAAACTGAGCACATCTGCCTCTCTCTAAAGTTATCTGCAACTCTAACTGTAACAATTAGTAGCAACAGTAAGTAGTGTAAGTTAAAATCAAATCATTAATGATTTCTTAAGATGAAATTGCAATTGGTACTTACTGGCAATTCATTGCAAGGTAAGTTGTATTTTAATTGTGGATCAGATAGGAGTTTGTAGCACAGGCGGAACATCGGCCCTTGAGGATCCAAAAAGTTACTAACAGCATCAAAATCATATCTATTAGTGTTATATGTTATCGTTTGAAGACTCCAACCTCCCGCGAACGGCGACGCAAATATATTGCTTATCAGCTGAGGAAATAGAGCCTGTAGATCTTTCAATGGAGCTTGATCAATAATCCGCGCTAATTCCAAAAGTTTCTGTTGCAGTGGTAAGTTTAGACAAGTATAAAATTGATTCTGAAAATGTAAGGTTATGCAGTATAAACTATCAAGTTGTCGTTACAGTATAATTCGTGGAAATATATATTTACCATTGTTTCCTGCGTCATGATGACAGCATCCCTTGGCACTATTTACTTAAGGGAAAGAAAAGGGGATTCTGGATGGAGCCGGTAGTATTTCAAAACTCAACAAAACAGACTGTCACAGAAATAAAATAATGACAAACCGCATCTTAATAGGGCTGCCAGATGTGATTTTCTAATTTTCACAAGTTCTGTAAAAATAATCGCCTATTTTGATTTCGAAAGAATAACAATCAATAAAATATGTAGCTATCCTTTCCTTGGTAATAAAGTAAAGAATATTTATATTGCGTTTTGTTACAATAATGTGTTCTTTTATTAATTCTATCAATTTTAGCTATAAAAACGTGTTCATGTATTTGTTACCGACCGATTAACAGTTTGCGACTACATTGTGCAATACTGTAATACCTCAATGGAGAATGTTAACAAATTTTGATTATTATCTCTTCGTATTCTCTGTCAAAAATAAAAAATACTGGCGAAAGAATTATTTCGATGCGTCAATTAGTTTCCGATTTATAATTTATAATTAAAATAAGTTGCTACCGCACGACGCGGGCTGCCGGTGGCGGTGTGACGTCACACCACAACTCGCTCGGTCTGGCTCACACAGTACGCTCGCGGTCGCGCACACTTGTCGTCTCAATTAAACCTAAATACTTTTAAAAATGACTAATCCAACTACTAGGAAATCATGTGTTGTGCCTAAATGTAAAAATACAACTATCAATTCGCCGGAAAATTGGTTTTTTACAGTGGAGAATGTTAACAAATTTTGATAATTATCTCTTCATATTCTCTGTCAAAAATAAAAAATACTGGTGAAAGAATTATTTCGATGCGTCAATTAGTTTCCGATTTATAAGTAAAATAAGTTGCTACCGCACGACGCGGGCTGCCGGTGGCGGTGTGACGTCACACCACAACTGGCTCGGTCTGGCTCACTCAGTACGCTCGCGTTCGCGCACACTTGTCGTCTAAATTAAACCTAAATACTATTTAAAATGTCTAATCCAACTGCTAGGAAATCATGTGTTGTGCCTAAATGTAAAAATACAACTATCAATTCGCCGGAAAAGTTGTTTTTTCAGTTCCAAAGGATACATACATACATCACCAAATCTTTTAACTTAAACATAACCAATACCATTAAACAATTTGTTAGTAAAAATACAAATAAATAAAAAAGGTTTAGTTCATATCATCTACATTTGCAATAAAAAAATAAATTAAATTACTTAAATAAAATAGTAAAGGTAAAGTGCATCTGTAACGTTCAACTACATCTAGATCGTATAGGTATCCTACTTCCTAGTAATACCTATAATAAACGCGGAAGATTGTGTTTGTGTTTGTTATCTTTCAGACAAAAAGTACTGAACGGATCTGGACGAAGACTGAAATAATCCATAGGCTTCTTTTAATCCTGGGAAAATGTACAGTTCACGAGGGAAATGCGGGCGAAGCTGCTAACTAAAGCTAGTTAGTAATAAATCAATGCATGTATTTATTTAAATTTACTTAGAAGAGCGGTATCTTTGTATACATCCTAGTTGCCGCCCGCGACTCCGTTCGCGTAGAAGTCGGTTTCCGTGGGAATGAGAAGTTTTCCCGCGGTAAAAAATACCATGACAGTTTTATACATATTTTTTCTATTCACTCGCTATCGCAAATATCACTTGCCACTTGACTTGGGGGGGAGTAGTTTTTACGTGTAAGAGTAACAAACATTCATAGTATGGATATACTCACAAACTTTCATTTTTAATATTAGGATGATGTACCTACCTATAGCTACAAAACTATGATACATGATTTTTTGTCTTTAACGTAAAAATAATAATGATAGGTAGGTAGGTACCTACTTCTACTATTGGACTTGCATTCTTCCATTAGTATTTTTATTATATTGGTTACTTTGTTTTGATAAAACAGTTTGGAACATATCAATAATTTCGGCGGCAACAAAATCACTATTTATTGATAAATAATGCGCAGTCATTAATTTATCTATTTTAGATAGATAACACGATTACCTTTTTTCGAATCCTATATCCAATTTATTAATAGAATAATATTAACTATTAACGTATAATAACGAATAATATTTATATTTACTAATACGCGACCGAAAACACAAAAAAATAATACATTAAATGTTAAAAAAATAAAAAAAAAATAAAAATACTGCGCCAGCTATATGCGCCACCGCTGGCGTGTTGTTGTAATACGTCACAAGCGGTCACGTGACTGTTAGCGGGACTCGATATTTTTCGAAACTTTGAATGCCTATAAAATCAAAACTACTGGGTATTCTTGATTACAACAAAAACTAGTGTATTTGTATGCATACAGGCTTTACTGAGACAAAATTTCAAGCGATTTGGCATACCTAGTAACATTCTCCGTTCCAAAGGATACATACATACATCACCAAATCTTTTAACTTGAACATAACCAATACCATTAAACAATTTGTTAGTAAAAATACAAATAAATAAAAGAGGTTTAGTTCATATCATCTACATTTGCAACAAAAAATAAATTAAATTACTTAAATAAAATAGTAAAGGTAAAGTGCATCTGTAACGTTCAACTACCTACATCTAGATCGTATAGGTATTCTTCTTCCTAGTAATATAATAAACGCGGAAGATTGTGTTTGTTTTTGTTATCTTACACACAAAAAGTACTGAACTGATCTGGACGAAGACTGAAATAATCCATAGGCTTCTTTTAATCCTGGGAAAATGTACAGTTCCCGAGGGAAACGCGGGCGAAGCTGCTAACTAAAGCTAGTTAGTTAGTACTAAATCAATGCATGTATTTATTTAAATTTACTTAGAAGAGCGGTATCTTTGTATACATACTAGTGGCCGCCCGCGACTCCGTTCGCGTAGAAGTCGGTTTCCGTGGGAATGAGAAGTTTTCCCGCGGTAAAAAGTACCCTATGTGTCATTCTGATGTGTAACCTACTGCAAAGTTTCATCCAAATCCGTCCAGCCCCCCAAGTCAAGTGGCAAGTGATATTTGCGATAGCAAGTGAATAGAATAAATTTTTGACAAGCTTGCAATTTGACAGTTTCATACATATTTTTTCTATTCACTCGCTATCGCAAATATCACTTGCCACTTGACATGGGGGGGGCAGTAATTTTTACGTGTAAGAGTAACAAACATTCATACATCCATACTCACAAACTTTCACATTTATAATATTAGAAGGACGTACCTACCTATAGCTACAAAACTATGATACATGATTTGTAGTCTTTAACGTAAAAAAAATAATGATAGGTAGGTAGGTACATACTTCTACTATTGGACTTGCATTCTTCAATTAGTATTTTTATTATATTGGTTATTTTGTTTTGATAAAACAGTTTAGAACATATTGTTACGAGCTGGGGTTCGGGACAGAAATGAAAAATGCCAGACTACGTGTTCCGATATTTATTATCACACTCACTCACAAAACACTCACAAAACACTCACAGTAATTATACACAGCACAACGCACTGAGAATCGCAGGTTTACTAATCGCACTGATAGTTCCGTAATCGTAGCCAAAATAAGACTGACTACGCGGCGATGGGCCGCGCCTTTTATACTCCAAACAAACAAAAAGAAACTTTCTCGATTAATCCTAATAACTCGCGAAAGAAGTAAACAAACAAATTATTCCGGAAGGAACACGTTAGACAGCTTTCGCCCTTATGCGTAAACAATAGAGGCTTTATTGGCTTGCACTCGAACACAATGGTTGTCGTTCAAACGTAGACACATGTAGATAGTTCTCGATCGCGGCGCGTGAGCAGGTAAAAGGTTATGGCGCGTAACACTGCCCCCTCCTTAAGAGATGCTCGTCCCGAGCATCGTCACTGCCATGGTACCGCGCCAAGCGATCCACATGCACCACTTTGGGCGCCCCTCGAGGCTCCTTCCGAATCCGGTACGTGATGTCGTTGATTCTGGTCACCACACGATACGGTCCGTCCCATTTTGCCTGAAGTTTTGGAGACCTTCCTTTGCTGCGGGTTGGATTGTGCAGCCACACCAGTGATCCTTCAGCAAATCCAGGATTGACAATCTTCCGGTCGTAACGGGTCTTCATTTTCTCCGACATTAGCTGTCCAGATTCCCTGACGTGGTCGTGGATGTCATTCAGCTTTTGTCGCAATTCATTTGCGTAATCAGTAATGCTGTTTGGTGTGTCCGGTGGAGTTCCCGTAATTAGATCTGCCGGCAGTCTCAGTTCTCGTCCGAAGTTAGCGAAAGCAGGGGTGACGGTAGTGCTCTCGTGGACTGCGCTGCGGTAAGATAGCAGGAAAGGCTGAATGTGCTTGTCCCAATCCCTTTGCCTGTTTTCTACCACTCTTGCGAGGTATCTCTCCAGGGTTTGGTTGAATCTCTCGACCATTCCGTCAGACTGAGGGTGATACGAGGTAGTCCTGGTCTTGTGGATTCCCAGCACCCGGCAAGCCTCCTGGAATATCTGGGACTCGAAATTTCGTCCCTGATCACTATGGATTTCCAGGGGTACTCCAAAACGGCAGAAGACCTCATTGACCAGTTTATCAGCAACTGTGGTAGCTTCTTGATTAGGAATGGCAAAAACTTCTGGCCACTTGGTAAAGTAATCCATGACCACCATGAAATACTTGTTTCCACTTTCACTCTCCGGGAATGGTCCAGCAATATCCAGGGCTATGCGTTCCCATGGTGCTCCGACGTTGTATAGTTTCAGTGCCCCTCTGCTGCGTGTGTGTGGTCCTTTAACAGCCGCACACCTTGTGCATTTGCGGCACCAGTCCTCCACATCGTCCCGACAGTGCAGCCAGTAAAATCGCTCACGAATCTTTAAAAGGGTCCTTTTCACTCCCAAGTGTCCTCCTGAGCATCCATCGTGATACAGCTGCATAATTTCCGGAACTTTGGCCTTTGGAACAACCATTTGAAGATGACACTGGTCACCTTTTGCATTTTCCCATCTTCGGTGAAGGACTCCATCTTGGACAAGGAGGCTGTCCCATTGCGCCCAATAGCCCTTCATGACTGCGCTTCTTCCAGCGATGTGACTCCATCCAGGTCTAGGCACATTAGCCTCAATCCAATCCAGCACCGGCCCGATGTCGTTATCTTCCTGTTGTGCACGACGTAGTTCTTCCTTCCAGCCACTGTGGATTTCAGTCTTCAGAGCTCGAACTGCCAAAGTCTCTTTAGCCTCTTGTCTGACGCAATGTTTACAGTCATCAGAGCACGGTCTCCTTGAAAGTGCGTCTGCATTCCCATGAGACTTCCCGCTGCGGTGCTGTATTTCAAAGTCAAACTCCTGTAGCTGTTCGATCCATCGTGCTACTTGTCCTTCTGGATTTTTGAATTGCAAAAGCCATTTTAATGCAGCATGATCTGTCCGTAGATAAAATTTGCGTCCCAGCAGGTATTTGTTGAAATGCTGCAAAGTTTTCACAATGGCCAGCAACTCACGCCGCGTAACACAGTAGTTTCTCTCTGGTTTTGATAGCGCTTTGCTGAAATAGGCTATCACAACTTCTCGATCTCCTTTTCTTTGAGATAACACTCCACCAATCCCTGTGTTGCTGGCGTCCGTATCCACGATGAAATCGTTCTTGGTGTCAGGAAAACCAAGAATAGGTGTTTTGCAGAGTCGCTTCTTCAGTTCATAGAACGCAGCATCGCAGTCCCCATCCCAACAGAATGTTCGTTTTTCTTCCGTAAGCTTGTGTAAGGGTCTTGCAATATCGGCAAAGTTCGGGACAAACCGCCGATAATAAGAGCACAAGCCCAAAAATGCTCTTACTTCTGTCTTATCTTTCGGGACAGGCCAATCCTTAACTGCTTCGGTTTTCTCTGGATCAGTTTGTACTCCTTCTCGCGATACGATGTGTCCCAAGAACTTCACTTGTCGTTTGAAGAATAAACACTTTTTGGGGCTCAGTTTTAGATTTGCTGCACGTATTTTCAACAGTACTCGGTCCAAGTTTTGTAGGTGGTCTTCAAACGTGCGCCCAACAATGATTATGTCATCGAGATAGACAAGACAGGCGTCTCCAATCAGTCCAGAGAGAACCAGCTCCATTAATCTCTCGAAAGTAGCCGGGGCATTACATAGTCCAAACGGCATTACATTGAAATGCCACAGGCCTTTCCCCGTAGAGAACGCCGTTTTCTCTTTGTCCTTTGGATCTAACTCCACTTGCCAATAGCCGCTCTTCAGGTCAAGGGTGGTGAACCACTTCATCCCCGATAGTGTATCCAACGTGTCATCTATCCGCGGCAGTGGATAGCTGTCCTTTTTTGTCACGTCGTTGAGTCGGCGATAGTCGACGCAGAACCGCATACTGCCGTCCTTCTTCTTGACGAGCACCACAGGAGAACACCACGGACTCGATGAAGGCTCTATAATCCCGTTCTTCATCATCCCCTCGATTGTGGCTCCCACTTCTTTGTCTCGTGCGACCGGCAACCTTCTGGGTCGTTGACGGATGGGCCCTTCATTTCCGGTATTTATCGAGTGCTTCACCAGTCCAGTCTTCCCAATATCGGCGTCACTCGTCGAGAAGATATCCGCGTACTTGAGTAACATCCTCTTGGCTCTTGTCATTTCTTCACTGGACAGGTCTTTGCGGCAGTCGTCCAGCAACGATGAAATATCGTAGGTCGCTGGAACCCGTTTAGTGGATGTTTCACATTTCCGCAGCCAAGCCACCTCATCAAAGGTCCCAATTAACGTTCCCTTCTTCAGGATGTGTTCGTCGTAACTCAGGTTAAGTACGCGCACTGCGGAGCACTTCGATGTTCTCACTAGAGTTCTCGCAACCACCCATGGTTGATTCTTGCTTGCACCTTCCAGTAGCACACATCTATGGTTCCGGTCAGCATTCTGTGGTAGACTCACAGGTACCATGGTTTCCGATCTAGGTGGCAGTACAGTTCTTCTGGTACAGTACACCTTTCCGGACGAGCCACCATCCATGCAGATTTCTTCCGTACCACATATCAGTGTCCCTTGGTTAACATCGATGGTACAGTGATGTTCACGCATGAAATCCAAGCCCAGGATACAGTCATCGACGATGTCTGCCACAATCACTCGATGCCAGAATGTCTTCTCTCCTAATCTCATCTTCACTTGTCTCTCGCCTTGAACGGGTATGCGCTGACCGGTTGCTGTTAGAAGTTGTATCCTTTCATTGTTCCAGTAGGTGTCCCCAAAGCAGCGATGAGCAAGTCGGGAACTGACCACAGTACGCGAAGCTCCAGTATCCAGTGTCAGCTTGCACGGCGTCTCATTTATTTCGCCTCGGATGATCAGGCTGTTCCCATCGTGTGCCTGCGAGATGTAGATTTTTGGGGCCTTGTTAGAACCAGCCAGCACTCGCTGGACATCATCCACCCGCACCTCGTGCTCTCGTCGTTGGTCTAACTTCTTGGGGCAGCTCGACCTTAGGTGTCCCCTGTCCCCACAACCATAGCACCTGGGGGCTAATCTTTCACGTCTCCATTGTGGCACTGGTTGTACCACTTCCCTGATGCGATGGGGTCTTGGGTCTTGGCGTACCGCCTCCACCTCCAACGCGTGAGCCAGCGCCTCCTTGAGGGACTCGTGGTGTCCGAGTCTCACCGCCGCTCGAACCTCCAGGTCCCTGATTCCGTCGACAAATGCCTGGACCAGAAGGCCGTCGACGAGTGAAGGCGCTGACTGGTACGCCTTCCTTACTAGTTTCTCCACCTCCAGGGCCCACTGTTGTAGGTTTTCGGAGGCTCGCTGCGCTCTATCCTTGAGCTGCGCTCGGAAGACATGCTCCAAATGAGCGTCGCCATAGCGGGCCTCCAAGGCCTCCATCAGCTGCTCGTACGACGCATCCGTCCCAAGGGCCTCCAGGACAGTGAGGGCTTGGTCACGCAGGCCCAATGTAAGCGCCGTGAGAGCTTGCTCCTTCGTCCAAGCGTTGGCTTTCACAACGGCCTCAAACTGTTTCCGGTAGGCCGACCACGACGATGTTCCATCAAATGGTGGCACCTTAAAGCCTCGGCCCGATGAAGGAGTTACTGCAGGTGCCGTGATCCCATCTGCCACCTTTAGGACGTTGAGGTTCTTTTTGATGTCCGCCAGCTGGGTCTCCGCCGTTGCGATGCGGGTTTCGTGGCACTCGAGCCGGGTTTCGTGGCACTCGAACCGGGTTTCGTGGCCTTCCAGCTTTTCTTTAATAGCGGCGATGTCCTTGCCGATGACAGTGCGCAGATCTTTTATGAGCAGGGTTTGCTCCTCCTGTCGCCGCACCTGGTCTTCTTTGTTGCGCAACATTTGCTCCTCCAGTCGTCGCGCATGTTCTTCCTGACGGCGGGCCTGTTCTTCTTTGTTGCGCAACATTTGCTCCTCCAGTCGTCGCGCATTTTCTTCCTGATGGCGGGCCTGTTCTTCTTTGTTGCGCAACATTTGCTCCTCCAGTCGTCGCGCATGTTCTTCCTGGCGGCGAGCCTGTTCCTGTAGCAGCGCCATCAACGCGGCCAGGTCCGATGACGCCGCAGGTGCCGGAGGCTCCGAGGAACCGGCCGCTGCTTCACCAGTGAAGCGCCGATGGTCCGCTTCTTGCTGGCGCTGCTGACTCCTTGTGCGGGCCCTTTCCGCACTCGGCGAAGTATCGTCTTTCGGCATCACAGGCATTTTTTCCATCCCCGCTTCTGACACCAATTGTTACGAGCTGGGGTTCGGGACAGAAATGAAAAATGCCAGACTACGTGTTCCGATATTTATTATCACACTCACTCACAAAACACTCACAAAACACTCACAGTAATTATACACAGCACAACGCACTGAGAATCGCAGGTTTACTAATCGCACTGATAGTTCCGTAATCGTAGCCAAAATAAGACTGACTACGCGGCGATGGGCCGCGCCTTTTATACTCCAAACAAACAAAAAGAAACATTCTCGATTAATCCTAATAACTCGCGAAAGAAGTAAACAAACAAATTATTCCGGAAGGAACACGTTAGACAGCTTTCGCCCTTATGCGTAAACAATAGAGGCTTTATTGGCTTGCACTCGAACACAATGGTTGTCGTTCAAACGTAGACACATGTAGATAGTTCTCGATCGCGGCGCGTGAGCAGGTAAAAGGTTATGGCGCGTAACAATATCAAACATTTCGGCGGCAACAAAATCACTATTTCTTGATAAATAATGCGCAGCCATTAATTCATCTATTTTAGATAGATTACACGATTACCTTTTTTCGAAACCTATAAGTACCCAATTTATTAATAGAATAATATTTACTATTAACGTATAATAACGAATAATATTTATATTTACTAATACGCGACCGAAAACACAAAAAAATTATACATTAAATGTTAAATAAATAAAAAAATAAAATAAAATACTGTGCCACCTATATGCGCCACCGCTGGCGCGTTGTGGTAAGACGTCACAAGCGGTCACGTGACTGTTAGCGGGACTTGATATTTTTCGAAACTTTGAATGCCTATAAAATCAAAACTGCGGGGTATTTTTGATTACAACAAAAACTAGTGTATTTGTATGCATACAGGCTTTACTGAGACAAAATTTCAAGCGATTTGGCATACCTAGTAACATTCTCCATTTAGACAATAGATCCAGTGGCAAAGACATATTTGTAAACAACCGCATCAATTATTGTAAGAAGAAAACCAACAAAAAGAAGGATCATTTTTTTCTCCTAACCCCGACGCGCGCGGGGTACATGACATACACCAAAAAACAGATAAAAATAAGGAGAATAATTATGGCAAAGCGAAATGTTGCGCACTCTTGCGCACTTGGAGTAAAACGCACTTTTATATATTTTTCCATACATTTTTTTTTTCAAAATCCGTTTTTCGTGTCATAATGATGAATGACTCTTAAGGTAGATGATATAAGATGTCCTACAACGCCTTCATATCACTTGCCAATAAGAAAATCACATTTAAAAAAAAAAGTTCCCAATGACTATGGAGACCCCTTTTTCGTCCCACTGTGCCATAGGGGAATGCATTAGGCGACAATCTCGCCAGGGTTGTAACTTTTCGCCCGAATATATATATAATACCTCAAAATGGCAATACTGTTTTGTAAGTCTGTCACTTACTTTACTGTCAAACTCAAATAATAATAAAGTGAGTTCCGATTGACACTAACAACGCCTACGCTTTAATGCATGAGCTTACGCGCTCCGAATCGCTAACATGGCGCTTAAGCACAATATCAACAGAATACGGGTAGGGAACTATGATAGACATAGAAACTCAGCGATTTTTATTACTCGCAATGTGTATGACGGAGTCATAAATTTATTATTGGTCTTCGCTTCGCGGGTTTTGCGGCACATTTTTATTTTCGAGGCAGCTCGTGTGTCAAAATAAAATACACAGTAAAAGAACCAAATATGGAGTTTATAAGGATTATGTTTTCGTTTTTGGTCTATATTTTTTACGTTTTACTATACACGTTTCTAGAATTTTGGTCGTTAGTAAATAGTGTCCTTAAGAATAAGTTTTAGATTTTTAAAATAATATTAGGTATTACATACTAGTTTCATCAAAATTATGCTAATTAAATATACCCTCTTTCAAACTCTAGTTATGAAAATCTAATATCGGACACCTAAATAAATATACACAAAATATTCACAATTGGACAGACGCTTCATTTGCTGCTCATTCTTTCGTTATCAATGGTTCCACCAATAATTACAAAAATTAACAATAAAGTTACCCCTGTCACTTAAAAAAATAAATGTACCTACTTGCGACACGATTCTTACTAGAAATTCTAAATTTTTCAAATGAAAATACCTACGTCTGGAAAAAGGGCTATTTTCGAAAACAAATTGCGGATAGCCCTCAAATTTGATTCCATAGCACTTTAAATACTGGCACAACTGATTGAGAGTTGCTATTTAAATAAATAATTTACCAGTCGATGTTGATGAAAAACCATAGTTGGTGCTCTTATTACTACACTATACGATAAGCTTCTGACTAGACCATGCCATGTTCTCGGAGTTAGTACTCAGAGACAAATCAAGATGTCGCTTAAGTAATAAATAATTACTCATCAGTTTTACTGAGCAATAATTAATACTAGAAATATAAGAAAAAAGATTTAACATTGTATTGAAAAAAACCGGTTTATTTATATTATAATTAGGTTTCTAACTTATTATAAGCATGCTAGTTCGTATTAGGTAAATTACGCAAAATTCAAAGCAATCTACAAATTACTAAACAAAACTTTGTGGAAAGTAGACAAATCTGGTTCCACATTTGAATTGGTGCTGTACAAAGTTGGTGTATTGCTGCTCCTGAAAAGATAAGGAACATTTTAGGTGAGGATACGAATGTGACTCCATCTATTAGGGGACAATATGATATTGGCCAATGTCTAGCAGATAAAGTCTTATGGCCCGGTAGGCAACTTGTTGGTTCGCATTTGCATTTTACGTAAGTAATGTAACCCTTTTATTGAAAACTAGTGGCCGCCCGCGACTCGAAATCGGTTTCCCGTGGAAATAAGAAGTTCTCTTGAGGTAAAAAGTACCCTATGTGTTATTCTGATGCATTACCTATATAACTGTAAAGTTTCATCCAAATCCATCCAGTAGTTTTTATGTGAAAGTGTAACAAACATCCATACATCCATCCATACATACTCAAAAACTTTCCCGTTTATAATATTAGTAGGACTAAAATTACAATTTAAACAAAGAGACAACATTGTATACAAAATAATAAAATGTCTACATCAAATGAAATAATGCAAATCTAAGACGAAAACTACCATCCATTATTTTCAACACTAACTTCCAAATCTCTAAACAAAACTATAAATATTGCTCACGCTTCAGCAATAATATAAGAAAAATACTAATAGCAATTATTTGTATCTGGCAAAATTTGCGTTCTCTGAAACGTTTGGTAATGACCAGACTATCACACCAACTACATATGTATCCCTAAAGAAAGCGCATTAAGTGCTTCTTTAGGGATTAATTATAGCCACAATACAATGGACTGGGGGAGAACCTAGTTACCTAGACATTATTCAATTTAAAAAAGATATTATAACTGATTAGGCCCGAACCGGAATCTTCCACCTAACAGTCCAATCAAAAACAATACTACAAATTATACCTATACAATCACACATTAATAAATTATGAAACATGCTTTTTAATCCGCATGAAGGCCAATCATAATCAAAATAAAACATATACATTTACACAAACCTAGATGGTGCAGAGTTAGGTACAGTGTTTGTCCGAGGGGTGACTAGCAGGCAATTCATTGGTTGTCCATCAAGTTGCCTGTTATGGTAGAGGTCAACGGCCCGTTGTGCATCTTCGACAGTTTTATATATTACTTCAGCTGTTCCTGGACGCACCAACCTGGACTCTATCATTCCTCCAAGGTCTCCAAACAGCTCCTAGAATAAAATAAAACGGAAGCTGTACAAAGATATGTACACTTTCATGGAATAGAGAACTCAATTTAAGTTTGTTGGCGCTGCAAGAGAAAAATCTGATACCATCTTTTTTATTTGTTTACGGTATAACGAATTTGTAGAGATTATTATTCAGGAGGAAAATTACATTCTTGATTCAATATCTTTCAATAATCCGCATAATTGCGCCCACAATTCGCGCATTACCTCTGATCTTAGACTTGCTAGCAAGTTTCAACAGCATCATGAAATGAAATAGATATATTTAAGGGCACTTTATCAGCATTGGGACCAAATGTATTAATAATTATTTTGTAGTTAGTAGTTTGGTATTATAAGTATCTTCATTCGACTTATTCAAGTAATTTCTGAGGCTATCATTATTTAATTTGTAGAATTTGCAACTGTTCTAATTTCAATATTGACTTGATAATTATATAATCCAACAAATGTGACCTAACTTGCATGATACTTAAACCTTATGTAGTGTTTAATTAATAAATAAAAAGGATTGTATATTTACCTCAATATCACTACCAGTCACAGTGTTCCTAAGGTTGCTTACAATGATACGGTATTCAAGAGTGGGCACTTCAAAAACGTCAGATTTCTTCTCACTGCGTAAAGCCGCCATGGGGCGTTTCTTCAGGATCGAGGGTGGCCTCGGTGGGCTTTTTTCTCTTTCTTGATAAGCAGATCTTCTTGTTTCTTGCGAAGGTCTTTAAACATTATTAGTAGATATAAATTATAAGTCCTTATTTGATTTCTGCTAAGATTATTGTCAATGAAACTCCATTTTATAACAGATTTCTTTCCTAAAGCTATTTCACTCAGGTGATAGTAAAAGTACCCTGATAACATAGCATTTCAGTTGTAAAAATTTTAAGTTATATTTTCAGTAGGATTACTCCTTACTTCCAACCTCACAAACTATACCTTCTTCTCAGTAACTTAAAGATGGTTCTACAGAGTTAAAAATGAATTTGAGTAATTGAATTGTCTCAAATTTCCAACTTAAAATATGATCACAGTTTTAAAATCCTGCATAGTCAGGTTAATAAATATTTAAAAGTTGTTTTGTATTTTCTTACCTGTTCACTACAATAGCATTTCTGCTGCTGTGAATGTCATTGTTTTGGGTCACAATCTTTAATTGTAAATTGGCAGTCCTAGTCAAAGGGGTCCTGTGATGACCCATATGATTCCCATCCATAGGATCATCTTCAATACCGATGTCATTTTCAATAGTTCTCACTATGGGTTTAGGTCTCCTGTCTAAATAAAAAAATATGTTAGTATTGAAGGTATTTATGCAATTATTAATCATGGTTAAGTTAAAATTGTTACCATATGATTTATTTTCAATAGTACGATTACCCAAGTATTTTCTGGAAGATATTTGTCTCTTCGCCAACATTTTTGATTGTGAGAGAGGCTGTGATACAACTTGGCGTGATGGATCCGAGAACACTGATAAATTTAAAAGTTAAGTTAGAAAGCATGTTTAGTTAAGTTGTTTAGAATGCCTTAAAGAGATACTTACTTTTTTCTTTATTTGCATTTTTTCTGAAGTTATTGTTGCGGTTATTGTTAAATTTGTGGACTTTATTTTGCACAATGTTCTGTAAAGGTCAAATAAGTAAAAAAATGTAAAGAGTTATTGTTTGGTATGATGAAGATAATGCGAAAATTAAAGCACATAAATTGAAAGCTTAGAGTGGGGGTTTATTTTTGTTTTAGATACAACATTAATTTAGAGATTGAGCAGTCAGAACTAAATTTAGAAGGTGAATAAGGCTGCTATAGTACAGATATAAAAACCTTATTTTTTCGCAATTGCTCTAGTTTTAGTCGAGCATCTTTTTGCCGGGCTAATTCTGCTAATTTTTCTCGAGCATCTGTGATCTGTGTTCTTTTTCTCATTATTATTTTGTTCCTTGCATCAGCTATAGGTAGTTTCTTTACAGGAGCAGACTTTGTCATAGCATTGGTTTTAACAGCTTGTTTTTGTTTGCTAAAATGAGAAAAATATATTTAAATAGAGCTTGAAGTTTTTGATGGCAAGTTGATAGTCAAATATTACCTGAAATTATTTCGTTTCTTTTTAATTATATCTTCTAAGCTCATTTCCATTAAGGATGCCATGTCGAACAGATACAAATATGCTGAAGATGCTTCACAATCACCTTCTTCAGTAGGTAAAAATCTAAATTCCCGAGGTTAGCTGTTAACTTGATATTTTTCGCTTCCCACGATCTCCCCTTACTGCAAACAAATTGTGTTTGCTATTGGTTCCGCATCTTTCTTGCTTATTGATTGCAATGTAGCTGTGAAAGTTTTAAATTTTGCTGCATGCAACACAAATGTAATAGGCAGTAAAAAAAGAAAAATTCTTCCTTTGCTTGTTTAAACTCACTCATCAGAAATTGTTCGCTGCCACAGATAGGGATGAATGAAACGATACGTACGTACGAGTAAATACAAGTACTTACTCGATTCTTTCCTTCCAGTACCAAGTACTTTTTGTATCGATACTTTGGAACTAAGTATCGAGTAGGTATCGGTCAAAAGTACTGATATCGGTATGCCAATCACAATGTCACTTTTTTATTTTAACGTTGATAAAAATATTGCATTTCATAAATTTATTTTAACGCATCCTAGTCTTAGTTTTGTATAGTTGGCAAGCTTGCTTATGCGTTTAGTCGCCGCCCGCCATTTTTATTGTCATTGACATTGTTTTTGTTCGTTCCGCTTCCTAGCTTTGTTCGTTAGTCCTAAATTTAACAATAGTCGGCATTTTGTACTTATTAATATAAAAAACTAATACTTATTACGGATTTAACTCAACTTTCCAAAAACAATTCGATACGATTAAGTATCGATACTTTTCAATCGATATCGAGTAAGTATCGATACCTGACGACCGATACTGTATCAAATAAAAGTATCGATACCTCAATGGTATCGTTTCATCCCTAGCCACAGGTACAGGGTTGCCAGATGTAATTTTCAAATTTTCACCAGATTCAATTATTTTTTTCGCTAATAATAATTTTGGAAAAAAAAACATCAATCTGGATTTGGAAGAAAATAAGTAAAGGTTCTTTTTTTTATAAATATTCTTTCCTTAGTTCCTTGGTCATAAAGTTAAGGATATTGTTTTTTGATGTTTGTTTTCCTTTTACCCAATTTTTTACCCCATTTTTCCAAAACAATACTAAATTAAGAAATATTTTCTTTCATTATTATTGAATGAAACTACCAATAATTTCAACTGAAAAAACGACTTCATGTAACTTTATTAAATAAGAGTAATATGTAAAAGTTTTTCTGTAAGATCTTGTTTTATTATTATTTTTAAAGATTCTGCACAATCTTACAAAAATGTGTAAAAATAAAGAAAACTACCAACTATCTGCTGGCCATTTACATTTTAATATACATGTAACAATTATTTCTACAAAAGCGATAGCTACGCAATAGCAAAGCTTGAACGAAATTGATTGAATGAATTGAATGAAACAATATGGAGGGCCATTCGAGTTACCTATCCTATCTTTCCTACCCATAATACCCATTTTATGTCATTCAGTGATGGATAGTTTATTTTGTGTTGGTTAGGATTTATTTTATTTGGGCTCTAGATAATTATAAGCCTGGGAAAACGTTAATAAGAGACTTAAAAAAAAGAAACCCAAATTAATTTTTTGATATTTTGACCCTTACCAATAGTAAATGATTAGTTTTGTTTTGTGTACAATCACCCCATTTTAAAGGGAAATACTACTGTGGACGTACTAGTGCATTAGTTTTTCCTCTCCGTAGAATATTGGTGCAATTAGACAAATTTAGGATGGAAAAAGAAGAAGGAGAAATGAGTGATGACCATATGGAAGTAGAAGATGAAGATTCCCGTCCTATCGTTGCGAAGATTGATACTGTGGAAGAAGATTGTGCAATTGTAAGTGCACAGTTTATAAAATGAATTAACTATATAGTTCCAGCATACTTAACTAAACAACTTACTTATTTAAACTATGTATGTATGTATTTGACAAACTTATGCGCAATGCAAAGGCAACACAACTATTTAGCCAATTTGTTTCTCCATGTTTGAATTTTTATCAGTAAGTATTGTGTAAAATATAAAATTTATTGCAGGTATACAAAGCTGAGAAAAATGGCCCGATTGTAAAAAAATTGGAAAAAGTTGATGCGGCTAAACTTGAAGAGAGAGCCCAGCGGTTTGGTTTGAATCTTACTGGTAGCCGAATTGTGACACAGAAACAGATAGACGAGTTGTACAACAGTTGTGGTGTTGACAGTACTAATGAAAGACATTTCCGTTTTGATGCATTGCATCTCGCAGGAGTTAGTGGCCTCAACACTAAAGAGATATTTGAATACTTGGAGGACTTTAAGCCGGTCTCTTTAGAATGGGTTGATGATGATTCATGTAAGGATTTTTTTAGCATAACTTTATTTTTGTTATTAAAAATGAAATAACTTTAATGTTTTTTTAATAAATGTTTGCAGGCAACATTGTGTGTCAAGATCACATAGCCGCTGCTTTAGCCTTGCTAGTGCACTCACGGAATATTGTACAGGAGGAAATCAAGGAAAAACTTGCAAAAAAATCACAGCATTATTGGAGGGAGGGAATGCCTCATCCTAAAAATGATTTAATTTTGATGAGATTCGCTACCAATGCAGAGAAAACAAATGTTAGGAAAAAACCACCTCCTAAATATCAGCATTATGATGATAAAATTCTGAATTCAGACAGCAATAATCCTTGGGGTGATTTATGTAAATCCTGGGGTGTGTATGACCACCAAGAAGTGTTCGCACGAAAACTACCCAAAGACGAGTATGAAGAAGAAGTGGAGGAAGCAAGACCACCAATCAGAATCAGAAACAAAAATTTAGCAAATAGACTTGGAAAAAGACCTGTGAAAGTTGAAATTTCAGATGAAGAAGACAGTTCCTCATCAGATACTGAATGGAAACGCAAATCTAAAACACCAAGAATGAGAATGCATGCTGATGATGTTGAAGCTAAACAAAAAAAGAAAGAAAGCTTTAAAGCAATTGAAGATGCTCAAAATGATGTTTATGCCCCAATCTCAATTGAAATAGATAATTCACATGTTGACTACGCCCCAAGACCATCAACAAAATTGTCAGATAAATTTAAGTTCCACAACAAGACAAACTTTGATTTGCCTAAGAATAGCATACGCACTAGACTAGGGTCAAAAATTAACAATGTTGATGATTCTGCAAGTGAGGAATCTCAACCTGGTGGTAGCGAAGAGGAACTAGATCCAGACGATCAAGTTATGAGTAGAGTACAAAGAGTAGGAAGTCAAAGTCAGAGCAAACCCAGTATATGGGCAAGATTAGAAACCAAATCAAAATATCATCGTAGTGAGAGTACTGATCTTAGATCTAGATTGAAATCTAAAGACAAGCCTACAACAACGAAAACAACTAGTGACCTGCGATCACGACTAGGCAAATCAAAGCAGTCAAATCTCAAAATAGAAATAGAGAATCATTTATACAAATAGATCAATTGAAAGTTGACATAATGAACTAAGGAAGTACATTTTTACTTTGTATGATTAATGAAATTAAATGAATTGGGTTTTATGAAAACTTCTTTATTATTTTACTCTTCCTGACCGGAATCGATATTATTTCGGCACCATATTTAGGTACCTACCAAGGTTATTTTGTTTCCCATGCCACAATTTTTGAACAATCCACAAAAATCTTTAACGATATCAAAGGGCCTGATGCGTTATGTTTCAGAGAGTGTATTGAAAATAAAATAATTATAAAAAAACTTTTAAAACAAGCTTTTATTTAAGTTCCCTAAAAATATTAAAATAAAATTTTAAATCACATTAACCACATTCATTTATGACTTTACAGACATTATTATAAAAGTTTGTCGCGATAATTTCAATTTGTAATTAGGTAGGCATCTACTAAACTTGTAAGCAATTCATAATGTTTGTATTGTATTTAAATAAAAGTGCTGTGAATGCTTAGAATGTGGAACTTTAACCTGAATATGTAGAGATTTCTTCTAGACATCGCGACAAGCGATGTGATTTAAATTTTTATTTTGATATTTTTAGGGCACAATAAAAGCTTGTTTTAAAAGTTTTTTTTATCATTATTTTATTTTATATTTCAATCGATAGTTATCGATCAATACGAAAGTCCATCTATAAAACGGAGAGTCCTTCAACAGAAAAACTTAAGGAACGGGAAAACTAAAAATTTTTTTTTTATTGAAGCCAACCCTCGTTGTGTCACCTATTTCATGGTAGGCCTACCAACTGCCTATCATAAACGAATGCGTGTACAAAATTTCAAGTCCCAGCAGTTGAATATTGAGGAGTTCCATAGTTCGAAGACAACCCTGTATGTGGCATCTATTTCATGGTGGGCCTACCAACTGCCTATCATAAACGAATGCGTGTACAAAATTTCAAGTCCCAGCAGTTGAATATTGAGGAGTTCCATAGTTCGAAGACAACCCTGTATGTGGCATCTATTTCATGGTGGGCCTACCAACTGCCTATCATAAACGAATGCGTGTACAAAATTTCAAGTCCCAGCAGTTGAATATTGAGGAGTTCCATAGTTCGAAGACAACCCTGGATGTGGCATCTATTTCATGGTAGGCCTACCAACTGCCTATCATAAAAGAATGCGTATACAAAATTTCATGTCCCTGCTATTTACGGCTGGGGAGATTTCTCATACGGAGCCGATCCTCGCAGCAGCATCAGATCACGTTTATGATTAACATGCATTGTCCTCGGTTCTGGACCAGCATGCAAAATTTCAGCTCAATCTGATACCGGGAAGTGGGTCAAATTAAACTTGCAAGATTTGTTAACATACGAGGGTGCGTTTTTAAGTTCGCGGAATGAGAGGGTTGGAGGGGGTGATTAGGCTCATTAGGACCGTAACGCGTTCAGTGACTCATAATTAGTATAAATACGAGGTTTCATTGTTATCAGACAATTAGTCTTTGAGCTATCGTCAACCAAGCAACATAATCGGGAGTGAAAAGTCACGCCGCCGCAAAAACAACAACGCGTAGAGTGTTCACGTGCATTTTTGGACCTCTGCAGTGACGACAAGGATGGTGTATTGAGTCGAATTGTTACTGGAGACGAAACTTGGGTTCATCATTATGAACCTGAGTCGAAAAAAGACTCCATGCAGTGGCATATAAAGGGCACAGCACCCCCCAAGAAGTTTAAGGTGTCACAGTCAGCTGGGAAACTCATGGCAACGGTCTTTTGGGACTCAGAAGGAATATTGTTTATCGATTATAAAGATAAAGGTGTTTCTATAACCGGAGAATACTACGCTTCAATATTAGAGCGGCTAAAAGAAGCCATTAAAGAGAAAAGACAGGGAAAATTGACGAAGAGTGTGCTGCTTTTGCACGACAATGCGCCCGTCCACAAGAGTCGCGTTGCGTTGGCTGCCCTGCATAAGGTGGGCTTCGATATTTTAAACCATCCACCCTACAGCCCAGACCTAGCCCCGAGTGATTATTACCTCTTCCCAAAAATGAAAAAAGAGCTTCGGGGTAAAAAATTTACCACCGATGATGAAGTTAAGGAGGCAGTTTCAGCGTATTTTGAAGACAAAGATAAAACATTTTTTTATGAGGGTATAAATTAATTAATTGAAAGGTCTGAAAAATGTATCCGACTTGCAGGTGAATATATTGAAAAGGAAAAATAATTTGTTTTTTCTATTTCCACCCCTTACCCTCCATTCCGCGAACATAAAAACGCTCCCTCGTACAAGTGAAACTAAATAAAAGCTAGACTTGAGGTTAAAGCTCCATAGGTAACCTACTCGATTCCAAAATTGCTATTTTCTAGGTCTCCCATTATATTATGAACAACTTGTTATGCTACTAAGAATTCAAACAAAAATAGTACAAATTGTGTAAAGTTTGCCTACTGGCCTTTAGCGTCAAATGAAAACTAACAAGTTTGTAATAGGATTTTGGCTTCGCTATTTTCAACATAGGTGGTATGTAATCCATTCGTCTGAAAGAAACAATGCATTTTTTCTATAACTCTTAATTGATTTGTGCTGATTGTTAGGTGTCCTTAAATATTTCCAACAAAAAATACATTATTTTAACATATACATAAACATTAATTAAATATGAGGTGTTTTATCAATCAACCAGTTAAGTAGGTAGGTATATCAATTGTAACATACACAACTAGGAATTACGAAGTATCTAGTCGCCTGCGAACTTTAATTATATATTTAAATATTGTTACCAATAAAATAAAGCATGTAATGTATGTAGTATAACTCACAATCTCAAATATCTATCAAATTTTATGTCTAATTTGATCGTGTATAAAAAGCTCTGTGTAAAGTTGCCCTACTTTGTGCATTAAATGCCTTAAATATAATAACAATATCAACAAACATGACAAAATATACTTAAAGTAGATATAGCAAAATTTAAGTGTTTTAAATTCGGAAGACGAGTATTTTTATGTTTCTATAAATTCTTCTATGTTTTTTTTCTCGAGACAAAAATTTCACCGATGATATTGAGTTAAATACTTATAGAATACAACAATGTATAAATATACCTTTAATATAAACAAAAGAAATATGTTTAAAACATCGTAAAAAAATATACAAGCAAATGAGTAAAATTTAATGTTAATTGTACATCTGTGCAATAAAAGTGGATGTTAAAAATATTACTTCTAATATAATTAAGTATTTAAGCCAAAAGCATATTATTTTAACACAACATATGTTATCAAGAATATTTCTACATGAACAAAGAAAAGTTAAATGAAAAACTTACACGAAATAAATTCCTACAACCTAATAAAAAAATATATTCTCTGGCACTTAATACTTTTGAATAATTAAGTAAAAATAAGTAAACACTTTCTCTTTTTTTCATTAATATGGCGAAAGCTTAAAATTTAACAGATAGATTCTTTATTCTATAAATGATTCGAGTCTATGACACAGCATTTTTTAGAAAACAATAACCATTGTTTAAGTGGAATGTTTCAGTCTCATAAAAATAAAAAAATAAAATTTACTATGAAAAAAGCTGCTGTTGAATAAATCGCGTCGCTCATTTCAATATCAATTTGTCTACGTCTAATAATTTGACTCTGGTAGTTCAAAAAGTTATCTAAGTAAAAAGTTGCGCTTGGTATTCAAAGGTTACAACTTACATTACTCTATTTAGGCACATAGACCGTATTATAATACCTAAACATATTATTCTACAAAACCTGTAAATAAATGTGATGGTGACTTTCAGTGTTAATACTCGTGAATGTATAAAATAATTTAATATTATGTGTTTTTCCTAATGATAACTATTCTTTCATTTTTGTTTTTCCTGTTTCTTTTCCTTGTCTTCTTCTTTCTTTTTGTATCCTAACGTATGTTTAGCTTTCTTAAGTTGTTTTTTGACTTTGTCTTTCACTTTGTTTTTCTTGGGCGTGGTGACTACATCCAGGGACTTTAGTGAAGCGCTTTTTGAGCTGCTGTTGCGTTGCGCTGTAACAACAAAGTTATAGGTAATCTCTATATCTAAAGGATGAAGCAAAGTCGCCATCTAGGCCTGATCTTATGGAAACGAACTTTATAAAATGAAGCAACACATTTTTATACAGTTTCGTTAATTCCGTATATCGTTTTCAAAAGAAATCATACCGTATAATGATTAAAATCATTTTTCATTTAAGGTAAGTTCAATTTCATTGGTGTGCAATGTGTCGATTCGTGCATCAGAAAGGCGATGATAGTACGCAGACTCTTTCTTAGCAAGCAGACACTGTGACATGTGACTGCCATTTATTGTATTATCTTAAAGTTCTCTTTAAATGTTTTTATTTTGTTTTGTTTATACAACCTTGTTTGCTGCACGAGCTGGCCCCCTACCGCGGCGATGGCGCGGTCCTCCTGCGTCTCGCGGCGTCGCTCGGCGTCCAGCTGCTGCACGAGCTGGTCGCGGAGACGCACTATCTCCACAGCCGGGTCCCCAGCTGTCTCCACGCGGCCGACATCAGTCAGTGTGTGTTACCTCGCTTGTTGGCGATGGAGGCGGCGATGGCGCGGTCCTCCTGCGTCTCGCGGCGTCGCTCGGCGTCCAGCTGCTGCACGAGCTGGTCGCGGAGACGCACTATCTCCACAGCCGGGTCCCCAGCTGTCTCCACGCGGCCGACATCAGTCAGTGTGTGTTACCTCGCTTGTTGGCGATGGAGGCGGCGATGGCGCGGTCCTCCTGCGTCTCGCGGCGTCGCTCGGCGTCCAGCTGCTGCACGAGCTGGTCGCGGAGACGCACTATCTCCACAGCCGGGTCCCCAGCTGTCTCCACGCGGCCGACATCAGTCAGTGTGTGTTACCTCGCTTGTTGGCGATGGAGGCGGCGATGGCGCGGTCCTCCTGCGTCTCGCGGCGTCGCTCGGCGTCCAGCTGCTGCACGAGCTGGTCGCGGAGACGCACTATCTCCACAGCCGGGTCCCCAGCTGTCTCCACGCGGCCGACATCAGTCAGTGTGTGTTACCTCGCTTGTTGGCGATGGAGGCGGCGATGGCGCGGTCCTCCTGCGTCTCGCGGCGTCGCTCGGCGTCCAGCTGCTGCACGAGCTGGTCGCGGAGACGCACTATCTCCACAGCCGGGTCCCCAGCTGTCTCCACGCGGCCGACATCAGTCAGTGTGTGTTACCTCGCTTGTTGGCGATGGAGGCGGCGATGGCGCGGTCCTCCTGCGTCTCGCGGCGTCGCTCGGCGTCCAGCTGCTGCACGAGCTGGTCGCGGAGACGCACTATCTCCACAGCCGGGTCCCCAGCTGTCTCCACGCGGCCGACATCAGTCAGTGTGTGTTACCTCGCTTGTTGGCGATGGAGGCGGCGATGGCGCGGTCCTCCTGCGTCTCGCGGCGTCGCTCGGCGTCCAGCTGCTGCACGAGCTGGTCGCGGAGACGCACTATCTCCACAGCCGGGTCCCCAGCTGTCTCCACGCGGCCGACATCAGTCAGTGTGTGTTACCTCGCTTGTTGGCGATGGAGGCGGCGATGGCGCGGTCCTCCTGCGTCTCGCGGCGTCGCTCGGCGTCCAGCTGCTGCACGAGCTGGTCGCGGAGACGCACTATCTCCACAGCCGGGTCCCCAGCTGTCTCCACGCGGCCGACATCAGTCAGTGTGTGTTACCTCGCTTGTTGGCGATGGAGGCGGCGATGGCGCGGTCCTCCTGCGTCTCGCGGCGTCGCTCGGCGTCCAGCTGCTGCACGAGCTGGTCGCGGAGACGCACTATCTCCACAGCCGGGTCCCCAGCTGTCTCCACGCGGCCGACATCAGTCAGTGTGTGTTACCTCGCTTGTTGGCGATGGAGGCGGCGATGGCGCGGTCCTCCTGCGTCTCGCGGCGTCGCTCGGCGTCCAGCTGCTGCACGAGCTGGTCGCGGAGACGCACTATCTCCACAGCCGGGTCCCCAGCTGTCTCCACGCGGCCGACATCAGTCAGTGTGTGTTACCTCGCTTGTTGGCGATGGAGGCGGCGATGGCGCGGTCCTCCTGCGTCTCGCGGCGTCGCTCGGCGTCCAGCTGCTGCACGAGCTGGTCGCGGAGACGCACTATCTCCACAGCCGGGTCCCCAGCTGTCTCCACGCGGCCGACATCAGTCAGTGTGTGTTACCTCGCTTGTTGGCGATGGAGGCGGCGATGGCGCGGTCCTCCTGCGTCTCGCGGCGTCGCTCGGCGTCCAGCTGCTGCACGAGCTGGTCGCGGAGACGCACTATCTCCACAGCCGGGTCCCCAGCTGTCTCCACGCGGCCGACATCAGTCAGTGTGTGTTACCTCGCTTGTTGGCGATGGAGGCGGCGATGGCGCGGTCCTCCTGCGTCTCGCGGCGTCGCTCGGCGTCCAGCTGCTGCACGAGCTGGTCGCGGAGACGCACTATCTCCACAGCCGGGTCCCCAGCTGTCTCCACGCGGCCGACATCAGTCAGTGTGTGTTACCTCGCTTGTTGGCGATGGAGGCGGCGATGGCGCGGTCCTCCTGCGTCTCGCGGCGTCGCTCGGCGTCCAGCTGCTGCACGAGCTGGTCGCGGAGACGCACTATCTCCACAGCCGGGTCCCCAGCTGTCTCCACGCGGCCGACATCAGTCAGTGTGTGTTACCTCGCTTGTTGGCGATGGAGGCGGCGATGGCGCGGTCCTCCTGCGTCTCGCGGCGTCGCTCGGCGTCCAGCTGCTGCACGAGCTGGTCGCGGAGACGCACTATCTCCACAGCCGGGTCCCCAGCTGTCTCCACGCGGCCGACATCAGTCAGTGTGTGTTACCTCGCTTGTTGGCGATGGAGGCGGCGATGGCGCGGTCCTCCTGCGTCTCGCGGCGTCGCTCGGCGTCCAGCTGCTGCACGAGCTGGTCGCGGAGACGCACTATCTCCACAGCCGGGTCCCCAGCTGTCTCCACGCGGCCGACATCAGTCAGTGTGTGTTACCTCGCTTGTTGGCGATGGAGGCGGCGATGGCGCGGTCCTCCTGCGTCTCGCGGCGTCGCTCGGCGTCCAGCTGCTGCACGAGCTGGTCGCGGAGACGCACTATCTCCACAGCCGGGTCCCCAGCTGTCTCCACGCGGCCGACATCAGTCAGTGTGTGTTACCTCGCTTGTTGGCGATGGAGGCGGCGATGGCGCGGTCCTCCTGCGTCTCGCGGCGTCGCTCGGCGTCCAGCTGCTGCACGAGCTGGTCGCGGAGACGCACTATCTCCACAGCCGGGTCCCCAGCTGTCTCCACGCGGCCGACATCAGTCAGTGTGTGTTACCTCGCTTGTTGGCGATGGAGGCGGCGATGGCGCGGTCCTCCTGCGTCTCGCGGCGTCGCTCGGCGTCCAGCTGCTGCACGAGCTGGTCGCGGAGACGCACTATCTCCACAGCCGGGTCCCCAGCTGTCTCCACGCGGCCGACATCAGTCAGTGTGTGTTACCTCGCTTGTTGGCGATGGAGGCGGCGATGGCGCGGTCCTCCTGCGTCTCGCGGCGTCGCTCGGCGTCCAGCTGCTGCACGAGCTGGTCGCGGAGACGCACTATCTCCACAGCCGGGTCCCCAGCTGTCTCCACGCGGCCGACATCAGTCAGTGTGTGTTACCTCGCTTGTTGGCGATGGAGGCGGCGATGGCGCGGTCCTCCTGCGTCTCGCGGCGTCGCTCGGCGTCCAGCTGCTGCACGAGCTGGTCGCGGAGACGCACTATCTCCACAGCCGGGTCCCCAGCTGTCTCCACGCGGCCGACATCAGTCAGTGTGTGTTACCTCGCTTGTTGGCGATGGAGGCGGCGATGGCGCGGTCCTCCTGCGTCTCGCGGCGTCGCTCGGCGTCCAGCTGCTGCACGAGCTGGTCGCGGAGACGCACTATCTCCACAGCCGGGTCCCCAGCTGTCTCCACGCGGCCGACATCAGTCAGTGTGTGTTACCTCGCTTGTTGGCGATGGAGGCGGCGATGGCGCGGTCCTCCTGCGTCTCGCGGCGTCGCTCGGCGTCCAGCTGCTGCACGAGCTGGTCGCGGAGACGCACTATCTCCACAGCCGGGTCCCCAGCTGTCTCCACGCGGCCGACATCAGTCAGTGTGTGTTACCTCGCTTGTTGGCGATGGAGGCGGCGATGGCGCGGTCCTCCTGCGTCTCGCGGCGTCGCTCGGCGTCCAGCTGCTGCACGAGCTGGTCGCGGAGACGCACTATCTCCACAGCCGGGTCCCCAGCTGTCTCCACGCGGCCGACATCAGTCAGTGTGTGTTACCTCGCTTGTTGGCGATGGAGGCGGCGATGGCGCGGTCCTCCTGCGTCTCGCGGCGTCGCTCGGCGTCCAGCTGCTGCACGAGCTGGTCGCGGAGACGCACTATCTCCACCAGCCGGGTCACCAGCTGCTCCTCACGTGCCTAAGATTGGAGGAAATAGAGTTTTTGATGGAACTCTGATAGCTTTTATAAATGTTTGTAGTTCGAGAAAAATATTTTTCCTTGCGACTCTTGGCCAGTTTTACCGGTACCGGTATTAACGCTGGGATATGACAACTAAGGACACCACTGGCTGTCTTGTGAGATAAACAAACGCTATATAAATTTGTTTATTTAAGTAAAGTAACCGCTTGAAATGGATGACAGTCCGTTATGACAACACGTATATGTTCCTCGAAGTGTCAAGTAATCGGTTGTAAATAAGAAACAGATGACGTAACGGGTAACGGGCAAAAGTAACGGGTCTTCCAATCGGCACGTACGAACTTTGACATTTGGTAGCGGCCATCTTGTTGAAGCTACATCTGTCAAATTGGTTGTCATTTATTCATTTTGTTTTGACAATTCTTCATTGAACAGCACGTGCAAATGATGCTTTATCAAAATGAGTGTCCTGCCCCCCAAGTCAAGTGGCACGTGATATTTGCGATAGCGAATGAATAGATTTTTTTATGAAATTGACATTTTTGTCAAGCTTGCAATTTGACAGTTTCATACATATTTTTAAATGGTCGTTCTATGGCGCTGGTAAGCATAACTTAATATCGTGGTGGGCATTTTTGGATACCATAGTTTTTAGGGTCCCGTACCCAAAGGGTAAAACGGGACCCTATAACTAAGCCTCCGCTGTCTGTCTGTCGGTCAGTCTGTCTGTCTGTCTCCAGGCTGTATCTCATAAAACGGAGAAAGCTAGAAAGCTAATAGGGGGGGTCCCCATACATTAAACGTGTTTTTTTCGAGTTTTTATTCTTAATATTAAAAACGGTAACATGTAGACGCATTTTCACAGAATATTGACTTGTTTATTACCTTTCAAAATAATCTAGAAAGCTAATAGGGGGGGTCCCCATACATTAAACGTGTTTTTTTCGAGTTTTTATTCTTAATATTAAAAACGGTAACATGTAGACGCATTTTCACAGAATATTGACTTGTTTATTACCTTTCAAAATAATAATAAAGTAAATATTAAACAAACAAATTTTTTAACCAATACAACAAACTTTACATACAACAAACTTAATTTTTAAGCAATTTTTACTCGATCTTAGTAAACAACTAGAAAATGATACCCTTCGTGCGCGAGTCCGACTCGCACTTGGCCGGTTTTTCGACATACTTTACTCAAAATTATCCGGCGCCTGGTTTAAATATAACACCACGAAGCAGCTATTCTTTCAGCTGGCATGAGATTTAATATCGCAGTAATCAAGAACAAAAAAATAAAAATAAGATTGCAAGTTTATTTATGTGTAAAGAAATAAAAGTGATTTTTACTATATGCTTATTTTATTTTCTTAGCTATATCCATATAAATAATGATCTGTGTAAGCTAATTTCTTAATGAATTATTATTATTAAAGTAAATAAGTTATATAGGGACGTTCTGCGAAAAGGACATTTTGACAAATGGACATTCTGCGAAAGGAACATTCTACGAAAAGGACATTTTGCGAAATGGACATTTTCCGACTGAGCCTGTCATTTTTCAACAATTCTAGATAACGTTAAAAGTTATGAAATATAAAGTTTTTTTTTGGATTAATAGGTAAATAAGCAATGTCACCATCTATTAAGCTCAAAACAGTGATGATTTTAATTAATTTTAAGCCTTAGGGCCTTAAGTCTGCTACATTTAGTAAAGTGGCACACTATTACGATTCTATTACAAATCAATAACGATCCACACAAATTTCGTATTCACAGAAAAGATCAATAATGAGTAGACTACCGTTTGTTGATTATCAAGACACAATCGTAACACGGTTGAAGAGTGTATTACCAAAATATTCAATTACTAGCGACTGAATTGCAGTTCGATTGTTTTTCAATCGTATGCGAATAGTCTTATTTAGCTAGCAGACTACCAAGAGTATCAAACTATTCAATCGAGATCCAATTGCGACTCGAATCATGCTTTTGTAAAAAAGCAGACTTGAGGCCCAGAATTGTTGAAAATATGACATTCGATTAATATTGGCCTACGCAATAGCCCCGATGGCACTTAGTTGGCGGTTGTTGTTATTGAATAAGGATAGTAAGGAGAATTGTGATATGTTCATTTCTTCGTTCAGGGGGGTAGGGGATCACAGACTATAGTTATAAGCTTCTCTTCTTTCTTCGAAGCGAACAGATGTATCCTGTATTATATCCGAGTATTTTTTTTCAGTAGCGACGTTGTAGCGGATTGGCACAGTACTTACTAAAAGTTTCATCATAGAATATCGTTATACCTAAATAACCTAGTTATTTGAATCATATTTCCACATGTAAAAAAACTCAAATTAAAGCAATTTGACATTAATTATGTCTCAGCAAGAAAAAACTGACCTTATCAGAGTCGATTCTATTGACGGCGGGTCGAGACTGTATCACCCGGATCTCATGTTCGATATCCGCTTGTTCTTGCTCCAATCTTTGTTGCCGACGGCTGAAAATCAATTACTTGCTTAATTTCTTTGTAAATAAAGTTTAAATTAGTATCAGAACAAAAAATAAAAAGCATACGAGTATATATTTTATTATTTGTTTTGGAAATTACTTGAAATATACCTAATTATTGCTCTTTACACTTAATTTTAAACTAGTAATCAAATCAAGACCAAAACTAACTATAGCGAGACAATTGTAACTCAACTATCCTATTTCACTAACAATTTCCTACATAATATAACTACATTCGTTTCTACACAAACTAATTCTTATATGCGTGATAAAATGTTGCTTCAAACACTTGGGCACTTCCTTCCGGAAATTTCCTTTTTTACCTCACATTGCATAACGGTAAATAATACTTTATTTAACCTACATGTAACAACAATACATAATACCTTATTTAAAACAACAGTATATAATATCTTATCTAAAACTTACATGTACATCAATTCAGTTTGTTTCCTGAACAGATCGTTTTTCTCATTGACAAGTTCACACAACTGTATGACTAAATCCTCTACTTCCTCTGGGGCTACTTGACAAGGCTCATCACCTATAGACATACAATTATATTTTACTGAAAACACGATGCAGATTTTAAGTTACTTACTTAAATATAGCTATGTTATTATTTTGTTTGATGGGGTAATATTTTACTAGAAGTTGATAAACAAAACTGTATTTCGCCGAGTACACCAAGTATGAAATTTAAAGTAGATACCGATTTATGATACGTGCAGTAGACTCTCTATGAATCACTACATAGTATAAAACAAAGTCGCTTTTTCTGTCCCTATGTCCCTTTGTATGCTTAAATCTTTAAAACTACGCAGCGGATTTTGAAGCGGTTTTTTTTAATAGATAGAGTGATTCAAGAGGAAGGTTTACATGTATAATAACATAGTACAGGGAAAGCAGTTTTACTCCAAATTTAAGGCGTGCGAAGCCGCGCGGGTAAAAGCTAGTTTAATCATAAAGTAGAGAACATTTGTCAAAACAAATCTTTATTTGATAGTGGGAATTGTGTCAAAATATGATGCAAAGTGTAGGAGGAATAAACAAACAGATACAAGACACAAAGGGTCCTTAACTCGAGATATTTCAAGATAGATAAGCACTTCGTCTGATTGAATGATCACAGCTCGTTATTTTATAAATTCAGGGCGAGGTTACCATTCTATAGGAAAATTTACTAGCAATAGAATGTTGTTATTGTATTACTATGTATTAGTATATTACATAACAAACTTCATTCCAAGGTTATTGCCAACTATTTTTAGTAAAGTTAATAAAAATTTAAGAATAGATTTCTAATTTGAAATAAAATGAATTTTACCTATGAAAATGTATAATTTTCCGAGGTAAAAGAACGTTTCGGGTAATTCTATTTCATAGACTATCCATATACCAAGTATCTTCCAAATCCGTTCAGTAATTTTCGCGTGAAATAGTAACAAACATTCATAATTTCATTTGTCCATCTCAACAAACACGCATTATCCATATTAGTAACTAATCAATATGACTATTACATAATGTTAATAAGCCAATCACCACAAAAAATACAATAGTGTACACAAGTGCCGCATTCCACAATGTGCATGTGCGTTATAATATTTACCCTCACACTTATCTCTGATCATTTGTTCGATCATGACGCCCTGCCGTTCGAGCCCTAGTTGCTGGGTTTCGAGTAAGTCAAGTTGCACTTGGAGTTCTTCAGGAGTCATTTGGAGTTTTACTTCGCGACGTTCAGGCAATGGTAGGCCGGGAGCCGGGCCCTTTTTCTTTGCGCCTGTACGTAGAATTACGGAGTTTTATTTTATACGAAAATTAGGTATTACAGACATTTTAGTATTGGTTCAGTGGTAACATAAATATGAGCAAATTTTACCTTTATATCACATCATAGTAAACTAGCGACCCGCCCACCCTTCGCAATGGTGAAATTTTGCGCGACTTGTTCACGATACGTTGAATTTTGGCTAACTTAAAATAACTTTTTCTGAATGTGCTTTATTTACAAATTTAAGTGAAAAAAATACCTAAAAGATGACGAAACCCGCATCAAAATCTGTTTAGTAGTTTAGGAGGAGTTAGCGGACAAACATACAAACAAACAGATTTAACGACTTGGATTTATACTATGTAATGATAGCACGATGTTTGTACATGATGAGGTAAGTAATACATATTTATGCTCATTATTTATTTATTAGGTTCTATTAACCGGCTTTTTTTGCATGGTGGTACAAAAATATAAATTATACCTACTTAATGTATTTTTTTTCATGAATTCCTAATTAAATGTGTATTATATTAAAGTTTTTGCGAAACTTGTTCGACTGACATAATCGTTATTCATGCTTGATATTATAAGCATTGCAAAAGTATTAACTAAAGAGCTTAGTATTGCAAATTACTTCTCTAAGAACTATTTGGAATATCACTTTGGATTATAAATGATTCAAGAATTTAACAATAACATTGCGTCAATTTACGTAATCATTAAACGAGTCTAGTGTTAATCGTCAAATATTTCAGTAGGTACTTAATTACTATTAATTTAATAATGAAAAACAATAAAATACTGTCATTACAAAATTGTTACAGTATCTATCTTTTCATTTCTATCCTATTAGTATTTTAATAATGTTTTATATTATTTTAATTGAGACTTTTTATTGCCATTGGTTTTGTTAGAGTAATCAGTATTTAATTGTTATTTAACCGTTACACTTCCAAAGACTAAGTTGAATTCATAATCACATCAAATTGGGGACATCTTATAGACTTGTACAACGATTAGGTCGATTCAATACTAACCTTACATTTTTATAGAGATAAAACCATGCTTAATCGTTTATGTACGTTTAAAGAATTATACGGGGTGTAAAAGAACGAAATTTTCGGAAATTACATTAATACTATCAGATTTTCTGGGTATGCTGTTAGTGAATTTAGTTACTATTGAGGCTCAAGGTTTCAGGCTTTAGAAGTGGACTTTTTACACCCGTTATACTTACTGTCAGTAAGACTCCTAGGTCCGGACAAATCCATGCCCCGCTCCAGGGACCCGTGGCCCGACATCGGCGCCAGGCTGTCCGGCGGCGTGGGCGCAGCCCTCTTCATACACTTGGGAGTCAGTTTCCCGCAAGACTTCTACACGCAAAATAACAATCAAAATAATAACAAATCTCCAGACTAACACACCAACTGTGTGGCCCTAAACTAAGCAGAGCTTGTACTATAGGTACCACATAATGGACTAGGGGAGAACCTACTTACACCCAGACATGGGTCAATTTCGAAAAACCATTTTGACGAAATTGGCCCGACCCGGGGATCGAACTCGGAACCATCCGCTTAGCAGTCCGGTGTATATATACCGCTGCACCGCAGAGGTCGTCAACGGCGATTTGAACACAAAACACTGCAATTGTAACCATACTAACATCCTTGAGATGAAACTAGTACTGTGAAAATAATACGCGGATGATAAATGAATTATAGGAGTACATACATACTCATACACTTAGGAGTCAATTTCCCGCAAGACTTCTACACGCAAAACAACAATTCAACAGCGATTTGAACACAAAACACTGCAATGGTTACCACAAACGAAACGACCTTGCCAGTGATGAAACAAGTACTGAATCGAAGTAGCAAGTAAATAAATACACGGATGAAAAATTTGTTTCAAATATTTGAAGTGTAAAATTTGAACTCCGATTGTAGAGTTGCCGACGAAGGCCATTTTTAATTTATTGGAGTTGTAAAAAAATATTGTGTACCTCACGTCGTCAAATAATAAGTTATTTTATATCAGGCAAAGTGATTTAGTGGTCATTGTTGCGTAATTCGTTAATCAAATGCATACTTAAATAAGTTATAAATTGCCTACTTAACCTTTAAATTTGATAACGGCTAAACATTTTTATACTTGGTTATTGACATTTCTTAGACAACCAAAAAGTTATAAGTTTTTGTATAGCGAATACGCAAGTGGATCTGTGTAATTGTATTATTAATATGGGAACAAATTTCCATAAATGTGAGTTAATCCCTTTCAGCATATACTTACATCGTGGTATGACGAATTGTACGAGCTATACGAGGAGTTGCTCGCCACGTCTTCCATCGAAATAGCGGGTAGTATCCCAGGGGGCGCCGTCAGAGGGGCGGGGGGCGGCACTGCGGTGGCGGGGGGCGGGCCGGCAGGGGCGGGCGGCGGGGGCGCGGGGGCCTTCTTCCGACGAGCGCTCGGCAAGTTGGGAGTGCTCGTAGTTAATGGTGACCGGCACATTTTCGAGCTGGACACAAAGAAAGGTCAAGTTAAAAGTAAAAAAAACTAATGTTTGAATTTATTTTTATTTTTTTTGTGTTAATAAATTATTATGGGTTAATTACCTATCATCATGGTGCTGTTCATCTTCATCAGACGTCGGTTCCTCGCCGTCAGACCAAAAAGGATTGTGCGCCACTATGTGTCGTTTTCTAAAACCAAAACATATAACGCTTTAATGTGCTATAAACACATCACTGTAAAATAAATCAATATAATAAATCACTCTAAGAATAAAATGATTACAGAAATTATCTATTTGGGTACAAATCGGCTCTTTTGCAACTTTATTTCCATACCAATAAGAGTCATTAATTAGATTTTCGCATGTGGGGACAGAAAGTCATACATTTATATTTTTAATCAAAATATTTATAGGTTTTGTAGTGTTACTTACGTAGGTGTTTCTTGATTGGAGGTATCAAAACTCGGGGGTTTTGCAGGTGCAGCTGGAACATCATCATCTTCGTCAGAACTGCCAAATGGGTTGGTACTCTCTTTCTTAGCCTCAGGTTCATCCTAAAACATATTATTTATTAGTAAAACATTTCTTGATTTTTGCAGAGAGAAAATGTTTTAATTCTATTTTTATAAAATGCTTTTCTTTTTATAAAAATGTAAAAACTACACAGGATAACAATAAAAAGAAAATACAGATATAAAACACAAAGTTATCAAAAAGAAAGTGAAACGAAAAAGTTTAATTACCTCATCATCAAATGGATTTAAATGGTCAGGATAATCCTGTTCTTCAGACTTTTTTGGTGATAATGTCACTGTTTTAGGCAAAGTAGCTTTTTTATCCAGATTTTTCTTCCTCCTTGGAGGTACGCTGATTTCAGGTTCGATTATTTGAGGAGGTTCATTTATATTATCTGAAGCTTCTTTTTCTTTTACATTGTTTTGTGACTTTGCTAACCGAATATCATCTGTTACGTTGTTCTCCTCAATACTGGCGATTGGCTCTTCATGAGAAAAATCTTTAGTATCATGATCATCAGCAATATTTTTCACTTCAATAGATTTTTCACTCTCGTGAAAAGAATCACAACTACCTTCTGTAGTTATATTGGTGCTATATTCTAAACTTTCTAAATTATCACTTGTTGTTAGCTGTGTTTGTAAAAAATTTAAATGGTTCACATTACTTTTATATGATTTTTCAGGAATATCACCATTTAAAGATTTAGCTTCTATACTTAGGTTGGGGTTGTTCCCATCCTTTAAACTCAAGTCTGATAAACTTGTTTCTACATGATTAAGAGTATTGTTAGAAATTTCTTTGATATTTACATTACATGTGTCTTTTGTTATAGTATCTTTAGTAGGTGACTCAGACATTTTGTAATCAATGCAGTCTTTGTCTATATTTTTCTCAAACATGCTTATTCTCTCTGAAATAAAACGAAATTAGGCTATAATAAGACTTTTACGTTAAATTATAACTGAAATAAAGAATAATAACACTGACTTACTTTTAAACAAATCAAGAATAGGTAAAATTTGGACACACAAACACATAGATTCCATAGAAAAATAATTTTAAAGAATTAAAAAATAGATATAAACAGACACTGGGTAACGAAAAAACAGAATGATGAAAAGAAAGAGACACAAGTGACGTGAATATGATTTATGTGAAAGTGTTCTCATTCCATTTCATTATTAATTTAATGTTTTTTTAAGTGTAATGCTAATGAAAGTAATTAACATACACAATGTTAATATTAGCTCATGCAGGTTTTGGTGTTAGTAAAGTTTGTAATGCTTTGGGTTAGTGATACCAAAACCTTGGTGGTTTACTTATTTATTATCTCACCTAAAATTGACTGAGGTCTTGGTCTAGATTTCAGTCTGACAGGCTCCTCAGAAACTTTCTCAGTATCAATATCACATTTACTATCATTAAATGCCAACATTCCTATCTGATCATTATTATTGTTCAACAACTGTGGCATGTTGGCATCATTTTTACAACTATCACATAAAAATTCAGATCCATTGTCAACATGAAAGCTTTTTGGGTTCAAATGACCCGAGCATTTTGAGCATCGAAAACATCTCCTATGATAAAGTTTTTGTGACACCATTAGTCTTTGTGCCAAATAGACAGGGAGGCCACATGCAGCGCATTTGTCAAGAGCTGTTTTTCCAAACTTGATTGGTGCCTATAAAATAAGAGTTCAAGATGTGAGAGAAGAAACCAGTAAAATAGTATAAAGTAGTGCAACATCACAAAGATAAAGGTGGAAGCTAAAATTATACTAACACTTATTGTATTTGTTGGTGATTCTAATGATGATGCTTTCGCTTCACTCTCTGTTGTTTTGGTAACTGAAATATAAAAATGATGAAAGAACAAGTCTATAAATCCACAGAACTTAGTAAATTTAGCAATGAATCCTACCAGTGTGCCCAAGGCGTTGATAGAATTGCGATAAGTAAGTCAATACTGATAGCCTGTCTGGCACATCACTCTCTACCATATCTTCAGGATCTAACAAAGCAGGAATTCCTAAGTGCTTCTCTGCTATGCTGAATGCCAGCTGGTTATTCTCATATATGTTTTCAGGTTTTAATGATGCAATATCACTAGAAGCATTTTAAAAATGATTAGTATTTATTATTCATTATATAAACATAATGTTAATATGCACAATTTATGGTAACTTACATTAAATCAGGCCTAAAATGGTGTACTAGAGCGCAAAAAGCCATTCCATCTCTCCAAGAAGTTGTCATATTCTCAATGCGAATATCAGGACAATCTTTTACCAAACGTTTACACCACAACTCTAAAGCTTTAGTACCTTTTCTTTCCGACATTGTTAGTGGTTTTGCGCAATCGACTCAGTAAGGTAACAATAAATTCATTGTAACAATAGTGGTTTCTGTATGAAATCACATGCATCTACTTAGCATCACTTTGAGTGCAATCTAGTCACTTTTATTTATAGTATTACATCATCACTGAGTTTCTAATATTTACTAAACGACTTAACTATTAATGGCTGTAACTGAATTAATAAATTTAATATTAAAACCAAATAATTGCGCTAAACGAGATTGAATCAGTTTGCTTGCTGATTTGTCTTGTTGGTTGACATCTGACTTTTGATTTGACTCGACTCATTCATTCGTTGGCATCTGGGGCTTCCCAAAGCTAAATACAAATTTTCACAAAAAAACTAACATAAGTATTTTATACTAGTAGAGGGTACCCGCGACTTCGTCAGCGATAAAAGTGATTTTGCCGTGGGAATGAGACATAATCCCACACTATTTCCACACCTGGCTATTTAACTATTTCTATTCCGAAATTTATTAAAATTGGTTCAGCCGTTTCGAGCGTAAACTATCAAAGTTAGGACCGTGCAATTTGGTGCAGGCGTTCCTTTTATGATCTAACTAAGTGAGCACTAAGAAAGGATTATTAGAATTTCCCTCGGGAATGCAATATAGCTGCGGGTGAAACCATGGGCGAAAAGCGATGTAAATTATTTTATTATTTATTTATTTAACTTTATTAGCTTAAATTCTTAGATGTATTGGATATTCCATGTATTCTATGCTTCTATGCATAAAATGTATTTTTTTTCTGATATAGCAAACCACGGAACAGTACGTCTATTCTGTAAAACGAAACGTGAGCACTTTGCTTTCGTTTCGGGCCCGTAACGGACATTTGCTATTCTATTGGCTTTCGTATCGTTTCATCAATCATAAGGTTTTTGACATAAAGAATAGAAATTTAAGTCAAAACCCTTATTATTTCGTTGACTTTCGGATTACAAATACGTTAAACGATTTGCAAGCCAAATAGAATAGCCAATGTCAGTTCTGGGCCCGAGACGAAGGCAAGTGCATACGTTTCGTTTTACAGAATAGACCTACAGAGAAGTAGATGGAAATGCTATACGGCCAACTTACTAGCGGAACCGCTGTCGCCAAAACTCACACATGGAACTGATAATAAACATAGTCACTACATGTAAACAATTGTTTTTATTGGTCGCATATCGTTAGTGCCAGAATGACCTTATTTCTAAATGCTGCCAAGCAAAATAACACCTTGTCAGTGATGAATAGAGTTTACTTTACTAAAACCCATAATGTATTTACGACCTTCCGCAACTTACTTCACGTTCGCGTTGACAAACAAAAAATTCAATTACTTAACAATAGGTGGCGTTCCTACATTTAACAATGTAAGTTGAACTTTATTCCTTGACAAATAAAGTTCATGTGTACAATAGGCATGATGACAGATTTTGAAAAACTGTTGTATCATATTCAGAAATATATACTTATTGTAAAGAATATCATATTTCGGGAAAAAAAGCCTGATTTATATGAAAAAAATAAATTTAAAATTTTATGTTTAAGAATTCCCACCAAAACGCTCCTAAGTGTCATGGCGTCGATTGTGATGTCACGTTAGAGTAAACACAGTGCAAACACAAACGTTCTTCCAAATTCCAAGTTCCATGAGCTACGTTATTAAACCAAAACGCTCAAGAAATAAAACTGAACTCTGAAAACAGGTAGATCGTAAATAAAATCCGAAAAACATACGAGATCAAAATCTAAACATACGTTATGATCACTTGTTTACTCTAACGTGACGTCATTTGGCGTTCAGAATATCATGGTGGACTGACGTATTTTGTAGATTTATTTTTAAAAAATAATAATTAATCTCGCATTAATAATAATAATAACTTATTGTTTTTTAATATTTTATTTACGTTTCATTAGATGGTAGCATCATTTTTGTGTATTTTATTCACAGTCATAATGTCTATTGTTATGTTTTATGTTTCAGCATCTCCACAATAGATGGCAGCAGCGTTACATTAGAAATAGAACAAATATGAATTGAACTTTACTGCTTTGAAAATAAAGTCGATATTAGATTAAGAAAACGCAATAAGATCACAGCAAAACACAACCGAACACGACAATAAGACAGTTACGACTGAGGTATGGGTTTGCGATCCCACGCATACTAGTGAAACGCGTGCCCCGCCTACTTCACACTTCCATCTACTTCTCTGTTCCGTGTAGCAAACATACATAAACATTTCTCATCAAACTTTCCACGTATGGTCTGTTGGAAGAAATTTCAAAACGAAATAAGTAGTAGGTACCTTTGTTCTAACGTTTCTGTTTATGTTTGTTAACTATGTATTTTAAAGTGTGTTTGTACAAAAATAGTAAATAGTAATTAATAAATTAATTGAAAGTTTTGACTAAGTTTCTTTGAATTTTGTTAATTTGGTAATATTGCTAATTGTCATTTTTGTGTGACATTAACAGTGACAAATGTCATACCGAGTGTTACTATTTATTTGACTAGCAACTGTTAAATGCTCCTCTACTTTTTGCCTCTTCTTAATACACAGGTTAGGGTTGGGTAGAAAGTTAGTTAGTTGGTATGGACTTAAAATTTAAATTGGTTTTACCTCGAAATTTGAGCTATGAAGCTGTTAACTTGTGTATACTATCCTTGCGTTCCGTAAATCGCTCACAGAACTGTGAGCGCTCAAATCGCTTACAACCGTTCCGATTACTTTTAGCGCGATATTGACAGTTATTGCGTCAATTTAAGTTTTGACAGCGCTTACGCCGACCATACTCCAAAGTGTTGGTTCTCTGAGCGCAATGTTTATGACGTCATCGTTCTCACCCATGGTCGACAATGGACGCGCTCTCGCTTCAACGGAACGGTGATGTGTGCGCTAAAATCGCTTTTATCTATTTGCGGAAGGCAGGGTATTATTTGGCTTTCTATTTGTTTGCGCGGGGAAATGCATTCACGCACCGGGGTGGCGGGGACGTGTGTGGGACTCCCACCTGGGCAACTGACACGACGGCCGACGCCCAGGGAACTAAGTATCTACAAAAACCCTGCGGCGCTCCGTCTTCGCCTTTGTGGTGGAGTCGTGGGACTGGCCTAGGCCCTAACACCACAAAGCTAGTACGAAATCTCGCTCGCTGGAAGTTGGTAGCCAGCATAGTAAGTGGGCACCTACTCTTAGCTTATGTCTTTTTTTAGTAGTCGAGCACTAGAGAACTTATCTATGATAACTAATTATCTACTCAACACTTTGAGAGTACTAAATTCCTACATATACTCGTTTCAATTGGAACGGTTGAAAGATAATTCGTGATAAAGACTAGGTATATCGGTATAACGATTTAATCAGCTACTTATTTATTTCAATTCATAGCTAGATAATTCTTTGTCCACATTACCTTCTCACTCATTATATTGTAAAAAAAAGTTAACATGGCAAAAAATGGTGTAGTTCTAAGTTTTTTCATCGGCATGTTTTGCATTTATACTGCTACAGCGGCAGTACCTAAATGTACGTCAGGATTGATTTGGAAAGACGGTAGAGAAATATGGAGTGATGACCGTGAATTTGAGGTAGGCAAAGTTTTTGAACTACTCTTTACTTATAAATATAGTACCTACCGTAAATTCTGCCCTTGTATACATTTCATTATACTTCGCGTTTCGTTCTCAAGATTAGTAACCTGTAAGAAAATATATTAGTATTTCTATATGAAACAAAGTAGTTACGCCAAGTGACACCGCTTCTGCACTAAGTTTAAGTATGCCTTTATTTTTTTTTTTTTTTCTTGTTGGTACCAACTGCTTATGTTGGCACTACGTTCCTGGGGTCCGCTGCACTTAAACGGTCAAACTTCATTCGCATTCTAGTGCTTCACCGCTTCGGAATACTCTTAGCGCTTCATATTACGTCATTATTTAAAAAAAAAAAACAGTTACAAAATGCCAAAAAGAAAACGAAGTGATAAAAGTGAATTTGAATATTTAAAGAATAAACTGAAAAAACTTGAGAGACAAATAAGCAAACGTGCACGTGTAATAAGTTTGTACAAGGTAATTTCATTTTTAGGTCAAGGTCACCATCAACACATTTGAACAAAGAACAGGTGCAATTGCTACTAAAGCTAAACTTCCTATATCTTATCTGGTTTGCGTGTCTTTCTCTGGGAATTTCATCTTACCGGATTTGATTATAGAATGTTGTCTTATAAGAACATTTTTTAAGTTTGCGTGTTATTCTTTGGGAATAGCGCCTTACACATAATTATTATATATAAAACTAAGTACCAACTCGATATAAGTTTGTCTGCGCGTAATTCTTTGGGAATTACGTCTTATTAAACTTTTCTTCATCTACCCACTAAACATTTTTTTTTATAAGTTTGCGCGTATTTCTATGGGAACTACGCCTTACTATCGAGTTTGGTAATAAAACGAATTTAACTTTGGTATACGACGTATACAACTAACATATGTTATATGTGACAATAAATATAAATTGCGCGTATTTCTCTGGGAAATACGCCTTTTTAAATATTAATATTTTTTGTTCATGGGATATTCACTTATCATAATATCTTTCAGGCGGAGATGATTCTAGCGAACATGAACAAACAACTCAAACACGAGTTCCTTGTGAAAATAACACTCAGTCCACAACTGAACAAGCTTCCCTTGTTACGGGTACTGAACCCTCAACGGCGCCCATCGCGGATGATACATCCGCACCTGTTGACATAAATACATGTCTAGACGAGACTCCCATGCTGGAAGACATATGTACTGGAGAAGAAACACCTGACAACAGTTTATTGGAGATATTAGGAGAGGACCCATCCGTGTCTATTGACTACGGACCAGACATACATAAAGATCTGGCATGCCGGCTTGAATATATCACAACAACCGGATTGGATTTTAAATTACGAAAAGAATTACTTACTAAGTATCTTGTACCAGCAAATGCTACGCGCTTAGCAGCGCCCATGCTAAACCCAGAAATAAAAGCAACGCTTTCAGAAAATTTACTCAAAAGGGACAAAATGATCGAATCAAAGCAGAAACAGCTTGCCGCGGCCATATCATGCTTGTCATCTGTTATGACAGATCAGCTGACATCAAAACAGCTCAGCCAAGACATTTTAATAAAGCTTATGGATACAAGTCGCCTACTTTGCGATATGCAATACAATGCCTCTAAAACTAGACGAAACTTTAATATGTTTTCACTGAAAAAAGATTTGAAAGACCACTTATTAAATACGAAAATAGATAAGTTCCTGTTTGGAGAAAACTTATCCGAAACTTTAAAAACAGCTAAAGCCGTTAGCAGATCCGCAACCGATTTAAAGGTTCAACAAAAAGCTCCCGCTAAACCACACCAGCAACCCTCCAAGCCACAGACTGGTAGGCATTTAAACTGGAAGCCCCCGGCCCCAGCTCGCAGGCCGGCGCAGGGGCCGAAGACGACTCGCGAGCCTGCCTCTCCCCGCGCGCCGCCCGGGACCTCGTACAGGCGGTCGTCTCCTCCGCGGAAAACCACCCGCCGCCGATAGACTCGGTAAAGTACGCTGGTCAATTATCACTGTTTTACAAACAATGGTCCTTAATTACCTCAGACCGTGTCGTCTTAAATTGGATTTTAGGTTATAAAATTAAATTCTCAGGACATATCGCACAATGTTACATACCTCCACCTACTAAACCCACAGCTTTAGAAAATGAGCATTTTTACGAATGTATAAGTAACCTAATGGAAATAGGCGCAATCTCAAAATATGAACCGTGTGAAAATCAATTCATATCAAGTTCGTTTCTGAGACCTAAACCTAACGGGAAAATGAGATTTATCCTCAATTTGAAAAGTTTAAACAAACATATAAGTACTAGTCATTTCAAACTAGAAGACCTACGCACTGCAATTAAACTTATATCTAAAAATAGCTACCTAGCCACAATTGACTTAAAAGACGCTTATTTTTTAATTAGTATTCACAAAGACTCTAGAAAATACCTTAGATTTATATGGAATGGTACTTTATTTCAATTTAATGGTTTACCATTTGGATTGAATACGGCCCCTTTTATTTTTACTAAAATAATGAAACCGATTGTAAAACTGCTGCGGTCGGTCGGTTACATGTCCACTAATTATCTTGACGACCTATTCCTTGTGGGAGATTCATATACTGAATGTACGGATAACATTAACATTACGAAACGATTGCTTATTTCCCTGGGCTTTATTATTAATAATGAAAAAAGCAATATGACCCCTTGCACGTCATGCAAATTCCTTGGTTACATTATAAATTCAAAATTAATGCAAGTTTAGTTACCAAAGGACAAACAAACAAACATAAAAAAAGAGCTAGAATCGTTTTCAAAAATGACAAGATGTAAAGTCAGGCAGTTTGCACATTTGATTGGGTTGTTAATATCTTGAATACGGCCTTCTATACACAAAAGAGTTCGAACGTGTAAAATTCTTAAACTTAAAATCAGATAACGATTTTGACAAGTATATGAATCTTCCACACTCACTGGCACCAGATTTCCGTTGGTGGCTTCAGGCCATTGATAATCCGTGTCATCGGATTAAAAATGACACTTACGCAATTGAAATTTTCTCTGACGCCTCAACGACTGGGTGGGGTGCAGCGTGCGGGACGGAGAAGGCCCACGGGCCCTGGTCAGGGGATGAGAGGAAAATGCACATCAGCTACCTAGAGTTACTAGCCGTGTATTTTGCTTTACAAAGTTTTGCCACAGACCTTCATGACTGTCAGATATTATTACGCGTTGATAATTCTACTGCAGTCTCATACATAAACCGTATGGGAGGTATACAGTTTCCCCACCTCACTGCCATCTCTAAAAAGATCTGGCAATGGTGCGAATCGCGTAAAATTTTTATTTTTGCATCTTATATCAAATCTAAAGATAACAGTGTTGCAGACGCCGAATCCAGGATAACACATCCGGATATAGAATGGGAGATAACTAATACCGCTTTCCAAAGAATTACTAACTATTTCGGTTCTCCGCTCATAGATTTATTTGCCAGTAGATTTAACAAAAAGTGTGACAAGTATATTTCATGGTACAAAGATAATGAAGCTTATGCAATAAACGCCTTTACCATTAATTGGGCTGATTTATACTTCTATGCTTTTCCACCACCTTCTATCATTTTAAAAGTTTTAAGAAAAATTATTTTAGACAAAGCAATTGGAATAGTTATTGTACCCTTATGGCCCACACAGCCCTGGTTCCCAATATTTCAGAAACTGCTTGTTTCTGATACTATTATATTGAGGCCGAATGATCAAGCTATAATATCTCATTCCAGCAATCAGAACCTTGTGTCGACCCTGAGCCTAGCTGCCGGGATATTGTCAGGACAGCACTACTCCGCCGCGCAGTGCCGGAACCCTCAATCGATATCATGATAGCGTCTATTTCCCCTAATTCATACAAACAATATAATGTATATATTAAAAAGTGGCAATCATATTGTAAAAATAATGATATAAATATCTATGAAACCTCTATTAGTAATGTACTTGATTTTTTGACAAAAATGTTTGATAGTGGCAGCCAGTATGGCTCTCTAAATAGCTGTAGAGCAGCACTCTCCTTAATTTTAGGGCCAAACATATCTGAAGATAATAGAATCCAGCGATTTTTTAAAGGAATTTACAGATTAAGACCTCCTACGCCGAAATATAACGTAACATGGGATCCAGATACCGTATTAGACGTTATAACCAACTGGTACCCTAACGAAGAATTATCTTTAGAACTATTATCTAAAAAATGTATAACGCTACTTGCCATCATAACAGCACATCGGGTTCAAACCCTATCAAAAATTAATCTTAAAAATATTAATATTCTTCCAAACAAAATTCTTATTAAGATTCCCGATCTAATTAAAACGTCGAGAATTGGTGCAGTCCAACCTCTACTGTCTATTCCGTTTTATAACGAAAAACCGCAGATTTGCCCCGGAAATGCCCTTAGAGTTTATATTAATAAAACAACCTCAATCAGAAAAACTCAGAACCTTTTTATTAGCTTTAGAAAGCCATACAAAACTGTCACTACCCAGACCATGAGTCGTTGGATTAAGAGCACTCTACAAGACTGTGGTATCGATGTAACAATTTTCTCCGCTCACAGCACGCGACATGCCGCTACGTCTCGGGCTCAGGCTCAAGGGGTCACCATCGACCAAATCAGAAAAGCCGCAGGTTGGAGTGCTACTTCCAGCACTTTTGCCAAATTTTACAACAGAACTGTCCTGAGCCAAGACGAAACGGCACTAGCTAGAGCTATTATTAATTAAATGTTAATTTACAGATTACCTTATTATTGTTAATCAAAATTGATTTATTGTGATAATTATTTCATACTATGTTGCTAAATAAATATATTAAATTTCCGTTTCTTTTTGGATATTTCTGAACCTAAGCTCTCAAAGTCTACTATGTTTCATATAGAAATACTAATATATTTTCTTACAGGTTACTAATCTTGAGAACGAAACGCGAAGTATAATTAGTGATTAAACGAACTTACCTGTTAGTGAAGTTCTATCATAATTATACGAGCGTTTCGTTCGAAGAGATTAGTAACACCCACCCAAACCCGAGAAAGCCCTAAATTCGGTTCAGAAAATTGACTAATATACTCTAAACGAATGATGTTTGACCGTTTAAGTGCAGCGGACCCCAGGAACGTAGTGCCAACATAAGCAGTTGGTACCAACAAGAAAAAAAAAAAAAAAACTAAAGGCATACTTAAACTTAGTGCAGAAGCGGTGTCACTTGGCGTAACTACTATGTTTCATATAGAAATACTAATATATTTTCTTACAGGTTACTAATCTCTTCGAACGAAACGCTCGTATAATTATGATAGAACTTCACTAACAGGTAAGTTCGTTTAATCACTAATTATACGTGACTATTCATGCATAACTGACTTCATTTAAAATTAAATTATCATCGTTTAAGTCTAGAGATCTCTCTATTCCTATGGTAAAAAATACGAATAAAAATGGTAATCCTTGTATTGCGCAGTATGGAGTTCTAATTAGCCTTATCAAATTAGCCAAAAACAGAGCCAACCTCGAAATTGGAGATAATAACATAGAGACCACGGGTTAAAAAGGCAAGTACCTACCCCAAACCATACTAATCGTAAGACAACATTACAAACATTGGACTGGGGGGGAAAACCTAGTTACACCCTTAGAAAAAATCCAGCGTAGGCATGTGAGTGCACGACATCGGTCACAGTCGTCGTGGTGCAGGATCCCTCCATTCCTGTCCCTTTCAGGGCATGGTTGATGTTGAGAGATCGAGAGAGATCGTTTGTTAGTTAAGAACACCGTAGTGGTTGTAGTTTGTTGAGCCGAAAGGCGATAAGCTGATTCGGAACAGGAGAACCTTTTTACCTTCTATAAGAATATAAGTAGATATAGATATCCATCATCGATTATATTTCGACATGAATACCATCTAAATAGGCAATAACTACCTCTTTAAATTTTTACCTATCGACCTTTTAAATACACACACTATGATAATAGACTTATTGTTTTTTTAAGGTATCGCCACTGGATAATATCCCCGGGGTTTCTGGTTATCATCTTCAGTTGCTTAAAATGGCAAGGTACCTATTTTTTTTCCATGGCACCATCATTAATGTAACTACAAGTAATCAAATCCAGAAAAAAATGGGACCTCTTATCTTTTTTTCACCCAGTATAAAGTAACTAGTGGCCGCCCGCGACTCCGTTCGTGTGGAAGTCGGCTTCCGGTGGGAATGAGATGTTTCCCCGCAGTAAAAAAGTACCCCATGTGTTATTCTGATATATCACCTATATTACTGCAAAGTTTCATCCAAATCCGTCCAGTAATTTTTACGTGAAATAGTAACAAACATCCATACATACTCACAAACTTTCACATTTATTATATTAGTAGGATATATTAGAATAAAAAACATTTTTGTAATAGGTGGTAATAGGTCAAAAGGTCTAACTAAGCAGAGTTTTATATTAGTGTCAGTGTTCACCAAAACTAGAGGTAGGCAAGAAATCAATTTATCTAGACAGAAGTGAGGTAATTAAATAATTAAGATTATTTATTTAAAATTACTACGTAATAATAATACTTAGTTTAAATAGATTAGAGTCCAACCTTAAATAAGAAACGTTTAATGAGAGAACGGAAACGGAAACAAATCCGTATCTACATAAGTAGTAAGTAGATATAGTAGCAATGAGTGAGATTTCCTTAGTTTATTGTGTTGGCATTGGCAGCCATTTTAGTAAATAATCAAATACAAATTTTAATATCAAGAAATATTAATAGTATATTATTATGATATAAGTGTGCAAAGTTGTTAATTATACACGAGGCTGAGGGTTGCAGTAAGCCGAGTGCTCACTCGGCTTATCATATCAAGTCATTGTGTATATATAAGTACTGGCAACTAACCTTTTTTTGTGTTTTGGGTAAAGGTATGCTCGTGAAGATCAGCCATTGGCAGCCCCCAATGGCAACAGACAAGCGAACATGATAGCAGGCGGCCGAAACATCATCAGTGTGCCGAACCAATGTCCAATAGGATACAAGCCTGATGCTTCGGGAAAATGTCGAAAAGTGTTTGAATAAAGTGATCCGAATTTCGTGCAAAATATAATTGAATTATGAACCTGGACATACTTGTGTATGCATTGTGTACGCAAAATATAAAATAAAATATGCATTTTGATTTTTACTATTTACTTTATGATTGGCTGGCTAAGTAAAATTTTTGTTATTAATATTATTTCATCTAATACGAAGTTATAAATGTAAGTTTGTGGGTAGTAGGTTTATTCAAAAGCTTTTAAAAAGATAAAGGATAATTTCTAGCATTATACATACCTAAGTAGGTACTTATTGTTTGCAACACCATTTATTCAGTACCAAATAAAAGTAACTACTATCAGTACCTAGGCGTTTTTTAAAAAATCGTTAATGCAATGCTATTGAACCAGAATAGAGCAACCAAAAGTGATACGTTTGTGAGTAGTTAAGTTTGTTCGGTTAGTTACTACATTGTGTTTCAATTACCTGACCGCGACCGATCCTGAGACCATGATAGCGGAAACAGTCAGACTGCCCCACACAGGCCCCACATAATTCCTTATTAAAGGTACCTACTCATATACTTACACAGTAGCCAAAGCTGCTTCTGGATGTACCTACCTATTTAAACTTAAGGTAGGTTTCCAAGTAAATCACATTTCGTAACACATTGTATCTGTAGTTGTATCACACACAATACCTATAGAAATCAAATCGTCAAAATTGCACTAGTACAAAACAATAGTATCATAGAGGTAGGGTATACATATACGCTTTAAAAAAACAAATTTTGTTTTAAAAAACATTCAGAAGGTGCTTTGAGTTCCGAATCACGCATCGTGGGACCCCACTGTTTTGCAGATGATAACATATTCTACAAAGGTATATTCTCTCCTAAGGCTTTATTTTTAGTAAAGTAAACGACAACATAGTCACGAGACATTGTTCTATCGACTATGGATTAGTCTGACTACCTGTTGGTATATATCTACATAATATATCTATGTTGATATTTAACAGAAGCAGTGAACTTTCTAGATATCAACTTACATGTTTATTCATACCCTCATAGATAGGTCGGTAAGTATACAATTACGCGTTGTAGCCGCAGTGGTCAGCTATTGATTCCGAGAAACCTTGTTGAATTTACGTCATACATGCACCATAACGATCCAGCGAGCCAGGTACTTAAAGATATAGCTACCTACTTACAGGTCAGTCTCCGACGTTTAGTCTACGGAACCATTAGGGTGGGCGACAAACACAACAATTTACCAATTAATATATGAGAATTAAATTGACTGACACAGGGGACAATTGATGCGAGTTCAGTCTCGAAAAGTGTTAACAGTGAAATAACGTGTGGATTAAAGATTGAAATTACAAAATGAAACAGATATGTTTCATAGTTGTGCTAGTGCTAATAATAACAGTCACTGACATTAATTGTAAGAGATCCATCTCAAGGAGTCGGGGTAGTTCAAGCCGGTCCACAAGTCGAAGTAGTTCTTCAAAAACACAGGCATCACAACAATCCCAGACACAACCAGCACAGAAATCATCTGGCTGGCAAGAAAAATCGTCCCAGAAGACGAACACATATCAGAGGCCATCAAACTCCAATGGCCAAAGCCACTCTTACCCATCTAGTAACACTGGTTTATCAGGAGGTGGTCAATCTAATTGGCAACCGGTACAAAAAAGTAATGTACCCCAGAATTCGCAGCAACCAAACGCCAAAAGCCATTCATATCCATCCAGTAATTCAGGATTATCGGGCAATGGACAAGCGAAACCAGCTCCATCATATCAAGAATCTGTTCAAAGAAGCAATTCTCCTCAAAGTGCGGTAGGTCAATCGAATGGACATGCTTATCCCTCCCAACAGCAAACTGGTATCTCTGGATCCGGAACTGGCTATCCCAGTAATAATGCTGCAGGAAATACCTATCGCCAGCCTCCTCCATCTTATTCGCAACCGGGTTATGGAGCGGCTGGGGCACCAGGATATGGTACTCAAGGTGGACACGGTGCTCCTGGTGGATATGGTGCCCCAGGTGGATATGGTGCCCCTGGTGGTTATGGAGCTCATGGAGGATATGGTGCTCCAGGTGGATACGGTGGTCATGGTAGCCCTGGATATGGATCACAAATGCCGGGATACTTCGGTAGCTATGGAAACAATGGCAGAGGCTTTGGCGGAGTAAGTCGCGGTGGCAGTACTCTTAAAGGGTTAGGAATTGCTGGGGCCGGGATTGGCACTGTGCTCACAGGATTGGCTTTATGGAATCTAGCGAGATCAACAGGTCAAAGTCATCATACTGTAATATACGACAACAAAGGAGCACCAGTTGCGGTTGCTCCTGCTAATGGAACTGAAGCAGTAGTGGAAGACTCGTTTTTAGCAAATTTAATCAACTGTACACTTACTATTGACAATGGAAATAGCGCTGAAGTGTTAGCCATACCTTGCGCTATTGCAACATCGTTTTCACCGGATGCTGACATAAAAGATATAAAAAATGCTAACCCTAATGATACCACTAAATGCATAATTACAGTCGTGACTAAAGAAGAAAAGGAATTTATGACTACTATACCATGTTCGATTCTATTGAAAACAGCTGCAGATAATAATGTAACTGAACCGCCAGCTGATTTAGCTGTTGAAGGCACCGTTCCTTTAAATAGCACAGACACGGAAAACAAAAATATATCGGTGTTTGAGGTTCCTCTAATAAGTAATAACACCAGTTCCCCTGCCACAGAAATATTACCAGTAGCTGCAAAACTTACTACTAGTTTTGAAGAATTAAAACTCAACTGTACTGCTGAACCAGGCGAAGTTCGTGATCCTTTGAATCCTTGCTATGCTGTTACAGAAGATCTAACCGTCATTCCTCTACCAACAACCGAAAAAATGCCTTGAATGTTAGTTATCCATATTTTTGTTGAAGTTTTGTAACCGATGTAACCAAATATAGTTAAATCTATCTATTATAGAGAGTTAGGCTAAAAAAAGCCCACCCAATGTTTTGGGGCAGTAATTAAAATTGCTCTTCTTCAATTAAGAAGTCCGACACTCTTTAAAACTTTAAGGGGTTATTTATAGTTTTTTTTTATACTAGGGTATTCTGGGTGTAAACAGAGCATTTCCTGAAACAATGTAAAAGTTGAACAAGTCCGTTTAAAAATATTTCAATACTTAAGCAATTGAAAAGTAATGTCTACCGCTTTAGCTCTCGCTCTCACATTAACTGAAATAATCCAGAAACTGAGAAATTGTGTATAATTAAGTACAAAAAATAATAAAATAAAATCACTTAAAAATACTGTTTTCTCTTATTGTAATGATTACTCCTTCAGCAAAATCCCGTTTTCGCTTTCGGAAGCAGTCCTTTTTACACCCCATAGGTATATCCCTACCTTCCTAATGATTGATTAGTTAAGTACCTCGCTCGGGTACTTACGTTCTACTTCTAAAATTTTAATTATTTATATGTAACGTAGGTATCAAATTGTTATTATTTTATTACGTAACTTTCCTAGTAAAGCCAATTAAAGATCCATTTTATGTATCGTATAGTTTTATTTCAGTAAGTTAGAAGGTTTGAATTTATTAGCTGGAGAAAATATAATTCAATTTTGTTCATACCTACCTATTATCATCATCATTCATAGGTACTATCAGTCAAGTCGCTAATTGTGTCTGTTTGTATGTTTTTCCACTAACTCTCCTCAACCTGTTGATGGATTATACCGCGGTTATCACCATCTTTTAGGTATATTTTTTCTTAAATTTGGAAAAGTTTTGTAAATTTGCTAAAATTCGATATTTCGTGAACCAGTCGGCCTAAACCTAAATTACACCACTGCGAAGCGTAGGCGGGTCACTAGTAACATTTACAAGAGTATCTCCTTTTAATTCTATACATATAAAAGGCAAACTTCATTCATTGAGTTTTATATCAACGCACAGCCGAACGAAACTACTGTATGTACTTACCAACTTACTTACTACTTAATAACTAAAAAACCAACCTACCTAAAAATTTGTTTGGTACAGAGGTTCCATTCATGATGTAAGTAAGCACTAAGATTGGATTTTAGAAATTCAACCTTTATGAGTTAATATAGTAATACAGTAAGGCCCAATTGCAGGGACAGTTTTAACCTTTGTTTTAACTACTTCTCATTACAATCGACGGTGGCGCCATTTAAACCTGAGTTAGCTAACCGGAGGTTAAAACGTTTCCTGCAAGTGGGCCTTTTTTATAGATGTAGAAAATGTTATCGATATGATAGCTGCACATCGATAGTGAATTGTCTACCTACATTGAAGTAGATAGATATTGAGTTTTTTTATTTATATTTATTTTCGGAGTCATTTTTTAACTCAACTGTCCAAATTAGTATTATTTTGTGAATCAGTTGTTTCTATTTTATTCTACATTTCAAAATACGTTAAGTATAACTAAATTATATTACAAACAAATCGATATTATTAACTTTTTAAATCGTTTCTCAGAATGTTTCTGGTGAACATCCCTATGTAAATAAAATAGATAGATAGATAGGGACTTCCGGTTTGCGCGCGGGAAAATTGGAAGTGAAACATTTTTTCGTGAACTTAAAAATTCATTTAATTCTTTCAATTTTGTTAAATAGTGTACATTTTGTATATATTTTTAATAACTATAGTATAGAAGCTTAATTTTTATTAAAATGACGTCTCGGGCGAAACGCAAGAAAAAGAAGGAGGAGGCAGTAATATCAGGGGAAGACTCGCTGCTTTCGGACTCCGACTCCATGCACAGTGACTGCAATTCAGCTAAGTCCGATCCATATAAAACTTATTTCGTTCCCGATTATACACGTCGGTATCCTGAGGATTCTTCAGCTACAGATTTCGTTGTCTTCTTGGAATCAAACGATGAGTCCAAACCTATTTCAACAAGAGATATGATTTCTTTATCATCAACATTAAAGAAATATATAAAAGGCATAAAATATATGCAAAATCTTAATAAATACAAAGTTACAGTTCATTTTGACCGTGCAAATTTGGCAAATAGTTTTCTTAACAATAAGACTTTGTTATCAGAATATAAACTCAAAGCAACTATTCCTGCAAAAACTACTGAAATTACTGGTGTTATTACTAATGTGCCCATTAAATGGTCCAATCAAAAAATTTTTGGAGTGATTAATAGTAATAAAAAAATTATTTCTGTTCGGAGAATTCAAAGGAAGGTTAAAAATGAACAAAACTTTGAATTACAACCGACTAAAACAGTAATCATAACTTTTGCTGCCATTTATCTTCCTGATCATATTGATTTACAAGGCTGGAGGTTTCCAGTTAAGATGTACATTCCACCTGTAAAACAATGCTTTAAATGCCTACGGTATGGACATTTGGCTAAGTACTGTAAAAATAATGTTAGATGTTCAATATGTGGAGATGCACATTCTTTTAAAGAATGTACAGTACCTAGGGAAAAGGCTACATGCTGTCACTGTAGAGGAAATCACATTAGTATATCTGCTGAGTGTCCTATTAAAAAGAAAAAAATTAATGATATTAAAATTGGTTTATCCTCTTTGTCTTATGCTTCAGTTGCAAATACAGAGAGTTTTCCAGCCTTAGGACAAAAGTTTGACCTGCTCAGTCACTTGAAAAAAGATAATAAATCTTTGAATTTATTGGTTGAGGCTATTGTTAAAATAATTACATTAAATAAAACAAAGGAAACTTCCATCAGTACTAAAAATATTTTACAAATATTAAGTGATATTTATGAAAAGTCATCTGCTAATAATCCATCCTAATGGCTCATTTAAAAATAGTTCAGTGGAATGCTCAAAGCATTAAAAGTAATAAATCTGAATTTACATATTTTCTTTATAGTAATGATGTTGATATCGCTTTAATAAGTGAAACTTGGCTTAGACCACATCATACCTTTAACATAAAGGGATACACAATAGTTAGAAATGACACTGGTAATACACATAATGGAGTTGCAATAATAATTCATAACAAATTACAATTCTTAAAAATTGATACTTATTTTGATGATTCCTTACAAAATGTTGCTGTACAGATAAAAATAGGTGGTAAATATATTTCATTTGTTAGTGTTTATTGTCCTTCTAGGTGTCATTATTCAAAATTAAAATTTTCAAAATTAATTGATAGTCTTCCAACTCCAGTCTTTATTGCTGGAGATTTCAATGCATACCATACTTCTTGGGGTTGTCAAAAAGTGGATAAAAGAGGTGAAGAAGTACTAGATTCTTTTGATGAAAATAACCTTGTTCTGTTAAATTCAGGAGAAGTCACGACTGTAGGAAATTCGTCCTGGAGACCAAATGGCTTAGATCTTTCTTTGGTTAGTCCAGCTTTATCATGGGATTGTGAATGGTCTGTTCATGATGATTCCTTTGGAAGTTATCATTTGCCTACAATTACTAAACTTCTGTTGTCTCAAACTCCAGTTATATCTTCAGAACATTGTGTTCACTCTCAAAATGTCAGTAAGAAATTAAACTTGAATTTAGTTAATTGGGATTTGTATGTAAATATTGTTAATACTTCGTTGAATAGTTTTATGATTAATTCTGAATGTTCACTAGAAAGTTATTTGCAGTTTTGTGATATTTTATTGGCATCAGTTGAAAAATCTATGTCACAACAAAAAACGAAAACAAAGTCTTGTTGTCAATGTCAAAATCTTTGTCATTTATGCTCACGTTCCGTTTCAGGTTTTAGGGCAAAAAGGGCAAGACATTCCGTTCCTTGGTGGAATAGCAAATGTGCAGATGCTGTTAAAAAATGTAAAGATGCTTTTGTTGCTTTCAAAAATGATCCTTCTGTAGAAAAATATTTGCTTTTTAAAAAAAATCAGGCTTCTAAGAAATTGACTATAAACTTTGAAAAACAGAAATCTTGGCAAGATTATTGCAATTCTATAAATCGTCTTACTCCAATTTCACATGTCTGGAATAAAATACGCAGATTTAACAAAACTTTTGTTTCTAGAAGTGAAAATGATCATTGGGTAAATAGTTTTTTAAAAAAATACACTCCAGACTATGTCTCGAAACCTTTTACTTTTGTAGATAACAAATTTCATAGACAAAATCTTTCGTTGCTTGATCCGTTCACAATTTCTGAACTTACTGCTGCCATAAAATCAAGAAAAGATACAACTTGTGGTTTAGATGGTATTTCCTATAAAATGTTTCGTCTTCTCAGTCATAAAAATCTATGTAAATTCTTGATAATTTTAAATATTTTGTTTGAAAATGACTTAATACCAAATCAATGGAAAACTGATTGTCTGGTCCCTGTACTGAAGCCAGGGAAGGATCTTGATAGTCCAGATTCTTATCGACCTATAGCGTTGTCCTCTTGTGTTGGTAAAATTTTTGAGCAGCTGCTCAAACAACGTCTGGAATATTACATCGAATCAAATTGTATTCTTCCTAGTAATCAGTTTGGTTTTCGGCGTGGACGCTCGGCTAGGGAAAGCATTGCACATTTGTTATTAGATGCAAATAAATCCATAAAGGAACGGAATTATCTTGCTTGTAATTTTTTCGATGTAACAGGAGCCTTTAACAATGTAGGTTTAGAAACGCTTGCTAATATCTTGCTATCACTCAGAATTCCAAAAAAAATGGTTCTTTGGATATATAACTTTCTAAATGAAAGAATGGTCTATGTTAAATTGGGTAACAACTTTTATGGTCCACGTAATTCCTATAAAGGCGTCAATCAAGGCGGCATCTTGAGCCCTCTACTGTATATAATTTATATTCATAAATTGAATGAGATATTAGGCGCAAATGTTTCTAATCTGCAGTTTGCTGATGATCTTGTTGTTTATTGTTCTGGCAAAAAACTTAAAGATGTGCAAACGAATTTAAATAATGCCTGTAAAAGGCTTGAAGTCTATTTTTCTTTCTTAGGTTTAACTGTAAATACAGAAAAGAGTAAATCTCTTGTTTTCTCTAGAGATAAAGATTGTAAATTAGAATGTGTATATAATGGTAACCTTATTCCTAACTGTACAGAAATAAAATTCTTAGGTGTAGTATTTCAACAAAATTTAAGTTTTAAAAAATATGTGCAAATATTGATAGATAGAGCTGTAAAAGCTACAAATATTTTAAAATGCCTTACTGGTTGTCGTTTTGGTGCAGATCCTAAAATATTATTGATGCTGTTTAAATCATTAGTTAGAAGTCACTTTGAATATGCTTTTTTTTGCTTTGCTTCTGACAATAATTTTATAAATAAAATAGATAAAGTACAAAATAAAAATCTCAGGATAATTCTAGGAGCCATGAGTACTTCTCCGTTTAATTCAATGCAAGTTGAAACTAACACTTGTCCCAAGAAGGTTCATAATTGATTTGATGAAAACTTCTAATAATGCGTTGTACAAAAAGATTTTGATATCTAATTACTCTTATTTATGTAAAAATTTTGATTTCATTAATTATTTGAAAAATGAAAATATTGCTCAGTATGATATTTTACCTTGTTATAGTGGAACATATGAAGGTAAGTTTTTTAAATTTGATGTCATTATAGACACAAATTTAAAAAATAAATATGAAGTATATGAAAAGTTATCATACTATGATAATTACCGTCAAATTTACACAGATGCTTCAAAAACATCTCAGTCTGTGTCGATAGCGGCTTATGATATTATTTTGAAAATTGCACATGGTTATAAGTTGTCCAATATTTGCAGTATTTTTACGGCAGAAGCTGCTGCTATTCTGTTTGCTTTAGATTTGATTAGTTCTGTAGATTCTTCTGGTAAATGGATTATTATTTCTGATAGTATGAGTGTTCTTCAAGCTATTAATAATCCCCGTCTTTCTAGTAAAATTCATCCTTTTATATATGAGATCCGGGAAAAGATTTATAAATTATCATTGAAACATAAAGAAATTGTCATTTTCTGGACACCAGCACACATTGGTGTTAGTGGTAATGAATTAGCTGATACATTAGCTAGTATCATTACAAATACTGATAACAACATTTGCAAATTAAAAAACATAGCAATTCCCATTTCAGAGTTTCTTCCTGAAATAAAAAATCAAATGATTAATAATTGGTTTCAATTTTGGCAAGATTCTCTTAAAGAAAAGGGCAAGTGGTATTCCGTATGTAACCAAAAAATTTCGTCTCCTTGGTTTACCAAGGGCTCTTTCAAAAATAGAAATTTTTATACAACAATTTGTCGTCTTCGTATAGGTCATGCTGCTTTTAATGAACACTTATATCGCATGAATATGATAACTTCCCCTTGTTGTTCATATTGTAATGAGTCAGTACAGTCATTGGATCATATATTTTTTGAATGTCCTCAATTTCATATTGACAGGTTAATTTTCATTGATGAGCTATTAGAAATTTATAAAACATTAGAAAATATCCCGCGTAATACTCAAGAACTTTTAAAAACAACTGAATGCTACTTACCTATGTATAAATTCATAAAATTTACAGTGTGTAATATCTGATGAAAATGTTTATGTATACTCATAACAAATATATATTAGCATTTTATTATTAAAGACATGGACTTGGTCCTTATTATGTTTGTTTATGAGGAAATAAAATATCGTCAATGTTACTTCTTATTGAAAACTAAACAAAACTAAGTCAACAAGAAAGAAGAAAACCAAATTATTGATGACATGGCTGTATGGGCATAGTCTCTTTGCCTTTCCGCATGACGGAAGAATCTAACAAAAAAAAAAAAAATAGATAGATAGTAATGGAGAGTAAACAAAACCAGTGAAGTCTGTACGATCTTTTTGATTTCAATTTTTATTTCTTCTTCTTTTACTGTTTATTTCCAAAAATGTCGGATCCAACGATCCAGACATTTTGCTGTCGACACACAGGTAAAATAGAAGATGTAGCTGTTCAAATAATGACAGAGTTTAATACAACTTCTTATAACACCGTTTGTCTGGTTTCTTCAGTCGTTGGAATCTTGGGATCTATGTATCAGGTACAAGTCCTTAAACACAAAGTTTTATTTATCCTGAAATATACTAAGTACCTAACATTAAGCATAATGATAATCTTCAGATTTTTCCGAAAAAGTCGATGTTTCAACCCAGTCGCTACGTATTTCCAACCACAAGAGGTGGTAGGATTATCATGTGGTTGGCAGTAGCTGATCTTCTAGCATCATTTGGTTGGTACTTTCACTATTATATTCTTGGGGAATCAAATTTAGAAATAAGTATCTTAGCATTCTTTACCCAATAAAGAGCCTTAATGTGGCTTTATAAAGAGTTGTACAGTTAAAATCTCCTTTGTTGGAAAATTTACAATATTTTTACAATGATATTTCAGGTGTCCTTGTAAGGTCTGCCTTATGGCTGCAGTATAAAAGCATTATGCCTTCGCCTGATGGTGATGCCAGTGTTCTTTTTTGTAGTATTACATCTGTAAGTTATTTTTTATATTTAACTCTTCAATTTGCATCTTTTAAACCAAATTTAAGCTTACTTTTTTTATTCAAAAAATTTATTATGTAAAATTTTCAGGCTTGGACTCAATATTTCTACACAGTGACATGGTTTTGGACACTCTTTTATGCAATTGACACATGGTTGAGCATTAAAGGGAGAGATTCTCACTCCTACTTGTACCATTCTCTGGCATGGGGTATACCAGCAGCAACCACAAGTATCGGCCTGTCCATACTATACATTCCAAATGCCACGTCAGTGAATATTATAAAAGCTGGTTTTACTTTATTTTGTTTTTTTTATAAATAAACCTGACTCAAACTTATTTTTTTACAGGTGCCATAACTTGACTTCTTTAAGCAATGCACTATTTAAGATTTTGCCGAATTACTTTGCAACTTATTTACCTATTGCAATGGTAATGATAATCAATCCAATTATGTATTTATTATCAAGCAATGACATTGAATTAGCTGTAGCTGTGCCCCTTGCTCAGGTAAATGTTTACTTAATGCTTGTGAGATAATTATGATACACTTTAAATACTTGCCTTTTTACATATTTGTTTTTTTACAGTTTACAAGTAAAGAGAGGCGAGTTGTTGATACATTAAGACTGAAGTTTCTGCTCATAAATGTTGTTTTTTATATATGCTGGATCCCCAATTTGATAAATGGTATTATGATTTGGACAATGTGGTTTAATATGCCTGTAAAGGCTATTGTTATCATTTGGTACATAATGGTGAGTTGAAATTTTGAAAAAGTTATTGAGTATTTGAAACACAAGTGGTAAATTTTTTGTCAATTGCTCTTTTTTAGGCATTTTTAAATCCAATGCAAGCTTTGCTGAATGCTTTAGTGTACAGAAAATGGGATGTGTGTCAGAGAAAATATTCCCCAAGTTTCCAAGCTAGAAACATGAAAGAATTCGAGTTCTTGGATGAACAGTCCCCATTGCTTGGATCTGAACCACCTCGCCTTCAATTATCCACAATACCACCAAGCATCAACAATTATTCAACAATGTGACTGACTGATGTATCAACATAAGATAAATATTTTTATACTCACAATTTTTTTACCACTTGTATTGTGATATTTTATAAATCGTTACACAATTATATAAATGTTTTGCACTGAATAATATGTTGTTTCATTAAAAAAGTAGCCCTCAGAGTTAAATATAACATATTTATTAACACTTTATAGTTATTCATATTATGTACATGCGGTTTACTAGGTGTTATCATTTACAAAATATATACATACCATGTTTTCATATTTTAATTTTTAAATATTATTTTTCTTAAATCTCCTACAAATTATGAATCTACTCGTGATAATTTTCTGGTGGGGCCATAGTCAGGTCTGTAACATTTTTCACAATCATTTGTGCTACTTGCCAAGCCATTTCTTCATCAACTTTTGATGTATTGGTTGGCACAAAACGGTTGACCATTCTTCTCAGTACTGATTTGTCTTTCTTATCTGGATCAGGTTCAAATTTTGATTCAAACCTGCCCAGACTGTTTATCCTACCAATACTTAAGCCATCATGTTTTTTTCTTTGCCATAAAGCATCTGCATTATATAATTGGTTGGAATCTATTGTCATGTCAGGTACAGAGTGGTTTCGCTTTCTTTTCTGAAAGTTATTGTCTCCCATTGCTAATAAAGTATTTTGTGTGCTTACACTAAATTCACTACTGCAATCTGATTGCGTTTTTCGGTTCGAATTCCAAGACAGGTCTACAGAATGAATCATTTCTGAAAGATACTTATAATAAATTTCTGATTCTGCAAAACTATTAACAAACCTTGACAAGGATTTGTGCACAATTTTGTAAGGCAAATCAAAGCATGTAGGAAGGGGTCCTCCCTCTGCAGTGCAAATATCACTTTCAATCTGTAATCTTACATCAGAAGGGAATCCTATTGGTTTGATAGCTTGCAGGGAACAATATTTATCATACAGTACAATTGCATCTTCTTGTGCTTGTGTAGGACAAATTGTATTTCTATTCAACAAATTGTCTCTAAAATGCATTACAGCCATTAAAAATTCTAATAAAAAACTACAAGACTCTTGCTCTAAATACTCGGTAAAATAAAAAAGGATAGAATCATTGTATAAAATATCATTCAGTCCTAGAGAGCTATTTGTCAAGACATCAATTTGTGCTTTTAGATACAGGGGACTGTTTTGGAAGTCTGGAAAATAAGAAGTGTCAATTTGCTTGAATAGTGATTCTTCCACAGGCTTGAAACAGTCTTCTTTAATTTCTCCTTCAGGGTTGCAGATGTTAGATATCACAATTTTTCTTATATCATCTGTCAATTCCAATGGGCAAGGTGCTTCTAATGCAATGTATTTTTTAAATACATTAATGGCTTCCTCAGTGAAGTTTGTTTTGACCTCTCCACCTCCATAGTCTATACTGCAGGAACTTGCCATTATGTTAGAACATGCATTTTCTGATGATTCACTTTTGATCAATTTTGGTCCATTTTTCAAAAACTTTTCATTCAATTTACTCCATGCCGAGATTTCTTTTTGTTTAGTTTCAAAATCGGTATCTAGACTTTTAGTTCTAACTATTTTAGAATTATTTTTATTGAAACATTCAATACCTTTACATGCTATAAAACTCTTGAACCTTTCTATTTCCAGCCAACATTTTATTAGTGAATTTTTTCCTATTGTTTCCATGAATTGTTCCAAGTATTTAATACCTTTTTTTTCAACAAGTACATTATGCAGAGTTAAACTCAAAATAGATTTTTTCTCAAAAATTGAGTCATCTAAAATAGGACAGATAAGATTATTTTAAAATTATAAATACTTAGGTGAGTAGTTTAAATATTTGGTTCAAAATATAATTACCTCGATAGCCATCGCCTAAGTTGGTATCCAGAGTAAAGTTTATTACTAATTCATTATTTGAAGTGCTAGTTTCAGGTGGTCTCACAGGACAGCCAGATTTACCTTTAGCTGCAAAATAGTTGGCAATTAATTTATATCCACCCAAAGAAAACTTCGTGGCATTCCGAACTTTTGATATCAACCATTTCTTTTGTATTACGATTAGATCACTGCCTACCTGCACTTTTCCAAAATTTAATCATGTTTCCTTCATAGTTCACATCAATCTACAGGCTATCACAATTGTTGAAAATGAAAACTTCTCGTTTGAACAAAAAAAAACATTCGTTGTAAAATTACTATCGCAAAATGAAAACAATTCAAAGTTTTCGTAAATGCATTTTTTTGCAAACAAGTAGTTTGCATTGCTTTGATTATTGAAAATGTCACTGTCACAAGTGTCACAACACTAGTGTCACACGATTGACACCGTCTGTCAAGGTATTCCGTATTGAAAACGAGAGCGTTAGGGCTAGCCGAGCCTATAAGTAAAACAAAGAACGAGAAATTTAAAAACAAATATGGAAATGTAATAAAACCAAGTATATAAACATTTTTAAAGATTTACTTTGAGGCCCTAGTAATCGATGGATCGATATTTTTTTAGGATATGATTCATTATTTGTCGATTAATGTCGTGGTCCTTTACGGCCGAAACCAATATTCTACTAACCTTGACGCCTTGTTATTTGTGTAGCTATGGTAACCATTATCCATGTTTGTGCGTCGCAATATTCTATGGTAGATAGCTGTTGATATGGAAATGACAGAAACACGTCACAAAAAACAAAACTAAGAGTTTCCAATTACCAAGGTTTTAACTATAGTAGAATATTGGTTTCGGCCGTTAATCGAATACGTGAAAACGTTGGTAAGCGTGCAAATGCGTGGACCAAAAAAGATTTCATTACTCACAAACGTTAGCGTACTGATATCAATTTGGTCCACTTGTTGGTACGAACATATGCTAGAACGTTCTGTCAAAATGACAGGTGGTTAAATATGGGTCAGTAAGATTGCATGTTGAGGTTTTCCCGATGAATCTGCTAAATATCTTTACATTAAAAAATATAAGTTCCATAAAACTTGTCCGAAAGTTTAGATCTTTTTTTTTTTTTTTTTTTTTTTTTTTTTTTTTTTTTTTTATGTAATATAGGTAGCAAACGAGCATGCGGGTCACCTGATGGTAAGTGATCACCGCCGCCCATGACTACCCTCAACACTGTAGGTGTTGGGGGTGTGTTGCTGACCTTTAAGAAAATATATAAATAAATAAATAAAATTGGGCACCGGATACCGCACTCACCGAACGAAACGCAGGAACATCGTTCCTACTTCACGTCGGTTTCCTGTGCGGCGGTGGTATTTCACCGGTCGAGTCAGCCCAGCAATCGCTGCAGACAGAGCCTACAGCTAGACTCTACCACTCAAAAATTATTAAGTATTAAGTATTAAGTGGTCAGTTTGACATTGACTGACATTCATCTGACATTGCTGCACACAGTGCACTACCTATCTTTTGTTTGCACTGTTAGCATTGAACGGTGACGTCACTAATGACGTCAGATTGCTCAGAGTATGCAAACGTTCGTATAATGGTCCAACCGTTTGCACGCAAATAGTGCAGAAAGCGCGCTGACAGCAATTTCGGACCAGTATATAAGAACGTTTTTATACTAATCAAAATGCTATAACCATACTATGACTTTCTTGCTAGCAAAGCAAGCAACTCAAATTTTGGTGATACTGATACAACGCAAATGTTTGAATATGCGGAATCTATTAGAGGTAGAGGAGATTGCCCTCTAATAAGTAGGTTCCGCATATTTAATCTATATAGGTACTCGTATTAAGTCATTTTAGTAAAGGGTAAAAAACACATCAGTTTATTCGTAAAACAAACAAACACATGTTTGTGCAAAATGTGTGTCAAACAGGGGCGGACTTGCAGTCTCGGCCGCCCTAGGCCCCAGGCCATCAGCCGCCCCTTTTTAACATCCACCATATAGACTACTCGCGAAAAAGTTTTTTTGATCTCTTTGAATTTTTATATCTCCCTGAATGTGCTCCGTTAAAAAGAGATCTCCGTTGATCTCCGTCGATCTCTTACTTCAAATACTCTATACAGGGTGACTTCTTATGTCACGTATTCCTGTTAAGGGGTAATAGATTAGGTCAAAAGCAACCGATTTTGACAAATAATGTCGTATGCAAAAGTTAACCAGTTATTTCAATTTTTACTTTTTTATTTTTTAATCCGATTTCAGACGGTTAAAATTTAAATAATAAAACTACATGCTGGATTTAGAGTTTTTTGTTATCGTCGCATAACGGACATTCCAATAGTTCATAATAAGTAATAAAATGTTGAAAAGCTACAAAGGATATAAATTTACGCGTTTAAAAGTATCATTTCCTTATTTTTTTACAAACTTATTTGATAAAAAATTCAATTTTCTTTAAAAAAAACCCATGTAATGAAATGTGAGAATTATGTATGTCGGGGAGTTCGTTATCCCTGAGTTCGATCATGGTGGAAACTTCGAAATAAAACGTGGAACTTGATGTATGGGCGTGTATTAATCACAACGGTAAGCAACTTTACAATAATCATGAAGATTCGTCAGGATGTAAATGGATATAGGAAGCGCGGTGAATTCGGCGTGTGGCCATCACTGATTTATTCACTCTACGTCTGCACTGCCCCACGAACCAAATAATAATCATCCGTCCAACAAGATAGATGGGCTATTAAGACTCAACGGAAATTGACCGAAACTCATTCAGTCGTTCACTCATAAAGCCTCGCACCGACTACACCCAAGTTAAGACAACTTGACGCAACCAATATCTCATTTAGTCGCTGACATTGACATTTCAAAACATAGACAAGATAGATAGTAACGTAGTTCTTCAACTGGCCAAGTCCATCGAATCTGTGTTCTCTCCGACACGGCCTTCCTGACGCTTCACACGTCCTCGTGTGATTCTTCTTCTTCCAGTGCCTCTCCACTACTGGTTGGCCATCAGCTCTTGGAATCTTGACGTGCTCTGAGCACAGCGAAAAAGTTGTTCTACGCTGACTACCTCCTGTCCGTTTCCGGATGTTTCTAAGCCATGATTTCTTTCGTCTACCAGCGCGACGTTTGCCTTCGATCTTTCCCATCATTATTAATTGAAGCAGTTGATACCTTTCGTCTCTGAGCACATGACCGAGATATCCAACTTTTCTCTTTTTGATGGTCTGCAGTAGTTCACGGTTCCAACACATACGCTGTAGAACTCTTTCGTTAGCAACCCCGTGAGTCCAACTGATGCGAAGCATGCGACGATAACACCACATCTCGAAGGCTTCTAGGCGTCTTTTAGTATCGTCCTTGATGGTCCACGCTTCACACCCGCATAAGACGACAGGCCATACATAACAAAGGAGAATGCGAGCTCGGAGCTTTACATCAATACTCGGAGGCAGCACAAAACTTTCCTCATTTTATTAAACGAGGCACGGGCAATCTCTATCCGGGCCTTTATCTCTTGGTCAGAGGTCTATTTTTCGTTCACCCAAGCACAGAGGTATTTGTACTGACGGACTTGCTCCAGAACAACTCCAGCGACATTAATTTTAGGGTCAATAGCCGTTCTAGATATTACCCCAGTCTTCAACGTGTTAATGGAGAGGCCATCTCTTTCACTGAGCTGGTGAACTTCGATTACGATAGCCTGTAGTGTCATCGGCGTATCTTAGGTTGTTAATAAGTTTGCCGTTTATTTTAATGCCCACTTCAGTTCCTTCCAGTGCTTCCGACATTATGGCCTCGTGTGATAGCAGTCTGCAAAAGAAACAACACAGCAGTAGCTCGCTCGGTCAACCTGACCCAAACAAAACGGTAAGAAGGTAACAAATGACATCTCAAATTACATCTGATTTTAATCTGTACAGCTTCAATTAAATGCAACAAATTAGTCAAATCATAAAAATAATGATCGGTTCGATAGCCAAAGTAATGTCATTCAAGCGTCTGATGGTAGGCTTCAAGACAACCGTAGCTGGTGTCTGATTGCGTACTTCAAGACAGCTCCAATGGACCCGACACTTCGAGACAGCTGAATCAGCGTCTGATTGTGTCTACGAGCCCCGACACTTCGAGACAGCCTTACTGGCGTCTGATGGTGCACCTGACACTTCGAGACAGCCTTGCTGGCGTCTGATGGTGCCCCTGACACTTCGAGACAGCCCCGCTGGCGTCTGATGGTGCCCCTGACACTTCGAGACAGCCCCGCTGGCGTCTGATGGTGCACCTGACACTTCGAGACAGCCTTGCTGGCGTCTGATGGTGCCCCTGACACTTCGAGACAGCCTTGCTGGCGTCTGATTGTGTCCACAAACTCTCAATAAGCATCGACACTTCATGACAGCTAAATTAGCGTCTGATTGTGTACACGACTCCCGACACTTCAACACAGCCTTACTGATGGTGTCCATTACACTTCGAGACAGCCCTATAGGCGTCCGATGGTGTCTCCCAATATGACATAAAATTCGTTCTGTGCTGAATACACGCGTTTGACCAATACGCCACAGTTAAAACCCTTTTAAAAGATCCCGCATAAAATTTCGCGCCAAAACTTTCATTAACTAACGAGCATGCAGCACTAGAATCGAAAGAAAGAAAGAATACAATTCACCTTTGTGTTCTAGACAATCCGTGGAATATTCACAGCTCACACGTCAATCAGCACCTCGGTACGAACGCTTGCTTGCCTCGGCCACCGCAATGCCGCCATCGCTCGTATATCAGGATCATCACTTTCTGTTGCTGCACCGCTGGGTTAAGTCCTGATGTCAGCACAGCTCGTCATCGCGGCTCCGACGTTTGTTTATTGTAATCGCCATTCGATGTATCCTCGGAACATATTAAAACACATGTGAATTACAGTTGTTAATAAAACCATTACCTATACCATTATTAAACATCAACCAACACTAAACGTAAAAACCAATGATTTCTATTGTGTGTAAATATCTTGGTTTAAATTTAAACTAATAATTAAGAAATACAACCCATAAAATAGTTCAAGAGAATGAATACTAATCAAAGAACAATTGTAAACAAAAAGGTAGGTAGGTGTAGGTAGATCGGCGTAGATAGGAGCCAGGTGCACGCTAATTTTATGTCAACTGGTGACTTTTGTAACTAAATCGGTTGCATAACTTTTCCCGCCAAAACATAATTTAATTTAAGAACACACTCTGCCATAAATTATTACAAAACATTGTACGGTCAGTTGCAAAAGTCCACACTGAGTGTAAGGTCTATAACTGCTTGCAAGCAAATTACACACACATAGACATTAAATGTTACAAATTATTTTCAACCATAACATAAAAGGCTTAAGACTAAACACATTTTTAAAAATATTAGTCGAATTGCTAGTAAAATTAGAAAACATTTGAACATTTCTTACAAATGTCACAATTTGAGGGTAAAACGAAAATATCCAAAATCATACAATGATTGAATTATTTGCTAAACGCTTTGTCGTTGCTGGTTCGCTAGCGAAGGTGCCAGTGTTGTGTTTGATAAAGTTGATTTCCAAGTTCCATAACGTGCAAGTTAATATGTATTAGTATGCAGGACAGAATGCGTTTTATATAGTAAGTATGAAAATAGTGTTTTTTATCCATTATTTTTCTTTGATTGGGTATTATTATAACAAATTTAGCGTGTGTTGCATAACTATCTATTTTAACTTGTTGTTTGTTATGTTTATTCATATTTTGTTTTTGTTTCAGTAGATAACGGTAAAACGGTGGATTTACAATAGTTCAAAACATCGATGTAACCTAAATATATGGGGATTGATGGCCTCGAAAGAATAATAGTTCCATGTTTATGGCGCAGAGATGGTAAAACTATATGCGAAATGAAAGGACTACAGAGGCATTTTCTACCAATGGAAGTGTCTGGAAGTGTGGAAATTAAAGTGGAGCTGTGTATTGTTCGAATATAGTGAAATCTATGTGACGGTGCGCGTTAGCTTATGGTTATTGAAAACAGGGGAGGGTATATTAAATACCAATAGTATTAATTAAATATAAGTTCGTAAGTAAAACATTTTTCAATTACAATGTATTTTTTTTATGGTTAGCAAGCTTCAATTTTCTTTTCTTTACGAAAACAATTACTTAAGCTACAACTAACCTTAAAAAGTAAAACAATAATAGACTGTTATTATTATTATCTTTTGAAATCAGTATCAATTATTTTAATTAAGTATCAAGCATTACCTAAATATATTTGTAACAAGTTATAATAAATTACTGTTTTTATCTACTGCTTTCTTACTACCTTACCTTCTATATTTATTTACCCTCATTTAGTTTGTATTTCTTACAACTTAAAAAGTAAAATAAATAAAATTGAACCTGAACCTAAAGCTCTCAGATTAAGGTTGAGAATTATCGCAACAAGAAGTATCAATTTTGTCGGTTAGAGTGTAGGTTAATCCGAAAAAAACATCGTCGTATGCGAAAATGTTTTAACAACCACAATAGTTTACAAAAATATATTGAGCTTTAAAACTGATGCGTTAAGGTTGATATTAAGAAGTAGTAGTAAAATATTAGTTTATTTATGTCAATGTGTGTGTAGAAGCGACCACTGGATGCTATATTTTTTATCAACTCGGTATGGACTTTTGCAACTTACTGTACATCACCCAGTCAAGTTGTGTCCGGTTATAACGTAATAATGTTGGTACTGCCGCGTACTTTAATGTTCCTATTATTTTTTTACCAGATTCAAACCATCCAGCAATTCCGCTATTCTGGCAGCTTTTCTGAAACATTTTTTATAACACAGCATCATATTGTTCGGCAATATTTTATTTTACGCAATTAAGAAAACTGAGACGGTAGAAAAGACTCGTCTAAAATAACTGCCAAAGAGGCACAACCACTCAGAGATTATTTATTTAGATCCATAGTATGTAAAACAGAATAATAACAAAGCAAAACTAAAGTCACAACTTTAAGTTATATAATAGTACCGTAGTACCATTCGAAACTCAGAGCATTAACTGACTACTTCATTTAGAAATAAAATTATTAAAAAAACAAATTAAACAACTAGGCTTCTTTCATATTCGTTGCCAATATCTCCATGTTTCCCCTGAAACCTGACCTTCGCCAGAGTCAACCGCCAGTACGCACTCACGGACTACTACGGATAACTAAAATGATATTTTACATTAAAATTTGTTAAACACAAATCATCTTTATTTTAGAAAAAGTCAAGAAACCAAGTACAACTTTAGAAAAAAGTTAATTCTTATAACAATAAATTGCAATTCACTAATAAAAAGTTCAAATAATGTTGCGTAAAAATTACATAAAAAACTTCCTCAATTCATTAGCTGTTCAAAAAGGTACATTTGTCATACTAAAAATAAGCATTTGATTGATAACTCTCGTAGAAAGCCTCTATTTTGTGGTTACCGCACTTTTGCAGTGTTTTCTTTGGTTGATGTCGCCGTCTTGCACAGGGATAATGCAAAAACATTAAGGTCTGCCGTTAAATAAATCTATCTTGTAAAAATCCAAACCTTCAAGTGTGCAACCTTTGCGGTCAAATAGAAAAATAAAATGTTGAGCGCGGAAAAAGTGACCTCTATTTAAAGAAAAACAACTACATCTTTTTCATTAATCACTTCACATAACTTGTTGTTTTCTTTGGTTGAAAATGGAGTTTTTTATAAAAAAACTTAAATGTTGCATAACTCAGAAATTATCAATTTTCGGTCATGGTATGATATGACTTAATTGACTGTAAAGAAGCTCTACTTTAACCCCTTAGAAGGACTGTATCGCATTACCAATCACCCTGTATATATTTTTTAAATCATTCGCGGGCCGCAAAGAAGTCGTCGGCGGGCCGCACGCGGCCCGCGGGCCGCGTGTTGCCGACCGCTGCTCTAAGGTATACCGATCAAGCAGAACGACTTCTGGTATAGTCCCATCAATTATCATCAAACATCAAGCAAATTCCACCATACTAGCAGTTTTCCTGAAACAAATGATATCACACAGTATCACATAGTTCGGCAAACATTAATTCTAAGCAATTAGGAAAACTGAGACGGCTAAATAACACTCGTCTAAAATAATTTTAAACACACTTAGCTCGTAATGAAAACAGAAACTCTTACCGGGTAGCGTAACGCAGGATCTCAATTGGCAAACCTACGGTGCACAGGTTCATACGTTATCTTCCAACACACTATATCCTTGGAAGCTCCGGTTCCACTGAGTCTCTTGGTTGCGCTGACTCAACGCATAATGGATAGGCCCTCGGCAGTGGTAGCAGGTGATGGCATGGCTGGTCTTGTCATTGCAGTCTCTCGGTTGCGGCCTTGGATGTTCTTCTTTCCTGTCCGTATCATCTCGCCTCCGTAATTACACACCGATGGTTTATGATGATTCTGTTGTTTCAAAAGCTGCTGCAATTTCTCGTTTCCGTCGATGTTATTTGCAGCACATGGAATGTCATTTGTACAGGTGGAGCGGCGTTTCCTCACCCGTAGGACGTGGAACGTGGTTATCGCATCGTCCGTGGCACGTGGTTATCACATCATTTGTAGCACAAGATATCCACACCATCCATCGTAGCTCTTCGCAGCATAATGCAATTACATCAGTAGCATGTGGTACCTGGTTATCGCATCATCCATAGCACGTGAGACGTGGTTTCCTCATCAGTAGCACGTGGGACGTAGCCTCCTCATCATCCACAGTACATGAAACATGGTTTTCTCTTCATCCATAGCACGTGGTAAGTGGTTTTCTCATACGTAGCACATGAAACGTAGTTTCTTCATTATCCATAGCACGTGGCAAGTGGTTTCACCATCATTCGTAAAACGTGGGTCGTCATCCGTAACATGTGGAACGTGGCTTGCTCATCATCCGAAGCACATGTCACGCAGTTTCCTTATCATTCATAGCACGTGGTTTCCACAAAAATCTTTTTACAAATGTTTTCACATAGTTCGTAGCACATAGGACATCATCCGTAGCTCGTGGTAAGTGGTTTCACGATCCCACTTCTGATGTCGGGGAGTTCGTTATCCCTGGGTTCGATCATGGTGGAAACTTCGAAATAAAACGTGGAACTTGATGTATGGGCGTGTATTAACCACAACGGTAAGCAACTTTACAATAATCATGAAGATTCGTCAGGATGTAAATGGATATAGGAAGCGCGGTGAATTCGGCGTGTGGCCATCACTGATTTATTCACTCTACGTCTGCACTGCCCCACGAACCAAATAATAATCATCCGTCCAACAAGATAGATGGGCTATTAAGACTCAACGGAAATTGACCGAAACTCATTCAGTCGTTCACTCATAAAGCCTCGCACCGACTACACCCAAGTTAAGACAACTTGACGCAACCAATATCTCATTTAGTCGCTGACATTGACATTTCAAAACATAGACAAGATAGATAGTAACGTAGTTCTTCAACTGGCCAAGTCCATCGAATCTGTGTTCTCTCCGACATGTAAATAATATCTCTATCTAACAACCTTTCATTTGCCTATAAAACTTACAATTAGCTCAAGTAGTTACATGCTGAGATAATAACAGTTACTATTCTCAAAGGACTCGCATGCAATTTTGTGGACCGATGAATCAAAGTTAGATAAGGACGGGATCACTAACTACCATAATGCTCATTACTGGGCCAATAAAGAAGCTTTAAACCTCCGAAAAAAGACCGAAGGGGTCTCAGAGACGGTTTTCAGTCAATGTGTTCCCATCCTGCATCATTGATGGGTATTTAATTGGACTTCATTTTCTGCCCAACAATTTAAGCTTCAACAATTTCGTGCAGTGCAGCCCGCCCAACATACACCAAGATAAGCTTTTTTGACATGATTAGGGCCGCCCTAGGCCCGGGCCTACACGGGCCTTAGGGTAAATCCGCCACTAGTCTCAAATTTGCGTTTCGGGTAAAATTCAGCAACAATGGCAGCATCACGGTTTTGAGTCAATTAAACACATTACGGGCTCGAAGGACCAAAACAACCAAAGTTTTAAAAGTTACCGCAGCATGCTAGGCCGGCTTTAGTAGGTATTTTTTATACATTATAATTTAATTATCTACATTATATCCAGTCGTAACAATAGCTTCTCAACGTTTTTGCCACCAAACTTCCTATGCAAACAACTACACCTTAAAGAAAATCTAATATTCCATTGACAAATTCAATTTCATTACAGTTCTTACTTTATGATTCAGGTAAGTACTTACTTAGGTACCTATTATGAATCACATGTGATACATGGGACAATTTTTGTCCTAGTTTTTATACGTCCATTAATCATAAGTTAGAGGTAACTTTGCAGGCTTTTTTTCGGGGACGTGACTTATCTAAAATTATTAATAACCCTCTCAAAATACAAATACAAACGCAATATAGAAAAATGTCATTACGTAGGCAATTAAAAAAAATACTTTGTATGGGGACAGGAAACCTGTAAAATATATTTATGTACAAAAATAAATTTAAATCCGACCAGCCGTTTTAACATACCTATTAATAAAAACTTTTATATTTATAATACATATTAATACCTACTACGGATATTATCTTCTTCAATGTTAGTTACTCCTTGTCATGTGTTTGTATTGTTTAACTAATAAACTATGATAAGCCGTTTATATAAAAATAATAGTAACAGATACTTATGTCAAACGAAACCAAAAAAACCAGCAGTTTTCAGTTACGTGGTTTTTACCGTAGAAGGACTATTGAGACCAGCAATGAATCTATCGATTTACGTACCTAAATACCTACCATGTACTGCGGCGAACATGCTTACTGTTTGTAGACCTAAAGAAGTCTTGAAAATCTCAAAACAATCTCTTAACAACATATCACAATAATAACATATTTAATGAAAAAAAAAATACATTTTATTCATACTTTAAACGTTTCAGGAGGGAGCTAGGTACCTATAGGATAAATACTTTTTGACAATTTATTTTATACCCAACATAAGACTACCGCATGCTAGACTGCGGGCGAAAAGCTTTATCATACCTTTTCATAAGTCATCAAATGCTAAATGAATCATTCATCACGATGTCATCTCGATTGCCCATAATAAGTTTGGAAAATGGCGAGATCTGGATTTAACGCTCAATCAGGCGAATCATCGACGCTCCTTACGTAATCAGAGGACGTGCGGCGAGTACTCACGGGGGGTATCGACCTTCTCTCGGTTACTTGAATAACTGTTTACATGGATAAAACTTGATGCGAAGAAACGGGGAGCAACTGCCGAAGCTCAGTCACTCGTGACCAACCAAGGGACTCGCAATACACATTTTCTAGCTAAATCCATCCAATGGCGGAAGGCCTTATCATGTATCTCAATATTATAATTGTTTGTGCATCAATATTTACCTGCGTTAAGTCTACATCCGTTTACGACCAAAGCCAGACAGGGAAGTTGAACGTTCAAGTCGATTTAAAGGATTTAAATCTTTTTGCAATTTTGAAAGGCAAAACCAAAGAAGAGTATGTGGTAAGTATCCAATCTTAGTTAAGTTTTCGGTTAGTTAAAGCTCTCAATTAATTTTAAACTTTGGCCTATCTGCGATAATTGCTTAGAACTTTGGAACTTTGTGTAGTTAGGTAGGTATTCGTTTCGTTAGGTAGGTACGATCGTTGTTCTTTACGTACTTTTTGCGATAAATATTGAATGAACATTTTATGTGGGACTTAAACCCTTCTGTGCTGATATAAGTAACATTTGCATAAAAATACAATTTATTTACATACCGACATAAATTATATTAGGGTGTAACCAGGAGGTAAAAACTACTTTACCAAAAGAGTAGGTATCTTTACTTTCTGTCGTTAATATGGTTACCATATTTTAGATTCTAGCTTATATTTTGAATTTGTTTTTAAATACCTAAATGAAACCTATCTATCTCGAATGATACCTATATTCCCACATTCAAACTATAAACGATACCAACTTGAACGCCTTGATATATTCCCACATTAAAACTATAAATAGCTTAAGGTACCTGTTTGAAACAGGTGTAACTCACTGTGCTTATATAAGGTAACGATATTAATTTAAATTAAACTAGTATATTCTCAATACAGGACTACGATTACGCCTATGATTACTCAGAAATGACAATCAAGCCACACGGTCATAAAAACACTACAACAATGAAACCGTCGACCGGTACAAACAGCACTAACACGACTTCAAGTGTGGACAGCATAGCAATGTCACAACAAAATGCTACAGCTAACGCAACGGAACTAACTACGACAGATACAAAAACGAACACAACGGAAGCATCGATGTCGACAACTACCGAGCTTACAACACAAAGTGCAACGCCTAAAGTAACCGTAACATCTAATGAAAACCAAAACACAACAGTTGCAAGTTCTTCACCGGCGCCGTTAATGGCTGTGAACTCTACAACTCATAATTGTAGAAAGGGATTTGTCGTTAATAAAAAAGGGAACTGTGAACTAAGGCTGCTTGGAACCACCGGTAATGCGTAAGTATTTAACTTTTTAAGTTACTAACGGCCAATCCCAATGAGCCATCTATCAGTATAACACTATGGTATGTTTGTTACTATAGTAACATTGTTCCGTGTTTTTGCAACAGTAGGTATTGATAGAAAAATGAATTAAAATATTTGGCATCGACCTCAATTTTTACTGAAGTCGTAAAATTTGATAAGTTTGGGACATACGTTTTGGGACGCTATGATTTTTTTTTCTAAAAAAGAATAAATATGGTTTGCGAGGGGAACATTTCAACATTCCATCAAAATTCTGTCGAGAGCCAGTGAAAACTCTCGTCAAGTTTTGTGCTGCCTCTCCCGCGCGTGCAGAACGCGCACCTACTTGATTTATTTTTTAAAATTAAACAGTAAAGTATACGTTAGATCGTTACATAAAGTAATCTTTATTTATAAAAATTCGCACTTACAATAAAAAATTCATAAAATATGTTAAGAACTAGCTTTCCGCCCTGCGGTTTCACCCGTAACTAAATGTTTTTTCCCGTGGCAATATCTTACGGAACCCTATTTTTTCCAAAATAAAATATAGCCTATGTTAGGTACTCGTGGATAATATAGCTTTCGAATGGTGAAAGAATTTTTTAAATCAGTCCAGAAGTTTCGGAGCCTTTTCATTTCAAACAAACAAACAAACAAAAAATCAAATCTTTCCTCTTTATAATATTATTATAGTATAGATAACTTATGGTATAGGTTTTAATGCGTTTATAAATAAGTACCTACTAAGGTAAGTATGCATAATATTAAATTTCGACAATATCTGTCTTAAGTATCAAAAACTAAAGAATCGTCTCAATCATGTCTCAATTTATAGAAAAAAAGTTATTCACTTTAACTACCTACCTGCCTCTTATCTACAACTAAAATGGTGTTAACCAAATTTTTCCATGAAACTGATTTAATGGACTAGGTACAAATCCTACTAATATTATAAACGTGAAAGTTTGTGAGCATGTATGGATGGATGTTTGTTACTCTTCCACGTAAAAACTACTGGACGGATTTGGATGAAACTTTACAGAAATATAACACACTAGAGGCCGCTCGCGACTCCGTTCGCGTAGAAGTAGGTTTCCCGTGGGAATGCGAAGTTTTCCCGCGGTAAAAAGTTCTCTTAATTCTTTCATACATATATTTTTGGTTTCTAGAACCGTTTTCGCAGCGCACGCAACGGAAGCCCTCAAGGATGAATAATTTTCCCCGTTTTTTTCCCATTTTCCATTATTTCTTCGCTCCTAATAGTTGCAGCGTGATGTTATATAGCCTTAAGCCTGCCTCGATAAATGGTCTATCCAACACAAAAAGTATTTTTAAATTCGAACCAGTAGTTCCTGAGATTAGCGCGTTCAAACAAACAAACAAACAAACAAACAAACAAACAAACTCTTCAGCTTTATAATATTAGTATAGATAGGGTAGGTACTTTTTACCGCGGGAAAACGACTCCCACGCCAACGGAGTTGCGGGCGACCACTAGTCTACAATATAGGTGTATAGCTTACCCTAGAAAGTATTTTAGAACATTATTCACACTCCTGGGAAAATATCATGGGATTCGACCGTAAATCGAATGATGAAACCTGGCGAATATACAATAAATAAGAACCTAAGTATCTACCTATTGATCTCCAAGATTACCCCAAACGACCGCAGATGAAATAGCTGTCCATATTTCTAACATAGCAACATCTTGTCATACAAAGTCACGTCTGCGACTTTGGGTTGATTGTGGCCCCGATTCTGAAAACACTCTCTAACCTAAAACTATCGCTGTCACTTACTCATCAATAGTAAAAGACAGAGACAGGTAATCATTTTAGTCCTGTCAAACTAAAATGTACGTGCAATATGACACGGCGAAGGCAATTTTAGGCTAGTCCTCAGCGCATTTCGTTTAATTTTACAATGATGTGGACTAAATTTTGTGAGAGAACTTGAGAAAATGAGAAAGTGACAGCGATATTTTTAATTTAGTTTTAGAGAGTGTTTTGAGAATCGGGGCCTGTATCTACCTACATTTTTATGGTTTACCTACGTCGGATATGACTTGTAGTAATGTACCTACTCGTAGGTAGACTTTTGTTCATACAAAAATAGAAAGGTAATTAAATTGAATTTGATAAAAATGTACTTAAGTCCAAACAATACCACTAACATACATCGTAGGTATTCGTTATTTAAATATTTATGGCGCTCGTGCTTCTTTTAGTTACCTTTATCTTTAGTTGTCGTTTTTTTTATAATAATTTAATTAAAAATGAATGGCACAATCGGAAACCCAAAATTTAGGTACCTATTATAGGTATAGTTCAGAAGGTGTTAGTTGAGCTTTGCATTAGTGTGAGTGTTCACCAAAAGTAGAGTCAGGCAAAAAAACTATTTATCTAGGCATTAGTCAAGTAAAACAATATAAGATTATTTATTTAAAATTTATACGTGGTATTAATAATAGTTTCAATAGCTCAGAGTCTACCTTGAATAAGAAACGTAAAATGAGAAAACGAAATCAGACACAATAGATTACAAAGCAAAGAGTATCCTTGGTTTATGTGTGTTGGCATCGAATACAAAAAAAAAAGTGGATAGCTAAAAAGCGGGATAAACCGGTTTTATTTAACCATGCAAAGAACACGTCGCGCTTAAAGACTGATGTCACCCGAACTCTATACGTATACACTCACACTACTGCAAAGTTCAGCTTACACCTTCTGCACTATACCTACCTGGGTACTGAATTGGGATTAGTGTGCGATGACAACCATTGATAAGAGGTGGTAAGGCCATTTCGGGAGCTCCAAGTTATATTATCATGTAGATGTAGGCTAATAAATATGCATGGTTGACAGCATAAATAAGTAAGCAGGAGGTTAGTTTAAATATTATATTACGGGCATATTAATTCAATAGTTGACCTTCCTTCGTAGCGCAGCGGAAGTATGCACTGTTAACATTATATCCCGGGTTCGATTTCCCGTGTGGTGTGGGGCCAGTCCCTACAAAGGCTTCACAGTACCTACTTCAGCTTGGTAGCCAACCAAAAACAACTATTGTCAAGAACTACAAGAACGAGTATACTATACTTATATGTTATTCAATCTCTACTATATACATAACATAATTAATCAATTGTTTGTATACCTACCTACTCTGTTTTTGGCTAAAATCTTGTTGTTTAGGTACGGAAATAAATAATTTAACGCAAGTTGGTGGTGGTTGGGTTGAGAATCTTCACGTTTGTAAAATTTTAGTTGGCAAAATATCTCTAAAAAATGTTAGCTTGTTAAATATAAAGCTACTAACCAAATATATAAAACTATAAATAAATAAGTAGGAACAAACACTAATCTTTTGATTAGTAATTTGCTTAGCAAAACCTTTTTTTTGCAGTTAATACTATGAAACTGAAATACCTATGTCTTCTCTAGTATTTCTAACAATGACAACAAAACAGAATACTTACTTAAATGATGTCTGCAAGTAAACTTTCCGGTTTCCATTAAAAGGTATTCTTGGTAACAATTCTAATTAATATAAAACTTTTTTTCCAGATTACTCAAGTTGGTAAAGCTATCCCAGAAACTGAAGTTAAGGCGAGAAAATAAAAAAGAGTAATTAAAGTATGATTTTAAATAATAAAAATGTATAACGATTAGTTTAAAAAAACTTAGCTTTAGTTCCTCTTAGAAAAACTAAAATAGGTTTCTTGTTAATAAAGGATAAATATTTTAAAACTTATTATTAATTTTAAATTAAGAAAGGATTTCAATTCCAAAACATGTCCTCTACATCTAAGGAACAAAAATGTTTAATAAACAAGAAATGTAATGGAAGTGCATTTATTTGGTCATAAATATTCAATATATTTGGTATAGCTAAAGTTGAGCTTAGGACGGGCAATGAGATTAGTTTTAAATGCAGTATGTAACTACTTTGTACAATTTCCTGCTTGGAAAACCACAAAATACAATAATGCACCAAGTAGGTTGACTTTTAATTAATTGCAATAAATAAGGGTTAAAAAAATTTACACCACAAATATGTCCTCTAGAAATTAAAGTTTACAAAGGCAAAATAGGAGGGGAACAAAAGCTCCAATGGTAACAAAAACTGGTATGAGGACTGAACTCTCATCCAGCGTGTAAGGATCTGGTTGCTTAGGGCCACTAGCTCGCTCACTTCTTTGACCCTTTTCCTCTACCTCCTCTTTAACCTCCTCGCTTTCATTCTCAGGCCATAACATTGGAGGAAGCTTAGGCACTTCATCTAACATTCCCTTCATTACAAAGAGAGCATTGATTTTTGGGTTGTCACGGTAACCTTTAATGAACTCAACTTTTATCTTACCACCTCTGATATCAGATTCTTCTTCATTGAAGTAAAGTTTCCCATTCTTTATAGTATAAAGTATGTATTCATCATGAGCTACTCCTCGTCCAACTTTGTCAAATATATCTAAATCTGCAACGATTGTATGGTCTCCATTGAGCACTACATCAAACACTTTCATATTAGGAGAATTGAAATAAACTTCACTGAACTTTAGCACTAGCACATAGTCTCCATCCTGGTTGGCTGGTATATCATAGCCAAATGTGCTATGGTGATATCTTTCGGTTTGATATAATATTTCATCTTTGGGATTGACTCTGCCAATCATGACCAGCTGTTTCCCATAGTCAGAAGCTGTCCCAATTCTTCCGTGCAACGGGTCCTTTTCATAGTGTATTCCATAAATATCAGTATGTGCTGGACCACCGGCGTTAATAGCGTATATTATTTCTCCTAAACCGGTAGCACTTTTCAGGAAGCAAAATGTGCATACAAGGCAAGTCACAAAATTCATTTCGAACAGTTTCACATGAGTTGTTTATGTGTTAGTAATTAAGGAGATTACATATAAATATTTGATTAAACGTTTTATTAACGTTTTGAGAGAGTAAATACTCAGAAACTTTACAACAAAAAATGAACACGAAAGCCGAAATAAATCGACCGGTTTTTATCCAAGCCACAGAGTTATTTTTTCGCACAGACTAGGAAGGGATACTACTTTTTTTTTTTTTTTTTGGTTCATTTATTCCATAAAGGAAAAGGCAAAGGAAATTTTTATCCATACAGCCAAGACTTCAGTAGCAACTTTCAACATTTGAACACCTGTGAAACTCACAAAATCAACTCAAAAATACAAAACAAATGAAAGAACAGCAATAGTTAACTCAAGAAAACACTAAACATATTTCGAGTAAAACACTGTACAAAGCACTAAAAAGGTCAATCAAAATATTTATTTTTACAAACTTCCAATTGTGGCAGTTATATAATTAAAAATTGGAACATAGCATTCGGTGTTTCTAAGAATAACATCAATCTCGCGCGGGATATTTTGAGGTGATTTATAAATTTCTAGAAAGTGGTCAATTAGAACCATACGATAAATAGCAAACTGTGGACAATCAAAAATGATATGGTTAAGAGATTGAAGATCACAACCACAAAACGTACAAGAAGCAGAAGCAGCCATTTTAATTTTAAATAAATGTTCCCCAAAATGACCATGACCAATTCTCAAACGACAAAGCGTAACATAGAATTTCCTACATACAAATTTTCTTTTGCTAAACCAAGGGATACCAATGGTATTGTTTATTCTACGATACCATTTTCCTTTAATATTGGATGAGTCTTCCCATTGTTTGTACCATTCTTTCTGTATATTATTTTTAATTATACTTAAACAATCAGTGTACGGAATTTTAACTTTTTTAATTGGTGCATTAATTTGTGAACTAGTAATAATTTTCGCTAATCGGTCTGCTTCATCGTTACCTTTAACCCCAACATGCGATGGAGTCCAAAACAAAATTATTCTTGCTCCTTGAAATCTTTCTAAATTATATATTTTTTCTCTAATGTCATGCAAAATATGAAGGGTATCAGATGAAAACTTGGGATTGTTTAAAGCCGTTAATACACTCATTGAGTCACTTATGATTATCCATTTCTTATTATGACAAAGCATCGTTTCGATGAGATCTAAGGCAAATAAGATTGCACTTGCCTCTGCCGTGTATATGCTAGAATTTTTGAATAATTGATATCCATGCCCAATTTTAAGCTTAATATCATATGCCGCTAATGACACACAATCACCTATTTTTGAACCATCTGTATACATTTGCCTGTAATCTTGCCAAGACTCTAAGTATCTGTTGAAATCATATTTATCTTTTAAATCTTTAAAAATAAGTATATTTATATTATGAAATTTACTTCCATATGAGCCAGAGTAACACGGTAGAATATTGTTTTTATAAATGTTATCATTGTTGACTGCATCTATAACACAGGCTGCATCTTCTTTTAAAAAAGACTCACATTTTAGTATCTTACTTAATAAAGAGCTTTTGGTTTTAGTTGCTAGAAATATCAAAAATTTATATTTTAAATATTGAAATCTAAGAGTTATTGGCATTAAGTTTGTTTCTATTTGCATAGAATTTATAGGAGATGAGGACATTGCACCAAGAATAATTCTCATATTTTTATTCTGGACTTTTTCAATTTTCTCAACTATTCCTTTTTGTGAAGCAAAACAAAAGAATGCATATTCAAAATGACTTCGTACAAAGGCTTTATAAAGATTTAACAAAATTTTAGGATCTGTACCCCAATCTTTACCAACAAGACATTTTAACATATTCGTAGCCTTTAGAGCACGTTCAGTTAACCTATTTATATAAGTATTAAAGTTCAGATTTTGATGGAAAATAACTCCTAAAAATGTGTGACTCTCAACAACGGGAACTACAGTACCTTCAATGCTGAAACATAAATTATCGCTAACTTTCATACGACTTCTGTGGAAAATAACAATATTGCTTTTATCAGCACTTATAGATAAACCTATATCAAGAAAATAATTATTTAATTTCTTCAAAGCAATATTCAAGTTTGAGTTCACCGACTGAATATTACTTCCTGAGCAATATACTGCAACATCATCAGCAAATTGCAAATTTGTTACATTTGTACCTAAAATTAAATTTATTTTATGTATATACAATATGAATAACAGAGGGCTTAATATACCCCCCTGATTTACACCTCTGGACGACAAACGAGGTCCGTAAAGATGATTGTCATGTTTAACGAAAGTAGATCGACCATTTAGAAAATCAAAAATCCAAGAAACCAATTTATTTGGTATATTTAACGAAGACAGTACACTAGCCAAAATCCTCAAATCAACATTATTGAATGCTCCTACAACATCTATGAAAGCACAAGCAAGATATTGCTTTTCACTTATGACGGTTTTAATATCTAGTAAAAGGTTACATATACTTTCTCTTGCTGACGTACCCCTACGAAAACCATATTGATTATTGGGCAAAATACTATTGGATTCGATAAAGAATTCTAATCTTTGTTTTATTAACTGTTCAAATATTTTTCCAATGCATGAAGATAAAGTTATGGGTCGGTATGAGTTAAAATCTCCAGCTTTTTTATTTGGTTTTAGTATAGGTATAAGGCAATCTTCTTTCCACTCCTTGGGGATAAGATTGTGTTTGAAAAGACAATTGAAAACATCCAACAGTTTCTTGAGATTCTGTTCATTGAGAAAGCGAAGCATTTTATAATTTAAGCCATCTAAACCAGAAGACGTATCTTTACGAGATTTAATTGCAGACTGCAGTTCTTTAAGCGTAAATGGATCTACTAAATAGCTATTTGATTTATTCAACTGTTCTTTAGAAACAAAGGGTGGAAAATGAGCAGAGTCTGGAGTGTATTTTAAGAGGAAGTCATTAACCCAACTGTTTTCAATGGAACTATCGGTAGAAGAATATTTGTTGTTGAATTTACGCATGGTATCCCAGACCCTTGACATGGGCATCAACCTATTTATCTTGCTACAATAATCTTGCCAACTAGCATACTTTTCCCTTTTAATGATAAGTTTTTTCACTGCTTGCAATTTTTTTAAGTTTAAATAGTTCTCTAGAGTCATATTTTGCTTAAAAACTTTGTAAGCAGCGTTACTATTTTTGACAGCTGTGGCACATTTATCATTCCACCAAGGTACAGAATTATATTTATGAACGCGCCCTATACGATTGACACTATTGACTTTGACAATTCTTTGTTTATTTTTTGTTGGAAACGATTCGTAAATTGCTTCCAACATTATTTTGCTGAAAATTGAGTAAGATTCTAGTGGACTAGAATAATCAATACAAAAACTTTCTAACTTTTGATTTGAAATAAGACTAAAAGATTCCCAGTTAACTAGTCTGGGATTAAAACGTTTATCAACGGAAGGAAGACGTACTTGCTGAGATTCAAAGTCATGAAATGAAACATCTAGACTTATTTCTGTTAAAGTTGGTAAATGATAACTGCCCATTGGATCATCATAAACATACCAATTACAACTCAACGCCAAAGAAGGACTAACCATTGTAAGATCTAAAGCATTCGGCTTCCAAATGTGACTACCAACAGTTGTAGCATCACCATTGTTTAGAAGAACAAGATCATCACTGTCTGAAATTGCATCTAACAATTCTCTACCTCGATGATTGATGGAATGCGAACCCCAAATGGTATGATAAGCATTAAAATCACCTGAAATGACCACTGGTTTTGGTAATTTGTTAATGAACTCTGTAAATTTAATTTTAGTGAAACCTGAAAATTGTTTTGGAGAATAAATACATGCTATAGTGATAAATTTACCATTGACTTTTATTCTAATAACTATATTTTGAAGTGAATCATCAAATGTGGTAGGTATCAATTCATATTTAATATTTTTGCTAATTAAAATTGCTACACCATTATGATCATTACCACAGTCATTACGAACAATATTGTAACCAGCTAATTGGAAAGAGTGATGAGATTTAAACCAAGTTTCACAAATAATTGCTATATGTATGTTATTACTGTACAAAAATTGTGGAAAAATATACTTTTTAGAAGGTAAACTCTGAGCGTTCCATTGTACAATTTTAAGTTTGTCCATTACTTAATTATATTAGTTTTTTTATTGCTGAAAGTTTCCTTGAGTACATGTAAAATGTTTTTAGAATTAATGTTGGTATCATTAAGTTTGTTCATTGTTATTATTTTAGTTATTGATTCAATCAAAAGATTTAATGAATCAGTATCTCTGGTTATAATGTTTAAGAAATCATCATTACTTTTTTCTTTGTTTTGTCCTAATTTAGGGAATTCTTTCATGTTAGTAATATCTGCGTATGTCCTTTTATTATTATATTTATTTCTATTTTCTTGAATTTTTTTTAATTTCAGTGGACATTGTACAGAAATGGCAACATGATTTCCTTTGCAGTTATAGCACACTGCCAAATCCGGTGATTGAGTACAGTTTTTGTATGAGTGATCACCCATACATATGGAACATTTGATCGAATTTTTACAAAATTTTGCTAAATGTCCGAATCTCAAACAATTGAAACACTGCTTAACAGGAGGAATATATTGAGAGACTGGATGTCTCCAAAAACCTAAATCGATGTGTTCGGGTAAATCAGTGGAGGCAAAAGTTATTGATACAATTTTCAATGGGACAAGTTTACCACTTTCCTTATCTTTACGCATAAAACGTCTTACACTAATAACTTTTTTGGAAGTTGCTAAATTTACAAATATTTTTTTGTTGCTCCAATCTTCTTGCACATTTTTAATTATTCCTGTTACCTCTGTGTTAGCAGCAGGGATAAATGCTTTTAATTTGTAATTTTTTAAAAAAGTTTTATTATTAAGGAAGGCATTTGCCAAAGATGACTTTTCAAAATAAATACCTATTTTAAATTTGTTTATATTTTTTAGGTATTTGATTCCTTTGATGAATCTTCGAAGACAACTAGACAAACTAATCAAATCCCTGTTACCAATAGGTTGCTTTTCTTCTACAGACTCTATGAAGACTACAAAATTTGTGTTTTGTGAATCTTCTGGATACATCCGGGAATAATCATTAATAAAATAAGGCACATACTTGTTAGCTTCAGTACTGCCGTCATCGGAATCTGAAGAATCAGCAGACTCAAAATCTGGAGACTCCATTCCAGTTCCATCCTTATCAGGCTTGCGCTTTTTACGTTTTGCCATTATAAGACACTTACCAAACCTTTTTTTCTATTTAATATTTATACAAATGAATTAAGAAAAGAAATAAATACTTTGTACAACTTTTTTACAATAATATTATAATAAAAATTTAAGAGTAGCGAAAAAAAACTTCCAATCTTTCCCGCGCGCAAACCGGAAGTCCGAAGGGATACTACGTTACGTATCGTATCAGACTGCCGTGCCGACTAGGATTGGGAAAAAAAATCGATGTATCAAAATATCGATATTTATCAAAAAATACTAAAAAACGATATAAATCAGCCATATTTTTCCCACGATACATTAATTTTCGATTATTTTTTCAGGTATCAAAATCGATATATTTTTTAAAGCTCTGCAGTCTGCTCATGCGTCTCATCATATATTTGACCAATCCGATTTCTTAAATTTACTAACTTACTAAGTTAGTGATGTTTTCTTGGCTTTATGTACCTATTTTTTGAATAATAAAACTGATGTCAAAACAGCCAGATATGTAGTCACAATATTTATCGATATATTTTTAAAATATCGTTACGGTATATATCGATTTTTTTTCCCCATTAGCCCATCCCTACTGCCGACTGACCTATCTACATTTTAGGGCGGGTTGTAATGTATCAAACAGTTGGTTAACGTATTAACGTACGTAAATATAAACTTGACACTGGCACAATGTGCATATCATATTTGCACCATGGCCAAAGAAGAAAGAAAAAAAAAAAAAACGTACGTAACTTTTTGACGTTTGCATCAGATGTTTAACGTACGTCAAATACAAAGCGTTGTTGACATTGTACTTCAAAAACAACCCGTTTTCTAGCTTGACAGTTGGTTAAAGCCATTTTTAACGTTTACAGACACGTTAAGTAGTTGTGATACAACCCGCCCTTAGTGTTCTGGCTTGCTATTACGAAAATGTTTCGAGCTTCGGACGGATCTCCTAAGATTGGTTTGTGTTCTTAAATTTAAATTACCCGCCATTATTTTTCTATTCACTCCGAAAGATTCTAACCGCTCACTTGAGCTATAAAAAAAACCCATTGACAATATTTCAAAACTGACTTTTCCCATCAAACGACCACTGTTTACTTATATTACTTATAAAATGAAAAACGATTTATTCAAAGAATACACATTTATTGTAATGTGCTCCAATAATCTTTTGCACGATACTGAAGTTTGTCTGAGTTCTGTATCATTCAACTATGGAAGAAGACATGTTAGTGCCACAAACTGTTTGTTTCTATCTTTCAATCTAGTGTTTACCTAATTAGATAGGATCCAGGGAGAGAATAAGTTACTCCTTTTTCCCCTTGTTAATCTTAATGATTGTCTAAAGGTATAATGAAAACAGGATAGGTCCTTGCCTGAGCAAGTTCTATTTTCACATTTAAAGTAAGGAAGTAAGGATTTATCACTAACTTACGATGAGGGAAATCCACATGGTTTGATTATTTGTAATTCTAACCCGCATTGAGCCAGCCTAGTGGAGCGTACTTTTAAACTACTGGACTGATTTTGGTTTGTCTTAGCATATGAAATACTAGTATTTAACTTAACTTTACTTCAGATTAACCTATACTTTATTATAAAGGGCAAAGAAAGATTTAATTCTTATAAAAACTGGACTGATTTTATATACCTACACAAAGAAAAAATACATAGGTAAGGATTATTTCTGTAATATCCATTTTTTTCTACCACAGAACCCATCCTACTTCGCTTTTAATCCCTGTCACTAACTCTCCAGCTAGTGTTTAGATACAACACACTTCTAAAAAGGCGTGGTGGTGGAGATCCCTAGTATCAGCTGGGTAATTGCTTTACTATAGAATAGCATTTTTAAGCCTGTTTCAGGAAGCTTAAGCGTAAAATCTGCCCTGTGCTAAATATAGAGGAGGTCAAAATGAGAAATATGGGCCAGCAAACCAGCCGATGAGCCCCTTTCGAAATTGGGTATGAAATGTGTGAAGGTGTTATTTGCTTCTTCAAATATTTTAGGTATGTACTTTCAATATCAATTTACGTTTATATTTCACATAAACATTATCAATTATCTGTTCAGCATCGTAGGAGAGAAAAGATACTCCCGCGTATCTTTTCTCTCCTACGATGCTGAACAGATTTTATAAAAACTTGTTAGGCATTTTAACTTAAGTTTTATGGGGTTTACAAGAAAAGTCTAGTCCTTTATGGAATTTCCGTAGCACAAATTCATTGTAGTGTAATTCGTAGCTTTCCCACCAACATAAAGTTAAAAGATCAATAAATTTGTATTTTTTGTTATTAACATAAATGTTGTACAAGTAAAACGCCCGCAGCTTCACATGCGTTGACAACTACAGGTGGCGCCTTATATTTCTATTTTGGGTTATAAACTATGTTATCCCAATCCAAATAGCTGTTTTTTGTCAAAAAATTGTAGTAGTGTAGTGTCTTTAACTTGAAAATTAAGAATTGTCATTCGCATAGGGACCGAAAATCATCGACATCGAAAGGTTTTCAGAGATCAACATGCTGAGGTGCGCATAAACCTGTCATGTATCAAGACTTACAGATTCTCAGTCGCTACAGCTGCCGCTTTTCAGTTGGTGTTCTGTGGGGAAGACCATCCATCAGAATGGCTTTTGGCTAATTGTTTAATTGGTAATATTACAGAATACTTTTGAAATATTTGGAGTTCCGCAGTAAAAAATAACAACTCATTTATTATTCTGTTGATCCATGTATCATCTGAACATATAAAATGTCACTTTTTGAAAATAAATATTATTAATTGAAATAAAATTAATATTACAGGTATAAGAGTTTTATTTTGCAGTTAATATAGGTTAGGTTCCTTAGTTTTTTAGTTTAGTGTGAAGTTCGGAGAAAACGCTTACATCGTACCGCTGTAATCTTAAAACGTGTCTCTGAAAAAGCAGTAGTAAAAGAAATTTTAAACTTAAATAAATTGATATTTACTTTAAAAAGAACTTTTTAATTTCTATGAAAAAGTATAAGACTATAGAAAGGTAATGAACATAGGTAAGTACCTACTTAAAAATCTATAGAAAATGAATAAAAAATAAAACGATATGGTCTCAACAACATTTAAAAATAATAAGGTACATATAGGTATAATATTTATATATGATCCTGTGTATTCCATCTCAATTGTCTTCAGAATACTTGATAATTCTGCTGTTTTGCACGGCCTCGTGTAGATTATAGGTTAATCCTTTGATACCAAACTAGAACAAATTAAAAATGTCTAGTTTTTTGTTAGTACCTACGTGTAATGCTAGATAGTCGTAAATATGGACAATTAAACACAGATATAAATTCGCTAAGGTAATTTAAAAAGCTTTGGAATAGTTTTCATAAGCAAATTATTTCACATTAACAAACTCATGATAATTAAACAATACGATACCTTAACCTTGTTGATGCCATCTTAAATTGCACTTTATAGCAGCTGCCTCCTTTAGCTCACTAAATTAAGACCATTCTTCTTCTCTATTGCCGGTATTTGAGTTATATCATGAATAGGATACTTCTCATTCTTTAGATAGAAGATGGTTAAGGAATAACAACTGAAATCCTAGTCCTCTTTGTTATGTAATTGATTTTGTAATATATTAGCAGGTAAGATGGAATAAGAAATGAGAAATATGAAAAAAATTCAAAACTGTTTGTTTTGATTATGGTTTGACATTAAAAGTCATGTCAAATGAATAGTTGTTTTTTTTTAAGTAATGGTGATGTGTGTATTGACAGTATTATTTTTACTGAATATTTCACATCATAATGATTATAGCGATAATTATCGCGATCAAGCGGGCACACTACGTTTTGTAAGTGTGCATCGGTAGCGCAAAGGGATGTGATCCCTTTGCTATGCTTTTGTATGCTACGATAAGGAATGGAGAGTAATGGAAGATGTATTGCGTTTTTAGAGAAATCTAGTGGAGCAATAATTACAATTGTCACGTTCATGGGCATTACCATTTTCAACAGTGTGACCCCAGCTCAAGGCATTAAAACTGTTTTAGAATATGGTAGGATGGCAATTAACAAAAATACACTATGTATAAGTGTCATTTTTTGAAGATGTATAGAGCTTATAGAGGTGTTGAATGTAAGTCTATGGGTTTCCGTCCGAATAACGGCTTTAAAAGTGATTTTTGCACTGTGATGATGACGTCATTGCTTGACGGAGTACCCGTTCTTTCTCTAAACCTCTCCGTTTCCCGAAATTTCGAGTTTCGTAATAGCTCTACTGTACCAAAAGGGTAAAAATGAGACTTAATTACCAACAGCATTTCCGTCTGTCTGTCAGCCTGCCTCCACGCTGCTGTATCTCATGAACCGTGATAGCTAGACATTCGAAATGTTCACGGATGTCTATTTATTTTGCCGCTATTAAGCTAACAATTATCTCCCACGGGACTAATGTACAACCCCTTACCGAAAGCACATACCTACTATGTATTTAGTTTATTAATTAAGTATAAGCTTTTGTGCCCACAGCTACGTACACCTCACTGATACGATTTTTTCTTACAAACTTTTAAAACACCTATTGTCACTGCACATTTAAATTAGAAGGTTCCGAATCAAAGTTATTTTCAAGGTACGTAAACCTAAAATTCATAACAACAACAAAGTTTTTGATGTTTATTACTTATTTGTTTTTGAGACAACTTTTTTTGGGTTGCATTTGCAGTTTTTCATTCTGCAGTGTATCAGCAAGTAGTTCTATACTAGCACATCTGTATAAGACAGATATTTCACTGGAAAACGGATCATAAGGTGGGATCGACTGAATTTTCTCAGCATTCAATAAGTTTGCCAACTTTTTTACTGCTGACTTTATTCGCTGAAAATATGTTGGAAAGTATTCTTCTGTGTGATAGTTTTGGTAGTTTCTTAGTGTGCTAACAGCATTGAGGTGTCGTTCGCAAAGTATTGGTTTAGTTGTGTCTGTTCCCGCGTTTGAGGTTAGGATGCGGCAGTGGGAATGGTGGGTGCTACGATCGAGTTTTTTTAGGCGTTGCGGACTTGTAGACGAGTTTATGACGTCATTGACTCTGTCACATTGCACCCACGCTGGAACCTGTCTCTTTTCCACAAATGACAGCTCCGTCTGCACATGCCGGCTTCGTAGCTTCCTCTCCTTGCGCACTTCTTTGGTACACGACACCATTACCCTGGCCCCAGAATGTTCCATAACTCTAGAATTAACATCCTTATGTATTTCCGTTTTTGTGGTGGTTTTTCCGTTGCTAGCTGTTGAGAAATAGCTTGTGCTTGTCGCTGGCGAATCTTTGCACGACCTTGGCAAGTCAGACTCAATTGAGTTCAATCTCAAGTTCTTGTGGTCTTCAATGTTTGGGTTTTTGTCAGGTTCTTCGCCCTCTAAAACATGTGCAGATATATTATTTCTCTTGATTAGAAATTCCTTGATAACTCTGACAAGATCGGCGGAAGGATCTTCAACAAGTTCACCTATACCCCACAAATAAGACATTAACAAAGCGTTTTATAAAGAACATTTATCAAAAGACTCGTAGCAATTTAGCTAAAACTAAGAATCTGTGAAAATAAATCACATTTCGACCTTTATGTTATTAATAATAACATATGTGACGTATGGGTTGTCAGTAAGTGTGTTGCGGGTAGTCATGGGCGGCGGTGATCATTTACCACCAGGTGACCCGCATGCTCGTTTGCCCCCTATTAATATATAAAAAAAAAAAAAACTGCAAAATGACTTTTTCTTTTACTAGGATTGAGATTGGATGTTTGGCATGAGAATACTGTGATGTAGACGGGCGACTTATTTCAATTGTTTTTTTTCTCCATTGAACACCTGCCGAAAAAATCGCCTCGGTGACTGACCATAGGCGACTATGTGTGAATACTTATTTACGTATCGTATGATTATTATTTAACTTCAACTTAACTTCAACTTAACTTCAACTTATCTTCAACTAAACTTCAACTTAACTTCAACTTGATTTCAACTTGACTTCAACTTGACTTCAACTTGACTTCAGCGTGACTTCAGCGTGACTTCAGCGTGACTTCAGCGTGACTTCAGCGTGACTCCAACTTAAATTCAACTTAACGTTTAGATAATTAATAAAACAGTTTTAGATTTAACTAACTTTAAGGAAAAAATAATTTAAAATATTAAAGTCGACTCTGCCATTTTTCATCGCATATTCGCTTCGGATCGAAAGTCTTAAGAATATTCCTAACTTGAGCATCCTTACCATAACCCACACCTATACTATCTCTTTTACAGATTTTAAAAGCAGTTTCACCATGTAGATTTTTTTACGAAGTTTTGTAACTACCTGTACGTAAATTCAATATTAGATTTTTGTTAAACTTAAATTTACTTTGCGATTGAATGGTCAAAAATGGGCTCATTTTTTTTTCATTTTAATCATCCTTAAGATATCTTCAGATAGTTACCTTGGCAGTACCTTTATGAGTTTTATTTTACAATTTAGTTTTTATCTTACTTTAATATCATTGAAATAAGGCTACAAGACGTTGAGATTGATAAGGACAATAGCAGTTCATCACTGTCCAATACCTTCCAACAACGAACCTAATCTAGAACTTGTGTCTAGGAAAGTTAAGTCTAGACCATAAATAAGCTCATAGATGCTACTTTGCTAGGAAATAGTTTGAGAGCTTTATTTAATTAACATCAAATTAAAAACTATCCTAATCAGTAATAATAATAATAACAAACTTAAGTATGATCTGAAATAGCGTATAGTTTAGTTAGACCTGTGTAAAGATGTTTAACTTTTATCTTTTATCTAGATATATTAGGAAGCCATATCATGCCATGGCAGGAGCCATAAAATGTCTATAATTTCAATAGTTAGATCTATCATATCATACAAACTGAATATCAACTTTTCAGAAAATACTTCAAATATACGTGTAGCTACAGTGCTAAGCTAACCACTATGGTAATACTGTCTCAGCTAATAAATAGTTAGTACTTAAATATCTACACAAATATTAAGTAAAAATAGGAAATATTTAATTATTTATTTGAATGGAATAGGCTCCGAAACTGGGACCGATCTGAAAAATTCTTCACCATTGGAATTCTACATTATCCTTTGTGAACAAAACTTTTTACCGCGGGAAAGAACGCTATTAAAAATATTTTAGCTGCGAGTGGAAATGCAGGGTGGCAACCTAGCAACTTATATTTTCATTTCTGTTATCTGTAATCCGTGGATAACCCTTAAATCTGTGGGATATAAGAAGTTCCGCTAAGTTCTTAATTAACAGGATAACCAGCCAACTTTATATGTAACGAGACTTTCGCCGCGAGCTTATCTTGCATGGAAATTATTAAAACGAAGCTAAATTACTCAAAACGAGTCTTTCTACTGGTAAAATAATACAAATAAAAAGATTTTGTCCGTTCAAAGGTTACTTCTCCTTTATAATATTATTACAGATAAGTGTATCAAAGTGATATACATAGATTTATTATCTTCGCTCTCGCTCTTACTAGATGGAGCACTGGTACTCTTAAAATGCGGCAAAACATAAGTGTGCTGAATTCAGCATACTCGAACCTACCCGAGCTAGTGTCAACTTATATGCAGGGGCGTAGCCGCCGTATCAATTTTTTGGGGCCCCCGAGCTACAGGGGCCATAAAATAGTAAAAACTTAAAAAGAATGTATTTTTAAACCTACACATTGAATATAGCTTACTTTATTCTTTTTTTTAAACAAAAAAATCTCCATAAATCCATACGTTTCCAAATTGACGGTGTTAAAAAAGTAAAATATTTTTTACAAGATATGGTCTAGATATAGGATTTCTCGTATGAAAATGCATAGTAAGATCAAAGAGGATAGTCTGACAGAGGATATACTCGTATATAAATAAGTATTTTTTGATGAAACTAGTAATAAGCTACTTTAATAAACGAAAACTGGTTCTAAAAGTCACTATTTATTATAACATCCAAAACCCTAGAAACGTGTATAGTAAAATCCATAAATGAATTAGCAAAAAGAAAAATATTCTTTATATTGTCTATAATTGGTGCTTTTACCTTCTTTATTATCCCGCATTTTACGAGTACCATGGGCGAGGAGTAATTGTGAATCTATGTTGAAATATTTTTTATAGGGCCCTTAAAAATATTGTTACTCCTACGCCGCTGTTTTTTTATGACATAATATTTGACATTAACCCTCAACCACCTAGCACCTATTTTTGTCCTGTTACCACCACGTTTTTTTTTTTTTTTTGTTTTTGCGGTGAAATGCGTTTACGCACCGTACCCCCTACCTGGGTGGCGGGGGGCGTGTGTGGGACTCCCACCTGGGCAACTGACACGTCGCCCAGGGGACTACCGCAGCGCTCCGTCTTCGCCTTGGTGGTGAAGCCGTGGGGCCCGGACCGTCGGCCCTACGCCACGACTTCACCGGCGATGGGCCCGTCTACTGCACGACGGGCCCATTTTGACCCCCCCGCGGTGAAGGGGGGCCTGTGGGAACGACCGGGAGCGCCCGATCGTTCCCACCCGTCGACGGTGGTGGACCGTGCAATGCGGGCAGGTGGATTCCCACGTCCCCCGCACACTGGCGACCAGATACGACGGGCGACCAGGGTTCCCCCCACCGACGCCCGGTCGGCCGCCTCCCCGAAGTTGCGCCCCCGCGCCGTGACGAGGGTGTCGTCCGCATAGCAGACGACACCAACGCCATCGGGAAGGGCGCCCCGGAGGAGCCAGTTGTAGCCCATATTCCACAGGAGTGGTCCTAGGACCGACCCCTGCGGAACGCCCGACTCCACCGGCCGCCGCCTCATGCGGCCGTCCCTGCCGACGAACAGTACCTCCCGGCCTTGGAGGTAGTCCGTCAGGTATGGAGGCACTCCGTGATACCGGAGCGCCTCCAATATTGTGACGTGGGGGATGGAGTTGAAGGCATTTTTAATGTCAAAAGACACTGCCATCACCCCTCCCCCCGCCCTCGCCCCCTCCTGGGTGATGCGCTTCACCTCCAGAAGCGCATCCACCGTGGACCGGCCCGTCCGAAACCCGTACTGGGCCTCGGACAAGTCAGGGCCGGTCCCCCCCAGGTGCTCCTTGAGGCGTGCCGCGATCACGCTCTCAAGGAGCTTGGCCGCATCGTCCAGGAGGACGATCGGCCGATAGCCGGAGGGCGAATCCTCCGGCCGACCCACCTTTCGGAGGAGGCACAACACCCCCTCCTTCCACACCTTCGGGAACCTCCCCGACGCAAAGCAGCGGTCGAAGAGGTCCCGAAAACGTCGCTCCATTTGGGCGGTGGCTATCGCCACCACCCGTGCCGGCACGCCGTCTGGCCCCGGCGCCGTCTTTTTGCCCCGGAGGCGAGCCGCCGCCGAGGCAAACTCCGTCTCCGACACCGGGGGAATCCCGACGTCGGCCGGAGGGCCCATTCGCGGGAGCGGGGCCATCCGGGGAGGGACGAAGTCTGGCGGGCGGTGCGGGAAGAGACCCCGGACCACCTCCTCCAGCAAGGCCGGCTGGAGGGTCTCGACTACGGGGGGGCCGATCGGACGCAGCTGATTGCGCGCCGCCCGATACGGCCTCCCCCAGGGGTCGGCATCCAACCCCGCCAGCATCTCCAGCCGCGCCGCCTTTTTGGCCTCCCTGATTGCCACCTTGAGGACACGCCGGGCCTCCACGTAGGAGGCATAGAGGCGGTCCTCGTTGGCGGCATCACGGTTGGCGCGGCGGCGGGCCCGCTGGAAGGCCCTCCTCGCGGCGCCGCAGTCGTCCCGGAGGCCGGCGAGCTCCGCCGACCACCAGTAGACCGCGCGCTTGGGCGGCGGCCGTCGCGACCGAGGCATGCTGGAGTCGCACACCTCGGTCATTGCCTCCCTCAATTGGAGGGCGGCCTCGTCGACGTCCGGACTGGTTGACGGAGCAAACCAGTCCTGGACGAAAGCCGCCTCCGTGGCCGCGACGCGGTCCAGCCGCGACAGGGCCCACCGCGGGAAGGACCTTCTTCCTTCCCGCTCCCCCCCCCACCACCGGTGGACACTGAGTGGAGAACTCTATCCGAATATATCTGTGATCGGATAGGTTCTCCCTCAGGTCCACCTCCCACCGGCGCACGAGCGCGGCCAGGGCTGCAGTGCCGAACGAGACGTCCGGCACAGAGCTCCCGTTTTGGCGCACGCACGTGCGCACTGCCCCCCTGTTGAGGAGCACCAGACCTGTCGACGCTGCCCAGGCCGCCAGACAGCGGCCCAGGGGGCGGTCGACATGGTCTCCCCAGGCCGTGGACCTGGCGTTTAGGTCGCCCAAGACCACGACCTTGCTCCTCCCCAGTCGTGCAAGCGCCGCCGTGAGAGTCTGGAGATAGTTCTCCAGCTCCACGACCGGACGCTTTGGGGGGAAGTACACGCCCACCAGGGCGATATCCCCCCACGCGGCGGCCACGTATCCATGGCCCCTCTCTATGAGCGAGAGGGGCGGGGAGTCCGTGGAAGGCCGCGGCACGATGGCCACCGTTCCATCCGTGTCCCGCAGCCAGGAGGCTGCGAACGAAAATGGCTCGGCGACCACGGCAAGGTCCCCCGACCACTCGGCTAGCACTTGGACCATTAGGTCCTGTGCCGCCTGACAGTGGTTGAGGTTTTCCTGTTACCACCACTGTGCGTTCGCAAAGACCGCTAATAGATAATTGCGTTGATTTTAGGATTTCAATTAACAAGAAAGAAGAAAGAAAGAAAAACTTTATTGTATGTAGGATTAAAACTAATCTCTTATACATTGTCAAAAGCGTAAAATAAAAATAAAAAAAAGATGTCACGGGACACCCCTACATTCATCAGCAATGGCCGTAGTAGACCGAGAGAAAAAGCTGGCGGAAAAAACTCTCGGCACTCTTTTCAAAATTATAAAATGTGTACATACAGTGAACATATAAATTATTTTCTCGTACCTCCTCGCTCAACATTATTAATGTTAAAAAATATTAAAATGCTAGTAACTAATTGAGGAAACTTCCCGCGCCACAATTCGGAACCAGAGCAGACCGTTTCCCGAAGGCGGCACCTGATCACAAGTATGACGTGTGCTCCAGCCATCGTCCTACTCAACCATATTAGAGGGAGTTGGGCGACCCGTTGACACAACGCCACCGCCCCAGTAACTTTCGAGGCGAGCATGACTACTCTGGGCCAAACAAGGCACTAAGGAACCTCACAAAACAGCTAATTTATTGGAAACAATAAGTTAAAACAGAGAGAGGAGGAACGAGAAAACAGTACAGAAAAAAGTAAAATGAATAATTAAAAACAATAAAAGTACATACTTAAAGTTAAGTATCGTCAAGGTACATAAGGTAAAAAAAAATATGATGCACGTACAATTACGTCAACCAATATCTTTATACAAAGTATAAATAGTCTTATACATAATACCTACCTACAAGAAACCTGCAAGAGTTTTAATCCCAAGCTTTCTTTTCATTTAAAAAGTCTTGGATGCTATAATAGCCTTTACTACACAGTTTGAGTTTAACTAATAGTTTTTTTAAAAACGTTAAAAGGCAGGGACAGTAGGGACTTAGGGATTGAATTATATATAATTATTGACATTCCTATAAAAGACTTTGTGCTTTTTGCCAACCTACATTTTGGAAAAACTAATTTATGATCGTTCCTAGTCATTGCGTCATTATTATCTATCAAACGTCTATCCTTAAGAGTTTTAAAGCTATCAATATTCTTACGCACAAACATAATGTTCTCAAAAATATACTGTGAAGCAAGGGTCAAAATACTAATCTCCTTAAACAGATCCTTGAGAGATTCTCTTTTACTAAGTTTATAAATTCCGCGAATGGCCCGTTTTTGCAGCGTAAAGATAGTTTTAATGTCAGCAGCGTTTCCCCAGAGTAGGATTCCGTAGGACATTAGGCTATGAAAATAACTGAAATAAACTAACCTAGCAGTATGAATGTCAGTCAGGGAACGAATTTTTTTAACCGCAAATGCCGCAGAACAAATTAAAGTTCCGCTTTAAATTATAAATGTCTTTATGAACTGAAAAAAAATATATAGCAATTGTTTCGTATTTTTGTAAGTTTTTAACATAAAAAGTAGTAAAAAATAACCATCTTTTTTTTAATAAAAATTATATTTTAATTTTATAAAACATTACGGTCTCTGAGACCGTAGGTAGGTGGTTGATGGTTAAAAAATAGTCAATTTTAAGAGTAGTTACTAACATATAACAGCTTGCAAGGAATGATAGGGGTTATATATAGATGGCGTTTCAAAACTTTTGAAACATTTATTTTTTATTGCCAAAATGATTGAAAAACTACAAAAAGACAGATGTGTAGTTTCAGCTTGAATTTTTTACGTATTATTTTGTTGCTCAGCGAGGATGATGAGTAAATAAAAGGTTTGGACTTAAGCGACATCTTGGTTTGTTCCTAGTACTAAGTCAGAAAACATGTCATGGTTTGGTCGGAAGCTTTTCGAACAGTTATGTATTATTTGACACACGAGTTTTCACGAAAATAAAAAACTGCCGCAAGATCAAAGCTATTGTTTACAGGCAGTGCTCCATCTAGTAAGAGCGAGAGCGAAGATAATAAATCTATGGTGATATATTTGTAGTAGCTTTGTGTTTCACATGTTTATTAAAAGAGAGAAGTTAGACACTTTGTTATCTAAATATCAAGGAAGGAAAATCAGCCTCTATTTAATTAACTTATTAGTTTTAAATAGGTATGGCTAATTGTATTTTACGTATCTATATGTTGGTTAAGCTATCAAACAAGGGTCTTACTTAATTAGGTAAATACGTCCGTATTATTCAATACGTAGGTAGGTATGTATTGAATAATATTATCAAAACATGCACGCCTATTTGAATTTCGTTATGTTTCAGTTCATTTGATATATGTAAAACCTTCTTTCCTAAACATATCTAGATTATTACCGATGTAGCCTATAGCAGAATGATATGCTAAGGTAGTTTTAAAAAACATGGTTCCCACGGTAGAGATACTTACCTACTTACATATACCTATGTAAAATCGCCGCTTATGAGCGTCATTTGCTACAGTAACATTGAAAGTGTACATCACATAAGCCTAATATGTCACGGAGAAAGCCATTTAAAGATTTATATTTAGGTAGACCACTGGAGAGCATATACCCCTGTAGGTATATGCTCCCCAGTGGTAGTCCTCCATATTCTTAAGTATGATGATACCGCAAGAAGCAGACAAAAGGCTGTCTGCCAGCGGCCCTGTCTCCCTTAAACAGATGTCAAGTGAAAATGAAACGCCAAGTGGACATGGCCGTGACAATTTGTATCTTTTTGAGTCCCGAGTCCTCAAAGCGAGGGGCAAACAAGTGTCATCTGACGCCCACTCGGCGGGCAACACAAAATAACGCTACAAATTAAGCTCAGTCAGCGGCGGTGGTTACCTTGTTATTAAAGTTATGAATATCTTTTCACTGTATGAAAATGTATCTAATGTTTTTTTAGAGTAGTGTCTATAACTAAGTGAACGGTATTTGTTCCTCGATATCCTAATTCACTAGATTAAAACACAAGCTTTTGTCGCTACTTTTGAGGAATTTGTTTCAGACTCCAGAGTTGTGACGTACAGTCACCATAACTATAGTCTTACAGTTCGAATAATAATACCTACTGTAGACAAATCAAACAATCCAATAAATGTTATATCACTCCTTTATTTCTTCAACACTTTTTGCAATCAAAATGACAATATTGAAAAGCAGAACTTCATAGCTTTCGCCTAAATCATTCCACAAAACAGAATGCCCGCTTAGAGCTACTGCATTGCCTTTTGTACAATTCTACACGGAAATCTTCAAATACATTTATTTAAGTCATTGAGAGACTCTTAATTTCTCCTAAAAGTCAAATCACATTTTTGCTTATGGCAATGCTAACAACTAAGTTTCACAAAATCATCTTTAAAAAAAACATTTAGCAAAACATTTGAGGGTCTTTTTTTTATTTTCAATAGTCAAATCATATTTTTGTTTATGGCAATGCTTACATTCGTCCATCCTGATCTATCGCTACGTCCTCGTAGCTAGAGTATATTTCATAACGTTGCTATTCTATACTACGATTAAAAAGGCAAAACATGTATATATATTCATTACTGCAATACTAACTTTACTAAGTTTTTCTTTATGTATATGCATTATTTAATGGTACCTGTGTTTATATGCGACAATGCTACTTTACTACTTTTGTTTACTCAGTATAAGGTTTCCAATACTACTTTACTACTTTGTTATGAAAAGACATATTTATAAACATTATACAACTTCAATACTATACAGGATTATTTAAGGTTTGTTCAGAAACTAAATCAATACTAATAATAGGCACGCAACTTATTTTAATCATAACACCAATTTAACATTTTTAGTTTTAACATCTTTAGTATTAACACAAAAAAAAAGTTTAAATATTATATCAAAAAAATATAAATAAAAACAATAGTGATTTCAAACATAACAAATAATCAAATAATTAATTGAGAAAAAAAAAATACAATCATACAAGTATAGGTACAAAAACAATTATCACTAGACAGAAATGTAGAAAATAAAATTACATAGTGCCAAGAGAATCAGTCCGACAAGTTATCATTGTCTGAAGAATCGCTAACCGGTGATTTAAATGATAGCCACGGATGGATTTTATCAACGGAAAATGTACCTGTGTATCGTGGTTTCCCTTTTTTTTTGTTAATGGTGTATCAATGACTTCGTACCGATCATTCTGTAAAGTTTTATTTATTCTATAGGGTCCTTGACATTTGGCAACTAGTTTTTTACTCTTCCCTTTATCAGCAACTTCCCTCTCAACCCTGACTAAATCACCGACTTTATAAAAACGAGGCGCACATCTTTTTGAATCAAACTTAATTTTTTGTTGATTTTGTGATAAAGTAATTTTATCAGCCGCTTGCTTTCTCATTTCTGCAAGACTTAACTGATCATCGGATTCATCGCCTATAATGGATTTTAAATTCCTTTCGTGTTCTCCTGTTAAGCGTAGTCCAAATAATAGTTCACTCGGAGTTTTGCCTATAGACTTATTTAGGGTATTATTAAGCCCCCACTGTACCCGAGATAGATATACGTCCCAAAGTCTTTCATCATTTCCTTGAATTAAAGTTGTTAGAGAATCTAAGACCGTTCTGTTATAACGCTCGATTTGTCCGTTGGCTCTGGGAGTTGCAACCGTATTAAGTACGTGTTGCACTCCTTTCTCGGCAATAAATTCTTTGAATTTTGAGCTGGTAAAACTTGTGCCTCTATCCGTAACTAACCTAGTTGGAACCCCAAATAGTGAAAAATAGTCTTCAAAAGCTTTAATAGATGTAGTGGATTTAATATTTTTAACAGCTTTAAGAATAATAAATTTTGTAAAAGAATCAATTATTAATAATATATATTTATTTTTGTTTTTGCTCGCATTAAAAGGGCCAAGATGATCCGCGTGTAAGGTGTGGAAAGGTGTCGGCACTTTGGGAATAGGGTGTAAATATCCAGATTTTTTTCCGCTCGGTTTTTTACCAGTGGCACACTGAAAACATGACCCAACGTATTTTTTTACAAATTTACTTAATTTTGGAAACCAATAATCACATTTTACTTTACTCAGAGTTTTGTCGAATGAAAAATGACCAACGTCGTCATGACACATGCGTAATATTTGGAATCTTACATCTTTTGGTACTACCCATTTTTTTCCGTCGGGTGTGTTTCTATAGACCAGTCCCATTCTCAAACAAAAGTCCTTTTTAATTGACATAATATCGCTATCACTTTCTAAAATATTTTTAATTCTTTGAATTTCATTGTCCCCCATTTGAACTGTTTCTATCCAATCGGCTGTAATTTGTAAAACGTTAAAATTTGCAACAGGCGGAGGGTTTCTGCTTAAAGCGTCGACATGGCACATTGAAGTTCCTGGTCTATAAATAACATCACAGTCAAACTCTTGAATAGTACCCCACCAACGTGCAATACGAGGAATAAGATCACGTTTCAGAAAAGTTGATCTTAATGAGTTACAGTCCGTTTTGATCGTAAAATGAAGTCCAAGTAAGTAGGGTCTAAATTTAACGAGACAACATACTACCGCCAGGGTTTCCAACTCATAGGATGTGAAATGTTGTTCTTCTGGAGAAGTTTGCCTACTGTAATATGTGACAGGTTTTAAGGTACTGTCTGGTTGAGTTTGGAATAATATTCCGCCAATACCAATCTTTGAAGCATCAGTATGCAATTCAGTTTTTAGTTTAGGATCATACAAACATAGAATTGGCCGACTGACTAATTTATCTTTTAGATTTTTAAACGCAATCTCTTCGTCATTACCCCAAACCCATACTGTATCCTTTTTAAGTAGGTTTGTCAACGGTCGTGCTATAACAGCGAAATTTTTAATAAACCTCCTAAAAAAACTAGCCAAACCCAAAAACTGTCTAACGTTATGAACATTTTGAGGCGTTGGAAAAAGTTCAACTGCATTAATTTTATCCTGCCCGGGTCGAATGCCTTCGCCACTAACCTCGAAGCCTAAAAAGGCAATCTTGTTTTGAAAGAATTTACATTTTGAAAGTTTCAACGTTAAGCCAGCCTTTTTAAGTTTATCTAAGACATCAGTTAACTTCTTTAAGCCTTCTTCAAATGTAGTAGAAGGGATCAGTAAATCGTCCATGTAAACAATTACAGAATTAAACCTTAAATTTTCTAAAACTTTATTTATGACTCGTTGGAACACCGCAGGAGCGTTAGTCAAGCCAAAAGGCATTCGATTAAATTCAAATTGCCCATCAGGCGTTACAAATGAGGTCTTGGGCTTTGACTCGTCCGCTATCTCTATCTGGTAATACCCAGACGCCAAATCTAATGAAGTATAATATTTAAAACCGGATAATCTATCTAGTTGGTCTTCGATAATAGGTAATGGGTAGTGTTGCTTGGCTGTTTTTCGATTCAATGCCCTATAATCAACACACAGCCTTTTGTCTCCAGTTTTTTTTCGTACAATGATTATAGGACTTGCGTATGGTGAACATGATTCTTTAATTATTCCGCATTCTAACAATTCATCGGTCATCTTCCTTACATCCTCTCTTTCACTATGCGATAACCTATACGGTCTATATACGACAGGTTCATGATCATTTAAAGTAATTGTCATTTTTTCTACGTCCGTACAACCTAATTCCGCGAGTGAAGTTGCAAAGCAAGATCTATAACGATTCAAAGTATTAAGAAGATGTTGTTTATCATCCTGGCTTATATCGCTGTTTACTTGAATATCACAGGAATTAAATAATTTTAGTTGTGAAGCATCAATTTTGTTAATAAGAGGATTCGATGATGCAAGTGGTTCAATCACATTAACAATTTCTCCCCTCCCAATCAACTGGTCTTTATTTATTTTAAACGTATTACTTGCCAAGCTTTTTAAAATCAAAATTAATTTATTTTGATTAATCTTGTAAACGCCATTTTCTAACATATATTCATTGTAGGTTTTATTACGAAAACCACCGTTGACTAAAATGTACGTTAAAGGTCCAGCCTCGCACCGTGCTTCTATTAAGTTAATACCCGGTCTTATCAAAGTTTCATCTACAGTGTAAATTTTAAAAGATGAAAAATCATAAATTTCGTTAAGATCTTTAAATATTAATTCAGAGTGATTTTTAAAAATATTGACGTTAGGCATTTCGGTAAAAGATTGACCAATCAATAATGGATACTGCAAAAATTGATCCGGTACCACATAAAGAATGACAAAAGCCTTCACACCCTGTATTTCTATCTGAGCCGTGCTACTACCCATTGTTTGAACGATAGCTCCACCGAAACCGGTCATGACCAGCGGATTTGTGTAATCTAAGTCTTGTAGAACTTCTAAAGCATCACTATGTCTTATTAATGAACAATCACTCCCAAAATCTATGAACCCCGACTTTTCTTTACCATTAACTAGCACATTTTGTATATATTTATCCTTGCCATTATTAGATCCACTAGATATTTCAAGAATTGTTTTTACATTTTGATGGCGAAAACATTCTTTGGCCTCGTGGCCAACTAAGGAGCATTTTGTGCACTTTATGATTGGCTTAGGGCAATTTGAAACCGCATGTCCCTCTTGCTTACAGTTAAAACACCTAATGGGACCTTTTTTTTCAAACCGATCTTTATTTGGTACATTTTTTTTATAATGAAAAGAGTTATCAAAGGTTTTAACTTTTACGTTACGCAAATAAATTAATAACTTGTCCGGATCAGTAAATTGTGCAGCCTCAGCCCCTAACCTAACTGCCCTATCATCAATGCCAAAAATAATACACTCAACAGCGCGTTTTCCGAATATGTCACATCTGTTGAGTAAAGCAATTTTTTCGTAAAAATAGTCTTCCAAGGATTCACCGAACTTTGCCCTTCTTTTTATCATATCAAACAACATTTGCCCGTAATTTTCATCCGCTGGAAATGCTGCCCGTAACTTAGTTTGCCATTGTTCCCAAGAAAAGTCTACAGTTGATAATCCTTCGTACCAACGCTTGGCATTACCCATTAATTTAGGAATTGTACTAACAAGAGTTTGCCTATCGGACCAATTATGTAAACGGGAAATTTCGTTAACCTTACTTAGCCACGTATTAATATTTTGATTCCTGGCCGACGGATCAAACTCTGGCACTACATTTACAACGTTAATCTTATCGTTATTATGAGAAAGTTTATCTAAAATTTTACTTATGTTCACCAATACCTCGTTATTAATATTATTAACGCCGCTGTCACGATCTGGAGTTTTCAGAACATGACCGCCTCGTCGTGAAGTCAATTGTCGCTGTCGGTACCTGGAATCTCTGGAACATCGCGTGTCTCCTCGATCTTCTCTTCGTGATCTTTTATCCGGAGTTGCATAATTAGCGCTGACTGAATGTTGATCCCGTCGACGATCTCTTGCAGGTGACATGGACCGCGATCGATGTCTTTTTGCATTTCGCCGTTGTGGACTTCGACTACGGCGTACAACAGTTGTTTGCAATATTGGGGACTCTCTCTGCATTTTTTTTTCTGAAAATCAATAAATCACAAAAGTAACCTGTTTTTTTTTAATCTAGTATTATATAGTTTACATACAATAGGATAATACGCAATGATGAAAATTACCGAGGAGTGCCTCGGCCAAACTTTCACCATCCTATCTAACACAAGTAATACCAGGGAGTGCCCTGACCAAATACCAGTGTCAGACTGCCCTAGCCTAAATCAAATACAAACAATGATGAAAATTACCGAGGAGTGCCCCGGCCAAACTTTCACCACTTCATCCGACACAAGTAATACCAGGGAGTGCCCTGACCAAATACCAGTGACAGACTGCCCTAGCCTATACCAAATACGAGCAATGATGAAAATTACCGAGGAGTGCCTCGGCCAAACTTTCACCACTCTATCCAACACAAGTAATATCAGGGAGTACCCTGACCAAATACCAGTGTCAGACGGCTCTAGCCTAAACCAAATACAAGCAATGATGAAAACTACCGAGGGGTGCCCCGGCCAAACTTCCACCACTTTATCCAACACAAGTAATATCAGGGAGTACCCCGACCAAATACCCGTGTCAGGCTTGCATAGGCAAAGGCAAAATATATATACGTATATAAGCTAAATGTGTGGGCGAATGGTAAAAATATTTACTTTAAATAATTAAAGAAAAACTTAAAATTATAAAAAACGTACCTCTTTTTTTTTTCTTTGGATCGAATCCCAGTTCTGATTTGTAGACAAATCAAACAATCCAATAAATGTTATATCACTCCTTTATTTCTTCAACACTTTTTGCAATCAAAATGACAATATTGAAAAGCAGAACTTCATAGCTTTCGCCTAAATCATTCCACAAAACAGAATGCCCGCTTAGAGCTACTGCATTGCCTTTTGTACAATTCTACACGGAAATCTTCAAATACATTTATTTAAGTCATTGAGAGACTCTTAATTTCTCCTAAAAGTCAAATCACATTTTTGCTTATGGCAATGCTAACAACTAAGTTTCACAAAATCATCTTTAAAAAAAACATTTAGCAAAACATTTGAGGGTCTTTTTTTTATTTTCAATAGTCAAATCATATTTTTGTTTATGGCAATGCTTACACTACTATATTACTTGCAAAGATCTATCTACATGTATGAGTATGAATGAAGTTGCTCGTAACTCTATTCGCATAAATGAGCGACTTCCAACTTTGCGCAAATATCACCGACGCGACGTAACTTTCCTAACTTCCTTCTATAATACAGTTCTAGTTTGACTTGTTACCGGTTAGATGGAGCCACATGTATCAAATATTAATGCAGCTTAGTTTTGTACTTACTGACATTTCGAACTTAGTTTAGAACTGCCCACTGCTTATTATCCCATAGCGAGATAAGAGTATATATATAATTCCAGAAAATGCTCTGGAGTGTCTTACCTTTTAGATAAAATATTAAAAAACTCAATACATCTTCCTACAGTTGTCAGAATTAGCTTCTAACCCCGTCTCTAGAGAGACATATGACCAGCATTACAAAAATAATGGCTGCAAAGACGACGACGTAATACAATACTTAAGTAGGTAAGTAATCTACATTCGTATATTCTTGACTTCCATTTCTTGATCCTTCCCTTTTGTAAGTGTACACAATGGGGAAAAGATACAGTGTTCTGGAGCGACGAAAGCCCTCGCTTATTTCAGTGTACCCTGTAATACAAAACCGTATTAAGGACTTTGGCACACAGACGATTTATTTATGTTAAGACTCGCCTTACCTTCTAAGTTTTTGAAATATATGTAGAAGGCAGAAAACAATGTCATATGAATATAGTTTATTTAGGGCCGATTTTTCAATAGATAGTTAAAACGCCAGATATCGAACAGCCAGATAGCTTTAACTGAGACGAATAATAAAGTTTCAATTTTTCAATGGTCAGATAACCCTCTGCTAGCTATCCTAATGATATTTGTGCAAGAAAGAGGCATTCTTATATATTTTACAGTTGTTAGAAAAGGACTGTAAACTTTCAAAGCATTGACAGCGGGTGTCCCAATTGACAAAAAATTTAGGTATGACATCAAGACTTGCCGTCAACGATAATACATAGATATACCGAAAACTAGATGGAGCCCACCGAAAAAAAATACAAATAAAAGTTACAAATACAATATATTTTAACATGTGTCTGTAAACTTTGAGAAAATATTTCTATCTTATTATATTGATTGCTAAGAATATTTTTGATGCTTTTTTAAAAAATCGATTTGGTATTTCATATACTCAGAGATGCTTTATGTTACTGTATGTCTTAATAACTACTTAGTATTTTAATATAATTCTCAAAAAATCCTCATTTTGATATAGCGTATCTTTAGCAGTGTGTTATTTGTGACACGCACACATCAAACGTATTAATCCATCTAGAAATGTATACATCTGTGATGTCAACAATAGCTTACTGCACAGATATTCAAAATTAAACCTCTTGTGATATATATTTTTGTCCCGTTTTGATAACTATACATTATTGTCTTCAAATAAAGTAAAATATCCATGGTTTTACAAAAAATAAGCAAAACACAAATAAATTATCCTATATTTACATACGCATGATGACAGAAACGTCAAATAATCTGTTAGATAACTGCTTAACTGAGGCAAAAAGAGGCAGCTAAGTTTATCCGCCAGTTATCAAGTTTAACCTTCTGTTAGAGCTTATCCGCTAATTGAAAAATTCACAATCTTGCTATCCATAGAATAAGTCCTATCTGAAGGCTTAACTGACTATTGAAAAATCGGCCCTTAAATAAATTAAAAGCTTAGGTTGGTATTAAAAAACATGTACATACCAAATAGTTTCCCATCGGTGAGTCCTGATTTTAAAGTTTAGAGAAAAAATATATATAAAAACAATTTGGTTTATAAAATTCTAGCGAGAAGTAAGACACCATAATGCCGCTGTATTTGAATGTTTGTATTTGAACGTATACGCTTTTTTATTGGTACAGATTTTGAAGAGGAAATGAAGAATACAAATAACTAGTTACATGATTTAACTCTTAAAACTTGTCTTGATCTATCCGCAGCCTTAACTTATACGGCTTTTGCCCAGTGCCTCAAACAAATGAAAGCGCTAACACTAAAGACGTCACACATCTTATAGCTCTGTCAACAGCACAGCCCTTTACTTTATCTGAGGGTACATCTTGTCCAAAGATATATCCTCCGAATACCCTCAGATCAGCTAAATCCGGGCTATGTAGCTACTGATGAATAATAATAGCCAATCCTTCCACTTGTGCCCCTACGAAAGTAATAATCAGATTTGTCCATCAAATTGGGTGGATCCCTTTTTATACGTTTTCAAAGGTTTTCACGCTGCTGAGATCATAAAGGGTGTTTGGGGGACCGGAAAATACAACTGAAGTTTTACTGGTTGGAATGGAAGGTCGGCTCAAATTTCATATAAAAACAATCGAATCATACAGCTTTATTTAACAGAAAAAAAAATGCATGTTTAGTAGAGTTATTTACAAACGACCTACTTATTTTAGATTTATTGATATAAAACAATGTAGAAATCTTTATTTAATTAGAGCTGTTATTGTCGTCGAAAAACTGGGACTATAAGATTTTATTTACTTAAATGAAAATAAAAAAAATATGAATGAAATGTTTGTAGACTATTTATATTTTCGGAGTGGGTATTTATAAAGGTACTCTTTCTAATGCCTTATTACTTAAAAGAAGAATATTTAGGGTTCTAACCATCTTCTTCCTAGGTAAAATTCTTATCACCTCTGTTTCAAAATCACCTGACTAAGGCATAACGTCCTTACCTTCACTGCTAGTCAGCGTTTCTGCCATGAAGCAAACTGCGTCATATAATAAAAAATCAGCAACATAGGGATATTGCAGAATTACGTCCCTTCTGCCTACGATATGTTGTTGTTGAACATTATCTACGGGAGGAAGGAAATCTATTCCGTATTTAAATAAATTGGATTCAGGAAACACATTCATCTTTCTTTCCTTATTTATGGCATGAACTTTGACGCAGAAATCTAAGGAAACCTATTTGAATTCGTGTCAATGCATTTTGAAATAAATAAACATAAAAGTAAGTGTTCTATTTCCATCCATCAGAAAGCAAAAACTCTTAAGAAATGTCGAACTGTATAAATAATCCCTAATCTTTAGAAACCGTGGCTTCAAGTAAATTATAAAAATAACTCAATTTAGACTTGTCCACAAAGGAAAAAATCTTTTGTTAATTTATAAAAGCGACCGCAGTTCATTAGGCAATGTTGAACGGCATTTTCTTTATTTTTCCTATTGTTCATTTTGTTTACTCTGCACAATTGCGCATTAGGTAAATTGAAACAACCTTGTATCAACAGAAAGTTACTTAATTCAAGTTTCAGTTGAATGTAAACCAAAGTTTTCTACAGAAAATTCAGCAAAATATGCGTACAATTAGTTGAGGTACAATTCTTAGAACTTTGTGTAGACTTTTGTAAGTGATCGTTGAAAGTAAACGTAAGTTTCGTAGCTTATTATTCACTTATAGTTTAACCCTAAGTACTTTTTAAGTATTCTTCAATAATATGATTGACTCTGGTGATTTAAAATTAATACAAAAACTAAAAGTAAACTGCACTAGAAACTTAATGAAATCCTTATAGAACAGTTTTTCTTGTAGGTATGACGCTGCCTGAGCAATCCACATGTGCTAATTCTAAAAAAACGTGTTTTTTTACGGATAATGTTATTTCCCTACGGCTAACCTACTAAGCTAAATATGTCTCAAAAGCTTCGCTTTACTTATATCTGTGGCTTTACCGATAATTATCAACGATCTAGACACGAAAAGTCAGGTACAATAAAATTAAGAACTTTGGGAAGACTAAAACTCATTTAAGGGCCCTTCAAACCGCTTAACATTGGAAGATAAATTAAATTAAACCCCTGTTACTTAAAGTTCTAACGTCAAATTTAACTATTAATAAAATAAGTGCTTCTAGATTGATCTAATTTCTATTCGTCTTAGGATATAATAACGAACTACAAACTATATTTAACTGGCGTAACACAATATAGAGGTACACAGCGTGATTTCGGAAATTTATGTCCGGTAATATAAATCACGTTTTTTGTTATATCGGTATCCAAGATTAAAGAATAGTACTGATTTCATACAATTACTAAGTTTTAAATGTTAACTAACTCAATAACCTACCATTATCTAATACAATGCAAACTCTGAGTTATAAATATGCCGAAAAATTTGAAGTCAAATCACATATCTATATTTGGAAAAATAATTAGTTTTCCGAACGGCATGATTTTTGATCTGATATAACATGAGAATTAGTTGATGGAGTAGCTTTCTTTGCTAGGATTATATACATTTCTATATGCATTTATATTGTGTGTAACATAAATCCACGACAAGAACACAGAGCAGGTGCTCCAGAGAAACTGCGGGTTTGTAAATTATTGTTTGTGAAATGGAAAGTGACGTAATTTGTGGGCTGGCAGACTTGCTATGGAGTTTATCAAGATAAGTATTTCCAACTTATTCTATAGGTAACAAACACAATTGTTCGTGAGCTAAGACAAACTTAAACAATTCTGTGGGTTCAAACTCCTTATTAACAGGGTTTTATTTCGCATTGGAAACGTATATTTAAGTGCCTGTAATAAAGAACACCTTTCTAAAGAATACTAGCATTTGTTGTACATACCTACTAAGGATAAATAGAAACGTCTTCATAGGTTCCTATAACAGACTAACTAAGTACTGCACGACTAAGCTCGTTATAACAGAAATCTAAAGGATACTCACTAATCCATAGACGAAAGGACCATTCTACTGGAAATGTCATCATTATCTTAAATGATACCAGTAATAGCCTTTTGTTTGAGACATTAGTTACGCTTATTCTGGTTAGTCTCCTAACTCAGTCTAATTTAATTGACAGGTTAAGATATTAACGTCTTGCTAAATTAGATAACCCTTTTATAAGTGTCCGGGGTCGTTTGTACAGAAACGTAGGGATCCATAATTGATTATTAAATAAATTATGGGTTTAGTTTCAGTTTACCTGTTGCCTATTATTGTTTAGTGGTGGCTAGGGGAAACTTCTTTAGACATTAATTTTTAGCAACCTATAAATACATAATAAACGGTATATGATTCTTACCTTACGTCAAAAATTTGCAATTTTTTTATAATGATCAATATGACATGAAATAAAACAAGTTGACTTTTAAAATCATTATTATGTATAATTCGTTTGTTCTCCAATGTTTTACAATAAAATTTTGGTTCAACTTGGTCTATCTAACAAATAGAGCTTACATTGTAGGTAACTTTATTTTATTTAAGTATTTTTACAGAATAACTATATTTTGATTGATGTTGTGTGCGGTGCGTCTAAGAAAATTTATCTTAATCTCTTTCCCGCTTACCTATTAATAAACGTAGTTTCTACCTGTATCAGTAAAACTAAAACCATGTTTTATCTATGCCAATTACGAATTGCGTTTAAAAGTAAAGGTGTTTGAGCCACGGTTTGAGCATAACAAAAGAGTTTTGATACGTTAAATATATTAATTGGTAACCTGATGGGAGGGCCATGACCTCAATGACGAAACACACATACATTTTCATTCATATCAAAGTAAACTCATCATCATATTAATCATCACTTTAACATTGGCGTTTCCTGCTTAAAAAACATACCTCCAACTATCCAAGCTTCATACAAAATATTAATGAAATCTTAGGTACTTCAAAATATTAATTAAATTTGAAAGTTAATATTTACATTGATCATTATTTCGTAACTTTTACATGGTTACCTGGACCATAGTTTAAACATACATTAAATGCATTTACACTTACCTACATTTATTTTCAAATGTTATTTATATATTTCGTTCGTGTCATAACACATAATAAGCCTAAAACTACGGGTGTAATAATATATTAAACTAAGTTTTATATAAATTTCATGAAATTGTCACTGATTCAAATTTTTTTGTTCATGCACGAATAATTACAAATATTACATTTTATTAGCTAAGCCATCTGACTAGGTCGTTAAAACTATACTAGTCCTAAAATCTAGAAGTCTACCTTTTATCTCACATTGATGTCAATTATAATTGTTTTATATAACATTTAAGACTTACTATTATCATTATACACAGATCTACCATCTACTTGGAGTAAAGCTAACATTACAAGTTACTATAGTCTGTTTATTTACAAAGGTTTACAAACAAGAATACGTTTATTTTAACTTCTATGTTTAGCCGAAGTTTGCATAAGTTATACATACAACATTTTCAAGGGTATCTACTTAATCTACATCGTTGGATATCAATTTAACTTTTAGAACACCATTTAAAACTTGTTGGCGCTTCGGTCACTGTAATTTTAGTTATAAGCTCGTCCTTCATATTAAATTATCTGATTTCGGCATGATAAAGCTATTCAAACCCTTCGCTTCAAGAGATAAAGTTCATATCATAACTTCAACTTGTAAAATAATTTAAAACTTCATGGCGATAGGAGGAGGCTGACAAATTATACGGGTACTCGGATAGAAGTTGTAAAACAAAAGGTTAAACAAATTAGTTCTGGATATCTATTGCTCAGAGTTAACTAACTTTTCGCCCGCAAATTATACTTAAATTTCCTCGGGTATGTATGTGATCACATATGTGCCACAACTATGTGTTGTTTTTAAGTAATTAGGAATAGTTTATAAAAACTAGGCTTTGGTCGTATGCCTTTTAAAAAAAATGTGTATGTTTGTGTCAATTTGCCTATAAAATGGAAGAAATTTTTTTCAATGTTGCCTTTTTTCAGTGGATTGCCACTAATGTTATCTGAAAGACCCACGTACTGACTTTCAGTCCAATTGAAGTCAGTACAAGCAAAATCTCGAAAAAATCTAGCACTTTGCTGATGTTATTGATAGTAATTTAGGTGTTCAAAACACTGTTACTTAGGCCAAAGTCCATTAAATTCGTGTTTTATTCCATTAAGTTTGGGGACGTGACAGTAATACGAAGGTGAAAATGTGAATGAAAAGTCCTGGAATAGGACTAGGATTTAGTTAGCGCATGCTTTGATTAAAATTCATCTCTAGAACCCAAGAGTTATATGAATAATAATAAAATAAAATTCCAATCTCGAACCTAAACTATGTGGAATAATTTGCGCCGATTATACAAGATTTTATTTTAATATTCCATGAAAACGATAACTCAAGAATTAATTAAGAATTACCTAATTTTTGTAATTAAATGATTGAAATATGAACAAAATCTAAACATCGACAAAAATAATCGATTTCAGCACATAGGTACCGACAAATGAGCGATTTGTTCGTTTAAGTTCATTTGATTATTTTGCAAGAGCCGTTCGTTTCTGAATGGAACTTCATTAAAAAGTTACAATTGATTGGAGCATGTTGGTTTTATTGATTACTAGTGGCCGCCCGCAACTCCGTTCGCGTAGAAGTCGGTTTCCCGTGGGAATGAGAAGTTTTCCCACGGTAAAAAGTACCCTATGTCCTTTCCCAAGTTCAGTTCTTTCTCCATACCAAATTTCATCACAATCGGTTCAGTGGTTTAGGCGTGAAAGCGTAACAGACAGACAGACAGACAGACAGACAGACCGACAGACAGACAGAGTTACTTTCGCATTTATAATATTAGTAGGGATTTTATTAACAATTCACTATTGTATACAATTGCACTTGTGCTACAATGGTTCTGTACAATTGATGTTGAGAATACGGGAGAGATCTCTACGGAAAGCATAGAATTGGGACTACTTGTATTTGAAGCGTGGATTGCTATAGAAACATTGTGAAGCCATTGTGTTACTGTTTACCAACGGAATTACAAATAAGGCAAGAAAACCGTATATTGCATAATCATATGAAACTGTATTAGAAGGTAAACAATAGTTTCTAATCCAAAGGTAACTGTGTTTAGCCTAATTTAAGTTAAATATGAATTGCGTTTGATAGCTATAATCCCAAATTATTTTAAGTCGATCAGTGCAGTGCAGTGGTAGAATAATAAATAACAAATGCAATTACTTTATCGAACGACTGAGAAGAAATTAAAAACAAATCTATATTAATGAAGTTGCACGTTCATTTATCATTTTGATTTTAATTAAATTGTAGGCAGTAATCCCAATTTGGGACGGATTCCCTAACTTAATTAACTGTTACAGGACATGTTTCCGACACCTTCGTTATCCCAATTTGTGCTTACTTGTAAATTAGAATGTTGTCGCTTACAAATAAAAGTCATATTATGAACGATATTATAATAACAGCCTCTAGTCCTTCCAGCTAGTTGGGCATGATACTATTTGATAGCGAGACGTAATATGCCATAATCCACCACGCAGTTTCAGCGCGATTTGGTGAATTCACACGGTGGATCAAATCATCCAACCATGTAAAAAATTAGGAAAAAATGCGCGATTTCTTTTTTCAAACAATGCAAGATTCAAGTGTATCTTTATATCTATTTATATTCGTAAAGATTTATACCCGAAACGATGGGTTTTGTATCAACGCACATATTTTATTCCACAGGCAATAAATTATACAAGTATGGTCATATCCACACGCGGTCCGCTACTTTGTTATATTATGACACGGAACTAAGATAAATTGCTTTCAATATGATTTTTTCCTTTGTCCTTATCACATAAATGTACGGGAGGAATGTAAATTCGGACGTACTGTAAAAATGTAATTAAATTTGGGGTCAGCCAGTTTTGAAGTTGGTTCCCGCTGTCCCCAAGTTTAACACTGGGACCAAGGGCGGATCCAGCTTTGCTTCCTAGGGGGGGTCACACAGTATTGGACAGTCACAATACATCATGTTTATCAACTTTAATTAGTGCTCCATGTAGGTCCTAGAACCGCCAGGACCCCCCCTTCCCCTGGACCCACCCTTGACTGAGACCAATCATGTTGATTCTGTAGATTCGACGACGCTTAGTCCATATGTTTGTTAATCGTATTCCAATAAATGGGTCCACTGTTTGTTTTTTTTTATTTTTTATAATAGAACCTAGCAAACGAGCAAGCGGGTCACGTGATGGTAAGTGATCACCGCCGCCCATATACACCCACAACTACATATGCATTGAGGGTGCGTTGCTGGCCTTTAAGAAAATTGGGCACCGGATATCGCACTGACCGAACGAAACGCAGGAACATCGTCCCTACTTCACGTCGGGTTTCTGTGCGACGGTGGTATTTCACCGGTTGAGTCAGCCCAGTAATCGCTGCAGACAGAGCCTACATCTAGACTCTACCACTCTCAAAAAATGTCGCTTCATTACAAAGAATACACAAAACACGCTTTACATTATCAAATAATGGCTGCAAATTGTTGGACTTTGTAACGTGAATTAAATTTAAATAATTGTGTGTGAAATATAAAAAAACAAAGTGGTTTCCAAATAAAGGTACATTTATCATACATTGAACGTTTGATAATTGAATCAAAAGGTTTCCATTTTCTGTCAAGATTAAGACACTAAAAGAAAATTGGCATATTCGTTAAAACAATGTCATTATCCCATAACTTTAGTTCAACACACTGGAGTTCGATGCACTCTCCTGCAAAATAAAGTAATTAATTAGGGTTTTTAGAGCCAATACTAAGAGACCGGACTTTTCAATATTGCTCCAAATCCGGTCAAACATTTTAATTTAAAATTAGTCTCTATGATTTTACTAAGTGTTTTAAAATGTTCAATAACAGTCATTCAAACCCTCAAACTCAGTGAACATAAATAGGGCCGCCGTTATACTTTTTTTAATACAAACGCCAATATTACCGTGTCAAATTGAAAAGTAAAATCTAATCGCCGAAATTTTTAAAAAACAACCAGCACCGAAGTTCAACTGTTACCATTCAAAACCTTTTTGTTTTCAAATACGACGTTAAATTTAGTTCCAATTTTCCTCCACAGATGGCGTTACTTCTCAAGTGCTGCCATCTATACGTCACGTCACACACTAAACTTTTCAACAGAGTTTCAAGAGTCATTTGTTTCACAGCTGCGTCTGCCGCTACGTGCTGGTCTTGGTGGTGTTTCCCCTGCAGCTGGTGAGGGGCTCTGTGTCCTGGCGCGGGAGGGGCAGCACCTTGCGCGCGAGTCGGGCGAAGGTGCAGCGGAACTGGCGCGACATGCTGCAGTACAGCACGAAGTTGACTGCGGAGCCGACCAGCGCCATCATGTCCATCACCTCGCCTGGAAGAAGACGGGGGTTATTTTTTTGTGAAGGTAGTATTTTAGATGTGATAAGACTGTTGGTATGAGATTGGTTTACATTACAGTCGAGTTTACTAGTTGTGAATGAGTCTTGTACATGACAGAGGTAGATAAGTATGAAATCATTTTATTCTCAGATTAATATTAAAATCTATCATGGATACAATTTCACTTATATTTATTTTGTGTCACTACTACGCTGTTTCTACATACATGTAACGGTGCTACGACTGCTACGCCGTAGAGAAAATATATTCAGTGTCCCGTAGTCTATAAAAACCCTACTACGTTTTGCCGCTAAATCAGCAAAAGCATAAACAAGTAAAAAGTTACGTCTGCACAAAAAGCGAAGCTAACTTTAAAAGGGTTAAAACTTGACTTGGCTTTAAGCAAAACCGAGCTTAGCTTTACAAGAAACCACATCTTAATTAGTGACCCACATTAACAAAAATGGTGAATCAAATCACAAAATATAGACCCCGAATTATTCATAAGAATTACTGAGCAGGGTAGCAGGAAAATGGCATAAATAATTATAATATTTTTGGCCACAACGTAATTGAAAATGTTTGTGAATTTCCGCCTGTGCTCGTACAAAGTTTGTTCATTAACTACAGAAGATACTTGCTTGTTTTGGCAGGTATTAATCTACCAAAGCTTCATGTATGTAAGGGTTTAGTTACGAGATAAAAGTTTCTGCCGGGTGCTTCTTTTACCAAATACGTGAAAAAATGTTATTTAATTATAACGCTACCAATCACAGATTCATAAAAGTGTATAATATATTACAACTTTAATTAAACATAAAACAAGTTTATACAACTTCTAAATTTATAGGCATAGTAAGCTTTATTAAATCGAAGAATCTCTTTATTTGTTTGTTTGCTCGAAACACTAGAACCAAAACAATAACTGTCTAGTGAAATTTATGTTTTTCTTTTATTAAAACTCCCACACAAAACTAAAGAATTCACTAGAAGTTATTCTTAGCCGTACAGTTCACAACATTGCAATTAAATCTTATAGTTCTACTAGTGGCCGCCCGCGACTCCGTTCGTGTGGAAGTCGGTGTCCCGTGGGAATGAGAAGTTTTCCCACGGTGAAAAGTAGCCTATGTGTTATTCTGATGTATAACCTTTATTACTGCAAAGTTTCATCTAAATCCATCCAGTAGTTTTTACGTGAAAGAGTATCAAACATCCATACATTAATACATACTCACAAACTTTCACATTTATAATATTAGTAGGATTAGTAGGATACACAGTGATTTATAAGTGGCCCTCGACATAGGTAGGGTCAAGGGGCAAGTCCGTCAAGTTGTAGTTGTTTTTTTTATTTTGTAAAAAAAGATAAATTTAAGGTAGGTAAATTAACTTTGAATTAAATTTAAATGTTTGTAGGGGACTTAAATCAACCATTTTTACTTGTTAATTGCAAGAGTATCTTTAAAAAAATATTTAGCAAAACCTTTTTTTTTCAAAGGTGAAAAAAAGTTGTTCCTTTTACTGGTATGGTAAAATGGTGTCTGGCATACTGTTTAGAGCATGTTTAGAGCATAAACGTGTCAAGTATTATAGTGTTAAGTATTAGTTATATTGAGCGAGGTTGAGACACGAGAAAATAATTTATATGTTCCCTGAATGTACACGTTTTAAATGAATATAAATCTAAATTATGATTGTATAATTTCCGAAAGTTTTTTCCGCCGGCTTTTTCTCTCGATCTACTACGGCCATTGCTGATGTATGTAGGGGTGTCCCGTGGCATCTTTTTTTATTTTTGATTTTATGCTTTTGACCATGTATAAGACATTAGTTTTTAATCCTACATACAATAAAGTAATAATTTCATTTCAAAAGCCACTAATGAATGACCAAACCTTGCTTAAGTAAGACTTCTTTTTGTTGACCGTACAAAAGTGAAGTGCTCAAGTTTTAAATTCTTTCTGCAGTCCCAGTATTTCTTTATTAAACTTGGCCGAGGCTCTACGACAGATCATACTAGTTGTTGGAAGCTTTGTTTTAGTTAGACAGAAGGCTCACTAAGAGCCTTACGGTATACTTAAGGCATAAGGCAGCCTGTTTATTAAAGAGAACGGACTTGACAAGTTCGACGTCTTGTACAAACTACGATAAAATTTTAATAAACAAGTGGCCGCCCGCGACTCCAATCGCTTGGGAGTCGGTTTCCCGTGGGAATAAGAAGTTTTCCCGCGGTAAAAAGTAGCCTATATGTTATTCTGATGTATAACCTATTATACTGTTAAGTTTCATCAAAATCCGTTCAGTAGTTTTTACGTGAAGGAGTAACAAACATCCATACATCCATACTCACAAACTTTCACGTTTATAATTTACTCGTAAGTAGAATTAGTAGGAAGTAGGATAAATGGACAGGCAGAATGTAATCTAGGTTAGCATTTTTCCATAAACGCACTAAAAGCCGTCTTAACTATAAGAAAGTTTGTCTTTATTAGTTACGAAAGCTGTCATATGACAGAACAAAATGTTTAATTAAAATAGATAAACTCTTTCGTATTTAGAATGGAAATGAAAATACTATATCTAGACAACAAGTTTATCTACATCCATAAAAATATTCATGAGTCGCGGACCTGCGCAGTCGATATTTACATTCTTAAACTCATAATTTCGTTTGCGTGTTACCACTGGATAAAATGTACATAAAAATTTGGTACATGACGGTACATTCGCCCTCAAAAATGGTTTACAATTGAAAGAAACGATTGAGGTAGAATTTGTAATGAATTTTATTTATAACTTTTAATTAGTTCCTGAACCCTTTAGGAAGTATCCTGCTTACGCAAAAAAGGATGACCTTGGAAATCTTATATCGCGGACATGAGATTTATGAAACAAACGTTACAGTTATTAGGTTAGGTTAGATGGAATATAAGTTATATTATTTATTTTATATTTTTAATTTTTTATGTTAGGTAGATTGATCAGAGACCAAAGATGTATGTTATCATCTTTGGTCTCGTAAAAAACATAACTAACGGAGACGAAATATGTATATTAAACTAAAGTGTTCACAAATAAGGCTATTGGTCGACGGATTAACAAATGACGGTAGCTAGCAAAAGGTTGGGTTTCCCGCCCGTCATTTGTTTTCCAAGACTTTTAGTTCCAAGTATTTTGATCTCACCAATCGCTTCTAGGGCTAGACGTAAAGTATTTACTCAAGCAGAACCCTTAAAACCACCTCTATCTAATCCTCCCAACATACTAAATCGCCGTTCTATCAATCTCTCTCATTTTAATATCCCTCCGAAAGGCCGTGACACGGGTCCCTCACCCGACATCAGATAACAAGCCAAAAAAGGTACAATAACAACGATCCCGGTGATAAATCACGAAGGTGCCAATTTCACTGGCAAAAAATCACAGGTAATAACGTAGGGCAATTATTTTAAAGGCTCAGGGAAACTCGAGAATGATGTGCCCTTATTTCTGTTCTTATCACGAGGAAGTTAGTGTAAACCTCCGGCGTTAAAGGGTTAATGTAAGCCCTTTATTCCAAAATGCCTGTAGCTCAATATCAGGCTCAGCGTTGGTGATATGATACAAAGATAATTTTCAGACGGCACCTAAAAACATTAAAAATGACGTTAATAACACTTGAACTCTTCAAATTTAAGCTTTACTATCTCAAAAAAACACGTCAAAAATGATAAATAGGAACCCAATTCATCACTTATCTATTTAAGCTCCAGTTAAAAAGCTCTTCAGCTTTAACCATGTATTCTTATTAAGTTAGTCGCACCTAACGAAGAAAGATGACCTCTTTATACGATTGTACCGCCTTCCTTTAACACAAAATGCTTTCTGGTCAGCTCTTCGAAGCTATAAACTTTGTTCATTAAAGTAAATTGAACTGTACATTTTTAAGATCTTGTTTGTAGACAAAACACATTTTTAAACGAAATCTGGGCTTCGTTTAAAAGAAGGATCGATAATGCTAATTGGACCTTTAACGAAAGATTCTAATTTTGCTATTCATAAAAATCTTTCAACGAAACGGTCTTGTGAAATATTTCTGGTTGTAAAGATTCTGAAGAAATTATAATTTAATGCCAGAAGTTGTAAAAGTTTGCTTAAGTAATGACGCTTTTCGTTTTAATGAAAAAACCAGTTAAATATAGAATTGTTTAGCATTTTATCTGGACGTTCAGAATTTTTATTTAACCATATGAATGAGATACTCATTTTATAATCGTTCTATTTATAAATATTTGAATGTTTGTATGTTTGGAAGTTTGTAACTTATTCACGCAAAAACAGCTGACTGGATTTTTTAACATCTAATGTTATTTAAAAAGCCGAAAATTGTTGGTTTGTTTAAATGCCCGAATGTCAGAATGTAATTTATCGAATAAAAAAAAATGTGTTACAAAGTTCATTTATTGAGGAAGGCTATTTAGCCTACTAGACAATAAAATACGCAACGACTAAAAAGAGCGAAACAGTAAGGAAAAGTGTTGCAAGAACTGAAAAATGCGAGCATTCCTTGCGTGCGCGTAAACGGGGCAAGTTACGCAAAAAATCAAAATGGCTTTTAATATTTTTTTCCCTATTAAGCATGTTAAACGGCGTGGTACAGCTAACAAAGTATTATGTTTTGTTTTACATCCATTTAGTTTTTTTTTGTGTCAAAATAACATGATTTCTTAATTTTTTTGCGTTCATGAGTAATGAGTTTAATCATGATTGAAATCTTAAAAAAAATCAACCCATTAAGGGAAAGTCAATAAGATTAGGTACAAATGCGTTACTGTTACGTTGTTATAACATATATTTACACATGAAATGAAATGAAATGAAATGAAATTACTTTATTGTACGTAGGATTAAAAACTAATCTCTTATACATTGTCAAAAGCATAAAATAAAAAATAAAAAAAGATGTCACGGGACACCCCTACATTCATCAGCAATAGCCGTAGTAGACCGAGAGAAAAAGCTGGCGGAAAAAACTCTCGGCACTCTTTTCAAAATTATACAATCATAATTTATATAGTGTACATACAGTGAACATATAAATTATTTTCTCGTACCTCCCCGCTCAACATTATTAAAGTTAAAAAATATTATGTGCTCATATGTGCTAATTTACTTCACATCTGTGCTTAAAAATTTCTGAATAATTTGATGTTGATTTATTACTTAAGACATTAATAATTTGAAACCTCATTTAATTCTCTCTATGACGTATTTATATATATTGTATATATATACATATATACCTTTTTGATTTTGATTTCTTATTTTAACTTCTCAACACTTTTGTTAAACTTAAAAGCTTATGTAAAAAAACTTAATTACAACATATTTTTTAGGTATCGCCTTTTTGTCACAAGAAAAACTTTCGTTTGACCGAAACCGGATAAACGCAGTTTGTCAATAAAATAGGAAATTCCCTGAATAATATTCATTCAGTAAAAGTTTTTCATTCTTTGGCCTCAGTTTTTCATCTTTGTGCTTCCGCTTTGACAATATCAAAGAGAACCCATACCTAATGTAGGCAGGAGACACCGATTAGAAAGTACTACGAAAAAACTGGATGGCCCATAGAATCGGAAAATGGTAAGGAAATGTATTTTTCGTTCGGTTATTTTACAACACTAGCCCTTAGATATTCGTATTGATATTCCAAAAAGGGTCTTCGCGAGGACAAAGTTCCTAATAGGGTTTTCTTTGCCTTCTTTATACGTATTTTATAGGTTGGGTAGAGACATACAACACCTAATTAAACTGATCTATTAAACCTTTTTTTTATTAATACACGATCGAATTACTAGTATTTAGTGTTTTAAAACTTTACTAAAAGTAATTTTGAATGAAGTAAGTAATATTAATTACGCAGCTTCTTCAGTAGGTAAAGCTTTCTCTTCTCTTACACTATGCGTTAGATCCTTTTGATCTAAGTGAATGCTTGAACAGTTACTCATAAATATTTTATAAGCATCACAACTCTTAGAGTAAAACGTATTAGTATCAATCAACTAGTAAAACACTTTCTTTAATGAAGTCTGTTTTAAACTTTAACATCCCATATTTTATTACATTTTGACAGATTTCAAGGGTTACAGCTAATTTAGAATTTGTTGGTGTAAATAATTGATACGACTAATAGCCTAGTTCTGGGAGGTGGAGAGCCATGAAATGTATCCCTAAGGGTGTCATAAACTGATAAAACACAGGGTGTTTTTATTTCTTGATAAATAAAATATACTTACACACTTTGTTGGAATGTGATAAAACATTTTCAGGGCTAGAGTACCTACATAATTCAGATATTTTTTGTCATTGGGCTTACAATATAATACTAACTTCATTACTGAATCTAACCTAAATTATAAAAAAATAAAAACTAGACAAAATAATAATGTAAATAATGGCTCCAAAATAAACAATCTTTATACTGACGTGTGAAAAAAACAATAATTCTGGGATTCACACTCTGTATTGGAGTAATAAAGAAGAGATATCAAACCAAACCCCTCGTAAAATATAGATAATATAGTTGTAACCTGAGGGTACTCGTAAATTGTAATGTAATAAGAATGTAAGTACATACATATAAACTAGAAACATAAGAAATATATCACAGACTCTTTGTAATTCTACCTAAGTGTATTATTTTTTAAATTATTAATGTCATACTGAAGATTTATCTTTATATGTAATTTGAAATGTTTTAATAGTGTTTTCTTTGGATTCCACAAAGAAAACTTAATATCTTTATTTGCAACAGAAAGAATTTTAAAAGAGTTTAAAGAACTATGTAGACTCTTTCGTTATGCACAAAATGAAAATAGTTATTCGAAGACGCCTTCTAAAACCTAGTAACTCAAAATCTTATCTTCTATAATCATGAAAAAGACAAAGCTCTTAAACTGAAATACTAATCTTTGCTACAGGGTGTCCAAAAGCTAACTTAATCAAAAACGACAAATATCCCGTCCTGTATATGACAACTAAAGTGTCTACTAACAAGTGGCTAGGCACCGACTAGACATAACAAATTGAAACTTCCATTAATCTGTCAAAACGATCAAGATCCATCTTATCCAACCACAAGAGAGTAAACAACATTAATCATTCATCATCTAAATTTAATGCTCATTACATTAATTCACGTGTGCAAATCACAACCTTATCAACGTACATTTGTATCCATTATTTCCTATACATTTAATAAAGGTAAACCCTTTAAATACGCATTTGTCATGTCATTTCACACCCCACACGCCTAAGGTCTTAAAATAAATCCTTTTTTCACATTTCAGATTGGTTTCGTATACGAGTCACATATATTTTATCACATATATGTAGGATAATTTTTATTTAGTCGATTGATTGTTAAATTAAATAAAAGAAAACAAATTAAGAATGCAACATTAGTATTGCAAGTTAAATAAATGCAGTGTATGAGAGTGAACGGAAAGGAATGAGTGAGGGAGTGAGAAGGAAAAAGGAGGGGGAAGCGAGCTAAAGACGAAGATGGTTGATTGTAAAGTGCTAATTAAGAAAAAATAATAAAACAAGAAGTAAAGCTGATTCAAGTATTTTATTACGAAGAGGATCCATCCACACCACCCACCACCCGTCCCACAATCTCGTCCGGGATAGGATCAACAAATTACGAAGATTTTCAAGACGACGCAAACACGACGACCACGTGTCGCACGCCGGCAGAATTTGCAGTTTTCAAGACATTTCAATTCAATATCTACAATAATGAGTAAGACGACGACGACGACGACGGATACAAATGAAGATGTGAGAAATCAACCATTACAATTTATGATGGATGCGATCACTAAGTTCAGCGGTGAGGATATGACCTATTCATCCTCAAAATGGTCGCAGGATATAGAAGACAATGCTGAAATCTTCGGCTGGTCGGCGCAACAGAAACTAATAATTGCTCGCAGGTCGTTGACCGGTACCGCCGAATTATGGTTGAGATCCGAAAAAACATTTAAGACGTATGACGAGTTGAAAGTCGCCCTACAGAAGGAATTTCCGGAGGCTATCAACAGCAAGCAAATGCACGAAATGATGTCTGCTCGAAAGAAACAAAGCGGTGAAAGCTACTACCAATATATGTTAGCTATGAAAGAGCTCGGAAAACGCGCTAAGTTCCCAGATTACGTCGCTATACAGTACATCATAGATGGAATCACGGACCACGAACACTACAAGATTGGTCTGTATGGAGTTACATCGTACTCAACATTGAAGGAGAAGTTGGCTCAGTATGAAGATATGAAAACAAAGATGAAGCAACGAGGAAATCATAACCTAAGCAGTGGCTTTGCAAGCAAACAGCGTGAGTTTCAGAACCCGATATCAAGAAAAGAAAACGCAAGTAAGCCTATCAATCGCTGTTTCAAATGTGGTGCATTAGGACATATAGCAAGTGCATGTGTAAATGGCGTCAAGTGTTTTAAGTGCAATTCATACGGCCATATTGGTTCACAATGCAAGAACAGCCATGTTACGGAAGCGGCCAATAGCAATCGGCCATGGACAAACCGTCATGTTGGCAGTGCGCAAGCAGGAAGTCACCATAGTACCAACACCGGCGCTCAATCAATGTTCGTGAGTGAAATTGACGCGAGACACCAATCCGGAGTCGACGCAAGATGCCAAACCGAAGTTGACGGCAAGGAACGAACGAATGAAACAAGTGAGTGTAAATTATCGTTGTCATATGTCAAACCATTAAAGTGTCAAAGTCTGTCAGTCAGTAATTGTCATTGTCAAAGTAATGTAAATGTAAACATTGTTGATTGTGCTGTAAACAAATCGGTAAAAGTTATTAAAATAGGAAACTTTTCAGTTAAATGTTTGATAGATACAGGAAGTGATATTAATTTAATTTGCTTCGGTCTGTTTAATAGGTTATCCGAATGCTACGAACCTGGAAAATTGTTGTTAACTGGTCTAGGAGCAAGTAAAGTGTTTTCTATTGGTAAGTTGAATTTAAATGTCATAATAGATGGTCACAAGTATTATGTTAGATTTCATATAGTGCCCGAAGGTGTTATACCATATCCGGTTATATTAGGACAAACTTTTTTGAGTAGTAATTTAATATTAATTAATAAAGGTGTCATTGAAATCAAGCCACAATCATATGATCCTTCCTATTTACAGTGTTTAACCCTTGAATGTAATGATGAAAAGCCTGAGATTCAGAAATTAATAAGTTCATATAAACCTTTCAAAATTAAAGAAGCTCCCATAAAATTGAAGATTATATTGAAAGATGATATTCCTATTGTACAGCGGCCACGGAGATTTGCTTTGAAAGAAGAAGAAGATGTTAAGCGGCAAATTGATGAATGGTTGGCTCATGGAATTATTCGACCTAGTTTCTCAGAATATGCCAGTCCCCTTGTCCTGGTGAAGAAAAAAGATGGAAGTATACGCATATGTGTTGACTATAGAAAAGTTAACCAGAAGATGGTGAAGGATGAATACCCATTACCGGTGATAGATGATCACATTGACAAATTATGTAAAGCTCGAGTATTCAGTACATTGGATTTGAAAAATGGATTTTTTCACTTGCCAATTGATGAAGATTCCATTAAGTATACAGCGTTTGTCACCAGTAATCCTGAAGGTCAATATGAGTTTTTGAGGGCTCCGTTTGGACTATCCATATGTCCGAAATATTTTACTAGATATATTAACATAATTTTTGCAGATTTAATAAGACGTGGTATTGTTTTAGTTTTCGTTGATGACCTTATCATTTTGGCAGAGGATGAGGATCAAGCATTGGAAAGACTCAAAGAGACTTTGAAAGTAGCCGCAGATAATGGACTTGAGATTAACTGGGAAAAGACACAGTTGCTACAACGATCCGTTGAGTATTTGGGTTACATAGTCTCAGAAGGAACAGTCAAGACATCCAAAGAGAAAACAGAAGCGGTTGCCAAATTTCCCATACCGAAAACTCTGAAAGACGTACAAAGTTTTATCGGATTGACTTCATATTTCAGAAAGTTCATACCTAATTATGCCATAATTGCAAGACCTCTAAGTGACTTATTAAAGATGAAGATTTTCTGTTTTGAAGATGAGCAAAGAAGAGCATTTGAGCAATTGAAAGAAGCATTATGCTGTGAGCCAGTTTTGAACATATTTGATCCCAATCTGGACACTGAGTTACATACAGATGCCTCAAAGTATGGTTATGCCGCAGTATTGATGCAGAAAGACTTCGCAAATGGTACCATGCACCCAGTTCATTTTATGAGCAGAAAGACTAGTGATGTTCAACAAAAGTGCAGTAGCTATGAATTAGAAGCTCTAGCTGTAATTGAAGGTGTGAAAAAGTTTCGTAAGTACCTAATAGGAATACCCTTCAAAATTGTGACAGATTGTGAAGCTTTTCAGAAAACCTTGAACAAGAAAGAAGTTAGTGCGAAGGTAGCTAGGTGGATTATGTACCTACAAGACTTTAACTTTAGCATAGAACATCGAACAGGAGTCAAGATGCAACATGTTGATGCATTAAGCCGAAAAATATGTGTTATAGTCTATGGGGAATTACAGTCACGGGTAAAGAAGGCACAAGAAGAAGATGAAAGCCTCAAGATGTTAAAATTAATTTTACAAGAGAGAGTCTACGAAGACTATATATTGGAAAATGAAATAATTTATAAAGGAATAGGAAAGTCATTAGTTATACCTGAAATTATGGATATTGACATAATTAAGAAAGTTCATGGATCTGGTCATTTTGGTAAGAAGAAAGTTAAAGATATTATAGAGAAAGATTACTACATAAGTAAATTGGACAGCAAGATTGATAAAGTAATTTCAATGTGCATACCATGTATTTTAGCCAATAGAAAATCAGGGAAAAAAGAAGGATTACTGAATCCGATTGAAAAAGGAGAGTCACCGTTGGATACTTTACATCTGGATCACATAGGACCTTTTGAAGCAACTAAAAAAATGTATAACTATATTCTGACAGTAATTGATGCATTTACCAAGTTCGTTTGGATTTATCCAGTAAAATCATTAACCTCAAAGGAAACAACAGATAAGCTCTTATTGCATCAAAAAGACTTTGGTAATCCACATCGAATAATAACAGACAGAGGAACTGCATTTACAGGTAAAGAATTCCAGGATTATTGCAATGAAGAAGGCATCGAGCATATCAAGACTACCACAGGAGTGCCACGAGGAAATGGACAAGTAGAACGGATGAATCACATCATTATATCTGTCTTAACTAAAATGTGTATCGAAGAACCGACTCACTGGTACAAATATGTAAGCAAGTTGCAGCGAGTAATCAATCATTCTTATCAACGATCTATCAATACATCACCATTCGAATTGATGACAGGAACCAAGCTGAAAATGAAAGAGGATTTAAAGATATTAGAATTATTAGCAGAAGAAAACAGAAATGACTTTACAGAGAAAAGAGAAGAGTTGAGGAGAGAAGCAAAGGCACAAATTTTGAAAATACAAGAAGAGAATCAGAAAACATTTAATAAAGGAAGAAAAGAAGGCTATGTTTATAAAATAGGAGATTTAGTTGCAATACAGAGAACACAGTTTGGAAGTAATCTTAAATTAAAGCAAAAGTTTTTTGGTCCCTACAGGATTATAAAGGATCTAGGAATGGATAGATATGAAGTGGAAAAAATAGATAGTAGTAAAGAAGGTCCAAAGAGAACTACAACGGCAGTAGATTATATGAAAAGATGGCTTTGATTCAATGATACTTCTTATTAAGTTGGTTTGTTACTATAATTGTCGCTAATAATAACTTGTGATCAGGCTAATGATGAATACTTACCATTGAACACCAAACTTACTACCTTATTCCAGATAACAGTTGTTTATTTACCTTTGTGTGATTCAATTAATAATTAAGAATAATATAAAAATGTAACTACATCATATGATGACTTACTGTACTATGTTGTGATACACTTGAGTAACTTAAAGAGTTTGAGTAACTTGTATTTTTTTTGTTGTTTAAATGTAACTTACAACTGTATTAACTTACCATATTATTATGAGATAACATGTGTAATGTTAACTTTGTTAAACTTCATTGATTAAGATGGTTGAAGTAGGTGTATTAAACTTACCTTTTTATTCTTGAATAAAATGTGTAATGTTAGTTTTGTTTATTAAAATTTGTTAAATTGTTTCTATTTTAAATTGTAACAGCCTGATGTTTTGATGTAAAGTAAAAGTAAAAAACTAAAGTATTAAAATTCCTAGAGTAATTTCTTGTTTAAACTACTTATTTGTTTAAGATGTTAAAATATTTGGTATAATGTATGCCTGGTTGAATGAATGTGAGATAGTTACAGAAAAAGTTAATATAAAGAAAATATGTAAAATTAGTATGAGTAATTTCTGTGGATTTGTCTAAATATAGGTAATTATTACTGTAACTTCAAGAATAGTTGTTAATTGTGTTTTAAAAAGTAGAATTTTCATGTTATAGGTAGTAGATACTTTAAATTTTGTTTTGTATAATGTAGAGTCAGTCTGAGGGCAGACTGAGAGCAGAATGGCCGAATGTAGGATAATTTTTATTTAGTCGATTGATTGTTAAATTAAATAAAAGAAAACAAATTAAGAATGCAACATTAGTATTGCAAGTTAAATAAATGCAGTGTATGAGAGTGAACGGAAAGGAATGAGTGAGGGAGTGAGAAGGAAAAAGGAGGGGGAAGCGAGCTAAAGACGAAGATGGTTGATTGTAAAGTGCTAATTAAGAAAAAATAATAAAACAAGAAGTAAAGCTGATTCAAGTATTTTATTACGAAGAGGATCCATCCACACCACCCACCACCCGTCCCACATATATGAAATCCAACAAAATGTGAATCTCTGAAATTGAGAATGTGCAGCGATTTCATATTTCAGATCGCGATGTTATTTATTTCACTAGAAGCGCTTGAATAAAAGTATCAATATTTATTTTACTAGAGAACCATGCTAAGTTTGATTATCTAAATCTTAAATTGTAATGTTCGTTTTAAAACGTTTTGTTATTGGTAATTTCTAGAGACTTTTGGCTGTAGTAGATTTTAGACTGTTGTCTATACAAACATAAAAAAATAATTAGCTATAGCGTAAATGCACTACCATTGTGTTTTACATCACTTCGCATTATATAAATTCCAGTCCTAAAGTCTTATCTGCTTTATAGCCGGTCTCAATTTTCCTACCTTAGTTAAAACCTCGGTTTCTTTTGAGTGTTTTTTTTGTGTCGTGTTTCTGTCATTTTCATTTCGACTGTTATCTACCATAGTTTATTGAGACACAAAAACATGGATATATGAAACTTGATTTAGTAAATACTGTGCAAATACTATTTCTCTACTGGCGGTCCTCTATAAAACCGCACACCCACTTAGAAATAGAATCGATTTTTTTCTCATATACTTATCAAAGTGATTGCATTATGCCAGATGAAGCTAATACAAGTTTGTTAAGGACTAATAACTTGAAGAGAATTCCATTGTCCAAACAAGAGAGGCTAGAGCTTTCCAACTTCGCTTATTTGTCCGCTCCGCTTTAAAGTTCGTTGAAATATATCAACTTTTGAACAGAAGCCGCGAGAATTCCTTCCATTGTATAACGTGGTATATTCGACTATTCACATTGTTTACGAGGATAATTCGCGGCCAAAATGATATTCAACTTATATTATAAACGTGAAAGTTTGTAGGTATGTAGGATGTATGGATTTGTTACTCTTTTACGTAAAAACTACTGAACGGATTCGGATGAAACTTTACAGTAATATAGGTTATACATCAGAATAACACATAGGGTAGCCGTGATTCTTATTTTAACATAAAACTCATTGTTTTCTGCAATGGTAGGAAGGAACTGTGGAATGGTAATTTGATCATTTATTCGCTTTAAAAAATTCAATGCTTATAGTTTTTGGATTATTCGTTTGTTTTGCGAGTATGTATTAGACTAGTAGGACCCCGCGTCTTCGTCTGCGATAAAAGTATTTTTTCCGTGGAAATGAGACTTATTAGTTAATGATTTCATTACATAGGAGTACAAACAAAGGATAACAACAAACAAAACTATATTCAAAATAAATACCACAGCAGTCGTAAAGCTAGTAAAAAAAAGTTTTTCATTCAAAATATCCAATTACAAAAAATGTATAATCCGGTGAAAATTATTGACAAAACTCAAGAAATCATTAAAAATAAAAAACATTTATTTCACCAGTAAGTAATTTTATTACATTCGATGAAAGTCAAAATATCGATCATCAGCTTAAATATCAGTAGGCCGGAAAAATCCGGCGGAAAAAAAATAAGCACTCTTCTATCAAAAACTAAATATACAAAATCAAGGTATACATCTACACCAAGAAAAGATAAAAACGTAAGGTCACAAGGCGGTAAAATTGTAGTTATTTTGAAGTTATAGAGATTTTTACTTTTAGTTTGCACTTAGAATGCGTATTGTAGTTAATTGTAGTTATTTTCATTGTAGGTACTTACTTACTACATAAAATTTCGGTCAATATAACCCGGCGTCGTCGTCCTAATAATTTCCACGGTATTTTTGCTGGATTAAATAATAGAATTTAATCTAATTTGATTTAAATATTTCTATACATTTGGCACTTAAACTTCAGAGATAAAATTGAATTGGGCTTTCAACTATGTGCCAAATAAAAAATAATTATAATCAAAAGCACTTAGAAGTATTGATATCCAATTTAATTAAAATCTCCCCTAAAATATTTTTCTACCTCATTTTCACCATTTTAGGCATGAGTAAAATTTTTTTTTCAACCTAATTGTGGCAAATTGCATATAAACTATCAAATTTCCGCATAATTTCAAATTAAATAGTGTTTTAGTTTTATTTGCTATGTAAATCATCGCCCCAGAAGCATTAACTGATGTGTGAGCGATGTCCTCAAGTGGCGAATATCACTTTTTAAACCGTAATAACTTTGAGATTTTATTTCATTTATAACTTCTAAAAGTAATATTTTTTTTAAATTGAGTTATCTGGGTATACTGTTAGTGAATTCAGTTACTATTTAGGCTCAAGAATACGTGGTTTCAGGCTTTGAAAACTTTCTACACCCGTTATATTATAGTTATACCTATTCATAATGTGAAAAATATCGCGTAAAATGTATTATATTATATTACATTCGTAAATTATGTGGCAATGTAACAAGAACGCCTCGGGGGTGTATTACGAGAAACGAGATCGTTGAATATCCCACCAAATACTTGATACACATGATACCAATATGATTTCATATTATTTTCAGATTTTATGAAGGAAATACATATTCCATGACACATGGAGTGTATCTATGGAGAGCATATCGATATGTTAGTGTTATAAAGAGGGATACATTCAAAGTGCGCTTCACTCATTTACGTAACTTATTAACCACCCTAGGTAGAGTTAACTTAGGCAAGTTGAGTGCAATATTTATGTAATTTTCCTATTAGATTTTGACGTAAAGGAAGCTCGTCCTTTTTAATATAAACAGCTAAGAACATCCTTCTCATATTTCAGCTTGAAGATTTCATAATGGTTTTGTCATGTTTTGTTTTTTTAGTCCGGTCAAGTTTAGTCAAGGCCATATCATCCAACATTTCGTACAAAAAGAGATTATTTGTAATTCGAACTTAGCATTTGATCAAGCAAAAAAGATGAAAAAAATATTTATTTTAGAATATTACGCACTCAATTTTTTATCCGTAAATATGAAATTTGCTTATATTTATGTTTATTAAGTATATAGAGTTGGAATGTATCCCTACAAGCGGCTCAATAATAATTAACTTAACGTTTGTATGAAGCTCAAACTAATTAGCAATTATATTATTTAATTAACAGTTTGCCAGACACATTATTGTTAAACTAATTAAATGGTACCTACCCGATATGTACACCAGTAATTAATTAAATTAAAACGATAATTTTATTAAATATTGCTGTAAGACGTAGCAACGTATGAGTAAGTAATGAAAATCAGTTAAGTCAGGAGCTCGTTTGCTATTACAGCTTTAATAAATAATGGATAGGTAACAAAGCAGTAATGTGTTTATACACTGAACCCAGTCTACCTAAACTGTTCAATAAAACATTTATGTTACTCAATATAAAATATGTTTATATTTAAACCATTTTTAAAGGCACTATTTTTCTTCTATTTCTATCTAGATGCCATTGCTTTAATAAAATAATAAGTCAATAACCTTACCAAAAGCGTAGTAGCAGACTTCGAATAGATGAGGAGCTATAGCGGTCAAGAGGCCGAACAGCGCCTGCGGTAGTTCAGTAGCAAGGAACAGTCCGAGAAGTGCCACTAGCATGCGAGTGGTGCGGTCGGTCCGCCCCCCGCCCCCGCCCCCGCCCCCGCGCTTCCCGCCATCCTCGTTCAGGCGGGCTTTCTCACCCTGTACATAAAAACATATTTGTAAAATACTTCTTAAAACGATTTTTTTAAAGATTAGTTATAGTTTTGTCTGTGCTCATAAAAAATCCGTAAAAAATTGAGTGATAACTACTACTTTTTACACTTTGCAGTAGTTTAATTCTAAAACTAGGTCTACTAAATTAACGCGTCGGGCCAGGCATAACAAAGATCTTATTTTTAAGGCACAGGCTATTAAAAAATGTACCTAACTCGCAAGGTACTAATAACTACAGGTTGCAGAGAGTCGTTAAACTTTTCAGTATTTTTATAACCTTTTGTCGCACCTAGTAATGTATTCAACATGTATGACATTTATCGCATTCAGTCTGCGGAGAATAAATTAGTCAAATCTACATTATTTACATTTTACACATAATTTAACTTAACGTTTACATTGTAATTAGCTAGTACAATTTGAGGTATGGCAGATAAGCTAAATTAGAAGTTCAAAATGGTTTTGCACTTTATATTTACTTCTTTAGGAGCCATCTAAAAATTTGATCAGGTGTAAAACGTAGATAAAAAAGATGAAATGATATTGAATAATAATCGTAAAAGAATATTTGTAGCGCTCGATGATCGTTGATACGGCTTTGGTACCTATTATCTTTAAATTGTAATCGAATTTTGACATATACGTAATTTAATTCTTTTTTATTTGTATTATTAAATGTCTGTATTTTATTGAATAGCCTAAGATAACTTAATAGTAATAAATGTTTAAATAGTAAGCATTACTTACTGATATATCAAAAAATGTTTAATATTTTCCTAATTAATTTGAACTTGTAGCTCATTTTATTGCTTGCTCTCGAATTCGAGTCTTCATTTAAGTGATCTGAGTAATAAATATTTTCTTTCTTTCCTTCTATTTTAATAAAACAAATATTTGCTTTCTTTTTCGTAAAATTAATATTTTTTTTCGATTATCATAAAATTCCATATTTTCTTTCTTTTTTTAGATATAAAAATATATTTTCTTCAGATAGAAATAAATATTTATATACCGCTTCAACATCTGAGGTGAATATTCAATCCCCAGAATGAAATATCTTTGTTCAAAGTCACTCTATGCGACATTTGAGCAAACATACTTTTGGTCTCACTACATTGGCCTCAGAACAAATACTAAAGCGAAACAAATAACAACAAACCTTGTAAAAGTTTTATAAATATGAAAAAAAAAAAAAAATCCTTCTTAATCATAAATTCTCTAGCAAAGTGACTCATCAAACATATTTAATCAATACAAATCAAATTGTAAGGAAAGTCCGTTATCGAAACTTTACGTCAAGTATTTGCAGAAAAGATAAAAAAAATCGACTTGAACATTTGGTGTTATATATTAAAATTGTTAGTAGAGATAAGTATATACACATATAAGTTAATTTATATAAGTTTTAAATTCTCTTTGAGTTGTTTTACTGTAGCGCTGCAAACTATCATTCCATCTAAGTCATTGTTCTGAGCTACATTCGCTCTGTAGCTGCCAAAAAACATTTTCGATAGCAAAAAAACCTTTAAAGCTTTCTAAAAAGAAAAGGTAGAAATACAATATCATTGACTATGAAATGAACTTACGGGAGCAAGTCGTAAATAACATTCGAAGGGTTAAGATATTTCGACTACAGTTGAATATTTTTGTAGGTTTTGAATGTTTTTATTGAGATATGTTTTTATAGTTTTGTCATTTGACTTTGCAATCGTTTTATGATTTGCCAAAAAGGAATATGGATGACTAGAATGTAAACAAATAACTTTGTTTATATCTAATTTCATAAAATATCAATTTAGTCGGTAATAATGTTTTTACTTTTTACTGTGCCGAGAATTTGAGAATGAATTACCGATTTTTTTAATTATTTCAGAAAACTTCCATGAAATAAGTTTTTATTAAGCCCGATATAAAAACGAATTAATAAATCATTTTGTATTTTTAGTAACAAAAACATTGTACAATTTTATATGCATACATACTAGTTCCAAAGTTTTACCCAAAAATATGTTTTACCTTTTCATGTTTACCACCCTTTTCTTCTAACCCTTTACGTAACTGATAATGGATTAACTGGGTTGCGATTCAGATTTGATTTGATTTAGCTACGATACTATAAACCTTCTAAATAAATATTATACGGCGGTTGTAAATTTGCATAAAGAGAATTGACTTAAGGCCAATCTAAATAATCAACTAACGCGCAATCTACACAATGAGTGCTCTCGCGCTCATACGAGTTAAGTAATTTTAGTGTTTAGGGGATGTTTGGTCATTGCAATTTGTCTGAATGATTAATTATAACACTTTAATAGTTATCTTAATCATTATCATTATCATTACATAGTATAAATCCAAGTCGATAATTGTGTCTGTTTGTATGTGTGTCCGCTAATTCCTCCTAAACTACTGAACTGATTTTAATGTGGTTTTCGCCATTACAAAGGAATGTTTTCACTTAAATATGTAAATAAAGAAAATTCAGAAAAAGTATTGATAAGTAAACCAAAATTCTATGTTTCGGGAACAAGTGTGCAAAAATGACACCATTGAGAAGCGTGGGCTAGTAACTTATAAAAAACAGACATTTAAAAATAAATTAAGTTCATTTATTTTTCTTAGAGCTTTAAAGCGTCTGATAAAAGTTTTGGCCTATGGAAAGCATCAGATTTTTTATATGACTTCAGTATAATATTCTACAAAACATATATTATATAACAATCGGTCATAAAAATTTAAACAAGCAGTTCTGAAACCGAGGTTTTAACTATTGTATGATTATTGAAACCGGTCATTTAACCACATTTATATTGTATATAAACTCAAAATATTCAATAATTTAATTAATTGCTTATTTTTAAATGAACTTGTTGATCCATCTACTCACGGTTGCCCTGTCTAGACGGCTTTGTCAAACGACTGTATAATTCATATAATATGAACTGTGTGCCTAAGTTTAACGTCAAAGTGCGTTTTAATCAATCCAGTTGTGTGAAGGAAATTGATCAATCGGCCGCGAGGATAATTTACATAATTTTCTACATTGAAGATTAAGGACAAATAAACAGGGCACCCACTACATAAAACCGATTCCATTTAACAGTGTGCTTGCTTGACTTAAATTAATGTACTTAGCATAAAATTTAAACACTACGAAATGTTGATAGATTTAAAGCAGTAAATTGTTCATCGAAATATCTAAAAGCCTTTCAACAAATTTAAGAAAACCATTAATTTACATAATGTAAAAAGAGTGCTACAAAATCAAAGATAACTTGTTCAATAACAGCGTGGGATCACTCTACAGGCTATTTCTTCAAAAACATGGATCAATGTTTGTTTCATTGTTAACTAGTGGCTGCCCGCGACTCCGTTCGCGTGGAAGTCGGTTTCCCGTGGGAATGAGAAGTTTTCCTGCGATAAAAAGTACCCTATGTGTTATTATGATGTATAACCTATATTACTGTAAAGTTTCATCCAAAGTAGTTTTTACGTGAAAGAGTAACAAACATCCATACATCTACTCACAAACTTTCACGTTTGTAATATTAGTAGGATAGCTCAGGCAATCGACATGGAATTGATACTTTTAATTATTCTTGTGAGTATAACTAATATAATTTATAGCTTAGCTTGCAGCCTACAAATTTGTAAAACAAAAATTTATCTGCAGTATTTACAACACTTTTAACGGGATATTTACCATGATTATAATAGTATTTTGTTATTTTCCTGACAATAACTACCCACTCGCTAAGTCAGTTACTCCGTGACCATGGCACATGAAATTGTGCCGAAATATCGGGAAATAACAAAGATAATAATCATGGTAAATATCCCGTTAAAAGTGTTGTAAATAATAAAAACCATGATAGTTTTAAAACTTATATTATCTGCAGTACTTTAGTTTTTAGTTCAGTTATTTAGGTCTACTTATACTTGCTATTCCCTATTTAATACCCTTTTCTTAAAAAAAAAGTAAGCAATTGTCACGTATCTACAGTGAATACAATGATCAATAATATTTTATAATTTATACCCTTAAAACCAGTTTTAAGTAAATAAAAATCACAGTCATCGTGAAATAACATTATCTTTATATACTCTCTACTTAAAGTAAAGATTATCTAAAGAGCTCTAGGTCTCATCCACGAAAAGGGCACAGATACGAAATAAGACTAATATTTACAGTTTAGCCGAAGTTAAAAGATGGCTCTCTCATGGAACATTAGTTTCTGAGCTTTGGTATCGATGGCAGTTATTTAGTTCATCCCATACTATTTATTTCCATTTCAGAGATATATTTGTCACATTTGACAAAGAGGTCTCCTTGAAGTAGAACATTTTATTAGTTCTTTAGTTAGTGTTTTTTATTAGTGGTTAAGCTTGACGACTGCCGGATTTCAAAATGAATTATTAAAAAAAAAGTCATACTTTAAATTTAGCCCCTTATCTTGGTTTTGTATTGCTTAAAGAGTATTTAACTAACATTATCGGTTTCACATTAGTAGTGCTCATCTACTGGCGTTTAGCCAGAATTAATTACTCAAAACTTTGATTAATTTTACTGGTAGTGTGTACACCACATGTGTACTTATGTATTTATGGATGGATACATTTCAATTCGACCGTAATTATAATTCCCTTTGTGCCACTTCATATCCAATGCACAAAAGAAATAATGGATTGTAATTTTAATGGAAATTTTAACTCCACTGTCAGAAACTTGACACTCATGCCTTGAATTGGCCCTTTTTATGGACACAGTTTAAAAAACAAAACCGGTTATTTAATTTGTCATGTAGAATAAAATGTTCGGTCTAACACACCTCCACAAAAAGGTTAAAAGGTTTAATGAAATATAAAGTGGCAAGAAATTTTACATAGAAACAGGAAGTTGGATCCATCAATGTTTGATAAAACCAAACAGTGATTTACTGCCAATGAAGAAAATCTCAGTCCTTAATAGTTTATTCGTTAAAATATTCATCATAAATTTTGCGAACCCAGTTCAAGTTAACTATCATTCAAAACAGGAAACTTTCAAGCACAATAAAGCTTTATTGGTCCCGTCCCATTAAGGATTCCTTTTCCTGTTAGTTGTTAGAAAACAAAACACTTGTTTAAATTGTTGCATCTTAACTCTTTAAAAGACGTTAATTTCTAAAGTCTCAGCTCTCACTAACGTTATTCTAAACCTGTCCTTTACCCTTTAGTAAATTGATTTAGTAACTATTAAAGTTATAAATCGTCAGTTGTCTGTAGGCGTAGCGAGAGAACAGTAAATTATTGAGAAGGGTCGGAGAAACCTTCTGGAAGGACCGTGTGACGGATCTGCCGTAACATAGTCGTATCTAGTATAGCGACTTTATTGTAAACTAGCGTTTACCTGCGCGGCTTCGCATGCGTTAAATTCGTAGCAAAAATCTTTTCTCTGTACTATTTAATTATACATGTATTGAATCACTCTAATCCGTTGCGCAGATTTAAAGATTTAAGCATACATAGGGACATAGGGACAGAGAAAGCGACTTTATTTTATACTATCTAGTGAAGGGTATGAACGATTGCTGTCTGTTCTTTCCCAGGATCGCGAAAGTTAAAAACTTTATTTGTTAAATAAACACGGAATGTGAGTAAAGTTCTTAGCGAAAATCTTAAATGATCTTTCCTTATCATTTAATGATATAAACAAAAAAATCCACTTAATGACACACAAATTTACACCCTTAATTTCAAGTTAAGGTAGGAGGTACCTAAAAATTATTGGTAAAACGTTAATTACAGCGTAAGCGTAGGTGGGTTAGTGTAGGCGTGACTGATTTGATTATAAGTTTGACAAATTATAGCCTTACCTACAATATTAAACCGAACACAAACTCTGTCTAACAGTTCCCAAATTATAGACAAAATTCATTCTTTGTTAGAAGTGAGAAGATTTAAATGTGAAAACATGTCAATGGTTTAATAGATTTTTAATATAAGCGCCTAATTGATTTAAAAATCTGTTTGTTTTAATAAAATATTATTATAATAAAATAAAAGGTTGCGAAACCATTAAGAAACATTTTACTATACGGAACCCTTTAAAATGACACTAATGATTAAATATTTAGCTAGTAATAAGAGGTTGACTTTCAATTTCAGTAATAGCTTGCCAAATCTAATCGTTATAAAAGTATCTTAGCTCCAATTAGACCTAAGTCACACTCACCCTCCTCCACGAAAAAATATGATGGACATTTTAATGTACCGCACGAACAAAAACATGTAAACAGATCACGTTAGCAGATCATAGCCGAAGTTAAATTGGTAACAAAACTTTTATTTAGTTTCATGTTGACTGTTCACGTCGAAAACAATAGCTATAAAACTAAACAAAAGCCGTTACAGTTTGCGAAAAGTTATGGGATGATTATTTACCAAAAAATGTCACGTACTTGTGACAAAAAGAGTCATAATGACATTGTTTATGCGGAATAACTAATCTCTATGTCGTATAATAAATTTCAAATGCATAAATTTCATATACATCACAATAAAATCGATTTCATGATTCCTTTGAAGCTTTCAGATTATAAGATATGTCATCTGCGACATAATGTTTCATATTAAATTTGTTGAAGGGTTTGAGCGCCATAAACGTGTTCAACATAGGTGCCCTTCCGATGCTCGCAATTTCAGAAGACCTTAAAACACTTCAATTAGTATACAAATAACTTCAATATTATACTGTGGTGTGCTCTATTCGATATATTGAATTCCGCTAAATGGATAGGGAGTACCCAAGTGTATCTTCAGTTAGTTTCAATAGAAAAGCATTGTCTTGTACCTATACTCTATTGCAAACTTGTGGTTTGAAGATATTGTGAACTTAATATATTACTTGAACACTGACATAAAGTATCAGTTGCCTTAATTATGAAATTCTTGAGATACAAAAACGTGATGCATCTTAAAATAAAAAAAGATAATTTCGGTTTTTCCGGAAAGGATTTGGACATAAATTCGTTCAATATACGGGTGACTTCCCAAGTCTTATATGTATGTACATTAAGCTTAAACTACTTAGGTACCTATGCAAAGAATTACATATTTAGTTTTGATACAAAGTTTTACTGAATTTAATTGTCTAGCACAAAGTGGTATCTGCAGGTGCAAGTCAATTCTACGCTTTAGAGTCCAATAAATTAATGAAAAGCCAAGTACATGCCGACGGACGGACGGCAAAGACAATTGCCTTAGAAATGTTACTTCCTCACAAATACCACTCAGAGAATAGTAAAGTCTTATAATAGCTAATATATTTATTGAGCCGTATTCTTGTTTGCTGTTTGTTAATTAGATTGCTATTACTTACATCTGATGGAATTCAATTACGATTGTAAGGAGTATAATCTAATGAGAACAATTTCCTTAAAATTAATTAGACCAAAAATTCATATACCTACTACTATAGCTATACTTCATGTGAATATTGGTATTGATATGAAGTAAAAAAAGCACACGTACCTCAGTTGTAGTGATGGTAGACTTTTTGAGCAGTTTCTGTCTTCTCCTATCGCTAGACTTCATTTTTAATATTAAACACACACTAAATATCGATAACACTACACAAGGTACAAGTTTAATAAATACACTGTAAATCCAGAATATGGCTGTCAATAAGTCTTTGTTCCCTGTCATAGATATTTGGTACAAAGGATCGTTCGACGTGTTATTCACTCGACTGACTTCAAACGTGTCGTTCCCATGTAACTTTTTCACTTCTTGAATGTTCATGGCGAAGTATATCGGAAGACACAGAATAGGGCAAACTATATACGCCATGGCAATAGCGATGTTTGTGTTCCGTTTATTGCAAAACGTCTTGTTGATTTGTGGGAACTTGATGGCGATGTACCTCCAGACGGCGAGGGTGATCGTGAGCCAGATGGAGATGGTGTGGAAGGTCTGGCTGAAGATAGAGTGGAAGTAGATGAAGACGGCCCAGCCGTAGGTGTCGCGGTTGAGGTCGGAGCCGGTCTTGATGTAGGTGTGGAGGGCGAAGGGGATGTAGTCGATCATGACGAGGAGGTCGGCGACCGCGAGCGCCGTGAGGATCGAGTTGGTGGAGGTGGCCATCTCCTTGCGGCTGAGGACGGCGATGTTGACGGAGTTGGCGGCCGAGCCGAGGAGGCAGATCACCAGCGCGAGGTACCCGTGCGCCTGCACATACATCTTCTGGAACACCTGCCCTCCCGGCACGCAGTACGCGTTCCGGTACATGTCTTCGCTCGACATCTTGTCTTATCTTATTTAACGCTCTAAGTAGATTCCATGACTAATTACTTCACCGCTCAGAGCCTGCCTGCAACCAATTAAAATAATTTGATTAACGATTTTCTAAGGGCCAGCGTTGTGGGGAAATTGTTGGTAGACATCTGTCTCTAAATTCAAGATAAGTACTTAAGATGAGACTTAGGGCTTTAAATTTAATGAAATACGAATAATCTACATCTGGACTACACTACAGCCTTATAAATAACATTGTAGTTTGGGAATTATTTCCGGGTAGAATATTCGCTACTATGAATATGCAAAACAGTGGAAATATTACAAGTTGGCGGTGCTAGCAATAAATAACATACAATATTAGTCTCTGGAGTTTTAGTTTTATGCTTGTTTGGGTCTGACCGCTGGCCATATAAACATGCATTCAAATGTTAACACTTTAGTATAAAGAAAATTAAATGTTTGTTTTAGACCCTTGAAAGTTGTTTAGCAAAGGTTCACTTTTTCTTGTAAATAACGACCGCTTGGGGTCCAAATTCCAACAAACCAACGTAATCTTAATTGCTTTGAAACAAAATTTCTTGGTTACCGACTGTTAATTGTTTTCCTTTACCATTTGAGGTTTACTTAGTTTAAAGCGAAAATTGGTGTTTGAAAAAAACTGTAAAAACAAGCTGAACAATTTCTAGAGTATCCAAGTAAAGCGTATAAATTTAGAACATTCACGGCACCTGCCATGTCCCATTAGATTAATAAAGTGAAAAATCGAATATTGCTTCATAAGCATCGTGCCCTTATTCGTGCATATGACAGTATATTGATGACGTCATTACAGCACATGTACGAGTACAAACGTAGGTTCGCAGATGTTTCCACTTGACATGGCATGTTTGAGTGACCCGTATTTTTGAATAAAGCTCATGTTTTTATGAACAATGCTGACCTATGCTACATGGGTAGGTTAAATATAATAAAATGAAAAGGTGACAATATAAATTTTTTAACCTTCTGGTATTGTTTGTGTACCTATATAGAACCTACACTATACCTTAGCAACAGATAGTCAATGACGATACTTAGATTTAAGGTATTTCCCTAGGGTATTTAAGGATTTTTATGAAGGTCCACGGAAGATTCAGTTAGGTTTTTTCAAATTTTCTAGAGTGCCGCCTACTGACCTCCCTGTTTCAATGTAGTTGAAACTTTATAAGCGGCAAAATCTTTTAATCCACTTTAAACAACTGTAGGTAGTACTTTGGCTACAGACTCACAAACTTGTTTATTTGTGTGCAAGGATCCCTTCGTTAGTCCAGCGTACAATCACGTTTGTTTCATGCAAGGGACTAATCCAAGTTGAAACTTTGTCAATTACAATCAATACGAGAGTCCCACAAAGTGCCCTCACAACTCCCAAACGGCGAATTATTCTAAAACCGGACTAGTTTCAGTAGACGCGTACAAGTTGTGGGTCACACCCAATGGTACTGAACTTCTCTCAACAATTGAATCAGAATAATTAATGTTCGAAAGCTGTTTAAATCTCGAATTATACGAATATGAGACATGATTCAACGGTGTTTGGACAGATTGTTGTTTTCTTTATCCAAATAATAAAAATATGAATAAGTTTAACGTGCTGTTCTGAAAAACAAGATCTCCATGCATATAACGCATGTCTGCACCGAAGAATTCAAAATCTTAAATCTTTAAATATTTCATGTGTTAACTGTTTATTTTTATTGAAAAGGATTATGATAATTTCTTCTCGATCTCCAATCACACGGTTTACGATCGTCGTACAGGACCAGCTTTAATTAATGGATTAACTTAAATAAGAAAAATAATTGACTTAAACTTTAAAAGCAAATGGGTACAAGTTACTTTATATGTTTTTAGAAATTTGAAATAGCAGTATGTTTTTTTTACTTGTTATATTTAGTTTCTAGTCGAAGCAGGGCCTTTGAAATTTGGATTCAAAAAGCTTCATCAGCGGAATGGAAAGAAAATAAAAAGGCTTTACTCACATAACACAGTACCGGAACTGAGTACCCTTTGCAATTTTTAAAAACTTGTTCCTTTTCTTTTTTTTATCGTGTTTACTTTCGGTACTTCATATGTTTGTATTAGAAGGTTCTGGTTTTTGTCGGGTCCGTACATTCGTGTTTTTTTACTAGTGAATATTTTTATTCAGGGTAGCGTTTTGCCCTCAGCTACTCAACCGTTAACCCAAAGTTTGTACTTCATAAATTCCAGACAAAAAGTCTCTCAAAATATATTTTTTTCTTACTTTTTTATGTGATAACCTAGCAAATGAGCAAGCGTATTTGCATTAATTGAGTTGCAGTAACTAAAGCGTTTTTCCTTTTTTGTTTTACATAAAACAATGTTTTAGGTTTAAATCATTATACCTTATTATCATCACCTAGCTGATGTATTTTCTTGAGAACGTTGCAAAAAAAAACGATCAAGAATTTTTCAGACTTAGTTCCAAACTCATAAATCTTTCCACTTTATATTATAACTTTAGTTGAGATGATTGTTTTCAATACCGACTACCATCTGCTTGCTCCGTATCTTTTGTTTTTGGACTTTTATTTTTATAAACAACAGATTTTTCATTTTCGTGTCGAATATTTTGAGTTTGTTATTGTGAAAGTTCGATGGCTGCAGGAATTTTAATATTTAGCCATTAAATATATACGTGCGGAAATAAATAGTGGGTGTCAGGGATAAAGCTTATTGTACCGACAATTTTTATTCATCCATCAACGTAGGAGTTAGTTTTTTCGTTTGAAGTGAATATAATTTTAAGTGCCTTTGTGGAAGTATAATTAAGTTAACTCGATGTTAATGCAATACCCATATTTTTGAAAGCTCACAGCGTGGTTTTAAGCTTGGTTAATTAAACTGAAAATACCTAGCCTGTGCTCAATCCTATATGGTTTTAAAAAACTACATACTTCACATCGAACGATAAACTGTCTGTTAGAGATCATTTTAAGGATATTTTATTGATTTGTAAATGTCAATGGAGGTTATTTAATCGAATAATGTCTTTTAATAGAATCCTGGGAAAGAATAGCAGAATGGCAATAAATAAAAAATGTGTACCAAAATTGCATGTCGTTATAATATGTAACAGCGTCTCCATTTTTGTGATGCAACTGTACCTGACAACGACAAAAAGAAATACCATAGCCTGTTTGAAAACCATGGAATTTTCAACAAAACTACTAGATACTAATACAGAAGTGTAAATGAACATAAAATTGAATAAACCAGTTTCTCACTATCCGACCTTTTTAAAGTTTTATTTGAATATTTTGAAATCCTAGTCTCCCCTACATCTATTGTTTGTGAATTCGCTGGCACAAAAGTTCTAGAAAAAGTATAAAAATCTTTTGGTATGAACTATTCCAAAATTATACTTTTAAAGTAGCAATTTTGTCTAAATCGAATAACCCAGTGATCGCGCCTTGCCGCGGCGGGGGGGCTTAGTACCCCGTAGCAAGCCAGCTACTGGGGGAAGCTAAGCGGTCCCACATGGGGCCGGTCGTGAGGTAGACCGGCCCACGAGAGGAGGGCTGCTCCAGCTGGGCGGGAGCCCAGCGTGCTGATGCGCCCGGAGGGGAGGCTCTGGCCGGGCTCGGCCCGGTCAGTTGCACCCTAGGAGGGGAGGCTCCAGCAGGGCCTTTGGCCCTCGTTCTGTTGAGCGCCCAGGGGGGTAATCGTGGGGGGTCGGGTGGTGCGGCGTGGCGGCCGCGGCATCCGATCCTCCGCGATTCGGATTGGAGGTGGTGGGCTGAGGAAGGGGTGGTGGGAAAACCCCTCTCCTAGGCCCAGGGCGGATTCGGCGGCGCGCCACTGCGGGGACAGTGGCGCGCCGGCGACTCCAGCCGGTGAGGCCCCAGGACGGCAGACGGCCGAAGACCTTGGGGAGGTTCCCAAGCTGCCGACACAGGGCTAGGTCGGTAGCCAATCAAGGGAACAAGAGGGGGTAGGCGCGCCGCGGTTGTTCCAGCGCGCCTCCAAACTTGAGGGGGCTGCCTCGGTGGCCAGCCGTCGGTGGGTTCGCGGCGAGCAGACCTTTACAGGACATTCCCGCGTCCCCGCCATTATACGACGGCCAGTAGGACAACTCCAGGTTTTTAGTCGGTGCGAGCCCGACATAACCCGTCTCCTTTCCCTGGAGGGGACGGGTATGCGTAGGCATTTTCCTGGACAAACAAAAAAAAAAAAAGTGAAGCGATCTAATCAAAGATTGAACCAGACTAAGAAATCAGGACAATAGGGAGAGGAATACCTCCTCTACTAGAAGAACTTATGTCAGCCAATAATATTGTGAACTAGAATAAGAAAAATCTCCTACATCATATTCCATAAAGTTTGTAAAACAACTTTGATATCAAACTGAATTCAATAGATCTGTTTTTCTAAAATTTTCGATGCATTGAATAAATTAGTTGGTGCTTTCAACGACCTTTTCAATAGCAAGCAAAAACGAGAATAATATTAATGAAAACATTTTTTTTTATTGGAAAATATTAAAGGTTTCGAGTAAAAAAGTTCCTCTGAGCTAAAATCTGTAATAAATCTTTATTCCCGTTGGACTTCTACTTACCTTGGTAATGAAAAAAAAATCAGTCAAAAATAATATCGCTTAAAAAATGTGTCATTGGAATACTTTGCTTTTACATTTTAGCGACGAGCGAAAAACCGACTCGATTTTCCTCTGTTTTTATTTAAAGAATGTTTTTTGTCCGCCTGACGTTGGCTGTCATTTTTGATTTGGTCGTCGGCACCGAGCTGCGGGTCCGCGCGTGACAATATGGCGGCCATTTGCATTTTCTCATAAGCGTCTTGTCACAAATTGATTGGACATGCCGGGCTTACCCAGATTTACCTACTCGTATTATCATACAAATGGCGAAAAGACAAAGCTGTTGTGACTTCTGAAGCAAATGCCGAACCGGCTGAACTGATTTGTAGCGGTTATGCAAAGTGTCAGAAATAAGACAAAAGGACATACCTACAATCCTTCAAAAAAGTATAATGTAATTGTAACTATTCATTTTGCGTGTGGTTACACCCGAGCCTTATTTCGAAATTGGGGAAATACTTAGTGTACTTACCTACTCATTTTGTGTTCAATTCTCTGACTCGTAGTTAAAACGAACCAAATGACTGTAAAAAGCAGCAGCCATATTTTCGTTTGTCCATTTTTAATTTTTTCCAGGGAATTTCAGCACTGAACTAGTAAGTATTATAAATAAACTACAGCCTGCGTTCAGTTGCTACAAAAATGTCAAATGAAAATATTTTAAAAGCGTACTTAAAAGTTAGTTTCTTGTTAGTGATTTCATCTTACTCTTTCTCTTCAGTTATACTTCCAGATACTTTGTTTTAGTTAATAGACAGCAAAAACTGATCAAGAATTAACATAACATCAGCACTGCTTCGAATGTTTGAGATGTTGGTATACACTTACTCCTGTTTTTATAGTAAGTGTTCTATGCAAATTATACAACCGTCTAGGTAAACATATGAATGTAGCTTTGACGCTCCATTCAGACAGGCCATGTGTATCTTAGAATAGTCCCGTGAATGTCGTTTGAGTGAGGTAACTAAGGGATACATACAGACCAACTTGCAGTAGAAGTAAGAAAAACAGAAAAACGCTCTCCAACGCTGCCTTTACTTGGTGAACAACGTTGAACAATGTAACACTGTCACTACATAGTAAGTCGCTTTTCACCGTCTGCCTGTGTTTAGTTAGATCTTTTGAATTATGCAACAGATATTGATGTTTTTTTTTAATTCAAAGAGGGATTCAAGAGGAAGGTTCATATGTATAATAACATAGTATAGGGAAACGGGTTTTACGCCGAATTCAACGCGTGCGAAGCCGCGGGAAAAAGCTAGAAAAACATAAAAAACCGGCCAAGTGCGAGTCGGACTCGCGCACGAAGGGTTCCGTACTATCATTTTCTACCTGTTTATTGGCAATCCAAAGGTCCTGGGTTCGAGTCCCAGTCGCGTAATGCTCGGACACGGTCCAATGCTCTTCCAAGTGAGCTACCGCGCCGCTACGTTGACCCATCGAAATTTCTTCCAGTATCTATGTGCTTTCGTCATATAGCTGACGTTATTCCATCAAATAAGAGGAGTTTCCGCCTCTTCATTTCAGTAGAAATACCTTTACAGGATATTTAACTACTAATTAAGATGAAACAAGCTAATGATTGAGATTTTACTTTTAATTTTGCATTATAAATGCTAATTTATTAATTTTGAAGTTATAAATACTTTTTCCGGTATTTATAACTTCAAAACCTCAATATATTTTTTTAATTTTTAGTATTTGTTGTTATAGCAGCAACGGAAATACATCATTTGTGAAAATTTCAGCTTTCTAGCTATCACGGTTTATGAGATACAGCCTGGAGACAGACAGACATACAGACAGCGGAGGCTAATTACTAATAGGGTCCTGTTTTATCCTTTGGGTACGGAACCCTAAAAACGTTAAGAATAACGTTCCGAAGTTTGCGTAAAATGATGCAATGATGTTTGGCTTGGGTACGTACCCGAATACCTATTTCCTACAGAACGGGCAACGGGCAACTTGAATTTATCGCGTAAAGAATTGAGATTGCCAACATGCTCGCGTGGTGAGAATTGGCAAATCCCTTCTCTTATATGTGACGACTATGTCCAGCAAGGAATAAGTTACGACAAAGTAGGTACCTTTTAGTATGCATCGAATAGAACCGAAGCTGGTATAAATAGGATTTCTAGGATGTCACGTGCAGTAGGAAATACAACAGATCCCACTGGCAGTTTGTAGGGAGACCTACGTTTAGCGTTTGATCAGAGAGTTGGATAGCATATTTATGTAACAATTATTGAAGCTAAGAATATACTAATAACTTAAAGCTTAACTACATTTGCTTCCAATTCTTTTAAGTTATTAACCAAATATTTTAAACTTTCAATTATTCTGTTTATCAAATCAATTTGGAATTCCGTCCCATCGAAATTTGGGTCTGCATGTCAAACTGAACTTTACAAGCAAGTCAATCAAATCACGCAAACACAGCTTATTACGGATTCGGTTCGGATATTGCGGACATTCGGATCCCTAGATACAGATTTATTGATGCCACATTTCTATGCTATTTTGAATTCCACCGGCGAGACTTTCGGCGAATGCAATTTCTATATTCAAATGTTGAAGGCAGGTGTGTGTGATAAAAGTAAAATATTGGAATCAAAATGAAACTAAGTAAGTTGACTTTTTTATAAAATGTTTTCAGCTATAGGTACTTCTTGGAGTTTTTGAAACTTTTCTTATTCGTAAAATATGATTCCAACATAATAATTTGTTATACTTATTATAAAATAAACATTGCCAATAACTCTCCATTACAGTGTCTCCATACGTAGAAACATATTTTATGTCGTAATTGCCTGAACCGTAATTGTACCGCCGATTGTAGATTTATTGTTATCCGATAGCTTTTATAACAATCGGTGTATGTTAATTGAAGATAAACATTATTTAGAACTTCAAATTAGTTTTAGTTTAATTACTTCTCCAATGAATCATGAAAATGGTCATAATAAGGTTGTGTTATTTTATTTGAAAATGGCCCATCTGAACATTTTAAAAATACCTTTAAATAGTAATGTTATCTGAATCATAGAAGAAGCAGAGTATCGAAGAATTCCATTTAACAATATTAAGATAAATGCTTTTCTGCCGTTCAGTTTTAAACGAGGGAAATTAGACTTGCGATGACCTGCTAATTTTACAACTGCTAATTAATTAGTTCATCCTGCAATTCCTCTCCCACGCAGATTCGGAAAGCGATAGCAATATATTATGTAAATAACCATTATTCAAAAGTCTCGTAGGTACAGTTCCCTCTTAATGTTAAATAAATATTGGTATATTTCCAATGTTCCCGACTCGGCATTTGACTTCTACATTGAAAGGAAAGTTATTAAAAATAAAATTAATTGCTTTTCAACTCCACGAATCTATTTCTCTGGCAAATCATTTCCGAAACCAATTCAAATCTTTCCATTTTCATCGAATTAGATTGGGTTCTTTTTGGCAAAAACACAGAATTAAAAGAGCAAATATTTTTTTATTTCGTGGAAGATTGCTTTGCAAATTATTAACACAAAAACAATTTTTAAGTGTTTTATTTTATCAAAAAAAGATAAAAACGTCAATGTAAGATCGTTTTAGTGGCTGTTCCGTTTCGGTTATTTTTCTTTTGTTACCAATTTGCAAATGGAGAGTTTTTTGTTACTTTGTAACGCTACATTTGATATGTGAACAACCCTTTTTCCTTTAGTGTCGTGTTACTGGAATGTAATGCCATTATCGGAGTGTCAACGTTTTATTAAGAAAATAATAGTTTGGTAGGTTTATCATGTTTATTTGACAAGTTGATTAATCTTATAATCCAAACACGCTATTGATTGAAGATAAACGAGCTTTATGGCCATAAATATAGTTAAATTGTCCATCGTTGTATTGATCCACAGTTCGTCGACTGTTTATCAGATCTTTTATCTAGAGCTGTTATTAATACGTACAAGTTATTATTAGATATAAATTCGGAAGCGATTTCAGATTATTTTTACCCAGGTGATTCAACTAGTGTCCGGCCGAAGGTCGATTTCGAAGAATTTTGGCCGAAGCCGTAGCCGATTGATCGGCTATTGCCTCTACCTTCAGCCGAAGCCGAAGCCGAAGCCGAAGGCTTAAAACCCTATGAAATTTGCACTATTTTGGAAATTCAAAATAAACGAAACGGTTACAGTAGTTGGTAATTAAATCATCTAAAGTGATAATTATATTGTATACCTATCATTCTAATAATAGAAATCACATTAAGTTAAGTAACAAAAAATATATACTTAGCTTTTTCAAGCACTTTTTTATTAAATCTACATTAATTTTTATTGAAAAATACAATACGGCCAAAACTTCGGCAGACTGGGGCCGAAGCCGAAGGTGTTTTTTTTATCAAAGGTTTTTAATAATGTGAGTGTTTATGCAACTCAACAAAAAACAAAAACACTTGACTACGATGCAATAAAAAACAAAATAACGGGTACTACAACAACAAACATCTCTATACATCTGCGATCGGCAGTTCCTTGAAAACCGTTTACTTTTTCCGTGTATCGATTTCGAAGAATTTTGGCCGAAGCCGTAGCCGATTGATCGGCTATTGCCTCTACCTTCAGCCGAAGCCGAAGCCTAAGCCGAAGGCTTAAAACCCTATGAAATTTGCACTATTTTGGAAATTCAAAATAAACGAAGCGGTTACAGTAGTTGGTAATTAAATCATCTAAAGTGATAATTATATTGTATACCTATCATTCTAATAATAGAAATCACATTAAGTTAAGTAACAAAAAATATATACTTAGCTTTTTCAAGCACTTTTTTATTAAATCTACATTAATTTTTATTGAAAAATACAATACGGCCAAAACTTGGGCAGATTGGGGCCGAAGCCGAAGGTGGTTTTTTTATCAAAGGTTTTTAATAATGTGAGTGTTTTTGCAACTCAACAAAAAACAAAAACACTTGACTACGATGCAATAAAAAACAAAATAACGGGTACTACAACAACAAACATCTCTATACATCTGCGATCGGCAGTTCCTTGAAAACCGTTTACTTTTTCCGTGTACCGGGATAATTCTGTTTACCTTTCCTACCCACGTCCTTGTGTCCAGACAGACACGCGTTTCCAAACAGTTCATTAGTGAAGCGAAATAGAAAACCGAGATATTTGTATATTTCTTTTTGTTTGTATCTGCGTTGATCATTGTTTGAAAAATGGGGCAAGACTAAGAAACAACGGTTTTTCGCGGGCAAAATGAACGGCATGAAATATGAGCTATAATTTATTACGACTCGGTAGTTAGAAAGTCTGTAATCGTCAACTGTCCGGAGTTTTTGGAAACTTCTGTTCTTCACTGCCTCTTCTTGGTTTAAAATATCTACTTTCATAAAAATGTATATATTTTACGGCTAAAACTAGGTGTAGCCGCACTTCGGGTATTAGCCGTAACATATATATCTCATAGTAATAAGCTCAGTCAAAATATAAACCTAAATTATTTATAAAGTCGGATTGTCAATATTCCTTTTGTATCCGTGATCCAAGTGATAAGCATAAAAGGTATTATGTAATGTCAAGAAGATTCATTTTCGAGTACGAAATTTGAGTATGAAACTTTACTCAAAACAATACTTTTCAAGCTCTCAATCTTAATATCCATCGTTATTGTAACCGCATAGAGTTCAATTTGCAATAAACTAACATCCCTGTTATATTTAAAAGTTGAAACATTAGCAATCTAAATGCCTGGCCCACGTATCCGCACTCCATTTTTCACGCTGCCCACTGAATAGGTACATTCGTACATTTAAAATTCCGTACATTCAAATAAATGTGTTTACAAAACAAATATTTACTAGAATATAAAACAAAACGCATAGGATTAGATATATATTTTTAAAATTGATAATATTTAGGCATATTGCATAAAGCAAAATAAAATTAACTTAGCGGAACTTGAAACTCGTAGATTGAAACTTTTGAAAAAAAAACTCTTTTATGAATTCCTTTTCTGTGAATCAGTTATTTGAAAGCAGTAATAAAAGCAAAAATATATTTATGTCTTCATTATATTGTAATTTAAACAGAAAGGAGAACCCAAAAAGTAATTACACAATTTTAAAAACTTTCCCATATATTTAGAATCTTTAAATTTTAAACCTAAACTTTTTCCATATAATCGAATTGACTCTTTGAACGACCTACACATAGCAACAAAACTTAGCTCGACTACGGCTAGCAAACAAAACTAAACCAAATTCGGTTTACCCTTATACAATAAACAAACACACGCAGGTCAAACTAACAACCCTTTCTTTCTAGGTCAGGGGATAAAAACACTATTCATATAATAATAATAATATATAATAATAATGATAATAGCCTATATACATATGTCCCAATAGTTGAGCACAGGCCTCCTTCTTGGATAGCGAGAGGGTTTGAGCCGTAATCCACCACGCTGGCTCTGTGCGGGTTGGTGGATCACATGATGGATCTCACGATGTTTTCCCTCACTGTTAGTGTGTGATAAATATGTACATAGTTTGGAAAAGACCAAATTAGTGGTAGGTACACCCTAGGGGAGTCAAACCAGGAACCTTCGGTATAATAGACCCGTTGCCACTAGGCTTCCACACACTTTTTAATATATAATATATCAGCAACATTCCTCAATCTCTACATATTCTAATACGATTTAGAATATATGTATATAGGAACGTCTTAGATTTACGCGATTATTATTACTTGAAATTAAACTCATTTTAACGGGTTTTACGCGTTTATTTTATTATTTTTGATTTTCCGACGTTTCGGCATTTTTGCAAATGCCGTGGTCACGGGTAGACTGAGATGTTTGACGTCTTCATAGAGTTAAGTAAAAAACGATTTTTCGAATTCACCGCCATCTGTTTCGTAATTTTCTCGCATAGTCGCTCGGGTTCACGCAGTAGACGCTGACAGTGTCTTTATTTTTCTGCTTATTGGTCTGCTGGTTGTTCTTTTTTATTTTGCTAAGTATTGGATCCCACGTTGGTGACAGCTTCCAACCATCTTCTCTATTGAAGTTAGGGTGTTTTTTAATTTCAATAGTTTCTCTTACCAGCCTAGGAATAAAATGTTTCTCTTTTGCTAGGATTTTAACGGTATCAAATCTTAGATAGTGGTTGTGCTTATCCATGGAATGCTCACAGACTGCAGATTTTGTATAGCGACGGTTTTTTACATCGGCGATATGTTCTTTTATTCGAGTAGTGCATATGTCAAGGATTCTTACCACTTTGTCGAGAACCTCAAAGACCTCCAACTCACCGACAATGACACAATGGTGAGTTTTGATGTTCAGTCTTTATTCACATCAATACCTGTGAAAGACTGCATAGACATAGTGAAAAGGAAGCTAATTGATTGCAACTTGCCTGAAGAATATGCAGAACTACTTGAGCTATGTTTAACATCTGGCTACTTCATGTGGAACAACAACTTCTACATCCAAGTTGATGGTGTAGCCATGGGCTCGCCCGTGTCACCTCTCATAGCTGACATCTTCATGGAGGAGTTTGAGGAGCAAGCGCTCCGACTGGCACCTGTCATGCCGAAGATGTACAAAAGGTATGTTGACGACACCTACACCATACTTCCTAAACATGAGGTAACTGCTTTCCTTAACCATCTTAATTCAATTAATTCTAAAATTCAATTTACTGTAGAATTAGAGCAAGACAATAAATTAGCTTTCTTAGATATATTAATAATAAGAAATCCTAATGGTACACTTAGTCATACTGTATTAGGAAACCCACTCATACTGACCGATATTTAAATGGTAAATCCCACCACCACCCGAGCCAATTATCTGCCGTAGGCTCCTCTTTGTTTCAGAGAGCACGTGGAATCTGCGACGCCCAGCACGTTGAAAAAGAACTCAACCACCTGAAACAAGTGCTTCGGGACAACGACTTAAAACCACCACGTCGTCGTCGCAGAAACCGCGTCAAACCACTCACAGTTGAACGTAGACCAGCTTACATGCCTTACATAAAGGGTGTTACTGACAAAATTGGGGGCATTCTGAAGCGGGCTTCAATAAAAACCATATACAAGCCACACAGCAAGATTAGCCACCATCTTCGTCCAGTAAAAAGCAGCATCCCTTTACAAGACCCAGGCGTATACAAGATTGACTGTGACTGTGGGCTCTCATATATCGGTCAAACGAAACGGAACGTGTCTACTCGAATAAAAGAACATATCGCCGATGTAAAAAACCGTCGCTATACAAAATCTGCAGTCTGTGAGCATTCCATGGATAAGCCCAACCACTATCTAAGATTTGATACCGTTAAAATCCTAGCAAAAGAGAAACATTTTATTCCTAGGCTGGTAAGAGAAACTATTGAAATTAAAAAACACCCTAACTTCAATAGAGAAGATGGTTGGAAGCTGTCACCAACGTGGGATCCAATACTTTAAAAAAGAACAACCAGCAGACCAATAAGCAGAAAAATAAAGACACTGTCAGCGTCTACTGCGTGAACCCGAGCGACTATGCGAGAAAATTACGAAACAGATGGCGGTGAATTCGAAAAATCGTTTTTTACTTAACTCTATGAAGACGTCAAACATCTCAGTCTACCCGTGACCACGGCATTTGCAAAAATGCCGAAACGTCGGAAAATCAAAAATAATAAAATAAACGCGTAAAACCCGTTAAAATGAGTTTAATTTCAAGTATATAGGAACGGTTTCTAACCTTATCTTGGATGCTTGATCGACGAGTCCCCATAGACTTGGTCGGTTTTGGGGCATGACTCTATTTTAGTATTAACTTTTGAATAGTCTCACATCACGAAATAGAGAGAAATGATGGGCGATGAATTGTAAAGTACTGTGTGAGAAAAGTAAAGTTATGAAATTTTAAACTTTTGCATTCACGAGACAAAAAAAACACAAAGGGGTAATCTTAACTTTTATGGTGATGTGGTTAGGATTACGAATTTAACGATTTTATGTTAAGTACAAGAGATTTATCATTATGTCTGACTCTTTATTGTGGTATACCTATAAAAATGAATCAATAATTCTTTCAGGTACTAGAAAATCGTTGATATGATCCTTTGGAATCAGCTCCTTGTAGGTACATAAACATCTTTGAAGGAAATTATGAATGATTAATTGGTTTTCTTGTCAAAAACTTAACCTAAACTGCACTTATAAGTTTACTCAACAATATGTAAGTTTACAAAAAACTGTAATATGTCCGATTGAGTTTATACAAAAACGTTTATCATTCAGCCAATCGCCGTCCATTTCTAAACGAAAGTCAGATAAGAGGATAAAATAAAATAATTAATAATATCTTTAATATTTGTTAAAACAATACCAATTTACGTTTATCAATAAACGTTAACCATTGTTAAAGTAAATATAATTTGAGGCGTCAAAACACAAAGTCTACTTTGTAAATTATTGAATTTCACTAATTTATTTCATTTTAACGACACAAAGTGTACGCGCGAGCGAATCACGTGTTAGCAAGTAACATAGTCTTTAGATTACAATTTAATATTAATATATTAAAGAAGCTTATGGATTAAAAGCGAATATACAATACCGTTTTTTACTTATAAAATGTTCAGTATTATTTAAAGTAATACCTTCTTTCTTATTTTAAATTCTTACATGGATTACAAAATCTCAAGACAAAATACCTGAAGACTGTTCTTTGTCAATCTTTTCTTTCATATCTCTTCCTTTTATCTCGCATACTTGCTAAGTTATTGAAATTCCGTTTGAAAACGTTGAATTATACGCAAATACAGATGTTCGATGCTTTGTAAACATCACAAGCGATGGCTAAATGTTTCCCTCAAACCAGGAAATATCATTCAGAATTTAAATTGAATGGTAATACCGAGCGCGATTCAAATTGAACGTCGACTTTAAACAAATGGTAATGTAACTTTGAAGATTTCAAATGTAATTCAAACTGTGGTGGAATTAAGTTGTGTTTGAGTTGAGTAGGTATATTCTATGTGGGTGATAGTAAAGTCTATGTAATGTTTAGGGATTATTAAAGCTCGTAGTGCGTTTGCAATAAGATCGTTTTTGCTATCGTAAGTTCTTGTAAATTGCCTAACGTATTTTTAACCCCAATCCTTTATTCGTAGATGCAGGGTCTGCATCAGGATGGGGACAGACAATTTGAACAGATACTCTAAATTATTCCAATGTGTTTGCAATTAATATCAGTTGAAAATCATATTTCTTTAGTTTTATTGTATTTTTATAATTTTGCTAGAACTAAATAATTATCCAATTTTACACACTAATACCATTAGTTCAATATTTTTTCATTACAATAACGACATATTACATCTTTTTAAAAACGTTATTAAACCAGGAATATTTTGAAATCATTGGCCACTGTTGCTTTCATATAATTTTTTTACACCAGAGCTGTTCAAAGTTGCGCATCAAAAATATTTCTTCAGAAATTTTACACAAATCAAAAGTTTAACATTATTTTTTGAGAAAAATACTTTAGTTAGCTATTTTATTTGATAGTTATTCACTGATGCGGTTAATATTAATTATGTTAGCACAGAAATAATGATCTTATTAAGTGATTTGACCTCGTTACGAGTAAAAATATGAACACAGTCAAAAAATATGAAGTTTTTTTTTAAAGCGCCATATTTCTAGCAGTGTAATGGTTATACTTTTCATCAATTATTTTTTAGGCTTGCCTTTAGTTCTACTATTAGCCCTTCAGAGTTTATCCATTGTTTCCTGGACACCCAGTATACCTACAGATGGGTTTGTTTTGCGTCTGCTGTGGGTCTAAATTGTGCTATTTGCTTGAAACCCATTTAACTAGTAAGATTTTAAATTACATCTTATATTTTCGTCGTTTTGTAGGTACCAAGTTCAACTAGGAACTAAGGTAAACTGGTATCGTAGACAGATCTGTATTCTACGATCACAGTTCACTGTGTTCCAGTCAGGAGGGCAGGGTTACAGGCACTTAGTACGAGTGCGTCGTCAGCTCCAGAGAATAGCAGCTAACACACCGGCATACTAATGTTGCACGAAGTTCTCTACTATTAACGGCCGAAACCAATATTCTACTAACCTTTGACGCCTTGTTATTTGTGTAACTATGGTAACTATTATCGTCTATTTTGCGTCTCAATAAACTATGGTAGATAGCTGTTGATATGGAAATGACAGAAACACGTCACAAAAACAAAACTAGCAGTTTCCAATTATCAAGGTATTAACTATAGTAGAATATTGGTTTTGGCCGTAAGCGATGCACGTACTTGTATATAAAATCTATCAAAAGTACTTTATAACTGTATAACAAACAATCATTTTTAGACGTTTTAAGTTCTTATTGTTACTAGTGTTAAACACGGTTTTAATGTTTAACCGTGTTTACACGGGATAACTTTTTGACAGCCACTTTACAAATTACCGATAAATTACGAGTTAAGTACACTCTATGTTATTTTATATACCTATTTATTTTTCTTGTTTCCATAAAGCATTGTGTTTAGAACTATAAAACCATAGGTACTCTGGTTTTATGCGTGATAAAACTATATCGTTTACCTATTTACTAAAAAAATATTAATTTCCTTGATGAAAAGCACTACTACTTTTAAAACGAAAATTCGCATGATCCAGCATACAAAACTGTATTTTTTCCGTCCTGCCCTTCAGATATTAAGTAGCTGTCCTTAGAAAAAGACATGTTGTATTTATTTTCCCCACTTTTCGACTACTTGCAAATTAATCTTTACTTTAAGGACACAATCTAGGCTCTATATATCTTGAGAAAGATAAATGAATTGTCGCGTAAAAGGAAATACTTACGCGATTAAAACCCCCTTGGACTTTGCTTAACTTCGAGCTTTATTGCTTTAGTTATAGGACATAAAATTGATTGCGGCTTTCTGAGACGTTGCAGGACACCAGCTCGGAAGTTCGATTAGCTAATGTAATTCAGTATAGGAGAGACAAATTACATTGTATTATCGGTTGTCATGTGACTTTTATTAAACAATTTTAGTTATTATAAGCCTTAATAATAACCTGGGGACCGCTCAGTAGAAAACCTCGTAGTTTCGTTATTAAAAGGCTGGCTTTATTAGGAATATTTAGGAATAGGATAGTCCCCAACTATAAGCTTTATAAGAAAGCTCAGAGTTTCGCAACAAGCCATTGATAAGGCTATGCTCAGTGTTCTCTACGTGAACGAATTAGAAATGAGAAAATGATGACTAGAAAGACTACCACTGATTAGCCTTGGGGGCTTCACAATAAATTATAGATATTTTGTTGTTCTATGTACTTATAAGGTGATTGGAAAGGGTGTTTTCAGTGGTTGTCAGCTTAAAAAGTAAACGGACAAAAGTAAACATATTGAACCTATAAATTTAAATATAGCATTATCTATTCTGTTAGAATAAATATTAAACAAGTAGAGGTCAGCAAAACTCTTTTAACAAAACCAAAGCTTATAGTCCGAATCCGAAAGTGTACCTTCACCGCCGACACGTAGAAGGCACGATAAATAACTGCGAAAAAATAAACTCAGCAAGCTAAAGCAAGAACTACGAACTGAAATCGCGTAGCAAATGTTTCATTATTACATGAACACGCATTCGAGACACGTTTTCTGTACAATTTTAACGTGAATTCTTAAACATTTGCCTCTTAAAACAGTATTGGATCAATGAAAATCTTTACCTTCGTATTCTGGTATGCATTTTACATGATAATGGCGGACAATAACATTGGCACCTGGGTTCTCAAAGTGCGGATTAGTACCTGCTGAATATATTCATTAAGTATGTAGCTACATGTTTTCCGAATATATTTTCTTGTTTTGAATAGTTCGGAAGTTTTTGTATATATTTAAATAATATTTTTACTGGAATAAATGCTTTTATTAAGTCTGACTGTTCATGTGTTAATAGTCAATACAAGCTTTTTAAACCCGTGGAATCAAGCCCATAATTTAGTAATAAAATATTATAATTTAAAGCCGTTTTATCAGCAAAACATAGCATACAATAAGCGTTACCCAACCACATATTTAAAAAATATAATATGTGTTACTATAAGTTTAACTTAACAGAACATAAGTTGGTTTTAGCAACACAAATTACCTTTCTAGAAGTTTCAAGAGTTCATCTAAGTCTAGTCATTGTTTAGTTCATTTTTAGGCACTGCAATCTTCAGAGAGCAGAAACATATAACCCATTCATTTTCACAAAGTATCGATAATTCGGTCGTTATCATCGAGACCTGAAGGTAATAAATTTTATAGCAATTTCAGCACATCACATATCTACTGAATTTAACTACAGTAGTGAAGTAGCCTAATAGGGTTGTAATAAAACCACAAGTATGTCATTAATCGACTCCAAATATTCTGAGATGGACGTCGTAAAAGACGTCTGCGAGGGTATTTGAAAGCCTTTAGGTTTGAACGATGACCTAAGGCGTAACACTCGTATTTTAAACCATATATATAGCATAGGTGCTCCTTTTTTATGCAAATGCAACAATAAAAAAACTGGAATGTTAGACAGTTAAGTTTTATGATTTTTATTAACTTTATGAAATTAGAATTAAATTAATAAAATAAAATTAAAATTTCTGCTTTAATGTCACAAAAGGTAAGTTTATAACTTTAGAATCTTTTGAATTTCACTTAAGAATCAACTAAACTATTTGTTTCATGCCATCGTTCAATTTACCTCACCTTGTATGGCAATGAGTTTTTAAAACGTCAGTTCGAAAACACTGTAATCTACCTTCTATCAAGTGAATAATTGTTCAACAAGACATACTCTGCCCTGCGAACTTTTGATTTGATTTTTCATTTTATATGAATATGAATAAGGCTCGCCGTTATAGTCGTTACAGTCGCTCGTATATACGACTATTGATAGTTAATACAATTTTATTTCAAAGATCTAAGTACTAGTTGGACACAGAGTAACATCTCATGTACCGGGAGGAACTAAGTTCTAAGCCACCACACTGGCATCATGCGTTAGAGTTGATAGTCTCACATTATATTATTGTTCAAACGAGACTGTGATGTTTTTTCTTATGATACGTTTGAAATAGACCAAATTTGCCGTGGGTCACAGAAGGGTGATCCCTTCACGAACTTCGAACCTTTTGGTTTGATAAACTCCTAGCTCGTAGCTTCTTCTTCTTCTACTACTACTACGCACTATTCTTAAGTCGATTAGGTAGCCTGTCATTAAATCCTCTATGGAATAAAAAAAAACAAGTACCTACTCGAAACCTCCATTTCACTTTTCAAAATGCTTTTACGTTTTATCCTCTTACAAAACACGAAAAAGTATGAATGCGTCTAAAATATTCCTTTAGTCAACATTTGGCCTACTTACGCAATATTAAAGAAGCTTTCGTTCGTTAAATATTTGTTTGCAGAAGGTATTATGATAACATACTTTCAATCCCCTGAACGATAAGAATTACGGTGGTTTTTATGTATTTTTCCGATCTCATTGAAGCGAATAAAAAACAAACAACATCGGTGGGAGATACTGAAGTGTGAAAATCATGGAAGTACCTACTTATATTTTTATGTTTCCCGGAGCCAGCATAAACCTGTGAATTGTATTTTAAATCAAATTATAACACCCTGAACAGACATATAAACAGTTATTTAATATAATAACTTGTCTGCCTGAAGTTGTAATTGAATTGTTATAAGTAATTTTATTTACGATTAAGACTGAAGAGGAAAAATACAAGTAATTGGCGCAAATTATAATATTGCATGCACTAAAGTAAAAAAGTAGAGTACTTATTAACAGAAGACACTTTAAAAACGTACTAATAGGTTTTTTTCAAAGGAATAGCAAATTTGTGAAACATCATTCAGTCGGCAAGGTCAGATATACTTTAGAAAAGGTCATAATTTGGTTTGTCTGATAGGTGCGTGCCGCCGGCAACTACGGATTAATCTGTATACATTACTAGGCCTTCGCCTGTACCTTCACTCTACAAAAAAAACCTATATCTCTCACTGGTAAACAAACTTTAGAAAGATGAAATATTTTGTACAGCGGTTAATATGGAGATCACCATAACAATTTACCTCTTTATAGGTAAGACTCGCCTTAACATTTTTTCCCTTCGCCGCTTTAATTGAGAACCCGCCTCAAATCCTCATTAATGGAATTTTGACGACTAGCTCACGAACATTGAACATTGGCTAACTTAAAGCTAAAAAGATAATCTAAACATAATTTCCTATCAAACAGTTATGTTAAAAATACCTACAAGGTGGAAAAACACATTGAAATACAGCACTTTGTTTAGAAATAACCGGTTAAACATACAAACAGACAGTTGAATACTATGTACCTAATGGTAATTATGTTAATGAAGTATTTATAGATAACCCGTAGACAAACGAAGAAACTCCTTTTTACCTTGTAGAATTACACAAGCCATTTGTTAAATGACTCGCAGAAAGAAATTTTCCATTATGCAGATCTTTCGAAACTTTAGTCATCGACTTGAACAGAACTATAATTGTGAGGAAGCAACAACAAAAAGTCATAAATATTAATCGATGCGACATTTGCGATTGTTCTACACAGTGATTTATATGTGGTCGATCTGAAACAACCTGAAAGGGCTTGACAAGCTCTACTTATATCTACAGGAATAAGATTTTTTGTATAAATTTGCACTTAATTACTGCAAGATTGCGTGACTTGTAAAAGTCATAAAAATATTTTTAAATCTATTTTGATCAAAGGAAATTCTCTAAATCAAAATAAATTGGTATGCCCATAGTTTAGTTACAACATACGGTTAAAAGCAACAATTTGTAGAGTCATCGTGTAAAGCCTGTTGCCCGTTTGCACCAAACTTAAGAACATCCTAAGTCTTTGCCTAACTTGTTTAAGCAACTCCTAACGAAAAATTGGTTTGCACTAACCTTAGGTCATTCCTAAACTCACTTAGGCATTTCCTAACTTTAGGAGCCCGTTTATGACATGCCTAAGGAGTTAAGAAACGCCTAAGTTTTTTTTTCGTAAAACATTGACATATCTGTCAAATAAATGTTTGTTTTGAGCTGGTTTTGAGGTTATGCCGAGTAGTTTCTGTCTGTTGTGTTGAGAACTGTTGTGTAATTTGTAATTTGAGGAGTTTAATAAGTGCTGTAGTGCTTTTTGCATCATGACAGAGGAAGTAGTTATTAGATGTCCTTGATTTTTAGAAGAAGTGGACTTTCCTAATGATCAGCATCATGATCAGCATGCCTCGTATCGTAAGATCACGACCAAATTCTTGTGAAAATTACGACGACGTGGACTTCGAAAAGATACCGGATGTGCAAAAGCACGGTTTTGTGGGTTTTGGATCAAACTGCTGCATAGCTTTCTGCATCCTGCATAACATTTGTGTAGATTTGAATGATGATATGCCCGCTGCTCCAGAAGAATTGTGTGAAGAGTCTCTCAACTATTGGATTCAGGCCGGTCATATTGAAAACGAAATTACTAACATTGGGATTATTAGGACGTGGTGAACGAAATGATTACATAGATTAAACGAAAAAAACTTTATATTTTCAAAACGAGATGTTTACATAATAATTGACAACACTAGACAATAGAGTAGAGTTATTGACATGTAGCAAAGCGCCGAACCATAAATAATATTAGTGGCCAGCACTTCTAACATCTTCTCTCTTTGCTCTGGACAATAACTTCTATATCACGAAGCTTGATTCTTGTCAAGCAATCCAATATGCCTGCACAGTTGTAGCAGTCTAGGCCTGTATAAAGCTTTTGTGAACATATCAGCTGCCTGATCCTGAGCCGGAACCTTCTCTACTATGAGGCACCTATCTTGAACAGCTTCACGCACAAAGAAGTGTCTAAGTCGTATGTGCTTAGTTCTGTTGTGTAACTCGTAAGGAGGATGATTTGCAAGTCTTATGGCTGACTCATTATCTATAAATAATGTTGGCATGTCGTCTATCTTTTCTATGCTCTGTATCAGCCGCTTCAGCCAGATCATCTCTCTTGCAGTTTCGCTCGCAGCAACAACTTCTGCTTCTGTGCTGGATATGGCAGTTGATACCTGTCTGTGACTCCTCCATGAAACAGCACTTTCATTGTATAGACATACCGTTCCTGTTGTCGAACGCCCTGTTTCTTTATCACCTCCGTGATCAGCATCGCTATAGCAGGTCAATAATCGGCGAGTATTTTGCCTATAAATTATGCTCCAGTCACGGGTACCTTGCAGGTATCTCATGATACGCTTCACTGTTATGACGTCTTCTTTCGACGGCTGTTCTAGGTGTCTAGAAGCAACACCTACAGCGTATGCAATGTCGGGCCTTGTTCCGACCATTAAGTAAGCCAGTGCACCTACTGCTTGGCGATAAGGGAATTTAGGATCACTATCTTCTCTCAGCCCCAAATTGTCCTTAACAATAGGCGTCTGTACAGCTTTGCAATCATTCATGCAAAATCTCTCTAAAACTTTCTTCAAGTAAGCTCTCTGATTAACACAAATTGATCCATCATTTTTCCTGTCAATTTCGAGCCCAATAAAATAATTAGCAGGATTTGATTTAATCTTAAATCTTCGACTCATCTCATCTATAAAGTTTTGCTTTTCTTCCTCATCATTAGAGGCAAGCAGACCGTCATCTACGTAGAGCGCTAGTATCAACTTCTTCTTCCCCCTCCCTCTAAGAAAGAGGCACGAATTTGCTTCGCTCATTTTGAAACCTATTTCTAATAGATAGTCTTTTATACAATCGTTCCAACAGCGTGGAGCCTGTTTAAGTCCATACAAACTTTTCTTTAGTTTACACACATTGTTGGATCCATCGTCATAGCCTTCCGGTTGTTTCATATAGATCTCTTCACTTAAACTGCCGTATAAAAATGCAGTACATACATCAAATTGTGTGAGAGATAAATTGTCTCTAGCAGCTATACTTATGAGTACTCTAACAGTGCTTAGCTTCGTCACAGGACTAAAAGTTTCATTATAGTCAATTCCCTTTTTTTGTGAAAAGCCTTTGATAACCAGTCGAGCTTTATAACGTTGTATAGTACCATCTGGATTGGTTTTAATCTTGTACACCCACTTACATGGAATAGCTTTTCTATTCAGCGGTAGGGGTACTACGTCCCATGTTTCGTTCTCCTTAAGAGATTTTATTTCATCGTCCATAGCGAGCTTCCATTCTTCTCTTGCATTGCTATTCATGGCCTTTTTATAGGTTGCTGGTTCATACACCTCTTGGATCGTGTCCACAGCATTTAGTATAAAATCATCATATCTCGAAGGTCGTTTAAGTAGTGAGCGGTCTCTAAGTGTCATTCTGCCCTGCTCCTCTACTTCTCGTATAGGTATGACAGTATGCTCACTTTCTGACTCATTCAACGTTTCTTCGTCCTCTTGCTCCGATACCGCTGACATGTAATCATCGCCTTCTGGTGCTTGCACTCTTTCAATTTCAGATTCTACTAATATTTCATTATTAGTTTCTGATTCATTTGAATTAGAGTTCGTTTGTCCACCATAAGATGAACTTGCCGGAGGTATGATTGATGAGTCTAGTGCTATGGGTTGCTCTTCTGCATGAGGTGGTATAGATATCGGTATTGGATTAACAAACTGAAGTCCTCTTCTAGGAGCTGCTTCTTGAGGTAACTCATTAGTAGTTAATGTCTTCTCTTGAAATATAACATCTCTAGAGCGAACCAGTTTGTTAGTTTGTTCAATCCATACTCGATATCCCTCATCATTGTCATATCCAATAAGTGTACCTTTTACAGCTTTCTTATCAAGTTTCTTCCTAGTAACCTTAGGTATATGCGCATAGCAAGTACTTCCTAGAATCCTTAGATGCCTGATTCTGGGTTTGCTTCCATGCCATAGTTCATAAGGGCTTTTGTTTAAAACTGTAGTATTCCCCGTTCTGTTGAGTGTATATACGACAGCATTGGTAATTTCCGCCCATAGGCCTTGAGGCAATCTTTTGCAATGTAGGATGGATCTGGTGGCTTCAACTGTGGTACGGTTTTCTCTCTCGACGCACCCATTTTGTTGTGGCGTATATGGCATTGTAAGCCTTTGTCTAATCCCATTCTTTTCTAGAATCTGTCTTACTAAGGCATTATCAAATTCTCCGCCATTGTCACTTAAAAGCTCTTTTACTGTATGCCCCATTGTTTTGGTTTGGGCTAGTACCAGTTCAAGCTTTTTTGGTACCTCTGACTTCTTTCTCATAAAGAAAATATGACGATATTTAGAAAAATCATCCTTGAATAAGACGAAGTATCTATATTTGGTCATCGAAAATGGAAAAGGTCCACATACATCTGCATGCAACAATTCTCCCACTTTGGAAGCCCTTTCTCTATGACCAAATTTCTGTCTGTGGGCCTTGCCATATATACATCCTTCACATAATTCAGAATCGAGTTTGACTGTTATTCCAAGTTCTCTTTCAATGACTTTCTTCACATGCGCCTTACTTTGGTGACAAAGTCTTTCATGGTACAATTGTAGTAAATTCTTTGTATCAAGGGAATAAACTTCTAGTGGTTTACTCGGCAACAGGTGACGTACCTTTAATTTATACAGTCCTCCATACTTCTCTCGTTCACCAATTAGTTTTGTTTTCCTTTTTACTGTCAGTTTACATCTTGTACTCGATGATGTAAAGATACTATTTGAAAGTTTATCTTGGGCAGCCAGTACTGAAAATAAATTCTTTTTGATTCCAGGTACAAACCACACATTACTCCAGGTAAGATTTTCTTTGTGGCCATCAATATCAGCAACAACCTCTATTGTTCCTTTCCCAATAGCTTCTATGGCATTCCCATTTGCCGTCGTCACTGTATGTTCTGTGGTAAAATATTCAAATGTTTGAAAGATGTCAGATCTATTGGTTACATGGCTTGTTGCGCCATTGTCAACATACCAGTTATCTTCATCTCTCTCATTAACAGTATTTACCGCCATCACACTCATATTGACATTTTTATTTGGTTCACCTCTCAGTACGGCACATTTTGGTGGACGACCATCTTTCTTCCACTTAGGGCATTGTTTCACCTTATGGCCGAACTCCTCACAATAGTTGCATTTCCACTTCTTTTGTTTATTTTTGACCTTACTGGTTCCCTGGATATTCAGCGCTTCTTCGCAGTCTTGCAAGTTCCTTGAACTTAGCGCTCTCTCGTGTGAACACAGGTTACTCGTCAGTTTTTCCACAGTCCGTTCTGATTTTGACATTAAAAGCCAGCTTGTTTTGTAGGCAAAGTATTCTTCGGGAAGGGTCTCCAAAATTTTGCAAATGAGAAACATTTCAGGCAGCTCTGCTATTCCTTCAGAATTAGACATCTGCTCTGACAGCTCATGCCACAAATTCTTCAAATGAGACAAATGTTCATTCATGTTATGCTTGGGGTCCTTCTTGTATCCAAAGAATTTCATGCATAGATCATATGCTTTGTCTTCAGAACCTCCGTCAAAGAGACGATGTAGCTCCGACCAGATTTCTCTGCTGGTTGAAAATCGCATCACTTTTACAAGATTTTCATCGGTAAGATTGGTCGATATCGCAAGAATAGCAGCGCTATCTTTTCTTTGATACAACTCGTATGCAACGACGTCCTCAGGTTTTGTTGAACTATCTGGCACTTTAGGTTGTTCTACTTTTCCATTTACTAGGTCAAGAACTGCCATACCTTTCAATGCATTAACCATCTTGAACTTCCATGTTGCCCAATTGTTTTGATCTAGCAGGCCAACTTGAATTTTTCCATCAAAGAATTTTTCCATTTTGCCGACGTATCAAAACTTTTGAAAAAATATATCTCGTAGTCTACAAATAAATCATTTGTTCTTTTTCTTATTTAACAACCACGCTCTGCTACCATATTAGGACGTGGTGAACGAAATGATTACATAGATTAAACAAAAAAAACTTTATATTTTCAAAACGAGATGTTTACATAATAATTGACAACACTAGACAATAGAGTAGAGTTATTGACATGTAGCAAAGCGCCGAACCATAAATAATATTAGTGGCCAGCACTTCTAACAGGGATACTACAGATAAATGCCTTAGATGGGAGAAGTCTGTTTTACTGTGCACAATACTGTTTTACTGTGTAAATAAATAATTTATCTTTATTTAAAAATATTAACCTGAAGCTGTTTTAATAAAATTTCCAATATGGTTTTTATTTTTTTCTTTTCCATTTTTATAATATGCAAATGCATTTTGTGCCTTTCGTTGATTTATAAGGGACTTTTTTCTTGCTCTACCCTTATTCTCATTGCTGCAAGTCTATTTGCTGGTTTAGGCTTAGTTTTGGTCTACTTCCTTCATTTCTAATACCTAATTCCGGAAACCTTATGTTGGCCCCTTAAAAGTCAATAACTTTTCAGTAAAATTTTCTTCATCTGCCTCACATTCCTAAAAAAAAACATTAAAAACCATAGGCAATCAATCTTTCATTCGTTCAATCATTCACTTTGCTAGGCAATGCCTAATTTAAGACACGGTTACGACCGGGCTGTTGGTGCAAACCGTTTGTTAAGATAGGTTGAACCTAAGCTTAGGTGTTTCCTAACTAAGACAAGCCTAAGTTGAGGTTGGTGCAAACGGGCATGTGTAATGTAAGTGTATGCGGGCTGTCATTGTGGCTGACAACACTTTTTCAGTGATTTTATCATCATTTGTAGTAAAAATTATGGTGACTACTATTCTTTATTAATAGCCGTTAAATATCACAGATATTTATTTATCTACTGCTTAAGAAAATACAAACAGATTTTTTTCATTTAAAAAAATATCTTAATCAGCTAATCCAATCATAATTATTTGTGTTGTAAAGATATATCTAAAAATTACGTTACGGAGAGAATTTCTTTTTAGATCATAGTCGTACAAATAAATACAAATAAAAGGGGATTGCTACAAGATGATATATTTAGGCTCTTACACACATCTGTGTCGGTTCTTACGCTTGAGATTGAGTTTGTATTTGATCTAGATCCTGAGATAGTAAAAGATATCTAACTTGATTTATAGTATGGCATTGTCCTAATTTACTGTCTACTACTTACTACTTAATCATATTAAATGTGAAAGTTTGAGATAATGACATTATACAGGGTGTCCCAAAAGGTTACGTAGCTGGGAAGGGGGGTGGTAGGGGTGGTCACAAGGGTCACCAGAAAAATAATAAAAAAATTCCCCTCTGGATATTTCAATAAAAAAAAACATTTTTTAAAAATCCAAAAATTTTACACCTTGTTACCCTATTTTGCTTACTGTACCTACAGATATTGCTGTATTTGAAAAAAAAACCTGTTATGTAATCGTCAATAACCCTTTATCAAATTGAAATAAAAAAAACTATACATATCTAACCAAGTTTTAAAGAAAATTAAGTTCTTGTCCAGTCAAGGACTTAGTAATTACGACTTCACTCAACTTCCTCCAAGCGTACTGAAAAAAAAACGTACTACGCATCTCCGGCGAGTAAGTTAAAAAAATAGGTAATTTTATTGCAATTCCAAAATGGTATAACACTTATTTGAAAAATTCATACTAGAACATTTAAAAATATTTTTCGGGAACAATACTCCTGCAAAAATAAAATATCAAAAAACAATAGTCTCAAATTCGTACGCAAATACATTTTTAAATGTCTATTCTGTTGCTTTGATGTTACTGCCCGGTATAATTCTCAAGATTGGAGTACAAACATACTTCAAACATTCAAGTACAGTCTAGGCTAGATCAACGCGTAAGTTGTAAAAATATAGAGCTTGATCTGCGCATCATTTGTGCGTACCACCGTGCGTGTCACGCGGATTTTTTTGCCGCGCACAACGCAGATGTGGAATGAACTTCCCGCAGCGGTATTCCTGGCTACCTACAACATGGGGCTCTTCAAGTCGAGAGTGTATTCCCACCTTAAAGGTCAGCAACACACCCCCAACACCCACAGTGTTGCGGGTAGTTATGGGCGGCGGTGATCACTTACCATCAGGTGCCTCGCATGCTCGTTTGCTCGTTTAATAAAAAATAAAAAAGTTTATGAAAAACCCATCAAGGACTTAGTTGACTTGAGTTCATTTATGATGCTCATTTTTAAAACGACGCAGGGCATGTATTTATGTTGGTGGTAGACATTTCGAGCATTTTATTAAAATAATAAATTATAATTTTGTTTTCTTTCGAGTTTCATTTAAAATCGCAACTGTAATGTCGAGTAAGCTGTGCCCGTTTTGAAACTAACTAACCGAACTTTTTTTGTGTGGAAATAGGATTTATTTTTATTCGTTATCCCAGCTTACCTAGTCCTAGACTGTACCTACAGGGTAATAGATGTCTATGGCCTATACTGAAATTATGATGAATATTACCAAAACTATTTTAGGGATGAGCTGAAAGTATTAGTTAATAAGCCACTTTTAGGGAAGAGACCAGTTAGATAAGCTAATCAAATCTATCAACCTTTGCTTTTGTACAGACCAGACAAGGTGAAGCTTGATCCTTTACATCTTTCGTTTACTTGAGTAAATGCAGTAAAGATTATTTTCCCTGGCATATGGATAAACTTAATCTAGCCTTATTCGAATGTTTGAGGTATGTCTGTACTCCAATCTTGAGAATTATACCGGGCAGTTACATCAAAGGAACAGAACAGACATTTAAAAATGTATTTGCGTACGAATTTGTGACTATTGTTTTTTGATATTTTATTTTTGCAGGAGTATTGTTCCCGAAAAATATTTTTAAATGTCCTAGTATGAATTTTTCAAATAAGTGTTTTACCATTTTGGAATTGCAATAAAATTACCTATTTTTTTAACTTACTCGCCGGAGATGCGTAGTACGTTTTTTTTTCAGTACGCTTGGAGGAAGTTGAGTGAAGTCGTAATTACTAAGTCCTTGACTGGACAAGAACTTAATTTTCTTTAAAACTTGGTTAGATATGTATAGTTTTTTTTATTTCAATTTGATAAAGGGTTATTGACGATTACATAACATGTTTTTTTTTCAAATACAGCAATATCTGTAGGTACAGTAAGCAAAATAGGGTAACAAGGTGTAAAATTTTTAGATTTTTAAAAAATGTTTTTTTTTTATTGAAATATCCAGAGGGGAATTTTTTTATTATTTTTCTGGTGACCCTTGTGACCACCCCTACCACCCCCCTTCCCAGCTACGTAACCTTTTGGGACACGCTGTATATAATATAGACAATAACAAATACACATTGTGTATTTGTTATTCTTTTACGCAAAAACGATTTAGGTGAAATTTGTAATTTCAACACATTCCTACTGCCCCATTCCAAAGGGAATAACCAATTAACCGCGAAAAAAACAACAGGACAGAAAGCTAGTGTAGGTAATAATTATAAAAATGATAAAGGTATCTATTTAGAACAAAAAAAACTGGTTATTGTGTCAATTGCTGTAAAACTACAAATAAAGAAAAAACTGCTCACTGAACGCTGCACGGACTATGCGTATAGTTATGTGTATGTGTATTTTTTTTCATATTTTAACATATCCAATGAAAATAATAGTGGTTAATCTAATATATTTCAAGTTACTAAAAGTATATATAAAAAGAGAAAATTATTTTTTCAAAAGTTATTCTTTAATTTTAGCTCATATTTTATTCGCAGCGTCAAATATACACCACAATGAAAATATTATGTTATAAATACTCCTACATGGGTCATTTTTTTGTAAATAAATACCAAAATAAATTTAACCACAACTTGTTACGCTGTGAATACGAACGGGGCATCAAATATTTTGAAAGAAACGAATAAATTCTAAAATAATAAATGTCATTCAAAAATGAAAATGCTTCCTCGGCCGTGTGCCAGATCTAAAATTGACACATACAAACTATTTCCCACCTCTATTTAAAAATTAAAACTAACATCCTATAAGGCCGGTACCTACAATTCTATTCCACATTTAAAAACATTAGAAATACTTACGAAACTCCCCTTCCATTTGCCAAAAAGTCCAACGTTCGTTCACTTAGTTCACAGAACTGTCAAGCATTCGTGTTGAATTCTAATGACGTCACAGGGATAGTGTTGTGTGTATTTCATTATTATTCGTGTGTCAATACGTTTCGGTATTTATTTCGTGAGTGTTAGGAGCTCAAGGGACGCATGCTCGCGGCGCGGCGGTCTTATCAGAACTGCCGGCGAAGCTTGCCAACGGAAACCGCATCGCTGTACTCTGTAGGTAACGAGGAAAAAAAGTTAAAGTAAAGTTTAAAATGGATGTAAAGTATGTGTATGTAAGTTTTAATTGGAAAGGTACTTGGAATTGCATAGAACTGGGCTAACGAAAGGTTTTGTCATTTTTTACATTTTATGGTTTTTGTCCAAGGAAGACAATCTTTTCTTGCTTGTGTACGCTGTTAAAAACTAAGATTTTTTTTCTAGAATAACTTAACACTTACAAATCAATTTTTTTTTCCAAAACTCCTCTTTACCGACTTCTTAATTCCCCACAAAAATACTAAATTACCCAAACAAAACACAACCTTCCCAAGAATGCCCAATCCCCATAGAATCCGAGGTGGTAAATTCCGTGGTCCCAGCAGGGCAGTAGTACAACATAGCGGCAGTAATGAGCATCAACAATTCTCTCACATTGCCCCACTGGGGATGGTTAACAGAGATCTTCATTTACATTCCTGGGAACTGGGACTCCGATTATAGTCATCCTAAGACTGTGGTACACCTTTGCAATCAGTCATGGATTGGCGGAAAAAACCTTTTATTGCTTGATTTTTTTATTTGTTAAGTATACCATGATGTAAAGCGTGAGTACACGAGAATATACGGTTAACCTTTTTTTTTTAATTCAGTTTTCAAATGTTTTCACCGAAACAAGTTCATTTCAAAATAATAGCTGAAAATAAGGTAATTTAATCTTATTTCTCATCCTAACTTCTGTGATATAAAACATGGGTTCATCCTAAACCTTATAATTCACCTGCACCTAATGATCTACATAACGCTCTCGCAAGGCAAACACCGATTAAAGATTATACAACTATTCTTGACTAAGCGCCATTAGTTAGTGGCTTCTAGCTATTACCGACTCACTAGCAGTTTAACAATCTCAAGGGACCTGCTAATTGCTATAACTAACCTTTTGCCCTTCAGAATAGAAAGCCTGAAAGCAGGGATAGTTCTAAATGACTCGGCAATTATATGAAATATATATTCCTAATGAGTTAACTTTCCTTTCAAAGTTGCAAAGTGACCTATATTCTATGCAAACTTTCATTCCATGCTGACTGTTAAATTATATTGCGCCAATAGTTTAGAAGGTGATTAAAAATCAGTATCAGGTACATGCAGCTAAAACGGCTTTTAAACAGGTTTTGTGATAGTTTTAACATTCTTTGCTTGAGTGAGGTCTAAATTACTCAATAGTTCCAACTGGCACCATTAATCTAATCATTTCAAAATGTTAAGATGTTATAAATGAGTTTTAAGTCATTTTTCTGTTTCCAGTATTTCAAAACAAAGAAACTTTTAAAGATCACTTAGTCGTTCGCTTGGCTGTTTGTCAAGACCCTTATGTTCAGGAATGCGAAGAAGTAGGTATAAAGTAGAAATAAATATCAAACTTTACGTCTATAATCTCTTAAAGCTATGAAAATAACGTTCAAAGTTAGAGTAACTGACTTCAAAGTTAAAGTTTCTTAACTACAACCCTGAAGTTAACTTACTTGCTGGCTTACGCCTTTACCTCAAATAAAAGAACGCACTAAATGATTCACTAGTGGCCGCCCGCGACTCCGTTCGCGTGGAAGTCGGTTTCCCGTGGGAATGAGAAGTTTTTCCGTGGTAAAAAGTATCCTATATGTTATTCTGATGTATAACCTAGGTATATTACTGTAAAGTTTCATCCAAATCCGTCCAGTAGTTTTTACGTGAAAGAGTAACAAACATCTATCCATACATACTCACAAACTTTCACGTTTATAATATTAGTAGGATATAATTTTGAAGCCTATCTTCAAAGCCTGACCACTACTTCCAAATCCAGTGGAACCGCAACCTTACGAGGCGCGAGAGTTGGTCATGTGCAAACTTTTATCTTAGCGGTTCAGCAGGTTTAAAAAACCTACCGATTAGTTTCTTTCATCCGACGAAACTCCTATAAGGAGCTTAACAAGAAGACGTGGATAAGTAAGTATTTACCTTTTTCATGTTGGTAAGTGCCTGCCTTCAACATGCTTACAAGAATTTCAGCTTAAGTCAAGATTCCACGTCAGTTTTGTAAGGTATTACGAGAGTTCTAATAGGGCTTGCGCTTTTGGGGTTTTCTAGATATATTTTATTTTGCTTTACATTTTAGAATACAGTCAAAACAAATAATCCCAGAGTCAATTCTGTCTCTTTGTATTATTATTAATAGTAGGTACTTTTGGCACGATATAGTCTTTGACTTCAGTTATATGTGTTTTAAGTCTATTAAAGTACGAAATGGCGAAAGCGGCGTACCTAACGGCCAGAAATGTACTTTAATTCCACTGCCACGTTACCTCGAAGCTACAAAAGTAATATTAGATCAGGCAAACATGATTTCTCCATCACTTTCCGTGTAAATAAATGCGAGATATAAGCCCTTTGAGCTACGTCACGATCTGTCTTGTCAAGCTCTTACTACTGCCGTTTTAATACAAAAAGAGCCCAGTAATTTTAGATGTGTGGAATTGTCCAAGCTCCTTTTAGCTTTGTTATCTTACGTAAGCCCATCGATTGAATACGGAACCTTAGCAAAATAATTACAAGGTGGATTAGTTCTAGGATTTCAATCAGGGCGAAGCAAAACTTTGTAAGGAGCCAAGTTTAACGACTGATATCGGATATCCGTCTTGATTTAGAGGTGATCGGAAAATGGAAGTTCAATAAATTTCGTTGCATTGTTCTGGAAAATACAGGGACTAATATTTAAAGGGGTAACCTGTTAAAAACTCGAATTTCATTTACCCGAATCTTAAAACCCCGAAAACGTTTGGTAGAACTTTTAAAAGACAGATTTAGGTGCTGAATGACATTTTTTTTAAATTCCTTTTTTTATTTCCCATATGAATCAATTTCCAGGTGAACAAAAACCAAATTTTCATAAAATATTTTTTTGTTACATATATTCTCATAATCCAGATATAGCTATGCCAGATTCTCAGAATACTTTTTTTTGTTTCCCTTCGTACCATTTTCCAAATGAACGAATACCAAATGTTCATAATATTTATATTTAGTTCCCATACAATCATATTCCTGATAAACTATTGCCAGATTTTCATAATCTTTTTATTTGGTTCCAATACAATTGTGTTTCAGCTTAGTTAACTATTGCAATGGGAGCCGCTCCTTTTGCATTACGTCAATTGTCCCAAAATCGTTCGTCATACATAAATTGTCATAATCATCAAAAAGCATAACACTCATGTCGCAAAATTTATCCTTTGCATAACTTTTAAATGGCAAAACAGTCTATAGGCATATTATTCTTTAGCATAATGTATAAAATTCCTAATTTCAATTGGCATAACATCCTTATCATCATTCCTAAAATGCTTTATCTTGATTTGGTTTGTCAGTTAACTACTTATAGGAAAAGCTAATTTTATTTGGCATGTTTTAGGTCGACCAAATTATTAAAATTATAATTAACAATTTTGGGTATGCGCTTTTTGTTCATATATTAAAATAATAGGTACGACGACGAGCAAAGCGAGGAGGAGTGTGAGGTTGAATGGTGACCACACAGTGCGCAAGCCGAGCGAGCGAAGCGAGCGTACCGCGGCAGCGGTCGGCTAAGCGCCAAAACCGAAGTTCTTTTCTAAAAGTAGAGAGCCATTTAAAATAATACTAGGATTTTGTTGTTCTAGATATCGTTTATTTGAATTTAAAGAATTTTGATTTAAAAAATCTAGATATTGTTTGTCTGGATATCAATTAACTGAATTTCAAAAATTTGTGTTGTAAAAATCTGGCTTATGTGCATATGGATATCGGTTATCTAGATTTCGCGCATTTAGATTTCATGTGTCTGGAACTCATTCGTCTGGATTTTAAAACGTCGTGCAAATGAATAAATGGGTAAATGAAATTCGGAGTTGCGATTATATGGCAAACAAAACTTCGAAATTCTAAAAAGCGGGATTATGAAAAAATGTCCAAGCGTTTTCTGGATTATGAAATTAATATTAAAATTCGGGATTAAGATAGGTAACCATTTAAAGGATAAATTTTATAACAATATTTTCTTCTTCAGTAGTTAGTTTAAAATACTAAGATTCCAGCAACTGAAAACGATGTGGTTGATTATTATAAAAATTACGACACGATTTCGATTATAATTCGTCACGAAATTGGTGTTGTGGTTTCGAAGTGATAATATTTTTTTCTTCGATAATTCTCAGTTGAGAGCCTATTTTATGTATTAGCAGAATACTTTTTATTTCTAAGTAATGCAATTGATATTTGTTGACTTGGCTTTAATTAAAAATTACGAGTATCTCATAATCAGGAGGAGGAAGGTAAATAGTTATTAATAGATAAATTGATTCAATTCAACGTCTACAGTAACTAGCTATTCGTATTTGTCGAATGTTGATTATGCATTAAGTATTATTTACAATGCGAACCTGAATGTATAGACAAGATACATGGCAAATACAGAACTAAATTGAATACAAACATTTGGATTTGTCGAAAAGGTATTTGAAGTTAACGTACTGTTAGAAACACAAGCTTTTAGTTAATTTAACACCCAAACAATATTAACTTTGCTTTAACTTGGCTAAGTGTTTATAAACTTGGTTTACAATATTAAACTTAGAGCTAAAGTAAATGAAATGTTGTCTTTCCTTAAATTAAGCATTTCAAGGGCTAACTTGAGTAACGTTAAAAAGTAAATTAAAAATGTAAATGCCGCTGAAACCCAATTTTGTAAGTAGGTCTTAAATACTGACTGAGTTATCCAAGTAATTTATTTTGCCGTACTTTGGAGAGTTGAAAAGAAAATTATAAAATATATATTTTACATTACAAGATTTGTTACGCAGAAATGTTTTTGACGCTTGAATTTTTGATAAAGTTGGGAAAATGATTATTTTTTAAATGATTAATTTTCTTTTATTGACAGCAGAATTAAATATGCGACCTTATCTTTAAGATTTAAAGTCTATCTCACTCTATTGAATAATTCACCTCATTTTGCTCGAAATGTATGTATTGTTAATCAAAATCTTTGGCAAAATCCATATGGTCTCACTGCTACACTTTATATAAGGATTCATATGATGTTACTTCACAGAAAACATTTTACATGCCTATTACAAATAGTCCTTACTTTAAACCAGTACCCCATTCAGAAGCCTGTTTCAAAGGAATCCTATATTGCTGACACATACGAACTGAAGCCCCTGTCACCTGCATGGCAACCATTGCTACTAGCATTTAATTGCAACATGAATAATGTAGCAAACCAACTTTGAAGGAGTGAATTGGAGTATGTGCCTTCATTAATACAGCAATCAGTGAGAAAGCTAGTGCCGAGTTCCTATAGCAGTTACATACATATGAAGGGTGACTTTAGCAGAATTGCTCTGCAATGGACTTGATCAAAGGCCCTCGTTACATGCACTCTTGGTTCCTACAGCCTCGGCAACGTAGCGTCAGACTTGGTTCTATTGATCAGCTGGTGGAAGGCGTATCAAAACAAATGAATGTCTATCTATTGAAACATACTTTTATTAATTTACTTTAAAGGTTGCTGACCTTTTTTAATAAGATGTCAGATATTCCAAATATTTTCCTTCTTTTAAATTCGTGGTTTTTTTCTAGCTCCCACGCAAATTATTGAACTCCAATTCGGACTTATCGATATTTCCTTTCAAAATCGGTTATTAAATTCTCAATTAATACACTTTGTTATGTAGAACGTTTCAAACGACTCTTTTGTTCAATCACAGTCGCAAATTAATGGATATTTAATTTGAATTCCACTTACTGCAAAGGTTTTATTGTTAAAGTTTAGTACTACAAATTACCTCTGCTCCAACTAACTTGTCTAAACCACCTGTTGCTTCTATTTCGGATAAATTAACAAACTTTGAAGAGATATTGAAGAAATAGGTTAGTTTTATTAAACTTATTAGTAAATACGTAGTCCTAGGTACACTTGAGTTAATTATAGTTAAGTGTTTTTACCTATTTTTAATTACAGTCAAAAATTGTTAGAGTTATACGTAAGTAATAAGAAACTTTATGTTGTAAATGGTACGTAATTTATCGATAGTTACTTATAGCTTAAACAGAAGGGGTTCGAAGATTTTAATTTTTTTTATATTTTTTTAAATATTTTGTAAATAATTAACTTTTAATTTTTTCTTAATTAACTTTGTACAAAAATAAAATTATTTGTCTTACTCACTTAGATCGTGTTTAAACTCGTTTTTCGAGTGGTTTTTCGGGTCGGTGACATTTAGGACCAAAAAAACTCGGACACCTTCGCCAATGTATGGATTTTCAATTTTAATATTATTTTTTTCCATACATTGGCGAAGGTGTCCGAGTTTTTTTGGTCCGAAATGTCACCGACCCGGTTTTTCTTCTCTTTAAAAAACAGTTTCATAGTCTTTGTCTACATCTTAATTATCCATTGCGTACTAAACATAAGCAAGGTTTTTTGATTACTGGTTGGTGGCAACTAAGCAATTTCTGTTGAACTTTCCACATATTTTTACTTTTTACCATACCAAAAATCGACAAAACTAGCTTTGATTAAATTGATGGAATCAGGCGTTACTTTGCGGAAATCCATTTAGATGACTTTTTAGTAATTACTGTGCAAATCCGCTATAATTTCTCTACTGGTAGTCCACTAATGCACCGCCCGCCCACTGTTCATGCGCAAGCACACCATGCAATAGTTACCACCACCAGAAAAAGAAATACTCGTCTAGAGACGCACAGTAATTACTAAAAAGTCATCAAAACTAGCTTTCAATTCTATCTGGTAGGTAGGTAGGTAGGTATTTCAAAACCTACAACTCGAGCCAATCACATTCGTTAGCCACTGCACCGCACTCGTCTTAGTAATAGCATCCAATTGGCTCAGTCATAGAATACACAACACACACAACACAAAGCACACACACAAATTAACTCGACAGCTCAGGTGTAAGTTACAACGTACTCGTAGGTACACTCTAGATTGCAGTGCCTTCCATTATGTATATGAATGGAATAGGCATGTCATTGATAGCAAATCTACAAAAATAAAACGGATAACTTACTGCGTCTTGCGGTTTCCTAAGAATTAATTAGAGAAAACTCTATTAAAATTGAATTTGCGTGACTTTTACCGTTCACGCAGCGTACGAAAGGAAAGCTCTCAAAAGTAATATTTAACCAATTCCAAGCAATACCTCCTGAGATTAGCACCTTCAAATAAATAAACAAACTTTTTACCTCTATAATAATATTAGTATAGATGGCAGCTTATAAATGTAAGTGCAATGGTTTCTTAACATGTCGTTCGCCATTCTCCCAAAAAGGAGACACATAATCGCGTCGATTCTCTTCTCGTTTTCCGACAAAAACTAACTTGTAACAACAAAAACGTGGCAATGCCCTCTCTCCATTAGTTTTATACTCCATGTGCTAGCATTCAAGCTTTAGACAATTTCAAGGAACATTCACAAAGCAACCAGCTGAATATATCTACTCTGATTCTTCATAAAAAAAGACGACCAAGCGGCAAAGCATTCTAGAGTCATGTTTATACAGGGTGCCCGGAAAATGCTTTATGGAAGTATAGATAGAGCACGTTCAAAGCTTTCCGGATGACCGTTAGTTCTTTGAGAAAATTGTATTTTTTTGTGCTGCGGTTTCATATTCGACGTTCAGGATTTTATGTTAAATCGATTGCATTTACTTGCAGAAGCTCTAATAAAAGTTCTATTAATGACGTCCACCAATAATTTTAAGATTTTAAACCATTTTTACACAAAGTCTTACACGTAGTCTCAGTTAGTAGGTTCATTTCTTTAATTTGTATGTTGGGGCCAAATTTATCAAATAAATAGTTTTTATCACAGAGGTCAATAAAAACATCTTTAACAGTCTGCCTACAGAGGACGGACTGTGTTGCCAAACTCGTCGTCTGCTTGTCTGCCCCATTTCCATAAAAAATAAAAGTATTGTGTCGTAATACTGTTCTAAATAACTGGATAAGAATATAAAACTAAAAGTGTCGTAGACCCCGCAAAGCTACGCGTTACAGATGTAATGGAAAACCTTTGGAAATTTAAACTTCTTTAAAGAAAATAATTAGTAAATGTTGCTGCTTGTGACATTCGTAAATGTTGGTCCTAAAGTTTCTCTGATAAAATGTTTTCCAAAGTAAATTACTTGCTTAGTTTCTAAATTCTCGAAGGTAGTATTATTTCGATCCATTTCTAGAGTAGGATAGAGGATAGAGTGTTCGGAACACTGTATCCAAAACACAATGTGTTCCGTTTAGTTTTCTGTGTTTACGCTGCTAGAACGGACACGTTATTATACATTGTAATAGGCAATACTTCTAATTACCTACTAATTACATTATTTCAATCAAACAAGCTACTTACTTGCTCCTTATGCAAGGCAAGGTTCACGTACCTACAGGTTATTCCTTAAATAATGCAAATACGCGTCGTTATTGAAATTGTACGTTCCAATATTTTTCTTGGCACTTACAAAAAACAAAAGCTCACTACCCTACAATGTAGGCAACCAAATATCCTTCGAAGTCATTCAAGGTATGGCTACTTACAAGAACTTGGACAATAAAATTCAGGCAAACAACGATTTCATTCAGCGGTTGCTAAGACCGGATGTGACGTAAGTATCGGAACGGTGTCGAGTTATTTACCGACGGGTAGAAGACCGTTTTATTTGATCCCCTTTTAGTACATGTCGAAATGGCGAGGGAAAATAAATAACGAAATAGCACATGTACAATAGTAAATTTACTGTACGTTATAAACTAGGTAGTTCATTTACTTACTGGCTTTGCCTCTTTGTTTTTAGTTGCCGTTTAATGAAGTTCCCTGAAGAAAATTAGTATTTTCTCTTGGTAAGTATACTGTTTTGTTACTCTTCCTTATTGTTTATCCCTAGACAGAGTTTAACCTAAAACAGCCGTGTTTGCGTGATTAAGTAAAACATCTGAACATAAGTACAAACTTTTACATTTACAATAGAAGTAGGATGAGACAAAGACATTATTAGATATTATATCAAGTTGGAAAATAAGCTAAGTTCTTCCATTGGCCACTGTGCGGTGGAATTATTAGCAGGTATTATTCACATTACAAAGACGGTTTCCGTAGATCTGTAACAATAGTTTGATATTCAATATAAGGGTAAGCGAATTTCACTATGTTATTAACTCCAATAACTGAGAAAACATCTAATAATTAAGTACCACAACAGTTTTTTCCGCTAACAGTCTGGCGTAGGTACCTACATATTGCTGGTGCGGTATTGAAAAATTGTCTGTAGAGACTAAAAAAATAAATAAATATCTTTTGTTTACATACATTAATATACAATAAAAATTTAATGTTAAGTAAAAGAAAACCGTAAGCAAAGTAACATACCAATTCCGTCATACATTTTCCATTAAAAAAACCTTCAGATTTATTTCCAAGAAGCAGGTGTTATTACGTAAACGTTCTGTACGTATAAAGCGCTATAAATCCATTAAATTTCCGAACATGTTACCAAAACTCGAGGGGGGTTCAACAGGTTCATTATACTAAAATATCGTTTGGAAAAATAAATTATATCGCAAATTTTCCCGCCTTCAAACGTGTTCTTAACGAAATGTATTTTCAATCTCCGTGAGGCTCCGTCGCCTCGTACAAAGAGCCAGATGCTAAGCTTCCAAGTTTCAGCTTATAACCAGTTTGAGCCTGTTATCTAAAAGCTTACACAGAACTTAACACTAAGAAGATCGCGCCTCGAAGATACTTAAGTTATTAAGTAAGTTTGCAGATGTATCCCCTATTACATGTCTGATAAAGTTTAATTAGAAGATTTCGTCTAATACTATTTGGTTTTCTTTAGGTATTTCGACAAAGCTTCACTCGGGTGAAAGTTTGAAAGTGTTGGATTTTCTTTTGTAGGTATAAGTTTTTTTTTATTTCGAGGAAACTAATAAGCAATATACGAAAAATTAAGCCGTGCTATTTGTACTCAAATCAATTTTTTTATAATTATAAACTCTCATATACAACCTTGCTAAATACCACCTAAAATCACCTTCTTACAGAAAAGTCGCGCTTTTTTTAGCTCGACTTGGCAATACATGGATAGGCAGGCATAACAAATTCGTTTTACTATGGTTAAAAACCCCGAAAAGCACTCAAATTACGTCATAAATTGTCGAAACAAAAAACATTATATCCTCTAAGCATTCCGAGCGAGAATGTTGACAAGCGGTGGCATATGATGTATGGGTCAATTGTGTTACCGTGAGACAGGTGTGATCACACCCCATTTGTATCGAGACGAGAGCGAATAGGCTTTGTGTGGCATTACCCTTATTACGTCATTACCATGTCGGATGGATCTGCTGGAATTTGTATAGCCTTTATGTTAAATTTAGTAAGTGCGTGTATTAGGAGTGTAAATGTTGGCGCTTTTAAAATGAACCTATAGAATTAGAAACATCTAAGTAGATATGTATATTTTTAATTAAGACTATTTTGATTTAGTTTTGATATGTTCCAAAAAGTTTGATCCCCAATCAAACTTTTGGAGTCTTTGATAGATATCTTACAACTATAATAATATGCAAAAGTGATTATGTTCAGATTTTTTGAAGGCAAACTGAAATGGATAATAATTTAAAAAGTCTAAACGGATCAGGATATGATTTAGTACTTATATTTATATGGAAAATAATCTAGATACCACAGGTGCTTTTACCTCTCTTAAAGTTATTTAGTCGCGGGCGAGACGAGCCACAAGACGGGAAGCTGGTTACAGATAGGTATCTTGCTTACGCATTTGGACTCCACTGTAGCAAAATTTTCTTTTCGCGGATACTTACACATAATTAATTAATCAACGGTCGGGTTTCTTCTCAGTCGTAACCTTATTAACACAATCACATAATTTACAATCCAGTTTGCTACACTATGCACAGAAGGGATATTTAGTGATCGGAATTTGTAAAATCCGAGTTAGAATGTGTATTTGCTAAGGGCTTGTAAACCTCAACGGTCTCTTTGATGTGGTCCCGATACGCCCTCTGCCGGTCAATGTCTTGTAAATTGAAACTCTAACTTTAGTTTCGTAGTTAACCGCCAGTTTTCAATAAATTACGGCCACTTTGTCGTGCCCTGTAGCGGTTTGAACTGCAAAGTAGAAAGCACTTTTTCTTTCCAAGTATACGAAGAGAATTTACTTTGCGAAAAATTGTGAATTTATGAACTTGGAAATACGAGTCCGAGTGAATTAATAATGTTTGAGAAGTTGAAGTTGAGCTTTGTACTGCCTCAATGGCGGGTATGCAGTTTGGGTATGAAATTAGAAATTATAAACAGACTAGTGGCCGCCCGCGACTCCTTTCGCGTGGAACTCGGTTTCCCGTGGGAATGCGAAATTTTCCCTTGGTAAAAAGTACCCTATGTGTTATTCTGATATATAACTTTGGCGGTAAAAGGGGAGATCTCCCAGTGCTAGACAGGACACAGGTCTAGGGCCAAGCGGGGCCACTGAGAAGATTTCGGAAGTCGTATATGTACTTAACCACGTTGAAATGTTGATAGCGCGATATAGGATTTGCCATACATTTCGGTGTCATTTGTATGCGTACCGCCGGGAAAGAATGTTGGCTACGATCAGCGCCATCTATGTCGCCACACCACCTATATTACTGTAAAGTTTCATCCAAATCCGTCCAGTAGTTTTTACGTGAAAGAGTAACAAACATCCATACATACTCACAAACTTTTCTTTGTTTTCATGGAGTAGAAAATATAAGTCTTCATCTTGGTTGCTAAAAGAAATCTATTTATGGTTTTGCCGCAGTAAAACCTGCTGTGGTGCTGTTCATAGATACCTAATAATAATACATAACATAATAAAATAATATTTTTTGTTAAGTAGCTGTCACAAATTAGCAAAGTGGATTGTGTATGATTTTTACAAAAATATATAACACATTTCCATATAGTAAAATTTGGACTAATATACAGTAGGTTTTGAGTCCATACAATACGTGTTTACCCTGTACCATGAATAATACGTTATTAAAAAAGAAATTTTGTTGCCATATCGCTTGAAGAATTAAAAATTGATAAAAGCTTACACAGAATAAAATTCGAAAAGTTTTCTCATAGTTATATTTATTTTAAACAAGTTTAAGCACCCGACAATTTAAACGGAAAAATCATTCGAAGCAACCTTCGAAAACAAAACAGCAAACGCAAGACTCTTTCAAAATGGCGCTCGTTGTTTTATACCTCTTACCCACAAAATGCAATAGCCTTATACGATTCGTCTGGTCATGCGAACCGTTGCTTCATGAATCGTGAGAAGAGGAAATAAACGTTGTTCCTAAAGTCTGGATACAGGCTTAGAATAAAAGATATAACATTTTGTGCTGAGGGTATTATGTAACAGAAATGCCTTCAAACTTGGAAGAAGGTCGCCCGAATTACTTTAAGTTTACCTACTTTTTTGTCGCAGGCGTTATGAGCGAGCGTATTTTTTTTACGTATTGACATTGACTTTAAACCGATTCTTGTTCTTAACGTATTAAAGGAAAAATTGTTTTTCAAGTTAAAGGTTTTCAAAATCTGAATTCAAGTTTTAAAAGAGAAAACTTTTTTTAACGAATAAAAAAGCTTTAGTTTCCTTTAGGTTTCTAAAATATGATTCTGATGCCCACCAAAATATTGATGCAAACCTTACCTTAGGCCCAATTGCAGGGAACGTTTTAACCTCGGGTTAGCTTCGGGTTAGCTAACTCAGGTTTAAATGGCGCCACCATCAATTGTAACTACTTCTTATTACAATCGATGGTGGCGCCATTTAAATCTGAGTTAGCTAACCCGAGGTTAAAACGTTCCCTGCAATTGGGCCTTAGTTAGTCAAATAAAATAAAAGAATTTAAAAAAAGTAACATCACAACTAGATTGAGACAGGACTTTCTTAGAGATAACATTTCATTTCCATTGCTTTAAATGAAAAAGTTAATCCAAAGCAATTAAGTTTTACAAAACAATTTAGAGAAAACCTTTTTAAAGAAGAATTTTTAGACATAATCCTATTGAGTCTTAACATCTGTCTGGGTTAGCCATCTATTAATCTTAAAATAATGCCTCTAGATGAAGGGTTTTTTTTAATAAGAAATACATAAAAAAGTGTACTTTTTAAACTGTCGCGCATTTAATTATATTCCTTATGATTTAACAGATCTTTTCACACAAAATATCCTGTACATTATTATGTATGAGAATTTTACCAACATTATTTTCATGCGCAAAAACATGTCCTGTCCACGGACCTAAATCCATCGTCCATTGTGGTCACATCGTGGCGAATCCTTTATACGTTTTGACAAATGAACGGTTCAAGTCTTGGCGAACAACTGGGAAAAATTGCATCGCTTTCACTGTCATTTTCAGGGTTACTTTTATCCCCTTTTGTTTTCTGAAAAATGTCCGGATTTTTGAAAGAAAATAAAGGTTTAATTTGAATAAGGCGAAGGCAGTGTCTGAGGGGTTAATCTTTTCTAATAACTGCAGGTTCAAGTAAGACACAAAAAGTAGATTTAAAAACCTCTTTGTGTGTAGATTGATCTATGTTAAAAGCGATTATAGACATATAGGAAAATTATAATTTATCCTCTCCTATATTATTTTAACGGTGGAGTACTTTAACCAGTAGAGAAAAAACAATCATATTTCGGTTGCCATGAGTACCTACTTCATTTTAGGTTAACTTTTTTTTAAATCTTAACCACAGACCAAACACTTATTATGACTACCTCTCCTCTTTGACAACTTGTTTGGTAAAAACAAAAGCATGCTGATGTGTTTCTTCCCATGTATTTATGTCCCAGTGCTCCATATGATACTGACCTCATCTATCATGTTCATGATTCTGATAACGTATATATCATGTGAGATTAAACATTCATCGATCACCACAGCCAATATCACGAAGCTTGGACATGTCACACTATATTCACTGCAGTTTTCCTTTTATTATCATGAATCATTATTTCAGTAAGAATTTTTAAGTTAATAGATTTAAAACTTTTACACACATAAATAGCAAGTAGCTTCATATTGAGAACTAAAAATGATTATCTTCGGAATTTCCCAGCCATGTAGGCTTGACCTTTTGATAAATATAGTTCACATTTTTGACGTTATTACGAAAAGCTAGAATGTTTGGTCAAGAGGATTTGCAAGATAAAGTCCAAAAGATAAAAGCCTTAAGCCAGTCTCTTTTGCATGTGTGGGAATGATAAAACCTATTTCAAAAAAATCACTTTGAAGTTTTTTTTCACAAATTAATAATAATAAATGAAATATAGGCACATTGAAAATGATATCACTCTCTCTGAATAACGCTGATTCCAGCAAGGAACATTTTATATATTATACGAGACTTCTCACTGGATCTTAATACATTTGACAAATGTATCTTCATTATGCTGTAAAATGTTTTTGTGAAATTTTGCACGACTCATTAAAGTTAATATTTGCAATTTTAATATACTAATTGCAGGCACTTGTGCTCTACATAATCCTACTAATATTATAAACTAGTGGCCGCCCGCAACTCCGTTCGCGTGGAAGTCGGTTTCCCGTGGGAATGAGAAGTTTTCCCGCGGCAAAAAGTACCCTATGTCCTTTCCCAAGTTCAGTTCTTTCTTCATTCCAAATTTCATCAAAATCGGTTCAGTGGTTTAGGCGTGAAAGCGTAACAGACAGACAGACAGACAGACAGACAGAGTTACTTTCGCATTTATAATATTAGTAGGGAAGTAGGGATGTGAAAGTTTGTGAGGATGTATGGATGGATGGATGGATGTTTGTTACTCTTTCACGTAAAAACTACTGAACGGATTTTGATGAAACTTTACAGTAATATAGCTTATACATCAGATTAACATATAGGGTACTTTTTACTATGGGAAAACTTTTAATTCCCACGGGAAACCGACTTCTACGCGAACTAAGTCGCGGGCGGCTACTAGTATTCTAATAATTGTTTTAAAAACAAAATTGCAATAACTTCATCAATTGAAAAACTTTAAAATGAAGCTAAATAATATTGAAGCTTGATTTTACTTATATTTTATGAAACTGCTTTAAAAGTTTTTTTCAAAATGCAAAATAAAAGTGGCTAAAGCTGCGGACTTGAGTTTTTAATTATAAACTTGAGCGAATAAAGAACTGTGAGACCTTTGTCTGTTTTCAATTCACAATAATAATTTATTGATTATTCATTAGTCAGTTATTAATTCTAGGTAGACGCTAGCTTGGTGCATATTCTTATTTAAAACAGTATTTGGTAATACTATTTATTTATTTATTTCTCAAGACTAACACACCAATGCTATGCCAACTTTTTGTCTTGCATCAAACCATTTTATTGGATTGCATTAAATCGCTCTACACTTAGGTTTTAATCATTTAATTAGGTTACATTAAATGGCCAATTCCCGTAAAACAACTTATATCTAACTAGCTTTTACCCGCGCGGCTTTGCACGCGTTACATTCGGAGTAAAACCCCTTTCTCTGTTCTATGTAATTATACATGTAAACCTTCCTCTTGAATATCTCTATCTATGAAAAAAACCGCATCAAAATCATACATAGGGACATAGGGACAGAGAAAGCGACTTTATTTTATACTATGTAGTGACTTTACATAATGATAGTTTAGGTTGACATGTAAGTAGGAAGATTCTTATTATCTTACTTTTAATTTTGGGTTGAAAGCCACTAAAGAATCGTGACAAATAAGAAGACGGTTCTCATTACTCATAGTATTAGTATTTTTCGAAAAACCATTACTTTAACCGTTACTCAAATACAAAACCCTATATCTGCCATTGCTATATATCTACCTTTCTCTCGTATATTATATTATCTTTATTCATTGTCTAGAATAGACATGTTCTGCGACAATCAAATCCGTGACTCAATCAATATTAAGTCTGTAACAGTTCCTGATTCAATTCCGTCGAGTTTTCGTAATTTAGAACAATTTATACCTACCCTCCGAAAGCTAAACTTGAAACGTGCAGCCAAATAGCAGGAAATTGCAACCGTTAGGTTCCTTCTGTGCGAATACAAATCTGTTAAACAAGAACAGGGAATAAGGGGCTTTGTGTTTTGTTAATTTATCTCAATTAATATAAATTATTCATAAATTAACACCATCGTTGGAATGTAAAAGTGTGATTTGTTTTAATTTTGGCGATCTTTCTTGTCAAGGAGTAATAATAATAATAAAGAAAATATATAATTTAAGGAAATAAATTTGACATCTCAATAATTTATGGTTTTTACATTACACATTTGTGTGAACTTAAAATTAGCCATGCTTAACCTCAATGCTTTTAAATACTTTTCTGAAGTCTCATCAAGTGTAGGTGCTACAAAAATATGTCCTCATTTTCTTTCCTAGTCTTACCGATTTGTATATTCTCTATTTCTAGAAAGCACTGCGTTTTTAATCTATAATTGAGTAATAATACCAAATAATTTCGAATGTTTCAACCACGTTTGAACAATGTTTCAACGCTAGTTGATGAAAAAGGCAAACCTCAGACTCTCCCCGGGAGCTTACCTCGCTGTCTAGATACTGTACCCTCCAGAGTGTTTCCCAACAAATCCTTGCTAAACAAAATTGAACCTCAAAAGAAACCCTCGAGAATGAAAATATATACTTTTAAATAACTTTTAAAGCAAAACAGTGTCAGTAAAAAATATTGTAGACAAAAATAGGCAGAGTAAGATTTCCTTAGTACTTTTCCGCCATAAGTAAGCCTCCATTAAAAAATAATGCGTTCGTTTTTTCTTTGTTCAGGGAAATTCGGACAAAGAGCAAGTACCGTAGCCCTTTAAGTTACTTCATTCTAGGCTTTTATCAGCTCTCGTAAACTTTTCATATATTTTTACGAGGGTCGTAAGGCTGTGACAGTAACAATTGAATAACGTTTCTTTGCATAAACACAAAAGGTTTTACAGTGTGTTTGTTAGCCGCGAATGAAGTTAGAAGTTTGTTTTCTTGGTCGGTTTAGCCGAATCAGCTGTAGGCTAAAGTTGAAATTGTTACGATTTAAAAGTAAAGACTGAGTGATGAATAACTTAGAGAGTCTTTTTACTAGTTATTAATTATTGAATATTTTGTACTGATTCTTTAGGCATTTCCTACCCGAAATCAATATCAATGGAGTGTTTCTGTTTATAATTCTAATAGAGGCCTTTTAGGACAAATTAAATAAACAAAAAATGTTACTAAAAATATCCACCATAAACTCATACTCCCTATAGTAGTAGCTACAAGTATCGGGTCGAAAATGACTAGAAATTCTCTATACCTTTATATTCTCATTAAATATTGTTTTCAAATCCTATACCCATACAATTTGACATATAAACCCCACCTAGACCCAATAACTCAAGAGCCAAATGTTCTTTGACTTAACTTAATCTACCATCTTACACTTCGGTAATTCAAAATGACGGCGCTCGCTTTATTATCTAAATACTCACTTTCATCAGGTATGTAGGTATACTTCAAAAGCCTTACTTTCAAGTAGGTATACTTTGAATGGCGCAATCATCGAACAGAAATCCGTGAAGCGTCTCTTCGAAGTCGAGTCATAACCACAGTATATAGGTATATAAACCTCCTTGAACCACGACCGCTTTGCCACAAGACTATTTAACGCTACGCGGAACACAATTTGCGAAAAACGTACCGAAAATGTACATAATGTTTAATTCAAATAAGCTGGATTTTCGGAGCTTTATATTTCATAGATTTTTCTTGTTTTTTTACATTACTTACTAAGAATTTCAGAAGTACTTTTTAAAATATACCAACGATCAGCGATCACACATAGTATGCTAATAAAAAAAAACTATTTTGTACCATATTAATATAAAAAATCACATAGATGTGGTTTGTTGTAGCTCTAGACGGAAACGTTTCAAGTTTAGTTTTTCATACATACTTAAAATGCTGGTGCATTGCGTATTACATTAACACTGCTGCAGCTGTGTTGCAGTCATATCCTTTGTTTTGGCTCCTGCAGCACTCCAGCCATTTACTATTCATTTAAAATTCAAGTGGAATGGTATACGCTTGTTATTGTGCTGGTAATAAAGGCATACGGAAAGTTAAAAAACATCTTCCGTAAAACAAGAACTAGGCACTCTACTCGTTACGTTTGGAGCAAAAATAATTTTTATATAATACTTTACTTAATTATACTCAAATAGTGTTTTAATTTAATCTGCAATTGTCAATCTAGTTTCTAGTTAGTCTCAACATGGTTTCGGGATCGGTCTTTTAACAACCGGTACAGACAGATCAATTTAAGTTTCTATAGTTTACCTACTAACTAACAGCTATACAAAATATCATAAATACTGGGTGTAAAAGAACTGCTTCCGAAAACAAAAACTGGGCATTGCTGGAGGGGTACAGTTACGTCTAGAGCAAAAAAAAAAATTTGTATGACCAAAAAAAAATATTTTTTTTTACTTAATTTTCCGAAATTGCATTAATACTATCAGATTTTGCGATGATTTCAAATTAAATAGGGTTTTCATTTACTTTGCAATGTAAATAATCGCAGCTGAACCGACAGTTGATATGTGAGCGATGATTTCAAGCGGCGAATATGACTTTTCAATCCTTAATAACTTTTTAAATTGAGTTTTCTGGGTATACTGCTAGTGAATTTAGTTACTATTGAGGCTCAAGAATACATGGTTTCAGGCTTCGGAAGTGGTCTTTTTACACCCGTTATATTTGGCTGTAAAAAACTATGGAGACAGTTTATTTAGAGCACAATAAAATATAAAGGTAGTTAACTTCCGTATGTAACATTAAAAGATACTTACAGTATTGGAAACCCTTTATGTCTTTTGTGATTGTTTTTTAATGGAGCTCAAACGTTATGCTAATGCGGCGATTAAATAAGTATTTGTTACATTTGATATGCCTTGTAATGTCTTTTAGAATACTTTCTCCTGAATATCAAATTTGAGTTGAGCACGGTCTTGTAGGCAGGCAGACAGATACTCGTACTAAAGGTTTTTTAGTCTATGCGAGGAAATTGAGTACGATAGAGTGGATGATCGTTTTTCTAAACTTTTATGGGATCATTAATCACCAAACACGACTGAATTTAGGTATTTTATAAAAAAACATTAAATTTTATTAAAAAATACTTCTAGAAATCTAGTTACTACGAGTATCAATACCCTGACCTTTTAGCTTAAACTCAAAAAGCAAGGAGGCATAAGCTTAGTAAAAAAGGTAAGTTAGTAAGATAAAACGGCTGGCAAGAGCATTAAAGTTAAACGTTTTCGTTTCCACATGAGTAGGAACCGTTTATTTTAGTGAACGGCAACCATTAGCTGGAAAATCGTAAAATAACCTTTATTGCTTTATGATTTTATCTATATTGCTTGTTAAAAGGAAAAATAAATAGGACGGAATATATTCAGTAGATCGGGGTGTGCCATAAAGATTGGAAAAACATAGTTTTATTTGCATTAACTACTTAAAAGCTAGACACGAGCAACTCAGTAGTCGAGTTTTAAAATCATTTTGTTTTGAACTTCAAAACATGTTCGTAGAAAATTTTTGGGGAATACCCCGGCAATTAAATCAATCATGAATGAAATGACACTAACAGCCAATTTCACAATAAAATTTTTGACTTTGATAACCGTTTAAGCACCTTCGAAGATCTACCAGTATTTACCTACGTCCATACGTAGCGTCTTTTCAGAACATTTCCACCTGAAAAAACAATTTATACAACAACACTCACGAAAGCAAGAGGAAACATTTGGTGTACAAATTAAATCTAAACTGTTTAACAAAGCTTTGTAAACTGCGAAAAAACGCAATCATCGTGACTGGCCCCAAACGAAATGTACCGGAGATGTATTCGAATGAACGAGAGTGAATGAATGAAATGGTACCTGAGGGAAATCGCAGAGTACACGGCTAGCACTGTGAGGGACTGAGAATCCAATTTAGGCTACACTTTTCTGCCTATTGGGCCGAGAAACAACTTTATTTTTCGGGATTTCTCAGTGGCCAGTGACAGGTAGAAAACTAACGCCTTTCTGTAACGGACGAGTAATCAAGATTCTAAATAAGTTTCTTTTTTAAATTGAAAAGGCATGATTAGATCTAGAATAGCTTAAGTGTTTTTGAATTTAAAGCGTAATTTTCGCAGAATTAACAGTCATTCAATTTTAATTTTACTACAGATTGGTTTCAAAGTTAAATTAAGGTAAAAAAGGAAATTATTTGGCCGGCAAATGATCATTCACTTTATAAACTGATATTTCAAATATTTCACAAAAGTTTTTCTTAAAAAACTACGTGTTTACATTTTCATAAAATACTTGTTAGTTAATCTTAATTGAAAATACACATTCATACTGTATAGTCTGCGAGAAAGTGATTGATTGCCACCGATCTCATTATAAGATTTCAGTATAAACTGCTAACATCACGAAGGTGAAAGTTCCTTACTGTGTTATGTCGCGTAACTAAACTTTAAATAAAATCTAAACTTTTCATAAAACTGATTTGGATGACACTTTGTATCTGAAGTCAAACATAGGTAAAATATCGCCCACTTTTGATCACGTTTCTAAGCTTCATTGTTACAGGAAAATTAATAAACTAACGATATTTTCCTAAGTTGATCGAAATTTGATTGAGCAGGTTCGTCGGTTGACTCTACAGTTCACTTTGTTGTATTTACTGAACATTTTAATTAACCCAGTGTTTGTTCTATGTGGGCAGATGAAGTAACGAAGTGCTTTCTCAATGCCACTTACTAGCTTTGGTTTAAATTGATTAAATAAGGGACGCGGTGGAAACAATTTTTAATTAAGTTTGCTTAGTTAGAATATTTATTGGCTTAGAAGTTGTAGAATGACTTTTGTAATTGTTTTATGGCATGATCGAAGTGGGTGGTTCTGATAATATTGGAGTTGGTACATCTTTACTTGTGAAATAACAAGTCCTGAGTATAACTGAGTGATTCTTGGAGTGGTAGAGTCTAGCTGTAGGCTCTGTCTGCAGCGATTACAGGGCTGACTCGACCGGTGAAATACCACCGTCGCACAGAAAACCGACGTGATGTAGGGACGATGTTCCTGCGTTTCGTTCGGTGAGTGCGGTATCCGGTCCCTAGTTATCTCAAAGGCTCAGCAACACACCCCCAACACCCACAGTGTTGCGGGGAGTCATAAGCGGCGGTGATCACTTACCATCAGGTGACCCGCTTGTTCGTTTGCTAGCTTCTAATAAAAAAAAACTGACTGATTCATCATTGGCGAGCGTAAACCATTGAAGCTAGAGCCATGAAATTTGATACAGGCGTTCCTTTTTTGAAGTAAGTGAACACTAAGAAAGGATTTTTAGAAATTTCCACAGGAAAATCAATTTAACTGCATATGAAACCGCAGGGAGGAAAACTAGTGAAAAAAAATCGTTTTTTTAGGCAGTGTATTACGAACACATTTACCACCAAAAAATAACAATTTGGTCTTCTAGTTTCTATAAGGGTCACATTAACAAAAAATGAAACTCGTAAATAAACAGAACTTTTTATCCAATTCCAAGTATTCGCACGCCCACGACTTGAACTGCTGGGCGGAGTAGTGACTCTAAGACAATATTATGATTCCGTTAGGTTTACGTTAAAGGTAAGCATAACGTTTACAATACAAACAACGATTATTGTTACTAGGTACTGTTCTTTTTCTTTCTTTTTATAGAATACTAGTGGCCGCCTGCGACTCCGTCCGCGTGGAAGTCGGTTTCCAGTGGGAATGAGAAGTTTTCTCGCGGTAAAATGTATCCTATGTGTTATTATGATGTACAACCTATATTACTGTAAAGTTACATCTAGATCCGTCCAGTAGTTTTTATGTAAAAGAGTAACAAACATCCATACATACTTACAAACTTTCACGTTTATAATATTAGAAGGATTAGAAGTAAACATACTTATCAAAAATTAGTTTATTTGGATGTTATTCGAGAAGGGGATCTTCGTTCAACAAGAAGGACTTATAAACGCTGTTATTTAAATTCTTACCTAACTACTGCGTAAGTAGGTACTTACCTTACCAAATATTAGTTTATAGTTTAGCTACTTTACGAATATTAGTTTATTTTTTTAATTACATATAAGACTTTTTGGATTTCTCATTATTCTACTGTAAATATATGGAAAATTTTTACACTTCGGAAAATTTACCAGCAAATAAACAGCGCCATCTATTTAAGTTCTGGTGCAAACACCGTTTTCAGCGGTCTGGTACAGGGGGTGTGGCATCCTCTACTTACAGTAGTTACCATTTTAGATGTTTGGTTTTATTTTAAGTTGAAGTAATGTAGATGGCGCCTAGTATTTGCTATTCCTTTGGTTTAAGTGGAATAAAATTACACTATAACCCATATATTTATATACTTCCCGTGGTTTTCAAATAAAACAAATAATACTCTGTCAATAAATAGCACATACCTAACTGCTTTAATCGAAAATACAATTTTTTTTGACTAAATATATGCGTTGATAGATCACTATGTCAGTCAGTCACCTTTGAGTTATAGATGTTTAGAAGGTTTTTGATTATTTTACACAATACACAGTGTTTATTCAAATCATAGCTCATTAAAATAAAAGTGTAGATTTTAAAATGATAAAAATTTATAATAGTGTCAGGAATAAGGTAAATAGAAACATTATGTTGGCATTTGAAATTATCATTATATACATAGCTTTTCCGATTAACTAACCAACTATCTCTTAACTGCAATCTTAACACAACCTTTAATCGTATTCCTACGCGAATGAACCCCAAGGACCTTGGCCTGTCTCTACAGTTCCCCAGTTACTTTCATGAAATTATTAAATCTAACAAAGAAATTCAATTTCGCAAGATATCTCAAACCTTTTATAATATTTTAATTGAGCGTCCTTTAAATTTAATGTGCCTTGTGGTCCGAATTAAAAAACGTAATTTTATATTTTCTAGTATTGTTATATACCTAAATAGAACTAAAAGGGTTTAGTTTAAATTATTATGGACCCTATTTATCTCCTTTCAGACTCAAGATTAGGGACTCGGCTGAAGCTTTGAAAGACTTATGTAAATTAGAATTTAGGCGTTCACTTTAACTCCCTGACTTATTTCTAACAGAACTTATCAATTTACTTAACTATATTGCATGTTTGTTAACTTTATGTGTATACATGAAAAATATATTAAATTAACGCTGCAATCAATTTATTAGTATATCTTATTAGTTTAACGCCACGCGGTTTTATCCGTAAAAAAAGTAAATTGACCATTAGTCATCTAGTGATGGCTAAAAAGCGTTTTATCAAAATAATAAACGTTATATTACAACTTTACTTCACTCTAATTTTGCTAGTGAGCTTTCACAGAAGTCCGTTTCTACATTTGACTGGCGAGCCTTTAACTTTACTCTACATTTGTGAGTATAGTTCTCCGGATATGGATCCTGAAAATAACAACCTAACATCAGTTTGAATTCTAACAATGAAAAAAAAAATTAAAAGTTACTAAACAATAGTAAAATAAATGAAGTTTTTAACTCACTTGCTCAGAAAGTGAGCCTTAAAACAGCGTTTTGGGGGCCGTAAACCGACCTATTACACACTTGTGTAACGATCCCTACAAAGTTAAGGTAGTGCTAAGGCAGTAAGCTGCAAATTATATGCTAGTAGTTAGAGCATTTTCAATTTGATCGGATAATACAGTTTTATGCCACTGAAAATGCATTTATAAATTTTAAATAAATAATTGTGTCTATATTAGAAAACAAACATTTAATCTATATTACTATAAAGTTTCATTAAAATCCGTCCAGTAGTTTTACGTGAAAGAGTAACAAACATCCATACATCCATATCCAATTTAAAATTTAATTATGTAATAAATAATATTATAAATGTGAAAGTTTGTGACGATGTATGGATGGATGGATGGATGGATGTTTGTTACTCTTTCACGTAAAAACTACTGGATGGATTTTGATGAAACTTTGCAGTAATATCGGTTATACATCAGAATAACAGATAGGGTACTTTTTACCGCGGGAAAACACCTAATTCCCACGGGAAACCGACTTCCACGCGAACGGAGTCGCGGGCGGCCACTAGTTATGTAATAAATTTGATCCATACATTCATCCATACATACTCACAAACTTTCACGTTTATAATATTTAGTAGGATATCAAATTTATTATATTTACACATTACATGACCAATGTTAAGTGCCAAAATTACTAAATTAAAGTTTAACTTAAATAGAAGAGTTAGTTACGTTAGGGAGTGTAAATAAAGATGACTCCAAACCTTCGACCCAAAAGTCTGTGTAAGTTATAGTGAAGGCGTTTATGTCACTACAGCTTTTGAATTATTTGAAATTAAACTCATTTTAGCGGGTTTTACTCGTTTATTATATTATTTATCCGACGTTTCGGCATTTTTACAAATACCGTGGTACCAATTTTTTTACCAATTTATTATTGCTTTTGTACGCGGGCACTTTTTATTATACACGTTTTTCTTTTTCCATTTATTTATTATTCTATATCTAGACCTTTGGCATTTATAACTTTTAATAGCTCTTTTTCCTTCAATTTTTAAATAAGAACTAGAACTTAAGGATTAGAATTAATGCTTCTATTGTATTATTTTAATTAATGAAGTCTTTCAAAGAAAACACAAAGTTGCAACTTATATAAGAGAAATGTTTTTAACCGCTACAAGCAAATCCAAAACCCATTTTTTTAAATATAATTATTGTTATGACGAAGGAAATTTATTAAACCATACATATTTTCCGACAGACATTTAAAATATTTTATTATTATTTTACAATAACTCACAAAAATGCACACACACCTATTGTTCATTCACATCCAAATAAATATCTCTTTCTCACATACATACATACACACGCACACACACATACACACACACTTAAATACACACACAAACATTGTGCCTTGACATAATTTAGTTTGTTTTTATTTTTGCTAGAACCTAAGCTATAAGTATGTAGTTAACGCTGTAAAGTTTGTGAATCCTAGTCTTCTGCGAAACAGTGCAAACTAGTGCAGTAGACTCAAGACAGGCCGCATTTTATGTTTGTACCTAAATCATATTTACTTATTAATAACTACTTTGTCTGGTTTTACAATAATTATTTTTTAGAATTTATTTTAAATTTACATGTATGTAGATCTTAAGACGGTCTTGAACACTTTTTGGTAAAACAATAAAAAATGAGAAAAAAGTGTAATGAAATGGTCGGTCGGTTCTTTAATTCACTCATTAAATCGTTCGTTCAAGCATTCGTTCATTTACTAACTCATTCAATCATTATTTTTTTCATACATTGATTAATTAATTGATTTCTTTTGCTACTACTTCTAATGATTGATTGTTAAGTTTGTGGTACCTATATTGCATTGTCGAAATGAGTCCAGTTGATACTTACTTACTTACCAGGGGAGCATCAAGTTTGGAAGTTTCACTTACCTATTTCTTCATGTGTCTATTTTGTGAATAAATTATTTTTTATTTATATTTTATATGTAGTTTATCAAAGCCTGACAATCTTTTAATACAAGATAACTTCTTGTGTAAGTACTAAGATAAGAGTATTATCTTAAATGTCTGATATTAAGAGCTTCGCGGTTTCATTTATTTAATTAAATTGAATATCTTTTACAAGGCATATGTGGAGAATTAAATGTGACTTATGAAATTAATTTTCCCTCTTGAAGGTTATTAACCTTATATTATGAATGTTTGTATCTATTTGGTGCCGTGTTCTTTGTGTAACATGCTTCTAATGAGAATATTCTGAGCACTAATTAATTAGTCAACTACATGGTTCGTTGGCTCGGATCATCAGCTAGAAATAATATTACATAGGGAAATTCAAGCAAAAACACTAAAATATAAAGATACTTATTTAAAAAGATAACAGATATTTCGTCATTGTTGTATAGTAAAATTCAATTGCAAAACGAATTTGTATGTGGAAGACATGACTTCATAAAAAGATGAAACTCAAGAAAGAAAATATATGGAATGTTTTTATACTTGTTTTAATGTAATTTAGCAAAGCAAACGAGCATGCGGGTCACCTGATGGTAAGTGATCACCCCCGCCCATGACTACCCGCAACACTGTGGGTGTTGGGGTGTGTTGCTGAGCCTTTGAGAAAATTAGGCTTCGGATACCGCACTCACCGGACGAAACGCAGGAACATCGTCCCTACTTCACAACGGTTTTCTGTGCGACGGTGGTATTTCACCGGTCAAGTCAGCCCACTAATCGCTGCAGACAGTTTTAAGTTTTCTTACTTTTCTAACTTTTCTTCGTATTTTTAGTAAATATCTATAAAACCAAAGATTTAAAATGTATAAAACGCATGAAAGTAAAAGGCGTGTGCCTAACTTGCGGAACTTATAGTCTAGCTGTTGAAAAATAACTCGGCAAAACTACAAAAGGTAGGTACCTACTCGTAGGTAACTTAGGTTTACCAAACTATGAAACCTTATTACTTTAGCTCATAAGCTCGGTTGCTATATATACATATATATACGTACCGTAAGTAGCTTTAACAATTGTCAGTGTTTCATATACGGTTTAATTCGTTTTAAATTTCAAGTAATATTAAAACGAAACTGTACTTTCATACTTTAAAAAATGTATCGTATTCGAAAGCTCTTTTGTTTCGGGTGTTAAAAACTGGGCCACAACATTTTTGTTGCTTAAAGTTATGACCAACTAGGGAAACATGACTTACTTAATATTTTTTTGGTTGAAAATTTCAATGGTTTTGTCAAGTTTATATCTGAGCTTTTTAAACAAATACCTACCGTCAGATTAAATATTGTTTCAACCAATTTGAACTGCTATTTGTTAAAGTTAAGTTGTTTCTCATGTTATTAAGAATAATAAGATACCGTATGTTTCAGAGTATACAACCGGGCTCTAGTACATTTGTCTGAAACTAACAAAACTTGTATTAAATGAAGTTAGGGTTGTTTACGCTGCAAGTTATATCGCGCATAGGCAACTAGTTCTGCCCCTATTTGGTATTCAAGGCAGAAATTATAAACTATTAGTCACTGTCACGAATACCAAGATAGTGATAGTTCATCAATTTCCTAGACAGAACTTATGTTCCTAGACAGAACATAAAGGTGGTTTGCATTATTTCGTACATGAATTGAATTAATTCATTCATGTAGTGTGATGGGATGTGTATGACTTTTCAGCACTAAGCATCGAATAATTTAGTATCATAGTTTTTGGAACTCCTGTTTTTGGCCACTGAAGTACTTAGTCTCTATATGAATGAATTGTACGAAAATAATGCATAAGCGAGTTAAAGAAGGAATGATATAACGATCATCACATCGGTTCGGGTAAATTTTTCGAAAAGTATTTTTGTACAAAACGTGGGGGGAAATTGAACAGATATCTTGATTACGAGATTTAACTGTTCGCCGTAACGGTAACTAAAAACTAAAAAAACTAAAAATTAAATTTTATTTTTCATATTTCTTGTTACATAATACGAGATATAGAAATATTTTTCATAATAAGAGATTGCTTCGTAGAAAATATTTATCTGGCAAAATTCTGAGAACGGTTATTAGAAGCCTCCAAGCCGGTATCCGGAATAATATCTAACGGGTTTTCTATGAATATTTTTCATAATAAGAGATTTTCAGGTGATATTTTCCTCGTTAATCCTTATCATCCCACATAAAACGGACTCTACCAATATTGTCACGTTTTTCGTTAATTTGTTTCCGTTCATATTATTGGCATTGTATCAAAATAATTGGCAATTTTACCTCCGTCCGTAACAAAACACAATTCTGGGAGAAATTGTTAGGCTAACAATACTTACTGGAGAAGGCTTATAGTATTCACTTTAAGGAAACTGTATAATAAACCATTTAAATAGAGAAGGGGTTGGAAAATTTATTTAATTCAGGATTCGATATTCATTCGTTTTTCATTTATTCATTTATCGATCAATGAATTCAACATGAAGCATTAATAAATACTTTTATCAAATACAGAAACCAAACTACCTACTTATTTAAATCAATTAAAACTGTTAAATACGTAGGTACCTCTTATACATAATTGATATTCTTGTAGTTTCCATATAGGCGCATATGTTGACACAAAACTTATTATAGAAAAAAAAATCGTTGTAATGATAGTTTATTTGTGTGCACTGTTAAGCTTGCAGGATGTCAAATACAATGCTTTAATTGGAATAATATTTGCAAAGTACTTTTGATTAACAAAACTGTAAGTTTCTTTTAACAAGGTACATAACGGCAACATGCCTTCTTATCCCATAAATCCTTTATTCATATTATTATTTTGCTGACTGTACACACAATGTAGGGTGTAGGTATGTTATATTACACCGGAATGTTGGAGCTACATTTGGTCCGCCGTCGCTATTTAATTCACAGAGCCACTTATTCAACACATGGCGTGCCTAAGAAGCCACTACAGAATCAAGTAGACATACTTCGCAAGCTGGTTTATATTCTTGCGTCTTTCCTATTATTTTGTCAATCTAATTTATATGAGTTGTATGCTTATCACCGTGGTGATAATGTTAGATAAAAGGTAATAACGATGATCAAACACTAATAACTAAAATAAAAATCTATTTTTGTTATTGTAGGCATTTTGGTGTGTAATAAGGAATAATTGGAACTTTTAATAAGTGTGATAACATATTCACGCAACTAGGGGGAGTGGAAGTCCTTATGAGAAAACCAACATGGCCTTTTCACTTACCTAATAACTATCAATACTTAACTCTTAACTATCAATCACACAGTTCAATTCCGTTTTTACTAGACATCACAAGCGCCACATAGAGCCGCGCAAATATAAGTTGAACAACCTATAATATTCATATTCCAATCTAAATAAAAAACAAGCAGACTTTCAATATATCATTAACAAGCTACTTTGCCAATCTTGTTGATTGATTGAGAGCGATTTTTCGCATCCATAGGCATCCCATCAGCTTAATATAAGCAGAGCTGTTGAAAAATATCTCTTAAAAGTGGGTGCAATAGCCATAAAATTAGATTGTTATTCCAAAAAGAAAGCGAGACATTCTTTTTATCGTCTTGTAATATTATGATGGCTTAACGTCGTGGAAAGTATTCGTATTTCGTGAATACATACGAGGGATATTGAACAGTAAAATAAATAGCTTGTTCTGGGAACTGAGTGTTAAACAACGCAACACTATGAAAGCTAACTGTAGCTTTTGCTTATATAATATTTGTCTATAAGTATATGGTTTAAATACGTCGTTTTTATTTATATGCTTCATAAAAATGTTTTTCATGTAATATAGTAGTATTTACTCTTCTCATTAGCTTGTCCTGTCGCTTGGTTGAAAAGAAAGAGTTATAATGTACTTACAACAATTTTGGGCAATTTCCCCGGTCTTAAGTTGGTTTAAAACCTACTTACTTATTTAACGATATCAAAATAAGGCTGATGACAAATGTTAAAAACCTATCAATAAATTGATGTTTTAAGTAAAAATATATAAATGGATTTTAATTGGCAACAATCTTAGTAGTTATATTAGCAATATTATTAAATATGCAATCAACCATATCCTGTGACCAAAAGGAAGAACAAACTTGGTTCCCAACAAAAATTAGGCGCAAATCCAAAACCAAACAAATCAATATGTTTAACACATTGCAGTAAACAGAACCTCGTTATTTACGTCACAGCATTAATTATGACCTAACAATAGAATGACGTATTATGGGAAAATAATGCCATCATCTTCTATTATGACAATAAACACAGATATCAATGGTTTTATGGGTCGATTATGATAGCTTTGTATGCTACCTCATGGTAATAAATTAATAAGTAATAATAGTGTTTATCTAATTAATTGCAGATATCTCTAATGTTTCTTTTTAGATTCATGCTTCATGAGGCAGTTTAGATTTATGGCGTGTTAAATATTCCGTTTATTCAAAATAGTTTACCACTGCTATAATAAATAAAAAGTTTGGGCAAAATCAGAATAAAACGATGAAAAAACGTTTATGTCAAATATTGCAATGTAACTTTTTCATATTTATTTGAAAACTTCGCTTTAAGTAAAGGTTGTGTTAATAATTAATTAACTATAATTAATATCCAAACCCGAATTTGAAACCCATATTTTCAGAATTTTCGCTTCGCGTTTGCTAGGTTGTTTTTACATTACACATTTTTAAATAATATTTTTACTACGCCCGAGGACGCAGGAAAAATAACACAATAACGCTTTTTCACCATTGTTTTTGTTAAAAACATAATGTTACTAGCATGTAACAGAGCCTATGTTTCTCCGAAAAAAAAAGTTTTTTTGTTTCGTTACAAACAAACAAAAACAAATGTTTCTTACACGAAGTTACTACTACTTGTAACATGAATAGGTATAGTCCTACTAATATTATAAATGTGAAAGTTTGTGAGTATGGATGTATGGATGTTTGTTACTCTTTCACGTAAAAACTACTGGATGGATTTGGATGAAACTTTGCAGTAATATAGGTTATACATCAGAATAACACAAAGGGTACTTTTTACCGCGGGTAAACTTCTCATTCCTACGGGAAACTGACTTCCACGCGAACGGAGTCGCGGCCACTAGTAATCTATAATCACTTATGGTAAGAAACTGTTTAGAGGAGCACGTAAGAAACTGTATAAAGAAATACGTTGTAGATCTAGATATAGAGTAGAGTCTGCACTGAACTAAGATGTCAGTAGTAGTTGGATCTTTATGGATTGAATTCCAAATGTTGGACGATGAAAGTTTGCTCAGAAAATATGCTCGCAGGCAAGTTGCTGAAGAACCTACAACTTGCAAAGTAAAGTTACTTTAACTTTCACCTTAAGTTTAATGTGCAAGAAAATGAAAGAAAATTTTCCGCTAAACCTAAGTAATATCACTACATACCTAGTATAAAACAAAGTCGTTTTCTCTGTCTCTATGTCCCTATGAAGGTATGCTAAAATCTTTTAAATACGCAACGGATTTTGAAGCGGTTTTTTTAATAGACAGAGTGATTCAAGAGGAAGGTTTAGGTTAGGTACATGTATAATTACATAGTACAGGGAAAGGATTTTTACTCCGAATTTAACGCATGCGAAGCCGCGCGGGTAAAGGCTAGTATAATAATAAAGAAAAAGTAAACTAGTTAGTTTTATATTTTATGAAATATATTTCGAAGTGTTTAATAATATCATCTTTTAGTGACACCTGAAAAAGCGATAAATGTGTATGAATTTATCATGAGAGTATAAAGTTACTTGCAGATTTAATACGTATTAACTGAATGCTTCCCGTATGAGAAACTGATTTTTATCCACTTGGCGCGGATTCAAACCAAATCCGCCGACACGAAAAAAATTGCAAAAGAAAAAAGACATTATACCTACGTAGCATTGTTCAACTTTGCAAGCCTCCATATGTTCCATGGGAGTAGCTCTTTTTCAGAATAATCAAACGTCGAATAATCCAATCGGTGCGCGTCGACAACTCCAGTGTGTTAGCATAACCCAGTTTGACACTTTTGGCAGCATTATTATGTTTTTTGGGAGTCTCCACGGTTGTATTTCAGTCAGTGTGCGTTTAGATGTCGTCGGTGGCGGGCGTGCGTTTAGTTCTTGGATCGACAACGTGATTTGACGCGGTGTAACAAAAGTTGGTGTTTTGCAATTGTTTGCAACTCAAAGTTTATAACATGGCTTGGTTTATGAGATTTGTTTTCAAAGGTAAGTTTAATGAGGTTTACCTCGTTGTTGTGTTTATGCTTGGGAATTTTCCTAACGCTACCTAAATAGGTACCGACTTAAGGTTGATTAATCCTAAGTATATTAATTTGTTTTATAATTTTGCATGCCCATCTAATGATACTCATGTGATGAACACAGCATTATCATGCAAAAATGAATAAGCTACAAAATGTTAATTAAAAAACAAATTTATTAAGCTTTGATTATTTAAAACTAGTGACCCGTCCACGCTTCGCAATGGTGTAATTTTGACCGGCTTGCTGACGAAACATTGAATTTTGGCTAACTTAAAGAAACTTTTGGAATGTCCTATAATTACAAATTTTAATGAATAAATTTCCTAAAAGATGGTGAAAACCGCATTAAAAACCGTTACGTAGTTAAGGAGGAGATAGCGGACAAACATACAAACAGACAGAATTAGTGACTTGGATTTATACTATGTATTGATATTGATAATAAAATAATTTATATATTTTTTATTGATAAAACCGCTGCGTTTAAGCGGTTAATTGATTGGTATTGATTTTAAATCGTTGTTATTCCTAATTTAGAAGTTACAAAAATATTTGAAAAAAAAATTATATCGCAATTGGCTTTCGTATTACTAATTTGCAACAAGGTAGATTATAAATATGAAAGTTTGTAATTGTGTGTTTGTTACTCTTTCACGAAAAAACTTCAGAACTATTAAGATTTAACTTTATAAATAGAAAGACTATAACCAGAAATAACGGTATACTTTGTACCGTTTCCACGGGAAAAACTTTAGCCGCAGGTAAAACCGCAGGGCGAAAGCGAGGCAGCGTTCTTTAATTACCTACAGTTAATATAAAATGAACGAGTGTGTTTACACAAGATACCTATTATAATCCTTTGTTAATCCTTAATTATAATAACATAAAAGCGACAGACATTAATCAGTCCCTATTTTAGGTACTTGCAAAGCACTTGGAAACGTTAAAAAAAACTTCTCATTCCCACGGGAAACCGACTTCCACGCGAACGGAGTCGCGGGCGGCCACTAGTATTATAAACGTGTGAGTGTGTATGTATGGATGTATGGATGTTTCTTACTCTTTCACGTAAAAACTACTGGAGGGATTTTGATGAAACTTTACAGTAATATAGGTTATACATTAGATTAACATACCTATAGGGTAGGGGAGCGAGGGGCTTGTTGTAACATTTTTCATTAAAACTAATATATCTTGAGATCTATTGATTAAATTTCTACAAAATAAAGATTGATCGATACTGTAACTCTTCCTCTACTAAATCAAGTAAAAATAATACCATAACTTTTGTTCGTTATTTAACAATCAATTATTTTCTAGAAGAAGCGCGGTGTTACAACTTACCTCGTGCTTGGGGCAAGTTGTAACGACTACCGGGGCAAGTAGTAACGACTATAAAAACGACAATAATACCTCTAATCATTTATTTTTTGTTTATTTTTAACAAAATTAACATCTTTCTAAAGTAAGTATTATGTAATTCTTATCAAAAATCAACTCAAATACACTTTTTTTGTAATTAACACTTTAAAATATTTTTTTAGCCCTGCCCACTCCTATTTTTTTATTTGTTGATTTAGCTTTGGCAATTCCCTTCCCCTTCACCTTTCCTTTCCCTTTTCCTTTAATTTTGTCATCTTTTTTCAGTATTTTCTTAATTTTTCCTCATATTCCTTTTGTAAAGCTTCCTTTTTAGGAGTGTCCGTCAATTTTGTAGATTTTCTTTTGCGTCTGTTATTTGTATTAGTTTTTCTTGGTGGTGCCTTTGGTAAAACCTTCGATGGCCAGAGAGTTTTTTGTAGACCGGAGCAACTCCGCGTTGGTTCGTTTGCAGTTTCTATTTAGCTTATAATTTCCGTGGTGCTTATATCTACTTCAGGGACAGAATCTAACAGTTCTGGATTTTCAAGATTCAAAGATATAATATTATCTATGACATTTATGTCATCTGGCTCTTGTGTAGAATCTGGACGATCACTAACATAAGATGGCGCTAAGTCGGAGTCTTGGAAAATATCAGCATTTAAAGCTTTATTATAAATATTAGCAGGGTTTAGGGCAAGCGGTAACGACTCTTTCACAATACCTGGGATGTCATATATTGTCATCGTTTTCCCCGAATTGTTGTGCATCCATGCTGTCTGTGCCCTACTCATGTAATTTTTTAAAGAGCCGTATATTCCTACGTATAAAGGTTGCAAACGATAACTTATGACACTATTTTCTTTGGCTTTTTAACCACTCCAATATTCACGTGTGAGCTATGGTTATAAAGTAGCAACAGAACTGGCTCTTCCTTGGTGGGTTTCGCGTGTTTGATAAATGATCCATAAAAATTAAAAATCTTTTTCGGTCATCTAACTAGACTTTCTTTTATACACCTTCATTCTTGAACAAAGGAAAGAAGTAGGTATCTACATCATAACTTGGGGCATGTTGTAACATGTAACAACAAGCCCCGGGATTTTGTTACAACTAACCCTATGGATGATTTTTAACATTTATCAAGATAACTATTTAATCAATTTAGCAATCATAAAAACTGTTACACGTTATCAGAGATCGATAAATTTGAATGGAAATGAGATGTAGAAAATTTGAAAATAGGCGTTATTAAATACACAAACCGAAATTTTACGACAGTACAATTTTATATTACCTGGTAGAAATTAAGGGCATGCACACATTTGCTCACTGCGCGAACCGGCGGAACACTGGCTATGGCAATATGATGTGGTGCGGTTTATGGGTTAAATTGAGTCAAAGATATACGCTAATAGTGATAAAGATCCTGGTGAAAAGGGCCTGTTACTACTTACCCCTGTAACAACAAGCCCCTCGCTCCCCTACTTTTACCGCGGGAAAGGAAAGAGATATTATTTACATAATTTACACATTTCATTACTAGGAGATTTTTAGAAAATTGCATTTTTTGTCGAATAGGTTAGTAAAAAAATAAGAAAATGATACTTTTGAAACGCGTAATTTTAAAACGTTTGTAGCTTTTCAACATTTTGTTAGTTATATAAAATATAAGTAACAAAATAATATAAGGAATATCCGCTATGCGACGATAACAAAAAACTCTTAGACTAGCATGTAGTTTTTTTTAATTTAAATTTTAAACGTCTGAAATCGGAAAAAAAAATGAAATAACCTAAAAACGGTTAACTCTTGGATAGGTAATTATGGGATAAAATCGGTTACTTTTGACCAGGAATACGTGACATTACCCTGTATTTTTATCACTGTTATTTACCTTCTTTTAATTATGTTGACAGATTCAAATGTCTAAAGCGCCATGGCATTGAAAATACTTTTCATTTAATTTCCATATACCTAACACCTTTCTCAACGACATTATCTTATAAAAAAATATGAGCTTGTTTTTTACTTACATTTTAAGTACTTGATAAGCTTGAAATTTAAATATTACAGAAAAAATTAACTAAAAAAAAAGGTTTCATTTTTCAATACTTTTAACACCTTTCCAACGAGATTATATTAAATGATTCCATTCTTTTTCCTTCTCCAAAAATCAACTTTTTTCTAATTACTAGAATTGGATACGAAGAAAAACTTTTAATTACATTAGTAACTTAGTTTGGTCTGTGCCTACATAAAAAACTAAACTAAATCAAGAAAACAATCACTAGTTCAGACTATCGCAAGAACAAGTTAGCAATCGAAATAATTTAGTAGATGTCGGACCCATATCAACAACCTTTTATTGAAAGATAAACTGATATTGAGTACCTTACAACTTTATTATGTTTTCTTTAATATGTTTTGAAGTAATCTGTTACTTTGGTTTGCTATTTAAATTGAAATACTATTTTCGTTAAATTTCAAGTCAAACTCATAAATAATAGAAATGATCATGAAACTGTCTAATGGTAAGAAGAAAACGATCTCAGAGAGTTAATAGGTCTATCTGTAGGTAAATTACCAATTGAGATATTTAAGTTTTTAATTTTTAGTTTTTGCATTTAAAATGTATATTTATTAATTTTGAATTTATAGAGTATCCAGTAGGTATATATAACTTCAAAATTAATAAATTAGCATTTTATCATTAGCTTGTTCATCTTAATTAGTAGTTGAATATCCTGTAAAGGTATTTCTACTGAAATGAAGGAGCGGAATCTCCTCTCATTTGATGGAACAACGTCAGCTATATGCCGTAAGCAATTAGATACTGGAGGAAATTTCGTTGGGTCACCGAAGCAGCGCGGTAGCTCAGTGGTCAGAGCATTAGACCGGTAATGTAAAGGCCCTGGATTCGATTCCTTGTCGCGCAATGCTCGGAGATCCGCGTTCCTTTTTCCAGTATCTATAACTTCATAATTTCCAAATCTTTCCAATTTTTATTATATTTATGTAGGACTACATATTCTTCTTTTAGCCTTGAGTTTCTTTGAACATCCATCATAGGCACCTTAAATTAAACAATGGCTTTGAGCTGATTGACTGCTGGAAATGTAAACAATTGCCTATTCAAAATCTGGCGAAGATCAATTATGTATTGACAGTTTTACAATAACACTCAGCCTTGAGACTAAACACTGCGTCAAGTATTAAATATATTTTTTTAATGCTGAATTCCACTTTTGACTTTATATTTTCTGGAAATCAAAGCTAATAATAAAGGGAGTAGGTACGTAGTGAGAGTCTATTTCGAATACACCCCTTAACATGATTTCCAATTTGGAACCCATGATTTTTTATATGACCGTGATCAGTTGCACTAATTTATGAAATTGATAAGTGAAAACAAACCTTCGTAACATTATTCTCCTAGGAGTATAAAAAGCAATTTTTATTAGTTCCATTAGGTTAGTTAGCCTTATAAACTGGTTAATCATGCTTATGTCAAACTTGGTCGTCAAGAGATCAAATAAAATTAAAGGTTAAACACTTGATATATCCGTCCTTAGTAAAATATAAATATAACCGGGCACTAAGCTTTATTAAACGATGCTTCGTGTGATCGTCATATAAAAGCTCATAGCATGATATAAAGTAGGTACTAGTGTAGACATGAACACGTGACATCTTAAGATTAATCTTTTCTATGCAGTTAGAACTCGTTTAGTATATATTATAAACATGTTATTGACAACCTACCCTTCTTATATCAAGTAATCATACACAAATATCGATCAACCAATGAAGGTCATAAAGCCTACCGTCTTTTGGCATACTTAGTTAGTGCGAAGTCAACGATTCTAGAAAATTCTTAAGTCCAAGAGGTTGAAAATGGAACTGACAAACCTTTAAGTAGCAAGATTTACAGTCAACCGGCCGTATGTGGCCTTCTATTTCAGTAATCCTTTTCTGGGCACCGGAACTTAGATATAGCTAAAAATATATTTTGCTGAAATGTTTTGTTCGTACAAATATTTGATTGACATGTTTTCCTCCTGCCATCGGATGAAGAATCGAAGTTTATTTTGGACGAAGTGTTTGATATCAATGTAAAGGTATTTCGGATTAGTCTGTCTGTTGTTTGTGCAAAGGTACTTCTGCGAAAATAATAACATAGTTGTTTATTTTTTCATTGTACTAAAAAAAAAGGATAAAGTAGTCTCTAACGATTAGGTTACTTTTAAATTTCAATTCGATTGAATGTTGCTATTTTATTTAAAAGCTGACTATTAATAAGAGTACATAACGTATTTTTTAAATTCACATACCTAATTGCTTAAATAGAAATTGAGTAGACATTATTTTCATATTCATAATAGACACATAACGTGATTTTCGTCCAAATTCAAACTTTAATAAAAAAAGTGCTAAAAATCTTGAACCGCTTACGAGTAATTTTGTCTTTTTACCTGCAGCCGAATCTGAAATGAGCGTTCAATTAAAATCTGAACATTTTTTTCTTTATTCAGAAGGCAAAATGTTATTTTTAATACAGTTGCTCAAAAAGTGGCGTATTGCAGGGACGTATAGCGTTCGGGATGTGGGCTATTACACACGCGTGCTTTTTTTTTACCTTTCCCGCACTCGTGCGTTCTCTTTCCCAACTGTCAAAATAATGTCTATTAAAAAGAAAAATTAAACAACCATGAAGTTTTTACTAAAAAAAAAACAAAGAAGTTTTTATGATTTATGTTAATACTTACGTAGCGTAGGTATATTTCTAAAAAAAGCTACTAGATTGTTTCGATATCAGATTTAATGTTTTGATTGAATTAGTTTGGTTGGTTTCATTTCATTTTATCTCATTAAATTTCATTTTCATTTCATATCTTGGCTTGACTTGGCTGTATGGGCATAGTAACCTTTGCCTACCAAATGGGTGAAGAAAAAATGGCGCCATTTTCAAAATGAATTATTTCGACATTTACGATCCTAATTTTATATTTTATTAAATTGCTTTATTTTTTCGCAACTGCATTAAAAATAGTCGTTCAGTACACGTGCGGAACCGTCATTGCAACTCGTCCCGCCTGTCAACCCTCGCCTTCGGCTGTGCCTCGGCTCGGGTAGACATTGGTCGGAACTCGTTGTAATGACAGCCTTTCCACACTTGTATTGAAATATACTTTTTTCTTCAATCTATCGAAAAATATTACGAATTGGAATGATCAGCCGCAGACATTCTAATTAAGATTTGATTTTATCGATCTCACGAAAATTGAAAATATTGATACAAATGTTAAACCCATTTGTAGGTTGAACACGAGTTTTCCGACAGTTCGCAACGTTATCGTAGCGGTTTTCTTTACTTTAACGTAGTACGGAGGGATTTAAGGTCTCTGTTACGGACGTTGACTATAAAAGGTTGCGATATGACGAGATGTTCACGTATCAACGGTCGTTCAAACATTATTAAAAGTTTTAAGAAAATTTATATGTTACACGTGTAACTTGTTATAAATGTGAGATATTTATTATCAACTAAACACTTTTATTGATATGTTTTTTTACAGATTTCATAAATGTAGTTAAGCTTCTCCAACAGTTTTTATCGCCATCGTAGGTCATAATCAGGTATTACCTATACATATATATTTTTCTATTAATATTTTCTACTGTTAACAAATTATTATCAGAAATTCGTTAAAATAGTTCATCGGTTAGTCAAAAATAATTTAGTAAGTTCAATTTGTTGTGATCCTGGATAGCGGTAATTTGGGAATAAATTATATTAAAAAAAATTACACAGTGGGAGACACAAGATCGCTACAGATGCCTAGTAGATGACTACTTACTGGAGGTGATGCTGCAAGATCGGTTAGCTAGCTTGTTAGGTTCACTCACTGGGCACACAGTCCTTACGTCCTTGCTAATAAGCTTGTATTCACTTGGTAAGCTGCTGGGCTATTATGTTAGCCAATGGTTATCGAATGTCATTTCTTCAACCATCCTGGAAAGGGTTAAAATTAATAAAAATCATCACGGTTTTAGGCTTAGAAGATGGCGACATTGATTATCTATCTACAGGGTCTGTCGTAATGAATGGATAACCCGTTACCTACAGTTGATCCGGATGTGAGGCTATAAGAAAATGGTATCTTCTTGCCAGGGTTGTCAACCATAAGAAAATGGCGTAGACTTTTAAACTTTTTTATAAATTTCCCATTTTTTTATATTTATTCCGCTGCCATTTCTTCAAATTTTGATATATTTGTCTATTTTTTTTGTAGTATACTCCTGAAGACGTGTATTATGTAATTTTAATACAATTTTAGGTGTTATTCACGTTGAACATTATCAAAATTCTCATTTTAAGAAAAACATTTCCAGTGTTTTTTCTTTATGTCAACTTTTGATCATCTCCTGTGAAAAAAAAAAGTATGACGTTATAGCTGCCCATGATCTCAATAAATTGTCTAGTATGTGTAGATTTTAAAAAGGTATAACGATGTGTACTTTACAAGCAACATTAAGTTACAGGAGCGAGAACACTAATAAAGGTCGGAATTTTTATTTTTCAAGTTATGTTATAAATGGTTGTAAAACTTCGTCATAATGATTTTATTCTATCAAGATACTTTGCACAAACACTATCGGGCCACTAATAGGATATTTAGAAGAAAACCCGGTTGTTTTTGGGGAAAAAATAACATTACTCCACGACAATAATGTCATGAAAATGTACAAATGAAAATTGTTGTGCTCTAATAGTTACATGCGACAAACATGTTGCGACAAGTTTATTCGAAATTGAAACGGATTTTAAAAATCGAACAAAGTCCGCATTACAAAGAACAGTGGAAAAAAGTGGAAGGAAATTGTCCTTCCATAAATGCATTTTGCACATGAACACACGGTAATCAGGATGTCGCACATTTGGATATCTTTCTCGATAAACACTAGCTCTATTGGTGTTGCCATTGCATACACCGTTAATGTTCGCGTATTCGGCCGGCGTGTATTGTTGCGGCATGATACACAAACTATACAAAAACTTTTCCAAAACAACAAGTTCAATCGATAGCACAACACAATGTCCGTAAATGTGAGCAAAGTCATCGGTATAACCGATCAAGTCCAAATCACAAGGAAAATCAAAGTCCGATATTAAAAAGCAGTAACAAATTGACGAAAATAATGAGAACAAAAGCACATGCGATGGTCAAAAAAAATTACACTGATGTGATGAGTACCCCTTTCTTTGTAATGCGGTCTTTGTTCGATTTTTAAAATCCGTTTCAATTTCGAATAAACTTGTCGCAACATGTTTGTCGCATGTAACTATTAGAGCACAACAATTTTCATTTGTACATTTTCATGACATTATTGTCGTGGAGTAATGTTATTTTTTCCCCAAAAACAACCGGGTTTTCTTCTAAATATCCTATTAGTGGCCCGATAGTGTTTGTGCAAAGTATCTTGATAGAATAAAATCATTATGACGAAGTTTTACAACCATTTATAACATAACTAGAAAAATAAAAATTCCGACCTTTATTAGTGTTCTCGCTCCTGTAACTTAATGTTGCTTGTAAAGTACACATCGTTATACCTTTTTAAAATCTACACATACTAGACAATTTATTGAGATCATGGGCAGCTATAACGTCATACTTTTTTTTTTCACAGGAGATGATCAAAAGTTGACATAAAGAAAAAACATTGGAAATGTTTTTCTTAAAATGAGAATTTTGATAATGTTCAACGTGAATAACACCTAAAATTGTATTAAAATTACATAATACACGTCTTCAGGAGTATACTACAAAAAAAAATAGACAAATATATCAAAATTTGAAGAAATGGCAGCGGAATAAATAAAAAAAAATGGGAAATTTATAAAAAAGTTTAAAAGTCTACGCCATTTTCTTATGGTTGACAACCCTGGCAAGAAGACACCATTTTCTTATAGCCTCACATCCGGATCAACTGTAGGTAACGGGTTATCCATTCATTACGACAGACCCTGTATAAATCTCTAAAAACCTTTATATCTCTTCAATTTTAACGATATCCAGAATTGTTGAAAAAATGACATTCAATTACCATTGGCTTACATAATAACCTAGCAGGTTCACTACACTAGGCACCATACACAATCTTGGCGAGGGTTAGCGGTGGTAGCAGATCACCAGAGTGTTGATTCTTCAGCGATTATGAGCGATGAGAACCGACCGACAGGTAGCACACATCGATCGAACAGGTGGATTGGCGCGAATAGATCCTTTAATCCTACCTACTAATACTATAAAAGTGGAAGTTTGTATGTATGTATGGATGTTTATTACTCTTTCACGTAAAAACGACTGGACGGATTTGGATGAAACTTTACAGTAATATAGGTTATACATCAGAATAACACAAGGGGTACTTTTTATCGCGGGAAAACTCCTCATTCCCACGGGAAACCGACTTCCACGCCAACGGAGTCGCGGGCGGCCACTAGTTTTTTTATGATAAAAAGTTTTTATTACTAAAATTACGGTCGCGATAACTTTCAATTTTTTTTTAGGTGATTAATTATTCGTAAGTTTTAATGAAATTAACGACCGTAGCCATAGGAACGACAAAAAGTCACTTTTGATCACTTTTAAATAAATAAAGTGAGGTAGTTTAAATAATTTCAAGACGTTCAGTCCGGTAAATGCGCTGTCTATAATTTTCTTATACTCTTTCGATATTTTTCATTCATTGATAGGTACTTAGTTATTGTTGCACTTCAACTGTTGAAGTTACTTACTGTTTAGATTTACGGAGTAAAATGTTGTACATTTTCTGTGCTTCATCAAAATTCAAGATACACAGAAATTTATTCTTTATCTTTAGGTATTATTTTAAATGCACAAAAACCATCCAGTCACTTCGTACGTTTCTTATTAAACAATCAATTCTTAGCAATTTTCTTATCACTTCGCAGCCGAAAACGAAATCCAGCCAAAAAAGCCACACCCAGAATCCTCAGATCAATCACTCGACGCCTTCAATTGAGCTTGCCGGCTGTTTATATAATATTGATCGATAGTTGATCATTAATCTTGAACTAAAATGGTTTCTATACAAAACGGTCGAACTAGAGCAAAGCTACCCTACATATTTTACTATAGAATGTCCTGTCGATATCAATGAAGACAATTTCAAAGCTTTGAAACTTATTGATAATTCGAGGTAGAAAGCTAGGTTTGGATGATATAGGCTTGTGATTGGATCTTTCGAATCGTCTATGTTTATCGAGAATCGTTTATGTGTACTTATGTACTGAATCATAAATAGGTACACAGGTTAAGTTTACGAGTGTGTATGTAAGAAGAGGTAGGTAATGATAACTGGAACTGATATTAAAAATTCTTTTACACGTAGAAACCTATGTCTAAGGCTAGTTTTATATTTTTGTTTTTTTTTTGTTCTGCGACGGTGATATATAAGACACGACGTTAATCTTCTTTCTAATAATATATGTATTTAAGTAACGAAACAAATAATTGTATTTTTTATGATTTTTGCAGGCATTTTTTCCCTAAAATATATAAAACTAGTGGCCGCCCGCGACTCCGTTCGCGTGGAAGTCGGTTTCCCGTGGGAATGAGATGTTTTCCCGCGGTAAAAAGTATCCTATGTGTTATTCTGATGTATATCCTATATTACTGCAAAGTTTCATCCAAATCCATCCAGTAGTTTTTACGTGAAAGAGTAACAAACATCCATCCATCCATCCATCCATCCATACATCCTCACAATCTTTCACATTTATAATATTAGTAGGATAGAATACATAGACCATCGGATTACAATTTAATTTCATGCCATGATTTGGCCTTATATTTCCTATCGTTAATGTATTTCGCGATTAGATAATTAAACAGGTTATAGAGTAAAGGTATGGTACTAGAATAAAAACACTGATTTGCGCTAATATAGGTATTGCAAGATAAGCAAACTTTTGAATATGTTTCCTGTTTTTTTCCTCAACAAGATATTTCCAAATTTTATTAAAATGAATCGTGTTAAGTCCATGAGGTACCTATAAATGGAACCTTTACGCTAAGTTAAAAAATATCTGCCTACGTTAATTCCTAGAATGAACTTCAATCAAACTGCGCAATAAAGGGAACAAGCCATCACCCTCTCTTCAACGAGTTTTGAATATTTAGAAAGTTTTGTTTTATCTTTCAAGGAAAGAGGCAGTTGAAAATGCTTTTGTTGTTTATCAAAAATCATTACCAGGTAAGATAAGGCATCCTGTTTATTAAATTTTAAAAGTATTTTAGGCGAAGTTATGAAACGAATTAATTAGGAGAGCATCAATAAGACTTTGGGATAATTGATTTAGTTGGAATTGGAAATGAGCAATTACCAGCAACGATTTAAATGGATGAAATGCTCACGCAGCTTCGTTAAATGAATATTAAAGGAAATTATATTTATTCGAACTAACTGTACACCTGCGGTCCTGAGATAGGCTAGGCAAGACTTGTCCGTAGGAATTAGGCATTTACCGGCGTTCAAGTAGGTATATTTTACTAAGTTATATTCTAATCATGTACGAAATTTTCCCTAGTTCCCAGTAGTCTTACTGAGTAGTCTTACCAATAGAACTACTAGGAATTTTCGTCCCAATAGTCTAAGCAAGACCTCTGGAAACTTTGTAAAACAAATGTCTCTCACCATATTTAGGTTTTATCTTAGGTCATACATTCAAGTTCACTTTGTTAGTTTAATGTCTGTAAAAACCTAGGTCTACATGGGAGTAGGACTATTGGGACTTACTTACTACTACATGTTTTACTGGTGAAACTACTGGGAAGCAAAGTTCCCAGAGGTCTTACTAGTAAGACTATTGGGAAGAAAATTCCCAGTAGTTCTATTGGTAAGACTACTCGGTAAGACTTCTGGGAACTGGGGGAAATTTTATCTAAATCCGTTGAGAAACAAATATCTAAGCTTTCATATTGATAATATAAATGGGACAAGTATTTCGGCATAATCTGTATAGGTATCTGAAACTATATGCCCTTTAACCGCTAATCCTTTTGAGCATCTGAGTAAGGTTAGCACAGATGTTCCCTTACATATAATATAAGATTGTATGTTAAAAAAGGTGTTTCGATATTTGGGTTGGGTTACTCAATGCAGCCTTAGAGGTAGTCTTCCTGAATTTTCAATATGCTATCATGTCTTAATCGAAGATTATCTGGAAACCACAGGACTGCAGCAACTTTGTAATTTTCATCTAACTAATAGTAATAATTACGGATTAGGATGAAACTTGGTATATGGAATATCCAGGAATAACAAACTTCTATTTTTTTGTGTTTAATAGTTTTATTGAGGAACGCCATTAGTCGAATAGGAGAGGAGCAGCAATTAAAAATGTTGCAGAAACGGAAAATCTAACTTTTGAGAGTTTTCCTAGCATGCGCTACCATTTTTCCTCTAATTATCCCAGGTGAACCTCGTGGCAAAGCTATAATAATGGCGTCTGAGAAACGAGGTAGGTAATACCATTTTTCCACTTCTTTACTTCTTGGATCCCAAACATATTTTTTAGATGGTTACTAAATAAAATGTAGATGATAAGCAATTTCTTTGGCATCGATGAGCTGCGGCTGTAGTCAGACTCCGACTGCCCTTGATGGATTTATAACCATGATTGATTTGATATCATAATTTATTGCTTGACTTTGCTAAAGTTTATTTTTTATGAAATCTATTTCTGAATACTATAAGTTTTATAAAGAAATTAAATCCTATTTCATAACTGACAAATCGACGGGTCCCAAGAACAAAATCGTATACTAATATACAACAAAATTAGTTTTATTATTTATATGTATTTGGCGTCATATTAGCTATATAAATATGTTTAATTTTTTTTTATAAAACTTATACTTTAGTAGATACCCAAGCGAACATCATCCTATTTGAATTTTACTTCAAAGAACAATACAGTATGAACATGTACAAGCTTGTTCCTCTGAGTTCGCAACTCGCGCGCAGCAGTGTATCGTCAGACGCGGGTTTGTTCTCGGGGCGGGGTCTTTTTTGACAGGGCGCGACTATTTCTCTAACAATTCCAATTGATGTTAATCAAAAGTTAAGATTTATTGTTCATTGCATATTATAAAATGACGGCCTTATCAACGAACCGAAGTATTTTTAATTTAGCACTTAGTTAACCCAGAAAAAAAAACACCTTCGTTCAACTCTAAGTGAGAAAACAGACGAAGAAAACTTAAATTTAGATGAGTACTGATAAAAACATTCACATTAAATAATTACATACTCGTTAAAATATTTTTGTACAACTCAATACATTATTTACTTGGAAAGTACCAACAACTGTAAATTACTGTCGTTTGTGATTATTAGATGTTTTTCTTAGAAAATCTTAAATAATCATAAAACTTTTTTTTATTTTTATTTTGAAGTTAAATATAATTAAGTTATTTTAAATATGAATTCCAACTAAGATACTCAATATTTTATTTTAAGAACAATATTTTCACATACGTCTTTCTTCTCCTTAAATGCATTCAAAATTTACTATCGCTTGCGCCGATCCGACATTGTACTATGGAAAACTTATTGAAAAAAAATGACGCATGTAATTTTAAGTTTTTGTTCTTTGGCATTAATTTTATTATACGATTTTGTTCTACTATTAACTTAATAAATATAAAACTTTTTTAACAAAAGTCACATCGATGATTTCCTTATAAGTATGTCATTTTGTTTTTTGAATATTTAATTATTAATTTTTATTGGTTCATGACAGAACCCGAAGATTCTTATAACGCTGCCTTGAACTCCCAAGTATCGCTTTAGGCTTAAATATTAGAAAAATGTGTGATGATAGTATCGAAATATCACAGCATCAAACACAGTAGTAACATATAACAGTACTTCTCCTCTTTGCCTATTCCTTTACTTCATCAACTCACAAATTATGATGTTACTAGTGGCCGCCCGCGGCTCCGTTCGCGTGGAAGTCGGTTTCCCGTGGGAATGAGGTGTTTTCCCGCGGTAAAAAGTACCCTATGGTTTATTCTGATGTATAACCTATATTATTGTAAACTTTCATCCAAATCCGTCCAGTGGTTTTTACGTGAAAGAGTAACAAACATCCATCCATCCATCCATACTTACAAACATTCACGTATATGAAATTAGTAGGATTACACCTTTATTATATCCTATTTTTACACCCTCCAGTTTTGATAACTCACCAGCAAATCACTTGGAAGAATTTAAAGGAACTCTAGCTTCCACTCCATCCCTTCTCATATGGTTTTAGCTATGCCTATGCCTTCTCTACTAAATACACTCAAAAAAAAAACTAATGATCTTTGTCCCATCCATTGTTCATGTCTAGATCATAAAGTCCTAGGTAATAACACCAACTCGGAAAAAAATACTAGGAAATGTTAAGTGTTAGATAATAAGTCTGACGTAAAGGGATGAAAACTGAGGATAAGAGCTGCTTCAAAAATAATAAAACTTAGTGATGGTGAAGTTATTGGAATGTTTTGAAGTTTTGCAAGCTTGGGAGTCGAGAATAGCAGTGGAGTAATATTGCAAAATATGTTCAAAACATGAATGTGAAATATGCGGTGCTCATCGCAGTATCTCTAAGCTCACCAATGATCAAATACAGAACTTTGAGAGCCATGTAAAAAAAGCCAAGAAAATTGCACGGGGTTTGAAACAAAAACTTGAACATGAGGCAATAGAATTCAATGAATCTGACTTTTAATAAGTTTTGACTTGACTATAACGAAAGTAAAATATAAAAAATTTGTAAGCATGTGTGATATTGGTGTAATAAGGTTCATTTACCTAATGGTTTATATTTTAAAGTCTCACTCTATGATTCAGAAGATAATCATCATGAAGGAGACAATGTTGGTGTGAACTAATAGGAACTGGTTAATAATGTTACTCAAAAATGTAAAGTAGTTTTGCGATGAGAAATATACTTTTTTAATTAATTAAAACACAGGTTATGATTTACCTTTTGAACATCATAAAAAAAGATTAAAAATCCGTGATGATTATTATAATATACAGGGTGTTTGGAGGTTGAGTAGCCAAATGAAAATGGTGGATAGGTGAGGCTATTAGCTATTTACTTCCACTTATTAAATTGCATTTTGGTTCAAGTTTTAGAATTTATTCGATTTTTAAGATTTTCTTAAGAAAATCCCCGATTTTGTCATTAAAAGTCCAATATAATTTTTATTTACTTTCGGAACCAAACGAAAATAGTTTTAATTTAAAGCCTAATACTGTTTTATTCAGATGAAATGATAAATTAATACAAATCATCTCAAATAAAGTTACAGTGGGTTCATAGACTTCGCGGAACCAGTGGGAAAAAAATGTTCAGTCAACTTTGCTATGAAAAAAAATAAAAAAATATGAGAGTTTCAAGATTTCATTTGCTTTTAAAAACTTCTACATTTAATACACATTATAATGATATGCCACATGTAACATAAATAATTAGAAATCTCAACAGAAATAGTAAGTTAATCCTCAAAGACGCCTGGTAAGGAAGGTACAAACCCGTTAAACTACGTAAGTAGTTAAAAACTTTTGTCTCATTCTTACAAAACTATGCCTATTGTGTTATCTCATTCGACTCCCTCTTCACTTTTCTTGCCTCGAATAGAAGAGGATTCTACTATTTCACATGTTTAATTCCGCTCAGCGCAGATTCTCGGTGACCTACACTTTTCTACAGTCGGAGTAAAATGTTGCTTGAAAAAAGTCATGACCAACGGTAGCGTGGTCTTTGCGCATGCAAGAAAATCTCATTTTACAAGTTTTTTTTTTTAATTTGCTGGTGAAAGATGTCACTTGAAAATAAGCTATTATCTATCTGACTTTCGTCTGTCTAGTCATAGCCAACGGTAGCGTGGTCTTTTCGCATGCAAGCAAATATCATTTCACCAGCTGCAAGTCATGTAGAACCGGTTCACGGAGACTGAATCTAGGAGTTTCTTTTACTCCGCCCCTCACCACCCCAACCATCCGCTCTTTGCGACCCTCGCAAGAGGCGACCAATCACAATCGTCAAACGAACGTCAAACGTCAAAAGATTACCGTAAGAAACAATCTGCTTCCTCCGGTCCGCGCCCGCTGCCGCGCCGGCCCGGTGGACACGATAGTGGTAATAGCTTTAAATCTTCCCTATAAATACACCGCTCCAACCAGCAGGTGCGGCATTCAACATCCGGTTTCCTCGACTATCAGATCCGACCCCCGTTGAGTTTCTTGCTGGGTCTTCTCAGAGAGAGGCCCCTAAGGGAAACAGTGTAGTAGAAATGATCGAGACGCCCTGAACTGAGGTCTGAATCCAACTAGGTGGCCTTAGTGGTCGCATAGTTCGGTGAAGCTATAAAGTTTTCATATGGGCCAACAATAATCTTCAGTCAGAAAATAAAAACATTTTTTTATACATGAGGTCGCAAACAAGATAAGTGTTGCCTAGTGACAAAATAGATAACCCAATAGGCATAGCTTTGTTAGAATGAGACCGAAGTTTTTAACTACATACGTAGTTTAACGGGTTTGTACCTTCCTTACCAGGCGTCATTGAGGACTAACTTACTATTTCTGTTGAGATTTCTAATTATTTATGTAACATGTGGCATATCATTATAAAGTGTATTAAATGTAGAAGTTTTTAAAAGCAAATGAAATTTTCAAACTCTCATATTTTTTTATTTTTTTTCGTAGCAAAGTTGACTGAAAATTTTTTTCCCACTGGTTCCGCGAAGTTTATGGACCCACTGTAACTTTATATGAGATGATTTGTGTTAATTTATGATTTCATCTGAATAAAACAGTATTAGGCTTTAAATTAAAACTATTTTTGTTTGGTTCCGACAGTAAATAAAAATTATATTGGACTTTTAATGACAAAATCGGGGATTTTCTTAAGAAAATCTTAAAAATCGAATAAATTCTAAAACTTGAACCAAAATGAAATTTAATAAGTGGAAGTAAATAGCTAATAACCTCACCTATCCACCATTTTCATTTGGCTACTCAACCTCCAAACACCCTGTATAGTAATACCACAACAAGAAAGTATATTATTAAGTTGCTAGTTTTATTTTGTTTTATGTTAATGACAATATAAACAAAAATAAAAGTTTTTAATAGATTTTTTGACATTCAATTACTACATAATTTAAAGGCAAAGCCAACATACGATGTAATTATATGTAACAATTACGAAGTAAAACATCGCAAAAATACTTAAGACATCTGCAGTTTTATCAAACAAAGTCGTATGTGCAGTTAGTGCTTAGTTCATTCCATAAAACAAAATCAGATTTTATTATAGGAACCGAGTTTTACAGAAATAATCTTTATTACTAAATATAAGAACGTGAAAATAATGTAATGTAATAAAACAAATCACCTTTGAATAAATTCCATACTCAAATATTTTTTGTAACGGAGTAACTGACATTTTACTTTGCTCGCAACAAAAAAGCTGCGTACTGAAAACTGAACATTCGGTAGATACGACTTTGTTCTTGGGACCCGTCGAAATACAAACCACAGTTTATTAATAGAGGCTAACAGTGCAAAAATGAATAAAATGGTTTAACCGCTAATTGCTTCTAAACCATGCAACGGATAAAAATTTAGACATTTAGATAACTTTTAGTAAAAAAATTGAAAAATGAAAATGCATTTTGAAAAAGTTTAGTAATCAAAAGTTGGTTTGTTGCGAAGTAGTTAGTCGGGCCGTTAGTTAGTTCTAAAACGTAGGAAAGTACAATTCAATTAACTCATATTTGAGTGGGGGTTGTGTTATATACAGGGTGATTCAATAGGCGGCTCTCGTCCCAAAGCATATGTGCTCTTAACAAAAAGCGGAAGCTAATTTGATAGTAAAAGTTAGATTTATATTGATTAGTTTTCAAAAAATATTTTTACGAAAACTTTATATTTATTTTGTTTGACAAAATTATCTTAGGTGACAATGACATGATTAAAAGTTTGAATAGAGAATAAACTCAAACATAGTGTTACCTACGAAAATTATAATTCAACAACAACTTACCACACTTCCACATAATACATGGCGGACTCATAAGAGCCTCTTATGAATCACGTTGTATATACCTAGAGAAAACGTTCAAAAAACTTCATACTCGTTGGTACCTACTTTGTCAGAGCAACAATGATTCAAGTTTCATGAACTGTAAAACTTAAGGTTCTTATACTGTGACGAAGGTCTGGCAGCCCTTAGGAACAGAATAAATCTGAATTTTACTAGTTTTTTTTTTGTATTCCACATGACCTAATTCGGCAGTGAGTGTAGTAAAAATAAAAAATAAAAACTGTGAACTTCTAAGGTGCACTATTCGTTTTAAAATAAACATACTTACCAAAGATATTAATAGATATGTATCAAGCTCGAAGTTTCTGAAAGTAAATAAATTGAAATACTACACACCTCATACATAACAATAACACCTACACGATGATTCATTTGCTTATTTTGATCAGGAGCGTATAATTGCGCATTATACAGGAACGATATTTCACATTATTTTTTATTTAATTTTTATATTTGACAAAATTTTAAAAACCTTGCAGTTAATATGCGCAGATGTATGTATGTTCATATAATATTAATTTTCTACATAATGCTTACATAATATTTATTTGCAAAATTATAATAAAATAACTTTTTCACCGTACTCTAGATTCACCAGACCTTTTGATTTTAAGTAGAGTCACTGAAGAATTACGGGACCTATCGTTGCATAAAAAATAAAGTTAATCTTAAATAGATATACCTATTGCTATTCCCGTTTTAACATAAAATGTTCCTTACAGGTAAATGAACACTGACATTTTACCAAATTGACAGGTTTTCAATAATGTTTTGACTATGATTGAGTAAGGATTGGATACATCCTTCTTTTGTTTGGTTTGGTAACTGGGTTAGCTTTGGATTATAATTTCAAGTAGGTAAGGGCTGGTCTTTCACTTGTCAGATCAATTCCTTTCGACTGATAAATAGTATGTTCTCATCCCCCGTCGAACAAAAACATTTGACATATGTATGAGTAACAATGAAAACATACTACTACTCATCAGTTGAATAGGATTTATCAGTCAATTGAAAAATCTGCCGTTATTATAATAATATTATAGGGTTTTAAAATGTCAAAATATTATAATTTTTAATAATTATTTTTATATTACATTTTTTTTACAATTGCAATTTCATGTACATTGCCTATAAAAACTTTTGATGTCCGAACGTTAAAGGGTACAACAGAATATTAATATCCCAAATTCCTAGGATTCCCACTTAATTAAAAATCATATAAGCATTGTTGAAATATTTGATTCCAAATTTAATTACCTTTAATTTTTGCCTTAAATTTAACTATTTACCTAATTTAATACATTTGAATAACTTTCCTTACCATATCTTAAAATGCAAGATCAGTTTACAATTTTATAACTTTATTTAAATTGACTTTCGCGCCTGCAAAATTGCTGGATACACTTCCTTGTAAGTACTTAATTGCATTATTTGCCCGTATTATAAGCAACACTTTCCTCAATATTCCTTAGATAGAGTAAATATGGATAAACCGAGACAGGGGTGCGTGGGAGATATGAATAACTTGCCCTGGAGATTGTTATTTACAGAACCTACCTATCTTAATTAATTTCTCACTTAGGTATACAACATGATTTTGATTAATTTTATCCACGGTGGGGATTAAAGGAAATCGTTGCTTGGCTTCATAAAGCCGATGACAATAGGCACCTTTGAACAGATATTTCATTATTTTGTAGGAATTGGTTGTCGAGAGTTTATATGATAATTATTAAATTCGATGAAGCTTAAATGCCGTTATGTTCTCCGACTCTCATTTGTTAAATTAATTTACATAATTATATTTAAATTAATGACTAAGATCGATTTTTAACACAATTCATAAGTATTAAGAAAGAAAGAAATTATTTCTTTTATGTCATTGTGTAAATGCATAAATTATAAATAAAGTAAACATATTAAAGTTATTGTCAATTTACATACATTAAGCACCTGTATATTCTATAAAAAATTAAACCAAAGCACAACACAATAACGTTTTGATGAAAAGTAAATTGCTAACGTCGTCAACAAATGAATTGAAATCTATTTTATTTGAATACAGGCAGATGTCCAACGGTCAAGCTTAGACCCAAATCAAGGTCTTACAAGCAATTATTCCTAAGTGTCTGAATGATTAATTACCCAGTTAAATTAGGGTTTAACCTCGGAAAATAAGGTAATAAGGTGGATACTCGTATTAAGTCTTTAATTCGGTGTTTACGATGTTTCTTCAAATGTCTCATAGAATCTTGTGTCTTGACATTTGTTTTCTGCAAAAAATCTCGCTTCTGTTATATAAAAAGCCTCTTTCATGAAACTTTTAAATACGTGTAGTTGAAAAGCACTAAGGGCCGGTTTTTCAATAGTCAGATATGTTATCTGACAGAAAATCAGTATGTTTTTGATGCACGTCGAACATAAATACTTGACATATGTACGAAGTGACAATGAAAACATACCTCTTATCAGTCAGTTAGCATTTATCTGACTATTGAAAAATCAGCCCTAAGTCAAGTAAAAAGGCTTCAAGTAATGCAAATTATTCGGAGCGAGCTCTTTTTCCCACAGTTCCATATGTGTTCCGAATTAAATACACCTGGCGCCCGCTGCTATAATAGCGAAAGGTTAACTGTAAATTTAACTTTACCATTTATTTTTACTTGAATTAGCTATTATTTTATTCTGGGTTTGAACCTATCAATGTATTTTATTAATAATGGTTGCGTGATACTTGTTTACACAAACATTCATACATCGTAACATATTTTTTTAACGGTAATTTTTTTTATTGAAATCATTTTATATATTTTTGGCTAATTTGATTCGTCCATTAAGACATTCCACCACCAAAAGTAGGAATTCCATCTTCTTTCAACCTCAACTAACTTTACACGCTCATTTAACACACAAGTCGGTATTGCAAAGTTCACTTCAGGGCCTCTAGGTTGTAAGGTTTCTCCAGGCTGTGAGTTTGAATATTAAATAACCCTAGAATCGAATCAATAGAAGATTCCTCGCGACTTCCTTTGCCAAATGTCAATATAAAACAGATTTATATACCTAGGTGGGACCAGCACTTTTAAAGATGCTACCCAATTACTGATATCAATAGTAAGAAAGATTTATTGAGTAATTTAATAATTCTAATATTCAGAATCGAGGGATTAGTCCAATTTCTACGCGTCAATAAGTCGGGCTGTAGGTAATAAATGGTAATAAGATAGCGTTGAATGGAATTCTTTATTTGATCGATTTTCAATGGCTGTTAGAGATAGATACTATCTACTGTAAAAGAAGGAACTATGTTTTTATCTTTTGTATTAAAAGTAAGAGCTATTATTAAAGTAAACTGTGTATTATACCTACAGTAAACTTGTATGTAAGCTAAGGGGCAAAGTTACGGGTAAACTTTTAAATAACACTAGAGGCCGCGCGCGACTCCGTTCGCGTAGAAGTCGGTTTCCCGTGGGAATGCGAAGTTTTCCCGCGGTAAAATTTTCCCGTAATTCTTTCATACATGTATCTAGAACCGTTTTTGGCAGCGCACGCAACGGAAGCTCTCAAGGATGAATAATTTTCCCCGTTTTTTTTTCACATTTTCCATTATTTCTTCGCTCTTTATAGTTGCAACGTGATGTTGTATAGCCTAAAGCCTGCCTCGATAAATGGTCTATTCAACACAAAAAGAATTTTTAAAATCAAACCAGTAGTTCCTGAGATTAGAGCGTTCAAACAAACAAACAAACAAACAAACAAACTCTTCAGCTTTATAATATTAGTATAGATATATTTTTATTATGATTAACTAACCACCGGTTTTTGAGTTGAGAATATAAAGTCAAGGAACATTTAAGTAGGATAACTGACCATAAAAAATATTTAATTTATACTTCAGTATGACTTAACTACATAAAAATATATACATTTTCTATTCAGAAACCGGGGGCTTTTACTTATAATGTTTCAAATACTTATTTCAATCATACCCGTGGACGAAATCGCCAAACTTTCTAAACTATAACTTATAATAGCCATATAGAATGTCAACAAACGAAAATTAATAAATACTTTTACGTCGCTATCAACAGTTGAAAGATTGATGGATTCATTGAAAATATTATTTTACGGTACATGTTGAGAGATTTAAAATAGCAGAATACGATATATATGTGGGATATAAAATATCTTATTACTCGTACTTATTAAGAATTAAGCAATCAGCTTTCGTAAATTGAAAAGCAAATACCTATATTTGTAAAGGTTTTTACAGGCTGAAGCGAAATTAGAAATTCTATTACGAGCTCGCATTGGGTTCAATGTTTCGGTCCTGTGTAAACATTGTATTAAATCGTATAACGTATAAAATAAAAGTATTTTCATTAAAACATAAGTAGGTCATTATATAAATAGGTTGATTTCTCTTTTTTCAACTCAATTTAGGTTTATCCTCATCATTGGCTGTTACCATTAGCCGGTTGACTAATTTTATTAGGTTGTTTGAAAGGTCTCGTCAAAAAGGCTGATCGCTTTTGACAGGAATCACGCCAGTGGTTTATCTTAAAGCCGTTCTTAGAACTCTGCCACTTTACCTATAAAGGATATAAGTTGAGTATGAAGTCACACAAATCTGTGGGGGGACCCCACCTTGTTACACTTCTTTTCTACTTTTGAATTGACGCTAAGCGGTATGTTTCAGGTTCGATGTCGGGATCGGGTGGATTTGAAACTTCAGAATTGATTCGTATCTAGGTGTTCTTCATTGGTCCATTGAGCGGTGCCAATAATATTAGTTTGCTTAGTTCAATGCCACATAGTTGATATGACAAGTCTATAGATAAATAGGACAATAGGCATATCTAATTTACCTTTAATTCGAAGTAATTATCGTCAATCAGCATAATTAATAAGCTTAAGACATAAATTACAATAAATCCTGAAAGAATCGCAATTTGCTTTAATTTCTCCGAACGTCAACAGCGCTTTTCGTTTGATGTCTCAAATAAAACATCAAATAATAACAAAAGACTGCTATCAGCAACAATGGGATCTCATCACAAAGACTTTTATCTTTCCCTAAAAGCAATGGAAACATCGAGAACGTTCCGGAATACTCTTTATTTTTTACGATCGTATCCTCAAAATTGACGTTAGCACTAGGTATATTAGACTCACTCCCGGAGATTTTACGAACGTGATATTTAGGAAATCGAATTTCTAATATCAACGAAACAGATCTAAATAGGCTTTAACACATTCTAAAAGGAAAGTGGCACATTAAACTAAAACGAGTAGGTAAGGGACATTTATTGTTTCGTTTTGCAATGTTTCCTGTCTAGAAATCATACTAATATTATAAACGTGAAAGTTTGTGAGTATGGATGTTTGTTACTCTTTCACGTAAAAGCGACTGGACGGATTTTGATGAAACTTTACAGTAATATAGGTTATACATCAGAATAACATATATCCTGGTACTTTTTACTGCGGGAAAACTTATCATTCCCACGGGAAACCGACTTCCACGCGAACGGAGTCGCGGGTGGCCTCTAGTCCAAAATAAAGCATTGGAAATATGCAGAAGTCTGAAATTGTTTAAATTCACAAAATCTGAAAATAACACTGAGCCAAAATTGATATTGTTAATCTATATTACTTAGAAGGATTTAACTTTTGGGTTGGTTTAAATTTGAAAGCTTTTAATTAGACTTACAGTTCTATAAGTACTAAGTATTCATAAGTAATGTAATGTTTTGTAATATCAAACACACATAATGTGGAGATAAACAAGTAGCTGGAACAACTAATGATAGGTACCAACGTTAGAGTGTCACTAGTTATTTGGCCTTTTCTGCCCTTCCAACTGTAAGACACTAAAAGAGAATTTAAAGGACGGTACGATCATAGGTAGTTGCGTTTAGTGTAAAGCTGAATCACCAAAAAATTTGTAAAATGAAACAACACCTAATCCTGGCTCTTGTTTTTAATTAAATAGTTGTTACTAGTGAATACACTGAAAACTTCGGGATTAGGTCCTATTCTGATTACTGTACGTGCCTTGAACAGGTACCGAGCATTTATGAGATTATTAACCAGGTTATGATTTAACCAAGTCTAGCTACATAACTTCGATCTACCGACTTTCATTTCCGTCAGTTTATTAAAATGCAGAGCCGGTGACAAATTTATCTTCTTTAAACGAAATTTTTATACCGGGCTAGAAAATTGCCGGCCAGACGGATATTAATAGGATTACACATAAATAGATTGCTAAGGGAGCTTAACGTATCTAAAACAAGATGTTAATTTTGTTAGAAAAATGTTCTGGTTCAAGGTTGTTAAAACTCCAAAACAACTATTATTTTTATTTTGTTTTATTCCAACAACTTAAGAAAGCTTGGAATGGATTTGCTTGAAGCTTGAAGTGTCATCCAATCAACAATTATCTCGAAAATGTTCAATAAGAGCCGTAACAGAAGCAATCTACTTACACTTAAATCGGAAACGCAATTAAATACAATCTTGAATTCGAAATTTATGGCAATTGTTTTTCAGTGAGTTGACCTAGTGACGTAATCTGAGAATAAATTGTCCGAAAATATTAAGATAAAATGGCAAAATTGAAAATTACTGCAGGATTATTTGATTTTATCTTCAAAGTCTATCCAAATACAATGCTAATATTAAACAATAATTACTTTGAAACTGTTCAATTTTCTAGGTTCTAATTTAGGATGTTCAAGGCCTTCTTGTTTGATGACTAACGAATTGTTTTTCAGTCTCCTAATGATTGTGTGTTGTTGCAGGCTATAACGTAATTGATGGTTGGTGCGAGTGGTGAGGCAGCTGAGTCGATGCGCGGGCGCACGCGAGCGGCGGCGGGCCATGGCGAACGTGACCGACGCGTACTGCGTGCCCGGCGCCACCAGCTTCAACCGCGCCTACAGCCGCCTGCACGGCTACATCGCCATCGTCATCTGCATCATCGGATCCGCCACCAACTCAATCAACATAGCCGTTCTCAGTCGCCGGGAGATGACCTCCACAACAAACTCTATCCTCACGGGACTCGCCTTCGCAGACTTGCTAGTCATGCTCGAATACATACCCTACGTGTTGCACATGAACATTAAGATCGGACCACAAGTGAACAAGAACACTTACGCTTGGACGATATTTGTTTACTTTCACTCGATTTTTAGTCAGACTTTTCACACGATTTCGATTTGGTTAGCGGTTACACTCGCTGTGTGGCGGTATATTGCGATCGGTTACCCACAGAGAAACCGGACATGGTGTAGCAAGAAGAACACTACTATCGCTATCTTCAGTGCTTATGTGATCTGTCCCTTCCTGTGTCTTCCTATATATTTCGCCATGGACATTGTACCAAGTGAAGTGACTACCGCAAACAATTCTGAGTTTGCTGAAGACCTGTCTTTACCATTGAACAGAACAGTTTACGTTCTAGAAATGTCTAAAAACATGCAGTTGGTTAGTGCCATAATGTGGATTTACAGTGTCATTTTGAAACTAGTGCCAAGTATAGCATTATCAATATTAAGTACGTGTTTGATCTCCAAGTTGACGACCACTGAAAGAAAAAGACAGAGACTTTTAAAACGCAGTACTATCGGACCAAACGATATTGTAAGTGCCTTATTAATTATTCATAGCGTAGAATCTAAGGGAATAACTTAAATATTTGAGTGACTATACCTTCAAGCGGATTTGTCTTAGATGTCTTGATGAAGTTCTTAATTATTTATCTACTATTCGGCCTTTAGGGTAAAAAGTTTAGGAGGTTACAAAGAGGTCTAGATATTAAGTAGATATAAACGAGACTAAATAAATAAATATACGCAAAGGGTTATCCACAACGGACCATCTCCACACAATAAACCAGATAATAGAAAAACATAACGAATTTAATCTTCCTCTCTACATCGTTTTTATCGATTACTCTAAAGCTTTCGACAGCCTTAAGCACACTGCAATCTTTAGTTCATTACAAACCCAGGGCATCCATTCAACTTATATCAGTATTTTAACCAATATATATAAAATCAGCACAGCTTCTATTAAGTTACTTACTGAAGGACCACCATTTAATATCACCAAAGGAGTAAAACAGGGAGACCCACTTTCTCCGAAACTTTTCAATAGCGCTTTAGAACAAGTTTTCAAGCGTATAGCACCTGCTTGGGAGAATGTGGGCACCACTTTTGGTAATAGAAAACTGTCAAATCTACGTTTTGCAGACGATATAGTTCTTTTTTCCCACTCAGCCTTAGAAATGAACAGTATGATAGAAGATCTTTACGCGGCAAGCCTCGAGGTTGGACTCAATATAAACATGGCAAAAACCAAGTTAATGTCCAACAGATCTGATGGAAATGTGCAAATTAACGGGGAGACGATCGCACATGTCGAAGAATACGTCTACTTAGGCCAATTAGTATCTTTCCAGTCCAGGCAGGAAAAAGAAATTAGTCGCCGGACAGAAAATGCTTGGAAGAGCTATTGGTCTTTGAAACCGTTTATGAAAGGAAACTTACCCTTGATATTCATACGAAGACTAATGGACATGTGCATCCTCCCTGTTCTAACTTACGGCGCACAAACTTGGTCATTGACAGAAAGCCAAAAGTTCAGACTCGGGGTTTGCCAGCGGGCTATGGAACGCAGCATCCTCGGAGTTAAATTGACCGACCGCGTCCGAAACTCCGAGCTGCGTTCTCGAACAAAAATTATTGATGCTGTCACTAAGGCTGCAGAGCTTAAGTGGGATTGGGCTGGGCACGTTTGTCGAATGCCTCAAAATTCTTGGACAAAAATTACATCTTCTTGGGTCCCAACAGGCAAAAGACGGCGTGGTAGGCCCAGATTAAGATGGCGCGATGAACTAGACCATTTCAAAAGAGACTGGGAAAATCTTACATCTGACAGAAGCAATTGGAAAAGAGAAAGGTAGGCCTTTGCCCACTATTGGGACACATAATAGGCTATTAATAATAATAATAAACGAGACTAAGAAATAACTATTCATGAACCAGGTGATTAATTTGCATGGTTTTCAGGAAAACGGAGATCCTTATTACTTTTTTATACAGACGACCTTCAGTGGAAAAAGTAAATGGCCAAAAGGATTACCAACGTATCATCAATTACCATTTTTCCCTAAAAGCTCAAATGGCCTTTGTCGGTTTCACGAAAAATAGAGCTTATTAAACCTTTTAGCATAATTTGCTTCTCTAATTTTCATTACAATGACAAAAGGTGGCAAACAATTTAGGTAAAAGCTTGCTGTAATATTTTACTCCATATTTTGGATATCATACATAGGACTGTTTCACTAATACGAGGCAGGTTGGTACTATTAAATTAATGACAGTGAGGCAATTAAGCCACTCGTGAGGCGTTAAACCACAAATTTATAGTAATTTTGAGCGCATGATTTTAACAGTAGGTATCATGTAGGTATGCGTTGATATGAGATTTTACTTTAAATTTTGCATTATAAATGCTAATTTATTGATTTTGAAGTTGTAAATACTGGAAAAAGGAACGCGGGCCTCCGAGCATTACGCGACTGGGACTCGAACCCAGGACCTTGTCAGCTATATGACGAAAGCACATAGATACTGGAAGAAATTTCGATGGGTCAACGTAGCGGCGCGGTAGCTCAGTTGGAAGAGCATTGGACCGGTTTTCCAAAGGTCCTGGGTTCGAGTCCCAGTCGCGTAATGCTCGGAGGCCCGCGTTCCTTTTTCCAGTATTTACAACTTCAAAATGCGTTGATATGTTGGCATAAATTAATTTAACAATTACCAACATAAATTATATCTCTCAATAATTTTAATTTAAGGGTTAAGGCACGTAATGACTGGTAATTATTTATAATAGCCAAATTGACTAGACAATGTAATAAATTAATCACTTTATCTGGACATTATTCATAATAGCGTGTCAAAGTTAGCCAAAGTAATAATATGGCCTAGCCGACTTGTTTTAAGGCTAATACCCGAAGTGCGGCTACACCTAGTTTTAGCCGGTTAGAAAATCAATAGGTTAGGTTAGTTAGGCTACTTTTTTGATACCGCCCAAAATAAGGAGTAACCTAACTAACCTAACCTATTGATGTTTCTAACCGGCTAAAACTAGGTGCAGCCGCGCTTCGGGTTTTAGCCGTTAAACAAGTCGGCCAGGCCATATTATTACTTTGGCTAACTTTGACACGCTATTATGAATAATGTCCAGATAAAGTGATTAATTTATTACATTGTCTAAGCAATATAAAACGAATATCTACTTGTTTTATTACATTATCCAAGTCTTCGAAGATATTATATAAAATAGCCAGTTAATGTGATTAATTTTGTCTCAATTATCACTTTATCTAAATTGAGTAGACATTTTATATAACGGCTAGACAGTATATATAATATCCAGATTTATTACTTTGGCTGTAACATACATATATTGTACTTTTAAGTTCATATTTTCCAGTTGTGAATCCAAATAAGCCTTTTAGTATGAATAAAGCTAAGATTTTAAGAAATCTTCTTCTAAAAGTACTTAGAACGGCAAGTTTAAAATAACATTATCTAATAAAATCATTTCATACAACTGCCATAAAGGACACATGCAATAGAACTTAACTCTTTAATTCAGCTTTTATTTCCTGCGACTGAAATGGACGGAAGAATAACTTGGGAAATTCCATTTCAGTTTTATTTTACGGTTCGAGTATTTTGAGTCCATACCAACGATGGATAAAATAAACGGGCCATCAGTGTTGTTAAAATATTCAGAAAAATATCTGTAAGGCCTTTAAAAAAGTAATTTCTTCTTTTAAACAACGTTGCAAACCGTACTTGTTTTTAAATGGACATATTTATATATCTTCTTTTATTTTTATATAAAAGATTCATGAATACTTACGACTTAACTTACTTTAAACTTTAAAAAAATTACCATGGTTACTTACTAGGTGCATTCAAAGCAGTTTTACTTACATTTCTGAGTCTGTTTTAAACATTTAATTCTTTGCAAAGTAATATGCACTTAATACTGCAAAAAGCAACTGTTTTAGACTCGATTAAAATACTTTTTTTACTATACACCAAAGTTTTTGGGCTCTGTAAAACTCTATAATAATTATTATTTTTATTATCAGTCGAGGCTGTAACGACTTAAGGTACATAATTATGGGAAGTCTTGTTATTACCAAAGTAAATTAAATCTGTGTTTTTGCGTCTCAATAAACTATGATAGGTGGCAGTTGATATGAAAATGACAGAAACACGACAGAAAAAACGTCATAAAAATAAAACAAGCAATTTCCAGTTATTGAGTTTTTAACTATGGTAGAAATATTAAGCCTTGCCGTTAGCAGTTATTTGACCTCAGACTTAGCGAAGTATTCCAGCTCCACAGTTTTAACAAACTCAACATTAATTGATGAAGTTTTTGAAAAAATATTATCTTTCAATTTCCAATACAGGTGAACGTTCATTTTTACAACTCAAAATATTATTTGAACCCAATTACAGTAGATTTTGTTTTTCAGGGATACCAATTTACCTTGAGGGTTATATTTTATGAAAAATATGAAAAAGCTTTCCAAATAATTTGGCCCGTAATTAAGGTCTTGTTTGTTCAATTTGTAAATAATAAGACGGATAAAAGAGGCCATTAAAAGAAGATATTGAAAAGTAAATAAAATTTACCTTTTTCGATTTTTTAATAATTAGGGGATGTTTTATGTTATTATAATAATTGTTGATAATTATTTTAAGGATCCAAAGGACATAAAACCCCTGCTGATAATGCAATAAAATAAAAAACTTATTACCTTTTTTTTTAAAAATAAGTTTTTATAACTTTTTTACGATTTCCTATTTCCAAAGTTTTTTTTCGTTATTTCTGTTTTATGTGATCATATAAAATATAGGAGTAAAAATAGTTCTAGCATTGTTTGTTTTGGGTTTGTTTCTTACTTTTTAAAAGGTTTCTTTATATCAAATTCATACCAAACAACATTCGCATTCCCTAAATAGCCCATTATTCTTTTATAAGAAGCTTAACTCTAGAATCAGTTTGATATCTTACACAAACTTTCAACCAAAATATTTTTGTGAAGACCGATTTATCGTATCTAATCCGACCACACAACATTTCTATATATATTCTATATATTTGTGGATAGTAAATTTGAAATACATTCCAATATGAATCGAAGCATAACGTCCGTATATTTGTTGAATAGACTATCAAAGTTAAATCTTACCTTGCTGTTACAGTATACCTATAGATTTTCATGTTGTGACTATTTGCACATTTGATTGGAGTTTCGATCGTTAGCACGTTTGGGTATTTTGACCTTTTTTGTCAGCGTATGCGACATAAGAAGGATTTTCGCAGTTAAAGAGCTGCAATTACTTAAACCTTTTTTTGGTTTAGCGTGAATTACGTTTTTAACGTAGTTCCTGTAGGGGATTGGCTGGGACCTTTGACTACCTAAATCACCTAATGAACATTTTTGCCAAAGGCACAAAGTGTTTCCCGGTGGAATAGCACCTACCCGGTACCAGGTCATGGTGAAGCGTAAGGTGTTTTACTAATAGCCGAACTTGAGCCCTTCTTGCTCTAATTCATGAAATTAGAATTAGTTTATTAAAATAATATAAATCATTAGGCTTCAGCTGCTTTGAAAGATAAGAACTGAATAATTTGGCTTTTTGTCAAAGCAGAATTGAGTTAATACAGCTTTATGATAATAAATATATTGTAAAAATAATATTTTGCCATCTGTGGGCTAAGGATTTAGGTTCTTTGTAATCAGTTGAACAGGGATTACCAATATTCAATATATTTGATATTGGTCTTTTATTAAAAAGTTAATTAGATCGTACCCATTTTATTCCAGATGTTCATTTTTCATGTACAAATCTACGTGCGATTCATTTGTTTTTTTAATTATTCTTTCGCTTAATTGGAAATTTCAATTAATTAGAAACAACTGTATTGGCAATTAAAAAGCACTTATTTTTTATATTAAAGTGTGCAACTTCTATTTAAAACTTTTGAATTAAAACATTAAATAAGATATTTTGTGTTTAACAGAGCATTTTCTCATAGAAAATGAATTTATTTTCAAGTTTGATCAGCACCAAGTTGCTAGTATGTTCAACAGAACGACAACGGTACATGGTGGTTCACTAATAATTGTAAATAATGCCTTAAAGTACAAGGAACGTAAGGATATAGTATGCTTGTCTGTTGAACTAAATACAGAATTATCCTGCATAGAGTTGACACACTGTATAGTTTTGTGTGTATATAGGCGTCCTAAATCAAATTATGATATTTTTGAGTCCGTGATGGAAGATGTTTTATTCAAATTAAGTAATTCAAACAAAAATATTTTCGTGTGTGGGGACTTCAATATTGATTTATTAGAGAACTCATCTATGAGTAGAAATTTAATTAACCTTTTTAAATGTTTTAATCTATGTAATTTATTTTTAGAACCAACGCGAATTACGGGATCCACGGCTACCTGTTTAGACAACATTTTTTCAAATGTGATCCCAGTCAGTTCATCTATCATAAATAAACTTAGATCCGACCACTGTGGTCAATTAGTTACTATAAAATACCAAAGGGATGAGCAGGTTGCTAAAAAGTTAAAGGTCGTTCCAGTCAGTCGAATGCGTCTTGAGAGATTTAGGAATGTAATGAGTAATAATATACCCCTAGACTCTTTATCCGAAAACGTTAATGAACAGTATGGCAAATTATGCAGTCATATAGAAAGTATAAAGAAAACTATTTTTACCACTAAAACAGTAAATACAAGAGATCATAAATCATTTAATGATTGGGCGACCATAGGTATACATGTAAGTAGAAAGAAATTGTATGATCTTTATGACGAAAAATCTTATAACCGTAGTGCTGCTTTTATATCGTATGTTAAAAACTACTCTAAATTGTTTAAAAAAGTATGTAATACAGCAAAGTCACTTTACCTTAAAAGTAAAATCGAAGCTAGTTCTAACAAAACAAAAACCACATGGAAAATTATAAATAGCGAAACGGGAAAATCGAAGTCTTCCAATAACGAGTACGAACTTTTCATAAATGGTAAAACTATCAAAGAAGATGGAAAAATAGCATCAGCGTTTGAAAAATATTTCAGTGACATTCCAGTTTTGACCACGAAGTCACTTAGCTCATCGCCTGTGGTCGCTGAAGCGCTTCTAAAGTGCCATGTTAGTGAGGGCAAGGAAATTTTTCATTTTAAGCCGATTGAAGTATTAGATGTAATAAAAGTTTTCAAAACCATTGGTGTAAAAAATACCATGGATCTATCGGGCTTATCTGTTAAAATTATCAATTCAGTTATAGACTTTATTGCACCTGCTCTAACAAAAATATTTAACAATTGTGTAGATGCAGGTGAGTTTCCTGATTTAATGAAACATAGTAAGATCATTCCTTTATTTAAGTCGGGTAGTTCCACAGACCCTACAAACTTTAGGCCTATATCAATCCTACCAACTTGTAGCAAAATCTTTGAAAAACTTATTCTTAACCAACTTTTGGCACATTTCAATAGGAACAACCTCCTTCATAATAAACAATTTGTGTTTACAAAAGGTCGATCAACCACGGACGCTGGTGTGAAACTATTTGAGGTTGTGGTTAGCGCTTGGGAGGGCAAACAGGATGCCCTGGGTATATTCTGTGACTTGTCTAAGGCGTTTGACTGTGTCGAACACGATACGTTGATTAGGAAACTCAGTCATTATGGTGTAAGGGGTACCGAACTTAAACTTTTTACCTCATATTTGAGTGATAGAACTCAGAAAGTTGAAATAAATTGCGAAAGATCACAGGGATCAGTTGTAGGTATGGGGGTTCCCCAGGGGTCGATATTGGGCCCATTTTTGTTTTTAATTTATATAAACGATTTACCATACATGGTAAAGAATAATCATGAGATAGTATTGTTTGCTGATGATACTTCGTTAGTATTTAAAATTAACAGACAGGAAACAAATTATGACGACGTGAACAATGCACTTTCTAATGTTGTAAAATGGTTCAATGTGAACAATCTAGTTTTAAATGATAAAAAAACGAAATGTATAAAGTTTTCGGCACCAAATGTAAAGCAAGTAGAGACAGATTTGAAATTAAACGGCAACAAGTTAAACCTGGTAGACAATACCGTTTTTCTTGGAATAACTGTCGACTCCAAACTACAGTGGGGACCCCATATAGCACAACTGGGGAGTAGGCTTAGTTCTGCGGCATTTGCGGTTAAAAAAATTCGTTCACTGACTGACATTCATACTGCTAGGTTAGTTTATTTCAGTTATTTTCATAGCCTAATGTCCTACGGAATCCTACTCTGGGGAAACGCTGCTGACATTAAAACGATCTTTGCGCTGCAAAAACGGGCCATTCGCGGAATTTATAAACTTAGTAAAAGGGAATCTCTCAAGGATCTGTTTAAGGAGATTAGTATTTTGACCCTTGCTTCACAGTATATTTTTGAAAACATTATGTTTGTGCGTAAGAATATTGATAGGTTTGAAACTCTTAAGGATAGACGTTTAATAAATAATAATGAAGCAATGACTAGGAACGACCATAAATTAGTTTTTCCAAAATGTAGGTTGACAAAAAGCACAAAGTCTTTTATAGGAATGTCAATAATTATATATAATTCAATCCCTGAGTCTCTACTGTCCCTGCCTTTTAACGTTTTCAAAAAAACTATTAAGCTCAAACTGTGTAGTAAAGGCTATTATAGCATCCAAGACTTCTTAAATGATAAGAAAGCTTGGGATTAAAACTCTTGCAGGTTTCTTGTAGGTATTATGTATAAGACTGTTTACACTTTGTATAAAGATATTGGTTGACGTAATTGTACGTGCATCATAATAATTTACCTTATGTACCTTGACGATACTTAACTTTAAGTATGTACTTTTATTGTTTTTTTTTTATGTTTTTAATTATTCATTTTACTTTATTTTTTGTACTATTTTCTCGTTCTTCCTCTCTCTGTTTTAACTTATAGCAGGTGTTTCCAATTAATTAGCTGTTTTGTGAGGTTCCTTAGTGCCTTGTTTGGCCCAGAGTAGTCATGCTCGCCTCGAAAGTTACTGGGGCGGTGGCGTTGTGTCAACGGGTCGCCCAACTCCCTCTAATATGGTTGAGTAGGACGATGGCTGGAGCTCACGTCATACTTGTGATCAGGTGCCGCCTTCGGGAAACGGTCTGCTCTGGTTCCGAATTGTGGCGCGGGAAGTTTCCTCAATTAGTTTTCTAGCATTTTAATATTTTTTAACTTTAATAATGTTGAGCGGGGAGGTACGAGAAAATAATTTATATGTTCACTGTATGTACACTATATAAATTATGATTGTATAATTTTGAAAAGAGTGCCGAGAGTTTTTTCCGCCAGCTTTTTCTCTCGGTCTACTACGGCTATTGCTGATGAATGTAGGGGTGTCCCGTGACATCTTTTTTTATTTTTTATTTTATGCTTTTGACAATGTATAAGAGATTAGTTTTTAATCCTACGTACAATAAAGTAATTTCATTTCATTTCATTTCATTTCATTTCATTTCATTTCATTTCATTTCATTTCTTCTAACCGGCTAAAACTAGGTGTAGCCGCACTTCGGGTATTAGCCGTAACATATCCATCGCTACTCAGTCACTCCATCTGTTTCTACCCAATTTTTGGTACAAGGCAGGATCCATTTTGATTACGCCTTATCTATACTTATAATAAACCTGTAGAGAGGTCAATTCTGTACATGAAACATATTTCCAAAATAACTACCAGGGGGTGATTACTCTTACGTTTATAACACTCTCAGTCATCCCTAATTAAAAAAGTTATAAACTATTCCTTAAAACAGAATCATAGAAATCGGTATAGAATCACCAAAGGTATAAAGGGTAAACTTCTCATTCCCACGGGAAACCAACTCAACGCTAACGGAGTTGCTACTATAATCGATTAACTATAGGTATGTGCTCCTAACTAGTACATTACTCTCATACAACTTTAGTATATTCTAACTATTATAAACCAGCCTGTTAAACCAGAATTTCACGACCAGCAGTTTTGACGACCTCTGTGGTGCAACGGTATATACCTATACCGAATTGCTAAGCGGATGTTTCCGAGTTTGATACCCGGGTAAGGCCAATACTTTAGGAGGAGTTAGCGGCCAAACATACAAACAGAATTAGCGACATAGATTTATACTATGTAATGATAATGATGATGATAATGGTTATTTCTCCCTCAGGCCGAGAAGCAGTGCCTAGCGGAGGAGGTGTCAGTGCGCCGGTCGAGCCGCACGGACCGCACCACGCGCATGCTCCTCGCGGTCCTCGGGCTGTTCCTGTCTACGGAGGTGCCGCAGGGACTGCTGGGGCTGGCCAGCGCGTTGGCACCGGACTTCTTCAAGAGCTGCTATGGGATGTTTGGTAAGTAGTTAGTTTTAAATCCCTACGCTTGTTTTATCTATAATCCTACTAATATTATAAACGTGAAAGTTTGTGAGTATGGATGTATGGATGTTTGTTACTCTTTCACGTAAAAACTACTGGATGGATTTTGATGAAACTTTGCAGTAATATAGGTTATACATCACATATAGGGTAATTTTTACCGCGGGAAAACTTATCATTCCCACGGGAAACCGACTTCCACGCGAACGGAGTCGCGGGCGGCCACTAGTTTTATATAACTACTAGTTTGATTTTCCCGTGGGAATGAGACTTATTACTACGGTAAAAATTATTCTATTTCTAGCCCAGGCTGTTGAACTTCCAAAATATAATCCAGCAGTCGCACAGCTAGTCAACTAAGTTTTTCATAAAAAATCCAAGAACATTAAATTTGACCCTTTGGTTTGGTCATACAAAAAAAACCTGGAGTTGTCCTTCTGGCCGTCGTATAATGGCGGGGCCACGGGAATGTCCTGTTGAGGCCCTCGCCGCGAACCCACCGACGGCTGGCCACCGAGGCAGCCCCCTCAAGTTTGGAGGCGCGCTGGGACAAACCGCGGCGCGCCTACCCCCTCACGTTCCCTTGGTTAGCTACCGACCTAGCCCTGTGTCGGCAGCCTGGGAACCACCCCAGGGTCTTCGGCCCTCTGCTGACCTGGGACCTCGCCGGCTGGAGTCGCCGACGCGCCACTGCGGGGACAGTGGCACGCCGCCGAATGTGCCCTGGGCCGAGAAGAGGGGTTTCCCCACCACCCCTTCCTCAGCCCACCTCCAATCCAAATCGCGGAGGATCGGATGCCGCGGCCGCCACGCCGCACCACCCGACCCCCCACGATTACCCCCCTGGGCGCTCAACAGAACGGAGCCTCCCCTCCTGGGGTACAACTGACCGGGACGAGCCCGGCCAGAGCCTCCCCCCCGGGCGCATCAGCACGCTGGGCTCACGCCCAGCTGGAGCAGCCCCCCTCTCGTGGGCCGGTCTACCTCACGACCATCCCCTTGTGGGACCGCTTAGCTTCCCCCAGTAGCTGGCTTGCTACGGGATACTAAGCCCCCCCGCCGCGGCAAGGCGCGATCCCTTGGGGGGGTTGGTTTGGTCATACAGGGTCTTTCATTAAGCGTGTCCTATCTTTACATTTAAATAAAACAAAGTGTGTGTGAGATATTACCGATACTGAATAGCGGAAAAAATAGGATACATTTTACCGCGGGAATGAGCCTCATATCCACGGTAAAAGCCATTTAGCTGCGGGTGAAAGAAACCGCAGGGCGGTGGCTAGTAGTAAATAAAAAAAACCAAATTCAGTGTCAATCAATACTTATAGTTAAAAAAAAAGTAAATATAATACAAGCATTCGAGCGTATAAGACAGTCAATATGTTTTCCGAAACAACGTCGTTCGCAACTACGTCATTCGAATTTCTTACATTTCGAACCTATGAGGCAGCGGAGAAAAAATTCGCACCAGCGTGTGTCGCACAAACGGAATTCGAAACTACGTAGCGGAACCGTTGTTGGTTTTTAGGCTACCTATGTAATGTTTTGTTTTCAAAAAGAAACCACGCATGTTATAGTTAGACCGGCCCCTATTCTTTCTGCTACAAAGCACTTGCATCATTCTATTTAACTTTCGCAATCCGAGAAGGAGGACCTTGCTCAATTAGTGGGACATAATAAATTGCTATTTTTATTATTTTATCTTCATCAACGCGCTAATTGGCAAGGAAACTTGTCTTAGCAAAATAAAAGAAAGAAGTTACAACTTTTAAAAATAGATGTTGTATTTATTCTCTAACTAGTGGCCACCCGTCGGTTTCCCGTGGCAATGAAATTATTTTATTTATTCCGATGAATAACCTATATTACTGCAAAGTTTCATCCAAATCTGTTTTTACGTGAAAGATTAAGAAACATCTATCCATCCAAAGCTCCATCCAAACATCCATCCGTACATCCATACATACTCACAAACTTTCACGTTTATAATATTAGTAGGATTACGCCTTACTTAACAACTGTTGATTCAAAGTCGCGTAAAGGGCCACTAGCCTTGACTTTATGTATATCTACATTCAAACCTAAACTTTGTTAGTTTGTTTTAAACAAGGCTGTTAAAAAGACACAGTATGCGGGCTAGAGGTCAACATATGAATGTTGAATGTCAATGACATGTTGATAGTGTCACACACATGTTACACAGTCAGATAGTTCAATACGATTTGGTTTAAAACTTTTATGCGTTTTTGTTGGTCGATGTTTGTGCAGAAAGGAAAAAGTTTGATTGTAGAATATTTCTATTATATTAAGTAGTATATACGTAAATTATACAATAGAATGATATTTTCCTCGGCTTTATTAAAGTTTTCGTTAATATTATAGTAGGCAAGTACTTAAACATATTTAAAGTCGCTTCAAAAGAGATAAATTAACTGTTAAGGGATGAAAAGCTCTAACTTAACACAGCTACGTTCATACCTCATTAAAATTCAAATCAATTTCCAGAAAAAATTAAAAGACGCGAAGCTATTAAAAATGTATAAATTGATGTAATCATTGAATAACAGTTGGACGTAGGTACCTACCCTCTAATGATAATGTTACCCTCATTTTAGCAGTAAGTGTTTTTATTACGGTTTCTTTTATGACTCATTAAGAGAAAAGATTTTGATGCGGTTATAAACCATTTAATACTTGTTTTCGCTGTAAGTGTGCAATCAAGATTGGAAGTTAATTGTTTTTGTAAATATTTCTGTATATTGTAGTACTTTTTTGTGTAACCTATGTATACAGCTAAAGTAAGAAAAAAACTTTTGGGTGAAATTTCAGCTAAATAGGTATTACTTAGTTTTACGTTAACACTTTAAATCTGCACAATCTTGTTAAAGTTAAGGACCTTATATAGGTATATTAACATAAAGTAAACATAATTAACAGACGTTAACGGTATTTAAATAAGATCTTAAAACAATGTAGGTATAAAGATTAACCGGCGGGCACGTGGAAGGTGACATACCCCCCCAGCTTGTCCATATTATGATCTATTTATAAATGGCGTTGATACCTTACCCCTTACGGACTCACATCGCTGTCTGTTTGCTTGCCTGTCTGTCTGTCGGTCTATAATTTGCACGGACTCGCATTTGGCCAGTTTCCACAATAAAATACTGCGTTATAACAATGCTATAACTATAACTGATACATATATTTTTCAGAATACCACTTACTTATACTAAGATAATAACTGACAAGTAAAATACACACATGGGAAGCGTTGTCCTATTATTAACTTCAAGCCATTACATTTTCCATGAAAATTACTTTTAATAGCCCTGCTAATTTACTCGTAGTTCGAATGAAAGGCTGGTAAGTAATTTCTCTTTAATTTTACTTAGTTTCATACTTTATGCTCAAACTTTTATTTGTTGTGTCGGTTAGTGATAAAATTCCGTTTAAACTTTTAACATCTTTAGGAAATTCAATTTTACGTCAAAACTCAGCAAATAATGCCTTAATTAACCTAAATCTTTCGAGGTGATCGATCTCTCTTTTTCTAAAATGGATCGTATACCTACTTGTACTGTAATTTCCATTAACTTTTCTGCCTCAGGCTTCGTTCAAGGCGACGTGTTAAATATTAATGAATCAGTAATTATGCGGGTATGTAGAAAACAAAATGGCGAAGGTAATTTTGGGGTGAACAGTGTGATGTACCTAGTTGTTATAACGTTAACATAATTATAATCTACGAAGTATAATAATTTTACACAAAAATGTCGTCTGTGTAAATATTTTAAAGTTTCTATGCACTATTTAAGAAAATAAAAGTCAAGGTTCTTTATTACGTTGCGTAAATAAGGGACAAATTAGTTTAAAACATTTAAAGTCGTCAAGAAATTTCATAGCTTTATTATAAAATTTTATTTGCAGTGTACCTGCTCATCAAAAAACGTTATATAGATAACATAACAACAAATAACGTTTAATTTGGATCAAAAGCGGGTATTCATTTCCATTACCTAACGGGTAATAAATTGTCATACAAAATAAATAAATATTTTTTATTTCGGGGAGTTTTAAAAAATAACCTTATAAAATGTACACATTTATTACAAAGCTTTCAGGTCGATTGCAACTTCAAAAGCACCTTGCATATAAATTTTGCCATCATACAGGGTGATTCATTAGTGGCTCTCGACCCGAAGCATGTATGCAAACAACGGGCAGAAGCCATTTTTAATATCAAAAGTGGGTAAAAAAACACGTTTTAAATTATTTTTTTCGTTTTTTTTGGAAAATACAGTTTACAGGCGCAAATTGATAATTTTATTCTACTCCTGCAAAATTATTTAAACAAAAAACACATACTTCATACGTACACGTTTTGGCGGAATCATTCCATCCCTTTCGGTTCGATACTTGCGGGCCACTTACGAAACACGTTCTATAAACATTTTATCATGTTAACTTTTTGGTTAATCTAATGCTTTCAGTCAACGCAGTCACTGCTCTTGTTAAGAAATGTTATGCTTTGTTACCCACTGCATTGAGACGTTGCTTAACTTAATAAGAATCTTGCAAACAAAAATTTTATTTTTTCATTTCTGTACAAGATTTTAATAAAGAGTTCGAGGAATATTGTCTCGAAGGAGATACAAAGTTTTTACTTTTTAAGAATGTTTTTGTTAAAAAATACAAATGGTATAGAATTTCATTTTCTCATGTAAAAACCTGTTAAAGAGTAATACTATATGATTTCAGCTTTGAGCATAATTAATGTCATTTTAAGTAATTTGAAAAGCTGAATTCAATAATAAATCTGGAAAGGAAACGTAATATGAAACTATCAATTACATAAAGGTAAAGGTATAACTAATCAACCCAATCTTGTATTAGCTTTTGGTAGCTCTTCATATTTATCCGACAATTCACTATCTCTTGGCACCCTTACATTGTTTAATACAAGAGACCTATAAAACATCTGAGCACCAACCCTGCAGCGTAGTGATGCCCTGTAATCCGTTTGATTCCGTTAATCCGCAACCCAGGACCTTAGCAGATAAGCCTGGCCAAACTTACTTTACCGTCCTTTATTAACTCGTAAATATTTCCTAAACATTTAATGAAAATAAGTCTGTTATGAGAAATATTATGCGTGACGTAATAATTATGCGGAATAATTATTATGTTACGTCGACTTTGCTTGGTAATTGGTTGTAAAAGGTAGGAGGAAAATTATATTTTTCGGTAAAATTTGTAAGGAGAATTATTTATGGTATAAGATAATGTAACCTTCTTTTTATGTAATTTGTTTATTATATTTCCGGTCTTCTTAAGAAGAAAAGTTATTTATGTAACAGAATTCTGACAAATATTTGTCATTTTATGTATTTTCTGAGTAACATGTATTTACCTTCGTGTTGTCATGATACATTTTCATTTATTTGATGCATGCAAAAGACAGTTCGTAAATAGGAGATGTTACCTAGTTGGTACAACTAAATAATTGTACAACTGTTTTATATATAAACTACCCGATTAATTCTTTTTTTGAGTACAAATACGGTTTAGTTTTGAAGTTATAGATACTTGAAAAAGGAACGCGGGTTTCCGAGCATTGCGCTACTGGAAATCGAACCCAGGACTTTTGATATCGATTATCAATTTTCGAATCAGGCCGCCAGTTATAAATTGCAACAGATAATTGGACTTTGCTCTATACTACAATACTGTGAAATAATCTTCATTGTAGCGCAGTTATGAGAACTACGGATTTAAAAAATGAACACTTCACAAAATAATTGGTTTGTTTATACTATTTTATTCTACTGATTTTTTAAACCCTTAGGTAGGAAACTAGTAAAAAGGTTTTACTTTTATAATTAAGTATGTCTCTTGGGTTTAAAAAATATATTACACTTGCTTTGTTTAGTTAATGACTAAGAGTAAAAAATAAATACAAAAAAAAGAGAAAAAAAAAATTACTAACAGACTGCTTTGACAGTTAAGTGTTAAGTTTAAATAACAAATCTTAAATAATTTATATATTGGGTTGGGTGCCAATAATTACGCAGCTGAATATCGTTTCTAGTAGGAATGAGATACTTTATCGCTGTAAAAGTACCCTATGTGTTATTTATTCCTGGTACTATCTATTCCTGCTCATTATTGTGTCAAATAATAACAAACACAAACACTCATTCTCTGACATTCTCGCATTTATTTTATTTGTAAGATTTGTAAGAAGAATGTGATCGTGCGTTAGAATAAGCCACTCAATTTATCGTCCTTTATCCCGTCTTCATACGTATCCCAAATAATCCCAATTCAATTCTTCACGCCATTTCAGTGGCCGACAAACTATCGACCAACAGTGAACTTTTCTATCTGGATGCATAATGAAAATTCGCACCGACCAAACTTCACAGGAAAAGGACTTTTCTGTTCTTTTTTAACCTTTCATATGACAAAAATGGCTAACTAAATTCTCCGAGGCACGATATTCAATTTGCAACAACGGCTTCATGAGTTTCAGAGTACTTTCCTGCAGGAGTGCCGGACTACGTCATATTTTACCTTCAAAAATATGAACCCGCTAGCAGAGCTTTATCATTAGCCTTCAGCAAGTCATGGCTGTCTGAACTCTTTGGGTAAAAAATATAGAAAGGCGAGTGAGATTGATACAGAGAAAACTGTCCACCCAAAGAGTGTAGGTAGTATACTGTATATACATATTATACCTACTGTATATTACAAATACTTACCTAAGCATATAAAAACATTTATAATTATATTTTTCAGAAAGGACCGATCACTTTTTATCTATGTTCCAGCACAACTTAATCGATTCAAAAATATATTTTATTTGTATAATGCCTCGTTATAGGATTTTAAATAGGTTTTATCTATGCTTATTTAATTAACACGCAAGTGACTCTGCGGTTTAAGACTAGTTTTGTAAAAAACACACTGCAATAATATGTAGGTATATTTGTACTGTAACCACTCTCCCTAACTGTTTGCTTTACCATTAGAATAGATGTGGATATAACATATGCTTTATATTACAGTAATTCAAAAATTCAATTTCCTAAATGCTCTTACGGTGTACGTACTGTGTGCCAATCACAGCAGAAACTCTTTGAAGTATATTTACAAAGAAATGGCTGAACTTTCCAGTCCAGTATGATACAAACGAAAAGGTATAATAAAACACTTGGAGAATGTTTTGTATCATTATTCATAATATTGAGAAAAAGCAAATATTTTAAGATGAAAATCTATTTAAAGTTTGCATATGATTCACTTGTTGAAAATCTTTATTAATTGCGAAAAAATGTTGGTCTCCAGACAAAGTCGCTTAAAACTTATTTCTTAATGTATTTCGGAATCAAAAAGAGAATTAAAAAACTTTTTTTTTACACACTTTTCTGTTTTATAAAAAAAAAGTAATTTAATTTGAATTTGTATTTGTGTTTCTCCTAGAATCTAGAACGTAAGTAATTATCTTCTTCCCCTCAAACTTTCGCGCTCTTGCCATCCTGACTATGGCTATCATATACTTACATACAAAGTAAAGTAGGTAACAAAACTAACTCATTTTCTGAGATGATGGAAGATCTCTACAAACTTCCAATTTTGCTTTTCTTAGGAAAAATATAATTAGTTGCCTACATTAGAATGAGTTATACTATTATAAGATAATTAATGGTTAAGGTTTAAATCAACAAATAAATAAAATAGAGTTTTGTATTAGCTTTTAAAAAACGCTACCTACGAAAAACATAATTCACGTATAGTTATATGTATATAGGTAGAAAATTTAATACGGAAATATCAAATTGACCGGTCAAAAACACTGATAACGAAACAGGGGCAGTGCTTCATAATATAACATATCCTGTTCATTGATTGCCTAATAGAATAATATGAGTAACAGAGACAAACATAGTACTATCTGTACCTACTTAAAAACAATGGAAATTAAATAGTATAATTACCTTTTTCACACGATTTGGCAGTTAGAGAGATAGCACTAATAAACAGTAGGTACATACTTCTTACGTATACGTGTATTATTATTAGTATTTTTATAGATTTAAATAGTCTTATAATAAATAGGCTTTTGCCCATTTTCATCAACATTCCCTTAATTTAGAGGGCACATTGAGCACTTGTAAAATATTAAATCAAATTATGTTATTTGACAGTGAAGTACCTACTCATATTCATTGTATGGGGATTAGATAGGTAATACATAATTATGAGTCTCTTACCCAAAATTGTATTCGCGTCAGTTATAATTGAACTCAGGCTTTGATTTGCACGAAGATAAGATAATAATATAATAATAATAATAATTTATTTATTTCAGTCCATTACAAAAACCATAGGTACATATCAAGTTAAATAATAAAATTAAAATTTAATATCTTATGCAATTAGTCAATACAAATAAAAATGTCTAAGTTATGATTAAAAAATAAATAAAAGAATAGCGATACAAAATTAAATGGTAGTTAATTAAAAAGATAGAAGATCAAAACATGTTTTTTTTCTATCATTGAACACCAAAGTAGGCTTTCTGCTGTCCCAACAGGAGCATATTCCAGTGATTGTGAAAAGGATTATCACACCTAGACTCAAAAGTTTTGAGGATACCGTTGCTACTCTCCCTTGATCGCTTGCGCAATGATGCAGCCTTTTTACGCATGATAGCTTGAAAGCCATCTGTGCGCGCTTCTGCGAACATAGTAGAGGCGCTACAGTACCTGGGCTACTTCATGAGCATTCTGAAAGTGTTGTTATACTGAATGCGTAGAGTCTCCATAGAGCGCTTGGTGTAGTTTGTCCACAAGCTGCTAGAGTAAAAAGACTGGCAGTAAGCCTTAAATAAAGTAATTTTGACCTGAGCTGAGCAGCGAGTGAATCTAGGTATAATCATGTTGCCCCGAACAGCTAACGCTCTGCGCTCTCTTTCTACGTCTTCATCATCCTTTAGGTCTTCAGTAATGATGTGGCCCAGATATTTGACCTTATTGACCCGTTTAAGAGCCTCACCATGGAGTGAAATCGGTGGAACCTGTACTGGTTTAAGAGAGCCGCTTTTAAAAAGTAGCACCTCGCTCTTTAGTGCATTATACTGCAAACCATGCTGTCTGGCATATGTTTCACAGCCTCTTACAAGTTTTCTAATCGATCCAACTGTAGGGCCAAGCAGTACCATATCGTCTGCGTAACTGATGTTATTGAAACAGTTATCGTCGACATAACAACCCGTATGAGTGCCGCTAAGCCCCACAATTAATTCGTTGACATATAAGTTGAATAACAGAGGCGAGCTCAACCCGCCCTGCCTTACACCACACTCAAGGGTATATGCATCAGACAGAGCCCCAGCCCATCTCACTTGGTTCTCCTGATGTTGGTACCAGTGTTTAAGCACATTTATAACGTCCGCCGGGACACCTGCTGTTACCAACTTGTGCCAGAGTCTGTCATAACGAACTCTATCAAAAGCTTTTGACAGATCTAGGAAACACGCGTACACCGGCGTCTTCCTGTCAGTATAATACTTAACAGCCTGCTTAAGACACAAAATGGCTGCTTCAGTAGAGAGTCCAGCTCGAAAACCAAACTGAGCGTCGTGCAACTTAACATGTTTTAATAATGTGTCATTAATCAGGCTGTCAAATACTTTGGCAATTATTGTTGCAAGTGAGATGGGCCGATAATTATTCATGTCTGAGCTGTCACCAGATTTTGACGTAGTTATCGGGACTACAACCGTTTTAATGGTTTAAAGAGTTAATTAACCAGCTACTGTGTCAAAGTGAGTAATATAATATATTAAGTTACTAGTGGCCGCCCGCGACTCCGTTGTCATTCCCGTGTGAATGAGAAATTTTCCCGCGGTAAAAAGTACCCTATATGTTATTCTGATGTACCTACAACCTATATTATTGTAAAGTTTCATCATAATACGTTCAGTAGTTTTTTCGTGAAAGAATTACAAACATCGATACATACACACAAACTAGTAGGATTATTTCAAGTTTAATACAACTACTATGTCAGTAGTTACATTTTCTGTTGTATTTTCATCTAATCTTCACGTTTCAAACGAAAAAAATAGTTTTACAACCTTGTTACTCTTTAATTAACTTCATTACGACCTCTGCGGCGCAGCTGTATGTAATTTTGTTCATAGTGTTATCGAAATTGACTCGTGCATAGATTTAAAAAGGTTTTCCCCTGGTAAATTTTGAGGTTCTAGAAAAATCAAGTTTTCCCTTATGTTAGACTCATATAGCTGATGTGATATTCTGAGGATTCATTATTTCTTATTATTATTTACATACCTACCAGCTTTCGCCCCTTCAATGCAGTTCAGTGCCATTTCCCGTGGCATTAAAATATTATCTCTCAGTATAAAGTAAGCCATATGTTATTCCAGCATATAGTCGATTCATATACCAAGTTTCGTGCAAATCCGTTAAGTAATTTGTGCGTGAAGAGTAGGTAACAATTAATTACACATACCAATTTAAAAAACATTCACTTTTTTAATGTAAGTAAGATTCGTAAGACTGTTTGGCGACAGCTTTCCTAAAGTTTTTGTTTGTGTAGATAGTACTTGATATTATTTCGTCTTTATTTCCATGAATGAAATGAGTCCTCATTATCACCACCCATGAATAGGTGACCTCTAGCACATCTCTAGTGTCTCCATTCTTCAGAAGCATGTTAAGTCGTTGACACACTTGTTAAATGACGTCAGGTGCCTTGTGTAGGGTTTGTAAGATCCTTAGAAAAGCGGTCCTTCAGCGGTGGTATTTTTCATTGTATTTTTTTTCTGTTATTTCAGAGAGTAACACAGATTACAAAACTTTTCATACAAAAGCAGATTATGATAGTTTGTTGGTTGGAACCATATAAGTGACGTACTAACTTTACGTCGGACACTATGCCTAATTCATACAGAATAAAACGATTAACTTTAACGAATACGATACAATCGCATAAAACAACTAAAGAGTTATACTGTTTAACTTATAAATAACTTAACTGGTATTCGTCCTGGAGTCTCAGTTCGAAAATTGCCGAAGTTTGCGACAAAGCCAGTTGTTGTGACAAGTTCATTGAAAACTGAATTAGGGTAATTGTACTTAGTTAACTCAATAGCTTACTTCTCCGACAATTTTTTTAATTACTGCTTCTAATCGCATTCGAAATGTATTAAACGAGTAGGTAGATAGTTTAATGAATATATTATTAACTTTAACGTGTTTTTTTTTGTTTTTATTGGAAAAAATATATTTTTACGTAAAGATCTTTGTAGGTATTTCTTACTTAAGATTTAACCTTTAAGTAAGACCAGCTGTTACCCTCCAGGGTTCTTGTAAGACCCTATTACTAGGATATTTCTGTTCGTCTGTATCAAGGCTTTGTGCATTGAACCGTAATACCTACATTGTTATAGTCACATGCTGCGTTTGATAGATAAAATAGTTTTTTTTTAAAGTGTTTCCATAAAAAATATGTTTAACAAAGAAAAAAAAACATCTCTTGTTTTTCTACAGAATTAACTAACTTAACCCAATATTGTATAAAAGCTAAATCTTTTTCAGTGTCGAAAATATGAAAATATAGAAAAAGGGTTCCCTATAAAATAAATATTGCTCGTGCTAACAATATACTAAATAAACACGTTCCTTTTTCAAAATGGTTATTGTCTTCTTTAAGAGTTTTATCGGAAAATTAGGCTCGCAGGTTCACACGTAAAAAATATATATTACTTTTTAAACAAAAAATGAATTGCCCCGCGAGGCTGTATTTACATAAATACTGGCTGGAAACACTCGTAACTTTTTTGAGGTTGAGTTAAAAAGTTTTTATTACACTTTATTTCAAGCTTAGGGTGTTTTTTTAACTTAAGGCTAAGGAATTTTATACAATTTTGTATGTTTTAAATGGCACTAGTATGAACTGTATTATTTCATAAACAGTCGCGAATTAAATTCGTTCGAATTTCCACGGGAGCTCAAACCAAGTTATCTAATTGGAACAATAGGAATTTAAAATTATACGAAATTATAAAGGAACTACTTTAGGTGCTTTGAAGCATTTTTTAAAACTTTGACTTTAGACTGCTATGGTAACTTATGTACCTGGTCTAGAGACAACCAAAAAAAGGTTATTGACCTTAACATTAGGTTTACAAAACATTTATATCTAGTCGTCCCAACTGCCTCGCAACTGCAAATTTAAACTTTTTCTGTGGCTGTTACTAAATTACTTGCGTCTGGACGGGTCATGTGGTAGGTGTTGAGATAAATTAAAAGAATAGCCGCCTACGTTAAAAATGGTCGAATAAGAGACTTTTTACGTATAGAAAACTATACCTACACTATTATTTATAAATTGAAGAGATTTGTTGACCGAATTCAATTTTAATACAACTGTTTGTGGATGACTAAAGAGAGTTAAACGTTTGTTTTAATTTTTGTACGACTGTGATTTTAATTTGAAATAATATTCTTTGTGAATCATCGGAAGAAAAACAGCTAATCAGCTGCATGATATCATGCGCTGCGAAAGTTATGCGATTCCACTTACTGCATGAAGGTGTCGAACTAACAAAACGCAATATACCTATTTATATCTTATCAATAAGTTAAAACATATTATAAAACATGATAAGAGTTTCTAAATGCAAACAAGGAAATAATTATTATTTTTTAATTTATTTGTATCCTAATATAGGTGCAAGAGATTAAATACTACCGATATAATATATATTTGTATCAAAAGCTAATAGAAGCGGATCGGCTGAGTCACGTAGCGAGTGGAAGATTGATGCCAGATTATAGCTGATGCTCCAGAAACGTGTCTAAGTCGCTCGGAAATTAATTTGATTCACAAATAACACACAAATATGTCAAAATAACCTAGATCGAGTAAGTTTTCTAATTTTATAAATGCGAAAGTTTCTTACTCTTTCACGCAAAATTGCTAAATGAATTTGGGTGTATTTTGGAAGGTATATGGAAAAACTGTAACTTAATATGCACTTACTACTTAAAATATACTTTTTCACTGCAAAAATTTAACATTCCCACGGGAAAACTCCTTGCTCTGCGAGTAAAACCGCCAGGCGTAAAGCAAATCTCCATAAACATCTTCAAGTTCAAACTAAAATAATCTCAAGGATAATAACGATCAACCATTAGTTTTACATAAGCCATTGAAAAATACAACTAACTTGCGCAAAGTGTTTAATACATTGTTCTAACACCTATGCTATGTAAACACACGGTTGGACGTAAACATTTTAGTGAATTGAAGATTCGTTTGCAGATAAACACAGAAACCATCTTTTAATCTATTTTCTGCGAATCCGACGATCACTTTCCCAATTAAAGCACGCGATTTTTACGTAACAGATTTCCGAAGTTGTGAAACTACAAAGATGTGGATGTAGGTATACGAATTATCGATATTTAAATCGATATTGGTCATCACTAGGTAGGTAAAATTTGAACCCGCGCCTTTTTTATTATGTATCTAAGATTATTCAAATTTAGAGAATTATCTTTTTACTAGTATTTTTTTTTTATTAACAGGATGATTTTTTGCCCCGTAATTATTCGGGATTGCAATAAGTCACGGGATTCGGATTCGAGATCCTTGTATTGAATTCCCTAGTCGTTAATACTCGGTGTTAGGACCAACAAAACTTTGTTAGTTAAGGAACACGGAACGAAAGGCGATCAGTATTATTACTTGAATGCATTTCAATTTTTGGTAACACAAAACTATCTGTTTGTTTTTTAATAACAAACCGTATTGTACTGACAGGATTAAGTTAGTTGGAAAAGTGTGAATTCTAGGACTAAACAAGAAACCATGATAATATTTAATACGAAGAAAGTTTCCAAAATAATACAAAACATTGATGATATTGTAACACAAGGCTATGCACTACTTAACCTCATCACAAACAAAAACACCAAAAATTTTAATCCATTTTTTTTTCATCGTAATAAAAATCGATATTGTTTCAACATCATTTCTAATCCCTATTCGAGTAGTTCCGTATACTCACTTTGTTAGTTAATCAGACAAAACTACTTCTATTTAAGGTATTGTGTACCCATTAATTGGGTCAAGTGACGTAATCATCCTGGGTGGGTCCGAAAAAGCGATCGCCTCACCAATAGCGGCAAGTTGAAGGAAAACTTTTTGGATTAAAACTTTTTGTTGATAGCGCTGAATTCTATGGGGATTTTTGATCGGGATTAGAATATCTGCCCCCCAAGTCAAGTGGCAGTAAAAATTTGCTATAGCGAGTGAATAGAATAAAAATGTATGAAACTGTCAAATTGAAAGCTTGTCGATAATGACAGTTTCATACATATTTTTTCTATTTACTCGCTATCGCAAATATCACTTGCCACTTGACTTGGGGGGATATAGTAATAGAACGATGCTTTGTGCGTTATTTGATTTTAGGAAAGGGTTAAATAGGGATACGTATGTAGTAGGGATGCCTCTGTTTACAGCTTGGGTTGAGTGAGCTAACCCTTGTAAGGGCCGTAATTGTATTATACAATCTTGAGGAGGCAGTCGCCTAATATGCATATTCGACAGTACTTATGCTAAAGTGTTTATTGTCTTTTGTTTATTGAAATCGTTGATGTTATTTGTGCTTTTAACACTCGAAGCATTACTGAAATGTTATTTACAAGTGAACTGTTGAATTTTAAATGTATACGCTAACATTTGTATATTTGATAAACTTTTTTTAAAGTAAGTATTAAATTAAGATACGTCAAAGAAGATATACTTAATACAGGAAGTTGCGAGTTCTGGAAAAATATTAAATTGAAAATAAAAAATATAACTGCACTGTCTTTTTTAAAATTATGGCATCAAAATCATATTAAATTTTGGTTGTTAATCAAATATTTTTGTGATGTAAAGTAAATTATATTGTTTAAAAATGTCTGCCCATTTTGTATATTTCAAACACAAAACTTTATATTAATAATAATATAATATAATAATATTAATAACTAAATTAGTATGTTATTCTTCGCTTTAAAAAACATAATTATCGTCTTTGCTACATAAACATTCTAATACTAATTTGATCTTTACATGGGTTATTTTTTAAGGATAGAACCAATTTTGTTATTTGAAGCAAAAGGGTTCATTAATATGTATGTACCTAAGCAACATTTATAACAAGAACTTTATTATTTTTAAGAACTGAAGGTTTATATACTCGTACATAAATGATTTAGGTATTCCTAAATTATATTTAACCTAAATATGAAACCCTATCTTTTTACCACGAAATTGGCCACTTAACAAGCTTTTGCTAGGTTAATAACTTAAAATGTAAGTGCGGCTCTTCGGTCGCTCTAAAAGACATTACTAATTTAGTTTAGTCGTAATTTAGTTAAGCTAGGTACCCGCGTCCAGGCGACAAAGCGACAAAGTGGCGCTTCATTGAAACCTTTGTCTTTATTTCACAAGCTGACCAAAGAGAGAAGTGCTGGGAAGTTACACTTGAACCGTCTGGAGGTTAATTAGGATGAATAAAACCCGACTTTCTGGACACAGTGTTGATTTATTAGCTTTAATTGTTATTATTTCGTAAGTTTGTAGGATGAAATGATTGTCTTTCTGTCCCAAGCAAACATTTATGCGACTTAAATTCATTTTCATTCATTTTTTAAAGATTTTATTAAAAATTTAACACTTGTGATATATATTACCTATACCTAATTGTGGTAACTTGTTCTAGGCCATTGTATTGCCTAGTTAATTACCTACTACTGTATCGTTAGCTGTAAGTTTTCCTTAAATAAATAAATAGTTTTAAAGTCAAAAGCCAAAAATAATCGAGTATAATTGCGCGCCAGGAACGGTAACATTATCCCAGTATTTTAGAATTATTTTAGAATAATATGCATTTTCGGGTAATTTGCTTCATAGACCACGGAAATGAGGAAGGAAATATGATTTCACGCTTAATGTAGCGGATGGATTTAGTAGAGCACAAGTTTCTATTACAAGGAAAAAGTTAAATTAAGAACTTTCCCTGTTCCTAATTTAGGGAATTCTAAATTTCAAGCTTCGTTTTCTTTGGTTACAATCTTATATATGCGATAAAAGGTTAATTGCATGACTTATAAGACTATAATTCAACAATAACAACAATTTTTCATTAACTTTACCGGGTAATATAGGCTAAATTAGATAAAAGCAACAAACATCTTAAATATGTAGGTATTTAATGTCCAGCAGTTGACGTCTTATGGCTGTTAATGATAATGATGTATTTACCTACGTATCTATTGATTTACCATATGTCTCCCCATTGCCTTCCCATTTACCAAACAACCTTGACTCTCTGTGGTATTTCATAGCTCCTCATTTGTTCCAGGTGACCTAATGGACGTGCTAGCACGTTTCACGTCATCAGTAAACTCCCATTTACCTAACACCCTCACTCTCTGCTGTATTTCATAGCTCTTCTTTGTTTTCATAGTTCCTTATTTGTTCCAGGTGACCTAATGGACGTGCTAGCACTGTTCACGTCATCAGTAAACTCCCATATACCTAACAACCTCACTCTCTGCTGTATTTCATAGCTCTTCATTTGTTTTCATAGCTCTCATTTGTTTTCACAGCTCCTCATTTGTTCCAGGTGACCTAATGGACGTGCTAGCCCTCTTCTCGTCATCAGTAAACTCCCATTTACCAAAAAACCTCGACTCTGCTGTATTTCATAGCTCTTCATTTGTTTTCATAGCTCTTCATTTGTTTTCATTGCTCCTAATTTGTTCCAGGTGACCTAATGGACGTGCTAGCCCTCTTCACGTCGTCGGTGAACTTCGTGCTGTACTGCAGCATGTCGCGGCAGTTTCGCTGCACGTTCGCGCGACTCGCGCGCAGACTGCTCTCCGCGGCGGAAGAGCCGGCCAAGTTTACAACCAAACTGGAGCCTACTACGCAGGTGACACTTACTTATAGTTATTTAGAATAAGTGACCCGCCCACGCTTTGAAGTGGTGTTATTTTTTTGCTGACTTGTTCACGAAAACATAGAATTTTGCCAGCTTATGAAAACTTTTTCAGTAAAATAAAATTGCATAACATCTCTCAATATATAATCTCGCTACGACTAAAAGGAGCAGAGAAGCAGTGAAAAATGTTGCAAAAACGGTTAAACTCTTGAGAGCTTTTTTTTGCTTGCATTACGAAAGGGTGAGGTTATGCAAAAAGAAAAATAGCTTTTTAATAGTATTTCCTCTTATTAATGCGAATGGAACGACCTCTGTGATACAGCGGTATATACACCGGACTGCTAAGCGGATGGTTCCAGTTTCGATCCCCGGGACAATCAAATCAAATCAAAATGGTTTTTCGAAATTGGCTCATGTCTGGGTGTAACTAGGATTATCCCCTAGTCCATTGTGTGGTACCTATAGTACAATCTCTGCTTAGTTTAGGGCCACACAGTTGGCGTGTAAGTCTTTAAAAAAACTGGGTAACCGACTAGTTAGATAACTAACTTAAAGCCAGCATTTCTAACCAACAAAGCCATTACTCTTATCTAAGCCGATAATCTTCCCAATTTCCTTCACCATAAAACTCTAGTTTACAACTTGTTCTAACTGACAACGCAATTTATTTAAATTTAAACCCATCTTGAACCCCAAGCAATAAACATCTAAACCGTCTATATATTTTAAAGTCTATCGGAGATAAACTCAACGTTTTACATCCGAGCAACGATGTTTTTACAGACTGCGAGTGTTTTTCAAAAACATATAAAATCTGTTTTGTCCAGATGTAATCCCAAGCGAGAGAAACATGGGGTCAAATGTTTATTCACGATGTAGAAACGATTTAGTTCAGCATTCGCATCGAGAGTTGAATCAATGTTTGTATTGCTTTGTTTTTATTTTTAAACCCTTTTTGTTTTTACAAACTGAATGTACACGTTTTAAATTTTTGTATAATTTCTGAAAAGAGGGCTGGGAGTTTTTTTCCGCCGGCTTTTTTCTCTCGGTCTACGGTTAGGTAAAGTCGAAGTTTGTAACATTGACGTTCATTATACGTATATGTTACATATCTATGATGACTAAAAGAATTTGGATTTTTTGATTTTGATTCAATTATGTTAGAGTGGACTCTAAATAAAATATAAACTCAAATACCTAATATTCTATGCAATGTCTTTGTGAATTTTAAAGATACATAGTTTTTTTAATTGAACTAAAAAATAGACAGTATCAATCTGGTAAGTAAATTACTTATATTACCTATATTTTCGTACATAATTATACGTTATAATCTTGTGACGTCATTGAATATATAATATTCCGAAATCTATTCTTAGAACAGATAAGATTCTGAAAATGATAGTTCTAAGTTAAGATTACATTTATTACTACAAAAAATCTTTATTTTATAATTTCTTGATTTACTAATAGTTTACTAACCAACAAGAATTAAGTGTGATATATCTAATAGTTAAATCGTCAAGTGATAAGATATCAAACTGAAAGTGGATTATGCTGTCATGGTAAATGTATTTAATCTACAAATATCGATTTTAAGTTTTTCCGCAACTTATGCACTTACCGTTAATCAAATGACGTTTAAAAATACTAATACGATTTTGATAACAGTAGCATTAGACCGGTTTTCTAAAGGTCCTGGGTTCGATTCCCAGTCGCGTAATGCTCGGAGACCCGCGTCCTTTTTCCAGTATCTATAACTTCAAAACATTACTTAATTCAATTAAAAGGACTACAAAAGGACGAAGAAGATATGACATTCACACCATTTTTATATAATTCAGTTAAAAACCATCATGTAAAAAATATTTTTTAAAAACATTGGTGACCATCTTAAATCATACTACTTGTCAAAATTATAAGTAGTTATACACTTTGTTCGATACCTGCGTTGTGTTTTATTGATTTGTATGTTTAAATATTTAATAAATGTGTTATAACTAAATGTAGTTAAGTTAAGTTATCATTTAAAATCAATGTCTCCGACAAGTTCATATGACCTTTGTAGATATTACCAAATAAATCATGTAATTAGTACACTTTTAAGAAAAAAAATGAAAAGTAATAATATATAGTATCGCAGACAGCTCTATTTCTACTAACCCTTTAAATTCAGGAATATGAGATAAGCGCCATGTTTTTGTCGGGTCATTTCCATACACCGCGTTAGTATGTATTTATTCTAATCGATATCCTAAGATACCTATCACTGACAGGGGTACGCTAAACAACAATAGATACATATAATAAATACAATGGATACATATTACACTTAGGTCTCAGCGCGCTATGACAAGATGGAGCACTACCTGCATACACCCGCTACGAAACTGTGGCATGTCAACATTGTGTTTGAAAAATTTACACACACTGTTCAATACATGTCTGACAAGACCGCGCCACGTTAACTGAGTTGTTCATACATAGGTGCAATGCGTTTTTATAGTTCAAAACAATATGTCACCGAAGCGTAAACGGTGCGTGGGTTCGCGCACCGTGGGAACGCGGTATCAGCCGTGTTATTGTTTTTAGTTTAGTCAACGACTGTTTACGCTTGGCGCCTACATATTTTATTTACAACGACTTACGAGATGCCTATCGATTTTTTATGTATACCGACAGACTTATCCCGTATCATCTCTTCTTTTTCTTTTTTTATCGAGTCGTTTAATACTCAAAGTTATAAATCAGTCATGTCTACGCGCCGATTTACCTGATACATAAACAATTTGAAAAGTCTTGTTTTATTCCGAATTCTATGTAGGTATGTTTTATTCTGATGGAAAGGTACGAGTATATCTTATTCATTGAACAAATCTTACTTACCTGAAAATTTGTCTTTTTGTTAGACGCCGTTTATTTGAAATTCCCTATACACAATACGTATCTATCAAACAACTCAAACAAGTCAGTGAAGAAGTTGTCTTGTTCTTTGTTGTCTCATTGAGATATTAATGAGCGAAAACATAAAATAATGTTGATAAAAAAGATGAACATGTACATAGTAGTGTAATAGTAAATTAAGGGCATACATAGAAGTAAGTATTTCTGTTTATAGAGCTGTTGGTTTATTAAAAAAAAGGTATTTTGAACTGTTCTTTATTGCTGTCACGGCAACAAAGATCTGAATAACTGTGGAACATAACTTAAATATCCAACACAAACTTGCCTATCTATTTAAAAAAAATAGTTTATGATTCACTTAACTACGAGTATAACTCTTATCACATTAAAAATAGTAGTAACTATTGCATATGTTATAAACTGCTCATTTCAATGTGAGCATCATATAAACATTATTCAGATTTTAATAACGAACGCGCATACAAACCTACTCAAAATTCAGGAAGCGAATACGTGCAAAAAAAATGGGAAACAATTTGCGAACCCATTTAAAAATGGACGATTGCCAGTGTTTAACACAAACACTTTTATTTCAGCCGTTATACTCAAATTACTTTGAGAGAAATGTATTTTATTATTGACAGGCCATTTTAATTTTAGATTCGTTTTAAATTTGATTTGTAGGATCAAATTTGGAGATAAATTTTCAATTTTGCACAGAACAAATGTCTGATTGTAAAAGCGAAACTTTTTATTCCAATAAGAAACCTTTTATATTAAAATCCTACTAATATTATAAATGTGAAAGTTTGTATGTATGGATGTAATTTGGATGAAACATAACAGTAATATAGGTTATACATCAGAATAACACATAGGGTACTTTTTCCCACGAAAAACCGACCCCTATACGGTTATAAAAATGTTTACTGATAGAATGATACCGATCACATATTTTTTTCAATAACGCAGAATTTTCTGTGGTTATGAATAGTTATTATGAGTGTATGGTTTTAATAACTCAAATATATTTTACTAGGCTAAAGTTTAATAAATCATTGCTAATTTACAGCCTAATAAAAAAGCCTGTCTGATAAATGGAATAAATCACAAAATACAGAAAAATCCCGGTAAAAATTTGACATGAATTTACCGTATCAATGATGTACGAGTAGGTATTTGACAGGTTCATGCATTGAATTTCCGTTTCATTTTCTAATGAATGAAATATGCGGAATTTCGCTCGCCATTGCAGAACTCGTGATTGCATACATCAAATAATTTCATTTTGACATGACTCAATTAATTTGTCGGGTGCAGGAAATTTGTGTGATTCGGTTTGTACAAACAGCGTAGGCTTATTCTGTTTATAGTTGTAGATCGGGAAAATTTTCGGAATAAATAATTTTCTGGAATGAACAATCTATTTAAGTTTTTCTAGACAATAACTAGGTGATATTTTAAAATTAACAGTATAAGTTATTTTTTAAGGTTTTCTTTAAACTAATACTTTTCATAAATCTACTTTATATTACCTTAAACTTTCAACCGAAACCAATTTTTAAATTAACTTTTTTTGCAACATTAATTTTTAACAACATTTTTATATGCCTATGGCCAAAAGACTAAATAAATACTATTAGTTAATAAAACAAAAAGCCTTCTAACAAAAGCCATTGTGTTTAATTTAACTGTTCCTGTACGTAAATTTTCATTCATTCGTAATGGTTATTTTCCCGCAGGTGACCGGTCCGCTATAGCGACAGATTCCCGGCGCCCTCATCAGGGTGGTCGAGGACAGCATCATGTAAATAAATATTGGTAAGATCCTTACACCTAAACTTAAATTTACAAAAAAAAAAACATTTGTAAAAAAACGTGGTTTAATACGAGTCTATAGTTTTTTTTTTTATTTGGGATTCGGGATATAATGCTCGCATTGTTTTCAGGAATTTTGCGTCATCAGAAAAGTTTTGACGGTCAATTTCTAGTTCACTAAATCATATTCACTCTATGATCACTAAATTTGCAAAAATATCGAATACATTTTAAAGAATTCATAATAAAAGAGTTTCATTGATTGCCAGTACGAATTTATACGCTCTGATTTTTAATTCGATAAGACTCGACGCGAGAACCATCGAATAATGTTTCGATATGTATTAGAGTTAACATTGGAATAACAGAAGGGGATTATCCTCACTCCGTTAGTAATCTTGAATCAGACAAGCAGACTGGTGACTACCGACTTAGGATCGAGATTAATTAACGATCTTAATATAGTAGTAAATACCTGCTTTAATCCGATTGTTTATATAATGGTATTAACCAGTATAAACTCATTGAAGCAACATCATATTATGTCTCCGATACATTCATAAGCTCAATGTTTTAAAAATGTAATTTACAATCGTATGGATTTATCTATTATCTATTTGTGACATGGCACTTTATCTTCGTGTAAACGTTATATACCTATAACTAAACTGTATCAAATAATACATCAACTAGATTACCATTTGTTTTCTATCTCATAAATTTAAGCTTCCCTTTAATTACTTGTAATACTGAAGCCCTTAAAGTTAATAATTTAATTAATTATTAACTTTAAGGACGAAACCAAAGAACCCGTAGCAAGTAACTTTAGAACTAAATTTGTCAATGCGATTAAATTGTAAACAATTTAATATTTTATAGTGTGTAAATAATTAAATAAATTAAAAAAATATACAATTTTTCTTTGTTAGTGGTTTACTTTTGCTTATTAGAATTTAAATCAACGATAGCATATCTTTGAACTGACAGTGAAAAATCTATAAATGTGTGGTTCAAGTACCTACACTTAAAAGAGACGTTATATGAACACCATAACAAGACGTATCAAAAACAACAACATTTTTTCCTTTTTTCATTAGGTGTTTTGTAATTAATTTCATATTGCACTTTTCCACTGGCCTCTCAACTTCGAGTACAATTAATTTTCCATTAATTCCGTTCTTTTAAATATCAAAGCTTTATTATTAGAAGCACGAATCTGCTTCTTTCATTAGTGTTCATTCGTTAAATGGAGCCGTTTGAAGTTTTTGATCAAAGAAATGTTGTTTTGTAATACTATTCATAACATAATATTTTCAACAAAAACAGTTTGTTTTTCAAGTTACTGATGTTTTTGGGAAAACATTTTGTATAAGCAATATTACTGTAGCTTTTATAAACATATTAAGGAATGTGTGCTGCTTTAAATAACTTATGTTTTGTATTTATTTCCTAGAAAGTTGATAAATCCATTGGTATTTATTTAAAATAATATTCAGATTCACATATTGAAAACTGTATCTATAAATAGTTTGCAATATGGCTTTAGAAACTTTTATTAGCTTCTACAAATTCTGAATCAAATAAAGCATGAACATAGCAAAGAGTCATTAAACTTCATTCAGCTGTACCTCAATTTTAAATGTAGGTATGGTTATTTATATGCAAACATACTCCTTAAAATTGGATCAAACTACGTTGTATGTAATGTAACGCGTAACAACCCCGAAGTTTCCCTTAATTATCGAATCTGATCTCTGATTTCCAATCTAACCCTCCAAATGGCGATAGGGTTGCGATATCGCTTCACCTAAACCATCAATTTGTGTTAATGCCCAATTTAGTTTAATTTGAAACTCAAATGGAAAAATAAAACATTGTTGACCAATCAGGGACGCAGTGTGCTGATAAATTTTCTTCTGATTTAAAAAATTAAAAAAATATATATTCAAAGGGCTAACTTAGTACCTATTTGTTTTATTTTTGTTTTGTTTTATTATTGGCCTTTGAAGTACAGAAAAAACAACCATTATAACCAACTTATTATATTTAAGTACAAAGCAATATCAATCAAATTGAGCTCCAAATATTATATTAAATTTTGTAGGCTGTTTGATCAAACTATTTCAATACTACAACTATGTGTTGCGTAGGTGTCATCAAATATATATTTACTGCGTAACTTGTCTGAAGTTAGTTCCAGGTGGTCTCACTTCGCAGAAAACTTTAAACTTAAACTTCAGACCACGAACAAAATTCTTACTCGATAGTTACGGTCACAAAGTTTTGCTTTTAGATCGTGTCTGCTAAGTTTTAGACAATTTCCTAACACCTGCGGTGACCTATATAGTATAAGCTAATTAGTGTATAAATTGATTAAAAACTATCTTTCCGCCCCGCAGTTTTACCCCTTTAGCTTTCTCCATGGGAATGAAGCTTCCTCGCGGTAAAATCAACCGTAGGTATATGTTATTATAGGGTGCAGACTATCATGGTTTCATCAGTTACTTTTATAGTTTTTGCGTGAAACAGTTACAAACTTTTGCAATTATAATATAAGTTAAAAGTAAGATAAAAAATACTAATGATTTTTATTTTCTTTTCAGGTACTTGTAAATAGCACGTGGTCCTGAATATATTTAGAGTTTATCCTAAATACTGAGTCATAAATAACAAATTAAGGTTTAAGTTGTATACTGTTTTATAATCAGTAAAATGTATATGCAACTTTTGCGCTACTTGAGCCATAGCGCAAAACCTGCGTATATCTTATATTAACTTTAATCATAACTTTGTAATATATTGTTTTATAAGTCACCTTAGAAACTTAGTAGGATATTGTTCGGAACAAATTAATATTTAACATAATAACTTAGTCAACTTAATTGTATAAATCTTAGTATATTGAATATTGTACGAAATATTGTCAAAAATCCCAATTCCTACACAATAAAGTAGGTCCTTCATAAGTTTCGGGTCCAAATCGATCAATTGTTGTTAAGATTGTAAAATAAAAATATCAACGTGTCCAAATTCCAAAATTACCAAATTGTTTACTTTTAGGTTATATAGGTATATTTATCAACTGTTTTTATAAATCTTCTGTCGCAATATATTGGAAAACACTTTCTAGGTTATAACTTAATATATTCACATTCTTATTTCGATAGAAGGCGTTTAAGTACGGTCACGTTTTAAAAATAAATTATATTCTTTACACGAACTATGTTTCAAACGGACGTGTTTGAATTTTCCCAGAGATTGTACTTATACAGAAATAAAGGTTTTCTCAGTGATATTTGCATTTTTATTCCACGATTGTTAACTTCATGCTAATAGAAACAGTGAAAACTTAAGCTTCTGCTTCAATAAAAGATGTATTATACATACTTAAAGTATCTATTATTGACTAAAGTATCTATTATTGACTGCGAGTAACTTATTAGAAAAATATTTTGCTAGAATGTCTCTATATTTTTCACTACATTGTTTTTTTATATGATCTCCTTTAACACATGAAATAGGTAGGTCATTCTAAAAGCACTTGGACAGCCGTAAACAGGTGATATTATGGGTACATAAAAATGTGTCCAGCAATTAACATGCAAATGACGTCCTACATTAAATGTAGGAGTCAATTTATAAAAAAAGGCTAACTCCCAAAAAAGGCTATAAAACGTATTTTGAAGATTCTCAAAGTCTAAAGGCACGTACCTACATGTTTAGGTTTGATTAGATAGTAGCTTTCAAAACGATGCGCTTTAGAGCTTTAGAAATGCATTATTCATGAAAGTGTAATTGGATTCTGCAACAATATTTATGGACTCAGATTTGTTGCGGTATCCGCACTGCATACGAATACTTATTAGAAGGGTGGTCCCTTCATTCCGGACACTTAATATTGTATTATTTGTGTTATTTTTTAATTGGCATATATTTAAAAGCACGATGTGAATTTTTTGAAATCTGCTGAAAATTCACATATGTTAATTATTCAGTGGCTTTCGACCCGAAGCGTCCGTGCTCAAATCAATAGGAAAAATATATTTTTAAATTAATCAAATAAAAAAATGCAAAGTCATCTTACCTAAAATAGGTACATTTTCTTTTTCAAAGCAACAAAACAGCATTTTTATTATAACACAAGTTGGACTTCCTCCCATAGCTTTTCGATCAAAGCTACTTACGAATTAGGTTGTAGCTTTCCTTTCCTCAAAAAGTCAGCCAGCAAAAAGGCTTTTCAATAATATGTAAGGTATACCTTAACCATACTAATCTTTAAAGGTAAAAATGGCTTGGCAAGGACGCGCCGTCTAATTCAACTGAGGTTTTGTAGCACGGCAAAACTCGCCTTCGTTCCTACATTGTTAGCGCCAGAGTCTACCTATAGTTATTTATAGGAGCACACTGGAGTAGACTAAGCAGATATGTTGGCGAGTAGGGATCCGATTCACAAAATTACTGTAATTTCATTTATTATAGGTAATTTTACGAGTGAGTTGAGATGTAGTTGAAGAATTTTTAACTGAATCAGGGCACAGAGTAAGTCTTTCCGAGTCTTTACAATGCCCTCAGTATGACAGAAATGACCTAATTTTCGAAATCAACAAGACGAATTTGTAATGCCATCCGCGATGCAGATATAAATATAAACATCAAATTCATGAAATTAAATTAAAATTTCACCGCATTATTCAGTTAACAAATTGATACAAAGATAATATTTATTTATAAATATCCTAAAATATGCCTCACAATTTGCAAATTTGTAAAACAATTGTTTTTGAAATGAACCTGCTAAGTACCCATTTTTCCTGCCTTACCGTAATATCTATCTTAAACCGTAAGTATCTACGTTTGCAGAACCTCCTAAGCTTTTCCCAGTAAGAAGAATGTGCTGAGTACTTATTTTCAGGGTGGAATTTAAAATTGTTATTCTTGGCTTCACCACAGTAAATTCCTTATACCAAGAAAATAAGGTTTACAAAGAATGTTTACCTCCGTCAAAGTTCAGGACAAGGAGAAATACTCGATTGTACAACAAAAGTTTAATAAGGAACGCTACGTTTTCTAAAATTTTGATTCTTTTATATATTTATCCCTTGTCTCTACAATCTGATTTTATTTTTGTTTTATCTGGAAGCGGAACTATGGTTATGTTTACATATAGAAGTTGACTTAAGATACAGTGCTGAAAGACAGACCTACGAGCCGTACCTGATGACGATTAACGGACAGCTGTCAAGATAGAGCACACTGGAAAATTTGGAGGTCTTTACTCTGAACGAGGAGATCTCATAACTATGTAACATTCAATAACTCGAAATATTACAATAGTGACTATATGTTTTCATTCCGAATTAATTGTAAGTAAAATAAAAATATTTGCCAGTTATAAATAAAAAAGAGGTTGTTTATTTGTTTAAACCTCTTCATAAATAAATCCTTTTTTTGTTTTCTTAAAGTAAAAGTTAAACGTGATTTTTAACATTAAAACGTTCATCCCTTAAGGGCTCGATTTTTCAATCATTTTTCTACCTCAGTGATTTCATTAGTCTTAGAAACAAGTTTCATACCCTAGGGCCGTTAGTACCTTTACATTTATATCAGTTTAACCCTGGGAAAGACTGCTTAAGAAATTCAAGTTTGTTCAAGTGTAAAATTATATAAATTAAGAACATGTAATGAAATAGAATATATTAAGGTTAATTTTTAAAAACATAATAAGTGGGTGTCATAGTTAAAAGAGGCTTGTAAGGGATCAGAGTCTTTTAAGTGTTTGGTCTTGAAACTCATCACTAATAACACTTTCTGTCAGTATCACTATCTCAAACTACTGCTAATCGTAGCTTTATACATAATAAAAAAACGTATTTTTGCATAAACCTAAACCCACTGATTTTACGCATATTTATTAGATTTTAAAGCTCTAGCTACCTAATAAGGGAAAAAAATGTATCTGTTAAGTGTCTGCCCACTTCCCTCGCCATCGTATAATCCTCGAGGAGTGTCTGGCCGCGGCATTGATGTATTTGCCGGCTCGTTGGCCAGCGGTGTTACGAGAACGGAGTGTAAAAACCAATGATTAATTGCGGCAAGGGGAGCGGGGCAGTCGGCGTCAATAGCTCGGAACAGTGTTTCTCAGGGGGAGCGATACCACGCAGGAAGGAAACAAAAAAAAAGGTTGTTTGCAGCAGCTAAAAGAGACCTTATTACAAGGGCCGTGGGTATACTTTTACGGGCAGAAGTGGAGAGATGTAATAGGTGATGTAGCCTGTCGTGAAAAATTTATACGTTTGCGGCGAGTTACAAAATGTTTCTATGAACTTCGCTAAAGAAAAAGTAACAGTTAGTTAGTTCTATAAAAATCAAATTATTGACCTACTTTTAAATGTCTAGTAGGTCGAATCAATTAGAAACCGTGACAATTACATTGTATAACTTGGTTTTTACTTAGTAGCAAGTATTAACAAGTGCTTGATAATTTGCAAATACTCCGAATAAACAAGGTCTTTCTTAGGTTTAACTAATCAAAAATCTATATAAACCGGTTTTAACGTAAAACCAGGTGGATTCCTACCCCGAATATCACTTTTCCCCTTCATGTCATTAAGACACAAAATCTTGCAATCGAAATCCAGTCAAAGTTAGTTCTGAATTCCACCTAGTCACTCTTAGCTACCTTCAGTGACTTGCGGTAGTTTTAGTTACCTACCCTCAACTTCTTACACACCCACATCGAATCTATTTGCTAAGTAGTTACGTTCATAAGCTCAAAGTTACCCCGTTTTGTCGTCAACTTTGTGACTCGGTACTGGAATAAATTTGGCTCAAATGACAGTCTTAAAGTTTGTGTCGTTAGACCACGTTAGTTTTGGCTGCTATAAAAAGTTGTTTTTATGGAATCGCGACGACATTTGTCACAAGAATAAGTTAGAGTTTTTTTTATGGACAAACTTTCTGTTTTTTTTAAACAGTTACAAATTTTGTGTACATTAATATTTCAGCCTGGCGTATTATTTATATTTTGCATATTAATGGTACACTTGATTTTAAAATGTTTATTTAACTATACACCAAAAGAATAAACTATACTCGACAATTTTGTAAAGGCACTTATGCATATTTATGCCCATTTTTATGTAATTTTTTTTAGAGACGTCCAAAAACTTCTGCATAAATAAATGAGGCTCTAAAAGTGATCACCCTTGTTAAAACTAAGATTTATTTGTAATTTAATTACCCATTTAAAAATTATTATTAATTAATAATTTTTTATCGTTACTTAGTTCTCGGTAACGCCTCTTCACTTCCTCGTACATAAGCTATATTTAGCTAATTAACTCAATGGATTATTTATTAAAGTGAGTTTGTAAACATTTCTCCTTACACGAGGTAGTTAAAGTTGATAATAAATGCTCTTGTTATAACGTTATTTATTTAATTTTTTATATATATGTCGGAGTTCGACTATTCTTATGTTTGATATAAGAAGGGTGCGGATTGCCAGTACCAAATATGGTGCTTGACAGAGCCTATGTGACATCGAGAGAGGAGCCGTCAGGGTGATGGAGATGATCTCGAGCTACGGCCACAGGCGGTCGGGAGTGTAATTCTTGGTGCCTTGGTATCGAGTGCCTTCCTGTGATAAAGTGAAATGACCTACTGGTAGCTATCAAGAGAAGATAATTACAGCGCTGATACAGAATAACTTCTTTTATTGAACCAACATATACCCAGATACGCCCACAACTCATAGATGGCCATTGAAGATGGCTCTGATGTCGAAGGTATTCCAGCCGCCTTCGATATCAGAAGTGGGATCTGTGTTGGTTCAAAATGTAGAAGAAGAAAAAGAGAAATTAACCGTTGCTATGCATTGTTTGAAAAACAAAATGAAAACATGCGCACGCAGATGTACCGAAAAACAAATGCATGGAGCTACCTGATTGCAACCCTGGAAAGAAGGACATGGACGCGAGATCATGATGCGCAACTGTAAATTGAGTTTTGAGAAAATTAATTATGTGGTACCTAGTCAACATGTCGTCGCGATAAACAATGAAAGGAGAAAATAGCATCTACATGGTTGTTAAAGATTGCATCCTGAGGAATGTCGCAAAACGAGATTAAAGTTCTGATCACAAGCAGATTAATTTCTACCAAAGAATTGAATAGGTGACTTCCCAGCACCTCTGTAACCTGCATAGCCTTAAAAATCCGCATAGCGACAGACCCTGTGACAAAGAAACGTCAGTTGAAAATTGCAAGTTTATTATTTACGAATTCACTAACCTTTTAAAAGGAAGGAAGGAAGGATTTATAAAGAACAAAGTAGCAGTAAAACTGTATCTGCACATGTGTCTCTATCTAACAACATACAAGTAACTTCCTTAAAGGGAGGAATAAGGGTAAGAGCAAGAACTAACTACCTATTCACATCTTAAATGAAATATACCTAGTAAACCATACAAATCCTATAATCCAACAAAACAAACAAAAAAAAAAAACAAAATTTCACAAATGCTATGTTTTGGGTATGACACAAGATGTATTGCGCGTAGAGTCAGCGTAACCAAGAGAATATCAGTGGCGTCAGTGGAGTCAATAGTGTGCGCCAATTGAGATACTGCGTCACGATACCCGGTGAGAGTTTCTGTTTTCATTACGAGCTTAATTTGCCGAACTATGTGATGCTGTGCGATATAATTTGTTTCAGAAAAACAGCTAAACCCGATGTGACTGTCGTTTACATAAAACAGCGTTGGAGCCGCGATGATGAGCTGCGCCGACATGATAACCAAACCCAGCGGTACAGTAGCTGACAGCGAGGGCGCTGCATGGCTACAAATGTGGCGAGCCGCGCGCGCTAAGTTGCGGGTCAACTTATGCATCGTGGACCCTGTCACGGGTTGTCTTGAACTCAAAGGTGAATGCTATTGTTTCTTTTATGATTCTGGTGCTAAATATTCGTTGGTAAAGAAAAGTTAAAAGTAAAAACGGATCTTTAAACTAACTATAACGTTTTGAAAAGGTTTGTACTCTGATTTGTGTTACGATAAACATCGTTTTGATAGTATAAACTCACGATCACGTTTAAGATATCCCTGAGGGTCAAGTACCAGTTGATATATTAGACGGTAATGATGAGGATGAAGTTGCATCCGTTTAAATTTTTGTGTAGAGGTTCTTGGTTCGTTGGGTCGGAGACTGTACCAGAATATCGTGGCCGGTAGTTCTGGGTAGTACAGTCAGGTCTGGACTCGTGGACTCGACTCGGGCTCCTTTGAGGGGCAGTTGGTATGTGTGTGGCTTAATGACAAGCTGAGCTATTCAAATAGCTGTTGACCACGAACAAGACACCTTACAGTAATCACATAGATTTTATTTTCGTTGGTTCGATAAATGGTACTTTGCTTTCACTTATCTTGTTAAGTCACTTAACTATGTTGTAAATTTACCTCATTGTTTACTGAATAATTGTTTTAAATATGACGTTACGATAGATCGTTCAAAATGATTGACATTGCTGGTAGGTCATGTACCAGATGAAATTGATAATGCGTTGGCGAAGTTTAATTGTTTTTGTGGAAACGCAAGTGAGAGCTCTATCTGCCGTATTGTGTTCGACCGCACCAGAGGAACGTAGTCGTAGCCCGTTAAAAATCGGTATCTCTCTGGAAATCAGGTATTTCCCTTGTAGACCGTGGGTGCGCGATGCGCGTGTAGCTCTGGCGGAGGTCGGGGTCTGTGGAGACCAAGTCGTGTGTTGTCTGAGGACGAACACGGGCGATCCTCGTGGTGGATTGCATATGTGTGAGCAATGGTGATGTTGCTGGTCGGCTGAGGCCGTGGAGATAGAGAGGTGTTCACTCGTGTCGTGGCGTGTTTCAATGATTTGTTTGTTGTGATAAGGCGATGGCCTTTATCGATGGTACATGATCTCTACTGATTGTAATATTGCGATTTAACTGTGTTTTGATAATTTGATGTTTAATAAGTAGTAAAAACAATAGTTTACAGAATTTATTCAAATTTTGGTTTGCGTGTGAAGTAGTCATGATTGTTGGTCAGAATTGGCCGAGCTGAACAAGTAGATACTGTCGTTTTGTGTTTGTCCACAGTATACTACACGAGGACGTGTACTCGCAGGATGGCCGTGTCGGAGTTTGACTATTCTTATGGTTGATATAAGAAGGGTGCGGATTGCCAGTACCAAATATGGTGCTTGACAGAGCCTATGTGACATCGAGAGAGGAGCCGTCAGGGTGATGGAGATGATCTCGAGCTACGGCCACAGGCGGTCGGGAGTGTAATTCTTGGTGCCTTGGTATCGAGTGCCTTCCTGTGATAAAGTGAAATGACCTACTGGTAGCTATCAAGAGAAGATAATTACAGCGCTGATACAGAATAACTTCTTTTATTGAACCAACATATACCCAGATACGCCCACAACTCATAGATGGCCATTGAAGATGGCTCTGATGTCGAAGGTATTCCAGCCGCCTTCGATATATAAAAGAATTTTACGCGAATTTAAGCCTGTCAGGGAAAACATATTTTTTATGCATAATATACTATCCTGGTTTGACATTTTAAAATTGCATCAAAAATAAAAATTCATAGAAATTCTATGATAAAATCTAAAAAACTTTGGCTCTATATTAGATACTAGTAGCCGCCCGCGACTTCGTTCGCGTGGAAGTCGGTTTCCCGTGGGAATGAAAAGTTTTCCCGCGGTAAAAAGTACCCTATATATTATTCTGATGTATTTTTTTTTCATAATATAGGTAGCAAACGAGCATGCGGGTCACCTGATGGTAAGTGATCACCGCCGCCCATGACTACCCGCAACACTGTGGGTGTTGGGGGTGTGTTGCTGACCTTTGAGAAAATTAGGCACCGGATACCGCACTCACCGAACGAAACGCAGGAACATCGTCCCTAATTCACGTCGGTTTTCTGTGCGACGGTGGTATTTCACCGGTCGAGTCAGCACAGTAATCGCTGCAGCCAGAGCCTGCAGCCAGAGCCTACAGCTAGACTTTACCACTCTAAAAAACAACTGTACAACCTATATTACTGCAAAGTTTCATCCAAATCCGTCCAGTAGTTTTTACGTGAAATAGTAACAAACATCCATCCATCCATACATCCATACATACTCACAAACTTTCATGTTTATAATATTAGTATGATAGGAATCATTTTTTCAAGCTATTGAAGGGATACCATCTTGACATATTTGTAGGTACTAACTTATAGCTGGAAGAATCAATACGAAGCAGAAATATCTATGGCTTAAACACAATGATCAGTGTGATTGTCGAATAATAAATAAAATAGTAATAGCTCAAAACTAATATTTATACAAAAACCTTACAAAGATACTCACATCACTTTATTAAAAACTAGTGGCCGCCCGCGACTCCGTTCGCGTGGAAGTCGGTTTCCCGTGGGAATGAGAAGTTTTCCCGCGGTAAAAAGTACCCTATGTCCTTTCCTAAGTTCAGTTCTCTCTTCATACCAAATTTCAACAAAATCGGTTCAGTGGTTTAGGCGTGAAAGCGTAACAGACAGACCGACAGACAGACAGAGTTACTTTCGCATTTACGAGTATAATATTAGTAGGGATTAATTCAAAAACCAATACATTATCTTAGGTGTATCGCTGAAAGTAGCTTTCGATTACAACTCATACAAATCTATCTTAAGATTTCAATGTAAACATTCGACGCGAACTGCAAACAAATCTTAACGCGATAATAAAACCACTCAGACGCATATAAAACACCATTTAACCAATGTTAAGACGCTACTTCATTTAGGCCCTGGGGACCTATTCTTAACATTGTGACTAATTTATCCGCAATGAAAGCGACCCGGATCCATACGTACTCACAAACTTTCACGTTTACAATATTAGTAGGATATGATATCCCTGACTTACTTCGCTATTATCCTTGTTAATTTAGTTAAATTTTTCAAGCTTACATTATTTTTAAACAAGGCAAAATAGCAGCGGAATTTACGTATCCAACTAACTGTGATCATTTATTCATAGTCTAGATAGACGGTTTTTGGCCTTGCTTATCGCGATATGTTTTCAAATAAGGTCCTTTCTTATTTGTATCTTCCCTAACAATGTAAAAAATCCGTGCAACAAAATTCAGTTTGAACCAGTTAAACATAAAAATACTAAAGGCGCCAACCCAACTCCACTAAAGTTTCGATGTTTGTTTGTTTTGAGTTTAAATTAACTGTTTCTGGATGCAGCCGTATAAACTAGTACTAAACAAAGTATTCAAACTAAAGTAGCTTATGAAATAGACCAACAGGAAAATGGAAAATTTGATTTGATATGAAAGATATGAACTTAAAATTGGTATAAAGTTGTATTTTATACTACGTATCCTCCTCACTTCCCGCATCAAAAACTTATTCTACTACTTTCATTTGTGATAAATTCTGCTGTGTCTCTGAGTTTTGATCTTTGTTATATTTTACATATATTTTGAATTAAAAGCTACGTAAGGAGCACAAAGATCACGGTGCCAATAAAATTTTATCTAGTTTTAAATATATCCTAAAAAAACATAAATTTATGAAACAACGAAAAAATCAAAACGCATAGTGAGATTTATCATTTATGACATTAAAAAAAAATCTTTTACATGATAGTAATGAGGAATAACAGACCGTGATTTTTTGTGAACTGCAGCATTTTCATTCCGATCTGAAGATGTCCTTCTCACACATATTATCAATTGTAACAACGCAACGATTCTTAATTAATTATTTCTTAAATATTCTTAGTTTTAAAATGAGCAAAAATAACTAATTAATTTTTTGTAAATGGTTTGTGTGGACTGGCAATTTTCAACAAAATCAAAGGAAATTTTCTTCTGATAGTTACGAAAGGCTAACTAACTATCATATCAAAAAAATATATATTTTTATTCAAAATCGTTCTCCTACTACAATTCGACACAGGTTTCTCGTCTTGCTTATAATAAATAGTTTACTTTGACAATTGAATAGCCCTTCACTAGTAACTACTTTCTTACTTTTGAAAAAATATTATTTATTTAAATATAAAGGGACTCGATATAAGGGTCTGTCCTTTTTTTTACTCCACCGGCCTTATTGAACCCTTATAATGAGGCATCAAACCCTTAGAAGGGCGAGTTTTCCTCGCAGTCCTCGCTGGAGGCACTCTACCTCCTCTCAAAGGTTTTCAGCGACCTCTAGGGCCCTCATTAGGTATGTAAAACACTTATTTACAATACACAGAAACCAGAAAAACACATACACATGATAATGTACGATTTTAGTTGGTTTTTTAAAGGCCGTTGTTGTTTCAAAGTCTGTTTGGGCTGTCCAATGAAATTAGAAGTCAAAGGCTGCGGTTCGATTCATTCACTTTCGTTACATAGTATAAAACCAAGTCACTATTTGTGTCTGTTTGTATGTTTGTCCGCTATCTCCTCCTAAGCCACACAACGGATTTAAATGCGGTTTTCGCCATCTTTTAGGGAATTTATTTATTTAAATTTGTAAATAAATAACAATCGGATTTTAATACTAACACCATTGCGAAGCGTGGGCGGGTCGCTAGTTAACATATAAGTTAATAATGTTTAATACTATTACGTATACATTTCAGCAAACTGCCCTAATATTACCATGACGGCCTAATCAAGGAAACAATAGTCAATCATCATTAGTGATGTAATAAAGTTACTTACCCCGCAAATTGTCTAATTTTGAGGTTGACCTTGTAAGAAATAAGTTTTCTAGTAGATAAAATGAATAATTTGATATATTGAAACGAAATTGTAGGATAGCAATGGGTTGCTATCCTACAATTTCGTTTCGTATTTTCTATTAATTTTTAATTTTTCGTGTTTTTCCGTTGTTGAGAATTCTAATTTCGTTTCTGTTTTGTAACTAATAAAAGCCTCAAACTCCATCTTTTGCTTCAAGAATACAAAGTAGTCAGCTTTTAAATTAGAACTTTTAGTATTATACCGCAAGATATTGTAAAAAACGTAATTGATTCATGGAATGAGTATTATATCTAAAGGGGGTGTAATAAAAGGTGTAAATTACTAAGTTCGAAATAATAAATTATAAAAAAAATTAAAGAGACAATAAAAATGTTATTAAAATGAGTTTTTAATACATTTATTTAAATTTCAGAATAGATATTTAAATTCAATGTTAATACATACTTTATACAACTTCATGCAGTTGAAAAGTTTTTCCTTGTCAAATATGTCTCTGACCCAATCGTATGATTAAACCATGTTTTACCCATTTTTCTACATGTGTACTATTGTAATTATATTCCAAAAAAGAAAAAAAACTGTTCAAAATAGAAGCTTTTTTTAACGTAGTCTTTCAAAATGACCGTATATCGAACTTCAGCTCAATCGGAAACCGGAGAGTGGATGAAATTTAATTTGCATGATTCCACCCGGAAAACATACCTTGTACCAACATACATTCATTGATGGTAAATATTTAATAACAGTGTCACCTGTGTTTAATATTTAGCTAGCCGATCATTTTTATAGTAGCCGTTAATGAATTAAAGATTATTCCTTGACTCGCTCTACTTACATGTTACGAGCATTTTATACAATTGAAACGAACTAAGATTTTCAACCAATACTTACTAATATTTGTATTAAAAGGGCTATCTTCATTTCGTTAATATTCGATGTTTAAACCTCCTTTCAGATAATAAGCCAACAAAATTCCAGTAATCCTATTAAAATTAATTGGAAGGAATTTCAGCGCATTTGATCAACATTGTAAGCTACAAAAGCAAAGATTTCACCGATATTATTTAGGAGAAAGTCAAAACAATCTGGAATAATAATGCTAAAGCGAAACTGATTAACAAAATAAATTTAATCACCGTGTCTACCTCTGGTAATTGCTTTGAAACCATAAAATGATCTGCCTGAATAAACAGCTATTGTACCATTTAAGTACCTTATTCAGCTAAACTTAGTTAAGTAAAGCTCAACACAGATTAGTTAAGTAGAACAAGCCGTTTTATTAGCAGAGGCGCGAGACTCGTAAATGGGTAATGGTTGAAAATGCTAACATTGTCCTAAATGTAGGTACGAAGTCAGTAATAATGTGCTGTTCAGGTGTTTTACTTCAACTGAAACCTAACATTTACAATTACTCTGTTGTTACATTGTGCTTAAACGTAAAATCCACCTTCAGATATTTCAATTTAAATTAAAAAAAAATGTTTCTGATATCAATTTCTAAACCAAAATAGAATCACTTGCTCACACTAAGTTTAAAGAAAATATTTATATATTGGTCTCAAATACACAAAAGTCCTAACAATGAAACTGTGCAACAAGATTTTTAAAACAAACGAAATGCAGTAGCTCTTAGCCCATAGCCACATGATCCCTCAATGTTACACTTGAACAGAAAACGGTTAAAAAGTATTTAGGTTAAAGAATGGACGAGCACCTTACATGGAAAAAGCAACTTGTTTAAATTAAAAATAAAATATCGTCATTGTTTAACTCACTGCATAACGTAAGCCAATGTCAAGCAATAAAATTACGTTTTAACATTTACAATTCGCTTGTGAAGGCGCATTTACTATATTTAATAGAAATTTGGTACAGTGCCGGTCAAGGAAGAAGAAGGATCATAAGTAAGACAATAAATACCAACATTTATTAAACAATCACAAATGACTAAACATAGCAGTCGACGGCCTAGCTTGCTTGTTTTACCCAAACCTCATACAAACTACGGTAAAAATCTATCAACTTCGAAGGAGCAAAACTGTACAATAAAGTACCATCACAAATTAAAAATATATCTATCAGATTATATTATACAAAACTATACACACTATGATTAACTATATATACCTATTGTACTAACTTGAAACTATCAAATGCCTGGTGACCTCTTACTTTATATAAATGTTACGGCTAATACCCGAAGTGCGGCTACACTTAGTTTTAGCCGGTTAGAAGTGTTTTTTATATGGAAAACTCTAAAAAAAAATTATTCCTATGTATATAAAAACTGGCTTAAATCATGAGTCGACGGAGTCGGGGACTCCTTTTTCTGGGCGGTATCAAAAAAGTAACCTAACTAACCTAACCTATTGATGTTCTAACCGGCTAAAACTAGGTGTAGCCGCACTTCGGGTATTAGCCGTAACATAAACAGGAAACTATGTTCTCATATAAGTAGATGGAATATAAACTTTTCTGGAAATAAATTCTTTAAACTTAAACCTAAATATTTTAGTCCCAACGGCAATTGTACAAAATAATAGTTTAAAAACTAAAATACCACGCTTTTATTGCTAATCGAACTAAAAAATAGAAAATAAAATTTCAAATCGGAGTAAAAAGCGAGGGGTGCATTTTACTTTATTTTCATAACTCTCTACATACTATATCGAGCACCCCACGCTTTTTAATCCGATTTGAAATTTTATTTTCTATTTTTTAGTTCGATTAGCAATAAAAGCGTGGTATTTTAGTTTTTAAACTATTATTTATTTTCTACTTTTTAGTTCAATTAGTGATGAAAGGCGCAGATCACGCGCTAGCTTTGTCTCTCTTACTCTCCTACAAAAGGATCTAAAGATGAATTTATTAATCCTGGTGGTCCTAATAAGGATAATGAGAAACTCTTATTAAATTATTGCATTGTCATCGGTCCTTAATACGTGTGCAAAGTTTCAAATTAATCGAACTTCTGGAAATCGGTCAAATTTATGCTCAAAGATTTCATTACATAGATACAACCCAAGCTAATAAAAGCGTGGTAAAAATGAACTGGTGACTAGTCTAATTGTGTCAAAATGTACAATAACATCAGAACAAAAAAGAAGGAAAAGGTAAGTTAGTATTTACTTTCTCCCTAAATAAATACTCATAAACATCAATATTAATAAATATGTATAATAAAAACATTTTGATTATATTCTGAGCACGAGAAAAACAAAGCCACTTATGAGCATAATATTGGGTTGTAACTAAATATCAACGAGTTTAGTTTCATGTGGTACTCGTACAACTTTGCGCTATGAATTCAAATGAAACATTTGATTTAGTTTTGTTTTGTAACGTATAATAAAGTACTATTTTTAGTCTAAGACAGTGATTCCTAACCCTTAGTCTATAAGTGGCCGAAAAGAGCTATGTTTTACGAAATAAAAAACGGTTAATAAAAACGGCTGTAACAACCGGAAAGTCACATTTACTTGAGTTTATTACGCTACTGTTAGTACCTTGAAGCAGCTGCTAATAATTCGAAAACTTAGTGCTCCTTGTTCTACCTAAAAAGTTACCAACTACAGTTATAATACAACTATAACTTGTTTTAGAACAACTAAAAGCTTTTAGAAATTTAAAGGTTTATTTTGCACTGAGATAGTTAGTGTTGTTCTGAGTCGATAATATGGTTATCGTATTTCGTATTAGACGTCCCAAACAATCATGGCTCGACCCTGTGTTGAGATTGTGGTAACCATTGTGTCACAATGAGCTCAATTTGTATAGGACTTAGAATAGACTGAATCGTTCGATAAGCTGAGGGATGCATAACTAATTAGATCTAAATAGACTTCATTTAGACCTAAATTTGTAAAAAGCTTAGAATAGCTTGAATAGTTAATTAATCTGTTAGATGCACTAACAAGATATAAAAATAAGTACTCAAATATTTAGGCTAATATAATTTAAATCTAAGTAAGTAGCACGAAGCGCTGTGGCCTGGTTTAGGTCTGAAAGACTTGTTCAGAGACTAACTTCAGTCGATAGCAACAATAATACTTGATTTGTACTTAAGCTTAGCATTAGACAAAGCTTTGTCGGATTGAATCTCGGAAAATTATATTATGTCGAATTAGGAATACATAGTAATTATATTGAATTAATCCCATCTGAAATAGTCTGACCTCAATTTCCTCGTGATTAAAATAGGTAAACTATAATTTTCACATTTATTTGACATGTATTTGAAATTAGGAGATATGCGGCTGTAATTATGTATTAATAATTAATTTGGAAGTGCTGTCTGGTGTAAATTGCAAATTATGGAACGACCAATGTAATTAATCGACTCGTTAAATTGAAAATTGGAAAACACACATGGTCGTATTTACAACGAAATTAAAACGCTTTATTCCAGAAACAATACATTGTAAATCGGTATATTTATGCCTCTCATTTATTTATTGTGATTGCTTTTTGTATATCGAATTATTAATGTTGAGTAAATTTTAAAGATTAAACTTGAACGTAATTCAAGTAACTTATTACAAGCAAAGCAGAGAACGAAAATTTTAGATTTTTATATTTAAAAAATAATAATAATGGTATTTGATCATTCTCTTGTACAAAAATACGCTGTTTTTTACATCAAGTCACAGATGTGATTTCTTATTTAAAATTGCATAATATTTAGTAAATTCTCTATCCTATTATAATAGCACTAGATATTCTTAAAACTGAAACATACACCCTCCTGTCAGAACTAGTACCTACACGCACAGTAATGTAGTAATTTCTTGCATGCAGTTCATTACCGGTCGATCGAGCCGTAATGAGCAACCTCGATATTGTAATTATGTTATCCTAGACTGCATTAACTATTATTAGAACGGAGATCTAGGTTACATCTCCTTGCAAGGTACTAAATGTTGAGTTTCTTTTGATATTGATACTTTTATGGATAAAAGGTTTATTTTGTTTTGTTATTACGGTTACATTTAAATTATACAGGGTGTAAACAGACTGTTTCCGAAAGCAAAAACGGGGCATTAGTTAACGAGGTACTAATTACGTTTAGAGCAAAAAAAATTTTTTTTATGTCTTAAAAAAACATTAACACACACTAGAGGACCACTTCTTTCGAATCTCGAAAACAACTTTTACTAATAGTGATAGCAGCCAGGTGAATCTAAATTAATTTTTAGTTTTAATACCTATATTTTAAGGTTTAACTTAAAGCCGTTTAGTGACATAGCTCGTTTCATGTCTTCATGGGAAAAGGTTAACTACACGACTCATACACTAAAATTTATTAAAATAACTATTTGAACCTATTAAATAAATAAACACGTCAGTATAAGTATGAGCTATGCATTTTTATTTATTTCATGTAAATAAAATGAGAAAATATTTTAAAAGGCAAATTGGATGGATGGAGAAGGAGACCTGCTTCTCGGATAGTGAGAGGGTTTGAGCCGTAATCCACCACGCTAGCTCAGTGCGGGTAGGTGGATCACATGATGGATAATCATCCAGTCTTTGGGATTTCCTCACGATACTCAAGAACAGGTTGTAAATAATAAAACACTGTTACCATTTTAATTGTTCTGCACTCATATTTTAACTAAAGCGATGTTCACATGCGGCGGTTATCCGCAAGAACAAAGTTAAACTTATCAAGCTACTAATTACACATCGAAATAGTTTCTCTAATACCTTGCACATAATGGTCGTGTTTTGAAACGAAACTTAAGTCTAGAATAAGTATTTTATCCAGTATTCTGTGTGTTATTTTACCATTAGTTTCAAAGATAAAAGGCAGGAAGCCTGAAATATTATTCATTAGCTTTTACCCACAGCTTCGCTGGCGTTATCTTTAAATTTGTTTACCCTTAACTGCAATAGACGTAGACTATCCTGTCTCGCCTTGTATCTAGTAACAGACGTACTATTTTGACATAAATTAATTATTATGACTTGAAGATAAGCCACATACTTTATTATAAATCTGTTTGTTTTATATTAAATATAATAAATGTGTTATATTTTAAAATATAACACTTTAGTTTAGTGAAGTTAAGTTATCTCTTAAAATCAATGTCTCCGATAAGTTCATATGAGCTTTGTAGATATTACGAAATAAATTATATAATTATTACACTTTTATAAACAAATAACTAAAAAAAACAAGATATTGCGAACATATTTTTATGTTTACAAAAAACATAAAAATATGTTCGCAATATTCTAAATTAACCGAGGTTCTCGCTACTTCTTGTGATCTATCTAGTTTCATTCGCCTGGCGTGTTTCGATGTAGCAGAAAAATAAGATATCTTTTTGGAAGGCATCGTGTTACAATTGCATTAAAAAATAAAGATTATGTATGCTTGACTACATATACAGGGTGATTGGTAATGCGATACATTCCTTCTAAGAGGTTAAAGTAGAGCTTATTTGCAGTCAATTAAGGCATAATATGCTATGTCCGAAAATTTATAATTTCTGAGATATGCAACATTTAAGTTTTTTTTATAAAAAAACCCCATTTTCGAAGTTCAAATGAATCCTTTTAGTCAAAAATTCAAAATTGAGTTTAATGTTTTGTTGTTTTATGGTAGCTTGATAACTAAAATGATATTTCAGATTCAAATTTGCTAAAAATAATCGTCCTTATTTTAGAAAAAGTCAAGAAATCATAAACAACTTTTAAAAAAAGTTAAGTCTTATGGCAATTAAAAGCGATTTTCTAAAAAAAAGTCCAAACAATGTTGCGTACAAATTACATAAAAAACTTCCCCACTTCATTAGCTATTCAAAAAGGTACATTTGTCATACTAAAACTAAGTATTTGATTGACAACTCTACTAATAAATGAAGTAACCTCTCTCTTAGAACGCCTCTACATTGTGGTTACCGCGCACTTTTGCAACGTTTTCTTTGCTTGATGTCGACGTCTTGCACAGGAATAATGCAATAACATTTAAGATCTGCTGTTAAATAACTATTTTTTTGAAAAGCCAAACCTTCAAGTGTGTAGCTTTTGCGGTTAATTAGAAAAAAAGAGTATGCTGAGTGCGGAAAAAGTTACTTCTATTAAAAGAAAGAAAGCTAACTACATCTTTTTCATTAATCACTACACATCACTTGTTGTTTTTTCTTTGGTCGATGTCGCCAACTCTTGTGGTGGTTGCTAGATTTCTACGAAAAACATCTATCATTTTTTCGTCTACTTTGCCAAATTCGAGGTCTACTAGATTCACTTGTTCGGGCGGATACAAGCTTTATTTTTCTGAGACGTCGATACGTCCCCAAAAACACTCTAACACACACGTCGATTACGGAAACGCAACAAGTACTTTTTTTGCCGTAACAGCGTTGCCGTTACACAATACGTAAATAAGAAGAATGTGTATTCTTCATCACAGAAGGCCCTCGCCCACAGCAACTTTTTGTAGCAATGCTGTCGTGCGTTCGCATCGATATCGTAGACTAGCAGTCGCTGACTGTGCGCCTTCATAGCCACGATTTAGTCGCGATGTGTTAGTATTGTCTTTATATCGATACAGTTGCGATAATGTAGCGCGTTGCAAATTCGACTAACATGCGTTTACTTAACTACAAAAAGTCTTCGAAGGCAAGGCAATCTTATGACATGATACCATTTCAAGAGTTCTTAATGAAAATATGCAGTTAGTTTTCTTTTAATAGAGGTCACTTTTTTCGCGCTTAACACATTTTTTTCTATTTGACTGCAAAGGCTGCACACTTGAAGCTTTGGCTTATTACAAAATTTATTTATTTAACGGCAGACTTTAATGTTATTGCATTATCCCAGTGCAAAACGGCGACATCAACCAAAGAAAACACTGCAAAAGTGCGCTGTAACCACAAAGTAGAGGCGTTCTAAGAGAGAGGTTACTTCTTTTATTAGAAGAGTTGTCAATCAAATACTTAGTTTTAGTATGACAAATGTACCTTTTTGAATAGCTTATGAATTGGGGAAGTTTTTTATGTAATTTGTACGCAACATTATTTGGACTTTTTTTTAGAAAATCGCTTTTTATTGCCATAAGACTTAACTTTTTTTAAAAGTTGTTCTTGGTTTTTTGACTTTTTCTAAAATAAGGACGATTAATTTTAGCAAATTTGAATCTAAAATGTATTTTTAGTTATCAAGCTACCATAAAACAACAAAACATTAAACTCAATTTTGAAGTTTTGACTAAAAGGATTCATTTGAACTTCGAAAATGGGGTTTTTTTATAAAAAAAACTTAAATGTTGCATATCTCAGAAATTATAAATTTTCGGACATAGCATATTATGCCTTAATTGACTGCAAATAAGCTCTACTTTAACCTCTTAGAAGGAATGTATCGCATTACCAATCACCCTGTAGAATAAACTACTAACTAATCTTACCTTTCTTCTTTAGTCTTAATAATATCAATGAAGTTCAAGAGAAAGCTATTCTTTATTTTATTAAATTTTAATTTAAAATCTATACCTACACCTCATAAAAATAAACCGAGAATTCCACTTTGGGTAGCGTAAAGTACGACAAACTTATATTTGGGGTTAGTACAATATTCGTGTCTAGGGATCGAACCGCAAAATTAAGTTTGTTTTCTACTGTGTTCACTTTCGCGCGATAAAAAGTATCCTGTGTTGTGCCCTTTTTCAATGTACAGAATTTGACCCTGTACCGATTTATTTTATACAAAGATTTATGTCAGCATTTGAAGTGTTAAACTTACTCAACGATATTGATACGAACCTAATTAAATTCTACCCGTTACAAATTCAATAGTTTATCTGTTCAAATGCTAGTTGTATTACAGATAAGTGGTTTCCAATAAGCGTATCTAGTCGGTGTGGTCTTCAACTTGAAGTTAGCCGAGTGTGCGAAGTTCAGTCTGAATATAGATGTGATTAAACCGCCGAGAACCGGATCAATCTAGTTAGGACTGATATTCTAATGTTTAACTGGGTAGAGGTTCAGGTGAATAAGTTTATGCATGTTAGCTTACTGAAGGATTAAAATCTAAGCTTTTAGACAAGTTTCCAGAGTTGTTAATAGTAGATAGGTATTATATGTAGACTAGTGGCCGCTCGCGACTCCGTTCGCGTCCGTAGACGTCGGTTTCCCTTGGGAATGCGAAGTTTTCCCGCAGTAAAAAGTACCCTTTATGTTAATCTGATATAGGTATAACCTATGTTACTGTAAATTTTCATCAAAATTCGTCCAGTAGTTTTTACGTAAAGGAGTAACAAACATCCATACATCCATACATACTCACAAACTTTCACGTTTATAATATTAGTAGAATAGTAGAATGTATTCGGTCTTAATATTCTGACTATTAAAACTGGAAACTGTTTATGTCAGTGTTATGTGTATATATCTATTTTCTGCCAATTATGAAAGTTAATTAAGATGCTAAAACGTGGATTAGAGTAAAATTTAGTAACAGATTACCAAGGCGTCGCTGATATATGAACAATTATGATTGACTTGTGTCTAATTTATATTTTTTAAATTCAAAAGGGACACGAAACAAACAAACTTATGAACGGATATCTTTATTTTAATAAAAGATATATAATTTCAGTTTCATAGGACAGTCAAATTGACAATTTTGTATTACTAGGTTTCCGCCCCGTTACTGGCTACGTAACCGCGGTAAAAAGTACCCCAAGTCATATTCCAGGTTCTTGTCTATCAAAGTACCAAGATTCGTCTACAAAAAAGAGTAACAGACATTTAAACTGACAAACATTTTAATTTTGAAAATAAATAGAATCATTTATTTGCGCTCGGCACCTCCTTATTTACTTACTTTAAAAGTAAATCCCAGAAAAAAACCTTTTCATATTTTAAACCTGAGTCTTTTTAATTATAACGATCAAGTTAAAATTTTATTCCTACATTTCCAAATTAATTAAAGTCATTCGTATTGGAATTATTTAACCAATAAATACGCTATAAAACATCGCTTTTAATTATATATTTTAATATCAATTTCGGATTCACTTTTATTTAAAATACATTTACGATCCAATTGTAACAATAAATCTATGAACGTATAATTTCTATAAACTTAAAAAGATATTAATTCCGACATTTATTCCCGTCTCAATTTCTAATAAATGATATAATTCCTTAAGAAGTATTATTTATTACTGAAAAAGAAGAAAATAATAAGATATAATACAATACGTTGAAACACGAGAAATCACAATCGACGCTCAGGAAAATCCGAGTAAAGAGCCCACAGTTGCTTGAAGGGTGATTATCCCCAAAGGGTGTAAGGTGTTTTTCCAACGGAAAATACGTCAAAAATATGGAAGATGTATTCAAACAAAAGCCTTGAAAAACATGAGAAGGCTCTTTTACGTAAAGGACGAAAATCCATTGTGCTCGTAGACGGCTACGCAGTTTCGTAGACGGCTACGAGGGTTCGTAGTCGCGTAGCAAGTGTCAGATGGTCTGCTTAATTGACGGCTTGTCATTTCAGATAATACAAGAGTTAAGGTCGCTTTGTTCTGTTCCAGGAGTTAGACTTGAACTGCTTTGATCTGTTAACATGAGATAAGATTCATCTAAAATTCTGATTAATGTTTTTCAAATTTGTGAATGTTTATACTCGTGAGGGTGAAAACCGGATAGTTTGTCTTATATATAATTCTCGTGTCACAATGTTAGTTACTCTACTTCTCTGAAACGGCTTTACCAATTTTAACAAAATTTTATATGCAAATTCAGTAGGTCTGAGAATCGGCTACTCTCTATTTTTCATACCCCTGGGTTGTCCAGCCCTAAATTTTTTTTTCAAATATGGAAAAACAACGTTTGCGGGGTCAGCTAGTAATGAATAAATAAATCTCTAGAATAACACAACAACCAAGTAGTAATTTCTGCTATAGATTTCACGTACCTGACTAGGAAAAAATATACAACACCCATATGCGAGAAGTTTTAATATTAATTTTAAACTTTATCAGTAAAATTTTCTTATTCTTTAACTTCATTATAGAACCTTGATGTTTTCAAAAGTTTTTTAAAATGTAACGACACAAAGGCTAAGTTTTAATTTTAATTATTTTTATTCAAAACAATAAATACTAAATAAAACTAGCTATGTTAATGTTTTTACTTCCGAAACATAATGATATGTTTTTCTAAGTGATGGATTGTAAAAACTAAAAAAACTTACTTTTTCTATGGTGGATTTTTATTTAAATAATTTTGCGGGGTACTTATACATATTTCGCTGGAAATTTATTACCAAAAGTCAAGATATTTTTAAATATAAATATCAAGTTTTTTTACAAAACAACGCTTATTAGTTTTACTAAGTAGAAGAAGTTTTACCAAGTAAAGTTCATTAAATATGGATCAACAATATTAAAGCGTTGTTGTCGCATGTTATTAATAGTGATAAAGTATAATTAAACACTCTTCATTTTGAATATATAATTTTCATTTTTGGAATATTACTTTAAAAGTGTTATATTTTTTTATACCCAACCGAGTTATTTACGTAATTAGCTGATGGGTAGTTTGCAACATTATTAATAACCGCCCGCGACTCCATTCGCGTGGATGTGGATGATTCGAGTGGATTTTCCGTGGGAATGAGAAGTTTTCCCGCGGTAAAAAGTACCTTATGTGCTATTCTGATAACCTATTTTACTGCAAAGTTTCATCCAAATTCGTCCAGTAATTTTTACGTAAAATAGTAACAAACATCCACACATACTCACAAACTTTTACGTTTATAATATTATATAGTGGGATCAATTGGTATGGTTTATTCACTCAATGATAAAAAAACAATTTTGTGGAATCATTTCCCAATATTATGGCAGCTGGAGCACAGTTGCGTCCAAATTTTACAAAAAAGTTTGAGAACTGATCCACTAGGAATTCGCAAACTACTACCAAAATTTTAGGCTTCCAATTTCAGAAAAATCAGGCCAGAGCTCATGTTAGTTTAACAAAAATCAACCGAGACCCAAAAACCTTTATTCGGCTTCCATCAAATAGTTTGCGGACACAAAATTCAACACTAAGTCTTCATCAAATAGTTTCTACAAGTTACGACATTAAACTATCTCTTTATCAGTTATTTTTCTCAGAACTCGATTCACTTCACTTCATTCCAATTACTCGATATCCTTTTTGTGCCATCACTTGTGATCCCAGGGGCTTTATCAACATCATATCGATCCTCGATTCCCTTAAGATAACAAAAGACATTCTAAACGCGCAATTTGTTCCTTATTATCTTCATGAAACGTCACTTTCGTCAGTTTAACGTTGCCAAAGAATCTTAAACAAGAGCTATAGCTCAAAGAAGTTTTCGGGCGGATCTAATTGGAACTTTATTTTGTAGAGGGCGCTTTGTTAAAAGACTGTGGTAACAAGTTTCTATTAGGAACTTAAGAAACTGGGGAATTATTTTCAAGTTTGTTGACAAAAGCTTTCATCGAGGAGCGTTTACCGGCGGGTGTCGGCGGCGGATTACATAGCTGTGCTATTGTTTGCTAATTCTCTATAACAATAGGTGTTTGTTACTTTTTACCGGTTGCCAAAAAGTTGCAGTAGCTTTGTTTGTGCCTCGTCACTTTTAAGACTTTTCTGTGCTAATACATAATTATATTGTAATGAGGTAAAGTGTTCGTGTTTGTATTCATTAAAACTCATACACTCGACCTAACTTTCTGCTTGAAGTTATCTATGGAACTACACAACTGTATTTAAAAATTCTTTCAAAACAAATTCAAACCTACGTATTCAGGGTATGATACTTTTGCAAAGCCTTTTTTTATTTCCACCCGATTGAATGAAAGCCGTAGGCGAAAGGTTTTTTTCAATTTAAAGTAGCTACCAATAGTAGGGTAATTTACCGTTCAATATTTTCTATTTTTGCAGTTTCACCGTTACGTTCGTTGAAGTATTAATTGAAATGCTAATTGCTCGTTGAAATTGCTTTTTAATTTGCCAAGAAAATATCTAACCCTTGTTTTAACTTAGTTAAAAAAGAGATTAAAATATTTTTACCCACCTGCATAAAACACTAATAGTAGTGAAATTAAAATTATAAATACCAAAAATATTTCTGTACTAGTAGCCGCCCACGACTCCATTCGCGTGGAAGTCGGTTTCCTGTGGGAATGAGAAGTTTTCCCGCGGTAAAAAGTACCCTTTGTGTTATTCTGATGTATAACCTATATTTCTGCAAAGTTTCATCCAAATCCAACCAGTAGTTTTTAGGTGAAAGAGTAACAAACATCCATACATACTCACATACTCACAAACTTTCACATTTATAATATTATATTATAGTGGGATGGTTTTTAACATTTTCATTTACTACTGACCTTTAAAAACATCAAATTTACCCAGTGTAAAATTGTAGTTGTGATGGACTTAATGACTTGTACTTATTAACTGCACCAACATGCAATGAACTGTTGTTTTATGAAACGGCACGTTTCAGGCATTTATTACTTTGTACCTACTCGGTGAACAATCAGGTTGTAGGGAAATTGAAAGCTATTTTTATACCCGATATCCTACTAATATTATCAACGTGAAAGTTTGTGAGTATGTATTTTTGTATGGATGTTTGTTACTCTTTCATGTAAAAACTACTGGACGGATTTTAATGAAACTTTACAGATTATACACCAGAATAACACATATGGTACTTTTTACTGCAGGAAAACTTGTCATTCCCAAGGGAAACCGACTTTCACGCGAACGGAGTCGCGGGCGGCCACTAGTTTATTATAAAATGTAAGTATGTATCGCCACCATAACACAACTCAGAGCCGTAATTGCTGAAAACAACGTCGGTTTAATAAATTTTGGTGCGTAATGATTTATTTTTTCCCACCCTAAAAAGGGTTAAATGCACACAAAGTTTTTCTGAAGTTACTCTTCTGCTTATTTATTTTTATAGCTCTCTTATGCAACTTAATAAAAATATAATTTAAACACGGAAAAGCTTTAAAAAAACATTTCACAATTCAAACATTTTGTAATATTTACATTAGCAAAATCAATTTCGTAAAATTTCCCATATTTTCATTTATGAACATTGTTTTACCTCATCTAATATGTAAATTGGCATACAAACCGCATCTGTGGTCTTATCCAAATACATGAATACGATCAGGACAAACAGAAGATGTTTACACTCACGATTCAGTTATGATAATCGAATCCGTCCATCGTCCCTGTTGGCTGAAATTGAAATATCCCAGATATTCAGGTTGAATATTTTATTCGGTAAGCAATTTTTTCATGTCAGATGAAGCTGCGGGCGCGTTCTTATAGTTCTATATCTAGATCTAGATTGACCTATATTGGCTTTGTGCAGGTGTCTTTTTTATGTATTTATATTTAATCTAAAACTAACTAGAAACCTTTTTAAAATAAACGTAAAAATCTTATCAAAATCCGGAGGTTATTATGTAAAAAATCGGAAATTTCTTTTAAACACTAATTTACCTCTTAATTGATAAATAGTCTTCCTGTTATAATTGATTACAATATGATATAATATTAAGTTGAAAAAGTAATTAATTACTTACATAAATTTTGACAGTTCACGGTATTATTTAAGAAAACGATTTCAAACCTAATTTATTTTTTAACAGGTTAAACCAAGAAGACACAACATACACCGCTACGCCAAGACAAAGATAAAATCTCAAGGAAAACTGCAACAATTAAAACCGGCTACAAAAAGAACAATAAGTAGCCCGCTTCCCCGACTGCATTAAGAAACTGAAAGAAACACGACATCTCGTGGAGACAATCTAAGCTGAAACAAACGACCCGTGAAATTACAACCAGACGGTATTGTACCTTTTATTTCGAATACCTGCGACATTTTACAAAATACTTAATTGCGACACTAACTACAGCATTAACTTAAGTGCAGCAATTTTTGCATTCACGTCAAATGGAATAGCCGGAACCAGCGAAGCTTTCATAGAATTGGAAAAGAACTGCTATGTCATGTAAAAGCTTTTGATTATCTAATAATGTTATGAACTTTCAGACAGCTCGGTACGAAGAATATAGTATAGTACTAACTAAAACAAAAGTGGATTTACCAACTTTTGGGAGTATACCAACTTTGATCATCAACGGGGAAGTTCAAGCAGAAGTATTACGTTTCTGGAACCTTGAAACTAAAGAATAACGGTAACTTAATATGTTGGTTTATATCAGTATATATCGAAAATAGAAATGGCCAATTTTTTTTATAAAAGCTCATTATTTATTGTAATCTTTGATTCATTATAATTAACTAATAATTATTAACATTTCAGTGCCTGCGCGTTGATGTGTGAGATGAGAATTCCTTTTATATATTCATATTGTATTCAGGCAGGGAACTTGACGCGATTGGTTAAATATGATTATTTTATAAGACCTTTTTCATGTTTTTTGTATGTATAGGGTAATAATAAATAATAAATAGCCTATATATGTCCCATAGTTGAGCACAGGCCTCCTTCTCGGACAGCGAGAGGGTTTGAGCCGTAATCTACCGCGCTGGCTCGGTGCGGGTTGGTGGATCACATAATGGATTATCATCCAATCATGTAGGTTTCCTCACGATGTTTTTCCCTCACCGTTAGTGCGTGATAAACATGTACATAATTATGTAATTTAAAAAAAAGACCTATTTAGTGGTACACCCTAGTGGGGATCGATCCCGGAACCTTCGGTATAGTAGACCGTTCCTGTTACCACTAGGCTACCACGCACTTATAGGGTCAAATGTAATATGTACGAAATATGAGTATGAAATAATGTATTATGACTCATTTTATTATTTTACAGATTAATAACTATTTTGCATCGGACAAGACGGAGGCAGAGCGAATTGATAGAAACATTTCGTGATTGACTGATTATGTGACTGACTGATTGATTGACTGAATAGCCATTCCGATTCCGATTCTGATTCCGATTCCGATTCCGCAACGGCAACGGCAACGGCAACGGCAACGGCAACGGCAACGGCAACGGCAACGGCAACGGCAACGGCAACGGCAACGGCACCGGTAACGGTAACGGTAACTTGATCTAATGACTTTGAAATTAATGTAGTAAGATCGCATCTTTTGTCGACCTGCCTCTCCTAAACCCGTATTGATTCTTTGATAGAAGACCATTGCATTCCAAGAATGTTAATAACCTTTGGTTCATTAATTTTGCTAATATTTTTGATTATGACCGATAAGCAAAGATATTGGCCGGAGTTAGAAGGTTGGTTTTTTCGCCTGTTTTATTAATATAACTAAGACTGACTTAAATTTTGTTGGAAACACGCTAGATGAAAAACTGAGATTTGCGAGATAAGCTAGTGGTACAATAAGGTCTTGTTTGCATCCTTTTAGCAATTTAGTGAGGATATTTTGCACTGCCAACCTTTAAGTAAGTAATTATCTTTGTTTATTTATCTGCGTAGATACAATAAAAATGTAGTAAAAAGGCACGAGATAAAAGTAGAAGAAAACTCATCCCTCAAGAATTTGTTCCATTTTAATAATTCTCTCTGTAAAATGTATTTGTTATAACATTTGTATCATCCATAATTTCTTCCATTTGTGCTACACAAAGTTATTAAAGGAATGCTATTAAAACAAAAAAAATTTTTTAAATAATAACTTGAAAGGGATTCCTTTGAACTAAGATTTCGTTCTTATAATAGAAATGTATAATGTTGTTCCATGTTGATTATTTTAATTTTTAGATTGAGGCTAAATTATTTGTGAATTTAAGTTTTTGAAGTTTAGTAATAGTTAGTAATATTGGGCTTAATTTCACCTGTGACGTTCAAATATTAACTAAACTGCAGTGGCTAGGCTGAATCTAAAGGTTTCTATTATGCAGAATTTCCACGATGTGCGAAAAAAATAATTTTAAAAAAACTATGCACAATGTTAAGTGCATTAATAATAATAACTTTTTTCTATTCAGATGCATGTATTGTTTGTGTTCTAATAAACATTTGTAGGAGTTAAAGGAAATATCACAACATCTATGGCTTTTAACTCTTGGGTACATGGTTTTTAGATTCAGGCCATTAACAGCCTACAAAAGTTTTTTTTCCAAATGAATACAGCTTCAAGCTTTCTGTAATAAAAACATCAGAATTAACATTGAGTTGTTAAAACATGAATGAGATAATGGAATATTTGTTTAGGGTTGTTTTTGTGTTAAATAAAGGCCAAAAATAATACCAGGCTTATTAGGTTTCAACCATGTTTTTAGACAACGACCACATAGCCTTTTTTTTTTTTTGTTTGCGCGGTGAAATGCATTTACGCACCGTACCCCCTACCTGGGTGGCGGGGGGCGTGTGTGGGACTCCCACCTGAGCAACTGACACGTCGCCCAGGGGACTACCCACTAAAACACCGCGGCGTTCCGTCTTCGCCTTGGTGGTGAAGCCGTGGGGCCCGGACCGGCGGCCCTACGCCACGACTTCACCGGCGATGGGCCCGTCTACTGCACGACGGGCCCATTTTGACCCCCCCGCGGTGAAGGGGGGCCTGTGGGAACAACCGGGAGCGCCCGATTGTTCCCACCCGTCGTCGGTGGTGGACCGTGCAATGCGGGCAGGTGGATTCCCACGTCCCCCGCCCACTGGCCACCACCAGGCTGGACTTGGGCGCGATCGCGTCTCGTCCGGCCCCTTCGACGTCTGCGGTGCGGGGGCGCGAGAGGATCGTTCTCACGCACCCGCTCCGCAGCCTCCTTCTGCGACATTACGTCCTCGCAGAAAGAGGCCACCGCGACCCAGACCGCCTCGGAGCCCAGCATGGCGTACACCAAGCCGGGCAGCGAGAGGTCTGGGCCAACGGACGCCTGGAGGCGACGACGTGGCACATCCCAGGCCGGACATTCGGCCAGGGTGTGCCACGCTGTGTCGTCCGGCGCGCCACAGTGGTGGCACGCCGTGGATTCCTCCCTTTGAATCCGGCACAGGAAATTTCCAAAGCTGCCATGCCCGGACAAGACCTGCGCCAGACGGTAGGTAAGGAACCCATGCCTCCTGTCGATCCATCCCTCAATGACTGGACCGACGGCGTCCAGGGTCCACCGCCCGTCGTCCGCGTTGGCCATCTCCGCCGTCCACCGGCGGAACATGACCTCGCGGGCCCTTCGCCAGACGGCGACCCTCTCTTCCGGTGCTGCGGGCTCCCCCTGAGCCCGCTTGTCCGCCGTCCAGTGGTAGACGGCGGCCAGCACCTCGGCCTCAAAGTACCATGGCGGAGTGCCCGCCATGGCACATGCCGCCCCGTGACTAACCGTGCCGTAAGCCCGCGCCATTCGCTGTGCGATGGCGCGTTGGGGCTTACGGAGCAGGGCACGGTTAGTCTCCACCAAGTCGTGCGCCCACACGGGCGCACCGTAAAGCGCCATGCTACGTAGCACGCCGGCATAAAGCCGCCGGCATGCCGCAGCAGGCCCCCCGATGATCGGGAGGAGCCAACTAAGGCTCCTCGCCGACTTGAGGAGGCGTTCGCGGAGCAGGCGGAAGTGCTCCGCGAACTTCCACCTGCAAGATATGGTGAGGCCCAGATATTTTATCTGGGCCCGCACCCCCACCCTGCTCCCCGCCACCACGACGTGGGCGTCTGGCGGCGGCTCCCCCCGAGGCCCATTGAAATATATGGCCTCGGTTTTGTGGAGCGCCACCCCCAGTCCCAGCCGCCCGATACGACATAGCCTCGTGTTATAATAATATTTTATTATAATATTAATACTGGCTTATTACATCATCATCATATACATTATCTGTGTTTATTTATTTGAACGTGCTGATATACGTATTTCGACTAATTTGGGTGAAATATAAATGTTCATAATTAGGGCCGTTTGAGTTTAATTAATTACATTGCAGTAAGGCCTTTCATAGTATAAAAATACTTTCCTCTAGTTAGATTATAAATCTAATGAAAAATGGGGTATAGTTGACAGCGACGTTAAACCTTGAAGGGTATATTTGAACCATGATTCCGAACCTGTAATCAGGAAAAATCTTAGGGCAAAAGTTTTTTTATTAAAGTATTCTATGGGATTGAAAAAACTAGACAAAATTATTAGTCTTTCTCAGTTTTCAAAACATCACTTTGAACAGCATAAGACATGTTTGTTTTATTAAGTTTCAAGATTTTATTAGTTTACTAAAGAGATCCGCACCGTAATTTGTCTCAATATACACTCCGATTAACCCCTATTTACTGTTTAGGTAGTATTTCAAGGCGATGGTTCTGTCGGGGCATTAGGTACCATTGGGTCAACGTCAGCGAAACACAAATACTATATTTATGTATTTAATGGTTACGGGCCGCAGGGGAAATAGTTACATGTACGGAATGAAGATACTCGGATTTCCCAAACCACAGATAAAATACGGTTTCGCAGACATTAAACTGTTACAAAATTAGGGTTGAAAAAATAACCTATGTATTTAACAGTAAATTTTATTTTTTAAAGTAAGTACTTATTTTCAGCATTAATTGTAACGAAGACATGGAAAGTATGTGAGAGCATACTACTTACTTACTCTTTGACATGTATCATTCATAACATGAAGCTTAAAAAAATAACTACTAGTGATCTATTATTCGCTCAGTTTATATTATAATTTGAAAAAAAAAATAAGGCGTAAAGCTAAAGCACGATCATAAAAAGCGTAGGTCCTATATTTGTTGAAAACTTCTTGCTAGTTTTAAATCTACAAAAGTTTATTTTTTCGTGTGATATAAAAGCTTGTATTTTACAAATAAATGCTCTCCTGATAAAGGGCGCTATAAAACCCAGTATAATAAATAAATCTCCAGACTGACACACCAACTGTGTGGCCCTAAACTAAGCAAAGCTTGTACTATAGGTACCACACAATGGACTAGGGGAGAACCTAGTTACACCCAGACACGAGCCAATTTCGAAAATTTTGACGAAATTGGCCCGACCCGCGAATCGAACCCGGAACCATCCGCTTAGGAGTCCGGTATATATACCGCTGCAACACAGAGGTCGTCAGTCTGTCTATATAAGCAAAAAAATCTAAACTGAATTACTTATAAAAGAAAAAAAGTTCGTTACGTTAAGGCGTAAGAACTTCACGAATTAACAAAACTTCAAATATAGTTCAAATAACGAATGGCATAATTCATAAAAACCACAACGAAACTTTTCCACTACAGTTATTTGAGCAGAACTTAACTGGCCCTGAAGTACCCCAGCTAAATAAACTCAATGAAAAGCTCAGTAACATTTTACTTTACGTTATTTAATATATAATCAGCTGGAACACTCTAATTAGACAAGGGAAAAGGACCTCGAGAAACACAATTCTTTAAATTCCGTTTTATTTCTCTGGTATTTACAATTTTAATTTAGTTTAGCCTTCAAATTAATCTATGCCTGGCTTTTAGCTCAGGCTTTGCGGATGCGGTATTTTATGTAGAACCGGGTTGCTCAGTTTTCTAAAAAGAGAAAGAAAATTGTTGGGGAATCTATTGAAACTAAATTTTTCATAATTTTGTAGATAAAGTGAAGCTCAAGTTTTACGAACAAGCTAGGGCCAAGAAAGCTTTTAAGCACTCATCTCTTTTATTTTTCCAAATTCTTATAAAATAAATACCTACTGATCTACCTTCTTGCTTCAGCACATTTTCAAATATCACAACCAGAAAATGCTTTTCGTTTTGAATTCTATTTCCCCACAAATAATTATTTAAGTGACTTTAGAATTCCATGTCTGTTTTCCTTTAACAAAAGTTGTTTTGGCTGACAAGATCTCAACCTCCGCATCCTCTGAACATAAGCTTCTAAAAATCCTTGACAGTTTGCCTTGAAATATTACCTACTGTTCTACTATATTATATTGTATTTCACATTAGAGGCTATACTTAAAAAAAAGGATAAAGCATAAAATAATAAAAGGGAGTAGCAAATTTGACGACCTCTGTGGTGCAGCGGTATACCTATATACTATACTGCTAAGCGGATGGTTCCGGGTTCGATCCCGGGTCGGGCCAATTTCGTAAAAATGGTTTTTCGATATTGGCTCGTGTCTGGGTGTAACTAGGTTCTCCCCTAGTCCATTATGTGGTACCTACAACACAAGTGCTTACTGCAACTTACTTTAGGGCCACATAATTGGTGTGTCAGTCTGGAGATTTATAAAAAAAAATCTTATTACTACCTACCTTTAAATGTTAATGTAAGCAGTTAAGAAGGTAGGTTAATATATTATATTAATTTCTTTCTTACAAATTGTATTATTTGAATTTATTTTTATTTCAACGTAATTCTTATTTGTACTCCCCAAAGAAAATAAAAAATATTTTCAAAAAGTCCGAGTCCGAGTCCGAGTCCGAGTCCGAGTCCGAGTCCGAGTCCGAGTCCGAGTCCGAGTCCGAGTCCGAGTCCGAGTCCGAGTCCGAGTCCGAGTCCGAGTCCGAGTCCGAGTCCGAGTCCGAGTCCGAGTCCGAGTCCGAGTCCGAGTCCGAGTCCGAGTCCGAGTCCGAGTCCGAGTCCGAGTCCGAGTCCGAGTCCGAGTCCGAGTCCGAGTCCGAGTCCGAGTCCGAGTCCGAGTCCGAGTCCGAGTCCGAGTCCGAGTCCGAGTCCGAGTCCGAGTCCGAGTCCGAGTCCGAGTCCGAGTCCGAGTCCGAGTCCGAGTCCGAGTCCGAGTCCGAGTCCGAGTCCGAGTCCGAGTCCGAGTCCGAGTCCGAGTCCGAGTCCGAGTCCGAGTCCGAGTCCGAGTCCGAGTCCGAGTCCGAGTCCGAGTCCGAGTCCGAGTCCGAGTCCGAGTCCGAGTCCGAGTCCGAGTCCGAGTCCGAGTCCGAGTCCGAGTCCGAGTCCGAGTCCGAGTCCGAGTCCGAGTCCGAGTCCGAGTCCGAGTCCGAGTCCGAGTCCGAGTCCGAGTCCGAGTCCGAGTCCGAGTCCGAGTCCGAGTCCGAGGGAAAGGGAAAGGGAAAGGGAAAGGGAAAGGGAAAGGGAAAGGGAAAGGGAAAGGGAAAGGGAAAGGGAAAGGGAAAGGGAAAGGGAAAGGGAAAGGGAAAGGGAAAGGGAAAGGGAAAGGGAAAGGGAAAGGGAAAGGGAAAGGGAAAGGGAAAGGGAAAGGGAAAGGGAAAGGGAAAGGGAAAGGGAAAGGGAAAGGGAAAGGGAAAGGGAAAGGGAAAGGGAAAGGGAAAGGGAAAGGGAAAGGGAAAGGGAAAGGGAAAGGGAAAGGGAAAGGGAAAGGGAAAGGGAAAGGGAAAGGGAAAGGGAAAGGGAAAGGGAAAGGGAAAGGGAAAGGGAAAGGGAAAGGGAAAGGGAAAGGGAAAGGGAAAGGGAAAGGGAAAGGGAAAGGGAAAGGGAAAGGGAAAGGGAAAGGGAAAGGGAAAGGGAAAGGGAAAGGGAAAGGGAAAGGGAAAGGGAAAGGGAAAGGGAAAGGGAAAGGGAAAGGGAAAGGGAAAGGGAAAGGGAAAGGGAAAGGGAAAGGGAAAGGGAAAGGGAAAGGGAAAGGGAAAGGGAAAGGGAAAGGGAAAGGGAAAGGGAAAGGGAAAGGGAAAGGGAAAGGGAAAGGGAAAGGGAAAGGGAAAGGGAAAGGGAAAGGGAAAGGGAAAGGGAAAGGGAAAGGGAAAGGGAAAGGGAAAGGGAAAGGGAAAGGGAAAGGGAAAGGGAAAGGGAAAGGGAAAGGGAAAGGGAAAATAAATACGGATAAATGACATTATATTGTAATTAAAATAGTTTCGGATATTCCACTGATTTTAAAAAATACAGAAATCACTGTACCATGATACTGTTACATGTTACATTAAAGTTATTTAAAGCAACTGGGGTCGATGGACATCATTAGGTGGCGTGTTTAAGTTTACTCGCAGATTGAAGAGCAACTAATGGCAGTCTTTTCTTCGATAACACGATTTTGTTAAAAGTTATGTCAGTGTCAAATATCATTGTAAATATAGCTTCCAACATTGTTGCTAAATAAAGTTCTCTTCTATAACATATATAACAAATATAAAAGCAGTATCCTTTAACTTAAATAACGTACTTTCTGTATGCAAATTTTTTGTAAAAGATTTCTTTGTTTAAGAAACATATTTACTTACTTTAACATAAAAGCATCTAAGTGCGGTAATATACTCACACATCATTCAAGATTAAGCTACTTAAAGTTCGCCTTTTGTAAGATTGCAAATGAATAATTAATACACGTATAAGGGGAGTGATATTCGTAAGTACTTATTTCCGACTATTAAAAAAAAACTTGCAACGTAAATAGTTGCTACTTGATATCTATATTATTATCTATATAATAAAAATCTATTATCCTTTTTAAAATATCCATTATATTTGTAGGGACAGCGATAGTGCCATGTCGGCAGAAGCGCGTCGACGTTACAGTCAGTAGATTTTAGCCACCCGTACAGTAAGGCAGTAAATAGCATTTTGGGTTAAAATAAAAGTCTCAGTTTTTATATATGCTGTTTGATTTATTGGACATAGTAACCTTAAAAGTTCAGATAGTGATTTTTTATAGGTAGTCAGTCAAAATACCTTAAATATTCAATGCTGAATATCCTCGCGCCAAATATTAAACTTAAATCTTTAATCTTACACTTTTAATATTCAACATACTGTTACGCTCTTTATTGGTTACAGTACTCTATGATTAGGAAGTACCACAATTTGTGAAACGACACCGAAGCTTCGTCTTACTTTAAATAAACACCCACACGATGAAAACAACTTTAATATCTGGGTGTAGGCTTAAGTATTTTAGCGTAGGTTTGTTTATTATTACAATAAGTTTTAAATGGTATCATTCTAAAATTACCCTCCTATTTCCTACTAATAATGTTAATGTGAAAGTTTGTTCTGTTGAAGGGATGTTTGTAACTCAATCATGCAAAAACGGCTGGTTGAATTTAGATAAAATGTTGTACATAGACACATGAAACTAGTACAAAACTCAATTAGAAATGCGCCCTATCACAGCTCTGTAATCTTAAGGTAGTTTGATAACAAACTCGTCTTGATTTCACATACTCGTACCTCTTTTCTCGATAACTCAAGTCCGACTTTGCAAAACTTTTGATAGATCAATCAAATTAGTTCAGTACTAATTTATGTTTCACCCTTATTAAATTATGTTTCACCCTTGTCGTTGAATAAATAGTCTATATTAAGTAACAAAGACAAAAGCTCGTTGTGGGTAATTAAGATTCGATAACACGTGCTTTTGACATCAAAGGATTCGAAAGCAAACTAACAGCTATTTTGAATCGTTTGTTTATGATGGGCTTTCTAAACGATGTTCAGATCTAGTAGTAGTACAAAGCCTTTGCCAAATATGTTCATTTCAAAGTCCCAATCAAAGCTACACCGTCTCTTACGAAGTTGAAGAAAACAGCACCAAATAGGAAAGGTTAAAATTTGGAATCCAACAAACAACAATAGCTGTAAACTGGCTGTAAGAAATTCGATTTTAGCATCGCGCTAATGAGAAAAATCGTTCGTTCCGACAATTACAATTAGATTAACTTATTCCGTCGCCCTTCAATAAATAGATTTTTACGTTTTTAGATATCTATAGATATAAATAAGAGCATCCTTATTCATTCTTAAATTATGGATTTGAACATCGCCTTAAAACTGTAAAACCGTGTAGTAAGCTCGTAGTCGACGTAGCAGTCGCAGCACGACTACTCTTAGTACGCAGTAACATATTTAACCTTACGCCCACGCCAACGTGTACAAAACAAACCTTGAATTAACAAATTTACACGAAAAACAAGGAGACACGAACTCGAAACAAGAGTAAAACTCTCTCCAATTAAGTGAACTTTTGTTAAATAACGAGCTTTTCGTATTACGTGTCAATCATTCAATAAAAATATGACACTGACGAAATACGGATTTGTAAATGTAGGAATTACGCGTCTTTCAATTGAAACGAGAATTGGGCGCCGAAAAGTTTGAAAGGAATTGATTTTCTTTGTGTCGAAAAAGTATTGTGTAATAATATATTTTACCCTCAATTTGTAGGTCTCTATAAATCACCTGTGAATAGATATTGTGAAGGTGCGTTAGTTAACTTTTTTGTGCCCTATGTAAGAAATTTATTTGGTTTGGTATATTTATATAGTAAGTATGTAGTTTATTGACGAATATTTATAGTTACTAATTTTACTGACTAAATAATATTGAAAAGTAAATTTCGCTTTCGGTCAACGCTTACACCGATGGCGTCGGAGCGATGATTTACAAGATCAAAATGTAGCACTATTTGTTTTAAAATGATCCTGAAACCAGTTTGTTTGCATGCAATTATGTAAAATATGATGTAACATTTTTTTAAAAAGATTTTTTATTATATGATAAAAAAGTACCTACTCTTCCAACAATACCCTTTAGACTTTATTTTCGGAAGCCGTTCTTTTACTCCCCGTATTATATCAAACTTTTTCCTTTAGTTGTTTTTATCTCTAGCAACTACGCACAATCAGAAAACAAAACAAAACATACACACATCAATCTTACCTCAAACCTCATTCATGTGTTTCCTTGTCTTATCTCAGTAGGAAAAACGTATATAAACATATATTTTTTGTCGCCTCTGTTTAACCCCACATACTTTTCACGCGACGACCTTTCGACGACATTGTTTAAGAGACAAAGCGATGAAATAACATATCTTATCTGATCTTTAAGAAGTTATTTAAATAATACATTTTTGTTGAAACCATTGGCAACATCGGAATGAAGGAGAAATGCAAAAGATACGTTATCTTTGTTTGTTTAACCTAATGTGAAGAACTAGATGGCTACATGCAACCTTAATGGTCTCGCTTACAAGCACGCAAATGACCACCAGCGTCATATCCCGGATTTCTTCATTCTTCAAAAAGCGAGCCACATTTTTTGGTTATACTGTTGGTTCCAGATACTGAAACTCGTGCTCGTGCAATTGACACTGCAGCGTTGTTACGACGGATTTCAGAAGTTAGTTAATATAAGAACACATCAAACAAATTAGTATGATGAACTTATTTTAAAGACTTCACCAAAAAGATTAAAGTTAAACTGACCTCTTCATCACTACTTAATTTTAATTTGCTTTTCAAATAACATTTTATTGCATGCGACGTTAAAGCAGCAATAAAACAGCATTTACTTCTCAACACTTAACTTACTTGTGATATTAACCGTTTTACAAAAATATCTTCCAGCAAAACTGTCGTAAAAGTCGTCGAATGTAATACTTTTGGTCGTAATTAGATTCGGTTAATGTCCGCGGTTCTGCGCACGAAATGGGCTATAAGTATACAATGTAATTACATCTGCAACGTATCACTTGTATGAATTTATAGCACGGCTTACGTTGAGATAGGATGGGGAAAACTAAACATATGTGCGTGGCGATGATGATATGATCTGAAGATATAAATATACTTAGGTACGTGAGTAATTATTAGTTTTATAGTATAGTATATAGGTTATAACAGAACTTCTTCTAAAATCAAGAAAAAAAAATCTGGGTCCTGGGGGTAAAGTTTTTTTAACTTACTTTTCAGCCGATGTGAAGAGGGTGATCGTTTTTCCCAAGCGGCAAACCTTTCTTTTCCACCATTTTTTTCTAGATAAGGTTTTTAAGTATTTTTTTTTAAGTTTTTATCCCTGGTCAACATTAATTAATGGTTTCAGTCTTTGGAAATGGTCTGTTGCCCTGTATTTGAATGACAGCTATTTCATTTATTTTATTTTAATATTGGCTTCTAGCAACAAAGAAAAAGTAGGTTAATATTTGTACGATGTTTGTTTGATAAAGAAGATTCCTTTTTGACCTTTTTTATACGGAGAAAGAAATGTGTTTGTACCAAAAGAAACAAATATTTGTACACACAGTAAGTTATAAAAGTAACGTTAAGAGTCTTAAACGTATGTGTGTATGAGTTTAAATTTTTATAAAATATTTTTTTTTATACAAAAATCCTGCGACTACATGCTTGTATAATTTTCCAAGCTTTAAATCTTCCCAAAATTAATAAATTAGCTTAAATAAGAACAAAAGGATTACTTCAGCTTTAGGATTTCTAACTCTAATGTTGAAATAATTCTATGCAAGGCAGTTGCTCGCGACACAATCCTGACTTAACATAACTTAAGACGCACTCACTCTATGAGATGGTGTGAGCCATGAATTTGAAATTTACTTTGAAATTAATCTGAGCTAAAACTCAAATTGCTGTAAGTGTCTGTATTATTCTAGTTCTGTTAAATTTAGCATTTCAGTTACTAATTAACTTTAAGTTTTCTGTTTGTAATTTTTAATCATTACATAATGAAAATGACATTATTTTATTGTTCGGTCTCGGGTCATAAATGAATCAACAAAAAACCTTCCCTTAGGTATTACCAGCTTAACTCAGCTTTTGTATAATATATCTGAACAGTCATTATTCTTATTTGAGCCTCATTTAATTCCACGGAAACTATTTGCCCAAACTAATTAACCGCAGTTCCGCCATCTCTTAACATAGTGTTCATTTTGTCGGTATTTATATTCCCACTTCAATAAACTGAAGGCACATTTCTCTCAAATAATAAACCATGTCTCCGGAGAATGATTTATACAATCTCAGGGTTATAATAAACCGGTATACTCGACGTGTGGTTAAGTTAGGAGAAAATCTCGGCGAAACGTTTGCTTAAGCGCAAGGAGATTGTAGGTGCCGGATGATTTATGGCAGAATATATTACCTAAATGAATTGCTTAGAATAATATGAGTTATTTTAGGTATGATTAAGTTTTAAGTAATAAATTAATAATTTTATTTCAGGGTTCAAAAATATTTTGTAACTTGGAGAAAATTTTATGGAATACTACCTGTCGAGTATTGATGATTTCAATTAAATAGTTGTACAACTTGATACCCCAAAGACTCATATAAATTCATTAAAGAGAGGCTCAAAACTTATCTTTTTGGATACACCTGGGCCCTGACTTTTTAACTTTTTAAATAAAACCACTAGTTCTAAATCAATGCATAGTATAAAACAAAGTCGCTTTGTGCCGTCTGGGTGTCTGTATGCTTTAAAATTAAGCAACAGATTTAGTTTTTTTAATAAGTAGAGTGATTCAAGAGGAAGGTTTATATGTATAGGGAAAGGGGTTTCTTCTAATTTAACGCGTGCAAAGCCGCGGGCAAAAGCTAGTTATCCTACATAGGCCATTATTGGTCGTCCCTCCAAACTTTAATACCAATAGGTACTACTGTCGTGCCACGCGCACGTCTACACTTAGCACGTTAAAAGTTGAAACAGAAATGCCCTCCATATGTTAAAAGTTTCATTGCGTTTGTTAATACTTTGTGGTCTTGAAACCGTGAAAATACACGTTTTTTAACACTTTGAGTTTTAAATCAAGCCGACATTGGTTTTCCGCGATACTTTTAGTGATGACTTAGATGAAAAATACACTTAGGTATGTTTGATATGTTAATTGGCAATTCCAAAATATCCTGCCTGCCGCAATATTACCTCTGTTACGATTGATTTAATAAAAGCGTATGAAAAATAATGACAACACGATAAACATGAAGGTAAAATCTGTAACCCACCACAATCTGGCTTAGTACGGATATACGTAATAAACTTCCTTTCCACATACTTTGCGAATTTTCCTCCACTGCTAGTGCGTAATAGGAAATACCGAGATAGTAGTAAAACCATTTTTTTGATCGCAAACCTTTATACCAGAAAACGAACGTACTAAGCCTCTTGTTTAGGATAGCAATAGGTATTTTTAGTTTTTGTTATTTTATAAAAATTACGCATAGTACCAAACAAGTAAAATATTCTTATCATTTTAATTTAAATAGCCACAACTGCCACAATATATAATGTCATTATAAAATGTTTCACCACAATGAATACAAACTTTTACATGTGACGCACGCTCCATAAATAGATATTGTGGTTTTCTATTAAAGTTTGTTCACGTGCCGATACTTGAAGGCATCAAAGCGCAAGATAACAAAGAAAAATGTCCGTTTATTTTCATTTCACTCGTGTAAAATATTAAATAAAAGCTTTTTGAAGGTTCTTGACATACTGGTGGGGGTGCATTGAAATAGCAAAACATATCTTATAGGTATAAAACTGTTGCAGATATCTTAGTATAATGACAAAGTTCTAGAAGACGCTCAAGTTTATAAAATACCGGCTGCTTGTTTAAGGCTCCTCATCTAAGGTAAAACTTACCTTATAGGACGCATTAGGTCTGTCGGTCTGACTGTCTGTCCGTCTCCCATCACCCTTAGACTCACGAACGCATCAAGGTGGAATTAATAACAAACACCTTAGTCTTCAACATTCGTAATTAAATCAAAAACTTTTAGAGTTCTTTCCATGGACCTTTTCCTTGCATAGAGCAAAAGTTTATAGAAGAAATTAGTTAAGGTAAAAATCTTAGAAAACAAATGTTTAGTACAACACGACTGTAATCAAATAAAAAACGGATGATTGGCATGCTTATATGTGTGTACAGAGCCCTCAGTGTGCGCGTGAGTACCTTGTTCTTTGCCGCTCTCTGTTTTAATAAGCGGTTGGTGGTAGTAAAACTTTGTAGAGAGATACTTGTCTTTCAAAGTGTATATTGGTTTAGTTAACTAATTGATTTAGAAACAAGGCTTGTATCAGAATTTTATAAGGCTCTTTTGATTAATGAAATTTAATTATGATAAAAATATTTTCTTTATAAAATAACATTCTCAACGCCGAAGCATTTGCATAAATTTAAATGACACGGAGATTCTCGGAAACCAGAAAATATTGCGTAAAAGTAAAACTTCCACGAAAGTTTCATTAAAGTTTTAGTTTCTAATGTAGAAAATGTGACCTAAATGTGTATTTTTATTGACTAGTGACTGACATAGCCACTAATTTGAAGTTTTGGATCTGTTCGAATTCAAAATTAATACTTGAGTTCATGCAAAAAAATAAACGAAAAAATAAGACGATAAAGGAAATTTTGCTCATTTAGGTAAGATGATAATAAGAAGTTCTTATCATCATATTCAAGAGAAAAAGGAAGAAAGGAATAGAGAAGCAGAAAGAAGGGAAAAAGTGAAAAAAAGAACTTAGCGGCTCTTCAAACAAGATGACCATATTTTTTAATGCTAAACAATAAAATATAAACAAAGAGTCTCGATTCCAAATTGACTAATTCAAGCATCAAACGAGCAACTTCGCTTTTGAGAGGGCGACAAAAAAGTTTGTTAATTGCAACATTCAAACAAACTATTATTAAAAAGTTATTAAAAAGTAATTTGAACAGATGTTTCGATTAATTAACAGCTTGACTATCATCAGTCGAGCATCAACTATACGTAGTTTTAATGAAATGTTGAACCTAATTTGAATGCAAAAACATGTTTAACTTTAAATTAAAACGAATTTTTTTTATAAAGTGCAAGTTATATATGCAAATTTTTGTTATAATACCTTAATAGATTGGTTTCGAATTAAAAACATTAGGCGTCTGTTTGCACAGCTGTCATTTCCCAGGGCTATTCGTCTAATGAATGAGTTGCCAGGACATTCACACCAGCAGTGAAAGAATTCATCAATATAATGTATTTTTGACATGGCAACTCGTCATTGAAAATATGGAGTTATAACGGCTACATTGTCTGGTTTATTATATCTATTAGGTATATTTTTTATTTCTATCTATATAAAATGTATTAAATATCGTCGTGCTTGATATTAAAATAAACTTATTGTATGTTATAAAAGTAATTGAGTTTTTTTTTATGAAAAAAATAAATCCGATCACATTATAGCTAGGCCATATTAAAAAAATATGGTATTTAGTTATAGTTTTGTTGCACTATTCAAATTTGCGTGGTAGATGCAGCATTTTAAGTTTAAGCCTTTGAACACATGTCTAGAGCTTTCCTTTACCCAGAGGCATTTCTGTAAGGAATCTAAGTAGGTACTTACGTTTCAAAGCTTGTGTATAACCAACTCAAAGGTTGTGTAGGTACTTAAGTGTTTTTGAACCAACGATGTGCACTTCTTTTAACAGGAGACGAAACTTTAATTGAGTGTTTTCTAAATTATAAAAGAAGAAGAAAAAGTATTTTCTTTTTTTTATATTTGACTAGTGACCCGCCCACGCTTCGCAATGGTGTAATTTTAGCCAACTTGCTCACGATAAATTGAATTTTGGCTAACTTAAAAAAAAACTAAATTTTCCATATTGACTAATTTAAATGAGAAAACTACGGATGGTGAAAACCGCATCAAAATCTGTCAACTGGTGTAGGAAAAGTTAGCGGACAAACATACAAGCAGACACAACTTAGCGATTTGGATTTGTACTATGTAATGATGAATTATTACACCTGCTACTTTTTCATTGTTTATTTATTGCTTATCATTTGTATTAATAAACATGACGAGACAACATTTTTATGACGTGCATTTTCATTGTCCGACTGTGAACCACCTTTTTTCTCGGGAATGCGTGCTCATGCCGTGAAAAAACGTTAATTTTTTTCACAAACACATCCATTTAAGTTTCATATTTTATACATTAAGTAGTAAGAAATCCAGCACCCATTATTACTTCCTGTGGACCCAGAAGCATGAAATTTGGTATTAAGGACCTAAGTTTGGTACACAAGTAAAGGAAAATCTGAAAATGTGTACTTACAACGCGACCTTTTTCATAGTACACACATAGTACAGCATGTATCGATCATATACAAAATTAGGTATCTCAAGATTTCCATTGATTCAATCACTCTCAGACTTTGATTTAAAAAAACGATATATTGAAGGTCCTCTGCGCTTTATATTCTGTAACCTATCGATATCGAATATTGTCTAGACTGTAGACAATAGGTGTTCTCGTAAATATTGTAACGAATACATGCCGCTTTATAGTTTTACAATGGAAATATTTGGAAACAGTTAGTTTAACGCAGTTTCGCAGAACAGTTTTTAACTTTATAACCTATAGGTAATATAATAATAGTTAGTACTATTTCTTTTTTTACCTTTATTCACTATTCGCTTATTTGCTAAGCTCATAAACTGATACTGATTCCTATTTTTAAATAAGATTTTTATATTTAATCTAAAACAAACGGAAAAATCTTTGCACAGAAATGTTATATTTGTTCTAGTTTTTTTTAATCATGCCATGTCGATCCCACTCCTGGGCAAAGGCCTCCCTCAACATCTTCCACAGATTTATGTTCCTTGTCTGGTTAGGCCAATCCTTCGTAAAACAATCCAAGTCGTCTCTCCCTCTCCTTCGTGGTTCAGCACCCAGCAGTCAGTAACGGCAGCAGCCCATCTGTCCGGGTGCATGCGAGTAACATGGCCGGCCCAATCCCAATCTAAAGTCGAAGCTTTTTTAGCCACATCCATGATCTGAGTTCCAGAACGCAGTATGGTATTCTGGATCCTGTCTTCTTCTTGTTCCATGGCTCTTTGACAAACTTTGAGTCTGCTTTTCTGGGCTTCGGTCAATGACCAAGATTGGGCACCGTAAGTTAGGACGGGCATGATATACATGCCAAGAGTTTGCTTTTTAACGACATTAGTTACCTACCCCTTTGAAGTGTGTTTTTAGTGACCAGTAGGCCTTCCGGGCGTAATCGATTCTTAGCTCGATTTCCTTATCCTGCCTGTTATCGAAGGACACTACTTGTCCCAAATAAACATACTCGTCGTCTTTAAGTATAATTAAACAGAACATACCAATAAGTAAAGCTATTTTAAAAATTTTGCTGTAAAGCGAAAGAAAATAACAAAAATATAGGTAACTAGAGGCCGCCCGCAACTCCGTTCGCGTAGAAGTCGGTTTCCCGTGGGAATGAGAAGTTTTCCCGCGGTAAAAATTACCCTATGTCCTTTCCCAAGTTCAGTTCTTACTTCATACCAAATTTCATCAAAATCGGTTCAGTGGTTTAGGCGTGAAAGCGTAACAGACAGACAGACAGACCGACAGACAGACAGAGTTACTTTCGCATTTATAATATTAGTAGGGAAGTAGGGATAAATAACGGAATATGGCGTAGGTACCTAAACTTAGTTATTGAAAGACAAGCAACTACAAATGGTCAAAGGTTCATGAAGAAAGGGCCACTTTTGATCGGTATGGATGTGTGAAGGTGAGACAGAAAACTTAGCTGCTAATTATTGTGGATTACTTGAACATGCAATAAAGAAGGGAAAACTAAGAGGACAATCGTAGCACTTGATGGGAGGCGAAGGAATACTGGCTATTCTTAACGGTTCAGCATTTTGCGTGGAGATTTTTTTCTTCTTCTTCTATATTGTTGTCATTTGAATATTTTTTTTTTCTTCATTAACAGAGGAACTGAATTTGAGCACTTTTGATAATAGTAACGGAGTGTCCGACAGTTTCCACCTGCATTACAAACATACCCTTCATATCCACGAGCCAAGTCTTTCACCTTATTTCGATGTTTTCACAACGTGTTCATATTTTAATAAATACAGCGCATATTTACATGAAAATCACCTCTTGAATCCTCGTCTGAAATTACAAAAACTGAAACAAGCTGCTGAAAACACTCGGGAGCCCCTCGAGAAGGTCCTGGGCGCGTACGCGTGGTTGTCAAAGAAACAGCAAGTTGCAATTTTATTCATCTGTAGGGGATTGAGGGCCCTTCGGTGGGGCCTCGACTCGTGTTTCAACAATCATTGACGAGTAACTGGTACACAGGGAGCCGGCTGAAGCGGGATAAAATCATTGAGGTATTCATCACTAGTTGGTTCGACGAGCTCTATGCCAATTTAAAAGTCACAACAAGTGCTCAAGGCCCGTATCCTCACGGCCAAAGGCCAAGAATATCTTAGTCTATTATCCGAAAACCTTTAATATAAGCGGCTATTTACAATTATTACAGGCTATGCCTCGCCTTGAAAACAAGTTGCTCCCTAGATTTATCGCCTTCTTTACGTATCGATGCGCATAACATTATTTTATATAGTTCCAATCTTACATCAATGACATGACTTTTACTTACAGTTATGAAAGTTCTGCAAGTCCAAGTTACAATATTGTTGAAACTCTTATACTATATCCATCACAGGGAAGTTTCAAGAGTTTCAGTTGTACTTTTGATTCGGAGACGACCTTGTAATCGGAAACACCAAAAAACAAGTAAGTATCTACCCTGACAGAAGGGAGGTTCAAACAGGAAACTTTTGGAAATTAAAAAAAGTTTAGCCCTGTTTTAATCGCTTTTGTTTTATTTCTTTCAAGTGCCTATCTACATACTTGTCAAGAATCGTTCTTTGTTAATTATTCTACCTTTTTGTCTTAGAGTAAATTGAAATCTGACTTAATTTATTGATTAGCACCGCCACTTCAGTGACAGAAAAGTGTACCTATACTTTCATTATAACCTACGTGATGTGGGTCATAAGATTTATAAGAGGCTTACTTAGTTAGTATAGTCTTCGTTGACCACATTTAATATTATATTTTTTTTGTTTTCTGTCTTAGATATTCATGTTTTTGTTTTCAATAGACAAGTTGCCATGGAAGCCGATTGCATTACCTCAGGATACAACACCTTCAAAAGCACGTAATTGACTTATAGTTGACATTGAGATACCAAATATATTTATTCCTTAAAGACAAGGTTGATAAAGATCCCTTAATTACTGAATCAGGTTGACAAAAATTCTTCGATATTACCTACAAATAATCTTTCTGTCTATTTTTGATGCTGATCGAAGGCTAAATTAATTTAATTCTGATATCACAAACGTCAACACCTACGCAGTATAGGTCCTATAGATATTAGTAGGCACTTGAACCCAAGACTAATTCTATTATAGACTGACAGCCACGCCGGATATTAATAAGCAATTTGTAGTCCAGGCCGGAGCCTATAGTTACAAATAGAGGGATGATTTAATGTGGACACAGACCTATGCAAATGTAATGTATTGTCGGCAGTTTAGTGGTAAAAGCGGCTGTGTTTCGTGACCTAATTAAATAAGCAATTAAAGCTCTTTGATGTATAAGATTTGGACTCAAATGAATGGAGAATGTTACTAGGTATGCCAAATCGCTTGAAATTTTGTCTCAGTAAAGCCTGTATGCATACAAATACACTAGTTTTTGTTGTAATCAAAAATACCCAGTAGTTTTGATTTTATAGGCATTCAAAGTTTCGAAAAATATCGAGTCCCGCTAACAGTCACGTGACCGCTTGTGACGTATTACAACAACGCGCCAGCGGTGGCGCATATAGCTGGCGCAGTATTTTATTTAATTTTTTTATTTATTTAACATTTAATGTATTATTTTTTTGTGTTTTCGGTCGCGTATTAGTAAATATAAATATTATTCGTTATTATACGTTAATAGTTAATATTATTCTATTAATAAATTGGATATAGGATTCGAAAAAAGGTAATCGTGTAATCTATCTAAAATAGATAAATTAATGACTGCGCATTATTTATCAAGAAATAGTGATTTTGTTGCCGCCGAAATGTTTGATATGTTCTAAACTGTTTTATCAAAACAAAATAACCACAAAATAAAATACTAATGGAAGAATGCAAGTCCAATAGTAGAAGTAGGTACCTACCTACCTATCATTATTTTTTTTACGTTAAAGACAACAAATCATGTATCATAGTTTTGTAGCTATAGGTAGGTACGTCCTTCTAATATTATAAATGTGAAAGTTTGTGAGTATCGATGTATGAATGTTTGTTACTCTTACACGTAAAAACTACTCCCCCCCAAGTCAAGTGGCAAGTGATATTTGCGATAGCGAGTGAATAGAAAAAATATGTATGAAACTGTCATGGTATTTTTTACCGCGGGAAAACTTCTCATTCCCACGGAAACCGACTTCTACGCGAACGGAGTCGCGGGCGGCCACTAGTATGTATACAAAGATACCGCTCTTCTAAGTAAATTTAAATAAATACATGCATTGATTTAGTACTAACTAGCTTTAGTTAGCAGCTTCGCCCGCGTTTCCCTCGGGAACTGTACATTTTCCCAGGATTAAAAGAAGCCTATGGATTATTTCAGTCTTCGTCTAGATCCGTTCAGTACTTTTTGTGTAAAAGATAACAAACACAAACACAATCTTCCGCGTTTATTATATTCCTTGGAAGTAGGATACCTATACGATCTAGTTGTAGTTGAACGTTACAGATGCACTTTACCTTAACTATTTTATTTAAGTAATTTAATTTATTTTTTATTGCAAATGTAGATGATATGAACTAAACCTTTTTTATTTATTTGTATTTTTACTAACAAATTGTTTAATGGTATTGGTTATGTTCAAGTTAAAAGATTTGGTGATGTATGTATGTATCCTTTGGAACTGTAAAAAACAACTTTTCCGGCGAATTGATAGTTGTATTTTTACATTTAGGCACAACACATGATTTCCTAGCAGTTGGATTAGACATTTTTAAAAGTATTTAGGTTTAATTTAGACGACAAGTGCGCGCGACCGCGAGCGTACTGAGTGAGCCAGACCGAGCGAGTTGTGGTGTGACGTCACACCGCCACCGGCAGCCCGCGTCGTGCGGTAGCAACTTATTTTACTTATAAATCGAAAACTAATTGACGTATCGAAATAATTCTTTCACCAGTATTTTTTATTTTTGACAGAGAATATGAAGAGATAATAATCAAAATTTGTTAACATTCTCCATTGGCACAATATTAGGAAATGTACAAAATTGCGCGTTCACATCCAGAAATTTCCTTTCCGTTTCACCACTTTAGAATTTGAATTTCATTAACACATTTTCTTAAGTGGGTATTCTTTAAAGTTTTCAAGCAACATAACACTTAAGTTACTTTGAGTGACAAATAAGGCTTACTTTAGCACATTTTCGTCTCGTGCTCCCATTTCTAAGACGCAATAAATATTGCCGCGTCGCCGCCGCGCCTGGCGTGTTTCAAGTAATTTTGGCTGAAGGTTGATAAATCAGTTAATGGTAATCAAGTCGCGTCTATATTAAGGTAAATAAACGTCGGGAAATACAGGTACATATAATTAATGTATCTAAATACAAAATGACCGCGTATAAGACCCGAAGTCATCAAAAAGTTATATTAAGGTTATTAATTGCAAAGAAATGCAATTTATATTGAAGTGACGAATAAAAGCCAGTACCTATTCATTGTTTATCGTCTTTGATAATTTCGTTGGGACAATCCATTTTTTTACCTACACCCGGAGTCTGGAAAGTACTCAGTTAAACAAATTATAAAAAACAGGCCAAGCGAAGAAAGTTGATAACTTTTCCAGACTCTTAGCCGTCAACTTAAATTTCAGTTTCAGTAATTAGCACGAGCTTTAATGAACTCAAACGACAATTTATCTTATTCCTAGCTGCAGAGTGTCGTATTTTATTTCTGAGCATATTTCATTCGAGATCTACAAGACAACAACACAATAAATGGTTGCTTTAGGTAAGGATTATTCCTGACGAAGAACAGACACGTACCTAATAAAAAAAGTTATATATAACTTTACGTGGTAACTTGGTACAATCCGATATTATTGTTGATTCTGATGTGTCTACACGTCTCTTCAGATCAACAGAGCAACGTTCAAAATTATTCTGAAATTACTTAATGAATATATCTCCTTCAATTCTCAATTTACGGGTTTTAAAAACGACGTTTTGATTGAAAAACGATTCCAAAATAGTATTTCCCTTATTTTTCACGTAATACCTTCTATATATTTGCAACAAAAAGATACCTACATAAAAAAGTTTTATCAAAGTCTCCATCAAGTGCAAATGAGTAGGTAAGTTATATTTTTCCTAGTTTTCTAAAACATACAATATTTTAACCCTAATATAGTCCGACACGTAACAAAATAAAATATTAAAAAATTCTAAGTATATTGCGATAGATATAACAAGCTAAGAAGCGACAAATTCTTGGCAGCCCTATCGTAACCACATCGCAATAGCTAATGCAAATCCCCTATAGGGTTGGTGAAATAACTTTTTTACGCCTCGTCTGTAAAGTATAATTTATTACCCTATTTTGTAGGTAGGTAAATAGGATCACAAAGCCCTTAAGTGGCAAATGGGAGTGGCTCTGTGTTGACACGAAAACTTGAAGTGCTTAATGAAATTGGTGTATTTCGACAGGATAAAGGTAAGTAATGTACGACTCAATTAAATTAATATAATAAAATTAATTTCATTTTGGTACCGCTTTATTGTGTCATTCCAAAATGATAAAAACTATAGAATTCTTAGTTAACCTACGTAATTGGATTTGTCATTATAATAGGTAGAATTTAAAATTTAAGTGTTCAGAGTTTTGCAGGCGATGTATAGCAACAACCATCAATTAATAATAATAATAAATAAAATTCACAAAAGTGTCAAAACTCTGTCTCATTGGTTTAGGAAATGCAGATATGTAGGTGCTAACAATAACTTTTACTGGCGTATTACTCTTTGTTGGCACTTTATAGTTATGGTTGTTGAGCGTTGTGCAGTTTTATAACATTTTGATCGTAAACCTGCTACAAAGACTAAGGTAAGGAAGATCCATTTCCTTGATTGCTTTATCTTATTACCTCCATTGAGTACCTATGTATTATTTAACAATGTGCCGTGAAAATAAATGAAACCATGAAACTTTGAAGCTTTGACTCTACAGCATAATTCGATGATCGTAATCTAATGATTCTTCAATCAACTATCAACGATAATTCGTTAAATTTCCTTTTTGACATAAATATTGGCCTGACAAAAGAACATTACTCGAATGTGTCCGTTAGGTACTCCAACAAAAAAATGTAGTGTATGCGCTGGAGTTAAGTGTCCAAAAATGAGGACGAATGCACTACCTACTACCTCTACATAGCTGTGAACGTAATTGAACTCAGAAAAACATGCAGATTTTAATTCTGTCTGGTTGTTGCCAGGAGATTTTTTAGTCCATTATTTTATACACTATTCCCTGAAACATTAAGGAAATTAATTGGCTGTATCCAGACAATAGAATAGACCTATAGTCAATAATCATCGTGTCTAATATAGGTATGTCCAGGGATTAATTACAGGTTAAACAGAAGAGAGGGAATAGAAGCTGGCATCAAGACGAACATCTAAGGTCTACAGAGCTGACGTCGCTACTGGAGATGTACCTAACAGAAGGCTGAAGGCCTTAGCAATCATTGTAAAATAAACTTCAATTTTTCGGTTAATGCTTTTTTTTAAACATTTTGGTAAAAAGACCACTTCCGAAGCCTGAAATCATGTATTCTGGAGCCTCAATGTATACTAATATTATAAAGAGGAAAACTTTGTTTGGTTGTGTCGAATAGGCTCAAAAACTACTGGACCGATTTTAAAAATTCTTTCACCATATGAAAGCTACATTATCCACGAGTAACATCCTACTAATACAGTAATATAGGTTATACATCAGAATAACACATAGGGTACTTTTTACCGCGGGAAAACTTCTCATTCCCACGGGAAACCGCTTTCCACGTGAACGGAGTCGCGGGCGGCTACTAGTAGACTATATTTTATTTTGGAAAAAATAGGGTTCCGTAAGATATTTGGGTTTTTCGGGCACAAGGTGTAAAAAATCAACCAGAAAAGTTAGGTACTTATTTTGCGAACGCTGCCTTAACTATAAAAGATAGAACCATAAAATGTTCTAATTAATTGTACATCTTATAAATATCTACCGAAAAGTCTGCGACACACCATACCTATCTATGTCGAGTGATTCACAACAACCATTTTTTTATATAAGTATCTTGATTTTTTTGGACTACATTTAAATTCGTTTTTTTTACTCATGCGATTAATCCTTATCAAAATTATTTTATCACTAAGTACAGTTTATGTAGATATTTTTTGGTCTTTGAATGATTGAAATTGGACGTTTTATTTTGAAGTTAACCTAGAGGCCAGCCGTGACTTCGTTCGCGTGGAAACCCTTTATAACAACTTTATAATATTGTAAAGCCCTGTAGCACAGGCATATAAGTAGCTTCTGCAATAAAGGCTAACATGTCTTACACTTAAAATATAGATAGGTTTATAGGTACTGCGAAGGGCTTTTTTTGTAGGTCTCTTCTTACTACTCTCATCATTATCATTACATAGTACTTCCTCCTCCGAAACTAAGTAACGGATTTTGATGAGGTTGAGGATGAGGAGGAAAGAGCCTCATTCCCACGGGAAAAACCATTTAGTTCCGGGTGAAGCCGCAGGGCGGAAAGCTAGTAGTAACTGAATTCACTAACGGTATATCCAGAAAACCCAATTTGAAAAAGTTATTAATGATTGAAAAGTCATATTCGGCGCTTGAAATCATTGCTTTGACATCAACCGTTAGTTCAAGTGCGATTATTTACATTGCAAATAAAATTAAAACCCTATCTAAATTAAAATCATCGCAAAATCTGATAGATTAAATGAAATTTTGTACAATTACGTAAAGAAATCTTTATTTCTGTTAATCATTAAAAAAACTGCTCAAAACGTAACCGGTACCCCTTCAGCAATGCCCAGTTTTTGTTTACGGAAGCAGTTCTTTTACACCCCGTATAATGATACGCACTAATCCTAAGAAGTTTAGGTTAGCAATATCAATATCATATACTGTTTAATACTTACGTTGGCAAGCAGGCCTTAGCATGCGAAGCAAAAAACTAATTCTATATTTATTATTAAGAGGTTAAGTAAAAAAAACAAATCCAATAACTTCTTACTCTCATAACGTGTATTTTCATGACTACAGGCGTACGTCTACATCTTAAATAACTTAGTACAAAATTAAACAAGTTCCGATAACTACACGAGTATAATATAAAATACTTTCAGCTTAACATAACGCTCGGGATTCTATATAGAGATATTTACAACCAGGCGGTAGAAAGAGATGGTTCAGACTTATCCAAACAAATAAAGATGTACAAAGAACAAACATTTTTCACTTAAAACTTTAGAAGTCTCGTATTCATACATTTGCGACGATGTAGCGACTGATTCGTACATTCGATGCAATAGACAATTAAACGTGTTGAGCGGGGAAAATCTTATCAAATTCTATAAACTTTTCAGAATAACAATTTCATTCGATTTTTTGACACTAAAATTGACAAATCCGATTTGACTTAAACCGATTATGTCAAAAAATATGATTTCATTACCTAAAATCATAATTAAGTTAATCTCATTGAAGAAAATGTGCTATCATAAAAGTTTTTCAACATTACCAAAAACTTTGTAGAAATTTTGACATATAAAGGATAGTGTCAAAAAGTTTACAAAGTCAGTGTACAATAAAATTGGATAATGTTATCGAGAACAAGTATAAAATAGTCTTAACTCCTCGTTATTAGACATATATTAACATTTATAATGAATAATTATGCGAATCTATGGTAAAGATTATGAGTATCAAATTACATAAGATATAATCAGCTGACCACTATTTCATATTTATAAAAATCTAGTCAAATTATAAAATCGACAGCAACCTACATGCTAATGATGAATGAAAGATGCCTAATATTTGTAATCCCTCATCTAACACTTCGGCACAACATTTTTGAGTTCAGCTTATAGTTTAATTCGTGTATCTCTGTCAATATCTGTCAAAACCATAATGGGCATATACCTATATACCATGAATGTCTCCTAATTACTTCAATTTCCTTTTGAGATTTGAAGACTTCAGTATACTCATTCTCGACAATCATGTTCACTTATTATGAAACAAAATATTTTTTTTCACAAACATATTTTACAAATCACTTTTACTGTTTACAACCATGTTCTCAACTCACTCTTAACTGTCTTGTCTGTTCTTTAAAAATCACTCTGTATAACGTACGTCACAATGTATCAGCTCAACTCAGTGTTGTTGTTTCTAGTCGTCGGGGGCGGGACAGAGCCGGGGGGCGGGGGCGGGGGCGGGAGCGGGGGGGTCGGGGGCGGGGGACGCCGCGGCCGCCGGCGAGCGCGGGGACGGCAATGTGGCGTATACCTGTAGGAGAAATGATAGTATTAAAATACTGCAAACATTTGTAAGTTGTTACGCAATTTGAATAACCACTCGCCTAACAACAAAGGTGGTACAAGGCTTTTTCGTAGATTTTAGAGCAAATTTGCGTTTAAAAATAGGTGAAATGTCTGATATGACACATTCCCATGCACAATTAACAGTTGTTCGACCTTCTTATGGTGAGTAACTCATGTATTTAGGTTCCTATTTAGAGTTGGTATGTGTGGTGGTGGTGCTACTGACCGTGGGTCTGGGCGGGTGGTAGGTGTGGTGGTGCTACTGACCGTGGGTCTGGGCGGGTGGTAGGTGTGGTGGTGGTGCTACTGACCGTGGGTCTAGTCGGGTGGTAGTGTGGTGGTGGTGCTACTGACCGTGGGTCTGGGCGGGTGGTAGGTGTGGTGGTGGTGCTACTGACCGTGGGTCTGGGCGGGTGGTACGTGTGGTGGTAGTGCTACTGACCGTGGGTCTGGGCGGGTGGTAGGTGTGGTGGTAGTGCTACTGACCGTGGGTCTGGGCGGGTGGTAGGTGTGGTGGTGGTGCTACTGACCGTGGGTCTGGGCGGGTGGTACGTGTGGTGGTGGTGCTACTGACCGTGGGTCTGGGCGGGTGGTAGTGTGGTGGTAGTGCTACTGACCGTGGGTCTGGGCGGGTGGTAGGTGTGGTGGTAGTGCTACTGACCGTGGGTCTGGGCGGGTGGTAGTGTGGTGGTAGTGCTACTGACCGTGGGTCTGGGCGGGTGGTAGGTGTGGTGGTAGTGCTACTGACCGTGGGTCTGGGCGGGTGGTAGGTGTGGTGGTAGTGCTACTGACCGTGGGTCTGGGCGGGTGGTAGTGTGGTGGTAGTGCTACTGACCGTGGGTCTGGGCGGGTGGTAGTGTGGTGGTAGTGCTACTGACCGTGGGTCTGGGCGGGTGGTAGTGTGGTGGTAGTGCTACTGACCGTGGGTCTGGGCGGGTGGTAGGTGTGGTGGTGCTACTGACCGTGGGTCTGGGCGGGTGGTACGTGTGGTGGTAGTGCTACTGACCGTGGGTCTGGGCGGGTGGTAGTGTGGTGGTAGTGCTACTGACCGTAGGTCTGGGCGGGTGGTAGTGTGGTGGTAGTGCTACTGACCGTGGGTCTGGGCGGATGGTAGGTGTGGTGGTGCTACTGACCGTGGGTCTGGGCGGGTGGTACGTGTGGTGGTGCTACTGACCGTGGGTCTGGGCGGGTGGTACGTGTGGTGGTGCTACTGACCGTGGGTCTGGGCGGGTGGTACGTGTGGTGGTGCTACTGACCGTGGGTCTGGGCGGGTGGTACGTGTGGTGGTGCTACTGACCGTGGGTCTGGGCGGGTGGTAGGTGTGGTGGTAGTTGGGCGACTCGTCGTTGGCGTCGAGGTTGGGGGAGTAGGGGGTGGCGGCGCCGCAGGAGGCCGCGTCGGAGCTGGGGCGCCACGCGGGGGCCACCGGCGCGTACACCGTGCGGCGCGGGGGCTCCGCCTCCGATCTACGGGGAAACAGGCAAAAGTTAATACACCTAATCAACATCATATTATATACTAGCTTTACCCCTGCTTGGAAATAGAATAAGACTATAAGCAACCAAATGGCAAAGGTAACGTGAAGTATCAAATAACTAGCTACTGGTAAAAGATTGTTTTAAGTCGGTTCAGTGGTTCTGATAACCCAAACAACCAAACTTTACCAATTTTTCAGTAATAACTCTATCTTAACCACCATTATTTGTGATCACATAAATCTACTTTGAATTAGTTGTTATAGTAGAAGATCCGAACCTAAATCGACCTTCACCGGGGTGATAATAGAACGAAACATATTTTATCATGAATTTAGTATATTAGAAAACATATTAAAAATGGGTTTGCTAAAAAAATCCTGGAGAGACTATTTTTAATTATTTTTCAAAAAATGTTTTTTAATTAAATGTTACAACATCAGGATAATAAAAAATTTTTGTCCTGACTGAAAGTATAAAACGTATAGAATGTGCAGCCGTTGGGTTGTCTACTATTTACCTGGGCGAACTACTGGCTTGTCAGGTATAAACAGGTATATCGATGCCAGTTACTTTCACTGGATTGGATAATTAAAAAAATTATATCATCATAAGCGCTGTTTTATTGCGAACACGTTGATATAGGGTTGTCTGCGAAAATTCCGGTCCTATTAGAGGTTTGCGAATTTTAAAGATTTTAATTTCAACGCGCGTGGAAATGTGTGGCAGAGAGATCCGAGGTAAGTATACTGTGTAATAATAAAGGACCCAACATCGCAGTCGCTTGTGATGGGACCCTGAATAGTAGAAAGTGCGCATGCTCAGTGTGTAATCTATGGAGGGTAGAAGTACCTCTACTACCCTTCATATAGTAAACAATGCGTGTTATTTTGGAGCAACTGATCTAATGAATCAGACGAATTCGAGAGTCAAAATGATACTTCTGATGAATCAGATATTGAATAAAAAATATTTATTAGAATATATTTTTCATTAATGTTATTTTTGTATTTATACTGTTTTGTAATAAAAATTTTAAATCGTAATATAAAATGTCTAGTCTATCTTTTTTGTTACTTTTTAATTTGAATTTTCGGCTGTCCACTTTGTTTCTATTTCCAGAAAGAGCAAAAATACTTCAAAGTAGGTAATTGATATTTTTATTGCCTATTATATAGAGATGCGCCGAGTAACACTTTTGCCGAGTACCGAGTACCGAGTATTACTCGGTTAATTTTTTTTTTAACCGAGTACTCGGCTGAGTATCTCGGTTCTATTAAATTCCCAATTTCGCGCGCGTAAACAAGTACAAACGAACACAAGTATATTAAGAAGAAAATTTGTTGGCAAATGGTGGACAGGGCACCAAACAAGGCATCATATTTACATTTATTAAATTTTAAATATTGATTATTTTTATTCCTGTTCCTTTAATTTTGCCTCACTAGTACTCATGCATTGGTATAATTTTGAATCTATTACTTGCTTGAGGATGTCAAAGATTTTCTCAATCAGTATGTTTTGATTTACACTGTTGTTTCAATTATATCTACCTAAATATATTGCTTTTTAAACAAAGTATATTACTTTTTTGGTACTCGGTACTCGGCATTCGTATACCGAGTTACTCGGCCGAGTACCGAGTACCAAAAAACCTGCCGAGTACGCCGAGTACCGAGTATAAACCGAGTACTCGGCCCATCTCTACATTATAGATTATAGATATATTATTATGGTTATAACTTAATATATTGATATTATATTGTTTTATATTAAATATATTTAAATATTATGCAATTAATTATTTTTTTTGCAACTGAAATATCAGTTGCTCCAAAATAACACGCATTGTTTACTATATGAAGGGTAGTAGAGGTACTTCTACCCTCCATAGATTACACACTGAGCATGCGCACTTTCTACTATTCAGGGTCCCATCACAAGCGACTGCGATGTTGGGTCCTTTATTATTACACAGTATACTTACCTCGGATCTCTCTGCCACACATTTCCACGCGCGTTGAAATTAAAATCTTTAAAATTCGCAAACCTCTAATTGGACCGGAATTTTCGCAGACAACCCTATATCAACGTGTTCGCAATAAAACAGCGCTTATGATGATATAATTTTTTTAATTATCCAATCCAGTGAAAGTAACTGGCATCGATATACCTGTTTATACCTGACAAGCCAGTAGTTCGCCCAGGTAAATAGTAGACAACCCAACGGCTGCACATTCTATACGTTTTATACTTTCAGTCAGGACAAAAATTTTTTATTATCTTGATGTTGTAACATTTAATTAAAAAACATTTTTTGAAAAATAATTAAAAATAGTCTCTCCAGGATTTTTTTAGCAAACCCATTTTTAATATGTTTTCTAATATACTAAATTCATGATAAAATATGTTTCGTTCTATTATCACCCCGGTGAAGGTCGATTTAGGTTCGGATCTTAGACTATTATAACATTTCTTGCTAATGAAACCTTTATGAACGAACAAACACCGATTTTAATAAGATTATAAAACAATTATTACTTCTTCTATTTCGTAGTTTTGAATCCCGATAAAGCATCAAAATGATCATGGAAATGATCATTTTCAACAAACAAAAAATACATAAAATTTGACATGTCACAGACATCATCTAGGTCGCAATTCACAAGATACTAATTGCATTTATGTCTATTCACACGTTTGACGGCATTTCACCAGTATGATAATTACATAACATTAGTTTACTAGATGGTTTGCTAGGAGCAGTGACCTAAATACTGTCACTACAACTTTTTTCTGTTAGGATAAATTAAACAAAACTGTCGTTAAAAAGTCAATTTGTTAGCAGTTACCTACTTTCATATAAAAAAAAATGGAAAAATATAGACATAGTTTCGGGCGGTAACACTAGTTTAAAAACGTTTATTTCGCAGAAATGAGTTACAAAACCCCTTACTATAGTAAGTCCTAGTCAAAAGATTAGTAAAACAATTCAAAAGCCGGGTATAAATTTAGTCCACGCCACTGCAACATTGAACGAAATGACTGAGGACTAGTATAAGCCTGCGCCGTGTTTAATTTTACAGGACTCAAATGACTACCTGTCTCTATTGTTATTATTTCTGAGTGATTGACACCGATATATCTAGTTTAGTTTAGAGGGATCTAATGTTATTTTTAAACTCTCGCGCTTTTTATTTATAACTTTTTGATGACTTCGGGTTTTATACGCGGTCATTTTGTATTTAGATACATTAGTTATATGTACCTCTATTTCCCGACGTTTGAGGTTTGTTTAGAGGGATCTCAGAAACTTTGCTAACCTGTGATGCGAAGAAGGTATATACGCGTCCGACCACCTCGCCTTGCTCGGGGTGAAGTCCCCCTTGATGTACAGCTGTATCGGCCTGCGGAACCCCTTGCTGGCGCGATTGTAGCGTGTTTAGTAGTAACTATACTAATTACCTGTGATGCGAGGAAGGTATATACGCGTCGGACCACCTCGCCTTGCTCGGGGTGAAGTCCCCCTTGATGTACAGCTGTATCGGCCGCCGGAACCCCTTGCTGGCGTGCTGCGGCACCCCCAGGATGCAGCACTTGCTGAACCCCACCTCCGGCGAGAGCAGGAACTCGCGGAACTTGTGCGGGAACAGCTCGATGCCGTTGAAGTTCTCGTAGATTGTTGGCTGGGGGGGGATTAATTAATAACGGGTGTAAAAAGACCACTTCCGAAGCCTGAAACCATGTATCCTTGAACCTCAATAGTAACTAAATTCACTAACAGCATACCCAGAAAACTCAATTTCAAAATGAATTTAAAAACTTGATATCATCGCTCACACATCAACTGTTGGTTAACGTGCGATTATTTACATTGCAAATTAAATTAAAACCCTATTTAATTTAAAATCATTGCAAAATCTGATAGTATTATTGCAATTATGGAAAATTAGGTATTTTTTTTTTTTAATAATAAAAAAATTTTTTTGCTCAAAACGTAACCAGTATCCCTCCAGCAATGTCCAGTTTTTGTTTTCGGAAGCAGTTCTTTTACACCTCGTATGTAAGACTCAAATGTGTAGATAAAATCTGAATAGGTAGTTAAGAGTTTTAATTTAAGCTCTTTTTTGTTAATTAGTGCTTTTGATAATTACAATAATAAAAGTGTTATAAAAATAACTTATTGTAAATAATTTGTTACGCGAAGCCTTGGCCAATTAAGAGTTAAAAATAGTATAAAAGTAGATTTACAGTATCTTTATTCTTTGGTCATACACCATGTTTTCTTACAAAATTAAAAACCGCGGTCGCTTTTATCACAAAACTAAATCACACATTCGCTTTATTTGCTTCAAACACTATTAATCTTATAATATACTAGCGACCCGCCCACGCTTCGCAATGGTGTAATTTGGCCGACTTGCTCACGAAACATTGAATTTTAGTTAACTTAAAAAAACGTTTTCCGATTGTTCTTTATTTACAAATTTAAATGAAAAAATTACCTAAAGGACGGTGAAAACCGCATTAAAATCCCTCAACTGGTTTAGGAGGAGTTAGCGGCCAAACATACAAACAGACAGAATTAGCGACTTGAATTTATACTATGTAATGATAATGATGATGATAATGATCCTCTACCCCTAGCCGTCAAAAGAAATCAACCAACCGTCAACCGCTTCTTCTTCTTATAACTGGCCCAGTTCTGCGCCTCCAACACCAACTTGCCCCCTGGACGTAGGTCGTTGAACATCTTCCTGAAGGCCCTCCGCAGCCCGGCGTCGCCCCAGTTCAGATGCAGCCACTTGGTGGTGGAGAGGCACAGGATCAGGTCGAACTGGGGACTCTCGCCGCCGGAGCCGACCGGGATTTCCTCGCGGGGGACGTAGTTGCCCTGGAGAAGATAGTGAAGTTAATTTATAGTAATTATTTATTTACTAGAGGCCGCTCGCGACTCCGTTCGCGTAGAAGTCGGTTTCCCGTGGGAATGCGAAGTTTTCCCGCGGTAAAAAGTTCCCTTAATTCTTTCATACATATATTTTTGGTTTCTAGAACCGTTTTCGCAGCGCACGCAACGGAAGCCCTCAAGGATGAATAATTTTCCCCGATTTTTCCCCATTTTCCATTATTTCTTCGCTCCTTATAGTTGCAGCGTGATGTTATATAGCCTAAAGCCTGCCTCGATAAATGGTCTATCCAACACAAAAAGAATTTTTAAATTCGAACCAGTAGTTCCTGAGATTAGCGCGTTCAAACAAACAAACAAACAAACTCTTCAGCTATATAATATTAGTATAGATTTAAAACTTATAGTACACTATAGTAGTACAATGGCGGACGTAATACCCATTAGCATTCTCTCCCAGTCAATTTGGTTAAAGTGACAAAAGCAATAGTGGTTTTAAATTAAAATTGGTAGAATATAGGCCGCAGCTTCGCATGCAACAGCCGATTATAACAACGGCAATTTATAATAGTTATGCTGTATTTAAAATTAAATGAAAGAATTAAAGCTTAATTATAATTAATTAGCATGTGTGTTATTTTGGGTAATTATCAATCTATCCCCAAAATTTCATCGAAATCCAACCAGCATACAAACTTCCACATTTATAATATTAGTAAGATTACTTCGTAATGTGTGGTGTGTTTTATTTCCCTTTTTAATGAACTTATCTATTTGTGCATGTTTGTATGTTCGACCACTAACCACGTAACGGATTTAATTATGTATCGGTATTTTTAAGGTTCTTTTTTCGAAAAGGTTTGTATGTAAAGCAAATGAAAAAAATATGTTTTCAAGTTAGCATTAATTCAATTATTCGTAAACAAGTCGGCAAAAATTACATCATTGCAAAGCGTGGGCGGGTCTCTAGTATTTCTTGAAGCGATGTCGCTATTTGTGTATGCTCGTTAGTATGAATATCCGATAACTTGTAAAATACGTTAGTAATGGATTTAAAAAGATTTTATTCATCGTCGCTTATTTTTTTTTAAGTTAGTGTAATAAAGGCTTTCAATGTATGGTAAAAAGTTGTCTTTCATTTGCCCTGATACGGAACATTGGCGGATACTTGTAGAACATAAATTAGTATAGTTCCCGCTTATAACGAAATGCAATCAATTAACCTTTTTCGTTTTCGTTTGAATTAGGCGTAATGGTGTGTTATATTACACAATGATTTGCACAAAATATAATTATCTGATTTTAAATAGAAGATGTTGCAAATGTTTGAATGAAGTTGTTATTATGTTATTTTGATTTAGATAATATAGTTCAAGTTCAGGTTGTATCAAATATCACTTAGCTTATGATTGTCTGTCTTTATTTCTTTTAGAATAATTTTAGATATAGTGCTAACCTTTAAGTAACATTGCACTCATATTGCAAACTTAATTTAACACAAATATGCATTTTAATAAGAATGCAAATCCACATCTGTACTTATTCTCATTTGAATAATAAATCATTGTTCACAATTCATGACTAAACTCTTTCACTCCAAGTAGAAATTACAAATAGTTTGTCTCACCTGTTTGAACGTAACATTATATGGGAACACAGGCGGTGTTGAGTCTTTAGAGTCACCCAATGGTCCGTACATCATCGACATAGACATCGGAAAGAAAGTCTGGTCCTGTTTGTTAACAGCCTTTCTATTTTTCCTCGGTCGCTTTAACTTTCTGTTAGACAGTTGTTTCTTTGGATCATCGGGATCGGGTTTCTCTTGTTTTTGACTGCATTCATCGTCACACTTGGTGTTACATGTCTCGCAGTCAGGCTTTATGTCCTCGTCGTGATCAGGCTTCTTCTCATCGTCTGCCTTAGGCTCTGATGGTACTGGTATGAAGGATCTGAGGTTTTTTCTTGCTCTACCTGAAATAATAAAAAAACAATGAAGTAATTTCTTTTGGAATACTAATATAGACTAGGCCTGTAGACTAGAGATGTAGACGGGCAAGTAAAAAAAGTAAACATTTTAATAGTAATAGTGCATAACACATGTGTTCATTCAGTGCATGTGTGTCTTGGCATGGGGTCTGTTTAGACAAACAAACAACTTGTTACAGCTTGCACAAGGTTCTAAATATATGAGTATGGATTGCAAAATTAAGCTGGTTTTTTTACAAACCTACTAGTCCTACTAATATTATAAACGTGAAAGTTTGTGAGTATGGATGTTTGTTACTCTTTCACGTAAAAACTACTGGATGGATTTTGATGAAACTTTACAGTAATATAGGTTATACATCAGAATAACATATAGGGTACTTTTTACCGCGGGAAAACTTCTCATTCCCACGGGAAACCGACTTCCACGCGAACGGAGTCGCGGGCGGCCACTAGTGTTTTATAAAAGTACCTACTTAAAACAGAGTAACTGTATGCAAAGTAAACTTATTACAACTTTTTGAATTAACTAATTATGACACAAGATCATGCAACTAATAAACCTAGCCATTTAATACTTAGTCACAAATAAATATTTGCATCAGGAGAAGCAATAAAATATTATTTTCCTTCATTTAAGATACTTAATACTAGTGCAGCTCGCATTACTGCAACTCTAAGCAAATGTTTTTATCTAAAATATGGAACATTTTTATTAAGGTATTTATATCATGTTATCTAAGCCAACAAGATAAGACTTTTGACATCATAATGCAGGTTGCGTCAAAGTTTATTTGATGTTATTCTAAAAAACAGCACTCAGTTTCATTTAAAATTTCACCTCATAAAAAATTACAGCAATCTTAGTGTATGTAAAATATTAAATGTAGTTTAACAGTGACCAAAAATGTATAAGAAAGTTTATGTTGGAAAAAAAGCTTAGCTTCAGCCAAAAAACAAGTAATAATTAATATGATATTATAAAATTAGATAAAAATTACCAATTAACACTGGATCAATATCAATCCCAACAACTGATTTGGCACCAAGATTCCTTGACACAGCAATGGAGATGTGACCAACATTACATCCAATATCCAACACATCTTTATTTTGGAATAAGTGTCTGTGCATCTCAAATACTTGCAGCCTGATGTCCATCATGGCGTTCAGGTTACGGTACCCATAATACCTGAAAACAGAAAATGCAAGCCTTGAAGATAAAAAATGTATGCATATTATGTCACATGATAATAAAATAAACACCTATGTAAAACAGGTTACTTGCACAGCTGATGTACAAATCTGCAGTGTTTTGACACTGTTTTAAATAGTAACCAAAGATGCTTTGTATTAAATTCTTTACCTGTCATAGTTTCCATACTGATATCTTGAGTTCTTTGGGTGAAATGTGGGTAGTTTCTGTTCTCCCTCAGTCTTAATTTTCTGTTTTGTGCGATGTGGTGAGACAGGTCGCTCTGGCTGCACTGGCCGGGGTTGTGGCCTCGCGCGCATCCAAGCTCCAGGCTGAGGGACTACTGGACTCACAATTTTGTCCAAAGACTCCATTCTACGTAATTTCTTTGCATCTTTACCTTTTTGACTGTTTTCACTCTCACTACAGGACCGCTTTCTAGCTGCTTTTGATGAAAGCGGTTCAGGTGGTGGAGGTTCCTTAATTCCCACCTCTGGCACATTTAAAGTCAATTCCTTAGGTGGTGATACATTATCAGTGGTACGTCGACGTATCCTCGGTTTTTTACGAGGCTTCCTCTGTTGCATCTCTAGCCTTTTCTCATATTCCGCATTGTCTAGCGGTTCCATCAAATTCAATGGGTCTCTAATGTTAGGTGGTATTATCACATCTATCTTAGCTTTGTGCCTTGGAGGAGTTGGAAGTGGTGAAGACTCAGGGGTGACGGCATTCATGGCCCGGTTAATGTCTTCATCTTGTAAACTGTTTAGGTTCAACGGATCAGAAATATTGCCACCAAGGAGAAACTTAGTAGGTGGAATAAACACTTCCTTACGAGGTCTCTTGTGTGGCAGGAAGAATTTGGATATAGAAGGGAATGATTGCGCCCTCTTCCTAGCATTCTTGAACTTTGTGAATTGGACGCGGCGCAGAGCTGCTGTCCTATCAGGATTGTCTTTTGGGGGCGCGTGTCCTTTCTTCCCATGTCTGAATTTCTTTTTGGCCTTTTTAGCACTAGATGCTGCCGATGAATCACATTCTTTAGATGAACTCACCTCACCAGCTGACAACGCCGCAGATTGGTTCAGCGAAGTGTCCGTGCTGTCACATGCTAGCTCGTTTTCAGAAACTGCTCCTACTTCAGTTTCTATTGGTTCTTTAGCTGCACTAACCGACTCTTTATCATCAGTAATCTCCATCCTATTTCACATCATCCGACTGTAATCTCATACAAAATCGAATTTGCCGCCAGTTAGGATCTTGCTAAATGTACAAGGACATCCGTCAACGATAATAAACAGGTTGAAAACATGCAGCGTTTCTCTACACCCACAGAAATTACTGGTTCCAAATCATCGTGAATGTGACACAAAGCAATCAGACAAACATTGGCTTTACAATGAAACACACATTGAGATATTCACTGCAATTGGAATCTTCAAAATCTCACACACATGAAGGAAACACACGGTTCGGCTGCCTGGTTGATAAAAGTGATAAAATAAAATGGCAAGTTTGACAGATTTGACACTTAGTTTTGTTCCCTATTACGATCAATTCAATAACCAAACAGCATTTCGATTGGTCCTATGTTTCTAGCTCATTTATGGTTGGACAATTTATATGAAATAACATAATGTTAATTCTAAATGGCCAATGAAATAGGACTATACAATTTTCTCATTGGCTACTTCAAGTAGGTGAATACAAACATAAAATACCTACATATCGTTACAATGCGTTCATATTCACGTAATATAATTAAATAGTTAAACAGTATCTAATAACTTTATCTAGCTCTTGTCATTATGTTACAATTAAAAATTACTAGAAAAATATATTTTAAAAATATTTTATTTAAGTACACAACAAATTGATTTTACGAAAAATCAGAAACCCCTTTGATGTTATTTTTAAATTTCCAGAACTAAATTCACGATATTAATAAAACACTGCCCAGCTGTTCAGAATGCCTACACGAATTCGTTTATTGCTTGATTTACTTTCAGCCCCTGTCCTCGCGCTTCTGGCAATAATACCTTAAATACTCATGCACCAGGATCAAGAGAAGTGTGTGTTGACATACTGCCCTACCTACCCTGCCACCGACTATCCTTTCTATTTCAGCAACGGCATAGGGATGGCGATTCTTTCCAAAAATAATCGATTCTAAAATCGATTCAAATGGAAGTTTAATAAATCAATCCACAAAAAAATCGAGGTGTAAAGAATCGATTTTTCAATAATCGATCTTTTTCCGATTTGCTTATTGAGACTATATTTTGAATACAAATACAAACCTAATCATGGAAAGCAAATTAGTCACTATAATACTCGATCTTTTATATTTTTACTATAATTTATATAATTTTTACTAATTAAAGTTGTTTTTACTACTAAATCAAAGTATCAGGTAGGTATTAAAAAAGATAATTATTTCCGTTACATTACATTTCAGGAATAACAAATAACTACTGAACGTATTTGGATGAAACTTTACAGTAATATACGTTATACATCAGAATAACACATAGGGTACTTTTTACCGCAAGAAACTTCTCATTATCACGGAAAATCAACTTCCATGCGAATGGAGTCGCGGGCGGCCACTAGTTGCACATAATTTAATGTTTGCATCGAAACAGAAAAAATCGAATCTCGATTATGGGGGTAATATATCTGATATAGGACTGATTCAGTACTCTATATCGATTTAAAAAAAAACGATTTTTTTTGGTCATAAAATCGATTCTTCGATTAGTCGATATCAGATCGCCATCCCTACAACGGCAGACCTCAAATAATAGTAGCGTTTGTCTGCGATGTCTTTTAGCAATAGTTATATAGGATAATAATTTTATCCGCAGCCGCTCTTTTCACATAACGTCGATTGCCCTTAAATCTTTTGTCAAAAATCAATAATTGATGTATGACAAAATTATGGGACATGAGTGTTATGCTTTTTGATGATTATGACAAATAATTTGTCATAATCATCAAAAAGCATCATGTCCCATAATTTTCCCTTCGCATAACTTTTAAGTGGTATAACAGTCTATAGGCACATTAGTAAGTGATTTTACATTTACTGAGCAATAAAATTAGTGCAAGTAATTTTACATATATATCAGAACGCATCTAAAACTATTTTTTGCTATGGCAATCCGCTCCAAAGCGTCAACATTTGAATTTTGAATTTCCGCCGTTGTAAAATTCAACAAACAAATACCAAGATTGGACGGATGTAATTTTGTAAATTCTTTCAGGTTTTTGTGTTAGTTTCGGCTATAATTATATTTTATTTGAATTTTGTGTTAACATACGTGTTGTGAGTTTGTGCTTAATCAGTGTTGAACAATTTTATCAATTTCTCTACATGTTTACTTTCAACTGTTTCAGGCTGAAGCGAAGAAAATAATTGAAGAATATTGTGACTGAAGTTCGTTGGAAATATCTTTTAATGGTAATAATTGATTCATTATCTGCAGTATAAATAGTTGATTGTATAAAGAATTTGGTAAGTGTTTATTTTTGTAACACAGAGTTCATGTTTTCATTTACACCTTTACAGATGTCCAGAATACCCAAACTGCCGTCGGCGAGCAAGGAAAACCGGCCTGGGTTCTTAAATAGGCCTTTAGGTAGAACTGTGAATGGTCTAAGTGATGCAGACAAGAAAAACTTACTAATGAATCATACGCGACCAGTTCGCAATCCACCAAGCTCTGTAGTACCAGCTCCGCGCATCAAGAGGTCCGCTACTGCGCCATCCTCGAGCACAGTGCCTGCAAAGATCACTAAAGTAGAAAAGAAGGCACCAACAGTAGCCCCTAAGATTCCACCCTATGATTACAAGGCAAGGTTTGCAGATCTTTTGGAGAAACACAAAGTGGTGAAAACTGAATACAATGACTTGAAAGAAAAACATATTGAAGTTGCTGATGAATGTGAAAAAGTGAAGGAATCAGCACAAAGCTCTGCATCGGAAAGAGACATACTAAAAGAAAAGTTACTGACCACTCTAAATGACTTGAGAGCCAAATCTGCAGAATTTGACCGAATAAAAATTGACTTTGATATACAGAAACACGAAAATGAAGATCTACACAGAAAGACTAGTTTACTTGAAGAGGTTACAGCAGGCTTGAAGAAGAAGTCTGCTGAATTTGATCAATTACAATCTGACTATAATGACTTGACAAGGCGGCACACAAGCTTAAAGGAAGAAACTGAAGCACTTAGAGTTCTTTCTGAGCACTTAAAGAAAGTGTCCATAGAGTATGATAAGCTACAGCTTGATTATAAGGAAGCAAAGGAAGCTATTAGTAAATATAAGTCTGACTCTGACATTTTACAAAATATTGTAGCTGCAATGCATAAGGAGCAGAGGGATTTGAGGAATACTATACAAGACCTGAAGGGTAATATTAGGGTTTACTGCAGAATAAGGCCTCCACTTGAACCTGAGTTGAATAAACCTCTGTTCAACTTAAATGTACTAGATGCATGCTCCATTGAAGTAGAAAAGATTGAATTACTCAATTCAGCTAGAAAAGGGAAGACTCAACATACCTTCACTTTTGATGGTATTTTCACTCCACACGCTAGCCAAGAAGATGTCTTTTCTGAAGTATCCTCAATGGTGCAGTCTGCTCTTGATGGATACAATGTATGTATTTTTGCATATGGTCAGACAGGTTCAGGCAAAACATATACAATGGAAGGTGGTGATGGTGTTGAGCAATATGGAATCATCCCACGGGCCTTCGAAATGATATTTACTTCAATGGAGGATTTGAAGAGAATGGGCTGGGAACTGACTATCAAAGCATCTTTCTTGGAAATATACAATGAAGTAATATATGACTTGCTGAACTCTAGCAAGGAACAGGTACACCATGACATTAAAATGGTGAACTCTAAAACTATAGACGTCTTTGTGTCTAATTTAAGAGAGGAGGAAGTGAAAAGCTCCCATGATTTCATCAGGCTGATGATATTCGCCCAACGTAACAGACAAACAGCAGCAACTCTCAATAATGAGCGGAGTTCAAGGTCACACTCGGTAGCACAGATAAAAATATCTGCTATAAATGAAAAACGGAAAGAGAAGTATGTAAGCAATTTGAATCTTGTAGATTTAGCTGGATCCGAAAGTGGAAAGACTACACAAAGAATGGATGAGACCAAACACATCAACAGATCTCTTTCTGAGTTATCCAAAGTAATATTATCTCTACAGACTGGACAATCTCACATCCCTTACAGAAACTCAAAGTTAACACATCTATTAATGCCGAGTCTTGGTGGCAACTCAAAAACCCTTATGTTGGTCAATATCAACCAATTTGATGAATGCTTCGGTGAGACATTAAACTCCCTAAGGTTTGCTACTAAGGTAAACAGTTGTAAAACAATGAAAGCAAAGAAAAATATAACAATGGTTGACTCTCAATAATTATTTTATAATTGACCTATTTCTCTCTTATTATTGTTAACAATGCGAGTTTATAAATGGATTTGTTTAGCAACTCGACAGTTAGAATAGTGTTAGAGTTTAAAATTAGTTTGTATTGTATTCTATGTTTAGGCCCAATAGCAGGGAACGTTTTAACCTCGGTTTAGACTTCGGGGTTATCTTACTCAGGTTTAAATGGCGCCACCATCGATAATAACTACTTCTTATTACAATCGATGGTGGCGCCATTTAAATGTAAGTTAGGTAACCCGAGGTTAAAACGTTCCCTGCAATTGGGCCTTAGTGTATCTATCTTTGACCCAAGTGACAGGAATGTTTGTACATGTCACACCACCGACAATAACTACTTAAACACCACAAAGTATATGAACCAAGTATAATTTTGTAAAAAAACTTGAAACCAAAGTTTTGAGTCTGTAAGTTGTCATATAATGTAATTATTGGAAATATTTATAATCGCAGGTTCGATACTGCCATTTATTAATAGGTATTCTTAATGTTTTTATTTTGGTATTATATTGGGACATTCATCTAGATTTTAATCCTAGATTCCCGATTAAATGCGGTTTATACTAATCATGTATTGAACATTCTGATTGGGTTCTGTTTTTGTTATTTAGACTTATTTAGAGTAATCATCCATTTAATTATATTTGTGCTATAATTAATAATACAATTGAATTATTTTTAGACATATGTTTCGATTTGTTTTATTTTCGTAACTGTAATCTGGAACGTGCTATATTGTAAAGTCGCCTACACAGGTTTCAATATTGCCTCATTGGTGTAGGTGTAAGATAAGAACAATGTATCCTACCTACCTACGTTTCACCTTGGCTTTGAGCGTATTTTTTTATTGCCTTAACTCGCCAGGTTTTTTGCAAAATGTTTCAAATAGTGCTCGAGATTAACTTGGTTGTTGGACTTGGGTACATAATGCGAATAACGAAGCGTTAAATTACTCAATTAGGGTGGAACAAAAACAAGGAAATAATACTAAAATCATTCATTTAATTACAATTAAAGACTAGATGTGCGAATATCTCGCAGTGTTCCTCTTGTCTGGTTCGCGGCGGCAGCTCGGGGCCGTCAGGGGCGCCAGGCGGGGCGGGGGGGGCGGCGGGACCGCGGATCTCATCCACTCGGCGACGCCCGCGGCTCAACGGCCCACCGCCGCGGCCGTCTCTATCGTCTGTATCAGCCGGTCCAGCCCGAACAGGAAGCCCTCCTCGTGGTTGCCCTGCTGCCAGGCGGCGCGGTGCGACACCTCGCGGCCCGCGGGCACGTCGCGCGTCTTGGCGAAGTCGATCAGCCACGCGCCCACGCGCTCCTTGTCGTAGATGATGAAGATGCTGCTGCCGACGATCTCGTGCGTGCGGAAGTAGTCGCAGCGCTCGAAGCGGTCGCGGATGTCCCGCAGGCGCGCGAGCACCGCCCGGCGCGCGCTCTCGTCGTCGCCGAAGAAGCGCGCCATGGTGGCGGCCAGCTCGTGCTGCGCGCGGATGTTCTGCAGGTCCGTGAGCGGCGGCTGGCCGGGCAGCTTCACCGCCTCGATGCGGAACCCCTGCTCGGCGGACGACGAGCGCTCCTCGCGGAACTGCATGTAGCGCAGCTTGGTGACGGCGCGCGCGGCGTGCTCGGCCGCGGTGGGCGCGCCGGGGTCCACGCGCACCATCTTCTCGTACAGGTCGGGGCGCGCGCGCGCGTTGCTCACCTCCGACTCGAGGAACGTGCGCGTGCCCATCTTGATGTCCATCACGTGGGGGTCCTTGAACCCGTGCAGCAGGTCCTGCAGCTCGATGAACCGTTCCCCGGCGTACTCGAGCTCGCGGTAGTAGCGCGGGATGGCGTGGCGCATGTGCGGGCACGCGGCCAGCGCCTCGTAGGCGTCGGTCTCGGGCGAGTGGCGCGCGGAGTCGCCGGGCGCGCGGCGCTTCCACACCGTGCCGGGGCCCGCGGGCGCCAGCGAGCCGGGGTGCCCCGCCAGCTGGAACCACTCCGACGACCGGGACTTCAGCAGCGCGTCCGAAGCGGGCGCTGACAGTTCTAATGCATTCTAAAACAATAGAAAACATACGTTAGAAGTTATTCTAATTTAATCGGCTGTAATGACTTTATGTATTTTTAATAGTGTGGTTATTACTTTTTTATAGGCTGATGATTAGTTTAAATATCTAATTTTAATTTTTCTAAATTATTTTGTATGGCGAAATAGTTAATTAACTACGTGTTTGCAAACTGATAATATATTTTTCTACTTTTTCCTTTATGTATATTTACAAAAAACAATTCCACAATTGACACTCAACTAATTGATGCTTGTACCTAATAGTTGTGGGTAGGTACTTACAATAGCTAGGAATTTGAGAAGGTCCGATGGCTGTGTGGCGGGTGCGGCGGGGGCGGCGGAGGTCTCCACGGAGGCGGTGTTGCGCCCCCAGCGCTTGAAGAGGACGCTGTCGTCCTTGCGCCAGCGCTCCTCATCCTTGCCAGGTACAGCGACCTGTTAACAACGAAAACCACAAGTTTAATCACCAATTCAAAAGCACACAAGTCCTTCGTAAAAACTACACAGTTCACTAAAACAACACGAGCACGACTCGATGACGTACCGCTAATATTTTGTTAGCAGCGTAGAGCAGGCCGCCAGGGCCGAGGCGAGTCAGCATGGACTGGCGGGAAACGCTGTTCATCTTGCTGGAGACGGTCATGGTGTGCGAGTGCGGTAGAGGCAGAAACGCGAATGATAACGAGTTGGTTGGTACACGAGCTGCGAGCGATCCGACGTGATCGTGCGGCGGCGGGCGAGCGAGTGTGGCGGTGGGAGGGCGGCCGACGCTTATATACGGAGCGCGGCTTTCTCGTGACGTAGGCGCCGTGCCCGCACTAACGCCGCTGTTTTCCACTAAACAAACTGCATTGACAGGCCAAGGCGTGAGAACGTCGTCGCTCGCTGGCCGACTTTTGTAAACATTTATCGAGATTTACCAAATATCTGACCGATTGCTACGGTCAAACATCCTGACGGATAAAAAACACATGCCCAGTGTTAACTAAAGGTGATCTTGTCTGTTATTCGCGTTTGGTTTGTTAAGTCTGGTACGTCAGTCGTATTGCTCCTATTCTAGTCTTATCTATTTGCCATTTCTATTAGGTGTGTAAGTGCATCTTACGAATAGTTCTTTAGGTAGATCAAACGTTATTTATGTTTTTTGTCTATATAGAGTTTTATTTTAAGTAGATATTTAATTTTACTTTATTTTCTCATGGGCATGTTATTTTACCAAAATTAGCAGCAAATTTTTGGTCAATTTATTTGGTAGGTACGTGGTTATTGACCTATGTAATGGGCATGATAAGCCTTAATAAGCATCATCAATATTTTTTTTCTTTTTGCTATCTTGATTTTAAAACAAACAAAAGTAAACTGGACTTGATATCATAGCGCCACTCTTTAGAGCCATAAGAACATTTGTACCAACCCAGCCCGACTTAGCACAAAACCATTTGCACCAGTGACTCATTAAGTAAAAAAAAACAAAGATCCACATTCTTGAAATGAATACAGATCTCTTGTTCTAGACTATGACGCATTTATGCGTTTTGTCCGCGAAAATTAAGTAACCGCGACGTGACGTCATAACTTTCAGGGCTCACTGTGACGTTCAGGGAAGGCGGTTAGATACCTAGGGAAACTAGTCTAAAAACTTTTTTTAAAGTCATATGAACGTAGAAAATTATTTGAAATTAAGTATAGAGACACCATACCTACGACATTAGTGTTATGACGATGTACGACGCATTTTTGCAAATTATTAACTAACTTTGGTAAACACAAACGAAAATGAGTAAGATGATTAAGGAGTATGTCATAAGTCATTGAATTCGTTTCATCTAGAAGTTATTAACCAAATTAGGAAGGAATTTAGTGGTTAATATTTTTTTTTCTTTTTGGTGGTTAAAATATATATTTTTTCCCAATAAATTAGTTTAGGTCCCTTGTGCGCAACAACCAGTTGTTAAAACAAAACATCAATTTTTAAAAATAAAGTATTTTTTTTGCGTAAATTTTAAATCTGCTTACCTGTTAAAATGGCTGGATACTTATAATTTAATTCCATAGATTTGCATATTTTGCAAAAATCTACATTTCATCTCTTTTCATCGATTTACGCATTTTATATCGAAAAAATGTTTGGGGTTCCTGTTTAGAATAACATTAAGCATTGGCCGATCATCTACAATACATGCAAATGATTCAAGACTAACTTGTTTGTGATTCAAAGTAAAAAGTTTACATATACGAACATCAGTCGTTATATTTTAAATGTATGCTAAAACACAGCGATAATTCGATTGTTAATTAAGATTTGACGTAATCGATTCACTAAAATTAACATAGCATTATCTATGCATTGTTATGACGTAAATAATTATAAATACAATAAGTTTTAATAAATCAACGAACTTGATTACACTCTACCTATGTTATTGTTTTTTTTTATAATAAAGTACTTAATAGATGGTTACTATGCTTCGAATTGATAACTTAAAATAACAATGTAGGCAATAGATAACTTTCATAATAACTGATAAACGGGTAGTTACCGCAGTAGCCGATAACTAGGGTACTTTACTGTAGCGGGTTACTTGCTTGGTCTAACTAGTTATTTTTTTGTGTAGTGTGAAGCATGACTATGAAATAATTGTGCTTTAAAAAGAGGATAACTTAAAAGAATTTAAATAGTTAATGTAAAAACTTAATTTTGGAATTATAAAATTAGAAAAGAGATAATTGATTAAAATAAGTAGAAAGATAGGCGTAATAGGTAGACTGTTCGATTGCTCTCTCTTTTATTAAAAAAAATAGATTCCGTTTACAAAGAAAAAGTACTTACAATATTAATTTGACGTAATTTTTTTTATTACAAAATACAATCACTTAACTTTTGGGTCAAAAACCAGTAAAGAATAATTTTACTTACCTATAGGTATGCTCGAGTCAACACAAGGATCTTGGGATGATCAACTAACAAAATCGTAAAATGTGGAATGTAACTTTCTTATGGATTTGTTTTAATATTATGAGGAACATAAACATATATGGGTCAAGTTAAATATTTCGTGTTTTAGTAGTATAAATTCCCTTTAAACTATTTAACTGTTTCAAACTAATGTAGGTACCTACCGAAGCTTTCATAGATATGAAGGTAAAGAGCAAACTAACTTTAAAAAAGATAAAAAAATACATGTATTTAATGTGTAGAACATTTACTGGAATTTTTTTATAATAACCTACTAACAAGATATTTTTTTTAAACTTAGGTTTTCTTAAGTCTTAAATGACGACTAAAAAGACAATGCCAAGTTGTTAACACGTCGGAAGTTATTACCCACTTGATGTAATAAAACATATTAATCCTTAGGAATTTTAATGACGCTTCTTAATGAGTCTATAAGGAAGAAACCATATCTTTTGACTCGACTTAATCCTTTAGCAAACAGCTATAAGATAAGCGTTGAATTAGGCGCATTATGTAGCCATAATATTTACCAGCTTAATATTAAGTAACCGACTTTATTTCTATTTAACTGGTTTATCGCAAAAAATACAGCACTAGCAACGATGGGTACATATGGTTGAAAATGCCTACCTTCTTACAGTACAGTTCTAGATAAAAAAAACTACCTACCTGTGAAAAAAGTGTGCGCTTTAATATGAAACCTGCCATTATACATGTATGACTTCGGATTGCACATGCACCTTGCATTTATACGATTATTTGAATTTTATATTCTTGACCTTGAGATTTATCTAAGTCACTGGGGTCAGGGTTAAAGCATGAAAGTTAAGGTGTTTGCTGCAGTTGCATTACCATGCGCCGGCGCAGGCCGAACCCGTGGTTTTAATGCGCGTCTCGAGGCCAATGAATAGATCATTTTACCCCCAGATCTATTTACAGAACGCTGTTATAAGGTTTAATACGGTAACTAATTACATCCGTATTATAAACACGTAGGCAGACCTCATTTTATGTAAGTGAGTAAATGATATTGCGAGATTAATTTAAACAGATGGATGTAACTAAGTAGGTACTTGGATACGCCGCTGTATCATGAGCCAGTTAGATAAAAAATACTTTTCTATTATTGCATTACGAACGTCATTTCCGTGTTTTGCATAACAACTAGCATCATAACAGCAGAAGTGAACTGCTTTCTACGGCTTTCTCTCGTTGCTACGGTCACGAGGTCCTTCGAGCCGGATCAACGATTCTTAAGTCAACATTTTTAGAAAGTACATATCAGCCATTTAATAAATACCTTGGTTTTATCTGTATTACCCTTATTTGCGTCTCTATCATATGTAGGTGATCTCACCGGCTTTAAAAGATAGATAATCTTGACAATGCAAAATATGGAACCCGTGCTGATAACAGTTGCAAACTTGCAAAGGTTACTGCATTGTGATTTTGTTATTTGCAGGCAAATACAAGATCCAAGTACTTTTCCTTTGTTTGCTGAAGGCATCATTGTCGACGCGGCTCCAGAGCATAATATCTAAAATAAATAATATAAACGGCGCTAATACTAAACTCACACAGAATTACTTTAACGGAGACACGTTGAACGTTATATTGACGTTATTGATACTTGGTTGTTATCGTTAAAAGTATTTTTATGGAAAGCCAAATATTTTGCAAATTCCATACGGAGACCGTGTTTTGGACATCACTGTGGGACATCATATCTCGGCGGTACCTACATTTTTATATATATATTATGAGCAAGGGCGGTTTTATCAAATAACTATCGTTTAGGATATGTATTATTTAACCGTAATGTCTTTTGGTTGTTGTTAGATCGAAAACATATTTTCGCAGTTAGAACACATTAAACTCTATATTCGACGTTCAAGATAGAAAATCGTATTGCAGGAATTGAGAATAGGACGGCATATTTAATTTTCCACAGAATTTAAGATAATTAAAGAGACTTTAGATAAACAGTCATTTTCATTATTGGAAACTTAAAAAATTTCTATAAAGTGGAGCTTTAAAGTTATTAATAATATTACAGGATTAAGTCTGGCGCCTTAATTTTAATTATTATTCACGAATTTAATATATCCGGCTTTAGGGAATTTCGGTTTCAGGTTTTCCCGGTTCCAATTGCAGATAAGTTATAATCGTACTTCGAACCATAGAAATAATTAAATTTAAAATGTATCATTTTTGTTTGTGAAATAATAAAGTAGGCAATTGATGTAATCTTACAAAGCAAAAAAGCATTGACGTCATACATTATGATATTTTTTAACAATTACACTTTCGTAAAAGTAATCTTACTGAGTTTTGGTCAGGCTGTGCAATGAGGACTTTTTGTCTTACCTATTTGACGCAGTATTTATTGTAAACATTTCGAAACAAGTGTTTTTTTTGTTTAAACAGCTGCAATATACGCATGTTTCTCAATGTGTTTCATATATCAGATAAGTTATAATCGTACTTCGAACCATAGAAATAATTAAATTTAAAATGTATCATTTTTGTTTGTGAAATAATAAAGTAGGCAATTGATGTAATCTTACAAAGCAAAAAAGCATTGACGTCATACATTATGATATTTTTTAACAATTACACTTTCGTAAAAGTAATCTTACTGAGTTTTGGTCAGGCTGTGCAATGAGGACTTTTTGTCTTACCTATTTGACGCAGTATTTATTGTAAACATTTCGAAACAAGTGTTTTTTTTGTTTAAACAGCTGCAATATACGCATGTTTCTCAATGTGTTTCATATAAAATATCCCAATGGAGATGAGTCATTAGCGCGTCCGAAATTTTGATATAAATATAAATAAAACCAATTACGTAACTCTGAAAACGGGAGACATCATAGCTAATTCTATTTACCTTTTTTCTTGTCTGTTTTTTTTTCTCACGTGTATGCGGCCAGGAAAACGCCTGTATTTTTTATTTTCTGGCCTTCTTACATAAGACTTTTTACGTCAAGAAAATTTTAAATGTCCTGGATCGTTTCGAAACCTCAACCCAATTCCTGAAATCATCCATATTTAAGTATCCAGTGTTGCAATTGTGCGCGTAATGGGACAGGCGGAATAATCACCGATAATGCGAGGATAACGTGTTCCATTTTTGAAATTTAAAAAAATGAAATTCACCCTTTTGCTGGTCTGTCTGGTCACTCGTCTGTTTTGCTGTGTAAAAAGGCTGAATTGTGTTTAAGTTTGCGTCGCCAAAGTCACATCTTAACAATTAAGGTTTAAAACATGTGTGATGTTTCGGGGTCAAATGTTAATAATATCGGCAGTCGGAAATTAGCTCTCGCGAATACAAAGCAAGCAAGCTGCGTTTGTCTTAGCCGGAACCTTTGTAAAGGAGGATAACACGGTGCCTACCACTCGGGTTCATGGCACTTTCAATGACAATTGTTATATAAGTATATTTTGTTGCGTCATCGAAGGAATATAATAGTAGGTACTACAAATCAAGGAAATTACTGAAATCAATTGTTCAATCACAAGCATCAATTTTGATTTAGCGAATTGGATTTAATTTTATTCCTTAATAGGTATCTATAAATGTTGGACATTCTAGCTGGTTCCCAAAACCTCTAGCTACAGGGTGTAAGTAAAACATTTTACTGAAACTCTGTAATACAGTTATTGTTACTTGGTTTTGTTAAAACATTTAAAGTTTACTCATACCTATAATTTCTCAAATAAACCGTCAGTCTATTCATGTATTTTAAATACACACCTCACTAATGATACCAACATCGTGAACTAAAAATAGACCAACTAGTTGTTAACCTAATTATCTGGAGAACCAGTGAGGTGGTGCAAATTATACGTTATTATAAATAGAGTTATAGCTATTGCTATATTACTAGACGTAAGTCACATTGTTTTCTTCAACACGTTGTTGATATAGGTACTAAACCAAACTTAACAAATAAGTAAATTAAATTGAAGTTATAAAGATATCTACTAGGAAAACCGCTTAAAATATTGAAAATAACGGAAAACAAAACTAAAAGCTTCCAAGGTGACAAAACAATTATGTAAGTAGGTAATGTCATCGCGAGGAATATATAATATAAAAAAATGTTATGGCAATATGTAATAAGGAAGGCTTTAGTAATATTAAATTTGAGAAATCAAATTATCCAAACCTGATCCCGCAATTAAATTGAATAGCCAATGCCAATTTATTTTATTATCCTTTACAACTAACTATTGCATCAATGAGATGTAAAATGAAATTTGAGATCACTACTTCATCTGTAGGTACCTATCAAACAGACTGATATGCCAACAAAATACTTTGTCTTCAAGAGACTCGATTACCAAAACATCGGCGTGCGCCTTTATTCGCAAAACGTTTGGATTCAATGCAAAATAGTTAAATTTCCGATCAGAATTCAAGATTCGTATAGGAACAGGAAGCGGCATTGATCCTCAATTTGTCCTGATGCGCCGGAGTATAAATATAAGTCATCATGGCTGACTGTCAGTTGAAAGAGAATCGTTTAGCAGGACAATGTAAGTTAACTATGTTAAAGAAACCATTGAAATTGTTGGCAATAAAGAAAAAAACAATAATATTATCTGGGTAAATGCCTATAAAGTAGTAAAGGCCAAGAAATTCCAGTGATGTTTTAAGAGATAACAGAGTTCATAGTTTTGCCCTTAGTTCCGAAAAAGAAGCCATAATCGCTTTTTCCTGTACGACGACCAATGCGGTGGCGTTGGCAGTCTGTAAGGTCGTTATCATATAATGTATTCGGATTTCTTTCCAAAATTCGCTTTTATCCTTAAAATTCGGTAGGTATTTGTTTGTCAATGTTTCGTCACGGATAGCAAATATATCGTGATTTCTTAAGATTTTCCTGTAGGAAATGGGGTTTTAGTTGCAGTGTAAAAACTTAAATATTTTTTGTTTGTTTCTATTGATAAATAAATATAAGAATAAGTTTGATAAATCAAATTTATGTAAAATTTTTGAGCTATCTTGATAAATTAAGAAACAACAATAGGTATATCTTGATGAAGTTGCAATTCTAAAATAATTTACATTTTTTTGTTATTTTCGAACTAGGGCGCTTTTTTCATATTTGTTTTTTTACATTACCTATTTGATTTTACGCTGATAATAATTTAATTAAATTCGTTGCCACATCAAACGCCCGTTATTCCATCGACCTTAGTTGATCCGTCCGTACGAACACAATAAGTTGTTACCAACCCAGCGAGGCTTACCATGAAGGTTGAACTTTGCGTCACACTACATGTGAACTCCTTCGATAAAATTCGACACTGGCCATCAATAAATGAATTCATGTTTGAAAGCGATTTCTGAGAAGATTACAATATTATTATAATCGCGACTATCAGCGCGTGACACTATTGAGTAACGTAAAGAAGTGTTATAAACAGCGCAGATTAAAAACTATAAATAAAAATATTCAAGGAAAATACACAAACAGAAGATAAAGCAAAATTGTAGATATGACGTCGGAATAATGCGAATGTTAAATCAGTTAATAGACACAAGTAGGTTCTTATTGCCTATTAATAGATTCAAAAGAGCTCATAAAAATAGCAACTTATCGTTATTGTTGTGGTTTTTTATCTTATCTTAAGCATTTTACATTTAAGTAAGTAAAAAATAAGTGCATCTAGTGAAGAAGTGTTTTAGAAATTTATCAAAATATATTTACTCATTTTATGCCAAGCAAGCCTTTACCTTCTTTTAGGTACTCGCTAGAAAAAGCCGGGTGACATTAATTTGCCGACTATATAACAATACCGTCAATTCAATTCTTATGTAACAAACATGCCTATAATCCGACGTAATATGTGGAAAAAACTACATGAAAATTCTCTCCTCGGTGGAAAAATATCAAACAAGTTGTTTTCTTCGCAATAGCTTATGGGAATATTATGTAAAGTGGGAGCCTTGACTCGGGCTGAGCGGTCGCACAACAGAAACCCTGGCAGTATTCTCACACGCTACCTCTATTTAAAATGGAGTAATTTCCTACTTATGGTCATGGTACTGGAAACAATAGCACATATTAAGTATGTAATGAAATCTTTATGAATTTAAACTTTTTTTAAAAAAAAAAATACACACTACGACGTAATAAGAAGAGACGGGTTTGTATGCAACGTAAAAAGCTTGGTATGTGACGCATGCACAAATGCATAATTTATGCTTGAATACCTACAATTAAAAATATGCAACATTAACGAACCATTAAATGTTTGAATTTTTATTGGAAAATTAGCTTACAATTAGGCAAATTTATTTTTATCAGTATAAAATATATAAAATTAAATTTAATCTGCTTTTGTTCAACAATAAGTATAGGTAAATTTTCATTCCACATCGGAAAATATCTAATTAAAGCGTAAATATGAAATATTAAAACAAAATATTGCTAAATATGAAAATCAACTTGCAAATAAGTATAAGTATCTTATAAATAGCGTTTTTATTATAAGTAAGGAATTGTTTTCTAACGATTTAACACCGCAAGACCAAGAATACGGAATATCTCAAAAACATCTCCCAGAATTTTCAATAATACATTTCTATGGACTTAGGCCAGTCACGTGCACTTGTTACAGTAGTTACAACTTTAAAAACATATACATTATGTAACCCTAACTAAATTAAGTCAATTTCATTCCGTCATTAACATTGTAGGCGCTTCGAATATGTCTTAACGTCTTACAGGTTAGGAGCAAATCGATTCTAAGAATAAACAAGGGTGCATCTTTGGAAGTAGTTAGGTCTCCAGTGGATACGTATCTAGCCTATTAATAATAAAATCTAAAATAAAGTCTGGAATGATAATGTAATTGTTTATTTTTAATAGATTTCCAAAAATCACTTAATAAAAAACCTTCAAACTTTGGTAGGGGCCGGGATTAAATCCTCTGGTGGCAAAATCAGAAGTGGGATATAAAAGCTAAAGTGCCATAAACGAAACCTAAGCTGCAAGGCTACACACCTTACACATACGACTACATTACTGCCAGTAGCTCCTTTCATTTTCTAGTAAACACAAAATTTCCCTTGATTTACTTACATAATGTACAAATATAAGCAGCAAATTGCGCAAATTCTGGAATAGATAACATTTTCTTTTCTGAATACGAAATATGTTTTTTCTAACATGAATAATATTTTGACGTCATTAAAGATATACAACTGTGCGTTTTTAAAGGTGCCTCTGCCCTCCAAGATGTACAATCTGATATGATGACATTTCAAAATAACGTGGAACTGATAAAATGTGCTGATCGTGCACATTATGACGTTAATGAAGTATGATCTAATTGAGACCATCCGGCTGACTGCGCGCATTCAGACTCACGTCATGATGCAGTCACCTAATAACTGTAGTCTTGCAAGGTTCTTAGAATAATAACTTACTAGATTTATAATAATTATAGTCTTATTGAATTACTTTTTATAGAATTCAAGAGAATACCTCTTAAAAAAATAATTGTTTTAAGATGGTGAGATACTGGAATATGTGAACTACCATGAATTTCTAGACATATCTATTGAATTTCGAATGCCTACATTTTCCCTCAAGTATTACTTTCTTTATTTAATATAAAAAGAAAGTAAATAATTCAAATATAATACATTATGGAAAATTCACAAAAGGAAAACACGTGATTGTATCACTTATTCTGTTTCACGTGATGTCAATTTCTTCGTGTGATTTACATATCGTAGCTATACACGTACCTACCTGTATATTTATGATTTAGTGTTAGACTTTGGACGCTACGCTTTACAGCCAAAGTAAAAATTTAAAAAAACAACTAAAAGCTTTCAAATTTAACAATTCAGTACCCACTGGAATGTAAAGGAAATTTAACAAAAGTATATTTTAACTTATTCTCGATTTAATCCAATTGTTTTGCGGAGGTCATATTTGTAAAAAAAAATATATAACGTTATCTTTTTTTTATTTCAACGACCAATTCAGTAATATAGAATTACAGTGGACCTAAAAGGTACCCCTGTGAAACCCCAACGGAATCACAACTATATACCACAACCTTCTATTTCCGATATATCTCGGCGATGCTGCATATTAATTTAAACCAGAAAATACCAGTTACATGTCATCACTGGGTTGTTTTAAGGAGATAGCGTTATCGTGCCCGCGTCAGTCAATCGCGCCATGTTGTCATATCTCTATTTCTGTTTTTACGCTGATGAAATTATGCTCGCGATTGTTGGAAAATATAAATATTTATGCTGATAGGTTTATGAACTGTAGTTTAAATTGGGTGGTACACTTTAAATATTATACGAATTAATACAATTATTCTACGTGGATTTAGTGACGTGTTGGCATCAGAATGCAAGTAGGTATTACCTCTAATTTAAGTTGATTTGTGTTTGACTATACATTTGTTTTTAAGTAGCTAAACAGCTGCCAGGGAATGCTTAAATTAATCACAAAGAAATATGTTAAGGTATACTCAATAATGAAAAGCCCGTGATAGATCGTGTTTAAGCCACACACTTTTACTAGAATTAAGCTACCTCATTGAAAAATTGATTCGCTGCGCTTATGTCATAGCAAACTTGACTACTCTGCCTTTTGACTATAGTAAATTTGTTTCTCAGTGACTGAAAAGCTTCCAGGGATAGTTTAAATTAACTACTTTATTTACGATTATAATTATTAAAAAAATACAGGTTAAACATTAGTTCATTATGAGAGAAGCATGTGTTAATTGACACGAAGTAAAAAAATACTACAGACTATATCACGAGTTAACGCCAAGAACTTTTACACTGTATACATTTGCTAACTAGTTGTTTGTTTTTAATTTTAAATTTCCCCCGAGAACAAAAGAATTCGCGCCCAGCCGGTCTCCCAGCGAAAGTGGAACGATTGCCAATCCTTTTGTATTTAAACCAGCTGCTTACAAAGAAAGACAGACGAGCGAAAATTTAGGGATGACTGATGACGCACAAACTGACATACATAAGTACATTACAATACTAAATCTGTCAATCGAGCACTATACTGATAAGATACTCTTGACAAAGCAAATTAAATACGTCAATGGAAACGAGCAGTTAAAACAATTAAATAATTCATTCGCTATTTATTTCGTTTGTCAATTGTTTACTTGTTGGACTATTATCGAACGGAAGTTTATACAATTGTCAGTTAATCTAAAACAATACTATCAAAGTTTATTTTAAAACGGGAGCGATTAATTAACAAAAAATAACTAGTGTACTATATAAAAACTGTGCAGCAAAACAATTTAATTGTGAAACAAGTTTTGCTTTACAAGTTTCAACGATCTACCTTGACAATGAGTTGAACCAAAACCAGTTGCGAGATCTTTAGAAAACATCCGACGATAGTTTTGTAATCTTACATCTGTAATACCAGTTTTAAATAGAACAATAGTATACCTACCTTATAGAAACGCGCAAGATATCAAAGTGTATCCAACCTGAACACGATCTAACTATTAGATAAGCTACCGCATTGCACAAATTGATTCGCTACATCTATGTCATAGCGACCACAAACAAAACATTCTAACTTCATTGCTGCCTAATCCGAAATAATATTCTTTTATACACGTATTTCCAAGACTATAACATGACTAAACAGTATCAACCACGGACTTATTAATGACAATGCTAACTGCTCCATAAAGTTTTTGTTATGTGAAAAGGTCAACCATTATCACCTTTTTTCAATTATGTTCAGTTCAAGTAAAAACCAATTAAAAACGGTTTTAATCCTGACTAATATTATTAATGCGAGACTATGTCTGTCTGTCTTTCTGCATGTTTCACTTTCACATCAAAACGGCAGATTTTACTGAAATTTGGAAAATAGTACTTTGGGAAGAAAAAAGGCTACATTTTATTAATCTCTTTCCCAAGGGTAAATTACTTTTAACGATTCCGCACCGATTTTGAGTCCAAGCCGACGAAGTCGCGGATACCAACTAGTTATATATAAGTTAAGAATTGCCTCGTGTCATACCAGTAAACTATACTATTTGTATAATTGTTACATTGTTCTAACATATTTTTAGATTATATTGTTTGCGCGTGTGTTTAATTTGTGTGAAGGCTGCGCTAAAAGAGTAATTTTACCCATAGCTGTCAGCATGGTTGTATCTAATGTTTGTAAAGCAGTTCTTGTAAATAATTCAAAATAATAGCAAGACTGCGTCACAGCAGACATACATACTGCATCTACAGGAAAATGTAAAGCTGATTACAAACGAGTTGATGAAATTGTCGCTCATTAGACTCGTACACTTGCGTACTCCATGATTCATGATTAAACAGATAGCGACGATGGAGAAGTGTCAATGGCGGCGATTACAACAATAAGCTTATTCAAACCGGATTATAAGAACTTTTCAAAGTTTCTAGAACAGTCAAAGGTGAATCCGGTTTAGTTTTGTGCGGTACAAAGCGATAATCCCAAGTAAAAGTGCCCGCGCACGGTGCAAGCTGTTCTTTGTAGCGGACATTAGTCAGGAAGCGGAAAAGCATTGTGACAGTTGCGTCGATATAACTGAACCTGGCGACCTCGTCTAACGCTACTATTACGAGTTGAATCAATACGCTACGGTACGATGGACCAAAGGTTTCACTTTTCATTGACACGCGCCAGAAAAAAATGTTATGGCCGAGTAAAGCGTGGCCACGAGTTAAAGTTTTTTAACCGTGAGCCCATGGGAAAATGAGGTTTCTATGGCTGCCGTAAAAACGGATTACAATTAGGCGTGTAATTTGTTACAAATTGTAGACTTATAAAAAGGTTAATAACGAATTCATGTTGTATCCATAAATTCAAATTTTAAAACGCATTGAGATAAAATTAAAGTTTATAAGTGGTAAGACTAGGTATTGTTTGCGTTGGAGTTCGTTACAAAATTGCAGAGTCAATTAGCACAATTGATGATCTGCGTACATAGAAACACCTTCACAGCCAGTTGTAGAATTTTTCGGATCAACAACATCTAAAATTATCCTTTAATGTAAACACTCAAGCATTAGCACCTATAGACACTTAATGTTTTTACTGATTAGAGCACCTACAGGCTAAAACATTAACTGATTAGATTCAATAACTATTACCGAATGCATAGATAGTAGGTACCATCTTAAGTGTGTCTGAGTATTTACTGACCACGAATATAATTGTAAGAATGAAGTTAAAACCGACAGTCAACTTGCAGTAGGTACTTGCAGTAACTTACATTAGCGTTCGATGCTTTGCGTGCGTCAAACTCATCACCAATTAAACCCACGTGTTGCTCTGAAGATGACAGCCAAGTTGCATGTCAAGACACGAAGCAACGTGCAAACTTGAGTTAAAATTATAACAAAGCAACATCAAGAAAGATTAATGGCTTAAATTCCCTTGCCGCTTTACTTTTAATATCTGCTTTGTCACAAAATAAGGTTCTTATTAGAAATGCAGCTGCTGCAAACATACAAGCAAGCAAACGGACGAGTATGCCAATGTCCGTAGCTGTAGATATCCAATAAGTTGCTCACCTTGAATTCGACTACGCACGCACTTTAGGTACCTACTTCAAATAATGTGTAGCTACTTATACTTAATACAACCTTTTTATTTTTGATTGCGAGCTTCAAGTCTAAAAATAAACGGCGCAAATGTTAAATTTGTTTCTTATCGGTATTTTAGTATGTACTCAAGCGACAAACAATGTATTTGATATTTTTAGGAAATAAATGCAAAATTAAACATTTATTGGTAATAAAACAATAATGAAACCAAAAAATATAAAAATATGTACTTTTCTATGTTTTTAATTAACAAGTTAACCTGAATGACATGTTGATTTCAGATTTTTTGCATATTATTTTGATATTTATCAAGCTATTAATACCTAGAGCGCTAGCCATGTTCATTTCCTAAACGTTAAAAACGGTTTAACAAATCGATTAAGTTGTCGAACCTACCGACGTCAGAGGTTTCAGTTAAGTGTTAACTCGTGATCATATAGGTTATCTGCAGTAGATGTAACAAACAATGCGTTTAGAACTGCTGCACTAAGGTTACATTAGTGCACACAAACGTAATCACGACTTCGCATATCCTTGAGTCAAATTTCAACAATACCCTTTCTAAACAAAGCTATAGACGCACAAGCGAACAATGCGCGGCTTGTTTCCGATGCAGCTTTTATGGTTAAAGCGGCGGCCGACCGGGAACTTTGCACGCGAGGTAGCTTACTTTGTCTTTGGACGAGAAGCGTCGCAGGTCGAGTAGTTTCTGGTACTGGCGCAGTGCCCGTAGATACAGCTTGCTGGGGAGGTCCGTCGGCATCTTGACCGGGTCGGCGCTCCTGGTGGCTACGTGTCCGCTCATCGCTCGAGCCGCCGCCACTGTTGTTTATTCACACCGACATAAGCCGAGAGCCGGCGGCGCGTCCGAAGTGAACGTCGGCTGTACGCAACACTGACGTCGCTGCCCCGCGCATGCGCGGCGGAATCCGTGCAGCGTTTGCAAAAGGAAACTCTGACCACGCTCCGACGGCTTTCTCCGCTCCGCTCCGGCCGCGATCGCCGACCCGACCCGCTTTTGCGACAAATACTTAGACATTACACTGACGCATGACGCACACGACGACCTATATTAGATTTAAGTACCGAGTATTTATTTTAACTTAAGAAATGCGTTTAACGTTAAACCTTGAGCTCAATAACAACTAAACTATGAAATAGAGTTCGACACCGCAAGCGCGCGTATTCTTGTCTATGTAATGGTCGGTAATCAAAGCAGATATGAACTTTAAATAGAAATCAGAAAAAAATGGACAGGTTTTGTAACAGGTAATACATTAAAGAGTGGATACTTCAATAATGATTAGCATATGTGCAGATTTGTTGTTAGAATAGAATACGGTTACCAAGTAAGGTTCTAGAAAAGATTTCCAAAATTTTTGGCTCAGTGAGGAAACCAAGTGGGCGGATGTCGTTTGGGGCCAGGCAACATGAGTCAACTTTCACCTTTAGGTATCTTCTCTTATAAATTGACGATTTAGTATTTTTATAAAACTAAAAGGTACCAACGGATCTACCATAAAGAAACATAATCATACCTTGACACTGTTTTTGGTTCAAAACAGAAACAAAAGTGTTTCGTTGGTAGTTTATAAATAACTGTGATTGATAGGTTAATCTTTAATACCTACACAGAAATAACTTTTTGAGGGATAGATTCTAGCTGCAACTAGGTAGTCATCGACTGCTGTGATTAATAGGTTGACTCAACGGGTGAAATACCAAAGTCGCACAGAAAACCGATGTGCAGTAGGGACGTTGTTCCTTCGTTACGTTCAGTGAGTGCGATATCCGATGCTCAATTTTCTTGCTTGCTTGCCATCATGTGACCCGCTTGCTCGTTTGCTAGCTTATCACATGAAAATCTTTATACGTCGTCTATTATAAACCAACCTACCTAAACTGCGTTTAATTATAAAAAAATGTTTTTCTTTAGTGCCCAGCGTTGCGCAAAAATGTTTGACGTCAGCAATTAAAAATGCAGAATAATTCAAACACAATTATCACAGTTCTAATACAAGAACCAGATTGTTACATTAATTAAATTTGTTGAATTAAAAACAAAGGTACAATAAACAAAATAAAAGTTCATGTTTATTTTTATGCACAATGTATTGTTAAAGTGTTTTTTTTAAGTATTCGTATGTGGAAGTAGTTAACCTTTGAGTAGAGCAGCCGGTCGATTATAGAGATGTCATGGTCATTTGACATCATTCTTGTCAATAATGAGGGACGCGAGTATGTATTAATAAAATTAAGTCACTCCGTAAGCTCTCAGACTATAACAGTTTAATGGAAAAATTAAAGTGACAATGTTTTATGGAATGGTGAGAGAAGATCAAATAAAGATACATGTTAATGTAGAATAAACGACTAAGCAGTGTTAACTGATTTATGCAGTTTTGGGGCTATCAGTTGCTAGAGTTAACTTTGTCGCTGTTTATAATTTTAAACAAGTAATTAGCTACTTAGAGTTTAAACAAATGATAAGATACTAACGATTAACATAATGTCAATACAACTACGAGTTCCAACAAACGTAAGTATTATGAAATTAGTAAACAAACAAAAAATGCAAACACTTATGTACTCCATACCTATACATATGGGGGCATTGACCTCGAATAGGTTCTTAAGGCAAAAATGTGTACATAAAGGAAGTATTGAGCAAAATAATCTGTAGCTTCTATATTGGTATATATTATATAAACCCACGTCAATGGTTAGACCTGGCGTTAAGTTTACAACGTAGATGCCTTCCTACCTGAAGTAAATATTATTGCAAGAACATATAGACATAACATAAGTATTTGTTTACCGGAATATGTAGTTATGAATGTAAATACATGTAATGATTGTTGATCTAATTACTATGATGTTAGCGGGTATAGACGGCATTTAAAACATATATTGATAAGAGATTGTTTCGATAATTGGATAATAAAATAAGATAAAAATTCAAATGTCAAGTAACTTTACGAGTATACAATACTTTTAAAAATAAAATAAATCAATTGCATTATTTATGGTTCAAGGCTAATGTCAAAGAAAGATATATTAAGTATTACATAATAAAAAAACAAAAAGTGGTAGGTACATATTATCTAGTACGCAGGACAGCATGTGAGAAAATTATGACTCCAATGTCAAACTAAATAAGTTTTCTTCTTACCTACTGTTGTTAAACGTACGAACGTCATTAGTCTCTCCACAACCACATTATATAAAATAGGATTAAATAAATAAATAAAATACTTTTGTAACATTCGAGACATTGCAATTTTTGGTTTTAGCTTATTCTCTACTCCTATTTAATAGGAGTATTAACCTAAACACTAAATATTCACAACTATGCAGTCCCTGATCAATAATGAAATCAATTACATGATGAAATATCTGATATTCCCATACAACACTCGAAAATATCGATGAAATAAAACGACACATATTTAAAGGAAGATGTCGATGATATTTCGATGGCATACCTATTTAATATAGCGATCAAAATTAAAAAAGCGACAATGACTTCGAAAACATCTCATTGATTCCATAATAGATCGACAGGATGTAGGGAAATAAGCAGAGTGATTCTATAACTTTCGAGTGGCAAAAACTACTATCAAAAACGTCAAAATTTTATTTTTGTATGGTAAAATGTATATTTTGACGTTTCCTATTGTAGACGTAACAATTTGAGTTACAGAATAACCCCTGATAGCAAATGGGTGTCAAAGTGTCATCGGACACAATATTTAAAATCATAACTTAAAATTCGTGCCAAGCACCTAATACGATGCTCAAATATCTTACAAATCATCGCAAAAAACGCCAGGAAACGGCAACACAAAAAATCGCATTGACGTAAAAGATACAGGTTATCGATAGGCCGGTTTGAGGCTTAGTCCGCCAATCGGAGGGGGCGAAATTATTTAAATAAAAAAATATTTATTGATGTTGATGACCAGTTGACACGAGGTGAAAACTAACAGGTAGCCGCTAAGTGGGGTATTAATTATTTTCATATTACCATTTGCGTTGTCTTTTATTACGTGGGCACATAACAATTAGATAGATGCCATCTATCAATGTGTGGTTATCGAATAAATATTTACATTGTCATCGTTTTGGATACCTACTTTGATTGTCTGCTGTTTAAAGAATTGAACATATCTACGGTTCTAATTTTAAACTCCACTCTGTTACTGGGACGTCAAAATGATCTAGGTTTGCATCAAACATCTGTTAACAAGCCGACCTTACGATGATGAAGATGTCATATTAGTTAGTCCAGGTAAACCTTTTAGCAGAATACCATATTTTATCACAGAAATCTTACCTAAACTCTTATCAATCCACGATTCAAAATTTTCCACACAGTCCAACTTTTGGTATCATCCTCGCAATTTTAAAATGAAGACGCGACTTGTAAGTATAACTAATGTCGCGTCTTAACAACCAAATTGCTTGTTTATATTTTATTCAAGAGCAATCAATACCTGTTTGAATTGCATCTAATAGATGTGCAACTGCCACAGGACTGTCATGTTATATGGATATATGCTAAATACACACCACCTGCAAACGATACAACTTGTTTCATGAAACGCGTCACTTTTAGAATTTCAATGATATCCACGGGAGTTTAGGAGGCATCTTCTGTATCGTCTTCGAATGAAGTATTTTATAGTTTCATAAAACTACAGTCCATAAGATATGTAGGAGATAATATCTAGCTTAAGAACTTTGGTAAAAAATTAAACTACCCACTTGATTGTAAGTAGGTAAAGTTAATGTTATAAACAAAAACATTACTATACAAGGGCCTAGCTACAATTAGCGATGACATTCAACAAATAGAAATCAAGGTGAAAAAAAACTTATCCTTATAGTAACGGAAAGACTAAAAATAGACACTACCTGAATAAAACGAGCCTAATTTTACTAAATTCCCTTACGAAGGTCGTAAGCCTTATGTCTATCGCTTTCCTACTGTTGTGAATGCGGGCGGAAAAATATCTTCAAATTACTAACTAGCTTCAAATTATGTTTTTATTATTATGTAGGAAGTACTGTTTGAAGTTATTTAATAATTACGTCACGACCGCCTCTCTTTTGAATGCTGGCGTTTGACGTCATAGTATTCAATTAGTATGCTTTTCATGTTGACTGCCTCCATAGACGTATACTAATAAGTGACCTTATGAATTCTTTTCATTTACTTATTTTTTATATCATTAATGTAATTAATCTTAGGCTTTTGTAACTTTGTTTTTATTCAATGCTTATCTGTCTAATTTGCGTAAATTCAATTGACGTTTAAATTATTGGGTGATCGACATTCTAACCCGCCTACCTAGTTTTGTGACGTCTTTGGTAGAAATTATTGAATGAATACCAGTATTTAAGTAGGCTAAAAAAATATAGCCTACTTAAATCGGTATTCAGCAGTGATAAAAAAATCTCTCAATATTGTAGATATACCTAATGATCCTTCTATGACTCACATTCTCAATTAAAAAAAAATCTAATTAAGAACAACATTAATCCATAAGTGTTTTCATCCAGGAACTTGTAACTCTCACTAACAAAAAATATAAAATCAGGTTTTTTGAGAATTTAAGTCTTATCAAAATCCATTTTTAGATGGAAATACCGATTAGTAGATATATCATTTTAATAAGTTACTGACACACTATCAAAAAACACGACAGTTGATAAAACAACAGATGTTACGTCTTTAATATAAAAAAAAACTTACTTGCTTCCAGACCGCGGTAACTTTTGTCAACATAACCTCAAAACCTAAAAGTCCACAGCAAAGTTCTTTCTCTAATTCTTGCACTTTTCACTGTTAACACTTCAACACTTAATGTAAATTGACACACATTATAATATTATGAAGTCGTTTGTAGTTTTTAATGTGAAAATGTTTAGTTATAGTTAGGATTAGCGTGCACAATGCAATGGTCGCTAGTAACCCGTTTAGCACTCCCCTCCCGGACGGCGGCGTTGCGTTCCGTTGCTTAGCTTTATCGTACGGTGCTTTTAATAGAATACACGCGAATATCAACCCTCAAGACTGAGTCTTAGAACTTTTAATTCACCAGCTTAAAAGATGTAGCTTTAAGTTACAATTCGGAGTGATAAAAATATGTCAACGCTCCAATCTGGAATTAAAAAGTTGATGATATTTACATAAGTAGGTTAACGTGTGAAGTAGATTAGGTAAATAGTGTGATAAAATCCAAATCTTTAATCAAGAAACAACCAGGGTTTTGTATGGAAGTTCGAACTAGCTGTAGGTATAACTTTCAAAGAAATTTGCCTAATGTTACATATCTAAACACTTTTCTATGAAAAATTCACAATATGATAAGTTTGTAGCCTGCAGATTAAAAAAACAATAAAATAAGGGACAAAGGCAGAACAGTAGGTAACCTTGGTTCCATCAATCACTTTCAATCAACGTCACACCATGAATTACCAAACTCATTGCTAGCCCATTTTTATCAGTCGTTTAAGTTGAAAATGGACATAAATTAAGATAAAGTTCAAGTTATCGCAAAGCAGTTGGAACCATTAAGTAAGTACTTTGTTACCGTAGGTCACTTTTAATGACGTCAGTAGATGAGATTTTCTCTTTCGTAGAAAGTGACTATTATTATGGAAACTTTGGTGAAATGGATCATGTCAAAATAAGAAAGTTTAATTAAGAATAGATTTGACAAAAAACGATAGATGAAGACCTTTATGAAGTATCGTAAGAAACTATATTTTTTTGAAACAGTTGTATTTTAAAGTTAGAATTAAACTTTTTTTAATGTTGAGTGTGGAACTTAGAAAAAACAAACGAAGAAATTACTAAGTTATTTACCTACCTGACTGTTATCTAAAGACTAATACAGCACCTTATCGACAATGATTGCAACATTTTCTTCTACTTATTTCCACAAAATTTGCCTATAGGTAGATCAAGTACCTAACACATATTTTTTATAAGAATCTTCTTCATGATATTAAAATTTGAAAATAGAAGTCCGCATTCAAAACATGATTACCTACGCTTACCATTCAAAGAACTTTTATGAAAATAAATAAAATGGAATCATAAATCATGTTTTTGTTGCGCACGAGGCTGCACATTTGCGCTTCGCATTTTTTTTAAAAAGAAAGGCAGGCTTGCAAGCAGGACACATAATGGTAAGCGATCACCTTCGACCATATTTGTCAAATGTCATCCACAATCGTCTTAAAAGCTTTTCACTGTCAGCATTATTCAAATAAAGCAACATATTTAAAACTTCGGTAGCAATATTCAAGAACTAAAATAAAAAAATGACTATAATTATATCCATTTAAGGTCAAAGTATACCTAAAATACACTAAATACAACAACTTGTTTAAAGGCACATACATATACATGAAAACTAAATAATAGTTAAAAAAAAAAGGTTTGTCAGCCCTTGTAGCGAATGCTAAGAGCATTTTAAAGCGATCGATACCGATATTATGGATTTTTTTTTCTTAAAAAGAAGCTAGATTTTAAAATAGTAGTTAAGGCACCTAAGGTTAATAGATGCAAACATTTTAACTAAAAGCAAATTTCCTATATTAAGTTGTAGGTACCTAAGCGAACTAATCAAGAATTAAAATGCAAACCTTTTCTTATTGGTTCCTAATAAAAAACACCATAGCTTTGTGGTGCAAAAGTCGAACAGTTAATAATGTTACTCAAATGTAATAAGTGTTTACATATCAAAATATATTGTTTTCTAAACAATAAAGAAAACAAAAACTCAAAGGTTGCTCCAGCAAGCATCATCATTTAAGATCACATTATTATTATTAAAATAAATAAATAAGACAAGAACATATTGCAGACAGGTAATACAGACTTGCTTCTAAATGAACAATAAAGCCCGGTAGCTCAGTCTCGACATGAATGGCATTGTTTACTATCAATTGAACGCCGTTTACGAAACCTCTTCCTGGACGATTGTCTCCGAACAATCGCGTATCGATCGCGTGGTGACAGAATCGACGCCCACGAATAATCGCCACAATTAAACTGACTATATGCCAAGTAATATAAAAACAAAATGACAGTTTATCGTTAATCTTTCTTGTTTTTATCTACGAAACGTAACAGCCGCAAAAAATACAAATGAAAAACGGCACCTCTAATTATTATAATTCCGAAACGATTTCCGGACTTTAGCAAATCATTAGCGTAATTGGATGCAATAATTTAATTAAAAAATATGTGGTTATCTCTTGAGAATGGAGCCCACAGAAATCGTCTGGATGATTTAATATCCACATGTTTTTAAAAAGAAGGTAGTTAATGTTCGTCGACCGCCGCGATAGACGCCTTTGACGTCAATCGACTTGCTCCGATCCACTTTCAAGATAAACCTACCTCGTACATACTAAATCAGACAAACATACAAACAAAAACATACCTTAGACGCAACGCAATAAAGGCCAAAGTAAATTTTAAGCTATGATAGTATGTGCTCTGAATGTCCTTACAGTATTTAGTTCATTAAATTCTTTTATCGATCAAATATTCCAAGTACCTTCCCATTGGACAAAAATAATTTATTATGTTTGAGAATTTTCCATGTTTTGTATCGAATATAATCTGTTGGAATAAAATGGTCCATAGTTACAAAATGTCTCGCCACTTGTTATTAAGTACGATCGTGATTTTATTTATATTGTACTAATACATCCTGTGTGTCAAGGCTACCGTTACGGTTGTTTAGCTTTGAATAAAAAAAGAGATTTACCTACTTTGAAATTTCACGCTCAGTTGGATGACAATATTTGACCATAATTTTGATTCCAAACTGCCAAAATTTTACTGAGAGTTTAATTAAACTTAGAATAGAAGTGATTTTTATTAGGTACTATGTTTACAACATAATTCTATTAATAGAATACATCCTATGTTGTGGATATTTTTGTCTAAATTTAGCAATTAGGTATTGATTATGAACAAATAGCAAAAATATGCTAAAGTGTAACGGAATTAAAAAAAAATAAGTGATTGAAAATTATTGAAGATTCTTTTCAATTTAAAATGTTGCAGCTTCTCGATAAAATATGTTTTCAAAAAATGAGTTGCAAAAAAAACAGGTTGTGTTTAGATTTTTTTACCTATTTATCAAATTATAAAAAAAGAAACAAAGTTAAACGAATGACACATTTTACCATTAACATTGTGATTTATTTATTTAAAAACGAAAATGATATCGTTATTGATTTAATTAATTTAAAAGTAGCCAAACTTTAAGATACTCCTAAAAATTTCCTGCTCATTGTGTAACTTTTTTTTTTTTTTTTTTTGTTCTCGCGGTGAAATGCATTTACGCACCGTACCCCCCACCGGGGTGGCGGGGGGCGTGTGTGGGACTCCCGCCTGAGCAACTGACACGTCGCCCAGGGGACTACCCACTAAAACACCGCGGCGCTCCGTCTTCGCCTTTGTGGTGAAGCCGTGGGGCCCGGACCGGCGGCCCTACGCCACGACTTCACCGGCGATGGGCCCGTCTACTGCACGACGGGCCCATTTTGACCCCCCCGCGGTGTAGGGGGGCCTGTGGGAACGACCGGGAGCGCCCGATTGTTCCCACCCGTCGACGGTGGTGGACCGTGCAATGCAGGCAGGTGGATTCCCACGTCCCCCGCCCACTGGCCACCACCAGGCTGGACTTGGGCGCGATCGCGCCTCGTCCGGCCCCTTCGACGTCTGCGGTGCGGGGGCGCGAGAGGATCGTTCTCACGCACCCGCTCCGCAGCCTCCTTCTGCGACATTTGCTCATTGTGTAACTGGGATTCAAAAATTTTTGCTAAGCTAAACCTTTGCACTAAAAGCACTTTTAAACTAAAAGCCAAATTAACATAAAATATAACCAACTATCTAATTAAGAAAGTTTAGATGAGAAAATATGTTTTTTGGTGTAGGTATTCGCGCTAAAATTGTAAAACTTCACTAACCGTACCATATTACCCTTACCGTTTATATGAAAAAATACATTAATTTAGAAAATGCAAAGTAAAAACTGATATCAAGTTAATTATATAGTTAAAAATATCCTTGCAATTGAGACACAAATTTTTCCAAGTTGTTAACTACAAGAATTTGTGTTGCAAATTGCAAAGTCGAGCACTGCTTATTATAATTCTTGAGTAATTTTTAACCACAGGTTAGACTGAATGACCAACACGGTAAAAACTGAAATCAATTTGACAGATTACACCTGACTAACGAAAGCTTAATTGAATCAACAAAATAACAGCGGTTTATGAACTAGTAGTTTGTAAAGTAAAATTTTTTAGTTTGTAAAAAAAATACACTATAAATTAAAAGTTACCTGCTGTCTTGAATAAAAGTTTTCCGCTACATTAGTGTGCGCCAACCTAAGTAGGTTAGTATTCAAACTATGAAACCGTTTTAAATTATCAAAAAAATTACACAATGACGAGTTAGAGAATATTCCAATGTCAAAAAGGAGACATAGAAGTTTTGCAACAAACGTACACGGATTTTTCCGATTATTTTTAAAGATTTTTTTGTTGATTATATATAAAATGTAAGGTTTAAGGCACGTGGTTATATTAATTCAAGTAATGTTTACAGTTGTTTTTTAATTAACAAAAAATATTTTTTTTTAATTAACTTAATAAAATAGTAGTTTTAACAAGAATTCATTTTTTTAGCTTTATTTCGAACGGCCGCCTGCCACCAAAAAAGTAATGATTTAAGTAGGTAATTATGAATCAAAGAATTATGTCGAAGGTGCTAATTATAGTTTTATAAACTTCTAGATCTGTAAAGTCTACAATTTTACAGTTTATTTTATATATTTTTTATATAACTTCTTAGATTTACGCGACTATTATTACTTGAAATTAAACTCATTTTAACGGGTTTTACGCGTTTATTTTATTATTTTTGATTTTCCGACGTTTCGACATTTTTACAAATGCCGTGGTCACGGGTAGACTGTACTTTACCAGTTTCACTTTTATATTTGATTGTTAAATAAATATTGCATAACTCATTAGGTATATTATAATTAAATATGGTTAAATGACTTACTGACACTTTTATTAGGAGTAATAATAATTTTCTAACTAAAAACTATTTTTAATTCCATTTAAACATTCAGTAGGCATTTAATTGGTTACAGAATTACCTATGTTCCGTTTAAAGCTTCCTTAAATTAATTAGTATTCCTATTTTAATTAGGAAATATTTATGAATTTAAAAACACTTCAGTATCAAAAACAAGCAGTTTGCTTTATATTTTTGAAGTAAACAACTGCGTACTGACTTATTTTGTTTTCATAAAGTAGGTAAATATCTACTAAATAAATTTAAAAAAATACTGTTGAAAACTGCATCAAAGTCCATTGCTTGGTTTAAAATAAATAGGTAAATTGATAAAATGATTCACATATGTACAGATGATAGGGTAAAAGCCGGATAGTTGCCCCACTTTACGAAAAAGCTTAATTTTTTAAAAATATGAACTTGCTCAAAATTATTAAGTATGTATCTCAAAACATAGGCCTTTTATCTTCTATAATAGCCTATTTTTGTGTACATAACTAACAATGGTTTTGAATAAATATTGTTTTATTTCACCTCTCAGAAAAGGGATAGTTGCCTACTATGACGGATAGTAGCCTAGCGCGGAAAATGCTTCGAGGGATACTTGCCTCATGCGGGGATAGTAGTAGTAGTAGGTATAAGCTAATTGACAAATTACAATTCTGTCAGGAGGAAAACCGGTGTCTCCAAGCTTCAATATATGAGCTACCAGTCTTTTTTCATTTTCGAAGCCAAGAACAGGATATTTTCCTAGAAGTGACAAAAAATATAATTGGGTCGGCTAAGAAGGTATGTAGATAGAATTATGTATTTATACTGCAGGGCATACACCTTCAAATCAAAAATATACCTTGAGTTAGTAGTTGCTGGTTACTTGTTTCGTAGCGTCTTCTTAAGGTCCGAGAGGATATTCCGTATGTTCGAGAAATTTCATTGATTCCTTTATTTTTTTGTCTCAATTCTTCCAAGGCAAGTTTAAAGCTATCTGCCGTCCAGTTGATGATGAGTGGCACCATGCCTGGTTTTCGCAAAAAAATGAAATTCGTCTTTACTTGTTAAAAAATGTTTAGTTTCTCTAGGGGCAACTATCCGTGAAAGTAAGTAGGGCGACTATACTTTTTGATGCGGATACTTGCCCTTTACATTTTCTAAATAAATGAAAATTATTTTGCAATAAAACGTAACAAACAATGTAATTTAAACTCTAATGCATGCGAACAAACAAAAAGTTGACTGAAACTACGATCAGTAATAAAAATATTCAATAAAAATTACTTACCAATATAACTATAACGCCCGTCAAAGTTTCGCAGCGGAAGATATTTGCTCACACAGACAAAACACGTGCGCCTATTCTGTTGGCTTACACGGCACTGAGGCCCTATGGGGGGTCACTACTTATTGTAGTAAAGCGTTAACACAACTTATATTCCTAACATAATGTATTCAAAACCGGGGCATGTATCCGTCCGAGGCAACTATCCGGCTTTTACCCTAGTGGTCATATGGTTTTTGTAACTGCTTTATTAAAAGATTGTGATATTTTTGGCGGTGAAAGGGGAGATTTAATACTAAACAGAGCCATAAAAAGTTGTATGATACACATACCCGCATAAAAACTTTGATAGTGCGATCTAGGACCGGCGCTATTTCAGAGTAAGTTGTCTGCTACCGCCGGGAGAGCATGTTGGCAACACACATAGATGTTGCCACATATTCATAAAGAAAAATAAACTAGGAGTACCTATAAGCATTTTTTTGTAAATAATAAGAATGGTGCAAAATAAACCGCTTAATAAAACTTGAACACACGATCGTTAGAAACTTAGATTTTAGTATAATAAACCATTTAATTGAATTTGAACACACAATGCGTAAGTAACTTAGATTAGATGGATGCTTTTTGTGCATCAACTAACTTAGAAAATGTATTAACATTTAACATCAACTAACATCAACTAACTTAGAAAAATGAATATCCTTTCAAAAATAGTATTTAAAAAAACACACACTCATCTGCTTTTGACTTAAAATACAAATTGAAATACCGAGAGGTAATTAAAGCACATAAAAAAACAAATGCTTCATGTAAATGACTTAGGTTCTATCCTTGGATGTAGTCATGGAACACCACAATACTAAACAAGCAATGTGTACCAAACATTGTAGTTATAATCATAACACACCGGCATTAGTTCATTATCATACGGTAACCGGATTGAACCAGATGAAACCGCGCGTGGCGCCGACCGCCCGACCTTTGCTTTTATTGCATTTTGCGGTTATTTTAGAGCCGTTCAAAGTTATAAATACGATAAAAAATATAAAATATTAAATATTGCATAAAATTATATTTAAAGAATGTTAACACCTCCACATTATAGGTATAGTAGTGCAAGATATATATCGTCCAAATGAAAGAAAAAATACGCTGTGAATATTTACATCTACCTGTGTTTCGAGCAAAAAGTATGAATGCAAAAAAAGGCCACGGTTATATATAACGCTTTGTGTGAGTCAGTCGGGTCAAATAAAGGGAGATAATCAGTACAAATTACTTTTATATTAGCCTCATTCCAAACAAAGGTATTTTTTAATTTTATAAAGGAATTTATTTTTGTTTTTGATGAAAAATGTGTACGTGGAAATGTATTTTTTTCTTTTTAAACAACTTTTATTAGTTTTTTAATCTCTAAATAAAACATAAAAACAATGTTAACACCCACGCTTTATTGTATGTTTATCCGTTTACATATGTTTAACTAATAAAACAACAGACTTAGATATAGATCTCACATTTTTTGTTAAAACCTTTAAAATTATAGCAAGACTTAGTAATTTTTTCTTGTCATGCGTCACAAAATCTTTTAAAGTTACTTAATGATCCCTTTGAAAACTTTAAATTAATCTTGAATTTGGGTTAAAGTATTTTATTTATTTTTGCCAATTTAAAATAAAACTGTGTACAAAATGGAACTATATTTAAAAAATGTTATTTTTAGGTGCAAATAACTTGCCAAAGTTAGGAACGTGTCGGTTATACAGCGTGTGTTGCCAATCATTTTTTTTTCCTATACGTATTTTAATTTCTATTTTTTTATCAGGAAATAGAGTGTTAGTGCTACCTATTCTCATGTTTTTCATTCAAGTTGTAGTAACAACTGTTTTTTTATTTAGCACGCTAAAAACGTGATCAAATTAAGATACTTACACAATAAAAAGACAAATAATAAGTGAAAATAATAATAACTTTACCACCCAAAACAACTAGGTATATCAAAAAAAACGCATGGCGTATAATATAAAAGAGATTTTATATTAATAGAAAAAAGTGAAATGTATCAATGGAAATAAAAATCTCGTTTCAGTAAAAAGGTATATAAAAGGATAATACCTTGATACATATAAATTTAGTAATTTGTTTTTTTATTTTAATAAATATTGAAAAAATTTAGACAAAAAAAATACACAGCACTTTTTTATCCGAACCACGTTTTTGTTGCCATCTTTTATCGAGTAGCAGCCAAATTTTACACGGATAACGATTAAATAATGTTAATCAGTGACGCATTACCTACATCTTTACTTTGCGTTTTATATTTATTAACCTGACGATTCTGTAGCATCAAATAATTGCGATCAATCGCCCAAGTTTATTAACTTATTGATAAGCCTCGAGCGTTGACTGTCGGACCACCCTGTATGTATATCGTCTGATTTAGCAATGTAATGGAGCCCATTCCACGGTACGCCATTTCAATGTACCTACGTCAATGCACAAAAAGCACACGCAATCAGAAGTACGCACCTATTTCCTTTTGATCTCAAAACAGAATTAATTACAGATTTCAACAAATTAATTAATTTACTCTTTGCTTAAAAAGGCAGCAATTATTTTCAAAAGTGAAGCCACTTTTCATTAGTTATCCTTTTTATTTTTGCCATTAGTTAAGGCGCCTCAATTTTTTGTCTACAAGTAGTTTTTTGAAATAAGCAGTTTGGTAACTGTAAAAACAGTTTTTTGCAGATATTTTCAATTTACGACGCAGAATCAGGATTTATACGGCTCATTAATATTTTATATTACCTATTTATCATTTTATTGCTCCTTTTACGTTGATCACTTTGTAAGGTGATTCCAACGTGCTTGTCAACGTGACAGTGACAGTTTGTAGTTAATTGACACTGATTCCATGTTTAACTATAACCTATTTGCGAATAATGACATGACACGCTTCGACTCCCATCATTATGGCGGGAAAAAATGGCGCGTCACTGATTTCTCATCATTCAGATGGATACTATACATGAATAGCCAACAGTTTTTTTTCGTAACACAATTATTAAAACATATGGAAGGCTAATCTAGTGGTACATTTTAAAGAAAAGAGGTAAATAAAAACACTGAATGGTAACTAATAGTATGAACCCGCTATCCAAAGAATGCACCAGGATTTTAAAAGTTTCATAGGAACAGTGAACAAACCTAAAATACCTTAACTTTTATTTACCAATAAGTACCTACTTGAATAATCAGTCTGACACAATATACCTTCACTCTTACAGCAAGTACAGTATCAGAAAATTATAGTATTTTTAACCTTCATAAAAACTTGCTAACGTTTTTTTTGACGCTAAATGCGCGTAATAACTACAAAAAGTGTACATTGTTTTTTTGTGTTTTTTACTTCATTCTTACATAACTATGTAACCTTCGCTTCAGTTCAATTGAGGCTCAATTATAATAGCAATAATAACATAACTATGTGAATAAATCATCGTTTTAATAAAAAAAACGTTACCTGCTTTGTATAGCGTAACTAGTTCAAATATAAGTGGTGTATCAAAATGATTACCTAAATGGCTTAGGAACGGTCTGCATAAAAAACTGGATAATACAGGCAAAGCTATAGTAGTAAAGAATACCTACAAAAGAAAAAAAAGAATCCGGTCATTGATTGTGCACGCGACCGATTATAAAATTAGAATATGTGACAAATTAACTTCTAGTAAGCATTTGTGATTTACATTTTATTGAAAATCTCGATTGTGAATTTAAGTCTAGAATTTTTATTTGTCACAAGCGAAGGAAAATAAATATCATTAATATAAAAAAACCAGACGGCAAAAACAGTACCCCCTCTTCTGTAGCAGGTAGGTAAAAATTTCATCTTTTATTGGAATTTTATTTTTAATATAATATTTGAGATAAAATTTTTATTATTATTTTATTAACAATTTTTTTAAAACCAAGGTTTAAAAAACTTATTATTTACTTCTACGCAACCATAAACGCAACAATAATGAAATATTGATATAAATTGCGTGATGTGTTCGTCTTATGACCTCTCCAGCTTTGTAGCATGCACAGTAAGTGTTAACGACTTGACTTACCGACCCATTGTAAAAGACCTATGAGTATAATTCCATTAATTTTCCACATAAATAAGATTTATTACTTACTAAACGCAGTTAATGTATTACATAATAAAAATCCTATACTAATATTGACAAACGACTAACAAACATAAGGTGCTTAAGTATTATAATAATACCTATTATGACCGTTCATTGTTACGTATAAGAAGGCCTGCCCTTCTACCGCGTAACTAGCGTCGATTTGAACTCGACGTTGAAATCTGTTTTCGATACCGACATCATTGGTTTCATTATTTCGTACCGCGCAATTTAAGGGGCGTGGCTAAAGCAACCGTCGCGCCGATAACAGACCGAATGAATAAATGACCGTCGAATAGTGACCCGCCAGTGTTAACAATTTAGCCTATGAAAACAGATTTCGACGTCGAGTTCAAATCGACGCTAGTTACGCGGTAGCCCCCCCTGCTCTGCGCAAGTCTAAAGGTAAGTTTAGACTGACGAGCAGATAAGAAGCGGCGCGGGCGCAGTGGAAACAGCCCAGCGATAACCCGCACATTACGCGACAGACAAATTGATCAGCGATACCATTACGTGAACGTCAATTGCTCATTATTTGTATACGATTTGATTAAATTTTACAAATAGGCTGTGCTACGCCGTAGCGCTGTAGACAAAAAGCATAGACTTTGATTTGAAAGAATTGAAGCTTACAAGGTACACTATATACAAATATGTTTTCCTTAATATTTTGATGAAAAAAATTGCATTTAATACAAAAAGTGTAATATAATATAATATAGGAGTATACGAAATGGTAGCAGAAGTAATAAATCATGTGCAATGCACGTAGCGCCTGGATGAACATGTCTGATTTGAAATTGAAATATTACTTTATCACTTCGGCATAACATCGCAATTAATAACCTTTAAACTGTACAAAACATATTTAGTAATTTTATTTAAATGTTCATTACTCTGTTTAAAATATTTTCAATGACATGGTCTAAATTCATAAATTTTATATAAAAGTTAATTTTCTACATGCATAAAGTGTATTTATTATAATAACATAACAGCATTTTTTTTTAAATGTTTTACACGTTTATGCATAATGTTTTCTGATAGATGAGTGAAAAGGTTAAATATATTATTAATATTGTCGTTATTTCTTATACAAGATAGAGACATTTTTTAGAGTGATAATCACTATATGATCGAGTGATCATTGATTACGGTTTTATTTATAATTGTATATGTACCTAAAAAAAATGGCAGGTGTGCATGATGAAATGACCTTTTTGATGGATTCTTATAAGTGAAGAAACTCATAACAGAGAAGTAAGATTAGTATTTTAAATTAAGGAATTAAATTTAAAACACGCTAATTAAAACATTTGAAATATTAGATATAATACTTATTAAAAATATTGTAATTTTTTCGTCAATATCCATATTAGTTAAATTATATAATCAACACGATGGCATACTTTTAGCTCATATTTTATTATATAAAAATGACATGCATAAAATGATAAATCTATTCTTCTTAACTACTTAACGTTAATGGTCTATTAAGTACTTACAGTAACACTAAGTGCCCACTTTTATAGGTATTATCATAAATATACTATATACCTACTTAAAATAAAACATACTTACTGCATATGATATAAAAAATTTATTTTGATTTATTTATTAAATAAATACAAAACAGATTGCAACCAAGGTAGTACATAGTAGCTTGACTTAGAATTATGTTCAGACTGTAATCCTAAACATGTATGTATGTACAGAACATTTTGAGGTCATCGGCATACATAAATTCGGGCTCTTCTTGTAATCAAATTGATGCTAAAACTACCAACTTTTAAATAATCCACAAAGATCGCAACAATAGGTATTATGGTTCCAAAATCCTAAAGTAAAAAGGCTCGATTGGATATCGAATCAAAACCTAATTAAAGATCGATCACGTATTTCGAAGTAATATCCGTATTGAAACAGTCAACATTCCCACAGTAAGAAACGAACACATCCTATTCAGTGTATTATGTGTGTATTTATGTTGTGCATCACTCACAATACATCGCCGATCGTGGGAACACTTACCTTGTTTTATGATTTTGACGTTCGTTTTATTACATCATGAGGTACCAGTGAATTTAACCCTTATGCTAAGCTGCATTGAAATGAAAATTAGGAGAACTGTTTTATTATTTCAAGGAAAAAGGAGTTCAGAAAACGGTTGTGGTATCAGTAACCATTAGAAACTACGATGATCATAGAAAGCATTTATAGTAGAACTAGCGACCCGCCCACGCTTTGCATTGGTGTAATTTGGCCGACTTCTTCACGAAATATTGGTGTTTAGCTAACTTAAAACAACTTTTTCTAAATGTTCTTAATTCACAAATTTAAATGAATACATTTCCTAAATAATGGCGAAAATCGCATTATAATCCGTTTCCTAGTTTAGGAGGAGATATCGGACAAACATACAAACAGACAGAATTAGCGACTTGAAATCATACTATATATAATAATAATAATAATAATAATGATTGTAATAAACAAACCTGCAATGCAATTGCAATAGAAAGACAAACTTTTTAAGCATACCAAGTTTAACTTTTATTGATAAAATCTATCCATTACCGACCGTTTGAACCGAGCGTGCGATTGGCTCGCCGAGTGGGCGCGTCACGTAGATTTTTTCGTTCTCCAAAAAATAAGTAAAAATATGATAATTAAGCAAACATTCACGGTATTTTAACTGTACGTAGGCGTGTATTTACACGTGATTGAAACGTAGTAATACGACACTTAATTACGAGGCAAGAATGAACAAATATTTGAAAGAAGCTGGAAATATTATCAATGAAGATCCAAAGTCTAACATTACAAGAAGAATAGCACAGAGGCCAAATAACAATATATACATTTGATCACCGATAAATTCCAAATTTTTGCCTGTATCTTAATAACTACCGATTTTTATTCAACTGTAAAAACACAAAGATATAAACTAATTTAATAAATTTAATAAAGTCGTGACCTAAAAATTCTCACCACTTAGGACCCAAATCGTGATATAACTACTCTAAAACATTTCCAAACCGATTTCTGGGTCCATTCTGTAAATAGCTCGGGATCTAGTTTCAGACGTCATATCAGCCAGACGCCGCGACCCCTGCTCCGAGACTATCACCAGACGCCGCATGGCCGTGACACGCTTGGCGCACTCCACACTCTTCCCATTCAGAAAACAATTATGCAACTCGATCTTTTGTTGGTTGCTTGCGTCAAAGAGATGGTATCTGGAGTGCATTTTTCCGCAAAACACGTGTGGGGTTCCACGTGGTGTTCATGTCTTTGATCAATGGGTGGATAGCAGTTACCTGTAACCTATGCTATTGTTGTTGCTTATCGTTGTCGACTGTGAGATCGTTCTCATGTAAAGGAAACTGGGATACATTGTATTGATTGTTGTTTATATTGAGATACATACAACGTATTTGAGTTATTTTTGTAGAAGCGTTATATGTGAAATTTCTTCTCATAGACAGCAGCAGTAAATGCTTCTTGTCTGGGGAACAAACTCTTTGCCTACGTAAGTTAGGAAACTTAAAACTTGCCAATCCAGACCAGCAGAGCAGGTACCTACGGTTCCTAGTATAGTCAAATTTGATACTTAAAATTGTCAAAATAAAATAAAATTAAATTTTAAAATTGCTTATTCCGTGCCTTACCAATGTCTTTAAATTTTCCGATTTGATCTTATAAAATGACATTTACTATTCTCAAAACTGTTAAGACGGCAAAAACCAAAAGTTTTTTAACAGAATCATTCATCACTCCAGCCGAGTTGCCGCACCGTAAAGTTCACATTTTTAGTATGGATTTGTTTTTGAAAATAAAATTTTTATTTTTGTTTTCTGCTTTCCTATTTTTAAACAAATACATTTAATAATAATATAGTTTTTACTGTTTTCTATATTACCGACAACTTCAACATTTTCACTAACCCTGCTTCATTAGCTCAACATATGCCAGTCAATCTAAGAAAAATAAATGATAGTCTAAGAAGACCATAATTATAATTAAATGATATAATCAGTTCAAAGGAATGAATAAAAATGCCGAAACATCTTATCAAACCAATTGCTACTATAAAACACATTAAGGTAATTAGAATAAGACATTCAACACCAATACATCAAATTTCGTAAAAGACCCTCTATTTAATGACTTTTACATCAAGAACAAACATTACCTACATGTCGTAACCAAAATGGTTGCTTTTTCAATAACACAGCGGCGGCTGGGTAATTCCAAAACTAAAACAATACTTGAACTATGTGACGTCTGCGAACCGAAATTCTTGTAAAACCTGCTGTTTACGGTACAAAATTCACTGCCCTGAGATTACGTTTATACAACGTATGTTTGTGTAACCATGAAAAAATAAACTAAAACGCACAAGGCAGTCTGTTTATGGTCAAAACAAAACGAACTAAACATTGCTTACCGACGCATGCTATTTGGCAAATTGACATTTCAAATTCCTCTACATGATTAAGAAGGCAAACACAAAATCTTTTATTAGAATCGGTAAGTCCATCACTCGAAAATAGTCAGAAATCGATGTCATTAGCCAAATTGAAATTCGAAAAATGTGACCCATCAATGTGACGTTAGGAATATCGCGGAAAGTCACACAATAGGTAGGTACATCCGCTTCCGGAAAACGTGAAATCATCGAGGTGAATACTAAAAGTTAACATAAAAACTAAAAAAGTTATTAAAACACTGTGACGCACAATTGTGTAGAAAGGAAATGCCTGACTTACGGTTAGGTAACCTGCGGTCAAGCCACTAATCAGCACGATATCATAAAGGCAAAGCAGACGGAAATATTCGAAATACTTAAGTAAACAGAAATAGAAATAGTATATTATGATACAAGTGTGCAAAGTTGTTTATTATACACGAGGCTGAAGGTAAATCAGCCAAGTGTATAATGAACATGTTGCTCACGAGTACCATACGCACTTTTTCAACACATTTGCGAGGAAAACGAATTATATTTTGCATAGTTTTCCTACACACCAACAAATGCAATGTAAACAAAATATAAAGAATTCGGGAAATGACGCTCAACTTTTTTTTTGCACGCGCCAATGATCAGCCACACAGCCTATTACAAAATTATTATTTTTGAAATGAAATATAATTATTTTGTAACAAATTACTATTTATTATCAATAATTTGACAATAATCAATGTCTTTTTTCTAATATGGACAAATTTATCTATTTTAAACATAAAAATGGATTTTCAGTGGCATAAAACCTCTCCCTTTGTTGTTACAAAAAAAACTGTATTACCCGATCAAATTAAAAAAAATCTGGTAACTAGCATATAATTTGCAGTAAGGCACTACCTTATCTTTGTAGGATTCATTCTATTAGCTCGGTTTGCGGCCCTAAAAACGATTTGATAAAGTGTGTTGAAAAAATTTACCAACCAGCTAAGTACGCGAAGCATCTAGGTTAATTTGATTAGACGTCCAATTAATAATCTTATTATTTATCTTTTTAATTATGAAATCTTAAATTACGTGCGTCAGGTGTGCGAAACATTTTTGTACTTACGTCAATTGAGCGGTAATTTGAGCAATGCATCGAGTAATTATCGCAGTTTTATGCTAATAAGGATTTCACATTATATTAATTAATTGTTGTTATAATTCTAAGTTGGTCTTGTTAAAAAATAGCCACTTACCTGTGTTTTGATGTATTACCAGAATATCAGATATAATTAGTTTGTTATTGTTTTAAACCACTTGAAACTAGTAACGCAGATTGGAATTGGGAAACGGTAGGTTTTAAAAATTAAATAAGTCGGTACAAATGACTTGAAAAAACAAATTGAGGTTAATTATTAAGTCACATACGATTTGGAAATTTTGTCGGTCATATTCTTACCTTAAGGAAACAGGAAAATGTAATGGAAAACCGCTTGTCAAAGAAAAATCCAATTTTAACGGATAACGTACACCATCCTTATACAGAAGATAATATCTATAGGGACCTTGATAAGTAAGTTGTTGGTAAAATCGTGAATAACGTTTGCACAAGTTACTTGTTAATTTAAAAAAAATCTGTACATTACAGAACTTTCATCAGATATTTTGGTAGGTAGGGGAGCGAGGGGCTTGTTGTAACGGGGGTAAGTAGTAACAGGCTCTTTTCACCAGGATCTTAAACACTATTTGCGTAGATCTATGACTCGATTTAACCCATAAACCGCACCGCATCATGTTGCCATAGCCAGTGTTCCGCCGGTTGGCGCAGTGAGCAAAACTGTGCATGCGCTTCAATTCTGCCAGGTTATATAAAATTGTACTGTCGTAAAATTTCGGTTTGAGATTTTAATATCGCCTAATTACAAATTTTATGTATCTTATTTCCATTCAAATTTATCTATATCTGATAACGTGTAACAGTTTTTATAATTGCTTAATTGTTTAAATAGTTATCTTGATAAATGTTAAAAATCATATCATGGGGTTAGTTGTAACAAAATCCCGGGGCTTGTTGTAACATATTATAACATGCATTGTCTGGTATGTGGTGAAGCTTACACAGATACCAAGAAAGAAGATTGGATAGAGTGTATTAGAAATAAATAATTTAATTACTTACTGTGATTTAAAAGTGCCATTATGATTATAAGTAGTGTTAAACTAAATAAAACTCTTAATTACTTAATTTTTAAATGTTGATTATTATCAAAGTGTATTTGAGTTGATTTTTGATAAGAATTACATAATACTTACATTGGAAAGATGTCAATTTTGTTAAAAATAAATAAAAAATAAATGATTAGAGGTATTAATGTCGTTTTTTATTGTCGTTACTACTTGCCCCGGTAGACGTTACAACTTGCCCCAAGCACGAGGTAAGTTGTAACACCGCACTTCTTCTAGAAAATAATTAATTGTTAAATAATGAACAATAGTTATGATATTATTTTTACTTGATTTGGTAGAGGAAGAGTTACAGTATCCATCAGTCTTTATTTAGTAGAAATTGAATCAATAGATCTCAAGATATACTAGTTTTAATGAAAACTGTTACAACAAGCCCCTCGCTCCCCTACTTGTCGGTAGATTTTTTCCTCAAAGCTGTTATTTTAAACTTCTGCATATTAAATAAAAAATATAAGTAGGTATTATGAAATGGTTGGATAATTTTTATACACAATAGATATTAAGCAATTTTTCGATAAAAATGGGAATATGAAAAATTGCGCGACCATGCAGTTTGAAGTACGAGAGTCACAGTAGATATTCTGTTTTAATCTTTAAAATGCAGAGAAATACCTACACCTTATTAGATTTATATTAGAATGCGGTTTCTGAACTTCGCATTTTACATACGAGGCTTATGTTGTAGGTATATGTTGATTTACCTGTCCGCTTTATCTATTTAACGTTTATCAAATGAATTACAATTAAATATGTGCGTTGTTAAATATGTATGGCGTTCTTGACGTCAGCTGCCTCGTATGCGGGTGGGAGCGTCCTACCGCGACCCTACTCGACGGGTAAACGCCCTCAACTACCCGACTCACGGTCCCGAACATTCCAGAAACAAGCATCGACCGCCATGGATCATACATAAGCACCGGTCATTATCGACCAGCGCATTAGAAAGCCGAATGCCCCACAAATGAGGCAGACCTCCTGTATTTTGTATTAATTTGAAAAGGAAATGCAGTGAAATCTCGATAGATCACCGATTTAACCCCAACGAGGTTAAAGACTCGGCGGTGGAGTTGGTTGACATTGAATTTCATAAGCGCAGGCGCACGGAGAGGGAAAACCAATGAATTAAATGAATAAAAAACTGAAATTCTCCAAACTTATTTACGTATAGACAGATGTGCATTTTGAGGAAAACGGGGTGTTTATATCTAAGAATTGTTTAGGTACTTGGAATTTCTGTTGGAATTTAAATTTTGTTTATTTTTCGTATATTTTTTAAAGTTCATTTCTTTGTTTTTTCTGTTGTTTCGCCTTGTCATGTTTTAAAAATAATCCTGAAAAAAGTAGTTTTATAATTGTACTTAAAAGTTCTAAAACAAAGATTTCCGAATCTAAACAAATTAATATTAAACTATTCGAATCACTACACTTTCAGTAGTTTCTCCGGACGCTGAAATTCTGACAGGTCATTGCTCCCAACTTGTGAAGTCCGATGACCTATGTTTACACTAGATGAATAGATTTTCATTTTTTACTTCGTATATTTTTATTGTGTTAAGTCAATGAAATGGGATTTATTCTCTTATGAATATCGTATAGAATAATTATTACTTTCAGAGAACCTAAATGTCATAGGTTTAATTGGTAGGTATTAAGACGATTGTAAAGTAATTTCCGAGACCTATCATATGGTGCCAGGGTTTTACACAACGTAGGTATCCTAGTTGTATACCTTTTTTTGTTTTTTTAGACGGAAAAATCCTTTATGGATACCCAGGGAGATAAAAAGGGGTGGCTTCCAGGGTTATGTCGGAGTCGCACAGCTAAAGGCCGGGAAACCGACTAAAAAACAGTCGTTGCCCATGATTCCAGTAAGAGGGCGCGACCGAGGGCGTTTGTCGCATTACTTTAGGTCACGCCACCCTAGTTGTACACCTGCTGATAGTGATAAGAAAACTTAAGTGAAAAAGCGCTAGAAATTTTCTGCAGGCTTTTTAATCCTATTTGACAGATAGTGGAAACGGTTTTTTTTTAGTTCTGAAATGTGATCGGATTGAAGGGGCTATATAGCAAAATATGTAGGTACTAACTCTCGGACTTGACAACTATTCATTTTGAAGCTAGGCTGGTGTTTATAAGAGTTATTTAACGTTAAATGAAACAACTGCTTGTTTGTTTCATTTTTAATTAAAAAATGCAACACTTGTAGTCCTTAAAAAATACATTACGAAAAAGAGAATGCGTCCATAAGCCTGTTGCTGCTAATATATTTTTTGGAAATCTTTTAAAAATCATGTTATCTTTAAAAAAGTCGTTTGCTTAATTAAAGTTGGTTAATAGTTTTTTTTAAGTAAACAGTCAAAAACATTGCATAATCAGCTGGCTACTCCAAAAGGCGCCAAAAACCAAAATAGTTACCATAACAGTCTGTAAACACGTTAACGTAACTGTCCGTATCTTTTCGTAGATAACAAATACAGTGGTTAATTAATAACAGCGATAAGCGGTTGTAAAGATTAAAATAATTTAATTTATAATCCTCGAAATTTAAATAATTACTGGCTTTTAATTAAATTGAGATATTACGCAACTACTGCTGAATATTTTACAGGTTGTGTAAAAATAAAACTGTGGGAGCCTCGGGCGTCGAAGTAAAATATTCTTGTTTTATAACTATACGTCATAAGATGTTATTGAGTTATAGGTTCTATAGCAGTATGGAATATCTATTAACACAATACGGTAATGAGACGCTTAATCTAATTAGCTGAGTCCATATGACAGTGCGGCGACGCAAGATATTAAACCGCGAGATCAAAATAACCAGCAGTTAACGTCTACTTGTAACGTCATATAAACTTAGTCTAAAGGTCATATAAACTTTAGTTTTGTGATATAGTTCTTGAAAGAATATGACAACCAATATTTTAGGGTTGAAAATAAATTTCAGTCTGTATAATATGTATGAACTAGTGGCCGTCCGCGACTCCGTTCGCTTGGAAGTCGGTTTCCCATGGGAATGAGAAGTTTTCCGCGGTAAAAAGTACCCTATGTGTTATTCTGATGTATAACCTACATTACTGTAGAGCTTCATTAAAATTCGTCCAGTAGTTTTTACGTGAAAGAGTAACAAACATCCATACATCCTCACATACTCACAAACTCTCACATTTATAATATTAGTAGGATATCACTAACATCTGTGATAAGGACAGGGAGATGATGATCGTGATCTGTTTGCAAATATCGAGGGTATCATATCTTAAAGTATTAAACATTTTGCCTTCTAGATTTAAGTTATTAAAAGATACCTACGGCATACTATTTTGTATACTAGTGGCCGCCCGCGACTCCGTTCGCGTGGAAGTCGGTTTCCCGTGGGAATGAGAAGTTTTCCCGCGGTAAAAAGTATCCTATGTCCTTTCCCAAGTTCAGTTCTTTCTTCATACCAAATTTCATCAAAATCGGTTCAGTGGTTTAGGCGTGAAAGCGTAACAGACAGACAGACAGACAGACAGACAGAGTTACTTTCGCATTTATAATATTAGTAGGGATTTGGAAATTGCAAGGGAATTAAGACCCATTAACCTTAAATAATTAAATTTGGCAATAATCAAGGTTATAAAGTAAAAAGTGTTTTTTTAATCTACATATATTATTTATATTTAATTAGTTATTTTATTATAATAATATTTCACACATCCTGATTATATGCATACCTTTTACGTGTAACCTCATCCTACTAATATTATAAATGTGAAAGTTTGTTGGTATGGATGAATGTTTGCTACTCTTTCACGTAAAAACTTTAAACTTTACAGTAATATAGGTTATACATCAGAAAAACACATAGGGTACTTTTTACCGCGGGAAAACTTCTCAGTCCCACGTGAAACCGTCTTCCACGCGAACGGAGTCGCGGGCGGCCACTACTTTATTATATAACTAGTGGCTGCTCGCGACTCCGTTCGCGTAGAAGTCGGTTTCCCGTGGGAATGCGAAGTTTTCCCGCGGTAAAAAGTTCCCTTAATTCTTGTATGCATATATTTTTGGTATCTAGAACCATTTTCGCAGCGCACGCAAAGGAAGCCCTTAAGGATGAATAAATTTCCCCGTTTTTTTCACATTTTCCATTATTTCTTCGCTCTTAATACTTGCAGCGTGATGTTATATAGCCTAAAGCCTGTCTCGATAAATGGTCTATTCAACACAAAAAGAATTTTTAAATTCGGACCAGTAGTTCCTGAGATTAGAGCGTTCAAACAAACAAACAAACAAACTCTTCAGCTTTATTATATTAGTATAGATAGGTATTAAAATGTCGTAAAGGAAGATTGCAATCACCTCCTTTGAACGGTAAATATAATTAAATAATCAAAGTAAAGGTAATAATTGGAGCCAGTATACATCCTATTTAAATAAATTTTATCTTCGAAATTAAAATATAGCAACTTATGGACCATTGTAAGTTAAGACCATGAAGTTCGTATAAATGGAAAACCATCATGATTTGGTTCCAAAAAATACACTTTTAGCGAAAGTAGAGGAAAATATTATGAAACAGCAGATAAGCGAGCGACAACTCTCGCTTTTTCACCAACACACATTTTAACCAATAAAACTGAATTATTGGTAATATAACAAAAACCTACGCAGTCTTCCTTAAAAGTAAAAATCACTCCATGCACACATACAATCAATTGTAGTTGTCATTTCACTTTCGAAACCAATAATTGTAAAAAGTAAAAGCCTATATCACTTCGCAATCCGAATGACAAAAAAATAATCACTTCAAGTAATTAAACGTCATTCTGACGACCGTAGTGTCAGTCTTTATTATTGTCCTGTCAGTCAAAAAACAGGATTTTCGCAAGTATTCATATATCCGATACTAGTGGCCGACGGCGACCCCGTTCGCGTGGAAGTGGGTTTCCTGTAGGAATGAGGGGTTTTCCCGCGGTAAAAAGTACCCTATGTGCTATTCTGATGTATAACCTGTATTACTGTAAAGTTTCATCCAAATCCGTCCAGTAGTTTTTCGTGAATGAGTAACAAACTTCCATACATCCATACTCACAAACTTTCACGTTTATAATATTAGTAGGATATAGGACTGATTGGCTATTTGCAATTCTGAATGATTGACTGGTAACAATGCCTAATTGGATGCAATTTACGCACACGCCGGTTCAACTTGGGTACAATAGTTAAATATTCTAACGGAGTCGACTCATTCACGTCATTACTTTATTGGCTCGCTCCTGCACATTTTAATGTTGTAATTATTTATTAAAAAAAACACTAGACTTACCATAATGGGGTACGACTCTGCTTAAAACAAATATTTTAAAACTCAATATGTCGCGCAATTTATTTAAATCTATTTATTAACGCATACTCATACATTTTCTACGAGGTATACTAATGTTAAAAAGCTGAAGAGAACTAACTCCAACGTTTGTTTGTTAGAACGCGCTAATTTCAGGATGTTCGACTTGAAAAAATATTTTTATATTGAAAAGTCCATTTATTAAGGAAGGCTATATAACATCAGGTTACGGCAACTAAGAGCAGATAAGCAATGTTTCAAATAAAAAATATTTTGAGAGCTGATTCTGATCATAGCAAGATGTATCTAAAAAACTTGTTTTATATCTCGAAAAGATTTTTTTTAAATTTTTTATTAGTCAATTATTTTTTGTGTGTGAGGTAATAAATACACTTACGCAAAAAATATCTTTCAAAACTAAGTTAATTACTTCAAAATCTCATTGCAAAAAGGAAATCAATCATTACACGCTACTGGTATGATTTAAAAAACACTGTTTTAACTTAAAACGATATATGTAAGTATTAGAATAACGTCCCTTATTTGCGTTCCGAATTGCGCAACAGGCTCGCTGCCAACTGGGAAATATTAAATATTGATAGTGAAGTAAACAAAGAAACTACGTATACAATAGAACAGACAATAAACATTACCATAATGCGCTGGGAGGGTGAATACTATATTGTTTATACCGTAAGACCGTTTCTATTAATATACTGGCCTTTTCAATCGTGTTAGAGTAAAAAAATGCAAGAAAAGAAAAGAAAAAATCCTAAGAAATTAAAAAGTTTAGGAGCGGGTTTTAAATACAAGCCCAAACTCGTTTTATAATAAACTAGCTTTCCGCCCTGCGGTTTCATCCGCAACTAAATGGTTTTTCCCGTGACAATATCTTACGGAACCCTATTTTTTCCTATAGCCTGTGTTACTAGTGGATAATGTAGCTTTCGAATGGTGAAATAATTTTTTTTATCGGTCCAGTAGTTTCGGAGCCTATTCAATTCAAACAAACAAACAAACAAAAAATCAAATCTTTCCTCTTTATAATATTAGTATAGATATATAGTATAGACAAAGATTTAATATTGGTCAAACCATGTTTTGCCTTTGTTATTGTGCCAGCTTTCGTGACTGAGGGAGACAAGACACAGTTTTACTAATAAAAGCTGAAACTAAGTTTATTAATAAGGGCAAGAGTCAAATGAAACGAAAATGGGATGATTTGGTTCCAGTTATTCTGATGTATAACCTATATTACTGTAAAGTTTCATCAAAATCCGACCAGTAGTTTTTACGTTAAAGAGTCCATACATACTCACAAACTTTAACGTTTATAATATTAGTAGGATAAACGCAATATTTGCATTTAAAGAGAATGCCAAATAAAGCAACCTGTTTTCATATCTAAAACTTATCTTAAAGATTTCGTTCCGAAATCAATAGCTGATAAGCTTATCATTTTAATGTCGTAAAAGTCCTTGTATGGTATTTGAAGCCATTAATAGATATCTAGAATTTTATGTGAGAGATAAAATTTGATTTTTAATGTACCTAACAAAATAACAGTTGCCGATTCGAAAACCTTTTAATTACGCAACCGACGTAAAAATGCACGTAAATATCGAAGTTTGATAACGAAAACCACGCGGAAAGGTTCATTTATACGTCAGCGGTTGATTTATCATTGCGAATCTTGGCCACAATTCTTGCAACTTGTTAACGCATTACCATTATTATTATTATTTTTTTTTACTAACCATTATTGTCCCAAAATTGGGCAAAGGCCTCTCCCCGTGCTTTCCATGTGCTCCTGGTATCGGTCAAAGTTGGCCAGTCTGGATCGAAGGCATCGAGATCGTCCCGCCACCGGCGTCGTGGTCGTCCACGTCGTCGTCGTTTATTACCATTATACCATTATTTACGTTGCGTAAATTTTAACAGCTGTCTTTGACACTACAATGTATGTAGTAACAGTGACAATTTGCCACTTTTAAATGTGTGGATAACATCTACGATTTTCTTGGTTAATATTAAACATATAAAGAATTTGGGTCTCGAACACAACGTGATTCATTCGTGGTTTTTGACCCAAAAGCTATGGTATGCGGCCGACATGTGCTTTTCGTAAAATCATATTGTATGGAAATTTGGTATGAAACAAAAATCACCGATTCGCGCTTTAAATTTTGCAAGAATTTATTAGAAGAAATTTTTGGTGTACATTATTTTATTTGAATTTTTTTTCGAAATATCAAATTCTACACAAACATTTTTAAGTTAAATTATCGAAACCATACATGGCTTGCACTCATGAAATTATTTGATCTCATTTATAATCAAGTATCTAACTTATCACACTCCTTCTCTACCACTAACCATATAAAAATATGTGTCATAGTAAAAATATGTGCTCATCTTTCTGTTAAATTTAACGTTTGAATACTTTTATGTTCATTTTGACAAAAAATGATGATCACTTGAAAATCAATACTATCAGTAATTTTACCATTCTTCGCGGCGTCATGCTGGTCAATGTTATAATTAAAAGCAATCAAATTGGCATTTTATTTCAGCAACGACAGTGTTAAAATATCCGATACAATTAGCATATCATGTAATACATGAATGCGTACGCGCCGCCCACACTTTCAGTAGCCTTCTGTGGTTAAGATTTGTTGCGATAACAACCATTCCGAACGCCATTCTCACTACTTAATCCAACTCGTGAAATATTGTTACGAATTAATTATATATTGTTTTATTCATTAATTAATGTAGTGGTTCGGTTAATCTGACTCCTGCTCTATGTACCTACAACTCCCTATTTTAATCAGCGAGAAGAAAAATAATAACGTTAAGCCGTTCGTTGGAAATAACTTTTACCTTAAGCCTTCCCAATTCTTTATATCTCACGAGGTCAGATCCCACGCTGTATCACATTTGAAGGAGATATACAATTTCCCGCGACATTAAAAAAGGTTTAAAGACGGATTGCAGTTTGCTGATGGCATAGTTGCGAAACCGACCGTTGAAGTCAATGGCGGCCCCTGCGCGCTTTCGCTGCGCCGGCGCAGGGGGGAGCCTCTTCAATAACCTCCTTGCGAAACGTGGGATTGAACGATGGTTGGTAACTGTGGTTTTATTTCATTGCCATAAAGATTGTTATATTTGAAAGGCACGAATACCTTCGTACTTTAGCTTGGAAGAAGTTGTGCCTTGAGCAGGTAAAAAGGTTTTCTTTTCAAATTTTCATAAGATGCCTAGTTATCCGGCGGAAAGCAAATTTAATATCGATCAGCAGAGGAAGATGTAGTGTAGGAGGACGTGGTGTAAGATATTCTGAAGTTCATCAAACGCTTTCATTCTAAGCCTAACATAAACCTACAATTATCAAATGTTTAATAATGCAACTTTACTGGGTGATGAAGTCTTACGCAGATCTAGACCATTATACCGGGTGGCTCATTCAAAGCGATTCCCTAGCTGGGTACAGCTTTTTCTTCAAATGTATGAATGCAGTTTTTCTTTTTATCAAAATCGGTGACATGGTTCCTAAGAACAAATCTTCGTATGTCTTATAGTTTCAGACTTTCCCATACTGACCGCTTTGAATGAGCCACCCTGTATATCTATACCGTTATCAGCTTTGTTGTGTTCCGGCAATTTAGCAAGCATATGAGTATTGGGATATCTCGAACACCTCGAAACGCTGCAGCAGCCTAGAGGCGTTAGTAACCTCTCTTCAAGGGCTTACCTCCTCTCTTTATTTACTTACTTACTTTTTTATATTTCTTAAACCTCCCCTAGGTTTAAGAAAAAATTGTCACAAAAATAACGTTTTTGAACATATTTTTTATATTTTTTATTGAATTTTAGTCGCAACAGATATACATCTGTGAAACATTAACCTGGCTAGCTATCACGACTTATGAGATACCTAAAGCCCGGTGACAGACAGACAGACGGACGGATAGATACCGGAGTCCTAGAAATAGAGTCCCGTTTTTACTTTCTTGGAACCGCAAAAATATATTTTTTACACGGTTTTTTATTTTAGGTACTTTCGGTAACAGCTGACGACCAGCAGCGTCGACGTCAACGCTGACCTAAGAATTTTATTTCGAGGACAAACATCAATACAAAACGAATGAAAACTGCACACAATGTGCATTATAGACACGGTATGACGCAAGCGCAACAAGGTTGCACTGTGGGCACAGAATTTTTAAAACGTAATTTGTTCTGCTATTTGCTAGCTTATTAATACATTATTCAGTGGTTAACCTCTTAAATTAAATTATATACTTTGTTTTTAGATATGAATGTTTGTATGTATTTCTAAGACTACTATTACGACACCTAGCTTTAGTTATCGCATAGTTAACTCGCACATTCTAATCCAACCTAAAATCTTATAGCAAGTTTCATCTTACTCTTTACAAATAAAGTATTGCTGTCGTTTCGCAAAACCAAAATTTTATAACCAGTAACCAGATTTAACTTTAAAACTTAATTAAACTTTTATTTAACTACCAATATCATTACTTTTAAATACTCAACAATAACAACACGAGAACTTAATGAGATAAGGATTTAATGGTTTTTAAATCACTGATATAATTGTAAAGTACTTATTTTTATGTGTATTAATGAAAAGCTACAAAAGTTTCATCCTAGCTTATTAAATTTTTGTAGGTTAAAGATAATTTTTTTAAAAGACCTAAAAATATAAGGAGGTTTTCAATTCAACCGTAGGTATTTAGCTTTTTAATAGTACAATACGAGCTATATAAATATTACTAGTGGCCGCCCGCGACTACGTTCGCGTGGAAGTCGGTTTCCCGTGGGAATGAGAAGTTTTCCCGCAGTAAAAAGTACCCTATATGTTATTCTGATGTATAACCTATATTACTGTAAAGTTTCATCAAAATCCCTTCAGTCGTTTTTACGTGAAAGAGTAACAAACATCCATACATACTCACAAACTTTCACGTTTATAATATTAGTAGGATAAACTTTAAAAATATTAATACTTTACTTAATTATTTTTGAAACCGAATAATCACTTATAAACAAAAGTCATTGTGCCCTTTTCGCAGAAGTTAGTAATAAGTCGTAAAACAGACAAAGTTGGCGACTGTGTTACTGTTCTTAGTATCAGTGGGTGGGCTACACACGTCTAAATGGCTTACCCATATGAATCGCAAATCGTATGCTAATTAGAGTTAAAAATAAAACAATAGATCACTTACGAATAATAGTTCGGAGAACAGTACTTTGGCCTAGGTAATAGATTTTTGATAAAATACAGTTTTAGGTACATACGATTTATTAGTCCTGTTATATCTGATTACACAAAGATTTTATTACTGTTGAGCAGATTGCTAGATAAAAATTGATAAACGAGCAATATTAGTATGATAGACAGATATTTAGATTAGAGGTTGAGTAATAAATAAATCTATTGAACAAGTTTATTTTAATAACTTAATACTAATTAATAGATCTTGTCATTTAAATGAAAGGTAACGATAGATTAGGTTTTAATTGTTTAAACGTAATGAATTTTAGGAACGACTACGAGTTTTTAATAAAAAAACACTTCTTTAATTTGGTTCTTATTTTTATAAGTATTTATGTTATGAACTCGACAGCAAAACTTATAAAAATAAGAACCAAATTAGTTCATATTAATTAATAAGAACTAAAATAATTAGGTTCCCAGAAAGTAAAAACAGGACTGTACTTCTAGGACTCCGGTATCTATCCGTCCGTCTGTCTGTCTGTCACCGAGCTGTAGGTATCTCATAAGCCGTGATAGCTAGCCAGGTTAATGTTTCACAGATGTATTTCTGTTGCGACTAAAATTCAATAAAAAAAAATAAAAAACCTATTCACCGTTGTTCGATCTCACTACATTGTCATAGTGGAAATGTAGAAATGTTATAAGTTTTAAGTATATTTGAGAAGACATTCGACGCGCAAAAACTGCGTAGGTACGTACAGCGTGGGTCGTTTCCGCCGGCTTTTTTCTCTCGGTCTACGGTTAGGTAAAGTCGAAGTTTGTAACATTGACGTTCATTAAGTATATGCTACATATCTATGATGAATAAAAGAATTTTGATTTAATTTGATTTGTACATTGAGTGTTGCCTAACTTTATTTTAATGTATTACTTGCGTCAAGACTCAACATTTGCTGAACCGTTATGCGCACAAAATATAGGTTTTCTGCTTTTGCAATATTTTTTAATTATTATTAATTTACTGAATTACATAAGTAATAATAAGTTAGTTATCATCTCATCTGCCGCAGCAAACAAGCAATTGGTTCATATGATCATTAATTAAGTAGGAAATAATTAATTTTTTTAGTTGGACAAATCTTCCCCTTGTTTTTTAATAAGTTACTAGCGATAGCGTTATGTAGTTATAAGATTAAATTCAAGTGTTCATAAGTATTTTTTATTATTTCTTTCGGTATCATACTTTTATTTATTTATTATAGTGTTAAAAAATCTTTGTTTTTTTCCTCTTATTAGCGTACCTATTATATTAATTTAATTTATTAATTACACTTTGTAAAAAAGATAAATATAATCATATTTTAATGGATATAAATCTACCAATAAATTTGCTAAGATATCGATAGCAATCCTTAAATAAAAATAACAACAGACAATCTTACTAATAACTTATCTTCTTGTATGTAGTATTTAAAACTCGGTTAATAAGATACCGGTCAAAGGTCGCGATGATTAAAAAGCTTTAACTTGTTAAACGAAATCTCAGATCTGATAAAATCTAGAATCTACATGATGATCCTCTAGGCTAGGCCCTAGAGTCTAGGGGATACTTATATTTGCTTTTAGCTATGGAAAGAGTCCAATCTAATAATAATTAATTCATTTGAAAAAGGTGTAACAAACACAGATACATTCATTTTCATTTTATATATTTTACGATAAGTAAATATTTTTATTTTATTACACCTGCATGTCGGACTCATATATCTTAAGGTCGCAAGTGACAAAATAATCACGTTGTATATACCTATCTCTTATCTCTTAGTTGCAAAATGCATATTTTTTTGAAAAAAATAAATAATTGGGACAAGTTTAACAACATTCATTATCTATAACTCAAAAGATTTCAGAGATAAACATATTTTCATTAACATTAATAAAATGCATATTATCACCAAGGTGCTATATTACAGTGTATATTCAAAAGTTCTCAGAACGCATATTGTATTAGAAGCATCAACGTCATGTCACCATATTTGATGTTGAGACTAAATTGGAGTTACTATGAAGCAATTTGTTTTATTTTCCTTCAATTGTCTGAAAACATGTGTTACAATTGCATTACTCATGTAGATGATTGTCTTTCTAAGAAGTGGGCACGAACTAACTGACTGTTGTGTACTTTTTAATTAAAATATATAATAACAATGATTTTGTTAAGAATAAAGCTTAATGACAGGCATTATCAAATTAACGACTCAATTTATGGCATCTAGAATTTAATATACCTACTTTCTGTTAGTAAGAAACGGAACGAGTTATACAACATATCGAGCTAGACCTATACTAATGTTATAAAGAGGAAAGATTTGATTTTTTTGTTTGTTTGTTTGTTTGAAATTAATAGGCTCCGAAACTACTGGACCGATTTAAAAAAATCTTTCATCATTCGAAAGCTACATTACCCACGAGTAACATAGGCTATATTTTATTTTGGAACAAATAGGGTTCCGTAAGATATTGCCACGGAAAAAACCATTTAGTTGCCGGTGAAACCGCAGGGCGGAAAGCTAGTCTATAATATCTAGGTTTATATTTAGAAACGATAAATTGTCTAATTTATTAGTATGCAAATTCATTTTAAATGGTACTTAAATTTAAGTGCTTTTTTTACATAAATCTTATCATTATCGGCAATATCATATTTTCAATTGCTTGAAATGTTTTAACTTTAATTTAAGCCTTAATAATACTATATTTACCTATGAATGAATAGTATGTCGTTGGTATAACTTTCGGTTCACAGCGACCCACGTTTCACCATTATCTATAATAATATTTAATATGATATAATTAAGAGCAATTTTGATCACTTATCTTACAGGCGTCACCGTTAAATTAGAATTCATCATCTCATATCATGATAAACAAACTAACATTTTTAGCATATCATTAATAAGTCATTCCCAGAAAATTATATCGCAATGATCGTCGTTTTTTAATGGATGTACGCATGAGGTCATGTCTATTTTTACATCGTCTCTCGGGAATAAAACATAATAATGCAAAACAATGAGTTTATCCACCTTTAGGGACTGAAAACACCAACATTTAATCATAAGCTTATTTAGTCATTACATTACTTAAATATATATTACATTGGTACAGTCTACGTCTAAAGTAGATTAGATACTTATATCGTTAGTTCACTGTCCATGCTATACTGTTAAACAGCCTGCAAAATGGACTGCAGAATTAAACTTAGAAAACTCAAAACACAGTTATCAGCTTTTGTATTAAAGCGAATTACAAACTTATAAAAAATAGGTTGTGACTTTCGTAAGTAGACGGCTAAAACATTAGTTTTGTCGATCAATACAAATCGAACAATATTTTAAAAATTATGAAAAGTTGAAAATAGAATTTTAATTAAATTAACGCTTATTAAATCTTTGAGAGTTTGCGTTTTTTTTTCTCATTTACTCATACTTGTACTAGCAGTACCTACTTACTGATTGCGCAAATTTCTGCAATTGCCCCAAAAACATTTTTTTTTTGCATTTCCATAAGTGGTCCAAAATATGTATTCTATATTTAAATTTTAAAAAATGCTTGCTCCATAATCGGTTGATAATGCACTTCTTATCAAAAACATTTGTATTTTTTTTAAATAAGGTGATTCAAATTATGTTGTTACGTATTGTGAAATTGAAAATATGATAAGTACACGTAATATATGATTTTAAACAAGGTTTTATCGGGGGAACATTCAATTCTACTTGCGTCGGAGTTGCAATGATCACTTCTCTCGAATATTCGGAATGATTGTGAACCACTGTTGTTCATGAATAAAACATTTACTTTATTAATACGCACCAACTACATACAATTAGTTCAGCATTTCTTTTACGTAATCACAAAATTTGTTTATATGACAAAACATACCTATTATTTTATAAATAAATAAAAAATTTACACGTGTGTGTTAACATTTTTTCTTTAATTCAAACGTGCTAAGATTTTGTGATACCCACTTAACCTTTTCAGAACTTTTATTTCGCTATTTATTGACTAATTAAAAAACCATTCGGCCGCTTTCACGCATAAAATAACATTATAGATTTGAACTCTAGCTGAACTTTCGGAGATCGCTCCCACATGCCACACGGTACACTACGTAGAACAACTTGCATTCAACACAGCTCTAAAATATGTTAAACTTAACATTTTACTACAGAATACTGTAACAGGTCATTATGGGTTTAGATAGTGCTTGCTTCAATTAGTGCATTTAAGGTTCAGGCTTGCTATTACGAAAATGTTTCGAGCTTCGGACGGATCTCCTAAGATTGGTTTGTGTTCTTAAATTTAAATTACGCGCCATTATTTTTTTATTCACTCCGAAAGATTCTAATCGCTCACTTGAGCTATAAAAAAAACCCATTGACAATATTTCAAATCTGACTTTTCCCATCAAACGACCACTGTTTACTTATATTATAAAATGAAAAACGATTTATTCAAAGAATACACTTTTATTTAAATATGTTTCAATAATCTTTTGCACGATACTGAAGTTTGTCCTAGTTCTGTATCGTTCAACTATGGAAGAAGAAATGTTAGTGCCACAAACTGTTTGTTTCTATCTATCAATCTAGTGTTTACCTAATTAGATTGGATCCAGGGAAAGAATAAGTTACTCCTTTTTCCCCTTGTTAATCTTAATGATTGTCTAAAGGTATAATAAAAACAGGATAGGCCCTTGCATGAGCAAGTTCTATTTTCACATTTAAAGTAAGGAAGTAAGGATTTATCACTAACTTACGATGAGTGAAACCCATGGTTTGATTATTTGTAACTCTAACCCGTACTGAGCCAGCCTAGTGGAGCGTACTTTTAAACTACTGGACTGATTTTGGTTTGTCTTAGCATATGAAATACTAGTATTAAACTTAACTTTACTTCAGATTAACGTATACTTTATTATAAAGGGCAAAGAAAGATTTAATTCTTATAAAAAACTGGACTGATTTTATATACCTACACAAAGAAAAAATACATTGGTTAGGATTATTTCTGTAATATCCATTTTTTTCTACCACAGAACCCATCCTACTCAGCTTTTAAACCCTGTCATTAACTCTCCAGCTAGTGTTTAGGTACAACACACTTTTATAAAGGCGTGGTGGTGGAGATGCCAAGTATCAGCTGGGTAATTGCTTTACTACAGATTCAGAATAACATTTTTAAGCATGTTTCAGGAAGCTTAAGCGTAAAATCTGCACTGTGCTAAATATAGAGACGATACTTGATAATTCTGCTGTTTTGCACGGCCTCGATTGTGGATTATATCGACCTTGTAGATTATAGGTTAATCCTTTGATGATACCAAACTAAAACAAATTAAAAATATATAGTTTTTTGTTAGTACCTACGTGTAATGCTAGATAGTCGTAAATATGGTCAATTAAACACAGATATAAATTCGCTAAGGTTATTAAAAAAGCTTTGGAATAGGTTTCATAAGCAAATTATTTCACATTAACAAACTCATGATAATAAAACAATACGATACCTTTACCTTGTTGATGCCATCTTCAATTGCACGTTATAGCAACTGCCTCCTTTAGCTCACTAAATTAATTAAGACCATTCTTCTTCTCTATTGCCGGTATTTGAGTTATATCAGGAATAGGATAACTACTTCTCATTCTTTAGATAGAAGATAGTTAAGGAATAACAACTGAAATCCTAGTCCTTTTTGTTGTGTATAATTGATTTTGTAATATATTAGCAGGTAAGAAAAGTTGGTGAAATAAGAAATGAGAAATATGAAAAAAAATCAAAACTGTTTGTTTTGATTATGGTTTGACATTAAAAGTCATGTCAAATGAATAGTTGTTTTTTTTAAGTAATGGTGATGTGTGTATTGACAGTATTATTTTTACTGAATATTTCACATCATAATGATTATAGCGATAATTATCGCGATCAAGCGGGCACACTACGTTTTGTAAGTGTGCATCGATAGCGCAAAGGGATGTGATCCCTTTGCTATGCTTTTATATGCTACGATAAGGAATGGAGAGTAATGGAAGATGTATTGCATTTTTAGAGAAATCTAGTGGAGCAATAATTATAATTGTCACGTTCATGGGCATTACCATTTTCAACAGTGTGACCCCAGCTCAAGGCATTAAAACTGTTTTAGAATATGGTAGGATGGCAATTAACAAAAATACACTATGGATTAGTGTCATTTTTTGAAGATGTATAGAGCTTATAGAGGTGTTGAATGTAAGTCTATGGGTTTCCGTCAGAATAACGGCTTTAAAAGTGATTTTTGCACTGTGATGATGACGTCATTGCTTGACGGAGTACCCGTTCTTTCTCTAAACCTCTCCGTTTCCCGAAATTTCGAGTTTCGTAATAGCTCTGCAGCTTACATTCCTCTACTCTTACTTACTTCTTTTACGTACGTAAGTAGTCTTTAATCTAAAACCTTCATTGAAAGGACCTGAAATTTAAAATGCAACTTTACAAGATGTTCAGGTAAAGCCATCCCAAAGAATTTGATTCGGGCTGAGCCATCCTACTAATAATATAAACGTGAAAGTTTGTGAGTATGTATGGAAGTATGAATGGATGTTTGTTACCCTTTCACGTAAAAACTACTGAACGGATTTTGATGAAACTTTACAATAATGTAGGTTATACATCAGAATAACATAAAGGGTACTTTTTACCGCGGGAAAACTTCTCATTCCCACTGGAAACCGACTTACACGCGAACGGAGTCGCGGGCGGCCACTAGTAGGTTCATAATTATGCAGCGTCAAGCGCTTTTCCATATTAATGGTGGGTCTCGTATATATGCTGTCAGCAGCTGATTAAAGCGATGAATGCGTCCTGGAGGCGTTTGACCTGTCGTGTCCGAGCGCGCACTTTTATTTTCTTCAGGAATGATAAAATGCTCCTTAAGGTTAGATCTATGATATGGATTTGTAGATCTAAAGATTTCGAGTAAGTGGAGTAGGTACCAGACTCTACTGTTGCGCCAATACAAAAAACGCTAAACACAAGTTTAATTTAGAACAGAAATTAAGTAACTATTTTATTTAATATTCCTTAACTTAATTTGCGGTTAACTTAGTAAGTTACCGTTTACCAACTATTAGCAACATAACCTATATGTATTACTTTGTAACAAAAACAGGCATTTTAGCGCTCTTAAACTCTTGAAGACATTTAACTACAAATGTATTCTAAAAAAAATAGAAAATTCGCATCGCAAATAAGTCCCATCAAATTATCATAAACAGAGTGCCCCTAAGTTTTAATCGAATTGCGTCAAAATACAGGGGCCACAGGATATTAGCAAAGAAAAAAAATACATGTCCCGAGACGAACATTCTAAATGAGGGATTTACATAAATTATACGATGCCAATAAAACCAAGTAATGTAATGTTTTAATTTAGTTAAAAATAAAAATCGATAATATAACTTAGTAGTTAGGTCGTTATAGTTGTATTATTTAATAAGTAGGTATACAGTAGGAGCAAAGATAATATAACAAAGAAAAGAGAACCACGACTTTTCAACAAAAACACACGCAAAATATCACTAAATCGATTAACAAATAAGACACATCATGAACGAAAACCGAAAGTGCAAATAATTTCTGAACTAGTTTATTTCTATTGCGTCACACAAGTCACAAAAAACAATATATTTTTTTATGTTAGAGGTCAGTTTTGTTATTTTGCTAACAGTTTATTATTGGAACGAAGTGTATGTTACAATCTAAATTCAATGCCCGCGAGTGGATCTGATTGCTCTGACGCAGCGTTTCTATGAAGGTCCTCTATTACACCGAGCTATTCTAAAACGTAGTATTCGTTGTTTATATTAGTTATATACCTATTTACTTGTATCTTTTTATATTTCTATTCCGTAATTTAAGTAATGGCCCAGCAAAAAAAAATTTTTGATTTTAAGGTATAACATAATATGTTCAATCCTTATCAAGCTCAAAAATCTACGTGGCTTGGCTATTGAAATGCTTATGTCGCACCTTCATATAACGCAGTTGTGGCGTATCGTCAAGTTAAAAAACAATCTCAAAAAAAACATGCCAATATTTCCTACTCCTGATACATTGACTTCATAACTTAAACTCACCTTGAATAGTTGGTTAAGAGTTAGCAAAACACGCCTTTGAACTGCTAAAAATGCAGGGATTTTGTCCCCTTTAGAGACTTGAGATGATTTTGGGCTTCGGTGTTCAATTATCTTGCATATCTCGTTCTTAAAACCACTTGAAGCGCGTTTGCTAAACAGGTGCTTTCAGGACTTTGCGATTAAACATTTAAATAAAATTATTAGATTATTTAATGTTGTATAATTATTATCTGATAAAAACTATAATGTGCTAGACTCGAGCATTTTTTTATTCTTTTCAATAATTTCATTGGTTCTGACCTACGATACGTTTCGTTACATTACGTTATTTTATATATACTTCAACTTTTTTAAAACATTAATATGTTATAACCCTGCGCAAATGCACCAGTTAAATATTAAATCTTCTAATCATACTTCATATAGTATCTTTTTTTTAAATCGCGTTTTGAATATTTGTTTTGAAAAAGATTGCAATGACGTGATCATCAGTAATCACATAAATAAGTAGTGTGTTTTGTTTTTTAATAGGTATCACTACAAATTCGAATAAATATCAGATTTTTCAAATATTCTTATGTGTTTGACCAATAGGTACAACACTTTAGAACATTCTGTAATTTTAAAGACTTTTTATTTTTAATAACATAAATTTTAAAGATAACAAAACACCTAGGCAACTAAATATAGTAAGTGAAGTATGTAATGTATCAAGCCGACTTACTATCGAGCCATTTCCATAAGATTCAAATGGATCTGGCATCGCCTTAGCGACAGTAAGTCGTTGAGTACTGAACAATATTCTGACGCAAGTCACATATCAATTTTCTTCACATCGTAAGGTAAGATAAATATTATCCCGTAACCTAATAAGTATTCTGAGATCTGTGAGACTCCGGCGCAGGGTCACCAGGGGTGCAAGCGAGTGCGATGACCACAAAAGTATAATATGAATATAAAACACCGATATTACAAAAAAACGACATACCTATCCCGACAAGTCCCCACCATATATCATGGTGGTGACGTCTGTACCGATGTGTTTTTGATAGCAAATGATATTTTATGCCATGGAAATAGCACCACGATATGATTTTAAAACAGCGAATTTGGTATTTAAATCGCCTAAATACTACAACGTCAAAAATATGCGATATTTGAATATCGTTTTTGGGTAGGCAGGTAGGGACTTAATCCTTGTTCAGGTTTTACAATAGTTTTTTCAATAACAATTAAATTAACCTTAAATGATTAAATTTTATTATTTTATATTATAAACACTCCTGTACCTACATCCATACTACAAGATAATCACAGTACTCTTAATATCAGCTTCGGTGTAAACTCGGCCGCGCACGCGCCGGCGGCGTGGCGCGGGCGCACACCGACGCCCATCGAACGAACCGTCACACAATTACATTTAACACACGTTGACCCCAATCACGGCATATAAGTTATTGCACGCGAAATCAATGGTTGCCAAAATGTCTATTTAAGGCACCTCTACTTATTATGTGTATTTTTAGTGATTTTTTGGAAGTGGTAAAATATTCATGAACTCAAGATTTAGATGTCAGGATACCGGAGAAGATAAACGAGATAATTCCAAAAAAAATATATAGGCAAAGTTAAAGTGAATTTGGTATAAGGTTTGCTTTTGAAAACCATAAATTAAACTCATTAAAATATATAGAGGTGTTCAATACGTCAGAATCTTTAATTAATCTATATTAATTTTATACTTAAGGTTTCAATGTAAGGTTGAGGACTTACCGTACGTCATTTCCTGCCGTAAATATTGTTCACGGTAATAAAGCCTATTTTTATTCGGGATCATACTTAAAATATTTGATTTAAAATAGATTTTTAATCTTGATTAATTAGGAAATAGTCACATGATTTTGATAAATCGTTTTATTGTTACTGAAAATGTTCTAGTTTTACTCACACTCAACTTTATAACTTTGATAGTTCTATTGCTTAAAACATGAAGTTATATATCTTAACACTATAATTCAACTTCGTCAACGACACATTAGCCTTAATACTGCCTATGTACTTAAACATTACAAATTATCTCCTTATTAAGGCGTTTATTGAAAACGATCAAAATATTTCAACTTAACCGCGAAACTGAGTTCAAACACGCAAAATGAATTAAGTAAAGGCTATTTATTTGTGGTGCTTTATCTAAATGGATGAAGATAACTTAATATTCATTAGTTAAGGTTCTACTGTCATTTATGGAGTTAAGCACTCACTTTAAGTGAATTGATCCCAGAGCACGCTTAATTGAGTGCCGGCTCTCCCTGAACTTTTTAAAGTAGATCTCAAAATAATAAGTGTTATTGAAAACAAGCTTACGTAAGTCACTTGAAAAAATAATATTTTGTTTTTTTATTCTGTCAGTACTAAATTGTGCTAACGTGTCAATTAATTAGAACACAACATCAGTTATATGATATTACATAACTTAAATTTATAAAGATGAATTCAGCACTAACTATTGCATTGGTTTATTTAGGAAACGATTATCAAATTACCTACATAAACTGAAAAAGTTTAATCCCAAACTGCATATTTTAATACAAAAAATCCAGACAATAGTTATCAATGTTCTGACAGAAGGAGTTAGGGTAGCTTTGTTTAAACTAAATATTATCATAATTTTAACTTTAATTTTCTTTATATATAAAGCTACTAGCTTTTAGCCGCGCGGCTTTGCACGAGTTTAATTCGGAGTAAAACTCTTTTCCCTGTACTATGTTTTGTATTTATACTATGTAGATACTATTATACAATTAAACCTTCCTCTTGAACCACTTTATCTATAAAAAAAACGCATCAAAATCCGTTGCGTAGTTTTAAAGATTTAAGCATACATAGGGACAGAAAAAACGACTTAGTTTTATACTATGTAGTGATAGTGAAGACGCCTGTGTGAGTTCATATTACTATGTATAACCGCTTACTCAATCCAAACCCTGCAAATTGGATTTAGATGCGTTGCTTAATCACATTTTTTTCTAGAATTTCTGTATAGTTTTAGTTAAAGTATTGTATAAAAAAGCTGATGTTAAATTTTGTGATCCATCATGATTGATTATCATTAATTAAGTCTGGAAGACAATTTTTATTTTAAATTACAGACAAAATGTTGTGCAACAACATGCTCTGTCTACCGTTGTTTAGAGAAAACAAAACGCACCCAAACAAAAATAATGTATTGTAATACAATTCAAATCATTATATGCGTATTAGAAATGTTGACCCCATGTTTGGTTTGTTTACTGAAGGTAAAGACCCCATGCGTGTGAGTCGTTAGTTCGGGTCGGCAATAGACGTCATGCTGGCCTGATCGATTGATCAATTTACGACGAATAATACAAATTCTCCTTAAAATTCATTGGCTAAATATACCTAAGCTTAAAGGAAAAAATAACATACGTGTTATTTTTTTGAGTAACCTACATCTGATTACTACATTACTATTATTAAACTAAAAAAATAAAAAAACAAACTAACACATAAGTTAACCACGCAAATTACGCATTAAAAAACATTTTAAATAATGTTTATTGTTTACTCTAAAGCCCTTGAATTGCATTCATTAGTCCGGTCACGTAGCCGAAACAAAAAAAGCTATATTTAAACATTGTTTATCTTAATTTATTGTCCTCGTATAAATTACGTAAGTAAGTTGAGTTTCAAGGGAAGAAGTGTCCACGTCGTCGGTAGGGTCAAAGTACAGATAGTAAGATCGACGAAGGGTCATCGATGCACCTCGTGAATTATGTATAGTGCAGAGTGCGTTACCCGCGGCGTCTGCCCGGGGTCGTAGCCGGGGCAGAGCGTTGCCCTTTGCCCTACAGTTGCGCCGGCGCACGCCCTTTGTCTCACCATTGTGTGCAGGGACTAAACTACAATATGTTGAGGTACGAAGTTTTTAATGGCATGATTTGAAGTCTACATGAGTCAACTAAAAGTATGTGTACTCTCGACGTCACTGAGTTGCCAATCTTTTACAAAAAGGTTTCGATTTCCATCAACGAATGGTAAGTGAAAGAAGTCTACTTATCGCAGACGGCGTTTTTTACCTTTGCGTACTTAGCGTTAACTACAGAGTTTAGCCATGAAGTTGTTAAGATGCAATATTTTGCTACATTTATAGTAATATCCGTAAGAACAGGGTGGTTATGAACAAAATTTCTTTAAACACTATATATAATTTTTATTTATTTACTTACTGGATTTATTTTTTTCAATATTCTACTTTTGTATTTAGAGTATTAGGAATATGAAAATTATTCACCAAGCGTTGGTATTTGCATTCATAAATCTTTGCTAATTACTACGATTAGCATGCTTTTTACAAAAATATACTTTTACATAAAAAACCTATTTACAGAATATATTACATAAGTATTATTTAAAAGGCAATCAAAATAACTATTTTAAACCGTAGGTCAAGATATTGAAACTAAAAACTCGAATTGTATGTTAACCGTGGGAGTGAAACTTCAGTGACTTTCCTTCATGACGCAAAAAACTTATTTATTCGCCCATTAAAATGTTGTAAGTAATTAAAATATGAACATGTTTCATTTATTTAAATATATTCACCTACTTACTTGAATTATTACTTTATCGTAAGTTCGAAACGTGAATTACTTAAATTAATTAAATCAACGTAAATCAAGCTGTCTCACCGATCAATTGCATATACAATTAAGTGTTTCTGTGTTTTTAGGGTTCCGTACCTCAAAAGGAAAAAAAACGGAACCCTTATAGGATCACTTTGTTGTCCGTCCGTCCGTCTGTCAAGACCCTTTTTCTCAGGAACGCGTGGAGGTATGAAGCTGAAATTTATATCAATTACTCAGGTCTACTGTCCCTTGAAGCTGTGAAAAAATCAAACTTCTAAGCCAACGCAATCAAAAGATACAGCCGTTTATGCCGCAAATTTTCGACACTTGCAAGGGAATCAAAACCTACAGGGTGCTTCCCGTGAACTCAGAATCTTGAAATTTGGTACGAAGCAACGTCTTATAGCATAGATAAAGGAAAAATTACGAAAACCGTAAATTTTTAGTTACATCACATAATATTTTTTTTTTAATAATTTTAACCTTACTACCCATTTCCTCATAAACGCGTAGAGGTATTAAATTGAAATTCATACCAAATACTCAGGTCTATAATACCTTTAAGCTGTAACAAAATCAAACTTCTATGTCAACGCAATCAAAAGAAACAGCAATTTAAGCTGCATATTTTGAAACTCGCAAGTACTCGCAAGGGAATCAAAACCTAAAGGGTACTTCCAGTCGACCTAGAATCTTGAAATTTGGCATGAAGCAACGTTTTATAGCACACATAAAGGAAAAATTCCGAAAACCTTAAATTTTTAGTTACATTACAAAATATATATTTTTTAATAAATATAAACTTATTACTTTTTTCCTCATGAACGCGTAGAGCTATCAAGTTGAAAATCATATCAAATACTTAGATCTAATTGCCTTTAACCCGTGAGAAAAAAAAAAAACTAAGTCAACGCAAAAACGCAAAACGCAAAAGTACAACCATTGATACCGCATATTTTGAAACTCGCAACTACACGCACGGGAATTAAAACCTAAAGACCCCTTCCCGTTGACATATAATCTCGAAATTTGGTAAGAAGCAATAGCTTACAGCACAGGTAACAGAAAAATTCCGAAAAGCTTAAAATTTTAAGTAGTTTTTGCAGGTTTGTACGGAACCCTCGGTGCGCGAGTCCGACTCGCACTTGGCCGGTTTTTTTTTGATAATGAGCGACAGAAAATGGATTTTCAAGTATTTTTTAAATAAGTGCTCAGTAATGAAGTTGCATTTTAGGACCTAATTAATAAATGAAGGCGGTATGCATTTTTGGTTTTAAAAATTACGCAAGATGTAGCATAATAATATTATGTAAAGTGTAAAATTAAAAATAGGATCAAAAACAGGAGGAAAACCAAATTCCTATATTGAAGATCAATTAAAAGTAAATTAAACTGTCGGATCACCTGCCTGCCTTAGTTAAATCAATTAACACACTTGTCTCAAGTCACGTACGCTACGATTAATTATCTAATTTTAATTGCATACAAAATGGTAGGTACTATCATGGCCCTAATGCCATTTGGTGAGGGTTAATCAGAAACACATTATCGTTAAATATTGACGTGTTGAGTCTAATCGATAAAGTTGTGTATGCAGAAATGAAACAAGCAAAAAAAATGTTGTTGCAAACTTAGATAGATTTGAAAATAGGAGCCTTAAAAAAGGTATCGTAAACCTGAAAAAAAATGTTTTAAGGCAGGAATAAAACTGAAGGCTCAAAATTATGCCAGGTCATTACATAGCCTAAAGTACTTATAAATTTTAGCCGCAAGCCTACGTTAGCGTAAGGGTAATAAAAATATAAAACCCAAACGATACATCAAACCAACAATGTCTTATGATGTAAATAAATATTATGTATAAATATGAATCACTGTACCATCATTAATCGACACGGAAAAAATAGAATTGAACCTTAGTCACGTCAAAATGACTAATCTTATAACACAAATTACTTACGTAAAAAAGGAACCTTTCTTGGTACCGTCCATTGTAATTACGTCATATACATATAACCGCAAAATTAGTAAACACAAAAACGAAGTAAAGAGATTTATTTTTATACTTGTTTCACTCCGAATTTTCCGTGTCTAACGAGAACTATATGATGCAAAAATTTGCAGAAATTTTGCATAATTTCATAACAAGAAATACATTTCTTTTTCACTAGTTGTGTTTTTTTTTATTTTATTTATAATATTCAAAATTCCATTACAATGTATGCCAATCAGTTCACCCGTTTTTGCGTGATCGAGTAACAAATATCCAAACATATAAAACTATAACATTTTTAATATTCGTAAAGTAACTAGAGTAGGTATAATAAATCAATGACAATCACATCTGCATTCAAATCAAGATATCAAATATGAAGGCATTAGAGATTTTTAACGAATAAATTTAAGAAATCCGAAAACCTTGGTGAAATATTTATGTTTAATATGAAAAACGCGTAGATTTTCTTCATGAAAAGGGAAAAATACCTACTTAATTTTCGGTTTGTGTATCAATCAACTAAACATAAATAGAGAATCGACAATTGTCGGCTCTCTTGTACAGGACGGTATAAAGGTCTATCAGAAGATTTTTTTTTTACAAATGGCGGTAAATTTCAATCCCGTTTAGACATTTTTAAAGTAAGCTGATACAAATTGTCATTGGAAATGAATTGCTATACTTCTCTCACTTTATGCGGAACATTTTCACATTATCTCTCGTTTAGTTATTTGCACAGCAAGAAAACAACGTGTCGTTCTTTCCATAACAGCAAAGACAAATTAAGCTATCTTCATCTCTCTCCTCTTGTTATGATCGACAAATTGATAAAGTAATTCATTATCAGTAGTGTATAATATCGTCCATAACACCAAATCGCACGCGCCGATGCATAATCGATTATTAACGATTCGAAGCCTACGTGACAGTGCGCAGAGATCCAAAAAACGGAACCCTGCCGACCGGATTCTTAATGACTTCAGTACGTAGACAATAACTACATTAATTTCAATTAATTACTCCAGTTTACTCTAAAATTAGACCAGTTTGTCTTCCCGTTTAAAAAAATTGCATAGAAATGAGATCGAATATAAAATAGGTTATTTTTGACTGTGATAAAGACTTCAACGCGTAAGTGCTCGTCTTATTAGATTTAGTTTATGTTTATTACTAGTGGCCGCCCGGAAGTCGATTTCCCGTGGGAATAAGAAGTTTTCCTGCGATAAAAAGTACTCGATGTGTTATTCTGATGTATAACCTATATTACTGTTAAGTTTCATCCAAATCCGCAAATAAACTTTCACGTTTATAATATTAGTAGGATGTGTTGCTGAATGTAACTAGCTCTCCGTCTGCGGCAACCCCCAACTTAATGGCTTTTTCCTTAGGAATGGGTCAATTTCCCGCGGGAAAAAGTAACCACTTATGCCTATGTAGGATTCTAATAATGAAATATTTTTTGGCATCAGTTCAATAGTTTAGGAGTCTATTCCAATCGATCAAACAAACAATCAAACTTTTCCTCTTTATAATATTGTCATCGAACATGAATTGCTATACTTCAATACAAATATATAAAAATATATTTATATTCTATATCAAAACCAAAACAACTTTAAAATGTTAAAGTAGAATGCAATAGACCATTATGCAAAATATAACCATTATATACTTTTCATAATGTACGAATAGTTAAGTACATTTCCAACCCCCACTGAGCCAGCGCGGCGGAACACGGCTCGATCCATTGGGAAACCTTATTTTTAAAAATGAAATATATTATCACACGGTTTTCTTAATTTGCATAATTAAAAATAGCCGAGGTTAATTTTGTACTCTTGTATTTATTCGAATTTGAAAAACAAGATTGCTTTAAAATTAGCTCCACTAAAAGAATATAGTCGCACTCTCGTTGTTCGATTTTTAATCATATTTCTGTTTATTTTGTTCTAAATTGCAGCTAAAGCTATAAAATATTAGATACATGGGTAGTTATATCTAATAAATATAATAAGTATCGTTTATGCAAGTAATAACTTAGTTATTTAACAGGTGCTACAATTATCAAAAAACAAACAATTATTATTTGTTTTCAGATAAAAGTTTATCAGTACACGCATGAATCAGAAATGAAATAATTAATTACCATATTTAATTGATTGCTTACTTAATTTATTCAGCCTTGCCTTATACGAGGATTTCACGAAATTTGGTACTTAGTTTACTTACGTAAATAAATAAGTAGGTAATATAAAACAGTTTTTAGTTACGTTAGGATTTCAAAAAATAAAAGAAAAGTAGTTTTTGTTGACTTTACCTGTAGGTACTCGAAATGTTTCGCTCCTGACAAAATCAAGAAGCAAAGGAGTAAAAGAAACACTTGGCCCGTCTTGTGAATATATCAGTAAAAATCCAAAAAAACTTTGTATTTCATTGTTTACAATGAAAGTAAGCTGGGTCATGTTAATTAAATACCTATATTTAATAAATTTTACTTTCAGTAAAATTTGCGTAAAATTTCAGTAATATTGTGTGTTTTGCGGAAACTAACGGTGGCAAATATTTGACTCTAACCGTTTTTGTATGTATTTTAATATCATGTTATTGTCATCTGACTGTTTATTTTTTAATTTTAAATATTTTATGGAAAAGTAAATTACTAGGATATATTTATTTCTTGACTTGTAAATAAAACTAACAATTTCTCCCTATTTTCGATAATGACACTTCTTTAAGATATTCAAAATCTATGTATAGTCATATAAATTAACTAACGTTTTGACGGATAACTTTTGCGATTTGGCAAACTATTTAACTCTGTTTGCACTCGTCATACTATTGCTACCTTTTTTTTTTTTTTTTTTTTTTTCGACGGAAAAATCCTTTATGGATACCCAGGAAGATAAGAGGGGCTTGCCCCCTGGGTTATGTCGGAGTCGCTCAGCAGAAGGCTGACATACCGACTAAAAAACCGTCGTTGCCTATCGTTCCAATATGGGGCGTGACCGAGGGAGCTTGTCGCATTCTTCTCGGTTCACGCCACTTGGTGTTCTTTCGAACTCGGCAGATGTTGTGCACGGGCTTACTCGCCCTTCGGCGTTAGGGGGTGGTGATGAACACCGGACCGTGGAGCCCCCCTCCACGGCCTTCACCCCTTATCAGGTTGGCATCAGTTGCCTATAAAGGCGCCTTTGCCGACCATTTCTCCTCCGACGGGAAGGGTCCGCAAGGGGGTCATCCTCGCGTGCCCTTTCCGCTGCCTCTTTGAGCTTGATGATCTGCTCACAGTAAGAGGCGACAGTTGACCATGCCGTTTCACTGCGGACCATCTTAGATATGATGGCCCGCAGCGACAGGTCATCTCCAATATCCTGGACTAGGATCTCCCGCTGCTGCGACCATGCCGGACAAGATTCCAGCATGTGCTGCGCAGTGTCTTCATCGGCACCACATTCATGGCACCTCGCATCAACCTCCCGGCGCACGACGCGGAACAGGTATTCGCCGAAGCAACCGTGTCCGGTTAGCGCTTGACATAGCCGGAAGGTGAGCGCACCATGTCGCCTGTTTAGCCAATCCGGAAAGTTGGGACGGAGGGCTTCGATAGTCCACAGGCCTGCTGTCGGACTATCCAGGCGTCTTAGCCAGTTTCGAAGGGTGGTCCTTTCAGCTCTTGTCCGCCAGCGCTGAACAAGCTCTGGCGGTGGACGCACTCCTTCGCTTCTTACCATCGCGCTGCGACGGTATACGTCTGCCAGCGCTTTGGCGTCAAGTTCCCAAGGTGGGGTGCAGGCAAGGGCACACGCGGCTTCGCCAGACACAGTCCGGTAGCCACGGACGACCCTTATTGCCATTCTCCTCTGTGCCCTACGTAACGCAGCTGCATTGAGAGGCACCAAATCGTCTGCCCAAACAGGAGCCCCGTACAGTGCCATTGACCGAACGACAGTTGTATAAAGTCGTCGGCACGAGACACTGGGGCCACCTATATTGGGGAGAATGCGGCTTAGAGCTGCCGCTGTCACTAACAATTTCGGCACCAGCTGCCGGAAATGCTCGATAAAGTTCCATCGAGCATCGAGTGTCAAACCGAGATAGCGCATGTGCGCTTTAACGTCAATGCGCACCCCATTAACGATGAGATGCGCGTCAGGTGGTAGTCGTTGACGGGGCCCATAGAAGAGAAGTGCCTCCGTCTTATGAAGAGCAACCGTTAGACCCAGTCTTTCGATGCGACCGACTGTGAGTTCGGTGCCAACAGTGGCTAAACGAGCCGCATCGTTGTAGTCAGCTCCAGCTGCCAATATAAGGGTGTCATCTGCGTAGCAGACTATTCTTAGGCCCGTCAGAAGGTTGCCACGCAGGACCCAATTATATCCGATGTTCCACAGGAGTGGGCCTAGGACCGACCCCTGTGGAACACCGCACATCATAATTTTCTCGACCCGGGAGCCATTGCGGTTGTTGCAAATGACTCGCCTATCCCGCAAATAGTTGGCGATGATCTGCCGCAGGTAATTTGGCACTCCATGAAAACGGAGCGCCTCGTCAATGCAGTTGTAGGGCAGGGTGTTGAAAGCGTTCGCAATGTCTAGTGACACTGCCATAACAACCCTGCCCCTAGTTGTGGCCTCTTCCGTGAATGCCTTGACGGCTATAATTGCGTCTACCGTAGAACGGCACGCCCTGAAACCGTACTGGCATTCAGAAAGGTTTGGCCCTGTTGCGTCTAGATGCTTGACGATACGGTTAGCGAGGATTCGCTCTAAGAGCTTTCCGCATTCGTCCAGCAACACGATAGGACGGTAAGCCGATGGGATGTTAGCCGGCTTACCTGGTTTCTGCAACAGAACCAATCTGCCAGTTTTCCAGATCTTCGGAAAACGCCCTGTTCTTAAGGCGAGGTCAAAAACGGTTTTAAGACGATCCTCCAAGACATTAAGGGCCAGGACCAAAACCCGTCTTGGGATGCCATCCGGGCCCGGAGCAGTAGCTTTGCCCCTGAGCCGGTTAGTGGCAATCGCCATTTCGCCGTCCGATATAGCAGGGATATCATCGTCCCCGTCAGGCTGTGAGTGTGTCAGCATGGTGGGTGCCTGGTGTTCGGCACAGTCCGGAAAGAGCGTCGAGATGACGTGGACTAACAAATTCGGCTCCATAGTGTCCACAACTGGGGGCCCTTGACCACAAAATTTGTTTCGGACAGCACGATAAGGTCTCCCCCAAGGGTCTGCGTTCAGTGTTTGGAGCCATAGCTCCCGAGAAGCCTCCTTCGCCTTGGCAATTGCAACGCGAAATTCGTGCAAAGATTCTTTATAAGAATCATGGAGGAGGGCTTCCTCCACGGGGTCTCGTCCGTTACGTCTGCCTCGGTATCTCGTGAGAGACCTTCGCCGAGCTATGCACACGCGACGCATTTCGGCCATATATACTATTGCTACCTACCTACGTATATAACACGCACCTTATTAGCACATGTATGTTAAATAATAATATATGTTATACAGCTGCCATATTTTATAGTGTCGTAAGATAACAATATACTTATTGAAAACAGTACCTACTTATCTAGCAAATATTTTACTAGCAAACAGACACTAGGTAAAAATAAGTATATATATGAAATAAAGGTAGGTTCGTAAAAAGTTAACCTACTTAAAGTATATTTTTTTTTATCGAAACAACTTCAAATTATATAAATCCTTTTTTGTTAGGTCTGTTTATTAAAATTCGAGGTCCAAAGCTGTGTAGTGTTTTTGTGCCTATAAAAAGCTAAGACCAAAGACAATATTAAAAAATTATTCAATGAAATGATGTACTTACCAACAACCTATTCTCAATAAAATACTGGAGTACTTATATTGTTTTTTATAAACGTTACTATTTCACAAGAAATACTAGGCAGAGGTAATCAACGTTTACGGATAAGACCAAATAAGCAACGTTTACCTTTAAAGACAGTTTAAGAGGCAAAATAAAAATACATCGTCAAGCTTAAACTTAATATTTGATATTGCAGTTTGTCAAGTATTGAGGAAAAATATAATATGGCACTGCCAATTTTTTTGGGGGCTGGCTTTTCAATAAGCCTAATTAATCCATGCCGCGCAAAGAAAATTTTCAAGATTAAAAACAGTTAGACGGTAATCATAAAATTATTACTAAAAAAAAGTTGTTGTTTTTGTCAGGAATTTTGTTGGTAACATTTTTAGTAACTTTTATATTAAATGTATAAAAGCTAAAGAAAGGGAACCTTATCAAAATAAAATACACAAGTTATTCAGCAAAGACGCAAAACATTCGTTTTCCTTATCCGATGTAGGTCATTCGAATAGCAATCGCTGGAATTATAGTAAAGGTATCGATCATACCTATATTCCATTTAGTTTTACAAAACACAGCTGTCAAAATTTTTTTTTTTTTACAATTCTTAATAAAATTTATTTTGTTGCAAGGAATGTTGTCAAATGTAAAAGTTATTTATATTTTGGGAATGTATTTCTTTTAATGCAATTGTTATTATTTAAATTTTGCAAAAATGTGTTCAAAACGCATTCAAAGATTTGTAAATTAAAGAGATAGGAAGAATTTTGTGTACACGTATCTCCGTTGTTAAAAAAAACGTAATTAATTATTTAGGTTAAAGCTGAAAAGCCAAAATAAACCCTGCATTCGAAGGTAATTTGCCATATAAATAATAAACAAAGTTCCTAGTAGCTTTATTATTTATTGCATTGACGTCAAATGTTGCCTTGTGATCCTTTTTTAAAATAACTCACTCCATAACAGTAAATTATATTTTTTGTTATGAATGTTTTATTAATAAACTTTAGAGATATTTTCACGGAAGAATGTTACAAACAGTTAATCCTTTTTTTGTCTTCTCGTGTATTTTAATTCATCACTGAACATCATAAAAGACTCGCTGCGCTTGACAAACGTGCACGGTGAGCACTATTTACTCAACAGCGAATAAAGAAGTCTAGTTGTTTGTGAAGTGACATTTGACACTCTCGGGAGCTATCCTAGAGGTAGTAGTAATGTATAAATATTTTTGGGTATACTTGAAAGGAGCTACGGCATAAACCATTTGTCTGTCTGTCACTGCGTTTGTACACTTCTCCTTACAATGTCTGAATCACATTACATATGTGATTTATAGTATTAAAACATTTACGTTTCCGCCAATTAATGACATTAATAAAATTAATATTAATATTTTAATTTTATGTAGGTTTATAAAACAGCCACTGAAATAAATTCATTGAGCGAAACGACCATAAAAATTAGCCTAGTTTTTTTAATATTCTTTAAAAAAATTAACCCAAAATTCGGGACGTCGTAAAGTAGGGCTTGTTTACAATATACACCATTTAGATCGATACAAGGTATGGTCACACAAGGTGGCGTAGTTATTAGAGTTAGCTAAAGGGACGGTAGGTAGATCACGTCGCACACCGCGGTCACGTGACGCGATTGACGTCAATGCTGACCTCAGGCGGCGCGGGCGCAGCAACGCTTATCACGGGCAGAGGCGCTAGCACAACAACACTACAAGAAACATACGATAGTTTTAAACCATACGTTTTGTATGGAAACTCGTTATACTCACGAGTTTTGGCAAAAGGAGCCTTTGCTTTTAAATAATAACTATGTACTAATTTTCTTTCGTGTACGTTGTCCTACTAAAATGAAAGCGGCAGATCGATCTTTTTTTTTGCATTATTTCTCAAACAATGGTTACTGTGAATGACGTTAAAATAGTCGATAGGATAACGAATGCTCGCACCACTTAACCAAAATGCCACACACAAACAGACAAACCTACACACTCGTCGGAACACAATAAATGTCGCAACAATTATCTAAATGTCCATCAATGTGACACGATCGATAGAAAAGATTTCAACGCGTTCATCTCGTTAATGAGACGTGAAAAATGAACTCGACAACTGTCAAACATTTCATAATTAAATTGAAACTATATTGCGATATAATTACGCTAATACACACATAGCTGAAAAAACTAAATAATTGCTTTAATACCGTAAGTGTATTTGAGTGTTAATATTTAAGTCCATTTTTATGAGGCGGAAATGTTCTTACACCATATTATAGATTGACTGTATCATCGCAGTTACGTTGAGAAATGTTTTATTTAAAACTATTCAACTTAAAGCTCAACTATCATATTCAATTTTTTTTAAGATGTATAATATTGTTTTTTGACAACTACAGCTCTTTTAATCAATAATCATAATTTATATTTAAAGAAATAACAGTGTACACACAGCTTTACGCTAACGCAATACTTCATATTATATTCAAAACTACAATATGCATCCGCTACATTATCGATTATTATACAATAAATGTAAACACGTTTTCTTGATAATATCCTATTTTTCTATACTAGAAACTGTTCCACACGTGACTCGGTGATTAACCATGCGCCTGCGATCTTTCTCATTGTTATGGAGGGAATATAATTAAAATTTAAAAGGTGCAGGTACTGCTCTCTAGGTGTTACCTTGCAAGTCTTTTTGTTTGATTTAAGAGAAACGTTTACGTGGTGTGCGAAAAATCTATAAAGATTTAAATAAATAAAATATGTAAGAGCAAGGAAGATATAAATTAATATAAAAACTCCCTCCTGATTTACCAACTAAACTAGGCGCAGCGTATTAAAGGTACAACACATTATAATAGATAGAATATGCTTATGGTGAAAAGACATCCAAGTAAATTGGCCGGACCCGGGAATCGAAACCAAAACCCTCCGCTTAACAGTTCGGTTCCTACAAATTGCCATGCAACAGAAGATGTCAAGAAGATGTATTTAATCTGGATGTATTTGTACGACTATTTTGATTTAAGTACTTATCCTACTAATATTATTAACGTGAAATTTTGTGAGTATGTATGGATGTATGGATGGATGCTTGTTACTCTTACACGTAAAAACTATTGGACGGATTTGAATGAAACTTTGTAGTAATATAGGTTATACATCAGAATAAACTCATAGGGTACTTTTTACCGCGGGAAAACATCTCGTTCCCACGGCAAACCGACTTCCACGCGAACGGAGTCGCGGGCGTCCACTATTTCTACATATAGCCAAGATATTGGTAGCTCATCACTATCCAAATCAATGCGAATCAGAGAATGTTAACAAACTCTAAACAAATGAAAATATAAACCCGACGCGCCCTCTAGCAGCATCCACGCCACGTGATCTAATTCAAATAATTGGGCAGCTTATCAAATTACATGATTCTGCTGAATTTTAGCAGCCACGTGAACAATAAATTATACAACTTTCCCCGGAAACGCAAATGCATTGACGTCAAATTAAGAATTTCAAATTAGTACTGATTTACGCGCGATTGAGCGGTGATATGTTATCAAATTAATTAAAGTTGATGCAAGCTTAATGACATGCAATTTATTTATTTAGCGGTAAATAAGTGTTATTAAAAATAACTCGTTTATCGTATAAGGTTTCACGTTTTTTACATGCTACTTACATCTGCAGTCGGGGTATGAAGATTTACTTTTAAAATATTATTATTAAGTTGGCTGTATTTTTAAAGAATAAATAAAATAATTGGCGGTTAATTTCATTAGACTTATTCTCCAAAGAAGAATTTCAGGAGTCAGAAAATCTTGGAAAATGCTATAGACTTTATTATACTACCGTATGGACTCTTTTAAATTCCTCAACTCTTAAGTTATTTTGGTATTTTTCTCAGTTTACTGACCTGCAAACGAATGAATATTTTGCTATTCGTTTATTGCTCTCTCATGCTCCTTTTTGTGAACGGTCAGGTTCTTTACCTTTTATCACGAAATAAACGAAAAAAGGAGATATTTACAGAATTTTAACTTAATTTAGGGGATACCTAACACAAGCTAATCCTACTAATATTATAAACGTGAAAGTTGGTAAGTACGTACGGATGTTTTTTACTCTTTCTCGTAAAAACTACTGGATGGATTTGGATAAAACTGTACAGTAATATAGGTTTTGCATCAGAACAAAACATGGGGTACTTTTTACCACGCGCATGGAATCGGGCGGCTACTAGTTATCAATTAGAGAGTTAATTCCATTCAGTAGGTAATCTAAACTTTTCAATACAATTATCGAAATTTTTTTATCGTGTGCACATTGATATTTTTTTATTGTAAATAAAATACATTATACCTTAATCCTCCTTTTATTATTGTCACCAATAAGATCTTATGATCAGTAATCAAGAACTAGGAACTTTTTGCTAAGTACCCGCAAACATACTATACATAGGTATAACTACGTTCTGAAAACCACTCGAATTTCACCTTATTAAAATGAAAGGGATTTTATTAAGCTTTTTATATTTTCTGTCTATTTATAGCTTAAGGGTTTTTAATTGTCCAGCCAAGCAATGATGACCTAAATTAATAAAATTTCTATGATGAGATAATTTAATAAAATTTCTAAATAAACAATTTTTATAATGACAACTAACATTCTAATTAAGACCAATAGGTTTTACGACGTTTTAAAAAACCTTGGCCACAAAAACAAAATTATTATACTTTTGAAAATCAGTGTCATTTATCACGTAAGCCTTACAATCTCCTCATTGTATCATAACGAGCTTATTGTAAAAATCCCAATTCCATAGTTGTATGTATGATGCATTCAAATCGGTAATATATGAATGTCGATTATAGTCACGTGTCGACTAATCGGGAATCGCCTAGAAGAAAGGGGATACGATCAAGTGGGATGTGTGTGAGAGGCCACGTGACCCGCGCCGGCGGTCAGTCACCGTCGCAAGCGCACGCGATATCAAATTTCACCAAATCGCGCGACCATTCCACTCACATGCTTATTTTACCAAGTATTTTATTCCACAAAAGTATATTTGATTTTTCTATTTTTTTTTTTTGTTTTTGTTTTCTTTTTGTTAGGTGCCCGCGCTCGGAAAACGTGATCAAGGATCTAATTTCAATATTTTCTATTCAAAGTCGAACCAATCGCCAATCAATAACCATTAATTCCGATGAATTCAGTGAAAATTACTTGCAAAATGCTTAGATTTGAATGAAACGAAGAAACATTTTTATAAGTAGGGCATGAATTGGCATATTGGTAGTTATTCCAAAATACGTTTGATAGCTAAAGAAATTGGCTACATACATACGTATTCATTTGTAATACAGTGCTAAGACTAGATTTTTCACCATCTTATTTTCTCTCGGTTAACATTGATAATATTAACTGTGGGCAAAAAAATTAATTATCTCGGATTGTGACTAAAATAAGATAAGATTAAAATTATAAATAATTTAAAAAAGAAAAGAACCCAGATGAATTCTACACTTGTTTCACATAATTCAAACAAAGAACTTAAAAAGTTTTTTATCGATTTTCCGGGTTCAGCAATGTAAGCCGTAGTTAATACTAGGAGCGTTGACCGTAGTCTTCGCCACTCGAGAGCACTTTGTTTTTGTCAAGCCGAGTAAAATGCCTTTACAAAAATCATATCAGTGTCCCTGGGGTACCACTTGAGAGGCCTCCGGAACGGTTTCCAGAACACTGAATCTCAATTAACATGAATTGGAAATGCATATTTATCACACGAAACTAGAAGAAGGAGAAAACATTGAAATCAGCATCAAGAGTAAAAATTTGCTTGTGTTCATCTTCTGTTTCCGAAAGATAACATAAATCAAATATTTGATACCAAGAATTTGTTTGATCTGTCAACTTATGTAAATATGTCTTCTTGTCAATATCTATAAAAAAACATGTCATTTTAACAGATTATAGGGAATCCCCACATTAACATATCTAAACAAAGGCGCAAAAATGTAGAAACCCAGATCTAAAGACAATGTTTACTTATAAACTGAGTGCGTACAATGAGCAAGCACTTCAAAATCAATGAGGTGCTATAAGGATATACTCCAGTGTGTTATGTATGATATACTCAAGATACAGTTTTTGCATTATGTCACTACTGGCCTTAAGACAGCTCTTGAGCTTTGTCCTACGTTTTATTAAATGTTGCTAATTATCTACGAACATAATAATATGCCTGATAAAAACGTAAAGGCTGAATGCGCTGTTAAACGTGAAACTGGACTACGTTTTTACGTAACTGACAATTTGAGGTCCTAGAGAGCTAAAATAATAAAATCGGGACTTGAAAAACTTTGGGCCAAACAATTTGTTTTGCTTCCGATTTCAAATAGCCTTTGGCAGAGAACGTCTATTGAGTCAACTTAATAAAATATACTTTTTTACCTAATGGTTGGAAGTCGTAGCAGCCATCCAATAATAAGAAAACTTTAGTAATTAGATGATGAAGATTAATAATGGTTTTGACATCACCTTGCAAAATTCTATATAACTTAATGAGACTGAATATTTTTACGTTTCCATCCTACTAAAAAATCCAATGCTATTCAAACTGCGAGCAAGTGCAAACTTATATTAAAACGCGGACTTAAAGTCTGTAAGTGCGTCCGAAAGGATAAATAACAAAGAAGCGAATAGGAAGCGTAGAATTACTCAATAGGGTCGGCATATGTACCTCTATACTAGTGCATACATGCCGGCAGTTGCATCATCGGTTACTGCGGTAATGACACAACAAACCACATCAATTGTTCCTGCATATGCTAGAGTCTTAACCTACAAAAGTTCAAAGACTAACTTCTACAAAAGTTCAGTCTAACAATCAAGAAAATAGTCGTCAACTATCGCGTGATGACAAAAGGTTTAATTTGGGTTCAAAGTCGAGGTCCCATCCGATAAGTCAATGAAAGTTTAACTAAATGCACGGTCAAGAGTACAAAGCACTTTGCACAGGAATTTTTACATAAATTTAGAACTGTTTTACAATTTCAACGCATGAAAATCAACAAGAAAACGCCAATTTCGTTTCATTTCACAATCACGACTCAAGTCAGAATTTATGGCTGGAGCCTGAAATTTAAATCGATTGTTATTTGAACAAGTTATTTACGTTTGTGGTTAAGAATGCGTTTCGGTTAAAAACAACTTTAACACGCTTCTGGGCTAAGAAATTCTAGAAACTTCAGCGCACCTGCATACGACTTTTGTTTGAAAGATTAAACACGTACAATTGAATTGTAACAACAATCTTTTCACAACGGTGTGGAGGCTTTACCCTGTTATGTTTTGTCGTGGAATACCTAGTAACATTGATAACCCAATCACGCATATTAAGAAAATAATGAAATGTAAAACACGTAATGTAGAAACCGTAAATATCAGAGTATGGATACCAATCCTAAAAACAAAAACGTAATTACCGTTCGCAAATATGAAATGGTAGGTATTTGTGGGATTTCCCACGTCAATAATAAATATTTAAATATTAACATTATAAATATTTGGTACCTACTTTTAAACAAACAGTGAATCTAAGGGCCGATTCAGCTTAAACACATTAACTTCGTGACATCAAATGATAAACTGCATTTAGGAAATGCAACTTCAGTAACAAAAGCCGCAGAGCGATCCTATCTGAGTTAGTCTAAAACTCTTAGCTTAAATACATTTTCTATTATTTTAATCGCATGTTAGTGATCCGGCAACAGACAGTTTGCCTTAATTGTTGTTTGAGACCCTTGGTATCCATAAGGCTGAGCATTAAAATAAAGATTTAAAAATAACCGTTAGTAAATGCACTTGAATTTTAATTATTGAGTAGTTGCCGATTAAAAACTGAATATGAAAACTCAAACCGATCTCCAATCGTACGATTTTAAGACAATACGACGATTGGTCGCTAACGAAATACGTAAATCAGTTCCTCTGTCTATAAAAAACCAAGAATTTTCAAATAATGACTCATTTAAGGTTAATCTCTCATAACAGTAGGTGATTTAAACAATATTAATAAATCTGCCGGTAAGTAGGTACTTAAATTAAACGCTATATTTATTAATTCTTACCTTTGCCTTCGACGCATTCTTATCCCCTTTGATGACTTTGATGCCATTCTGAAACTGCAGAAGAATAACTTAAAAAACAAGATATTTGAATACCCACTTATACTTAAGACAGAAATTAACGCTGCCGGAAATCAAATTAAATTGGCAACAGGTATTTGATAAGATCTTTGACGGCTTATTTTGATAACTGCAACAGCATCGAGGTGGCTTAAGAATATCCCGTTATCAATTGCAAACTTACAAAATTACCAGTTTTATAAATTTTCTTATTAAGATGGGCATTGTGATCATGTTTTGTGTGACACTCGGGCTACCTCCATTACAGTCAGTATTTTATTAAACTTATTACTTAAGCTCTGTGTCGTCGCATATTATTGTCTTAGAAGAAGCTAACTGTTTTTTCGCTGAGTAATAGTTGTGATACACTCAGGTATAATAGTATGTACATAGTTAACATTTTTATGACTAAGGTAGCCTTTATCCTGCGTTTTAAATTTTTAGAATTGTATGACCATTCCTTGGGATCACCCCGTTTTGGAACAAGTCTTATCTACTAATTGTATAGGTATGTGTAATTACACATTTTTTTTATAAATTGGTCCAGCTCTAAAATTTAATTAGCTACAATCAACTTAATTATGTTTTTTTTGTTATTTTTGACAGCTTAAATTAATTGGTTGATTAAATTGATATATTTTTTATATTTAAGTAATTAATAATTTAAATAAAAATGAAGTGATATAATAAAATATCAACAACCATTATGTATTTTAATCGATCATCCTTTCAGATAAAAATAAGAACATAATATTTTATTCAAACTAAAATCTATTAACATTATAGAGTGTTATAAATAATTGATACTAACAGCACAGCTGAAACAGGCAAACAGCGACGGTGAGGCGAGCGAGGCGGCGGGGGCGGGGGCGGCTCCAGCAGTGACGTCACGACTGATGATGACGTCATTAGACTTTGACTCGCTGCTGTTGCATGTGCAGGGCTGGAATATAACCAGTTGTTTATTTTATACAAACTTGATAAAAAAAACTTAATTGTGTTTATTAAATTGTAATTCTGATCGTAAGAATCAGGCCGATTATTTATTATAAAAAATAAAATAAAAACTATTCGAGTGCGCTTATTCCGCTTGATGAGATTCTCTGTGGTAGTTAAATTTAAAATATTTTAACTCCACTGCAGGGAGAATTCACGATCAAATCTAATCCGAAAGTATTTTATATATGTACTTATAGGTAATATTATTTCTAATATTTTATTGATGGCAGTTGGTAATTACCTACCTACTTTGAGACTTGTAAAAAAACTGTCTTACAAGAAATTTATACTATAAGAAATTTATACTATGTAATGAAGTGAAAGTTTTGCGGATATTTTAGGTGGACCTGTATTTTATAGGAACTTACTACGGAATGGATTAAGATGAAACTTGGTTAGTATTTGGATGGAAATTTATGAAACTAGATACTTTGGGTCACCGTAGCGGCGCGGTAGCTCAGTGCTCTGAGCAACAGACCAGTTATGTAAAGGTCCTGGGTTCGATTTTCAGTCGCGCAATGCTCGGAGACCCGCGTTCCTTTTTCCAGTATCTAAAACTAAAATTAATAAATTAGCATTTTAAATGCATAAACTAAAAGGAAAATCTCAACTAGATACTTACCTACAAGAAAACTTTTCTGTATTTTTGACCTCAAAAACTATCTTGATAGTATGTAATTAATATAAATATTAGTAGAAACCATATGGCACCTAATAGTATCGTAGGGTTGGCGAATACCAAGGGGTTTCTAAAGCTTACATTTGAGAATAATGCACTTCTAATATAACATGAATTTATTAAAAAAAATATTGGTTTTATTATTAGGTCTAGGTTATATTTAATACCAATGTAAGTAGATAAACAAACGGTTGGGTGGTTCTGGAAGAGAGTCTGAATTTAAGCTGTAATCTAAAGCTGGTAGTCTCTTAATTTGTTTTTAGATAGAAAATACTCCTTTTAATGAAACCTCAAACTTTATGCGTAGTTATAAGGACACATTCGGCTTATTCCGTTTATCCACCCTAAAACAGCCTAAGGTATATGGGGAGCGAGGATACTCGGAAACTCGGAAATGCTTGTTCATCTATCCACCCTGAACGGGGTCGCTAACAGGAATCCGCATCATAATTTTACTTTCGATTTCCCCCCTCAGCATTCTACATTCTTACAAGTAGAGTATTAAAATCTTACATACCTACCTACCTTCATCTCACTTGAAATCTCGTTAAAATTATATACTTAGATACTACTTCCTCATTTTCTAGATAGGTATATTGCAAAATTTATAAATACCTTCAACATGCCTCGCCTCGGGTTCGCACTAGTCTAAATCTTTTTACAAAATACACAATAGAAGCTTTTGTGTAGTAGATAGTTTTATTCGCCACTGTACTTGAGGTAAAAAATCGGAAGAACATTCAAAAGTGACTTCCGAGTGGTTAGGATGGCTGTTTCAGGGTGGATAAACGGAATAGGCCACACATTCGTGCACAATATAGGCTTCCTTAATGTCTACCTCAAGTTAAACATATTTTTTACAAAATGGCACCTTAAAAAACAGTATCAGCACACCAAAAAACAGACTTAACACTTAATTAAAAACCTTCTCAGTTTGACGTAGTCAGTTGACAGGATAGATAAGATTGTGGTGAAACGCCAATTAAGGAGCAACAATAAAGGAGATACCTGTTGAATTCAAATACCTACCTACAGGCTATTGATGCAAGAAAATGTTAAGCTTTTAATTAATCTGTAATTTGTTTTGATTTAAAATAGGTAATATCCGTCAACTTTTCGGACACGTTTTAAAAATTTGTAGATTCGAAGAATTTATACTTACCTACACAAAAATAGATTTAGAAATTCCGACATTGACATTTAGCGCAACATGTTACCCATATTTAATACTTATAAGATTTCCTTATCAAATAAAATTAGGCGATAAAAGTAACATAAAATATTATTTTTGTTAAGATTGAGGTGCTTATATGAATAAAATGAAAAAAGCTTTAAAGCTATCAAAGGACCTTTTACATTCAGTTTCAAAAAATCCGGTTACAGGTAGGTATTTTAATGTTACATTATCATAAATGGAAATCGATCTAGCTGTGTTCATCGTAGTTTTTTCTGTTATATATTTTATTGTGGTGTCTGTTTAATGCGATAACCTTGGAATAAACAAAAGAGCAGATGCTCCATCCGTGCCTATACGTCATAATGAGTCTGTAAGCGATTACTGTCCTTAAAAGGATCATTTCATAACTATGCCACACACCATACTCATTTGCTTGCCATAACTGTGAGTTCATACGTACTCCTTTATTAAACTCGATAAAATTCTTTTTAAGGGCGTTGCACAGCGTCGAATTGCACAATACAAACACATTCGTACCCTCGCATTGATAAACAAAAAACTCTGTAATCTTTTGAAACGGAAGAGGAACGCTGACGCCAATTGCATGAGTAGTACCCAAATTGCCTTGCTATCAGCGCTTACAGACCCCGGATGCCTCCGCGTCCGAACAAAGCATAAAACAATCGCGCGGTGCTTGATGCTAATGAGTTGACAAAGTTGAACGCGCGACCTTGCGCAAGCGCCGCTACTTACGTTGATCGGTTCATCAGGCGTGTACACGGCCGAGTAGCTCTCCGGCGGGAAACAGAACGACATCGGCACTAATAACACCAACTAATTACACATGTCTGTGTACACTTCGCAGGACTCCACGCTCGGTACTGACCGCCAGATAATCGCCCGCGCCGATAACGAACGACGCAAACTTGCAGCCAAATTCGGCGCCCGCGCAACCCGACTCGACACCACGTGGAACAATTAACACACTACTGCGGGTGAGCCTCGGGCGACACTTTATTTTTATAGCGGAGGTACCTTCGTTGTTCTGTATAAACAATTGGGAACACATGTAGCGAATGAGAATACGAAAATATGAGTTGTAATATTCTCTGTGTTGATGTTATTATTGTAGGAATATAAAGTTTTCAGTGCCAACATAAAAAAAATACAGAGGAAATTTACGCTTTGACGTAGCTTCAGCATGTAGTGCAATATATTCATTTTTTCAGCTTTTAACTATGCGGGTGATGAATACTGGTTTTTGCGGTTTAGAGAAACACGTGTAGATAACTAACAGTAAGTAGAAAACTAGCAGTTAATAAATAAAACAGCAGAGTTCAAGTAACGTTTTAATCAGGACCGGTTTTTATAAATTTCATTACCATTGACGTACAAAATACCATACATATTCAATAGTATCAAATACAGCCGAAACATACAATTGCCGGCATTTCAAGTTATCATTTCAAGGTTTGTATACATAAATCATTATATCAGTCTTTTATAATTCGATTTATCGTAGGTCATGTCTAGGTATATAACCAAACATATGTAGACTAAACAGAAATACCTCTAACATAAATTATGTAATTACCTATCACATTTAACTAATTAATTACATTCACAACTAATAAATTACTAAGATTACGTCTCTGGTGAGAACATTAACACAGTCATATTTTAAACCAACAATAATTTTATCATAATCATCCAAACATTTCATTCAGTTATCTTTTCCTTACGCGTTCAGTCTATTTTGGTCCCAAATGCTTTGTCATAAGGTTTAGTTTCAGTTAGCATGGAGCACGGTGTTAGTATTTGTGAGTATTTGCAGCGCCATCTGTGAGTCTGGGTCGTTATTTCTCTGAACTCGAAGTAAAGCTGACTGCACCGCGTTTACCACGCCTGCGCTACGCAGCATTAACTTAGCCTGAAATTTAAAACATTCTTAAATTATCTAATAAAAAAAGCTAATGTTTTTTAAAAAAATTTGCAGTATAAAAAAAGTCTACATATTGCACAATATTGAATAAAGTTTGCATTGTTTTCCAAATTTGGCACGTTAATAGTTTAATTTGTTCGTGGCATTGATTCAAGACCAACGGGTAGGCTTTTTACATTTTGTATTGGAGAACATAGTATTATTGATGAGCAAATAAATTTGTCCATGATTATTTTATATAGACGATTTACCTGAAAATAAAACGTTTATTAAATACTTACCTTATTTGAAAACCTAATTAAACATAAGATAAACGACTTCCGCTTCCTTTGAGTACAAACGACAGTCTTTCGTTCGTCCACATCCGGTTTTACCCTGGTTTCTAGTCTGACGTCACATCCTTCTGCTACCACCACCAGGCAGGAATTAAAATATAAGGTTTTCAAATAAGGTAAGTATTTAATAAACGTTTTATTTTCAGGTAAAACGTCGATATTAAATAGCTTGACCTTTATTTGGAAACCTAATTAAACATGAGATGTGTTTGTTATTGCCTGGTGGTGGATAGAGAAAAGGACGCTAATGTGAACGTAAGAAGTTGAAATTAAGAAATAACTCGATTTAATTACTACTTCGAATACACTCAGTATAGGTTTCTACCTAGTTTTATATTTTATTTTGTTACATTGTAAACTGTTTTTTGTTGAATAAAAACAAGTGTTATTGTAGTTGTTCTACAACAGGTGTTTTAATTATCTAGTATGTAAATCACACCTCAGGATTTTAATTAAATATATGTATATGAATCGATATAATAATACAATAACCAACTTCTAATGGACCGGTACAAACAGGTCTTTTTTATTAGAAAGATTACGGATTTCTTTGCTTCTTCTTGAAAGCACTTGCAGATTGCCAGTTGTCTCGAGATAAAATGTCGTCAACCGGACTGTTCTCAAGCCAGCTTTTAGAAGCAACTGCTGAGCGGAAACTTCCAGGGGTTGCTTTTATTTCAACTAGGTGCAGAAGCTTTTTTATCCACCTCGCTATTATTGCTCGAGATGCAGGCCTAGGTTCGTTACAAGTATTAATAAATAAGTAAAAGCAGTTTGCGCGCCTGCGTCGTGGTTCCGCAAGATTCATAAGGTGCTTAATCCAGTGCACTGGGTCCAGAGTTTCGACTTCCTTAGTAGTGCAAAGACTACTTACGATACGAACGGTAGCACCGTTATTTTAATCCAAATTGTCTTCTTAGGATTATTATTATTTTTTTAAAACTGCGCTGGTACTTGTTTAATGAGGCTACGACTATGATGTAAGTAGGAAAACCTCACTAGTCAAGAAACGGGACGCTAATGAAGCCATAATCCGAAAAAATATATTACTCGGCTGCCTTGTGGTGGTGGCAGAAGGATGTGACGTCAGACTAGAAAGCAGGGGTGAAACCGGATGTGGACGAACGAAAGACTGTCGTTTGTACTCAAAGGAAGCGGAAGTCGCTTATCTCATGTTTAATTAGGTTTTCAAATAACGGACAAGCTATTTAATAATACATATATAGGTAACTTATTAATTAAATATAGACAGCAACGTTAACAACATAATGAACACGTTTTATAGGCGGAGGGTATAGATTACTATAACCAATAGTGAGCCTAATATCATCTCTCCTGACAAGAGGCAGCTATTTTAGGTTTACTTTACCTCAATTTAACCAATCTAACGCTTATAAAAAGCAGGACAGTAAATTACAGCGAATCACACGCTCTTTCTAAATGGAAGGATAATATTACACACTACGCAATTAGAACATAATGTAGTTCATTACTTTGGAAAATGTTTTAATAATTATATATTTTTTACAGAATAGCTTAATAGAAATAAACATACCTACTTAAAGTGAAATGAGGATATAAATAATAATATGTTGTACTTAAAAATTACAATATTTACAACTAATTAATTAAAATAAACTTATCTAATTAGATCCGCAATAACGCACTTAAACTATAAATTTGCATACATGACGTCGAATAGTTTTATTTTATAAATAAAAAAGGTACCCAGTGTAATTAAAATTATTGCTTTTCTATTTTTAAATGTGACTATCAAAACTATAAATACACACTTAATTGACTCAATGTAATATATAATATTTAAAATTACACAAGTTTTCAAAATAATTGGACTTCAGGTCGTTATAAACTTATCAGTTTTTTTTTTATTTCTACAAATAAACACTAGACATAAAGTATCTATAAATCTAGTTTTAATCTTGTGATTTAAGATAATTGTGAGTAGCAAAAATTCTTTGAAATATATTAGTATCAAAATAGGTATTTATTTGCGACTATTGAATTTTTTATCTAAGCTTAATGGCTATAAAATAATTAGATAAAGTTGAGTTTTAAATATCAACCGCATAGAAGTTTTTCTACTTTCATAAAAAAAACAAAAACTAAAACATTACACATAACTCATTGATTTACCTACTTCATACGTAGTACGAAAAACGTGTCAGTAAAAAATTAAAGATTTTTTATGACTAATGATTATTTAAACTTACTTTTGTTACTGAGTTATTGAAATTCAAACTGCCTTAACATTTTACATATTTTAGGAAATTAAAGAAATGGTTTCATATTAACCACTATAATAATAGCCACTATGCAATCAATATTTTTATATCCCAATGTTAACATTTTAGCCACAGCATTATTAAACAATATTTTTACCGAACCGTTTTTAGAACACTTTAGACTTCGGTGCATCCTCAATCTAACAAAATTCAAATCAAGCATGATATTAATTTTAATAATTGAATAAAAAAGACAAACAATACCACATAATTATGAAGAATTTATTTATCTTTGAAATTAAATTTAAGTGAATTAAGGCAAAAAGTAATTATTGTAGTCTAATATTTTTATTCTACATCATTATCTGTACGTATAATTTAATGTTGTTTTGATATCAACGAAACATAAATCAACGATTTTTTACACATTTATTTGATGGCCACTTCAATATCTAAAACAAGTATGAGCAAAGAAATGAGATAATAACATAATCTATCAATTTCTCTTCAGGCGATACGTATCTTAAACCTTAGTCGATTTGTGACTTAAAATTAAACTCATTTCAACAGATTATTAAGAGATTATACATGTAAGATGTGTCTTCTTTTTTTCAAATACCGTCGTCACAGAAAGACTGAGATGTAGAACAAGTGCCATAATATATTTTTAAGATATTCTTTAAAATAAAAAATTGTGAAAATGTTAAGTTTAGGATAGGGTGTTTCATAGTTAAATCAGTCAGAAACGCTGTAAACTACACGCCCTTAACGGGAAATTACCATTACATATTACATAGAGTCGCTAATTATGTCTGTTCGTATGTTTGTCGTCCATCTCGGTTTTTGCCATCTTTTAGGGTATTTATTTAAATTTGTAAATAAAGAACAATCGGAAAAAATATCTAAGTTAGCCAAAATTAAATGTTTCGTGATCAAGTCGGGCAAAAATACACCATTGCGAAGCGTACCTGCCCACGCGAGCATAATATAATATCAGTATTAGTTACCCTATGATTGTTAGCGGCGAGCGCCCACACGGCCCTGCCGGCGGACACCATCTCAGAGTGGTCGCCGGACAGCAATGTACCGGAGAGGAACTCCAGCAGGTCCGCTGGACAAACAAACGGGTGGTTCATGTGTAGAAGCTTATGTAGTGTATGGACAGAAAAAAAATAAGTTGATTTGCGGTCAAGACTGTGGTAGTAAAATGGTTTATGACCACATCAGCATTGAAATTAAATCCTACTAATATTATAAACGTGAAAGTTTGTGAGGGTGTATGTTTGTTACTCTTTCACGTAAAAACTACTGTACGGATTTGTATACTTTGCAGTAATATAGGTTATACATCAGAATAACACATAAGGGTACTTTTTACCGCGGGAAAACTTTTCATTCCAACGGGAAACCGACTTCCACGCGAACGGAGTCGCGGGCGGTTACTAGTATATTATATGCCATTTCTCTTGTTCAAAAACGCATTCTTAACCTATATTTGTAAAATTGTCTATCCCTGGTCAGTAATGAAAGTTATCAGATAAGACAAAAGGAGATGGAAATGGAACATATTTTTACTAATAGAGGCTCACACAATGCATTGATGAATTATACTGTAAGAATGCACAGAGGTATTATGAAATATTAAATAAAATAATGATTCTGAAAGTATTTAATTTCTAAAAATAGTTAAGTATAAAATATTCTGGTGGATACATGACCACTAAAACAGGGGCCATAGTTTGTCAATCATCATGTCCAACTCATGAAATGAAATACATACACACAATTACGAATAATTGGTTTACTACAAGATAAATAGTAAAGTAAAACACCCTTACGCGCTTGCAGAAAGGTGTTTCTGTGAAACATGGCCGCGTGCGCCACCGCCGGCAGCAGCCCCGCGCGCAGCCCCGCCGCGCACTGCAGCGGCTTGAGCGCGAGGACTGAGAGAGAACCCTCCGCCGACCGCGCCGCCGCCTCGCACAGGTAGAACCAGGCGCGGAGTGTAGAGGGAGGCGAGCGACGACACTTGTGTAGGGAGGAGAGGACCTCCGACTGGGGATACAGTTAGTTTGTGGGTTTATTTGAGTAGAATATGATATTAAATAGTTTTTTAGTTCAATATAAACACTTTGAAATTATGTTATTTAGATTTTGAAAAACTCTCGATCAAATATTTCTATGTGACTTTGAAGTTGATAGAAAGATAGGATAAAATAAGAATTGTACGCAACATTGCTGCAGTGAAAACATAAAACTGTTTCATATAATATTTCGACATATATTTCATAAATTTGACATCAACGATCGCACATTTACAAAGCGTCTATCAAAGCTTTTCTAATTCCTAAAAACTAAAAAAAAAAAAAAAAGTTTATTTTCTGACAATTAAAATCCATCAAGCTACACAGTAAGCTTAAAAGTAAGCTACTTAAAAATAAACTAGAGCAATCATCCAGCCCACCTTGAGCACGATCGCTCTACAATGCTGGTTGGGCATGCACTGCCGCAGCGTGTCCACACACAGCACCAGCAGTGTACCCGCGCGCGGCTTGCTCTGCAGCGACGCTTCCTTGTTCAGTAGAGTGCAAACTTCTAGAAGGAGGCTGCGGCCGGATATACAGGAACACATGGCCGACCAGGCTGGGTTGAAAATAATGTTTGTTTTTCAGTTCAGTTTGACGACCTCTGTGGTACAGCAGTATACACACCGGGCTGCTAAGCGGATAGTTCCGGGTTCGATCCCCGGGTCGGGCCAATTTCGTAAAATGGTTTTTCGATATTGGCTCGTGTCTGGGTGTAACTAGGTTCTACCCTAGTCCATTATGTGGTACCTATAACACAAGTGCTTACTGCAACTTACTTTAGGCACATGAGTAAAGAAACTGAACAGAGACAAAGCTACATACGAATGCGCTGTGACAGGTACATCACTACAAGTGCAACGCGTGTGTGTGCGTGACCACTGGCCGCTTGTCACGTATGAGCCGAAACCGCTTCAAACTAGATCAGCCAGTGGTCAATCTCAGGGCGTGCAGGCGTGACGCGACGCTCGAACGTTGTGCGTGTTTTGTTTTTTTTTTCGAGTTTCTCACATAATACGCAGTAATACTTTTGTTTTAGTATTTAAAAAGTTTTGTAAATATGGTTGTACATTGTACTGTGTGCATGAATAATAAGTTTTTTGATAATACCTCCTGACAATTTTATTGAATTTGTTGAATTGCTTGAGCAAAAATTTCGCGAATATTTTGATCTTCATATTAAAAATGTTAATATTGGTAATGACATATTAGCACGTTTGCAAGATTGTACATTTCATATGCCATGTGAGTGTTTCCCATTGGTTTATTTGAAAAAACTTTATATTAGATTTAGAATTTATCATTCGATTAAAAGACACAACAAATTATTAAAAACCAAAAGTAATAAAAAAAAAAAATTTAGAGTATGTAATTTGTAAAAAAAAACTATTTTAATAAAAAAATTGAAAAAAAAGTACATTTATATTTTTAATTTATGCAATTGTGCCAACCCTACCAAAATAGGTATAAATTTTGCTAGCTCTTTAGAAGCTTTGTCTCTGTTCAGTTTCTTTACTCATGTGCTTTAGGGCCACATAATTGGTATGTTAATTTGGGGATTTATTTATTATTATTATATTTATTCGTTTTTTAAGATCTTTGTGAGTTTTTGTATAGTTAAAAACTTCTCTTCTCGATTTCTCTATTCTATTTGATTAAAATGTAGAAATTGATTCTTTAATTATAAGAGATTAATTTCGGTTTACACGGAACACTAAATTCATAAGATGTCTGAACTGAGTGATCCGCAAAATTTTAGTTTGATCAAAGAATTACGTAAATAAGATAAATTTTTATCTTATAGTTTAACTATTGTTTTTAATTTTTTCAAAATGTTTCGATCTGGGTGTTCCATTTGAACGGCTTTATATATTAAACTAATTTTCTTATATTGAAGCAAATGAGGAAAGGAAGTTTTTACTATTTTTACTACTATATAAAATATCAACGGTTTTTCTAAATATAATACTTTAATAGATCAATACAAATTTTAATACTCAATGCAGATCCACATTACTGACGACGCAGATAGCAATGAAATTGTTGATTGCCTGCCAAAAAACTCTTAGCAAAAACATTTTTGTGGCGGTTTGCTTAGAAAATAAGTTAGGATTTAGTAGTTTTTTATTTGAGAATTTCCCAGTTCCAGAAAGTTCCTGAAACTTTTTTCCCACAACATATTTTATATTATGACTCTACAAAAAACTATGCGTGTCTAGACATTTTTTTTTATTGGTGGATCAGTCGTCCATACATCAATTTAGTCTAGCCTTTGATATATTTCATTTCTGTATTCTTATGAAATACCATTACAGTATTCATTTACAAACATTTAGAACCTAATTTCATCGCTTCCATACCTAAATACACCAATCCTACTAATATTATAGAAGTTTGTGAGTATGTGAAGATGTGAGGATGTATGGATGTTTGTTACTCTTTCACGTAAAAAGAACTGGACGGACTTCAATGAAACTTTGTAGTAATATTCGTTACACATCAGAATAACACATAGGGTTCTTTTTACCGCGGGAAAACTTCTCATTCCCACGGGAAACCGACTTCCACGCGAACGTAGTCGCGGGCGGCCACTAGTACCAATACAATTTCCCTACCTTTAGCACATCCATTAGTCCACACGACCAGCATCTTCATAACCGCGACCCTCAGTCCATCAGTCAGCATGGTCCACGGCCACAGCCGGGTCAGGGACACCGCCGCGGAGTCCTCAGAGAACAACTCCTTGCTGCGGGGGCTCTGCAGCATCAGCGAGGTCGCGGTGACGAGGAGGAGGTGCAGCGTGCGCAGGATTGGGTGCTGGGGGATTAGATGATGAAGATGAGGATGAGATGATGTTTAGCTTTGAATAAAAAGTTAAGCCAAGGTTTTGAATCTTGAATCATAATAATTGAATATTTTTATTGTATTTAACTAACTTCTAGGAGCCACGACACGACCATACATACAAACATATTTAAGGTTAAAACTACAAAGTATCTTTTTATACAGCGTGTCCCAAAAGGTTACGAAGCTGGGAAGGGGGGTGGTAGGGATGGTCACAAGGGTCACCAGAAAAATAATAAAAAAATTCCCCTCTGGATATTTCAATAAAAAAAAACATTTTTTAAAAAACTAAAAATTTTACACCTTGTTACCCTATTCTGCTTACTGTACCTACAGATATTGCTGTATTTGAAAAAAAAACCTGTTATGTAATCGTCGATAACCCTTTATCAAATTGAAATAAAAAAAACTATACATATCTAACCAAGTTTTAAAGAAAATTAAGTTCTTGTCCAGTCAAGGACTTAGTAATTACGACTTCACTCAACTTCCTCCAAGCGTACTGAAAAAAAAACGTACTACGCAACTCCGGCGAGTAACTTAAAAAAATAGGTAATTTTATTGCAATTCCAAAATGGTATAACACTTATTTGAAAAAATCATACTAGGCCATTTAAAAATATTTTTCGGGAACAATACTCCTGCAAAAATAAAATATCAAAAAACAATAGTCTCAAATTCGTACGCAAATACATTTTTAAATGTCTATTCTGTTGCTTTGATGTTACTGCCCGGTATAATTCTCAAGATTGGAGTACAGACATACCTCAAACATTCGAATAAGGCTAGATTAAGTTTTTCCATATGCCAGGGAAAATAATCTTTACTGCATTTACTCAAGTAAACGAAAGATGTAAAGGATCAAGCTTCACCTTGTCTGGTCTGTACAAAAGCAAAGGTTGATAGATTTGATTAGCTTATCTAACTGGTCTCTTACCTAAAAGTGGCTTATTAACTAATACTTTCAGCTCATCCCTAAAATAGTTTTGGTAATATTCATCATAATTTCAGTATAGGCTATAGACATCTATTACCCTGTAGGTACAGTCTAAGACTAGGTAAGCTGTGATAACAAATAAAAATAAATCCTATTTCCATACAAAAAAAGTTCGGTTAGTTAGTTTCAAAACGGCCACAGCTTACTCGACATTACAGTTGCGGTTTTAAATGAAACTCGAAAGAAAACAAAATTATAATTTATTATTTTAATAAAATGCTCGAAATGTCTACCACCAACATAAATACATGCCCTGCGTCGTTTTAAAAATGAGCACCATAAATGAACTCAAGTCAACCAAGTCCTTGATGGGTTTTTCATATTTTTTTTTATTTTTTATTAAACGAGCAAACGAGCATGCGAGGCACCTGATGGTAAGTGATCACCGCCGCCCATAACTACCCGCAACACTGTGGGTGTTGGGGGTGTGTTGCTGACCTTTAAGGTGGGAATACACTCTCGACTTGCAGGAAGTTCATTCCACATCTGCGTAGTGCGCGGCAAAAAAATCCGCGTGACACGCACGGTGGTACGCACAAATGGTAGCCTAGACTGTACTTGAATGTTTGAAGTATGTTTGTACTCCAATCTTGAGAATTTTACCGGGCAGTAACATCAAAGCAACAGAATAGACATTTGAAAATGTATTTGCGTACGAATTTGAGACTATTGTTTTTTGATATTTTATTTTTGCAGGAGTATTGTTCCCGAAAAATATATTTAAATGTCCTAGTATGAGTTTTTCAAATAAGTGTTATACCATTTTGGAAGTGCAATAAAATTACCTATTTTTTTAAGTTACTCGCCGGAGTTGCGTAGTACGTTTTTTTTTTCAGTACGCTTGGAGGAAGTTGAGTGAAATCGTAATTACTAAGTCCTTGACTGGACAAGAACTTAATTTTCTTTAAAACTTGGTTAGATATGTATAGTTTTTTTATTTCAATTTGATAAAGGGTTATCGACGATTACATAACAGGTTTTTTTTTTAAATACAGCAATATCTGTAGGTACAGTAAGCAAAATAGGGTAACAAAGTCTAAAATTTTTAGTTTTTTAAAAAATGATTTTTGTTTATTGAAATGTCCAGAGGGGAATTTTTTTATTATTTTTCTGGTGACCCTTGTGACCACCCCTACCACCCCCCTTCCCAGCTACGTAACCTTTTGGGACACCCTGTATATGGGTTGATTCCTACTTTTTAGGCGGGTATAACTGCCAACACCCCTACGGTATGCACCTGCGTACACACCGTAGTAAGTGTCTACAATACTTATGTTGTATACCCTACACCTACACACACAATAGTTATGACAATTATAAAAAAACAACTATTTTTGTAGGTCGTCAGTTAATCACTGCAATAGGCTCTATCTTTATTATTCCTTTTCACTTTACATTCTATTAACTAACTGCAACTTACACTACTAGCACTCCGTATAACATCGACCGGTTTCCCCTGCAGCGTCAGTTTGTCCCTTACTCCCTGCATTATCGTAAGTATCACTCTATGTAGACTTCGATGTGTGGCGTATTCTCTACTCCGAGGACTGCAGGCGAGTAGAGACGCGAGGCAGACACTAGTGCGGGTGAACGGGTCCTCTGGAATATTTCAAGTTAATATTGCTGCCTTAGTAAGGTGTTTCGAAACAAATTTATAGTTTTTGGAATATAAAAAAATAGGTTCCATTTATAACTAGCTAACAAAGGCTCACATGTTATATTGGTTAATATGCTACAGATACAATATTATTATGATTCTTATATATTCTCGTTTTGGGGCATCATGACTGAGTTCCGGACATACAATAGGTACTAAGATATGTAAAAAACAAAATGTCTTTGCCAAAGAAAAAATATTTTAACAATGATTCAATTTAAATGTTTTCCTTCCTGAAAGCAACCTAATAGGATATGCATAAAATTTTAAATGGCCTAAAATATTTTTTTCTTGGATACTTATTATCGTAATATTATAATGCAAAAGTTTTTTTTTAATTTATTTATTATTTAAACCCCTAAAATAATATTTAAAAAGTGCAAAGTAAGGGAGCGAAATTCAAACTTCCAAAACGCTCCACCATTGGTCGAACGTAATGTGACGTCATCTGACACGACATTGCATTCATCAGCGTCGAAACTTATACTGTTTTTCAAGTTTTTGTGAAAAAAATAAATAAATTTAGGGGTCTGAACCCCCCCTGACCATTTTCAGCTGCCGGAAAAAAAAGGGGGCGCCAAAAAAAAAAATTTTTTTTTTAAACCCCTCCATATGGCGACCTGTAGTAGCCAATTTATATGTATAAAAACTCGCTTCAATCATGAGTCAACGGAGTCCCGCTTCGCGGGACTCCTTTTTCTGGCAGTTTAAAAACAGTAACCTAACTAACCTAACCCATTGATGTCGGATTGTGTCAACTCGGAGTAAGACATTGCTATTAATTACCTAAGAATTATGTAAATACACTTAATGAATACAATCTGATTACCTCGATTGTATTTAAAATTAGGATTGTAGAAAAACCACAATATCATTCATCCAAGATGCTAAATGCGTTCCGATTCACGCAATTGTGCTAGTATTTAGGAAATTTTGAATTTTTTTTTTAAATATTTAGACGCGACTCCGGCAGCCAAAATTACTTGTAGGGGGTTCAGACCCCTCCTCCCCACCCCCCCATACCCCCCACAACCCTTAAATCAGGCGACCGATTTCAAAACCCAACCCACTTAAAATACATCAAAACATTTACATATTGACACAAAAATATATGAGGCAAAACTCCTTTCTTCAACCGTAGAGTACCTTTTTCACTTTGCTCTTTTATTAAATTGTATTCAATATAATTTTCTGTATCTTCCTTTACTTGGAATAAATCAACAACCATAAAAAATTCGTAAAACCACAACAGGAATAAAGTTTTAATAGAAAGTTATAGTGACTTTTCTTATAGGGTAGGTTAATTTTATACCGAATTTTCTAATGTTCAATAGCTAATGCAAAACTTACTTTTTACTAATTCACATTAAGCTGTATATAAATAAAGTATACTTTCGTTAAAATGATCTTCACAACAATATGAACAAGATTTAGGAGATATATTATCCCTTCTCATCACCTTAGACGACCGTCTTCGTATTTTCGCATCACTTGAAATACGAAAAAAACACTTTCTCGGGTGTTTTTCGAATAGTATTTGTGCACTCCGGTACTATGCAATACTTATAAGATAATTTTTTGGCTTCTTCCATGGTTTTAAAGCTATTAAAACTGTAAATATGTATGAAATAACTGAAAAGTTCATAGTAAAGTCCCACTGGACGTGTCGTGTGACGTCACGCAAAGCGCGCGCAAAATGGCGGCGTTTCAACTGCTCTAATTTTTTCAATGTTTTAAAGGACAAAACCGAAGCTCATACAAACTGGGGCCTGAATGTTTTCCGATGGAAATTGTACAGTATTTTGGTTACTCAAAAATAGTGAGAACAATCATAATTTTCAAATAACTGGCAATGGCCAAATTGACAAAATCATGCAATGAAAATAGATTTTTTAGGTTATGTCAAATAGTTGTTTGACGTAGGTACCTACTTACTTGAACTTAATTTAGTTAAGCCAGAAAGTCTTTAGGTTCTAATGTGTACTCCACTTTGTACTCTCCTCATAAATTCTTTATTAATATATCTTAGGGGGCGATCAACTTTTGTGCAATTTAGGTAACTAGGTAAGTATACATATAATGGAGGTTAGTAGGTATTACTTAGATTACAATGCCTCAAGCTGCTTGTGTGCATGACTGCAGCTCTAATACTGAACCTAACATCTTTCAAATGTTACTTTGGTGAGTAGGTACCTACCTAGAATCGATAGCCTAGACGAGGTTTTAGGTTTTACTGTAATTAAAACACAGCCTTTTTTTTTTTTGCGTACATTTATTAAACATTCACATCATCAATATCATAATCATGACATATTAAAATTGTGTCTAGAAAATGTGCAGGAGGCGCTATGTGTTCTTGATGCCGTGCCCAACCAAGATACCATATAATACTCATGGTATGGGCACAGCACCCTACTGTTCGCTTTCCTACTAAACAATTACAATAATATGTTTTTATAGCGTCTGTTCCACTGCAAGAGCTGTCAATTAAAATGTACACAAAATAGATTTTATTACCTATATGTCTGGATTTTATTTTCCCTCTTAAAAGCCAACATGTATTAGATGCTGACAGCTCTTGCAGCAGGTCCTCGTCTACCTCTCTACACACTTCAATGATAAAAGTGCCATTTTCCCTTATATGCTCCCCATAATAAGATCTGGCTTGTTTGATTTGGTATGTACCCAAAGAAATTAAAATCAGCTGACTCATAGTGAGTTCTGGAAATTCGCTTACATTATTTCTGTCACAATCAATTAATTGAAATTGAGCCCTACGCCTATTCAAATTACAATTATTTACATAATCACCTAATCTATTTTCGACATACATATTTTCATTAATCCTCTGCAGTATTTCCTGAGCATCATCACGGTTTGTCACAGGAGGGTGAAACGCATTAATAAGGGATGCACAAACTTCAACATCAACCATTAATGTTTTTGATGCTCTATTAAAAAAATCTTGCCTTAAGAGCTTAAAATCTCGTTTGAATCTTCCATTCACAGCCTCTATGACCCACCTACAAATTGTTACTGCCCGGGATTTATTTGCTTCCAGTGTGGACAACTGATGTTCCCCTTGTTGCAAAGAAGCTGGTACATAAGTCCTATATCCACAACTGTTTAGTAATGGCAAGGCATCACGGAAACCCCTATCCAGAATAAATGCATCACCAGATTGAAAATATCGTCTTAAGTCCATTGTTTCATCTCTAAATTCTTTGCTTATTATAGCGGCATCTGATGTAGTTGCTGGATAGGGTCCCAATACATCGATAATGTATCCATCTGAACACACAATTAAAAATGGTTTTACCAGATTTTGGTATTTATGAAGACTATATGTTCTTTTTTGGTGTAGATAATTTGAACTTTTCTGTACATAAATGTATGTACCATCTAAAATCACAATTGGCTTCCTTTCACCATCATGATTTCCAAATAATCCATCAGGTATTAGTAGATTTCTTTCTACAATTTGATTTCTATGAATATGATTAATTCCCAAATGATGCGGTACAAAATGCTCATACAAAAGATTTCTCGCTGAATTTATAAGTGAATTCAAAGTAGTTTTTGGTACTTCAAGTAAAGCTGATAATCTATCATTTGAATCACCAGTCCTTAGTTTTATTAAGTAGGCAATCATTAAGGAATCAGGGGCCGGTATTCACGCACAGTTCGTTGGTAGGTAGTAAAGAAAACCAAGAAAAATAATCCACTCAAGAAAAAATACGAAAAGCGAATGACTTGATTGACAAATGCAAACAAGATGGCTGCCACCGATTTAGCTAAAATAATCAATGTAGGTACCTAATAATCGATAATTGTTTTTTATTTGTTTTCCTATCGTATATTACTTAAAATATAATATTTTATCTAATACTTTGCTAAATAAAACTTTTGGTTTATAATACATTATGTATGACGAAATAAGTATTTAGAATAAATCGTTATTTTTACTTATCGATTTAACGATTCGATTCAGAACAATTTGCCATACATTTTTTCAAAATAAATATATTTGGCCATTGCCAATTTTGTTGATTTTTAGCAGTCTTTTAAAGTAAAAAATGACCGTTTTTTTGGTGTATAATTTATACAACAACACTCAGGCCCAACACCAAGTTTGTCCTTTCGTTTTTGAAAATTTTGAAGATTTTGAAGATTTTTTATATTTTTTTCTATGTTATAATGTCGTAAACTATTAATTTAAAGCAAGAAAAAAAAACATGAATATCCCCTATTGTAAGTTTACCGGAGTTGGTCAGGCAATCTATACTAATATTATAAAGCTGAAGAGTTTGTTTGTTTGTTTGTTTGTTTGAACGCGCTAATCTCAGGAACTACTAGTTCTTATTTTTGTGTTGAATATACCATTTACCGAGGAAGGTTTTAGGCTATATAACATCACGCTGCAACTATTAGGAGCGAAGATATCATGGAAAATGTGAAAAAAATACCTTATAGCACAGGGAAAGGGGTTTTACTCCAAATTTAACGCGTGCGAAGCCGTGGGCAAAGTCTAGTATTTTATAAGAAAGCGGTAAGATAATGTTTACGTTAGTCAAGCATACATGGAACATAAAATGACGGCAGGGCAACTTGTTGAAAAACAATTCATGCCGATGTGCTTTTATCATTTGACGACCTCTGTAACCGGCTAAAACTAGGTGTAGCCGCACTTCGGGTATTAGCCGTAACATATACACCGGACTGCTAAGCGGATGGTTCCGGCTTCGATCCCCGGGTCGGGCCAATTTCGTAAAAATGGTTTTTCGATATTGGCTCATGTCTGAGTGTGACAAGGTTCTCCCCTAGTCCATTATGTGGTAACACAAGTGCGCACTGCAACTTACTTTTGAGCCACATAATTGGTGTGTTAGTCTGGAGATTTATTATTATTTATTTATTTATTATCATATATGAACTTTGTTCATTATACTCCATCAGCAAAATGTCAAGTATCTACTACGTAAAAGTATTGTCACTATCATGGTGTTAGTCACAACAGACTATCAGAAGCAATTCTCATGATTTTGACAATATGTTTCTTGAAAGTACTTGACAACAAATTCCATTTAGATAAGATTGTTATCAAATACATGCAGATTCTCATAACATCTGTAATCTTTTGATACCCGATACCAAACAAATAAGTACTTAAATATAACATCATCATTTCAGTCACTTAATTCTACTAATAAGTATAATACTATTTAAAAACTACAAGTATCCAGACAAAATTCTGTCTTTTTTACGATTTCAATAACCTTTTACCGCCACCATTTTAATTAATTTTCAAATCCTTTTCCATGCTACAATAAAGATAGCAACATTCCTAGCTTCTTACACTTATATTATTCAAAATCTTACCTGGGTTTGACTGGTAATTGTTCAACTCAGCTGCCAAATACTGATATTTCTGTATCAGAATCTTGCAATACTGTTCCACCATATATTCTGGTCGACACCCACTGTCCCCGCTTGCAAAATTATCTTTACTAGAAGGTGCTTTTATATTGTCAAAGTGTTGAATGCAAGTTTCGTCTTTGGTCTTGTCTGCATGCTTTTTACGTTCGGCGGACTGCGCGAGATGCGTTAGGCAGTAAAGTGCGGCGTTTTGGAGTTCTGGAGAGAAAAGATGTTTAAATTTATTAATTGAAGTAAAATTTCAAAATTCAAGAAACAACTATAAAAAATACATTACTGGGATCACTACCCTAAAGTTTTTTTTTAGAACTCTTAACACTAGTATAACATATAATGTGCTGCAGTCATATTCGCCGAAATAAAAATAAGAAATCTAAAAACCCTTAAAATGATAAGCTTTCAGTATTTTGAATGATTGATAAGCATACTCAATCTCTCTCCTAATTAAATCAGAGCAAATAAAAAAGGTTGTTACCATCATCACTATCCTCCATGGCGTGTAGTATCATGACAAACAGCGTGGAATGCCTTCCATTGACGAGTTGGTTCCACACGGCGTCGCCGGCGCGCTCCTGCAGCAGCACAGATAGCAGCAGCAGGCCCTGCGCGTACGCATCCGGCGTGACATCGGCGGATTGTTCTGGAAATAATGATATCTGGAGATGTGCAATATCAAAAGCTTTAAAAGAAGTAACCTATGTACAGTTATATGATAATAGTTTCAGATATAACCCATTATATCCCTTTAGCTCTACATATATCAAGAAGAAATATATAAAATACTGTTGATATAGATAAAATGAACTGGCATTAAGATTTTATGGTCCTTTAAAAGCAATAATGATTAATAATAAATAGGTAAAATCTAATAAGGTTAATCGAACTAACCTCGGTTTTTCTGATTATACAGGATGGTAACGATAACTCTCGTATTTTATAACCTTCTTGAAAGATATTGAAAAACTGATCAATGACAATTTTACTGCTTTGCTCTATTCTAATATTATATTTAGTTTACAGGAAAGGAAAGTATTTGTTTAGCTTTAAAATAATAATAATAAATAATTGATCGATCCAACATTTAATCTTCTTTTTGGAAACATAAAAAACTGACTGAATAAACTCATATCACGCAAAACCTAAATAGCATTACAAAATATTCAGCATTCTAGAATGTCTGCACGTCTGATACGATATCAACACAAAATGATTGTCACAATCATGCGATTTTTTGATTCATCCATTTTAAATCTGTCACGGAATTTTTGCACACCGATTAAAAAATTTTGTTGGTCATTACCACACATAAGATTTTAAATATAATAACAATAAGTAATAATTGAGTAAAGAACGAACTGCGTGTAATATTTAATTGAAGATATACCTAGAATCGTCTAAAAAGCAGTTGATCTACTTGATGGTAGGTTACCAACACCCTTCCTAAAAACTGAAAGATAAGGTTTTGCCGTTCCAGTTGTTCACTGAAACACAGTTAAGCGTTTTGAACAAGCCAAATAACTACCTTAAAACTAACATCCTAAATAATTTTACTTTTATAGTGTTGAGTTGAGGTACGAGAAGATAATTTTATGTTCACTGAATGTACACGTTATGATTGTATGATTTCCGAAAAGAGTGCAGGGAGTTTTTTTCCGCCGGCTTTTTTCTCTCGGTCCAGGGTTAGGTAAAGTCGAAGTTTGTAACATTGACGTTCATTAAGTATATGTTACATATCTATGATTAATAAAAGAATTTTGATTTTGATTTCATATTTCTATTTAACCGTACCTGCGTCTTCAGGCGCCAAACTCTGTAAAAGGGCGTGAACACAGTCTTTAGTGGAAGCGAGGGTAGTTCGCAAACTCTTGTCGGATGCGGCGGCGACGAGCGCGCGGCAGGCGGCGCCGCGGACTAGGTTGTTGTCTTCGTGTGAGAGAGTAGTCCATGATGCACATCTGTGGGATAAAATAAGTGGGGATTGTGGGTTGAAGAATGCTTAGGTTACAGTATCCCTTATACTGATATGTAGAGTGAGATTTTTAATGAAGTTAATGACGGGTCTTTTTTGGTCTATATTAATCTTAAACAAAGTAAATTACTACCTCCATAACCTATCAAAGTAGTAAAAAAATCGGCAATAAAAAATGGCTACTAAGTAAATGAAATAAATAGCTACTAACTAAATAGGGTTTGCGATAAATTATAATTTGCTACATTTTAAAACCAGACTTTACCCTTACCTCTACCAGACTAACTTTGCCTAGTCAACAGATGTTCCTAGAAGTAAAAATACTACAAACAAAGTTTCATAAAACCACATTCGAATCGCCCTTCCCTTTAATACTAACCTAAACAACAGCCTATACATCCCATGTTCATTCCACTCTTGCACCGGGCACTGTTGGAACGCACTAGCATTATGCAACACGTCGCACAACGAAGCCACTAGCGCCGCGCTCGGCGGCGGTCGGTCGCGGCAACTAGCCAGTGTCGGAGATACACGAACGTCGGTACTCTTTTGCGCGCGAACCTCCATTTCGGATCGACGCTCGAGGAGAGAGGGGGGGACGTTTGGTTCTAAAATATAAATTAAATATTTAAAATATATGTCGGAGATCGACTACGCTTATGGTTGATATAAGAAGAGTGCGGATTGCCAGTACCAAATATGGTGCTAGACAGAGTCTATGTGACATCGAGCGAGCAGCTGTCGGAGTGACAGAGATGGTCTCAAGTCTTGGTGAAGAGCGGTTGGAAAATGAGAGTGCTTGGTGTTTGCGTAGAAACTGTCCGTGATCCGTGCCTTCTTGTGAATTAATCGAATGACCTACGGAGTGCTATCAAGAGGAGATAATAACAGTGTTGAAACAGTTCTATTGGTTTTATTTGAGTCTAACACATAACCCACGTACGCCCACACAAGTTTTAAGTATTAAACGGCCCCGTGAAGACGGCTCTGATGACGAAGGTATTCCTGCCGTCTTTGTCATATATAATAAAATTATACACCCTATACATATAAATATATATATTATGTCCGATATCAAGAGAGACTGAGCTGTAATCTAACACTCTAGCTTAGTTTAAAAGCACTTTTTTAAAGGTTCTCATCTTAAAAGCCTTGATGAGTAAGAGAATTAAGAAGTTTATTCATCTTAAATAACAACATAGTCGTAGGTTGTTTAATATCTTACAATAGAAAATTTGCAAAACACATTACCTGAGCCAATATTGTTAATTCCAAAAATAAACATTGTTCATAAGATATTTAGATAGATGTGTTAGTTTACTAAGTAAACACCATGCATATTTGTAAACTACACTTTTCAATTTAATATCTATCTCAACAATAATAATATTTTATTTCTTTATTAATAGATATAATACCAACCTATTGAATTATGATAGCTCTTTTCACTGCAGAAGTCGACAAGTATATCCATACTTATTTCAATAAAGTTGTAATTTTTCATTTGTTCTAGCACCTCGCATTCCATTACCTGAAATAAGAAAATAAATATCTGGTATTTTATTTATCATTACACAAAACGGAAGATTTAGATAGCACAAAGAGATTTTAAGACGCGATAACAAACAGATAAGTTTTTATTTCAGACATAATAATAAATGTTTATCTTAAAAAATACTTATATGAAATCCCAAAACATATTTCGTTTTTTTCCTTAGAAGGCGCGGTGCTTAGTCCGAAAATCTTCGGAAGGACTAACTGCACTTAAAAGCAATTTTTTTTTTTAATATTTTGTAGTTAACTTTATAAACCTATACCTAGACTGTATTAGATACCTACATTAGTAAATTTCAATAGGTTAATTAGATTAGAATCTTATCTTAAACTATCTAATGCCGTGTCAAAATAAAGGAGATGTAGTGTCAAAATATAAAAAATAATGTGAAGAGTGAAGAGTCTTGCAGGCCTGTCACATAAATGGATATAAGTTTAAAGCGAAGCAGAAATCCGATCGCAATAGTAAACAAAGGAATTATCATGCTGCAACAATATTGGTTGGGTCAAAAATCTTAAGTTTATATTTGGGTTACCATCGTCTGCTTTTATCTTGTTTACCTAACAATTTAAAATGACCGAAGTCTTAAAGTAAAAAGGAGACACGCAAGTATATTTCGCGTAGTCATTTTAGCAATTGTAGCCAGTTTATAAATATTCGTGATGTTAACACATTGCACAATATGTTTCAAGACCTCTTTACCGGTATTTCCTTTTGGTATTTAGAGCATATTGATATCATTTAATTATATCTCTTTTAGCAGATGCTATCCTTTGCAAGGTTTTTAAACATACATACCTACTTAAATTCAAACTATATTTTGAAAATCAGTAAAAATAACATTGTGAAAAAATATACGTTATCTTGAGGTATAAATACACCATCTTCTTTTAAATAAGAATTCTTAAAATCAACTTCAAAGGCTTAACCACGGTTTATCTTATGCACATGTGTCAATCACGTGTCATGTAGCAAAAAATGAAACGTCATTCGTAAAATATACAATTATTTTTAATATTCGAAGTTTTTCTTAAACATAACACTGGCGTATAAAACAGTAATACATTTTAAAACCATCTTAAAGCAATCGGTGGACATCACTTTATTATATTTAATAAGTATGTTTACTTTAATTATCTAGCATTAATACTAAGATTTACTTTTAAAAATATTACACAATTTAAGCTTCTTATTAGGTACTTATTATAATTTAAAATAAATGCTAATTCATTGCTAATTAAGAAACAATAATAATTCAATTTATATTTTCTGTACATCGCTGGTGGCATTTAGTAATAAATCTTAAAGATCAATTTAATTAAGTACGTCAAAGTCGTCCTTACATCTTTCTAAATAAGTATATCTATTCCTATTCATTCTTTGTACAACATCGCATAAATCATTTTAAATAGTCAATAGCGAAGTTTACCTTCCTTCATCAATTCGAGAATTTATTTACAATCACTTACCCGTACTCAGAACTCAGTGACTTTAACAATAAATAGTTTTTTCAATTAGACTTTATAATTTATATAGGTTTAAATCTAAGCCATATGCTTCCTTTGTTTTTGAGTAGAACACTTCTAGTTTCATACTGTATTTTCGGCGTTGTTTTCGAGCACGGCTCAACTTCAAACGCTCTTAGAATCTCCGCTAGGCCGGTCATCATTATGAGCTCTGCAAATCGTTCACCTACAAGCAAAAACAGATGTCAACAACAGATATAAGAAGATAACTTAGGTATGTTTATCAAACGCCTAACAAAAACAAACTACTTCAATCATAAGATGTAAGGTCACGGTTTTATACAATTTACAATAAAACTACAAAGGTAAAAAAACTATGCTTCGTACTAAAGAGAACAGCGATTGAACCGTGAAGGAATGACCGTGCATAAACAAATACCATTGAGTTCCAAAAATATCGCCTAACATTTACATAGCCAATACAATCGCAGGGAAATCATCATTCTGACGTCACTAATTAAAATGCGTGAGTAAACACACTACGATAATTGTTCATTCTAAACACGATTATATCTTAGTTTTAAATGTCACGCAATGCAGTGATTGGTGTAATTTGACCCAACGTGTTGTGACTGATACGATTTTGGTAATACGAGTGGCTTGGGATACTTATCAGTCAATGATAATGTGACTAGTTTAACAAAATTGTACGAATGAAAATATCTATCTAAGCAGAATTTAAAATAGTAAAGTTTTCAAGTAATAACACTTTTGTTAATAGCACTATAAACAAAGGCTCGAATGAAGTGTTTTCGAACATGCGACGCAGATGTCAAATGAAAACATATTAGCTCTATTGTGTATTTTATTACTGTATTAACTGAATGTAAATATTTACCTGGACAGCTCCTCGGTCCAACCCCGAAGGCCATGAACCCTGATGGTTTCTCATCGCCTCTGAATCGTTCCGGATCGAATTTCTCTGGGTTCGGGAAGTGATTTTCATCCTTCTGTATACACTGTATTGGGATGATGACTGGATCTTTCTTGCTGAGATAAAGATCAGTGCCCGCGAGAGTGCAAGCAGAGGTGCAAAGTCGCGTCGTGAAGGGCGTTGGAGGGTGAAGTCTCAGAGTCTCTAACAGTGCGTGCTTAGTCAAAACCATCTCGTTCACAGCCTCATAGTTCAACTCTCCATGTCTCTCTAGACACCCTAGTATCTCCTTCCTCATTTCATCCTGTAATTCCTTGTTTTTCGCAATCTCGTACAGACAGAAAGACATCGTAGTAGATGAAGTTTCTAACCCCGCCAACATAAATATGAATGAGTTGGACGTAATTAATTCATCGGTCATGTCCAATGTCGATTCATTTTTCTGTACGTTCAACATGAGCTGCAGGAAATCGGGTCTTTGACTGCCTGATTCTCGTCTTTCTGTCAACACTGACTTAATTGTTGTAGTGAAGAATTGTTCTACTTCCGAAGAATAAGAAGTGAGTTTTAAAAACTTAAACAAACGTGGGAAATATGTGCGACAATAGCGCTTGGCAATCGACGATCGACTCACTTTGAACATTTTCTGGGACATTATCAAGAAAGGCGATTCAGGGTCTCGCAACGATCTAGGGTCCACGCCAAAAGCGCAACTTCCTATGACGTCAGTTGTATATCGCACCATCAAATTAGGTACATTGATGTCGTCCTTACAATCTTCCTTTAGAACAGAACCTAATCTCCTCGCGCAATCAGCTACTAAAGAAAACATGGCTTTCATCTTGGCTGAAGAAAAAGTAGGTGTCACAATATGCCTCATGGCTTTCCAATCACTTCCGGACATATTAGCCAAGTTCCTAAGAAGCGGTTCCCGCCGAGTGTCCGTCGAAACAGAAATGCGATCACTGAAATTATTAAATTCCGTAGAGAATATATTCTTAACAATATCCAAATCTATCACCATCAATGTTGGTCTGCGAGCCTGAAATATCCCAACGAATCGTTCAAGTTTGTACGTCTCGTAGAAGTACTGAAGCGTGTTAGCGTAACTGCGTCTCATCGTCAATGCGGCTCCGAAATTTCCGAAAATAGGGCACGGTTCTTCGTAGGGCACATTTCTCCGACGCCAGTATTTCCTCACACTGGTGCAATAGTGGCACACTGTGATCGCGAGCACGAAAAGTGTTATTATTGAGAGCACGAAAACAAAAAGCCAGAGTAGAATCATTTTGAAACAATGGTAGAGCGCGGGTTCATTAAAACAGTTGTTGTGAGTCGTGCGTAAACAATGGTGCGCGAGCGCAGGCGGCGCGGGCGGTGGTCGCGGCGGCGCGGCTACGAATGGTCGCTATCGCACATTCTAACAAAAGATAAAGCACTAAACTGCGCTTAACCAAGGCCGTGTTTGTTGACCACGCTCGACTATGACTCGAATCCAACACCGCTCGCGATCTTAACAAAACACGAGAAAATCATCGTTTTTCAACAAAACCTGTTTGTATTGAATTACATACTTAGTTTAAATATTTACGAAAACCTGTTAAAGTGAAATATCTTGTGCGTATTTATTAAAGTTGGCATTTTTGCAGGTCTGATAAAACAAGAATAATTAGATCGATCAAAAGGGGTGTGGTTATGAATAAATTAACCCAAATCCATTGATTATTTTAACATTCTTTCATTTGCATACTTTGTATGTAAATTGTAAAATTGAGAAGTAAGATAACAAAGGTATGTACTATAAAGTTTTGTATAACTGGACGATCAATTAACTGTGAATGTTAGATGTCAGGCGTTTTTGGAAACATTTGTAACCAAACAAAATCATTTCCTAAATTACTTTTATTCTTTATTTCCTAAAAAACCTCAGTATGAATATGCCTGATATGAAAAGAGAGTTTTTAACATAGATTTATTATCTTCGCTCTCGCTCTTACTAGATGGAGCACTGGTACTCGTAAAATGCGGCAAAACATAAGTGTGCTGAATTCAGCATACTCGAACCTACCCGAGCTAGTGTCAACTTATATGCAGGGGCGTAGCCGCCGTATCAATTTTTTGGGGCCCCCGAGCTACAGGGGCCATAAAATAGTAAAAAAATAAAAAGAATGTATTTTTAAACCTACACATTGAATATAGCTTACTTTATTCTTTTTTTAAACAAAAAAATCTCCATAAATCCATACGTTTCCAAATTGACGGTGTTAAAAAAGTAAAATATTTTTTACAAGATATGGTCTAGATATAGAATTTCTCGTATGAAAATGCATAGTAAGATCAAAGAGGATAGTCTGACAGAGGATATACTCGTATATAAATAAGTATATTTTGATGAAACTAGTAATAAGCTACTTTAATAAACGAAAACTGGTTCTAAAAGTCACTATTTATTATAACATCCAAAACCCTAGAAACGTGTATAGTAAAATCCATAAATGAATTAGCAAAAAGAAAAATATTCTTTATATTGTCTATAATTGGTGCTTTTACCTTCTTTATTATCCCGCATTTTACGAGTACCATGGGCGAGGAGTAATTGTGAATCTATATTTAAATATTTTTTATAGGGCCCTTAAAAATATTGTTACTCCTACGCCGCTGTTTTTTTATGACATAATATTTGACATTAACCCTCAACCACCTAGCACCTATTTTTGTCCTGTTACCACCACCGTGCGGTCGCAACAAATATAAGTTCCGTAACAAAACATGCAACTTTATACGCCAATGCTTCGTTTGAGCACCAAATATTTGCTATTAAATTATAAATGTCTTTAGGAACTGAAAAAAAATATATAGCAATTGTTTCGTATTTTTGTAAGTTTTTAACATAAAAAGTAGTAAAAAATAACCATCTTTTATTTTATTAAAATTATATTTTAATTTTATAAAACATTACGGTCTCTGAGACCGTAGGTAGGTGGTTGATGGTTAAAAAATAGTCAATTTTAAGAGTAGTTACTAACATTTAACAGCTTGCAAGGAATGACAGGGGTCATATATAGATGGCGTTTCAAAACTTTTGAAACATTTATTTTTTATTGCCAAAATGATTGAAAAACTACAAAAGGACAGATGTGTAGTTTCCGTTTTGTCGAGCTTGAATTTTTTTACGTATTATTTTGTTGCTCAGCGAGGATGATGAGTAAATAAAAGGTTTGGACTTAAGCGACATCTTGGTTTGTTCCTAGTACTAAGTCAGAAAACATGTCATGGTTTGGTCGGAATCTTTTCGAACAGTTATGTATTATTTGACACACGAGTTTTCACGAAAATAAAAAACTGCCGCAAGATCAAAGCTATTGTTTACAGGCAGTGCTCCATCTAGAAAGAGCGAGAGCGAAGATAATAAATCTATGGTTTTTAATTAACACGAAAATAGAATATATTTCTTTGGCAGAATATTGAGAAAAAATAACCTTTCCTCCATTGCCCAAAATATACCCCCTCAGCAATATGAAACCTAAAACTCTGCGCATCTATTTATAACAAAATCCACAACCTTAAAAATAAAATCAAGGAAGGCACACTTTTTTTAAACATGTCGGTCATTGCTCTCGTCTCTACTTAGGAAGGACACTTGTAATTTATAAATATTTTTCCCAGAACAATGGGCGTTACAATGCGGTAGGAACATCTAAGAAAGAATACCTTGTTAATAAAAAACCTAAATGAAATACCTACACATCCCTTATCATCGTAGGTTTATTAACTGATTATGATTCTTCACGCATCGATACTAATTTGTAAATCTATTTTAATAAGGAGACCCTCTATGGTGGTCCATTTATATTGCGTCAGCGGCTATTATATTTTATAGTTGATTGTTAAACTAAGTACATGTGCTAGAAGTTACATGGGTATGGTAATAGAATGATGTTTAAGTTATAATGGCATAAATGAATCGAGGGGACTACAACAATGAATGAGTAAAATAAATGTTTTTATCGATTGTGTGCTCTATATGTATGAGTTTCGTAATTCGTAGACTGTTTATAAAAAAAATTTTTTGGTGAATGAATAACCACGCAAATCGAAAATATACTATATTATTTAAAAAGTTTATAAGAACTTGAGTTATTCATTATGTACTGAAATTATTGCTGTCTGTAAAGTCGCTTTTTAAATATTTTTTTGTAAATAAATTTGATTTGATATAATTACTATGTTTATGATAATAAAGAGTTCTGTTATATTTAATAATGTATATGTTACGGCTAATACCCGAAGTGCGGCTACACCTAGTTTTAGCCGGTTAGAACATCAATAGGTTAGGTTAGTTAGGTTACATTTTTGATACCACCCAGAAAAAGGAGTCCCGCAGCGGGACTCCGTCGACTCATGATTGAAGCCAGTTTTTATATACATAGGATTAATTTTTTTTACAGTTTTCCATATATAAAACACTTCTAACCGGCTAAAACTAGGTGTAGCCGCACTTCGGGTACTAGCCGTAACATATACATGAGTTGATTCAATAAATAAAATTGTTTTTCACCTCGTTAAACGTTTTTTAGCGACTCTAGATTTACTAAATGGTATCTGATATTTCCAAAGATTCTATGATAAGTATAATCTTTCTTAATTTTATAAAGTATTCTAAGTATGCGCTAATCTCCTCATATCTTTGATAAATTTATCGTAGTTAGTCGGAAAATGACTAATGCAATAAACTTCATGACATACCTATAGGTTCTTTTGTAGTGTCATTTCCTTTTGTTGATAATAGAATCAACTGTAATTCAAGACTTATTCAATTAACTTATCAATTTGTTAATACTTATGTTATAAGTTTTAAGTAAGAGTAAATAAAAGGGAAAAATTGTTGGTCTATTTTTTTAAATACAAATTGCCATAGATGAAGTCAAGTAGTCCAGATATGGCAATAACTAGTTAGTGTTGTGATAAGTGATGTTATCATGTGTACTTAAAATGAATTTTGCAATAAAAGGACTTTAAGGCTTTTCCTTTCAGAACGCAATGAAAACTTTTTCTGTATGATGTTTATTCCTTTTAAACCACAGACTGGTTAAGTCATTATAATACATTCAGAAAAAAATGCACAATCATGAATAAGTGGAAATACACACAAATTACAAATTAGACATTGATATATCGTGACTATGGTTTCAATTCTTTAATGTAAAAAAGAAGATAGGCAGCCACACCGCACATAGATTTACGCTTAAAATAAGGTCACTTTTTAAAACTAAAAACCAAACTTTAGGTACTTTATGCACCGTGAGACCACACTGTACATTAAATAAACGCAAACTCATTAGGTCAATATTTTACGCAAACTCGGAAAATCCTCTTCCACTTACATAGTGTGATTATAAGTAAACACATACAGCCTTGACTTAAACAAATCATACTTACGTTATTATGTGGAGTGACTCTAGAAGTGATGGCGGTCAATAACTCAGCGGCCGCGGCGCGGACCACGTTCGATTCCCGGCCGTTGCAGAATATAGACAGGGCGAACTCAGCTAGCGATTCGTTGGGAATAGCTGTTGATAAACATAAATGCTAAATATGTGATTTTCTTTAAAACTAGAATTTGGTTATAATACTTGAAATAATAATTTAGATCCCTTTTTGGATAGCGAGAGGGATTGAGGTGGATGCACGTTATGAATAATTATCCTATCAAGTGGGCTTACTCATGATGTTTACTCTCACCGTAAATGCCAAACTAAGTTAGTCGAACACCAAAATTGGGATCGAACCAAGAACCTTCAGTATAGTAGTTCAGTACCTGTGAAAATAGGCAACCACGTCCACGGTAAATTCGTCAGCATATAACCTATATCCTACTAATATTATAAACGGGAAAGTTTGTGAGGATGTATGGATGGATGTTTGTTACTCTTTCACGTAAAAACTATTAGACGGATTTGGATGAAACTTTACAGTAATATAGGTTATACATCAGAATAACACATAGGGTACTTTGTACCGCGGGAAAACTTCTTATTCCCACGGGACCCCGTCTTCCACGCGAACGGAGTCGCGGGCGGCCACTAGTGGAACATAAATTGACGGCAGGGCAACTTGTTGAAAAACAATTCATGCCGATGTGCTTTTATCATTTGACGACCTCTGTGGTGCAGCGGTATATACACCGGACTGCTGATGGCCCTGGGTTCGATCCCCGGGTCGGGCCAATTTCGTAATTTTTACAGCGGGAAAACTTCTCATTCTTCTCAGACTTCCACGCGAACAGAGTTGCTGGCGGCCACTAGTAACCTATATTAGCTTAATAAAACAGTCATGTTTACCCTGCACAAGTTGTGGCGCCACCTGCGCGCGCTGCGCAAGCGCCGCCGCCACTTGTATAGCGGCGGCGCGCAGCTCGGGCCGCGCCGCGCGGGAACAACCCACTATGGCGCGGACGCACTCAGCGTCAAACACTTCGCTCCAACGCTACGGAATATATCACGATAGTTTTTTGGAAATAAGATGGTTTAAATCGTAATCATTATTAATATTAAATAGTATAAATCAAAGTCGCTTATCATGTCTGTTTGTATGTTTGTCCGCTAGCTCCTCCGACACCTCTACACGAATTAAAAGCGGTTTTCAACATTATTTAGGTATTACAGTCATATTTATTAAGAATACTATATTTCAATACAAGTGTGGAAAGGCTGTCATTACAACGAGTTCCGACTAATGTCTACCCGAGCCGAGGCACAGCTGAAGGCGAGGGTTGACAGGCGGGACGAGTTGCAATGACGGTTCCGCACGTGTACTGAACGACAATTTTTAATACAGTTGCGAAAAAATGAACCAATTTAATAAAATATAAAATTAGGATCGTAAATCGTCGAACTAACTCATTTTGTGCAGCAAACAACTAAACTCGCAAAGAAAATTTCTGGAAAATGGCGCCATTTTTTCTTCACCCATTTGGTAGGCAAAAGTTACTATGCCCATACAGCCAAGTCTTCAGTAGATTTTTTTTATTGATATGAAATGAAAATGAAGTTTAATGAGATAAAAAAACATAAAATCTGATATCGAAACAAACTAGTAGCTTTTTTTAGAAATATACCTACGCTACGTAAGTATTAACATGAATCATAAAAACAAAGTTTTTTTTTTAGTAAAAACTTAATGTTTGGTTAATTTTTCTTTTTAATAGACATTATTTTGACAGTTGGGAAAGAAAACGCACGAGTGCGGGAAAGGTAAAAAAAAGCACGAGTGTGTAATAGCCCACATCCCGAACGCTATACGTCCCTGCAATACGGCACTTTTTGAGCAACTGTATTAAAAAGTATGTATGGAATTCCATTTTACTATGTATTTTTTTGGTAAAGAACAAGAAACTTGTCATTGCTCGTGACAAATTTATTCTATAAATCGCAGATTTTTTGGCAGGTTGCCAAAAAACTTATAATAAATTTCAAAGTTTGGGAGCATGTATGCCTGTTAGTTTCTCAATCACGAAAAAAATACAGATCGAATTTGGATGAAAACTTACAGTTAACGTATGCATCAGAATATGTAACATAAGATATTTTATACTGCGGGAAAAGAGCGGTGGCTTTGTTAAAAAAATTAAGAGTAATGATTATGTAAAAGATATTCCAAGTCAATAACCTTATTTGAATAAGTGTAAGTAACTATAATTTATTACATAATTTTCACAGTAATACAACACCCTTTTTCCTTATAGTTTTCCTGTTATTTGATTAGTGCCATTAAGATTTGATTCGCTTCGTAGAAATAATAAAGCTTCCTTTCCTTATCAATTTTAAAATTGTATGACACAACTCTTCACTTGTAATACCTAATGTTATATTAGAAGTAGATATTCTTAGAATATTATAATCTATCTATAAATCAGATGTTTGTAAATAGTATTACAGTATATCTTCAAACATAATATGTAGATATGTAAATCCTACTTCCTACTAATATTATAAACGTGAAAGTTTGTGAGTATGTATGGATGTATGGATGTTTGTTACTCTTTCACGTAAAAACTACTGGACGGATTTTGATGAAACTTTACAGCAATATAGGTTGTACATCAGAAAAACACAATAATAGGGTTCTTTTTACCGCGGGAAAACTTTTCAATCCCACGGGAAACCGACTTCCACGCGAACGGAGTCGCAATTCAATATTTTTTAATGTGTATAGTTTCTCGAGTAACAATTTGTTTACATTTTATTGTGACAAAAATATCAAACTTATTCAATTAAGTCTTCCAACTTGCCACATTAAATAGATTGCAAAAAATTATCTTGTTATTAAAAAAAAAACAATATTAATAAAACCACCAATAAAAAAATATCTATAAAAAACAATCTACCACAATAGTATTTTCGGTTTCTAGATCAACTTCCAGCTAAAAACATCCCAACTTCTTACAGCATTTGCTGTATGTTACTTGTACGATGCTGCAATCTACCAACCTGCACCGGGACCCCCTCCTCCCGCACCCGGCCCATGACAGCCAGCACGGCCAGCACGGCGTCCAGCCGGCACGCCTGCCCCTTCCTGCCGCCCCCCGCCGCGCACCCCGCCAGGGTCCTGGATACGGTCTGCAGCACTTGGACTAGAGTGGCTTCGGAGAGACGGCAGTAGTGCGAGTGGAGGCAGTGGCGCAGGCAGCGGAGTAGGTCGTTTAGGTAGCCTACGTGGAATTTATAGTTGGTTATTTTCCAATTCTTCCACGCAAGGCTTCCACGCAAGGCTTCCACGCAAATACTGCGTGGTAGCCATGTGTCAACAGGAACGGGTCTTCTAAACTAATTTGGTCTCTTTCCAATTATGTACATGTTTATCACGCACTAATGGTGAGGGAAAACATCGTGAGGAAACCCACATGACTGGATGATTATCCATCATGTGATCCACCAACCCGCACTGAGCCAGCGTGGTGGATTACGGATCAAACCCACTCGCTATCCGAGAAGGAGGCCTGTACTCAACTATGGGACAAATATAGGCTATTATTTACTTATTTTAAATTTTCCAATTGTTAAGGACCAGTTAGGCAATCAATAAAAATGTCAAGCAAATTTGGTCTGCGTAAAATAGAAAAATATAGAGTTCTTCTTCCCCCCGGACCTCGGTAGAGAGTGAACGCATAATAACCGTGTTAAAATCTTAAAATTAACAAAAATTTAATTAATAAAGTCAAAAATACTGTGTTAAATAATAGGAGTGCATAAGTGTGCAGTGTATAGCCCAGCGCAAAGCTGCTGTCCTACCTCAACTTACGTCACTGGAAACATCGCAAAATAACAACAATAGTCATTCATCAACGTATGCGATCCTGGTAGCTGCCGTACCAACTCGACCTTGTTACATCGCAAAGAAACAAACAAAATAGCTTTGGTGTGACTGTTGTGTGCGCGCCTCTATGCGGCCGCTGTGCTCCTGGTAACTGCAGACCCAAATTCACGTCTTTTGACACATGTATGTTACGCATACTTGCTGGATAAACAATAAAAAAAACATCTCATAGCAACAACAACAGACAAGAAAAGAAACTGAGAAACACAAGTTGCCCGTCTACAATTATGCGATCCTAGTGGCTGCCATTCTTACTGGAACTTGCCTACTTGTAGGAAAACAAAGATAGAAAAGAAACAAATTGCTGAAAAGGACCGACTGCTGTACGCACCCCCAAGCGGCCGCTGTACTCCTGGTAACTGCCGACGTAAAACCCACATTCGTGGATCGAAAGCAAGCGTCACATACTTGTTTCACCTATGCAATCCTAGTAGACAACTCTACTAGCAACAACAAACAAACAAAAAACCTACTAACTCGTGGAAAGTTCGACTACACCCACACACACACACACTGTCCCTGCGACCCTAGTAACTTGCATTATTCGAGAGCCGTCATTCAATTTACTCCTATATCTCTTAGTGATTTACTGACAGATCGCCTGCACTTCATATTCGCCTAGTACTTTCAGCACAGAACTCCCAAAAATGCCTATTAATCGTTCACCACCCAATGTTCTGTCCCTGCCTACTACTGCATCGCTAGTACATTACTCGTCAGATCCTAATATATCTTCACGCATTGAAACTGAAAACCAAACACATACTATCGGTAACCCTTCTAAAAGGAAACGTAGTGGGAGTGACACAGAATATAATGCATCTGAGATCAAGTTGTTAGTAGAAGAAACTTTTAAATGTTTTCAGTCACAGCAACAACAGCAACTTTCAAAAATCTCTAATGCAATGGAAGAAATAATAGTCCAGAACCAAGAACTTAAGAAATCTGTAGAATTTATTGCTGCTAAGTATGATGCTTTTATAAATAAAATTGAGGCATTGGAACAAGAAAAAAAGGAAGACCGTAAACTTATATCACAATTGGAGGACAGATTGGAGAACCTTGAAAAACAGATGAGAGGTACAAGTTTAGAACTCAAAAACATCCCAAAAAAAAAAGTTGAGACCAAAAATGATCTTGTAGAGTATGTACAGAAGTTAAGCAATATAGTTAAAGTGCCCATACAATCTACACAAGTTAAGAATATTTTTCGTATTGGTACAAAACTGGCACAGGCACCCATTGTAATAGAACTTCACTCTGCCCTGATCAAAGAAAAACTTTTAAGTGCTACAAAACAATTTAACAGAGAAAATGCTAATAATAAATTAAATACTCACCATTTGAATATCAAAGATGCTCCAAAACAACCTGTTTATTTAACGGAATCACTTACATCTAAGAGCCGTCATTTGCACGCGCTAGCACGTGATTTCGCACGGTCAAATAGTTTTAAATACTGTTGGACCTCTGCTGGAAACGTGTACTTGCGCAAAGAAGACGGTGCGTCTTATATACGTATAAAAAATGAACAAGAAATGGTGAATCTCAATATTAAAAAAAAATGACTATTTTTGCATCCAATGTTTCCATTATTTTTTAAATCTTACTTTATCTTTGTTTTAAAAATTTTTACACACATATTCTCAATGTATTTACATTTTTATTTTATTATTTTTAAAAACACAATTACTACACACATACACACAAACAAAAACATAAATTCACACACTTACTTTGACAAATACACATATCTCAAAGTTATACAGTCCATGTATATTCGTCCTGAAAAACCCATCTATAAAATTCACACCTATAAATATAGCGAACTTTGAAAACTCAAATAACTTACCGTGCCAGAAAGTCTCTAATACTTCCGTTTTTAATCAAGTAATGAATGGGATTAACTATGTATATCCTTTGTCAGTAATTACCTTAAATATTAGAAGCATTCATTGTAACTTGGATAGCTTTCTAATTTATTTATCGAATTTTACAAAGCCAGTGGATATTATTGTTCTGACAGAATGTTGGATTAGCGAATCTCGACCACCTCCCCAAATAACCAACTATAATCTATTTTATACCAAAATAAAGCTTAACCAAAATGATGGTGTGGTGGTTTACATCAGCAAAGACATAACATCAGCATTTGTAAACGAAGAGGAAATTATTGCAGAAGCAAATTGTTTGAAAATTGATATTCATGACACAACAATAATATGCATTTATAGACCTCCATCTTATCAGAATATTACTACTTTTCTCGATTCTTTAAATAACCTTTTTTATAAAACAAAAACAAAGAACATTCTATTAACCGGTGACATAAATATTGATATCCTACCTGAACAACTGTCTAAAGATGCGTCTCTTTATTTGTCACAAATGGCCTACCATGGCCTCATATCGGCACTAAACCAGGCTACCAGAATTAACACATGTATTGATCACTTCTTGATCAAAACGCGAAAGCGATGGCAGTCGTTTGTCTTTGACAAACTAACTGATCACTCGCCAATTCTCATTATAGTGGAAAATGTCAGTAATGAAAACTCACCCACTCTTCTTACAAAAAAGATGATCAACTTCGAAGCTGTTAGAGACTCACTCTCTCTTACGAACTGGGATGAATTTTACTTGATAAAAGATGTAAACACAGCTACTAATGAACTGACTGACCTCCTTAACAAAGTGCTAAAAGCCAACACGAATACAATAAACCTACCATCCAGGAAAAGGCCCCTTAAACCATGGATTACTACAGCTATTATCCGTTCTATTCGCAAAAGAAATATGCTGTACAAAAAACTTAAACTTACACCGAATGATGATAATTTGGTAAACTACAAAAACTACAGGAATGTATGTAACAATATCATAAAAACAGCAAAAAAAATATACTATGACCGGCAATTTGAAAAGAATAGTGGTGATAATAAAAGAACTTGGGACCTCATAAAAGAGTTGGGAAATTTAAATAACAATCAAGACAAAAATACCTCTACAGCGCTCCTACAACTTGGAGAATCAAAAACAGAATCCTTAGATAAAGTAAATACCTTCTTCACAAACATCGGAAAAGATCTTGCTGACAAAACACTTCAAAAACTTGGAACCACGGAGGAGGCGTTAGCGTCAAGAATAAAGCATACACATTCTCCAGTCAACTCGTTTTCCCTGTTCCTAGTCGAAGGTCAAGAAATAATAAATATCATAGATGGCTTAAAAGCTGGTAGCTCTCCAGGTTATGATAACATTCCGACTAAACTGTATAAGAAATGTAAACTGGAACTTGTCTTGCCAATCGCACATATTTCAAACCTTAGTTTTACATCTGGCATTTTCCCCACTATCTTAAAATCGGCTATTATCACACCTATTCACAAATCAGGTGATAAAACTTTATCGGCTAATTACAGGCCCATCTCTTTACTCAACGTCCTTTCCAAAATACTGGAGAAACTAGTTAATAATAGGCTGGTTACGTTTCTTGAATCCAATGGCCTGTTATCTAAAAACCAATACGGCTTCAGGAGAGGCAGGTCAACAGAAGATGCGGTTCTACAGCTGACTTCTACCGTAACAAAGAGTCTTGACCAGGGACAAAAGTGTCTCGGGGTATTTCTAGACCTACAAAAAGCATTTGATTCAGTCTCGATCCCACTATTACTTGCCCGTATGGAACGTTTCGGCATTAGAGGTACACCCCTTCTATGGTTCAAAGATTACTTAACAAACAGAAGTCAGCGTGTCAGAGTTAGTGGGACCATAAGTAACGAAGCTAAATGTACACACGGTGTACCGCAAGGAAGTACGTTGGGACCTAGTCTGTTCCTGCTTTATGTTAATGAACTGTGTGACATACAATTACAAGGTGCTAATACCCTGATGTTCGCGGATGATACTGTACTTCTTTTTAGAGCCAAAACTTGGAAGATAGCATTTAATTTAGCTGAAAGTGGTTTGAAAAAGGTTAGTTCCTGGCTAGAGGACAGTTTATTAGCACTGAACCCTACTAAAACAAAATGCATCACATTTTGTATCACTAATGCTACCTTACCAAAACAGAAATTTACCCTAAGAGTGCATACCTTCCCGTGCAATAGAAAACCTTGTACCAAGACTTTGTGTAACTGTCCAGAAATACAAACGACAACGAATGTCAAGTACTTGGGTATTATCTTGGACTATAAACTTACATGGAACCTACAAATTTCTGCAGTAAGCGGCAGGATAAGAAAATTGATTTTTGTCTTTAAAAATCTAAGAGACTATGTCCATGATATTCGACTCATTCAAATTTATAAATCTCTTGCTGAGAGTATCATCTCCTACTGCATATGTTCGTGGGGAAGTGCATGTAAAACTTACCTGATAGAAGCAGAAAGAGCCCAGAGATGTCTCCTAAAAGTCTTAAAGCGATTCCCTTTTCGACATCCTACAGTAGATTTATACAAAACCTGTAAAGTTTTGTCTATTAGAAAACTTTTTATCTCCCGATGTCTCTGGCGCTACCATGTTAAAACTGCTCTCTTTCTCAGAAATAGGATTGTTGCATCTAAGTTCCCTAAACCTATGTGTAGAACTGAATTTGCAAAGAGAAGATATTCTTACATCGCTCCTCTTTTATACGACATTGTATACCCAAAACTAAAAAGATCGACATTTTGTAAGAAATATAAGTTTAACAAAGTGGTCCTGACTTGGTTGTTCAAGCTTGACTACTATGTTACTGAAGAGCTGTTCCATACCTAACATAATTATTTTTCTTTGAATAGGATGTACTTTTATATGTTATGTTTTTCTTAATTTTTGATTACAATTATTTTAATTTTATCTTTTTTCTGCACAATTGAACTTAAATTTACACACACACACACACACACAACACACACCCAAAACACACTCAACACTCACATACACATACACTAACTCTTTTCTTTATAACTTTGTGGTTGTAACGATATTTATGCAGTTACTATAGTTTATTGATTTGCTATCTTGTAACTTGTTTAATGTATTATCTGTTCATAATTCGTTATGACTTTGTATTTTAATTTAGTGGGGAAGACACTGTAGCCTGTCCCACAGTTTCTAAACTACTGCAGGCTGCAGGGACTCTCAATTATTGTAATTACTGTATAAATATAAATAAATAAATAAAAAATAAAAAAAATAGAGTTTTTACGGCATTCTGAAGGATATATTGTAAAAACCGCATAAATTTTAATGAATAGAAGTGTAAAAATGTTCTGAATATATAAACAAGGGACAAAGAACTAACTCACTTACTAATCGTACCGAGTCCGTAGATTTTTTATTTTACTAAGAAAGCAAAAAAAGAAGAAAAAGTTCAAGTTTAAATCTTATTATAATTTTTAACAGACTTCAAATTCTCACCTAACTTATGAAAGTTCTTCAAGTCGATCCTCTCCAAACAAGCTATCAATATCTTCACCAGGCTCTCCATCCTGCTGCTGTCATAATCGTCTTGACACTCCAACACTTTGACACATCGCAGCAGGATTTTGACAATTTGTATATGCAGTTGTGTCACTTCGATGTCGTCTTGCGCAGATTGTTGCGGGTAGATTTGATCACGGCTTAGAAGAGAGATCACGGATACGTCGTTGCCAATGAAATAAGGTTTTATCCAAGATATTATTTTGCCATCTGAAACAATTGGCTAAATCAAATACATTTTTTTTTTAAATATTATGACCTACCAAGTAATCTCACAGGTGCTATTATTTAATACAGAATCTTGACTTTTGAAATTCCTTGTTACTTAAATAGACAATGCACAGTCAAACAAATTTTAAATAATCAGGTACCTAATAAACTTTAACACTAAACGGATATTTCAAACCAACTAATGTTGTTTTCCTGATTAAGAATAACACCAATATTTTTAACCTTAAAAGAGAATTTAGTTTAAACCACAACACTACGTGCAAAACAGCATGTTTTTTTGTTTCATAATATCTAAGTCGCTAATTCTGTCTGTTTGTATGTTTGGCTTTTAACTCCTCCTAAACCAGTTGAGGGATTTTAATGCGGTTTTCACCATTGTTTAGGTAATTTTTTCATTTAAATTTGTAAATAAAGAACGATCGGAAAAAGTTTTTTTAAGTTAGCCAAAAATCAATGTTTCGTGAGCAAGTCGGCAAAAATTACACCATTGCGAAGCGTGGGCGGGTCGCTCGTATATAATAATTTGATTTCGAGGATGTCAAATGTGGCCCTTTGTTTTTGTATAGACAAAAGACTTCAGTTGAGACATAACATATTTAACAACTTTTTTCTTCTGCAGTCAAGTTGTTTTGTAACAACCCTTTCTGTGTTAAATTATTAGTTGTACAGGAATTACAATAACGCTGAATATTACGGCGGCACTGCTTTTTTGTATTTGCAGCTTACAACTAATCCCAAATTATTAACATGAAATTCCCTTACCATTAACATCGGCTAGCTCCATAAAAACATTGATAAACCTCATCAGAGCTATCAACAAGGTGGTATCCCTTATTGAAGCCGGTGGAGAGCACAGGAACCTTCTAAAATTGTGCCAGGGAAGCGAAGCCAGGTCGGCGGGCTTAGTTGAAGATAGTCGGGTTATGTTTATGTAGCTGCAAATGTTTTGTACTTCAGGAAGGGGTCGGGAGTATGTAAATTTAGAAAAAGTTGGTAAATGCTAGTTTACAAAAGACAACTAACGAAGGATATGTTGATATAGATCGTGATCGGAATAAAATGTTAAGTGAGCATAAAAGCCTAGAATTTTACTATAGATAGGAAATTATTTACTGTCAATGGAATGAGGAATGTCAAAACCATAATATAAAAATCTACTATTAAACTTTTAAGATCAATATAAACTTTTTGATATTCTATAGCAATAAAATAAAATCTAAATGGTCTATAAAATAGTCTACTAATCAAAAAAGGTTAAAAAAACAATGATTATGCAAAATTAGAGGATATCATATGGTTTTGACACTTGTAACCAACACGACTAGTGTTACTACAAGCTTGGGTCTAATCTTACCTTTCCAACAGATTCACCGCGTGCAACACCTGCGCGTGCGTCGTCGCATTCTCCATCGCCAGCAACGCCTTCGTACAACTCGTTATTGGACACGCCGTTCTCAACGCGAATACGTCTCGAGTTGTCAACGTCATGCAGAGGGGCATGGAATTGGCAAGTGGCATGGAGTGTGTGTGGGGGTGTGAGGGGGTGTGAGGGTGTGAGGGGGGGTGAGGGTGTGGCGGGGGGGTGCGCAGGAGTTTGTTTCCGTCGTAGGCGCTCCACCAGCGGACGCGGACGGCGGCGCGCCAGTCTTCAGAGGACATGAGCCAGTCTGGTGGTGATGTTGGGTTAGTTAGCAGTAGAAGATCAGGTTTTTATATTTATTTAAGAAATCAAAGTCGCCATACGTGTGTTTTTATAAGTAAAGTACGATTATTGCTATGGGAGAACTTAAAGGCTTTTAATGTTTTATTAGAAACTTTCAAATGAAAAAATTTTAAGTGTGCTTAGATTGATGGTAGATTTGGACGAAATTTCTATATGAGAGTAAAAACGACGACTCGATTCGTCTAAAAATTTAATAAAAACACAAATTAAATTTCATATGAATTATGTATTTTTTTAGAGATGAAAGCTTTTATTTCTTTAGGACCAGTGCGCGGCTATCAAATTGGAAAAAAGTTACAACCGAAGAAAAAACAAGTTTCCAAACTGTCTACAAATGATTACTGACGGAATCTCACAGAAGCAAGACAAATATTACAGTTGAAACATAGCTAACCCAAAATCAAACAAACAAATACAATAAAGCAAACTTACCAACAGCAGAATGCTCCGCATTCGGACTAACACCCCAATATCCACTAACACTAAACGGCAGACTGGTCCTATCCACCACACACTGCGGCAACGCTGGGACTCTTCGTCTCTTCTTATCCAACTCTTGCAGACAGAAGCCGGACCAGGCTATCAGAGATAGCACTTGAGCTGACATCAACACTGAAGAGTCGTTGGAGGGGAAGGAGAGGATCACTGGAAGAAGACATGTATGTGAGAAGTGTCAAAATGGTATGAAAAATATTATTTTTGATTTCTGAAATATTTCTTACTCAACGAATGATAAAAGAAACTAAATATTTCACAAAGAAAGAAATAAAAACTTTAAATAAATAAAAATCAAAACACACAAGACTACGAGTAGGAGAAACAAAAATCCTACCACGTGTATCTACTTTAGTTTTTATAATAACAAACGTAGACCTTATAAATATAGGAACGTCAGTCATTTAATTAAAACGATAAGCCCTTTAAACTTTTGACTTAGCTTATACAACATGACATTACTATCTTTTTATCATATTTTCATAAAATAAGTGACTCACCTCTAAACAATAGAAGTGGTAGATCAGGAATTTTGATTAGATCGTGTCTACAAGCAAAGCTCACACTGTTTATAATCGAGACACAACTTATAGCGCACTCCGGGAAGGCTAGATAGTCGTCCACTCGTAACGACATTCTGAAATAAAAATAATATGTAACATATAAGTTTTAGAATTAAAGTAATTTTAAGAGAGTCTCCCCGTTAACGTCTCAAGAAAATATATAATAAATTTAACTACAAATATTTCTAGAACTTAACTATGTCGAAGGCAAACTAGACTTACCTAAGCAACTCGCTAATCTGTCTAAAAAATATGCCCTTATTACACAAAGTAATTCATAAACAAACCACTAAAAAATGTAAAGCGTTTTTCTTTAACGTTAAGGTTTTGACACTGGTTTAAGAACATTTAACCAGTGTCAAAACCTTACCATAACGTCTTCCACTTACCTCAACAAAGCAATTATAAGTTTAACCCCATCGCCCTGTATGAAAGCGGCATGCAATTCCTGCTGCCGCATCATCACAGTCAATTGTTGCAGCGAGCTCCTTCTAACGGCGGGGTCTAGAATGGACGCGCTTGTGGATTTTGACACGTAATCGTGGCCGAGCTCGTCGAGGGTTATGTCCTGTTTTAGGACTTCGAGGATTTGCAGCAGGCCAGTAGTCTGAAAGGAATGCTTTTTATAATTTCGTAAAATTATGAGTTAAATTCAAATTAGCACGACCCGTTCAATGTTTTTTGGAAGAGTGGATTTTTCGGGAGGCCCCAATTTTTGAAAACTCGAAACCAGGCCATACTAGATCAAACTAGATCAGTAGACATGCAACTGGTTTATATGAAAAAGGAGACACTATTTCATTAACTTAACTACTTGCTCACTTACTCTCATGCTCATTTGCTTACTTGTTAAAAATTCATGATACGCAAATATGCGAATGAAAGTAAAAACCTTTTCAAAATTATCTCATGGTTTGGGACAAAATATCCGATACACATACAAACAGATAACCACTATATACTAACTTAAATATATAGAGGATAAGCAATTGTAGTTACCTGAGCAGTTTTAGTAGGAGAACTAGACTCGACAACATTGAACCCCTGTGGTTGAATACCGCGCAGTGAATTAACCAACACGTCCGAACTTAATAGCTCTTTCGGCGGCAAATACTTTTCATCATCTGGATTAATATATTGATTTTAAATCACAACAACATAAACTTATCAAAATATATAATAGAAATAAAATTACCATAGTATTAAAAAAAATGATGTGGAATTACTAAATTGAGAAAGCCTCATGTTAATTATAGTGCCAAAGAATAAAAACATTTTTTTCAATTTCAAGTTCTTTGAACCTAAGAAACAATGGAAGGCATATAAGCATGGTTTTGTTATAAAAACACTAAACATTGCCATATTTGGCGCGGGGAGAGGTAAGGCTTGCTGTAATTTTGACTGATGCCATTAGATGAAGTCACAATAAGAATGCCACTTGCGTTCATTGATATACTGCCATAGAGCAAATATTTAATACCTCACTCTTATAACTCTCAATCGATTATAACATGTAGTTAAAGGTACAAAAACTTACTCTTTACATTTCCACAGAATATCATTTTTTCTATCAGTTTTTCTAACTAAACCAAGTTAACTTACCTAAAAGTCTACAGATAGAATGTGCAGCGTCATACTGCACCGGCAGACACTTGACAAACATGAGTCTGGTGAGTCCCCACGACACCTCGCAGAGGGATATGCCCATACACTCCGCTATGTCCAACTCTAGCGACTTGCTGATCGCTTGGCCTACCAAACAAAAACACTAGTGTCAAAATAATCAATATGTACAACCGTTTTTTTGAACTCCGGTTTTGGCCAAAACAAATCGGAATATCTACTTTTTCGTGATGGAATCATGAACGCTAAACATCATTACTTAGTTTAAAGCTAACACACTGATCGGGATTATTTGAATGTTTAAACTCCTCCCAAACCACGTAACGGATTTTAATATTAATTTCACCAAACGGTATTTTATACCATTTCGAAGCTTGGGCGGGTCAATGATGTTAATTTTAAACTTCTATCGTCGTAAATTCAACAAAGAATAATATAACAAAGGTCCATACCCAAAACACTATCATGAGCCACATAAGCCTGCAATAATGGCAGCACGGGCAGCAAACTGGCGAACACGCGCCACCAGCCAGCCTCGTTGAGCACCATGCGCCCGCGCAGCAAGTATTGCATTATTTGAGACGCGCTGTCTTCTACCTAGTTAAAAAAAAATAAGTTTAAGGGTAACTCGAGATTTCTCAAAAGATTGATGGTAGCAATAGAAAAGTACTTTTAACTGATATTGCGTTAAAAAAGTTAGTGTATAATGTCAAAATTTTATGACAAATAAATGTAATCAAATTTTGACAGTAAATACTGTCATGATATCTCGATCAAATTACGAATTATTTTCAATTCAACAGTTTTAAATAATTTAAACAAAGGTATATAATTGTTTGAAACGACGTTTGATATACGTACATCATTATTTATACTAATATCAATTAATCAACCCACCTCTTTCAGGTTTGAAGAAAGCCCATGACAGCATATTTCCGTCAGTATGCTGACGTCACACAACAATATCAGACACTCTTCATTCTGAGCCTGATCCTTGTCATCACCGACTAATATCAACCGCACCATTTCTTCCAGCATTTTATAGAACTTAACTTTAACCCAATCCACGTGGTGCGCCATAAGATGCAACGCGATATTTCTAGCCAGTGACCAATCGCTGTCATCGAAACTCATGCTTTTGCTTTTCTTGAGTATGATATTTGAAACTTCTTCAATAAAACCTTCGTTCATATGAACCTCTAGGCTTGGTAAAGAGTTTTTGATGCAAATGAGAACGGTTTTGGAGCTGCGACAGGAGTTCTTGTTCTTCATGAACTGAACTGCGCTCTCCATACTCGTTGCAAGCTTTTTAAGCTCTTTGTATTTTGCCTTGTGCTCTTGGTCGACGGAGGTTTTTATACACTGAAATAGATTGTAAATTGAAATTGTTTGTTTAAGTTTTTGATTACTAAAAATATAACAAAAAAGGATACACCCAAGTTTTACACAGATGCATTTTTACCGACATGATCACAAGCATTAAAATTTGGCTCATGAGTGAAACTTTTTTAAAGATGTAATGCACTAATAAACTGATCAAGCTATTAAAAACTATATCAAAATTTATTGCACGAGAAGAAATAACGATAAACATGTTTTATGCGACAGATAATCCATTTATCAAAATAAAATACATCTAACTAAAAAGAGTCCATTTTCTCGAAACCAAAACTTTAATAATCAAGAATTGTTCCCAATACGCTCTAGCCTTACAAAAACTTACTTGCAAAACATTCCCAATCCTCTTCCCCAAGCTCGGATATAGCAAATCCACCGCGGGGTCAAGTTGCGCTGTTTGCATCGCCTGCACCAGTACAGACGGGGGCAGGGCCGAGTGCCGCGACCAGTTCAACAAGACCTCCGCGATGGAGACCAGGCGAATCCAGGCGGCGCGGTGGTGGCATCTGTCCGCGTCTTCTTGGTGGGATTTCCTTGGAGAATGGCACTTAGATTTAGTAAAGACTGATATAAGGTTGGTTAAAAATGATTTGATGCGTCATAGTTTTAAAACGTCGAAACTACACGAGAGTAAAAAAATATGTAATAAATCGACCGCGGGGTTAAGCTATGATGGGTTATGACTGCACTAAAGTCCCGCGACCAGTTCAACAAGACCTCCGCGATGCGTCTGCGTCTTCTTGGTGCGATTTTCTTGGATTTGGTAATAGCTGATATAATATTGGTTATAACAAGATAAAGGTAGAAATTGGCCTATGGGTTATTCTAGGTCGACGCTTTTTGAATACTATAGAGTCTTCATTTTTCGAGGTTTTTTAATCTCTTGCGGATTAGGGACTTTACTATTTATGATTTGATCATGCATATTATCATAATTCCATTAATTTCGAGGTGGAATCATAGCCTAAAGACCACTCTCTACTCTAAACATCTATCCATTAAGCGGGCAAAATACGCCAGAAAAAGTATCGGTTAAGCTTTGCCATTGTAACATTCAAACGTTCTGTGAAATGCCTTCAGTCGAATTGTATCAAACAAGTTGATATGATATAATTATATATAGAATAATTTTCAATAAAGACAACGCAAGATTAAATAAATATAAAGGTTCAATAAACCGACAGAAAACGAAGAAACATTCAATTATTACCTGTACTTCGCCATAAGATCACCAACCAATCGCATCACCATGCAACTCTTGTGTGCGATATCTCTTTGAGTTTTAGTGCTGTGCTCCATACTCCAAAACGTCTCACTAACACAGTCTAATAATAATTCTACTAGAGCCTCCACTAAATTTAGACAGGTGTTCAGATCTTTCTGCAAGATAACAAAGCTTATAATTCCTTGTTTTGAGTACTAAAAGTTTATGATAAAATAGCTTTTCGCCGGCAATTTTGGAAATAGTAGCTATATATTCTTATTAGAAATTTCAGAAAAAGATTATTGCTTATTTCACTCTCTTAAAGGTCTTTTTATTTTCTGATGTATGCAGCCTTGTACATACTTAATTCCATAAAAATCAATCCAATGGTTTAAAAATTTCCATAGGTTAAAAATTGCATTATATAAAGTGAATTAATTCATTTTATTGCTTACCAAATCTAGTATTTCAGTCCTCTCAACAGAATCTATCAGCACAATACTTCTATTCATCGTAGACAATATAGAGTTCATTGTATCCAGCGCGTAGATCGGAGCTGGTAATTGTTTCAGAGCTGCCAACGCGTCCTCTTGTATACAAGGAGTGGATATGCCACCTCCAATGTTTTCTAGCTCCAATTCAAAACCATTGTCTTGGGTTCTGACTCCACTTGATGATTGGTATTCCTGAAAATATAGAGTGTACCAATTGTAAGAATTTTGATTTAATTTTCAAACAGTACTTGTGCTGGGATAATAAAATGTTGAGGTATAGTAAAAACAACTTAATCGAAAACTTTATAAATTTGTAATTTTATGTATGTTATTAAAGTCTTACTAAAGTCATTATCATTTTAAAATAAGCAGCGTTAATTCCGCTACAATTACGTTAACTTTATAGTTGTCGCTTATCTACACCATGAAGGAATGAACCAAGTCTACTTTTAAGGTTAAAGGTTTTTTTTTCTATATTTACCTCCACTCTTAGACCTTTTAATATTAACCCCTACTTACCAATGCCAAATCATTGATTAGATCCAAAGAAGTCAATTGCAATAAACGTCGACGTAGGCTCTGTGTTATGCATAAAAGCACATACAAAGCTTCCCACGGCTTGCCTCCGTGTTCACCTTCGGTAATTGATACCAAACTCTAAAAAAACATATAAAAGCCTGAAATGCAGGTAAAACTCGCACATGTAGATTTTCGTAAGTACAGCTTTCATAGGCATTTTATATATAGTAACTCATTTGTTTTCCAAACTTTTCTCTGCTAACATAGTACATATACACAGAATAAATGTAGTGTACTCTCTAGTTTTAATATGATTTACCTTTACTATAGTAGGTCTATTCAAGAATATTTCAGCTGGGAAGTCTCTTAAGAAAACATCTCTGATGAACCGACAGCATCTTCTGATGGACTTGACCAGTCTCAAGGCGTCTTCAATCAGGAATATTGTCTTGGATTCAGATGGACCAAGATCTACCCATGGGAACAATAGGACTTTGATTCCATCAGTGTGGCAGCTATGAATAAACAAATTAATATTGTGGTATGAATGCAACATGTATATTCCGAAGTCCATCAACTAAATATCCCACTGAACAATATTAATGTGTAGACATATAGTGTCCTATTATGTTGTTAACAATTTCAGGCTATACTCATGGTTTAATTTGATTTACCTGTTGTTGGTATGTCTATCAGTATCATCTCCTGAAACGGAACTTTCCTTGGATGAAGGTTTGAAATTTGGTCCAAGGTTGTAAAAGCCATTACTAGAGCCTCCATCACTGTCTGTACTAAAAGCAAAATGCTGAATAAATATTAATTATCTCACAAAACGATTATTAAAAAACATTCAATTATTAACTACTCAATTAACTTCAAATTATAATACATTATTAAGGGAGTTATGTTTTAAGTTTGAAAGCATTGCTGGATTCAGTTAAGTCATTAAAGATGCAATATTTGAATGCCCATTCCTTGTTTCTTTACCTGGCTAGGGAAGGAATCATCAAGGGAGGAACAGCAATGTTAGTCTCAGACTCCATAGTGTTAATAAATCTTAAAGTTTCCAACAAATCTTCATAAATAGGAATAGCATTAGGCTCGATTTTAGGCTTAATTTCACCCAAACTGGAAATTATCTTCTTAATGCCAAACTCTTGGGCAATATAGGCACCTGACTTTGTCTGCAACATATTACAATACTTGGTTTTACACTTTCTATCAGAAATAAATCATCAAATTTTGCTGCTTGTTATTTAATTAATTTAGAACTTAATCTTGGAAGTTTGTGGTAGGACAGTTATGTATGGAATTATTTTAAAAAGGTTTAGCTTGAAAATGATTAGTAAAATTACTTATAAAAAAAAATCTTATCATTATTTTATCAGACAAATCAATTTATTCAAAAAAATTATGATGCTTTGAAAGTTTACATTTAGTTTCACTTACTTTTATTAGAGTCATATAAAACTAGTTTATTTAAAAATGGTGACTTACTTTCACAGTAGTTAATAGCAATTCCAATGCCTCAGTCTGCCGAGTTGGTTGCGAGACATGGAACCAGGCCAGAAGAGCCTCCAGTAGCTCCCTAGTACACGATATCTCATCCTCAAACTCCCAGCCCAATCTCAATTTAGCAGTTAGAAGACACAACGCACGTTCGCGGATTTCCTTTAATGGGTGATCTATAAAAATAAGTTCAATAAACCATAATCAATCTTTTAGTTAGAATGTTTGTGTAGAAAAAAGAAATAGTTAATAACTTACTCAGCTTTTTAACGTATGAACTAAGAACTTCGGTAGAAGCCATGTTATACGGGCCAGCCGACTTTTATACTAACTAATGTAATGCTATAAAATAAAAGAATCATTAAAAACATATATAAAACAATTAACTATCAGATTGCCATAATGAGCAACAACGGTTCCTAATGTTTGTTTTAATTTGAAAGATGTGCCGGTATATCTGTTTATTTTCTTTTCAAACTGTCATTGTCAGCCACTTCAATAGTGTATCCAAAGATAAATTTCCTTTAGATATATTTATTAAATATATAATTTTGTACTTAGACCACAGATCACCCCCTAATAGGTTCCGCATTAGAGGCTACGACTTATGTTTCGCCACTATGTGATTTAGAACATACTGCAAGCCACGCCTACATTTTTGGATTTAGTCATGACCAACCGTCAGACACGTACGCATCCGTGTCACTCCGTATTTGTGCATAGAAAATTTGTTTTTGTGGAGTTCAACTTGCGTTGGTTTATTTATTGTTAACAAACAAAGGATATCTCTTTCTATCAGTACAAATATATATACGGTCATCTCATTTTCTTAAAGAAGCACGAATTTACCCGAGTAATATTAGAGTTTGAAAGTTATACGTCAACGCTGTCGATGTATCGATATTTTTCGTAAAAAGAGGTTGCTTAACTTTTAACCAAATTTTAAACTAGATATCGTGTAGTACCCTCTAATTAGGTAAAAATATTTACTTTGAATTTATAAATTAAAAAGAAAACTCACGCAAACTTAGGCCAAAAATTAAAATTGCGAAAATTTTAGATTTCAAACATAAAGTGTAAAAATAAAGATTTACATTTGTAAAAAATGTTTGCTCTCTCATTAAGAGTTAACAAAATATTATCTAGGTTAGACAAAAAACAGTCTAATGCCTACTTAAAAAGGCTTCAAAATGTTATAATAGCTTTAGTACTTGTCCCACAGTTTTGGTACCATAGCAATAATTGATATGAATAAAATTTCTAGTAGTGCTAAAAGTTTTTTTGTTGGTCGGCACTTTTCTAATTTGGGCTCAACATTAACAGTCTTATTTATTATAATAAAAAAATGAAGGCCAATCAACCAGGTAAATGTAAATCTGTAGATATTTTTATTAAACGATATTTATAATTTATCGATACTTTTATCGAATACTTACATCACTATTTTATCACTTTTTGACGGGTGCATCTTAGAACGTTTTTGAACTAGCCAATCAGAATGTCATTACTTCCTCCCCCGCTCCTCAACTTTTGGTGACCCTGATACAACGTAAATGTACGAACATGCGGAATCTATTAGGGGGTGATCTGTGACTTAGACTCAGAACTCAGACTTACACTTTCCTTCGTTTGAATGATTTGGAGTGGTTTATGATTTTCCTACGCAATGGCTTTAAAATTTTGTTATATAAGCAGGAAAAAACGACATTAAAAAAGGTTTGCGCTAGAATTAAGCATTATTGTTTTAAAAAAAAACATTACAAATAAACTTTAAAGTAATCCACAGTTTGGCAATACTATCAATCAACCAAACATACTTAAAATGCTGCCAATCTGAAGGAATATATTTACATAAAACCCGCCCACGTTTCGCAATGGCGTAAATTGGCCCGACCTATTCCCGATACGTTTAATTTTAGTTAACTAAAAAGTTTTTTTTTCAGATTTTTCTTGATTTACAAATTTTAATGAATAAATTCCCTTAAAGATCGCGAAAACCAAAGTAAGATCCGTTACGTACTTTAGAAGGAGTTAGTGGACAAACAGACAGAAGTAGCGACTTGGATTTATATTATGTATGTAATGATGATGATAGAACTAATAGTTATTTTAAGCCGCTTGCTCTGTAATCTGGATAATAACTATGTGGTTATTTTATAAACAAAATATATAAAAAAATTGAAGTGTTTGTTTTGAGCATAATAGAAAACAAATAAATTACTTTCTTGTGTTAAAGATAAAAAAGTGTTTAAAAGTTTGCTACTCTCTCAGTCGGACGACTGAATGACTAAATGATGTTTTCATTGTTCATTGACAATGTGAGCTATGGGGCATGGCATAACTATATAAATATTGACTTCTTACTTGAAAATACAAATACTATCTAATAATATTTCCATTAACATTCCCTTATATAATTGTTCATTGATAGCGAATTCTTTAGAACTAAAATAGTTTCAAAAGCATCGTTATCGTTATTTTTTTAAGGGATTTTAGACCTATAGTCTGGCCACCGAGAGATTGCGTTTGTGACACATGCCATTAGTGTTGGGGTAAAAAACAACATTGATAAATCATTTTTCAATCAACAGAAAAAAAACTTGCTTATCTTATTTATATTTTATTTATAATATAAAAATAGTTTTATGTTGTTACGAGTTAAAATCTAGGTAAAATAATAAAAAACAAAATCGAAACAGTATTGTTTTATTGTAGGAACGTAAATAATTAGATTAAAGACTAGTGGCCGCTCGCGACTCCGTTCGCGTAGAAGTTGGTTTCCCGTGGGAATGCGAAGTTTTCCCGGGGTAAAAAGGTCCCTTTATTCTTTCATACATATATTTTTGGTTCCTAGAACCGCTTTCGCAGCGCACGCAACGGAAGCCCTCAAGGATGAATAATTTTCCCCGTTTTTTTTCCCATTTTCCATTATTTCTTCGCTCCTAATAGTTGCAGCGTGATGTTATATAGCCTAAAGCCTGCCTCGATAAATGGTCTATCCAACACAAAACAATTTTTAAATTCGAACCAGTAGTTCCTGAGATTAGTGCGTTCAAACAAACAAACAAACAAACTCTTCAGCTTTATAATATTAGTATAGATACTTGTATAACGTTAATTTTGAAGCTAAGCCCAAGGTCGAAAAGAACTAGCAAGAAAATCCAACTGCTGCCTTTTTACAAACGAAACTCAAAAGCATTGTATTGGCAATAATATGGTATAAGTCTCAGCACCCGATGACCGTACTGCAGAGCCAATTCATCTATTTCATATCGAACATTAGCCGATTTATTTTCTTTCACTAACCGCAATAGTTATGCTTCAAGCATATCCATATTTACGTCGATATCATGTTTTTATAACCAAGCTACTTATTCTGCTTTTTTATTAGAAATTGATTGATAACTTTAAAATTGACTGATATTTTTAGCACATCCCTACGAAAATATGATGTTGTTTACATTTTTAAAAATACATATTTTATCAGTAATTATTACCCTTACAGTAAGCCATCAGTTCTAAAATTTAAAATCAGTGTGTTTTAATATCATTTTATTGCTTATTATTTGTTTGTAGGGTCAAAATAGACGACTTTTTTTTTGTTTGTTTTCGTAGACGGCCTTTCAAAGTTACCTCGTTATGTCAAACACAATGTGTCAGGAACGCATTCTCTCGGTGGCCGGACAATAGTGTACTTTTTGAATTCAAATTCAATCTCAGGAATCGTTTGATAAAGAAAAAACTTAAGTGAGCGATTACTGATATTATAAGGTGTTTTTAATGCGTTTGATGAAGTGTTTTTTTAATTATTTCAATAGAAAAATAAAAAGCTGCGTGCCAATACCGTTGTTAGTTTGCATTTTGTATTTTGGTTTATTGCTTTAAAATCCATTTCGCTTAAAAAAAACAAAAAATGTTATTTCCCTTAAAACTCGATTTGACAAAATCTATATCTTACTATATAGGTATTTTAATACTAAGTATATAGGTATCTTAACAAAAGTAACAAAATAAACTTTTGTTAAAATAATCTGTCAAAATTTTGTAACTTAATCAAAATTCAGTTTGTGGAGGCTTTTAAGTGGCTCTAAGATAATTAAGATTTCATAAGTGTATTTTGGATTGTAGACTGTGTGTGAGCTACCTTATACCATTAAATAAAAAAAGCTTATGCATTAATTTAAACAGACCTGTTAAATGATAATCAAGAATCAAACAAAATCATTCATGTTAAAGATAAACCACAACCAATGTCCAATTAAAACAAAGTACCTTTTGATTAGTATGCTAAACTAAAGTTGACTCATAAATCGACTCTCGCTCGGAAGACGAAACCAAAATGGCTACCGAGGTTTTTTTAAGCGGGTTCTTTTTCTTTTGCTGCCTATCCATATCCTATGTCACTCACTCACTCACTGGTACGATGTGTGTGTGCCGGGAAACCGTATTGTACGACACGATAAAGCACGACATGATAAAACGCGACACAGTTTTGCACAACCTGATAATTGGTGTCATGTGTCACCAATTACAGGGTCGTACAATACTGTGCCGTGCAATACTGTGTTGCGCATTACAGGTCCGTTCAGGAATGTACGGCACAATATTGTACAACATGATAATTGGTGTACCAGAGAAATCCATAGATAAGCAAGAGTAACGTTACTTTCAAGTCGGATGCCTCATGCCTCGTTTACAATCACTTTTTTTTTTTTTTTCAAAAATAGAGCAGATGCAGTTCCCATAATAAGGTCTAAATCGCAATGTTACAATATATTTTTTGTTTTTATAAAGGATGATTAATAACTTACTTACAATAGTAGATTTCTAATCAGAGACTACTCATTACTTGCACATTACTTTGTATAAATATATTACTTTGACATTTAAAAAAATCCTTTTCAATCGAAGCATTATTAATGTTATAAATACTTTAAACAAAACAAAAACCTTAACTTAGACGAAGATTATAAACTAATAAACGAAAATCACTTTATTGTACTGAGTTGTTTAAAGCAACTACGGAATAAAACTTCGATTTAATCATTAATCTAATATTTGCGTGCGATAGGCAACCAAACAAAAACAACACAGAAATAAAACCATATGGTCGTTTCTTGCGTTTTTTTATTTACTTAAAGTGTTTATTCAGGACAATGTTTTGAAATTGTAATAAATATGACTCTCAGTCGTTGCATTTAAATATAATATAAGCTTCAGCCTGTGCAAGGGCTAATACACAGGTGTCTACAGAAAGAGGGAGTTATGGGCCACGCACAGGTACTCCAGTTCCTCGAACATTTCTATCTCCGCCAACGCAGCTCCATCTGATATTTTAAGTTCAATAATATACTTATTACATCCATATACAGGGTTATTTCTAATTAGCGCATCACCAATCCCAACAACATTTAACCAACCAATAATTAAAATTAATATTTAAAAAAAAATACCATACAAATTTATTAGATGCTTCTGAACGGTACAATACTCTACGCGCACGCAACTGGCGTGGCAGGCGCGCGGGCGACGGGGGGTGGGCGACCGGTTTTAGGAACTTCTTACAAAATACAGAGTTATAAATAACAGAGCGCGCAAATTTGTTTTTGTGTTAATTATCAAGTTTTGCAAAAAGTCGTAGAACAAATGTTATTGGGATTGATGTAAGGAAGCCGCCAGAGGTGATGCGCTAATTACAAATAACCCTGTATAGAGGATCTTTAATTATAACTCAAATCAAATCAAACTCAAATGCATTAGATCAAATGTTTTAACTTAATAAAAGATTGAATTTTGTAAGTGGTGAATAAAAAAGTTACAAATAAACAAAAATTAAGACAAAGATTTTATACAAGAAAATGTGAATATCCTGTACTTGACGCGAAAAATAAAACTACTTTTAAATAACTATTTGATTTTCTCTATCATAAAATTAATGGTATATGACGATCTTAATATTGTTGGTTATAATTTGGTTTTCTGCGTGTTTTATTATGACAATAAGATGTAAAGGAAAAAAACAATAAGATGTAAAGGAAATTGTTATAGTAAATACCACTATTGTTTGCATGCCAATAACATAACGATTACTATTTTAAAATTCCACTTCAATTCCAATATTCAGATTAATAACCTAGTAAGCTTGTTTTTTGAGTTCCTAACTTTTCAAAGCGTAATACGTGCTCATAGCTAAGCAAGCAGAAAAAAAGTTTAGTTGACAGGTGTAAAATTACAATGTGTCAAAGTCGGTCAGTGACATCGACAGCGGTGACGTATAATCTATGGCTATATTATGTTAAGTTTGTTTATGTCCGTCGTAGTGTTTACACGTTAAGAATGAGCGGTTTTCAAAAAAAAATACTATATATGATAAATGATTATGGTTTTTATCTTATGACAATAAATATTATGCTTGAAAATATAGAGGCAATTATTTTTATTGTGAACTCAGTGGAGATAGGTAGGTAGGTAGGTATACATATAGTAATGAACATGTTTTTTAGCTGTCTGCGTATTTGAAATTGTTATAGTAAACTATTTGCAGTAAATTTATCCAGCACATAACCACCATATATTGAATGATTTAAAAAAAAAAATATAGTTCATACAAATTCGCTAGATGGCGCTGAACAAACTAAGTACGCAGGTGGACCTTTAAAAAAGTAAAATGATTGAATATAAATGATATAGAATAAAAGATGAGTCCAAAGTAATCAGAAATAACCAAAGAAATCCACGAACAAAGAAGTACACAACATAGACAGCGTTTAAGCGTCAGCCTACACGTATACCTTCGTCAAAATAGTTTTTCGATATTGGTATCTGAGTGTAACTGGGTTCCCTAGTCCATTGTGTGGTACCTAAAGTATAAGCTTTATTTAGTTTAGGGCTACACAGTTGGTGTGTCAGTCAGGAGATGTATTATTATTATGATATTATTACATTTTTTGTTTAATTCTACATACTAAAAGGTTTATTTACCTTTTATTCCAATTCAAATCAAATCAAAACCGACATTGTTATTGCTAGAGAAAAAAAAGATTTGTTTTTTTCTATCCTTTTCCTTTTTTAAAGGTAACACCCCTGCGTACTTACTAGTTTGTTCAGCGTCATCTAGCGAATTTATATGGACTATTTTTATTTTTTTTGAAAAATCGATCGTTGAAATTAGGGATTTCATTCATTATGATTAATAATAATATGCCTTAAGACTGTTGAATGGCAAACGACTTTAGGACAATCGACGTTATGCGAAAAGAGCGAAGCCCAAGACATTAACAACCAACTCAGGCTATCAACATAATTTTAGATATCTCTTAAACTACACTACATAGTTAATAGTGAAGACCAAAGAAAATAATACTCCTCCAACGAGTGGGTGAAGAAACATGAAGTTGTAAAGTCATAAGTAAAATCGTTGGTATTAATTTAATGTTCCTTCTGCAATGGACGATAAGTATTATAATGATTGGTCAGAATTTCAAAGTTGCCAGTATAAATTGCCGCATTATAAAAAAAGTATATTTATATCAAATTGTATCAGTTAAAGCGCGTGCTAGATCAGTTGAATAGATGTTTTGATGTCACAGTTTAAAAAAATCGCAGGTATCAAGAAAACAAAATGCGTATTATATGAGCTTAAACAAGGTTTCAAATAAGGTACCTATACAGGGTGGCTCATTCAAATCAGTCAATATGGGAAAGTCTGAAACTATAGGACATACGAAGATTTGTTCTTAGGAACCATGTCATCGATTTTTATAAAGAGAAAAACTGCATTCATACATTTTAAAAAAAAATTGTACCCAGCTAGGGAATCGAACCCGGTCATGTTGAAAAAATAAACTTACACTTTTTCTATTTAAATATCGATTGTGTAGATCTTACGCTTTAAATGGCTCTATGGAACATGATGTTTTATATGAATAAAATGCATTGTTTTCACATAATTTTAATTTATTTTAGTAGTTTTTGCTAAGTGACCACCGTTTTTTTTCAATACAATTTCACGCGAAAGTTTAGATGTTATACCTATGAGAAAGTTACTGAAATATTTTGAATTTGATTAAGAGTTTGTGTTTTCAGAATCGGTGCCAGTATTTAAATTATAAAATCAGTAGTTACCTATAAAAATATATAACATAAACTTTTTTTAGTGTACAGTTGCTCACTGCTTTGTTACACAAGGGGCCTTACCACAAACTCTTATAGCAAGACCTAGGACGTCTTATTTTGTATGTGATAACAAAACATTTTAATAACGGCCAGAAATTATGATATTTTAAACGGGACTTTATTTTATGTTAAGACTGAATAAATATAAAGATTCTGTAAAGGCCTTAAGCAAATATTCTAAGCCTATGTTGTTTGTAAAAACTAGAGTAGCGTTGCTATGATATGACTTTGTTTATTGTCAAATAAGAAAAAAGCAATACATTCGTTTCTATCATCATATCAGTTTTTAATTTTGCGTAGTTTTTATTTTTACTTTAACATTTTATACTTCGAATAAAAATAACAGGCACAGAATAAGCAAAATTAAACCAATTTTGTCAAATTAAACCAATCATTCATTTTGTCTCATCACTTACGCTCCCTATCCTCCACTAAAAGTGCCTGAAAATTATGTTCTTGTTATTTTTTAACTGTTGTTGAAAAGCCTCCATATTTTTTTCTGATCGTTTTTTTATAAACAAGTCACTTTTAGCTATAATAATACCTAAGTCATTGGTAGCTGTAACTGTCACTGTCAGGCAAGGCAACATAAGAAAAACATTGATACCTAACCTATTACATTATAATACTGTGAAATAATAATGTTTTCGACACTTTAAGTACTTTAATTACAATTTTAATAATCATGGAGGCACTTTGCAAGCAGCAAGCTACTGATCGGCGAAACATATGTAGTATTTAAAATGTTTTTGCAGTGAACTATGTATGATGTCCTCTCAAGGAGTTGTTGCAGTTACTTACTCCATCCGTATAAGCGTGGGAAAACTAAGAAGGTTCAATAGTATCTGCAGGGACTCCTCTAACTCAAGTCAACTTTGTCTTTATGATGCAGGATTACGACAGCATCGTCTTGCAGCAAGCTGGCAGGCTCTTAAAAATATCTTGCGTTGCTAAGAAGTAACAAAGACGTCTTGAATTACGTGGCACTATGGAACTCGTTATTTTATTATGAATTTAAATGTTTAAGAAGTATGTTTATGATATGGTTTATTATTTTTAAAAAACATGAGTTTGTCGTTGAATGTTGATTGGAGAATATGAAGAAAGTCTTTAACGTTTTAGCATTAGTTTACCCTCTATGTATTAGATTTATCCAATGCCTACAATGTCACTGTTCTATAGGGAAAATAGGTAAAATTTTGGCATGGCAAAACACAAAAGGTTTTTTTATTAACTTCTATGCATATTTAAATGAAACATTTTAAATTCTGTGTGTTATAATTTACCAACACTTATTTAAAGCTTTTAATATTATAACAAAAGTTTATTTTTTTAAATAAACAATGTACCATGTTTTTTTATCAAGTATAGAAATAATTTAAGTTTGTATATTCCACAATTGAAATTGTTATTCCAATACAATCTAGTCAAAGTTCAGGAACAGTGGTCTTTTTAAAAACCGTTAGTTAAATTAAAAACTATTTATTAACTAACTGAGATACAATACATGTCTGTACAGAAGTCTATGTACTAAGCAACTTTGAGAAAATAAATAAAATAAACCTTATAACATTACCTTTGTAGGAACTAACTAAGACTGAACATCAACCCATGCAACTGCAATTTCAGCAAGCTAAGCAATGAAGGCCACCATGCGAGTAGCAACGCCAGATAACATAACTATCTTGCTTCTAAGATCCTTGTTAAACATTATATCATAATAAATGTCCCGCTTTAAAGTCTCTTCTTAAGCCAACATACCTGATTGCTGTTATAAAAAATTGGTTACCTTGTAGGTATTTCTTTTCAATAAGAAGTTGTTTGATAAGTTTTATATAGTTTACTTATAGTAAATCTAATAGTAAGGAAGAACCATTTACTTTCTGTTCAGTTTGCTACAAACTTAACTGTAGTAAGTAGGTGGTGGTTAAATGGTACGAGAAAGCCAAAGATGTTATTTTTAAAAGATTTATTTAATGACATGCCAGGTCTAATAAAAGACACAAGTATCTAACAAATATTGTTATAATGCTAAGAAGATATAATAAGGTAGTCTTTTATTTAAAACAACATTTTTAAAAACTATATAACAAAATAAGTAACAGTATTTCTTTAAAACAAATGGCAGATATACAGCAACTCTACACTTGGTGGAATTACAAAATTAAAGTTATTCATGATTTAACGGTCGGAACATCTTAACATAAAAGTAATAATGTTAAAACCCTAATGTAATTGAGTAACAAAAGTTAATTTTAAACTATTGAACAAACAAGGTTAATTAGTAACCTAAATAACAAAAAAAATTAATAAAATATATATAAGTAAGTTTGGAGAGCATTGTAAAAATAAATAAATATAATATAACTGAAATAAAAAAGTATTAAACTTCCTAAATGCTATTTTATTTATCCGATATATACTTACATATAACATTTGAACATTCATTCGCTTTAATATAAGTTAAACAGAGGGTAATATTGCACCAATAGATCTTAAAGTATTGTGTTCCTTTTTGATTCATAGCACAATCTACATTTAATATTGCACAATGTAGGTAACATCTTTCACTCAAAACTAATGTTCTTGTATTATTTTCAGTACTGTCAATTGATTTGACCATTTGTCACTTTTTCTTTAGTCCAACCTGGTAAATTATATCTAGTATTCATATAAAAGTTTGCACTAGGCAAACTTTTCTTTGGTATTATCCAATATTTTAACTGTAGCTTCTGTAATCTAAAATATTTTCCGCACATTGAAACAGCTTCATATCATAATCATCCACAGTTGAACATAGACCTCCCTTGCAACGGTTGTTTATTTACAAACTGCGACAATTTCAGATATTCATCGGTCAAATCACAAATTTCATGATGTAGGACGCAATTAATTATTGAATTATAACATAGTAACGACTACAACCAACCGGTTCTCACTTAATTTATATTGTCAAAAAATAACCTAAACTACGTTCCCTATTTATATTGATATTAATTAGTCATAGACAAGTTTTGTTTGTACTCGCACAAGCAAGTAAATCTAACCAAGAAAAATATACTTTTTAAAGTTCAAACGGAGCATGAAATTGACATACGTCATGCGAACCGACCAATGAGAAGGTTACCTTTTAGCCAATAGGAGACTAGTTAGAATGTCAGCAAATACGGGTCGTACATTATCATGTCGGGCTTTCCAGGCCGTGCAATATCAGCACGTACTGATATTGCGCGACACGTATTGTACGACCCGTAATTGGCGACACGCCTTGGTCGCGGATTACTGGCCGTGCAAATACGTGTCGTGAATTATCATGTCGTGCAATACTGTGTCGTACATTATAGGGACCCGTGTGTGCCGTGTGGTGTTATTGCTGATTTTATTTTCTTCATTTCAAAAAATTTACTGCAAAGGCGAGTTTCATTACGAACTTAACTAGAATTATATTTTTATTAGTGAAAACTGAAATCCAATGAGGTCCCATTAAGGCCAAATTACTCGGTTGTTCATTTATGTGACAAAATCACTAGCCCATTATTTGTTGTTAGCAAATGATCTCAGTACTTATTTATTTTATTTCATCTAACCAACACAAAAGGAAGTATTAAAGAAGTGCTTGTCTTTCATCAAATTTCTCCATTCAGTGATCCTAAAGCATAGTTTTTATTTTCGTATACAAACCTCTTAACTGCTGACTCTTCTTTCAGATGGCTGACGTCAAAGCATTGTTGAAAGAAGCAAGAAAGTTACTTGACGAAAAAAACTTTACAGAAGCCCAAGAATGTTGTAAGAACATTTTACGTAAAGATAAACAAAATTACTTAGGTCTTGTTTTACTAGGAAAATCTTTACAGGATGCTGAACAAGCACCTTTAGCTTATCAAAAGGCCATATCCTGTAAGCCAGACCATCCTCTTGCTTGGCAGGGCCTTGCTAATTATTATGAGAGGAAAGAAAATAGCACAGATAAAACCAAGTTACTAAATATTTATAATGAAATTTTGAAACTGGCTATTGAGGAAGAAAAGGCTTTTGAAATACTTACTAAACTGGGACAACTCGGTTGTGTTTTGAAAAATAGTGAAGCAATTACAACAATTGTTAATTATATTAAAACCATTCAGCATAATGGTGTTAAAACTACTCTTATAACTGCTCAGAAACAACTACATAGTATGTTAATGACTGATGTTCCTTGTACTGATGAAAACATACCAGCAGTTATTGAAATTCTTGAACAAATGTACAATGAAACACCCAGCGAAGCCCTTGAATTATTGATTGGACAAACAATAATGAGAAAACCCAACTTGAAATCTGCAGCTGAAGATGTCTTAAAACTAGATTTCTTTAAACAAAATGTTGTCCTCAGAGAAAAACTATGCAAATATTTGTGCCAGAAATATATTCAGCATAATTCATTTCACAATTTTGATGTAGAATCTTACTTGGAAACAATTACTACTGGTATAGAAAATTCTAAGTACCCAAGTTTGTTAAAAAGCATTATTTTATTTAACAAGGGATTGTATTTGGATGCTTATAAACTGTGTGTACCATTAGTAAATTATCAACAAGCTGATGTTACTGAGGCCACACTGGTTTTAAAGTGTGCAATCATGCTTAAAAAATGGTCTACAGTCCAAAAGCTTGCCACTAACTTCTTGACCAAAGTTAAAGATACTGAGTTTTCTGTTTTCTTGAAAAAACAGTTGTTTTTAGCCTTTTCAAAACAGCAAAAATGGCAAAAAGCTGTTGATTCTATAAAAGATGTACCTGCAGTTGATTTAAGTGTGGAGGAAACAGCTTTATTAGCAGAATGTCATATTGAGCTTAGTTTGCCTGTAGAGCACTTGTACACACAACTACAAGATTCTGCATACATACCACAGCTGGAGGCATTACAGTTATTAAAGCATAAGAAATATGTAGAGGCTGCTAATCTACTAGAGAAGGCTGAAGCGAATCATATTAATTTATTCTATTTAGGCAAAGCTCTTTTCAATCTACAAGATTATGACAAATGTCATGTTACACTCCTAAAAGCAGCTAAGCTGGATTCAGAACATGCAGAGACATTTCTATATCTTGGACATTATTATAAATTAAAGCAAGACTTGGGAAAAGCTAGAAAGTGCTATGAAAAGGCCAATAGCTTAAATGGAAGTGATAATGAAATTGTTAAAAGTTTGAGTGAAATCTATGTCACTCTTGAAATGGAAGATTTAGATTTTAATTTACTTACAGCAGCAGAAAAGAATATGCAAACAGCTGATACTTGGATTAATTTCCGATTAGGATTGCATTATTTAAAGAAGAAGGAATGGGAGAATGCTATAGTTAATTTCAGAAATGTTATCAAATCTAATCAGAATCATACAACAGCATTTGAATGTCTAGCTGATGCATATTACAGCCGTGGATCTTATTCATCTGCATTGAGAGCATACCAAAAAGTAATAACATTAGATGCCAATAGGGCTTCACATTGTTATACAAGAATAGGATATATAAATTCACTTCTTACTCAGTACAAGGAAGCCATCTCTGCATTTGAACAAGTGCTACAAATTGACCCTCATTCAGTGTTAGCATTGAAGGGGATAGCAGAAACTTGGATGAAAGTAGCCAAGAAAAAAAACATAGCAAAGCTATATGGTAATGCAAGGGAATGTTCCCAACAGGCTGTTAATTTTTTGACTAGAGCTTTAACAAAAAGAAAACAATATTCTTGCCTCTGGAAACTATTAGCAGATGCTTTGATTTTTGTAACAAAATTGCCGGAAAAGTTTGTATACATTTTCATAAGCCAATCAGTTATTGATATTGATTCCAATTTGGTTAAAAAAAGTAAATTAGAGATATATCAACAAGCTATAGCTTGTTATTCATATGTTGCTAAACTCAAGCAGCAAACTGCTTCATATGATTTAGCACTGACTTATTTTTCATACTTTCTTGAGGCCAAGAAATTAAGCATCTGTAACATTGCATTCAATCTAACCATTGCTTGTCTGAAAGAAAAATCTTCAAGTTGGCGGAATTGGAACTTACTGGGTAAAATCTGTTTATTCATAAAGAAATATGATATAGCCCAACATTGTTTTATAAAAGCCCTTCTTACAACTCGTAAGTGGTCAAACGCAAATGTGTGGTGTAATCTAGGCACTCTTTATCTAAAGTTAAAACTATATAAACTTTCAAACTATTGCTTTTGGCGTGGTCAGTCCACTTTACCATCTTATTCCCAAAGTTGGATAGGACAAGGGCTCATAGCTGAAGCCATCCGCGAAGAGGAAGCTATGGATTTATTCCGACATGCCTCGCGATTAGGATATCATCCTGAGAGTGCTCTAGGTTACGCTGATTGGGTTTGCCGAACATTGAAGAATGACGTGTACAAAAATAACCCCGAGTCCAAGTATGTTATTGACGGACTTTACGCAATACATTATTCGGTAGACTTAATGGAATGGTACACTACCTTCCAACCCGAAGATGCCTGTGCCTATACTATACTTGGTATTCTCCAAGAAAGGTGCGGACTCCTACGAGCAGCGCATGCATCTTTTGAAAAGGCGCATTACCATGCAGACGAGTCTAAGAAGAATATAACACGTTTAAATATGGGTAGGATTTTATTTAGACTTGAAAAATACGATGAAGCTGTGACAGTCTACAAAACTATAACAGAAGCCAGTTTTAACTCAACATGTGGCTTGGCACTTGCTCTTTATAAGAAAGGACAATATGAAGAATCATATTCTGTATACAATACTGCTGTAGAATGGCTTAGTAAGGATGAAGAAGAAAAAGCAGATCTCCTAGTGGCTATGGCCGGCATAATGTACATGTTCAAAGGCCCGGATGACGCCAAGACATTACTCTTCCATAGCATTCAAATCACACAGAAAAAACCTACGGCATACAGCTTGTTTGCCATTTGCTCATTGGGCTTGCTGCACTCTGATCAAAACTTGTACAAATTGGCCATATCGGAATTGAAAAAATACGAGTTCAATTACGATTTCGGTTATGACATAGGATTTCTTAAGTCTTATTCTTTCGTTCGTGATGATAATATAGCGCAAGCTATGAAATCTCTGGGTGATTCTATTCACGATCATCCTAACAACTCTAATTTATGGTTCTGTATGGCACAGTATTGTCTCATGGATGCTAAAATAAGAGCCTCTGTTGCTAGTTGTTGCGCGCAACGAGCTTTATGTTCGGCGCATAGCAGCTGTTCCTTACACTCTGCGAAAATGCTTGCAACTGCAAGTATTGCCGAGTTTGCTGCCGGGAATCGTACTAAGGCCGCTCTATTAGCCAAAACTGGCCTTCATATGTACCCCTATAAAACTGAAATATGGGCAGCATTACTCTTCTCACTTCTTGCTGATACCAAGTGGCTAAGTAATAGAGAGTGGATATTACATGTTGCTAGTCACATGCGTAGAAATCTTGACATAGCGCGACCTCTTAGCAGGTGGGTCAGTTTGTTAGAGAGAAAAATGAACAAATAACACAGGTACTTCTAAAAAACAGCTTTATTAAATACATAATTTAACAATTCGGATCTGATATTCTCCGAAAAACTGCTAGAAATTTTTCTCCATTGTTCCTGGTTACTTTCTGTCCCTCTTCTGTACTTTCATATAGCTTAGCTACAATAGGATCCATTTTCTAAAATTTAAATAAGCAATTTATAAATTAAATAACAGCAAAAATTAATAATTTTATATTTAAGTCCAATGTAAAAAGTATTTCTTGAAAAAGAGCCATCAACATATTTATACCTCTTGATAATTACTGATGATCAATTATTTTTACTTTTAAGTTAATTATATGAGTTACATTTGTTTTTAATTGGGTTTTACTTTTATTTGATCAAACTTACCAATTCTTCTTCAGAAATTCTTTCAAAAAGAGGGTGATCATCTAAATGAGTTACCATCCACTCATGTAAATCTTTTACATCTGTTATTGTGTAAACTATACCCTGTAATGTTTTGTTATAATAATTATGTAAAGTGATATTTAACATCATGTTTTTATTTTTTTATCTTATATTAATTACCTGCTCTGCTAACACATAAGCATACTCAGATAAGAGCCATTTGTTAATTATTCTCCATTTGTGCTTAGCCTTTTTGAAGTGTGGGTCTGGGTAAAGGAAAAACATCTTCTTGAGCTAGAAAGTGTAAAGCCAAAATTAAAAATAACATCAAAAAAGTTAAGGGTAAAACTTTATACTCTACTCTTAATTTTATATTTTTACTCTATATATTTTACTAACAACTTATATTACCTGACCCTTATGAAAGAAATTAGGCAAATATTTCATAGCATTAGTCCTTAAAACTGCAACATTTTGATACTGTTCGGGATTTTGTATCCGCAAAGCTTGAATGCGATCATTTACATAATCTGAAACTTTCACTCGGATTTCTAAGCCCAACATTAAGTTTTCAGGGAACATTGGTGATAAGGTCACTGCAAAATGCAAACACCTTTTATTAAAATCATATCTATTTAAGCTTTTAGGTAATTAATACCCAATTGATGGTTTTGAAATGAAAATTGACCTTGAATTGATTTTTTTTATCATGTTTTTTTAATGAAAGTTCAAGAACTTAAATGCAATAAAACTTACCTAGAAGACCTCCATATCCACATCCTATATCCAAAAATTCAACTCTTTTACATTTATTGTCTTCATTTTTTATAAATGGAAATAGTCCTGACCAGTCATACTCATCTGGATGTACAGGACTGGAAGAAAAGGATAAGTATTAAAAACCTAAGTAAAAAATACTTTTTTTGATTTCTTAAAAGGTTGCTTACTAGTCAAAACAATGATCGGCAATAGGATTCGAATGAGCGCGTTGTCTATAATATTTCTTTTGCGGGAGCGACATAGTTTACATTTAAAAAACTAACTAAACTTGTGATAAACAACAATGCATTGTTAGAAAAAGAGGTTATTTTTATGTCAATGTCAATCACTTGTATTGCCAAAAGAAAATTAAAAACTCAAAACTTTGAGCGCGTTCAAGTATTGAAAGCCTCTCAAAAAAACTAATAGCTAAAGTTGCAAGCAAAATATGGACTATCTTATTTGATAATAGTTTGAACTAAAAGAAAAGGGGAATATTAAAAAAATCTTTAAAGTCGGTTAATATAAGGAATATAAGGATAATAAAAATCATAAAGAGGAAATATTTTTTTCTGTCAAGAAAAATTGCCAAAGAAACAATCAAAATATTTTAATTTGTCATCGGTGATTTTTTATATTATTTATATTTATAGACACAACACCCCCAAGTAGGACACATTTACGTTCTTGCCAATGACCTGTCACAATCAATGTCAAAAGAAAAAAAACTTTTGCTCCTCTCCTCTCCCCACACCTCCGCCCGCCCCGCTTGTTCGTTCATCGCCTTGTTGATTTCATGAACAAAGTTGTTTTTATGTTTGTATTAAAATGTTTGTTTTCTAAAGTGCATTTAGAAAGTTGCGAAATTGCATTTTCCTAATTAATTTGATGCATATCATGCAGTAGAGTGTGGTGTTGACTGTGAGTGAATTAACAAAACGGCGAGACGTTTTCTACATTCAAGGTATTTACCTTATTATTATCCTTTTATATATTTCCCTTTAATTATGTTACCAAATTAAGGCTGCACCATATTAAGTTAAGGATGGGTAGACATCTTGTATAGTTATTTTCGTCATTTTAAGAATTTTCTGAAGTGCTTCTACTGTTTACTCATATACCCACTTAACTTAGACTTAAGTATTAAATAGAACACAGTCATACAATTAATTTATTTTCTTTTACATCAATACAATAAAAAATCAATTTTAATTAAGGCTAAGACAGCAGTCATAAATTTATGCTGAGTACTGAAACGGTAACATAAATTATCCTTAACTTAAATGCAATAGGCATGATGACTATGAATAAAATACACAAAAATTATGCTACCATCTAATGAAACGTAAATAAAATATTAAAAAATAACAAGGTATTATTATAATTAAAGCGAGATTAATTAATATTTTTAAAAAATAAATCTACAAAATACTACAGTCCGCCATGATATTCTGAACGCCAATCAGAGCGAATGACGTCACTATTGAGCATGGTTCCCAACTTAGGGGTTTTCCCCCCAAATTTAGGGGGTAAATTAGTGGGATGGGATTTTTTTTTATTTTGTTTTTATTCTAAAAATTAACAATTTAGTTTTTTCTTATTGCTTTTTTAAAAATAGTCAGAAAAATAATTTATTTTTACTAAAATAATCGGTTATAGATATTATACGACCGTGCAGATTCCTTCTAAATCTTGAAAAAAAGAAGTTGGTAGATCTGCCTACTTTTCGAATTGAGTTTGGTCAGAAACTACCAACTTTTAGAGTCGTACGGAAGGATTTATAAAAATTCGAGTTGGTAACACTGCTCAAGAGTGACGTCAAAATTGACGCCATGATACTTTGGAGCGTTTTGGTGGGAATTTTAAACATAAAATTTTAAATTGATTTTTTTCATATAAATCATGCTTTTTTTTCCTAAATATGATATTTTTTACAATAAGTATATATTTCTGAATATGATACAACAGTTTTTCAAAATCTGTCATCATGCCTATTGTAGTTTGAGTGTGTCATGTAACATTCAATATTATCACAAAGATGATTGTTCATTGTCTGCTTACAGTACACATACACATGCTTAATGCTCATGCATTTTGTTATTTGTGTATGTAATGTATTAGAAGAATTGATCTTTAGTGCTACATAACATAACATTTTTTACATAAAAGTTATTTTAAAAAGTAATAGTAAGTTATTTTTATAGTTTTTAAAATTTCATATCACTTTGATTTTGATTTTCATTTAAAACCTAGCAAATAGCTTTTAATAACAAGGTATTTCTTATTGTGATGAATTATTACCCATAATTTATGTTAATACCCAGTGTCTGGATTATTTTATTACCCAAACCTGTTACTGAACTTTTAATCAAACAATATTCAACTACTCACTATTAACTGATATAGTTATGCCTGTGTTCAAATATTAGTCTGATCTTTTAGCGTAGTGGCTGTTGTATCTTCTTCTCGGTTCAGTGTCACTGATTAATGGGTATTGTTTCTGTTATAAATATTGCATTGATTGAATGTGGTCTCGCTTGGAGTATTGTTTTGACGTCGGCGCCCACGTGTGCGGAGCGCCGCAGTCTGTGGCGGCCGTCCGACACGACGCACGCGTCCCCGCCGCTCGACGACGCTTATGCCGCGATACAAAACAGTGGAGTGCCCAGTGCAGTGCCAACTATGGACCAATCGCCGACCGAACTGGCCGGCAACCGCCGAACATGCGCCGGCAGACTCACCGACAGCATTTCCTCGGAGGAGGGACCCGAAACTCAAAGACTTTTAACTTCCCGATTGACCCCTATCTTGTCCGCGTCAGTGAGCGGCAGAAGGCAGTCCTTGACGGCACCCCCCTCCCCGACGGACTCGCGGAAGAAACGCAACCACCATAATTACATGAACCACTTGCATCATTTTATCCACTGGAAGGATATATGGAGTGGTGATCCCCACCACAAAGCTCACGAGGTACCTACTTGATGCAAATAATAGTGTGATTAAAACTATTTTCGTTGGGTATGAAACTGTTCTCTCGTAATTAGGTTTGGTCTTTATCTCTTGTGCACTAATTAAATTGTGTATTCACTTGTTTTGCGAGCTCGAACGTTCATAATTTACCGTATAGTTATTCCTTTCAATACGTATCACATTTTCTTTCCTTATCACGTTTATTGTAACCTTGGCTTACTCATTCAACTAAAAACATTCCTTTTTTGTACATTACAAGTCTTTATTGTGTCTATCCTTGACCTAAGACTGAGATTAACTTCATTAGTTTTTACTGAAAGTTTATAGTAACATTGTTGTTATTGTTATGCGTGTGCGCAAACTGTGTGATTTTGTTTTATGGTCTGGTTATGTCGTTGGGTGTAATGTGGCAGTAAATATACAAAGTGGTTGAAAAGTATGGCACGAGATGTAATAAATCAGCGGCAACGAGCGGGCGTCCTCAATGTAATTGCAACTAATTGTAACAAGTGGTATGGTGTAATATAAATGTATTAAACGGTTGGTTTGAACTGGCGCTACTGCATATTCTTGTGGCGACGTTCCTATAATGAATATCAGACGAAGTTCAACGCAATGAACTGTAACATATGGAAATGAAGATAAGTCTGTGATATCGATGCATTAATGGTATCGATTGTATTCACCTTTCTGATAATATGCATATCTCAAGAAAATTTGTAAGTAATTAAAATGTGATTTACTGACTTGTAATTAATTCGTTGTAACTAAAATTTCAGATTTTGTCAGACTTTTTTAAATCCGGCTTATTTTGTTGTCTGTATCTTGCACTAGTCATCACAGTAATTCACCTGTGATTTGTCCGGCGAGAGAAAGCTATCGAGGTCGCCCCTTTGTGGGTTCCAATAAAGTTGGTGTAAACATTTCCCCACCGATCAATTACTCATCCGAGTTTTCTGCTTATAAACTATGATGACACACTGCGGAAGATCGACTGTTGAACAGCCGACTTGCCAACTCAAATCTCCATTGGCACGATAAACCACTGACTGATTGATAGCAATTTCGTTGCTACCCATTCAGGAATATTACAGTATCATAAATAACCGGCTAATTACTATAAACAGTGATTATAATGAGAACAATGACAGTGTCGTTTACAATTATTCGTTAGTCGGTGGTGTTACTGTGCTAAAATACAAACCTAACACATTGTTGCAATGTTGTGAACAGTTCGAACTACAGGCGAAACCATCCGTAAAATGTTCTGACAAAACATAAATTACCACACACACAATAGCCTAGTCTAGATTGTAATATAATCTTAAATGTATTGCGTAGGCTACAGTCTAACCCCTCTAAGTGACCCTGGATTCTAGACCGTTACATCATCGCTTAAGTTTTTTCAAGTTGGAAGACGACACCAAAGCTAATTGGTGTCCTCTAAGCCGATCAGGTTGGAAATTGAAAACCTACACCTTGTGCGTGAAATTGGAAAACAAAATGTTCATCTTAGCAGTAAAGAAAGTTTTAACAACAACAAAAACTAAGTAATGAAGAGCCCTGAAAGTAAAACGAGTTACGTCAGCCAAGCAAATATCTTAAAAGCTTTTAGTCGGGCCAAGGCTAAACTAACGTGTCAATTCTTCTGGGATTCTTCATCTTGTTTTTCACGTATGTATCAATAAACTTGCTAAAATAAAGTTAATACAAAACCATTATCTATTTTTAATGTTAGTAGGTACATAAATCAAATCGATGATAATACAAAGACTAAATAGTATTGATATAATCCGTGGCATGGCAACTTTATCTCGTTTTTTATGTTAATCGGATGAATAATCTATTTATATTTTGTACAACTTATTTATAAAGGTCACACACAATCTACAACTTACAATGACCCACCTGCATTCAAATGAACGCACGCGCAGCAAATTCGATGTTTACGTAAATGCCGGAACTGCATCGGATGTTATGAGTGAAAGACTGGCTGGTGATATTCGATCTACGGTGCTTAAGCGGAAAGGGATATTACGTTTACATAAACTGTTCCTGTCAGATAATCGTATGAATATTATAAGTACTTACCTGTAATTAAGTATCCAATGGACCACTTCATAAGAAAACCAACACCGCTTGCGTTTTAGTGCAAGACCTCTCGCAAACCATTCTTCTGTATAAAAATGATTATATTCTATCTCACAAAATCTGAAAAAACTTATTCTTATTACTGTTGGGGTAAGTTTGCTAACTGCAAATGAGTTGTGAGAAACAAAAAAAATGTTTTACAACTTTTTCATTCTCAAATTACTTCTCTTAAGATCAGTTGACAAACAAAATCTTTCACTGCTTGAATCTACACACATTATTTATTTAATTTAGTTTAGTCATATGTTTGTTGAGATTGATGCGATTATCGTGAGATTGTAGTATATCTTATCATTGTCATTCATTTCTATATTTTTCTCAGACAGATTCTTTTTTTATCTAATTTTGCGTCAAACAAGCTGCTTTGCTTTAAGGTGGAAAATGGTAACTATCCTGTAGGTAGAGTCTACAGTGTAGGTAGACTATGAAGAAAAAGCGAATGTGTCTGGGAAGATAGGGGAACCATCGAAAGTGACTGGGGATTGTGGAAACATTATTCGTATAGATTTCTGAATAACATATATTAAAGTCAGATTTTATACTATGACGAAAGTAGATTTATAAATAATTAGACTTTGAGGGTGTCTGGAAAGGGGTTGTTACCGTCCTAAGTGTCCGCCAATAGACGAGGTGGTTTCTAATATGATTGTAAGTTAAAATATATGAAAACTAAGTTTTATACTATCACAAATTTGAAACACAATTTTCCTCACCTTTACTACCTGTTACCTGCCAAAGCCACCGCGACCCAGGTTGCATAGGCTGGGTTTGCTTATACCTGTATAGGGGACATATATAGAAGAATTTTCAGCTTTTATAATATAACGAAGGTCTGGGCGTCGCGGGCTCTTAGACGATTAGATTATGCAGTAAAAGTGGCGTGATACGACAACTTGGCATTAGATGGCACTACTGTGTATGGCTGGAGCGTGACAATTTATAAACTAAACATGAAAAATCAAATTGATGTCAAAGATTGAGTTAGCACAACTATTATCGAAAAGGTGATAAATCGTGTATGTAAATACCACGCTAAATGTCATAATCAGACGTCCACGAAGTGTCCAAAATGTCTACTTCATATTAAAATGGACATAAATGAACATTCAATGCAATTAACATTAATTTAGCCAGTCATCGTCGTGACACTTTATATGAGGTTGTTTTTATTTCCTGAATGAGTCTACAAAAATTATGGGGGGTACCATGACTATGGATCAAAATTGATAATTGATGAGTAGCATTTAGGTACCTATAAGTGTAGGATTAATTCTGAATAAGGATAAAAAATAATAACTGTGTTGAAACACGATATTGATTTTTAAAAATATAAAAATAGTTACAACTTTAGCTACCGAATGTTAATTAATGTTTTTTCTCGTAAGAACACAAGACTACAAAAAGAACATCATCTTCAAAAAGGCATAGGTAATATACCTCCAGTTGTTATTTAGTAGAAGGTTGAGTTGTAGTTAATGAAACGAGTTCTATGGCCTTTAAATTAAAATGAAAATGATTGCTAATTTGCGTACTTTTATCACAATCTATCTAGTATATACTTATTAAACATACAAATTTTTAAGCGTTGCAAAATATCCTGAGAAAATCAGGCCTTAATCATGGTAAATAATATCTTAATTTGCTGCGTGTTTAAAAGGTGATGACGAGTAACAAAGAATAACAAACAGCCACAGCGGTGACTTGGCTTCAGGCTATTTGAAAATCAAAACCTATTCTTTCCAATTTCCTAACACTTATTGTGTTTTTCTCATTGGCAATAGCTTTCTGTTTGCAATAATTATTGTAGCACTGTAATGCATTTCCAATGTCACCATTAGTTCGAAAGACGTTTTAACACCGCCTCTTACTTCATGGTTAATGATTATGAAACATTAATTCTATTCTTCTTTTTATGACAGCGTTAACTACATTTAGCGCTTAATTTGAAGTCTTTCCCAAACACTTTTATCCAATGGGTGCTTTGTAAAGTTTATGCAAATTTGTACAAACTAAGTTATCAATTTTATGGTAAAATTGCGGATGCTTGTTTCCTGTTCTCTATAATAAACTGCTGTAGTTACCAATCGTACTTTTTTACCAGCTGTAAAAATTTGCTAAAAATTTACATGGCGTTCCAGTGATAATTTCATGTACTTAAAGAATATATTTATTCATCATGGTTATGTAAACGATGTCCGCATAACTTTGAATCTGGTTTCAACTGGTTATCTAGCGATTTCAAAGAATTGTCTGAGCTATAGAGAGTGAGGAGCATTAATGGTATCACTGATAAAAAGTCAAAAGGTGATTAAACTTTATGACTGTGGTGATAAACTGAAGCTAAATAAAACTAACTATAGCTTTTAAGGACTGGACTAAATCCATAATTTTCCCATAGCAGAATCTGCTCACTTAAAAGCTATAATAAAAAGTTATTTAATAGTTAATAGAATTTCATAACACCTTAGGAAATACAAAATACAGCTTAATGATCGGCTATATTCAGCTACACAAAAGACATCGGTGGTAAGCAGTTTCTCTTGTCCTTTATATCTCAGCAGCTAGCAGCAATCTCTTGGTAATTTTTTGACTATGTAGGTACTTGCTTATTTGTCACAACTGGTATCAGAATATACAAAAAGGATGTTGCAAATGCTATACCGTTTGCGAAAATAGGAACTAGTCATAAGCCAACATGAGCCAATAACGAATACTTCAAGAGTAAGCAGCTGCAGTAGGTAAGTCGTTGAGAGAATATCCTTTTACGCTTTAAAGTAGTGATCGTAGTGGTAGAGTCTAGCTGTAGGCTCTGTCTGCAGCGATTACTAGGCTGACTGTACCGGTGAAATACCACTGTCGCACAGAAAACCGACGTGAAGTAGGGACGATGTTCCTGCGTTTCGTTGGTAAGTGCGGTATCCGGTGCCCAATTTCCTCAAAGGCTCAGCAACACACCCTCAACACCCACAGTGTTGCGGGTAGTCATGGGCGGCGGCGGTGATCACTTGCCATCAGGTGAGCCGCATGCTCGTTTGCTCCCTATATCATAAAAAAGGCCTTATCTTCTCTCTACCCAACTAGTTTCCCCCGTCATACAAGCTAAGTAAGTCACGTTTGACACACGCCTTTTTCTAGGTATTATTGCAATCGCGTACGTAATGTTTGAAAATACTTGTGATAGTGGACATAATCTTATCAATAGCGAGATGTAGGAACACTAAAAAGAAACAAATATATGTTTGATAACGAAGTATTATTGTTTCCGTAAAGGATTTGCGACATTGGATATTGTCAAGGGCGATTCTTGTGATAAACAGTATAAAGTCTTTTAAGTTTAATACAGAATTTCATAGCTTTGCCAAAACTCTGCTAGAAAAACAAATTCGTAATATGTATAACTTTTCTTCCATATCCTTGGTGTCTCATGGTATTTGTGCCAATTCTTAGTACAACCTTGTCTATGGAAATTGTCGTTTAAACTTTCAGTTTGTAAATAGGGGCCAAAGGTTTGCCTGCATCACTACGTTTTTGGGGCGCTCGACCTAAATAGATAGAGATACGCATATTTTATGTAGTTAGCTGTATTTGTGGTTGGGTGAAGGTTAAGGCATTTTGGTTAAGTTTAATTAAATAATCAAATCTAAACTTTAATATTTCTTCTTATCGTTTCAAAGCTAAATAAAAAGCTAATGGTATAGGAGCGATGGTTTACATAGCAAATACTACTAAAACACTATTTAATTTGAAATAATGCGAAATTATTATTTTTTGCTTTTAACGTAATGAATACCCCTCCAGCTATAGGTACCCAGTTTTCGAAAGCTATCTTTTTACACTCTGTATAAATTATTTGTAGGTATGCTGTTTCAAAGGTCATTGCCAAACCTTCATTCCTAATCTCTCAATGCTTTGTTCACAAACATCTTTAGTTAAAGAGCTGTTCGGTTCCACATTACAAAATTCAACATTAATAAAAATATGCTATATTAACATTTTCCACACTTCATGCCATATTAGACCATAAGGCACACGCATTTTATACTTCGCTTGGTGATTTTCCGATACAATGGTCAATCGGCTACAAGGTTTCATTACAATAGTGAATTTATTATTGTGTCTCCGTCTGATAGGTTTGAATGTTTTTGTCGTATTGTTCTTGAATTCTAATTGTGGCGGGACACATGCGATGATGTGATAAATGAAATTGCAGCACCAACTAGTTCCAGGAAGTGTGTCGGACAAACACTTATTTAATTTTGTCAATAGATTTTACATTAAACTGCCTTACATTTACATCTCATTTTGCACTACACGTCGCTCAATTAATCTGTACCACTCTTTATTTTAAAGACTAGGGTTTTGTCGTGCTAAGTTATTTAATCTATGTGACTACGCTCGTAACTGACAAAGACAAGACAAATACCTTTAGGTTAAAAATGCGTAATATGAATAAAGCAATTAATTTGTACATGGGCTAACAAATTGGATAAATAAACTATGTAAAACGTAAAAGTTTAAACACACTCAGTCAGTACATCAGCCTTTAAACGTTCTAATTTGTTCATTTGCGAACCTAAGGTACTTAAAAGTTGCCTAGGTTAGGTTGAATATATGAAATGATCAACGAGAACAAGATTTTGCACGTCGATAAGACCTATTTTTGGATGTATGTTGTGTAGTGCAATGTGTTATTTCCGTTTTATATGTGTTTACTCTGGCCCTACATTCTCAAATGAAAGCTAATAAGTAGGTAAGTCGTTAAAATTAATTTAGTGCTGCCATCTGTAATTTACTGTGAATATTATAACACTTTCCTTTGACGCTACGTTTATTTCCAATCGCTAAGCTCACCAACAGGTAGGAAGTGAGCGAAGTGATTCTTAAGAAAATGAACAGATGGCGTTAGTTGTATTATCTGCGCATACGCATAGGTTTTACAATATTTTTCCAGAAGTTATAAAAAACATATTTCAACCGATTCCTTAATGTCTATTTTGTGATAGTTTTTGATAAATTAGCACTGAGTAAACTTCGCTCACAAAAATAAGGATAAAGGTTCAACAAAACATAATTTTAACCACGCAGACCCGACAAATAAATCGATATCTGATAAGAAGGCGTCGTATTCAATTATGCTTTCCGAGGTACCTACTTATTCCATCAAATCTTATCAATAACCAAGTCGCATTCTATTGATAGCCAAGCAACATTGTCAATTTGTCATACTCCTTTCGCTTGTTTCTTGTTGAAGCTCAGATTTATATCGATTTTAAGAAAAAAAAGTGTTATTTGAGGGTAGTTCTGTGTTTTTCTCCCCAAGTGGTTCTAGTGCAACGTTCCAAATGCGATGGCCGACCACAATGCGGGTGTTTCGTGCTAGTGTTCGGACCAAGGAGACATTGTGGATAGTGTTGCTAATATGTCGTGGTTCGACGAGGCTGGTCCCTCGTCTTCAGCTGAGAAGATTCCTTTGGCGCTGGCGCTCAGAATACCAAGAAGCTACGGCAGTGTGTTCCCGTACCATAGATTCGTGAGAAGCGCCATGAACGACTCCCTTCCAATCCAGCAGGTAGGCTCGAACAAATATTTAGGTAATAAAATCAAGGTTGCCGTTCAATTTAAACAGAGGAACTTTTCTGCAAAGGATTAAGTTTGTTATCTTTCGTATTTGCCGGATTAGAAGTATTGCGAATTGCTAAATTGTTGGCGTGAACCAATGTTGTTGTTTTTATGCACAATAGTAGCTACTTTCTTGAGGTCATATAGATATTTTGGAACAACGGTGGGTGGAACACACCCGTTGCGGTGTGACTCATCTGGCCACTCTCCATATTTATGAAGTATTTTGTCTTATATTGTGCTGCATTATTGTCAACACCAGTAGGTCAATAGTGTCAATAGATGTTCATTATTTCCTATTCTTTGAATATATTTTTTCAACTAGTGCCGTTAAGCTAGTCATTATCCTTGTTTTATTTAATTTTGTTGTGTTGTAGACATTGCTATGTCAAAATCAAACTTACGATTTACCTACTAACTAATTCATAGAACAGGATAAGTTATACGAGAGATTTTCGTTACTAAAACAATGGTCATGCCAAATATATTAAATATATCACTCAGAAATAAACGTTAACACTGAATGATTTGTTGTTGAAAGCTTGGCCTGGATGCTGCCGATCACTGGTCATCTGGTAATGATATATTGATGTCTATATCTGTCATTTCCGCATTCAAAACATCTTCCCGTATTAACAACGGGTCATAATACCAATCATGCTTATAATATAAGTAATCAAAAATGATCAAAAATGTATGATAATCTAGTACTTAAACCTTATAAGCTAGTTTTCAAAAACAAAAGCGGTTTATCATTACGAGACTAAAAAACTGGCCACAGATCTTTAACGTACTCGTCTTTACCTAAACGTTTTTTAGTAACATATGGAAGCTTACACATCAAAACAAAAACCCTATAACATCTAGTTATAAAATTAACATTTAAACTATCTAAAAATAGTATTCAGACGACTTTTGTAGTTAAAATGTTAGGTCAATGACAAACAAGATTACCGCATTTATAGCGTTGTGTAAATGAGTGGCCATAATTTTTGTTTTATCTGTTAATCCTTAGGTGGTTAACACTAATATTAACATTGATTTTGCTTATGAAAACATGCGGCGATATAAAATATAGAGCTCTTACGTTAAACGGTTAGTTGAATTGCGAGTTTCAGTAGAAATTTTCGTGGTCATCTCGTGACGAAGTTTGGTGGTTTATTTTGAGTGTTGGTTTTTATCTGATGATGTGCGAAAATGCTTAGGGCGGCATCCTTTATACGGAACTATGGACAGGTAATTTACTACCTAATTATACAAAGAAACCAAAATAATACATTAATTTAGATCAAGTTAAATCCAACTTTGATTAAAATTAAAATGTTTTTTTTTCCAAAACATAAAATAATTCAAATTATCAAGTAAGTTACATCTTCCTGATAAATAAGAAAAAATATTTAGATTTTTCTTAAATTCTTATCCTATAATATTATAAACGTGAAAGTTTGTGAGTATGCATGTATTTATGGATGTTTGTTACTCTTTCACGTAAAAGCTACTGGACGGATTTTGATGAAACTTTACAGTAATATAGGTTACTAGCGACCCGCCCACGCTTTGCAATGGTGTAATTTTGCGCCACTTGTTCCCAAAACATAAAATTTTACTTACCTTAAAAAAAACTGCATTTTCTTTATTTACAAATTTAAATGAAAAAATAACCTAAAGGATGGTGAAAACTGCATTAAAATTCCTCAACTGGTTTAGGAGGAGTTAGCAGTCAAACATACAAACAGACAAAATTAGCGACTTGGATTTATACTATGAAATGATAATGATACATCAAAATAACATATAGGGCACTTTTTACCGCGGGGAAACTTATCATTCCCATAGGGAAACCGACGCGAACGGAGTCGCGGGCGGCCACTAGTTTAAAATAATTTGATCAATCTTTTTGTTCAAAACTCGATCTTTTTTGAAATCTAATACAAGCGCTTAGAAACAAACATATTGGCCAAAAATTATGATTTCAATTTATTGTAACTTAAATTTTGACCTTGATTTATCTTTCTTTATAAGTAAGACATGTACTAGTAGTGGCCACCCTCGACTCCGTTTGCGTGAAAGTCGGTTTCCCGTGGGAATGAGAAGTTTTCCCGCGGTAAAAAGTACCCTATATGATATTCTGATGTATAACCTATATTACTGTTAAGTTTCACCAAAATCCGCCCAGTCGATTTTACGTGAAAGAGTAACATCCATAAATACATGCATACTCACAAACTTTCACGTTTATAATATTAGTAGGATTAATTGTATATTTTATATTGTATTGTATTGTTCTGTTTAAAATTATATCTTTAAAAGGCGCGTAGATGCAGTGGTATTTTCATCGGACTCAAATATGGAAATCTAACAATGTCTTCAAAAGTCAAATATAAAAACTTCCTGCAACATTTTTCGAAATAATACCGAAAATTACTAAATTATTTAAAGATGCTACTTATCAGACGCAGAGTTAACACATATCACCAATAAAAAAAAACTAAATTTAAAATCTAATATTTTTTTTTATTCTTCCTCTTACAATCTTGCATACAAATAATAACTTACGATTATTTCTTGATGATTCAGGAAGAGTTATCTCTTGAATAGTGATAATTATCTTCTTTGTGTTTAAAAACGAAATGACTTTTGATAGGATCGCTAAAACTCGAGAACGGCTGGACCGATTTGTTTATTTTTAGTTTTGAATTATTCGTAGAAGTCCAAGTAAGGTTTGACTATATAAAGAAGCTGTAGAGAAATTAGGAAAAACAATAAATTTTATTTTCCTATACAAATAGTTCGTACCTACTTATGAAGTAAGTTCAAACAGTTGCGTTTAAAATTCTAAGATAATACGATGTTCGTCTGGTCTACTAGTATTTGATATTAAAAAGACATTTGCAATTTGAAAATCAACAAATTTAATGGAAGAAATAAATTCTTCCATAAAATTGCACTAAGTTATTTAGCAGTTGTATTCAAACATACTCGCAACCCTTTTTGCGTATGCACACCCCCTTAGGACACGTTTAAAATAAAGTTATAGTATAATCTCAATGAAGACGAATTAATAAAGTCGACACAAGAATACTCTGGAGGATCAAATAACTTATATGTGGAGCGAGAAAGTGATACAAAAGAATGTGATGGCAAACTTTCGCGGAACGCTCCTACAAAAAGAACCTACCACACAAAGATGTCAGTTTTTATTTTTTTACCCCACTGCTTGCATGGATGAACTCAGCGGGCATCGGAATCCTGTAACCCCGTTACTTTTTTACTCGATTTAGTTTGCGGATCTTCACCTCTTGTTACGTTTTTGTATTACACAACTTAGATGGCGCCGCTGCCGCTACTGCCTCATACGACTTTACAGTTATCATGCTATACCCGTCTGAGCTGTGATCTAGTTACGAGAGCCTAAGTATTTGTGAAGGCTAAGACGATTGATTAGAAATAGCTGTTATTAGTTATTTGATCGATAAACTAAGAGAGCGCTACTCAGCTCTCAAAGTTTAAGTGTTCTATTTATTATCCTTGTAACATTTCTTGCTAGTATTTTTGCGGCCTAAACTTGTTTACCATGTAAAGAACCGCGTCGGTTTTTACGCGAATCAAATGTTGGGTTATTGCTTGATAGTAAGGGTAATGAGTGGTGTATGGGGCGGGGAGGGCAGCGCGGGCGGCGCGGCGTGCGCCGGCGCGGCACAGTCGCCATGCTGCCCCCCGAGCGAGTGGCGCACCGCTCCGCCGCCGCGCTGCTCAAGCGCATCTCACTCAAGACCTCCAGCACCTACTCCCTAGTACGTATCTCAGTCGCCGCCCGCCCATTCATCGACGCGGCCGACCTCCCACCGCCCGCCCACGCTCTAAATAGTGCCCGCGCGTACGAGTTAGTCACCCGTCCACAGATCTGTCACACGCCGTCGCGCCGCGTGCTCGGCTTAGTATGCGGACCGCACGCGCGCCATGTCCCACCCTGAACTGCCGGAGCCAGCGCGCGGGGACCAGGAGTACGTGCACGTGCGGTGCCTGGTGGCCAACCTGCACCGGCCGCGGAATGTGTCGCGGCCGCCGGTGGCCAGCGACTGCGGCACGCCGCTGGACGCCGTGCGCGAGTCCCCCGCGTCGTCCGACTCGGAGCGCAGCGCGTCGCCCGAGCCGACCCCCGACCGGTCCGACGCGGACGAGCTGGCGCCGACCAAGCGGCCGAAGAGCAACAGCTTCGCGGGGCCGGCGCTGGAGCCGCCGCGGCCGGAGCGGCGCCGGCGCACGTCGTTCCTGCACCTGCAGCTGCCGGCGGGGCTGCACGACGGGCCGCAGTCGGCCGGCAGCCTGCCGCGGTTCACGGTGACGGCGCCCCCGGGGGACGCGCCCCGCGACCACCACCGCCGCTTCAGCCACGGGTTCGCCGGCTTCACCGGCTTCGCCCTTCGCCGACACTCCAACACGGTCTGGAATGTGGAAATGCTCATTGTGACCACGCTAAAATAAAATGTGTTACCTAACGAACCCGGCGTTGACATTAAATAACAGATGTGGAATGAGTTTATTATAATAATTCTACTAATTGCACGTTTTGTGGGTTTGACTGACATGCATGAGATAGTAAATAAGTATTTTCGCTGCACGTTCTAAATAATATTATTTCGTTCTTAAATATTATTTGCAGTCTATAAACAACGCTATGCAGTTTTAGATAATTGTGTTTCCATAAATAAGTTTATATTAATTATTATAAATTATTATTAATTATTAGTTATTATTAATTAGTCAATGGACAGTTCTATGTTTAGCTTTAACGTTTCACGGTCTGCCTGTCTTATCGTTATCACTATATCAACAAATTATGTTCTCATTATATAAACGAAGAACATAAAATTAACGTGTAGTGATTCCGTTGCGATAGTTTTTGTTTTGTATCTTGTTAAAGTTCATATTGTAAAATCAAACCTACGCGGTTTATAATTATTAAGGTTGCAGTCAAATAATCAGTGAACTAGTTATTTTTGACAATTACGATTTTATCTTCTGACATGTTGCTCTGGAGTGCTAATATTAACGAGGTAAATAAAATATTTGCGTAGAAGATTAAAATGTACATATTTCAAATCTATTTTTTAAGGAAAATACAAACCTACACTTCGGTAATTTTAAGGTTACACTTTACTAAGGTTGCTACGTGTTGTTTTGGGGTTTTGCTTAATTACACTGGTACTTGACGTTTACCTGTTTTTTTTAATGTTCGTCGATAAAGAAACTGTTGGTTTTAACGATCTTAAGAAGATATCCTTATTTTGGTTATAATTAATGTATTGAGTCTGATTCGTAAGGTGCTTGAAAAACCCACATCGTTTGGTCCGTTTGGGACCTGAGCGCTTTCGCTTGGGAAACCCTGCTTAGATAACTCGATGGTTGAGCGATTTTGTTATAACCATACCTTTGAAAACTATTTCCAACTTTAGTACGATTGCCTTTAAGTTTGTCTACAATGATGTGATTGGTCACGTATTGGATATGCAAATGTGGTTATTATGTGTGAAAAACTGTCAATCGGAATACAAATAAGCGGTACTCAATAAAGAATAAAACTGATTTATGCGTTGCTATAATAACAATAATTATTGGATACCTATTTAATATATTTTGAGGAAACCCAAGTCTGACAGCATTATTGGTTACGCTTTTCTCATTATTATAAGGAAAATCTATAAAATAGTAAAAAAATAATAGGAATCTGATTGAACCTTCTGTGACTTTTTTCGTGCGTGTTTTGTTTTGGACCTATCATGTACTTGAATGGAGCTTTGTCTTTACCATTTTGACATATGTGATCAATGTTAGCAGTGTTTTGTTTTGTTGTGTTGCAGAGTCTCCATCGCAGCGAGTCGATGGTATCACTGGCGTGCTTCAAGACTCTGTCGCAACTGCTGTCCAATGACGTCACTTCAGACTTACAACAGTACCTCGCCAACAACAAGAATATCAACATCGACGATAGAGATGAGGTAAATTATAACTCAATTTTAGCAATAGGGAAAAATCCTTCGAATAATCTATCCATTGAGTATATTAAAGATGTGTTTGTGAAAACAAAACTAGTACTAAATTAGTCTTAGTTCACCAAATAGGTATGTGCAAAAAGAGCCAGGGTGTGAACATAAACAAGGCTAAACTTGTATCATGGCATCGGGCAAATTTTGTGAGAGCTTGTTAACTTAGGAATCATCTAGAAAATCTATAACAATTAACAGTCGTATTTGTTTTGCTTGTAAACTTTTTAATTGTTTATTTATCTTACGACCATAAATATAACCCTTTTGTTGTCTCTAGAAGTAACACGGTTGACAAACTTTACCACCCTACTTTTAGCATGTTTATTTCATAGTGAAATATTTGAACGTCTGATAAAAAAACTCGCACAAAACAAAAACAAAGGATTCGGGACACATGTGGGCGAACTGGCTGCATCTAACCTAGCATGGTCCGTTGAACCGGTCCTCACGTTTTGAGGAAATCACCGATATCTGTGTCAAAGGAGAGGCTACTCTGATTGTACCAGATATTGTTTGTGCCTCATTTTTAACAGATTACGCGTTTATTAATTGTCTTTTCCGCATTTTGAGGTACCACAGTTACAAAGAGATTAAGAACTTGGACGTCTACAAAGGGTACACAATGAACTAAGTATTAAAAAAAATATCAAAATCAGTTCTCTGTTCTGCTTTCTTACCATAATTACCCTGATTAGATTACCATTAAACTCGGATTGCGGATAGATGTCTGCGTATTGATTTGCTGAATCTTCCTTACATACCAAGGTTTGTATCTCATCTTAATCTAGTAACAGTGTCCCATTTCTTTCGGTTAGAATGGGACGACGGCGCTCATGTGCGCCAGCGAGAGCGGTAAGACCGAAGCGGTGCGCCTGCTGATAGCGGCGGGAGCGGACGGCGGCGCCGCCGACGCCGACGGATGGTCGCCGCTGGCGTTTGCGGCCAGGGGCGGCCATCTTGCCATCGTGAAGGAGCTGTTGGACGCGGGCGCTAAGGTCGACCCTAGAGACTGTGTAAGTATAACTAGCTAATAGTGGTGCTACCCTTGGTGATAATCCTACTAATATTATAAACGTGAAAGTTTCTGAGTACGTGAGGATGTGAGGATGTTTGTTACTCTTTCACGTAAAAACTACTGGATGGATTTTGATGAAATTTTAGAGTAATATAGGTTATACATCAGAATAACAATACTTTTTACCGCGGGAAAACTTCTAATTTCCACGGGTATTATAATACTTTTGATTGTTAAACGTGCTAGTGACGGATATGAATAAATATAAGTTATAGTAAACGGATTAAAATTTAAAGATATGCGTATAACTACTTTGTTTTATACTGGTAAGAGAAGAGATACATTGTTTCTTAATTATATTTAGATTGGAATAGATGCTCTTACTCACCGTTTACAAGGCTTTAGATAAACAAAATTCTAAGTCAATCTTTATGACACCCAACACGTGGTTTTAATTGGTCTACCTTGACGCACGCAAAGTCAAAAAGTATACGTGTACAGTTGTAGAAATGTGCCATATAAAAGCAAGCTTTATTATGTATACCTATTTAACTCTTAAACAAAAACAATTAATTTTCCAGCTAATATTTAAAAGACATTATTAACCAAAACGTTATCTGGACTGTGTACTCAAATAATATATATTTATATTCGAAATGGAAGATTGCCAAAATGTCACTGACATCCCTGAATACACATTTAGTTAACTATAATATCTTTAGAGTAATAAATGCATTTATTTTTGTACTCTAATTATAGTTGTCCATTCTCTGACTGAGGGCGTTAAATATATCCAATCATTCTAGGACTTGCAACGAATGTTAATTGTAAGAATATAATGTTTTTCATTGAAATGTTTGTAGATTTTGGAGTTATAAATGTTTGTAGATATCGAACAATGCATCGTTTAATTAAAAGTGAAGTTAGAATGATTATGAAAGTTAATTAATGAAATCTAGACTGAATTAATATTATGAATGGGACCATGCTATTATGATATAAGAAAATAGATTTTGACTCTGTATGGTTTAATAGAGAGAATTGCCCAGTGACGTTTGAATCTTACAGGTTAATGAATGATTATTGTTTTTCCGAGTGCCATGATTACGAATCTTTTCAACCTCGGTTTCTCGTTGGTTTCTTGAATATGTTGTTTATTATTGTTATTTAGGGCCGCACGTCAGCTAATTTGTCTTTAGTCACGCTATGAATACCGTCTCAATCAATACTTATCCATAATGCGTGGACAAAGAGTAATTGGGTCAAATATAAATAGCATCATTATAGCTAGCATATGGAACTCATCTCACTTCTAGCGTGAAGAGACAGTTTAATATAGTACAAAGCATTCTGCAAGTACATTGCCTTGATATAAACAATATTGTAAATTGTGACCTGTCAGTTATTGTAGACTCAAACACAGAGTATTGTCTTCCTTGATAAAAATATTCGAAAACTTTATCAGCATAAATATTAGGGAAGAAGATTTATTATACTCGATATTTTTTGTTTTCCTAAGTACTTAATCAACGCGTCGAAAAGTGAACTAAAACTTTCACTCATCATTCGCAATGCGATAATGATATATGATTAACTATTGGCCGCCCGCGACTCCGTTCGCGTGGGAATGAGAAGTTTTCTCGTGGCAAAAATGTTATTCTGATGTAAAACCTATATTACTGGAAAGTTTCATCTAAATCCATCCAGTAGTTTGTGCGTGAAAGAGTAACAAACATCCATACATCTATACATACTTACGAACTTTTACGTTAATAATATTAGTAGGATTTGACATCGGTAATGAAATGTATTAATGACTATAATATGTTCTTATAAATAACCGCCAACATTAATCTATTTATTTTATTTCAGGGTGGTTGGACACCTCTAATGTGGGCATCGTACAAAGGCCATGAAGACATAGTAGCGTTATTATTAGAGAAAGGGGCAGATGTGCATGCGCATGGCAACTATAACATCAAGTGAGTGAGAATATATCTTGAAGTTATAGATACGGGAAAAAGGAACGCGGGTCTCCGAGCATTGCGCGACTGGGAATCGAACCCAGGACCTTTAGATTTAGAAGTATCTATAACTTCAAAATTAGTAAATTAGCATTTTAATTGCAAAACTAAAAGTAAAATCTCGAGAATATATCTTTCAACTTGTTTGCCATTGTATGTTTAATTACTTGTAATGAAAGTTGGTGAGGATTGTTTTATTATTATGTTTATTATTGTTTTATTATTTTATAGGTACCTACTGTTTATAAAATTTTATTCTTTTCTTAGTATCCGCTACCTCAACATTAATTTAGTTGTCCATTAATACATATGATTAATTAGTATAATTAAGTCAAAACTAGAAATAGCCGGCTCACCTTTTGAATTGGGCTAATATCACAACATAAAGCTCACTTTACATATCAACTTACGCATTTATTCAGATTTCATAGTTGGAAATCTCGTTATTCTGGACGTCTGACGACGACGACTGGACACGTCGTGAGTGTAAATAGAATTTAAATTAATTAAAATACAGCGTTGTGGGTAATTCTATGAAATTGATTTTAGTTTGCATGGCGCCAAGCAATCACAGTTTACGCAGGAAGTTAGCAAAGGAAAGGGCTGGTTAAGGAAAATAAATATTCACAACAGGTTTTATTGGCGTTTTGCTGAGAATCGATTTAATGATGATTCGTTTTCAAACTCACAAAAATGTTGCTTTATTCATTGGCTTACTGGAAATATATTTATTAGAAAATGGAATGAGCATTTAAATGTTCTTTAAGAACAAACTAAAAAAAAGATTGACATAATATATTTGTTCGTTTTAATTTACGAACAGTTTCTTCCAAAATGAATATGTAAAAATATCTTTCCCTTCATTTACGTATCAATACTGAAGAGTTAAATTATCACAAAGTTAGTTTTGTCTGTTACTTGCCTTTATATTTCACTAGTGGCCGCCCGCGACTCCGTTCGCGTGGAAGTCGGTTTCCCGTGGGAATAAGAAGTTTTCCCGCGGTAAAAAGTACCCTATGTCCTTTCCCAAGTTCAGTTCTTTCTTCATACCAAATTTCAACAAAATCGGTTCAGTGGTTTAGGCGTGAAAGCGTAACAGACAGACAGACAGACAGACAGACAGACAGACAGACAGACAGAGTTACTTTCGCATTTATAATATTAGTAGGGATAGCTATACCCCTTAACTGGTGCAAAGCATTGATTTTTGGCAAAATTTATAATTGTAGTGTTTATGTTACCGGCAATGTGTATAATCCGTTATTCCATACAATACCTAGGTAATGTATAGAATACCTGGGGCGTCCAGGCAATGTATAAAATAAAATGAATATTATTGTCAATTCAATATTTACTTTGTTAATTTATACAATTTCTGGGCATTGTATAGATTACCTGCCGGCAATGTGTAAAATAAATAGACCTTGGTCTTGTATAGAATACCTGAACTATACAGATTGTCGGTAACATTTACATTAAATAAGTGATTTGCCCCCAGCGCGCTAGTATGGGCGGCGGGGCGGCGGCACAGCGCCGTAGTCCAGCGTTTATTGTCCGCCGGCGCGCGCGCGAACTCGTGCGACAAGTACGCCACGTCCGCGCTGACGTGGGCGGCGCGCGCCGGCGACGCGGCGTCGTGCGCGGCTTTATTAAAGGCGGGCGCGGACCCGAATACGCACGGGATGTATTGCTGGACGCCGCTGCTGCAGGCTACACATGGTTAGTTGATGAATATTCTACTGGGTTCTTAAGATTGGGTTTCTAAGAGAGTATTTTTAAAGTGTTTTCATCATTATCATTACATAGTATAAATCCAAGTCACTAATTCTGTCTGTTTGTATGGTTGTCCGCTAACTCCTCCTAAACTACGTAACGGATTTGAATGCTGTTTTCGCCACCTTTTAAGGAATTTATTCATTTAAATTTGTTAATAAATAACATTCAAAAAAAGTTTAATTTTGTAAAATTCGATGCTTTGTGAACAAATCGGCCAAAACTACACCATTGCAAAGCGTGAGCGGGTCGCTAGTTTTTTTTATAAAAAATAAATATCTCATAACGGCTAGCCTCTTCTCTTAGTTAAGGAAACATTGTGATAATGTTCTATATGTGAACACATTTTCGCTTAAAAATGGTGTCTCGAAGATTTAGACAAAAAAATGTTGAAAAAGGACTGGTTGTTTACGGTCTTAGTAGATATTTAATAAATGTGGTTATCAAGTGCAAGTTGATAGAAAAAATGAAATAGTTCTATGTTTTTTTTATTTCAGGCAATCATTTTGAAGTAGTGCAAATGTTGCTAGAACACAAGCCTAATGTAAACGCGTTAGACAAGGACGGATATACTGCTCTCGCGATCGCCTGCAAAGAAGGGTTCTATGACATTGCGCTTGCGCTTATTAACTCCGGTGCTTATATTAATGTACAGGTAAGTTACATTTTGTAATTATTTAAATTAACAGCAATTAAACAATTTTCTTAAATTGCTTATCATTTATCATGTTTTGTGCGCATAAAATATTTTATTTCATAATAAAATGCCCTATTACTACGTTTTTTACAACCTGTACACTGTACCTACCATTTTTTTGCTGCCACTACATATATTTTTAACACATTTTTTTCTATGAACCATCTATCCCAGGATCACTCAAAAGACACGCCACTAATCCACGCCGTTAAAGGCGGCCATAAGAACATAGTTGAAGCGTTGCTCAAGAAACACGTAGACATAGACTTGCCGGGCAAAGATAAAAAAACGCCCGTCTACACTGCCGTGGAAAAGGGACACGGCGCGATATTGAAGCTGCTGCTAGCTTCGAACCCGGACTTGGAACATATCACTGTGGTTAGTTAAATACTAAGTTTGATTATTATAAAATACAAAGTTTAACTAGTGGCCGCCCGCGACTCCGTTCGCGTGGAAGTCGGTTTCCCGTGGGAATGAGAAGTTTTCCCGCGGCAAAAAGTACCCTACGAGTTATTCTGATGTATAACCTATATTACTGCAAAGTTTCATCCAAATCCGTCCCGTAGTTTTTACGTGAAAGAGTAACAAACATCCATACATCCTCACATACTCACAAACTTTCACATTTATAATATTAGTAGGATTGTAATTTGAATGAAATGTATTTTTGTAAATATCAGTGTTATCGTGTCACATTGTGCCAGTGTAATAGATTACGGCTCAATACCGCTACTCAAAATATTTTGGTCGGTGCTCAACCGTCGGAAGTATTATAATAGGCTGCTACTTTTTATTATAAGTGTTAGCCCGGAATAGATAAGTTTATGGCAGATATAAATGTGGCATATATTAGGAAAAGTTTAGTTAGCACTTGCTTAAAGGTTTTATTTATTTATATTCATGCTTGGAAAACTAAGCTTAAATTCAATGTGATATGGTAAAATACAGAATTTTCTTATCGATTCAACGATTTAAAGTCAATAAAACATATAACAGCTGTTTTAAAAGTTATATTTGTTTTATAGAGTGGAGACACGCCTCTAATGAGGGCTGTGAGATCGCGCAACGCAGAAATGGTGCAGTTACTGTTGGAGAAGAAAGTTCGAGTTAACGTAGCGGACAATAGAGGGGACACCGCGCTGCATATAGCTATGAGGGCTCGGTCGAAGGTAAAACACTCAAACAAATTTTGTACGTAGTTTTATGGTGTAATATATTTTGTTTATGCTACGTTAGGTTTAATTATGGACCTTTGTCGCACACAATATAAGGTAAAAGAACCAATTATGGATGTTATAAGAATTATTTTTTAGTTTTTGCTCTATAATTTATACGCTTTACTTTACACGTTTCTAGAATTTTGGACGTAAATAAATAGTGTCTTTTAGAATAAGATTTAGATTTTTAAAATAAAATTACTTCTAGTTTCATCAAAATAATATTAATTAAATATACCCTCTGTCAAACTCCAGTTAAAGACATCTGATATCGGACACTTAAATATACACAAAATATTCACAATTGGACAGACACTTCATTTGCTGCTCATTTAAAAACGATAATAAACAATTAGGAACGGTTTACTATTCAAGTACAAGATGAAAAAAAAAACAAAAATACACTGATTTATTTATTTATTTATCATTAAGAAAAAATTTAAGTTCATAATTGAATCCAGGCATATAACCAGAACTATTTATGAATCTAGAAAAAGTTAAGTGTTAAATTCCATTGGGGTTGTAGGTTAGAGCGTATCTTTCGTTATTAATGGGTCCACCAATAATTATTTCACTACAAAGTAACTAATAACAATATAAGTCATTTTTCGTCTTCCAGCAAATAGTCGAAATCCTGCTCCGCAACCCGAAAAACAGCCAGCTGCTCTACAAGCCCAACAAGTTAAACGAAACACCATACAACATAGACATGTCCTACAACAAGACCATCCTCGGGCAGATATTCGGCGCGCGCAAACTGAATACTAACGAAGATAACGAGAATATGTTAGGCTACGAGTTGTACAGCGCGGCTCTAGCGGACATGTTGTCTGAGCCGAGTCTATCCGTGCCTATTACAGTGGGGCTGTACGCCAGGTGGGGGTCGGGGAAGTCCTTCCTGCTCAATAAACTCAAGGGTGAGTTTGTTAAAGATTGTATATGTTATAGTGTACTTCATTAGTCTAAAGACAATGAGGATAGGTTGGCTACGAGTTGTACAGCGCGGCTCTCGCGGACATGTTGTCTGAGCCGAGTCTATCAGTGCCTATAACAGTGGGGTTGTACGCGAGGTGGGGGTCGGGGAAGTCCTTCCTGCTCAATAAACTTAAGGGTGAGTTTGTTAAAGATTGTATATGTTGGTGTATTGCATTAGTCTAAAGACAATGAGGATAGGTTGGCTACGAGTTGTACAGCGCGGCTCTCGCGGACATGTTGTCTGAGCCGAGTCTATCCGTGCCTATTACAGTGGGGTTGTACGCGAGGTGGGGGTCGGGGAAGTCCTTCCTGCTCAATAAACTTAAGGGTGAGTTTGTTAAAGATTGTATATGTTGTAGTGTACTTCATTAGTCTAAAGACAATGAGGATAGGTTGGCTACGAGTTGTACAGCGCGGCTCTAGCGGACATGTTGTCTGAGCCTAGTCTATCGGTGCCTATAACTGTGGAAGTCATCTTGCTGAATAAACTTAAGGGTGAGTTTGTAATAGGTTGGACATGCGACTGAAGCCTTTGTTATAGGATAGCATATTACGAAAAACTGGGAATCAAGCTCCCGTTACATGGTTTAGAAGTAGTTCATGGTACGTAAATTTTAACTATAATTTAATTGTTTATATTATTTTATTTTTAATATAACAAATTTTGCGTAGTAAACCAAAATAACAATGATAATCAGGTACAAGTTTAACATCGACTGTTAGAGACCAAATCAAACCCGTTAGCGATAGTTAAATATGTACACTTTATTGAAATAATAAAAAATATACAAGTTAGTAAAAACCTGAGATACGACCCGCCGCTTAGGAACTTGACAATCAACCCCTTAACCAAAGCCTTAGCAACGGGTCTCAGGTGCCCCGCGCATTCTGCCAGATCTGTCGCCAACATCGACCTTTCATTAAACAATATTCCTTATCCCAGAGGAGATGAAGAACTTCGCCCGGCAGTGGTCGGAGTGCGGCTGGGCGTGGTCTTGGGCGGTGTGGTGGGGGGCGGCGCACGCGGCGCTGGCGGCGGGGGCGGGGGCGGCATTGGCTGGTGCGAGTGCCGCCCCCGCCGCCGCGGTGGTCGCCGCCACCTTCCTCGCGGTGTATCTAGCGTTCTATGTGCTGTGGTACACGGGGAATAAGTAAGTTGATATGAGGTGGGGGGCGGCGCACGCGGCGCTGGCGGCGGGGGCGGGGGCGGCATTGGCTGGTGCGAGTGCCGCCCCCGCCGCCGCGGTGGTCGCCGCCACCTTCCTCGCGGTGTATCTGGCGTTCTATGTGCTGTGGTACACGGGGAATAAGTAAGTTGATATGAGGTGGGGGGCGGCGCACGCGGCGCTGGCGGCGGGGGCGGGGGCGGCATTGGCTGGTGCGAGTGCCGCCCCCGCCGCCGCGGTGGTCGCCGCCACCTTCCTCGCGGTGTATCTGGCGTTCTATGTGCTGTGGTACACGGGGAATAAGTAAGTTGATATGAGGTGGGGGGCGGCGCACGCGGCGCTGGCGGCGGGGGCGGGGGCGGCATTGGCTGGTGCGGGGGCCGCCCCCGCCGCCGCGGTGGTTGCCGCCACCTTCCTCGCGGTGTATCTGGCGTTCTATGTGCTGTGGTACACGGGGAATAAGTAAGTTGATATGAGGTGGGGGGCGGCGCACGCGGCGCTGGCGGCGGGGGCGGGGGCGGCATTGGCTGGTGCGGGGGCCGCCCCCGCCGCCGCGGTGGTTGCCGCCACCTTCCTCGCGGTGTATCTGGCGTTCTATGTGCTGTGGTACACGGGGAATAAGTAAGTTGATATGAGGTGGGGGGCGGCGCACGCGGCGCTGGCGGCGGGGGCGGGGGCGGCATTGGCTGGTGCGGGGGCCGCCCCCGCCGCCGCGGTGGTTGCCGCCACCTTCCTCGCGGTGTACCTGGCGTTCTATGTGCTGTGGTACACGGGGAATAAGTAAGTTGATATGTACAACGTGTTGAAACAATTTGAATTCATATTGTAGTAATTAATGTAAAATTATTGATGAAAATTTAGTTAAACCATCATCAAATCTAATATGGTATTATAAAGAGTTACAGTTTGAGAGTTTGGGTGTAAAAAATAACTGCTGTTAAAAACTGTTTAAATAAAGAAACTAGTGAAAAGATCCAATTCACAATTTCAGATCTTAAACATCTAATAAAATAAATACAAGCTTGACCAACAGACGTCCTTAAAACATAAAAATCATTTTTTTTGACCCCATAAAACCTTAACTCTTTTATATATTTTTCCGCATACTCAAATGTTCTACTATACCGAAGGTTCGATCCCCACTTGCTTATCACGCACTAACGGTGAGAGAAAACATCTTGAGAAAACCCCGCACCGAGTCAGCGTACAAACCCTCTCGCTATCCGCGAGGAAAGCCTGGGCTCAACTATTGTGACATATATTGGCCGCTATGTGATTTTATTTTTTACTTGTATTCCCCAGATACGAATGGTGGTGGGCGGGCGGCATGCTGTCGGCGCTGGGCTCCAAGTTCAGCTCGCTGCTGCTGCTGCTGCAGGTCATGTTCTGTCATCCACCCGGCCCGAATGACCCGAGGGCGCTGCCCGCCACGCCCATCAGGTTGGTTTATAATAACAATAAATACTCTTTATTGCAAAAAAGTGATAAAATATACAGGGCAACAACTTAAACATATACAAAAGGTGGTCATATCGCTTTAAGCGATTTCTGCCGGACAAACCAAATTCAGCGAAGGAAATTAAGGCGAAATGCTAGCGGATATTTACTATACATACAAGGCTTAAAGTAAATTATAGGAGACAGCATATAGTTGAGTACTTCGTATGATGAAAATGATCCAATAGACATACTTAACTAATAGAGGTCTAAAATTAAACGTGTAGATGGTTATGAGGGATCAGTGACCCGCCCATCCTTCGTAAAGGAAGGTTGAGGAAGAGTTAGAAGACAAACAGACACGTATAGCGATTTTGCTTTTCACTGTGTAATGATAATGATGATGAATTAATCTTCAAATTGGAATTGACCAAACGAGCAAATTCCATTCCATTCCAGGTTTTATATTGTTCTTTGTCCGTTATCTCTTACTAATTGTAAAGAACTAAAACAAGCTTTTTTAGAAAGTCCTATTTATTTTGTATCTTTACGACTTACTCATATGTTTTATTAATCTTTCTACTCAAACGTTGAAAGTTGATTAACATAAAAAAAGCACAATTTTTACACTAAATTATTTTAATTTCCCATCACATGTTTATCATATTTATTACTAACTAGCGACCCGCAAACGCTTCGCAATGGCGTAATTTGGCGCGACTTGTTCCCGTTAAGTTGAATTTTAGCTAACTTAAAATAACTTTATCAGAATTTTCTTTATTTACAAATTTTAATGAAAAACTAACCTAAAGGATGGCGTATTCTGCTTTAAAATCCATGAACTGGTTTAGGAGGAGTTAGCGGCCAAACATACAAACAGACACAATTAGCGACTTGGATTAATACTAGGTAATAATGATTCCACCCCACCTCCCAGGTTCCACTTCACCGAGGGCGTGAAGAGCTCCTCCGGCCAGGAGGGCGAGGCGATGGTGGTGCAGATGATCGCGTCTCTGGCCGAAGCCCTGGAGTGCCAGTACGGCAGGGTCTGCACGCGGCTGGCGCGGGCGTTTAGACCCGTGCCCGTGTCCAGCACCTCGGGGTGGAGGTGCGTGGGGTTTAAATTGATTCGTTTTAAATGTTGATAATGGATAAAGTATTAAAACAAAAGATATTTTTAATTTTGATAAAAAATATTATAGGAAAAAATAGAGATAACTTTTGGCTGCATTACACACGATCACCAGCTTGTAGTAATTATGTATTTTAAAGACACCAGCCATTTGTGATTTGAGATTGAACCAATGTATATTTTTTTAATAGTCCTCAATTATTGAAAGATAAAACATTGATTGTATAAAACATTTCGTCTTGCATCGGTTTGTTTTAAAACTGCTATTAACTTTGGCAAAAAAACATACTTAGTACTATAGTATACGTATAGTGTTAATTAATTATAGTGAAACTCAGTCCTTATCATCTCATTATTATATTATTCAGATGGCGGCGCGTGTGCTGCGTGCCTCATATAGTAACATTCGAGGTGTGCTTCGTGTGCCTGCTGGGCGGCCTGTGCGTGCTCGTGCTGTACCTCACCGACACGCAGTATGATGCGCAGTGAGTTATCATCATCATTATCATTATCATTATCATCATTATCATTATCATCATTACTATAAGGGAACAATATTTATGGCATTTAGATTAATCATCTCTTTAATTAAATATGAATTCGTAGAAAATACAACATGTAGCCGCCATTAGATTCAATCCAAATCCGCGCCCACCGGCAGGGACGCCAAACAGTGATGTCCATCGAATGCTAGGGATGTCCAGTTACCGATTATATTTGTTTCACAGCTAACATTACATAGTATAAATCCAAGTCGCTAATTCTGTCTGTTTGTATGTCTGGCCGCTAGCTCCTCCTTAAGTACGTAACGGATTTAAATGCGGTTTTCTCCATATTTAAGGGTATTTATTCATTTAAATTTGTAAATTTGTTTTGTTAGCAAAAATGCAAGGGTTCGCGAGAAAGTCGGCAAAATAGGCATGATGACTGTGAATGAAATACACAAAAATTATGCTACCATCTAATGAAACGTAAATAAAATATTAAAAAATAACAAGATATTATTATAATTAAAGCGAGATTAATTAATATTTTTAAAAAATAAATCTACAAAATACTACAGTCCGCCATGATATTCTGAACGCCAATCAGAGCGAATGACGTCACTATTGAGCATGGTTCCCAACTTAGGGGTTTTCCGCCCAAATTTAGGGGGTAAATTAGTGGGATGGGATTTTTTTTTATTTTTTTTTTATTCTAAAAATTAACAATTTAGTTTTTTCTTATTGCTTTTTTAAAAATAGTCAGAAAAATAATTTATTTTTACTAAAATAATCGGTTATAGATATTATACGACCGTGCAGATTCCTTCTAAATCTTGAAAAAAAGAAGTTGGTAGATCTACCTACTTTTCGAATTGAGTTTGGTCGGAAACTACCAACTTTTAGAGTCGTACGGAAGGATTTATAAAAATTCGAGTTGGTAACACTGCTCAAGAGTGACGTCAAAATTGACGCCATGACACTTTGGAGCGTTTTGGTGGGAATTTTAAACATAAAATTTTAAATTGATTTTTTTCATATAAATCATGCTTTTTTTTCCGAAATATGATATTTTTTACAATAAGTATATATTTCTGAATATGATACAACAGTTTTTCAAAATCTGTCATCATGCCTATTACATCATTGCGAAGCGTTAGCGGGTCGCTAGTTTTTAATAATACGCTACTAATAAGGGGCAGTTACAAACTGCATACTGAGTTTGTGTGCAGTTATCATCCGCTGCTAAATTACTTTTCAGACTGTAAACGGATGGTCCTTTAAAGTACCTACTGTATAACTCTTGAGATTATAGTCTATTCACATAAGTACTAAGTTTTGTCAAATCTATTGTAGGTACCGTTTTTGTGTGATTATCATCAGAACAGGAAAAAACTTTAACATTCATAATATTAATATGATAAAAAAATATAAAGCTTATTAAAAGTTTACGGGCCCGTTACTTATTTGTAAAAGAAAAGGATGTTGTTTTAACACAAACACTTCAACATTTGAATTAAGTAAGAGACTACAACATAGATTCTCAACTGCTGTACCTACTAATTTCAATCAAACTTTTATTTATTAATTTTAATTCTAATGCAGAATCGTCACACTATTAATTTCCAAAATCATTGTCCCAGACGTCGCGAGATCCAGCAAGCGCTAATGTTCTGCGCCGCGGCTCTGGCCGGCGTTGTTCTCCTAGCTAACCTATACACGTGGGGGCGCGTTTTGAAGGCGTTAGTTCTGCCGCCGCGCAGTAGATTAGTACGCGCGTTGAAACGCGACGCGCCAACGCTGGCGTTACGGCCGGAGGTGCAGGCTTTGACGAGGATGGTGAGTTTTTGTGAAGATTTTGGTTTTGATAGGGAAATAAATAGTGAAATTTTAATTTTATGACAATAACTTATAGGATTCATTACTTACATCATTTTGCATGTGCATACATATTCAAAGAAATTGAATGTAAAATATAAGTACTGGTGCAAAGCTCGTACAGAACGCTAGTTCATTTCATTTATTTTTAAAGTGTATTTATTACTAAGTTAACTTTCTATTCTAAAGTATCAAGTAATAATGTTTAACGTTATTTTTTCTCTTCCAGGTTTCCTGTCTAGACGCCTTCACCGGCCAACAAACCCGTCTGGTAGTAGTGGTAGACGCGTTAGACTCCTGCGACCAAGAGAAAGTACTATCTTTGCTAAATGCCGTTCACGCCTTATGCTCGGATCCGAAGAGTCCGTTCATACTGCTGCTGGCTATAGACCCGCATATTATTAGCAAGGTGAGGATGGGTTTTATGAAAATGTATGTTATTTTCTGTTTTAAAAAGTGTCCTTGCTTCTGATAGCAATCGCAAGTGGACAGTTAAACAAATTAAACTATAAAAAGAAATATAAAATATTTTATACACTATTATGGTCACTTTTTGTTTTTTTTTATTTATTTTATAATTCTCACTCGATTTTGAAAATAGCTACAAATAAAATATTAAAATAAATAACTAAGTAGGTTTTGCTCACAAACCACAATTTCACCGTATATCATAACTGGTTCCGTGGTGTAGTGGTTATCACATCTGCTTTACACGCAGAAGGTCGCCAGTTCGATCCTGGCCGGAATCATATATTTTTGTCTTTTTATTTCGTTCGAACTTTCTTTTTGAATGCAAAAAAGTAATAAATGAATATGAATTTTGAATAAATATAGCTTTTTAATACAAAATATATGTGCAGGTTGCTTGGAATGAGGTTAGTCGGTGTAAATCGATGGAGTGCTGTGATTTAGATGTTTTTGTATTGATGTTTACTATAGCATGTTGAAAATACATTTTTTGGCAAGAATAAGTTTTTATGTGTAATAACTATTGTGTTATAATGACCTATTGGCTTGGTCTCAGAAAAAAAACATTTCAAAGAAATTTATATTTAGTAGTTTAATGTTTTGTATGGTATCCCTATTTCTTCCGTATTTGTACATAAACTATTATGTGAATGCTTTCTACATAATAATCTCAAATTATTTTATTTTTTAAATAATTTCTAGGCAGTAGAAGTGAACAGTCGTCGTGCATTTTCGGAAAGTAACATCGGTGGTTGGGACTATCTTAGAAATATGGTGCAACTGCCATTTTATCTACAAAACTCCGCGTTGAGAAGGGTGAAAATCGCTCAGCAAACAGCACAGAAGAGGATGCAAGTAATAGGAAACGAGGACTTTTCTACTTCGTTACAAAGATCGGTAAGTTAATAGAATACTTGATACTTGAAATTCTGTCCAGTCGTTTTAGGAAATAGTTTTTCACCAGGCCATTAATATTTTACTATGTTGAGGTTATTGCCACGTGATATGAAGACTATAAATATTAACTTACGTTCTTTTTAAGTTTTTAACTTTAAAAAAGCTTATTTCTTAGTGTGCAATAAATTATTGTCAATTAGTGTCCCTACGTCCTACAATACAATATTCCCTACCACGACATTTAGGTACACCAAAAAAGGTTTAAGTTTGGATTAAATGTACATTGAACCCCCCCTCACCACCCCGCCCCCGCAGGTATCCGCCCGGCGGCTCTCGTCCACGTCGGAGCTGATGTCGAGCCAGGAGCGCATCAAGGGCCCGGGCAAGGAGCCGGCGCTGGCGGCGCGGGCCAGGAGGCTGCGGCCCTCCGAGTCCGTGGCTTCGTCTGTGGCCTCGGGCCTGCACCGGTATGATACTTATAATTAGTGATGCAATGAATACCACTTTTACGAATACGAATAGCATTTTCACTATTCTGCGAATACGAATAGTTACAAATATATTAAAACAACTAAGAACAGTAAAATTTTTTTTTTTAAATAATCACAAACCACTAACTGGCAAATTTTTATACAAAAAACACAATTAGCGTAAATTATTAGGTGTTAAACGATTTCTTTTTTTTGTTTGTATATTTCCAGCTATAGAAAAAAGTCTTTCAGACGATACAGTAGACGGTTTTAGTGAAAAATATTTCTTGGTCAATCTTTTCTGTATCGGAAAATGAACATCTGTCGCCAAAAATGTAGTGTATCTTCAGATGGCAATAAAATTGGCAGTGCGTGTTTTGATAAATGTATTTCTGAATTAAAGTTGCGTTCCGTTTTACATAAAATATTTGTTCGAATATTGTTATCATATTCGGCGATTATGTGATATTTGGCGAATACGAATATTCGTATTCGTTGCATCACTCGATATAATGTAAGTAAATCCACCAGGCATCAGCTGATGTCGAGTCAGGGGCGCATCAAGAACCAGTCGAACACACTTTCGCTGTCACTTTTTATCTGATGTTTTGTATTAAATAAATAATGGTTGCATCTGAATAAGATAGTATTAGGCTTTAATTAAAAAAAAAGACGATCGGTTCCGATGGTTAATAAAAAAAATGATTATTTTTAGATTTTGTTCAAATACTTAATATTTTTTTACTTTACAATTTTTATTCAAAATTGCTGCCAAAACTTGAATAGGAAATATTAATAATGGAATAGTTTGACTTAAAAAAATGAAATTACCTACACATATGAGTGACGGACGTGTTTTTTTTTTCCTGTTTCTGGGTTTTTTATATATAACGTAGCATCAGAAGCTTGGTTGTTTTTAAAAAGGGTGACGTCAGCCTGGCTGACGTCACTTTCATTATTAATATTTTCCATCACAAAGTTTTGGCAAGTAAATAACTGGAATCAAATAATAATTGTTTATTGATCCTTAAGACAGTCTTACAGCACAGAATAAGTACAGCTAAGTACAACACAGTGAAGTAATGCAATAGGAGCTCTGCACGGTACGGCTGCCAGAGTCGAACTGACTGGACTGCCAGCCAGTACCCGCTTTTATACGAATTATCGGACGAACGAGTTATGACGAATGATCACGTGATGTTTGCATTCAGTCTGTTGTACCAAACTTTTAAAATAATAAGTTTAACAATTATAATTTGTAAATAGCAAAGGTAAACAGTAAATGTAAATAATCATTTCATGAAACATCTTAATAATTAATTAATTCTTATTAATAATTTGTGTCGAGCACGTGGTTGCGCCGATACGGCCATTCCGACAGGCGGTGCGTGCTCTGCACCTGCCTTGCGCTGTTGTTTTCCTGAAACAATTTTTACTTCCTGAGATTGGTATCTGTAAGCAACTTTTAATGCTTACAATAAATAGAGAGATGTTAAGTGTTTGTTGTGTTGCAGTTCTACTGTGGAACCTTACGAAGTACTCTGTGGTACTTTTGTATGGAGTACACTGTGGTACTGTTTGTATGAGGTACACTGTGGTACTTTGTAAGGAGTACACTGTGGTATTTTGTTAAGAGTACGCTGTGGTACTTTGAATGAGGTACGCTGTGGTACTTTGAATGAGGTACGCTGTGGTACTTTGAATGAGGTACGCTGTGGTACTTTGAATGAGGTACACTGTGGTACTTTGAATGAAGTACACTGTTTAGGTTTGTAAAAAGTGGTAATAAATTTTTATTACTTACATTTATTGAGGTGATGTATCTCCATTAGTTGGATTTTGTCTGTTTACGCTTGATTGTCCGGTACTTGAAGTTGATGGAACAGGTTCATTGGCTTGTGTGGGTTGGTCATCTTCCGCCGCCGATATGGTCATCTGTTCACCAGGCTGTGGAGCCCGACGAAGTTGATCATGAGCAACTTTTCGTGGACGTCCTCTGCCAACCACCTTCTTTACCATGTAGCGGTCATTATCGAGTATTCTGAAGATTTCATACGGTTCACTGAATTTTAGGTCCAGTGACGTCTGGTTGCGAGGATTATTCTTTATAAGCACATAATCGCCTCGCTGGAAGTGATGAATCTTGGCTTTGTGGGAGTTGAATCGTAGTCTATCTTGTTCCGCAGATGAAGTCATTTTTTGTTGCACATGTCTGGTGAGAGCTTCAATATCGACTGATTGATCTTCAATATTTATTACATTCAGTAATTCTGGAGGAACACAGTTTTTTCGCTGTGTAAGTAAAGTGAGTGGAGCAACACCAGTGACACGATGTGGAGTACAATTCATAGCCAACTGAAGTTCTTCAAGTGTTGTGTGCCATTGTTCTGTTTCATAGTTTTTAATCATTATAAGTGCATTTTTAAGGGTTGCCACCACCCTTTCTACTTGTCCATTTGCTCGGCTTACTCCTGGTGCTATTGCGTGTATATTTATACCTAGGCGGTCACAGTAGGTCGAAAATTCACCTAGGAACTCCCTTCCTCCATCAACGATTATCTGGACAGGTGTACCAAATAAATGGACTGTCCGTTTTAAAGCAGCTAAGGTGCTGTGTTGGCTTTTGTCAGTAGCGTAGTAAAAATTTACATATTTTGTAAAGGCGTCTACTGTGACAATGACATACTGTTGGTCACTTGTTGTTCCTAGTTTGCCTGTTATGTCCATGTGTATGACCTGGAAGGCAGCGCTTGGTTTCTGGATAGGATGCATTTGGGCTTGAACACGTCCTGACAGACCCTTGGATGTCCTGCAGATTATACAGTTGTCGACGAATTTTCGTACACTGGTATTCATTTTATCGAACCAGTAGGTTTCTCTGATCTTTTGCAGCGTTTTTTCCCAACCAGGATGTTTCAAAGCCGTGTGAAAAGAGTTGATGATACTCCAATGGAATGATTTGGGAACAACGGTGCATTTTTGTTCTCCAAAAACAGGGTCCTGTACTATCCGTTTGAGTACATTATTTTCTAACACGTAACCATCAACTGTGCTGTTATCTGAAAGGGCATCAATTATCGAACGTAAAGATGTATCTCTGCGTTGCTCAACTTTCAGCCATTCCAAGTCTCTAGTCATGATATTTACTGTTAATTCTTTTGGGTTCCTGCTGAAGAAGTCAGCGTGCTGGAGACGTTCACCTTTCCGGTATTCGACTTCGAAGTCGTAATTCTGTAAAAATGCCCACCAGCGATGTATTCTGGGCAAAAGGTCTTTCTTATGTTTAGAAGCCTTTAAAGCATTGCAGTCGGTTATAACAGTAAACTTTCGCCCATAAAGATACTGTCGAAAATGCTTTATCGCTCGAACGACCGCCAAAGTTTCCAGCTCGTACGAGTGGTAACGACTTTCAGTATCGGTTGTCCTCATACTCATGAAAGCGACTGCATGTTGGCGTCCACTTATAATCTGGACTAGTACGGCACCAAATCCCAAACTACTAGCGTCAGTGTAGAGCTGTATTTGTGCGTCTTCTTGAAACAATGTTAAGACTGGAGCAGACGTTAGGCATTGGATAACCTTTTCTCGTGCTACTTCATGTCGATCGTTCCATTCCCATTTAGCTCCTTGTTTTGTGAGTTCATACAGTGGTATCATAATCCGGGAGAAATCTGGAATAAACTTCCTAAAGTAACCGGCTAGACCATTAAATTGGCGAACTTGTTTAGGTGTCTTTGGTACTGGGGCTTTTACAAGAGCCTCTACTTTACAAGGACTAGGGCGTATTTGGCCATTGGAAACTACATTACCCAAATACTCTATTGAACGTTTAAAGAACTTGCACTTGTCTGCGTTAATAGAAAAACCAGCGTTCTGAAGAGCAATGAGAATACGTTCTATTTTTGACAGTCCTTCCGTTATGTCAATGCATTTACTTAGCACATCATCTACGTAAACCTGTGCTGTATCTTCTAGTAGGGCAAATAGGGCTCTGTTAATACATCTTTGATACACCGAACAAGCATTACTCAAGCCGAACGGCATAGTTGTGTATTCATACAACCCATCTGGCGTAACAAAGGCTGTCTTCTCTATAGATGATTCTTCAATTGGTATTTGATGAAACCCAGCAGCCATGTCGAAGGTTGTGAAAAATTTACCATTGGCTAATTGATCTATTTGGTCAGAGATGAGAGGCAGTGGGTAATGATCACGTAAGGTGTTAGAGTTCAGCTCTCTATAATCTACGCATAGCCGATCATCGCCATTCTTCTTTTTCACAAGAATGATGGGACTGGAGTACGGTGATCTGCTTTCACGGATGATGTTATGATCCATAAGTTCTTTAACAATCACGCGTACTTTCTCTCGTTCTACTGGGCTAAGTTTGTATGGCCTCCTTTCCACATATTTATTTGGATCCTTAAGCCGGATTTCCAGTGCTCCGGTATTAACTCGGGTTGTTGGGTATCCTTGAATAAAAAGATGTTGAAATTTGTTCAACAGGGTTCGTAACTGTGTAATGTCTTCTTCTTCCGTAAGATCACAGTCCAGAGTTTCGAAGATAGTATTGTTCTTTTTAATGTGATTGATATTTGGTTGGTGCGTTAATCGCGTTCCGGTAGATGAGATAACCATAGTCAAATTAGTACCATTAATAAGATTCATTCCCACCAGTATATCTGTGCTCATTTCGTTGTCAGGCAGTATGTAAAACTGCAGTTCAACACTTATGTCATCAATAACACAAAGGGTTAAAAGAGTTGTAACAGATAACACAGGATGTTGTCCAATACCTTTCAAGTAGTTTATTATCTGTAATCTTTGACCAGGTAATGTCTCAGCTACGGATTCGCGTATTATTGAACATTCTGCGCCGCTATCAAAGATTGCTTGCACTTTCTTCAAACCGATCTTAACTTGTATTGGTGCAAGATTTGATCCGAGTACACAATTGACGTTTGATGTTAATGAGCGTTCACGTTTAAAACATGTCTCATAGGTATGGCCAGGTATTTTACAAAAGGAACAAGTTGGTGATTTTGTGTTAGGCAAAGCTCTTAAATCCTTATTGTTCTGTTCTGGTTTTGTTTCAGATGGCTTGTGATAGCATTCATTTGTCACATGATTATTTCTTTTACAAATACGGCAAGGCGGCCGTGTAATCATAGCTTCTGAAAATCGTGAACGTTTATTAGGTGGGTTATTGTTTGAAATCGGATGAGGTCGCTTCTTTCTGATAGAGGATGCTATAGATATAAGTTCGGGTACTGTTGTAGCCCTGGTATTAAGAAGTTCAATCCGAAGTTTTTCATCATTTATGCATCCAATAACTGCTTCTACTGCGTCTTCGTTTGACAACTTATCTTTTGTGAGTCTCCTCCACAAAACCCAGGCACGAGATAAAAACTCTGAAATGTCCTTGGAGGGGTCATAAATATGTTCTCTGAAACGCAAAACATCACGGGAATATCTATTTTCGGGCTCAAATGTGGTGATCAAGTTATTTTGTAATTCTTCCCAGGTATTGGTAGTTACCATCCAGTCGTCGACCCACATTTTAGCTCTACCTTTGAGCAGACTTCCCACTTTCATCCTTATGTCAAAGTCGTTGATTTTGTATGACTCAATTGCCTTATTAATGTGTTGGCACCACTCCCGTATGCCAATGTTGGTATCTGGGTCAAATGACGGTAAGTAAATATCATTGATCCTGACTTTCGGTTCTGCTGGGGTACTCAAGCGATCCGTCATCTGTTGCATCATCTGCATCATTTGAAGCATAAACTGCGGTGGCATAGTGCTCATAGGTAAATGAGACAAGGTGTCCATTGTTGTAGAATTTCCTGTTTGAGGTGCGTCGGATGGTCCTGGAGCACAAGGGGCATGTGATCCCACTTCTGATAACGTAGCATCAGAAGCTTGGTTGTTTTTAAAAAGGGTGACGTCAGCCTGGCTGACGTCACTTTCATTATTAATATTTTCCATCACAAAGTTTTGGCAAGTAAATAACTGGAATCAAATAATAATTGTTTATTGATCCTTAAGACAGTCTTACAGCACAGAATAAGTACAGCTAAGTACAACACAGTGAAGTAATGCAATAGGAGCTCTGCACGGTACGGCTGCCAGAGTCGAACTGACTGGACTGCCAGCCAGTACCCGCTTTTATACGAATTATCGGACGAACGAGTTATGACGAATGATCACGTGATGTTTGCATTCAGTCTGTTGTACCAAACTTTTAAAATAATAAGTTTAACAATTATAATTTGTAAATAGCAAAGGTAAACAGTAAATGTAAATAATCATTTCATGAAACATCTTAATAATTAATTAATTCTTATTAATAATTTGTGTCGAGCACGTGGTTGCGCCGATATATATATTAGCAAAGTTCAGAATTTTGTTGTTTATTTGATTTAGTTTAGTAAATCACAGCAAGTTTATAGTAATGTTAAAAACATAGTTTTTAATATTTAAAAAAAACACTTAACCCTCTTTTAGATAGGTCTATTCTGAATAAAGAGTAGGTACTCTATACTAAACTTTTTTTTTTATTGTGTTATTCGGTTGCATCGATCGTAAAAAATATTGAATTTGACAATTCACGAATAACTCTGCCATAGGCCACCTATTATCCGTCTATATTAGTCGAAAGAAGCCCTTCTAGTATGCCCTCTGATGTGGATTTCGAAATTGTGTTCTTAGGGTCTTCTGAAATGTTTTCCGGAAGTGATTTTTTACATCATCCTCCACTATTCTGCCATGCCACTCCTGACATTATCCTGACCAACAAAGTGCTCATCTTCTGCGGCAGTATCGTGTGCAGAATGACCATTTATATTTTCACAAATCGACGAGAGTTTCCATCGTATGTTCATTAGTTAAAAACATAATACCTATCGTTAGAAAAACTTAAAAATATAAAACAATAATTCGTCAAAAATAAGAATAATGTAACTTCAAAACAATCACAGAGCCCAATGATACGTCAAAATGACGTGCTACATTGTTATTACTGCAATATGGTGATACTTGCTGAGATGATGCTGACGTCTCCTGGCAGGTCTCAGCGGCTATAGAGTTGGTTAGAAAGGACGCGACAGTCCGACCTTGCTTAATTATTTCCGTTCGAATGCTCACCCTCCGAACACTCTGTTTATGTTACCGTTAAAATTATTTTTTCGTTAGAATGCGTTCTTCCTATTTTGAACGTGTTTTTACTAAATGCCTTTGTTAAAACTAGGAATAGCAAGTCAACATTAGAATTTACCAATTTAAGAAAAAAATATTTTAGATAAAACTAGTAGTCACTTCGATCGAGCTTCAATTAAAACTAGCCATAAGGAAACTAATTTGGGGTTAAAAGAATTAGAATTCAGAGTCAATTATACTGTATTGCACTTAGCAAAATAATAATTTTACGCTGGGCCTACTTTCTAGAAACATAAAGTAGTTGCCAAGGTGTCAATACTAATTACAATTAAATAACATGATCAAACAAGATGACAGAACACAACTCATACCGAATATAGAAAGTCAATAGAGAAAAAAAAGAGCAACCTCTTTTTCTGTAGCACAAAACTGTTACTGTTACTAAGGTTATTATTTTACGCTTTGCCGCGTGCTGTCGCACCACGCTCGCTACGCTCGCTCGACTCGCGCATGTAGTGTAAAAGTCAACCGTACATGCTCGCGCGTTTCTCACTAACCACTAATGATACGTAGCAAGTATACCTAACGCTTCAATCGTTGCACCAGAGCGGCGGGCGGCGCGGGCGCGGCGGACCTGGGCCGCGTGCTGCTCACGGACGACTACTTACATCACCCATTTCCACAGATATCGAACTCACATTACCATTCCCCATTCAACTCGCCCCTAAAGACAAATGCAACAAGGCACATAACAGTATAACTGCCTCAGACATACGTTTCAAGGCGTACAACGTTATAACCGCCTCTACCCCCTCACACGAAACTCGCCTCTAACCCCATACTCACAAGGTTCATATTACTACGTCAGAGCGGCGGGGGGGGCTGGCGGCGCGGGCGCGGCGGACCTGGGCCGCGTGCTGCTCACGGACGACTACTTCAGCGACGTCAACCCGCGCAGCATGCGCCGCCTCATGAACGTGCTGTATGTCACTGGTGGGTGGACTTAACTAAAAAACTGAGGATTTTGCATGTAACCTCATAAAAGAAATTAAAAAAAGTTATTGTTGATGGTGTTTTATTTTACAATTTGGATGATTTATGCGTAGATTTTGTCCGTTCAGACACGATGTCTTCACATATATTTTTAAAGATAGCTACCATAATATTGTATTGAGGCTTTTTTTAGGTCTCATTCGTAATAGTATAAAGTTTCGTTGTTTTTTATACTTACTTTAGAAATGCATAAGGAAAACTTATTTACATATGATTTAAGTATCTTTTACCTTTACTTCCACATAAATAATAATAAAAAAAGAAATAAATACACTGTTAAACTTTAACAAATCGGGTCACAACTAATGCATAAGCCAAATTAAAAACTTCGAATATTTTCGAATATCTCAACTTTAACCACGTTATTTCCACAGGTCGTCTACTAAAAGCCTTCCAGATAGAGTTCAACTGGTATCAACTGGCGTCCTGGGTGAATATGACTGAACAATGGCCGTTCAGGACTTCCTGGATTATATACCACTACGATACTTACGAGCACCATATAGATGATAATACTTCACTCAAACATATTTATGAGAAGTGAGTAATAATTTACTTATACAGGGTGTAAAGAATAGCCAATTAAGTAGTACAAAATATTTTTCATAATTTCAACACACTTATTTTCCATTTTAGAATCAGTTTATTTAAGTGATTTGCTATGACATTAAGCTGTCTGTTTTCTTATAAAATTATAAATATTTAACTTAGCCTGACACTAAAAATTCAATGTATAAAGTGTATGTAACATTAAAAGTCCTAAACCATGATCCTATTTTGTCTTATTTTATTGCTTTCTTCTTTTATCTTGTCTATTTGACTCAATCAGAATGTTTTCTTTATCAACGAATTATTTTTTTTTTTTTATATAAATGACCCTTTTATAATTTACACCCAGAGTAAAACCCTTGCTCTCCACCGTCCGCGAAGCAAGCTCTCTACTGGAACTCGATCGAGACGAGCGCAAGTTGGAAGTGTTTCTGAGCTTCCATAGATCGACGCTGACTGCGGCCGACCTGAAGATATTCCTGCCGTTTACTATTAACTTGGACCCGTACATCAAGAAATTGATCAAAGGTTAGTACGTCGTAGTATATTAGATGTTAATCGAAATAATAGTCAAGCGATAGGTATCGACTTCGATTAAACAATTAATAAGACAAAATTTACTTAAAAATAATTGGTAAAAACTATCAACAAACTGTTTGGCGCTTCATATATTTTGCGATGAAGAATTCTTTCTTTATAGTCTATTCTAAAAAGATTTCTCTTTAATTAAGCTTTCATTGCAGCTTTCTCACGTATTTTTAATAAGAACATTCGAACATCTATATTTTTCGTAGAAATATGTCAAAACGTCTTTATTTATCGCATTACCACGAACATTTCATTCTCCATGCATTCTAAATCACATTAGTCTTCGCCCAACTATCCATCAAATTTAATAAAATATCATAGGCAACTTTTTACCGCAGTAATAAGTGTCATTCCCTGGAGAAAATTGTAGGTTTTTTCTAGTCCTAGTAATATCATAAATGTAAAATTTTTATATATTTTGATGTTCGGATGATTGTTGTGACTCAAAGCAAAGATAGCTTTGAAACAGAACAGGGGGCGTCACATGTATCGGAAATCTGAAGTTGGTGCCTAGAAGCTGCGGACGATTTACTAGTTTAATATCCTACTAATATTATAAATGTGAAAGTTTGTGAGTATGGATGATACCGTTAAAATCCTAGCAAAAGAGAAACATTTTATTCCTAGGCTGGTAAGAGAAACTATTGAAATTAAAAAACATCCTAACTTCAATAGAGAAGATGGTTCGAAGCTGACACCAACGTGGGATCCAATACTTAGCAAAATAAAAAAGAACAACCAGCAGACAAATAAGCAGAAAAATAAAGACACTGTCAGCGTATACTGCGTGAACCCGAGCGACTACGCGAGAAAATTACGAAACAGATGGCGGTGAATTCGAAAAATCGTTTTTTACTTTACTCTATGAAGACGTCAAACATCTCAGTCTACCCGTGACTACGGCATTTGCAAAAATGCCGAAACGTCGGAAAATCAAAAATAATAAAATAAACGCGTAAAACCCGTTAAAATGAGTTTAATTTCAAGTAATAATAATCGCGTAAATCCTAGAAGTTATATTGATGAAACTTTACAGTAATATAGGTTATACATCAGAATAACATATAGGGTACTTTTTACCGCGGGAAAACTTCTCATTCCCCTGGAAAACCGACTTCCACGCGAACGGAGTCGCGGGCGGCCACTTGTAATATATATTTATTTACTATACAGAAGAGCAAGTGCAAGCCGGCGCCGAGGACGAGGCGGCGTGGCACCAACAACTGCGGCCGCACACACAGATACAGAACAGGAAGAAGGTAATATATCACGACGGTAAGGCCCAATTGCAGGGAACGTTTTAACCTCGGGTTAGCTAACTCAGGTTTAAATGGCGCCACCATCGATTGTAATGAGAAGTAGTTACAGTTAGCCTGAGTTAGCTAACCCGAGGTTAAAACGTTCCCTGCAATTGGGCCTTAGGTGTCAGTGTTTTAAAGTGTCATTACATTTGAAGAAAATTGACTGAAAGCGCCAATTTTGTAGCTCACGTAAAAAACTTCAAAAGCTAACCGACAGCAGGGGAATAAAACTATCACGTAATGAAACATCGATCAACCGTCGATCGAATCGAATTGAAAAATCATCGATCAACCGATTTTATTTGATTGACTTCTTCAGAACTAGCAACTAACTATGAATTGGTATCGTTGATTTAACTTCTGCAACTTGGTTACTTTGACTCAGTATAATAAATAACTTCCGAACACACGCTTGCGTATTAGATTTTTACAAGTTTTTGCTTACTCAAGTTCTCTATTTGGTATTCAGACAGTTAACTTTAAGACATAACATATTAAGCTTTGCCTTCACTAATCATTATCATAACATAGTATAAATCCAAGTCCCTAATTGTCTGTTTGTATGTTTGTCCGCTATCTCCTCCAAAACCACTTAACGGATTTTAATGTGGGTTGTGCCATCTTTTAGGTGTGTTTTTCATTTAAATTTGTAAATAAAGAAGATTCAGAAAAAGTTATTTTAAGATATTCAAAATTCAACGTATCTTGAACAAGTCGCGCAAAATTACACCACTGCGAAGCGTAGGCGGGTCACTAATCTATTTATATTCCTCGCAGCGTTCCCCGCCCCCCCAACAAGTGGGCCCCCCCGTGTGGATGGGGTGGAGCAACAACAGCCTCATGCCGCAATACCCGCACTTGCCCCAGCAACTGCCCCAGCACATGTCCCAGCAATTGCCCCAGCACTTTCCCCAGCAGCTGGGACAAGTGGGCCCGCTAGGGGAGGGGGCGTATTATCAGCCGACGGGGAATCCGGCTGTTGTGCTGAGAACGGCTTTCCCTGGTTTGGTAATTATCAAATTATACAAACTTGTTTTAGTTTTATAGAGAGACTAAATGAGTTTTCCCGTTGGAGTTAAGTAATTACTTATGAATTTCGTTTTTATCTTGGTATTCCGGGTCTTAGTTATAACTTTCATCCATATCTGTGCAGCTGTTTCAAATGATTAAGAAACCGTTAAATTTAAAACACTAACATCATCACACTTATTTTCAGCAAATTACTTATACAAAATCAAATAAACTTCAATCGTTTTTCTCATCAAACAGATTTTGACAGCATTCCCACACCACTGTCAAAATCGACTCATTCCAAAATTAATTGTCGCTTGAATCCTACTAATATCATAAATGTGAAAGTTTGTTACTCTTTCACGTAAAAACTACTGTACGGATTTGGATGGAACTTTGCAGTAATATAGATAATACATCAGAATAACACATACGGTACTTTTTACCGCGGGAAAACTTCTCATTCCCACGGTAAAACCGACTTCCACGCGAACGGAGTCGCGGGTGGCCACTAGTAATTAATAAAGCTACAAATAGTTATTTTATAGGCCTTTGAAATATTTTAAGTGACCACTAAATTTTAGGGAACGTTGGTGAAAACGGGCATAAGAAACCTTTAAATTTAAAACACAAACATCATCACACCTATTTTCAGCATATTACTTATCCAAAATCTAATAAACTTCAATCATTTTTCCCAGATTTTGACAGCATTCCCACACCACTGTCAAAATCGACTAATTCCTTAGTTAAGCGTCGCTTGCATAAACCGACTCATTCTAGTTAATCGTCACTGGAATAAAGTACTTCTTCAATCCCAGGGTGAAATATCCTCTCTCCGCCTCTCCACACTATCGGTGGAACAAGTTTGTTCCGTGGTGGCGGCGGCGCTGGGGTCTAACTCCGCCGCGGAGGTTCTAGAGAAGCATAAAGTGTGTGGGCTGGTGCTGGGGGTTTGTCGACTGCAGGACTTGAAGCCGGTCAGTGCATATTAAATCCTACTAATATTATAAACGTGAAAGTTTGTGAGTATGGATGTATGGATGGATGTTTGTTACTCTTTCATGTAAAACTACTGGATGGATTTTGATGAAACTTTACAGGAATATAGGTTATACATCAGAAAAATTTCAAACCCTTTTTTATAGTTTTCCCGCGGTAAAAAGTACCCTATGTGTATAGGGTACTTTTTACCGCGGGAAAACTATTCATTCCCACGGGAAACCGGCTTCCACGCGAACGGAGACGCGGGCGGCCACTAGTATTATAAACGTGAAAGTTTGTGAGTATGGATGGATGTTTGTTACTCTTTCACGTAAAAACTACCGGACTGATTTATATGAAACTTTACAGTAATAAAGTTTATACATCAGAATAACACAAGGGGTACTTTTTACCGCGGGAAAACCTCTCATTCCCACGGGAAACCGACTTCCACGCGAACGGAGTCGCGGCCGGCCCCTAGTGTTTTGATAATAATGACTAAAGGGTTGAGAAGTGGATATTGTAAACTTTTATAAACCTTTAGAGTTTTAATCTGGCGCAATAAATTCTGATCGATATGAGGTTCTGTCAGGAGCTGAAATAATAGTTACAAAATGTAGCTAAGAAGTATAGTTAATTAGCAGTTCTAATCATTTTTAAGTAGTATTTGGTGTTACATACATATTTTATTTCTAGAAAAATTTCAAACCCTTTTATTTATTACTCTTTTTAATCACCAACATGTTAACAGATAACAGCTTTATAAAAATAACGAACAAGGAATTTAAAAAATAATGAAATTGATTGTGTTAGGTATTAAACCTTCCGTTTGGCGAGTGGGAGTTGTTCAACATGCTCATCACGAACTTGCGCGAGATCGAAGCCAACATGCCGCTGATTGCCCCAGCTGTTAACGGTAACGTATAATTTATTAAAAATCTTATCTTAATTCTTTAAATTTTATGCATAGATAGCATATAGTACATAGCAAAGTAACTTTCGTTTCAGTTTGTATTGATAAAACAAAACCATACAACGGATTTTGATCAAATTAAAAAAAAAGTTTTATAAAGTAATTCACTAATTGTATATGTCATGTATGTCAAAATACAATCTGTCAATCGAACTTATCGTCAAACGTCAAAAAATTTGCTCTGAGTCACAAGTCAAATATATGGTGTATGATTATGTAGTACGTAACAATCTTATAAATATAACAGAATAAGAAAAAATAAAGATTTATTTTTGGTTTCCTTAGTAGTCCCAGATAAACCCGAAACAGAACCTGATTCAGGCAAGAATCGAAGTGAAATAAACCACCAACGAAGCCGTCCTAGCAACGTAGAAAAACAAGTAAGTTTATATAAACTATATGTTATTGTTGGAGCTTTTTCAAAAAAAAAGACATTCGTCTGTCCTTAATAATTACTCAAATAGGAATCCGGTTACATTTGACAGAATTTCATGTTAAGTCATGATTGCATATTTCTGCTTCAAAACACTTAACCGTGTTCCGATAAGAAGGACAAGACATAAAGGTCTGAGTATTTACTGGCGCCGAAACCGAAGTAAAGTCTAAAACGCTTCTGCATTTTAATGCTATAGAACTTTATAGACGTTAATAAGCACTTTTATCAGTATACCAACATCATCTTTATATTTATCCTTATGTTATATATAAAATGTTATGATTATGATTTTGACTGCGATTATTATAAAAATATACAATTGTTAAATGTTTTACAGCCTTACGCGGAATATCAGGTATTAAAAGTAGTGGATTTGGTTCGCATTATTAGATATCGATTTAATATTTTTTGTTTGGTAGTTATTATTTACAGTTTGGTATATTCGTGCACATATTATCATTTGCACTTTTTATTTTATCATTATAACCCCTAAAACAAGTGTTTTGTTTCTCTGTCAACCTAAAGTGACAGAGTTTATGAGTGACAGTGACAAATATATTATTAGCTGTTTTGAACTATAAATATGGCCATGTTTATAAACCATTTTGTGTGCAAAGTCAACAGAACACCAACATTAAATTGTGGCTAATACTTACTCGTACATTGAATATCAATTTTGCAACCCTCTTTTAAATTTTGGGATTCAAATTTTGTTTTTTTTCAGTTTTAGATTACATTAATTATAACCACTGTATAAAATGAGTGGCATACAGTAAACATAGTACTTTTTATAATTTAAAGTAAAATTTAACGCTTTAAAAGCAATACGAGCTGAGACAATGGCTTGTTGATGCATTACGAAAAGATGTTCTTAATAACTGTTAGAAATTAAGAGACTTATTTAACTACCTTACAAAACATGAAAAGAAATCGATTTTGACAGTTTGTCAAACTAAATTAATAAAAATAATCAACTTTTCATGATTACACGCTTAGGTAGATAAAACCTTACTCTTCACTCCAGGTAACCCTCGAAGAGCAGATGATCTGCGGCGCTCTCCAAACGCTAAACGAGGAGGCGTTAGAGGACGTGCTCCAATCGGACACCCCCCCCGTCCCAGGTGAGCCCCCCCTCCGCACGATCACCGAACACCCCCCCCGCACCACCCCCCCACCCGCACTCGCCCCCCTCCCCGCCGCTCGCCGGAGGACACCGCGACGAACACGTCGTCAACATCGGGGATGATGTATTCTTGTGAATATCACATGTATTGTAGTGTTTATACGAATAATGATAGCTGTAGAAGTAGAAGAGTAACCAATAAGAGCAGTTGAAGACTGTGAAATAAATGTTAGCAATGCAATTACAACTTTATGGAAGTGCCAATAAGAGCGATGGAAAAAAGGGGTTGTAAAATAATGACGCAAATGTAAAGCAGATACTCTTCTACGGATATTGTTATTTGTAAAATGTGATAAACGTAAGTAGCTTACATAAAATCAGTTCATATGATCCGTCGAAAATATATTGAGTAATTTAATGCGGTAGACACGAAACTGATAATTTCAATGTAAATCGCAACTGACATACAAGGGCTGTTACTGACTGCACTCAGCATAAAGCTTTTAAATAGTCTAAAGTGAAGTAAGCTTTAGAGAGATCTATTAAATTGTGTTTTTTTGCTACGTTGTTGGAACTGATTTCATGTTGGCTGCTCATAATTCAGTGGCTTGTAAATGTGTCTGTAGTTAATGTGCCTTCCTTATGTTCGACATTTTCAGACACGCTTTCTGTAAAGCAAATGTAGATTTGTGCGTATACTTTTTAAGGGAGAGAATTTCAATTATTTTAAGAAAAAATCACTCTTGATTGATTAAACGTATAAAGTAAAATGGTATAGCATCAAATACCTAAAAGTGCCTCCCGAACGTGTTGCATTTTCATATCTACTTACTTAAAATGGTTGTCATCTCTATAGTTGTTACCTTAATTGAATTAATGTATGTATTCGCGATAACCATGCAATTCCAGTGTACTTAACTGAATACAATTTTTTTTGAAAATGCCTAAAGGCAGTAAATTTTTGGTAACGCTACTGATCCTTACTGTTTTAGTAGAATGATGTTAAATGTTGTTAACTTGATCGTAAGTATATTATTACACTGGGTGTAAAAAGACTGCTTCCGAAAACTTTTTTTAAAATGATTATACAAAATTGCATTTATACTATCAGATTTTGCGATGATTTCAAATTAAATAGTGTTTTCATTTAATTTGCAATGTAAATAATCGCACCTGAACCGACAGTTGATGTGTGAGCGATGATTTCAAACAGCGAATATGACTTTTCCATAATTAATAACTTTATTAAATTGAGTTTTCTGGGTATACTGTTTGTGAATTTAGTTATTATTGAGGCTCAAGATACATGGTTTCAGGCTTCGGAAGTGGTCTTTTTACATCCTTTATTGTTGGATTGGAAGTATTTATAGATTATTGCTAAAAGCTTGGTTGTACTGTAAAAGCGAGAACACGCAATTCAAAATTGGCAACACTAACTATCATTACTTAATATAGACTATAAAAAATGTTGAATTTTCTTGCCATAGTAAATTCAGGCTGTGAATTATTTTGGTCTTGCCTTTTGTCAAAATTGTTAGTATGATGGTAATAAAAAAAACGTGTTCTTTATATCATTTGAAGATGTGCTACCGTCAGTATTTCAATTATTATGTAGAATTTAATTTATTTGCTATAAAAGTTAGTTTAATAATTTTATTTTGAATTGAAATCAATCTCGTATTACTTATGTATTCAATTATTTTAATGCAATTATTAGTTGTAAGTTATGTAGTGTGTAATTAAAAAGACATTCGTGTTATTGCACGTAGCCCTTACCCTAAACATATCTAGAATTTTGTGAGTAATTTAGCAAATTGTCCCCTAGTTTTAACTACCTACTGTTCAATTGAAAATAACCTCTATTGTGCCATCAGCAAAATACGTTTCAAATTTACCCCCCTACAATGTGATACTAGTGCCATAAGTTCGAATTTCAAGCTAACGTTGTTCTAGAATATTCCGATTGTTGCTTCTAGATGAAATTGTTACTAGTTTAAGTAGTAGAATTGTTATCAAACGACCACAACGTCGTGTAAATAAACCATTCCATTGTTTCGAAGTGAATAAACTTGAAGAACTGTTGAGGGTGGTTTGATTTCAGCCCTAAACAAGTTGACAGTGTTGGAGAGTGGGGGCGCCGGTGAAGCGGGCATACGAAACGCAGGTGAATCCTTATTCCTTTCCTTTACCCTATACCTAGTCCTGGTCCTTTTATTTGGCATCTAAACCTTTGGGGAAGTAAAAGCTTGAGTTGTTTTTGTAAAGTTGCTTTGGTGACGTTAAAAATTAAATTCATTCAATAACTTGGTGAACAAAGTGATGCATGAGGGTTTATGCTGTTTAGCTTGAACTACTTAACCGAATTTGATTTTTTCTAATAAAACCGAGGTCGTAAAGGCAGTCTGTCCAGGCGCCAAAAAATGTACAATGACCTCTTTCGCATTTTCGTCTACGACTAGTTTATTTTATGTGCCTGACGATAGTCGTCGACAGATAGACGATGCATGAAACTACGCACAATTCTCAAAACTCTGCCCTTGAAATGTGTAGTCTATTCGTAACAAAAAGACCAACAGACAAAGTGCTTAGGTTCACGCACAGTGTCTATGTAGATTTGCTCTTAGTTTATACAAAATGATTCTTCAGTGGCTTCCGAACAAAATTCTCAACAACGGACAGAATCTACCGGAAAATGGCTTGTAAAATTATTTTATTTCTTGTATGTTTTTAGATTTCATAAAAAAAAATACAAGCTTAAAATTATTACAATCAATCAAACGCAATGACTGATTTGAGCACACACACGACTACTTATTTTCTATGCAGTGGGTACATGTCGAACTTAAACTATAACTTTCAAGTCATAAGCCACTAAAAAATCACTTTGTTATTTCTCTGATGTGTTCAACTGTCAATACAATGACCAGTAGACGAGCAAAGCTGCGTGATGCTGCGGCGCGCGGGCGGCTCGTGGAGCGGCGCGCCCCCCGCCCCCGCCCCCGCCCCCGCGCCGCGCCCCCCGCGCGCCCCCGCCGTCACCTTCAACGTGGACGCGGACTCCGACTCGGACGGACAGATCACGTTCAGCGCCAAGGGGGAGGCGTTCAGTGACGACGAGCAGTCGCCGCTGGTGGGGAAACACGCCAGGGGGGGGGGTCGAGTCGCCGCGGGACCCCAACGCGCCACTCGACGTGTACCCCCACGACAAACAGTGCTCAGAAACAACATCGCTGAGGCTGTGGAGGCAGGACGCGATCGAGGCGCCCCCGCCGTGGCGGGCCAACGAGCCGGACTCGCCCGTGTGACGTCACCAACCCCCCCCCGTGGGAACATGACGAGCATCGCTGAACGCGATCCCCCCCCCCCCCGCCCCCCGCGCGGGACGAGCAATCTGTACTTAGCGTCACAAATATCCATTTGCATTTAAATGTTATATCTCACTCACGATTGTGATATTATATTACGTAAGTAAATGAAAATATACAGCATATTGTGTGTTTCAATGGTCGAGGAATGAAAAACGGAAAATAAACTCATAAAAATTAAAGTTTATTAAAAAAAACGTTGTAAATAAATAGGCTCGTATAAAAATCGAATAAAATGTATGTTTAGTTTACAAGGTATTTTATTTAACAACAACAGATATTCGCGGTGATAAAACGGTGACTTCGAACATTTTGCTATATCACTACTTCGTTAGTTCGTATGAAAATATAGATACTTTAATATCTAAGTACTTTTAGAATGACAGTTACGTAATTGTTTTTTTAATACTTATAATTGTGAGCGGTTTAAAAAATTTATGAAATTCACATTATAACAAGGCATTATAGCAAAAGACTTTATAACATATTAAGGAATTAAAGCAAAGATTTCTAAATACAATTACATTATTAAACTTTTTCTGTAGTAAGTCACCATGTTATTTGAGAGATCAATTTTCATAACTAGGGTATGATTTGCTATAAAATCTATCATCTACAATTCTACACATTGTTGCAAACACGAAAACAACAATTAATATACAGGTATTTACATTAGACCTCTTTTGAAGTTGCTTTACCAACCAGCCTTGTGCTTTATATATCCCGAAATTAGTTTACGATACATATCTACAATTCAATTCATACACAATAAAATTTATAAATTATTAAAATCTCTTATCATATTTACATTGAACAATGGAAAGACATTTTCGCAAATAAAACTAAAGAAACTATTTTCGTGGTTGCAAGCGCCGTAGCCAACACTAAAGTCTCATAAAACAATATAAAAACTAATATCACTTGTAAAACATAGTAGGTGTCTACTTGCACAGATCAATCTCAATGCTCTAGCACCGAGCTAAACAACAGTAATCTTACCTATCCCTTCAGTGTTATTTTCTATGGTTTTGTCCGGAGGGTCCAACTTGACTGTGTCTTGTTTTCTATTGTCATCGAGTTCTACGGCTTGTTCTGCGGCTTCTTCTATATCGCTGGCAAGTTTGTCTTCAATAGAGGAGGTTTCTGAGGAGTTTGTTGGTGCTGGAGTGACGAGGGCGCTCCACCAGCCAGATAGAGCCCCCTTGGCCTGGGAGATGGCGCCGCCGACGGCTCTGGATGTAGTGGCGACCGCGCGGCCGGTGCTAGCTACGGCGGCCGTCACTTTCCTACCGCCTTCTGTTGTCGACATTGTGCTGTAAAGAGCCAAAGCTGAATTAACATGGCAATGGTAAAGAAGTACGAGTAAAGTATGAAATAAGGTTACTTTGAGCAGTAAAAGTAAGTTGAGCAGGGGCTATGCCTAAAACATTGCTACAATTTGCACAATTGCAAGTTACAGAAATAACAACAGAATATTTGTAATATTATGTGACAAATAATAGAAATAGAACGAAGGTACTTCTTCGACAAATCGTTTTCGTTTCATCAATTACATAATTACTTTCTAAAATTGTAGAAAAGAAAAAAACCATTCACAATAGGTAAAAAAAACATTAGTAGAAAAACGCTTTTGCTTAAGGCAAAAACGCCTAGGTTTATTGAATCTTCCAATCAAACTAAAATGTAATTAATCATTTAAATAATAGAGACATACTGTGCAAACTTGAGTTTCATATCAGCCACCGACAGCTGGCCTGCGAACGGATGTAGCGGCAGGAGGTTCGAAAAGGCCTCAATATCTCCGTTGTTGGTAGTCTTCAACCACTGCTGGTAGCCCGGAGTGGCTTTGAAGGCAGACATGAACTGGGCGTTGTATGAGTCGATCTCGCGACTGCCTTCTGTAAAAGGAAGAAAGGGTTATAGATGGATAGGGTATAGATTCATTAGTTATTAAAAATGAGAATATGACTTTAACGTTGTAAGTTAAAGTATGAACTTTAATGTAGAATTCATATGTAGCATTTTAACTACAAAGTCGTGTTTTGATATTACTTATTTCCGTCATCTAATACTAATTAACAGATTGTCATAAAACTGCTTTGCTTTTACGTATTGTTTTTTTACATAACATTTAAATTAAGAGCTTCTGAAAACGAGTAGGTGTATTGGTTTTAAAATCTTTAATTAAAAAAAAAAATAGAGACGTAGGAGTATACGTCACAACATAGTATAAAACAAAGTCGCTTTACGCCGTCTGTGTGTCTGTATGCTTAGATCTTTAAAATTACGCCACAGATTTTGCTGAGGTTTTTTTAAATAGATAGAATGATTCAAGAGAAAGGTTTAATTATGCTTATAATAAATCTGTATAGAGGTCAATTCTGTTCATGAAATATATTTATAAAATAACTTTCAGGGGGTGATTAGGGATCTATATTGATGCGAAAAATGCAATTAATAAATTGTTTATCTGTCTGTCTGTATAACCGTTATAGAAACAAAAACTACTCGACAGATTTTAACGAAACATGGTAAAACTATTTTTCATACTCCTGAGCTGAATAATGTTGCTGCGTTTAGTATTCAGCAATTTCATTCGAAATTTTACGCGATTGCGACTCGAAAACCGATTTCGTTCAAGAGTCCCAACACCGATAGGGCAGGGCGTAGTATAAACTCTGAAACCTTTATACTCAGCTTTTCGGGTAGTTGAGTTTTTAAAAATATTCAGTATAACATTTAAATATCACGAAAAAACAGGTGGTTTTATATAACCTATTACGTAACGAGGAAAATATAGAGTAAATAATTACCTGGCAAGAGTGAAGTCCTTAGAAGATAAATTAGATAAGTAGAAAATTGGTCTCTAATCCAGGAGTCTCCTTGTGACGATCCGTGTCTCACCACATGATCTGCAAACCTCAGATCCTCCGTAGTGAGTGTTAGCTGCCTCTTCAACAATAAATCTGCTGTCTCTATCCTCATATCATTGATTTCTACCAAAACATCAAACAGTTGTCGCTTCTGCTTGAATAAAACATTTGACGCACCAACTACGAATGCCTGCACTGCGCTGTCTGCTAATAAATCTAAATACTGTAAAGATAGGTATGGGAGACAGATGTAGCCATTCTCAAATAGTGGTAGAGGAAAGCCACACTCTGCCTGGTCGATCTGCCCAATCATATTATATAGGCCATCAACACTCATATCACGTGCCATTGTAGGACTTTGTTGAGCTTCTAACAATGCCTTTGATTTGTATTTTTCTCCAATACTGTTACACTTTTCCCTGAGTATAAGGTCTGGCTTATCTGGTATTTCTGCTAGCAATGCATCGTCAAAGCTTTGACTACTAAGTCTATCTTTTTCTTCCATTAAATTACCACTCTCTTTAGGAGACAATTCTTCATCATTAGAAATCTGATTTAAGTCATTTTCAACAGCCATTTCTGTTTCAGAATCAATGCCATTAATATGTTTTTGATCTATTTCTATTGATATAGGTGATAGCGGCCTTGATAAACTGTAAAATTATAAAATACAATTTAATTTTAAATATTATACTGAAAAAAATATGGACGCGAAAAAGATACCCACACAACATTTGCAGCATGTGTCAATCCATGTTCCAAGCATCGTGGAAACAAGGAGACCAATGTCAATAGTGACGCAGACAACATTCCGGCTGGAGCTCCATAAATTAAAACTTTTCGACGCAATAATAATAGCTTGAATAACAGCAGTGCTTTATGCCTCCAATTTTCGACTAGTTTTTGTACTGATAAGCCTGTAATTACATCTCTTTATTGTAATGTAGCTAATATCAATATATCTTTTATGACTGGATGTGACTCATTTTAGTGACATTATGTTTTATCATAGTTTCAAATCATGACCATTGTTAACCTAACATAGAACTCTTTGGTGTAAAATAAGTATCATACCTTCTAAAGTTTGATCTAGTTGAACAGGGCAGCTATTTAAGTGATGAAAAGCATCTTCCAATAATTTTGTTTGAGAGAAGTCACCCTGCAGGAACCATGCTCTGACAACTAGCTCAACTTTGATTGCCAGTCGTCCGAACAGAGGTGCTCGACATATCACACAAACACTCTTTTGCACAGAACTGCGAGTCATATCTTCTGTCTTTTGTACCACTTGCTAAAAAACATATTTTATTATTCATTTGTTACAATACTAAAACCTTTTATTAGATAAAATAATCTTTTTTTTATCAATACCTCCACAGGTATCTGTCTAAAGCAAGATACTCCATACACTGTGTGGGTTGGTTCGCCAAGTCCGGGCAAATTGAAAAAAATAGTGTCTGACATGTAGTTGTGGGAGCCATCCGGGAGTGCCAATGCTGGGAGATGCTTCCATGGCGCCGGTAACTCATTTGGATGGCCAGGCACTAACTCTGGATAGCAATGCTCTACCTAGAAAAAATAATACTCCTTATTTTATTAAGATATACATAAGAATAATTCATCAATTATTTTAAAACTAATTTCAGAATAAAGTGAAAGTAAACATGAATATTTGAAAAGATGACCTTAGTGAGAGGGTTCACTTTTATTGATTAGTATTTCAACGCCTACCTGGCATCCCTTTTTATGGTGAAATCCCACTACAATGATATTGAGCACAGGTTCCCCTATGAAAGACATTTTATCACAACAGTTTACACAATTGCCTCCTCCGCAAATCTATAAATTTACAGTAAAAACGTCAATAATTTACATTTTTCGCCTTGTTTCTTTTTACATATGTGTGTGTGGTACTCATTCAAGTTATTTGTTACCGGGGTGGCCGAATTAAGAAATTTAAACCACCTTTTTTGCTAAATAAAAAAAACACAATTTGCTAGCACGTGTACATAATAAGTGCTTAAATTTACTTTTAAAATAGGAAAGTTATATATTTTTTTCATTGTGTTCTTTTCTGGTGTAGGAAGTTTTTCTTTTCAATTAACGTTTCTGTTATTATGTACATTTCAATCACCTTAAAACTATGTTGAAATTAACGATTTCATAAGTATTTTTTGTATAATTCAATATCTTTTTTTATGGTCACTTATTCTTAAATGTGAATCCACTAAGGGCCGAGCCCATACGTGCGATGTGTGCGGCGCACCCAGGCGCCTAAGCAAGAGGGGCGCCGAATTGTTTTTTTTAATACAACATAGTTGAAAAAATTGTTTAAGCCGTCTAAAAAAGGCGCTACATAGGTTTTGCACACAGGCACTTCATAGGTTTTGCACACAGGCGCTGCTTAGGGTCGGCGCGGCCCTGAATTCACTTCACATTTTCCGTTAATTAATCATCTTGCACTAATCTTACTGCAGTCTCTGACACAATTGTTATAAATGCAAAGGCGGGTTTATGACACAATTATTATGAATACAAACAATTATGTACAAGTTTCTATAATACTTATTTTAAATATCTTGTATAGTATATTTATGATGCTTAGTATAGGGTATTTTGTAAAACTTCGATCTAGGTAACAAGAAAAATTGAGCAGGAGAGTACCTTCATAAACAAATTAAAGAACTATAACCATTGTTGAAATCGTTTAAATAGTTTAAAAGGCGTTTCACAATAATGGCGTTATTATAATGCGCACTCATTTCCAAGTTGGGTATTTAAGTAGTTAAAGGTGTCATAGAATTCTGCTAGTCATTTAAACGCTAAATAGTTAGCGAAAAGATAAAATCGGGAACTCTTGCCTGCTTGACATTGACAATGACAATGACGTTGAAAGTTAACTACAAATACATTTATATACTGGTCCGAAATTGCTGTCAGCGCGCTTTCTGCACTATTTGCGTGCACACGGTTGGTCCATTAATACGAACGTTTGCATACTCTGAGCAATCTGACGTCATTAGTGACGTCACCGTTCAGTGCTCACAGTGCAAACAAAAGATAGGTAGTGCACTGTGTGCAGCAATGTCAGATGGATGTCAGTCAATGTCAAACTGACAACTGAATACTTTAATTTGTAAGATCTAAACTTTTGGACAAGTTTTATTGAACTTATATTGTGTAAAGTAAAGATATTTAGCAGATTCATCGGAAAAACCTCGACATGCAATCTTACTGACCCATATTAAACCACCGATCATTTTGACAGAACGTTCAAGCATATTTTCGTACCAACAAGTGGACCAAATTGATTTCAGTGCTAACGTTTGTGAGTAATGAAATCTTTTTTGGTCCACGAATGTGCACGCTTACCAACGTTTTCACGTATTCTATTAAAGGACCACGACATTATTTATTACAATAGCAATCAGCGTCAAGTTATACAATTAACAATGGTTTTAAATAATTTGCAATTTAAAAAAACTTTTTCTCTACGCCCTAAAATTAAATGCACAAATTAAACACAATTGCTTGAAATCATAACATAATATAATCAACGTATCTATTAAGTAAAGCGCACGATTCGATTTTATATCGCGAGGTTAAAAAAATATTTTTTTTATCACTAATTGGGCGGTAATATTTATTTATATTAATTAGGAAGAACAGGTAAACAATCAACAATAATATTCTTCCCTACCGAAATGTACTAGAAAACCGGAAATAGCAATAAAAGCTAACTTCACACTGCGTGAGTTATGTTGGCACTTTGTTTTTTTACACTCTTTTCATTCATTGGAAGTTGTCTATGTGTGTTTACCAATGTATTTTTTATCTTTGTCCATTGCCTAAACAAAGTTGTTTACTTCCAATAATTTGTTCTTTTAGTTGAATTATCAGTTATTTATGGCTAAATATTGGTCATTAATAAAATATCCTATTTGTAAACAGTTGTGGATTGTGGTTCAAAAGCTAATAAACCTGTGTGCCAATTTTGAAAATTCGTCGCCATTTTCGCACTTATGGCAAAGGAACTTTTTGATTTGTGACTGTTTGTGAAAAGACTAAATTATCGGTGACACTGGAGATTTATCTACAGCGTAGAGTACATTCTGCAAGATCCGCAACATATTTTCTTAGTGACCGGGATTATGGTTGAAAACACTCGTATCATCCATTGTGAGGTTAGAATTTTTATTTTTACACCTTCGATAATAATTATAGGTCTGCGATATGGAGAAATCACATATGTATCATTTTCCATGTCCTGTATTCCATTTTAAATTTATTATTATACCTTAACGCAAGCAGGTTTATATTGTGCATTAGATAAAAAAGGTTCCTTATTTGCTACAAGTTTTGATAAGTATTTATCTGTAGAAAGGTATTAGATGAAATAAGACTATTGTCTTATAAACGATCTCGTTATGAAAAGCAACATAAGACTAAAAGTAGTATGAAAACAAAGTTTAAAACTAGCTTGATCTATGCACACTTTAATTGTACAAAAATTGTAATCAATGTATTATTAAAAAATATAACTTTTAATGAAAGCCCATATTTCAACTAGTTTGTCACATTTTAAGTATTTGTATTGTGTTATGTCTCCACTATAAATCTTATGAGTTTTGGGAGTGTCCCCGGAATTTAATTTTCTTCAACATACTCTAGATACCTGCTGCTACCACTACAACTAAAGTTATTAAATACTTTAAACTGGATTTTTAAAGTTCATTAGTTATTTAGTTATATATATGACTGTAATATTTAGCCTTTATGTCAAATAACAAATATAAGACAGGCAAAAGATAACAAAACTAATAAAGAATGGATAAGATAATAAAACCACATTTTGTTAAAAGTACTGACAATGATAAATTTAATGACAAGAGGAACAGCAAATTTTCATTATGATTTAAAGGTTATTTTGTTACAGGATGCAATCCGTGAACCAAGCTGACTTGTAGGAATGACGGAGAAAATATTACATCCAGGTTAGTTTGCTGCTATTTAATTATTTTTACTGTAGTTACCATCATTTTTATACCAATTATAAAAATTACCATTATAAAAATCATTGGATTGAGAAATTTCAACAAACCTCTGTTGATGGCAAGTCTATGTAAAAAAACATAATTAGAAATTTGGCTTGTTTTAAGCTTTATAGTTGTTTGGTGTAATTTTTCACAGACTTTCAAAAATTAGAAGGTGCTAGTACTTTTTTTTGCAAGTTTTTACTTTATCATTGCTGAATCTAACAACTTGAGGAAGAAAGAAATTATGTCGAAATATAGGTCGTAAACTATTTGGCTGAGTAATGTTTGAAAAGATTTTGCTTCTTGTCCTCTCCCTAAATTTGAAAGTTTTCAGTAAAAAAACTTATAAAAAAGCAAGTCTTATTATCAAGCTACCTGGTTAAAAATAAAGTATATGATTAATCACGTATTTTTTCAAATTGGACTGAATAGTACCTATATTTTTTCTCACTTATTAGTCGCTTTCCTGTGGAGTCACGAATATAGGATTCCTCCCTTGGTGCATTTATGACTGTTTATAGGTTGGGTTATTTTTTAAATTTACTTACCTACTTTTAAACCCGAATTAACCGATACTTTTAGATGCCGCATAGGCAAGCACCCTGATTCACCCTTTATGGTTAGATTGCATGTTTTGCTCAGCCCAAGTTTTGCTCATATTGTTAACTAGTGGCCGCCCGCGACTCCGTTCGCGTGGAAGTCGGTTTCCCGTGAGAATGAGAAGTTTTCCCGTGGTAAAAAGTACCCTATGTCCTTTCCCAAGTTCAGTTCTTACTTCATACCAAATTTCATCAAAATCGGTTCAGTGGTTTAGGCGTGAAAGCGTAACAGACAGACAGACAGACAGACAGACAGACAGACAGACCGACAGACAGACAGACAGAGTTACTTTCGCATTTATAATATTAGTAGGGATATCAAGAGCTTCAATATCATTTACATGCATGTAGAACAGGGTAAGCAATAAGAGACAGCCCTGGAGAACATTAATGGTCGTCTCTGACGAAGTACCTAGACTAATTCTTGCACTTCATAGTGGGCCATTTATGCATCGATCCAGGATACTAGGCATTGTGCAGGTTTTTGTCATTTATCGATTCATTCTGGAAGAATCATCCATACTGTTTTCAGTGTCCAAGTCTTGCAAGGTTTCTTATACATTTGTGGAACGCTCTTGAGTTCTTTTGGCCACCACGTGATAAAGAATCTCATTTGTAATCTAACGATAAAAAGCCACTTTTGATAGTCTCAAACACAATTGTAATTAGTTTTAAAGATAATGAGCCTGCCCGTCATTACCTGAATATGTAACTTCAGACACATAACTTCAGTTTAGTCACAGAATGGGTTACATAATTAAATCCTTTGCAAGCTATATCACTTCCTCAATTGTTTTGGAGCTTATAAGTTCGTCTCCTATTTTAGCTTAGTTATTTTTTAAGTTGTTTTTGGGCATTTTTTATCGATATCAGTCGATGCGACACACCGCAGACATCATTTCAGTTTAGAACGTGAAATTTTCTATCTGTCGTTGAAAGTTCGGGTATGGGAGGTAAATAAGCTTAAAGTCGATTAGATATTTTCCAACATCTAAAGTCAAAACAAATCGTGGTCAGTTACTAAATAGAAATCTATTAATCGACGCAACGTGGTAGTTACGTGCCAACACAAAAGGGACAATCCTTTACTTTTTCCTTTACTGTTAAATAAAACTGCAAAGTAACTGTCAAAAAATACAAATATTTCTTGAAGTAAAACATTTAAAAAATAATTGATCAATCTTGGTATAATGCATTTGGCATACATCGTTAAAAAAATAGAAGTTATAGAACACTCTCTTTACCACTTACCTACCCTATAATTTATAGTTGTCTGATGTTCAATGATATATAAAATGAACTGTCAGTGATATAGAAAATGAGTGTCACTTTTTATGTTTTTTTTTATTAACTATTTAATTTTTACTAGTATTTAGTTATTCGATCTTAATAAATTTTTAACTTTGTTATATTCTTAAATTAACTATCCAGGCCACCCTTCTCTACATAAGTTCGAGTTTTAACTAACAAGTTAACTTTGGTTACCTCGTTGATTTAAAAGCGTTTGCGAAAGATAAAAATAATAATAAAGTCCCATCGCAAACTATTATTTAAAAAGAAGCTGCAATTTTCTTACATTTGAGATTTTCTCTCCTATTCATCATAATCGCACTTTAAACCCCTACATCAGCTAAATATCTATTCATCGAACCTTATTTAAAAACTTTTATGAGTGACAGAAACAATGTAAGTTTAAAATGCGTTTATAAAGCCTCATTTACACGATACCATTTTCTTGCACGTTCAATAGCAATAATTGAATACAATAGTGGAAGCACAATATTTGCATTTCAATAATTGTAAGCAACTGTTTACACGTTGATATTATTTATAAAGTTGAACGCCATTATTGAATGCAAATCTTGAAAAGAAATAATTGCCAGCGTGTTTTGTTTACATTGATACAATAATGGTAAGGAGATTATCGCTTTCAAGAATTGTCTTGTCTAAACATCGACTTGTACGTTCCTGTTCCATTTACTGGCACGTTGCTTCAAGAATTGACCGTATTTGCTCAGACGAATATTTTCATTCAAGTTTTGTAGTAGGGGAGCCCACGATGCTAAATCGGGATTTACTCGAGCGTCACAGAGACGTATTGGACTCCAAAGCTTAGTTAATAAAAAGAAAAAAATGTCATATAATATATATATTTTATCGGTGAGGGAAACGGCTATAGATTTTTAAAGATGTAAAAAAAAACTGTTGCATGGACATAGTCGAGCGCGTCAGATATTGATATCATCCATGTCCTACGTATTTTTAAAAATGTACGTATATTAAATCTGATTGTTTTGATGATGGGGGTGGTCGTACGTAAGGGTTGAAAATAAAAAATAAAAAAATTTAATCGAGCGCGTCAGACTTTCGAAGGGGATGTTAAGTGAACCTAAAAAAACTCGTATATAATATTCTGACGATTTGGATGTGACGCAAGCCCGCGGCCATTATTAGAATGCGCAAAAAAAACATATCATATTCATTCATCAAAAAAACATGTCATATTGAAATACTCAAGCGCGTCAGATTAAGATATATATGGTTCATCTTTAAGCCTTAGACATGCTGTCTCATAATCTGTCTCTAATAAACTTTATTAATGTTTTTTTTTTACTTCGGCTTGTGGAAATCGTCAGATTATATATTTTTCTTAATTCTTGAATTTTTCCCTTCAAAATAAAAAAAAATTTAGCCACGCTCGAGAATGTCAAGATGACGTTTTTTTTTACAACTTTGTAGCCCTCCCCTTTCTTTACGCCACCCTCAAATTGTCAGATTAGTGGAATATACACGTTTTAACATGAAACTAACTCGCCCTACCTTATTCTGACGCGCTCGAGAATTTCAGACGATCAATTTTTTTTTACTAATCTGATCCTTTATCCTTGCCGGGCGGCCTTATATATGGGGCTCATAATTGTTGGGAGTTCATAACCGGGTACAAAGTATCCCTCAGTATGTTAATCTGCCGCGCTTGAGTAAATCCATAAATTCCCTCTTGGGCTCCCCTACTATTGGACATCTTCGGATAAAATGGCAAGTATTGAACAAGAAAATATTGTATGTATAGTTTAAACGGAGAACATTTTTGAATGCAAAACTTGCCTAGTAGTGAAAGAATATGGCATGTTGTTTATACGCTGCAATTCAAGTATTGCTTCGACATAATTGTACGCTACAGGCAAGAAAATGGTATCGTGTAAATGAGGCTTAAAGGTAAACCCCCTTTAAAATATTGTCTTGATGAGGTGTTTTCTTGTTCTATATTGTTTTATATTCATCGGGATATTTGGAAAGTTTATCGGCCGTAATTATTAAGCTATCGATCTAATATTTATGTGACCCTAATTATGTTTTGACGGAAGTTTAATATCTACGTGTATGTAAAATTCCAGTCTAGGTGAGGTGATTATTTAGTACAAGCTGAAAGACATATTAGCTTTGCCTTTTGATATCCATCGGAGATCACATTAGATATGACGCGTTGAAGAAAATATACATAATTTACATCTTCTTAATAAACCTACACCAGAGTCTAAAAAAAATTAATATAAATAATATTAGTCTCGCCAATTTAAACAGAAGTAATTTTTTTTTTCTTCATATTTTTTAAAGTTAGTTTAAATGTAATTGGTGTGTATTACTTATGCTTTTAAACATCGCATGAACACTACAACTATTTAATGAAGTTGCTTTGCCATTATATATTCAATAATTAAAACTTTTTCCTGGAAACTTGTTTTAGAAGGGAGATAAACATCCTCAAAAATTACCGCTCCAAACAAGTAAATTCTTTCCTTTCCGCTCCATAACTTTGTCCAGCGTTATCTTGGCATGTGGCAGTTGTGTGCTGACGTCATTGCGGGTGTCACTAGGTAGATCAATAAGTCTGCGATTTCCCGGACCTATTCGGGCCGTACCGCACCCTCTGTGTTAACGTAACTACCCCTCTAACCCGCCTGGCTGATAACACGCCGCCGCCTTGCGGTCCCCGAGCGACCAGAACGAGCGCGATTAAAATATTAACAGGGACTTCGGATCGAATGAATTTTGATTTTCTTTTTGATTTTTGACCTTGATGGACTTCTTATTGGATCAGCCTTAAGGATACCTAGGATACCAAATAGGAAAGAGATGAAGAAGTTAAGAAACTTTTTGTGTATCTTAAATTAAGAAATTTAAAAAACAATATGTAATCTTGAAACCGATTCGTCTATCCCAATCATAGGTGATAGAGCAGCTGAAAAGGTCATGTCGTCAAGGTTATTATGACGTACAGATTGGCTCAATACGTCGTTGTCTCCACTCGTAGGCAGTAAGTAGCAGCTCGTATAGGTACATATGGTGTGTTAGGGGGCATGGGTGCGGGGAGAGGTGCAAGTGCATCTCGGTTGACGCATCGCGGTTGAATCTCTACATAGGGCCGAGGAAATATGTAAAACGTTGGTACATAAGACATGGATCGATGCCGGGGCCGCGACGCCCTTCTCCGCAACGCTCATCCACCTTTTGACAGTCGCACCAAAAAAGGAGTTCGTATTTAGCTTGTTTCCGCTCGCACTGGCCAGTGGCGTTGTTTGCTGTTTAAAATTAATAATGGTAAAGGTTGACCGAGCTAAATTATTTACTCCGGCGCTATTGCAAATTACTTTAAACCCTTAATAGTCATTTTAACAAGCATTTAACTGAATTATCACCAGTTTAATTTATGAATACATCTTTCGTATATATCATACGATTTCTTTACTTATTTTGCTCGGTTAATGTAACATGCACTTCTCATTGTTTATTTGCATCAAGGTCTCAGTAACAGCTTGGTACCTAATAAATTGCTTAGATTTCCTTCCTTTATTAATTGAAAATGTCCGATAAACAAATAAAACTGCAATAAATCATTCGTGGTATTACGTCGCTGTGGTCTGCCATTGTCCATTTATTGCAGAGCTAGATATTTCGCTTATCGTAGTGCAAGCGAAAAATCTTTACACCCTAGCTGCAGCACATGCGCACAGCTGTGACCTTGAAATTTCGTAACCAACCACTAAGTTGTCACATTATTTTTAGTTTCACTTTTATCATATCCAATGACTGCGACAATCTATTTCGAGTACCATGCCCCTCGACTGACGTGAGCGGTTCTGTTTGGAGCGATTTGGTATTTGTGGTATCTCTATTTACTGTTACTTGGGTAGGCATATAAAGTGATTCTTTATATAATTAGAGTTGAGCACGGCGGACATTTTGTTTTGCGCCTTCCACGCGCGCATTCCCACCGTCGAACCAATTGGCATTCATACGGTGCTTGCAGCCGGAGCACTGTGTGTAGCTGCGCCTGCCTCGACGCGTACGATTAAATATCACTACTGGGTACTTTATTTATTACGGTTGGTTGACCGTTCCTATATTTTACACATATAGATAAACTTGAAACGACGCAAAACAGATAACAACTTTAAGAAATCTATTGAGTTTATCGGAATTCTATTAATTATTATTCAATTACAAAACCGTGTAGATACATGCATAATCAAGACCTTTAAATCCATTTGAACCTAATGAATTTGGAATATGTTGAACGTTATCTTTGACGTCTATTCCAGACGAACTTACAAAGCTTGGCACTGCATGCATATATGTAGTAACTTGGTACTTTTGTAAAGCATATAGGTATTACATAACTTGTTTTATAAATTAAATTTACAGTAATTCCTCCTATCAATTACTAAAATCAATGCAAGCCATGGTGCTCGGCTCTTATATTTTGCTTTGACATTCCTTGAGCGGTGTTGCAATAATATATTGTTTTATGGCTTTTGGTCGTCATTCGCCGTGGTGTGTCTACTATGGCAAGTAGTAATAGGGACAGTGAACTGTTCTACGAGTGTAGAAGTGAAACCAGGCTCGCTGGAGGTCATTGAACCGTTGATTTTGCTGCATCCGTTGGTTGCGAATACTTGGTAACTAGCGCCGTCGCGCGCGTTGCATCTACGCTGCCAATTCTATCTACCACACACACATACCTATTCACGATTTTTATTCGAAATGTAGTATACGCATCACTACAAAGAAAGTGCAGAATAGGTAGGCCAAGTATTAGAAAGTTGGCGCATTATGTGTACCTCTGCAATGTGATATGTTGATTGTGTATAATAGGGTTTTTAATGTATGAACTGATGTGAGAGTTAACAATTAATACCTTTTAAATCTCAATTAAAATAAAAGTCAGCGAAGCTTCATAGTGGATAGATTTATGATTTATTAAAAAAATTGCACGTTATGTAACTTCAAGCAGATAAACATCTTGAGTCGTGAATTTTGGTCGAATGATGTTGAAGTTTAGTTGTTCTCGGTTTAATCGATAGAACCGACGACGTCAGGTTTGTAGAATGATAGCAAAATGAACCCTCCACAATGGCTTGCTCTCACCCACCCCTTCTGTTTCAGCCCACTTTAGCTAATGATCCTGCTACCAGACGTCTCTACGGGCCACGCCTTGAAATTTTTCTCCCACGTTGCGCCCAATCCATTACACTCAAGATTTGGGAACTAGGTATTTTTCATCAATAACTTGATGTTCCGTTTAAATTTCCATCTAACACCATTTCTACAATATCGTAGAATTTCCTACATCGTTGCCTCGTTCAAAGGCATTCCAGGAAAAAGATGGCAAGTTGGCAACCGTGCAAATACTTGGAGATACAATAACGACTCCCAGCGAGGCTGCTGCGCCGATAGCTGGAGCTCTCTGTCGGCTTTTGTCGCCCGCAGGAACCTGTTTCAACATACGTTTGTCATTGCCCGTTCTTGTGAGCTTAACCCTTTCTGCAATTAAATAATAACAATTTGAAAACAACTTCATCGCACGTCATAATTTGGAAATTTTACTGCCGATTATATCATAAGTGGGATTTTGGGAATTATGGTTTTATAGAGCTATTCATTTATTCGCGTTCGACCTCAAACAAACTAACAGAGAGAAATTCTTTAGTGTCGACAAGAGGGGGGGGGACAAGGGAGCAGGGTGCGAGGGGGGGGTTGTTGGTGGGGGTTATATAGTGACGCGATCACGTGTACATTTTGCAGCCCGTATTGATCCCGTCGTCTTTTTCTTGCTGTTTAAATGCGGCAACCCTCCGTGGCATTCACCGATTTATTGAGCTTATAAACTAAGTGGGTTAATCTGTTTTTCCGGTTCATTTCATTCTAAAACTTACACTACGATAGTTAGTACTGATTCTTGAGTTTATTGAAGAAACTGTTATAAAGTTATGCTATTTTTATAGAAGCGAGAGACTTTTGCAAGTATTGTCTACGAGACAATTTTGTGATCGTATGACGAAGATGTTTGGCTATTGGATTGAGGTTTTAAAAATAGCCGCGTCTTAAAACAGCGCGATCATCAGGTGGCGAACACCGCAAGAACGAAGAACAGTAGCTGTCGAGTCTCTACGGAGCGGCTAAAAGGGTTTGTGCCACTCAGAGCCTTTTGTAATCTGACTAAATAATGGCCTTTGTATCGATAACATGGTGATTCACTGAATTTTGTATAACAATGATGTCATTGCAGTTTTTATTGTTTAGTAGGCGATTAGTTGATAGATTTCGGATTGCTTGTTTTTTTATTTAGATTTTTTTTTTGGGCATTTGAAACATGTTTATTATTTTGTGTGGTGTGGATGTCAATCACATCAACTGAAGCAGGCCTCTTGGCTCTCTATGAAGATAAAGATCTTTTAAGATGGAGATAGTTTTTTTAGGAACGAAATATCATTAATCATCTTTTTCTCGGCAGTTATTGAATAGATACAGGTAGAACACACTTATCCGACATCGAACCACTTTCTGCTTTTGTGAAGCCCGCTTTGGGTGCGTGCCATTACGTTCTGGTTTTATTTTATATTTGTCAAACAAACAGACCCATTTCGGTTATAACCATACTAATTCTCTACAACGTTTCCGTTAAAAATAGTCTCAAGTTTTAGGAAAATGTAATTAAATGTTCACTTGTTGACAGCCTTGGCATCGTGAATAATTTTATCTGCGATTTTCCTGTGCGAGGAGAATGTATATAAATGTCTGTGGGCATTGCGTTAGTGCGGCATGGTGTCATTTGAACGGTTGTCGTCCGTCGACCTGACGAACTCGCACACAATGAGACTCCTCGTGTGTCGCTGGTTGCGTTTAGAAACGCCTATGTACCTGCTTATATACCGCCCGCTTATGTACTAACCAGCCGCGTTCAGAAGTCGCTGTAAACCTGTTTGGTATAGCTGTGTCGTGCTCGATAATTATGTAGGCTTTTTGTGTTTGGTTCTAGTTAGGTTAACTCGGGCGGTTAGATGGGTAGGTGTCGTCGGTTTATTGCGTTGTATGGGATGATTTTGTAGTGGTTCGGTTGAGGTGTCAGCGGGATGAGGGGTGAGGGGGGTGGGAGGGTCGGGGGGGGGGTCACGTGACCGCGGTGGAAGGACGCGGGGAGGGCCTACGCCGGAATGCAGCGGAATCAACCCGCTCGCACTTAGCGCGATTGATCGCTCAAATCTCACCATTTTTGCACTCACACGCACGCAGTTCATCTACGTGTCTACCTAAAACGTCCGTATTAATGCGCAGAAAATTTAGTACGAGGCAAACAGTGTCGCTGTTGCCATGCAATTCTAATGCACGTTAGAGATATAAATACTTCGTCCAATAGACATACGAGTGAAGTCGATGATCGCTATAAAATCTTCCATGAGACCTGTTAAAGTAAAACGCATTTATGATTTTATGTTCACGTAATACATAATTGTACTTTACTACATGCTTTATTTAAACTAAAAGAAAAAAAAGCGGTCAGAAGTTATTAACTATAAAATAATTATTTATCAAGTTACACATCGAATTCCTCAAGAAGTCATAAAAAACGCAATATCGTTAACATTCACACTTTTACATTTAACGCTGAGTAAACGGCAGAACGGAGTAGTATTCGACGCGATGTAAAAAATTGTGTGATCTCATTCCGGTTAGGAGGAATTATATTGTAGAGTTAGGTGGAGGCAGTGGGTAATTGCAGCGCGCGGATTGCAGGCGATGCCCCCGCCCCGCGCCCCCGCCGCGCGCCGACACCGTAAGTAAACAGTCTGGTGTTTATCCGCGTCTCGCTCGCACCGACCGCGGCGCGTCGCCTCTGCCTGAGGTGCACTCGGTGTTCCTATTATTTTCGTGACGGGTATTGCGCCGAAGCCGAATCCCGCATCCTCGCGAGGTCCGGTCCCGCGGCGCTCGGCTCTCGCATCGCGCGCCCGGCAGACGTTAGTGGCGCGCTGACGAAATCGAAAATGCGGCCCGCTCGGACGAGCGTGCCGAGTCGGTTCCGCGGCGGCTGATCGGCGGTCGGCCCGCCCCCGCGACGGAAGTGCCTGTGTTGTGACACTGTGCTTGTGGACCGGTGCGCCGATGCGAACCTTGCATGTGGACCGGCTGCGGACTGCTGTTGGAAGATGCATTTCAAGGAGTCGTTCGCGATGAGCGATCGTCCGAACGAGCGGGGCCGCCGCAACTCCCGCTGCAAGGGTGGGTACCCGCATGCCGTGCCCCACCATCCTCGACCCTATCGACACACAAACATACATCACAACAACAAACAATATGCGCAAATGCGCCATGTTTTTACCAACTCTGATTGGATTACGGCAATGTTTCACAGATTGTTTAGAGAAAATAACTGTAAACAATCCATTATGAAGTTGCTGATGTATAGTTATCGCAAATAATTGGTAGAATACTGGCTGCAGTTAACAATGATGATGTTGCTGGCGTTAACTTGGAGAATTCGACTGTACCTAAACATTGGTTTCTTTATTTCGTAGGTGCGACTTATAAATAGAATGTTGTTTATCTTGATACACTTGGTGTAGTTTACGTCGTCTCGTAGTGGCATAGCGGAGCAAACTAACTACATATACCAAACACATATCACGTAATAATCTCTAGAACATTCATTGGTCTTTGCTAGTCTTTTGTTATATTCACATCATGATTATCTTTTGCGTAATTTTTAAAATAATCTTCCATCGGTATTGTAGGCACATGGAAAGCTACTAAACTGAGTTGGCCATAATTTGTTTGCTATGTATAACATAGAATATTAGAACTTTTAACTTTTTTGTTCCTATACTTTCATTTTGCACAAAAACACAGGACTTATGTACTAAATTGTGGAGATCTTTCTATTTTTTCTTTCACAATTCATGACTGAGGAAAACCACATAAAAATAATGATTTTAGTTAAAGGAATGTCAGGTCACCCACATGACATCATCTATTCTGATTAATAATTGAAATGAATCTCTATAAGGAATAATATTCTTTACAATAAAATTATTCTGCATTCTGTAAAGGAGTTGAATTTAATACTTGAGCTCACAAAAAAAGTAATTTGACTTTGTCTGCACTATGGTCTTTATCACAATTTTAGCTTCAACTTATTATGAAAAATTAATTAATAATTAGTACATGCCGTTTTAATTATAATTGTTAATACTGACAAAAACTTTTTGGTTTAAAATTATTTTACAAATCGAATCTGATGGTTGCAAAACGTCTTACAAATATTTTTGCTTGATTTCTTTCCATTTTTTAACCCAAAATAAAAGAAAATTTAAAGTAAAGCCACAACTGAATCCCAATAAAGTCGGAAACAAATAAGAGTTTCAAAAAAAAAGTTTTTGATTTTATATTGTTTACCTTATCGACTGCAAAAATTTTGCTTTTCTTTATTAAGGATTCCACTTCGTTAATTTGTATTTTAATAGAAGTAAGTAAGGAAAACAACAATTTCCTTTCCCTCTTCAGCAAGGACTTGAACTGTATGCTGTTAGTTACTCCAAAATTATTATTATTTTGTATGTTCAACGCCGGGGACAAATATAAATATATAATACAGTATTTCAATAAATGTCAAAGAGGGGACTCTGTAAAACAAGTTTTCAAGGTTAGATAACGTTTAACGTCTTGAGTTGATATTTTTCATGTGTTTACACAGCTCGTGTTAGTAAAGTATGAAATTGTTCATTTGTGTGACAAATTAGTATAAAACACAGATGTATAAAACGACTTGACACGTTACTAAATTAAGTGCTTTTATAACTTCACCTGCCGTCTTATTTATAAGCTTAGCATTTAGTTAAACCGTTACTCTGTGACGTATCAATCGTCAATAAAGTAATTTATTACCATTTAATAAACATTAATGATCTTTTGATGAGCATAGTAAAGTTGGCGATAACATTTCGAAATTGAAAATTTGGATTGCACATAGTTAAAGTTTGCAAGAATTAGTTTTATTTAACTGTTATTTATATTGATTGTTTAAATTTAAATTTGGAAGAGGTCGTAAATGAACACTGCAATTTTCAAGCCTTAAATCAACAACTACAAAGTGATCCTGATTAGGAACTAGTGCCAAATGAGTACTTAAATTCTGATGCCCTTATTTGACCTTTTAACCTAAATTTTAATAAATTCATGAGCATGTTCGTTGATAGTAAAAGAGATCATAAACAGGCGTGGGATTCATTTATAAAAATAATTATTTATAATAAATTCATCCAACAATATAACATCTTCGCCCAAAGCAGAAACACGCTCTAATATGCAACACCACTCTTGAAACGGAGAAAATTAGGTGGATACCAGAACTTGTAAATTTTTAATTCGGCCGTGGGTACATTCGGTCGGTCAAGTTGGCAACAACAATCACTTGTATGTAGGCATCTGAGGTGCGGGGGGGGGTGGTCCCAGGGAGAGCGGGGTCGCAGGGGATGGAGGTGAGATCATAGTGTGGCGAGTGGCCTGGGGAGGCGATCGATATGTACATTCAACATACATACCTATATACATACCTTATATAAATAACCGTACCTAACTTCTCTCAACTCGACTGTCTGTTCCAGATACCGCGCCAAAACCCCGTTTCGACCCACCCCCTCAACGCACCCGATGCTAATTTTTTCCTTATGTACAAAAATTCCGAAACCTCGTTCCTTCTGTATGAATGCTGCAAAGTTTGTAATATCGAATCAGTGAAAATACTTTATCGTTATCAATATGAACGTGTAATTGTGAATGTCGGTTGTGGCCTGTGGTTAGTTAGTGAACACAGTCCCAGTGACGTTGAATAGTTTTTATTAAGTATTTGCTTCTGCTGGATGAGAACTGTAACCATATTTATTATTCGTCATTATTTCTATATTTGTGTAATGGGGGGTTTTAAAGGTATTGTTTTTCCAGGTGCTGCCGTCAAGATGGAGCACTTCCAGGCGGCACTGGACCCTCGCAAGCAGGAGTTGCTGGAAGCCCGCTTCTTAGGCGCCAAGGTTTGTTTCCTTCCCTACTCTTGTTTCCAACACTTAAAAATATCCTACGTCATCACCGACGAAATTTCAGAATACCTAATTTATGATTATTTAATATTTATTTTTATCTTGTTTACGCAATGCGATAAAGTCACGTGTGAGACGGAGACAGACATAATTTTGATGTACATACTTTAATGAGCAACTAATTTGACTCCGAGTGCCGTTCTCTGACATTATTTTCGTCTTGATTGCTACTAAATTAAACAATTGTAGTGTTTATGGCTTTTCTGTTTTGTCTTCAGTAGTGATAATATTATTAACGATTATGAAATTTATTTCAATATCGCTTTTCGATACATCTTGTGAAGGTATATCACAGCTAAACTTTATAAATCTAAATGCGCCATATTATTAGTCGTAAACAAGTTATGACTTATGTTTGCATTATTTGTAAGTTACCTGTGAATTGTAACTGGTTTCGAAAAGTGGGTAGGAATTCATTGTATTCGATGTTGTGAAAAAACGATTAACTTCCTTGGTTAGTTTTTTTTTTTGTGTAAAACATCCCCTTGCCTTTTTTTCATTCGTCACAGGAAACCGTCTAAGAAGGGTCGTACAAATCGAAATTAAAAATTGAACGAGAATAGAATTTCCTTGTTTAAAAGTACCTACAATCTCAAATCAAAAAGTAAAATAATATTTATCGGCGAGTCTGTCAACATTCGAAGCTGAATACTCACGTTGCTTTTCGTGTTCTATATTTAGATTACGATCACGATGTGGCTTCTGTGAGTTGTTATTGATTTTAAACTGTCTTTGTTGTAATCAAGCGAATGTCGAGTTGTTATGTAGAGATTCTTTTGTTCTCGCGTTTCCTGCGCACAGCGCGCTCGGCCAGCTATCGTTTTAGTGTAGTTTATCGCAAAGTCTGCCTCTCCGCGATGTTGCTATGTATCATTTGACTACGTCACGACCACGGCCGGCCAGGCTCGCACGCTTACGTGGAAAAAGAAAATGGCCGCACACAAATCATGAACAATGTTTTGATACGCTTTGAAATACATTGAGGTGGAACAGTAGAAAACTAAGCGGTACGGTCGTTATCGTTGTAATTATGATCTATCTACCTAATTTTGAATGATGGGAGAGATGACATATTATTGATCGATGCATTCTTGTTAGTGGGCGAACATAATTTCGGTATTGATATGTGAGGCGATGGTCATGTGATTGAATTATTAAGGTTGAAGTAGTACGCCCACCTGTCCGCTGTCGACAGCGTGCGTTCTCCTCAATCTCGCTTATATTACAAGGAATACGTATAATACTGTTGCTGTCAGCCAAGTAAGTGTTGTATGCTACAGATATGTAATTCCATTATGTGTCTCGTCTTCGTCCGTCCCCCCTCGTTCCTCACCCCTCTGAGTCGTACATACATATCGACGCGTCACTAAACCGCGCCAGAGCATCACTTTATATGATGTCGATTTTTATTTGTTATTCAAATGATCCACGTTATCGATCATGTTGTCTTTACAGCTTGTAAAGTGAGGTGATTTAGGGCACTCGACGAGAAGTATTGTTTTCTATATAAAATCAAAGGTTCGATGTCCTTGGTTTGTTAGTGTCGCTTTCGAATGGTTTCATTTCGGATATCTTTTTAATAATGTTAGGTATGTCGTATAGTTTTACCATTTCGTCATTTAACAAGATGGCGCTCGTTGGATATAAATAGTCAGGCGGCAAAATGTACTGCTGTGTTGTGACTTATCGACCTACAAAACAGATTAGTGTTCTCTCTCGCTCCGCTTGAACGCAATTAGAGCGTTACAGCAGCAGCGCCTACGGACTGAAAAAATACCAATGTTTCCTAGAATGAATCAGTATTTAGCACATTTTCAAGTATTTCGATTTCATTCATTCTTACATCAAAACTACCTGTAAGAACTGGTTTGGTTTTTTTTAGGACTTTTGACTAAATCTTGCAAACCCATTATTATTATTAAATTAGATCAGTCGAGTGGCAGCTTTTCGCTTGCTTACACTGAGTCGCGTGTTTGCAGGTGAGCGCTGGGGCGATTCTAAAACAGACCCACCGGGCTCCCGTACAAAAAATGGTGAGTCAGTTGAGCCATTTTGAAACGAATGAATTCTTTGTCTCGTTTGATGCTAACTGGTAGATAATGGTTCCGCCGATGCTCGCCGGCGTGTGACACACACCGATCGACACTCGAACAAGACGGCAGGCATCGCTATGATGCTATACGCTAATAATAAACTGTATTGTGTAGTGGGTATCATGCCACGTTTACGGCGCCAGTCACCTTGATATCGATTAGGCTTTCGCCAACAAACGTGTAAAGTATTGATTTAATAATGAATGCTGGAGTTTTGTTTGAGTGTGTATTATTTAGTTGTTTAAGATTGTTCTTGGCAACTCGACGTGAACTTGCTTGATACGCCTTTCGTTTGGTAACTCAGTTGGTACTTGCTTATCTATTACACCTACGTATGCTTTATGATGTTAGTGTGGGTATATGCTATGTAAAATGTCGTGTATACTTACTTACATAAAACTTTATAATCTATCTTGACGCAACAGAGCCACCTGAAGTATTTTTATTGGTAGTTGCTTGTAATTTAAAAGTCTCTACATATTCTGCTTTAAAATGGTTAAATGGTAATTTGAATTGTTGAGTAGCTTAATAAAGACGTGTTTCCTTTGCAACATCTGTTTTCGTTGCACTTTGTGCCCACTCAAGATATTTTTAGAATGCGATTACTTCATTAATCATAATGGGAGTGCGTTGTGTGTAAACAGTGTTTCCTATTATCGTCTTTCAATATTGTAGTCGGTGCACGTAGTTCGGTAAATATGCTGTTTATTAAATTGAATTGAATGCGACTAGTTGGCTCGGTGGCCGAGTAAGTAGCTCTACAAAACAAGAGTTGAGAGGCGAGCCGCCGCGGGGTCAGCGACACTGGCACACCACCGACGCGGACGATTATACCAATCGCGTTGAATCGACGCCCGGCCTATACGCGCGCTCTAAATACAAATGTATCACGCACACATCGGTTAAAATTAACCAGCTATATTTGAAACTAATGCAAATTAAATACACCCGGTCGCTGGATCGTTTTGCAAATCGCACATCGCGCTTATTAGGTATCTAATGTTTTTTTTAACACTGTTCTCGTTTTAACACGTTTACTATTGAAGCTTCACTATCGCTTTTAAATTAATTTAAATCTGGAGTAAAGTTTTTAATTTGCAATGCAAAACACTTTTATATAGCGTCAGCACGATCTCCGATTTCAAATAAATTAGTAACAGTTGTAGCACTACTGTTAGCAAATCTGTATTTACTATTATTGTCTGCACACAAGAAAAAGAATTCGGTCTTATCTTCATCATCACTTTATTTAAAAATCCGTTTATACTCTATCGCAAATTCCCTCTATTGTATATTGAATGAACAACTCGAAGTCGTGCCTACTCGAGCATCTATTCAGTCGTCGGTAGGTACTTCATTGTCTTTCGTAAAAGAGACATGCTTATTGCGTTCGCACCGGGAGAAAGAGAAGTAGTCACAGCGCACAGTGTTCAGTCAGACGATTTGCACATTCGACGCGAAGGGAAATTATAACATGGCGCACACGACCTCGCCCCGCCTCAGCTACATTGTGCCGTCAAACCTCATTCCACTGCTTAGCCGCCCGGTTCCGCAGTTATTTTTACACAGTCCGACCTTTCGCACCGGTCGTCATCGCACTCTACCACAGAATTTATCAACACTGGACGCACTCACATTATGTTATTCGCAATATTCACAACGTCGGGGCGTAAACACGTAGGTTTGGTGGTGATGTAGTATGTTCGCAAGGTAGTGTAGTGGAGTGTGGCATACGGGGCGTGCGCTCGCTCCGGCGGCCACGGAGGCAATGAACGCGGGCGGAGCGGCGCGCCGGTGTCGGCCGTCGTCAGCTGAGCGTCACGCCGCGACATTGCAAGGTCCGTCCGCGCTGCCTCGCCTGCTTGACCCACTGCGCCGCCCCCCTCGTCGCTGGAGCCCTCCACGTCTACCTTTACATATTCCTTACTTTATTATTTATTTCTTTTATGTTCTAGAACGTTATTAGGTTCAGAAATAGTATAAAAACACAATGTAAACAAGCCGGTAGAGCGATCGCGCTTATCTCCCCTTGCGTTGCGAGCGACACGTGATATTGTGAATGAAACGCTGCGCATGCCTACCAGCCACACTCGTTAAGCCCGTTTATGTTTCATATTATCGCCATCGTTTTTTAAACGTTACTTTTTTTTACATTTAATTTACAGCTGCACTCTGAATAATGGCGTTTTGCTTAAACATGGACGATGTCTTGGATACTTTATTATTTACTTATTGCGGCTTTTGAGTCGGATATTAAATTCCGAATTTTACTGAACTTTTGTGTTTGCACCAAGCTAATTAAATAATTTCATTAAATAGTTGAACATCTTCTGTAAGTTTGTGTCATATTCTTGTTTTTTTTACTGGATTGTGGTAACGGAATTTCGTTTTACTTTAGACAAATTCCACGATAACATCTATTGTTATCGTCGCCCCACGAAACTTTCCATGACGATTTGCTCCGAACGTGATTATTAAACGTTGTCCATCTTCTTCGCTCTACTTATCGTGTATTTGTCTTCAGTTAACAATATCAAACACGTCTGTCGATTCTAAATATTTGAGAGTTTTGTAGCGTGACTGAGATGAATCTATCATGTCGTCGTTTGTTCTGAATCTCCTTCTAACCTGAGCACAGTGTGCACAATGAAAATAATCAATATTGCAGGCTTGGTTTCAATATTCGTAGCACCTAGTCGGGGCTGTGCACTTGTGACTGAAGTTGCGCCGAATCCTCCCGCCCCGCGCCCTCCGTTGACACCCTTCGCACTAGAAAATTGGGTTAAACAGCACGCGGAAGCCGCACAGGAAGAGGGGATTTCGGGGTCCGCACAAATGCGCTTCAAATGAATACGGGACAAAGATGTGACGGAGTATTGATTGTCTTTCATACCCCTGAATCGTATGGCGCAGTAAATGCATACGCCCTCTAGCGATTTTACTGATTCACTTGACATGTGATAACCGTGTTTATGATGATTGGACTTTCAAGATTAGCAAATTGTTGCTATCTCTCTAGTTTTACAAATACAAGGTCCATTAACAATTTATTGATATTATAAATCTGATTTCATAATGTCGTGTATTATCTTTATCATGACTTGTGTGATTATATTGAATAACATAATTAAGCGCTGAAAGTTCGTGTTGTTTAGATTGTAAGCCATCATCACTCGATTCGTTAGCACTGATAAAGTACTGTTCCACTACTAGAAGCTGTCTGTATAAGGTTGGCAATTGCCAGCGAGCTAACTTTCCATTTGTCTCGTGTTACTACTACGAACGACTAAAAATAGTCGTGGCATTCGGTGCCGTGCAGGCAAATCGGGCGGATGTTCATGATAGTTTTTATTAACGTATTTAGTAGGTACGTCATTATTTGATGCGGTCTCAATATTGTTCTAAATTGGCTTCGGTAGGTATTTGGTTTTGATGGGTACGCTTTGGGAGTTGTAGTGTTGGTATTTCGGGGATTTGTTATTCGATATGTAGGTTCATGCAGGCAGGCAGGGACTGAGTGAGTGGCGGTGCAGGAGGCGGCCAGGAGGAGGGGGCGAGAGGCCCGGAGGGAGCACACACCGGCAACTTTGCGCCGATAACGCTACCTAGCTAAATGTCCACTTGATTTGTCTCTTTCTGCCTCGCGTATTTAGACATTAGTTTACAAGAGAGATTTCTGATGTTATCGCGCTCGTGAATGCTTCACCGCAGTAAAGTTTTACTGCCAATATAACAAAATAGGTGATCTGACCTCCGTTTTCTGTTTTTCGCAATATAAGAATTAAGTAGATTAGATTGTTCCAGGTTTGAATGAAGATATATGACTAAGGGAAAATCTTCCAAATAAGCATTTTATCTTTTATGCACTTTAACAAACTCTACATGATTTCTGTATTGTGCAGAATTTATTTATTACCATTTTAATCGGAAATTTAGTAGAACCAGTTTTATTACTCTGCCGTAATCGCTGTGCAGCGCAAAAAGCGACCGTTTTGATGTGAAGTAAATCATATAGGCATACATAACAGTATATATGTATATATGAAAGTATGTTTATGTTGGTAGCTCGCGGTCTCGGCACAGAGACGCCTACGTAACACGTCCAGTAAGCAGTTTGTTGTGGGGCACGGGCGCCGATATCACGTCTGACTCGTTCGTGGCAGGTCGCTGCACACTGCATACCGCCATACTATTGCGGGAATAATCGGTCAACTCAATTCAAATCATTTACCGGACGCTCGCCTCGTCGTCGTGCTCAATCTACGTTATCAAAACAAATCAACTATCTACATTATTCTACTCGAATATTATTTACTTTACGCTGCAAATAGTTCTATGCAAAATGAGAACTGTCTGTACCTACCTAATTGGCTAACAACCGTGATCGTAATCGCCGGCTGTTGACCTGCTGCTGTTGTGTGAAGGCTTATTGGTTTCTTCACAATTTTCAAGAAATGTGTACGTATTCCGTCATCTTCGAGTCGTATCAGATTAAGTTGATTATAAAGAATATCAATTCGACGGGTGTCGGTAGGCAGGCATATAACAATGGTTTTGGCCTTGGATCCTTGTAAAACAGTGCCTCCCTCGCCCCGCGACAACTGATGGTAGGTAGGTAGGTATTATTATTACATTCGTTCGGTCCTTCGGATCGGAGCAAACTTCGTATTCGTCACGATGTTCACTCCGCTGCCCCCCGCGCCCGCCGCCCCGCTCGCTCCCCACCCCGTGGATGCGTATCCGATTGTCGCGGTTTGCGTTTACAACTTGTCAGATTGTTAGGTTATTTATGCGAATTCTTGCTATTATGCCCAATACTTTTTCCTTTGGGTCGTTATCATGTGTTTAACAAGTGAGTGGTGGCAAATTGAGTGCAATTCAATAAGTAGTATCAGTGATTCGGTAGTTAGGCGAAGTGAAATCATATGTAAAGACGCCATCTTTCTTTACAGATGTCAGCTGGGTCACAAATTCAGATGGCACCGCAGACCACTGTCAACACGGGCCAGCCACTTCTCAATCAAGACTCCAATACCAATATGAGCACAGGTAAAATGTGAATTTGTGGCGAAACTGTGTTTGTGTACGTGAACAAAGTGTGAGCTGTCAAGTGTCCGGTGCTCCCTAGTGACATCTTTATTTACCTTTTGAACTCGACCAAAACTACAATGAAAAGGATTAGTGACGTCGATAAAACATGTCTAATGATACGGGAGAGGAGTTGTGAAAGTTGGATGTTACTTCCGAGACCCGACTAAAGTGTTGCGTGTCACAACACAATGCATGACTGTAAAACTGGAACTAACGTAAAGAAACTTGGATTGTTTCGAAGTGAGTTCACTAGAACACCAAAGTTGAATATTATAATTTACTAGACACTTTAATTGCTGACAACTTTACTGATAATAATTTGCTTTTATTGTGCACAACTGGTTTGGCAACATTGATTAATTATGTATGCATAGAAAAAATAAGTTTAAACTTATCAGTTGCTTGTCAACAATGTGTAAAATAAAAACTTTAGTAATTTTAAACTTAACTACAATATGTTTTGGTGTAGTTACATTTATTAGTCTGAATTTACATATTCAACTTTTGAAAATAATAGATACTGGTTTGCTATTTATGACAAAATTGAGCCATGATTATTAAAAATAAAATTTAGTCTTATTATATACAAGTTTACTGTATACTAGTAAAAGTTGAATGACAATATTTAACCTTTTTCTCACGGGTCACTATACTGAAATAAAAACTGCAAATTGTCTTCCGATCCAATTTTGAATATGACCATACTAATAAGTGTTCAAATCTTCCAGGGTCATCTCATAGCGATAAAGAAGTGGACCCGTTGACACCAGAAAAGTCTGCGGCTATGAGAGGCTCCTCCGCTGGGGCCGGTGCTGTCCTGGTGCCACCCAGCGGTGCCACACCTACTATAGCAATGCCAGAAAGGAAAAGAAAACGAAAAGGTAATTTGCACTTGTTTATAAATTGTGCTTTGATCTATTTTTACTTTTGTAAAATGACAGGACTTTATTTGATGTTAACGGGATGAATTATAAATTATGATTGAGTACCTTACGATCAATTCAAACTGATTTTATTGGTTGCAACAAAAATAATTATGATAACACAAACATGTAAGATTTTTTTACAACTTTAGTAGGAAAATTACAATTGCAAAATTATAAATTTGTATTGGGCCTTGGCTGTCCTGTTAAGGATACTGAGCATCTATTAAAGTCATCCCCATTTTTTATTTATATTAGTGATATGCTTGGTGAAATTGTTCCTCTGTAAATATTTTCCTGTTACTATGTTATGTGTAACAGGAAAATATTTTTTGAAAAAGGTTATTAAAAAAAAACATGTATTGCAAGTTTACTTTTCATTATTTGCATTTGCAGACCAAAGATTGTTTATATCTACTTAAATGTAAGGATACTTATATGTAAATTTTTGAAGAAAACTGCATATTTTAAATATGTATTTTTAAAGACTCAATTGCATTTGTTGAGCAACAATACTTTAGATTATTTATTTTTAAATATTACCATTGTGTCGTAAGATAACATAAATGTGTAGCTTCAAGTTAAAAGAAAGAACCAGTGGATAAATTAAATTAAAAAACACATTAATTTCTTGATTTAATATTTTTTTCGTCTTGAACATGATGTATAATGAATTAAAACTTGTTACAATACAAAAGGTTGAAAAATTTACTAACGCAAGTAATGTTTTATTACCGTAGTTTAAATTTATAATTGGAGAAAATGCACTAACACTTTACTTAAAACTGTTTCACAAAAAATGTTCATGGTTTTATAATTTTCAATGAATAAAATGCGTGAGTGTTAAAGCGTAAATGTCTTGTCCAGGAGACGAGGGCGTGGGCGGGGGCGGGGGCGGGGGCGGCAAGCAGCGGCACAACTCCGACAAGAACATGCGGGAACTGTTCAACAAGCTGCCCGCCGCCAGCCCGGGCCGCCACGCCGGGGCCAAGTCGCCCTCGCCGCAGGGCGCCAACACCTACCCTATGGTGAGTGTTGTTACCTAGTTGTTACCTAACTTACCCTATGGTAAGTGTTGTTACCTAGCTGTAACATAACTTACCCTATCTGTAACCTAACTTACCCTACCTGTATCCTAACTTACCCTACCTGTATACTAACTTACCATACCTGTAACCTAACTTACCCTAACTGTAACCTAACTTACCCTAGCTGTAAGTACTAACCCAATGGTAAGTGTTGTTACCTAGCTGTAACAAAACCTACCCTATGGTAAGAGTTGTTACCTAGCTGTAACATAACCTTACCTTACTTATGGTAAGTGTTGTTACGTAGCTGTAACATAACCTACCCTATCGTAAGTTTTGTTACGTAACTGACCTAACCTAACTCGATTTACCAAATGGTAAATGATATCACGTTGCTGAATCTTGGGAGTTGCTCTCTCAGAGAGCGACTAAGTAGAGCTCGGTATTAACCTGGTGCCCTATACATGAATATTTTTATGATAGAAAAGTAAAAGGGCCAATAGGCAAACAAAATTTACTTTCAGTCACAGTATCAAGTCTGTGACAGAATGGACAAACCCCATTTGACAAAGCTTTTAAGAAAAGCAAACATTATATCATCAAAGAATTTCGTAATTAAAAAACCAAGATGTTATTATTACATTTCGTGTATAATTAGTACTCATAATTAGGAATTAAATTTATAATAATGATTTGTTATATTCTAGTACCCACCGTCACCATCGTCAATACTGCCTTCAGGAGCCAATTTTTTAAGTTCAACATCCACCCAACGACCTCACACATCTGTAAAGCAGGTAATTTTTATTCCAGCCCTTAATTTTGTTTCTATATATTTTCACAAGTTTTTTTTTGTTAGTTTAATGATAACCATTTCAATTTTGGATAATATTGATGTTACTATAAACTCTAAATATACTAGTAAAGATAAGACCTAAAAAAGTACATACAAATAATTTAACCTAATATCACTAATTATTTTAGATTCAGACAGAACTGACCTGCCAAAGGATACTAGACCTAGAAAACCAAGCCACATCAGATTTAGAACTTAAGAACAATGCTATAGAAGAATTAACAAGGACGAATGACGAATTAAAACTGCAAGTGCAGCAACAGAGCAAGGTAAAACTTACTTATAATTATCATTTATTACTGTTTGGAGGTTTATTTTAGTTAACCACTCTTATGTAAATGATTTCTTGAATTCCATACATTTTTGGTTGTTATAGTTCGAAATTAGTATTGTGAGAGCCACTCATTAATGAGAGCTGAAGAGTGTCTAAACTTATCATGTTAATAAAAATTAGTTTTAACCTTTACAGGAATTTCTGGCAGTCAAAAGTACCTACTATATTAATTTTCCCCTTAACTTTCAACAACCAATAGTAAATTTAATCTAAAATTTTATTGTCTTCCCAGGTTATAGATCAACACAAATCACATATAAATAAGTGTATAGAAGTAGTAAAGAAGCTGCTCAACGAGAAGAGCACTATAGAGAAGAAGGAAGCCCGGCAGCGTTGTATGCAGAACCGGCTCAGGCTCGGGCAGTTTGTGACCCAGCGGGTCGGGGCCACCTTCCAGGAGAACTGGACCGATGGATATGCCTTCCAGGAGTTAAATAGGTAGGTATATTGCAGCTGGGTTTAAAAGATAAATTGGGGGTTTATTGTTTGCAAAATGTGTGGGATATTTAATTTTCAGCTAGAGATAAGTTAAGTTTTAACTCTAGAACAGAAACTATTAGTTATTTGAAGTTTACTTACTTTGCGGGCAATTATATACAACATGACGTAGGCGTAGGAAGTCTTTCTTACATTTTGTCTGTTTTCACAATGAATTGAACTTAATTCCGTGAAACCATTTTTTTTTTTGTCTCTTTACAATGTGTCGGAAAGGCAATACGAATAAGTTTAGACTCTATTCTCTGAATTGTCATCATTTTGCCAGTATTCAAAATATTTGTTGGGTCAAGAAAATCCCAAAATAAAAGAACACACAACCTAACCACTATACATTTTAACCATCCTCCCCTACCTCGCAGACGCCAAGAGGAGATCACCGCGGAAAAGGAAGAGATCGACCGTCAAAAGAAGGTGCTGAACAAGCGGCGGCCGTCCAACAGCGAGGGCGGGCGCAAGCGGGGCTCCACCGCGGCCCCGGCGACCCCGCAGCCGCCGCCGCTTCACAACGGGACGGACGCGCCCACCTTCCTCAAGCCGGACCCGCTGCCCAGCATGACGCTGCAGGAGTACTACGAGGCGGATGAGATACTCAAGGTGGGGATATACTCTTATAGTGATATTAGAGCATATGCTCTTGACGACCTCTGTGGTGCAGCGGTATACAGGGTGGCTCATTCAAACCGGTCAGTATGGGAAAGTCGAAAACTATAAGACATACAAAGATTTATTCTTAGGAACCATGTCATCAATATTGATAAATAGAAAAACAGCATTCATACATTTAAAAAAAAAACTATACCCAGCTAGGGAATCGAACCCGATTGTGTTGAAAAAATAAACTTACACTTTTTCTATTTAAATATCGATTGTGTAGGTCTTAAGCTGTAAATGGCTCTATGAAACATGATGTCTTAAATGAATAAAATGCATTGTTTTTACATAATTTTAATTTATTTTAGTAGATGTTCGAAGTAACCACCGTTTTTTCAATACAAAATTCAACACGACCGGGTTCGATTCCCAAGTTGGGTACAGTTTTTTTTTCAAATGTATGAATGCAGTTTTACTTTTTATCAAAATCGGTGACATGGTTCCTAAGAACAAATCTTCGTATGTCTTATAGTTTCAGACTTTCCCATACTGACCGATTTGAATGAGCCACCCTGTATATGTTACGGCTAATACCCGGAGTGCGGCTGCACCTAGTTTTAGCCGGTTAGAAACATCAATAGGTTAGGTTAGTTAGGTTACTTTTTTGATATTAGAAACACTTCCAACCGGCTAAAACTAGGTGTAGCACTTCGGGTATTAGCCGTAACATATACATATTATATGTTTGGTATCTAGAACCATTTTCGCAACGCACGCACAGGAAGCGCTCAAGAATGAAGAATTTTCCCCGTTTTTCTCACATTTTCCATTATTTCTTCGTAATAGTTGCAGCGTAATGTTATATATAAATGGTCTATTCAACACAAAAAGAATTTTTAAATTCGAACCAGTAGTTCCTGAGATTAGAGCGTTCAAACAAACAAACAAACAAACAAACTCTTCAGCTTTATTATATTAGTATAGATATAAAAAAATATATAACAAAGAAAAAATATATTCTACAAAATGTAACAATCTTATAGGTGATGCTAATTACTGCTAGTTTAAATGCAACTGTAAATGAAACGAGTCTTAATAAATTGGCACCAGTTTTCTTCACTTCTATGAATCAACAGCTATTACTAATTAAAACAGGTTTCGTACTAAGAACCGACTTTAGATGATTTGTTTTAATTTGTGTTAATGCGACTGCATATTAAATGGAGCAGACATTTGATAGGTTCAGTTTAGAATGAAGGAAATGAGACGGTTTGATATTGTAAAGACGTGACAGACACAAAGCACGGCCAATATTTTAATTGTAATTTATTTTTAAAGGATGACCTTAACTTTCAAAATTAATCATGCGACGTAACTCAGGATTGCATATATTTTTTTATTAATTTTGAAGAAAGTTCGACTTATTATTATCATTAAGTACCCATGAGAATATTTGATGTTAAATATGTTTAACGTTGCTAAAAATTACTTTTGACTGAATTCCAAGATAAGATTAAATTAAATTGAACTACTTACTAAACTAAAGAGACAGTTTTTATCACCATATCTTCAAATTATCATGCATAATATGTGCATATTAATGCTAATATTTATAGGCTAAGATAAAAATGAATTTGTCTTAGAATAAGTAAATATTTTCTTAAAATAAGTCATCATAAAATATAACAATTGTTATAAAATAACAGACAGTTTTTAAGCTTTCACAGAACATTTAATACGCTCACAATTTCTTATTATACAGGGTGTTTGGAGGTTGAGTAGCCAAATGAAAATGGTGGATAGGTGAGGCTATTAGCTATTTACTTCCACTTATTAAATTGCATTTTGGTTCAAGTTTTAGAATTTTTTCGATTTTTAAGATTTTCTTAAGAAAATCCCCGATTTTGTCATTAAAAGTCCAATATAATTTTTATTTACTGTCGGAACCAAACAAAAATAGTTTTAATTTAAAGCCTAATACTGTTTTATTCAGATGAAATCATAAATGATTACAAATCATCTCAAATAAAGTTACAGTGGGTTCATAAATTTCGCGGAACCAGTGGGAAAAAAATGTTCAGTCAACTTTGCTATGAAAAAAAATAAAAAAATATGAGAGTTTCAAGATTTCATTTGCTTTTAAAAACTTCTACATTTAATACACATTATAATGATATGCCACATGTAACATAAATAATTAGAAATCTCAACAGAAATAGTAAGTTAATCCTCAAAGACGCCTGGTAAGGAAGGTACAAACCCGTTAAACTACGTATGTAGTTAAAAACTTTTGTCTCATTCTTACAAAACTATGCCTATTGTGTTATCTCATTCGACTCCCTCTTCACTTTTCTTGCCTCGAATAGAAGAGGATTCTACTATTTCACATGTTTAATTACGCTCAGCGCAGATTCTCGGTGACCTACACTTTTCTACAGTCGGAGTAAAATGTTGCTTGAAAAAGTCATGACCAACGGTAGCGTGGCCTTTGCGCATGCAAGAAAATTTCATTTTACAAGTTTTTTTTTTTTTAATTTGCTGGTGAAAGATGTCACTTGAAAATAAGCTATTATCTATCTGACTTTCGTCTGTCTAGTCATAGCCAACGGTAGCGTGGTCTTTTCGCATGCAAGCAAATATCATTTCACCAGCTGCAAGTCATGTAGAACCGGTTCACGGAGACTGAATCTAGGAGTTTCTTTTACTCCGCCCCTCACCACCCCAACCATCCGCTCTTTGCGACCCTCGCAAGAGGCGACCAATCACAATCGTCAAACGAACGTCAAACGTCAAAAGATTACCGTAAGAAACAAACTGCTTCCTCCAGCCCGCGCCCGCTGCCGCGCTGGCCCGGTGGACACGATAGTGGTAATAGCTTTAAATCTTCCCTATAAATACACCGCTCCAACCAGCAGGTGCGGCATTCAACATCCGGTTTCCTCGACTATCAGATCCGACCCCCGTTGAGTTTCTTGCTGGGTCTTCTCAGAGAGAGGCCCCTAAGGGAAACAGTGTAGTGGAAATGATCGAGACGCCCTGAACTGAGGTCTGAATCCAACTAGGTGGCCTTAGTGGTCGCATAGTTTGGTGAAGCTATAAAGTTTTCATATGGGCCAATAACAATCTTCAGTCAGAAAATAAAAAAAAAATTTTATACATGAGGTCGCAAACAAGATAAGTGTTGCCTAGTGACAAAATAGATAACCCAATAGGCATAGCTTTGTTAGAATGAGACCGAAGTTTTTAACTACATACGTAGTTTAACGGGTTTGAACCTTCCTTACCAGGCGTCATTGAGGACTAACTTACTATTTCTGTTGAGATTTCTAATTATTTATGTAACATGTGGCATATCATTATAAAGTGTATTAAATGTAGAAGTTTTTAAAAGCAAATGAAATTTTCAAACTCTCATATTTTTTAATTTTTTTTCGTAGCAAAGTTGACTGAACATTTTTTTCCCACTGGTTCCGCGAAGTTTATGAACCCACTGTAACTTTATATGAGATGATTTGTGTTAATTTATGATTTCATCTGAATAAAACAGTATTAGGCTTTAAATTAAAACTATTTTTGTTTGGTTCCGACAGTAAATAAAAATTATATTGGACTTTTAATGACAAAATCGTGGATTTTCTTAAGAAAATCTTAAAAATCGAATAAATTCTAAAACTTGAACCAAAATGAAATTTAATAAGTGGAAGTAAATAGCTAATAACCTCACCTATCCACCATTTTCATTTGGCTACTCAACCTCCAAACACCCTGTATTACTGTCTTGTCTAACAGTGTGCCTTTGCTCGAAAACAAATCGATTTATAATTGAGAAGTGACATCACATCCCGTTTTATGTTTGTCTGTATATGGCGGGATTACATATACAACCATACAAGTACATATTTGGGTGACGAGTCATGGTGCAAACAAAATGGCGTCTGCATTGATATTCTTGACGATAAGCAAACTAATAACCTAAGCTTAGGACAAGGTGTACAAGTCTTTATTGGTATTAAAAATTAAAAGATTTACCGTAACATGTTTAAATATACGCATACAAAATGATATACTTAGTTTTTTAAATTTAAGATGAGATTTTGTTCTGCGTCTACGATAATTTAAGATCTTGTCAAAATAAACTTTAGCAAATATTTAGGCTTGTTTATGTCGCTTGTGCTTTGTTATTTCAAAGACTGCCCTACACTTTATGAAGTCTTCTTTTCATAACTTGTACTTTTTAACGCAGGAAATAAAACAGTCCCAAACCAGAAAGCTCGTTTAATAATAATCAGTTTAGCCACAATGCAATAGACACACTTCAAATTTGTAACATCCCGTATTCGGGTAGTGATAAAAAAATGAAAATTATCCCTATAGAGATTAAATATCCTAATGTGATAACAAGACAATTGAGTAACCATGCGGCGTGTCTTCGTAGGTGTTTTCACCTTGCCGACAGTTTACCAACTCTCCACGAATATAATCCTTATGCTACTGCGGCGGACTTGCAGACTCGGCCGCCCTAGGCCCCAAGCTATCAGCCGCTCCTTTCTCAGCATCCACCATATAGACTCCTCTAGAAAAATCGTTTGGGGCCGCCCCTAAATCTGGCCGTCCTAGGCCCGGGCCTACCTGGCCTTAGGGTAAATCCTTCTCCTAACACATACGTTTTTTCCATCCAGCTGCGACAAAGCGCCCTGAAGAAGGAAGACGCGGACCTGCAGCTGGAGATGGAGAAACTGGAGCGAGAGAGGAACCTGCACATCCGCGAGCTGAAGCGGATACACAACGAGGACCAGAGCCGGTTCTCGCACCACCGCGTGCTGTCCGACAGGTATCTATACACCCTACCTTTTTTTTTTACCGACAGGAAAATGCATTACGCACCGTACCTCCCGCCCGTGGGCGTGTGGGACTCCCCCTTTCGGATATACCCACTAAAAACCTGTCGATGTTCCTACCAATACGCCATAGTGCCGGGGCTGCGGGATAACTTTAGTCTTTGCACAAGTCAGCCCCGGCGGCTCTATATACCTTACCTTCAGTTTCATAGAATAACGAGTCTAACAAAGCATAGGTTTCTGAATTAAATAGTCTTAAGTTGTGTAACATTTAAGGTAATTGAGTATTTTGCGTATGAAATTAGAAAACAGTGGAAACCTAAATATAAAATGTTCATTTTAATGGTGAAAGTGAAGGAAATGAGTAATTGGAAGGAAAAAATTAAGAGAAGTAGTCTATTTGACTTCACAATTAAGAAGCTAGTGCTAAAGTGTATTGTCACTTTTCGAAAGGGAATTTTTTATTTAACGATAGTTAGTGTGTCTTGTTTTTCATCAATCTTATTACTGCATAAGCTAACTTATTAAAAATGTATATTAAAAAACTCTTAATAAAAAAACTCAGCTTGTTTAAAAATATTGTATATCTTTTTAGTAAATACACAATATTCCCATAAATTTTTTACTAAATAACCTTTACTGGGTAACCCAGGTACCTGCTGCTGATGCTGCTGGGCAAGGGCGGCTTCAGCGAAGTCCACAAGGCGTTCGATCTCCGCGAGCAGCGCTACACCGCCTGCAAGGTGCACCAGCTCAACAAGGACTGGAAGGAGGACAAGAAGGCCAACTACATCAAGTAAATACGTTGTCCAACTAGTGGCCATTCGCGTGGCAGTCGGTAATGAGAAGTTTCCCCGCGGTAAAAAGCACCCTATATGTCATTCTGATGTATAACCTACTAGTGGCCGCCCACGACTCCGTTCGCGTGCATGTCGGTTTCCCGAGGGAATGAGAAGTTTTCCCGCGGTCAAAAGTAAACTATATGTCATTCTGGTGTATAACCTATATTACTGTAAGGTTTCATTAAAATCCATCCAGTAGTAAAAACGTGAAAGAGTAACAAACATCCATACATCCATACTCACAAACTTTCACGTTTATAATATTAGTAGGATTGGAAAAGCGTCTATCTAGTCTTCATAAGCAAGAGAGCTTTAGTTGTATTCTATACATTCATACTCACAAACTTTCGCGTTTTTAGTATTATTAGGATGTGTTTACAGCAAAAAAATACATTAACATAGTATATGAAACATGTAAAGAAACTGTTTAACTTGTCTTGGGTGAGTTGTTCCAAAAGTACAGTAGTTTAAAATAGACAGACTCATAAAGACAGCATAGTTTAAAACTTAATTGAAAGGGCTACAATTAAATGATGATAACAAGTGTCTAAGTAAGTTATGGGCTCTTGAAATCTTGTACCAAATGTTCTTAAGATACAAAATTTTTGAGCTTTTATCTCTTGTAAGTACCTAAGAATCCTTTACCGGAACAAAGCAAATTTTATTAAATAAAATTTGTCTACGGTCAAGTTGTTTAAAACTTGAATAGGAAAATACGTTTTATTCACTGTATTGAGGCAATAAGACGGATGCTAATCTGAAATTGAAATGTATTAAAATATAGGCCCAAAACGACGACTTGGTCATGTAATTTGTATTACATGTCCTGTTTTATAACCATTCTATAAATCATTCATAGTGCCCACTTCTTTAATGTAATGTTTCCATTGACGTCATTACCCATTTAGAATAACACCCACTTTTTTATACTCCCGTCGATATACTATTGATTTTAAGTTACGTAAAGTATGTTTGTTTGTTTATTTGCAGGCACGCCCTGAGAGAGTACAATATTCACAAGGCGCTGGATCACCCACGCATCGTCAAGTTGTATGATGTCTTTGAAATCGATGGCAACTCGTTTTGCACAGTCCTTGAGTATTGTAATGGGCATGATCTCGACTTTTATTTAAAACAAGTAAGTTATTTTGAACATTGAGAAATTTGTCTTCAAATGTATGTTGTGTATAATTGTCATACAAAACACTCAATCAATGTAGGGTACATTGCAGTTTCGAAATTGTATGACAAAATGCTTACATGACCTCTTTTAATAATAATCATTCACCGTTGAATCGTAAAAAGTTTTCTGCATGGATAGTGTCTCTTGAATAAAATTTGTTTGAAATTAAACTCATTTTAACGGGTTTTACGCGTTTATTTTATTATTTTTGATTTTCCGACGTTTCGGCATTTTTGCAAATCAAAAATAATAAAATAAACGCGTAAAACTCGTTAAAATGAGTTTAATTTCAAGTAATAATAATCGCGTAAATCTAAGAAGTTATTATTATTATTTATTTGGAAAACAGGCAAGCAGTTGAAACAACTGATACAGCCTGTATCTAATTATTCAATTAGATTGATTCTCTTTTAGAAAAATATCCAGTTTGTTTTTGAAATGGTTAAGGTCTTGTGCTGATACAACTTCCTCTGGCAGTCTGTTCCAGTTTGTGACAACTCTGTTAGTTAAGAAATTCTCAAACGGTTTACTGTATGCAAGTTATATAAAATTTGTTTTTTTTTCCAGCATAAGACTATCCCTGAGCGTGAGGCCAGATCCATTGTGATGCAAGTTGTCTCCGCTTTAAAATATCTAAATGAAATTAAGCCGCCTGTGATTCACTATGACTTGAAGCCTGGTAACATACTGCTTACTGAGGGTAATGTGTGTGGGGAGATCAAGATTACAGACTTTGGGTTGTCCAAAGTGATGGATGAGGAGAACTACAACCCTGATCACGGAATGGACCTGACTAGTCAGGGTGCTGGCACTTATTGGTGGGTATATTTACATGATTTAACCACATTCCTCTTTCAGCTAATAGCAAACGAATGTACACTATGATTACAAATATTAACTAAAGAAAACTGACTTGCTCAAGAGCCATCAATAAACATTTGCTGTCTCAGTTTTTTATTAACAAGTTACTTTTGTCTTATATTTAATATATAAAATATTTTCCAGGTACTTGCCTCCGGAATGCTTTGTGGTCGGCAAGCACCCACCAAAGATAAGCAGCAAGGTGGACGTGTGGAGTGTGGGTGTGATATTCTACCAGTGCCTGTACGGGAAGAAGCCGTTTGGCCACAATCAGAGCCAGGCCACCATCCTGGAGGAAAACACCATCCTGAAGGCAACGGAGGTCCAGTTTGCTAACAAACCTACAGTCAGCAATGAGGCTAAAGTGAGTTGGTTTCACCATTATTTGGTTTTCGTATTTTTTACTAGTTTGCCGCCCTGCGATTTTGCCTTTCTGTGGGAATGTTTCTCGTATTATTTCGCAGTAAAAAGCACTTGTTGTCAAAGATTTTATTTTTTATATGAACTAAATCTTATTCCAATCAATTCAGCTGTTGAAGAAGAACTATACAATTCTCCTAATTCTTATTTATAAATTTTCTTAAATAGAATCCTGCATAATATGTGTGGCTTCACACTAGTTGATGGGGGTAGGTAATTCTTATATCACAAAAGTTTTTTTTATGACGTGATTTAGTTATAGATAGCTTTTTACTTTGTCACTTACTGTTGCATTTTATTTAATTATGGAGCCCGAAATGTATGGATAATCCCTCTACTCATACACCATATCTTATTTCCACCACTAACTTTGGTCGCCCCCCGCAGAGTTTCATCCGCGCGTGCCTGGCGTACCGCAAGGAGGAGCGCATCGACGTGTTCGGGCTGGCGCGGCACGAGTACCTGCAGCCGCCCGCGCCGCGCCCGCGCAACGCCGCCGCCGCGCAGCCGCCCTACGCGCCCGGGGCGTCCTAGCCGCGCCGCCGCCGCCGCGCCGTGCCGCACTAGGCGCGTCACGCCGGGACCAGTGCACAGGCTGGACCACACGCCGCAACACTAGGGGCGGCGGCTACACCAGCTAGACTAGTGCACGAATACACTGGACCGCCGCCGCAACACTAGTGGGGGCGACTACACCAGCTAGTAGTGGCGGCCTACAGACACCACCACCGGGAGGATGTGGGCGAGCTGCGGCCGACTCGACCAGCTGCAGAAGTGTTGACGTGGCTAGTGGATAGTGACGCAGTGATAGTGACGCGGCAGTGACAGTGATGTGATAGTGAGGGGCGTGTGGGGAGTGATGGGTGGGACGGAAACAGAGCTAAGGCTTGCAATGACACATTGGATTGACAGTGTGTGTTCAATTGTATTGTAATGGAAGCGCACCTAAACACAGCAAGATGGTAACCGTCTGTGTGGTCTGATAAGTGTATGTAACTGCGTTTCACACAGAAAATGTCACTTGCACGATACAGGTTCCAAGACTCGGAGATAAGAAGGCCTTAGAATACTGTGATTCACAAAAATGATAATTTGCCCTGTGTAAAGTCCATCTACAAAGTTTCAACCCAAACAAGATCCAGTTCTATTTTTGTGCTAAATGAAAACATGACTTGTCCTCCATTCACCGACCCCTGCTCCAACCCATCACTATCTCCAAGTCTACATGTTCAGTGCTGTCTCGCGGTTCGCGGCAAAGCGCAGTCGGATACCCCCAAACTACAGCATTCTTATAGAACTCAAAGACGATTTATAAGTGAAATTACTGTTGGATATGTATCATAGTAGTTAAATATTCTCGCAAGATATAATTAACAAGTGAACAACTGTATTATATGCACAGACTAAGTGAGTGTCTACAGATACGTTCACGTGCCGACCGTGTCGGTATTAACAGTTTGAACTGCACCCAAAATCAATAAACTAAGCAAGTTTTTCTTTTCGTTTACAAAAACAGTGAGTGTTTTAGCAGCCGTCAACCGACTGTAGTGTCTGGACCGTATTGAGTGTACATATTCAAGTCTAGTGCTAGGACATTGAGTTGGTCAATGAGATATTTAACTAGCCCCGCGGGGCAAGGGCGCGGGGGAATGTTCCTATACGGTGGGCCCGGCCGGCGGGGGCCCACGGCGATGAACTTGTTTTTTATGTGAGGGGCCCCCACACGGCCGCAGCCTCCACCATTCCCGACGCGTCTCGCTCTATAGATGTACTTTTTAGTTTTGAAACTTTGTCAGTTAATATCGAAAGTTGTAAAATGACTAAATATCATTTACAGATTAAATTGTTTAAGATTATGCTTACTGTTGACTGTATTTATTGAGCAGGTGATAAAATGTGATTAGCCATTTGTGAATGGACATCTTTTTTATCACTAAAGATCCTTGGGACTATCCCTTGCATATTATATAAGTTATCCCTATTAAAAAGTTAAAAATAACTTGGGTATTTTATTTATGCCGCCATTATCTGCCTTAAAATATTTCCGTCTGAGCGTCCGCTTTATTTAGCATAGCTAATGTCAGTAATATATTTTAACGACACATAAAACTATGCATGTGTTTAGAAAAGGTATTGCTAGTCAGTGCCTGGACATTCTGGAACAGGAATTGTTTTGGAAGAGAAAGTAGGTATTAATTTTCTTCTGTACCTACTTGCAATTCGTAAACGCTGTGCGTTAATTTGTCTTGTATTTGGCGAGCGGCGTAAAAGTGTTCGAAGTGCTTTGTTCATGCGTGAAGTGTTTGCGTCACGCATGCACTACCCCAAGTTAAAAAGATGAAAGTTGTTGACAAAAAGTTGTTAGTAGAGTAAACAATCCGTGGAGACTAGTGAAAATTTTACAGAAAAAAAGTGTGTTAGGTACTCCAGCAGAAAAGTAACACTTAAACGAGAAGAAATCTTAGCAAAATAATCAAAGGTACAGTCTTGGCGATGTTAATCATCGTAATCACAGAGAACATTAAACAGTAGGTACAACATAACATAATAGTAAAAACATTGAAAATCAGTATTGAAAAAAATTAATCTCTTCAAAAACTAATCATAACCTAGCGCGGCCGGGCAGAAAGTAAGTAGTGTTTTTTCCTAGAAATAAAGATATTCTTTCAGCCAGCCAAAAATAAAATAAAATGAATCCTACTAATATTATAAACGTACAAGTTTGTGAGTATGTATGTATGGATGGATGTTTGTTACTCTTTCACGTAAAAACTACTGGACGGATTTTGACGAAACTTTAGAGTAATACAGGTTATACATCAGAATAACATACTTAGGTTACTTTTTACCACGGGTAAACTTCACATTCCCACGGGAAATCGACTTACACGCGAACGGAGTGGCGGGCGGCCACTAGTTATAGAATATGAAATCTTATTGAAATAAAGGTTGGTCTACTGGTGTGGATAATCCAGCTTTATGTCACTTTTCAAAAACTACTGTGATTAAGGCGAGTAAAAATATAAAAATGCTTCAGAAAGAATGCGTGAGTCGAAAACGAACTGCGATTTGATTCCAAAGACCAATAGTACCTATTTATAGGGATTAATATCATAAGTACCTACCTATATGATATGAAAATTGCAAGGGTCTCGATATATGAGTGGCGATTTATACGTGTTTGCCCAAAGCACTTTTTGTATGTACCTTCTTGAATTTGGTGTGTTTCCAGAATATGTCATGGGGCCATTGTCATAGGTTTTACTAGCGGAGCTGGACAAAAGCGCCGTGTGCAAATATACATTAAACCACAAACACTCAGGCTCAGGCAAGTCTGTCTGGCTGTAACAACTGAGATGAAATCCTATATGAATTCTACATAAAAGCATCTGCCGTATGTTTTGTTGGAATAAAAATCCACTGAGATTCATTTGAGATCTTGGTTAAGCTGATTCTCGCTATTCATAGTTAGTTACCAACTCAACATTCATACCAGTTATCATTCTAAACTCTAACAGATGGCGTGGTAGGATGGCGCTCCATACACGAAGCAAAAAAAGGTTTTGTACATTTTGAGGACTTTTTGTAAACCTTCGTTTTTAATACCTACAGGTATATTGTTTTTTGATTGAAAGGTACCAACTACCTTCCTTCTTGTTAATTAAATTGGCAGGTATAGAAAACAGCTGTAATAATTAATAATTACCGGCAGTAAAGTCTTTTCATATACTCGTCCGGTCGTGAAGCGCTGTTTAATTAGAGAGAAAAGCAGTGGCTGGTGGGCTGCCGCGTTCAAAAGTTCTTCTCACAATTACTGCCAGTTATGGTAGAGTTCTTACGTAGAAACCTAGGGTTGCATCTCTTTGAACTATTTATAATAATAAAATCTTCAGTCTTTCACATCGACTCTGTAGCCTTAAACTAAACACAAGCTTATACCCACTGTACAACCATTAATTTAAAGACCAAAGAATTAATTTGAAGTACCTAATTAATAATAATAATAATAATAATAATCATTTATTCATTAATATACAGGCTGATAACAGGATAATAAGGACATAACTTAATGAGAAAGTAATTACATAAGGGTTTGGTGATTGAACATGAAAATTTCTAAAAGCTTTATGTAGATAGTAGCTAGTAAGTATATACCAGTATTTCATAAGAATTATTAGAGTTTCCTTTTTATTTAGAGCCGAACTTCGTAGTAGGATTTAATTGGTTATTAGTTAATGATTTCGCATTTACAGCACCCTAAAATTGTCTCACAACATTTATCATGATGTTAAAACAAAAAAAACATAAAACACTTCATTATCCAGGTATAAAAATGGCTTATACTCAATTAAAACCGCTTTTACTCTTCAGTTGACAACCCTTAAACATATTGTGAGTAGGTATGTAAGGTAAGGCACCCCCTGGAGGCTTGCAGGTCGTTTTGTTGCGAACCTTTGTCGGTTGCAGCCCGGCGATAGACGCCCGCTAGGATGCAGCAAAGGAAAAAATACGTTGGGCTTTGCAGTACACTTGTAAAATTAATTAATACGACAGTCGTTAACTTGACGATAATTACTCTTCGGTTCTTGGAACGAAGAACCAACTAAGGCCTAGTTATTTATTATTCAGGCCTCAACATAATTAGGTTTTGAAAAAGCATCCGTCTAAGTGTATTATTATGTAGAAATAAAAAGGCAGTATAAATTTTTCAAAATAATATCCTTTACTGTATCCCTAATTAGAAGTTTGAGTTTCTCAACTAATCTGGGTACCTATACAGTTATTTTCCTTTGTATCTCTACTATTCCCCTCTCTATTTAAAAAGCTGCAAACAAAACGTTTTCATTTCATTCAGTGCAGAACTATTCACAGTTTCACACGCTGCAGAAAGGGACTCTTTGTTTTTTCCATATGAATGATCCTCTCGAAAAAGCTGTGGGGAGTCCTAAGCGACGCCCCCTAGGGGACGTAGCTGCAACTGTGGCGAAGTGTGGCTTTTACCGCACGTGTGCGACTTGTCTGGTGCAGGCGGTGTGAATTGGAACGCAAATTGCTATGTGGAGCGATTCGTTTTATGTAACGTTTTGTTTTCAAATAGAAAATGTGAAGAAAATGCCAATTTTCAATGATTTAATAACTTACTTATATCTTAATCTATAGAGAAGTATGACAAATCTCGCTTACCAATAAAATATGCCTAAATAAAAATTAGCTATAGATTTCACTTCTTAAAAACGCGATAGTTGTTTCTAGTGCTGAAAGTTTTTTATAAATCAGCAAGAGATTACACGTAACATAAACAAATTAAGAAGTTTTACCTGTTTACACATATGGGTAAATTATACTTAAATATGGGTGTTTATTCATTGGCAAACACCGATAACTGATAATCACTTTAAAGCAAGATAGACACAACGCAGCTGAACACACAGTTAGTAGGGTGGGTAAAACACTTTGAAACTGGATACACGCCTAATCGGTAATAAATAAGCTATATTATTCATACTAGTGGCCGCCCGCGATTTCGTTCGCGTGCAAGTCGGTTTCCCGTGGGAATGAGAAGTTTTCCCGCGGTAAAAAATGAACCGTATGTGTTATTCTGATGTATAATTAAACCTATATTACTGTAAAGTTTCATCAAAATCCATCCAGTGGTTTTACGTGAAAGAGTTACAAACATCCATACTCACAAACTTTCACGTTTATAATATTAGTTAGATATTACTGTAAAGTTTCATCAAAATCTATCCAGTAGTTTTTACGTGAAAGAGTAACAAACATCCATACATCCGTACATACTCACAAACTTTCACTTTATAATATTAGTAGGATTATTGAGTTAATAAAAAAAATATTCAAATTAAAAAAAGACAAAAAGACTCCTTCGAGCCGGATTTGAACCAGCGACCTATGGATGTCTTTGATTTTCCTCTACAGTCCACCGCTCTACCAACTGAGCTATCGAAGGCATATTTATTGGGTTGAAATAGAAGGTTGCTACCTGTAGTGAAAGTAAATTTGTTATATAAAGTTATATAATGTGTCAGTTTAGTATGTAATGCATTTTAAAATGATTCTTCCTGAAGATTTATTATTATTGTTAAACTTGAAACTCATTTAACTTAAATTTGTTTTATCAAAAACAGTTTGCAATGTTATTTTTACTTACCTACTAATACTAAGTATAAGTTCCTACTAATTAAGTAGTTAGGTGATTAGGTGCACTTTAGTAGATGGAAAAACTTATAAGTGAAAAACACCTAAATTTCCATCTATTTGCTTGCTGCTGGAAAGTAACCACAGCGAGTGACAAGTTTCTAAAACGTTGGAACAATTTCACAAAACACTTCACCTATTTCATATTATTGCCAAATTATTATTTGTATCCAGTAGAATGACTTATTGACAAGTACGAAAGACATGTATAATATATATCTAAGAAACCACTAAGTAATTAGTGGAAATTAAAGTATTTACCTACAATAATCAAGATTGTCGCTCGTATGTTCCGTTCTTCACAGAAGTTATTGAATTTCCATGTCGTCTTTACCTTATTTACCAAATTGGGTAACTCGCTAAAGGAAAACGCCTGTAATTTAATTACTTCGTTTTAGCTTCAGTAAACTCGATCGGAAATTAAACAATTTAGCTATTTATGATGAAATAAAACGTTCATTTCCCAATTTGGTGTTTACGCTGTGGAAGCTACCGTGTTTCCGCTTGTTTATTGGAGAAAAATAAAGAGATCAATAAATTGACAGTAATTATTGTATGAATGACTAATGGCCGCCCGCGACTCCGTTCGCTTGGAAGTCGGTTTCCCGTGGGAATGAGAAGTTTTCCCGCGGTAAAAAGTACCATATATGTTATTCTGATGTATAACCTATATTACTGTAAAGTTTCATCAAAATCTATATAGTAGTTTTTACGTGAAAGAGTAACAAACATCCATACATCCATAGGTACTCACAAACTTTCACGTTTATTATATTACATTTATTACATAGTAGGATTGGACAAGCATCTATCTAGTCTTCATAAGCAAGAGAGCTTTAGTTGTATTCTACCATGCTGGCTTAGTGAGGGATGCACATGCACCATTATGAAATCACCAAACTATAGAGACCGAACCCAGAATCAACTAGCAATCGATTCAGACTAGCCTTCAGAATTGTAAACTTCTTATTACCACATGTTGGCCGTTTTCATATGGAAATAATGTACCTAATGTATTTTAAAATATAGTTTTATCGAAATATGTAGAAAGCTTAGAATAGTTTTTATGGAGCTTATTTGTGGTGTTATTATTTTAAAACAAAATATGGGGTATAGGCAAACCTCACAGACCATGTCGACCTGTGTAGTGTACTTATTTTTTAACCTAAGATCCAAAAAATACCGTAACCGTGTCTATTTGTTCCAGAGTGATCCGTGTCACAGATATAGCTCCAGAGGCCTCAGGCTTAACCCTTCAGCCGGTGCTCGCTGGAGGGTATAATCGGGACTTTGATGTGCAGTGGCCTTCGAGCCCGGCCTGCGACGGAGCGTGTTACCCACGAGTGGCGCGACTTGGAACACGGGGATGCTCATGTAGGAACAGAAAATAATGACCTTGGCTTACATTTAGCAATATGAGACAACCATTTAGCGAATAGTGTGGCGGAGGTTTGGATTGGGGGCTTTTTGGTCTGGCTGGTTAGGAGAGTGCAATGCCTTTCCTGCCTTCGTTAGTAATGCAAACCCGCGTTGCTCGTCATTCAGTGACCACTTAAGAAAAATATTTTTGTATTGCTTGGGTTTTTTCGCAAGTAAGTACCTTGTTTGGTACCTTCCTAATAAAATTGAAATGATGTTGCGTTTGTGTCAGTTCGCAGAGTAACCATGTTACGACTTTTAACTGTGGTAGCAAAGGATTTCCTTTAATTGTTGTAGAACTACTTACTTGATGATGCACTTAAGTTGCCAGGATCTATGTGGGTAAGTGGCACATCACATCCTTACGTTATCTGTGATTTGAAATTATGGTGACTACTAATTTCTTTATCAAGCCTACCGCGATAAGTAAATTCGTGTACGATAACGTAAACAACGTTAATAAATCGAAAACGGGGAAAAATCTATTATGTTAGTGCCAAGAATTTGCATACGACTTACATCATATTCTTATATAACTAACTAAAAGTGTATGCTAATTAAACTTTACAAGGTTTATCCAAACCAAGAATAATGTAGCTAAATTGCCCAACCAACTTGAGGAATGCCTTGAAAATTGATGGATCGCGTGCTTTTCCTCCAATGTCAATGTTATCAAACTCTCTTTAACTTTGTTGTATTAACACGGCTTTAAACACAGTTTTGAGGTCACGTCCAAAGCCTTGGACCTTTGTCAGAACTGATTATCATGGACCTTTAAACACAGCGATGCTCAAGGTTTAAGGCTATTTTTAGGGAAACTCCACGTAGGTAGATATTTGGCACGTTGGTGAAAATTCGATTGCTTTTTGGGGTTATCGTACGTACCAAAACTTAACTTTCAAGTTTATGTTGGCTAATGTTTTTTCATAGTATTTCTCAAAATGTTAACTACTTGTCCTAACTACTGTCAACGTTACGTTACGAGCTGAGCATACCTACGAAAAATCTACTGAGAATGAAAGGATCCTTCGCTTGTAGAACAACAAAATACAAATTGTTAGTACCGTACGAGAGCATCTAACCTAAACTAGATTTTTCTTTATGACATCCGATCTTGCAACATCCGACGCTTTTACAGCACGTTGCCAACATAACACCGCAAACAAGGTGTCAAGTTGCACACACAATGTTGGCAGCGATAGCCTTTTGTTCCTTCATGTTGGTACCTAGTGTAGTTTAATGGATTCTTCTCATTGTCAGTACCGAACACATTACACGCTTTGTTTTTAAAAGGTCGACGCGATGATACTTAGACCTTTAAAAAGGTTGTATTTATTATTAGATAACATGCAATGCACAAAAGCCTTACTTTCACCTGTATGAAACTATATGGTAAAAGTAGAAAAAATATTATGCTGTACAAACACATAAAGCCTTAAATCAGATTTCATTAATTAGGTAATTTAATGACGTCAATTGATCAAAAGTTTCAGAGTAGTAAAACAAGTAGGTATATAATATAGCAAATCCTACTAATATTATAAATGTGAATGTTTGTGAGGATGTATGGATGGATGTTTGTTACTCTTTCACGTAAAAACTACTGGATGGATTTGGATGAAACTTTGCAGTAATAAAGGTTATACATCAGAATAACACATAGGATACTTTTTACCGCGGGAAAACATCTCATTCCCATGGGAAACCGACTTCCACGCGAACGGAGTCGCGGGCACCCACTAGTGACATAATAATCGTTTTGCACTACTATCTACTTTACTATTTATAAGAATTGCAGCTTAGATTTTTATAGAGTTATTATGAGTATAAAAGCACTAAGTAGTTAATTAAAACCGTTTATTGTTATTAAGATGTAGTAAGCACAGAGTCTGATTGCCTTGTTACTGTTTTTGATTTATTAGTAATTGCCTGCTCACCTACAAACACAGTCCGTTTAAACAAGAAATTCCAGTAAGTAGTAATTACCTATCTGGATGTTGTTTGTGTGTCTGTCTGTCTGTGAGATTGACAGACGTGTGGTAATTGGCGTTCAATCCAGGGTCGGATGGTAAGTTCGACTGTAGGAACTATATGTTATCAGTCGGATTGAAATAGACTGCTCAAATAAGCTTGTTGAACTACGAGTATAATATTAACCACATATTTTTTAAATGAAATGTACAAAAAGGGGTTGTTAAAGCTTAAAAAGTACAAATAATAATTAAATCACCAAAGCTACAAATTACTTAATGTTTCCAAAGTAATTTAACAATGCCTGAGTCTCAGTTTAACATTTTAATATTTAGAATAGGTACCTTTAAAAGGATAAAAAATTCTTAGTAATCAACGGATGTTTAACAAAGCGTTTTTTTCCCATTTTTCATATCGTAAAAAATCTCGTTATTTAACAGTCAAATGAAACAAAACGGACTTGCAAACAGTACCCTCATTGAATCTCAAATTCTTTTAGAATTGATTTTTGATGGTAAACAAGGAAAGGTCAGACAAATATTAGTGTTTCACAACTTTACATTCAATTGAATACGATTATACGTCTTTGTTTCTCATAGCTTAATTAATCCAAATACACGTCTTAATATTCGCTTAAGAAAAGTAACAATTTACATATTGAGAAAAATCTTTGTCTAAATAACTTGTTTATTAATTAACGCAGACAATTTTTCAATTGCACATGTTATTATCTACAATCTTACTTTGTATTTAGAACGGCCGCAGATGTTGCGAAATTACCAACGCGGTTCGCGACACATACATTTGTAAAGTAAACGCATTCGGTGTTACGGAATATGCAGCGCGGATGTGCTGAGTTGCAGCGCTTGCGAGTCTAGCAGGACACGCTGCCTTCCTGCAGGTCGATATCTCTGCTTCCTGTTACAGCGCTTTACGTTGCAGTTGCAGCGGACACACAGAAATGCGCGGCAAAGTTGCTCAGGATTCAGGATGTGGGAACGAAGTTACCATGTCACTGGGTACATTTTCGAAGCCACATTAGTTCGATTTATTAACTATGTAAGGTTAATTTTTCAGAGTAATTTGAACAAGCTTTTTACTAATTTTGCACAGATATTTATTAGGTAAGAACGTAGGTGAAAACAAATTAATATTTATACGCAAAAAACATGCAACGGAAGTTAATAAATTGGTACAAGTATCTACCGTACTAAATGTCCACCGTATAATTTGAATAAAAGGTGCTTATTTTATTTCCAAATAAATTCCAGCCTCATAAAAATGTAGATGTTAACTTTATTTATTCTGTTTCGTAATGTGATTTACAGGAGCGCGAGAAACTTGGTTCCAGAACATTCAAATCATATTTGGCAACACTCAAGTCAATTTAATTCGGATTTTAGCGAAGTGACAAGCTTTTACGTGCAAACAGGAGTTATAGAGCTAATTCCAAAATAATAAGGTTACGCGCGTTGAAATGAATTTTAAGACAGTAAATAGACTAAAAGGCTACTTAAATACCAATTTATTATTGTAACTACCAATCTAGTACCTATAGTATACCTATTGTTCTAGAAAACACAGCAATACTAATGACAGTGCCCTCTCTAAAATACATTGACCTTGGATAAGTTGGGAAGTAGTCATAAAGAATATTACTGGAGGTCGTCCCAATAGGAAATATTTTCTAACAGTCGTGCCCGTGATACGATTAGTATTCATTGGCTGTCCTGCCCAATGTCGCTGGTTGACATCCGATGTGCATTCCGCGTCTAAAATGCAGCGCAAGCGCAACAAGGAACAGTTGTGTCATAATTTCAAGGAGAGATCTTCTTTTTTAATCTAAAATTGTAGTCGGCAGACACATAAAAAACAATAATTGATGGAGGTACCCTAAAATCGACCACATTACCTACAATTGTTTTGTACTTGGTTAGGTATGGAAGATAGTATTATGCTGGCGTAAAACGAAAGTCGTGTGAGGAGTAAACTATATGTACTCGTAGGTATCTAACCAATACTCAAAGCCTTTTTTTATTAAATAAGTATTATTTTATTAGCTACCTGTTCGCCCCGGCTTTTCGCGGCTTTGGTTTCTTACATTTTCTTACGTTCTTGAACATTTTATTTTATATGTATCTTGATTTATGTAATAACTAACACAAAATAAAAGGACTAAGCCAAACAGATGAAGCTTGTCTAGTACTCTAGCTGAAGTGATTAGCTAAATAAAATATTTTTTTCAAAAAGCTACATTAAGAGTAAATAAATCCAATAAGTAAGTACCTATATGAACTTTACTTTAGCGTTTTAGCATTAATGACGCCGTATTGCTTTCTACTTAATAACTTACAAAATGCCTTGCTAAAGCCATATTGTGTTAGGTAACAACACAGAGTTAATCCCACCTGTCCAATGTCAAGGTGAAAAAAATGACGTCAAGCCGAGATTAGGAGCGCTGGCAACACTCCTCAATAAAGAGGATTATGTACGAAAGAACCAATTTGGCGGCAAAATAATATCTCCAGTGGCAACATTCAAACCCAGGATTTGTATTTTTCAAGATGGAGGGAAGGTACTTAGAAGAATAATTGGTGAGCTTTTTGAGTAGGTATTTTATACGGGTTTAGTTAAAGTAACAATAGAAAAGAACAAAAAATTTAAAAAAAACCTCTTCTATTACTTATTTTATAGAATTCGAATAATAAACATGTTCTTATTTAAACAAATAATAAGCATTTTAGGGGCATGTTTATGCTTAGTAGAATATAAGAGTTGAAACATGAAATAACTAATAAGTATTATACTTATATCCTCTGGAACAGGAAGAATAAAAATGATATAGGATCTAAATTTAACTTTATCTCAATGCGTAATAAGTTATAATATTTATTGAACAACATCCTCTATTTATTAAAGGTCTTATGTGCCATGCCTCAGGCAAAGAATATTTTTGTCAGCAGCAAAAATATACAAGAGAACTCAACCCCCAAAGGATATTTCGGTCACATAATCTGTGGATTATTCCATTGCCAGACAGAATAATGGCCATGTTGTAACTCTGAATTTTCCGGATTTTATTTTATCAGCATTGTTGCTACATTTTTCGCTTCATATGTTTTTAAACTATAAAATGGAGTATATTTTATGATAAGTTAATATTTAAAAGGTAGGTAAAAGTAGTCGTTCCTCTTGGTAGTAGGTGATATTAACGACTAGAGTTATCTACATCATAATGCAGGAGTAACCTGTACTCTTAATGTTCGGTTTAAGTCCCTGTAATTATTGTAAATGTCCTGCCTGAACTCAGCAATCCGTTAATTGGAAGTAATTGGCTTTTATAAAAATAACCTCATAACAAACCAGTAAAATAGAAAGTCTCTATTCATTAACGTAATACTAAATTTTCATATATATTTTTTTCCTATGAATCGTTATCCTTACAAAAGCTTTGCGTCTATTTTATATTTTATTATTCCACAGATACCTACTTTATAACCTGCCTTACATGAAATATATTTCTCCGAGAAAAGGACTGAACCTAGCAATGTAGTTCATGTTCCACACACTATTTAGATATACGTAGGTAGACATTTTATCTAGTGATCCACTCTTTCGTCTGGAAAATATATTTTTATAATAGAACAAGTTTTCTACTCCTTTAACGAGTTACTAAGAAGTTTCTAGAAAGTTATGAGAGCCTTTCGATTAGAATTGTATCAAGCAGTCTCTTTACTAATTAAACTAACTTGCAAGTTTAATCTGACGACCATTGGTTAAGAATCTTGGTGAAATCTCTAATTAGCCTACTTCTTGTTTTCCTGAAAAATAAATTATTGCTCTATATACGGGGTGTTAAAGAACTGCTTCCGAAAATAAAAACTGGGCATTGCTGGAGGGGCACTAGTTACGTTTTGAGCAAAAAAAATTGTTTTATGATTAACAGAAAAAATTTTTTTTACGTAATTGTACAAAATTGCGATGATTTCAAATTAAATAGGGTTTTAATTTAATCTGCAATGTAAATAATCGCACCTGAACCAACAGTTGATGTGTGAGTGATGATTTCAAGCGCCGAACTTTTAAATACTTAACACTTTAAATATAACTGTTTTAAATTGAGTTTTTTGGGTATACTGTTAGTGAACTTAGTTACTATTGAGGCTCCAGAATACTTGGTTTCAGGCTTCGAAAGTGGTCTTTTTACACTTGTTATTTATAACGACTAACGTATCCCATCCGATTTGTTAGACAAATTTGTCAAATTCCTACACACATTTAACCCATAACAAAGGGCAACATTCCTTTATACGACAAAGTTCAAAGCGGCTTAGCTTTTACGCCGCAAACTATTTTTAGTAATCGCCTCGATTATACACAGTTACATGTTTAAAACTTTACAAATACCTATCTAAAACGTTAAGCTTGGTTTTATAAATCGTGATCTTAGGAATTTTGAATTTGGTGTGAAATAAGAAATGTTTGTAACACGATTCGGTAGAGCTGCGATTAGTTACTTAGATTGAATTCTGTAAGTACGAGTTCTTAAAACCTTTTGATTGGACTTTCATTATTGTTATAAACTTGATTATAGCTGTCAACATTTTGCTTAGTCCAGAAACTAACCAAGGCTTCAATTAGACTGTATTTTTATTATTATTTGATTTTAGTTTGCAGGATTAGGTACTTCGTGCCATTTTGCTTTAGGTAAAATAGCAGAGCGCAATGTTAGTATTTTATTTTATATACATATTTCTTTTCAGAAGAATCTTAAGTGGCTAAGGAATATCATAACCCTTTCGGCGCCGCGATATCCCTATAAAAGCAGAATAACCCCGCCGCACTTCAAAAATAATAACCGCTCGCCAAGTGCTCGCGAAATCAGCACTTTGACAAGAAATGTACCTTGTCCGAGAGAGTATTTTAAATGAAATTAATGAGCTAAAGCCGTGTTTAGCATGAAGGTGCTGGAGCCAATCCAACATTCCAGACGACCTATCCTTTGAGGAAAAAACATCGCAAACAGAAACTGAACCATTCTCATATAAATGTCATAATGTACTCGTAATAAAAGTTATGACTGAAGATTTTTTGCGCCGGCGAATTCCCGACTGATATTATTTTGTTACAGCTATCTGTCTTGCGGACAACAGTCTGCGTCATTAATTACTTTGAGTATTTCTTCGTATTCTTTATGTAACGAGTGTCATGAAACTACAAATTGATCAATCGAAAAATTTGTCTATTCTCATGACGAATTATTTTCGAAAGTTTCGAAGATAATTCGAATCGAAATCATATTTTCTCGAGTTATTAATGGGTTATAAGCATAATGGCGAATAAGACAAGTGGTTATTTAGTTTGCCAAAATCCTAATTGTATTTAGTATTTATAAACATCAGAGGTTGTCGAACCGCTGTTTAGTGACGTCATCGGCGCGTGCGCATATTCGGAAGTGATCTGCGAGCTGTCCATCATCGTCCTGCGCCGGAGTGCATCGATACGGTTGATTTAATGCGCATTCGTAGAAGTACGGATTTGATTGATACAAACATTACGGCGATCTGCATTCGCCTGTCAGAAGATTTTCCTGTCTATATTAAAGCGAGTCAAGTAATATTGATCGTCCTCCACTTGCTTTTAGCTCGTGAAACTAGATGTAAAATTAACCTGGACTGAATTCTAGATGCCTTCAGTTCTGTATTAAAACTAATGGCAAAAAAAGGATTGTCAGAAATACGTTCAAATACCATTGTTAGTACCGAAAACGGAAGTTTGTTAATATCTATGTCCAGCGGGATGATTCTGTAACTCTCAAATTGTCATGGACTGCTATGAGAATAAACGTTAAATGTATATATTTCCATGCAAATATTGGAATTTTGACGTTTTTTGATAGTAGTTTACGTCACTCGAAAGTTACAGAATCACCCCGCAGAAAAGGGTGATGTGTGTATTATTATTAAGTTAAGCCTTTGTTTTTTAATTATACAACAGTCAACCATTATTTTTTTATAATACAAATGCACTAACGAGTAGAACTATTAAATCAATCAATGTTTAATCAATTTGCAAGTAGAACAAATCAAGTCATTAAGATAAGGATTTTCTATAGCCGTATTTCATTTTGACTCTGGAACTGGTAATTTAGATATTTTCACTATACCATATAGAACTCAGATTAAATCAGTTAACAATAACAGCAGTTTTGTATTATTTTTTTCAAACAGTATGGAAACACAGCCCAAGTTGCATGAACTGTCCCCCCCAAGGGATCGCGCCTTGCCGCGGCGGGGGGGCTTAGTACCCCGTAGCAAGCCAGCTACTGGGGGAAGCTAAGTGGTCCCACAAGGGGCCGGTCGTGAGGTAGACCGGCCCACGAGAGGGGGGCTGCTCCAGCTGGGCGTAAGCCCAGCGTGCTGATGCGCCCGGAGGGGAGGCTCTGGCCGGGCACTCGGTCAGTTGCACCCCAGGAGGGGAGGCTCCGGCAGGGCCTTTGGCCCTCGTTCTGTCGAGCGCCCAGGGGGGTAATCGTGGTGGGTCGGGTGGCGCGGCGTGGCGGCCGCGGCATCCGATCCTCCGCGATTTGGATTGGAGGTGGGTTGAGGAAGGGGTAGTGGGGAGACCCCTCTCCTCGGCCCAGGGCAGATTCGGCGGCGCGCCACTGTCCCCGCAGTGGCGCGTCGGCGACTCCAGCCGGTGAGGCCCCAGGTCGGCGGACGGCCGAAGACCCTGGGGAGGTTCCCAAGCTGCCGACACAGGGCTAGGTCGGTAGCCAATCAAGGGAACGTGAGGGGGTAGGCGCGCCGCGGTTTGTCCCAGCGCGCCTCCAAACTTGAGGGGGCTGCCTCGGTGGCCAGCCGTCGGTGGGGTTCGCGGCGAGGGCCTCAACAGGTAATTCCCGCGGCCCCGCCATTATACGACGGCCTGAAGGACAACTCCAGGTTTTTAGTCGGTGCGAGTCCGACATAGGGTAAACTTGCCTAATTCGTACCACTTAAGGAGAACCTCAAATATTTTGGAAATGAACAAAGATACACAGTTACTTATATGAAGTAATTATAATTTGACTAAAGTTCTATAAGTATTTCAACACAAAATAACATAAATCTTATATACTTCTGAGAAATAAACAATTTTAAAAAACCTAAAAAAAGTACGATTTAAGACTATTCATCTTAAATCGTACTAGTATATTCTTAAATCGTACTTTGAGATCTTATCATTCTTTTTGACATGTTGCCCTGACATAGAAACAAAAATACCTAATTAGAAACAATTAAATAAATAAAAAAACTAAAATTAATTACTTAGTTAATAATTTACTGTGAGATTATAATAAGTTTTCCTTAATCGTACCGGTACGTTTTAAGAAGTTGCTGCAAGTACGAAATAGGCACAAGTGTCAAACTAATTTCAAATTTGCCGCAAAAAAAAGTGACAACAAACAAGCCGGTTTTAATATGTTAAATACATTCACAAATATACGCATAAATATATAATAAACAGTTAAACAACTTACGAATGATATACTATGAAGACAACTCTTATGAAATATGCGAAAAATTTACTCAAAAAGTAAGAAAAAACTTACCTGTTTAATATTTTAGTCGGGAGCAACGTGACAGGTGTTCATTTGAAACATGGCAATATGGCCGACTGTTAGTAACATTTTATGCCACCAGAGACACTGGTAGCTATTACCTAAGCCGAGATATAGACGAGGTACGATTTAGGCGCAGGTACGAATTAAGCAAGTTTACCCTAACCCGTCTCCTTTCCCTGCACAGAAAGAAATTATTGCTTTTGCCAAATAAGTTTATTTAGCGCAAGATATATCCTGTTTTGTATATCAGGAAACAATAAGATATTTGTAGCAAGCAATTTTATATTTCAAAATATCAAGTATTTAAATGCTTAATCGTATTGACTAATTTTTTACTCCAATAAATAATTTCATCTTATCTCAAGAACTCGACACTTTAATTTGAGTTGTAACTTTTTTGAAAGAATGTTTACAATTTATTTATTCAAAACATTATCTTTCTTATTAAATTTCGTTAATTCTTAGACCAAGAAACAAACAGACTTAAATGTAGTTATATTGCTATTCGGTACTAGACTGCATGGTTCTTGAAAATAAAAAGATTTACTTATTTTAAGAATTTCCTTTATTGAAACCAGATACTTAAATTTTTGATACAATTATTATTGATTGTTTGTGAATAATAATGTTTCTTCTTGCTAGTTCTAATTTCTTGAATTACCAAAACATATCCTTTGTCATTTTTTAAAATACTCCATCTTTCGAGGTATTCATGGATTGTCTTTAGTTCTTGATTTTTTCTAACAGGGAATGTATTTCGCCTCTTTTCAATAACCTCTTCCCAGGGTTCGCTATTGTTTTGTAGCCATATAATATTTTGTTCAGTTGTTGCATCTAAAATGTAAAAATTCCACTTATAACATGATTGGTATCCATCTTAAATCAAGTCTTAATACTAAAAATATGTCAAAGTGAAAGCATTACAGACAGACATTGTTAGTTTAGTATTTAAAATATAAAGCAAGGATAAGTATGAAGTATGGATTCCTCTCAGATTATTATTATTAATGGAAGCAATACCATTCATATGAAAGTTACAATTCAAACATTAAAAATTTTATATACATACCAAAGTCCTCTGTATTATTGATTTTAGTAACATCTGAGTCCCTGATTGCTGTCCTTCTTTTCGCTTCATAAATGTATAATAGATTTCTCACTTTATCTACTAATTTCCCCTTTGCAGGAATGTATTTGACGGTATACGATTTTGAAATGTAATATGAGGCTATATTTTCTGAAGGGAACTTGTAATCTTCTGGTTTTAGTTTCCTGAAAAAAATTAACATTTAACAGTTAACAATCAATATAATGCCAGATTTAGATTAATTTGTTATTATGAGCTACAAGCATGACAAACAAAATAGGTACATACCTTAAACTCCTACTAAGGGTGGTGTGCACCAAATGTTAATACAAAAATTGTACTTATTTAACAACTGATTACTCATTCACTCCAGTAGAGTTATTGTTGATTCCATTATTCAAAAAATAACGAAGTTCAGTAGTTTTCGTTATCTAATAAAATAATACTTTTTAATAAAAACGAACCGCGAAAGGAAGAAGCACGAACAAACAATTTCAAACAAAGTCAACGAACGAAATAAAATAATGTTGCCAATATCTTACGGTAAAATTAGGGCTAAAAAGTTTACAAAATATTTCCATCAAACAAATATTTATAAAAAATTATAAAAAGTGTCGTTATAAAATAAATAAAAAATCGTATATTAATGATGAAATTTAATGAACTGGTTAACGAAATATGAAGAAAAAAAGGACTATTCTTTTAAATGCTTCCCTATATGCCTATAAAATTGAGAGGCAAGCACTTTTAAAATTTTGCTTAAAAATGTATGGAGACAATAAGATTTATTTTTAATTAATAAATATAACATTAAAAGTATCCTATTGCAATCTCTAATTCCGTATTAAAGTTCAATTTAAAGGATATAATTTTTTGGGCTAAAGGGCACATTTATTGCAAATATTTCGTTTCCTATGGATTTAAATTTATCCTACTAATATTATAAATGCGAAAAAGTAAAGGTTTCATCCAAATCGGTTCAGTAAATTTTTCGTAAAAGAGTAACAAACGTACATAAATACATCCATTAATCCATCAATCCATACATACTCACACTTACTAACTTTCACATTTATACCTAATATTATTAGGATAAAAACGTAATATAAATAAAAAGAGATTTTAGGGATTTTATTGTATCGCTGGCAACACTATATAATCACCAAGAAAGTTTAATAGTAAATTATTTATTCTAAGAAAGTTTGTTACTTGGAAGAAGAAAGCCTAGGCCGTCGTTTTTAAAGGAAGAAATAAATAATAAAAAATATTTCAGTTGAGAATGTAACTTTTTCGAAACGACTTCTTTTTCTTTCTTACTTATAGATTTGGATCCAGTATGTGAACTCTTTCCTTTAGAGAAATACTTTTGAATTGAATATCTTTCTCTCAAGAACCATAAAACTATGTCTGAAACTTATCAAATTGGATTTAATTGTCTTGGGTCTAATTTAAAACTAGAAATTCTTATTTCCATGAATATTGCGCTCTTTATTTAATATGTAAAAGTGTTTCCTTGATGGTTCAGTGCCGCCTTGTGTGAAGAGATATTTCTTACATGAAGTGAAATATTTTTTACGCAAAAAAATATTGCTCAAGACACATTTTCGTTTTGAATTTAAATACAATTTCTTTCTGTGTGGAGGGGACGGGTATGCGTAGGCATTTTCCTGGATTATCAAAAAAAAAAAAAAAAGTTGCATGAACTGTTTATTGTTCTTCCTATTATACAGTAAGTATGTTGATTTGATAGTACCTAATCAACTGTTTTTAAATGATAGAGTATGCTAGGTAGGTACAATAAACATAATATTTTTAAATTTAGGCTTCAATAAAAGGCAAAGAATTAGTATCATGTTGTCATTTTTTTCAATAAGTTCGATGCATCTCATTTGAACGTTACCGCAATAAAAATACTCATGTAGTTTCTCTTGTTTCAACTGTAATTTCTGTTAACCCATCGTGTAAAAAACATGTTCTTTGGCGGCAAGTACAGGGCACTTCACTAGTTAGATAAGGTTATCAGTTCACGGTCAGTAAGTAACTCGTACCTAACTAGCTTGTAACGAGACGTTCATTTATTTGTTATGTACGAAGTTATAACAACTTACATTTTTTTTCGGTTTAGAATTAAATATTATGGTTTAATTTATAGACAAATTGTTTTTTGACTTCCTCTATAATAATAATTGTAATTAACACGAGTTTAAAATAAACGTAAAACTAAAACCTGTTTCATTGTTTTTACAATAACACTACAACTAACCGTTCTAATAAATATTTATATATTTTTACTAATAATATTATTTTCCTTGCGTTTATCTGTATGTAAACGTACCTATACCTATTTATATTATTAATTGTATTAACAAAACTTTCCTGTTAGATAAACCATATATTTAATTAACCCCTTAGCGGTGTTTTGCGGTGGAAATATGACTAACAGAGGCCTTGCCCTTTTCGCCACCACTAAAGCACTACTTCCCTTTCCTTCAGCTGACTATGGAATAGTAATAACCGATACGATGCTATCTGACTGATGGGGTTGCAGTTAGAATAATAAACAAAATCGTATTTCGAACCAGTCAGAGCTCGAAATCTAATTATCCAGATCATATTAGATTTATTGGTTGTTGAATTCTACTGTTGACGCTAAACGACTACTTAGTAGGACTTGGATGGGATTTAATACAAACTCTTAGATATTGTTACCGTCTTTTTCATAAGTATAGCTTATTGAAATTAGAATAAATTATTAAATTAATGGTTGTAGCATAAGATTTTTTTGCTTATTATAAAGAATGCACAGTGTACCTACTTAAAACAAATAACTTATTATAAAATATTTTAAAAATAGACAGATGGAGGAAAATGCGTGAACATGCACCAACAACATTATCTCATGAATTTAATTAGCGAGTAGAATAACAATGCAGCACAAAAAGGGGAAAAATTACCTAAACCTTCTACAGATAAATAAGAATAAGCTCATCCAACACAGCATTCATAACAAAAATAAAAGTTCTTCTGGTAGATATGAAGCTTTTGTTAGATATGTAGGCATATTTTGTTTTTTTCAATATAGTTAAGTTTTATCAGCGTAGCTATTTACATGGGCAATGGGTAATTTTGCGCATAATTTAAAATAAGACATGGATGAAACTAAAAATACACAAAAGCATTTAGGTAATTGGTGGAAGGCTTTTCAAACGAAAAAAAAATATAATACCAATCTTTGCTTAGACCTATTAATAAGTGCGTAAGCTAACATTTATTAAGTAACAACAAATAATGGTTTAGTTTTTGTAAACAGTGTAGGTAAACTATATTGTTGTTGTCTCAACAAAGTGTTCAAGCGTAGGGAATAATGCTCTATCTATCCCCATTTATTCGCATTCCATTTGTATCACAAACAGATCTATAATCCGTTTGTTCCAGTGCAATTAACTGACCTACTTACCCAGTTTGTTGTTGCATTATGGCTCAATATACCATTTGCGGTATATTCAGTTTTTAGCATTAACCCTTACGCCTATGCATTGTATGTATTGTTTGGGGTGTCAAGTGGACTGTCACCTTCAATCCCATGTTATTTTGTTTGAGCACCTAGGAACATTGAGGTTTGGCGCCAGCCCCCCGCGGCCCGAGCCGGCCCCGAGCTCGCTCGGCCGCGCTCGTGCGCACTCGGCGCTCGCCACGACCCGCCCGTCACCCACCGAGCCAGTCATCGAGCGACCGCCGGCTGAGACGCTATTCATCGCCCTACCCGAATAAACATACAACTATAATGACATGCGCGATTATTTATTTATAATCACAAACAAAAATACTGAACTCGACGGATTTCAGTGATCGAACCGAGTGAAAGTGCTGTGTTAACTTGTTGAGTTTGTTAACGTTTGGTTGATCGTTTTGGTGCAGTGTTTATGTTGGGAACGCGGCGGCGGCTTCACCCGGCGTGTTGGAGGGACGTCGCCCTCGAGGATTCCTAATAGAGGTACGCCGCCGGAAGAGCAAAATAAGAAGTTACTTTTGGTTATTCCTGTTTTATTGTTTCCTAAAGTTTCAGTTATAATAGCCATAATTTAAGGGTGTTGACCAAGACAAAAAGCACAACAGCAGTGAAGGTACAGTCTTAATTTTAATGGAATACTTAAACGCAACAGTTACTTAATAGCTTTTGTTGTATTTCTTTTCTAACGCTGCATCACTGTTTGGCTTCTTATTGAATCAATGTATTTAGTTCCTACAAGGTACCTATAGCCTTCTTTATGTGCATATGTAATTTTTCGATGCATTTTGTGTAACGATAATATAGTAGTACCTATAAGTTCTATAAACTTTGTGTTATGTATGACATAAACCGGTTGTCTGTCAGACAGCTTATTATGTCAGTCTACACGGAAGGGGCGTGACATTAGCAGACGTCCGAATTTAACGTGACTTTAACTAAAGGGTTAAATAAATTGATACAAACATTTCTGGAAAGAATGTCATTGTTTAGGTCATAAGTTCATATCGTTTAACATTGAAAACAATGTTTAGGAAGTCGCGGATAACGGGGCAATTCGAATAAATATGATTTTAAACAATAATAATTGTTCTCTTGAGTACCTGGGTGATTATCAAAAACAGAGTTTTCGTCTTGTCCGAGGCCTAAAATCCATGAAATTTTGTCTTCTTATCATTGATATTTTTTTTGTAGAAAGTTTTAATACATAGACACTTAGTGCCATACAGTATTTAAGCAAAATTTATATAACTGGATTTAAAATATTTTTTTAAAGGTAAATTTTCTAAGCTCTTTGGCGCGTCCTTTACTCCCTTATTTTTTTCTGTGAGTTTTAGTATTCTAAATTATTAAAATAAGAATGTGATTTTGATATCTTTTATTTGTAATACATCTGATGGTATTGTGAATTAATTTTAATACGTAAATTACATAAACTTTCGATGTAATGAACGAAATGGTTTTGTCCGAGCAAAAAACCCTAATTTCTTTGGCGCGACAAAACCGTTGATTTATCACTATTAAAACACTCCGCTACTAATTCGAGTGAACACCCTCGGAACTAGCTGGTCATCCGTCAATAAATCGCAGGAAGCAGACGTGCGTTGTGCGTGACGCCGATAAATAAAAAAAATTTTTCGTCTAGATTGTGGAGTTTCGGCAGGTAAGTGCCTAATTTCTTCGATATACATTTTCATGCTACAATATTTACAGATTGCTTAAATATTTTTTATATGTATAGTCTAGCTCAAATGGCATGCACCTGGCAAAAAAAAGTCATTTTACTGCCAAAGGATTTTTAGAAAAAAATCGAAAACATGTGTTTTCTAATTTCATTGTTCCTAATTTCTATGTATTTCTTTGGCATCCCGCGCCAAAGAAATTAGATTTTGTACACAGAAATTATAACAAGAAGGAAAAAGAAAAAGTTATCAGTATAGAAAAGCTGCGAAAAGGACTATATAATTTTTATAATAAATATACTAACTGTGATTATTCATGTTTCAAGAGAAAATAAATGAAATTTAAATGGAAACAAAACTTAGTTTTATTTGTTTTATTCTTGTTTTTTCAGGTGTAGTTTGAAAAAATATACCTGTTTTTATTATTATTATTAAAGCTAGAAGTGTTACTTGTTTAATATTATATCTAAAAATATGTTTTGCATTCTAATTATATATTTTTAGGAGAAAAACCTAATTTCTTTGGGCATCCAAATTTTAAAATGCTAAAACATCAAAATTACTGGATAAATTTTAGGGCCAAAAAGATTAATTTGTAGCTTTAAACAACATCTACAATGTATGTTATTTATTATGGAATAATTATGAAAAAAAAAAATGTGCCAAAGAAATTATGCATTTTAGGCCATTTTCTGATAATCACCCACCTATGTCTCTGAAATTTTTTGAGACAGCTTCCGTTTGATTATTCCGTAACAAACGTATTTTTTTTAAACTATTTTAGGTTCACAGTGCATTTTTGCATTAAAGTTGTTAAATAGGGTCGGTGACATTTCGGACCATAAAAACTCGGACACCTTCGCCAATGTATGGATTTTCAATTTTAATATTATTTTTTCCATACATTGGCGAAGGTGTCCGAGTTTTTTTGGTCCGAAATGTCACCGACCCGTTAAATAAAGAGTAGTGTTTTTGTGGTTCTTATTAACCATTATTTTATGTTTTTAGTACCTATTTTTCTTTGTCTTCTTCTATCGTGGCTAATGAATATAATTTACTATCCAAGAAGGTACTTCTATTTCGAGATATGTATTTCTTAAATTTCTTAATTTTACAAAGGTCAGCCTCGATCTACCTCAGAGAGATGACAAAAAGGTTTTAAAAATAGGACGTGAGTATATATTAGGCTTAAATAGACATTCGCTAATAACAATAAAGATTGTAAATAAACTAACCCATTTAAAATTTAAAAATAAAATAAGCGATTTGTAAAAAGTTTTTTTTTCATAGGTAGGACAATAGTCATGTTCCACAGTGTGCGATATCATGCACCACAACGCACACAAACAAACCAAATTGTCCCAACGTCTATCAGAAAAAACGTCGAAATGTACATTTTGTCATACAAACTCGACAGCTACAGAATCGCCCTGCAGTGCTTGTAAGTTAAAATAATAGTTTAGCTTAGCAACAAAAAGCAAAACTTTGGGTTTGCTACGTGTCGCGCACCGATGGAACCAACTTTAATGTTGCACAGATCACGAAAACAATTCTCCTTTTACTGTTCCTTCTGATCGAATCCAGTTTTATCAAAATATTAATTTATTCCCATATCCAACTTAACCAAATTAGTAAACACATAATTTTTAATTATTCTTAAAAGATATTATGCCTATACCATTATTTATTTAACTATTTCTCAAAAGCTTTAGGTATATTTTAATTTAGATCCACTGCAAACTTCCTATTAGTTAACCTAGTTAGGCTCCATTGTTTTGTTTTCTCGTTTGCGGGTAGGCATAACGTTGTGATTCGAAACGGCAAACATTCAGGAACGGTGGTCAATATTTACTTGAATAATTAATGAGTTTCGGTTTTCTCAATGAGATAATGAAAGCGGGTCAGTCAGTAACTTTTGTGAAGATGCGATATCTTTGAGCTTAATCGAATTTAAGGAACTTAAACAGAATAATGGTTTTATGATATCTGGAGAAATAATCCTTGGTTTTGGGATTTTCTAAGGATTGAAACATATCGCAGAGGTAAAGGGCAAGTGTACTAAAAATCTCGTTGAATAAGTACTTATTAATTGAATAGTTTTTGCGTTTAATAGTGCAGGCAAGTATCTTGTGCGAGAAACATTTATATTAGAAAATCGAAGTTCAAAGAAAAGTGATAATTTATAGTCACAATAAAGGTTGCATCTTGCACAGCATGATTCGCGTGCTCGTCTTAATTAATTTTCATATCATTTTATTAAACCTTTTTTTTCGAAAAGTTAAGTGACTTGTGACATTTTATAATGATCTCAGAAGATCTAGTTAACTACACAGTTAACTATGACCAAAAAGAAGATTCGTAGAATAAACCAGGCAATGTAAAAAGTCGTTATCTTCCCAACTTCCTGTCAATTCCGGTTCGTGGAGTAATTATAAAAATTAAATAAAAAACTGTAATTACATAAATAACGACGGTACCTAGTCCCGGGGCAGTTAATTACTTAAATGGCGAATCGATTAATGCAGGTTTTGCAATTTCATACTGGTATTGGACGATGCAATATATTAACTAATGAGTCAAGACTTTTTACTAAGAGCAATTTCAATAAATATGTTGACTTTTATTGTTAAATTTACACAACAGGAAAAGACAAATATATTTTTTTTTTTTTTTAAGTATTCCATCATTAACTCGTAATTTAGTTATATTCGATGAAAGTCAAAATATCGATAATCAGCTTATCATCAGTAGGCCGAGAGAAAAAAGCTGGCGGAAAAAAACTCAGCACTCTTTTTTCTAACACCAAATATTCAATATCAAGGCATAAACAGACGATAAGCTTTAATCATTATAACAATAGTAAATACTCAGTGTAATATAACAATCCGTAAATAAGTTGATGTGCTATGAAGCAACCGATTTATAAATGTGAGATGGGAACAAAAATTATAATGTTCCAACCAGTTGTAGGTAAATAACAGCCAAGTATACTTTCAATCACTGTTCAAAAATCAAATTCTGAAGGGATTAATAAACGTACGTAGTTCTACCATATCCAAATCCGATATTTCCCTGTAAAACTGCAAATGGATTTTTGATGGACGATTCGTTCCTTCGCGTCTGAATCTGGCCCCACTGTTTTGCAGTACCTACATTTTTCAGCCATAATTTTTGACGACAGCAATGTCAAGAGTGGCTAGAGTTCGGAGCCAAGAGAAAAGTTTTTATTAGCTGTGCTTTTAAAAAGCCAACATTATTTTCTTTTAGGTTATCTACAAACTTATAGGTTAGCAAAATTTATAGCAGAAGTTTTAAGCTTAAAAATTCAGGTGTTTTAAGCACTAAAATTTTATTGACTTACCAATCAATAAGTACCTAGTGATCTTTTTTTTTACTTTGTCACAAATTATTTGTGTACATGCATAGGTTACATGTAGGTAATATTGTTGACTAAACAACCCTTTTTAAAACAATAAAAATATGTATATTCCCATTCCATTAAATTCCTGATGTACATATACATTTATATACATTTATATGTCCATATACCATAATCAGTAATAAAACGTTTAAGTAAGGTCATTACAGAGTTTTGCGATTAGCTAAATGCTTTGAAACTTATACCTTCATATAGTTAACTGCTTGACTGACTAATACAAAAATAGAAACAGTGATTAATAACACCTAGTTTTGTTTGTGTTTTCATAAGTGAAATAGGTTTAAGAAGTGAAATACTGCTGAATCTGTCAGCCCTGTTTCGTTCAAGTTTACGATTGTACCATTTTGACCACATCCGGATATAAAACTGCATCGCCGCGTGTGTTATTTACGCCACAGCGGCCATTTTAAAGCTCGTTCGATTTACAAATGAGATTCTAAAGAGTGGGCTGCCTGTTGACTAAACACAGATTATAAACAGACTAGGGTAACGTACGTACGTGCTATAAATGCGTGCATGATAATTTATATTAATGTAGAATAAGTAAAAGACTCCACGGTTTCTACGTAACATCTACCTATGTAAGTGAAATCCTCAAGAAAGAATTAAAAGCTAATTCTAAATCAGAAAGTTTTTGCTTTAAATAAAAATTAAGTTGAAAGAAGAAGTCTTCCTCATTTAATTATCGTAATGGATCCTTCATTACTGGAATAAGACTCCGTAATCTGTGTATTAGATAATTTTATTTAATCTTACTTCGTTATCTTAAAACCAACGAGATGACTTCATTTGCTTACTTAATTTGTTTGCTATTCCATTAGGAATTTACGTGTCATTCATAAGCTAACTTTCGATTTTAACAACTCTTTTTAGTGATTTATGAATTTTAATGTTAAAACCACTTTAACTTTACAATTTAACTTTGAACCCTTTATCAAAAAATTAAAAAAGTATTTTATTGAATTAGCTTCAAAACTTTGAATTCGTAATAAAAAGATAACTACAGAAATGTAAAATTAATTTCCGTAGTTCAAGTAAGTATATGAACTCTATTAGCCTCACCATAAAGTTTTTTTCCAAATTTTGCCATAAGTGTGATTTCTAACATTTACCTTTGTTATCACCCATGGATAATAACACACTTACCTACGTATGTATAGTATGCATGCGTGATCATTATTTAGTGACCTCTGTACCCGCTCGCCTTGAGACCCCATGTGAATACAAATTTGTAGTTCTTGAATAAAATCTCTTCGTTTGTTCCTGTAACACTTCCTATGTATGATTCGTCTGTGCGGTGATTTAATTTTCGAATGCGTCATGCATTGCGCCGCGCAGTTTGTTTTTTTTTTTAATGGCAAAGGATTAATGCATCCATATGTTTTTTTTCTTACTAAATTGTAATATTCAATTTTAATTAAAACGTGCTTTATCTATTTAAAGGAAATCAATAATTATAAAATTAATGCCAGCTGCGCTTTCAATCGAAGGTCAGACTGATAAACACTGCCTTTAAAGGTTTTTTTATTATAAAACCTTTAGGTACCTGAATATCGTTTTGCTGATTAAGCTTCTATACAACATATTTTTAGGTATGTTGTTAACCTATATTTAACAGAGTAATAATATTGTTTTTTTTTAAAAGTCCTAACCACTTAAAAAAATATGTAAGAAGGTACATAAGTCCCTTAACACAATAAAAAGGACTCAATGACATTTCGGACACACGGTCCGAATTGTCGCTAAGATATTTATTGACGTAAAATGTTATTAAAAAGAAGTCAGTTTAATTACCACCCATGTATATTTATTAAACAAATATAAACATCCTTAAATAGATCTCATCCCAAATATAGAAGAGAAAGAATTGATGAAAGAATGTGACTAAGAAAGCGCCTTTTTACTTCATATACATGCTTATAGAGCTATTGATATCAAAATCAGCTACGGAATAAGTATTGGTAATCATATTGTATAAGAAACTAGCAAATTCTTCTGTCTGACTATACGTAATTGTTCAACAAATTATTAATAATTTGATGGTGTCCGAAATGTCGGTGAACAAAATATTAAAATTTAAATAAGACTACCAAAACTGCCAAACTGACCGACTTATTGGTGTGCGAAATATCATTGACTCATAAAAAATACCATTTTTTTTATTGAATAGACTACCTGCCTTTAACTTTTGAATTTAATAGTTACTCTGTCGAATAACAAAGTTGTTCATAACTTCTAAACGACATTGAAAGTTGGTTGATAAAATTAAACATTTACAGAACTTAGGTACCTTTTAACTTGCGTAGGTTAATAAAATAAATTATTCGTATTTATTATTTTTGGGCATTATATTCGCCTCGGGTAGGGAGGTATTCCCAGGATTGCAATGTTTTTTGTGTCTACCCCCAGGAAATGTAGGAAATTGTTCTGATAAGGGAAACAATTAGGGAATGCTGAGGTACTAACCCCTGTTTGTGTAAGCCGGGATTGAGGAAGCTCTAGAGAACACCACAATCTTGTTCTTGTAGACAATTTAATTTAAATCATGAACACGATTTTAATTACTGTGATTCGGTATTGCCAATATAATACAATATAATTTGAAAATAAATATCGTAGGAATAATAATCATACTTGGTTCTATTGCCTATGTAAGTATTTAATCACTTAGCTTTTATTTGACTTACTTATACATAGGTACCTAAATAAGGGCAAGTTAACCAACCGCACAATAATATTTGACTTACCCTACATGAAAGAGATTATGGAAATATGCTTAGTTTTACCCTTTCCGTTTTGATGGCTATTATTCACCCAGTCCCGTTTAATTAAAACACCGTGTATTGACTACGTTTGACAGTTGACAAGCATTGACATTTCCTCTTGTTTGATGTCTTGTAAATATTTAACATGACGCTTATTAGACGGTGTTGACATTCTTGACATTGACAGGTAATGTAGGTTCATTATTAAATATGACAAGCTTAAAGTTCTAAAATTAGCGTAAAAAATATAGCTAAGCTTATTAACGACCTAGAATCGTAGTTAGTGATACAAAAAAACATTAGGTACTGTTTTTGTGATAAAAAAATTATTATTAGAAATCGAATGTTTTAGAAGCAGTCGGTCGTCTACTCTTGACGTAAATTTAGGCGATTTCGACATTAAATGTATGTAGGTAATATTACTTAGCAATTGATAATCACTGGGTTTCAGAATAGTACCACTAGTTAGGTATTAACCGTTAAGACATAAATCATTAGTATTATTATTCTGCCACAAGTAATAAAAAATAGTAAGGTGTAGTTTTAAACAATTGCGTTCCAACTTCCAATTAGTTTAGAAACTATTGTTACTACCTAATCATGTTCGCTTCACTAGCCGTGTCGTAGCTGAAATCTTGATCACAAAGTTTTAGTTTATTAAATATAATAAACATGTCACGAAAAGCCCCGAAATTAATGTTTACCTACTGTAACTTACGAAAATACTCTGTCACCTCGAAATTTATGAATAAATAGCTTGCTATTTGTATCTGTGAGTACGTTCCGTGTTGTATTTCTGGCAGTTTGAGATTACATCCAGCCAAGTAGACACGTCACGTAAAGCGGAACGAAAAAAATGCAGAAATAGGTAAAGTGTATTAAACTCTTTGATTCAACTGAAAAATCGGCAGCATTGGCTCAATAACTACTTGGCATTTTCAATGGAAAAAAATTAAGGACACGCTACATTAGTTTTTGCAACTAAACTATAAAATTCCGGAGACACAGATTGATAGAGCTATTAAAAATGTCACAAAACAATTTTTAATAAATTTTATGAAGTCATATATATAACTAGTGGCCGCTCGCGACTCCGTTCGCGTAGAAGTCGGTTTCCCGTGGGAATGCGAAGTTTTTCCGCGGTAAAAAGTTCCCTTAATTCTTTCATACATATATTTTTGGTATCTAGAACCGTTTTCGCGCACGCAACGGAAGCCCTCAAATGAATATTTTTCCCCGTTTTTTTCATATTTTCCATTATTTCTTCGCTCCTTATAGTTGCAGCGTGATGTTATATAGCCTAAAGCCTGCCTCGATAAATGGTCTATTCAACACAAAAAGAATTTTTATTTTCGAACCAGTAGTTCCTGAGATTAGCGCTTTCAAACAAACAAACAAACTCTTCAGCTTTATAATATTAGTATAGATATACATTTAAATGGATATTTAACATTGTTGTTTAACAATTTAAGTTAGTAATTGTTTTATTTATGCGGAAATATAATGTTGAAATAAATCTCATTGTACTTAGGTACACAATTCTCGATAAGAGCTCCGTCAATAATCGAATTAAAAATAGCATTTCTGTAAACAGACGTCCGATAAAAACAACAGTGTCAAAACTGATTGACAATTACGCTTGGCTACATTAAATTGATTTTAATTTACAATCAAACCATTGTGACGTCTACGGAATACCCTTTGCATAGTCCACAGTCCGGTGTAGTGACAAAGATTTTGGCGAAAAGTCAAAACTCATAGTGTAGTGATGTACCTATAGTGATGTACCTATAGGAAGTTCGTTCGTGGCCAAGGGCGACTATTCTGGATCAAAGTGAACTGAACGTGAGAAATAAATGTTTTACCGAACACGATCACGGGAAGAAAACATTATGTTTACTGCCAGTAAGAGTTATAGTGTCCTCGGAAGTTTAAATACGTCTTTGATAGCTTTAGGTTTATTTAATACTACCTAGCAAATATTGGCAAAGTGCGTGGTAGCCTAGTGGCAACAGGAACGGGTCTACTATACCGAAGATTCCGAGTTCGATCCCCACTAGGGTGTACCTACCAGTAATTAGGTATTTTCCAAACTATGTTCATGTTAATAACGCAGTAACGGTGAGAGAAAACATCGTGAGGAAACCCACATGATTGGATGATTATCCAGCATGTGTTCCACCAACCAGCACCGAGCCAGCGAGGTGGATTAGATACGTCTCAAACCCTCTCGCTATCCGAGAAGGAGGCCTGGGGCCTGATTCTGTAATTTTTAACGTTTCGTGTGGTAACGTGCGTGTGGCATGCCAGTGGGTCCTGTGAGGACAATTTGTAGGTATTCTGTAAGCCACGCGTGTCGTACGTGTGGCTTGCAAGCAACTCCATAAGGCGCTTCGCTTAGATTGATAGTTCATTCAACCATTCATTATTTCTCAATATCAATATCTCGTCAATAATTCATCAATATTAAGAAAAAAATATATATTTTTGTACAATTTTATTTTAAATCTGTATTAAAAGTTTTTTGAATATAAATGGATATACTTTTTTAAGCGCTTTGATTAAATATTATTTAAAATAATGTTTCGTCTGCTCTGCCTTTAAACCTTGAGCCTGACTTTGAAATGTAATAATTCGATAACTCGTTGCAATCCTAAGGTTCGAGTCTATTGTTGAAGTTAAGCGACGTCGGCCGCGGACAGTCCTAGGATGAGTGAACGCTTGTGGTATTATATTCTGATTTCTTCCGTGCTTTAGACACGTTTATTTTGTTGGTCTCAAATAGTTATTCAATAAAAAAAAAAATTAAGGAATGGTTAGGTTCCCATCATGATTTGCCTTAAGGACTAGGTATTACCTAAGTATATATTTTTCAAGCTAACGGGAAAATAGCGTAGCAAGACCGTGGTGTTACGAATATCCTGTGGCAAGCAGTCTTTTGATCGTTGTGTGCGTTGGTGACTATAGACACAATCTAATAATACCATGACAAAGCTTATCTTAAAATTGTAATATCCTATGATTACACACCATGCAAAATAAATGGTAATTAGGTTTATAGGTTTGAAAAATATATATTGTATTAATTTATAAAAAAATAGTATAATAAAAGATATTTTTTTAATCAAGTTATTTTCCTGCTTTTGCTTTGGCGTGAACGTTAACTTCATGAAGCGGGCGTCGAGCTAATACGACGTCACACCTTAGTTGTTTCCACCAGCAGATTGCTGAGGACATTTCCTCTTTCTTACCATTGAAGCCACTGAACCAGTAGCTTACCTAAAAAAAATATTCATGAAAAACATAATTAAGTATATTAGGTACAATGTTACTTAGTTACCTACTAAATATTTTTATGTGGATGTATGTATGTACCCATACGTAGGTACATACATACATCCAATGAAATTCCAAATTGGGAAAAGTTTCTATTTAGAACCAATTGCAATCTAAGCACATCGTTTATTATGAATATCGAGGTTCTTCTTATTGAAATAGATAATATTGAATATTTTAAATTGATATTTACCTTTAACTGTAATCATTTCTTTCCAAAACGAACCAAGAACTTGGTAAAAGCCTCGTTACTACACGCAATTTAGTTTAGCGAGGCGATGACTTCTCTTATGGGCATAAAGTTTCGGCAGCTCAAAATAGAGCTTCTCCCAGTCACACTTATCACGTTATACTTTATTTCAGTATTTTTTTCTGACTTTAGCCTTTAGATGCAATATTTATCTTTGTTTGCTAACAAACCTACAGAAATGGGTGACACTACATGACATGACAGCGACGCAACCCATTCACTCATGTTACGCGTTGTTCAATATCTATGTTCTTAAATTTGGTATTCTATAAGCCCACACGACTGGGCGTCACAACTTGTCCGGTAAAAATAGGTATTCTCTAAACTTTTGGGACAATGTGACGTCATTTTTGACGTGCGTGTGGTGCGATTTACAACAGTTACTCTTCGGCCACTTGTTACTCGAACGTTTTTGATAATTAAGCAATATTTTATAATTATTTGATTGATTATTACTATAAATTACTTACTTACTTAATAATTTGTACTTTCTAGTGTTGAATTGTTTAATAAATATACTTTTTGAATAGAAAGATGTTGGCGCCTATTATTTCTAAACGGCAAAGCACTTATTATTTTCTATTGTTATTGTCTATAATTTTGTATGTTTGACTACTTAAGTTTTTGGTTTTACAAAAAATCGTAATTGAAATAAAAATTACTTCAAAAACACAAAAATATATTAAAAATACGACTTGTGCAACAAACAATATAACGTAAATGCTCCTATTAACGACCTACTAAAATTTGTACTCTATTAACGATCTATTTTTTCAATCAGTCATATTAGACTTAATATAGATTCTATAAAAAAATTAACTTAAAAATTAGATAGGTAGATTAGTTAGTCCACAAACAGAGTAAATTTGTCTTGTCTAAATAGCCAGTTTTAGCAATAATTTGTTATTGAGTGAGTGCCGCTCGATACCGACGCACTTTCCATAGTGTCGCGTCTCCAGCCTCGTAAGCACACCGAAATATTACTTAAGGTAAACAACAAACTTAAAGTTGATTTATCTGCTTGCTATCACATAACAACGATAATACATATATTCGTTTTCGAAGTTACATTGAATTTAATCATTTTTATTGGTTTTTATGGCATAAAATCATATCTTAATTAAGGGCGGTAATAGGATCCAAATTTCATAACTTGACTCTATTAACGATCCATGGCGTTATTAGAAGTTTGTAATTTTCATATTAGATTCTATTACCGACTCACAGCTGAAAAGAAATAACAAGAACCATTTTTATAGAAACATGTAACCAGAGGTATACTGCTTGCATAGGCGCAAGCAGTAGGTATACCTCTGCTCAACTAAAAGCTTAGCTGATAGCTGTAAATGAAGGAAGCAGGATATACCAAGCTTGAAGACCTATGGCATACCGAGAAAAACTACCGTGACAAGACAAATAATAAATACACAAATGAACATTGTGGAAAACAATATTGTTCAACGAAGGACGAAGAAAAAAGACTTTTGGACTTGATTTTATATGTCGGAAAGTCAGGTTTTCCTGTAACAAAAGACCAACTGTTAGAAACAGTTGCAAAATTGGTGGAAAACTTGGAGCGCTCTTATCCTTTCAATGATGGTGTTCCAGCTGTTTCTTAAGGCTATGTCTAGGCATCCTAACATTTCAAGGCGAATTGAATTAGCCTACAAGCCGATTTTTAATTGCGATGAGACGGGATTCTTTTTATGTCCCAAAGAAAAACAGGTTTTCGTCCGAAAGGGCAGCAAGGAATTATATTATGTACGACTAGTGGCCGCCCGCGACTTCGTTGGCGAGGAAGTCGGTTTCCTGTGGGAATGAGAAGTTTTCCCGCGGTAAAAAGTACCCTATGTGTTATTCTAATGTATAACCTATATTACTGTTAAGTTTCATCCCGTCCAGTAGTTGTAACGTGAAAAAGTATCCTCACATACCTACTCACATACATCCACACATCTATACTAATATTATAAAGCTGAAGAGTTTGTTTGTTTGTTTGTTTGAACGCGCTAATCTCAGGAACTACTGGTTCGAATTTAAAAATTCTTTTTGTGTTGGATAGACCATTTATCGAGGCAGGCTTTAGGCTATATAACATCACGCTGCAACTATTAGGAGCGAAGAAATAATGGAAAATGGGAAAAAAAACGGGGAAAATTATTCATCCTTGAGGGCTTCCGTTGCGTGCGCTGCGAAAGCGGTTCTAGGAACCAAAAATATATGTATGAAAGAATTAAGGGACCTTTTTACCGCGGGAAAACTTCGCATTCCCACGGGAAACCGACTTCTACGCGAACGGAGTCGCGAGCGGCCACTAGTCCATACATAATCACAAACTTTCACGTTTATAATATTAGGAGGATTGCAATATTAAGATGTTGATTTCAAAACTGTAATAATGTCTTAATATACTTTTAACTGCATTTTTTTATTTTTCGTTTAGATGAAGGGGCAATTTTTAAGGGTCGTTAATAGAATCAGAAAAAACGGTAATAGAATCAAACTACATCTTTAGGTCGGTAATAGAATCAATTGCTCTTTCGGATTAAACAATTATTTAATAATTACTGTGTAATAAAATACTAAATTGAAGTATGGAATCCAACAGAATACTTTACAAAGTTTGATATTAAATTAAAACACCTTAATTAACCTATCAGTATCTATCTATTTATTCAAAGTTATTTCTAAGACAGCTTAAAGGGGCGGTAATAGGAGCATTTACGTTACATACTTCGGAGTTATTAGCGAGTTAAAGCTAGATAATTGATTTAATTTACCTTAATATGTATAACCTACCTATTTGTAAGTGTTTTAAGTTTAACAATAGGTACAAATATTTTTTTTTGTGCCTACCACTTCAAAGCTACCGATTTTATGGCACCTACTAGTGGCTGCCCGCGACTCGTTTCTCGTGGGAATGAGTAGTTTTCCCGCGGTAAAAAGTACCTCATATGTTATTCAGATGTATAACCTATATTTCTGTAAAGTTTCATCAAAATCCATCCAGTAGTTTTTACGTGAAAGAGTAACAAACATCCATCCATAGATCCATACATCTATACATTCTCACAAACTTTCACGTTTATAATATTAGTAGGATATCGGAGGCAAAACCTATGCATCTAGGGAAAGACAATAGTTATCTCCTTTTTTTGAAAAACCTACTCTTCCACAAATTTCGTTAATATGTAGGTACAGTAAGTTGCAAAAGCTTTTGCGACGACCTCTGTTGCGCAGCGTGATTGTTGTGAGGCAGGTCCCGTGTTCGATTCTCGATTCTTCTGCAAATCAGCTCGTATCGTTTTCATTTAGGCTATTCTGTAACGCCTACTGCGCTAACTTTAAAACCACATTGTTTGTATGGTATTCTGGAGATTTATTTATATGATAATTAATGAAATAATAAAAATGTTATAAAATACACTACGTAAGTACCTACCTAACTCTTGGTAGTGGTTCGTTTAATAAATCATAGCTTTGCAATTGTATTTTATTGGTGTCAAAGTAAAGGTGTAACTTTTAATACAACTTTGGTTGGGTAAAAACATACAGAAACATCATAAATAGGTTATTACAATTCATTTACTAAACACACCCTGTCGAATTTATTTCATCTCATACTTTGAAAATAAATTTTACCCAAAATTGATTTTCTATTTGAGGACCACTCACTGCCTGTGAATAAATTGAGATGTTTATTAAATAAAGGCATTACTAACTACTTCATAGAAACAGAAAATATGTTCCTAATTTTATAAAATGTAACTATATTGATTTGGGTTCAAAATTTTGGTTTGTTTATAAACAACTTGTCAGTGCTTGTCAAAAATGTTAAAAACCATTCTACTTTTTGTCTACATCATGTCATTTAGATTTAATTATTCCTCTAAGTCATTGACATTGTCAATTTATTAATAAAATTATTTATAATAATAACATTGTCTTAAGGTAAATGATAATCTAAAAATTATGAACACCTCACACTGACTTTAATTAACAAAAATAGTTATTTCCTAAGCCTGTTGGTGGTATGTTGCAAAATATTGATGAATGATTGACGAGATTTGTTAGTTAAAAGAGGTTACATCACTAATGACTGGTTAAAAGGAAAGCACAGCCCTAGAAGGACGCCGGCCGATTTGAACCACACGCACGTTAACATTATGGTAAAAAGAGATAGAAGATAAATAAAAGGTTGAGACCAATAACTTAGGAACCCTCATGTGTCTACACATAGCATACCTAACTATAAATATATGCATAATTTAATTTATGAGAAAAATCCCTAGCAGTTTTTAGCATCGCTAAAATAATGGTTACCTACTTATATTTAAATTAGCCGCCTTAAAATTTACAATTTCAGCTTTACTAAGGATTCGGTAGACCGAAAGGAAAAAAATACCAAAAATACTACATACTTGCTCATACTGGTAATCAATATTATTAGCATATTTTACAATAAATGGGATATTTTATAAAACCAGTGATTGCAAAAATAATAAAATTACCCAAAAAATAAGGCATCTAAAAACCAAAATGGCTACTCGACCGCTTGAAGGTATTTTTGTTTCTATGTTTGTTGAAAACAAATGTTGTACGTCTATAGGTTTTATAAGTCTTTGGGAAACAATGACATTAAATTGTACTTACAGAATACCAAAATAAGAAAATGAACGTGTGGCTCGATGCAGCGTGTGGGCGTGTTACAGAATACGAAAATTGCAAAAACGTCACACGTATTGGTCGATATCGGCCGTGTTGCATCGTTAAAAAAGTTACGGAATCGGGCCCCTGTGCTTAAGTTTTTGAACATATAGGTATAGTCTATCATTATTATTATTATATTGTTATAGCAAAATTTTAATATCAACAATATATTTATCATGTGTACAATAAGCATCAAGTAATTAAAATAAAAAAATATGTATGTAAACTAAGCCAAAACAAACGAACATACATTATACAGATACCATCAATTAAAACATTGTTTTTACAAGCGATGGATATGATATAACGACCAAAACAAGGTCGGATGAGTAACAGGAAATGTATTTTTTGTTTGACATTAGTGTGGATTTGCTTTTCTGACTGTGTTCGAAGGCTGTCAAATTTTTGTCAGATTTTTCTTTTCGCGCATCGTATGCATCTGTCATGTTTTGATAAGATGAAAGGAAATTGCAACTTTTTTTCACTATTTTAATTATGTGTTCTACCAACTACGTTATTTTTTTTTATTTAATACCTAGAATAAATGTTGTAAAATGTCTGTTTTAATGTAGGTAACGGTAAAGTTGTCATGCAACAGATTTCGTTTCACTTTAACAACTATTTATATATTTTTCAAAGAGGTTTGTTACTTTGTTAGTAAGTTTTTACAAACATTCGGAGAACTGTTCCGCTTCAGGCTAACTATTTGTTTTTTTATCATTATTTTGTCTTTGAGATTTGATTAGAATTATAGAAGATTTATATTTTAATCAGATAAAATACAAACTCTTTTTTTCTTTCACTTACGTCTCCTTAACACTGCCATCCATTTTAAAAGCTTTCACCAAAGCTCCTGATTTTTCTTCAGTGTTTTTTCAATCAGAGATTCAAGCTATATAGATCGCTCGGATAGGATTTCCTGTTGCTTGTTGATGTCTTCCTTTTTATATAAATTAAATGGCAACCTTTCTTATAATACCTATTAAATGTGTTTTTTTAATGTTTAGGTAGATGTTTTATTTGTGGCTCAAGCAAGCGCATGCGGTTCAAACACTTTTTAAAAAAATTGGTGTACGGATAGGATTTATTTATTTGTTTTAACCTAAAATAACAAAAATAATACCTTCTACCGCGAGACATCTATCATTCTCATGGGAATGAATGATCAACTCTACGTAACTGTGATTGAAGCCTCAGGGCGGAAAGCAAGTAATTCTTCAAAAAATTAGTTTGAATAAGATGGATGGATGGCTTAACATTCACTTGGTTAAAACTTGCGATAACCCCTTCATTCTACTAACTTTACTTACGTAAAGTTTCATATGAAGTAACCCTCCTCGATCTATGAAACCTACATACATATTGTATGCGTTAATATAATATTAGCTAAAACTTACGAAGGCTTTGTGAGCTACGGCTACAGAATACGAACTTTACGACGATACACTGAGTATTATGTAAGCTTGCAAGTTACTTGATGATACCTATGTAGTACGACTATGGTATATTTCTCTTTTTAAAAATGTAGATTTATGCTAAGATAATTTTGTGCTTAGCTTTGCACTAGTGCATTTTTTCGGGTTACTCTCGTAAAATAAAGCGTACGTAGGTATACGAGAGAGATGCGAATAAATCTTTGGTCTTAGTTTTGAAAGGTCTCAACAGGGTTCTCCCCTTATACAATGCTTATTTTAAAATTATTTGATTGGGTTGTTATGTAGGTAAACACTGCTGAAAAACAACTATTTTTTTCGACGCTTAACTAATAGTGTCAATTTAGAACAACGATACAAGCGTATAACAACAAGTAATAACAACTAAGCGAAGTCATCTCAAATTAGGTCATACTTTATCGCGTTTGATTAAACAATTCTCTTGAAGTCATATAGCTGCATTTTTAACAATTAAAATGAAGTTTTATTTAATGAATATGTGACAAGTCGATTGGGTTTAATTTAGCTTCTTCTATTATTAGGAGACAAGGTTTTCTATGAACTTCATAAACGGTTAGAAGGTCGAGATTTTGAATAGTTTATTTTATTTTATTTAATACTTAGGTTTCGTCTTAATATTACATAAATAAAAGCTGTCACAGACACTTAACATATATTTTTTATCAAATATAATATATACGTTTACGAATATTGTCGTAAATGCTAAGGTACATACTAAAATATAATGGAATAGTGCCCGTTTTCACCAACGCCCCCTAAAATTTAGGGAACACTTAAATATTATAAAGTCCTATAAAATAACTTTTTGACGATTTATTTATTATTTGTTTTTTTAATTTGTTGTCTGTTTATATTTATAAACCACTAGAAAATTTTAATGCAACATATGTAGGTACTTACATTTAAGTGTTGTTTAAAATAGGTTAGGTGTCCCTTAAATTTAGGTTACGTTGGTGCAAACGGGCATAAGTCTCTCTTAATGCTAAACTTACAGCGAGCACCTAAATCCGTAACCTTTAAAGTGTAAGTGTAAAAGGTTGTAAGTTTGGCCCACTGCTCCACATCTCTCTTTTACTGCTCTCCGGGGCCAAGGGTACATTTGTTCCACCCGCCAATCGAGTTGCACTCTGGCGCAGAACGCCTTTTATTTTTATACCCAATGCGGGTAGCACCATTGTTAGGGTTAGGTATCAAAAGCCATTTTGTTTTGAGCATAAAACAGGTTTGCTGTTGTTAATTAGAGATTCCGATCCCAAAACTAACCAGGGTAAAGCATAATAATAGCATTTTATGTTCGTCCCACCCACATTGAGATGATTATGTGTAGGTAACAGCTTTAGCCTGATATAGATTTTTATCGCATAACGGTCGGAAACCTACACAAATTCCTATAACGGCTGCATCACCTGTGACGATAAACGTCTAGAATAGAAATTCACTTTGAAATTCCGATCTTCATCTTTCTCGTGTCCGCTTGCTGTAATAGATAACGTTGTAAGACTAGCTCAAAGCACACTTCATCCCGGTCTTAAGCTCGAGTTGCAGTGATAAATGGAGGTTTTAATTAAACAGTGAACGAATGAACGATGAACGAAAGAAGGAATGAAGCGGAAATGACGTCGGTCATCACGGTAATGGGCATCGTATTGTTATGAGAAACAAAAAAGGAGGGCTGATGTCTGTGGCATGTAATGAAGGTGTCTAATTAATGGCACAATGAGATGTGGTATTGTTTATAACAATAATGATTTATCAAGAAGCTTTTTAATTCGAATTACATTCTGTTAAGGTACGGTATTTCTAAAATTAATAGTAAAGATATATTTTTTGGCAATGTCAGAATAGTCAAGTGTGCTTAAGCTCTTCTTGTTAGAAGTTGCGGTACTTATCGCTTTACTAGGTAACTTGGTACATTGATTGTAACTTGACCCGAACACAAACCATCAGTAAAGTCGCTCTTAATGCTAACATAAAAAGCCGCTATAGAAGAAAACGTTCTAACAATAAAATAAATCTTTGTTTTGTTTTCACCTTTCCAAAGAGACAAATGCAATCCATTCTGCAGTGTTTGATATATTTTTGTTTACGTGTCGAACGTTCCCAGTCAATATTTGAATCTTTTGGTCTACCGAGCGCAGACGGGCCCGCACAATAGGAACGAAAACGGCCAAGTATTACTACCGCTTTTGAACTCCGAATTGCAATAACCCCGCTTTCTGTCTGTAATCTGGCTTCAGACGAATGTTATATCTGTCTGAGTGCTGGCTGAAGAGGTAAATCAGGAACTCATTAAATACAAAATTAGGTTATTTAGTAGGCAGTTTTCGGTAAAATAAGAGGTTGAAATGTTCGGGGGGGGGGATCAGTAGGTAAGATAGACATTGTCGATTTGGATGTGACAATCTCTTTTGAACATTGCTTTTCCGGGAACAGTGAGGGAATTGCAAATAATCTACTTAATAAAACGTTTCACTTTACAAGAGACATACGAGCCCATGAATTAATTGTTATTTAAATTGTTTGATAAAGCTTTGTCTAGTAATGACGTCATAGCATATCTTCTTACTTGAAGTGCCACTATTTTATTGATATCTCCCAGCAAGTCTAGAGCCTCGTCTTTTGTACTTTATGAAGCTGCTTTGACATACACAGAGGAATATATCTTTTTATGAAAAGAAAACGAAATCTCTGTTATGTCGTTTAAGTTTTTGGCAGAATTAGAGGACAAGATTAAGCCCACAGCCTATAATCTTAATAACTAAGTTGTAACTATTATTCGTTTCTTAATTTGGACCTATAGTCCACTTTTCATTGAACAAAATATCTGAACATCGCAGTAGGTTCCTACTGGCTGTTTTGCTGAAAAAAAACGTTCCATTCGTACAATTTTGTATTTCCAACTGCACCGAGCAACGAAATCGCTGCCGGCGCCTCAGTGCACCAACTGCAAGCTAAATCTCTTTGAAATGCTAAACTTACGAAATACGAGCTTTTGTCCAGTAAAAATATTTATTAAAATGGCAACATTTTGAAGCAGGGAATGAAGCTTTTACATTGCACACCTTTTGTTTCTTTCCCATTCGATACGGTACTTTTACTATGTTTTTGAACAAAAATATGTTTCTTAAACCTAAACAAATCATACGTTACATATTGATTTTATACCTACTGAAAAACAACTGAGTATTTTTGCCGTAATAAAATAAATAGTCTTTACCGATTGTCTATCTAGTGAAATGCTTCGGTCACTTCGAATCAAAAGCCTTACACTAAAACGATCTTAGAAAATATTTTAAGTCGGTCTAATTATTTATGAGTCATACTGGTAACGTTATGGATGCAAAAAATAACGAAGCCTGCCAACCTGCGTCTACCGCGACTGAGTTCGTTGACCCCGGCCGTGACGGAAGGCCCCTTCAGAACTGCGAGTAGAGATGGACAAATGTAACTGATACATCGATAATGAAGCAATATCGATAACGTCTAAAGTTTGACAGGAGTGGCAGATGATTTTTGTTGTTAGTTTCTTGCGTTGTTAATTAATAATCAAACTTGTTATTGAGCTTTAAAAAACAAGGAGTAAATAACAGGTTAGTACAGTAATGGCAGCGAGGAGTATATTTTCAATAAACTTTTTTTTTTACGAATTATTTTAAGTATGTAATTGTTTTTTTTATTGAATATAAACTAGTATTCCACATCTCTATTTGCGTGTCTGAACAAAACACAGTGAAAGCTGAGTAAAACCGCTGAATGAGCTATTTTGGTCACCGAGTCGTTAGACTGCGTTGCGAAAAGCTTCGACTAATTCAAGTAGGCAATCATAAAAGGAAAAAATTGTGACAAAATTTTTACGAAATTAAAAGGCAGCAGGATCGAACTGAAAGTTTAATAGCTTCTCAGTTACTAGGTATAAAAAAACAGTTAGGTACGGCATAATATTATGATGATAGATTTTTTTTCCGAATTTGCGCTTCAATATACTAAACTAGGATAAATAGAAGTTGATATAAAATTACAGTTACATATAAATAAAACATCTCAAGAGCGAATGACACTGCTTTTTTGGAAAGAAAATACTACCTGCGACTTAATCGACACCTTGACTCATTCGCTTTGTCCTCGATTACAAATCTCAAATGTGTTAACACATCACTTTTTGTTAACTTTTTTATCTTCATACAAGTCCATGTAAAACGCTTAATGTACTCTTAACTTTTCGATTGAGTCCGGAACCTTGATATTTATGTAAATTGAAACAGTAATAAATAAGAAAAAGATTACAACTTCCAATTTCGTTTTTGTACGAATGATCTTTATCTTGATTATCACTTGTGTTCACAGATTACAGCACTTAGTTCATATTAATCAAAGTCATATATATTATTTACCTGACCTACAACCTGTTGATTACATTTACAAAACTCTCAGAAAGCTCGAGAACATTAATGTCAATACAATAATCAATTTCTTTTATTGTAATTCCGTGGCTTTGTAAATACAAAATGCTTCTTTTGAAGCGGCATTATTAGGTCGATTCTTGGGCTTTTTTCATATTAAAACGTGAGCGAAAGAAGTCTGATGTAAATAGGTAAACAACTAATATTAACTCAATGAAATGTTTTATTGGTATCTATCATGATATATTTGCCATTCAAAGTGCTTTCTACAATTCAAATTGATTTTATTCTAAGAATTTAACATTTTAGGAGAGAAACACTTATTCGTGTTTCATTTCAGTTAAACGAGGCCAAATCCTGCGATTTAATGTTTTCTCTCAGTTTCATTGTGTTCAGAAATGAGATCGTTTTGAACATTCGCCGACTTTAAAAAAAAAGGCGACGATGATACCAAAGTACCGCAACATTACAAAGCTTATGTAGTTTTCTTGACATTATTTTCTCTTCTACATGTATAAAAGGGATATCCTTCTTACTTAAATTAACTTAGAAACAATGTATAAAATAAGGTTAAATTTAAACTTGTTTACGAAGAGTTGTTTTGTTCTGTAAGGCCCAATTGTAGAGAACGCTTTAACCTCGGGTTAGCTAACTCAGGTTTAAATGGCGCCACCATCGATTGTAACTACTTTTTATTACAATCGATGGTGGCGCCATTTAAATCAGAGTTAGCTAACCCGAGGTTATAACGTTCCCTGCAATTGGGCCTAAGAGAGTTGCAGGACTAATTAAAGAACAATCTTGAACTTACTAATTTACACAAGCAAGTACGTTTAGTACCTTTTTAGTAATGCAATATTAATATATTTAACCTACATATACATGTAAAACGATAATTTGTGATTTCTGCGTTAAGAACTTTAGCCATATGTATAGTTTGCTTACTTTTCTCTATGCCTTAAAACCAGAGTAATGGCATAGGGTTATAAAAGTTTACTGGTGGCAGGAATTACTGTATTTGAACTTTTATAAGATCCTTAAAAAGACAACAACAGTGGCATAAACCTTGAAAATGAAGACATTGCATAAAACATTGCTCTGTCTTCCCGAAGTATATCGTGTTACCACACGGTATGTTTAATTTATGTAAATACATCATTCAAAACGTTGAGATACATCGTCACCCACTGTTTATGTTAATGACAACCTCCTTTATTTCCAAGTCGGGTTACAACCACTAATTTTATTCCCTACGGTTTGCTCGCGTGAAAATAATGAATGATGGATGATTAATTATCAAATAAAAGGATACTCTGTGATAACGTAGCTTTCATCTGGTGAAAGTAATTTTATAATCGGTTAAGTAGTTCCAGAGATTACTCATCATTTACATATTAACGCACAAAAAAATCATTTTTATAAGTCTTTCACCTGCGGCTTCACTAACGTCATTATAAAAAATATTAAAAGGAAAACAATATAGAGCTGCCTGATAACTTAGCTTTCTACTTATAGGTACTTGAAGCCAAATTCGGATAAAAATCGAGAAGGGCTCATGATAAATATCGTTTCCACTTGCTAATTGCTTAATTAAAGTCACAAATTAATAAATGACCGACATTAATTTTAATTACATTAGGCGTAATTGATATTAAAGGTATGAAGTTTAATGTGCCTCATATTACATTGCTTGGATACTTTTTAAAATGGTTCAACTTTTTAATTTGTGTTTCAATTTCTTGCTTAAATTGGTTCGGAACGTATCACTACATAATTTAAAACAAAGTCACTTTCTGTCTGTCCCTATGTACGCTTAAATCTTGAAAACTACGCAACGGATTTAGATGCGTTTTTTTTAATAGATAGAGTAGTACAAGAGGAAGGTTTATATGTATAATAACATTGTGTAGGGAAAGGGATTTTACTCCGAATTTAACGCGTGCGAAGCCGCGGGGAAAAGCTAGTATATGTATAAATGTAAATGAACGTATGTACCATTGTTGCTTCCTATCTTGCCAGATGAGTCCCTTCGTGAAAAGAATATGAAAAAGTAACTCTACAGCTTTATTAAAATGCGCACCATTCATATAGAAAATGATACCGGTTATGTCATTTGTAAGAGAGTATAGAAAAGCAAATGGATTTTGCGAAATATTAAAATTAATCCATTTTAAACGTAAATTGATTAAACCACCATTATTTTACACTTCACCTCTAGCAACCATATAGCTTGAAGTTTAAGAGGTTCTAAATAAAAATATAATACTATTGTCAAAAAGTCTCCTCCTTTTAATATGTAAATAAATGGTTTTGCATATAAAACACCTACAATACAATCATAGTTAGTACTTTTAACGATCGCTAAAGCGTTGTAAATCTCAAATACCTCCGCACTTTGCCTACCTCTTGTCTTGGCAAAGAGCGAGACTTCCACACAAACATCTAAACGAACTTCCACCTCAAGACAAATGTCCCTCAGTGTACCATCCATTCAACGAGGAATCGTTAGCTGTTCCATTAATCCACAAAACCCGCGGGAACAACTATAAAGTAACGATACTCTAACTATAACTTTCAAGCAATACCGCAAACTTAAAGTATTTCGTCCATACGAAATCATGTCTTCGTATTACTTCAGATTTGTACAAGAAAAATAGGGAATTATAGTGGAATAGCTGCATAATCTGTCCCACCTGCAGTCCCCTCTCTTACGCATCACTGTTTAGCGACAGGCAGAAAGAGATGGCGAATTTTTAAATACCTACTTATTCTTCTAAAATCTTGTATCATTTTATTCTTAAAATTCTTAAAATAATATGCTGAATAGTAAATAAAAACATCAACAATATCAATTTATTCTTCAACATCCAATATTGTTCACTCATTTTGTATTGAAGATAGAATTTTTAAGCTTTTTGTTGCTTTAAAAGGTTTCATGTAGGTACAGTTTTCAAAGGTAGCGTAATAAAATTCACATCGATTTAATATCGCTGAAACGCTTTTACGAGCTTCCATAGTTTTGTTGCGCCCGCTTTTGATAAACAAGCTGCCTACATTCAGAGGATAAAAGTGTTTTGATACGTTTTTTACCAGTTTGTTTGTATAGAACTTTACTATCTACAATCGTTAATAGTTACTTTAATACTCATCGGCAACAATTTTTTCTTTTGTGACGGTTTTGAATCAGACTCTTGAATTATTTTGTTTTATGGTCATGGTGTTTAACATAGTTAATTTAAAAGTATTCTTTATCAGTCTTTTGGTTAAATCGTTTAATAAATAACTCAATAAATGTGGTATTTATCACGTTTTTTGCTAAAGTTGTTACAGACTTTATTTAAAAATACGCTCATCAGCTGTTTGTTTTCGACACAAAGGTAATCTATCCTTCTTTTATTCCCGGTAATGTTTTGATCTGTACTAAATGTAGTTGTATAGCAACTGTACCGGGTGGTTCGGTCCCCGCCCCGCCGCAAGGGGGCGTGGTAGTACTATCTTAGCCTGAAGCTAGGTACAATCCATAATGTACTACAAATCCTTTATGCCTTCTATCCGCGTCGATATTCTCGTGAGAAAATTTAATATTTAGCTCATATCACGGCTTAACAATATTGCAATTCGCCATTGCTTTTGTCATTACTTACATATTTTTCTTTGTCACGAAAATAAACAATTACGTCAGAACGCATAGGCGTTTTATTAATATAATACAGCCTAAAATAAACTGTTTTCTTTCATAAAATAATGCTGTCTCAATCCCACACAACTTGTTTTATGATCTCAAGTTTATAGCACGTTAAGGGTAATATAATTTGTTGTGGTTTATATCCCATGCCTTAATTCTGGCTATAAAATCAACAAAATTACTTATTCAGTATGAAGATGTGGCTTTATCGCGGATTTTGATTAAGATGATTAATAACGTTTACACCTAGAGGTGATAATTTTCCACTAACTTTAAGTACTCAAAAATACCTGTAAGCATATTTTGCTGCAGTGTTTTGGACAATCACCACTGCATTGGTGCTATCCTGTTTGTTGCTGTTAACGAAGTCGGTCTTTAAAACTGTTGGTGATAAAACCCAAGTCGTTAATGTGTTCCAAATTAGCGTAAACCGTATGGTCGAGTTCTTTTCCAAAAACTTTATTCATGATTTAAGTTGTCCTTTTTCTTGAGGCAGTAAAAGACTGTACGATGTACTAAGACTCCACTTTCTAAAGCATACAAAAAGACTTCACTATCCATAACCACTATCATCAGTCTTCTAAAAGTTGTCCTATTTCTTAAGGCAGTAAAAGACTATAACTCTATTAAGACTCCACTTTCTAAAGCATAAAAAAATACTTCACTATCACCTCCCAGTCCTAACCTAGCCTAACCCCCCAGATGTCCCGTCGCGTGGCGAGGTGATCATGGACCACGCGGTGAAGGCGATGTCTGCCCGCGGGCCCTGGGCGCGCCTGGTGTCCCGGCGCCGCTTCGAGTCCGGCGAGCTGGAGGAGCTGTACGCCCGGTACGCCTGCAAGCTGCAGCGGACCAGCGTGGGGTCGGCGCTGGCGCTGTGGGCGCTGCTGGCCGCGGCGCTGGCGGCGGTGGACGCCACCAGGGGCTGGAGGAAGGCACCGCAGGTTCGTATGCTTATTTGTACCTTATGGTTACTAAGCCTTTATGATATAGATAGATACTAGCTTTCCGCCCTGCGGTTTCACCCGCAACTAAATGATTTTTCCCGTGGCAATATCTTACGGAACCCTATTTTTTCCAAAATAAAATATAGCTAATGTTACTCGTGGATAATGTAGCTTTTGAATGGTGAAAGAATTTTTTTAATCAGTCCAGTAGTTTCGGGGCCTAGTCATTTCAAACAAACAAAAAATCAAATCTTTCCTCTTTATAATATTAGTATAGGTGGGTGATGTTGTGCAAAGCCATAGGTATTATTACACAATAAGAAAAATTTTGGAAGTTTGTTGTATATAAGTCTGTTACAACATAATTTTAGGTTAAATATGAAATGTCTGTGGCGGTTTCCAAAACTGTCAGATACCAAATTTATTTAAAAAATTGTTAGTTGAAATACGTTAATGAATTTGGAGTTCAACTGTGGAAAAATTGGCGCCCAGCGTGGGGCAATATATTCATATAAATATTTTATACATGAACAAAATTGTCGAGAATAACTTAAAATATGATCTAAAAATATGTATTTATGGAAAATATTCAAAGTAGAAACAAGTTCGGTATTGTGACAAATTCTTTTGCGTAGGAGTTCTCATGCTCAACATTAGGCACTTGAAAACTTTTTTTTACCAAAATAAGTTACAGACTTGTATCATATTACAATAACCACGTCATAAAAGTATCTTCTCTTGTCTAGGTGGGCGTGCTTAGCACCCACGCGGTGCTGTGTGGCGGCCTGGCCTGGTGGTGTGGCCGGGCCGGTGTGGCTCCTGAAAGACGTCTTCCTCGAGCATGCTGGCTTGCTCTAGCGGGCGGGGGCGTTGCTCTAGTGGCCACTCTCCCGTGCTGGGGTCCCGGGGCGGCTGCTGAAGGCGCGGCCCACGTGGTCTGGGCAGTGTTCGCCGCGTATGCCCTCCTTCCCGTGGGTGCCCCGGTGGCCGCAGCATTCGGCATCATCATGCCCACAGCACACACCATTGCGGCTGCTCTCATCGCCTATCGATTTCCGTACCACGTGTGGCAGCAGGTAAGCTTATTTTAGAATCAATTATTAAGTTCTAAGCTGTTGTTGAGTAATAATTAATGAGTTCCATAAGAAACACTATTTCATTTATTGACTTATCACTAAGAAACATTAGATAAAAGGAATATTTTAGGTGAAAAGTGCGGCTGAAACAAAGTGGAAAAAACATTAACAGAGTGGGCTAGCACTAATCGATCACGCATACTAACGATCATATTGACAAAGTTATTAAAAGCTCAATAAAGCTCGCGTGGAAAATTTGCTGTCGGGTTATTTTTACAATAATTACTACGTAGTCAACGTGACCTTCGGTTAGTAATTGGCTAAATAAATCTAGTAGGGGCAATAAAGTGCTCAGTTTGACCGAGGCATCATTCACGAGGAAGGTCTTGGCCTTGCCCTCTTGGCGCCCAGCAAGGGGCTGGTACCACCTCTCCCCGACCCCCCTTACCCCCTAATCGCGTGTTCCCACGTTACGTCATAGCTCTGACTAAACAAACTCGGCTATCCCAACTGCAATAACAGCTGATATAATCTTAACAGCGTTTTTCTAATTAATGATTTAGATTTATTACCACTGAAGTTAGTTAATTAGCTGTAAAATTGTTTACATGCCTTCCAGTTATTTGTTCGGAATGTTAATGGTGGACGTTTTTTTCTAATAGCTCTCATTTAACTACAACGTCATCGTCGAGGCATACAAATCTTTTGTGTATTGCGGCGACATTACTTAAATTAGGTATAGATACTCATGCAGATATACCGTTATTAAATTTATGATATATTTAGTCTCAAATATGTGTTTGAAGCCTGTTATTGTAAATAAATTATTGTCAGTTTTATACAACTAAATAACATATAGCCGCTATACTAAAACTTAGAAATCATAATTTACCGTTTCTCTGAGCACTATTTGTGTTATAATGGCTTCCACCTCTGTTTATAGCTTGTTTGTTACATTTTCTACAAAGGTATTTATTCTTAGCGAACGATTATTATTTGAATACCGTGCTAAATCACAAAGTACATTTACTTGGCACGTTTATTATAACATCACTTTCGTCCAGAACAAAAGACGAATATAAAAATTTACTACAGTTCCACTATAAAATAAATCGGCCTTAGTGCGATGACGTCATGTGATAATAACATCTTTTTTATTTTGTTTTTTACGGTCCGTGTGATGTTGGGTAAATTGTACAGGTTTGTTTTTTTAGTAAGTTGCGATTGAGACCCTTTCGCGGCTTATTCGGGAAAGATCAGAACGGTTGATATGGTGTGAACGTTCTTATGGTTTGCTACAATTCTTCACTTTCGCAGTTATGTGTAGGCTTGTAAAAATCTTACAAGAATATTTTGTAGGGATTGTATAAATCTTTAGTGTTGAACACCGATAGGAAGGCCGAAGGTCTCTCAGGATATCATGATCCTCGGTTCCTTTGATATTAAAAATAACTTTCCTTGATAAATATTACTATTTTGACCAACCTAGATACTCTATACTACCATGGCCAAAAATATTTGGCTTATTTATGAAGAAGAAGATTCGGATGGGACTGCGATAAATAAGTACGCGTTTAGTTTCTCAAACTCTTTGTCACGTAAACAAGACATCCTCTAACTCTAAAGTTACAGTGTTATAAAGAACAAGCCATAACTAATAAATAGACATTTGTAACTACAAAATATAATAACAAGGTCTCTAGCTATAGAAGTAGTCTAAAGTTCATAGTTGCAACAAATTAAACTAAATGAGTTTAATTTAAACGTTTGTTTAACATCCTCCAAACAGCTAACGGAGCTGAGCGCACTAATTCAAGCGCGTGCGCAGATGACGCAGTTTATCTGTCACTAGTTTAATAAATACAGATATTTCAGAAGGAAAAGGGCATCTGGCTTATATAAACCTGCAAACAGGCAATACATTTTGAAATGTCGTATTTCAATCAGCCTTTGACTTGAATTTACATTAAATGTAAAGTAAAATATCTTCGATAAATTCGTTCTATTTGGAGAGACAACTTGCAAGGAAAACCAACTTTAGGATAAAACCTTCCAATGAAGTCGTAACAAGGATAAACATCCAAAAACAGGTGCATTGTGTAATTCATCTGTTCAAACTTGTTACTTGTCGCTGTAGTTAATCAATACTGGGAACTAGTAAAAGTATTATAAGAAGGTAAGTGTAACTTAAAACTGGTAAAAGCCCTTCTTGTTTAAAGAAGTCCTTCATACACTCAGTGCCTGTCATGTAACCTAAATTGGTTAATAAAATATTCTAAATAATTCATTGATGTGATGATTTATTTAATGCCATTTCAGAAACTAAATACAGTAAAGAGTTTAAGTTTTTATTAAATAACATTACGATAAAAACACAAAATACAAACTTTAACCTATAACCACTCCAAGTGAGGACTACTTCAGAAACGTCACACAAAACCGTTAAGCTTTGTCATTTTGTCCTTTCCACCTCTAGGTGACCGAATATAACATTTATTACATACGACATCTAACGGTTTTCAATAATAATCTAAATGTTAATATGATCGTGCCACGATTCCGGCCCACTGCCTCAAAGAAGAAGCCATCGCTTCTGAGTTCTGATGCTCCGTCCGACTGGGTCCCGCATATTTGCATAATAATAAACTTGTCATATAATGCGAGTTAAATTTATTCATATTTTCTCACAGCTCACGCCCGATTAGCCAGGAGGTGGATATCATTAGGGAAAATTATGAATGTGACATAAATAACTTAAACATTAAATTAAGTGAGTTACATATATCTTTAAACAAAATGACACAGCGGTACAATAGTGCACAAAAGGAAATTGATCAACATGTGATAGCGTTAGATGAACTTTTGTTGCTTTCAAAATATAATGAAGAGCGTTTTGTATCACTAACTAACGCTAAATATTGTACTTGCCAAGGCTCCTCTAGCTTAGACTCAGACATATCTTGTAAATTAAACTCCCAAGGCCAGGAATCAAGTGTAAAAACTGTGTGTAATAGTCAAAGACCCATCAAAATGTATTGTGATGAGATTGGTAAAAATACGGCCTCTAAATTATATAATAACTCTTGGAAAATGTTAAATTATTGCATGCCTGGAGGCTCAGTAGGAGATATAATAGATAGGGTACTGAATAGCAGTCACCATCCTGATACCACTATAATTTTATTTTTTGGGAGAAGAGGAAATGTAAACCTTAAGGAATTTTCTAGCTATTTAGTTAAATTACAAAGCCTTAATGTGTATAAAATAATTATGTTTACTTTTCCTTATATAAGGGATGCCACTCAGGAAAATGCCATTAGATATAAGCTTAACATGTGTCTACATAACTATGTAGGCTCAAATAATGTAAATTTAAGTAGTACCTCGAGTATGTTACTCAAAATAATAGATGTTAATTGTATAATTAAGTTCCATTTAATATTGACTAGAGATAGGTTTATTCTATCAAATAATTTATTAAGACAGGTAGCAAATATGCTATTACTTTATTTATTTAATAAATCAGCTAATTGTTTAGCTTTTGATATTGCTGCTTCTATTGAGCAGTCAAATAATTTGACATATTACAGTGATACTTCCAGTACCACTATTTTAACAGGTACAGATATTGTACCTAATTGTTTAAATTAATTAATCAGACAACAGAGGTTTCAGCTTCTAGCACATTAAGTATTTTGTCAAATAAAACTAATGACATGAATTGTATAAGCCTAGTTCATCAAAATATAAGAGGCATCACAGAGAAAGTTTTAGAAATTGAATTGTTTTTGAAATGTGAACAGATTGATATTTTATGTATTACAGAACATTTTTTAAGAGATTATCAAACTAAATGTATGTTTAATTTGGATCAGCATCAACTTGCCAGCACGTTTTGTAGAAAGTCAGCAATTCATGGAGGCTCATTAATTATTATAAATAAATGCCTGCAATGTAAAGAACGTAAAGACATAGTGAGCCTATCTATCGAGCAAACTATAGAAATAGCCTGTATAGAACTGACACACTGTATAGTTGTTTGTATTTATAGACCACCTAGGGCAAACTACGACAGTTTTGAGTTAGTTTTAGAAGAGGTATTAATAAAATTATGTAATAATAATAAGGATATATTTGTTTGCGGCGATTTTAACATTGATTTATTAGAATACTCTTCATTAAGTAAAAAGTTATTAAATTTATTTAAATGCCATAATCTTACTAACTTGTTCTTCGAACCTACTAGAATAGAAAAGAGTAGCTCAACTTGCATTGATAATATTTATTCTAATGTTACACCCGTAAATTCATCGATTATCAGTAAATTAAGTTCTGATCACTTCGGCCAGTTAGTTACATTTAAATACCAAAATGAAATAGAGATTAAGCGAAAATTAATGGTTGTCCCCGTCAATGAAAAACGTTTAGAGACATTCAGATGTAATATTTCGAATAATATGCCAAGTATTTTAAATTCTAAAAATGTTAACCAACAATATGATACATTGTGTAGTTTCATAAATAAAAATCATAAGAAAGTATTTATTCCTAAAAAAATAAATTCGAAACCATGTAAATCGTTCTGTAACTGGGCAACCCCTGGTATTCATATCAGTAGAAGAAAATTGTATGATCTCTATGATGAAAAATTATATAATAAAAATGATAGTTTTTACCAGTACGTTAGAAGTTACTCGAAAATTTTTAAAAAGGTATGCGCGGCGGCCAAGTCTATGTATCTTTGCAACAAAATAAAAAATAGTTCTAACAAATGTAAAATGACTTGGAACATAATTAATACCGAAACTGGGAAAACTAAAAATCGCGATAAACAAATTAAACTCGTCATTGATAATAACGTCATTAGTTCCGATGAAAACGTAGCTACAGCGTTTGAAAAGTATTTTGCGGATATTCCTATTTCGACCACTAAATTATTAAATTCATCGCCTGTGATGGCCGAGTCGTTACATATTAATAATGTTAGTGAGTGCAGAAAAAGCTTTGGTTTCCAACCTATAGATACCGGGGACATTATCAAAACATTTAAGACATTAGATATCAAAAATACAACTGATTTGTGGGGCATATCAGTTAAAATTGTTAATTCGATTATAGATATAATGCTCTTAGATTATAGATATCTTGCAAAAATATTTAACAATTGTATTGTTAGTGTTGAGTTTCCGGACATGATGAAGCACAGTAAAGTCATTCCTTTATTTAAATCGGGTAGTACTACAGATCCCACTAATTTCAGACCAATATCAATTTTACCTACGTGTAGTAAAGTTTTCGAAAAAATTATTCTAAATCAACTTTTAGTACATTTCACTGAGAATAAATTACTTCATAATAAACAATTTGGTTTCACAAGGGGTCGTTCAACTACTGATGCAGGTGTTGAACTTTTTGTAAATATTGTTAGTGCATGGGAAAAGTCCCAAGACGCCCTAGGTATTTTTTGTGATCTATCTAAGGCATTTGATTGCGTCCACCACGATACTCTTATAAGGAAACTCAACCATTACGGAATCAAAGATACCAATCTTAAACTTTTAATTTCATATTTAAGTGCTAGAACTCAAAAGGTTAACGTCAACGGAATCAGGTCGTCTGGGACAGTTGTGAGCATGGGGGTTCCACAAGGATCAATTTTAGGCCCATTTTTATTTTTGGTTTATATAAATGATCTTCCCTTTATGGTAGGTAATAATCACGATATAGTGTTGTTTGCTGATGATACATCATTAATTTTTAAGATTAATAGACAACAATCTAATTATGACGACGTAAAAAATGCGCTCTCTAATGTTTTACAGTGGTTTAATGTTAATAATTTAGCTTTTAATGATAAGAAAACCAAGTGTATAAAATTTTCAGCACCTAATGTAAAACAAGTCAACTCAAACTTGCAAATGAACGGTAAAAAACTAGACTTAGTAGATTCTACTGTTTTTCTTGGTTTGACTGTAGACTGTAAGTTACAATGGGGAGCCCATATCTCACAACTGGCGAGTAGGCTTAGCTCTGCAGCGTTCGCGGTCAAGAAAATTCGCTCTTTGACTGATGTAAAGACAGCTAGGATAGTATATTTTAGTTACTTTCATAGCTTAATGTCTTACGGCATCCTACTGTGGGGAAACGCTGCTGACATTAATACGATTTTTACGCTGCAAAAACGGGCTGTTCGTGGAATTTACAAGCTTGCAAATAGAGATTCTTTGAGAGAAATATTTAAAGATAGTGATATTTTAACCTTCGCGTCCCAATACATTTTTGAAAATATATTGTATACTTACAAAAATATTGATAAGTTTGTAACGTTTAGTGATAATCATGTCGATAATAATTCGGTAAAAACTAGGCATGGAAATAGATTAGCTTTCCCAAAGTGTAGGTTGGCCAAAAGCAGCAAGTCGTTTATCGGTATGTCGATACTTATTTTTAATAAAATTCCGGAGTCAATTCAATCCCTGCCATTTAATAAATTTAAAGTTACAATTAAGCAAGTATTGTGCAAGAAAGCTTACTATAAAATCAAAGACTATTTAGATGATAAAACAGCATGGGATTGATATCTAGACAGGCTATTTCTACTGCTATTCAAGATTGTTTTGTATTAACTTCTCTGTAAACAGTTTGACTAGGACATGATACTCAACTTTGAGTATGTACTTTTATTGTTTTTTTTATTTATTTTTAATTTTTTTTATTTTATTTTGTACTGTTTTCTCGTTCCTCCTCTCACTGCTTTAACTTATTGTACGGGTTTCCTATTAACTTGCTGTTTTGTGAGGTTCTTTAGTGCCTTATTTGGCCCAGGGTAGTCATGCTCGCCTCGAAAGTTACTGGGGCGGTGGCGTTGTGTCAACGGGTCGCCCAACTCCCTCTAATATGGTTGAGTAGGACGATGGCTGGAGCACACGTCATACTTGTGATCAGGTGCCGCCTTCGGGAAACGGTCTGCTCTGGTTCCGAATTGTGGTGCAGGAAGAAGTCCTTAATTAGTTCGTAGTAGCAGTTTAAATTTTTTTTTTTTACTTTTATAGTGTTGAGTTGAGGTACGAGAAAATAATTTATATGTTCATTGAATGTACACGTTATAATTTTCAAAAAGAGTGCTGGGAGTTTTTTTCCGCCGGCTTTTTTCTCTCGGTCTACGGTTAGGCAAAGTCGAAGTTTGTAAAATTGACGTTCATTAAGTATATGTTACATATCTATGATGAATAAAAGAATTTTGATTTTGATTTTGATTTTGAATAACCGTGAATATTGCTAGGCTTAGGTATGTCATTTAGCTGCTGGTGTTTTCACTGTCTAAAAATACAAAAAAAGCGAAATGTTTTTGGAGGTCTTTGGCATTTGTACAACTTTAATATTTTGTTTTGGAGTAATCAAGAATTCATCTAGCCTTATCTATTTGTCAATTCTCGAATAGTAAATTACGACAAAAAGTTTAATTATATAATTTGATTATCAAATACAGTCTACACTTTAGTAAACTTAGGGCTGATTTTTCAATAGTCAGATAAATGCTAACTGACTAATAAGAGGTATGTTTTCATTGTCACTTCATACCTATGTCAAGTATTTATGTTTGACGTGCAACAAAAACATACTAATTTTCTGTCAGATAGAATTTATCTGACTATTGAAAAACCGGCCCTTAGAAAATATATTTACGACAGCGTGTCATAGATTGACAGACGTTGCATTTGGTAAGAAAGAAACTCAATGTCAACATACTTAGGCCCAATTGCAGGGAACGTTTTAACCTCGGGTTAGCTAACTCAGATTTAAATGGCGCCACCATCGATTGTAATAAGAAGTTGTTACAATCGATGGTGGCGCCATTTAAACCTGAGTTAGCTAACCCGAAGCTAACCCGAGGTTAAAACGTTCCCTGTAATTGGGCCTTAGCATGTAAAAAGTCGAAAATTGTGTGTCATTTTGTAAAGTAGAGTTAATTTGAAGATTGAAGGGGGGGTTCATGGTATCTCGTCTAGACGAAATACTTACAATAATGGCAAGTTGTCAATGAACTAATAAGAATGAAAAGTTGGAAAGAACTTGTGAGTGATGAGTGGGCCGCGTTGCTAACAAGATTGTGCAGTCTCTCTTACTTTGTTAAGGAATGTTAATACGATAAATAAGTTGCTATCGAAACGAAAACTTTGTAAAGATGTGTGAACCTAAATATTATTCGTGTACTTAGAATTTATCTGTTTATTACATTTGGGTTATATCTCTCTCAATATTTGCATGAAAAATTTTAATAAAAGGCCTTTTATTCAAAAAATATCAGTTTCGTCTCGAATAACCTCAGGTTTTCATTCATTCTTTGAAATAATTGATCGAATTTCGATCTTCTTTGATGATTTGTTAAATTGCCTTGAAATGTAACGTGAGCCTGAACGAAACTTTGAGATTTTGCTTGATTCGATACGTTACGGCCAATTATTGGCAAAGCTGCCTTGAAAACCCTTTCCGTAATTTTAACGATATCCACCCGATTTGCCGCATCAGGTTCAAATATAAGAAGGGTTGTTTGTGGATTTGTGATAAATGAAAATAATAACTTTTCAGTAAAACTTTTAAATTATTGTTTGAAATTGCTCTATTCGACACGTGCGAATACGTTTTTTTAATAGCTTTTATTTAGTTTCACTTATATGTTAACAAACTATTATATACTAATTATTTACTTTACCCAAAAATAACACATCCACATTCTAACTCTCTATATGTATTTGCGAACAACTTGTTAATCAAATGTTGAGCTGTACAATTTAAATTGAATTCATGCTCCAAGTAGCACTCCTTCGTTTAACGTTACTTCGTATGGAAGTTACAAGCTGAAAATAGAGTTTCAGAAAAGTTATAACGTGCAGGCTTTAATTAAGTTTAAGAAAACAATTACCACGTAAACGAGGCGCAGAAGCCTACAGCTGCTGACGTTATTAATAATGCGAGGATTCATCTTGTTTAAGGCGATTTAAACAGGTTCTAATTTTAAACAAAAACAATTGATTCCGAGAATTCTCAACGGTATGCAAAATAATAAACTATACCTAGTATATCGAAGACCAATAATAAATCTATGACTCCAGAATAAAAAAAATAATAAAATAAAAATTATTTATTTAAGAATATGGTAATATGTTCATAAAATACTTACGTTGCCTAATTTAGGATTATAGGCGATTAACCAATAAAAATTTGACTGCGCAAAATTTTCGTACACATTTTGGCTTGCCACCCTTGGAAAAAATTGATCGGTCATAGGTCGGGGAACTAACAGTGCAATCATGAAAGCCAATTTTACCTCCACTCTCCATCAAACTCTTGGTAACTTCTCCACCCGATACTTGAGCCTCTCTACTAAACTAACCTCACCTTCTTCACCCTAGAAACTACAGTTTATTCGCGTTAAGAAAATAGTGAGTGATCGTTGTCAGGCGGTCTGGCCACGCCCCCCAGCCAATTAAAATGCTAGAAATTAAAAAGTCGAGTTCACAGTGATCAGTTGAAGTCTGACCTTCGAAGAAAACGGTTGTGGATTTTGCGTGACTTGTCCAACGATAAATGTTGAAAAAATGAATACTTCACCAATTCCAAAGAATAAAAGTGGATCAATAATCCATAGTGGAGAGAGACACATAATTTACAATGTTTATAAGTACTTTAAATTGTGTGATTTAAATGCAACTGTGGAGAGCATAGTCATAGAACAGCAAGTGCATGCGGCATGTCCGAAAATACTGTTTATAAAATTATTATTTTTCTTTCGTACTTTTACTCCACTGTGAATACACCCTTATCCTGTAGTTGTCACTATTTTCTTAACGCGAATAGACTATAGTCTGTCTCCGTTCTCCATCAAACTAATCTAACCTTCTTCTCCAAATCCCTCCACTCTCCATCTAATTCTACTTTACCTCTCCAACAGATCTCACTATTATAAAACTAAATAAATAAATCTCCAGACTAACACACCAATTATGTGGCCCTATGGTAAGCGTATTAAGCGCTTGTGTTACAGGTACCACACAATGGACTAGGGGAGAACCTAGTTACACCCAGACACGAGCCAATGTCGAAAAACCATTTTGATGAAATTGGCCCGACCCGGGGATCGAACCCGGAACCATCCGCTTTACAGTCCGGTATAGTTACCGCTGCGCCACAGAGGTCGTCGTCGACTATTAAATCAAACTAACCTTACCTTTCCCACCAGATGCTGGGCAACGTCTCGGTGTTCGTTTGCGTGAACATCGTGGGCGCGCTGATGCACTCGTTGATGGAGAACGCGCAGCGACGAGCCTTCCTCGACACAAGGAACTGCATCGCCGCCCGGCTGGACATGGAGGACGAGAACGAGAAACTGGTAAGAGAATGTTTTCATAAGAAAGATGTTTATTAGATGATGGACGCTTTCCTCGACACCAGGAACTGCATCGCCGCGCGACTTGACATGGAGGATGAGAACGAGAAACTGGTAAGAGAATGTTTTCATAAGAAAGATGTTTATTAGATGATGGACGCTTTCCTCGACACCAGGAACTGCATCGCCGCCCGACTTGACATGGAGGATGAGAACGAGAAACTGGTAAGATAATGGCCCCGATTCTGAAAACACTCTAAACTAAACTAAAACTATTGCTGTCACTTACTCATCAATAGTATAAGACAGAGACAGGTAATCATTTTAGTCCTGTTAAACTAAAATGTACGTGCAATATGACACGGCGAAGGCAATTTAAGGCTAGTCCTCAGCGCATTTCGTTCAATTTTACAATGATGTAGACTAAATTTAGTGAGACCAATGTACCTGTCTTGTTCTAATACGAAGCATGAGAAATTGACAGCGATATTTTTAATTTAGTTTTAGAAAGTGTTTTGAGAATCGGGGAATGTTTTCATAAGAAAGATGAATATTAGATGATTACCTGAGAGGAAGATAAGATAATTATGAGAAAGGTGTATATCCTCTTGAAAGATGTTCAGGCGTCGTTTGACGGTCGATTACTCGGTTACTAAATTAAACATAGTATAACAAAAGACTGGTTTGAATAAAAATGGGAAAACCGAATGATATCTAACTTAATCAAAAATAAAACAACTGTACTGTACAAACAAGCCCTCATGTGTATGATGTCTACAATACAATTAAGTAATTAGGTGATACCGTGCATGTTGAAATAATATACTAGGAACACTACGATACCATCAGCGGATACGTAGGACTCAGAGCAGGTACTTTAGAATCATATGTTCTAGTTATAAAACTATATTCAGATTAAATCATTAGCATCGATGATACTAGTTTTTATTAACTTTGTTTTGATTTAATATCAGGTTAAGACTTTTTTTTTAAATACGTTAAGCTTACTGATAACCTTCTATGTTATTCTTCGGCTCCTTGCAATCATTTGAATTAAATTCAATCGTCAAAATGGCGGATTTTGAATAGCCCCTTTGATGTTTCACTTTTGTCGATATAGTTAGCGTGGTCAACAGTCATATTCGCTGATATTCGTGGCGCATAGCACTAACATCAAATTGGCGGTATTCCGTTGCGAGTTTTATATTTATACTCAGAGATCATACATCGAAGTTATGATCGATGAAGATAGTGTAAGTATTATAGATCATGCGTGTTATTGATTGGTTTTGTATAAAGAATTTTGCGTTGGAATAGTCTTTAAAGGTAATGACAAAAATGTTTCCACGTTTTTATCTATCTACCGTTTTTTATTAATGTGCCAAAAGTTAACTAAGATCATCTACAGAAGTTGAATTATGTTTACATAAATCATTTTTATTATCTTCAATTCCCATCGAACAACATCTTAATTGAATAATCTTTCCAACATTATTTTTAATGGCGCTCGTATAAAAGCACTTTGACTTCGACTTAAAAGTAAACGGCCATTGCGAACTGGCCTCATTAAAACGAAGAAAGGGTTTCTATACGCTATCTCTATTGAATCTACATATTTCTCTGTTTCCTATATGACTACGCCTCTATAGGGATTTCTGCAAGTCTAGTCGCTCACTCTAATGATGCGAGCAAATGGCACAGATACAAAAGATTGAAATGTACCGACGGCGCGTACCACCCACTGAGGTTCAATGAATACTGCATGAGCTATCGGGAGTAAACACCAGTTTGCTAGCTCTGAAACATAAAGAATATTCATAGTTCATACGATTTTATACGTATAATAAACACTTTTTAAATAGTTATTTAAGAAGGAATTACATAAATTTTGCAAAGGTTAAAGTTGCGGCAAATATAAAGAAAACATATCTACTTATCTTTCGTAAAGATTAGACAAAATACAGTTTTAGCAAATTGCACAAAATCGCATCACAAAATCATTTAAAGAAGTCAAGGTTCTGCCATCTATGAAATCGAATTAAGATAGATACATTAAGTCGTTTAAATTCTAACACACTCGATAATTGCCCACTCTAAACGTAGGCTGTATACCATGTCGCACGTCAGGTTAAAAAGTTGATATGATAATTCAAATACTTTTAAGGAGAAGATGTTCGTATAAGGCGATACCTCACACATCTGTGAGTAATTGCGACGTCTATATAAACAGCAGGTAATCGATAAGAGTGTCTATCGCAGGGTCTCGGTAGTTTTTCAATTTCGCACCAACTAGTTTCGCTTTGCACCTGCGGCGGTATGAAATAATTCTGCCAAAGGGTTTTAAAATTTAACAGCTATGATTAAAACGGAATTTGCATTGACTTTTTAATTTAAAGTCGTTTCAGTTCTCTGTATTCTATACGAGTTGTTTTTGTAAAAAAGGTCGTTGGAATTAAAACAGACGTCGAGTTAGAGACTTCTTTTGTAGATCGGTTGACTCTTGAAATTAACTTCTTTGCTTTGGCATCGTCGTCGACAGTTTAACTTGTTGTTTCTTTTGCAGTGCTTATTAAAGTTTTTGCATTTATTTGAACTGCAATAAATAAATAAAATAAATGAACCTAAAAGATGTTTCACTATAAAGTGAATCGAATACAATAAAAGGATGGGTGAAGGAATAAAAATGCTTTACTTATGTTGATGTAAATTAAACTATTATTTAAGGACGAGTATTTTTAACTAATTTACACATTTACACAAAATATGTCCATCAATACAATGAGTGCTTTTACTTTGTACCACTGTTAAAAGCCTTGTTTTGTCAGTTACATAATTGACCAATTGAAAAAAAAACGGTTGCTTTATTGGATTCAGTAAAGTTGTGTTGCATGTTTACATTAGTTAGCCTTTGAGTTACGAGTTGCAGCGAGCGGGTGGGGGTTGAATAGGGGGTTAACTACCCTCCGGAACTAAGCGCAGATTCCAAAACTCTTGATAGACGGGTCAGTGGACCAATAACCAGTAATGAAGGTATTTGTAATATTCCGAATATTGCTGTGGTTTTGACTTACGACGGAGTTATGAGGAATTGCGGGAAACGTGATTGGGTACATGAGAGGAAATGACCTATAAACGTATCTGAGTTATGCAATGAGAAACATGTAGCACCTCTGTGACTGAAAATTTGAAACTTTATACAAAGTTCGATTAGCTATTTGACAACTTCATTACCTTTATTTGATCCCTAATTATTAAAGATATTTAAGTTACCTATTTATAATGCTTTTATTTTGAATAAACGTATATTTCTGGATTTTTATATTGAAGCAATTAACTATACATAAAAAACAAACGCAGATAGTGACTTTATTTTATAATTTTTAAATAAAGAACATTTTTACAATGAATGAATGAAAAGAGCGAATGAACGACCGGTTGTTCTGTCACAGGAGCGGCTGCTGCTCTCGGTGCTGCCGCAGCACGTCGCCATGGAGATGAAGAACGACATCATCTCCCCGGTGGAGGGGCAGTTTCACAAGATCTACATACAGAAGCATGAGCAAGTCAGGTAAGAACAGCTTTAGAGCAGGATTTTGACAAGCGATTTTCGGTCTAAAAGACTTCGAGTGTAGGTACGTAGTTGTATGTTTGGATTTGGCGTTTCGTGCCATAAGTGTAATAGTAATAGATACATTTTTAAAACGTTTGTTTGAAAATAATTAGAGACTCGAATTGAACTACATTATCTTGAGAGTTTGTGACGTAGGTATCCTGAATGAGCTTACGATCTGATGCTCACGTCCAGCAGTAGACTGCAATGGGCCGATGATGATTTTCAGAAGTATATCCACTTTTTCATGTTGATAACTCTTAACAAATTAACAATTTAATCCAATACCGTGTACTGCCAGTCAAAAAGCTCGCCGTTAACTCTATCATTCAATTACTCCGGCGCACTCCAACAATCCAATAGTTAAATCCCCATTCGCACCCGTCGCGCCATATAAAACTAATTACACCCCATACGCTGAACGCTGGTGCTATCCTGTCTAATCTCCTGCTACCTACAGCTGGCCAGCAGCCAAATTGAATTCTGAAAATGTTACGAGCGGCTGCTTTAAGTAGGTTCTTGCCTGAAAACGGAGTTCAGATTAGAATATGGATAATGGAGGTAGCTTGAGGCCTAAATGGTCAAATCATTGCAATTGTCTTAACATGCTAGAAACATATTTTTTATACATACAAATATTTCGGTTAAAGAAAAATAATGGCCTAATTGCGGGTCACGATATAGTGTTGTTTGCTGATGATACATCATTAATTTTTAAGATTAATAGACAACAATCTAATTATGACGACGTAAACAATGCGCTCTCTAATGTTTTACAGTGGTTTAATGTTAATAATTTAGCTTTTAATGATAAGAAAACCAAGTGTATAAAATTTTCAGCACCTAATGTAAAACAAGTCAACTCAAACTTGCAAATGAACGGTAAAAAACTAGACTTAGTAGATTCTACTGTTTTTCTTGGTTTGACTGTAGACTGTAAGTTACAATGGGGAGCCCACATCTCACAACTGGCGAGTAGGCTTAGCTCTGCAGCGTTCGCGGTCAAGAAAATTCGCTCTTTGACTGATGTACAGACAGCTAGGATAGTATATTTTAGTTACTTTCATAGCTTAATGTCTTACGGCATCCTTCTGTGGGGAAACGCTGCTGACATTAATACGATTTTTACGCTGCAAAAAAGGGCTGTTCGTGGAATTTACAAACTTGCAAATAGAGATTCTTTGAGAGAAATATTTAAAGATAGTGATATTTTAACCTTCGCGTCCCAATACATTTTTGAAAATATATTGTATACTTACAAAAATATTGATAAGTTTGTAACGTGTAATGATAATCATGTCGATACTAATTCGGTAAAAACTAGGCATGGAAATAGATTACCTTTCCCAAAGTGTAGGTTGGCCAAAAGCAGCAAGTCGTTTATCGGTTTGTCGATACTTATTTTTAATAAAATTCCGGAGTCAATTCAATCCCTGCCATTTAATAAATTTAAAGTTACAATTAAGCAAGTATTGTGCAAGAAAGCTTACTATAAAATCAAAGACTATTTAGATGATAACACAGCATGGGATTGATATCTAGACAGGCTATTTCTACTGCTATTCAATATTGTTTTGTACCTATGAACTTCTCTGTAAGTAGTTTGACTAGGACATGATACTCAACTTTGAGTTTGTACTTTTATTGTTTTTTTTATTTTATTTAATGTTTTAAATTATTTATTTTATTTTATTTTGTACTGTTTTCTCGTTCCTCCTCTCACTGCTTTAACTTATTGTACGGGTTTCCTATTAACTTGCTGTTTTGTGAGGTTCTTTAGTGCCTTATTTGGCCCAGGGTAGTCATACTCGCCTCGAAAGTTACTGGGGCGGTGGCGTTGTGTCAACGGGTCGCCCAACTCCCTCTAATATGGTTGAGTAGTAGGCCTAGCATGACCGGTATCGAGATACTCCGTGGGTGGGAGTGGAGAACGAATCGATCTCTATTTTTATGTCGAAACCGGTAGCATGACCTTTGTGAGAGAGAAGAAAACTCACGTCGAGTTTCGATTCCGTGGTGATGAAGAGAGTGTTGCTATTTATGTAAATTTAACATCATCATTCATTCAATTTCTATTTTTTTACAAATAGCCACCACTGTATTTTTGTCTATTGTTAGTATGTATGTTCTTACTAGTCTGTAGTCTGTGGGTGGAGTTAGTAAACAAAACAAATAATGCGGGATAGGTAATCGTAGTTTCGTGAATAAATATTATGATATCAAAAGTACTTCAACATCATTCGTGATCCCCCATGTCAAAGGGATCACTTCCCTCAGCATCCTACGCTCAATTTTCCTTCTTTCCCGCTGCTCATCATCATCATTACATAGTATAAATCCAAGTCGCTAATTCTGTCTGTTTGTATGTTTGGCCGCTAACTCCTCCTAAACCAGTTGAGGGATTTTAATGCGGTTTTCACCTTCCTTTAGGTATTTTTTTCATAAAAATTTTTGAATAAAGAACATTCAGAAAAGGTTTCAAAGGGTTAACTAAAATTCAATGTTTCGGGAACAAGTCGCCCAAAATTGCACCATTGGGAAGCGTGGTCGGGTCACTAGTATATACCTACTATACATATGATTATAGTTAGGGACTGCCATAATACTTCAAATAATTACAAACGGTTTTACCTTATGTTATAATACTAGATTCAGGATGCTGCAATAAATGATATTTCTTGAATTCTATATTCTTTATTAATTTAACAAAGTAAAAATAGTTTCACAACAATATATTTTTCAATCTACAACGCCCTCTCGCGAGGACGGGCTCGGTCCGAATGCCAGACGCAATGACAGTTGTGTACAATGTTGAAACCTTTAAAATTTTTAAACATTAAAAATTCTTTAAAAAATTAAAAGTTCTAACACTTATCAGCTAATTAAACTCAAGTACCTGTATATAGATGATGCATGCAAGCACAATTCGACACAATCAATCTCAGTAAAGCAATCTCACAGCTTCTCGTCGTCAAAATTTGAGGAAGAGAATTATCTCGTATTAAAAAAAAAGAAGCGTGTGTTTTTGGGCGTGCATGCTACCGATTACGACGTGAGAGCCAAATGACGTATGTGAGTCACTGATCACCGTGAGTTGCGACGAGATAGTGTGCAGTCCTGCTACCGAATTAAAAAAATCAAGATATTCTCACAAACAAATGTCAAATACTCGATATCACGCCGCTTATGCTAAGCCCATAGGACGATGGCTGGTGCACACGTCATACTTGTGATCAGGTGCCGCCTTCGGGAAACGGTCTGCTCTGGTTCCGAATTGAGGTGCGGGAAGAAGTCCTTAATTAGTTCGTAGTAGCAGTTTTATTTTTTTTTACTTTTATAGTGTTGAGTTGAGGAACGAGAAAATAATTTATATGTTCATTGAATGTACGTTATGATTGTATAATTTTCAAAAAGAGTGCTGGGAGTTTTTTTCCGCCGGCTTTTTTCTCTCGGTCTACGGTTAGGTAAAGTCAAAGTTTGTAACATTGACGTTCATTAAGTATATGTTACATATCTATGATGAATAAAAGAATTTTGATTTTTTGGTCGATGAATTTTTGGACACAAAAAACTAGGACACCTTGGTGAAAAATTATATTGAAATTGAAAATCCATAATTTGGCCAAGGTGTCAGAGTTTTTTGTGTCCGAAAAGTCATCGACCCCTAATTGCAAAGGTCGAATAGTGCTGGGTATCTAAAAACGTAGAGATGTCCATTTTTTACCACAATTTTGACGACTTATCATAGGTATTCACAATGCCTTAATTTTACACATATTAGCCTAGATATCGATAGTTTATCGATGTTGGTATAGCTTAACGTAACGCTTAAAAAGAAAACGTATTGTTATTTATTACCCAAAGCTTAAGAGCTGAAAATGCTTTAAAATTTATAAGTACGTACTCAAAGGAATTTTACGAGGATCGGATTGCCGTTCCGAACACCCATTCATCCTTTTACGCGTTCGTTTAAAAACAAGAGTTCAACTTTAATAATTCTATTTTAAACTCTTCCTATAAATGTATATTCTTGGAACTTTTGTTTATAAATATTATTTAAGATGAAAATGAAATGATATTGTAATGAGGATTAGGATTAGTACTTTTATGTACCAAAATTATTATAATATACCTTTGTTTATTATTACTTACTTTTTGAGTTATTAATGATTTAAAATTTGTTTCTCGAAAATATTTATGTAATTAAGACAATACGAAGGTCTGTTACTTTGGTGTAAACGAACTTTTTAAGATACAAATCCTATAAATAGAGTTGATTCATTATTTCCTTTGTTATTTGGAGAATTGATGACGTTTATTCAATATTGTTTCTTTGTGTTTGGTTATCATATGGTAGTTTGTTCAGAGCGTTAGGAAAACACGGTTCGAGTATGTTGGTCAATATAAATCTGCATAGTTATTATGCATAGCGGTGTTTCTGTCTGAAATCGATATATTTGTCGATATATTTAATATTAATGAAAATATAGAACATTAATATTTATATCGTGTATTAAAGGCGTAAGTTAATAAGTAATAATAAGTTTGAAGTCCAAGAATTGGTTGGTTCCATACTATTTATTATTCAGTCACTTCCTATAGATACATATACTAACTATAACCAAAAATCAAACAAATTATCCAGACCTCCGTGAATATATCGATCTTATTTGTAACTATCGATACGCCACACATCGATACACATTCCCAGCCCTATCTCCAAGTATACTGTTGAACAATTTGCTAACCTAACCTAAGAACTCGGAGTATGAATAATGTATGGTCGCTAATGTACGTTCGACTTGTTTAATTCGAGTTTCCCACTTGGAGACTTATTTCCGCGTTAGGAACTTAAATCTGACATGTTGGATAAATTTTATAATTCACTCGTGTGAGAATTTGATAAAAAAATTAGTAACTCTTAATTGTAAAATGGCTAAAGTTATTTTCTTCAAGTTTTATCATGCATTCCGCCTACATTAATTTAAAAAAAAATCTTACTAATGTAGGTATAATCTAAAAGTGAAGAACTTAAGATCAGGGCATTAAAAATTCTTTGTTCTAAAGAATACTTAATCCAAGATAATTTTTCTCAAGTGTTTGACAAGGGTCTTCATAACAAACAGTTTAGCTGTTAGTATTATAACTAGGTACTAAAATGTAAAACAATGTCGTGTCGTATCTTTGTTTATTATTGTTAGTACCTAGATGGTGACGCAGGGTTAACATTTGCATATAATTAGTTATCAGTTACCTATAGTTTTAACGATTATGTTAACTTAAGGTATCCTTGATACCTCACAATTTAAAAATCTTTGAGAATTTTCTTTGAAAATGTTAATTAATAATATATAATAAAAATATTTATTAGCATAAACAATATTGGCTGTTAACATTTTAACATTATTCCAAAGATATCACATTTTATTGGTTCGTACCTACACTGCGATGCAAGCGTCTGTTTATTTCGAATCGTGCAACTTACGTCCATGTATTATGACTCTAGATAGACATAAACACTAAATTAAAATTTTAGAACCCGATCAAGCTGAAAAAAAGCGTAAACAAAATTGGAAATATATTCCTCAAAGTTAAACATTGCGCCAGGGTGTAAAAACGTAATTATTAGACATGCTTTTTGATTTTAGTTGGTATGAAATAATGAAAAAGTGTTAAATAAAACTGTGTAACCTATTTGGTCCACCTGCAGTAACTAAGGTTTAAAGAAGTCTATTCGCATAAAAACTTACAGTAGACTTAAATTCTATTATTAGCAGTTACAGTATGACTATTTTATTTATGATGATGTAGTGTCAGTACTTACAGACATAGTAATATAGCAAAGTGAACACTTAAAATTTTAATTTTCATGTCAAGAATTCAAGTGAAACACATAACTGTTCCATTTTATTAGGTTGAAATTAACATATCTAATGCACTATTGCAGAACTATAGTGATGATAAATATAATTTTGGCTTATTTGAAAATACTTTTTTTGAATGTACTTTATTTACAAATTTGAATGAATCCTAAAAGATGGAGGAGCTTTGTTTAGGTCTTAATAGTTGGTGTGATAGTCTTAAACCTATTTTGTTATTACATATTTATATCCTGGTGTCAGTATTAGGTCAGGCAGTGTAATTAATAGCAAACAGACCGAACACATATACCCTCTAGGGTTTACATCTGAATGCTGCAGGTACCACTGACTCATCAAGAGCTTGCTTGTTACAATGACATAGAAATTCAGTCATTTCCTTGTAATAATAGAAACAATACCCAATCTTACATCGTTTTGAATTTAATCGTAGAAACCACAACAAATAATTTAAAAAGGCTTATATGTAAATAACTTCTTAAAAGTGTAGGTTCCCTTGCATATTACAGCTTCAGCCAAATTGGGAAGCTCATTAACATTTACTTATCTAGCACAGAACCCTAGTAATTAGTTCGGTCGAAGGTAATTAGTGATGTACCTACTTGAACACGTGATTCACAAGCTTAGTGATGTAGACTGCTTATACCATTACAAGGGTGAAGCACTTTGGTTAATTGTTAATTAATATTTAAACGAAGATTAACTCTTATCTTTAGTTAAGTTACTAAAGCACGAAGTTACTATAAACTTATGTGTATTTGAAGTCTTGAGTTAAAGTTATTTTAGTAAACTATAAACCAACATTTACTTAAAACTACTATATGTATATATGTACATGTAAGTGCTTTGTAAGCTAGCTAAACTTCTATTGGAAAGGTCATTTGACTGGAGATCTTTAAAAAGGCATGTTTAGAAATGATCAGGCGCTGAATTAACATAAGTGGGATGTAAATTGAATCATTGTTATCTTTTAACGATGCTTTGTGTACAGATAGTCATAAATAATATTGATTGTGTTCGTAAGTAATCTATTCAATGCTCAAACTTATCGTTAAATAATAAAAGAATAATAGTTTGATTAGTTAATTAGTAACTATCCGCTCTACAGTTTTACTTACAGAATAAATTTCCCTTGTGTTTTTTTTATTTGCCGGAGGCAAAAAGTGGCTGTTGTGTCATTGTTTGTGTGAAAAGGCAAAACAAACAAACATACCTACATACATGCATCTTCACATACCTTCGCATTGATATTAACAGGATTAAGTGTAAAATTATTTCAAACTAGTTACTCAAAACCATAATTTGGCATCTTAAAGTTTAAATTGCTTAAACCAAAATACCTCATTATTATTTTCCTCAAACTCGCCTACCTCTCTTCAGGCAAAGTTCAAATATAGCATTTCTAAATCCGCACTTAGCAAGTTAAGTTGACGTCCGTTAAACAAACGTTGTTTATAAGCAAGCAGTCGCTCGTATCCGGAGCGGAAGTGGCTGTCATTAGCAGAGCTGAATGAGGGTAGTTTGCTGACCGACTGAGTAGCTAACTGACACCTTAATAGGAAACCTATTGCTTTAGATATAAAACGATAGATAAGTACCCATATGGAAGCTGTAGATGCGCTTATAAATGTGAAGTATAACTATGAATAAGCAGTAAAATTTGTTAATGCCCAAACTTTTTTCTTCTATTCAGATTTTACTTTTATACTATGGAACTTAATAGACAAATAAGTATGCAATAACTTACCATTTATATTGTAAGCAGTTAAGTTATTAAAACGGCACTACGAACGCGTGCCACTGCCAACTTGAAAAAGAAAGAATAACTACTTAAAGTGTCGGCCATTTTTAAATTGAATGCGGGGTTCAATTTAAAAAGTAACCCTTCAGCGCCTTAAATAAGTCTTCATCTCGAGCTATGAACGTTTAAATAAGATTTATTCTCCGCTCGTAATTCAAAAACTCTGCGAAACGTTCGTTTTGGCAGCACTACAGCTACCGTCTTTGCCTGATCGTGATTAGTTGACGTTGACAGGTGTGTAGGATGATCTGCGTCAAAGTATTTAGTCATTCAATGGAATTATTGTCCGGCCACCGAGAGAATGCGTTCCTGACACATTGTGTTTGACATAACGAGGTAACTTTGAAAGGCCGTCTACGAAAACAAACAAAAAAAAAGTCGTCTATTTTGACCCTACAAACAAATAATAAGCAATAAAATGATATTAAAACACACTGATTTTAAATTTTATAACTGATGGCTTACTGTAAGGGTAATAATTACTGATAAAATATGTATTTTTAAAAATGTAAACAACATCATATTTTCGTAGGGATGTGCTAAAAATATCAGTCAATTTTAAAGTTATCAATCAATTTCTAATAAAAAAGCAGAATAAGTAGCTTGGTTATAAAAACATGATATCGACGTAAATATGGATATGCTTGAAGCATAACTATTGCGGTTAGTGAAAGAAAATAAATCGGCAAATGTTCGATATGAAATAGATGAATTGGCTCTGCAGTACGGTCATCGGGTGCTGAGACTTATACCATATTATTGCCAATACAATGCTTTTGAGTTTCGTTTGTAAAAAGGCAGCAGTTGGATTTTCTTGCTAGTTCTTTTCGACCTTGGGCTTAGCTTCAAAATTAACGTTATACAAGTATCTATACTAATATTATAAAGCTGAAGAGTTTGTTTGTTTGTTTGTTTGTTTGAACGCACTAATCTCAGGAACTACTGGTTCGAATTTAAAAATTCTTTTTGTGTTGGATAGACCATTTATCGAGGCAGGCTTTAGGCTATATAACATCACGCTGCAACTATTAGAACGAAGAAATAATGAAAAATGGGAAAAAAAATGGGGAAAATTATTCATCCTTGAGGGCTTCCGTTGCGTGCGCTGCGAAAGCGGTTTTAGGAACCAAAAATATATGTATGAAAGAATAAAGGGACCTTTTTACCGCGGGAAAACTTCGCATTCCCACGGGAAACCGACTTCTACGCGAACGGAGTCGCGAGCGGCCACTAGTCTTTAATCTAATTATTTACGTTCCTACAATAAAACAATACTGTTTCGATTTTGTTTTTTATTATTTTACCTAGACTTTAACTCGTAACAACATAAAACTTTTTATATTATAAATAAAATATAAATAAGATAAGCAAGTTTTTTTTCTGTTGATTGAAAAATGATTTATCAATGTTGTTTTTTACCCCAACACTAATGGCATGTGTCACAAACGCAATCTCTCGGTGGCCAGACTATAGGTATTTACTTTTCTTTTGGTTATTCGTGTTTCATAGATTTCGTTGGAGAGTGTTGACTTTGGTAAATACTTTTTGGTTTGCTTTTTGGTGCTTTCATCCTCTTCTTGAAGTTTGGATAGTGTATCGATCGAAAGGGTTTTAAATTTTAACTACTACATTCAGCGGTAATCGTTAACTTAGCAGTTTTAAAATAAAATATTATTATCATGTAATTAATAATTAAATAAAAACTTTTATTTTACCTTCAAAATTAGATGATCAGTTGCTCTTAGCGCCTCTTTTCCGTAATGATATTGTCCCTTGATCAATTTTATTATCAACGCAAATATTTTTCCAGACATTACATCATATCATAACACTTCATTTTAAATGCGTACACAATACTTAATACATCAACTTAATGATGTTTACTCATGGCGCTTCAGGAAGGTATATTTTTGGTTCAATTTAAGCGGTACCTTTTTTGATTATCTTTTAACGTCCACAGACATACGTGACTAACATTTAGTGTTGCTATTTAACTTTTTGCTCGTCTCTTGAAGATAGTCTAGTTTATTCGTTTTTCTTCGTTAGTAAGAAGCTCATTGGACGTGCTAATTTTAGTTTGGATGACTATACCGGGGTACAGTTGTTAAAGTTCCCAGCCGATTCATTTGCTGGCGAAATTTGCAGGCGTATCGATTGAAGAATTTGTAAACGGATATTGAGTATTGCAAATTTCAATTCAATTACTAACAATATTTTATTTTGGTACAAAGCTACTAAGGTACACAATATTCTTATATATTTTACAGACTATGGTTTTGATAAGGTTTCTTGTACAATAGTCATGAACAAATTAAATTAAGGCGACTTTCGCCTTAAAACCATAGAGCTCGAACTTGATCGAGTGATCCTAAACTTGTACCAATCATCTTCATGCAGCAATGAATCAGCTTTGCGCTTCTAACTGTGGGCGATTTAATGGCTATAATTTTAAATCGATATTCGAGCACTAAATATAGGTCATTCGATTTTGTCCGCTTATAGTATCACTATTATAAAAGAAAATAATCTGAGGGCTTAGTTAAGGCATTTTAATCTAAAAAACGCTTACCAAAAATTTACCTAAAAAAAAACAATATTTTCAGTCGTAAATTACAACATTCTTTTACTTTTAAGTTAATAACAAAAATTATGGTTCATATTAAACTTTGTAAAATGGGTGGCTACCTACCTAAATACTCTATTAATAGAAAAACTTGAAAGTAACTACCTACATAACTGAATTTAAATTAGATGTTTCATTAATTTATCTTCTCAGCGTTTATATAATTTCCACCACCATCGTAACTGAAATGAGATCATAAAACTCCAAAAGAAAAAGTGGCATCAGTTGGATGATATTACCTTTGTAATATTTCTCTTTGGATTGTAAAAGTCTTGTTAGTTTGGAATTGTTCCAAACACTTAGAAATATCTATAATGGTAATAAACTCAGTTTTTATGTTATCCTACGTCTAGTTTAGTCCAGTTGCCTTCTATCGTATAATTTATATAAGCCTGCTAAAGGTCGTGACTTTCTTATGAATAAAACTCTGTTATGGTTGTCTGCTTTAAAGAGATGGTTAGGTCTTGAATAAGGCGAAACAGTCAAACCTTTTTTTTATAAATTAATTCTATATAATTTTGGTACTCAGTTTTTTAGGTGTAATCTAGCGATTCATAAAATTAGAATTTAAATGCAAAACTAAAAGTAAAATCTCAATCATAAGCTTGTTTCATCTTAATTAGTAGTTAAATATCCTTTAAAAGTATTTCTACTGAAATGAAGAGGCGGAAACTTCTCTCATTTGATGGAATAACGTCAGCTATATGATGTAAGCACATAGATACTGGGATTCGTTGGGTAACCGTACGTAGCGGCGCGGTAGCCCAGTGGTCAGAGCATTAGACCGGTTATCTAAGGTCCTGGGTTTGATTCCCAGTCGCGCAATGCTCGGAGACCCGCGTTCCTTTTTCCAGTATCTATAACTTCAAAAGTAGGTACTTATATATTAACATCGCTATCTTGTTTGAATCTTCATTCATGCTATCATAACTTGTCAATATTTTTAACTTCTTACTAAGTTTAAAAAAAAATATAATTGAAATAAAAACGGCACTTTTAAAAAAAAAATTTTTTTAAATTGTGCACCACAACTGCATACTACTGGATGCTCGTAAATAACTCTACATTTGCGGGATCTCGTAAAGTTTCTCGGGATTTATCTCGATCAAGAAGTTTGTTATGTTGAAATAGTAGAGCTTAAGGCATAAGGTGCATTTGAAACATGGATAGATAAATATTCTAAGATAACTCAAAAGGTGCTTTTACCCTGGTAATATCAAATTCCCAGAGATATAGTCATTAAGCTGCACATAGAAAGCTAGGATATTTTTTCTATATCTTATCTAACTAATATTATACGTAAAGAGGAAAGATTTGATTTTTTGTTTGTGTGTTTGTAATGAATAGGCTCCGAAACGACTAAACCGATTTAAAAAACTCTTTCACAATTCGAAAGCTTTATCCACGAGTAACATAGGCTTTATTTTATTTTGGAAAAAATAGTGTTCTGTAAGATATTGCCACGGGAAAAACCATTTAGTTGCGGGTGAAACCGTAGAGCGGAAAGCTAGTTATACTATATACATGTTCAATAAACTTAGCACCTATTACATTGTAGCTATTTAATTAACACACAAAGTACTCACACATATAACAAAGGATCGTGTATGTGTCACTTTGCAAATTGCTTATTTTCGTTGTGTGTCAGATATCGTGTTACAACCGGGAAGCCCCATAGTTCGCCTGCAGACTTCAGCACATCCCTATACCTAATCGATACGACGCGACAACACTTACCTTATCGAGTAGGTGATGGACATCACTAATCCATCATCAGCTACAGACCCGCCAATATCCGGATTGATCCGGTTTCTGACGTGAAAGAGTAATCGCTCAAATGATATATAATACTTAATTGCTCATTCAACACTTAGGCATTGGACCTTTCAAAACAAAAGCAATTTGGGTCAGAGCTTAAACTTGCCAAGTTTTAAGCTAGGTAACCATAATTGGGAGTGATGAGGCATCCGAGAGCTAATAAATATGTCGCCAACACCTAAGACGGAGTAATTTGTAGTGTTATAGACGATGTTATGAAATATTTTCATTTACAGACATCCGAAGCGTGTCGGAATGGCCAAACATTGAGGTACCTTTAAAATACACAACGTCAGGTAAATGTAGGTAGGAACATTTTCATAAGAGAGATCAACATTTTGCGGCTCATATCCACTGGAGATGGAAAACCAACATTGCACTTCGGTGTGAGATTAAACTCGTTGGAATGAACATGTGATGAAAAATTTATTACATTTTTTAGCGTTAAACTTTTTCTATGAAATTGCGCAATTCTCAAGTATGTGTTATAACTTACAATAAAATGAGACCTTACCTATAGTAACTTACCTGTGGTATGTAAAAGTGTAGGTACAAGACTCTTTAAACTATTAGATTTATTTGCATTCTTTTCACGCATGATTGCGTAAAACAGTAATAACAACCAAGATTGACTCTCTTTCTAAGCGACCCATGTGCAAACGTGGATTTTTTACGACCCCTAAAACACGCGTTAACTCGCGACATTAACAATTTAATATACAGAGATAGATTTGCTAGATTGTTCTCGGATCTTCTGGGTCAAAGAAGTTACTGAAGTTACTGGAATGTAGCTGGAACTCACTGGAACGTTCCAAGTTTCTAAGACGTATATCGACATTGTATTGTAAGTTGTAACACACTTGGGAATTGCGCAATTTGATACATCGAACTGAAGTTAGCTCCAGAGACGCTATTGATAATAAATGTTTGAAACTTGGAAACTATTCATTGTGTGCCGCGATTTTCAAACAGCGATCGATCAACGTAAATCGTACGTTGCGTCGGCCATTTGCATTTCATGGCGTGTTGACGATTCGTAGCAACAAGCCATTTGTCACCGGCAGTCAAACATCTGCCACACGAGTCCACTACACGTATAGTACACGGTAGACATAAATAATAGCCTGTTGAAATTCAATGGGACATTAAATCGGTATCACAGAGTCGGCATTGAAACAACCGCATAAAATTTCAGGGTATTGTCTACGAATATTTTGATAGAAGAACAAACACCCCAAGATCCAAGATCCGAGGACGAAGTTTAAACGTTTTTTAGAAGATTTATCGAATAAAATACAAGAAACAGCGGGATGGATACACTTCCGATCAGTAGATAGTCGAAAATTCATTCGTTTGCCAGGCACGTAGCGACGACATTGCGTAAGACTGCTATAAAAGGGGTGCCGACAGAGTCCCAGACTGTACACAACTATTAGGCCTTTGGTTCGTAGCCAGAAGTTTCTAGACTTTTTCGGCGGGCTAAGTAAATATGATGCGTTAGATCATTTGTTTTATATGTACCTGAAATACTTCTTTACGAGTACAAGATTTCTATGATTGCGGCCGTGCATTAAGGGCGCGATACATTTTTTCAACATTTAATTTTGGTAAACAGTAGCGTTTCCAAAAAATAATTCCGAATTTTATAGCGGGAATATATTAAAATGTACAAATCGCAGGTTCAAAAAACTAGTCACAAATAGATGACCTTCACAAGCAGTCGCAAATCTCGGTATTACTTTAATATTTCAATACAGACTAATTTTGGGAGCAATCTTCTGTTTTTTGCGGTTGAAATTGAAGTTATGACTCGTAATTTTTAATACTTTTCTCAGTCAATCCAATTTGTGTATTTTAAATAAAAGTATGGCCATACAAAGAGGGTGCTTAGTGAATTTTACAAAGCAGAATGTCCTATTTTTTTGTTAAACCGTTTAAACGCAAGTCATCTGCATGATTATTGTGAGTTCAGAGCGCTGGATTTTTTTCTGTCATTACAACAATTTTACAGTATTTTTTTACGTTGGGCAATGTAAATTATACTTTTTGTGTTCATTTTAAAATAACATTTTGCAATGAGTTTTCAAAAGCGACTTTTTATAACGAATACAATACAAGAAACATATCACAATATTTCATTTTTGCCAAGATAACTTCTTATATTTTTTAACCCTTCAAGATGGCCTCCCTAAATAATCCATAAACCATGAAAACCCTATGAGCAAAGCCAAGCAGCCACTGGTGTTTTTCTAACGTTGTCGTTTATTCATCGTTGACCAACGGCAACATTGAATTTGAAAAGTAATATTGTGCAACCTACGTATATGCTCGTAAAACTATAGAATAACAGTTCCAGCCATCGATAGCTGCTTTACATCACAGGGACTATAGAAATAGACCCTCAAATGTTGTCTTTTCGATTACACTTTACGTTAACATGTGCTCTGACAAACTTATCAGAATCCATACAAGGTCAAAGGCATCTAATAATGTACTTGGGCTAATTGACATTTCCGACATCACATTAATATTGTTAATGAACAGTTCACTTGAAATATATTTAGTAATGTTATAATTATTATGCCATCAATCGTCTGTAATGTCTTCAAGTGACAACTAGTGATATGATACTAACTATACTTGTGACAGGAGTAATACGTAATGATTAGTTACTATAGTTACATATAAGTAAGGTAATTTTTAGATTTGCGCGATTATAAAACTTGAAATGAAACTAATTTTAACAGATAGTTAATAAATAAGAAATAAATTAATAAACGCGTAATAATCCGTTAAAATTAGTTAAGTTTTAGATAATTTAAAGTTTAAACGTTGCCAAATTTTGTCTCTCTTATCTAATTTTTCTTTGAACTCTTTACCCCAGCTTTTACAAACTTTTTCATATATTTTAATGCTGAAGCTTGTTCTACATACATCGTTTTCTATAAACTTTGGGTGCTGTATCAACTTCTAGATCCTTTATTAAAGTTTGAACTAGAACCAAGCAAGGCAGAATTACCTGGGCTTAAACTTATCCGGTATCGACTGCCCCCGACTAGGTTCTTGTTAAACTTGTAAAATGTAGATCGCATTAACATTTTAAACATGGCCCAGTGTTTGCCCACTGCACTCTTCCTACGGGTTAAGTGCAGTGAAGTTTCAAAGTATACTTTAGCCGTTCTATACCAATATTATAAAGAGGTTGAGTTTGTGAGTTTGAATGTTATGGGCAGGAACTACAAAACTATTATTTTAAACAGTAGGTAAAAGTATTTACCTTCATTTAATTATAAGATGGAGGATTTATAAGAAGGTTACTAATCTATTTTTGTTGAATCATTAGCTCGCGTTAACCTTTTTATTCCTTCAAAGCTGATTTAATTTTTTCAACACCACATTCTATTTTTATAGGCATATTCATTTGGAAATCCCCTTGTATAGATACCCAAAATATGTGAAGTGGTATTCTGCGTAAAGGAACGAAAAGGTTCATCATCGTAAAAGGGTCTGTCCTTATATTTCTCGAATTAACTGTAGACGATATACGAAAAAACGTAATATTTTAGCCAAGACTTCTTATAAGAAGTGGTTATTTGTCATTGTTATTTTAAAAGGTTATTGACATGCGGCCATTAGCATATCTCCATATATCTTGTCTCCATTAGACAATGTATTGGAGATGCTTTTTTGGAGATTCTTTTTTACATGAAGTATCTAAATACTTAAAATAAAAAATCTTTAAGTTTATTTTTTCTGTATAGGTAGGTAAACCGATAATTTATTTATCCTTTTCTAACGTAACATGTTTACTATTCCACTAGTGGTTGTATTAATCTAACGGATTTTAAAAGTTCATGGCCGAAAATTTCTAAACCTTTTTTTTCACTTAAGAGCAATAAGAAAGACCAGACATACAAACGGTTTTCGGTTGATGATGTTATAATCATAACCTTTGCTGTCCGTCTGTCTGTTTTTCACCATCCTTTTTCCAGTATTTCGTGAACGTTCAAGTTGAAATTAATCTATACTAATATTATAAAGCTGAAGAGTTTGTATGTTTGTTTGTTTGTTTGTTTGAACGCTCTAATCTCAGGAACTACTGGTTTGATTTTAAAAATTCTTTTTGTGTTGAATAGACCATTTATCGAGGCAGGCTTAAGGCTATATAACATCACGTTGCAACTATAAAGAGCGAAGAAATAATGGAAAATATGAAAACAACGGGGAAAATTATTAATCCTTGAGGGCTTCCGTTGCGTTCGCTGCGAAAACGGTTCTAGATACCAAAAATATATGTATGAAAGAATTAAGGGAACTTTTTACCGCGGGAAAACTTCGCATTCCCACGGGAAACCGACTTCTATGCGAACGGAGTCGCGAGCGGCCACTAGTAACAAATAAAGCCATTTAGTTTTATGTACTTTAACCCTTTTTAACTTGATCACCACACTAATATAGCACTGATTGTTGCAGTATTCTGTTCGCGGACATCGTGGGGTTCACGGTGCTCGCGTCGCAGTGCAGTGCGCAGGAGTTGGTGCGCCTGCTCAACGAGCTGTTCGGCAGGTTCGACCAGCTGGCTAATGTAAGTTGGCTTATGAAACTTTATGTGCATGTGAAATCGGCTTTACTGTCTTCTAAGGAAGTAAAGAAGGAATTTGTGAATCAGACAAAACTTATACGGCGGATCATATGGTTACAATGTTTAGGTATATCTTTTGTCTATTAAAATCCTTATCTGCTCTCTGCGAAAATCAAGGTTGCTAAATGGCGTGGTCACTAATGCCGATTACCTCCTCTTGCAGTATTAAGAATCTATAGACTCTTATAGAAACTCGAAAACTTCACTGCCTGCCTATCGGTTCCCCCCTAGGTATGCCACTGGATCACGGTGAAAGTAGGCAAGAAAAAACAAGAAGCCTGTGTACACCTAGGCTTTCCCCGCCTATTGTTGAAATTTAACGATCTGCTATTATACATTTTGTTGTTGATCGAAGGACAACCACTGCCTCCGCATCAAGATCCTGGGTGACTGCTACTACTGCGTGTCGGGGCTGCCCGAGCCGCGGACAGACCACGCGCGCTGCACCGTCGAGATGGGGCTCGACATGATTGATGCCATTGCGTGAGTTTCACAATTGTTTTATTTTGCGGATGAGCGTATTTTGTGATGTCATTTAAAGATTTTAGGCGTTTGATATGTACATGAGATACCTAGATTTTTAATAGTGTGCAAGACATCTTCGTATAGTAAGTAACATCGCGGTTTAGCCTCCGCGAAAGTGGCATACCTAAACTATCCCCGGCGTACCTAAATTAAGTAAGCTTAAATTAGTTTTATGACGGAGTCTTAAGGCCTCTGAGGAGATTTTCATTATGTTCATACAACTGTCAGGCTGTTCCAACGATGGGCTCCTGACTTATCTGTTGTTTAACTAGGAACTTTGGTGAAATAAGCAAATCACGTATTTTACTTGCATGGAGACGCTCAAGATGTTTTATCTCAAGCTGTCAGGGATCCGAAAAGTTACCTAAAAGATAGAACCATAAAGTTGATTTTCAAGATCACATCAAGCCACCAAGCACCCTCCTAGTGGCAGGACATCGTTACTAAACCCTTAGATAGAAATTAATAACGCAAATTGACAGTTCTTACACAAATACTAATCAATCTTCATTTACCTATCTAAAGTACGTAGAGGTAGGTATTTTATATAACTCAAATTATGCAAAACCATTTCTAAAGACAACTGTGAAATAGATTTGATTGTCTTGTAATTACCCAGTTCTCGACCATTGAATTGAAATAACAAAACAATTATCAACCAAGACTACAGACGTTGTCAAAAGAGGCTATACCAATAGACTTACAAAGGGAATCGCTCGGCCAATTAAGGACCAGCTTTTCACTGTACCGAAAACTTTTTATATTATCATTCAATTTATTATTTTTGGGAGATGTACTGGATTTTATTACTACAGCAGTCGTTGCAGTATTTTAATGATGTATTCAATCACGTTTAATGTGTTTACAATTAATGTAGGTCAGTATCGTATGGAGCGAATTGTGAGTGAAATGAATAGGTTGGTTAAATAAATGACGTTGGAAGACGCGAGTTGTAATTTCTGAAAAAATAACACGCTTCAGTTTTCTTCCCACCATGTGTTCAGCCATTTAAAAAAGCTTAGTAATTAGGCTAAAATTGAGCCTTTAGCATATGAATTTATTTTACACGAGTTTTAAAACAATATGAATATGAAGCCCGAGAATCCAACAAAGGAGTCATTCTGCCTTCTTAGAATATATTTTGTGTCTATTTCCTTTGTCTAAAGTTTATTTAAATGGCAATATTACCGCAGCTTGAAGCATGTGCCGACCTCGATCCGTCGATCCTAATATTAATGCATAGTTGTACCACAACTGATGTGAGACATCAGTTATATCTTGAGAGAAGATAACAGAAGCTATGTACGTTAAGGTTTGAAACGAATATTGTTAATGTATGGCCTAGGGACACGTTTAATAAAGACTGTACGTTACACTCCTATGCTGACCTAAATAATTTGTCAAGTACAAAAAAAAGAACTAACCGATTGGGTAACATATAAGTCAGTTCATGTAGCTTTATGTTAATGAGCACAGAATCCACATATTCTATCGTTTTCCAGACCACTTTATAATAAAGTACAAACATTTCAACTTAATATAAAATACAAAGCATATATTTAACCAACGGGTAACCAATATCACAAAACATCCACATATACATTAATGTTTTCTCTAATACGTCATATCCAATAAAGCTGTATGTGACAATAAATAATGTCCTCGAATATAATAAACGTATAATGTCTACGTCAAAGCATTTGTTTACACGCGGTGGCATATCGTGCCCACCGGAGCGTAGCGACTTGTGGAAGTACACACAACTAATTAATTAATAAAAAATAAAAAAAGACATTCAGTTATGCCAAAACTCTCTTCGAGAAGTCGAGTGAGACGCTGTAGAACGTCTTTGGCTACATTCTAGATAGTAATGTTCAAAATTAAAAAAAAACTTGTAATTGAACAAGACTGACAAAATAACGATCATTGATATTAACAGCAGACATACAATATTATATTCACGTGTGCTAAGGAATTAAGAAAACTCAGTTGTAGTTTAAAAGCTCGATTCTGTATTTTAGCATCAGTAAAGTTTTTAATTATGTTGTCTGTTTCATTTTAATACCTTATTCGGTTATTGAAAAATTCTAAAACCTTTTAACAACAATGTAATCGTACAAAAACGTAATATTCAGCCATTATTTAAAAATATTTGTTGCATCAACTTTCCGCGCAATAAAAACCTCACACAGCGGCTGAGTGTACATTTCAAGCTTATCTGAACATCGAGGCAGCGAAACGCGTTCTTTGTGATCACAATCCCGTTCTGTCCGCGATCGCGCTATCCCGGACTCCTCCGGGATCCCGCACACGGAAAGGTCACTCTTTGCGTATTATTGTCGATGGATAAACAATCAGGTTGATGCTTTATAAATAACTTCGACGTGGGTTGCACTGTTAGCCCGTTGTTTTAGAGACATTCTTCGGGATGTTAATGCTTTATGTTGCTGTTGATATTGTTTTATTGAAATTACGTAATAACGATATGGCAAATGGATACTCTTGTGTGGCTTCAGTCTGCAGATAGGTAACTATATAAATACGCTTCTCTTACTTATGATAACGAACGTTTTATTCATAGTCACATAAAAATCAATACGATTACTTTAACAGCGCCCTCCCAGAGAGTAGAGATACAAAATATCAAAGTTAAGTGTCATTTACATACTAAAGGGCAAACACAGTTATTCTCGTGGTAAGCGCTCCTACAATCCTACTTCCTACTAACATTATAAACGTGAAAGTTTGTATGGATGGATGTTTGTTACTCTTTCACGTAAAAACTACTGGACGGATTTGGATGAAACTTAACAGTAGTATACAAGTAGTTTATACATCAGAATAACACATATGGTACTTTTTACCGCGGGAAAACTTCTCATTCCTACGGTAAACCGACTTCTACGCGAACAGAGTTGCGGGCGGCCACTAGTGAATAATAAGGGGGAATATTTTTTCTACTACAACTTACTGCAAACACAAAAAAAACCTAAATACCTACTCACATTTATTCTACGTATTACCTACGCTTATCACTAAGTTGTGAAAATGTTATCAAATGAATTTAATATTTCAATCGACAATAGCCAGCGATGGTATTTGAAACAGAAGATGACCGCAAATGCAATGAACACCCGCCATCTACCTGACCGCAGGCTTCAAAGATAGTTTGCTATTGCATATCTAGCCACAATTAAATATTTCATCTAGATTACTAAATCACAGCTAAGTATATGCGGAAACGACGATCCTTGTTAGGTTTTTAAATGCATTATATGGCTGTATATTGTATTTATTACAAGGGGGGGAAAATACCACTTTCGAAGCCTGAAACCATGTATTCTTGAGCCTCAATAGTAACTAAATTCACTAACAGGGTACCCAGAAAACTCAAATAAAAAGTTAGTAAGGACTATTGGCGTACTTGTACTTGTTGGACTTGAAGTCGGTTTCCCGTGGGAATGAGATGTTTTCCCACGGTAAAAAGAACCCTATGTGTTATTTTGATGTATCCCTCTGATGTACCACCCCAGCAATGCCCAGTTTTTGTTTTCGGAAGCAGTCTCTTTACACCCCGTATGCAATCTTTATTAGTAAGTTTGCTCATTAAAAAAAGTAGACTTAGCACATTATGACAGTGTAAGACATTGAGAATATCTTTTAGATTATACAACAGTCAAATGAAATAAGTGACGGATTACTAAGTTTCTTTTACACAAAGAAAATAATAATAATTTAAACACTTCTTGAAGAAAACTAATATTTATTAACAGTCAAAAAAACAACAAAACGTAAATCACAGTTGAAACATACTCGTACCTTTGACCTTTACCTATTTATTATATTCCACGATTTAGTTATTTTTTATTTATAAATATGATTAGAAAGAGCAAAATAATTATACTTAGGCCAGATAGTATTTTTACTTTTTTAATTTACCTAATTACGCCCACACTACGGGAACGTACCTTAATTACCTTACATTTTCAAGTAGGTATTATGTTGCTTAAAATGTCTTTAGAAGTTTCCTACGATACGTCTGTAATGTAGGTTTTGTCTAATTAATTAACAAACAAACTCTTGAGTCTTGCTTGGTAGTTATGGGATAGGGATGTTTATAAAAAAATATCATTATGTCGTCCTTATGACGTAAATAAAACCAGTGTGAGTCGGAATAGCCGTACTAATCGGCCAATTCAAAAAGCGTCGTTGTGCGTTTTGCACTGCGGTGCTTTCAGGACCGGGGCGAAACGACGAAACACCCTAAATTAAAAATGTTCACTTAATTCTAAGAACATTATTTAACCCAAGAGTCAGTTAACAAAATATATGTGTAAACATAACGCATGAATAACGTAGAACCTATTGTTTAGATTATCAATCAAAATGATATATTAACTGTAAATAACGTGTCTGTAACTCATTTATTCTGTACTAACCGCTCGTATACGCCTCGTTAATGGAAAATCGGGGCAGAAGAGCCTTCGATGGCAAGATAAATGTTAATAGATGGATTTGGGATCAACAGGAAACGTAGACAAATAACACATTATTGCGATCCTACCCGAAATCGGGATATTACAATACAATATGTGTTAATATTTATAGAAGGTCAAAGTTCACACTAGATTGAGAAAGTTCATGTTTCTCCGCTGATTTTGTGGCTTGGATTTCGTAGGAAAATGTTCGTCAAACCACTAGGAGGTCTATTATTATAGAAGTAGATAAGTAGGTATTAGAACTATTTACTTGAAATTTTACTAAAAATACACTTTGGATGTCAATTATGCAAGCAATAATATCAGGTAACATGATAATTTTTTTTTTTTTTTTTAAATGAACAGTTTAATCTAAATACAAATAACAACTTAAGAGCCTCTTCATTGAAGCGTGCGTTAACGGCACCTTAAATTAACGTTTATTGTAGGTTAGTACTCAAAGCTTCAGTGAGGTTTTTAAAATATAAACTAATCCTTAAATTTTACTTCACGGAAACAGGAAAACTAATTAGCCATAAATGTTATCCGTTGGTAGGTACTTGTAGGCGTAATAGTAAACTATATAGATTAAAATATATATTACTTATTACCAGTAAACTTACAACCGAAATATTTTTAGGGTTTGAATAGCTTCTTGATAAGTAGGTATAATTTATGATTTTCTGACTTTAGGAAACTTACTTTCTGCCAACCTGCACTGACCCAGCTATCCACCACGATTAGGGATCAATCTATCACTTTAATTTAGGGGAAGGCCAACTTTTAGGGCGTAAAAGCATATACGCTGATTATAGAGTAAAAAACATGAATGGTAGAGGATTCCTTATATCGTCAGACATAGTTACTAATTATTGGTAACTAATACCTAAACGTGTATATTTACCGAGAACAAACGTTGACTTTGAATATGTTTCAGACATGCCAATATGTAAGCAATTTGCCTTAACGTTGAATGAAAGGAAGCTCTGTCTGGCCTTAAGGGTAAAGCGCAGCAATATGTACAAAAACAAACAAAATGGCGCAACTCATATCAAATCCACAGCTGTACCGCGCGGAATAAAACTTTGTTTATAAATCGTAACCTTCAACTAAATCAAACCTTATTTTCAAAGCCATAAAAATGAATGTCGATTGACAATCGATTCCGTATGATTGCACTCGTACTGCGTTTACACAAATTGAAGTTGTGAGCATATTCAATGATGGTATATTTGAACACGGGAAAGCAAATTAGAAATTATTCACAAATTAGATCATGGACGGTCGTTCAACTTTTCAATTAATACTTAGTTTGTGATCAATACAGAAATTTGTTTGCGATCAAATTGCTTCGTCCGTAATTACGGGGGTAGTACTATCTCATTTTTAAAAAAAAATTTAGCTAAACATTCCGTAAAGGTTTGTAACCCCGCCCCGGTGCGGTGGTGTCGTCAATGGGCGATTTGCTCCAACTTGGGGTGCTTGCCCCGGTTTATGTGGGACAATATGTGTGGGGCAAATTGGCCCTTGGAGTGTGTGGTTAGTGACCTGAGTAATCCTGGCCAAGATGAGTCTTTGGAGGGATGACGTCAAATGTCACATGATCAGATGAATAGCAATCGAGTAGGGCTTAAAAACGTATACAGGGACCGGGCTTTCTGCATATTAGATTAAGTTTTTATCAAAATATGCAACATAATTGGCAATAGCACTCTAAAGTTCAAAGGTACAACCCTTCTACAACTTTATGTTATGGCTCACATTTCTGAGAAAATGGAGTCTTGTCAGACTGACATATATCTAATGAATGGATCTTTTTCTCCCATTTAAGCTACATTTAATTATAGGATGCTCTTATTGTATGGTTAACTTACTATAAAATTAAGTAACCAAAGTTAAGGTAACCAATGATTATTGTGTTCGAGGAATAATTAAACTATCGCAACGGTTTTTAATTTGACTGCATCGAAACAAAATTGCAACCCACGAATGCCTCTTTACCTCCGTTTTAATTGCTCTTCCCTTCATTTTAAAACTTTCACGCTTTATTTTTGTTTACATTGCATTTGTTGCTGTGTGGGAAACTTTTTATGCAAAACATAATTGTATTTCTTCGCAAGTGTGTTGAAAAAGTGCGTATGGTACACGTGAGCAACATGTTCATTATACACTTGGCTGACTTACGCCTAACAACTTTGCACAATTGTATATTGTATATTTCACGTAAAATTGCAAGCAGAAAATAAGACAATTTTAATATCTCTTTTGCTATTCTGCAGGAAGGCATGTACCCAAACTAATTTGTTTTTTGTTTCATTATTACTAAACAATTCTTTAATTACTTGAAATACTGTTAAACTCGACTAACAATCACTTTTATTAGCTAGTATCCTTTGGAGAGACCTAACAAAACAAATTAATCGATCTGTCTGTTTGTTGGAGGTACTAATGACGTACTCAGCTCGTTACTGGTATTGACAGAGTTCGCAATGAAATAAACCCCGAAGGTGTAATCCATTTATTTCTTTGTTACACAGAAGTTTCTAGTAAACAACCTGCTTAGAAGAGTCGAAAGTCAAACTTACTGTAAGTTGTAGAATCTTTCCTTATATAATTCTTTACTGAAATAAAGTTTCTGTAATGTGTCGATAGATATCACTTAGCGATAGTTTTGTACATGAAGTTTGTACGATTTTGAACAGCCTTCATTCGTGTAATGCCATTTTAGATGTTAGGTAGATAGCCAAAATCAGTTAAAACAATTTCAAGCACCAAGTAACTATTCATATTTCAAAACGTATATTTTATCGTTACATTAGAACTAGGGTGTAAAATGTAACGTAAAACTATGTACCTATATTTATTATACGGAAGTATGTACGAGCAAATAAAAATCTAAGGTTACCATTACAAATACAGATTGAGATTTGTCACTATGTATCAATTACTTGATTAAACATATATATTATTTAGATATCTAGTGAGTGAACTAAAAACTGGTTATATAAGAAGTCCTAAATCTATTATAGTATATAAGTACATTGGAATTGTAGGGTTACTGTACCAATGTGTTAAAGGCATATACCTATGAGTATTTGAAGGTAATAGCTACATAACTGGTAAACTGTTTGTGGTCATTTGACCGAAGTATTGCGTTCGACAGTTCAGGAAATAATCCGTTAATATTGTTTCACCAATGAATTACAATATAAACTCAAATCGAAAATAATAGCTTTGTTTGTACGCAATATGATAAAATACAGCTTTGTTTTCAAAATTATCATTTGATCTCTTTTTTGTCCAAAGTTATATAAATATCTAATTTATGAAAATATACGCAGAAAACTCCCGTGGCAACTAAATAAAAAAGCTCTCATTTTCGTAATAACTCAAGATTTGTAAAACAAGGAGATAAAATACTTATTCTAAGTAATTTATTTCGTCGCTCTCCAGTGTGGTTCCCTCATTTATGAATTTAAGACCGGTATCATCAAAAGCCTCTACTTGCTGAGATGTCTTTTAATATTGTAATGTAATTAATACTCGACATAATTAATTTGAATTATAATTTAACAAGCTGACGTCGCTATACCATCTGAAGAGCGTAACATTGTCGTTTGCAAACGTAAGAAGTTAATTAAATCGTTTATACACGTGCTGTGTGTCTGTCTATATGTTTAGGGTGATGTGGTTAGTTTCTGAGACGGTGCTTAGTAGTTAGATTAAGTTAATTAAATTATATGCTGCGATGAGACTGGATTAGGCGCCTAGCAGATCAATCCGAGTTAAGGCTTTGATGTGACGTATTCAGACTACAGACGAGCAAGTGTGATCAAGTTTCCAGGCGACGTGATACCACGTATTAGATCAGCGGATCTCAAACTTTCTTTGGAGACGGATTTTTTTCGAAAAATAAATATTTGTTTAGCAAAATCTAGCTATTTGTGTACTTTTATTAATAGGATAAGTATGGAACCAATCACATTACAGACATATTCACTTTAATTAACACATGGATGTTACCTAATGCGAAGTATGATGATGCTTTTTAATTTACTACAGATATTTACCTCTTTAGTAATTTAATCGTTCTCCAACAGAAGCACTGTTCCACCGAGCAAACTTTGAGAATTGCTGTACGTATTAGATTATAGGAACTTCGCTCTCTACACAAGTTAACAAATAGAAGATGACGTAACAAGTATTTTCCTCGTTCCTCGATAAATTTGTATCTACATTCTGTTAATACTCGGTTTTGTATTTCTTCAGAGCCTTTTTGGAGCTTTTGCCGAAATTCAAGGCTCATTTGTTCTTGTTTTATTGTTGATAACATGCTTACAAATGGAAATAGAATAAATGTTTTCATATTTTGATAAAAACACAATTTTCCATCAAAAGATTTTAACATGTTCGGTACATTAACAAAACAACTTTAAAATGGTGATACCTACCTACTATAGGTACTGTATTAAGTATTTTCGCTTTTTACATCCGAGTCTGGTTCCAATTCTTGAATCAATATGTTCTCAATCACATTAGGTAATCACGTTTCAGACGACTTTCAACATTCTAAAAACATCACTAGTTCGAATTCAAGATTTATTCGTAAAACAAATTCGACAGGTACCTACCTTACCCACGCAATGTTAACATGCACTCGTTACCTACCTATTTCATGTTAATTTATTTACCTACCATTCCATCCACTCTACAAAAAACGCTATTACTTCTGCTTATTTTTCTCTCTAGCGTAAACGAAAAAAAATACGCGGCCGGTTTATTCCTGGGAAAATAAATGAGCTAGTTTTTATAGCAAACCGAAGAGCTACGTCTAAATATTTGTCCAACTCTTCGCCTGTTAAAAAACTTTGAGAAATTACTGCGTTTGCTGAAAACGGTGTTTTGTTGAAGTTGTGCAACTTTATTTTAAAAGTTCACCAAGTTACAGAAGCTGCTTTGTTTTGCGATTCCAAAGTTACCTTTTGAAATATCTATTGTATATTTAATTGAGTTTTCTTTAATTTTCTTCAACTACAAGGCACTCGATGTTCACTTAAGCATGAATTTTTTTTTCTACGTCTTTTTACAAACGAAATATTTTTCTGACGAGGAGAATACTTTTTTAAATTAAAGAATACCTCACGGTGTTAAAACAGAAAATTATTTTATTCTCTTCGTTCACGCGATATTATATCGTCAGTCCATACAAATGCTATTTTAATACCATTGCTTCGGCACATTTGTTTCGAATTAGTTCAATAATTGACGCTATCGTAACTGTGCGTTTTACGAGGCCTGAAAATATGCAATTTTAGAATACCAAACCAGCAGAACATAGGGATATTTTACTACAATGGCAATGGCTTTGTTAGATTCGTGTACTAAAGATATGTACAGCATCTATTAAATAAAGAGCAACTTGATGTTAGAATGAAAAGTCAAATTTTTGGTTGCTCATTATTTTAAGAATACTACTAATATTATAAACGTGAAGCTTTGTGAGTATGGATGTATGGATGTTTGTTACTCTTTCACGTAAAAACTACTGGACGGATTTGGATAAAATTTTACAGTAATACTTTTTACTGCGGGAAAACTTTTCATTCTTATGGGAAACTTAAGACACTAGTAACTATATGTATAAATGGATACCTAATCATTCCAGATAGATAGCTCTGCATAGGTCCGACATTGTGCTGACCCGTATACCATACCAGACTTACAACGAATTATTTGTTCCAGTTCTGTGGTAGAAGCGACAGACGTGCACCTCAACATGCGCGTGGGCATCCACACGGGCCGCGTGCTGTGCGGCGTGCTGGGCCTGCGCAAGTGGCAGTACGACGTGTGGTCCAATGACGTCACGCTCGCCAACAACATGGAGGCCGGGGGAGAGCCTGGGTAAGAGGCTTGGGAATATCCAGCGTCTCCTTAATAAACGCTATTTAAACCACTGTTAATAATATGTTTTGTCACTGTCTGTTACCAAAGTTGTCAAATAGGATTGACAAAGACAAAACATGGTTCTAATGCAGGCTTCGTTGATTAATAAGGTGCTTAACGTAGAACTTGGACTGAACATATTATTCGCGTGGAAATTAAAATTAGCCTAAACTAAAGCAGCAACAATATCAATGTCATTCCCTGATGTAGCTTTAAACTGGTTATAAATTTTAAAATCACTCTACCTATAAACAAGCGTGAAATAAACAAAGTTTCCATTACAATATCATTATGTCTACTTCTCCTTATTTTAAAAAACAGAACAACTCAAGAAAATGCTTCAGACAAATAATTTTCTATTATCTCGATCTTTCTCGGAAATTCTCTTAAGAAATTTTTATTTTGTAGCTTCTGAATATTAAATTTCGTTGATACCTTAAATGTGTGGGTAGGTGAGTTTATTAGGTTTCTGTTAGCGTTAAAGATTTCGAAGAAATTGCGAACCATTTTAAGTAACATTCTTCTGGCTTTTGGGGCATAGGAGTTAATTTTTTTCTCAATATTCGTTTAATTATTTAGAAAAGACGGTTGTGTCGGTGTTATAGCTATTACGATAGTCAATATTGTTCGGTTCTTTAAGTGGTTTCAAGTAAAAAACAGCGTTCTTTATTCCATAACATCCTGCGAAAATGGATTCACTTTTTGATCAATGGATCGAAAGCCTGACTAACCTACCTACATTTTAAAATCGTATTTAAAACATTGATTAGTTAAGGTTTGTTTTGTCATACACAAAATTTGTCACAAAATAATGACAGAGACAAGCCATGTTTTGGCCAATCCTGGTTCCATTATTATGTGTGACTAGTGGCCGCCCGCGACTCCGTTCGCGAGGAAGTCAGTTTTCCGTGGGAATGATAAATTTTCCCGCGGTAAAAAGTATCCTATATGTTATTCTGATGTATAAGCTATATTACTGTAAAGTTTCATCAAAATCCGTTTATAGTTTTTACGTGAAAGAGTAACAAACATCCATACATCCATACTCACAAACTTTCACGTTTATAATATTAGTAGGATTATGATTAAGGCAGTTAGTAGTAAGTTCGTATGTTCTCTGTCTTTATACCATTACCATCCACGATCCTCATTGTTCTCTATTTTCCAGTCGAGTCCACATTACTCAGGCCACGCTGGAGTGCCTTGGAGGGACTTATGAAGTGGAGTCAGGCCACGGAGCCACCAGGAACGCATACTTGAGGGACCACTCCGTACAGACCTACTTCATCATACCACCGCCTAGGAGAAGAAAGGTAAATGATTCTAATGACAACAACATAAAGCAAAGCGTAAACTAGACCATAAAGATTATGTCATCTGTATTTTTTAATTAGATAGTTAATAGTCGAGCCACTGCCAATGAAATTCTAAATGCTTTTAGAATTTAGGTAAAAGAAGCTTGCAAATTTTGCTTTGTCTGATCTTGAAAGTAGATTATGGTAAAATAGTGCTTGTGACCCTAAGTTTTATAGTTAAAAGGCAACCTGACGTTCTAATGTATTCAACTGCAATAAAGCTTCAGTCACTTTGAATATGCTAAACGTATCATTACAAACTTGACCTAGAAGGCTTGCCAAAATCAATCGTTATGCAATGTTAGGCTGTACTTGCTCGGTTTCTTGGAAGTAGTATTAAATTTAAAAGGTAAAGTTATAAATCTTCTTACTAAAAATTATTGTTAAGAAGACTTCAGATTACCTCGTACTGTCTTTGACTTTGGATTTCCACCTCATTTCAAAAGCGTTTTTGTTTCAGATGTGCCTTACAGCGACCGTAGGTTCCGGCTCGGCATCCCGTCGCAAGTTGTCCTTCAAGAACGTGTCCAATGTCGTGGTTCAATTGCTGCACTCCATCCGATTCAATGTGGACGTACCATTCTCTAACATGGCAGCGTCACCGCAGGAACTGAAGGCCAACGTCGCTAGAAAGGTACCGTAATGCCAACAGCGACATCTAGCGAGGATCGATCGCATTTTAAATTCGACCACGATGCATCGTGTTGTGTTAGATCATTCTTTGAAGTCGACAATGCTCCTGACTTACGAACTCAATTTGATTAGAACTTGCAATACTGTCCTTCTTTCTTACTGATTAGTTAACTTACTTTCGGCAGTATGTCAGGAGTGTTGGCATTGACCATAGGCAGCAGAATGTTTCTTTTTAATAACTATGAATCAAATTCGTGAGTCCTTATTGCACATTCAATATTCAAATGCACGAGACAAAGCGACATAGCTTTTGTCTATAGTTTATCGATCTTCAGATGTTTTGTGAACTCGTTTCTACACTGAAGAGTAAAAAGGAAGGTAAGTAACCTGTTTGATATATTTTTTATTTGATTTTCTAATTTTGATAATATATAAGACTAAAATTAGTCTTAACAGTTGGTTTGGTAAATAAAGACAGCAAGCTACACAAGCACAAAACCACAGCGATTACGTAAAGTAGTTAGAAGTAGGTAATTGTAGAAATCTAAAAATATATTAACTGCCACACATTTATGTAGGTGTATGTAATGTTAGTAGGATTATATTTACGTAGCTAAGTAGTTTTAAAAGTAGCTCATTAAACATGAAACACAAAGGAACGTGATCACTTATTCTTTAAAGTGCTCTCAAATCTTTTGAAGCTCCGTAATAAGAATACCGAAGAACAATTATTTTTGTCTGTCATTTATCATTCGGATTTATAAACGCCACGTGTTTTTACAGTTTTTTTTAGCATTTTTACCTTCAGAATAGATCAATTCATTTTCGTCGATTTGAAAGATAGATTATGATCACACCCACTAATTCTAATTAAGTAACTAAGATTAACCGAACTAAACAGATTATTGATGTCTAAGTACGCAGATATGTCACCTCTCCAACTCAATGTCGTATAAGTTATTGTATAGGTACTTCAAATACAAGGGGTAAAAAATATTTTACATGCTTTATCACCCAGTAAACAAAATCTAAACCAACTAGTATTTCTTGGCTCTATATATCTATCTTAGGAATTAGCCAACTCGTATTCTGTGGCTAACCCAAATAAAAGCCACCTGAAATTCCGCGTCTCATCGTAATTTAAGCCTGGTATCTTACGGCTCGCTGTCTGTGTGAGCCTGCTGGTATCCCATGACTTGCAAGCCAGCATTCCTAAGCCTGCTGGTATCCCATGGCTGGCTGTCATGTAAGCCAGCATTCCTAAGCCGGTGGTTGGCGTAGGTGCTGGACCTGCAGCGAGCGCTGCATGCGGAGCCCGGGTCGGTGGAGGCGCAGCGGCTGGCGGCGCTCCGAGGGGACTCCGTGAGCACCGCCGCCCCCCAGCACCACACCTTCGACGCCGTCATGCACCACGCACTCCGCACCGCCCCCGCCCCCACGGTCCTCAATATACCGGCCTGCGCAATTTACACCACCAGTGGACGAATCTTTAAAATTTTTGCGCCCGGAATTGTTAAACTATTTGACGTTTGCCTATTACACAATAAGTTTTCTTCCTAATTTTGGTACAAATGTCTCAAAGCTTTGGTAATAGGCATGATGACTGTGAATAAAATACACAAAAATTATGCTACCATCTAATGAAACGTAAATAAAATATTAAAAAATAACAAGGTATTATTATAATTAAAGCGAGATTAATTAATATTTTTAAAAAATAAATCTACAAAATACTACAGTCCGCCATGATATTCTGAACGCCAATCAGAGCGAATGACGTCACTATTGAGCATGGTTCCCAACTTAGGGGTTTTCCCCCCAAATTTAGGGGGTAAATTAGTGGGATGGGATTTTTTTTTATTTTGTTTTTATTCTAAAAATTAACAATTTAGTTTTTTCTTATTGCTTTTTTAAAAATAGTCAGAAAAATAATTTATTTTTACTAAAATAATCGGTTATAGATATTATACGACCGTGCAGATTCCTTCTAAATCTTGAAAAAAAGAAGTTGGTAGATCTACCTACTTTTCGAATTGAGTTTGGTCAGAAACTACCAACTTTTAGAGTCGTACGGAAGGATTTACAAAAATTCGAGTTGGTAACACTGCTCAAGAGTGACGTCAAAATTGACGCCATGACACTTTGGAGCGTTTTGGTGGGAATTTTAAACATAAAATTTTAAATTGATTTTTTTCATATAAATCATGCTTTTTTTTCCGAAATATGATATTTTTTACAATAAGTATATATTTCTGAATATGATACAACAGTTTTTCAAAATCTGTCATCATGCCTATTAAAGCTATTATTAACAGGGTCGCGGGTACGGGTATAAACAACTATAGTTGACAAAACTTGTGCCCGAAGCCTTATACTTTACGTATAAATTGAGCAATGTAATGAATGTATTGGGAAATAAGTAAGCAATTTCGGGTCGTAAAATGAAATCCAACCAGGCCAAGTTACATTTAAACTTGGTATCAGTTTGAACTTTAAAGATTCGTTTAGAATTTACTGCAGTTTTAAATGCAACTAATAAATAAGCTATTTCTTTTTATAAATTGCGCAGACTTATGATATGAAATCGATTAGATATATATTTAGGAGCAAGCTCTAGGCACAGTAGGCACTTTCCTCTAGGTCTGTTCACTAAATTGTCAATGATGCTTGTACGCCCTGGGCAGCACTTTAGGGATGTCTTAGCTCACAGTTATAGAAATCAAGTTTTTTCCGTTACTTCATGCTTGAATAATGTACGTGAAATGCATCGCCTCGGTGGTGGTGATGCATTTCATATCTTTTATGTGTGAATGATAACCTCGCTTCACTGGTTTTAGTAGTTAGTTTTCTGAGTGGTGGTTTTCGAGCTAAATCTTTGCCGCTTTTTTCATAACGAGCTTCTTACAAGATTTTGTCATGGTTTTGCGATTTAAACAAATGCTGAGTACAGGATCGCTTCTCCTTCCTTTAGGATCTGGATCAACGATCCAGTTTTCGATTATTTCACTTTTTAATGAAAATCTAAATGTTGTTCACCGTCCGGTATTGGGTCCTCTTGTTTTTCCGAATTCTTACTTCATTTTAGTTGCTGGTCTTCTAAGTTTGTCTTCACTCATTGTTAAGCACTTTCCTTTCTTATTATTCGATGCCAAGGTAAATTCAAATTAACTTACGAACGATTTAATAATATGAGAGTTACTATTTCAAAGTAAATTTAGAAGATAACTGTTTCATTAAGAAGTCTGAAGAAACTTTAGGGAGTACATTGCAAATGTATTTCTAATGTGTGCGAGACCGCAGCTCACCAGCAACTAACTTAGTGCGTCTGCTCGTTATTTTTCAGATATTCCGACCTTGGACTTTAGTTCCACAACAAAACCTCGCTGAAACAGTAAGACGACAATGTTGTTGTGTATTTGTACCCTCTCACCGGGTTCACTCAATGTGTTCCCAGATAATGTAGGTCCTCAATCGATGTGGATCACTCCTCGCGAACTGTCACACTATTACAATAATAAATCGATAGGGAAGATAAATGCGAGCACACTATTGTTCACTGTCACCATTTCTTTACTGGTCTTTCTTTCAAAATTGTTATAATTTATTTGTGAAGAGTGTTTTGTTTTTGACAATAAATCTGATGCACTGAACTGTGTTTCACTCGGCGTCCCAGCTACCGGCACTAGAGCATGGCATGGACCTTGACTGTATCGACTAACTAACCTGCATGGATTTCACCTGTTCCTATTAAACTTTACATTTAAGATAGTTTAATGACTTCTTAAGTTGTGTGACAATTTCCAACTTGAATGAATATCCAATATGAATTTATCTTTAGTAACAAAAATCGTGCACATATTTTACTATACCTACGTGGAAATTGACACACGATTTGAAAATCTTACGATCTACTGATTTTTGTCTTAAACAACCTATTAAAAAGAAATCAGTTTCTAATCTTGAGACTTGAGAATGTTGATATCTTGAAACTATCAAAACTGAATCCGATATCTTACAATACTTTTGTCTGTGTTGTTCATGTTTCATCAATATTTTAATCTTCGCTGCTTCGGAGACGGACTTGATAACTCTAAGGTCAGTTCTACGTTAGACGAAGCATGGAGTCCGCATGATGTGGGCCCTTCCTCTGTGTGCCCTGTCATCGATGTTCTTCCTACTGGTACCTTCCTGGACTATTCCGATAGTGGTAGTGCACCTTGAAGTCATGTTAGTACTAGGCTTGAACTTGTGGTTGTTTTCACAGAATAAGGTAACGGAGAAGTTCAAGCGTCCGTTAAAGAAGCGTCACTCGTCTGTGTATCACCAGCCTACAAACCGCGTGAACAAGTTCCTGGCGCAAGCTATCGATGCCAGGTCCGTGCATCGGGAGCAAGCCACGAATGTGCACCTCCTGACGCTATGCTTTAAAGATTCAGAAAAGGAGGCACAGGTAACAACAAACTAAAATATGAATGTAGAAACTTAATTAGAATTCTCCAATTTTGTTGAGCGTTAAAAGTTTAAATATAAAGTAGTTCACCAAGTCAGAGAATTGTATCATCTTTCCTTAGCTTTGTAGAACTGTGTCTCAAATATGACTTGCTTCTTTTGTCAGTATCGAGCTTCAACTGACGGAGGCTGGGCAGGATCCCTCGCGGCCGCCATAGCAGCTCTAATGGCAACTGGAGCCCTACAAGCAGCCATCCTTCCTCGCACTACTATACTGCTTCTTCTGTTCGTAACCGCCTTTGCTTGGTCTGCAGCAGTACTGGCCCTGACTCTGGCCGCAAGACTTAGACTAATACCTTGCGATGTCTCAGGACCTTTTGCTCTAAGAAACGCTATAACTACATTCACGATCATTCTCGGCTACGCTGTTGGACAAGTTAACGTCGTAAGTTATTAAATAATAGTTTAGATACGTAGTTTTTAGTAAGAACTTCATTCTATCTTGAACTTCCTACTTACTTTCCAGATAACATGTAGAGAGGTAGATGTCTGCGGTAACTTAACGGAAAATGCCACATCTCCAGAACATATCGCCTCCAACTTATGGAAAAGCGCCGACCATAGAGCTTGCCCTGTCCCATTATACATCACCCTGGGTTGTTGTCTCAGCATGTTAACAGTTGCAGTGTTCTTAAGGTTGCCAATAATGATAAAAGGTATTTTATTGAGCATGATGACGGCAGGTTACGTGGCTGTGATAATGGCATACCATAAACATCTGTTCGATTGTTACGATCTCATGACTGAGTAAGTTATTCAACCTCTTCGTTAGTTATGTCATTTTCTTACACCAGAGATTAACCATTATTATTTTTTTTAGTCCAGGGGTAATAGGATCAGCATACGTGTCTTGTGCTTGGACGGTAGCTCTGGCATTAGCGGTTTTACTTCATGCGAGACAGACTGAATGGACCGCAAGACTAGACTTCCTGTGGCAGATACAGGCTGGGGAAGAAAAACGAGATATGGACGCTTTGCAGGTCTGATTACAGCAAAGATATACGAGTTTAGATCGTTTAGGTTCTTTTATAGAACTTATGTTTTTTTTCTGTTTTGTTCCAGGCTTCAAATAAAAGAATATTGTTCAACCTTCTACCAGCCCATGTAGCCACGCATTTCTTAGACAATCAGTTCAGGCCTAACAACATGGTAAGTTCCAACCTAAAGGCTTTATACTGGACTTTATTGTACTAATTTAGTTCTCATGACGTTAAGGTCCTCTTTTTGATATTTTGTTCAATTTTATGACAGGAATTATATCACCATTCGTACCAGCGTGCAGGAGTCGTGTTTGCGTCTATAACTAATTACCATGAGTTCTACATGGAGTTAGATGGCAACAACCAGGGCATGGAATGTCTTAGGCTGCTTAATGAGATCATTGCTGACTTTGACGAGGTAATAGAACGTAGTTAGTTACTTTTGGATTGAACTCTTATATGCCACGTGGCTCTGATAGACATCTGGAGCCTATCCTTTTAAAATAACAACGACGGTTAACCGTGTTTAGTGTCTTCTATTAACAGTTCTTCTATTTCAGCTTCTAGGAGAAGATCGTTTCAGTGCAATAGATAAAATCAAAACCGTTGGATCCACCTACATGGCTGCTATAGGCCTCATCCCTGACATGAAGATGAGTGACGATGCCAGCGCCAAAAAACACATGGCCACATTAGTAGAGTTCGTATTCGCTATGAGAGACAAACTAAAAGATATCAACGACAACTCGTACAATAACTTTATGTTGCGTGTCGGTGAGTAAATATACCACTGCAATCTCGACAGCGTTCCAAATATCTTGGCTACTTTGTTGTTTTGTTTTTCAGGTATTAATGCGGGACCAGTAGTAGCAGGGGTAATCGGAGCAAGAAAACCTCAATATGATATTTGGGGTAACACCGTGAATGTCGCTTCTCGCATGGACTCTACAGGACTACCAAATCACACGCAAGTTACAGAAGAGGTGTACCACATTCTAAAAGATATGCCTTATCAATTTGTCTGCAGAGGGAAAGTAAAGGTTAAGGGCAAGGGCGAGATGACGACATACTTTTTAACTGATAGAGCGACATCAAATGGGACAGTTCAGAATGGTCACAATCCGAATCCGCCGACTGCTTACGGTGGAGTTGCAACGCCGTTAGCGATGATTCAGAACTCGGCGAGAAGAGCCGCGGCACAAGCTAGTAGACTGCCGCCAGTGAGAGAGACGTCACTAGCTGAAAACGAGCCCCTGCTGCCTTCGAACCACAACGGGAGTAATCACAAAGGTAAGCCGTATTTTGAAAGGAAATTTTACATAGAACTGTTTTCTCAATAGAGGTTATATTATTCATATTTGTCTTTATTGCACTTAAAAAGTAAATATAATGCATTTTATAAACAATACACAAAAAAAACTAAGAATAAAACAATGAAAGTAAATACATAAGAAGAGTAAATACCGCATTTTGATTCGCCAGGTAGAAATAAGAGGATAGTGGAGGAAGAGGAGGCGCCGGCGCCGCCGCCGCACGGGCTGCGGCACCTGCCGCCGCGCGCGCTGGTGGCGCCGTGGCCGCGGCCGCCCGAGCCCCCGCCGCCGCACAAGCGCCGGCCGCCGCGCCTGCCGCGCCCGCGCTCCAGCGAGAGCCTGCCGCTGGCCCGCAGCCCGCGCGTGCACTCCTCCGCCGACGAGCTGTCGTCGCTCACGCGCTCGCCCAGCCTCAGCTCCTCCGACGAGAGCTACTCGCGCACCACGGACGCCTCGCCCTCCCCGCCCCGCGCCGACCCCGCCCCCGCCTACGACTACCCGCGCCGCCCCGACTACAAGCACACCAAGAAACCCTCGCTCGACGACAAGTACCTGAACGGCATCGAGCTGAGGAAGGACGACGAGAAACTGCAGCGGAGTATTCTGAGCGTTCTGCAGGCTTCGGCCAAGCGGGACGGCTCGTGTCAGACCGACAAGAAGGAGATCTCGAGTCGCTCCTCGCATCGGACGAACTCCTTCTCGAGCACCAGCAGCAGACCGCACAACGCGAAGCACCTGAACCTGGACTTGCGGGACACGTTCACGAAGCGGAGCCCCACCGACGTGGCCCACGTGCCGCCCTTCGAGAGAGAGATCCAAAGGCTGTTAGATGATAAGAGCTTTATGAAAAGCAACCCGAAAGAGAGGAAGGAATTGAAATTGGAACTAAGGTAAGCACATATTACACTAGAGAATCAATTGTTGGCCATAAAATTTGTTAATTATATTTTTATTTTTTTGTGTGTTTGTACAAGAATAGTAAATAATAATAACAAAAGTTTCTTATGGTCAACAATTGTTTCTCTATTAATGTACTAATACAAAAAAGTGCAGTAAAAAAAAAACAAAGATTAAAACAACTTTAGAAATAGTGATTTAAACATGATTTGGGAAAGTATGTAACAAATTTGTAATTCTCTTCCGTAAGTATCGGTATCCCCAACAGTAACATTGCGAACACAAACTCAATAACGATCTCAATCCTTCCAGGAGCCAGAACCCGTGCCTGGACCCGGCTATAAACAACAACAGCAGTCCCTTGCACGCGGTGGGCATGGCCGCCATCTCGCAGCTGACCCGCATGGAGGCCGCCCCCGGCCCCGCCGCCGCCGCCGCCCCCGCCCCCTCGCCGCTCCGACCCCACGAGTTCCCCGGGGTGCTGCCGGGGGACGTGGTGGTGGAATTGCCCTCGCCCGAACATGTAACGGAGAAGAGGGAAAGGTAGGGTACAGTCGGATACATTAAACGATTACCTACTCAAAATTATATGCATAAAGCTTTCGAAGCAAAACTTGTGTTGAAAACTTCGCATTCCCACGGGAAACCGACTTCTACGCGAACGGAGTCGCGCGCGGCCCCTAGTTTATAATATTAGTAGGATTACTTATTAGTAGGATTATTTTATATTATGGCACTTTATTGTACAATCGTAGTAACAAATTCTTTAGATTACAGACACAGGCTTGTTTCAGTCGATATCTAATTTTCGGTGGAGATTATTAATTTTGACCCTTCTATTTCAGCACACCACCTGAAAGAAAATTAGAGGCAGTGATCACTAAAGAAAAGCTTCTGCAAGAGCTGAAGGAGAAAGAGATCCACGATAGACTACAAAGCCGGGTATCTACTTTGTTTAATATAAATATATGTTACGGCTAATACCCGAAGTGCGGCTACACCTAGTTTTAGCCGGTTAGAAGTGTTTTTTATATGGAAAACTGTAAAAAAAATAATTATCCTATGTTTATAAAATCTGGCTTCAATCATGAGTCGACGGAGTCCCGCTACGCGGGACTCCTTTTTCTAGGTGGTATCAAAAAAGTAACCTAACTAACCTAACCTATTGATGTTCTAACCGGCTAAAACTAGGTGTAGCCGCACTTCGGGTATTAGCCGTAACATATACATTAAAAAAAAACTGCCTATTCAACAGTAACTTCTGATGTACTTTGTATAGTTAGAATCTTAAAAGTCGTTGTAAGTATTGGTATTTTTTTTTGACTTAATTCAAAAACATTCTGATTTATTATTGGGATTATGTCTATGCTATACCTACTCGTATCTGCTGTATTTATTAAAGTTTCTGGGGGTAAGACTGATTTGATTATAGAACAAATAACAATCACAGTATTGAGCCCTATTAATCGTATTTCCAGGTGCCAATCTCCACCACCGAGATGCGTTTCTACGGCGAGAGCCAGTCCGAGTGGAGCTCGTCGTGTTCAGAAGGCGAGGCCGAGGCCGAGGGCCGCGAGAGCACCGGCTACACCACCGACGACCCCGCGCTCGAGAACGTGTCCATGCTCAACGAGGCGGGACTCACCGACGCCGAGGCGGCGCTCAGCGACGTCAACTCGTGCTACTTCGACCGCGACGACGACGTCTCCTCGCGAGCCTCCTCCCGACTCCTCGACTCGGAGGCACTCGTCTCGCTGGAGTCCCTCAGCGCGATCTACGACTCGGACGAACCGGCGCACAGATACCTGGCCAACATCAGAACAGTTAGCGAGTCGATCACGCGCAACTTCGGCCAGCCGGCCCACGTCACGGACGGAGAAAGCGACGTGTAATGACAGTGATTGAAGAAATCGAATCTCAAATACATGACGGAAAGATAAACGCTCCAGTTGGCTTTCTATCGGTTTTGAATACTCAAAATTCTAAAGTGTTCTTTTCGATTGACGGAATGCTATATTTCGCTGATGTGCCTGTTTTTCGAACTGTTTCTTAGTTTATTGTGTAAATTGTATCGATATGTATGTAATGTATGATAGTCGTGTACAGCAGAGGCCATGAGATGGCGACCGGCGCGAGCGCAGCCGCGATGATCTCTACAATTATAAGGTGCTCCCACTTTAGAACTATATACAGTTTTGTCTTGTGACTCTTGTGATAATGGTATAAGGATTTGAATCGAGCGACCAATGTCTGTTTAAAATCTGTGTTAGGCTAAGGGCTGGACCCATTATTAAAAACTCTAGAGTCTAACGTCGTTCAGTCTGTAGAACTCAGTATTTTGGTAGGCGTAAGTGAAAACATAATGCATTTCAATTAATTAGTCATAATAATTGCACCGTCGTCGTCAGCTTTTTTTGATCCATTGCACTCCCGTCCGAAATATCATGTCATTTTTTCTAGTCAGTATGAATTAATCGTTTTTTAAGTAAATTTACCACAAAATACAAATAGGATATCAGCAACATAATGCCGTTATTCAGCCATATTCATAAACATTTAGAAGTACAATCATTTATATCAGGAAACAACCATTTTTGTAATCTACGTATTTAGGATAGTTTTGAAAATTTAGCAAAATGTACTTATGAAAAATATTTGACTATCTAAAATTTTGTGTCAATTTCGTGTATTGATTGTTAATAATAGTGTAAGTTTTTTTGACATTGGAAGTAGGGCAATGTTATAAGATTTTTGGGCATAGATACATAATTTATTTCTTTCTAGAGTAAATAAAAGATCCCTGAAACTTTGTAGAAATTAAAGATGATTAGGAAAATTTTGAAGTTTTTAAATTTCCTGTCGACAAAATTGAGGGTAGTTTGTAAAATTATGAGATACTCGATCTAATACACCTTATTGTAACTATATTACTTACATGAATGGAGGTAGATTGTAAATAATGTTAATATAATCGACAAGTGCTATTTCACTTAAATCATTAAAACTGTTGAAAGTAACTGTTTATTTTTTATAAGAAGCTTTTGTTGCTACAACTTTTATTGGAAATCTCTTTGAAATTTACCATTAGATAGTAAATTAGTGCCAAATGTTTGATTACGCTGCTAATACATAAAAGTTAATCATTAATAAGGTATGATTATTTCGACCCTGAGAGACAGGTAAAGAAAAACCTTGTGTATTCTAAATGAAAAGTGACTTAAACAATAGATCAGGTATTTTACCATAATTTCTTTCGCAAAGAACCTTATTTAATTATTTTATTTCCCTCCCTGGCCGAATTTCATACTTTCAAAGCATGCAAAGTCTCTTCAAATTAAATGAATTTATATAGGAAATAACTTCTAGCTGGAGTGTGGCATTACGATAATGTAACATTCTAGATTTAAATAATATTAGATGTTATTGCACCTTAAGGAATTACAGCTGCATATTGTAAAACTTGAAAGCTCAAAGCTTTAAATATATTAAAAACAAAAATTAATAAATAAAAAATTGTAGCAAAAAGATATTGTGTACTTTTTGTTTTAAATCTACCTACTAAAATCTGTAAAACGATGTAACTGTTCAATGCTACAATAATTTCGATGAATGTTAAAGGAACATGATTAATTAGATATTGGTTATATTCTTCGTAAAAGCAAATTTTCATAGATTTATTATTGGTCTTCCTTCGCCCTCGCGAAACGAAGACCAATAATAAATCTAGGCAATTTTTTTTTAAAATATTGTTACCAAACTTCTGAAATCATTTATATCGTATTATGTTAGTTACTCTGTAGATAAAGCTGTATTTTGTGTATTATGTATTATATTTATTTCAATTAAATCAAGCAATATTACTTACAAATAAAAAGCGACTTATGACCAGATACAGGTGCCTTTTATTTATAGTACTCGTACTCTCGAGTTAAAGGGTTTTGCTGAATATAGCTTATGTTAAAAATGCACATGTGAAAGATAGATCTTGAAGATAAAGAACAATTGTTCTGACTAAAAGAACGGGGTACTTTACTTTCCAACCTCTTCTCTCTAACCTACATGTAATTCATAGCAAATGTATTTATTAGCTCGTTGACAATAAGGGTATTTAATGTTTCTTTATAGTAAGTAAGTAATATTGAAAGAAAAAAAATAGAGTATGTACAATAAAAACATATTTTATTCAACTTGTAACAATACATTTGGTGGTTGTATTGAAGCTTTTAATGTAAATGGTTTTGATAATTTCTCAATGTTGAAAGTGTCTTTTGCAAATTCTTCCTTTTCTGGATCCTCATGTAAAGTGAAGCTTACATCTTTCAAGTTGTTTCCAGGATTTACTGTGATGGAGTTTTGAATGTATGGCGGAGAGCCTTCCTTGAATAATTGTACAGTTTGATCCAAATACTTTAAGTAAATATCTTTTCCCAGAAACTCTACTTCAGTGTTATTAGACATATTTGTCAAGCCTAGGTCAGGAATATCAAGGAGTAGTCCCGCTTGTCTGGCACATCCTACCGCGATGACCTCATCTGGGTTGATTCCAGTGAGTACCTCTGCCTCAGGCAGTAGGTTAGCAATTGCAGACTGCAGTTTAGGTATCTTCATACTACCACCACAAAGGACTATTTTACTAATTTTTCCATCAAAACTCTTAATGATCTTCTGAGCAGGTTCAATAAAAGCTGGTATTTTTGATGAAATTAAGTTTTCAAATCTGGCTCTGGATACATTTTGGCTCCAGTCAACACCATCTAAGAGGGACTCAATAAATACATGGGCGGAGTTCAGAGTTGATAAGATGTTCTTGCAATTGTCGGCATGGTTCAGTAACTTGGCCATTGCTCTGCGGCTTTCTTGGGGGTCTAGTTTCCATTTTTGTCTGAATTCTTGGGCAATAAAATCAGCCAGTACTTTGGTCATGCTGTGACCTCCAAGGTCAGAACGGTAGATGCTTTTTTCAATGCTTACAAACCCGCTGTGGACACTGGCTATTGCCACATCACATGTTGACCCACCTAGCCTATAAATGAGTACATTAACATCTTCAGGACTTTCTTCAATGTTGTAGGCTAGTAATGCTGCTGCTGGTTCACTGATTACCTGAATAACATCAAAGCCTGCCAATTCAGCACATTTAGAGAATCGTTCCCTACTTGTATCGGGCCAATGTATTGGAGCAGCAATAACGAGCTTCAAATCACCTTCATTTCTCATAGAGTGACTTGCAATGGTGAATAATTTGGAACAGATTTTAGTGGAGATTTTGTCAGGATTTGAGTACTGTTTCGTTTCACTGGTTTCGAATTCATAACTCAGGTTTTCGTCATTCTGAATACGACATGAAGAGGTTGACTGTACAAATGCAAGATCCTCTTCACTCCAATCGCAATTTGTGAGGCGTTTGTTATTCTTGATAATTGCTTTAGATGCAACATTGCCTGATTTAGCTGGGAGGCCAATTTCCCATTCTGCACCATTGAGCGCAACCACTGCAGGTGTAACACGGTCACCAGCGTCGTTAGCGATCACCATCGGCGCACCATTTGTGAATGATGCTAAACAGGCAGAACTGTTTCCTAAATGAATTCCATAAGCAGCAGCCATGGCACAGGATTTTACACTAGCTTTTCTTTTACCCCACTGTTAGAAAGTTTATGATTGCACCAAACTTTTATACAAAATTTAGATAAAAACAACCTCCTTGCTAATGCATGAGCAATATTTTTGAGGTTATTTATTTGTCACCGTCAAAAAATATTATGTCAATGTCATTTGACGTCAAAAAAAAATGGTTGGTGTTTTTACACTGGTAAATTTCAATCTTTCACTAGTACCAGCTTTTAAATTCGTTCCTGATTTTACCAAATTCCATTAGCTTACAAAAATAAAAGCAAAAATGCACTTTATATACAATACAATTAGTTTTAAAATTCAAACCCATTTAACTTCAACCTCCTACATTATGACTTTTGCTTTTTGCATTGCGAATTTTTTGGAAAAACATAACAACTCGGGAGCCGGATGGCGGGAATTATTAAAAAAATACCTATATGCTCTACCACACCATAGTGTTGTTGTATTTTATTCTACCTACAGAAATTCCCGTTAATGTTCTTTAATGTAATAAATCATAACTAAATGAAGCTGATTACAGTGTTATGGATATCAAAGCCAAAGAGTCATCAATACGTTTTACAAGTGATCGCATGCAAAACCTTGTAACAAGTTTGTCTAAGTGCAAAATCGTAAGTTTAGTTTCTTATAATTTTTTTTATAACATGCTAAAGTTTTTCATACTCAGTTTTGCTAACGTTTTGTCAGGAGTTCCTTAATGAAAAAGAAGAATGTAAGAAACTAAGGGAATTTAATACGAAGCTTGAAGTGGAGTTAAAGGAGTCTCGCGAATTGGAGAAATCCCATCGTTACCATTTGATGTCCTCGAGAGAAATGATTGACAATCTGCAAGAGACTGTTTCTCACTTGGTGTATCTAAAGCGTGATGTGAAAAAAATGAAGGACGAGATCTTGGCTAAGGATTCTGAAATAGCATCATTGATTAAAGTTTGTACTATGTCTTACTTCTTACATAATGTATTGTTAGTTATTTTTCTTTCTTACCTACTAGGTAGAAATAAACTAGGTTGTACTTGGTAGATATAAACAAACTGTGTTAAGTATATCAATCTATTAAACTTTTAGGATAAAGAAAACATGACGAATAAACACAGAGTTGACGTAATAGAATTACAAAACGCTTTTGAAAAAGAGATAGAAGAATTAAATCATAAAAATGATCGAAATGGTAAGTTGATGTAATATCTAACTACATCTGAAACATTAGTAGGTACCTATCTGCCTACTTTCAACCTCTTGATAACTATTCTATAGATTAACCTTTTTAATTTTCGCCTTTAATGATAACTGAAGTAAGAGTAAGAGCTAATTAATTATTGGATTGCAATCCTTTCTTATTTTAGCCATCTTATATAAGAAATATTCTTTGTTTAACATATGAGCAATGATGGTATAAATCATGTTTAGAATGACAATAAGTTTACGAATGAATCAATCGTTGATAGCTTTGTTGCCTTTGTTAGCCTTCTGTGTGGTAACATAACCTTTGATAAGGCAGGTAGCAGGCAGGTCCGGAATTTCAATTATTGTATTGTATATCTAAGCCTACCTAAAAGAAAAGTTAAATAGCTTAATGCTTTGTTAAAAAGATGGTAAGGAACTAAACCAATGTTGTTCTTTTTTTTCTCGAACTCGAACATTACATTGCCTATCTACATCATTTCATTACAGCATACTGGTAGACAAATATGCAACCTTTTAAATTCGCTCTTTTAGACAGGGTCAAAAATCGGAAATCAAAATTTATATTTTTCACATTATTTCTGTTTACATTTTGATTTACCATGGTGGTGCTGGTGGTGCCTTCTGGTGTCTTTTTTATCCATTAATAAACCCCTTGTCAACAGTACAAATGATTCAGCACGACTCAGACACTCAAATAGCTCAGTTCACGTGCGCCATCGAGGAGCTCAGGAGCAAGATAACTGATCTAGAGGCCGAACATAAGGACAAGGTATTGCTGCATTCAGAAACAAAGTTTATTATGCGAATGATGTTTGAAGAAATGATGTTGAAAGTTTATTATGGGTCTGGTTGCTTGCTTGCACTGGTAGCTGAAAAACAAGACGGGAAGGCAGTACACAGATACATTATTTGATTACCACCTGGTGAAGTCCTATGTCTTTACCTTGGTATAAGTTGGGACTGTATTTTATCTAGGTCTAGTTTTTTTATTAGAACGGGTAAGTAGGTATATGTCCGAAAAAGTCGAGAAAAATACCAACTATTAGATACTTTTCGTTTCATTGTCTTTTAGATGTCAACTTCGTAAAGGCTAGACCAGCGACACTCTTTCATTCATACGTTATAAACGTAAGGGTTTAAACGTTTAAACTAAAACCCATAGTATAACGTAAGGAGTTAAGAGACAACTAAATAATTGATTCGATTCACGTCGGTTCATGTCGTAGACCTTGCAGTGCAAACCCAAAGACGAGTAGATACCATTAATGGCCAGCTCCAAAACATGCTGTACGTTTTGTAATTTGTTAACTTTTACTTACCAATTATTTGGACAGTAGTTATTAACGTTTCAGCACTTGATGGTAGTGAGCAAACACCATCATAAAGTCTTGCATATAAATAGTTTATTACTGTTTTTTGGATATCACAAACATGGTAATAAATATAACTTCTTAGATTTACGCGATTATTATTACTTGAAATTAAACTCATTTTAACGGGTTTTACGCGTTTATTTTACTATTTTTGATTTTCCGACGTTTCGGCATTTTTGCAAATGCCGTGGTCACGGGTAGACTGAGATGTTGGACGTCTTCATAGAGTAAAGTAAAAAACAATTTTTCGAATTCAAATTTTCGAAACGAATTTTCGAAAGATTTTTCGAAACGTCGGAAAATCAAAAATAATAAAATAAACGCGTAAAACCCGTTAAAATGAGTTTAATTTCATGGTAATAAAATTAATGTTCTAATACATAGAGAAGCTGATATGGTATCAGTTTTAAGTCCCTAGAACGACCACAAAATACTTTGCGGTTACCGTCTATGAACAGCTCTTTAACTTTCACTGTCTTGCCTCTAAACGAAATCATAACCTTCCGAGAGGCTTTAAACTGTTAACCACAGAGGAAATACCTTAACAGTAAGGTTTGTTAATAGAAAGGAAATTTAATAAAAGGTCTTAAGGTAGTCGCTTTTTAGAGCTATGTAATTTTGAGACAAGTCAGCAGCCTTAACGTCACCACAACATCTATAGCCTTAGTAGAAATTGTTTTATTTAAAGCGTCTTGAAAGCAAGAGTCAACAGATGAAGTTACCTAAGTACCTTTACTTCCAAACATTTGTCATTTCGAAGTCGAACTTTCGTGACGAATACGCTGCAGTTCCTCTAACTAATTTACCATTCTTCTGTAGATGAATGTCCTAGTTTTGGAGTATGAAGAGAAGCTCCAGAGGAGTTCAGCTCAGGTAGTTCAGATGCAGGAACAGCTTTCACGACAGAGCTCCAGGACTGATGCCAATATCGATGCTTATAGACGGGTGAGGGTAGACAAATATAAAGATACTTTATTATGGTTAAAGGTAGTTGAGTATAAGTATGAGAGGATATACATAAGATATGGGCATAAGAAGTGGACCGGATGGGCCGTACCCAGCCTGTAAAGGTCTGGGGATTGGGCTATCAACTTAAAATTCTAGGTTACGAAAATTTGCCTACTTTAAAGGGAACTGTCAACTACTTTTGAGTTTATCTAAATATGGCAATGGAAGTTTGTTCTTTTAAGTTAAAGGGATAACTCGTGTGTCTCTAAAGAAGGTTCCTATCTTTAGAAACGACATTTACCTGATTTGTACTAATTGCCTTACTTTTCCGAAAATTATTTATTTATTTATATTTATATTTTGAATGATCATCTGTATTGAAAGTATATAACTTATATAAAAAAACTTAAAAGAGTTTGATTAAATGTTGCTTTTTGTTGCTAAATTGTGAATCGGAAGGTAATATTTATTAAAATGACACTAATTTGATAATTTATGCACTTCACTTAAAAATTGGATTGAAACGATATTTACATAATTAATGTCGGTAATAAATTGTGAAACGAAAAACGTAATGAGATCTCACTTACAAATATTCCAAACACTTAAAGTTTTATCGATTCATAATTCACTTAATTATGAATGATCATTTTCGCATAATAACTAGCACACTGCTTTAGCACGCACTTATTTAATTTGTGATTCAACACTTAAATCTGATTATCATATTCAAATAGACTCTGCCAAGTGACTTTCACTTGTGGGTTTAAGAAATACTCATTACTCCACAGAGACTACAAGATTTGGAAGAAAAATTAAAACAAAGCGAATTCAAACAGTATTTAGCTTCGGGATATTCGCAATACGATACAACAGTAGAACGACCATATTCAGTGAATAGAGATTACGAAGACCAAAACCCCGTTCTAGAAGCTCCTAAAAATAAACCGTTCGTTATTAATAAAACACCTAAAACTCAGAGTACTCTTCAAGTCAGTTATTCTGGAGGAAAAGGTGCTACTCCAAAAAACGTGGAGAAAAAGGGTCCTTTCAATATAACGAAGAAAAGAAAATTGTATAATGAGAAAGATTATCAAGATTTTTAATGATGTCCTCAATTCGGTGTCATTGTTTACTTGATTTAATAAAAAACAATTGCTCTTTTGTTTCAGCCCGTTTCATGTTATTAACTTAACTTAAACAATAAGTATAAGTATAATTGTTACCCATCAATAAAAGACTATTGTTTTTATTCTTACTTCATCTATACATGGTAGGTTTAAAAGCAAAGGGTTAGTAATGGTATAGTGTTATAGTTACACATATAACTTCTATAACTTTAACTTCTTTTAAACTATTGATTTTATCAATTCAGGTATTTTTTGACAATGTTTGTAAGGACATTTGGAAAAGTTTTTTAAAATAAGCTAAATTCCACTCCTTGAGATTTAGTCTTCAAAAGTGCGACTTTTGCAGTTCACTAGTTGTCATTTAGCATTCCTTATACAGTCTAATTATTCTTGTTATACAACTAAATATGTATGATATCTCAACACAGTTAAATCTTGATCAAGTATTACCAAATCTTGAAGTAAGTATTGTGTTATGCCTTCGCAGTTTTTAGAGGTCTGTTGGTTTCTCGTCTAAATTGTACATCGTTGTTCAAATTACAGTTCAATTATGAAACGGTAGTGTATAAATATTCATAAATGTTACGTAATGACCTAAATTATTGTTGGAATCACCCTGAGGCACATCGTGAGGCGTTTTGAAGAAAACGTCATTGCAATGGACGTTTCCTATCGTTTAGTTGGAATTAACCACTAATTATATTTTAATAGCTTGTGTGATTTGTTTTAGCCTTGTGTTGTAGCATTTTAACAAATCTGCTTTTTCCCATTTTAATACGTTAGGCCTGCGTTAGTTTAGTTTTTTTATCTTTACTAATTGTTTACCCTTTACCAGGCCCAGAACAAATTTTGTTGCAATTGCGATTTTATTAAAGATTTATGTTAATAAAAACGTAATGATTGATTTTTTTTCAATTTTATTTAGAAAATAAGCTAAAAACCTAAAAAAAATGATGTGGGAAAACATAATCCCATTGCCTCTCAACACGTTGATTTTAAAATATACATATATAAAAAAAGAAATGTTTTACAGTAAAACTGTTTTTTTAAGAATGTGGTTTTAAATCTAGTTTATTAATTCTTAACCAGACATTTTTATAATAATTAGCCGTTTCTTTTATTTATAGTAATATTTTAGAACTTTTGAAAATAATTATTATGTAGGTAGGTACAAATGAAAAATATTATGTAAGTAGGCACTTATTCTTTATTTTTAAATTGAAAATAGATAAATAATAATATTTTTATTTATATATTCCATATTATGTATTTATTGTGGATTTTGAGCCTGGTGGTACAATTCCATGCAGCGGGTCAATTACCGTATTTTATGCAGTGCTGCTTAATTGCGTTTACGTCTTAACCTCTTAATCCGTATTTCGTAATGACAGGAAAACCTACACGTCACGTTTAAGCGTTAAAAACTGTGCGAATCCTTTGGTTTTCGTGTTATTACGGTAATACGGATTTAGAAGTTAAGAGGTAAACGCAACTAAGCAGCACTGCATACAATTACGGTAATCGACCCGCAGGGGGTGATACACAATGCCACCTTACTAATTTCACATTCATATTTTGACCGCTTTTCCTCTTTCCTTCCTTGTGCTACAAATATTTTCCTTGTTCAATCTTGCGTTGAAAGATTTTGGGACATAATCTAAGTATGGGTCATCATCTTCATAATTTTCGTCCTCTGATGAAAACATCTCACCAAGCATTCCTTCGATCTTGTAATGTCTGTATAACACAAATTAATAATACTAAAGTAGGGAAATACAATCCAACAATTCAATGAAGATAAAAGTTTACCTACCACTACCCCCTAATTTATAGGATAAAATCAAATCTATTTATTTTTAGTTGTACTATAAAAACCAAAAGTGAAATCCGCGGCAAAAAGCTAGTATAGAATAAAATTTTCTATTCATAGGCAATGGTAATATAAACAACCACATAAGTTAGGTATTCACAGGCTAGGGTCATATGGTTCCCCACATGTTTTATTTTATAATATTATGAGATTTTTTAAGTATATACGTATAATTTATATATGTATCACTAGAAAAACTCAAATTCTATAACATATCAAAAAATTGTACGACTTACCTTTTCCCGATTTGCCATAATTCACAAAACTCGGTGCACTTTTTAAAAAATCAACCGCTCTCTAGGTGGTCACAAAAGAAATGGCGCTGACATTGACATTTGCGGTTCGTTCCAAAATGTTTTTTGTTTGACTAAAGAAAAATATTTCTAAGATTAGCTTATATTATATAGCTGATTAGATTATCTGACAGTTTGCGGGATTTTTTTTACCAAAACCTGTTAACAACCTTTAAAATTCTATGTGGGAGACGCTCTATCCATAGCCTGGTTAAGGGTTAAGGGCTGATTTTTCAATTGTCAGATTAATTTAACGCGACAGAATATACGAGTAAGTATGTTCTTGTTGCACGCCGAAAGTAAGAGCATTTGTCATATGTCTGAAGTGACAATGAAAACAAAGGAATAAGATTTAACCGACAAATTTTAAAGTCTGTCCTTAATATGCTTTCAAATATTTATTTTGTTATGTTTATGATTTCTTGATTTTTTTTATAAACTTAAGGGTTATTTTGTCTCAAAGAGTCGATTATCTAGCGCGTTAAAAAGGTTATCTCAACTAACAGTTACGCTAGATACTTACAAAATAACGAGGTAATGAGTTTACTCTTCGTGGGTTAATAGCTGTTAAAGACTCACAGTAACAAACCACAGTTAACAAAAATAAGTGTTGTTTAAAATAAGTTAGGAATCCCTTAAATTTAGGTATCGTTGGTGAAAACGGGCATTAGTCATTCAGCGTAAATTATAGCAAATACTTTCGCCTTCGGAGCATGGAGAAGATATGGTTTTTTAGAACCTCATATTTTCATAAACGAGGAGCTGGCGAACAAAACCGGACTTGTCCACTACTATTCAAAAAATGTTTTTTTTTCGAATTGTGATGTCTTGACCTAGTTTCGTCGATCCCTGTAATACATTGCAATCAAAACCGGCTAGAAGTAGGCAAAAAAGGCTTTAAAAAGTAAATTTTCATACAAAACCGGACTAGTCCGATATCCAACACAAAGATTTTAAAAAATATATATATTTTCATTCTAAAGCGGATTTGTCCTGTAATGTATTCATTTCTTCAACACATTTTCAATCAAAACCGGAATTGTCCGATACTAACAAAACCGGACTTGTCACACGTTTGCAGTCACAACCGGATAAGTCCACCTTTTTCAAACAAAACCGGTTTAGTCCATTTTTATTTCTTGAATAACTTCCAGAATATAGAAGTAAATAAAAAATAGGTACCTCATGCAACAATAGAACTAATCCACCGACATATCCTAATGCAATGTAATGCTATTAGTCACCTTCATATACTGAACTTTGTTTTTTAGCTACCGTGTAAAATTTATTTTCGTGGACTAATCCGGTTCTGTTCGCCAGCTCCTCATAACAACTTTTTACCATTACATATTCTATGTTCATCTCTTCCTCCTATTATTGGTATCAATATTTATTCATATAGATATTGTGTTCAGACATAATACATTAAGACGAAACATTGCGGTAGTTATTTCAAATATTTTCTGCTGTTCCACAATTTTAATTAAACAGAAAATGCGGGGAAAACGTTACTTGCTTTACAATGTAAGTTGTAAATAACAGTTAGTTGCATTCGTGCTAAAATGCGTGGATCACAATTAACTGGAATATTTTGTTATTTAATGAATTGTGTAATATGTAAGTCCCTACATAATTTGATTGACCAACTGAATGTGTATATATACATAGTTTAGTGTTATGAAGTTAAGCGGACTTTATTAGTACTCCAACACAGAAATTTAAGGGTTGATTATCTAGGTTAATGAGGAGACCTAATACGTCATAAAAAGTGACACAATTTCAAATTTTGATCTACTTTAAAGCCTTTTCTTACTTAACTTTTTGTACTTGCTTGCGCACTTCACAGATTTATATGGATACAATATATTATTTGGAAAAGTAATGTCTCGGTGTTCTTCCCTGTCCGATATCTTTCCCGATGGACACAGAGCTACGACCCTCTTCTTTCAACCCATTTTTTAGCAGTGTTGAGTACCTAAATGATCATGAAAATGTCAATATTCGTACCCACTTAGATTACCTTTGGTTGTTGCATCGTAGGCAGGTACACCTAAAGTAAGTGTCAGATTTGTCCACCGATTGTCCAGTCTCCAAACCCAGAGAAGCCAACGGCGGGGCAGGCCCCACAGTGTCTTTTGTCGAGTACGTCCCCGTCGTCTGCCCTGGACTCTCCCTACTTGGTGCGCGGTAACGCAGTGGCCAGTAGCGGTAGAGACAAAATCTCGAAGACAATACTGTGTGGCAGTGACTTTGATTCTGTGATGGATCTGTCGATGAGAGCGGAACCCGCTACCCCCGGGTGTCCCCCAAAAGGCCCTTCTCAGGGCCAACCTGCAGTGGTGCAGGCTAGCGAGGTGGAGACGCCACCAGTCGCGCGACCGTCCTCGGACCTGTTCGTCAGGCCGAGCGACATGTCGGATGGGTGTTTGTCCGACGCATCGGTGGCTAGCGATGCGTCGGATAAATGGACGCGCAAGCGGCTTAGGTCGCGTACGCGTGCGTCGGAGGGGTCCTCTGGGACGTCGACCGTGAAGGCCGTCAAGGCCAAACGCGGCCGTAGTGTCCGCGGCAGAGGCCGTACTCCGCGGGGTGCGCCGAGAGCGGAGCCCCCGTCGGAGACGGATCAGGAAGAAAAGGAGGTGGCGGTGAGTGCCAAACGCGCCGAGTTGGCGCGGGCGAAGTACCTGGCGGCCAGGAACACTCCTGCCGCCCGGAAAAACATGGAAAAGCTGGCGTGCTTACTTAAAAAGCAGGCGGGGGAGGAGCTGGACACCATCTTGATGGTGGCCGGCAAGGCCTCCAAACTGCCAAAGGACGCGCAGACGGCCCTCAAGGCCGCAGCGGCATCTCTCCAGGAGATCGTAACAGAGGCGATGGGCCGAAGTGCATCAGAGGAGGTGGGGCGATTGGAGGCTATGGTCGACAACCAGAGCCGCGAAATCGCCTCGCTCCGATTGGAGCTGGAGGGGCTCCGCAAGCAAAGGGCGAAAGCCCCCACTCCTAGTGCGGGGGGGGTGTTGACCCCCGAGCAGGTGGAGGCTCTCCGGGCCATCATGCAGGAGGAGCGCACATTCATGCGATCCTGCCTCGCAGGGATCGAGGACCGCCTCTTGCCGGCCAAAATCGTTCGGCCGCCTCTGGCGGCGAGCGGGGGCCGCTCGGAGGTTGTCCCGGCAGCGGCCCCGGCACCGGTTTCGACCCCGGCGTCGGTGTCAAAAAAGAAGGCGGCCAAGAAAACGGCGGCTCCGGCCGCACCGGCCCCTGTCCCGGCGGCCCCGGTCGCGGGCCCGTCTGGAACCCAGTCGGCGATGGTGGTGTCCTCACAGGAGGACACAATGCTGCCATCGGCCACCGAAGCCAACGAGGGGTGGGCAACGGTGGCGAGAAAGGGGAAGAAGAAGAAGGCGCCTCAGCCTTCTTCTTCTCCAGCGGCTGCCAAGAAGGCAGCCCCGGCACCGGCACCTAAAAAGGGTCGGAAAAAGAAGAGCGCGGCGTCAAAAACGGCGGCGGTGGTGGTCACCATCTCGCCGGCGGCAGTCGAGAAGGGGGAGACCTATGAGTCGGTGCTCACAAGAGCCCGACGATCGGTCAACCCCTCAGAGATGGGCATTGCCAGGGTGACGTGCCGGCGGACCCAAACGGGGGCTCGAATTTTCGAGTTCCCGGGGGCTGACCGGGATCAGAAGGCCGACGCCTTCGCAGCCAAGATGGCAGAGGCCATCGCCGACGTGGCGAAGGTGGCGCGGCCCGTCAGGACCTCGACCTTGGTGGTGTCGGAGTTGGACGACTCCGTCACCAAGGGTGAGGTAGCCGCTGCCGTCGCGGCGGCGGGTGGGTGCGGCTCGGACGCCGTAAAGGCCGGAGAGATCCGGCCAGGAAATGGGGGGATGGGCCGGATTCGGCTAGTGTGCCCCGCCGACGCCGCTGAGGCCGTCCTCAAAAAAGGACGGCTTCTAATAGGCTTCAGCTCGGCCGTGGTGCGGGCGCTGGAGGTGCAGCAAATGCGTTGCTTCCGATGCCTCGCGTTCGGGCATGCCCGGCCTTTCTGTCCTTCGCCGGTGGACAGGTCGGACCTATGCTTCCGGTGCGGCCAGGCCGGCCACCGGCAGGCCACCTGCGCCGGGACCCCCCCACTGCGCTGTATGTGCAGCCAGTGGGAGGCCGGCGGGCCACGTTATGGGGGGGGCTAAATGCAGCCCCCCCGTCAAGAGGGGTAAGGAGCAGGCCACCATGCGGCCTGCCCATACGGGTAACGGGGTCCCTCCGGTTGCCACTGACGGTGCGATGTCCAACTAATGCCTAGACACGAACATCGCACCATAATGCAGGTGAACCTCAACCACTGTCAGGCGGCACAGGACCTAATGGTCCAAGTGCTAGCCGAGTGGTCGGGGGACCTTGCCGTGGTCGCCGAGCCCTACTCGTACGCAGCCTCTTGGCTGCGGGACAGTAATGGCACGGTGGCCATCGTGCCGCGGCCCTCCACGGACTCCCCGCCCCTCTCGTTCATCGAGAGGGGCCATGGATACGTGGCCGCCGCGTGGGGGGATGCCGCCCTGGTGGGCGTTTACTTCCCCCCAAAGCGTCCGGTGGAAGAGTTCAGGAATTATCTCTTGACTCTTTCAGCGGCGCTTGCGCGAATTGGGAGGAGCAAGGTCGCGGTCTTGGGCGACCTAAACGCCAAGTCCACGACCTGGGGGAACTCGCGCGACTACCCGAACGGCCGCCTTCTGGGGGCCTGGGCGGCGTCGAGCGGGTTGGTGCTCCTCAACCGGGGGGCGGTGCGCACGTGCGTGCGCCACAATGGGAGCTCTGTGCCGGACGTCTCGTTCGCCACTGCAGCCCTGGCCGCGCTCGTGCGCCGGTGGGAGGTGGACGTGGTGGAGAACCTATCCGATCACAGATATGTGCGGATAGAGATCGCCACCGAACGTCCACCGGACGGGGGGGGGGCGGGAAGGAAGGAGGTCCTTCCCGCGGTGGGCCCTGACGCGGCTGGATCGCGGCGCGGCCACGGAGGCGGCCTTCGTTCAGGACTGGTTCGCTCCGCCGACCAGTCCAGACGTCGACGAGGCCGCCCTCCGACTGAGGGAGGCAATGACCGAGGTGTGCGACTCCAGCATGCCTCGGTCGCGACGGCCGCCGCCCAAGCGCGCGGTCTACTGGTGGTCGGCGGAGCTCGCCGGCCTCCGGGAAGACTGCGGCGCAAAAAGGAGGGCTTTCCAGCGGGCTCGCCGCCGCCGCCAGCGCGACGTCACCGAGGAGGACCGCCTCCATGCCTCCTACGTGGAGGCCCGGCGCGTCCTCAAGGTGGCGATCGTGGAGTCGAAGAAGGCGGCGCGGCTCGAAATGCTGGCGGGGTTGGACGACGACCCCTGGGGGAGGCCGTATCGGGCGGCGCGCAATAAGCTGCGTCCGATCGGCCCCCCCGTAGTCGAGGCCCTTCAGCCGGCGCTCCTGGAGGAGGTGGTCCGGGGTCTCTTCCCGGACCGCTCGCTGGACTTCGTCCCTCCCCGGATGGCCCCGCTCCCGCAGGTGGGCCCTCCGGCCGACGCCGGGATTCCCCTGGTGTCGGAGGCGGAGTTTTCCTCGGCGGCGTTTCGCCTCCGAGGGAAAAAGACGGCGCCGGGGCCAGATGGCGTGCCGGCTCGGGTGGTGGCGATAGCCACCACCCAAATGGAGGGACGCTTTCGGGACCTCTTCGACAGCTGCTTTGCGTCGGGGAGGTTCCCGAAAGTGTGGAAGGAGGGGGTGCTGTGCCTCCTCCGAAAGGAGGGTCGGCCGGAGGATTCACCCTCCGGCTACCGGCCGGTCGTCCTTCTGGACGACGCGGCGAAGCTCCTTGAGAGCGTGATTGCGTCGCGCCTCAAGGAGCACCTGGGGGGGACCGGCCCCGACCTGTCCAATGCCCAGTACGGGTTTCGGGCGGGCCGGTCCACGGTGGATGCGCAAGAATTGAAGCGCATCACCAAAGAGGGGGCGAGGCAGGGGGGAGGAGTGTTGGCGGTGTCGTTCGACATCGCCAATGCCTTTAACTCCATCCCCCACGCCACAATATTGGAGGCGCTCCGATTCCACGGAGTGCCTCCATACCTGCGGGCCCTGCTGGCGGACTACCTCCAAGGACGTGAGGTATTGTTCGTCGGCAGGGACGGCCGCATGAGGCGGCGGCCGGTGGAGTCGGGTGTTCCGCAGGGGTCGGTCCTAGGACCACTCCTGTGGAACATCGGGTACGACTGGCTCCTCCGGGGCGTCCTCCCCGATGGCGTGGGTGTCATCTGCTATGCGGATGACACCCTCGTCACGGCGCGGGGGCGCAACTTTGGGGAGGCGGCCGCCCGGGCGTCGGAGGGGGGGACCCTGGTCGCCCAACGTATTGGGCGGCTGGGGCTGGACGTGGCGCTGCCCAAGACCGAGGCCCTGTACTTCCACGGGCCTCGTGGGGAGGCGCCGCCTGACGCCCACGTAGAGGTGGCGGGGCGGCAAATTGTGGTGCAGGCCCAGATGAAGTATCTGGGCCTGATCCTGACGGGCCGGTGGAAGTTCGCGGAACACTTCCGCCGGCTCGCCCCGCGCCTCCTCAAGGCGGCGAGGGGCCTTAGTTGGCTCCTGCCCAACATCGGGGGGCCGGCTGCGGCATGCCGGCGATTATATGCCGGTGTGCTACGCAGCATGGCCCTGTACGGGGCGCCCATATGGGCGGATGACTTGGGGGTGACCAACCGTACCCTCCTCCGTAAGCCACAACGCGCCATCGCTCAGCGAGTGGCGCGGGCTTACGGTACGGTTGCCCACGGCGCGGCCTGTGCCTTGGCGGGCACTCCGCCATGGTACTGGGAGGCCGAGGTGTTGTCCGCCGTCTACCACTGGACGGCGGATAAGCGGGCGCAGGGGGAGCGCCCCGCACCAGAGGAGAGGGTCGCCGTCTGGCGGGGGGCCCGCGAGGACATGCTCCGCCGGTGGACGGCGGAGATGGCCAACGCGGAGTTCGGACGGTGGACCCTGGACGCCGTCGGTCCAGTCATTGAGGGCTGGATCGAGAGGGGGCATGGGTTCCTCACCTACCGGTTGACGCAGGTTTTGTCCGGGCATGGTAGCTTCGGGCATTTCCTGTGTCGTATACGGAGGGAGGAATCCACGGCGTGCCACCACTGTGGCGCGCCGGACGACACGGCGCGGCACACCCTGGCCGAATGTCCGGCTTGGGATGTGCAGCGCCGTCGCCTCCAGGCGTCCGTAGGCCCGGACCTCTCGCTGCCCGGCTTGGTGTACGCCATGCTGGGCTCCGGGGCGGTCTGGGTCGCGGTGGCCTCCTTCTGCGAGGACGTCATGTCGCAGAAGGAGGCTGCGGAGCGGGAGCGTGAGAACGATCCTCTTGCGCCCCCGCACCGCAGACGTCGAAGGGGCCGGACGAGGCGCGATCGCGACCAAGTCCAGCCTGGTGGTGGCCAGTGGGCGGGTGATGTGGGGACACACCTGCCCGCATTGCACGGACCACCACCATCGACGGGTGGGAACGACCGGGCGCTCCCGGTCGCTCCCACAGGCCCCCCTTCACCGCGGGGGGGTCCGAACGGGCCCGTCGTGCAGTAGACGGGCCATCGCTGGTGGAGTCGTGGCGTAGGGCTTACGGCCGGTCCCATGACTCCACCTCAAAGGCGAAGACGGAGCGCCGCGGGGTTTTAGTGGGTAGTCCCCTGGGCGACATGTCAGTTGCTCAGGTGGGAGTCCCACACACGCCCCCCGCCGCCCTGGTGGGGGGTACGGTGCGTAAATGCATTTCCCCGCGAAAACAAAAAAAAAAAAAAGAGAAGCCAACGGCCAACTTTAATCGACAGTACAAAAACATCATATTTTTGTAATTATTGCTAAATATACTCGTGTAACTTAAAAAAACAATAACAATAGGTACTTACGATGTAACTATAAGTAGGCACAATCTTCTGCCTACCCACAATTTGTTCAAAGAAAGTGAATGTTAGCCCATTGTATAGCAGATGGTTATCTCTTAATAAAAAGGTAGGTAAACTGAGTTTAAGAATGACGCTTTCAAATAGAACTTGCAGCGAGTCGAGATACCAGCTTATTATCGTCTTATAACTTATTCTATTATTTCATTTTAGTTTTTCGAAAGAGGTTCAAAAAGTCTCATTATCTAATCTAAGAAAGTTTTTTTTAAGTTAATCCCTACCACTATTAGTACCACTTTAACTCGTGCCGAAGAACAAAAAAAATTGTGTTTTAATATTTTTAAGCTTTTTGTCAACCTGGCGGCAATTTATTAATTTCAAGTAACTTGGAAGGTATCTACATACAAATAAAATAAACCATTATTATAATAAATAAAACAATCAACATTATACTTATAAAATTTTGTTTTCTTTGGCCTATAAAAACATTTATTTTATAAAACTTTATCGTAACATAGAATTAACCTAAGTAAGTACCTAATTATTAAACTGTCAAAGGTTAGTGTCAAAGCTGTGTGTCAAAGTTTTCTTCAAACCGTGTTAAATCTTTTTAGTCGCATAACTTTTTATATTTACAACAATGAATACAAAATCAGTATCTTACTATCTTAAATAGGCACCTACATATTTGAGCGAATATGTTTATTCTGTAAGTTAAACTTAAACAAAAAATGTTTACAAAATATATTATAGTTTAAATGTCATATTTCTAAATTTAACAGAATTTTCAGTTAGCACAAATTAGCAAATGGAGTCATAACATAGTTTATCAGAAACAATTCATTAGGAAGGATATTATTTGACTACTAACGAAGATAACAAAATAAAAGTTTACATTTATTTTGGTTAGGTATCTACTTATCGAAATGTCACACTATGTATAAAGCTTATAAAACTAGATTTATACAAATCAATAAACTTTTTTTATCCGCTTCTTTAGGGTAGTATTACGCCAAGTTTGGGCAGCCTATTGATGCCCAAAACATCTAGGATGTACCTACGCACTATGCTTACAACAATGTTTATTAAAAACAAAAGTAAGAAACAAGTCAAAACGTGATAAGGTAAGTTCCCACAATGCACGAAAGTACCTATTTACTTCGAATTACGTACTTGCAAGCTCACAGTAGCTAAAGGATACGTTAATTCAAGCGCCGATCTTTGCGCACAGTTTCGCTTACCGTGAGAACTTTTTAAAATCTTGCTGATTAATAATCTATTGGTTCCTAATGAGTCTGTCGAGAGAGTTCCAACTGCAGGAGTAGTCGATTTGAAGGTGGCCGTACCTGGATAGGTGGAAGTTGTCAGGTGCAGTCTTCGGTAAGGGACGAGCCCAGTCCTCGTAGTCGGGTGAAGCTAGACTCTCGTACGCGAAATGCTCGTACGCATCTGTCAACCTGTGGAACAAGAAACGGCTTTAAATCACTAAATTACGGGTACTTTTGGGCACCTCCTTCTAAGACCACTGACGTGGTTTGCGTATGCAAAATTTTTGCAAAAGCAAAAGCATGCAAGCAAAAGTTTTGCTGAAGGTACACGTTCCTTATGAACGAAATAATAAGTTTAACTTTGGTAAAAAACTAACTATACCATGGCGGTTCGTTAAGGTGATTACGATCCAAATTATTAATCTTAGTAACCTCAATATTCATTCAACGGGTTCAAAGAAAACATAGAAGATAAGCAGATGTTTTAGAAAAACCGCCCACTAATCTTGACAAAGAGAATCATCATACGATGTAAGATTTATGTAATATCAAAACTGGGTCATGTATAATGAGGTAATGTAATTAGAGACCTCTGTTCCACCTGTGATTAACATCCGTGTCAATGCAAGTCATAGCATGTAATGTACACTCGATTAAATAACACTGATCATTATGCCTTTAGAAGATATCGCACTACACAATAAAATTCAATGAATCTTTTTTTTTGTATTGTAACGACTTACAACAATAACATTCAAATTCCGACCTCAAATTTTCCGTTCAGGAAGAACCTTAGAACAGACATTAAGATAATTTACCTACTTATGCTCATACGCCGTATTTTACAGCAGTTAAGGCTGGTAGTTAAATAATAGTTAGGGGCGTAAGTGCGAATACGTCACGCCACAGTTTAGGCAGTCATTAAAGAATGACATAAGAATTGACCAAAGCTAGTAGACTTTCTAGTAATCCGCTAAAATTTGAGCAGGTTGTGTGCGCGTAATAGGTTGTTGCAAGCCGGTATGTTACGGTTTAATGTCGAGTTATGACTATCTAGTACAATAAACATTTAGAAGAATTTACGCTGTGCCTAAATTATAAAAACATAGGTACTCATGGGCCAGTCCAAGCGATTTTGTAACATACAGTTTTTCAATTTTACCATGAGGTAATAAGGCAATCTTTAATTTTTTTCATGAAGTATACCGAGCAATTTTTTTGTTTAAAATCAACTGGAGAAACCTAAATTTCTTGCATCTCAATGGAATAATAATGGTGAGCTTCATCTAGATAAATATGTGTAGTGAAACACAATAGTTAATCTTCCTAACATTAACCTATAAGTTATGATTGTACTTATTCTTAGTTGCAATAAACGGTCATCTAGGGTCAATGTTGTGAACAAGTTTCCCTATACAACTAGAGCTGGATTCCCACAGGTGCAACTTTCATTTGAAGCCAGCAAAAAGTGGCCCACGTTCACACGAGAGGCTCAAACAATCATCGTTATCATCATACCAGACGCTATTTATTTTGTGTTTTTTATCTCTATTCGACTCTAAGTCTCAAGGACTAGGGTTCGAATTAGATTGCGCGGGTTTTAAGCTAGTGTTCTTGCACTGCAAGCGTTCAACTCGAACTTTTTGCAGTAAATACTTTCCGTGGAAGCTAACGTCACGCGCTTTTGTTTTGTCGGTATGGGAATGAAAACTTGCAGTAAACTCGCTTGGTCGAATAAAAATAACAATATTTATAATCCCACATTAAAAGAGTTCACTGCACGCGTTAATTTAATTATTAGCGTGTAATAACATGCTGGATGTAGACGTTTCGTTATTGAGTATGCAAAGCGAATGGAGCTAGTGGAACGATTAGCTAATTAAATAATCGATTTCTACATTTGAATATTAAACCTAAGTGCTTCAATGCGGTAACAATTTCTATTTTGATCTTGATTATGTGTAATATAGTCTGTCGTCTACTCTATTGCTTGCTTTTCTCTTTAATTCGCCCATGATTTCACTATCACGAGAGTGCAAGCATGTTTATCGTTTAAATTACAGCATCTCGGCTGCGATTAGAGCGACAATTGCTTAGAAATCAGTATCGTTTCTAACTTGAACGCCGGCACTCAAGATACCGTGAAAAGTGCGTGATTCATTCTTGTGGTCTTAAAAGATATCGCAGATGTAACCAGTAGGTGTAACGTAGCTATTTATAGTATCTTTTTAATTATTTTTATCACAAGGGTATTACTGCGATTTTTATGATTTAACGGTCTTGTTTTTATGTTCCAGTACATGTACAACCACATTCAAAGAAAGCAGTGGCTAGTTATCGTTACTAATGTCAATACGGATAAACAAACATGCTATTTAAAAAAATTGCAACTTTAAATCATTAAATAACCAATGATATGTACCCACATAAAAATATCAAAATATGTAGTTCTAAACTATGACTAGCTGCTAACGATCAAAACCAGGTAAGTATTACCGAATTTAACTTTTTTCATTAATTATTTCCGTTAACCTAACTAAGGTTCTCCCGCCAAGAATGATCAACCTGCAGTGCATGTACGTAACTTTTAACGATCGATAATACCTTAACGATCACAAATGGTTACTGCTACATGATTAAGTAGTAGTTGCGCTTCGTGTCCAGACAAATTAAGATAAATATTTCTAGATATACTTGGCTTAACTGACCGCATATACTTAACCTTTTTAACTTATCAAACAAATCATTTGTTAATAATCATTTAATTAATAGACACTAACGCAGCAACCTCGCTTTAAATAAATAATTTGTGTGCATTCGCCTCAACGGTTGGTTGGTTGCATTTAAATAACTTTATTGCATTAACCTGAAATCAAGAGAAGTGCCTCACATAAAAAAACTATGTTTTTTGTTTGTTTATGTAGGTACCTATCTTATTTTTATATCTTTCTTTATTTGCATAGCTGTTGCAGGTTTAATATTATGCTTTAATTGTTATGCAAGTTACGTAATTCATTAATATTTTTGTAACTTCACAGCGTTGTTGTTTCTTTTTCTTTGGATGTAGTTTTATATATGAGTTGGTACCAGCGACTTCGTCTGCGTGGACTAAAAATCTGTAAAGTTATTCCATGGTCACAAAGCTAATATCCGCGGTAAAATTTTACCAATTTTATTTCAAAATTCATTAAAACCGGTTCAGCTTTTTAGACGAAAGCGGAACATACAGACAGACATGACACACAGACCTAGTCTTTGACCTTGGAAAGCAAGATCTTAACTCACCTGCTACATATCTAACATTGTCTTACCTAGAAGGGCGTCTACACTTCCCATAGGCGAGGTTCGCCATCATGTACTCTGGTGGGTGTTGGAGAGACATGCGGGACCTCGGTGGTGGTGGCGGCATGTACCCTGGGGGCACCATCCCGTAGATCGGCTCGTACAGCATGGGCGAAGGCACGTAGACCGGCTCCTCGATGTACATGGAGGATCTTCTGCGATCTGATGAAGGATGGGTTTTGAGGGTTAGGATACAGGATATAATGTGAAAGAAGGAGTTGCAAAGGCCATCTAGGTATGTAAAAATAAATAATTGCTACTGAAGCAGCTTTCCCAGATATCTTAAAAGATTGACTGGTAAGATAAATTGAATTTTATGTGTAACGGTATTATTTTAATGATTTGAAAGTATCTCCATATGCAGAAAATTCTAAACGCTACACTTAGAAAATTCAACATCTGAAAGTTTGGTCAAGTATCAAGTACTTATACAATAGTTACGAGACAAACATATAATGCAAATAAATGTTTTTTTTTTTGACAATTTGATACAGAGAACTTTATTTATGTGACTAACCATAGTTTATGCTGCGCTAGTCAATAAGGTTGATACTGAACCTATGCATTATTATCACAGGTTACATTGCACATTGCATAACCTTTGCAAACACAGCTTACGCCTACCTATCGGTATTTACCCATTGCACTTAAGTTTGTGCAATCTTCGTTTGTATGAGAATAGGTAGGAAGCGGATGTCCACTTATCCGAATACAATTACTGTTAACCCATCAACTGTAATTACCTACGTTAATATACATCTTAAGTTTCAGTTAATCATCTTCTTTGATAATTTAACTCTAGGTATACCTACCTACATTTAGCAGGAAGCTAAAGTTCTAAATAAAAACTATGGGGTGTTTAATCGATACTGCGTTTGATTCGAACTAGTCTTTACATATGTATTTAATTAGTGTTGCTAATTTTGCATCACAATGGTGATAATGCCATGTAGGAAAGTTTTACACAAGCCTTTCTTTACTTTGGCAAATTGATTTTTTCAAGTAATGTGATTCTGTGACATTCGAGTGCCATAAACTGCTATCAAAAAACTTCAAAATTCCTTTTTTTATTTTTGATGTTTATTCTCATAGTCATGATAATTGGAGTAATACAATCATCACCCCGCTGGTCTTCAAAAGGAATCTGACTATTCAATTGCAGATTTTTTCGAAAATTTGGCACTCTCGTCAATTGGGACATGTTTAAAAAATAAATGTCTTAGATATAAATCCAAAAAGTTTAATAAATTGAAATGCTTTTATTATTAATTCGTTTAGGTATTCGTTTTAATCCCGTTTCTACAGGCCGCGTACCTAATATTAATTGTTGAAACTTACTATGCCAACAAATGAACACATACGTATATGTAGTAGGTAAAGTATAATTTAAACCTTAAGCAACTTACTTGAGGCGGAAAATATTCTAGTCATAAATAAGCAGTTATATCTAGTTTAACTACTTTTTCATCATATAATACCAACCCCGAAATACGCTAGCTATTGCAAAAACTAATTTAGCGCGCTAATGTTTTAATTCAGTCTAGTTTATTAATTTATTACAAAAAAAATATTTTGTAGTCAGACACATTCCTGTCTAATTGTTTACGTCGCATACCAGTAACTGTTTTAATTAAGTTTTTAATTATGAAGCCATTTGTGGTTCTGTGGCATGGCCTTTGAAGACGTCATTGTACAAATATTTAACGTTATTTTAGAATTACTAATTATTATGTTAACTTATTTTTAAAAGTGAATACCAACTCTCCAAAATATTTTTAAGTAATGTTTTTACTAAGCTACGTAACATAAGTTCTACATAATATTGTAATATAGATTTAATAAGAGTTAGGTACCTACTTTTCAAATATTGTTTAACATACAGCCAGTGAAAAAAAGCTTTGCAAGATCGTCTTCTATAGCATTATCATTAGCACAGCTCTGTAAGAAATATATTTATATATTACCTAAAGTTAAGAACTAATAGGACTCAAGACATCGAGTGATCTCGCGTAATTTAGTCATCCGAAGTGCCTATTACTTAGATTGATATTTCATGTTTTTCCTAATCCAATCTTTACCTTTAGGTAGGTAACACGTTTGTTTAAATTGTCTAATTTTTATTTCAAGTAAGTAGGTAGTTTAAGTATGATATTTTGGATTTAATTAGAAACAAATGTACTGTACTTACCTATTTATTTCATATTGGTACTTACATACCTAAGTAAGTTGCCAAAAAAAGTTAGGTCGTGTAAACTTTTTAGGTAAAAAATGTTTTTAAATAACATTGGTGATTCAGTAAGAAACTTACGTTTAGGCCGTTCACCATAAATAGCCATGTCCGGATGGTACTCAGGAATGACCACCCGCGACGACTTCCGACCGTAAATATTCAGATCACTCGGCCTCAGGATCTCCTGCGGGGGCGTGATGATGTTCCTCATCGGCAGGGGAGGCACCGGCGGCTCCTCACCAGAGTCGTAGTTCTTCGTCGGCACATAGTAGAAACTCGCACTGACCGGCTCACCAGCAAACGAATTAAAACTATCCTCAGGAGTGGTAGCCAGTTCAGGAGACTCGGGCTGCATGATGCCGTAGGCCTCGTTGTCCCAGGGGTCCAGGTACACTCGGTGCGTTGGTGGAGGAGTCTGCTCGTCTTCCACTTCGCTGTCAAAGTCGACAGCTGTCCAGTAAGGGCTGCCCGCTCGGCCCGGCATCACTCACAACATTAACACTAAAAACACAAGGCTTCCAAGCACATTTCAACACTAGTTACTCGCTGTATTCGGTAGATAATATTATGATTATTATTCTACTCGCGACCGCGCCGTCGTCATCCGACGATGTGCGATTCGTTTGAAGAGCCTCTTACAAGTGTGCGCACACGCCGGTGTTTCACGTTCAAACAATACCGCGCTTCGCTGTAACTGGCGGTTTAGAAGATGCAATAGTTTAGAGAAATGCTAGACGGACCAGTGTGTGTTTTGCTTTTTTGCAAGCAAACTACGAAAGCGTTTCATAGAATAACCATATCTGAGGTGGGTACGAAACAAATACCAAGGTATTGAAGTACCTATATAATGAAGAGATTTTCATTGGTTTTGTGACAAACAATTAGTTATATACTTCTATATCCCATTCCCTAATGTCAAATCGAAAACCACCGGTAGGCTTAGGCCTATAAAGACTGACATGCGGAAAAAAGTTTTTGATAGTTTTTAAGTAGCTAAGTACTACCCACCACGACTTCAATTGTTAAACTATAATACGTTTTTTTCTGTTCTTTAATCATTTCTTTGTTAAACACAGTTTAATATTTAATCTGACTGTATCAGTTCTATTCAAAAGTGACGATTTCTGCCCAACTATGTTTTTTTTGTATTAACCTTTAACCGAATGTAAGGTAAAATGGCACTTTTGTGGCAAGTTAATTAAAAAGGTTGGCTTCTATTTCAATAGTTAAATTAAATTAAATTAAAAAAAATATTCGTAGGTTTCCACCTCATTAATAAAGTGTGTTGGAGATAGCACAAATCGAGTATAAAATTTATTAATGTTTAAATTATTTAATTACTTAATTAAGGCATTCTGTCTTATACTGACATCTGTATATTTTAAGTTAAATATATTCAATAATCAGCACGTAACATAACAAGATAGCTAATGCGCAGCCATAATAGTATGAGACAAAAAAACTAGATGGCGTAAAATAATTTATTTAAGTAATACAGATGAACACTGATAGATGGCGTTAGTAGTATTTGTAGATTTACCTCAAATTTTAAACTAAACTGTTTCCAAATGTAACTTACGTCCCTTTTTGAAATAACTTCAAAATAATTTAAACATAGACTTTTGTGTTTTTTTTACGTTTTTTATATATTTAGTACCTATTTACCTTTTTACAAATATAATTAACCAAGTGACAGTTTCTTGACATTATGTCGGGTGCATGCATATATAAATAAAACCAAAAAATATGAATAGCAATGGAAGGGCTCCTACCGTCCGTACGGTAAGTGTTTACTCACAGTATAATAGGTAAGGCATTTTTTAATACAGTTGCTCAAAAAGTTGCGTATTGCAGGGACGTATAGCGTTCGGGATGTGGGCTATTACACACGCGTGCTTTTTTTTTACCTTTCCCGCACTCGTGCGTTCTCTTTCCCAACTGTCAAAATAATGTTTATTAAAAAGAAAAATTAACCAACCAAGAAGTTTTTACTAAAAAAAAACAAAGAAGTTTTTATGATTCATGTTAATACTTACGTAGCGTAGATATATTTCTAAAAAAAGCTACTAACGTAAATGCTCCTATTAACGACCTACTAAAATTTGTACTCTATTAACGATCTATTTTTTCAATCAGTCATATTAGACTTAATATAGATTCTATAAAAAGTTTAACTTAAAAATTAGATAGGTAGATTAGTTGGTCAACAAACAGAGTAAATTTGTCATGTCTAAATAGTAAGTGTTAGCAATAATTTGTAATTTAATGAGTGCCGCTCGATAACGACGCACTTTCCATAGTGTCGCGTCTCCAGCCTCGTAAGCACACCGAAATATTACTTAAGGTAAACAACAAACTTAAAGTTGATTTATCTGCTTGCTATCACATAACAACGATAATACATATATTAGTTTTCGAAATTACATTAAATTTAATCATTTTTATTGGTTTTTATGGCATAAAATCATATCTTAATTAAGGGCGGTAATAGGATCCAAATTTCATAACTTGACTCTATTAACGATCCGTGGCGTTATTAGAAGTTTGTAAGTTTTATATTTGATTCTATTACCGACTCACAGCTGAAAAGAAATAACAAGAACCATTTTTATAGAAACATGTAACCAGAGGTATACTGCTTGCATAGGCGCAAGCAGTATACCTCTGCTCAACTAGAAGCTTAGCTGATAGCTGTCAATGAAGGAAGCAGGATATACGAAGCTTGAAGACCTATGGCATACCGAGTAAAACTACCGTGACAAGACAAATAATGAATATACAAATGAACATTGTGGAAAACAATATTGTTCAACGAAGGACGAAGAAAAAAGACTTGTGGACTGGATTTTCTATGTCGGAAAGTCAGGTTTTCCTGTAACAAAAGACCAACTGTTAGAAACAGTTGCAAAATTGGTAGAAAACTTAGAGCGCTCTTATCTTTTCAATGATGGTGTTCCAGCTGTTTCTTAAGGCTATGTCTTGGTATCCTACCATTTCAAGGCGAATTGAATTAGCCTACAAGCCGATTTTTAATTGCGATGAGACGGGTTTTTTTATGTTCCAAAGAAAAACAGGTTTTCGTCCGAAAGGGCAGCAAGGAAGTATATTATGTACGACTAGTGGCCGCCCGCGACTTCGTTCGCGTGGAAGTCAGTTTCCTGTGGGAATGAGAAGTTTTCCCGCGGTAAAAAGTACCCTATGTGTTATTCTAATGTATAACATATAGATGAATGTTAAGTTTCATCCCGTCCAGTAGTTTTACGTGAAAAAGTAACATCCTCACATACTCACATACATCCACACATCCATACATACACACAAACTTTCACGTTTATAATATAAGTAGGATTGCAAGATTAAGATGTTGATTTCAAAACTGTAATAATGTCTTAATATACTTTTAACTGCATTTTTTCATTTTTTCGTTTAGATGAAAGGGCAATTTTTAGGGGTCGGTAATAGAATCAGAAAAAACGGTAATAGAATCAAATCACATCTTTAGGTCGGTAATAGAATCAATTGCTCTTTCGAATTAAACAATTAATTATTAATTACAGTGTAATAAAATACTAAATTGAAGTACCGAATCTAACAAAACACTTCACAAAGATTGATATTAAATTAAAACACCTTAACTAACCTATCAGTATCTATCTATATACTCAAAGTTATTCCTGAGACAGCTTAAAGGGGCGGTAATAGGAGCATTTACGTTAGTTTGTTTCAATATCAGATTTAATGATTTGAGTGAATTAGTGTGGTTGGTTTCATTTCATTTTATCTCATAAAATTTTATTTTCATTTCATATCAATAAAAAAAAAATACTGAAGACTTGGCTGTATGGGCACAGTAACCTTTGCCTACCAAATGGGTGAAGAGAAAATGGTGCCATTTTCAAAATGAGTTATTTCGACATTTGCGATCCTAATTTTATATTTTACTAAAATGCTTTATTTTTTCGCAACTGTATTAAAAATAGTCGTTCAGTACACCTGCGGAACCGTCATTGCAACTCGTCCCGCCTGTCAACCCTCGCCTTCGGCTGTGCCTCGGCTCGGGAAGACATTTGTCGGAACTCGTTGTAATGACAGCCTTTCCACACTTGTATTGAAATATACTATTTTTCATAGCTGTCCTCTGTGGCAAGGAAACTGTCGCTGCAACTTAAAGCTTCATATACCTATACAAATGTCCCAGCCTGTAGTAACAAAATTTTAGGGGCAGTATCTGTGGCCAATTTTATCGACAAAAAATACTTTATAGAGGTCTAATTACTAAATCCCATCAAACTACGGTGATTTTTAATTTCACTTTAGCAAAACTCACCCTGACTTGTAAAAAAAACAGCGAGTTGAGTTGTACAGCTTTGAGATGCTTGTGTTTGACCTTCTTTTAAAGGCAAGGGTAAAAGGTAACCAAATACAATAAAAAAACTAGACAAAATATAAAATTTTGGTATTTTAAGGAGGAGAAAGATATGTATATGTTACGGCTAATACCCGAAGCGCGGCTACACCTAGTTTTAGCCGGTTAGAACATCAATAGGTTAGGTTAGGTTACTTTTTTGATACCACCCAGAAAAAGGAGATGATTGAAGCCAGTTTTTATATAAGTACATAGGGTATAATTTTTTTTTACAGTTTTCCATATAAAAACACTTCTAACCGGCTAAAACTAGGTGTAGCCGCACTTCGGGTATTAGCCGTAATAACATATATATATTTTCTTGGGTTCTGCGAAAAGAGCGGTTCCCATTGCAATAGTATAGCTGGAACACGATTGTATGGGAAGTAATGGGGACCAAATAAAAAGATTATGAAAATCTGGCAATTGTTTATTTGAAAAATGGTTCGATAGGAAAAAAATAGTAAGTATTACGAGAATCTTGTATAACTATATCTGGATTATGAGAATATGGGAAAACTAAAAAAATATTTTTTGAAAATTTGGTTTAAGTGTATCTGGAAATTGGGTCCGCTACATTACGAAGACCGCAGCCATTCAGTTCAGGTTCAGCGCCGCAATTTGACGACCTCTGTGGATACCGGACTGCTAAGCAGATGGTTCCGGGTTCGATGCCCGGGTCGGGCCAAATTCGTAAAAATATTTTTTTAATATCTCGTATCTATGTGTAAATTCTCCTAACTAGGTTCTTTAGGGTCACATAATTGGTGTGTTGGTATGGAGATTATAATAATAATAATAATAATATTTATTTATTTCTCCTCATAAAAATAAAACAAAGAAAATACATTTTGCCTTAGTTCTAGGTACAATGAGGAGCTGGTGTCAGTTGTAGGATAAACCTGTAGTACTGATCACCAGGCCCTTTCCTTAGTTGCCTCTTGTAGGCATATGCTTTTAGTTAGCACTTAGATATTAATTTTTGACCCATTATGACGGAGTGGGAAAAGAAAGAAAAATAAAATAAAATAAAAACTAATACAATGCAAAGGTAAAAATTAAAATTTAAAAATAATAAATGCGTTTATAGAAAAAACCTAAGACTAATTAATTAGTAATAACCTAAACCTAAAGAGTGAAACAAAAAAAAAACCAAAACAAAATAAAACAAAATCTGAAGAGATAAAACAAATTAACCATAATTATACAAACTAAAATAATATTTAAAAAAAGGATTATAAAAGGAATTGAATTTGCCATAAATACTAGTGACTAATGCTTGTGAATGTGTGTATATTTGTGTACGGTATGTGTGTGTGTTTAGGTAGTAAAAATTTAATAGGTATATGATGGTAGTTCCATATCAAAGGATTACAGTATGAGACTTTCTGTGTAAGTGTAATCTAAAGTTTTTAGCCAGTTTTTTATGGCGCTCTGAGCTAACACTTTTCGAAGTGGGTAAATGGCTAGTTCCTTGTTCAATTTATTGTACAAGTACCCACTTAGGTACCCATAAAATCTTTGAGCAAATTTAGTCCTAACACTTTGTATAGTACATACTCTATCTTTTCTTCTTATGTTGGTTAGAATAGTGGGGTCAAAATGGAGTTCTGTGTGTTTTTTAACCACTGTATGTAAAATAAAAAGCTTCCTTACTGAAAGGACCTCACTTTGCTTGTATACGTCTGTGGTGGGGTGTCGATATGGAAGAAAAAGGCTAACTTTGAGAAGTGCCCGTTGAGCTCTTTCAAGTTTGATAAGTTGGGTTTTGGGCGCACCTCCCCAGGTTGTGATGCAATATGTGAGAATTGATCTACACAATGCATAGTAAACTGTTTTAATGAGCTTTTTATCATTAAAACGACGGAGGGTTTTAAAAATAACAATCAATTTTCGGACTCTTCCTGCCATCATGCTGATGTGCTTTTCAAAATTGAGTTTGGCATCCAATACCACACCCAAGTACTTGATTTCATCGGTGAATATAAGTCTAGGGCATGAACATGTAGTTTCTGTAGCAATAGGGCAGTTATGTGCAATGATTGGTGTTGGAGTAGTATTAGCTAGCCGTTTTAAGGAGAACCTTATGCACTTAGTTTTGTCAACATTAAGTGTTAATATGTTATTCCTTAACCAGCTATTAACCAGGTTGAAGCTCTTCTGACCGCAAGTATAAACTTCCTCCCATGAATCTCCTGTGACTAGCAGTGCTGTATCGTCTGCAAAGGTTATAATGATGGAGTTTGGCAGTTTTAGTTCACAAAGGTCATTAATGTAAATGAGAAACAGGCTAGGCCCTAAGATGCTTCCTTGAGGGACTCCAAAGGATACAGGCTCTTCTTTGCTGAGGAGATCGTTTATTTGGACACGTTGCGTTCTGTTATGTAAATAGTCTTTAAAAAGTTTGAGCTGCAGTCCCCTAATTCCCAACTTTTCTAGTTTGCTTATTAGAATTGGTACTGACACCGTGTCAAAAGCTTTAGCAAGATCCAGAAATATGGCCATTGTTTTCTTTTTACTGTCGAGTGAACTAATTATCTGCTCGGTAAGGTCATGGACCGCGTCTGTGGTCGATTTCTTAGATCTGAACCCATACTGTCTATCGGATATAAGTTCAAACTTCTCTAAATAGTCTACAAGTCGTCTATTCATAATTCGCTCCAATATCTTTGACATTGCGGGAAGTATAGAGATAGGTCTGTAGTTACTGACACAGTCCCTACTACCAGTCTTGTATATAGGTATAATTTTTGATTTTTTAAACGAATTGGGGAAAACTCCGGTGGACAAAGATAAATTGCAAAGATAGGTAATTGGTTCTGTAAGGATGTTTTTATATTTTTTTAATATATCTCCGGAGATAGAGTCAAGACCTATTGCACAATTATTTTTTAAGCCTGATATCAAGGATTTTACTTCGTTACAGTCGGCAGGCAAAAAACCAAAAGAACGTGAAGTTTGGTGTAAAATGTGATGAGTTGAGAGTGGTGAGTTGACCTGGATTTTACTGGCAAGTGATTTTCCTACATTGGCAAAAAAGCGGTTAACTTCATCTATTTTTTCGGTGGTATTTTCGTGATCAATCAATTCCGAGGCGCAATTTTGTTTTTTTGTTGTAAATGTTATTTCTTTGATTGTCTTCCAAAGTGATTTGTTGTCAATCTTAGCACAGAGTAGTGAATTTTTTTCGTATTCTAGTTTAAGTCTTTTTAAAATAGAGCAGCAAAAATTTCTGTATCTCTTATATACTATTAATAATGGTACATTGTCAGGATTAGACTTGGTCTTTTTATACAAATTATCACGGTTTTTTATACAACGGAGTAAGCCAGGAGTTATCCATGGTTTAAGGATTGCTTTCCTTCTAGCCTTAGGAACGCATTTGGTGTTTTTATCTAAGGTTCTTTGCAGTGTTGAAACAAGGTAATCAGTAGCAAGGTTAACATCTTGTAGACTATAAATTGGACTGAAGTCAATTGAATGCATATCCAAGTCCAAGCCAGTCCTGTCAATGTGTCGTCGTGACAAACATGAAAAGTCATGTTTAACCTTTGTTGATAAAAATAGCACCAAACTTTCATGATCAGTCAACGATGTTTCCAGTATAAGACACCGGGCGCGCTCCTGCGATTTTAAAAGTACGTGATCGAGACAAGTCCTTCCATGTGTCGGAAAATAATGTGCTGGTAATATTCCGTGGTAGGCTAGCATGTTTAAATAATTGGATGCATTTGTGTCAGAGTTCTGAGGCGATATATCAATATTTATATCTCCCATAAGAATTACATTTTTAAATGAGGAATATTTCACTAATGTATCATCTAGGAATTTTATGAAGCTATTAATGTCTTTGTAACCAGGAGTCCTATAAATTGCCAGAGCGATTGTATTGGAGTTTAAGATTACGGCGAGGATATTAGCACCTACAAACTCTATCTCTTCGATTTTTATTTTTAGGTCCTGTCTATAGTAAACCATTGTACCTTCATTTTGAGTCTTATTGCATGTGGTAGTTGCGTACTTATAACCGTTTAACTGTGGTATATTTGGAGATGTATTCAGCCAACACTCAGTCAGAAATACGAAATCCCAGTCGACGTTAGTTCTAGAAAATAAGGTTAAGAAGTCAGGAAAATTTTTTTTAACACTTCTTATATTTTGATGTAATATTTTAAGACAATTTCCTGAGTTAATCAGGCGGTTTTTACAAAGTTCTACGCTGCAAACAGCTGATTCGGCTACTTCAATTGCATCTAAATCATCTTGTAGTGTGTTGATTTCATTTGTTATTGCCATGTTTTATTTTTAATACAGTTAAATTAGGGTTTTTAGATATGTTTTTTATTTAAATAAAAATGCTAGTACTTGAAAAGATGAAATAAAGTGACTACTCGCAGCATAGAGATTGTAAGTTGAATATAATATCAGTTTTTTTTATTTTTCCATAGATTAAACTTTTTTGTGTGATTTTAGTTATATAAGTGTAGTTTCGGGGATAATTTGAGTGAGCGAATATTAGATGTGTGGTGTATAGAGTTTTTTTGTGGGTGAGTAAATATGGCAAATATGTAAACATCAAGAAAATATTTAAATGAAAGAAAATAATTAAAAAAAGGACATTATAGACGCTTAAATAAAGTAAAAATAAGATTAACATAAGTTTCGGCAATTCTAGTCACATCTTAAGCTTCTCAAGGTCATCCTCCCCATTTATTAACACTTTTTCCTCATTATCTTTGCGACGCAAGTAAATTTTACCATACGAAGTCCAACAACTATCATACCCATTATTTTTAGCAAAAACACGCGCGTGATAGTGAAGTTTTCTGGCTTTAGGAGTAAGAAAATCTCCCATATATATAGGTTGCGAAGGGCCAGGGAGCTTAATACTCTCTGTGTTTAGCTTTTGATTGGGGTTAGCTTTGTTGTAGCGTCTGACAGCTTTTAAAATCATATCCTTTTTTATGGATGAACATAGTTCCACAACGATTGGATTGTTGACATTGTTTCTTACATTTAATCGGTAAACATCACATAAGTCAGAATCTAAGATAGTTTCCTTAATCGATGCCCCGATATTTTTTGTAACTTCAATCAAGCGCGCCTTCGTTTCAGACTCTAACTTTGGAATATTTCGAATCTCTATTGATGACTGGCGGTTTCTTTTTTCAATGTGCTCAATTTTAGCTTCCAAGTAGGTAATACGATTTTTATATTGTGTATTATCAGTTTCCAGAATGTTTAACCTGCTGGCAATTTCCGAATAATTTAAGGAAACGTTTTCCAATGTTTTTTTTATTTCGATATTTTGTTGCAATATAAAATCAATAGAACAAATGAGTGAATCGAGTTTTGAGTCCTGTTTAGATTTTAAATCTTCAAACATAGATTTTAGTTCCGCCGTTACCAAGGAAGAGTCGTTTTCAAGACGTCTCTTAAATCTTTTGGTAACAAGACTATGCTCGCCTTGTTCTCTGTTATCTGATACATACAGATAGGGGTCGGAGCAATGATGCGTTAGTTGGGGTGGTTTAAGATTCGAGTCTTTAGGTGGCGTGCGTCGAAGAGACATTGCGGCAATACGAAATACGCAGTATAAGTTGCCCGCTCTCGCTGTCTTGTATGACTCACCAAGCTAGATGTGCGTCGGTCGGCGCAGTGACGAGTCGTGCGTGGCTGCAATATTTAGTTTCTGTCTTGATGCTTGCTATCTCTTTCTCTCCGACTGCGGGCGTTGCTGCACGGCTTGTAGTTGACTTATGCGCGCCTAGTACTTACGACAGCTTATTTTACTCGAATTTTATTTAAAAACGATGATTTTAATTACTTTCAAAAATAAAAACTTTTGCGGAGACACGTCCAAATGCTATCGCAGTCCGAGGGGAAGGGGATTATTACTATTATTAAAAATTACAAATATTCTGCATATTATACCGTTATCATTATAATGATATAAGCGATCACGAACAATACCGCTACAGTTAACTCGATACGGAAATGAAGATCACGTTACTTTCGTTAGTTTCGTTAATATCGCTAATTTCGTTCGTTATTTTCGAAATTAGCATAATTAACGAAATTAACGAAAATAACGAAATTAACGAAATAAACGTAATTAACGAAATTAACGAAATTACCGATATTAACGAAATTAACGAAATAAACGAAATTAACGAATTGAAAAAAAATTAACGAAAATAACGAATTAACCAAAATTAACGAAACTAATGAAAATAACGTTATTTTTTACGAAAAAAACGAAAAAAACAAAATTAACGACATTAACGTAATTAACGACTTTAACGTAATTAACTTAATTAACGAAATTAACGAAAATAACGACAATAATGAAATTAACGAAATTTACGAAATTAACGAATTGAACAAAATTAACGAAAATAACAAAAATAACGAATTGAACGAAATTAACGAAATTCGTTCAATCCGTTCAATTTGTTAATATATTAATTTACATTGGACGTTTTGTTGCCCCCTTAATTTTTTATATTACATATTTTGAGTATTGGTCGAAAGACAAGACAGACGGACGGACGGATGGACGGACGTTGGTGTGACTGAGTTTAGATCTAAAGCTCATCAAAAAGTTAGAGGGACTTAGAGAATTATAAAGAAGTCCCCTGAATTTAATAGTAGGTGTATCATAAATAAATTATTATCAATGGACAAAAAACCACAAGCATAGGTTACAACACTTATGTAATTGATACAACAATAAATAACTTTACCATAACTTCAATGGTATAAGTTCTCATGCGATTGATTCTCATGACACGATCAGCTGTTTTGTGCAGTTTTTTGAGTGAATAACAATCCAGTAGCAGGAAAACGATGTTTACGGGTTAAGCGGACACGCTACTCCGGCGCATTCGATGTGGAATATACGGATACTTATTGGGAAAGTAGCAGCTTTAAATGCAGTAATAAATGTTTCTATTTATGTAGGTATTCAAAAAAACTTCTAAAGAAATCTTAATGCAACGACTAAATGTCATATTCTTTTCATAAAATAATGAAGAATGTAGTAAGTCCTACTATATAATATTTTTTAGTGAAGATATAGGAAGCAAGTTAAATAAATAACAACGTCAGGAAATAACATCGGTTTAATTATTCAAATATTATTAACAGAATACAAATAAATCAAAGAAGTAATTGTTCACAATAATTAAACAAAATAGCTCGCGTGACACAGAGTTGCTGCAAGACTCGTGTCTTTGACAACCAATGAAAAACAAAAGAAGATCGGTACGTCACAGGCTTTTTAAAAACTCTGAGCGACCAAAAAGGTTCACTTAATACGGCTTCTCCTGACACTGGGACGTCCCCGGCCCTTGTTGAGGACCCAGCATCAGACTCTTGATCCAGTCGTGAATGGAAAGACCCGGAGTTGACGCCAGTCGTTGGAGCTCCTTCTCCGTTTCTGACTCCAGCCGTTGATCTGCATCGGACAGGTCCTGACTTATGTGGGTTAGCTGATAACGCAGGAACATCATGTGCACTGTCTGAAATTTTATGTAATTAAAGCAAAACAAGCAACATTCAAATATCAATACCACGCATCCTTACATACTCATTCACAACAGTCACTTCACACATAATCTTTCAATCAAACGGACAAATCCTGAAATTCATCACCTCTTTGCACAAGCATATAATTTGAGACGTCTCATAAATAAAATACTTCTCTGGGGCCCATAAATACGCTGTAACTTGTAGGCTCGTGAAGCGTATTTTCGGTGTAGGCTCGTGACGTTACTACAGGGGTCAACTCGGAGGCAACTCAGGCCTAAGCGATAAATGCTACATCCTGATTCGTAGTTAGTGCTACTACAGGGATAACCATCGTGACCGTACACGGACGAGGTAATGAAGCATCATGAAGCTGCATCGTCTCCCAAACAGCACTCACATCTGTAGGTCAAACAAAATACAAAACAAATATATGGCCAAGTTAAATTGTGTTAAAACATAATCACCTTAGAAGAATGCAGCACACACTTCGAGACACCATTCGCCTCACCACGGTATCGACCATTACGCTGAATTTTATTGACTTGTACTTGAGCCACGCATTTCAGAATCCAGCTTGCCTGTGAAATGATAAAACTTAATTACGAAGACAGGATCGTCGAGGTAGAATTCGCGCTTCAGTTCGCTCGTTCATCCTGACTTTGCTAGTCGTCTTGGAGATACTGCTGGGTGTTGTTTCTAGTCATCTCACGAGGCGCTCGATTCGCTGCATAATCAGGACAGTTCTCGTGCACCTCTCAACCTAGAACCATGGCGTTAGGGTCTTTAGAATGAGTTCTCAAACGGGTAGGTACAGACACAAGTGCGCTTCCACGCGCGCCATTTCGTCCACGCGACACACTTCGCGCCATTATCACTCACACACTGATTAAAATTCACAAATAAAATAACACAAGTGAACAATTACTTTGCGGGTTTTGAGGTTATGAAAATTATACATGTGGGCTTGCGTCCTTTATCGCACTTCTGATTTTAGTGAAGATATAGGAAGCAAGTTAAATAAATAACAACGTCAGGAAATAACATCGGTTTAATTATTTAAATATTATTAACAGAATACAAATAAATCAAAGAAGTAATTGTTCACAATAATTAGGTAAACAAAATGGCTCGCGTGACACAGAGTTGCCGCAAGACGTGTATCTTTGACAACCAATGAAAAACAAAAGAAGATCGGTACGTCACAGGCTTTTTAAAAACTCTGAGCGACCAAAAAGGTTCACTTAATAATATAATAAACGTGAAAGTTTGTGAGTATGTATGGATGGATGTTTTTACTCTTTCACTTAAAAACTACTGGAAGAGATTTGGATGCAACTTACAGTAATATAGGTTATACATCAGAATAATACATAGGGTACTTTTTACCGCAAGAAAATTTCTCATTCCCTCGGGAAACCGACCTCCACCCGAACGGAGTCGTAGGCGGCCACTAGTAGGTACCCACATATTTGGTCTGACATTGCGTTTTAGTGTAATTAAATAGCTTAAATTCTGTTACTTACAACGTGCTGAGTGGTGATGTGCGTGTGTGATGCGGTAGTTCTTGAAGTGCCAATTTTTACAAGCCCCGCGAAAACTGCATACATTTTAGTCGATTTCTTTAAAATTTGACTGACTCGAGAGCCTGATGGGTTATTTGGTGCCACCCCAGCAACTTATATAAATTTGATTTGCAATAACAAGTTAAACCTTTTAAAACATACTAAATGGGGAGCATATGCAATATCGATATCAGTGACTGAAATACACGATTTAATTCAAACTTTAAAAACAAACACTTTATTTATTCTGTATTTGTTTTTAGTTCCGTATTCTCAACGGCAACGCCCGCAACACACTCCCGTGTGTTTCCACCACACCACATCTTTAGTGGTAACATGACGTAATCGAGAACTGGTGCGTTTCGCAAATTTGCACGGCCCTGCGCCGGCGCACCTTATGTAACACTTTCAGTCTCATTCACTCCTATTAAAGAGTTAGTCGGCAAAATTAACAAAGATTATCTTATTGGCGGCTTAATTAGAGAAATTGACAAATTGGTTTTGGGGAATTAACAAATTGGACACGTCATTGAAGTCTGGAAAATGAGAAGAATCTAGGTCTTTGCTCAATTGATGGAGTAATTCTACTCATATTAATAATAAATTAGGTGCCTTAGAATTCATTTTATAAGTTAGCTATTAAAAAACCTTCGTGTAAATAAAAAGTATGTACCTTCTCATTATACACTCAACCTCCATAAATAAAAACTTGCATTTAAAAAAAATAAGCATTCATTCAAAAAGGGTCTTGATAGCATCAGTTATTTTTATGCGGAAAAGTTAACATACAAAAGAACTTCCGTAAAAAACGTATTAAAAAAAACTAGGAAGTTCAACTTTGCACTAAAAAAAACGATATTTTAAACTGTGTTTTATTTAACGTGTTAATTCAAAGGACAGCAAGTTTTAATTGAAAGTTGTCGCGCAGGTGGCTTACCATGACATGGGTTAAAAGATCTATTTCGTAGTTATACCCTTTTTAGGGGTTTAGAGGTTAACAGATAACGGGTTAAGGAAATTGTTTGTTACCTAATAATAATGTGTGTAAGCAAGGGCGGACCCAGCTTTGGCGCTTTTTTGTCAATTTATATTACTTGAATTATTATCTTTATTTGTAATTAAATAATGCTTTTAGCAATCGGCACCTTTAATTTAAGTCTTTCTAATACGTATTTTTATTCGTTTTAAAAAAGTTTATCTGCATAAAAATATATTAATTCTTAACTTTTATTGGTAACTAATGGCAAGAAAAAAAATTACCTTTTTATGTACTTAAAAGCAGGTACCTATAAGCTTCCTCACAGAGATACTTAATAGACTAATACACATGGCATACACGAGTTTTGTTGTTCTCTTTTTAAAGTTGAAAATACATTTTTACCAACATTTATTCATATAATGCAGGTGAAAGTTAACACTTCCTTTTCTGATGGAGCTGTCATAAGAAGCAAGAGGACGTAAACAGTAATTAAGAATTCTTTATTCATGACTTTAGTAATTGTATGGGTAAATAAGTTTTTACATTAAGTTAAAGAAAAATAACTTGTACATAAGTTAAAAAATATTATTTGTACATATTGATGCCAGCTGATGGGTTAATAGAAGGAACATTTTTATTATGAACATAAATGAACGATTACCTTTTACTGTACCTATTATTTTTGAACACCGTGGTCTTAGAGAGATTAGTTAACTAATAATAAATGTTCATTTTAATCAAAATATCATATACCTATTTTCTTGAGAAGGTCTTAAAATAATAAGTAAAGATAACTTAAATATTTGTTTTGGAAACCACACCTTACTTCAAAAAACTTACTACGAAAAAAAATGTATTAAGGAAACGAAACCTACAATTAAATCAAAAATCATAATAATCATAAAGTATTTCAAACAAAAGTAACGTTTTCTTAACCACACAAACAATTCCGTAAAGTAAACCTATATTTAAAGTGCAATCACGATTCGCATAACAATATACTCGTAAGCAAACTGTATTAATTCATAATAATGGGCAGACATTGCGTACAACAAGAGATTTATGCAACCAAAGGGCTTCGTGGTCAGTGTGTCGCGGGCTTGCCTCGGATTGACGGGGCTCTAAAGGCAATCGCACATTAACGCTTTAGAAACGCAACGTTTGTTACAATTTAAACAAAAAAATAAGTGTTTTTAACAGTTATTAAAAATATTGACCGGTTTCAAATGCTTTGGAGAGCACGTACTAATTAAAAATTACAAAAAAAACGTCAATAACCGGTTCTATCTTTTTCTTCATATAGTCGGTGGACTGAGAATAAAAAAACGTCCGAAAAAACTCTCAGCACTCTTAAGTCATAAATTAATATAGGTAATCTATACTAATATTATAAAGCTGAAGAGTTTGTTTGTTTGTTTGTTTGTTTGTTTGTTTGTTTGTTTGAACGCTCTAATCTCAGGAACTACTGGTTTGATTTTAAAAATTCTTTTTGTGTTGAATAAACCATTTATCGAGGCAGGCTTTAGGCTATAAAACATCACGTTGCAACTATAAAGAGCGAAGAAATAATGGAAAATGTGAAAAAACGGGGAAAATTATTCATCCTTGAGAGCTTCCGTTGCGTGCGCTGCCAAAAACGGTTCTAGATACCAAAAATATATGTATGAAAGAATAAAGGGAACTTTTTACCGCGGGAAAACTTCGCATTCCCACGGGAAACCGACTTCAACGCGAACGGAGTCGCGCGCGGCCCCTCGTGTGTAAATATAAAGTAAAAAAATACTATAAAGATAAAAATTTAAAAATATTACCATAGTAAGATAGTAAGATTTACTGCTTCATGTAAATCTTCTTTATTTACATCGACCGTTTCTCTCGCTCAGTGTCCGACGTTCTTAACCGAACGGAAGTATGTCAGTGGGTCTGCAAGTTCGACTTGTTAGATAACTTGACCTTTCTTTTTGGTTTTGTTTGAAGAGCAGCATTACCATCAAGTGACGTCACAAGTTTGACTTGCTCGAGTTTGGTAACACAGGCTTGTGAGATGAGAGGTTTGGTTGGTTGAAATAGAACTGTAAAGTGAAAGATGCATTTATGTAAATATGATATGGACTTTACAATGCGGATGTGAATTAAGTTAAACACAATATAAATAAAAGTTTCAAATGTATGTACTAAACTTAATATCTGTTTTTAATTATTGGATTAGGTATTTATAGATTAACAGAGATAACATTTATTAAATATACTTAGCAAAAAATGAAAAATGGTAGATTCGATATTTTTCATAGACATATGGAGAATGAAAAATTAAAAGAGACTAAACACACTTAAACAAATGTTGAAGAATTGACCACAATACCAATATTTTGCAACAACGAAGTTACCATTATGACTAACGACCTAGAATTTTATGTCTTAGCAAATGCTTTTCATGAATCGAAACACAAAAAAAGGAAGCAAGTTTCAGGTGGCCTTTGCTTGTGGTAAATTATCCTATTAGGTGTTTAGGATTAACTATTTTCTTCGGGAACTCACAATAATAGAATAGTAACTAAACTGCACAAAATAAAAAAAAAAACATTGCGCAGCTTGAAAATTATATGCTTACAATACCTACGGATTTAAATTTTTAACACAAGCTAAGCCATTTTAACTTGAACAAAAATAATTTGGTAAGTTATAACTTACTTAAATATCAGTCATTGCTAACATGGCTTATTCATCATTATTGTACATAATGATACTAAGAAAATGTTAGAAAAAACTGATCAAAATGACTAGAATTAGGTGGATACACTTTATAAATCCTTATATTGTACCTACGATAGTTTAAGGTATAATTTTATGTATTAAAGATTTATTTCTATTTAACAGCCAGGTGTGTGAATTTATCTTGTTTAAGGGTAATACTATCAAATAAATTATAAAGTCACTGTTCTCGGTATGGAATAAAAATCGTTGAAAGATTGCACCCTTCAAATATTACCCTTACCCTTTACAATTATTATCTAGGTATATTGTGCGTTGTTTTGCGAACTATTAACACAGCTTTAGGGACTTCCTTCCAAAATCAAATCTGTCCTTGACTGCATTTATAATAAAATTATTTATTGGCCATATAAGTCTCTATAATATGTATATGTAGTTACATCCAATAATGAGTTCATATAAGTGTACTTCGAAATGTCCTAATGGGTCATCCGTCGTCCTCCATAAATCACTGCCCTTCTCAGTAAAGGTATTGCCACACATGTTAATCAACTAGTAAGTGGTTGTTTGGCTTGTTTAGAAGGACTTACATCGGAAATTCCAGTACTATTACTATCGTTGTGGTGTGATAAGATCGACCAGTGACGCCGTAATGACGTTTTACTGTCACTTTTCTTTCGCTCTCTATTTTGTAGCTAATGATTATCTTGTATTTTTTACAGAACTGATGAGAATACAGTGTTTTACCAATTTAAAAAAAGGAATTTATCAATGCTTGAGGTCTTATTAAGTCAAATTCAAACTGCTTGGCCGCCAGTTTCTGAATTGAATACGAAAAATAAGTCAAATGAATAAAAAGTATCGTATCGTATTTTACTTAATTGTTATTCAACTTTTAATTCTCAACATACTAAACAACATACTATCTTATTTTACACACCTGCGTATTCATGAGAATCAAAATGGTTGCTTTTAAATAAAGTTACTTTAGTACACTGTTAATTACTAAAAGCAGTGTAGTTTTGAGTTGTGAAATGATAAGTTAACATTTTGTCAATAAACTTTTCACTCTTTCACCACACACTTAAACCGTTTAATTCTGTCCCTCTAATGTATCCCTACCATTACCGTATTCACCATGACGTCACAAACCGTCGTAATTAGTATTGCGCACACGCAGCCGCCGCGTTGCGACAGAGGCCACGGTTCACATCCCGATGGTGGCTCTTTGACAAATTACTTGGTATATAACTTGAATGCTAACGTTTGATGCAACTTTCTTATTTACATACTACCTATTCTTCTTTCTTATTTACATACTATCTATGTAATATTAGTGAAGTTATGTTCTATGAAAAACTAACTATGTCCTTCAACTATGTTACTCTTGTAAGACAACATTTGATTTGTGGATGTTGTCTTATTTACGCAAAATAAATACTTTGCCAAAACTATTCGGGAAATAAATAGTCAACCTAACGTTTGTATATTCTCTACGCTTCATATTTTCGATTGTTGATTAACCAAGCTAGTGTAAAAAAAAACTGGACTGATTTTTTTTTGACAACCCATTAACAATATATTTATTTTCGAAATATATTTATTGACATAATTATTTTATTTGAAAAAAAATATCTTCCATCCATTAACCAGCTCGGTGAAGGTCGTTCTATAGCGGGATTCTAGACTATAACACAGCGGATATGTACAAACATGCAGAATCTATTAAGGGGTGATCTATGGTCGTTTAAGAGCAGTTACCGCATATATCTATTCTATGACTCATCCTATCAACAGAAACTGTTAGTATTTTTTTTGCTAAAATAAAGATGTTACTGAATAAAGTTTGGTGAGACCTTAGGCACTTTAACGAAACCGTTGTTTGACTAAATAGTTAATATATTACACCGTTAATCGTGTGCTTTGTCACTGACCATTAAAAACGTATTACTAATGACCATTTCTTAAAATACTTATAGATATTCTAATTAGTTAGCTGTAAGTTATTCCTTGCGACAGTGAGAACCGCATTTAGCTGGTTTTCGCACATTTTAACTACCTGCTAATTATCTTATTTGTGTAAATACTTAACAATTACAAATATGTAATTTGTGCAATTCTTGATATTACGATATCAGATTAAATGTAATTAATTTAGGTTCTTAAAAACTACTTAATTTTATTTGAAACTTTCAACTTAGACTTGTTTCGAACAATAGGTTCCGTTTCATTTATTATTATATCTAGGCGAAATTACACAGATTTTAAATAAAATTGAATATTACCGAATACATTTGTGAATATTTTTTATACTACTTTTTTAATCTAGAAACAACTAACGTTGTTAATAACCTAAAACCTCTTACTTTCAATTTAATCAGTGGAATTACAAAACTGGGTTTTACTTACCTAGCTGCAAAGCTCGAGTGGAAACCCACTTTACTTTCCATACCGGTGTTTCTCAACTTTCCTGATTACTATGAAATTAATGTCGTAATGTTGTTATTAAACTTACAAGAAAACACCGGTAAGGGAACATAGATATATGTAATGTTTTTCATACTTGAAGTTGTGCTTATAACAAACAATATATGCATTCAAAACGAAGTTGTGTGCAATGCCTTTTCTTCATATATATTTGTTGTGTAACTATGTTCATTTTGAAGTTACTGAAAAAGGAACGCGGGTCTACGAGCATTGAGTATCTAAAACTTCAAAATTAATAAATTAGCATTTTAAATGCAAAAACTAAAAGTAAAATTTTTACTAGTTATGTCCGTATATTTTAGAGAAAATTCGGATAATTCTCCTTCAGGAACCTCTTTAGAGGCTTTGAAGATGTTTTCAGAACTTTAGATTTAAGTGTCGAATGGTGCTTAGGAACTATATTGGTAACATAGATGTATGTTCTGAAGTACCTAGAGAAAAAGTTATATATGATATGATAATAATGATATATTGATATATAAGCTCAAAAATCCTTTTGTTTTAAAGCCAAACCGGACGCGTTATTAACAATTTGGTGTCTGAAGCAAAGAATTCATTCAGGACAACCAAACTTAACTTAAAAAAAAACTGCTTAAGTCAGTAAATAATGTAACAACATAGAAGACCCTAAGTTGCCCGGACGTTACTAATTTTTTTACTAGCAAAACAGCAAAATACTTATCCCTTATAAAGGGTGTAAAAAGACCACTTCCGAAGCCTGAAACCATGTATTGTGGAGCCTCAATAGTAACTAAACATTATACCCAAAAAACCCAATTTAAAAAAGTTATTAATGATTGAAAAGTCATATTCGGCGCTTGAAATCAGCGCTCACACATTAACCGTTGGTTCAGGTGCGATTATTTACATTGCAAATTAAATTAAAACCCTATTTAATTTGAAATCATCGCAAAATCTGATAGTAAAAATGCAATTTTGTACATTTTACCTTTGTAAAAAAAATCTGTTACCTAATCATAAAAACAATTTTTTTTGCTTAAAACGTAACCAGTACCCCTTTAGCAATGCCCAGTTTTTGTTTTCGAAAGCAGTTCTTTTACACGCCGTATGTATTTAGATGGTAAAAATTTAGTGATGTATCATACTCATAACATCGGCTGAATGGAGAATGTTAACAAATTTTGATTATTATCTCTTCGTATTCTCTGTCAAAAATAAAAAATACTGGTGAAAGAATTATTTCGATGCGTCAATTAGTTTCCGATTTATAAGTAAAATAAGTTGCTACCGCACGACGCGGGCTGCCGGTGGCGGTGTGACGTCACACCACAACTCGCTCGGTCTGGCTCACTCAGTACGCTCGCGGTCGCGCGCACTTGTCGTCTCAATTAAACCTAAATACTTTTAAAAATGACTAATCCAACTACTAGGAAATCATGTGTTGTGCCTAAATGTAAAAATACAACTATCAATTCGCCGGAAAAGTTGTTTTTTACAGTCCCAAAGGATACATACATACATCACCAAATCTTTTAACTTGAACATAACCAATACAATTAAACAATTTGTTAGTAAAAATACAAATAAATAAAAGAGGTTTAGTTCATATCATCTACATTTGCAATAAAAAATAAATTAAATTACTTAAATAAAATAGTAAAGGTAAAGTGCATCTGTAACGTTCAACTACCTACATCTAGATCGAATAGGTATCCTACTTCCTAGTAATATAATAAACGCGGAAGATTGTGTTTGTGTTTGTTATCTGTCACACAAAAAGTACTGAACTGATCTGGACGAAGACTGAAATAATCAATAGGCTTCTTTTAATCCTGGGAAAATGTACAGTTCCCGAGGGAAACGTGGGCGAAGCTGCTAACTAAAGCTAGTTAGTACTAAATCAATGCATGTATTTATTTAAATTTACTTAGAAGAGTGGTATCTTTGTATACATACTAGTAGCCGCCTGCGACTCCGTTCGCGTAGAAGTCGGTTTCCGTGGGAATGAGAAGTTTTCCCGCGGTAAAAAGTACCCTATGTGTCATTCTGATGTGTAACCTACTGCAAAGTTTCATCCAAATCCGTCCAGCCCCCCAAGTCAAGTGGCAAGTGATATTTGCGATAGCAAGTGAATAGAATAAATTTTTGACAAGCTTGCAATTTGACAGTTTCATACATATTTTTTCTATTCACTCGCTATCGCAAATATCACTTGTCACTTGACTTGGGGGGGCAGTAGTTTTTACGTGTAAGAGTAACAAACATTCATACATCCATACTCACAAACTTTCACATTTATAATATTAGAAGGACGTACCTACCTATAGCTACAAAACTATGATACATGATTTGTTGTCTTTAACGTAAAAAAAATAATGATAGGTAGGTAGGTACATACTTCTACTATTGGACTTGCATTCTTCCATTAGTATTTTTATTATATTGGTTATTTTGTTTTGATAAAACTGTTTAGAACATATCAAACATTTCGGCGGCAACAAAATCACTATTTCTTGATAAATAATGCGCAGCCATTAATTCATCTATTTTAGATAGATTACACGATTACCTTTTTTCGAAACCTATACCCAATTTATTAATAGAATAATATGTACTATTAACGTATAATAACGAATAATATTTACATTTACTAATACGCGACCGAAAACACAAAAAAAATATACATTAAATGTTAAATAAATAAAAAAATAAAATAAAATACTGTGCCAGCTATATGCGCCACCGCTGGCGCGTTGTTGTAATACGTCACAAGCGCTCACGTGACTGTTAGCGGGACTCGATATTTTTCGAAACTTTGAATGCCTATAAAATCAAAACTACTGGGTATTTTTGATTACAACAAAAACTAGTGTATTTGTATGCATACAGGCTTTACTGAGACAAAATTTCAAGCGATTTGGCATACCTAGTAACATTCTCCATTATGTAAACTTGCGTTACCCAAAATTGGTATTAAAAACAAAAACATTCTTGTATGCCTAAAAATCTTGGAAATCCATTAAATGACTTTTAGGTGTAGTGAAGCTAAAATTGTTTGATACGTGGTCCTTATATAAAGAAAAAAAGACGAAAAGCATATAACTACGACAAATATGGAAGAAGAAACTATTTATAGCAAAAAGATTAACATACCAACGTCTAGAAATCTCCAGCCAAGGTTTCGTAAATGCAAAAGCTGTCTAAAGTTTTCCTCAAGCGAGTCCAATGTAAAACTATAATTAATTACATTTATCTTCTTATGTGAATGAGTAAAAACTCTACAAATTATCGTTTCGTCAACTTAAGTTAACTTTTAAATCACTGTAAGAAACCAGGTACAGCTACATACATTAAGTAGGTGGTTTGCAATCTAAAATTAGCTTGTTGGATCTATATTCATTGATAATATAGAGCATTGAGTCAGTGGAGTCCCAAATCTGACCACAGGGGGCCTCTAAATCGTCTGCTTCCGGTGTCTTGATCAAATTCTATCAAACAAATTACTACCTTACGAGATTTCTATTTAAACTGACGAGTTTTCTATGAGTTTTCTTGTATTGAAGTGAAAAATATGTTCTAGTGAAGTTGCGAACAATTTTTAATCAAAATTAGTAAAAGGATTTCTCTTCATCGGCATATAGATTTTTTTTGGAACAGAGTAGTGGTAACTCTAGAAGACATTAGAACTAAGCAGTATGTTTCGAATTTAACAAAAAAAAATAGTTAAATTAAAGTTACTACTTTATATGACAGTGCTGTATATTAAGTAGTCGATCAAATTCAAATAGAGCTGGTCTATATTTATTTATTTATAAACTTGCAAAAAAATTACTTAAAAAACACGATACGCTTAAATGATTAATAACAAGTCTTCCAAGTGCCTGCAATTCATTTTTTACACAAAGGTGATGTAAAAAAGTTTCTTTAAAATTAAATTTTAGCTTTGTGCCTTAGACACGCCACCTTTATAAAATACTAAAACATTTTACGCCACACATTTTACAACCACATTTTCGCTGATCATTTCTACGAAGCAGAAGATACGCTCATTTTTATTATGACATGTGTTTCCTTGGGAAGAAAGCACGCTTCAAAATGCAAATATTCAACTTGGATTTACCACCTTACGTTTAAAGGTTATATTGTTATATTTTTAAACTTATTAAACATATTTTATTGAAAGTATCTAGGTATAATGTTAACGTTTTCAAACGAAATGAAAAAAAAAGTAAGAACAGTTTTTCCAAAATCATCAATGCTAATCAATCATATGTACTTTGAGCAATAAAGTGTCGTTTCATATGATTTGAATTCCTTTATTAACTTTGAAGGAACAACCCTTCGTACGAGGGTCAAACTGAAAGTTCTTAGAAAATCAAAAACGAAGCATTCTAGCAAGTTGTTAGTTTTATTATAACTTTTCAAAATAGCGTCCATTTACATCAATACATCGCTGCATTCGATGGAACCATTGAGAAAAGCACCTTGCCCACTCGGCCTTAGGGGTCTCTTCGACGGCGTTTTGAAACGCAGCCACTGCTTCTTCGGCGTCCATAAAATGTTTTCCTCGAAGTTTTTCTTTTATTTTCGGGAATAAATAAAAATCGCACGGTGCGAGGTCGGGGCTATACGGCGGGTGACCCAGTAATTCCACGTCTGAGGTCGCCAAATAGTCGATCGTTTGCCTGGCGGTGTGCGACGAGGCATTGTCGTGATGAAGGAGGATCCTGCTGCGAGGTCGTTTCTCTCGAACTTTTTCCAAGACAAGTGGCAAACAGTTGTTAGTGTACCACTCTGCATTAACCGTTTTCTGATCCTCTAAGACAACTGTCGCGTAATGACCTGTCTTTCCGAAGAACGAGGACACCATCTTTTTTCCAACACTTCGACCTCTCTTCACTTTAGTTGGCAACTCTTCGGAAGGAAACACCCACTGAGCAGACTGTCTTTTGGTTTCCGGATCATAACAGTAAATCCAGCTTTCGTCACCCGTTAGTATGTCAAACACAGCATTTGAGTCACCTCCGTTAACTTTTTGGATCATTTCTCGGCACCAATCAACACGGCGGAGTTTTTGAGCCTCGGTCAAATTATGCGGTATCCAGCGGGCACAAAGCTTCCTGACCGCTAAATGTTCATGGAGGATTTTGTGCACTTGACTCATACCTATGCCTAGACTTGTCCGAATCTGCTGATAGGTCACTCTTTTGTCAGTCTCTATCATACGTCGCACAACACTGATAATATCTTCAGTCGTCGCTGTAGAAGGCCGTCCCTCACGCAAATCATCGGTGAGATTAGTTCGACCACGTTTGAATTCATTAAACCAGTTGTAAACTGTGGCACGAGATGGGGCTTCATCGTGAAAAGCCAATCGAAGTCTATCATAACTTTCTTGTTGACTTATATGACATCGAAAGTCAAAAAAATCATTGCACGAAAATTTTCTCGGCTTAAATTCATTCTGACGTGCACAGACAATTTTCAATTTGCCGCCAAATCGTAAAACAAATGACAAATGAATGAAATGTATACTCAATATTATTGGTAAAGAGTTCTATTTTCAAAATTTAAACTTATTTTTTTAATATAATGCTTTTAAGTTGCCAGTTCTAAAAACTTTCAGTTTGGCCCTCGTAAACCCACTTTTGTTAAATTTTGACAACTCATGCAAAAGTGCAATCTTGCTTCACAGTATTGTGTGTTCGTTGTATGTATGTGTACATAAACAATTTCAATTCCATAACTATGTGAATACATATTTACATATACAGAATCACAAAGAATACCTAATCTTTATTTTGATAAGAAATTAGGTATGTACCAACTTTGCGACAGTTCAAAAGATATATCGTACTAGACGCATTAAATTCTTACAATGCCTCTATAAGTTAGCCAAGAGCAACATTAACACTTTATTTTTTTAAAGCATTTGCATTACTGCAATAATTTTATTCAAATTTAAATTTTTAAACAAACAAAATTAGGTTTACTTAGTAAATGTATCGTAACAACATCCTAAATAAAAGTAAGTGACTTTTACCAATTTTTTTATCTCATCGATGATCTAAAGTGAGACTAATTGGATTGGTTAAACTTAAAAAATACTAATTCTGTGCTCACACTTCATACTCGCACCAATTTAGTTGCAATAAAAAATCCTTTTATTTTTTACATTGATGATTGAATTTGATGGCTAGACTTTTTTATGTACTCGTACCTTTTTCACACTCAATCACCATTAGCCCAGACGTTTAGAAACAGACACATATTTCCTACTCTTATTTTTCGTCATATTTAATGACGCACTTTACTTTTGTGGCAACTTAAACAACTTAATGCAACAAACAAGCTATGATTGCAACAAAGGTTCCCATCTTAAAAACTAAGTAACATATTGTAAATTTGTTTTCACAACAAAGAGTTTTGGTAGTATAATAAGCATTAAAATAAGTACATTTTGCAACAAAATCTACTTAATTATAGATATTGTAATATGACGATCATTTTCAAACTACCAATTGTTTACAATAGGGAAAATCACGGTAGTTTACTTGGTCAATCGATCAACTTGTTTATTAAAAAAAAAAGATATAAGACACTTATCCCTAATATCTGCAAAGCTCATGAGTGAAAATTACTAACTAGTGGCCGCCCGCGACTCCGTTCGCGTGGAAGTCGATTTTCCGTGGGAATTAGATATTTTCCCGCGGTAAAAAGTACCCTATGTGTTATACTGATGTATGACCTATATTACAGCAAAGTTTCATCCAATTCCGTCCAGTAGTTTTTACGTAAAATAGTAACAAACATCCACCCATACATCGATACATCCACGCATCCAAACTTACTAACTTTAACGTTTATAATATTAGTTATTAGGATTATCTTTTATTAACAACTTAAACTTGAGTCTCAATCAATAACTTAATTTTGAAGTTGATTAGCCTTTAAAATGGAAGTTTATATAAAGGTGTTGTGAAATCAGACCTCCAAACATAGAGATTTACCCAAACCCTGCCCAAAGCTGGCAGCGGAAAGCATGTAGACAAACACAAATACCTACCCACTAATACTTAGAAGTGATGTAACTAACTGAGATAAGCCACTTTGACACACGACGGATGCGCCTCATGAGAGATAACTAAATAATCGAGACACTGACTGTGGCTAAAAGACGTCAAACATACTCACAAATGTACTGAAATAACCTTGGAATGCCTGTACTGGGAATCCACTTCTAAGGAAGTAGCTTTGGTGCTTTGAAGAGGTGTCAGGAGTAGTACGAGTGGGACAAGAAACATAAACAAGTCAAGCTTTTGACAAGTAGGTAAGCTGTGCGAGTGTTTATGTTAGTGGTTTCTTGTTTGATTAAGTATAACAAAAAGTTGCAGAGTTACTAAATTAAAATGTTTTTATACAAAGAAACAGTTTCAAGCTTATTTGTTTGTGTAAGTCTGTAAAAAACTTTATTTAAATTAAATTTTTCACATCTATTTTTAGTCATATTACTTACACAAGGAAAAACATCATTGGAAACCACGCAATAAGAAGTAGATCAAACCTAGCCACAGATACGTATTTTATTTTACAATTTTATGTAACAAGAACAAGGCCTAGTAATTACTTATAACTATATACCTAACGGTAAAGTGGAATATTAAGATAATCTAGATTTAAAATAAGGTAAAGGAATCAAGGACTAAACATATCGGAAATAACCTTAAGTACTAGATTTGCATCTTAATTAACTCTACACTGACTTTACATGATACAATACAATAAACTGAAGCACAATTCAATACGCGATATACAAAATGTAAAGCATGACAGCCCCCTTATTTACAAACACATTTTAAACCTATATTGGTTGTGTTTTTTGTTTGTCAATCTAAAAGACAAAGACAAAATATATTCTAACCAATGCAAGTTGTTAATTGCATTAGTGATAAAGGATAAATCAGCAATAGATGACTTAATCAAGGCACCACACACGCAAAGATCGTCGACATCGTCTAATAAACCACATTTGGATTCGCCATTGATTTCTGGTGTGGGCAGAAAGATTCTGTCTGCATCCTAAACGATCTTGCGATTGGGTCTCAACTATGTAAGTTTTGACACAAAGTTACTGGGCTTATAGTATAGTAATAAATATAGGCCGTTACAAAAACAACTGATTCGCCACACGAACGTCATCGTCACCACTGCACGAATGGTGGTCACCTGTCCACCTTGCGAGAGGACGTCCTACGCTGCAGTAAGTAGACCAAAGTATTTGTGATAAACGAACTAATTGATTAATTAAATAAATATTCAGATAGCTTTATAAATAGTTGTCATGCATATGTAGTGGTTAAACTGGTTGTTTGTGGTATACCGAGCTTTTAAGTTAAGTAACTTTCTAAATAAGTAAGGGAAATAAGGGTCAATGAAACAGGCGAACGCCTTTTTTTTGCCTTCTTATATTTTGCCTCATTATTTTATTTTTAGTCTCATAGTGTATGCAACAATTACAACCTCAGCTATCAAGCTAAATACTTAATTATTGTTTTCTTTTTCTATATTCTGACACACATATTTATTTATTAGCAACGGTATCGCGTCTCGCTCCAGTTTTCTGACAGATTATCAGCACTCTACGTTTGCATGAGATTATATTATTTATGTTAGAAATGACCACTATACATCAATCAACTATGTATATGTATAGGATAGTTGCCTCTAGGCTTTCACGTGTTTAATTTATAAATAATTTACGACCCTATTTACCATAAATATTAAAGTCACTTAGTAACTAAGTGAGTTAGGTAAGCTACTATAGTTTTTGTTATACACCATAGCATATACCGGGATGGATACAGATTCGTACCCCGGAAACAAATAAATAGTTCGTGCAATCAATCAATACTTTAAACCTGCAATCATATAACAATTTAAAACACACGAAGGACCTTGCAACTCAAACCAATTTGAACCAATTTTTTGCACCTACAACATTGAAATTGCCACTAGCATTTTTGCTATTAATCTGCGCATTATATAGCTGGAGGTCAAGCAAATTTCGCTGCCCACAACTCGCATCTTATCACAATCATTTCATCTCATTTTCAAGGAAGAACCAGCGTTTTAAGACAATTTGAATCACTGCCTTAACGTCGGTAATTTCAACTAAACTAAGGTCAAAATATATTGTCAAGTGCAATAAAAATCTACGTGATGGTTGCAAGTTGAACTTGTGGTCCAATTTATTTCAGTTTTACGGGATAATACGAGGTTAGAAGGACTATTAGTATGAGACTCTTGTGGTATTTTTGTGGTTGAGTTTATATGATTGTAATAGGTATGCAGGGGGCCGGATGCATAAGGAAAACATCGATTGTGGTCCCCTTCAAACGCTAACTTCACTTTGCAAATATTTTAATTTTTTTACGTGTTTAGCGCATAAGTCATCCATTTATCCTATAGAAATATATAGGGATTAAAGTCCTTTCTCTTGATGTCCTTTGGCTTGATGGAGAAGTCGGCTTAATTCGACAGTCAGTTGTTTTTAATACTACACTATGCCTACAATGCTTGTTGTTCTAAAAGCTCTACGCCTTTGACAATCCGATTGAAATGGACGACTAACCTTCTTTTCTAAGATAAGTCTAGTAACAAATAGGCCTGTATTAATAAATCGCTTTTGTCTTTAAACGAGAACGTAAATAGATTTTCATACATTTGTGGTCACTCGAGTGTAAGATTTTTATTGAGAACCGTTCACGAATACGGGCCTAACGCTGTAACTCAGTCAAGGCTGGCCAATCCTAATACCGCAATGCATTTTGACTTAAGTCGATCATGAGAAAAAGTCAATGCTTGTTAAAATAAAGGAAAAAGGAACTCTGTATTACAATGTATCTGTAATATTTAACATGTCTTAATAACTTTTTTCTAAGAAATATTAATTAACTATTTACAACATTGAAAATTGTGGAAATGTACCTTGGAATAAATGGGCGGGTAAAACTTCTACCTCTTTGTTTCTCTATCCAAACGTTTTAAATTAATCAACTTCACCTATTTTATCTAACCTAGATTTCATAACTCAAGTTAGTTGTTTATACGAGTTAATTATTACGTCTTTACTATGTTAGTGCAGTAATTACAAGTAAGGTTCTTAGGATTACTTGCTCACCTCGTTTTCTTACTTTACTTAACTTATTACTTGTGGCCGTGTGTTTCCCGTGAGAATGAGAAGTTTTCCCGCAGTAAAAAGTACCCTATATGTTATTCTGATGTATAACATATATTAGGGTAAAAGTGGGATAGACGCCCTTGGAGGATAGACGCCGCACCTTAAAAAAAGAGAATTTAAAACCAAATTCACGCTCTAGTACCAAGTTTCTCGAACAGATCGCGCCCCCACAGCTCAGTCCGCGCACGCGCTTCGACAGGACTGCACGTGTCGCCGCTTGAGTTAAAAAAACGTTGCAAAATTTTATCGCGCTTGCATGATTCTTGTGACAGTGACATTTTGACGTGTTCAGAACTTTCGTTTTCGAAGGTAAGTTTTAAGTGTGTATTGTTATTTAAATAGTATGTATCATTTATATTTATGGTGTGTTTATAAAATTACGAAATTATTTAAGTATTTTTATTTATTTGCTGGGGCGTCTATCCCTACTAAAAAGGATAGAGGCCCCACTATTGACTGAGTATAGACGCCCTTAGAGGCATATATCCTCTATGACTTATTTACAGGTACTTAGGCTATAGGTAAGATTTTTTTAAATAACGTACGGTACGTTATTTAAAAAAATCTAGTTAATATGCAATTTGTAGGAAAATTGACTTTCCAGTTTATTTATGAGCTGTTTATACCTTTTCATGTCGTACTTCACTGTACTTGTAAAAAATAATGCAGCGTATCACCTAATTTCATTTTTTATTTTAGACAAAATGCCGCGAAAATATAAAAGGAAAATAGGGGCACCCGTTCGTGCTGCTTGGTCTGAAGAAGCCCTTTGCAAAGCTTTCGGGGAAATGGATAAAGGCCAAGTCGGTATAAATGAAATATCTCGTCGTTATGGTATTCCATCTCGAACTTTGAGGAGGCGATATGCTAAAAAAAACTGTGAAAAACTTACTTTGGGTAAGTAATAGAGGAATTAATTGCCCTAATCAAATTCAATTTAGGCACTGTCTTCTTAGTTTGTTTTTTCATACTTGTCCTTTTTGAATCGTCAGTTTTTTTTCTGTACCTATTATTTTTTTCTTTTTCAGGAAAACATCCCACACTGGACTTTGACAACGAAAACAAGACTGCAACGCAACTAAGACTGCAAATAAACATTTTATTTAATTTTCTACGATTTTTTTTTATTACGGAGGCATCTATTCCATTGTAGGGCGTCTATACTCACGTCGAAATTTTGCCAGGGGCAACTACCCCATACAGTAGGCGTCTATCCTCAAACAATAAGTTTTATTAAGAGCCGAATATCTACAAATCTACGGTATGCATTGAATAATGATATGAGTAGATAGTAAGTATAAGGACTATAGTTGTTACAAATAGTTAACTCACTCGAATAATGCTTTAAAAAACAAAGTTATAGTCAGCTTACAAAAAGTGGGGCATCTATCCCACTTTTACCCTACTGTAAAGTTACATCAAAATCCATCCAGTAGTTTTTACGTGAAAGTGTAACAAACATCCATGCATCCATATTCACAAACTTTCACGTTTATAATATTAGTAGGATAAACATACCTAGCCAAAGAAGGTTACTTAAACTTACTGTTCTTAAGGACGGTCCAATTGGTCGTTTTCATGGTTTTATAGAACACCTAAAAAGACTGCCACTTCAAAAAACCAAAATTCGACAAATAACCGTTTCAATTAACGTTTTTTTACTGTTATAGCGGCTTTAATTATTTACCGATTTTGATGGTCAAACTTTTTCGTAAGATTCATCTCAGTAGCGACTGTACCTACGTCTCTGGCGCAAAAAGAAAAACAAGATGGCGGGAAAAGACTTGAAAAAAAAAACATTAACTAATAATATTTCCTACACAAGTCACAGTTTTTACAATATAACGGGTGTAAAAAGACCACTTCCGAAGTCTGAAACCATGTATTCTTGAGCCTCAATAGTAACTAAATTCACTAACATCATACCCAGAAAACTCAATTTAAAAAAGTTATTAAGGATTGAAAAGTCATATTCGCCGCTTGAAATCACTCACACAACAACTGTCGGTTCAGGTTCGATTATTTACATTGCAAATTAAATTAAAACCCTATTTAATTTGAAATCATCGCAGAATCTGATAGTATTAATGCAATTTTGAAAAATCAGGTAAAAAAATTTTTTTACTTATTTTAATCATATTTTTTTTTATTTTTGCTCAAAACGTAACCAGTACCCCTCCAGCAATGCCCAGTTTTTGTTTTCGGAAGCAGTTCTTTTACACCCAGTTTAAGATAAAACTTGGTCAAACATTTTTTTGGCTCCTCAAATTCTACTTGAGTATTTATCAAAGTAAATACTTTATAATTTGTAGATCAGTGAATAAGTAGCGCAGAATGTCATCGCCCACAACTCAATAACGTTTCACTTTAGTTCGTGTGTTTTTTTAATTTATTTTTGCTTGAAAACTACACGGTTCGTCGATTACGAAAATTATGCAAGTGATTGTTGACTTTGTAGTAAATACTAAATCATTCTAATAAATGATTGTGGGACGTAATTTATTTCAATCTTTTGGGCAGCTGGGCCGTGACGTAGATACCTTATCTGTTTATTTTCTGATTAAATTGAGTGTCGTGAATGGCTAAGTTAATAGGCTGCATACTTGGGCAGTAATACTACTTTGTTTTGGTTATGTTACGGCAAAAAAAAACGATACCAATTCAATTATTTCGCAAAAAGTGGATAGATTACTAGAAGAGGTACCTACTAGGTAGGTACTACGGCAAACGCTATTGACTTAAAAATATATTTTGCTAAACTATTTCTTTTCTATTCTATTCTACACAGAACATTTTACCATTTTACTTTACTTAAAACGCGTTTTTAAAACAACACGTGCATCAACTTAAGGAAGCAACATATACGGGTCCATTCTTTTAATACTTAACTTCACATCCTCATCATAAAATAGTACTTACACACTGAAACTGTAATAAATAGATGCTTAAATTCAAAGTATTAAATCAAAAAACAAAGAAGACGATTTGAAATTAACATATTATTTGTTTGCATAATATCCTCGTGCTAATCTACTTAAGTTAAACGAAGCGTAGGTCCTTAACGTAAGCGCAACCTTAAACTCGACTGATTTTAGAGGGAAATAACTTAATATTTTACAGTTAGTTAATTAAATCTTTTATTTTTCAGAGATTAATTAGGAAACTAAGGCGATATGGTTGTGGATAGGAGTTAGGTACTTATTTCGATGCGGTGATATCAATTTTATTATCATAACTCAATATTCCAATTTCTTACAGAAAAATCTCTTAAAATGGTCACAAAATGTACCCAGTTCAAGTGAAACATATTAAAATTTAGGTACGTTATTGTTCATATTTCCTAGATAAAGACCACAGAAACAAAGTCCAGCTATTGTTCGATGCAGGTAACAACAAAACACATACAAACTATTGTTATGTAAAATATAAATTGTTCTTAAACAATTTTAAGATCTGTAGGTGCTGTGAAAGTGAGCTCTTGGTCTAAATATTTTTAAATACCTATTTTATTTAGTTCCTTTTAAAGGTACCTTATATACTTACTTATATAGAAACATAATAATGTATTTGGCATTTTATTTACTTTTATATAAATATCAAAATTGATAATCCAGTTACAAATACAAAATGGACCTCTAGCTAAATTATTGTTTGCAACAAAAAAAGAAATATTAACGGTTTTTACCTATAAGTTGCTCTCTGACTTAAAAGAATCTATTCCACGTGTTACTTAAGTATCAGACTCGCTAAGTACATAAGGGCTTACCTACTTAAAACATTCCTTTGCTGGCGACGCTTCCAACAAAAAGGTTCATAGCCTCCTTCGTATCTAAAGGATTTAGATATTTAGGGTCTCAGCGGGAAGCGGTAATGGTCCTTATCGAAGAACGGGCAAGCTGCGCCCGCGCATGGTGGGGCACTCACAAAATCACAGACGAGCATTACGCGCGCACGACGACCGACGCCCGCGCCGCGCCCGAACCGATCCGAAAAATGTACTCGAAAATAGTGCTGAGGTGAAACAAAAATCAGTGCTGTGTTTTTGTGAATTTTGAACAGTTTTTACCAAGGATTTTTATTGGACGTCAATAACCGATCAAGGTAAGATTTTGGCGATTTATTTATCGCGGTTTATCTGCTGTATGTTACGGTAATTGTCGGTTTAGTTTCGTTCACTTGCAATTGCAACACACGGTGCTCGGACCGACTTTCACGAAGACAATTCGGTGTTGCAAATATAAATTGTTGCGATCAACACGAAACGTATATACGTCTTTTTTATATGCTTCATCCGGGTAGGTACTCAGGCGTGTATCTACGAAGTCTAAACGCTTTTTAACTGCTAGCGTTTAGTTTCATCGCTTAGCTCTGACGTATGTTTCGTATAATTTATTGTAGACTGATTTAGACACCACAAAAAGTTTGTAAGGTAACCATCTAAATTTATTTGACTCTTAACTTTGTAAGAAGTTATTCCTTTTCTTTCGCTGTTAAAATCATAACACCTCTACAGGATGTTTGAATTTAAGATAAATTTAACAATGGGAGTCTACCTGCGTTTGTATCTTTGCTAGACATTATAGTAAGATATTTGGGCGTAAAATTATCTCTTTATTCTTGATACCATCTGTTTTTTCAGGTGCATTCAACTATATGTTTTTTTTTATTGTCGTATGGCAGGTAGCGTTTTTTTTGCATCGCGTTTATAGCTTTTGTTTATTCAGTCAAAAGCTAGATATTTACTGAGAAATACTACAATAAGAAAGCTTTTTATAATATTTCTATAAGATTTTAAATATAAAATTCTCTTGCTCTCTTTATTTTCCTGATTTTACTTTTAAAATGAATTTATTTGTATGCACTTAGAGTCACCGAGATTTATTTTACTTTATTCAAAGCATAAAATAACTGTTTACAAAACAGATGTAAAATATTATTTAACTTCAGTTAATGTCGTAATCTATGACGCATGATTAAATAAAATGATTAACTTTCAGCTTATTGCGTAAAATGTTATAACATCATTTTTTTCTACATTAACTTTAATTAGGGAAATTAACAAGTAAATAGGAACATAATTATGTCCATTAGGTAATTAATAGTAAATATTTGAGATGATTGAACTAACAAAGGTTTTTCTTTAAAAATAATTAAGGTCCAATTTTTTAAGGTCGATTCCAAAAATATTTTCGTAACTTCAAAAAATTAAGAACAAACCTTTGATATTTACAGACATTATTTAAATGCCTACTTATCCCAACGCACATTTATCCCATTTAGTAGTTAATAATTGAGCAAGTACCTAAGTAGGAACTGAATTTCAAATGCTAGGAAAATAATTTTAATTTTGTAATTAAAATTGTGCTAAAATTTTCATCACCCTCGATAAATGCTTATTCAATGGACTGTAGACGTCATTTTATATCCGGTTTTCAGGAACAAATACTGACCGGTAAATTTGAAGTGCTTACTGTTTACAAGCCTTTAGTTATTAGCAATTTCCTTCTCAGCTAGCTACATTAAAACACTAGTATCCGAATTAAATCTTCCGCAAACTATAATAGTAGGTACTAACAGCCAGGTACAACCCTTTTTTGCGCCTTCGATATAAACCGACGTGCTTGGTTTTTCTAACCACAGAAACACCGTGAACTTATCAAACCGTCTAAAGGTTTATTTTGCGTTTCTATTACCTACTTCTTTACCTATTTAGAATTTCATTTCGTTCATTTTTAAATAAATAAGTAAATCCGTCCAAAAACATAATCCCAGTTTTAAGCCTTAACTTTTTTATGAGACAATTGTCTTGGTGTAAAACATAACCTGTAGCCATTAGTTTCGAAGACCAATACTCTACAAGTCTACACCTTTAAGTACAAATGACAATACTTGACGGAACAATACCGCCATTAAATTCCTGCTCACGTATTCTTGTATAATTGTGTGTGAATCATTTTAGCTTAACGACATACATTTAATCAATCGAAGGTACTGTTTCAAAACTTGATCTAACCTCGAGTGTGTGGTGTCAGTTGGTATCGCCTTTTTGTTGCTACTATTTCTACAAGATTCATTAGTCAAGATACAGTTATGTACTTTTGAAATAGGTAGGTATAGACTGTACCGTAGGTACAGTCCAGTTTATTATTTTATAAATATCGGACTCGACCACGCGTTGCTGTGGCTAAGTTTTTGTTATATTATATTTTGCTATAAAATAATATGGCGACTATAAATTATAAGACTACAAGTTGGATCAAACTGCACCCGGTGTGCAAAGATTTGAATTTTAGTTAGTTAAGGAGTCCACCGCGATCAAACAACGTGATACGCAATTTATATATGTTACGGCTAATACCCGAAGTGCGGTTACACTTAGTTTTAGCCGGTTAGAAGTGTTTTTAATATGGAAAACTGTAAAAAAAAAATTATACCTATGTATATAAAAACAGGCTTCAATCATGTGTCAACGCTCCTTTTTCTGGGTGGTATCAAAAAAGTAACCTAACTAACCTAACCTATTGATGTTCTAACCGGCTAAAACTAGGTGTAGCCGCACTTCGGGTATTAGCCGTAACATATACATTGAGATTGACATTATCGACGGTTCAAAAAATTGGATGCATAAAAAAGGTCAATAAATTAAATATTAGTTATAATGTAAACGGTTTAGTACTAATTAATTATAGGATATTGGTTAATAAAAATTTGTTCCTCGAAATGTAACCTACATATTATAATAAATCTCCAGACTAAATTAATTAATAAATGAAGCATTCATCGAAAACTCTGAAATAAACGATTTTTTTTTTAAATAAATAAATAATATTATGGTAATAGCGGTCAAGTACCTATTCAAGTTAAAAAACAGCATATTCGTTCAAAACTTTCAGAAACAAATTAGATTCATGTAGAGATTGAAAATAGCAGTTTAATATTTTTTGGGATAATCCTAAACTAAAAAAAGTACCAATTTAAAAAAAAAATTGCTACATAAATATTTATTCGTTAAAAAAACGATTAAAAATAGAAGGTTATTATTTCGCCAATTATATTTTATGGTAGCGAGTGAACGTCATAAGATTAAATACTGTAGCAAGGTTGTTATGATAACTTTCGTAAATTTTATTACACGTGATCATATGTCCTTAAGTTTTAAAAATTGATTCATATCCAAAAGAGTAGTTAGTTTGTAGATAGATAAAATAAATATTTTTTCTTAATGTTTAGAAATAGAAAACATATAAATATTGCAAATTAATAACAAATTGCCTAACGATTGTCTGACCTGTCTAACATTCTAATGTATCTACGTCATATAATTCGAAAATAATGTAATAATGTTTGAATATTACGAACAAATCTTACTTACTTATAGTAAAATGCAAAAAGTATGTTTGTTACTCTTACAACCTAATACAATTAAGACTTATTTTCAATTGTCAGATAAATGCTATCTGACCGAAAAGAAGTCCATATGTTTCATTGCCACTCCATACAAATATTAATAAAAATAAATAAATGATAAGTATAATAAATACATATTGGATTTTCTGTCAGAATTTATGTGACTATCAAAAATCCAGCCCGAAATAAAACTAAACGTATGGAGTAACTAACCGCGGGAAAGTACCACATTTCCACGGGAAAAGCCATTTAATTACTACAGGAAAACCCGCAGGGCAGAAACTAACCTTTTATACCTAAGCCTTGTACGATCGAGTTGTCTTGATCTGCCATGAAACTTTGAAATTAATCCTTTTTAAGTACAAGCACATTTATTTATAATCATGAATTAAATTTGTTTCGTAAAAATGCAGTTATTTGTAAGCTGTCGACCTTTGTGATTTCGGCATTGGTCAAACCAGTAACTATTTAGTGAGCGAATAAATATAACAAAATGTGTTAAGAATATCACTTTGTAAACAAGCCACACCTATTTCTGTGACTGTTACTTTTCTAACCTTTAGGTGACAAAACTGTATTTGCATTGAAGCATTCATCGAAAACAAATATCTGTTTGTAACTAAAAAGAAATTGGATCATGTTATTCAAATGTATATTAAATATTTCTTGTATAAAATAGAAAATTTCTAATTGTATTTGATATGTCCTATACCAGGGCATATGTAAAAATAAATACATCATTATGTTATTTATATTATATGTCCGTTAATGCTACATCACATTCGGTAAATTATGGTTAAAGCGGAAGTGATTCTCTATTATAGAGTTTAAGGAAATATCAATCTTCAGGAAGTCGTTATTGCATACAGACAAAACATATAATTGGATGAGCACTCTCTACATTCTTCAGTTATTATGCTAACTGTTAATATGGGCAGGTCATTGGCATATAGACCTAAGATAAATATAGTTAATTGGACTTAAAAAAGTTGAATTATATTACAAGCAATACGCCTTTCGCCACAGATCCTAATACTATACGAAAAAACCAATTCCAATTTTGATTAATGAACCTGTAAATACAGATGACTGTATCCAAATAAAAAAACCTGCTAATTTCACGGTCACTTGATCCGCTACATACAGATCTCTGCGCAGATTGGCTGCGCGTGCGTCGAAGTTTCTGATACCATCACCAATGACAGATCGCAATTTGATAGCAGTCATCAACGTGGACAATATTTGTCACGTGTTTTCCTTTTTTAAATAAACTCATTTTCCGGTAAGGAGGTATTCATTTTGAAATACTACGGATGTAGTATGTGGGTAAGCGTAGACTTCCCTTCTGTCGTCGGTATGTAAATTTTATCTATTTATAAATATACTAAGATATAGAATAGGAAATCAGTAATTATCCGGATTAATGAACGATGTACTTGCTTTTATAATACTTGTAACGACTGAATTTTATAGGGTAATTTTCTCAGATATATTTGTTGGAATAGAATCTAAACTTTCCACTAGAATCGCAACTTTCCACTATAAAAGAAGGTAACAATCCAATGACAATTACAAAGCACTATAAGTCACGTTATAACAAATGCACTTGATTGCTCGTTTCTTTTCTTCTTTTATTAAAAGTTTATTAAAAAAATGTAAAAAGTACTATTAAAGGTGAACAGAAACGGGATAATCCCAAAAATAATCCACCATCCGTTTTGACACAACAGATATAGTAAGTAACTTAACTAACTTAACTAACTAGTAGCCTACTTTTAAGTAATTGTAAGTTGTAATTCAAAAATCAAATCGAAAATCAAAATTCTTTTATTCATCATAGATATGTAACATATACTTAATGAACGTCAATGTTACAAACTTCGACTTTACCTAACCGTAGACCGAGAGATTGTAAGCTTCATCACGCATGCAGTCTAATGCTTCTTATGGACCTTAGTTTATACTTTTCTTTAGGCTTCGGGCGTGTTTCCTGAGTGTAACCATTCACAAAAGATTCACGGTCAAATTTACCATCTAACTTGACTTGAAGAGTACAAAGAGCTTCCAAACAACACAATGTCTCTGCAGGATGTCGGAAATCAATAAAACGAATGGCTATAAATCTCTACCTACCTGCTTTTTGTAACAGACAATCAGAAAAAACGTAAAGAGCAACACCCTGAACTGTAGTTGCCTTTCCTATCTATTATGTGAACACAATATACATTGAATCGTATTTTTCTGCATACAATTAATTACCTATGCAAAGTTTCTAGGAAGGAAACTGGTAACTTTTGTAAAGACAAAATCAGAATCATTAGTTATTTGGGCGCATATGCCATTTGTAATTAGTAGCTAAAATGGCAAATACAAAGTAACACAGATTTAGATAGTAGACTTCGGTCTCTTAATTATCTAATGATGTTTCTTTCCGCTTTGTAATAAAGAATGTTCCTCTGTCCTAACACCAATTAAAATAATAGAGCGAAAGAATTTCGCTCCTAACTCTTACCAACAACAATTAATTTCGTAACTTCGTCACATTCGCAATCGCTCACTAATAACAGTTATCTGCAACTTGCAACAACAATTAAACATTTAGATACCTACTAATTGCTCCTGACTGCACATAACTGCACTAGATTCTAAACCACTTCATATTTAGGCTGTACACTTACCCCATTCTAACTCGACCTACGTTTCAAAGCGTCGAGTAAGGCGTGTCAGGTCTTACAGGCTTGGTGGGTAGTCTACGGCCAGAACGTCTTGGTCTTTATTGTGAAGTGTGCATGTATGAGCCGTAGATCAATTAAGGTTGGTGATGGTAAGTCAGTTACGTCAGCAGGTTGCGGCATAGGCAGCGCAGTGGAACCTTATTTGCGACACACCAGTTTTTACTGTATGCCTTCCTGATCAAGTGTTTATGGCCAGTTACTAATAAGTATGGAGTCAATTTACTGACAGGATTTGCTATTATGCATTCACTAAGTTTGATTATGTGCTCATTGTCAGATATTCTTTATTAACTTTGTGAACTAAGCCGCTTCACCGATATTTTTGTGGTATTTTCATAATATTATACATAGAAGTTAAACATACAGTTTTGCATTTGCACTACAATGTAGGAGAGGTTTATTTATAAGGAAAACACCTACATGTCATTAGAGGATTTACAATCAAAGTTAACAATCAATTGTTCTCGGCAACTACGAGTATTATTGTAACAAGTTTGGTATTTACTTCACTGGCCATCGGACCAATGTGAATCTTTGCTTCCATAGCAATTCCATTCCATATATTAAAACCCACTAGGTTTCTTACTTTTATGACAGTTCTGAACAATCGTATTTCTTTTGGATCGAAATAAAATCAGTTGTGGGAACACAGCAAAGCAAAAGCCTTTTAGTTGCGAGCAAAACCGCAGGGCGGAAAGCCATCTAATACTTATCAAGCCAAAAAGGAAACGCCCCGCTTCATCCAAACACCGATTTCCATAATCCCTAATACCATACACGTCGGAAACAGAAATATAGAATGATTGCAACAAGCGGAAACGTTTGACCAAATGATACGCTGTCGCATACGACTTGTCGCAAGACGCTGGCGCAATCGCAAAACGGCGCGCGCGCAATGGTGTCACAGACCTGCGCATTGGCAACTAATAGGCAACAAACGTCACTCCCTAATATGAGGAGGTATTGTCTTTTGTTTGTACACAGATGTCATTGCGAAAATGTATATGTTTTTCCAAAAATTGCGTGTAAATCATTATTTTTAACATGGTACATTGTACGAATAATAGTAGGCTTATTCGTTACGCAGTCACAATTGAATACCATCTTCTGAATCTTATACTCACAAAATGTCTACATTAACAACTAAATCATTTTTTTCGCCATTACACGTAATAAATTCAAAATGCCTATAACATAACGATTAAGAAACCGGCGATCATCTGATATAACTCTTCCTAGCACAATGCAGATCGCGTGCGCCGGCGCGTAGGTCAAGACCGCGCCGCTTTCACTGGCCCGCTTGAATTTAGAACAGTGCGCAAGAGTCGAATGTTGCCCCTAATTTAGTTATATTATTTTTATAATTGTTAAAAACATATATATTTTGGATTGTTTACATTACATTTAATCTTAAATCCTATATGCTTTATTCGGGTATTATATACGGTCACTTTTGTAATTAGGTACGTAGGCTAAAAATGTTCCTAAAAGAAAATAGATACATCTTGATTATAAACATAAAAACTATATAAGCGGAAAGCCTTACTCTATGCCTAACCATAAAATATATGTAGCATATTGCCTTGCTCTAAACTAATTTGTATGTATGCTAAAATTAACCTAATACCTATTGATATTAGACTTATTGTTGCACGTTGCTTTGTTCATAACTTGTTTATTCTATCTACGAGTATCTAATAGTTAAATTATTCTATCAGTTCCAATTACATAGTCTGTAACAACTGTAACAAGCGAAGATTCTAGTGTCAACGGACTGCCAATGTCAACAATGTGTGTAGAGTTTATCCAATTCAATTTCAGACTCATGTTTTCTCAGTATATATATCTTGCCAATCTTAATATATTGGCCAAAAACATCTTTATGTGCAATAGTTTTAAAGTTATGAGGGGGACAAAAGTGGCTTCAAATGGTTCGGGTAAATATACCTACACATGGCGCGCTGACAGCCTGTACTTGGCTTGACACGCTGCCGCGTGTCTAGATCAAACTATGACATGCCAAACCAATTTAGATCAGAAGTATTCAAGTTAGTATGCTTAGCGTAGTGAAAGAGATATAAATAAATAGTAAAATTAAAAAACAGGCTTTATGCGTGCCACTAGTCAGGCATATGCCTTTTTTAGGGTTCCGTACCTCAAAAGGAAAAAAAACGGAACCCTTATAGGATCACTTTGTTGTCCGTCCGTCCGTCCGTCTGTCAAGACCCTTTTTCTCAGGAACGCGTGGAGGTATGAAGCTGAAATTTATATCAATTACTCAGGTCTACTGTCCCTTAAAGCTGTGAAAATATCAAACTTCTAAGCCAACACAATCAAAAGATACAGCCGTTTATGCCGCAAATTTTCGACACTTGCAAGGGAATCAAAACCTACAGGGTGCTTCCCGTGAACTCAGAATCTTGAAATTTGGTACGAAGCAACGTCTTATAGCATAGATAAAGGAAAAATTACGAAAACCATAAATTTTTAGTTACATCACATAATATATTTTTTTTAATAATTTTAACCTTACTACCCATTTCCTCATAAACGCGTAGAGGTATTAAATTGAAATTCATACCAAATACTCAGGTCTATAATACCTTTAAGCTGTAACAAAATCAAACTTCTATGTGAACGCAATCAAAAGAAACAGCATTTTAAGCTGCATATTTTGAAACTCGCAAGTACTCGCAAGGGAATCAAAACCTAAAGGGTACTTCCAGTCGACCTAGAATCTTGAAATTTGGCATGAAGCAACGTTTTATAACACACATAAAGGAAAAATTCCGAAAACCTTAAATTTTTAGTTACATTACAAAATATATATTTTTTAATAAATATAAACTTATTACTTTTTTCCTCATGAACGCGTAGAGCTATCAAGTTGAAAATCATATCAAATACTTAGATCTAATTGCCTTTAACCCGTGAAAAAAAAAAAAATAAGTCAACGCAAAAATGCAAAACGCAAAAGTACAACCATTGATACCGCATATTTTGAAACTCGCAACTACACGCACGGGAATTAAAACCTAAAGACCACTTCCCGTTGACATATAATTTCGAAATTTGGTAAGAAGCAATAGCTTACAGCACAGGTAATAGAAAAATTCCGAAAAGCTTAAAATTTTAAGTAGTTTTTGCAGGTTTGTACGGAACCCTCGGTGCGCGAGTCCGACTCGCACTTGGCCGGTTTTTTTATGAGCGAGAGAGTTGTAATCCACGTTGGATAGGCACATGTAGAAATCCACTTAATATTAATAATATAGACTAATTAAATGCTGAAAAACTTTGCCATAATTCAAGGTAATGACACTAATCAAACCCGCCCATTCACGTAGAAAACCACATCAAGTATATACAATTAGGTAAATAAATACGGAACATATACATAAAAGTACCTAAACATTGTTAGTAAAAGTACCAATTGTATGATATTCTCTATTGTGCGTGAGACACGGTCGAGTGAACACACACTCTTCAATAAAAAATAAGTTAATAAGTGCCTGCTTTCGTGATTTATTAAATAAAATTACAAACTTATCGTTCCTACGTGAAATTATATAATTTAAAAACAATGAAATTATTAAAAAGGGTGTAATAAGATTGCTTCCGAAAACCAAACGTTATTGGCGGATTCAGTGATTATTTAGGGTTAATTATACATGGTTTTGGGCTATTGAAACGGTCTTCTTACACCCTGTATATCCACTTCCCGTGTGAATATCGTGTAAGGCCCCCTTAATCAATGTCCTTCAAAATGTTGAGCTTACATCGACTAGACCAAGAAAAACCTAAACAAAATAACCCACACTGCAAATTACATTTAATTAACGTGTCGCTTAATGGCGGCATGTAATTTCATAAAATAAATGATTATCGTCAACTCATTATTTTATCTGAGATGACTTTATGATCCTGTCAACTTAATGGTGACAATTAACTGGCTACTTCTTACATAACTACGTCATTAAGGAGGCTTAATACAAATTGCTTTATGTGTCCGGTAGGTTAAAGTAACACTCTATGTAGGCAATAAACAGTTTCTGGGTCGTTTTTATAAATTAAAGACATTTAAAACAGCATAAAAATAAGGTCAAAATATGAGGTGAAATTATTAATTACGATAATTTCAGAAGTTATGTTTATTACCTGAAATGGTTAGGTATACCTATCTTTTTATTAAGCATCTAAAATTATCACAAAAATTTAAATAACCTACTCTTCTATCATACTATGTTGATAACAAACAGCCTCTTTAGGTCTATAGGAGTTGAACAGTACCTGGAATCTTTCACACCGTATCGTAAAGTCGTAATAAATAGACACCAAATTAGTAAGGAACACACTTCACTATCCTAGTAATAATAACTTTTGTATCTTGTAAACATGAACTTTATTGCTTACCTATCGTAAAATAAACAGTTTAATGCATTTAAATAAAGTAATTATTTGTTTGAAGTATGTTATCGATACACAAATTAAATAACCTTTATTACTTTACCCAACCTACATGCCAGTGTTAATCCGGTATATTAAAACAAATATGGTTACATAAATAGACCACGCAAGTAACCCTGTACTAATTAGAGCTTATTATTATTGCTTATTTACTTGCTCAAGCTCAAAACAAAATAAAGTTTCTAAATAACCTTAATGATTACATGATCAAATACAATGCTATGTTTTCTATGATAAAATTTTCTCTTATTGATTATTATACTCTTTATTATATAAAATCTTATTATGGATTCAGCCAGGAAAAAAACTTTTTATTAGTCCAAAGTATATTAAGGTAAGTACAGTGTTTTTTTAATTATTAATATTTATCTATTTGAAAAGTAAGGACTCAAATCTTATAACCATACCGCCTCAGATTCTCAAACAATTCTAATGAACGTATCTTGTACGAAAACCAGTAGGTAAACATTAAAATAAGTTATTTGACCCGTTTTCCAAACGGAGGTTAATGCTATGCGACGTTATTGCGACGTGGCTACATATTATATGCCAAGGCACACACTTACAATTAACTGTTTAGGAGGACACAGTCGTTAAGTTGAGTTATTTAATTTACTTACTTAATATTTACTTTACTTATGTACTTACGGCCGGTTTCGGGAAAATGCAAGATTTCTTTTTTATTTCTGTAACAATTCATATAATTGTTGCTATAGTTAAGTTAAATACCTTATCTATGAAGTATAATATGTGTAATAAGTTGTGATAGGAAGATAGATTTTTAGGACCGGGCTAGAAAGAAGATGAAATTATGTATAATGTTTGTCGTCGAAATTGACATTTAATGATTTTTTCAGCTATCTTTTAGTTTTATGCACTTTGTGCAGAACTTGTTGAGGTGTAATGAATATTTTTATTACTTATGTTATACTATGATCTCGTTCATTAACATGTTAAATTCATAAATTATAAGGCAACATTCTATTTAAAGTTTCAATAAGATGAAATAAATAAGCAATAAACGGCAATAACCAATTAATTGGTTATTTCTTAAAAATATTTGACATAACCATAAAACTAAAAAACATCATCTCACACATTCATCTCAAATTGCGTCAAAAGCAGTTTTTATAACCGATTGCGAATTCCTATCCTTAGATTCGGTTAATCTGCTTTTTAATGTCAAGGATTAATTAACCAATGGTTAAATTGCCATAACTTCTTTTTATAGACGAATAAAAGTGCAGTTTGTAAGATTAGGTAGTACTTATTTATGTCGTTACGTTTGACCCTGACATTCCTTTGGGTATCGATATTGGTTAAACATGTTTTATGTCGTCTTGCTTACATAATATAGTACCTACATGTAACTTCTAACATTACTAAAGTTAACCTCATTTTTAACGGGTATTAATTAACGAGTTCCTAATTTTAACCTAATTATCTGATATAGCAGTTTTACAAATATGTACATAAAATTAACTTAATTACCTAATATATGTATGTTTGTCTTTCTGTTTGCTATAACTGAAACCGATACATGCCTAGAGAGGAGCCGAATTGAATCAGTCAGAAATTACTTTCAACAAAACCAAATATACCTTACTCATGACTTTACATACAATATTACTGACCTAAACCTTCCTACAGAATTTGTTAAATATTATTAATACGTTACAACATTCTATAAGCTGTATAGTTATATTACCTGACATCTATTAATAATATTTTCACCATCTTGAGTCATAATTCTGAAAACCCCATTCCGTTAACTTTAGTCGTACGTAACCTCGATATCTTATATATTTCAATATGCAATAACAATGAAAGTAGGTGTTCCGTGATTCATACTGTTGTATGCTGAGTCGATGACCGTCCACCGCTCATCCACCAACGAGCCACAATCCACCATTTTACTTTCACGTTGTCCACGCGTGGTCGTATAACGATCACATTCTTGGAATGTTTAGAATATTTTCTAGAGTAAGATTTCACAAATGAGAATAGGAGTAGTATTTATCACTAATAAATAGATATTTAATATTGAGTAACAGTTACGATTTTCATATTTTATTTATCCGATATACTTTTTGTATCATTTTTGTATCCATGTGACCTCACAAGTTGGCCATAATTTAATGAATACATCAAACAGAATTTAAAATCTCATTGGTAATGTTAAATATTCATAGTAAGTAAGTTTAAACAATTTTATAAACCCAAATCTCTATACAATACAGTCGAAAAACCATGCAAAAAATTGAATAAAACATGTCTTTTATACCAATTTTTCTCACGTTCTTCGTTCGTGGTTTATACTAACTGGCAGATCAAGAACTGCAAGGAGCGAGGTCAATAGGTCGCGGTTGTGCATTGACACACTCAAACATCTGTTATATAACACACACGTAATGCTATATCGCGATACTATCGCGGTATACGTGTGTAGTGGCAGCATAAACATCAGAGGTACTTAAGTAAATGTAAATCCTACTAATTTTATAAACGTGAAAGTTTGTGAGTATGTATGGATGTTTGTTACTCTTCCACGTAAAAACTACTGGACGGATTTTGATGAAACTTAACATTAATATAGGTTATACATCAAAATAACACATAGGGTACTTTTCACCGCGGGAAAACTTCTCATTCCCACGGGAAACCGACTTCCACGCGAACGGAATCGCGGGCGGCCACTGTATTAAATGAATTAACAAGGAGTACCTACAAAAGAAATATTTTGCTCGAGTGTCATTACTACTAGTTAAAGAAATAAATATATTAAGATGTGTAAGATCAACACAAAAACAGGTACTTATAGAAAAAAATATTTTTGGGATTTGAAAGTTGGTTTTGAAACAAACTATGATGTTATTAAAGATTTTTTAATATAAAGATATTTAATTCGTTTTCGAATTTATTAAAGTCACAGATGACAAATTAATAATATTAATTTATTGAAGACGGCACTTGTAATCTAATGATTAAACATTTTTCGAAATAAGTCCCGTGCTAATTTATTATGCATGCACGACTACGGCGTAGCATTCATACTACGCATTTGTATATTGACTTTAAATTAATTTTATATCAGTGTCTATTTTTAAAATTGAATGTTTTTTGTTTATTCTGTTCAAGATTTAAATAAAATTGTATGTTTATATATAGGTCAATAACCTCAGAGTAACCGAACGTCACTTAACACCTTCAAATGGTTTCGCTTCACCGCAAAATATACTGTTACTTATACACCTTATTATAACGTTAATTTTAAAATAATAAAACAAGTAAAGTAAAGAATATTTCAAAAGTAGAGAAGTCGTTGACTTACTGGAAATGGTTATATTTCTCAATTTGACATTGGACACAAAAACATTCTATCTGTCTTGCCGTGCGTGAATGAAGTCATGAGTGACTAAATTTTACACAAGTTTTTAGGTTTCGTTTTATTATTTACTAGCGACCCGCCCACGCTTCGCAATGGTGTAAATTTAAGCGACCTGTTCCCGAAACACTGAATTTTGGCTCAAAAAACTTTTTCTGAATGTTCATTATTTACAAATTTAAATGAAAAAAAAACCTAACGAATGGTGAAACCCGCATTAAAATCCCTCTACTGGTTTAGGAGGAGTTAGCGGACAAACATACAAACAGACAGAATTAGCGACTCGGATTTATACTGTGTAATGATACTTAAATGTCTATATACTATGGATAGATACTGGACGAACGATAGACTCCGATTTATTATTTGGACATCTTTATAATTCGATATCTTTCATAGCTTACGTTACATTCTTGCAGATTACAATCGCAAATTACTTAAAATTTAATTAGGATACATACTAAACTAGTGGCCGCCCGCGACTCCGTTCGCGTGAAAGTCGGTTTACCGTGGGAATTAGAAGTTTTCCCGCGGTAAAAGTACCCTATGTCCTTTCCCAAGTTCAGTTCTTTCTTCGGCGTAAAAGCGTAACAGACAGACAGACAGACAGACAGACAGACAGACAGACCGACAGACAGACAGAGTTACTTTCGCATTTATAATATTAAGTAGGGAAGTAGGGACAACCACAGAATAAGATCTACTTTACTATTTATAAGTTTCACGATGTTCACCAATGAACACTCATTTATCAAATTCATAAAAAAAATCACTTCTATACCAACTTCTTTATTCTGACCAAACATAAATCTGTCACCTCTACTGCGACAGACATTAATGAAAATATTATGCCACATACCATACTTAATTGTATAATATCTGAGTGAAAGGAGACTAAACGTGGTCAAGGAGGGCTGCGCCTGCGTCGATGTCTACTAGAAATATCGATCTTGAGGAAAATTCGAGATAAACTGTTAGCCGTGGAACATGTTGCTGACATATATATTTTTCCTCATAGAAGTGAACATTTTCAAATATTTATTTTCTTAAAAACATTGTTTGTTTTTGGAATTATGACAGCAATGGTCCTTATATTTATATTTATAAGTAGAACATTTTGTTCCTGATGTTGACTTTAAGTTATGCGCGTTCATAAACAAACGCAAAAAATTATGTGATTTTAGATTATGTACGTTTTCTTTTAAGTAAATTGCAGTTTCAAGTTAGTTATTAGAATTTTGTTTGTATTAGAATGTATTAATAAGATAAAAAAGTTAAAAACCTTATTTAACAGGCAACAAAATGTATAAAATGCGCTGGAATTGTAAAGTTAAAAACAGATATATTTTTAACATTTAGCGCACAATTATAGTTCTTAACAGTCAATTTAGCACGTATTCAAGAATTTTTTGTTCAATTTTGTCATTTATTTTTTGTACGAAACTCAAAACGTTGATAGGATACCTAATTGGTAAACGTTACCATATTTTTTGTTAGGATATTAATAATTATAAAACGAATGATTGATTTGTATTGCCATAACATATAAAATAATCTTCTGTTACGTTTTTTCGGCAGACTCGTTCCGCATCACGATTTATTCAAATTAAATGTCGATTTACTCTTCGGTTAAATTAGCTTATTTTATTTTGTTTTTTTTTCATTTTTTTCTACTTTTTTGTTATTTTAACGATTATTAATTGAATGATTATTTACCTAAAAAAAGGCCTATAAATATTGAGATTTCTTAGTATGCATCAATTTACTAGGTTAATAGGGTAAATCGATGCAAAAAGAGACAGAACATTTCAACTTACCTACAACCTTTGTTGAGTGGTAGAGTCTAGCTGTAGGCTCTGTCTGCAGCGATTGCTGAGCTGACTCGACCGGTGAAATACCACCGTCGCACAGGAAACCGACGTGAAGTAGGAACGATGCTCCTGCGTTTCGTTCGGTGAGTGCGGTATCCGGTGCCCAATTTTATTTATTTATTTATATATTTTCTTAAAGGTCAGCAACACACCCCCAACACCTACAGTGTTGAGGGTAGTCATGGGCGGCGGTGATCACTTACCATCAGGTGACCCGCATGCTCGTTTGCTACCTATATTATTATACCTATATTACATAAAAAAAAAAAAACCAAAACTTTGAACAATCATCTATTCTGCTTTATACCTGATGCAAGATTAATACATACCTATATCATCAGGAAGAGTATTATTATTAACCTTGGTTTAACATTGTGTCAAAAATATTCATCAATTTATTTGTAGATTAATATAATAGAAACAGTGAAGGTCGTTTTTTTTAGTTATTTATAATGTGATCAGTTAAGTTATTCATAAATATTATAAGTAATACTTGTTTTTATGACATATTAAAGTGTTTTATTAAGGAGATATAAAAATAAATGAGGTAAGTTATTTAAAAATATATGCTAATTATGAAGGATAAAGGAATCAAGGTAGTTTCTTTTCAAACATATGAATAGATATTTAATTAGGTAGGTACCTAATTTAGTCGATTTAATAAATTATTTATAATGTATGTATCTTATGTAATTATGACTTGATTTAGCCTTAATGCTCTTGCTTCAAACATGTTCATGAATGAAACCGAAGTTTTCCATACAGGAAGGGAAAAAGTACTGATCAAACTCTAGTCCAGATAATAAAATAACATTTAGGTTTTAATTCCAATTATGAAGAACATTTGAATATTTTAATTTTCAATACATTAAAAGCTTAATTTGAGATCAATCTTGCAACTGTTCCAGAGCTTGTTCAGAGGTCTATAAATGACGTTTATGAACTATTACCTACCTCAAAACGTGACTAGCGCTCGATGTAAAGACTCTATTAAGAATATTATTAAAATGGTTTTGAAACCACAAGCATCGGGTAAACCTAATCGTATGCAATTGCTGTAATTGAACTATCCACCCACGAAATAAAGTAGGTAATCTGATAAAAGCCTATATTTATTTTAGTAACGTGTCATATTGTTTGCTTTTTTTAATGTTAGATTTACTTAATCAAAATTCGTTAATGAAATATTTCGTTCACCAATAAATTAAAAAAAAACTGGCGATTTCGGTTGCATATCTTTGAAAAGTTTTACAAAAAAAATGTCCTTGTTATGTTATCATAATGATCATCTTCTACATTAAAAAAAACTCTTAAACCAATTAAAGAAAAGGGGTATTCCTCAACTTCTTAAATACATTAAAATACTCAAAACTACGTCTTTGCTGACGCTACTTTGTTACAAATATCTCGACAACCTGTACCTACAAACCCGTCAGGCAACATTTCGAAATTAGGGCCAACCATTAAATTAAGTCACAGCATTTTAATTGTACTTGTATTATAGGTACTGTTTATGATATGTCAACAATAAGTAGCAGGTAATAAATATTTTAATGACTTATATTTACTAGGTATAGTGTTGCGAAGGAAGGAAAACTAATGAGAAGGTTAGGAGCGAAATATTTTTTATACTATCATGCAAAATAATATAGATACAGTTTTTAAGTAAAAATGGCCTTAGTTTCTAAAATAACTACATGCAGACTACTTAGGTTTAACATTCATCAAAAATAGCTTTGTTGTTTATAGATACCTACTATAAGGAAACAATATTTATTGGACTCTAGATTAAACATCTCTTTAATAAAATGTGAATTAGTAGAAAATACAACATGTAGCCGCCATTAGATTCAATCCAAATCCGCGCCAAACCGGCAATGGCGCCGACCAGTCAGTGATGTCCATCAAATGCTAGGGGTGTCCAGTTACCGATTACTTTTGTTTTATACACATACACATACCTACACTAATTACTCTCTTAACACAAAAATACCAAAACCGCAGCACCGTGTCATAGTTTTGTAACAAAACTAAATATTTACATTTTAAATTAACCGATTTAAACTCTTTCTCAATAAATACTTAATTTAATATTTCATAATCTAACATGCCGGTATCAATTAGCTTTGACTAAACTAACTACTTATTTATTGCATATCTTAAGGTTGGCTTCAAGTTCGTCCACTTCATATCCGTTAATACTAGCTTTATTAATTATATTTCTAATGTTTTTTGATTAGTAGTAAATAATTACATTACACATACGTACGGATATGTTGTCAGACGTCACACTTTTTTGAGAAGGCATGTTTGCCTTACTTACGTTTCAGTTAATTGTTAAGAAAACTAAACTGTAGACATTGTTAAAATAATGGTCTTTCAAGACATTACTTCCTACTAATATTATAAATGTGCAAGTTTGTGAGGATGTATGGATGGATGGATGGATGGATGGATGTTTGTTACTCTTTCACGTAAAAACTACTGAATGGATTTGGATGATACTTTGCAGTAATATAGGTTATACATCAGAATAACACATAGGATACTTTTTACCGCGGGAAAACATCTCATTCCCACGGGAAACCGACTTCCACGCGAACGGAGTCGCGGGCGGCCACTATCCTACTAATATTATAAATGTGCAAGTTTGTGAGGATGTATGGATGGATGGATGGATGGATGTTTGTTACTCTTTCACGTAAAAACTACTGAATGGATTTGGATGATACTTTGCAGTAATATAGGTTATACATCAGAATAACACATAGGATACTTTTTACCGCGGGAAAACATCTCATTCCCACGGGAAACCGACTTCCACGCGAACGGAGTCGCGGGCGGCCACTAGTTAGCTATAATTTAGCAAGCAAGGAATATTCTTACCGTAAGTTAGTAATACCAGGTACCACCTACTTGATTTTTTTATTACCTACACAGTGCGATTTTCATTACATTTGCGATTATCATTTTTAAGCAATACATCAAGCACGATGGAAGATGAGAGGTTTACATCGTATTTGCCAATTGTCTACTTTAGACAAAGAATCTCCTATTACTTATAGTTAGTGTTGCCAAAGACACGCTGGATATAACAGCTCTTACCAAAGTCAGTGAAAGTTTATCTTTAAAAGCCTAAATAAAACTTAATCCCGATAAGTCCGATTAGCCGATTACTTCATAAAAAAATAGCTTTTAATTTCCGAATAGCTAACTAACATAACCTCTATCTTCTTTCCAGATGGGCTGCAAGCTAACATTCGTCGACGACATCCTCAACAAGTCGTTCTACAAGCTCGGGCTGATCGTCGGCCGACAGCCTGGCTACTTCATCATCATACCCGTGCTGCTCTCACTCCTCATGATCACAGGGTACCAGAGGATCCACTATGAGATGGACCCGGAGTACCTGTTCTCTCCTATCAGTGGACAGGGGAAGTTAGAAAGAAGAATAGTGGAGGAGCAGTTTAAAGTTAATTATACGCACAGGTTCAATGTTGGGAGGATCACCAGGGCTGGTAAGGGAAACTATTTTATTATGATAAAGTTTATATAAGTAGTACGTAACATCAATGGTCTTTGGTAATGAGATCTTTAACTTTAGGAGATATAAGGACAACAGCAGTAAACACATATTCAAGATACAAGGATACTTTTAGGTATAAATAAGAAGTCAGCGTGTGGATTCTGCAAAATCGAAATAACATTACATAAAAACTGATTCAAAATCATTTATCCATTTGGTAGCCTCGAAGTCTACGACAGAATTGAAGGTTGTTTTGTTTTCTTTTGGATTTAAATTAGAAAAACAGAATGAGTTTAATGGAATTTTAAATGACACCTTTATGTATTAATAAGTTCTTGTGAGTCACTTATATTTTTATTGATAAAGGTCTTAACATTTTAAACAAGATTATTAAGACACCGTTACACTGTTCCAAATACTATGGTTCTAATTATTCGTTTGTAATTACTTTTCGATGTATTCGGCGCGGTCTAGTAATTGCAGCCTACTTAGGTACTGAACATCAGAAAGCCGTAGTCGAATTATGATTAAATGGTAGGTTCTTGCCGTTTATAAAGAGTTTTTCGTACCAACAGCTATAACAACTTTTAAGTTGCTATTCCTATTAAATTAAGTTAAATATTTGTAGGCAATGGGATAGGTATCTATTGAGTTTTTTTTTTATTATTTTTCAATTTTATTTACTTAAACAGTTTCTATGTGTTTATTTTTATGATCTTTATATTTTAATTGAGGGGCTCATACCCTTTTATTAGCGATCGTTTACTTAAATATTATAAATTTTATTAAGGATTCAGCTTAAATATTTCACATTAACTCAAATTTCTTCGTGGTTATATCGTCAAAAATTACACGCACATAAGCTTGGACAATCGCTTGTAGTAGGTAATCAGTTTATTATCAACTAGTGGCCACCCGCGACTCCGTTCGCGTGGAAGTCGGTTTCCCGTTTGAATCAGAAGTTTTCCCGCGGTAAAAAGTACCCTTTGTGTTATTCTGATGTATAACCTACTTATATCACTGTAAACTTTCATCAAAATCCGTCCAGTAGTTTTTACGTGAAAGAGTAACAAACATCCATACATACTCAAAAACTTTCACGTTTAAAATATTATTAGGATTTAACTAAAACAACCTGTAACTTGCAGGCCGCTTCGGTCGCGTCATCGTGACATCCAAAGACAACAACACCAACATGCTGCGCACGGAGATTTGGCGGGAACTGCGACAGCTGGACGACTTGGTGCAAAACGTCACTGTCACTCTGCCGTCAGGCGAACAGTTCACGTACAAGGACGAGTGCGCCAAGTGGGAGGGCCAGTGCTTCGCGAATGATATACTTAACCTGGATAAGATTATTGGAGACGTAAGTCTAGATCTTGAAGTTTGATGATTTTTATTGAATTAGGGAATCAAAGAGTTTCGAGTAGGAATTCGTCACGAACGCTTTAAGACTCCAGCAGTAAGTCAAAATTTCGGATATTCCGTCTCAGTGTTAGTTTTTGCATTGCTCATTACCTTTAAACCGGGAGACAGTGAATCTGTTTGGCATTAGAAATAGGTAGGACGGTGATTCCAACGCAGTTGGGCTTTGCACAAACTCTGCCACTAAATAATTTAGCAAAATCAAGTAACCCAAGATTATCTATGAATACTTTTTTAAGGGTTATACTTTAGTTCCTGCATACCTATTAGGTACTATAATAAGTACTTGTAAGTAAATTAAAATGATAAATAAAAGCCCTACTTTGAAGGTTCCTAGAGCTAAAACTATATTGTTTTATCTTTAGGTACCTGTGTTAAAATGTTAGCCTCAATCAAAGCAATAGAATTGAACTCACGTTTAACAAGTTCCACTGAATTCGCTTCATTAGTTATTGCAACTACAAGGTTAATCAGTAAATTAGTCTGCACCTTATTAACTTACCCACACGTTTGCTCATAATATTAAATATTGATTTGATTCCAAATATTTACCTACGTGACGATGATTCCATTCAATAGATTTGAAAAATAAATGGGGAATCAGACTATTTTTTTTTCATTTAAACGGCCATAACCTAAAGAAAGTCTCATATTTTCCCGACTCAATAATCTTTCTAAAAAAATGTAAAAAAAAAATTTTTAGCCACTCAATTCCATTTTTAATTTGCGAACAAAGATTACAATCTTCCGTTTTTCTCAAAATCGCAACTTATAAATATGCAAAAAAGTAGTGGTATGCAAAATACCATCAAAGTTTAATATTCGGGTTGATTTGTTAAAATAAAGTTTCGAAAGCGGCCAGTTCTGAACACGTAACATTCTATCAGAAGTCTAATGCAATACCTAATGTGATCTCATCTTGCATTAGTTTACATAATCTTAATGTTGCTCAAGACAATTTATAGGTATCAAATGTTAGGCAAACTGAAATATGAATGATAACTATTAGGTTATTAGTCTTTTCTTTGTAGTATTTTTGTTTCTACTTTAAAATCCTTCTGCGTGGATGAGTTACACACTAATTTTCTTACATTTCATCAATCCTACTAATATTATAATCGTGAAAGTTTGTAAGTAGGTATGTATGGATGTTTTTTACTCTTTCACGTAAAAACTACTGGACGGATTTGAATGAAACGGGTTATTCATTAATTACTAAAATAATATATTTAGAAAACGGGAAAACTTTTCATTCCCACGGGAAACCGACTTCCACGCGAACGGAGTCGTGCGCTGCCACTAGTTAGAGATAAAGATTGCAATAGCAACTTGTTAAAGGCTTATTACTTTCGATTTTCGATGCCATTATTTCTTACTATGTGCAAATAGATCGGTACCATTCGCATTTCTACAATAGTTAGAGCTACTTAAATCATGGATGTTAAATCAAAATATAATTCAAACTTAAACTTTACTTAACTTTTATATGTAAAAAGTGACATTTATTTAAATATAAGTAAGAACCTTTAAGCAAAAAACCTCATTTCTATAAACTGTAGTCACTTTGTATAATTTACCTGCACTTCAATGCCATTCAAACCACTTTCGTTTTCTGTGACTTTCTCTAGAATTTAAAGTGGCTATTTAATTTATAACATTTCAATCTAACTATAACAATTAAGGTCAATAAAATCTACCGTTTTTGCCGGATAACACCGACAGGTTAACAAACAGAAGTGTTTGTTTAGACATAAAAGTAAAAGCATAAACCAATGCATTTTTCAGCCAACTAGATAAGTACTTATCTACTTTAATACTTATGTTTCTAAAGAATAAGAGTAAAATTATTTTACCATGTATAGGTATTCAAGTTTTTTATTTCATAAATTATATATTTCCTTCTATGAAAGTACCTTAATAATTAATACTCTTGAACTTTATTCACCGCATAAATACCGAGTGACATTTAAAAGCGCGGTCAAAAGGCAGCCATTATTTTCTTGCTTTATTTATTTTTAATTCGCAAATTGCACCTTCACTAGACAAAGAAAGCGCTGGCGGTAATGGAAGGTGATTATTCACTTACAAATTCTTTTATTTATTAAACCCTGTCGGCTCTTTACGATTAACGACTTTCAAATTAATTCCTCCATACCTACACGATCTTTAAACAATAATTCTTTTCGTTCGCTTTCGATTTGTTTGCCGACAAATGAATGAGTAAATACTTGATATCCTGCGGTAGATAACGTTCCTTTTGTGTAAAACCGCAACTTTTTGTCATACGAGGAAATTCACGGTGGTTTACGAAATGAAATAAGTACTTAACGTGTTTCCAATGTTTTGTTATTGTTGAGTGTGAAGGACTTATAGTCAATCCAGACGACTGTGACGGAAGATTACTTTAAAACAATAGAGCATTAGTTATAGAGGAACTATCGAAGATTTTGACAAAGACCATGACCACTATTGGCCACCCATAACGTATTAAATGTAGATACTTATCTTCGGAGGACTTTATACAGAGCAAAGCAATTGCAAACTATAAGACTGAATTTTCATAACGTAGTTAGGTACCTACATGAGTTGATTTTGGTTTGTTAGGAATTTTGGCACCTTCTTATGGTGCCAAGGATTTTATGAATGCTTTAATATGATCTAAAGTTAGGTTATTTATCCAAAATTATGAGTCGTAACAAAATGTCATCGCGGTCCCTAGTACCTAGACTTTAAATGCCCAAAGAGATGTTAATTGAAAACTAACACTAACCCAAGTAAACTAAAAAAACGTATTCATTTGTACTAATACCCACCAAGCACGCGTAACGAGTACTCCTTATTACGGTCATGCAACTCAAACAAAACCACTTAAAAGGCAATTATTTCTTCTAACAAAACGCATCAATACATGCACGGCATTATACGTGCTCATTTACAAGGAAAATCGAAGCAGTTAAAGGTTTGAAAAGAGAGCATTTAACCTAAGGACTGGTCGTAAAGCAATCCTTGAGGTGTTTAGAATCGAAGGTGACGGCCTTTTGTTTTGTTTCCTTCCTTTGAAACGAAAGGACGGAATCAGATAGCCTTTTTGGATTGATCTTCCTAATACTTGACGCTGTCAAGGTTGCTGTTGTACGCAGCTTGTTTAGGTTATTTGGATCTGTACAGTTTCTTGAAATATTCTTAAGTTTCTATATGAAATATCGCGACGACTTTTATTTAGGATATAATAAGCGTCAGGACCTGAAATTAGAAAAGTAGGTACATACAGAATTATTATAATGGTTATTTAAGTTTGGATAAGTCCAGCTGTCTCCCGCTGGTGAAGTCCTGAATCATATTTACGGGTATCATTCCTAACTAGATCCGCGCTAGATAGGTAAAAAAGGTACTTGATTTTTAACAGGGTTTAAGCTCATTGTATCTTCTATCTTAGTGTTACCAAATTATGTTTTTTTAGTTTATTTCTGTAGTTTACCCAACAAAAAATAAATAAATAAAACCCTTGTCTTCCAGGTTGAACGTGGCGAGTTGAACCTAACCTTCCCCATAATGTTCAACCCTGTGACGTGGGAGGCGCATGCGTTCCCCGTGTTTTTCGGCGGGTCTAAGGTGGTCGATGACGTCATCGTGTCGGTGCCTGCTGTGCAACTCGTGTGGTTCGTGAAGGCTGATAATGCGTTGCAGATGGATCGGTATGTATAATTTGCATAAAGTCTAAATTATTTCTAGAAGTTTGAATCAAGATATTAGTTTTGAAGTAGGACGCCCAAATTTTTTTAAACAGGCGCGATACTGCTTCCCGCAGTGACGTATTTCCCATAGGGACCATCGGGCATTTGCCCGGGGCGGCCCATTTTCAAGGGGCGGCCCGGACATGGGAAAAAAAGTACTCAAGAGCATGGGTACAGCCCCGGATCTCGGGGGGGGGGGCAAGCCGGGGCCCATGCCCCGTGCGGCAAGTTCAGGGGGCGGCCAAATTCATTATTTACAAAAAAATAACAACTCATAATACCTACTTAACTTTGCCCACAGAATAAATAAAAGTTCAATTACAGAACTTTCACTCTTATTTTACTGTGGCCATATCAACTTGACCGATACTCATGGACAGCACACGGAACATGTGACATTATTATTTGTGAGGCGCCTCTCTAGGCGTATTTCAAAAACGCGCATCAGTTCGCGCGCAGGAACGCAAATTATGACAGTCATAGATTATTTTGCTGAACAAATGCTCGAAAAGTAAATTTTAATTTTAATTCATAAAAATTGCAATTGAATACACCTGTTTGATTTTTATTTTTACTATAGGTACATATATTTTTTATTTTAAATCCTATCCTGTGCTGTGTATAAAATATACAGGGTGTTTGGTGGGTGAGTAGCATTTATTAAATTGCATTTTGGTTCAAATTTTGAATTTATAATACTTTTAAGATTTTCCTAAAAAAATCCCGATTTTTTCATGAAAAGTCAATTTTTTTTTATTTACTTTCGGACCAAAAAAAAATAATTTTAATTTAAAGCCTAATACTGTCTTGTTCAGATGCAATCATTAATATTTATCAATCATCTCACAAAAAGTTACAGTAGGTTCATAAACTTCGTTGAACCAGTGGGGATTTTTTATGTCAACTTTGCTATGAAAAAAATTTAAAAGTTTACGAGTTTGAAAACTTCATTTGCTTTTAAAAACTTTTACAGTTAAAATACTTTATATCGATATGCTAAATGTAACATAAATAATAAGAAATCTCAACAAAAATAGTAAGTTAGTCCTCAAAGACGCCTGGTAAGGAAGGTACGAAACCCCTTCAACTACCTATGTAGGTTTCATGGATGTACTTATCTATAGGTAGATTGGCATAGGTAGATAATGTGCATAATGATAATCTCTTTCCTAAGTTGTATGTTTATAGTTTAAGTTTATTTTGTTACTAACATTAAATATAAGTTTTTTAGTTCTGTAAAAATACTAACAAATGGGCCTCATAGGCCATAATAAATCAATAAATTATTATTTGTCTCATTCTAAAATCTATGCCTATTGTTATATCTATTTTGTGACCATACAACATTTCTCTTATTTGCTATTCTTATGTATAAAAAAATGATTTAATTTTCTGATTAACGATTGCTGTTGGCCCAAATGAAAACTTTACAGCTTTACCGAACTACTACGGCCACCTAGTTGGGTACGGTCCTCAGTGCGTCGCGATCATTTTCAATACACTGTTTCCTTTAGGAGCCTTTCTTTAAGAAGCCAGCAAGAAACCCGACCCCCGAACCCGGGAGTCGGATCTGATAGGCGATGAAACCAATTGTTAAATGCCGCACCTGCTGGTTTGAGAGGTGTATTTATAGGGAAAACTTAAGTCTGTTACCACAATCGTGACCACGGGGTCGGTAGCGGGCGCGGGCTGGAGGAAGCAGATTGTTCCCGACAGTAATCTTTTAACGTTCGAGTTCATTTTTCGGTCGCCTCTTGCAAAGGTCGCAAATAGCAGAATATTCTGCGGCTTCCACCACCAGATGAGATTTGCTTGCATGCATAAATCCACGCTACCGTTGGTCATGACTGGACGAACGCAAGCCGGATAGATGATACGCTTATTTTCAAGCGACATTTTACTCCAACTGTCGAAAAGTGTACGTCACCGAAAATCTGCACGGACCGGAGTCAAACGTGTGAGATAGCAGGAATCCTTAATTCTCTTCTATTCGAGGCAGGAAAAGTGAAGGGAGAGTCAAATGAGACAGCATAATTGTTAAAGATTTGTTAGAATGAGACAGAAGTTTTTACATAGGTAGTTGAACGGGTTTGTACCTTCCTTATCAGTCGTCTTTGGGGACTAACTTATCATTTTTTTCGAGATTTCTAATTGTTAATGTTACATGTAGCATATCGATATAAAGTGTATTAACTGAAGAAGTTTTTAAAAGCAAATGAAATTTTCAAACTCGTATTTTTTTTCATAGTAAAGTTGACATTACATTTTTTTCCCACTGGTTCAACGAAGTTTATGAATCCACTGTAACTTTTTGTGAGATGATTGGTATAAATTTATGATTGCATCTGAATAAGACAGTATTAGGCTTTAAATTAAAATTATTTTTGTGGTTAGGAAAATCTTAAAAGTATTGTGAATTCTTAAACTTGAATCAAAATGCAATTTAATAAGTAGAAGTAAATAGCTAATAGCCTCGCCTAACCACCATTTTCATTTGGCTACACACCCAGCAAACACCCTGTATATCCTACGCGTTCATCTATACATCTGTAAATAAATAAGCATAACACGGAAAGAACAGAAAATGATGCATTATTTCCGGGAATGTTAATGGACATCTGATAACTGAAATTACAAAGATGATAAAGGTTTAAATAAATAAAAGTGGTTGGGGGCGGCATATTTCAGATTTTGCCCCGCCTAAAAAAAATTGTAGATCCGGGGCTGCATGGGTAGAACTATTATAAAAGTCATTTATTTTAAGTTTCAATAAATAAATACCTGTACCTAAGTGATCGAAGTGAACCTAAGTTGAAGTTGATGGAGAATAGATTGGTAATAAAGATGGCAAACTGCCTTTTTTAGGTTGAAGAGTTTGAGCGGCGGCCGTATAATTTTTGCCCGGGGTGTAAAAATCTAAAATACGTCCCTGGCTTCCCGTTGTGTTTGAAAGAGGAATCGGAACGTCATCGAGCGTTATATTGAAAGATATTATTATTACCTAGCTAAGGCCTAATTGCAGGGAACGTTTTAACCTCGGGTTAGCTAACTCAGGTTTAAATGGCACCACCATCGATTGTAACTACTTCTTATTGCAATCGATGGTGGCGCCATTTAAATCTGAGTTAGCTAACCCGAGGTTAAAAAGTTCCCTGCGATTGGGCCTAAGTGGGATTAGCTAAACTTTAAACATTAATATCCCTAAATAACCAACAATAAAATATGGTTTGATAAACTATGCAAATAATCAACAAAACAGTCTTAATGCGACGACTTATTTAGGACCATTGTAGGTAATAAAACTGTATTTAACTTTTCAAAAGTTTTAAAGCGCTTTGCTCTCCGTGTTCTATTATTTGTAAGCAAATTAGTTGAGTAACCAACCATCTTGTTACTGCAACTTTTAGAACGTCCGAGATCTTTCAACGCAAATGCAACAAAAAATCTTATAAACAACGAAAATCGTTCTTGACACAGTTTGAGAAATCACTTCGAATAATGAATATAGAGTGAGCCATAATAAAATAGAAAGGTTCATTTAATAAACATTGAAGGTTATTATTACTTAAATTTTATCGATCAGTTTTATATTATGGGTTTCCTGGTCAATTTTGATATCGAGATAGCGGAACTTGACAGTTAATTAGTCTGTCAAGTAGTTACTAGGTTTGGTATTGATATTAGGTATTTTAATAACTGACTAGAGAAAATATAAAAACAAGCGAGGTTGAACTATAGTAAAGATGAGACCTACCTGACTAAAATTCAACTGTAAACCAGTTAAATGCATATAATTAGGTACTCGAGAGTACGATGATAAAATGTATCCATAAGTAAACGTTTTCCTTAAACCTCTTTGTTCAATACTTTTATTTAAACCTATTTTTTTTTTCATTTTAGTGGTGGCGCTTGGGAAGATGCTTTCCTGGACGCAGTTGGTGTAGCCGAAGACACCGGGCGGTTCAAACATATATCAGTCGCCAGATTCGCATCCAGAACTCTTGACCACGAACTAGAAAAGAACACCAGAACTGTAGTGCCGTTCTTCAGCTCTACCTTTATTTTGATGGGGATATTCTCAATTGTAACGTGCATGATGGGCGATTGGGTCAGATCCAAGCCTTGGTTGGGACTTCTGGGCAATATATCAGCAGTAATGGCCACAGCAGCTGCCTTCGGGTTGGCTATTTATTTGGGAATATCGTTTATCGGTATCAATTTGGCAGCTCCATTTTTGATGATTGGTAAGTTTATACAAATAATATTAAGGTGTATAAAGTCTATGTTGGAAGACTCTATTTTTAATTTATTGTGTGTTTTCAGGTATCGGTATTGACGACACATTCGTAATGCTGGCTGCTTGGCGTCGAACGTCTCCAAAACTGCCCGTTCCTGAGCGAATGGCCATCATGCTGTCCGAGGCCGCCGTATCAATCACCATTACCTCAGTCACTGATATGCTTTCCTTCTTCATCGGAATCTTTTCCCCGTTCCCTTCTGTCCAGATCTTCTGCATGTATTCAGGTAACTTGTAAGACAATTTAAAAAAAAATCTACCGTTTCTTAATATTGAGTGTGAAATAATTAAATAAATATTCTAAAATTTCGTCGAAAAAAGTGTTTTGAATGTCACTGTTATTAAATTGTGTAATAACCGTGCACGAGCAGTTTTTAAGGCCACGGCCAGGACTTTGTTTATCATCAGACAATAAGAAGCTTCACTTTCCATTTCGCAGGTCTTGCGGTGTGTTTCACATTCGTGTGGCATCTTACGTTCTTTGCCGGTTGCGTTGCAATCTCTGGGTACCGTGAGAAGCAAAACCGCCATACGATCACATGGTTGAAAGTATTACCTGAATCTAGGGCGAGAAAAGGTAATTGAGACGGGAAAGTACTCACGATGCACATCGGAAAATCGAAAGTTCTGAAGATTAATGTAATTTAATCTCTTTCAGAAGAAAAGTCGCTGCTGTATCGAATGTTCTGCAGTGGAGGCATTGACAAAGGCGACCCGGACAATCCTATCGATAACAGAGAACATTGTATCATGGGATTTTTCCGGACTACTATGGCGGATATACTGAACAACAACTTTGTCAAAGCATTGGTTATTGTTGTGTTCTTGGCGTATTTGGCGGGAGCGGGTTACGGGGTGACGAACTTAAACGAAGGCTTGGAAAGAAGAAAGCTTTCCAAGATTGATTCGTACTCTGTCGAGTTCTTTGACCGTGAAGATCTCTATTACAGAGAATTCCCTTACAGGATACAGGTAAAACTTATTTTTCTATTTTACTTTACGGAGTCGGTATTATTATAACTAATAAACAACGCACTGACAGGGTCGGCTTGGAAGTTTAGATTACCTAAACCTTAAATGGATTTTGGATGCACATCGCGCACTCTTAGTGAAAGGTAATCGTGGCTACCATCAGATTTAAGCGGCTAATAAATTACGTTAAAATTGGCTAGGCACTTATAAGTTTTTATGCGTTTTCCACTGGTTATTTTACTCGAAAATTTAGTCATCCAAGTGTTAGGTACATTTCTCACAATTTCTGTTTTGTTTTAGGTTGTGATAAGCGGCAATTACAACTACTCGGACTTAAAAATACAAGAAGAGGTTGAAACATTGACTCAAAGGCTAGAAAATACATCCTACATTTCCAACTCACTGTACACAGAGTCATGGTTGCGAACATTTACAAACTACGTATCAAGGAATAACGACTATTTAAACGTCACAATCGATACGGAAGAGGACTTTATCAAACAATTGAAAGAGGTACGTAACTTTAACTTTAACACTTCTCAGGTGCTTCAGTTAATGTTGAAATTGTTTTCAAAGTACTAAATAGCTACTGCAGGTCAAAAACTGAAAGATATTTTATTTTATGTTATATTTGCACTTTTTATATCTAAATTACTTAAAATTTCTTTTTACTCTTCCAGTTATGGTTATTCCCCGCTAACCCGTTCTCCTTGGACGTGAAATTCGACGAAACTGGAGAGAAGATTGTGGCGTCTAGATTCTTGATTCAAGCTGTGAACATCAGTGGAACTAATCATGAGAAAGAGATGGTAAAGGTGCTCCGAGATGTAGTGGCACAGTCCCCTCTTAATGCTTCGGTCTTCCATCCGTACTTCGTTTATTTTGATCAGGTAAGTTTTATGGTAAAGTTAGTCATGCCACTTGAGCAAAATATTTCTTTCGTACTCCTTGTTGATTCATTAAATTTAAAAAGATTAACTTATATGACCTTATAATAATTTATGTTAGTAGATTAGTACTCCGCGCTTTATTTTTGATTCATATTCATTCTACTAGTAGAGCGCAGTCCTATTTCACGAATAACGAGAGTGACTGAGTTTTCCACCAGCCGGTCCAGCGCCGCAATTCAACTCCCATGTTAATTGGAACTTTTTTTTCAGTTCGAGCTGGTGAAGCCGACGTCCATACAGAATTTGTGCTATGGTGCGCTGATGATGATGATAACATCATTCATATTCATCCCCAACATCCTGTGCTCACTGTGGGTGGCTTTCAGCATTATTTCAATTGAATGCGGTGTAGTTGGATATATGGCACTCTGGGATATCAATTTGGACTCGATTTCTATGATTAATCTAATCATGTGCATCGGCTTCTCCGTTGATTTCACAGCCCACATCTGCTATGCTTACATGGCGTCGAAAGCCCAAACGCCAAAAGAACGAGTCAGCGAATGTCTATATTCATTAGGACTGCCGATAGTGCAAGGATCTTTTAGTACCATTCTGGGGGTGATAGCCCTGCTTCTTGCAGACAGCTACATTTTCTCCGTCTTCTTCAAAATGGTGTTCATGGTAATATTTTTCGGAGCGATGCACGGTCTTTTCCTATTGCCAGTACTTCTGTCTCTTTTTGGCCCCGGCTCGTGTACAAGACCACCAAAAGAGGTCAAAGTTTTGAAAATGGACAAACCTTTTCCTAGCCCGTACTGTATCCCACACCCGCAACTTATGTTGACCGATCAACCATTCAAAGGCAAGAACCCAAATGGCATTTATAAAATTTATGGCGACGATAAAGACCTTGGCATCGGTACCTCCGGGGAAGATACAAGTGAAAGCAGTTCCAACCAATCGCATAGACGCCAAATTGGGGACGATGACATCCGAAAAAAATATGAGGATGGTTGGCGTAGATCCTCTTACTGCCAGAGTACCAGCCAGTTCCAACCTTCAGGAGAATTAGATTATTACGGGAATGACGTCGGTGAAAGAGCAAGGCCAAGAGTAAGGCCGGAAGAAACCCGACGTAGAACAAGAGATGACGTGTGGGCCTCTACGAGAACTCCCAACGATGATTCACAGCGTCGTGGTGAGGGCCCATACAGAGTTATGCGGGCACATTCACATCACAACTTGCATAGACCAAGAGCTCCGAGGCGCTCCACCTCACATCAAAACCTAGAGCATTTAGACTACGTTGCAGAAATGCGATTTCCCTGACATTTAACCATAATGCAATTTTAAATCAAGTGCTCAATCATGGACCAAAGTATTCGAATATAAATAGTTCAGATTTTAATTATTACTTACAGTTTAAGCAAACTGGAAGTTATCACTTGTGTGAAAATATATTAAGGGGACAAACTCTTGTGTATAAGCTGCTAAGCTAATTTTATATCCCTTTTGAAGTGACCATCATGTTTAAATGAGTGATTCCTTTGATTTAACGATGGTTACCTCGTGAATATAAAAGTGGTGTCAGACTTTTTCCTTTGTAATTTTAAGTTTGTATATGTGGTCAGTTTTTTAGCTGAAATCTAGCAAAATAATTATATATCTTAACGCCGCCAAGCAGTGTCAAGTCTACAAGCCACAACAAAAAATAATAAACACATTGTTTTTGCATGGATGACGTCAATTACGACGCAATTTTTGTTCCGAACTCTAGAAGTGGTATTTTACAGACTTGATCACATACGCATCGAACAAGTGCTTTTTTTTAGGTAAATAAGAATAATGTATTTTATTTACGCCGCAACCATAGTACCTTAATAAATCAGCGCGTAAACATTTCGATAACAAGTTTTACTGAGATACTTTGTTATACTATTTAGTATTGAAACCTTATCTTAAGCTTTCGACATTCGTAATATAAGTTATTTTAGTTCATAATTACCTAATAGAATATTGCAAACCAAAAAATATGATTCACTTGAAATTAAAGTGATACCTCAACAGCCCCCAGTTTTAACAATCAGAGTTAGTAACAAAGAAAACACTAAAATTCATCCAAAATAATTTATTAAAACTTAACACTAGTTCCTACAATTAATTAAACTAACAGATTCTATTCAGTCATTGCTTTCTGTTTCTAAGGCTTACTGTAATAATCCCATTCGTTACATGAAATAGAGTCATTTTTTGGGATAGCGAAGTTTTGTTAAAACTCTTGTATATAATTATGGTATTTATGAGTTTTTCAGTAAAGTAAAGCTTTAACATTACATGTATCTAGCATAATTTCTGTAAATATAGTGAGCTGCCATGTACTGTATCAAAATCTACTTGCAATCTGCAGTTCTTAAATTATACGTTATAAAGATATTGCATTTGGTAATAATAATGTAACTTGCATGGATGAATATCTGTAAAAACAAGTAGATCAAATGCAAGATCTATACCAATATTTATGCTAACATCAAAACTGATTAAAATGTGCGATCATTGCGATTACACTTACATGACTGAATATTGTAAATATTTGTTTTGTATTAAAAATAGTTTTATACCAACACGCAACTTTTATTCCCCTTTTGTCAACAAAGGCGTTTAAAACAACAGATTGTTTCACATTAAAAATTTGATAACCCTTCAATACGAAATAAAGGTATTTATAATAACTGTTTTTTATGTACAAAATCAACTTAACAGGTTATTTAACACGTGAAATATTCACGGTTCAGTCACAAAAACACACTACTTTTAAGTAGATATATTAAATACTACAAAGGCTTATCGTAAGCTTTTCTTAACAGATTGCTGCATAGTAAAATCAAATCTTTCGACTTGAACTTCTCACTAAGGTAGTCTTCAACAAACTTCAATTGATCTCCGTCAGTAGAAACGTTCTTTTTTATAACTTGGTCAAGTATATCTTTAGAGTTGGCAGTGTTAAGTCTATTTATTAACATCTTCGTAACACAATCTAAAGGCAAGGAGGCAGCCACCGACGAAGCGGTTTCATCCAGAATGCTTGTAAGGCAATTTACAAAGTCAGGTTTCTGTAAAAGAAGAAATAAGATTAAGAAATTATTGATAAAAGAAAACAGACTAAGCGAGCCATTCAACTTACAGAGAATTTGTATTTTTTTTATTTCTTATAAATCATATAAATAGAAGAATATGATCAAATTAAAATGGAATGTTAAATTACACATAAAAGCCAAACATGACCAACATTAATAGTTTTAAGGGATATAGATTAGAAAGAATAGGTAAAATAATTTTACTTACCTCTTTTAATTCACTTAAGACGTCTTTTGTCGATTTACTGCCAGATTCGTCAGTTTGTACAACAGTGGATACCACTTCAGTCATACACTGGACTGCTGTTGTCGAAGTGGAAACAATATCCGTCTGAATCTCCATATTACTATTAATAACTTTGTTAAGTTCATCTGTCTGATTTTCAGCATCAATATAACTCTTTTCTTCAACTAAATCCAAGATTTCAACTTCACTGATAGTCTTAGCCTTTTTCTTGGACAGATAATCATTTAGGACTTTTCTTGCTACAGCTACTTTGGGTACTTTTATGCATAATCGGTTTACTTCGAGTTCAGTCAATTTAGCCAGGTCACCAATAGTCTCTATATTTCCCATGAATTTTTTGGCAAGTAATGAACTCAAAGAAGGTGATGATAGTTCAGAAGTGATATTACTTATAGGATCATTGCAGTCGACTAATTCAGGGCAGATAGGGTCTGTGTCATTAAGGTCGCTTATTTTAACAATTTCAACTACCGGTGTTTGGTCTATTGAGCTCATTTCAGTATCATCTGTGCTGACTATACTAACGTCATTTTCTGTGAAACTTTCAGCCGTTTTAGTAAGAGCTGTATCTAATTTGAATACATTATCTAGTCTTTTAGGTGATTTCATGTTCGCCTGCGATCGAGTTTGACGTTCTTGTCGCTTTATAGCAGAATTTGAAGGAGATCTGGTGCCTAGTGGTTCAATATACTTTCTAACTTGTATTGTCGTTGACACCGGTGGATCGTGGAAGCTTACACGTTTTCTCTGCAAAAGAAACATTTGTTATTAATAAAAACTTTTAAAAAGATTAGCCTTAGCCAAAGTTTTGCCTACCTTACTAGCAGGTGAGATGGTAGCATCATCAGCTATTTCCGCAAGTTTCCTCTTCAATATTGGCCCTGCAGGACTGCTGTCTACGGGCGGTAAGGTCTTCTTAAAGTTTAGGAACTGCTCACTCTCATCACTTTCGTCCATGTTTTCACTGGTATTGTCTGCTATCGAAGTGTAAATCATTCTCAAATTGCGCCGAACTGGTGTGCTTGTTGATGTCTTTTTAGATTCATCAGTAGTGTCCTTTTTAGTGTTAAGTGTTTTTTGGTTATCAGGAACGCACAAGTCTAGCATTTGAGCCGCTCGACCGCTTGCGCGAACTTGGGGTCTGTTCTTCTTCAAAGACAAAGATGAACTCGGGCTAGAATTTTTGACTAAAACGCTTTCTCGCGGCGGCGATAAATCCCTTTTGTCAGGTGACACCTTATCTTCCGTGAATATTTCGGGGGAATCGCATTTCTCAAACGGCTCGCCGTTACTATGAACAGGTGAAGACAGTTTTATGACGACGTAATCATTGCTTGTCTCTGGTGATGGTGTTTTCTCTTCTCTTATAGGACTTTGTATTTTGATGGGTGAAATCTCCAATGTATTGTTGAGAAAGTCTTGTTTTCTTTTTGCTTTGGAAGGAGATAAGGATGTATTATCATCATCTAAGTTTTGGTTGAAAGTTTTCGTAGCGTCTTCTTGTGTGTTAAGAGAGATTGTTACGTCATTGTTCTTATTTATGTCAAGACTAAATATGTTAGGGTCCATTGTTTGCGTGTCTGCATTAGCGACATCTTCGGTGTTTAATTCAATGCAGGCATCGTCAGAACTAATCGACACGGGTGGTGCTATATCTTCACTGATAATTATAACATCACTAGAACTTTGCGAATCAGTTGGTTCCGTATCTTTAGTTGCAGTTACATTGCCAGTATTATCTAGAACAGCTGTTTTGTTACAAGGCATCACACTATCGTTGTTGCAATCACTTTTGCTCTTGTCTTCATGAGTTTCATTACCAAGCGATGCGTTATCGAAATTTTCTAACAAACTAGGCGTTGATTTTATTAGTTCATCGGATAGGCGATGTTTTTCTAAACTCACGACAGGAATTCTTCTGGCAGATTTTGTGGACTTCATCGATATTGTCGTAACAGTGGAATCTTGGGAACTTTCGATTATATCTTCTGAAAAAGGGCTTTCATCTACTGCATCTTTATCTTGAGTCTCGTTTACGACGACCGTAGCGCTTTTTGGAGAAACATCAGAATCTTTATTGTTTGATTTCTTAGCGGATTTTGGTGTATTTGTATCTGCACTACTTTTATCTGTTTTTTTAACGTATTTTCTTTTTGGTGTAATTGTATCGTTTAGTTTCTTTCTGACACGCTTTTCAGTTGTTGAACTAAACGGTAGGACCATATCTATAGCTAATTCTTTCTCAATGCGCGATTTTTTCTTCCTTGAGGAAAGCAAATTATCGTCTGACTTTTTAGGTGTTTCACACACTTCTTCTTGACTTTGCGACTCTTCAAGTTCAAGTTGACTTTCTTTCATCGCGTTGATTAAGGGTTCTTGGTTTTCATTTTCATCGGAACTACGACTTTGTTTCGATTCAGATTTTGAAGCAGTTCCAACTTTTTTCAATTTAGCTTTCGGAGTCAATAGGCTCTTGCTTTGATCTAGTACTGCATTAACAGATTCACTTGAATCAATAGGACTTTTACTTGTATCGGAAGAACTAGGACTTAATTTCGTAGCAGTTTTCGAAGTCTCTACGTCTTTTTTCGATTTAGCTTTAGGAGTCAATAAACTTTTGCTTTCATCTAGAACTGCATTGATAGGTTCTTTTGCATCAGTACAAATAATGTTTTCCGTGATTACTTCACAGTTCTTTTGTGCTACTTCCTCTATTGGCAATTTAGTGTTTTCTGGTTTATCTCCTAACTTGTCTTTAACAGGAGTTGTTACGATGTCTGGGGTATCTTGATTTGCTGCAACGTCTTGATTGCTTTCAGGGATAACTTGATCCTTACCACTTTCAGTACTTATGGCTGTGGGCTGTACCAATTCCATTGTTACATCATCTTTTAGGATTTCATCCTTTGTTACTTCGTTTTCGACTTGAGCTTCAGTTTGGGAGTTATTAAGAGAATGCCGTCTTCTTTTTAGATCTAGCAACTGAACATCATCAAATTTCTTAGGTTTTCGCTTTATTCGACTGGGTCGCTCAGTTGATAATGCAGGTGGCGCAGAGCTTAGAACTTCTGGATTCATTTTCTGTTTGGTTAAAGGCGTTGTATTATTTTGATCCGATAGTGAGCGCTTTTCGGAAAACGTTTGACTAGCCGATGCTGAGTTAACTAAGTTCATCATAGTTGTAATCCTAGAATTAGGAGTTCTGGGCACAGTGTTTTCACTGGCTGGTACCGAAACTTTATCACTAGGCTTCTTTTCTGATTTTCCCTGTTGTAAGGAAGATTTTTCCATTAAATTTCTAACATTTCGAAACACTCTGTCTTTCAGTGCCATCCTAGGAGTTTTAGGTTTAGAAGCTGGTGATTCGACTTTGGTAGCTGTAGGGTCAGCTTTCGTTTCCTCATAATCTTTTACAGTTTCCGTCATAAGGTTTTCGAATATTCTCGGAACTACTTCGGAACTTGGAATATTTTTCAGAATTGTTGTCGCTTCTCCATCTCCACATTTGCTAGTAGACTTGCTGCTTGTATTTAATGTATCTTGCGAGTCTGTTTTCCATGTACTGAGTTTGAATTCATCTTGTGACTGTGATAAGTCTTGATAGAGCGCAGGTATATCTTCCCTTTTTCTTTTCATCTTCTCTTTTTGATTTTCTGTCAGGTTTCTTGGGTTGAACTTCCAGTTTGATTTCACAACGACATATTCTTCACCATCCTCAACCACTTTGTTGACTATACTCACTTCTTTTTTTTTCTTCTGCGTTTTCTTCTCAGGTGCAACGAAAGTTTCGGTCACTTTTGCAGGGGTGTCTTTTTTACTGTTCGCTTTTGGTGAATCTAGAACACTTTTGATTTTATCACAATAATCAGATTGGTTTTTACTTTGGGAGAGAAACAATTTCAATAAACTGGTAGTAGAGTTTTTTATTGAAAGACATGTGCTGAACTTCTTGTGGCAGTCAATGACATCGTCGACTAATAATCCTTTCATATCGTTGTAAGCTTCTTTCTGAAATACTTTCTCTACTTGCATCACAAGGTTATTAAAGAACCCAGTAAAGTTGTCCTGAAAAACAGAGGAAAAATATAAATTATTTCATTAATAAGCTAATGATAATCTACTTTTAATAATACTCACTTCATCAAGAGAAATCTCTGAAGTATTAATCAGTTTAAGTATACTGCTGACAATTGATAATACATGTTTTGCAAAGTTCTTATCTTCTGTTTCAGATATATTACTTAACATAAGAACAGCTGTGTCGATTGAAATTGGTAACAGCTTCTTAGTATCGTCGTGATCCTTCATTTTAAGCAGGACCTTCTCTATGAACTCAGCCTCTTTTACACAAGTAGTTTCTGTAATAATTTAACTTCTTGTATTATCTTTTTAAAGAGCAATTTCATGTTTATAGGTAATTGTTGGAGCAACATCATATTACTAAAGAATCATCAAATATCTGTCATAGAAACAAGCTTTACCTGAGTTGCCACATTAAAAAGTTGGTATGATATTCAAATTAGAGCATGCACTTATACTTAAAAATACATACTGTAGTTTAATTTGAATATCACTGACTAATAACAAAACTGCTGCATTATAAAAAAAAAAAATTAAAAGAATGTTTCCAAAATAAAAAAATATATGAGGGAATGCAGAAATTTTGTTTTCCAGATCATTAATATCTCACTGGTGTTACAATGATCAATAGATTAAAGCTATAGCCACCAAGATTACAGTGAGAGGGGCTCAGGCCGAGTCAGAAGCTGTGTTTACTAACAACAGAATGAATGATTTATGAATGCCTTTTCTAATCATTTGCTACTCCATTTCACATATTATTTAACCATGAATGGTACGGGTATGTAAAACTTACTCTCATTGAGTGTCATTTTCTTCTTTAAGATAGTGAATGACAGTGTCAAAAGGAAATAATGGGCTGAATGTGTCAACTCATTAACTTTTAGTAATTCATACAGCTCATTGCTCAAATTCACTTTGTCGATAGTTGGCTCCGAATTGTATGAATTTGTCCAAACAGCAGCTGCATACTGTACCTAGAAATAAGTACTTGGTATAAGACATTTTGACCATAATTTACAATTTTTTATCGTTGCTTTTTATTTAAGTTTTTATAGGATTTATTTGACTTACATCATTTATACATTTGTCCATATTTATCAAGTTCTTGGCTTTTAGTGGCCATAGGTATAGGTCTGTATTAACTGAAGTGTTATTCTTGCATGAGCTTTCAAAAACAGAGTCCGTTACAAGCAGCCACATCGGCCAGCAATTCTCTTCAATTAACAAATTCTTTACAAAAAAGTTAACAGTTTCAGTTGTTGATTTATTTTCGGAAATCCAATGCATGGTGAGTGGCTTCAATTTTTGTATTAGTTCTTGGTTTGTGTCTCTGAAAGTAAAAAATAAATTTTAGTTTTTTTTTATAACTTAATTTAGTAAGTATTTAAATCAAATCTTGATGAAAAGTTATGTCTGCTGTTAGCTTTATAAGTTTTTTTTTTTTACAACTGATGTTTCAAATGGTTTTACACACAACTTTATGTGGAACTAGCTTTTGCCCGCGGCTTCGCACGCGTTAAATTCGGAGCAAAAGCCCTTTCCCAATACTATGTTATAATATGTATAAAGATTCCTCTTTAATCATTATATCTACAAAAAAAATATAAAAGATTTAAGCATACATAGGGTCAGACAGAGAATGCGACTTAGTTTTAAACTATGTAGTGAAGTAAATGAGCTTGTTAAGCTTGTACAAAAGTAGCTAAGAATATCAGTTTAAAAAAAGTTTCTTATAGAAAAGTGTCTTACACAATACATACCTATCTTTAAAATTAAACAGTGCCTCGAGTATTAAAGAAACAACATTGCGAAATCTTGCTTGTTTATCATCTTTCATTTTAAATAGTTTTTTGTACTTGTCATCAATTATTGCTGGTGTTACAACATCCAAAATTAAAAGCAAAGTCTGTGCGGCATGTATATTTTTCTGAAATCATAATTTGGTTAGATTGTTTTCTTCAGATTACTACAAAAAATGAAAATCAAATATACCTTGATGAAATCTAACCAAATATTGGTAACATGATCAACAAGATCTTTACGAATATTGTTGTCAGGCAGTTCTAATAAAGTTGCCAATATGGATTTGAAAACACATAAGCCTTGCTGTCTACTTAATGTTATATCTTTGCTTATCAGTAAATACTTTAAAACTTCTTGCATGGAATATTTCCAATCATCCCAAAAGCTAGTCAGCATTCTAGTGTTTACTAGTTTATTGCTTAATTTTGGTAAAGTAGTACAACCATTGCAGTCATTGTGTCCAAATAATTCAACGAATGCTTGCACACACTGGTACCTCAGCTTGTCACTGATACGGCCTGGTGCCGCATAGCTTTTGTCTTGCTGTGTGTGTTTGCCGAAGCAAAAATGCAGGAATGGGACCAAAATAGCATCTGCAAATTTGTCTATGTGCAACTGAAACCTTCTAAATAAGTGCCACCAAGTGTTAAACTTCGCCATTGCTGTCTGTTCTATTTTAGCATTGTTCGATCTGAGTGGTATTATAAGTAGCTTGACTCGTTTTGTGACAACAAGATCATTTGTTTCTGTAGAGAAGTTGTCTATTAGAACATTCCAGCATTGGAAGGCGCGACATCTGTTGTCAGCGTCCATTTTGAATGCACACTCTACAGTTGGCAACATAGAGTTTATAGGGCTACCACCTGGACTACAGACTTTGGTGATCTGATTTTTTAATAACTTAATAAAAACAATCCATAATCTGTGCCAATTGATATTCTGCTTCTCCAGAAGGCTTTTTATTATTGCTGGGTATCTGGAATTATAATTATTTATTAGTTTGGAATCTGGGAGCTACTATAATACTACTATGTGTGTTATCACAAACTTTAGCTAACAAAGTAGGTTTGATACATTGTGCAATAAAAAAAGGTGAGTTATTCACTTATTATAGGCAACTTCGTGCTTAATTCATCATATAAAAACAATACCTGGATGATTTTGATATACAGTCCAGGACATCAAGCCAATGATTATTGTTAGAATAATCAACTTCCATTAATGATTCAGATAGTATTTCTAGTGTTTCAATTATAACTACATCATCAGGATGTTTTACTATTAAAAACATAGACTTTGGAATCAGGGTTTTAAACCAAAATTGTGTTTCCTTCTTAACAAATTGTTTTTTTTTATCCGGTGGAATTGTGTTTAATAATTTATTTACTATGATGCAGATCTGTTGATAAAAAAATTTTTGGTTAAATAAAAAAACTAGTGCAATACAAAATATGGATAAATTCTTTGTATACTTGCCTGAAGTGATTGATCCTGCTCAAAATAATTTTCTATATTTTTAAAATGATATAAAGCCAGATTTGTTATGGTATCGGGTGGAAAAGACAAAAGAGTATTTATGGCAGAGTTCTTCAAAGCCTCATTTTGCTTTAAATAAGCGAAACAAACATCAATAATTGTTAAAGCCAATGGTGTCAACCTTATTGTCGTAGGAATTTGTCCATTCTGAGAAATAAATAATCAAAATATCATTAATTGTAGTGTTTAAACTAATATAATATACATTGAAACTTCTAGAAGTCTTGTGTGATTTTAAGTAGTTTCAATGATGCACCATAAGACACCCAAAGCTTCGCTCTACTCATGTAGCTAGTATTTAACAGCCAGATGCAGTGCCATCATATAAATGTATCTATACATATTTTAATTTATAAAATTGACACACAAATTTAGTAACTACACATGAAAAAAAAAAGTTGTCGATTTAACTAAACCATGCAGGTAACCTGGTGGTAGACATAAGTTAAGAATAAAGAGCTGTGCTTACCTTAACTTTGTTAATAATTTCATCAATAATTAATAAACAATTACTAGGGTTGACATTTTCGTTGAGATCTCGTGTGCACAACACCATTAATCTCGAAGCTATGTCCGCATTGACATAACCACAAGATACTAACGCCTTCTGTATAGTGGCATAGTTTGCCACCCGGATTGCTGGCGACTTTGATTGACCTTCCAATATTTTCAATGCATTATTAATTTTACCAAGTTCCCTCGATTCAGTTGTATGATCTTCTTCCGGCATTGTCATAGTAACCAACTGGTCCAGAACAAAACTAAGCACTTCAGTTTTCAACAAGCGTCACCATCACCTCTTGCTTGCTCCGTATAACAAAGACTTCGTCATTCGATTATGATAAATGATGTGTTTGCAGTTTCTTGCTTGTACTCTTAAATTACTAGACTAAATTTTAATAACACTTTGTAACCAGTTGCATTTGCAAACGATGCAAAATAAATATTACATCGACCGACTTTTTCAGTTTGTTTGACGTTAAATATTTCTGGCGCGAATAATGACATATATGACACATGACAGAGGGCAATTTTCAATGTTGCCATACTCATATAAATCAAACTATATAATAAGTAAGTCATGAAAAAAAACCTTAACATTTCTACCTTTATATGACCTCTTTTGAGAGGAAAGTTGGTAACTTGTCAGACTGAAACGCTAGCGACATAGCGAAAAAAATAAGGAGGGACAAGAGTGAGTTCCGTTCATCAAAGTGTAACAGCTGGGTTATTTTTACCCTCGCGCTCTGTCTAATAGGGAATATGCACAAAATTTTAAATGGCCTAAAATATTTTTTTCTCGAATACTTATTATCCTTATATTAAAATGAAAAGGTTTTTTAAAATTTATTTATTATTTAAACCCCTAAAACAATATTCAAAAAGTGCAAAATAAGGGAGCGAAATTCAAACTACCAAAACGCGCCACCATTGGTCGAACGTAATGTGACGTCATCTGACACGACATTGCATTCATCAGCGTCGTAACTCATACTATTTTACAAGTTTGTGTGAAAAAAATAAATAATTTTAATCTTTATTCTTGTGCTGATTGTAATGAAGTTTAGTTAAGATTGGTAGTGAATCTTTAACGATGACTGAAGCTGGTTCTGTCATAGCACAATAGGACTATGACATGCAGGATATATATATAATATGCACATATATAGGATATGCATTTATGATGACAGCATATTTAATTTTTGCATCAAAACCCGATTTTACGAGCGCAGAGATTAGAGGAGTGAAAGCTAATTATTATGTTACATAATATATTTAAAACCATAATATAGATTTTTATTCATAAATGCACCCAGCAGTTTACTTATTAATTATACACTAAAACATTTTGATATTGACACAAAAATATATGAGGCAAAACTCCTTTCTTCAACCGTAGATTACATTTTTTTATAGGGTACCTTTTCTTATAGGGTAGGTTAATTTTAAACCGAATTTTCTAATGTTCAATAGCTAATGCAAAACTTATTTTTTACTAATTTACAATAAGCTGTATATAAATAAAGTATACTAACGTTAAAATGTACTTCACAACAATATAAACAAGATTTAGGAGATATATTATCCCTTCTTATAACCTACCCCACCTTTCGTATTTTCGCATCACTTGAAATATGAAAAAACACTTTCTCGGGTGTTTTTCAAGTAGTATTTGTGCACACCGGTACTATGCAGTACTTATAAGAAAATTTTTTGGCTTCCACCATGGTTTTAAAGTTAAATGGTTTTTAGTTACAGTTTTAAAACTGTAAATATGTACGAAGTAACCGAAAAGTTCATAGTTAAGTCCCACTGGACGTGTCGTGTGACGTCACGCAAAGCGCGCGCAAAATGGCGGCGTTTCAACTGCTCTAATTTTTTCATTGTTTTAATTTTCGTTTTTACAAATATCTAGAGTGTTTTGAAGTCTTTTAATATTTTTTTCTATGTTATAAAGTTGTAAGCTATTAATTTAAGACAAGAAAAAAAAACATGAATATCCCTAGAGAGAGATGAATATCGCGAGACCTAAACAATCTTGTTTTTATTTCGGGGTGTGTTTGGACGGGGACGGAACTTTAGGCAGCGCCCTCTATTCAGAGGAGCACTAAGGCTTTTTTAGGCACAGCGTTATTTTAAGTTACTAAGAATCTTTGCTTCGGTAAACTTACAGTTCGTGTGCCAAGGTTCTACCGTGCGGCGTGCACTCACAAATAAATAAATATAAAAATTAAAAATACGTCAGATAGGTATTTTCAAAAAATTCAAGAACAACTTTAAATTGCCATTTGCGTTATAATACTTATATTATGTACTAGCATTCCGCCCTTCGATGTCATCGGATGCTTAATTGCTTTTCCAAAAATCCTTGCTTAGTGATTAGTTATCTACATCATAAAAGGAAAGCCTGTACCAAATATCATGGCTCTTACTTTAATAGTTGACGCTCGGCAATGATGAATCATTCAGTCAGCCTGACTGAGTCAGGACTTGTTATTTTATAAGTATAACGGGTGTAAAAAGACCACTTCCGAAGCCTGAAACCATATATTCTTGAGCCTCAATAGTAACTAAATTCACTAGCAGTATACCCAGAAAACTCAATTTAAAAAAGTTATTAAGGATTGAAAAGTCATATTCGCCGCTTGAAATCATCGCTCACACATCAACTGTCGGTTCAGCTGCGATTATTTACATTGCAAATTAAATTAAAACCCTATTTAATTTGAAATCAACGCAAAATCTGATAGTAGGTATTACTGCAATATCGGAAAATTACATAAAAACATTTTTTCTATACCCCTCCAGCAATGCCCAGTTTTTGTTTTCGGAAGCAGTTCTTTTACACCCAATATAAAGATGTCATCTTATTCATATAGGTCTTATTCAATATAATAGGCTAGGTTAAATATTCAATGGCAATTTGTGTGGTTATAAAAAATAGCTACATGGTACAAATTAAAATTGGTTTCCCTATTGTAGTACCTCATCTGTAATTTAAGAATACACTATCTTCAAAACGTAAAAATAAAAAACTTATTCAGTAACACCGTAAAAACGTTTTTTTTAATAAGGCTCACTCGCTCCACCAGGGGTGTTTAGTAGGGTGGTGGGTAAGAGGCATAATTCTTGTGGTGTGGGTTAGACCTGTCTACGTCCTATTTCAATGACGTCGGTACATTGGCCGACCGAAACAGAGGTCGAAGCATCGTTCGGGCTGCAAAATAAGCCTGCCAGATGTCTGGAATAGAGGTATGATAGGCATCTAAATGGACTGATTTTGAAGTTAGTCGATAAGTTGAGGCGTAAGGTGCTTTTGTAAGGTTAAGTTTAATCTAACAACAAACCTGAAGTTCCTATTTTGCAAAATGCTACTAATCAATGATACTATAAGGTCCTTATTACTAAATAAAATGTTTCGTTTCTAACCATATTAAGAAGGTATTTGCATGGTTATTTTGCTGAGATTTTAACTTTTTATGGAGGACTAGTTAGAGGCCGCCCGCGACTCCGTTCGCGTGGAAGTCGGTTTCCCGTGGGAATGAGAAGTTTTCCCGCTGTAAAAAGTACCCTAGGTATATGTTATTCTGATGTATAACCTATAAGTTTCATCAAAATCCATCCAGTAAATTTTACGTGAAAGAGTAACAAACATCCATACATCCATACATGCATACTCACAAACTTTCACGTTTATAATATTAGTAGGATAGTAGGATACTAGGATATATAATAACAAAAAACATGTTTGGCTTATAGACACCTACGTGAAGTAGTGATGGATGCGACTGTCAATCTATTAACAAATGAAAATACAAGGATAACGTATCGAACTGATATGGATTAGCAGTTAGCTGGTTATTTTGGGCCGTTAATGGACCCAGTCCATCCATGCTGCAGCTAATTCACAAATCCTTTCAAAAATATTTGCAGCAAGCACCTATAAGCTATTTTTAAATATTTTTAAATAGCTTATAGGTGCTTGAAAGTTATTTGAAATAAAGGAAAAAGAGTACCGTAATTGAAAATAATGTTTATTAGGTCCGAGATAAATAATTAGATCCGAGAAAACTTTTATTACCTAAAAAATAAATTTAAGCATGCACACTGTAAAAACTTATAAATTTACCCACAACTCAGTCCCTTAGATACCGCCGGGTATTCCAGGGCTGTCTACTTACCTAAATAAACCTGTAACTTTCAGTCTGTCTGTCCCCTGTTAGAGCTCCCTTCTGTCGAATTCGTCCGATTTTCAGTTCCAGCCTTTCAGACGACCCTAACCAAGGTCGTAGACGAAACGCACACACGCATAATGCAGGGAGGCAAGTATATACTTACTAACGCACACAACTGATACATTTGCAGTTAACTGGGAGTAGGTAGGCACCGACTGCCACGTTTGATGGGACAATAGTAAATAGAGGTTGTTTTTCGTAAAAAAATAATATAAGTTTTAATTTTGGGTTCATAATTATGATGATGTAACCAAAGTTTTTAAGGGATAAAGATATCCTTCGGATACTTACACAATTTTTTGTACCCTGTGTGCGACAACAACTCGTAGAAAAGGTTAAGCTAAGCAATAGTTAAAGAAAAAGTTAAGCAATCCCAAGATTTGTTGCATTTCGTAATTTTTCTGTGACTTTTAATTTGATTATAATTATCAAAGTAAGAGGGATTGCTTATCTAAACATCTTTATAAATAATTACCTACTGATTTGCAAAATATGATCTAAAGTAGTCTAAATCTAAGAGCTTATAAATCTACTTTAGTGTGGGTCTAAAGAAGATGGCAAGAGTATTTGCCGATTTTGCCCCGCAAAAACTCTAATACTACGATTCAGACAAGAGATGCCCAAGAGCTATGCCTAGCTTGAGCTGTTTTAGAAATAACTTGATGTCAAAGTAATGTGTGTGAACAGGAAAACAGTTACATAATTTTTGTTCAGTGTTTATTTTCAGCATGTAGAAGAGGATGTGTGTTGATGTTTGCTACATACAATCAAATTGTACTTTTTAATACTAGACTTCCTGCTGTCTAAATAAAGCTACCTACCATTACGTTCTTGTGCTATGCCGAAAATACCGTACCTAAGTAAGCGTCCCGCAAATAAAACAGGGTTCAGTGTTGCTGACAACAAAAGGTGGAATCTTTAACTTTTCTTACCCGTTTCAAATGTTTAAAAGTTAAGTAGGATAAACCAAACCTTTTATGTAATTCCTTCATCCAAGGTAGGACGCACACAAAAGAAAGTGGCGCCCTCTGTTTCCCTGCACATAACCTACAAACGGACAAGGACGGTCGGTAACCCTGTGTCCTTCCTTACATCACATTTTTCGTCCTACTTACAGATTAGAAGCCTTAAATAATGTTAATAGAATCATAGAATTAAATAAAACTTCTTTTGTTTCATAATTTTATATTGTAAAGGATAAATTAATAGTTAGTTTGTAGTGGTCGTGTAATAAATTAGTGTGAATTGTTTGAAATTATTTGGTTTGGGATTATAATGAAATGTTTTTGGCAAGGTCATGAGACCTAAGTTGTTGACCTGCGTACTAGGTAGGTAAGTAAGGTGACCGCTGGTAGCATCCGCGCGGACCCTAAAATTAAACTTATGTAAGTCAGTACCTACCGGGCTATTTGAATTGTTAGTCATATTATCTGTAGTTTAAGTGCGTATATCTGTACTAACATTATAAAGATTTGATTGTTTGTTTCAATGGATTAGGTTCTGAAACTACTTGCCCGGTTTGTAAAATTCTATCGGCATTAGGATTCTACATTATCCTAGGTAAACGTAGGCGTAAAACTTTTTACCCTATTCCTAGGGAAAAAAATTGCTGCGACTCAAGTTGAAGGGTGGAAAGTGCTTTACAAAGGTACCTACAATCTTTTACCGAAAATACGTTATAAATGAATATTAATATCCCAGTTTTTACCTGGTTTTAATATTTTATGAACCAACTTCATTGTTACCTATCTCTTACCTGCTTACCTGTCTATGACCCCGTAGAAAGATGAAAGATGTATGTTCAATGACTTGATGTGATGTTCAATGACTTGATGCAGGAAAGGATAATTTTATTGTCAAAAATCTATTGTAATTCCATTAGTACCCCAAACAAAAAACTGTAAATTAATGCGTGATAACTATAAAAAAAAGAATTGTACCCCTGGTGGGACTCGAACCCACAATCCCCGGCTTAGGAGGCCGATGCCTTATCCATTAGGCCACAGGGGCTTGTCGTTGAGGGTCGAAATTACAAGTCCCGCGCGCCTGCTGTCAAAGTCCCTACGTTATTCAAGTACTGACAAAGCGCGTATTGATACGGTGAATCTGTGCGGTAGACGCTTCGTTTTTTTAATTCGAACCAAAAGAACCTCTCTTTTAAGGGGTTAAAATCAAGACGTGTTCAAGTTAAGAGTAACGCCAACCCCCTAGCGACTGAAGAGATTTAAGTTACTTATTTACATAGGTATTTGACTCAAAAGTGTATCAAGCTAACACTTCCTAGATATAAATGAAATGTCTCGTTTAAGAAACTCTACACATTAGTTTTTGGTATATTCCAGTTTATCTGTATAAATAAACACATTTAGAAAACATTTTACGATACGCGTTGAATATTTTAAGCAAACTCAAAAGCCTATGGTGTACAGGGCGCTTCATGTAACTTTGCTAGGTTTTGTCAAAAAGTACTTGATAGGCATTAGGTAAAGTGGCCGAACGTCTTAACTCTCGAATCAACGAAGCTACCGAAAGAAATCTAAGCCTGAGGGTAAATAATACATATAATAATAATAATATGTTGTTGGTCATTTCATGAAGATTGCTGTTTTAGACTATTGATATTTAAACAATCTTTTGTATGTAATAAATTTTCTGTATCAAAGTACCTTGGTACCTACTTAGTTCAAAAGAATATTTTCTATATCACGCGAAGCCTCTTCTGGCACACTGTGCATCAATTCAATGACGTCAGACTAGTGACGTCATTAGTGTCTCTTGAGGCGTGGTCGGCTTCTTCGAGGGCTCTTGACCATCTTCCGAGAGGGTGCTACTGCGCAGTCGATCTGACGACACGAACGCTGATTCAGATCTATTGGCTGGAGCCAGCTGAAGCGAATAGAGTTTTACTTTTTTAGCTGGGCTTGATGAGTTTTAGTAGACTTTTAAGAAAATACTAGTTTGTATTGTCAGTTAGTTATGTGGTGTAAACTAATACCTACTGGCTTTTACCCGCGCGGCTTCGCACGCGTTTAACTCCTTTCCCTGTACTATGTTATTCTTATAATATGTTATTCTTATAGTATACATGTAACTCTTCCTCTTGAATCACTATATCTATTAAAAAAACCGCATCAAAATCCGTTGCGTAGTTTTAAAGGTTTAAGCACACATAGGGACAGAGAAAGCGACTTTGTTTAATACTATGTAGTGATGCTACAGTTTGCAATTGTTTTGTCTGGTGGGAAAATTTATGTAAAGCTGCAGTGATCAACAAATTTGTGAAAGAACAATATCCAAACTTGGGTCCAAAATTTTTAAAATCTTGTTTCAATAGCTTATATCAATAATGTTTACCAATCTAGTTGAAAACTCATCAATAACGTTCAGTTTTGAAATTACCTGAATATTAAAATTACCTATTTTTTATTTTGCAAGTGTTGCCGGTAATTTACTACAAGTAGAATAGAGTTCTGTAGAAGTAAATAGTCACAAACCAGAAAGTTAAGTTACAAAATCGTCGAGTAGAGTATCCTATAAAAAGGAGGGAAAAAGGGGAGGGAGTTTAATAAAGGGGGAACTACATAAAAAGGGGGTAGAGAACTGCGCAATTCAAGGTCAATTTGTGTCGTCCGTTCCAGCACTGTCATAGATAAAAGGGAATATAGTACCTATAACTATACCCAGAAGGTATAGTAGGTATTCCTTTAACTTAAACATTACTTTCTGAACATGTTTCAGTTTATTTAATACTAGTGGCCGCCCGCGACTCCGTTCGCGTGGAAGTCGGTTTCCCGTGGGAATAAGATGTTTTCCCGCGGTAAAAAGTACCCTATATGTTATTCTGATGAAGTAACCTATATTACTGTAAAGTTTCATCAAAATCCGTCCAGTAGTTTTTACGTGAAAGAGTAACAAACATCCATACATACTCACAAACTTTCACATTTATAATATTAGTAGGACTAGCTTTCCGCCCTACGGTTTCCCGAAGCTGCATGGCTTTTCCCGTGGGAATGGTTTACTTTCCCGCAATAAGACTCTTACCGTAAAGCCTCATTTACACGATACCATTTTCTTGCCTGTAGCGTACAATTATGTCGAAGCAATACTTGAATTGCAGCGTATAAACAACATGCCATATTCTTTCTCTACTAGGCAAGTTTTGCATTCAAGAATGTTCTCAGTTTAAACTGTACATACAATATTTTCTTGTGCAATACTTGTATTCAATAGGTTTGTCACTTGACTTTGATAGTCATTTTATCCGAAGACGTCCAAAACTTGAATGAAAATATTCGTCTGAGCAAATACGGTCAATTCTTGAAGCAACGTGCCAGTAAATGGAACAGGAACGTACAAGTCGATGTTTAGACAAGACAATTCTTGAAAGCGATAATCTCCTTACCATTATGGTATCAATGTAAACAAAACACGCTGGCAATTATTTCTTTTCAAGATTTGCATTCAATAATGGCGTTCAACTTTATAAATAATATCAACGTGTAAACAGTTGCTTACAATTATTGATTGCAAATATTGCGCTTCCACTATTGTATTCAATTATTGCTATTGAACGTGCAAGAAAATGGTATCGTGTAAATGAGCTCTAAGAGTACTTACACCTATGTTCAGTAGGGATAATGTAGGATTCTATTGGTGAAAGTTTATGGTTAGTTTTTTTATCTGTCCAGTAGTAAACTATAAGCCTATTCAAATCAAACAAACAATCAAATCATGCCTCTTTATTTACTTCAGACGTATATAAATACTATTTAATTTATTAAATACTTATTATCATTCAAAGTATAAATCCAATCTGCTAATTCGGTCTGTATGTTTGTCCGCTATCTCCTCCTAAGCCGCTTAACGGATTTTTATGCGTCATTCTCCATCTAGAAGGTAAGTTTTTCATTTAAATTTGTAAATAAAGAAAGTTTTGAAATTGTTTTTTTAAGTTAGCAAAAAAGCAAGCGGTCGCGAGCAAGTCGGCAAAATTACACTACTGCGAAGCGTGGGCGGGCCGCTAGTAAGTATACTAATCTACTTAAAAGTAAGTCTTATTCATTGTTATTAATTTGGTCAAAAATTTTTAATTCATCTGAATAAGTAGTAGGCAGGTACTTGTGCAGTTTTTTGTGCATGTAACTAAAGTTAATACTTACATTATTTTACGCTGTTATTAACAAAGGGTAACTGCCCTTATTCGTCCTTTAATTAACATTCCTGTCACGTTTCTTAAAGGGATTAATCGCTGTTTTGTTTGTTTTTGCATAGATATCCTTCACAGTTGGAAAACGACCAATTTTTATTTAGCTTGGACTGAATAAGTTTAAAAGTTTATAATGGTGATGAGTGCAGTAAATAAAAATACAGTTAGCGAACAAATTGTAAGGGTACGTACTGACTACGCCGCTTTGCTGAAAAGTTTCATAACACACCGCTAGAGGCGTTGCCAGCATTAATTGGTTGTACTGTACTACTTTGTGTAAAGTACTTAGTTTCTAATAGAAACTTTCTATGTATGTTCTTGCAGCTTATTTGTTTCATGCAGGTACGGAGGGAACCATGTGGTAGCAATGATAGTATGTATTATAAGGATAAAAATTTAATTTTCATCAGAGCCTAAAAATAAACAATTTTAAGTTTTAACGTTTCTAGGTAAGTAAAGTAAGTACCTAATCTGCGATGTTACAACCGTGTAGGTAGGTAGGTACTCATCATGTTTTATAAAAATCTTAATTTCTTTATTTGTTTTATGAATCCATTTTTTGTTCATGCCCAATAAATCCAAGTCATCTTTTGAGTAAATTAAGTTTTCAAACAAAAACATCTTACATTCCATCAGAATACTACGTAGGTAGTTACCATGTCATTAGGTCCACATTGAATGGCTGTTATTTCTAGTCCATGATTGCATAGTCCACGACCCATGGTTGTACCCGATACGGCGAGTTCAAGGTTGTCACCGGTCCCAGCCCCGTAGCGTATTCGCCCCTACGTTTATACAATACGCTCGAATCGGGCCGCGGCGCCGCCTAGCGCTCGCTTGCAGTACTAACGCGGCCGCCACTGCGCATGCTCAGCGTGCAGTGTCGCATCGCATTCACCTAAATACCAAATACCCTTGTCCAAAACAAAACATATTCGTCAATATTTACTATCAGAAGCTGAAAATGTACTTGTGTTCTTAATTCCTTTGTCGTAGAAAACGTTGCAGCGAATTTGGTTGTTTTGTTTACATGGAAATTGTGCGTTTTCGGATAGTCTTACTGTAAGGTAAGTCAATTTGATTGTTATTGGATTGTGTTATTGTTCAGTTTCAAGTATATCTTTGCCAATAATAGGGTAGGGCGTTAATACTATACTGTGAAAAGAAATAATCTTAGTTGGAACTACCTAGTTTTTTTAAAAACAAAAGCGTTTACAATAATTAGCAAATCTAGAAAGTGATTTAAATGAATGCAGCGGAAATAAGCTGCATACAGCCATCTTAAAGAATTATTAGCTAGCTTGTTATTAGATAGTTATGTAGATATAAACAAGGTTTCATTATCTTGTTTGTGGTTACTTTCACCAGTTTCACATAGAAATGAGGTTATAATTTAATACCTAAGTGCCTACATAACTACGATAAATACCTCGTGAAACCTGATGTTACCTAGGTAATTTAAATTTAGTCTTAGTAACTATTTTACCTAATAACCTTTGTAAAGTGGAAGTAGGTTCCCTTTAGTTGCGTTTTCATATACGCACTTTACATAAACCTACATTAGTTAAATATGTTTTGATTTTTTTTTGTTGGTTTCGAAAACATTTACTTACCTACTTACATAAGATTTTACAGAGACTATTCTTTTATTACTCTAGTTAAACTTTTAAAAAGTGAGAGAACAAGAAAAAGAGACTATTCTTTTATTACCTACTCTAGTTAAACTTTTACTACCAACTCTAAAATTAAAAGTACGTTCACGATTTCATTTAAAAAGGCGCACTCTTTTGACCTATATGCGCGCGCGCAACGTGGGAAAGTGGGCCAAGTTTAGGGTCACCAATGCAATTTTGCCCTTGAAATGCAGCCCTTTGTAAAAATACTGCATTGAAGGGGTTCGAACTGGTTCGATCTAAAGTAAAAAAATACAATGCATATTGTTAGTTGTTTCCTTTTTTAGTGTTTTATTTAGGTAAACTTTATATACCTAACTTCCGACCATAATATTTTGGGCTTTTTTTTGTTTGTCTGTTCATAATTCTTCCTAGACGCATCTAAAGGTTTTTTAAATCTTCTTAGAACAAAAACATTGCAGACATTGCCATGCTGTCAATTAAGGTTTAAAACTGGAAGACAGTCGTTCACACTATAATTTGTGTAACTTCTTAGATTTACGAGATCATTATTACTTGAAATAAAACTCATTTTAACGTGACCACGGCATTTGTAAACATGTCTAAAGATACGTCGGATATCAAAAATATAATAATAAACCCGTAGTAATCCGTTAAAACGAGTTTAATTTCAAGTAGTTATTATTTGTTATGGGGCATTTTGTTGAAGGTGGAACTAGAACCTTCCCTATCGTGTTCGTAAAGCAGCAACCCCCTTATAAATGAACGCAATTTCATGTGAGTGTGACACATCGTACATCTAGATCTTAAGAGAGCTTTGTGATTTTAAAAATCGATGTGATTGAGTAGGCACTATTAAATTGTTTTCCGAAAACAATTGCTAGGAAATACACAGTATAGTTATAGCTGTGTACATAAACATTATAAACTGAAAGTTTCGCCGTACACAAGGACACAGAAAACTGTTTTCGCCTTTTTTGTAATTTTTTTTGACTAAGCATTTTATATCTATTTTCGATATTTATAGTTAAGCGATATCTATGTACTTACCTCAGATTAAACCGTTTTGTATACGAACAAGGTGGTATGTCTATTTTGTAGAAACTTACGCATTTAAGAAGAATAAGGTACTTTTTTACCATAAAAAAATAACTGCCATCACCTGCGAGTTTTCCTTTACAAAAATTAGAATTTTGGCTCTTTTTAATGTTTCCTAATTAACCCATTTTATATAAGTACCTATATTTCTCAAGTTCCCAAGGTTTACCAAAATAACACTCAGGTAAACTTCTTTTATAATAACCCAAGTGGCCGCCCGCGACTCCGTTCGCGTGGAAGTCGGTTTCCCGTGGGAATGAGAAGTTTTCCCGCGGTAAAAAGTATATGTTATTCTGATGGATAACCTATATCACTGTAAAGTTTCATCAAAATCCGTCCAGTAGTTTTTACGAGAAAGAGTAACAAACATCCATACATCCATCCATACTCAATTTTCACGTTTATAATATTAGTGGGATTAATAAACGTTTCACCAGCGATGCTTTACCGAATCTTCACTTTATCTAGTACGCCTTTTAGCTTTCCGTAGGTACCACATTGTTGAGGTAGACAAAATGTTACCTCCATGAATTTTCCATATGAATACGTAACAAACCACATTACTGAGAAACCATACGCCACAATATGTCAAAGTTCCAAGGCAGTTAAATTAATACAACAGAACAAAGTCAAATGGTCCAAAACTGAACAAAAGGTATTTGTTACCCCTCAAGGTGCGATTGCTTATAAGTTATATTGGAAAATCCCTTGAAATAATTAGGTATCAAACTTTAGTATTTAATCTTATGTATTAAAACAATTATTTACACGAGTCATACATACGACTTTTGTTCTTAACTAACGTTATAAATCACGCAATCCTACTTTAATATTACCTATAAACGTGAAAATTTGTGAGTAGGTATGTATGGATGGATGTTTGTTACTCTTTCACGTAAAAACTACTGGACGGATTTGGATGAAAACTAGTAATATAGGATATACATCAGAATAACTCATAGGGTACTTTTTACCGCGGGAAAACTTCTCAATCCCACGGGAAACCGACTTCCACGCGAACCGTGGGCGGCCACTAGTAGTTTATAAGGTCTTATTTGGTGATTCTATTGTATTTAACCTCCACGTTAATTAGTTTGTTATTTGAGTAATGAACACGTTATGGTAATGATTTTGGCTGGAAAACTACGAAGTCCTGGATTTATTCATTCTATTTTTTATTTTGTGTGTAAACAAGTTGATAAAATTTTCTTAAGCGCAAATTTATAATGAGACCGATTTCTTAATATTTCACAAGCTAATATAAAGAAGACGTTTTTACATCTTAATTATAAGTGAATTGTTTGTCGATTTTCTATAGGTACCCATTTTAAAAACGATACAAACATATTTTTTTATTCTATTATAAGCATGTAGTTAGTAGGCTAAGTTGTTAGGTAAACGTTTTTAAACATTTTTAGTCCCCATCACTAACTCCAGTCTAAACCTTGAAACTAAATATTTTTCCTCATTTGTCACACGTACGATTACAATCTACGGAGCAATGACCCTCAGCCATTACAAACATATTCATTTCAAGTTGACAAAAACACTGCACAAAAAAATTCTGAAGATTTGTCGCGACTTTGCGAAGGTCAACTTTTGTTCGATTTCAAAACTAAACTCACTAAATTGCGGATTGCGTCAAGCCGAAAAGCAAAGCAATTATTATTAGTACTTGTCCTTTTTTGATTGTCGATAACTTAAACGAATACGCGAGGAATTAACTTTGACTTTGGTGTAGGTTATTTCGTTACCTACTTTTTGACCGAGTGGTTGAGCCGGCTTAAAAACATGACCCACAAGAAGCGTGATATATGAATGAAGTGGCTGTAAGTCCCCCCATTTGGTAACATTACTAACCTAAATAGTGGCCACCCAATTACAGAGTCTGGGTCTCCCCCAACGTCCGCTTTCAAATCACCCCCAAATTTCCAATTCACTCGCTTATTTACTCCGACGTGAATAAATTAAACTTTTATTGCGGTGCAACCGTTTTCGATCATTGGTTTGACTTTCAGACAGTCTAGGCATGCAGTTATTCTTATTTGGTTTGAATTGCCAAACTGGACTCTATCTGGAGGGCAGAGAAATTAATTTAGGTTGTGTCAGCAGTGTGTTAGAGGATATAAAATTGAGATGCATTTTCAAACACGTGTCCTGAACACAGTTTGGGTTAGGTTAGATGCGCATGATTAAAACAAGAGTTGATTGCAATATTTATTAACTAGTAACGTTGTTAGGAAGGATCAAATGATCTTAAATTCCATATACTGTTTATCAATTTTTATTAGCTATACTAGGTAACCTAGTAGGTACCATCAAATGCATATTTCCAGTAGAATAATTAACTGTAACTTACTGCTACATGCCTTAAATCACAAGGGAAATAATTGATTGGTAGCGTACTGTATAAAGCCGATATTCCGCTTTTAGTAATGTATTTCAAAATATCCTGCTTTAATTTTATTTTAGTTTAGTTATTGACCGATTGAAATACATGATACTTACTGATTTTTAAGCATAATTTCACAGCAATGGGTTTTACGACATGTTTTGTTTGAAAATGAGCGTAAACATGCATTGCTAACCTAAATATCGCATAGCTAACACTTTAGGAATAACCTTAGTTCGTATATTTCAAAAGGATTAAAAATCTCTGAGGATCGCATTGTATCTGCGCTTACGCATAAATATTGATCGAATCGTGATTGAAATATATTTTATTCATTTATTTTGTATGGTTGTAGTGGGAGATCCGCGTTCTTTGTATGACATTGAACATTTTCGTACCTAAGAGGTTTTATAGTTAGTTGTAAATAAATAAACTACTATTAGCACATTTATCAAATTAAGACCCGTATTTAACACATATCCATGTCTATCTTTTTTATTTTATTGGGTTCGTTCTTGTAAATATTCAAGGTATTTAGGTAGGCAAACGAGTAGCATCCCTTTTCGATCGGTATTTTCTGACGATTCAAGAAAATCTGCGAAAATGAGAAATTAATTCGTATCTTCTAAAATATATTATTTGTTTCAGATAACCACCCCCTTCCTTATCGCAGCTGGTCTACGATAAACTATTTTGTTCAATTTCTGCAAGCCTGCCATCCAAATAAATTTAAGACTATATTATTCAAATTGTGACGTACTTATAACTTAAGTAGTGAAGTGTTAGTGATCAAAAGTGGAGAATTTAACTGCGTCGAAGCATGATACCGGGCCCATCCCGGTCGCCGACAGGTAAGGTTCTTTATTTATTTATTTCTTTGTTGTATTTCAGCAACGTCAACAAATAGGTGCTTGAAATAAGGTTTTTATTTAGGTACTAAAATACATCTTAAGATAGGTACACCAACTGAAAATGAGAGTATAATACATTTTTTTAGCAAACTAATACTCACAAAAACTTTTCCTTATCTAACAACAACGTTAAAAAGGTGTAAAACTATTAAAGATGGCTTATGAAAAAAAACAGTATAGCTGGTCAAAGCTAAGTCAAGTCCTTTCTTCTTCTTTTTATTGTGTGATGAGTATGCCTTTGCAATCTAACACTATTTCATCTAATATCAAATTCAAACTCTTTAGGAACTACCCTGAGTCTATGAACGCCCTAGTTCCAGTAGCTTAGTGACCACCCTAATATCAGTTTTTTTCCAAACCACTTCTGAAAATATCTTATTGGTAAATTGCCTGTTTATAAATTTATTAAAAACACACTTCGGCTCTCGCCAAACAACCAGCAGGTACGGATTAAATACAGAAACAAATCAATCTAAACCATTGGCTGATTCTGTTGCTTTGGCACCTTGCTGCGTTCTTCACACTTGTAGTCAAATGTAGAAGATGACACGCAGAGAGGCAATATATGCTCATAGAAATCTTTTGCTACACAGTTTTTGGAGTGGTAGAGTCTAGCTGTAGGCTCTGTCTGCAGCGATAACTGGGCTGACTCGACCGGTGAAATACCACCGTCGCACAGAAAACCGACGTGAAGTAGGGACGATGTTCCTGCGTTACGTTCGGTGAGTGCGGTATCCGGTGCCCAATTTTCTCAATGGCTCAGCAACGCACCCCCAACACCCACAGTGTTGCGGGGAGTCATGGGCGGCGGTGATCACTTACCATCAGGTGACCTGCTTGCTCGTTTGCTAGCTTTACATTAAAAAAAGTGCCCTCAGTGACCGTTTCTTCGTTGCCCGCTAATTAGGGTTATTCCTTTGCTTTGTTATTCGCCTGCGATTTTATAGAATGTCTCCAATACATAGCCGGTAACTTCTTATATTTATTGGACTAAACAAAACATTTGCTGTCGTACTGTCTGATGTATACTCCGCACATTCGACCTTTGTATTTGACGCTCGGATCTAAATCTAGGTCATCGGCTCTTGACCTATGATTGTTTGTATCGGAACTGATTGCTAATCATCACTTGCTCTCATGCTATGAATAACGTATGATAATTATTTCAAGGAACATAATGAATTATGAGTAGTTTTAGGCAATGACTTAATTGGGATACAACAGTAGTAAAATACAATGATAAATGTTTATAAGTTTTTTTTCTGAAATCGTTACGTTTAATTCTTACTTATTTGTTTTTTTTTGTTTCATTAAATTACTAGTAAATTGTCTAAAATTTGTGCGAAATTCTTTGAAATATTCAAGATCGCTTAATAAGCTTTCAATTCATTTTAACCATAAGGCGTTGAGTGCTTTGAACATAAAAAATTAATCAAACGCTTTTATTTTTGTCGATACATCTTAATTGAGCGTAGGCCCTTGAACCGAGTAATTAAAGAACATAAGATACCGACTTTTATAACCAGACTACTGTGAACTAAAATATTTGCAACGAGGAATTTTAGTGACCCTTAACTGGGGTTATCAATTATCCAATTTGTTCAAAAATGAAATTAGTTAAACCTTAACCATCATGAGCACAAACTGAATAACAGAATGATATAGTTGGTACTCGACAATAAAGCGAAAATTAGTCACACATTCCTGAAATAATATTAATAATCATAGTTCGCATTTTTTTATAAAAAAGCGTAGACATACAGTTAAGGTTCAGTCAGACCATATAACGTTTATTAACTAACAAAATTTGCTTAAAGAAAATGAGTGTTTAACGTTTAATAAGTGCAAATCGTAGGAAGGTCTTAATATACTTCCGAGTTCTATCTATACTTCAGTGTTTAAATCTTTGTCTTCTATTTCAAGCTAAAAGCATTGTTTAGTTAAATTTAATCCAGATTCCACATCACTCTCAATTAAAAAAGACAGACTGTGAAACAAAACATTGTTTTATTCGAGAGCTTCCCAAAAATCTAAAATTCGGTTACCTCCCAAATATTTCCAGTCCATCAATCATAAGGCTCTGTCGCAGATAGTCAGTTGTCAGTGATAGCCATTACATTCAGCGATTCCATTAGGTTTCGGTGTTTCAGGTCGGGTAGGGTAGTAGGGGGTGACCTAGATCCGTGACCAGGTCACTTCAACCAGCGTCATAACGGCGTTGATAGTAAATGGAATCATAGCCCCAAGTGTTTGGTTACATTAATCGTTTGTGGCTAAGTGCTGGGGCAGGGTGGAACTATGATTGATTTTGTAGGCTAGAAAGCGTACGAAATAGGATCTTCTTCGTCTAATTATCTAAGAGTTGTGAATACCCAGACTTAGAGAAGCTTTTATAAAACTAGGATTCAAAGAATATTGGTATCAAAATCTTGTTCGGAAAATGAATTAATCGATTTTGGTAAATTTTTTGGTTGGAATTATGAAAAACTGTGATCTTTGCTAAGGTTCAAACTGACTTATTGTAATTTATTGGAAGAGTCCTTGATGATACCGTAAACAATGATATCCTGTCGCAGAGTGTAATTCACCCCTTTCAGGCACAAAGTTACATACCGTAATTCTGCGAAACCTCTCATCTACGACAAATAAACGTGACCTTCTAATAGCGACGGTTCTTAATATGTTTGCTCACCGAATCCGATGTAATCATCCCTAGATTAACAGGATCAAAGTATTGGATAACGATTCTGGTAATACATCACAGTCATGTGCCAACTTGGAAATGAGAAAGCAATTTTGTCATGTTTGAGGGACACGTGTAAACAAGATTGGTGCTAGGGAGAAGGGTTTGGTAGATGACACCTCCAAATACTAATTACATGTGTTAGGTAAAGTAATATTTGGGGGCCCCATGGTTTTGTAATTGTGTGATTCGTTTTTTGGTCATCTGAGCAACACGTGGTTTTAAGCTTGACGAAGCACCACCACAACAGAGTTTTTCTCTGACGTAACAAAGACGAAGTACCACTGGGCCCTTAGTGCGCAAAACTAGGGTTCAGATCATTTAGATCACGTCTTATAAGTGTCTTTTGACTACTGAATCGGTGTAGTTTCTTGTTCTGTGGTTCTGTGCATTTTAGCCTATAAATTCACAAGCGATAATTACATTTCCGAAGCCAATTCCACTTCGAGAATGTTCTGAACTTGCGGGCTAACTGCTCATGCTGTCTTAAAACATAATTTTCCACATCATGATTACGGTAATCGGTTTTGAGACGAACCTATTTAAATCGACGTCGCTTGCAAACAGATTCTGCGTCAAAGCTATTTCAAATTCTGGCAGATAAAGATATTTTTGTTACTAAAGATTCTTTATTTGATAGGAATTTCAGGTGATGTTAAATTGCTGGTTAGTTTTGTCCATTCATCAACCTCGGTGCCAACGGCCTTAGATACGATCTGTCTGTTTTCAAATATGACATTCACGCTCCAACGCCTCCCTTGGCACCTACCGCGGCCGGATCCACTCTCGGTTTCGTCTTTTGGATGAGGTTGGGTTCATTTTGACAGTGTTTGACCAGTTCATCAGATATGAAAATGCTGTTTTTCACGGATTTTTAAAGGGATTTGGGTAGATTTAGCCGGATAGAAACCGTACAATTTAATACTTAAATGAAGGTAGGTGTATGTTAGTAGGCGTGCCAGATACCAAGGCGTAAACTCTAAACGACTAAGATCGATATTAAAAATTGTTTTTGCTGCTAAGTTTGTTGTTTATAAAACTTCTGTGCAATAAAAAATAAGTTACACGCTTTTTTTACTCACCTTATAACTCTATCCGAATAGCAAGTTCTTCTTTGGAGTTGACAATACTCTTGCAAGTGTTAAGAAACCAAGTTGTGCTATACTGCTTAACAGTCTTCATAAAAGAAAAAAAATATCTTCTCCTTATCGTGATAAATACGTATACTTATTGCTTTGCTTTTGCAGCGCGTATATTTAGTTTGGTTTGGGAGCCGACTTTTGTTTTTTAATTTCAAAAAACGCCACTACTGGGTTACTCATCTAGGACTGGCCGAGGCCGACGTTGCTTAATAAATAGATATCGAACCTTCTTTTCTTACTAACTATCTACTAATTAATTTCGATGATCAACATATATATGTTGCTTTTTTTTCGGGTAGGCTGCAAAAAACAAACAACACCAAGTTTCAGAGCTCTGTGATATTTTATTTAAATTAAAATACTTTCACTTCATAAACAACTAAAATTAATGCTTTATTACAAACCTTAATACCTAGCGCCTACCTGCAGTAAATTATTTCACTTTTTTATTGTTAACTTAACACAAATTAAATTTTACTATGGAGGCAGTCCAGAGGTCAGTGGAGGACATGATCACTATGTTTAACACTCGCATGGAGGAGTTCCAAAATCAGCTGGAAAAGGTTCCAGCATCACCTTCTCCCACAACGGCAACATTGGCGGCTGAGTTTACCACTTTTCGAGCCTTCCTTCTCACTGCGACACAATCTCTGCAGCACCAAGTGCAGATGGTAGCCCGTGACTGCGAGAGACTCGAGATGCACAACCGTCGTGGCATCCTTCTTATCCATGGTGTACCAGAGTCAATTAGGGAGGATGTTGCTTCTTCAGTTTTAAAGGTGTGCCAGCAGAATAAATTGCCAGAAATCACTATGAGTGATCTTCTTCGCAGCCACAGATTGGGTACATCGGGCAATTCCAAACCTAGACCCATATTGGTCGAGTTCTCCGACCTGCGATGCAGAAACCGTATTTGGGGCGCAAAGAGCTGCTTAAAGGGATCTGGTATAACAATATCAGAGTTTCTAACTAAGACCAGACACGATGTGTTCATGGCTGCGCGAAAGCGTTTTGGCGTCTCCAGATGTTGGACCCGAGATGGTAACGTCTTCTTACTGGATGACACTGGAGCCCGTCATCGAGTGTTTTCTGTCGCCGAACTCGATGCATTTCCTGCTTCAATGCCCGCCCGACCTGCCGCCGAACAACAAATGGAGAGGTCACGGCCGCTGCCCCCAAAAACTCGAAGGAATGTAACATCTCGGCGTTAACGGACTGCGCACTATGTAAATAATTGACTTTACTTTTTATTCCTGCCATTTAATTTCTTGTTTTTAGTTTTATGTTACATTGTGAACTTGATTGAATCCACTTTGGGCTTCCTTGTTGTAATTTTTATGACATTGACAACTATTCATTGACAACCTGTCAGACAAAATATGTCAAGATCATTATTTTTTTTAATTTTTTTTTTTGTTTACCTTGTGATGCGTTCCGATTTTTAACTATGTTCTTTGGATGTTGGTTTTTGGTTCTGTCTTGATTTCTTTTTTATTTCTTTTTTTGTTTTTTCTCTAGTGTTTTGGTTTATTAATTTTTTTTTTTTAATTTTGTTTGCTTACTGCTGGTAGGTGTAGTTTAAGATAAGTCTTGGAAGAATTTTTATTGTATAAATATTATTTATATTAATTTATATATTTTTAGTATTTTTAAATTTGATGCATAACTCTTTGGACAATGTTTTACTCAGTAGTTCTTCATCATCATATGACACTTGTTCCGAGGATTCGGGTGGAGATGGAGATGACAGTTTTCACAGCACTTTGTCTCTTTCTTCGTCTCTTGCTTCTTTGTTTGCAGACAGCAATCACTTTAATATAGTGCACATCAATGCGCAGAGCATACATGCCCACTACGCAGATCTGCTATCGACATTTGATGTGTCTAATCTTCACGCCATTTTAGTTTCTGAGACATGGCTTAACTCTTGCCTCCCGTCTGCATCTTACACTCTACCAGGTTTCCAACTCCTACGCAACGACCGCAATTGTAGAACGGGGGGTGGTGTTGCCATGTATCTCAGGAACACTATTCCGTTCTCGGTGGTATGTAGGTCTCCTCAGCCATCCAGTTGTGTTCCTGCTCCTGAGTACATGTTTGTGGAAATCACCCTGGGGCATTCCAAACTTCTCATAGGTGTTTTCTATAGTCCGTCTATGCACGTAAACTACTTTGCTTCCCTAGAAGAAGTTTTGGAAGATTATGTCCCAAATTATGACCACATAATTCTTATGGGTGATTTCAACACATGCCTGCTTAGGAATGATTCCAGGGCTAAAAAACTCATGAACATCCTGAACGCTTGCAATCTCCACCTTATCCCTTCTGGTCCTACCCATTTCTGTCCTAACTTCGTCCCCTCTCTTCTAGACCTCATGATGGTATCATCTCCCGAACATGTTTCACTTCACGGCCAATTAACCGCTGACGCATTTTCCCATCATGACTTGGTCTACCTCTCTTATAAAGTTCGCTCCCCTAAACCTAAACCTCGTGTCCTGATGCAGCGCAACTTTAGTAGGATAAATATCGATCATCTTCTCGACGATGCTAAGCGTGTCGACTGGTCTATCATCGACACTATATCTTGTGTCAATGAGCAGGTTGATGCCTTTAATTCGAGACTAATCACACTTTACGACATACATGCTCCTATTCACCCTGTTAAGATAAAGCATCTTCCTGCTCCCTGGCTCAGCAATGATATTAAGGCACTAATGAAGCGCAGAAATCGTTCCAGAGCTAACTACAAGCGTAACCCTACTGAGACCAACCGGGAAAAATATCGAATCTTACGTAATCGCTGCAATACAGTTTGTAGAGACGCACAGCTACGCCATATCCACCGTTCCGTTGAGAATCCAGATCCCAAAAGGGTATGGAGATTTTTAAAAAGTTTAGGAATTGGCAAGCAACGCAATAATTCCCTGCCATCGAACGTTGATATAGAGTCCCTCAACCAGCATTTCTCGACTGTAACTCGCTGCGCAGACAATTTAAAGGTGCAGACGCTACAAGAACTGGCCTCCATGCCGGAACCAACCCATTACAGTTTTTATTTAACCGAGTTCACTAACAGAGAGGTTGAAAGTAACATTCGAGCTATTACTTCGGATGCAGTTGGGTGTGACAGCGTCAGCCGAAATATGGTCCTACCTTTGATTACCGTCCTTAGTCCTATTATTACCAAGATCCTTAATAACTCTATCCGATCCTCTTCCTTCCCAACTGCATGGAAAAATGCTAGCGTTATTCCTGTTCCAAAAATATCAAATCCTAACAATTTCTCCGACTACCGCCCTATCTCCATTCTACCGTTCCTGTCTAAGGTCTTAGAGCGTCTTGTTCATAGACAACTAAGCACATTCCTTACTGAACACAACCTCCTAAATCCTCTCCAATCCGGTTTCCGTCCAGGTCACAGTACCGTTACCGCACTATCCAAAATCACTGATGACATCCGGGAAGGCATGGAAAATCGACAAGTAACAATCCTGGCGTTACTCGACTTTTCAAACGCATTCAATACTGTTGATTTTGACATACTCCTGGCAAAGATGCGTGCCCTCAAATTGTCCCCAATGGCAGTCCAATGGTTTCAAAGTTACTTGGGAGGACGTCGCCAACGAGTTGTCAATGATGACAAACACTCGTCATGGAGTGATCTCCATTCCGGCGTCCCTCAAGGTGGTGTGCTGTCTCCGCTTTTATTCTCAATTTTCATCAATTCTATTACCACCCAATTATCTTCTCTCTACCATCTGTATGCAGACGATTTACAGATATATACACAATGCCCCGTCGACAACATTTGCTCGGCTATCGCAAATATCAATCGTGACTTAGAAAATGTACTGATTTGGAGTCGCTATCACGGCATCGAAGTTAACCCTCGAAAGACCCAAATTATTATTATAGGTAGTTCCAAGTTACTCACTACTATTAACCAAAATAACCTACCAGCCATTATTTTTGACGGCGTTATTGTTCCATTCAATAACGTCGTTAAAGACCTCGGTTTATTTATTGACCCAACATTATCTTGGTCATCTCATATCAATGAAGTAAGTAAGAGATTTTTAGCTGCGGCTGGCTCTGTTAAACGACTGCGCCATCTCTTACCTGTTGCTACAAAAGTTGCGCTTGCACACTCCATCCTCCTGCCTATCTTGGACTACGCAGACACTTGTTTTTGCGACGTATCAGAAGAACAGCTAAATAAACTTGAGCGCTTACATAATCTCGGTATTCGTTTCATATTCTGCTTGCGCAAGTATGATCACGTTACCGAGTTCCGTAAAAAGCTTGGGTGGCTACCTATACGTCATCGCAGAAACGCCCATATTCTTTCCCTTCTCTTTCGTGTTCTGTTTGATCCTCTTACCCCGAAGTACCTCAAAGAACGTTTCCAATTTCGCTGTGAAAATCAGTTGCGTGATCTTCGCACATCTCATAGGCTAGCACTCACTACTCCAAAACATTCCACATCTTTCTTTGCTAATTCTTTTTCTTTAAAAGCTACCAAACTGTGGAATGAGTTACCTACTACAATAAAAAGTGCTAAAACACATTTTACTTTTAAAAAACTTGTCCACTCTCACTATATGTCCCTATAAAATCCTAGTGCTCCTTATTTCCCAATTCTTTTGCATGATTTTGTTCCTATGTTTTATGCATCTCAAGTATTTAACCTGTATATTTATGTAAGTATATATGTATATTTTTGTATTTATTGAACATATATGTATTTATGTTTATAAAATATGTATCTATGTGTATTCTTTGTTATTTATCATAAATATTTAATAATACTGTACCATTTTATCTACATTATTTTGCACCTATCCACTTTTGTACCCTATGTTTCTTTAACTTGTGGTTGTCTGGAAGAGATCGCTCTCAGCGATAAGACCGCCTGTTGATGTTCCTACCTGTGACTTTTCATTGTTTACTTGTTTGTTCAACAAAGTGTAAAATAAATAAATAAATAAATATATGTATAGTCATATATAGTGAAGACCCTTTCATGAGACAGTCCTTGTACAGAACTTAGTAATAGTGGAGTCTCTAGAATTCAGTACTTTCTCGATTATATGGTTGAAACTTTAGCCAAGTTGTAAAGTCAAGTTGTATTAAACTAGCTTGGCAATACAGAGATTCCAGTCCCGATGGCATCATCAGGGTTTCCAATTATACTAATGTTATTAAACCAAGTAATTGGAAGTGGAATATAAATAATATGTGTACACACATTTCTAAATTAAGTCGTCTTAACCTAATGTTCGGATATGTTATTTATAAAAAGTACAGGTATTGTAAATGAAAAGAATATAGTTATATGAAAAAATCAAGAAAAATGCAAAACTAATGTCGACAAAGGTGGTAAAATTTTGAGTATTTTTGTGTTTTTGCCTAGTGATATGGTGTTTAACAAATACTTAACTTTGTTTTTATACTTTTTAATTAAATCGGTCTTCAAAAAGGTACCTAAAAACAAATTTATTGAAATTTCGATTGAAAACCCTAGCCCAATTTTGATCGACATATTGTTTGGAAGCGTAGGGACATTGTAAAGACGTTAAATAACTTTATTAATTTTGTATTTGTTATGAAGTTGTATCATAATTTACCGTAAGCTTGCATATCCAACTTTCTCAATTGTTTTCAACTTTAAGGAATGATATAACTAGTTTTTTAGTTCTTAGTTCTAGTGACATTCTTATTACGAAATAATTAATACTTTAATTAGCTAGTAGCCGCAACTTTGTCTGCGTTGTCTCCGATTCGGTGTATAGTAACTAAAATGAGTTACCTAATAAAAAAGGGTAATAGCATTTCTTGCGTAGTGTTAAAAATCATACTACTTCATCAAAACATTGATTCAGCTGCTAAGTCGGGAAAATAGATGTTTATAAGCTTTTTCTGATTTTCCTAAGGAAATAGAACGTTTTCCAGCAGTGCAAGTAAAAATAGCGTTTTATAATCCCTCCCAAGGTATCTGACTATCTTCCTACATAGGTACTTTAATGCCAAATACGTCTCGTAGCATAGCCCACGCATATAATTTTCCCGTAGGAATGGAAAACATACTTTAACCATACTTACAGTAAAAAGAAGGTTTTGGGGCCCTTCTAGTGTCAATCTGATTCCATACTGATCATCATTTTTTATAAGGATCTAAATATCGGTTGAATTTCCCGTGGGAATGAGATTAATTCTTAGAAAATAAGTTAGGTCCTCGAACTTTTTTTTCAAAATCCATTAAATCAGTTCAGGCGTTTTGACACGAACAGCGGAACGTACAGACAACCAAACAAACACATTTTTGCATTTGTAATATTAAGTAAGTTAAAACAAATTCAATTCAATTCAAGAACAATTTCGAGTGAAGAATTTTATGTGAGCCAATGTTTACCCCTTTAAAATAACGCACATTGGTTATTTTAGGTAAAGGTAATAAACATTACTTTACATGTGTGTCACATGTTTCTTATTACTTACAAAGTCTAGGCAAGATAACATAAATAGGCTCTTCCCTAAGAGATAGGAAAAAATGTTAAATATTACTGGGTTTTTTTTCTTCAAAGAACTAGAGGACAACTGCTCCTTTTCGAATGCCCTTGTTAGTGTGAGATAGTTGTTATGGAAGCACATCCTTAACAAGATATTTTCAGTCCCGTTCCAGCAGAAATTATTACAAAGACGGTCGATTTGCTCCAAATGCCAAATAGCCAGGATAACGAAGTAAGAAAATCAATAGGCTGTAATTTTCCCAGTGGGACATACACGGGTTTGTCGTATTCAAGGTCTTATGTTGGGGCTGGTGTTGCCAAAGCCCAAATTGGGTGATTCACCTCTACTGATTTAACTTAATAAATGAGAAGCTTGATAGCTTGTTGCGCTCTCGATAATCTAATCGATTGTCGAGGTTAAGCAACGTTGGCCGTAATCAAAAGATGGGTGATCGCTAATATCTAATAGGTATATGTGTTATCACAACTTGATGGATTCAACCAATCCTTTCCTGCAGTTTTGGCGCGAAAAACTAACAAACACACAAACTTTCGCATTAATAAAATTAGTAAAGTAGGTAAGATTGCTTGCTTGGCTTTACCTAGATCTATACACAAACTACTCGTAACAATTACATTTTAACTTGTTCATTGTTGACCAACTGCACAATGACTCACAGCAGTATATTTACCTGAATTAATGCATAATTATGAAAAACACAAAGGAATCAACATTTTTCAGTACGTAAGCTGAACTTTTAATAAATTGCTGAACCCGAGGCCAGTCTTGATTAAAACTTTAATGAAACGCTAATTAAACTGATATTAATTATGAATATCGTAGTTTAGCTTCACTGCTTTGTCGTGAGGGCAAAGCTATTATAAATTTGATTAAAATTTTAACTGTTAATAATTTTGGAAATTTCTATTAACAAAAATAAAAATAAATGCAGATCGGTGACTTGTTTCCCAGCTTTTTTATGTAAGCATTTTTTATATTTTTAAGAAACAACTGTTCGTTTACGTATATTATCCGTAAACACCAATTCCTTATAAAAATGGGAACTCCATACTAAATCTCGGAATGCAACCGATGGATGTAGCGTGTTATTTGGTGGAGTGGTACAATAATCACTACAAAATATAAAACAACATCGTTTTCTCTGTCCCTATGTACCTATGTAGGTATGCTTAAATCTTGAAAATTTAGCAACGGATTTTGATGCGGTTTTTTTAATAGATAGGGTAAAGTTTACATTTATAATAACATAGTACCTACAGGGAAAGGAGTTTTACTCCGAATTTAACGCGCGGGTAAAAGCTAGTTAAATATAAAAGACATAATTTAATTGCATTAACCAAGTTTTTATTTCCCCTAGTCCATTGTTCGGTACCAATGTGGTAGAATATGGTGATATGAATGCCCACGACTCTGTACGCTAGGAACTCGGTTTCCCGTGGGAATGAAAAGTTTTCCCGCGGTAAAAAGTACCCTATGTGTTATTCTGATGTATAATCTATATTACTGTAAAGGTTCATCCAAATCCGTCCAGTATATTTTACGTGAAAGAGTAACAAACATACATCCATACATCCATCCATGCATCCATCCATACATACTCACAAACTTTCACGTTTATAATATTAGTAGGATACTTGCACTTGATTACCGGCCTCATAGTGGGCGTCGTAGTCTGGACACTATTTATTTACTTTCTATGTAGGATTATGCCCACTAACCGCGTCATCTCTTTCTTTGACATTTTATGCATTTTAATTCAGATTTCTCTGTAATTTTTGTAAAGCTCGAAGGCGTAACTTATTGATTAAAAGAAAATTAACTCAATTTATTAAATTACCATGCCAGAAATTCTAAAAATAAATGAGAATACAGACGGCATTAAAATAAATGATTGATGATGCCAATAAATATTGACAATCACGGAGTAATAAATTATCTTTAGGTTTATTGTCGTTAAAACTAATCCTGCTAATATTATCAATGAGAAAGTAACTCAATCACGCAACATTTTTGATCGAAATGGAGTGCACTAAGTGTATTAAAATCGAAATTTAAAAGTAAAAGCTTGCAAATCCTATTACCACGCAAAACTTTTTGATAAAGGGTGAAATGCTGGTTAATAGCATATTGCTATTAAAATCCAAAAGGCTTACTTTATCGAATTCATTGTAATTGTTATAATTTTTTTCGGAGGGTCTATAATACTTTCTTCCAATCTATAGGGTGTTAATATTTTGATGTTTAGTAAAAATGTAAGAATTAATATCATATCTTAAAAATAAATTTAAATAAGTAAAAATAAATAAACCACAAAAGCACAAAACTTTTAACATTCAATATCTACCCAAAAGCAAACCTGAAGCTTTTGCCTCTTTATAAAAGTGATAAATTATAGCACAACAAAAATAGCTGGTGTATCTGAATATCCAAAATCCTTGAAAGTTTGATTTATAGCAGCAAATAATGAAGAAACTTTCCCCATTGCCCGCTGTTGGTAAAAATATATGTCATTTTGATTAGACTTTAAGGCTTTTCTTAGGAAATAGTTATGGGTAAAGTATTCTTAAGAACGAACCTATATCTATACCTTCTAATATTATAAATAAGTTTTGTGAGTTTGGTTGTTATGGGTCATGTCTGAAAATATTGAACCGATTTTAAAATTCGTTCGCCAGTAAAGAGCTACTTTATCAGAAAGTAACATAGGCTACTAGACGAAGACTAAGTACTAATTATTGTTAGCTATATAACAAAAGTAAGCGGTAACGTGACATCCCTAGCATTCGATGGACATCACTGGTTGGCGTCACTGCCGGTGGGCGCGGATTTGGATTGAATCTAATGGCGGCTACATGTTGTATTTTCTTCTAATTCAGTGAATAGTGAATTAAATTCACATCTTATTAAAGATATGTTTAATCTAGAGTCCAATAAATATTGTTCCCTAATATTATCGAGAACATACATGTTTTTAGTTATCTTTCTATATGTTTACTAAAACTGGTATACTTACCTTTAATCAAAACATCAATTTTGTTAAAATATCTACATTTCCTACCCAAAATGAAAAGTTTTCTAATTTGGTCGGTGCTTATTATTTACTATTAAATCATGTTCGTTATACCCCTTTTTCATAGTTGAGAGCCAAATAAAAAAAAACATTTATAAAGAGCCAGTATCGAATGAGGTCATTGTGGTTTGATTGGTTTTCAAGATAAAGTGCTTCATGCAATGCCATCATGCAAAAAACATGTAGGTAACCAAAAAGTAAGTGTAAGTGGTAGAATCTAGCTGTAGGCTCTGTCTGCAGCGATTACTGGGCTGACTCGACCGGTGAAATACCACCGTCGCACAGAAAACCGACGTGAAGTAGGGACGATATTCATCCTGCGTTTCGTTCGGTGAGTGCGGTATCCGGTGCCTAATTTTCTCAAAGGCTCAGCAACACACCCCCAACACCCACAGTGTTGCGGGTAGTCATGGGCGGCGGTGATCACTTACCATCAGGTGACCCGCATACTCGTTTGCTCCCTATATATTATTTTTTAAAAAAAGTAGTAGGATGTAGGTGTAGGATCTTAAGTTAAACATGTCTTTGTGCATTTAATTATTTTTCTATTGTTTCAGATACAGTGTTATTCTGACTATATCAACTAACGCCTCCGGTGGTTTATCCCTGTTCAATGGTAAGTCTAAAATTGAAATATTTCACTTACAATTTTCTTCCTCGAATTGGGTTGCGTCTCTGCCGACCAAATACACTTTAGATGCCGCATTGTTAGCTACAGTTCCAACTGACAGTATTTCAAAATGTATTAATTTATCCTTTTTTTTTAAACTAAAACAATTAAAAGACACTGATTCGACAATAATAATTCAATGCTAGCTTGATTTCGTCAAGACAAAAAGTAATTTATTAATTATAAAATTCCTATACACATTTACATATACCTATACACAAGATTGTTTTACAATAATCACTTAACCAATATTTATATTTTCAAATTAACTATAAACTTGGAACCTTATGAAAATTATGCTTATAAAACCTATAACCTTCGAACTACCTATGTATACGAAAGGCCCCAAAAGTATTCAACGTAATCTCATTTGCTAACTTATCATGTCCATAGGTTGAATGTTCTAAGCCGGTCGTAAACCATTTTCAGCTGAGCCAATGACGAATGACCGAATGAAATGAACGAACGAATGAAGGACAGGGAATGTCAATCCGGACGATTTATTAATAAATGCCTTAGTTAAATGCTGTTTGTTAAGTTTTATTTAGATTAAAGAAAGCAAAATTATTAGTTTGTGCTTTTATTCAGTATGAAATTTATTAATTACTATCTTCGAGTAAGTCTTATTAGTAGATCTTATTAGTTTAAAAACTTTAGACTGTACCTATTTTTCTATTCCAAAACTATTATTTATAGTTTTTCTTTTTAAGGAAAATTATACTGTGTTTGTTCTTTTTATAACACTGGGTGGATACGTATAACTCTACATTTTATTTTATATTCCACCTACCTACTGTAAATCACGCTTACTTCCATAAAACAACGTATAAAGTTGAACCATTGCTTTTTACGATGCCACAAATATAAACCTTAACTTCAGGGAATAAAGTTGAAAATCAAATGCGCAACAATTTAATTTGTTTAGTAGGATGTACCCTTCACGCATGCACTGTGTTTGACGCGGGAACGCGTCAAGGTCATCTGTGACGTCACGTTTACAGGTCAACGACCTCCCGAAAAATAGTGTTGTCAAGCACGACTTCAAATGTCGATTTGTCGATCCTCCAATTTGATAGGTTCGGGTATCGATGTTGACAGGGGATGATCGAAAGTTTTGTAATTCGAGTGAGGTACAGCTCTCGTAGCCACTTGAAATGTCTTCGAAAGCAATAAAGTAACTTTATATGTCATCTTGTAAGGGATCATAGCAAATTGGTAAATAAGCGAATCATGTTATTTTTACCGTAAATTAAAGATAAACATTTAATATCGGAATTGCTTTTGTGGGAAACATTTTTTAAATAAATTAGGACACTTAACATCGCTACTAAATCCAGGTATTTTCGTTACTAAACCGAAATTTATTTAAAAATAAATCTTTTCAATATGGCCTTAAGTATTTATCTACTTAAATGTCTAATTTAAATAAATAATATCTATTAACAAAATTTACTAAATGTCAAAATAAAATGAATTGAAACAACCGAGGTTTTTTTCCTTTTTGTTGCAAAGTAGGTGAGTAGGCACACCACTACATTGTTCCTTCGGTAAATTACCCCGTATGAGAATCGATCTTGTCCCTCCGACTATCAATTGCCACATTAGATGACGAAGGCTGACACTTGACAGACGCCCAACGTCCACAAGAGCCTATCCATCTATTTGACAACGATGTCACGTTTGACAGACCCCGCCTGCTAATCTGACAGACAGAGAAGAATATTGATGTTCATTTATCATTCGATCGTACCCCTTCGCTTGTGGTATAAGCAAATTATATGCCTACAAGATATGACACTGACATGCCCAATGCGTCCTAAGAGAGATCACGAGAATAGATTTTTTTTGGAATGAGTCATTAGTGATATTAGGGAGGCTGGCACTGTGGCTGATACTTTTTCGTGTTTGTTACGTACAAAAAGATAATAAAATACTAACGGTTTTTGTGTATAAACGTTAGCGAAAGATAATTTTCCATGTAGTTTTAACACCAAATGTATGAGTGTAACTTTTGTCTAAATTGCCGCGAAATGAATATTATGTTATAAGAAGTTCTGGGAGTAGGTACAGACCGAAGAATAAAAGAGTTTTTATTCAAGACCCTGTTCCGAGTTGGTGGTCGATTTTAATTAACATTTTATTTAATGAACTTGCCTTTTATCTTTCCTTTTAATTGGAATTTGTGTTGCTGGAATTGGGAAACTCTTTGATTAAGATTCCTAATTGTTTTTTATGGACAGATTTCTACCCTTAATTGTTTGAAGTTTTTTGTTACAAAATAGGTAGGTACTTGTCACAATTTACATAATATACTACCGTCTAAATAACCAAGTAGAAAAACAATTTACTTTACTTACCACATTTACAAGAGAATTAAAGGATTGGAAAAAACATGGGTAAACATAAAATATTTATTTATTCACACTGTTCTTAATATTGATTGTTCCAACATTCAAAATTTCCATTCACTCAAAATCACGAAGTGCGAACAACACCAATATCAAGTAGATTCGTTAACGAAGTTATTGCACGTCTCTGATGACCGATAAAGCGAGGTGGAATAAAAATCTTCTGCGCCATAGCTGTTTATAATGTGAGGTAATGCTTCAATGTCGCGGGCAGTTTCGACCCATCAATAAATTGTGGCCGGCCATAATTCACAGGCGATGGTTGTTAAACCAGGGTGTTCAGGTCGATGACTGGCCTTGTGGCTCCTCCAGTTCCAACAAAACGTTTCTCCTAATTGCCACGGACGTAATAGCGCACCGTCACGCATTGCCATAGCTCCACTAATTTGTTTTTCAACCTCTGCCGAGCACATTACTTAAATTAGATTTCAGAGCTCGTAATGTACATCATTACACATGTAATTACTGACATCCATCGTTAATATTGCCCCTTGGCTGGTAAGATCGGTTTGATGGCTTTAAATTTCGCTACCAAATTGGCCTTAATGTTCTGAAGTCGAGACGAATGACGTTATGCGTTTCAGATTTCAAAGAGCATTGCGGTAGTCAGAAATTGGTTGGAATGAGATGGTGTCTTTTAACGGTGACTCGTCTTTGCACATTGGTAAAGGTGAAAAAAAAGACGTGATCTTGACATCACTCATAGGACGTTGGTAACTAACATAATGGATGGACTGAACGAACGATGCAACTATTTTTAAAGATAAATGTTGCTTAAAACACAATGTTGAAAGTCAATAGGAATACGACACCAACCTGATAATCAGCAAAGGGCTCAGATACCAAGACTATAAGTTTATAACAAAAACAGACCTATTACTTTTAATCCAACAAAATATATTCGTAAAAAACCTTTTAACTAAAACACAAGACATCTTTAAACCGCCTCTGCTGATGCTGAAGAATGACATAACTAAATACTTCACTTGCAGTGATGGGTGCATTAGATGCGCGAGCGCAATTGAGCAGCAGACGGCGCGTCGGATATTGCAATTTAGACCGTGGATGTCCCCTTTCCCGTTCAAACTGTAGACAGACGTTAAAAGTCTGTTAATGTTAGGTCGGATTTCAACCAGTAACTATCCCACTTGCTAATTAAATCTCTATTTTACAGGTTAATGTCGAAAAGTAATGCTTTTGTAACACAGATATACAGTAAAGCATAGTTAACCCTAGTCAATCTAATATTTACAAAACATTGTCAATTAATAAAAAAACTACTATAAAGCTTGCATTAATTAAAATTTTAATGAACCACACCACGCTTAACATTATTCAACGCGGTTCAAGTTCTTTGATATACAGCTCTCTAATTTATTACATTTTTATGTTAATAGCGTTAAAAATGCAAATACCACCACACGATTGTGGGCAGGCTAATTCAGTGTGATGTGTGACTTATTTTTTTATTGTTGTTGTGTTAGAATAGAGTACTATTTCCTATGATATAACCTTGAGTGTGGCAGCGGGCTACGACCTCGCGGAAATAAAAGATCACACGCAGTTCCGGCGTTTGGAAGTAAGCGCAGGCGCAAATTTGTGTTTGGTACCGTGATCAGCGTGATTACATAGTAAACCAGGAAGTTAAGGGGTGAAGTAACACTAATAAGTTGATGAGGTGGCTAAACAGGTACAATATTGAAAAGTAAGTCATGGACTTCTGGCTTGTATCAATAAATAAATAAGGCTTTTTCCCCTTCTCAAGATTGAAGAAGGGGATCTGAGAGGTTCGTCTTTATGTGCTTTTTAATGGAGAAAGAGTTTGCCTTAGTGTTTAAGGCTTAATGACATACTGTTAAAATTATTCTTTATTTCATCCAAAGCTAGATTTTATTTTCATGTGATTCATATTCGATCGCGAGCTTTTACTAACCTCAATATCCTCCCAAACCTAACACTTAATATTAACTGACATTAATCCCAAAGATTAAGAACGGCTCCTTTGTAAAATATTCAAGCTGCCTTACATAGATAATCAGTTACTCATGTACGGCAAAAAAGAGAGCCACAACTCTCAGGTAAACAAGAAAGCCGGGTGACTGGCCCTACACCGTCCGAAGGTCATTAACCCCTTTCCTTGAGATACAAAAATAAAATCGATTATGCAAAGCGAATCGATTATTATTGATTCATCGACTGATAACTAGGTTCACCGCGATGGTAATAGAAAATTTGAACTTGACCCTCGGTTATTCCGTTATTCAGAAACTCGGTTAGTTTTCTTTAGGTTCGTTTGTAAAAAAAGTTTGAGGAGAGCTTTAAATTTAGTATTTTTTAGCTTTCAACAGCTTTAAGATTTTATGTATGTTTTATGGTCTAAAGCGACACCTTAATAAGAATGTTCTTAATATCGCCTTTTTGTTTTGTCTTTCGCGAAATTATATTTACCTAAAAATTCTTTTAAAAACCTTTTAGGTCGCAGTGGGTATATCTACAAATTAGGAGACGTTAAACCAATAAAATATGTCTTCCCCTCTTGTAATTTTATGTTAGCAATTAAAGATTTGCAATTAGCGATGTTCGTTTTCATTGCGATGGGTAACAAGCAATAAACTTTGATTCTACGACAAAAAATAGGTAAAGCTGAGATTAAAAAGTCCTTAACAAATAGAGATAATTTAATGTTTAAGTTATAGCCTTTGCTTAAACTAATTAAACTATAAAGCTTTAAGAAAAGCTCTACCTTAATTGTTTTTAAAAAACAGTTAAATTAAAAAAAATACTTTGAACACCTATAATATTTTGATATCATGGCACTCATTAAGTTTTACTTACACTTGTTTGCCAAATTTAGCTATGAATGCAAACGCTGTAACCATCTTTACATTTGCAAGAACAAAGATGGTCCTACTTTTATTTTTTCTGCTTGCTCTATCTCGTCTCACAGGTTTTGCTACTTGTCCTGCTATAAATAGGAGCCCTTTCTTTTTCTAAAACAACCTACGCACGCCTGCGCTGCAACACAAACTCAACTTTAACCGCCTACAATTAAAGTAACATTTTGAACGTTTAAAATTTTGTTGATGCGGCATTTAATTAAGCCTGAACACAGTGGCCCACTCCAAGTGGTTGGAATAAATTTCGTAGACTGCTTGCACTTTCGATATGACTTGTTTTATTAGTTGATTCATTATTAGCTTTCTGAATTACTTTTATAGCGCAATAACGATTGTGAAATTGAATAAATCTCTGTTGATTTTGATTATCAAAGGCCAATTCTCGGAAGCCAAAGTCGCTTTTGACGACGACTTTCAAAGCGATTTTGTGTTATTCATTGTTAAACAACGATATTGTACTTAAAACATAAAGTATGATTTATGAAAAAAATGTGTGATATAAATAAAAAGCTTTTGAAATGTATTACCTTATCAAAAGAAACTGCTTTGATGTTTAATTTCGCTTGTGTATGATATAACTTGTTATAAGCATAGTCAGGTAAATGAGCTAATTCCTTTTCAAAAATTTACCTGCTGAGTCTTACGTTTCGTTTTTTTTCAGAACTATTAAAATCTTTTTTTTTAATCCTCTTGTACAATCCACAAAACTTTACTCCTTACAATATAAGGCATCTCCGGCCAATAATTCGAACCCAAATTGGAACCGCAATTACATTCCGCCTTTTTATAGAAGTCACACATTTTAAAACGTTATTAGCAAGATTATACTTTAAAATGTATTTGTAAAGTCGTCAAATGCTCGTTTTATTGAAGATAACATCTGATTTTACTTTTAGAGGTTGTCTCCACGCGTTTTTATACCTATTTGCTGTTTCAAGTTCAATTTTAACACTTCAATGTTTGAGTCAAGATGTTTCAATGTGTATAGACTATTACTAGCTTATTTAATGACTTTGTTCTTAATAGGATCATCAAATAATCATACATTTTATTGTTTTTATTTGTAGTCTTAGTAATTGTGGCGCCACCAATCTGAGCAACTCCTTTGGATTGCCATAAACTTCTGCAGATTCCATTCAGTCAGCATGTTCACAAGATAATTCTCCTTTCAATATGTTGCCATTGGATTTGCGACATGTAAATGTTGCTTCAAGTTTACCATTCTTGTTCAGACATACAAAATGTCCTATTCATACGTTTGTCTCTCAAATTGAAAATGGCGGCGAAAAAGTTGTCTTTTTGTATTTGCATTTCAAAATGCTAGAGGCATTGATATTTCTTTTAATAGCAATTGAAAAGACTGTACAGACAAATGTACGAGTAATATGTGTTGGAGTTTCTATCGCTTGTTTGTCTAAAACACAATGATTATTGACCCTTTTTTCAACAGCATTGAGTCTACTTTGCCGTATCTTTAAGTTGAACTTACGGTTAAAGCTCTTCTTATTGGTCATGCTTGGTGTAATATAATTGACCTTTGGCCGCAGTTCTATAACGGTTAATAAGAATACTACGAGCAGCATGTACTTTTTCAATTATGCTTGGTTTTAAATTACTACATACTCCTCTAAAGTAATGAAAGTAAACTATCGTTATCATTGTGACGTAGTATTATCTTTTCATGTAACTAAAAACGGACGAACAACGTCAAGTGAATTTCTTTCTGAAGACTTCAGTCTTCGAATTAGTGGCTACCATCCCTGGTATTTGTCCAGGCTTCGTTTGGACAAAAACCATTCCGTCGGCATTCCTCCGCCTCCTGTCCCGTTTGCTGGAGCGTTTAAACTGGCCCCTCTGCGTTTTGTTTTATTTCCCCTGAGTTACGTCAGCTCGGGTTTGTTAACCCGTGGAAGACGCGCCCTAGCGCGTTTTTATCCGAATCAGGTCAAAAATTTGGGTTGAACTCAAGTATATCGGTCGTTTGTTCACCTCTCTAGGTCGCGTTCGAGTTTTGAACGAGTCCAGATATGCTTTGAGTGTTCCTTAAGTTTAGTACCTTTGAGTTAATTTAAGACAATTCTGGCAGGTGATATTGAATGAGTTTTTGTACTGCAGAGGTTTGTGTTTGGTTTTTGGTTTGCCGTTTGATTGAGGGTTTCGCCAGCTCCCTTTACAGTTATGGGGCTATAACTAGTGGAGCTATCACTACACCTCTCACACACTGACCCAATGATGGGCGAGCGTCCTAAAAAGGAAATCCTACTTGCTGGCAACCGCTGGCTTCAAATGCGTCTAGCGTTTATAAATATGAACATTATTTTAATTTATTAAAGGGAAGTGGATACTATTGAAAATCTATAGCTCTGCAATCTGGAACCAAAAGCTGGCTATCAGCTTGAGTATATTGAGTATGTATGGATGGATGTTTGTTACTCTTTCACGGAAAACTACTGGACGGATTTGGATGAAACTTTACAGTAATATAGGTTTTACATAAGAATAATACAAAGGGTAATTTTCACGGCGGGAAAACTTCTCATTCCCACTTCTCATTATCGGGCGGCCACTAGTTTAACATAATTGTTTGAGAAAATCTTCTGGAAGTTGATGCCAGGGGCAAAGAAATTATGTTTCAGAATAGTTACTATACTAACAATTTATTTATTGTTACAATTTCAGCGTAAAGTAAAAATGTTGCCAACTTACTTTAACATGTTGCTTAACCTACCAACAGTTTGACCAAAACATAATTATTTTGACCCTTCTCATCCTCACCCATGTCCAAATATGCTGCATTTAATGTAAATGTCGTGACTTTACTTATTAAATTAAACCCGTAACACTAAATTTTCGTATTATTTCGATTAAGTTGTAAGGTAAAAACGTTATTTATGGATACCAAACGGAACGAGATAAAAATCGAGCAAAAACGTATTATTCGATATGAAACAAAGGAGCCAAAACATTTTTAAAATATAAAATATGAAGTTGCCATGTTCTAGCTCACATGCGGTTAGTTCGACTTCTGCAAATAAATGTGTTAAAAGGACAAGTAGATTGCTAGGAAAGCGTTTATTATTCACGCCTCGAAGTAAATATTTCATTAAAAATAATTGTCGTTGCGTAAAAGAATAAAAAACATTGAAAATATGAAGGTATCTCAACGTCTCATCATACTAACGAACACCTAGCACGCTTACAATACAAGTTTCAAGGCCTCACTGAAAATTCAAATGAAGTTTTTACACCGACCGAAACACCCGCTGTTAAATAAATATCACGACATTAATCAAACACCTTTTTTTATAATTACACACTGGGAGGATGTGAGTTTTCATTTTTTTTGCTCTTTGGTTTGTCATTGTTATCAAGTTGAAGTGTGTGGGTGAGTGTTGGGACCTGTAATAAATAAGGTTTTAAAGGAATAAGTTCTTCTGTTGTAAAATCCTCGGTAGCCGTCATTTGTTTTAGTTTTCGGCCAGTCAGCTGCAGTTGCTGGGTGATCCTTAGTAGAATTACTATTATGTTTTTTTTCTGTTGCTTCGTGTGAAAAATGCTTGTTATTTGGTATTATAATGATCAATCAAGCACTGAAAGATTTTTAACGACGTACCACCATTAATAATAAGTTCGCCAGTAATATGAGTCACTACCGAATATGGTTGTTAATGAGAACACTTATGTATCCAAATTATTATACTTCGCTACCAGATAGGTCGTTGACTCGTGTTTGCTAAACTCATTTTAATATGCTAAAAGAACGCATACAGAATCTGTAAGTATTGACGATATGTCTGAAATAAATACAGTATATCGCTAACAAAATTGAAACGTGTTCTGCCTGAAATTAAATGTAGATACTTTGCATAAGAAAAAGACCGAAAAAAATTAAGAAAGATTTTTTCTACAGCTGCCAAACACTCTTAGACACAAAGTGGATGATAATTCTCAATTTCGTAATCCTATTCGTTGTTCAACCACATACTCGTGAAGTTCTTTGTCGGCAACTAGAAACTTTGTTACATTCAATACTTGTATAGGTACAGATTGGCGTATCCGCGAAGTCCACAAAACAATGAGGCATAAATGTTGAATTTCTAAAACATTCATGGAACACCATTTTAGGGCACATACACAGTCTTGCTGTTTTCCTAACAAACAGTCATAACTTAATACGTAAGACGTTAGAGCTGCACCTTAAAGATGATTTATGTTATTTTTAAAACATATTTCCTTGTTCATTTTCCCATTATAAAACAGAATGTTTTCCTGTGCTACGTGTTAAAATCCGTAAGCGTAGTTCTGTGATATTTTGATAAACTCAATAAATATAACTTTGCTTGCAGCAATCCAGTAATTATCTTTTTATACTGAACAATTTGGTCACAGATTTATTACACGGGTTTAATATTCAATGTGCAATCTTATTCAATTGGCTTCTTTACAGGGTACATAATTCTCTTGATCGAAGTATTTTTGTCACATAAACAAGCTGCTCGGGCGCAAATTGCTCGTTCTTGTCAAACTGTCGCTGCCTCTCTGATAATCATATGAGACTGTATTTTGCTTTGCGCGTGCACATCCCCACTGAAAGCTTTACGTCCACCTGACGTGAGTTCTTTATTTTTAAATTTTTAATTTGATTTTGGCACAGCATTCTTGTCTTCAATAAAAATGTATGTCAGCAAATTATTGTCTTTATGATAAATGGAAGTTGCAGTTCATGCGTCATGTGCCTACCGCAAGGAGAACACAATGTCATATTCTGTATTCTTTTGATATTTAAACGCCAAAGTTTCCACCGTGACGTTCGATTTTTATCAAACCAAGCAAGACCTTTGCTTGTTCTGATACAAAGCAAGATGTTGTTAACGAAACGATGTTGGTACGTCCTCTAAATGGTCGGTTCTCGGTCCTAAGTGTTTTCAGCGATGGTCCGGGCGCCGGCGGAAGTCAGGATTGACAGTCAGGGCGACCACCTCGACCGAACAACAGACTCCTTATTCGACCACCGCACGAAACTGAACTCATTCATTACCAACTCATTTCTAAGCACCATTACTGGCAGGAAATGCATTTTTATTTCTCCTCGCATCTCGAGCGATTTCAAATTCGAGAATAGAATTAAAAGCGAATCTGTCACTATTGTTGCTAAGCGCGATGATGATTGGGAACTCGTTTTACAAGTTTAAAGCCGTCTCCAAAATTCCGGAGTAACATTATGTTAAAGCCCGTGATAATACGTTTATGTAGATCATTATGGATGCGCGTGGGCGTTGCTGCTGGACAACTTGGGAAAATTAATAAAATCACACTAAAACTAAGACGTCTTTTAATGTCAATCTGCATATTTTCATCTCTGTATGAATTTCAATTTAAATATGCGTACGTGCAATTAGAAAAACAATAAACAACCTATTTAGCCGTTGTCTATTATAGGTATTTATCTCATTTTTTATTTTTAAAACAGCTCTTTTATCTCTAAACTAAAGAAACTAAATTTAAATCAGCACATAAATTAAATGAAAACGGCAGTAGGTAAGCATGCGAGTGACTCGTCTCATTCAGTAGTAGAGTAATCGAATTTTTGTGTTAGGCGTGACGGTGACGCTAGCACAACCTTGAGCGTCTACTAGTTTGTAGCTACGACCACGATAGTAAATACTACTACAATCCACGACTAGCGATATCTATCTAAAGTATTCTCCAAAACAAAAGGCTATCACTAGGAAGATAAAACCGTCTTCGTTGAGAGTCGCTTGTTTTTTTATGTAGATACCGGGAATCAGCTGGATGGTAACTTAAAAAAGAGATCCCCATTTAAGTGTTTTGTTTATTCTGATAAGAATAGATTTTGAGTCTTCAAATGATCATTGAGGTGATTTTCTAGCCTCTAGGTTTGTGTGCATATCGTGATTGGCTCGGATTATTTGTCCACGAGCGTAGTTAGCTAGTAACTCGCCCGCACTACGCCCGCTATTATTAAACGAGTTCATTGGAACATCTATTTGCGCAATTTGTAGCATCTCAGCATTCCAATGACCTTACTTCGCCACGCGGTTTAGCTTGCACGCTTTGATTTTGGACTAACAGTATTAGTTTGTTATTTTTTTTATTGACATCGTTTTTTTAAATAGAGTTATGCAATTACTGTGTTTGAAGATAGCGCTATGTGGGCACGAACTGTTTGCTTGCTTTTTCCTAGGTCTGTGTGAAGTTATTCACATGCACATTTATGTGTCTATTCTAGTGACCAGAGGCACCCCAAGGGAGTGTGCGTGGCGCACGCATGCGCTTTTGCCGCCTCTACATGCCGCTGCCCATTCACCGCACAACCAACTTGTCCCGATACCAGTGTTTATTTATTTCGGTAAATATTCTGGTTCGCCTGGCTCTGAATCGTGGTCGGTCGGATTTTAAAGTCAAATTTGATATGAAAGTTTAAAATATCGGATCGGAGTGTGAAGGCGCGCGGGGGGGAGGGAGGAGGCGAGAGTGCGCGTGTGGTGGTGAGGCTCGGGTCGGCGCGGCGCGGCCGTCAGTCGGCGGCGGCAAGTCACGCGCGTCGTTTCCCTCGCTGCTCCCGGCCGCTCGGCGTCGCCCCAGTCCTCGGCTCTCACGCTGTCGAGCGTGGAGGTCGCTGCGACCTCCAACCGCGTCTCGGTTTCGCCACGCGCCGCCATCCGACGCCCCCACGCCGACCGCGCTGCGACTACAGCGGCAACGCCGCGTGCTGTGACAGTGTTGACGTGATTGTTACCGTGCCGTGCGGATGTGCAGTGATGGATGATTAGACAGACACAAGCGACACTACCAACCACCACGGTGGCTGTATTTCTGGCAACGAGTTAAAACGGGTCGTCAAAATTGAGCCCAAACTGTATTTAGGTGGGTATCATAGTGTAACCGGTAGATGCTCGGTGAGAGCTGCTGCCAAAGGTGTCGTTGAATATTTATAGCGGACGAGTTGGAAAGTGTCTACGAAGTGTGGGCCGTGCTCCTCTGTTAATGCACAGCTGATTTGTTGAAGCACACAGCATAATCCGAATGTAACGTTCATTCATTGCTTGGCATCGTACTGTCGTGATTCACAAGATATGTTACGTGAAACACAATAATCAGTTTAAATTGAACATAACAATACAGAACGAACTGTTGATCAACTAACAAATAATGCAGGTTTTGTTCTACTGACTGAATTGACCAAACAAGTCGTATTAACTCTACCTCTAAATCTCGATTGGTAGGTACTATTACAAAACGAACCTGATATTTGCCTGTACCTGACTGACTCCTACGCATTTTGCAATGTCCAAAGGATTATCAAACTTGATATCTTCGTATAGATTTCACAATTTAGTAATGAGAACCGAAAGACGCATTGTAAAAGAAATAAATACGTTTAGTAATAGACTTTACTATTGTTATGTAAATGTTAAGTTGGATTAAATTTAAAAGTTACAAAACACATTTGCTATTTCAACGCTTATATTAAATGTTTTCCTAATTAAAATCTAGGTTAGGGTAACTTATTATTTCTCCAAACGAGAAACTCGCAAAATAACACTGTCTTGTTGTAAGCGTTTCATTTATAACAATGGAAAATATCTACATTTTGAGAACCAAATTTAAAAACTCAAGCTTTCATCACGGTCATAACTTTTAAAAGAAACCTGATCGTTCGAAGAAAAGTCTTCAAGTTGAGCTGGTCATTCTTCGCTGCAAATTGAATTAGCATGAGAGCCAATAAACAGAAGCGCATTAAAGTAATACTTTCATTGGATAAGCTGATCTGAGGTAACATTACCCTTTACTTAAATTAAATGCAAATAAAGTCTTACGTTGTGGAGAAAGTGGAAGAACGTTCTAGAATTTAAGAGAAACCCTTTCGCGGTATTTGGTCTTGGTTGATCTAGATAAAAACACTTGTGACAGATGGGTATATTATATTTATAAGGAGGAAAATAAACGATTTTTTGCTTTAAAAGATTACCTGTTATAGAAACACTTATATACTAATAATCCAAAAGGGTAAAAATATGTTTTTAATACCTTTTGGATATTTTTTTTTGTTTTGTTGCTAGTTTTGATATTACGAAGTTAGTCATTATGTGGATCTATCTAAAAGAAGCCAAATATATTGAAATTCTCGCTCCTTTACTTACACCACACATTATTAATAAAAATTGTAATTTTTACTTTCAAAATATTAATTATAGAAATTACATTCATTTGGACATGGACTTTGTTATAAGATTTTATTTTAGCCCACACAACGATTAAGCTGTAATTATTTTACCTCACTTAACGATAACTCATAAAAAACTATTTTTCACAGCAAATTCTGACGTGATTTAAGATAGATATAAAAAAGTGCCAATCTTTGAAAGCAGGGCAAGGTCGCGTCCCCGATTCCCGATCCGCAATTGTAAAACTACCATCCAGCTGTAACACAACACTGTTGTTTTTCACCATTTAATGTTCAAGGGACCAGATGTGGCTTTTATCTAGTCCATTAGGGTGATTATCTGTGGTTTCAAAATAAATTTTTGCTTTTCAAATGTCTTCTGCATTCTCTTTTATCTTCTCATTGTTAATATCTTCACTGTGTCTCTAAACATTTATTTGGTGGCATGCCATTACTATATTGTATTGTAATTTGTATCTACTTGTGTAGAGTCGGCGTTCATTATCGCATCTTGTCAGTGACGGTAGTTCTTATGTCAACACGAGACAGCAGGTACGTCTCCTAGGTCGTCGACCCCGCTATACTGCGAGTATTTTGATACAGGACCAAAAGGCGACGGACATAGACCAACCGGCCACCTGACGTCTAGCAAATTTAGTTTCGTGCCACGTCCGTCCGAATCTAGCACGTATTGAATACATTGATTGAATTTGCTAGCGAAACTGTTACCTATTCGATTTAAGCGATACTTGAGTCTTGAACTAAGCAGCGAAAATTTTAAAGGTGATATAGCAGACTGAATGCTAGAAGAATGAAAAGGAGTTGTAGATTTGTATAAATGTGTCAGTAAAACGTAACAAGAGTTAAACAAAAACACCGCTATCGTGTCAGTAGCGTATCAGGGACCGCGCGAAGGCGGGGACGACTAACTAGGACGGATCGCAGTTATTTTGGGCCCCAAATTGGAACACCAAACAGTAGAGGCATTCCGAGGAAAACACGGCTTAGTCAATTGAGCAGTTGATAAATATAACGATTAGAACAATTGTCACATTGTTGAATGTGAAGAATTGGTTAAAGCAACATTATCAAGAATATGTTGCCTATTCCGAAAAATAAGTTACGAAATTTAAAATACTAATAGGAATCGTGTTAGAATGAACAACTATTGAATGCCACAAAAAGAAAGTTACACTTGTACAAAGAAACCACACTTTTTTAGAATGTATTTTGAATTTTTATGATTGTAAAAATATAATCAAATAAAATATAATTTATCCGCAGTTAAAAGAAATATATACTCTTATATGAAAAAGTGTTAAAAAAGAAAAACTAGAAAATAAATAAGGTTTAAAACTTATCCTAAAACATATGATTTAAGCAGGAAGAAATCTTAAACTTTTCCAGAAAATTACTTACGAGTTCCAACTTCACTAGCTTGATTAAGTTAATGACTTAACTGGGCGATCTGCTTCACATAATTCATTATAAAAACAGTGGAATTTAACGTTAAAGCGTAAACAACTCCAATTATTGCTTTTTAAATAAATTGCATTTTATTCAATGAAAAAGAAAATTTAAATTTTTGTATTTATTTGCGATATTTCCTATTTAGTTGCCTTTATCAGATGACAAGAATCCATTAATAGGTCCATGACCTGTGTAAGTTAATGTAGTTAATCAGTTTTTAATAATAAATCATGTCTCAATGTAATTATAGTAATTTTATAATAAAGCACTTCAGGCCTTACATTGATTTTAAACCAGTTTGCGGTCAGGTACCGTATTTCCAGTCAAAAACGTAGCAAACATTTTCGTTCATATTTTCGAAGTATACTAGTCTAGTTTTTATAATGCCCAGCGCTTTACTGCGATGCTATTTGATAATCATATTCGAGCATCAAACACTTTCAAATCAGGCTGTCTCAGTCTCGAGCATTCCTTAACTCACTCACCCACAGTGGACCGGTCTGTAAGCATTGTACGAAACTGTAGTATACGATCATTTGAAACAGTCTTTTCTTCTGCTTTGCCCACGAGCCTACGAATAGCCACTTTACATAGGCGGGTTATACTCATAGTGAGGCGCGGCCTCAAGGTGATTTGCCCGGTCAACAGTCGATCATAAGCCTAGACCAAACATTGAACGCCGCTAATAATACTACAAAACGCATAGCTACTACAGAATTTGGTAACGACCTCGACTATTGTGCGGTACAGGGCTTCGAAACAATAGCAACGTTAATGAGGTCAGTCAACCTCAAGCTATCTAACGCATCGTGCGTCCTCCTTAACTAACTAAAATAAAAAAAACAATTAATGCAACCAATTTTTAAATCTTACAATTTTACCTGTAAGTTTGCGATGCGATACGGTACGATTCTTATTAAGTAAAAAAACAACGATAAAGTAATAAAATTTATCAGTTATTTAATTGCCGAGTTAATTATCACAATGTTATTGTTTCAGCTCGCTTTATATTACGAATGCAAAAAAGTTTTGATATTATTGAGTTGTTAAAGGCGTTTGAGTCAGCCGCGCATGCCGGCCATTGACCGAATTAAAAAATAAACAAAATGATCTTGAACGGAATCCCACAGGAGCACTAACCAGATTTTGCCTTTCAGTTTTTGCTGTGCAACAAGCTTGTATTAGTGTAAAAACCTTTGTTTTACAAAAAATGATGTATGGTACAAGGTTCTGTATTAAGTCCCTTAGGTAATTCAGTTTAAGTATATTCTATATAAAATTTCTAATATTGTCTATAATACCGGCAAACAATTCAAGTTTTGCTATTATAATTAATGCATTGAAATGAAAAGCGTATTTCATTACAGTACTTTTTTGTACATTTAACACAAAATACCGTCCATTTATGAACGTTTGTGCGATCAATAAAATTAATGTTTGACAATAGACCACCTAGAAATCTCGTTCGTTCTATTTGCTTACTCAACCGAAAATGGACAGATGTGAAAACTGGTCAAGGTAATTGCTAACGTTACTACTGCGAGATTCTGAAAAAGAATTCCACCCTTCATAAAGAACTTCAAGGTAGCTTTTCAAGTACAAGTTTCAGTTGTTTAGTAAGGTGAATTTCATTTCTTTGTTGAATTCAATCGCAATGCGGTCAGACGATTAATATCGATCGTTAGCCTCTTGGGCGGGTGGATTACCACCCACTGAAGTATTTCCAGCTGAGTTAAACTACCCTGGTATTACATTGAAACTGCAAAATTAAGTACATTTCGTAACATCATTCAAAATAACTTTCTGTTTTCCTGCCCTCCTTTTGATGTTAATAATATCAAGCAACGAACTGACGAATGAAACGAGCACGCACCATTTTTGTTCACAAAAATGTATGAAACTCATAAATCATCAGCTGTGCGTATAAAGGTTAACACTAATTATGTATCTTATTTTAAAGACTGTAATCAACCGTGGAATTAAAATGTTTTTGATCTACTTTTGCATTTGTTGGGCCACGCCGACAAATCGGGACACCACGTGTAAGCAGTAAACTGTGTAAGTAGGGAGACGACTATTGATCAGGCTTGGGGCGTTTGGGGGTGCCAGGGTTTGGGGTTTTGGGGGTACGGATTTGGGGGGCAGGGGGCACATGGCGCAGAGGCGCGGTCGGGGCCCTGGGCGGTGCGTGCCGGGGTGTGCGTCCCCGTTCAAGGGCAAGGTCTGCGCCCATTCAAACCGGAACACGTGCCCAAAAGTAAATATAGTACTCGTTACGGCATCGATGCTGTAATCTCCCTAACACCTAATGTCCCCTTCGCCGAAAATTCTTTTGATCCCCGGATGTGAGTAGCCGGCCACGTGGCCAGATCGTGCGAATATAATTACTGAATTGCCAGTCAAGCATCAAAAGCTAATAGCACCAAGGGATCAGCCCCGAGGGCCACTTTATTACAAATTCGAACCAAAAGAAAGATTAATAACAATGAAACTCACAGTATTAGTTAAATGGGTAATGGGGCTATAGTTACAAGGATTTTTTGGAGACTATAAAATTCTGTACCTAAATACCTCTTTTTGACTTACACAAAAAGTGTGAGTTGATACCCTAATGTCTAATAAAATTTATAACCTAATTTTTATCCCCTAACCAACTGTCGATAAAGAAAGTTAAAAGAACTTAGTCTATAAAAAGGAAGAATTAAACACATGCAGTCTACACGATCGAGAACAAAGGTAGTGACTAGTATTCAAAGCACCTTATGTACGGGTTTTTCTTTACTCATAAACATGAAAAAGGCACAAAAGCCTCTTGGCGTCGCGTCGCTGTCAGATAAAGTTGTAGCTTTTCTTTTGCTAGACACCCTCATAGAGCAGCGAGTCATACCGGCTTGGCGAGAGCAAGAGAGACAGGAACAAAGACAGAGCGAGGCAGCCAGCGATCGTTAGCCCTGATCTTCAGCGGGCCACAAACATAGACCGACCGAGAGCGAAATTGCATCGGGAATGCACCTAGCTGTGTTGTGGGCTTCGTTGCAAAACAGCCGACTTCCAGCCCCCCGCTGTGCCATAATCAACTCAAACCCGAGCCAGTTGGGTTTGTAATAGTCTGCTGCGGTATAGAAACCGGTTATTTTCTCGCGGCAAGCGAATGTGAACGTTGTCGTTGCGACATAAGTTCCGTTTGGCATGTGCAACAAGAGTCCGCTGTATATTTAGCCTGCATTGCATGTTTCTATAGTGGGTGTATAGGTCGGTCGCACGCACTGCTGAACTACTCGGAGGGCTTCCTATTATCGATTTACGTTATTGTATAAGTCGTGATGTGATGCTTCGCGTTTGTGGAACATTTTTTGTTTAGCTTTTTCATGTTTTTTCTGCGGAACTGCACATCACACGGTTTCTCTTTCACAGAAAGCTTTGCCGGAGAGAGACTAGACGTCGAGAATGCGTATGGCTTTCACTTGTTCGACATTATGCTCTAGTGTAATTATATCGATAGGCAATATTTATCTTTGACGGTCATCTAATGAGAAATCGAATACAATTTTAGATGTGACATCTTTGCTTCGTTCGTTTTATCAGATTTTGTATCCAAATCTACCTGGTATTTTTTTCCAGTAATATTTTTTGTTTGAGTAAACAAAGATTTTTCACATCTCTTTCACGAATGGGTTGTAGGTATGATGCTAAGGTCATAAAACGAATACTAAACGCGCCTTCACCAAGGGAAATGGGAGGGTACTACGTTCTCACAGTTCAATGTCGCCATTTATGACATTAACTGTCTATTCAACGTCGTAAAGTCAATTTTGCTTCTGATGTCCTCTATTAAAATTACCGACTTATAAACCTTATACGAGTCTACAATCAGTAGATCTCTAAAAAGCTATCAATTACGCATTTGCGGACTATAATCTAAATGTTATTTCTAGTATAGAAAAGCCTTTCTGTCATGTGTAAGTAATATCTATGTAATTTAGAGTGTTTAGACAAAATATTCTTGGAAATAATGACAGTGCATTTGTGGGTAATGACGCTAGTGGTATTTGTACTGCGATGCAGCCCCTAGACCACATGCAAAATTGTTTCCATTAAAACTTTTAGTATTACTTAAATGCTCAAGTTGGTTCCATTATGGGAATTCAGAAGGACGTAATGATTTTATTGTGAGAGCAGAAATTTAATTAAAATATCTTTTATATCATCGACGTCGTAATCAACAACGAGTAAGTCTTTTATTACATAATTCGAGCTGCTATCAAACTGTTTAAAGCATCTACCATCAAAGGTACTTCTGTTTTACACGTTTTCTCAGTATTATTACAAAATAATAGTAAAAAAAGGTATTTTATACGTTTCCATTTCATTAAAACTTTTACTCTATTACTGTAGTAGAGAGTGCCAATCGCTGGGGAGTGTACGCGGGTATGCATTTTCTAAATATAGGGCGAAGTTGTGAAGCGCGCGCAACCGAGTCGGTAGTTGTGCATGGTCAGGATTCAGAACCCCCCTCGTGTCTCCCCGTCGCATAGGACTATATAGGGCTGACAGGAAACCAAGCCGACTAGCTATGTCTATGTAGGTATCGCACCGGCAGGAAATCTAGCTCCCAAGGGCGTTGCCAATCCTGTTATTGTGGACTTACTTCTCTGTGGACTTAGCACTTATTGTATTTGAAAGTAAGCTTGTGCGGATTTTTGTTTGTTAAAGGATTTCTATTTTGTTGCGATCTTTGTGAAAGTTGTTCTTTTAAACTCATTCTTTTAAATAAAAATAATTTATTCAGTCGCATCAGTTTTCATATTTTAGTGAAGTCATTTGTATTCTATACCCTTTATCAAATCTAAGCTAAACTAACAGTTCTTACTGTAGTCATTGTCGATTCTGAATCCCAAATCTACGTTTCAGCGATACCCTAGCCCTACGTTACATAAGAAGGGGAGCGTGGCACATAAGGCTTACGTTTGTATGAGTTCATGCACATTCGCGTATGTAGGTATACTGTGCGTGTACCACTACAAGTGCATCGTGTAGACGTCTGGGGCACGGTTAGTTGGGAATGGGTTAAAATTTTACGTATTGAGTAAGGTCAGGAACACTGAACTACACATGATAAAATGCAATGGACCAAACTTGTGCTCCTGTGGTACGCTTACTTGCAAATGAGAGAAATGATGCCTTACATCAGTTTTGGTAATTGGATTTCCGATTTATCGGAAAATAAAATAGCTTCCAACGAAGTTACAGTGAAAATTGTAGACATCTTTGAAAGTTCTAGTGGGTGTTAAAATTTTATTTTCTTTTCAACAACCAACTTCACACTAAAGTCCATAATGATGTCAAAACGCAAACAGTTTTGTCATAAAAACTCACAATTAAATGTTTTTTTTAAGTTATGTGTACGTTAACTATCTTATTATTCCATAGTCTCTATTCCATTTAGTACAATTTTCTTCTAAGTTTGTTTGTTCAAATGCCAAATTGATAATTTCACCTTGCAAAAATATTGCAACACGCACGTCCGTTCTGTCATTGAAATCAACCTTTCAGTTGTACTCAATAAAGTTACTGCCAAACGTATGTTACATGCAGTACATATCAATTTTATATTAACTATTGATAAAATGTTACCCGACAAGGACAAAGACTTTGCAGGTAATAAAAAATAAAACAAAGGCATTTTCAAAATGACAACTGTAATTTTTGAAACAAAAACTGTAAATCATAAAGTAATAGACGATACTTGTAACCAATGAGGCCGTGGACACATACATTCAAACAAATTTGTATGTATGTGTTCGGTTCAGACTATATTTAAAACTGCGAGGAACATTGACTTGACTTGCTTGTGTGCTGTGTAGGTAGCTGTGTGTGAGTCCATGCTATACAGACTTACGTAATACATTAGAATGTAGTAGATGCGAACAGCAATAATGGTAGTCGCCGAGTCAACTGAATACTCGATCAGTATGTCAGATTGAAACTTGAATTTATTGTTTGGCGTTTCTGAAGAATATCCTGTAATACTAGCAGATAATGTTAGCTGCCAAATGTTAATGGCTTCGCAAAGGTCGATGTCATAAATAACGAAATCCGGTTAAAGAGAGGGCTCCTTTATTTCCTTGACCTTAAAAGAGGCGGTCCTATTTAACAGTGATTTACTAAAGAATCTTCTAATAACGTTCAAAAATTTGGATGAATAAAATATTATCAGACATATAAAATAGGTCTTAATTTAAAATTTGAATTATCTTCATCATTAACATTTTTTAGCTATTAATTTCCCGTTCGAAATCACCAACCATATTAATAAAGATTTAAAGTTGTACGACTGAATTGTATTTAGACAATTGATTAATTAAGACAATGTTTCATAACTTGTGAATTATACAATACTAACTTTAAAATAGATTATCTTTTTCTCGTAAGTACTATACCTTTTTTAATGCGGCAATCTATGAATAGTAGTTTAAGGGAACAATTTAACATGGATATTGGTAAGAACAGATTTGATTGCAAGTCGATAGTCAATATTTTGCACCATGTGCGTCTGTCGTGTTTGTGTACTATTGGCGTACGCGGCAGAAACTGCGATTGCGCAAACGGAAAACTGCCGGCGTGTAGACTAGTGTCATTTACCCCACGGCCTTCATACTCGACTTCCAGCTCGATGTGTCGATAATGTGAACACTGTCACGTGTTCTAGATTAAAGTATCATAAATTAGCAAAAATTTACGTAATGTCAACAGAGGCTTGAATTTCTTTAAGCAATCGTTTCTACAGGTCGATGTACTGTGACTCATTTCGTAGGAATACTGATTTTAGATTGCAACTCGGCTAGTCTTTTCTCGTTTTAATTAGTGTTGTGGTTGTTTCAGATTATAACGCAGCCCCGCTGTTCGTCTCAGAAAACGCCTCCAGTGGTAAGTTTATCGCGTTTGTCTTTAAAAAAGTCGAAGCGTCTATCGACGAAGATGTGAATGTTGATATTCGAGTGAAAGTAAGTGTCAGAGGAGATGTTATGGTTCTACAATGATACGGTCACCTCGAGACACGAGTGCGCGATAGCACCGCGATTACTGTGATATGCTTGCGAGTGTCGGTTGTTAACCCAGAAAGATAAGAGTATCAGCGGCGAGCGGCCTACATACTTCCGCGCAATGGATAGCGATGTTTATTCCGATTAATAGGTTAAATTCATAAATCAAATTCTAATGCTTCTGGATAAAAGCCAAAATTTACCAAATGAGATTACGATGCGAGATAAGATTTTAACGTCAAAATATATTGTACCAACCAACGTAAGTAAACCATTTCTTTTAACTTCGGCTAAATACGAAAGAAGATGAGATCAATAAAATGTTCTTCTAACCCTTTATTATGTCATGGCAACAGATTGTTATTCATTATTTATATCCCTATCTTCAAGCAGAAGTGCGTAGGAGTTTTCGTAGTAGGCAGATATTTCCTTGTAATATTGTGCTTTGACAAAGTGATATAGGTTCAACTACCTACATCTAACAAAAGAAAACGACGTTTGCTTTCACTGATATCTTCCTGTTATGTTCCTTATTTTCGTTCTTTTGTTTCAATAATAGTAAGAAATAGCCTTTTATTCTGCTTGAAAGAAAAACTATTGAAGATATTCTATGCTATGGTCCCATCACATTTCATAATTAAGATCCAAAGAAATTTCTAATTTTAATGTGGTTATAAATTTGACGATCAATAGTGGCATGTGTTTTCATAGTCCTTGTATCAAGATTTATACTGTGAGTATTCAATTATATACAATAATTTATGGTACTTAAACCATACAGCATTAATAATGTCAACCGTTAAAACTAAATTTTGATTTATATAAAGTGATATTTAGCTCATTCATTTTAATTTTAGTAAAATTATATTGCTTTCTCATAAGAAAGTCCGCCTTTAGTCGTTTCAACCAAATAATTCAGAATTTCAAATGACAATCGATACTATTGCGGTGCATTCACCTCTATATTGATTTTGTATTATTACCATACTACTGTTAGAACTGTGCCGGACTTATAATTGAGGGTGGTCGACATGTTACAGCATACAAATACCAGGAGGAACATAAGAATATTAAATAAGGAGTGATAAATATTGTGTTTTCTAAACTAGAAGAAGATTAAAATCTGAATTGAAATGTTAATCAATCAACTTTATTGTTTGCTCAAGTCACAGTCATTTAAATATACCTACATTTACTTCTAGTGTGGGCTAACGTGTGGGTATAACAAACACAACTATGTAGCCGACAGGATATCTGACATCAATGTCGAGTAAATTAATAGGAATAATGATAATAATAAACATAAAGTCCATATTTATCAAAGCCTATAAAATATATTACGAAATTTAACTGAAGAAGATTTAACAGCTGTTAATAATGTTCAAAGCCTCGGCACGTTAGTATTTAAATCCAAACTCTGCAAGTATAATCACCGGAAACAGACGTTGAAAAACAAAATGGCTGTTCAATATTCCAATGACAACCAAATCTATGAAGTACCGCTTGAAATAACTATTTTCCAAGTGTATTCGTATAGATAAACGTCAATCAATGAATATTTTATGTTAAAATATAACACAGACTGATTCGTAACAGCAGTGACGAAAATCCTCTTCGAATGTTGAACAAGATGCACTCATATGCTACGAAATTTCTGAATGGTATTGAATTTGAGTCTTATCTCGTGACATTTAGATTGAAATTAAAGTGGTCATTTAAGATTCACAAAGGGTGATGAATGCATATTTCATCAATTGGTGTATTGAAATGGATGCATTCGTAACAAGTGAGATTACGTCAGTATTTTCTAATACCGTTAAAACGGCATAACTATCTAAACTGTCCAAACATTAACCTTTGGCCTTTTTTAAGATAACCGTCCAGAAAATACGAATATTTCTGTCTGTTTCGCTGTAAAAAAAAGAGATCTCTTAGATCGTGTTTCCAAGATTTGTTTTGAACAAAATAATATGTCTGCAAAACGTTATCATATTTGGTAGGTGTATATACTTGGAAGCTTGTTTGTGAGTCGAAGTCTTGCAACAAAGATGTACAGCCATTACATTTATCGAACGGTCTCCATTAGCCGAGGACGTCGCTAAAAGCATATAAACATTCATAAGATTTATTTTGTTGTCTTCAAGAGCATTTCTGGATTGAGAGGATAATTTGTTACATGTCTTACGTACTCGTATCCACTCTCAACTCTTTATAATTATGAAGAGGTTATTTAAAATGTACATGTGTATATAGCTTTGGTCTTGTAACTGAAACCCTTATTTGAAGAAAAAATTGGTATTTGGGTATTCCGTGAATTCATTGTTCACTCTTTTGTTTTCGACTAGTTCATGTATAATATTAACGGAGATCCATTAACCGGTTCTTTAAATAGAGTCTATATGCCTGTCTTTTATCGTATCAATTACAAGTAAAGTAATATTAAAGGGTTGTATCATTCTTCTTTCATTATAGTGTCTGTTAGTACTTCAAGCAATAGGTACAGTGTTAGTATTCAGCTACATTCTTACTTTTTTATGTCCTCAAATCTACTTAACTTCATTAATTTAAATGAAATGATATAATATTATGAAGTATTTATTCTCAATGGGTATTGTATAAAAGAATCTACCAAATGACCGCAAGTAAAACCGCACGCAGTATCTGTAGTGTAATAAAATATTGTGAAGGTGACCTGCCTAAAGGTAACTTTGACACAAAGAACGTATCAATGAAAAGAAGTACCGGTTGTTCAAGATAATACCAAGAAAAACAGTACCTATTATCAAAATATAAGCTATAATAATGATATTAAAAGTTAATGAAGCCATTTATGCCAACATCTGTTTATTGTTTCCATACTGTTGTTTCTATCTATATTTTAATCGCTTATTCCTTGGATTGAATTAGTAAGAATTACAGAAATATTGTTGTGAGGCACCAAAGTTATAAAAGTCCACAAGTAGGAACGGGAATTTCAATTTCCTTTTTCTAACAAGATATAAAACAGCTTTCTTTCCATTTACTAAGTGGTGAGCAGCATTGTCACGAAGATATAGCTCTCCCAGGTCAGCACCTACCAGGGTAGCAGAAAACGAAAGTATGTTACCAGTTCAAGTGCAAGGGGTATTGGGCGGAGCCTCCTGACCCGGTCACGGATCTTGGATTCTGTGTGCCTGGTACAAGCTTTACGTCAATTCATAAGGACTTGTCATTCTAGTAGAAATTCTAACGCGATCCTAAAGTCTATCTACCGTTGCTCTTAAAAAATATACAATACTAGCTTTTACCCGCGCGGCTTCGCACGCCTTAAATTTGGAGTCAAACTGCTTTCCCTGTACTATGTTATTATACATATAAACCTTCCTCTTGAATCACTCTATCTATTAAAAAAAACCGCTTCAAAATCCGCTGCGTAGTTTTAAAGATTTAAGTATACAAAGGGACATAGGGACAGAAAAAGCGACTTTGTTTTATACTATGTAGTGATTAATATTGAAGTTATAGATACTGGAATAAGGAACGCGGGTCTCTGAGGATTGCGCGACTGGGAATCGAACCCAGGACCTTAAGATAACCGGTCTAACTAATGCTGTGAACTCTAAGCTACCGCGCCGCTCCTTTTTCCAGTATCTATAACTTCAACATTAATAAATTAGCATTTTAAATGCAAAACTAAAAGTGAAATCTCAATATTCAATATTGTTAGGGTAATGAATTGAAACTTACTTGACTAATTGAAACGTCCAGATTTGAAACTGATTCAAATCTCTACGGTTATGGCGTTAAATTACAATATCGAAATAAATAAATAACTTCACGCAGAGCGATTTTATTATTCAACGAAAAACAATGGTAATAAATCGCCTGTGCAAATTAACGCCTACATAGTAAAATTTGTAAATAACCTTTACAGCAAACTGGAGGCGAGCTGTATAAATTAATTACAGCGATAGTATCTAAATACCAAGGAATTTTAGTTCTTATATTTATTAAGGCCTATTAATAAACTCGTTAAGTTTATCTTCAACGCTTGTTATTACTGTAGTTATTAGCATTTTATAACTTACTTATTGGACTTTGACTAGGGTTCATTTTTGATTATAAAATGTATTTGAAACTTAATAATATCGTTATTATCCTTATGTTTTAAGTAAACTATGTACGAGAAAATATCCAAACTGTTGATCTACCATTCAAATTCACTTGCTCTGAAATTTTACATAAGTTGTTAGAAAGAAGTTCAAAGAATCATTTCGAAATCGAATATCAAACTCTAGTCTGTAACCATTACACCTACACAACTGATTTGTGTAGTATTCGATGACCTGTATTCGCAAGCAAATTAAGATCTTCTTCATGTACTATAAACATACCAGAAGCTTAATTTTATTCATCTAAAATTGTTTTATTAAAAATATAACATCCATAGCCATAAATAGAAGAATTACAGTTAACCCTTTTTTATTTTCAAGATTATTTGATTCATAAAAAACAAAAATAAAGCTGCCATTACACAATTTTCCTTCCTTTTACCAACTTTTTCTCACAAGCCCCGATTTTTTTCCTACTTAAACTTACCAAAGCAGCCTATTCTAAATCCGTTGAATGGTTTACATGTTCTTATAAATACATCATCCGCAAAACCTTCAAAGCCTTTGAACTTGCTTATCATCTGGTAGCAGCCACAGCGTATGACCCAAAAGCTTATACTTCCCGTCCTCGAGTTCGGCCAATTGGTATCGATTTGACCTCATATAATGTAGGTCATACAGCCTTCCCGGGTCAAAGGTCACGGGAACCGCCGAGCACCTCGTAAACTCGACAAAGATGATGCTTGACAGGTTCAAGAGGTTCTAAATTTAAATGTTACACGCGTACGCCAAGGAGTCTTCTATTAAGAAGATTAAAAATTGGGTTCCTGACATGAAACCGGCCAGGTTGAAACGTAATTGTTAGCTGTGTATGGATTTATATGTTTCGGTGCAAGTTAATATACTAGGCCCGTCTTCATGGGAGGCCATTGTTTTTGCCTCTTTTTAACTCCTTTGTCTAAAATCGCACGATCGTAAAGCTCGGTTGTAAAACTACAATGTTGCAGCGTTGAAATCGGTTTCTGCGGTTTGTTTTCAGCAGAAATACATAAAGAATTGGATATTGTTGGAAGAATTAGTTACCAATTTTGTTGAGAATAAATGATTTTTTTGCAGCAGTTAAAAAATACTAAGTAGAAAGTGAAAACAATTTGCGAATAGCTATCATGACGGTAACGGATCGATAAAACAATGCAGTAGTTAACAGAAACCTAGCTGTTAACATAACCTATGTGCTAAAATTACTTTCAACCCATGTGAACAATCAACTAATCTGTTCTTCTGAACAATAAATTTGGTTGAGATCTCTAGTTACGAATATTTAGTGCCCAGGGAGACCTATTGGCAAGCACACTACAAAATTCCCTGCTATTTGTCCTCTAGTTTATCCTCTTAGATGAGTCTAACAACACCCATAAGACCAAATACTTACCCACTTTGCACCACATATTCATCTGGTGTCCGAGTTTTTGGAAACCGCCTTTTAGGGCCTCTGACGTGGTTCCTGTAGGGTCACAGTAGGCCACCCTACTGTCAGTATTTTTCAAGCCGCCTACCTATTAGACACCTGACTTGGCTTGACGAGTACAAGGTGGAAAAGTACCTGGGACCAACAGCTTAACGTGCCTTCGGAAGGCACGAAGATATCCAGGATATAATGCCACTAGCGGTCACCCAGTCCTCCAAAATAAGTCAATCCTTGGACTGACTAATCGATTTGATAGACGAGATCACAAGGGGCCACCGAGCCATCAAAAAAAGCCTCAAACCAACCAGAAAAACCTATTCTTACCAAATATTGATTCTTAAAATACGCTAGTCACTTAAACAAGAATAAAAAAAGCGTGTTAAGTTTCAGTTACGGGAGGAAAGACAGATGGACTTACTACTCTAGTGAAACTAAAGAAAACAAAGATGAAACAAGCAAAGATACTTCCAAACACCCAATAATGAAATTGCATCCGTAAATAGATATATTCATGCTATATACATATCGACGCTGAAAACCAATCAACAACCAGTGCAATGTATTTAGTAAACAAACATTTTGTTCTAAACTTGCAAGAGATTTATATGTACAGTCAGATTGAGATGTTGAATTTACTTAAAACATCAACTGTCTTACTAAATATCTCGTAGATGATAACGCCGAGGCATTCTTATACTAATTTGATTGCGTTAATGTGAGTCAGGAAAATAATAAAAAAAAAATAGTTGGTCTTGGTAATTTAGGATAGTAAAATTACTCCTAGGCTTCCCTAAGGACGTTCTACTATTTTCGCCATCCAGTTGATGTTAAATAGGATTTTGGAACCCTTCAAGACATAATAAGTTAAATTTTAGAATAAGAATTTTGTTGCAATCAGTACCTTTCTTAGTTTCAATTTCATTAGCAACACTGTTCAATGCAACCTTGCAGTTTAGTTTCGTTTGTGTTGGTTTTACTTAGATTAATTTGGAATAACCTTATTTACTACTACTTTCTTCCTGCCGTAGCAATACGGCGAAATTTTTGTTTTTGGAGTTAATGATAGAAAGACTCTTAAAAAAATGTTGAGTGTTTGAATGGACGTAGATTCGTGTGTCGTTGAAGTCTTGAATTTGGTAAATCATTTAATGTGAAAATCGTAGATATTGACTTCAGTATACGCATTTGATTAAACCTCTTACTTATAATTCACCTATCACACTGAATTAAAATAGAACATGGTAATTCACACTCGTCAAATCAGAAAACCAATTTACATCTAGAAAATATAATTATATAGAATTGAAATTTTAATAACGTTGGAATATCTAGTATTTGATTTGATTTTATAAAAACAGTACCTATCCTGGAGAATATATTACGAAATTCTGAGAAACACAAGCATATTCGGAGTTAGCTAAACTCGTAAAAGAGTTATGCATATTTTGATTAAAGAGCTAGCGTTTTATTTGAATTAGAAATATGAGTTAACTATTAACTTAAGAACATAAAACTCCAATCAAGTTAAGTGAACAATAACTTTCGAATTAGTGAAACTCATAAAACGCTGGCTTAATAAGAACACAAGATTCTTAATAAATCCTACTACATTCACCATGAGGTAAAAAACAAAAAATCTGGGTTTAGTGTCGGGTTTGATTTTATAATTTTATTCGAAGCATCACATAAATAAATATTTAAGACTATTCTTAAAAATATTTTTCATACAGAAGCAAAACTCCAAAAAACACTTTATTTATACAAAATCATTTAAGTAAGTTAAAGCTATCTCCATTAAACTCTGCAACGTCTGCAAAGTAGCACAGAAGCGTTTCCAATTGTCAGCGGAGGCTCAGCCCGAATTTTCAAATAATCCCACAACGTCTTTGTCGACGATCCCGCATAAGATTTGAGCCGTTATTCTGCGACGCGCCTGAAGCCTGTACCCTGTAGTAGGCTGAAATGAGGGCGCCGGATCGATACCAGACTGGCAGACACAACAACCTGCCACTGCAGGCTTGAACACGCTTTATTATCTAGGTCTTAAATTTTGGGGAGGGTTAATATCAAACAAAGCGAATATTGGAATAGCTTTCGGGATTGAAGTAGGCGATTGGCTGGTTACTCGCTCTTTATAATGATATTGATAGCTATAATTTTCGCATTGATGGAATGGAATGCAGTTTTTTTATTGGTTGTAATTACTATAGGGTTAAAGTTAAACCTGTTTAGTAGTTTCCACAAAAAGGTGCAAAAGTTAATTGTCCGTCAATCGTTAAAACATAATAAAAATGTAACAACAGACGTTATCTTTTATGTTTTCCAATTGCTGAAGTTTCGCCGTGATCTTCAAAATGTTTTTAGGCCCAAGCGATATTTTGTGAGCGTCGTCGACCTGATTTTCAGTTGCAATTAAATCAATTGCTGCACTTGCCTCATCATCAATCCCACTTACAACTGCAACATTACACAGATGACGCGCTGTATTGCCTCTATTATCAATTTGAGTCCGCGGCAGAGCGTAGTGAGTGGTGTCATCATGGCTGACATCATTAAGTTCTATAATAACTAACATCGAAGGTGACTTTGTAACCAAAAGCTGTATTGTATCATCGTGAGTGACACAATGTATGGAGTTGAGTGGCTGTTTAGTGGGGAACAATTCGAGAGAAGTAGGTTAAAGATAGATCTTCACAGAGCTATTACATGAAGTATAATTTGGGTCATCCTTACGGCTTGTTGTAGTTAACTTCAGACGACGTAGATTAATGATGTCACATTACTGTTCTAAAATTCTATTCGTTAAACATATACAAAAGCTTATGCAAGGTGCCGGATGAGCAGAAAAAAAATGCATAACTCTAAATGCCGTCCATTCAGGATTCATTGACAGACTGTCGGAAAACAAAGTAATAAAACATCGGTCGACCGAAAATATTTGAAGGTCAATCTTGTGGTTTGTTCACCTCGAAGAGTATTATAATGTTCAAACAACGTGGGCTATGGCTGAGGTGTGAATTTTACAGAAGTCAGTGCTTTGTTTGAATAAGTAATGCAAATTCTGGTGACTAGGTGGCAAATCTTGTCCGTATGAAACGGAATTCTAGAATTTACTTGTTGCTCTTTGGGAACTTGTCAACTGATTTTAAATCTGAATCAAACGCTTTGGCAAGGTTTTAATCCTTTGCAAAAAGGAAGAAAGACTTATTGATAACCTTTAAGAGCAAGTTTGAAGAAGTTCTATCGTTACCAGGCTAAAGAATACTTAACTAGCTAAGAACGTGTAAATCAAATACTAGGTAGTGTCAATCATATTAACACTATTGGCGACGTTGTTTTAATATACATATACTAATCATAAAGAAGTAACAGTTGTAGACATATTAAAGGCACTAAAGATATTTTTTTTATTAAACTTTGAATTTGAAAATATTACCTACATTTATTGAATTTATATAAACAAACCCTAATCTTGATATCAGTGCCCGCAAACTAAGTATATTTATTGCACTAATTTACGGCTTCGATTTGCTATAAATTATCGAAATTTATTACAACAACTGATCATAAAGTGTTCCGTTTAACATTCAAATAAATTATTTATAATATATTCAGGGAAACGTATGAAGATACCTAGCAAATTTTGCTAAATCATTATAAAATAAGGATACAACGGTCTTGTAAGTTCTAGAGATAATTTATATAGGTTTAAAACGGATAAAAACTTCTAGAAACTATCCCCAATCAACGTTTTATAGTTTTTTGAAGAAGGATAAACCAACGTATAATAAATATACATAACCTGAATTGAAAATAGTTAGCTAATCTGTTTTTCAGTCAAACGAAGTCAACCCATATTAAATCAAAGTCAACTAAGTAGGTGACAAATCTAGTTTTAATCAAATCTTTTTCCGTAGCGGAAACGGAAGTAGACAAGTTACGCTTTTAGTATCATTAATTAATGTTACAAACAAAAAAAAATCGTTTATTTAATAAGATGTCATAATTTGGCAAAATCTAAACTGCGGTTACAATAGGTATCTTATGAGATTTGAACTTAAATAATAATTGCAACGTTTAATTGAATTAAGACATCAATAAATTGCAGTTAGCACTGTATTACTTTAACAAATTAGATAGGTTATTTCTATCCATTCAAATTTAATCAAACCCTTAAAATGTATCTTTTTAATGTTTACCTATAAGTGGGTCGCAATGTTATCGGAACAAGCGTAGGTCTTTATTATAAATAAATAGAAGACTTGTTAAAGAGCTTTAAAGTCTCTTTTTTTACAGTGTAGGACGATAAAAGTTAGTCGGGAAAAACACGAAACAAAATACGGAATGGTTTATCAAATTAATAAAGGATTAGATGAAAAGAGCTAAGCTTAATTATAAAAATAAGGTATTAGTTTTGAGACTAGATTATTAACTTGGGTAACATAGGACAATTAAAATGTGACTATAGACTCGTGTACATAGTGGCTGCCATTAATAACGTTTGGTCTACAATCTAAACAAATAATTTTGCTTAACTATTTCAAGATAAGAAGCCGCGGCCATAACGTAGTATTTCTGCCTTTACTGATGAGTAGTGTAGGCGGTTATTTATTAGTTCTATTACCACTATAAATATATGCACTATGGCCAAGGGATAACCTCCTGAGTAGTGCCTCAATCAAGCTATAAACGTTCTTCGTTGAAATACACGCAAAATTTTGCATCTGGTAGTTAAATTCTTGTAATATTATAAAGACACTTAAAATACTTATACATGTAAAAGAGCAAACAACAACTTGAAATGCAAAGAGTAATTCCTCCCTTGAAAGCTATTCGAGCTATCAAATATAACACTTTTCATACAAAAGCACTTTAAATATAAAATAACTATCAAACTATTATGCAAAGAGAGAAACTTGAATAAAGAGCAATTGTAAGTCCTCTTTATGTGCAAAGTTGGAGCTCAAAACTCAGGATTTCTAGCTCTTCAACTATCTGCTCTTTGTTCTAAACGCTTATTATTATGAACATAGTGTTACGCGCCATAAACATTTTACCTGCTCACGCGCCGCGCTCGAGAAATATCTACATTTGTCTATGTTTGAACGACCACCATTGTGTTCGAGTGCAAGCCAATAAGGCCTCTATTGTTTACGCATAAGGGCGATAGTTGTGTAACGTGTTCCTTCCGGAATAATCTGTTTGTTGACTTCTTTCGCGAGTTATTAGGATTAATCGAGAATGTTTCTTTTGTTGTTTTGAGTATAAAAAGCGCGGCCCATCGCCGCGTAGTCAGTCTTATTTTGGCTACGATTACGGAACTAACAGTGCGATTCAGTGCGATTAGTAAACCTGCGAATCTCAGTGCGTTGTGCTGTGTATAATTACTGTGAGTGTTTTGTGAGTGTGTGTGTTAATAAATATCGGAACACGTAGTCTGGCATTTTTCATTTCTGTCCCGAACCCCAGCTCGTAACAATTGGTGTCAGAAGCGGGGATGGAAAAAATGCCCGTGTTGCCGAAAGACGATACTTCGCCGAGTGCGGAAAGGGCCCGCACAAGAAGTCAGCAGCGCCAGCAAGAAGCGGACCATCGGCGCTTCACGGGTGAAGCGGCGGCCGGTTCCTCGGAACCTCCGGCACCTGCGGCGTCATCGGACCTGGCCGCGTTGATGGCGCTGCTACAGGAACAGGCTCGCCGTCAGGAGGAACAGGCTCGCCGTCAGGAAGAACAAGCCCGGCGACAGGAAGAACATGCGCGACGACTAGAGGAGCAAATGTTGCGCAACAAAGAAGAACAGGCTCGCCGTCAGGAGGAACATGCGCGACGACTGGAGGAGCAAATGTTGCGCAACAAAGAAGACCAGGTGCGGCGACAGGAAGAGCAGGTGCGGCGACAGGAGGAGCAAACCCAGCTCATTAAAGATCTGCGTACTGTCGTTGGCAAGGACATCGCCACTATTAAGGAACAGCTGGAAGGCCATGAAACCCGGTTCGAGTGCCACGAAACCCGCATCGCAACGACGGAGGCCCAGCTGGCGGACATCAAAAGGAACCTCAACGTCCTGAAGGTGGCAGATGGGATCACGGCACCTGCAGTAAATCCTTCATCGGGTCGAGGCTTTAAGGTGCCACCATTTGATGGAACATCGTCGTGGTCGGCCTACCGGAAACAGTTCGAGGCCGTTGTGAAAGCCAACGCTTGGACGAAGGAGCAAGCTCTCACGGCGCTCACATTGGGCCTGCGTGACCAGGCCCTCACTGTCCTAGAGGCCCTTGGGACGGATGCGTCGTACGAGCAGCTGATGGAGGCCTTGGAGGCCCGCTATGGCGACGCTCATTTGGAGCATGTCTTCCGAGCGCAGCTCAAGGATAGAGCGCAGCGAGCCTCCGAAAACCTACAACAGTGGGCCCTGGAGGTGGAAAAACTTGTAAGGAAGGCGTACCAGTCAGCGCCTTCACTCGTCGACGGCCTTCTAGTCCAGGCATTTGTCGACGGAATCAGGGACCTGGAGGTTCGAGCGGCGGTGAGACTTGGACACCACGAGTCCCTGAAGGAGGCGCTGGCTCACGCATTGGAGGTGGAGGCGGTACGCCAAGACCCAAGACCCCATCGCATCAGGGAAGTGGTACAACCAGTGCCACAATGGAGACGCGAAAGATTAGCCCCCAGGTGCTATGGTTGTGGGGACAGGGGACACCTAAGGTCGAGCTGCCCGAAGAAGTTCGACCAACGACGAGAGCACGAGGTGCGGGTGGATGATGTCCAGCCGCAGGGAAACGAGTAAACGCCAGGACTGCGGGGCGAGTGCTGGCTGGTTCTAACAAGGCCCCAAAAATCTACATCTCGCAGGCACACGATGGGAACAGCCTGATCATCCGAGGCGAAATAAATGAGAAGCCGTGCAAACTGACACTGGATACTGGAGCTTCGCGTACTGTGGTCAGTTCCCGACTTGCTCATCACTGCTTTGGGGACACCTACTGGAACAATGAAGGGATACAACTTCTAACAGCAACCGGTCAGCGCATACCCATCCAAGGCGAGAGACAAGTGAAGATGAGATTAGGAGAGAAGACATTCTGGCATCGAGTGATTGTGGCAGACATCGTTGATGATTGTATCCTGGGCTTGGATTTCATGCGTGAACATCACTGTACCATCGATGTTAACCAAGGGACACTGATATGTGGTACGGAAGAAATCTGCATGGATGGTGGCTCGTTCGGAAAGGTGTACTGTACCAGAAGAACTGTACTGCCACCTAGATCGGAAACCATGGTACCTGTGAGTCTACCACAGAATGCTGACCGGAACCATAGATGTGTGCTACTGGAAGGTGCAAGCAAGAATCAACCATGGGTGGTTGCGAGAACTCTGGTGAGAACATCGAAGTGCTCCGCAGTGCGCGTACTTAACCTGAGTTACGACGAACACATCCTGAAGAAGGGGACGTTAATTGGGACCTTTGATCAGGTGGCTTGGCTGCGGAAATGTGAAACATCCACTAAACGGGTTCCAGCAACCTACGATATTTCATCGTTGCTGGACGACTGCCGCAAGGACCTGTCCAGTGAAGAAATGACAAGAGCCAAGAGGATGTTACTCAAGTACGCGGATATCTTCTCGACGAGTGACGCCGATATTGGAAAGACTGGACTGGTGAAGCACTCGATAAATACCGGAAATGAAGGGCCCATCCGTCAACGACCCAGAAGGTTGCCGGTCGCACGAGAGAAAGAAGTGGAAGCCACGATCGAGGGGATGATGAAGAACGGGATTATAGAGCCTTCATCGAGTCCGTGGTGTTCTCCTGTGGTGCTCGTCAAGAAGAAGGACGGCAGTATGCGGTTCTGCGTCGACTATCGCCGACTCAACGACGTGACAAAAAAGGACAGCTATCCACTGCCGAGGATAGATGACACGTTGGATACACTATCAGGGATGAAGTGGTTCACAACCCTTGACCTGAAGAGCGGCTATTGGCAAGTGGAGTTAGATCCAAAGGACAAAGAGAAAACGGCGTTTTCTACGGGGAAAGGCCTGTGGCATTTCAATGTAATGCCGTTTGGACTGTGTAATGCCCCGGCTACTTTCGAGAGATTAATGGAGCTGGTTCTCTCTGGACTGATTGGAGACGCCTGTCTTGTCTATCTCGACGACATAATCATTGTTGGGCGCACGTTTGAAGACCATCTACAAAACTTGGACCGAGTACTGTTGAAAATACGTGCAGCAAATCTAAAACTGAGCCCCAAAAAGTGTTTATTCTTCAAACGACAAGTGAAGTTCTTGGGACACATCGTATCGCGAGAAGGAGTACAAACTGATCCAGAGAAAACTGAAGCAGTTAAGGATTGGCCTGTCCCGAAAGATAAGACAGAAGTAAGAGCATTTTTGGGCTTGTGCTCTTATTATCGGCGGTTTGTCCCGAACTTTGCCGATATTGCACGACCCTTACACAAGCTTACGGAAGAAAAGCGAACATTCTGTTGGGATGGAGACTGCGATGCGGCGTTCTATGAACTGAAGAAGCGACTCTGCAATACACCTATTCTTGGTTTTCCTGACACCAAGAACGATTTCATCGTGGATACGGACGCCAGCAACACAGGGATTGGTGGAGTGTTATCTCAAAGAAAAGGAGATCGGGAAGTTGTGATAGCCTATTTCAGCAAAGCGCTATCAAAACCAGAGAGAAACTACTGTGTTACGCGGCGTGAGTTGCTGGCCATTGTGAAAACTTTGCAGCATTTCAACAAATACCTGCTGGGACGCAAATTTTATCTACGGACAGATCATGCTGCATTAAAATGGCTTTTGCAATTCAAAAATCCAGAAGGACAAGTAGCACGATGGATCGAACAGCTACAGGAGTTTGACTTTGAAATACAGCATCGCAGCGGGAAGTCTCATGGGAATGCAGACGCACTTTCAAGGAGACCGTGCTCTGATGACTGTAAACATTGCGTCAGACAAGAGGCTAAAGAGACTTTGGCAGTTCGAGCTCTGAAGACTGAAATCCACAGTGACTGGAAGGAAGAACTACGTCGTGCACAACAGGAAGATAACGACATCGGGCCGGTACTGGATTGGATTGAGGCTAATGTGCCTAGACCTGGATGGAGTCACATCGCTGGGAGAAGCGCAGTCATGAAGGGCTATTGGGCGCAATGGGACAGCCTCCTTGTCCAAGATGGAGTCCTTCACCGAAGATGGGAAAATGCAAAAGGTGACCAGTGTCATCTTCAAATGGTTGTTCCAAAGGCCAAAGTTCCGGAAATTATGCAGCTGTATCACGATGGATGCTCAGGAGGACACTTGGGAGTGAAAAGGACCCTTTTAAAGATTCGTGAGCGATTTTACTGGCTGCACTGTCGAGACGATGTGGAGGATTGGTGCCGCAAATGCACAAGGTGTGCGGCTGTTAAAGGACCACACACACGCAGCAGAGGGGCACTGAAACTATACAACGTCGGAGCACCATGGGAACGCATAGCCCTGGATATTGCTGGACCATTCCCGGAGAGTGAAAGTGGAAACAAGTATTTCATGGTGGTCATGGATTACTTTACGAAGTGGCCAGAAGTTTTTGCCATTCCTAATCAAGAAGCTACCACAGTTGCTGATAAACTGGTCAACGAGGTCTTCTGCCGTTTTGGAGTACCCCTGGAAGTCCATAGTGATCAAGGAAGAAATTTCGAGTCCCAGATATTCCAGGAGGCTTGCCGGGTGCTGGGAATCCACAAGACCAGGACTACCTCTTATCACCCTCAATCTGACGGAATGGTCGAGAGATTCAACCAAACCCTGGAGAGATACCTCGCAAGAGTGGTAGAAAACAGGCAAAGGGATTGGGACAAGCACATTCAGCCTTTCCTGCTATCTTACCGCAGCGCAGTCCACGAGAGCACTACCGTCACCCCTGCTTTCGCTAACTTCGGACGAGAACTGAGACTGCCGGCAGATCTAATTACGGGAACTCCACCGGACACACCAACCAGCATTACTGATTACGCAAATGAATTGCGTCAGAAGCTGAATGACATCCACGACCACGTCAGGGAATCTGGACAGCTAATGTCGGAGAAAATGAAGACCCGTTATGACCGGAATATCGTTAATCCTGGGTTTGCTGAAGGATCACTGGTGTGGCTGCACAATCCAACCCGCAGCAAAGGAAGGTCTCCAAAACTTCAAGCAAAATGGGACGGACCGTATCGTGTGGTGACCAGAATCAACGACATCACGTACCGGATTCGGAAGGAGCCTCGAGGGGCGCCTAAAGTGGTGCATGTGGATCGCTTGGCGCGGTACCATGCCAGTGACGATGCTCGGGACGAGCATCTCTTAAGGAGGGGGCAGTGTTACGCGCCATAAACATTTTACCTGCTCACGCGCCGCGCTCGAGAAATATCTACATTTGTCTATGTTTGAACGACCACCATTGTGTTCGAGTGCAAGCCAATAAGGCCTCTATTGTTTACGCATAAGGGCGATAGTTGTGTAACGTGTTCCTTCCGGAATAATCTGTTTGTTGACTTCTTTCGCGAGTTATTAGGATTAATCGAGAATGTTTCTTTTGTTGTTTTGAGTATAAAAAGCGCGGCCCATCGCCGCGTAGTCAGTCTTATTTTGGCTACGATTACGGAACTAACAGTGCGATTCAGTGCGATTAGTAAACCTGCGAATCTCAGTGCGTTGTGCTGTGTATAATTACTGTGAGTGTTTTGTGAGTGTGTGTGTTAATAAATATCGGAACACGTAGTCTGGCATTTTTCATTTCTGTCCCGAACCCCAGCTCGTAACAATAGGAATATTTAAAGCTTAGTTCAACTGTTTTAACATCAATTCATCAGGGACTATGGAAAAAACTGACATGTTTTTTACTTACTAGGAGAACTTCGTATTAGTCCAATATTATCTATTAGTATATTTTATTATTATAATATTATCTATTAATATATTTTTTTATCTGATCTATTAGTATCTTTCACTACTACAAAACATTAGAAAGCAAAAACATTACATCTCTTCTATTTTGTGATCTTTAAAATACCTTTCATTATTAAGCTATTGGGCGTAGCAAGATAAATGCTTATTAATAACCTTTATAAAATGAAGTACCTAAACAAATCTAATAAACCATGATTTAAATACGTACACAAAGAAAACGGAATTATTTCATGCTCAAATATCTTATAAGCTTAATGAACTCACCCCTTTAACAAACTTTGATCAAAAGCTTCATGAAAATTAATTTCTTTCTTGTTTCAAACTTTTCGATTTAATTTAATCCTTTCAGGTGGTATTAACTTTGTAAAAATAAAAAACTTTTTCTTTCTTTCTTTGAAGCGTGATCACAGTTACATTTCTGTTTTATAACTTGAAAAATGGCTAATAAAGTTTTGCTCGATACGCGAAAAAGACTATCGGAAACATGAAATTTAAGGAAATATTTGCTAATAAAATATAAAAACGCATAAAATAACGGATACAGACAATAGATATTCCGAAATGTCAGAACCGTTGTATAATAAAATAGTAAATTTCTGTAAAAATAGAGTATTTTCCGATAGTACTCGCAGTATCTTAGGAAATAACTTGATATTAAATTCACAACTGCATAATATAATGGGTTCAGATATGACTTTCCGGTTATCGGAAAGTATTTACTGAGAAATAAAGATACGAATTGTTCCAAGGAATGTCCAATGCATTTCAAATTGTTATTCGTACGAGGACAAAAGATTTTTAGAAAGTTAGTTGTGATTTTCAATCAAAAATTTTAAACGACACTGAAACTGACGTGAAGGTAGATTCAGAAGCTCAATAATTACAGTTCCAATATGAAACGACTCACTTTTCTGCAGATATTTTCAAAACAGTATATTCCAATACCAGCGGAATCCTTTCAAGTGTACCACCAATATCAGACAGGCGAACTATAAAACAGGGACGTGCTACCCTCGCAAGAATTGCTTCAATCTTTTCATTTGCCCTGACTGTAACGTTGCAAGACTATAAACAGACAGGATCATACGGAATATCCTCGGTTCTATCATTCGCAACGTGCTGGACGGTATTGGTTTTATCATCTGGGGAATCAGATTCGTGTTTTGATTTTGGAACATATAGGATGCAGTGCCATGAAATTAGTTGCGGTTTGTGGTATCTATAGATAGAGTTACCAATTTTATCGAGGACAGACAGATAATGCTTTTTAAATATGTTGGTTTGGTATTGATCTAATGCGTGTGTACCTGCTCGTGTCTACGGCACGAGTTAACACGTGATTTAATACACCTACTAGTTTGTTGTTTTTATGTTATTAACATACATTTTGTACAAAGGTATTATAGTTTTTTTTTTAACCTAAACTGTCCCACTGCTGGGCAAAAGTCTCCCCATTATAGTACCCAGTTTTAATAAGTTTTTTAAAGAACCAATACTATCCTGTAATAACAAAGAGAGAATGTCGTATAAAGGAATGCATCCTTCTGATTGAATTGAGAATAAGCCACCAACGTAATGTTAACTTGCGCTGAGCAAAATGTAATTTAACTTTTTAAATTTATTTAATGAAAATCCTTGCTCCGTTTCTTTACTCAGAAACTGAATTTACATTTTCTTGAAAGTGAAAACACTATACGGTTTTATTAAAGTTTGTACTGTTCTTAATGGGTTAAGCTTGTTTATAAGTTGAGTAGGTACTAATTATTTTAATGCAATCGCATGCCACATTCTCGTGGGAACTATAACAATTCGCTTACAATCGCCTCGCCTACGGCCGACAACTAAAACATACCTCAGCCTCAATAATGCACGACCCCGTCCGTCGCTCGACAGACTCTAATTACGAAACTGATGTTATATTCCCACCCCACCTAGCTCGGTTATCGAACTCAACTATAAACAAGGCCAGGCAAAGGTGAAATATAGCAGCAACTAGCGAGCGACCTCGAATGCAGCTGTATTGTGAGGTCGCCAGTAAATTTAGCTTCCGCATCAGCGGGAGCTTTAAACTGGCAAGCGGGAGAGACCTGACTCATCGGTAGTTAGAGTAGTACAGGTAGAGTAGTTCCGAGCGCCATGCAGACTACGACCTCGCGACTCAAACCATTCTCGGACGGCGACGCCATCCATTCTTACAAGATAACGCTGTTTATAACCACGCCACATCCACTGACCACCCATTTTCATATATTACCAAGCCCCGAGATCCTACCGTATCCAGGATTTATTCGATCCTTTGAATATTTCCTCGCAGTATAAAATTGCAATAAATCCGACGATCGCTATCGGGTATGCATCGTTGAGCATTTCGCAGACAATGCGAGATGAGTTTTATTTTAGACTCACGAGGTTCGTCGTCTATGTTATCGTAATGAGTCGTAAAAATTTAAAGCCGAGGTTGTTAGAGTATTCCTTTTGGGTCGGGGACGGTGCAACGCAATGGGGCGAGCGGGGAGGTTGTTAGGACTGGAACAAAGCTCGAATGGCGATGAGTTTCCACTGTGATCACGATGCGATGGTCTGTGGCGCCATTCCGAAAAATTAGAGACGCTATCAACTTTTACGAGTGCCCAGCGGAGATGTTCAAATCGTTTGATGTCTTCAGATACGTTCTGCAGACTATACTGCACATGTCAGACTAAACAAACGATGCTAACATACTGCAGATGCCGATGCGGTGTATGGTTTTGATAGCTGATTGTTTACGCTTTCGAATATTTCATAATTTTCAATTCTGCACACAATCATAGTTGGGCTGATCAGTTTTCTTATCTATCATAGCCGTGAGAAGTGCGGTGAAAGCCCCGCCACGACAGCCAGTCAGAAGTGGGTTGGTGAGCAAGTAGGTGAGCGTGTCGAGGTCGTGACGTCACGCGCTTTCCCTGCCTGCGCCGGCGCGGGTTGAGCAACCGCCGGCGCGCGCGCAACGCCAACTCAAATGAATCGACTTACTGATTTTAAATCGACGTATTAGACATGTTTTGATGATTTTGCTTACTGTTCTTATACAACACGCTATTTATAGACTATTTTTTATTAAGAGAAAGAGTTACATTTCGTGTCGCAATTTTTCCTACTTATATTTTTTTTGTCTTAAGAACTGCCTTGGATTGTTTGCCTTCGAACAGTACTCTAAATAAAATAGACTCAATTGCAGAAAAAGAAACCTAACATCCGCGGCTTATGAAAGTTTCATCACAGTTTTGACGATAAATTTTACGAGTGAACATGTCAACAGCATAAAGTTGTTTATATTCGGTTCGGCAACTGTTGCACCGTTTTGCATTTCATTTTATGTTTTGCGCATAAAATACTTTAAAGTAAAGTTTAGTGTAGTAATCGTAAAATTCTGCACTAACATACATATGAAATATTGTTTTATGTATTGTATCTACTGGTCTGTGTTATGGTTGGACTATATTACTTGGGACGTAGCCACTAAAAACTGAATACACATTATAAATGCTAATCTATTAATTTTGAAGTTGTAAAATTTAAAGTAAAATCTCAATCATTAGCTTGTTTCATCTTAATTAGTAGTTAAATATCCTGTAAAGGTATTTCTACTGAAATGAAGAGGCGGAAACTCCTCTCATTTGATGGAATAACGTCAGCTATATGACGAAAGCACATAGATACTGGAAGAAATTTCGATGGGTCAACGTAGCGGCGCGGTAGCTCAGTTGGAAGAGCATTGAACCGGTTTTCCAAGGGTCCTGGGTTCGAGTCCCAGTCGCGTAATGCTCGGAGGCCCGCGTTCCTTTTTCCAGTATTTTCAACTTCAAAATTAATAAATTAGCGTTTATAATGCAAAAATTTAAAGTAAAATCTCAACATAAGATTTGATTTTTTCCATAGCTTCAAAAACAAAGAAGAGTAATGGTAACTTATAGATGTACTCTTCAACTTATACTCTTGAACTTAGATAATCTTACCAAGATAATTATTTATTAACAAAACTTTGTCTAGATTTCAAATTACAACAACATTTCTACCTTTAATAGGTACAACAACAACAGTAGCAAAACCAATGCCCAACAAAGAACATTGTATTTTACAAAATGTTAAAGTTACCTAAGATAAGTTACATTTAGCAATAAATTCAGCTTCAAGATAAATTTATCTGACTGTTAACCAACTGAACAGTTGTTAGGGTCCTGTGTTTCTGTGCTAAAGGATTTTCAAGGGAATAAGGTTCGAACTAATCCCTTTAAGAAGCTCCATTGTCTGATGTTAGATACTGACTTATATATAGACTATATGCGGCTTAAAAGCTATGTGGATAAAGAGATTAGACTACACGCGTCGTAAAATTGCATTAATAATTTGAGCGCGTTTCTTTAAAATTACTCCATTTACGTTTAGCTGGGGCAAAACTTTATGTTGCTGTTAACAGAACATTACATAGATAACAATCTCATGAGAAATTTTGTAAAGCAGTAAAAATGTATCTTGTCTACGTATGAAGGCATGTACTTGATTCTTTTACATATAAAAATGCTACAACTATCCGTGTAGTTTAAATTAGTCTCTATTTCATACCCCATAAAGTTTCCTCTTGCAAACGTGTTTCTTGTTGCAGAAGTGTGGAGCGCGGGTGGCGGGGCCAGCACTCCAGTATGCGGTAGCAGCATGGACCTGAAGCACGAGGTGGCTTACCGAGGCCTGTCCAACCAGGTGAAGGCTGAGCCGGGGGTGAGCCACAATGGGCACCCGGTCAACGGGCACGTGAGGGACTGGATGGCGGGGGGCACCGGGGCCCCGGTGGCCGCGTCGCCGTCGCCGGGCCTCCCGCAGCCACAACCGAACAACGGGTACTCGTCCCCACTCTCCACCAGCAGCTACGGACCGTACAGCCCTAATGGAAAAATAGGTAAGTTGTAGAACCTTAAACCTTAAAGCCTTAAGTTGTACAACCTTAAAGCGGAGGTAATGGAAGATTTTTGATAGAAGAAACTTCTGCTCATGCGTGACGGATAACTTGCGTGTGCATTCGTCTGTTGTCGGAATTATAAAAAACGTCTGAAGATCGTGACGCGGCCACTATACGATTAAAATAACAAACACAACCGCCAAAACAAAAACATATTAACTTACTCCATTTTTTGCTTACGATATTATTTTCTCTTTTCTTTACCTCTATTGTAAGATGCTCATTAAATCAGTATAATACACGTAAACAATGTATTATGCATTTCTCTCATAATAGTAGACAGTATAAGAAACTGCATTGTCGGCTCTCGCTTATGACCTAGATTTGCAAGAACAGCGTGAAAAGAGAAGAAAGCATTTTGTTAATGCGAGTTTCTAATAGATATAATGGCGGAATAAGAATTCGTTGGGAGTGAATAAATAGTTTTGAATATAAAACATGACGTAAAAGGTTATTTTGGCCAATTATGTTACTATTTGTAACTAATTAGTAATAACAAAGTTCACGTTTGATTGTTATTTTTATATGATATATTTACTCTGCTTACTCTATATCGATAATCATGACATATTAGGTACTAGATAAATTTATATGTTTAATTAAAACTATACCGACCTACCGGTCTGTTTAATTTTTTCATATATTTTTTAACAAAACTTTACTGTTTTCTAGATTCAAAACCTTATTGTTACAATTCATTATATAAAATTTTACAAAATTCAAATCGCGGTTAATGAATTATGAAAATTTGTAATTAATAATTCTGAATCTTTGAGGTCAATCGGTATCAAACATTAGTATCATAAAAAAACACAACTTCTAAATTTAGCACAATATACGTTATATTTATAACTCGGGCAAAAACTTTTAGGTACTTATTTTAAGAGATGATACCACTAACAGTAAAAACTATTTCTTTCAAATAAGCGTTTGGTACCTTCCTTTTATACGAAAACATGAAAGAAATATTTGAAATAAAATATCTTTATGAAAGGGTTTTTCTACAAAAGGTTAACATCGTCTTACAATGTAACGAGAATTCTAGTTTCAATAAGTCATGTCCTAGAATTTGATATCTGGATTTGTAAACCCATTTTGATTTGAAGCACCAAAAAAATGTGTTACGGCTAATAGCCGAAGTGCGGTTACACCTAGTTTAAGCCGGTTAGTAGACTTTTTTTATATGGAAAACTGTAACAAAAAATATATTCCTATAAATATAAAAACTGGCTTCAATCATGAGTCGACGGAGTCCCGCCAAGCGGGACTCCTTTTTTTGGGCGGTAACAAAAAAATAACCTAACTAACATAACCTATTGATGTTCTAACCGGCTAAAACTAGGTGTAGCCGCACTTCGGGTATTAGCCGTAACATATACATATTTTGTCATTTCGATGTATACCCATTTATGGTTACGAAAAGACTCACGTTCGCCATCTTGTTACTATACCGCCCACGAAATATTTTCTTGTTTAAATGTTTCAAAGATAATAGGCAGGTATGTGGGAGTTTCTCTTTCCTGATACCTTTTTTCTGGGTATGAAGATAATGTTTTCTATGTATGAAATGCCACTACTCTAATGAAATACCTTATGTAATGGATATCACAGATTTAAAACGAAAGACGAAATTCTTACTTGTTTCCATCAATATAAGATTTCTTCACAAATAGAGAAATCATACAATTTATAAAACACACAAATCACATTTAAATGTGTATATCATGAAGATTTGTAGAGAATATAAGGAGTATTCATCTTACCAGTAATTTAGTGTTCTTAATTTGCAGTGATTGTTAAGTACGCTCTGTTACTGTTAATGTAATAGACAATCAAACGCTTTTTAAAATTGGAAGCCAATAAAAAACGTTTTTTTATTGCGCTATTTAAATTTTAGAACAAAAAACATGGTGAAATGCTGTTTATGGGTTATATGTAGTACACTCTTAAGGGAAAGCGTCACATTTTGTTCACGAGTCTCAAAACTTACATGTACTTAGGTAAAAAAAATTCGTAAGCAATATGTTAATGAACCTCGTGGTTGACTGCGACTTAACACATTTTGGTATAAAAAACGTCAGTGCCTTCTAAAGCTCACCTTTGACATTTAAATTAAGCTGTTGCGTAACGTAATCTTTTAAATAGTTGCTAGGCAGAAAAAAATAAAGTTATCACGATTTTAGACCTGTCAATTTGTGAGTATGTACGTAAAATTATTTTTTTATCACAACTTCTAAAATTTATAATGGGTAGGTAATCGCGCGGCTTCTTTAAACATCTGAATAATTGATGCATTAGACCTAGAGACATCACGTTATCAAAGATAATAAAAGCTTTGGTATCTAGGTCTGTACCATTACCTAATTATCAGGTACAAATACGTAACATACCCTCTTTGGCACCTGTCGAATTTCAGGCTATAGCGCCAATCGCTTAATAACTGCGTGCGCGAAGATCATTCGCGGATAATAAAGTTCTCAATTTATGAATTGCTAAAACACTTCGTGCCGCCAGTGTTTTAGTCATATAAACAAAATAAATAAACTCTAACCGGGCGTGTAGAGCTAATATTTGCCGTACGTCCGGAACGACCTCAGAGGAAAAGAAGCGACGAACCCACGCCAATGTCAAGCACCTACGCTATGTTTACATTAATCATTTTATACGATTGTCACGTAAAAACTGGGTCGGAGGCCGACTGGGACCGCTGGGCGTTCGTCCCATGAACGATGACGTCGCCGCCGCCGCGCCGTGGCGTCGCCGGACCAATCTCAATGAGTTTGACAAACGATTTCTTCAACTTATGTTAACTTTAAAAAATACAATGTTATCTAAAATACCTTCATTGAGTATTTTTATATGCTACAATACATTATGACAAACTTAGAGGTGTAAGACCCGAAAAACAGAAATGATATGACCTCCTTTTATTTAAAGAGTCTTTCTTTAAATAGATGCGTAGGTACACTTTTGGTTTATTCAGTTGCTGTGATGTGTCACTATGTCATGTCCCGTCCTAGATTATTTTTGCTTTCATGTTGGTACATGCTTACTGCTTTCTTCTTCTTATCCGATTACAATTTGAACAGAAAAATAGCCTCCTAATAGTATCGAAAGAAAATAAACGTACAAAACAATCTTTCGGTTGAAAATTATGATAAAAAAATATAAGAGATAGATAGATATCACCTGAAATGAGACTGCTATCACTAAAAGTGGATTTTTCCGTATTTCATGCCTTATCGACGCACTAATGAGGTCATTGAACTGTTGCGTGATTCAAAATGGCCGATTGCGTCAAATGAACCAAATCGCTGATAACATCTAAGGTGACGAATATTTACGTGGGTTGGTGAATAGATACGTACACATAATACTTTTCCACGCATGCGCAGAATTCAGATAGAGGTAATAATATGACACTTCTATTTTGGAAAGATTGATGCTTCCATTCCCGCCATTAGTTTTATTTAACGTCTAGTTTTTCTAACTTCCTTAAGTCGTTTACTATTTTTGAATTAAGGCTCGTGTCTGTAGAGTTTAATACAATAGGTAATTACTTAAACACAAAACTACCTAAGACATGTAACCTAACATCAATTAACGCTACACGTTTTATACTGCTAAAAGGAATTGTTAATCATATTATGAACCTATAGGTTATCTGTTAAAGGTTTTTCCACTAACTAAGATGTTCTATGAGGAAACTGTTTAGAGAGTTGAATCAAATTGGTACTAAGAGATTTGTTGTTCATTATATGAAAATAATTATCTATTGTTAATTTTGAATAGCTAAGTATTTATTTAATTTTTCTTCAGTTTTACTGACTTGTGTATTTTTTTATTTGCAAAACGCATGTCAATGTTTCGAAAGTATTCATACGTAATACGAAAAACCAAATGCTATTATTGTACACCTATTTGTAAGGGTAGCATTCCCATAAACTTAAATAGCGCTTAGTAAAAATAAATTCCTAACTTTTACATCGTCACTAAAGAGAATATCATAAGTTTTAATCACATAAAATCAGAATACCAGTAAAAGCATACTTATGATACTGATTTTCCTGTTGAGTCAGAATTTGAACCCCAAAAATAGCCCGCGTTTTACCGAGAAATCTTTCTTTTAAGGATGCTTCTAAGAAACGAAAGCGCCGCACAACCTCTGAATTAATTGCAGACACCACCCTAATTCAAAACTTTGCCTTCAAAAAAAAATCTGAATTTCTACTTTACTGGTATTTTTGAACACAAATTACTTCAAAAAAAATATTCACATGAGGAAGGGGAAATTGACTGTAGTCGGAGATTAAAATTAATAATGACATTGACGTTGACATTGACAGATTGTGCCTGTTTACTAATTGACAGCTGTTAACGCAAATCATATTATAATAGCATAGGTAATGCTTATTAAAAACTCGTCAGATAATAAAGAAACTCGTTAAACGCAAGTAGTAACGCTAGGTACCTACTATTATCATATTAAACTTAATCATTCACTTCAATAATTATAAAAAATAATAAGTAAATGAAGCTTTATTTAATAAAATAATATGAATTTAAGTTTCTATTCTATTTATACTCATTGCTATTTCATTAAAAACGATATTGAATTCGGTTACTCATCAAATCATTAGAGATATGGAACGATCCAATATTTAGGTAGGTATGTCTGCGTTGGATGGGCAAAATTAATTATTTTAGTACTTTAAATCCACACACATTACTTGCTGTTACGGTAAATATATTTTTTGTATTACTGTTAAAGTAATTTATTTTCCCAACCTTTACCTACTTAGTACAAAGCAAAGAGGCGCCTTTCGTGTCAAAATTTTACGTTAAGGATGATGTCGTCAAATAATGCACCTATGTGAAGCAAATACATTCACTTCAAAATAATAACAATATATAAAAGTACATAGATTCCCTGTAAGAACCTGAACAATGATCGACTACTAAGCTTGAAACAGCTAAGAATCTTATTTTGATGAGATTCCTTCTAAGTATGTGTAGGCTAGCAATCGGAAGACGGAGAGATTAATATCATGCGATTCATTTAAAATAATATTTCTTACTAAAGAGGATACTCTAGATATAAGATAGATACATATGTTTACATAAGTATTGTACATACAATACTTTGTTCTTAGTACACAAAAGTTTAATATGAAACAAGTTGAAGAAGTTCTTATATGCATATTAAATCACGTTTTGGTTCTATTACACTACCAAAACAACTAAGTATTAATGATGTAGCAAAATAGATTCAAACTGTGGCTTCTACCAATTTTCTCGCTCTGATTCGATGTTTTGTTGTGAGATGTCGCAAGTTGCTATAGAAAATCATAGAGCCAAGGTCGAAATGAGAAATCGTGTGAACTTTGACGTAATGTGGCGTATTGCTCCATACAATGTGTTCGAGTTTAATACCGCCGAAAGACTTTCAAATGTGGTAGTGGTTCCTTTACAATCGCATGATTTCACAAATATTTAAACAATAAAAAAATATTATCTTTCAAAACTATTTTTTTGGAAATATAAATAATAATATAACATTTTTACTTAAGAATAAGTTTTTTTAATTTTTCCATTTATGATCATGATGAACTATAGGTATATAGGTATATTTACGTACGTATGTATAGGTACCTATATTTAAAAAAATAGTGAAAATTTTGATTGCTTTTTTAGGCTTTAAATGTGTAGTTTACCTTTTCCATCAAATTGCTACATTTATCGAATTATTTTCAAGAACAAATCACTGCTATACTTCAACAGTGCGACTGATGACGAGCACGCGCAGCACAAACGACACCGCCTCCACCGTCAGGAACGTGCGCGTGCGCATATAACACGCGAACAATGCGCAGGAGACGACAAAAGGATACACGCATAGTCAACTTTACGAAGTTACATTATGCCCTCTATTCTTAAGGCAGCAAGGTGACTTATTGTGTAAAAAAATATTGTGAGATCCTAATCTCACCCGTTTGCACATAGAAACCGGGTTTATTTTCATGCAAAATACGTACAAGTACCTATTGAACTACTTACTATGCAAGCAGTGCTATCAACGTAAGTAACTTTAATTTTCACGAAGCTAACTAAGATCAAACGTAGGTGTCTGACTTATCTGATGATGAACGTACATGTGGGAACATTTGATGGTCAAAAACAAATAAATTAATGAGATGACATTAATTTTACAAGTAATAATACTCGACCGGCTAGTGATGCGTGAAATCGATTTAACTGGCACACCTACATTAATTGTCAAGCTTATTTAAAAGATACCTTTGAATAATACGATAGCGAGTTGAACTAAGATTACTTTGTAATTAAACGTTATACTAAGCATATTATCTGAAAGGTTAAATACCTAACTCAAAGCCTGTGATTGTTCAAAACCAATGTAAAATCTAAAGTACACTTCGGTATAAACGTATATTTTTGAACAAAAAATATATGGTTTCTTCCACATAGCAAAATGGAATGGACCTGCAGTTAATCGGAATAAAAGAACAATGCCAGTTTTTCTGTAGAAGATAACATCATTTTTAATTTTTACATTAGTCTGTTACTCAGCATAAAGCGTTACAAAGTCATCTTTACAGATCGCTATTTAAATCTCAATAATGAGTTAAAAAAATAACTAGTTATTTGGTGGCAGTATTGTCAGAATCAACAGCTGGAACGTTGTAGTAAGTAGGTCGTGAGGTAGGTCACGGTTCGGTCGATCTGACAGAATTAGGTTGCCTCCCCCGCGCGCCCCGCCGACGCTCTAGTTACGCAGAGCCCTGGACGAAGCGACCAGCTTAGACCAAAACAAAGCTTTTCGTTCGCGTTAAATTCGGAGGAAAACTGCTTTCTCTGTACTATGTGATTATACATGTAAACCTTCCTCTTAAATCAGTCTATCTTTTAAAAAAAAACCCATCAAATTCGTTGCGTAGTTTTAAAGATTTAAGCATAAATAGGGACAGACAGACGGAAAGCGACTTTGTTTTTTACTATGTAGTGAAGCATGCACTGTTGAATTAGTTGGTAGGTACGTGGTTGGTACCACCACCTACGTATTTGAAAGAATTTAATGTTATTGAATGAAGCTTAACGACTTGACTCTTTGCAAAGCAAAAATTCAACAAATATTTTCTAACTAACACATAACACAATATTTAAAATAATTATAATATGTATCTATTTCAAAATAAAAATAAAACCCACTAGCAGTAGGTACCGAGGTAAGCTCAATTTTACTATAGGTAGTAATGTTTTATAACGCTCCGTCAAAATGAATCAACGTTTTATTTTCTTCTTTGCATTTTTATATTAGATACACCCAGCGTACCCAGCGATAAAATTGTATGCTTCATTTAATGGAAATTACCTTTTCACTACAATACTTGTACCAAAGGTACATAGCTTGATTTGACTAAATTAAATGAAACAGTTATTGCAATATTCACGAAAGGTCTAATTGACCGCTGCCCTTAGAGCTTTGCGTTATATGTTTTGCATCCAAGGCGTTCCCAACATATGTACCTATATACTGGAATAGATTTATGTATGTAAGTCATGAAAATGCCTTTCGCTACGTCTGAATGATAGTCATCTGGCTGTCGGGAGGCTGACAGGGCTCATAACATATCGGTTGCTTAACATTTCAAGGACATTTGCAGATACTAAACCCTGACCAGAAGTTTCAAACAATGTTTTTATTTCCAAACAACAACTTAACAGCTTATTTTATTGAACACAAATGGTTCATAGTTATTTTTGACACGCGGCAGCCTTTTAAGCCAAGTACAAGCTGACAGCGCGCCATGTGTATATTTACCCGAACCATTTGCAGCCACTTTTGTCCCCCTCATAACTTTAAAACTATTGCACATAATGATGTTAAATTTGGCCAATATATAAAAATCGGCAAGGTAAATATACGCTCCAAATTTTACTTCCCTACTTCAAACAGTTATTGAGATAATAACTTCCAAAAATTGCAATTTTTATACTGACTGACCTATATATCAAAACTATATCCCAGTTCCCGATGACCTAGAAAGTTCAAATTTGGCATACTGATAAGTAATTGGGTACATACTATAAGAAAAATCCGAAAGTTGTATTTTTTACAATTTCTTTAACAATTTTTCAATAAATTGTATGAGAAACATTTACTAAGTATGTACGATGACCTCTGTGGCGCAGTGGTAGGTATATGTACCGGACTGTAAAACGGATGGTCATGGGTTCGATCCCCAGGTCAGGCCGATATCGTTAAATAGTTTTTTTTTTGTTTTTCAAAATTGTCACGTAAATATTGTTTTGATAAATAATATAAGTATTTGCTATTTTGGACCACGGCAAACAGTTCAGGGACGGGAGGGCTACGCTACGATAATACTTGGACGCGAACGTGCCCGAGCGGGCCACAGCCGCTCACTCATAACAAATAAATAAAGGAAATAGCTCAAACAAAGTAAATTACACCCCGTAAATGTAGCGAAATACAGGGGATTAACAAAACCCGTTTGGTGTCGAATTAATTTTAAATAAGTACCTAAGCTACCAACTAATAATTTCTGTACAAAAAGTAATGATATCCCGTCAAAAACATAAATGTCAAATGAGAGCCAAGTCCAATATGATGTTAACAATAAAAGAAGTGAACTCTAAAAGGGTGCCAAGTTAAATGGTCAGTCAAGAAATTAATTTATACCAACATAAAATATTTTAAAACAACTTAATTATTATTTATTCTTATAACTTAGGATAATATATTGAAGTTTAAGGTCTGACTTGGCTAGTTGACTCTCTCTGAAATAAACAGAGATTTTAACATTGATCTATACGAAAATTTTAAAGGTAAGCTAACATTAAATTAACATTGGCTATCACGTGTAAAACAATGTGCACCACATGCCATGGAGTTTGCATTAACTAGGTAAACACAAGTGGGACATCTTCATTTGAATTTCATTAAGACCAGACGTTTTACACAAACACCGTTTTTTCCTTTACATTTTCTGACAGACTGTATCCAACTTTGTTAATCTTGAAAAAGTAATGAGTTTATGCAAGCTAGAAGCGAGACTGGTTTTAAAAATGCATCACCACTTAGAAATGTCCAGAGTCTGAGGTCTGCAGTCACTGGTTTGTGTAAGAAAATGTTAAGTAAATTATAAATCGATTCTTTTATAAGATTCCGTGGGTGTTGTTTCCAAATTATTAATCTGAAACGTGATAACACCGTTTTGCCTATTAATTGCTTAGTACCATACATCTAAAGCAGATTTTTGTGCGCACTTTTGTGCATCGTGAGAAAACGTTATATTTAAACCAAAAAACTCTTCATTCATAATATTCGCCTCGTTATAGCTTAATACAAAAGAAAATGACGTCATAGTTATCTAATCCACTTTGGTAAAGTGTGACCGTAGTACCCGCATCCTCATTGACTCGTCGATTCCGCTAATTTATATGTATTTATAAAAACAAGCGTCCGTTATATACAAAAACTATTTTTATACTAAAATATAGTAGATACGTTCCCAGTTTTTTTATGTTAAGAGAAGCCTCATATTTAATGAATAGCGATTTATGCCTTCACAGGTGTTTAGAAAGTTTTGATGCGTAACATGATCACACCTTTACGGAGCACGAAGAAATTTCAAATATAAGAGTCGTCAATTTTGCTGTGTAGTTATCAACTATAACAAACTTTGATAAATGCGTGTCTCAGAAGTTCAGAGACTTAGTTCCAAGGCATAAATCATACTCCTCAATTTATAAAATAACTTATAATTATTTATTTATTATTTGGTACAATTAAAGTAAAATTAAAAACTTTGTCGTCCGAAAAAACGTTATTTTCAATATTACCCATGTTCCTAACTATCCTTTTTTGTCTTTATTAGGCAAATTTTACCTATATTAATATTAGGTTAACAATTAAATTGCATTTCCATACTCACATTTCTAATTATTTAATATTTGTTTTTTTCAGGTAAGAAACAATTCTCTACAAAATAGCAACATGGTAGGTAAGTGCCTTCACGTAATACATATATCAAAAGAATAGGCTCTTTCTAGAAGTCAGATTCCTGAAAAACCGACATAGAGACGTAACATGAAGATGAATGGAAGTCCGTAGAAATAAAATATCACCATCTAGTCAAATAAGTACGTGGGCATAAAGGGCAAACCTACAGTATCGTTGTCCGATCATCAATTGGACTTAACTAATTGCATAACTTTCTATTAATACTACGGTTAAAAAATGATCATGGTAAGCATCGTTACTTTTTTTACTTCTGTTACTAATTAAACATTTAATTTCGATAGATGTAAGTAATTGAATTCATCTGTAATAATGGACTTCAAGCGATTTAGATTAATATCTCACCTCTTCAATGAAATTATTAAAAAGTTTATATTAGCTTTTCTTACATGACCTTATTTCAGCATATTAAGATAACTAGGCATATCTTTAAGACCTTTTAATACCATTGAAGTGTGTATTAAGAACATCAATAACCTCAATGTTATTAAATTATTTACCTAATACATATTTGCCTATCTTTTCTATCTTCGTTGAACACAGACACAATAGGTAGGTAGTGCTTAAATTAGTCAATGTCAGTACTTAGTCGCGTCGCCAGAGGGCGTGACATTAACAGAATCACAATACGAACGACGCGCCCTCTATTGTTAAATGACCTTTCTTTATGAAACACTAACACACAGTTTGCTGTGTGCTTGATACTTACTTGAACACAGAAAAATTGTTACAGTCGTTCTAAAGCGAACAAGAAACAACATTGTTGCATCAGTAGCTAATTAGCTATACATGTTTTAAGTTATAGGGTAAGCTATAAGAAGCAGCAAATCTAATGGTCTATGATCGTACATAAAACTGAATTTAGTAGGCAAATATTGAATGATTTGATTCTTCTTTCTGCTGCGTTTTGTTCGATTTCTTGTTATTTTTGTGGTTGTATCCTCGACATTTTGCGAAGATGAAGATACTACGTTAATTAATTCTAAAGGCTAATTTATTACCCCATTTCGATACTTTATTAGAACTTTAGCTAAACGAATCCTTCCCGAGTCAGTAAATCACGTCTTTAAAGCATTTTAAAGTAGGTATCAACATTTTCGCTGAAATCTTTAGCTGCGCTGCTGTGGTAGTAAAAAGTTGCAGTTAAACATACGAACATAATGTGCCACAGACCAACATCCAATGAGTAATGGCCCATTCTGCGATGAGATCAGCCTGGACAAAGCTAATTTTGTACCACACCCGTTCGTTACACTTTGTTGTGTCTATTAAAGAAGACAATAACTTTTGCAAAGTGCCGTAATTAAGATGGATCGGAGAAATAAATGACGTATGCGCACAGATTGTTAGTGGGTAGGAAACGATGTTTTGTCCATTTGGCGCTTTTGAATGTGACATTTAAAAAAATGGTTCATATTCGTTTTTTTTTAAGTTATTTACCGAACACACTCTTAAGTATCTCTATATTACTATACCTAGTTGAAGGAATTTTGTTAAATGTTTTTACAAGTTAGTAAATAAGTATGTCAATGAATATGTCATTATTTAAATTAAAAATACAAACAGTTTTCATGTCAATTTAAAACCTTACGCTACCCACCCTACTCGCAAGCAGATTAACCATACAACTAGCGCCATCTCCCGAAGCGCGTCTGAACTTGAGCGTGGCACATTTAATTCCGACATTGACCGATAGATGGGGGCACTAGTACAGCCAGCCATTGACGCCGTGCGGTAAACGAACGTTCTTGACTGGGCCAGCGAGTTCGCCTACGAAGCTATGACACAACTAAACGACTTGGTCGATGTTAAAACTTGTAGGTTAGCTAACGCACCGCATAATCAACAACATTTGCTCATCTTGTGCTTATGGGTTACAGTTTCAAACTCAAATGTTTTAATTTAAATTATTGTCTTTATCTTCAAGATGTTTTTAAGGGGTTTATGATTTAAAAAAAATTACTATGAGACTTTAGAATAATGGTATTATGTAAGAGGTATTCATTCATTATAGTTGTAAGTAAAGAAAGACATACCAAACTAATTTTAAATGCTGCAAGATAGTTTCATGGTAGTTCAGAATCCCGCTACTAGATGGCAATACATGTGGCGTAGCAACTCGTAAAATGAAATGAAAAATGATGTTATTTAACACTGAATTTAAAAACTGATACTTGTATTGTAGTAGTATTTGAAACATCGAATTAACGCTATTACGATAAGTTTGAGTATTTACAAAGTAATAGCTACATGTAGAGTGTCGTGCTGCCCACATTTTATATCTACCAAGCAACATAGCTCGAATTTTAATGGCATTCTTTATAGCTATAATGTAAGGAACAAAGATTTATTTTTAAGATTTCACTTTTAATGTTACACATAAAATAAAATGAACGCAATGAAACGGAGCTATTAAAATACAAATATTTCATATGAGGTTTTCAATTGACTTTTAAATAGTAAATATAAGATAAATTATCCTTTACGAAAAACTAATATGCTAAAACTTTAATATTCAAGAAGATAATTAGAATAATTACTATCAGGATCTATCAAAAACAACTTTAGATAAATAATCCGTGAGAATGTAATCAAATATTTTTTATTCGCTCCAATAATTTTATTATTTCAGCGTACTCAATTAAACACATACAAAAAATGTAATATTGCTCTCAACCCGACTAAGTATTGCTGTCTCTCTCTTTCTTAATTAGAAACAAAACTCAAAAGCAACGAGTCCGACTGGTTGTTTACTCACAGGGATTGGTAATTAACTCTGAGTATTTAACATAGTAGCAATCATAATTAGAATAAATTTAGCTTTTTTTTATTTGTGCATAGCATTATATACTTTTTATTATTTGAATGCACGTGGTGGGTAGGTATTTGGTAATAAAAGGTAGCGCGGTTTTTGAACTTAGGCAACTACTTAACTAATTATATAAACATTTGCTTTGCATAAAGTTTTTACCTTAAGATTTGTTACTTATCCATTTTTCCTTAAAAGCTATAAACTTACTAATTAAGTGGAGTTTGGAATAACTCATTAAATGGGTATTTCAATAATATGTACACTGAGTTATAAAAGCTTTGTCCAAATATGACCTAATGAGGGATTTTCTTCGTATATCTTATTACTAGCAGCATGTTATTTCGAACATAAATCGCTAGATGGCATTAGGTGGAAGACTAATTGGGTGAATTGCTATAATTCAGGAGGTATACCGCGTTTGAAGTGTTCAATTGAGTAATTAGAGGTAGACGCCTTCCATTATTCGTTTGTAAATTATTATAAATGTAATTATAGGGTAGTCACTGCGTGTTTACTTCGTCTCTACCTAAGATTAATTAAAAAAAAAATTAGATAAGTATCTACCTGCTTATAAAAAAAATAAGATAACCCAAAATTACGCGAAAAATATATGAAAGTTTGAGATACTATGTATTAATGTAACTTAGTTAATAACTTAGCAAATGTAAGGCAAGTAATAATAATTGGAGAAACTAATTGCACATTAATCTACTTATCTGACGTAAAGGGAAAGGTTAACAATATGATTTATGTAAATTTCTATTTGCGACCACATTTTATTGGGTGAGATATGCAACTAAGAAATAAATCAGTATTTATTTGCAAGTAGCTGCAACTACTTGTTACATGGATTTGCTATTTGGCTAGTTTCATCCTAATTATTATAAACGTGAAAGTTTGTGAGTATGTATGGATGTTTGTTACTCTGTCACGTAAAAACTACTGGACGGATTTTGATGAAAATTTACAGTTATATAGGTTGACCATCAGAATAACACATAGGGTACTTTTTACCGCGGGAAAACTTTTCATTCCCACGGGAAACCGACTAACACGCGAACGGAGTCGCAGGCGGCCACTAGTGATTGATATAATGCTAAGGTATGAATGAAGGTAATTTAGCTTTTGAAATTATTAAATTTAACCATTAATTAATTTTAATTTTGTTTAAAAGCAATCATAGACTTAAATATTCCGTTAAATTCAATTTACTTAAAGCAACCCTGCTTCTATCTTGTAAAATTCACGGATAAAACTTAATTATTTTTTCGTACGTTCCTATTTACGTAGTTTATTTTGTATCGCGTGGTATTCAATAACCGTCGCAGTTGATATTTAAGCCTGAAGTTAACTATCTTGAAACCGGTTCATACTTGAGCCCTGACATTCAGTTTATGGTTATTTTTAAACACTTGCATTGTGTTTTTTTCGTATTCTACATAGTTGGAGGGCTACAGTGTATAAATTTTACAACCGTTTTCGTGTCCTGTAGTAATAAAAAAACTTTATGACATTAAAATTCCATCAACGCCATCTATGAATTAGAATATAAAACTAGTAACAGATTTTATGGGTAGATGTCTCAGTGTTATGACTAATAGTACATTTACCTTCTATTGCACAACTCTATTATGATTATTATTTTTTTGTCCCAAAGTAGTAGAAAAATTAACAGACTAGTCATCTAGATACGAAAATCGCATAAGTATTTAAAGATAAGATTTTTTAAGAGGAAAAAATTTAAACTAACTGCAACACTCATTTTCTTAGGTGTCTATTCTTTTAAACAGACTGACGAAGAAAATTTTGTACTACTGACTGTCAGTAACTTGATTTATATAAATATCACGTCGCCACGGCCAAATTGTGGGTTTTTCTGTTTACAATACCAAAGTCAAATACCAAGTTCACTTCAAATTAATAGGTATTTTTAACACCTCAATTCCTGCAAGAGAAGGGTTTTAGAAGACATTATTATTATGAATCCAAAACAGCTCTAATTTATTAACATTTATTATTGTACCTACCCAGACGAGTCTACTCATTTTTTTATATCTTACTTTCTTACAAATTTTAAAGAATTTAAAAAAATTGTCCTGAGTTTAGTTGGACGCAAAGCGCAAGCGCCAAGGTGAAAGCAACATGGTGCGTTGAACTGCTACTAAATTCGGCCAAGGTCATCCCAGTGACATTAGTAGTGCGTCTCTATCACTCTCTATGCAGGCTTGTTATTAATATGTCCCTCTTAGACAAGTGGAAGAAGCGTCTATTCTATGGTCATCAATACAAATAAAGCAAATGGTAAATTGGCACGTATCATTTTGTAATATTGTATTATTGGAGATGTGATACTTAAAAAGATTCTAGCGAGTCTAATGACACTTGTGTAAAGGTGCATTACTTATTCAAACTACCAAAATGGGCTTTCAAGTGGATAAAATGTGCCACAAAAATCAAGCGAAAGTTCAACCCTCTCATAAGTTTTCAAAAATAATTTAACGGCGTATTTACAATGTTGATGTTAAAATCTATATTGTAAACATGAACGTTTGCTCTTGCATATGGCCGGTCTTATTTATAAATCGAGAGATCATCCGGAAGCGTTCGAACACAAGCTTTACAACCGACTAAAGAAAGTTATAAATCGAACCAGCGATTCGAAGATCGAACGTCGAACCGCGTTTAAAATCGGCCAAGGCCTAAGCGCGGCTACCGACCTTTCGCGTTAAAAAGAACAGCGAGATTCAAAAAAGGAATCGGCCGATTCTAGATTCGAACATTCGCGCGCTAGCTGTAATAAAACACGCATGTCGAAGCTAAATAGCATTGCGGAGTTTGTCGAACCTTAGCAGCTAAATCCGCCAAGGTCTACAGTTTGAAGGGCACCTCGCCCGCCTGCCTTTGTACACGCTGGTCGTTTACACCGACACGATAACAAAGGGTTCGTTAAAATACCAACACTGACTCATTTCTAGCCGAGATTGGGTAAAGCGACATAAAACATGTTTGCCCGAGATAACTGAAGCAAGTGCAATTAACATAAAAATAAAAAGTATCTTTCCAGACGATAATTCATAAATAATTGCGGGACGATTAAAAACAGCGTGATATTCGTCGTAAATGATGAAAAGGAGTTTATTTTTGGAGACCTCCTGATGTGATACGTGGAAGTTTGAAATGATACGAAATCTAATTAAAATAATACGGAATCTACAAAAAGAACAATGATACCTATACAAGGTGTATATCAATACACGATGTCTTAAGTTTTCGTTTTGCTCTACTGCATTGGAGATACCCACTCAACCTATAGTTCCCACAGTGTTCAGCGATGTTTGTTAAAGAAAAAAAAACAACATTTTTCTTAGCAAGACCACTCACGTACATGGCAATAGAAAACGAAAACCACAGAATCGTCGAGCCGGTAATAGACTGTAACGTAAGATACTCTGCCTTTTCCGAGCGATGGAATAAAAAGTGAGATACTTAGATGATCTAGATGAAGTTAAAGGTTTTTACGAGCTTTGAAATTTATTACAAGTCATTAAAATTACTTACAACTTAGACCTCGAGTATCAAAGCTTGCTTTATAACTTTTCAATATTTAACGTCTAGAAATAATTGCCTGTCACACACAAAAGAAGAACCACCAAAAATAAATCATTCCGACCTACACCACAAATTTCGCAGTGCATCGAACTCGGCAGCGATAATAAAAGTAAAGAGTAAATTGCTTTACGCTCCACAAACATTTACAATGGGCTGTTCCCTTGATGACCTACTTTTAGGTCTCCCCCGAGTACTTAGGGCATGCGGTGCAATGCCTGGACCTGACCTGCCCTAAGCATTCGCAGTTTGAGGCAAGTTAACTGGGTTATTCTGTGTCCCCTACTACATCACGTCCATGCCACAAGTTCTATTGATTGGCCTGAATTGAAGTAGCTGGGAGCACTGTTTTCGTTATTACTGTTAATTGTGCTTTTGTAATGGTTATAAAAAAGATGAAGTAGTAATTACAGATGGGTTTTAAGAACCGAATATAACATGTTCTGATTTTTTTATCATCTTTAGTTGAGGATTTGACAACATGCTTTTACCTACAAAGTCCAAAAATATTAGTGACAGAAACTATTTCTTTATAAAAATAACCCGATACGATCAGTTATTACTTTCGTCGACAAGTTCCCTGTTTCCAGCCGTCTAGTATTATCGATTATTTCGGAAAGTGACACTGCAGTCGGAATCGATCTCATCGAAGCCCCCTCGTCTATTTTTACCGCTTCATTGCCTACTCCCCTCACAATGCGCTTCCTGCCTTTTATTAAACTATCTGCATGTTTAATTAACAGACGCCTTGTACAGCCTGGCTCTCTTTACTTATCTGTTAACTTACAAACGCTAAACATTTTAAGAACAAGGTTGAAGTGCCTACGCTTTTGTGTCTGCATATGCGTTTTAGTGTCTGTTATCAACATCCTTTTATTTTTTTGACCTTCAAGTATTAAAATTAGATTCTTCTGATGTTGTCAAACCGAATCCCATTCCCTAACGTTATGTGTTCTTTTTCTATCGTCGTTGTTGCGTGTATGTTTGTCTCTTTCTAGAGGGGCATCTGGTAAAAACCTGCGGGTTGTTTATGCTTTGGCTGCGTTAGGTTTGATGTGTGTACGTGTGTAGTGGGATATCCGTGTAGTGCAGGGTTGGAAGCTTGTGTGAGTTTGGTCTACAGCTGGCTCATGTATGCATGTAGTTTAGTTTCACTGACTCTAAATTTATGCTTCCTCATGCACCAGTCTCACCTAACAATAAAAACCACGGCTTGGACCTGCTTGAAATTCTAAATTTATGAATTTGTTTCATTGAAAGTCAAATCTGATAAATGCTATCTAATGTTTAGATATTATGTCGGTTAATGGAATTGTAATCGGACGTAGCAACGTTGTCATTTTAATAAACATTAAATTGATAACCTCTTGTTGATGTCATTTACGCTTCTTTTGTAAGAAAAGCATCAAAACCGGTATGTGTAGCAAGAATAGTATCTTTTCTTATTTTACCTTACGCTTGCTTCACAATAGTTTAAACAGCTGTTGGTAGGTCATTGACCGAGAGCCAGTGCAAATTGTAATATTACACATTGAAGAAAACATTGAAAAAACTTATTGTTGACTAATCCCACAATGCAAGAGTTCTTGGAAATGCTTGGGGAATTCAAAATGTCGGATTTTGTAACAGTATTTTATATTTTTTTCATTTAACATTTTACCTATAATATAAATCATTAAAGTTTTGTTTTGTTAGTAAAATATAATCGATAGGCTAAACTCTCACATTAAATCAAAATCTAAATCTCTAGTAATATATGGAAAAATATTGTTGAAGTCAGATTTTGTTGTATCATGGTGGTTCATTAATTCAAAAAAACCCTAAATCAAAAGTGTCGTTTCCGCTAAACATTCGTAATGCATTTTGCCTGCGTACGCGCACTATGGGCAATGTTATGATGACGTCATTACACCCGGGGTCGATGCTCGGGCCCCTACCTGTTTTTTTTATTGCATCCCTGGTACGTGACGCAACAAAATTCCAGAAAAGGGACGATATCCCTATTTACGGTTAAAAGGGTCTGTTAGCTCTCTTTTAACTCTTCTACTCTTTTTTTGACCAAAAACAGATTCGAATGACGACATATTAGTAAAAGTAAAATCTTCCTGCAATTATTTAAATGTAAAGCCGCTCGAAATGAATAAACCATCGAATCATTTGTCCGAATTCAAATTACTCCACCATTGACGTCAATGGTAATACAACATGTAACTGTTCATAACATAGGATTAACGTGATCAATCCCTTTAGTTCCAAATCCAGATTGGCCCACATCGCGTCTGAAAGAACCGCAATGCCAAACCGAACAATTGTGTCGTTGGCCCAAAAATGTGTCAAGCAACGTTCGGCCGATGGACTGTAAATGTGTCAAGTTGAAGCCGGGACGTTCACCCTGGTGTTTACATTATCTTTACCGATGTGGAATGCTATGTGGCAAAGGACAAGGTAATGAGCACAGCGGTTTTGGGAACACAATTTTAAACCAAGTCAGTAGGGCCAGATTGAGCAGTGTTAAAAATAGACCCAGCAATCTTGTTACTCTCGCTATGCATTAATTAAAATAAATCAATGTTTACGAGCTTGTAATAAAGCCAAAGCCGATTCCCTAACAAGGTTTTAATTTCAGTTTTATTGTCTCGGTTTACTCGGGGAATGTTTCTTTTGAAGCAACAAGTTTTTGCATCGCTATTCCAGTTCCAAGTTTTTTTAAATCCTGCGACAGATCTGGTACTTGTTATTCAGCGGTCGTTTGGTTTCCTTCAAGCTGGAGAGAAATAATTATAATGGTGTCTACGTGAGAAATGCATAATTCATCAAAGTCCCTTGAAAAATATCTCATGGCCGTCGTCGGCGCAAGCGCATTATACTTTTAGATGGCGACCAGTCAACAACGTGAAGCAGAATCGGGAAAGTTTTACAATTTTTCAAGACAAAGGTGATGTAGATAATCTGTCGGGACAAAAAACGACAGTAGTAAATTCTGTCTCACAAAAGCATCTCTTTTCAAAAATCTAATATTTGAAAGTTTGTAGAAAACTACATATAAGTTTGTAGCGTTCATTTCAAATGAAAACTTAACTCCAGTAGTTAACTACGCAATAGATGTTTCCATTTTAAAATATTATAATCCTAGTCACGTGCGCCGCATATGTCCCTAGAGATTTGCACCTGCGCAAGAGTCGAAAGAATTTGTTCGTTTGTTCTCAAGACAAAAAATATCCTCAGCCGTACCTAGAATATTATCTAAACATTTAGTTAAAACTATAAGGATATCCACCGATTTTGTTTCATTTAACATAAAAATGAAAGTGTTTTAAAAATAATTTATAACCAAAGATCATGTTTGTGTTATTGAATACGGCTATAACCTTCATATTTTATGGGCAATTTTATATTTTGAGATATTTAACAACTTCAAATGTGACGTCTTATAAATTTAAAATGTCAGAACCCTTTCTGCATGGCTCATCAAAGCAACAGTTGAATAAATAATCATTTATGAGTTCATTTATATTTGTGATTCTTCATTTAATTGCTTTTCATAAATTGGATTAACGATATTCAAGAGAATGTATATCTTTTTCAAACACATCTATTTCCCAAAACGCAAACATGTTTAATAAAGAGACATGGCGTGTTTTGTTTAAATAAATTTATTTTTCTCTTTTAGGTTAGCTAAAGAAATTTCAGCCTCTCAAATTGCCGTGAGTTTTTTATTATTTGCAACATCCCTGTTTTTCTGTGCACACAATTCAAAACAAAAATCATATTTGTCGTTAACTGTTACTTAAATAATTGAAAAACCAACACATTTCACCTCGTCTACTTCATAAATTATTTCAACTTTAAAAGATTCAACTTGAACAGTCACTACGTAAATGAGGTTCGGTGTTATGCGAAGTATTTCAAACCTTATTATCTTGACCGTGCAGAGCTAAAAGTTTTCAAGTTCCCCAGCAAAGCGACAGATTCAATCCAGGTCATTTAGCACACTTCCATGAAAGCTCTGACGAAGATAACTTTGAAATGAGACACTGGGGAATTGCCGAAGTTTACTGGGAAAACGTGCACTTTCACACTTTCAAGGTATAACGTCCAGAAACTTGAAGACATGGAAACTGTTTCTACTTGTTACCGAAACTACCAGTTTTATTACACAGTTGAATATTTTAGCGATTCTTTGTGGGATTAAACTGTCTCCGCTACATTACTAACGCTCAATTTCTCATACGAAATAAAGAAGCGGGGAACGGCACAAAAAACTAATCTGTAATTCCTAAGACTGTCCGAAGATAACAAAACAAGCAGGGTTATGCAACATCCTGCTCAGCCGCTTATAAAATTGAAGGGTTAAGATATGCTATATGATATTGTGTGCGTTATATTGAGCCTTGATTTTTTCGGGGCTGACCCTGAACGAGCCGGCAGGTGATTAGGTTACATAAACTAAGCCCGTCCCTACTTCCTGACGCGGTGTGCATTTAGCTTCTCAGAAAAACGAATACGCAGCCCACCAGTTGTAGCCTTATTATGTTCCCAGCTTTTAGAATTGGGATGTACGCCCACAGATTTTGGTTCATTTATAAACCTAGAGATATTTAGTAATAGTAAGTCAATAACGTTACATGATATATTCGTTTTTAGATATTTACTAAGACTTTATTTGTGTCTTTTGTTGGAACTAAATGGTAACATTATCTTTTACGTCAAAGGTGTTTTCTGAAAATCTCACATTACCAGTGGGACATAAACATCGAAAATTAAAAGTTGCATCCCAGCTTTAATTATCCAGAGTGTTCTTAGGATCATTTGCTCTAAAACGAAGAAATAAAACTGAGTTGTGGGCGCACTGCCTTAGGTAGGAGCGAGAACAACTCCTAAACAGGTTTTGCCGCACGCGATCCGGCCCCACGAAGGACATGCAACGAATAAAAAGAAACCTAAATGCAGCTCTAGGAAACGCTAACCTTGGACGCAAGAGGCATGGCACCTGGTGTTTTTATTTTTTTCTCTCCCCCTCAAATTGCAAGCCCAAATTTAACTCTTTCGCTTTTGTTTTGGAATTCGGCCGTTCATTCAAGTTTACGATGTAGTTTAGAAATTTGGAAAGTTCGGAAAGGACAATATTTGAGGTGTATGTCGAGCGATGTATGGTAAGTAGTGAAGACGTGCGCATGACATTCAGTGTCGGTTGTTGCGTAACCGGTGTCGTGAGGAAAGTGAACGCAGCATTTCGAGGTCGCGTAGAAAGTTGTAGCTACCACTTGTCCGCTTACATCGACTTCCATTCCTATTATAACAATTGCGTCACATTAACAACTCTGTCACTGGAGCTTTGATGTATCTTTACTTAAACAACACAGCACGCTTAACCATACATGCAATCAAAACAACCAAGGCACGAAGATTCGAAATGTTGCGTAAGAAGTTGATTGAGCTCGACTTTGATAGGTACTGAAGAATGCCAAAAAGTCAGCGCAAAAAATTACACGTGCCGCAGCGGTTGCCTTGGGCTATTGAAATTTTGGCCATAACAAAGTTTTGCACATAATAGACTATTATTAATCTCAGATTGAGATACTGGAGTAAATTGCAAACCCAAGATTGGAAAGATAATATATTTCGGCAAACGTTTTCCTCCTTTCACTTGAATTTCAATTAAATTAACTGTATCAACGTCCATTAGTCTATACAAACTCTCAGAAGGATTATCTGGTTTTCCTCTTTACTTAACCATTATTTATACTTACATATCTCGCAAACAGAGCTCATTTACATATGAAACAAGGGATACGTTTTACAATATTTCGGTTTTCGAACAAGCCCTCTTTAGGAGTCCATTGTAAACGGAGTCAGTGCCTTTTTTAGTCAGCGCTTGTTTACTTGAAATGCCAGACCTTGTTAAGTAAATCTTATGTCTGGTTATTGTTATGTAAATGCACGTATTACTTTAACAAAGGTCGTATTCATAAATATAAAGATTTTTCATTTAGTTTGGTTCGAGAGGATGAAGGCAGGAAGATGCGCGTTATCTTTCAAGCGAGACTCAAGTGCGTTATCAGGCCAAATGTTTGATCAGGTGCTCGTAAGGAGCATACTAAAAAACTGTATGAAGGCATTATCCAACTCAAGGTCTGAGAATGTTGGTTGTATATCGTCATGTCTTTTTAGTCCCTTCGCATATCGAATTTGGTCGGTTGCCAAGTACCTAATACAAATTTAGGTAATTTAATCCTTATTTAAAGTTTAGGTAATCCAAGCTGTTCTGTAAAATTAAGTAAAGTGTGAGTACTGCAAACACGCAGAGAAAAGTGACCAATTTTAATATGTAGTTTCAAATTAATTTATTTTCTTGCCTCCTCTCACCGATTAAATTAAATAGTTTATAATAATTTGTGGCAAATAAGGGGCATGAAAAATTATCAGAATGGAACTCTCAAAGGAAAATACATAAAGACAAAATACGATAAAAGGCGATTTCTAAACCATTTTAATTAATATTATGCAGCAGCTATTGTTTTAAACTTCTCTGGTAATAAACGAGGATTGTTAAAACATTCTTGTGGACTGCAAAAGGAATGTCAGACGGTGCGTATGATTCATTGGAAATTTTATTTGTGAGCGAAAGCTGCCGCCATGTTCGCCGGACCAGTCCTTATTAAACATTAATTACAAATTAAAAACTTCATGTCAAGATCACTATCGCTGCAGTTATTTATCTCCAAAGAGTATTTTCTACAACAAGGAGGTAAATTTAGAAACATGCAATGATTCTTGAGTGTCGGACCATGTTCCAAACTGAAATCCCTCAAAATTGGGACGTAGTATTAACTAGACGTGTAGTTTTTCGTGAGTTTGTGCCATCAACTGTGTGGGAAATAACGGAGATCTTTCTTAATGTGAAGATAACAGCCGAACGGTACTTAAAAGTATAGGGCTTGGAACCGAAGAGTTAAAAAAGAAAAACGATCAACTGCATTATTACAAGATAGCGAAAATTACAGCATTCAGTAATTTTATTATCATTATCATCAAGAAAATCTAAAGACAAATATGATGCCAGCTTTAATACGAATAGGTTCTGCGTGTAAAAGATTTATTACGTTTAGAAATATCAATCATCATTGTTTTGCGAATTATTGTGTTCGGTTCAGTGCCGACGGAAAACAAAAACTACAGCTCTGTCACGGAATCACATTCATAGACGTTAGCATTTTCCAGGCAATTAAAAAAAGCTCTTGCTCACTTCCCATGACGTTATGGATAGGTGAATTTGATGTTGTTATGAACTTTATAGAGATAGGAGAACACGTTACGTTACAATAAGACAGCCACTTGAAAATATTGACGGAGGCTATTTTGAAATGAAATTATTAAAATGCAATCAGGTAAAATGCCTAAAATTGGTATCTTCGAAGGACGTAATTAATTTGGACAGGTTGTGACGATAAAAAGTAATGATATAAATATCTAGGAGGAGGCGCGAACAGAAATTGTAGCAAAGAAGTTATAAAACCACGAAAGTTTTAAATATTAGGTAAAGACATAAGCAAATTTAACAGTACCTTTTTGCCAGGTCATTACAATAGTTTCAAAGTTCTTTATCCTCTTGGAAAGACGAAGAGAATGACGTAACTTTACATGTGTCACTACTCACGTCCATTGTGAACTGGCACTTTTACGTTTTTTACAATTTAATATAAAATCTTGATTATTCTCGACATGTCTGGAAGCCTTGTAAAATTGATATAATTCAATAATATTTAACAATACAAACGCAAAGGTTTTAAGATCATTGATAAGCTGGTTTATATACCAACTTCCCTGATGCGGATTAGTTAAGAGTATCAAAGAGATACAATAAATATCCCACTACAATATTGGCTATTGGCCTTGATCATGCGCCGGCGCAGACCTTGAGCATATGTTCAGTGGAACGAAGCGGCAATGTGCGCAAAGGCATTAAACCGAAGCATATTCCGACCAAGGCAATACATATTTTTTGCCTAAAATTTGCAGCCCGATCTCATAAAAAAATCTGTACCACCAAGTTTAGTGTACCGCACTTCATTTAGATTCTGGTTTTAAGTTGAATCACCTCGCGTAAAGGCTGTATCAATAGAATAATTACCAACTTCATTTATTTACGAATTGCTGCGAATACTTATTCAGAACGAGAATCACATTTTCATTTCATAATCGAAACGTGGTCTTGACTACCGAATTATTAGATTATATCGCGCTCGCAAACAACAAACATCTCTTACTTTGGAAAAACACATTCAACAAAGATTAATCACTTTGTTGCTCGGCTGTTTACAATGGAACTAATCATGGAACGAAATCTCTAGAAATTTCGAAACAGAATGTACGAAAAAATTTGATAAATCAGATTTGAATGGATTAAGATTTGATTTGGGAATGAATTCGGTGACGCGGCGGGTTTTATAAATGCTGTGGAGATTTAGAAGGTGTCAAAGAATTTAAGAGGTGTCAATCATGATAGGTAATCCTACAAACGGTGGGATTATATCACCACCATGACAAACACATTAGTCATTATGGGACCGTCATCAAGACCACGGTCTCACCCACACACAAAACTTGACTTGGTATTGTCAATATCACACCTTCATGCTATATTGACAGTATTTGACAACTTTAAAAGATAACGCTATATTTTTAGACTCGTTTAAATTCGTTTCAAAAACGTTCACTTATCTGCTTATTTTGTATCGGGTTTCCTCAAAATTGTTTTTATAATTGAAGTACCATCTTCAGATTTTATTACGAATCTTCCTTGATTGGCTGGCAATCAATTATCCACTTTAGAAGACAAAAATGGACAATCGCTACAAACTTGTTCTATTTTTGAAATTACATCTTGAAGACCATTAAACTTTGGATGAAAAATATTCGGCCTTACCAACTTATTTACATGTTTTACCTTATCATTATTTATTCTCTGTCAATGTCATCAAGTTGCTGAGAGAGGGCAACGCACTAGATATCTGTAAACATAGAATATTACGCATACATACTAAACTTTGTATTATATTTGTGTATCTCTACCCACACATACATCACTCGTGTTTCTACTTCTGCTCTTAACCACTGGCGGACTGAGGTGCGGATTACGATAAAAATTGGATTTATAATTCATTGCCCTTGTTTTGTTGTACATCAACCTATACAGTGTCGTCATGAGTATGACATGCGGCTTCAAGGTCGGTTTTTTTATCGTCGTGATACCAAAACTAAACGAATTCCGTGTTAGACGAATCTTTTTTAACATTTCGTATAGATTTTTTATTCGTCTTTTATGTTATTAGAACTATTGATGAGTTCTACTTTATTAAGACGTTGATCACCGATAATCAACTTGTTGTAGGTAAGATACCATCTTTTTACATACTTTCCGTGACATTTTACTTAATCTCATAGAGTTTTTGATTTCTTGTTAGCGTTAACGTCTATTTGTACTAGCCCCTTGAGCTAATGCTTCACCTTCGTGACAATTACTATCAAGGAACCTTAATCCGAAATAGCTTTCGTTCTTAACCATTCTACATTTAATTAAAATAGTTGCGTCATTATTTTTTATAATATTTTACCATTGGTCGATATATGGTAATTAACATTTATTAATTAAATTGCTATTAATTTCAACTTATTCTGGTTTGTATCTCGAATTCTAGATAAGCAGCTTTATTTAGCATTATTAGTTTTTTTGTACAGCATTACATATTATATTGGCAAGTTATCCGCTCTTAATTACATTATTTTATTCAAAGTAATAAGCATAATAAATTAAGTAATTAAGCTATTTATCTGTTAATACGCTATATACGTATTAACGTCTGAATTTTATGTCGTTTCTCAAGGCTTAGGAGACTCAGTTTTAATTTACTAGGTACTTATTTTAATTGACTAGGTACTAACTTATTTTCAATAATTTTATAGGTACGATTCCACATATAAATTTATGCATAGTGTTGACGCAAAGTTTCTATTAAGCAGATCGTGACTCGATCATAAGAAGACAAATGCTAATTGATTTATACTTGAATATCCATTTTAAAATACAACTTTTTGGAATTTATTACTCTATATGAAATCCGTAAGCATCTTTGTTTAAATGTTTTATTCATCTTCATATATTTGTTTAGGTACTTATTATGGAGTAGTTTTTAAGTAGACAGTAAAATTGCTGATTGCATCCTGGCGTTTCATTGTAAAAGATCGATCATTTATAAAAGTACCAACGCTGTAATTAAGTGTTTCCACATGCCAACCTTTATGTTCCTTGCTGATCTTTTACTTTAACCTTTACATATTTTTTTTCTTTATCGTTTAATTTACGGCCAAGCCTACTGATTTAAGACCCTATCATGGGAAATTACGTTACGAGTTCGGCGATATATCTCTAGTTCTAAATTTAAACTGCTCGTCGTTTTTAGAGCAGAGCATTGAGTGTGCCCTTCCGTTATAAATATTTTTGTATGGTGTGTTAACCGTTATTATAGAAAGTTAACTTTTTTAAGTTTATCCGTTAAGAATATAAACTGTGTTTGTTTACTTGAGTTGTTAGCAACTTCGAACAATTTTTCATGATGACTTACTCTTAAATGTTATGTTTTAATGACTTCAAGTCATTTTTAATCAGTATTTTTATGGAAAAGAGTGTTTTATGGTTAATGAACCTTTATTACAAGCAGTGACTGAATTTAAAATATATTTGTTTAGCTGCGACTTTGATCGCGTGAACATTTAACTAAATAAAAGTAGGAATGACTCTCTGATAATGTTACTTTCTGCTGGTGTAAGATTTTTTAAATTACTTTTTGCCTACCAACAATCTAAATTTGTAATTGCAATGCTTTTTTCTGGTTGCCTTCTTCTTTAATGACTGACCAAATTTAAACATTAAATTTCAGGATTATATTAGAGGCACATTGCAATTCTTTAGAATCTGTATTGTTTTCTGCACTGAACTCATTACTTTTTATCCTGTAGGTATTGATATCGCATTATAAATATAGATTTGAATCTATGACCCCATATTGACCTGGGTACAATCGCTTCATTAAATACATCACCATTCATAACAACTACGTAATCATGAATAATGTATTTTCAAACAAAAAGCATCCAATGAAAATCAAACGGCTTTTTGATTTGAATTTCGAACGGGGCGTTCAAAAACGTGTCATACCCACGGAGGCTAGGCGTCGATTCGAGACTTCGTGATATTTTGAATTATTCCCTATTTAAATACAACTGTTTAAAGGCTAAACCGTTGTAAATAGGTAGGTAGAAACAAGATAAAAAAAAATACATTTTTAATCCATTTTAATGTCCAATAATACTAACCTAGGGCTAATCAAGATACTTAGCGGAGTTTATAAAATTACACAGTGGTGTGAGACATGAAACAAGCTGCAATTATTTCTAGCCATCTTGTTATTATCATTTAGCTTACAATCTATTTACTATTTCTCTTTACTTATGTCAATAAGTATTAAATTTTCTGATTGATTTCACTAAAAAATAAAATATTATTATTGATTTCACTAAAAAATAAATAACTTAAAAGTACTAAAATGTTTGTACGAAATGAATTAACAACGAATAGGTACTAAATAAGTTTTTTTTATTTACAGGTAAGTTCATCAGCTCATCAGAATGCAAACAATTTCAAGCCTACGTAAGTCCGCCCACACTAAGGTACCTCTAATTTAATTATGAGATAGAACATTTTGTTTATTTTTTGTCTATTTAACTTAGTAATAATAGTGGGAACACGATTTAGGCGCAGATCAAGAGCATTGATCTAAAATTACGCTTAGATCACGGCTTTATTGTATAGATAAAAATCATTGTCTTTTTTATAGACTATCATTGAATTGACTTGCATTAACTTTGTAACGGTAGAAAAAAAACATTTGTTCATAATGATTTGTGGATCCATTAGGTTTATTCAATTTGAAATCAGATAAACCTATCTATATAGGTACGAATTACGTTTTATCAAATGTGTTACTCGCATAAAGTTTTGTGGTACTATGCCAGTTTTTATGATTCTCCACTACACCTAATTAAGAAATCCCAGGTGTTTTTTCACTGGTTGGTGTGATTGCCAATTTTTTTGTTAACTTCCGTCAAGAATGTTGATTTATGATAAAAATATGTAACTCAAATATCCTGCTGTATTAATACCTATAGAAAAGCAAACCAGTTTTAATTCACTGCTCTATAATCTGGTTTAATTCGGTTTTGAAACCACGGACGTTTATTACACATCAATTCGAAATTCGATTCGTTTTTCTTTTTTTTCCTGCCGCAATCGATCGCGGTGCACCTTTTGTTATCTTCGAAATTTGAATCAAGGTCTGAAATATTTCCACGATTGAGTTTTTATTCGACCTCAATATTGAATCGTGGATTCCTTATCGTCGATCTGAATAAAATCAAATCCGCCAAATGTGATAAGGCTGGTCTAAATTCGCGAATGCTTTGTGTAAACAGAGACAGATGTTTGTGATATCGGCGAAGTGGAGCAAGGGCGGAGTAACGGTCGGAGTTATCGCAAGGTTGCCGTGAACGTGCTGGATTTAAATAATATATCTATGCGCAAACGTTATGACAACTCCGCGAATAGTCCCCCTGAGCATCTTGAAACTTTCTCTTGTAAAAAGCAAAGGTTTGGCAATAACCGCATGTTGATAAATATATGCAAATAAGTTATTTTTTTCAGTTTTTAAGTCTTGTGGTTCCTTGCCACTTAACATTTTTTTAGTTCCTTTTTGATCTTATTAGATTTCATCTCTGTTTACAAGTACTTTAATGCAGTTTTTTATATACCTACATTTGCATAATCTTTTTATATACCCTTGTAAATATGGTAGTTTGTGATAACATTTTATTTAGCCTTTAACCGAAAGAAAGAACTTAATTCCAAAATCACAAGTTTTGCAAATCAGCCTAAAAAAGTTAACGAATTCAAAAAAAGTGTATAATTTAACATAATTAATGCTTATTTAAAACATTAAATAAACCTAATTCTTCAAACACGAGTATAAGGTTTAAGTATGTTATTTTTGTAACACGCGAAGCTTCATTAAAATGTATAGAAGGTAAATTGATTAAGTAAGTGTCTGTAATATTTTAAACTTGATAGATAAAAAATTGGATAGACAAAATATTACCTATGGAAATAAAAGTAAGTATGTAAGCACGAAATAACGTAAAATTCTCCTAAATGCATCTGCTTTCAAAATTCTAAAGGTAAGCACTGATATTACCAGCGCAAACAATATTCGACACGGAAGTCACAAGTCATTATATAACCTTACCGGCTTGTAATGATACTCAAAAAAAGGGAGGTCGTACATTTTATCATATATTTTTTTGTAGGTAAATTAACCGCGTCTGGTAAATATGTCGACGGCAATGGCGCATCAAGGTTGACCTCGAAGATAAGACGCGATAATTTGGGACATGCATGTTTTTGTACTCAATTAAGGATATAAACGTTCTGCCGAGTGTTCCAGTTTTAAACTTTTTGGTTTTTTTTTTATAGAACGCTATTTTCGTAGGCATTGATAACACTTACATTGCCGTTTCGTACTGGCAGTTTGTAACGGTTGCAAACGCGATAAAAAAGAAAAAAAGCATGAAGATTAAACCGCTTTTCAGGCTGTATATCTGGCTGGGAGCATAATAAATATAGTCAAGTGCAATTTAACACTGAAATAGCCGTGTGTGTGACGTTATAGACGACCTGCGTAGCCTTGTCCCCATTCAGTGGCCCAGTTCATCGAGAAGTAAGCAGGATGCAATTTTTTAAGGTTGATATAGCTGAAATTAGGTTGCTAACCTCTTTTATATGTATGCCAGCGCCATGACCTGTGACTATTAAAATAATCACAACGTGCAAACCCATTTTGTTGTTACTTATAGCTTTAACTAACTATTTTTTTTGTCTCTTACTACTATCGAAAATACCTTCTTCCTTATAAATAGATGTTTTTATCATTGTAGTTTTTTTTTTTAATGAAAGAAGGTAGAGGCACAGATGCAATGCTTTATTATAAACTAGCTTTTAAATTTGGAGTAAAACTCCTTTCTCCGTACTATGTAAACCTTCCTCTTAAAATCACACTATCCGTTGCGTAGTTTTAAAGATTTAAGCATACATAGGGACATAGACACAGAGAAATCGAATTTATTGCACCTATGTATAGAAGCCCATATCTCATTTACCTTAACATTTCAAACTCACAATTGAACTGCACGTAGCTATCCATTATCTTGTGACCTCATTACATTACCATCGTTCATCTGACAGCGCTCTATTCTTCGAAGTGACAGTGACAGGTAGGTGTCACGTTGACAGCTGAGTCGGATGCGAACCGGTCAAGGTCCCGCGACGGAAACCATCGAGGCACAGTCGATAATTAGCAATGTCAACGGCTTGTTCGAAAATTGAAATGCAATTTACTGCAATTATAATTAAGAACCAAACATTTCGGTTTTGTGTCATATATTTTTTTATTTATCATCTCTAAGTTAATAAACCCTATACACTTAAGGAGCTAGGTTTCAAAAAGTCCCTACCTCAAGGTGTCCTTACCATATATGTATGTTAGACAATAAACAACTAGTTTTATCCAGGTGGTAGGTGGTCAACGGCTAAGATGCACCTGGTAACATCTCAGTAATTATATTTGTTGCGGACAATGAACACAATTGACCTATAGTTTATAAGTTTAGAGTTTTGATTAGTTAAATTATCAAATGTTTGCTCCGCGCATTAGGCGCTATGTGAAAGCCATCAAATTGTATATAGTAAGGACCATTTGTAAGAATTTTAGTCAGTCTGAACTTGAGCTTCGATGAAACAAGAAATAAAGAAAAATACAGTCCACTACCAGATCGCGAGTTTTATTGAAGAAACGGAAGACAAAGATAGGTACCCCACAAGTTTGTGGTCCTATCGGAGCCGGATCAAGAACAACAGCTCAGTTCGACTCGAGGCGCTAACAAGCTGCATGCAAGACCGGTACCTCGTCGAACTAAGAGGGACCGTGAGCCACGTCAAGCTTACGCCATTGGAACAAGGGACCAGCAGAACCGGTGCCTTATTGATCACGAAAGGGGCCGTATACGTGAACTACGATCGACGCGTGACGTTGTCAAGACCTACGCCAGAGCACGGGGTGCTTGAAGATCACCCAACGGTGCGACGAGCGACGTTGTCAAGACCTGCGCAAGAGCACGGGGTGCTTGAAGATCACCCAACGGTGCGCCGTGTCTTCGTGTCAAGAAACACCTACGCGGTCAAGTCGCGGCTTATGTTCTCGAGCTGCCCTACGGTGACAAAGGGCTCGAAGCATAAGTAACGCCGCAAGGCGGTGTGGTGTGTTTGTGCAGCACCACCAGTCGGTCTTAGACTGAAATCGCACTTTCACGCCAGTAAGGGACTCGTGTTACGGGGGCCGGACTGTAGGCACTGCCGACGCAATCGGACATTCCAGCCGATTGCTGAGCACCTCGTACTGCGTACTCCCCTCTGCTGGGTGAATCCACCCCTTCCTATCCTGCAACATCCATCCCTGAAGGAGCATATACTGGGGTCAAACCTAGTCCCTCCTGACGGACTGCTAGGGCCGATTAGGTAGGTAGGGAATTAGGGGCTTGCAAGTGCCGAAGATGACCGCGCGAAGCCCACCAATCACCAGGAAGAAGGCAGCCATGCAGGCGCAGATCTATGAAGACCCGCCAGCATCTCCATCCGAGACCGCACCCGACCGAACCGCACCCGACCATACCGCGCCCGAACATCAACGAACCGCGACCGAACGTACCGCGCCCGACCATACCGCGCCCGAACATCAACGAACCGCGCCCGAACATCAACGAACCGCACCCGAACGTCAACACCTACGAACCACGACCGACCATGCCGCGCCCGAACGCCAACGAACCGCGACCGCGGCAATGGAAGGAAGAGAACGCGAGCCACGAGCGCCATCTGTCTGTTCCGGACGATCAACATTATCAACGACTCTGCGTTTGCGCCAAGCAGAAACACAAGCGGCTATACGACTAGCAGAGATACATCGCCAAGAACTACAGATAGAGGCAGAACTAATCAAAAAGAACTTAGCATTGGAAGTTGCAATGATTCAAGAGGATACCGACCAGGAAATAGATTATGGAAACAAAAACCTAGCCAACGAGGAACGCGTGAATGAATGGTTTGACCATCAACAGACACGGGGGGAGTTGAGAGAACCTGATGTAACTCCTCATCCGTCGACAAGTTATCCTGTGATGAATACGCCAAAACAAGTAACAATCCAGCAAACGCCCAGAGCTAGATCGCCTACACCGCAAAGATCGCGAGATCGAGGAATTGATCGCTTAGCCGAGGCACTGGAAAAGATGACTCGACATCGCGCGCCACCAAGACAAACGCAGGATTTGCCCATATTTAGCGGTGCCTCAAGAGAATGGCTACCTTTTAAAATAGCAATGAAAGAGACGACCGCTCTTCATAAGTTCTCACCGTCAGAAAACTTAGCTAGACTGCGAGCATGTTTGCGAGGAGAAGCCCGGCAAGCAGTATCGGGACTTCTTTGCATGGCATCAGACCCAGCAGTCATTATGCGAACATTAGAGCAAAGCTACGGACGGCCTGAGATGATAGTCGATCAAGCTTTAGAGGATATTAAGAAACTACCTCGACTTGGAACGAGCGCTAACGAATTGAACACGTTTGCTATCAAACTTCAGAACATAGTTATGATAATAACTGGAATCGACGAACATGGCTATTTACAGAACCCTATGTTAGCTCGCTTCGTGACCGAGAAGCTAAGCCCACATGTCAGATCAAGATGGTGTGACTACGCCGATCAGTTTGGAAATAATCATGAGGCAGAAATAGTCACACTGTCAAAGTTTTTAATGCAAGAAGCAGACAGAGCGATGCGACATCTGTATTCTACCCGAACAATGACAATCGCACCTGTGCAGAATACAAAACCAGCGGATCATCAGCCACGAACGAGTCGCCGAGCAGTATTTGCAACCATCGAGGAGGCAAAGAAAAGTAATAAAACTGAATGTTTCTGCTGTGGAGCCGAGCACAAAACTACCGACTGCAGAAAGCTCGCCGACATGCCACTACAAAAGCGATGGGAGTGGGCCAAAGAGGCAAGAATATGTTTTCGCTGTTTGAACAGTAAACACAGGCGATTCCTATGCAAGGGCAAACGATGTGGAATTAATGAGTGTAGGCACCCACATCACCCACTACTGCATTCAGAGGTCAAGAACGTCGACCAGGAACCGAAACAGAACGAGGATTCAGAAATAACTGCATCAACACGTATACCAACAGAAACAATGAAAATACTGTTGAAAGTATGCCCTGTCAGGATAAAAGGAAGAAATAATAAAGAAATCGATACGTTTGCGCTATTAGACGAAGGATCAACGATCACACTTGTCGATGAGGAAATCGCATCGATGATAGGAGAAAAGGGGTCAAAACAACCACTGAACATCATCGGTGCAACATCGAGTCAACGCGAACCGAACAGTCGAGTAGTGAATATTTCCATACAAGGGCATAATCAACATGAATACAACTCAATCAAGGCAAGAACAGTAAAGAACTTGACTTTAGGAAGTCAAACGATCAAGCCACAATTGGTTGAATTGCCACATTTGAAAGAACTAACGCCAGAAGCTGTATGCTACTCGAACGCAAGGCCCCGCATACTCATTGGCGCTGATAACTGGCATTTGATAGTTACGCGTAAACTGTTAACCGGACACAGGAAACAACCGGCCGCCTCCCTAACACGATTAGGATGGATCATACACGGATCGGTCCCACAGAGCATTGTGAGCGAAGGCGAGACAGTTTTACACATACGTACGTCGCAACATATCGAACTAGAACAAGCAACATGTGAACGAGATGACAGCTTATCCGATCTGGTCAAGGCACACTTTAGCTTGGACGCGTTAGGTGTCTCTATGAAACAGAAACCCAGACCTACAGATGAACGCGCCGTTCAAATGTTCAACAGTACTGCTAAGCGAGTAGACGGTCGATTTGAAGTCGGACTTCCATGGAAAACGGAAGACGTCACCATGCCACCGAGCTATGACATGGCACTCACTCGTCTTCGCGGAATAGAACGGAAAATGGATAAGTCACTGGAGTTCAAAAAGGCATATACAGCGGAAGTAAATAAGCTTCTCGATAAGGGATACGCAAAGAGAAGTGCAGACGATCACTCTGACAACAAACGTCTTTGGTATCTACCACACTTCGCCGTGACAAACCCAAATAAGCCCGGGAAAGTTCGCATGGTCTTTGACGCAGCAGCTCGAGCGAACGGCATGTGCATGAACGACGCACTGTTAGATGGACCCGACCTACTGCAATCCCTACAAGGCGTCTTGTTTAGATTCCGAATGCGACCAGTTGCGATTACAGCCGACATACGGGAAATGTTTCTCAGAGTGAGGATCAGACCAGAAGATCAAGTGGCCCAACACTTTCTGTGGAGAGGCGACAACCGCGATGAACCTCCTCAGAAATATGTCATGCAGTCCATGATATTTGGAGCACGGAGTTCACCATTCCTAGCATACACCGCTGTTGCGTATTGGCGTATTGAAGGTGACAACGGCGTGAATGTATCGATAATAGCAGGAAAAAGCAAAGTCGCGCCGCTGAAGGCACAAAGCATTCCCAGAATGGAACTCCAAGCCAGCCTTATTGGCGCTCGTTTAGCCACCGACATTATAAGTGCACACAAATGGGAAGCGAACGTAGTGTATTGGACCGATTCAAAAACCGTACTTCACTGGATAAGAAACGACGCGGTTAGATACACCCCATACGTAGCGCACCGGCTAAGCGAGATAGCAGAACTAACACGAATCGATCAATGGCGATGGGTGCCTACCGCTCACAACGTTGCCGATGACGCCACACGAGCAGGAAACACTAGATTAAAAAGTGACGATCGTTGGTTCAACGGACCTGCATTTCTCTACGAAAACGAGGAAAACTGGCCACAAGAAGCGTCAATAAACCAGCCACAGTCCGAATGTATAGTAACGCATATAAGACAAAGCGATCCGATGATTGACATGAAGAGATTTTCTTCATATGAACGCTTGATTCGATCATTGGCGTACGTATATGCGTTTATTGATAAGTGTAAGAAAAGAACAAATGCACTGGAATTGAAACACATTAAAAAGGCGGAGCTTCAACTTGTAAAAGATTCACAAAAGGAAAGTTTTGCAAAGGAATACGATCAGTTGAAGAAACAAAAGAGAGTCGACGTTTCGAGCCGTCTGTATAAACTGGATCCTATCAGCGGTAATGACGAAGTGATACGACTAAATGGACGAATCAACGCCGCCACAGTTCCAGAAGATATGAAGCATCCACCAATACTAGACGGTGATCATCATCTGACTCGTCTAATCATACGAGAAGAACATGAACGCAACAGTCACGTAGGACGAGAACAAATTGTAAATAACTTGAGACAACGTTATTGGATACTACGCCTACGGCCTACTGTAAAGAAAGTTCTGCGAGATTGCGTTGTATGCAAAATAAGAAAAGCCAGTCCGTTAAAGCCAGTGAAAGGCAACTTGCCAAAGGTACGTTTAAATACACATACCAGACCTTTCTCTTATAGCGGAATCGACTGCTTTGGCCCTGTGTGGGTGACAATAGGAAGGAGAAGAGAGAAACGATGGGGAATGCTATTTACCTGTCTTGTCACCAGAGCGATTCACATAGAGCTCATCGCCAGTCTGAGTACGGATTCGGCTATAATGGCCATAAGACGAATGGCTGCACGAAGAGGAACTCCAAAGTGTATCATGTCAGATAACGGAACTAACTTTCACGGAGCGAACACGGAACTCAACAAGGCGTACACGGAATGGCTCCCAGAAATGGAAAAATATGCTTTAAAACAGCGTATAGAATGGCGATATATCGACCCTGGAGCACCCAATCAAGGAGGAGCCTGGGAAAGAATGATAAGGACGGTGAAAAGCTCTCTTTCTGGCATACTCACCGACCGAGCACCAAAAGAAGAAACGCTGACTACGTTAATGGCGGAGATTGAATACACCGTGAACTCTCGCCCGTTGACTCACGTGTCCGTTGAGCCTGATGATCAAGAAGCTCTCACACCGAACCACTTTCTACTGGGAACGGCAACTGGATTACCATACGTAGGAAACTGTGAGACAGCAGATAAACGTTCGTGGCGCGCTTCGCAAGCGCTCGCTAATATGTTCTGGAATCGCTGGGTAAATGAATACTTACCTACACTAACTCCACGCGGCGATGCAAGAAAACAAGTGAACAATGTAAAACCGGGCGACATAGTAGTTATAGCGGACGGGCTGCTACCTAGAAACGTTTGGCCGCGAGGTATGGTTGAGCGTGCGTATGAGGGTCCCGACGGCGTTGTGCGGAGTGCAGATGTCAGGACACAAGGGGGAATCTTCAGAAGACCAGTCAGAAGGCTCATCGTCCTCCCGCTGCAGATGAGGGGCTCCGAAGATCTTCGCCGGGGGGAGAATGTTGCGGACAATGAACACAATTGACCTATAGTTTATAAGTTTAGAGTTTTGATTAGTTAAATTATCAAATGTTTGCTCCGCGCATTAGGCGCTATGTGAAAGCCATCAAATTGTATATAGTAAGGACCATTTGTAAGAATTTTAGTCAGTCTGAACTTGAGCTTCGATGAAACAAGAAATAAAGAAAAATACAGTCCACTACCAGATCGCGAGTTTTATTGAAGAAACGGAAGACAAAGATAGGTACCCCACAATATTTGAACCACCACCGTGAACTAAACGCGCCACCTGCCACCTAAGTAACTAAACGCTTCTATATCCTGACTATAGGCTACCAAGCATAAGTTGGCACCTGTTTCATAACTGGTAATTGTAAATATTTTTTAATATTTTTTTTGCTTTGCTAAATTAAGCACGGTAAGTAATTAAGTAGTTAACTTTTTTAATAGTTTGTTTATAAATTTTATACTCATATAATATAGTGGTACTTATCGGTAACATTGGCCTGAAAATGATTATTGTGTACAATTTCCTGCGACCTACCTCAACCGCCGACGTTCACATGTTTTTAAAGTTGACGTCGACAGGAATTCTGCTTTGTTCCTGAAGTTTAAAAGGGCGAGACGATGACGCCACTTAATTTATGAAACTTTTGCACGCTCAAATTAAGTAAGTGTGTAGGTTTATAAAAGTTGGGACCGCAATATGCTAAACGTAAACGTGATTATGTTTCAAATAATCTCCTCTAACTTTAACAAAATAAAAAGGTATACTTTCGTATTTATAACTAAAAACGATATCTTAATAGAACTAAATAAAATAAAAAAATAATCTAGAAACAATACTTTGAGGTTTTATATTTCGTTTTATGGTTGTTCGCTTTATGGGCTCGATATGGCATGCTATGGTGTAAATTAAAATACCTTTGGTTATCGTTTGTTACATCATCGCCGGCGCATGATGCATAACAGTCACTGTAGTCACACACACTGTTGTGAGGTTGTTATCTAAGTGCTCTCAAGGGCAACCTCGATGCAGTTAAACCATTATGTATGATCTACCCTACATGAACATTAAATCATCGTCCGCGCAGGAAACAACGCAGCCATGAGTGTCAAGTGCATTCCACAGATAACACGAAATTGTCGCAATGCATTAGGGATACTGTTCGAAAACAACTCGATACGAATGAAAAACTACTATCTACAAAATCATGTAACAAAACAATAAGCAAATGACATAAATGACGTCTGTCTCTACTTTAATACCTGAATGTAACAACAAAAGTAATAAAGGAATCATATGATTCACGGAAAAGCTATAAATTTCGCCATTGTTACTTGTTGGTTAAAGTTCTTTAAATGTTTAAAAATATTTGATTTTGTAGACGGTGTTGACTAAATACTTTTAACAATGTAAGCGTCTGGAATGTATTAGTATTCGTAGCATTCGAAAAATAACAAAAAAACGGAATTCGTTATACGATAATCAAAGAATTTAACGACGTAGGTACCTACCTACTGACGTTAAAAGATCTAAAGGTCTAGAACTGCATTTAATAGTTACTATGCAATTATATACCATCAAGTCGTTTTCAAGCCGCCACTTCAGGCAAGAAATGAACAAGTGCTAATAAAATTAATGAGAGAAAAGGACGCCTCATCAGTAATTACAGGGTATAGTGGTGGTCGTTGAAATGTCAGAGTAGCATAAAGCATATAATAAAAAATGCTAGCAATAAAAAACAAGACACATATGGCCGTGAACGTGACCAAGTAGTTCACCGAGAAATTGTTCCCAAGTCACTTGAAAGATCAAGTTTACCAATTAAACCGTCTACATTATTTTGAAGTTCAAAATAAACAGAGCGTTACACTTATATCACTATACTAATGAGTTTATAGCAACTTAAAGTTACGAAACATATCGGACTTAGTTCAATTTTGGTTAAGATATTGTAGAAAACGTTTAAATAAATCAACTCTGGGTTGCTATTATGCTTCAGGTTATAAATATAACCAAAACAATTAAAAATACAAAATAGGTAACAAGTTGCGATACTAAAAGGATTTCACTGGTTGGCGAAATTAATTAAATTCCACTGTTTTGATTATTCGAGATTCAAACAAATCAAAGGTTGATGAACTTAATAATTTGCAATATTCCCTTTTGCTATGAATCTTTAGCTAGATTATAATGCAAATGTCAAATGTAATAGTGCAGATAGGTGTTTAAAATAGGCTGATAATGAATTCTGAAAACAGCATTATTGTACAGAACTATAAAAGCAAATAAGTAAAGTAGCCGTGTGTGCTGCGTAAACTCGCTAAAGGGCAAATCCTTTATTGCCTATTTCAAAAGAACAATAAGCTCAGGGTTATTATAGCCAGTCAACTAACTGCCATCAAAGTTATATAGTTTCCAGTTATGTTGGTATAAATAACCGGATTTGTCCATGACCTGTCGATGTTGACGATCTAAACCGTCCTTACACTATTAAGTCTTCTTTCATTTTAATACAAACGGTCAAAACACAACCAATTACAAAAAGTTTTACAGTAATAATTTGGTCCACAAATTCTAAACCTCAAAGAGACAGGACCTTGGCGTTGATCCAGCTTAACTGGGCCAAACGTTTGTTAGCTGTTAACTGGGAACTATTCTGCTGACAGGTCTCCTTGAGTGGGTACACCTATTGTATAGTATTACGAAATAGATACTTATATGTTCACAAAAAACCACGTCTCAAATATCATGGACTTAAAGCAAGTAGGTAAACATCTTGAACAGTTGATTGAAGCTTCAGACATGACCGTGCCCTTTGCTATCAAAGCCAATTTCTTCAGTGTAACTTAATGATCGTTCTCGGAGACTAACAATGTAATGACTTACTTAAAGGTGTACTCAGACCTTCGATACTCCTTCGCAAAGTAATGTTTATTGGTGCTTATTGTCCATGACCGTGACTGCCTGTTAGATATAATTACTTCCAATTTGTACTGGCACTAATGTTGTTCTTGGACTCGCTGCCTTTGTGTCAAATTCATACTCTACAATTAATCTACCTTTGCACAAACAGAAGTCAGTAACTTCAGGTTTTGCCCCGTTAACACACCGGAAGTTTATTTAATGTATGTAGTTTTATTGTTAAATTACAAATGACAATAGAAATAATAAACCATGACGCAATGCTAGCCGCAATTAGGCTTTGAATTAATTATATTTCTAACATCTGGACCGCAAATTGTTGCAGACGAAAAAAAGCTACTGGAGGTAACAAAAAATGTTCAAGTTGATAATTAAACTAGCTACAGCGGTTGATATTATTCGGTCTAATTGCAAAGTTGGCAAGGAAGCAGCAGGCTGTCAGTCTATTCCTATTTCAAATTTGAAAGTTAGGGATTTTGGCAAAATACTCTCTTGCAGTGGGAGTCAATGTTTCTTTGACAGGCGACACGGAACATGTCAACGAAAATAAATAGGTGCTGCGTAAGTAAAAAATATTTGCGAGAGAATTCTTTAGTAATTTTACCTCAAGAAATATTTTAAAACGTTCTCTTACTCTATGACATAGTGATTAATTTGAAGCTAAAACAAATGAATGTAATGAATTTAAATACTGAACACAATTATTTAGGTATGAATTATTTAATTACACAATAATTCATACCACATTTTCATAGTCGACAAGTCCACAATCTAAAACCAGATGTTATAAAAATACTTTAAATATTGGTAACTTAAATTAATAAACTTGTTCCAATAGCTAATAAAAATGATGAAAATTTTATAGCTTGGATATTAAATTAACATTTTATGGATGTTATTAACCAAGTAAGTACCCAACGCGATACAAAGATACTCCTGAAACTTGCAGTAGGTATGTATTTAATTTTTAAATAAAAAAACTTTCGGTTGAAACTACTAACTTAATATGCGATTACAGTAATGCGCAACTTGCACATCATATTGTAAATCAACTCACGCGCATAGACAACGGTCGCCGGAAAGAAAATATTTGCAATCGTGTGACCTACTTCGTACTTCTAATCATGCTTAGAAATCTGAAAATTTTCAGAGGTATCATTATTTTCTCAAATACATTATCAGAATCATGTCTACGCATAATAAAAACGCTTACCTACTCAGTTTGCTATAAAACTTTTTCAATTGCCTACAAGATATTCAGCAATATTTTATCGTAATGTGATTACATTTTGTAGAGCTGTCGTATTAATTCTTCCTTTTGGTTAGTAAAATTGCTTTCATTTCCTGTAAACTTCTATACATGATACATAATTTTTAATAATACTCTATTCAGAACACCGGGAAACATGTAATGTTATATAAAGCTTTTATTTTAAAAATTAAGTATCAAACTAAATACTAAAACTTCATTACTTTTGTCTACAATTAGTCGTTAATTTCTGTCTTCCAGTTCTGAAGAATCCCATATAAATTGCATTCTATAGACATGGACATACCATCATTACGCTCAGTAGTTACGTCACGTAAATGATAGTGTCGGAACAATCATTCTAAACCGACTCCTGCACACGGGAACCTAGACTTTACAAATAACGCCTAAGACCTAATCTTCAACTGCGTGATTGATTCCGATGCCGAGCTAATCCCTGCAATCCAAAGGTCACAACTCAGCCTTACTATTGCGAATTTAAAGCCAGTGGCCTAGAACAGAAGCTAGATAGTAATTTGTCGAGAATACTGAATAGGTAGATAGAATTGAAATAGTGACAGCTGCATTATGCAATTGTTCGTGTGACTCTGAGGAACGGTAACATGGTTCCTTAGCAGGTCACACTGTTGCAAATGACATAGTCGAGGTCTACAGGAGTCAATGAACAGGATCCTACATTCTGTATGCCGTAGATGACTTCCTCTACAAGTGATATGTGAGTACCTATGTATGGCTCGAAGCCAGGACCCTTCACTGGCCTAGTAAATTCACGTTACATAGAAATGTCTTATGTTACGCAAATCATTATGTACATTAGTTTGATAAATTTACGAAATAATAGACGTAGAATGCATACCAATTCATTGCAAAATAATCGACCGTTGCTCTGCATGTGGGCAGTTAAGGATATACAAAGCATGTCGACTAAGTAGATAAATAGTATTTTAATACCAGCGCGCTTATTCACTATGTTTTTTGCGGCGTCAACGAGGCACGGCCAACTTGGAGTCGCCGACACGAGTTTGATAACCTGGAGACCTTGGTCTTAATTGCGCTCCAGCGCAGACCATTCCGCAGCGGCCACTTTTTATAATGCACATCACTAGTAAAACACGACAACGGAGTAATGAACATAGAATATTAATTGTAAACATTAAACTTTATGGTCACCTACTATATTAAGAGGGTCTATTCTGGTCTGACTTGTCATGTTTTTTAATACGTAGTTCCAGAGCTTGATAATGAATGTCATGTCCCATTAAGTTTCAAAAAAGCCACATATTTGATGTTTGTTATCTTCTGCTTTCAGCCGCAACAAAAGAAAGAAATGGCTTCACGCCAAGATTCTTTCTTACATTAATCATTCTACAGCATGCAAAATTTACCATTTATAAATCTTTTTACATACCTACCCAACTTGTAATGTCCCAACAAAACTCTTTTTACTTTATTTTCATTTTGAAAAGATTCATTGAATATGCTTGCCGTAAATAAGATGAAACGAGTTAAATTGACCAGATTTATACAAGTGGCAATAGCGGTGCGATAAAAAGACAAAAATATAAAAAGTTGGGACAAAAAGTTTTGATAATAGCATAATAGAACTATTGTACAATATAGGCTATGTAACCTTGACACGAGTATTGGCGAATCGATCAATTACATTTCTAATTTACATTGAATGTTATTGGAATAAGTTGAAACAAAAAATGCTAGCTCTGTAGTGTATCGACCCGAGCGAAAGACAAATGCCGAGGCAATTTAGATATTTGTCAGCAACACTTTAATCGATTCGATTCAACTGGTTCTTCCTTGATTAAACAACCATGTGATTGACGCTGAATGACTCTATCGAGTTTACCGAATCAAGGTTTGCTAGTATTTCAGTTTAATTGATTCTAGTGCTTCAGATATCTTCACTAGTAACATAGATAAGTTAAATAGACAATTGGGCTATGCGCTAGGTTAGGTATTACTCGTTTATTGAGGAAAATGTCAAGGAAAATCCAGTCCTGTTGTTTACTTGACTTCTATTTTGCATAATCCTACATACTTGCTTAAGTTTATTTTATTGGTCTCATGGTAGAGGTAACTGTTTTAAAGTTCAAAGGGTTCTTCTGGTGTTTTTACGTCAGTATTAATATTTATTGACAGGAAGTATACTGTTGTTTCTACCTATAGACGTCTGTTTTGTATTGCCTGTTATGACTATAATTTAGCATCAATATCACTTATAACCATTTATCTTGTTCCAACCTGACATTTCCATTTGGCTGTAAAATAATAGGTATAGAGCTATGAATTCCATATTAAAAAATGTTACTTGTTCAGTTTAAAGTTAAGTTATTGATTAAGTTTATGTTTTGCGTCCAATTAGTGAGAGCTAAGTACATTTAAGTACAGTCAACATGGCAACAATTAAATTAATAGATATTAAGATAAGATAGGTAATTGTATGTTGCATTCAAAAGGTACGCGTAATAGGAAATAAATAAATATTTAAAGTACATGACTCTTTAGGAACGAAAAAAAACTTAAGCTTTATAAATTAAATTTTCAAATAAAAAGAAGAGGTTATAATAAATGACGTCTATGATCAATCTTCTTAGATTTTTTGGCGACTTACACTTACTCTTAACGTAGACAAATTATTTGGCATTTAATATCGCATTTGTTGCGAGAATCTAGCTGACAGAGTGTTCAATCAATGGTTTAAAAATCTTGGTTTGTGTTTTATGTAGGTACATGGTGTTACCAAAACATGGTAGGTCATCGATCCTGTGCCACGTGATTCGTGACGTAGTGTACGCTCGCGGACTTATTACGAATCATGGCTATTTTTGAACGCCCTCTAGTTGGCTAGTTTATTCAGACTTCTAATAGATCAACAGACATTCTTTAGTTGTCGGTTAGCAATTTATAGCCAGTTGGTGTTTGTTTTTTTAAAGTTGCTGGCTTTTTGCGTTAAAACCAGATTATAGATCAATTTACCTAGGTACCATTTATAAAATGCAATTAGTGCCATGAATACAAAGCGTATGTAAGCAACCAGGTACTTTTACAAAATGTAGAGCTCGTAACACAAAGTTGTACCTACCGCGAACCGACCGTGTGAGTTTTGTGAGTATACCTTGTCATGCTTTACCTACTGTAGGTAAGTGCCATGGTCGCGCGGGGCGGGGCGACGGCGGGGAGCGGTGCGGGCGCGCGGGGAGATGACGTCACAGCCCGACCGTGGCAGTGAGCAACGAGCGAGAGCGGTCGCGTCGCTCGTTCGTTCGATTGTTTCGTCCCGGGTAGACGGTCGCGCGCGCAGCGTATTTTTTTCTCACAAACTCCAAACAAACTTGCCGGCAGCAATCTCGTGACCCGCAAACTTTCGTCACCTGTTGCACGGATCGTGTTGTGAACTTGGTGACTCCGAAACCAACTTTCGGTCGAAATTGCAGTGCAACTTGTACGTTTAGTTTCGGTATTGACGCCGTCGCCGCCGCCGGCCGCGTAGCAAACGGATAGTGCATGTCGATAGAACCGTGTTTAGATAGTTCAGTGCAAGGCAGTGAAGTGTTCGGTTATTTTGGAGGATGTCCTTCGTCAGTGGGGGCTTTGAGAGCGTGTGACGCGCTCGCCGAGATGAGACGCCGGTGGTCGAACAACGGTGGTTTCCAGACCCTGCGTATGCTCGAGGAGAGCTCTTCTGAGGTGACGTCTTCGTCTGCTCTGGGTCTGGGTGCTGCTATGGTGATGTCCCCTGAGTCGCTGGCGTCGCCGGAGTACGGCGGGCTGGGGGAGTTCTGGTACGAGGATGGCATATCGTACGGGCCCTCGATGGTGCCGGCGTGCACGCTGCCGCAGCAGCAGCCTCAGCCGCAGCAGCAAGCGCTGCCGTCCATGCCACTCCCCATGCCACCCACTACACCCAAATCAGAAAACGAATCCATTTCCTCAGGTCAGTTATTCTTCTGAGTACATGCAAATCTCAACTCAGTCCTATAATAATAATTTTCGTCAGTTCAGTACTTAATAACTTTCGGTATTGAAGGCTAGGTGTGGTATAAAACTTAATTAAATACTAGGCAAAAACGAACATAACAACTAACATTTTTACCAAACTTCTTACAATTTTATTTTGTTAAAAATCAACAATTCCAATTTATAAAATGACATGTCAATCAGGCTAATGCTTTACGAAATTAAAAACCCAGCTAATTCTTATTCAACGGGTTAAAGGCTATTACAATTTTATTAAAATCGCGCTGTTGTAGAGTTTTAATTTCCGCACCTTTACAGCTCCTATTTTGTAGAAGGTACACACAACACCAGCTATCGCCTTTTTGTTTTCGGTTTTTTATAGGTAGTGAATAGTTCACAGAGTAGTAAATAGGTAGGTTCCTATAGAGTCAACAGAAGATAACGCGAGGCGGTCTGTCATCGACCTTTGGCACGAATACCTTGACCGGGCCGCGCCGTTTGTAGGTAGCCTATCGCCATTTTGCGTCTCTTGCCTCGTCCTATTGTTTATGCTATGACCTACCTTACCTTGCTCTTTAGAGCGCCTACCTTACTGCCTCGATAACTACATTAAGTTTATCTACTACTTAATTGCGTTAATGTAAGGTACAATGAAAATTATATTAAGGCGTTGTTTACATGGCAGATTAGAACACCATAATTGCAAATTTTCCATAGCGACCTTGACTGTGTTCGACCTGATAATGATTACTCATAAGTTATGTTCCTAGCAGACACGTCGTCAATACGCTAATAAGTATTTATTGTAAGTAATGACAATAAATACTTATTAGCGTATTGACGACCTCGAGGGAAGTTAGCAGATTCTATAGTAATACCTACTATAATTTAAAAACAAATACAAATAGCGACCAACCTATTTTGAGCGAAGTAAGTAGACAAGTATTCATTAAGTTGACATTATTGTATTGCATTTTTTATATGACTGGCTGACAGTGTTGCAAAGAAGGGCGCGACTCTACCGCACCCTTCATTTCGAACCACCTACAAGCAAAACCTATTAAAACTATTTTTGTGTGCCGTATGTGTACAAAAATAGTGCATCGTGGGTACTGCAGGAAATACCACCCTCCGACTGCGTAAACCCTTGTAATAAATAAAGTATTTATGATCTGACTGTACCTATCTATACATACGTCTCAAAGGAACAACTTAAACACTATGTAGAGTTTTTCTACCGACGATTTCTAAAAATATATGCTGGTAACTTATCTACTTAATACAACTCATTCTATGAAGAAAATTATATCTCATTTGTAGCAGAAATAGATATTTGTAACTGATAATAACGAAATGAACCTCCCATTTTGCAAAGGAAATTACAGAAATTACGAACGGGTAGGGAAGTCTTGAACATATCAATAGAAAACGTAGGTAGCTTTACTTGCTCATTATTGAAAAGTTTTCTACAAGAACTAGGTACATCAGTAGGAAAACGTATTTTTTTTAATTAGGTACTTATTATTTTTTTCGTTTAATAAATAAGTAGATAACTAATGACTGAGCAGCAAAATCACCAAATAAATATTATTAACGAAATCAACGTTTTCTTAAAAAATCAATTCATGCTCCCTTCAATCGAGCACCAATTAATTTGAATTTTAATTGGAATCTTCGCCACCATTTTCCTTCCTTCCTTTACACTGATCTGGTTCAGTGAAAGAAACCGTTTACTAGATTGGTCCAAGACTACTTATTCTGGTTCATGTTTTAAGAGTACCATTTTAAGGAGAGTTTGATGCAAGTCGGATCAACTTGGGCCCGGTTTTACCGGTTTCACCACTTCGATGGCAAATCTCAGCCACAGCTTGACATACGACTCTCTCTTGGGCGTTAGAGGGTTAAAAATGTTAGAAATCTCAGGCTTTTTAATGAAAACAACCAGTACGTTTCCTTGCTCAGTTGAACAATATTATTGTATTGCATCGTAATTGCGTATTATGTTTATCTCAAAATATATTTTATATCTTCTAGTAAAGGTGACATTGACCACACCCACTTCTATATTGTGTTGCCCACGCGTTGATCAAAACTGACTCAAGCAAGATGCGCATTTAATATGACCAATAACAATATCCATCTATTTACTGTTCAACGATAATGAGACTGAACATTCTCAACCACTTTCATATAATAAAGTTTCATTTGGAAAATATTGTCGCTAGAAACAGATTTCCACTTTTACGCGCGTACGCAGGCAGCCATGCGATCAAACTGCAGGTTTCACATCTCATTATCTCACAAGCTGTGTGATTAACATTCAGAGTTATTATAGTAAATTTTGCTTTCATGTTCTAATGGGATTATTTAATGATAATCATTATGTAATATGTTTTTTGGAGTATCATTGTTTACGTAAAGTTATGTCATGTCATTACAAAGTCTATGCAGTATTGTTCTAAGAGGAAGGCGGAAACTTTCAACGTTTAAATCATATATTTTTGTATACAAAATATAATGCTCGCATAAACCTAATGAACCTACTTAGTTGTCCCAGCATGAAGTTAATTGAAGCCCGCATGATTTACTTGTAAAAATGTATTTTCCCAGTAGATTTACCAATTTCTTAAACTATAAATGCGGGTTATTTTATTACATCGTATCGTAAAATATCCTCATGACATAGTAACAAACTAAATTTCACAATTTAATAACGTAAATAGACTGGTATCACGAAATAAATTTGTAATCTTATTATTTTATTTATTGCTTTGGCTTTTAGGCATTTAAAAATGTCTTGTTATAACACTGCAATTTAAGGATGTTTTATTATTTTTGTAATACAGTTGTCTGAATCCCAAAATGTTAATTAATTTCCTCTAGGAGTGTGTTTTCTTTGAGTAGGTGGTATATTTATGTTGTTATATTTGACGTTTGTTATTGCGACTAATATTATTTCTAAGTGTAGACGAAGTTACTAATATTTCAAAGTGTTTTAAAATCACGATTTAGATTGTAGTTTTTTAAAAAGAACTCCTATGTCTCTGTACTGTAACCTCCAAGATCTTAACGTAATCACTTTATGATTTTATTCATTTAAATGAAATGAATAAAATCATAAAGTGATTACAAAATCGGCACAGATATCCGATATAAAAAACTTCAATGTCACAGAAGCATAAAAACAAATTAAAAAAGGCCAGACACAGTAAGGAAACGTAGTTTTATTTTACCCATCGGTATAATACAATACAAATTTTTCATCCTGTGCAATTTTCACAGTATTAATGCAAAAAATAATAATTTTTAATCCGATAATTAGCTTCAAGGATTAATGCATCCGAGCTTTATTCTATATATATTTTGTAGATAAATAGGTACAATGTTTTGTAGAAAAATAAGGGTAACAAGGAAAAATAATCCCTCATTTTATAAAATCCGAGCTTAAAAAGTTTATTTTCACTAGCTTTTATTCTTCTCTTTTAACGCCTTTATTGAAACTGGAAAACATATTTAGCGTCATGGATTTAAGGTAGCTTTTAACAATAACTAACTTAAGCCGCGGTGACTGTGAACTTTCTTTTTAAAACGAATGGTGTTGTAATACAAATAACAAAGTTGCTTCATAGTAGGTTGTAATTAATGTATTTTTCACTTGCAAAACAAATACCAGAAGTTGAATAAAATGCCCCATAGGCCCCCGAGGTGAATGTATTAGTGCCCGCGTGGAGGCGTCAAGGTCAACACAGAAATTTCAACACTCAGGTATAATTTATTATTCGTGGTAAGCGTGTTTACTCTACCTGTCTTTGGTCTATGGCACAACTGTCAAAGTCGGAAGCAATTGTTTTTTTTTTAGGGTTAAGTGACCTCGGTGAAGGACGATCAATATTTTGTTATTTTGAACTTAGAATACGAATGTTTCGATTTTTGATTTAGTGTAACCCTGATGCGTAGCGTTCTCGAAAGTGCGAATAAATCTTTGCGATAATTTTAAACGTGTTCTTGTTGTGTGAAAGATGATTGATGTTCCCCTAATCTGGGGTCACTGACATACGAGTCTTATAGGCAGATAACTGGCATGACATGACTTCATCTTTAAAATAATACACTCGTAACAATACAATCTGATTTAAATTAATTTATTTGAACATTGTAGTTGAAATAACTTACCTGTAATGTATTTGATCATTTTAATATCCAACTTGGGTTTTTATAATTGCAAATTGGTTAGTAAGCTCGAAAAGCGGATTTAACTAGTTTCCTTTTATGAAATAGTTTATTTTTGGCTTAGGTCATAATTGTCTGGCGAACACTGCCCCGATAATTGGATTGGATTTTGGAACGTGCAATCCTAATCCAGGTTTACCAGCGTTAGAAAAATATTAGCAGCTGTCGCGGACAATTTAGGGTTATTTTATTTTTTAATTCGCGGGCCTTTGAATTTGGCAACCCCTTAGTTAATGACAATAGTTGCTGACCCTAAATTTTTGAAAGGCCCAGTCAAATGTCATGGCATCTTTGTATGTTTTCTATTAAGTTTGGCCATCGATTGCTATGAGTTATTATGGTTTTATTATTATGAGTACGTCTTATTTCTATTGTATAACATTATTAATAGACTAAGGGCCGATTTTTCAATAGTCAGTTAAGCCTTCAGATAGGACTTATTCTATGGATAGCAAGATTGTGAATTTTTCAATTAGCGGATAAGCTCTAACAGAAGGTTAAACTCGATAACTTGCGGATAAACTTAGCTGCCTCTTTTTGCCTCAGTTAAGCTTTTATCTAACAGATTATTTGACGTTTCTGTCATCATGCGTATGTAAATATAGGATAATTTATTTCTGTTTTGCTTATTTTTTGTAAAACTATGGATATTTTACTTTATTTGAAGACAATAATGTATAGTTATCAAAACGGGACAAAAATATATATCACAAGAGGTTTAATTTTGAATATCTGCGCAGTAAGCTATTGTTGACATCACAGATGTATACATTTCTAGATGGAGTAATACGTTTGATGTGTGCGTGTCACAAATAACACACTGCTAAAGATACGCTATATCAAAATGAGGATTTTTTTAGAATTATATTAAAATACTAAGTAGTTATTAAGACATACAGTAACATGAAGTATCTCTGAGAATATGAAATACCAAATCGATTTTTTAAAAAAGCATCAAAAATATTCTTAGCAATCAATATAATAAGATAGAAATACTTTCTCAAAGTTTACAGACACATGTTAAAATATATTGTATTTGTAACTTTTATTTGTATTTTTTTTCGGTGGGCTCCATCTAGTTTTCGGTATATCTATGTATTATCGTTGACGGCAAGTCTTGATGTCATACCTAAATTTTTTGTCAATTGGGACACCCGCTGTCAATGCGTTGAAAGTTTACAGTTCTTTCTAACAACTGTAAAATATATAAGAATGTCTCTTTCTTACAAATATCATTAGGATAGCTAGCAGAGGGTTATCTGACCATTGAAAAATTGAAACTTTATTATTCGTCTCAGTTAAAGCTATCTGGCTGTTCGATATCTGGCGTTTTAACTATCTATTGAAAAATCGGCCCTAAGCCCTAGTAAGTGTGTAATTTTAAATCTTATTACATCACAATCGCAAAGTGTGCCTCCGTAACACCTTACTTTTGTTTTCTCAAGTCATTTTTGTAAACGTACACTAACAATCAGTGCCTTGCTAAAAAAGTTAACAAATAAAAAAAATAGATCATGAGAGTGTCAGATGGTAGTCTAGGAAGGCAGTGCGGCGGAGGTTCGGTTGAGCGCTCGTTCCGCTCCGGTGCGCGGGCGCAACCATTGCGTCGCTTGTTAGCTCTATTATCTCTGGTTAGACCCACTCGCTGTAACCAAGCTAAGATGACGATGGGAAAAGATGTCTGTGATTTCATTTTTCTATACTTGAGGGCTACTTTGTTTCATAAGTTGACGCAATGTGATTCAGTCTACTGGAACCCAACCTTGTGTTCACTGACTGACAAATGATAACCGTGTGCAATAAAAATAAAGTGATATAAGGAAAGGATTGTAGGTAATAAGGACCGTAGTAATTAGTCGCTCTTGTTCGTAAAAGCGAGCTTGAGTACAAACGTTTGTCATTATTAGTTACTATAGGGCCCGATAGTTAATTAGAGCCATATAATAAAGTAAATAAAAAAAAATCTTAACAATCGTATTTTTAATTAATTTATTGGTTCATTTGTAATAGACTGTAGACTCTAGGTACCTACTTCCGCCTTAAATGTTTCTCATTCGATAGATTAACGATAAGACTCTACGCTATTTTTTAAGTCACGAAGCATTAAATACTCAGCCAGTGGAACAAAAAATACAAAAGTTTGATTTTAAAGCAAAAATAGAGATTGTGCATCGTCATGCTGTTTCGAAATTCAATTCTTAGTATTTGTTTACATGTTTCCGACCGCGGTTTTGTACGCTTTGACCATAACTAAACTCTTTGGTTATAATTTAAAAAAGTTTGTTTATACGTGGCCAGCATCAGACTTTACGAAACATAAACCAATTCAAACGTGGAACATATTCTCGTAGACATGTAAAAAGACAGTAAACTCATATAATTTCTATCTTATTCTTTCAAACCTATTTGTGTCCGTGTTGCTATCTCTTTTTTTAACTACACTTCGTACTAAATTGTTCTCACCATAACTTTTCACGATCTAACTCAGTGAGTTCTTAGTGTTTCTCACAGTCTTTTGACTTTATTGTTTCATGGCCATTAAATAAGACAAAACCTGTTTTATATGATAGAATGCTTGTTCGTGAACGAGCGATATACATTTTTGAACTGAGAAGCGGTTTTTTTAAAAGCTAGGCAACAGGTTCATTATATTAGCATTGGGATAGGAAAGAATAAAAATGTGTAGGTAGGTTCCTTACTTAGGTATGTTTTTTTATTGAATGAGAATTTAATTTTATATTAATAGTTACCATGTCTCATCTTGTAATTAGAGAGATTTTAAATGACCAGCTGCTTGCAAAATATGATAAATTAATTCTATGAATACCGTTAGACTTATCGGTAAGTCATTGACTTAGCATTGGCATTTAGAATGAGCTGACCAAATTATTATTATGCTTATGATTTTTTCTATCGTGTTCATCACATCAAAAAAACCATTCGCAGATATTTTACATCATAAAAATTACGATTGAAGTGGCGTGAAACACGGTGAATTGTTATCTTCTTTTAATGTTGGTGTAACAAACCTGGCAAAGATTGAGACGTCATATTTCCACTGCTTCAACAAAATATACGATTATTACATTAAAAATAATTGACTTTTACTATAGTCTGAACTAAGAACTCCCACGAATTCTGTATTTAATAGACCAAACATCAGGCACATCAAAGTAAAGTCAATTATCCAAAAAATTAATGGACCACGAGGTGGCGAAAAAACACTTTTTACCTCCCACTTACTTAATGTCCAGACTTCTTTGTAAAGCTAATGATCTGTTTATGAACTCAATTTGTTTTCATGTCTTCGTTTCATTTGAGTTTAAGTCAAACAAAATAAAAGACTAATAACATCGTAAATATGTCAACACTATTTTTAACAATGTTTCTTCTTTTCTCTACAATCTTGCACTAGTTAGGTTAGTTCAGAATATAAATCAATTCAAATTACTAGTACTACTGTGGTATGAAGTGTTTGAATGGACTGATAATTAAGTACAATTATTAGCCTTGAATGTTGAGCATCGCCCCTGTAGCACGTTATGCGACCGCCTTATCGTGTGATGAACTGTTTGTTCGCTGCATGGACCCAAATATGAGTAACCCGGCACATTTAAGAAGGCCAAAACCTGCTTCGGAAAGTTCACCGCAGAGGGTAACGTTTCAATGCCACTGGATAGCTTTAATATGGTTTTAAAAATACGTTTGACTTGAATGTGTGCAGCCGGTCTGATATGCGCAGTAGTCAAGGTCGGTATGTCATTGTACTAGCGCGGTGTGACGCACACTACCACACTCGCTGTGTTTATCTTGTTGGGTGCACGCACACACACAACATACCCTAGGCTATTGAAATAATCTTATCATTTAGGTCACCTTACTTTGTAGATTAAAATACATACTTACTTACACATAAAATGTTCTCGCTAACCGAACGGCCGGTCATAATTTACAATATGGCCGCAACGCAAAGAATATGATTTCGTTAATTTAATAGAGTAATAAATAATCAGATTAGAGAGAGAAAAACAGATCGTTGCGTGAAAATGTCACTGTAATTTAATTTATAACTCTCTAGAAAATAAACGTGGCTTCTGTAAAAGCTGTCGGTTTTAATGATTTCCATAACTTTGTGTGACATAGCTCGGTATGAGTTATTCTTTTAGATCGTACTAATCGCTAGCGACCTAATGATCGTGTGTTGTTCATAGTCTTGGTTCTGGCTAGACATTACGTACTGACTCATAAATACTAGCGCTAATATCATGTAGGTAGACAATATTAGTTGGCACTGCTCAATAGTTACACCGGCGAAAAATAGCTCTTAATTGATATTTTCTTTCTTATCTACGTAGAATGTATAATTTATGCAAAAATAGAGACGTCACATTCTGCAACACAAACGTTCGAAGTTGAAAAATGGTTGGGCGAGTCTGACCCGAGGCGTTCGATTGACGCAAGCTGTTTACCCACAGGCCGCAGGTTATTTACATCGGGGTTACAGACATTGTGAAGGAGACTCGAGTTCAACTTGGCAATTATCTAACCTGCTAGCGAGTGCGCCAGACGCGCGGCAGAAGTGATCGGCTGGTACGACAATGACCCCCTTTCGTTACTGGGTCAACGCAACTACGTTATGCAACAACCATATTGCCATGTAGTAACATTCACAGCGCCAATTCACCAAAACGCGACCTTCGACCAAACGAGCGCTATTTCTGAATTCAAAATAATCGGTCGAAAAATCTTGCCGAAATGCCCGATAGTGACTCGCGAAAGGTCGACGATCTTTGACTGCCATTAAATTACGCAAGCCCGAACACATGATAACGTAATTCCGAAACTGATACAGTTTACTGTGATTCAAGAACAGAGTTAGTCTACTTTCGGTCGATAGATTCGCGGAGTGAAAGTAAACTTCGTAGCATCACACATACCACTCATGAGAGCAGAACTGCGTGCGCATTCATCAGATGTGTGTGTAGGTACCTGCAGGCGAGATTCTATCTTCATTAACGACTGATGGTGGAATAACACGCGAAAACCGTCGTGATATCGATCAGAAACTTGATATGGTCTCTCCCGCCGCTAGTCATCCATCAGTCCATATTAAGTTGGCTGCATTTATTACATTGTTTTATGTTTCTGTCGGCTTCACTAACAAGCGTTATTGTTCAAGATGTAATCGGACGAACGATGCTTCGATTTAAGTTTGAATTCAGATTACAGTTCCTTATTAGGCATGTTTATGGGAGGCTGGTATAACTATTTGCTATCTTGATTTCTTTGTCCAACTTTCAGTGTTCAAAAGGAAGTATTGAACACACATTCTCACATTTATTACTGCAGGAATGTCGCTTTTGATCGGCTATCTCATTTGACTAGTAAGTACGTACATAGTAGAAAAACTGGGTAGGTAAACTATAATGTCAAGTCATTATTCAAGACGTTAAAAAACCACTTATAATTATAGAGATAGGCTATTCTGGGCTATAAATATGATGTTGTCAGAAAAGCGCGGGAACCGGTATGCCCTACCCACCCAGTTATGCTTGGTGTTGCCTGTAGGCATATTGCTATTAATCGCTAAAATTATTATTAGGTACTTACATGCAACAATGTTTCAAGCTCTATTATTACTATCATCTTTGCGAATATCGCGACTGAAAATACATTAAAAATTGCTCGATAATCTTACCAATCATACTTAAGCCACAATATGATTAATAAAAAATTCTCGACCTTTGCAGGTACGTAGGTAATTTGTCATGCTCATATCGCGGTTGGAATCATTCATCAATTTCCGCACTTCCTTTTAGATCAGCATGCGTGGGAGTTTGAAGATCGTCATTTCAGCCAGTAAGTGACAGTAAGGTCACAAACCTATGCATTAGTTATGCTTCTCTAGGTCTTAGCCTACACGACTATTTATAATTGTCTGTATTTTTACACTACAAAAACAATAACAGTTCCATTTCGAAATTCAAAAGTAATAGTCTAAGATCCGACCGCGTGATTTATACGTTCATATGTTTGATTAATAAAATATATTTTTTATCGATATTTATAACTAAACCAATGCAGATCCGCAAAGGTGGCCATCCAAATTTGGCCGCAATTAATTTTAATTAAAATGTAACTAATTATTTATTTTTTAACAATTACGTTCACCTGTAATTGTTAAAAAATATAGTTCATTAGAAAGAAATATACCTGAGATACCGAAAAAGTTCAAGGTGCCATCCCTCACTTGGTCGCAACCAAATGTCAGCCAGGTGTAAACAGGTATAATTTCGTTAAATATATACGTTCATAATGTATTATCATGTTATACATACCAAATTGAAGATTAATTTTTTCCCTACATGATGAGATATGGGTGCCTATGCAGAAATGCCCGCAAATAGTGATTGCCAACGATTAAAGATAAATAAAAGCGCGATAAATTTAAGATAAACACCGGAAAAATGGTTTGTGCATTTTTCTTTTAAAATATATAATTAACAAATATTTTTTTTAAACAAATAATAATTGCTAAATAAATGTTTCCAACATTTTTTGTTTTCAAAAAATAAAACTGAAAAATTTATATTAATCAGGTCCCTGATTAAAGAACCGAATTAAAAGCAATGGAAACAGAATTCATCAGAATTAAAAAATCAATTCTGTTTAATTCTGTTACCATTGTTTTAAATTCGGTTCATTAATCAGGGATTCAAGGAAAATAAACGAAAATTTATATTGATGAAAATAATAATAATAAAAAAAAATTGTATAAAGATAAATTTTAATATAGATTCAAATTAACGTCTTACAGTTAAAAGTTATTGTTTGAGTTGAATATAATTAAAAAAATATTGAAAACACTAGTTTTGTAGATTAATTATTATGACATATTATTTTTACTGCTCAATTTTTGGAGTATTTTAAACTCCAAGCAAATACCCGAGCTACTAGTTGAGCACCTTATCTATGGACGCATGCGCAGTAGCATGAAAACGACAAGCAGCTGGCATGCTCTATCTTTATTCGACAAACGGTGTTTATCTTAAATTTCTCTCGCTTTTATTTATCTTTAATCGTTGGCAATCACTATTTGCGGGCATTTCTGCATAGGCACCCATATCTCATCATGTAGGGAAAAAATTAATCTTCAATTTGGTATGTATAACATGATAATACATTATGAACGTATATATTTAACGAAATTATACCTGTTTACACCTGGCTGACATTTGGTTGCGACCAAGTGAGGGATGGCACCTTGAACTGTTTCGGTATCTCAGGTATATTTCTATCTATTGAAATATATTTTTTAACAATTACAGGTGAACGTAATTGTTAAAAAATAAATAATTAATTACATTTTAATTAAAATTAATTGCGGCCAAATTTGGATGGCCACCTTTGCGGATCTGCATTGGTTTAGTTATAAATATCGATAAAAAATATATTTTATTAATCAAACATATGAACGTATAAATCACGCGGTCGGATCTCGTACTATAAACTACAAATTATTTTTATAGTGCAAGTAAACATTTTGATTTGAAAATAGAATTGCATTGTCATTTTCTGAATTCCAAATTGAATTTTCTCAATGGTTATTGAAAATTGAATTTGTCAGGAGAGAATTTAGCGCGTTCTATTTTTCAAAATCCAATCGACGCGAATTGGCTAGCGTATGTCCCAAAGATTATTATAATATTGAGAATATACCTCATTTCGTTAAAACCATTATGTAAAAATGGTTATTAGAAAGAACGATTTGTTACCAAAATATAACAGTGAAAGGGGAGAGATCTCAGTGATAGGGGTTTTTGTGTACAACGCTTCGTCATAACTGGCTCATCCATCAACCTGACAACCCTCGATTTATTAATACCGTTATTGAGTCTTTGCCTACGTTTTGTTAGAATAAACTCGGAACGAGCATATGCGGCCATGACTTTCGCTTCGACTTCAATGTTTATTTAGATGGAAAGTTAAAATTTCTATAGTATACATTTCGCTGTACACTTAGTATTATTGAGAAATGGCAATGAGTTATGTATCATTGTATGGAGGGCGGTGTGACCTTTAGTTCAGTGTGGGCCGAGCCCATGACATACTTCTTGGGATGCGCTGTTCTACAGTTATTTCTGTGTCAACGACGCGAATATCAGCAGCCCGTAGGCAAAACGATTTCAAACGACTGTCGTATCTACCGCTGACTGGTCTTTATTTTTTCTCGTCCGTCGGATGTCGTTTCGAAGTTTTTGCTCGTTACTACTCAGACTTGGTCACGCGGCAAAGAGGCCCTGCAGGTAATACCAGATCACCAGATACTTGTAGAGGAGTATTTATTTATTTAACTTGTGTATCTCAGCGGGATACTTAAAATATCAGCTGTGTTATCGCAGACCGCGATAAAAGTTTAAAATGCCAATCTTGCGACGCATTTCATGCACATTTTTGATAAGCACAATGGATACTCTCGTAATTTTTACTTACTAGCTGTTGCATACTTCATTAAGGCAATCCAGATTCAATCGAATCAAGGCCAAGAAATCGATTTGTCTAAATCACATCACTTGACATTAATTTCGCTTTGATTCGTTGAAAACAAAGAACTAGTTGTCCGATAAGCGTTTCGTCGGCGGCTTATCTCTACTGATAGACGAGCATCGACCCCGAATGTTCCCGGAGTTACAATAAAAACAACTTCACTCGTCATAACGAGTTTTATGAACCAGATTTAGATTCGACGGCAATTGCTTTTTATCTTATCTGCCAGCATCTTTTCCCTTCGAAATTCGAAACTCGTTCTAAGATTCAAGTTTTGAAGAGTTCCAACTTCGCAGCTTTTTTTGGAAATGGAAAGAGATTTTAAAGTCTTTGAAAATGGAACGAGCGTATGGTACTACAACGAAGAATTGCTTAATTCGGATTGCTCAATCAAATGCTCAATTTATTACTACACTACCTTATGAGAACGTGTGTGTCGGTTCGTTGTTATTTCAACCTAAATAAAGTAATCGTCATCAGACTGTTGACCAATATTTCATTTTATTATATTTTCCTCACAATGTTATTGACCTAGATAATATAAGAACGGGTTGCGGTAGTTGATTTTAGGAAATAAAATAATACATTAGCTATGTATGTATCTATTAGGTATCTACGGCATATTTGTAAAGATTAAAAAAGTCCCTTTTCGTGATGATTATTATTTATTATTATAGATTACGAGTGAACAAGTCATTTTAGTGTTATTTTCCACTTTTCACAATACTTACTATTTCATGCAAGTTTAAAATAAACTAAACAAAGATGCATTGACCCAGTTGGTAAGTTGAATTAACAATTTATAATGTTAGCTCAGCGGACAGTCATTCTGTGACGTCACCAGATAGCACCTTGGCCTGAATTTAAACTCACTTTATGGGCGATTCAACGGTTAATTAAATGGCAGTTTAATCAGAAATAGAATTCATCTTAAAATTTATCCAATGAGTTCAAGACTGAAGACGCTGCTATACAAAGAAGAATTTGAGAACAGCGTTCGAATTTCAAAACAGCGGCTCATATGAATAGATCCTTTTCACTAGTTTCGTACGCAACAAGCACAGCAGTGATGCAACGATGCATTATTCTAATTATAGATCCCTCCCTTTTCTATTTGCCTATCCATTCCCGGGTGTTTACTCAAAAAGGCGCGTTAGAGCGTGGGTGCTGCTGGCCCTCCTCGCTTATTAAATTGGGGAGTAGAACGAGACAAAACATATTTAACCTCCCAATACTGACAAAGACAAAACATGGTCAGTATTCTGTCAATATCGTACATTGGAAAATATCCATTACTCACCGCTTTCACTTCGAGATTCCTTGCAGCCTGTAAAACAAAGGTCAAATTAGCTTGTAAAAACTTTACGTGAGGTATTATTGTGGTTTTATTTATGGCGATGGGTGATGAAATGCGGTGTAAACAGAAATGCTCCGATGTCTCCTTCGCTGTTCCGGTTTGTTGTGTTTGTTAACACGTTATTTTGGAATGTCCTTTTATTTTGTTCCTTTTGTTCTTTCTTTGGGCCGGTCGTTAATTTTATTTTCTTATTGCGATTATCTGAACTTTCAAAATGCCGATTAAATCCTTGGTTACAGATTATTCCTTTTCTAAAATGGGATGTAAACGTGTTATGCTGAGATAGTTTTACGTACGTCGGCAGTGAATCTCTTCCATGTGCATCCGCTCTTCATCCGGAAGACGCAGCTATTAGCTCCCCCTATTTAAATGCGCTTGCACACATGGATTAGTCCAACTAGAAACATAAAGCCGAGTTTCCACATTCGCGTGTTACGTTAAGTCTACATTTTCACCCAGCGATTTCTATTTCAATCTAATTTTCTCGCAGAGAAACCAATCGCTCCAGTTGTGCTGCGCCAGATCTCTTGCTAGAAAGTATCGTAGAAAGTAACATCGGGAGACTCTTGCGCATCTATCAACGTTTTTGTTTAGATTTTTTCCCGGATTGATCGACGGCTGCGTCGGTCGAGTGTGGAGAGGAATGTAGCTCTCGATTTTACGAGTTTCGGTTTAATGTTTGTAGGTAGGGAGTTGAAACGAATATTGTGCGGTATTGTGGAATGCTATCCTATTTGGAAGCACATTGTTGAATCAACTAGTGATGTCACCATTACGTGCCGGTACTTTCGCCGCGGGTTCCCAATTACGTATTAGCTTGTGTAATGCGCTTGCGCACCCAGTTTTCGGCAACTTTCGCCGCCACGCTGTACGCTGTTTGCTTGCTAAGTTAAACGATTGCGTTGTCTTCCCGGGAAAGAGAGAATGGTGAAAGTACACGCTTAATCACCCGTCACATGCCTATTTACTTTTCGGTTTATGTCGGTAGCCTAATTGTTATTTTATTCGTGTATCTTTGTGCCTGCGAAGTGACTTTCAAAACTCCATAACAACCTTTCGATTTGCTCTCACGCAGCACACTGCAGAGGTAAGTGGAAAAAAGTACGAATCGCGTGAGAGGAAAAACGAGTTATTATTAGTTGGTAGAGAATCGCAAGCTTGGAGCTCTGATGGTATCATAAATAATGTTGCGCGGTGAGCGTGGCGGCGGCGGGGGGCGGGCTGCGGCGGGGGGGGAGCGGGGACGCCGCGAGAGTCAAGGCCGCACGCTGCCCCCGGTCGACGATCGCGCCCCACTTGTCGCACTCTCTCTCTCTATCCCGCTCTAACACCCGACCGCGCCCGCCGCGGCACGACCGACGCCGAACTAGACCTTCTCGCCTGCGCGCGCGCACCACAACAGCTGAGACGTAATAACATACTGACTCGGTCATCCGTGCATTCAACTTTTGATTAGCTTTCTTTCTTTTCACGGGCACTGGTTTTGTTTAGTGCTGTTTACATAATTATTAGGTAAGGCCGCTGCATAGGTAAACTGAGTAGACTTGAAAGTAGATGCATAAGTAATCATAATCAAACTTTACTAGATTTTCTATCCCTTCTCTGCCCTTATGATGATTGGGTTATTAAAATTAATAAGTCTGAAGTTCTTTGTTGTTTTTAGGAACTTGTAGAAATATTTTTATTGTTTGAAAATAATAATTGTTTACCTTAAACGTGTAGGTAACTTTTATTTATTTTGATAACCGAGCAAGTCGAAAACAAAATTTATGTGTTGTTGACACAATCATGTATGTTTTCTCGTCAGGGTATGAAAATATAAGATTATGATGAATAATTTGTAGTGCCTACACAAAAATAAGACGGTAATGGCAAAATTGGCACAAATAAGCGTAAACAACCAAACAAAAATAAAGCCAATTAGGTGATTTCATGTAGGTACTTATTAGTTTTACTTCTATTTCGTCTTCTGTCTGTATTTGGTTATTTGTGTAAGCGCTTCTATAAGTGGGAAGATGTTTGTCTATTCAGTGAAAGTAATTTACCGATGGCATCACTAATGAGCATGGCCTCAGTCTGGCTTGAATCCCATTCTTACGTGGAACTAGTTTTTGGCAGAGTTATTTTGGCTGGTTGCGCAATGAGGTACCTTGCGAGGCGGCCACCGACCCGCGCCGCTCTTGATGGTCATAATAAAAATGTAAATAAACTTAATGAGAGGCTTAAATGGATCGTCTGACAATGTCCCACACTCATCGTAATGCTCGCTTTAATCATGTTTGTCCTCCATTTAAAGCTTTACGGCGTTTTCCATCTCAAACTGGTCATCGCTTATGATTTCGTGTTTTTAATTCCACGATTTTGGTCATCTACTGCGTAGAAGGCGAAGGAGACACTCACTCGAGACTTAAAAGTCGACAAACAAGGAGTTCCGAGTTTTTAATTGTTCATTTATTTCCAACTCGCATCGCGTGTACTACCCGAGCATACGAATCGAATACCAAAAACTGAAAATACTCATCTGTATGCGTACGAGCAACATACCCGCCTTTTGTTTGAACAGGAAGCGTTAGTGCAGCCACAAACCACCAAAATTCTCTTGTTCAAACACCGAACGTCTTTAGTTAACGAACGTTAAGGTATTAACGGCCGAGAAAACAAAATAAAATCAGAGGCTGCCGAACCTCACCAATAAATGGTACATGAAATTTATGCAAATTTTATAGTCTCTGATTTTAGACTCTCACTCAGCCTGCCGGCGCCGTTGGGCGTCCCGATCTGATATGATTGCTCTGTTTATTACGGTATTTGAATGTCTTGTTGTATTGTTGCAGGTCGTGAGGAGTTGTCACCAGCGTCAAGTATAAACGGTTGCAGTACAGATGGCGACGCCAGAAGACAGAAAAAGGGCCCGGCGCCCCGGCAGCAGGAGGAGCTTTGTCTGGTGTGTGGGGACAGAGCCTCCGGATACCACTACAATGCACTCACATGTGAAGGATGCAAAGGTACGTTTCAGGCTCCATATTACTTAAAACAAAAGTTTACGATAATTTTCAGTAGACTCATTCATTACCCTTGGCCTCATTTGAATTGAATTCTCTTACCAGCATTATTCTAAATCATTCAATTCCACAAAGTCACACGACATTGATTGTAAAATTTAATGCAGTCCGCATCGCAGAATTGAGAAAAATGGCGCAATATTATTAAAAGGAATCACTGCTTTGCGTTGTGGGAATAACGTCGTATTCCACTTTAAATGCGATGCATTCAATTAAGCTTTAGTGAGTGGTTGTTTGTTGTCCTTGTTTGAAATTAGAACAGTTGCATAAACGTGGCGTAGTCCTTGCCCAAGATCACCCACGAATGCATCAATTTAGTGTTGAATTGGCGCATTGTTGTCAGACCTTGTATAGTGGCCAACGTCACAATAGCGTCTGGTGGATGTCTGCCGCTCTTGAATCACCAGCGTTGGGTATCGTCGACGTGTTAGTCAGATGCGTAGGTACTTTCAATGCCTCGTTTAATGAAATTGACAACACTTGCACGACTATTTAAAGTGCGTATAGTGACTGTTAGATTATTATTAGACAACTTTATGCGAATACATTTTTCTCGTCCCTTTGTAATCTGTAAATGTAGAAACACACCACCCACAGCTTAAGCGAATATAGTACAGGTGTTATGGCGAAATTTTGTCTTGTTTTGTTTGTAGACAACCCTGCCAATGACCCTCGCCTTTCAACCAACCTTCGAGTTGTTATCTGGTTTAAACAAGTGCATCCAAAGAGAATGTAACTCATTGAACGCATTCGCAGGCTCAAACTTGCTCTTTATGCTCTTGAGAAAAGGCCCGAATGTTCTTGAAAGTATATCCGATTGAACACGTCACTTATTTGGAATGCTTCCCGATGAATAGACTGATTGATTGATAGACATGCAGCAGCCGCTGAATCATGTACCTATTCTATATCGAGATCAACTAATCCATACCGTTTCTGTTACAGGGTTCTTTAGAAGAAGCGTGACGAAAAACGCGGTGTATATATGCAAATTCGGCCATGCCTGTGAGATGGATATGTATATGAGAAGAAAATGTCAGGAGTGTAGATTGAAGAAATGTTTAGCGGTTGGTATGAGGCCGGAGTGTGTGGTGCCAGAGACGCAATGTGCGATTAAGAGGAAAGAGAAGAAGGCGCAGAGAGAGAAGGACAAACTACCTGTTAGTACCACAACAGTGGACGATCACATGCCCCCAATTATGCAGTGTGATCCACCACCACCTGAAGCTGCCAGAATTGTAAGTATCCCTGTCATTTCAAGCGTTCCCTAGACTCATTTGTAGTAGTTCATTAAAGGCATTTTTTTACTACTATCGGATCTGTTTACTGTTCAATATCCTGTGATTGGACCACAGAGTAAACGTCCTTGGTCACATTACTCTCAATGTATACACACATAGCAAATCTGCCGTCTTAATCTCGAATACAGTGCCAATTTAGTAGTTACATTGTAACGACTTCCTATATTGCGAAATAGCATTGAATGCGGTTTATTTATAATCAGAAACATAATTATTTTTTGAGTTATGTATGAAACAGTCGTGGCCCTCGCGAATTCCTGTCTGTACAACCTTTTTTTCTTTATTTAACGTGTTGCATTAAATGTAACTGGTTACGTGTCATATTCAACAAAGGCATTTACTATGTTTTATTAAAGTTTCAAGTCGGCCAAGAAAATAGGAGTTCTTAGACTTATGTCATATTTTTTCTTAGCATCTGAGATCTTAAACTTAAGACTTAGATTTTCGACAAAAATTTCAGTCTTAGTATTCCTAGTGAGAAGTACTTACAGCTACACTATTAAGTTAGACCTAAACAAGATAAAAATATACAGTTAATAAGAAATGAACCATTGAACCTTCGGACTCTAACCCAGCACTTACTTCCGACTCCATCTATCGATTCGATGTAAGCGAGTCATTAACAATGGTTGTTTCCTATGTGAAGCTGGAATGTTTGCAGCACGAAGTGGTGCCGAGGTTCCTCTCGGAAACGCTGCTCGAGAAGAACAGAGCCAAGAACATCCCGCCGTTGACCACCAACCAGCAGTTCCTCATCGCGCGGCTGGTGTGGTACCAGGACGGCTACGAGCAGCCGTCTGATGAAGATATGAAGAGGGTCGCACAGGTAATTTATCTCTAGCATTAGTAAACCTAATAAATAGAGCCGATTCAGGAATCACTAAACTGAAACTAAAGATATGACCATCTCTTTCTCATATGTAGTTAATTGTAGAAATGGACTTGTAAACTAGCTTGCGTCTTGCCAAAATTTAGGTTAGCTGATCTAATATTACTCGTATTAGGCGTGCCTGCCTTATATCATTGCTAAGTTACCTAACAATCTAAGGTCTGCATTATCTATTTAGTAACTAACCCGCATTATATTAGAGGTACAACTCACTTACCCGTTCATCAAAAGAGAGGCTTTTCATAATTGATATGCTTTACATTCGTTCACCACCACAAAATTTGTTTCTAAATAGCTCTCAGTTCTTCTCCATCTATTTCTCCTAGCTGTAGGCTCCTTTAAAGCTTGTAAATTCTTTTGTTTTCAGACGTGGCAAAACATAGACGAGGATGAAGAGTCTACCGACATTCCGTACCGTCAGATCATAGAGATGACGATCCTCACAGTCCAGCTTATTGTAGAGTTCTCCAAGGGTCTACCGGGCTTCTCAAAAATCTCACAGCCTGATCAAATCACATTGTTGAAGGTGAGTTCGCTTATGGCAGGGACACGAAATATTTTTTAGGGATACGTAGAAAATATGGTTCAGACAATGTACAATGATGGATTACTGATATTTACTTGTTTACATTATTTTAAGTTACCAAATGTTTTAAATTATTATTAGGAATTCAAAAACGTGCCAGTTCTTTTAACTTAAATATGAAAGCCTAGCTAATGCAACCAGTAAGTTAATTTGCTAAATATTGGCCCTCTGCCGTTTAAAGGATCAACAGATCAATATTTAAAATGTTAACAAATAACCTTCGAACAATATTACATTGAAGGAAGGAACATTACCAATTTCCAAATATAGTTTTACGAAAACATATGCATGCCCTTAGCTACATACAAAAGGTCACACCAGAGTAATGAAATATTGTTATTGCAAGTTTATATTGCAAATATAAACATTTAAATCAATAATATTTGCACGGGGGTCAAAAACAGTCAATGTATCTATACGAGTCCCTTGTGAGATTTTAATTTTTTTGCAACCTTTTTTACACTTTCCCTTAGCATTTTTCCCCTACTTTTGCCTTGTATTCAAACAAACTGTACCCTTCCAGGCCTGTTCAAGCGAGGTGATGATGCTCCGAGTGGCTCGAAGGTACGACGCGCCATCTGACAGCGTACTATTCGCCAACAACCAGGCGTATACCCGCGAGAACTACTGCAAAGCGGGCATGGCCTACGTCATCGAAGATCTGCTGCATTTCTGCAGGTGCTTGTACTCGATGTCGCTGGATAACGTACACTTCGCGCTGCTGACCGCTATTGTCATCTTCTCAGGTAAGGAAATACGCAATGGAGTGGAAATTGGGTATAGTGTTGTTGATTTTGACTGCAAGTTCAATGGTTAAAGGTTGCTTCCAATGTATTCAAACGGCAACTGTGTTGACTTTGTGTAAAGTTTTATCAAGTGTGGTAAATTTCCTTTACATTTTAGTATCAAGGCAAAACAACCGGCACTTAGTGCAACGTTCAATTTTATTGAGCTATTGATTTTCATTTCTTGTACATCCACACAAAAAAAAAATCAAGACATAAACACGGAAAGAAATATTAGCAAAATGGTGCAGTATGTTTAAGTATGACAACAAAATGATTTTTAGACCGAAAAAGAAAACTAATAAATTCATACATCGTTCCAGATCGACCCGGCCTAGAGCAGCCCAAGTTAATCGAGGACATCCAAAAATATTACCTCAACACCCTCAAAGTGTACATCATGAACCAGAACAGCGGCTCTCCCCGCTGCCCCGTGGTCTACGGCAAGGTGCTGGCCATCCTCACCGAGCTGCGGACCCTGGGCATGCAGAACTCCAACATGTGCATCTCCCTGAAGCTGAAGAACCGGAAGCTGCCTCCGTTCCTGGAGGAGATCTGGGACGTGGCCGACATGACCTCGCAGCCCACGCTCATGGAGGAGCACAAGAACCTCTAGCCTTCGCGCGCGCTGTACGTCGCAGTGATCACCGCCCGCGCGCGTTGAAGCCCAGGAGAGACCGCTCATAGACTGCTAGTGTAAGTGAAGTGCACGGACTCCGGCGAGTATTCGGTGACCGACCGCGTGCGAGATGTTATATGTTGTTGAACGTTCGAAGATATATTAGTGTTGATAGTTTGGACCCGCCGAGACCTCCGGACCCGGCCAGGCGGGCCCACCTTGTTTCATTCACGACTGGATACAGTTGGTCACTCGGATACTTTAGAGACTTTACGATAAGTACATCCCTAAATTTACAATACGTACATAAACTATGAGAGTTATAAAGAGTAAAAGTAATATATGAAAGAGAATATTTCTATTTGGGGAATAGTTGAGAGTTATGTTTTATTTACCAAAATTAAGGTATATGTTGAATTAACCTTTTTGTAATGATATGAAGTGATTGTGATGATTGGTCTGTAGCGTCCCGCGTAGCTGGCGCCCTCTGCCGGACATCGTTGTCGTAAACTCGACTTTGTTTGATAATAATGATAGTTTATGTGAAGCGTGTTATCGTATACTGTCCATTTTAGTTCCGATGATACATTTCAACCTGTGCCCATGTCCCTGAGTAATTTATAATTTATTATTGCTGTGATTACATTTATAAAGTGTTGAATTATCTTTAGTGGGCTGAAATAAGTGTGTCTTATTACATTTTAATAGTGTTCTACTGTCGTCAGTAGTTTTCGTAAAGCATTTAAATGTCTCTTGTCACTTTTTTTGTAACTATTAGTACATACAATATTATACAGATGTAATCGAATCTTTCTCGCACTAAGGCTACACTATGGTACAATCGAAGCCTTAAATAATTTGTTATTAAATACACTGGGAAGAAAACTATAGGGCTATATCACACACATGGATCACAGTATATATAATTGCAAGTAGGTACAATATAATAGATGTTTATAATAAAAATTAGCTTTGGGACAGGTTTGGTTTGACTCTTATTTTGTGTTTGCAATGGATAGAACGCGTGCATTTTGGCAGCTATGTAGTTGAAAAATGGTCTTCAATATGTTTAATTTATTATTTATTTATAGTTATTTTATTGTGTATATGCAATTATCTGTTGCTGTTACTTACAAAGTAGGAAAGGCAGCTGAATGAAACTATTGGCCGAGCTTACTTGTCTTGTGGGATCAATATTGGTGTAGCACTAAAAGTGTTTTAGTAGGATCGCAACTTATCGCAGACCAAATCTGTCCCGGATTATCAAATGAAAAAAGATACTGCCCAAAATCAATGACCGTACGAAATGCCTTATTTCACGTTACCTGTTTGTGTACCTCTCATTGTTGACGTGTGCATTATGATAGTATATAGATCCTAAAATTAAAGATCTCAATTTTAACCGTAAGCGTTGCTAAAGCGTTTGATAAACGCGTTTCACGAATCCTTGGGGCATTACAATGTATCATTTACTCGTCAATTCATTCACGGTCTTCTTTCGTAGCCTAACGTCTATCGCAAATAAGGATATTATAGAAACACCAATATTCGTGTCGTATGTCTGTCATATGTGAATGTCATTATGCAAAAACCGGCATCGCTCGTGCAACGTTTCAGTTAACAATGTGCCCATACAAGTCTGAGAACGAATCTTTGCAAAATTTCGATCAAGATCACTGCCAACGAATTGAAATTATGATCGATTTTTATTATGAAACCATGATCTTGTTTTTATTGGAAACGTTGTGCCGGCGATTGCGTACTAAAATTGTAACATAATAGTATCTGTTTGGTGCGTTGACTGTCTTCTTTACATGCCATTAGGTGTTGTAGATGTTTCGAGTGATTGAGATTTTTGGACATGCATTTCTTATTATACGTATGAATCCATGAGTAGACCGCGCATGCGCACCGCCGGCCCCGCTAGTCCGCTTTTGACATCCTTTCCACCGTAATATTAATTTTAAAGTAGAATAGGCGATTCTAAAATAGAGAACAATGCACAAAAGTTATTGGAGTGTCTTAGATATCTACATAGGGGCGAATAACAAACTTACACACTGCCATTTCAAACTTTATACATGGTGCAATATTGTATGCGTATTATGATACGTTTTCATACGTTATTTTACATGTGGTTATCAGTCGTGTTGCCACATGATTTAGCGCTATTTGCGATGCCTTATGACTGAAATGTGACCGAAGCCTAACTCTGCCGCACCGAATTCGCTTTCGGTCCGTTTCTAGTTGGTGACAAAATATAACTGCCATTCGATAAGTAAATGTTATTCTTACAGCATCGTCGCATAGATTCATAGCTTGATAGATCGGCCCAGGCGGTGCACATCCGGTCGCGTTTGATACATTATTATTCGATTTCGAAATTGTAATAGATTTATTAATTAAGTAAATGTAATAATCTCACATGAGAAGTAAGTAATGAGATACCTAAATATAATTTGTGTCTTTAGCTGATAATGGAGCATAGTATGATAATGAAGTAACATCGCTTAGTGAATGTGACGGTACGCAACACACTTTAAAACATGCGTGGGAAAGAGAAGGAGCTACTACGTGTTACTATGTTTCTAGACAGGGACAGAGATATCTATGATTAGGAAAGGCTAAAATTGGTCTAGAAATTAGGTAATACGTAGTAGTTAGGGGGGTTTGATAAGACTGGTGGCGAGAGGACGTTGGTCTGATTGTAAGAACCGATAGCCCTTTTACAATGCCTTTTTTGAAACTTTATACTTTAATTTATGTACTAAAGCACTGAGTATTGTAGTGACCAATCGTGGCACGTCCAGTTTAGAGCAAAAGACTTGGAAGTCTACGCTACGTGTCCATACGTTGTACATAAGTACCTTTAGACTCTACGGTCATATGTCTGACATATGTTTAATTTAATTCATCTAAGAAAGTACAGATGGCTGTTGTTATTTTATATTATTTGGGTAGACATATATTTTTTTGTAAAAATACCTTTGTATTTATCTTTTTGTAAGCCATAGGGACTTAGAATAATGTACGAGCTACGAACATTGTGATCAATAGTATGACTTTGTATTTACTGATAATTATTCAACGTATTTATCTTCGTTTTCACGGAATTTTCTTAATACTTTTGTTATTTCAGAGTGCAATATGTACAAAATATATTACAATATAAAATGTACAGTCAGTTTTAGTTTTAATTTGTCAACGCAATATAGATTTTCTTTCGTTGAATGTACACTGCAAGGCATAATATGCGAATCACATTGGAGTTTTCTCTCCATTCTCACTGTTGTTTTAATACTTAAGCGATTAATTTTATATAGGACGACTAGGTGATCTTTGTATTTAAATTTGCTAATTTTTTGTAGCAGATTAGATTTGTTTATGAATAAGGTAAAATAATGTACATTTTGAATTGAATTACAAGTGATTTAGTTGTTATTTAGTGACGAATTTTTCTAATACAATGCAACTTCGACCTTTACGGTTGTGAGCCGGTATACCAGTGCGTAATGTGCAATGTTGTGTAAGACATATGGGCGTCACCTTAAGCGTTTTGTTGTGGTTCTAGAATATTCTGTTCCTTGTCGATCGAAGCTTCTAGTTGAGAAGTAATCTTCGACTCGGAGATTGTCTACGCCACAGCGGCCCATTCCGAGTTAATTTAAACACCTATATTTAATTTCTCTTAATTTCTAGTAGTCAGCAGTAACTATTATTTACCTCCTAATACTTTGCCTTAGTAAATCCTCTGTATTGTATGATTTATAACAACAGTGGTGAAGCGAATTAGTTATAGGGTACAGAAACAGACATGACGATATGTTAAAATTTTAGAGAGTCGACTTTTATAAAAACTACAAAACAAAGAAAAGGTGTGTACAAAATGAGGAAATTTGTATGAACATTGTTATGCGAATAATCTTACACCTCAAGTAAAATTATAAAAATATTGATAATATGACGTCTTTTATTTTAATGTCCTCCATCTTACCTACCTGCCTTTTAATAATATAACTTTTTAAACAAACCTACTTGCTGATTTCTATGAGCAGGAGGGACTTCAAACTAAGTTTTGTCTCTTTTAGGATGAAAAGAGACAAGACTAAGGCCCGTATTTATAAAAACTTTAAAAACACTGTCAACTTTGAGATCGAACTTGAGATCAATCATAGGTTAGAAGTCTTGGCTTATGGTTAAGACGGAAAATTTACCTAAATAATAAATTATTTAAACGTATAAAAAATGCTATCGCGCTTTGCCCGTCACTAAACGGTGATGCATAAGGGAAATAACTGCAAGTGGATGAGTTACTATGCAGTTGTATTGTGTTTTCCAAACTTATAAACGAAACCTATATGCAGAGGAATACGTATATACAAATGTTGTTTGGAAGAAATTCAGGTTCATAACCCTTTTAATTCTAGCTCATAGATAAGTTAACAATTTTAAATGATAGTTAGATTTCAACCTTAATTATTGTTTTTTACGCAAAAACTAGCCAGACTCGATACTGAATTAACTAGGTATGTATAAAAACTTACATTGTCATGTTTTTATAGTCATCATAGCGCCATCTATGGGACTTTGCACAAACTATTTCATTTTATTGAATATATTATTATGAAGATCTACATAACATTACGGTAAATACCAAATTCCTATCCTAAGGCTAGCAAGTCTGTAACATGACAAAGAAATACCAGTAATTTAACTAAGATTCATTGATAAGCAAAATAATAATAGCAATGTAAAAAAATATTAATGTGCCTGCCTTGTACTTGTACCAACTTTTTTATTAATTTAGTACAAACCTTGTAAATAAATAATACTTTTAATATAAATTCAAATCATCAAGGTTAGCCATCGGAATGCTTAGGATTGGTCGAAGACCAATGCCCCTGCCTTTTCATATAAGAATATATTAAAAAAACACAGTTGATTTGATTTTCCTGTTCGACCAAAGAATACGTAAAATGACCACTAGTCTTTACCCAAATTTATATTTTAAAAATCAACCTGTTTTAGTTATTTTATTGTCAGTGCATCAGCTAAGCTTGAACCAGCAACACGTATTTGTGACCGTTAGTTTAACTGTTAAATATTGAGGTTAAAACTATAGCCTTTTGAGTGGAAACAATTGTTTTAAGCGTAAACTATGTATTTCTATAGCGTGTGCTGCGCTATGCTCGGATTTTCGTTGTATGGGACATGTAAGTACAGTTAGCGTAGTGACATACACTTCTTCGTTATAGTACGGAACAAATAAACAAGTTACACCTGTTTTAATTAATCGGTTAAGTTCAAGTGCTGAGGAAAATGGTTTGAATTCATTAATTATATACAAACGCTTTCTGTTTGGTTGAATTATTTTTTGGTTTTTTTACGCACTTTTAACATAGTGTAGGGTGGTATAAGATAGCGCAATTTGAAATTGGAGGCTTATTAATTTCAAAATACCAATATTATTGGAAATCTATTATTTATTTTTTTATCCTAAATAGGTATTTAGGTAACAAACTGACATAAATAATTTACCCTCGAGGTACCTTCTTTGTTACGTTCCTTAGTTATATTATATTAAGTCTGTGACAGTAACGAAAGCAGTCTTGTAAGTTTGATAGAGACCAAACATTATTTTACTATTAAAAGTTTAGAGATGGTGAAGTTATGTTATTATTATAAAAGTTACATTTGTGTATAAGAAAGTTTTCTTCTAACGGAAAAACTGTTTTTGTAGTCTTCCTACTAGTCCACTAAGATGTAGAGCAAACACTTAGATATTAAGCTTCCAAAAATACTGATATCAACAACCTCAGAACCATGCCATTTCACATGTTATTCGGAAGATTTAACACTTCACGATTTAGGATTTTGTCAGAAATATTATGTTAAACAGTATTATATTAAAGGTACAATGAAATAAATGAGAAAGAACTCAATTTAAAACGATAGAGTAGTAACACCCAATTAACGATAGAGTAACATCAAATACATTTTAACAAAAATTTTCCAAAACTGGGATAGATTCCTCATGACCTTACTAATTTTTTTTTGGAGTAATGTTTCGGTACCACCTAAAATATTAAGGACAGCATAGTGAAACATTAGTCGATACCTATTCTTATAATTCTTCCGACATATTTTTTGGGTGTGCTGAAGTGATGCATTGTAGGAAGGGATAAAAACCAATGGAAAAAGGTAGGTACCTATAGAAAATTTCTTTCAATGGCGGTTGCCCGAGTTATAAGCATTATATTTACAAAATTAATTACTTTTGTACGTAAGCATTGAGAACTACGACTTGGTGAAGTAAAGCGATGATAATTAAAGATCATTTACCTCGTCAGCTCGTATACGTTTCCCTTACTCATTTAAATAAGTTAATCTCTAGACTACCACACCAATTATGTGACCCTGAAGTAAGCACTTGCGTCATAGGTACCATACTAATTGAGAACCTAGTAGCACCCAGACACGAGCTAGATTTAGGTATCTTCTTATCAAGAACGTGTTTAATTGCTTAACAATTAAAGATTTAGATATGTAGTGCACTAATTAAGGTCAAAACAGGTCATTATCTATAATTTTTAGCCTATTTATTATGCTCTAGATGGATAGGTAGTTAATGGCCATAGTCAGACGAGACGCGCATGTAATAAAGAGATCAAAGTTTATAATATTTAGATCACACCGAATCCAAAATTTATTACCCTAAATAAATTTAAGAAAAAACCACGCCAGTTCAACCTTTGTTGAAACCACAAAGTTCACCTTAAAAAGAAAGATTTAAAAAAGTATTAGTATACTAGTGGCCGCCCGCGACTCTGTTCGCGTGGAAGTTGGTTTCCGTGGGAATGAGAAGTTTTCCCGCGGTTAAAAGTACCCTATGTGTTATTCTGATGTATAACCTATATTACTGTAAGGTTTCATCAAAATCCAGTCAGTAGTTTTTACGTGAAAGAGTAACAAACGTCCATACATCCATCCTTACAAACTTTCACGTTTATAATAGGTATTAGGTAGTAGGATTAGCAGGAAGTAGAATTTAAAGTTGTCGAGTCAAATCAAAATGTAGTCGGGTCGATATTAAAGATTTGAAGTTGAGATAAACTGCCCTCGGCAGCGTGTTTTAGTAACTTGATATAATCCAAGGGGGTTAAATAAAATAAATCTAGGGAAAAAAAACAGCAAAATACTTAAACAATACTTAAACTAAAAATAAATAATTTTATTGTAAATCTATGTACCTATTTACTGGACCAACATACAAATCTGTGAAACTCATTAAAAAAAACTTAGTTTCTTTGCGGTTGGTTACTAGATTAAGTAAACACAGTCATGGCGACGTAAGGGGGCGTCCATAAATTACGTGAGGTGTTTAAGGGGGGGAGGGGGTCGAGTCAAATCCCATCTAATCTTACGTTGGAGAGAGGGGGGGTCTCGGCAAATATCACGCAATTTTTTTTTCTGATTTAAAAAAAAAAATTATACTATTTTGGTCTATTTAATCCAGATTGTACATGCTTCTTCATATGATTGTACAATCTATTGTTAAATTTTTATTACACTTATAATTAAACTCTCAGCAATATTGATTACCTACTAGTCTTAACTAGTCGTAAATAAAAGCACGATGCAAATTTGTTTTTTTCTTTTTACAATAACAATCAGACGTGTTTACGTAAGACACTCACATTTTGAAAAATCTCACGTGAGATTCGGGGATGGGGGAGGGGGTCGAATAAAATCTCACGACATCTCACCAGGGGGGGAGGGAGGGGCAGAAAATTTAAAAAAACACCTCACGTAATTTATGGACGCCCCCTAATGAAAATTATAAAATAAATTGTAGCTCATTAACATATAACTTACTAGTGGCCGCCTTTGACTCCGTTCGCGTGAAAGCCGGTTTCCCGTGGGAATGAGAAGTTTTCCCGCGGTAAAAAGTACCCTATATGCTATGCTTGAAAGTTTCAAATCAATCCATTACTTTTTACGTGAAAGAGTAACAAACATCCATACATCCATACTCACAAACTTTCAGTAGGATTATAAATACAATTAAGGTAATTGAATGTTGTTATTAAATTAACAAAATTTACAGATGCTGAAGAGAGGACCTTCTTCAGGAAAGACTACACTTACTTAGACCAGACAAAAAGTTTTTATAAATTCCACACAGTGCCAAGAAACTGGCAGGATGCTAAGAAAAGGTGCAGTTTAGAAGGAGCAACCTTATTCTACCCCTATGACGACACAGAAGCAGAGGTAGTTATGACCCTTTGGAACAACACACAACCATTTTACTACGTGTTCCTTGGCATATCAGACTATGTAGTAAAGGGCGTTTTTGAAACTGTTGACGGTAAGAAAATACTCGACCCACTTAGTTGTAGGTAATTTATTTTAATAAATGCATGACATTGAATGAACTTTGGCAATGTGTAGTAGGCGCAGTAAAGACTAACTAAACAATCGTATACACAAGAAAATCATGGTTTTACTTTCTTTTAAAAGATTAAAACAAGTGTGACTTAGCTCAATTAAAAACCAATAATTGAGCACAGAAATAAATGTGTGAGCAGGGCCGCGCCGACCCTAAGCAGCGCCTGTGTGCGAAACCTATGAAGCGCCTGTGTGCGAAACCTATGAAGCGCCTTTTTTAAGTCGGTTTGGACCATTTTTTTCAACTATGTCATATTAAAAAAAAACAATCCGGCGCCCCTCTTGCTCAGGCGCCTGTGTGCGCCGCACACATCGCACACATGGGCGGCTCGGCCCTGTGTGTGAGCTTACCTATCTCCTACAAAAATATAGAAACTAAGTTAAAATGTAGAAATGTAGAACTCCGCTTCAGCTGCCGGTTTTAATTTTTTGTAAATAGGTGAGTGCATGTGTAAAGGCGCTAGACGTCTTAGGTACATTTTGCGATTTATCTAAGGTACTTGTTGGAGTCCAGCATACTCTGTTTTGACGCAACCATTACGGAATCAAATATCTTACTCTTTTAATTTCATATTTGAAAGACGCGAAAGTTTGACGTTAGCGGTAAAAGACCGTCTGATTCAGTTGGGATATCAATCCTCAAGAATAAAATATTGGGCCCATTTTTATTTTTGGTTTATATTAATTAAAAAATCATGATATATTATTTTAAATAAAAAAACTTAAAAACAAATAATTATCACGTAAACATTGTTCTCTCTAATGTTAATTGTGGTTTTATGTGAAAAATCTTTTATCTAGTGATAAAAAAGTAAAAAGAAACAAGTTGATTCAAACTTGCAATAGAATGGTAACTACGAGTAGTTTAAGTTTGTTGTATCTATTGGGTTAGGTAGGTACATGGTTTAACTGTAAACTGTGAATTTTAGTGGGGAGCCTTCATTTCACAACTGGCGAGTAGGCTTAGTTCTGCAGCGTTAACGGTAAAAAAAAAACTGGCTCACTGACTAATGTTCATACAGCCAGGATTCTATACTTATGTTTATTACCAAACTGAATTGAGAAAGCACATCAAATATTCCAAAAGTTTTAATGCTGTAGAAAAGAGCATGTTACGAAGTGTATTGCCACATTACAAGTTGTAGGTAATTTAGATACTGACCGAAGGGAAATAATCGATATAATGAACGTTATTCCAGGTTTTTCTATAGACGACGTTTATAACAAATGGGGTCCTGGCGAGCCCAATGACGCAGGTGGTAAAGAAGGCTGCGTGGTCCTCAGTCGACTTAACGGTCTTCTTAATGATGACGTATGTGAGCATAAGTTCCCTTTTATTTGCAAGAAGACCCAAGAAAGCCTAGTGTGGAACAATAATTGTAATCTGCCAGATCCTAGTAAGTAAGACATTGAAAATAAAGGTAGATAGCTGGATAAATCCAGTTCATACAAACCCAGACGGGTTTCCCTTAAACAACTTAAGCCAAGCTAATAAAATAATATTGATGAATATTTTAAAATATGCAAATATAGAAAGAACTTATCGAAGAAATTCCGCCACTTTATTACTAACTAGTTCCACTTCTATTTTCCAGAATATAAGTACAGTTCAAGTCTGAATAGATGCTATAAGTATCATGCTCCCGCTAATTGGACGGATGCGCATACGATCTGCCGAACGGAGCAATCGCACTTAGCCGTCATCAACAGTCAGGAAGAAGCAGACTTCCTCGTGAAGTTTATTGAAGAGCAACCAAAGTCGACCTTTATGTGGACCTACTTCCCGGGGATCGCGTTTTTGGGATTCCACAACAGATTTGAAGAAGAGGGCTGGAAAACTGTTACTGGTAAGTTTACGTTTGATAATCTAGTAAGTATAATTTTGCACCACGTCAATCCACGTGGTCAGTTAAGTAATATCAGTAGCGTCTTCCTCTTAAATATTTTTTAATAAAACTACTCTAGATTTCTGTTTTTGATTTAAATATTTATTTTTTAGAACTTAGTAGAGTTCTCTCTGATAGTGTAGTTTTAACAAAGTCATCTTAAAAGTTTTTGATACCACTCTAAATTGTGTCAACACTTTTTTAAAATTCTTATCAAAATAGAACTCCAAAATATGGCTAAAATATGTTAAGACAAAAACAATTTTACTGCATACTTACAGATATTCCTAACAATAATTTTCGACTTAACTTCAGGTCAGGCTTTAGAAGACGCTGGTTACACGAAGTGGGGTGCCCCTGACAAGCCCGGAAGTGACGAAAAAAAGAAATGCGGTGCCATGTTCTTCAGTGGCTACCTCCATGACATGAGCTGTGAAAGCAGATGTCATTTTATATGTGAACATAATCTAGGAGACGACAACAGCTTTGATTTAGACGAGAGATTCAACACATACTAACCACGGTCCATTATTTAAGAGATTGTTTATGTTTTTAGGATTTGTTTAAGATTTTATTAGTAGGTTCATAATTAAATATCTTTTTAATTCTATATTTGGTTTTGCTTTAAAAATGTATTTGATTTATTTTATTTAATGTGCAAACGAGTCACGTTTTGCTAAATGATCACCGTTGTCCATATACACTCAAGGGTTGAAGACTGCTTTGAATCTTAGTTTTATTAAAATTCATTCCGAGCTCCATTCGTTGAAGAACTATCAAGGCTGTTTTGCATTCCTTCTTAGTTTTGCAAAGACTCCGACAAAATAACTATATCTACCTATGTTCCAATCAAGGGTCTTAAAAACGCCCTCCAATGCATTGGTAAACAGTTTCGGTGAAAGAACACACATCAACATCGTCTAGGGATATTTTGTATAAAGTTCTTAAACTCAAAAAATACAGACCAATTTTAATTTTTTTTGAAGAAAGTTTATTTTGTAAACCTTGTTGAACGATTCTAAATTTGAATTTGAAAAAAAATATTAAAAACAAAAAAGACACGCTGGTATAATGGTAGCGAAGTCTGAAGGTTTCATTTACCTACAGTAACTTTTGTAATTTTTTTGTGCCAAATTTAAGTTTTATAGCAAGTTATCGGTAAATTTTCAATTAATGTTATTGTGTGCATCATGGAGCAGGGCTATTGAACGAGGAAAGAAATGTTAAGAGCAGTTAGGCATGCTCCAAGCTGGGGCTACTCAACGGAATATTGCTGAGGAGATGGGAACAAGACAAAACGTGATATGAAGGTTATGGTCATGTTATCGTGCTACTCGTGAAATGGCTGAAAGACACCCAGGCGGGAAACACTTAACCACTCAACGACAAGACCGATATTTGCAAGTTGCCGCGAGAAGGCAACCAAATGTTACGGCCATGCAGTTGGTTCAGAGGCTCCAGTCAGAGCACCAGTTGCTTGTGAGTGATGAAACTGTGAGGAGAAGGCTGCATGAAGCTAATCTTCATGCTCGCAGACCGCTTCGTACTCCAGCACTACGCCGAGAAAATCGGGGACGACGGCTAGAGTGAGTTCGTGAAAATTTGCTCTGGGAGGATAACCAGTGGTTCATATTGCTGTTAACCGATGGCTCACGGTTCGGTTTCCATCCTGATACACGAAGAGGACGTTTTTAGCGAGTTCCTGGTGGTGAGTGCCGTCTGCGACACCCTCAGGAAGTCCTTCCATACCACGGCGGGACAATTTAGGTTTGGGCGAAAATTCGTGTCGGTGGAAGAACAGACCTCGTTTGGATCAGAAACACCATGTCAGCTGAAAAATATTGTAACGAGGTGCTAAAACCAATAATCTACCCCGACCAACTGCAAATGGGCCAAGAATTCACGCTGATGAACGACAAAGCCCGTCCGCACACAGCGAGTGGTGACGAGCAGGTTGCAGGAGCACGACGTATCGGTCCTAGGCTGGCCCACTCAGTCGCCTGACCTAAACCCCATTAAATACGCGTAGGATATGCTGCAAAAAAGAGCTTAAAGGAACTTCGCTACAAACATTGCGACGTAAGAACATCTTTTTTTGCCACTTAGCCGGACCTGGGACAATATATCGCAGCCTGACTTGGATAACTTAATCCAAAGCACAAAAAACGTTGAAGGACCGTTTTTAACGTCATGGATGGTTTAACTGACTACTGATTTTTCACAATACCGTTCAAAACTGAATAATTTCTGATTATTTTTTACTTATCCTTGAGAAACACATTCATTGTTACTTTCACATTTTTTTCACTTTTTTCTTTATTAAAAAAAAACACTTTTACGCAAGAAAAAAGATTTATTTTATTTTGTTAATGTAGTCTGATAAATGAGCTTTATAAAAATATATACATGTTGTATGTTATCTTTTATAAATTTTGAGTAAACTAAGTAAATTCAAAATATCCCTAGACGATGTTGATGTGTGTATCATGCCCCAGCCAATTGGACGGATGCGCTCTGCCAAACGGAGCAATCGCACTTAGCCGTCATCAACAGTCAGGAAGAAGCAGACTTCCTGGTGAAGTTTATGGCAGATCAACCAAAATCAACCTTTAAATGGACCTATTTCCCGGGGATCGCATTCTTGGGATATCATAATAGAATTGAGGAAGAGTGCTGGAAGACTGTTACTGGTACCTTTACATAATGCAAAACTTTACCCCACATTATTCATACCTTCTTCTACTTCAATAATTGTTTTGTAAAGCCAAAAACAAAGTTATGATCTTATTTGTATATAGTTTTTCTTACTTTAATACATTAGGTGAGGTAATATAATACACGAGGAGAGAAAAGAAAATGCGGTGGCATGTTCTTCAATGGTTGGCTTCATGACATGACTTGTGACAGCCGCTGTCACTTTATCTGCGAACACGATCTAGCAGACGACGGCAGCTCTTTAATCAACGTGAGATTCCTCGGTGACTACTAATCATGGTTTCTAAGGACCAAAATTATTCAAGAAAATAAGGAAGAGCTAACTGCTGCGATCATTCGTTTTATATTTAAGTGTTTTCTTTATGTTTTACCGGTTTTGCTCAAGAATTTATTAGTGCCTACCTATATAAAAATGTTTTTTTTTACTTTTATTCTTGCTTTTTCTTTAAATTTGCCGTCTCTAGTTTAGTTTATAATTATTTAAATAAACAAGTAATATATGTCATACAGTAAATCAAATTTATAATCTCCTCCGAAGTCGGTGTAAAATTTGTGAGTATTTACCGGTTACTACATTTATAGATTTATTAATTTCAAAAAGTATCTATTGATGTTTATAAAATATCGTTTGTCTCTATGTTAAGATAGGCGCATACATTTTATATATATGTTACGGCTAATACCCGAAGTGCGGCTACACCTAGTTTTAGCCGGTTAGAAGTGTTTTTTATTTGGAAAACTGTTAAAAAAATATTATACCTATGTATATTTCATTGTTTACTTGTTTGTTCAACTAAGTGTAAAATAAATAATATATAAAAACTGGCTTCAATCATGAGTCGACGGGTGGTATCAAAAAAGTAACCTAACTAACCTAACTTATTGATGTTCTAACCGGCTAAAACTAGGTGTAGCCGCACTTCGGGTATTAGCCGTAACATATATATTATTTTCCCATCTTTACTGTGTCTTTCCATATTTAAAAAGTATTTAAGTAATGAGAACATCCCATTTATCATCAAACAATGAAGGTAAATGAGCTGTGCCTACAAAATTTTGAAACTATTTCTTTTTAACTCACATTTGATAAACTTTTCTATCCGGGTATTGCTATAGTGTTAGAAGTGTAGTCCCAAAGACTGCTGTCAGTAGTATTAAAATTAAAACTCTTTCGTCGCTGAATTTTCCCTAAAAGCTAGCCAATTTAGATTGCAACAAGGTAAAGACAAAAAAAAATGTGGCAAAGTCCATTATTAGTCATAAGCGACCACATATTTAGGTACTGAACATGTTTTTAAAAAGCTGCAAGAAAATCTGAGTTGTAGTACTTATCATTATAGTAGAGAAGGTATGTGTACTAAACAGTAAGACCTTATAGAAAATAGACGTTGATATTGTTTTTAAAGTGTCTTTATTTTCTTGTAAAGATATAACAATGTACAACACACAATATTCATATTTAATACAGAAGATAAGTAGTAAAAAAAATTAAAAATAGACATTAAAAAAAATCAGGCTAACAACGCCTCTCATAATTTTCACAGACAAAATATTTAATGTACTTATTTATAAATGATATTAATTTATTACAACGTGACACAGTTTACAATTTTTTGGTAAAAATCAGCTTAAAACTATGAGATGAGGTTCGTTGAGAATAAACTCTTACCTACTTAAATTTAATCGAGTCGCGAAATGAAAAGGTTATCAACAGTGTTTGTGATAACAGTTCAACATAGCTTAAGTAAGTTAACCAAAATCTTTGTCCAACCAAGAAAAGGACATTTGATCAAATATTTAAATAACATTCTAAGAATAAAAGAAACCTATCGGGTTATCAGAAACGGAAAAGCCACTATTCAAATTGATTATTAAAAAAAGTATTTTAATAGGGCGCGTATTATTTTCACTTCATTGAAAACCTCTTGCTCTTAACATGAACATGAAGCTGTGTTTCTTTAAATAAATCGTGTCTTCGTATTTCCCTCATCCAAATCTAATCGGATTTAAAAAATCTTGAATACAGGATTATTTATTTGTAATTAGCGCATCATCTCTTGCAGGCAGGTTTCTTACATCAATCCTAATAACATTTGTTCTACGACTTTTTGCAAAACTTGATAATTAAGATTCAGAGTGGTAGAGTCTAGCTGCAGGCTCTGTTTGCAGCGATTAATGGGCTGATTCGACCGGTGAAATACCACCGTCGCACGGAAAACCGACGTGAAATAGGGACGATGTTCCTGCGTTTCGTTCGGTGAGTGCGATATCTGGTGCCCAATTTTTTCAAAGGCTAGCAACGCACCCTCAATACATTTATGATTGTGGGTGTATATGGGCGGCGGTGATCACTTACCATCACGTGACCCGCATGCTCGTTTGAAAGCTTCCCTCATAAAAAAAAAATAACACAAAACCAAAAAAACAAAAACAAATTTGGGCGCTCTGTTATTTATAACTCTGTATTTTGTAAGAAATTCCTAAACCGGTCGCCCACCCCCCGTCGCCCGCGCGCCTGTCACGCCAGTTACGTGCGCGTAGAGTATTGTACCGTTCAGAGGCATCTAATAAATTTGTATGGAAAAACTTATTTTTTTTTAAATATTAATTTTATTTATTCGTTGGTTAAATGTTGTTGGGATTGATGTAGAAAAGCTGCCTACAAGAGGTGATGCGCTAATTAGAATTAACCCTGTATATGAATCATTCACAGAATGTATGCACGTCGTAAGTTTTTTGAAATAATCAAAATGGAGATGGGTTTGTTGACATTTATTAATAGATTATTTTTGAAACAGATTATATTCCAATGCATGAGGGATATGAGTAATAAGAAGACATGGGTTTGTTTAATTTCATATCTGTCCCACCTGTAAGTGATGTGTAAAAGATACAATTACAGGTGGGACAGATATGAAACTCATCGGCGGGCAAACAGTCAAATCAATATTTTTTTTACATAATCCTACTAATCCTACTAATATTATAAATGTGAAAGTTTGTGAGGATGTATGGATGGATGTTTGTTACTCTTTCACGTAAAAACTACTGGATGGATTTGGATGAAACTTTGCAGTAATATAGGTTATACATTAGAATAACACATAGGGTACTTTTACCGCGGGAAAACATCTCATTCCCACGGGAAACAGACTTCCACGCGAACGGAGTCGCGGGCGGCCACTAGTAATCTATACTTATAATAAATGTGTAGTGAGGTCAATTCTGTACATGAAATATATTTCCAAAATAACTATCACGGGGTGATTATGGATCGATAAAAATGCTATCAGTAAAATGTTTGTCTGTCTGTCTGTATAACCGTTATAGAAATAAAAACTGCTCGACGGATTTTAACGAAACTTAGTACAATTATTTTCCATACTCCTGAGCTGGTTATAGTATACTTTTCATCACGCTACAATCAAAAGAAAAAGAAGCAGTGAAGGGAAATGTTGGGAAAACGGGAGAAGTTACTCAATTTTTTAAGCTTCCAACGCGCTGCACACCTTAATAGTTAAAGCCTTAATAGAAATCATGTATGACGGAAATTTTATCCCTAAAATTATATAAAAAAAAACAACAACATATGTCTATCTTTTATGGTTGACTCACAATAACACGTGTAACTTAACAGTTCGAAGCTTTCTGATTATTTTTGTCTACTCTTACGTTTATAACACTCTCAGTCATCCCTAATTAAAAAAGTTAACATTACTAACTATTCCTTAAAAGAGAATCATAGAAATCGGAATAGAAACACCAAAGTAATCCTACTAATATTATAAATGTGAAAGTTTGTGAGGATGTATGGATGGTTGTTTGTTTCTCTTTCACGTAAAAACTACTGGATGGATTTGGATGAAACTTTGCAATAACATAGGTTATACATCAGAATAACACATAGGGTACTTTTTACCGCGGGAAAACATCTCATTCCCACGGGAAACCGACTTCCACGCGAACGGTGTCGCGGGCGGCCACTAGTATAGGATAAACTTCTCATTCCCACGGGAAACCGACTTCTACGCGAACGGAGTCGCGGGCGGCCACTAGTTATAAAAAAATGTATATAATAATATTTTTTGTTATATGTTCCTCCTCCTAACTAGGCTAGCTCGTGCTACATTAGATAATGGTTTATGTTTGAAAAGTACATTGAAACATATAACTTATTCGTAAACTATGTTTTATACCTACTAAAGGCGATTCGGTAATACTTTAGTTAGACGATAACCTTTTTTTAACCCATGACAGTAGGTAATTAACTACTTTATCAACTGAAATAACAAATTATAATGAGGTTTTCGCTGTTTCCTTGACACAATTGATTCCAGATCTTCAAGCAAATAATTTTAGAAAAAACTACATATTCATGAATGGAAATAAGTCAAGACAGCCTAAAGAATATTTTTCCAAGATAAATGTAAATGGTAAAAATATTGAAAACCCTGCAGATATAGCAGAACAATTTAATATATTTTTTAACAACTATTCGGTCAGAAAGTTTCACTCTCGTCTGTTTGTTTCACGTGAACGCCTGACGTACATTTTACTGATTTTGTTAAAACTTTGTGCAGCGATAGGCATTCGTAGACGTAGGGATATACTTAGATTCCTAGACCTAGATAGTACGTGGGTTAATAATTTAAGTAGGTAATACTTGGAGCAGTTATTATAGGCAATAAATTAAAGTGCATTGAAATTCGTCCTTATAAAATTAATAAAAATAATAGGACTATAATTAAATACTTATCTAAGTTCTGCGTAGGCAAAGCTGCGGGCAAAAACATAATAATAACATCAAGTGTGTTCTTCAATATTTTTTTTATTGACTTAAGATAATGAAAGACTGATAAATAAACGAAAGTCCAAAACATACTTTGTTTATGCAATTGAAGTTATATTACTACTATTAATTATCAGAAATGGGAATTCGATATTCCTTCAAAGTTTTTTGATACCTTTAAAAAAGGATATGTTAAAGGAATTTTAATAATACCAATGTTGGTAACGTATAATCAAGCCGTTTTAGATTTGGGTGAGCTTAAGTAGCTTCAGTAAGTAGGTAACGTTAATAATCTAAATAGAGGGTGTTTAAATTCACGATTAAGTTATATAACACAAGCTTTTCGCCTCACTACCTATGTATGCGTAGAGACAAGTGACACCCACTTCTTTGTTTAAAAAAAATGGAAAATGTTTAAATATTCATTTAACTTTTCAGTTTAATTTCCATTTTTATAAAATACAGCTATACAGTTCTGACAGAACAAACTTACACATTTATACTAGGTATTAGTAGAATCTATGATATTGGACGTGAGCTATATGTGTTTACCATACTATATGCTATATTTCGTAACCGCTATGAAGGTACAACTTTAGTTAGACAAGACGTTAGTTAGAACTTAAATAACAAACTCAAAATAACTTTTATGCATTGATATTAATCGGTCCTTATTTTTTTCTAGATTGGGTACCTAAACATAAAAAACTCAAATTTCGAGATTTATATTAAATTTTAAATATTATTTTTGAAAGTTACCTAATAATTTATCCTTATATTTATTAACAAAAATACAAAAATAAAAAAAATAATAGAAACGTAATATTATGTATATTTCGGAGATCGACTATGCTTATGGCTGATATAAGAAGAGTGCGGATTGCCAGTACCAAATATGGTGCTAGGCAGAGTCTATGTGACATCGAGACAGCAGCCGTCAGAGTGTGATGATGGTCTCAAGCTATGGTGACGAGCGGTTGGAAAAGGATAATGCTTGGTGTCCGCGTAGAAACTGGCCGTGATCCGTGCCTTCTTGTGAATTAATCGAATGACCTACTGGTAGCTATCAAGATATGATAATTACAGCAATGAGATATTGTAAGCATTGGTTTTATTTGATTCTAACATTCCACGTTCGTCCACAATAGGATGCAAAGTGCTTCATTATACACGGTTGCAGCCCGAACCGTAGCTATGGGTGAAAATCAGCCGAGTGTCCAATGAACTAGTTGCTCACAAGTTTCATCGCACTTTTTCAACACACTTGCGATTTTTTTGGAATACAATTAGTTTGTAAGTTTTAATTTGATAATAAAAATAAATTTAATTTTATTATTTTATTATTTAAGGATTTTCAATGGCATAAACCTTTGTGTATTACCCGATCAAATTGAAAATGCTCTGTTTACTACTATTTTCGTTAAGGCTCTACCTTAACTTTGTAGCGATCATTCTATTAAGTACTAGTGTGTAATATTATAATGCACGCGTGTATGTATAATAGCTCGGTTTATGGCCCTAAAAACGGTATAATAAGGCTCACTTTCCGCGCAAGTGTGTTGAAAATACTTACCCAGGATGACAACGCAGATTATTTAAATTAAACTTAATTAGCATGTTTAATGTTTATAAATTTTCAATATTAAATATCAATATTAAAGTAGATTTGTATTTTTCAAGGCAAAACCTAGTCTCTCGTAATAGGTTGTGATTTTTTGAGATAAATCATTTAATATTTTTTTCGAGGACTTTTGTTGCTATTTATGTGTATTATGTAATAACTTTCCTGCTTAAAGTATTTAGCAATTATCTCAATAAATAATTAGGTCAGTATAGATATCTTGAGTTATTATTTAATATGACTTATGACAAAGATAATACGAACAGTTTCTCTTGCCGAGGGGTAAATATATATATCACTGATGTACCTATGTAATATGAGATACAGTCGTTATTAAGTCAGATAGAGTAATCGTCGATCACAAGAACTCTTCTTGATTCAAAACTAGACAAAATTTTGTTAGTTGTTTTTGTGTTTTTGTTTATAAATTGCATACGTAAGTACAAATATATCATACAAAAAATATTTATGTAACGTATTGTAATCAATTCACACGTATATAAGTAAAGGTTCATTCGGTATGTTATATTTTGTAGTTCCTAGCATTTGTTTAAAACCAAAAGAGATGTCTTTCTTCTTTAATCTTCATTTTAATTTCGTTTTAACGATGCATGAAAATCGTTTTTTTACCTTCCACCTATTTTGATGAATCCTTCTGTTAAAACTCATAAATAATTAACTAATCCTGGAGAAAATATCGTTATTGAAGGCGAAACCAATTTAATAGGTAAAGAACAATAGGAATTATACTTAAGGAAAAGCATATACAATATTAAAAAATACTATAAAATCTCTCCTAATACACCTTTTATCAAGCCCCGAAGTAACCTCTTGAGTTCTATAACTCACTGTACCACACGAAAGACTAAGAGAGAAAAAAGTATTTTTATTTAAATAAAACACGAGGAATGCTAATGGAATGCGAATGCGTTAAAATAACGTTGCCTTTGCCTAACACTAGATCATCCACAATCTGCATCCGATAACTTTTTAAAAATATTGTTTATAATCTAAACCCCTAGACGGACATGCCCACGCTTATTGGAAAGACTACAAACTTATAGAAGCAACAGACAGCTATTACAAGTAACAAAAAACATGGACGGAGGCACAGAAGCAATGCTCAATGGAAGGTGCTGCACTGTTCCATCCACTAGACGAAGTGGAAGCCAACGCAGTTCTACAATATTGGAACGAGACCCATCCGACTTGCGGAAACATTTTCCTCGGAGCTAATTCAATACTTCTAAAGGGAATGTTTGAAACCATAGACGGTACGGACTTTAGTTTGGTTGAGTTCGTGTACAAAAATATAGGTCTTTAATCGAACAAGGCTAAGAACTTCGAAATTATTGATATTGATTCTGTATTTTTATTTTAAGGTGTGCCATTAGACGAACTTTATAATAAGTGGGACGATGGTGAACCTAATGACACGGATGGTATAGAAAACGGTGTTGTGATGGCTCAAGATAATGGTCTATTAATGGATTATAGTTGCAACAATACGTTTGAATTCATCTGCAAAAAACAAAAAGCAGACATTACGTGGAACACTAAATGCAATCTGCCTGATTCACGTAAGCATTTTTTTTTATAATATAGCAAAGCAAACGGGCATGCGGGTCACCTGATGGTAAGTGATCACCGCCGCCCATGACTATCCGCAACACTGTGCTGTGGGTGTTGGGGGTGTGTTGCTGGGCCTTTGAGGAAATTAGGCACCGGATACCGCACTCACCGAACGAAACGCAGGAACATCGTCCCTACTTCACGTCGGTTTTCTGTGCGACGGTGGTATTTCACCGGTCGAGTCAGCGCACTAATCGCTGCAGACAGAGCCTACAGCTAGACTCTACCTCTCTAAGAATCTTCAAACTAAGTTCAAATACTAAACACGTTATTTATTTCGATAGTTTATGTTTTATTTCTGAAAAATCAATCGTTCATTTCTATGTTTTACTTTAAACAACTTAATTTCAGAATATGATTTTCACGATGGCAAATGTTACAAACTTCACACGAAAGTTGAAACTTGGAATGACGCGCACGCAGTCTGCAATGCCGAACAGTCCTACCTAGCCGTCATCGACAGCCAGGCCGAAAAGGAATTTATTTCCAATTACATAGCAAGCAAGACCCAGAATATACAAACTAGTCCCGCTATTTACCTAGGATTTCATAATCTATTTGAAAATCTGGGATGGATTACACTTAAAGGTATTTTTTTTGTTAAGTATATAACGAAGTTAAACAGTATGGGCGTAAAAGACAAGATTCTCTGTATAAAATAATCAAATATAAAATAAAAAATAATTAAAACAATTGTAATTTAATACCTAATAGTATTAAAATTAATTTCTAGGTACACCAATAGAAAGGACGGTTCCTGGGTCAGACGATAGTTATTCCCTATGTGGCTCAATGAAGACATATAATGGAGATCTAAATGCTGCGCGTTGTTCCGACAAAAACATGTTCATATGCGAACATGACACTTTGAAGAAAAAATGATGTCAAATTATTTGACTGGTTGATTTTATGGAGTTTATAATTAAATATTTCTAAGTACATTAATTCATACATATAACTTAGTTTTACCTCTATGTATGTATCGTTTCATCAAATTAAATATTTTTATGAATGAATGCTTGATTTTTATTTGGATTCTTATCACTTTGTTGAGAACCTCAAAGACCTCCAACTTACCGACAATGACACAATGGTGAGTTTTGATGTTCAGTCTTTATTCACATCAGTACCTGTGAAAGACTGCATAGACAAAGTGAAAAGGAAGCTGATTGATAGTAACTTAATATGATAAGCCTCCGCTGTTTGTCATTCAATTCTAAACCAAAGTTATATAGGGTAAATCTCTCATTTCCATGGGAAACAGACTTTCACGCGAACAAAGTCGCGGGCGGCGATGGCTAAATGTTACAAATTCCACTTAAAAAACAAAAATTTGTCAGATACTCATGCAGTTTGTGGAGCTGATCAATCTTACCTAGCCATCAACAGTTATCCGTGGCACACTCTACTTTGTTGAAAAGAAGTTTCATTTTCATCCTTATAAAAGCAGTCGCTTCGCGTGATCTAAATTTACAAACTTACACATTTAAAATACGCACTAAAGGCTATATTTTGTTACCCCTGTGAATAACTTTTTTGTATGGATATTAATCGGGCCTCATTTTTTGTATTATGGGTACCTACGCCTTTGAAATGTCTGAGCAATAATTAGAATTAACTTTATGTAAGTTATTGAAATTAATAGTTATTTTAATTAAAATTTTATTACAACAATAAAACACAGCAATAATAATTAAACACTTTTACAATATAACTGTTAAATGAAGATGAAACTGTCGTTTAAGGCCTGTTCTGGACCAGTTATCCCCACCAGGCTGGCTGCGTTGCCTCGCCGAATTGCAATTGCAAAACATAAGTAACTCCTGAGAAGACATATAGGACGATCTTTTTTTTCTAAATTACCTTAATTAACTAACTGAACAAAGATGTTTGCTTCCTTGCCCCTTCCTTGTCCAGCTGTCTCAAAGGCCTAATATTTTATTTTTATTTTTATTTATAAGTTTCGGGACCTATCTGTAGACTAAAACGTATTGCAACAATAATTTGACTAACAACTATACATAAATTTTTACTCGACAAAAATGTTCACTTTACCAGCATTTTGTTATTTAAATAACTACCCATCAAAACATTATTTTGGAAACTATTTTTTTTGATAACTGTGTTAATTGGAAAAACAATAATAGCTCAAGTAAAGTTTGGCAATATTATATTATGAAACAAATGTGCAAAGCTGTTCCAGTTGCTCATGAGAATCTAGAATATTTTTTGTTGAAGTGTATGTGAATTTGCTGGCCAGCAAGTGTACTATAGACATTGAATTCAGTGAACATCAGGACTATAGCTAGGATCTATCGAGCTATCTTGCAGCGTATCTCCAGTTAGTCATTGCATGCTTTGATTGAGTACTATAGATTGTCATATCTGCCACCCACTGGGTAGAAAGGTGGAGTGGTAGTACATCACCCGCACCCCCGAATGTCAGAGTGGCCGTGTAAAGCTCCTTGAGCTACTGAGCTATCGAAGATCCCTAACATCCAGCGGTCACCTCAGAAACATTTAGTTATTCTAAAATGTAAACGGAAAACATGTTTTCATTCAGTGGCAGAAAACCTCTTTGTTGTTACAAAAAAACGGTATTACCTGATAGAATTGATTTTTTTTACTATCATTATATATACAGTAAGGCACTATCTTAACTTTGTAGGGAGTTCTATTACGCAATAGTGTGTAATATTATTATGCATGAATGTGAATGCTCGGTTTATGGCTTAAAAACGATGTAATAAGGCTCACTTTCCGAGCATGTGTGTTGAAAACCGTATTGTTTAATAACAGTAAAATGAGATTATTGATCTGTACATCTAAAATCTATAATTTTATAATTTGGCATGTTACAAACTGCCTAGTCCGTTTACAGATGATTGTCAAATGGTTACATATAGGTCGCTTTTTCTTAAAATTCGTAAGAATAGAAAGTGTTAGTAACAAATATTTAATGATATGTACCTACTTATAGGTTAGCAAAGAGCGTGTTAGGTTGACTTTGACAATACCTTATCTTATTTACATTCTTCGAAGCAAATTGTCATAACTTAACTTTCATGCATGGCTACGTAAACTATACACAACCAATTGCATGATTTTAGGACTCTAACAACCGCAATAACTATCTTTTCTCGAATGTTATTGCACACATTATTCATTTATCCACTATGAGTTTATTTTAACACCGTTTATCTCATTTGTCAAATGAATATTTTTGGAATGTTACTTTCATATTCCAATGTTTGTCAAGTAAAACATTTGCAAAGTGTATAAAACTTAATTAAAAGAATTATATTAAGAATTGAAAAGTGACTTTTTAAGATCATTGCTTACACATCAGCTATTTAATTTGAAATACAATTTTGTTATGAAAAAAATATTTTTTTCTTTCAACGTCACCAGTAGTTTTTTCTAAAATACGTAAGTAAAATCAAATTAAAAAGTACAATTGATTTTACATTTACACCATCAGAAAGTTTCGTTATCATTATCATTATCCATAGCGTGGTTCAGGTTATGTTATTTATATCATACAAAAAAATCCGGCCAAGTGCGGGTCGGACTCGCGCACGAACTATCATTTTCCGTACTATAATATATATTTTTAATTTTTAGTATTTGTTGTTGTAGGCAACGGAAATACATCATTTGTGAAAATTTCGGCTTTCTAGCTATCACGGTTTATGAGATACAGCCTGAAGACAGACAGACAGACAGCAGCGGAGGCTTAGAAATAGGGTCCCGTTTTACCCTTTGGGTACGGAACCCTAAAAAGTACCATTTTTTTTGATAACTAATGTTTCGAGGTTATCAAATTTAATGATATCAAATTTGTAGAACTTAATATGCGTGACTTTTTTTTGTATGATACGCAGTATCCAAATAAAAATCGAGCATTCATACATATTTTTTTTAATTTGATGAAACGATACTTATATAGAGATAAAACAAAGTTAATCGTGAAATGATGTACCCACAATTATTTTATTATTAACTCCATAAAATCAACCAGTCAAATAATTTCACATCATTTTTTCTTCAAAGTGTCATGTTCGCATATGAACATGTTTTTGTCGGAACAACGCGCAGCATTTAGATCTCCATTATATGTCATTGAGCCACATACTCGTAGGGAATAACTATCGTCTGACCCAGGAACCGTCCCTTCTATTGGTGTACCTAGAAGTAAATTTTAATACTATTAAATACTAAATTACAATTGTTTTAAGTCTTGCACATATTATATTATACAAAGAAAAATCTTGTCTTTTACGCGCATGCGTTTTAACTTTCTTATATCTGCGCTGAACTATTATTGAATAACCACCTAATAGGTACTTTACGAAAAAAATACCTTTAAGTGTAATCCATCCCAGATTTTCAAATAGATTATGAAATCCTAGGTAAATAGCGGGACTAGTTTGTATATTCTGGGTCTTGCTTGCTATGTAATTGGAAATAAATTCCTTTTCGGCCTGGCTGTCGATGACGGCTAGGTAGGACTGTTCGGCATTGCAGACTGCGTGCGCGTCATTCCAAGTTTCAACTTTCGTGTGAAGTTTGTAACATTTGCCTATCCCCGCAGCGTAATCGTGAAAATCATATTCTGTAATTAAGTTGCTTAAAGTAATAATACGTTAAAATCTGAAATTAGGTTGTTTAAAATAAAACGTAGAAATTAACGTTAGGTTTTTCGGAAAAAAAACAAGCTATCTAAATAAATAACGAGTTTAGTATTTGAACTTAGTTTGCAGATGCTTACGTGAATCGGGCAGATTGCATTTTGTATTCCACGTAATGTCTGCTTTTTGTTTTTTGCAGATGAAGGCGAACGTATGGTTGCAACTATAATCCAGCAATAGACCATCATCTTGAGCCATTACAACACAATTTTCTATACCATCTGTGTCATTAGGTTCACCATCGTTCCACTTATTATAAAGTTCGTCTAATGGCACACCTTAAAAAAAATACAGAATATAAATAATTTCGAAGCTTTTAGCATAATTAGATTAAGGACAAGTTTGTTTTTTGTACACAAACTCAACGTAACTAAAGTTCATACCGTCTATGGTTTCAAAAACTCCCTTTAGAAGTATTGAATTAGCTCCGAGGAAAATGTTTCCGCAAGTGGGATGGGTCTCGTTCCAATATTGTAGAACTGCGTTGGCTTCCACTTCGTCTTGTGGATGGAACAGTGCAGCACCTTCCATTGAGCATTGCTTCTGTGCCTCCGTCCATGTTTTTTCCACGTTGTGGAACTTGTAATAGCTGTCTGTTGCTTCTATAAATTTGTAGTCTTTCCAATAACCGTTCGCATGTCCATCTAGGTGTTTGGATTATAAAAAATATTTTTAAAAAGTTATCGGATGCAGATTTTGGATGATCTAGTGTTAATATATTGCGGGCAAAGGCAACGTTACTTTAACGCATTAGCATTACATTAGCATTCCTCGTGTTTTATTTAAATAAAAATACTTTTTTCTCTCTTCGTCTTTCGTATGGTACAGTGAGTTATAGAACTCAAGAGGTTACTTCGGGGCTTGATAAAAGGTGTATTAGGAGAGATTTTATAGTATTAAAAATATGCTTTTCCTTAAGTATAATTCCTATTGTTCTTTACCTATTATATTAGTTTCGCCTTCAATAACGATATTTTCTCCAGGATTAGTTAATTATTTATGAGTTTTAACAGAAGGATTCATCAAAATAGGTGGAAGGTAAAAAAACGATTTCATGCATCGTTAAAATGAAGATTAAAGAAGAAAGACATCTCTTTTGGTTTTAAACAAAATGCTAGGAACTACATAATATAACATATCGAATGAACCTTTATATACGTATGAATTGATTACAATACGTTACATATTTTTTTTGTATGATAAAGTTGTACTTACGTATGCAATTTATAAACAAAAACACAAACACAACTGACAACATTTTGGCTAGTTTTGTATCGAGCAGAGTTCTTGTGTTCGACGACTTAGTAACGACTGTATCTCATATTACATACATCAGTCATATATATATTTAACCCTCGGCAAGAGAAGCTGTTCGTATTATCTTTTTCGTATAACAATGTCATAAGTCATACCATAATAACAACTTGAGATATCTATACTTACCTAAATTAATGAATGCCCGAGATAGTAAATTAATACTTTACACAGGAAAGTTATCATACGATAGTTATTTTTATCGTATAATATAGGTACATATAAAGCAACAGAAGACCTTCAAATTATATTAAATTATTATTCTCAAAAAATCTCAACCTATTACAAGAGACTAGGTTTTTCCTTGACAAAAACAAATCATATATCTGTTTTAATATTAACTTTGATAATTTATAAACATTAAACATGTTAACCAAGTTTGATTTAAATGATCTGCGGTTGTCATCCTGGGTAAGTATTTTCAACACACTTGCTCGAAAAAGGAACCTAATTTATCGTTTTAAGGCCATAAACCGAGCTATTACACACTCCATATTACACACCAGTGCTGAACAGAATGATTCCTACAAAGTTAAGGTTGAGCTTTAATGTTAATAATATGCTAGTAAGCAGATCATTTTCAATTTGATCGGGAAATACAGTTTTTTTTGTAAAAACAAAGGTTTATGGAACTAAAAATCCATTTATATATTTGGAATGTATAAATGTGTTCTTAAAATTAAAATACCTTTTATTATCAATTAAAAAATTACAAAATAATTGTATTTTATTCAAAAAAATCGCAAGTGTGTTGAAAAAGTGTGTTGAAACTTGTGAGCAACTAGTTCATTAGACACTCGGCTGATTTTCACCCATAGCTACGGTTCGGGATGCAACCGTCAGCCTCGTGTATAATGAAGAACTTTGCACACTTGTATCATATTTAATTAATCCAAAATAATTATTTAATCCAAATTAAACCGTTTTGGTGTGATGAAACTACTTAACATCCAATCGTAATATATTAACCTAATGGTAAATTTCAAAAAACACTACAAGTAGGTAATTATTATTAGTCGTCATGACGCAATCAGTTTGTATATTGGCAAACTCATTATGAACCAAGAAGTAGATTTTAATTAGTTTACCAATATAATATTTGTGAAGTTGTTCCAAAGTAAACTTATTTCCGAAATGTTGTTAGGCGATAGGTCATGTCGACAAATTGCAACATGCAATTAAATATAATTTATATTTTACAGAGAAGTTTACATATTCTTACCTATGAGCTTATACGAATGTAAAAACAAAAAAAAACATTAGTATAATACTGAGAAGATTTAAATTGATTTTACTACAAAAGTATTAAGCAGAGGAGGAATTCATTTTTGTCCAAATTTTTAAAGTGCCGACCAACAAAAGTAAATTATAATAATATTTCATAACTATTAGGAATAACGTCCTTATAATTTACTAGTGGCCGCTCGCGACTCCGTTCGCGTAGAAGTCGGTTTCCCGTGAGAATGCTAAGTTTTCCCGCGGTAAAAAGTTCCCTTAATTCTTTCATACATATATTTTTGGTTTCTAGAACCGTTTTCGCAGCGCACGCAACGGAAGCCCTCAAGGATGAATAATTTTTCCCGTTTTTTTCCCATTTTCCATTATTTCTTCGCTCCTCATAGTTGCAGCGTGATGTTATATAGCCTAAAGCCTGCCTCGATAAATGGTCTATCCGACACAAAAATATGTTTTAAATTCGAACCAGTAGTTCCTGAGATTAGCGCGTTCAAACAAACAAACAAACTCTTCAGCTTTATAATATTAGTATAGATTACTTTGGCACCAATACTGTGAGATAGATCATTTAGCTGTTATAAGATATTGAAGTTCTGATTAAGTATTTTAAAAATATTTATATTCAGGCCCAAAGTTTTATATTTTATAGGTTGTGTAAAGAAAAAATATTTTCATTTCCCATTTACATGCATGATGTTGACTTAAGGACGTTAGTTTCAAACAATTAATTTATCAGATAATTCTGGCCAATTATTAAAAACTTTTTCTTTTGCTGGCCGGCCCTTTTACTATAGGGCTCAAATTTGAATGAAACGTGATTGGTGTCCTTTGTTATATACCCAACTAAGTCAAAACGTGTCGTTTGCTAGGAATTCGTAAACTTTTTTACTGAACCATGTAAATAATAAAACATTTCGATACAAATCTTTTATTCTATTTATAACATATACAATTATATCTACCTGCCTTAATCGATTAGTTTATACACTTACAATTATTTACAATATCAAGATAATAAGGTGTATTTTCTCTCTTCTGTAACTTGACACAATGCTTAATACGAGTTTTATTATACAGCGTTTATAGCGAACAGAAGAGTCACCTTAAAGTTTTCATACAAATTGCTATCACGTGTCTAACGACCTACCACGTAGTAAAATGATAAAAACTCGTACCAAGCATGCTAATAGCGAAGTAGGAGCGTTCATTTGGCATAAATACAGCAGATTTGTATTAGTCATTCGTCTTGAAAGACGGCTTTCCCTACGAGTGGCAGGTAACGAACGAATGGTCCACCATAAGACAGAGCGACTCGGGCAGGCTCGAAGATGGAGACCACCCAGTAGACCAGGACCAGATAGAAGAATATGGAAAACAGACGGTCGACCACGTAAAGGCTGCAAAGAAAAGAGAGCTTTAAATTTGTTGACTTTATCAAGTGAGTTCTTTGAGTATTTATAGTGAGTTGGTAACTAAATTGTGTGAGAAAAAGTATCAAGTCTACTAATTGCTTGCTCCGTGTTAATTAATGGGAAATACTAATCATACACTCTAGAAAAACCAAAAAAAATGTTGACTTTATCAAGTGAGTTCTTTGGGTATTTAAAGTGAGTTGGTGATAACTAAACTGTGTGAGAAAAAGTATCAAGTCTACTAATTGCTTGGTCCGTGTTAATTACTGGGAAATACTAATCATACTCTAGTAAAACAAAAAGGAATGCGAATTTAGATTTCAAGCATTTTGCCTGAAGCGGATTATGAATACTAATATTATTAACGTGAAAGTTTGTATGGATGTTTTTTACTCTTTCACGTAAAAACTACTAAATGGATTTTGATGAAACTTTACAGTAATATAGGTTACACATCAGAATAACATATAGGGTAACAACTTCTCATTCTCAAGCGAACGGAGTCGCGGGCGGCCACTATTAGGTACAATTAGACGTGGCCTAAGGGCCATAAATCATATTTGGCAATAGAGATAAAGACAATTTTTGCCAAGTTCTCAAGTTCAAGTTTGGTCCTTATAATAAGAGCCGATGAGATCACAAACCAAGACACTTACATATTGTTTTGCATTCTAGCTTTCGGCAAGTTTTCCATTTTTTCCTTTAGGCAGTATAGTTTTCCACCGATCATGCAGCTCTCAATGTACGGTACGTCTTCTATAATGGTGAGGTCCATGGGATAGGTCTTGAAGTCCTCAGGGTTTAAGGACTTTGCAAGGCTTTTGAAGTTGTCCGTATCAAACCACCACTCTCGGGTGGTGAAGTACTGGAGAACTTCAAGCCCAACTGAAATCCTGTTTTGGATGCGCACCATGCTGAAAAAATTTGTAAAACTTGAATGTTTTGTGAATTAGGTTCATCCATGTGTTTGGCGATTTTTATAAACAACTGACCAAAACTTTATTAATGTAAAGACAAAGTTAGAAGCAAAAAACAGAATTGTTAACTCACAATCGCTTTTGTCCGAACAGCAACATCAGAAAGTCGATGAAGTAAGCTGGCACAATGTGGTAGAAAAAGACACAGAGCGAGTGTATAAACTTGTTGTGCCTAATGTTGCCATCGGGATACCACAGTGGGCCTTCAAAGGGATACTTGCGGACCGTCGCCTTCCCGATGTCGAGGACCTCCTTCCAAGTTGTTTTCTTATCGTCTCCGGTTGTTAGATTGTAAACTGGGATTTCGGGTGGTCTGAAAGTTTTAAGAACAAACTTTAAAACCGTAATTTAAAATGAAGAATGAAAAGGAAAAGACTACCTTGATTGACCTTGATTCCAAAAACATATAGACGTCTAAAAGATGTTCAGTGAATTTATTTTTTACATAAATTTATGATTCAACACTCACTTTTGAGTTTGCGTGCCGATGGTCTTCGCGATCACGATGATAGCGTTTATAGCGATATCAATCGGGATAACTTCGGCGTGGTAGTGTCCATAGCAATGCATCGACCTGATGACGCCTTTCCCCGCGCCCACCATGAGACCAATGGGACCATTGAGGTTGTCCACCCACCCAGGAACTGGCTCCTTGTAGCTAGGAGTCACTAGGAATAAAAACTGTAAGTCAAACTAGCATAATAGAACTGATATTATTATATTATATTCTATATTATACTATATTCAAGAAAGTTCTTTGCCATGTGGATCACGATACTGACATACCAATGCATTATCGACTCATGTTGGCTGGTAAAGTGTAAACTTGACAAGTTCAAAAAAATGCTTACGCCTACTTTATATTTTATTATAGCTTCTTCTAATTTTTCTTTGTGCTCACTCAGATCATATAAAGAACTCCTGTACCAAATTTCAAGGCCCTAAACTTAAGAGTTTACGCTTGCAGATGATGTATCAGTCTGTCAGTCGGGACTTGGAATATAAGTATAGATTAAAAGCTACTAACCAATGCTTGGTCGAACAACGGCGGCAGGAATGCCCTGCAGGTAGCTATCCCGGACCAGCGCCTCAGCGAGACGTTTCGAGAACGTGTACGAGTTAGGGTGCTTCTGTCTGATGGATGGAGACAGCATGTTGATCTGGTCGTCTGTCAGCCAGGTCACCGCGCGCAGCACCTCGTGCGGGTCTGCTGGAGGGTCGTGCACCTGGAAACAGAAAACAAACAGTCATTTACTGAGACGGGCAGTTTAGACGGGTTGGGTATGAAACTAAAAATGAAAACTATCTAGATTTTTTTTTGTTGTGTAGCAAATCAAGATAGTAGTTATGCAAATTAACTCTAGCAAGATTAAAAAAAACTATACCAATCCAAGTTACTAAAATGTGTAGTCTCTTTATTGGTTTCTATCCTTCTGCTTTTCGTAATTTTGAATAATTAGCATTTTAGCAATGAACCGAAAGCCTTCGCCAAACTTTAAGAATATAAAACATACCCTTTCAGCCATTCTTTCATAGTCAGGGTAACAGAAAGCAGTAGACAGATGGAGAAAGGCAGCGAGATTCTTCGTTTTCTTGGCGATTTCGAGGATTCTCAAGGTTCCTTTTGTGTTCATCTCCAGGCCTTCTTTCAAAGGCGCTTCCAGACGGAGACTGGCTGCAAAGTGGAAAATCACTGACACCTGAAATTATATGGAAATATATTATTAAAGTAAGTAACGTTGGCTGTTAACTGTGGACTTCTTACAGTAGTAGAGTAACTCACGATTGTGATGATTTAGATGATAGATTATGCAGTATTATTTATTAAATTTATTTAAAACTTAAAGTACTATTATGCAATGGCGTACTTAATGCCCATGGGCTTTCTCTCCCAGTCATCCATTTGGCTAAAGTAAGAAAAACAATAGCGGTTTTAAATTAAAAAATCAATTGAAGATAAGTAAATTAAATATATACCTACATATTTTAACATATGTATATGTCGCAGCGCGGGTGTCTTTTCTTAATGTCAGAATGTTAAGATCACGTTTTAGTGGGCGTAGAAGGCAGCAAACAAGAACTTAAAGCATTATGAAAGAATATAGGAACAATCTGTTAACTACTTTAGCTCAATGATCTGATAAAACTAATGCAACTGTATTGAAATGACCTGCCTCACTACCATAATGAACTACAAGGGTATTTGGAATAATAAAGAAACAGTTTAACCTTTAACTTTGTTTTAATTTACCGGATTCATAAAGACAGGTACAATCTGTCTGACATATTGAGTGGAGAAGAACCCGGTGAATAAACTCCACTCTGCCATTATCACAATTTAAAATACAAAGGAACGTTATAAAACTCGCTATTACATTACTCACAGAAATCTAGCAACTAGTTTACATGATTAACGGACACACTGATACTTAGCTTTCGTATTGAAGACTTCCGATACAGCATTAGAATACAAACTGTTAAACTTAGGCAATGACTCGATATAAAATCAAACAGCAAATTGAATGTGGTAAAGACGACTGCTCTTGGCCGATTCCCGCGCTACTCTGATAATTTAGGTGTGAACACTTCAATTTCTAAGAAATGAATGCCCCTTCCTTGAATGTTCAATGTCTTTTATACCAAACGGCCGTTTCCGTTTTTATCAAAATAGCACTAGGCCTTGCCCAGGTTCTCCGCTAGAGGGCCTGCCTTTCCGGTCACAATGATTTAACAATCAAATTAATCCTACAACAATAACTGATTCAGTAAGAATTAAATCATAATTAAATCACAATTTTCAATTAGGTAAATTACACAGCAAATGGTATTAAACCAAAATTAAATTAATTCAGGTAAGCTTGAAAATGCTTAAGATGGCGCTAGTTGTTCCAAAATACCGGCCGATTGCCATTGTGGCGCCATCATTTCCGACACGGCCATTCTTGACAGGACACACGTCCTCGTGTGTTTTCTGCAACAAAACAAGCTAGGCACAGTATACGCTCGGCCACTCCTGGTAAAACCACAGTAACATTGAAATGACTAAAAGTAGGAAATATCTCAACTCCCGAAAAAAAAAAACTAAATCATCACGGTTCAAAAAGAAGATATTACAATTCCCACGTGACATATCATAGCACAAACCCACACAGGCCAGTCCTTCGGCCGAATTAGACACAGTCCTTCGGTCTAACTTGTGCCATGATAGTCGCTCAATATTTAAATTTACAATGATAATAAATATTCACATCAAAACATAAATCTTCGTGAAAAGACATATCCATCAACCAAAGTTTACTGATAGGTAATATTTTCAAACCAAGAAAGTAAATTTAAACGAGGCAAATTAGACTGTCATAAAACAGTAATATCACAACACTAAAGTCAGTAGAGATCATGTACCATCGATAAAGGTAATCACTTTATCACAACAAATCAATCATTGAAACACGCCACGACACGAGTGAACACCCCTCTATCTCCACGGCCTCGGCCGACCAGCAACATCACCATTGCTCTCACATACGCGAATCCACCACAAGGATCGCCTGTGTTCATCCCCAGACAACACACGACTACAATACGGCGGATAGAGTACTCATTCGCGTTTCCACCAAAAACAATTCAACATCGTCAAAAACATTATTAATTTCATCTGGTACATGATCTACCTACTAGCAATTTTCAATAATTTTTGACCGAACACCACCATTAAAGTAATTATTCGGTAAACAATAAGGTCTCCTCAAGAGGTATCGTGAAGTATCGAACGTCATATGACATTAACTAGTTCTGTGCTGAATACGCGTGTTTGATCAATAGGTCACAGTTAAACCTTTTTATAAAATTTCGCGCCAAAACTTTCATTAACTAACGAGCATTCAGCACTAGAATCGAAATAAAGAAAGAATACGATTCACCTTTGTGTTCTAGACAATCCGTGGAAGATTCATAGCTCACACGTCAATCAGCACCTCGGTACGAACGCTGGCTTGCCTCGGCCACCGCAATGCCGCCATCGCTGGTAAATCAGGATCATCACTTTCTGTTGCTACACCGCTGGGTTAAGTCCTGATGTCGACATTGCTCGTCCTCGCGGCTCCAGCTTTGGTTTATTGTAATCGCCATTCGATGTATCCTCGAAACATATTAAAACACGTGTGAATTACAGTTGTTAATAACACCAGTTCCTATACCATTATTAAACATCGATCAACACTAAATGTAAAAACCAATAATTTCTATTGTGCGTAAATAACTTGGTTTAACTTTAAACTAACAATTAAGAAATGTAACACATGAAATAGTTTAAGAGAATGAATACTAATTAAAGAACAACTGCAAACACAAAGTAGGTAGGTGTAGGTAGATAGGCGTAGATAGGTGCCAGGTGCACGCTTATTCTATGTCAGCTGGCGACTTTTGTAACCAAATCGGTTGCATATCTCCTCCCGCCAAAACACAATTTAATTTAAGAACACACTCTGCCATAAATTATTACAAAACATTGTACATCACCCAGTCAAGTTGTGTCCGGTTATAACGTAATAATGTAGGTACTGCCGCGTACTTCAACGTTTCTATTTTGTTTTTACCAGATTCAAACCATCCAGCAATTTCACTATTGTAGCAGCTTTTCTGAAACAAATTTTAACACACAGCATCACATAGTTCGGCAAACTTTTATTCTACGCAATTAAGAAAACTGAGACGTCAGAAAAAGACTCGTCGAAAATAACAAAGGATGTGAAGGTGGTTAGGTGGTTGGGTCTAGGTGGCCTAGAAATTATTTATTCAGACCCACAGCATGTAAAACCCAATAATGACAAAGCAAAACTAAAATCACAACTTTCAGTCTTAATTAATAGTACCGTAGTACCATTCGAAACTCAGAGCATTAACTGACTACTTCATTTAGAAATAAAATTATTAAAAAAACAAATTAAAAAAACTAGGCTTCCTTCATATTCGTTGCCAATATCTCCATGGTTTACCCTGAAACCTGACCTTCGCCAGAGTCAACGTGCGTGCTGGCGACGCATACACGGACTACCCTCCAAGGAATACCGATCGAGCTAGTACAGTCCCAAGCAAGCCCGATTCGCAATACATTTCAAAGTTAACTAGTCTTTTAAACAATTTCGTCATTTAAACTCTGATTCTATTAAATTGTGATTGCCACCAATATTTTTTGTAAATTACCCTCCATAACTCAAAACGAGAATCGTAAAATAAATTTAAAACACTGACCTTGGTTCAATACTCACCTGCACAAAATCGCTCAACTTAGTTTTCAAAAATACTTGACGATTATTTTTCGTCGAAGTGGTATCCACGTCATTTTCTTTGTTTGCATGCCTGAATCATCAGATGGCTGTTCTCGAAGCAACACGACGTGGTGTTTCTGAAACTCATCGTTTATTTCTTTTAGTTTGAGGTAAATCCCACTTCTGATGTCGCAGCGCGGGTGTCTTTTCTTAATGTCAGAATGTTAAGATCACGTTTTAGTGGGCGTAGAAGGCAGCAAACAAGAACTTAAAGCATTATGAAAGAATATAGGAACAATCTGTTAACTACTTTAGCTCAATGATCTGATAAAACTAATGCAACTGTATTGAAATGACCTGCCTCACTACCATAATGAACTACAAGGGTATTTGGAATAATAAAGAAACAGTTTAACCTTTAACTTTGTTTTAATTTACCGGATTCATAAAGACAGGTACAATCTGTCTGACATATTGAGTGGAGAAGAACCCGGTGAATAAACTCCACTCTGCCATTATCACAATTTAAAATACAAAGGAACGTTATAAAACTCGCTATTACATTACTCACAGAAATCTAGCAACTAGTTTACATGATTAACGGACACACTGATACTTAGCTTTCGTATTGAAGACTTCCGATACAGCATTAGAATACAAACTGTTAAACTTAGGCAATGACTCGATATAAAATCAAACAGCAAATTGAATGTGGTAAAGACGACTGCTCTTGGCCGATTCCCGCGCTACTCTGATAATTTAGGTGTGAACACTTCAATTTCTAAGAAATGAATGCCCCTTCCTTGAATGTTCAATGTCTTTTATACCAAACGGCCGTTTCCGTTTTTATCAAAATAGCACTAGGCCTTGCCCAGGTTCTCCGCTAGAGGGCCTGCCTTTCCGGTCACAATGATTTAACAATCAAATTAATCCTACAACAATAACTGATTCAGTAAGAATTAAATCATAATTAAATCACAATTTTCAATTAGGTAAATTACACAGCAAATGGTATTAAACCAAAATTAAATTAATTCAGGTAAGCTTGAAAATGCTTAAGATGGCGCTAGTTGTTCCAAAATACCGGCCGATTGCCATTGTGGCGCCATCATTTCCGACATATACATAATAGAAATACATACTAATAATGGATATAATATATATAAATAAATATAGGAAAATATAATACATAACATAACAATGACTATAGTACTAAAATTAAATCATGAGGAAAATATGTTTGCGTAAAAAAAGTTTAAAGCTGTTCCTGTTATACAATTTTTTGATGATAAGAGGTAAAGAGTTCCAGAGTCTATTAGTATTTGTAAAAATCATAGCCTAATAGGGATTTCTGACTACAGATTACGATTGTAAACGTATCTTACAGGAATAAATGCTGCACAATCATCATCACTATCTTGCATTGGAAAATAAACGGTTATGTACATACTACAGATACAATTCAAGTTGTTTATGAGATTCAAAGACTGCCCCAAATCTGTAACTTCATATTATATGTCGGAAAGGTTAAAAACATTCAAGTACTTGAGCAGGTATAAAACATTCTAAATTCTTCCAGACTAACTGTTACTCTATAATGTTCATGCAATTAAAACATAAACATAAAAACGGTTTCTGAACCCAGTAAACCACAGAGCATTTACCAACTTCCAAGTCAAGTACTTCGCAGCTTAATATCGATAATTATTTAACACTTATTGTATGCCACCGTGATGTAAGTTAATAAAACGATTCGCTAATCTTAACAGGTAACTTAGCAGTTGGTTGTTTTGTTACTTAACTGTGACATGATTGCGTGGGTATCTAGTTTTGAACACGGTAGCGTGTAGGTAGGGAGATATTCACTTTCCTGGTTGCAAAGGTGAAATCACTTTCACAAAGATGATATACGATTTAACCTACCCTAAAGAGTTATGAGAAAGTATGGATGAGCATTATAAGAATGAAGCAGTAAAATAAAGATCTTCTTTGGAAATAGAAAACGAATAAATTATAAAAAAAATGACAGCGACTTTAATGTAATTCAGTTTATCCCGTTATCCTAAATTTAACGACAAACAAGGTTATAAGTTTTAAAACTAGAATAAGATATATGGAGAGAGAGCTAGTTGTTAAAACAATCAGCTTTTTTGTTCACAAGGTACCTATTGTTCTCGGAATACCACTTAACACTTACAAAATTGAATAATGGCTGAGTACATATTACAAGTATTGAAAAAACGCAAACAATAAGATATTTGTCAATATGTACATACCTCATATATATATGCACTTAGGATACAGTTTGGTATAGTATGGGTAGGTACCAATAATATTTCGTGGTTAGAGAAAATATCTCTTCGAACTAACAACTAGAGGTATGCGAAATTTGGGGGGATAAATGTTTGTCTGTTTGTTACACACCTAAAAACCACTGCTGTTCAGTAAGTTAATATAAATAAATTTGGGTGTTTTTTTTACCGGTATTATATTTTATTACCTTTGAACCAACACGAAAATTATTACCTTTTATTTATATTTCGTTCATTTGTTTTTTTACTAAAAACAGCTCTAGCTATGACAGCCGGCTTAATCATATAAGATGTATGGCTTGTAAAATAAACTAGAAGAAAAAAAAAGCTCTAGCTATGTCGTTACCTCTTCGTATAAAACATCCAAGGTGTTCTGGTCGATGCCCAGGTGGTCGTACATGATGTCTCCACTCACTGGGATGAGCTTCTTCATCATATGAGGCTTCTCCTCACGTAGCCTTGAGAACAGCTGGAAGAGGAAATTGGTGTAGAATGAAGAGATTTATTAAAGAGGTAAGAATATTTCTTTGGAGATTTGAAAGATATGCTACAAAATGGGGAAGTAGGTTCTTAATGACTTATTTCCATTAATGTTAATTTACATAGTAAAGTAGGTAAGTTTCCATTTTTGTACCTAATTAACGTAGAATATAATTGTATATTGTATTTCCGAACTGTACTGTAATTGTTCTAAAATACCTTTTTTCTTAAAAACCTTTGAACCATAAAACACTCTAATAGATAGTATCCTAACACTAAATACTGGTTTAGTGAATCGATTCCGTTTACTCAAGTTGATTGGTATAACCGGTCTTAGCTGTTGCAATTGATCTAAATACCTAAACAAGTGCGTTCCAACGGTGCGCGAAGTTACGCACAAATTACCTAATCATAGATTCGGTAATCTTTAACCTACTAGAAGCTAAACTAAAATCGCTTTATTACACGCAGATTAAACCATGTTTTGTCTCTGTCGGTTACGGAAGCTGTCATATAAGATTGACAAAGACATAACATGGTTTTTTTGATACAGACTTAATCTGATTTATTTATAAGAGTGCAAGAGATTTGCAAAAGATTACGGAACCCATACTCCCCGAACGCTTAAAACAATTGAGCTCCTAAATAAATACTTTGACTTTCCAAATTCCTCAGGCCTCCTTTCCAACAGTGAAATAAACCTAGAAATTTCTTAAAAACCAGCCTTCACGCTCGACTGCTGGGCACTTGGCATTGATAGATTTGTGAAATACATGAAGGAACCTCCATGGTGAAATACTAACAGGCAGTTTCCACATATCCTCGATTCTCGACTCCGGGGTCTTGCCTCGCTTGGACCGCACCAATGCGTACACGCAGCCTATGTCGGGGACGGTGTATAGAAGCTTCTCGATCAAGACTTTCCCCATGAGACCAGAAGCGCCAGTTATGAGCACCTTCCGGCCGCGGTACCATTCGTTTATTTCGGACACCATTTTTGGACTCTCTGGAAAAGAAATAGCAAGGTCTAAATTACAAAAATGCAGTTTTAATAATCGGGTAAATCTAAATATCACATTTGTGGAAAATAGTTGCAGAATTGATAAAATAGCCTTTATTTTATGTTATCTGTAGTGTGTCAGCAATAGGCTTAACGTATTTATTTTCGTTGGACAAAATCTGTTTCTTATTGTTAGATTTCCGTGTTTGTTTATAAACATCTAAAGAATTTATTTATTTAACACAGTTGATCTTTGCCGCGTTTGTTTAATATATTAATTTAAAACCGGTACCAGCATATGAACACAAAAATATAAGTTATTTTAAGTACTTAGGCACGTGCATTTTCTCACAAACATTTTACCCAACTCATTTAATTAGCATATAGTTAAAAATAACTACAAAACACACAATTGCCAATCTTTGAACTCGCATATTCGTGTCTTACGTTTGTTCGTATATATGTTACGGCTAATACCCGAAGTGCGGCTACACCTAGTTTTAGCCGGTTAGAACATCAATAGGTTAGGTTAGTTAGGTTACTTTTTTGTTAACACCCAGAAAAAGGAGTCCCGCGTAGCGGGACTCCGTCGACTCATGATTGAAGCCAGTTTTTATGTACATTGGTATAATTTTTTTTTTACAGTTATTCATATAAAAAACACTTCTAACCGGTTAAAACTAGGTGTAGCCGCACTTCGGGTATTAGCCGTAACATATATAATATATTTATTAAGATGTCAATATTAACCTACATAATTATGCATAGGAAGTCAAACCTTCAACTTAACTACCAAATAATTACCTATTTGTAATTCTAACGATGACTTGCATAAAAGCAGTCGAGAATTTAAGTGACCATAAAATCCTTAAGCGATTCTTACTATAACTATAAACTGCCGTCTGACTATCGTTTAACGTTGAGAGAAAATTAACCTACCGGAATTTTTAATGAACGATCTTAAGTAGGTACCTAAATCTAATGTTATCTATCTATATTTTCGAGGTTAGAGTGAGAGAGACGAATATTACAGATTAAAAATTTAAATTGCGTGTTTTGTATTCCACATTTATCTCATTCAAAGGTGATACGGAAATAAACTAATATGACTACATTTTAAATTTTTCGCAATTCTTATTTGTGATATTACGAAGCTGTGTTGCTATTTCTTAGATATTATGTGAGAAAGAAATTAAATAAAAAATTTTAAGCTTAGAAACATTTATTCAATGGATAAAATGAAGCTTCACAATCTTCTTGAGAATTGCATGCGTACTAATCTCTTCAGACTTATAATTAGTATGATGAAGGACTTCTGCTTGATTAATTTAAACAAACTACCGGTAACTCTACAGTCAATACAAACTTTGTTCATTATCTGTTTCTCTAACAGAAGTAAGAACTTACATAGCGAATCAATACTCATTATCTAGGGGTAATTCACGTAAGAAACTTCAACGACTCTTCGAGGACTTAATATCTGTGGGTGTGTGGTTTGATTTATTAAATGTAACCATCATGTAAGAAGCGACATCGCTGAAGTTTCTTGCCAGAAACGGGGCTACAATCCAGCTTTTTTTAATTGTATTTGATGTCCAAATCGAAAGGTTTACATTTATTCACGTAGCGGCTGAATTGAGGCAAAATACTAAAGTACCCACAAACTATGAAGATTTGTGCCCCTGAGTATAATCGTTCACTTTTGACAGTAATAATTATTTGGCAACATTTGAACATTAAAGGGCTACCACTAGTTTGTGGTTTTATCCACAGTGTCATTATTTTAATAGATCCCTTTAAGTTTGCTCATTACCCATCCGATTACAATTCCGATTAAAAAACTTTTTGTTTTTGTTAACGAAACAATAATACTTGTTTAAGAGATGAACCATCATAATGGGTCTATAGTTCTAAACTTTTTTTTTTTACTAAGTCTGACATTAGTATTAGACTTGACATACATTTATGCAGACTACTCTTTAAGTTAGCAAAATAACTCCATGAAACCATACCACTTAGCTTAGGTAATATTTTAGCTTAATATAATGTTCTGCGTTGGTCCCAGAACCAAACGCAAGCTTTGAACTTCCTATGTTTACCGTTCAATATGAAGAGAAGAGAACTCAAAAACCCTGTCATAACGTAATTTAATACATAACTGCCTAGTAGACAAACCTCTACGTCATACCAATCTTAACGACGTTAATAATTTTTATATCCTTTGAAATTATGGGTCAACAAGATTTTCAATAAATATTGCAAATGACTCACACCTAGTCCGGTTCTGTAGAAGTACCTAGTCATTAACTACTTAAAACAATAAAATTGCTCTGATAATTGATGATATAACCTTTTCTCAATGATAAACAGGCGTCTCTGTCTTGTACTCTAAGGTATCGTATACATAAATCCTACTAATATTATAAACGTGAAAGTTTGTGAGTATGGATGTTTGTTACTCTTTCACGTAAAAACTACTGGACGGATTAGGAAGAAAACTTTACAGTAATATAGGTTATACATCAGAATAACACATAGGGTACTTTTTACCGCGGGAAAACTTCTCATTTTCACGGGAAACCGACTTCCACGCGAACGGAATCGCGGGCGGCAACTAGTATACTGTAAATGAGAGAAGTGGGAAATTTATATGATGTTACAGTAAGTTTAATACTGTGAGGTTGCTTTAGTTTATAATTGATGTGGCTTTAGCTGGTATACAATTGGTTTTTGAGCACGACATATTGGCGATCACGCGTCAAAAATATTATTATTATTGCAAATATCCCCTTTGAAAAATCCTTCTGTGATTTTATGACTAGTTTTTCTACTTTATAAATTATTCATCAATTTCATTATGGGTTTTATTCGGGTAAAGTAATATTTCTTGTTGCATCTAAATTTATTCCTATAAATTTTAAGAAAAAAACTATAATTTGAAATTTAAATATTATTGGAGAAATTCTTTATTTCGATTGCATATTTTTTCTTTGTTGCAGACTACGTAACGTCTGCACTTCTAATTTTAATTACTTGTTTTGTTAATATATAAAACTATAGTTTAACTCGCATTAACACCTTTTGTTTTGTTTACTTTATGTAATAATATAAAATGCTTGCTTTCACCTTTGTAAAACAAAACGTGAATATTTTCCTTATTTAGACAATATTTAAATTATTATTTACTAAATATTATATAAGGTTTTATAGTTTAAAACCACTGGTTTAAGTTTTTCTGTGGTTAGACGTTATCTTTGTAAGGCATCATAGATTTAAAACGCAATAAACGTTAAAGTAAAAAATTTGCTAAATAGGTAATCATTAAAGTAAAAGAAACTTAAATTAACTTAACTTGAGTAAAATAAATATTTTTTAAGCTTATAAAATGAATATTATGAGTAAAGCCTTATTAACATTATATTTGTTTGAACTGTTACACAATTTAGAAATGGAAAGTTTCTTGTATAAAATTCGCATGTGCAAAAATTATAATCACCATCATTCGTATAGGATTTTTATTTTATTATTAATTTAATACACAAATATTAATCATCGGCCATTAGTAGGTGAATACTTATTATCTTATAAAAAATATTTGTGTAATTTTGATATAATAAATAAAATATTAAGTGATTAGCAATCCTCTTAGTCTGCTTTAGACTATTCCAATCATTATAATAAAAAAAATGAAATTGGTACAACGCATTTTACTTTTATTTATTTTTTAATAATTTTTAGATTTATCAAGCGACTTGTTCTATATTTCGTCTCTAAATATGATAAAACTAAGATGTTTCTGTTTAGAGTGAATAGCAAAGCATCACTATATGTATGTATATAGGTAATACTTATATACCTAGGTAATAGTAGCGTATTACCGCAGAGCAAAATGACATCCCAAATGACTGTTTACTTTAACTGCATTTCCGATCATCATTTCTCAGAATGACTTCAGATCCAATTACATAATCACAGGGATTAACAGTTGATGACTTAATTGTCAACCTTTGAGAGGTATATTTATATTTTACTTCAAGAAAATGACAGCAATTGACATAATTTAGATCATTGACTTGAGAAGGCTTCTCGTGGAACCATTTAGGGAAAACCTAAACGTTGTTGTGAGTATTTTACGACACCCTATTTCCACTGCTATAAAGTTACCTACGCTATAGATTATAAGAAGGACAGAATAGTCAGTTCTAAAATAATAAGTCAATAGAAAAAAACAAGCTTACATTATTAAGATAACCAATAACTGTATTATGTACTAGTGTCCGCCCGCAACTCTGTTCGCGTGAAAGTCGGTTTCCCTTGGGAATGAGAAGTTTTCCCGCGGTCAAAAGTATCCTATGTGTTATTCTGATGTAAACTGTTAAGTTTCATCCAAATCCGGCCAGTAGTTTTTACGTGAAAGAGTAACAAACATCCATACGTACTCACAAACTTTCACGTTTATAATATTAGTAGGATGTTGTTATTGCAAGTTAATGAAATTGTTTATTATTTTACATTAAACCTTTTTAAACTTATAGTACACAATTCTAAGTACCTAATTGTCGATTTCATTAGAAATTGATTTCATAATAAGTTATTTAATGAGGATGCAGAGAAAGGCTTAAGAATCTAGTTAAACCAGGTTCGATACCCTGTTTATCTAGTAACGCTATACGTTAGGTAATACTTGTTTACCACCTGAATATTAATATAATAGGCAACTTAGAATAATTATCTAAGTTTACAAAATATACTATGATTTTAAGTTTTTTCAAGATTTGTTAGATGCTTCTATTTGGCAACTAGGTACCAATCACATATATATATTTTTTAATAATTTATTTAAAAAAAGTAAAAATAGGTGGAAAAAACATCAATATAGTATAAGGAATCTTACCTTCCAAATATGAAATCACAACAATATTATACCTAATACGAATACTACGCTAACAGCATAAGGTTGTATCTCATAGATCGCGGGTTTTCCCTTAATAAAACTTTCACTAAATCACAAATAAACTACCCATTAACCACGATCATAGCTACCACATTTTTGCCATAACCCATCGCTTACCTTCAATCAAATCCACACTATGTAATCACTGGATTATGGATAATAGAGAAAATCTACTCGAATGATGCGCAAGAGTGCTTCGCGCATGCGCGGTACGTGGTCTCGACAGCGAATGGCTAAACTGACTGAGCCACTTAGTTGAGTTACACAATACTGAATCAACTAGACTGAGTTAGGGTACGGATGCATGTGCTTGATGTAAGCAATAGAGCCTGATCTGTTGTGTAAACTAAAAAAGAAAAATAAATAAAGAATAGTCTCAGAAATAATGCCTATGACATGTAGAATAACAGTTTCATCCAAATCCGCCCCATAGTTTTTACATGAAAGAGTAACAAACATCCATACATCCATACTCACAAACTTTCACGTTTATAATATAAGTAGGATAGGATTAATCATGTAATATCGCTTGTAAACATGAAACAAATAAAATTGCATCATGAAAGGCAAAATAATTTTCACAAAAAATAACGTTAAATTAACTTTTACAAATTTTGATGATAATAACAAACACGAAATTTTATTTGCATTTGTGGCATTTCAATCATTTTGTGTCAAGTCTTCAGAATAATTTTATTTGCGTGCTTTAAAGGTAATAAACAACTGTACATGTATGACCAATGATGATATTAGCAAATGTCTCCGTAGCTTAAGAATCGCGAATGCCAATTCGTGTTTGTCTTTCGTAAAGTGAATAGGCGCAGAGTTAGAGATTTTTTAAAAATATTTAGGCCTCGTTCCGGTCAGTAGTAAATGAAGAGGGTAATAAATATTCATCTTTCGTTCGACTCTCTAAATGTCCAATAATTACTTTTATGATATAAGCATTACTATAATAAAAAAACATTATAATTCTTAAGCGTGTAATGAAAAAATATTCCTACAAATAAATATGTTTTTGAACAATTTACGATGTTTCTTATAGCAGTAACATTAATTTTGAATCACGTGCGTGACCTAAAGAGTCAAACTACAGGAGGAAAATATGAAATAATAACGTCACAAGTGTAAAAAATATACAATGTTAATAATTGCTTCATGATGCTATGCTTACAGAAGGAAATATGTTTCTTTTAATATTTTTAATAACTAAATGGTCTTCAAAATTACTGCGACTCTTTTGTTGGATAATATATTTTTAAACGAGTATCATAAACCACCTTGCCTGCCACCTTGATCAGGTCATTGGTCCATCTCATTGGTTGCCTGCCTGCGTTTCTATGACCAGTTCTGGATCTCCACACTACTACATTGTACAGTGTCCCCGATTTTTCCTCTATATTTGCTTATTATTTTTACAATTAGCGCTGTTCAAATCCTGTAGCTGTTTTTATAAACTAAATTTTTATGAATAATACGCATAAGAATACTTTTTCAGTTTTTTATAATATTAATATTAGATTTTGTAAAACGAAAGACATACGCAAAGTATAAAACAAAAAAACACTGTAAAATATAATCTTAACAAAGGATAGCAACATACCTATTGTCTTGGATTAACCATAAAAATAGATGTTATTTCATCAATTCACAAAACAAACGTCACAATTATGTAAAGACGATATGTAAAGAGTTCACTCTACGCACTTACCTAAAAAACACAACCATAATAATATACTCAACTCACTCAAAAATTGCAAAGTCATGGATCAAACCTTCACTATTTAATTTTCGTTACCTAACTTATTCAAACAATATGCAATCCTACTAATATTATAAACGTGAAAGCTTGGGAGTATGTATGGATGGATGTTTGTTACTCTTTCACGTAAAAACTATTGGGCGGATTTGGATGAAACTTTACAGTAATATAGGTTATACATTAGAATAACATATAGGGTACTTTTTACCGCGGGAAAACTTCTCATTCCCACGGGGAACCGACTTCCACGCGAACGGAGTCACGGGCCGCCACTAATAATACACATATTTGCAATATAAGTTAAAATAATGATATTTAGTGCATTAAAGAGCAAATAAAACATAATAAAAAAAACTAATGAATGAGTGATATTATTATTTTAAAATGCTACTCAATTCATTAAGTTTAATGTTCTCAGGTCTACTTAAAAAGCTATTAATTTTGTAGCTGTTAACGTGTTGTTCTTATTAAGCTTATAACATGAAATAACATTACTAGTACACGCATTACAATATGGCAAGTTTAAAATATTATTTTGCATTAATGTATCACAACATTTATTTCTTTAGGTCCTTACTATTTTATCAAATTGAGACCAATCCCTAAATTACTTTACCTGTGGGAATTTGGTATTTTCCCGCGGTTATATTATGTGTTCTAGATTTTATTCTATCTATGTATCATAACGCAAATTTTATTCAGTGAGCCTTTTTTCTCGTGTTTGAAATTACAAACTTACATATTTATTTTCACATTTATAGTAGGTATTAGCAGGATTGGAAATCATATTTTGCCTAAATTCATAAAATTAAGGACTACTAAATCCATGGAAGATTTCGGTCAAGTTTAATTCTAAACTTTGTTTCAATAGAATAGTCTAAGCTATCAATTGTTATATTCCCACATGCTCACAACCATAACAAACGTATCTTACATAAGTCATCATTACATAGTATAAATCCTAGTCGCTAATTCTGTCTGTTTGTCCGCTATCTCCTTCTAAAGTACGTTACGGATTATGATGCGGTTTTTGCCATCTTTTAAGGAATTCATTCATTTAAATTTATAAATATAGAACATTCGAAAACAGTTTCTTTAAGTTAGCCAAAATTCAATGTTCCGTGAGCAAGTCGGCCAAAATTACACCATTGGGAAGCGTGGGCGGGTCGCTAGTAGTTTTATAAAAATGTTGCCATATTATGGCAGTGATTTTGTGACGCGATGCAACTTTCACTAACATTGACATGGTAACACAGAACTCCGTTTGGAAGACTTTGTTTCAATATATTAGATTCTGCTTATTGTGTTTTTTAAGTTATATCAAAATTGAGAAAAATTTAGTTTACATCTTGAGGTTAATAAACGAAAATAGTCTGATTCTTTGCTGGATAAATTGTATTCATACGTCAAATGTTCATATTATACGTGTAACAAGCATATGCTGCATATCTGTCGTATAAATCATTAATGTGACAATTGTACATTCTATGTGAAAATTGCTTAGGCCCAAAATACCTGTACAACATGCTTTCTGTTATAAAACGAGACAGTCGAAGATATATTTACTTTCTTCCCTATTTTGGTAGAGTCTAGCTGTAGGCTCTGTCTGCAGCGATTACTGGGCTGACTCGACCGGTGAAATACCACCGTCGCACAGAAAACCGACGTGAAGTAGGAACGATGTTCCTGCGTTTCGTTCGGTGAGTGCGGTATCCGGTGCCCAATTTTCTCAAAGGTCAGCAACACACCCCCAACGGCGGTGGTGATCACTTACCATCAGAAGACCCGCATGCTCGTTTGCTACATATATTATATAAAAAAAACCTGCCTGTATCCTTAGGGATTCCTTAAGGCCACTTTTGTAAAGGAACCACCTCAGAGTTCTGAAACTACGGTTCCAGAACTCTGACACAAGATAAAAGGCCCTGCAAATCCTTATGCATTACAAGAAAAGAAAAAATCCATAACAAAAAACAAGCCATTATCTACTTTACCTAGTAAAAATTAAATTCGGAAACCAATTTCTTTTTTGAACATTACATTCAAGGCTAGATTTTAATTATTATAACTTAAATTGCTCATATAAAAGACATCAACGCGTTAATCGCGATCTTTTGCTCGGATATTTTTAGATAATGTTTGTTAGAATAAAAGAAGTGTTTTTATTATTGTGCACGCATAGGATTAGGTCAAGTTTATATTGAAAACAATCAATACAGCTTATTCATATTTAAATGATAAAAGTTTGTACCCACGTGAATTCAGGAAGTAAATAAATTATGGTCGCAAAAACGAAATTAAATTTCTTTAATAATACTGTCGGTAACAATAACGTCACTTCGCTTGGTTTATTAAATATCACAAGTTTTGAATAGGGTAAAGTGACCTTACCAGTTATGGGCACGCCTCTGATTTAATCATTTGTACCAGAAAAAGGAGGCCAAATGTCATCACTTTATTTCTCATGACTGTGACAAATTATCACTTTTTCCGTAAACTCTTAATTTAAAATTATTATAAGTTCGTTTTTAACTTAACTTTTTAATAAACCTTTTCGATATTTACTTCGTAGAGTTGTCTTTAAATTCAGTTATTAGAGATATAGAGCTTCACACGCCATCTATCCGACTTTGGTGGCAATATTTAAGCAGCTTACCTTCTACATGAGGAAAACGATGACGACTTGTCCATTAATTTTTTAAGACTATGGAAGTTCTACTTAAAATGGCTAGATGGCGTTAAGACTATTTTCGAATAATCGAATTACCTGTGGGCATGCTTTAAAGTTATTTTTTTTCTAGAATTATAATCGATAGTTGTGTATTTCAATTAATAATGCAAACCAAACCCATTACATAACATTATAGTTAATAATATGAATAGGTATATTAGCCCTTATATAGATGATTAGATAAGTTTTTTGAATAGACTGACCCAAAAGGGATTCAGAAAACCTTTACCCTCAATACGATGAGAATATTCTCCAATATAAAATAAAATCTTTGGTAATTTTGCAACTCTTACAAAAATAAGTGTAATTAACGTTATTGCACATAAGTCACGTCTTTATTATTTTATGGTTGTATTGTGGCAAGGCTCCGTTCAGAGAAAGTTGCCGTCAAGTCCGCCTACGGAACTCGATCCCATACATACCATTAACTTTTGGCAGTTCACATTACACCTCGAACATAGCTTGTTCTTTAATAAAAACTGTGAAGTTACTCACAAATAAAAGTGATAAGTGTCTGTTGTTATACATCCTGAGGGTTTGTTTAGTGTTTGACATAAAAACGATCGAAATAACAAAGATCGATCCAGTGAATGGAGCATGTGATAAAGGTTACACGACGCAATGAGGAAATCGTAAAGATTACACACAAGTGTAGGTTGTAAACAATTATAATGATTATGATCTATAAGCAGTGGACACGTGATAATATGATTATAGTAATTTACATTTAACTACTCGTGAGATAAGTATTAGAACCAAAAATCTGATCAACAATCTAAAAGGTGTGACCGGTGAAGCAATCAGAATTAATCAACACAACTTTAACATCGTGCTCACTGTTGCTTACCATATGATATATCATCTGAACCGGCCTTGTTATTCGATATGGAAATCCAATCATCAAACACTGGACACGCATAAAGAACATAGTACATTACCTACGAGCTAGACTGTTTCCTAGATTTAGTTGGTGACAGGGATTAGACACGTGACGACGTTTGGATCGCAAAATGCGTCGTAAAGAGCCTCCACTGAGCCAAAACGCAGGCCGGGGTCGAAGCCTGATAGCTATGAGAACCGGCCAACAGCAGTCAAGGAAGAATCAGCCCAAATCCCAACTGCCCAGGAGCTATTCTTCCCCGGCCGCGCATCCTGATCCAGAACCGCGTTACGGTCAAAACAAGGGCTACGTCCTACGAAGTTACTCTTCACCTGAACCCAAACACTATGACTACCGCCGGAACTCCGATTCCTTCTACCGACCCCTCCACGGGTCGAGAAGTGAAATCGACTCTGACTTGGAAAACTTTGAACAGTTCGAGGAATGTTTCCTGGACATCGACGCAGACGCCGGGGTGTATGGCTCTGAAAGAGATGAGCCGAAGCGAGTAATGACGTCATTGCTGCCAGGGAGTGGTTTGCAGAAGATATCGATCAGACCGGTGTCGGCACAGACAAGTCAAATGCTGCAGTATGCTAGAGAAGCTACGAGCAAACTTCAGAGGGACGATACTAAAGGTGAGAAACAATGGATTCTATTTATGCAGGTATACGGGGTGAGAAAGACTGTTTCCGAAAACGCGCGATGACCACAAGCGGCTAACATGACATTTCAATCGTGAACATTTTTTTATATTGAGTTTAATGATTAGTTGGATAATTGATTAAATATTAAATTTCAACAATAAACGATTTTAGACTTCGAGATTGGTCTGTTTACACTCGGTCTACCCAATCTTTTATGTTTTATCACCATTATAAGACTTTTTAAACTGTCTTTTTAGGTCCCAGCCGAATGAACTTCCGCCAGCTGGTTGTCAAAATGCCGACTCCTGCATCCACTTCGGACCATGAGCAATCTTCTCCAGGAGTTGAGGAGTTGCAGGATTCTCCTCATTTAGGAATGGAGACTGCTGAGCTGGACCGGCAGTTTGATACTGCTGAGCAGCATCTGGATTGTGGAGTCGCCATGGCGTTGGAGGAAAGTGATGGAGATACGGTAAGTTCTAGAAAGGTTTTATAACTATCACGTCAAATTGAGTTGGTGACGTCAGATAGAGCTGAAGTCTTTTTAAGGTGGATATTATAAATTAAAGTAAGTAGGTACAATATTTTATTTATTTTAATGTATAGGTACTGTGGGCATTTACAATCTTATTCTTTTTCTGTCTAATGGGCTAAATAAGATATCAATCTACATTTGTTCTAATATTACATCTAGTAGATAGTGTAATTACAATTGCGGTTTGTAGGCGTTAATTGAAATAGGTCAGACGTTTTCTAGACAGTCAGTCTAATGAAACAGTAGCTAATCAGATTTGCGTGTTCATAACTGTTATTTATTAATATAAACTATGGCGTAGTTTGTTCTGTCTTTACAACTTCTAATGATTTCTTTCATTTGCTTTTTTACTCACATCTATTACCTGCCTTTAAATGTCCAACCATCTCTTACTGTCTAACCGTCTGTTACTCCTTAAAGTCAAATTTATAGATATTTCGCTCTTATACGTAAAATTGGGTGTTTAATAAAAGTTAATTCGGTAAACCGTTAACCTTTCAGTTAGCGTTTAAACGTGTTTAAAGTGTTGTTATATTTACTATAAAATGTTCCAAATTATTCCAGTTTTAAGACTCGATGTCCTCTGTTGGTGCAAACCTTTGACCTCCTTTGCATGGATTAGCATATTTTGGACTTCAAATTTCGAAGGTGGTCAAGTTAATTGCGCTTGCGCATATAACCTACGATAGTGATCCTACGATAGTTATTACGTCACACGACAAAATGAAAGGAATGTTTTTGCATTATTAAAGTAATATTAGGTATTATAGAAACATTATGCTAATTTTATCCTGATTTATTTTTATAACTCGTTTAAATATACAATGTGTTTTCCTAATCTTTATTTCCTGGTAGTCTTTAGCACTTTAGCAACCGTTGACTTTGTTTTTGAAGATTTTGATTTAGCAAATGTACTGCGAACTGGAGAATTCCACGTAAATGCCTTCGCTGCCGTAAATGCGTGTTTATTGGCGTCTGTCCAAATATTTGGTTTGATCAAATATTTCTCATAAAACAAGTCTTCAAAGGGTTCGTAAATTAAGCCACCCACTATTAAAAATACATTAACTCGCCTGTAAACTGATTTCAATTTCGAACTATATAGGAGCTTATTTTTCTTTTTAATTAAAAGCATTTAAAGCAACTAATATTATTTTTTACTTTATTTTCGGCCAGTTTTCATAAAAAATAAAAAAGGTTTAATGGTTTTTGTTCGCGTGCCATAAGTAATTGGGCGCAACTAATCCGAAGTATAGAGTGATTATTTCATTAATAGAATTCGATTATTCAATGAGCGTACAGCTATTACACCGTTGATTCTTATTGTTATTATTTTTTATATTTTTAATTGTTCTTGTACATTCTGAACTAACAGTCAAAATAATTAATAAATAAGGGTTCGCATAGAAGTTTTCAAACTTGTTATTATTTAATAAAAACAATTAATATGACATGATAATAGCAAACATATACACACCTGAAATATATTAGCTCAACATTTTTTTATATTTTATTAGGTCAAATTAATAAATCATCTAATAAAACATCTCTAAGTTAAGTTAATTTTAGTTTCAATACATGTTTCCCTTTTTAATAATATTTAATAGTTTTGAAATATATAAGTTTGAGGTAAGACGTCTGATTTTTTCACGTTTTATTGAAACAAAATTAATAGCAATCCGTTACATAGAATTAAGTCCTCTTATTTTTTATTAGTATTAAATTAAAATTAGCTAACGATAAACTCGTGACTCATGACAAAAACATACATTTAGACATTTTTTGTTTCGTTTGTCGCAAAAGCATGAGATCAGAATAGAAATTAAGTTTTAGAACCAGAATTCGGTTTTAAGTTAAGGATGATGTCATGTCACGGATATTCTGAGGTTGGATCGGTTTGAACAGTGTTTATCACTTAACTAAATACTTATTTACTGAAAAGAAAAATAGTTCAGTTGTTTTGGTATTAGTCTGTTTCATTTTGAAACCATTTTAACTCTAAAACGGTAGGTACAAATGCCTGTCAATACGGTACAATATTTCGATTTTATAAAAATCAAATACACTTCTACTTTCTCGTACATTAACGTGAGTAAGCATTTTAGTGAAAAGCTACAGCTACGGTGTGTAAGTAGCCCGGAGCGTCGATGACGGTGACGCTTGCTTGCCCCAGTTAGTTAGTTGTTTTGTTGTGATGGCGACCGACGCCTACACCACTACTGTTGCATTCCAACGAGAAATGTGATCAAACAACTAATAAACAACGAAAATAACACGCTTATCAACCGCGCGTCTAATTATAAAACAGATTTTCCTACGGCTTGTAGTTTCGTATGCGACACTGTAAACGTGAGTGTGAGCAAGACGCCAATAAGGCTATCATCTCGAGGCTGATAACACGTACTACACGTTTTTGTAAACAAATCTAATAAAATATATAAACTGCAGTAAAATAAATGAAATGCAGCGTCATGACGCTCGCGCGAACACAATAAGGTAATTTAATAGCGTGGCAAGACCGATAACAGGGCGGCGGTTCCCGTGGTAGCGAAATGTAAACAATCCGAGATCGATACTCGTGTTCGGTGGATATGCACAGTCGGTGGATCTCCGTGCAGGAACAATGAGGCACCTTGACCTTGCGGCGCGCGGGGGCCGGGGGGCGCGCGGTGACGTCACCGCGGCGCGCGCGGCTTTCGGGTGCGATCCTTTGCGCGCGCAGTCCGCGTAATCCGCCACGCCGAATCATACCGAACTTCGCGGCGGAAACACCCGCAGAAACAGCAGGCGGGATCCGACCGGGAGCGGCATTCTGCGCCGACGCGCCTCGAACGACCGACCGGCCGCGCCGCCCCGCGCCGCCCCCGCGCCGCCCCCGCGCCCAGTGACATGCGCGCGCGCCGCCGACATGGGGAACGTGCACTGCTGCGCCAGCGACCACCTCCCGCCGAGGAAGCCCAACAAGAAAAATAAAAAGAAAACGAACGAAAACGGAAAAAACAAAGCCGCCGACAAGCGGACTGAAGTGTCTGTGGCTAAAGAGACAGTTAACAAAGTGGCACCGGCAGAGCAGCAGGTTCAGACTGCTGTTCCTCCCGCCGGGGACTCCTGCGACCCTGCAGCCAACGGAAACCACGACGCGCTCGATGGACCAAAGACTGAGAGCATGGCAGTCGCCAGGGAACGCTTCTTCGGCAAGGTACGCCCTTATTCCCTAACAAACAGCGCCTATATTCCCTTGGCAGAACTATTGACCTAAATGCTTATGTTTTACACACGTTGACTCTAACAACATCGTAAACTTCGTTAGAGTACCGTGTCGAAGTTAGAGCGGAACTAATTTACTGAGGTCGGTTCTCCATGACTTCTAGCAAAACATACTGATAAAACAATAACTATGTACGTACTTATCTATTACCTACAATAACTTTACAATAGATATTAAATATCAATAGTGTTTGTAGTAGTTTCAACATTTTATAACAAGCAAGTGCAAAATTTCTCACAATAATTTTAAAACCTAGTACAGAATAGTACTTTATCACGCATAGTACATTGTATCTATTGCAATGTTTATAAATTATACGTGTTCTTGGGAGATGACATAATATGCATTAATTAAACTTATCTCCGTTTTACTACTTTTGTGCCAAGAGGTGTATAAAAATATAAAGATTATTGGAAATGGTTGGACATTGCTATAAAAAGAAATACAATGTACCGTTATCTACTATGTTTTAACAACGGTTATACGAAAACCTAAGCTAAAACAGAATCCTATCAGGTAAAACCGTTCGCATTTGAAAAGCTATAAGAAAACATGTTTTAAAATACTATCTTAATCCCTGTACCCCATTGGCAGATATATTTGTTTGGAATTGGGTCATATCTGGAAGCTAAATGCCAATGTTTATACCAAAGTCAAGACAGTGTAGCCCAGGCGATTTGATCAGAACCAGATGCATCAATTTCCGATCGGTGACACATATATCCTGAGTCCGAGAACACACAAACATGCTCACGCGCACCTGTTTTGACTGAACCGCTGATGTATTCGAAATTCAAACATAATTCCCGAAATCTCTCGCGTATTGAGAAATACGCCGTCGACTGTTATAAAAATAGTTATTTCTCTGAATTACATTGCGAAACGTGAAATTTCTTCGTTGTGCCCACTTATTCACATGTCATTGACTCAGAGGAAAGTGACTGCTTCTGATGCTGCTTTTTGGAGTCAGTCCAGCAACTGAAATAACTAGTACTGTTTGCAGTTGTAGCTCTTTAATGGCGCTTAAAGCATTTTGCTTCCTCTACGTAACGCCCGTGGTAATAATTTGATGTTCTTTTCGGAAGTAGATCATTAGATTTCGACCTCTATAAAAATGGTTTAGTATTTAATGATCAATTTGAAGATGTTTTGAAATTAAACTAAACAACCTTGGACTAAATAAAAGATGTTTTATACTTCATTTTTATCACTACACTTTAAAATGATCTATAAAAGCTATTAAACGATGTTTTTTAAGATTGTATAATTGATATTTTTTTAATGTTTTTATTTGAATAAATACTATCTTTAGAATACCTTGATTTATGATTGAAAATGGAATGGAAATAGTACAGCAGGAAATGTTACTTCCATAACATACGTTGTCCTGTCCATATCTGAACTATCAAACGTGCGAAACATTGCGACGATCGTGAAGTAAAATAATGAACATTTTTTTAAATAAATTTATAATTTTAAAACTTGGGTACAAATTATCATGTTAGTAAAATATCATTTGAAGTATATCTTAATAAAATAAACAGTAAAATTGGTTTATACGTTTTGGAGCTACTATTCCTGCAGACGAGCACCCAAATACATGTCTATAACAACTTTTTGAACTAAGGTCAAAACCGAGTACAACTAAATTATCTTTACTTGCTTGATGATTTTACAGTAATCGTTAGATACACAGGTTAGGAACTGATGAAGGAAATCCCCTACTTTACCCTATCTTGATTTGTTAACACTACTACAAAAAGAGACATAATCTTACCGGCACTTACACCGACTTATGACTTGTAGTAACATATCAGTCAGTACTTGTAGTAACAGTATAACAGTTATACATGTACCGAATAAATTCAGTTATTAAGAGTAATTTTAATGACAACAAAAATCATTTAGCAACTATTTTCAATTCAATTTTATTTATTTTAAATACATGTCGGATATATGCAGGTATTAGTAACTAGTTGATTTATAGATTTTCATCACTGCCTCACCTTGTCATGACTACATACACATACTCAGTAATATTGACATATGTATAGCTGCGGTAGTTAAAGTAGCTCCGTGTAAGAAGATAATCACGACATTTGCCTTACCGTTTAGCATATCATCGCTTTTTAGCGTTGGGTATGACGATACAAAACAAAATGTTATTAGACTCGGGTTAGTTCAGTTTTTAGGTTGTTTTTGTTGTAATTATACCTAGTCAACGAGCGACCCGCCCACGCTTCGCAATGGTGTAATTTTGCCGACTTGCTCGCGAACCCTTGCATTTTTGCTAACTTAAAAAATATTTTCTAAACGTTCTTTATTTACAAATTTAAATTAATAAATACCCTTAAATATGGAGAAAACCGTATTTAAATCCGTTACGTACTTAAGGAGGAGTTAGCGGCCAAACATACAAACAGACTGAATTAGCGACTTAGATTTATACTATGTAATGATGATGTAATGTTGATAATATTTTGGGGCTTTCGAGGTAAATATACTCGTACCTAGTAACTATTAGCCGTCTGCGACTCAATTCGCGTGGAAGTCGGTTTCCCGTGTGAATGAGAAGTTTTCCCGCGGTTAAAAGTACCCTATGTGTTATTCTGATACTGTAAAGTTTCATCCAAATCCGTCCAGTAGTTTTTTCGTGAACAAGTAACGAACATCCATTCATACATCCATACATACTTACAAGCTTTCACGTTTATAATATTAGTAGGAGGTATACTCATACTTCGGGGACGGATGATAGTTCTTTCATCAAATAAAAATACGTTAGTAAGTAAATAGGTTTATCTATATAAAAAAAAAATATATTACAGAAAAATAATAACCGATATTTATTAATATGTCCTTTTGTTTTATTGGTTGTGGTATAAAGTGGAAATGAAACTCTGTTTACTTTTAAAATAGTTAATAAAGGTAGTAAACATTAAAACATTTATTCAGTACAATTGAATACATTTCTTGGTTTTTACCAAATGAATTAGATTCCTTACTTAGCTTTTTTATACTATGCAGTTAAAGTGTACATGTACTTCTGCAGTTTTATTTTGTGATTTACACAAAGAAGATAATACCTATATCCACGAAAATTATTGATTCCTCGTAATAATCCGAACAAAACAGCAGAATCAATGAGCGATGGCGCCAAAATGCGTATTGTAGCTATGACGCATATCCGAAATTGGCAACACTGAGTAAGTTCATACGTTCATACGATGTTTAATTTCAATAGTTCACCTAATGCTGGCACTAATACTTCTGAGATTATTCTAAAAATATTGATAGTGTTATATTTGGATGAATAATCGAATTTGTTTTGTAAATGTTGCTAGGAAATGAATGGTTTGTTTTTTGGTTTTGTTGAGTACGCCGCCGCTCATTTCTGGAATATTTTGTAAAGACAATGAATTGTGTTTTGAATATTTTTTTTTTTTAATAAATTGACCTAAGAAATCATTATTATTGAAAAATACAGAAGATTTTCCTTCATACTACCTATAGGTACCTACTATAATTTATAACCAGTGACGTATATATGCGCTTTACCTTAGTTCGAAATGACATTACATCATGTCCATATCACATCATGTTTGGGCTTCTATTTTGTATTATGGGCTATTTTAAATGTATTCGTAAAGCGATATTTTTTTAAACTAATTGTCATATTTCGTCTTCATCTTCGGCGATTGACTGTACAGCCTTAATTTTCTTGCGTGTTTAAAATACTAAAAATTACGTACTGATTATTGCGCAAACCCTGCGTTATTAGAACACTGAAAACAAACAATTGCACCATAGCTGAAATATCTATGATCGATTTACCTTTGAAAAATGTTGGACTATAAGTATTGAATCTAGATATTGAGAAGCGTCAAAGCTAACACAGGTCTGAGTGTATAAAAAATAACAAACAACATATTTACAGCAACGAAAATGAAAAGTAACAATCCACAAAATCGATATTATCATTTTGAGTACACAATAATTGCTATATAATAGGTAACGAACCAATTGCCAAATATGTGTAAAACCCTTTCTAAACCTAAAAAGTTTCAGTTGTTTTAAATAAGATCTTAATACACACACATAAAGTGACCAAAAAAATAATGAATAATTAAAAGTGGTAGTGGTTAATTATTTGTCTTGTCCTATGTGTGGTCCACGTTAACACATCTATTTATTAATATGATTGCCACTGACACCACTCATTCTATAGTGTAAGGTCGCAGCAGTGACCATTTGTTAAAACAAACTGTGTCAGGCAACCTATTCTGAGATATGTGATATAAATAAATCTCCAGACTGTCACTACAAGTCAGTGGGACCACATAAAGCGTTACACTTTATCACAGCTAAGACACAATGGGCAAGGAGAGAAATTTCTCAGAAACCAAAAACAAAATATTTTTTTACCTGATTTGGGAGTCGAAACTGGAACGTTCAAATGACAGTCATCAGATGTAGAGTAAGTGATGCAAAGCGTTTATGTAACGCTGTTGTACGGGTGTAAAAATTTTAAACAAAATCGGGCTGAATTTACAGTTGTTGAAAATGTTATATCAAAAGTTTTTAACAATTATCTCAGAGAACATAAAATTAGGGAGAGCTTTGTTCTTGACTCGTTATACTTTTATTAGATAGATTATATATTACTAAAAATTTAAAGACTGATTATTAACTTTTACTAAAGAGTATGCCAATTTTTTTTTATTAAGATTATCCGGGTCGCTTTCATTGCGGATAAATTAGTCACAATGTTAAGAATAGGCCACAAGGGCCTAAATGAAATAGCGTCTTAACATCGGTTAAATGGTGTTTTATATGCGTCTAAGTGGTTTTATTATCGTGTTAAGATTTGTTTGCAGTTCGCGACGAATGTTTACATTGAAATCTTAAGATAGATTTGTATGAGTGGTAATCGAGAAGTACTTTCAGCGACACACCTACGATAATGTCTTGTTTCTTTGAATTATTTTTTAATAAAGTGATGTGAGTATTTTTGTAAGGTTTTTGTATAAATATTAGTTTTGTGCGTTTACCATTTTATTTATTATTCCACAAACACAATGTTTATTGTTTTTACGCCATAATTAATATATTAGTCTTGATTCTAGCTATTAGTTACCTACAAATATGTTAAGATGGTATCCCTTCAATAGCTTGAAAAAATTATTCCTTTTCTACTTTACCTGAAATACAAAATTCGTCAATTGAGAAAGGAAAAATAATATGAAAACAGAAACCTGTATTGCCAAAATGGTTTACGTATAATATTTTTTCAGCCATATTCACTAACTCAGTAATTTGGTTATTCGTGTAGGAAGATAAGTTCGTTGCCCCCAGTCGCATAGAAAACGGAAATCCTGGTCTATGAAGCTTGTAGGTGGGACAAATCAGGAGCTTCCGGGATTTTCAGTCATGTAAGAGACTATTTGACTGTCTAGATATACCTATTATTAGATATATAGTCTTTTTAGGGTTCCGTACCTCAAAAGGAAAAAAAACGGAACCCTTATAGGATCACTTTGTTGTCCGTCCGTCCGTCTGTCAAGACCCTTTTTCTCAAAAACGCGTGGAGGTATGAAGCTGAAATTTATATCAATTACTCAGGTCTACTGTCCCTTGAAGCTGTGAAAAAATCAAACTTCTAAGCCAACGCAATCAAAAGATACAGCCGTTTATGCCGCAAATTATGCCGCAAGTCGACACTTGCAAGGGAATCAAAACCTACAGGGTGCTTCCCGTGAACTCAGAATCTTAAAATTTGGTACGAAGCAACGTCTTATAGCATAGATAAAGGAAAAATTACGAAAACCATAAATTTTTAGTTACATCACATAATATATTTTTTTTAATAATTTTAACCTTACTACCCATTTCCTCATAAATGCGTAGAGTTATTAAATTGAAATTCATACCAAATACTCAGGTCTATAATACCTTTAAGCTGTAACAAAATCAAACTTCTATGTCAACGCAATCAAAAGAAACAGCATTTAAGCTGCATATTTTGAAACTCGCAAGTACTCGCAAGGGAATCAAAACCTAAAGGGTACTTCCAGTCGACCTAGAAACTTGAAATTTGGCATGAAGCAACGTTTTATAGCACACATAAAGGAAAAATTCCGAAAACCTTAAATTTTTAGTTACATTACAAAATATATATTTTTTTAATAAATATAAACTTATAAGTTGGAATTCATATCTAATACTTAGATCTAATTGCCTTTAACCCGTGAAAAAAAAAAATCTAAGTCAACGCAAAAACGCAAAACGCAAAAGTACAACCATTGATACCGCATATTTTGAAACTCGCAACTACACGCACGGGAATTAAAACCTAAAGACCACTTCCCGTTGACATAGAATCTTGAAATTTGGTAAGAAGCAATAGCTTACAGCACAGGTAACAGAAAAATTCCGAAAAGCTTAAAATTTTAAGTAGTTTTTGCAGGTTTGTACGGAACCCTCGGTGCGCGAGTCCGACTCGCACTTGGCCGGTTTTTTTTTTTCTTTATTAGGTATAAAGCTGTTAAAAAGAATTAAGGATTTTTTAGAATAAGAAATATCCAGTGTCTGGATTTCAATTGATACCTATAATAAAAATAGGGGAATTATAAAACGAGCGAATAAAAAATAAAATAACGACTGATGATGTCATACTGTTTTAATAACTTGAGCGGTATGAATTTGAGTAAACGATAAATTTACTAAACTAACGATGAATATTGATTGATAAAAATATCCAGAACGAGCTTACAAAAAAGGGTTTTGATTAATCCATTTCAGATATTAAACTACTATCCGTGCGACTACATTACTAAGTGAGCGACTTACAAATACGGAGGCGGCAACTTCAATATTAAAACAGTTTCTATTTTTTTCCAATTGAGGTTTTATATTACGATCTACTAAAAAGTTCACTTTTAGCAAATTTTGCTAAGCTGAGATATTCCATTTAAGATCTTATGATTTTTTATTTTGATACTACTCCAGTAGCAATAGCCATCAATTGCACTTCTATTTGTTTTCCTATATTTTCTCAACATAACCGTCTTTTCTACTATTATGCAATAGCTAGGATAGGTTAGCGAGGAGCGCAGCGACGAGCGTGTTAGGTTGACTTTTGCCCCACATGAGCGAACCGAGCGAGCGTAGCGAGCGTGGTGCGGCAGCACCCGGTGAAGCGCTTATTAAGCTAATATGAAGCTTCCATTTTGTATTTTAAGTGACTCAAAATAATGTTTGTAAGTTGCTGTTTTGTTGATTTAACGTCACTCACAGTCAGTCGCTTACTTAGTAATACTATAACCTAAATTAATTATTTTTGACACTTAAAATTTTTATTTACAGTCACTCGTTTAAATACTACCCATAAAAATATACATATTTGTATGTAAATCGTCAAACTTTACCTTGATTCAGTTTTATACATAAAATAATTTTATGTAAAATGAGAACTAGACGATTAGTAAAGCACCTACCTACCATTTTTGCATCTTATTTTTATAGTTATAAAATCTAGTAATAATATATCGGCGAAAAAATAAAATGTAAAAAAAGAGCAATAAAAATACATACTTGTTTATTTAACATGAGTGTATAAGAGGGATTCAAACTTTGCTCTGGCATATCAACAGGATTCGTTCATTGTTAATTTACCCGCTTTACCTTTTCTTCGTCACTAGATGATCTATAATATAAAATACTATTTTAAAGGTAATTTCAAGGGAAGGGAGAATTACTTAAATTAGCATATATAATTTTTTTGTATTGTTTTAAAATAAAAGACCATCGGATCGAAAGAACCGCATCATGCAACTTAATAACACTGTAACAAATAATGAATGCCCGCGACTCCGTTCGCGTGGAAGTCGGTTTCCCGTGGGAATGAGAAGTTTCCCGCGGTAAAAAGTACCCTATGTGTTATTCTGATCTATAATCTATATTACTATAAAGTTTCATCCAAATCCGTCCGGTAGTTTTTACGTGAAAGAGTAACAAACATCCTTACATCCACTCATCCTCACATACCTACTCACAAGCTTTCACATTTATAATATTAGTTGGATTACTTCACAGCCTGAGTAAGATCCTTTTGGTGAAAATATGTAGATATTCATAGTTACTGTTAACCACTATAATTATTGAACCACCATAATAACTGTCACTCATCACTTAAAAGATCAATATAAATATTGAGTAAACATAGATATGTGTCAGCTTAAAACCCCGATCCCACGAGTCGGCTGTGAGGGTCGAATGTTAATTGCGTCTTCTTCTTCTTCATCGTGTGATTATGCACTTCGCAGCATATCAATGTCTGAGTTTTTGGGAACCGCCTTTTAGGGCCTCTGACATGGTTCCTGTAGAGTAGTGGCCACCCTCACCCTACTGTCAGTATTTTTCATTTAATTGGGTGTCAGCTCCTTTGTCTAACTTTTATGATCTAGAAACTAGCTAACGTCACACTGAGAGTGCCATGGAGTAAATCATAAATGGCTTGTTATACATAATATGATCTGCCACTGGATCATACTATTTGAATTCGATCCCAATAGTCGACACGTGGCAACGTGGAAATGCACACAACAGTATAATCTGTTTACTTTATTATTAATATCTAACAAATGATTATGTTAGGTTACGGGAAATTACAAAGCTATCTTATCCTATTCCTACACAACTGTAATCAACCAATCCTTTCAACTCGGAATTCGAACCAGACTTTGAACTCACGCGCACCTTTAAACGAAACGTTAGATAATCTTGGTATTTCATGTTAATCAATCGATAACCTTATTTAGCGACTAACTGAGTCATGATCTACGAATGACGGCTATTTTACTAGAGACAAAGAAAATGACTTATCCCATTATGAATTACACGGCTATACCTAATATTTGGGTCTATTCCATAATAGGCACCACTTTGTCAGAGCGTTTTTTGGCAGGGAATCTCTATAACTTAAAATCCCAAAGACCTAACCTAGATAATACAACCAGTGTATTAGTAAGGACAAAAATGCCCTCGTTGTAAACAATGATTTTCTAGGATGGTACCTCTAGCCCTTTTTTATGTTTAATCATATCATAGTGACCTATGATTTGAATACTTCCATAGGTCAAATAAAAATACCTTGAAATGAAATTAACTCAGAACCAAGTTAACCAGACGCCATGCGTTTTTATCTGCTGTTATTTTACGTTTTAAACATTTGCGTAATAAATGATTTATGCAAAGGGAATTCAAAATCTCACCGGGTGATAATTGTGAAATAAATCAATATGTAACGGCAAGTAATGAAAAGCTAAACAATGAGTAGGTAAGCATTGAAGTTAAAAAAAATTAAATATATTAATTAACGTATTAAACTTTTACGTCGGTTATTGCATTCGCTAAGTAAAATTGTCACAACATATAGGTACATAAAACGTTTATTAATTAAAAATAAATAATAACTTTATTATTGAGTTATTCATGTCCATATAGCAAAAATAAAGGGAAAATATATATTTTCCCTTTATTTATATATCAGTTATTTCATTCACTAAGTAAGCCGGACATTATTCTTTCACTCAAAATAAAATTTTATTTGTCAAATTATTTATTCGAACATACGTTCGCTGTTGTAAAAAGTATTACAACCGATGTAATTCTAGGTTGCGATTTTTTCAGTATTCATAGGACTTCGATAGATTTTGGGCAAAATCTATTAATTTTTCCAGATAATTCGTGTATACCATTTTTGCGTGCAGATGAGAATGACCATTTGCCATACTTGTCAGAACAATGCCATTTGCCGTACTTGTCAAAACAAGACAAATTGTTTTTTTTAAATAATGAGACGGCATTGGGTGAGAATGTAGGAGAAATATTTTCAGAAAATAGGGGTTTGAATACACTAGACATTTCTGATAAAATATCCAGAAATGATAAAGGAAAATTAGTTAAAATCTTATCAGAATATGAAGAGCAGTTTGCGTTTGATAAGACGCAAATAGGATCGTGTTCGATTTCGGAGGTTGAAATCAACACTGTTGATGATACACCAGTCCATAAGTCTCCGTATCGTGCTTCGCATGAGCAGCATCGGATAATTCGCGAACAGGTAGACGAGATGATGCAGAATGGCATCATTCGCGAATCGCGTTCTCCTTATGCGTCTCCTGTCGTTTTAGTTAAAAAGCCTGACGATTCGTGGCGTTTTTGTATTGATTATAGATCGTTAAATAAGAAAGTTATTACTGATTCTTATCCGCTACCGCGCATAGATGATTTATTGTCATATCTGTCTGAAGCTAAATACTTTGCAGACTTGGACTTAAATTCAGGTTACTGGCAAATTCCTATTAAGGAAGCTGATAAGCATAAAACTGCCTTTGTGACACCGTCGGGTCTTTTTGAATTTAATGTTCTTCCTTTTGGTCTTAAAACTAGTGGGGCTGTTTTTCAACGCACTATGGACAAGGTTCTGGGTGGTTTAAAGTATAGGAACGCTATAGTGTACGTTGATAATATATTAGTGTATGGTAGGGACTATGATGAGTTTTGCACCGCTTTGAAGAAGGTTCTTCAAAGACTAAAAGAGGCCAATATGACCCTGAAACCCAGTAAATGTCATTTTGCGTACGATCAAGTGTCGGTATTAGGTCATAAAATATCGGGTGAAGGTATTCGTCCGGATGACGCTAATATAGAAAAGATAAAGTCATTAAAGGTACCATCCTGCACCAAAAATGTCAAATCTGTGTTAGGGTTATTTTCGTATTATAGGAAATTTATTGGTAATTTTGCGGCAATCGCGATGCCCTTAACTCGTTTGTTAAAGAAAGGCGTAAAATTTGAGTGGCTTAAAGAGCAACAGGAATCTTATGATACTCTATTTAAATTAATCAGTAACCCTCCATTATTACGACATTTTTCAAATGATTCTAATATCACCACCAGATTGCATGTGGATGCGAGTGGTGATGCTTTGGGCGCGTGTTTATTACAGGGAACTGATAGGTTATTCCCAGTAGCTTCCGCTTCCCGAAAGTTATCTGACTGCGAAACGCGATATACGATCACCGAGAGAGAATGTCTCGCTCTTGTTTGGTCATTGAAGTATTTTGAGCATCTATTATGGGGTTTAAAATTTGATGTGGTAACAGACCACAGGGCTTTAGTTTGGTTGCGAGATAGAAGAGATATGAATGGTAGATTGGCTAGGTGGGCCCTCGCTATTCAGTCGTATGATTTTAATATTGTATATTGTAAGGGAAAGGAAAATGTGTTGGCAGATTTTATGAGTAGGAATCCGTTAATAAATGACAATTCCTCAGACAAAACTCAACCACAAATGTCTGATGGTTTAGAGTTGTATAAAATCGATATTGTCGATATCGATACTAAACAGTCTCGCGATAATTTTTGTGTAAATATGGTCAGTAAAATCAATGCTTGTCGTAGTAGGAATTATAAGGGTTTTCATTTATTAAATGGTCGGTTATACCATAAAATTAAAATAGGTGGTCAGTTCATCGATAGGATTGTACTACCAGAATGTTTATTTTTAGAGGTCATGTCCGAGATTCATGATGATCCCTGGTGTGGAGCTCACTTTGGTCTTACGAAGACATTAGGTAAATTTCGTGAGCGATATTTTATCGAAAACGTCGATAAAAAATTTATGATTACATAGCTAGTTGTAAAAATTGTCAGGAAAGAAAGAAAAATAATTTCCTTGCGCCGTTACAATCAATAAATGTAAATGGTTCTTCTACTCGTGATTTAATATATCATCATAATTCTATGAAACCGTTCAAATTACGATTGTAATATATTTTGCCCAACTTCTAGAATATTATTCATGTGTATTATAGGTAGGTAGGTACACTATTCTTTCTCATTATATTTTTGTATTATATTTTTTGTGTAATAGTTTCAGCTTTTACTTATAGGTGTAATAAGATATTTCATTTATCTTAATGGTATAAGGTATGTGTTATGTATAAGAAATGGTAACGCATGGAATAACATTCCATATGGTATCATCTTAGGTCTTTTATTAAGTTGATGAATGGAATTAAGAAACGAATACTTGCTCGATTGCCATAAAAAAAAAATACTTATTATAGGTTTTAGATTTTTGCTTTGTCTATGGATGTTGACATTGGTAAAAAAAAAAACAACTGTCAGTACTGTCATGTAATTTTTTATGTCAAGTCAGTCAGTATTGTTTGTTTATGTTTATAAATGGTGACGGAAATAGTTTAAATAATTATTATGTTTCGAAATGGATGATGTTACCGAAAAGAAGATTATGATACAACAAAAAGAATGTGGAAAGTTAGTTTTTGCCGTGTGGAATCGCTGTCATTCCCTATCTAAAACTTCTTAACAAGAATATCTTGGAGAAGGGAATCTTTGATTCTATTTAGAGATGATTTGCACATATTCCAGGGGGAGCGTGAAGAGATTATTTATTGGTTTGTTGTATCATTGTTGATTTTTATTAAGCGTTATCACAAGTATGGAATATTTGAATGTTTTCACTATTTGCCCCAATGATTTAATAATCAAATACGTATTTAATTTATGAAACTTCATATTGAGTAAAGATAGGGTTTTTCTTAGACTGTTAAAATCTTGATGAAGTAGGTAAATTTGATTAAATGAATTTTGTGTAGGTATGTGGATGATGGAGTAGTTGTTCGATAATAATATTTCTCATTTGTTATGTCGAGTCATTATGTGGTGTTTTGTATTGTTATTTTTGTCTTTTGTCGAGCGAGATGTAACATTGATAATTTTCAGATGATGACTTTGGACAATGATGTATCTATAGAGATAATTTGATAATGCAGCTAAGCAGCCATGATTACTGGATGCTGCCTAGATGCATGATGATTAAACCACTACGATTGTGATTGAAATATTTAAGTTTCTTTTGCTTCTATTTTCAAAATTTCTATTTTTAAGTTTTTGTGAAGTTTTTGGACTAGCATACTGTGATTCACCCATACATCATGTATTTTTGTTAGGTTTTTGCATGAAGGGGTCAGTTTAACTTGTTTAAATATTTATCTTTCTTATTTCATTTGTTTACTCCACATTTTAACCTGACTGGTTGTTAGCTACAACTATTGGGTCGAATCACTTTTACTTCGGAGCTTCCTAACTTAGGTAGGCTAGGAAGACATGTGCCTGGAAGTGATGCCGATTTTCATTAGTATCAAAATCTTTTTCGTAGGCGGTGGGATGTAATGTGCATAAGCACTTTGTAGGAAACTTATGTAGGCTGGAATACTGGCAGCTATTGTTTTATATTATTTAAATAGATTCTAAAGAAGAAACAATGAGATATTGACAGCATCCTTCCAGACTGAGTCATATTTTCGTGCTCGGACTGTGGGCACATAACATTAAAATCACTTTTATGCTTTGAATATAAAGCTTTGAAAAAGATTAAAATCTTTTATTTTCTTTCACGTTTTCCCCAAACGTTAGTAATTGTCACAACATATACACAAAACGTTTAGAATTAGGTAATTAAAAATTAATAATAACTTAATAATTGAATTCTTCATGTCCATATAAAAAAATGGTTCAATAGGTTTTTCCATTGCTTATCATAAACATACAAAACAAGATTAACCTATCATCTAATCTGAAGATTGAACGACCTTAAGAAGTCCAAAGAAAAACCAAAGACACAAACATCTCAAAACTACAGAACAACTTAGGTACTTAGTATTTTATAGCCTTCGTTTTTTAACATGAAGAACTATTCACCACACGTTCTATGCGACAGAAATGTTATTTCGACCTAAATACCTCATTTAAAATTATACACACAATGTGTCTGTTTTTGTTAACATTTCATTTCATAAGTTATAAAAAAACAACATTGTCCTTGGAGCATCTCGTTTTTATCAAATTTCCAATCAATCATCGACAGTTGATTGTTCAAATGTCAATTATTATAGAATTTATGGTCATTTGAAATTCAAAATAGGAACATCTCGTGAGAATTCTACAAAACCAATCATAATGGAGATTAAAGTTCAAATCAATGATTTTATTACATTAATGAATGATATTTTAACATATTGGCTGTATTACTTAATATTTTATTTGTAAAATTTGATTCACTGGCCTCATAATGAGAAAAACTTCAACGCATATAAGATGGACCGAGCCATTAAGAAAATTAATTACAAACTCATTAATTAGTTGTGACTTTTATTATTTATTTATCATCTCGTAAAATAACCTTGCGCATACGCAGAACCTTCAATTAAGTTAGAAAAGCATCAACTTGATTGATATGAAAACATTTTTAATGACTACTATTTAGTTGAAAATGATAAAAAATATAAAGTTACGATCAAAAGTCACGCTTGGACATTTAGAGAGCTATTAATCAAATTGAATGTGAGAATTTGGTTGTGCAACAATGAAGAAGCTACTGGTTACAACCAGTTCTATATCTGTATCTGTAGATATATGTTTGTGGATATCTGGAAAATTCTCGTAGTTTTTTGTAGTATCGGCTCTATTTTAGAGCGATGATTTGTCGTACATTATATTATGACAAAAACAAGAAAAATACAAACACATTACATTTATAGTTATTGAAGACTACATTTCGTCTATTTTATCTTTAGACATCTATGAGTTTCAATAAAAGGTAAAAAAAATATAGTTTTATTTCGTAATACATGGATTTCCCAACTTTTTATGGAAGAAGAACCGAGTTGTGAGACTTTTTTACAAGTAATGTATTTTTATTACCAAGTCTTAGTGGCGAGGGCATAAATAAGCCAAGTGTATAATGAACATGTTGCTCACGAGTACCACTTTTACAACAAACTTGCAGCCTACTCCAAAATATACTTTTCGAGATAAAATACAATCATTTTGTAACAAATTACTGTTTATTATCAATAATTTGATAATAATTAATGTTTTTTTTCTTATATGTACACATTTATTAATTCTAAATATATAAATGGATTTTCAGAAGCACAAAACCTCTTTGTTATTACAAAAAAAATATTATCCGATAAAATTGAAAGTGCTCTGTAATTACTAGCATGTAATTTGCAGTAAGGCACTACCTTAACTTTTTAGGGATCGTTATATTATGCACTAGTGTGTAATATTATTACACATAAGTGTGTTATAGGTCGGTTTATGGCCCTCAAAACGGTGTTTTAAGGCTCACTTTCTGAGCAAGTGTGTTGAAAAATATTATACTAAACAATACCCAAAGAGTTACTTCATCAAAAACATTTTCTGGTTACTCACACTCTTAGTAACACTCCACAATCTTAGTAATAGTCATAAATTCAATGAATCAACAACGTGTAAACTTCAAATTTATGACAATGTTCCCGAAAAATAATTGCGTCAACGCATAGGAGTTCACTGAATTTTCTTATGATTCATCAATAAATAACATCAACTGCTTTCAGGATTAAATGAGAATAACATCGAAATGTCAAAAGCAATTTTCTCATTTTGACAAATCAATCGACTTCAAAATCTACATACGCATGGCTGGTTAAGGTTAAAGATATCATGGTGGAAACTTTGTCACTTACACAATATATGAATAACTAGTGGCCGCCCGCGACTCCGTTCACGTGGAAGTCGGTTTACCGTGGGAATGAGAAGTTTTCCCGCGGTAAAAAGTATCCTATGTGTTATTCTGATGTAGAAACTATATTACTGCAAAGTTTCATCAAAATCCGTAGAGTAGTTTTTACGTGAAAGAGTAACTAACATCCATACATTCTCATAAACTTTCACGTTTATAATATAAGTAGGATTGGCTGTTTTAAAACAGAGAAATATTCGACAGTGATAAATGCATAGTCTTAACCTACATATTTTGGTTCAACAACGAAAAACCCAATTTTTTGATTGATTTTGTGTCTTAATATTATCTAAATCAGCTATATTCAAAGTGTCCCAAGGCTTCTTGAAAAACTAAGGCCATACAATTAGGAAATTACTTAAGCGTATGCAGAGCAAATAAAATTAATTTTTAACTTCAAATAATTTTACTATTCTTAAAGCCCTAATCTCAAAGCTTGATGTAAGTTAATGTATAATAAGAGTATTATTTTACGTTTAAAAACTAGTTTTTAGGTTTTGTCTTATTTTACGGTACGGTTCCAAGCATTTTGTTTCATTTTTCCAAAATCATTTCTTCAGCCAAAAAGTTTGAGAGCTCTTAATCTGAACCTGTCAAAATTGTCAATAAATTTAAGGAAATCAAATGCAATTAGTGTTACTTCAAATATCATAAACCGGTGATCTTTGATGTAAAACCGTAGGCAGTCATTGAAATATTGATAAAAACATGGTGATAAAAATAACTAAATCACGTGATAAAAATAAGAATTTCCATTGATCACAATGTGGGAGATTGACATTATCTTAGATATAAAGTCTGCAGGAAAAACCTATTTCATTTATTACCCAATATATTTTTTAAAGTAGGAAAACCTCAATCTTTGGAGTTATGTTGAACTTCCAGCAAGCAGCTGGTCGTTAAAATAATTATAAATAGTTATAAAAAATATAACCTATTGTAATAGTAATTCTTAGCATTATTGTCGTGAAATGTCACAGTTTTTGTTTGTTTATTGCATCGATGCCTCACTACTCTCCTAATCTAATGACCCGATTTGTTCTATAATATTCTTATTTTTTATTGGAAACAGTTGAAATATCGTTTTATTTATGTTTGAAGTCATATAAATTCATTACTTATCTTAAGATACTATTGTTTTAACTTGTAGAGTTTGAAGTGTTTTCTAAATCCAATAAGATAGTGTTTTGGCCAACTAGATGAGCGTGAGGGAAATTCCAGTACACTATAATCTTGTATCAAACATTTGTTCCATTTTCATAGAACCAACAATATTCGTGAACATTTAATCTAAATGTAGATTTTATTTCAAAATTTGATTAGTGTGTGAAAGGTACGTGAATTACTTTAATTTCGTCTTTCCTAAGCTTTTGCATATAGACAATGTAAGTATTCAATGCCTACCGAATTAAGATTTAATATATTAACAAACTAAGAACATAAAATAATAAATAAGAATAATGTTTCTATTAAGAATCAAATTATTTAATCTTTATAATAATTGCAAACCAACAAGACATTGACATCGGATATTTCCTCAAATTGTTCTCTCAATGTGTACTTCCGTAGGTAGTCATTTAAAATCACTGGCCAAATACAGACATAAGTGGATCTTAGCGAAGGATTACAGAAAGAATAAAAGAACGAGAGTTTGTTTACTTTAATCGTATAAAAAGTCAGTTACATTCGTATTCGTATTGGATGTTGACGAGATGGTTAAGTTTATTTATGACCGGTCTCAATATTCCTACCTTTGTTAAAAATCGGTTTCAAAAACTGCTTGTTTTGTTTGCGTTTGATCCAACTTTTACTGTTGTTTTATATTAATAGCTTTCCATTATTAAAACGCAAAAACACTCATAGATCATAATATAGTAACAGATTTAACAAGGCGTCAATGGTTAGGAGATTATTGGGAAAAAAAAATCCTTTTATATCGATCGTCCTTTCAAAGATTGGACAACAATCGGATGTAAACTAAAAACCCAACGTTTATATAAAACTCAGAAATTGCACATAACGTATCATACACAAATAATATTAAATTTATAAATAAACATATCTATCAATCATACAGTCAAATTTTCCCCTTTTTCAAAATATCACCAAGACAAGCAAACCCTGGCTTGAGAGCTTATGTCTCCACTTATATGTCACACGTGGGCTGGTTGTAAAGTTAAATAAATACGTTTATATGACCGCTCTATTGGGATGTCCTGTCTGTTCGCTGTCAGCCATCAAGTTTGATTTGCAAAACGTCTGCCACGCATTCCGAAAGAAATAAAATAAAGTTGTTAACCTATAAAATGTTATTGTTTAATCAAGCTATTCATATTAGGACACTAGAATTACATTTTACTTTGCTGCCAATGACTATTAAATATACCTCGTTTAAAGAAAGGAAATGACATATGACTTATAACGTCAATAACTTATCAAAAGTCTAATCGAATTCCTATTTTGCCCAATAAATTGTATGTCAGAATTATTCAAAATCATATGTCATTTTAAATTGAATCATAAAATGTCAACAAATATTTCCAATTTCTTACCTATTTTCCTCAAATGAAACATTTAACGTACCTTTAAAATATCGCGTGCACTTAGAAACAGTGATAGTAGGTAATCATTATCATTTCCATTGTTTCTGTCATTGATTTCTTACAAAGATTTAGTCATTAGCGTGCAAAAGGTTAATTTTTTTACCCAATTTAGGGTCCATTTTTATAAACCGCGTGTCGTGAATGTGTGTGTTTTCTGGGACTGTAATTAAACAACTTTAAGTTTTGCCTAGTTTTATTAGAATAAAGATATGTCCATGATATTACAGTCATGGTATAATATGATTAAGTGGGTAGAGACCTTATAATACCTACACTAGATATCTCTTAAAATTTAAACAGAAACTTGACACTTCTACCGAAGTAATTTGACACCACATTTGTTGATATTTCAAGCACGAGTCTCATTGACAAACCATTCCTAAATGTAAATATTTACAATTACATTGATAATAATTTAGAGGCTAGGTCCTTCTGTTTCCTGCGCAGTTGCGCAAACGAAACATGTTTGAGTTTTGGTTCACTACTTTAAAACTGAAAATATTTATAAAAAAATATACTGGGATATTATTAAAACTTAAAGTAAAAGTTAGCTTTTGAAACAATTAATATGAAAAGAAAATCATTATGCGTTTATTAGCAAAGCTTAATAATTTAATATGTCAACTATATCAAGATTAAACTAATCTCTACTGGCTATGTCTAAAAACGTTTGCTCTAATAAAACATATTAATCAGATTAAAATTAATAAATGATTTATTTTTATGACAACCAAGATTTCGCTTGCGGCTACTGTATAAAACTAAACTGTAAAACTGTATTAAATTTAGCCTAGTCATAGCTTGCTATTGGGGAGAAAATTTTAAGAATCGCTTCAATGTTTCCAAATCTTACCCTGTACATCCAAACTCACAAACTTTACAACTTTATAGGTAATATTTGTTTAACACTACATAGTATAAAACAAAGTCGCTTTCTCTGTCCCTATGTATGCTTAAATCTTTACTACGCAACGGATTTTGATGCGGTTTTTTTAATTGATGGTGTGATTCAAGAGGAAGGTTTATATGTAAAATAACATTGAATAGCGAAAGGAATTTTACTCCGAATTTAACGTGAGCGAAGCCGCTGGCAAAAGCTAGTCATTATTATTATAAAGTACGAGTACTTCATTCTAAAGATATAATTATAGTCCAATTATCCCACAGGCAATCACGGGGTTTTGTTCGCACGTTGATGTCTTTTGTAGGAACAAGTAATTAAAAACGTATAAAAAACATTGAAAAACTCCTAATTCATAAGGTGAAAAACATATGAAATATGTACCTACTAATGTAATTGAATCTTTTATATTGCCCATAAATAAACGATAGTGCAAAAGCCAATAAATAAATATAATATGTCTTAATTCAAGGTTTTTGTAACATTGTCGCTCAAATCGCAATATTAAGAGTTAAATTATATTCTATCGATACATACTTCAATGTAATATTCGTTTAGTTTATTCATAACTTTTGTTTTTCATTTATTTCAAAGCCGTAAACATCGAATTATCGAGGTCATTTTAACAATAATTTCAAAATTGGTAAAAAACACTGTAAAAATTAAATGTTTTCGACCAAAATTTTAGAAGAGGCATCGCCCATAAACAAAACCCGTCGATTTCGAAACTTCATTTTGAAAGTCGGTTACCAACAATCAGTTAGTAAATAAACTTATTACATATCAATAAAACAGTTTATTACTTAGCCTTGTCACCGGATATCAGATTCGCAGCCTACATAAAGCCTATTTCACACAAGTTTGTGTTTCCTTCATAAAGGTAGTTTTACACGGATTCCCACGCTCGGCTCATCTCATATGGTGTTGTGTTTCAAGATATATTACACTGTACGTAATTTGTTTTAGGTTGTTTAATTGCGCAGTTAAGAAAGTGCTGTATCCACAAAAGTTTTTCTTTATTTTTTAGGTATAGATTTGTTGCTAAGCGATGTATGAGTGCAAGTGTCATCCGTCCGGTGCTGCAAAAGAGGCTAATCCTACTAATATTATAAATGTCAAAGTTTGTGAGGATGTATGGATGTTTGTTACTCTTTCACGTAAATACTGGATGGATTTTGGTGAAACTTTTCAGTTATATAAGTTACTAGTGGCCGCTCGCGACTCCGTTCGTGTATAACTCGGTTTCCCGTGGGAATGCGAAGTTTTCTAAATAACAAATTTTTGAAACACATCTCAAATTAAGCTTTACTTTTTAGTTTTGCATTTAGAATGCTAATTTATTAATTTTCCAGTGTCTATAACTTCAAAACATCTCAAATCCCTGTAAATCCTTGCATATCGTTCCATTCCAATATCTTTATTATTAATATATCTTTCAGGTCACAACATTACGAAATACCTACACTATAAACTATCACATAAATGAATTATTAGACACAGGTGTTACAGGTGTCGGCAACCATAAGCATAGTTTCCGTAATAACCCACTTGTTATGTAATTTCATATAAAAATATTTTCTTTCAGTTAAATAATAGTTATGTATGAATGGTGTTGAAAATGGTTTGTTATTCACGTGTAGAGCTAACTATGTTTAATCTTAAATTAAGTAATTCTAATGTTATTTTAGATATTCAATATTTTTTACTATATCTGCAAAGTTAAGGTTAAGCTCTTTCAAAATAGACCTTTGAAGACAGCAACATTTTAATTGGATGAAACACCTTGGACTGTTTTTAACTCTGCAAAAACTGTGCTAATTTTCTTTGGTTTCCATACAGAAAATCACAGTTTCTTTATATAAATTTATTAAGCAAAATAAAGTCTGGTTGTGTTTTAAGGGTAGACCTTCAATAAAACTTTTCATATTATTTTATAATTAAGTATCTATTAACTCAGTTTTAAAGGTCACAACGTGCCATTTCTTATAAACCACAGCCCAAGATTTGCAAATGCTTGCTTTTCTCAGTGTTGCCAGGTCAAACGGTACGTGATATAAATCAACTATTCCATTCAAGTCAGGTTATTTATATTCACGTGTAAGGTAACTTTGGTATTGTAGATTAAAACTAAAAATAGCATTGCGAGATAATTCTTTGCATATTGTTTTGTTATACTTGAAGTGAAGTGTGTACTAAAATAGAACGCTATCAGATTTCTTCGTAAAGGTACCTATAACTACCTACAAACTCATTTTAAGGCTAGCAACATACAAAAATAAATATTGGAAATAAAATAATATATCAGTGCTAGAGATTAAATTTGATTTTAACCTTATGTGCACTGTATGTTTTGGAAATAAGCTCTTTATTAAAGTTACAGGATATTTTTTAATTTATTTATATTTAACTCGGATTTATTAACATATTGAAAGTAAAGGTTGACTTAGCCCTTTCCTTAGGTCATAAAAGGGCAAATTTGCATTGATTGCTATCTGACAGATTCGATTAAAATTACTTACTCCGTCACGGTTTAGTTTGTGTAACCTATACTTAATTTATAATTTATGTACACTATGCAGTAATCAAGCAGGTGCTCTGATATTTCAACTATACGAACTCAAAGCACAATTTTATAAGGTGAAAATGAGGTGTAGCGACAATGTTGCATATAAAGTTTCCAATGCCCTAATTTTAACGGACAGTTTCTTCTCATTACTGTTAGATAGCAATAATCGGTGACTATTTCCTTCTTTGTTCATATCCTTAAAATTCTCTCATTTGAAAGAACGCGCCCACAATAACGTTACGGATTTGGTCGGTTACATACAAATGAAAAGCATATAGGATGTAAATATCATTTTATAATAATCAAAGTTGCGTTTTCAGGTAACAGTAAATATGATGATCTGGTTGAAAATTAATACGATCGAAACAAAATAAACGCGCCCATTTGTATTGTATTGGTGTCATGGCGTGTGTTGCGTAGATTAAAGATGAAAGGACACCGATAGAGTCAATGTACCCACGCACCTGCGAAAAATAGCATTGTTTTACTTGTAAAATACTATTGTAAAGTTGATTAAATTAAGTATTTTCCTGCCTTAAAAAACTTTATTAAAACAACACTGTTGAAATTGAGTTGGTTCGGTCCTTACCACCAGTTTCTGAAATTTGTTTTTATAGTTGTGACACTTTGAACTTTGAACTATATATCGACTACGTCAAAATAACTCAGCTCTACCTACATCTTTGGTACCTGCATAATATTTTCATTGACATCTTTCCAAATTGCAGAATCAGCCCAACACAAGATAGAACTAAGACGCAGCGAAAAAAAATCGACCGAGATTTAAATGATGACATTCCGTTTTGAAACTCCGTCAAAACTGCTGTCGTCGCTTCTTCCACATTTGTCAAATTGACATATAATTTCGCTCAGTAGTTAGGACTGCCCGTGCGCAAGTTCTCGTGTTACTTTCGATATAAATAAAGGGGATTTCAGTGAATTATCATGAAGTGGAAGCGATCCGTGACGTATTGTTTGCAGGGGAATTCTTTTCGTATTGAATATTCTACGAAGATTATACCGCAGGTATGGTTTTAATGCAGTTTTTGTTTTAAGGTATCGTTAATGTAGGTATACAGAATTTATGTATACAGGGTGTATTATAAAGTAGGGCCAAGAAACTAGACACCAAGTTTATTCAGTACTTATTGAAAAAAATTAGTTAGTGCTCTAATTTGATACTAAGTCCACAAAAAAAGTTCGCTTAGTTAGCAAACGATACTTATATTGACTTGAGTGTTACCAATTAATTTTTGACCTGCAAGAGATTTTCTGTGTCTAACCTCGCCTGGAAGGTATGAAAAAAATTGGTGTTCGTATCATAGAAAGATAGGTTGGTAATTAATTTTCAGCAACACGCAATCAAAACCACAAAAAATCTTGACCCAGTTTCATTAACCTAATTTGAACACTAGTTATTGTTAGGTAACTTATATTACCTTCTCACAAGTAATATAAGTTAATAGAACTCACGAAATTAATAGAACTCTACCTTACTTAGAAAATTTAAAATTGTCTTCAAACGAAGTATCATCTACTTGGAAATAGCTATTATAAAAATAGTCAAACTCTTCCTCACCGCGACTAGACGTCGCGACATCCGACCGACGACATCTTGTCGTACGACTCATACACACCAAATTAGGTAGAGTTTTGATACAAGGCGTTAATTACCTAAATTGTATAAACATAGGTTTGAAAATTAGTTGATAAATTTTATTTTAGTGATATAATGTGTACGTGATTGAAATCAGCTGACCATATTGTATAATATCAAAAATAAAACCAACTTACGGTAATCATCTCCAATTAGAAAATATTAATAAAGAAGTTTAAACGATTTCTGAGTAGTAATTTTAACTTTGATTAACATGGCTTACAATAGATTTGGGTGCTGTACCTAGACCATGTAGGTAGGTATACAATTTATTATTTATAATTCATAAATTGAGTCCTGTTTTGCTCAGATATTATTCTAAACCACGGACTATAGACCTAATGTAGGTGAGTAGTTAATTTTTACGTATAAAAGATTTTTTTCACAAATCTATTAAAAACTTAAATTAGTAAAAAAACGACCGTTGAATTGAGCAACTATTGATATAATTTTTTACTATTTAGTTATCTAGAGATAATAGTGCAGTAATGATGGAATACAGTAACCCCTCCCGAACCCGCTATTCCGGCCATGCGCCGGCGCCGCCTATGATGCACCGCAACAGTCACCCGCCACCGCGCCGGCGACAACTCAAAATAAACGCTCCGGCCGTCTTTGATCACGGCTTTACATACAGATTTATGCGGCTAATGTGTACGATGAGTTTTCTGGTTTTGTGTAGAAAAGTCCTTTGTTAGGTTTGATTTGATTTTAAGAAGGTGTATTTGGATATATTTATTTGCCATAAATAGAGGAGGTGATTTTGTAACTTATTTATATTTAACACCGGGGTCTTAGGTTCGTTTAAGTTATGGTCCATGAAAGAGTAGGTACGTAGGAGAAAGAAGAAACAATGTAAGAGTATAAAATAGTTCAATTTGTTTTTCAATCTCGGCACGATTTTTTAAAATTGATTAATGAAAGCAAGGTGCTGCTCAAGCTAAAAAAACGTATTTTTTTGATTTGTAAGAATAACAGAAATCTTGCGGAAAATGTTTAAAGTTGGTAAAACTCAACATCCTAATCTCTCTGAACTCGTGTTTACGAGCAACCTCTGTCGATATAACCAGTAGTTAATGATCACCTACAAACGTATTCGAATAAACGTTGTCATGTTTATAGATAAAGCACGTACGACAGGTACACAAAAGATACTAAATACCTACCTGCAAAGATCTCTACATTCGCCCGTACAAAGAAACTCGACTTTAGACTCAAAAAGAACAAAACCTTGTAATTTTCTTAAAAATTAAACACCTTTATCATTAAACGTAGCCAAAACCATAAATTGCATTGCCAAAAACAATGAATGAACGAAATGTGTTACAGCATATAGATATAATTCGTTGTAAGATATCGCATCGCACTCACTTTCCTCTAAACTGAAAGAGACAGAGATAGAGGGGCCTGAGGAGGGAAGCGCGAAATGATAAAAACCATTGTACAAGCGACGAAAATTCAGTTTGACATGAAACGCGCGGGCGAATGTATGTCGACCTAAATTTCCCGCCATCCGACTTGTATATGATTGGAAATAATGTGTAAAACCAGTAGAACGCGTGGATACATTTGTTGTATAGTGCAAATAACCAACACGATATAGTGCGCGAGTGAAGGACGTGCAATTAGCTTTGTGACGTGGTAGCGTCGCTTCCAAATTCAAAGTTTAATTGCGCCGAATAACAAAACGGCCACTTTCGTTTTTTTTTTGCTAATAGTGAGCGATAATCTGGTATCGAGATTCGCGGTATGGGGAGCACGTGATAGAAAATTCTAGACGCTTTCATAAAGCGGGTTTAGCGTGTATTTACATAAACATTATTATTTTTATTCTGTGTTGACACGTGCGGGTTTTGTGGGCGACATTGAATTATGGTTGTTACTAAGGTTGATAACATGGCCTCATACACCACATATACAGGAAAACCGAAGATATTCTTTCCGAAGAAGGTAATTAAAAACTTATATTAGATTTATTTAATTGTACTACCATTATTCAATTTATAATAAAGATATTGTTTACTAGTAGTGTAAAGAAAACAAGTGAAATGGTAAAATCGTCTGGTTACTATGGAGTTGTTTGTTTTTACCCAATCAGGTAATTAAACTGGAGAAATGTAGATAATGATTATAAGACTTTTATTATAGATAGATACGATGCGAATTGCCTATTATGGGATTGTTAAAGAGCTATCTACAAAAAAATCATAAGTAATATATTATAAAAAAAGTTGTAATGCGTCTTGTTATTAATACATTATGTATGTGTGATAATTTTTATATAAAAGATTAACTAATGTAAAATATTTCTAGTATGAACCAGAATTACATCCTACTTGAAACTCTATACTTCTTTTTTTCTTTAATTACATATAAATGTCATCAGAAATAAATACCTATGATAAAATATAGGCAGTTTCTTATTACTATTTTTTATTACATCAAAGATATTTTATTATCGAGAGCGGTGGTAAACCCCTTTGGGTGCATTATTTTCTCAGCGCATAAACTCGAAATGTAGTATTTAAATATTTTTCTTTAGTCTCATAACTCGAAACGGACAGCTCTTACATCAAAACTGCCATAGCAATAGTTGTTCCTATTGAAGAGATCTATCCAATGACATATTTTATTGCTATTGGAGGATGGTCCCAATTTGCCCTTTGTCCTTTTCTTGATATAACTTATATATCGATAATTTCCAATAAACAGACCCTCGTAAAAATTGTTAAATAATTCAAATTATCTTCTTTTAAAATCTTGAAACCTATTTAATATAATAAACACAAGTTTTTGTTTCCATCGGTAGTTGAATCATTAGTACAAGAATTCTGAGTCCACAGCTGACTAAATATTTGTGTGGCTAATAACAGTTCTTCAAAATACAGAAAACGAGACGAATTTAGTATTCGGTTTTTTAAAGTTCTACTAAATTGTTTATATTTTTAACACTTTGGTAACACTTCTATATTCTTGTTTAAGGTTAAAAAATCGGGGTGATATTTCTGTGTCTAGGTATGTGAACTAACCTACATTTGATTAAAATTTAAATCATCTTTATCGTATTAAGTTTTTAATATTTTATTTTTGATTATATCGTTTTGGATTTGTTTTTAAATAGAAGTCACGAGAAAGATTAGGGTAAATTTTTTATTAACTACAAATAGCCAACTATTATATTTTAGAAGAATTATTATTTTACATCCAAGTCGCGCCTTGTAAACGCTATTACAAAACAAAGTAAGACTAATGCATTAGTTTATTAATGTTTATTCTTTATTTATGACGTTGGTTTTAAGTAATCTATTTATATTCGGTGCTCGTATGTGTTTGTGTTTTTATTACACGTTGCAAAAGGTCCTGCAGTATCTATGACCTACAAATATCACATTGTAAATTCAAACGTAAATGGTTTGCGTAAGGTTAAAATTCTTCCATCACGCATCGGGTTAAAAGGGTAGAGTCGTTTTCTACATCTTTATAACTGTATCTTATATGATTTTAATCTTGTTTCTTGGGCAGTAAGGTGCAATATTAGCTGTAGCGTCTTTGCTTTTGATATTCCCGCTATGTATGATAACAGCAAATGATCGTAACTTCTGCAAAACAGTATTGATGCATATTAACATGCGCATAAGCGTTTATGGCATAAATTAAAATTAATGGTCTCGTTGGTACATATAGGTCATGGTTGGAGCTAACAAAAGATATGAATCAAAGGACATCCAATCATAATGAAGGCAGATTATTTTCTTGCTATAATTGTGATAGATTGCTGTTTCTATCATCAAATTGATGTGTTATATTAGTCGTTAAGATAATTTGCATATTGAATCTCTATTCATACTGTTCACGGCCTACTTTTTTGTGCAAATGATATTGTAGCTCATTTTGTACACACAGTTATGGGTACACGAAAAGAACACCTACCAACTAATTGAAAAAACAACGAACTACAAAAAATAAGTCTTCAAGTAGGCCGTTACAAGCAACGGAATGCAATTTTAAGTGTTTACATAAAATAAATACCCAATACGACAAAATTATAACATAATTAAAAATAAAGAGTCATCATCATTTGAACTCGCGCGCATACCTTCAGATCCGTCAGTCAGTAAGTGCAGGGTTCCGCTCCATAACGCGCCTCACATTCCAGTGGTGCCACCATCGGCTGCGGGTGTGGTATGCACACCACATACCACTCGGTATGCAGATATATCCCACAGGAATGTGGAAGTGCAGGGGAACGCTTCAACCAGTTTTTTAGCGAGAAATTCTTTGATATTAAGTTTTTAAAGAATGTTTTGAGGTTCTGTGATTGTTGCTGTATGGTTATAACTATTTTATAGAAAACGAGTTAAAGAATGATACGTCATGAGATTGACGCTTTCGATAGGAATTTTGGTTTTTATGTTTGTAACGAAGTTAGTCATCATTTGGTCTTGTTCAAAAGAATGTCTCTTTCTTTTATTTACCTGTTTTTTGACAGTTTCGTTGCTCATCTCTTAAATTTAATACTATGTTATAAAGAATTAATTTACATTAATTATTAAACAAACAGCCAAAACTTTTACTTGCCGACAAAACAGGAAACCCAAAAGATTGTATTCCACACACTTTCCTCGAAGGAAGTGGGTAGTCTCCAAAAATAGTGTTTCCGTCCTGCTCTTGCTGGTAAGTAGGAAGCGAGCTAACACTTCATCGTACAAGCTTCCGTTCGCCTACAGTCTGTCTCTACATGAATTGGACTACCAGACATCACCACTAAATTACACCAATTTAAACCTTACCCCTAAAAAAACTAAGTCCAATTTCATACACGGTTGTCGCCTGAAGATATGACTTTTAAAATGCAGCAGCTTTGAACGAATAAATTGGATTGATTTGATTATAATTTCATACTTTGTTAAAGTTTGCCGACTTGAACGATTACGATTGAGTTAAAGCGCAATGAAATGATGTTTGATTGCTGCCTTTAGCTAAATACAACTAATGGACATTTGATTTATAAGTATTTTATTAACCTTTTAAGGCTCCGTCTTGTGTAATATATTTGTTATGTTTAGAGTTTAAACATTTCAATGTCATCCGTCCAATTGAACTTCAAACTTATTTTTTACCTCAACCGTAAATATTCGCCACAAGTTCTGTAAAATCTCAACCGTTTTCACGTAGTTAAGCTACCTTCTTACTAAAAATCAATAAAATATTTCATATCCAAAACCACTTTGCAATATGACATGTCCCCACACTTCCTGCAACATAAAGGCATATGTTTATCCTCAAACAAAGATATCGCGAAGATTATTATTGCCATGTTGGTACCACGCCGCAGACTTTATAACTGTGCATATAACCAAATACGACGCCTGCGCAGTTCTCAGAACCAACTACACAAAGAATTGAGTGTTACAGACCTATATTTTATATGACAAAGTGCATATTGCGATTCGAATCGATATTCTTTATTGAAACGTTGTAGATTGAATCGATAAGTATGTAGATAAGACTTATATGTAAAACTGGGGGCATAGAACCATGATATTCAACTACTAAGGCTTAGTTGAATTATCTTGGATTAAAAAGATTGTGAAGTGACTTGTTTTGCTTTAAATAGGCATAAATAGCGTCTTCAAATAGGAATTATTAATAGTAATTGATGATTAGTCTTGGCCCACTGTAACCAAAATGGTAGTAGTAATTAAATGTAATAAAATGATTTTATAAACGCAAAACGTGTAGGTGCATCTCCTTAACTGTTTATCTGAATGAGTAACTTTATTAGGGTTATACAATAAATATCAAAGAAAATAAGTGTTAACTAACACAGAAACCTCTTTTATTGTTTACGAAAAAAATGGCATGATAGAGTTTTTTAAATGATAGACTGTGATGCACAAATACCTATAATAGGTGCTAATGTTTTTTTATTTTTTATTTATTAAAAAAGGCTTGTTTTTTGCTAAACGAATGATTCCATTAACGATTAAAACGATATTTAAATTCATTAAATATTTTTATATATTAATATTGAAATCTATTGCTAATTTTATGCCATTACAATAACTCCTATACGTAATGTGAAATATGCGCATTATACGACTCTCAGTAATTAATTAAAGTTTAGTATATCTATAAATATTGGCAGGTAAATGAACCTGCGGCCATATGAGTCACTGTGAGAATGAGTCACAAACGACTGAAATCTATAATTACATATACAGGGTGTCCATGAAACAATGGATAACCTCTGAAGGGCTGATAGTAGAACTAAAGGCAAGCCTAAAAAATAATTGATAAAAAGTATAACCCTTACACTGCTAGAAATATGGCGCTTTAAAAAAAAACTTCATATTTTTTTGACTGTAATCATATTTTTACTCGTAACGAGGTCAAATCACTTAATACCATCATTATTTCTGTGCTAAAATAATTGATATTAACCGCATCAGTGAATAACTACCAAATAAAATAGCTAACTAAAGTAATTTTCTCAAAAAATAATGTTAAACTTTTGATTTGTGTAAAATTTCTAAAGAAATATTTTTGATGTGGAACTTTGAACAGCTCTGGTGTAAAAAAATAATATGAAAGCAACAGTGACCAATGATTTCAAAATATTCCTGGTTTAATAACGTTTTTAAAAAGATGTAATATGTCGTTATTGTAATGAAAAAATATTGAATTAATGGTATTAGTGTGAAAGATGGGATGATTATTTAGTTCTAGCAAAATTAAAAAAATACAATAAAACTAAAGAAATATGATTTTCAATTGATATTAATTGCAAACACATTGGAATAATTTAGAGCAACTGTTCAAATTGTCTGTCCCCATCCTGATGCAGGCCCTACAACTACGAATAAAGGATCTTCAAAAAAATCGCGCGTGTCGTCGATCATTGATTGCAGCGGCCTGAACACGAGCTCGTAGATCTTCTAATGAAGTTACTGGCTGCCGGTAAAACTCTTTCTTAAAATACCCCCAGTAAAAAAGCCCAAAGCGTTAAGGTTTAGGCGGCCTACCTACCTGTTAGGGTAGGTTTCGTCAAGTATGCACATAATGCAACAGCATAGTGTGCTAGACAGCATTCATTTTGAGGCCAATATGAGTCGCGGAGCTCTTCGGGCACGTCTATCAATAAATTGGGTAAGTCATTTTGAAGAAAATTTGGATCACTTTCTCCTGTTAAGTTGATTTCTTTGAAGATCCTTTATTCGTAGATGTAGGGCCTGCATCAGGATGTGGACAGACAATTTGAACAGTTGTTCTCAATTATCCCAATGTGTTTGCAATTAATATCAGTTTAAAATCATATTTCTTTAGTTTTATTGTATTTTTTTAATTTTGCTAGAACTAAATAATCATCCCATCTTACATACTAATACCATTAATTCAATATTTTTTCATTACAATAACGACATATTACATGTTTTTAAAAACGTTATTAAACCAGGAATATTTTGAAATCATTGGTCACTGTTGCTTTCATATTTTTTTTTTACACCAGAGCTGTTCAAAATTCCACATCAAAAATATTTCTTTAGAAATTTTACACAAATCAAAAGTTCAACATTATTTTTTGAGAAAAATACTTTAGTTAGCTATTTTATTTGGTAGTTATTCACTGATGCGGTTAATATTAATTATTTAAGCACAGAAATAATGATGGTATTAAGTGATTTGACCTCGTTACGAGTAAAAATATGATTACAGTCAAAAAAATATGAAGTTTTTTTTTAAAGCGCCATATTTCTAGCAGTGTAAGGGTTATACTTTTTATCAATTATTTTTTAGGCTTGCCTTTAGTTCTACTATCAGCCCTTCAGAGGTTATCCATTGTTTACTGGACACCCGGTATATACAGGGTCTGTCGTAATGAATGGATAACCCGTTACCTACAGTTGATCCGGATGTGAGGCTATAAGAAAATGGTGTCTTCTTGCCAGGGTTGTCAACCATAAGAAAATGGCGTAGACTTTTAAACTTTTTTATAAATTTCGCTATTTTTATCATTTATTCCGCTGCCATTTCTTCAAATGTTGATATATTTGTATATTTTTTGTTGTATTATACTCCTGAAGACGTGTATTATGTAATTTTAATACAATTTTAGGTGTTATTCACGTTGAACATTATCAAAATTCTCATTTTAAGAAAAACTTTTCCAATGTTTTTTCTTTATGTCAACTTTTGATCATCTCCTGTGAAAAAAAATTATATGACGTTATAGCTGCCCATGATCTCAATAAATTGTCTAGTACGTGTAGATTCTAAAAAGGTATAACGATGTGTACTTTACAAGCAACATTAAGTTACAGGAGCGAGAACACTAATCAAGGTCGGAATTTTTATTTTTCAAGTTATGTTATAAATGGTTGTAAAACTTCGTCATAATGATTTTATTCTATCAAGATACTTTGCACAAACACTATCGGGCCACTAATAGGATATTCAGAAGAAAACTCGGTTGTTTTGGGAAAAAAATAACATTACTCCACGATAATAATGTAATGAAAATGTACAAATGAAAATTGTTGTGCTCTAATAGTTACATGCGACAAACATGTTGCGACAAGTTTATTCGAAATTGAAACGGATTTTAAAAATTGAACAAAGACCGCATTACAAAGAAAAAGGTACTCATCACATCAGTGTAATGTTGACCATCGCATGTGTTTTTGTTTTCATTATTTTCGTCAACTTGTTACTGCTTTCTAATATCGGACTTTATTTTTCCTTGTGATTTGGACTTGATAACGTGGTGATACTGATGACTTTGCTCACATTTACGGACATTGTGTTGTACTATCGATTGAACTTGTTGTTTTGGAAAAGTTTTTGTGTAGTTTGTGTATCATGCCGCAACAATACACGCCGGCCGAATACGTGAACATGCATTACATTTACGGTGTATGTAATGGCAACACCAATAGAGCTGCTAGTGTTTATCGTGAAAGATATCCAAATGTGCGACATCCTGATTACCGTGTGATCATGTGCACAATGCATTTATGGAAGGACGATTTCCTTCCACTTTTTTCCACTTTTCTTTGTAATGCAGACTTTGTTCGATTTTTAAAATTCAAGATTCATTTTCTAAAAATCTTGTCGCGACATGTTTGTCGCATGTAACTATTAGAGCACAACAATTTTCATTTGTACATTTTCATTACATTATTATCGTGGAGTAATGTTATTTTTTTCCCAAAAACAACCGAGTTTTCTTCTGAATATCCTATTAGTGGCCTGATAGTGTTTGTGCAAAGTATCTTGATAGAATAAAATCATTATGACGAAGTTTTACAACCATTTATAACATAACTTGAAAAATAAAAATTCCGACCTTGATTAGTGTTCTCGCTCCTGTAACTTAATGTTGCTTGTAAAGTACACATCGTTATACCTTTTTAGAATCTACACATACTAGACAATTTATTGAGATCATGGGCAGCTATAACGCCATATATTTTTTTTTCACAGGAGATGATCAAAAATTGATATAAATAAAAAACATTGGAAAAGTTTTTCTTAAAATGAGAATTTTGATAATGTTCAACGTGTATAACACCTAAAATTGTATTAAAATTACATTATACACGTCTTCAGGAGTATAATACAACAAAAAATATACAAATATATCAACATTTGAAGAAATGGCAGCGGAATAAATGATAAAAATAGCGAAATTTATAAAAAAGTTTAAAAGTCTACGCCATTTTCTTATGGTTGACAACCCTGGCAAGAAGACACCATTTTCTTATAGCCTCACATCCGGATCAACTGTAGGTAACGGGTTATCCATTCATTACGACAGACCCTGTATATGGTGGTCCTGTTTTAGAAAAGAGAGACAGTAACGATCAAATCAATGTATTTTTGTTGAAATTATTTATATATCTTTTTTTTTATTAAAAACTAAAAGTTAATTTGTTTAGATGCTTGAATGTTATTATTACAAATTATATGTGTACCACAATCACGATAAACTAAATATATTTGTATGAAAATATATTTAGTTATTATTACATTTTCTTATACTTAGATACTTCATGGGTCTTTTTTCTCGGAATCGATCGTAATATATGTCAATAATAATAGTTATGTATGTTGTTACAGGTACGTTCGGAGGAGAATCTGCTAGCCCCAGAAAAAACCACCAAAACTGCACGATGGGTACGTCAAAGTTTATATTACTGGAAGGTCATTGAACTTATTATGTGCTTAACTCGTAATATTTATAACAAAATATAACGAAGTAATGGAAGATGGGTTCCAACGGTGCGTAAAACTTCGCTCCACATGTCTCATTGCTCAGTTGCCATTAGGAATAAGCTAACTTTGTAAACATTGTGCGTCTTATTTAACATCGTGGGAACCGACTTTAAAGGGTTATATTTGGTAACAAAACCTCGAAAAACTTCTTTAAAATCAATTTAACATTGAATAATACGTTAAATATTTATCCTTAGTATCATGATTCAGTGACCTTCAAGTTTTATGGTGGTGGGCTTAAAGGGTATATATACCTACATATTTTTACTTTTTTTTTTATAATAAGCATACGTCTACATGACGACATAGTTAAAGGTTCTACTTGTATAAAATCTACTGTTAGAAGTATACTAAATATAATATAATAAGTAGAAGCCATACTAAATATGAATTTCTCACTGCATACCTAATTATGATAATGTGACATTTAAAACTGTAATTTAGCTACGTCTATATTAAAAGCAATATCTTAAAGACGTCATGGGAAAGTCATATTTCCGCTTTGAATTTAACATAAAATTAATATTTATATACAGCTTTAGCTTTAAAGTGAACGATTCCTTTTTTATGTGAAGATTTTTATTAGCTAAGTTTGTGGTCAATAGAGAAGTTAAACTTAATATAAACGGTTAAAAGATATTAAACGGTAAATAGAAAAAAGTTGTCAAACTTATTTTCTCTGATTTTTTATTAAATAAGGCGATAAGTAAACTTCAAAGTAATTAATTACCAACGATTTTATACTTCTGTAACATTAAGTTGCAGGAACTGTCAACTATAGATATTTAAGATGTCAGTAACCGGAGTATAGTTTCTCTCAAACTGTAAAGCCGTACCTATCTATAGAAATAGGCCAACCCAAATGCTTGGCCTTCTATGGGCTTCGCAAAAAACTATAAATATAAATCATTCAAGAGCTTCCAGCACAACGAATATTAATAACTATAACAACAAAAACTATAGATAACATAGTTCTCGACAAATTCTGTTTTCAAACAGCATCAAAACGCAATCAAAGGCTCTTTAGAAGTTACGATGTCACAGATTTTTGGTTGGGGGTAAAAGCAGTATCTACACGCCACTGCTATTGTTTGTACCAGTGAACCCAAGCACAAGAATTTTAGGCAAATCTTGCACTTAACCAATCTGCATGTTTCCCTGAAATTTCTTTCCAAACACCCTTCTTGTCACACATCTACCACTGTTCGAAGACACCGCCCCACTTTTAATCTCGACAAATTATTTATAGTCTCGGTACATAATTACGCAATCTTGAACCTACATCCGCCGGTTAATACCTGCCTTCCTGACTACTCACACAATTAAGCCGCAATTAACGCCATCACACACAAATACTGACTAACGTTGACTTAACAAACTCAGGTGGACTACTTTACTTATGGTAATTAACTGGTTAGATGTCTACCAGCAGAGATACTCATTTTAGGTTTTGACCAATAATCATTTTAGTTTTTGGAGTAGGTACTTAATTCAATAGAAAAATATCCTTATCTAGTATTTATTTTAGGATAGACAGTGTTCCTCTGACAATAGGGTTTAGTTCGCACTAAAGTATTTTATATATCAATGCCATCTATTCTTTTTTTTTATCGCATTATTTTCAGATTAATACTAAGGTCTGTGTTTTAAATTATCGGCGTACCTACTGTTTTCATAGCAGACCGGCCACTCGTTTACTGTGTCTAGTTTTAGTTATATTTTGCAATAAAATTACATTGCGACTATAAATTGAGATTACGCTATCCTATCTTTCAAGTTGGATCAAACTGCATATGGTGTGCTAATTTTATGTAAATAGGTTTAGGAGTCCATCACGGTCAAACAACGTGACACGAAATTTATATATAATTATTAAGATTAGTCTGATGACAATTTTTTACTTTTATTAATTTTATAAACATTTAGTACAGGGATATTGCATTTTGTCAGACAAGTGTAGGCTTCTCTCGGTGTGTGGCTTTTGGATATTTTTATCTATGGCTCTCCGTCGATTAGTAGTAATGGAGAGTAAATAACCGGGCCTCTACCTAAATATTGGATTATAGATTATCAAATATTCCAAACATAATGCAGTAAAAACCAGCTCAAAAAGAGATGCTGTCTTGTTGGTACTTTTATCTCGTAAGGGTTGGTATTATTAAAGGATAAGCTACAAAAATTTACACTGTGTCTAAAGCTATGCAGTATTTTGGTATTATATTTTTTATAAAGAAATTTCCATAACAAATAAGACTACTGCATTATAAAATACAATTTAGTGATATTTTCGCCGTTTTAAGTGTTCAATATTGCATAAGCAGTTTAAAAACAATGCAAAAGAATAACATAAAATAACCATTTTGCGTCATCGTCTTCACCATTAAAGTTTTTAAGTAAATGATTGGACAAAAAAATTTGGAATGTCGATAAAAACGGAAATCAATGAGTTGTGAACTTACCTAATTATGACTTCATTCATATTAATAATTATTATTTGGTAATAAACATAAATTTATAAATAACAAAAGATTGCAAATTTTATTGATAAAGATACGTAATTAATTTCCCTTTCTAATATGTTAAGATGTATATAATTAAATAAGTAGATAACCTAAACTCACATAGGTATTTCAGTAGAATTAATAATTTATCTCTAAGGAATTTTATCAATGGAATGTGAAAACTATTTTAAGATTGGTTACGTAAATAAATAGATGCTGAATTCCTGTTCGATGAATAATTAAAACCATTATAAAGTTTTAATTAAATGAAATCGTGCCTTTGATTTACTTTATGAGAGTCGTGTCATGTCGTGAAAGACAGTCAAAGAAGTGAGTCAGAATATCTTAGGAACACTGCCCAAAGTTCGTATTCGTGTCAAATGGAAACTAAGATTTTTGTGTATCGAGCCATTAGGAAAATAATCATCATTATTTTTAGTCCGGGTATTTAACCGTCGAAAGCATTTTTTATTGGACGAAACAGAATAATTAACTTTTCTTTTAGTAATTTAACTTATTTAGTTGTATTTACCTATCCTTCGTTTTTCTAGATTTCTCTCTCTTTTCCCTAAAACATTTTCATTTACAAAAACGCATCAACAAAGAGGTGTAACAGGATGTGCGCGTCAGTCACTGTAAGTTGTATGTAATCAGCGCACGCGCAGGTACTTCTTCTATGGCCGTAATAATACGGTTGATAAGCCGCTAGGTATGTGAGACCACGTGATCGATGTGTCATAGCGTCTAGGCAAATTGGGTATTAATTTCAGATGAGGGAAATCTGTGAGTGTTATTATGTCACTTGAGTAGAGATGTATCACACGAGATCTTCTTGTTATTTAATATGCTTAGGACGTTGGCATTGATGGCAACGGGCGGTTGCCCATTTTTTTGTGTTTAATTTCTTAATGAAATATACGTTTGATATATTTTTTAAATGATGTTCAGATAAGGCCTATGATTGTACTCCTAGCTACGCCCCTGGTAAGTCTTAGTTAGGTACGGTTGTGTCATGTATAACTAAAACGTTCGTCAAAAATCCGGAAAAGAAGATTACATTTACAATGGTAATATCAATGGCGACCCGATTCTAGATACACTTACTGCATACCGTCGATGGTCATTTGAATTTCAACCTTTTGTAGCGCATAATGTGTGTAGCATGAATCATAGAGCTCTAAAACCCCTTCGATAAAATCATCTAACTACAGGTAAAACTAAAAAAATAGTAAAGAAACTACGATGGACATAATTAGGGCCACGCGCAGAAGTAAAACGCAGATATAAAATATTGTATCTATGACGATCTATTAAGATAATTTTCGTAAATTTATAAAAAAAAGTATAAGGTATACCTTTTAAAAAAAGTAAGCAATTTTTAAGCATCCAAATTACTTAATATAATAAATAACTTTAATGGCAAAATCATTGCAAAACTAAGGGCTTGTATGAAGATAGTTACAAAGGATTTCAAGCTTTTTAAATTGAACTTCCCTAACCATAACCGCTTACACTAAACGATAAACATAATTTTAGGAAATTGATAACGAAATCAAGTTTTTCTATGAAACTGAATTTAGACGTAATCGGAAACCAAACAAAACTATCGTATCGTTCTGATTATCGAAAAGTGATACAATTTCCATTAATTGTATCTTTGTAAACATTTTCATGAATGGCGGACTCATGCGTGTGTATTAGTCATTGAGTCACACGAATCGGCCTCTTTATACCAAGAATTGCATAAAAATATGACTCAGTTTAATTGGTAACGGTGAATGAATGAAGTTAAGACAACCTAGGAATTATGTCACCGCTCAATCATATGAGGAAAAGTGGAGGGCTTTTCATGTGAGCAGAAAAACTTTCAATATTCGGACTAGGTAGGTATAGTTAAAACGTCGATAGCTGAAAACTTCTTGTTTTGTTTTTGTGACGTTTGATCGATGTGTTAATATCATTTAAATATCGACATCTATATATCATTGGTTGTTAAGATAAGTAGATAATGTTTACCTATGTGTTCATAAGTAAACAAGAACACCGACTGACAAGATTTCGTCAATCTCGCCCTGTATGGCTAACTTGGTTTCCGCAGGTTAGCCCGACCTGTGCTCTCCATTGATTTATTCCTTCATGTTACTATTGTACCAGATTTTACAAGCTAACCAAAAGCTAACCAAAGGACGAATATAGCTTCTTACAGAGTAACATTATACAGCGCTTTCTAGAGCCCACATCTATAATAATTTGTTTGTTTGAAATGAATAGGCTCCGAAACTACTGGACCGATTTAAAAAATCTTTCACCATTCGAAAGCTACATTATCCACGAGTAATTTAATAATTGGAAAAAAATAGGGTTCCATAAGATATTGCCACGGAAAAAAACATTTAGTTGCGGGTGAAACCGCAGGGCGGAAAGCTAGTCAAGAATATTGCCAAACTACTACAAACTAAACAGAGTTTTTATGGCTATAACGAACGAACATAAAGTATGAGGGTTCTTTTACAATCTCATATCATATTAAACATAAAATAATAAAAACAGAATAACTGCGTAGTTACTCAAATACAGATGTAGGCGTATGTTTATGTACTTGTACATGTTCAGTAGGTACGGCATTTGATTATCCTCTGTGACATGGATAATACGAATAGATACATATGCCACTAATATAAATTACTTCATTAGCTTCAGAATTCACTAATCCTACTTTTACGTTAAATTCAGGTTATATCCTACGAACCCATGTGAGTCATGAAACTAATTTACGACTTTCGAGAAAAAATATAAAAACCGCTACTTAAAACGGTGGCCGTTACTAATTCTTTTGTAAGCATCGATCCTGTGTTGGTAGTGTTGGTATTATGATAAGAAGCAGCAGAACACAAAGAAACATTATTTGTTTTTATTAAGTTTTGAAAATTTCAATTAGCCTTTTGAAAGCGAAAAAATATACGTGACTATTAATATTGCCTGAACTAGCCACTCCTTTTTTGACTGAAGTTAGTCGTCACCTTTACCTATTTACCCCTTGTTTATAATTGCACTTTAATTAAACCTTTATTAGGTAAAATATGCCTTCTCTCTGTCAATCTCATGTGATTTTGTGACTGACACAGACAAATAATATTTTGGCTAACGCAGGTTTAGTTCGATTTTGACATCTTTCATTAAAAAAAGTAATTATAAAAAATATAATGGCCAAAATGTAGTTTACCATTTTCTCGAGACATTAATTTACTGCCGTGTTAAATTAACGATTTTAGCAAATCAAAGTCAGATTTTATGGGAACTTGACTATTGATTATTTATTATATTTAAGTTGATTAGCCATTCTGAAACAAGGTTTAAATTGTTCATAAATCTACATTCTTTATATTAATTATAAATATAACAATCTTCAACTGAATCAGTTAAGTACTTATAATTCAATTAGGTAATAAGTATTATCATCAACTTTATCTGATTTTATCTTTTTATTACGATGGGGAATAACAACATCATTATGAGTAAGTACTAAAGGATACAAATAAAAGAAAATGGTATCATTTATAAATGTTTTGAAAGGATGTTTTAACAACAATAAATATGTAATACGTACCTATAAAGAATATAGGTATAGGATAGGTAATATAAAATATTGCCATGGTTGACTGATAATTATCAAATGTTTTATTACCTAGTTTAATACCAGTTTAAACAGATATTCAGTAATAAAATATCTATATCAGTATAATCTTGAACAACTTATCAACAAGCGTGACTAAATGTTTAGTTCGAAGCCGCAATCACAAAACGTAGACATTAATATTTAATTTTCATTAACTGCGATCGCTTTTGGTTCTGGCATTGAAAGATCATTGACCTGTCTACTTTGAGAGCAAGTCCCTCCCAAGTCCTCACAAGTTTAACTAACTTTACTAGAGTCGGTTATTTTAAATATCACTGACATGTTAATAACAGGTTTGAAGCTGACCTATTTGCATAATATGCGTATTGGTTTCTTCTGTTTCGCTTTTATATCAACGAGCTGGGTTGGGCTAGCGAACACGACAAAATTCCTGTATAAAATCACACCCAGGGAACAGATTTAACCGAATTTTCAACTAAGTCGATTAAGATATCACGTCGCAGATTTCTTTACTATTTAACTTGACGATAAGATCCGAAGGCTTTAAATGTAGTCTATGAAGCGGACATAGAGTGTGTGTGGGTGGAAGCCTGCCCGCGTCGCGGTTTCCTAGCAATACTAATAATTAGCTCATTGTGGTCTGAAAGTTGCAATCGGCCCGCTTCGCGCCGACCGGCAATCACCAGTCTCACCGCGTGCGCCGACCGGAGAGCACGTCTCGCTCCCACGATCCCCGCAACCACTGTGATGCCGATTAACAATAACTGGACGTTGATAACTCACTTTATCTCCATGCCATTACACACACACGCAGACTTCAACTACAGATAGTTCCACTCGAAACTATTCCCACCAGTAAACTTCACGCTAACTAAATCCTAAGTGCTATTGTGACCGGTATAGTGTTCTCAGTGTGTTGCAAAGCGTTTCTGTGATAAACTACTAATAATGCCGATAGCACTCCGCGAGACGAAGATAATAATAAATCCAAAATAAAAGACTGTGGGAGGATGAGCGAAGGGTAAAGTTTAAACGCTTGTACTTTACGGATTGTGTGCTCAAAGCATCTGTGCTACATCTGGCTCCATAAGTGATATACTGTGAATATCATTGCAGTTACATTAAACGTGATAGGTAAGTGAATAATTAACTCTACATGCGCATTAAAACACAAATACATTTACAAAAATGTCCCTCAACAATTTGTTTAAATGATTCTCGTAACTAAAATAGAATAGCCGAACAGGTTAATAATACACTTCTCAAAATCAATTTGTTTTACGATTGTATGGAAAATATTAATGGACAGGCCATAAAGCTTCTAACCGGCGTATGCGCATCCTCGTTTCCTCGCAGTTATGCAATGAAGCTATTTGTCTCGCTTCAACACTTGCAGCACATTGTGCATGCAAAACTGACCTTCGTCAATAATACCACGTTCATCGACTGAGTAGCTCATCTGGCTTCTAAATCTATGCGCGATGATAATCCAAATCAGACTCTACATGGACACAATAAAGCTGATAATGCCAATTTTCTAATAGATGCCAATTCTAAAATTCTAGTCTACGCACCGATGTGAAAGGATTTCGTAGAAAACTGTGCATTTACGTGATTTGAACGAAACATAACTGTGACCGCAAAGGTTTGTCGTTTTCCTGTTTGCATCGCTGGCTTATCTATTGTCGGTTGGAGTGCTCAGTTAAATGCACTTACACAAAACTGTATACAAATCTGCACAATACTACTGAAGCTAATGAATATTAGGACAATTTACAGCATTTGTTAATAATTGTCTAGTAATTATTCGAGAATAATCTTCAGAAAATTAAGATAAATAACCGGTTTGGATATCTAATTGGTTGTTTACTGCATAAAATACCTACATAACTTCAAAACGTTGACGTGAGTTATATGACTGATTTTCTTATTTGAACTCACCTATTTACAAATAATTTAATTTGCCCCAATAGTAATCTTATTGGTCCAACTTTGCGACTTTCTACAAAAGAACCTTGAACAACTCAAATCAGTGCGGGAACTGTGACACCATTTCGAAGAGCATGAATCATGGCATGTTTACAACCAGCCTGTTTTGATGCGCCTGCGGCTATCTGCAGCAAAAACTCAACTGACTCATCAATAGCGTGAGGTTCTAGACGTCACAGTCATTATACATTGTTACTACTAGAGCAACATCACGCAACACCACCGAGTTATCAATGAAACTGGCACAAAACAAGACAACGAAACTAAGGAGAACGATTTGCGTAACGATTTCGCGAATTTCATAAAACGTATTGAATATGATCTAAGAGAGTCTGTCATGAGTCATAAGCTATCGACCACTTGTCCGCGCAAACACGTTGTTGGTGATGTATCGCCGGTGACGCTACTCCGGCGCATCGAACATGACATAATCATAGTTTGCGTCATATTCGTCACCCGATACCACTCTCTGAACTCCAGCGATAGGTTAATCATGACAATTATAACACAGGTTATCAACTCGCGCAACAAACGATAGTCGAACGATATGATCGTTTACACAAATCGGTTTTTGATAACCACCTATTTACTTATTATAATGAGTTCAATCAATAGGTGCTTACGCGACGATTGTAGTACTTGATAACTTTATTACAACGCATTTGTCAATGCTCATGATAAATACTGAATAAGTGCTCACTTACAATCTTATTGTTAGATGTTAAATACCAAAATTCAGTAAACTTTATAAAGACGTGGGCGCATCTGTCGATCAATCGATCAATAACAATACATTTGCTGACAGTCGACATCATAAAATACATCCAATTGAACTTTGAGTTCAGAATGTCTATAATCAGAGGTCTATTATTTCATTATTCTTGTAGTTTGTTGAGTGACAGACGGTAATGGAGTTGGCTTTGCTCTGGCGCAATGATATTCCGTAGGCGGACAACTCGTAATAGTTGTTGGATTTAACATATCACAGGTTTGATTGATTGTAGCATGTCGCTGTAATGTGACGATTGTTGTAACGATGAATGTGATTGTTACTTGATGTAAAGTAGTGTTATTTTATTCAAGGGCTCTAGGATGTAGAGCTAGTTCCGTGGTCTTCTTAAAATCTACACTTTTGAGTTTTGTACTTACCAATGCCCAATTTTCCTTGAATATATTCCTATTTACCTGAATTTAAAATATACATAAATATAGCTTTTAAGATACAATAAACAAACAAAGATTATAATCGCCATTTTTTAAGCATGGCAAAACTTACTTCCCCATATCCTAATATCATACACATTACAAGTCAAATCCTACTATCCTAGTAATAGTATAAACGTGAAAGTTTGTTAGTATGGATGTATGGATGGATGTATGGATGTTTGTTACTCATTCACGTAAAAACTACTGGATGGATTTTGATTAAACTTTACAGTAATATAGGTTACACATCAGAATAACATATAGAGTAGGTACTTTTTACCGCGGGAAAACTTCACATTCCCACGGGAAACCGACTTCCACGCGAACGGAGTCGCGGGCGGCCACTAGTATGTTGATATCACATTGATATGATGGAAGCAGTGATGTCAATGTAATCATTCTAATTGTCATGAATCAGAACTCACTGAGAGGTGTACTAATTAAAAAAGATAATCGCTCGCTTGTCTATTAACGACAATTATTATGTCTCCACGTTCTAATTAAGTAATCAAATCTTATTCATACACATTCATGAAAATATGATTCAGAATTTTGGATGCTCTATCAACTGCAATACCAGGAAAATTACCTAATCATTCTGTGGTAGGTTAATAGATAAAGATAACGTCGCCCACCTTTTACTAAAATCAGAACAAGAATTTTGAACTAAAATGAGCCCTTTAGTACATTGACAACAGCTGGCAAATGATCAATATTCCTGACACGTCGATCTTCGGCGATCCACTCGCGCGCAGCATTCATGATCGATATCGCTACCGGACTCTCCAATGAGTCATAATGTTATAACTTCATTGGTGGTTAGTAAGGGATACTCGAATTTGGTAGAAAAGAGAAATTATGGTGAAAAGGAAAATTGGACTGGCTTTAATTATTCCAGCTTATTCAACTTCTTCTAAGAACGCGGTTATAACTTGAAATCAAACAAATTGTAACATATAATTAGACACGAATTTAAGCATATTTACCCGAGTAGCAAAATATTGCTATTTGGAAAAAATTATAGGGTAAGATTTTGGCGTGCTGGCTTAAGTGGTCTTTAGATATGACGACTTAGGTAAATTTACCTTTTTAAAGTTTGAAGACTAATGAGCAAGAGTTAGGATTAAAATAATAATGAAATATCTATCTAATTTTAAGGTAGTTAACAACTCATTTACTTACAACTTTGATAGAAAACACTATTTAAATAAATCCAATTTGTGCCTATGACCTCTTTTATAGAGTTTAACAAGTGACACCTATGCTCAAATTGTCCTCGTACTGAATACAAATTATCTACTTCAGAATTCCTAGAACCAACTCCGAACCAATAAAACTATAAAATGGTTCATGGTATAAGTAATTCCATTCGAGAAATCTAGATGGAAATTTTAATAGACCAAGCATAGAAGTAACATTCATATTTTAATATTAACACGAAGACCTATAAACTCGGATATGTGTGGTATTTTGATTAGGTTGTCACGATTGTAGAAGAGATATTTACAAGGAAATACCTTTAATAGTATGAGTAAGAATTTGTTTCTAATATCACATTCACATAATATTAGGCTGACATGTGCTTAGAAGTAAAATCTACGGGATAGACCACAATAACAACAACATTCCGAAAAGTAGCCTGTGCCCAAATAGTAGAACGTAACTATATTATCAACAACTATATCAGCTGTTATTTTAATTTATTGTTTATTTATAGCAACTTATCTTGTTCCAGATACCGGATTTCAACTTAGATGGGAGCAGCCTAAAGCAGAACGGCAGCACCAAGGACCTGGTCTCCGTCATGGAGAAGCTGAAAAAAAACAGCCTCATCAGACAGAACCAGACCTCTCTTAACACACAAGTTACCAGCTCTTCACAACAGGTATCTGGGACAGGGGTTTTTTCGTCCTAATTCAAAGGATCGCCGCCGTTTGACAAAATCACAGAGTGCTGGATAACTTATTAGATGTAGGATTTAGGTACCTGTGTCTATTTGACGAAAACTTTGTAGATACTTTTATAAATACCGTTTTTATAGTTACTCGCCATATTGACGATAAAAAAGGACTTAATGGATATGGCACAGCAGTTAACAGCCAACCTAAGTACCTTCACATACCTACCTGCGTTTGAACTGTAACTTATAGTACTAGTAAACACTTGTAAAAGAGTCCTTTACAACACATTTTACTCCGGAAGTGACCTCAAGAACAATATCTCATTTAAACACGCTTTAACATTTGTTTATTTTAAAAGACTTGATTATTAAAACATTCGTATGAATTAAACCGAAGTTGTCATGAGAATTAGAATGAATTATTGCTGATACTATATCAGAAGCAGCTGCCGTCTTGTTCACCTGCTGGCCTTGAGGAACGACCGGCTTAGTGGCAGTACGCCCGAATATATCTACCAGCTATATTAGTTTCGAGTCTACTGATCCAAGAATATAGCACTAGTAAATAAACAAGTTTCTGTGGAGGTGTAGAGATAGACGCATAGATAATGAATGCCGGTTCGAAATCTATTTCTTCAGAGAAAAATAACTCCAAAAAAACACTTGAAACATGATAGAGCTCAAAATACGTCGTAAATAATAATGGACGTGCGAAATGATTACAAACTTTATACTTAAATGTGGGAACACTCGACACAGGAACTGAACCAAGGACATTCAGCCATGCATGTAATAAATTCGGAACAACGCAAAGTTTAACAGCCTTTGTATTGAAATTAGCGCTCCACCAAATCCTCATAAACCAATTGCTTCTTCGTAACCATAATGTGTTAATCAAATTATGGTGGAATTGAAGGCCATCTAAAAATAAAACCTTAGAAAATATGTTTTAATGAAGAACAATTGAAGATTTTATGAGGTCTCTAAATGTTTAAGTCAGACTTTAACCCATTTAAAATGTACATACTGAATTTTATAAAATGTATTTGATAGAGATGTAAAGTAAATAAGTAAAAAAACAAGGATATAAGAGAAAATAAGGTAGTAACAACGATGCGAGGAGAAACTGAATCGGTTCAATTGACATTCTGTCGTAGGGACCAATTCATTTCTGCATAAATTTGTCGTTTTAAATATACTAGGAGAGAGTCCTAGGATTTTGTAACATTTTTTTTACAAGATGCCGCTATGGCCACACACAGTTTGTCCAAATAGCCAAATGTTTGTTGTGGCTGGCCAACTGCCAAACATAATGAACTGCAAACACTGACACAAGGACCAAACCTTGATTTAAGGAATATTTCTGTCTTACACGCCTACTATTGCATAACTCTTCGATCAACTACCATAAATATGTACTCGTATTTCTTATGTTAGGTATACTAAGTCAGAAACAGGCTATAAGCTTTCTTACCTTATAAATTTACCGAGTGAGCTAAGGTGTTAGGAAATCAAAAGATATAATTTCGGTTAGACATGCTTCACCTAAAGGTTATTTTATAGCGGCAATGTGGACCACGTCATTCGCTCTAATATCAAAGCTACTTATATCAGTAATTTTACCACTAATATTGACCACGATTTTGACGCATTCTATTAATAATTCTATACAAAACTTACAAATCTTACATCAATTTTGCCGAACAATGAACACCCACGTTCAAGTGGCAAACAAAGGTATGTCGTGTTTTCGGCAATCATTATCAAGACAACAGTCCTGGGTTCAAGGATGTTGACTGCACTGCGCCCACGCACCCTGATTCATTCTCAATCATGGCGCCTCTTGCCAAAATACGACTGAGATTCATACCTGAATATTGGCCTTTGTTATTTTGGGTTCACATCTTGATTAAAGTTTACCAAATATATCGCAAACTGAACCTTATTTATGATAGTTATTTATTTAAAAGGTGACTTGAGACTCTTTGGTTTTAGAACTACTTAGCATATACGACAGACAATAACTATACGTTGATGTTTCTCTACTTTATATTTTTACACAAAAAAAAAATCGCGACCCATCTTGCTATTACTTCGTCGGTAGGTGAGCCAAAACGTGACGAAGAAACCTACAGACTTTAGCATTGGCACTGAACTCGCAAACTCCGCAGTCTTGATAACGATACCGACTGGCAACACGCGTCTGTGAGCTGTCTTCTTTTACCACACTTGTGTCAAAATAAGAACAAAATGTGTCAAAAAAATTTGCTCCCCTAAACTCGTAAGAAAAATTAATATCTCGATATTAAATAGTGTTTGTGTACAAAGCCGTGCTTCATCAAAAGTATGGTGGTGTTTGCAGATGGTTTCCAGCGCCACATCGAGCAGCACGGCGTCAAGCCAGCGCCTGCAGAGCTCGTCCCAGCGGCTGCAGCACATGACAACTTCAGAAATGAAGGCCAGCTCCATGAAGTCCGATCTCTCCGAGCTGAAAAGCTCCATATCCGAAATGAAAAACATAAGTAGCAGCTCTGCCCTAAACTTTGGACAAAGGTAAGCTTAATCTGTCGAAAACTTTATAGCTGTATGCTGTAACAATGTTTACGTACAAAGCAAAACGTACACTGTTTTACGATTTTTGTGTGAATAACGTCAAAACCCCACACGTTTGGAGCAGTCGGCCAGACTCACCTGATCGTCCTTGGCCCTTTGCCAATTCTATCAACCCGCTTCCCCATTCGTGTTCAGTGTTTCGCCGACAAACAATTGTAACGCTTCGTTGCTATCGACAGCTTTTAGGCTAATTTATGTGTAGTGAAACCAAGAATTGTTACACAAACAAAGTGTTACATATTTGCTCGAGTCGATTTTAACGCGTTATTTTTCTTTTTGACTAGCGTTTCCCGTTTAAGAAGCTCAATGGAGAACATAGTGGACCAAGACGAGTTAGGGGACAGACATATCCCTGATATCCGTGAATTTAGTGAAATGAGTGACATGGGAGAAATTAGCGATGTAAACGAATTGTCCGGAGATGGGCCAGTTGTGACGTTCCCTGAATCAGACACGCCGCCTCCGGTCAGTGATAAGCCTTTGTTATCTGCAAGCACAGCGTCTGTAGGATCTAGTGCTGCCAACGAGTTGAAGTACAGCGCAGCACACGTGACGTCAGCGAGCAGCACCCGCGTCGTGACCGATGGCTACAGCGCTTCTCGGTCAGCAGCTAACAGCGCAAGAATGCGTTGTCTTAAGCAAGGAGATGTCCAATACGCCGAGAGGAGTGCCGCTGGCGCTTCACACCGCCTTTTACAAGCAGAGGGTCTACACGCCGAACAAAATGCCGCATATTTACAAGTAAGTTATATCTTCCTTTTACCTGACCAAGATCAAAAGTTGCTTACGTAAGCAACCTTATACGAATGTCATGTTAACATACGATAAAAGCAGCAAATAGCAGAACGCATGTTTACAATGACCTTTTAGTGATGGCGTGATGATGGTTATTCCCATCCGACACCGTAATAAATAAAAGCGTCGCGCAACAGCCATTACGATATCATTCGCATGAATAATTTAAATAAAAATACCCTATGCGTATTCCAAAACATCAACATATATTAGACTATTTTTAGGTCACGCATTTTCCATGTTAGTAGTATCAAACTTGCAATCGTACGTTGAATACTATCGGTGTTTGCCGGGTGCGGCGAAGGACGCGACCTCGCGTGACCGCGCCCGATCGATACCCTCGCCTGGCGCCTGGCTGCTGCCACTGAATGCTTCAGTAGGCTACGATTCTCTGCCCCGATAACACCAAGGTTACACCGCAATGTGACGTGCACATCTTGACATTGGCGCAATGGCCGGCCGCTTCTTCGCGTGGACCGGCAGGATGCTGCGGCGCGGAGGATCACCGGGGGCGGTGAGCTCATCTATCACACGCTTATCGCCGCTACACGCTTCCTTTCAGTCAGTGAGCTGGCGTCGAGCGCGCGAGCACACGCGGAAGTCAATTACTGCGCGTGCGCGTACCAGTACACGAATAGGCCGATAAATATAGACGCGGAATGTCTTCGAGTGGGGGTTCGGTCCCTTGGCCGGTTAGCAGAAACGTCCTGTCGCGATTTCCACCGCGCCCAGAGAGTCCTTCGGTGAGATTACCCGCAATTTCCCTGGAAATTTCGCGCACTGAACTACACGTGACGTCTGTTTAATAATAACCTTTAAAATAGCCAAAGAATCCCACAACATTCGCGTTATTGGCCTAAATCCAATAGAAATGTAAGAGCCGTGACGATGTAATGTTTTCCAATATAAAAGTGACCGCCTCCGAGTTAGCACTTAGTGATTTCCTAATTCTGAACAAGCAATCATGTCCACCAAGCGTCGCTCAAGGCCTAAATTACGTATCGCCATAGCCGTAACTATCAAATATTTGTTTAACGAACAACTATAAACCTTGCTCGAAATTTATAAGAAAAGCCGAATGGCGGATAAATAATCTGAAAATAGGATAGTGATAACCATCGTAATTGTGTTTGTGCAGTGTTAAACGGTGTTCTTAATGGCTGTTCGCTTGACTTTAATCGACCTTGTGTTGTGTTAGTGTGTGGAATGGATGTGTAAGACTTTGTAAATCTTTCCAGGAGCAGCGCTCGTTGAAAGCTGGAGAAGTGACCGCGCAGGAGGCCAACAACATGTCTGCGTCAAGTTCTAGATTGCAAACGGAGGCATTCAGTGCTGAGAAGAAGGCGATGGCTTCTGCGCAGGCGCGGCAGACAGTCACTTCCACAGGAATGTTCAGTCATAAAGAACACTCCAGCGTCGCTCACTCCAACATGACTATTTGCAGCAAAAATTTATCAACGAAATCCACTCTTTTATCCTCACAGGTAAGATAGAAAAAGAATAGAAAAACATTAAATTCAAATAACAATTTTGTTAGCTAGGTTTCGCATTTTCTGATTAAGAGTTTTCCTGTTATTCACTATTTTTCCGTGGTTAAATTAAACTGTAACTGTAACGATTTATTCGTGTTCAAAATCTCTACCTATACTTACACCGATTTTTATTAAAATCTGCGTTTTTGAAAGATAGATTAACAATTAAAATTAAATATGTTTTGTTTTATTTTCACCTTATCATAACAGGATAAAGTAAATAATATTTTGTTTTTGAAAATTCCAGATTCAATACAATGTTATTGTCAATTATATTGCTATTGTCAATATTGTTATATGCCTACAGTATATTTTTTCAAATTTAATGCAGAAGAAAGTGTTAAGTCATTAAAAGGTTACAGCATTATCTAACATTAATAGTAGTTCGTAGTAATGGAATATTTATGAGTACATCGTCTATGTCTTTATAAGTAGATTCGTGCTTTTGATAGACGTTAGGAAACATTTGTTAATAGTAGAATAAACAAGTTTTTTTCATTGTAGCGTAGGTGCAAAGTTTACTTAAAACAAATGGTTTAACAGAATAATGTTTGTCCGGTTTCAGATGAGTCAATTACTTAATGGACCTATCAAACCAGGGGACGAGGATCTTACAAATTTAACGTTTGAAGATTTAGATAAACTTAACGCGAACTCGAATCCAAAGGATGTTGAAATGGCCATACAAAAGTACTCTACAAGAATGAATGCTTTTATAACGTCGATTAAAAATAATAAAATAGATATGAAAAATGCGTCAGTACATTTTAATATACTTAACGATATGCTGCGAAAAGCGTGGGCAGTGCCCACGTATGGGCATGAGCTCGGGTACTCTCTATGCAATGTTCTCAGGACTTCTGGTGGATTGGATATTCTTATGGAAAACTGTTTGGAAAGCAGCATCCCAGATCTGCAATTCTCTTCAGCGAAACTTCTCGAACAATGCCTTACTACGGAAAATAGAGCACATGTTGTCGAAAATGGACTCGAAAAGGTTGTAAATGTCGCCTGCGTATGCACTAAACATTCAAACTCGGTAGATCATTCTAGAATAGGAACTGGCATTTTAGAGCACCTTTTTAAACACAGTGAAGGAACTTGCGATGATGTAATCAAACTAGGAGGCTTGGATGCCGTATTATTCGAATGCAGAAAAAACGATGTAGAGACGCTCAGACATTGTGCCACAGCTCTCGCAAATCTCTCTCTATACGGCGGCGCCGACAACCAAGAAGCTATGATAAAGAGAAAAGTACCCATGTGGTTATTTCCATTAGCTTTTCACAACGACGATAATATTAAATACTACGCTTGTTTAGCAATAGCTGTTTTAGTTGCGAATAAAGAAATTGAAGCCGATGTGCTCAAATCAGGGACATTAGACTTAGTTGAACCTTTTGTCACGACACACAATCCTTCAGAATTCGCAAAATCTAACCTAGCACACGCTCACGGGCAAAGCAAAAACTGGTTACAAAGGCTGGTGCCAGTTTTGAGTTCAAAAAGAGAAGAAGCAAGAAATCTTGCTGCTTTCCACTTCTGCATGGAGGCCGGAATCAAAAAGCAGCAAGGCAACACAGAAATCTTCAGAGAAATAGGCGCTATAGAGTCATTAAATAAAGTTGCTAGCTGCCCAAACGCTGTGGCTTCAAAATACGCCGCCCAAGCCTTGAGACTGATTGGTGAAGAAGTACCACACAAGCTGTCGCAGCAGGTGCCGCTGTGGTCGATAGAAGACGTCAGGGAATGGGTTAAACAGACTGGATTTTCTGAATACGCTAACAATTTTTATGAGAGTAAAGTCGATGGGGATCTTTTACTACAAATAACAGAAGATAATCTTAAAGAAGATATAGGTTTACAAAATGGAATCAAACGGAAAAGGTAACTATCAATTTGTCTTAGCACAAATTTACTCTATGGAAAAACATGATTTAACATTCACATATTTTCTAATTCCAGATTCACAAGAGAACTACAACAGTTAAAGAAAATGGCTGACTACAGTTCAAGAGACACGGGTAGCCTCAACGTCTTCTTACAGGGCATTGGCCCTGAATACACCATCTACACCTACTCCATGTTAAATGCTGGCGTAGACAAAGAGTCAATTCGATCTCTGTGCGATGAACAACTTGAAAATGAATGCAGAATCGGGAACAGCATTCATAGGCTACGGATACTCAACGCTATCAGAGGTTGGTTCGCCAAAAATACAAGTTAACAAAAATAGCATTGAAAGGGTTACATTTCCAGAGTTTAGTGACGTAACTGTGCCAACTATATCTATAGATATCTACATCCTTGTTTACGTTACATACGACGTTGATTTACGACGATTAATAACGACCATAAAACAATTTACAAGTCGAAGGCGTTTCTTAAAATTTTATCATCTACGCTACGAATACTACTTTATCAAAAGTTACATAATTGTGCAAAATTAATAAAAATCACTCTGACTTGTCGTTTATAACCGTTTTTATTATTCCAGCATACGAGAACAACCTGCAAAGCAAAGAGGAGAACATGGAGAAAAACTTGGACGTGTTTGTTAGTTATCGAAGATCGAACGGCTCGCAGCTTGCGAGTTTGCTCAAGGTCCATCTGCAGCTCCGAGGGTTCTCCGTGTTCATAGACGTTGAGAGGCTCGAGGCCGGCAAGTTCGACAACAACTTGCTGCAGAGCATCAGACAAGCGAAGCACTTCTTGCTGGTGCTCACTCCGGGCGCCTTGGACCGGTGTAAGCAGGACAATGAACAAAAAGACTGGGTTCACAGGGTAAGTTAAAAAGAATTTAGATCAGGGTAGACTACTCAATTGTTGGCAGTTAATGCAAGTTCTTCTATTTTAACATCTTCTTTACTTTATCTTCGAAGATACGATTACACTACGTAGTTAGTACAATAGCAAAGAATTGTTTTATTCATAAATAACACGTTAACAAACTGAAAAAAAAAACTGAAAAAAATCAACGTGGTCTATTGGGTAGAATACCTATTGAATATTTCTTGAAAGATCTCTACGTAACCTTACTAAGTCTCTATTACATTGCAGGAAATAGTAGCAGCTCTCCAATCACAATGTAACATAGTGCCTATAATCGACAACTTCGAATGGCCAGAAACCGAAGAATTACCTGATGATATGCGAGCAGTATGTCACTTCAATGGAGTCAGATGGATCCACGACTACCAAGATGCCTGTGTTGAGAAACTTGAGAGGTAAAACTCAACCGTTTTATTTGGTGTGTGTGAACTAACACAAGCTTTTTCTGACACTGCTAAAACCTTTCTAGGAGTCTGCGACTCTATGACAAGCAAATGAGGTCTAAAAGAAAGATCAGAAAATAAAATAAATAATTTGGTACGTAATCGACGTGTGGCTATTTGTATTGTTGCATGGATATCGAATTGATGGATCGAATTTTGTATGAGCTATGTTTAGCATGAGATTCACAAAGGAAAGTGTTTTCTTAAACTTGCACGGCATGAACTACAAAATAAAGAGCGAGTCTAACCCGCCGATAAAAAAATACTTTTATAGCATCGAACAAAACACAACTTTTCACAGATGCATCGAATAAGAAAAGTCATATCCCACTCTTGATATAGAAGAGAATAGTAATTGTTCGATTTTTTGTGATCGGTTAACACAAGTGACGGCTAATATAATGTAACACCATGTGCATGTCTTATTTGTTTATCAGTTACTCTAAGACTTCATTTCTACTTAGTTGGATATTTAAAAATAGGTATTATGGACGTGGTCGTAATACTATCAGCCACCGCAACCACAGCAAAGATATCCCATCCATTCCATATCACTTACAAGATATTCAATCTTGTCTTGTTCAATTTTTGTTACGTGGTATCAGATGTTTTCTACTTTAGTCGCTTTCTGTCAGATGATGTTGCTGCCTTGTTATGAACAAGAACTTTAAACACTTCTGTGGAATTAAAGACAACAATAATCACCTAGATAAACTTTAGAGACCACAGTACCTATTTCCAAAAACACCGAAACGTCCAAATAAACATATTGACTACAAAAACGCGTCACACACTACCCCTCCAAGTTAGTGTCTTTGATCATAAAAACCTTGTATGACTCCTTCATTCAATCTACTTGGCTCTCAAGCTACTCTACAGTTCGCTAAACCACACTACGCACAGATCGGTAAAATAAGTCTTTACTGAGGCTCCTACAATATTTAGGTACATTCTGAAAAAAAAAGGGATTTCTACATCACAGATCTACATCTTCCTAAGGTTTAAAAACCCCACAGATCAGTGCAATAAGGTTTCATTTACCTACCAAAAGTGTTCATAACGATAATCCCACCTACTTGAAGCCCTACTAAAAGTGTTAGGTTCATAACGATAACCCAACCTACTTGAAGTCTCATGTTAGGTTAGATTAGTGCAAACTACCCACAGATCAGTGCAACAAGGTTTCAATTACCTACCAAAAGTTAGGTTAGGTTAGGTTCATAACGATAATCCCACGTACTTGAAGCCCCACTTATCTTCCGCAGCTTCCTCCGAGGCAAGTCGAACCTGGCCACGCGGCTGGACGGGCTGCGCGGGCGCGGCGACGTGTCCACGCCCAGCACGGCCGCCATCGGCCGCGGCCCGCCGTCCTACACGCGCACGCTGTCCGTGGAGGGGCGGCAAGACAAGAACGACTGACTAGAGCCGGGACACACGCTGCCGCCTGTTAGGTGAGTGTAGGGTAGCTGGAAATGTACTCTGCAATCTTAAGCTAGACTGACTAGAGCCGGGACACACGCTGCCGCCTGTTAGGTGAGTGTAGGGGAGCTGGAAATGCACTCTGCAATCTTAAGCTAGACTGACTAGAGCCGGGACACACGCTGCCGCCTGTTAGGTGAGTGTAGGGTAGCTGGAAATGTACTCTGCAATCTTAAGCTAGACTGACTAGAGCCGGGACACACGCTGCCGCCTGTTAGGTGAGTGTAGGGGAGCTGGAAATGCACTCTGCAATCTTAAGCTAGACTGACTAGAGCCGGGACACACGCTGCCGCCTGTTAGGTGAGTGTAGGGGAGCTGGAAATGCACTCTGCAATCTTAAGCTAGACTGACTAGAGCCGGGACACACGCTGCCGCCTGTTAGGTGAGTGTAGGGTAGCTGGAAATGTACTCTGCAATCTTAAGCTAGACTGACTAGAGCCGGGACACACGCTGCCGCCTGTTAGGTGAGTGTAGGGGAGCTGGAAATGCACTCTGCAATCTTAAGCTAGACTGACTAGAGCCGGGACACACGCTGCCGCCTGTAAGGTGAGTGTAGGGCAGCTGGAAATGTACTCTGCAATCTAAAGCCCGCATCACGACTGACTAGAGCCGGGACACACGCTGCCGCCTGTAAGGTGAGTGTAGGGGAGCTGGAAATGTACTCTGCAATCTTAAGCTAGACTGACTAGAGCCGGGACACACGCTGCCGCCTGTTAGGTGAGTGTAGGGTAGCTGGAAATGCACTCTGCAATCTTAAGCTAGACTGACTAGAGCCGGGACACACGCTGCCGCCTGTTAGGTGAGTGTAGGGGAGCTGGAAATGTACTCTGCAATCTTAAGCTAGACTGACTAGAGCCGGGACACACGCTGCCGCCTGTTAGGTGAGTGTAGGGTAGTTGGAAAATCAGCGTGAACCTTTGGGATCTTAAGCCACTCTGCAATCTTAAGCCCGCATCACGACTGACTAGAGCCGGGACACACGCTGCCGCCTGTTAGGTGAGTGTAGGGTAGCTGGAAATGTACAGCGGCGTGTATTGGGAAATGCACTCTGCAATCTAAAGCCCGCATCAAGACTGACTAGAGCCGGGACACACGCTGCCGCCTGTTAGGTAAGTGTAGGGTAGATGGAAATGTACATCGGCGTTTGCCTTTGCGAAATGCACTCTGCAATCTTAAGCTCGCATCACGATGTCGTGTCGTAAATTGAAGCTTTCTAGGTAGATATAGTTGACCACAGACTTATGGGTCAAAACTGTAAAAAAGCGCGAAATATGCCGCGTGTGGTACCTAAATTAAATAATGATTTCATCTCTATGACGCTGAAAGTTATTATAAGATTGGATTCTAACATGACCATCATTTTACAGACCACGTCGAAGCCGCCGGTCATCCTTAGAAAAAGTAAGAGCAAACTCACAAAGCTGCGACCAGCTATCAAGTAGTGCCAGCACATCGCACACCGCCTCCCCCGAGAAGTCTCTGTTCAGCCTCCCGGAGAGGCTCGCGGAGAGCAGCGGCGCCCTCTCGCACGAGCTCGACCAGGACCGCCGCTGCCGCAGCTGCGAGGGCATCCTGGAAGACGAGCGAACGCACAGACAAGCACCCACGCCCATACACGCTGCCACACAGACGAAGAGAAAAAAAAACTTCATGGACAGATGTGTTAACAAAGTGAGATTGTTCTAACCCCGTGCAACAGACGAACAAAGCAGAGTGTGTATCAGTGACGACATTGGACCATCACATCCGAATGTGAACCTTATGCTAAAGTACAAAAGTGTGCACAATTGTGTAAATATTCTGTGTACCGTATTTAAAATTAACGTTTGTGTACATTCAGAATTAGTCCGCAGGTGTTACATCTTACGAAAGTTGGTGGTGACTAATGTCATGTTATTTTAAAAGTATCGCCCGTCGATATAGTTGTATTGTTTTGTAAGGTGTAACAGATGCAAAAAAATATGAAACATTGTAATCTCAATGAGTGAATGGAAAGTATCTACAGGGGCGGAGATCAGTACCTGGCCGTGTTCGATGGAACACAGTTCGAGGTGATGACAAAGTGGCCACTTAGTTTTGCTATTCGTTGTAGTATGGCAAATTGCTTGTAACATTGAATGTCAGCCATAATAATCTATATCTATCTCTCTATCACTTCACTCTCTATAGAACTTACAAGAATTTATTTGAACATTGTTTTATAATATCTTGCCAGTATTTTTTTATGGAATAATTTGAATATGTGATAATGGTAGATCTTCTAGAATACCTTCGATGTATTTATGTTTATTGAAATACAAATTATGACTCGAAATTATTTAAATTATGCTAGTACCTAATATAAATTATCCTTTCACTTGTTTCAAATTAATAGTGTATAATTTAAAGATGAAACCTTGTACAAAATTTTAGTTAGTTATTTAAAATGGTTTCTATTGTAGTTAATGATGCGTTAACCATGTTAAACATACATAAAATACTTAGAAAAGTAAATGAAGTTTATATATTTATGTACTATGCCTAAAATAAAATTCTTTAAAATATATTTTTTTATTCATCATAAAGTATTATTTAGGACTGTTATTGACCACACTAGGAAAAACAATTTAATTTCTTATTCTTGTGAAATTTTAATTAAAGAAGTTCTGGGTAACTGAAGATACAAGCTCCCAAAAATTAGTGTCAATCAGAATGGCGGGTAAACCATCGTGTTGAGCATTGAAATTGTGTTTATTAATTGCTTATGAATTGCTTATATTTGCTTATCATGACCAGAGAATTGCTTATTGCATAATTTAAAAGAAATAATACATTAAAAGTTTACCAGCCATTCTGACATCAGAACGGCTGGTCGACCTCTGTAGTGTAGCAACTGTGTAGACTTACTGAAATATTCCTTGGCCAAAAATTGCTTATCAATTGTTTATTTCATAATTTCTGAGCCTAAACCCTGTTACTTCATCTGTACCTAAGCAAAGAACAACATTAAAACTTCCATTGAACAAGTGCCTGTTAAAATAATGAGAGCAAAGTAACATATGTACAAAATTGCTAAATTAAAAGTGCATGTCAAAATAATGATAACAATTATTTATTAGGTTGTAATAATAACAGGAATGCACAAGGATTGTTTTAGTTGAGATTAGAATAGTGTGAATTATAATAGTAGATTATGCACCAAGGGGATAAAGCAGTGTATTATGTCACGGGCATCATATTGAATTCTGAGCGAAATGAAGGATTCTGTAGATAATTCCCGAACGTTTCACTTTCACGTTATCACTTTTATAAAATTTTCTGTGATACCCAAGTAAATACACACGAAGCTCAGTGAATAGATAGGTAGGTACGTGATGAAATTTCAACGAGCGAAGTGCGTGCCTTATCTTCAGAAGATGCCTGGTCATACTTTGTATGTGCACCCCTTTGAGCCCTTGTTTATATCACAAAAGCTACTGTTACTTTGTTTTTAAATATCAGTATGTTCAGAAAAAAAAATTGTAGGGTAACGTTAGAATAAGTTATAAAAATAAAAGGAGGGTAGATTCCTTTCAACTCGAACTGGTAAATTTATAGACATTTTAAAACCTTTGGTCATACAATAGCAATTTTGTACATATGTTACTTTGCTCTCATTATTTTAACAGGCACTTGTTCAATGGAAGTTTTAATGTTGTTCTTTGCTTAGGTACAGATGAAGTAACAGGGTTTAGGCTCAGAAATTATGAAATAAACAATTGATAAGCAATTTTTGGCCAAGGAATATTTCAGTAAGTCTACACAGTTGCTACACTACAGAGGTCGACCAGCCGTTCTGATGTCAGAATGGCTGGTAAACTTTGTGTCAATCAGAATGGCGGGTAAACCATCGTGTTGAGCATTGAAATTGTGTTTATTAATTGCTTATGAATTGCTTATATTTGCTTATCATGACCAGAGAATTGCTTATTGCATAATTTAAAAGAAATAATACATTAAAAGTTTACCAGCCGTTCTGATGTCAGAATGGCTGGTCGACCTCTGTAGTGTAGCAACTGTGTAGACTTACTGAAATATTCCTTGGCCAAAAATTGCTTATCAATTGTTTATTTCATAATTTCTGAGCCTAAACCCTGTTACTTCATCTGTACCTAAGCAAAGAACAACATTAAAACTTCCATTGAACAAGTGCCTGTTAAAATAATGAGAGCAAAGTAACATATGTACAAAATTGCTAAATTAAAAGTGCATGTCAAAATAATGATAACAATTATTTATTAGGTTGTAATAATAACAGGAATGCACAAGGATTGTTTTAGTTGAGATTAGAATAGTGTGAATTATAATAGTAGATTATGCACCAAGGGGATAAAGCAGTGTATTATGTCACGGGCATCATATTGAATTCTGAGCGAAATGAAGGATTCTGTAGATAATTCCCGAACGTTTCACTTTCACGTTATCACTTTTATAAAATTTTCTGTGATACCCAAGTAAATACACACGAAGCTCAGTGAATAGATAGGTAGGTACGTGATGAAATTTCAACGAGCGAAGTGCGTGCCTTATCTTCAGAAGATGCCTGGTCATACTTTGTATGTGCACCCCTTTGAGCCCTTGTTTATATCACAAAAGCTACTGTTACTTTGTTTTTAAATATCAGTATGTTCAGAAAAAAAAATTGTAGGGTAACGTTAGAATAAGTTATAAAAATAAAAGGAGGGTAGATTCCTTTCAACTCGAACTGGTAAATTTATAGACATTTTAAAACCTTTGGTCATACAATAGCAATTTTGTACATATGTTACTTTGCTCTCATTATTTTAACAGGCACTTGTTCAATGGAAGTTTTAATGTTGTTCTTTGCTTAGGTACAGATGAAGTAACAGGGTTTAGGCTCAGAAATTATGAAATAAACAATTGATAAGCAATTTTTGGCCAAGGAATATTTCAGTAAGTCTACACAGTTGCTACACTACAGAGGTCGACCAGCCGTTCTGATGTCAGAATGGCTGGTAAACTTTGTGTCAATCAGAATGGCGGGTAAACCATCGTGTTGAGCATTGAAATTGTGTTTATTAATTGCTTATGAATTGCTTATATTTGCTTATCATGACCAGAGAATTGCTTATTGCATAATTTAAAAGAAATAATACATTAAAAGTTTACCAGCCATTCTGACATCAGAACGGCTGGTCGACCTCTGTAGTGTAGCAACTGTGTAGACTTACTGAAATATTCCTTGGCCAAAAATTGCTTATCAATTGTTTATTTCATAATTTCTGAGCCTAAACCCTGTTACTTCATCTGTACCTAAGCAAAGAACAACATTAAAACTTCCATTGAACAAGTGCCTGTTAAAATAATGAGAGCAAAGTAACATATGTACAAAATTGCTATTGTATGACCAAAGGTTTTAAAATGTCTATAAATTTACCAGTTCGAGTTGAAAGGAATCTACCCTCCTTTTATTTTTATAACTTATTCTAACGTTACCCTACAATTTTTTTTTCTGAACATACTGATATTTAAAAACAAAGTAACAGTAGCTTTTGTGATATAAACAAGGGCTCAAAGGGGTGCACATACAAAGTATGACCAGGCATCTTCTGAAGATAAGGCACGCACTTCGCTCGTTGAAATTTCATCACGTACCTACCTATCTATTCACTGAGCTTCGTGTGTATTTACTTGGGTATCACAGAAAATTTTATAAAAGTGATAACGTGAAAGTGAAACGTTCGGGAATTATCTACAGAATCCTTCATTTCGCTCAGAATTCAATATGATGCCCGTGACATAATACACTGCTTTATCCCCTTGGTGCATAATCTACTATTCTAATCTCAACTAAAACAATCCTTGTGCATTCCTGTTATTATTACAACCTAATAAATAATTGTTATCATTATTTTGACATGCACTTTTAATTTAGCAATTTTGTACATATGTTACTTTGCTCTCATTATTTTAACAGGCACTTGTTCAATGGAAGTTTTAATGTTGTTCTTTGCTTAGGTACAGATGAAGTAACAGGGTTTAGGCTCAGAAATTATGAAATAAACAATTGATAAGCAATTTTTGGCCAAGGAATATTTCAGTAAGTCTACACAGTTGCTACACTACAGAGGTCGACCAGCCGTTCTGATGTCAGAATGGCTGGTAAACTTTTAATGTATTATTTCTTTTAAATTATGCAATAAGCAATTCTCTGGTCATGATAAGCAAATATAAGCAATTCATAAGCAATTAATAAACACAATTTCAATGCTCAACACGATGGTTTACCCGCCATTCTGATTGACACTAAACTTTTAATGTATTATTTCTTTTAAATTATGCAATAAGCAATTCTCTGGTCATGATAAGCAAATATAAGCAATTCATAAGCAATTAATAAACACAATTTCAATGCTCAACACGATGGTTTACCCGCCATTCTGATTGACACAAAAATTACTGTCCTTATAATAAAATACCGAATTAATATAAATAACAAAAAGGGACAATACAGTAGTTCAATATTATTTTATTAACTTATTATTAACTAAACATTATGTAACTTTCCTGAACATAATGAAAATGGCTTACACATACATTTTTTAAGTTGAAATTGAAATTTCATTGTTAAAGAAATTTAAGTAATTTATTTCACATGCACACTTTAAAAATCAAATAAACTCAGACTATAAACCAACTAAGTAAATAAACCTAAAGTTAGTGTCAGTAAATACCTATGGTATATGCCCACACAATTGACTAGGGGAAAATTTAGTTACACCCAGGTACAAGAAAATTGGTCCGATGCAAGATCATTCTGCCGCGCTACAAATGTTGTCATGTGATATGTAGTCTTTAATTTAGGAGTCTTTTGTCAATGACAAATTATTTTGCTTAAAATATGACTAGGGCAGAACAAAACACAAGAAATAATTACTAAAAACTCATACATTCACTTATATTGTATCTGACCAATAAAAAGAGAAAATCAATAGGTACAATAATTGTTAATCAGAAATGGCATATTATTATTCCAAACAGCTTAGAATTATTCCTGACTAAATCGTGAAAATTCTATTTTCAAAACATGGAATTGAAAGTAAGAATTATCTACTTACATCTAAAGGTAAGATAAAGCACCTTGAAACTTTGTATGCTATCTGCTTTGCAACAAAACCTTAATTGAAAAAGAGCATTCATCACACTCAATTATAACTTCTGAACCAAATATTCCGGCAGCTTCCAGAGTATATGTTCCCCCACATCGACAAGTATATGTATAATTGTCGCCAGCCGCACTCATTTCACTCAATAACACAGTGTCATACAGTAAGAGCTCATTGTGATCTTGCGAAACTAACCTGGCATCGTACTGCTTGCGTGCTACAGGGTCCCTAAGAACGTTCCATGCCTCTTGAATCAAATAGAAATCACTTTGAGCAGATACGTCGCTAGCTTTATCAGGATGTGAGGCCAAAACTAACCTCTGGTAACTCTTCTTTAGGTCGTCGAAAGGAGCATCATTTTGGCATTCTAAGACTTCGTAATAGTTTTTAGAGTAGGGTTGCATTATAAGTTTATGATTATAATGAGCAGAGGCAGTTAAATCACTGAAAAATAACTAAACAAGATAGTTTATGTATTGTTGTGTTTGTAGGTTCGGCTGCGTTCCGATTAGCGCTTTGGCGATGACAGATGCTAAGGTTCAAAATTGCTATAAGCGCTCAGATGCACTATTCGCGTGCCACTAATTGATTCATAAATACAACGTACGCACATAACTAATGGCCATATTTTGTAAGGTAATTTAAGTCTGAAACTAGTTTTAGTTCTACTATTAATTCGTGTCTAACAATAACAACAAAGTAAAATTTAATGTTATCTATAGAAATATCACATTCATTGTGGTAATATTCTATTTAACCAATTTAATAAAGAAAGTCAGTCAGTCTTAAACAATTAAATCTGAGTTTCATTTTAATAATACGACCATTAGCAACCTTTAGTCATCAATGAAGTCATTGTTCAACGCTAGCAGTGAAAACAGAAAAGAGGTAATGCACTATGCATAGCAATGTCAAAGTCAACGTTTACTGTAAAACGAATACCTAATTTTATTACATTTTTAACTTATTTATCAGAAAGAAAGGAAAAGCTTTAAAAGTCATATTTCTGAATCAGATTAAAGCAAAACAAATTAACATAAAAAAAAATATTTCAGTTTTATCATGTATAAGTACGTTACCATTTGTGGATGGCGTATTTACATTTTCAGTGTATTCTAGTAACAAACCGCAGGGTGACAGCTCGCATTAACCCATTATTTATTGGTATAATACCTTCTAAAATTTGGCATAAAATAACATGGAAAAATATACGAGTCAGTGTCAGACACTGAGTGTCTTGTACCTGCCAAACTTTTATGCAGGGGCGTATCTATACCAACTCTTTAATGGTTAGGGCCCTCCAGCCTACTGGGACTCTATGTAGTGCTAAATTTATATACGTTATTGACGATTGGTACCCTCCTTAGAGGTACCCTCTTAGCGTCAACGGTTATTTAAAAGAGAAAAATACGTTTTATCCGTAGAGTACGTGTAGTTAGTACGCTTTTTCTTGGTTTAGATTTTCCCGCGATACAGGCTGGTTGCCAAGTGCGGGGAACGTATTGACCTCTTGTAATATTGTTTTATACGTTTTATTTTGGTAGGTTAATATTTTCTTCCCTTCCTTTCCTGTAATAAAAGTCTTCCACAATACATTAGGAACCTACACAACTTATATACTTATGTGTAATACTAGCTTTTGCCCGCGGCTTCGCACGCGTTAAATTCGGAGTAAAACCAAAGCGGTTTTACATATAAGTACTTTGTTATTAAACATATAAACCTCCCTCTTGAATCACTCTATCTATTAAAAAAGCCTCTCAAAATCTGTTGCGTAATTCTAAAGTTCTAAGCATACCTACCTACACACACAGACGGCGGGAAACTATTTTGCTTTAAACGATGTAATGATTGAATATCTGAACACAGTGAATATTAAGTATTTTTAACGAGTGGACGTCGATCATTAAAACTCTACTGTTTCAAAACGAGTCGCAAAATGAAAAGGTTATCAGTGGTGTTTGTGTTTCTGATTATACATTGCGTAGGTATGGTTTCTCAAGCTTCCTATTATTTTACGAAATTATTTAAAGACTTACTTATATTTATATCAAAATTCATTCTTTTTTCAAACTATAGAAAACATCTGGGCAAGGTATACACGAGTTACATTGGAGTTTGACTGTGGTCCAGGTATGAAATTCGGAATTTACTAAAACAGTGAAAAAAAATTTCCTTGTATGAAAAAAAAAACTATTTGAATATATTTTCATTATCATTATAAAATACATGTTAAATTGTAACAATCAAGAAAAGTTTAAATTTATTATCCAGTACGTAGAGTACGTTATTGTTTTCATATAAATAGGCACATCTTCCTATTGTTTTTTCTACCTTTTCTAAATTTTCCATTCCAATTCCAGGTGGCAATTTGTTAATTTTCTTAATCCTTTTGTCACTTGAATTGTATGCCTACTATATACGCGATTCAAGTTATCCATTAGATAGTTATCCACAAGTACCTCTTCCAGATGGACAAACAAACAATTTCCGGAAAGATTATACATTCATAGAAGCAACAAACAGTTATTACAAATTTCACACAATCCCCAAACCATGGATAGAAGCAAAGAAATCATGCGCTATGGAAGGCACTACACTGTTTTATCCACGTGACGAAATTGAGGCCAACGCAGTTATACAATTTTGGAACGAGACTCAACCGACTTACTACATATTTTTAGGAGTCTCTGCATTGATTACCAGGGGTGTTTTTGAAACTATAGACGGTATGTTATTTTGATTGCAGGTACATAGTTTCAATTAATATTTGCATTGTTTTTCCAACACTCAACAAAGAAAAATGCATCGCGCGGTGTAGGCACCTTAATCTCGAGACCAGCTTGACCGCTTTAAAAGAAAATTATTTTTAAAATTAGACTATGTATATTTAAGATGGCATGATGTTTGGCAAATCATTTAAATATACTAGGTTAAACTACCAAACATAATATTCGGGAAGCTCCATTTATTTATAAGTTTTCAGGTATACCGGTAAACGATGTTTATAGTAAGTGGAATCGAGGTGAACCTAACGATGTCGGAGGAAAAGAAGATTGTATCGTGATGGGACGACACAATGGTGGTATAAATGATGATGAATGCACCAAGAAATTTCCTTATATTTGTAAGAAAGCAAAAGCCGACATTATGTGGAATACACCGTGTGGCTTGCCAGATATGCGTAAGGATACCTATATTGACCGTTTAAATAAACGTCAATGACGCTATGAATCTACATACTTACATGTTGTTAGCGTATTAGAGATCAACTTAAATATATTTATACTTTCAGAATATAAGTACAGTGAGAGTATGGGTAAATGTTACAAATTCCACTTAGCAGCCAAAAATTGGACTGACGCGCATGCAGTTTGTAGATCTGAACAATCTTACCTAGCCATCATCAACAGCCAGGCTGAAGCAAAATTTTTGGAGGATGTCACAAATAAGGCTGAAAAAGACAAATCTATAGGCTTGGACAAGTCTGGTGCCGTATTCTTGGGTTTTCACAATAGATTTGAAAACGAAGGATGGGTTACAATCACCGGTAGGTACCCATCTGCCTACTAGTTACTTATGTCATAAGTTAGTTCATAAATAGCTAAGAATAAAAACAATAGGAGTGCTCGGTCCTATTAAACAAGTCCTTTTGAACTTCCTTACAACATTTTAAAATAAAGATGTGGTTGTGACACGTAAAGTTTACTTTCCTTTATTATTTTAGGTCAAACCCTGGAATCAAGTGGATACTCAAAATGGTCTTATGGACAGCCGGATGGCAAGGGTACCGAGAAATGTGGCTCTATGTTCTACCATGGGGAGCTAAATGATATGCCCTGTCATTTAAGATGCTTCTTTATATGCGAACATGACATAAATTTACTAGAAAAATCATTTGATGAAAGACTTGGCAATGCTGTGTAAAAGATAGTTGTAGCAGTTCCTACCCACATATAAACCAAATAATAATCTTATTTCATTGTAGACATTATTTTATTATACCCATTATTTTTAGCAATAAAAATAACCTATTAATTAATAATGAGTAATCTTAATATACCTATATAAATTTCGTGTCACATTGTTTGACCGCGATGGACTCCTTAACTATTTTACCGATTTAAATCAAATTTGCACACCGTGTGTAGTTTGATCCAACTTGAAAGATAGAATTATACGCTATTCTCTCAATCTAAGTCGCAATATTATTGTATTGCAATATATAATATGACAAAATCCTTAGGGAAAGCAACGCGTGGCCGAGACTGCTAGTTATGTATATGTATAAATACTAGAATGCGCAATTAATAGGACAGATACCAAATCCGATTAAGGGTCAGGAGGTTATAAATAATATAATAACTTTTCCTGTTTGTGGTAGAATTAATCAAAGTACGTAGTTGTTAATTATATATTTGCATTATTTAATTACATCGTTAAATTTATTTTCTACATTTTATTTCGTTTGGCTATTTAGTTTTGTTGTTTTTTTCTTTAGCTTATTTTATCCTTTGAATATTTTGGTAAATAGGTGCATAAAGGTAGGTACATAAGTAAGTACTTAACTTATTAATTGTTTATTTTATTTTATTGTTATATTGCTAGTAGCATAAAGAGTTATAGGTTTACCGGATCAACATTTTGTTTTAAATAGATTTCTTCCAAGTAAGGTATCTAATTGTATGTTAATTAATATTCATTTTCAAAATATGAGATCTTCAAACTATGCGTGAAAACTGAAAATGATAAAAAGTATACATAACACAGAAAAGTAACATAGTCAAACTTAGAACGCATAGCCTAAATGGGTAGGTACAAGCTTTAGGTAAGTAAGAAGAGTATAAATGAATGATTATAGCCAAACTCTGTGAAACATAGTGATGGGCTGATTACATCAATAAAATATCACCGTCGCACAGCAAGCCGAATTGAACTGGGGACAATGTTTCTGCCTTTTGTTTAGTAAGTGCGTTATCATACAGCCAATATCCTAAAGGACGAAAACGCTGCCTCAACACCGATGTAATTAAGAGCATTAATTGAAATCAATGCTCTAAATACTATAAATATATTTTAGGATAACAGTAAATCGGCATACCTGACCCAGTGTCATTTATTATGTAACTTTTACGTAAGGCCATAGCTACCGCTACATGGGGGCCGAGCCGCCGCCGGCGGCCGCTTCTAGGGCCCCGAACGTGAGACCATTTCTGTAAAAATATACCTTACTTTCTGTAGTTTGTTAGATACATTTCATAAGAAATAAATATCTGTAAGGTGGAGTTTAAAATGGTATTATAATATAATATTAGCTAGCATTGGAATGAACATGAATTTTGTAGCTTTCTACGTTCCTACATATTTCTAATTGTCATTGTGTGTACGCAGATATTTCGATCCCAATAAAGGACAGATCTTGTTAAGCTTCTGACTTGTTCCCTGTTTTGAAAGACCACGTGTAAGTAATTTGTGTTATGCTAAAATAGTTTGGTAAAGCTATATTATGTCTTTGAATTCTGTCAAAATATTTAGGATTAAAAAAAAAATCTTCCGTCTTTGGATCCCATGTTTGGTGATTTAGCTTTTGTCCAAAGCAAATACTCTCTATAAACCCAATTCACCTGAAAATAGAGGAAACTATGTTCAATCTGTAGTTACCTTTGCATATTTCCTCTTAGGTTTTTCCTATTAGTATAGACAAACATAAAACAGTAGATAAGTAATATATTGAGGATGAGAAATCAGTAATTGCTGAGTATTTTTAAAGAGTAGACGTCAATCATTAAATTGATATATATTTTGCAAAACGAGTCGCAAAATGAAAAGGTTATCAGTGGTGTTTGTGTTTCTGACTATACATTGCATAGGTATGTACCAACAACTATAAAATACAATCCTTATGTTATTTACGGACTTGACCGATGGCAATTTAACAAATAGGTAAACTCTGCGCTAATCTTTAAAAATTCTCAATTGATCTCTATTCTATTACTTTTATTTATTTCCTTTTTTTATGTTTTTACATAAAAGTAGGTACCCATGCATTTTAAAATATTTATACTTATCGTTATTATTTTGGAAAAAATGGCAAAGTAACCTATTCCATAAATTTTGACATTATTTAGAGTTAAATTATAGAAAAAAAAATGCATTTACCTATATGATAAGTATGTTATAATAATTTATTTGTAGTTATTACATAGAATTACAAATGTAATAGTTTTTAACAAGGTTTAGGTATTGGTTTCCCTTCTCTGTTAAACTTTAACCTAAAATCATTACTAGAAACAAATTAAAAAACTATAATGAAATTTCATATCTAAAATCCCTAGGCGACAAGGCCAAACGATTTATTATTTTACAAAATTTCATCTTATCTGAGCTTGTAGTTTTTGACTTGATTTTTCTCATATCAATAGCATTTTATTACCTAAATCATGCTCAAGAAACATTTTTCTAGATGTCATTTAACATTGAATGAGCATCGCTTATTTTATTGAGCTATGTCAAGAATTAAGACGTTCTAGAAGTGTTTGGCTTTGCTTGATGGCTCGCTGAGAAACATGGACCACCCAGATGAGGCGATGTGGCCCGCAGTGCAATACCTATATAACGTAAATGCTCCTATTACCGCCCCTTTAAGCTGTCTAAGAAATAACTTTGAGTAAATAGATAGATACTGATAGGTTAGTTAAGGTGTTTTAATTTAATATCAATCTTTGTAAAGTATTCTGTTGGTTTCAGTACTTCAATTTAGTATTTTATTACACAGTAATTATTAAATAATTGTTTAATCCGAAAGAGCAATTGATTCTATTACCGACCTAAAGATGTGGTTTGATTCTATTACCGTTTTTTCTGATTCTATTACCGACCCCTAAAAATTGCCCCTTCATCTAAACAAAAAAAATAAAAAAAGTGCAGTTAAAAGTATCTTAAGACATTATTACAGTTTTGAAATCAACATCTTAATTTTGCAATCCTACTAATATTATAAACGTGAAAGTTTGTGAGTATATATGGATGTATGTGAGGATGTTACTTTTTCACGTTACAACTACTGGACGGGATGAAACCAAACAGTAATATAGGTTATACATTAGAATAACACATAGGGTACTTTTTACCACGGGAAAACTTCTCATTCCCACAGGAAACCGACTTCCACGCCAACGAAGTCGCGGGCGGCCACTAGTCGTACATAATATACTTCCTTGCTGCCCTTTCGGACGAAAACCTGTTTTTCTTTGGGACATAAAAAGAATCCCGTCTCATCGCAATTAAAATCGGCTTGTAGGCTAATTCAATTCGCCTTGAAATGTTAGGATGCCTAGACATAGCCTAGAAACAGCTGGAACACCATCATTGAAAGGATAAGAGCGCTCCAAGTTTTCCACCAATTTTGCAACTGTTTCTAACAGTTGGTCTTTTGTTACAGGAAAACCTGACTTTCCGACATAGAAAATCCAGTCCAAAAGTCTTTTTTCTTCGTCCTTCGTTGAACAATATTGTTTTCCACAATGTTCATTTGTATATTTATTATTTGTCTTGTCACGGTAGTTTTTCTCGGTATGCCATAGGTCTTCAAGCTTGGTATATCCTGCTTCCTTCATTTACAGCTATCAGCTAAGCTTTTAGTTGAGCAGAGGTATACCTACTGCTTGCGCCTATGCAAGCAGTATACCTCTGGTTACATGTTTCTATGAAAATGGTTCTTGTTATTTCTTTTCAGCTGTGAGTCGGTAATAGAATCAAATATGAAAATTACAAACTTCTAATAACGCCACGGATCGTTAATAGAGTCAAGTTATGAAATTTGGATCCTATTACCGCCCTTAATTAAGATATGATTTTATGCCATAAAAACCAATAAAAGTGATTAAATTCAATGTAACTTCGAAAACGAATATATGTATTATCGTTGTTATGTGATAGCAAGCAGATAAATCAACTTTAAGTTTGTTGTTTACCTTAAGTAATATTTCGGTGTGCTTACGAGGCTGGAGACGCGACACTATGGAAAGTGCGTCGATATCGAGCGGCACTCAATCAATTACAAATTATTGCTAACACTGGCTATTTAGACAAGACAAATTTACTCTGTGTGTTGACCAACTAATCTACCTATCTAATTTTTAAGTTAATTTTTTTATATAATCTATATTAAGTCTAATATGACTGATTGAAAAAATAGATCGTTAATAGAGTACAAATTTTAGTAGGTCGTTAATAGGAGCATTTACGTTAAGTATAAATTTATTCACTAACTGTACATGTACCCATTCCAGATGGGCAAACAAACAATTTCCGGAAAGACTATAAATACATAGAAGCAACAAACAGTTATTACAAATTTCACACAATCCCCAAACCATGGATAGAAGCAAAGAAATCATGCGCAATGGAAGACACTACACTGTTTTATCCACGTGATGAAATCGAGGCCAACGCAGTTATACAATTTTGGAACGAGACTCAACCGTCTTACTATACAGGGTGTTTGGAGGTTGAGTAGCCAAATGAAAATGGTGGATAGGTGAGGCTATTAGCTATTTACTTCCACTTATTAAATTGCATTTTGGTTCAAGTTTTAGAATTTATTCGATTTTTAAAATTTTCTTAAGAAAATCCCCGATTTTGTCATTAAAAGTCCAATATAATTTTAATTTACTGTCGGAACCAAACGAAAACAGTTTTAATTTAAACCCTAATACTGTTTTATTCAGATGAAATCATAAATTAATACAAATCATCTCAAATAAAGTTACAGTGGGTTCATAAACTTCGCGGAACCAGTGGGAAAAAAATGTTCAGTCAACTTTGCTATGAAAAAAAATAAAAAAATATGAGAGTTTCAAAATTTCATTTGCTTTTAAAAACTTCTACATTTAATACACTTTATAATGATATGCTACATGTAACATAAATAATTAGAAATCTTAACAGAAATGGTAAGTTAGTCCTCAAAGACGCCTGGTAAGGAAGGTACAAACCCGTTAAACTACGTATGTAGTTAAAAACTTCGGTCTCATTCTAACAAAGCTATGCCTATTAGGTTATCTATTTTGTCACTAGGCAACACTTATCTTGTTTGCTAGCCTCATGTATAAAAAAATGTTTTTATTTTCTGACTGAAGATTGTTGTTGGCCCATATGAAAACTTTATAGCTTCACCGAACTATGCGACCACTAAGGCCACCTAGTATGATGCAGACCTCAGTTCAGGGCGTCTCGATCATTTCCACTACACTGTTTCCCTTAGGGGCCTCTCTCTGAGAAGACCCAGCAAAAAAACTCAACGGGGGTCGGATCTGATAGTCGAGGAAACCGGATGTTGAATGCCGCACCTGCTGGTTGAAGCGGTGTATTTATAGGGAGGATTTTAAGCTGTTACCACTACCGTGTCCACCGGGCCGGCGCGGCAGCGGGCGCGGGCTGGAGGAAGCAGATTGTTTCTTACGGTAATCTTTTGACGTTTGACGTTCGTTTGACGATTGTGATTGGTCGCCTCTTGCGAGGGTCGCAAAGAGTGGATGGTTGGGGTGGTGAGAGGCAGAGTAAAAAGACTCCTAGATTCAGTCTCCGTGAACCGGTTCTACATGACTTGCAACTGGTGAAATGATATTTGCTTGCATGCGAAAAGACCACGCTACCGTTGGCTATGACTAGACAGACGAAAGTCAGATAGATAATAGCTTATTTTCAAGTGGCATCTTTCACCAGCAAATTAAAATAAAACAAAAAAAAATCTGTGAAATGAGATTTTCCTGCATGCGCAAAGGCCACGCTATCGTTGGTCACGACTTTTTTCAAGCAACATTTTACTCCGACTATAAAAAAATTGTGTAGGTCACCGAGAATCTGCGCTGAGCGGAGTTAAACATGTGAAATAGTAGAATCTTCTTCTATTGGAGGCAAGAAAAGTGAAGAGGGAGTCGAATGAGATAACACAATAGGCATAGTTTTGTAAGAATGAGACAAAAGTTTTTAACTACATACGTAGTTTAACGGGTTTGTACCTTCCTTACCAGGCATCTTTGAGGACTAACTTACTATTTCTGTTGAGATTTCTAATTATTTATGTTACATGTAGCATATCATTATAAAGTGTATTAAATGTAGAAGTTTTTAAAAGCAAATGAAATTTTGAAACTCTCATATTTTTTTATTTTTTTTCATAGCAAAGTTGACTGAACATTTTTTTCCCACTGGTTCCGCGAAGTTTATGAACCCACTGTAACTTTATTTGAGATGATTTGTATTAATTTATGATTTCATCTGAATAAAACAGTATTAGGGTTTAAATTAAAACTGTTTTCGTTTGGTTCCGACAGTAAATTAAAATTATATTGGACTTTTAATGACAAAATCGGGGATTTTCTTAAGAAAATTTTAAAAATCGAATAAATTCTAAAACTTGAACCAAAATGCAATTTAATAAGTGGAAGTAAATAGCTAATAGCCTCACCTATCCACCATTTTCATTTGGCTACTCAACCTCCAAACACCCTGTATATTTTTAGGAGCCTCTGCATTGATAACAAAAGGTTTTTTTGAAACTACAGATGGTATGTTATTTTAATTGTTAGTGACCTAGTATTTAATTCAATAGATTACATACTTATTTACTTTTATGCGGTTTTTTTTTAATTCTTGGAGATGATTATATTTACCAAAATATAAAAAAGTATGTAAATAGGTAACGCATATAAAATCAATGTTTGATTTTATATGCGTTACCTATGATTGGAGAAATGATAGTTTGTAGTCATAAATAACCTTTTAAAGTATAATAATAGATCTTTTCAGGTTTACCGGTAAATGATGTTTATAGCAAGTGGAACCCAGGTGAACCCAACGATGCTGGTGGAAAAGAAGATTGCATTGTGATGGGTCGGCATAATGGTGGTATCAATGATGATCAATGCGATAAGAAATTTCCGTATATTTGTAAGAAAGCAAAAGCCGACATTATGTGGAATACACCGTGTGGCTTGCCAGATATACGTAATAAGAATATACCTATTGTCAATTTGAATTTAAGTCGTGTCCCTTATGCGTTGTAGAGCATTGATGAGAAGTTATTTTTAAAATTTTCAGAATATAAGTACAGTGAGGAGATGGGTAAATGTTACAAATTTCACCTAACAGCCAAAAATTGGACTGATGCTCATGCAGTTTGTAGAGCTGAACAATCTTACCTAGCCATCATCAACAGCCAGGCTGAAGCAGATTTTTTGAAGAATTTCACAGCTATGGCTGATAAAGACAAATATGTAGATTTAGACATGTCTGGCGCAGTATTCTTGGGTTTTCATAATAGATTTGATAACGAGGGATGGATTACAATCACTGGTAGGTACCTTTCCACCCTGCACTCCCTCACAGCAAAATTATTTTTCCCGTAAGATTGAGATTATTTTCTTTTCCTTCGTAGTATTAGTAAAGATGTTAAATAATAATGATATACCTACGGATCTTATTAAATTAGGAGTGAATGCACTCACTACCATCAAACAATACTTTCTATATTATCTAATTTCCTCACAGCGTTTAAAAAAACACTTTTTTTATATTTAAGGTCAAAATCTGGAATCAAGTGGATACTCGAAATGGTCTTATGGACAGCCGGATGGCAAGGGTAACGAGAAATGTGGCTCTATGTTCTACAATGGAGAGCTAAATGATATGCCATGCAATTTAAGATGCTTCTTTATATGCGAACATGACATTGATATACTAGGAGCATCATATAATGAAAGACTTGGCAATGTAGTGTAAAAAATCAAATTTATTCTAATCAATTTACTTTCTAAGTATTTTTTATTAAAAAGCAATTACAACAAATAATTACGTCTTTTTACTTAAATTGTTATGACAATATCAGAAACTCTACTGTTAAGTAGGTAAGTAATTTAAGTAGCTACCTAACAGCCTTATTAAAAAAAAACTGAGTAATTAATGTCTAAATACGACTTGTATATAAGCACTATATAAGTTAAGTTGGTATACAACAGATTTTTGACAAAAGAGTGCCGAGAGTTTTTTTCCTGCCAAAAACTACTTTGATTAAAGCCAAAGTTGTAAAATACTGACATTACTTAGGGCGGGTTGTATCAAACAGTTGGTTAACGTATTAACGTACGTAACTTTTTGACGTTTACATCAGATGTTTAACGTACGTCAAATACAAAGCGTTGTTGACATTGTACGTCAAAAACAACCCGTTTTCTAGCTTGACAGTTGGTTAACGCCATTTTTAACGTTTACAGACACGTTAAGTAGTTGTGATACAACCCGCCTTTAATATTCTACTGTAACTTATCTATAGATACTTATAATAAATCTGTAGAGAGTTCAATTCTGTACATGAAATATATTTCCAAAATTACTGTTGAGCACCCCCTGCTTAGGGATCGATACTGATACCAAAAATGCAATCAGTAAAATTTGTGTCTGTCTGTCTATCTGTCTGTATAACTGTGAAGAGTGGATGTCGAATTCTTCCTATGTCGACCAGTAATAAAAACTATAACTGGTAGCTAGGCAACGGATTTCGCTGCTGACTGTCATATAAAATTCTTCTTGTAAAATGTTTGCTATGTGTTTGCTATTAAACCATAATTTTAGTTTTCTCCTGTGTTTTACTGGGTAAATACATTTCTCACAATAACAGTTATAGAAACAAAAACTACTTGATGGATTTTAACGAAACTTGGTACAATTATTTTTCATGCTCCTGAGCTGGTTATAGTATACTTTTTATCACGCTACAATCAAAAGAAGCAGAGCAGTGAAGGGAAATGTTGGGAAAACGGTAGAAGTTACTTAATGGTTAAAGCTACACAGAAATCATGTATGACGGAAATGTTCTCCTTAAAACGATATAAAAAATATCCCACGACAACATATGTCTATCTTTTATGGTTGACATACAATAACCCCCGATAGCTTAGCAGTTCGAAGCTTTCTGAATTTGTCTACCCTTACATTTATAACACTCAGTCATCCCTTATTAAAAAAGTTAACATTATTAACTATTTCATAAAAAAGAATATAGAAACACCAACGTTATAAAGGGTACTTTTTACCGCGGGAAGACTTCTCATTCCCACGAGAAACCGACTTCCACGCGAACGGAGTCGCGGGCGGCCACTAATGATGAATAAATTTACATTTATACCCATATTTCTGAGACTCATGTTTATCTTACTTTCTGTACCATTGTGTTTTAATGTAAATACATAATAATTGTAAATTTATAATGTGACGGATTCATAGATAATGGGTCTTAAGGTTATTAATTCTGCGTAAGCTTTCCTGTTTGTAGAATTTATTACCTTAAGACCGGTAAATATACATAGTGTAGCAAGTATGATAGTTCTAACTAATTAATTATGGGCAATATTTAATTCATTTAGATGACTCTGAAGACAGTATAATGGTATCATATTTTATATAACGAAGTAAAATAATAATTACTGTCTGATAACGAGGTGTTTTTTACACCTACTGCTGTATTTGTTTGTCTATTGCTATGTATCTGTCAATTATATATGAGGGTATGGTTTGTTATATGGGCTTTTAATGCTACAAGACACGAGCTGAAATTAGGACTTACCATTTTTTTATTTAAAATTACAATTTCACTTTACGTCCTTCTGCACTACTGGCTGTAAAAGAACTGCTTCCGAAAACAAAAACTGGGCATTGCTGGAGGGGTACTGGTTATGTTTTGAGCAAAAAAAATTTTTTTATGATTAAAAAAAAAAATTTTTTTTTCATAATTTTCCGAAATTGCATTAATACACTCAGATTTAGCGATGATTTCAAATTAAATAGGGTTTTAATTCAATTTGCAATGTAAATAATCGCAGCTAAACCGACAGTTGATGTCTGAGCGATGATTTCAAGCGGCGAATATGATGATTGCAATCCTTAATAGCTTTTTTAAATTGAGTTTTCTGGGTATATTGCTAGTGAATTTAGTTACTATTGAGGCTCAAGAATACATGGTTTCAGGCTTCGGAAGTGGTCTTTTTACACCAGTTATAATAGGAAACTTCTGTAAACAGAGATATTAATTTATTTATCCTCATTTTCTTTAGGTACTTAAATAAAGATCATCAAAAATCATAGTCATGATGAAATTAAAGAAAAAACATTATGTGATTTCAATTAAAAGTTATAACGTGACGATTTTTACTGATGATACCATTTGGGCCCCATCATAAGAATTTGCCACGGGCCCCAGATGGTGTAGTTACGCCACTGACGGTGGTAACTATGCCCCTGTCTTAAATCAATGTATATAATCAAAAATATAATTATTAATTAAATTAATACATATATTAATAGAGATATTTTAATTTGACTTGATCCGCATATATTTTTGTAACTTTTCCTTTTTAATCTTAGTAAGGTATGTTTGTTTGTGGTAATAAGTGAAGACTTGTTAATGCTTAGAGCATTTAATGTGAGAGTCAGAATGGCGTTATTGCGGGTGTACCTAAACATATACAAGATGGTTGTTTTAGAGACTTTGTGGCGACATAGATGGCGCTTATCGTCGCCTTATGACTCGTCAAAATCTGTTTAGGTACACCGGTACACCCGCCATTCTGACTCTCACGCATTTAACTTGGCTTAATACTCATAGTGTTAATGATATTGTACTTACTACTTTGTAATTTATCATCGCATCATATTATTTATAAAGGAAAAAACTGTTTAATGGGATCTTTTAAAAGTAAAATTATATCGATTATATTTTTTTTATTGTTTTCCTTAGTCACATTCATACAGTTCACTCAGTTTCGCATCCCTAGTTTGTTGTGAATTTGTTTGTTGCGCTAGATAGCTGCTAGGAAAGTTAATAAATTTTGTAAGATATTCACTCTGATTATTACATTAAACTTAAGTATATGTGAATAGAACTTTCAACAATAAACTGCACATACTTTAAATAAAATGCCGACTTGGAATCAAATACAATCACAACTAAGGCATCCGAATAACCCTGTTGTGTTTTTCGATGTAACTGTTGGTTCCACAGTAAGTATCTCAAATAAAATTATGAAAATGTTAGAAAAGAATTCAGTTTGTTTAATATCTTATTAAACAAGAACACTAAGCAACTGCCGCATACGACCTCAAACATAACCTCTCAATTTATTTTTGTTAGGAAATTGGACGAATGATATTTGAACTGTTTGCCGACGCAGTACCGAAGACTAGTGAAAACTTCAGAGAATTTTGTACTGGAGAGTACAGAAGAGATGGTGTACCATTAGGATACAAAGGTGCAACATTTCATAGAGTAATAAAGGATTTTATGATACAAGGTGGAGATTTTGTAAATGTAAGTACCTTTACTTGTTGTAATTTGTTCATGATCCCATAAGATAATAGAAATAAACTAATCAGTTTCATCTGTAACATTGTTATTGTTTGTTTGCACTTTTTTAAATATATTTTTGTTTTATAGGGTGATGGTACTGGAGTCATGAGTATTTATGGTGGAAGTACATTTGCAGATGAAAACTTTGCTATGAAACATGATTCTCCAGGTCTTCTCTCAATGGCTAACAGCGGCAAGGACACAAATGGATGTCAGTTCTTTATCACATGTGCCAAGTGCAACTTTCTAGACAATAAGCATGTAGTTTTTGGAAGAGTAATTGATGGACTATTAGTGATGAGGAAAATAGAAAATGTACCCACAGGACCTAATAATAAACCTAAAATACCAGTGACAATATCTCAATGTGGACAAATGTGAAATTAAACCTTTTTATACTGAAAGTAATTTATTTTTCCTACATCAAGATATAAATAAAAGCTTTTAGCTTTATAGTAACAATTTGGGCTATAAACATCAATAAATAAAATCACATCATTTAATGGTAATAAATTAATTTGAGAATTTAACTATTCTTGTTGAGATGTCAACTTTTCACAGTTTGGTTTGTCAATAAGTTCAGTGGTTCCATAGTAGCTTTGCCATATCTTTTGCCAACTTCTTCAATGAATGCTCCTTCCATTTTCTTAGCAACTTGATCAAAAAATAGGTTTGAAAGTTGAGAATGGAAGAGAGATCGGAATTCAAATGTAATTTGGAAGTCAACTACACAGGACTGTTTTTCTCGTTTCAAGCCTGGACTGAATCTCCAGAGAGTGAGCATGTGGTGAAATAGTTTGCCATCTGTGCATTCAGCACGGACTAGATGTGGCTTAACCAAAGAAACACTAGATACATAGCTCTCATTGATAGGTGGGAAACCAACTACTAGGCTAGCATGTAAATGGTCAGGGTTTCTTTTTGTCACAATAGATTTTTTGCACCAGGGAACAAACTTGTGGTAATTTTCTACATCTGATACTACTGTGAACATTTGTTCCATAGTAAACCTGAAATGTAATCAAAATCTTATTAAATAACAGGCAGTTAAATTTAAAACTCTATATAAGCATATTTTGAAAAAATAAAAATATGTCGGTGAATAGGGCTATGAGGCTTAACTTGGTATGCTAAAGAATAACAATAAGGGAGCTTACCCAACTAACTGTCTTCCACAATATTCCCGTGTCTTGCTTGCTTGTTTATTTGTAAAAAACGCACGTTTCTGCTGATCATGACAATGACACGCATTATTTATATCTCCGAATCTATTTGTGTAATGACCCTGAAAACTAAGAAAACAAAAACATGAATATTGCACCTTAATTTGCAAGCTATATTTTATGTTAAGATTTAAACCAAATGATAAAAGGAATTGTTTATTAAAAAAATACCCTAAAGTACTCACCCAATAAATCCAAGTCTAGCTGTAGAGAAAATTTTTGGATCTAACCTTCGACACACCATCATTTCCGTGTTTCATAATCTTGTGCTACTGAACATTACAGAAAATAATTATTATTTAAAACAGGTTTAACTATGGAATTCAGTCATCAATAGTTAGCAGAATTAAACTTCGTTTTTAATTTTAATTTCCTTGTCTCTAAAAAGTTTGGCAATTGATTTGATTTTGTAGTGAAATGAGTGACTGACTGACTGACCAAAGAGTATAGAAACTATGACTGACTAGTGGCCACCTAGTGGCAAAAGGCATGATGACAGATTTTGAAAAACTGTTGTATCATATTCAGAAATATATACTTATTGTAAAGAATATCATATTTCGGGAAAAAAAGCATGATTTATATGAAAAAAATAAATAAAAAAAAATATGTTTAAGAATTCCCACCAAAACGCTCCAAAGTGTCATGGCGTCGATTGTGATGTCACGTAAGAGTAAACACAGTGCAAACACAAACGTTCTTCCAAATTTCAAGTTCCATGAGTTACGTTATTAAACCAAAACACTCAAGAAATAAAACTGAACAGATAGATCGTAAATAAAATCCGAAAAACATAAGAAATCAAAAAGAAAACATAGGTTAGGATCACTTGTTTACTCTAACTTGACGTCATTCACTTTGACTGGCGTTCAGAATATCATGGCGGACTGTCGTATTTTGTAGATTTATTTTTAAAAATATTAATTAATCTCGCATTAATTATAATAATACCTAGTTGTTTATTAATATTTTATTTACGTTTCATTAGATGGTAGCATAATTTTTGTGTATTTTATTCACAGTCATCATGCCTAATGTGGCAATGAATGAATTAAATAAAATGAATGAATGGATGGATAATTCAATGAATAAAAGGGTGTCAGACGGAAAAGCATTAGAACGAAGGATGGAACGATACATCAATTTTGCAAATATAGATGTATAAAATTTCGGAATTATGAACAATTATTATAGACGTTGAAACTTTTAACCGAAAACACACATGAGACATTATTTTCCAAGTACGCATTATAGACAACTGAATATGGTTATTTCCCTTCTATTTGATCGCATTAAGTCTAATTCATGGTGTATTTTAAAAGGAACGCATTAACCCCCTTATGTCAGTTGATTTGAATACCTACTTTAGTCACCTTCTGCCACAATGAAGTTTTGATTCTAAAATTGCCCAAAAGTTAAAGTTGAAGTTTTGTTTAGATAGGCCTTGTTCCCATTTAGACAAACGACGTTCACACATTAATGTGTGAGCTTACGTTCTAAATTGCTGGCAGCCGTTACTGGCGCTAATGTCATTGTCCACACAAATTCTGACAGCGCTAACGCTGTTCGTTCGTATTATTTATGTCGTGGTCCTTTAATAGAATACGTGAAAACGTTGGTAAGTGCGCAAATGCGTGGACCAAAAAGGATTTCTGTGAGAAATGTATTTACCCAGTAAAACACAGGAGAAAACTAAAATTATGGTTTAATAGCAAACACATAGCAAACATTTTACAAGAAGAATTTTATATGACAGTCAACAGCGAAATCCGTTGCCTAGCTACCAGTAATAGTTTTTATTACTGGTCGACATAGGAAGAGTTCGTCATCCACTCTTCACACCCACCGAACTTTGAGAAATTTGACGATTTCTAAGTCCAATTTCTATGTGTTGGGGTTTCTAGTCCAATCCTCTTGGTGAGCTGTTTCAGCTTCGGACCGAAGAGCGGCTGCAAGCTGCAGTTCTGTGGGCACATGTTCAATTCTGAGTTCGTTATTTGATACACATTCCCTTATAAAGAAGTGTTTCAACTTTATGTGCTTTGTTCGCTGATGAAACTGGTAAGGGGGGTTTTCAGACAGTTTGATTGCCGATTCGTTATCAACCCTTATCACCGGTACTTTTTCTAAATTGGCGATTTCTCGAAGTAATCCTTTTAGCCAAATTACTTCTTTCGCAGTTTCAGTTAAGGCTACTAGTTGCGCCAGTTAGTTTTGTCGCTACTGTTTATGGCTTCGAAATAGGTTTGTGGCTCCTCAGACTTTTCTGCGTCAATTGCTGCCATTATGAAGTCATCGAATCTTTTTGGTGGAGCGATCCGTGCTCTGTCACGAAGTTGTCTCCGTTCAGGTTCAGGTACTTCATTATCCCTTGCGTCCTGCGCAGCTAGATTTTCCACAAGATTGTCTTGATTGTCATCAGGGCTAATGTCATCTTCATGGATAGATTCATAGTCACTTTGTACATTATCGGTGCTGTGAACTATGTTTTCTTGCCCTGGAGTACCTTGTTGTTGCAGGGTATCATTGTTTTGCAGTATTAAAATCCCGTTGCAGTCATTGTTTATAGTTTCATCAGTTTCGGGTTGAGGTGTGTCGAAAGGTTTAGTGTTTTGACTATCGTAGAACATTTTCTTCATCACCCTAATATCCTTACTGATAATGACTCGTCTTTTTGCAGGTACGTATATTCTGAATGCCTTTGAAGTTTCAGAGTATCCAACTAGCATTCCTGGGATTGCTTTTTCTGCAAATTTATGTTGTGTAGAGCCTTTTAAAAGAATGAATGTTTTGGAGCCAAAAACGTATAAATGGTTAACGCAGGGTTTCCTTCCTACCCATTTTTCGTAAGGTGTCATTCCTTCGATGCTCTGGTTGATTGCCCTGTTGCAGAGGTAGTTGGCGGTAAGTATAGCTTCACCCCACAAGTATAACGAAGCGTGGGCCTCTAGCATCATAGTTCTAGCTTTTTCTACTAGTGTGCGATTTTTCCTCTCTGCAACACCATTCTGGTGAGGAGTGTGAGGAGCGGAGAGCCTTCGCTGGATTCCATGTTGCTTGATGTAAGCGTTAAATTCGGAATTGACATATTCAGTGCCATTGTCTGTTTGCAGGAATTTTATCTTGTTCCTCATCAAGTAGACTTTGCAGTATTTGCTAAAATCGTCGATAAAGGTGACAAAATACCTGTTTTGTCCTAGTGTGGGAGTCTGTATTGGTCCACACACGTCGCTATGAACAATTTCGAGGCGTTCTGTTGTTCTTGGAGTGATTCTGTCTGTAGAGGCTGGAGTTCGATGCATTTTCCTCGAATGCAGGCTTCACACTCTGGAAGTTTTTCATTCTCATCAAAATCCAAGCCAATGAGGCTGGCATTCTTAAGAGCTAGCTTCATATCTTTAGTATTCATATGTCCTAATCTTTTGTGCCATTCTTCTATTGAAGTGTTTGATAATTTTGCCACCGGTTTTGTAATTTCAATGTTGGCAAGATTATTGCGATCGTTTGGCTTCTGGGGTTTGACGTAGTATAGTCCATCTGAGTCTTTCTCGGCTGTAATTGTAATACCGATTTTTGGATTATTGACAGTTGCTTTTGTTTTGGAAAAAATGACAGTGCAACCAGCATCCGTCATCTTGCCGACTGACAATAAGTTAGTACTCAGGCTTAGTACGTACAACGTGTTCATCAGGTGAGTATCTGTAACTAGTTTTCCAGCTTTGGTTTTAATAGATACAGTTCCAGTGCCTTTGATCTCAGCAGATACATCATCTTTAGCAAAATTTAGTTTCCTTGATGTACTTTTCATGTTATTGAACAAATTTTTCTGATAACTCATATGAGAAGTACAGCCACTATCTAGCACCCAAATATGTTTATTGTCAGCTTTGTTCGTTAGTAGACATTGCTGCTGTGGTGAAACAAAGTGATTATTTTCAGGTTTGCTGGAATGATTGGATTTCTCCTTTTTGAAGGTGTTTTTCTTCCAACAATTGGTGCAGATTTTGTGAGTTTTGCGCTTAAAGATGTTTCCTTGTCTTTTGCATATTTTACAACTTGCGTAGAGTGCTTCTTCGGAGGTACTTGGTTCGTTGAAGTCGGTGTTGCGTCGTCGAGCGTCACTCTCTTCAATAATTTTAGTTTTCAGTTTCTCCGGACTCGGTAGTGTATCCTGTGTCTCGATTGCAATTATAAAGTTTTCGTATTCCTCTGAGAGACTGTAGAGCATGATAATGGATAGTAGATCGTTGTTAATTTGAACGTCTAAATCATTCAGTTTGTCGACTGTATCCATAAAAGTCATTAGGTGCTCTCGAACATCACCATTTGCATGCAACTTGTTCAGGATTAGTTGTTTAAAAAGGCTTGCCTAACGTGCAGGTCCTTTGCTGGCATAAATAGACTGCAGTGTATCCCAGACATCTTTTGCGGTTTTGCAGTTTTTTACTTGCTTAAGTTCCGATGAAGAGATGAGAAGTAACAACTCAGATTTTGCTACTTCGTCTGCGTCTATATCTTCTTGACTTGTTGATCCAGTGATCACGAACTTGTTGCTAAAATGTTTCCACAATTTATTTTTGACTAGGTAAGCTTTTGCATGAATTACCCATGTGTCATAGTTTTCTCGGCCAAGTGAATTAATTTTCACAACAGACATTATCCCGTGATATTGTTTCGCTCTGTTACCATGTGAGAAATGTTTTTACCCAGTAAAACACAGGAGAAAACTAAAATTATGGTTTAATAGCAAACACATAGCAAACATTTTACAAGAAGAATTTTATATGACAGTCAACAGCGAAATCCGTAAGCCTAGCTACCAGTAATAGTTTTTATTACTGGTTGACATAGGAAGAGTTCGTCATCCACTCTTCACAATTTCATTACTTACAAACGTTAGCACTGAAATCAATTTGGTCCACATATGCTAGAACTTTCTGTCAAAATGACAGGTGGTTTAATATGGGTCAGTAAGATTGCATGTTGAGGTTTTCCCGATGAATCTGCTAAATATCTTTACATTAAACAATATAAGTTTACAAGTTAAAGTATTCAGTTGTTAGTTTTTTTGACAGACATTTCTGCACACAGTGCACTACCTATCTTTCGTTTGCACCGTTAGCACTGAACGGTGACGACACTAATGACGTCAGATTGCTCATAGTGTGAACACAATGGTCCAACCGTTTGCACGCAAATAGTGCAGAAAGCGCGCTGACAGCAATTTCGGACCAGTATATTAATGAAGTTAGTTGTGACATCTTTTGTACGTGTATCGGAACGCAGCACAGCAATAGTGAAAAACACGTGTGTGAAGTGCTTTGCGTTGCTTGCGGTAATGTGCTAATTTTTTAAGTTATTAAATAATTAAAATGGGAAGGAAAGCAAAATTTGATGAGACTAAAAAGGTCAAGAAAGGACCTGGAAGGAAAGCTCGAAAACAGCCGGATCCAGTATTTAGAAAGGAACTTCGTAAGTTATTTACAATACAACACGTGTTTTACGGTTTAACCATTGTTTCATATAAAACTCCTGCAAATAGTCGTCTCTTTATATTTGTTTGTTGTTGTTTGTGTCATAACTAGGAGCAGTGTTGTTTAATTGTTGAATCTTTATCTTATTGACCTATAATCCACTCGAAAATTGTGTTTTCAGTCGAAGATGATACGGATACTAAAAAGTTAAGCCACAGGCAGAAACAACGGGCGGCGAGGCGAGTCAAAAAGAAGGCTGAGAAAGCTGAGAAAAGAAAGGCTATCAAAGAAGCCAAGAAAATTGGTGGCAAGCCAGAACTTGTGGAAAAAGAGCCAGATAATGATGAATTTGATACAGATTCTGAAGAAGAAACTGTCAAAGGTATGTACTCTATTCAATTTAAAGTTAGAAATTTTAGTTTGTAATCTATGTTTCGGTTCAATATTCTTCCTAACTTTGAAAACAAATGGTTGTATTTCACAGCGATAAAAAAAGTTTCAAAAACAAAGTTTTTTTCTAGATATTCAATGCATAACCTAGCTTATTTAAGTAAATAGCATTAATTTATGTGTGTATTTTAAAAAAGATACCTACCTGTTGAAAGCAATTTTGCATTTGAATAATTATCCTTACAGGATTCACCGATGACAACAAAGAATGGCTTAAACCGAAGCAAAAAGGAAAGTCTAAACAAATAGAGTCGGAAGAAGACAGTGACAATGATAGTGGACATGAAAAAGGTTCAGATGATGAGGATGATGAGGAGGAGATTGATGAAGATGTTGAACAAGAAAAACCATCAAAAAAGGAAAAATATACAGTATGTGCCCTACAATACAATATACAGTACACTTAGGGCCGATTTTTCAATAGTCAGTTAAGCCTTCAGATAGGACTTATTCTATGGATAGCAAGATTGTGAATTTTTCAATTAGCGGATAAGCTCTAACAGAAGGTTAAACTCGATAACTGGCGGATAAACTTAGCTGCCTCTTTTTGCCTCAGTTAAGCCGTTATCTAACAGATTATTTGACGTTTCTGTCATAATGCGTATGTAAATATAGGATAATTTATTTGTGTTTTGCTTATTTTTTGTAAAACCATGGATATTTTACTTTATTTGAAGATAATAATGTATAGTTATCAAAACGGGATAAAAATATATATCACAAGAGGTTTAATTTTGAATATCTGTGCAGTAAGCTATTGTTGATATCACAGATGTATACATTTCTAGATGGAGTAATACGTTTGATGTGTGCGTGTCACAAATAACACACTGCTAAAGATACGCTATATCAAAATGAGGATTTTTTGAGAATTATATTAAAATACTAAGTAGTTATTAAGACATACAGTAACATAAAGTATCTCTGAGTATATGAAATACGAAATTGATTTTTTAAAAAAGCATTATTTTTGATGCGATTCTTAGCAATCAATATAATAAGATAGAAATACTTTCTCAAAGTTTACAGACACATGTTAAAATATATTGTATTTGTAACTTTTATTTGTATTTTTTTTCGGTGGGCTCCATCTAGTTTTCGGTATATCTATGTATTATCGTTGACGGCAAGTCTTGATGTCATACCAAAATTTTTTGTCAATTGGGACACCCGCTGTCAATGCGTTGAAAGTTTACAGTCCTTTTCTAACAACTGTAAAACATATAAGAATGTCTCTTTCTTGCACAAATATCATTAGGATAGCTAGCAGAGGGTTATCTGACCATTGAAAAATTGGAACTTTATTATTCGTCTCAGTTAAAGCTATCTGGCTGTTTGATATCTGGCGTTTTAACTATCTATTGAAAAATCGGCCCTTAAATATATTAGACCTATTTAAGTAACTAAGTCACATTAGATAACCTGCTGTATAAAAATGTTTAATTTCATCGTTCTCTTCCAGGTAGGTAAATTGGATGATCTATTTAAAGATACTGATGAGGAGAATGGTGATGCATCTTCTGAAGATGAAGGGGCAAGCTCAAACAAAATGGGATATGATTCAGATTCCAGCGCTGAAAAATCTGATGATGACAATGAAGGTGATGATGATATGTTGCCTATTGAAAAAGCCAATATCAAACTCAAAAAGAAGCAAAAAATAGACAAAAAACTTGCCGATGAAGAATTGCAACTCAACATTGCCAAACAAGATGTCTTCGCTTTTCCCAGTGAAGAAGAATTGCAGAATCCAACCAGCCTTCAGGATGTTCAACAGAGAATCAAAGATGTTGTTGCCGTATTGAATGATTTCGGACGCTTGAAAGAAGATGGTAGATCAAGATGTGAATATACAGAATTACTGCTAAAAGATTTGTGTCTGTACTACAGTTATAATGAGTTTCTAATGGAAATACTAATGCAAATATTCCCAGTGCAAGAGTTAGTTGAATTTTTAGAGGCCAGTGAAACATCTCGACCATTGACAATCAGAACAAACAGCCTTAAGACTAGGAGACGTGAACTAGCTCAAGCTCTTATCAATAGAGGCGTAAATTTGGATCCTGTGGGGAAATGGAGTAAAGTTGGCCTGGTGATTTATAGTTCGACTGTACCAGTTGGAGCTACACCTGAGTATTTAGCAGGACATTACATTCTGCAAGGAGCGTCAAGTTTTCTACCTGTAATGGCGTTGGCCCCGCAAGAAAACGAGAGGATCCTAGACATGTGTGCAGCACCTGGTGGGAAGGCGTCACATATTGCTGCTATCATGAAAAACACCGGTGCTTTGTTCGCAAATGACGCTAACAAGGAACGAACGAAAGCAATTGTCGGCAACTTCCATAGGCTGGGCGTCGTGAACGCTGTCATTAGCAACTATGACGGTCGTCAGTTTCCCGGTGTGATCAAAGGTTTCGACAGGGTTTTATTGGATGCTCCATGCACGGGTACAGGTGTTATAGCTAAGGACCCCAGTGTAAAGACTACTAAAGACCAGAAGGATATCCAAAGGTGTTTCAACCTGCAACGGCAACTGCTCTTAGCTGCTATTGACTGCTGTAATGCTAAATCAAGTACAGGTGGTTACATTGTGTATTCAACTTGTTCAATATTGCCCGAGGAAAATGAGTGGGTGGTTAATTACGCTTTGAAGAGAAGGAATGTCAAGTTGGTGCCGGCAGGTTTAGATTTTGGTACAGAGGGCTTTGTAAAGTACCGTCAACACAGGTTCCATCCGTCACTAAAGTTGACTAGAAGGTTCTACCCACACACTCATAATATGGATGGATTCTTTGTAGCTAAATTAAAGAAATTCTCGAATGTTATTGTAAGTATTTCTCGTATTGCAAGAATCAACTCAAATATTCAACTGCTTCCCTGTTTTCTAAATAATAATAGCAACGTTTTTCCCCCGAAGGGTAAAAAACGTATATTTAGGTTCCAGCCGAAGCTTGACCCACTACATCAATGTGAGATAACCTCTTGGATTTTACGTATGGCAACACTGTTTTTCTATTGGGCACCCTGCGCATGTCAAGTGCGTGACGTCACATCCCTGCCCCGATCGGTCGCTGCGGCGAGGCAGGCGCTTGCGCTTCGTCAGTACTCACAAGCCAGCAAGAATGTTAATTCTTAGTGGGTCAAGCTTCGGCTGGAACCTAAATATACGTTTTTTACCCTTCGGGGGAAAAACGTTGCTATTTAGGTGTCCGAGCCTCCGCTTGACCCACTACATCAATGTGAGAAGTGTTTATTTTCTGCTGGCGCTGCGACTGAGTGAGGGGCGCTTAATGCTGAAACGGACATTCCAATGAAAAACAAAAAGATCAAAATCAAAGATATTTAATATTCGGAATGTAACAACATAAGTGAACAACAAAAAGAAAACAATACTTTACTTGTTAGCTTACATAAACTTAACATAATGTTTCATTTTAACAATTATAATTAACAAAACTTATAATGGCACTTCTTTCTGCCTAAACTAATATCACAATGGTGAAAAACAATTAATCATAATATTATCTGAAACGTTGTGTGTACCTTGACTTCTTTCTGTCTCTTTAAAGTAGTGCTTTAGAAAAGTATCTTTACTTTTCCAGTTACCTCGTTTTAGTACTTCGTCTAGGTCTAGATTGTAGTTTCTCCAGTTTGCACTATTTACTGCGGATCGAAAGCTGCCAGGTGAATCCGAAATATGAGCATCCTTTAAAATTGTTCGAATCCACCCTGCAATGACATTGCGTGAGGCAGGTCCAACTTTCCCACGAGTCGTAATAAAAAGGTTGCACAAGTTGTTTCGACTCGATCTACGGGGTTCTGATGCGGATATCAAGACGCGAATCCAGTGTACTACATTAAATCTTTGATCTTTATTACTGGATAGTTTCCAGCCAGGCTGACGGAAGGTCGCACGGTCAGTCTTTGAGCCGAATCTAGGCCATAGGATTAAGTGATCTTCAAATGATTCAAGGCCCTCTGAGCTGATGTCCAGTAGAGTGAGATCGTGAATTCGTCTTCCGGTGGCAAGGAGAAGAAGAACAGCTACGTGTCGCGAAATTTGAAATAAACTACTATTATCAATAGTGTAACTGCGAAGGTAATTAATAAGGTCTGTAACTTCCCAAGTAAAAGGTTTACGAGGAGGAGGTTTACTAAGGGATACAGCTTTAAGTGCTTGACGAACTAGTTGGTGGTTACTGAGCTCTTCAGTTCTTGTAGGGTTTGCAAACATTGCGACAACAGATTTGTGTACCGCTATAGTACTGGGAGCCAGTTTGACATCTATATGTAGGTAACAAATGTATTTAGCAAGATCACTTGCCTCTGGATTGTTCGTGTCACAATTCTTCTTGGACCATTGTCGCCACCTATCCCAAGCAGGTTTATATGTCCTTAGTGTTGACTTACGCCAGGAAGATTCCAAAAGTCGCTTGTTCTTATCAGGCCAGGAAGATATTATACTAGACCAGCCTGAATTTTCCAGACCTGCAAAGATAGACGGTTCACTGCAATCGGTGTTCGGCAGGTCGTTAAGTCTATTAGATGCTTCCTGATGTTCCAAATCGTCATTGGAGGGCATAGGGCACGTTGTCTCAGCTCGGCTTTCCAGAAAGTCTTTTCCCATTTGGGTACTACAAGTAGGTAGACTCCTTTGCTCTTGCCGAGATGACGCAGAACGCGAGGCACTAGGGCTGGTGGAGGGAAGATCCAGCCGAGGTTGAAATTCCACGGTTAGGCTGAAAGCAACCACGAAGAAACAATTTTGGTCCTCCGCAACTTCGCTGACATAAGTCTTTACTACAGCAGATCGTTCGCTTGCGAATAGGTCTATTGTCGGTTTGCCATATTTTCGAAATATGACTTTCAGAATCTCTTTCGATAGAGTCCATTCCGGCAAGGCGTTCTCCCTTGAGAGACTGTCGGCGATTAGGTTGTATCGGCCTGGAAGGTAACGAGCTATGAGGTGTATTTGGTGTCTCTGCGCAATCTGGAATATTTTGAATGTCGTCTGAAGGAGTTTCACCGATTTGGTACCTCCTTCTTTCGTTATGTATGATACAACTGTTTTGTTGTCTGTCTGTACCATCACTGTTTGTCCATAAAGCTGCGAACCTCTTTCTTTTAACACCTCCAGAATTGTCCATAGTTCTTTTTGATTTATATGCCATTTGAGTTGCTTTGGAGTCCAGACTCCGCTCAGGTTCTGACCATTTATCGAGGCTCCCCAGCCGAGAGCTGCTGCGTCTGTGCTTACAAAGGTAGTTGGGTCTTTGTGGTGGATAGGAGATTGTTCCGTAATATGGGTTCTCCACCACTCTAGCTCTTCTTTCACGGGGTTTGGTAAGCAATGACGTTTGTATCGATCCTTCTTTGTTAGTTTGTTTGCTTCTATTTGGATCCTTCGGCTGTGAAGACGTCCATATGGCACGACGCAAGAAGCGAAATTGATATTGCCTAATAAGACTTTTGCAGATTGCCAGGTCCAATGTTCTTTTTGTAGGGTATCTTTTATTACTCCTAGATATTTCACGATCTTGTCGTCTGTGAGGCTTTTTATATTGTGATTTGTGTTCCAAGTTAGTCCCAGATATTCCATTCTGTGAGTTGGTCGCAATATGGATTTTTCGTGATTTATGCACCAACCTAATTTTGTGAGCTGGTCCAGAACAAAGTGGGTTTGAGTTTGAAGAATGTCTGGGTCCGTATGAATGAGGAGAAAGTCGTCTAAGTACACAACCATCCGGATCGATTTCTTCCTGAAATAGTTAGCAAGCCAGTTAGTCACATTAGCAAATGTACAAGGGGCTGTAGCTAGACCAAAAGGAAGACAAGTCATCGTATAAGTTACACCAGCATATGATAATGCCAAGTATCTTTGATGTGATTTTATGATCGGAATATGAAAATATGCCTGAGAGAGGTCAATTTTAGTCATATAATCCCCAATACCTAAACATCCCGGAATTTTATGTTGATTAATAAGTCTGAATTTAGGTGGTCGTAAATAAAGGTTTAAATTTCTAAGATCAAAGATCGGTCTATTAGATCCATCTGCTTTCTTTCGTAAGAACATGAACGATAAGAAGCCTGTCTTATAAGGACATTTGCGTATTGCCCCAATTTGTTTTAATTTGCCAATTTCTACAGACATGTCTGCAGATGATTTAGTTTCGTATCGGGCGCAAGTGTCCTTATCGAGTCTAAAACTTGGGGGACGTTTTAAAAATGGGATTCTATATCCGGATATAATTGATAGAATACAACGTGGTGCACCCAGTGCCTTCCATTCCATAAGTTTATTGCTAACCTGTCCTGCTTGAAAGTTATTGCTTTTTCCCCTCAGAATAACCTCCTTTATTTTTTGTATATTGCCGCTGATGCTGGTTGAAATTTCGGGTCGACTTCTCAGGGATTCGGCGATTTTGTTTCCGAAATGTCGATCTTGGTTTAAATTCTTGTCTACCTTTAGGCCTCGGGATAGCTGGCGCGTTCGTTCTCTTAAATTTTCCAGGAAATACCTTTGGTACTCCTCCTTGTTCCTTAATTAAATCAGATAGCTGAGGTTCGGCAAAGAGGTGAGTACTTGATGGTGGAATAGCATGTAACAACTCACTGATTGTTTTATTTTGAGGTTTGTACAGAGCCCGTCTTTGCTCAATGGCTTCGGCTCTTTTACCGCACGTATATTGCAATAGGGAGTCCGAGACTTTTCTAAATTGGGCTTTATCTTTGTTTAGGAGATGTTTACTGAGATAAGCTTTAACTTCTGATGGGGCATTCGCATATGCCTCCTCAAATGCTGCTCGTTGTTGTAAAAGGCCGTGGGTAACGGCTCCAAGACATAGGTCAATTTTTTCAAGTGTAGTGACTAATTGCCATGAAGGAGTTACTGTTGCCAAGTACCCATTCACTTTCAGTGCTGTGAAAACGGGCGATGCTTGAAATATCTTTTGCACCTCAGAGTAACGGATATTATGCCAACCATCATTGTCTAATTTCTGGCATTGTATTCCTGTTTCGACCATTTTAGCGGATGCCTTACTAAGTTTTGTTTCAGATTCTTTTGTTTCAGGTGCAAAATCAAGAAGGGGTTCATCGTTCTCATTTGTTTCTTCGTCCTCTACCAGAGGCGGTGCATCCCATAAGTTTTCAATATCTGAACCTCTTTCGTTAGCTGCAGAGTCTTCAGAGATTGAGCGACTGTGGTTCGTAATCTGTTTAGGCACTAGAGAAGGTGATTCTTGTGCCTGATGGGTTAGACCATAAGTGATTTCGCATAGTTTACCCAAGATCTCGTTTTGCTGTCGCATGTACTCTGACAGGGTTTCAGCAGAATAGTCCCCTTCCGCGAGTCTTTGTTTCTTTCCATGCTGCACCGAGTCTGGTGCATGTCTACGTTTGGGGCGCGAAGATGTACTCGAGGTGCTAGATGTTGAATTATCACCGTTCGCTTCTGATTTCAGGATATCGGAAGCCTCTTTCCGAGATATTAAATGTTTCTTCAACGCTGGAAGCATAGCATCAAACTGGTTTTGTGGGCCACTGGGATGAATCTTCACCATAATGGTCAGAGGTTGATAAATGAGGGCTAGGCCAATTGGCCACTCCAAAAGCTTTCTTTTAAGGTTTCGGTAACGCCGTTCACTGAATGATTTATCACAGTGAAAGATTCTTGCGAGGCGGATTGTTGGTAAAGCAAACCGTAAACGCGCCTCCGTGTCGGGAGTGAGTGTTTCGCCGAAGAGGTCTACTGAGGTTACTCTCCTGACAACCCAATCCTTCCACCCATCTGGATAAATAGCTTCAAGCGTGTGTATCAAGGCCTGATAATGAGTTTCGTCAGCAGGTGGGGGCTGCCAGTCTAACAGCTCTCTCATGGTTGTTGTCATCTGTAGACAAACAGAGCGGAAGCGTGAGCAGATATACGACAAGCGTGCACAGGCGACGTAGTCTGAATATGTACCTCCATGTCGTCTGAACAGCCGACGTCGTCTGTTGGCTCAGGCGACATGTCGGCTGCCCATGTTTTCCAATCAGACGACAATATAGGTCAATATATAAATCATAATTGCTAAGCTAGGGCTTTCCTATTTTATAAAAAGCATAACACGAACATGGGGCTTTCCCATGTATGCAAAGAAAAATTATTAAGGCAGCAGGGCTTTCCTGTTGTGATTGGAAATGCACATAGTTATAAATGCTTACCTTATAAGTATATGTAGATTCACTTTTATTTTAAAAGGATAATCGATGAAATTAAAATGTTGTTGTTCACTTCTGGTAACAGTGTTAACACGTCAAAAATTCAAGACGTACTGACGAAGCGCAAGCGCCTGCCTCGCCGCAGCGACCGATCGGGGCAGGGATGTGACGTCACGCACTTGACATGCGCAGGGTGCCCAATAGAAAAACAGTGTTGCCATACGTAAAATCCAAGAGGTTATCTCACATTGATGTAGTGGGTCAAGCGGAGGCTCGGACACCTAAATAATATATTTTTCTTACTTGCATGCAAATAAAGTCGTAAATTCAATAGATGATTTAAGATACTTTGTAAAATGCGCGTGCATGTTTTTGTTTTAAGTTTTTGTGAAACTTACTTATATGGTTTTTTTCTTATTTATCTATATTTTACCGTTTCATACATACTTTAACAAAATATTTATTTATTTATAGCCTGAGCCAGTTAAAGACGAAGATGATGAAGCAGAAGGCGCAAAGGAGAATGGTGAAGAGTCACAGGAAAATGAGTCAAATGCAGAGGACGATAAGAGCGAAAATAAGAATACGGCGGCCAAACGTGCTGCACCATCAGATCAGGGACCGCAAAATAAGAAAATAAAACCTAATGATAATAAAAAGTAAGTAAACCTTATTTCATAAAAAAATATATCGACGGTGGAAAGGCAAAATTACCTAAGCGACACTTTTGGCGAAATTGAGTTATATATGTTACAGTCATAGTGATTAAATGGGTATTATACATAATGACTGGTCATTATTTATAATAGCCAAATTGACTAGACAATGTAATAAATTAATCACTTTATTTGGACATTATTCATAATAGCGTGTCAAAGTTAGCCAAAGTAATAATATGGCCTAGCCGACTTGTTTTACGGCTAATACCCGTATTTAGAACATCGTTTAGGTTAGTTAGGTTACTTTTTTGATACCGCCCAAAAAAAGGAGTCCCGCGTAGCGGGACTCCGTCGACTCATGATTGAATCCAGTTTTTATATTTATAGGAATATATTTTTTGTTACAGTTTTCCAAATAAAAAAGTCTACTAACCGGCTAAAACTAGGTGTAACCGCACTTCGGGTATTAGCCGTAACATATACATATAAAAACTGGCTTCAATCATGAGTCGACGGAGTCCCGCTACGCGGGACTCCTTTTTTTGGGCGGTATCAAAAAAGTAACCTAACTAACCTAACCTATTGATGTTTCTAACCGGCTAAAACTAGGTGCAGCCGCGCTTCGGGTTTGAGCCGTAACACAAACGAATATCTACTTGTTTTATTACATTATCCAAGTCTTCGAAGATATTATATACAATAGCCAGTTAATGTGATTAATTTTGTGTTAATTATCACTTTATCTAAATTGAGTAGACATTATAATAATGGCTAGACAGTATATATAATATCCAGATTTATTACTTTGGCTGTAACATATACATCAAACGATTCAGAAAAAAAAACTGCATCGTTTAGTCTTACTCCCATGCTTCTGTGACGACTTTTGATGTCGCTTAGATATTTCAATTTTTGGTGTTTTTTTTGTGTTTTCGGCGACTAAACGACAACTTTTTGACCTTTTTATGAAAAATGTTACTTAGACAATTTATCAAAATAAGAATTTGTACTTAGTTAATTTCACTTGATTTTTATTTTTAGTACTTTGGCGTTTAGTAAATTTTATCCGGACACAAAAAAATAAAAAAATGCACTAAGATATTTTTACCAAACCCTGAGTAATTGCAATTTGGCGCTTAGTCAATAACATCCAATTCTTACTCAATGGAAAAAATGTCGTTTAGTATTTTTTTCTACAAGAAATTCAGTATGGTAGTATGTCGCTTGGTAAAACATGACCTTAACATGATATTTCATGATATTTACTCATCATGTTAGATTATTTAATGTCTAGAGTCTGATTAAGATAAAGCGAGTTTCTTTGTGTTCCTGAACTGTGTTCTTATTGTTTTTTTTATAAAATTTAATAAATAGAAAAACATTAAAATTATGATATATTTCTTTAATTTAATAAAACATTTATTATTGCCTTTTTTATAATATTATATCGTTTAATTTATTCAAAACAATGTCATTATTGCTAAAACAAGAGACGTAGAAGTATTTTATCCTGGAGTCAACAGTTTATTTGAATGCATTTAAGTAAATTTAGCCAGAAACATAATTTCATTGAATTTTGGTTTATGACTATTTTCCAGACTGAAAAAATACAATCAAATGTATTTAAGACCTATTTCCTGCACTTGAATATTTGTTGTGTGGTCGGTTAGTAATTTTTTACGGTTTGTCATTTTTGTTAAAATTTTACTAAGCGACATTAACTCGGTAATTACACAAAATTAGCTCCAACTATTGAAAGAAGATAATAAAAGGTATTAATAACATTATTTTTTTTTTGGAATAAAGTAAATCGAATAAACAGTTATTTTTTTATCCTCGATTTCCCGAAATTACAAACTTCTTTTTGCTCTCCTGTAAAATTACCTCTATGTCGCTTAAGAAATATTGCCTTTCCACCGTCGATATAAACATGTTTAATTACTTTACTCAGTTATATTGAAATAATAATTAAAACTCATGCAAGAAATGTCTATTTCAGTTCACAGCAAAACGATAAGTCCGCCTCAAATCAACCCAACCAGAAGAAAAAGAAGAAAAACAAGAAAAATAAACAAAAAAATCAGGCAAATCTAGAAAATGGACCAGCAACAGATAATAATGAAGACAAAACGGAAACTAAGGATTCTAATGATAAGAAAAATAATAAAAAGAAGAAGAATAAGAAAACGAATAAAAACAAACAAACAGAAAGCCCAGACAAGCCAGCAACTAATGTTTCGAAACCTCTAACTCCTACAAAAAGCGATAACGCAAAACAAAACAAAAATGAAAATAATAGTCCCAATAAGAAAAATAAGAATAATAAGAAAAATAAAAATAATAAAAGCCCGCAAAAATCTGATGCGCCAAAAATAGTGATGAAAAACGAAGCTAAAATCACAGAAAGCGTGGAAGTGCAGGCCGCTAGGAAATTGAAAAACAAAGAAAAGAAAAATAAGAATAAACAAAGGAAAATTGGACAATTGAACGCAAATAAAAATAATAAAAATCCGCAAAAAACGCCCGCCAAGAAGTAGGATAAGAGACATAAGTTATAATTAATAATTGTAATAAATATTGTCGTTTATAATAAAGTTTTTTAAATTCTTCTTTCGTGTGATAAATATGCACTTTGCAACATCAGTAGTATCAGAGTTTTTGGGAACCGCCTTTTTATGGCCTCTGACGTGGTTCCTGTAGGTTACCCTACTGTCAGTTTTTTTTCTATTTTTTTATTTTTCTATTAAGCACCTTGGCTTGACGAGTAAGAGGTGGAAAAGTTGACCAACGGCATAACGTGCTTTTCAAAGCACGGAGAAACTCGGGACATAATGTCACTAACGGTCACCTATCCTTGGACTGACCCCTGCCGACTTTGCTTAACCTCGCCGATCGAGTTGTAAGTTTTTCCCTCCGTCCGATACGCCATAACTAGAGATTAACGTTTCCCGCTTTATCGTTTTTTTAGTTTTCTTACGGAATGTATAATTTAAGGATTAAATTGCTGTTAATTGCAACATTTCTGTTAACAACTATACATTTACGAAGCTAAAAATCATAAATTTCTTCTACACTTCTGTAGGTTTTTCAGCAACTCTGCGGGTCAATTACCGTATTTTATGCAGTGCTGCTTAGTTGCGTTTACGTCTTAACCTCTAAATCCGTTAACCGTAATGACACGAAAACCAAAGGATTCACAAAGTTTTTAACGCTTAAACGTAACGTGTAGGTTTTCCTGTCATTACGGTAATACGGATTTAGAGGTTTAGACGTACACGCAATTAAGCAGCACTGCATAAAATTACGGTAATTGACCCGCTGCTCCCCATGCTGCCGCGAATAGTAAAGCGCACTTCACCGCATCGCACTTAGATCAGCGCTTAAAATAAAGCAAATTTTAGCTTTTTCGGAACTCGTTACTCGCAACTTACACCTATATGAAACCGCAACAATTCAGCCACAACAAAGTATGTACATCTATTCTCTGCTATTTTCCCGTACCACTTTTCTAGGATCTAATCGCATTCTTTACCCATTACGAGATCTTATAATAAATAAGCCTAGTATGAAAAGAAAAAAAGACTGGCGTTTTAATTTTTAACATGTGGATCGAGGAATGGAAATACGTAGGCACAGATTAATTTGTTAAACCACTATTTAGAAGCCTAACCGACTTGTGCAAATTAGAGACTTCAAGCACTCTATGCTCATAACACTCCTTTTTCTTTGGAGGAAGCCAGTATGCTTTCTCTAATGCTCGGTTGTTGTATATGACTGCTACCGGGCGTTTGTGATTGTCAGTTTCGCTCTTACTTACTTTTTAGGGTTTTTAGAAACTCTCGCTTAAAAATAAGTAAAATAACCTGTCAAGTTCAAATGATACTTGTGCCGCTAACATATCGTAAATCAGTAGGTACGTTTAACCTAAGAGATACGTAGCGGAACAGAACAAAGATAACAATTTTAAGAATCGCATAAGACTTATTTTTAGGAATGCGAAAGAAATCGTTAATTAATTATTAAATAGTTTTGCAGGAGCTGCAACGCGTTAACTAATGTACGATCATACTTACATGTAAATGATACGTACGAGTTGGTTTTTGTGTTATAAAACGATGAACTTCAAAAACCTTCCATACAAAGTACCTAGCCTTACCTTTGGACAAAATTTCATCGAATTCGTTTCAATGTTTCATTCGTAAGAGCGTAATGGACACATAAAAGTTACCGCATACATATAGTATTACAGATTATTCAATGGTTAAAAGAATAAGGGAATTTGAATTTCCTGTAAATCTGTTAATGATAATTTCTACACCATAATTTTCAGAAAATTATTTTTAACTTTGCGACGATTCTTATCAATTGTCTTTGCAAAACCAACACATATTTTAAATACATTATTGATGAAAAGGATATTCTATCTCATTTCCTAGAACCGCACTAATGTTCCCGTGATTTATCACAGCTAGGATAAATCGATGACGAAACAAGGAAAACAAAGCGATCCATTACAAAGTAACCTATACCTATATGGATTATGATCGCTTACTCACAAAGACATCTTACTTTTATTCCCTAATGATTTATACATCTGTGTTAACTATCGGGATGTGATATCCCAGTACTAGATTTGAGGGAAGCTGCGTTACCCCAGGGCGGCGACCGTTGGTTCCGCGCAGCCCCGCGCACGGCGGAGTCTGAGCGGACCCCGTCAGTAGCCCGCGGACCGCGAAGCCGACGCCACGCCCGTACGCGCTCTCCTCGCCACACCAGCGGCACTGTACGTTACACACATCAATTGAAAAGTGACCAATACTGAATAAAACAACTAATAAAGTGCTCGTTGAATATCGGTTTGTGATAGATAAGTAATGGGCGGGTCTTTGAGCTACGCCCGGAGACCCGCGCAGCATCCCTCGCCATATTTGCTATCTGTGGGGCGGAGATGCACCCCCTCTGCTTGCACTGTTCATTACCTTGTATTAAGGTTCTAAATGCAGGTATTTGTAGGTAGTGATGTCGATAAGCCAATTTACATGGAGAACAAGCTGTGAGGCTGCTTCGCTAAGCGGGATAATTACCTACCTACGATACTGACGCTTTCGGCTTTGGTTAGGATCAAAGGGATTTTAATCTATTCTGAATCCTATTATCATTTCAGTACTTTGTTGATTAACATTTAAAATTCACGAGTATTTCCATAGCCCTGGTTTTTAGCTTTACTTAGGTTACAGCGATGAGTAGGTACCTACATAGGTAGGTTGAGAAGAGGCCTACATAGAAAATGACTAAGATTGTGAGCGATATACAATTAAATTACGTGAGCAATTGTTTCTTGGCCTGAAGCAAATAAACTCACTGATATCAAATGTATAACAATGCTTTTACTTATAGCTACAATGCTAGTATTTTAACTTATCTAACCTTACTATTCTTTACTGACAGATTACCATCAGTCTTATAAATTGTTAAAAAGCTGGCTTCACAAAACATTTTTATACTCTATCGATACCTTCATTACCAACTAGGTCACTTATACATTAAAAACACCAAAAACGTAATCTTACGACCAAACTTATAGCCGTTGGTGATACCAACATAATAAAATCACAGAACCTCGCTTTAACAAAAGAATCTCTACACTGTAGCGCTCGGCCCGGTTCCCTTCCGGCAACCAGAGCCGGCATTCATTAGATTTTCCCGCGTGAAAATATTTTTCGCGAGTCCTCGCTTCCGGTATCCACAATCGGTACCAACATTTAATCATTATGCATTGTGTTATTTCCACAAAACTGTAGTACCAACATGGTGGTGTGAGAAAAAATTAAATATTGTATTTTCAAAAGCAACCCGTTTTTGTACGAAACATATTTTTAACTCCATGAAGGATGTATCTACATTTTATGCGATTTTTTATATTCAATGAGGAAGGTACTTGATTTAAACAAAAGTTTGATATACAAAGCCTTCAGGCAAGTTTATCGAGTAGCTTTATCAATGATAAATTCCGAGTGCCTATCGATTGATAAAATTTTGTGCATACTGCATATCAAAAATGACTAGTTTTTCACTGTTAACGATACAAAACCGGTTAATTTTAATGTAAATTTGATTGATTAGTCAAGACAGTTATATAAATTGCTACCACCTTTAATGAATACTTACAACTGCGACGTGAATATTTTGTTGAATTTTCGTCGTAACTTTCCTTTGGGTTGGTACTATTCACAATAACATGACCTAAATAATTTAGGTGATCGTCTTCTGTCTTTATCATAAGATACTTCTACTCTTGTTACTAAAGTCCTTTGGTTGTTCTAGAATCTAGAAGATTTCAAGACGAAGTTTCTTGTGAAGATCAAAGCAAAACTTTATCTTGTTCTTTGACGGTGTTAAATCAGAAATGGGAACTTGAGTTTCAATGTTAATTACTTAAATGGCCTGAATAAGAAGACGTTTTTTTCCTAATTCAGCAAAGAAAGTAATTGAATTTAGTGCTAAACTAAAAAATTGCGATTTCCATTTTTGTTAAATTTTTAAGTAATTTAACATTCCTAGTTCAATAAACTCAAAGGAATCACTATAATTTTATTTCATATCTTACAAAAGGCGTGACCTGAAGTCTTCCTATGCCATTTTTTAGCTTTGATTGAACAATATTTCATAATGTAAATATTTTTTTGTTATAAAAACTGCCCAGACCTACATATTTTAAATTTGTATTTCTAAAGAATTACAAACTTTATCATTAATTATACACACAAATATCAAGGAAGTTTGTACTACTTAAATTGTAGGTATATGCGCGATACCTATCCAAAAAACGAATTAGCATTCGTTGCATGTATTATTAAAAGTAATATGCAAATATTATATGTACCTAACAATAATATTGGTATGACTATTAATGTTCTGGTCTAGTTGTGTAGATAATAAAAAACAAGTTCTGCCTTACCTCATAGTTATTATATGAACAAAATATGTAGAAGTTCAGTCGATCATTGATTAATTGTTAAACGGTTAAATGTGTGAAGCCAATTAAAATAATAGCTGTGTGACCAAGCGTAGGGCAAAAAATAACGTGTTCATCAATCAGGCAGCTTGAAATGTGTTGATGGTTAAGGATTATTAAGTGTTTTTTCAATATTTGTGGCAAAGTCAAAAATTTGTTGGTAGTGATTTTTGATTATTTTGAGGTTTTTTTTATAAAAGTTGACAGATATATTATAGAAATTAGAGTCCTTCTGAAATATGAAGACAGGTCCCATATAAGAAATTCGTCAAACTTAGAATTTGACTAAACTCAATTGAATCGATGTTTACATATTTATAACCAAACGATTGAAGTAAAAATACCCACTTACCTTCCTACCAACGTTTTCGAATTCAACTGTCCATATCAATCCATCTCATCTATCCATTTTCCTTTTAAAACCGAACAATGCGCGTCTCGTACGCTTTCCTTGCGCGGGCGCATGCACTTGTGCAACCACCCAGTAATAGTGCGTACACGTAATTTATGTGACGTGGTGCGTTGTTGGTAACAATTTAGTATTCTGATAAGCGTTGTAGAGATCGAAACGATGGCAAGACGGCTTGTTTGGAAGAGAAATTTGGTTTATTAGATTGTTTTCTTGTTTTATAAAAAATAATTGGCAGACGTTTTACAAACGTCTTATTAAATAATGAAGCCTAACGATTGTTATAATATTTCAAACTTTAACTTATAAGAATAAAACCCGGCTGTCACTCACAGTAGCCTTATGTCTGATAAAACTTATCGAAAATCAGAAGGCATATAACTTGGACACTTAAGGGAAATATCGAAAAATAATTCATTTAATAAAAAGTCTTGTTGTGATAAATATTTAATAAAGTGACGAATAGTATAAAATATTACAAAAGTAGTTTAAAGAGCATTCACAATTTGGACTCAGTCCAGTTGGTCGGGATCCAAATTTTAACTTTTACTCTAACTTTAGTATGATTCGTTAACCTTTTGCGTAGAATTTTAAACTCATATTACCATTGACTACGGAATGTCTGTGTTCGTAGTAAACTACGAAATATCGTAGCATGGGGACCTTTATTGAATAATAATTTCGTAGCAGTTGCAGGTTATATTTTTAATTTAATGTTTACTATGGAATACCTTACAGGTACATAAACTTATGATGAAAATAAAATTGCAGTGTATTAAAACCTCTGACTATACTCTTCTTCCATATTAGGGTTAAAATCTATCGAAAATACAAAAATCTTACCAAACCTACATTTGATGAATAAACAATATATGATATAATACAAATCTTCAATGAATGATTCATTTCCACTGCAATGTAAATTTAAATATTGTTACAAACAAAACTTAAAAATTCGCAGTCGTCATAGTTATGTTGAAAATGAAAGTAAAAAACCGAATATACATTAATGTATGGTTTCAGTTCTCACGTGTGAATATAATTTCGTTAAATAAAACCTTCTTATGCAGTGTCATGTTGGATATATTTTTCTTCTTCAAAGGCATTGTCGGCTTCTTTTGTGTAAAGTAGGTATAAATTAGGAAGGCCCTATAGGGCATAGGAAGGCTTTCACGGTAAATGTGGTGTCCTTGATAATATCTATACTAACATTTACATGAATAAATCTTTTGTGGCTGTGAACCAAAGGGTATTTATTTGAACCTATAGGTAATAATGCCCTTAGCAATGGGCAAATTTGTGTTTTTTCCAAAAAAAAGTTTTTTTTAAAAGTTATTACTTTTATAAAAATAACCACATTTTAAGAAAAAAAATATATTTCTATGGATTCTACTAACTTTTCCTAACCTAAATGCATTTTTAAAAATAAAGGAATATTTCAAGTACAGAAAAGAATTGACGTGTTTGAAACGCTCTACATTTTTTTCACCGGTTACCTTCGTGAAAAAACCAAGTTGTAGGTAAAAAAACACATTATGAGCTAACCTTGGCTTTAAAAGAAGTGGCAATTAAAAAGTTCTCACGTTGGGTAAAAGACGCTTTCGATTTCATTTTTTGCCGTCTAAATTATATGTTTTTTTACGTAATATATGACGGATTATTATTCACACAGATAACTTTCCTATGTGCTAGATGTTTGTGTCACTATTAAGCACAGATATATATATTTTTCTCAATAATTTACAGCTACCGAGTCCTTATTTTATAAAATTTAATTTGTCAAATTTTCTACCCCACGCTCAAAGATAAAATTTTGTTAAAAACTATAATTTTCTCTACATTTATTTCTGCACCAACACGCTGTTCCTCCCTAAACTTGAAATCTTCCATTCGAGAATGAATTTTAAAATTATTACGTCATAAAGGAGTGAGCACACTCACTCCTCAAGTCCTTTCTGTAAATATTTACGTAACGTTCCTTTCATGTAACGGCTGCGGCTTATCCTGGCAACTTCTAATTATATTTAAATTGCCAAAACATTTTCCACCATATCTACTTATGTTAAGGGTTATTTTGGGCAAGATATAAGTAGATATTATTCTTTAAGCTTTCGTTGGGTTTAAGTTGACTCATTTGGTTTGTCAGATATTTTTGGCGGGAATTGTTGTATACATTTTTGTGTGAATATGACTATTTAAGGTCTATCTATATTTTATATGTCCACTTTTTAGTAATCTACGTATCGTTAAAAAGCCCTTATAAATAAAATTGAAAAAATAATTAGGCTAGCTGTTATAAAACATTAAATATAATTTAAAAACACATTATATTTCATGCATTTGTTGATTAACCTCTAACGAGCTAAGAATTAATCCCTAGGTAAATTAAAATTAGTGAAAATGTCACAATTGTCATTTTCGCTAATGTGACAAGTCCCGGTGGCGTGACATGACACAGAGTGACAGTTCGCGGGTGCGCCCAAAGTGTGTCATTTTTGTTAATGAGCTGCGAAGGTCCCGGAACTGAAACCTTCGTGTAACATATAGTTGTAATTTAAAATACGTTTATTATTTAAATAGTTTTTTTTTGGTTAAGGAAATTTCGAAGAATAACGACTACCTATGTGTTGCTTTGCTTATACGTTGTTTTCGATTATAGTTTTCCTGATTTATTATTAACTTACTTCCAATTTGGTTACAAAAATGCTAGTCTTTAAAAAGTTTTCTACGTGTATCGATTCGATTGACGCTACATTATTATAATTAATAAATGCATAACAAATATTTCGTGCGTGTTTAACCTCAAAGTGTTTCGTGACTTGCATTATAATTCTGATTGAAAATAATCTACATGTGAAAAAGGGTCCTAAATGTCGTCATTGGTGACAACTTAGTGGTTGAAAAGCTATTTCCGTTCCCGCCCTTATTGCCTGAACTTTAATAGCGTTATAAGTTAAATAAAAAGTACAGTAGGGTTTGTTTGAGTTACTGAGCCAAACTTTAAAACATTTTGGGTACCCATACAAAATTCAAGTCGGTTCCCTACTTAATATTGGTGTAAACTTTGCTTTCTTTTAATTTGACTGCAAGTATTACACGTTCATATAAATAAACATTAAGGAGATATCTAACTTCTCAGATTAACGCGATCATTACTTAAAACTAAATTAGTTTTAAGGGTTATAAAATATTTATCTTTTAATTAACCTGTCGGTAAATAAAATCAAAATGAAACAACGCGTCATAATCCGTTAAAATGAGTTTTACACCAAACATCTACGTAATTTTCGTTCTAAACAAAAACTCAGCTGTTTTACAACCACAAATCAACGTCACCGCTGTTTGCTCTAAAGGTCCTTGCACACGATCAATCCTTGTCATATTGTCATTCCCATTTTCCGTTGAACGTACACATTTTACGTTTGTATGCACATTGCATAAATAAACTAGACGTATGGTATGGATCGGATCTAGTGCGCGCTTCCCCCCACCGGAGTGATTTGAGGCCACAAACCAAATTGTCTACTTCCTTGCCAACTGTTTCACACATAATTGCACCCTACACTCATAAGCATAAGTCATAAAATCAAACGGCGATGCCACGAGTCGGGAATAACTCTAAAGTACAGGATGGGAAATATTGTAGAGCACAAAATTATAGTTTTTTATGTAAGAAGGGGAGCAGTTACGGTTTAATTTTAAGTACTATTTGTAATCACAATAAATTTTAATATACTAATGTGACTCACAGAATTCATTAGGCAGTTGCCTCCGTAACGTATATTTTTTGATCGTACAAAAACATGCAAGGTAACTGTTTCAGGAAATGTAAAACAAACAAAAGCAACAAAAATTCCCTTCTCAATTTACAAATAGAAGATATACCTAAAAACAGTAGAAAATGGTTAAATAGAAATATTAAACGAATAGAATGCACTTGATTGACCATTTACTCCGGAAGACCGGAAGTTCTGTATTTTGTTCTTAGAGAGTCTTTCATAGTTAGAACTATGTTTATTTCATGGGGTGATAAAGGCCATCCATTTTTTTTTGTATAAATAGTAATTAAACTCATTAACCCTATACCCAGGAAACTCATTTTATTTATTTTATAAAGAATTGTGAAGTGGTATTTGTCGCTTAAGGTTATCGCTCACACATCAGCTGATGGCCCAAGAGTGATGGTTTAAATTGTAAGTAAAACTAAAACACAATTTGAGTTGAAATACCTAATCCAGTTAATATACAATTCAGTACAAAAACCTTTATTTTTATCTTAACGTTACGATCACTCCAGCAGTCTTTTTCACCCGGATTATGTTAACACATTTTAAACAAGACTTTGAGGGTGTTTGTTTTTAAAACATTTTTTCATCTTAATTATTAGTGATCAGACAAATAATTTGAAATACAATCAAACACTTAATAACATACTATGATGCTGACAAGCTAATGACGGTTGTTATTAAATATTTTATTGATTACGATTGCGTGCCATGCATTGCGATTTCATATACCCCCATTAGTCCCTAACTTTAATAGGATATAGATTCATTAAATAGGTATCAGCCTTAATTGTAGTAATGGATTTAAAAGCATGGCTCATATCACTACATTTCATTGTAATTAATACTTCTAATAGGTATGTATATGAAGCCATATAAGCTTATAAAACCATCAGGTATTTCAAAGTTTGACTACGCTTTGATATTTAAACCAATTACCAAAGCCAAAACTTCAACACTTGTGACATTTCTATGACAGTGTATTTATTATTTTAAATGGAGAACCCCAACAGGAACAATCTATTTTTCATGTAAAGTATAAAATCTTTGAGTGAAAAAAAAAACAGTAACAAAGTCTATAAAGTTTACACGCTCCTTGACAATAATTAAATTCTTAATCCAGAATCATTGACATTCTGTTTCGTAATTACCTTCTTTATTAATAAGTTATTGTTAACTAGACTTACACGTCCTTGTGCTATAAACACAATAACTAGCACCTGCACAAGATGACTATCGATATTGATTATTATTTTTAAAAGGAATACTTTCGCTAGCTTTCCTTTACTGAGGTTATTTTCTGTAATGAGTTTGGTAAATTCGTTTTTAATCGATTTCAAAGAAGACTCGCAATTCGTCGGAATATTTTTTTGATAGTTACTACTAAATATACACAACCACATCTTTGTATAAATTACCACATTGATCTAGGGTTAGGTTACTACTTACTTCCATGAAAAAGCCTTGATTATTTTCAAGTTGAGTCTCTATCTTACAGAAATTCGTCTTGAATCGCTGGCTGAAAATATGTATTCCAAAGAGTTCTTAACCACTCAGGGAAACTTTGCTGCTAATTTGTTTGCCCCAAGCTAACTTAAAATTCCTTACATTATAACTCACGATCTTTTTAAGCCCTTAAGGTAACGCAAAATTTCCCAACATCATAACGAGGTTCGCCCACGAAAATAGCTTTCTACAAAGTGACTAGCATTCTGAAAGTTGTGCTCTGCCCGTAAATAGCTTGTCGACAACTTCGTTAGTAAGCTCCGTTGCAATTCGCTGAGTCGGCTAAGCCTCGCTTCGAGTCTTGAGAGTCCTGCCCCCATTCGGCGAGAGTGTACACTCCTTACAGTCATCTTGTCAACTCGTGACGAGAGTGTGGAGACGGTCGTTTGAAATATGGCTGAAATTGTGGTCGAGTTGAGAATGTAGTAGGAGTTAGAAAAGGAGTAACAAATTATTATTTCTTTAAAATATTGGGTTTTGTGATGTGTGGTCTAAATAGATTGGGGTGTATTATCATAGTTTGTCATTTTTATGAACTTAAGGTTTCAGTTAGGGGAGAAAAATATTTCCATATGTTTAATTTAATTATAGCTATTTGTAGTTTTTTTTTCGCGGCTAATGCCGTTAGGATACCAGTTTTAAAATAAAAAACCTTACTTAATTTAGTTTGTTACTTTAATATCTTTACACAAACGTAAAAAAATAAAATATTTCCCAAAAACATAAATAAGTTAATATATTGTTATAAAAACAAGTATCCATAATATAACACCTAAACTACTTATAAATATATTGCAATTATTTCGTACATTAAATTTACACTTCCATTTTAAATGTTAATTGAGTTTCGACGAAGCCTTGTGAGAAATTGCGGGAAACCAATCAAACAGCTTATTTACTCAGATTTTGCAACACTGGAAAAGCACCTTCAGAAGAATTTTAAAACAAGATGCTGAAGGGTAGGCCTATTAAAATCCATGAAGCAACTTGAAAATTTCATAGGTATCTAATTATTGTGGGTAATATTTGTACCTCCCTAATTTATCATGAAAACAATCTCAAGCTTTAAGGTAGATGAAAATATTGAAACATTATTTAAAGCATCAAATAATCAAACTTTGAGTTGCTTTTGTTAAGACTATGATAACAAATTATTGACTTTAAACGTATTTTTCTTCTTTCGTTTGATGAATATGCACTTTGCATCTAGTATCAGAGTTTCTTAGAAACCGCCTTTTTAGGGCCTCTGACATGGTTCCTGTAGGGTAGTGACCACCCTACTGTCAGTATTTTTCAAGCCGCATGTCTACTAGGCACCTGATTTGGCTTGACGAGTAGGTACGAAGTGGAAAAGTTAACGTGACGAAGCAATTTAAAAATTAAAAAAAAAAATTGCATTTGAAGGTGCGACAAGACTTTCAACTATAAAATCCAAAAGTAACATGAAAAATTTTGTTTGAAAAACCAAACTACAGTTAAGGAAAATAAAACTTTGTTAGCTCATGATAGAGTACGCAATAAATTGGTCTACTTTTAATCGAAATAATAAATCGAGGCAACGAATTAAATGACGTATCGTCGATATATGTGAATGTTGTGTTTTAATTAAAATTGCAACGTTATTGAGGTTGCTTTGTTGCTCATATTTTAATCTGACTATTAAAAAAGACAAGGCTTGATTGGAGAGTTCGTGTTTTTATTCAGATTTTATAAAATGTTTAACTTTTGCTATTTTGCTAATTAACCTTTTTTGTCGTGTATATTTGTACGTGAATATGCCTATGTTATATTAATAGAAGTACCTTGTACATACCGATACATATTATATAGTACTCCCATATTATCTAGCAGTATTAAGATGCAATAGTGTCGTCGACCCTAAGCAAATTAAGAAGATGTCCGTGATTGCTCCGTCTTGATTTTATAATTTTAATAGATTATGGATTCAAAGCTGAAAACTTTAGCAGAGAGTTTTTTCAAGAAAATATTATTACCTTCCGACATATAGGTAGGTAAATATCGAGTAGGTAAGTATCACAAAAAGCAAGCTCAATGATAAATGAGTTCCCCATTGATTATTTTTTCATTCGAGCTTAGAAATTCCCCCTTGGGAATACGGGAGTAGGTAATATCGGTCTTCCTTATTTTATTTTATAAATATATGGTTTTATAGATTAAGTATGGGCGGGTAACAAAAGCTTTCGAAATTTTTGAAATCCGGGAAAGGTGCAATAATTGACCTGGTAAATGATAACAAAATTTAGTCTTATTCAGAAAAAGCGTTTAAAAACTTGGCAAAATCAATAATAGGTTTGGTTGACGCAAACAAATCACTTAAAAAAAAAGAAAGTTGGCCGAATGACATGGTTAGAAAAATAATAAGTAAATAGGCAAAATATTTAATACAATTGTTAAATAAAATAACGTACTTATTTGAATTTTAATTATCCAAGTAGGTATGGGACAAAATATTACCTAGGTATCTCTACCAAACACAATTTTTTGTATATCTACGTTTTATTCTTCATCCACAAAAGTTCTTGTAAACAAACTTTTTTACGGTTGCCCCACATATGATGCAGGATATTAACCCCTCAACTGACATGTACAGTCGTGACGAAATTAACAATGTTTATATTGAGACAGGGTAGTTTTATAAGGTTGTTGTCTTATAAACATTGAATTTTTCACTCATCTTTTGTTTATTGTCTTATTACGTAAACAATCTTGCTATGTTTTTCTTAGAGGAAAATTCAATTGAAAACATGGAAGGTCATCTTTTTTTTCTTTGTAAATTGTTTTTATTTTGTGTAAAGAAAGAAACTTGGATTATAATAAAGTGGCATCAGTTGGGCAGGTCGCGATTAATCAAGATTAATTTATTTAATTCTGCTTATTCAAAACCGAGTGATTACTGTTTTGTAAAAATACAAACAAGTGTTAGCATTATTGAACTTATAGCCTATTCACAAATTTACTGATCAAGGCTACTTATATGTATACAATTTTGACTATATCATTTAACAGATAGGTAAGCAGGTAAGATGTATTCCAAATAATTGTAAAAAAAATAAAAAAAATGGGCAGTGCAACGCAATGTAGAGAATTTTATATACCTTTATATATAGGACGAGCACTTTATTATTATTTTTCGTCGCACATTAATAAAATCAAACTAGTAAGTATTAAAGTATGTTTATTTGTTTTCTTTCAGGTTCTGACTAAATTCAGCCTTGTATTCGAAGCAAAAAGAATCGACAGCAAACTCCCGCCCAAATCGGAGTACCAAGTGATTGATCAATCAATCGCTCGGTCAGCCCGTCTCTCAATTCCTCCGGTGCGCTCCGGGGGTTAAGCAGGCCGTCAAAATAGCCAAGGTGTCTCCGATCAAGTTGTCAGCGATGGACAGCAACTCGGTGTCGCCAATGCCGGAGTTGGCGCCAATCGCGGAGTTTGACAAGTCGCCGCCGTCGCCGCCGAACGAGGAGGTGCCGATGGACGACCTCCCCCCGCCCCCCGCTACGATATCGCAGCCTGAGGGGAAGAAGATGAAAGTGTGAGTACCTGCTTGCTACTAGGTATAGGGTAAAGCGACTTATTTTGCCCCCATACACGTCGTCTACGTCTACTCAAAAAAATCATTTCGTACCTAATATTGTAGCGTAAGTATTTGCTGATAATATTATGTCGTTTAAAATTATTATTTGTTCTTATTAAAATCTTAAATAAGTATTTTCATTCCGGTAAGTAATCAGTTGAAAGTAAGGGAAAATGAAATTATTTTTTTCTTAAAGGATTCTTAAATTTTTTAAAAAGTATTTCATTCTAGGCTAGATTAATATAGTTACAAAAGAGATATGATTTTATCAGTTCGTCATGATTAGAGCAATGGCTTTTCTAAAATCTAATTACTTAACGTGTGTCATGTTAATTGATAACACAAGACAGTCTGCAAACTGCAAAATGGATCAAACAGACGTCATTACGTAGAGCACTGAACTTTATGTAGTTTTTCAACACACTTGCTCAGAAAGTGAGCCTTAAATCACCGTTTGGAGGGCCATAAGCCGACCTATTACACACTTGTGTATAATAATATTACACACTAGTGCATAATACATATAACGATCTGTACAAAGTTAAGGTAGTGCCTTACTGCAAATTATATAGTAGTAAACAGAGCATATTCAATTTGATCGGATAAAACAGTTTTTTTTTGTAACAACAAAGAGGTTTTATGCCACTGAAAATCTATTTGTATATTTAGAATAAATAAATGTCTCCATGTTATAAAAATAACATAAATTATTATCAAATTATTGATAGTAAATTTGTTACAAAATAATAGTATTTTATCTCCAAACATTTTATATATTTTGTATATTTGTATAGTATATTTTGAAACAGGCTGTATGTCGGCTGGTTGGCGCGTGCAAAAAAAAGTTGAGCGTCATTTCCCGAATTCTTTATATTTTATTTACATGGCATTTGTTGCTGTGTAGGAAACTTTTTATGCAAAATATAATTGTTTTTCCTCGCAAATGTGTTGAAAAAGTGCGTATGGTACTCGTGAGCAACATGTTCATTATACACTTGGCTGATTTACGCCCTCGCCTGCGCCTGCGGCTCGGGCTGCAACCCTCAGCCTCGTGCATAATGAACAACTTTGCACACTTTTTATTTTGTTTTATATACAGGGTGATTGGGAATGCGATACATTCCTTCTAAGAGGTTAAAGTAGAGCTTATTTGCAGTCAATTAAGTCAAATTATGCCATGTCCGAAAACTAATAATTTCTGAGATATGCAACATTTAAGATTTTTTATAAAAAATCCCATTTTCGAAGTTCAAATGAATCCTTTTAGCCAAAATTTCAAAATTAAGTTTAGTGTTTTGTTGTTTTATGGTAGCTTGATAACTAAAATGACATGTTAGATTCAAATTAGCTAAAAATAATTGTCCTTATTTTAGAAAAAGTGAAGAAACCAAGAACAACTTTTCAAAAAAGTTAAGTCTTATGGCAATAAAAAGCGATTTTCTAAAAAAAAGTCCAAATAATGTTGCGTACAAATTCCATAAAAAACTTCCCCAATTCATTTGCTACTCAAAAAGGTACATTTGTCATACTAAAACTAAGTATTTGATTGACAACTCTACTAATAAAAGCAGTAACCTCTCTCTTAGAACGCCTCTAATTTGTGGTTACAGCGCACTTTTGCAGTGTTTTCTTTGGTTGATGTCGCCGTCGTGCACAGGCATAATGCAATAACATTTAAGACCTGCCGTTAAACCAATAAATTTTCTGAAAAGCCAAGCCTTCAAGTGTGTAGCTTTTGCGGTTAATTAAAATAAAAGAGTATGCTGAGTGCGGAAAAAGTTACTTCTAATAAAAGAAAGAAAGCCAACTATGTACATCTTTTTCATTAAGAACTCTTGAAATGGAATCATTTAGGATCCTTGCCTACGAAGACTTTTTGTAGCGATGCTGTCGCGCGTTAAGTAAACGCATGTTAGTCGCATTTGCAACGCGCTACATTATCGCAACTGTATCGATGCAAAGACAATACTAACGCATTGTGACTGAATCGTGGCTATGAAGGCGAGGGCACGCAGTCAGCGACTGCTAGTCCATCGATGCGAACGCACGACAGCATCGCTACAAAAAGTTGCTGTGGGCAAGGGCCTTTTGTAATGAAGAATATCCAGACATTCTTCATATTTACGTATTGTGTAACGGCAACGCTGTTACAGCAAAAAAAGTAGTTAGAGTGTTTTCGGGGACGTATCGACGTCTCAGAAAAACAAAACTTGTATCCCCCCGAACAAGTGAATCTAGTATACCTAGAGTTTGGCGAAGTAGATGAAGAAATGATAGATGTTTTTCGCAGAAATCTAGCAACCACCACAAGAGCTGGCGACATCGACCAAAGAAAAAACAACAAGTGATGTGTAGTGATTAATGAAAAAGATGTAGTAAGCTTTCTTTCTTTTAATAGAAGTAACTTTTTCCGCACTCAGCATACTCTTTTATTTTAATTAACCGCACTTGAAGGCTTGGCTTTTTAGAAAATTTATTGGTTTAACGGCAGGTCTTAAATGTTATTGCATTATGCCTGTGCACGACGGCGACATCAACCAAAGAAAACACTGCAAAAGTGCGCTGTAACCACAAAGTAAAGGCGTTCTAAGAGAGAGGTTACTTCTTTTATTAGTAGAGTTGTCAATCAAATACTTAGTTTTAGTATGACAAATGTACCTTTTTGAGTAGCAAATGAATTGGGGAAGTTTTTTATGGAATTTGTACGCAACATTATTTGGACTTTTTTTTAGAAAATCGCTTTTTATTGCCATAAGACTTAACTTTTTTGAAAAGTTGTTCTTGGTTTCTTCACTTTTTCTAAAATAAGGACAATTATTTTTAGCTAATTTGAATCTAACATGTCATTTTAGTTATCAAGCTACCATAAAACAACAAAACACTAAACTTAATTTTGAAATTTTGGCTAAAAGGATTCATTTGAACTTCGAAAATGGGATTTTTTATAAAAAATCTTAAATGTTGCATATCTCAGAAATTATTAGTTTTCGGACATGGCATAATTTGACTTAATTGACTGCAAATAAGCTCTACTTTAACCTCTTAGAAGGAATGTATCGCATTACCAATCACCCTGTATAACAAAAAAGACTAACAAATATCTACCGGTAAAATATTAGAAGTAAATCTGTGAACACGAGAACATAAAAGTTTCAATAAGTAAATTTAGTTAATAAGTGCTGCCATCTATAAATTCACTGCCACGATATTTATAAAGCTAGTCCAACAAGAGGGGCACCAATACCATCGCGTGCGTGCTTAGCACGTTCGTGTCATCGTCGTGGTTTATTATTGTACCACCATAAAGTTACAGCCACTATATACTAGATGGCGTTAGCATAAATGATCTATATTGCCCGCGAAAAATAGAAAAGTCTAAAAGTTTTTTACAAAAGTGCCTAAAAGTATGTAAAGTTAAGTTTTCTTAAAATTTTAAAGTCTTTAGTTCAAAATTTAATTTCGTGGCACGTATTTCGAAAAACCTCCATCTGTCTCTTTCTAACTGGTGAAAATTGAACAGTGTTCTCACTCACACGCAAGCAACTGGTTGAGTTAAAGTAGGGCGCATGCCGCGTTTGTCGTTTTGAGATCTCGGAGTGGCGTTACGACTGGCAACCAACTATCATGCTCATGTGATCGATTGCCACCGAACATTTTTTTAAGTTTCGAACTTAAATTTTGAATAGTGTTGTGATTTGTGCCTTTTTAAATATTTGTGGTTCCTGATTTTGTGGTGTGTGTAACCGGCAAAAATGGCGCGAGGAAAAACTCAAACGTATGTGTTTTTTCATTTCTTTTAAAAGTTTTTTAAAGAGAAATACAAGGTTACTTTTACTTTCTGGTTTAAAAAACCAACGCAAAATTAATTATAATAATTTGTTTCGTAGATACCTACAATATTTAAAGTAAATAAATATTATTTTAATTAATATCAAAGTAAGTAAAAGTAAAGGTACAAACTTTGGTTTCTATTTTGTGAAGGTAGAGTTTGTTTTTTTTTTGTTTATTGGAAATAATTTATTGATATTAACTTTTTGAATATTTAAAAGTAATCAAGAAAATTTTGCTTATTTATTTCATTTTTCTCTTAGGAATATCTTTTCAGATATAAATTTATTATTAAAGAATAAAATATATATACCCTTATCATATTCGGGATATAGAACGTTAGAAATAAAGTATCCATCCCAAATACATTTCAAATTTATTTAAAATACTTTTCATCTACAAACTTGTTTTTTTTACCTTGGATATTTCACTGCGGGAACTAGATGGGATAATTGAGTTTAAATGAGTTCGTTTGCAGGAAGTACACAATTATGACTTATTTGGTATGTAGACAACCTGTCTGGCGTCAATTATGACAGGGGAACTCTACATATTTAACCATGGTTAAATAAAGTAACATTTTGCTCCTAAATTACCAACATGCAGACATTGTACCAGGGCTTCATATGACCTCGAAGCTATTATTTAAGCCAATGATCGCCCGTGGGTCACACAGGGACTGAATGCGCCAGGAAATGGGATTAAATTGAAACTGTTAGCGACTATGTACGCCTGGTACCTACATATTAAACACACAAAGAAAAATGATGTATAAAATCAATGTTTAAGATTAATTATAAATGCAATAAAAGATAAAGGCAATTGTAGAAATTAGAAAATAAGTAGGGTTCTTAATTCGATATAAACGTAACAAAATAACAAGTTTTGCTATTTTGATAAGAAAACCTGTCGCAACGAACGACGTAAACTTCTCGCGATAAATTAAACAATAAAGGTAATTGCAGACAAATTTTGTAATTCATTGGTACATTACTTGTTTTAGAAAGGGTTTCGCGTTATCGTTTACGTTCTATTTTCCTTAATGAAACTATTTCATTTTTTTATACTTAAAATTAATTTCTCATAGAATAAAGCTGTGGAAATATATCTGTGAGATGTACACATGTATGAGAGTATTGCGTTGTTACTATTGTTTATTCAATGATTATTCAACACATAATGTCTACTTATGAAGTGGTGTCAGTATATGTTTTTCACATAAATAATGGCATTGGCACCAATAGCTTTTTTCCGTTAATAATCCATAGGATGCACATTCCTTTTTTAGTTTCGTAGAGAATTCGCACAATTTAAGTATAGAGTGTGATTGGCGACACAAAGAGTTGACTCTGCGTATAATGTGCTCGTTTACAATTTTAAGTTTTTTTATATTGTTCTCTTGCATTTGCAATTATTTGCACAATGGTGCCGATTCTGAGGTAATATTCTCGGAACTAATAATATTTTTATTTAAAGTAGCCAACAATAGTGCACTGTGTAATATGATGTACTTAAGCAATGATTAGTCTTATCGTCAGCGCATTTTATAACAATAAAGATTTAATATTTTTATTTAAATATAAAAGTTTCATAACAGATTTAATAAAACTATAGGCAAAACTCTACAGTGCGGCTTACCCTTAGCTCTATACATCTTATCTTTTAAACACACTTTGTATAGCACCAAAGTAGGAACTAGATCAATGCATCTCCACCACTAATACTTACTTGTCAGGTAACTTGTACCAGTAGTGAGAGCATCCGCTTTGTGACTTTCAACATACTTTTTTATGACCGTAATCACTAAACTACATGCATGGATTTATAGCGGAAACCACCCGATGAAACGTGATTCTGTCTTGTTTATATTGTCCATATTAATTATACCTATGCAAGGCTGCATATATGCCTTTGACAAAGCAACCTCGTTAAAAAGTCAAAAGGCGTAAATAACCTTATTATGTTAGGTAAACGATGTTATAGTTATTTCAGTTTAAACAGGTGTCTTTTTCTTATTTATCAATAACAATTGAATAATAATAGATTAGAAATTACATTGTTTTATTTTCTTGCATTTTAATTTCGATAACAAAAACCTTAGCAACCTTTTAGGAATTGTACAATCGATTGCTTTTAAATAGGCTTTTAATACAAAAAACAGATAAAACCTTTCCAATAGAAAATAAACATAAAACGTTGTCTAAAAGTAACACAGTGGATCGACAACTGCATACGGTACCCTACAATTGCTCGATGCACTTATAGGGGAATATTGTTTGTCCATTACTACTTGTTATAATTATAGGATATGAGGGGACGATATAGCTATATTCATATATGTATAGTTCATTAATAACACCACACCATAGATACGATCGATTGCAGTAAACCCACGAGCATTAAGGCGGAAAACAACAATCGTTTTATGGTACAGCCCTATTCATTTTTTATTTTCTAGTTTTTTTTTCGTAAAGTCTGTTAAAAAGTAAGCTTTGATAACTGTCTTAACTTAAAAAAGATAAATATGTCTTTATCATTGTAAATATCTACTATAAAATAATATTTATTTTCTAACCAAAAGACGTCCACTATTGACCTCTTCTATAGATTTAAAAAATCTTTAGTCAAATAAAAAAGCTAATATTTATTTATATATTTTAGGTTCTTAATAATAATTAGTAACGTAAATATCTCCTGCCAACCACTAGGCAATATTATTTTTGAGATTAAAACATTTTTTTTTTTTATTTAAAACTGTAGGTGTGGCATTGCCCTAATTTTAAACGCCCAAGCTCGTGTAGCGTTGTTAAAATAGGCGTGATAATGTGGTGAAAATAACGGAAAGAGTAAAAATAGTGTTTGCTTTGTGTCGGTAATTCTCTTATTTATTTACTAAATTAAAATGCTTTCTGTGTTATTGCTTTAGAGCAGGAAATTATTAGTGTATGTTCACTGTTGATTGGTCAATATATATTGGTGGTAGGTATTTATTTTCTTTTTATTGAGAAAATTTGTACTTCAAACAAAGGCACATAATGGTTTCAAAACTGTATGAGGAGTAAATTTTTGGAACGTTGGTAAAATCATGTGATTAAATGATGTTGCTAGCTAGAACTCCATGAAATATTAGAATATTTTGGTACCGTAAAAGATGATTTACTTATACTTTTTATAAAACTGTTCTGAATAAAAACAAAGTTTAGTTAGTTGTAACCAGTTGTTTACCAATCACACATGCTAGTTGCAGTTTAACCACTTGTACTAACTCACCGGCAGCTAGACCTTGTGTTCATTGGCATATCCTTTGTCTCCTGTATTTATATTACGACGGTTTAAAAGACGTCTTGGGTATCTTCAGAATAACAGAGACAACAATATAGGGATAACACTGAATGGTTGGAGTTGGAATTGGATTGATTTTATATGTCACTGGCAAATTCTCAAATTTATTATTTCACAAGCTGCATACTCCGTTTATAAACACTCGTCAAATTGTAAGACTTCGATTTTGGTTAAAAGTGACCATAATATAGACGTTTGTTTCACGATTCACGTGTGTTTGTGATATTAAATTATAAATGCTTGTATGTAGGTTTTTTCATGAAAATAAAAACAAAATCGTGATTTAATAAAAAAATTATGAACATTATTGTGTAAAATGCTCATAGCTTTTATGTATTTAGAATTTGTTTAATATTTCGTATTTAAAAGGACATTTTATTCATTCATCAGACAGTATCTTCATCGAAATAAAATTAATTGAAAAAATAAAAAATGTGTAGTTATAAGGAAAACGGGTAAAACGAAGTCACGACTTTGAAAGATCGAAACCACTTTTTACCTACTTTTTAAAGCGAATTCGTTAATCGAGACTGCTGTTTTTCTCAAATTGTTTTTTTATTTAATTACGAGGTTAAGAACCTTTTAGGGCATCTTTTTTGCACCAGAACTCTAGATGTTTCTAGAAGCTCACAGAACTCTATTTACAACTTAATATGGCGTCGTCGTAGCTACTTGATATAGGTATCTATATTCCATATTTGAATATATTTTGAAGTCAGACTGGCTAAGGGAGACTAGTTTCACATTCCTAACAAGATCTCACTATACGTATGTATCTTTGCCTGGGGGAGTACACTTGAGAATTTAATCGTATGAATTAAATATATGAAATGGTTGCATATAAGTAAATATTTTTTAGCTTTATTGTGTAACATTTGTTGTTTGTTAGATACTTAACGAACTTTACAGCCAAAAATATAGCTATAGATCTTTAAATATTTCGTCCTCAAATAGCTCTGCTACTAATAAAATATCCATCGTTACCTATCTTTAAATAGTTCACTTGAAGGTAAAATATAAATAAAATCACGATTTCTGTGAAAGGAAAAGGTACAAAGGGACGCCCCCCACCCCACTGCCAAGCCCCGAGGGTTAATATCGAAATACTTTGCGAACTCGGAAAACGATCTGTTTCTACGTTTTGGGAAATATTTGTTTTATGTGGACAGAGGATGTTATTTATTTTATGAAATTGTTTGTATTTGATTGACTGTTATCCTACTAATATTATAAATGTGAAAGTTTGTGAGGATGTATGGATGGATGGATGGATGGATGTATGGATGTTTGTTACTCTTTCACGTAAAAACTACTGGACGGATTTTGATGAAACTTTACAGTAATATAGCTTATACATCAGATTAACATATAGGGTACTTTTTACCGCGGGAAAACTTTTCATTCCCACGGGAAACCGACTTCTACGCGAACGGAGTCGCGGGCGGCCACTAGTTACAAATAATCTTCGCAATTACCTACTACTATAATTACTACATACTAAAGCAAAGTAATAAAATATAGCATAAAGTACCTATTTGAATAATAAATGTAAAGGTTTAAAAGCAGTTAGATTAGTAGATAATTTCCTATTTTACGTGCTTTTAACAGATATAAGTTAAGTTAGTTCGTTGCACCGTCTCGGACTTGTAAAATCACTGTAAGGGCCCTTGAATTAGTCTAATTAGAGGCGCGCATGCGTAGAAGATATAACCCGGACAAGTTTAGATGGTACTTCGTTTGCATGAACTAGCATTTGATTTGTGTAGATTGTATAAGCGAGGGAGTATAAATGACTGGTAGACGCGGGAAAAATTATCCTTAGAAAAATGGCGTCTAATGTATATTTTTTTAATAATCATCTTCCTTTTAACATAGTCGCTTGGTTTTATACTTATTGTTCAATGACAAAAGAAGTGATAAGCTTCAATAATTCGCTGTGCCAATTACCTGCTTTCTAGAAATACGACAGAAGTTTAAATTACAAATGTTAAGAGCTTAACTATAAACTTAAAGTGCCCACTAGTCCAGTTTCAGTTATCTATAGGTATGCAATAAAAATGTTAACTAAATGATCACAAAATTGTACAGTAATAGGAAAGTATTTAATGTCAATTTACACCATGAATGGGTGCCAACTTTTTTTTTATAAAAAGACGTATGTAATAGGAAGGTTCAGAGTCTATTTCTAAGCCGTCTAATAAATTTATCTGACATTTGGAAAATTCTGCTCTTCAAATCAACCAAATTTATGATCATTTAAACCAAAATACTAGAGCAAAGAAAACTAATCAATTGCAAAGTCGTTAAGTGTCAATGTTTTTGACCACGTTTGCGGTTTTAGATAGTTAGCTGATATGGTCAAATCAGGTAGCACAAACATGAAATTCTAGACTCATAATGTCATTGTTTACATGTTGGTATATGACGCATCCTCTCTTTAATCGGTGAGCGTGCATTATGAAACCAAATTATATCTCTGCATCATGTGAGTAAGTATGTAGGTGATGATCAAACAAACAAAAGATAGCGACATATTGGGCCATAAGTTGGGTATTTAAAAGGATTTTTTTAGAGCAGGTATTGTCTTCTATAACTCGTTTTCTTATATAACTCGTTACTGATTCTAATTTTTTACTAAATGTAAGCTTGTAAAAACTTTAAATTAATGGGAAGCCTTTTTACGGAATATTCAACTCTACCTAGTTAATTAATACTTTCGTATCTTTCATAAAATAATTTCTGATGTTTATGGCTTTCTTTTAAACATACGGTTTACCAGAAAATACCGTTTCAGTGTATGTTTTTGAAATAAGCATGTCGATCCATCATTTCAAGGTCATTAACAACATTTGTGTTTATTTTGTTCATGAATATCGGAGTTACATATATCAACGTAGGTAGATATGACATAATTACCCATGTACCTGCGTTATAGGAAGTACAAGGTTGAATAGAACTGGCCACAAAAAAAAGTCAACAGAGTGGAACTGTTGCGGCCATTGTGACAACTGATCTAGTTCTGTCACAATGACAGTTTTGTTTTTTTTGTACGCTCTGGGCATGCTTAGGCAAAGCTTAAAGCAATCTCTAAAGAACTCAAACTGGGGCAGAGACGAATTAGTGCTACGGAATATTTGAAATTTGGTTAGCAAATATTAGCTTTTTAATAACTGGCCCTGTTTTATTTGCTAACCTTATCGTTATTTAATATTACATACAGAATTATCAAGTCGGTATTAAGATTGCTGATAAAAACCTGCTTCCATTAGAAGTACAGGATACATGAAATTCAAATGTTCAGGTCTATGATATGATACGTTTTATGATATTCGCAATTTGCATAAATTGATTGGTGGTCGGCGCAGGCGTCGGTGTGGACACGGTAGGTGCGCGCGCGCAGTCAGTCGCGCACCCAACCGGCAAACCGATACACGTTCACCCGCAATGCCTAATTACATCCACATTAATTGTTTCATTTAACACTTTCGTTGCCGACGGTCGTGTCTATAATATTGTCCATGGCCTTGGAGGCAATAAATCTATCCTGAGTGCTCCCCAGTGTATGACGTCATAGTTAACCAGCTATCTGCCAGAATGCGTCAACGGTACCAGTTAAGGCACAAACCGTAAGTTCTTTTACTAGAGCGAACATTGAAAGTCGAAGCCCAGTGACCGATTTTTGCACATGACTGTACTTTTAAAAGTATACGTGCGGCCGTAAAATGCCTATTCCCTTTATGCATAATAGTTAGAAAGTGTCCAAGAGACCGGGCCAAGTTTGGAACAATGGCATTCTTGGGAGGCGCATGCGTGATGCGTTTCTTACGTAGTAGATAAGGGAAATATTTTATCAGCCGAACATTACCGTTGCTAGGTTTTTTCTAGTAAAATATTTATTTTCTCATTTAAATTGATGGTCTTGAATGAATTCTTCGATACATATTTTTGTAATGAGGTCTAGGAATTCATTTTTATTACATCCCTGTTTATTTATGCGCGTATTTTTTAAAGGCAAGGCCGACGTACAAACATTGTTACTTATTTAGCTAATTATGTACTTAATTAGCTAATTTTTTTACCCTTTTGTTGAATACCCTGGACAGGATTGGCAAAAACAGATGTAGAGTTCCAAAAAATTACATAAATATTATAGACATTTCCTAGCATAAATTATATTCATATAGTTAAATACATAGATACTGCTGAAGTTACTGCATGTGTTTCATGTTTTGCAACACGAGAGCTTGTTTGTCGGAAACTTGGCCCAACTACAAACAATTATTGTCTTGTAACCACACAAACCGCCCGAAGTTTCCTCTTATTATAACATCATGTACCTGCTTTCAGACTACGGCTGAAACTTTTGAAATAAAGAACTTTAATGCCTCCATTAAATATCGAGTTCTACAATTTTGAAATTCGAAAAGTTTAGAATTTCGAACTCTGAGTTTTTCACGCACGAAATAGAAAAAAAGGACGATCTATACAGCCAGTACCTACATCTTTATACTGTTATTGAAGTCATTTGCCAATAAATACGCATTTATTAGCATTTCTGACGTGGTCTGAATCAAGTGACATTTGAAACAAGTGGCCTTAATTGTTGCACTCGGGATGACATGCTCCTATTTATTACATCACACTGTGTAGACGTGAAAACGTGTTAGAAATATCAATATGTATTAGTTACTGTAGTTCATTAACAGTGTGTTCAGGATAGTGTTCACTTTAAGTAACATTGCTAAAAAGTGTTATATAAGTGCGTGTTATCCACACTAATCTGCGCTTAAAATAAGGTGTCTTTTAACTTCTCATTAGCAAATTTAAAGTACTTTGCGTGTATTTCACACGCACTGTGGGATCGAACCATAACAATCATAAACAGAAAACAAAATAATTTTGTTATTTTAAATTATATAATTAATCTCGGTTTCTTCATATTTAAATGAAAACAGCGGAAACGTATTAAAATGAAAGTGTTTTGTTTTACATTGGTAAATATTAGCTGTTTCATTTCTAAACTGTTGTTTGTTGTTATTTTTATTTCAAAAGTTAAACCATATAATTACTCCTACCTAAATTAAACAAATAAAATATCATGTTTGTGGATCCACTTAGGTACTACAGTGAGGTTATTACTTAATTTTTATTGTGGCTCAATTGTCATTGTTTATTTTATTTTAACTAAAGGTAACTATTATAACTCAGTACTAATTTAGTTTTATTAAATAGCAAATATAATGAATTAACAGCGATACTAGGTTTAAAAAAGCGCTAAAATTGGTCTTAAGACAGTCAACTCCGTGCTTATAATACAGCTTTACATTGGCTTTTTAAACCAATGTTTGCAGTAAATTGCAAACAAAACAACGACAACATCGTAGAACAAACGAAAAATAAAAACACAAAAAGATATGTTGGTTACAAAAACGTTACGTAGATCCGAAGTTGTTTTTTTTTTAAATTACCTTTATAAAATACGACATAGAATGTTTTTTCATAACTTATCATCATTTTATAATAATTTTCTCTAAGAATGAGTAACAAAGTAATATAAATACCTATAGCTATATCTTTCTTCATTTAACCTATGAGCCTAATAAGACAAACAAGCTAATAGTCCAATAATATTAAAGTACGAGTAATATGGACCGTGGGCGTCCATCCTTCCACAAGAATGCGGAAACAACGTGAAGACAGCAGCAAATGTTACTAGAACAGGGGCTTGACCTTTCAGCTTCCTGGTTTACTTACTAACTTCAGATTATTTCAGAAAATGTAGGGTTTTATCATGTTCGTATTTCAAAACTTTTTTACCTCTTTTTTTGTCCGAATGATGGTGCAAGATCACCAACAACCTTTGCATATGTTTTACTCTATAGTTACTAACTTAGAACGGAGCACAATTTACTGATAGTTTGTTAAGAGTATTTTAAAAAATATTAAATAAGTAGAGGCAAAAATATCACAAGAAACTACAGTTCTCATTCAGCTAAAACAAGTTATTTTTTAATCATCGTTTAATTTAAGTGTGAAAGTCACCAAATTTCCGGTGTTGTGCTCTAAATTAAAAATACCCACAAATAACGCTTCAATAACTGTTACTTTTGACAAATGCCACTCTATCGACTAATTAGTTTCATTAATTCGCTAAAGTAATTGATCGCCCATAATGAAATGAGCAATGGTTATTCATTAATTAGCTGAATATTTTTGCAAATTAATTAATTTAAAAAACGTATGCCCATAAAATACAAAACTAAATAAAGTAAACGTATTAAATATAAAAATATAAAATAAAACCATGAATAAAAAATAAGTAAGTAAACAGCATTTTAGTGAAATAAATGGAATTTCAACTCAAGGAGGACAGGCTGTACTCGTAGTAGGAAGAATGCAATAATGTATCGACATTCTTGTGCCTATTTATGTAAACTATTTGACGCATACAATGAATGGGTACAATTTCAAATTCAATTTAGTAATCGAGTACCTAGTGTGCTCATAAAAATATAGGTTATAAAAAATAAAAGAGGTAATGTAAAATTTACTGGAAGTTAATTGGCAATTCTCTTATAGTAAATATTATTTGTAATATATTGGAACCTACTGTCAGTAACTTATTTCAGAAACCATTATTGTTGAGATGAAATAGGAAGTTACAAAACCAAGAACAAATAAATATTATTTATTGAATGATTACAAATAATAATATGTCGGTTCTATTATACAGTAACTGTATTTGATTCGTTCGTACAGTCATAGATATAAATATTAACGCGTGAAAATACCTATTGTAATTCATCGCTACAATATTGTTTTAAAACAATGGAAATCAATTTTTAGATTATTTTTTCCGATCGTGCTTCTTTGTATAAAAATGAAATTAATCGTTTATTTAATACAATCATTGTATTGACCTATAGGTTGAATTCACCTGAGGCTATAGGTAAGTGTATTGGTCAATTCCTGGACATCAAGCTAAAGGTCAGAAGGCTTTGACGGAGATATGCGCTTACGCAAGCAAACAGAGTTATTTGTGAACGAAATTACCAGTTACATAGGTCGTTGTACGATTGATAATAATTTGAAGAGTAGGTAAGACTAGGATAATAATGGAACATAATAACAAAACAAAACTGATTTTTAAATAATTCAGTGTATGGAATGTAAGTGGTAATAAAGTTATTTCTAATGCTAATATTTTGTCATCTACATCTTTTAGCGTACATGTTTATTTAATTAAATTTAATAAGAATACAATGTTTTTAATTTCACTCGACGACACGACAATATCTGGTTCATTCTAACTATCCTGTCAGAAGGTATCTTTACCAACTTACCTAATACTAAAATTCTGCTTCGATCTTAATTAGTGGCATGTTAATCAAAGGGGTTAAATAGATGGGCCTAATTTGACCTGGTTCAGCAAATTAAGTTAAATTTGAGCTTAGTTGGGTACATGGCAGAAATTAGCCATCATCGATGTTGCTTAATTAACTTACCTACGAAATATCCGGGTATCTTTATATTATAATACAATTAGAATTATTAGTAATTCGAGCTTTGACCTATTAAATTACAGACTAAATTAATGGTCCATCATAATATAAATTGACGAGGATGGTATGTTGACATAATAATGACATTTATGAGGCTTCTGTCAATATCCTTATCCATCGAAATATATGTCAATTTGTGGATGGATTGGTTTTATTTCCGGGAACAATCAAACTTATTAACGTATTATTTATCGTTAATAATATTTGGTTAGTAAACTTTACATTTTAGCTTTATTACCTAGGACGGTACTGACTTTTGTATTAACATACCTGAACAAATAAAAGTTGGCCAAAACGTTTCGACAAGCGTCAATAGTTAAGATAATATGACTTTCTTGCATTTGATGCCTTTTTTTTCAATATAAAACCACATAAATAAGTAGAAAGCTGGAGGAAAATAAAAATATAGAACGTAAATACAACACAAAGTTAGAGTCTTTCAAGCTGCCAGTAATACAGCCTTATTTCTTGCCAACTAGCTTGTTTACTTAGAAAACTCCGAAACTCAATGAATCCCATGAGTCTTGATTTCTGAAATACATCTGTTTACATTTACACGTTGTTTGGGAAAACCGGCTCTTCGCACTGTTTAACTTAGTTATTACGTAGCTGAACAAAGTAGAAGTACGATGGTATATATACTATATATAGTAGTGTTAGCTATAAAACAAAAGTAATCGGTAACTGGACATCCCTAGCATTCGATTGACACTGTTCGGCGTCATTGCCGGTTGGCGCGGATTTGGATTGAATCTAATGGCGGCTACATGTTGTATTTTCTACTAATTCATATTTTATTAAAGAGATGATTAATCTAGAGTCCAATAAATATTGTTCCCTTATAGTAGGTATTCATTCAACACGACACATAATAATGGAAGATCTTTTAATTCCTTATAGGTAAATACTTATTTTTAGACATGAAGGTACGTTTCTATATTCTAAGTGCGTTGCTTCATTTACATTAATAGTGTTACATGACAAAACAGATATTAATAGTATTAGATTAACTTTTCAAACCTTTATTCAACATCATTAGTAAATTAGCTAAAAATTATCTTCATTTTCTCTCGAACCCAAATTACTTTCTGCTATTTCATTTTCGCGCGTTTCCCATCCCTACAGCGCAAAGTTAAATGAACTTTATTTATTTGGGATAGAGACGAAAATAGATTGTAAATGCCTCTCACAGGGCTGTGCTCGTTCAATATTCTATTAGGGATTCAGTATTATTCAATGCACGCCTGATTTTACGTGAGTGAATGGAAATACAAACGTGTAACATATTAATTCTGACAGTGTTTCTTTTTTGAAAACAAATATTTGGCTGTTGTGTTTTTCCACGAAGTTACCTAGTAGTGTCCTTATTGTTAAATAAATAAATAGAAAGTTTAATAATAAAGTAACTCCATAAAATAACTAAACTGTTAATAAAACTGAAATACTTAATCATACTTAAGTACCTACATCTTTATTGTCTAAGACTGCTTTTCAAGATTGTACACCTAAATAAAAAAAGCTTTTAAACATCTAAAATAATAAAAAAAAACCGGCCGAATTGAGAACCTCCTCCGTTTTTGGAAGTCGGTTAAAAATCATGTCCCATCTTCCTACACGCAACCTAACCTACTAGCAAGTACCAAAACACTTCTAAAGTTACATAATTCAACAGAGCTCTGTAACAGAGAGAGAAAAGTTGCTGGACCGTCGGTAAATAGGTCGACTGAATAATACAGGCCCGGGTATTATGCCGTAGCTGAAGTTACGTAGATGTACCTACCTATAGGAAGGTGTTACATCCGGGAACAACTTAGATTAAGGTTTTTTTTATAGGAATCTTATTACAGGTTTTGGTCGTATTATAAAATGGCACTGAGATTCAATCATTGAGTAACCTAGGCTAGGCAATCTGAGAATTTTTTGTCAGGCTTTTGATTGAGTCGGATATTACCCAAGTGATATAGCATAGATAAAAAGCAGGTTATATTTTCGGGTAATAATTTAGAAATAAAAAAAATATTTTATAATAAAAGCTACCTCTATAAAATCCTACTAATATTATAAATGTGAAAGTTGTGAGTATGGATGTTTGGATGGATGTTTGTTACTCTTTCACGTAAAAACTACTGGATGGATTTGGATGAAACTTAGTAATATAGGTTATACATCAGAATAACACATAGGGTACTTTTTACCGCGGGATAACATCTCATTCCCACGGAAAACCGACTTCCACGCGAACGGAGTCGCGGGCGGCCACTAGCTAAATAAATTTAACACTGAAATACCTGCGGAATTCTTGCAAAAGCAGCATTCCCCATAAATAAGATTACAAAACGAACAGAAGTCAGGTCGAGTTAGAACGCGGACAAGGAATCGAATTCAGGTCCTCACTGATTGTGACTAATGTTCCGTAGCGAATAATCTGGTACAAACATACAATGGTACAATATTACCTGTATTTTGTTATACCTATAGGTTTATGGAAATAAAAAATCATCACTTTACAGTTGTAATATACCTAACAGTTTTTTGACTTTAAGGTTTTTTATACTGGAAGTACAAATAAAATAAACAAAACAAGTAAAGAATACGCCTGTACAGGTACCTAATTTTATTACTCAAGTCTTACCTTCATTTGAATTGCAGCTTTCCTAAATGTGTACCTGAGTTAATTAATTGAAAACCGTATTTCTATCTTCCTTATTCAAGCTTTTACAGCGTTAAGTAATATAATGTTTTAGTACGGTCATCGGACTCAGGTTTCACTTTCAACAATTTTATTGTCATGGCGCTTGGGCACGATGTTGTTATCCACCTGATTATGTGGTTCCTTACAAGGGGTTTCTCTTTCAAGGTGATAAGGAGGGGTGTATGCATCGCTGGTGATAGACTGCCAGTTATAAATGTCAGTGTCATTAACAAATTGTTGGAAAAGGTGCAATTAGTTGCAAGCGATGAAAGCATCAAACGCTAAAATTCTTTTTGCAATTAAAAGTTTGGTTGAGGTGTACAAATAAGAAAAGTATTGGCAAAAAGGTTACAAGGTTTTTTTGAAAGAATTTATATGAACATTAAGCAATGGTTCTGTTAAAAGATATTTAATGACTCATGAAACGACTTGAGTAACGATTTTAGGACAAAATGCTGTACATACTAATGACTTACTTAATCACTAATTAAGTTGCTCTGAGTACAGCACTTTACGTTTTAGTTTAGGTTACTAACACAATTATTACTTTACGCCCAGTAAGTTTGCGGGCGCTTGATTTTATCTTCAGTACGTAGCTTCTTTAAAATTACACTTGTTACATTGAGATAAAACTACGCAGAGACACGTAATAGATTAAGTTGATCTTTTGACAATAGCCGTTTGACCTGCCGAATCTCCCACTGACTTGAGACAATAACTTGACTTTGTCTCGCAACGTTCAGGCAATAATGGCAACTATCGCCCACTACAGGTTTGATGGTTGACAATGACAGTTCGCGACAGGATTCACACGCATGCGTGATGTATTGCATAAACCCGTCCCGGTTTCTTCACCGCGTCGAACATCTGGCGCGAATTGGTGATTTGTTGTATTGGTGTTACAGTAAAGAGAGATGAATGAAATTGCAGGTGTGATTTTAATATTGGAATTCAAACTTAATCGCATAGCAGTCTATTAATGATACTCTAAGACCTAAGACTCGTTTTTGGATCTATTTCTATAGCCTGCGTGACGTTAATGTATAGGACAGACACTGAAGCTGTCAACAGTTTTTTTCGGTGGTTTTATCATCATATAACTTAATCTATGTAGACAGTTTAAGACGAGCCTTTTTAAACGTAGATATAAAATCATTAGGCAATTGTTTCTTCAAAACTTTGTACCTACTAATTAATTATGATTAGTATACTATATTTGGCATAAAGGTACTTTGAAACAAACAAAACGTGAACGTAGGTCGAACTGGGTCATATTTCGAAGACTCTATAATTTACGAGACACATATGGAGTCAGTCAGTCACAGTTTGCGTAATCCTGCGTATTAGGCCTCAATTATAATTCGTAGGTGCCTCCTACATCCTCAAATATCTTGTACCTTTGTGTGTTAGAACCTACAATCATAAAGTTTGATACTGCCAAAGGAGGAACCAATTAAGGAGGTAAAACACAATTATTGTCTTGACCCCTCGCCATTTTGTTTCTTACGTCACAAATGTCATAATAAACTGCAATAGGTATTGCACCTGCCTAGCTTCCGGTCATTTAAGTCATATCAATTTAGTTATTGGTTTAAGTGGTGACCCCGTGTATGTAGCCAGTGTCTTTTGATGCAATAATAAAAATAAAACCACCTCCTAATTTTAATTACTATAGTTATGCCATTTTCGACACTCAGTAACTAGTTGCACTTCGATTATTTATTTCTGTCCACAATAAAAATAAACTTTGTGAATAGGTAACCTTCTGACATAAATAATGTCCTTCACGACTTTATTCAAGTAAAAATACGTTATTATTTTTTTATAAGTAACTCAATTATCTGTTTATGGTGTCTGAATACAGAAAATATCTAATTATAAGATTTTTAGTGAAGGTGTCTTATAAAAGATTCACCATTGATAAGCTCTGGCGATTTAATTACTGGCATTGCCAAATATTTGCGTCATGATCACAAACTACACTTTCAAATAATTATGAAATTACATGTTTTGAAATACAAAATTGTACATTATCTGTGGTTAAAGAATCATTATATGTAGTTAATAGTGTGTTTTCAAAGTGTTTAGTTTTATTAAAGTACTTAGTATAACCTAATATATTGATTTAACTATTAGTCTTAAAAAAACATAGCGACTAGCCTAATAAATCGGCATATCGTTTCATATCACCAAAAAGTAAAATAAGGACTTAAATATTTCCACAAAGCATAATTATCGTAAAGCACCTGTTAACGCAAACTATACCGTAATATTTAAGGTAGCAAATTGCGGCAAGGTCGTAAAGATTTTGTTACAAACTCAAATATGACGATATCTTTATCAAAGCCTTATGACAACAGCTGATAAGACACAACCTTGCTTTGTAGCCATCTTAGATCTTTTGATTGATCATATTTATATTTATATCATACGCAAAAGGCATAGGAAGTTTTAATTCAATGGGTAATCGCAGTCATAAATATTCGATGATTGTCTTGTATATAGGCAACAAGGTAACAAATGTTAAATCGTACACGAATGGAATAATTTAAAAAAAATTGTTTGTTTTTATATTCTTAGTAAATATTATAGTTTGCCAAAACAAATTTAATTATTAACAAATCCATTATCCAGATATTCAACCTTATTTAAAAAAACAACAAGCTGTTCAATGTGAATAAATTTTCAGACGCAATTAAACAAAAAAAAAGAAAATTTTTTTTTTAATCATATTAAATGTCATTGTGGGCAAATTTTCAGAAAATAGTGCCAGTATTTTATTACCGTAACGTAGAAAGGAGGTTAAGGTTATATTACAAAGATTTGTTATAAGTTATTACTATAAAACTTTTTTAATCTTGCTGACATGACTCCTTTTTTATCTTACTGACACGTTACTGGCTGGATTAAGACAAACAAATAGTAAACATATGTTGGTAAATGTCAAGATAAAGAAAAAATCTTACTTCAAAAATTTATTTCACCAACGACTTTTCAGGATTTGTGCCTGAAATAATCGAATTGAAAAGTTTAGGTTTTTTTTTACAAACTATCTGTGGTGTTATATAATAACTACGTGTGTGTTATGCTGTCATGTTATATGGATGTGATATCAATATTTAAAACATTGAGCAGGTTAGTTCTTTTGACTCAACCCTGTCAAACATCAAATAAAGTTTTCATCCTTCGTTAAGGATGTTCGAAAGTTGTCACTTTCTTACTTTGTAGTCAATGAAGACAATTTATTTAAGTTAATATTCCAATCATGTCTTCGAGTGGAACGTTTTTCTTGTGCTCGATTTATGGCATTATTCCTTTTATAGGCGTCAGTTACGAGGTTATAAAATGTATGGGTGCGTCTGCGCAGTCGTTTGTTTGTTTTTAATGTTACTGTTGTTTAACACTTATAAATAAGTATTGGAATTGAAAATTGTTAAGATAAACGTTGGTTATATTATGGTTAACAATTTAGAGCTACTAGGGTGATAAAAAATGCATTAGTCTTTTTTTCTGAGACTTTAACAATTTTAATGGTCTTATTTTGATACAAAAATCATGTGTACATTAAAAAAAACTGAAATAATTTAATCTACTCATTTCTATATTTACAACAAAATAAATATTTTATGTCCAATCAGGCTTATCCCATTCAACAAAAAAAGTCCTTAGGTAGACTAGGTTAAATAATAACTGAATGTAATTTTTAAATACGAATTTTAACATACCTAACGTTTGTTAAAAACACATAAGAATTTTTTTAAATATCACATCAAACCCATTCAAACTACCTACCGACTTGTTTACCATCAATCAGACTCAGCTTCCCAGTGACCGAGTGATGTGACCACTGGCCGTCGTAAAAACTGGCCTACATTGCGCGCGCGCTGCCCTAACGGTATTAGAAATTACTGCGCAGTCGTGAAACTCGTGGATCTCTCCGACTCTGGCACTTGGCGGTCCTACTTGTACTTCAAGTAAAGGCATACTCAAAGTACTCGTTTTGCTTAGAAAGGCTGTGTTTTTACAGTTTGAGCTATAAGGTAGGCAAGCCTAGTCCGTTGCGTTGATGTAAAAATGTTTAAAGTTAGGAAGATAAGAAAAAAACTTTTTTACCTTTGTGTTACTTATCTTTGCTAAGATAGAATACCCTCGTTGAAGCTACGTAACAATCTAAAGGATGTTTTTCAGAAGTAATCTTAAAACAAAAAGTACGTATATGTGTTCACCGGTAGACTGAGGCGACCCTTAGCCTTCAAAGTCCCTGTATCGCGTTCAATTGACCTCGAATTACACTTTATGCATCTTTCAGTTTACGGTTTGTAAGACTATAATCTAACACACATAAATAAAATTATATTATTCCCTCCGACAAGGTGTAGATACATACCAAGGTACTTGTAACTTAACGGCACCAATTAGTGACTTACCAAAAAAATTTACACCTAAAAGTACCGTTCAACACTCGAAAAGAGAGATCAATAGAGCATTTACATAGTAGGGACTGAACACCACAATAACACTTGCGATTTTTAACTTGTTAATTTTTTTATAAGTAAGTAAAGTTTAGCTTTCAACGTTATTTAAAACATTCAAAATATGTATGCACTGTTCATTAATACTGTATCAAGTTTCATCTGCAGCTAGTTTATTTCAAAAGCCTCTAACTACTCACTCAGTTAGTTCCCACGGGTCCCACTACCGTCAGTGTTGCCAGTTAAATGCAGAATATCGCTCATTCCTCATTAGAGTTAAATTCTTAGCCTGGATACCGCTGGTACGATATAATTTAACTGGAAATATTCACTGTGGGTTACATTTTCAACATGTTTACAATTCGATACAATTTCATTGGCTTCCGATTTGGCTATGAGATGATTAGATGTAACATAGATTAGAGTTTCGCTATAATTATAAAAAAAAGTTAAATCATTGTCATTGTGTAAGTTAGAGAGAGTTTGTCCAATAGTATTATTATGTACGAAAAGAAAAAGATTTGTTAACAAGCTTTTTAGTTAACCATAAATATTTGAATTTTGAACTATATCTATACGAAATAATAATATTTTTAGTCAAAAGCAAACACGTGTAATAGTTCGTACGTACCAGGCGCACAGAACACGGCAGGATATCTCGAGTTAATTCAATTCGCCCGCAGACTTACAGACGGCAATTAGCTTTATTGCCTCGTTGCGAACGATTGTTCTCTTTTAGTTATGATTTGTGGGCTTTTATAAACTTTATTAAAGTATTGTTGTACCTAGATTTATATTCATTTGCCAATTACACCAATTTCATTCTTTTACAGATGTGTAAAACATTTTATTGACGCTGCGTAAGAAAATACTCAACTTCGTTACAGTAACTTAAAAGCCGTTAGTTTGCGTGGAAAATATAACCGTTTTTATTTAGCACCAACGCAGCATAGACGTGACTGATCAATCCGGGTCAGGCTTTATGAGACATGGAAATGCCAGTGTTGCATGCGTGTACGCACCGCACAGTTGCAAATAATAACTTTTTGAACTTAGAATCTCTGTAGAGTTAATTAATATTCTTTAATGTAATTGTTTTTAATGGGAAATAGGATAGAAATAAAAATCTATCATATTTATTAAAACTATTTAAAATTTATGAAAAATAACTACTCAATTTTTATAATATTGAATGTTTTAATTCATTGTAGCAATTTATGTCAAGGCTATGTTTTGTTGTTTCCATGAAGATTACAAATTGCATAATGCAACAACTATACGAATTTACCATTTACCAAACAATCAAATCAAAATAAGCTCGCAAATCAAACTTTGTTGTACATTAATAAACATTTGTATATTTCGAAACAATACAATTTATTACCACAGTTCTGGAATGACGTTGCTTACTAAAATAGTCGGAGCTGAAATGGAGAATTAGCAATTCACTTGAATCTTGAAATTAATGGAACGCACCTCTATTATTATGATTGTAATAGACATCTCTAATAGAAAATGTAGTCATGTTCTGTGCATACAAATAACACGGACGTACTGAGCATAAACTACAAATAGAGATGCGAAACAAAGGATTCGAATGCTGCCGTTCGAATGAATGTTTTGTTATCCAACAATAAACGTTTGACATAGTAACTGCCTTTTACCAAATGAATATGATTATCTCCCGATTAAACTGCGACCGCTTAATACAATCGTAACGTTCTAATATCCAAAGGGCATTTAAGTGAAATTTGATAAGAAACTGCATCGTTTTGTAGGTGTTTTATAAAATAAACCAATCATAAAACTATTTATACCTACAAAAAACTACTTTACAAAAAACGTCTTCATGCAAATGCGGAACGAAACAATTTGCCCACTTACAATGTTTGATTTACTACATTCGACTGCTCACTTTCTCCACTATCAAATACTGTTCGAATAACCTGCCACATTCGAATATATCTCATCTCTAAGTCTGCTTTATTTCATCACCGGTAGCGTTGGCAACCATAATTGTTAAGTTTTTCTAGAGCACTTCCTCATTAAACAATGAAATATGCTTTTGTTCCGCGCCTGCGTCGGAGAGTGAAAGAGAGCTTGTTATTACAAAATGTTTGTAATTGCAGCTATTGATAATGTAAAGATAATCCTGGTTTTGTAATTGTAGTTTTCGGTTAACTGGATGATTGGTGCAATTTACGTTTTTATGAAAAAGGTGGTTATGACGATAAGCTAGGAATCATTTATGTAATTACGGAGTTTTGTGTTTTAATTGTTGATAACTATTACGTTGAATAGATGGTTAATTGTGTAGCTTTTTAAACTATCGAGGTTTTGATTTCAGCCAAGATATAAAGATAGGATTCGTTATTAGTCTTTTTATATAGAGAACTATTAATTTTCTTAAACATAAAAACCTGCAATTATGTTGGTATTTTAGTTACTTCGTAAAAATCAAGTTATCTTCTAAGCATATCACCGTAATCTTTCTAGACAAATATTTTTATCTTAGGTACTAATATTTTCTTTTCCTCGTAACTTAACGTATGACAGTGTAATTTCTTCAAACAGTCATAGTTTCTAAGTGTTACTTTCTAACCGAAAGAGGCACGACTCGTCTCCCTGCGACTACTTACTGACAGCTTTCCTTCCACGCAACTATGTAGAGAGATGCTCTAGCGCAGGTAGTATATTGTGACAGCTGTCAAATAGAAGTATTTGAAAAACGTGTGAATTGAAAGCCTTTAAAAAGTTATATGTCAAATTATTATTTCTTTCCTTTGTTAAAATACAACATTTTAAGTACAATAATAAAACAAAAATAATGTAAAATAATGTCATACAAAAGATATCAACGCGCGATTACTCTTTTTCTATGAAAAACAACAAAATACACACAATAATTTTACAAGTACGGGTAAGGTTTTTGTTTTCAGTAACAATTTCTTTTTACGAGTCCAAATTCAGGCTTTTTACAAACCTATGCTTACAAAAGCTTAAGAAACCCATTGGATTTTATTAGAGGAAAGAAAGCATTTCGTTGTCGACTATAAAACTAAGTGTATTAGAAGAAATGTACGCTCCATAAGTTAAAACTTTAGCTCAAATTACTTATACTGTTCTATTTTAACATGACTTTGAAAACTATTTTGACGGAAGAACCTTACCTTTAACAAAACGCTTATATTTTATGTTTCCAGTGCTATTGTTAATCTTCCTAAGCATTACTAACGTAAATATTTCAAACTCTAAAAGTACTGAAGCGATAACTACAGTTGATTTAACACGGATCAGAATTTACATGTCAAAGATGTAAGACTCGAAGGTTGGCTCAAGGTGTGACGTTACAACCTTTTGGCGAAATTTAAGTCCTCAGGCATTAAAAATATTATAAAACTAGGTAATATCGGTACCTATCTAGATTCTTACATTAACTCTTTTTTTAAAACATTTCAAAGTTTTATACTATTGGTGTAGGTGTAGTTTAAAAATTCTGTTTGGAATAAATACGCAGGAATTGTCGTTTTAAGTCGCGAAAAAATTGCACGGCATTAATTAATTAATTACATGCGAAGCCAACGTCCCTGGTAAATATACTTAATAAAGTACACACATAGGTACTGACATACCCACTGGACCGTCTAATCCGTGGCACAAACATTTGATTCATGTTTGCAACTTCCCAGCTCAACTCCTATTGGGTTTTCTTCATCTACAATTACGGGACCATTTAATTGGAACATATTACACAGCCTCAAGCGAATTTCGACCTAAACAAACTAAGCCGTTCAAAGAGCTACAGTGAATATCGAAAACCTTTAAGGGTTTTAATCCCGTGTAAACATCAGGAGAGCTCTCGAGTTTCAACGCGAGGCGGTCTGCTTCTGAGAACTTCTCAAATGGTTTAATTAATCACTTTTGATTGTTGTTTTGGAGTGTTAACAATTTTATGTTCCGAAAGAAATTAAGTAATCCCATTTTTTTTTATCTCTAACCTCTATTTATTCTGACTTAACTGTATCAAGCAATACCTAAAAAAAGGCTACTAACTTAAGACAAACTGGAATCGTAGTCCAATTTGTCATTAAAATATTGCCGCTAGCGCATGTAGGCTAGCAATGCCACGGCCGGGGTCAACGACCGGGCTCTCTATCGACCATCTCTATAGGGAACCGTGTACCTTTATTTCTTTCTCTTAGACCTTTGAAGCACGAATAGTGACTGAGCAGTTTTGATATCTATTCAAAAGATAAAGAAGAACATCTTAAACGTGAATATTTTAATGGAAAATGGTTATATTACGCTTTGAAAAGGATTGGTATTTAAAGGAGAAATTGTGTATTTGATTGCATAAATATTTTCTAACAACTATGCTATAATGTAACCAAATGTTACGCAAATCTATGACAATACGAGTTTTTAACTTTCAATTGCCACCCTCTTCATTAATTAATATACAACTACGTTATGTAAATATTAGAAAAAAAATACTGTTTTAGCAAATATAAGAAAGGATACTAGGTAATAGGTACAACATTTTGGTAAAAATTCTTTCAATGGAGCTTTAAAAATAAAAGAAAACTAGCGTTAATTAACCGTTTTCACTTTTATGTTCAATTGTTTTTTGCTACAGTAGATAATAGTTTAATTGTTTTTTATGTAGGTTATGTGAAGTTTTATGCTTTGAGTTTAGTCGACAGTTATTTTTTCACTTTCTTTGATGATATCGTTCAATCGCTGCCTTTCTTTCGAACAGTTTATTAAATAGTATGGCTAGAATCGATGGAAAAGTTTTCGAAGTACCCTCAGATTGTAAGTCTTCTTTCAACTGGCCATTTCCTTATAATTGAGTCCATTAGCATTGTTAACGGACTGAATGAGACCTCTTGATTCTTACTTCCTGTTATCTTGAAGGGGTATCTTTTAAGAGCTTTTAATGTTGTAAGAGTATTGATAACAATACCAACTTCTCAACTCTCGGAGAAATAAAATGTTTAAAATTGAGGAGTCGGTTTTTGACATTGTCTGCGTTAAACAATTTTAATTCTTCGTATAAACTAGGAAAGTAAGATTTCTCCATGAGTTTTCACATCGTATTTTACGTATTATGTCAATTATAACTTGTTTGTGAGTAGGCAATTACTATTTTTAGACTAATGTGTTTTTTAAAGAGTCGTTAATTTTGTTGCGGTTATTTTGTAAATATATGGTACAAAGTTCTTATGAACCATGTTACGGATTTTAGTTCGGGTTTCATATGATGTAGCTGATTTGCCAATGTTTGAATGTCTGTTTATATTTATATAGGGCAAAGCCCTAATTCTTTTTAATCATTGAATCAATAGCCTTTGCTTTTCACTAGTAAATAAATACTACAAATAGGTTATCTGTTTATTAAGAAAAAAAATATTTGCCTAAATTGAGAAACATCTTCATAACAGACACGACAATTACTTGTAACCCGCACGAGTCAGCGCCAAAGAAAGTAGATTTCTAATTTCGATTTGCAAACTGTATGGAAAGTTTAGCCGAATGACCGAATGTGACTTATCTAACGTGTCAGTGGCGAATCGACTGCAAGTGCAGAGTTTGCAACTTTCTCTGTGATTGGAAGATGGTGGCTCTTTCTCTGCTAAACTCCTGACCTATCACGATGCACGGAAATAAACAATTGCAAGTCGTACCGTATCTTCTGCAAGTGATAAAGTAATAAGCGAATTTTGGGTTAATGGAAGTGGGTACGATGGGCAATTGTTTTTTTAAGATTGAGCAGTTGAGATTGAATGCAGATAACGGTTTAAATGGTACTCAGGAAGAATTGCTAATGTAACAGTGGAAGATTTTTTTTCATTGCGTTTGTTACATGGGTTAAACTATCACTATTTCCTTGAACAGGAACATTTAAACTTGTTAGGTATATAAAATACGAGCGACCCGCCCACGCTTTGCAATGGTGTAATTTTGGCCGACTTGCTCACAAAATATTGATTATTGGCTAACTTAAAAAAAACTTTTCCCAACTGTACTTTATTTACACATTTTAATTAATAAATTCTCTAATTCTCTTGATTGCGAAAACCGCATTAAAATCCGTTATTTGCTTCAGGAGGACAAACATACTATGTAATGATAATGATTATAAAAAAAATACATTTGTTTAAAAGTGACAACACATCATATTGACTTGGATAAGTTAAAGCTGTCATCAGTTTGCAATTGAAACCTACTTTATTATACATTCATAGTTAAGAATGCAATATTAAACATTCATATTTTTTTCTTGGACAAATAAACAAGATATCCATAAAGCTTCAAAGCTAATCAAAGTAATTTATCAAACAGAGACTAATCGATCGGAATTGTATTTGCGTGATCAATGAAGGCTATAGAGTGGCGAAAGTCAGCGTTTTCAATGTTTTTATTGATTTAGATCACGAAGTTTAAAAGTTAGGGCACGGCCGGTGGCTTGCCTGCAAAAGATCATTTTAATTAATCTATCCTCGATTGAATAAATTGTGATTTTGTGATTTTACACGAAGTAGAGACGCTATTATCAATTCTAAATGAGTACTTAAGTATTTGACACTCGGAAAAATTTAAAAAAATATAATCCTAAAAAAAGCTGCAGAAAAATGTACCTAGAAACCTAGATAAATAGACACTATATTCCCGTCCACAAATACTTTTACCAAAACATTTACCTATATATCAATGTCATTTAACCGCAGGTAGATAGGAGTTAGAAAAACTGTTCCCCACATCCTTTGTAAAGGTATCCATTAGAGGAGGTACGGTCTGCATCACACCGCATCCGGCGTCGAGTGACAAGACGATAATATTGTCCTGACGGGTAGAGGACGGGAGCGTCGGCAGAAAAATAGAAAAAACAAATCTCTTATAAAATTACTGCTGACTTATGAAAGTGTTTAAATAAGCTTTAGTTGCCTATTTAGGGTCTTCAATGACCTATATGGAAGATAGGCGATATTTTTTTTATAAATAAAACTGCAAATCACCGCAGGTTGAAGTAAAGAAACAATCATTGATATCTTATTTCCAATCGTATTCACAAAAGAATGTTTATTTCGAGTTTTCCTTAAAGCAACGTACAAAATATTATTTTGCGAACAGTACTTTTTATGCTGGTATTGAACTTACTCGTATACTCGTATTCAGCTCGTTATATAGAAGTGTCTACACCTGACTATGTACCGTCAGCAACTGCTGTCGACGACATACTTTGCTATTTGCTGTTTGAACATAAAGTACATCTTTGTACAAAACTTATTTTACAATTTTGTATAGCAACTGTTTTGACGTTTTATGTTATGCACAGAATTATATGAGATACCTACTTTTGTTTCATCAACTTTTTAACATTTTATTATCTTAAAGTGAGACACGCTCTAATAAAAATCTAATAACAAATATTTCTTTAACTACTTGCGGCTTTACCCATCTCATAATATGCAGAATAAACCTATAACTTTATTTACCGACAACCCTTCCATTTTGTATCTACCGCCATCTATTTCAGTAGATTTCATGCATCGTTAATTCAAAATACGATCTCATTTCGCTCAAGCCGACATTGCCTAAAGCTAATCTACTTTAGTAACTTAAACTAAATATTACCAACTAATACAGCATGAATTCAATGTGATTAACGAGCAAATAAATTACGTAATTTGAAACCTAATCTTCATAATGGAAAACCGATGAAATGGATTCTGTTTTTGGAACCAATTAAATGAATTTTAGGGTCTAAATAGAATTCTATTCTTAGGGTACTTGTGTGTCTTAAGATCCACATTATTAGTAGGTAACTAATCGACGTGTTTTTTTTTCATTTCTAGGCGATATCATTTGATACTAAACTTATATTTTTATTATCCATGGTACAATCATACCAAATTAATATATTTGTGGCATTCACGGAATCATAGCGCTTTGCTCTTCGAGTGGGTTACATAGATTTTAAAAAGTGCTGTTTGCAAGTTGCTGAGCGCGAAGTCGAGTTTTCCTCTCATTGCCCGAACCATCTACACTGATTGATACACAACATCTACACATCAATCGATTGATACACCTTTTTTAACTTTATTTTCTTGTCACAGCCAACGCACCCGCTCCTACGAGTCGGACGACACCGAGCGGGGCGCGTGCGAGTGGTGCGAGTATGCCCTCATCATCACGCTGGCCACCATCTTGCTGATCGGCGTGTCAGCGCTCACCATCTTCTGGGTGCTGCAGTACCGCGACGGCTACGGCTGGGAAGAGAGCGAGCCGGAGAAGCAGTTCAATCTGCATCCGACGCTGATGGTCGCTGGGTTCGTCACCTTCAGTGGTTTCTGTAAGTGGAGTTTTTATAATGTAGAGAATAAGATCTGGTTTTCTTTACAGGAAAAAAATTGGTTGCAGGTTTAGTAGTAAAGCAACATAATGTGCCAATATAGGTGAACCAGCAGGTGCAGATTTATCCCGAGTACATAATCACACTTTAATCTTACATTAGCTTATGTGTTTTGTCTCTGTCAATCTTGTTTGACAGCTTTCGTCAGAGTATGAACATTTTCAAAGCTAAAGTGAATGGTACCTAAATGGTTTCCTATATGATTATACAATTAAGTACAATCAGGAAACCGTATGCACCGTTAAAGAATTACAAAATACGGAGGTCTTAAAATCTCATAAATATAAATGGAAGGACTTAGGTCAGTTTCTCCAATTGTAGTAGAGCTCTTCGCACTACGTAAGTCCTTGTCTCGAATCTATTATCGTTAATAGGTCGGTAGGGACTATTAAAGGTCGGGTCCGGTTTTATTACGTAGTATTTTCTCTCTGCAAACGCAATTAATCTTTTTCAGCGCGATTAAAGCAAAGGCTACCACGACCAACAAACTTAATCTATTTGTAACTTGAATTTAAAGCTTTTTCTCGAGTTTTCTAAAAGCTAGACAATAAAACATGCAGCTTAATGTAAACTTAAGGTTTGTGATATTATGTTTGTCGGAGCCTTGTAGTGAGGATGGATTACAATTTATTTAAATTAAAATCTAATCATGCTAAACATACCTATATCGTACAACCTTGCAAGGTTAAAGTCATTTATTGAATGACTCATTTAGCTCTCTATCTAAGAAACACTTACAACTTCTATTCAATGGATAAATAGGATGATCATTCTTCTATCAAGTTACACCCATCAGAGGGGCATATCAGTTTATTCTACATCACTTATTTTTAGCAACCGACCTGTTACAATCATACCATTAACTTTTATGAGATTTTTAAGAACTTCTTATTTCATTCATCATTCCTTCAGCTGTACCGTAAGGAAAACCACACTGAAGTTTTTGTTAAAAGGGATATCTCTCGGTTTTTGCACACTCCTGCTGACTGTAGTTTAATCAGATAAGTCGGAACCTTTATTACTTCCACTTGACTGACTTCCACCTGTCTCCAGCGGTGCTCCTCTACCGCATCTGCCGCTGCATCCGCCGCATCTACGTGAAGCTGCTGCACGCCATCTTCCACGCGCTGGCCTTCCCCTGCATCGTCATCGGCTTCCTGGCGGTGTTCCAGTACCACAACAAGAAGGGGCTGAACAACTTCTACTCGCTGCACAGCTGGATCGGGTTCGTGGCTATGGGACTGTTTGGATTGCAGGTAAAGATATAAAAGGACTAGGCCGCCCGCGACACCGTTCGTTCGGAAATGAAAAGTTTTCCTGCGGTAAAAAGTACCCTATGTGTTATTCTGATGACCTATATTACTGTAAAGTTTCATCAAAATCCGTCCAGTAGTTTTTACGTGAAACAGTAACAAACATCCATACATTCATACTCACAAACTTACGCGTTTATAATATTAGAAGGATTGTACGGCCATGCCGCTGTTTTGCTCGACTCAGCGGGGGCACATTTCAGAAGTGGGATTATAATTGGGTAATGTTTCTTAAGGGTTTATAGTTGCTGAGAGTCTTGTCACAATGAGTTTTATATAGCCAAAAAGCAGTTATTGTCTTATATAAGCTTGGTTTCAAGCTGTATCGTGCTTTTACCATAGGCTCTATTAATATATCTAAATAAAACCACGTAAACACGTTAAATTTAATTACTTTTCCGCAGAAACATTACGAGCGCCAATTTACTTGACTTTCATTTCACGAATGCCTTACTTTCAATTAATTTGCAACCAATCTACCCGAGCTTAATACTTGCAATTTCATCTAGGCAAGCTTTAGAAAGTTGCATCTAAACTAGAAAATTGCCGCAATAAAATAAAAATATCTCCCGTTATAGACTTAATCTTTGTTAAGTCATGAAATCGTTAAAATTTATGACGAGTTTTGGTAAACTTAGTCACGGCTGCCCCGGTGGTCGTAAAGTTTATGAAATAGCCCGTAAAACATAACTCGGGACGTGTCTGTGGGATACGTTACTCATGTAATAGGTTCTGTTCTTGAAAATTTTATGCCTTTATCGGTAGGTACTCCTATGTAACTTAAATTAGGTTGAACTTTTAACGCTACGAGAGATAACTTTTTGATCTCGTTATTAGTACAGAAAACAACTAATTAATAAACTTTGTATGGCTTTCGTAACTTTGACTAATAACAATTAGACACATTACATTCTTGATGAAAACGAGCGCCCAATTTACACATTAATTGGTAGAATGTTATATTAGCCCTTAGTCCTCATTCTCATCGTAAAGATGATTAACTATTACTTGAAGTACATGTGGTTACAATATCGCTTTGCGTGATGCAAGTTCATTTTGTTTGTCATCAAACCGCACTTAACAAAGGTTAGTGTAAGAGCCGACTGTAATAATGCAAGTTCATAAAACTAAATCGTAAAATGGCTGTGACTCTACAACAAATTCACCGTAGTGCGCAAACTTGGATGTGCCCTTAATACCTTATGCTGTATTGATACAATTTCAAAGGTTAATAAAGCCATTTTATTTCGCATTAAGTTAAAACTCAATATCGACATATTGTAAATAAAACCTTGTAACATTTTGTTAAAAGATACCAACTTCATGAAATTTTCAACTTACTTACCTTCTTTTGAAATTAAAGCAACTGTTATTAAATTTGTAACTTGCAACGGGCTCTCAAGCTACAATAGGCCTATTCCTTACCAAGACATGCGCAGTGTCATCCACACTCACTCATTACGCAACTGCGGTTCATTCGCATGAAATTGTCTACATTGTTGACAAAATTTCATAGCATTCTTAGTATTATTAGCCTATTGTTTCTGGGAAAAGCGTTACGACATTCGTATTATTCGGCTGGCTGTTTTTGGCGAGTGGGTAGGTAATCAGAACTGTTTAATTAATTAACATAATTAAGATGTATATTTAATGTCTTTGAGAATCCTTAAGAGATATAGATTTCTAGTTAGGCAACATAACCTACGTTTTAAATCAAATTTATAAGAAACGATATATTTTCCTAACTTACGTAATTTTTGACTTTCTTAACATCCTTTACTCAATAACGCTCAAGGCGTTAAAACGCAAAAATCTATAACTACCTCATTAAAATCTCCTCTAAACCCACAACCTTTACCATTTCCAGTACGCCGCCGGCTTCTTCAGTTTCCTGCTGCTGCTGATCTGCAGCAAGGGAACCGCTGGTTTCCGCGCGTCCCTGGTGCCAGTGCACGCTGCCTTCGGGATCCTGACCTTCGTGCTGGGCGCCGCTGCCTGCCTCACTGGCCTCACTGAGAAAGCTTTGTTCACTATCGGGTACGTAGCAATAGGTCACAGACACTCTTTTTCTAATTTCTTTAGTGCTTTTCTAGATAAAAAAGCTTGGCTGGCTAACTTAGCAGGGCTTCATTTTGTTTTAAAGTAGTAAAGTAAAAGTTAGATGAAATTTCTTAATTGATAAAGGTTTTCTTAGTTTGCAGTGTGGTAACGAAAGTTGAATGACGTCAAGGAAACGTCAAAACAGCAAACAATCGTGTGTTTTAATAAACAGTTTGTTACGATGAAGACAATCGGTTTTGTTTGTCAAAACGTTTCTGTGACGTCATTATACACTTTATTTCTCGTTTTATCACTAAATTTCTAGACAAATATAAGCTTTGTTTATCAATAACTCACAGATCAACACGTACAAATTATTTTCTAATTAAACCAGTTTACAACACGACTCTATTACTTCTTATTGCCTGAGAACTTTTTACAATAGAGCACATATTTATCTACGTAGCATGGGAGTTTGAAATATTTAATCGTTTGCACATATGAGAAGCACATAAACTGTTGAATGTAAAATAGTTATATTGCAATGCACTCTGAATTCTCGCATGTGCCAAATGGATTTTTAATGTGTCTTTGTATGAGTTTAGCCTGTGTTTTGTATAGTTTTAGTTTTGGCACCGTCATTGCATTTTTTATTTTAATAACATACATTTAGAACTGGCCAGTAACTTATTGATTTGAAATTGGAAACGTTTATTGCCTGAATGAATCTTACCATGCAGTATCTAATCTGCCTTTGTTTAAAAAAAAGGAAAAAAGTTTCGATCTTTTTGTTAGTGGCCAGTGCCATATCTGTAGCTTTTGTGTTGTGCCAGTCGCTTGTATGTCGTATGTCCCACACAGCGAGGAGAGGTACCGCGGTCTGCCGGACGAGGGCGTCATCATGAACACAATCGGAATCACAATCGTCGCCATTTTGATCGTCGTCATTTACATACTTTCACGAAACAAATTCAAGACCAGCCCCGTACGGGATAGTATGAGAGCCTCCGTCGATTTGTAGATAGGTCCTTTTACAGGTGGGTAAATAAACAAAACAAAGATACAACAAAAATAGAACAATTAACGCCAATTTGAAATGACGAAAAGTTAATTTGGGGAAGCTCATTAAACTTGAACAATAAAGTATAATTTAATCGCTAGTTGTAGGCCCGATGTACAAATACACAAATAAATAAAAGATTTACGACTTGATAATAGTGCAAAATTACTCAATTTAATGTTGGTGAAAACTGTAACCGTGTTCACAATCAACATTTTTACCTTGAAAATAGACTTAGTTATTTGCATGAATGATGAATCATTATTTTTATTAGGGTAAAAGTTAAACAAATAAAAGACTATTTTATGAGGCTTTATATTATGAGCTAAGAAAATAATTTTGATCTGTATCAGATCAGAATAACTATACTTATTTTTTGAATGTTTTATTTTAGTTAACACTGTACAATTTGTAACACTAAATAAATAAGTTGGATTTATTTTACAAAGGCATTTTGATTTCAATTTTATTATTAGTAACGGTGTAGGGTGTACAAAAATCATTAGTCATTTTTGCAGGTGAGTTCATAAACCATATTTTATACTTGCTTGCATGTGATGTTTTTTGTGCATGTTTTTACTTTGTTTGCCATTTGTTGTTAGTTGCAAAATGTTTTAATTTGGATTACAGACATTGAATATTCTGCATGATAAATCGTAAGTCTGCTCTCGTCTTTGCCTGTTAAATAATACATAATAATATATTTTTATGCATAGAGTACAAATTTAGGTCATAGCGTGAGCAGACAGTGTTTTATATAACATGAATTGACCCCTGCTTTAGCACCTTGGTATTACGTTTTAAGTCTGTAAGTTTCCGGTTAGTATCAGTTACTCACATTTAATTTTAACAAACACTAGACACATAAAATGATAAACGAATAGGAAATCAAGCCCAAAAAGCACTTTAATAACCTTAATCCTGTCAATCTGTCATTACGATTGAAGTCCGTTAGCTTTTAGACAATGTCATTGTATGACCTTTAATTTTGACAGATCCTAAATGACTTCAAATGTAATAAACAAATGGTTGGCAAAAAAATAAAGGCTTTAACCCGGTTTTATTATTATTAAACGGTGCGTTTCTCTTCCATACTAACCCTGGGATGCATGCGGTGTACAGTCAAGAAGCATATGCCGCCATGAGTGAAGAGTCCATCGTGATGAACGCCATCGGGGTGTCTATAGTCGGCGTGGTCATCGTTGTGTTGTACACCGTACGCGGCACTGGCGGCTACCGTCTGCGTAAGGTCGCTTCTCAACACCCGAGTTAAGCTACTCGATAAATAGCCAAGTCACCGGTAATTCCTTAGGTGATGCACTTTTGTTTTGGCGGGAAATCGATCGTCATTGTTTTACAGCGGAAATTTCGATCAAGTTTAGATGGTGTTTTAACAGACTTCGTTTTAACGACATGAGCCATGTCTGTTATTTAAATTAACTGTAGTATTGCTGTGTAAAACGACAACGATTTGTCGCCAAACAATATGTTTTACAAACTTGTTTTAGACGGCTGTAAGATATTCGATTTTATGCTCAGAACAACACCATGAATAGCATGAACTCGAATAGGTTTCATCAACAATTTAATGTATTTAAAATTATGTGAATTTAACATTGTAACTCGATTTGTATTTACCACAAAATAACAAAATTAATTATACTTTAGCTCAAATTGTTATCTTTAGGTTATTTAAATTTTATCGGTGAAATTGTTCTTACGGTTGGTTGGTTGTGTGTTATATCAATTTCGAAAGTTTTAAATGTGTTTTAAACATTGCGAGTTGTATTCCGTCTTAGTCCAAAATATCGACTGAGTATTTTTGCGAAACAAAACTAGTTTCGTTCATCGTTGTTTTAACCCATTAATAGGATCCTAGGCTATGTAGAGATTGAAGCGCAGAACTGTCTGTCATCGGTAGACATAGGTTAAATGTCAAATTTTTGAAGATTATTGCAACGATTTTAGCGAGTCGATCTCGTTAACTTTTTGGATAAACTGTATTTCGCTGTTCTGTCGTCAACGTATAGTTGTTAGTCGCCGTTAATGTAAGTTAGTTTAGATTGATGATGGAGTGAGCTACTTTACAATGTGACCAGAATAGAGACAAAATCTCCACACAAATGCAAAACAGTGGCCATCAAGTAAATGTAGGATTTTTTTATAGTTTCTAAGTATAATAGTGTAACGTGTATATACAATTTTAATTAAAAATGTGCGAGTGTTCGATAGCTGTAGTGATGTGATGAACCAGTAGCAAAAGTAATATTTATATGACCTATTTATTATCTGTACCGGTTACTAATAAAACGTGGTTATATTTTTTATTTTTTACGGCGATGTACCCACATTTTCCTATAGTCCTTTAATATTTTGTGACAAAGAACAAAATGTACTCAGATCAACTATGTTAATATTTTTTTGAGACCTTACATTTAAGAAGTGTTCATACGAGTTGCCAAATTCGACTTATGTTTAATGTAATCAATTACTAGGTAATGTGTATTGTAATGATATAATACATTTGGTAATATTTGTAGCATGTCTATCATTAATACTAGAGTAATGCTCAATCGAGTGAATACGAGGGGGTACCTATAATAACATTTTCATTTATAGTTAAGCGAGTTTTTATAAAATTTACTGTATTCCATTTTATAAATTTGCATTCCAATAGGCATTTGATGGATTTTGTCGTTACTGAAGACTGGTATAATAAACGTTTAATGTTATGAGCAATAGTAAAGTTCAAAAAGTAAATTTTAAAGTCTGGATAGAACCCAAGTATTTAGAAGCCCTGATCCTCGACTGTTTGGGGCCAACTTGCATAATTAGCTACCTTTTCCCAATCTACAACGCAGCTTTCAAAATATACAAGTAGAAGAAACATAAAAATAAAAACATTTCATATAAAAAAATCAAGGAAATTTAAACGGTACCTGCTTATGAGTGTAATGTAGATAAAATGATTTTCAATTTTAGTAAAGGACTGCAAACTTTCATATTTTATAAAATATAATTATATGTAGTTGATTTCTTAACGAGTATTGTTGAAATATAATTTCATATACTTATTTCATTGCAGTTATATTGGTTAATGAATTTTATCACTGTTTTGAAGTTTTAAATATTTATACGCATACATAATGGTACATTAAAATAAATACTTGTATGTATAATTGTTGTATTTTATTTCACTATTCCCGACTCTTAAAAGAACACAAGCAAATAGCCCAGTCATATTAGGGCTTTCACCTCGGAATGAAAGATAATAAGCTGCAAATTGGTATGAACCTTTGTTTTGTCATTCTAAATGTTGTCTCAAAAGTCACAATCGTTATCGTGTCCGCGTCTCAAGATATTCATGGTCAAAGGTCACAAAAATCGGTTTTTCGCGAATATCTGGCTTCCTATCGATTAAATGAGATTTGCATTTATTATAAAAGTTGTAGGCTATAAAATTCCCTACAACTTTTGTTTAAACTTTTTTTTCATACGACCAACCGTTTTGAAGGTAGAGCGCGAAGAGTGCACATCGTACAGTCATATACGGCCTAATGCAAGGTCAAGCGTGAGTTATGGTTATCAGTACGTTATAAAGTCAATTATTTACTTGGAAATTATAATGGAAGGTTTGTAGATGAACATGACAGATAATGAGGATGATGACAATGAATCGAACATTTTTGAGCGACAAGAAGAAGAAGACGACGAAGAAGAAGAAGATTCGCTTCCATTTCCAATTTCATTACAATTAAAATCAACAAAGATACTTTTGATATTTGAACTCACATTTTGATAAATGTATATTATGCCGTATTTAATAATAAATAAAAATATGTGTAAAATATATACTCTTACTATCATTTTGACTTAAAATAAAACTAAAATATATAATCCAGAATTAATAATATTTTATACTTAAATAGTTAAATATGAATAATTATATATAAATAATCAAGTTACTTACTTTAATTAAATATAAATAATTAATAGTTAGTACATAAATAATGGGCATTGTTTAATAATTATAATTTCCAAGTAAATAATTGACTTTATAACGTACTGATAACCATAACTCACGCTTGACCTTGCATTAGGCCGTATATGACTGTACGATGTGCACTCTTCGCGCTCTACCTTGAAAACGGTTGGTCGTATGAAAAAAAAGTTTAAACAAAAGTTGTAGGGAATTTTATAGCCTACAACTTTTATAATAAATGCAAATCTCATTTAATCGATAGGAAGCCAGATATTCGCGAAAAACCGATTTTTGTGACCTTTGACCATGAATATCTTGAGACGCGGACACGATAACGATTGTGACTTTTGAGACAACATTTAGAATGACAAAACAAAGGTTCATACCAATTTGCAGCTTATTATCTTTCATTCCGAGGTTGACCCCTTTTTTTACCTAATATGACTGGGCTAAATGTAGCCTATAAATATTGGAAGTAAAAATGTTAGAGCAAGATTGATAGCGCATTAATGTGCGTTGAAATAAAACGATATAAAACATAGTTAATTATTTTATTTGACAACCTCAGACTAAAACTATAATAAAAGATTAACTTACATAAAATTTGCGCCATAAACAGCTAATTACAAGCGCTCAAGTAACATTATACAATTAATAATATCAATAGGAATATAAAGCAAAAGTTTTCACATACTTTAATTCTGGCCAATCACGACACGCGTTTTCAAAAATACCGTCCCCTGATTAGTTATAATATAACGATGATAGTTGACAGACCAATAACGAACATTTACACGATACATTCAGATCTAACCACACATATACGCTTATAAGATAGAACCAAGCATTTCGACACAGTAAGGCGGACTTAAATACTTGTTTAAAACAAGATACAATGATTCAGGTATTTGTGATTTTTAAAAAGGAAGAGCACCATTACGCAAAAATACAGAAAATGCAATAAGTTTTTTTTTCCAACAGTTACCCTGAAAAGATTGGTCGATAATAAAAAATGAAAATAAACTTTCATGGATTATAAACTTGATTAAAAACTAAGAAATAGGCATCTTTATTTGAAAGCAATGAAGTAGAAAACTTATGGAGATGTCACATTTGCTTTTACCCACACCAACTCAGAAATCTACATACGCCTAGGTAGCCATTTTGGTTTCTAGACGTTATGTCGATATTGGGGGTCAAAAATGTTATGTTTCTAAATCATTGTGAGTTTATAATTTAATTACTAATATTTGAGTAACATTGAATACTAATAAGTTTTCCTTAAAAATGTTACTAATATGAATTAACATTATTTTTAACTTCATTTATATTCTGTTGGGGCGTTTAATGACCAACATTAAGGATTTCGGATCAACAAAAATATAAATATGTTAGGTTTTTACAATAAAATTATTGACTGTGTTATAACTGAAAAACTGACTAGCAAAAATAGTAGTCTTTGGGTATAATTTATTTAATAAGTACATCTAATTTATCATTTACGTATGTGAGTTTGCATAGACTAGAATATAAGTAACATACTATATTATTACCTAAAAAGTAATAACGGTTTTGACATTTAATTAGGCCGTCCGCTAAAAATAAAAATGTTAACCAATTTAAATAGGCATTAGTGAATAAGATTTATTTGACCTTTTAAATTCTCTTTTTTGATTTTGACAATAATCAATTAATTTTATTGAGATCTTAATTTAAAATTATTTTTTTGATAACTATTGAGTGTAAAGCATTATTGATAATTGACTTGATTTATCAAGAGAAAAAAAAGTGTGCGTCTTACATTTTGACAGTAAAATTGATTAGTTATATATAATTATATTAAATGCATTAGAATTTTGGAATGATAATATACTTTATGTTTATATTGAAATTGTATTACAGTCTAACTTATAGTCAGAAATATTATGAATTTATCCTGCAATATTATTAAAGCATAAAAAAATAAGAAATTGAGAAATAGAGAAAACAAAATAAAAACAGAGCATAGCTAGACATCATTTTTTTGTTCATGATTAGAATTTTATCGCATAGATTTTAATATATTTTCATAACAAATAATAAAACTTTTAGTCCAGGTACGTTTTTTTCGAGTAAAGTGAATAAGTTATTATCACGAACAACATGCACTGCACGAATAACATTCAAAATATTTATTATTTAGTATATTTTTCAAGTAAGTTCTTTAATATTTATTCAAGTTAAGATTTTGAATCTAACAATTATTATTTCTTTTAAACACCTTTTTAAATAGATTTTCTTAACTATTTGACACCAATAGAAATGAAATGTTAATGAATTAATTATATTAATGAATATTGAATTCCACTTTCATCTCGTGTCCCACTCCCTATCAAATTTTGAATATAGATAATACTTTACTTTCTGACAACACTCCGGAATATGTTAATAAAGCGTTTTTTATCTTAGGTACATTTTAAAAGTGTTCTTATTCCCTTTTGATGTAATCAATTTTTACATACCCTAGGCCTTGAAATACTGCGGGAACTCATTCGATATAGCCCTGACGAGCGCTTGGTCGTCCTTGCTGCCTTCCTCTTCCTCGCAGAATATTCTAGCAAAGCATCGTAAGAGGTCGTCTCGTCTATGGAGATGGACGCCGTACTCCTCGGTGTTGCGGATGGCGCCTTGCAGAATCCGCAGGTAGAGGTGGCGACGCTGGGAGAAATTAAATGTTATCATATTATTGTGTAAATCTTAATATAACTGCCTCATACGCTCGAATGCTGTGATTTCGACTAATTAAATAATAATGTATATGAAAAAATATTAATATAACGGGTGTAAAAACCAAGTATTCTGGAGCGTAAATAGTAACCGAATTCACTAAGAGTATACCCAGAAAATTCAGTTTAAAAACGTTATTAAGGATTGAAAACTGATATTCGCTGCTTGACACATCAGCTAATGGTTCAGGAGCGATGGTTTACATAGCAAATAAAACTTAAACACTATTTAATTTGAAATAGTGCGAAAATTTGATAGTTTAAATGTAATTTGGCACAATATGGTAAAAAAATGCTTTTAACGTAAAGAGTACCCCTCCAGCAATGCCCAGTTTTCGTTTTCGGAAGCAGTCTTGTTACACCCTGTATTATGAATTACGTGTCGCGTTGTTTGACCGCGATGGACTCCTTAACTACTTTCCCCGATTCAAATCAAATTTGCTCACCGTGTACAGTTTGATTCAACTTAAAGATAGGATAGCGTATATCTCAATTTATAGTTGTTGTTAATATTATTATATTGCGAAATATAATACAACAAAAACTTAGCTACCGCAACACGTGGCCGGTCTGCTAGTAACGTAATAAATCTGCAGAGCACACTGATTTTACTGCAGTTGGTTTTATAAAGAAGCTAGCAAAGTTGTAGATTTATGTCAATATTTTTTTTAACTTGTCTGTATTTGTATCTAAATTAATCAAAAAAACACAGGAGTCCCAAAATTTCACTAGCACACATAACGAACTTCGAAAGTTCTTCCTTAAACTCGTTTTAATCTACTATTTGCTCCAAGTTTACAATTTCTGTGAGAAATGAAATGAAATTACTTTATTGTATGTAGGATTAAAAACTAATCTCTTATACATTGTCAAAAGCATAAAGTCATAAATAAAAAAATGATGTCACAGGACACCCCTACATTCATCAGCAATGGCCGCAGTAGACCGAGAGAAAAAGCTAACGGAAAAAACTCTCGGCACTCTTTTCGAAAATTATCCTACTAATATTATAAACGTGAGAGTTTGTGAGTATGGATGTATGTATGGATGTTTGTTACTCTTTCACGTTAAAACTACTTGATGGATTTTGATGAAACTTTACAGTAATATAGGTTATACATCAGAATAACACATAGGGTACTTTTTACCGCGGAAAAACTTCTCATTAACACGGGAAACCGACTTCCACGCGAACGGAGTCGCGGGCGGCCACTAGGACAATTATAGTTTCCGAAAAGTATCTAAAAAACTATCCACCAACATTCTCAAACTTTTAAATTTCTCACCAACTCCTCATTTTATCCTGTTCTATTAACTAAATACTCACGCTATCCCCCGGCGACAGGTCCGCCAGCTGCCTCACCACGATGTCGATGGCCACTTTAACATCATTGGTGTAGAATAACTCCGCAGTCTTCTTCCTGCTGAAGAGGTCGATGACCAGCTTCAGCACGGAGTGCGCGGGCGCCGGCTCGTGCTCGAAGATGTGCACCGGGTCCTCTGTGGGTATCAATGTGTATGGTGATTTTAAAGTCAGTATATTGAGGCGAAAGCTATGTTCGTAGTCTGAAATGTAGGTACTAAGTAGGTATATAAAACTGTCTTTCTATTTCATTACATAGTATAAATCTAAGTCGCTAATTCTGTCTGTTTGTATGTTTGTCCGGTATCTCTCCCTAAACCAGAAGACGGATTTAAATGCGGTTGTCGCCATCATTTAGGTAGTTTTTACATTTAAATTTGTAAATAAAAAACATTTAGAAAAAAATATTTAAGTTAGCCAATATTCAATATTTCGTGTGCAAGTCGGCCAAAATTATACCATGGCGAAGCGTGGGCGGGTCGCTCGTACATGTATATGGTGATTTTAAAGTCAGTATATTGAGGCGAAAGCTATATTCGAAGTGTGAAAAGTAGGTACTTACTAACTACATAAAACTGTTTTTTTTTAAAAAACAAGAAAAATATTTGTTTATATAGAATAATATATACTTTAGATATGTTAGATAAAACATTTAATAATTAAATGGTCAAAAATTCAAATGCATAAACTGTTTTTTAATTATGACACAGAGATTTTGACAGTGTTGGACATACGCCATAAAGGAACCGAGTTTTCTTACCTTCCCTATTTAAAAGCAGCAGTAACTTCCCACAGAAACTCTTGGCGTTGTCTCTTGTTTCCAACGCGTTCAATAGAATGTTCTCGAAGGGGCTGTCAAATTGTAGATTATAGGCAAGGAGCAGGGTTAGAAACAAATCTGGTATTTGCTCGTCGACATCCGTATCTGGCGGGTATTCTATTAGTTCGAGAAGAAATTGGGCGAACTCTATGCCTAGTTGATCTGTAAGGAAAAGAAATGTTTTGTTGGATTGAATATTCAGACACAATATACCTAGTCTTCTATTTCATTTCCAAACATAAATGTAGTCGGTATCACTTTCATGTTCTGTGACAGCTAGCTTGTTAGTTATCTTATCCTAGAATCGCTGACTAGAGCAATTCGCAGGCGTCAACAGATATTCGGCTTTTTAATACACCAAATCAAAAAACTCCTCCAGCAATGCCCAGTGTTTGTTTTCGGAAGCAGTCTTTTTACACCCCGTATAGGTCAGTGAGTCAAGTTTACCTTTTATACAGGGTTAATTTTAATTAGCGCATCACCTCTTGTAGGCTTTTCTACATCGATCCCAACAATATTTAACCAACGACTAACTAAAATTAATAGTTTTTTGTTGTTATTGGGATTGTTGAAGGGAAGCCGCCTGCAAGAGGTGATGCGCTAAATAAAAATAACCCTGTATAACAAGTTTCTAAAAAAGATTTTCTTCCAGTACACCCTACAACAAGCCAACCTACCAAAGTGCGTGACCGGCAGCTTGTCCCCCATGGACAGCACCATGGACAGCAGCAGCGCGGAGTGCGACAGGCGGCTGACGGCGCGCGGGTTGTCGCGCATGTCGCTAGAGCGTTATTGTTAACTTACCAAGTATCTAAACACAATCCTTTCAATGAACCCTACAACAAGCCAACCTACCAAAGTGCGTGACCGGCAGCTTGTCCCCCATGGACAGCACCATGGACAGCAGCAGCGCGGAGTGCGACAGGCGGCTGACGGCGCGCGGGTTGTCGCGCATGTCGCTAGAGCGTTATTGTTAACTTACCAAGTATCTAAACACAATCCTTTCAATGAACCCTACAACAAGCCAACCTACCAAAGTGCGTGACCGGCAGCTTGTCCCCCATGGACAGCACCATGGACAGCAGCAGCGCGGAGTGCGACAGGCGGCTGACGGCGCGCGGGTTGTCGCGCATGTCGCTAGAGCGTTATTGTTAACTTACCAAGTATCTAAACACAATCCTTTCAATGAACCCTACAACAAGCCAACCTACCAAAGTGCGTGACCGGCAGCTTGTCCCCCATGGACAGCACCATGGACAGCAGCAGCGCGGAGTGCGACAGGCGGCTGACGGCGCGCGGGTTGTCGCGCATGTCGCTAGAGCGTTATTGTTAACTTACCAAGTATCTAAACACAATCCTTTCAATGAACCCTACAACAAGCCAACCTACCAAAGTGCGTGACCGGCAGCTTGTCCCCCATGGACAGCACCATGGACAGCAGCAGCGCGGAATGCGACAGGCGGCTGACGGCGCGCGGGTTGTCGCGCATGTCGCTAGAGCGTTATTGTTAACTTACCAAGTATCTAAACACAATCCTTTCAATGAACCCTACAACAAGCCAACCTACCAAAGTGCGTGACCGGCAGCTTGTCCCCCATGGACAGCACCATGGACAGCAGCAGCGCGGAGTGCGACAGGCGGCTGACGGCGCGCGGGTTGTCGCGCATGTCGCTAGAGCGTTATTGTTAACTTACCAAGTATCTAAACACAATCCTTTCAATGAACCCTACAACAAGCCAACCTACCAAAGTGCGTGACCGGCAGCTTGTCCCCCATGGACAGCACCATGGACAGCAGCAGCGCGGAGTGCGACAGGCGGCTGACGGCGCGCGGGTTGTCGCGCATGTCGCTAGAGCGTTATTGTTAACTTACCAAGTATCTAAACACAATCCTTTCAATGAACCCTACAACAAGCCAACCTACCAAAGTGCGTGACCGGCAGCTTGTCCCCCATGGACAGCACCATGGACAGCAGCAGCGCGGAGTGCGACAGGCGGCTGACGGCGCGCGGGTTGTCGCGCATGTCGCTAGAGCGTTATTGTTAACTTACCAAGTATCTAAACACAATCCTTTCAATGAACCCTACAACAAGCCAACCTACCAAAGTGCGTGACCGGCAGCTTGTCCCCCATGGACAGCACCATGGACAGCAGCAGCGCGGAGTGCGACAGGCGGCTGACGGCGCGCGGGTTGTCGCGCATGTCGCGCGCGATCTCCGCGGGCAGCGCCGACAGCGCTAACGTAGCGAGGGCGGTTCGCTCTAGACCGCACATCACTCCGAATGCCTACAAAAAAATAGATGCTTTAACACGATATGTTTTGACAGGTAACGTCAAAATCATACCAGAAACAAACGTGGTAATTTAGGATGAATAGTTTATAATGTGTAGATATATAAAAAAAGTGCTCTGAAAGCAAAATAAGGTGTAATAAATAATATTTGTAGGCAGCAAACCACTAATTGATTAAATTTGATAATGTACAGCTGCAAAATCAATAGTTTCATTTGTATTATTTTTGTCTTTTTAACAATTTAAAGTAGCTCGATGTATGCCAAGTGGATGTTAATAAAAAATATCAATTTATGTATTTTTGTTACACAATTTTTTCCTGAAATAGCAAGAAGGGTTGCATCTCAAGTTACCACGCTGGCTCAGTTAATGTTAGTAGGTTATCAGTTACCGCACGATGTTACCCTTAATGTTAAGTGTGTCATCATATGTTCATTATTTAAATAATACACAATTTCTAATACACCTTACACGGGTTTCAAACCAAGATCCTACAATTTAATATTACCTGCAGTAAAAGCTGCCTCAATGGCCAGCGGGTCTCCATCTGATAATATTGCACGAGAGTCGTCACATACACATAGCGATGGCTACTTATTACGTGTTGGGATATGTTTACGTCTGCATTAGACTGGAAAGTAATAAAACAAGGTTTTTTATACACATGTGTGCAAATAACATACACATAAATGCAAAGGAGATAATATCAAATGGTCGAAGCGTCAACTTTCATTAACTTACTTTTGCCAATCTTTTCATTTTACTAACAGCTTAAAGGAATTCCCATAAATAGGATAAGGAAGTTCATCATAAGTACATGCTGTTTACAAAATAACCCGAGCAAGAATATAACAACAGAGTATGTTTGTGGAAATGCGTAATATAATTACTCTTTGTTTAGCAGATCGTATTATTATGGTGTCATAATATTTGTTTTTGCCAAGTGTCCAATAAGAAATATACTGCGTTTTATAAACGACTAGTGGCCGCTCGCGACTCCGTTCGCGTAGAAGTCGGTTTCTTAATTCTTTCATACGTATGTTTTTGGTTCCTAGAACCGTTTTCGCAGCGCACGCAACGGAAGCCCTCTAGGATGAATAATTTTCCCCGTTTTTTTCACATTTACCATTATTTCTTCGCTCCTAATAGTTGCAGCGTGATGTTATATAGCCTAAAGCCTGCCTCGATAACTGGTTTATTCGACACAAAAAGATTTTTTAAATTCGAACCAGTAGTTCCTGAGATTAGCGCGTTCTAACAAACAAACAAACTCTTCAGCTTTATAATATAAGTATAGATATCAAATTTTTATATACTTACTAGTGACTCGCCACAACTGGCACGGTTTAATTATTTCCATCAAAAAAATAAAGGAATTATTGGCAAAATTCAATGACGAAAACCACACCACAAACCGTAACGCAGTTAATCTTACTAAAGTTAAAAAGGGCATACAAAAAGACTGGAAAAACGACTTTCCTTTATACTATGTAGTAAAGATTAAGATTTTAATAACACTGATAAATCTAGTGACAGGAAATAAATGACAAAAATACGGGGAATTAAATAATATCGTCGACATATTACCTCACTGTCCTTAGGTTATCAACTCAAGAAAAAACTTGTCTGTTGGGAAAGGGGATTCCTAAAAGTGTCAACAATACCTAAACTGATTGTTATGTCTATTTGGAAGAAGGAAAGCCTCTTATACCAATACAAGTGGCCGCCCGTGACTCCGTTCGCGTGGAAGTCGGTTTTCCGTGGTAATAAGTTTCATGCGAATCCGTCCAGTAGTTTTTACGTGAAAGATTAACAAAAATCCATCCATACATTTACCATACAGTCATCCATACACACTCACAAACTTTCACGTTTATAACATTAGTAGAAAACATGCATAGTTAAGGTACTGTTTCGGTACTTTAAAATAATGTTAGATACTGAGATTTGCATTGTAGAACGCTTTTATTAAGAAAATTACTAATTACCCAAGTTCGTAATAGTAGAAACTATTTATTTTTATTTATACTTTTTCGAAAAAAAAACATCTACAGCCCACTACAGTTGTTGTAATAAGTTGAGATTTTGTTAAGGCCGCAGTAAAAATTTGACATAATACCTAGTCAAGTTGTTTTGTCCTCCTTTGTGTATTTGCATTGACCATAATTTTTTTTGGGTAACCGATGGTTTGAGTCCGATTTTTCTTATAACAACTCACCATAACAGATATAAGCTCCAGCAGCTGCGTTTGTATGTCATGAGCGTCATCGTGCAGCGCCCAACCCCTCTGCTGGGCGTCATTGGCCGCTTTTGACAGCGAGTTGAGAGCTGTCATCATCCGCATGGCGTCGGGGGCCGCGTCCATGGCGTTCTTGGGGCAGGTAAAGTTGGTATTGGCTTCTCGGAGGAGGGCGTCGATTATGGAGCGAGCGGCGCCGCCGGGTAGGAAGTCCTGTTATGACTTAGTTGGTCAAAGACTTGAAATTCATACCGTTAAAAGTTCTAAAGCAGTTAATAAGACGACAATTACGCACAAAAAACCTTAAATATATTGAAAGACGAACAAACACATGTTTTCAAAGAAGGGTTTTGCAGTGGAAGTTATAAGTAAAGGTTATATCAGTGAAATCTGTTTAAAACTTTAATAAAAGTGCTAACAGTGACAGGTCCTAGTCCCTTAGGTGCCCATAGAATGTATAAAAACATGATATTAATATGTCTAAATTTAGTTTGAGAAATTGAAAAGTTTGAGGTGAAATCTTATTTTAAAATTTTATCCTAATAAGCATATTGCATAAATATAAAACAGTTGTATGTAGGTATAGCAAGTATATAGTAAAAAGAATCATAACAATATGAATTATCAGAACAATTAATAATTGCAACAATTACATAGGCATTGTTGCTTATTCAATTACAAAAGTACATATTTATTCTCATTTCGTGTGAATATTGTATCAAAAAAAAATCTTCAATTTACAGAAGTCAAACTTAATAACATTTCCTTAGCATCCATGTTAAAACTTACCCTCAAAGATATTAGTACAGTTTCTACTGCTACTTTAGACAAGTCATGACTGAGCTGGGTCTCCTTCCGGACAGATTGGACAATCTCATAAATGGCATTTGGCTGGATGAAGCTTTCACTGCTGTCCTGGCTGTCATCTTGGTTGTCAGTATCAGACGAAATTGACTTCTTTGGCTTTTGAATTTGGTCTGAGCCTAAGAAAATATTTTTTTAATACAAAAAAAAAGTTTTTAATATTTTATACATAAAATAGTTTCTCTTACTTTTTTGAGCAGGACTTCCATTAGATTGTGGAGGTGATTGTGAGTCCCTCTCTTCAGATATGTGTTGTTGTGATATCACTGGTCGTAAATCAAATGATGGTGAGACACCATTAGTAGGGGTTTGCTCATCCAACCTTGGTGGAGGTTTCGGAGCAGGAGCTTTCTTGGCTGCTGGTTTTAGATACATTTGCACTTGATTCTTCTTCTCAGTCAGTCTAGCAAGTAATTCCTGTTTTTGTGCTGATACACCAGACTCTGATAGACTTTTTATGCAGTCATTTAAAAAACTTAAAAAGAATTCTGGTTCAACCTGCAAGTTTTTGAATTTAGGTAATATAATTGAGATAAGGTTGAAGGTCTTGCTAATAATTAAGATGTCAGAAGTCTTACCTTCACAGATGCGACATAATTGGATGGCACAAAGCCCACTTGACCTTTTATATTAGCAACATGCCACCAATTCCTCTGTTTCGTATTAGTTTGTTGAAGGAAGAAATATTCACCTTCTGTAAAACTGAGCGTCTTCGCTAAGGTTGCCTCGAAGTCGTACATGGCTTTTAGCATTTCTAGGCCCTCTATAAAATATATAACATTATTGTTTATGCACTAAAGATAACTTTAAAAATAGTGAAGGTATATTTAAGGATTAAAAATTTCACCAGGGCTTGGCATGTCTCCCATGATTGTTGTAGTTGGGTTACAAAAACCGAAGAACTTTTAAAACGTATTCAAAACCATTTGAAATAATTTTAATATTTATTTACGGTTTACAAAAACTCCCTATCGAATCCCGTAGTCGATCGATTTTAGAATTTTGTTCTCCTTACTTTAGACTTTAGACATTGACACTGACAAACCTAACTTGACAGTGACATGGGTGACAAAACAATGACATCTCTTTTTTTTACTAGCAACTTCAAGCACTGCGTTGTTAAAAGTAAAGGTTCATATTCATTTCATTGTGTTCTATAGAAAAACGTTATATTTACAAGGCATTACAATAAATACAATTGATGTCTACTTACACATGTAAACAGTTAATGATCATTCCGAAGACCAGACAGTACAGTTTTAGCTAAAATCTTAACTTTACAAAAAATTATAGGTCAGGTGGGTTATATCGCAAATGCGCTTTGAAAATCCCCTGTTCTGTTACAGAGCCCTGGGGCCTTACCACAAGCTCTTATAGTTGGACCTAAACAGCCTTGGTTACGTTTTTTGTACCATTACCTCTTATTTTGCAAGTTCTTAGTAGGTAGGTATGCTTGTTTCCATTTTCATTCAAAAACCGTTTATAATGTATTGAAATTCATACCATGACGTACATTTTATTAGTGAACTGAACGTCTTAGATGTCAGATTAGCAATCTTTAAAAAGTTGCTGCTCAACTTTTGTAGAAACTAGTGGCCACCTGCGACTCCGTTCGCGTGGAAGTCGGTTTCCCGTGGGAATTAGGTGTTTTCCCGCGGTAAAAAGTACCCTATGTGTTATTCTGATGTATAACCTATATTACTGCACAGTTTCATCAAAATCCATCTAGTAGTTTTTACGTGAAAGAGTAACAAACATTCATACATCCATACATCCTCACAAACTTTCACATTTATAATATTATATAGGATATAGGAATATAGGATATAGGATTATAGGATTGGGGAGAAACTAGCAAAATTTTCTGTAGTCATAATTTTAACCTGTTATACTTAGGTTACGGTTACGGAGCTCCCGAACATCTCTGATATGCATAAAAAAGTATAAATACGATTTAAATCCTACACATGGCAGCCCCATACTACAGCTCCAATTTTAAAATATTGAGTGAAGAAGACAAACATATGTTTTTTGTAGAGCGCCATTTCAGTCTCTCAATATACCTACCTGTCAAAAACGACTTGCTTTTAACGTTCACCTTTTTAAGTGTTATGGTACGACGAATCAAAGCAGGATTGTTTAGGTGCAATTTGAAAACTGAACGGAGTCATTATGGATTTTAAAAAGCTTGTGGCTCGGCCCCTGTAGAGGAAAATTTGAAGCTGGCTGTTTTATTACTTGTATGTAACCTAGTTTTTTCAGTAACCTCATTTTGTTTTGATAAAGGACACAACTGTTTTTGATAAAGTCTCATTAAATTCATCACTATTGTGGGCTTTGCCAACATTATTTATTTTAGCGAGAGCGCAGTTGTAGTTACAGGTGTTAACAAGAAAACGGCTGGTGTCGGCTATCAGTCAGTCTTTATCACTAATGACATCTTAAAATTGCCGCCTACAAGTAAGTACCTACCTAAAAGCCTAATTGACGATCAAAAAGCATTAGATTAAGGCTAGAATACCGATGCGGTACGATAAAGTTAACAAGGTTTGGATTTCTTGAGCAACATGGCTGTAATAATGCTATTATTATGGATTTTATAGGTAGTTTAATGTAGGGAAATGCACTAACATGTAAATTAAAGACATGTATCAATGTAGAGACCACGGGCTGATCCAGGGGCGAGGGTCCAGGACCTACATGAACCAATAATAAAAATTTGTTAAATATAAAGCAAACCTACTCTGACTGACCCCTACAATGTGACCCCCCTGGTGTCAAAGCTGGGTCCGCTCTTGGTAGAGACCTAATTACAACTGACCTAATTCATTTATAATTTTTTTTAAAGAATGCATGGTGTTAATTTGCGGGACAATCACCACAAAGCTGTAAGGAAAGTAACTTAGGTTATTTGTATTTTCTTACAGAATTTGTGAATGTGTCTCAATTCTATATATACGTAATCTAAATAAGTTGATTGATTGGAGACCGTGAATTTATTAAAAACAAAGTATACATATAAGTAACGTTTATATTTAAGGTAAGTAAAAGTGTAGGTATTTAAAGTGTATAAGGCACACGTATAAGGAGTCTGTTATAGGTACATGATACATATGTCGCAGGCGATGTGTATAACTCGGCCTTTTACAATTTGACTCGGTTTATCAATGCTCTCCTGTATACATATAATATTCCTATGTTATATTGTCGAATCGAATCTCATTTCAAATTCTATTGTGATAGTGATCACTCCATTAACCCTAGATTCATAAACATTCGTCTCTCAGACCATTTTTGTTTTTTTTGTCGCGAGTAAAAGAGATTGAAAGTTGACCTTTTCAGTACTTTCCTAATTCGTTCGACCTAAAATTTTACAATTGCAACTGTTTCAAAAATATTAATAATTAACGTCTGAGAGACGAATGTTTATGAATAGCGTAACTATTGACGTGATTGGGCGTTATTTTTAAAACAGTTTTTTACGGGTTCTGGGTTTTAAAAAGTAAAAGCAAGTAGGTATGAGATATTATTATATTACAAGCTTATATTTATAAAAATATATTATTTTTATGAAAAAAAAAATAGGTACGTGTATAATAAAGAGATTATTATGAGAGAGGCTTATTATGAGATTTCAGAATGGAAGATTGGCAAATTGTGATTTACTTGATTCGTATATCATATTTTGCGTATTTTTTAAATAAAAGTACTTATTTTAGTAATGCTAGAAGAAGCGGTCTCAACAGATTCTTACAATAAACCATGGTAAGGCATGGCGCATAATGAAATATTTAAAGACATGCTTAAAAAATATCATTTTAATTACTAAAAACATCGCATTGCAAGGTACAATACAAGGAATGAAAAAAAGTTATATCGCACATCGCGACCTTTTTCTAACTAAGTAATAAATACTTATTTTCTTTATTATAACTAATAATATTTTCTTCATAAATCCATCACTTACGTAGAGTCGTCTGTGGGACGAATGTTTATGAGTAATGTTCCTCTTAGGTATGGTTATGAAAATAAGATTAAAATAAACTCATTATGCCGAATTGGCCTGCGACACATATACACCTACATACCTATACATATATCTAACCTTCCTATACTTAACACCAACCGACGTTAAAATGTAAATATTGATCTTTTAAAAGGTTATCACACTAAGATAAAACCGTAAAATGAAAGTAAAGTACCGAGCTCCCGATGAATGGTTCTTCCCTGAGATGTAAAATGAGGTACAGTCCCTCGAACAAATGGTTGATATAAATACGACGCAAACTTTGTCACAAGCATCACAAACTTGAAGACGTTTGAAGATTCAAGATGTTAAAACTTGTGGTTCTCGCAGTTATCGCGACGTTGGTGGCAGAGTCTTCGTGTCAAAGGATAATTTTGCCAACCTACAGGCCACCTGTTCGACGTGGTCCAGTGATCCGCACAGCTCGAGATGTATCGAGAGAAAACCCTCAATGGCTATACCAAGGTGATATTCCCCGCGCGCCTGCAACTGGAGATCACCCAACTCTTCCGAAGTACATCGATGACGTCAAGATAGACCCCAACAGGAGATATACACGAAGTTTGGACTCTCCCAGCGCTAAGCGAGGTGGACGCAGCCACACTACTTCCAGCAGTTCAAGGAATACGGGCGCCACACATCCAGGATACAATCGTCGCAATACGAGGTCTTTGAAGCTGCCCGAATTTTCTCCAACTTTCCCCAGGCCATTCCCCAACCCTATACCTCGCCCTGGACCTTTCAACCCCAATCCACCCCGGTTTCCTGCTCCGACCTATGCCAGACACACTCGTGATCTGCATATCCCGGGAATGAAAAAGCCTACGTACCGTGATGTCATCATACCTAATTGGAATCCTAATGTGAAAACTAATCCATGGAACAGAATAGGACCCAAGAGAAATCACTGAAAAACATTCATCGTGGATTATTTTAACTCCCCTTGTATAAAAACAATATTTTAATTAGTGTATGAATCTTTTTACTTTTTGATTTATCCAAATATATTTTGACCTAATAAGTATATAAAATTCTTGTGTCACAATGTCAGTTCCCTTACTCCTCCGAAAGCGCATTAGCGATTTTTATTAAATTTTAGATGCATATTCAGTAGGTCTGAGAATCGGCTACTAAGTATCTATTTTCCAAACACCTTAGTAACAAGTAGACAACACCACTCCTACCTAACATTGTTTTTTAAATATGGCAAAACAACGTTTGCCTGGTCAGCTAGTATTTGCCTAAAAATACAATTTGTTTTGATTTTATGCACTAACCCACTCAACGGCTCGAGAACCGAGCCACAGGGATCGATGGACGGGTTCCCCAAGGTCACGGCATTCAGGTCACCTAAGACGATCCCGCCGTCAGAGATATGTTATAATTACCGTTATGAAATAATTTTCTAACTCCAACTGCAGACGATCTGGGTGGAAACAGACGCCTAACAGGACGGCTTCCCCCCAGGTGGGCAAATTTCCGAGGGGTCCTTTGTGCAGATGGCCTGCTTGTGTCCGGCCGGCCTACCAGCACCGGAAACACAGAGCCGACCTGCCCACAGGCGACGTGCAGAGCGGCTGTGCGTGTCCGAGTGCGAGACACCGCATGAATCTGACGAGCGTTCGTAAACGGACTAGAAAGATAGTAAAATTCCGAATTACAGAGTTCGCCTGCGACAAATATATACGTAGGTATATATTTGTCGCAGTATACCTTACATACCTAACTATATCCTACAATGAACACGTACCGACTTTATAATGTAAATGTAAATATTGATCATTAAAAATGGTAATCACACTAAGATAAAATCGTAAAATGAGAGGAATATATCGAGCTTCAAATTAATGGTTTTTCCCTGAGATGCATGATGAGGAAAAGTTCCACTAACAATTGTTGCATATAAATACGAAGCAAAGTTTACTGCCAGCATCACACATTTGAAGACGTTTGAAGATTCAAGATGTTAAAGCTCGTGGTTCTCGCAGTTATCGCGACGGTGTTGGTAGAGACATCGTGTCAAAGGTCCCCCATTTACGTGCCTACCTTCAAGCCACGTACTCGACGTGAAACAGTGATGCACACAGTTCGTGAGATCATACAGAGAGAAACCCCTAAATTGATGTACCAAGGTGATATTCCCCGCGCACCGGTAACTGGAGATCACATAATGCTTCCCAAGTACATCGGTGACATAAAATTAGACACCAACAGCAGACATACGCAAAGCTTGGACTCTTCTAACGCTTAGCGAGGGGGAGGCAGCCGTTCTACCCTAACCCTATACCCAACCTCGCCCTGGCCCTTTCAACCCTAAGCAACATAGGTTTCCTGGTCCGATCTACGCCACACATACCTACCTGTACTTACCGTAATTTGAATCCAAAGAGAAATCACTGAAAAACATGAATTGCAGATTTATAATACTAATTGTATAAAACAAAATTTTAATTAATGTATAATTTTTTCTACTGTTTGGTTTGTCTAAATATATATTTACCTAAAAATACAATTTGTTTTGATGTTATGCACAAAGTAATAAGCGGGTAGCAGATAATGCGTTTTAATGATGATAATGAATCAAGTGTTACTGATTAGGAATTAATTATTTAGTTCGATAAATAAAGTAAATACCCGTTTGTGGACATGTCTCGCTTTAAAAGATACCTACCAACCCAACCGGCTTAGGTACAGTCAAAGACGTTAAATGTTTGGTCTTATGTAATTTTAAGTTATAGGTACATACAGTTATAATGACGTTTTAACATGCTCCGTCTTACCTCGATCGTAAAACATTAACATAGAGGAAAACATCGGGTATTTTAGATACAAATAACTGTTAACATAAGTCATCACGCGTAGACTTCCCTGACTTTCCGGGCAAAAATACCTCGGTAAATGCCAACAGGTAAATGCATAGCTATATAAAATCGAGGTATCTTTAAACCTGTATCACAATCGAATAAAATTGGGCGTGAGTGGCAAGTGCAACTTAGAAAATGTTGAAGTTCGTTCTCGTCGCTTTAATTGCGGCATCATTGGCCGAAGGAAGTGTAGAAACATCCAATAACGATGTCTCAAAATTTACTCCTGAGCTGGATAGAAGAGTTAGAGAAGCATTAATAGAGGAACCAATATGGGACGCTGATATTATCGGCCCTTCATTTGACGTTCATTCGTCAACTCACCATCAGAGGACGGGCCGAAAATCTATTGTCGAAGATGCAGCCCATGTTGTGGATTCAGTGATTCCAAGTTTCGATGTCATCGGCGATCCGATTCGACGTGCGCGCAGTGCGTTGCGAGACACTTCTAAATTAACGAACTATAATGGAAGCCCAGTTTTTCGTCCACTTATTAAGTCACAAATTATGGACACTTACAAAAGGCAGAGTCTTTTCGACGCTACTTTGATCAGAGAAGCACGAAGTGTACAGCTGCCAAGGAAAGGAAGTTTGATGTCTAAAACGAATACAAAGCCGTTTATTGGATATGTGGTTCCTGCAAGGCACCGTTTGGAAAGGGATATAAGGATACGAGATCCCGACCTAGAGCCTGATTTCCGTCCCCTGCCGATACCACTGAGACCCTACATACCTACAACCAGGCCCTTCCTACCGGAGCCCTATGGACGAAACTAAGGTTGTTAAAGATTTAAAAAACTTGCCAATTTAAATTAGTTCATAATTATTCCTAATTAAAGCCAATTAGCATATGTGCATACATACCTAAGTTAATTAAATTTAATTATTTAAGTATTACAATGGTTTTTTCTTTTTAATTAGTAGGTATAAAATTGTATAGGTACCTATTAAGCTTCACATGAACAAGTTTAGAACAATCTTAATAGCTTTTTGAAATACGGGTTTTTAACATAAGCACTAGTTTAGTTTTATTTGTTAAGTGCATTTTTGCATCAAAAACAAAATGATTGAAAACCTTTGTGATGCACCGAACATTTCTGTGGAAGGATTTGAGGAAGGATTCGGTTCCCGCGTCAAGTTTTCTAAATTGTCTCATGTCTGGTCGGAACAACCTCCAAATAAATACCTTTTTCTATTGCAATTCTTAATTTACTCTAATTAATTTATAGGTATATTTTTGTGCCATTTCTCCGTAACGTTAAATTTACTAGAGTTATTATCATTCAAGTTCTAACAGGTAAGATCGGGTTGTGAATATTAATACAATAGCACAATGTTTAATCTTTAAGTTTTAGTTCTAATGTTAGTAATAGTTAACTAATGCTTACTTTTTAAGAATTTTTGTGTTGAAAATACATCAGCATTACCGTTAATTTTTTGTACCGATTTAATATCCCGCGGTATACCTCGGAATAAGAAAATGGTGTTCATTTCATCTTCATTTTTCACGTAATTCTTATCAACTGAACTATATTTTAGCAGTAAAATTAAAAATAAAATCGGTTAACATTTGGTTGGAAAATCCAATTCCGTATAAGTGTTTTGAGTATATTTCACTTATTAATGAAAATCAAAATATATGGCCAGAGTAAAAATCGATTTTTCCAAAACGTAACCAGTACCTACCTACCTATTGTGATCGTTTTAAAGCTATGTTCTAGTAACAATATCTTTTCAGAACTATCAATTATAATTGATTTGTTTATTTTAAATAAAATATTCACATTTGAAAATATTAAAAAAAATGTATTACTCGGATTTAGAAGTACCTATTAATTTTCGGGCCGTTATTCAGAGGTATAAACAACGGAATTAAGTTATATGGAAAATAAATCGGAACGTTATGCCGTACTAGTTTTCCAAAGTAAGACCCAACAGAATGCATAAAATAAGCGTGGTAATTACCAATATTTTGTTTACTTTCAGGATTTTATAAAAGTAGTGTCAAGTAAATATTGTAAAGGCAATCAATGGAAATATTGCAATAATTCCTTTCTACCTCTCTTATTATCTCTCATTTCCTAGTAACTCAATCTAAAAGATATCTTAGCAATGTTTTGTACTGAGTGTGATAACAAACTAACAGTAATTATTTAATTACAGATAATTAAGTGTGTATTGTTCTGATCGAAGGTGCAGACATATTTTTTGTGTTATCATGTTAAAAGAGTTTTTGTTTATTTGCGTTTTTGGCTTAACTCTGGCTCAGACGGAGAACGAAGAAGATATTCGTCGTAATGTAGTGACCGTACCTCCGAACTGTCCACCTGGTCAAGAATACATAAACGGAGCGTGTCGTGACGTTTGGCGCGCTGGAGTCTTGCCCCCAAATGTAGTAACAGTACCTCCTAACTGTCCACCTGGTCAAGAATACATAAACGGAGCCTGTCGTGACGTTTGGCGCGCTGGAGTCTTGCCCCCAAATGTAGTAACAGTACCTCCGAACTGTCCACCTGGTCAAGAATACATAAACGGAGCCTGTCGTGACGTTTGGCGCGCTGGAGTCTTGCCCCCAAATGTAGTAACAGTACCTCCTAACTGTCCACCTGGTCAAGAATACATAAACGGAGCCTGTCGTGACGTTTGGCGCGCTGGAGTCTTGCCCCCAAATGTAGTAACAGTACCTCCTAACTGTCCACCTGGTCAAGAATACATAAACGGAGCCTGTCGTGACGTTTGGCGCGCTGGAGTCTTGCCCCCAAATGTAGTAACAGTACCTCCGAACTGTCCACCTGGTCAAGAATACATAAACGGAGCATGTCGTGACGTTTGGCGCGCTGGAGTCTTGCCCCCAAATGTAATAACAGTACCTCCGAACTGTCCACCTGGTCAAGAATACATAAACGGAGCGTGTCGTGACGTTTGGCGCGCTGGAGTCTTTCCCCCAAATGTAGTAACAGTACCTCCGAACTGTCCACCTGGTCAAGAATACATAAACGGAGCATGTCGTGATGTTTGGCGCGCTGGAGTCTTGCCCCCAAATGTAATAACAGTACCTCCGAACTGTCCACCTGGTCAAGAATACATAAACGGAGCGTGTCGTGACGTTTGGCGCGCTGGAGTCTTGCCCCCAAATGTAGTAACAGTACCTCCGAACTGTCCACCTGGTCAAGAATACATAAACGGGGCATGTCGTGACGTTTGGCGCGCTGGTGACTTGCCATAACCGTGTAGTGTCATAACCGTGCCCTCAAATTGTGACCCCGATTAGGAACGTTTGGCTTCATTAATGAACTTCTATTGTTATTAATGATTGAAATAAAATATAACATTTACCAAATTATTGTCAACTGATAAAGAAATAATTTCTTTGTAACATGTTTAAAAATAAGTATATTATGATTGTTTACATACCTTAAATATCTTACCTCGGTATTTCACAATGATTTAGTAGCACTGTTCTCAAGTCTCAACTTAGGGCTTTTAAATATGCATTAATGAAACGTAAATAAAACTAACAAAAAAGAAATGGTTTTATTTGTAATTTTATTGAATAGGTATGTTTTTAATTTACTGTACTTATCCTACACGATAATACAATCAGACCATCGACCTTAAGTAGGGACATTCTTAAGGAACAAAGAGTTATTGAATTTATTATCTGATAGTACTAGATAAAACTTAGGTAATGTCTGCAAAATTAAACACAACCGTTAGCCAGGTCTTTTATAAATTCTTTCTTATAGGAATCGGAACTCCATCTTATCAATGTATTAAATGGTCGTTTAATGTGAACACTAAGACTTTTTTTGTCCGTTACCTACGGGACAACAAAGTTACCTACTTATAGTTAACACACATGGTAACTGGTGAAAACCTGGAAGGCTGTATAGTTGAAGGTCGAAATAACGGTAGGACAGCACAAATCCAGCAGATGTACCTTTGGAAAACCCCACGATGAATGGAAAAACCAAGATAAAAATTAATTGAAATGGCTCTGGCTTAAAGATGTGTGTTATTATTAACCTATCCAAAGATAGAACATTTACAATTTTTTTTTTGATATATCTATTCAGACATGTTTATCCATTATAATATACCTACAACTAATAAGGTTTTTTAGAATAGGTTGAAAAAAATTGCTTTCTTGGATGCTGTTATATTTTAGAATTTTTATTTTACGTTGTAACTTACGCATCAGTTCTATGTGGAACTCTGTCTTTTTATAAAGGCATGACTGCCTTTGTATTCCTTATAATAACCAAAAACTATCACAAATTTATTCTTAAAGAACCCAAAAAGTAGATATGTGTAGAAGGTGCTGCTCTGATAGCGAAACCATTCAACATAATTAAATACTAAAATATTGAAAACTGTATTATACGATGAACTGTAAGCGATATTGCTAAGTTTGTAAACGAGATTATAAACTGCATATGTCAAGTGACCAAATAACGTTAGTAGTTTGAATTTTTAGATTTTTGGACATTCATCATTATTGCAGAGGACCCTTTATCTGTTATTCTTATTATATAAATAAGAGAACGGTCTACCGTTCTTATTCTAATTAATTCTCTAAAATTAATTTAAAAATAACCTTGTGCAAATAGTGTACCTACCTAAGTTTTAATTGATGTTATGTTTATGCGATTCATTTGATGAACTTTATGTGGTTTGTAATGATTGTGTGGTTTTGAATAAATGTCTAAGAAATTACACTCTACTTATATGAATAAATTAAAATTTACCTTGATATTAAAAATAAAAAGTAATTAAACGCAAGGTCTGGTTTTCCACTGACCTGCATACACAAAACCTATAGAAATTGGAGCGACGTGAATAGAACTAGCCCAGGCAAACTTCTCAAGCGATGTGTAAATTGCAGTCCAGGTATTTGATGGGAAAACTTGCTCGGGCCATAGAATTTAGGTGCGCCAAAAATAAATTGTATACCAGTGGGTAAAATTGCAAGTAGTTGTCAAGTTGCTCAAAAAACCTAGGTATACCGAGTGTCCAGGAAACAATGGATAAACTCTGAAGGGCTAGTAGTAGAACTAAAGGCAAGCCTAAAAAATAATTAATAAAAAGTATAACCCTTACACTGCTAGAAATATGGCGCTTTAAAAAAAAAAAAATATTTTTTTGACGTCGTTCATATTTTTACTCGTAACGAGGTCAAATCACTTTACCATCATTGTTTCTGTGCTAAAATAATTAATATTAACCGCATCAGTGAATAACTATTAAATAAAATAGCTAACTGGAGTATTTTTCTCAAAAAATAGTGTTAAACTTTTGATTTGTGTAAAATTTCTAAAGAAATATTTTTGATGTGGAACTTTGAACAGCTCTGGTGTAAAAAAAAATATGAAAGCAACAGTGGCCAATGATTTCAAAATATTCCTGATTTAATAAAGTTTTTAAAAAGATGTAATATGTCGTTATTGTAATGAACAAATATTGAACTAATGGTATTAGTGTGTAAAATGGGATGATTATTTAGTTCTAGCAAAATTAAAAAAAATACAAATAAAACTAAAGAAATATGATTTTAAACTGATATTAATTGCAAACACATTGAAATAATTGAGAGCAACTGTTCAAATTCTCTGTCCCCATCCTGATGCAGGCCCTACATTTACGAAGATCCTTTATTCGTAGGTGTAGGGCCTGCATCTAGCCAGCTATTTTATTTGGTAGTTATTCACTATGAACACAGTCAAAAAAATATGAAGTTTTTTTAAAGCGCCATATTTCTAGCAGTGTAAGGGTTATACTTTTTATCAATTATTTTTTAGGCATGCCTTTAGTTCTACTATTAGCCTTTTAGAGATTATCCATTGTTTCCTGGACACCCGGTATATTATGCTATTAAATAAACTGGAAGATACCACTTTCCTACTTAGCAGACAGAAACCTCTTGGATAAAGGAAATTCACACGCAAATACGCTTGAACTATATTGCATATTATATTGTGCTTCGCAATGGTGTGTTTTGGTCGACTTGCTACAAAACTTTGAATATAATCTTACTATTTTATATATGTAAACTTAGTTTAAATATACAAATGCGGACAGAGTGTGCTACAACCCTGGTTTAAAAACGAAATTTGTCGAACAAATATTGTAATACGGAGTGGATATTATTTTTATTTGCGAAAAATTTTCTTTGCGAAGTTTTCATTCGTGTTTTAAAATCAGGCTGGTCAGCTCACTCTGTCCGCGTCTGATTAAAACACGGTAAAAGTGCATTTTAATCCTTTAGTGGATCCTTTTTAGGAGTGGTAGAGTCTAGCTGTCTGCAGCGATTACTGGGCTGACTCGACCGGTGAAATACCACCGTCGCACAGAAAACCGACGTGAAGCAGGGACGATGCTCTTGTGTTTCGTTCGGTGAGTGCGGTATCCGGTGCCCAATTTTGTCAAAGGCTCAGCAACACACCCCCAACACCCACTGTTTTGTGGTTAGTCATGGCGGCGGTGATCACTTACCATCAGGTGACCCGCATGCTCGTTTGCTTTGCCATATTATAAAAAACAAAACATAGATAATGAAATTTGGTTAATTTATGTGACAATCATACATACAGTCAATCATCATATAATAATGATTATAATAAACACACAATTACCAGCTCACAGCTTAAAACACCTTCCCATAACTCATCAGTGCCTTCAGTGGAACCAGGCGATATTTTTCAAATTTCAGGAGCATTCGTCCGATCACATGAGTGATTGAGTTTCCGGGCCGTCAGATGTTGCCAATTACCAGTCGTCGGATGAAGGGAGGATTTTAAAAAAGCTACTGATTTCACTGGTTGATCCGTGTGGTAGAGTTAAGGTTAATTTTTCGCTGGTTTCTGTAGAAGGCAGCATTTAAAGTGGACCAACCATTTAACAAACGTAATTTCGATTATTGGAAAAAACATATAATCGAATAGCTGAGTCTTAAGTAGCTGGTTAACACATGCCTATCCGGTATCTAAAAGCATTATTTTTTTTAATCTTTAAGATTAGAGACCTGGGTACAGAGTACAGCAAAAACTGCAGTAAGATAAAGAAAATACTTAAAAAGATAGAACGTGACGTCACTGAAATATCTTTAAACCAAAGCCAAAAAATAAAGGAAAAATATGTTTCAAAATTATATCAACCCTCTGGGGCATGATTTTCATAATAAAGCCATTTGGTAAAATAGAGCAACCCTAAAAACTGTCCCTTTGGCTTGACTTTAAGCTTGTACATCTCACACCAATTTGTCCTTATTTTTTTGTGTTTTAAAGTATTATTTTTCACAATTCCTACTTACTTTAAACTTAAGTTGTTAATGGTCTACATATTTTTTTAACAAAGTTTTTAATAGAAGCGTTTAAATATTTTTAAAACTAAGTACAACATTCTATCCCTACTAATATTATAAATGCGAAAGTAACTCTGTCTGTCTGTCGGTCTGTATGTCTGTCTTTCTGTTACGCTTTCACGCCTAAACCACTGAACCGATTTTGTTGAAATTTGGTATGAAGAAAGAACTGAACTTGGGAAAGGACATAGGGTACTTTTTACCGCGGGAAAACTTCTTATTCCCACGGGAAACCGACTTCCACGCGAACGGAGTCGCGGGCGGCCACTAGTAGAAATTATAAATACTTAATTAAGGAAGTAACCACTCTAAGGGCCGTATTATAGAATGTTACTCAGAAATGAATTTAGTTTTAAAACTAGTTTTAAGTATTAAAGCTTTTATTTTAGAACCGCTCTTGAAACGAAATTCGTTGATCAACGTTCAATTGAGTATTTTTATATTTTGAATTGACTTTTAAGTTGAACTCACCACTCAAGCGAGGATTTGATCTATGATCACGTAAATCGTGTCAACACCACTCTTGAGAGTAGATTGAACTAGATTCTGTCAAAAGTCTGTAGCTGTAAATATTGTAAACAACAAATATTTTTGACGACAATATCTACAATATCATGGATTGCCTAATATTGATGGTGCAATTGATGCACACATATAAAGAATGTCAATACTGCTGAAGTGCAGCATCATGAAGTATTCAGAAACATATGCCATACGTTTCGGTGTCATTTGACGACAAAGACGGGAAAGAATGTTGGCGACGATCAGCGCCATCTATGTCGCCACAGTATAAAAGGTTTTTGATATTCTACACAGAACAACAAACAGTTAAATAAAACATAAAAAAACTATTTATTACTTGCTTACACTGTTAACATATTAATCAGTCTTTAATTTAGACTATGAAAAAATCCAGTATTCTAAACTTTGTGTTATAAAATATTTATATATTTTTTAAAACACAATAATTTGTAAATGAAAACCAACTTGAACCATAAACAATATGAGCTTCGCTCAAATCGCCACTCGAGTCAAGTTTCACACTGAACTTAAAATGCGTTCTGTAATAAGATCGATTCTTGAGTGGTGATCTGTATTTAAAACGAATTTTGACTGATTGAAGTTCAAACGACGCTTGAGTCGCCTTCTGTAATACGGGCCATACATAATACATAATTCTGTAATACATAATCAGAAGGAATCTTGTACTGTGGTTTTTTAATCGTATTATCATTTAGGATGAGAGACTAACTTTTTTATATGAATTTTAGAATAAGGCTTCTTAATATATTTTTGTTTATGATGACTAGAAGAATTTTTTGTTTTTACCTATAGTACTTATATAGCTTACAAAAAATTAATATTATTTAATATTCTAATTGGTAACCATTTTAAAAACATGTGTTACATACTAAAAATGTTATATCTCACAATTAAAACTTAATACGAAATTACCTTTTTCAATTTTAGAGCAATTGTTTATATGCTCACAATTGCGTGATAAAATAATGCATTGTGCGCATGAAAATAATTTTAAAACTTGTACCATGTCTGCATAAATTAATAAAATTATAATATGAACAAAAACATTTTGCATTTTAATTGCTTTGCATAATAACTTACGGGGTGTTTTAAATCAAAATATAACAAACTAGCTTATGCTCACGGAACAATTTAGTTGAATTTATTACGAGTAAAAGTTTTAACTATAGAGCAGTAAAACTTTTTAAACTTTAGGTAAATACGTGGTGTTAAGAGTTTGTATGTTCCGTAACAAAGTACTTCTGAGAAAAGTTGGCTGTTGGTGTACTTAGGCGCCTTAACTACTATAAAATTTAAACCTGGCAGTTATAACAACCTTTGTCAATTTTATAGGCACAACGACATATTTAAAGGTATGCGTGTTTTTAAATATAAACTTACCTTCAAGTGTCTAGTTAATTATTTAGATTTTAAAGAAAGACAATAATACATAACTACACCGCACCCTTAGAATTATAGTGACCTATTCCAAAAATGTAAATCAGTCCATGTTTTAATGAAAGTCGATAGTGACAGTCCTTTTAGGTCGTTATTTGAAATAAAGTCAAAATCTATTTTTTTAATTAGGTCCCTCTAATTCTAAAGGTGCAATATGTAAGCACTTTAACTATGCGTCAATCTTTAAGTGGTTAAGCCTTATGATAAAAAGTATGTTAATATACACTTTTTGTTACTATTTAATTACCCACTTGTTTTGTCTTCTAAAAAAATATTTGTCTAATCCATTTTGAATTTGTTAGTTGATTAATACAAAGGTAAATAAATAAATTTAATAATTATTATATTATAATCATAAATGGTCTGATTATTCACCGATTAGTTGAGCTTGGTTCAGTCGTTGCAACTTGATTGAATATTAGATATTTGATGATAAAATCACCGCACGTTACAGATGCGTAGGCGCCGTTTGATGTTAACAGCGCTATCTGTGCTCTGGATTGTTTTGCAACCCACGCGACAAATTGGTTGGCTTTATTTTTATCTTAACAAAATGTGTAAGTTTTAGATATACTTCAGTCTGGGTCCGATTCTGTTACTTTACTAGCTGGTCGGTAGTTGTCAGGTGTTAAATAATAAATGTTAAATTCGTAGAATTCATCAACGGTGTTTCATTCTAAATCGATTGCTTCTATATGTAGCGTATCCTTGAGGCAGTTTCACTAGCTTGGACGGTAAATAAATAATACTTCGGCTAACTGCACTCGACAAGGCCTTACAAATGATTCGGTGTAAAAATAAAACGTTTCATTTACCTGGAAAGGTTTTCAGTTTCAGGTTACTAGGTGATTAATGTTTACCGTAAACTTATTGCAGGTGAAAAAAAGTTTAGAAAGGTTCATGGATTACAAATAAGTAAGTCTATCGTAGTTAATAATCTCTTATACTTTACGTTATTAAATTTAATAAAGGAAACATACATCGCTACTTATTTTTTATTTCACAATATGGCTAAATAACATTAATTTAACGTCGCAAACAGTAATTATTTAAATTTGGCCATTACTGGATGAAACCAGTTTTAACTAATCACTTCGGAAAATGGGATGGGACCACAAATTTATTAATATGAACTGTACAACGCGGAATTGATTATTAGTTTGCATAAAACTTGTTAATCGTAATTACAAATATTTAATGATGATATAAATAAACATAATTGTGTTAATTTAGATTGGAAACAAAACCATTACCAGATTATTCCAGAGAGTTCTTTTAATGTTTTAGTAACCAGATTATTAAGTTTATATGTATGCTAGGTGAAGCAAAATTCCCAAATAAAAATTTAATCGTGAAAATCATAAGAAAATTAAAAATGGCAGAATACATGAAAGCTTTGACATTGACACTGACATTTGACATGAAAGGAGACTGAAAAAACATGTTGAAGATATTTTTTCCCTCGTGCTAAAAGATAAATAGAAACTAGTAATTTTGTTAAATAATCTAGATAATTTGAGTTATACTTCGTTGCTGCATCCTACGAGATTCAAGAAACCTGTAGTACGTTTTCTGCTGTACTGCATCATCACACGATTTTTAGATCCTATTTTAAATAAAAATAAAATCGAATATTGACTCAATACCCACTCACTACTACGGTAGCCGGTGACAGATGGCGCTGCAATCATTCGTTTTCCGTGTGATGCATCATCCGCGTGTGCGCTGTTAAAATTAAGTTAAAAAATAGTGAAATTAAGTAAATTCTATCATATTTGTTATAAAAATGGGTAAAAGAACCAGTGAGAAGACAGATGATGAAATAAAAAAGAAAATTAAACAATTGCAAAGTGAGTTGTGACGTCAAAAACCTCCGGATGGTTACCAAACAGAAGGTTAGTAACGTTTAATTAGGTACGTTCGAAAACTAAATATGATGCTACCTAGTGGGCTGTGCGATTCGTAAATTACAAACTTTGTGTTGAAAAACAATTATACGGCGATGTAGTTTTGTCAAACATATTTTTGAAACCTAACGGTTAATTGAAGGCTAAATTTAAAAGTGATAAAATATCTCAACGTATCAATATATTTCCTCAGTGGTGGCACAAAATGCCATCCGGAAATATTTTATACCTACCCGCATATTTTTGATACTTTATTTAACATTTTATTAATTTTTTCCTAAGGGGTAACACGCGATGTTGTCCGGGAATTATTTATTTTCTTAATAGGGCGGCACGTGATGTCATCCAAAAAATAAAAAAATTCTGAGTTGAGAAATTTATTCATATTTAACATTTAATAAGTTTATTTTCTAAGGGGTAACACGCGATGTTATCCGGAAATAACTTCTTAATTTTCTTAATGGGGTGGCATGTGATGTCATCCAGAAAATAAAAACTGAGCTAAGTGGAGAAATTTAATCATAATTAACATTTTATAAATTTATTTCCTAAGGGGTAACACGTGATGTTATCCGGAAATAACTTTTTTATTTTCTTAATGGGCTGGCACGTGATGTCATCCAGAAAATAAAAATTGAACTAAGTTGAGAAATTTAATATATTTAAAATTTTATAAATTTATTTCCTAAGGGGTAACACGTGATGTTATCCGGAAATAACTTCTTTATTTTGCTTAATGGGGTGGCACGTGATGTCATCCAGAAAATAAAAATTGAACTAAGTTGAGAAATTTAATCATATTTAACATTTTATAAATTTATTTCCTAAGGGGTAACACGTGATGTTATCCGGAAATATTTTCTTTATTTTCTTAATAGGGTGGCACGTGATGTCACCCAGAAAATAAAAATTGAACTAAGTTGAGAAATTTAATCATATTTAACATTTTATAAATTTATTTCCTAAGGGGTAACACGTGATGTTATCCGGAAATATTTTCTTTATTTTCTTAATGGGGTGGCACGTGAGGTCATCCAAAAAATAAAAATTGTACTAGGTTGAGAAATTTAATCATATTTAACATTTTATAAATTTATTTCCTAAGGGGTAACACGTGATGTTATCCGGAAATATTTTCTTTATTTTCTTAATGGGGTGGCACGTGATGTCATCCAGAAAATAAAAGCCCTCCTCAGTACCCCACGCGAACCAACCACGCGAGCGAAGAAAAGATTTTATCCATCTTGGGTGAAGCAAAAGAGTCAGAAGATATCTTTGGTAAGAATATTCCTGCGTAAGTCTCTAAACGTTGGGGGGAAAATACTAATCGAGGGCTTGACAAAAGAACAAAAGGATACACTATTGGCAAAAATACTGTATCGCTGGTATAGCTAAATTAACATCAGATAAACAAAGACTTAAATAAAATATGAATTTATCAAACAGCTTTCTGAGATAAATCAAGTATTGCTGGATCTTCACTATGAAGAGACAATGAATCGTAGACGTCTTAGCATCCCGACACAGCCCCCGCCGCCGCCGCGGAGTGCGCGCCGGCCGCCGGTGCCCCCGCGCCGTCGCCCGCCGCCGCCGAGCCGGCCGCAGGACCGACGTACTCGACGCTAAAGGTACCGCACCCTGGCCGTATTCATTACTAACGATATCCAAATTTTGGATACAGTTAAAGGATATAAATGAAGTTTGAACCACGTAACTCACCAGGTTCCAAAACTAACATACCAAGTACCATTAAAAAAAAAAAAAAAAAAAAAAAAATATATATATATCGAATTAGGCTCGATTGTTCCATGTTCTAATAGTAACGTAAGTACCAAAAAGTAACGGTTCTTTTAGGTTTATCTTAAACTTAAAAGCACTGAAAAAGTTCTTAAAATACCAACACTTTTATATGGAGGATATTCGCACGGCTACAAATTTTATCTTACAATTCCTACATAAGTAGGTACCTGTACATACATCTTACAGAAAGTATTATTTACGCATCCGTTTCAATGATATCCTGTACGAATTCACTTGCTTGCCAATTGGTTTGTCTTCGGCCCCATTTGTTTTTACGAAAATATTGGCTGCCCTTGCTGCCTAACGTTGTGAAGGCCAATGGCTAGTTGCTATATATACATATAAATATATATATTGAATATTGATATGGCCACCAGGTTAACAGTTAAAATACGGGACTTTGCTCAGTTTGTGGGTACATAATAGCCGTTTGCCCGGCAATAGCATACTAAGCATTTTGAGAGGGAGAAATTTTTCGCTTTAATAAAATACCGAGATTATGACGCAAAGATGAGTAGTAAATTTAGAATTAAAGAATATTTTCTTTGGTGGCAAAAACACATTAAGTATGTTAATAATCTTATTCGTACAGGTCATTTTTGTCTAGAAGTTTTTTTTTTTCAGACGCATCTCTTCCTTATCTGTTTTTGTAATGGGGAATCTGTTAACGGTCATTGGTCCCATAAAGAACTAAAGCATCACATTAACTATTTAGAGCTCTTAGCTGCTTTTATGGGGTTAAAATGCTTTTGTAAAAACCGCAGAAATTCAGAATTACTATTAAGAATCGACTACAAAATAATGTGTGTGTATGTTGGGATAAAATTCCCACATCTTAATCCAATCACTCGAGAAAGATGGCAGTGGTGTGAGTGTGTAAAATATGTTTATTTATACGTCTTATATAAAGTCACGCGACAATGTAGAAGCGGAGCTTCGCGCGTATCAAACATTGATACAAAATGGGAGTCGCATGAATCATGTTTCAAAAAACTTGTTAAGAAATTTGGCCAACCAGAGATAGACATATTTGACGCGATTCAATGCAAAATGTTTAAAATTTATATCATGGTAACAAGATAACAAGATGCCAACAATATTGCCGCATTTACTATAGGATGGAACGATCATTTTTTCTTTAAATATTAAAATGCATTAGAAAATTAATAAATGAAGAGGCATTTTTGGCCTAGTCAACCCTGGTTTCCACAATATTTCGCCGACAGTTACAGAATTAGGTACTATATTTTGGACCAGATGAAAACTTGCTTCTCTCTACTTTCAGAACCATCTATTATGCCAGTCTTACCCTGGTGTGCGCAACTTTATCCGGCAAGCGTTCGCCAAACAATCACTAGGTGACGACACCATCGACATTATCATTCGATCCCAATCTAATAATACGATTAATCAATATGATATTAGATACAAATTATGAGTAAAATTTTGCAGAAATTATAATTTAGATTGTTTAAATGTGTCAACAGCCTAGTTAATTTTCTTACTGAAAGATTTAACAACGGCGCTAAGTACAGTACTATAAATTAATTTAGATCGGCACTATCACTAGTGTTAGGTAAACATATATGTGTAAATCATTGTGTAAATAGGTTTTAAAGGGAGTTTAAAAAAAAAAAAAAAAGACCGAATTTACCGAAATATCAAAACTTTTGTTTGGGATCCTTATATAGTTCTGTCTTATCTAATAGACAAATATCCAAATGAGTACCAAATACCTTTGGAAATGATCACCATGAAACTCGCAGCCCTACTTGCGTTGTCCTGTGGACATACAGACGTTGTCACTTATTATATTATGTAATATCTCAATAAATGTAGCAGGTGTTGAAATAGTCCTAGACGCATTAGTAAAAACATCCGTTCCTAATAGGAAAAACTCCAAATTGATTATTCCATTCTACCCTAATCAACCTGGCATATGCCCAGCGAAGGCCCTCTCTGTCTGTATTGAGAAAACCAAAGATCAGCGACAAACTACAAATACAGATAGGTTATTTTTAACTATTAAATAACCATTTCGGAACGCTAGTGGCCCATCAATTAGTCGCTGGATTAAAACAAGTTTTGAAAAATAGCGGGATTAATGTCGTTCATTATTCATCTCATAGCACGCGATATGCGTCGACGTCGGCCGCGAGGCGCGCGGGCGTCTCTTTAGACGTCATCAAACGCGCAGCTGGCTGGACTGGCTCATCCCTCTGCTTCGCTAAGTTTTACAATCTACCCTTACACAGTGTAGAACAATAAAGAGCCTTCGCTGATGCGGTGTTTAACATACATGAATAATTTACCATATTTATTAAATCCTTTGAATGATTATTTGTTATTGTCACATATGCTTCTATTATGAAGTCATTATTTTTTGTTTAAATTAATTACAAGAAACTTCATTGTATATTGATACATACAATTACAGTTTATTTCTTATCTGCAATGACGTTCTAAACATCTACAGGTTTCTTGAATCTCGTAGGATGCAGCAACGAAGTATAATTTATGGTTAATTGAACTTACCTAAGTGAACTTCAACCATAATTATACGAGGTGCTGCATCCGTAGAGATTCAGTTACCCAACCCTCCCTGCGTAGACCCCCAAATCATTGCAGAAGTTAACTCTAAAACGAATGATTGCAGCGCCATCTGTCACCGGCTACCGTAGTAGTGAGTGGGTATTGAGTCAATATTCGATTTTATTTTTATTTAAAATAGGATCTAAAAATCGTGTGATGATGCAGTACAGCAGAAAACGTACTACAGGTTTCTTGAATCTCTACGGATGCAGCACCTCGTATAATTATGGTTGAAGTTCACTTAGGTAAGTTCAATTAACCATAAATTATTGTTAAAAGTAAAGTGAGTAAAAGAACAGTGCAAGTACAGACAAGGAAAGCATGAACATTTAATTGTTGATTCTCTTTTCTTTTTAGGTTAGTAAATATTTCATTGGTTTATATTTCATTTGTAAACTAATTGTATTTAATAAATAAAACTCTTTTCTTTTTAGACGAATCACATTGTTGTTTATTGCTTGAAGAAGAATCGTACATGTGAAGAAGTAAATAAACTTTCCCGTAAACATAAATAATGGAGAAATTACGATTTGAATTCACAATAAAAGCAAAACCAGACGATAGTAAGACTAATATGTACGCCATAACCTCCATAACGGACACACAAAACCAAACTTTTGTTGTGCCCAAAGAATATCAGCCAATCCATTTACACAAAGAAATATTAAAGCATGCCATGTTTGAAAAAATAAAGAAGTCCCTACAGAAAAGGCACGATAAGAGACAGGTATGGATAACACTAACTAATGAAATGAAATCAACATATCTAGACGATGACAACTTGCAATTTGATGGATTTTTACTTGAAAGATTAGAACAAGGTCATGAATTGCCGTCAACTGAAGCTATATTGTTTAAAAAAACAGAAAATAAGACAAGATTAGTGACAGAGTTTTCAATCGAAAAGTTTTCAAGAAATACAACAAATGTTCAACAATGGTTAAATACTTTTGAAAGTGAATGTGCTCGTTTACAAATTGATACAGATTTACAAAAAGTTGAAATTCTAAGATTACTACTGGAAGATACATGTATAGATTGGTATACCTCAATGATAATCAAACATACCATAGACTCGGATTGGTCTGTATGGCAGAAAAGTTTATGTGAAACATTCGCTGATAAAGGCTGGACACCAATCAGGTACGCTATGAGTTTCAAATATATACAGGGATCAATGTATTCATATTCTATATGCTCTAAAAAAGAGAGACTATTACTGGAAATAAACAAAAGAATAGATAAACAAACCCTGATTTATTTGATCGCCACTGGTCTACCAAACTTCGTAATGGATAGAATAGACAGAGAAAGCCTTAATGAAGTGAATGATTTGTTTAACCACATAAGAGGACTCGAAAGTTTAACAAGAAAGAATGACACAAAGAGAAATTCAAGCACCGGAAATAAATATAATAAGCAAGATATAAAACAAACTGAAAGAAGGTCATGCAGGATTTGTGAGAACAAAGGAAAACTAAATAGATTTCATCCAGAGAATGTTTGCTGGTACAACCAAGAAAAAAAAACAACCAATGACAATTATTTTAATTCTAACTCAATATTAAAAGTTGAACTAAGTAATGAAGATCCAAAAAACTAAAATTCCCTCCACTAATTGAGATTGCAGTAATATTAAATGATACATTAGAAGCCAAGGGGTTGTATGATCCTGGTTCACGAATAACATTGATAAATTCAAAAATAGTTCAGGTGACGAATATGAAGCCAAATTATTGTTATGACACAATAAAAACAATAAGTGGAGGGGGCAAAACTAAAGGGTTAATTACACTGGATGCAAAATTATTGCATAAGAAGATTAAAATAAATGCATTTATCTTTGAAAATGAAAATTTTGAATATGATCTAATATTAGGATTAGATTCAATACAAAAATTTGGGTTGACTCATGATGAGAACTTAAATATCCAAATACAAAAAACAAAAAAATTTAAAGTAAGTGAAGATACATTAGGAGATAAACAGAATGAATGCATGGAAGAAAAAGAATATGCAGTAAACTTTAATGAAGGTATAGATACAATAAAATTTGATATAGACACAGAATACTTAAATACAGACCAAAGAGAACAGATAAACATATTATTGGATAGCTACTCGGAAATTTTTGCTAAAAATAAATATGACACTGGAAAAGTGAGTAAGTATGAAGCCTGTATAGATTTGCAAGTTGAAAAATATTGTTATAAAAGACCATATAGATGTTCAGTTCAAGACAAAATAGAAATAGAAAATCAAATCTCTCAACTTTTAAAACATGAATTAATTGAAGAATCTTACAGTCCGTTTGCAGCACCTGTTACCCTAGCTTTTAAAAGAGACGAAGGAAAAAAGAGTAGATTATGCATAGACTTCAGAGATTTAAATAAAATAATCATTCCTCAATCACAACCGTTCCCGCTCATAGAAGATTTAATAACAAAGACAATTAATTGTAACTATTTTACAACTCTCGATATAAATTCAGCTTTTTGGTCCATTCCTTTAAAGGTTTCAGACCGATACAAAACTGGCTTTATTACTCAAGAAGGTCATTATCAATGGACCTGTTTACCCTTCGGCCTGAAGACATCACCAGCTATATTTCAACGGATTTTGGGAAATATTATAAGAAAAAATGGCCTGACAGGATTTGCAGTGAATTTAATCGACGATATATTGATCTTCTCGAAGACATTTGATGAACACATCGCACACTTGAAGAGATTGCTGGAGGCTATTCGAGAAGAAGGTTTCAGACTAAAATTAACAAAATGTAAATTTGCAAGTGATTCTGTTAAATATTTAGGTCACATATTACAAAAGAATACGATTACACCATTGAAAGATAATTTGAAATCAATAAAGGATTTTCCTGCTCCTCAAAGTAGAAAACAAATACGACAATTTTTAGGGAAGATCAATTTTTATGGGAAATACATTCCAAATGTCTCAATAGTTTTGGATCCTTTACATAAACTGTTGAGAAAAGATCAAAGATTTGATTGGACAGAACAATGTGAGGATGCATTTCAGAACATTAAAGACTATCTTTGTTCCAAACCTATACTAGCTATTTATGATCCACAAGCTCCAACATTTATATATACCGATGCCAGTGCTATAGGTATCGGAGCAGTTTTAAAACAAATTCAACAAAATGGCGAAGAAAAACCGGTAGCATACTTTTCTAAAAAAATAAATGAATCACAAAAGAATAAAAAAGCTGTATTCTTAGAATGTTTAGCCATAAAAGAGAGCATCAAATTTTGGCAACATTGGTTGATTGGAAACTATTTTACTGTCTACACGGATCACAAACCTCTAGAGAAGTTAAATATAAGAAACAGACCTGACGATGAACTAGGTGATATGTCACTTTATCTGTCACAATATAATTGTGAAATAAAATATTTTCCAGGAAAAAATAATAAAGAAGCAGACTGTCTGAGCAGAAACCCAGTATTGAACTTTGATGACAATAATGAAGATAACTTAAGAATGGTAAATACTATTGATATTCATGACGTAAAATATGATCAAGCTCAAAATATGCAAAAGATAAATCTTGAAAGTAATACTGTATTGGAAGATGGAATTTATTATAAGAAAAGTGGTAAAAACAGGAAAATAATTCTAAGTGAAGATTTCAGCAAAGCAATAATAAAAAAGACCCATGAAAAATATTGTCATACTGGAATAAACCAAACAGAATCTAAAATAAAACCATTTTATACTGCACCTCATCTATCAGAAAATATTAAAAAAATATGTAGAAACTGCGAGATATGCATTAAAAATAAAACAAGATTGAATAGAAAATATGGATTGATGTCACAATTAGGTCCAGCTAACAGACCCTTTCAAATAATGTCACTGGATACCATAGGAGGATTTGGGGGTCAACGTTCAACAAAAAGATATTTACACCTACTGGTGGACCATTTCACTAGGTATGCATATATCCTATGTTCTAAAAATCAACATGCTCAAGACTATATAAAGCTTATAGAAAAAATTCCTAAAGAAGAAGCAATAGAAATATTATTGTCTGATCAATATCCAGCTTTTAATTCAATTGAATTCAAAAATTACCTTAAGAGCCGAAATATTCAATTAATACTTACAGCTGTAGATGCAGCATTCTCAAACGGGTTAAATGAAAGGCTTAACCAGACTATTGTAAATAAAATACGATGCAAAATGAATGAGTCAAAAGGAAAAACAAATTGGTCAAAAATAGCAGAAGAATGTAGAAATAGATACAATGAAACAAACCATTCTGTAACAGGATTTTCTCCTAAATATTTGCTATCTGGGGAGTCTACAGATATGTTACCAGATGAATTGAAAGGAAAACAGTTATTAACAAAAAGTTTGGAAGAAGATAGGAAAATAGCGTTACAAAGGTCAATAAAATCACACAAATATAATAAAACTTTATTTGACAAGAACAGATTACAATACGAATTTAAAGAAGGAGACAAAGTATATGTGGACTATGGAAACAAGTTGAACAAAAAGAAGATGGATGAAATAAGAATTGGTCCATTTGAAATTGAAAAAAAAATATCGGATTCAGTTTTTAAAATAAATACCGGTCGTGGATCAAGATCTATTGGACTATATCATGTCACAAAGCTCATCCCTATGTATGTAGGTTTTAAAGCTAAATTTTATTCAACTTGTCGAAAAAATTTACATTTCGATGGGGGGTGATGAAAGCTTTGACATTGACACTGACATTTGACATGAAAGGAGACTGAAAAAACATGTTGAAGATATTTTTTCCCTCGTGCTAAAAGATAAATAGAAACTAGTAATTTTGTTAAATAATCTAGATAATTTGAGTTATTGTTAAAAGTAAAGTGAGTAAAAGAACAGTGCAAGTACAGACAAGGAAAGCATGAACATTTAATTGTTGATTCTCTTTTCTTTTTAGGTTAGTAAATATTTCATTGGTTTATATTTCATTTGTAAACTTATTGTATTTAATAAATAAAACTCTTTTCTTTTTAGACGAATCACATTGTTGTTTATTGCTTGAAGAAGAATCCCTAATCTTATATACACTTTAATATTTTTTTTAGAGTTTTTATGGATTGTCAGTATCTTTTCAAAAGTACTTAATAAGATGATAACTAACTCTAGCATTTTAAACCTAAAAGTTAAAATAATAATCATTAGTCCTCGACAGTTATAACAGCTTTCACTTGAGAATTATTAAAAAATATTGTTTTTTAACGTATTAAAATGTATTTATTTTTGAGACCGTAAATATTTCGTTTAACACGCTGTTTATCTTAATGTTCAATTCTCAAATATCCATATAGGATCGTGATTACGAATGATAAGTTTCATACTTATTTATATGTAGGAATGAAAATGCAGTTTTTATCCTGCAGTCTTAAGTAAAAATTATATTCGTACTTAAATTATACTTTAAGTAACACTTTTTTGCTTTTTACGCCGCTGCTCCGCCTTAGTTTTCACGTATTTTATTTTATTTTCTTTAAAAAATATGCATCGTATTAAATATGCTAAGTAGGTTCTGTTTAATACCATGGATGAAGAATCCATGCTAATACTAATATAACTTTAATAAGTATTTTGAAAATATCTTCGTAAAAGCTTAAAAATCTTTAAAATAAATATTAATATGCCGTGAAACAAACAGAGCATGAAGGGTACTTGAAGATTGAGAAGCATCTAGAACCTTCCGGATGTTTCGAGGGTCCTTCGCCCGCCGCAATATCTATAAGGAATTCTTTCATCTCTGTTTGATGGACACACGTATTTAAACATGAAAGGATCTGCACTTGAGCGTCTCAGGAGGTTATGAAATATTGCTTTTGTTTCTTATAAAATAGGCCTTTATTGAGACGAGACTTGATAAGTAAAAAATACGTATCAGTGAAATTCGTTAAACATATATGTACTGTTATTTCAATGTAGCTTTAATTTCTAAAAAGTAACAAAAATCTCTTGGTTAAACACTTTTTTAATTGATCACGCTAAACATTTAATAAATGTTTACCACCTTCAGGGGCTTCTAGCCCGATTACTTCATTGCAAAATAATAAAATTTAAATCTACTTGCATAACTTCATTCGCCAACATAATTCTTGTCAAAATTATTCAAATTTCTCTTAAGTTTTTTTTTCTATGCCTAATGTACTTCGTGCACTACCATAAACTTAAAGCACATGAAGTAATTAACTTAAAAAACTATAAGACATTGAAAATAGGCTATTTAGTCTTATTCCGTGTTGCGAGTTAACAAATTAAGGAACCATACATAACATTTCCAAATAAAAAGAATACAGCATCTATATTTTTTACATTTCTGAATTAGTTAATAAACAAAGCATTTTTCATGCCCAAAGTTATCGCCATAGCATTCCGAAAGCCTTATGTTTCTATAAACGTAAGCCCAACCGGAAGTACCGGCGACTTTGGCGCTCATTACAAACACATTAGTGTCGACACCGGAACCGGAAGTGGCTACAACACAAACGAACTTAAACTAACACAAGTCTCAGTGGTCAGTTAGGTTAGCCTGGTTATCTTTGTTAACTGTAGAGTTAAATTTGAACCTAAAGCATAATTTATTATGGGTAAGACATTAACTGCATTGCCAAGTACAATGACACTTAAGTATGTCTCAGGTAAATACTTTTTTTTCAACAATAATCTTGTTTTGTTTCTATAATGCTTATGACCCAGCCATTGTAGCTGTCATAGAGAAAACATATTTCACTTACTTATTAAAATGTTTTTTAATGCGTTATGAATGAGACGATAAGGATCAATCAAAATAAATTTCAATGTTCGTGATGTATTTCAATTTTATATGAATTAAGATTCCAAAACTTTGTCCTTAGCGGCCTTCAGCACGAAGCCAATTTTAGCATGAATTTGATCATTTTCAAACAAACTTCAAGTTATTATCATAATTTTAAAAGTTTTCTTGAATTAATCGATACTGAATCACGGAAAGCTAGAGTTTAGGGAATTCTCGCTGAGTTTTGCATGTATTGAGGTTATTATTTTTAGAAGATATACATGTTTATATATTACTTTATTATATTTACATACTTAAATTATTTTGTATATATGTTACGGCTAATACCCGAAGTGCGGCTACACCTAGTTTTAGCCGGCTAGAACATCAATAGGTTAGGTTGGTTAGGTTACTTTTTTGATACCGCCCAAAAAAAGGAGTCCCGCGTAGCCGTCGACTCATGATTGAAGCCAGTTTTTATATTTATAGGAATATATTTTTTGTTACAGTTTTCCATATCAAAAAGTCTACTAACCGGCTAAAACTAGGTGTAACCGCACTTCGGGTATTAGCCGTAACATATACATGAATAAGTGGGCATATAATAAAAACAAGAAATCAGGTAAGTAAAAAGAAAAAAAGTCAAATTGATTTCGGGAAGATGTTGGTTTATTCCTATACGTAGCAATAATAAAAAATGTGTTCATACAAATTATCAGTTTACTTATTTATATGAAGGTTGAGTGTAGAAGAAAGTTGACAAGTAAACTATATTCCAGAAAATTCAACAGTCTACAATTGACCTATATTTTTAGCATTCATTATTCATTTATTACAGTAAATTGAATCGAAGTTCTGATTGCTTATACAAAAATAGGCTTTAGTATACCTAGTATATTTATAAAGTTTTCATTTCAGTGACGTTAAACAAACTCAGTGAATTAAGAATTATGGAACTTACTAACAATATGAACTAACGTATAGACCCTACTAGAACAAACTAAAGATTTACCAAGCAATAAACCTTTAAAAAAAACGAAAAAACAGAAGCATGCTCTACTCGTACAACGTCCAGTGTTTGAAAACATAATGAAAGCGTCAGAATAAATTTGTATCCAGCGTGCGCGGGAAAGGAATAAATCTGTTACATGCAATTTGTATGAATGCTTTTGAGTGCAGTGTGGAGAGTGGAAACCAGGACATAGTTGAATATGTAAATTCTTCTATCGTACTGTGGTGAAACATGACCAATGATTTACGGTTTGAACCACCGATGTAAAATAGGGTGTGAAGTTTGACCTGAGTGCCGGTCTGATTTGTAGCCTCTTATTAGAAACAAAAGATTTAGTTTTATATTTTAACTTTTGGTTTCTGAATGGAGAATTTGAACATAAGTAGTGGTAAGTAGTAGTAGTAGTAGAAGTATTCAAAATGTGATATGTTCTGTTGTATGTGTTTTTATTGATAAAATAATTAAATCTAATTGATTAAAAATATAATACTAATCCACTGTAAGTGACTGTAAAGAGAAACAGAGGTTATAAAAGGGTTTGCCCATACTCGCCGCACTAGACAAACGTATTGGCGAGCACAGTTAATACCTTCTATTAGGACTCCGCTGCCGTCCTCTGGTTTACAATTGCTTTAGCCGTCTCTTACAATACCCTCGTTATGAAAAGTCCACCAAGCAAGTCTGTTTTTTTTATTTTTTAAAAATAACTAACCTACATCATACCGAAATACGACACAAACCAAAGCAAATCAATTTCAATGATATCCAAAAATATTCACAGTATTTGTATGGAAATGACGAAACCTTGACAAAACTGCAACCCTATGAATATAAATAGTTATATTACGCTCCGACTTCTGTGTTATATGTCGACTACTCACAGAAAATCTGAAGAAAGAGTTGTAGCCTTACGCTATTTATAACTTTACAAAAAAAGTCTTATTTTTAGTTACTGATGACATAAGTAAGATTGTCTTTATTTTCTGTTTGATGTAAATAAAGCGCTTGTAATTTTTTTTTGGGTATGCAAATTGAAAGCTATACATGGATATCCTTTACAGGCTTTGTTTTATAATTTTGTCTAAACAAATGATTTTTCTTATTTGACACGCAAACAATATTACACTTACTTATATAACTTCCTACGTAAAGCGAATTTATATTTACCCATACATAAAGTGAAATTATATCTACCCTCACATAAAGTACAATATTCTTTCTTATTATTGAGCCAACATTAATCCTATTCTTATTACAGCTTACTAAGGGCGTTTTTGTGAATAAAAAATAACGATTGCAAGAAATGGCTCGTAAAAATTATACTGCGATTGTTTGCTCTCAAATTGATCTCACAAATGCCTGTCAATTACGCAGCTTCCGGATTCCGAAGGAAATGATACTACGCGCTCTACTGGCAACACCAGGCTGAATCTCCACTCAGTTTAAGATACACGAGGAAAAAAGACGCAAAAAAGCGCGGGAAACCTTGTACAACGTTGTACGGGTAACACCGTGACATATAGTAGGTTTTTCAGTGGTGCTAGTTTCAAACTTGTGTTTTTTTTTACAAATAAATAAAGTTATTGCGTTTTTTTCTTATCGATCTTCTTCTTTAGGCTTTTATTCCGCTGAAAATCGGTTCAGCAATGAAAACCATAGTACACCATCAATCAAAAGCTCCCAAAGCATTTCTACCTCTGCGGTAACTTATCTAGGCTGTGTAGTACCCGGGGTGGGAGGCTGGCAGCCCGTAGTGTTTATTCTGTGTGGTATCGACCGGGTGCGCGGCTAGCGGCACCGACGGCAGTCGACGCCGACCCTCCGCGCCGGCCGCACGCCCCCCCCCGCGCCCCGCACGCGCAACAACAACAACACACACAAAAACTAGCAAACGTGACGGAAAACAAAAGAACAACGGACGTGAAGTGCGAACGCGGGCCACGCAGCGGCTATCTTACTAGCGGTAAGACTTACGAGTATACTAAAAGTAAACGAAGGTCAGAGAGTCCTTGAAAATTTTCTGGCGACGTCGTGTGATTGTTTCATAAATATGTATGGACGGATGCTAGATGTTTAAAGAGGTTTTAATAGCGAATGAAGGCTGTAAGTCCATTGACCGTCTACGGTCTACGGCGGCGTAGTAGCGTAGGTGTTCGGTGTCATGTTGCATGCTACGCCGACGCTGCCGAGCGTAATTGTGGCGATCTAGAAAATTGCAGTAATCACGGTGTTTTGCTTTAAATGTTTAAGGTAATTTTAGCAAAGATGTCGTGAATTAAAAGTACCTGCCATTTAAAACTTGAAAATGCTAGGCTGTTGTGGAATATACAAGCTAAGCTTCCATCAGCTGCTGCTGTTACTTATTTTATTAAAGATTCCAAAGTAGAATTGTGTAGAACTGAATTGCCAGTTTATTTATGCCTTATCCTTTTAACAAAATCTTAATAATACGGTTTCGTACTATGTTAGTGACACATCATATTTATCAAACCAGATTAAAAGTGTGTTTACTACGATAGAAGAAGTGAAGGTTGCTGGAATGGGTTAAATTTGTAGGTAATATAATGAATATACGTATACGGCAAACATATTTTTATTGAAGTACTTAAACACAATTTCTTATCGTCAGTGAAGCATCTTATTTAAGCATTTTAAGTTTTCCCCATGACATCTCTGACTCCCTTCAAGACACAAAAATATAATTTTAATAAAAAAAAATATTTAACTTATAACTTTAAATGATAAACTAGGTACGTAATTTCCAGCAGAATTTCGTATGCAAATGCCTTTACGTATTTTCTCCGCCGCGAAATATCAGAGGTTCAAATTTCCTAATGAATGCAGGCAAAGGATTTCAGCCCGAACAAAACGATTTTCCAAGAACAAACCGCAAATTGAACTTCCGAAAAACGTTTTCTTTTGTCCAAATAAATTGTACCTTCCGCCAAAAAGCGTTTCGCCATAACCAGGAGAAAACAAATTACAGAAATTTCGACACATAAAAATATGGGTGAGATAAAAAAAAAATGGAAATAAATGCAAATTGGAGCTCTCGTCCAAGATTTATGTTTGTAGATTAATTACGCAAACGAAAGAGCGTTGGGGTGGTATTTGCATTAATTAAAATATTACAGTTATAACTTAACGAGTTATATTTGAATGTTCAGTGACGTCAGAGGTTGATGACGTCAGCAGAAACGTTAGCGTCTTATTTTATGTGTGTGTTTGTGTGTGTGTATAGTATATGACGAACTTCATTTAAAATCAGCCATTTCTAGAATAGTTTAAAGAAGGGAGTAAGAAGTACCAAATTACTTACGTATGTTTATTTTCCAACTTGCCTCGTAGTCGTTTTAGAATAAGGTCTTTAACGGAAAAGAAATTTTGGACTATAAGTGGTAACCAGCTATGAAAGATTATAACGCTGAACATAATGTAGGCTATTGTATCATAAGTAAACGGTGTATGTAGTTTTCCCTCATTAGTTCATAAATAATTCATATAAAACACAGTAAATTGATAACAAACAACCATTTAAACCAAACTTCTTTAGGATAATTGAAAGATCATTGCCAATTAACATTTTTGCCTGTAATCTATTCGTTACTATCGACTCGTGATTGACACTATCTGTCTGATCAATATTTCAATCATTGGTTAGAGGCGGTATTTCAAGTTGACATAATTATCACAACTTAATATAAATGTATGTAGGACATTAGAAAATAATAAAATCTAAAATGATACAAATATAACATCTGGTCACACATCACTGAGTTATACCTGTCAAAAGTTAAGTGTTATTAAATGACAACCCAATTAGAGTTAAAACACGATAAAATCTAATCACTATATAACAAAGAAACCTTTAACTTTGGAAATAAGTTTTAATTGCTTTTTGTCATACTCTACTCACTTAAATCTTAAAGAGACCTAACATATATTTGGCATAACCATTTTATCGGAGCTTTAGTATGGTAAAATTGAGAAACTTTTCAAATTAACTAAATTATAAAATAATGCCCTAAAAACGTATTATTTTATTTCTAAGTCAAAAGAGTGAAAAAGCTTTAAACGCGGAAAATGCGCTCATATGTAATGGGGTAATATTTTACTGAAAACTTGCTGTAAATATGTTTTATGCTGATAACCTACATTTTTATCTACCTAGCATGAAGAAATAAATGACATTGACCTTAAAAATATTATTTAAAAGCTCTCTTTTACTTCATGATAAAGCACTCAAGGGATCAAATCTTAAGTCAGTTCAGTGGTGTATACCTTAATACAGTTTGACTTATTAAATTTAACTTTATTGTTCTTCTATCAGGCTGTTAATCGAACTATGCAAGGGAATTGTGGTTGTTTACTTCCTTTTGACATAGAACTCGTATATTTGTCATTATGTACTGTATTATAGAAAAGTCAAAATCCGTAAAACGTTCGTACTTAAAGCAAAATATTAGAAAAAAAATCTAGAATCTGTGGTAATGTTTTTATTAAACTTAATTTTATTCAAGTTTAAAAATGCAATCCATAGAAAGACAATAATTTAGCATTAACAAAGAACCCTTTCATTTTCTAATACACACCATTTCTTTGATCAACTGTTATCATTTAAAAGTTATTAGCTCATACTACTTACTTTCGAAATAACACAAAGATACAATCAACAAAACTCGTGTAATTGTTCCAAACATATACCTACACCTATACTTAACATCGGCGGCAGGTCAATACAAAACTATTATTTTTATACGTTAACTATATTAAATTGGTTGTTGTCATTGATAAGATACGATTCGAGTGAAAGCGACTAATGAAACATCGTGCTAACACAAGTGATTCGCCGAAGCCTCACACGAAAGAGCAAAGAGAGTATTATACCAGCTTTTGCTCGCGGCTTCACACGCGTTAAATTCGGAGTAAAACCCATTTCCCTATATATGTTATTATACATATAAACCTTCCTCTTGAATCACTTTAACTATTAAAAAAACCGCATCAAAATCCGTTGCGTAGTTTTAAAGATTTAAGCATACATAGAAACAGACAGGGAAAGCGACTTTGTTTTATATTATGTAGTGATATAGGAATAAATTAAGTTACTTTTTACCGCGGGAATCAGTCTTTCCGTGGAACAATCCTCTGTAACGGGTACCAACAAATATAAAGTTTTTTTAATTTTAATCTGAAGGTTTAATCAATATTAATTAAAGTTTTTCAGAGCTCTGTCTAAAATATGTTTAGGTTTAGTGATTGCCTACTTTTCGGTGCTTTAATGATTCTACAATAGTTTGTTTTGAATACAATGACATAAAATCAATAAGTATTTAGCTTAACTCACAATAGTTAGTTTTCAAGAATTGTTAGGTTAAAGAGGGTAAAGGCTTTCTTTTGTGTAATAAATAGTTGTGTTCCTGGAACACAGGGTTAAACAAGGTCATTCAGAAGTTGCTATCGACCTAAACCTGTGTTATTTTTAAATATAGGTGCGTGTCTTTATATTTTAAATTTTCTGATTGGGCCGAAAATTATAATATGCTTTATTTAATAAGATAGATATTTGCTTTGGGATGTAAGTGTCTCAAAAATCTTAGTAAGCCCATAATAATGTTGGTCAATGCATTTTCTCGCAAGGAATAAAGTGTCTCAAAAATCTAAGTAAGCCCATAATAATGTTGGTCAATGCATTTTCTCGCAAGGAATATACCGTTGTAATTTTTCCTGAACCAAAGTAATTACGATAACAATAAATAAATTACAAACAATTAGTGGGCCTGAAGAAAACGCAGTAAACGCTTGTGTTATAACTTAGCACTAGGGGAGAACCTAGTAACATCCAGACTCGAGACTTATTAAAAAACATTTTAATTAAAAAAGTGCTCAATGGTAACACAGCATCCAACATTATAAATGTTATACAAGTAACATTTGTATTACTTGTATAACTTTAACATTATTTTTGATTAGTTTCTATGCTGAAATTTTAATATTGCCGACTGGTAAATAAATTCATTTCACAAAGTTACTGCCCGATGAATAAATACAGAAACTAGAAGTATATAAAATATCAACCAACATAAATAATAATGATTGAAATTCCCAGAATCAATCCCGCAAACGTACAGAAACGTTGAATAAATAAGCAAGTTATCAAGAATTTTTCGATTTATATGAGCGTTCATGAGATTGTTCAGAAACGCCTTAAAACAACGACCTTTTCGCAATCCAAACTTTTTTGTGCCGAAAACTAAAATACTATGAGGAAAATAAAAGTTACCCTTATATTTTATGGTTGTTACGATAAAATTTCGTTTATACCAACGAGATTTTATCTTTAAAAAAAAGGTATAAGCGTGTGGGTGTTAGGGAATGTATGTATTGTACGTTTTTTATTCTCTTATCTGCATATAGACTTGCTTCAAACAGTTTTATGTTTTTGTGGTATTTTTGTTTCGTAAAATATTATTACTTGAACTTGATTATGAAAATAGGTGATTTTTGCGTTCTAAGAATATAATCTCAAAAAGTAGTGCTTATCGTAGTAGAATTTTCTTATATTTGTATACATATTTTTTTAGGTTTATAACTTAACCTAAAGATCTTAAGTCCATACAGGTGCTTGACTTAAAATGTGAATTAGAGTTTCGTTTCTCAAACATTTGTGTTTATTGAAATAAACGATCGATGTTAAGTGTGGTTCTTAACAAGGTCCCAGTATAACCACGTAGTTGTTAGTTAAAGAAAGTAAGTGCTAGGTAACCTAGGTTTAGCCGGTCAAGGTTTAGTTTACCTACGTCACAAGGGTTAAGGACTTTTCTGGGGTGGTATTATTAAATACTAAAGTATTCGGAAGGTCAAACCTTGAATTGATCGTAATCACACCATTTAAAGTAAACTGTTACCTTTGGGCAGGATTTAAAAATATATTTCCGTTTTCAAAAATGTTTATTATTTTATAGTTTAATTACATTGGTTTGTTTAGTTGGTTGGTTTACGAAGCTACTAACTAAAATGAAACTAACCGACATTTTTTTTTTTTAAAATAAAATTATAATATCCTATCATTTTATTTATTATATTCAGGATTGGCTGCAGAAATTACATAACCTTATTCCTAAAAAACTTTTAAACGGTAGAAAATTTACCTTTGCACGAAACCCATCTACTAAAAAAAGCAAACATTTTGCTAAGCAGAACCTTCTGCAAACATTACAACATAATTACACCGGTAGTAACTCAATTAATTAAGAAAACAAAAACCAACTCGCTCAAAATAGCGCAGTTTTTTTTAATTTATCATATTTCCTCTTTGGAATAGATTTAACTGGATTATAACGTGTCACGTTTACTTTTCGTGACTGTTCTAAAAGTGTGTGGGAGGGTTAAAAATACCCTGTTACGCAGCGGGGTAGACGGTCACTCGTCACAAGGCCGGTTGACTCAGGCACTAAGCTTATAGGGTTAAGCTTCGTTTTCAAAGCAGATAGAGAATACAAATAGAGTTAATGCTTTTATCTCTTTCATTAGAGATATATTTTAAGAAACGCAGAAGCGTTGGTATAACTGTTTTTTTGTGCTTTTTTAAGTAACTTCTGTAAATTTCTTCTGTTTTTGTGCTGCTTTATATAATTTTATTCTTCTCTTTCAATGCTTTTTAAAACTCTGTACACCAATAGCATTTTGTTCGAAAGATAAAATAATTTAGAGTAGTTTATCTCAAATCGTATTAATATTATAAATATCAAAGTTTGTATGTTTTTAAGTTTGTTAGAAAACGAAAGATAGATTGTGACCCAGAACAAGCGGTAATTTAAATACCGCTTAATTGTTTAAATTCACAAAAATCTAAAGTTTACGCATGCGAAGCTGCTAACAAACACTAGTCAAAAACAAAGCATATTTCTACATATTTGTTTACTTTACATTTGCATTTTGTATGACACCGAAAATAACAGCGGTAAAGCCTCCATATTCTAGGTATTAGTAATTATTTATGAAACGGCCGGAAGTTAGCCCACGCCGTTGTAGTTACTATAAACGGTGGGAGCTTGGCGTTCCCACACAATAACTATTTCACGAGAACCAGAACCAGGTAAAGGTGGAAGGTAGATAAAAGGGTAGTACAATATTTTAAAACATTTTGGTCGATACACGTAAAAGTTAAACTGTGTATCCTACTAATATTATAAATGTGAAAATTTGTGAATATGTATGGATGGATGTATGGCTTTTTGTTACTCTTTCACTTAAAATTTTACTAGACGGATTTGGTTGAATCTTTACAATAGTATAGGTTATATATACATCAGAATAACACATAGGGTACTTTTTACCGCGGGATAACTTCTCATTCCCACCTGAAACCGACTTCCACGCGAACGGAGTCGCAGGCGGCCACTAGTTTTTTAATAAAATATAGAAATAGCTTAGGTATTGTTAGAAAAACTTGGTTTTGAGCATGAAGTATTTAGCCATGGAAAATTGCACTTTTTTTCTTAGTAAGAACATTTGCAGCGAGACTTTTACAAATATTATGTTTTGAACATTTATTTCTATCTTCCTGTACCCGCTCGCTAAATAAGAAAAATGCTTTTAATATATATTTTTTAATATCTCTACGTTAAGACTTCATTGTTCTGTTGGAATTACTCTCCCAGTATTGATATTTATTAAAAAGCAAATAAAAACAAAATGTAGACGCTTAGCAACACTTATATCATAGAAATCGGTTTGTTAAATATGAAGTTATCAAGTAGTACAAAAAATAACTACGTTGAAATAAAACGACATACGACATATCTTAATCTTCAAAGTAGGCGTTTCATTGCATTAATTTACTCGTTTTAATTTAAGTGATTGAAAAAGTATTTTTTGTTTAAGGCTTGGCACCGACTTCAAACCTTTTAGATTAGTAGATAGCACATATAAATAATAGAAAAAAATGCTAATAAAATAATAATACTGGGCCTACCTGAATCAAATAAAAAAAAGAATCACGTACGTTCAGAAACCTCGGCGAAATCAGTCTTTATACATAAAAAAAAACCGGCCGAATTAGAACCTCCTCCTTTTATGGAAGTCTGTTAAAAAAGCATGATTTTGTATGGACGGAATTCCGCTTCATACATATTTCTCTTGATATATTTAGTTTAAATCCCACAAATTGGCTCAAGGTTACCATAAAATTTACGTATTCCTCAAATACTACCGTTTTATAGCTTCCGTGGTGTATGCTAATTCTAACTACGATACAATTATCATATCGAACTCTCGTACAAGGTTTGTTATAATATAATTACATCCCTCCGTTGGTAATAATATTATTTATGTAACTACCCTCACTGTACGGAAGTTTCTGAATTAATTACCTATTGTAAAGATTGATATTAGTTCGGAGAAAGTTATTTAATATAATTTAAAGCCTGAATTTTGATTTGTGTGTGGTATCATTGTTATTTTTTCATGTATTCATCATACTTATTTGATGTGCGTTTCCTATCAAACTAACCACATATTAATTGCAGTTCGCTGACCACAGAATATGTAGGTAAGTACCCAATAATTATATTGTTGAACGTATACATTATCGTTTTTGTTTAAATATGTACGATCTACTATTTATTAAATCAAATAAGTATGCTATTCCTGTAATTTAATTAAAGGAAATGAAGAATTTAATGATATTTAACATCTATTTTTGCTAATATTGAATCAAAAAATTGGTTGAATATTCGCATTAGTTGTAATACATAATGATATCATTTCTAAAAAATCAGGCAAATTTTGATACAATTCCTAATTTTTATTTTTTTTAATTTTGGTTGTATTTGAATATTCTTTGTGTTAATTCATTATTTTGTCTAATAATTCAAAGATTTGGTATTAATTTAGAAATGACTTGCTTTTCAATGTACGATTAAATAAGAAGGAACAACTAAACTAAAAAAAAAAAAAAAGCAGAAAGAAATTAGATCAACAAAAATAAAGTGACATTCATACTCATCCCATAAACCTGAAACTAAAACTCCTTACTCTCCCTAATTATAAATTCGTTTAAATCAAGGCTGAACTTCGCAATCACGTAAAGGCCGGATTACACAATCGCCAAAACGATCTTAAAAGGTTCCAGATTATTCTCAAGTTAATCCCATCTATAAAATACCCAAAACTCTGAATGCTGAACTTTTTGGAAGCACCCTCTTATAAAGTTGTTGGTAAAATATGAAGATAACCCCAAACTGGTAAAAACATGCTCGCTCGATGTAGCCACGAGTCAATTTTATGGGAAATTCGTAAATCTTACATTGTATTGATTCCAAGTTATTAGAGGTATAAAAGGTAGGATTTTACGTGCGTGTGGTGGCAAAGGCATAAATAAACTAAGTTGGTTTACGAATATTAAGTATTGTGAAGGTAGGGGTTAAACAAGATTGGAATTAGTTAAACGAAGGTCAAGAACAGGCTTAAGCTCAAGTCAAACAACAAATTTTTATTTTTATTAATAAAAAAAAAACATTTTTCAAACCTTATTTTGCATAGCTAGTCAGCATAGCATGAAAACCAACATACATAACAATTCAAGTCGGACTCTTTACGTAAAATCTTATTTTAAAACTAACCAAGTAAAAATCCATGATTCATAATCAAAGTATCGCTTCAACAACACCATCCCGAAAAAATATTCTCAGATGAACACCCACAAAGTTCAGGAAGGGACCTTTTACCCTGCACAATGAATATCTTGGCCTTTCCCCACAAAAGATGTGATCTAACGTGACGTCACTGGCCTGTTCGCTACAATTATTTCCTCACAATAGGGCATTTTGTCTTGTGTGAAAAGGGTTTCTGAGACGTGAAAGAAATAATTCGGTAAAGGTAAAAGATGTTCTTGGTATCTTCATTCTTTGTGGGCGGCTCTTGACGGGTACAGGCTTATACTAGACTAGGAGTAGGTATATGGTTTGATAACTTTGTGGAAAAATAAAGGGTAGTATTTAAACGAGTGACTGTAAATAAAAATTTTAAGTGTCAAAAATAATTAATTTAGGTTATAGTATTACTAAGTGAGCGACTGACTGTGAGTGACGTTAAATCAACAAAACAGCAACTTACAAACATTATTTTGAGTCACTTAAAATACAAAATGGAAGCTTCATATTATTTGAGCGACTTAATATTTGTTTAAGTGTAAACATTGCGTCCTGCATTTTATTAAATATTCGACAAGTATTTTATTTATACTGAGTGGCATTTTATCCTTTATGAAGTGTTTTGAATACTAAAAAATAGGTACAATAATGAGCAGAGTATAAAAAACTCACATTATTAAAAAAACCTTATTAAAATAACAATTTGAAGAAACACTATTCAAAATTTTACTGATCCTAAGTCTTTTCTGTAGCTCGAAACCAATTCTTACGTTACAAAATAAGCGCTTCACCGGGTGCTGCCGCACCACGCTCGCTACGCTCGCTCGGTTCGCTCATGTGGGGCAAAAGTCAACCTAACACGCTCGTCGCTGCGCTCCTCGCTAACCTATCCTAGCTATTGCATAATAGTAGAAAAGACGGTTATGTTGAGAAAATATAGGAAAACAAATAGAAGTGCAATTGATGGCTATTGCTACTGGAGTAGTATCAAAATAAAAAATCATAAGATCTTAAATGGAATATCTCAGCTTAGCAAAATTTGCTAAAAGTGAACTTTTTAGTAGATCGTAATATAAAACCTCAATTGGAAAAATAGAAACTGTTTTAATATTGAAGTTGCCGCCTCCGTATTTGTAAGTCGCTCACTTAGTAATGTAGTCGCACGGATAGTAGTTTAATATCTGAAATGGATTAATCAAAACCCTTTTTTGTAAGCTCGTTCTGGATATTTTTATCAATCAATATTCATCGTTAGTTTAGTAAATTTATCGTTTACTCAAATTCATACCGCTCAAGTTATTAAAACAGTATGACATCATCAGTCGTTATTTTATTTTTTATTCGCTCGTTTTATAATTCCCCAAAAATAAACTGCCGATCTAAGAAGGCAGGCGTCATGTTTAAATTAGGAACATTGTAAACTGTTTTTTTTGTTATTATTTTTCATAGCTACTATAATAAGGTTTCAAAATTCTTTTTTAAAACGTAATGAGGAGCGTGTCTTGTTTATTAGAAGTTAAAACAACAATTTTTTCTTTTTAAAAAATGTACCTTTAAATTGTATTTGGAGATGCGCGAAATTAGAGGTAAAAGATAGCTACATCTTTAGTATAGAAGTAATAGGTACAATACCTTACTTTCTTTTCGTGTGATGAACATCACATATCCATCTAGTATCAGAGTTTTTGGGAACCGCCTTTTTTAAGGCCTTTGACGTGATTCCTGTAGAGTAGTGGCCACCCTACTGTCAGTATTTTTAGGTGGGTATAATGAAATTATGTTTAATAGTATCAGACTTCATTAATATACTTTTTGGGGCATATAACCGAATTTCTTTATATATTTGAGCAACTGATAATCGACTCTTGGTTCGAGTCGGCTACGCGGGTAGAATGAATAAAAATATAAAAAGAACTACGTAAAGAATTAACAAAATTACTTTTACACAAAAAACATTTTATTTCAATTTCCAAAAGATAGGTTTTGTTATTAGTCATTTGTAAACTTTTTCTTTATTTCATTAGGATTTCGATGAACATTGAATTTAAAGTACAAAACTATATTTTTTACATTACAACATACAGCAACACACATAATAAGTATTAGGTAATGGTTATCCTAAAAGGCGGTTCCCAAAAACTCTGTTACTATATGTGGTGCAAAGTGCATATTCATCATACAAAATAAAGAAAGTAGGTAATTAAAAAAACATTTATTGCTTTCACTTATAAAAATACTAGTGACCGCCCGCGACTCCGTTCGCGTGGAAATCGGTTTCCCGTGGGAATGAGAAAATTTCCCGCTGTAAAAAGTATACTATGTGTTATTCTAATGTATATTACTGTAAAGTTTCATCCAAATCCATCCAGTCGTTTTTACGTGAAAGAGTAACAAACATCCATCCATACATCCATACTAACAAAATTTTACGTTTATAATTTTATTAGTAATTTTTTCACAATAACGATTATCCATTATTTTTATACCTTAATCATAAACAGAAGTATTTATCGTAAAAGCTGAAAGCATTCACATCCAGGATTTAATAAAGCTATTATTTTTCTCATAAAAACGGCTGTATCATAGTTTAAATAACAGACGTATACAATATGTTTAATATATGGTAATATAAATTGTTATTAGGTATATAATAGACAACTATGTATTAGAAATAAGGTACTGTAAATATACGTAAAAGAAAGACCAATGCTGTTTAGGAAAATAGCAAGCGTTTCCAGTTCGCAAGCTATGTAGCTATTCCAAATAAGTATTGCTGTGGGAATTACATGTTTCCCCGTGGTATAAAATACTTTTGGTATCATTCTAGGTCGATTGAAAATGTTTACAAAAATTTTCACAAAACGGTTTTAAGATTCTTAAATTATTGAGTACCAAACGTCTAAGAAATTAAACATTTGAACTTGTCTTTTTACATAAGAAGGATATGAAATATAAAAGCAGTGTGCAAAAATTTGGCGTGCCTATTGTATATTGAACAATTATCATATAAATACATAAAATTGAAAAATCAATAATGGTGCCTTAAAATCAAGTGCACGCACTCAATAGCTTCTTATTTGTAACTTCATTTGTGTCAATAGCTATTACATTAAACTTTGGTTATTTGAATATTGACTTCAAATAAACTTTATTCTATCCTATTCATACAATTGACAGCTAGACAAAATAACACTTCGGTTCGATTTAAAGGTAAACGAACCTTTATAAATTGACTCTATATTTTACTAGAACCTTCGCGCGTCTGTTGACTTAAAACAACCTTGATTTTAAGAGAGTTCATTAGACTTAAGGTAAACATTATAGGCATATAAAATAATGATTTATTTACTTACAATGAGTACTTCTAGGTCTATTACACTCGAGGATAAAAATTATGATTGTTAACAACTTTAACAAAAACTATTAAAGGGGGAAATTTCAAGGAAAAATACCTACCTTATTTATTGCGTTAACTTTTTATCAAAACAACATTGTGCTGACGTTCTTTTACATTCTTAATATCTTGTTTTTTATCATCTAGTAGTACTGAAGAGCACTTTTCCCTTATGTTATTCTTTATCTAATATACAAGTTACTTTTTTATGATATACTCGTACTTCCATATATTATACTATGCTACATATTCTTTGAGACTCAAGTTAACCTCTCAAAAGGCAAAAAGGGAGGCTTAATATTATGTAGGCATTTCTTAAGCACTTACAACGAGGAAAACATCTCAAGAAATTTTACGAAGTTTTTTTTTTTATTTTGTACGCTTACGGCCTCAGTCGATCTCAGCTTGCTTTATATAAAAGAGAATCAGCTAAAATACTATTGTGGGATGTACTTAATAGTAGGTAGGTAGCATGTATTAGTTTGTTTTTTATCTGTGACTAAAACGATCTCAACAAAGGAATAATCTACTCTCCAAATTAAATTTTTAGCAACATTTTTTTATGAAAAATCTTGTTATTTCAAAAATCTACACGGATGATACACGGTGAATTTATATAAAATCTGATTAACTTTTGCCCAAGAGGCAAGTAAGAATACTAAGAATATTTTTAAAACTGTCTTGTTGAGCCTCTACACAATCTAATGATGTTCTCAATATTTCTTAACTGATTGTACTCGGTACACACTTTTTTTTGAATGTGACTCAAGTCCTGAATTGGCTTCAGATACTAATAGTAGGTTTCTAAGACTAAGTTTCTCAGATTGCCAGATAAAATTATGTTTTATTACTATTACGTTATGTAACCGTAGCCTTATTTATAGGGTGTAACAAAGTGCACGTTGATTAAAATGGAGGCTTTCAAGGAGAAAATACTGCAACATGCCATAATTTGATCTAAGTGCAGCGAAACAATTTAACTTGTTCGGAGTTGCAACAATTTATCACTAACGACCGCGAGTGAGTCGGAGTTTTGTTCTAAAAGTTCCAGTTTACTTTACGTTATTTAAGTTTTTATGTTGGTGGGAATTAAAAGATAGATATTAGCCTAACTCGATTCATAACTGTATGTAATTTTAGGTAAAAGCATTTAATTCACCTAAAGAAATGTTGTTACAGTTACAATCAACATAATTTATGTACAAACATATTAAAGATTTATCACTTACCAGCTTGGTCACAAAACCAGCTTGCTCGTTTGCTACCTTATCTCATAAAAAATAAAATTGACACAAAAAAACCTTGGAAAAACTCCATCCTTTCATTACCAACCTTGGATTGCTAAGTAGAACCGAAAGCTGTCACTGCATACATTTTTTATTCGCGACACACGTATGTCACAAAAAGGGGTCGTGTACATTAATGAGTTTATGACTAAGACCGACATAAAGCCACTGGCAGACGACTACGTGTAAATTTTTACCGACGTCGCTACCCTACAGAGGCCGAATCTAAAAGTTGGTTTATGAGCGCAGTAAAAAGGTTTTACACCCCAATTTTGCACCTTAATTAGACAGCTTTTTGCTTTGGCTGCGGTGCTCATTTCCACGAACGTAGGAGGAAATAAATGCCGGTGTGTGGGAGTTTTTCCAATTACATAATTGTTGTTGTAATAAAGGGTATATTTTCGGTAAGAAAATAATAATTGTATGTTGTCTTATGTGGTCTTGTGCTCGTTAATTGGTAAGGGAAAAGATAACGAAGTTCTGTAGCATCTTCTATTTTTTTAGAAATGACTTTCTGAACAATCGTGTTTCTTTAGAAAGAGGAAAATTTCAACTGTCCCTTAATAAATCTATTTACCCGCGGTACACGCAAAACTTTCCAATAGACTTATTTTGGTCTACTTTTTCCTTCTCTGCCAATAATAAATTCATTAATCTTAATAAGTATTAATACGTGCCTAATCATCGACACGAGCGTCCTTATATTCCTTAGATATGATGCCACGAAAGCCTGAAATGTATCATAAATTATGCGTTGAATGAATTCGGCCTTCGAGTAGGCTTTTACGGGATATTAAAACAATAATTGTGTTGGATTTGTTATACGGAACCGTTTGAAACAAAGGAAATTACTAATCGAGTGTCATCCGTTAGTGACAATAACGAATTGCGTAATTTTAGCTTAATTTATTAAAATTGAAAGCTTTTCTAAGATGCTGTCATATAAAAGGACACCTTAAAATAAAAGTGCTAAGAATATTTTTTACAGGAACACCCACCTTCAGAAATAATAATGTAAGCTGGTGGTGAAATAAAAACTTAAATTATTTGAGTGTCTGTTAATTAAATCTGATTTTGGAATTCCCTATCTAACATCAAAAATTAAAATTCTGTAGATATACATTTTTCTTCTTATATGTTTTGTTCAAATTTTTATTTTGGGCAAGTAATAGCTTAGTAGTAAGTTACTAAGAATATCTATTAAGTCCATCGACAAAACTCTACGTCAACTGTTTTGTATGAAGCTTCACAAATTATGACCTAAATAGATTATTTTACTAGTGAAACATAATATATTAATGGACCAATAATAATTCTATACATATAAGTAATATATCTAGGTAATAATGCATAGTATAAATCGGATTTTCCACCAACCGTATTAATTATCTAATCAAACGTTACTAGGACGGGTGATTGATATATTAATAATTGAATAGAAATAGATGCGTGCCTTGTTATAGGTTAACATGAACATCATGTAACCTTGACAAACAACCAGTATAAATAACTGAATTAAACGACCATAGAAGTACGTGAATATTTCAGGTTAATTACAACTTCCAATTAAAAGTTTTGTATTTGGTTATATCATAGAAGCATATGACCTTTAGGAAACGGAAGTTATTCTGAACAGAAGTACTACTTAAATAAAACACCTGTCTAGGTTATTACTGCGTTCAAGAATCACCTATGAGATTTCTGTAAATAAGCTTTAAGATACAGCGCATAAAGTTGAAACTCCCAAAGCATATTTTCCTACAATTTTGGACACAACAAAACTGACAAAAACAACGCTTCCAACAAAGCTTGTTGATTAAGCATTTACGAAGGCGTGTTTGTAGTAAAATTGCTCTTACTACAGCCAACCTATCTATGTGATACCTATAAAGAGTAAGTATATGTAGCGGGTAGACCTAAATATAACCCTTCAACAGACGGGGTCAGATCCGACCTTCAGGCGTAAATAGGTGACGTGATATGAACAGAAGGTCTAGTCGCGACAATACACCTATATAATAGTGTATTGGCATGACATTATATTATTATTTAACTTTTCGAAAAGAATATGACATTAAATCAAAAGAAAACAAAAAGTTATTTGCAAGTAAGTAAATTAATTTCCAAAATAAAATGACAGATGAAAAAATAGGCCGATGAATGTATTTGTAGGAATTTTACCAATACTTTTCTTTATATCTAGAAAACTCTTAAAAACTAGGTTAAACCTACCGTTCAGATATCATCATAAAATCTCTGAAATTTTTAATTTTTATAATTTTAATACACTCTAGAATTTCCTTTTAAGGCTCTCAGCTCTCAGCTCTAAGGCTAAAGGCGCTCAGCTCTAAAGCTAATCTAAAAAAAGCTAAGCCACCCCAGCAACTATTAATACCTACTGCATGCTCGCTGCATTACAACCTTGACATAGCCTCGACCAGCTTGCAATTGGCTGATGATATTAAAAAACAAAAACAATATACAACACAACCTTCGTTCGGTATGCAAGTTTGAATTTTTAAAAAGGTCTTCTGGAACAATGAAATCCGAGCGAACATTTCGTGGCTATGAATGAGGATATGGAAGGAATAGGTTGAGGTTTCTATACATAAGTGAAGGAGGTTGGTAACCTAACCTCTTTGAAGGAAACAGATATATGTTCAGCCAGTTTGCCTTTTTTTATGTTGTTACGGAAAAACAAACTTGTGTAAAAAAGTTATAGGTCTATGTTATTGGACAAATGCTTAGAAACTATTTCTTTCACTGTTTTTTAACGATCTATTTTGATATTTTACGTTAGTAGTACCTTTATGTGTTAGTATCTTCTTGTACTAATATTATGAAGATACACCAAAACTGTACATTAAATTTAGTCCAAACTCTTATAATTTCTTAAAACTAAGTTCATGTTACTACAATTTTCTTCAATTTTCTAGTGTAAAATAAAATGGTTCCTAATAGCCCTGCAGCTGCTCTGAAGGCCGGAAAATTTCACAGTAAATTAGTTACGATTCGAGGCCGCGGGGAAATCGCACTTCTTTTTGCATTCTCATTTAGTATTAAATTCTCTAAAGTTCACGGTCGGATATTTAAAGTGTAATAGATTTTAGTCATGTAAAACTGACGAGGCTTTGAAATTTGTTTAACAGCTTTTCAAAATGTTTTTCGAGTGAAAAGAGTTTTTTTTGTCTGCTTTTTTTATTCAAGATCAATCGCCAATTATTTTGTTAAATATATTTTTTTCTTTTTTTAATTTTTTTGCTGCTTAAGTTACCATAAATGTCACCTTTAAAGTTATCGCATGAAATTGGCAGACAAAACAAACAACAGTATTCAGGATAAAATCTGTTCAGAAAAAAAAAAGTTTGGTAAAAACCATATTCATAGCAAAATGAACTGAAATGTTATTTATTTAAGAACTAATTTCGGATGTTAACCAATAATGAAAAACCAATACTTCAGCTACGTTCTGACCCTAATTCGAATCCAATAACAACATAATATTTTAGTCATAAACCTACGTCTGCTTATTAAGGTAGGTAAACAAGAAAAATAAAATTACTCTCGGAAAATGTTGGACAAAATGAATCGATTTTTTTCACCTTGTCAGTATAGAACGTTAACATTAATTAAAAAAACTAACAAATAGTGTTGCTATTTCAGTAAGAATTACGTATCCTGTGTGTAAAAGTAAATAGGTAGTTTAAGTAGTGTGCGACCGAAAAAGTTTAAAAACTTCCGACCTTCTGAAGATCTCAGTTTCGGGGGAACTTAGTTAAACCTGTTTAGGGTATAATCTATTCACACACTAGCAGTTAAGTGTTTTTTCTTTTTAATAACTTAATTCTTTTATTTATACTTAGGGCTGAAAAGAATTATGTTTTCATTGTCACTTCATACGTGTGTCCAATTATTAATTCAACGTGCAACGTGCAGTATTCAAAACGCATACTGATTTTCTGTCAGATAGAATTTATCTGGCTGTTAAAAAACCAGCCCTAACTATTAATGTCAGTCTACGATAACCTTTAGTTAGAGTCTTGCGACCTGAAGCAATACTCTCCAAGCGATATAACGAAGACGAGCTGACCGCGAAGGCAGCCGACGTCGAACGAGATTTCACGAGCAGAGGAACTTGCGACAAAATAAGGCCGTAACTAGCCGAGACCAAAACTGATCGGTTTTTTTGTCTTTCAGTTGCTCGCTTAATTCAACTCATAACTTGCCGCTTTGCGTTTGTCTTTAATCTAAACCATCAATCAAAATTACATGATGAAACTCAAAACGTTTATTTTCACATTACTAAGTTTATCATGAACATTCCTACTAATCTAATCGGTCACATATGTTAAGTTTGAAATTATAAATTCAACATTTGATTGCAACTACTTAAATTTAAACACATTCCTAATATTAAGTTGTTCCAGAAAAGGTACTTAAATAAAATAAAAGTTCAAACACTGCTACGTCATTGCCATAACACGTTTTATACTCCAATTTTATTCAATTTCATATCAAAATCGGTGAAATTTCAATTTCCTTCCCATAATAACTACATGGTCTTTTCGAAACTCGTTTATTTTAAAGTTGCCTGAAAAATATCTTCTGCAGTGTGGCGTGATTGGGGTTAATTTGGAGCCGCCCTCAACCCTGCTAGGTATATAATAATTTGAGTTCGATCGTTTTCGCATGAATAAAAATATTTTTGTACTTCGTGGCAACGAATTGCCTTGAACAATAATAACTTTGTTTCGAAGTCGAAAGTTTGGCATTGTTTAAGTCAAATTAGCATTGAGACATAATATTAAGCATGAAGGTGTTGGCAATTGTGGCGCCGGAACATGAAGCAGGAACTTCTGACTGTTTCTGGTGTCTTTATTACTTCGCAAGCAAATAAAGAACACATGTTTCGGTGGGGTCTTGTTTGCGGTTTTGATATAATCTGTTGTCTTTGAAATTTAGGTTACCGAGTGGCATTTTCAAATTAACATTAATATTCATGTTCCGTGTGTATTTGAAGAAGCATTTTTAATGTTATAATACTTATTTCTGTGCCCGTGAAAAGATGAACAAATTAGGAGCAATAAAAAGTTCATTGAGTAAATTTTTATACAAATCACTAGAACGTTTTTTACGCACTGAAGGAAAACCGATTACAAAGGAACCAAAGTGGCTGTTTCATTCTGAAATAATCTTCATTAAGCATAGTCTTGGTGATGTTGTATCTATTATTTTTGTGGGCTTCATCCACTTACTCATTTATTTAAGTTTGTTAAAACTAGAACGTTTTTTATTGACTTAGCGGCAGTTTATTAAAGCAAAACATTTTCTATGCTTTCCTCACAAATTTTCACATAAATACAATACAAAACGTGTTAAGTAACTCCAAAATTTCACGTCTACCGTCATAGAAATGCAAAATAGTTCCAAAACTCCTCAAAAATAGTTCATAAACTCCACAAAAATGCTTCAGAAACTCCACCGCAGTAAAAAAGGGTCTCTTATTTGAATGCAACGAACCAAATTCTGTCGCGGAACGATTCGGAACGAACTACGTGGCGATATTTAAAATTACAATTTAGTCCGGAAATGTAAGTTTCAAATGCAATGCGGCGAGGAAATAAATACATTATGGCTCGAACGTTCTGATGTTTGTTACGTGAAGTGTTTGTAAATAAAAGTTGTGGCGTGTTTGAACTTTCAAAACTAAATATTGTCATTTTTCTTAAGACATGCTATAGGAACACGGTTAGGTACAACAGTTGGAAAAAAATAAGTTAAGTGGGTGTAAAGACTACAGTTCAGACCGAGAATAAGTAACCTTTTTTTTCCCATAAAAAATGGTACAAAACAAAGTTAATACAAACTTTTTTTTATGAAAGTTACAAAAAAAATGTTGGATGTTTTAACTTTGCATTGTAGTACAATACCATTTTTTTTTAAATAAAAAAAAATGTTTTAATTCATAGTTTCGCCAATTGTCTTTCGTTTAAGCTCGTTAAGTAGTAACTACTTAACAAGCTTAAAAACGTTTGGATTGCCAAAAGGGAAGTTTTTTTTTTGCATAGGTAATGTACTCGTAGAACATCGAACGAGTTAGAAAATGTGTAAAGTTACGTATCAAACTTTTAAAAAGGTTATACTGTTTTGACAGTCATTAAGCTTTATAAATTTTACAAATAGTTTTATCTCCGTGATACCATTTGAAAAAAAAACCTATATTATTATGTATGTAATAAATATGTAACTTAACCTCTTCTGTACTGTAACGGTTCTGTTATCAGAATTTCCGATGCACCTCTTTCGATTAACTCTGTAAAACGTTAAAGAGTTACCCGCTCTCCAATATCCGTATACATTCTTTGTCGTAACAAACGATGTGTTTTCTGGAGCAAGACAAAACAATTGTAAAATACAATCCCTCTTGTTTCAGGTCCGGGGGATGCACAAAGGCTCAGTTGCAAACGGTGAGTTGTTATTAGGAAACTAACTGGAACATTCTAGTTTAAGCTAGAATGGATGGGATGAAACAAAAATAGTGATTCAGTGTTTATTTGAATCTAGAATTCACACGCTTGCAGTACTCCATCGACGGATCGATCGAAATGGTTTAGTTCTAATGGGATTTTCTCAAACAAGATAAAATTTTACGAAATAATTTACCTACTGACTTACCAGTAGTTTTTAAATTCAGCATTAGAAGTTGAGTCCAATTACTTAATAAGTACATAGTTATTAAAGTCTTATTAAACAAGCAAAAATTGTTGTAGTTATTCTTTGTACTTAAATGAAATGGAATGGAAGTAAAACGTTTGTTCAACATATATAAAGCGCTAAGAAGCGGCTGAATCTTCATTTAAGCTGGTTGCTGTCTTAAGAAAATACTAGAACAAGTAACGCAGTGTAATCTCTGAGTGCCAGTCTCTATTTTCCTTACAAATTTCATTTTAGAACAATTATTAAAATTGCTAGTGAAATACACACTTAACATCTTAACTTCATAAAAACATCTTAACGTTAGCAGACAGTCAATTAGATAATAACAAACTTTAAAAAAAATCTATTAGGCGAGGTATTGATCAATCATCAATCAAATTATGTCTTCCTTCTAACCGTTTTATTAATCTTGCATGCATATGACTATTAAAGGCGTTTGTTTCAGATACATATCAAAATGGCCACGCGCTCTAAAGTTTATTTACCCTGTAGTCTATAAGCTATATGTGATGTATAGAGTAGATCTCCCGCCATAACTGTGCAGAAGGCATTTCAATGGAAGCCGAATGGAGACGCATGCGCACATGATTCAGACGGCGCGACACCGGCCCGACACTGCGTACAAGAGTTGCTCACAGTCTCTGCCACTGGACATTTTGTGAGTATTGTAAAATATATGATATTAAGGATGATATAATTTAAAAAAAAAGAGAATTAATTGTAACTGAAATTAAAATGTTATACACACCGTAAACTTTACATAGAATAACACAAGGGTGTAAGTTCGACATAACCCTTTAAATTAGGAATCAGCATGGCACAGCAGTGCATGGCAGTACTTTTTAAATAAACAAAGCAACGTCACTTACTACTACTAATTAATAAATTAATTTCCCTAATATGATTAAATATCAAATATTAATTGATGAGTCGATACCACTTCATTAAATTAATGCATAGCGTGCGGCAACTAAAGTCTAGTCTAGTAAACCTTCGAAAAGTAACTCATTTTTCTTATAGTATATTTTTATTTAAGTGTAAATTACTTTTTACAAATGCCGATTTAAAACTTTTATATCCCTCTACTGAATCTACCTATCCACTCTCAAATATTGAACCTAAACTCATTCTATTCTATGGTCATTGTTCTAAGTATAAAACGTATGTATTCTTCTATACAACTTATACGGGGTGTAAAAAGACTGCTTCCAAAAATAAAAACTGGGCATTGCTGGAGGGGTATAATGGTTAAGTTTTGAGCAAATAATTTTTATAAGATTTAGAGAAAAAAATTAACATAAACATTTTTTTTTACGTAATTATACAAAATGGCAGATTATCAGATTTTGCGATGATTTCAAATTAAATAGGGTTTTGATTTAATTTGCGATGTAAATAATCGCACCTGAACCAACATTTGGTGTGTGACCGATGATTTCAAGCACCGAATATGACTATTCAATCCTTAATTACTTTTTTAAATTGGGTTTTCTGGGTATACTGTTATTGAATTTAGTTACTTTTGAGGCTCAAGAATACATGGTTTCGGGCTTCAGAAATGGTATTTTCACACCCGTTATACTTATATACAACTAGAAGTAAGCACGTCGTGATGTGCGTCGGACGATGAACTGTCATTGTACGGTGATTTCCCCGTCATTGCACGGTGATTTCCCCGTCATTGCACCGTCAGTCTGCAGATAGCCTGTTATTCTACGGAGTCGATTAGGCGTGAAAGCCGGGGTATGGCTATTGATGGACTGTGTCAAATGGATCAGTGTCTACCTATGTAGAAAACGTAGAGTATACCAGTGGAAAGTATTTTAAACAATTATTTAAAAGGTTATTCAATCAAAAATAATTCCTTGTACGGGGTAGAACATAAGTAGCTGGAAAAAAACAAAATTGCAAAACAACATTTTCAACAACAATGGGATCAATAACAGCGTATGCAAAAAAGGCATTAGTATCGTATTGGGATATGGCATTCACATACAAACACAATCTACATTCAAGTTTAATCGAACTTTTATTGTTCAAACACAAAATTTCAATGTAATAAAGTGTTACTTTTGAAGGTTTAGGGCCAATATCATATAAAAAAGTGTATTTTTGGATGCTCTTCCACGCAAAGCTACTAAATAAATTAACATGTTGCATAAATGCATAAGACTTAAATCTTGAATAACACAGAAATTCGTTTCCAACACGGGAAAACATCTCATTCTGAAAGCTACACCACATTGTATTGAAATGAAGCTATAGTCTGGCCACCGAGAGATTGCGTTTGTGACACATGCCATTAGTGTTGGGGTAAAAAACAACATTGATAAATCATTTTTCAATCACCAGAAAAAAAACTTGCTTATCTTATTTATATTTTATTTATAATATAAAAATAGTTTTATGTTGTTACGAGTTAAAATCTAGGTAAAATAATAAAAAACAAAATCGAAACAGTATTGTTTTATTGTAGGAACGTAAATAATTAGATTAAAGACTAGTGGCCGCTCGCGACTCCGTTCGCGTAGAAGTCGGTTTCCCGTGGGAATACGAAGTTTTCCCGCGGTAAAAAGGTCCCTTTATTCTTTCATACATATATTTTTGGTTCCTAGAACCGCTTTCGCAGCGCACGCAACGGAAGCCCTCAAGGATGAATAATTTTCCCCGTTTTTTTCCCATTTTCCATTATTTCTTCGCTCCTAATAGTTGCAGCGTGATGTTATATAGCCTAAAGCCTGCCTCGATAAATGGTCTATCCAACACAAAAATAATTTTTAAATTCGAACCAGTAGTTCCTGTGATTAGTGCGTTCAAACAAACAAACAAACTCTTCAGCTTTATAATATTAGTATAGATACTTGTATAACGTTAATTTTGAAGCTAAGCCCAAGGTCGAAAAGAACTAGCAAGAAAATCCAACTGCTGCCTTTTTACAAACGAAACTCAAAAGCATTGTATTGGCAATAATATGGTATAAGTCTCAGCACCCGATGACCGTACTGCAGAGCCAATTCATCTATTTCATATCGAACATTTGCCGATTTATTTTCTTTCACTAACCGCAATAGTTTTGCTTCAAGCATATCCATATTTACGTCGATATCATGTTTTTATAACCAAGCTACTTATTCTGCTTTTTTATTAGAAATTGATTGATAACTTTAAAATTGACTGATATTTTTAGCACATCCCTACGAAAATATGATGTTGTTTACATTTTTAAAAATACATATTTTATCAGTAATTATTACCCTTACAGTAAGCCATCAGTTATAAAATTTAAAATCAGTGTGTTTTAATATCATTTTATTGCTTATTATTTGTTTGTAGGGTCAAAATAGACGACTTTTTTTTTGTTTGTTTTCGTAGACGGCCTTTCAAAGTTACCTCGTTATGTCAAACACAATGTGTCAGGAACGCATTCTCTCGGTGGCCGGACAATAACAGTTAAAACGTTATACACGTTATTATAGGTATGTCAGTAGTCGGCCAACTGATTGATTGATAAACACTGGTGATGTTTTCAATTCAAAGTGGTTGATTTTAATAATTTTAATCCAGTATTTGTTTATTTATTTTGTTCATTGCTACTTTATCAATTATGGCCTTTTGTTTAAATGCTTGGCCCGAGCATACTTTTAAGTTAAATGTTTATTGTTAAGAATATTTTGAATTTATATTTTCGAACTCTGGAAAGTTCATATTAATAATCACACTTATATTTACAATTTACAAAAAGGAACAAAAATGAAATCCTATTCAGGATTTCCAAATAAATTCGAAAGCCAGAAATGATTTTACTCTTTATATTTTACGTTAAAAATCAAGCTTCATACCAATTGATACGGAGTTTTTCTTTTGAGCTCTTAAACTTGAAAAGATATTTCACTTCACTGATCTCGAGACGCTAATAAAATACTTTCCTTTTAAAAACTGAATGGTTAGCTACAAACTGGAAACATCTCGAAGAAAAAGCAAGAAAGTTCAAAAAGAAGTTTCTGCAAAGAGAAACTAAAAACTTTTTTCCAATTCAGCTTATAACAAGGGCAAAATTAAGCATTTAAGATAACTTTCAATATGTACTCGTATTTTGACCAAGAGCTCGAGTAGTTGAAATTTAACTATTTAGGTATCTACTGATTAAAATGCCCTAATTCAACATTGGTTATAACCTAAATAAAATCTTCTAATAAAACAAATTGATTTCTTATTAAATTGTCAAGTAACGGCTAATTTAATCGACTACAACAACGTTAAAATGCCGATTATTACTCGTCCAATATCTCAATTCCCGTAACCTCGCCACGCGGCCACTCGGCCTCGCGGCGGGCTGTCACGCGGACAGCTGTCACTGTCAGCTCTGACGTTGACAGATGGTTGCCGCGCTCCTCGTTCCGTGCGGCGGAGGGCGAGCTGGCTGACTGCGTGCTGGTGGTGGGGGTGTCCCGGCCGAAGCTAGCGGCGGCGCTGCTGTCGGTCACGCTGCTGTCTTTGTTCCTCACCTTCCATGTGCTGTACGACAGCGCTGTTTACAGCATACAGGTAAGACTTATTTTGTTTTGATTGAGTTTTTTTTTTTCCTAATAAATCTCAATAAATCTCTAGACTAAGGCGCTCAGCCCGCAAATAGTTTGGCCCTACCTACGTTTTGATTGAGAAGTTAATGTTTTGTATATGTACGAGTATGTTCACGGTTATCTCAGGTACTAATAGTCAGATTTCAAAGATCTTACACTATTAGAATAATACCTTGTAAGGCTGAAATCTAACATTGTAACCAAACCAAAAACAAGGGTGCTACTTATTCCAAAATAAAATTTCTTCCTGTAAAGCCTAAGTGTACTAATATTAAAGTGTGATAATATTATTTTCAAAAAAAGAAATGTGTGCGGAGCTTCTTCTACTTAGGAAACAGTCCAAGAACTAAGTTTATTTCGCAGTGTGAGTCAGTTACGAAAACTGTCCCATAATATAAGTTAGACACTAGCTTATTGAAAGCTTTTAAACTAAATTTTACTTCATCTTCAAAATATAGCAATGATTCTTAAAGAGAAAAAAAAAACACATAGATTGGTGTAAATTGGTCTTAAGATCAACAGGTATAAAGCAAGTGCCAAGTATTTCACCAGTTTAAAGAGATTTTTGTATTAATTACTGAACTGTACAAAGATCTAAGACTGTCTAAGTAAATGTAGAAACTTAAAAGGATTTTAGTTGACAGTTTTCTTGAATTGTAGGTTAAACTGCATACCTATATACAGTTTTATTTCTCATCCATTTCCTTAATTATCCAATTTAACCTTTTTCTTTACCGAAAATTGTCCCAACAAAGTACGATTATGTGGACTATTTTCTTATTTTCGATCGAAATAAAAATGGCCTACGAAAATACCATCGGAATACCAAACGTTCGAATCCTCAAATTTCAGGGCTATGAACCGTAATACTCGTAATTACGTAATTTGACGTTGTACATTACAATTTTAACATCTTGTGGTAAATGACGAAGTATCAAGATCATAGCATTCCTCTTTCTTAAAGGCCAGAAACTGATAATGAATAATTGTGATTGCTCGCGTATATAGTATCACTTTACGAGTTGCTCCCTTCGCTCACCATAAAATAAATAAGTTTTGCTTTAGTTATATTTAAAGTCGGTTTCTTTAAGTTATGTTTAAAGACTTTATATTTACTCTACCACCACGCCCCACCCAGTTGGTAGTTGATCCGTAATTACGCCGTCTTATCCTGTGACCATCGCCCTCGTGCGTGTTTTCTTAAGGCGTGTCGAAGCCAAGCCTGTAAGGCTTTGGGCCACCGACGCGGTTATCGCCACGTAATTACTGCTAGACTGACAGTCTCATATATTAGGACTGTAAGAAAAAGTGTTAGGTATGTATAGGTAATGCTATTTGTAAGAAGACGTTTTAGATTACAAAAAAAATTAAGAGGATTAAGAATAATTGCCAAGTAACTGTAAAAATATAAAAAAGGTAATATGGTAACGACGTTTATTATTGATGACAGCTTGAGTGTACCTGACTGATTAGAATTCGTTTTAATTAATTGATGGTACCTAAATCTAATGAGTAACGTTTCGTCTAATATAGCAACCGAGCAAAGTTGCATTCCAAAAACCTCTCCAGATTCAACAAAGGCAGTAAAGCAGGAATTCTCATTTAGACAATTTGAAAACACCGTTCCTCATAATTAACTTAGTCAAAGCCTAACCAGTACATAATTAACTTCAGTTTTATCCCGCTGTAACATAAAACTAAGTCATTGTTAAGCACACTGTAACCTCACTCTATGGTTTGACATGACGGACTGTATTCTTCTGTTTTTATAGCCCAATGTTGCCCTTCGTAGTTAAAGGTGTTTTATGTGGACAGCGAATGAGGCTACCCTTCGGATCTTGGCCCTAGCGCACCCTTGGGCCGTTTTAAAGTAACCTTCCACTCTCTGAGACATTGTTCATAAAATGGGAAGAAAAATAAATGTCTGGGAAGCTGTCGTGTCGTTTTAGCTAGCGTAATTAAGTGGTTTAATTATTTATGGCGGTTGGTAAACAAAATGTTGCAGTTGTTTTTTGTTTTTTCTTGGTTTTAACGCCTTTGTTAAAAGGTGAGTGTAAAAGAGCAGTGAGGACGGTGGATTGTAAAGAGAAACCTTTCTTTTTCTTTTTTATACTGAATTCTAGAAATGAGCAAGATTTTTATGCTTATTTGGTTCACGCTGAAGTGGAACCAACTGCCTGAATTAATTAATTAAAGTGTTAGTTGGTTAGTGTTGAAATTTTGACTTTATGTTTTACTACCGGAATAAATGTGTCTTTTTATGTTTCAACTTAATTTAATGAATAAATAATTTTAAAAGTTGCTTTATAAAACCTACGATTACTAAAAGGTTAAAAATATATCTGGCCAACGTATTTAGATGTTTTCTATAAAGAAAGCGCCAAATCAAAGTCACTGACCTCTAATACAGTTTTGTCTTAAAATACAAAAGGACACTCAAAATAGAGACGATAAAATTCGTTCTATACTCACAGAATGACTTTATTCAAATAACTTTAACTCGTAAACTGAAAGATACTATTTGCGAAATAACTTGTCCATTTAAACTTCGTCGTCGGAACAACGCAACTTAAACATGCATCTAAGTTAGTTTTTAATTACTCTAGACGAGACAAGGTAAGGCACTTCCTTGTAACATAAAAGGAGGGAAATAGAGTTTTTTTTAATGTTCCAATTTGAAAAAAAAGTAAAAAATTGTAAGTGGTGAAACTAATATAATTCATAGTGTTTATAAAAAATATAAATAAAGCTGTGCAAGTTTTAAATTGATTACTTTAACTGTAATTATTACAATAATTTGTAAACAAAAAATGGATTTAACATGCTTCGTATTATGATAATGTTGTAAAGTGATTAAACCCAATAGTTTGTTGCATATTTTACTGTTAAAATCAACAATGCGTAAAATACGTAAATTGCGGGTATGTAGCAAAATACGTATGTCGGATAGTGAATTAATGTCCACAAAAGTTTTAATGAGTGCAAATATATACGTTTGTAATTTTAATGATAATAAAACTTATCTGATTTCCATGTTCCAGGGCAATAATATATTATTGACAAATGTGGGTACCAACTTACACACAGTTCCTTTATAAGCTTACGGCCAAAAAAATGTTGATGCAAATTATATTATTTTTTCATAAACATATCAATCAGAAAGTTATTTTTCTTGTTTCAAAGCTATGGATCATAAATAAAACATGTCAAGTCTATTCTTGTCAATTCCATTACTCCAGGCTAAAGTAATTAAAAACAATTTTAATTTGTGTTCCACTGCTACAAATACAAACAAACAAATATTTACTTAATTTTATGAAGTACAGGCGATTACTTCAGTCCGTTTATAACTTATGAATAACTAATGAAAACAAGGGTGAAGATAAATAATCGTTCTGAATTTCAACCCATTCTAAAACATACTGACATCGTCATTCAATCGTCAATATTAATGTATATAGTCATAGAAAACCAATGCTGACTTGCCTTTTATATTAGGTTAATGTTATTTTGGTTTAATATTTTTTATAATAATTGTTCTGAGTTTCAATCCTTTCTTAAACAAACTTACATTGTCAACATTTATATTATATATATGTACACGTCAACAGGTATAATCATTGAAAACAAATGCTGCCTTGTCTAATATAGAAGGTTCATATCATTTTGGTGAAATGTTTTGATAACCCCTCTCAACGTTTCTTTTGTAGCAAAAGTAAACTCAAACAGAATTATGAATAACAACTAACATACTTTCCAAATAACCTTTGCATACTTATTCTAACAATGTAGGTAATAAAAGTAGCATCCTTTAGGTAAATGTTGAATTATTGCTGGCCAATACAACCTTTACCGTCCTACTCCTACGCAATCTATCAATTGGTCTACAATCGTGGGCAGAAGCCATAATCGATATCCAATCCGTTCCTAAATACCCACACATAAGTCATCGACTAAGGTATATCGATGTATTACCCTTACATACATCATAGGAGCATCCCTAGGGGGCGTCGAAGCCGCAATATTGTATTACCTGGGTGAAATTTTAATATGATATCGATTGGACCAAGTGAATAGACTTGCTTTTATTTAAGCTGAAGGAAATTAATTTTCCAGGGAAATGAAAGCTGTTTGTCGGGGTGCAGTGTAATAATGTTGAGGTTTTTATCACTATAAGCAATTGAAGTGAATTACATCTTAAAACTGTTCTATTTTTTTATATAAGGTTGTGTAAAACGTGTAAAAATTTATACGAAATGGATGCAGCCATAACGCACTATGCTGGCTCAGTGCGGGTTGAATTCACATGGTAATCAGTCATCCATTTTGGTTTCCTAACGATATGTTTCCTTCCTGTAAGTGCTGCATACATATGTACACAATTTAAAAAGGTATTGAAAAGGGTCTCTCTCCAACAGGATAGTCAACCGTACCACTTTGTCATGAACCATAAGATGATTTATTTAAAACTATCTTTAGCCAATTAGAAAAGTTTATATTCGGGAATCAATTTGTGACCCATCTACGTAAAAGTTTGGTATACACGCCCCACATTTTCTAAGCCCTATCTCAAATAAGTCTATTCTCCGTAACCAGGCGGCCAGCATGGCGTCGGCTGCGAGCGAGGGCCGGCGGATCCTGCAGGCGCAGGAGTCGAATGTCCGGACCATCAACCACCCGATGGCGCTGCGCAAGAGGATGCGGCCGCGGCAGCCACGGCCGACCAAGAGGCTGCCGCAGGTCGGTGTTCTTGTAGGATGTAGAAGGAACAAATTAAAAGAAAAGAAATAAAAGAAAATCTTCGATATAATCTTCGAGCAATGTGGGCTAACGCGTAACTAGCGTCGATTTGAACTCGACGTCGAAATCTGTTTTTATAGGCTAAATTGTTAGCACTGGCGGGTCTCTATTCGACGGTCATTTATTCATTCGGTCTGTTATCGGCGGTTGCTTTAGCCACGCCCTTTAAATTGCGCGGTACGAAATTATGAAACCAATGATATCGGTATCAAAAACAGATTTCGACGTGGAGTTCAAATCGACGCTAGTTACGCGGTAGAAGGGCAGGTCTTTCGAACCGAAAACTTTTTTATAGCTGTAGTAGTAGAACTGAAAGAAAAAGAGCTTTCACGAGAAGACTGACAGGCGTCAACTCGCGTGGGTCAGTCTCGAGAGCTTGCTAAAGCTTTCTCATCAAAAGTTGTAATATACTTCATTAAAAACAACAACCAATTATAAAACTTTTTTTTGGAAAGTAGTAAATCTAAGTTAAGTTACAGAAATAATGAAAATACCAAACCATTGCTTTCACCAAAACCATATAGATTTCTAAAACCACCTTTACTCGCAGGCTCTGATAGTCGGCGTCAGGAAATGCGGCACCCGCGCCCTCCTGGAGATGCTGTACCTCCACCCCATGGTGCAGAAGGCTTCAGGAGAAGTGCACTTCTTCGACAGGGACGAGAACTACGCTCTTGGCCTGGAGTGGTACAGGAGCAAGATGCCGCTGTCTTTCAAGGGACAGATTACGATAGAGAAAAGCCCGAGCTATTTCGTCACTCCTGAGGTTAGTGAAATGCAATAGAGATTTTACTTTTTAGTTTTGCATTTAAAATGCTAATTTATTAATTTTCGAGTTATATATACTGGAAAAAGGGAACGCGAGTCTCCGAGGATTGCGCGACTGGGAATCTAAAAGTCCTGGGTTCGATTCCCAGTCGCGCAATGCTCGGAAACTCGCGTTCCCTTTTTCCAGTATCTCAACCTCCGAAATGCAATAGTTTTAAGCTAGGGGGTTAATATTGTAACTTACAACGTGTCAAATGATGATGTGTACGATGACAATTTGTAGAAACATTGTAAATCTGTCACCAATATCGGCCTATATAGATCTTCATACACCTAGTGGCTTTGTGTTACTGTTATTAGTTTATTTATTTGCTGCTGCAACGTTGCTCTGTTTCTGCAATTCACGAAGAAATAACATAAAAGTTAATTCAAGACTTTTGCATGCAAAAAAAAACGTTGTTCGTTTTATATCTAAGTAAAGAAAACAACACTGTAACTGTATTATAAAATAAAAGTGCTACTCACTTTTAATGCTCGAAAGTTAAGTCTCTGTTATTTTTCACTATAAAACTTTGAAGAAGGTTTTAAACTTTTAAGACCCAGTAGACACATAAAGCCGTAGCTACAGTAAAGTTTTGATACTCGACGTGTAATACCCGCAATTTACTTTCAAAGATTACCAAATTCTGAATTATTATCCAATTATCTCAAAAGTCTTGTTTCATATTTGGAACAAGTTACAGACTAGAATTTAGTTACGTATTTTACCCAGTGGTTTTTCCCAAGAGAGTTGGGTATTCTCTTGTACCTACTATATTGTTTTTAGGGAAACATTACACTGTATTTACATACCAAATCTATGCACCGTTTTTGTCTTGTTTAAGGGCCAATTTTTTAATTGTCAAATAAATGCTATCCGATTGAAAAGAGATATGTTATCATCGCCAATCAAACATATGTCCAATATTAATTACTATTCGACGAGCAAAAATAACATACTGATTTTCTGTCAGATTGAATTATCTGACTATTGAAAAAGCATCCCTTAGTTAATACCATACCTAAAAAGATTTAAATTGATAATATGAGCAGCCCAAAAAACCCTTGAATAAAAACAAACAACCTTTGACAAGTCCTCTTATATCTTACTAGTGGCCGCCCGCGACTCCATTTGCGTGGGGGTCGGTTTCGCGTGGGAATGAGAAGTTTTCCCGCGGTAAAAAGTACTCTATGTGTTATTCTGACGTATAACCTATATTACTGTAAAGTTTCATGCTAATCCATCCAGTAGTTTTTACGTGATAGAGTAACAAACATCAATATGAGAGTGGTAGAGTCTAGCTGTAGGCTCTGTCTGCAGCGATTACTGGGCTGACTCGACCGGTGAAATACCACCGTCGCACAGAAACCCGACGTGAAGTAGGGACGATGTTCCAGCGTTTCGTTCGGTCAGTGCGATATCCGGTGCCCAATTTTCTTAAAGGCCAGCAACGCACCCTCAATGCATATGTAATTATGGGTGTATATGGGCGGCAGTGATCACTTACCATCACGTGACCCGCTTGCTCGTTTGCTAGGTTATCTTATAAAAAAAAACCATCCATACATACTCACAAACTTTCACGTTTATAATATTAGTAGGATTTATTTCATTACACCAACAGAATCCGCTAAAAGCACAACATTTGTAATCAGATGTAAATATAAACATGTCGAGCCAAATGGAATATCTGAGTGTTCTGTCTAATTATAATATTCTTTGGAGCATAATTAATCAAGGCAGTTTGAGCCTTTTCATTTGCAAGTACACTGTATGTGTTATTTGGCAAAAGATGAAATTTGGGCTGTTTTGTGTCGTGGCCAAAAGTAAATTGAATTTGTTGCCCAAATGAGACACGGATATGTTAAACTGAGTTGCATTACTTAACTTGTTTATGGTTGTATGTTAAAAATGAATAATACGCTGGTTTTCTTAAATACTGCAGATGTAACAAAACAAGTACAAAAAAAACACAGCATTAGTTATCCAATTCTTATATTAGATATTTTATGACAATGTTTTTTTATATTTGACAAATTCAAAGGTCAGCTGATGGTTAATTCTCTTTCTTCGCTTAAGTTTATCGTCCACACTTCTTCACCTATCAACATCACAACTCACTCCTAACCAATATCACGTGATATAGGTGCCGGAGCGAGTGAGAGCTATGAACGCGTCAGTGCGTCTGCTGCTAATAGTACGCGAGCCGGTGACGCGCGCCATATCCGACTACACGCAACTGCGCAGTCGCGCGACGCCCTCTGCGCCTGCGGTCACGCAAGCACCAGAGGCCCGGCTGCGTAAGTTTTTTTTTATTTTTAAATAACCTACATATATTTATGCAAAATACACAAAATATATCAAAATGTACACATTTAGAAATAGTATCAAAATTTCAATTTATCCTGGAGTTCGATTGAAAATATAATAAATTTTAACACCAAGTAGGTAAGGTTAGAAATCGAAATAACCTTATATCTTATTCATAAAGGAAATGTGGTTAAAGGATGTTATTTAAAACCTTTTAAGATCAAATATATCTTTGTCATCGAACTTATAAAACAACCACTTAGAACTTAGAAAACTATAGCTGCCGATCTCTTTGAAACTCCTTTCTAGACTTACTCTACTATCTCTCTATTTTTCAACAGCACCTTTCACCACAGATTTTGCTATCACTCAATATTTCCTTGTACTAATATCACATGATACTAATATCACATGATACTAATATCACATGATACTAATATCACATATCAGGTCGTTCGCTATCAGCGCACACGGTGCAAGCCCCGCCGCCGGGTCTCTCCGCGCCGTCGCACGCGCAGCCCGACGCGGCCAAACCGTTCGAGCACCTCGCTATAGCGCCGGACGGATCTATCAATGTCGCGTACAGGTATGTTAATAGATGGCTATAAATTAAAGTTAATCTATATGTATAGTACATATAAGTAATTCGTCTATACAGGGTTATTTTTAATTAGCGCATCACCTCTTGCAGGCTGCTTCCTTACATCTATCCCAATAACATTTGTTCTACGACTATTTGCAAAGCTTGATAATTAACACAAAAACAAAAAACCAAAAACAAATTTGCGCGCTCTGTTATTTATAACTCTGTATTTTGTAAGAAGTTCCTAAACCGGTCGCCCACCCCCCGTCGCCCGCGCGTCCGCCACGCCAGTTGCGTTTGCGTAGAGCATTGTACTGTTTAGATGCACCTAATAAATTTGTATGGAAAAACTTATTTTTTTTTAATATTAATTTTAATTATTCGTTGGCTAAATGTTGTTGGGATTGATGTACAAAAGTTGCCTACAACAGGTGATGCGCTAATTAGAAATAACCCTTTACAACTGGTGGAAATATTAAAGGTGTTGGTTTTTCTTCCTATGATACTGATATGATTTTAAAATGTAAATTCCTTGGTTATATCTATGATCTTTGATTTCTTCTGTAACGTAAATTTTTATAACAATATTTAAAACTCTCTACTTGTTTTCAAAATTCCCTCACCTTAACCGTCCTAACTCCAGTTAATTAATACTTGTAGTTTATTCCTCTAATATTTCATACATACAACACATACCAAACCCGGTAACCATATACCTACCCTGCATTAATTAACGCGAAACATGCCGCAGGTATGAGCGATGGCATTATACTGCTACTGGATCCATAGCTAAGTAGTTTACAACCCAAAACTGGGTGTATCATACCTGAGATGTATAATATTGGAAGCAGGGTATAATATTATCAAGTATTTAGAGAGGTTGTTTAAAAATAAGACAATTGTTTGTATGTAGTGGAAGTATAAAGTTTCAATGATTATCACACCTTTGATAGGTGTAGTAAAGACGGAAAAACAATAAAACGTTGGCAATACAGTTGGCAAGATAGTTAAAACTAATCTATGTCATTGTCTAAAAAAAAGAATTAATTTTATATTTACAAATTGCCACTTTAGTTTATGTTAAGATGTCTATGTTCTGTATGAGAACATTATAAACGTTTTTATCACGAAATAAGTGTTCGCATCAATCGTCATTTGTCATTATTATCAATCGTAAATTAACCCTACGCTGCCAAATCACGAGACAGGTGCTAAGACGGATGAGCCCCAACCAAGATTATGGATGCAATCCATTCACCTGGCCCGGGGTTGACTCCTAACCCGCCATTTCTCTGATAAATGTCTCGTCCGATCCGTAACCCTTCGGATTGAAGGTTACCTACTTGTTAGCTCATTTTACTTAGCAAGGCTTTGTTGAATTAATTTTTCAAATACAGTTGAAAGTTTGTTGGTATCTTGTTAAAATATTAGTTAAAGGACAAGCATACTATCAGGTTTTTTTAATTTGCTGTCATTTAATTATACTTATTTTTAACTCTCCCTTATTAAGTACAATTTATAATACTATTCAGAATTTGTTTTTTTTTTTATTTGTATTTTCCTTCTGAGTGAATCATTATCATCATTACATAGTAAAAATCCAAGTCGCTAATTCTGTCTGTTTGTATGTTTGTCCGTCATCTCCTCCTAAACTACAAAACGGATTTTTGCGGGTTTCTTCATCTTTTAGGATTTTTTTTCATGTAAATTTGTAAATAAAGAACATTTAGAAAAAATGGTTTTAAGTAAGATAAAAAACAATGTTTCGGGAACAAATCGGCCAAATTTACACCATTGCGAAGCGTGGGCGGGTCGCTAGTGAATTATATGTCCAAGTTTGTATATGTTACGGCTAATACCCGAAGTGCGGCTACACCTAGTTTAAGCCGGTTAGAAGTGTTTTTAACTAAAAAAAAAACAAAAGCAAAACCGGTAGGGTTATACTGTGTGTAGTTTCATATCTTATTTCAATGGCCGACCTCCGTACGGTGCAATATATCCGCAGCACAAAATTCCCTCAATTTTACATCACCATCAATCATTCTCCATTATCATCAGAACTTCCTGCTCACACAACCCTTGCTCCCAGGCCTATAGCCATCTCGCTCTACCACGCGTACCTGCACCGCTGGCTGGAGGTGTTCCCGCGCGAGCAGATCCTGGTGGTGAACGGAGACCAGCTGATAGAGGACCCGGTGCCGCAGCTGCGGAGGATCGAGAAGTTCCTGGGGCTGGAGCATAAAATTGGTAAGTTTGTCAGTCGTGTTTTGTGTGACAATTGTTGCTTTGCAGCTTGTTGGATTGTTGGAGATATGGAAACTGCAATTCCAGGAATTTATAGAGGTCTAGGGGTAGTAATTTATGGTTTGGTAATCTTGTAGATGTAAAAATACTTAAATTGCAGGGTCGAATATTCTTACGATCCTAAGCAAGGGCACAATGGTTTTGTATCAACTTGGTATTTCTTAAAACTTAAGGCTTTTTAACCTATAGAGTTCAGTCACCTGCTCCACAAAATCCCAAAACATCAAAACCCTCAAGTATAAAATTCCTTCCTAGGCCGAAGAAACTTTTACTTCAACGAGACGAAAGGCTTCTACTGCCTCCGGAACGACACCACGGACAAGTGCCTCCGGGAGACTAAGGGTAGGAAGCACCCCCGCGTGGACCCCGCCGTGGTCACCAAGCTCCGGAAGTTCTTCGTCCAGCACAACCAGAAGTTCTACGACCTGGTCGGCGAAGACCTGGGCTGGCCTGAGGATTAACGGCATACCAAGTTTTAACTCAACTTTAAAATTTTAACACGAAGTTTTTAATTCAAACGTGATTTATGTGTACCTGGAAGTATGGTATACCTGTTTTAATGGTTGAAGTAAAACTCAAAAGCCAAATGATTCGTTGATAGGGATAAGGGTTAGGTCCGCCATTTTGAAATGTTGTGATCAAAGTAATATTAAACATATCAAATCAATACATATCAGTAGTTGGTAAGTTTTCTAAAATATATTTATATGTATACATTTTGCGTATTTATAACTAATTAAGGCACTTGAGGTTTCATTTATAGATCAAATGGAGTTTATATGTGATTGTTTTATATCTACATATATCTATATGTTAGTTTATTTAGAACAAATTCATGGAGTTATTGGCAATGTGTATAAAGGGAGCAAATTAAATTTTATGGGAAGGTAAAAGACGAGGGTAGGTGATATCTGGTTTATTTTATTTTAATAATAAGGTGCAGTTAACTTATTAATTAAGGTTATTTGTACTGATTTAACCGATGACCCACTGAAATCCTGAGCAATATATTTTTATAAATATTAAATCACTATACGATGCATCGTTTATACAATATTTTACAAAAAATAATTTCAACTTAGATGTTTTGATTTGAATAGATAGGTCGGTAATGTTATAAGCAATTTAGCTGTAAGTTAGGTAAATTCTTGCTTATAATGAATGTCTGTTGTAAAATTTTCGCGTTCTCTTTTAAATGTCGTATTTTTCGATAGTACAGTGTCTAAATGTATTTAATTTTACTTGATGTGTGTGGTTTTCATATCTTAGTAGACAGTTTCATATTTTCCATAGATATAGGTGTAACTCGCGTTTTAAAATAGCTTAATGATGTCCAATTGAACCGTTAAGTTAGTGTTAGTGAGAGCTGACGCGCGCATGCAATGGTTTTTATTATTTTCCACTTCATACAAAGTAGATCTACAAACTAATTTACTTAAAAGCGAAAAAAAACAGCGTCAATGATCCATATTGTGTTGATTGGCCAAAAGCAAATGATCAAATATAAGATAATATTTTCTCGTCTTATCTTTTTTTTAGAATAAATCTTAACTAAAAAACACCAATTTTAAACACTTTTTTGAACGGTCGCTTTTGGCAGCACAATACATTTTAAAACATTTCTTATTATACGACGCGGGATTAGAAATATTCTATATAAGTGAAACGTCCAAGACTGAAGCGTTATTAGAGTAAGTCTATAATACCTATCATAGGATAGTCCACGAGAACATACGAAGAGGCCGTTTTAAACATGCCAGAAAAGTGGTATCAAACCAAAATAAACCTTACTACTGTGTAATAAAAGCTCTATTCGCAGCGAACCTTTTAAACTAGGAAATGGAATCGACGATAAAAGTGCTACAGCGTATCGTCTACGATCGCTACGCTGCTACGCCGTAGACACTTTTTCACAACTAAGCACAAATGATATGTTTATTTAGGTTTGAAACTACATTTTCTTTGCGACACTAAATAAAAAAAAACTAAATAAATCAGCTTAAAATATTTTTAACCCCTTGGATCCTGCTACACGAGAATTCGCTTCCAAATCCAAATTTCAAAGTCAACGAATGTTTATATGTTTTTTATAATCCAAGTAGCGAAGTAAGCACGTCATGCCGACATAATATAGAAATGTAGAATATAATTGAAATCCACAAGCTGGTGACGTTGAAGCGGGGAATTGAAACTTTACTTACAAAATATAATTATTTTTCCAATTAATTTGTTCCAAACTACTATTTTTTATTGTGTCTTTAGTGTCTTTGTTTTTCACTTATAAAAAGTAAAAATAGAGTTGGCAAAATTACGTAAACAAATAGATTTAGTAAAAAAAAACTAAATTTTAGAGTGAATTTATAAGTATTGACATTTAATATAAATAAAAAAGTATGGTTTAGTTTCAATTCCTTGTCTGAAACAAGAATATCAAGCATATCAAATCACTATACCATAGGTACACTAGTTAAGTTTTAAATTAAATATTATACTATAAGTTGTACATTTCGAATTATTTATATGTAAAAAAACAGTTTATTTAAGTTACATGTGTTGATAAATAGAAGTTTATATCACTGTTAAATGTTGTGCACGTTCAATTAAGTTTTTAAATTTAAATGTAATTAGAATTTAATTAGGGCAATAATTTTGTATTATTATAATTTTTAGTTCTGTGGTTGTTAACGAGATGGGTTATTAGATTAATTGATATTAGGAGTGGATCCATCTTGATTCTTAGAACACGTTTTATATTTTTTGTTCTTCATGTCCTTGTATTTTAAAAAATTTGCTTTGCCAATTTCCAAAGAAAGAACATTTTGTGGTAGATTTTTTCGATGTTTTTTTCAGTAAAACACATACTTTTCTATACCTTTACGAAATCGAATTACATTTGGTTTGCAATTTACGGTAAAAAATAATAGTAATTTCATTTCACCTCCTACTTAAAACTTATCACGAGTATTTAAGCAGTAAAGGTCAAGCTTACATTTATAATTAAAATACACAAACTTACCAAAAGTTTAACTTGATCTTCTCAAACACGCTAACGAGTTCATTTTGAACTTAAGAGAAGTAACAGTTTACGACTGAAAAGTAAAAACATTTAAACCACGGAACTTAAATTTTACGAGTTAACATTAACTTCTCGAGTTAACCGTAAACCAGGTTTAAAAGTATTGGATATTTACTACCAGGTGGGGTATTTCTTTCACCTTTATGGCTGTTAATGAAAGATTTGCGGCATTATTAATAATAAAATGGCAAAGCTATGTATTTTTTTTTGAGTGAGTTTAAGAATTGTACAACTTCACAAAGATGATTTTTTGAAAGCTTTCCATATTTTGTACTACACGTCAGTCAACTAGTGTTTTTTTCTAGAAATTACAGTATGACAAGTTGTTTAAAACCAATCTACAAATTATTTAAAGCAATTCAGCAAACTTTTTTTAAGTATTTTTAATTTAACGTAAATAAAAGTTTTAATTTAAAGTATTTTCAATCAACGTAAGCCGACAGTATACAGTAATGAATAACGAACACAGCAAAGTTTTAAAATATGAGGACATTTTATTAAATGTTTACATAAACTTCTATTATTATTAGATCTTTGTAATTTTATTTGCCATGTCTTACTTGTAAATACATTTTGAATAGTTTTTATTTGATTTTAATTGTACGTCTTCAATAAACTACTATTTAAATCTTATTTGCTGTTTTATTTCCAAAGTTTGACTTTTTAGACACAGTTTTGAAATATAAATATTATAATATAAAAGCTAAAGAGTAAGAAAGTAATTCAAAATCGATAAAGAGTCAGAGTTAATACAGATATTGGGGTGCTATTTCCAATTCAGTAATCGAAATTATCGGACCGCAAAAGACTAGTTTAAAATGAAATATAACTAGAAGAAATCATTCTATCGCGAACCGATATTTTTGAGTTTCATTTCGTAATAGCAGCCAACTCAGATAGTTTTTTTTCATTAAACGAAGGATCAAGAAGTTAAAAAAGGAAGTAGTAAAATTACTTTATCTTTACATAGTAAGTATAAAGCTAACAGCCTGCCGTGTTTGCTCCAATATCCGCTATCCTTACACATCCATACTATCATTCAACACGCAATCGATTTTGATACAGTCTTACTTTACTATTTCTTTGGGAAGGTTGGTAAGTTCGATTAAATAATATTTATATATTCAGAAAGGGAAAATTAACTGTTTAATCATCATATCGTCAATCGTTGTACCTATACACAGTTCTCCCCCTAACAGATTCCGCATGTTCGTACATTTACGTTGTATCAGGGTCACCAAAAGTTGAGGAGCGGGGGAGGATGTATGACATTCTGATTGGCTAGTTCAAAAACGTTCTCAGATGCACCCGTCGAGTAGTGATTAAATAGTGATGAAAGTATCGATAATTATAAATATCGTTTAATAAAAATATCGACCGATTTACATTTAGGTTGTTGATTGGCCCTCGTTGTTTGTCACGCTAAAATTACCGTTAAATGAGACTCTTAAGTTTGAGCCCAATGTAGGCGTGGCTACCACTCTAATGCGGAATCTATTAGGGGGTGATCTGAGTACCTATAACTCAGGCTGGTCATTAGTTTATAAGATACACTATCCGTATTTACAAAAAGATAAGCAACCTAAAAACATAAAGAATAAGAACCTTTTTCTTTAGTGTTTGGGTAATAATAGCCACAATATTACGAACTTGAAAAGTCTCAGCACACGTTTAACTAAACAACATCAGCTAATCAGGACATCTGAGTTATATTAAACAGGAATTATTGTACTTACACGAAGCAACTTCATTTTCACTTGACCGCAATTCGTCGAATAATAAGTAAATATTTACACTAACCGTATTTAGACATTTAAGGTTAAAACGCGTCGCATGCTTCAAGCTAATAATTTATTCCAGGAATGTGACGGTCGTATTCTATGCCGTGATATCATGGATTTATTTTATTATACTCAGATAAGGAGCAACTAATCATAACTTAAAAAATAACATCAAAACATCATAAAAAAGCTCGTAAAGCCTTTGAAATTACTTTATTTCGGAACAATGTACGGCGACTTCCTGTATTTGGAGTTTTTTTATTAAATTAAAGGACTCATTTTATGAGCAAATGTAAAGAATAAAAAAAGTTGTTTAAGTTGGTGCGTTTTTTTATTAAAATAGCTATATAATAATTACTAGGGACATCAAACTCGCGTTATAGAAAAATGAGGAAATTGTTTATAAATAGAGATGCTTCTGTTGGCAACTAGCGTTGTTTTGCGTAATTGTTTATGTTATACAACATCAACATAATTGCGAATAGCCGATATAATCTAATCAAATTGTTAATAAATATTGTTTTAAAAAAAATATTTGACTAAAGAATAATTTTCTTTGTATATATTTTCATACATCATTTTACCACGCTGCCAGTTCTAATAACAATGTCATTTGTATTTTTTAATTTCTCGTATCCCAGCCCAATAAGCCGATGCGTTTACAAAGCCGCCCCGGTGGTCCCCTTCAGATCAATTCCGGTACAAATTGTGATTGATTTACAATAACCTGGCATGTAACACACACGGGAATAACAATGTTTGGAAACGGGACTGTGTGTGTCTGTGCAATTTGGGAAATTCTAAACAGAAAAGAATTAAATTTGTCAATTATGCTCGGTGTATTTACCAATTTGTTAAGATATATTTCGCAGTTGTATTTTTATGTTATTTTGTGCAATTACCACATTTTGTTGCTCCTTGATGGTGGTTTAGGTTTAATATGAATATATACTGATATTATATCAAATCCTAGATTCTTAATCAAAAGTTTTTTTTCCCCAGAAAAATGTGTTAGTCATTTATTATTTTTTTGGTATTAGAGCGCTATGCCCATCCTTAAACATCCTAATTCTTAATATTTATAAGCCTTTTACCTTTATACCCAGAAAAACATATTTTACTTTAACCTTTTTACAAAATTTCCAAACTTCGGTTTCAAGTACATTTGTGAAAATGATAAAACAACGAAATTTCTAGAAGTTTGTTTTATTAGGACTTCGCTGAAGTCATAAATAAGGCTTTCTGTATATTTAATTAATCTAAGTACGTGTTCGTACAAATTGGCTTTTCCTGGAAAGAACCTCAAACTGAAAAACAATGTCCAACACCCACACAAGTGCTGAATAATTAAATATAACAAATGAAATAAGGTTGTTATTTCATTTGTTATATTTAATTATTTTGTTATTACATAACGTGTGGACTTATTTTGATGTCGGTAAACGTTTAATGAAAAATTGAAGTGTAAGAAAAAGTTTGTCAATAATGTCTAATTTTTAGTAAAACTGATTAAATAAGACCTTAATAACCTTGTGAAAGACTATCGTACCATGGCGTCTTTTTTGCATGTCATTTGAAAGGTTTTTTATAACTGCAAGGAATCGTAATAAATTAGTTCTTGTTGCTTTAAGCCCCTAATGCTAAAAACACTATTTTCCTGTTATAATTAAAGGGTTTCATTATTTTACCTCAGATATCCAGCTGAATCATTGAAAGGTTCCAAAACAGTAACTCACTATTGAACTATTAAAATCTTATTTTTTTTAACTTAATTAAAAATCTTAAAAATATGTATGTTACATACTTTTTTTACCCTAGGTCGTTAATAAGTCCTGCTAAAGCCTATTTCTTCACTCTCCTAAGCATTGAGACGGCACTAACTCCATTCAAAGGCAGCTCTGTCATTCGTATCACAGCTCGCCACTCTCTTCAGGAATTGGACTCGTCTACCCTCACTATGTAAATACCGCAAACGCGATAGAGATGCTGCCAGAGACCACATGATGGGTGGAAGCCTTTGCTTGAATTTATTTATCTGGTGTCTTGGTAATCTGGATTTTAAAATGCAAATTATGGACAAAATAATTTCATTTATTTAGAGGAAAGAGATTTTGCGACAAAGCCAGCATAGAAACGAAATTTGTGTTTTTCTATTTCTCCCACAACACGTAAGCTAAAAAAACAACAACACCCTTTATTCACTAAGGAAACCACATCTATTGTCTTAACTGTATTTTTCTACAATTCCCTCAAGAAAACAATAACAAAGCTCTCAGCACACACATCTTGCAGCTCAGTCGACAATACTTCACCTTTCCTTTTCTTACTTCCCCACCTACACAACAACTATCCCAAGTAATTTGTAACTTCACCCGGCGGCTTCTCGCAGGTATGTTGTCTGAGGTCGGGTCGTACGTGCCTTGAATAAGCGTTGGAGTAAGCTGACGTCACAGGGTGTCCTGTGTAAAGGCTAACTAGAGCCGAGCTCTAAATTGTCCACGTCCGGTATGTAGGAATCTATCTACTTAGTTACGTAGCAGTTAACACTGGAGTATATAAATAGAGGTATCTTCTCTAGGAGAAAGTCAGAGAAATAGCTGACTGATATAAAGTTCAAACCCAAAAAAACTGTCAAAGTTTACGTTTGACAATTGTTTGATTAAATATCAACAGCTGTTTGATTAAGCTTATTCGTAAAACCGTAAATTAAGATTCTAGCCTATAACAAGGAATCACAGATAATTCAACGACAGTTGAGAGACAGAGAGAATGAGACAGTTATTATCGAACAAAAGTTATTGTAAATTGTCTCTAATGAATGCTTTTATTTGCGGATGATTTATCTCGCTTAACGTTTGCTGTTCACACTCTTCTAAAATGGCGTTAGTTAATTAGAAACGGCAGTTTTGAACTCGCCGCCTGCTGAATTAAAAACTTATTCAAACAAATACACTGGTGTTCTGTCTATTAGCTGCTAAAGCCGTGACAGTAGCTGAAGTAATGACAAAATAAGGTAGGATTTTAGTCAGCATTCCACGAGGATATGTCATGTTTTAGTGTAAAGTAGAACATATTTATTTAAATGTATTTTTGTCATGTATGGAATTTTAACAGTTCAGCTAATATTAAATTAGGAAAATGTCTTTGGTTTTTTCAGAAAATTATTTTGTTTCGAAACATCAGCACTTTCTTCAAAATCAGAAAACATAAACCCCATCATACATTTTCCCTAAAAAAACACTTCCACGTAAATTTCTTACGAAAACACGATCCAAAAATAAAATATCAAAAAAAAACAAACGCGCCAAATTATTTGCGTGTCCGTGAAGGCATCAAAGGGCAAGGGAAAAAAGGATGTGTACTGACTTCCGCTGTTATAATACCGGATATCCGCGACCTAAATCTCCTTCTACCGGATCTGTGACACCTGAAAGATAAGGCTCTCACGCTGGATTTGTCTTGTAAGCAACCTTTCTAGGAATAAAGGTCGATGGTAAAAATAGCCTGAAATTCAATAAGAAACTGGCTTAGGTGCTGAGAACATTCGCAATAGACTGGAGAGATACTTCTTAAATCTGCAACTTGAAAAATATATATTGTTTACAGTTTTATTAAAAAAAACTATACAAATACAAGTAAAAACTATTAAACATATTTGATTTTATGACAAAATTGTGTGAGTATTAAAATGATAAGCAGATAACAACATAATTAAACAAAATATTGACACCTTTACATAAGAAGCATATATTCGTAAATACTCTAAGGCAAAGTTTTTCTTTAATTGATGAAATTAATTAGTCCCGAGATTCAGCCTCTCACCATAGAAATAATATTTTTTTTTATTTTATAACGAAGTCTTAGTAAATCTGCTTCTTAGCCGCTTCCTTAATGGAACATTATTTAAACTTAAGCAGGTTTATATAGTACGTAAGCTTATACTAATACTAATAGTAAATAAATAAGTTACTAGACTATTCTGCTAGCTGATTAGCTCTAATATAAGAGTTAGTTCGTAAATAGGTACCCAACTAAACCACTATGCTACGGAGGTCTTTATAGAAAGTACAAACTAGGACCTACTTCAAGTTTACATTTCTGGTGTTCTTACTAGTAACTAGTAGTTTAATTTATTTCAATAGTCTTCTAGTTACAATAGAAAACTTCTAACAAATAACATCAAATCATCACACCAAAATCGACCTTCGAAACCTCGAAACAGTACAAGATTATTCCTAAATTTCTTAACTACACCAAATTTATCAATGAAGAGTATTTACTTAACCAAGTAGACGGCGTTTTAATTAGCAAGGCGGGTCACACAGACCCCACCGGGTCATTCTCCCCTTTCCACCCCTTACCCACCCCAACTCAACCCCTTATTTGCGGAACAGATAGCAATGATTAGCTGGATACTCGCAGCCTGTTTCAACACCTTTATTGGTAAGTTGGTTAAAGCAATATTTCTGTTGGACTGGAAATATATTTTGGTTTTATATGCGTATTTTTACGGATAAATAAAACACGGCCGTTTGTACTGGTTGTAAAACATTGACGTGTAGAGTAAAAATATTTATAGGAAAAAGATTATAAAGTTATATCTGTTTTATTGACTTTCGATAGTTAAAGCAAAGAGTGATAATTTTGTTATAAATTACTTATAGGAAATTATTTATGTTTTTCAAAAAAGGTTTTTTATTAAATTTATAATCCGATCGATCGGTACTTAAATACTGTCACACAGAAACAAACAAATTGTTGACTAAAGAAAAGTAAAAACATAATTAAAAGAAAACAATAGCTTATGTTAACAAGCCTGAAGACAGAGTCTATCTACATCCAAATTTCTTGCTTTCTGTCATTTTGCTTTTATAATTCTTGAGATAGTTAAAACGATCGTAAAACGCAATATCCCTTTAACTATTAAAAACTAACTTTTCTCCTACGATTTAGCCGCAAAATTATATTTACTTCTATTTAACACAACTTTATATTTATTTAGGCATATATTTAAGTATATTCAGGAAAATACTTATCACCCACAAATAGTTCTATAAATGGTTTTACAGATTATTCCATACAAAAAAACAACTTATTTGACTAAGTGACCTTCTATTTTTATAATAACAAATTAGTTTTAAGTAGGACTAAGAATATACTGATTTTAATATCAACTTATTTTTGTTTTTATAAGATACTAGAAAAAAAGCTCGTGTTTAATAAAAATGTATTAGGAGGATTGACTTTGGGAAAAAGGTGTATGAAATTATAATTTTTTTATTCATAAAAGAGGTAGCAAACGAGCCAGCCTCACCTGATGGTGAGTGATCACCGCCCATGGACCTCCACAATGGTATTTCGGGCGGTAGCTGGCCTTTAAGGTACGCTCTTTTCTTAACTAATAGAATATTTATAGCAAATTCAACATTAAACTGAAGAATTAAGTTAAGTATAAGTTAAATTAGCTGGTGTGTTGTTGGGCTTAAAATCTATCTTTGTACAAAATTTCATGCAAATCTAAATAGTAGCTTTTGCGTGTTTAAGTAACTTACTTCAACAATATCATATTTAAATATTAGTGAGATGATTACAGAAAAAATTAAAAAACAGAATTGTGTTATCAAAAGAATTTCATTTTCAAGTTCTGATACGAAGGTAAGGAATTGAATCAAAATGGAAATTAGATACCTTCTGAAACACAATTTCAGTGGCATTTTTATTATTTTCGTTTGAGTAAATTTAAAATATGTAAAGTTTCGAAATACCAGCCACTTATAACAAAAAACTGAAAAAACATAATTTAATCTACAGATATAAAAAAAACCTAAGTATTGCAAAAGAGTTAAAATTTAAAAGTTTTAATTTTTCCTACATGTTTTATGACTCCCAAAAAGCTACCACATTAATTAAATCCTTCCTGAGTGGCGAACCTAGCAGTGAAGCACCTTTTTACTAAGCGCGGAATGTTAATGCATGTCACAGTGAAAATGAAGTCTCTGCTTGAAAATTACGTATTGCATTCTCTTTTGGAAAAAATAAACAATGAATCGAGAGTCAACCACAATAGTTGTTCGACCCTGAAATGAAAGGAGTGAATTATAAGAAGGAACCGATTACGAAAAGACATTTAATTAAGTTGGTTCGACTCGATCGTACCCGAAACCTTCCGCTTAGATACATACCGCAGTCTTCGGAAGTTTTCGATACATACACCAATCGAAAACGTTAAAAAAAAAAAAAAATTTTTGGTTTATTTAACTATGAAGTAATTAATATCTTTACTTTATTAACCGTCAATTTCATTCCTTTATGTTTAAAAAATTGCTTAACCAAAACTGTGAAATAATTAACCTTTATTTTTATAACCGTATGCAGTATATCGTGTTTGTATACTAAAGGTAATCTGCAGGTCTTAATTAAAATTAACACTCGCAACGTGAAGCAAATTAAACGAACATAATTCAGAGAATCTGCCTCGTATATTGAAATATTGCCTTTGTAGTTTTAATTCTACTTTATAATAAAAACGGGATTCTGTGCCGATTTAAAATTGACCTTTATTCAGTTTATATAAGGCTTATATAAAACTAAAACTTAGTAAATTGAAGAGCTTAAAAAACTAGTAACTTAATTATTATTTTTTCAAATTTGAATTTCATATTTTTTATCCATAAAATAAAAGCACAGTTCCAGGAAAATAATAACGAAGAGGTGGAATACCTTTTTAATGATTTCCAAAAATCCGAGCTCATTTCTTAAAACAACCTTACAGGGTTCACGGCACTCATATACAAAACACAGCCCGATTCCTAAACAGAACCGTAATTAATTAACCGAAAGTATCATTCTTCAGTTTCAGATATAATTACAAATGAGAAATGATAAATTGTCGGTGATACCGGTTTGTCCTTTTCTCGGATTAGTTCATCTAAGTACTCATATAACACTAGTGGCCGCCCGCGACTCCGTTCGCGTGGAAGCCGGTTTCCCGTGGGAATGAGAAGTTTTCCCGCGGTAAAAAGTACCCTATATGTTATTCTGATGTATAACCTATATTACTGTAAGGTTTCATCCAAATCCGTCTAATAGTTTTTAAGAGAAAGAGTAACAAACATCTATACTCACAAACTTTCACGTATATAATATTAGTAGGATTCATTTTTCTTTTATTACTTAACTTTTAGGTAATTATTGTTATGATTAAACGAAGTCAATAGTCGAATTTACTTGACTAGTGACCCGCCCACGCTCGCTGTGGTGCAATTGACCGTCTTGTTCTCCGATCTCTGAATTTCGTCTAACTTGAAAAAACTTTCCCAAACGTTCTTTATTTACAAATTTATATGATAAAATAATAAATAAAACAGACACAATTAGTGACTTGGATTTATACGAAAAATTATTTTTAAATTAACGATTTATATAATCTGAAGTTGAATTTGAAAAAGATGAATCAATGAAAAATTAACGATTTATGTAATCTATTGAAATCAGAAACGTATATTACCTAACGCTACATTGTTAATGTGGATAAGTATTTTTCCGGTCAAAACGAAGCTTAACTTTTAAGGTAAAACCTTACATGTTTCGTTAACACATCCAAAGTAATTCAGGTGAGCTTGTTCCTTAAAATTACGTATTCCATCAAAAGAATACTTAAATGTTTATAAGGTAACTTCCAAGATAACATGTTACAGCAATTATCTAAGGAATATTATTTCAAAACATGAGACTCATCATTAAAAAGTATCTTCAAAGATAAATAAGGGAAAATACGGCGAGTAAAAGTCCTCATTGAGAGGTTTATCTACTTCTTTGCTCTCGTGTTACGGAAATCGAATTATTAAGAGTAATTTAGGTTTTCCCATTTGGAGTGTACTTATTGCTTTTAAATTACGGCTCAATTTTCAAATATAGATTATCGATTCCCCAAGGAGTTCCGAATAGGTTTTATCAAAAAATGTAAGAATGAGATAATTGTTGAAGACATAACGAATAGTGTGTTCTTTTTGATGTTGTTACATTCAGTAAATTTGGTATTATTTTCCAAATTGTTCTGTCGTTGCAGTTTTCATCTATTAATTACTATTCGTAAGAAAATAAAGTTTGCCTTAACTCGCAACGGTTGGTAGATACGTTTCGTTTATAGGTGATTACTTTACATCTTACAAGACTCACGGGACGACCTCTTTCGTTCTGTTTTTCCTATATACATGAACACACATGAATAATTTCACACCTGTATTTAATTAATTTCCGTCCAATATGAACCGATACATCAATTCAGTTTGCCCAATGCGCCATGCGGCACTACACTCTCGGCGGGCGTCCCAACTCGACAAGATTTACACCTGCACACACTCGCCACAGTTACTCGGCTGTTTGTAATTAAACCGCAAGTTTTGACCGCAAATTGCATTGGTTTGCTAATTATGTACATGCGGTTGACGCAAGTTTTCAATAGGTTATGATTACAAACGTTTCATTAGTACTCATACTCTATTATTATTTTCTTTAGCTTTGATAATTATAATTTGTGTGGATAACTTATGATTGTTATAATAAACGATTTCCTCTGTAGATTTTAATGTATAGCTATTAAGTTTTGGCTGATGAATATTTATAAGTATTTTCTGTAAATTTTTTATGAAACATATTTTAAGGAAATTTGTTTTAAGTACCGTTTGATGATTGTCATGGTTTAGTATTCGCACAGTTATAGCAAAAGGCAGAGGATACGGCAAACACTTTCGAAGCCATTTTTGTTTTAAATAAAAACCTAAAGAGAGTTAAATTCCTTAGCGGCCCAAATTTTCATGAATACTTTTCACCTTCTCATTACTCTGATATTTATTTGAAGAATTTTAATAACTTAGAGATAAAACATCATCATGATGTCGACGCTTATAAATACAATGCTACAAATACAAGCTCTAGTTTCAATTGCATCATATAAAACTCAATATTCTTCTTATAATTTACGCATTTTTTTACTTTGATTCTTACAAAGGCTATTTTTCAATACCACAGTTGCCTTTGTAGGGTTCGATTGTCGGCAGCAGCTGGTAGTTAATCGAAATTGAACTCTATTGTATGGTAATAAACCAGGAGATTTATTTTACGGTGAAACATAAACTTAGCGAACGCAGGCATTTACTATGTTGTAAGCAGTATATTACGGTTAACAACGATTTGTAAGGCTATCACTCACGATTCATAAGATTTCAGATATAAAAAAAAAATATGAAAAAAGCGGCAAAATGCAAGGACTTGTACACCTAGGTCACTATACAAAGTTAGCATGCTTATAATAAGTTTCTCTATCATTACATAGTATAAATCGAAGTCGCTAATTCTGTCTGTTTGTATGTTTGGCCGCTAACTCCTCCTAAACCAGTTAAGGGATTTTAATGCGGTTTTCACCGTCCTTTAGGTAATTTTTTCATTTAAATTTGTTAATAAAGAACATTCAGAAAAAGTTTTGTTAAGTTATTTTTTTTGTGAGCAAGTCGGCCAAAATTACACCATTGCGAAGCGTGGGCGGGTCGCTCGTATAATATTCTATAATTTACCAAATTTTCGTTGCTTAGTATAAAATAATGGGAATCTACAGATTGTTTGTTTCACAGGACCAAGGGATTGCAGAATAACCAAAACAAGTTTAATTATATACTTTTACGCGATCCAGAAACAAGTGGGGACAGACATACATCAAACTTATAAAATAAGTTTTAGTTTTATCTTTTTAGGAATTGAACTCTAAAGAAAAAAAACTAGTTACAATTTTCAAGAAACACAAGAAACTTCAAGAAAAACGTCTTAAAATCAGAATAAAACTTCAAAAATACAGCGCTCTAGTACACCTTTAACTTTTCTAACTAGATTTGAGAAACTACGAGCAAAAAACTAAAAAAATATTCTCTCTAGAATCGTATCTAAAAAAGCGAAATAAGTAAATTGAATTTTTTATTTCTCTTTTTAAATATAAATGATAAGCCGTATAAAATATCAAGTTTTCTCATTAATTTACTTACGCTCTATATTAAAATTGTACCTGCATTACGGAGAACTAGTTTTTTTTTGTTTTTTCATTACTAATAATTAACTCAGTGTTATTTCACGAACTTACTAAATTAAAAATGTAGTTTTCAGAGCTCAGTATCTTAATTAAAACTTTTAAGTACTTCAATTTATTTTTCATTTACCTAGTTTTTTTTATTAAATTGTCTTAAGTATGGGTACTTTTAGCCTTAGAATTACTATTGTAATGGTTTTAAACTAGGTTTTCATCTGCTATACTACAATACTATAACTTATCTTGTTTTTCATCTCGGCCGCACGCGACTGGACATTAGTTTACCTTATACACTGACGACCTCTGTGGTGCAGCGGTATATTTACCGGACAGCTTAGCGGATGGTTCCGGGTTCGATCCCCGGGTCGGGCCAATTTCGTAAAAATGGTTTTTCGATATTGGCTCGTGTCTGGGTGTAACTAAGTTCTCTCCTAGTCCATTGTGTGGTACCTATACAACAAGCTTTGCTTAGTTTAGGGCCACACAGTTGGTGTGTCAGTCTGGAGATTTATTATTTATTAGACAACAAATAGAAGCAGGCTTTTTTCTTCATTCTTCATGTCTATACATTCTCCTTGTCTCCATAATCTTCACCAGGCCATAAGCTTACCTTATAGAAACACTTCCATCTCCAGCCGATTCGTGGCCTCTAAAACGTTGCCTTTCCTAAGTCACTTCTTCGAGTTTTTGCACCTAGCCTAATGTCACTACAGCTTGCAATTATGCTGAGCAGTGTTCATCTTTTTTGTAATTCTATGGATCATTTTAATTACTCCCAGACTCTAATTGAGAAAAGAAAAGTAATTGTAACTGGAAGATCAATGTTAACTTACCAAAGGGCTATTAAAAAAGGCATTAAGAGACTCACTGTGCATATAATGTTGTATTAGGTCAAAATACTTTAATGTATTACACCCACGCCATAATTTCTAGATCACTCACGGATAAACCTGATAAAGCCCTAGAATTACCGATCACAATCAAGCCATAATCTTCTTATAGGTTCCTAGGTTGAAGTCTACAGCGATATATTACGTTTAGTTATTGGGGCAGCAATCAGATGGCGCTGCCGAGTGTCGCGACGTGAATGGGATTACTAAAGAGGTTACAGACTACGTTTTGTATGAAAGAGGTCTTATCACTCTACAAAGAGTAGTATGTTTTTGCAGGGAGAGTTCACAGAGCAAAAAGGATAAGTGTACAGAGGATGAAATTAAAGCAAATGCTGTGGTTACTGTATAAAAGGACTTTCTGCTTACTTTTGCGGTTACCTTCCCGCTGGTTTCTGAATGAGTTTTTAAAGTTTGATCAACATTTAAGTATTATACTTAATCGTTGAGCCTTATACGTTAGATTAAAGAGAACAAAATGAATCTCTTATATAAAATACACTTAAATATGCATGTATAAAAAAATGTATTTTGCTAATTACTAGTAATTATGTGTATTAAACCCGCTTCGAATTAATCTCATTGTGTACTTACCAACATTATAACTTCTCTACATCTACTTTAGGAATAAATATCTACTTTGACGACCTCTGTGGTGCTGCGGTATATAAACCGGACTGCTAAGCGGATGGTTCCGGGTTGGATTCCCGGGTCGGGCCAATTTCGTAAAATGGTTTTTCGATAATGGCTCGTGTCTAGGTGTAACTAGGTTCTCCCTAGTCCCTTATGTGGTACCTATAACACAAGTGCTTACTGCAACTTACTTAAGGGCCACATAATTGGTGTGGTAGTCTGGAGATTTATTTATTTTATTTACTTATTTTCAAACACAACATCAAACCTCAGGCTTTATTGTCAAACAATACTATAAAGCTGATATGAGTAATTTATGTAGACAGCGCCATTTCGTAAAGTCAACGGAAGAGTCATAAAGTGGCTATACGTCGACGATATGAAGGTACTCACATCGTAACCCCCTTTATTCATAAACGCATTCAAAATATAAAGTATATGCTTCTCATATTTGCCGGTTTTAATAACTAACTGAGAAGGCATGAAATCATAGATTTATTTATTGAATAAAGCTGGCTTTTACACTAAAAAAATAAAAGCAATTACGACCATACAGAGGTTAAATAATAAAATCAATGGAGAAAACAGTTTCTGCTGGATTATTATTCCTTTTTTAGTTAAAATAAGAACAAGTTGATATACAATAGTAACCTGTAACTCATAGCGAATTTCTGTATTCCACTTTCAAACATTGTATGAAAATGCACTCTGTGTATTTTTACCTATCAATAACTACCCATCTAAGCAATATTCATAAAACTGGGTCGAACCGCATTCCTGTGCCGATAAAATCATTTATAATCAAAAGTAAGTGCCCATCGTTGTGTGTTTCCGGTTAAAGGTTTAGATTTACTACCGATGTGTCCCGGATTTGGTCGTAAAACTACTCTCTTTACGGGTGGTATAACGTGATGAAAACCTACTTGTTTAGGGTTAAACGCTTGCGGCGTGTGAGAGGTTATATCTAAAAGTAAGAGCTTGTAGGATAAAGCTTAGTTAATAAGAAGTTTAGACGTAAATTAAATAAAATAGTAGAAATGTAATAAAGTAATTTACATAAAATTTTGTATTTAAAACTGTTACCAACTTCCCCATACAATTCATTTTGGTAGTAATGTAGTTTTCATTGCCAAAAACTAGGGGTTTTTGTGTTACGTAAACGTATGATTGAAAAAAAAATATGTCACGTTCTTATCGAAAAATTGATCTCAAATTGTATAGAGAAATGAGTCGCTTGTGACTCATGAATTCATTCTAATACCTTTCTGAGAGATATTACAAACAAATATAAAGTAAAAAATAGGTATACGTCGTCCAATTTGTTTATTTTTGCTCTGAATAAATAATGCAAAAATTACAAATGATTGCTTAAAGCCGGAAATCGCTTAATCCCCTGGACGCGTGCCGAAGTAATTTATTTACAAATACTTGCACGCTGCTACGGGAAAATATTCCCTAGTGCTTATCGTTTCAGGGACCTAGGGCTGATAGGGCGCGCTATAGTAAATAGCTTTACTGGTTTCGTTGGCTGAGGAAAAAAAAATTGTTTGGAAAATAAACAAGTATATGGTCCACTACATCATTATCAATATTTAAACAGATTAAAATTCAGTTCAATCATAATTAAATGTCAACTGGTAAAATGCTAGTGATTAATAATATGTTTAATATAATAATCATCAACCATGATAAAAAAACACATCATACCACGTTTTTACCGTTAAATGTTTTTGTACTTCAGATACATCACTACTTCATATTACTAGTGGCCGCCCGCGGTTTTCCGTGGGAATGAAAAGTTTTCCCGGGGTAAAAAGTGTGTTACCCTATGTGTTATTCTGATGTACAACCTATATAACTATAGAGTCTGTCCAGTAGTTTTTACGTGAAAGAGTAACAAACATCCATACATCCATCCATACATACTCACAAACTTCCACGTTTATAACATTAGTAGGATATAAATTTGTCATGTATCAAATACTAGGAATCACTCAATCCATTTGAAAACATATAAAATCGTTGCCATCCCTAATCCAAGTCATGAATGGCCGCCTACGCTACACTCCGCCTACGCGTCGTAGCGCCTACACGCGCCCACGCTACGCCACAGACTACGCCGTAGCACGTGCTTCTATATTCAAACTATAGTGATCGAGTTAACTAGGCTTCTTGTATTCCATATTGGAAATAAATAAAATCATTTAATAGTCCATTATTAGTTCAACTACAATATTTTAGTTCCCTTTACTAAATGGCTTAAACTTTCTGACGACACTAGGCTTTTACATGTTCAAAATTAATAGAAATGTCACATTGGAATTCTGTTAAGGTGCCTCGGTATATTTTTGTTATTATAAAATAACAATATACCTATTTTGTGATACAATTTGATCACATTTTCCCAGTGGGAAGATAAGACAAATTGGATGCAGAAATTAATAATATTTACGTGAAATATCGTGACATATTGAACTGTAAATTGTTTAATGTACCCTTCAATATTACTGAATCACCAAGTGCCGTATTGGGAGGATAAAAAGCCAATTTTGGATATTTGTTTTCATACAAAATTGCGAGAGGAAAATTTTTTTGCTACAATATTCTAATACTTCAGAGAATTTTACTCCGTGGTCGGTAAAAGGCATTTGAATTTCATTATAGCCCTTTGAAGAAAAAACTTCAATGAAATTTAGAAAAATACATTTAAAAATTAACGATTAAAGTGTTTTTTTTAAATTATCAAATTAAACTAATAATAATGTTGAGCGGGGGAGGTACGAGAAAATAATTTATATGTTACTGTATGTACACGTTTTAAATGAATATAAATCTAAATTATGATTGTATAATTTCGAAAAGAGTGCGTTGTAAACACGCTTCTAAATCGAAAACCTCAATTCTCTACATCTACTTTGGGAATAAATATCTACTTTGACGATATACCGGACTGCTAAGCGGATGGTTCCGGGTTCGATCCCCGGGTCGGGCCAATTTCAGAAAATGGTTTTTCGATATTATCTGGGTGTAACTAGGTTCCCCCCTAGTCCATTATGTGGTACCTATAACACAAGTGCTTACTGCAACTTAAGGGTTACATAATTGGTGTGTTAGTCTGGAGATTTGTTTATTTTATTTAATTATTTGCAAACACAACATTAAACCTCAGGCATTATTGTCAAACAATACCATAAAGCTGATATGAGTAATTTATGTATACGGCGCCATTCCATGAAGTCAACAGAACAGTCATAAACTGGCTATACGTTGACGATATGAAGGTACTCACATCGTAACCCCCTTTATTCAAAAACGCATTCAAAATATAAAGTATATGATTGTCTTATTTGCCGGTTTTAATAGCTAACTGAGAAGGCATGAAATCATAGATTTATTTATTGAATAAAGCTACTTAGTTTTTACACAAAAAAAATAACTAATTGCAATCATGACCATACAGAGGTTAAATAATAAAATCAATGGAGAAAACTGTTTCTGCTGTATTATTATCCCTTTTTTATTTAAAATAAGAATAAGTAGATATACAATAGTTACCTGTAACTCATAGCGAATTTCTGTATTCAACTTTCAAACATTGTATGAAAATGCACTCTGTGTATTTTTACCTATCAATAACTACCCATCTAAGCAATATTCATAAAACTGGGGCGAACCGCATTCCTGTGCCGATAAAATCATTTATAATCAAAAGTAAGTGCCCATCGTTGTGTGTTTCCGGTTAAAGGTTTAGATTTACTACCGATGTGTCCCGGATTTGGTCGTAAAACTACTCTCTTTATGGGTGGTTTAACGTGATGAAAACCTACTTGTTTAGGGTTAAACGCTCGCGGCGTGTGAGAGGTTAAATCTAAAAGTAAAGCTTGTTTGATAAAGCTAAGTTTTTAAGAAGTTTTGACGTAAATTAGATAATATATAGTAGAAATGTAATAAAAGTAATTTACATAAAATATTTTGTATTAGAAACAGTTACCAACTTCCCCATAAAACTCATTTTGGTAGTAACCCACGGCCACAGGTTTTTCAATGCCCAACAAGGGGTATTTGCTTTACGATCACGTATGATTGAAAAAAAAAAATGTCACGTTCATATCGAAAAAATAATCTCAAATTTTATAGAGAAATGAGTCGCTTGTGACTCATGAATTCATGCCAATACCTTTCTGGGAGACATATGTGACTCATTGAACAAGGAAGCTTACAAAAAAAAATAAAGTAAAAAATAGGTATACGTCATCCAATTTGTTTATTTTTGCTATGAATAAATAATGCAAAAATTACAAATGATTGCTTTAAGCCGGAAATCGCATAATCCCCTGGACGCGTGCCGAAGTAATTTATTTACAAATACTTGCACGCTGCTACGGGAAAATATTCCCTAGCGCTAATCGTTTTAGGGACCTAGGGCTGATAGGGCGCGCTATATTAAATAGCTATTCGGAAAATAAACAATATGGTCCACCACATCATTATCAATATTTAAACAGATTAAAATTCAGTTCAATCATAATTAAATGTCAACTGGTAAAATGCTAGTGATTAATAATATGTTTAATATAATAATCATCAACCATGATAAAAAAATCCCATCATTCCAATGTTTTTGCCGTTATTTTTTTTTGTACTTCAGATACATTACTCATAATATTACTAGTGGCCGCCCGCGACTTCGTTCGCGTGGAAGTAGGTTTCCCGTGGGAATGAAACGTATTCCCGCGGTAAAAAGTACCCTATGTGTTATTCTGATGTACAACCTATATTACTCAAAAGTTTCATCAAAAGCCGTCCATTAGTTTTTACGTGAAAGAGTAACAAACAGCCATACATCCATACATACTAACAAACTTTCACGTTTATAATATTAGTAGGATATAAGTTTGTCAAGTATCAAATACTAGGAATGTCTCTCATGCCCTAACTCAATCCATTTGAAAACATATAAAATCGTTGCCAACCCTAATTCCAGTCATGAATGGCCGCCTACGCTACGCTCCGCCTACGCGTCGTAGCGCCTACACGCGCCCACGCTACGCGACAGACTACGCCGTAGCACGTGCTTCTAAATATATTCAAACTATAAGGCGATGGAGCGATGGATTAACTAGGCTTCTTGTTTTCCATATTGGAAATAAATAAAATCATTTAATACGTTTTATAGTCCATTATTAGTTCGACTAGTATATTTAGTTCCCTTTACTAACAAGCTTTTTCACGTTCAAAATGAATAGAAATCACACATTGGAATTCTGTTAACGTGCCACGTTAGCTTTTTATTATTATAAAATAACAATATACCTATTATATGATTCAATTGGATGCAGAAATGAATAATATTTACGTGAAATATCGTGTCATATTGAACTGTAAATTGTTTAATGTACCCGTCAATATTACTGAATCACCAAGTGCCATATTGGGAGGATAAAAAGCCAATTTTGGATATTTGTTTTCATACAAAATTGCGAGAGGAAAATGTTTTTGCTACAATATTCTAATACTTCAGGGAATTTTACTCCGTGGTCGGTAAAAGGCATTTGGATTCCATTATAGCCCTTTGAAGAAAAAACTTCAATGAAATTTAGAAAAATACATTTAAAAATTAACGATTAAAGTGTTTTTTTTAAATTATCAAATTAAACTAATAATAATGTTGAGCGGGGGAGGTACTAGAAAATAATTTATATGTTACTGTATGTACACGTTTTAAATTAATATAAATCTAAATTATGATTGTATAATTTCGAAAAGAGTGCCGAGAATTTTTTCCGCCAGATTTTTCTCTAGGCTTACTACGGCCATTGACGATGTGTGTAACGGTGTTTCGTGACATCGTTTTTTTTATTTTTGATTTTATGCTTTTGACAATTTATTAGAGATTAGTTTTTAATCGTACATACGATAAAGTAATTTCATTTCATTTCATTACTAACATATGTCTCGATCAACTTTGTTTTACGTGTATTATTCACTGAATTTATGCCCATTGCCTCAGAAACTTATTACTAAAAAATCGTCGACAGTCAAAAGTAACCCTAAATAAAAACGAACATAACATAAATCTATCATAATTAAACAAAATAGTAATAACGTCGCAGTTGCAAACTTAATTAGTATCCGAGCCGCCATTTTAATTATTTATACAAAGCAACTCCACGAAGAAGAGTTAGATTTAAATCGCGCTTCGCTCAATTGCTCTAAATAATTACTCCGGCACTTTGCAGTTCTTGTGAAACAACTGTTATATTACAAATGTACTTCCGAACAAACACGTTACTTGGTTTGTTATTAAGTTTGTTTGTTAAGGTTATTTAATTAACATTTCGCAGATATATGTGATGAGTAAAAAAACAAAATGGGTGAGATGTTTTCTGCCGCTGAAAACTGTGTAACAAAAGTATCTTAAGATTGAAAGATTGCAAACCTACCCAATAAGTATGTGTGTATATCTCTGAAGCATCTAAATGCTTTATTAAAAAATCAGCGTCTCACAAACCAAAACCGATTCAATTTGTAAAAGACCTCCTTAAAAAAACAGTGCATTCAAACTTAGTTTAGAGCGCCCACTTTTGTCCCGTGGGTGTCGTGAAAGGTTACTCAGGAAACTACCAACTCGAAGACAGTAAGAGGCTTCCTACGTATGACTCTTTAATACTGCGCCCACGCAGACGACAGCCAAGCGCGGCCAGTAATGGTATTTCTCCGCCTGACAAAGAAGCGTTATCATTTCCGGTGTAAATTAACAAAGATTAACTCTTAAGTAGGGCAAATTAGTTATTTTACCTTGAATCATAACATTGGAGTTTTACAATTATCGTCGCGTGATTCAAGTTTTTTTCACTGGGCAAAGTTATGTTAGTGTTCCTCGATCTTATTGCAAACTTTGTTGCATTTTCTAAAAACTTTATAATTATTGTACCTACTAATTTACTTGTGAGATTATTCAGTGGAAAAACAGTAAACATATTTAGATTATCTAATTAACAATGATTTTCGGTCCAATGAACTGGAAAATGATTTTCTTTTCGATTATTAATTATTGTTTGTTTTAATTATTTTAAGTTTCATCAATTTTCAATCAACTCATCTGATAAGGGCAAAAGCACAAGTTAGTGGTTTGAACTTGAAAACTGTGCATAAAGTTATTTCTTTATCCTTAAACTTTCTGTTACACAGCTTTCATCGTATTTCACTGAAAATGTCAATAATAATATTAACTTTAGAAATGTTTTTTTCAGGAGAGATACGATACGATATCAAAAACTAATTTTGAATTTTATTTTTCTACAGTTTAGTATTTACTCTCATACTAAAGAGTAGGTTTCGACCCTGCTAATATAAAGCCTTATTAGTCAAACAGATCGTAACATAAATACAATATGTTTTCCCTTTATCCCCTTAAATAAAGGAAAGATAAGAAATAACCTTCTAGACGCATTAAAACTGATCTAGTATTCTAAGATCGAGACAGAAGCAAAGTCGTCTCGTCGTTAGCCTGTTTATTCTGAAACAACTTTTAAATGGATTTTTGAATCGTCTTCGCTAAGTTCAGGCACAAAGTTGGCAGGTTCGAATCCCGGGGGAGATCGTTTATAAAATTTTCACAGTAAAATAGGACATTGCGGCTAGGGTTGCGGTATTTTTATCAGGTAAAATGGTAAACGTAGTAGTTTAGGGTTTCGTAGTAAATAGAAATCCTTTTAGAATCATAAAATTGTCCGTCTTTTTGTATCTCTGCCTGCGTGTCTTATTATTTGATGTATACTTTGTTGTGTCAATCAATGATAAACGAAGCTTATAATATATTTTTTACTCTTTTTTTTTAATCTTCTTATATATTTTTTATCTTTTTCCTTTTTTAGTTAACTTTTTAGCACTTCCATAACAGAGCTGGAGCTAGCAATATTTCCCAAACGAAAATGAAAACATGAAGTATTTAAATAAGTACTAACACCTTGATAAATATGTTTTTATTTTAACAGATTGCCTTTTTTATTTCCTTCTAAAAAAATACTAATTTGTATGCAAACCATAACCGAGAATACGCTTTCGGTGGTTGAGCCTCAATTCAAAAAAGTTTTTAATGGTTTAAAAACGCTGACGAATACCAATAACAGAGAAGCTTTAACTAGGGAATTACGTGGATATCGTTACATTAGCAATTTTTCAGAAGCACTAATAATACTGAAACCCTCTCAGGACTAGGTTTTTTTTTCCCAAAAGATCGTTTTAAATATGCAACAGTTGCCATACCTTCAGTCAATTACCATTTTGTTCTAAAAGCGAGTTTGTAATGATTTGATACCGTTATACATATAATAAGATTCTGGGATTTCTACGTGTGAAATAACCTTTATTTCCTATTTATTAAATTATATGGTACGCATGTTGTAATAGTAAAAAAAAATTCAGGTAAACTGACTTTAGAGTTCACAAACTTATGGTATACTAGTGGCCGCCTGCGACTCCGTTCACGTGGAAGTTGGTTTCCCGTAGGAATGAGAAGTTTTCCCGCGGCAAAAAGTACCCTATGTGTTATTCTGATATATAACCTATATTACTGCAAAGTTTCATCCAAATCCATCCAGTAGCTTTTACGTGAAAAAGTAACAAACATCCACACATACTCACATACTTACAAACTTTCACATTTATAATATTAGTAGGATTATTAAAAGCAATGATTAACATTGCTATTACGCTAGTCGATATTGCCTCATTGAATGCAATATTAGCATGATAATTATAAATCAAGTACTAGTTTTAAACTTAAGTTTCGTTTCCAAATATGACCTTAAGACTTGTATACGCATACTCCTAAAACTTAACCTTTGCCCCCGCAATAGTTACAGCATCAACATTCATAATAACAAACGGTGTATCGTTTGTCAAACTGACAGATAGATCCCACGGGATCCACTTCAGCAAACTCGGCAGTCAGGGGAGCAGACTACCCTCAAGTTTACAGTTTTGTCAACAGATTTGAGCGTCAAAACTTGGGGCGCGGGCAGAAACTTGGCGCTAGCTGTTTTTTGTAAACAAACATGGGGTAACTGAAAAAGTTTAAATATACGCGGGTTGCACGTTTTAGACACACCTTTAAGAGGTCCCTAGAACGCTTCCTCTCAAGTCAGATCTACCGACATGTTTACATTTTATTATATATTGTAAATTAGATTTATTATTATTTTATTTATCAATTCCCCAAAATAATGTTTGAAAACAAAAAGAATCACGTTAATCGGTTCAGAAATCTCGACGTAATCGATGAACATACATAAAAAAAAACATGCCGGCCGAATTGAGAACCACCTCCTTATTTGGAAGTCGGTTAAAAAAATGCTTTGTTTTGAACAAATAAACAGAATTTAAAATGAAACGGTATTTTTCGAATGAAGGCTTAACGGGTTTTTTTTTTTTTTTTATTCTTTCTTTGAACAAGAGGGTTTAATCTTTTTAGATTATGTCACCCTCATAGGAACAATCATTAAAAGCTTATTATCTACGTTTACTTGCTAACTTAATTAATTTGTACAATGCTTGTGCTGCTTTTGATGTAGGTGAAGCTAAAATTAGATTAATTTGTCCTAATTCACAGAGATTATATAAATAATTAAAATCATTTCTTTCGGCCTCAATCCGAACGCACTCCATCAAAACGTGGTATGTATCTTCAATAACGCCACACTCAGTGCAATTTGGCGATGATACTTTACCCATTAAATAAGCAAAGCAGTTAAACGGAATATGTCCGGAACGAAGCCTGAACGCGGTGACGATATCTTCCCTGCTCATGTGGGCATCATTCATCCAAGGGGATCTAAGTATGGAAGTTTGAATGGTTTTGTACCATATCCCTTTAGTAAGCGATCTTTCGTCAAAGTATTCATTCCATTCACTTGGGCAAAATTATGTCTTAGGCTTATTGTAATTTAAGAAAACCCTAGATTGTCTAAGTATTGGAAAGGAGAAATAAATGATTATATTATTATATTATTATTATTATTATATTATTGCTTCAAACATGCAGTCGTCATTTTATATAGAAGCTCTGTGTAAAATGGTAGGCAGTGACTTATGTCGCCATCTGATATTGCTTCTTTTGCTAGTTTATCAGCCATTTCATTTCCGTAAACGCCCACATGAGAAGGAACCCACTGTACTTTAATATTTATTTTGTTTGAACTTAACCTATTTATTATGTCTAATATACTATAAGCTATTGGCGCACCTCTAATTGAAGAGGTACATCGAGATAGAAGCTGAAGAGAACTTAGTGAATCGGTTACAGTTCTTTGAGTATGAATCAAAAAATGATACACCAGTTCTATCCTCATTTTTAGAAGCGTCAGTAAAAATCATATAGTAGTTGGGATATTTTTGTGCAAGGAAGTGCTCACATACCTGTCCCGATTTATTATACCCCTAAAAAGTCGTTTCGGAATATTCAAGTTATCAACTTCCGTTTTAATGATATGAGCTACGTTCACATTGCTGACCCAAGTTGGCAAATCAAATATTTCTAAGGTATTACTAACATATATAGGTTCGTCCTTTAGTTTATTATACAAAACAACTAAAAGTGGTATCGTTTTATGAAGCCAATAAGCATTTCGACAAAAGGTGGACAGGTGCTGCAATATTTTTATTGTAGTGTTATTTTTAAAAGACATACATTTTAATAAAAAAATTCCACCGAGATAAAGACGTCGTATTTTTAGAGGGGGCAAATTAAGTTCGTTTTCCATAACGTGTAGTGGCGTACTCTTTATGAAACCGCCTATAATTCTGAGACACTGATTTTGAAGTCTATCTAATTTTAATAAATGAGTTTTAGCACTATTATCATACAAATAACTACCGTAGTCTATTCTACTTCTGATTAAAGCTATGTATAGTCGTCTGATATGTTTAGGATGCGTGCCCCAACCTGACCCTGATAATGCCCCCAGTATGTTTATTAATTTGGAGATTTTTTGTTGAACTTCATTTATATGCTTGGCCCATCTCAAGGACTTGTCTAACCACAATCCTAGGTATTTGACGTTGTCAACTACCTGCAGTGTTATATCTTTAATCATTAAATTAATAGTTTCTCTCTTTCTGTTCCTTCTGAATATGCAGATCTTGCTTTTATGAGGAGAAATTTCCAAACTAATATTATTGAGTATGCTAGCAAAAATGTTTAAGGCCGATTGCAGTTTGGTTGTAGCTGTATTAAGATTTGAACAGGTAGAATATAGCACAAAGTCGTCCGCATATTGTGAAACTTTAACGTCATTTATAGTTTTACAAATAGGTAAAGTTATAATATTAAACAGGAGAGGGGATAAGGGGTCGCCTTGTGCTAATCCACGATTTAAAGCTCTGACCGTTTTTGCATTTCCTACTGCCTCAACACTAAGAAACCTATCATTTAAAAAGTTCCACAGGTATTTGCATATTGAAGATCCAATTTGAATTGTCGTGTCTAAGTTTGTGATAAGTGCTGTGATATCAACATTATTATAAGCATTATCGATATCGATGAAGCATGCCACTGTAGTCAAACCCTCAGAAAAGCCAGTTTGTATTGTGCTTACAATATTGGACAAGCTGTCCATGCTAGAGTGGCATTTTCTAAAGCCGACCACGGCATCGGAGAAAAGACCTTGGGATTCTATAAACCACTCTATTCGGTTAAGTAATAAATAGTGAAAAGTTTTGCAAACACAAGACATCATAGATATAGGTCTGAGGGATTCAATATGAGAAGTATTGCGACCAGGTTTTGGGATAGTAACTATTTTAATATAACGCCATTGATTGGGGACAAAACCCTGTGTTAGAAAATTGTTAAAAAGTTGTAGAAGTATATCGATTGCATTATGTGGTAAGCACTTAAGCATAGAATAACTAATTTTGTCACAGCCTGGCGTCGTGTCCTTGTTTTTAAAAGTTTTCACTAACTCATGTTTTGAAAATGGTGCTTCTAATTTTAGGTTTCTAGAATAAAACTTTGGTTCGCGACAAGATACAAAATCAGGTGTAAGACTATGTAATAGAGAAGTTGCTAGGACGGTATCTACACAACGTCTAGGAGATTGATAACCTTTAATCCATTTCATCTTTTGCCATAACTCGTTTGGGTTGGTTTGGTGATCTAGGGAAGAAGTGCGTTTAGCTGTTCGAATCAACTTTTGGGTGTTACAAATTTTGGTTTTCAGATTTTCATAATTGGATACTGTAGGGTTACGTCGAAATTTAGACAAAGCTAGTCTTCTCTCAGCAACAGCCTTTGATAGAGACGGGTCCCAATATGGTTTTGGTTTAAATTTAGATGAAGGGTTAGTTGTAGATCGAGTATAAGGTGTGTTTGCTGCTAAGTTTAAATTGTTTTCGAAATTGTCATATGATTCTTGCAGGTTGTCCGAAAAAGTATAGTTTGCAAAAAGTCTATTTAATCAGCTTTTTTAAAGTTACGCTTAGATATGATTACATTACTCGCTGAAATCTAACTAGATGATCGCTACCAAGAGATTCGTTTAAAACTTTCCAGTGAAATTGGAGAGCTACATCGGCTGATGCTAGCGAGAGGTCTGGTGACGATTGTTGAAGGTTGTCATTAACCATTTTAATTCTTGTTGGAGAACCATCATTAAGTATGATTAACCTATTATTTACAATTGCATCAAACAATTGAGCTCCTCTTGTATCTATTTTATATGACCAATTTGTGTGGTGGCCGTTAAAGTCTCCTAGAAATAGAGTTTTCCTATGATTTTCCGCAAATAATATGTCCCAATCTTGTGAAAGGGTTGACACCCACGATGGACAGTAAACTGAAATAATAAACTGAATTTCATTTATGTTAAATAATTCAATTTTAATTGCTTGAATTCCATTATTATTACTGCCTATCTCAACGTTTTGTGAATTAATTGAACTATGTACTAAAATAGCAATACCCCCGTAACGGTCTGATCTGTCTTGACGATAAATTGTATAGTGATTAATAAAAAAAATACTTTCAGGTTCCAACCATGTTTCACTTAGGACAGCAATGTGAACCTTTTCCTTGATAAGAAGGTTTTCAAAAGATAACGTTTTTGGTCGTAAACTTTGGCAATTCCATTGAACGATCTTTAAGCCTATAGTTGTTGGTAAAGACAGTGGGGCTGAATTGTAGTTTAAAACGGGATTAGCCATTTGTATTTGTGTTTAAAAAGCAATCAAGAACATTTTTAAATATAGATAAATTCGAGAACCTCCCTACGACAAAAATTACCAACCACTCAATACAAATCTTAACCACATTATTAATTTTAGACTGAAAAGAATCTTTTTTTTTAAATATAACTTCCTTTAATCTACTTAAAAGTTCTTCAAAACTTATTTGTTTACTTTCCTGTTTCGAACTGTTTCTATTTCTCACTGAATTTTCATTATCACTTTCAGATCCTGAATTAGCTTCATTGTAGTATTTTTGTGTGTCATAGACTTGAGTTCTTCTTTTGTACATTTTCGTCGGTCGACTCGAACTTTCAAGTAGAACTGCATCTTTTTCCTTTAGTGTCTCAGCAAACGTCAATGTCGATGTGGAAGCCGTAGGAATTTGTGCTTCTTCACTTTGGAGCGGCATTGTTTTGTGCAGGCGTGGAAACGATACAGAATCAGATAGAAGAGGCGGCGGAACTGTTTCATTAACTTGCTGCGGAGGCGTTTGAGCAGGCACATAGAGTGTCAAAGCTTTGCGGTATGTACAGTTGAATTCTGCCATTATCTCTCGGATTTTTTTTTCTTTTATGTAAGCTGGGCAAGAAGAACTTTGAGCCATATGTTTACCAGAGCAGTTAACACATTTGAATCGTGTTGTAGAGCAATTCGTATAATTTTCACCACATTTTGAACAAACGTCGTGGGTATAGTTGCATCTTTTTTTAGTGTGGCCCAACTTCCAGCAACGGGAACACTGGGAAACAGGGAATATATACTTGCGCACAGCTATACGTTGTCCATCCACTTCAACAAAAGATGGTTGAAATGAGCCTTTGAAACAAAGACGAATGGTTTCACTGGGAATCCATCGTTTGCCGTCGCTCTGTTTGTTTCTTCTGTCAAGTCTACTTACTGAAAGAAGTTGTGCCGGGCTTAAACATTTATTTTTTTCCATAATATCACTTTCCGATAATTCTTTCTCAACATTTTGTATAACCCCGTAAGTATAGTTAACCTCCATTGATTTTTGAATCCTCCAGCCTAAACTTAAAATTTTTTCGCAACTTATTATCGACTCAGCTGCATCTTCTGTGCTAACTTCTACTCTAATCCTATAAGGATTTATATATTTTATTGACTTTGTATCGACTATTCCTTGCTCCTTAAAAAGTTTTGCCAGACCAAATTGTTTAGGTAAGGGTTCCTGATTAGATATATATAATTCAATTTTATTTTCCCGCATCTTTTTATTTTGTCTTCCTACAAATTTCTATTCTTCGTCATTGTTCTCTTCTCTTATTCTCTTTGAACATACGGAGTTGACGTTAGATAGCCTCTCATCTTCACATACCTCCGCTATACATTCTATTTCACAACTCTGTACGTCCTTATCAATAAAAGATAAATTAAGATCGCCATCCGACTCCGCTTCACTTAAAATATCGGACATAATACAATAGCTTCTAAACACCGCCTCTAAGCGGGCGCGCAGCGCGCGACGTAAACCGGTTTCGCGCTAGGCACGATCAGTGAACGTACGCGCAAACAAATATAAAAACAGCGACGACCACTTCGGGCGAGTGCCGCGCCGAAACTGGGCTTAACGGGATGATTGGTAAAAGATTTATGACGACTAACACGGATTAACACTAGGCCGTAATAACTCATAAATCCTGAATATTTAGACTTATTTTTTATCTACTTTTACAAACCGCTTTTCTTTTTATTTGAAATTAAACTCATTTAAACGGGTTGTTTTATTTGTCCGAGACTGAGATGTTTGATGTCTACATAGAGTATAGTAAAAAACGATTTTCGAATTCACCGCCATCTGTTTCGTAATTTTATCGCATATTTTGGCAGTTTTACACAATAGTTTGTAAAAATTTAATAATAAACGCGTGAAACCCGTTGAAATGAGTTTAATTCGCTTTTCTTTAGTTTGACCCTTTAATCAATCAATCTCAAAACATCATAAACACCTAGAAAGGTAGTTTAAAAGTGTCTACGGGGCAATTATTGTGCTAGCTATCACTTTATATCCTCACCACTGCATTTCCACAAGCTTGCCACTATCCAGCCAAACTGACGGATCCACTTCCTGAACCACTTGCACAGAATGCTTGAAAAACGAGCAACATTACTTTAGTCGTTTTGCGTCCATTTGCGGCCCACTAATGACTGCGCTTACCGACCGCGTTGCGAGAAAATTGAGAAAAAACGCGTGTGAGTATGTTTATGACAAACATTAGCTTAAATTCTATGGCTTAAATACTCAAGTTATCTACATTTTAATAACTTAAAAGCTTTAGTTCGGTTTAAAATAAAAATATTGTGAAACAATTAAAGTATGGTATTCCATTATTTGTCACTCAACACAAAAAAAGGGTTTCTAGTAAGAACAAATTATATGCGCGTCTAAAACAAAAAATAGGTTTCTGATTTCTTCTCCTCACTTATTGATTTAACGATTTAGGAGAATTTAGTATTATTGTATTTTTAACTTCAATACTTTTGGATACAATAAGGATAATAATCTATAGTTGAAACTGACAAAAAAGAGAAAACTTACCAGATGACTGTTCTGTAAGTGTTGAAGGTACCACACAATGGACTAGGGGAGAACCTAGTTACGCTCAGACACGAGCCAATGTTGAAGAACGATTTTAACGAAATAGAACGGTGGTTCGCAAGATACTAGCACTTTGATATAGGTATAAAAAAACTGAAAGCCTAGAATATACAGAAAATTAAATCCCTATTATAGCAGACATGTTGCTCTAGACATCCAAGTCTTGTTAACTTTATCGTACCGCATCGGTATGGTACATAAGGCTAATGCTTTTCGATCGTCAATTTACTTTATTAAGGGCCGATTTTTCAATAGTCAGTTAAGCCTTCAGATAGGACTTATTCTATGGATAGCAAGATTGTGAATTTTTCAATTAGCGAATAAGCTCTAACAGAAGGTTAAACTCGATAACTGGCGGATAAACTTAGCTGCCTCTTTTTGCCTCAGTTAAGCAGTTATCTAACAGATTATTTGACGTTTCTGTCATCATGCGTATGTAAATATAGGATAATTTATTTGTGTTTTGCTTATTTTTTGTAAAACCATGGATATTTTACTTTAATTGAAGACAATAATGTATAGTTATCAAAACGGGACAAAAATATATATCACAAGAGGTTTAATTTTGAATATCTGTGCAGTAAGCTATTGTTGACATCACAGATGTATACATTTCTAGATGGAGTTTACGTTTGATGTGTGCGTGTCACAAATAACACACTGCTAAAGATACGCTATATCAAAATGAGGATTATTTGAGAATTATATTAAAATACTAAGTAGTTATTAAGACATACAGTAACATAAAGTATCTCTGAATATATGAAATACGAAATCGATTTTTTAAAAAAGCATCAAAAATATTCTTAGCAATCAATATAATAAGATAGAAATACTTTCTCAAAGTTTACAGACACATGTTAAAATATATTGTATTTGTAACTTTTATTTGTTTTTTTTTTCGGTGGGCTCCATCTAGTTTTCGGTATATCTATGTATTATCGTTGACGGCAAGTCTTGATGTCATACCTAAATTTTTTGTCAATTGGGACACCCGCTGTCAATGCGTTGAAAGTTTACAGTCCTTTTCTAACAACTGTAAAATATATAAGAATGTCTCTTTCTTGCACAAATATCATTAGGATAGCTAGCAGAGGGTTATCTGACCATTGAAAAATTGAAACTTTATTATTCGTCTCAGTTAAAGCTATCTGGCTGTTCGATATCTGGCGTTTTAACTATCTATTGAAAAATCGGCCCTTAGGCTTTACCGGCAGTTTAAAGATGTCATTAGTGATAAAGACTGACTGATAGCCGACACCAGCCGTTTTCTTGTTAACAGCTGTAACTACATATTATATCTTGAAGGCAATCTTTCGGTAAATTTTGAGTGTAAAATATAATTCGATAAATGTTTCAACTTGTTGATCGTACAATACAAAAAGAACTACGGAAATTTGGTACGCCATTTCTATTTCAACTATTGTAATTAACTGAGCATACAATTTGAATATTTTCTATGGATCTCTAACCAGTCTTTAAAGTATTAAAGTAAGAGTTAAGTAAGATTATAATAAAATATGAGTTTATAGATGCCTCATTAAAAAGCTTTCGTTAATAACATATATTTGTTGTTTAGGAGGGTAATGAACATTAAATTATGATTAATTAAAATTACAATTATTGCAAATGATTATTTCCTTGTCTACTCATCTCAATGTTTAACTAACTTTAATTAAGAGCAAAGTTGGTCTTAATAAATTAAATGTGAGCCATTTACATACATATAATACCTACTTATTTAGAAGTTCTTGCTACAGGAACAATGCAGAACAATTTCTATTGACAGCAATATATATTTAATATTTATAATATAAATGAATAATTTCCTTAGAAAAAGAAAAAAAATGCAGAAAGACAGGAAGGACTCTAAACTTTATTAATGTACTTAATAATTAAGTAGAAATATTAAACTAGAATTAACCAGTAAATTTTGAAGGAATAGCTTTTCTAGGTTTAACACAGTGAAGACAAACACACCAATATATAATTGAGACAAAAATGACATGCCAGTTATGTGTTTTTAAAAGCTTTTATTTAGTTTCACTTGTATGTTAACAAATCTTGCAAGTTTAATTTGACCCACTTCCCGGTATCCGATTGATCTTTTTTTTTAAATTAAAAACATTAACTCTGCTAGTTCCACCCCAAAGTTTTTAATTACGTGTGTCACCACTTTACTGGACATTCTTGCTACCATTTCCTTTCACTTCGTGATATGAAGCCGTTACTAAACTTTTTGTTATAAAACTAAAAGATTTCAGAACATATCGTTTTATTTGTAGAAACCTTAACACGTGATAGCGACATATATACTGCCTCGTGTCTGGAGAAATCATAACGCGCAACAATATCTTTCTATTATTGGAACGTACCAACAAGCACAAACATCATTCATTTTTAGTTTGAAAATATTGTAATAGTTAACTTCTAGTTTGAACTTACAGGAGTACTACAGTTTTTTCTCTAATAATGTGTTGATATATGAGTAATTTAAAAAGAGTTTTATTACTGGTTACAAATTAGGTAGACGATTTCAAGTGAATACTTTGTTCTCATAACCGAAATCATTAGCCTAAGTAGGCATGCCTTTTAACATAACCCAGAATCAACATAAACAGAACGTTTCCTTCTGTATTTAAAGGGCATTTCAATTGCTGTCTACTTACAAAAGCAAACAGTCAAGGGTCATCTCGACAACCAGACAGTAGGGGGGGGACCCCCGTCCTTCAAAGAAGAGCAGTTACAAACAACTACGTTACCTAATCCACTTCACATAATGACCTCATGAAACAGAGACGGCGCTCTACATCAAAGTGTTTTTGTCTCTCTCTTCTTAATAATATTAAGTAGAGTCGTCTGTAAATTGTAGAGTACCCTACGTCAGAGTTGGAACGACGTGCCTCGGCCGCCGGCCAAGTGACGCGCTTTTGAATATTGCCGTCTTTGTGTGTCAACAGTTGAAAGCAGAGAACTCAAATAATTAGATGTTATGATTTAACAGATGTTGTTGAAATGTTTTTTTTATGGCAGGATCAAAAATACAACGGTTGCCTATAGGCTGCTATTATTTCTTCTGTATTGTATCTTTTACAATAATAAAGTTTTTTTTTTTTAAATAGAATCTGAGTTGAGGGTTATATCTGAGTAGAACCTGATCTAAAAGCTTAAGCTTATAAAAAAATATTTGTAGCCAAAAAAAAATACAAATCATTGGGCTCTTCTGATTCATAGGAGCAATTTAAATAGAGAGGCGAGTCTAGTCTGGACATTAATATATTTCTAAAATTCAACAATAAATGTGACAAATGGGAGAGACTTATTCACCAGCTAAAACAAAAGTTATGTTCACATAGTATAAGAAAACCACTAACAGTGTACATTACTTTGCTTCATCTAAAACAAGCAATAGATTTCGGTACAATTTTCAATGTAACTTAAATTGTAGTTAATTCAATACAACTTTTTAATGGTTATTTTTATGATCATGTCGTCAAAATTACATACAAAATAAGTAAGGACGGAACACTACTAACTAATCACAGTAGTCACTAATTAGTCATGAAGTCACTAATTCTGTCTGTTTGTATGTTTGTCCGCTAACTCCTCCCAAGGTTCTCACCATCCTGTAGGTAGTTTTTTCATTTAAATTTGTAAATAAAGAACACCCAGAAAAAGTTTTTCAAGATAGCCAAAATTCAATGTTTCGGGAACAAGTCGCCCAAAACTACACCATTGCAAAGCGTGAGCGGGTCACTACTTATAAATTCAAGCTCGATTCTCTAAGATTTTTACATTTCGTTATTTCTTCTTTATTGACACTGTTTGATCCTCGATCTAAGCTTTCAAGTCAACACTTCGGTACAGGCTCCAATAACTAATGGCTGCCATATTTCCACGTTGCCATTCTAAAATTTAATCCGGTCTCAATTTACCGTGGGTAGGCCGTAACGAAGGGCCTTAAACGCTTCTTTGTCACTGAGAAGGTTCTATTAGACCTTTCACTATAAAAACTAGGGAGATATGACAATAAATGGTCACCTAGCATTAGTTTATACGATTGTGGGTAAAGAGATAGTATTTCATCATCATCATAATCAACAGGTATAAAACCTCCTTAGATTAAAACACCTATTATTCAGAGCTAGTTTTCTATTACAGGCGGCCTATGATTGTTATAGAAAGCTATAAGACGCAGAGCATGAATATCAAATACTTAATGACCTCAAAATCTTTTCAAACTATAAGGTTAATACTAAAATATTTTTTCTAGTTATGTTTTTACGGTAATTCCTTATCCTCATAACTTCTTTGATCTAAGGTTCTATCTTAGTAACAAAGTGGGAGCTCGTATTAAATTACCTGCTTCGATCCATCACCCGTCGGCAGGTGTAGCCAACATTTTACAAGAAATTCAAGTTTAGACCTCGCACGTGGAAAATTTGAAGCAGTTTGTATCTTTAGATTTTAAACTGAGTCTAGATCTAGACTTATTAAGCTATTCTTAAATAATGTATGATAACTTTAGTTAGCGTTATTATTATCTATATTTTAAGAAAGCAAAGTTAATATAAAACTTCACACATTTTAAAAAACAAATGTTGTCTTCCGCCGCAACACTCGCGTAGAATCCTTGATGACGTAAAGATTCTACTGTTAAAATCGTTTATACTCTTTTGGTTACCTATAGTATAAATGAAACAGAAAATTACTTTTATTTCATTTAAGCAAAAATGAATTTCTTGTATTTCCCAGTTTTCTGTTAAATAGCGCACTAGGGATGTTAACGTTTCAAATTGGAACTGTAACGCTCGTTCCGTTATTATTAGTTATGTGCGAAACTTAGAACGTAATAGTTTAGTTTTGGAACTATCGAGCACCTAAAGTTGCTTTAGCAATGGTATATAATAGGTTTGAAACTGGGTTAAAATTACATTTTACGTTGGTGTGAAGGAATATTACTGTTGGTGCGATGAATAGTAGTTTTCCTCTGTTATTGAAGTTGGTTTTAGGTTCTGAAGTAAAGTTTAAACTACTTAGATTTAGTTAAAAAGACAAGGTTTTATTCAAGCGTAACTAAACACGGAAAAACATATAGTAAGAAATCAGTGACTTAAGTTTTTTTACAGTCAATCAATTTCAGCAAGTTCCTTTTTAGGATTTAATTAAGTGCCTACCTTCCTTGAGGGCTTCAAAGAAAGAATTACAAATCTTGACCTTATTTTGTTAAAAATACATATACTTTATAGGTGCTACCTATAATTTAAATTAAAAATGTTACTTCCTATGAAATGCATTACATTTAGTGATGATGGTATCGTTAACTTCAGAGACGACTCAGAAGTAATTAATTTCAGCTTCAGTTAATTACACCGCAGCCATCAAAACAGCTTAAAATAAGCTACATTCCACTTCATCTTTCACCCATTAATCACAGAGCAATGCGTCAAATGCAACTTCACTCACCTCCACCACAAAGATCCTAACAGCGTGAAGTAAGCTACAAGTCTGCCATTAGACAGCGCTTGCATCTGGTGGTTGCTACAGACATTAGTCACAGAGCGATGCAGCTTCTAACTCGTGCGCAAGTAATTGATTAACCCCCGCTGCCCGCCCCCCCGCGCCGCACTACCGCAGCCACCGCTTGTTGCAAGAAAGCCAGGGCTGCCACTGGATAATGCCTTCATTTATAAGCCCGTGAAACAACGACAAGCCTTTTTGTACAACGTTATTTTTGTCTCAAAAGCGAAGTCCGTCAAGTACCTATTTTAAGGAGGTAATTTAGGTTGGTATTTGATGTATTCTTAAAATTTATGAATGAATGAATGAAGATTTTTGTAATGACCCAAAATTACCCATCTATGCCTGTCTACCTACTGCAAGAATCTCGAGTTTGTTGAAATATTCTCCATTTCTTTTTAAATACAAAATATAATTTCCGGCACCTCTCTCTCAGACTTACGTACCAAAATTTTAGGTTTTACAGAATTTCTGATAATCATGCAGCGTTACCTATAAGTTCAAATTTTGCACTAAAATTGTGACACAAGCACAATATTTAATATTGCACGGCCCTGCCCCGCCAAAGTTCCCGACACCTCTATCTTGTTTCCGACAGTTTCACCTTCGAAACGATAAAAACTTCCTTCGACCACTCAAACGCGACTTGGAGCATTTTCATTATAATAGTTACATAGTTACTCGGGAACTTTGTTAAAGCGTTACTTGCGAAGTTGTCTAACTACTTCGAGAAGTGTGATAAAAAGTGTTTTTGAATTAAATAAGAATAAGAAAGGGGTTGAGTTTAAAGTTTTGTAATTTCCAACTTCGCATCGTTTAATTCTGGGGTGTCTTATTGTGGGTTTAAAATACATGTTTAAAATTATATCAAACATACTTACAACAGTACATTTAAAATAAGCTACAGTCAGCTATTTCTTCAAATTTCTCGTTTTCCGAAGAATATTAAACCGTTCAGAAGATCTTGACTTATAGAATGGAATGATTGCTGAAAAAAATAAAAAAATATTCTCTACATTAAAGGCTCATAGTATTATTAATTAAAAAAAATAACAGGTGGCCAAAGGAAAACTTTACATACTTAAACCCGACAAATACTCGTCGTACAAAACTATGAAAGGCATTTTAAAATTCTACACTTATTTTTCTTCAAAACCGTAAACCTTAAATAAAATCAGACTACAAGCTAAAGCTTATACCTATATTACGATGCTTATAACTGTATCTAAAACAGCATCTTCCTTCTCCCTCTAACATCTGCTTAAAATATCTAAACCTAGCATCTCTAAACTCATATTTGCGACCTACTACGTGTTAAGATTACTGTAGTAATATCAGAAAATTAGTGCTATCGTATATACACACTAGCACAATGATTTAGATTCAGTCGCGACTTGAATTCAAATAAGGCTGATACAAATTGTGAGGGTGTGGGGCGAATATCTTGTCGACCATTTGATACAGATATTATGTAGGCTGATGTGGGATTCGGGACTATTATGAACACGTATATTTAGTGGCCTTTAAGGGGCTGTTGCTTTAGAATGAAAACACGTTAAGTACGACGTGTCATAAACACATTTATTTCACGTGTTTTGGTTTTAATTTGACATCTATTTAGCATTTGTAGCCAAATAATTATCATTTTACTATAAAAAAACAAAGTCTATTTAGGTAATCAATATTACAAATGGTTCCACAAAGTATACACAATCATTATACGCAATTAATTATTTTCTTTTCTGTATATTAGTTTGACCTATTTTCAATACCTTATTTTCAATTCAACGTTTATGTTGAGAGGCCTTGTTATATTATATTCCTAGTATTTTACATACGTTGTAAAGCTAAGAGCCGAAGTATGAAGTAAACGCTCAAATTTGGTACATGTCGATGTTTGCACAGTTTTGTTTACTTAAGTACCGATTTCCGATAATTCCTGGATGCCGCTCTGATTACGACGAGCTAATGACAAACTGCTGAGTAACGTGGAAACCTTTAGCTAGGTATATAGGATATCTAATGCGTTAATGAAAACGAGATGAAATACACCGATCTTTTTATCAAAACAGTGTAGGTGAACTTTAAAAAATATTATTACAAACATTATTACAAACTTAAAAAATAAATTTAATTCCATGCAGTTAAAAATGACGACCACTCGATAGGTATGTAAACCGGATAATTAAGCGGAAAGCCCAGGGTTCTATTCGATTTTGTTTGAGATTTGTAAGACTTAGGTTTTATAAACAAGATTTCTTATGGCTTGCCTAAAACATTAACAAAGCTTGTAAGACCTAACTATAAGAGCTTGTTGAGTAATTAATATAATGATAGTTACAAATAGACTCAGAAACACTTAGAATAGACCTAGACACTTTGAATTGCCGTCGACTTATAAAGGCATCATGCTGATAGGATTAGGCTGTCCATAACTGAAAGTTACCGAGTAACTGTAGCCAGATTGAACCACAAAGAGAATTCTATAGACCCCAAAACATCTACAAAGGTTTAATCTTCTATGTGTGTGTAAAAATATAATATTTGTATTTGTAAAAATATAAAGTTTTGACTAACTATATATAACAAGAAAACATCTTAAAGATTTTGCCTTAAAAGATAAAAGTGACTTTTCTACTATTCAGAAACCTTTCCTAGAAAGGCCAATGTTTATAGTACCTACTTTATCTTTTGTAGTTTTATCATTTCTTTCATCGATATAATGCCAAAACTAAAATCACAATTCCTTTTTTTCTTATAGTTACGTTATACCTTACTAGTGGCCGCCCGCGACTCCGTTCGCGTGGAAGTCGGTTCCCCGTGGGAATTAGAAGTTTTACCGCGGTAAAAAGTACCCTGTATGTTATTCTGATAACCTTTATTACTGTAAAGTTTCATCAAAATCCATCCAGTAGTTTTTACGTGAAAGAGTATCAAACATCCATACATCCATACTCACAAACTTTCACGTTTATAATATTAGTAGGACTATATACCAGAACAAATAAATAAACTAAAACATTCTACTCAGATATCTAAACTGAAGAGAAGACAGGTCTATTTTAACTTTACGTCTTCTAGTTCGTTCTACATTTAGGTGAAATGTTGCATCGAACGCAAAGTTCGACTGCCGATCATAGATTGCATTTCTTGGGACTTCTATTCTAACAAGTTCGTTCTCATTCCCACGGGAAACCAACTTCCACGCGAACGGAGTCGCGGGCGGCCACTAGTATTAAATAAATCATGACCAAAACAGTATTTACAAGTCAATAAGAAGTAGCAAGTATTTCATTTTAAATTATATCTTTTAACACTACATAAATAATAATCCAACACTTGCTTATTTTATAACAGCATAATAGCTTTTCATCCTAGTTTAAATAACATTTTTAAAAACCAACATTTCCGTATGAAAACATCAGGAAACTTTTAATATTTTATAATAACCTGAGAGCCGCTTTGTAATAAAACTCTATTTTGCACCTGCATTGTTATTTTGCTCCCTGATAACTAGTTTTTGCGGGTTTCAAAGAATTTCTCAAACAAATTCCCCTCTATGCAACGAGTTAGCGCAATTAAACTTTTTCTATCCATTCAGAGTTCGAGCAAAGTTGCGCTCTGTCAGTATTATTCGATTAAGTGTTGAATTCCGTACCGTCCGTTCACGACTCCTGATTTCAACAACTTTCTTTATACATATCAGAAGTTGCGAACATTTCCAATTTGATAATTGAGACCGGACGGGTCGTTCGTTAAACGTTTATTTATTTAGCAGTGCAATGCAGATGTTTCGAAATACGATGAGCATGACTGCTACAATCTGTAATTAACGATTTATTCTCTTTGTTTTTGGAAAATAACAAGAAAGACAAAATAACAAGTAACAGTATGTTGACAAAAATCGCCATTTTAATGGACGCTACGGATTTTAATACTGCTTTGTGATGAGATAATTTTAGACACGTTGCTTTTTGTACATATTTAGGTATAGGTAATGATTGAAACATTGTTGATTTCTATTTGATCTCTAAACTTTTTTTATAATAATAATAATAATAATAAATATTTATTGAACAAAGAGGTTACAAAGTTTGGTACATTTTACATTAATCATATTGTTTTACATCTAAATCGAAGAAATAAATTTTATATTACAGACAGTAAAATTTAAAATCGATCGTAATGAATCATTCAAATAACACAATGCCTAGTTGGACTTTTCTAGAACAACTTTTTTCCAGAATCTTCCAACCAGACTTTTAACGAGTAGGAAACTTCCTCAAAAGAAAACAAAAGTACCCTCTTATTTAAATATTCAATTCCAATTCGTGAAACAGTATAAAAGCGTCAGTAAAACTCCCGCCTTCTCTGTCCATCGTTTATGGTAGTTTTTACATCTCCTTTATATTCTACTCTCGTTAAATATTTAACGATGTCTCAATAAAATTCTTAATATTTTCAATTACGAATTTAAGTTGGGAAGTTAATTAATTAAGGGGTGAAGTTGTGTGATTGGTTTTTGTTGGCAATAACTGTAGTTAGTGAAAACTGAATTCTGATTTAGTAAAATTAATATCTACGTACTTATTCATAAGTTTTTAACTCGATACCTTAAAAATCATTTTATAAATTTTTGTAAATAATATAAAAAAAATAAAGTAAACAAAATCATGTTTATGTTATTTTATTAATCTATTGACTTCATATTAGTTAGTGTTATTTCTAGTCTTGTATTTTTCCTGTTTTATTTAGCCGTTAGAATCCCTAAAAAAACCAACGTAACAATAAAATCTGTAACTTGGTGAGCAAATCTCATGTTACGGCTGTTTCGTTAGACCAAATACAACTAATTGAAAAGGGGTGAGACTACTTTCGACCCACCTACATACTTTAATGGGATTTAAGATGACTTTCAAACTGTGTTACCTACATTAACCCTTGGAAAGCCAAAACCTCACTTCAAATTGTCGCAATAAGAAGGTAGTTATAGATGCTCGTAGTATAGCAAAGTTGGAAGGGTTTTTGAAAATTTTATAGGTTTTAAATTTAATTAAGTATGTATTTTTCACAATCCACCAGCCTGCACTGAGATTACGGCCCTCTCTCACACTACCTGAGAAGGCTTATGCTCAACTAGTAAGACGTTTGTAGGCTGTTATCTGTGGGCTATTCTTATTACTATTTTAATTAGTAGTTTATAGGCTGTAAAGTTAGTATTTACGGGCTCATAGAATCTTTTAATTGCTAATTTAAATATCTATTTATAGATAACTAATATAAGCGAAAGCACTTCATGAATTAAACTACGAACTTTGAAGAAACTTAAAAAAATATCCTCACATATCTAATTTAACCACGAAAATTTAACTAACTAAACACTGTGTTTTAATTATTTCCAGCAGTTTTTTGACAAAATCATAACTCTCTTCCGTAAAACAACTACGTGCACGTAATTTTAACTGGAATCGTGCGTCGTATGGAAGCGGCTAGTAGCGTCCTGAATATTTGCAATTAGATTACGTAAGTACGACGCAAAATGTGTACAGATTTATAATTTGGCGGTAAGATTACAATGGGCCGTTGTAATGAGGTTTTGTGGTAAAATAACAGTATAAAAATCGAGGACAGAGCTCGTGCGACCTATATATAAGTCGTGTTCATAATTTAAGTACTAACTTTAATCGACATCTTTTTGTCCACAAACTAAATATCATTTAGGGAATATAATTGAGCGCGGTTTTATAAGCATGAGATGCTTTTTCACTAGATTATTTAAATTTTCATGCCAAGGATCTGAAAACATGTTTTTTTTTATTTTATCCAGCCCAAATTTTTTATGTTCAAAAATAAACATCTTAGATACAGGGGCGGATCCACAAAATTCTTAACACAGCGTTTTTCAAGCTCTTCTTTAAAAACGCCGTTGGGGTATCTATTCGTTTACTATGCAAAAATAAAGTGAAATTATTTTTAGGCTATTTAGGTCTCCCTATAAGAGCCTGGGGCAAGGCTGCTAGTCAATAACATAGAAATATCAAACTATCGCTACCAACATTAACTAGTTTACCTTCCTAGCCTACATGATACCTAACACTAACGAACACCAAGTTATAAGATTACACCCAAGTTGGTAATAGATCAATTTCCTTTTAGCTCTGATGCTTTAATTAATGTTCGAGTGAGTTCACTGTAATGTTGGGTGTATCGTGCATGACTAGAAATTTCTTTCGACACGCCATCTTGGAAGCAGCTGCCACCTTTGTGATTGGGTTTTCCGGATAGAATTATACTTGAGAATTATAAGATTCTTTGCTTGATGTTGACCGTTACAATCATAATGTAGCAGAACTTAGTAACGTATAGGATACTAGTGGCCGCCCACGACTCTGTTCACGTTGAAGTCGGTTTCCCAAGGGAATGAGAAGTTTTCCCGCGGTAAAAAGTACCCTTTATGTTATTCTGATGTATAAACCTAAATTACTGTAAAGTTTCATCAAAATCCATCCAGTAGTTTTTACGTGAAAGAGTAACAAACATCCATACATCCATACATGCATCCATACACACAAACTTTCACGTTTATAATATTAGTAGGATAAACTCTGACTCGTTTCAACCTTAACCAAGTTTACCATTGCAATACCAAATTACTTTTCTTTTACGAATTGTCGTCTGAGTTTTAACACATTTTTTTTTAATAATCTCCAGACTGACACACCAACTGTGTGGCCCTAAACTAAGCAAAGCTTGTACTATAGATACCACACAATGGACTAGGGGCGAACCTAGATACACCCAGACACGAGCCAACGTCGAAAACCCATTTTGACGAAATTGGCCCGACCCGGGGATCGAGTCCGAGACAATCCTCTTAGCAGTCCGGTATTGTATACCGCTGCACCACAGAGGTCGTCGATTCATTGTCGATTCATTGTTATTAAGGATTTCTATTTTAGTCAAAAAAATCGTCCTGAATTAAAGGGTTTACAGAGAAGACAAACACCAACAGTCTTGGGCTGTTGATGATGATGACGATTAAAGGCTTAGTAAAATGAGGTTCTAAAAACTTTGAAAAGAAAATAATAAAAGTGAAAGGTTGATTGTCAACGCCTTTCTGACAGTACCAATAGAAGTTGTTTTCTTATTATATTTAGTAATTCGTACAATATTAGTATTGAAAAATGGGCCTACTTTTCGGACATCTTTATGTAATTCGTGGTATAGTTTATTATAAGCTAATGCCGCATGAGTGTAGACCGTTTGCCAAAATGATTAGTGAAGGACTGCCGAATGTCTTTTACAGAACTTATCAAAGTGGCCTTAGGTGGGCTCCTCGTAAGTACCGTTAGCACTATCTATACATACCTAGAATAAATTGAAGTCACCTCTCGTACCTGTTTATATCTCAATCCATTTGAATCATTGTGGCGCAGCAGAATATTAGTATCCCGAACTTTTAAGCTGAAGGTCCGTGTGAACACAATTTTAAAGAATGTATGGTGTATAAGTAAATTAGTCTGGAAAATGATTATTATGAAAATATTCAATAAGAGTTTGAAATGAATAAAATCCGGTCTCTAATTAAAATTTTCTATTCTCGGTCGGGGCTTTTCCAGTCCTAAATAACTTCATACTTAATGTAGTAATTTTAGTATTTTTCTCGTGTCTTTTCAGCTCTTCTTTTCTCTTACTTCTTGGTGAAGTATATAGATTACGTGCATTGGTTGAAACACAGGAAAAAGGCAAGTGACTACGTCAATGAAGTAGACCCCAATCCTAAAGTTGAAGATGTTGAAGTTAAAAAGGAGACTGAGAAGGAGAAATGCGAAAAGAAAATGAAAAAGAAGAAGAAGGCAGCCGTGGAATCGTCCTAAATTATTATAATTGTCCAACGAGTTAAACAAAATTGTAGCAATTATATTTTTTCTTTGATTCTTAATAAAAGATAGGTATAAATAAGAATTTCTAAATAAAATTTCAAAATTATCTGAAAGGGTTTAATTAAAAGTACTAACAGCAGGCTAAGTGCAAATAGTTAATCCCCTCAGTGCGTTATTTAGCCACGGAAAAAGACTAACAGATCAATTTCGAGAAAAAGTAGAGCTGTTGAGTATGAAACTAATAACCCAATTTGAGACCATTGTTTCAATTTATAACGTCCTAAGTAAATCCAGCATGAACTTTTTCGCTTTAGTAGCCTGTTGTTAAGCTCTGCACCTTCTCCGTCTGTGCATGCAGGTAACACGAATAGCTGACGCAAGAGCTCTTACATCGAGGTACTACGGCAACAAAACAATCAGCATGCAGGCCGTCGACAAGATCGTACCATAGCTCAGCCCTCACACTCTGCAGTCTCCGCAGCATTCTGGCTATCACGATTTCTGCCTTTGTCTTGTCTACCAGACGCCTAATATATAATATTTCTTAACATCCCTTAGCGTTCCGCCGAGGAAAGATCATGCTCAGCTCGGAAAAAATAATCCCAAATAACCCGACATTGCTAGGCAGTATGTGGTAACAGCGTCACATTAATTATACATCGTTATACATCGCTATACACCGCCATGCGCCAACACGACTTGACACCGGGCACACACTCAAACACACACACTAATTGATTGTCATCTAATGCTGCATGCCTAAACTGCATGTATACCTCAAACACTTTAACTTAACTCTCGTCTGTGCCTATTTGTTTTTGTAAGGGGAAGTCACTGTAGCCTGTAACACAGTTACAATCACGGTAGCCCGTGATAGTTTGTAAGTGAGTTAAGTTACAGTGTTTGAGGTATACATGCAGCATCTCATTTATTGCATCTTTTGTTTTTCAGAGAAATAAAATTATTATTATTACTTACTCGTTTCAGTTTACTTTAACACTTAGGGCTACCGCACTGTGGTTGTGGCCTGTGGCCCGTGTGCGGGAGCCCTAAAGTTTAGTAAGACTAAGGGCGGGCGGGTTGTATCAAACAGTTGATTAACGTATCATACGTACGTAACTTTTTGACGATTACATCAGATGTTTAACGTACGTCAAACACAAAGCGTTGTTTCGTCTCAAAAAAAATTGTTCGTCAATGTTATTCGAGTTGCCATTAAAAAGTAAATCATTACTATCGTTTAAAATATATGAAAATAAACAGAATCCATAGGTATTGATAAAAGCTTTTCATCAAAGATGTCCTGTCAACACAAGAGAAAAGTTACGTTAACCAGTGGGTGGATGGCCGGTCAACGTAATCGTTAATTTTTAACGTCCGTTAAAGGTCGACATTGGTGAAACAACCCGTTTTCTAGCTTGACAGGTGGTTAACGCCATTTTTAACGTTGACAGACACGTTAAGTAGTTGTGATGCAACCCGCCCTTAAGCTTTGTTTTTAAAATATGGCAGTAAGTCGCCGCTAAGTTGTCAGTCTACGCAAACTGTTATACTGGTCCGAAATTGCTGTCAGCGCGCTTTCTGCACTATTTGCGTGCACACGGTCGGTCCTTTAATCCGAACGTTTGCACACTCTGAGCGATCTGACGTCATTAGTGACGTCATCGTTCAGTGCTAACGATGCAAACAAAAGATAGGTAGTGCACTGTGTGCAGCAATGTCAGATGAATGTCAGGCAATGTCAAACTGACAACTGAATACTTTAATTTGTAAGATCTAAACTTTCGGACAAGTTTTGTTGAACTAATATTGTTTAATGTAAAGATATTTAGCAGATTCATCGGGAAAACCTCAACATGCAATAATTCTGACCCATATTAAACCACCTGTCATTTTGACAGAACGTTCAAGCATATGTTCGTACCAACAAGTGGACTAAATTGATTTCAGTGCTAACGTTTGTGAGTAATGATATCTTTTTATGTCCACGCATTTGCACGCTTACCAACGTTTTCACGTATTCGATTAAAGGACCACGACATGTCAGTGCAGTGTCAATGTCATGTCATATGTCAATCAAATGTCAGTAAGCTTCTGTGGCAACAAAAAAACAAATCCCTACAGATTCAGTTTTATGTGATTATTTAACGCATAAGTAATCAAAATAAAAGCAAAATAATTGCTTAAAACTACACAACTAAAATAATATCTGCCCTGCCTTTACTGCAATGGTCCGCAGACATAGGGATCCCAGTACATCCGAAGATGAAATTGTCATTGGTAAGTAAAACTTTTCCAAAAGAAAATTACCTTACTATTTTACAATTATTAATTTATATTTATGTTCACTGAATAGACGCACCTCCACCCAAAAAGCACAAAAGACATAAGCATAAGAAACACAAGAAAAGAAAGACAGAAGATGATTATGATAGTGATACATCAATCGAAGTCTCATATGAAGATGCTGGGGATAAGTCATTAAAAATTAAAATGAAGACCAAAGAAGTCCCTAGTACTTCAGCTGCTGAGTTGCTGAAGGCTCAGGCCATGAGGCCTTATTCTGCAGATGGAAGAAAATCTTTGCCTGGGTCTTCTTCTGGTACACCACCAAAAGCCCCACAAAAAAAGAAGAAAACTAAGGGCAAAGACAGTGGCACATCTAGTGAAGAAGAGAGATGGCTTGATGCTATTAAATCTGGAAAATTGGAAGAGGTAACTTACAAATGACTAATATGTTCAGTAGCATGCTCATATTTATTTAAGAAGCTAGGTACTGGCAGAATTACTTCCTAGGAAGAAATGTAATAAAATAAATAATTTCTGTTCCCAATACTTGTACTTTTTATGGCATTTATAATGATAAAAATGAAATCTCTATTATTCTCATGTACCTTTTATCATAAATTTAATCCTTCCAACTCAAATGTTTTAGGTTGATGAAGAACTAAAGAAAATAAAGCCTAAAGACCCAAAGATGATGACTGCACGACAAAGAGCTATGTATGAAAGAGGGACTGACAAAGAGACAAGTCCCGGTGGAGAAGTTTTACTTGCACTTCCCTCAGGATACAAAGAAAAGGTCATGACAGCTGAAGCCATACAAAAAGCAGCAATAAAGTCCCAAAAACGAAAACAACTTGCTGATGAGAAAAGAGAGAAAAACAAGAAAAAGACAATGGACAGGCTACTGAAAAAGCAGGAATCTAAAATTTTAAAGAATGCTCATAGAAGCAAGACTACAAGAAAGTCTGAACCTATGGTAGTTTATAAGAATAACAATAATGAAATATCATTATCGTTCCCACCAGGTGTTCCTTACCCCTTACAGAGCCAATCATCACTAGACCCCCCAAAACCTGTGTCATGCTCTATTGAAGGTTGCTGTAACATAAAAAAGTACAATTGCTCTAAGACAGGTGTTCCATTATGTAGTCTAGAATGTTATAAGAAAAATTTGACAATACAAGCTATTTAACATGCATTTTTTTTAATTGTCAGTTTTAATCCTGAATAACAAGAACAATATTCTAAATTTTGGGTCATCCCTCAAAGCAATTCTCCAAAATAAGAGTTATCTTGATTTGATATTTCTAGGCCAAAAATGGGTTAAGAAAAAGACATTAAAAAGTTATGAACAGTGATCAGTTTAATATAGAAGAGTTTACATACTTCAAATACAGCTCTACCCTAACATATATAAAGTTCCATGAAGATTTTATTATGACAATTTAATAAAGGCTAATTGGAAAACAAATAACATCATGAAACTTCACTACTATCTATTCATTACATTCAATATTTTTAAGTATTTCAGCTACTAGGTAGAATTTAGTTTTCCTACACATTCAAAAACATCATGAGACTAGATTGGCTAAATATTGAATTACAAAATATAGGGGGACTTTTCTTTAAGAAAAACAGGAATTGTGATCCATTCTAAACACTAACTTCACTTAAAACTTTTCAACTATTTTAAAAAAGAAGTTAGTGATTTATAGATCTCTGGAAATTAATAGAGTATTTTTTTTTATATTCAAACAAAGACAATATTTTTTACTTTACAGTATGATATAAGTCTATTCTCTACTTATTCTACATAGTGTGCCTCTAATAATATATTACTGCAACAATTTTTGTCAACAATTTTTTGCATTTCGATAATTAATACTACAGTTGGATATTTTTTAACAGTAAAGTTATCTATAATGTGCTAAGTGACTTATTAAGATAGAGAGTTATGAATCTAAAATAATTTAGTCTATGCTTTACATTAACATTGATTTGGCAATCAAGTTGAGCTTTCATACACACTCTCTTTTAACTATACATAGATAAATAGAATATCAGTAAGACAGTAAATATTTTCTAATCAAGAATGATATAGGTCTAAAAGTCATTATTTCACACTCATTTAATTACAATACTGTTTGCTATTTGATAAATGTTCAACATGTACGTTAGAGCAGATAAATTAGACAGCTTCTTTTAGTTATATACTCATGCACTCCCGAAACAATGATTTAAGAATAAGTCCATAGTATATATATATGAGAGTCAATACTTTACGAAACACTGATTTGAAACTGTATCATAAATGCCTCTTTTTTCTTCTTTCAGACTGAAGATAGTTCACCAAACACAAACCATAGAAATAGCGCAGCTCAGTCAAACGCTAGATACAAAAGCATGGAAACCAACAAATTGGCACACAACCAGCTTCGTATCAAACATTTGTACGTTTAGAGCTCCGAAGGCGCGCCAACCCGGACTGTAACCGCTAAGATTGATTATTTTGTTTATTTGAACGAAGTCGTGCCAATCCAGACCTCTCCTCTTCCTCATCGCTTGTGCATGACAATCCACCAACAGCTCCTCGTGAAGATGTGGCTTGAATTAAATCTTGGTCTGGGCCATTACGGCTTTCATATAACAGTATACCAAGAGTCTCTTCATAGATTCTAGCTTCGGGAAACTCAACTTTTGTATGTTTCTTGTCAGTAGCATAAACTATAGATGTGCAGCATACTTCAGCACATTTCTTTCCATGTCCAAAGAATGACCAGCAGCAGATTTCATTCGAGCCAATGACATCTTTGATAAATAGCACTCTGCCGCTAAACCTCAGTGAGAGCTTGTCAAACAACTCAATATTCTTTAGCAAATTGTCATCTGATGTACTTGTGTATGAATATTTGTTGTTATGCCTATTGATAAGTAGTTTCACAACAGGCTGAAAATGCAGAAAAAAAAACATTAAACTGAATTCATGGAATGTAGATGAAGGTTTTTAAACTGTTTTTTTTTTCAAAACTTTCAATTAATGCATATAACAATAGCAGATAACAAATTTAATACTGATTTATTTAAAAGATATACAATGCTGTTTTTTTTTAATCTAGTTAGACTATACTTAAGGTAAATAATCTAGACAATATCTCATGAAACTCACCTTTGAAGTGGACATAATTAATAATTGTTCTTCTTTTTGTGATGTGATCAGTGGCACCCGGCAGATAGGTTCTGCTTCTCTTTCTTTTTTGGCCAAAGCCTGCTGACATGAGTCTGTCAATTCTTCAATCAAAAAATATTTTGCTTCAGCTAGCAATTCCATGATCTCCTTGTAACTATCAGGGAGAGCCACTGTTCCATCACGGAGGTAATTTAAAATTGTCCCAAAATGTTTTCCACAACGATCAATAAGTATCCATCCTGGAATTTAAAAAGTAAATCATTTTAAAAATACGGAAATGTGAAAGCAAATGGAAGTTGTAAAATTGATAACTAAAATTACCTTCAGAATCAGTAAGTACTTCCATCCTGCCACTAAACATCGTCCGCAACATGTTATCGCTTTTAGTTAGAGTTCCAATGGTCGTATAAAATAATGTTCCACCCACATTTAACTTAACGTATTGGGATGGACTCCCTTTTATCAGTGTTTTGTGATCGCCCGACATTTTAGCCAAAAATTTCTCAGACTGGGAATTAACAGCTAATTTAAGTTAAGCAAACAACGGGCAGAATATAACTTTTCCAATCTTTGTGATTACATTTTATTGATTGGGACCGCTAATTAGTTCAAAATTATGAATTCCCGAATAATGTATAAAATGAGCAAAGATTTGTTATTTTAGCGATGAGAAGGGCGACTCAACTCAGGGCGAGTAACTGATTGATGGAGATTGACACTATTGACAGAACATAATTTCTTAGTGATTGAAAAAATTTTTGGTTTCGATAAAAATAAAATATTATTTTAATTTTTATTATTATTCATATTTATTAGAGGATAACTCAGAATCCTTACATTTCATAAGATTAATTTTTCTCAAAGTATATATTGAACTTATCATATACATGAATTAGGTATTGAACTTATCATATTTTTTTTTTCGAATACATATGTAAGTAGGTATTTATAGTGGTCTCGTGGTTACCGTTATACATAGGCTGCAAAACTGTTTTGAAAGTTTGTCTGCAGGGAAGAAGTTTGTATTTTCTTGTATCAAGGCCTTCCCACAGCCTGTACAGCAACCTCTTACTTGTTGGCGCAGTTTTAAGTTTTAGCTATGTTTCAGTGTTCAATGTGTTTTAAATTGTGTGATAGTTACTAAATAAGGATTAAAAATTTGACGAGCGAAAATTGGTCCTTAAAACGGTACAAAGTATATTTTTATGTGAGTGGATGTAGGTAGGTAGTTAGTCCTCATTCTCGACGTTAAGCCTAATCTAAATAAGTTCCCTGGCCATTCAATAAAATTATAATTTTAACGATATGATAAGAAAACAACAAGACATTTTAAGTAAGTAACTAACTATTATTATATAACTGCAAAAAGAATCGTAACTAAAGTCAGGGCCGCGCCGACCCTAAGCAGCGCCTGTGTGCGAAACCTATGAAACGCCTTTTATAGGTACCTAGGTTAAGACAATTTTTTCAACTATGTTGTATTAAAAAAAACAATCCGGGCGGCGCCCCTCTTGCTTAGGCCGCACGCACCGCACGTATGGGCGGCTCGGCCCTGCCTAGTCATTTTAAAAAACGCTTAGTGCTCCTATTTTTCCTCTTGTAGTTCTATTTTTCAGGAAAATTAGGGAAGTGTATTTACAGAATTTTGGAAAACTACAATCAAACTTGCCTTACATAATATTACTAACCGACTTATATAAACTATGCTATGCTTGGATTTTCTACTATAGGTTCAGTAATTTCTTTAAGTTGAACCGAATGATATTTAGAATTAATTTTACCAAAATTTCGAGCATCTTCTAATGTTTCGGGTAAATTAGCATTCATAGTTTCTGGTAGTAATAACGATGATATGATGCCAATTATTCCCGCAATGCATAATATTGTACCAGGTAATTGTGCGTTTACTCGTCTACCCTGAAATTTATCATCATAAGAAATTCAGTTCAAATTACCATGAAGAAACTGCTTAAAGAATGTTACGAGAAATATATGTTTTTTGCAGATATTGTTAAAACTTTATCCCTTACCAAATAAACTAAATATGGAGCAACTGCCGAGGCTCCACTTGAAACTACATTGCACAATGACATGCCAGATTGCCTTAAACACGTTGGGTATAACTCCATATTAAACATGTTTATCACATAATATGCAACAGTTATAGATAACCTATTTATTATGATAAAAACACTTCCGATCCACCACGCTTGAATCCAGTACGTGGTAGCTGAAATAAAAAGTATTTATCGTGTTAGATCGTCTTGTAGCTTAAAACTGTGTTACAGAGTATTGCCTTACCATTTTCTCGGAGAGCAATAAGCGCCCACATTAATCCCGATAAAGAAAAGGCTGTAACACCTGTATACCGACGACCAATACTATCTGAGAGCCATTTTCCTATAAGGTTTCCTGGCACCTCAGCAACTGTTTGCCACATAAACTCGAGAAACGGGTTTCCATCAGATTTTTCTCCAGTTGTCATAAGAAGCACTGTATAACCCAATGAAGTAGTTATCCTGTTTATTCAAAGTACCTACTTAGTTTTATTACTTATTATTTAAAATAGCATAACAAGCTTCGACTTACCAAAGCAATAATTGAAGAATAGTGTTTAAAGACAATTTCCAACTAGAGAAAAGGTCTAGTGCATTTAATTTCGTAGAACTATTTTTAGAGGTAGATGATCTGATTAGTTCTTGTTCTGTTTCAATTGACAAACGCTTATGATTCACGTGGGCGATAGTCTTCAACAGTTTGATACACCGTTTAGGTTTTCCAGAAACCCATAACCACCTTGGGGATTCTATCATTTTCCTGAAATTAAATGTTACATTATTTTTGGCGCCTTTGTGATGTAAGCATTTACAGCTTAGAATGCATCATACTATTAAAAGTAACATATACCAGGATAGCATCATAAATGGCACTACTGTGGCAGTGGTTACCATCATAAACAGCTTCCAGGTTCTAAGCCACCAATAAAGAAGTGGCATTATTCCCACACCTATACTCCAGGAAACAATTCGTATAGTAGTAATAGTAGTTCGTCGTGTAGGGGCAGATATCTCCATCGAAATAACAGTAACACTTTGCATCATTGACCACGATGGTAAGCTTGATATAATACACCCAATGACAAATATCACGAAAGATTTGCTCCCTATTATTGAGACAAATCTTCCAACTGTTAAAAATGTTATCGCAAAGATGTACGTTAAACGACGTCCGCATCTAAAAAAAATATTGATAATATTTTTTTTATCCTTATAAGTTGCATTTAAATAATAGAAACGTACATATCTCCGAACCATCCAAATAATAAAGAACCAAAAATTTCTCCAATTCGACTATATGCAAAAACATTTGCAACATTCAACTCCGAATCACAAACCCAATCATTATCTGAGGGCACAGTGGATTGATACCACCTATCATCATATTCAAACTCTTCACAAGCTAGAAAATTAAAACAAAAGTTGTACTTAATAAGTATATCCTTCACGATACAGTAATTTACTGTTGCAGTAAAATAATATTATTTTTATACGATAGGTAGGTACCTACCTGTCGTTTCATTATTCCTGTCAGGATCCTTGAATATCAAGCAACTGCTAAAACTTTTTTTTGAAGAACTTTCTGAGGACCTGCCAAAATATTTTTATTTAGTAAGTTAAAGATTTATGGTAACTACTATAAACATAAATTCTATCTTTAATTGAACTTACTTACAATGGTAAATATTTTTCCTTCCATTCAAAATGCGAGATATTTTCCGGCTGGGCAGGTAATTTACAATGATGTGGAATGACAACTAAAACCAGAACTATATTCATGTAAGCCATTGCAAATAACGCACCTAGACCCATGTTGTAAACGGCATCAAACTTTTTCTGAAATATACCACTGTCACCTACTTCTAATAGAGCACGATCGTAAACAGAATCCATTTCTGATTATGGATAAAAGAAATTAGCTTTCTTTTAAATTAAAAGCACTCGACGTGAGTGAACTATCACGTTTAATTAAACCGTATAATTATCTCTAACACATTTTACACCGTTTATCTTTATTATTGCGAAAGTTTTTATTAAGTTAACTTTGTTAGATCTGGAACAAATCAACAAAGAAAATAGGTAAACAATTGTTTGTTGGTAATTGTAAAGATAACATGTATTTAATTATATCACTCCATTTACTTTTATTTATTACGCACACCAGGGACCGTTTATAATACGTCGGAGCCTTCCTAGATTAATTATCAAACTTAAGTGGCACAATTCTAAGATGAAGTGATTAGCGAATATTATATTTCAAAGTCACTCAATAATTAGGACCTAGTGAAATAACCTACAGATAGTTTATCTTATTAAAGGTCAGAACTGTGAATGACTGACGACGATGCGCCAGATGGACGGTCATTATTGTTGGTATAAGCCCAAACGTAGAACTTTTTTTTGATGACCCAGGAAAATGCCTACGCATACCCGCCCCTCCAGGGAAAGGAGACGGGTTATGTAGGGCTTGCACCGACTAAAAACCTGGATTAGTCCTTCAGGCCGTCGTAATGGCGGGACGCGGGATGTCTTAGAAGGCATTGACACAGCGAGCCCGCCGAAGCAGCCCCCACAAGTTTCAAGGCGCGCTGGGAAAAACCGCGGCGCGCTTACATTACGTTCCCTTCCGGCCTAGCCCTATTTCGGCAGCCTGGAAACACCCCCACAACAAGTCCAGGGTCTTTGGCCTCACCGCCGACCCCAGACAGTGCGGAGACAGTGACCCTCTGCCGAGTCAGCCCTGGGCGCCCAAACGTAGATCTCTACATAAAATTTATTTGTCATCTAAATAGAACTTTTTGCCTTCTTCTTCTTCTTCGTTAATATTTAGAGAGATATTAACTAAATTAGGTATAATTTTACAACATCGTTAATTACCTATACTTATTACTCGTTGTCTGTCTATTGCTAGGAACATTATTCGTTTCGGTTTGCTTTAATAATCTTATCCCTTAAGAAAAACAACGGTGGCGGTCCCTCCCAAACGCTCATTTCAACTCGTTACTCCTTCCTACCGATCTATAGTTGAAAATTGGCGCAAGCGGGAGCGCGTCCCGCTAGCAGATTCTGCCTCCATGCGCGGAGGCGCGGGGTGGACCACAGCAGGCAACACACTGCGCTTCGCAGTATCACACCTGTTTTTGTGCTTAAATGACTTGTACACGAGGGAAACCATAATGAACGACATGATAAACTCGACACAGTATTGTACAACATGATAATTGATGTTACGTGTCACCAATTACAGGGTCGTACTATACGGGCTGGGCTTTATTGTGCCGGGAAATATAATACCTGTACCCTGTGTGATAATTGATGTACCACCATAGATTTAAGACCCTAAAATAGCAGATTTCGTAAAGGCCTATCCACGATAGATCGTTACAATAAATTAAGTAGAAAATAGTCTAAATTTGCCAGTTGTTAAGGCATCAGAGAAACGTGCATGAGCGTAACTCCTGCTGCCCAGCGCCTCCGCGCTTAGGCGAGTCGCTACGCTAGTGTGTGAACCGCCTTAGAAAGCCCTTGATTTACGTATTCGATACTATTCGATAGGGTTTTACTCAAACAAACCTTGATTGCAACACAAGTTAAAGTAAATCTCAATTTTGTTTTATTTTATGAACTGTGCCGCAAAAGAATAATTAATAGGTAAAATATTAAAATAAAGTGTACCTACTAAAATATCAATTAATGAACTATGATTGTATGGTATGTCTGCTTTTAAGAGAATTTACTGATCTTTGATTCTTAATTTAGGGCAAACTAAAAGAATAAACTCATTTTTTATAGGGCCAACATTATTTTTTAAGAACTTTACCAAAAATTGATTGAAACTATTAAATAGTTGTTTATGACCCGCTGTAATGTTCCCAAAGCTAACGATTATTTTATACTATTCCCGTTTTGAATAAAATAAGTTTTTGGGTAATAAGTAAACTTGTCTTACTTACTATAAAATGCGGTGAACTGTTTTATTTACTGTCGGTATAAATGTGATTATGTTTATGAAGTAATGTATGTGCGAGTTTACGAGTTTTTTTACTTTCGAGCGCATCAGCCGTCGTCAGCCGCAGCCCGGCTTGCGGTTATCCGTATCTTCAGCAAAAGTGGATACCGGCAACACTGATTTTTGATAGATTTTGGTGGCGGTCGGTTAATTTGCCGCCTGCAAGAATTCCTCAATTATTTCGCGCCTTGCTGTCGTGATTGGTATTTTCTGTAGGTTAATGTTTAAATTATTCTACCATGGGTGCATATTTGTCTGAGCCGGTTACTGAAAAAGTGTCTAGTGATGAATCAAGCGATAAATTAGAGTGCGGTGCAAGCTCCATGCAAGGATGGCGTGTCAATCAAGAGGTACGGTATTGTTACCTGGTTTTGTAATTTAGTTGTTATTTCCATTTAAATATTCGCACGCGGTTGCAAGCAAAACTATTTATTTTATGTATCAACTGGGAGCATCCCGTTTATAATGAAATGCCAAACGACACAATGTGAGAAAGCTAGGTCGATAGGTCTGTCTGTGTTGTTGTATGAAGCGTTTAGAAATCTACTCATTGGTAGTTTTTCCCGATTTATATTTATTTTTAACTTTTTACAGGATGCTCACAACACGATTCTGGATTTCGACACAGATACATCCCTATTTGCGGTATATGACGGGCATGGAGGCGCCGAAGTGGCCACTTACTGTTCGCGCAAATTGCCTGATTACATTAAAAATACTGAAGCCTACAAGAATGGTGAATTCGTTAAAGCATTGGAGGAAGCTTTCCTTGGGTTTGACTCGTCAATTGCTTCTAAAGAGGTTATGGATATATTAAAGGAACTTGCAGGTTAGATCTACTATAGCTTACTATCTTTTACCATGTTAGTTATTAGTAAATGCCAGACTTCCACATCAACTAAGTGGCAAAAGTAAATGCAGCATATACTGGTACAGTTACCCCGCAATTGTGTAAGAGAGAAACTAGCTTCATACACCCTGACGCAAGCTTATTTAGAAAATATTTTTTTACCACATTGGCCTGACTGTGGTAGAACTGCTTAGCAGTCTAGCTGGTACTCATACTTAGGAGTTTTTAAAACAAGTTGATATTTATTTATCACATTGTGGTGTGTGTGCAGAAATCCTTAGATATGTTTTATACTGAAAGATATTATTAAGTCATAAGTCTCTAATAACTCAACTTGAGTAAGCTAAAATTTAAGGTATACCATGATGGCCCAGATGGGTCTTTATTCCAGGGACTGAAAACGGTTAAGGTTTACCGGTATTTCAACCTGTATAAAAAAGCGGTACCTTAATTTTATACCGGTTACGCAATCCTTGAACCAAAACTCTACCGGTTGTTTTAAGGTTTTCAGAATCGCTACCGCTATCTTATAAAGGTATGGCATAATTATACCTTTAAAATTCATACAGGTTGAGTATTAAAGGTATAACCCATATGATTTTTTCGGTATCGTAATACGCTCGCTCGATACAAATAAAGTCGATTTTCCGACAGCAGACCCACACATTCTTGAAATAAAGTGATACTTTTATTTATGTAAAGGTTATACCATAATATTAGAAGTATACCGAAATGTTATGGTGAAGGTTTTTTATTATATTCTTTAAAATACGGTACCGAAATGAAAAGGTATGACGTCATACCGTATTTTAAAGGTATGCATATTTAAGTGTATTAAAAAAATAAAATACTGAAATAAAACGGTATGACGTCATACCGAAATAAAAGGTAGGCCTAATTTAACCGATTTTCGGTCCCTGGTTTATTCACCAAGGTAATTAGAAATAATAAAAATTAAACCTTTCTCAATTATAATATTGATGTTATGGCTTGATATAAAAATAACAAATATTATAAAATAATGGAAAAATAAAATGGAAAAAGATATTGAATACATTAGAGTGTTTCACAATATATAAGAAACCACTAACTAGTTGAAAAATGGTTGCACTTGTAGTTAGTGGCTTTTGCATTTGTAAGGCCCAATAATAATTGCAGGGAACGTTTTAACCTCGGGTTAGCTAACTCAGGTTTAAACGGCGCCACCATCGATTGTAACTACTTCTTATTACAATCGATGGTGGCGCCATTTAAATCTGAGTTGGGCCTTAAGGGTTCAAACAAAAGTCATGTCAAAACTTATTGACTTAAATTTCTAGGGTTCTGTACCTCAAAAGGTAAAACATACCCTTAGTTAAATATTTTATTGACGTCTCGCTGTCCTAGGGGTGACCCTTTTTCAAGCTATGCTGTATAAAAGATTAACCTCATTAAAAACATTTTTAATATTTGCAATTTGACACTATTTAGATATAATATTAATTAAAACTTTAAAATGACTTTTTAATGGTCTAGGTTACAGGTCAGAAATTTATACTTCAGTGTATAATGTTTGAAATCAATATGTTTATTACTTGAAATTAAACTCATTTTAACGGGTTTTACGCGTTTATTTTATTATTTTTGATTTTCCGACGTTTCGGCATTTTTGCAAATGCCGTGGTCACGGGTAGACTGAGATGTTTGACGTCTTCATAGAGTTAAGTAAAAAAGTTAAGTAAACGCGTAAAACCCGTTAAAATGAGTTTAATTTCAAGTAATAATAATCGCGTAAATCTAAGAAGTTATATAATATGTTTATTCTTACGAAATGTTTGTCTTTTCTTGTCAGGTGAAATAAATCCACCTGGAGCAAGTGACAATGAGGAGTCGGAAGATGAAAATGTCAGTAATTTATATCAGGAGGCCCGCCTTCCTTTACAGGTATGCTAATTTTTTTATGTATTTTACAATTGGATTATCTCCAAAAATGTTTTTATTTAATTAAGTAGATTCCGCACCGGGCGGTATCCCATTCCTTTTGCTTAAAAGTTTTATTCAATATTCCATTTGAAATTCTGTTAAGATAGCTGTAAAAAAATTACAAGTATAGATTTCTGTTCTGTAAAATAAAGAACTGCTTTATGCAATGTAAATAAAAAATTGTTCTTAAATAGTATGATTCTGCTTATTTTTTTAGGAGGTTCTTGCAAAATACGAAAACAAACTAAGTACACTCCACCGAGCGAGACTGGGAGATAAAAGTACACCAATGTCGCCATGTCTCCGTGCCAAAAAGAATCCTGATGAAGCGGCTTCCAGTTCAGGTAGATAATACATTACATTACATACATAATTACATTACATCAACATGTTACTCCCCATAGGTCGCGGCGAAAGCAAATCGCACTTGGACCAAAGTTTGGGCACAATTTTTATTTATCAAATGTTTTGTTTTACAACGTTTAAAACAAATTTACAGAATAACTTAGTATTCAGAGTTAAAACAGTTATTTTTTAAAATTATTATAGCAAGTTCGTCAAACGTTCACACATTTAATAATCGTTAGAAAAAGATAATCCTACTAATATTATAAATGTGAAAAGTTGTGAGGATGTATGGATGGATGGATGTTTGTTACTCTTTCACGTAAAAACTACTGGATGGATTTTAATGAAACTTTGCAGTAATATAGGTTATACAGCAGAATAACACATAGGCTATTTTTTACCACGGGGAAACACCTAATTCCCACGGGAAACCGACTTCCACGCGAACCACTAGTATAATAATAATTTCTGCATCAGGTGCATCAAGTTCAAGTACAGGGTTTGCTGCTGGATCCAGCACAGAGACTAATGATGTGGCCGCATCATCAAGCAAAAATGGTCAGGAGGCATCTACCTCCAACGAAGAAGAGAAAAAGTCAGAAGATGATGCTGGAGGTGTCTCATCAACAAATGATGAAGAGGACAAGGATGTAAATGGAGAGGTTTGTGTTATAATTTCCATTTTAAGTTGGTGACATTTACGGAATAATGTCTTAATTTGGTGGTAGGTAGATTTTAAGACTGATGTAGCACCAACCTTAGGTCGCCCTACCAGTGCAACTTATGGAATTATCCTATTGTCTCTCATCTTGGCCATCTAAAATTTTAACTGCTGGAAGGCGACTAGTGAAGTTTGCTGACTTGGTGATATACAAACACATCAAAACTATTTTATTCTACCAACAAAACATTATTTTTCAGTAAGTTATGTTTTATCCCTAACACTTAATTTTGCGTACAAAGTCTGAGTACAAATATTTTCATATGATTCCATAACCATTATTTTACTAATAGGTGTCTACAAGTGAACAGTCAGGAGATTCAAGCAAAGCAGCTTCCAAAGCCAACACTGCCACACCGGATAGTTCAGCCGATAACTGCCTTCAGCCGGAACAGAGTGGGGACGCTAAACCAGTTGTAGCTGGAAACGGCACTGAGATCTGCAATGGAGACGTATCAGCTTCGAAACTGAATGAAGGAGACAACAATATAACATCTTCAAATGGATCTACACCTGCCAAATCTGGAAAAGCAAAAGGTATATAAGAGTTAAATTTAAGAGGTGGTCCCACGGCGCGCGATTCTACACACAAAGTACCTAAAATTTGCAAGCCGAAATAGTCTTGACAACAAGCGTCGATGTGTGAGCCGCATCTTTAGACTTACGCGTTTCATTACATAGTATAAATCCAAGTCGCTAATTGTGTCTGTTTGTATGTTTGTCCGCTATCTCCTCCTAAACATTTTAATGCGGTTTTCGCCATGTTTTGGGGAATTTATTCATTTAAATTTGTAAATAAAGAACAATCAGAAAAAGTTTTTTAAGTTAGCCAAAATTCAATGTTTCGCGAGCAAGTCGGCCAAAATTACACCATTGCGAAGCGTGGGTTGGTCGCTAGTATTTAATAAAACATATTATTTTATCAAACACAAACCACTATTCTGATAACAGACAAAACATCCCCGGTGACAAGTTCAGAGAAACCCGTTCCAGATCAGCCCAAGAAAGCCAAGATGCGTCGCGCGGCCGCAGTCTTTGCTTCCATGCTTCGTCAAGTCCATGGTGAGGGTGACGAAGATGACAGCGACTCCAATGATGAGACCTTCGAGGGTGGAGAGGCCACGTCTGATGAGGAGAATGTCAATGGAGCTGACGATTCTTCTAATGAAGGTTGGTTATAGTGTAGGATTTTGAATTTTTCTAGTCAGGTTAGATTCTTATTAAGAGGCTTGAAAACCCCTGGAATTCCTTTATTTATTATTTTTATAAATACGTACTCCTACGTTTTTTTACGTCTATGGATAACAAAAAGTGCAAGAACTGCTTAGTCCACAAAATCGAAATATTGATGTAATGATTTGAATAGTAATTTATTTTATATTATAGCTGAAGAAGAAGCTGAGGAGGAGGAAGAGGATTATGAAGAGTCAAGTGATGAAGATGGTGACGTAGACATAGCAATTAATGAGGAACCCGGAAATGACAGTGGGTGTACGGCTGTTGTTGCTCTTCTTAAAGGTAAGACTTAATTTTTCTTTTCCTGCTATCATACATGTTACAAAAATAAGATAAAATTTTAATAATACATATAATAATTATAAGTACAATTATTGTACTTACCTTTTTTACTTAAGGATAGAAATTTTGAAGCTGTTATTGAGTTCTTTACCGAATATTATAAGCTGAACCTTTTATTCTCAGGAAGTGAGCTATACGTGGCAAATGCCGGCGACTCCCGCTGCATCATCTGTCGAGAGGGAAAAGCGGTCGACATGTCCATCGACCACAAACCCGAGGACGCACCCGAACTCGAACGGATAACCAAGGCCGGCGGCAAAGTCTCCAACGACGGCAGAATCAACGGAGGCCTCAACCTGTCCCGGGCAATTGGGGACCACTCGTACAAACAAAACAAGGAGTTAAACGACAGAGAACAGATGATCACAGCACTCCCCGATGTGAAGCATCTGACTATAGACCCAGCGAAGGATGACTTCATGGTGTTGGCGTGCGACGGGATATGGAACTTCATGTCGAGTCAGGATGTGTGCGATTTTATACTGCCGCGGCTCGCCGAGGGCAGGGAGAGGCTGTCGCAGATCTGTGAAGAGGTCAGTTGTTATTGTAGTTATCACTTTATTTAAAAGAAAGTTAGAATTTTATAATATATAATTCTATGATAAATTTCTTTTTTTTTTTTTAATAGTCTTTCATTTCAGTTTTTTGGTAGTCTGTTTGTTTCTTAAGCTTAACTATTTATGCAATTGTTTCCAACCATTAGATTGTACATCTGCATTGCAATAAAACTAAACACTTGAACTAAACTATAGAAAATTCAACAATATGATTAGCACCCGACAAGTATTGTCAATAACATGTGTGTTGTTTGTTTCAGATGTTCGACCACTGCCTGGCCCCCAGCACGATGGGCGACGGCACCGGCTGCGACAACATGACGGCCATCCTCGTGCGGTTCAAGGACGGAGCCATCGCCGGCGTGGACGCCGCCAAGAAGCGCCCCGCAGACCAGCCCCTAGCCCAGGACTCCAAGCGACAGAAAACAGACCACACGCTCTCCAGCGATGACGTCACGTCCAGTGTTTAACAGTTTAACTCAGTGCTACAGTGTTTAGACAGTGCAACTTAACTAAAAATGTTACACGACGAACTTTCAAGGACTCATTCTCGTAGGCAACACTCCTGCAAACAGCCTATTGCATTTCTTGTTGACTTTAGGAATCTCCCTCTGTTATGACTGCGACAGGTGTTCTGTGATACGCAATTGCGGTCGCTCCGAATAGATAAGTTCAATCTGGATGGCATTTTGGCTGCGTTTGTTGAAGATGGCAGTGTCTTGGATTGGACTTGTTATTCGGAACACGCTGCTATGGGTATTTTTCGCGCCAATTATTCGCTAAGGTTGTCAATTGGAGTGTCGTTAATTATTGCTACAAGCATTTTGAATCGCCATTGTTGATAAAAGTTTATTCGGTAATTAATGACAACGAACGGTGACTAAAAACGTTGTGTGATATGTAGGTAAGGTATGATCATTTTTTGGTGACCAACAATTTTTTCAAAGAGGGAGAGATGTTGCTCCTAAAACATTCTAGAACTGATTTGTTGATAATAGCAAGTAGTTTCTAAGTCGTAAATGTAAGTTCCGCGTATTTTTCATCAATAGGACAATTTATTTTTGACAATATGAAGCATTATAATTTGTCAAAGCAGGGACTTTTTGACTTCAGTAGGTGGTATTAAAAATAGGTACAGGGTGGACCATTCATTCCCAAATAAAACTTAAAATAAAATTGACATTTTGATAATGTTTATACAATGACTCTTATTGAAAATAGTAACCCACCCTGTTTATAGTTTGTGTTTCACAAATAGTAATATTGAGGAAGTTTATGAAATGCAAAAATTATTGACTTAGAAATAGAATGGTCTCTTCATTTTATACATCCCAGTGTCGTACGGTATTTTATTAATTTTGTATTAAATTAGTCCTCATATAGTACATTAAAACTTATTTTGAATGTTATGGGGTGCTTTTCTCATTCAACATAATTTTCTTATATTTGTTGTTTACTAAATCCTGTTTTCATAACAAAGCTCTTAGGCAGCATTATGAGGTGTTTTGGGTATAAAAATAATTGGCATGTTCCTACTTAAAAATTGAATTGGGGCCTGTACATTTTCATTATTTATATTATTCCTTAGAAGTAAGTAGTTATATTTTTGTAATCATGGTATTGTAAAGATAAAATTACTGACTCCATATTTATGACAACATTTTTTGTTTCTTTATTTTCCAGCATTTATGTTAATTCACAATTTGGTTTTGTTTATAATTTTATGTTTCAGTTTACTGTGTGTTTAAATAAATGAATAATACATTTATACAGATTTCAACGTATTTGTTGTTTAAATTCTATTTATTCATCTTAATTGAGTGAGGTACTCTATAGTTTCCATCTGAGAAGCTTCTAGAATCTGTAAAGCGTCATATTCGTTGTCGAGAGTCTCCAACTTCATGGCTCTATCATTTATTTCGGCCTGCAAAAAAAAACTCGTGAAAAAACGATCGGTTACTGTATGTAGGTAGGCTGTTAATGCTGTTACAACTAAAGAAAAAACATCGCCTACAAATAGTTTGTTCTTACTTGCAACTTAGCTTGTTCAGACTCCCGCTCTTTTGTTATAGATTTTAGAACATTCATAGAACCAATGGCAGCCATTTTCTGCTTCTCAACATTATCGCCAAGTTTCTGCAAGGTGTCTAAAAGAGAATTTATAATGTTCCCAAAATCTTCTACCTCTAAAACAACGGTAAGCAATAATTGGTTAATAAAACATTTAAAAATACCCGCACGTCGGTATTTTACAGTTTGTTACTTTGTAATCCTAGGTACCTATTCAAGTATTCACAACATTTCGGCTTCCATATTTGACTGTTAAAGTAAACAGCTTTCTTTTTTTCGTTTACGACTAGTAGTAGCCTTTCGGTAAATTTTTAACTAGGTACCCGCCTTTTTGTTATCAATAGTTTCTGTTGGTACCTAACTAGCCAAAATGATCTGCTTACGACTTTGAGTATTTTTGGTCAACTAAATATAACAAACGCATAAGGGAAATATAGACGAAACTTCTACCAGTTATTGAAAAATAAGTTAGCTAAGTTTTTTCGGTGCTTTTTTAAATAAGTACGTATGTGAAAATTGTCTTACTTGAGTTGTAATCTACGCAGATCTCTTTCAACTCTTCAGTTTCTTTTTGAACGCTAGGCTCTAGAACTCTTATTTTATTAATATCATCGTAATAAAGATGCGACTTTTGCAATTCTTCTGCCATTTTTGCGGATCATAAAAATTAAAATTGGTTTCGTCTGCGTTGTTTACAAATATAGGTTGTCGTGGTAACATATTTGACGTAAGTGCCTCAAAAGTTTACCGCTCTATTGTATTTATGCCTGTAGCACACCTAAATTTTAAAAGCTTGTGGTCTTAGAGCATTTTTTAACCGTTTTAAGTTAAATACTCTAAGCTTGTTGTACGCCCTTAGAGGGTACCTACGCCCCGTGTGCCATTGTTTAATAATAAATATGATTTTTAGTAATGGCAACATCTTATACTGTCAAAGTCAGCTGTGTTGTTGTTTTGTTTGTCAAAGTCAAAGTGATTATTTTCCCATTGTTCGCCCGTCGTTATTATATTATCGAAGTTTAAGAAATTGACTGTAAAAACAGTGTTATTTATTGTTAGAATTTCAATGCATCCATCTTTAGCTGATCATAAGTATTTTTAATTAGCATCGATTACTCTTACATTGTAAATGATGCAGTAACGAATATAAAGTGTTAGTTTACTTACTGTTTTGGAGTTTGCATTGTTGTTGTTTCTATTTAATGTCTGTTAACATGGAGGGATTGACCCAAAACGAGAAAATAATATGGAATTGCTGGGAACTGAAGTCGCATAGAGAGATAGTGAGAGAAGCAGCAGCCAAAGGCACTCATATTGCCTTGGCTTTAAAGTATTTGATGAACAAAAACAATTGGGATGAAACTACTGCTCAGGAATGCTTCAATACAGAGGTAATTTCAATAATTTAATAAAGTGTACCAACCTAGTTTTAAGCTTCATTTACTTATGTTTATAGTAATATTTCTCTGGGCCTTAGTTGAATAAATGAAAAATAAGGAAAGAAAAAAAAAAAAATTTAAAATTTAAAAGCATTTTTTTGCTCAGGTTACAGAATGGACAATCCAATTATTACTTAGGAAGCAGATATTCAAAGTCTTGCATGTTCTAAATAAAGTCAAGTTCAATCCAGAACAACATTTGATGACTCTAGCTGAGAATTCAGACCAAATTGAATATAGAGACTTTATAGTTGAACAGCTAGAGAAGATGCAAAAAGACATGAAGCCAGAGAGTATTCCTATGTGGGAAGATTTTAAAAGACATTGGAACCTGCTGAGGTTCCTAGAGAAGTCATTTGAAGTGGATGGCACTTTTAAACAAAATAAAGTGTTTGGAATTGGCAAAGACAGGATTGTGGTAACTGAAACTGAAATAAAAGCTCTAACTATAAAGAAAATCAAGGAATATTCTGAAGTATGGAAGAAAAAAATTGCAACATCCCTATTTTTCTCCTCTTTTGGTAAGTTACATTAATATATTTTGTTTGCAGTAGGCAGGTTCTCCATATTTGTTATTCATTTCATTTTATACCTTTTTAGAATTTTCCCTTCTGGATTTTTGCACACCTGAAGAAATGTGGAATCATCTTCTAGACAACAATAAAGCAATGATCTTAGTCAGATGGGTCAATATACAACTTTCTGAAGTTGTCCGGGACATGAATGCACGCTACAACTTTTTCAATAATGAAAGATTTTCAAAAAAGATATTGAGCACTGATTCACAGGGTTATCCAGAGCATATACTAGATAGCCTAGATGAAATTTTCCGCAAATGGCATATTACCAAGGACATGATCTCTGCTATAGCACAACATGATTGTTACACATACACTAAAATGTGTATTTACGATACCTTGTCTTCTTATGGGATAGTAAATGATGATGACCGTAAAAACTTATATCAAATTGTGCGTAGACTAGCCAGAACACAAAATCTCAATTTAATTGACGACATATTCTCTGAGTCATGTGCTACCATGACGAAACAACAATTCTATGTAGAACTTGCAAAGTACTGTGTCAAACACAAGTTGTATAAAATGCTTACAATTTGTGTGGAATGTAACATACTAGATACTGATTTGTCTGATGTAGAGAAAGATGCCAAAGAAGTCATTGAACTTTGGCTATTGTTTAAAAGTATTGAACAGACATCTGATAGGCAGAGCCATGTGGTGCCCGTTTATAAAACATGTGAGCAAATAGCCAAAGATAATATTGGGAAGTACATTTCTGCTAATCCCCAGTTAGTCCTTGGAATGATACTTTTAGAGGACAATGCTAAACTATTTGACATATTTTCCAAAGAAGATCACTTGCAGTTCAGTGACTTCAGGCTTCCAAATGAAGGGTACAGGGATAAGCTGCCACATTTGTATAACATATACCAAAAGTTTTATGAGCCAAAGAAAATGTATGAATATAAAGATGTGAATGTGTACCAGCTGCTCTCAAGTTATAAAGGTTTAGATATTTCTAAAGTGTTTGAATTTCAACTTCTAAATCACAATAATGCTTCCAATTTGTATGGCGAGAAGCCAGACAGGCGCAGCCTTGGCAGCCTCTTGTCCAGTGAGGCAGATGTCAATGCTGCAAGCATAAAATCGTTACTACAAAAACCAGTTGACATGCCAGACTTTGCGAACGAGAAACTGATGAAGAGATATGGATATGTTGCAAAACTGACCCACATCTATTACTTGAAACAGTACCGACCTTGTAATGCTAGCCAGGCATTTGTTGCGCAACAGTATCAGAATTACAATCGCCTTCAGGATAAAAACATAAAAAGCGCATGTTGCGAAGCTCACGCTCTCGCTTTACAGAACTGGGACGACCCTGCTATGATAGCGTGCGCTATATCCTTCGTAGCCATGATAGGTTGCAACCCTGCAAGATGTCGAGTCCACATGTCCGCTGTCAACATGATCAAAAACTATTTTCTACACGACAAGAAATACCCAGAAGATAAAACTAACAAAATTATACAGGATTACTCGACAAAACTCATACAAAGTAACGAGAATGCTGCCAAAGAAATTTTGCGTTACCTTGAAGAGATTACGATGTTTAAATTGAAGGATAAAGAAGAACAGAATGGAAAGGTGGACATGGCATTAGTGCTATACGAATCTCAGACGATGGTAAAGTTTGCCATGTTACATCAGTTGCCATTACCTGAAATGCAACTTCGCGAATTCATTAAGAGCAACTCTTGGTTCAACTTCTTGCTTTTTGGCGATGTGTTCCGCTATCCCCTAGTGCAAATGCTGCAGTTATCTCAAGAGTTTGAAAATAAGTCGTATGCAGAACACCTGAAACATATAATGCTGCATAGAAGTACTGACGACGGATCCGAGAAGTCTAGCTCCAGTAGTGGTCAAAGAAGGGTTTCTAGGATGAACTCTATGGAAGTGGTAAGTTTGATTAAAGTATCTCCTAACTGCAATCTTTTTAAAATTATTACCATATTCTTTTCTTGTAGAGTCCAAGCCACAGTGGAGTGTTTGAGTTTCCTACCTTGTCCCATGCCGGCGGGGAACTGTGGGAGGTAGCGGCCGCGTGTCATGGACCTGAAGATCCTCCCGCTGCGCTACTGCGAGCTGCGCAGGAGCATAAAGAACCGCTTCTAGTGTTGATTGCCAGCTGTTATGAGGTTTAAATACATCTTTACAATTTGAGTGACTTTCTGACCCTTTTGATTGTTTACATATTAAACTTTTGCAATTTTTGTCATATAGCCAAATGCAATAGACATGCTGTGGCCTCAATGGATCCTGGCTTCTCTTGGACCGATTGCTTCTCCGTTTGAGGTTCAACAACTCGAAGGTCTAAAGCCTGACCAGCAGTTCCAGAAAGTTGCGGAACTTTGTTTGAGTGCGGGATACGTAGCGACTCTACATGAATCAATGCTCATTTTTATGCCAGTAAGTAAGCTAAGTATAGACTCAAAACTTTTTAGCACTTGCCTTAAATTCAAGAAACTATTTTCGTTCACAGGAAAGTCCGCTCACTCTTCTGACTTCTTTCCTTTACCGAACCTTGCGGCTGCTTAATTTTGAGAATGAAACCAGCAAACTTCTGTCCAGCTTCTTGCCACATTGTCAACGAAAATATAGCATGGACACCAAAGCACAACCTTGGCAGCTTTCAAAAGAAGCTTTGCAGAAAGTTGCAGTTGCCTTGGTGAAGATATCAATTTGTCAGGGATTTGACAGTGCTTATCATCAGCGAGAATTCCTGAAATGTATCGCTTCTACCGAGTTTGACAAAGGATTTTCTGGTAAGGGTCTGACTATATGACTCGTAAGTAGTCTTATTTTTTTATATACTAATGTGGTTTTATTTTTCTTTCAGTGCCGACACCAAACTTCGTTGCACTTTACGAAATATTACAGATATCAATGGAGACTTCGTTGGTAGTCAGCATATCAAGAATGCTTCAAGAAGACGCTGAGAAATATCTGCTGGAGTGTGTTGAAACTTACACTGTCAACAGAAACTTCGACGTCGCTCTTAAAATAGCAAAACTCGCGGGCTTGCCTGTCAATAATATTCTCGTAGCGGAATGGACACAAAAACACGAAGCGCTTTCTACGAAAACGTCCTCGGAAGAGGAAAATCCTGTTGAAGATAAAGATTTGGTATTTTTCATCGCTCAATGTAGCGAGGCTTTTAAAAAAGCAGCAGTGACTTTTAAAGAGTCCACGGATTTCCTGTCTGGATTTGCAAGCGGCATCTCCGATCCTAAAGAAAAGTTCTACGCCTACAGAATCATCATGAGCTGGTTCGAGGAGCATTCCGAATACGGGAAGACTAGAGAAGACGTCGAACACGCAATGTGGGAGGCGTACTTCCAAGCCGAGTCCACTCAGAAAGACATATTCTTGAACAGCTGCAAAAACACCTTGCGGTTTGTTTTGAGCGAGCAAAAAGACGCGACGCTGTCGAGCAATGTCGACGAGAAGCCGTTTTCTTCTTTGTTGAGTGAAATCGAGATCCAATCCGATGTCGGGAGCATTGAACGCGTTGTGTTATTGGAGCCTGAAGCTGTTGACGGTTGGAGGAAGGTCATCAGTCGTCTGTTAGAGCTGCGTTTGTTGGTGGATGCCTTCAGGTTGTCGGCGTTGTTCAGCCCGGCGTCGGTCAACAAGTTGTCGGCGTGTCCGGTGCAGGTCGTGAGGACTTGTCTGAAGCTGGCGGAGGGGCTGGCGTCGCCGTACGATATGCCGCAGGAGTTGAGGCTGATCATCGCATCGCCGCTGCTTCAGAGCAAGTCGTCGCGTAAGTTATGGTTAAATGTTATAAGTCAATCGTAGTATTGTGTTGGATTTTACTAAACTACCCCCCTCAAATACTAGGTTTAGTCTATCATAAACCTTGCAGCTTAATCCGAAATAGGATATGGCACACCCTAAAATCGTAATGGTCTAAAATATTTTACCAGATTAAAGGAGTATAAGCTATCCCTTGCAACTTGATGTAAAAATCCCCAGTTTGGCTAGATGGATAAATATGACAGTTACTACCTTGTCTACCAAGTTCCCCTTCTCAAAACCCTCATCTCCCCAGTGTCCGAGATCTCGGACGCCAGCTTCGAGGAGCTGGTGGAGATCCAGGACCGCTCGGAGGCGGCGGAGAGCGTGCCGGTGTCGCACCTGGCCGCGCGCGAGGACGCCGACCGCCTGGCCGCGCTCGACGCGCTGGCGCATAGGACCGCGCTGCCGCTCGTCAAACAGGTGGGCGTCACTGGAGAATTACCGGAGCTGCTGGCTTGGGTCGATGACTTTTCGCACACAAAAAACTCGGACACCTTGGCCAAACTATGGCTTTTCAATTTTAATATTATTTTTTACCAAGGTGTCCGAGTTTTTGTGTCCGAAAAGTCATCGACCCGCTGGCTTACTGGCTTATGTAAGATCATAAAGTTAGAATAGTGAAGATTATTTATTTAATTGTGGGTAAACACAGTCCGTACACTGAATAATAAAGTGTGTAAAAAAGGGCATGACAGTTTATCGCAAAATATAAGTAAAAACGTAGCAAACAAAAGACAGTTACGCTTAGTTGGCTAACTCGAGTGTCCAATATAGATGGGACTTCAGGAATCTTAGAGAAATCACTAGTTTTGGGTTTCAGCTGTCAATAGTCATGGCGCGTGTGCCGTCAGTTATTATAGCAAAAGAAACCCATATGACCCACATCAAACGTTCATTACAAAATGATTAAATAATGGCCATGAAAAATAATTCTGATACACAGCTCGAATCCCTACTATCCCTACTAATATTATAAATGCGAAAGTAACTCTGTCTGTCTGTCTGTCTATCTGTCTGTCTGTTACGCTTTCACGCCTAATCCACTGAACCGATTTTGATGAAATTTGGTATGAAGAAAGAACTGAACTTGGGAAAGGACATAGGGTACTTTTTACCGCGGGAAAACTTCTCATTCCCACGAGAAACCGACTTCCACGCGAACGGAGTCGCGGGCGGCCACTAGTGTAAAATAAATAATAGGTATATTGAATTCATATTTTGTTGTGAGTTATCAAGTTGTTTATTTATCGATCTGTAATTTATGATTTAGATATGAGGTCAAATAGGCAACAACAAAATCGTTTAAATAATTTAAAGGGGGCGATAGATTTAATAATACAAAGTAAACTATTTGTGCGTTTTGCAGAATAGTTGAATACCTACCTTTTCTAAAAAATAAAGGTTCCTATTTCTGGAATATATATTGCTGCGAAGCTTAGATTAATTAACCTACTGTTTTTAATCGGTAATTAAACGTTAGAGAAATATGTGAAATAAACTGGTAGGCATATATTTTAGCCATAAAACAAAGGGAAAGAAATAGGTTATGTGTTTACCATAACTTGTAACCGGCCCACGCTTCGCAATGGTTTTATAATGACTGACTTCTTCACGAAACGTTCAATTTTGGCTAACTTTATCTGAATGTGGTTTACTTCCAAAACTATTCGAAAGCACTCACTTAAAAGATAGTCGCAGTCGCATCATTATCCGTTGCGTGGTTTAGGAGAAGTTAAAGGACAATCATACAAGGAGACATGAAATGAAATACCACCGTCGCACAGAAAACTGACGTGAAGTAGGGACGATGTTCCTGCGTTTCGTTCGGTGAGTGCGATATCCGGTGCCCAATTTAACATAGGCCAGCAACGCACAATATGTAATTGTGGGTGTATATGGGCGGCGGTGCTCACTTACCATCACGTGACCCGCTTGCTAGTTTGCTCAAAAAAAAAAGACATGAATAGCAACTTTGTTTGAAATGAAATAATGATGATAACAACCTAAATACTCTAGGTAGCGAGCTATTTCCGCATAGCTCTGCAGATAGGCTGGCAGTACCCCGCCGTGCTCAAGTACCAGGGCCACCCGGTGAACTTCGTGAACTTCGTGAGCGGCCGCGCGCGGATGACCCTCGCCAACCTCGTGTTCAAGACCTTTAACGTGCCCTCGAAACAGGTCAGTGGGGATGAATGCCAGTGTAGTCGGTTTAGGTACTTCTTACAAAATACAGAGTATTAAAAAAAAGAGCGCACACATTCGTTTTTGTTTTTTTGTTATTGTGTTATTTATCAAGTTTTGCAAAAAGTCGTAGACCAAAGTTATTGGGATTGATGTAGGGAAGCCGCCTGCAAGAGGTGGTGCCTGCAAAAGCCTGCCCTGTTTAGAGCAAATGCGTGTTTACTGCAAGTCTGCAACCTATAGAATTTAGAAATTAATACGGATAAATAGAAGTTTTTAGCAGTTTTGTTTTGTATGTAACACAAATAATTTTAGAAATTTATTCGCGTAAATAAAGCTACAAGCAAATAAGAGCTTTATTAAGAACCACCGAATATTGGTACATCATTAAATCTTCCCCTACTAGCAGTAAATTAATTGAAGACGATTTTTTAACATAAAACTGAAAAAGGTATACATAAATTGTCTACTGATTTTCACCCACAAACACTTGATTTCCTCGTTTATTTCCAGGTAGCCGACTACCTCTCCCACGAGATGGTGAGCGCCACCATATCCCCCCATCTGCTCAAAACCTCTACTTTCCGACAAAAGGAACACTTCCAATACACGCTCTGGGGATACGCTCTCAATTCCGACATCGAGTTGTTCCTAAACATGCGGCCTGACGCTTGCAGGCATATCGGCAGACAAGTCCTCGATTACTTAATGGCGTTTCAGAAAATATACAAAGTTACTACTCCAACAGCGCCTAAAAACCAACTCGATGACAGTAATTTAGACGTTGAAACTTTAGTAGATGAGGAGTATTCAAATGTGGATGGCGAGGAAAGCGAGTCGATATTTTCTGAAGGCACGTTAATGTCGGCTGATACAGACTCTAATTATTCAGTGTCAACGATGTTTACGGTCAGTAATAAGCTGACGAGAGAGACAAGGAGGAATCTGTTCGATATAATAGCGAGCAGCAGTGTGCATATTCGGTATGAGATCAAGTCGAATATCAGGAAGATTACGAAAGGGGCGAAGCTGTCCTCTAAACAGGTAAGTTTTTCTTTACGAGTATATTGCAAACTCTTGGTTAATAATCTAAAGGAAGACAGTGATAGCAATTTGATTTAGTAATGATTTTTCCATTGTCAAATAAATCATATTCCACTGATAACTAGTATGTTTTCACGGACACTGCGTACATATTACATCAAATGTTTATATTCGACGTGCAACAAGCACAAACTACTTATCCGTATCTGACAGTTGCGTAACCACCCAATTTAGTTATATTGTTAACAAGTCAACTCAGTGTTCAGTCTATGTTGTTATCCTGGTGAGTATTATTCCAGGTGAATATAATCTGCATCGAGCTGCTGGTGATCGCGCACGCGTGCTTCCGCTGGGGCTGCGACGTGGAGGGGGTGGCCGTCTGCGTCAGATCCGCGCAGGTACATTATTGGACTGTGTATTAAACATGACTTTAACAAATATATTATAGATAACTAGGGACCCGCCCACGATTCGCAATGGTGAAATTTTAGACGACTTTCTAAAGAAATATTGAATTTTGGCTAACTTAGAAAAACTTTATCAGAATGTTCTTTATCTACAAATTCTAATGAAAAAATAACCTTAAAGGTAGTGAAAACCTCAACTGGTTTAGGAGGAGTTAGCGGACAAATATACAAACAGACAGAATTAGCGACTTGGATTTATACTATGTAATGATAATGATGATGTAATTATGAGAAAACAAGTAAACGCAATTCCCTTAAAAAAAAGGAAAACAGTCAAGACGCCAAACGAGGTGATATCCATCGAAAGCTTCTGTTAACTTCTTCTGTTAGCTTCCGATAACTTCTGTCTAATAATAATTCCGATAACTTCTGAAAGTATATTGTTTCTTTTTCTTGTAGGCACTAGCGGCTCGCTTGCTGGCCGCTCGGTCGTACAGGCTGATGGTACGGCTTCTGACTAACACCAAACTTTACACCGAAGGAGCCTATATACTACATGTAAGTTGTAGTATAGCATAGATAACGATCATATGTTTAATATAGTTTTTAACTTAGGTTTGATGAAAGTTACTGAACACATAACAAGTATTTTTAAAGGAAATTATTCTTAAAATATATTGTGCATTTGTTCGTGATATTAATTAGACATTTGAATTTACCTAAAATATTAAGATCTGGGATTATTTTATTGAACTATAAAAAGAAAGTATAAAAAACAACCATAAGTTTTATTATACTTTTACCTTACTGAAACCGAAGTGAAGAAGTAAAATCCTACTAATATTATAAACGTGAAAGTTTGTGAGTATGGATGTTTGTTACTCTTTCACATAAAAACTACTGAATGGATTTTGATGTAACTTTACAGTAATATAGGTTATACATCAGAATAACATATAGGGTACTTTTTACAGCGGCAAATTTCTCATTCCCACGGGAAACCGACTACCACGCGAACGGAGTCGCGGGCGGCCACTTGTAATAATAAAAATTTAAATTTCGATAGGCACTTACCTATGTAGGTAAAACACCTATTTCGACAAGGTTTTCTTTATTAAATAATGTAATAATTACGAACACTTACGTAATAGGCTCTTCGAGACAACCACCAGTTCGAGTTCCTCCTCGGGCAGTTCGACTACATGCTCGGCCAACAGCCCGAAAGCATCGCCGAGTTCAAACAAGGGCTTCTGGACTTTCTCCGCAACCACTGCCCCGGGGACACGGATACCTTCATCATGGTGGCCCTCCACTTTAACATGTACTCGGAGGCAGCGGATATGAAGAAGAAGCAGGCGATGAACCTGATAGAAGACCTGGAGAAGATGGCGGTCGATGCCAGTAAGCAGTCGAAGAAAGTGCCGCAGTGGCTGCAGATTCACGATAATGTGCCGACTAGGTAGGGATGGAAGGTTGATGAAAAAAATCGATTGAATAAAAATCGATGTTTTTGATTAAAAATTTAGAAGTAATAATCAAAGGCAAGGTTTCTTTATCTTTATTTTTTTTCTATCGATAACGATAAATGATAAGGTATACGGGGGGTGTAAAAGAACTGCTTCCGAAAACAAAAACTGGGCAAACTGGTTACGTTTTGAGCTAAAAAAAAGTTTTTATGATCAACAGAAAAAATATTTACGTAATTGTACAAAATTGCATTTATACCTACTTTCAGATTTTGCGATGATTTCGAATTAAATAGGGTTTAAATTTAATTTGCAATGTAAATAATCGCACCGGAACCAACAGTTGATATGACTTTTCAATTCTTAATAACTTTTTTAAATTGGGTTTTCTGGGTATACTGTAAGTGAATTACATGGTTTTAGGCTTCGGAAGTGGTCCTTTTTTTACCCGTTATAATCGATTTAAACATTAAAAATCGACAGTAAAAAATAAAAAAATAATCCATTAAAATAAAAACCAATCATCTCCCCCTACAACTAGATCTAGACTAGAGACAGCGTTAAACCACCTCACGGACGCGGCGGAGCTGTACCTGCAGGCGGGGTGCGGGGGGCGCGCGGGGGAGGCGGCGGCGCTCGCGCAGCACGTGGCGCTGCAGGTGTCGCTGCTGAACGCCTCGCCGACAAGACTGATACTGAACCGGAGCACGGAACAGGTGTACAAGCTGGTTAGCGAGTATTTGAGGTGAGTTGCTAATCAGAATGAATGTTTTATACTATATTTTTTGTCTATCTGCCCTTCTACCGCGTAACTAGCGTCGATTTGAACTCGACGTCGACAACTGTTTTCATTGGCTAGAGACCCGCCATTGTTAACTATTTAGCCTATGAAAACAGTTTTCGACGTCGAGTTCAAATCGACGCTAGTTACGCGGTAGCCCCCCTGATTGTGATGATAACACAATGAAAATGAAATAAGTGACTACGGTAAGTAAAACGCCCGCATTGAGCCATAATTTATAACGCTACCTTAGTGTGATTTGGTGGATTGCGAATAACATAAATGTAGTGAAATCATTTACGGACCCGTCTAAACTTATTTATGGCGTCTACGTGTCTCATTTCTCTATATGATATAGCCATTCACTAACATTATAATTCCCGATAGAAATAATAAAATCGTTGATAAGATATGTGAAAAGGAGAAAATTTTACAACTGCACAGGCTGCCCCTATCTACGATATCTCTTTTACTCTTCACCGTTTCGCGACGCGGCGGGCAAAAAGAAATAGCAATTTATTTAATACCGTCATTCAATTTCATATTAATTTCCCTCCAAAAATAAATTAAAATCCTTCTAAAATACTTCTCCACCCCCCTAGTTTCATGGAAGGGCTGGTGCTGCTGTCTGGCCGCGGCGAGGCGTGGCGCGAGCTCGCCTACCGCCGCGCGCTCTCCAACGACCAGGCGTATCTTAGAGACATGGCCGCGTACCGCCCCGATGTCGCTTACCATTTCATTAACAGGTATTTTGAGGGCATATTATCAATCAGTAGGCCAAGGAAAAAAAGCCGGCGGATCTATAGTTTAGTGTAGACATTACTGCTGGAAAATTAAATGCAATGTAAACCTGTATTAGAAAACCAATTAAAAAGTTTGGCTGTGACATTGTTATGAGAAAACTTTCGTAACTGCAAAGAGAAAACATTGTTTTTAGTAGAACGTGCTAGTATACATGTTCATACTGCGCTTGTTTGTAAGACAGATAAAGTTTATCGAAACCGATTTGAAAAAGCATTACTAGAAAGCTAATTTCGTAGGGAGTGACATAGGTACTTTATTTCCACGTAAGTGAAGAAGAAGAATGCGGAAAGCACATTGATATTTAAATGGATTTGTTTGTTTTCTTATTATTACAGATTTAAAACAGAGAAAAACAAGAGCCCCGCTGCGCAGGCAGCCATGACAGAACTCCGAAATCTGTGCAGATGAGGGTAAATTTCAATTGACAATGGAACAAACTTTATATCTAAAATTAGACTTCCACATTTACTCTCTTTCAGAAGCAGTAGGGTAAAGAATATAGTGTAGATATTTTAAATGTCATTTTATTACTTTGCAGTTTTGGCCAAGCCTCAAGCAAATTGTCAGTTTAAGGTTTTTTTATTTTAAAGTTATTTATTTTTAAAGAAAGATTATAATCAACATAATTTATAAGAAGTCAATATGTAGATGTTAACTAAAGTGATGTAAGTATGCTTGCTTTTCTTGTAATCAATTGCTGTGATAATTTCTTGACTGATGAAATTAAGAATCTATTTTTATAATTAATGTAATGTAATCAAATAAATGTTATTTAGCTATATAGCGAGTTTCGTTTTGATTAGTTACTCCACCAATTTAAGACTGCTTAATTAAGGTAAAAATGTATACCTGCGTTTTTGCGACAATTTTTTTTTGTAAAGCATTGAAAATAAAGGATCTTTTTTTGGATAAAGTGAAGTAAAATAACTGGAATTAAAACCTTAAATTTTGTTCAAACATAATTGTGCAATTACTACCCTCAACTACAACGCAAACGAAAAAAAATGGGTTCTTTTAGGTTTAGAATTTAACTTAATAATTAAATTGGGCGTTACTTAAATTTAAATATATTTAGTACGGTTTTAGTCTAGGATTCTAATGAGTAATTCGTTGCATTTTCTAGTATTCTTTTTAACCTTTTAACCGCCGGACGTTTGAATGATAATCATTCCAAGAGCGCCGCACACTAATTTCAACACTCCCACAGTAGTGGTGGAAAAAGTTAGTACGATAATGCAACTTTCTGGCAGTATTAAAACTGTTTATAAAAATAATTATTTTTATTTCATAATACATTTCTTTTACAAACATGGCAAGGAATCTTTATTTAGGCATGTTTTAATATATTTTTTACATAAGCTACTATCCATCTACTCCATCGTTTTTTTTACATGGTTTTTAGTATTATAACAATTATAATTTGAAAATTGTGGTAGAGGTTTACTAAGATTAAGATGGCTTTCGGTTAATATAATTATATCTGCCTCAAATTTAAAACCTGATAATGTTAGTAAAAACTCATCAAAGTTGCAATAAATTCCTCTGATGTTCTGGGTAATTATGGTAAAGTCATTATTGTGTACCTACATTAATATGCTTTTTAATATCGGAGCAGTTACATGATATAGATTTTATCATATTTATGCTGTCTATTTATTGAAGAGTTTGTTGATTCACACGTAGTAGCCATTTCTGAGATACTGAATAATGGTCCATAATAGCTATTGCCTAGAATTATCTTCCAGTTTATTCCGATCAGAGATAAGTATTGGCATATTTCTTATTTCAATTGTTGTGGAGCAGACTTTTTTCTCTAAGTACTCTTATGTTTCTTCGCTTTTAATCTTCTCTTTTCTCGCTTTGTAGTGATTCTATTAGGTTCAAGGCCACATACTTTTCCGAAAGAAAGCTTATACTTTCCATACGCAGTAGCTTGAAGTTCTCGGAAACGCTGATCCTGCTGGGTGGACAATAAGCTAAATAAAGTACGCATTTCCATCATAACATTCGTTGTACTCATACCTATCTATTTGAGGAGGCGTTCTTTTAGGCGTGTTTGTTTTACGAGACACATAGTCATATTCATTGTTCTTCTTCTTCTTCTTCAGCAGCATGTCTTAGCCCACTGCAGGGCATATGCCTCTCCAATTTTCCTCCACTCAGTCCTATCACCGGCTTTTCTTGTCCACGCTGTCCCGGCGTGTGATCGAATGTCATCGGACCATCTGACTGGTGGTCTACCTGGGTTTCTATTTCCCATTCATTGTTATTTTCTAATTCTGGTTCAGATTCATATTGTAACACTGTATCCGGCTCTTTCAGCTTTTCTGTGCTTTTTTGGGGTGGCGAGCGCTTTACTGCGACATGTCTGAATAAGATACGAGCCCCAGCGTTTACTAGGGGAATATGACACCAGAAAAGATTAGAGTCAGAAAGCAACAGTATGCAAACAATCTCTTCTAAAGGAGGCGTTACACCGTGTTTTAAAATATTTGTTATAGAAAGTACCAGGCTTACAAGCCTACAGTGGGGGTCAATTTAGCTCGATATAGGCAATTAATAATAAGCCACTTATAAATTAAATCCAGACTCAGGGCAAAGGTAATCTATCTCTAATATTTTTTTTCGGCTTTTCAGTACCACATTTTTGCAGCTAAAATACTAGGACTTCATGAGTATATAGAAGGTGTATCGTATGTGAAAAAACAGTATGGCCAAGACTAAGTAAGATAGATAGATTCTTGTTCTTTCTTATTTGGTATTAAAATAATATCTTCTTCCTGAGAAACCGTATTAAGATTCGAGTGAAAGTACTAGGCGGCCATAAAACTGTAGGGAGCAATGGGTGCACACTAATAAAGATGTACACTCGCACATACAAAAGTGTATACAGTTTAAAATCTCTCTTTTTTTTACCTATTGTTTGATGTATTACTAAGGCCCAAAAACGCGTCACTCACGTCCAGTTATATTAGGCTTGATTCCAGCAAAAGTACCAGGCGGCCATAAAGCTGTAGGAAGCAATGTTGGCACACTTACAGGAATGAAACACTCACATACGCAGTTGGTGCGGCGCAAGAGCAGGACAGCGTTGTATTAAATAATTTATCCCTTTTCATCTATTGTTTGATGTAATAGCCGGATACACGTCACTTCCAGGTGGTTTTAGAGCCGTAAAAATGTTTTTTCATACAAATTCACTAGATGCCTCTGAACGGTCAAAGGTAACAATCAATAACAAAGCGCGCAAATTGGTTTTTTGTTTTTTTTGTTTTTGTGTTAATTATCAAGTTTTGCAAAAAGTCGTAGAACAAATGTTATTGGGATTGATTGAGATTTGATTTAGATTGAGCCGCCTGCGAGAAGTGATGCGCTTAATAAAAATAACTCTGTATAAAAACTGGCTTCAATCATGAGTGAACAAAAACAGTTATTTATTTTCAAGACTTACTTCGAGTCAATAGTTTGGATAATATTAGACCAGGAAGTTGCAGTCGAAATTTTACGACTGTGGCGGTTATAGTTCGAAATCTCGCTGCAGCATATATACGACTGCGGCGGTTAATGGGTTAAGGGATGTGTCCTATGCCCACCCCGTGATATGAGGAAGCATTTTCCTTCCTAGATTGACCAACCATTTCTATTTACAAAAATCTGTTAAAATGATACAACCGTTTTGACGGCAAATCGGAACATACGTATAGGCAGCATCATACACATTTTCGCATATAAAGCATTAGTAAGGAAGTTAGGATTCAAACATACCTACATCAATATTTTTTCAGTCAGTAACTGTGGTACGTGAGATAAGTATAAGTTTATTTTCCAACTCTAAGGAAATTTCATGATTTCACAACAGGCTTAAATAAGTAAAACATCACGTTACTTAAAATATATTTTAATATAAATATTAACACAAACCCAACACAAGACATTGGCATTATTCTAAAACATCAGGCGAAAGAGAGACAGCCCTAATTTAGGGTACTAGATAAAGAACTATAGTCCTTCTAATACTTGAATATACATGCAGAAACAAAACTGAAAATAAAAATGTAAAAACACTTGTAACAACCCAATAATCAAATAAAAATAAATATATTCATATATTAGTGGTAAATTAAATTGAGATTACCGATTTCAAATTAATTATAGAATTTACAAAAAATATGTATTTACAATTGTATAAAGTTAATTACTTTAATGAATTAAGGAAAAACAAAAAAATACACGGAAATTGTTTACTATACAGTAATGTAATTGTTTTGTACCATTTCCTATTATCAAGATGTTTTTTATTTATTTATGTATTCATGGTTATCAGTTTAATTGTAATGTATAAATATTGGCCCTTTTACATAATGTAACATTGGTGCTGTGTTGTTTGGTACTTCGTATTTTTTTTTAACTGAGGCAAGTATTAAAAAGTAGGAATTGGCATTAAACTTAAATCAGTTAAATATAACTGGAATGTATACATTCAGTTAAATTTAAATGCTGTCATATGGACGAATAGGTGATAAAGGAGGGACACAGCAAAAGAGATATACAGGGCGGTTAAATATTTACTTTTCTCTAAAACCATATACATCTCTTTTGTTGTATACATAGAAAAATACTGAGTTCTTACACACTCTTTTAATACGAAGAATAACTGGTCTAGTTTTGTCCTTTTATTAAGGCAGCTATAAAGTTAAGTAGGCTTGTAATAAAATTAAATATAATTTAAGTAGGTTAATATAGAAGTTGTTCCCAAGTAGGTAAGTCACAACACAAAAGAGCAGATGTAACTCTTAGTTTCATTTGTTCGTAATTACATAGAAATGAAGATGAGATAAATGGATTGATGGTAGAATACTGTTGTAATACTATATATCACAAGGATAGAAACGTTAGTAAAAGTGGTTTATTCCTTCATGGTAAAAGCCTATGTATTGTTTTGCTTAAAATATTTGCTCTAGTCAGTAAAGAGCGCGGAGTATATTACCAATAGAGATCATGTCTTGCAATGTTTGTATTATTTGATACATCAATTCCTACCAAAGTCTGGTCTCAAACTCCCATTGGTTACTTACACACTCCATGAGATAAAACAATGAAAAGAAAAATGAGGCCCACTATGAAAAATAATACTAAATAGAACGAGATAACTTCATTAGTTAAATAGTCTGATCATTAAAGAAGTTTATACATTTTATGTACTAATATTATGAATGATGAATCTTATATATAATTGACTTCGGTAACATTTTTGCTACTCTAAAATCTAATTGTTGTACTTAGGTATAGAATTGAAACAGAATTGAGTTACCCCAAAAATCGTACCTTAAAATTATTAGAAAAACTTTCAAAATTGCTTTGTGTTTGAGCAAAATAAGTTGTATACAAAATGTATTAAGGTGAAGTTTTGTACAAAAGTATATTACTTCTTGAGAATTGATACAAATATAGTAAAAAAAGGTAGTATTTTTATAATGAATATTACATCAATACGTTTATAGATTTAGTTTTAGTGTAGCCGTTCGAATGTTGATATGTTACACGCGAAAGATAATACAGGTCTGAAACTCCTACCGTCTCTTTCTATACATAAAAGTATGAAAAACAAAACACACCATTTATATTCATACCTCAAACATCCCTTCATATTCGTAAACATTTCACTTATTCTTTAACAAAATATTTTCATACTTAACATCATCACAGTCTTCTCACAATTCTTATACTATCTAGGTAAATGTTACGTTAAAAAGCCTTAAACAAACTTTTGTTCAAAGGCTCACAATAAGCCGTCTACAGCCTATCTAAAAAAATAAATGTCGACACTGGTTCTTGAATGTCAGCATTAAAATTTCAAGAATATTTAGAAAATATGTACAAAAGCTTTCACATCAGTCGTGATTTTTGTCCATGTCATATATCGCTCATTGAGAATCAAGCAGGAAGGTCGGTTGAGCGCTGGTTTGTTCAAAAATGCGTATCACAAGAGAAATACTCAACTCGAGTCAAGAATAACTTAGTCTAACACTTAGATAGGTAGTCCACGATTGGTCGATTGGTCTTATGAGATAAATGCTTTTGCAATGTATGTAGTGTCTCTGTTTACACGATATGCGTGACTCTGTATGTGTGTCGTTCTTCTATGACGGTCTGTATGGTCCTGGACACGTTTTCTGGTAGATGGTCGAGCAACATCCGCGGCATTACTTGCAGTTCCATGAAGTCTTCGGCGCAGGCCCAGCGCATTTCGTAGGTCGGCTCTTGAGTGCGGACTTTCCTGCAATTTGGTTTCTATTAGTTTTGGTTTTGATTTAGAATTCGTTATAGGATAGAGTTACAGGCTTTTGATACAAAATATCAACTGAAAAACTAATACTTGTTTTGGGGCAACCAATGCAAATGTAAAATTAAAAGTTTTTCACCTTTCTTCGTCAGCTCCGTTACTATGTTCAGACATGTAGAAAAGCGGGTAAGATAGATATTATGAATATATTAAGTTTAAAACATCTAGATAATTATATCAAACGTATATCTGATACAATGTAAGTATGTTTGTAAAATAATGAAATTCTGCGTAATCTACAAGTTGTATAATTGATTAATTAATTGTTTAATATAAGTAGATTGTTTAATTTAAATTCATTGATTTCAATTATTCTTGTTAGCATATTAGAAACAGGACAAATTTATGTATAGATATAGGCACAATCTTTATCTAATAGGTGAGGTTTATTGTTTTTTAGTAGATATGTAAATGTATAGTGTACAATGTTTAAGTCGTGTAAGTGTGTGGTTTCTTAGTTTCTCATCGTGTATCCTATCCTAATCCTACGTATGGTATACAGGGTGATTGGTAATGCGATGCATCCCTTTTAAGGGGTTAAAGTAGAGCTTATTTGCAGTCAATTAAGTCATATCATACCATGTCCAAAAACTTATACTTTCTGAGTTATGCAACATTTAAGTTTTTTTTTATAAAAATCCCCATTTCCGAAGTTCAAATAAATCCTTTCCGTTAAAATGAGTTTACTTTCAAGTAATCAAGATCGCGTAAATCTAAGCAGTTACATTACATAACGTAAGCACTTACTTCTCGATGCCCAAACCTAGGAAGTGACATAAACAACTTACTTCTCGATGCCCATGCGCTTGCGGCGCGCGATGTGCAGGATGCGGCCCGCCGTGAACAGCCGCGCCGACGAGAACCGGCGCGCGCACACGTCGCGGGACACCAGCGCTGCCTCCTACACACATGGGTGACGGGTTTCAAATAATGAAATAGTTGAATAGCAGTTATAATAATAACGGTTAATGTTCCAGAAGTGGAATACTGGGCTTCTATAAAGAGAGAAATCAAATTAACTACGGTGGCGCAGTGCGACTCTGTAAGTTAACTTAAGATGTTTTAGCTCACGATGAATTGAAGAATATGTACTTAATTTCAGATCAGAATAAGAATCAGATCAGTAACACGCTTCAATATTTTGTGTGAACATATAATAGTCTGTTGCAGCATATTTTTATAGTCTGCCATAAAGCAAAATGCATTGGGGGAAAAATACACGTCGTTAAACCTCAATTATAATCAGATTATTTCAAGTCTCAATTTTGTAGTTAATTCGTTTAAGTCTAGACTTTTTTATAGACCAGAAAAAAGTATTAAAAAAACGATTGACACTTACCTGTTTGTACGTGCAAAAAAACGAAAACAAAATGTAAAAAAACAAGTAGGTACAATCATGCAATAAACTAGTTTTAAAAAAAGTTAGATACAATTATTAACACATACTTACCAGGCGGAAATTTTAATTATTAACTTAATATTAAACGCAGTGATTTTTTGGTTGTAGGGATGACCGATATTATACGTTTTTATTAATTTTGATATAACAATTCTACATAGAAGTGTATAATTTTGTTATCCATTACGCGAGCTTTCATAAAATAAGATCAACTAGAGGAGTTAGCAAAAAGAACATTATTAACGTAGTATTTTATACAATAAGTATCGGTCATCCCTATTATCTAGATAACTTACGACACAGCACAGTTCACATAGCGTTATTACATTGATTTCGTAGCTTTTATTGACATGTTAATTTACAGGACTTCTACTGCAGATCGAGGAATGGACGTTGGCCTTAAGTATATATTACCAATGTTGTATTAAAATGAAAGCAAAGACATGTTATGATAGTTTTTTGCTTAATTGTAAGCTTTGAATTTAAGATTTAAAATAAATAGAACAAGAGAGCAAGTTAAATGTGAAAAATGAGATTAAAATGAGAATAAACGGAAGTAAGATGTTTTTTTTTTAGAAAGATGGGATAAGTGATAACTGTTTGATATGCCGACCAATGAGATAAAAGGTATATGAATATTTATGTAATAAATATATCCCAAAGCTAGAATAAAATATATATGAAATGAATGGCTATAGGTGGTTATGTATATCTAACGTGATGGTGGTATATATATTTGACGATAACTTATTAAAGACCAACGTCGTTTCCTCGCTGCGTATACAAGCAGGTAACACAAGCAGCACACAACACAGGTCTCCACCAGGCGGCACACGGCGACATATAGCAACACAGCAACAGCAACACACAGCAACTCTGTATAGAACTTCATACTGACAGCACTCACGGTGGAGACGGCGGGCACGAGCGGGTCGCTGGAGTCGTCCGACGCCGGCGCCTCCAGCTGCTCCGGCCGGCGCCACGTGGACTCCAGGTCGCGCGCCGGGACCCCGAACAACGCGTAGCCGAACCCGTTCAGCATGATGCGGTACTGCGGGTGACGTCATTGACTGTAGTAACACAGGGAGACGAACAACGCGGAGCCGAACCCGTTCAGCATGATGCGGTACTGCGGGTGACGTCATTGACTGTAGTAACACAGGGAGACGAACAACGCGGAGCCGAACCCGTTCAGCATGATGCGGTACTGCGGGTGACGTCATTGACTGTAGTAACACAGGGAGACGAACAACGCGGAGCCGAACCCGTTCAGCATGATGCGGTACTGCGGGTGACGTCATTGACTGTAGTAACACAGGGAGACGAACAACGCGGAGCCGAACCCGTTCAGCATGATGCGGTACTGCGGGTGACGTCATTGACTGTAGTAACACAGGGAGACGAACAACGCGGAGCCGAACCCGTTCAGCATGATGCGGTACTGCGGGTGACGTCATTGACTGTAGTAACACAGGGAGACGAACAACGCGGAGCCGAACCCGTTCAGCATGATGCGGTACTGCGGGTGACGTCATTGACTGTAGTAACACAGGGAGACGAACAACGCGGAGCCGAACCCGTTCAGCATGATGCGGTACTGCGGGTGACGTCATTGACTGTAGTAACACAGGGAGACGAACAACGCGGAGCCGAACCCGTTCAGCATGATGCGGTACTGCGGGTGACGTCATTGACTGTAGTAACACAGGGAGACGAACAACGCGTAGCCGAACCCGTTCAGCATGATGCGGTACTGCGGGTGACGTCATTGACTGTAGTAACACAGGGAGACGAACAACGCGGAGCCGAACCCGTTCAGCATGATGCGGTACTGCGGGTGACGTCATTGACTGTAGTAACACAGGGAGACGAACAACGCGTAGCCGAACCCGTTCAGCATGATGCGGTACTGCGGGTGACGTCATTGACTGTAGTAACACAGGGAGACGAACAACGCGGAGCCGAACCCGTTCAGCATGATGCGGTACTGCGGGTGACGTCATTGACTGTAGTAACACAGGGAGACGAACAACGCGGAGCCGAACCCGTTCAGCATGATGCGGTACTGCGGGTGACGTCATTGACTGTAGTAACACAGGGAGACGAACAACGCGGAGCCGAACCCGTTCAGCATGATGCGGTACTGCGGGTGACGTCATTGACTGTAGTAACACAGGGAGACGAACAACGCGGAGCCGAACCCGTTCAGCATGATGCGGTACTGCGGGTGACGTCATTGACTGTAGTAACACAGGGAGACGAACAACGCGGAGCCGAACCCGTTCAGCATGATGCGGTACTGCGGGTGACGTCATTGACTGTAGTAACACAGGGAGACGAACAACGCGGAGCCGAACCCGTTCAGCATGATGCGGTACTGCGGGTGACGTCATTGACTGTAGTAACACAGGGAGACGAACAACGCGGAGCCGAACCCGTTCAGCATGATGCGGTACTGCGGGTGACGTCATTGACTGTAGTAACACAGGGAGACGAACAACGCGGAGCCGAACCCGTTCAGCATGATGCGGTACTGCGGGTGACGTCATTGACTGTAGTAACACAGGGAGACGAACAACGCGGAGCCGAACCCGTTCAGCATGATGCGGTACTGCGGGTGACGTCATTGACTGTAGTAACACAGGGAGACGAACAACGCGGAGCCGAACCCGTTCAGCATGATGCGGTACTGCGGGTGACGTCATTGACTGTAGTAACACAGGGAGACGAACAACGCGGAGCCGAACCCGTTCAGCATGATGCGGTACTGCGGGTGACGTCATTGACTGTAGTAACACAGGGAGACGAACAACGCGGAGCCGAACCCGTTCAGCATGATGCGGTACTGCGGGTGACGTCATTGACTGTAGTAACACAGGGAGACGAACAACGCGGAGCCGAACCCGTTCAGCATGATGCGGTACTGCGGGTGACGTCATTGACTGTAGTAACACAGGGAGACGAACAACGCGGAGCCGAACCCGTTCAGCATGATGCGGTACTGCGGGTGACGTCATTGACTGTAGTAACACAGGGAGACGAACAACGCGGAGCCGAACCCGTTCAGCATGATGCGGTACTGCGGGTGACGTCATTGACTGTAGTAACACAGGGAGACGAACAACGCGGAGCCGAACCCGTTCAGCATGATGCGGTACTGCGGGTGACGTCATTGACTGTAGTAACACAGGGAGACGAACAACGCGGAGCCGAACCCGTTCAGCATGATGCGGTACTGCGGGTGACGTCATTGACTGTAGTAACACAGGGAGACGAACAACGCGGAGCCGAACCCGTTCAGCATGATGCGGTACTGCGGGTGACGTCATTGACTGTAGTAACACAGGGAGACGAACAACGCGGAGCCGAACCCGTTCAGCATGATGCGGTACTGCGGGTGACGTCATTGACTGTAGTAACACAGGGAGACGAACAACGCGTAGCCGAACCCGTTCAGCATGATGCGGTACTGCGGGTGACGTCATTGACTGTAGTAACACAGGGAGACGAACAACGCGTAGCCGAACCCGTTCAGCATGATGCGGTACTGCGGGTGACGTCATTGACTGTAGTAACACAGGGAGACGAACAACGCGGAGCCGAACCCGTTCAGCATGATGCGGTACTGCGGGTGACGTCATTGACTGTAGTAACACAGGGAGACGAACAACGCGTAGCCGAACCCGTTCAGCATGATGCGGTACTGCGGGTGACGTCATTGACTGTAGTAACACAGGGAGACGAACAACGCGTAGCCGAACCCGTTCAGCATGATGCGGTACTGCGGGTGACGTCATTGACTGTAGTAACACAGGGAGACGAACAACGCGGGGCCGAACCCGTTCAGCATGATGCGGTACTGCGGGTGACGTCATTGACTGTAGTAACACAGGGAGACGAACAACGCGTAGCCGAACCCGTTCAGCATGATGCGGTACTGCGGGTGACGTCATTGACTGTAGTAACACAGGGAGACGAACAACGCGGAGCCGAACCCATTCAGCATGATGCGGTACTGAAGTACGGTAATAAATTAACATAAAACAATAAATAGACCCCCAGACTGCCGCACCAACTGCGTAACCTAGTTACACCAGACATTATAACAAATACATTTAAACTAAATTGGCCCGACCGAGATTCGACCCCGGACCATACACCGCCATACAGGTAAACACAGATGTTGATGAAAAGGAATTTCATAAAAGTAATTTATTCACTTACTTAAGTTATCTTTCATAATGTTACTTAGTTTCTTTATAAGTTATCTGGAATAAGTTACGGATTGCTGAATGAAAATCTATAAGCATTATCCAAGTGAAAAGCCACGGATCAATATCTAATTACAAAACAACTGTCATAAACCTAAATAGAAGAGCTTTACCGATATTGAAGAACGACTTTCATGTGATAAAATAGATTAATTATATGGCTGATACTATTTTATTCTGCATAAAAAGGGCTAAGGATTTTAAAAATAAACGAGCATGTCTCTATCAGTGATGTTTATTGTTCTGTGAATGGGCTATAATTATCATTGTCAAAACTAACAATCGCCAACTTTTTATTTGCAATTACGTCAACTTATACTGCTCGAACAAGTTGAAATTGTCCTTTTTAATATTTACTTTACCTATTTAGTAACATGTTACTACCAATTTTAACATTAAAGGTTGTTTTGAAAATTAATCATCAATAAAGAAACAAAGCATTAGCCATGCTAATAAATTAATTTAAAAATTCTTTACCCTGCATTGTAGAGAAGAGAAATATTTTGTTATGCAATTATTACTAGGTTCATAATTGATCTAGATTACATGGAAACAATGAAATTCTTTTCAATTTTAATTAGAAGACGTTGTTTCTATGACAACATAGAAGGTAATTATTTTAAGTGTGAAGCATTTCTTGTTAATAAATAAGTATGCAATTTAATTTATAACAGTTTTCAGTAACAATTACAACTATTTCTTAATCAGCCCTTACATAAAACTATAGCTGAGAAAAATGTTTTGAATACTTTATCTCTGTAACAGAATTATTTTCGAATAATTTTAAAACACTCCTTGACTATAATTTCACTTTTAAAACTTTGTCTTCGTCATTTTCGGTCACATTTTTAAAAACTTATTTCCTAAATTAAATTTTAAAATTGTAATATATTACTTTAGGCAGTTTAGTGGCGTGTATAGTTTTTATGACCTTAGTCCTAAGCTTTGCTATACTGTGTACTTCAAAACTAAGTTGTCGCGCACAATTTTTCAAATAATTTTTAAATACTCATTGACTATGATTCCATTTTCTAAACTCATTTTCAGTCACAGTTTTCAACATAAATTCTACAAACTTAATTCTAATTACATTTAAAAATTGTATAATATTACCTTAGGCAGTTTAGTGGCGTGTATGGTCTGTATGACTTTAGTCCTCAGATTTTCTATGCTGTGTACAGACAGCCTCATCACTAAGTCATCACCGACTCCGATAGTCAGCACGAAGCTCTCGGTGTATCGCGCCGCCTCCCGGCTTATTAGACCCGCTGGAAATGGAAAGTTGGTGATTTCTGCATGTTTATACAATGCATGGATTAAATAAAATGAATACAAAAGACTTCTCACAAAAATTGATATAATTTTTTAACTGTTAAGTTATTTTTACCGGATGATTATGCGTTTATTTAATGAAAGCATAATATTTCAGGATTGGTTGTTATATACATATAAGTTATCATAATTCTTAGACTTAAGTTAAATCGTTCCTAGTTGCAACTCTATACCATTGTTTTTGACATTCCAAACACTATATATTTCTTTCAAATTGAATAATTATACTGCGCTGTATGTACTTTAATTAAGTGAACTGAAAGTTAATTTCATTCCAATCAGAGCGACACGGCAATAAACAGTAAACAAATGTCTTAAGTCATTTAGGTATTGAAAGTGATTTAACAAAATATATTTGCGGAGGTCTTAATTGTATTTTTTTAATAATAATCATCATCATTTATTTCGCCTTCTTACATACAAGTTACAGGTTTACAAGAAAACAGGTAGGTATATGAACAGTGGTGGACAGAAGATAATCATGACATGTAAGATTACGACTGTTTAAAGTTAATTATAATGTATTGTACTAACCTGGAGTAGAAAATGCGAATACTTTGAGGTGAGGGTACCTCGGCCTTAATTTTAAAGCTACTAATACTGCAACACCCGCTCCTAGACTGTGACCTGAATGATAATACAAACAATATTTAATAAGTTAGGTAACTAATCACTTACTGTACCAATTTAAACAATATTTCACATTGCAAGTGTAAACATTCTTAGTTAGTTCCGTATTTTAAAAAACCTCTTTTAAGTTAGGAAAAAATACAGCAATTATTATAAATATTCTTAAATCATTTTAATTAAAACTCTAAAACCAAAACCTATCACGTGGTTTGTTTATTAGGAATTTGAAAATTGCTAGTCAAATTTAAACTTAAACTTTTCATTATCTTCGATAACAACATTTTTCCAACTTTATATTTCATCACCAGCACTTTGTTTATTTATTTGTTTATGCAATTAAATTCCAACATTACCTGTAAGAACAAGATCATAGGTGGGGAACTGGTGGAAGGCGCGCTCGAGCACCGGCGCGAGTCGCCGCAGCATCTTGTGGGCGCCCATAGCCATGCCCTTGTGGGCCGCCGTGCCTTCTGGCAAACCTGGAAATAACACAACATTGAAATAATTCCTTTTTTTTTTCTTTTATATAACCGGGGTGCAAACGAGCATGCGGGTCACCTGATGGTAAGTGATCACCGCCGCCCATCACTACCCGCAACACTGTGGGTGTTGGGGGAGTGTTGCCGACCTAAATAGTTCCTAGATTCTAAGCTTTAAATATAGGACACGGGATAATCATGAAACGAAGAGTGGCGGTGTATAACTGAGGCAATAAATAGTGAAGAGATTAAAATGGTACGTATGTGTTTAAACCGCTATTGGTCTACTGTACTTGCAATTATCTAAGATGGGATTTGCCAATACCAAGTTGTCGCGATAGGCCTATGTTCTGGCATTGTTCTATAATATACATGGTTGAATGATTATCCATCATGTGCTGCATCCACCAACCCGCACTTAGCAAGCGTAGCGGCAAAGAGACCTGTGCTCAACGAGTGGAATGATACAGGCTGTTATCAATATTACAACCCGAAAATGCTTATTCTCTTAGGTATTCGTTTGCCTCCCTGTAAAAAACGCCAAAGACTAGGGTGTGGTCTTTTTCAATATAGCACGCAACCAATTAAACAAATAGACCAATCCACATCAGACGAATTTAGTAAAAAGACCTTCATTAATTACTTCTTTAATTGCTTCGAATCCATTATTTTTAACCAGCTCACTTTCTATCCAGCTTTTTGACCGTCCTATGAAACCAAAACTAGATTTCCTTCAAAGATTTTTACCGTCAAATATATCTTACCATCAGCCTCAAACTTCTCGGAGCCGGCGGTGAAGTCGGTGAATATGTCGCGCAGGGAGATCGAACCCCGGACCGCCACCACGATGCACTCGCGCTCGTGGTCCGCTATCACGCAGAACGGCAACTAAACGCAACAAACAAAACCTTTGATATTAAAACTATCACGCAGAACGGCAACTAAACGCAACAAAGAAAACCTTTGATATTAAAACTATCACGCAGAACGGCAACTAAACGCAACAAAGAAAACCTTTGATATTAGAATTTAAAAAAAACTATATTTTTTGGTTTGTAAGTGCATCTGAAGATTGTTTGTGCATGAATAAAGACACACGGTACTAGGTATACCAAGCATAGAGATTGGTGCTTAATCTTGATGTCATTTAGTTACAGTAATTTAGAAACAGTAAAGTTAGAGTACAACTTATTATTAGCTGTGACTTGAATCTTACAGACCTATTTTTGTAAGTTTGTAAGCGGCTATTTTACTTTGAGAAAAAAAGCATGGTAAATAAATGAAAGTCAAAATAAATAAACTTATGCTACTTAACATAGTATGACCCTGGATAGGAGTTTAAAACTAAACTTAAAAACAATGGTTATTTCAACAATTTTTATGTGATGACTCCCTGTAAATATTTTTTGTATTTAATATTGATTGACATTTTAATTTATTAATTATGTTTTAAATTATTTTTCTATTACTAAGTAAGTTTTACCAAATTTTTGACTTGTAAATATTTTTACCAATAAAAAACCTATGTATATGTATATGTCTATAAATTGAACACGGAACACAGTTTTATTACATACGCCAGTCATACATTGACTCAGTACCCAAATTAAACTTAGTTAGGTGTTAACTAGTTTTGAACAATTTGAGGTCGACCTTTAACTAATACAGGCCGTAACGATGGCACAAACTTAATTAAAGACGCAATTAATCATAACTTTAGCGAGTTTTATTCATGTTTAGCTTAAAAAACAAAGATAATTCAATTCCAATTTAAAGTGTAAATAACTTTGTTAAATTGAACATAGTTATAAGTACGTTGTAGGTTTTGTTTTGTTTGTTAAAACTTAGTGTTTTTGTTAAAGAAACAAAGTACTAAGTTAACAAGAAATCAAGTATTCGTTGATGAGTTAGAATTCGTTAAATTCACTGGGCTAGAAACTGAACCAGATTATACTAGTTTGAAATTCAAATTAACGCAGATTTTTTAACTCTCACGAATGTGTGATATAAGCTCACTGAAAATACATTTATGCATGAAATTAGCTGAAACTCTATAAGAGGCGTTTGCTCTGGAAAGGGTCTAATTGCCTGGTGAAAAAGGGTCGTTAGGTACTATACCAGTTAAATAAATCGATCTGTAGAGTAATTGGGTGTATTAAAGGTTACTCAGCGTTTTTCATAATTGTGATTAATTGTTGAAATAGATTCTCATACCTACATCTTTAATACACTGTTGGAAAAAAAATATTACAGTAATATTTTAATGATTCGTTTCCGATATGTAATAAAACATATACGTGTCGTTCTAAAAACTAATAACAAGTCAGTCATTGTTATAATAAAATCTAGTAGTGATGTCAACGCCTAGTAGGTATCTAAAAATTAAACTAGTACCTAACTGCGTAGTTCGGTGTATCTACGTAATATTTTGTAAACAGCCCTTCGCTTAAACCCAGCTTTTCATCAGGCATTAATAATTCAGCTTCTGTTGGCTCCGTGAAATCGTCCGTCGTGGGAGAACATGATAAATTGCTAGCAACCAGTCAAAACCGACTCCTAAATTGAGAAAAATGTACTAGGTCAAGGTTATTGTGGTCGGGCTGTACAAAGTACTTGACATACCTACTCGCATTGGACAGATAATTATCCAGCATGAGAATCCAATAACTCGCTTTGAGCCAGTGTAGTGGATTACGGCTTAATCCCTCTCGCTCGCTAATTGCAAAGGACGACAGGGGCTTGAGTCTCTTATTCAATAGTCTACCTACACGAACGAACGAATTGGGTAAATTCGATTTGATGTAGAGCCAAAATTGACTATTTAACAAAAAAAAACATTAAGTATCGGTAGATGTTTTTCCCATTTCTTAAACACACCACTTGTGGTCATTTAATGGACTATGTTCATCTAGTGAGACGTATAAATAAAGGCTGTTATTTTAATATGATTATTACTCGTTTTCTTACGTTTTAATGAGGAGGGAGCTACTCAATCGTAAGACAGAGAAAGTTGCATGTGGGTAATGTGCAATGAAGTATTGGAATTTCATGTATGATTTTGAGATCGTATCTTGCTATTGTTTTTCATTACACATGGTCACAGAAGCCAGATTTAACGCATGTATCAGTATATTTTATCTGTTGATGAATTCGATATTCTTGCGAAAACAATATTAACTTCATTTTTATTATATTTATAGTTTTATTAGACATTGCAAATTGAACCAAAATTTAAACCAAATAATCACGTAATGTGACTTATTTTTTCAAAGATAATAATTTGCTTTTCCGACAGACGTAGGTACGTACGAGTATGTAGATAAGTAGGTTAAGCTGATATATTGAATATACATATATGTGCTTACTTATTCAACATACGAGTAGATGATCTATCACAAAACAACGTATGTATATTTCAAAGTATTTAGGTTTTTAATAGTTCTTTGATGAGTTTGTAACATACTTAACATCGTTGTTGAGTGGCTGGCTACCAATTTAAACAATTACAAGGTAATAAAATATCCAAGCACCTAAGTAGAATTTCATGTTCATTGACAAAAAAGAATCGTGAGTAAATCTGCGTGTAACATCAATGATTGTTATATACAACCTAAATGGGGGTTGTAACAATATAAAACCTTGTTTTCTATTCGGTAATAGCACTCATACAGCCCTAATCGCCCCTCATCAAATGGAATGGGACTAGCGCTCACAAAAGTGAATGTGTTTTTTTCCTACAAAAATAGCCAACATTTTACTCATCTATGATGTTGTGATGTCTATATTAGATAACAAACTAAACTATATACATTTTGAAATTCAAACTTGTTGGGATTTTAATCGTTTTGCAATAAAAAAACAAAATGTATTCAATTAAACAATAACATTGTGTTGCAGCAAAAACGTCTGAATTAAGATTGAGTACAAATTTTACATTGTTTGCTAGGATCTTACTAACTGGGCAGTTAGCAGCTATAATTTTGATAAATTAAAATTAATTAAACTTGTATTTGTGTTTACCGTTTGAAAAGGGATCTACTTGGACGCAGAAGATGAGCTATTTATTGCAGATCATACAATTATATCAAAATTCAGTGTCATATTATCATATAAGTGATTTCTTGACACCGTTTTTGTCAAAATTTACTTAAATTAATCAATACTTGTTATCTACTATCGATATATGAATATCACTACATAGTATAAAACAAAGTCGCTTTTTCTGTCCCTATGTCCCTATGTCCCTTTGTATGCTTAAATCTTTAAAACTACGCAACGGATTTTGAAGCGGTTTTTTTTAATAGATAGAGTGATTCAAGAGAGAGGTTTATATGTATAATAACATAGTACAGGTAAAGCAGTTTTACTCCAAATTTAAGGCGTGCGAAGCCGCGCGGGTAAAAGCTAGTGACTAATAAAGAATATGATGAATAAGCTTACCTCAAACACTCGGTTGTTGAACGAAGCGAAGATAATATCGTCCGCTGGCAGTTTTGACATGTATTTGACACCCGCAAAATGACACAAGCAGCAGTTATCATCCGTCACTATCGAGTTCTTCGGCCTACGGACAAAAAACAATAAGGAAACTTAAAAAAATAATTTAAATATGCCAATAGCAAGCCCATCGAATAATACGATGATAAAAATAACTTTCTGCTAATAAAATTTAAAATGCATGAGATTTTACAGGCAATGAAGATTGTATGCCTGCCCACGCTTTTAAATATCGTTTATGAATTTGTAATTTTGACAGCTATGGTTATTTTTAGTTAAACTTTGGGGATTAATAATAGTTGTTTCCAATTTATATGAAGATAACAAGGAAAACTGCGTTTATAAACGTTATCGATTTATTCATAAAGTATTTCGGTATGTAATTGTAGATATGTGCATTATGTTGCTTTTGTTGAATTTTTAATAGTTTTAAGTTGTTTTGATTGATTAATTCATTAGGTAATCAATGAAAAACTCACAAAATTTTCAGACTTTCTTATCACTTTGCAATATGAATAACCACAATTAAAAAAAGGAGACCCTGATATACTTAACAAGAATTTTATTTAATAAATCAGTGACAAATTATCTCTATATTATATCTACATCCTATATATCACTGATGGATGCAATAAATCAATATGACAACATAGATATTAAATACAATATTCCTCATCTAAATTGACCTAGAAGTCTAGACTAGAACGTATAAAATGTAGGTATATTAGAATCAGCGTTAATTACATAAATAGTAAACATATAACGTACATAATGAGCATTAACGTAATTTTCCAGATCTAGTTCAATGACATGGTTTAGCATTAAATTAGCATTGACTGGGCCGGTTTCCCTTTTGCGTTGCGTTTAAAATGCAATAGGTGTTATTAGGAATTGTTTTAGTCAAGGTTCGATCATTGTATGTAGGTTTAGGTCTGTGTTGAAGGTACAAGACCTAATCTTTGGCTTCCGGTGGGGAAATATTTGTTTCTTTATTTCCGTAGTTGGCGAACGGAAATTAATCACTTATTTTAACAACATTTATATATTTTTAGCTTATTTCGTCGAACCAAACACAGAGTAGAAAATGATAACCTGCCTAACTGCGTCATTCTTTATATCAGTAAGCTTCGTTTGGGGTATAGTTTGTTCGACTAGCCGTTGAATTTTGAACAAACATTTACTTGTTGTATTTTTTATTAAACAAACATGATTATGTTTTTAAGCAAACCTATCAGTATGTTTACAGAAACAAATGTAATTCGACAAGATATTATTTTAACCCGAATGAGTGAAAATCCATCCTTTATATTATTATTATCATAATTTACTCTCATATCAGTATACAACTGAAGACGTGAGTGGATGAAGGTAGTAAGTAATAAGTGCTATATATGACATATCACCTGCAACAACTCAGGTCTTCAACTCACCGACAACAGCAGCACGTCAGATGCCGCGCCAGCTTGCAGAACCCCGTGAAGCAGTGCCTGTATATAACATACGGCCACCCATACGCCGCTATCGACAGCCTTAGATAATGCAGCGCGTCATCCAGGTTCATCCACGGGGGCGTCTCAGAGAAGATCTTGTTGACATCCGTGGTGTAGATCGGTTCCTCGTCGTTCAGCATTTGGATGCGTCGCATTTCGCGGGTCTCTCGCTTCTGGCGTACGCGCAGGAGGACGCAGCCGGCCACCACGTCGGAGGGCACGAGGTCGGTCGAGCGGAATAACGCGCTGAGTAGAGCTGTGGTAATGGAATGACGTTATAAAGATAATAATGATATATATTTTCAAAGTACCTATTATCATTATCATTACATAGTATAAATCCAAGTCTAGTCTGAAATTTTGTGTTCAGGAATTAAAAAAAAACCTTTAACAAAGTCTTGACCTTTACACGTGTCTTTACACACATAAAAGACAGTTGCCATGGCAAAATTATCAAAACTTATTGTTGTTTAGCGAAAACGACCTTTTAAGAATATGTTAAGATGTAAATATCTACCAAAATAAGTAATTTATATATAACCGTGAACTTCACAAACCAAATAAATTATATAGTTCGTAAATCACTTAGTTCCTAAAACTTTACTAGCATCCCCTTCTTGCCTATCCCTTTAAACAATGTTTATTTGGATGTATATCCGCAACTTCGAAACAGCATTAAGAATAATAAACTGCCAATTACAAGTTCTCAACTCAATTTACAAAGTTCACATGCAAGCTAGCGGAAAGAAAAAGTATAACTTAATATGAACCGCATAATAATTTATGAAAGTTCGCAAATCATGCTCATATAACAAGTTTGCAACGCCCGAGGGCTTGTGGAAAAGCTTCGCAGAATTTCATTAAAACAGATACTTTATTAAATAGAAGCTAGAATAGTCTTATGTTAAGGTACCAAGTTATAATAACATAATTTAATAGAAAATAGAATGGTCTTATGTTAAAAGAACTTAGTTATAATAACATAAGTCAGGAAATGAAAAGTTTTTTCCGGTAGTAGCAGATAGTGTGCGTTTAGATTCAAATAGGAAACTGTATCCTGTTAGTTTAGGATCGAGTGGACACTAGTTCTAATATTTACTCAGTTTCAGTCATTGTCGTGGGTGTACCGTAGTAGTATTTATTTGCCTGGGTAAAGAGTGGAAAGGCAAAATATACAGGCTTATGTTCCTACTTGAAATCTATATTCAAATTATTTAAGAGCATTGTCCTACGTAGAAGCGATAAATTACTAATGCTAGTGTTCAACGGGTTCAACCTACAGTTACATTTTTCTCACTACATACGTTATTTTTAGGTCTAATAAGTCTTATTATCAATTCATCTCATATTTTTTTCCTAATGTGTCTGCCATTGTCTTCCTATGTTAATAAAGTACACACCTGCAACCTGCTGAAAAGCCTCCTTCCCGTGCTCGTCCCTCTTCAGCCAGCAGAACGCCCAGCGGAACCGCCTCGACCAGAGCCCCGTGACCTTCCTGTGGTGGCGGACCTGGTTGGACGTGTCCTTCTGTCTCCGTGGTTCACGGTTCAAATAGTGTCTGTTATTGTCTTCCTATGTTAATAAAATACACACCCGCAACTTCCCGTGCTCGTCCCTCTTCAGCCAGCAGAACGCCCAGCGGAACCGCCTCGACCAGAGCCCCGTGACCTTCCTGTGGTGGCGGACCTGGTTGGACGTGTCCTTCTGTCTCCGTGGTTCACGGTTCAAATAGTGTCTGTTATTGTCTTCCTATGTTAATAAAATACACACCCGCAACCTGCTGAAAAGCCTCCTTCCCGTGCTCGTCCCTCTTCAGCCAGCAGAACGCCCAGCGGAACCGCCTCGACCAGAGCCCCGTGACCTTCCGGTGGTGGCGGACCTGGTTGGACGTGTCCTTCTGTCTCCGTGGTTCACGGTTCAAATAGTGTCTGTTATTGTCTTCCTATGTTAATAAAATACACACCCGCAACCTGCTGAAAAGCCTCCTTCCCGTGCTCGTCCCTCTTCAGCCAGCAGAACGCCCAGCGGAACCGCCTCGACCAGAGCCCCGTGACCTTCCGGTGGTGGCGGACCTGGTTGGACGTGTCCTTCTGTCTCCGTGGTTCACGGTTCAAATAGTGTCTGTTATTGTCTTCCTATGTTAATAAAATACACACCCGCAACCTGCTGAAAAGCCTCCTTCCCGTGCTCGTCCCTCTTCAGCCAGCAGAACGCCCAGCGGAACCGCCTCGACCAGAGCCCCGTGACCTTCCGGTGGTGGCGGACCTGGTTGGGCGTGTCTTGCATGTCCCCGTAGTTGACCGAGCCCAGGGGGTCAAACACCATGAACAGACCGAAAACGGTAAGGCCTAGCTGCACCCAGTTCACGAGGACTATGCCTGGGGACAAACAGATGGTTAAGAGACTAAGAAGTTTAAAGTTTCTGCAGGTTATTGACAAGGGTAGGGTTTTAAAGTTAAAGTAGACAACAATTACAGTAATCTATCAATATATGCATATGAGTTTCATTGGCATTATTATCTCAATTGAAAACCAATTTCGCCGTAATTCTAAAAGCCTACAAAGAAAACAAATTGGTCCTTTTGATCGACAGTAGGAAAAAGTGAAAAGCTATTTATCATCGGTTTTCCATCACGAAAATATAATGCTGCGGACCCACTGCATTGCACCGCACACAAATCGCTGCTCAAAATAAGATCTCTCTTAGCTACTTAGAAGTTCTAAGTTAGAACTAAACTGTTACGGAGAATAGCATTACTCTATAAGTATTAAAATGAGGTGATGCTAATTAAAAATAAACATAATAACAATGCCGGTATCCTTGAAATTCTTTCCTGTTTTTGTTGGATCTACGTGTTTCTATGAAGTGAATTAACCATCTAGTTAATTATAATCCTCTTTGGGAACGTCTACAGAGCGATTACAAAACTAAGCATTGTTTATACAATTTGTCTTCTTGCCTAACAAGATTGAAGAGCTTTACGCATCGTGAGCACTTAAATTGATTTATTAGACGGCAAAATACCATGATAATACACAGCGTACGTCGGACAAAAGAGTCGAAAGCAAATAGGTAATTGGACTAATAAAGATAATGATGATATCTTCTAACAGCAGGCAATTTCATACAACTTCCTACTAATATTTAACGTGAAAGTTTGTCCTCTTTCGCGTAAAAACGAATGCACGGATTTTGATGAAACTTTACAGTAATATAGGTTATACATCAGAATAACATATAGGGTAATTTTTACCGCGGGAATTTCACGGGAAACCGACTGCCACTAGTAGGAACATAAAAATGCCAAGCAACAAAGTAAACAATTTTCACATCGTTAAATAGATTGCTGATAATAAATCAATGCGCCAAGGCAATTTCTTTTCAATATTTTTTTCAGAAAGTCCTTTATTTTTTTCTATACCACGCAAGGCCAAATGTTCTTTAAGTAAAAGTGATTGTTAGCTAAGTGCTATCTTTTGTTTGTTATTCTCAGAGTTATTTAACTATAGTTACAGGATGTCCGCCGACATGTCTGAGGAAATACTCCGAGTCTGTAAACATGTTGACATGTTGTGTCGGTTGTCGCGTGGGCGGCTAGGTCGGGATCCGACTGAGTACACAATTCAGTTACGGGTAAACTAATCAATTTGGAGTGAAACGACCTATTGCAGCTAACTAAGCTTGTCTGGATATAAGGCTTCGGATAGCATAAGCTGGTGATTCAATAAGCAAATTGTTTGTTGGTTGAAATTTGTTTACAGTTCTGGTTTAGAAAATTGAATTTGCTCGTCTTGGCGACTGTTTCGCCTCTGACTTAGTTTGATTTAGGGCTGATTGAACTTTCGTCGTATATATAAAAAATAATAATTTTTTATGTTGATTTTATCATTTTGGTATGTCGTGAAAACTAACAATATTATTTATTGGGCTCTAGATTAAACATCTCTTTAAATTAACATGAATTAATAGAAAATACAACAGGTAGCCGCCATTAGATTCAATCCAAATCCGCGCCCAACGGCAGTCACCTCAACCAGTGATGTCCATCGAATGCTAGGGATGTCCAGTTACCGATTACTTTGTTTTTACCGCTAACAGTCGATAGACAGTGAAAATAAAACTTTCCGCCTAAATTTGTTTGATGCTAAAAACAGCTCTTTAAGTTATTACTTACGGTAAAAAAAAGTGTAATATTAACACATAACTACCTACTGTTTCATAGAGACAGACCTACCGTATCTTCTTTTGGTATTATTAAACAAATTGTTAAATAAAAGAAAGATTTGATAAAAATAGACAAAGTAAAGAAATTTTAAGTAACAATAGGTACGAATGTTTTTGTCTGAAAACTATTACTACTTTGGTAAACTAAGGAATTAGCAGCTTATGTATTATTTATTTATTGTTGCTTTTTGACCTTAAAACGACACACCCCAAGTTTTATGAAGAGTTACATTATGGCTGTTTTAAACTTAGGCAATTTCTTATTATAAACGAAGTTTTTCAACTTTTCATTGACTAAGGCTTTTTCTAATTATAAACAACCGAGTTTTCCTACTTTTCATTGACATTCTGAAGTGTGTCAACTGTCACGCTTGATCGGTGTTATGACACTGACAGTCAAGCAACGAAGGAAAGTGCGTGTGCGCAGAGTTGCACACAACAACAAACAGAGCGAAAAGCGCGGGAAAGCGGGCATTTACTGTTAAAAAGAACAGCTTTAATAACCTTTAAACACAATAAAAAGCTTGCAAATCTCGGAAGGTCACAATATAGATACCAATTATTTATACTTATAAGAACTAAGGAGACCTAAATTATATGGTTAACCGTAAAAAAATTATACCTACCTGTGAGTAGAATCAGAATTAAGTAGAAAAAAATACGAACATCGTGTTCAATCAAGATTTTAATCACGTAATAAAAAAAGCACTATAATATATTTCGTTCGAACTCCTTTTGTTAGCATTCAGATGATAAATTAAATTTTGTTTGACGTCATAGCATAACTACCAACTCACACAGAATAAAACAAAACTATGGATATAATATTATAAATACCTAGTAGGTAACCCACACTGCATAATTTGTATACTTGAGTTGTATTTCTCTAAATATGTAGATATTCAGGTTCTGATACATATAAAAAAATATTAATAAGTACATGTATAAATAATAAGTGAACGAAGCAGGTACTTAATTACTTTATGTATACTCCTATTCGACTTAATAAATTATGTAATAAAAACCAGTATTGTTTTGTAGTTTTAATAGAAATCAAGTAAAGGTTAACTATCAAAACACACCCCTAAATATTAAACGCTTCTTCACACTTATAATTTAAGTATTCAGTTACTTAGATAAAAACGCAATATGTCCATACCACCTGCCTATTCTACGAGTAATATAAGATCTTAAAAAATATTAGCATACGCTCTTTTTAAGACAGAAGATATCAAATAGGTAATTGTTTACAAGGGCACTTTAGGACTGGCTGAGATTCAGGGATATCTTAGACTTTAAGTATAACACACAGTTATAACATAACCAATTAAACAAAACATTAACCACTTTCAAATTATGTCACATTTCAAATTTATATGTACAAAGTTAGGTTGAATCGATTAAATTGCTTTACAGCTACAATGCCACAACACTCACTGATTTTACCTATTTTTCGGACTTAATTTTCATTATCTTTAAATAAGGTTTTAAAGATTAATAAATAGAACCTTTCTTATAAATTAAAATTCTTATTTCCACCACTGACCACGAAAGTTTTGAGTATTAAAGTTGTAATCTTCGCGGGTCTTCTGCGGTACCTATGTTCATTAGAACTATATAGGTTTCTCTTTAAAAATAATTAACACAGTACTAAGACAACCCTGCAGGCTACACGTGCCTCCAATTTACTCAACACTTTACACACTCTCTTCTCAGTATTTTCCAATGTAAATAAACTTAGTTTCCTGCACTAAAGCATACAATAGGTCTTGCACGAGTGCCACAACTTAAGTATTTTATGAAATTTGCACAAGGCTTACCCCGTATTGCAATACATGAACATCTTTTTTTTTTACTTCATTTACCCTGATATATCCTATCATATCTTAGTATTATGTTGGTATAAGAGTAAGACCCCGTTTTCGATGTTTTCAATGGGTAGTTTTGTTAGCATATAACTTGTGTCTTTAGCTATTGTTTCATTGCTATTAATTTTTACAAGAGCAATAATCGGAACATTGCCAACTATCAATATTTAGTGTGTCGTATAGCGCACTTTGGAACTACTAAGGTTCTGTAATCCGCGTTCCTTCGGTATGCAAAACGCTCAACGTACCGTTTACCGTTAAGTATATATATGTCAGAGATTTTAAAATGAATTCGTTTTCTTAAGGTGGTATCATAACAATATGACTTTGACAACTGACAATGACAGCTACAAGGGACTGGACAGACGAATGATTTGTCAGTGGTGCGTTTGTTCAGAGACACATTCTCTCTCAGATCGTCGCCTGCGCCGGTTGTGCGCACTGACTTATCCGACTACAAAAATGGCGGACCACGAAAACACGCACGTGGATTCTAATCTCGAAGAATCTGCGACAGCATCGGTGGGATCGCTTTCACAAACCTTCGACGAGCCTGTTGTACCTCAAACAACCCAAAATAAAGAATATTTCATTTCGGGATATACCTCAAATTAAAACAAATAAACGATGAGTTTCAGAAACACCACGTCGTGTGGCTTCGAGAACAGCCATCTGATGATTCAGGAATGCAAACAAAGAAAATGACCTGGATACCACTTCGACGAAAAATAACCGTCAAGTATTTTTGAAAACTAAGTTGAGTGATTTTGTGCAGGTGAGTATTGAACCAAGATCAGTGTTTTAAATTTATTTTAGATTCTCGTTTGAGTTATGGAGGGTAATTTACAAAAAAAATATTGATGGCAATAATAGAATCTGAGTTTAAATGACGAAATTGTTTAAAAGACTAGTTAACTTTGAAATGTATTGCGAATCGGGCTTGCTTGGGGCTATACTAGCTCGATCGGTATACCTTGGAGGGTAGTCCGTGAGTGCGTCGCCAGCACGCAAAGGTTGACTTTGGAAGGTCAGGTTTCAGGGAAACCATGGAGATATTGGCAACGAATATGAAAGAAGCCTAGTTGTTTAAATTTGTTTTTTTTTACAATTTTAATTCTAAATGGTACGTCGGTATTATGAATTAAGAGCCACAACTTTCGGTTTTAGTTTTGCTTTGTCATTATTGAGTTTTACATAGTGTGGGTCTAAATAAATAATTTCTAGGCCACCCAGACCCAACCACCTTACCACCTTCACATCCTTTCTCTCAGTTTTCTTGATTGCGTAAAATAAAAGATTGCCGAACAATATGATGCTGTGTTAAAAAAAATTGTTTCAGAAAAGCTGCTAGAATAGTGGAATTGCTGAATGGTTTGAATCTGGTAGCGAAATAAAAAAAAAAAAAAAAAAATAGAAACATTGACGAAGTACGCGGCAGTACCCACATTATTAAGTTATAACCGGACACAGCTTTACTGGGTGATGTACAATGTTTGTGATATTTAAGGCTGAGTATGTTCTTAAATTAAATTGTGTTTTGGCGGGAAAAGTTATGCAACCGATTTAGTTACAAAAGTCGCCAGCTGACATAAAATTAGCGTGCACGTAGCTACTATCTACGCCTATCTACCTACCTACCTACCTACACCTTTTTGTTTACAATTGTTCTTTGGTTAGTATTCATTCTCTTGAACTATTTTATGTTTTGCATTTCTTAATTGTTAGTTTAAAGTTAAACCAAGTTATTTACGCCCAATAGAAATTATTGGTTTTTACATTTAGTGTTGATAGATGTTTAATAATGGTATAGGTACTGGTGCTATTAACAACTGTAATTCACACGTGTTTTAATATGTTTCGAGGATACATCGAATGGCGATTACAATAAACCAAAGCTGGAGCCGCGAGGACGAGCAATGTCGACATCAGGACTTAACCCAGCGGTGCAGCAACAGAAAGCGATGATCCTGATTTACGAGCGATGGCGGCATTGCGGTGGCCGAGGCAAGCCAGCGTTCGTACCGAGGTGCTGATTGACGTGTTAGCTGTGAATCTTCCACGGGTTGTCTTGAACGCAAAGGTGAATGGTATTGTTTCTTTTATGATTCTGGTGCTGAATGCTAGTTTGTTAAAGAAAGTTTTAAGGCGTAAAGTTTTAATAGTAAACTATTTGGCAAGGTTGCTGCTATAAACTGGTACCTATTGGTCAAACACGTGTATTCAGCACAGAACAAGTTAATGTCTAGTGACGATCGGTACTAAACCTCTCGATCAGCCTGTGAAGTCCTCAGGCAGTTTGTTTATACGTTCGGTACACCAAACCGTATTATTTCGGATCAAGGTACATCTTTTACTGGTTAGGAGTTCCAAGACCTATGTAAGGAGTGGTCTATTGAGTTCCATGAAATAGCTAGTGAAATAAGCCGCGCTAACGGTCAAGTAGAGAGAATTATGTCGGTACTGACCAATTGCTTTACTATTGCCGAAAACCACGAAAAGAGGTCTTGGAAATCCGTTATTGGCGAAACTCAACTTGCACTTAATTGCACGGTGTCTAAAAGTACTGGTAAGAGTCCGTTACAGCTCCTTATAGGTCATAACAAGAATCCACCTAAACTTAATTTTTGTGTTCCTAACGACGATGAGGTTAATCTGTGCCAAGTCAGACAGGAGGCGAAAAGTAGGATGGACGAGCACGCATTAAAGGATAAGAAACGTTTTGACGCGCTCAGAGCAAAAGTACGTCCTTATAATGTTGGCGACGTGGTTCTTATACAAAAAAATCCGCGAATAATTAAAAAATTAAGTGAAAAGTTCTATGGTCCGTTTAAGATAATGAAAGTGTGTCCTAATGAGCGTTACATCGTTGAACCAATATCTGGAGGGCGTAGTCAATATGTCTGCCATGAACGAATGCGGAAATATCCGCAGAGCTTGCCTGAGGTATCCGATAGTTTGAATACCTGAATTAGTCGTGGTGTAATTGTTGAGATGATTGATTAATCAGTTAAAAGTTGTTTACGATGATCACTTTTTGTTTTGTTTTGATTCCATAGTTATATGGTGTTTCTGTTTATATTCTGTTGATGAGAGCGATTGTTATTGACCAATAGAAGCAAAATAACATTCAACATGTGATCTCATTGTCAATTCAATGCTGTAAAAAAAAAAAATTTTTGAAAGCTTTGTTGTGTGCTGAAAGCTGCTACGCTTTGCTGTGTGCTGAAAGCTGCTACGCTTTGCTGTGTGCTGAAAGGTGCTACGCTTTACTATGTGCTGAAAGCTGCTACGCTTTGCTGTGTAATGAAAGCTTCTACGCTTTGTTGTGTGTAAAATTCTGCTACGATTGGATGTGTGTTGAAAGCTGCTACGCTTTGCTGTAAAATGAAAACTACTACGCTTTGTTGTGTGTAAAAATCTGCTAAGATTGGATGTGTGTTGAAAGCTGCTACGCTTTGCCGTAAAATGAAAACTACTACTCTTTGTTGTGTGTAAAAATCTGCTACGATTGGATGTGTGTTGAAAGCTGCTACGCTTTGCTGTAAAATGAAAACTACTACGCTTTGTTGTGTTTCGAAAGATATTATGCTTTACAGGAATGTTGGAAGCTACTACGCTTTGCAAGATTATGAATGATGCTTTGGCTTATAGAATTTCTGCTACTCGTAGCTGGGCTGTTGAAAGCTGCAACGCTTTTCAGAACCGGCGGAACACACTCTGTCAGAATAAGATTGTTAATTTCTGCGACTGCTGAAAGCTTCAACGCTTTGCTTGCTTGATTCGACGTTAACATTTGATGATGATGCATTCTTTAGCAATGTACTGAAAGCTTTACGCTTTGTAATTTTCTGATGGTTTAATGTGTTGTGATTCTGATTGTTTTTACGCAAATGCAACGCAGGGATGCGTTGAGTATCAGAATGGCCGTGTCAGAGATTTTAAAATGAATTCGTTTTCTTAAGGTGGTATCATAACAATATGACTTTGACAACTGACAATGACAGCTACAAGGGACTTGACAGACGAATGATTTGTCAGTGGTGCGTTTGTTCAGAGACACATTCTCTCTCAGATCGTCGCCTGCGCCGGTTGTGCGCACTGACTTATCCGACTACAAAAATGGCGGACCACGAAAACACGCACGTGGATTCTAATCTCGAAGAATCTGCGACATATATTTTTTTTGAGAGAAGCTAGTAAACGAGCAAGCTGGTCACGTGATGGTAAGTGATCACCGCCGCCCATATACACCCACCATTACACATGCATTGAGGGTGCGTTGCTGGCCCTTGAGGAATTGGGCACCGGATATCGCACTCACCGAACGAAACGCAGGAACATCGTCCCTACTTCACGTCGGTTTTCTGTGCGACGGTGGTATTTCACCGGTCTACAGCTAGACTCTACCACACTTATAATATATGAAATACCAATGTGTAAACATTATGATAGGTAAGTAACTAACTTTGTATCGCGATGCTGGAGAACTTATCAGCGATGACGCAGTCGATCACCTCGCAGAACATCCACATGGTGCCCATCACGTTCAGGCCCGTCTCCGGCAGCACCAGCAGCACCCTGCAATGGAAACACTGCTTTAACACATAGGCAATAGAGACGAAATTTTAACATCATCATTGAGATTTTACTTTTAATTTTGCATTATAAATGCTAATTTATTAATTTTGAAGAAAAAGGAACGCGGGCCTCCGCGCATTACGCGACTGGGACACGAACCCAGGACCTTTGGAAAACCGGTCCAATGCTCTTACCACTGAGCTACCGCGCCGCTACGTTGACCCATCGAAATTTCTCCCAGTATCTCCCAGTCGCGTAATGCTCAGAGGCCCGCGTTCCTTTTTCCAGTATATATAACTTTAAAACATCATCATTATCATTACATAGCACAACTAGCTTTTGCCCGCGGCTTTGCACGCGTTTAATTTGGAGTAAAACCCCTTTCCCTATACTTTGTTATTATGCATGTAAACCTTTATTTTGAATAACTCTATTATAAAAAAAACAGCATCAAAATCCGTTGCGTAGTTTTAAAGATTGTAGCATACATAGAGACATAGAGATAGTAGATAGAGAAAGCGACTTTGTTTTATACTATGTAGTAAAGCAAATTAGCGAATCGTGTCTGTTTGTCTGCTAGCTCTTCTAAAACCACTTAACGGATTTAAATGCTATTTTCACCATCTTTTAGATATTTTTTTCATTCAATTTTATAAATAAAGAACATTCAGGAAAAGTTTTCTTAAGTTAGCTAATATTCTATCTTTCATGAACAACTTTGCGAAGCGTGGGTTTTTTAGTTTTACCTATTAATGTATCAATGGGAATCCAGAGAATAACACAAGTTGGTCGTTAAAATGTGAATGTCAAAAGGCTAACCAAAAAGGCTTTTCCTTATTGTGGTAGAACAATTAGGTATATAATGTTTTTAAACATTAAATTAACGACGAATGAGCAATAAACTCGAAGGTTCAAGGAAAATCAACTTGCCAATTGTAAATTTTTGTGTATTTTCTATTGTATGACAAATTTTCTAATTTTAATAAAATCGACATATATTACTATGGTAATTCTCATACCAGTTACTAACAAGAAATCTTGGCAAGGTTGCAGATGTTGCTAACAGAAGTATTTCAGTCCTTGCTAATGAGCCGACTAATTTCACATAAATTGTAATTTCCAAGCAATTTAGGGGTAATGAGTAATAATATGAATTTGTTTGTACAAAAATTTGCCTGAGAAGCTTAAGTTACAAACTGCTACAGGCACCAAACTTTTATTTAGCGATTGTTAGTAGGTATATATATGTTACGGCTAATACCCGAAGTGCGGCCACACCTAGTTTTAGCCGGTTAGAACATCAATAGGTTAGGTTAGTTAGGTTACTTTTTTGATACCGCCCAAAAAAGGAGCCAGTTTTTATATTTATAGGAATATATTTTTTGTTACAGTTTTTCATATAAAAAACACTTCTAACCGGCTAAAACTAGGTGTAGCTGCACTTCGGGTATTAGCCGTAACATATACATTAACGATGGCATCTGTAAAAATTAACAGTATTAACGAACGTTAACTCCTTAGATCGTAAATGTCGAAGACTATTTATTATATTCAAAATACTAGTATTCAATATATTTTAATTTGATTGTATTCTTCTGTGGCGCTTACAAGGATGCCCGACATCCATATTGCTAACCTAAGTACCTAATTGAGCTTCATGACACCTAATTACTTACGCGGCGAATTGCAATTATAAGTAAACCTCAATTAAAATGAGGGTCGATTACTAGACGTGTGCGTGGTAGCCGATCATTGGCTCGGTATGGCAGACTTCATATTACGAATGAACTAAATTAAATGAACTACCAATTAGTTGGTAGGTTAATTGGTACGATGCTTATTTTTATTGTTTCAAGTTGAAGGGGACAAAGGTTTTTTGGGTTTCCTAAATATTAGCTTTGGTAAGTAGACTTAAGTAAGGAATAGGTTATAGTAATCATAATTTTATGTAGGTACCTACGGTTCTATAATAAAAGTTGATTTATTAGCTTTTCCGAAAAAAAAAACTCATTTGTTTTTAAAATACATAAAGCACTTACCAACCAAAACGTTAACAATACGAAAAAATACATACATGTATAGAATACATCACATCCTACCTAACAAGAATTTAGGAATTGTGCCCGATGTCTGCGAAACGAATGTAGGGCCTCATTGTATCTGCCAAGTCTTGAGTAAGGATAATAAATTGCAACTGGAATCCTCGCTAGCGTGAGCTCAGGGCTTAATGTTCCTACATAAATATAGATAACAGCTCTACAATAAGAATACACATAAATCTGAGACACGTTTACCTGAGACGGCTAAGGCTAGGAATTCAGTCCTACTATGGTTCTAAGCGTCGTCACATCAAAAAAACAAAAAAAAACTCCAGACTGACACACCAATTATGTGGCCCTAAAGTAAGTTGCACTAAGCACTTGTGTTATAGGTACCACATAATGGACTAGGGGAGAACCTAGTTACACCCAGACACGAGCCAATTTCGAAAAGACATTTTTACGAAATTGGCCCGACCCGGGGATCGAACCCGGAACCATCCGATTAGCAGTCCGGTATAGATACCGCTGCACCACAGAGGTCGAAAATAAACAAAAACAAACGTAGCACAAACAAAAACCACAGTATAAAAGACAAGACGTACTTGACCAGCAGCAGCGGCGCCACCAGCGGCCTGGCGTCCACCTCGACTATAGTGCCCCTCGCGGACTGGTGCGCCAGCGCGGCCAGCAGCAGCAGCAGCGTGGCCTGCAGCGCCAGCATGCCGCACAGGTACAGCCGCACGAACGAGCCGCCGTGCCAGCCCTCGGACTGGCACCGCCACGTCACGGGGTACAGGACTTCCACCACCAGCGCGATTAGGACTAGCCTGGGGAGGAAAGGAATAGGTTTTATTAGGAACAAATGACCAGTGGGGACCATACTAGACGCAGCAACATTATTCGGCAATTTCATTCAAAATTTTACGCGATTGCGACTCGAAAACCGATTTCGTTCAAGAGTCCCAACACCGATACCTTTCAAAGGTATTGATATTCGAGTTAGAGGACACCCCTAGAGCTCGGTTGTCATACATATACTGATATGAACATAAATTTTTTTAAGCTACAATTATTGGTAGAACTGGGTATTTACAAGACTTGGGATTGCAAGAGATGTAGCAAGAACTTTTAATGTTATATATTTTTTAGTTTTTGATTTAGTCTTGCTATTTTCTTCGATGTTAATGCCCCATAATCCAATTCAATATGTCACCATAAATATTTATAAGGGAAAACTTTTTTTAAGCTTAACCCGACTTAGACCAATAAAGTCAACAGCTTTCAACAAATTTTGGGTTCAAGGTAAAGTTATCCACGTTTGTTTCATCGTAAAAACGTTGCAATTCCATTACGTAAAAGCCGCCAGTATTTTACACGCACACCGCGCGTACTCATTTACCTATTTACCGCAACCGACTTAGAAATGTAAAATCATCGTACCAGTTTCCATATTTCTCATATTTTAAGAGTTCGAATCGATGTCAAGGTCAACATTAAACGTTAGGTTATATTTAGATAGCGTTTATATTTATTGGTTGATTTCATCTAACAGAACCTTCAACCCAAAGAATATCGATTGTTTAAAGTATTCGTGATTTTGGTAAAATGAATAATCATTTCTTATTGGTGCTTCAGGCAATGATTGATAATGTAGGTATGTTACACTTGTTCCGTCATTTGGTGTTTTGGGATTTTAGTGCAAGGACTAAAAGTTAAACATACCTAGAAAAAAAAAATCTAAATCAAATCTAATAATAACAGCAAGTTAGATTTGCATGAAAATTTGTAAAAAGATAACATAACCAAAAAAGAAAAAAGAAGGAATTCAAATTAAGCTTTATTCTTTTATTTAAATATTTCAATCAACATTGCGCAAAAATTAGTTCGTAGTAAATAGCGCCACGGGTATTTAAAATTAATTAAACACATGCGAAACTGCGGACGATATACTTGCTAGTAATTAAAAAAAATAAAAAAAATACGATGAGTGCATTGTCTAATTGTTACGAAAATAACGAAAGCGTAACGCACAAAAGTATCCACTTAAGAAATAAAGATGTAAAAGCGACATTATTGAGAAAAAAGTTAAGGTAAAACTTATAATTTTATTTGGATATATTTTCCCGGTCATACTTCTGTGACATGTGGTAGGTATGGTGCTATGAAAAAAAGATTCTATGGGATATAAAAAAACGTAGTATGATTTTAACCGTTGTTTCATTCCTATGGAACCTACGTACTTTTAAAGTACATCATTATTATTAAGTCAAAACGTAGATACTTTTTGTAGAAGTCAGTGCAAAATTAGAATAGCTTTATATATCTTATTCATATAAAAATAAGACATATAAAGCTATTCTATTTATATAAAAATACTAGTGGCAGCCCGCGACTTCGTTCGCGTGGAAGTCGGTTTCCCGTGGGAATGAGAAGTTTTCCCGCGGTAAAAAGTACCCTATGTGTTAATCTGATGTATAGCCTATATTACTGTAAAGTTTCATCCAAATCCGTAGTAGTTTTTACGTGAAAGAGTAACAAACATCCATGCATCCAAACATCCATACATACTTACAAACTTTCACGTTTATAATATTATTAGGATTTAGTCTAGTAATTGAACCAAAATGCTAAGTTACGATCGTCCTTCCAAGATTATCGTAGGGTTTTTCCTAAAGGGTCACTGGAAGTTTTCATAGTCACGTTTCAAGAAAAATCGTGTTTGCTTTTTACTTTTTATATTAAGGAAAGTCTAAAACGTTTTAGTAAAGATTCCTTTTGTTTTACATTCAAAAAAACTGCCTTTGCTTTGAAGTTATTAAAATTAAAGCTTTATTTCGTACCAGAATAAGCTTGACTGTTTATTATTTTATCATAACAAATGAAACCTCTGAATTAGTATTCAACCCGCTTCCTTTTTCCCGAGGCTTTGTTTTCACGTATTAAATAATTTATTGTAGATTTATGGCTTTAGCGATAAAAATAAAACTTTTTCTAGGCCTCCCCATTTATTTGGAATTTATATTAAGAATTTCAGTCACCGTTAAACTGACGTACTCAAAAGACTTTTCATTATAAGAACATAGTGTTTACGAATGTAAATGACATTCGTTCGTCAAAGGAAAAACAAACAGTTTGTCTAGCAACCCAGCGCAATCAGTCATTCTATTCAAAAGTAACGCAGCGAGTGTTTTTAGCATAGAGTACTGTAACCAATAGAGGAAGCACTCGTCTGTCGAGATTACACTTTATATGGTTTATTCTGTGACAGTTAGTGCCAATGAATGCCCGTGACGCGCACTCGCGTAATTTCAGCCGATCGAACGGGTCGGTGACATTTCGGACCAAAAAAATTCGGACACCTTCGCCAATGTATGGATTTTCAATTTTAATATTATTTTTTTCCATACATTGTTGAAGGTGTCCGAGTTTTTTTGGTCCGAAATGTCACCGACCCGATCGAACGCCTGTTTGCAAATTACGGCAGCTAAATTCATATTGACCGGCTTACAACACTCCGCGCGACTAATAGCAATTAGGGGAGCGAGGGGCTTGTTGTAACAGTTTTCAGTAAAACTCGTATATCTTGATATCTATTGATTCAATTTCTACTAAATAAAGATTGATGGATACTGTAACTCTTCCTCTACCAAATCAAGTGAAAATAATATCATAACTATTGGTCATTATTTAACAATCAATTATTTTCTAGAAGAAGTGCGGTGTTACAACTTACCTCGTGCTTGGGGCAAGTTGTAACGTCTCCGGGGCAAGTAATAACGACAATAAAAAACGACATTAATACCTCTAATCATTTATTCTTTATTTATTTTTATCAAAATTGACATCTTTCCAAAGTAAGTATTATGTAATTTTTATCAAAAATCAACTCCAATACACTTTTTTGTAATCAACACTTAAAAATTAGGTAATTAAGAGTTTTAATTAGTCAAACATTACTTATAATCATAATAGCACTTTTAAATCACAGTAAGTAACAACATTATTTATTTCTAATACACTCTATCCAATCTTTTTCTTTGTATCTGTGTAAGCTTCACCACATACCAGACAATGCATATTGTAACATGGTACAACAAGCCCCGGGATTTTGTTACAACTAACCCCATGGTATGATTTTTAACATTTATCAACATAACTATTTAAACAATTTAGCAATCATAAAAACTGTTACACATTATGAGAGATAGATAAATCTGAATGGAAATAAGATAAAGAAAATTTGAAATTAGGAGATATTTGTGCACGATCTAGCTTTTACGGGCGGCTGGCGAAGGTAAGTACTGTAGCGATCAGGGTGTTTCTAATGTTTCTATAAATGTTCAAGTACAGGCCGTCCCAGCTGAAGGTCGTGGCGAAGGGGTGGTTCCAAAGAAAGACGCTTTTCAATAACAGGCGAGGGGCTGAGAGAAGTATTTTCTATTTGTTTTCCTATTTGGAGGCTTGATTTTCTATTGCTGCGATTGACTGAGACTGAGACACCGATGCTCTCTTCGGCCTATACGTATATGAATCTAAGCAATACCTTAAAGAGAGCCCCGGTTTATCGAACTTTTTTACTTATCATTTTCACTATGCTAATCGTCTATTTTTATCTTTCTCTCAGCCCTACGAATCTTTATTTATCAAATTTAACCTTAATACTATAGATTTTAACACAATTAATCAATTAAACTTAAAACTATACACTATAAAACGATATTAATTACAATAAACTTAATCCTAAACTCAAATATGGCGATTGTACACACTTTTTCCTAACAATAACTTAATTCTAAGCTTAACTATGGTCGTCGTGCACATTTCTCCCGCCGTGGTGCGATGGTTGACTCAGCGCGCCAGTTCCTTCCGGTGTCACGACGGTCGATGCAGGTAGAACCACGAGCTTTCTAACAGGCCGAAGCAGGATTCCCGTGCGAGTCTCGATGTTTGCAGTACGAATGATGCCGTCACGTCCTGGATACACCTGGATCACGCGGCCGCGTGGCCAAACGTTGCGAGGTAGGTTGGAGTCGGCAACTAACACCAAGTCTCCAACGTTCAGGGGTGCTCCGTGTCCGTAAGGCTCCCGCCGGTTTTGCAATTCCGGCAAGTATTCTCGTATCCAGCGGGCCCAAAAATGATCGGCCAGTTTCTGTGCTTGTCTCCAATGATGTCTACTGGCTATATCGGCTTCCGTGAAGACCCCTGGACATTGCAAACGGCCCGATCCTCCTAATAAGAAGTGATTTGGGGTCAAGGCTTCTTGGTCATCGGCATCCACGGAGATGTGAGTCAGCGGGCGGCTGTTTACGGTGTACTCCGCTTCGCAGAGTAATGTTGCGAGTGTCTCTTCATGTGGATGACGTTCGTGCAATGTAGTAAACAGCGCAGTTTTCACCGAACGGACGAGTCTCTCCCAGGCTCCTCCCATAAACGGAGCACTCGGAGAGATGAAGCGCCACTGGATGGAGTAATTAACGGCTTCTTCTCGACTAGCCTGCAGAGCGGATTTTCGTAACTCGATATCTGTTCCTCGGAGATTGGTCCCGTTGTCGGACCATATTTCTTTGGGCTGACCTCGCCGGGCCATCATGCGTCGCAGCGCTAGAATCGCGGAGTCGGTGGACAATGTAGCTGCTATTTCCAAATGTACTGCTCGAGTGGTGAGACATGTAAATAATGCCACATATCTCTTCTGATGTTGACGACCAACGGTCACGCTGAGTGGTCCAAAGTAATCGAGCCCGGTGTAGGTAAAGGGTCGATGATGGTGAGCAAGCCGGCACAATGGTAGGTCCCCTGTAGGCGGAATGGGGGCCTTCGCTCGACGTAAACGGCAGTACTGGCACCACTTGACGATATGGCGGATGATCGGTCGAGCTCGCAGCACCCAAAAGCGTTGCCTCAGTTCGTTCATCACGATCTCCACTCCTCCATGATGAAGTGTGCGATGTACCCAGCTTGCGTATAAACGCACATAAGGATGATTGCCGTCCAATACTGTTGGATTCTTCTGTTGTTCTGAGATCTGCTCGGCGGCGGCGATCCGGGACTTCAACTTTAAAACTGATGAGCTTCTATCGTAGATAAGTGTTAACTGTCGTAGACGGCTATCTTTTGTCAGTGGTTCATTTCTTTTAACTTTCTCTATTTCTTCTGGAAACGAATCTTCTTGAGATGATTGTATCCATAATAATTCAGCGCTCCTGATGTGCGATGCTTCTAGAGTTAGAATGGTGTCAGGAGAACGCTCGATTTGACGGGAAGTAACTGTGTTCGGTTTCAACTTCTGTTTCAGCCATGTCGGGTCCTTTTCTTTGTTTCTAGAGGTCCTCTTGTAGTTGACGATATCTGAGTCCTTCTTTCTTCGAATCAGTTCTATAAATTGGATTACTCTGGCCGTGGTTCTGATCAAACGAAGCCATGACGAGAACCGTTTGATATCTGGTAGAGCTTCAGTTAACTTATTTTCAGTCTTTTGTTGGGTGACATGCACGCGCTCTTCTCCTGTTTCAATGTTGTCAGTGACTTCCAACTTCTCCTTGGGCCAGTTGTCGGCAGGGCTGTACAGAAACTCTGGGCCTGTGAACCATCTATGCTTCTCCGTGAAGTCGGTAGGCACCTCTCGGGTGGCGTCATCGGCGACATTGTGTTGTGTGGGTATCCATCTCCATTCGCTGGCTTGAGTTTCTTCCTCTATTTCTGCGACTCGGTGTGCGACGAACGATTTGAATGAACGTGGTCCCGCTCGGAGCCAGGTTAACACGGTCCTTGAGTCGCTCCAATAATATCTTTGATCAGGCTTGTGTTGGTATTCTTCAGCGGTGGTGCGTGCCAGGCGGCTTCCCAGTACAGCTGCTTGTAATTCGAGACGTGGTATCGATACGAGTTTTAGTGGCGCCACTCTTGCTCTGGCTGCGGCAAGAGTCACGTGTACTTGTCCATCTTCATCTACTATCCGCCAGTAGACTGCCGCTGCGTAGGCCTTCTCGCTCGCGTCCACGAATGTGTGCAGCTCTCGATGCGTGGCGTGACCGTAGCCCGGGTGACATCTGGGCAGGTTGACGTGACGAAGTTGTACTAGATGTCGTATCCAGCTGTGCCATTGTGAAGCAAGCGGCGGTGGTAGACGTTGATCCCAGTCTATTCCCAATCTCCAGGCTTCTTGTAGCAGTTGTTTGGCTTTCACAGTTATAGGTGATGCCAGGCCCAATGGATCAAAAAGAGACATCACGGTGCGGAGCGCTTCTCTCTTCGTAGGTGATGACTCGCCGTCCATCTGTTCCGTTGTCACTCTGGCGAAGTTGAGGTTGAAACCCAGGGTGTCGGTGGTAGGTCGCCATATCAAGACGAGGATCTTTTCTTCGGGTTCTTGCTCTAGTGTGACGTCTCGAACGAGCACAGGTTCGGCTTGATGAGCTTGTAACAGTTCTTGACGATTTGACGTCCATTTGCGCAGGTGGAAGTTTGCCTTCGTGTGTACTTCTCGAACTTCTTTGGTGATACGGACGGCCTCTTCGATTGTGGTGAAGCTTTGTAAGTAGTCATCCATATAGTGATGATGGATGATTGCTTCCGCCGCGTCCGGGAACTTCTCGCGATGTTGTTCAGCGTTGTGGTTTTTTATATACAACGCCGTACACGGTGAGCTTGCGGCTCCGAAGATAACAGATTTCATGCGATATTCGATGGGTGGTCCCTCCCGCCGGTGTGGTCGCCAGAGGAACCTCAGAGCGTCTCTATCTTCTTCATTTATCTGTATTCGAAGAAACATTTCTTGTATATCGGCAGCCACTGCGATGGGGTATTGTCGAAAGCGCATCAGTACACCCGGCAGCGATTGAAGTAGGTCTGGCCCCGATAACAGCTGATCGTTGAGTGATGTTCCTCTTGTTCGGGCTGCTGCGTCGAACACGGGTCGCACCTTCCCTGGCTTCGCTGGATGAAGTACCGGAAAGTGAGGCAAGTACCATGTGCGTCCACTGGTTGGTGCGGTATGGGCCACTTCGGCATAGCCCATCTCAAGTAACCGGCCCATCTGTGCTTCATAGGCCAGCCTCAATTCCGGCCTCCGGTCCACCTTCTTCTCTGTACAGTACAGGCGTGTGAGGGCTTGATCATAGTTGTTCGGCAGGTCGATTGTGTCAGTCTTCCATAACAACGCTGTACTGTACCCGCAGCTTGGTAGCTTGACAGTCTTGTCTCTGAGTATTTTTAGGGCGCGTTCGTCAGGGTCAGCGCGCGTCGATCGAGGTTCCACTCCCAGTGATTCTATGGCGAAGTGTCTCTTCACTGTTTCTTCTAGTCGATCTTTGACTTCATTGATTCTGTAGACGTGGTGTACTGCGTGGCCCAAACTTCTATTCATCTGGCCATGGAGAACCCAGCCTAAGGGTGTTTTCGAAGCGACTGGTTCTTCTGAATTGCCTCGGCGTACATCATGGGCAAGTAGCAGCTCCCAGTTGTCTTGACCAATCAGTATCGAAGGCTGAGCTTCTTCGTACTGGATCTTGTGCACGATGTCTTCGAGGTGTCGATACTTTTGCAAATCGCTGTTCTTCACTTCTTGACCGGCCAGTTTGAGATGCTTAATGGTTCTTCCACGCAGCGTGTGTTGTTCATCTTGACCTTGCAGTTGCAGCGTGATGCGTTGTGATTCTGTTCTATTTATTCTTGTGCCGGCGATCGCTTCGATATTGAGTGGATCAACTGGACCTTCGGCACCGACGCGTCTTGCTAGGTCTTCATCTATAAGTGTGACTGTGGAGCCATCGTCGAGCAGGGCGTACGTCTTTTCGATCGACTTCGGTCCCATGACTGTTACTGGCAATATTTTCAAGTAACTTGATGCTGTAGAACGGCTTGTGCAGGCGTTAGAGACTACTTCCGTCTCTTCCCCTTTCGGTGCATAATGTAGGAGGGGATGATGAGTCTTCTGGCAATTATCTATGCCGCAGGTCTTCGTCTTGCAGCGATGTGAAAATCTTTTGTATTGTAGACAGCGGAAACAAAGTCGGAATTGTTTGGCCATTTCCCATCTCTTATTGCTGGTAGCTTTCTTGAATTCTTCACATTCAGGTGCTGTAGTATGTCCTGTTTGCTTGCATATGTAACAGGAACGAACTTGATTTTCACTCACTACATGGGTACGCTGTGGCTTCGCCTTGAAGACAGTGCGCGACAGTGGCACTGTTTCTCGAGTAGAGGCAGTTATATTCTCTGGATCGGCGTACCTTCCACATAGATTGGATTCTCTCGTCACGAAGTTATAGAACTGCAACAGGTCTGGTTCTTCTATGGGTTGGTCTTTTGCGAAGTCGAACCATCGATATCTCAGCGATGGTGTTAATTTCTCGGTCAAATGCTTCACAATCTCCGGATTGTACAGGTAGTACTTCTTTTTCAATGCTTTGAGTGTTGCAATGCTATTCTTGACTCGACCGGCGAATAAGCAGATATCCTTTGGTGTATCTGTAGTTCTCGATATATTCCGTAGTCCTTCCAACGTTGCTAGTGCGATCGTGTCTGATCTTCCGAATCTTGTTTGTAGCTCATCGATGATGTCGTTAGCTCTTGTAGTCGATATGAGTAAGCTATCGACGGCTTCTCTTGCTCTCCCTTTCAATGCTCGTCGCAGACGTGCAGTGTTTTCTGTGTCGGTGAAGTACCCCGCTGTCTCTCGATATGTGGCGAGGAAAGATAGCCATTCTGTGTGACAGCCGGTGAAAGTTCCCAGTTCCGCCATATATTTCGATGTCACTGGGCCTGGAACGGGTTTGGCTGCCATCGCTATAGCATTAGCCAGCTCTGTAAGGTCTATCTTCTGTTCTTCTCTCTTGGTAGAGACGGTAGGCACTTCTGGTTTAGCTGCAGATACTATTGGTTCGGACTTCTTTTCGGGCGGCTGAACCGGCTGAATTTCTGTCGATGTGTGATGGTTCAGCCACTCGGTGACTCGTGCTTGACCACCAGATTCATTTGTGAGTACTGAACCGTCGTCATCAGATTCTTCTGCTTCTAATACTTCCAAGTTCGCTTCGGCCAGTTGTAGTTTCCTTTTGGCCACTTCTTGTTTTGCTCGTGCTATTCTTTGTTTTCTATCAGATTTGTTCGACGCAGATTTAGCCTTTATGTCTTGTTCCGTGGCAGTCTGAACAATCTCAGAAGGCGAAATTGGAGATACTTCGTGATGAATTGGATACGATGGTGCTGTATGCGGCGGTTCCTTTCTGGCGTCAGCAATAGTCTCTCGATCTTCCTCTGACGATTGTTGATGGTCATCAATCCGCTGCCTCCCTTTTCCCGCAGCACTCCTGGTTATTGGCATTCTTAGGTCTTTCACTAGGTATCCGGCTCGAAGGACCAATTTAATGTGCACGATCTAGCTTTTACGGGCGGCTGGCGAAGGTAAGTACTGTAGCGATCAGGGTGTTTCTAATGTTTCTATAAATGTTCAAGTACAGGCCGTCCCAGCTGAAGGTCGTGGCGAAGGGGTGGTTCCAAAGAAAGACGCTTTTCAATAACAGGCGAGGGGCTGAGAGAAGTATTTTCTATTTGTTTTCCTATTTGGAGGCTTGATTTCTATTGCTGCGATTGACTGAGACTGAGACACCGATGCTCTCTTCGGCCTATACGTATATGAATCTAAGCAATACCTTAAAGAGAGCCCCGGTTTATCGAACTTTTTTACTTATCATTTTCACTATGCTAATCGTCTATTTTTATCTTTCTCTCAGCCCTACGAATCTTTATTTATCAAATTTAACCTTAATACTATAGATTTTAACACAATTAATCAATTAAACTTAAAACTATACACTATAAAACGATATTAATTACAATAAACTTAATCCTAAACTCAAATATGGCGATTGTACACACTTTTTCCTAACAATAACTTAATTCTAAGCTTAACTATGGTCGTCGTGCACAATATTAAAAACGCAAACCGAAAATTTTACGACTGTACAATTTTATATTACCTGGCAGAAATGAAGCGCATGCACATTTTTGCTCACTGCGCCAACCGGCGGAACACTGGCTATGGCAACATGATGCGGTGCGGTTTATGGGTTAAATCGAGTCAAAGATCTACGCTAATAGTGTTTAAGATCCTGGTGAAAAGAGCCTGTTACTACTTACCCCTGTTACAACAAGCCCCCCGCTCCCCTACAGGTTACATGAGACATCATTATCATTACATAGTATAAATCCAAGTCGCTAATTTGTCTGTTTGTATGTTTATCCGCTAACTCCTCCTAAACCACGGAACGGATTAATTGCGGTATTCGCCATCTTTTAGGATGTTTTCTCATTTAAATTTATAAATAAAGAACATTTAGAGAAAGTTGTTTTAAGCTAGCTAAAAAACAATGTTTCGAGAACAAGTCGGGCAAAATTACACCATTGCGAAGCGTAGGCGGGTCACTAGTGTTTTATAAATTAAAAAAACAGAAAAAGTGTTCCGATAACAGCGGCAACGCACATATTAGATATGAGATGGCAAGGACGGACAATGTTCAAGAGAAAAAAAAAACTAGCTTTAGTTACTTACACACTTATACGTGTAAGCAAATGCTTCTCAGCCAGCAATCACCACCGCATTATCGAAATAAAACAAAAAAACAAACTGCTTGAAAATATGCAGAACAAAATCTCAGTGCTCTCTATTCGTGATAGTACTTCATGGTAACGTTCCGCCACAGTTATACAACCGAGAATATTAAAACTATTTTAGCTGCGCGCGGGGACAAAGTGGAAATTTTACCTTTGACTTTTGGAATTTCACGCCAGCGTTGGAAACGGTTTGCAAACATTCCGAGTTGGATCAAAAGGACCTTTATGTTACCTGTCTTTAATTAAATACTGTGTTATATAGTTTTGCATTATTGTTGTTATTAATAAATATTTATGCCAAACATGCCTATGCCTGACTGAACTCTAATGTTAAATAAATAAAACAATACAACTTGATTAAATGTTAAACTCAAAACCCAATTAAATATCCGTAATTAACCTAAACCATATGCAAAAGAAAAAAAAACGATCAAAACAAACGTTGGTTTAACCTTTCCTGTAAAAAGCTTACTAATTTCTGTAACCTTATCAATCCAATTTGCCAGAAATACGAGACCTTTACCCCGAATTATTGAATTCCGGTGATATTGGATATTCCGTCACACTGAAATGGAAATAGCCTGAAAACCGAGCTTTTATTCAATTTGTGCATACACCAGTAGGGGAACTAATTTATTTGAGACCACGTAGACCGCAGCTATTTATAGAAATAAGCTGGGTTTATAAAGCAGGTAGTTCAGCTTAGCTTTTAAAAGTAATATTTTATTATCCATTTACTTATACATATGCAGAAAAATCTGCGGTTTATCTGCGCTATTTTGATTATAAACCGTTTCAAATAAATTTTGTTTACTTTATTAACTTCAAAGTTTTAAGTATCATTAAAAAACTACAGATGTAGCAACACCGTTTATACCTAAGGCTGTTTTAACAAATTAAAAAAAGGAAAGTCTCAAATCCTATAAAAAGTTAATTCTGCTCGTGTCATGCATTCGCGATTGTAATACGGCGTTTGAAACTCCAAAGTAAAGGAATTAGTGTCTCGTCCGACCTCGAATGCTGGATAGGAGCCTCGCAGACTCTTATAAGATCATCCTGGGAGCGAGAAACGGGAATATTAAGGCAGAAGAATTGTTAGAAATGTTTAAGGTTTAGAAGAATTGTGACAATCCGCGGGGTTAAACATTTGACATGTATGCTATTTATTTCTGATGAAACAGTTCTCTAAATATAAATAAAATTACAAATTTTTTTTACTACATTCATTACGACAGACCCTGTATGTAAGGCTAGAAATAGACGTTATATAGTAGGTTGGAATTACCATGTTAGGCAGTACCATGTTCGGGCTAGACAAACCTTCTTGCAATGGAATTTGTATGGCAGGCCATGCTCGGGATATTACTACGATCAAATGCGTTGCGCGCGAAGGGATTTTAAATCGGCACTTAGATATGTACAAAATAATCAGGAGAGGTTGAAGATGAATATATTGGCACAACATGCGTCGTCCAAAGACTTTCGTAGTTTCTGGACCGAAATTAAAAAACAAAATCATAAGGGTAGTAAGCCGGTTAGTGTAGGTGGGGAAACAAACAGGAGCGCAATTGCAAACAAATTTCGATTGCATTTTAATGTAGCTCAGACAACCACTAGGCAGACGATCACGGGGTCCTCGGTGAGACATTGTATATCGGAAGATGAGGTTATGTACGTTTCACCTAATGACGTTTTGGAAGTTCTAAGGGGTATGAAGCGTGGGAAATCTCCGGGGCATGATGGATTGAGTATTGAACATTTGTTATATGCTGGTCAGTATATTCCTGATGTTTTGGCCCGTTTTTTCAATGTTTGTGCACAACATGAGTACTTACCCGCGGAACTAATTCGTACTATAGTTGTTCCCATACCTAAAAATAAAACTGGTGATACCTCAAGCATGGCGAATTATAGGCCAATATCTCTGGCAACCATCGTGGCCAAGGTGCTTGAACGTCTGATACATAAACACCTGCAGCCCTCCTTGAATATTGATGACGGGCAGTTTGGATTCCGCGCTGAAGTGTCAACGGATCTTGCTATTTTTTCTTTGAAGCAAGTCGTGTCGCAGTATGTGAACCAGGAAACAAGTGTTTACGCTTGTTTCCTGGATTTAAGTCGCGCTTTTGATACAATCAGTCATGACTTGTTATGGGAGAAATTAGAAAAAAGCAACGTGCAGGCGGGTATTGTTGGATTGATGAGGTACTGGTATACAAACCAGTCTAACAATGTCCGATGGGGACCTGCTATATCTGATGGATATAAGCTGTCATGCGGAGTCAGACAAGGCGGTTTGACCTCTCCAAACCTGTTCAACCTTTACATGAATGACTTGATCGAGGAGCTGAGTGAAACACCGGTAGGGCTTAGGCTGGGTGACAGATATGTCAATAATTTGAGCTATGCAGATGATATGGTTCTGCTCAGCCCCTCGATCAAGGGATTGAGGAAGTTACTTTCCATCTGCGAGCGGTACGCCAGAGAACATGCCTTAGTGTATAATGCAAGGAAAACTGAGTTAATGGTGTTCAGGTCAGGAAGGGGTCCGCACAACGTCCCTCCAGTGTGGGTTGGAGGTCAAATAGTTAAAGTGGTGGAGCGGTTCAGGTACCTTGGCCACATATTAACGCCTGACATGAAGGATGATGCTGACATCGACCGTCAACGCAGAGCGCTCTCGGTTGTGGGCAATATGTTAGCAAGAAGGTTTTTCAAAGCTGATGTGGAAACTAAAAGACATTTATTTAATACGTATTGTCAGAATTTCTACACGTGCCATCTCTGGACTAGATACACGAAAAAGTCTCTGGATGGAATTCGTGTTCAGTACAACAACATCTATCGACACCTGATGGGCTTAGCACCATACTGTAGCGCCTCTGGAATGTTTACAGAAGCAAGACTGAACACGTTTCACGCCATCCAGAGAAGCCGAATCGCTGGTTTCATGTCCAGAGTTGGCACGTGTAAAAATCGTATTGTTAAAGAGCTGTCGGACAGGTTGCATACTAGCTCTATGTATAAAAAATGGCTTGAGATAGCGACCTAAGTAATTTTATTTTAGTTATCTTTTTATTATTATTTTTTGTTAAGTTATTGTTTTTTTTTTTTTTGTGATATCTTTAGTTATAATGTAAAACAATATGGACTATCTAGTCTGAAATAAAGTTTATTATTAAAATAAAAACTCTACCAGTTATCAAGGTTTAAGCAAGGTTTAAAAAACATAGTCTGTTATTGAGACCGGCTGTTAGAAGTGCAAACTGTAGTTAAATAAAATCACAAAATTAGATATGTAAATTTTTTCTCTTATTTTTGGTGTAAATATGATTAACAGTGCGGAATCACAGACGGTATAAAATAAAGTCCGTAAAAAAATGTATTATAAAAAAAATAATTAAGTATGATGCAATTTTGTCAATTTATACACATAACCTCCGGAAGACAAAACAAACACGACAAAAAAAATTTTTGTCTTCAGTCATAGATTACAAACAAATATATATCGTTGCTCTTGTATATGAATCAAATCAAATCAAAATTCTTTTATTCATCATAGATATGTCGACTTTAAGTACCAAACCGTAGACCGAGAGAAAAAAGCCGGCGGAAAAAAACACAATACAATCATAATTTAGAATTTAAAACGTGTACATTCAGTGAACATATAAATTATTTTCTCGTACCTGCCCGCTCACTATAAAAGTTGAAATGATTTCTAGACTAGACTTTAACATAAAAAGGGGTTGGTCGAAACTCACCACGTTTGGCAGAGGTACTCGTATGTGCAGTGTTACGTCGTTTGTTCATACATTACATACACAGTAAGACGCTGCTGACTGTTCTTACTAGGCTACACGGCTATCATGTGAGCCAATCGCAATAGATTGTCATTTTTTTACTGATATAATGTAGGAAAACCGTCTTTGTATTGCGAATTATGTATCAGCCAACGTAGCGACATTAATTCTCTGTCTAATAAACCTTCTGCATTGCCAAAGATTTTTACACTTTACGGAATTATCAAAAAAAGCGATCTCGATTCCCGTTAGCCAACGTACTAACCCAACTAGTTGGTTATTCCCTTGCCTCCTCTTACTTTAGTAAAGATGGTCTATTTATATCCCGGAGAAAGCAAATTATTCCCAAACCCCCGATACAAATTGAACACTGTCAGTCACCCAGCAATCTTCCATCCCAAGTGGCGTAAGTAACAAATCCTTTGGTAAATTATGTAAATACGACCGTTATCCGGTAGCCGGCAGGTTCCCGCGGGAAATACCCGGATGTGACGTCATAGTCGACTATTAGTCGGGTTGGTTGGCGTTCATTAGATAGTTGGATTTTGGATCGGATTCTAATATAAGGGTTATTACGATCTCTGTGGGGCATCGGTATGATAGCGGTTGGTTTCAGTGTTTGATATACGGATCAGGACAATTAACTAATTGTGTATATTACCTACTTGAGTTGAGTTGAGTCTGGCATGACACTAACTTGGTTTTGCCGTAATCCACTGTGTGATGCCTATTGTTTCATAATACAATCTTGCGCTTAGATTAGGGCCACATGGTCTATGTCATTCTCTGGAGATTTTTAAATTTACATTTATTTATGGATTAAACATATTTACACTTTTTCTATTTTAATTATAGAAAGTATTAAGGTACGAGTCGGTATGTCTAAAAACGAGATGGCAAGCAAGCTCTTTGGGTATAGGATGCCAATTAGCTTATTTTATATTCAATCTTATTATTGAAAAACGTTGTAATTAGTACCTAGTTTCTGATGGTTTCATGGCTAGATAATAAATTGCAAAATATATATAAAACAAGTTTGTTTATTATGTGATCAATAAAACTTATAAATACGGATATGCTCGTGCCAAGGTATATAAAAAAATATAACTTGCTTGGTTGCTAATTTGACATGACTAAGCATCTATAAGTAAAAAAACGGAAATAAACTGAAGAAATAGTTTTGATTTATTGACACGTGTTTTATGTTATACCTGCATTTGTTGTTATTTTGATATACAGGGTGTTTGGAGGGTGAGTAGCCAAATGAAAATGGTAGATAGGTGAGGCTATTAGCTATTGACTTCCACTTATTAAATTGCAATTTGGTTCAAGTTTTAGAATTTATTCAATTTTTAGGATTTTCCTAAGAAAATCCCCGATTTTCTCATTAAAAGACCAATATATTTCTTATTTATTATCGGAATTAAACGAAAATAAATTTAATTTAAAGCCCAATACTGTTTTATTCAGATGTAATCATAAATTAATACAAATCATCTCATATAAAGTTACAGTGGGTTCATAAACTTTGCGGAACCAGTGGGAAAAAAATGTTCAGTCAACTTTCCTATGCAAAAAAATATAAAAATTTAAGGGTTTGAAAATTTCATTTGCTTTTAAAAACTTCTACAGTTAATACACTTTATAATGATATGCTACATGTAACATAAATAATTAGAAATCTCAACAAAAATAGTAAGTTAGTCCTTAAAGACGCCTGGTAACGAAGATACAAACCCGTTCAATTACATATGTAGTTCAAAACTTCTGTCTCATTCTAACAAAGCTATGCCTATTGTGTTACATCATTCGACCTCCTCTTTACTTTTCCTGCCTCGAAGAGAGAGAGAGAAAATAGAAATCCGCTCAGCGCAGATTCTCGGTGACTTACACTTTTCTACAGTCGGAGTAAGATGCTGCTTGAAAAAAGTCATGACCAACGGTAGCGTGGCCTTTGCGCATGCAAGAAAATCTCATTACACAAGTTTTTTTTGTTTTTTTTTTATTTACTGGTGAAAGATGACACTTGAAAATAAGCTATTATCTTACTTTTGTTTGTCGTCATAGCCAACGGTAGCGTGGTCTTTTCGCATGCAAGCAAATATCATTTCACAAGCTGAAATTCATGTATTCACGGAGACTGGATCTAGGAGTTTCTTTTAGTTCGCCCTTGTCTAACCCCAACCATCCTTCTGCTATTTGCGACCCTCGCAACAGGCGACCAAAAAACAATCGTCCAACGAACGTCGAACGTCAAAAGATTAACGTAAGGAACAATCTGCTTTCTCCAGCCCGCGCCTGCTACCGACCCCGTGGACACGGTAGTGGTAACAGCCTTAAGTCTTCCCTATAAATACACCGCTCCAACCGGCAGGTGCGACATTAAACATCCGGTTTCCTTGACTATTAGATCCGAACCCCGTTGAGTTTCTTGCTGGGTCTTCTCAGAGAGAGGCCCCTAAGGGAAACAGTGTAGTGGAAATGATCGCGACGCCCTGAACTGAGGTCCGCATCCAACTAGGTGGCCTTAGTAGTCGCATAGTTTTGTGAAGTTATAAAGTTTTCATATGGGCCGCCAACAAACTTCAGTCGGAAAATAAAATAAAAAATTATACATGAGGTTAGCAAACAAGAAAAGTGTTGCCTAGTGACAAAATAGATAACACAATATGCATAGCTTTGTTAGAATGTGACAGAAGTTTTTAACTACATACGTAGTTTAACGGGTTTGAACCTTCCTTACCAGGCGTGTTTGAGGGCTAACTTACTATTTCTGTTGAGATTTCTAATTATTTATGTTACATGTTGCATATCATCATAAAGTGTATTAAATGTTGAAGTTTTTAAAAGCAAATGAAATTTTCAAACTCTTATATTTTTTTATTTTTTTTCGCAGCAAAGTTGACTAAACATTTTTTTCCCACTGATTCCACGAAGTTCATGAACGCACTGTAACTTTATATGAGATGATTTGTATTAATTTATGATTGCATCTGAATAAAACAGTATTGGGCTTTAAATTAAAATTATTTTCGTTTGGTTCCGATAGTAAATAAAAAAAATATTGGACTTTTAGTGACAAAACCGGGGATTTTCTTAAGAAAATTAAAAAAATCGAATAAATTCGTAAAATTGAACCAAAATGCAATTTAATATGTGGAAGTAAATAGCTAATAGTCTCACCTATCCACCATTTTTATTTGGCTACTCACCCTCCAAACACCCTGTATTACTAAAATAAATCTCAACAATAAAGTAGCCGTGTATTTGATTTCAAAGAACGCATTTTTTGTTACTTTTATTTATTTTATTATTTTTTGTTTTTCGATTTTGTTTCCAGTTATTTTTAACTAGCTGGTGCCCACGAACTTCGTTTCGCCAACTTAGAAGAAGAAAATAAGTCTATTCAAGTAATTGTGGCACCTTACACACTAAAATACAATAGGCAGCTGGCGCGCGTGGTTTTTCTTTGGTCTGTGGTACTTACGTAATAATAATTATATCAAAAGTAGATAGGGAGAAAAAAACAGAGTATGTAAGTAATTACATTTCAGTGTGCAATGCAACACAACAATGAATAGGTCACGCCTCAGCATATATCTATCACTTTACAGAGATAGACGCTGTTTTTCAGTCGCGGCTAATTTGTCATCGAGCGGATTCCAAGAGGAGGAGTAGGTACGTTTAATTTTACTTTGGTAGGTTTCTTATGTAAGTAGGTACTTTAGATTAGACAAACCATGTACGTATAGTTACTTGAGTTTTAGGTCTGATTTTACTTAATTTAAGCAAGATCAGAGGAGAAGAGATGAGAAACATGTTTAGGCTGATGACCCAGATGTCAATGCCTTAATTTAATTTTAAAAAAAAAATGTCTACGCATGCGCAATGGATGGAGATGAAGCAAGATGGAAGCAAGAAGGACGGAAGGAATGCACATGTTTTATTCCTTTCATTTTTCGTAATATTGTTATGGTTTTTTGGATGTTTGTGTGTATTATCATTATTTATCTTAGAAAATTATAGAATTTATATTATTATTAGATTAGATAAGATATTAGATAGTGTAATGATGATATATTAATGTGTAATCTCAATAAATTAGTCAGTTAGTAACCAGCATTCGAGCGTTTCATTCCTCTCGCCTCGTCATCCCTTACATGGCGACCCTGCCATGTTTGGCGGTTTGACTCTCGGGTTTCTTCGGCATTGTGTCATTGTGAATTAAAATGGAACATTATTTTATAAACGATTCGTCTTGGACTGAACATTACCTACGTATCAACTATTTATTTTTTGTGTGAAAATGTGTCGCTCTACACCCGTAAAACCACAACAAGGAACAGAAAACCTAATGACCCAAGTTGGCTATACGAACACAATAAATCAAGATGCTAGTATCTCCATGGTGACTTATCTAAGCCAGATGAACTGGTATGTGTTTATATTCTTGATACTGATGGTGCTCATCATTATTTTTTTGTTGACAAGATACGTGGCAAAATGTTTTAATAAGAAGATTGATCGGCAAGCGGCAATGCAGAACATCAGGTTACGCAGAATTGCCTCGAAGGATGATATGGGCAACTAAACACAGGAATTCTTTTACCTGTAATAAGTGCAGTGCGTAAAAATAAGTAGTGTGAGTGAAAATATAGAAAGTGTGCCGTTATGTTAAAATTCTTCTGACTATTGTGTATGTGCGCGATCGTATTACGCCGTCGGTATTAATGTAAGATAAATATAGTACCTTAAGTCTGTTATGGCTAAGCATTTGCTTATAAAATAATATTTTTTGTTATGGATAGTGGGTTCACTGAATTATTAAAAGAGTTGACAAAAATAAGGACATCGTTAGTTAAACTAGGTTCAAAACGTAGAGTCGGAAATGTTGTTGTTAAAAAGTTAGAGGAAGCTAATGTTTTAAAGCAAAAGTTTGGTTCATTTTTAGATGACGTAACTCCTGAATTGGCCAAATTAAAGGGACCATTATTGGCGTTAGAAATAGAAACTGTCTGTGTTAATTTCGAAAGAATTTATAACGAAATTGTAAGTTTATGTACTGAAGAAGAACAAAATAATTTTAATATGGATTTTGATTTGAAAGTGGCTCTAAATTTATTACCGGTTATGACCGAAGATATTTCAGTGATTAAGCAGTTAATAGATAGCATTGAATATTACGATTCTATTTTAAAAACTGAAGCAAAAGTTAAATTCATTAATTTTATTCTTAAAAGCAGGCTTTCACAAAGTGCTAAATTGAAATTATCACAAAATTATGATACAGTTGAAGCCCTTGTAAAAGATATGAGGGAACGCCTTTTGCCGAAAAAATCCGCGTCTGCCATACAAAGGCAAATGTTGTCAATGAGACAGAATAATTCAAGTATAGATACTTTTGGTTCGAAACTTTCAGAAATGTTCGTCGATCTAACGGTTTCTCAATCCGAAAACAAACCTGAAAGTTTTTCAGTATTGAAATCTATTAACGAACGACAGGCTATTAAACAGTTTGCAGACGGGTTGCGAGATCGCAGATTAAGTACAGTTATATCTGCCAGGAATTATGATTCCTTAAAAGACGCTGTGCAAGCAGCTATTGATGAAAGTAACACGGATTCGTCGATAGAGGCTGACGAAATTTTTACTATGACAGAAAATAACAGATTTCGCAATTTCAGAAGTAGGCCTTCACGGTTTCAAGGCGCCCAGTACCACTACAATAGAGGTATGTATTTTAGAGGCCGTGCTCGTGGTGGCTACAGACAATTTTCTCATCGTGATGCTGGAAGAGGATGGCAAAATCAATCGTGGGGCAGAGGAAGTTCAAGACCACCAAGGGCGAGCTATCAAGGTAACCAATCCAATTTTAACCTGAAAGGGTCACGTTCTCGATGCATTAATGTTCTTGAGGCTCCAGAACAAAATGCTCCAACAACTTCAGCAGAAAATCAGTTTTTTCGAGACTAACGAATGCATTTTAACTTGTAATGATCAATGTCATATTGTCATTCAAAGTAATTTTAATTCATTTTCATTATTAATTGATACTGGTGCATCCATATCTGCCATAAAATATAAACATGCTGTAGAACAAAACATTCCAATCCATAACAAGAACTTTGTCATAAATGGTCTGGGTGGCAAAGTCCATGCAATCGGATATATTGATTTGTCATTTGAATTAAAACATCGTGCGTTGAAACATAGGTTCTATGTATTTGAGACATTGCCATGTAAGGCGAGTGGAATTCTAGGACAAGACTTTCTTAATAAGTACAACGCCTTATTAGATTTTAAACACAAAACATTAACGTTAAGTTTTAATAATAACGACAAAGTTATAACTAATTTAATTATGGGAACAACTTTATTGGATGATAAAAATATTTATACTATTCCAGCTAGGACAGAATCTATTCATTATATTGATACGGATATGACAGAAGAATGTTTGGTGTGTGCATCTGAGATTTTGAATGGAATTTTCATAGCTAGTTCGTTGGTAACCCCTGCAAATGGTAAAATTCCAATTTTAATTTTGAACACTACTGAAAGTAATTTGACCTTAAATAAGATTAATCCGAATATACAAAAGGCTTGTGATTATGAAGTATGTAGTTTCAGTAACAACAAAATTGATTCTAATAGAGTGAAGCAATTATTTTCATTACTTAACTTAAAGGGTTTGAATTTAGAAGAGAAAATGTCTATAGAAAATTTGTGTGCAAAATATTCAGACATATTTTATTTACCGGGTGATATTTTAACGACTACATCTATTTATAAACATTATATTCATTTGAAACCAGAGACAGATCCAGTTTATATCAAACCGTATAGGTTGCCTTATGCACAAAAAGATGAGGTTCAAAGGCAAATTGACCAAATGTTAAAAAATGGTATTATTGAAAAATGTGAAAGTGAGTGGTCGAGCCCTGTTCTTTTAGTTCCCAAAAAGATGGATACAACTGGAGAAAAGAAATGGAGACTTGTTGTTGATTATAGAAAACTCAATAATTCTATAAAAGATGACAAATTTCCACTTCCCAACATCTCTGAGATACTTGATTCTTTGGCAGGTTCTATTTATTTTTCACACTTAGACTTACATCAAGGATATTATAACGTAGAATTAGAGCCAAACAGTCGCAAGTATACCGCATTCTGCTCGGGTCAGTATCAAATGACTAGAATGCCAATGGGATTAAAGACCAGTCCCAGTTCTTTTTCTAGAATGATGACTGTAGCTTTAAGTGGACTTAACTATGAAAAATGCTTAATTTACTTAGATGATCTAATTTGTTTCGGGAAAAATCTATCAGATCATAATAAAAATTTACAGGATATTTTTGAAAGACTAAGGAGAGTAAACCTGAAACTCAGCCCAATAAAATGTAGTTTTCTAAAGAAAGAAATTTTGTACTTAGGTCACGTTGTCTCTTCAGATGGTATACTTCCTGATCCAGAAAAAATTAAAGTCGTGGAAAATTATCCAAAACCAAAAAATACTGACGAAGTCAAGCGATTTGTAGCTTTTGTTAATTATTATCGTAAATTTATTCCCAATTTTGCTGCAATTGCATATCCTCTTAAGAAATTAAGTAAGAAAAATACTAAATTTTTGTGGGATAAAAGTTGTGACGAGTCATTTGAAATGTTGAGACAAAAAATTATATCACATCCAATATTACATTATCCAGATTTTTCAGAAGAAAATGAATTTGTTTTACAAACAGATGCGTCAAATTTTGCATTAGGCGCGGTATTATTAAATAAAGATAATAAACCAATAGCATATGGAAGTCGAGGGTTAAACAAAGCTGAGAAAAATTATCCTATAATAGAAAAAGAGCTACTTGCTATTGTTTGGGCAGTTAAGCATTTTAGGCCATATTTATATGGACGTAAATTTATAATCCAAACCGACCATAAGCCTCTTGTATATCTTTTTGGTATGAAAGATCCTTCTAGTAGGTTAATGAAATTTCGACTAACGTTAGAAGAGTATGATTTTAGAGTGGAATATGTGAAAGGTATCGATAACGCGGCTGCAGACGCATTATCTCGTATATGTATTAGTTCACAAGATTTGAAAGAATTGAATGAGCAAGTTATGAATGTGATGACGCGTGCGCAATGGAGAAAAAATAATCAGGATTCTGAGGATACTACGGTTACTCATGTCGATCGGTCTGATCAGCCGAAAGTCGTAGAAATATGTAGTAAACCTAAGAATTCTGCTGAATTGAGATTTATTGATTTAACAAACTTAAACCGATTAAGACTTAATAATATGATTAATAAAGAAAGTAATATGTTTTGCTATGAGATAAATGGGAATATAATTTATATAAAACCAGCTACTCGATCACAACCGACGCCAAGCGCTTTTGTGAGAGAGCTAGGTAGATTTTGTAAAGTAATAAATGTAGAAGAAATATACGTCTTGAAAAATAGTACTAATAATATATTTGTCGACAAAATGATGCGTGAAATTAAAAATAAAAGTGATTGGTCCGGACCGAGAATATGTATATTAAAAGACGTAAAACGCATAGAAGATAAAGATGATAAGAGGGTAATATTAAATGATTTTCACCTCTTACCTACAAGTGGCCACGCGGGTACGAAGAGAATGTTAAATAATATAAAAAAGTATTACTTTTGGACAGGTTTAGAAAATGACGTAAAGAATTTTGTAAGAAAATGTGATAAATGCCAAAAACAAAAATTTACAACGCATTACACAAAAGAACCAATGCAAATAACTTCAACAGCGAATACAGCTTTCGAAAAGGTTTTTATGGATATAGTAGGTCCATTAGATAAAGATATAAATAATTATTCTTACATTTTAACTATTCAATGTGAACTGAGTAAGTATGTAGAGGCATACCCAATGCAGACCAAAAGTGCAGCAGAGGCAGCGAAGAATTTTGTCAACAACTTTGTATTAAGGTATGGTATTCCTAGTATAATCGCTACTGACAGAGGTTCCGAGTTTATGTCAGCAACATTTACAGAGGTATGTACACTTTTAAGTATAAATAAATTGCACTCTACAGCCTATCACCACCAAAGTATTGGCGCGCTCGAGAACACACACAAGGCATTAGGTAATTATTTGCGCATACAAACTAACAATCAGCCAGATACATGGAGCACGTGGCTACCTTATTGGTGTTTCTCATTTAATACATCCGTACACGCTGAAACACATTTTACCCCATTCGAATTAGTTTTTGGTAAAAAGTGTAATTTACCATCGAATTTACCGAATAATGTTATTGATCCACTTTATAATCACGATTCTTATCCATTACAATTAAAGTTCAGATTACAAACTTCATTAAAGGAAGCTAGAAAAAATTTAATCAATAGCAAATTGACACGAAAATTAAGATACGATCGTAATATCAATCCCGTAAAGTACAAAGTAGATGATTTAGTCTTGTTAAAAAACGAAACTGGTAATAAGTTTAAGAGCATTTATTCAGGTCCATACAAGGTAGTGAGAGAAATACCTCCAAACGTCGAAATTATAAAAAATGGTAAAAACGACGTAGTACACAAAAATCGTACTAAACATTATTTTTCACCTGACACTACTTAATTTTGCATTAGTACATAACGCTATAATACTCGTAGTTATAAAAACATTATATTGCATTTTTTTTCTTTATACTTTGTAGCCTAGTGAAGCTGTTATCAACTATTTTAACAATACCTAAATGTTTATATCATACATATCATGTCATGATTGAAATGTATTTAGTTTAATTTCGATACCTATACATTGTAATTGTAAGCGTATGTATTCAAAAACAATGTTATTATAGACAAGCATTGCTCTTAAATTTAAATTGTTTATTGAAACCTTATTATTACATTCTTATGTCTTTTATGGTAACGTACCTATCTCTTTCATAACACGTGTTGACTTTGTGTTTATTTTAACTCTTTATGTTCTGTATTACTATTGGGTTAATATTAAATAATGAAAATGTAATCAATGTATTCTTATAATGTGGTATGTATAACTTTTATTCAACAAAATAAAAATTGTATATTAATTTTAATTTTGTTTTTCCCTCCGATGGGGATGTAATGATGATATATTAATGTGTAATCTCAATAAATTAGTCAGTTAGTAACCAGCATTCGAGCGTTTCATTCCTCTCGCCTCGTCATCCCTTACAATAGATTAATATTATAATTATGTTGGTACTTTTTTAAATCTCGGTTTCAGTGTAGTTTGCACATCATACTACCACGCACCCCTATGAAATTCACGTGCAAACGTATTTCAAGTTTTTGCCAACCCCCCCCCCCCTTTTAGGGGTTGTTTTTATTACCCTATAACCTGGTCCATAATTTTCTCTACATAATAGTAAAAGTTTCATCAAAATCCGTCCAGCCGTTTTCGCGTGATGCTCAGCCAAATAAACAGATAAACAGACAAACAGATAAACAGACAAAAATTCTAAAAACTATTGGAACGTGTTCTGTTATCAATTTTAAGTATCCCCAATAAAATTTTTTTCGAATATCTTTTATGTACAGACTTTCCATCCTCTTCAGCTTTATTATATGTATAGATAAGCTCAACGATCTATGTATATGTTACGGCTAATACCCGAAGTGCGGTTACACCTAGTTTTAGCCGGTTACTAGACTTTTTTATATGGAAAACTGTAACAAAAAATATATTCCTATAAATATAAAAACTGGCTTCAATCATGAGTCGACGCTACGCGGGACTCCTTTTTTTGGCCGGTATCAAAAAAGTAACCTACCTAACCTAACCTATTGATGTTCTAACCGGCTAAAACTAGGTGTAGCCGCACTTCGGGTATTAGCCGTAATAAATATCATTACATAGTATAAATCCAAGTCGCTAATTCTGTCTGTTTGTATGTTTGGCCGCTAAGTACTCCTAAACCAGTTGAGAGATTTTACTGCGGTTTTCACCATCCTTTAGGTATTTTTTTCATTTAAATTTGTAAATAAAGAACAATCCGAAAAAGTTTTTTTTAAGTTGGCCAAAAATCAATGTTTGGTGAGCAAGTCGGCCAAAATTACACCATTGCGAAGCGTGGGCGGGTCGCTAGTTTTTTATAAAATCTTACTTTTTACATGAAAAACAACTCACCAGACAAACCGGAAGAGCAGCTCGAATATGCTGGGGAACACCAGGTCGTCGGAGGCGGCGAGCCACTTCCGGCCCAGCAGCCGGAGCGCCGGCATCCTGCAAAGACATTATTTATAATTTATTTGGGTTGGATTTTGAAATAGGGCGCCGGATTGTGTCAACTCGGAGTAAGACATTGCTATTAATTACCTAAGAATTATGTAAACACACTTAATAAATACAATCTGATTACCTCGATTGTATTTAAAATTAAGATTGTAGAAAAACCACAATATCATTCATCCAAGATCCTAAATGCGTTCCGATTCACGCAATTGTGCTAGTATTTAGGAAATTTTGTTTTTTTTTTTAAATATTTAGACGCGACTCCGGCAGCCAAAATTACTTGTAGGGGGTTCAGACCCCTCCTCCCCACCCCCCCCAACCCCCCAAAACCCCTAAATCAGGCGACCGATTTCAAAATTTTTACCATTTATTTATGTACTAGTGGCCGCCCGCGACTCCGTTCGCGTGGAAGTCGGTTTCCCGTGGGAATGAGAAGTTTTCCCGTGGTAAAAAGTACCCAATATGTTATTCTGATGTATAACCTATATTACTGCAAAGTTTCATCCAAATCCGTCCAGTAGTTTTTACGTGAAAGAGTAACAAACATCCATACATACTCACAAACTTTCACATTTATAATATTACTAATATTTATTTATTTAATAACTTTATTGTACCATAAAATATAGGAAAAAACAAATGCACAGAAATTTACAATTTAGTTAGGTAGATTTGACTAGATTTGCCCCGAAGATGCTTCGGCGTTAATTAGAGAAAAAAAAATGCTATTTGGATTCACTAATGGAATGGTCTTAGATGTATTTTTAAGTGTTTAATTTTTTTTATATTTGCAAAAATTTCAACAGAAAAAGTTTTTTCAATTCGAACCAAACGATCCTGAGATTAGCGCGTTCAAACAAAAAAACAAACTCTTTAACTTTATGAAATTAAGTAAAAAGATGCAATTAGGTAACCCTAATGTAACGACTATATAATAATATCACTTCATATAATGTTAGGTTACTAACGTCTACGACTTCTGTAGCAGGATAGCTCTCGACCCGAAAAACTTGATGAAAAATTGTTTGTCAAATGCACCAGTAACTGCCTAACCAATATGTCATAGAAATGGAATACAGGTTATCGTTAAGAATAAAATCAGGACTATTATTACAGGTATGGTCCCGTGTATTGCACTCAACGGCATAACACAAAATACTAATCTCACTACTACGCCAATCTTCCATACTATGAACTTAGTTTTTTCGGAAAAAGTGTTTCTCTACTATTGTCTAAAAGTTTTTCTTTCAGTCTGACAATTGCATATGGTTGAAGGTCAAAATGAAAAGACATTATTTATACATATAATAATTTGACCTACGGTATTCCCAACGATTTTTACTTTAATGAATTATGAAACGATTCCGTACCGCTGCAATTTACTAAAATGGTGTACAAAGAAACTCGATAAATGCCGGTGAATGAATAACAGCTTTTATCACCACATTAACTTTGAAACAAATATCAAATCAAAGTCTATTCTGTAAAAACGTTAAACAAAAAAACAAAGCCACGGAGCTTCTTTTACAAAAATAATAAATATTATTATTAAGATTAGGTTTAATAACTGTCACAATAACTTATGTTAAACAAAGGTTTTTTTAAGCTTTTAATTATTATTTTAATGTCCAAAGTGTGTTTTTTAATAATGTCTAAATTTACGAAAATACAAAACTTGATCTGTACCTGAATAAAAATCAAGTCGTTACTTGAATTATTTAAAACAATTATAACAGTATGAAAACCGGTCAAGTGCGAGTCGGACTGGCGGCGACCGAAAGATTCTGTAGGTACTATTATATGAAAAAAACGAATGCTGGAAAGGCCCTCCTTAAATATTTGTTGTTGTAACGGCAACATAAATACATCATCTTTGAAAATTTCAACTGTCTAGATTCACGAGATACAGCTTAATGACAGACAGACAGACAGACGGACCATCAGCAGAGTCTTAGTAATAGGGTTTTCTTTTTACCCTTCGACTACGGACCATAAAAAGTATAAAAATGAGTTTTGACCAAACTGTTAAAGAGTTTTAACAGATGGATTGTTATTTCCTAGTATAAGTGGGCCACTGAGTGTAAGTTCGATGTCGGAACTGAACACGACTATTCTTGGAATACAGCCAAAATAACATGATCTCATAAACTAAAGAAAATTTACTTTACAACTGGGAGCATTCTTCTCATAACAGTGTCAATTTTAAAGCAGGTGGACTTTCCACTTTTATCTACAATTTAGGAACAATTGCTAGAAGATACAGAGGTAAATTCCTATTTAGAGTCCTCCCTGTGCTACGATACTAAAGAAGGTGGTCTATATATGCAACTTTTGCCTAAAATTAAGGTTTTATGAATGAAGATGGAGAATTGCGCGCATTTTGAACCTTTATTAAAATATGCTTGTCTCTTTCAGCTGTAGAAATCGTCGAAGAGAATTACCAAAACACAAATTATTTTAATTAATGTAAGAGAATAAAATTAATTTTGGAAGAGAGATAACATTATTAAAATGTAAATAAAAATCTGTACTAAACAAACAAAAAAATCTGAGTGTTCACACCTAAGTTAGGCAATTAAATTTGACGATAAACATATTTTCATAATCATATTTACTGAACCTCTTTTCTCCGAAAATTGTATTTTTACCCAAATATTGACAACCTGCTAAAAATAGGTCACAAACTTTTCCCGCCATCGCTATCCTTACAAATTTCCTTCCACACATCTCAGTGTCATCAATCTTAGCGGTCCACATCGCGGGGCATCGAACCCGGGACTTTCTGGAATCTGGAGCGCGTCTGGTGTGTCACGATCGTTTACGTATAGTATGTTTCGTTTAGTAGGTTAGCAGGTATTGAGTTTTAGAAGCTTGTGACGTCACTGGCTATTATAGATGTTTGGAGTATTAGTGGAGTTTGGTTTTTGAGAGATAAGTTATTTAAGTAATTATTATACATCTTTATTTTGCTTGAAATACGAATCTAGCTAACTCTGTTCTACTCTCGTACCAGTTGTTTTTGTACTTATTGAAATTAAAAAACTTTATTTATAAAAGTGTGCTAGCATAACTGCTGAAAGACTTGTGTGCGTCAAGGGAGTCAAAACTTAAGGAATGATTGTTCAATCGTCAGATAAATTCTATTCGACTGATTAGCTATCAATTCATATTTTTACTTGCCACCAATCTCACATAGGTTAATTTTACGACAGCTCAGTTCCAGGAAATAAGACATTGTATTTTTTTGGAAAACCAGTTAGTAACATAAACAATGGTTTCTTCATTTGTTTTCTAAAGAAAAGTCTTAGGTCAAGTATAAATTTTTCATGGTATTGTATAGACGTGATTATGTAATAGGGTAAAGAAAAGAAGGACTAAGTAAACACGTGAAAATATCACGTGATATTGTTTTAAAAATTGCTAGTTGTGGTTATTTTTATTTATTTCTAAAGGTAACTTATACCATTTTCCCACGGTGCGCGATCTTTATGCGTAGAAACATTTACATTGCGAGATCTAGGTAATGTACACCATAATGTAAGTGATTTAGTGATGCATGTAAATAATCAATTAAAATAATGGCCATGCCTTTTAGGAGCTACGAGCTCAATCTCAACGATTCTCAGGTTTTTACAACTACTCTCTTTTTCGTTATTCTATTATTTTACAGTATCGAAACGAAAAAGTTAAGTGAGAACTAAATTTTATTAGCATTTTTATACTAAGTATGTCATAAATAAAATATCAATCTCATTAAACAATTTTTTTTTATAATTCGGTGTATTTAAATGTTAACGATTCAATTGGTAGTAATAGCCCACTAAGGTTCAGGTCTCTACGATCAGCGGTTTAGGTTGTGCGTTGATCCATCAGTTAGTCATTCAGGACAAAGGAATCCCACTAATATTATAAACGTGAAAGTTTGTGAGAATGGATGTATGTATGGATGTATGGATGTTTGTTACTCTTTCACGTAAAAACTACTGGACGGATTTTGATGAAACTTTACAGTGATATAGGTTGTACATCAGAATAACACATAGGGTACTTTTTACCGCGGGAAAACTTATAATTCCCACGGTAAACCGACTTCCATGCGAACGGAGTCGCGGGCGGCTACTAGTATTAGATAAATAGAAGATAAAATTTGTTATTTTTGTTGAAAGTTTCGATTCGAAATAAAAAATAATTTTTTTGTTCCTAATAAACCTTATCCGAATAATTGATGACTAATGCCAACATCAACAACAACATACTAATTTCTAAACTTTTCCACCATCTTGCCTGATGTCCTTTATCCTTGGACTTTCCAGACTTAACAAGGCATCTGCGGTTTCTTGGGTCGCCATTATAATAATAACCAATGGAATATTACAGTTCTGCCTCCACCAATGACGTATCTACACCGCCCTATGTCTTGTGGGTTTTTACTGGCAACATTATCAAAGATAAAGTTTTCTTTTTATCGCAGCACCAGGGATTACCGATTTCATTGGAAAGTTACTTGTTTGAAAGGTTTTGGGGATACTTTAAATATTTGATGCCGATGAAAAGTTTCTACAACGTTTAGCGCTGTAAACATATAACTATGTAGAATGAGAACATTATTTATTTGTTTGTGAAATGAGATTTAAAGTAACGGAAAGATGATTGTCTAACTTGTCAAGTTAAGTAAAATAAAAACTAATAAAATTATTGATATGTCTATTTACAAGTTGCTACCATACTAGGATCAACCCGGTTAGACCAGCAACAAAGTCGATATATCGAGATGAAAAATATACTATAAGAGGGTAAAAATCTCGTAAAATAAATTTCACCAATTAAATTATCTCCGGAAAATTCCTTTGACATTGAAATAAATAATTATAAACATTTCACTGTGTGTTTTTCATTTATCGAACCAATTCGTAAAGCACTGTTTAGAGTTTTAATTATTACAACATAATTGTATGAAAGCCTTTGAATGTTCGATTCATTGAAGTTTCCTATTAAAATTTGAAGTTATAAAAGCTTTAATTGAATTCTTGTTACTTAAATGATAAGCGGAAAAATATTTTGAAACGACTCCTGAAGTATAGTAACAGTTTTAAGTAACAGTATTTTTTTTTAGAAGTCTAGATGTCTTTAAGTACCTAACGTTACTCGATGCGGTTCTTCCCCGGTTTATTGTGTAATTAAACGTAGAATATAAACATACCTATGTACCTACTTGATTAATTACATGGTATAAAGCAAAGTCGCTTTTTGTGTCTGTTTGTATTTATATTCATTTTCGCTAACTTATAAAGAACATTACGAATTTTGACATGGTTTCAAACATCATCGAGATTATTTCAGTTGTTATTTGTTTGAACTTCAGCTTTCGAAAATTGCAACCGTACAACGCTGAGGCGAACTACTAGGAAATAAAAACAGTAAGTCAATGACACTTCTTGATTACGTTGTCTTTTAATAATAGCTAAAAAAACTAGTTTAATCTTAAATAACCTTTTTTTGAATTTTATAGAAATACTAGCTTTTATCCACACGGCTTCGCACGCGTTAAATTCGGAGTAAAAATCCTTTCCCTGTACTATGTTGTTATACATGTAAACCTTCCTTCTGAATCACTCCATCTATTAAAAAAATCATCGCATCGAAATCCGTTGCGTAGTTTTAAAGAATTAAGCATACATAGGGACATAGGGACGGAGAAAGCGACTTTATTTTATACTATGTAGATGGTGAAGGTATAACTATTTAGGATACTTGTTTAAAAAATTGTAAAATTATAGTAAAAAATAAGTCAAACTTAATTAGTGGAAAGCTTCTAATGTATCTTCTAAGATTAACGCTATATTATTTAGTTAATTGGATTGCAGTGACGTCAGAGAGTGCATTGACCTCGCTGGTTAGTAATTAAAAAAACCTCGTCAGTCTAGAAAGGAGTGAAAGCGTTGGCACAATCTCCTTACACAATTCATTTACTTAAATAAATTAATGCGATGAATTAACTTAATACACTTCGAAGTTAAAATTTTAAGTATCAAGCATTTTTGATATAAAAAGTGATAATTTTAAAGATAGATTATCGAACAACCATGGTTAGATAGTCGAAAAGTTACTTAAACGTAGAAAAAAATAAGTATAGTAGCTATATAAGATATACTGAGATAAACCTGTACCAATTTTTGCACGAGTGTTGTCTTAAGTAGGTATGTACATAGAAATCGTGCTCAAATCCAAACTCTTAATTACTAAACAGGCAAGACCTTCTCATTCATATTTAGGTATTTTACATACCAACACTGGGTACGGAAATTAAAAGTGTGTAACAAGATGTACCTAATCTATCCTCTCATTTATTCTATCAGTTTTGACGCGAGATAAAACGTAATAGATAGGATAAAGATTATTCAAATACTTTTTATCGATAAAAAACCTTAATAAACTTACAATATCATTAAATATTTTGGGATGCTGCCGTCAAAAATTTACGTTGTAACCATTATACATTATACAAAACGTTATAAACCGATTACACAATGCAGTCTAGATTTACGCATGCAACGTACCTGGCTACAATATTGATTTCTCGTGTGGAGGCTAGTTTGTATGATGTATCCTTGATATCAGTCAAGGGCGATAAATAACCTTCAATATTGTATGGAAATGGACGGCTGTACAGTATCGTGGTTTTACTAGAATAGTCTGGGATGCAAATATTTTGTTATTTACATTTGGCGTGGCACGGATGTAATTTTTGACGATTCCATCACGAAACTAATTAAGACGTTAAATAATACTGTTTCGTAGTGATACAGAACTTAGCAGATATAAATACAAATAGGCATAGATGGCGACCTTGCTTTATATACTGTTTCTAATGTGCATTTGTGTTATAACTTATTGTACATGACGCTTAAAAAAATGATGGTTACGTAGTTATAATGGTACCATATAAGGTATATCGTTACTTATATTTTTCTTATCAAATCTCTTGCTACTTACACGAACATAAAAGGTCTTCCAATATCACTTTAATGAAAAGGGCAAACATTGATAATTTGATAAATTGGTCCCTCCCAGACAAACTCCGTGGATAGCTACTAAGTGGGAAAACCAATTAATTTCTTGTGCGCCTCTTTAATAATAAGCGGGAGTATTAGTTGACATTGCATATTGACTATTCTATATTGGTTTCTATATTATTTGGTGTTATTTTTTTGATGTTATAATTATTTCAAGACTTAATATACTTATCGCTATTAAATTGCCATGTAAGTTGTTAATTGCAATATTAAAAATCTTTGGAACTATGTAAAACTTGTCGTCACACAAAAATAAATCGAAAACTTAAATAGACAGTGACAGGCATTGTTCCCTGTAACACATTGTTAAACTTGATAAGTTACCCTTGCAGGCAGGTTTAACACATTAACCACGCCTACACATAGTTCTGTGTTCAATGAACACGAACTAAAACAATACATGCTAACTGACATGAACTAAATGTGCGTTCACATTGACATATCTATCTGTGAATGAGTGAATGAAGGAACTGACAACCAACTTCTCAACCATACACGTTTTCCAAACTATATTCAATGTAGATCAATTTAAAAGCACTCACGATATTGATAAAATTGATTGTGTATTAAAAATTGTCAGACAAGGAAAACCATTATTTTTAAAACTTTAGTGTAGGAAAACTAAGCTTACGTAAAAGAATGAACGACAAAACAAATTGCTAAAATAGAGCGTTGTTTTTTTGTTTTACTTCTAAGTAACTGTTGTTAAGAAAATGGGCGCGAAATTATGTATGTGGTGCGACACGTGCAATGGCGGAATTTGCATACAATACATGTCAGTGTCAATGTCACTGGTGACAGGTGATAAAAATGAAACTGTTTTACGTGTACGATAATCGTTCACCTATTAAAATAATATGTAGTTTTACTAAACTTTAGAAGATACTGTTTGAACTTAAAACAACTATAAAAATTTCAGTTTAAAACACAAAGCAGCGACTGACGTTTTAATTCCAGGTGATGGCGGATCAAGAGTAAACGTTCTACACAAAAAACGGAGGTGACAAAGAGGGTTTTAATTTAAAATTTGACAATACTTTAAACATAAAATATTTTATAAGTTTTTACAATGAAAACTAGTATATTGGACATTGTTAAAAACGGAATAGGTACAATTTAATAAATCTTATATGCTGTACATACATATTTAACCCCTAGATATTAATAAAAAAGTTAAATTATAAATACAGCTTTAAAATGCATCGAAAGTGGCTTGCAACAATTTAATGCCACTAGTGTAATTGCACTTCGTCGAAGGCTAATAAATAAATATTGTCATCAAGAATATTGCATATTTGATGAGATGGCGTCTGACCTCGATACGAGAAAATGCTTAGTTGAAATATTAACTACAAAATACGATGTTTAAATTAGTTTTTAAAATTGAGTTTAAATTATATGTGGTGGTTACTTTATTTGAATCATTTAAAGAACTTGAGAGCACTTATCAACAGATTCAATATAGGTATTCTATTTTTAAACAGTTTTAATGATAGTGTGATCGTCGAGAGTGTTAAATTCCTTCTAATCTGGCGATAAAATACATATGACACGATATATCGAGGTGTTAACTATCTCATGAGAGCATCTGATACCTAGTTGTTTAGATAATGAATAATCCATACAATTTAGATCATGCTTGCTGTCGATTTAAATCACGACTTGTCATGAAACGTTTTTTAGTAGGTAGTTTACCAACATTGCATTTTTGATACCTATCTACTTGCAATTTGGTTCAGAAACTAACATTTAATCACAGTGGTCGAAGAATATCAAGATTATAACGATTAACTATACTTAATAGGTAGTAATAATTTTCTTTATTTTAACACGGTAAGTTATTATTATGCAACAATGAAAATGAGGAAACTAAAACCAAAAGATGAAATTGTAGGTACCTATTTTGATCGCTTCCTTGAACTTCGTAGGTACGTCAGATACATCGATCCATCAATAGAATTTAAATGTATGTTTCCACACGATAGATCACTTGCTTCTAGGAATTATATTACTGCGCACAACCAATTTTTAATATTAGTATCTAGCTTCTGGACCAAAGCTGTCGTGATAGAAAACACTTTTTTTGACAACTAGTATAGAAGTTTGTAATTTCTTCTAATTTACTACCTATGTAAAGTAATTAAAAATGTAAAGTTCGTGTATTTTTTAATGTTTATAATGCGGTTATGCAATAGGTATATTTCTGATTATTTTAATAACATTTTAACTTAAGTAACTGAAATTTACAATCTATTCTTAAGGATTAACATTACCCGAACTTTATTTTCATTATTTCCTAACATAACCACAAACTAAATTATAATACAGTAGGTTTCACACAACAAATATCAAGTGAACCGTTTATACAATATCCGATACCATTTCTATAGCGACCCATTCTATCCGCACAAAGGATTTTATCTGATAATAGACACCAGCTATTCTTAACTGTGGGACGAACGACACGGTCCGGGATATTATTAAAAACGTTTTATTTATCTCACGTCAAAAGAACCCATTTTATAATGCTTTGATGGTTTATCGATTTTACTGAACGGTGTATTGTTTTGTCAGCTACGTTAAGTTAGGTCTTAATTGTAAGAAAAATATCAAAAAAGTTGTAAGTTAAGCTTCTGAATGAACCCTGAAGATTATTTTGATTGTTAAGTGTTTTACTTACTATTATTCTCGTAACTATTACTGTCTTGACTCATAAGCATTTGAGATTTTAATTAAACCAACCTACGCAATTTGAAAAGCGACTATTATTCCAGCGGAATTTCCCTTCTCATGCGCTTCAAAGGTAAATAGCAAATGGCGTCTACAAGAATCACCATAATCCCACACGCTTCAAGGCATTAACTCTATAAATAAACTGTTTAGTTATTTATGTAATCCTGCCTGATTGGATTGATCGAGTGCAGCGATAACGCCTACGCTCGTAGCTTTACGACTCGATGTCCGAAACGTACATCTCTTTACTTTGTCGTTACTACATCACTAGTGTTGAAGGATAGAATTAAATCTTGAATTTGATATGTTTTTTTTAATAATTGTTTCGGTGTTGGCCAAATATATGTAGACGTTCGGTTAAACTATTTACAATGTACCGAGCCCACGCACTTAGATCAACGCTTGAAATAAGTGTCTTAGCCTCTCATGACAAAGTTTAGGTACATTGTGTAGTTTCGCGCACTGTGGGATCAAGATTTACAAGTTATTTCCATTTATAAAACGGCCGTTTAGGCAAAGGTCATACAATATTAAGAAAATGTCGTCAAACGTCTTGTGTCGGTCCTTAGTGGCAGGAAAAAGGATAACCTATTACCAGTGAAAGTTTTTTATTAAAATAAATAGGTAAGTATTGTATTTAGGATGTTTTAATTCTATGCTCAAAGAACATATCTTATCCTACGTTCCTATCTTTTCGATAAGATAGATAGCAAAAGAATTGCACTGAGTAAAGTACTTTGAGTACTAGACTGTAGACACGTAAGTACCTGCAAATTTATAAGAAAAATGTAATTGTTTTCATATAATTGTACATAATTTTGAAATAGTACAGAACAGCTACACATGCGTATAACTAACTTTTTATGATGTTTAGTCACCAATTTTGGTTGGACTAAACTAAATCTATCATTTTTCATAGACATAGTAACACGTAAAAAAATTGATTTTTAAATCTTGTATGTGGTTTATAATGAATCAAGTGAGTTACCTAAATGTACCCCAGGTGTTGTTTACCTCATAAAGAGTTGTTTGAGCTATGGAGCATATAAACAATAAAACGTAACGTCTAACCACCTATAACTTTATATGTTTAATAGATTTCGATATATAAGAGATTCTATTTACGCTGTTCAAACTTTGGAATATCATTTTGATACTCATTCCTTACAACAATTGCAATCGATCAAGTTTTGGGCTAACGTACCTTACTAACTTTTGACATATTTTTCCTATCTGAAGTAGGTACTAAAACAGAATATTCTAGAATTGTGTGTGCTCATTGCCGACTGCGTGCGTCGGCATTGAAGTGAGGTAATTACATTTGTAACTACCTACAACACTAACGACCTAGCTTAGGTCTTAGTACTGCAGAAGGCTAGCTTAGACGTTGGTTATGCTATCTACATTTCTAACTTCATATAGCAAAAGTAATTAAAACATTTTCGAGATACTTTAAGGACGAAACCCATATTGAATAAGTTTTAATAAGAGTGATGTGATGTGTACATTCAAAATCGTGTCTTCGTATTCCTCATTTCCCTTATCTAATTCTAAATCGATAAAAAAAATCTTACTAGTGTGCCGATCTGCGGGGCTATTGCGTAAGCCAATGGTAATCGAATGTCATTTTTTCAACAATTCTGGATGACGTTAAAATTGATAATTATTTTTTTTGGATTAATATGTAGATAATCAATGTCGCCATCTATTAAGCCCAAAACCGTGATGATTTTCAATAATTTTAACCCTTTCCACAATTGTTGAAAAATTGACATTCGATTACCATTGGCTTACGCAGTAGCCCCGCTGTCTGCAGTGCGGTGCGCGTTTTAAGGCAAAAAGTTATATCAATATTTTTCTTTAAATACCTTTTCTAAAAATGTCTTTAATGGTTTTATTTGCTCTTAAGTCTCAACAATGAATAATCTACTTAAACTCTTGTTTACAAGCTGCCGTTTAATAGTCGATTTGATCCGGCATTGATCGGTTTAATTGATCTCCATAAATCATTGAATGACATGTAAGTATTCGCACGTGTTTCGCATGTGCAAACGGCAATAGTTTATAAAACCGTTGTATTATCATCTAATACTACATAAAGATCTGGAACTCAAGATGTTTTTTTTAACTAAATTTTTTTGAAAGCAATAAGTATGTTTATTATCAAAATGTATATTTTTTTTTATTTTTTGTCTTTTGTATTGAAATTAATTGAGTTAAAATAATGAATGATGATTTTCACTATTCAGACTTTGAATTGTTAAAATTGTATTTCATTTTTAACAGACAATATCTTAAGCAAAAAATATTAAATTGATAATTTGGTATTATTTAAAAATATAATTTAAAAGTAAAAAGTGAATGACTATAACAACAGCTGACGTTATCTGTAATGTCTATATTATTTACATTAATTTACTCCTTCTATAACCACTAAACGCATTTGAATAGGTACTAGGTATATTATATTTTCACCACCCGTATTAAATTAGATAATTGTTCCTACTGTGCTGTACGTTCGTGTGCTGACTAAATAAATACGAAAACATATGTGTAGTAGGGAGACCACATTTTGTCACAACAATCGTATTATTGTTTACTCTTTTCTACAATAGAGGTAAAAATAGTTATAGCTATGTAATAATTTTGCACCCCCCAGACACTTTTACATATAAACTTTTAAGTTTCTACTATCAGTTAAAACACTTACCTACGTATTAATTGCCATTAACTGTTAACCTACCGAGATTAACTTAATTACCTACTTTAAAAATAAAAATAAACATGATAAATACAGAGTTCAAACTCTTAATAGTCCTTGCACATAAACACAATTACGTGTGAGGTAAAAGTTTACATTTGATCACGCGCCATGTTATCTTGGTCGACCTGTAGGTTATCTTTTTCACCTGTTGCGGATTGTGTCCCAGTAAAATATTAAAGAAATTCGTAATTTTATCAAAAGTAAATGAACTTTAGTGTTATTAAACGTGTTTTTTGCTTATCTGTAATAACAGTATATGCTACTTCATTGTAAACATAATATAAGGTAGAAGAACCAAATATGGAAGTTATAAGGATTATGTTTCGTTTTTCATCTATAATTTTTACGTTTTACTATACACGTTTCTCGAATTTTGGACGTTAATAAATAGTGTCTTTAAGAATAAGTTTTAGATAAAAAGATTAAATATTACTAGTTTCATCAAAATAATCATAATTAAATATACCCTCTGTCAAACTCCAGTTATGGACATCTGATATCTGACACCTAAATATACTCAAAATATTTACAATTGGACAGACGCTTCATTTGCTGCTCATTTAAACACGATAATTACCAAAATTTCCAATACAGTTACTCCTGTCATTTAAAAAGTCTATAAATGTACCTCTACATGCGACACAATTCTTATAAGAAATTCTTAATTTTTCAAATGAAAATACCTACGCTTGGAAAAAGGGCTATTGTCGAAAACTAAATCGCGGATAGCCCTAAAAATTTATTTTTGAAGAAATGTCGATGAAAAACCATTATTGGTCCAGCGCCGTAATTGGTGCTCTTACCTTACACATCATCGTCATATGAGTCACTTATATGTGATTATAATTATTTGTCATTGATAAAATAAATACAAGTCACACATTTTATAAAATAATCGTTTGTATTTTTGCTTTAACTAAGTTATATTATCAAACAGTGTAATTGTTTTTTTTTAGTTTTCCGAAATAAAGTTTCATGTTTTTAAAATACGTTAAGACAATACAATCCGCGGATGAAAACAAACGTAAGGTAACCTTCCTACCTACCCTATTGACCTATTTATCTTAACAACCTAATAAATAACACTGCTAGCAATCTTAATAAATTACTGCAAAAGCTTACGGAAACAAGGAAATGTTTATAAAAACACATCAATCATCTTATTGCCAAATCCATTTCTGTTAACTGTCTACTTGTTATGCAATGTGCTGTATCAACAGAAAAATAATTTTTAATGCTACGTGAAAGATGGTAATCGAAAAACCATAGTAGGTAGTTAATATGTTTTTTCGAAGTGTGAAATCACTAGTGGCCGCCCGCGACTCCGTTCGCGTGGAAGTCGGTTTCCCGAGGGAATGAGAAGTTTTCAAAGGTAAAAAGTATCCTATTTGTTATTCTGATGTTTAACCTATATAACTGTAAGTGAGTTTCTTCCAAATCCGTCCAGTAGTTTTTACGTGAAAGAGTAACAAACATTCATATATCCATACATACTTTTTCACGTTTACAATATTAGTAACTTTCACGTTTATAATATTAGTAGGATGCTACGTGAAAGATTGTAATCGAAAAACCATATAATTAGTTAATATGTTTTTTCGAAGTATGAAATCAATCATTTTCTTTTTAAGGTAGGTAGTAGAAGGTTAAGTCGCTATTTGTTGCTATCGTAATGATAGGACGTTTTTTTATTCCGAAGGTACGAATGAAAATTAATAAGTTGCTTCATTTTATTGTATTAATAATAGCTGGCTTTTGAATTAAATCGTCTGTGTCTTTTGTCATTAAAACATCTCTTAGTTATAATAAGAATGTGCCGCCGATGATAAAAATAATTGATTCACGAATCTCTTTTGGGCTCTCAATACATAAACCTCAAGCAAGTCGCTTTTTGTCTACAGATATAAAATAAATATTATCAATATTAACTTTGACTTATTAGAAATTAAAAATGAGTTCGTAACAGGAAAAAATTGATATGAGCAATTTAATAAGATAATGTCGTACCTAACTGAAGTTACTTCCGAATGAAACTAGGACCTATAACCTGCCTTATACCTAAGTTTAGTTTATTTTTAGGTAAATAGGTACTCATCTACTACAGTCGTAGGCTCGAACTGTTATGACTGCTATGAGAATAAACGTCAAAATGTACATTTTTCCATACAAATAATGAAATTTTGACGTTTTTTGATAGAAGTTTTTGTCACTCGAAAGTTACACAATCACCCCAGCGGGTCGACATTATAATAGTTAGGTACATAGAAGACTTTTACCTACTTACTATTTTAAACTTTTTTCCTGTTGCATTTAAATTTAGATGCGTTGTATTTTAAGCGTTTCATGGAAACACAAATATAGGTAAGTTTACCTACTGGAACTTAAAATTACAACAGCTTAAATACTCATGAAACCGCCGCCAAACGGTGATAGTAAGAAAGATGCCTAATTGCAGGAGGGTCTAAAATCTTAATAACCAGTTTGCAAAATTGTCAAAATCGTTATTTCCCTCATTCAAATCTAAATGCTGTTTCGCCTGAACATTTGTTTTGGTTTTATTTCATACTAGTGGCCGCCCGCGGCTCCGTTCGCTTGGAAGTCGGTTTCCCGTGGGAATGAGAGGCTTTCCCGCGGTAAAAATTACCCTATTGTGTTATTCTGATGTATAACCTATATTACTGTAAAGTATCATCAAAATCCGTCCATTAGTTTTTACGTGAAAGAGTAACAAACATCCATACTCTTAGTGAGTATATATTTTGTAGGATATTTTACTATTACTGAGTGTGGAAAAGGTACTCACGATCTTGTATGGACGATGATTTACCGTCAACTAGCCACCATGATAGATGACCTACGTTAATAGTCACCATAAGTACAATCAACTTAACAGTGAATTTGCAAAATAAGCTATAAGTCAGCATGATACGTTTAAAATATTTAAATGATACTCACGTATTGTTCAATAGTTCATTCAAGTTTGAAGCAAAGAAAGTTCAACAAGTACACGGTCAGAGTATGAAGGTAAATTTAACCGCTCCCGTGGATGCCAAGCATCCAGCTCTGCAATCTCACTCCAAAGGCCATTGCAGCCAAACACAAACTCACTCGAACAGTTATTTAACTATACAAATCACTACTAACTAAACACAACGATCTCCTTTCACTTTGTAGCGTTACGAAAAACCGCTTTCGTCTGAGGTTATGTTGGAAAATCTATGCAACCGGTCGTATGGATTTTATTAGAATCTTAACCGAGAAGCTGTCAGTTGGTTGTCCTTTGTTCATTCAATCGAAAGAAGCGTGGTCGCGTGTTAATTTGGTATTGTTTACTCCGGCTTTAGGGTTCGGAGAGCGACACGTCTGCATCGCACGACGGCCGGCAGCGTGCTGGCGGCGGCGGGGTGCGGCGAGGGGAGGGGGGCAGCCGTCGCGGGTTTTCCCGACGACAACACCCGAATATCCACGAGGCCCACACACACTCATCAATGCAACCTGCAACATCTTCTGTCTCATTTGTTGCGAGCTCAAAGAAAAAGAGCGTAAATCGGTTTTCTTGGCGAGAATAATCTCATTCAACGGAAAATAAATTTCTTTTATGAATGAATATTTATCATACCCTACGATTTACAGTTACGTACGTTCCTTAAAATTATATTTAGGAAACATACATACCTATTTATAGTCATTATAAGGAGCATACGTTTATGATTTCCAATATTTTGGGTAATTAATCACTGAAATTACAAAAACCATTTTTAAAAATTCTTTACCCGTTCCTATACAGTTTTTTTTTCAGCTTAAGTACTTACTTTTACTAGGGTTATTTTAAATCAAGCGAGAAAAGCCGCGGTCGAAAGGAGAGAGTAAAATTAAGTAAGTACTTAATTAAGAATTAAATAAATGGTCTATCTAATCTAAGTAATTATTATAAAAACATGCACAATTTTTTGCTCAGCAAGTCAGCTGAAAAACTAACCGACAATCTTCTTAAGAAATCACAAATTAATGTAAACAGTTAAGTAAAAAACTTTTGACACGTTAAGTATTTTGTCAAAAAATTAAAGGAACTTTAAAAAACTTAACCAATCGCAGATTGAACCATCTTTTAACCTTTAGAGATACTTTAGAATAAGAACGTCATTAAAGCTTTACGACCGCATGACTTACGCGACTTGAAAAGCCGTTATACTTACTGTCGTATATTAAAAACCCTGAAGGCTGTAAAATTGTTAAATTTATAACCAAGCACAATGGAGGTACGAGCATATGGGATGGGGTGCCTAAGATGGTTTGAGTAATGTGAAGTACCTACTAAAGTGAGTTAGATCTTAGCGTATTTCTAAACTTAAGTGAATAAAAATATAGAAGTTTGATAAAAATATCACAAAAAAGCAAATAAAAATTACTTACTTAATTCCAAAATTGGGAAGACCATATCTACTAAACACCAATATCTGATACCGCTTCTATAAATCTCATTTCTATAAATCAAATTGGCATTTTTGTATCAATCATAGTTCGCATTATTTTTGAAATCAGCGACCCCGAGCGATGTTGGTAATTACGAGATTGTCAATTTTGTCGTCTGCGCTGATTGGTCTTGATTGTCCTATTGCGCATTTCAAACGGTCAACCATCATGAATACCCACGTCATGTGAAACCCGCAGAAGTTTAGTTGCAACTTTGATTGTAATAAACGCTTGTGAACGCTTTTTTACGGATTATACGCCTGTCTTTACGTTCGATTTGTGTCTACAAATCATAAAATGGCTGCAACTAAAGCTTAAAGGGTTAAAATTATTGATTTTATATTCGTAGAAAAATGATTTTATGAGGCCTTCGATAAAACGACTGCTTCCGAAAACAAAAACTGGGCATTGCTGGAGGGGTAATGGTTAGGTACGTTTTGAGTTTTGAAAATACATTTTTTTACGTTATTGTACAAAATTGCATTTATACTATCAGATTTTGGGATGATATCAAAATAAATAGTGTTTTAATTTAATTAGTTATGTAAATATTCGCACCTAAACAGTTGATGTGTGAGCGATGATTTCAAGCGACAAATATGACTTTTCAATCCTTAATAACTTTTTTTTATTGAGATTTATGGGTATACTGCTAGTGAATTTAGTTACAATTGGGGCTCAAGAATACATGGTTTCAGGCTTCGTTATGTATATCAACTTCGAAAGTAAAATGTAATTGGTACTTTTTGTTGCAATAAAATTAAATGCGGTACAAAAGTCGATAGGTTTAATATAATTGAAAATAACGAACGTTTAATATGTCCATTTAATAACAAAAGACCCTGTAGCAGAGATCTGTAATAAAAACCTTTTAAGGCAATGTTGAATACAGAAGATAATAAGAAATCTTAAACTCAAAACTCAAATTTCTCCTTTTCTATTTTTTTATAAAGACATTATACGAAATCAAAAAATTAAGCGGAATTCTCGATAGTGACAATTTATTTAAATTTAATCGATGACAATAAATCATTGTTCTCCGTAAGTTATCATAATAAGGTATTGAGTAAAATCATTTGAATAAAGTTATTTATTTAGTATCTGGCTACGTATTTACGATGGTAAAGTATTTGAAGTAACATTAAACTTTTGAAACAAGTTCTATTGCAGCTAGGTTTTCAATATTCCATGATTTAAGCTATCAAAATAAAATCAGTATGTACAAAAGAAAGTAAATTATGAGCTGCGATATAATTTCACCATCAGAACAGCTGTTAATACAACATGTTTAATTTTAAAACGTTTTTACTTACCAACTCTTGATATTATTTCATTTGTTTAAACATAAAATGTGTCAAAATAAATGCAAATTTCTTCTAAATAAATAAATTCTAAATAATTGAAATCTCTTTATCGTTAGATAGTTAATAAGCTACTTTCAGCTTGGGTTCATTCATTCGTTCTTTCGGGTTCGTTCTTCATTGTGGGTTCATCTGAGCTTCATATTTTCTTGTCCGACGAAATTAGAGTCAAGAGCAAACCCATTACCAATCACTTGTAGTTATTTATTATTGTTTTATTAAGGACGTATAATATTCGTTCTGGTCTTTAGTTTCATATTTTCTTTTCTCGTAGACGTTTTTATTACCTACCTAAGTTATAAATAAACCCTTTCTTGACCTAATAACCAAAAGGTTTAATTAAGGTAAGAAATTCAAAGTTTGAACAATATTCTAAATAACTAATTAGTTGGGGTAAGTATCGAATGTTATTTCTCTACAACTATTTTGACCTTTGCAAAAGCCGAAGAATAGTTGAATTCTCAATGATCTCGGTCAGGCTTGAAGCACCCCAACACGATCTGCAGAACCAACAGCATTCTTAGATCGGCCGCATATTTGGATACCTACTTAGACAAATACAGAAAATATCTGATCTGTGCATATGTTTGTCAGTGATTAGGTACTAAATATTATTCGCTTTACCCAGAATGTTGTTTCAATGTTTTGTTTACTCCCAAAATTATATAACCGAGCCTCGATAGCATCGTAGATAGTTAAACCTTCTGCGGTTAACCGGCGCGGCGTAAGAACAGTAACTTTACAATTTAGGTAACCTAGAATCGCAGTGGCGTCAGATATCGTCTGTTATGCAGAGGTGAACAACGTCACTAACTAGAACGACGTCGGTAAAACGAAATGGTGGGGTTTTTTATAACGTCACGAGAACGGTACCACCTTTGCATGAACTCCGTTATATGGCGACCGTTTATAACGAACACTAGTATACGGCAGCACCAAGTTGTTACGAGTAGAGCTTAATACTTACCAATTAAATCCAGAACTAATGTATAAAAGAAGAGAAGTAAGAAAGAGCCTTACCCCCTTATTTTAGTCGTAGATAATATAAACTTAAATAGGTAAAATATGATTTGCTTTCATAAGAAAGAACATTTAAACCAAAGCATTTTTTTAAATAACCAAATAAACTATAACAAAAGAAGGGGAAGACAGATTTGAACACCACTTCTCAAATTTCCGGAAACACTATAGTTAAAAACAATTATATATTTTTCCTTACCAATTTCCAGGCAAACTAATAAAAAACTTGTAATAATCATTACTAAGGGCTATTAATAATAAATATACCTTAACAACGGCCACATGAAGCAAACTGCAGTTACAGCGAGGCCACATCATCGTTCATCGGACAATCCGTCATTAACATAAAACGTCAAACCAAACCTGTTTGTTGTTTGTTTGCGAGTTAGGAAATTCCCAGATGTAGAAGGGGACTCAAGGATGTCCTTTCAGTGTGAATGTATAGAGAGCGGATCTGAGAGTCGAGGAATTTTACCGAGTCAATGAAGTAAAACCCTTGCAAAATGGAACACCAAATATGCCTACCACTACTTAGAAATTTGTGGTGTAGGTTACTCTTTGTGGATATCGAAAAGCAAAACGGACTGTGTGAGACCAGGTATACACGGCAGATTGGAAAAGCAGACTTAAAAAGTCCATCTCTTGTCAATTTGACCCCCAAACCTAAGAGTGCAACTGCACCTGGTAGATAATGGAATAAAGTAATAAAGTATTCTCAGAACCGATGGTAGTAATAGTACATTTATCTATATTTTATTTCATAGATTCATGTCCTGTTACGATAGCGTAATTGCGAGTAAATACCCACTGATGCATCATGTCGTGTGGCAAAGTCTATTTCTTGTAAAGGCAATGTTTTAATCAGATAAGAGAGATAGATTATTTCTTTTCCGCTATTTCATTCCAGTTTAAAATGGTTTTTTTTCAACAATGCAAAATATTGTTCTCTCCACAGTAATTTTTTTTTATTGCACGCCCTTGACCAAATTATGTTTTTATCGCGTTTGTTACCATTCGTGACGACTCGACTCGACGCAACTTTGACCCGTGCTTACCATGATGCCGGTAAGATAACTCTTTTGTGACTAAATCGTGTAGGAAAACCACAAAATAGCGGTCAATAAACCCTATTTTTTGGGTTTTATTTATTTAAGTCTCAAAAGTTCAAGTAGGGCAAAACATCTTTGAAGTGCGTCAGTGTTTTTTGTAGTCTTTCTTATAACTGAAATAGTCCATTTGATTTATATGACACGAGTATTAATCTTTTAATACCAACACAAGGCACCAGGGAAGCGAAATCACCCATCGCAATCGCTTCCAAACGTTTTTCAGTTCTAACTTTTCAACAATACCTAATCTATTTTCCTTTCTCGTCAGGCCCTTTGGTTACATATCAACAAAACGTATGTCTTATATAGTAATATTATCTTTGACCATTAATATTTTTCGCGTATGACTCACACATCGACTTATCTCCAAAACTGTGAAAGCCTTGGTCACCGCGTTAGGACGTGTTGCTTATCGGTCATACAGTAGGGTGAATCGTTTTACTGATAACCCCAGTTTGGTGGTAGGTCAGTCAAATTAGTTCCGGTTTGTTAACCGACTTTTAATATAATAATATAGTAGGTATATCAACTATAAATGTTTTTATTTACAGTCACAAAAATGCATTAACAACGGTTCATTGGGGCTATTTGTAAATTGTTCAAGGAGAGAGAAATTATATGTCACAAAAAATCAGCAAACATTTTTACCTCTTTTCTATTTATTGGTTTTACACGTTCATCCCTAACCAAATCTAAATTAAGAGTATAGTGTCATTTCTGGTTTTGAGGATACTGCAATCCATATCTTCTTATAGTTATATCTTTATTTGTAATACATGTTATTAGATAAAGCACCATAAACGTCAGGCTGTATAGAACCAAGTTATTTACGCACCCAAGAATGTAACCAAAACGCTCTTTCCTGTAACTTGAAATTAAAATTTGCCTAATTAGTAGGACAGGACCCATAACCTCCTTACTTACCTGAATCACTAATCAAGGTTAGTGACGAAACCTACAGTTAAAATTTAATCGCGTTAGCCATCAGTTAATCATATTTATCCGGCTAAACTACCTTATTGTCTACAACCAAACTAAAAGATGAAGTTACCCAAATTTAAAAACACGTTTAACAATTTAAGAGAATGGTTGAGTCATATTGTTGTGGAATTATTTAAATACAGAGCATTTGGTGATATTTACAAATATAATATAGTAACTACGCCATAGTTCACAATCGGGCTATCTTGAAAGCCTAGTTGCATTTTAAATGGGTCGGTGACATTTCGGACCAAAAAAACTCGGACACCTTCGCAAATGTATGGATTTTCAATTTTAATATTATTTTTTTCCATACATTGGCGAAAGTGTCCGAGTTTTTTTGGTCCGAAATGTCACCGAGCCTTTTAAATTAATTTCGTTCTTTACTTTAGTTGATCGCAGTCAGGAAAATACCTAATTCAGATTGAGCTTTTCTTTCGAAGTTATGTTACCCAAAACTTTTAGGTGTTCGATTAATTAAACTACTACTTAAAATGCATTACCGCAATATTTAAATTTCAAAGTGACTAAACAATGTTGTTTTAACACCAAAACGTATTGCCATCAGATTTTTATTAATGATTAAATATAGCCTATATTAAAAAACTCAGTTATTTTGTGTAAACCAATGACTAAAGCCATTTCAAAACTAATATTAGTTTCGTATTTGCTATGTTTTATACGAAAAGGTTGTTTAACTACCTACTACTTTAATGCCAGCATAAAACCCGCCAAGTCAGTTTCTAATCGTCTTTTATTCAACTAATACAAATACCAGCGTTAATGTTTGTGCCTATAGGAATCAAATTAGCGGAGTTAACACTTTTTACCTGACGTTCGCCAAGTCAGTTGTTAATGACGTATTTTGCAAGTTTAATTAAGTTATATCTACCTACGATATAATACTTTTAACACTTACTTGATGTATCAGTGTGGGTTATGGCTTACATAAGCACGTATCGTGTGCTCGTTTTTGCTGTTCTAACACATCAACTCAGCTTCTCATAAACCAGATTTCAACATTTTAACACTTATTTTCATTTCACAACACCAATAGGAAACACCTACACAACACTGGTTGGAACACAGCTCACTCGGTCGCTTTCGCTCGTTTTAGCCACTGGTTTTTGTTGCTACACTGTATAATTCCACTAGCACTCGGTTGGAAAGCACTGGTCAAGCGCTGTGAGCGATGGACGTGCTGACAGCGCGACGGTCAGTGGTGGACTGAGGCGGCGCGGGGTGGGGGGCTGCGCGCGCGCCGCCGGGGACAGGTACCACGCCACCATCATCGCTTCGATCAACACCAGCCGCCCTAGAAACCGCTGCTGCTGTCTGTGGTACTGCACACTCGACTGCATAACTCACTTTCGCCGCGAGATGTCCCAATTTTTGAAATGCTTACCTAATTAAATCTTAAGTCAACAGCCAGTGAAACATATATTCCAATTACTATAATTAAAGCGATTAGTTGAGGAGTTAGGGCGGCGCGTTTGGGAATATCGTAAAATTGGGATAGTTACTTAGGATTCAAGTTTGATTGTGCCAATAAGAATATAATGTTCGGTTTGAAAAAAAAAGTAAGTAACAATCCTTTTTTAATTTTGCATATTTTAGTAGGTTAATATACCAATTCCACTTCTAGCATTTGAACGTTCAAGTTTTGTTGTAAAGACAACAGCTGAAAAACGTCGTCCAAGCAAATGCGACCGTCAAATTGAGAAGCAATTTAATACTTGTCATGGCTCATCAAACAATATTCAGGATAGAACACTATTTTTAAATATTAAAAAAATTGACAAAGTTTTATACAAAACACTTCCTAGTTAAAAACTAAGTTTTAATACCTAGACACATTAGATTTACAATTACTTCCTTAATCTAGGAATGTAATAAAACTTAGGTAGTACCTAAGCTAGATTTTATTACAGTAGTACCTATTATTACATATCTTCTGCCCTGAGTAGCCTTTAATTATACCTTCTTATGTGTGATATTTAAAGACAACATGGCGTTTACAAGTAATAGGAAAGTTACAAAGTTAAAAAATATATTTTTATGACCCATTCTTACCTTAAAGAGCCAGAGCTTGTGGTTGTCTGTCCTTTGTTACAGTATAAATCTTGTAGTATGATTGCGTACACATGAGCATCTAGCTACCACTTCAACCAAAGCCATGATACTTCATTTTGTCTGCCGCAGATTTCAGATTTCAGGTTCCAAAGGACAGTCAGCGAGCTTCAGACTAGCGTTTTATACGCGCGTATACGCTCGTTTTTGAAAGCGCATGTAGGCGCGTTTAGGCTCGTCTTTTTGCATAATGCGTAACTCGTTCGTGTTGACGCGCTTCTGAGCTCGTATTAAGCGATGATCTGCAATATTGACATGAAACCACTATCGGTTCAAACAAACACGCGAAATATGCCCGTTTACGCGAATCTGGATTTTTGAAGCGAACGTAAAAGCTCGTATGCTAAAACGACGGGTCGGTGACATTTCGGACCAAAAAAACTCGGACACCTTCGCCAATGTATGGAAAAAAATAATATTAAAATTGAAAATCCATACATTTGCGAAGGTGTCCGAGTTTTTTTGGTCCGAAATGTCACCGACCCAAAACGACAGTAGGTATACGCGCAGAAAAATACGCTAATCTGAAACCGCCCTATTTATTACTTCTTGTAGTAGAATCCAATTATTGATGAATTATATCATTTCAAGGAACTATCTTTAAACTAGGCCACGCTTGACGTAATCACAAAATTAGGTTCAATTTTATGCATATCTGCATATTTACAATTTATCTGAATTGAAAAAGTAGTACCTAATGTATCTACGACCTGATTTTTGAATCGATGTTGCTTCTATTACTAATGGCAAACGCGGAATTTACTTATTTGGGTCTTACGCTAAAACAAATAAACAGACTACAATATATGTATGTATAAAGTTAGTTTTTATTCTGTAATTATCCGTTTTATACCTATACCCATAAAACGGAAAATTACAGAATAAAAACTAAATAATCATAAGATTAGTACCTATCCCTTCAATTATGAGTTCGATGCTATTTTTGCGATCCTTCTAATAAAACATAAGTACTTACCTAAACATTGCTTACCGATTAGAACAATTAACGTTTGAGAATTTTCGTACACCATTGCTAAATAGTTATTTTCAAAATAAAGGGGAAATTTGCAATGTAATCTTGGTTATTTTTAGGTGTGAACAAGTAGATACTAAATATTTAGATTTTTACATTCCAAGAACTTATTAACAAATAACATATAAGTATATAAACAGATTTATTAAAAAAGAAGAATAATATTGTTGACATCGCACTTTAAAGAGCCCCCAAATACTTGACAAGATTCAATAAGTGGTTCAAGATTCCAAGATGGCGTCTTGCTTGGTGCATACCACGGTCGGCCGAGCCCACAGCAGCGGTTGCAAGATCGACTGAATCATGCGCAGCTCAAGTGTTTTGCAACTTGCTACGCGGTGAACGAGTCAAGACGCAGTAGACCTCAAGGTGCTAATTGCACGAAAGTTTGTGAATTGAACACCCGTTAGTTAGGCTGTAGTAAGTATGTTACTATTGTATGGATGCGTATACTGCAAAGGCATTTCTATTTTCTTTTTAATTCATTATTTAATGGGAATATTTGTGCTTATTTACCTACACTAATTGATAATGAGAGAGGAGAAAGAATTAAAAGTACCTATCTATAATATGCTGAGCAACAAATCATATTGTTTACCTACCTAAAATATAATCAACAAGCATGTATGGATTTCAACATGTTTTGAAGTTAGTGGCTAGAGCATGTCGTCACACCAACCATCCACACAATCTATTCAAAGCGAGACATAAGCCTTCCTATTAAAACTGGTAAACTACATAATTAATCAGGTACCGTATGTATTTTTCAATTTTGAGTTTATCTCATACAACTATTGCATAAGGACGCAAATTTCATGCAAATATTTGATTTTACGGTTAACACATAGCAGTCCGGTTTGGTTAAGTTTTACGTAACCCATCGTATGATTGGTGTCTCTACAATGCTTCGTGTTTTTCTCGTTAGTTGAGTCGACAATTCCTCTGATTGCCTGACACGTGTCGCGCGCACTGTGAAATTACTTTATTCACATATGATTAGGTGCCCTAAAGTAATTATATGTGTACTTAAGTAATGGAATACAAAGAAAAACTTTGTTGCTCTGATCAGTTTAATAATGATCATTAATATAGTACCTACTATGACCATTTCTTCTTAATATAATTTCCAATAGGAACTGACTATACAAAACTTTCTTAAAACAACACAACAACTATAAACAATAAATATAGAACTTCCTTTTCTATACCCTATTCAAATCTACCCCTAAATAACTGGAATTAACCATAAACTTTTCTTTTTTAATGTCGTGACCTTCCCCAATAAAGCGGAATTTATCGCCCCTCCATCGGGCGATAAAATCTTTCTCCGTAGGTCACTGGTAGTCTAAGGAAGGCCACTTTAAGGGCGCATGAAGCAATTTACTAGTGAACCTAACACGCAATTGTCGACCTTCTAACTATTACCGAGACGACAGCAATCTAAACTAATGTTTGGCTGTTACAGCAAATTGTACTAGATGGCTCAATTGCAAAAGTATTGTTTTTTATTTGCTGTAATTGTTAGGTATTTGCGATGTGGCAGGCGCCGCTTCTGAGAACAGTAGGCAAAATAATTGGTTGACAGTCAATTATAATAAGGTAAAGGGGAAAAACTATGATGAGTAGGTAGGATAAGATAACATCGTTTAGTGTTGTGGTCAGAGTGTAATTAACGTAAGTATAAGGTTCAGTTCCTTGTTGAACGAATTTAGGACGTTTGTACGACAGGTTGACGATTATGCGAAAGGTTTTCGGTGGTAAATATTTTTATATTTTGGTATGGTTACAAAAGGATTCGAATCGTTTACATAACCAATGTTTACATACATACTGCAAGAATATCCAGATATTTTGCAAAACTATGGTTAGTTTTTACCCAAATAATATCTGTAATTGATTGAATACCTAACTTTTACTAGGAATTATAATTGATTCTGCTCCTATGACATTTCGAATGCCCAGAGTTTAAAAAATATCTTATAAATGTGTACAAAATAAGCAGACGAACTTTTAAGGGCGTTGTGAATTTTTAAAATTGTAGTTGTATAGGCAACTACTGCCGTTACACTTTGCATAAAGGTTTAACTTCGATGTTAGTACTGAAACAATTGAATAAAAAAACGGAAATACAGGGTAATACTTTTATTTCATAAGGTACAAAATGGCCAATCGTCGGGATTGTTGCATGTATTTTGACATGATTTTAATGATTTAATATTATATACAGTCCATTTTGGCTAAATGTATCTAAACGCATTAACATAAGTACAAATTATGTACAATTTTATGGGCACTTTGGTGCAAATCATACTTTGCGGCACCTTATCTCTTAAAATGTATATAAAATTATTTCTAATACAAAAATAAAGTAAGTATCAATAATTAAGTAGAATGTGTCAGTTGTTTATTTACAAAAAAAAAAATTATCTTTAAGTCTATCATAAAACCTATGGGAGGTCTACTAAATGAAATATCACAAACATTGATAAATAAAAACTATCTTATATTTGCATGAAATGAAATTAAGAATCCGGAGATACTTGCATCAGCAAAGAAATTACATTAAAAAGAGCCTTGCGATATTAGTTATGAAATAATTCCCTATTTTCTTTCTATAAGAAGCATGAAACTTTCCTACACATTAAGACATTTAATTAGTCACAATAACTTGTAAATATCTCATTATTCACATATTTACGCAACAATTTACTCTTTGCTTCAGGATGTTTTATACAATTTATTCAAAACAGCAGAAATTCACTTCTAGAAGTGTGTACATCTGTATTTATTATGAAATCTGTTTTATCACTTCTAGAGTTAAGAAATGATAGAAGTGACTTCTCCAATAAATATTAATATAGATTCTTGAACTGTTTTGTTATCAATTGTATGAAACACCAGTGAACTAAACCTATTTTAAAGCTTCATTGATTTATAACCCAAACGACTTGTGGTCAATTAGAAATCTTATATGTACAATCGTCTTCTTTAATATGTATTTACAACTATCAATAAGCAATGTCTTTATTTACTCTAGAACTACGAATCTAACTACAAATGTATGTTTTTTAAAATTTTAAACTAGCAATGGACCATTTTTTATGTTTTTTTTTATTTAAAACTAGCAATGGACCATTGTAAATCTAGTAAAATATTGAGTTTTTAAACTAGACACGTACACATAAATATTTGCATCTACGAAATGCAGTAAAAAAACATTATTTTCATTCAAAAATGTAAAATTATATAGTAACCGTGGTATTAATTTAAAAAAAATCCGCAGCCTCAAGTCAGGAATATTATTGTAGGAAATTTTGAATTAAATTATTACATATCTTAAACTTTTTTCGTCTTTTTCTATCCTAACTGTTTTGTTTTGTAAAAAGTATCTGTAAAAAAAGTACCTTAAAAAATATTGTAATGTTTTAAACAGCGTACTGTAACATAGATGTCTTCTTGTTTAACAATTAAGGTGTGTCAAATTTTTTATTACAAAACAAAACCAGTAGTATAAATTTGAATAAAAATAATTTCCAAACTATTTATTTCTAACCTAAGTACAACAATGGACGGTTTGACCAAAAATTTTTAGTTACTTAAATCTCTATATTCCATTAAAGATATCAATTCCATTCTTTCAGTTAAAAGTTGAACTTTCTAGCATAAAAGTTGTTCAGTTTCTATGTTTGCTCTTCAGCCATCTATCAGTCTTCAGGTTTCATACTCATTTTTTATATATTTTTGTCTTTTTACTTTACATTTTTAACCTCAGTCTTTAAATTATTGTTTGGGTCAATTTTCCTTTACGAAGAATGTCTGCATTCGTAGGCAAGTGGTAATGTACGATCACGATAGAATAGAATAAATCTTTTATGAAATTGAGATAATCCAACTACTTATAGAATAGAAACGAATCAATTACCACTTGTCTAAGAACGAGTTTTTCCCCAAACTTCTGCTCATTATTTTCTTCAAGAAACATTATATCCTTTATATTAGTGGTAATGTGAAAGTTTCCCGGGTCTCCTGGGCGGTGCAGATTCGTATTCGTAATAGTTAGACTGTGGCCTCGCAGCATGAACGGTGGGATCTCTACAGGAACGCTGTGAGTGGAAACCAGCCGTGCCCGCTCGACGACTGATGCAAAATAATACAAAATAAATCAAATATATCACAAAAATATATACTGATTCTGATACAAGATAAATCTAAAAGCAGCTATGAGTAATAAAAACATGAAAATGTTATGCAGTTTAGTGGATGATGATGGATTTAAAATACTCGAGCTACAGTTTCTAAAACGACTTCTAGCTAGTTTATGTTCTATATATGAAAATGATTAGATACCTATGACATAGTAATGAAGTTATAAACAACTGATGAATGGATTCTCAAATGTAAATGGGTGGATATAAATAAAAGCTATTTACAAAGCACAGGCATCTTACCACACCAAGTAAAGGACAGCGAGAAGGAAATACATTAGTTGAAATAAGTAGAATTAGAATAGGCCTGAATATGTTTAATACATCTAAAGAAAAATGTTACAACTTCCGTAACAATGTTAATATTTTTTGGATTTCATTTTTAACTGTTATAGTTCGACTGTGTGATACAGAACCACCGTTGCCTAAACAAAACCAACTAAACTACAAGAACGCATTGTAAACCTATACATACTAGTAAAGTATGTTTTGTCTCAATCTTTTGCGACAGCTTTCACTAACTTCTTGCGTTTATTAATAGGGTGGTTAGTACACATTTTATTTAACAGTAATCGAACTAATTCATTGCTTCAAATACTAATTGTAAACATACATCAACAATCATATGTTTCGTCTCTATATTTTATGACAGCTTTCATCAACTTCTTGCATATATCTTTTGTGACAGGCTACACTAACTTCTTGCCTTCATGACTAACGCCGGAGCCCAATATCGAATCCTGAATCCGAGAGTTGGGACGATCTGAGATCGTACACGATCTGCGGTTCGACTCCAACCTGCGTCCCAATAACAATTATATGCAATCGATGTCAGTGATGCAAAAAGATCGTCCATCGATCTCTTCATTGTGAATAAAAAGTTAGTTTTACTAATATTTAAAAAGTTATGCCTTAGTTTTAACTATTAACTTGTCTGAAAATAGTTTAATACACATAAATAAATACATCTTATGTAATTAGCTTGGAAAAATGGCCGGATATATTTTTTGTCCTGATCTTTGCTGTTTTTTTGCAATAATTGCATTGTGTTTATACAAACATTTTAATTTAATCGAAAACATCAATTTTGAATTACACATCTAACGGGAAGGCACATCCAGTAAAGGCACTTCTTGTAAAATTTAATTTTAAAAGTTTTAGATCAATGTACGTTGCTATGGTAACTGATTTTGTTTTACATGGACTGACATAAAAAGTCACTCAAACAAAAGATCGAACTGCCCAATTCCGGGGTTCGCAAAAATTGATTCAAAGGATGTGTCAAAATTAATAGATCGGTTATTGGGATGATGGTTGGCACCATTTTCAAACAAATATGCTAGAAAAAAGATCGCTTGCTTCCCATGGATCGATTGCGTCTTTGGGTTGGTTCCAGAATCTGTAGATCGTTTATTGAAACAGTTTTGAGAAAATTTGGCTCCGATTGATGGTTGTAGATGCCTAAAAATGGATTGAGATCGTATATTGGGCTCCGCCGTAAGTGTAGCAATATAACACTAGCTTTTACCCGCGGCTTTTCACACATACATATAAACCTTCCTCTTGAATTACTCATCATACCGACACACCGACGGCGGAAAGCGAATTTGTTTTTAACCGACTTCAAAAAAGGAGGAGGTTCTCAATTCATCCGGTATGTTTTTTTTATTTTATATCATGAAGTTTAGTGACAGTGATTAAGAGTTATATAAATATCCTAGTTAACTACCTCTCCTGCTCGGCCTTGGCCCTCTGCGCGGACACCTGCCGCCGCATCTGCTGCATCTGCACCTCGCTGAGCTTCTCGCGCCGCAAGCTGGGGAGCGAACTGCCATTACATATACACTGCTCTTTCAACGCTGGGTATCATTATCATCATTATCATCATCATTATTATCATCATCATTATCATCATCATCATTATCATCATTATCATCATCGTCATTATCATCATCATTATCATTATCATTACCATCATTTTACATAGTATAAATCTAAGTTGCTAATTGTGTCTGTTTGTATGTTTCTCCGCTATCTCCTCCTTAACCAGTAGACTGATTGGAATGCGGTTTATACCATCATTTAGGTAGTGTTTTCGTTTAAATTTGTAAACTAAGAACATTCTGAAAAAGCTTTTTTAAGTTAGCCAAAATCCAATGATTCGAAAACATGTCGGCCAAAATTACACCATTGCGAAGCATATTGCTAGTACTATATATTACAAATACACTGCTCTTTGAACACTGTATATACTATACATATACACTGCTCTTTTTAATAGAGGACTGGGTTTACGTAATTTATGGTTGTTTTAATGTGGTATTCAAATCATACGCTAAAAATGTTTGGCTTTCTTACTGAATAAAAACATTTTAAATATATTGATTTAACAACACCACAAAACAGACATGTTTTTGTAAAAGTAGTATAAGTTAAAATGAAGTATAAAACAAATTACGTATTCTTATTAAGATAGTGTGTGTATTTACTTTGTATAAATAAGAAAAGGAACTGTTGTAGATGGGTACTGTAATAATACTAACTTGAGGTTTTGTTGTATTTCATCGTAGTTGACGTAGTGCCCGGCCGGACCCCACGCACTTTCCATCTGTAACAACATTTAAAAGTCGGTTAACTTCATTTTAAATTTAAAAAATATATATGTTACCGGCAATGTCTATAATCCGGTATTCTATACAATACCTAGGTAATGTATAGAATACCTAAAACGTGCCGGTAATGTATGAAATATATTTTATTTTATACTTTGCCTAGGTATTCTATACAATACCGAATGCGCGTCCGGTAATGTATGTAATGCAGGTAAGATTTTAATGAAAAACGTCAGTGAGGAACTTTATTATGGTCTATATTGCACTTTTATATTCATTTATTATTATTATTTTTGTTGTATCATTTTTAAACTAGCATAGGTTTATGCCGAAAGAGAAATTAAGTACCACGAGCCAAGGCTAAGTGAACTTTCCTCAGTGGGATTATAATCTAGATTGTGATTCAGTTGAAATATCAGTTTGCAAAAATTTGCGGACTATCCGACAAGTATTTAAAATTACTGCCTTTTGTAAACAAATATGTGTTGTCGCGGGTAATTCTAAAGATTGCAATGATTGATGTAGGGATTTGGGTATAACCCCAGTTGTTGAAATTACTATTGGGACGATGGTTACCTTATGTAAATTCCACATTCTAGCAATTTCATCTTTTAGATCAATGTACTTGTTTAGTTTTTCTGCTATTGTTGATTGCACATTGTGAGAGTTAGGTATTGCAATGTCAATTATTAATGCTGTTTTGTTTCGTTTGTCTACTAATGTTATATCTGGTCTATTGTAGTGTACGGTTCTGTCGGTTAGTATTGCGCGGTCATAATAAAGTTTGTGGGTTGCATTATCAAGAACAGTGTCTGGAGTATATTTGTAGTAAGGTGTAGGTGGTGTAGTTATAATTTTATGTTTTAGGGCGAGTTTTTGGTGGATTATGTTAGCAACCTGGTCATGTCGATGTTTATAATCCGTCTGCACGATCGATTTGCATGCACCAGTGATATGTTGGATAGTTTCGGATCCAGCATTACAGCGACGGCATATATCTACGGTGTTAGGGTTTTTTATAATATGCTTTTTGTAATTTCGTGTTTCTATCACCTGATCTTGGATGGCAAGCATGAACCCTTCAGTCTCAGGGAACAGTTGACCACGGCTGAGCCATTCGTTCGACGCGTTTTTGTCGACGTGTGGTTGACTCAGATCGTGGTAATATCGTCCATGCAGAGACTTTCGGGCCCAGTCGTTTAATTTGGTCTGTTTCTCTAAGTGTAATTCATTTTTTTTGTGTAGTTATATCATGCAGATTCAATGGTGTGTAACTTATTATTTATTATATTTAGATTTGTGTTCATAACAATCACTGTTATAAAATTTTCTCGTACTTTTTTTCTTCATTTATTTTTTTCCTACTCACGGAATTCAAAATAGTCAGTTGCCATAACTTTTTAAATCATAGTATCATTACTAAGGAATTTTTCGACTCATATTTTTTTCCTTCATAACTTTTTTTTTGGAAGTAGTTGGTAATTTTTAGTAAAAAATATCAGGGTTGTGGTGCTTTGCCGACCGCTACCGCGGCACGCTCGCTTCGCTCGCTCGGCTTGCACATTGTATGGTCACCATTCAACCTCACACTCCTCCTCGCTTCGCTCGTCGTCGTACCTATTATTTTAATATTGACTCTTCAAACTACGGGGACAGGACAAGGATTTGTCAAATCGTCAAAATTTTTTACACTTTCATTGGTGCATTGTTTTAATTCAGTTAATTTTAATTATACAACCTGTTTCATAATTATTATGAGCATATTATAGGTTATCATTGATAAATATAGACCGAGGTCTATTTATTTTACACATTGCCGGTGGTACAGCAGGTAATCTATACAATGCCCAGGAATTGTATACATTATCTAGGTAAAGTATTGAATTGAGAATAATATTATTTTTATTTTATACATTGCCTGAACGCCCAAGGTATTCTATACATTGCCTAGGTATTGTACAGAATACCTGAATTATACAGATTGCCGGTAACATATATACTGCTTTAGTAGTTATCACCATTAGCTTTAAAAGAGGCTTCCTAAATTAGATTGCCCTTGCTGAATGAATGTAAACTGAAGATTTAATACCTCTAATAGTTAAATAGTTTTCAGTATACACTGTGTAAGCAGACCACTTCCGAAGCCAGCAGGCCAACCATCAGCTTTTAGCTAGCGACTCAATTCCGATGCAATTCAATTTAGGTGCCTAAACTGAATTGTTTTTTTTCGTACCATCACCTCTAAAGCACTCGATCGTATTTGGATCGCAAACGCACGAGTGAATGAACGAATATTTGTCTCTGGTCTGCTATTTAGTGGCAATGTTAGAAAGTGACAGCGTTATATAGAAGATCTAGTGTTTCTTTCGCACTTTAAGTACGCTCCAAAATGGAATCATAACATTATTAAGGTAAGATTTTTTTTATTTTTGTTCTTTTTTTTAGGATCAAATAATGATTTCTCTTACCAAAAATATATTTAAGAATAGTTTAATTGCCAATTTGTTGCTCTTAGTACCAAGTAAATAATGAAAGAAATATTAAATTCTGTCAAATATTTAACGACTAAGTTTTCTTTAACTAGTTTCAGAACATAATTGCTATTCAGGATCGAAGCGCGGTTTTATTTGATAATTTTGTTAAAAATGACGTAAATAATTTTGAATACTTAGTTTTTAATCTTCTAATTGTCTTTTATTAAAACATATTCTTAAGCTTCACGCACTTATCGTATTTCAAGTGGATATTTTATACCTACGTTTAGTAAAGAAGATGTATCTTTTTCGCACTCCAAAAACTCAAAAAATACTAACTCGTCAGACATCTATAAACATAAGATGAGGTTAAAGCATTTTTATCAAATTATCTTTCATGTATCGCACTTTTCACTTTAATTGGTAATATTTAGCACTAATTACCTCTGAAATTATATAATTTCAATGTATTTTTAATTTAAACTTGTCTTTAGCTCAAAACGTTTCATTACAGTCGGCGAAATAGTAACTTTTTCTGAATTGTCGTTTTTGACAGCTCAGCGATGCAGTTTAGACTTCTTAAAGACGTCATGGTACGAATTTGCTTGCAAAAAAATGAGCTATTTCAGCTGAATCGCTTACAAACTAGCGACCCAATTTAGGTTTGTTTAAGTAACGTCGTGGTACGAATAAGCGAAGCAGTTCAGTTTAGGTCCTAAACTGAATAGCAATAAGAGGTCATGGTAGGCCTGCTGATACCATGTATTATTAAACCTAAACACTAATTATAGCCACCATCAGAATGTCCCAGAAGCTCAATTTATGTTATTATAGATTTTGTTCGAACTGTAACAAGTTCCCCTCAGCAGTAGTAAGTACCCAGTTATCGTTTTCGGAAGCAGTTCTTTTATGCCCGGGATACACGAGGCTAGTTTTTTAAGCTAGGATAGCAAGCTAGTGTCAGTAAGCTAGCAAACTAGTACTTCTGGCTTCGTGTAGACAAAACTAGCTTCATTTATAAGCTAGTAAACTAGTTGCCAACCAGGACAGTTTTAAATAGGATGGAATTTAATTTTTTAGGCTAGTAGCGCCCCCCACCACTGATTTTACTATCCTGGCTTGTGTACTAGCTTCATGTGGCCGACGAAGCTAGTTGTCAGTTGACTCGTAAGCAGTAACCACGTGGTCACAGCAATAATACTTAAAATAATATAGCCTCATGTAAGCAGAACTAGCATATTCCAAGCCAGGTCAGTTAGCTAAGACAGTTTCAAAGAGAACTAGCTTGCTATCCCAGCTTGAAATCTAGCCTTGTGTATCCCGGGCATAAGGGCACCTAGTTGTGTACGGACCTCCGCTTAGGGCGTCGCGATCATTTACACTTCGGAAGCAGTTGTTTTATAGTCTGTATTGAACTAGCCTGGTGGTGTGTCGGGGCGCGGTCGGGCGGCGCGCGGTACGGCGGCGCGGGCGCAGTATCTCTGTCTCGCTCCCCGCGGCGCCGGTCTCGCTCGGACCGGGAAGATCGCTCGCCACTGCTCTGACGCGAATGATGGATTTCCGGCCTGGGGATTTAATATAATTATATGTAATTAAAATGTAAAATATTTTTCCAATAACTTTATATCATCTGAATGCTTATAAATAAGATCTAGGAATAAATAAATAAAAAACTTTTATTTCCGTAAAACATAGTTACATTACAAATTTAGAGATGGGCCGAGTACTCGGTTTATACTCGGTACTCGGCGTACTCGGCGGGTTTTATGGTACTCGGTACTCGGCCGAGTAACTCGGTATACTAATGCCGAGTACCGAGTACCAAAAAGGTAATTTATTTAATATACTTTGTTTAAAGAAATCAATAGGTATATGTATTTAGGTAGATATAATTGAAACAACAGTGTTAATCAAAACGTACTGATTGAGAAAATCTTTGACATCCTCAAATAATAGAATCAAAATTATGCTAATGAACAGTAATAAAAATAATCAATATTTAAAATTTATAAATGTAAATTATGATGCCTTGTTTGGTGCCCTGTCCGCCATTTGCCAACAAATTTTCTTCTAAATATACTTGTGTTCGTTTGTACTTGTTTACGCGCGCGAAATTGGGAATTTGATAGAACCGAGTTACTCGGTTAAAAAAAAATTGAACCGAGTAATACTCGGTACTCGGTACTCGGCGCATCTCTATACAATAGAACAAAATTTTTAAAAACTATAAATCAAAATAAGTAACAGTGTTTTTAAACAATTGAAAGATAAACTGCGACTCTACACTAAGCTAAGTAAGCTTGTAACGTAGAATTACGAGTAGATTTTATAATTAACTCTTAAGTAGAATTAAAATGATTATCTGAGCGAATATAATGTTAAAACAGAACCTTTCTCTATTAAGATTAGTTAAGAAAATCAAAAAAATAGTCTGAAACACCAATTTTATTAATACGTATTTTATTTTATAGTCACCTGTCCTGCTGTTTGTGGTTCTGTTCTTCGTGTCTCTCATCTCTGTTATGTTTGTCTATCGCTTCCCTCGACAGAGACTTTTCCGAAGCCCTTCCCGCCGCCGTCCGTCCGTAGATCTCTGGTTCTTTCTTACTTGGTTTGCCGATTCTATAATATAAAATAACATTAGAAATAGAGATAGACGAGATAGATTAAAGAAATGCTAAGTTCATTTCGATTTGGTAGTTGAAGTGGTTTATTTTATTTTTTTAGTTTTATTTAACTAGTAAATAGGAAAGTAGTCTATGTAGATTTTGTTAATGCTTTATTTAGAATAACATTAAGGCGGTGTATAACTAATAACGATAAACATATTTATTTAACAACGAAGTCTCTACCTTAACATGTAAGCAATTACAAATGGGCTCAGAACATAAAATTGAACATAAATATAGTTCTTAGTTAATCCTCTTTCATTGCAAGAAATATAATATAGAAAATGAATTACTAAGTGGGAAATAGCTTGCACGCGTGTCCTTGACTGCAATAGAAAGGAAATCGTTGCAACTGTCGGCCAATCATTCAATTATCTAATAAACTATTTATTACTATCCACTTCGTACCGTAGTAGTTAAGTAAACATTTAGTTATTTTCCATTGTTATGATAATTGGTTAAGAATTTATAGTAGTAGGTGTTACTTTTAATTGACTTTTAAAATGTGTTAAAAGATAAGACAATTTATTATGAATGCAAACTAATATATTGTGTTAAGTTTGAAATAACAAAGTTAATCACTTGAGTTTTAAAGTTAATTATTTTTGGGCTAAGAACACATTTCAACGAGCTTGGACGTGTCGAGTGCCTTATTTTGTTGTACATCTTATAAGCATCTACTTTAAGCATGCCCTTCAAACCCTCATTAGTTAGAATATGTTTTACGGCCTTTGATGTTTTCAATGTAAACAAAAATAATCTGTATGTCGTAAGATTGTAATGTGCAACAGCGCAGTCCAATAGTGCGCGATTCGATGGACGAAGTATCTAAAGTTTAGTGTTTGCAAACTTAAACAGAACTAAGGTAATCCCCCGCCAATCGGTGTGTAGTTAGCGATGCGTGGTTTCAGCAGAGCTATTACGAAACTCGAAATTTCGGGAAACGGAGAGGTTTAGAGAAAGAACGGGTACTCCGTCAAGCAATGACGTCATCATCACAGTGCAAAAATCACTTTTAAAGCCGTTATTCGGACGGAAACCCATAGACTTACATTCAACACATCTATAAGCTCTATACATCTTCAAAAAATGACACTAATCCATAGTGTATTTTTGTTAATTGCCATCCTACCATATTCTAAAACAGTTTTAATGCCTTGAGCTGGGGTCACACTGTTGAAAATGCTAATGCCCATGAACGTGACAATTATAATTATTGCTCCACTAGATTTCTCTAAAAACGCATCTTCCATTACTCTACATTCCTTATCGTAGCATATAAAAGCATAGCAAAGGGATCACATCCCTTTGCGCTACCGATGCACACTTACAAAACGTAGTGTGCCCGCTTGATCGCGATAATTATCGCTATAATCATTATGATGTGAAATATTCAGTAAAAATAATACTGTCAATACACACATCACCATTACTTAAAAAAAACAACTATTCATTTGACATGACTTTTAATGTCAAACCATAATCGAAACCAACAGTTTTGATTTTTTTTCATATTTTTCATTTCATATTTCACCAACTTTTCTTACCTGCTAATATATTACAAAATCAATTACACAACAAAAAGGACTAGGATTTCAGTTGTTATTCCTTAACCATCTTCTATCTAAAGAATGAGAAGTATCCTATTCCTGATATAACTCAAATACCGGCAATAGAGAAGAAGAATGGTCTTAATTTAGTGAGCTAAAGGAGGCAGTTGCTATAAAGTGCAATTGAAGATGGCATCAACAAGGTAAAGGTATCGTATTGTTTTAATATCATGAGTTTGTTAATGTGAAATAATTTGCTTATGAAAACTATACCAAAGCTTTTTAGATAACCTTAGCGAATTTATATCTGTGTTTAATTGTCTATATTTACGACTATCTAGCATTACACGTCGGTACTAACAAAAAACTATATATTTTTAATTTGTTTTAGTTTTGTATCATCAAAGGATTAACCTTTAATCTACACGAGGCCGTGCAAAACAGCAGAATTATCAAGTATTCTGAAGACAATTGAGATGGAGTACACAGGATCATATATAAATATTATACCTATATGTACAGTCAAAAGCATAAAGATATTATAAGACAAGATAGTCAAAAATATCTTTGGGTGAAAAATTCAATTTTATGTTAGTGTCATAATAACCATATAATTGTAACCAAACAAAGTTGTCATAATATCATCGCAATAATTTGCAATTTTATATAACGCATCAAGATGTTCAATATTATGTTGGCATAAACACTATTCATTGGTATCTAAGCATTTAATTTTTCAAAAATATCTTCGCGCTTAAGAAAAATAAACTCTGTGACTTAAGTCACAGTAATCATCTTTATTTTTCTGATTCATTTTATGCATGACGTCATTGACGTGGCTTTTGTTTAGAACTGAGTCTTTTATAATTAAAGTCGTAAGAAAATAGTTTTTTGAAAGAAAGCCCGCGGTTTTATCTGAAATAACACTACTGGAAAATGTCGATAGTGTAATGGGAGGTAAAAATTTCCCATGGCACAACTAGTAGTGTCAAGCGGTAGTGCCTAAGTAAAAAACGTATTCATAACCATTAAACGAATTCACCGATCTCATTGACTAAGGGATTGAGTTAAAAAAGGCGAATAAATAACACCAATAATAACTTATAAAATCTAGTGTAAAATAATAAATACCTACAAAAAAAAGATCACTTCTCTCGTTTCTGTGTGATTTTAAATTTTCTTTTCTTTATATTTTCTGTTTTTTCTTTACTAAGTATGTGCCATTAATGTTTTTTAAGGTTAGAAATATATGAAGAGAAAATAAATTATTTAATTATTGATTAAATGAACCGACAAACCTATTTCTTTATTCTATTATGTATAGGTAATCAACATGACCAGTGACATACATTGTCATATAATATATTTTTTATTGTATGTCTATATGACATAACTACGCAATGAAAATCTTCAGATAAGAAATAATTATTTTCAAATAGTAGATAGAACTTAATCGAAAAACCACTTTGGAATCTATAAACATAGATACCTATCTAATAATAGTTCTGACATTCATGTAACTAATTGTTGTTTTTAAACTCTCGCGCTTTTTATTTATAACTTTTTGATGATCTAAATACAAAATGACCGCGTATAAGACCCGAAGTCATCAAAAAGTTATTCATGTAATTGTATTGCAAATTAATAAAATTGCACTGCAGAATATTTGTAAAATTCTATCATCATCGATGATCACCATCAATCCCGAACTTCGGAATCATTGCGTGCGCATGTCATGCAAATATGGGATTCCCTGCGAGGTGTTGATTTCTGTCACAATGCTGTACTTCTAGATGTCATCGATGCAGAAGGAGGATACACAAGATTTTAATCCCAAGTTCAATATTTTTTTTTTATTTAAACAAAGGGTTTTAGTTCGGTTTATAATTCATATTTTATTTTTATTAAATAACTAACGCAATCTATGTAATAACGTTTTCTTCATGTAAATAAATTTTAATAAATTTTTAGGGCTACTACAAAAATAGTAGGTACATTCATACATAATATACGTTTTTCTTTTGATTAAGGGCACTTTTCCTGTCACGTTTTATTTTTGTAGTCAAGTTTTACACGATTTTTGTAGGATTCCACATGTTATGGCTACACTACTAGCTTATGGACATGTGATGATAAATCTTTGCAATGATGATTAATTATTAACCTTATGGCGAAAGACTTAAAATTGCTTGTACTATGTAACCGAAGATATTTTTGACTATTCTGGGCGCTTAGATACCAGAGAATGTTAGGCAGCCTATATAATACAGACTACTTTAAAAGATACGATGTTATTGGACATTGTCAACCCGCAGATTTATATGATTCTTAGACTGGTGACAATAATTTGATAACTGTATATGCCAAAATAAAATTGAAACTTTGCAACTAACATTTAATTGTAGACTCTGATACATTATATTTTTATGCTGCTGACTGTACCTTATTATTTTTAAATGTTGTTGAGACCATATCGTTTTATTTTATTCATTTTCTATAGATTTTTAAGTAGGTACTTACCTATGTTCATTACCTTTCTACAGTCTTATACTTTTTCATAGAAATTAAAAAGTTCTTTTTAAAGTAAATATCAATTTATTTAAGTTTAAAATTTCTTTTACTACTGCTTTTTCAGAGACACGTTTTAAGATTACAGCGGTACGATGTAAGCGTTTTCTCCGAACTGCACACTAAACTAAAAAACTAAGGAACCTAACCTATATTAACTGCAAAATAAAACTCTTATACCTCTAATATTAATTTTATTTCAATTAATAATATTTATTTTCAAAAAGTGACAATATATGTGTTAAGATGATACATGGATCAACAGAATAATAAATGAGTTGTTATTTTTTACTGCGGAACTCCAAATATTTCAAAAGTATTCTGTAATATTACCATTTAAACAATTAGCCAACTAAACAATTAGCCAAAAGCCATTCTGATGGATGGTCTTCCCCACAAAACACCAACTGAAAAGCGGCAGCTGTAGCGACAAGTCTTGATACTCCTACATGACAGGTTTATGCGCACCTCAGCATGTTGATCTCTGAAAACCTTTCGATGTCGATGATTTTCGGTCCCTATGCGAATGACAATTCTTAATTTTCAAGTTAGACACAATTTTACAATTTTTTGATAAAAAACAGCTATTTGGGTTGGGATAACATAGTTTATAACCCAAAATAGAAATATAAGGCGCCACCTGTAGTTGTCAACGCATGTGAAGCTGCGGGCGTTTTACTTGTACAACATTTATGTTAATAACAAAAATACAAATTTATTGATCTTTTAACTTTATGTTGGTGGGAAAAGCTACGAATTACACTACAATGAATTTGTGCTACGGAAATTCCATAAAGGACTAGACTTTTCTTGTAAACCCCATAAAACTTAAGTTATATTGCCTAACAAGTTTTTATAAAATCTGTTCAGCATCGTAGAAGAGAAAAGATACTCCCGCATTGATAATGTTTATGTGAAATATAAACGTAAATTGATATTAAAAGTACATACCTAAAATATTTGAAGAAGCAAATAACACCTTCACACATTTCATACCCAATTTCGAAAGGGGCTCATCGGCTGGTTTGCTGGCCCATATTTCTCATTTTGACCGCCTCTATATTTAGCACAGTGCAGATTTTACGCTTAAAATGCTATTCTATAGTAAAGCAATTACCCAGCTGATACTAGGGATCTCCACCACCACGCCTTTTTAGAAGTGTGTTGTACCTAAACACTAGCTGGAGAGTTAGTGACAGGGATTAAAAGCTAAGTAGGATGGGTTCTGTGGTAGAAAAAAATGGATATTACAGAAATAATCCTAACCTATGTATTTTTTCTTTGTGTAGGTATATCAAATCAGTCCAGTTTTTATAAGAATTAAATTTTTCTTTGCCCTTTATAATAAAGTATAGGTTAATCTGAAGTAAAGTTTAATACTAGTATTTCATATGCTAAGATAAACCAAAATCAGTCCAGTAGTTTAAAAGTACGCTCCACTAGGCTGGCTCAATGCGGGTTAGAATTACAAATAATCAAACCATGTGGATTTCCCTCATCGTAAGTTAGTGATAAATCCTTACTTCCTTACTTTAAATGTGAAAATAGAACTTGCTCAGGCAAGGACCTATGCTGTTTTCATTATACCTTTAGACAATCATTAAGATTAACAAGGGGAAAAAGGAGTAACTTATTCTTTCCCTGGATCCTATCTAATTAGGTAAACACTAGATTGAAAGATAGAAACAAACAGTTTGTGGCACTAACATGTCTTCTTCCATAGTTGAACGATACAGAACTCGGACAAACTTCAGTATCGTGCAAAAGATTATTGGAGCACATTACAATAAAAGTGTTCGTTTTTCATTTTATAATATAAGTAAACAGTGGTCGTTTGATGGGAAAAGTCAGTTTTGAAATATTGTCAAAGTGGTTTTTTTATAGCTCAAGTGAGCGGTTAGAATCTTTCGGAGTGAATACAAAAATAATGGCGGGTAATTTAAATTTAAGAACACAAACCAATCTTGAGAGATCCGTCCGAAGCTCGAAACATTTTCGTAATAGCAAGCCAGGTACCATGGGTTGTCTCTAAACACATGGATGATGTAAACAGGGCCGAGCCGCCCATACGTGCGATGTATGCGGCGCACACAGGCGCCTAAGCAAGAGGGGCGCCGGTTTTTTTTTATTACAATATAATTGAAAAAATTGTTTAAACCGACTAAAAAGGCGCTTCGTTTCGCACACAGGCGCTGCTTATGATGTTGCAACTGTAGCGTCTAGTGACTGACCGGAACATGGTGGACAGCGACTTGAGCAGCGACGGCTTCTTGTGCGACAGCGAGGAGTGCTGCGGGGAGCCGCGCAGCGACGCCGCGCCGCCGTCCGTCAGCCAGTGCTTCATGGCTGCGGGTAGTCACGGTATCATCATCATCATTACATAGTATAATAATAATAATAATAAATCTCCAGACTAACACACCAACTGTTTGGCCCTAAACTAAGCAAAGCTTGTACTATAGGTACCACTCAATGGACTAGCGGAGAACCTAGTTACACCCAGACACTAGCCAATTTAGAAAAACCATTTTGACGAAATTGGCTCGACCCGGGGATCGAACCCGGAACCATCCGCTTAGCAGTCCGGTATATATACCGCAGCACCACAGCGGTCGTCGAGTACTATCATTACATAGTTTAAATCCAAGTCGCTAATTCTGTCTGTTTGTATGTTTGTCCGCTAACTCCTCCTGAACTACGTAACGGATTTTAATGCGGTAAGGCCCAGATATTTCATTGTGAATAGACTTGTTTAAGCTAACGCGCGTTGTACACATTGTTTTTTTACTATCCGGGATTTCGCGCGGTAATTTTAAAGCAAAAAGGTAACGTACCTCTTTGCCCGACGTTTCGATAGGGTTACACCTATCCGCCCAGTCACCAGTCCGCCCGCGACCACGATAGGTGTAACCCTATCGAAACGTCGGGCAAAGAGGTACGTTACCTTTTTGCTTTAAAATTACCGCGCGAAATCCCGGATAGTATAAAAACAATGTGAATGGACTTGTTTATAAAACCCTATTTAACCTCTTTCGACTTTAAGGGGAGTTTTATAACTGCCTGTACGTTGCCTAGGTATCGCCAGATAAATTAATATAACGAATAATACATATATAAAAAAAGAATTCTTACCATATCTTTCGGGTCAAAAAGCCACTAAAGAATCACGTCGTATGGCACAAGAGAATATCACTAATAGTAACATACAAGCTTTAACCAAAAAAATGCAGACTGACATAATAACTTCTTTGCGGAAATTCTATACCAAGTTTTATATTAAATCTTCCTTACAAACTTTTGAAAACTACAAACAAAGTAAGGATTGTAATATGCTCTTACGTGGATGTGGTCTGGCGTAGAGTGCCTCCCGCGGCCGCTGGTCCAGCATGGCCGTCTGCAGCGACTCCAGGCTGGAACTCTTGCGCATGCCTAGAGCCGGGCCCACTTCTACTGTTGTGACAAATCAAATAACACTTTAGACATTTTTAAGGAAAATTAATTAGTCCCAATGTTGAAATTTGCCCATGGGAATGAAGCTTTTTCACGCGGTAAAAAGTATCCCATTTTCTTTCCAGCATGTCAAACTATTTTCCAAAATTTATTAAACTCGGTTTAGCCTTTTTTACGTGAAAGCATAACATGCGGACATTCACATTTGAACATTTACATTACGAATTCTTAAGTTCTTACTATCTTTTATATTATTTATTCATAAACCAATCTTCTTTGACTAGGGCTGATCTTATCATTACATAGTATAAATCCAAGTCGCAAATTGCGTCTGTTTGTATGTTTGTCCGCTAACTCCTCCTAAACCAGCTGTAGGATTTTAATGCGGTTTTCACCATCTTTTAGGTATTTTTATCATTTAAATTTGTCAGTAAAGAACAAGTCGGTCAAGTCGGTCAAAATCACACCACAGCGAAGCGGCGGGTCTCTAGTATGGTATAACTAGTGGCCGCCCGCGACTCCGTTCGCGGTTTCCCGTTGGAATGAGAAGTTTTCCCGCGGTAAAAACTACCCTATGTGTTATTCTGATGTATAACCTATATTACTGTAAAGTTTCAGCTAAATCCGTTCAGTTGTTTTTACGTGAAAGAGTAACTAACATCCATACATCCATACATACTCACAAACTTTCACGTTTATAATGTTAGTAGGATAACATAGTAGAGGGAAAGGGGTTATACTCTGAATTTAACGCGTGCGAAGCCGCGGGCAAAAGCTAGTTAATTCATAAACCATATACTTACATATCTTCTTAGACTCCGACTAGTATTGTATATGGTATAATATGGGTATAATGTAACTACCTTGTTGTTTGTTCTCCTTGATCTTCCGGTAGGTGCCAGTAAGCTTGGCGTCCATGGCGGCGTGCCTCTTCTCGGACATGGACTGCCTCCCGACCGCGCGCCGGTCGAAGCCGCCGCCGCTCTCGGACCCGGATTCTGTTCCCGGGGCTGTTGCCGCTCTGGAAAAAGAGAATGAGTTGACAAAAAACTAGGTATTGATATATTTGCTTGATGTGTATAGCTTGTATGTACAATTGTAGATAAAAGTGTAAACAAAAACATGTAAAAAGAATGTTATTTAGAAAGAGTGAATAATAAAATTTTACGATCTTAAGTTAGTCGTTAAAACAAATGTTCAAGTTTTTAATGTCCAAGTTAAAACACGGGAAAACTATATTAAGTTAAACTTTACTCGTTAAAACTTCTATAATATACCAACATACGAAAAGCATTGAATATAACTTACTTGGTGGTCCCATAGTCCTCTTCAATAATAACGTGATGCTGCGGCGGCCTTAACATATGCACGTGCCCCGGGTTCGCTCGGAATTGTCCGTTCCCCGTTACTTCCTGCGTCGCCATATAATAACTCTCATTTCTAAGTCCCGTCAGTCTGTCTATCACCGGGTTACCGCCATCTAGGCGACTCCACTCGAAACTATCGCGCTTGCTATCCCTCGAGCTGTCCTTTTCTAAATAACCTTTGCTGTCATCCGATTGATTTGACACCCAGCTGTTGTTATTGTTTATGGTCACAATCGAGGCGTGTTTCTTGTTTCTAGATTCTGTGATGTCGACGTTCTTGTTGATCTCCACGTTTTGGTAGTTGTGTTTGGCGTCGTTGTAGATGACGGTGTTGTAGTTCGCGTTGGAGTCGGTGGAGTTTGTGAGGTTTGTGGAGTCGTCGCCGTTGGGGGGCGTGTCGTCCTTCCAGCGGGAGAGGCTGTCCATGCTTTCTGTGAATTAAACAGGTAAACTGAAATCTGTGTTCTTGTTTTACGAGATTGATACCCTACAAGTCTAGGGACCTAAGTAACCTGAATAACTAATTATAATAAAAAATATTAGGATCGATTTATAACTCTCTTCACTAAAAGTTGCTTAACTTTAATCTGACCAAAGTTTCTGTACCACTTGTCTTAATACTAAGTTTGAGAGTGTTTCCAGAATCTTTAGTTTTTTTAATAATATCTAATAGCTTGCTAGTTTTCAACAGACTTCTCTTCCATTATCTCTTTGACGACCTCTGTGGTGCAGCGGTATATGTACCGGACTGCTAAGCGGATGGTTCCGGGTTCGATCCCCGGGTCGGGCCAATTTCACTGTTTCAAACTAAAATTAGTCAAAATGGTTTTTCGAAATTGGCTCGTGTCTGGGTGTAACTAGGTTCTCCCCTAGTCCATTGTGTGGACCTATAGTACAAGCTCTGTTTAGTTTAGGGCCACACAGTCGGTGTGTTAGTCTGGAGATTTATTTATTATTTTTTCTATCAACTTAATCATTAATTACATAATTATCAAATAAAAAACAACAACTTACCACTCCTCCGAGCTATAGTAAGCGATATGCTCCCGTGTACAAACGGTCTGGAATGCAGTAACGCTCGTCGCAGAGTCTCCATGGCCTCGGCGTTTGATTGTCCTACTAGAGACACGCCGTTCACACTTAGTAGCTGGTCGTTTTTGTGGAGTCTGAAAAGAAGAATTACGTCAAAAAAACAAAATTACTACATTACTTTGTAAATTGTAAGCTAGTATAATAGACAATACATCATAGACTAGGGAAGTTAGAAGCTACACTTTAGATACAGGCCAATTTCAAAGATATTAAATTGGCTCATTTAGGCGGTTCAGGAATCAAACTCTAGCTCTATAATACAACAGAAGTCGTCAATTAAATGAAGTTGTACAAAATACATTGTATCGTCGTAGAAATAAACAAAAAAAAGGATTTCTATACTACAAGAACCATCCTGTAGAATGTATAAGCCACATGCCCACGGCTTCATTTGCGTGCTAAGTGAAATTCGACTGGTGAAAGAATTTTGAAAATCAGATCACTATAATCAGATATTTAGCGGAACACTCAACCTTCTGCGCTTCTCTATGCGCTTATCTTTAAGCTAATCAAAATCTTTTTTTTCTACATTCCTACCTGCCATCCCTAGAAGCGGCTCCTCCATTCAGCACTGACTTGATGAAGATCCCCAGATCCTGTGCATCATTTCCGACCGTCACCTTCCCTTTCACACTGATGCCGAGACCTGCCTTCTCAGAGTCGTGGACTGGGACGTCTAGGCGAAGGATTAGACGGTTTCTGGCGCTTAGGATCTGGGAAAGTATATGGAATTATGAATAAAATGGGCCGTTATTACAAGGTCAAAGTGCAGGGTGGATGCACTATGGTGTATTTTTAGCAATAGACAATAAGAGAAAACGTTGAATTATGTATAATGATTTTAGTAAGAGCTTATGATAAACTAATACCTACTCTAGTTAATCATTATAACACCCTTTTTTACCCACCAACAGTAACCCAATTTTTGAACTTTAGCTAACAAAATATTTTAAGTTATACTAAAATTAGTTCAAATCTGTCATTTCTTCGTCAACAATTTGATAAGAAAAACTTACAGAATTATTAGAAGAGTTCAATACATCTTGCGTTGTCCCTTCTTCTTTATTCACCAGATCATCTTTTGACGCACTTTTCTGCAACTTCCCTCTCATGGATCCATTGCTATGATTGCTGCTAGTACTGTTATTGTTGATAGCATTCACTATACTTGAGACTCGGCCGTTTTCGGCGATAGACTCGGGTTTGGACTGGGAGAGACCGTTGGGGGATCCGATAGCCTTTTCTGTGTATTTGGTCGGACTTTGCTGGGGTTCTACCCTCTGCAATTAAAGATAAAATTTGATAAGAATGTAATGTAATATTTTGAAGACTTAGCAAAAGGTAAATGAGTAAATGGGCAAAAGGATTAAGTTAAAAATATGGATTCTCAATTGAAATAATCTATTCATGTAATTAGCGAGTATTAGTGAGTAGTTTCATTAAGAGTAAAAACATATACAAAAAAAATATACAGGGTTATTTGTAATTAGCGCATCACCTATTGCGAACGGCTTCCTTACATCAATACCAATAAAAATTTTTCTACGACTTTTTGCAAAACTTGACAATTAATACAAAAACAAAAAAACAAAATCAAATTTGCGCGCTCTGTTATTTTTAACTCTGTATTTTGTAAGAAGTTCCTAAACCGGTCGCCCACCCCCCGTCGCCCGCGCGCCTACCACGCCAGTTGCGTGCGCGTAGAATATTGTACCGTTCAGACATCTAATAAATTTGTATGGCTAAATAATTTGTATAACTTATTTTTTTTTAATATACATTTTAATTATTCGCTGCTTAAATTTTGTTGGAATTGATGTAGAAAAGCTGCCTACAAGAGGTGATGCGCTAATTAGAAATAACCCTGTATAATCTGGTTAAATCGGAAAAAAAAATTACGTATTAAACTAAAGAAACTTAAAAACAAAACATTTTAAACTAAAGTCGTTAGTTACCATAAAAAGATTTTGTTATTTTGTTGCAATTTTTTTTGCTCAAACCCTACTAATATTGTATGAATGTCTGTCTATATGTTCCGCTTTCAAGGCTGAACCAAATAGGCTATGCAATGATTTTTGGACTAGACATAGTTCAACAGCCTGTGAAGTTATGGCGTCAGTCTCGGACATCGCGTCATGCAAGTAAACCTCAACCACTGCCAGGCGGCACAGGACCTACTGGGCGAGTGGTCTGGGGACCTTGCCGTGGTTTCGCAAACTCATGGCTGCGGGACAATAGTGGTACGGTGGCCATCGTGCCGCGTGGGGGGATGCCGCACTGGTGGGCGTCTATTTCCCCCGAAAGCGTCCGCTGGAGGAGTTGGAGAATTATCTCCTGACTCTGACAGCGGCGCTTGCACCCTAGTCGTAGTCGGAGCAAGGTCGCAGTCTTGGGCGACCTTAACGCCAAGTCCGTGAAGGCAAACGACGAAGCGGGTTCCTACAAGCTACATCACGTTATTGACCTGCGTCCTGCCCCCCGGCCGCTCCACCACCATGTCCACGGCGGCGTCGGTGGGAGTGTTCCGCAGCAGCGCCACCACGTCCTGCTGGTGCAGGCCGTGCACCGACACGCCGTTGATGGACACCAGCTTGTCTCACATATACCTACACCTGTGTATACCAACCTGCGTCCTGCCCCCCGGCCGCTCCACCACCATGTCCACGGCGGCGTCGGTGGGAGTGTTCCGCAGCAGCGCCACCACGTCCTGCTGGTGCAGGCCGTGCACCGACACGCCGTTGATGGACACCAGCTTGTCTCACATATACCTACACCTGTGTATACCAACCTGCGTCCTGCCCCCCGGCCGCTCCACCACCATGTCCACGGCGGCGTCGGTGGGAGTGTTCCGCAGCAGCGCCACCACGTCCTGCTGGTGCAGGCCGTGCACCGACACGCCGTTGATGGACACCAGCTTGTCTCACATATACCTACACCTGTGTATACCAACCTGCGTCCTGCCCCCCGGCCGCTCCACCACCATGTCCACGGCGGCGTCGGTGGGAGTGTTCCGCAGCAGCGCCACCACGTCCTGCTGGTGCAGGCCGTGCACCGACACGCCGTTGATGGACACCAGCTTGTCTCACATATACCTACACCTGTGTATACCAACCTGCGTCCTGCCCCCCGGCCGCTCCACCACCATGTCCACGGCGGCGTCGGTGGGAGTGTTCCGCAGCAGCGCCACCACGTCCTGCTGGTGCAGTCCGTGCACCGACACGCCGTTGATGGACACCAGCTTGTCTCACATATAGGTACCTACACCTGTGTATACCAACCTGCGTCCTGCCCCCCGGCCGCTCCACCACCATGTCCACGGCGGCGTCGGTGGGAGTGTTCCGCAGCAGCGCCACCACGTCCTGCTGGTGCAGGCCGTGCACCGACACGCCGTTGATGGACACCAGCTTGTCTCACATATACCTACACCTGTGTATACCAACCTGCGTCCTGCCCCCCGGCCGCTCCACCACCATGTCCACGGCGGCGTCGGTGGGAGTGTTCCGCAGCAGCGCCACCACGTCCTGCTGGTGCAGGCCGTGCACCGACACGCCGTTGATGGACACCAGCTTGTCTCACATATACCTACACCTGTGTATACCAACCTGCGTCCTGCCCCCCGGCCGCTCCACCACCATGTCCACGGCGGCGTCGGTGGGAGTGTTCCGCAGCAGCGCCACCACGTCCTGCTGGTGCAGGCCGTGCACCGACACGCCGTTGATGGACACCAGCTTGTCTCACATATACCTACACCTGTGTATACCAACCTGCGTCCTGCCCCCCGGCCGCTCCACCACCATGTCCACGGCGGCGTCGGTGGGAGTGTTCCGCAGCAGCGCCACCACGTCCTGCTGGTGCAGGCCGTGCACCGACACGCCGTTGATGGACACCAGCTTGTCTCACATATACCTACACCTGTGTATACCAACCTGCGTCCTGCCCCCCGGCCGCTCCACCACCATGTCCACGGCGGCGTCGGTGGGAGTGTTCCGCAGCAGCGCCACCACGTCCTGCTGGTGCAGGCCGTGCACCGACACGCCGTTGATGGACACCAGCTTGTCTCACATATACCTACACCTGTGTATACCAACCTGCGTCCTGCCCCCCGGCCGCTCCACCACCATGTCCACGGCGGCGTCGGTGGGAGTGTTCCGCAGCAGCGCCACCACGTCCTGCTGGTGCAGGCCGTGCACCGACACGCCGTTGATGGACACCAGCTTGTCTCACATATACCTACACCTGTGTATACCAACCTGCGTCCTGCCCCCCGGCCGCTCCACCACCATGTCCACGGCGGCGTCGGTGGGAGTGTTCCGCAGCAGCGCCACCACGTCCTGCTGGTGCAGGCCGTGCACCGACACGCCGTTGATGGACACCAGCTTGTCTCACATATACCTACACCTGTGTATACCAACCTGCGTCCTGCCCCCCGGCCGCTCCACCACCATGTCCACGGCGGCGTCGGTGGGAGTGTTCCGCAGCAGCGCCACCACGTCCTGCTGGTGCAGGCCGTGCACCGACACGCCGTTGATGGACACCAGCTTGTCTCACATATACCTACACCTGTGTATACCAACCTGCGTCCTGCCCCCCGGCCGCTCCACCACCATGTCCACGGCGGCGTCGGTGGGAGTGTTCCGCAGCAGCGCCACCATGTCCTGCTGGTGCAGGCCGTGCACCGACACGCCGTTGATGGACACCAGCTTGTCTCACATATACCTACACCTGTGTATACCAACCTGCGTCCTGCCCCCCGGCCGCTCCACCACCATGTCCACGGCGGCGTCGGTGGGAGTGTTCCGCAGCAGCGCCACCACGTCCTGCTGGTGCAGGCCGTGCACCGACACGCCGTTGATGGACACCAGCTTGTCTCACATATACCTACACCTGTGTATACCAACCTGCGTCCTGCCCCCCGGCCGCTCCACCACCATGTCCACGGCGGCGTCGGTGGGAGTGTTCCGCAGCAGCGCCACCACGTCCTGCTGGTGCAGGCCGTGCACCGACACGCCGTTGATGGACACCAGCTTGTCTCACATATACCTACACCTGTGTATACCAACCTGCGTCCTGCCCCCCGGCCGCTCCACCACCATGTCCACGGCGGCGTCGGTGGGAGTGTTCCGCAGCAGCGCCACCACGTCCTGCTGGTGCAGGCCGTGCACCGACACGCCGTTGATGGACACCAGCTTGTCTCACATATACCTACACCTGTGTATACCAACCTGCGTCCTGCCCCCCGGCCGCTCCACCACCATGTCCACGGCGGCGTCGGTGGGAGTGTTCCGCAGCAGCGCCACCACGTCCTGCTGGTGCAGGCCGTGCACCGACACGCCGTTGATGGACACCAGCTTGTCTCACATATACCTACACCTGTGTATACCAACCTGCGTCCTGCCCCCCGGCCGCTCCACCACCATGTCCACGGCGGCGTCGGTGGGAGTGTTCCGCAGCAGCGCCACCACGTCCTGCTGGTGCAGGCCGTGCACCGACACGCCGTTGATGGACACCAGCTTGTCTCACATATACCTACACCTGTGTATACCAACCTGCGTCCTGCCCCCCGGCCGCTCCACCACCATGTCCACGGCGGCGTCGGTGGGAGTGTTCCGCAGCAGCGCCACCACGTCCTGCTGGTGCAGGCCGTGCACCGACACGCCGTTGATGGACACCAGCTTGTCTCACATATACCTACACCTGTGTATACCAACCTGCGTCCTGCCCCCCGGCCGCTCCACCACCATGTCCACGGCGGCGTCGGTGGGAGTGTTCCGCAGCAGCGCCACCACGTCCTGCTGGTGCAGGCCGTGCACCGACACGCCGTTGATGGACACCAGCTTGTCCCCGGCGCGAAGGCGGCCGTCCGATACTGCAGCTCCCTGGAAGAAATGGCATGGATAGGGAGATACTTTTACGCTTCTTACTTGACAAGCCAAGTCATTACCCTGCAAGAACCACTTCAGAGATCTTAAAAGGTTCCCAAAAAAACGGATACAAGATGAATGTGTTGCAAATTGCATATTCTCCACACGAGAAGATGAAGAATTTACGTTGAAAAAAACCATAGGTATTAGAAAAGTGTCTTGGATATGGATAGACGGATTTTTAGTCTAAAAGCAAACGCCATAGGAAATAATAACCGTAAATCTACAGGGTTTCCCAAAAATCAACGCCAAGCCGAAAACGTATGATGGGTCAAGGGATGGTGGTCCTCAAAAAAAAATTAAAAAAATCTACGTCATGTATTTTAAAAATTATAGTCTTTTTATTTTTAAAAATCTACACCTTGTACTACTTTTTCGAGTACTGTGACCACAAACGTTAACTTAGCTTTTTTTTGGGATTCGTTACTGAATAATGCTACTGTAAATAACAATTTAAAATTTGATCCCAAATATCTTGGTTTTAAGGAAAATATCCCGTTTTTCCCCAACCATGTACTCAAAATTATTACATCACTCAAGTTTGACTGGCTGTACTGAAAAAATATGTAAAAAATTTTGGCAAGTGTCGTCAAAAGATTGCACAGGACGATTGACTGGGACGGCACAACTTTAAGTGAAATGGATAGAGACGCCACTTCAACGTGTGAGTGAAAGAGATAGCTAGCCTGAGTTTCATCTTCGGCACAAGTTAGAGTGAAACAGATAGAGACGCCACTTAAACTAAAACAACTCGGATTAGAGCGTTTTCGTTTCATTTAGAAGAATTGTCTCTGATGACATCTAGGCGCTTAAGCTCAAAAAAACTGCTATTGACGCTATTTTTCGAAGTTTATGTGAATAGGATAAAGACCAAATTTCTTGATAAACCCTAGGTACCGTCGGTCATAATGAATAATTTTGTGTAAAGTTTAAATAAAATTCAACAATTGGAAGCAACCGTTTATTTAATTACTTTACAATAAATGTTCAAACTGTTTGCCTTCAGCTTCAATGCAAGCCCTACATCTTCTTAAAAACGAACGCGTTATTTGACGAGCGAAACTTCTTGAGTTGATGTATTCAGCAGCTCCTGAAATTCTCAGGCGTAGTTCATCTACGTTTGAGATGGCCTTAGCGTAAACTTGTTCCTTCACCGCTCCCCAGTAAATGAAATCAATAGGGTTTAAGTCTGGTGATCTGGCCGGCCATAAAATTGTACCAGACCGACCTATCCACCTGTCCGGATATTCTTCATTTAGATATTCTCTTACTGATCGAGCGTAGTGCGCAGGGCAGCCATCTTGTTAAAGCCACATGCCTGCGTAAATATTGAGTGGCACGTCTTCCAATAAGTCTGGTAGATGATTTTGTAAATAATCTAAGTAAGCCTCAGCCGTCAAGGTCTCTGGAAGTTCGTAGGGTCCAATAATTCTCCCGTTGAGAATACCGGTCCACATGTTTACTTTGAAGCGATATTGTGACCGATCTTCTCGCATGAAATGTGGATTTTCTACACTCATGGAAATTATGAAGGTTCATGTAGCCATCTATTTTAATAGTTGTCTCGTCCGTCCAGAGTATTTTTTCTAAGAAGTGGGGGTCTTCTCGGTGTCTGTGTAACATCGTTTCGCAAAATGCAACCCTTGCATATTGGAAATTAAGTAGTCCATATAGCTAGAATGAGCTTTATTTATAATTTACAAAAACACGTCTACCATTCTTGCAGTCCCTATAATAAGTCAGTATGCTGCCGACTAGACAGATTCTGTCATAGACAATTATTATATTTCTAATACCCCTGCTCAAGTTCAAGTTCTTTAAATTATTATCTTAATACATTCCAATATCTTGAACTTGTTACAAATATCATAACTAAACACATTAAACTATAAAATGGAAACACATTCTTGACATTTATCCCTTAAAAAAAATATTTTAGACAGCAAAAAAAAACTTTACTGACATGACACCATGACATCCCATCATTTGTCAGTCTAACAACAAAAACAAACAAATAAACAAAACCCAATAATTTACAAACATTTCTAGTTATTCGTTGAACATCTTTAACATTATCTCAGGACAAATAAAATAAAGTGTAAAAACATTAGCATAAACCAAGCGAACTACAAAAATAATCATGTTTAACTTTTGTTAACGACTTCGTAAAGATATCGGCTTTATTTTCATCAGTAGAAATATATTCTAATTGTACTAATCCTTTTCGTACAATATCTTTAATGAAATGTACTTTTATGTCTATATGCTTAGATTTCTTACTATTTTCATTACTCTCAATTAATTTAATTGCACTTTGATTGTCCATAAGTAATAAACACTTGAGATCTTTATGACAATTTAAGTCTTTTAACACTCCATTGATAAAGACGACTTCACTTACAGTTGTTGCTGCTGCTACATATTCAGATTCGGCTGTTGACAGTGCTACTGTGGGCTGTTTCTTAGAACTCCAACTGACCAAATTTCCATAGTGAAATATTGCAACTCCACTCACACTTTTACGATCCATTCGCTCACCTCCCCAATCTGAATCTGAAAAAGCTTGTAAGAAATTATTGTTATCTTCGTTTTTCTTGTATACTAATCCTTTCTCTTTTGTTTGTTTCAGGTATCTTAGTACCCTTTTGCACATTTTCCATAAAGTAGATGTTGGACAGTTCATAAATCTACTCAAAAATCCAGTTGCATATGCTATGTCTGGTCTGCTTGTTGTAGCCAAGTACATGAGTGAACCAACAAGTTGTCTGTATGGAATATTTTCTAATATTTCTTCATTGTCTTCAATAGTTACTGAAGTTTCCATAGGAGTACTGACACCTTTACAATCTTGCATATTAAATCTTGATAAAATCTTTTCTATAACATTTGTTTGCTTTATCAACATTCCATCTTTAGATCTAGTTATATTCATTCCCAGATAATTTTTAACACTTCCAAGACATTTAGCTTTAAATTCTTCTTTCATTTTTCTAATTATTTTACTTCCATCTCCAATTATCAATATGTCATCCACAAATATTATTACATACACATTATTTGCAGTGTATAAACAGAAATCACTAAGAGACTGTGTAAATCCTTGTTTTATCAAAAAATCGTTCAGTCTTTCATTCCAACAACGTGGTGCTTCCTTGAGACCATATAAAGCCTTTTTGAGTTTGAGTACTTTGCCATCTTCTTTCTCTAGTCCTTCAGGATAGTTAATATATATATCTGATTTAATATCACCATTCAGAAAAGCTGTAGGTATATCAAATTGTTGGATATCTAAATCTTCTTGTATAGCTTTATTTAAAAAGAGCCTGATTGTAGTTATTCTTGCTACTGGAGCATAGACATTAAACATTGTTTCTGTTTGGAAACCTTTAGCAACCAACCTTGCCTTTTTTGTATCGTCTGATTTGGTTTTGAATATCCATTTAGTTTCTATTGCTTTCTGTCCTTCTGGTAAATTGCATTTTTCCCATGTTTTCAAATTCTCTAGGGCTTCTATCTCTTTCTTTATAGCTTCCGACCAACCTTTCTCAACTGCCTCTGTATAAGATGTAGGATCGTCAGAAACTAATGCATATGCCATATTTGTCATATCATAGTCATCATATTTCTTAGGTAATACTCTCGTTCTCTTAGGTCTATCTTGTGTATTAATTTCATTTGTCACATGCGGTATTTCCTCATTATCACATTCTACAAACTCTATCTCTTCATCTTTATCTTGACCTTCTTCTTCATATTCATCACTATATACAAAATTCCATTCATTACTATTATACTTAAATTTCGACTCATCAAATCTAACATCCCTTGAGTCTATAATATTATTGGTCTTCGGATCCCATAACCTATAACCTCCTCCGCTGTAGCCAATCATTATCATAGGTTTTGCCCTTGGTTCAAATTTAGATGGTTTGGGCAATATAACACTCCACGCCTTTGCACCAAACACTCTAATTTTACTTAAGTCCAGCTTACCATACCACACTTTTGCCGGTGTATCACCTTTTAGTGCTTTTGTTGGCGACCTATTGATAATATAAGCGGCTGTTTTAATTGCTTCGCTCCATAAGTACTTTGGTAGATTAGTTTCCAATAACATAGCTCTAACTTTGTCAGCTAGGGTTCTATTCATTCTTTCACAAATTGAATTTTGTTGAGGTGTGTATGCACACGTCATCTCTTGTATAATACCATTCTCATCATAGAAATTTCTTAACTCTCTATTTATAAATTCTTTTCCTCTATCTGTCCTAATCCTTTTGACATTATTTCCTTTGTTTTTCATGCGTCTTACGTAATTTATTATAAAATCCTTGGCTTCATCTTTTCGTTTTAATAGATACACTTCCAGAAAGTGAGAATAATCATCTATTATTGTTAGGTAATATCTTTCTCCATCCATACTTTCTGGTGATATTGGTCCACCAATGTCACAATAAACTAGACTTCCTATTCCGTTGGTTCTCGGTAATGGGCATGACGAAAAAGTACATCGAGTTCCTTTAGCTTCCATGCATATAGTGCATCTCTCGTTGCTTAATGGTAAATTTAGAATTTTCATCCCTCCATAATTAAGATGTCCTAGCCTTCTATGCCACAAATTGTTTTCTAGATCTTTGTTTAACATTGCATTACCTTGACAAACAGTTAATTGTAATGTAAATAGTTTACCATTACTATCACCTTCAACTTTTATATATTTATTTGAAATCATTGTCTTTTTATCTTCAAATACAACTTTAAGTCCCTTTTCATTCAACTTCATAACTGATATAAGGTTGTGTGTCAATCCTTCTACTAATAAACAATCATAAATACTTATTTCCTTTCCTTCCTTTGATATTCCTGTTAAGATTCCTTTCTTATTGGCTCTTATAATGTTACCATCAGCTACTTGAATAAGTACTTCCGGTATATCTTTTATTTCTTGCATATATTTTATATATTTTTCATTAACCATGTGATACGACGCTCCGGAATCTACTATAAATTGGATATCTCTGTTCTCTATACGTTTTTTTGTATAAGGCTTTGCAGCTGTAAATGCTATTTTATCTAAATCCATATCAACATTCTCCTTGTTCTCCTCTACTAAGTTAGCATTCTGTCTTCTATTATTTGTATTTGTTTGACTTCCATATGTAAATTTATTCCTTGTAAATCCTTGGTTACCTCTATGTTGAAATTTTGTATCATTTTTAATATATTGACTCTTGTTTCTGCAGTCACGAGCAAAATGGTTTGGTTTGCCACATTTAAAACATTTAGGTGTATTACTATGAAATACATATTCACCACTTGTACTAGGCTTGTCCTTGTCAACCTTTTTCATTTTTATTTCTGCATCTAAAAATTTACTTTTTACTACTTCCATTGTTAATTTTGAGTCTGACATTTCCAAAATCGATACTGTGGATTGATAGGTTTCTTCCATACTTATTAATAACTGACAGACGTTGTCACGTTCTTCCATTTTTGTACCATTTGTTTCTATATCTTTTATTATTTTGTCAAATTTCATGAAATGTTCTTCAACTGAGTCATTTTTCTTGCATTTTAGATTTATCAATTGTCTCTGTAGAAATATGCTAGATATAGTACTTTTTCTTTCCAGAATTTTCTTTAAATTCTCTATCATATCATAGGCTGTCTCTGCCTCTTTTACATATTCTAAGTACTTATCCGGCAGACATTGTATGATGATATTTCGTGCCTTAGCATCTTTTTTCCTTGTTTCCGGATCCTTAACCTTTTGTGGACTCTTAATAAACTCCCTTAAGTCCTTCTCGTCTAGAGTTATTTCAACCCGAAACAACCAGTTCCTGAAATTTCCACTCTCTAATTGTGGGATATTAAGTGCTTGATACATTTTACCTTTTTTCTGATAAAATTTTTTTTTGCAGTGCGGATAATCTCGAGGTAATAAACTTTGAACTCGTTGCACATGATACGGGTGGAACTCGTTTTGCTGCAAAATCCGATGTGCTGTACTCTTAGGCACACCAATGCTTCTTTCAAGCCCACATACTAAAACACTTGGGTCTTCTGCCACTGCTTCTAAGACTTCTTCGTCAAACGGAATGATAGGTCTTCCTGTACTAGACATTTGATTTGGAAATCGACCCTCTGCGATTGACCGATGCAGATTAATGAACACTCGATGATCCGGATGACGCTCAGCATTGGGGTATCTCTCTCGATAGAGTCTAGCTGCAGCATTAGCGTTACATCTGCATTCTCCGTCGATGAGATGCATGTTTGCAAACTCCTGTGCAGTGTAGCGATGTGGCAGGGTGGCGCTCACAGAATACACACGGTCGCACGGTCAGCGATGAATAGTCCAATAGAAAGCCAAGTTCGTCAGAAATGTCACACAACAAATCCAATCCAAGAGGCACGTAATCAAATCCAATAAATAAAGCCAAAGTTAATAAGTACGAAATCGACACGAGCGAATACAGAAAGATGCGCAGTAAACGAAAGAACGTAACGTACTGCGGTATCGCAGTTCGTGCGCAGAGTATGTTGTCTTCCTATCTTTTTCACTCACACTCTCTCTTACACGCTAAAGTTGTGCCGTCCTACTCTTATTTAATATAATAAATAATAAGAGTAGGACGGCACAAGTTAGAGTGAAACGGATAGAGACGCCACTCCAACGTGTGAGTGAAAGAGATAGCAAGCCTGAGTTTCATAAATTTAATGCTTTAAAGAAAGCCTAGATGCCATCAGAAGCATTTTTACTAAGTTAAATGAAAAAGCTCAAATCTGAGTTGTTTTACAGAAAAAAAAAATCACTACACTTACGATAAATTCTAATAAGTGTTATAGCATTTTAGAAAGCCCACTAAATACGCCATCTTTTGACGTTACTTGCCAAAATGGCGTAGTACTTTATTTTTTCAATACTGCCAGTCAAACTTGAGTGATGTAATAATTTTGAGTACATGGTTGGGGAAAAAAGGGATATTTTCCTTAAAACCAAGATATTTGGGTTCAAATTTTAAATTGTAATTTACAGTAGCATTATTCAGTAACAAATCCCAAAAAAAAGCTAAGTTAACGTTTGTGGTCACAGTACTCGAAAAAGTAGTACAAGGTGTAGATTTTTAAAAATAAAAAGACTATAATTTTTTATTTTTTTGAGAACCACCATTCCTTGGCCCATCATACGTTTTCGGCTTGACGTTGATTTTTGGGACACCCTGTATATCATACTGGTTACCATTTATATTCAAGTCTTTGAAAATTTAATATAGCTTATAGAAATTATATAATAAAGAAGACACAAAAGTAGGAATTTTAAGCAAAGTAGAAAAATAATAAGAATGTGCTTTAAGTTGGTAAATATCAGAAAGCTACATTAATTCAAATGATATAAATCAAAAACACTCATTCGTAAACCACAAATTCTCACTTACCTTAGGCAGTATAGTCTTGATGTAAATAGGGCAATGACCCCCCGTAGGGTTGTCCCTTGTAGTAATAGTGAAGCCAAGTCCTCTCTCTCCCTTCACTAATGTAACTGGTATGGTTTGTGAGGACCCTGACTGTGGTTTCTTGCTGGGACTTACTGGTACCTCCATGTTTGATATTACTCTGTCTGCACTTGCTATAATAAAAAAATAATTAATTTTAAGAGTAGGTACCTACTGTGATTCGTTCATTTTGAAATTGTTGATTTAAAAATAACAAGTATAGATTGGTAAATTTAGGGTTCTGTACACACAGGGTCAGATGAAGGCTTTGACCGTTTATACAAACACTTATTTTGAACTAATTTCCTATGAAGGATTTGTTAAAATATGATTTTTCACAATGAAGTTGCTAACACAAATAAATATTTAGAATATTTGTGAATATGTCAGCTATCTCTTCATTCTTATCAAAAAGAGAGATCAATGAATCTTGCTATTTATACCTACCATCCAATTCTCAGATAAGGTGCTATGGATGCATTTTTATCGTTATACTTTACAGATAAAAAACTAAAGCTTCTTGAGTAAACATACGTATAACTTCAATAACAAAATATTTAAAATTGTTACATAGATATAAAACAATTTAATTAATTAAATAGTCACTCTCAGGTAAATGGTCAAGATGATAATAATAATTTAAAATAATAACACACAGATAAAATGTTACAAAATAAGTATACCTTCAGGTAAATGGTCAAGCTGCCTCTCCTGACTTGCATGAACTCCGGATACCCAGCGGAGCATGTCCTCTACTCTGTAACCAAAATAATTAGGTATTAGGAATGTATTAACAATTAAAACTTGTTGGTACGGTAGGTGATTAGTTGTAAAACAAATTAACCTAGTGTACTGAAGTAACATAATACAGGTAAAAAAAACATGAGTTTTAAACAAAATTAAACTTCTACTATACACCTTTCATAAAAGCAACAAGCTTAATTTTCAGTTTTTTGTAAGTATAATATTGCTAAAAATCGGTTTTTCTATTTAAGCACAATGCTTTTACTATATTTCGGTAAGTAAGTATAACTAGAGGTAAATTAACACCAACCTATGTGTCTGATGGTTATTATTATTATTAACAGTAGGTGTATCCTGCCCGAGTGGCTCCCTACGGGCATCTCTCGGTAGACTCTTGGTGCCATAACTTTGAACCTTTTCTGCTGCATCCAGCCACATACCGCTTCTGCAAGGTAAGTTTACTTGGTTATGAAGTGATCTTGTCGTGAAGTGGACGAAATAAGTGAGGAATAGGAAGAATAGTTACACATGTTATAAGAAACTGAATACAAAAATGGCTTCAAATGTAGCCATGACATAACCCAGTGAAAACAAATAAAATACCTACATTATTCTAGGTGTTCCAATGACTGTATTTTTTTATTTAACTTTCTTTTTTCTTGCCTACAATTTTACTATTACTAAGGCATTTATCATCATTATTTTATCATAAGGTCTATTCTTTAAGTTTTTAATTTTACAATAATTTAATTCGAATAAATTCTTACCCTGGTCCGGAGAACTGCATAGAAAGCCTATTCGTTTGCCGCTGGAAGTGAGGGGCGCGGGGAGGGGAGGTCCCCGGGGGGCCCGCGGGGGAGGGGGGCGAGGGGAGCGCGGGCAGCGGGGGAGGGAGCCGGTTGTTGTCCTCTCTACATACTACTGCTGCTGACCAGCGCTTTGTTGGATCTGACACCTGGGGGCAATAGAAAATTTATACTATAGATAGATAGACGTGTAAGTATAGATAGACGTGTAGGGAAATCATTTATTGTAGTTTTGACAGTCTGGTTAGTAAGATGCTTGAAATAAGGTTTAATTTGCGACTAAAAATCCAACATTTTAGTACCCACCTAGTGTTAACCTACCTCACGATTTTTATCCATTTAAATGCTGGTAAAAAGGTGCTGTTCACAGCAAAAATTTTTTTTTATCTATATTTTTTTCTTAGTTGATAATAGAACTTAAATATTAATTTGCAGAGATTCCTCAATTGATTTGCAAGATGTAAAAGTTAGCCAATACACAAGGAAAAATACTAAGAAAATTACTTGAGCTACAATGACCCGTAAAATTAAGTTAATACCAACTACATTTACCTACTACTATTTCCTGCTTCTACTATTAATTGCTTATAGATTTTACCTGTATATGGTGAGGGTGGGTGTCCTGATGCAGCGTGGGTTCACTGCCTCTTCTAACCTGCAGTCCACTGGCGCCATCTTCCAACTCAGCTGCACTAACTTCTACACAGGAGTCTGAATTGGGGACCCTCATGCTGCCTCCCACGCCGCCGCCGCCCTGGAAAGAAGGTTTAGTTTAGATGGTTATGAAGTTTCTGCCTATGAAAATAAACATACAGGTGGTATAGACAAGTTTAAACCTTAAATGGCTTAAATATATAGGGCGTCACATTAACCAACAGGGTGGCTGTCAGTTACTTAGGTATGGGGAAATTAAAGAAAATTAATTACAGCAAACATTAGTTAAAATGTAGGTTATATATACACAGGTATACATAATTACAATTTACAATAACTTACATAGGTGTGCATATAAACCTACATAGAATAAATTGGTTTGGTTAGTTTGAAGGTAAAAGGTACCTACATAGACTAACTGTGTGTATGCAATACCTATCTTTAGCTGTAGCCTTTATCTATCTAAATTATCCAGTTGGTCTACTTTCAGATTTGGTCCTAAATATGTAGTTGTAAGTTATAACGTAGCCTGCCGATAACGTAGTACCAGTAGTATCTAGGTACCGTAACTACCTGGCTTGCTACTTTAATAGGTATGCACTTACCCAAAATTGGCATATCTACCATGTAAGTTGTATGTTCGTGATTACGATTAGTACTTATCTACACCTAACACGTGCTTGGCACAACTAAAATTACACTGCAGAATGCCTAAGTAACTACAATAGTTCTATTTACTTACAATGAAGATAAAGCCTAACCCCGCCAAGCCTACTATTTGTCATAAAATAAATAACGACTTACCGAATCACGACGAGTTAAACAACTATTGGAAAAACACAATCCCATTTTGAATTTACAACTCAACTGACCGCTAAAACTAAATCGGTTATTATCACCCGACATGTCTTGCACTTGCAGTTTTGTTCTTTCAACTTTTGCAAAGCACGAAACAAGTTTAGACACGCACGGCGGCAAAATGTAATTTTCTTCCCGCCGCTTTTCACCACTAATTAAAATAGTTTTCTAAAGGCACAAGGTCGTGTTACAATAATTCTGCCTAATTTAATTTTGGAATGTGTGTAAACAGTGCGGCTATATGGCAAGTTGGTTCAATATCTGCTGCATTTTTCCTTCATTATCAAAGTACTTAGTTAGGTACCTACTTGATGTCAGTTTGACTGTAAAGTCGCTACAATATTAAAGTACTTTTTATATAGGTATGGAACCGACTGTGTTAAAATCTTCATCGTAGGTACCATTTGCCTACGCTGCTAGGGCTTCACACGTTTTGCGATTATTATTGTGATTTATTCATAAAACAAAGTAATTTAATGTAGGGAGATAAAAATGTGGTTTGTTAGTAAGTTTTTGATGATAATTGATTATGTTTAATCAAGGAATATGATTTGGCAAAGTTTGAGTACCTACAGAGAAGTTTAGATTCAGAAAATAGAAGCCTAATAAACCCTATGCCTAATAAGCCTATAACTTATCTTCGAAGGTTTTTATTTAATTAAAGTTTGGCATACTTAGTAATGAAAGCAATGTTTATTTACATTGGCGACGTTTATGTTTTAGCATTTATTTTATTTATAATCATTCACACTATACTTAATCATTGACTGCAGGTATTTTTTAAATGTCTTGATAATTTTAATTAATTCAAATCATCATCAAAAATAATACAATTTATACAAGTAAGCACATTTTTTTTTGCAAACACAGATTATAAATACTAACCCGAAACATATCCGGCGACGCCGTCCCCGCGGACGACCCACTAGCGCCATCTGCTTGTGCCGCCCGCGGTTGTGATTGATTAGTGCACTCTGCTGTCAACGTCTCTCTGTCATCTGCCACGTCTCTCACGCGGTCGTCGGGGTCCAAGATCCCACCGGAGCCATCTCGTAACGCACGGACACCCACCCATGTCTCCGGACCCTGAAAACGAAATTGATAAAACCCGTTTAAAAACATAGAAAGTGGAAGTTAAAACAATAACACTATATTTAATCCGGCTGAATGTTAGGTCTGTATCTAGAAGAACATGAAATGAAACCGGCAAAGTTCCCACGCAAAAATGGTCTATTCATTCCGGCATGAATGTGAGCAGCCATGTTTCGCGGTATTATTCCGCCTTTTGTGGTGCTGTCGAGAAGATGGACGCTCATTGATGTGATTTACTTTACTTTCAAAGATAAGTAGGTACCTACGTATCTTCACAAAGCACTTATATAAAAAAACTTTTGTTTAAATTCAGTCGTTAAGGTTTTATATCTGCTCACGTGCCTACTGAAATAATATGCAATCAAAATGTAGGTACCTGGTATACCTACCTACGAGTGTTTACTTAAGATAATCTTTATAAAGTATTTAAATTGTATTATGTGTCTATTAAATTACCCATGTGACAGCTCTATTAGCCTTGTGTTTGGCCGCTGCCCTTCGCGCAATTTTTTTAAACCTCGGTGGAGGCACTGGTGTATTGCCTCTTTCTTCGGGTCCTGCTGCCATTTGCCTTATTCCATAAAGGTAACATTTGTGTTACTCTCGAAATTGATTCTTACATTATTACGATTGTTTAGAAATCAGATAACACTGTCTGCCACTAACACTAGACAAAGTATCAACAAACGCCATCATTACGAGATATACGTAAATTTAAGCAGTCTATGGACGTACAATTGTGTAACACTTACAAAATCAATTTCACAAACTTTGCTTGCAAAGTATTGGCATGAATACGCGAATTCATCTCTTATTACATAGAGATTAAAATGTAAGTAGGGAATTTACGAGAAAGTTCATGCTTGCCGAATCGATGCTTATTGCAAATGATTTCAATTATCAATTTTAGTTTTTATTTAGATATTTTAAGAGCTATTACGTAGAATAATCTGAAAATGCATTAAAGTAAGTCATCTAAAGTGAATTGAGTTGAATAAACTAAACTGAAGCAAAGACCTTGGCCTTCGTGCATCATTGCCCAAACACAATCCACGATGCAACGTAGGTATCTCGTTTGACCTTAAATACGGTTGTCCATACAGATTTTATTTATGAAGTTAATTGAATTACATACCTACATTAGGATCTAAGGGTATAAGTATTAAGGTAGATAGTACTTGATACTTGGTACTTGATACTTTAGCAACAGTTAAAACAAAACATAATGCTTCCCGCTTTTGTTTTATAATATAACTATCAAAAGACTTAAAAAATTGTGATAAAAAAAGGTATTTTTTTTTGGGATTGAAATTGCCTCTTTATTATTCTACTACATAATTTGATTACCCTTGGTGATAAAAATCCTTAAAAGTCGATGTAGCTGCTTGTTATGGAACAATAATTTATGATTATTCATGGATAACCTATTATCTAAGGCATTCATGTCCTATTTTAGTGTTAAGGGCGGATGTGCAGTCCTTAGTAGATTAGGCAGACGCGTGCGGCGAATTGCAAATAAACCGTTTTTACGCAGATTAATATTATTTATTGTAAGATATATATTTTTATTAATTTTTACGATGTTTATTAGAGGTAGGCAAATGTTATGGTGTATTTTTCGACAAAGTAATTAAGAACTGTAATATCAACAGAAAGTAAATACTTAGGTATAAACTCTTTGAAAATATTCCAAACATGTAACACATGCTACAGGCAACGTAATAATAACCCGATAATTTAGATAACTTTATCTATGTAAAACAATCAATTTATTAAAAATGCGACCTCAACTTTGTATTGAATTTACAATACCTATGTGATTATGTCGCTATTATTTTTATTCCTTCGTTTACAAAATAACCACGTTTCTTATTAGGAAATTAAATAATAAATTGAAAAGTACACGTACGATCGTCAGAGGCTTAGTTAATGAAACCAACAATACCTTACAGTTAGTATTATTTTCAGAATACAAAACGCAATACCGTGAAGTATGGACCTCTGAAGTTTTACCGTTACTTCAGTTAACAATTACAAACCGGTATTATTTCTTACGAGACAATATTAGTTTACCATAAAATATAACGTTTTGATAACTGATTGATAATTTACAATTGGAAGAAGTTATGGCAAATTCACAAGGTGTAGCTTAGTTTCATTTTAAAAATGATTCCTTGTATGTACGATTTGTTTGGTCACACAACGTCACTAAATCACTGCAATTGCGGACAATAAACCGGTGTTATTTTTGTTCGTTATTCGAAATACTATCACCGCACATTCGCACCGCGACGTGGCGCGAAACCAACTAAGTGCCAACTCAAACTAAGAGCGGGCATTCATTCAGAAACATTGCACACTGTAACGCAGCAAAAAGTAATAGAAAAACGATTGCCGAGGTTCAGCTAGCGTTCCATTGCTTGAATGCGTGTGCTCTGTGATCTGTAGAACAATAGGAACTGTGACAGGAAATAAGTATTGAAGTGTGTGTTACAGCTTCAAGATTAAGTTAATTAGCGCTGATTGTTTATGAAATTTAAGAGATTTTTATTGCAACTTATTAACATCAAGTATCAGTAACATGATAATTTAACATTCATACATATGTATAACCATTCTTACGATATGGGCCTTAATAAACTAGTATTTTTAAATAATTATCTATACTAATATTATAAAGCTGAAGAGTTTGTTTGTTTGTTTGTTTGTTTGTTTGTTTGTTTGTTTGAACGCTCTAATCTCAGGAACTACTGGTTTGATTTTAAAAATTCTTTTTGTGTTGAATAGACCATTTATCGAGGCAGGCTTTAGGCTATATAACATCACGTTGCAACTATAAAGAGCGAAGAAATAATGGAAAATGTGAAAAAAACGGGGAAAATGATTCATCCTTGAGAGCTTCCGTTGCGTGCGCTGCCAAAAACGGTTCTAGATACCAAAAATATATGTATGAAAGAATTAAGGGAACTTTTTACCGCGGGAAAACTTCGCATTCCCACGGGAAACCGACTTCTACGCGAACGGAGTCGCGCGCGGCCCCTAGTTTCCTAATATAGCTTAATCTGGTCTCGCCAAACCTAAAGTTTCCTACGAAGGCAGAGAAAGAGGCAACGATCTAACTTTAATTGCTTTTTTTTAGTCGTGCGTACACATTTGACGATGAGAATGTTTATAAACAAAAAGGAAAGTATGTAATTTCAATGTACAGTGCGGATTTATGAAGACTTGAAGAAGTTCCATCGTTAATTAGTAGATGTCACTACTGTGCTGGTGTTTAATCGAAAATTGCCAACAGTTTGTTTGGATTTAATTAAAACATTTTAAATTCACAAAGTAATATAGTCCTTATCCAGTTTTGCAGTAAGCAGGTTCTTATCTAGTTTCTAGTTTAATTTGGCATTTCTGTAAGTATACTTGTGAAATGCGCAAAATTATTCATATTTTTATGTAAACAAACGAATTTAGTTGTGACGAAGTCGGTTTATAAATAATGTTTATTTATGTCGACACGTTTTTAGAGTAATTATTATTATATTAAGTATACAAATGACGTTCCACTTAAGAATGTGTCTGATTAGTATTTTATCAGTTTTTGGTTATTTGTAGTCATTAAGACAAAGTATTTAAATGCGTAGAAATGGCGTGCGTAAAGGTATTAAAATAAAAAGTAGTAGGTGTATTGTTTCCTCGATGTTATGAATGGCCTATTCTAATTAAAGTGGGTATACAAGCATACCATGAACGTCTATATATCCGTTGAAAATACGAAGTGCAATGAACCGATCGCGTGGACTACTGAAACATTATTTGTAGCCATCAAAGTAATTGTGAATCACACATCAATGTAGGTTCTCGCATCGATTTAATAAGTGCTTTCCAACACTTTCAGAACACAAAGGGGATTGTGAAAGTCTTGTTTATGCTGCTCATGGTATCACACACTACTATGGTATAAACTGTATAAAACAATACCTATGTATTTGAAGCTGTAACATTGCAATTTAAAGAACTGCACATTTACTAACAATATCTATCACCATGATGGGCAATTCAATTTAATAGTTATTTAAAATTTCGAGCTTTCACGATCTGGAACACTTATACTTTCTCGTATTTCGATTCTTCCTTTCTTATTGAAAGTAAAATTTGGCTTCCTAAATTGACTACATCATAATACTCACTTGATATGTAGGCTTCTTTGGTAAGATATTTTTTTGCAATTTGTGCACAGGATACGTCTGTCTCCATCCAAACAGTCTAACAAGTTTGTCAGCAACGTCTTCACAACGGGGAGTGGTTTCTTTCATATTGTTTTGCACATTCACAGTAACTTTAGCTATCCATGGCTCACTAGTTTAGTCATAAGAACGCCACAGGTTTCGCCACTGCACAGTTTTACCGCTAAGTAAGAATAGACATCAATATAAAACAACGTCGAGTGACGCGTTCCAAGTTCCAACCGTTCGTCGGTCGCGCTACGTACCTAACTACACGGCCTCGGGCCGTTATCATGAAGTTACTTATCTTACTATCACCGTCCGACTAACGACTCCCCTCTTGTTTTAGTACGAAAGCCATTGAGCGGCTTACTAACGTTAATATTCCAAAGCTCCAAGGATCTCGGCAGTTTTTCAAAACTCTCGATCGTTTTAAAATCTTTACAATAGACCATGGAAGGTAAAAATTACAACAATTGTGTTGTGAGGAGAAAATGCGTTTTTTCACAACATCAAGACAAGTGTTCCGTCTACATTGAAGACTTCTAAACAAAAACATCTTCCCACGAAAGCTAAGCAGCTTTTTCTACCAGTAGAGTTGCCTGTTTGGGTTTTAGAAACTGTCTTTCTTTGTTATAGAAATTAACTCTTCTGTGTGTGTATAGAAAACATATATTTAAATAACTTAACTGGGTCATTAACTGCATTCAGGGAACTGTGATTCCAGTGCATAAGTTTGAACAATAGAGCATAGCTTGCAAAACGTCGACTCTGGTGCACTATAGCCACTTTGTATGTTAATAATTAGTCCAGACTGGTAATTGGTAAATAAATACACAGTATTTGTTCCAGAACATACGTTTAGTATAAGTACAATGTGAAGTTCTTGGAAGAGAAATTGTTGTATGAAAGACAAACTACATAATATTTTGTGTATCAAACAATCGATCGATCGAAGGCTGTGCAATAACGTGGACAAAAGGCGATTCATGACGTTGACTTCCTTTGCCAACTAACTTGTATATCTATGCCCTTCCATATTCAATTGACGTCGCTTGCTATTGAATAACCAACCTAAATTTCGTTCGCCTTGATCGACATAATCGTTGGAATCGTAAAAAGACATCTTTTTTAATTATAACTAAAATACCTCTCACACAGAATCGCTTTCTACACTCAGATCTTTGGACACAGAAGTTTACTACATCACGACCACAGCTAACCAATGTCAGTAGAAATACTAAAATATTTATTAAACACTAGTGGCCGCTCGCGACTCCGTTCGCGTAGAAGTCGGTTTCCCGTGGGAATGCGAAGTTTTCCCGCGGTACAAAGTTCCCTTAATTATTTCATAAATATATTTTTGATATCTAGAACCGTTTTCGCAGCGCACGCAACGGAAGCCCTCAAGGATGAATAATTTTCCCCGTTTTTTTTCATATTTTCCATTATTTCTTCGCTCCTTATAGTTGCAGCGTGATGTTATATAGCCTAAAGCCTGCCTCGATAAATGGTCTATTCAACAAAAAAAGAATTTTTAAATTAGAAATAGTAGTTCCTGAGATTAGCGCGTTCAAACAAACAAACAAACTCTTCAGCTTTATAATATTAGTATAGATTGTTCTTCTCAAGACTTGGATGTAGTCCATTGTTATCGTCGGAATAATTTAAATTCATTTCAATAAAATAATTTCAATATGCTAATGCATTCATTAACATGAATGTTAGTGTAAGTGTTTTAGCTTTAACTTTTTAGGTTAAATATTTGACTATAGTTGGTTGTTTTGTCACAATAGGTGGTTCAACTACCGTAGTGACACTGGCCTGTTCAGCGGTCACGCAACACTGGGCAAGAGGCAAACCGAAGCGGCTGACATTAGCAAGTGAAACCACTGTATGTTTGTATATTCTAATTATTCCCTTGAACCAAAGTGTACCCTGTGGCGATCTTACAACCAAACATCACTTGTTACCAACCTCATTATATGTCAGTGGTGATTAAATTACGTAATATTTTGATGGCAAATTCATTTTTAACTTATATTTTTAATCACTTTTCACAAATTATCACTGAAACTAGATGAAAAACTAAATTGGCCAAGATCACGTTATCACACCTTCAGAAATAGCAATTCTATTATTATCTATCAAGAAAATGTTAATTAAGATGATATAACTTCACTTAGAACGAGTAATGTAAACAAATTGGAGGCTGCACGGCGGGCGACTGGTTGAGGTTGCGCGTGCGCTTCGTCACTACAGGTAGTGCTGCGGCCTGAGGTTGGGGGGAGGGGGCCGCTCCCTCACACCTCCCTCTCGGAAGTCTAGCCAAGCCAGTCGCCAAACAAACAATACTGAGGCTGCTTTACCTACAGGCAGTATTTGTTGAAATGTTTTTGACCTAAAATTGCATTCGTTTTACAAAGAGTAGATTTAACTGCTTGGCTGAAAATAATTATTTGCCAGGTTTTGCTGCCATTTTTGAGGATGTCAAACTTAAATAATTTCAAAAAAAATGAAGAAGTCTTGTCTAGTAATAAAAAAGTACGTAAGTAAGTTATTTATTTATTTACATATTTTTGTACAAACAAACATAAAAAAGTAGATAAGAGACGTGTACAGAAATGTAAGCTGGCACAAGGGTATGGTATATTATGTTTGTTTATACCTAAGAAAACGGAAAAAAAATGATTAAAAGGAAGCGATTAATTTGAAAGTGCACCCTACAGGAAAAAACGCTAACTGGTTGAGGGTCGGCAACGCAGTATCCACTAGAGCGTATCTATTCACTTGCGCAGACGCAACCATCGTGACGCTCTCATCCGCTTGGGGGGGTAGCTGCCTTATATTCGGCGGTTATTCAGCCAAGGTCATTCACAAGACCAAATTGAAATAGATTGCGGAAACAATAGGTCTGATTGCAATCTTTCACCGAGAAATAATTCGTTAATTATCTTATTATTTATTACTAACTTATTTTTTTTATTACTGTTGAATAATTTCTAAATTTTTGAACGTAAGTGGATGCATTTATTAAAAAGAACAAAAATAAATTAATACATAAACAAACATATTGTACAACAAATTCAATTCGTGTTCATGAGCGCCATCTATATCTTAATGATGGAAGCATCAGTTCATAATGCAGGAAAACTTTACAGATTGTTACCGAAACTAAGAACTAGATAGCGCTTTGTATATTATTTATAACTTATTGTCTACCTAAATGGTGCGGACCCAGCTGTTACATGTTATACTCTATGGTGTCAGTAGGATGTATCTACGGGTTTTCGGATTGATTTTGTGAAAACTGGTATGCCTCAGTTTAAAAAAATACGTACGGTAAGTAGGTACTTTACGTTTGTTCTGCCTTCAATAAAGATTAAGCGAACCTAGAAATTCCTTGTACGTTTTTAACCGATTGCGTTAAAGTGTTATGGTTTTTACTACATGTGATCTGTATTATTTTTAATTTATACGGAATTATTTACTTAGTAAGTAAGTTTTAATATTCTTGTTTACAAAGGTAGAAATTATCAATAGGAATGTTATTTACATTGATATATTACTCTCTAGATGGAGTGTTGCATCCAAAACGTCACTCCAAAAGCGGCGCAAATTTTAATGAATGTGTGCGTGACGCGCGTATAACACTATTCAAAATTGTGCATGTGTACGTCAAAGGGATACCAAGTTATAAAATTAAAATTCAGAAGTTACCTATGCAAATTTTATTTATCAAGAATAAAAAAATATTAAATTAAACATTTTTTTTCTAGTAATTAATACACTAACATACAGAGACAAGCGTCAAAAATGCGATAGTTTAATAAAACTGTTTAAGTGCAGTACTTACGTGGCCTTAACACTTTGCCACGTCCTACTAATATTATTTCATACTAATATTACAAATGTGGAAATTTATGTTTGGATATTTATTTATTAGTTTCGTTAAAAATACTGTTAAACTACGCATAATGAAGAAGATGTCAAAATTCCGCTTTAAAAAAAATATATAATTATAATTATTTTACGTGCTTAAAAAAACCGCAAAATTTAATTTTTTTCCTACAAAAGAAGTTGGCAACACCAGAACATTTCAAAACATTTTTTCTATTCGAAAACTAATGTAATGTTTTCTAGTATTTTACTACAAAATCATTATTAAATGCTTAAACTAACCGAAATAACGATAAGCCAGGGATATTGGTAATGTTTCTTGAACTATTACGGCAACCTTTGAACGCGCATTTAGGCATTGTTGTCTTTTTTCCTAGAGAACCTCTCTGCTTGACGGACCAAATGACACTAACGTAGGATGTACGTATAAATTGGATTTGGTAGCTTATTTTTTGGGCCGCTTTTGAGTGTCGGACTTGGTATCTAGAGAGTAATATATCAATGGTTATTTAGTTGTCGTATTATAAAATGTTACCTACTCAGATAATTATATGAGCTTCCTTTATCAGTTTATTGATTTAGTTAGTAGGTATTTGTTTACTTCTTTTTGTATTAGAACATTACGGAATATCCTTTTGATACTAGTAAAGGACTAAAATTGCTCTTCAAAAAACGACCTTACCTATAGTCATACGTATCTATTTCAATCTTGCATGTGGTAGGTATACGCCATTTAAAAGGAAGCCTTATAAATAAGAACGACAACATTGTAAGTATGTAAGTACATAAGTAGATAGAATAGATTTCTTGGTAAATAGTCGAGCACGTTGTAGGGTACAATCGCAAATCAATGAACAAGTCTATATTTTTTCCAATTAATAATTTCTACAAGCTAAAATGATACTATAACGACCACATGTTTTAAAATGTATCTGTTACGGCTAATACCCGAAGTGCGGCTACACCTAGTTTTATCCGGTTAGAAGTGTTTTTTATATGGAAAACTGTAAAATAAAAATTAATCCTATGTATATAAAAACTGGCTTCAATCATGAGTCGACGGAGTCCCGCTAAGCGGGACTCCTTTTTCTGGGTGGTATCAAAAAAGTAACCTAACTAACCTAACCTATTGATATTCTAACCGGCTAAAACTAGGTGCAGCCGCACTTCGGGTATTAGCCGTAACATATCCAACAATAAGAAAACATAAATAAACATTATACCCATCTGTCTTAAGGTTTCAGTTATTTTATTACTAACAAAACAAAATTGAAGTACAACATATGCATTCAATTATGTTACCTATGTAATTAAAAACATCACTATAAAATTCCTAAATAATAAAATGACCTAGAAGTTTTTATAGTTAAAACGGCGTTAAAATGGCGCACACTAAATGATATATTTATTAGTTACCATAGTATACCTAGTAATCTTACTAGTAGATTCAGTGGTTTACTACTAACTTTTTATTTTACATCTCGCATCATACGAGTGCGCGGTTTAAGGCACCGTGGGACCGTCTCTTTAAATATATTGGTTGGCTTGCTTGACGCACTCAAGACCCTTTGAATCATTCCTTTCGCCAACTAAAATAACAGTTACGGTCACAATCGTAATAATAAATAATAGCACTTTACAGCTATAAATGCAGTGTCAAGAAAATTAAGTTGACAATAATGTAGGCAATTTCTTATTCGGACGAGTGAACTTCTGCAAGTTGAGAATTCTTGTGGTTCGATGAGAAATGGAGCGGAATTAAACGCTATTAGTTTCTTCTTGAAGGTCTAATTAGGAAAATTACTAATGAATTAACATATTAGTGTTATGTTTAGGTAATTTGCATAGGCATATCTAGTGTTATTTTCCTGGGCGTATCTATACTGTACGCAAATTTTGCCAATCCAAAATTTTAAGTAGTAAGGGATCCAACATCTTAGGCACTCGACTTTATGTGACCAGACCACCAGATACCAGTTTTCTTGTCAGTTCTCATCGATTTAAGTGAGTGACCTAACACATTTAACTCTTTACTATGTATAATAATTGTATTTAATCGTGTTCTTTGCAACTTCCTTCCCCAACACTTGGTAAGGCTCACGAATGACGCATACTTTGATAAACATTTGAAACATAGAAAATGACACAAAATATTCTTCTTGCTCTTAAAATAATCGTATTCGTCTTTAGGCCAACATAAGCAAGAAATACAGTGTAATATAGTATCTTCTTCTAGTGCCTTTGTTATCCTGGATGTGAGAGTTACCTAAAGACGCATGAAAAATCATGACGTAATACCTACACATTAACGTTGTTTTACAGTCGTTTAGTTAGTAAGGAAATAATTATTTATATGCGATACGAACCTACTCGTAGATATAATTTCTAGACTCGTTTAAATTCAAAATAATATTAACTCAATAGGTAGCTATTGTAAGAAGTCAAAGTAAAACAATTAGAGTGATATTACGCTCAACGTGTCGGCCATTTTACAAGTTTGGTTGGAAAGGCACGCCAACTGCATTCGTACTGTAGGACCACTTTCGATGGAACGGAAACCAAACTGGACTCACCGGAAAGTGGGTAATTTCACGTACTTTTTTCAATTTGATGTTATACAGTCAGCGGGGTGCCCAGCGAAGGGTAACGAACATGATGTGCTTCATAGTAGAGTGCTGTAGTAGACGTATGCTTCGTGGGCAAGAAAATAAGAGTGTTAGGTCATAGATCTATAGTGGGTTGACCTATATAGCTGTAGTAGAAGAACTATTAAAAGTATGGAACTGGTTCAGCCAGATGCTTGTTTGCACATTGCGGTAATGCTAAAGGACCCACCCAACAGTTTAAATACACCGGCGGTCCTAATAGACAAGTAAAAAGATATATTGACTCAAAAATTGCAACAGGTGAAGTAATATATGCAACTTTGGGTGCGTTATGAGCACCTTAGCCCTTTACGGGTAGGTAGTTAAATGCATACTTGCAAATCTTAAAAAGGGAACCTAGTTCGTAGAGTTTACTTTCAACGCCTTTATTTTTTAACAAAAGTCTATTTTATGACTGCTATTTTAATATATCAATATTATTAAAAAAACACATTACATTTACCAGCTTCTTCAGCTAGGCTGCTTCTTTGGTGGAAAACTTGCATATTCAAATAATTTCGAATAAAAGTTTTAAACAGGATTTTTTTTGTACCGACAATCTTAGGATAAGTATAAAAAATAGTTATACGATTTATTACAATTTATTACCTTCTCCTAAAAGTACAATACGTATTGTCTCCTATAATATAGGTAATTCTTCTTATAAATATGAGGATTTTACTTTTTTGCAGTTGACAGATTATGCACCTGTGATTTTATATTGTTGGTTGTTTATAAATACTATATTAAACGTAGAATACAGTAAGCTGGTGTCACATGTTTAAAGTGAAACAATGCTGATGTTGATAACAGGTCAGTGGTGGTGCGCAGGAGTGGAAACAGACTGGCACGGGCGACAACCAGTATGTGACGGATTATTATAGTGTCGTTTATTAACATTTTAATTAGTTATGGCGAATCCAAACCCGGCGGTATGTAGAGACTAAATATACCGGACTTGTACAAAATTGGTTTGTGTTAGGGGGTGACAGGATTCTCCCCCCTTGTGTATTGTGAGGACTCTATTTTTCAAGCTTGCGCTTTGAAAACATAATTGTGGGAACATTTATAAGTATGTCATTTTAATACAATTGAATATATAACTGTAAGGAACGATAGTGACTTTTTATATTTTCAGAGTTTACAAGCAGGCGTGTTTCTAGAACTATCTAGATTATTATCGGTTGTAGTTTGACAAGTCTTTCTAAATAAATAATGTAAGGGCACACCATGATTTGAAGATAAAAAAAACCAACTGGGTACGCCCCTGGCTTGGCAAAGGTTGGTAGACTATGTGCAGGCTACACGGAAACAAAACACGCGAACTGTGCGCAAACGCAACACTTTGTTTATAATTCAACCTGGATAGGTAACTGTATTTTAATTCTATTGTTATTAGAAAATAGTTTTATAACTGTATTAAGTACCAACCTTTATTTCCAACTTTACTGTGAACAAGCATTAGTTCAGTTTTGACTCTATTCCTAATTATAATTTGGATAGCTTGTCAGAACTTTTCTAACTGGGTCACCAAACAAGAATGAGACCACCGAAGAAGATTTCAGGAATGTCGATAGATCAAAAAAGAAGATGATTTGAGATGCGCACGCGTCACCGCCGAAGCGCACGATTGTAATGTAATTAGGGTTAAGTGCGGCTTTGAGGAATTTAACTTTATAATTTTATGTAGGTCCCTATCTTAACTATAAGAAATCCGAAAACTTTGAGTAGGTAGTTCAGTACAAAGTGATATGAGAATCGAATAAAAACCATTGATCGTTCATAAAACCTCCTTTCGAATTCTTCACGCGAGTCCTTCGCCGGTTTCCATCGTTTCAAATGACCATTCAAATTGCAAATCGCGTTCCATTCTCAAATATCTGTCTGTAGGTTGACAATTGACAGATAGGAATGTGACTTCGCTCCTGTCCGCCCACTCGCGATCACGATCCACTAGGAATCGAATCGATTAGAATCGTCGGTGTTCGTGCTAACCGTTTATTCTCGTATTAGCTGTATGAAGACTTAATGACGTGGGTTCAAGAACATTACGGTTACCATTGTGTGGTATAAATAAGTATAGGCGGAAAATTGCAGTGTGTGAATTTGCATGTGAGTCACTTATATGAAGCATTATCGCTACGCTGCGCCGTGCCTATGCAAGGAAACTTTATTTTGAGCCTTATATTTAACTATTGCTCTTTACTTCTTTCTCATAAGTATAACATAGGAACTGAGTGTATAAGTTCAAAAGGAATTAATCAAATAGGAACTAACATCAAACTAAACTTAATTATATTGTTTTAATCAGTTTGTTTATGCCCAATCGATTTATAGGTAAGTAGGTACTCGTTCAATATGTTACTATCATCAAACGTTATCAAAAGTAGGTCGGTTGAAATTACACATTTAGCAACACTCTACGTAGCTGCTAAACAAGATATTAGTACCGAGTTGATGAAAACGTAAAAATTACAAAAGATAACCTGTTTGACCCCGTAATCATTAGTTTGGTAATATAAAAAACATTGTAAACGTTATTTTTTTACTATAAGGCTGTAAAGCTTTGAATATATGTATTATAATTATTAACTTACCGAACTGACGTCTATTTAATAATTATAAACGGAAAACAATACAGTTAATTGTTAGGAGTTAAATTCCTTAACTCATAAAATCCACTAATAGGTAACAACTTTATCTTAAGTGGTTTTTAAAAATTATGAACGTTAAAGTTATTTTCATTATTTAGTAAGGATCCTACCTCCATAGATACTTTAAAAAACTAGCTAAGCTTCAATCAATGAAAGGGACGTCTCAGTCCAACAAGTACAAAAACACAATCAAAATAAAAAAAAAACATCCTTTATCAACCACCGGCAGCAGCAGCAGAGCCAAATTACTTTTATTACAAGTTAAGAGTCCCTTGGTTAAAAAACTCAGGTAACATTCTTTCATCTTTGGGTATACTCTTTCGCTGTCTCTTTCTACAATACTGGCTGTCTCCTATTAATAGAGTAACAAACATGAGCCAATGAAAGACAGTTTCCATCGGGGATGCCATGGCGGTGCTTCGAAATAAATAAAAAAAGGTATACTGAAGGTACTGAAGTAGCATTATAGGAAATAACATTTCCTTCGCAAAGAAAATTATGTCAAAATGAGAAAAATAATAAAAATCTACTCATAATGGATATAGTTACGATCTTTTATATATTTCTGGGAAATCCTTGATAAAAAAGCAATAATAAAATAAGTACTTAAAAAAACCGACATTAAAAGATGAAAAGTTAAAAATAATAAAGATTTATTATTAATATTATCGGCCGAATTGAGAACCTCCTCCTTTTTTGGAAGTCGGTTGAAAATGCTTTTAATTGCACTAGTTTCTTACTAAAAAACACTTCATTATTTTTACTTCTCTCTTTAATTAGGGTAAAGATGACAATTTCTGCCACACATTGAACTTAAAATTAAAAAACTATCCTTATTGTGATGAACAAAACCCAAGTTGTTAATTAAATAAATAGATAGGCCTTGGTAACGCGATCCGAAAAACTCCTTAATTTAGGATGACACGCACACACCTCAATTATCTCTCGTTTGAAACTACAACACTATTTTTCGAAGTTTTGTTGAAGTATCAAAAATAGAGGTATATCATATAATGTAATCAATTAAAATACTTAAGCCCAATTGCAGGGAACGTTTTAACCTGGGGTTAGCTTCGGGTTAGCTAACTCAGGTCTAAATGGCGCCACCATCGATTGTAACTACTTCTTATTACAATCGATGGTGGCGCCATTTAAATCTGAGTTAGCTAACCCGAGGTTAACACGTTCCCTGCAATTGGGCCTAAGGTTTTGTTTTTGGGTGATTATCAAAAACAGAGTTTTCGTCTTGTCCGAGGCCTAAAATCCCTGAAATTTTGTCTTCTTATCATTGATATTTTTTTTGTAGAAAGTTTTAATACATAGACACTTAGTGCCATACAGTATTTAAGCAAAATTTATATAACTGGATTTAAAATATTTTTTTAAAGGTAAAATTTCTAAGCTCTTTGGCGCGTCTTTTACTCCCTTATTTTTTTCTGTGAGTTGTAGTATTCTAAATTATTAAAATAAGAATGTGATTTTGATATCTTTTATTTGTAATACATCTGATGGTATTGTGAATTAATTTTAATACGTAAATTACATAAACTTTCGATGTAATGAACGAAATGGTTTTGTCCGAGCAAGAAACCCTAATTTCTTTGGCGCGACAAAACCGTTGATTTATCACTATTAAAACACTTCGCTACTAATTCGAGTGAACACCCTCGGAACTAGCTGGTCATCCGTCAATAAATCGCAGGAAGCAGACGTGCGTTGTGCGTAACGCCGATAAATAAAAAATTTCTTCGATATACATTTTCATGCTACAATATTTACAGATTGCTTAAATATTTTTTATATCTTTAGTCTAGCTCAAATGGCATGCACCTGGCAAAAAAAAGTCATTTTACCGCCAAAGGATTTTTAGAAAAAAATCGAAAACATGTGTTTTCTAATCTCATTGTTCCTAATTTCTATGTATTTCTTTGGCATCCCGCGCCAAAGAAATTAGATTTTGTACACAGAAATTATAACAAGAAGGAAAAAGAAAAAGTTATCAGTAAAGAAAAGCTGCGAAAAGGACTATATAATTTTTATAATAAATATACTAACTGTGATTATTCATGTTTCAAGAGAAAATAAATGAAATTTAAATGGAAACAAAACTTAGTTTTATTTGTTTTATTCTTGTTTTTTCAGGTGTGGTTTGAAAAAATATACCTGTTTTTATTATTATTATTAAAGCTAGAAGTGTTACTTGTTTAATATAATATCTGAAAATATGTTTTGCATTGTAATTATATATTTTTAGGAGTAAAATCTAATTTCTTTGGGCATCCAAATTTTAAAATGTTAAAACATCAAAATTACTGGATAAATTTTAGGGCCAAAAAGATTAATTTGTAGCTTTAGACAACATCTACAATGTATGTTATTTATTATGGAATAATTATGAAAAAAAAAATGTGCCAAAGAAATTATGCATTTTAGGCCATATTCTGATAATCACCCTTTTATATTTTGATCACTATGTTTGACGTAAATTTTCATTGAGAAGGTATGAATATAATGAAACATCAATATTAATGATATTGTTTAAATACAACGGTCTCTTTTAAAAGATGCGTGATTTTTTTGTAATAAATAAGCTATAGGAATCTACTCACTAAGTCAAAGTTTTTAAAGTGTTTGCGAAATCGATTCTTAATGCTTTATCAGCAGCTTTATTCCCTACCTGATTAGGTTAGAGCCAGTAAATCCATAAATACGTGATAAGATTAAACGATTAACATTCCAATACTCTTTTATATATCTAGTTTGGGTATAGGAGACATTTCGTTGATATTGTGTTGTAAGTATGTGTAGTTTCTGATCGACTTTGAAGTAAAGTTTTATATTCATTTGTATGTCATTGCAATTTTTGCGAATAATTAATTCGATCCAGTTGCTGAATTACAATTCATTCGATTTACCTTTTTACGGTTGTGTGATTCATCATACTCTATGGAAACACGTTAAATCAATTTCTTTAAGTACATAAATATTATTTAATATTTTCAACCTACCCACACATAGGTATCTTTGGCAAATCTATTATTTAACGAACAATAGTGATGATAAATGAGTAGGTTACAGTCTCAATGTTAGTGGCTGTTAGTGCGAAGGTCATGAGCAAAATACACCGATGAAACATATAGGATGAGACAATAGCAGTTAAATATTCTGGTCACACGCTCAGAATTAGATACCACTGGGTATATGTACCTTCTAACTGACATTAAACGTAATAAGACGCGAGAAGCTGTATCCGCACGTGCACGTGACTCAGTCCAGTAACCACTGCGCCTACGCACAATACGTGACAACTTATAATTGCACTTAGGCATTCAAATGCGAAAATAAGCAATCATTCCTTTTCTGTACCAGCCTATCTTCCTGAATCTAGGTTAATTGACCAGCTGCCTTCGCCATTACAGTCTTGTAAGGTCCATTCTTCGGATAAAGAGATCAAGTATCGACTTTTATAGCCTCTGATCACATCCGCTCGTATGCCCTTATTGACCCCAATCACCAACCGCTATTTCTCATCATACCATTCTTTAACTGCTGACGTGAAAAGACGTCTTAGCATAATGACACGAATTCCGAAATGTTATTATAAACTACATTATTAATCGCAGTGCCGTTAGAAACGTGTAAGTAGCAACAAATTATAGTCCCGTACATGCAATTATTGCGTATGACTTTCATCTAGCAAACAATGGCTCAAGAAGAAGTGTCGACGCTATCTTCAAGCGCGTTAAAGATGTGAAATCTGGAAACACTTATTATTATCGGGCTACAAATCTGTTGCAGCTTCATTTACAGACTCAGATTAAACATGTGCAAGTCATTGAGTAAAAGTTAAAGATGCCATCTTGGACAAAGACCCGAATCCACTTGTCCAGGAAGTGCAACATGTGGCGCCATGGGAAACAAGTGTCGGGTTTTTTCACAAAGAATTCTCAGCGGTTGGGGAGACCGCTATACGCTACTTATCTCCACAAATTAAAATTGGTTCAGAATAAAGTTATTGGGTTTCGAAGAAACAGGTTTTACCGGGAATACGAACAATAGCATGACTGTTGGCGAATCATGCGACAAAGGATTATAAGTTAACACTGTTTTAGCTAGAATTATAAGTAGAAATATGGAGCCATAAAAGTTCAAATAAAATGTTTTTATGTTTTCCATGCTATGGATGGTAAAATTTTGTCTGTATCAAACTGGTTGTTTAGAATCCATTGCATGATACACGCGAGCTTACGTTAACTTTAAATATGTAATTCACGTTCTCGACTGTGCTTCATAATATTTTCTCCGAAGCAGTCGGGGAAAGGAAGGAACTATGCCGCACGCAGACAATACAGATTAGAGACCCCAAGGACTGTTCCTCTCGAATAATTAGCTATAGAAATTCTACTGAAAATAATACGAACTACCTGAGTCCTCGGCCCATTGTTTAGTCCGGAGTACCTACCTGTTGTTTTAAGAATTTCAACGTTTTTAATAACTGGTACGTGTCGAAAGAGCCGTCTACACGCTGCAAAACTGTATTTGTTCCAGAGGTGGACGTGGGTTAAGCCGAGTTTACATGGTTTCTTGAAACTGGGGCACATTTGATTCGAATCGAATTGGCTCCAAGTCCCAAAACAGTGTCAAATTGTTGTCAGTAGAGCGACAAAGAACATTAGCCGGTTTGTTAGCAGCGACCTTACTGTTGTGTAACCGGAGACCGTTGGAGCAAAACGCAACGTTTCCTAAAAGTGAATTTGGCATATCAATAATTCCAACGTTTATGCAACTTCTTACCTGCTTACATACTAGTAACGGACGATTAGATTGATGTTGATTTATTTATTTCAATGTTTGCAGAAAGACACGAATGCTTTAGCCTATTACTTTGGCAAGCATTTTTTATTTACAACACTGTAATATGGCAGAACATTAAAAATACCTGAACTAAAGGTAATTCAACTACACCTAGAATAGATAAATCTAGTCCTTCTGAAGTAAGATAGCGATACTTGATTGATACCAAACCGGTAGACTTCCAAACATAGTCTTAGAAACTGATAATTGTGACATCGATGCCAAGTTGGTAAACGGTACAAAAACGTTTTTCTACAGGGTTGTACAAGGCCAGCGTCTACCTACATGCTCTCGCGCATTTTCTACGACAGGTGGGTGCGCAAACGCAGGTGAAGGTAGCAATATAGCTAATAAACGTTAATAGTTGGGCCACTTCTCTCGCCCTTGTTATGCAAGAAGTATCTTGAGTACTATAACCATAAGCTGATGTAACTTTAACATTCCAATTTATGATGGAATGCCTTAAATAGTATTTTTACTTTCTTTTAGCCTCTGGTTTATAGAACTTAACTTAAATCTTATTTTTAGGAGCGCAATTTTAACTAAGCTGATTAGATTTAAAATGCGAATCTATTAGCTCTTGGCATTTTAAATGCTTTCATTTGGGTACTTATTTTAAAGATTAAAGAATGTGCTTTTCATGAGATTATATACGTTGCGGTTGTTATTTTTTTGTTAGTTGTTGGTTGCAGCAAAAAATACTAGGCCATAAAACAAAAGAGGCAACGAACGAAACCTATATTTTAGTTAGTATGTAAACCTGCCTACAGATGGCCTTATGCAAAATTTTTGATTATATTATTGTGTTGGGTTGTGAAAGTGAATCACTCATTATGCAAATCTAGCCATTCTCAGTTCAGTGTGATAAACTGTCTACGTAATTCAGGTCAGTGTAAAATATTTGTTATAATAATGCTTAGGCAATTGATGATGTTATTCAATACATACCAACTTAAAGTAAACACAAAGTAACAAGGTACGAGTAAGTATGTAGACATTGATATATTACTTATCAATGTTTTTAGGTAGTTTTTACCTACATCCAACTTTTAAAAATTATCAATGTTTAAATCGTATGAAAAACTAGGGATGCATTAAATAGGACCCTAATATTGACTGGGTAGCAATAAAAAAAGTGTAATATACAAAAAAGGGAATGACACATAATAATCCATAATAAATTCGGTAGGTACCTACTTAATCATTTCCTCTGTGACCGAGTCATCATTCTTTAATGTAGTGTTAAGTTTATGTTAGGTATTAAGTTTATAATATGGTCTTTAAAAGGAACAGTAATCTATTACGTAATGAGTATTTATAAAGAGGTATTTCGCTTATATTTTTTTAATTCTAAAATCATAACAAAACAAAACGCAACATAACGACGAGGCTCACGCCAGCCAATAAGAGAGCAGGAAAACGGCGCGTAAACACGTTATTGGGGTAAAAGTGGTAACTGACCTGTCCAGTCGCCTTCTTGTAGCGCAGCGTGGCTTCCCTCACGAGGTCCCTGACCAGCAGGTCGCCAGCTCCACATGGCACCAACACCCTCACAGAGCCGAAACACACCGTCACCTTCATCGCACTATGAATCACCACCACTCACTACCTACTGCGCACAACATCCACAAGCTGACATATTAGTTTGTCCACCAAACTAATAGGAGCACAAACTACCTGATGCACATGGCCAAGGTAACCCCGCATCGAGACCGCTCACAAACCACCGGTAAAACAAAAAGAACAACACTGGACTTTCCGTACGTTGTCATAGCGCAACCGACACTTCCTCTGAGTTTAACTCACTTGTTTATTAGCACTTGAAGTTAACGTTAAAACTATAACGTCACTAAGTAACTCGAATTAAACATTGGGCACATTTTGATAAGATTACGCGAAAAACGGGCGCGCTAACAACGGCAGCAACGGTCGTGTCAAGTAACATGAATAAAATTCGTTTTGAAGTTGTTTGTGGCGGGTGTGGGGCGGGTAGGTGCGGGGCGTGCGGGGGGCGACCGGTTCCCTCGCTCGTCCAATAGGCGGTCGCGTCATGTAGCCAGCTGCGCTTGTGGTGGTGGCACGGCGGCTACAGGCGGCCGCGTCATACCTGCTCGCCGCTTGTGTTTCACTCGCATTCCGACTATTACAATTCACGTCATTCAATGAAACTGCTCCTGATTACACTTACTGAGTCATAAGTTGCGCGAATATACTGTAGGTCGGCATATACGGTCGGTGACTGCTGTAGTATGCGGACCTTTCACGCGCTGATCCTCGAGTTACGAACCACGTAGTGTGGTATGCTGTGTGCGTTGAAATTTAAGTAGGTAGGTACCTATGTGAATACGATAACCGCCCACCGAGACGTAAAAATTCATCATTGTACTCGATCAAGTCCAGTCTGGGCAAATGATTGTTCAAGCAATGATTGTCTACCAGCGGCTTAGATAATACCAGTTTGTGTGTCACGATGGTCAGGCAGGTTCTCATAACGGGTACATTTACCTCATTCTGTATTAGCAAATCAATACTAACTTTGGGTACCATGGCAACCACTATTAAATTGATAGTAACTAACCAAACTAACTTACTCCTTTTCTGCATATTGTGCAATACGTAGACTGCGTACCTGGCTTAAAACTTAAAATAAGAAAATTCGAATTATTGTTATGCAAGAACCATCACAGTAATATTTAACAACTTCATTAGTATGAGGAGCATCAACAACATTGAATTAAGTGGTACGGCACGTCGAGGGTTCAAGGCGAAGGGCACTCATAGTTATGGTACCTGCTTGCCTTAAATTTCCATCCAACACTTTGCTATGAATAACTAAAACTAAGAAGTAGGCTGGCATGGTATTGTCTGTAATTGTGCTTTGCCATTGTTTGACCTTAATTAAGATTACATACTTACTAAGGTGCCCATAAAAAAGTACGTAAGTAGGTATGTTTATAAATAATGATATATTATCAAATTTCGTTACCTATGTTTGTTTCTGCTTGTAAATGATTTTTTTGTCCAAAATGTGTGGTGACTGTTACTGTAGAAAAAAAAAGAGCAACAATATGCCTGGCGGCAAAGTAACGTATTGCTAATTTTTAATAACCATAAAAAAAAAGAATTAGGTAAAATAAATTATTATAAGTAACTCAAAATTTAAAGGATTATTACGCATTAATTAATGTGCTTAAGTATATTATATTTTCCGACGTTTCGGTATTTTTACATATCCTAATAATATTATAAACGTGAAGGTTTGTGAGTATGTATGGATGTTTGTTACTCTTTCACGTAAAAACTACTGGAAGGATTTGGAGAAACTTTACATTAATATAGGTTATACATCAGAATAACACATAGGGTACTTTTTACTGCGGGAAAACATCTCATTCCCACGGGAAACCGACTTCCACGCGAACGGAGTCGCAAGCGGCCACTAGTAAATTATTAATAGGTACAAAATATACAAACTGCGGGGCTATTGCGTAAGCCAATGGTAATCGAATGTCATTTTTTCAACAATTCTGGATAACGTTAAAATCGATGAAATATAAAGTTTTTTTTTACTAATAGGTAGGCCTGTCTATTAAGCCCAAAACCGTGATGATTTTCATTAATTGTAACCCTTTCCAGAATCGTTGAAAATATGACATTCGATAACCATTGGTTTACGCAATAGCCCCGCTGATTTTTTTATTGTGAATGCCACAACAATGATAAGTCAATGATGATAACAAGATGTCAATGTCAAACGTCGTTTCCGCTAGATTTGACGTAGGAAACCTAAAGACTTCTCACGTCAAATTTGCTTTTTAAATCAGAATTAGACTATCATCTGAGTAGCCATTTAAAGTGACATACCATCTCAACAAAAAGTAATATTTGACTGTAGTTATTCATATAGGTAGCTCATATTTTTGTAACTTTGAGTTTAGGCTAAATAAGTAGTTTTTCAAACGATTACGGCAGACTTGCCCACACGTACGGTTTATAGCAGTTAGCGTGTTCTATGCAAATATCTAACTAGCTAACTGCTGGTTACGGATTAGTGTAATAGAAGTAATGAGCGGTTTACGGTGAAAAAATAAAAATAGTTCATACAAATTCGCTAGATGGCGCTGAACAAACTAAGTACGCAGGAGTTACCTTTTAAAAAGGAAAAGGATTGGAAAAAACAAAGCTATTTTTTCTGTAGCAATACCAATATCGGTTTTGATTTGATTTGAATAATAGGTTTATTTGTTTGTAGACAAATGAAGGTAAGTAAGAATTAAACAAAAAAAATGTTAATATTTGATGAAAAAGTTCGGTCTCATAAATTCAAAATAATATTAGCAGTTAAAACAGTTAAAAGTATGTCATGTCTATAAGTCTCTCAGGTCTTTGGTGGCTCGCTGATTGACATTGACGTCCTACGTCACGTCAAACATAGAAAAACAAATAGGGATGCTATCACAACGATATTCTTTGTGTTAATTTAGCAACTTAGGTAAAATTTACTGCACGTTGCGTCGATTTAAAATTGCACCATGACGCAAAAAAAGTTAACGAACTAAGTGTTTGACAAACAAAACGCATGCAATCTGCAAATTTATTGCATTTAAAGTCTATATTATTACATAGGTAGTATTTAGGTTCTGCGCCGTGCGACAACTTATTTTGAATGAGAAGTCGGCTCAGTGAACTAAGGTGGCGCAATGCAAAAGCACAACTTATTTAATAGAGGGACGTTGAAAAAATAACGATACATCCAATTTTATATCATATCAATGTTGTCTTCGCGATGATATATCGATATTTCGGTTATTTGTCTTTTGTAAATGTTTTTATAAACTTTGGTCAACAAATATTACTAGATTATTATATCAAGTTATCTTGTTATATTATACTGTATTAAATTTCGAATATAACGGGTAAAGATAAGTACTTAAGCCATTAACGCATATACACATCACTCACGAAAGTCACAAACACAATTAAAACAATCGGAATTCATATCTTTTGCGGTTTTTTATTCTTATAACATCTTATGACATCATTCATTATGGACCAATGTATGTTGACTGAAAATACCACCACATATCGAATTAAAAATATCGATAACTTTTCGCCAACCCTAATCATTATATAGATAGTAGAATAGAAGCAAAACAAACATCAAAAAAGGAGCATGTGATTTGAATAAAAATTAAATATAATCGTCGGAATATATATTTTCTGACTTGAACGACTGGTTTCAAATGGCTTATTGCAAAGTGTTTTTTTTATTATTTATAATAAATTGTTGTTTATTCGTTGCGGCCGGTTTTGAAAGTAGTGACATTAGAAATTATCTAGGCACTCGTACTCCCTACAGATTTGTAGCAAACAAGGATGATTCACCTTTTAACTTTCCTGGTTAGTAACTTTAGTATCTACTGACTAATTTAACCAACAGAAAAAAAGTTATTAGGTTTATTTTTATTTGCTAATTTGTAAGCAAGATTCCCAAATTTCCTATAGGTATTAATTATTATTAAAAATTTCAGGTTGCATTGACACAAAAATATGGATGATTATCAGACATGGTACAAGACTCCCCAAAACAAAAGATGTATTACGAAGGTCCACAGTTTTAAAAGACTTAAAATATGAAGTTCTTAGGCAGCATAAGTTTGGTAAAGGTAAGATGGAGTTTTTATAAAACAATATTCTTCAGTAAAACATTTATATTTGTGTTTAGTTATTAATTATGAATAGTTAAGTATAACTTGGAAAACAATGTTATACAATACTGCCGAAAAGTAATATTCATTAAAATATTCTCAACACTATAGTTAGGTAACAAATCACATGCCTTAAGTTTTTGCAGAACTACTTCGTCAACTCTTCAATAGTTTGGTCTGTAGTTGTTTCAATTAACTAATTATTTCACGTCATAAATATGTGCTTTAAATAACTTAGTTTGTGTTTTTTTACATTTTGCAATAGTTTATTCATACATACATACATACAATCAATTAATATGTATCTTGTCAAAAGGACAACTGTCACCGGAACAACTTAGAAATTTAGACGCTTGGGAGTATGATGATATCGATCCGGACCGTGCTTATGATTTGACCCGTGAAGGTGAAGACGAAATGATATTAATGGCTGAGAATATGCAGAAGAGATTCCCCAACGCCATTAAAGACAAATATGATAATAAAACCTTTAAGGTTTGTACTGTAATCCTTTTTTTAACGTAGTTGAGCTAATTCTGAGAACACAATCTTGAATAAAGCCAGGTATATTGGTCTAACAAAATTTTGTGGTTTGCCTTAAATTACTACCTACCTCTCTGTATATAATGCTAAAGAATTTAGTTTATTTTAAAAAGCATAATCCAATGTAATATATTTTTTCAATGCCAATTACCACCTACTTAATTAATTTATAAACTATAATTAAAATTTCAGTTTAGGTATACAGCAACCCAAAGAGCTCAACAAAGCGCAAGACATTTTGCTTTAGGTCTTTTTGACAAGAAAGGATCTCAAGATGTTGTATATGATCCTGTACTTAAAATTGATCCAGTGTTAAGAGTAAGTATGTCTTTAATAGTACATATTGTGTTAATTTATGAATTACTAGTGGCCGCCCGCGACTCCGTTCGCGTAAAAGTCGGTTTCCCGTGGGAATGAGAAGTTTTCCTGCGGTAAAAAGTACCCAATGTGTTATTCTGATGTATAACCTATATTACTGTAAAGTTTCATAAAAATCGTCTGGTAGTTTTTACGTGAAAGAGTAACAAACATCCATCCATACATCCATTTCTTACAAAATCCGTATCCGGTCAACCATAGGATGACTTACAAAAAATATTTTATGATTTCAGTTTTACAAATATTGTGACAAATGGAAAAAGCAGATTGAAAAGAATCCTGAAACATATGAGCAATGGAATAAATTTGTAAGAAGCCAAGAAATGAATGATACTTTGAGTGCCATTTCAAAAAAGTTGGGACTTGATCATGTTCTTCCATTAAGTAAGCTTTTTAATATTATGACTTCAGTTTTAACAACAAAAACAATTTATTTTAAATTAAATAAAGCTATTATCCTAGTAGTAGTATTAAATAGTTACTATCACAACACAAAAAATAGGCTGATTCAAAATTAGTTATTTTAAATTACCATCACTACATAGTATAAAACAAAGTGGCTTTCCAGTTTTTTTAAAAGATTGTTTTCTCCACACTTGTTTCAAAAATAAATAAATACCTAACTTACTTAACCTACCTTATAATAATCTTTTACTTGTTCCGTTACACACTTTGTCTAGATTACTCACAAATACTATTTAATTAACTTTCCAGAGACCGCAATTCTAATGTATAAGGAATGTGGCTACGGGACAGCATGGTATAAACATAGGCTATCACCCTGGTGTGCTGCATTTGATGAAAGTACTATTAAGGTATAACTATTTAAATTCTATTTAAACAAAATATTAAGTTACCTACAAAATGTATGGTTTATTACAAGAAATTTTAATGTAGGGAAGTTTTAAAACTTGTGACAATTTTTTTATGTTCAATCAACTTGTCAGATGTATGAATAAATCGTCTGATAACCCTGTTACAAAAAGTAGGGATACTGAGCAGGGGTCTACCGGGACTTTACAATCGAAATCGTATCCGTCCGACCGAATACGAACGAACTTGATGGAATGCCTTACCGGCACTTTATCACGACAATTTGACGAAATTAACTGTCAAACTTGACAGTTCAACTAGGCGACGACACAAGTCCCGGTAAGGTGTTAGGACGATAATCGTAACGACAGGAAATATCGTTTTAAAAGTCGTAAGTCTCGGTACCAATCTCGCGATTTTGATAAGATGCACGATACGACCGTCAAGTCCCAGTAGACCCCAGCATTCAAGAACCGCTACTATTCGGAATATCGCAGACAGGGCTATCGCAACTTGAAATATGGCTAAACAGACATGTATGTTATGAACATACACAGACAAGGATCGACGACTTTCAAAGCGTGTTCTAACTTTGGGAATTTAAAACTTAACGTCTTATTCTAACTTAGGGAGTTATAATACTAATATTATAAATAAAGTTTGTGAGAATGTGAGGATGTATGGATGTATGGATGTTTGTTAATCTTTCACGTAAAAACTATTGGACGGATTTGAATGAAACTTTGCAGTAATATAGGTTATACATCAGAATAACACACAGGGTACTTTTTACCGCGGGAAAACTTCTCATTCCCACGGGAAACCGACTTCCACGTGAACGGAGTCGCTGGCGGCCACTGGTTGACTATAATTATACTAAAATCTATTAATTCATATGGTAAAGACATTAGCGAATATAAACACATAACTTTTTTTTTAAATACAATTAAACTTAAGTTGTTGAAATATTGTTTATTTTTTAGCCTCTAGAGTACGCCGGAGATTTAAAACAATACTGGGTGAAGAGCTACGCTTACAAACTGTCATACAAACAAGCGTGTGTGACTGTGAAGCACATGTTCAATATCTTTGTGTGAGTTTACTTTAACTAACTTTATAAACTTGTGATTCTTTTTAAAGAAACTTTGTGTTTCTATTTGTGACGTTGTTAAAAATGTTTACATAGCCTAAAACTATGGATTACGGCTATGGCAATGGTATGAGCCTGAAAAGAAAATAAATTCAACAACAAAATACAAATAAATAGTTTAAAAAAAATCCAGAAATCCCTAGTTTTCGTTTCCGGAAGCATTTTTACACCCTGTGTTTGTTTTATCTACAGTAACAAAACGAACCCAAAAGCCACGTTTCTCTTCTCCCACTCCGGTACAATGTTGAAGTTGCTGACACACTTGCAACTCTACAAACCCAAGGAGGACTTGAAATGGGACACCAAGCCAGAGGACCGGACGTGGAAGTGTTCCAAGATCGATTCCTTTGCTAATAATTTAGCGTTTGTTTTATACAAGTAAGTACTTATAGACAGGCAAATAAAGAGGTTGTGAAATAAATGGTTTCGAAGAAGCAAAGCAACAACAACTATTTTTTAAAAGGGGAACAGAATCATTTTAATAACAAAATAAAAAATAAATTAAAAGAAGGTGCATAATGCCCAGCAAATAATAATGTAATAGAGTAAATTATTGAATTGGAGGAAGTATTGGACTCCACAAAAATCTATAAATTTCAAAAATCTTAATGTACAAAATACTTCGCCTAATTACTTAAGGCAACAGCCTTATGTAGTGAAATATGTTTCTCTTGTCTAAATTCCGAGTATACACGATCAGTTTTTTTTTATTAACAACATGTATTTCTTCTCTTTACATAGCACATTAAGACCTATACATCAAGTTTTATTTATTTCTTTTCAGGTGCCTAGATGGAGATTACATACTAACTCTTCACAAAGAGAGACCCATTATATTGCCAAACTGTGATAAAGAGCTTTGCCCTCTCGAAACTGTACTGAAAACATACCATAGCTCGATTTATGACTGTGACTTTAACGATCTGTGTCGACTAAATAAAGTTAAAACTAAAGACAACGAAGTATAGAAGAAACATTGTTAATTTTATAATTTATTTATGTGTAAATAAAATGACATATAATATGAAATTAAAAAATGCAAAGACGAAAAACTTGAAAATATTCTTACGAAATGTAAATGTGAAATTATTATTGAATTAATATATTATTGACATAATTATGACAATTAAATATTTTTTCTAAATGTTTATTTTTAATGTAGAAATCCTAAAACATAAAACACGGCGACTATAAAATGCTCGTAACTGGTAACAAAATCCAGTGATAAAAAATGGCGTTGGTATAGAGATGAATGGGAGGACAGAAAATGCCACAGTTAAACCCAAAAGTCAACTGAATCGCTCTTTCACCTTTACACACGTTTCTGTTGAAAATGGGTCAATTTTCACAAAACAGTTAGTACGTGGATATCTCATTTTTTGTACGTAATCTTTTTATGGTATTTTTAAAATTTCAGTAAGTACTAAGAATGTATTTTTTAAATTAGCTGTTTCACATGTTGCTAAATAAGTTATCCTGTGTAAATGAAGTATTTTCTATGCGATAAAGGGCACATGTTTTGCGGATAATCTAGTTTTTCCAAGTCTTTTGCGATAAAAAATAAGCTTCGCAGTTCTGACACCGAACAGCGGTCTTGGCGTTAAAACTAGTTTTTTTTAATTACCCACCTTATAAGAGCTATAGCTACAGCATAAGCAGATTTAAATAGAGAGGAGAAGGAGAGTTTTAAGCTAATAAGGTAAATTCCAATATAATAAAATAATGCTCTTCTACTTTTTCCAGCCATAGCCAGCGAGCGATAATTTGATTGTACCTAATTAAAATTAGTCATTTTACTTCGATCGTTTTACGTACATGGTGCCTTTTTGCTATTTTGCTCGCAAACCAATATGTGTAGTCCCACTTACTCAATACCTCTGCATCTATCTAAACAAAGCAATTTCAAAAATCAAACTAAACTTTCGTGCGACGTCTAAACCATAACTAGTCCCGGTCCCACCTCAGCGAAACGTTTGTCACAATCATCCACAGCCCTGTTGTGCTTGATCCAAATAAAATTTATGATGTAGGTAACTGTAATTCAGGTATTTAGGTCACGCACCAATGCTAAACCTTCCATACATATTTTATAAGCTTTTGTACATCAGGTGTCTCTTTATGATGCTCGTTAAATTAAAACACGTCTGTGTTCGTTTCAGTTTCATAATGTCGGGAATAACGCCTTGTTTTACGGTTTATTCGTCGTCAATCATGTTTAAATGGATTCGGTTGAGTATGTCACATTTTTTAGAGAAGCTTAATCCGTTTAATTTTAATGGATTGAGAATCTAGTAGATGTCTCGGCATAACTTTATTGGTAGCTAAACTAAAGAAAAATAAATTATTAGATAAAGAAAATAATAAGACAGAAAAACAACTGTCGACCCTTAAAAGGATTTAAAATAGAACACCAAAGTTCTTAAGCCTTATATACCTAAAGTCTATATAAAAAAAAATACCTATCGAGTATGTAAGTATAATATAAACTTTAAATATCTATGTTTTTAAGTCTCAACACGCACACACACATATACACTTGGTGACTACTTACGTACAATAATTTTAACAGCGGGTATCTTCATTTTGAGCATGAAGTTCAGTAAAATTCAAGACTTACTTTACTTAAAAGTATTTTACCTTTTTTATTATTCCTCAGTATGACTTTTCAAATTCAGAAACAGGCGGCGGAATACGTAATCGTTTCGCATATTTCAGAGCGGACTTAATAAGACTCTCGCGAAGATAACATTTTTGAAGCTTCTTCAGTAACATTTTTAATTAAATCTAGGTGTATATAGCTTCACAAGTTTCCTTACTACAAAATATAAAGTCAGTGTGGGAGTAAATTCTCATTATAAAACTTCCGAGTCTCAAAGAATATCGTACGTTTATTATCCTATAAAAATTGTTCTTATGTTATAAATATTCTAAAATGCATCAAGTTTTTCTCTCTGAAATTTTTATAATTTACGGGCTAGCGTAAACATTTCAAAAGTGATTCGGTTAATAACGGCAGGCAAAGAACACATGAGGAAATATCTTTACCTAAAACTTAGATATATTTTAGTTCGTTTGCATGGATTATTAGAAAGTAGGATCAAAAGCATTAAATTGTAACTAAGTAATTCTCGGACTAATTAATGTATTAAACGTGAAAGTTTGTTACGCAACACCAACACGTAAATAAAATAGGGACAACAACTTGGTATAAACCTTTATTCTTTTTTTCTTTCTTTAGGTAAAACGACATTAAATTATCTACCAGGGTCAATAAATTATTTAACATATTGTGAGGATGGATGTTGGTTTATTATTCACGTGAACAACGGTCGCCTAATTTATGATAGAATTTTAAACTCATATTAGTTAAAACATGTTTTGTCTCTACTTATTTTGGAAGCTGGCTCGTTAATTTGTCATTTTACATAAAAGGGTTGATTTATGTATATTCTACTATTTTGAAGAAAATAAAGGCTATAATATAAATACGCAAGGATAACACAAATATTTTTTTTATTTTATTCACGTAGACTTGGTGTTTATGCTAGTATTATTTACTGTATTAGCAGACCCTTTCTGATGTCTTATAACCTCTAAACACTAACAAAATCTTCCAACAAAATGCCCCATATTCAACATACAAAAAGTAATTAAAAAGTTGCGATAAAAAATAAACCCTACTACAAAACTACAGCGTAGCAAAAATACTACGCTACCAAACTACGAAATTGTACACTAAACTTTGCACTACAAAAGTTACCGCCAACTATAAAAGTTGGCATGATTTACTTCATGGCGTTAGTCACACTTACTTTTAGACAGAAAAATCTGGAAAATCATACATTTTACGTATCATCATAAATTTCGTTCAAGTTTTACACAAGCTTAAAGCTTAGCACTAGAAAGTTCTTTCATCTGTTTTTAAAGTCCTTTATGAAATGGAAACACGGGGATTGTAACAAAAAGAGCAACCATTTCCCTTGTGTTAGACTTAAAGTTACAAAATGTTATTAAAGCTCTGGAATTGTTTTAACAATTTCTCGTAAATAATGGGAGTACCTACTTAGTGGTAATTAATACATAACCCGAACCTATAAAGGGTATTTTTTAGTTTTCATATAAAACAAATGGGCCTCATTCAACGAAAAAAACATGTAAGAATCATTTTCTTTTACCTATAATGTAACGTCGTGTCCTTAGCATTTGTTTCTACCCCACAAGAATGCGAACTAATATCAAAACCAAAGGTCGTTGACCTCCCGTTGCCCCCGCCACACAATGTTCGCGAAAACTTTTAATAACACACTTGGCAACGTCCTCTCTTTATTCTGTGCGTCCGCAGGAGTTATGGCTGCCAGAACTGGCAGGCTGTACGGGCAGGATGCCATGCTTCAATAGCAGGAAACGGATATGTAACGTTTGAAAAGTAACCGCCTTAAATAAGGCTAGTGTTAGGTGTCGAGCGATGATTGAGGGTATGTATTTTAGATGGCGTAATTTTTTTACTTATTTATTGACTAACACACTAATTATGTGGCCGTAAGGTAACCACAGTAAGCGCTTGTGTTTTATGTGCAACACACTGGATTAGGGGAGAATCTAGTTACACCCAGACAAGAGCCAATTTTGAAAAACCTTTTTTACAAGGCCCGACCCGGGAATCGAACCCGGGACCATCCGCTTTACAGTCCGGTATACATACCGCTGCGCCCCAGAGGTCGTCAAATTGAATTCTTACAAGTTTTTTTTACCTTTGTCTTCGAGTTATTAAAGATAAAATTATATTGATTCAGTTCTAACATTTAGTTAATCATTGTTCAGAAATCTTCAGCCACTAAATATTAATCCTAAGTACTGTTAGCGGTAAAACGAAAGTAATCGTTAACTGGACATCCCTAGCATTCGATGGACATCACTGGTTGAGGTCACTGCCGTTGGGCGCGGATTGGGATTGAATCTAATGGCGGCTACCTGTTGTATTTTCTATTAATTCTAATTGAAAATTTGTGAGTATGTTTGGATGTATGAATGTTTGTTACTCTTTCACGTAAAAACTACTGGCCGGATTTTGATGAAACTTTAGAGTGATATAGGTTTTACATCAGAATAACACATAAGGTACTTTTTACCGCGGGAAAACTTCTCATTCCCACGGGAAACCGACTTCCACGCGAACGGAAGCTTTTGAAAAAAAATGACGACAATGGGTAAAATCAAACTTTTAGGGAATCTTTTAGTTTCTTTGTAAAATAATGCGTTCTCTTTCATTTGTAACCGCTACCTTACCACTATTGTGATGCTATTTCGCCAGTAATCAATGGGATTAGGAAGTGATTAAACATGCTGTGATTTACCAAGTTTCTCTTTATGTGACTTTAACTATCGACTGGTATCTGTCGATTTCCAGGTTTAACGGTCGATCAAAGGCGATTTGTAGCATTTTCTGGAATCTTCGATTATTGGCTCGGGAACGATAGGAGTATCTAATACGAAAACAATAAATGGATAAACTAAGGTTAATAATCTTGAAGGTTTATAATTATTAACATACATAGTGAATTTTGAGAAAACTTTGGTGGTGTAGGAAATTAATACTACATTTGTGATAAAGATAATGTTTATTGTACTTAATTTGAATAGGAAACCGGGTTATTACAAAAATATTACGAGGTGTTTAACTTTGCATTATGTGATAAATCTGGAGGATGAATGTTGACAAAAATCCTAATGACAAAAAAGTTGCTCAAACCGTGCTTTGCGTTTATAAATAAAAATATATTTATTTCTTAACGTTTAATCTATTTGGTTTTTTATTATTTAACATTTTGGCCTTGCCATTGAATATAAAACACAGGAAAGGTTTACGTTAGAAATAGGCAGACCGGTGGCATTAATTCAGTTTAAATTTGCACAAAATGAAAAGCTTTGCTAGTTTAAAAGGTGTTTCCATAGATTTTATTAATTTAAGGTTAACGTAAAATAGACTTATACATACATTACACATAGATATGTATCTTTATAACGAACGTCCAAATATTCTCAGACACAAAAACATAATCTAATTTACACAATAGACGCTACTGCTTAAATTTACGAACGAGAATAAATTGGATGATCACAATTTAACATAAAAGGAACGTTGTCGCTATACATCAATATGGAAACTTTCTTCTTTTCGTTCGTAATTCATCCAAACAAGCACTTTATCGGGACATTTGACTTTTAATATCACAAGGATAATCAGTAGAAACGTAATTTATGCAGCGTTTTATGAGCTTAAGTTAACTTTACAATTCTATTTAGATAAGGACGTGGTAGCTAAAGCTCTTATTTACGGCTACAACTCGAGGCAACTAAATAATCCAAAACATAATTTTACTATTAAGCTACGTAAAAATACACAACTTTAAAAAAAAAATATTTGTCATTCAATTTTGTCTAATATTACCTAATAACATTTCTTGAAACACATTATTTACTTAGTTGTCAAAAATAAGCTGATGTTCCTTCATATTGTCCCAGTATACATCCTCGTTAAGAATTAATTATAGCTACATTCTCTTGCAATACGAAGTAAACTTTGTCTCGTCGTCTCGTCTGCTTACTCGAGCGGAGGAACATTTTACTGCTTCTAGAGATTGCTGCGAAGGTGTGAGGTTTTATTATTGAACTACAACAAAGTAACAACATTTCCCACCTGAAATTCTTATACATTGTTAAAATTTAGATTTTTTCTAAAATCCTATTTTAATATATTAAGACTTACGGGAACAAACATTGTAGGCCAACCTCGTTAGGAACTCCTATGAGTTAGCGAATGTAATTATAAAGTGTAAATAAGTAGGTACTAAATAGCTTTTTTTTAATGAAATGAAACAATGTATATTGTATATTTTGTAATGAAACAATGTATATTATTTTTATCCTTCCCAAAAAACCTTTTGCTAACCGAAGTACTTATAAAAAACACCTACATTCGCGAAAAAACAAGGCTAAATTCTGAACTTCCGCGTAAGTTTCAACCGTTGTTTTTATAAAGGGGTCTGGAAGATCTCAGCCGTCGATATTGTGCACGATTAATTATAAAAAATGCGTCGTTATTGTTTCAATGTCGAGGGCGATCTACAAACAACTAGTGATGTTTTTGCTGTTTTAAAGACAACTTGTTTTCGCCCGTGTTTTGGCTAGGGTATTCGTGGACAAAGAATTACCAAAAATCGAGATTTCATAGCTGACAGGAATAAGTTTTTATGATTTATTTCCTGAAATAAATATTTTTAAGGCAAGAATAACTATCGAATTATAAACGTAGGGTCATAGTACCTACAAAAAATTAAGAAATTTTGACAAAAAAATTAAATGAACGGGACTGTTTTTTTTTAGATGGGACAAAAGGGCCTAAATCGTTAGGCAACCAATCTTCATTTACCTACTAAGTGACAAGTTGGTGAATGAATAAGGCATTGGTACAGAAATAGAAAGCGTTGGCGAATCCATTTGATCTTATTTTTAAAATAGGCACTAAGCAGCATATCAAAGATGTTATTTTGAGATTTTTTACACAAAGTTCTTACTCTTCTCGAACAAAAATTTTTACCATTTCTATTCCTTTTTTTCGTCTTATACATAGAACACGCTGCTGCTATGTCAAGTGTTTCAGCATTAGTAATTAAAAAATCACCAGTTGTTAAACAAACTTATACATTAAAAACGTCTCAAACCAATTAGTACACAGTTTCCCATCACTAATCACAGTCTACTGTCGAGTTTACGTGTTTTTAACGGGCCGTGTAAACAAGTCATTATGCAGTCTGGAGTTACTCGTGCAGCGCGCCCGCACCCTGATCTTGCGATCACGCGTACACGCAGCTTTTACGATAAAGAACTGTCAAAGTGAAAGAAAGAAGTGTGTTCATGTGATATTGGCGGTCTGAATTAGTGGGATTGAAAAAAGTAAACAAAAATAATAGTGAGACGTGAGATTGCTGAAATAAGGTATGCTACTTGCGTACCTGCCTTTATTAAAATCAACATGAAATTTTCCTTCATTCGTGGAAAGAGAAATAAAATAAGATTAAAATATAGGTAGATACCTAAGTTCCAGTAGGTTTAAATAAGTAAGTGATTAGGTACTAAGAAATCTATTAAGAGTTCTAAAGTAAAAGTAATCAACATCGTTGTTAGTGCTTGACATTTTTTACAGTCCCAAATATGTATAAAAATAATCTGCAGTCAAATATACTTATCTTATTCACAAATGGGAATTGAAGAACAAATGTCGGAATTCCTCATGTTATTTGTTTTCTTCAGGAATTCCGCACGAGCCATGAATCTGAAACTGAATGCAGATGTGGCGGGCTCCGCGAGAATTCTACACAGAAAGACTTCTTTAGCTATCAAAGTAAGTTATAAGTTTAGTTGATTCTTTAGTAGCTTTCGCCGCGAAATGTAAGGTTAATCAAATCAAATCAAAATTATTTTATTCATCATCATCATATATGTAACATATACTTAATGAACGTCAATGTTACAAACTTCGACTTTACCTAACCGTAGACCGAGAGAAAAAAGCCGACGGAAAAAAAATCCCAGTCCTCTTTTCGGAAATTATGCAATCATAATATAGAATTTAATCGTGTACATTCAGTGAACATATAAACTAGTGTAAGGAGTCTAACATATGCTATATATCATTTTGTTACTAATACTATGTTATCCTTTTAAACCAGGTACCACCTACAAGAGCTAAGTAAAATAAATATAAAGAGAAAAATTATTTACACATTGTTCTTTACAATAGAACCATACCTACAGGTTTAACAGTAGAAATGGCAGCAAGATTTCTTTCAGACTTACCTTAAAAATAAATAAATAACCCTCAACACACGTAAAGAAATTAAGTAGACGGGTATTTATTATTTCGTCTAAAACAAACATTATTTTAATATAGCCGTAAATTTTATATTGCACGAATAAAAAAATGATATAAGTAAATAATTATCGAGAAACTAAGGTTCACAATCATAAATTAACACACATTCTACAGTAAAATAACTGCTTACTACTTTTTAGGTATACCTTCTCTACATTTCTATAATAAAGTGCAATGTAAAAGACTCATTAATTTTAAATATCCTCTTGAATGGTAATCGAATCTCGATCAATCGCGCAATCAATCTAAAACTCAACCACATTCAATCGCCATTGTTTCCCGATTGAGGATTCAATCAGCTTGGCAATTGACTGGCTATTGGATAATATTGCATCGGACAGATGCTATCTGCAGATTTAAGAGGTTATTCTATTTATCAAACATAGTGTACGCCCGCGACTCCGTTCGCGTGGAAGTCGGTTTCCCGTGGGAATGAGAAGTTTTCCCGCGGTAAAAAGTACCCTATATCCTTTCCCAAGTTCAGTTCTTTCTTCATACCAAATTTCATCAAAATCGGTTGTGTGGTTGAGGCGTGAAAGCGTAACAGACAGACAGACAGACAGACAGACAGAGTTACTTTCGCATTTATAATATTAGTAGGGATAGTTTAAATTTTTTAACCAATTTTTATTTCTTCCACTCTTTTTTTTTATGAGTTTAAAGTGTGACTCTTCTTCTCACCTTCTGATTATTTCATAAGAAGCTTCTTCAGATCAGCAGATAAGGTGAAAAATTATTCTGTTAGATTCTGACATGGTAAACCAAGTGAAATCTCAAATATACAGAAGTCCGACTACTAAATAATATTCCTTCAAAATTAAAATATGTTTAACCCAAGCATAAAAAACCAAGACACAGATGTCAGACTTCTGATTATATTCCCTCCAAATTTTAAACAGCTAGTTAATAAAATGTTGTTTCAAGGAAGAGCGTCGCCGCACCGGCCGCTACATCGCCATCCTGGTGGGCATTTGTCTGTTCCTCCTCGCCATCTACCACGCGTGGGTGCGCCGGATTCCCGTGGTGGCCAGTCTGGTGGTGCCCGCGCTCATCATGTTCATCTACGTCGCCTGGGTGCTGTTCACAGCCTCGCGAGACAAACATAGGGTAGGTGTAAGAAGAGTTAGAGGTTTTATGCTATAAGTAAGCGTGGGTGCTGGATTCTCGTGGTGGCAAGCCTGGTGGTGCCCGCGCTCATAATGTTCGTGTACGTCGCTTGAGTGCTGTTCACAGCTTCAATTCAGTCAGTCTTCAATAACAATTTTTTTTTGAATAAATATTTAATACTAAGGTGCCGCCCGCGACTCCGTTCGCGTGGTCGGTTTCCCGTGGAAATGAGAAATTTTCCCACGGTAAAAAGTACCCTATGTGTAATTCTGATGTATAACCTATATATCATTTCCGTCCAGTAGTTTTTACGTGAGAGAGTAACAAACATACATCCATACATACTCACAAACTTTCACGTTTATAATATTAGTAGGATATCAAAGAATTGACTATTAAACCTCGACAGGCCACTTTCCCCATTTCAAATTTATTATCTTGAAACATTTTTTGGAGCTTAAGTATCTCTAACAAACTGATCAATCAATCAATCAATTTTTAACAGCCACCTCTACGTTCGTGATTTAAATAAAGAACGAAGTCAAGTTTCTTTCATTAAAAAACACTCAAATTAAGGATTCCTGCAAAAACCGGGTCAAAGTTTGGACGAGTCGTTTTTTTTGTTAAAAAAACGGTTAATTAAATTAGAATTTAATTTTCAACGGGCGTAAGGTAAGCGGTAAAACGTGGAGAAAAATAATTCAGCCAAGTAAATTGGAGTAATAACTGTCTATTCAAGGTGAAATCAGGTTAATTCGTGAATTACAGACTTAAAAATACGAGCATTAAAAGATCTCAGAATACACTTCCAAGCTTGTTTTTCTTTACATAATTTATGTTGGACGGAATGATTTAATTTTTACCTTTTACTTTTAATCCTATTTAAAGACGAACTCTCGGAGACTTTTTGTTGAATTGGTTTTGAATGTTTTACATTGCATAATCGCAGTATTTTATTGATATTATTTAATCTGGTTTTCTCAAAACAGTATTCATTATCCTAACTTTATTATAAAAATGTTTTACGGCGGTTTGAATTTTGATTTTTTTTGTGTACAGATTAGGAAACACAATCTTATATAATTATATTAAACTATTCTGCTGCATAACAGGTATCTAACCAATTATTTATTAAAATAGTTGGCACTACATGTTTTTAAAATCACGCTTTAATATAAAGCTAATGCATGCCGAAGAACAAGTTTTCAATCACTTCTTATAGTCCAGCCAGACATATCTACTTGCCGTAGTTACTGCGGTCAATCGGAATCCCAGTTTATTTACCAAATCATTCGTTCAGTTATTAAAACAGATCGTTGGTTGTGTACATAACAGCTTACCACAATCAAAGCTTCAATTAAACGCAACGTAAAGGAACATCAAAGTGCGATGCACTACCGTAGTAATTATTAGCCAGACTTAGATTTTTTGTTGATTAACGTTTATTTTTTTTCCTTGCTATTTTAGAAGCTTTAGAAGATTTTAAAAGCAGTTTATGTCTAAGAATTTAAACGTGGTATATTATGGAATTTTAAGAACTGTGAACATTGAAATTCCGTAAAATTTACAGGACAAATACTGGGCTTACCATAATCAGACTGTTAAGCTTTATTACCTACCTATATTTGTCTCTTTCAATCTCATGAAAACAAACATATTTTAACTAATGAAGTTTGAAAATGGATTTATGAGCTAGACCATAAGTTTTTAATCGGATTAACAACCCAAATCGATATATTTAACCCCTGATTTGCCATACCGCGTCCCTTTTACACCAACGTGTAATATAAACACTAGCCGCTGAATCACCAACGTGTCTGTTCATTTAGTTCAACGTAAACATACCACGTGCAGTTCGCCCGATTGATGCCCTGACAGTTGTTTACATCATTCCGCCACGATATATTAGTTGTGGTAATCTTTAGTAATATTAAAAAAATGGTTTAATAAACATACGAGTAATTTGACGACTTCATAACGTTTTATTTACGTTAGTGTAGTGTAGTGTTAAATATTATTTGAGATGATTGGTTGTGCATGTAAAAAAAGATGAAGCGTAGGTTGCTGTCGGCGATTTTGAATTATTGCTTTGTCATGCATTGTTTTAGAATTAAAAATAGAACAATGTTTTTTTATTGATTTCAGAGAGACACTGAAAAGGTCAGTAAGAGCTGCGCTAAAATAAAACTACGTAGGTAGGTTTAACCAAAGAGTTTTGTTTTTCTTTTTGAACCTGATTTAAAATAAATAACGTTAATTATAAACATCTTCAGATATGAAGACAGTAAACTTCATTGTCGGTAGAAAATCTCGATTCTTAGTTTATATTATAATTTGCAATGTTTATTTGTATTAAAGTAACGATATCAGCCTTGATTCGGGCAAGGTTGTTGAAGTTCAAAATTGTTATAAATGAGATACTTATGATGTAGGGATATAACGGGTGTAAAAAGACCACTTCCGAAGCCTGAAACCATGTATTCTTGAGCCTCAATAGTAACTAAATTCACTAGCAGTGTACCCAGAAAACTTAATTTAAAAAAGTTATTAAGGATTGAAAAGTCATATTCGCCGCTTGAAATCATCGCTCACACATCAACTGTCGGTTCAGCTGCGATTATTTACATTGCAAATTAAATTAAAACCCTATTTAATTTGAAATCATCGCAAAATCTGATAGTAGGTACCTATTAATGCAAATTTCGAAAATTACGTAAAAAAAAATTTTTTAATATTTTTTTACTCAAAACGTAACCAGTTGTCCAATGCCCAGTTTTTGTTTTCGGAAGCAGTTCTTTTACAACCAGTATTTACCCGTCGAAGTTTAACAAAAATCTTTAATATTTATAAAGTAGTTTCAGCGCTTATCCATACTTAGATAACTGCTTAATTTTTTAAAATATAAAATGCTTCGTATTACTAGGTTAAATGTTATTATACAATTAACATATTATTCTAAAAGAAATGTAAACAGTATATAAAAAAGTATTTTCTGTATTGTCTAATGACAATTGACACGACCTCCACCGAACTCAATTCGCTAGCTAGTCTCTCAGACATTATTTGATGATTTCTAAAATTCCGTTAAACTCGACATTAGCTGTGTTGCCTGCGCTGGCGCTTGTCCAGTGGTTTGACGGCCACCACTAACTGGTAGGTAATCGATTACAGTCACATACACTGAAACGAACAGCTGAACTGATGAAATACCGTCTGGAGTGGTGGATGTATGAAGTTTTGATGTGGTTGTTTTTGTGAGATTTATTGCATTTTTTTTTGTTTATTATTTAGAATCTTAGGTAACGGTTACGGTTTCTAAAGTTGCACAAAAGTGGGGGTAGGTAATTGTTTTAAATTAAAAAAAAGTTACACATTGAGTTTTTTTCCATATTACAATTACAATTGGTGAGTATACCCTAATCCCTACTATCCCTACTAATATTATAAATGCGAAAGTAACTCTGTCTGTCTGTCGGTCTGTCTGTCTGTCCGTTTGTTACGCTTTCACGCCTAAAATACTGAACCAATTTTGATGAAATTTGGTATGAAGAAAGAACTGAACTTGGGAAAGGACATAGGGTACTTTTTACCGCGGGAAAAGTTCTCATTCCCACGGGAAACCGACATCTACGCGAACGGAGTTGCGGGCGGCCACTAGTTGTTCAATATATCAGTAAATAACTTGTGAGAACAAACTTTTGTTTTATCATTATTGACCAAAGTGTTTATCACAAAATTCCTACGTATAGATCATGATATTTCTGTAATTATGATTATTCGTTTTTAAGTCTTATCCTTGTTTTTCTTACCTCTACGTTCCGTTGTTTCTAATCGTATGCCAACAGTGCAGGGATTTGCCAGCAAATTGTTTTACGGTGCCTTTGTGACGGCGACATAGCTCGTTGTAATCTATTTGCATATTACTTTACACAGACACTTAAAAACATCGTAAAAATGTTAGAGTTTTAGCTATTTTGTTGGTAAAATATTAGCCTGTAGACTATGTTTAGACTGAGATATGATCAGAATGTAAGGCAGAACCAATTATTGTGCACTTACGTAACCAAATATGTTTAAGAATTATTTGCTTTCGAAAACAACTACAACAGCTGTTTCTATTTTTATGTCAATCAATGTGTTATGTCTACCAACACTGACAGTCGCATTTTTATAACGAACCATCCATAACACTTCATTAACCTTTCGCTTAATTAACTTTGTCACAGTTCGCAGACAGCTTCCGACGGGTTAAAGTTTGTTAATTAAATTTACACATTTCCATTTCAGCTGCTTGACTTGGAAGCGGCGAGGGCCATGACGTCATCGGGCCCGTCAGACGTCCAAGTTTCCTGCCCGTCTCGGTCAATATCGAGACAGGACTCGCAAACCTCGCAAGACGACTCTAAGGATAGGTGTATACCGACTGAAGTTGCTAACAGGGTTGAGCACGAACAAGTGAAGCTCGTCAGGCCAATTATACTGATCAATGACAAGCCGCCTGAAGATTTGGAGTTGCGGATATCCAATTTGATCGAGACGATGTTGAACGACAAGTGCCGAGAGCACCCGACGCGGCGACGGTTCAAGCGGAGGTTTTGTCGGAGCAAGCGACACGCTGTGTATAAACGATCGTATTCTATTGCTTGAGTTGATGCCAGGAACCAATAGCGCCAATTCTATGCTGGAGTTTACGATTCGATTAATTCTCGTTCGATAGTCAGGCTAGCTTTAGGAGTTATAGACAGAATTAATATATGCCTCTTTTATATAAAATAATTAGGTGATTGATTAGGCGACAGATTTTCTGATTCCAAACAAATCGTTAGGAATTAGAAATGATTTTTAACAAGGGCTGTAAACTTTTCAATCATATTTTTTATATAGATAATGTATTAACAAATATTTGAAAAAATCATAACAACAATATAGACAATATTTCCATAAGATATTATTTTTCCAGATGTAATAAAAGGCTTTACCTACCTATGTAATATAAGGTCATAAAGTTCTACACATAAAATGTTTTCTGGTCCGAAACGACCCATTTTGACCCTGTTCTTTTATTTATTGCTTTAATATTATCTTTTCCTTAATTAACTTCATGAATTCGAATTAATGTATGTTTTAAAACCTAGAATTTTATCTTATATCGAGGCCGCACGTGAATATGATTTAATTAAATTTATTCGAGAACAGAACAATTCAATTTTGCAACCTACGAACACATGTCACGTCTCATGAATTTTAAATTATTTAAACGGATACATTAAATAATTTAATGTATCCGTAGAAAAGAGCGGGATGATTTTTATTAATTATATAAAGGAGAAAGCCTTCTGTATTTTTTATTTTAAGTGTCTTTATTTATATGTTGGTAATGCAACGTTTTTGTATGGTAAAAAAATTGTGACATAAGATTGACAGACATGTTTTAGGGTTTAAAATTTGTTATTAAACTTAAGCTATGCTTAAATGCAATGCTATATTTTCGATGTTGAAAATAATTTGTGAATGACAAATATTTATTCAAATTCTAATAATTAGGGAAAATGTTGAGAAAACTTAAAAAAAACTTTATGTTTGTTTACAAAATAATACATCTTAGAATCGACGAGCTACATAAATGAAATATCGTTACGTATATTGTTACATTTATGACACATTCAAGGTTTTAATATCTTCGTTTATGTCTTCCATTGAAATGTTTTATGTCTAGACTTTACGATTCCAGAACTAAGATTTAATAAGCAGAATTGGTGCAACAATGCAGCTTTATGTCTTTTTGAACTGTTTGAAGTTTTTTTTGGCACAACACAATGGAAAAGTAATTAGCTAGAAAACTTAAAGAGATGAGAACTACAGTAATTCTCAATTACGAGTGCAGTCTGAAGTGATGCTGAGAAATAAAAACTTACGAGGATTTCTGAAAGTTAAGTGAATACAGTTTTATTTTTCCTGCGTGTGGACCAACGTAAAGTGGTGGGGATGTGCGGCGTTAAAATAAACTTGAGATTATTTTATTTAATATTACGTTTTATGGTATTACCTGTAGATGTATCATTCAGTTAGATTATTAAAATATAGATTTTATAGAAGAGACCAAGGAACCAACACGAAGGATCTCTGGGGGAGGCTTATGCCCAGCAGTGAACATCAATCGATTAACACGGCCGACAATCACAGCTCAAAACGATGATACAGCAATTTTTAATGATCTGACATCAGGTTCTGTACTTACCTACCATACGATTTAAACCAACCAACTATAAATGATTAGTCAATCGATTAAAATTAACGATTTGTCCAAGTATTAACTGGCCATCTCGTAAGACATCAATCACTCAGTGCTCGTTTCCGTAAATAATTGTTCCTTCTCTGGGTACGACCTGAGCATTAATTTAAAAGAGAGTTTTTTTTAAATTCACCTTAAGCGAGCACTCCAGGGAATTTTGGCTATCAATATCTTTAAAGTGTTACCACTTATTTGGCTTTTATGGCCGTGAACCCGCTTTTCAAATTATTCCTGCCATGTAGGTATCTACACACTGGTGATTCTTGCTTCGCCCTAGGCCAAATGTTTCAACTTGTATCTAAAGGTATATATGTTACGGCTAATACCCGAAGTGCGGCAACACCTAGTTTTAGCCGGTTAGAACATCAATAGGTTAGGTTAGTTAGGTAACTTTTTTGATACCACCCAGAAAAAGGAGTCCCGCGTAGCGCGACTCCGTAGACTCATGATTGAAGCCAGTTTTTATATACATAGGTATAATAATTTTTTCAGTTTTCCATATTAAAAACACTTCTAACCGGCTAAAACTAGGTGTAGCCAAACTTCGGGCATTAGCCATAACATATATATAAAATTCTTTGTCCTGAATGACAGACTTATGGATCAACGCACAGCCTAAACCGCTGATCGTAATTTCAACCCACAGTTTCAACCCTAAGGGGTTGAAAAATTGATGGAAGATATCTTATTATATCGAAATTCATCGTCTAGAATGGTAAAAATGAAATTGAAAGATATTTGGGGGATGATTTGCATTTAATTTGATATAAATACTTCTTTGTATTTTTTTATTATATTTTGTTTCCATTTTGGCTCCAGCAGGGCCTTTGAGCCCGTTCTGTTGAGCGCCCAAGGGGGTAATCGTGGGGGGTCGGGTGGTGCGGCGTGGCGGCCGCGGCATCAGATCCTGGAGGGGCGGGTAAAAAAAAAAGGTCATATATGCACCCGAATTTTATAGATATTTTATTATTATTTTAATTGACCAATATACCTTAATTATTATACATACCTATATTATTAAAAAGTTTAAATATTGAGGGAAAGCAAATATAACTACAATACGTTCTAGACATTATTAAACTTTTTTTTAAATAACATTTGCACAATCGAAACCTGTTTTACATTAATGACGCTGGGTCATAATTGACCATTTTCCTTTACGCACATGACTCCCAGTGCAGCGGCGTTGCACTGAGCATTCTTATGAAGCGGGTAGACGGGGGCCGTAACTCCAGTTATATATTTTTTTTATAATATAGGGTGCAAACGAGGATGAGGGTCACCTGATGGTAAGTGATCACCGCCGTCCATGACTACCCGTATCACTGTGGGTGTTGGGGGTGTGTTGCTGAGCCTTTGAGAAAATTGGGCACTAACATTTGAGCCATACGGTTGACGCAAAAATAAAAAATGTCTCTCAAAATTGCCTCAGGTCAATATGATCAAGCTTAATTATAACCGGGTTAATTTTTTTTTTTTTTTTTTTTTTTTAATGTAATATAGGTAGCAAACGAGCATGCGGGTCACCTGATGGTAAGTGATCACCGCCGCCCATGACTACCCTCAACACTGTAGGTGTTGGGGGTGTGTTGCTGACCTTTAAAAAAATATATAAATAAATAAATAAAATTGGGCACTATAACACAATATTGGGCAATAAATAAATTAATTTATTCTTAGATATTTGAATGAAAAACTTAGTACACTAGCTTCTACGTCTGCTGGGTTGCTGTTTTTGAGCATTTGTTATTATTCTTAGGTACTACTCACTAATAATGTGTTGTATGAAATCATAAATGTGAAAATGTGTATGTCTTTCTGAATGATCCGCTTTCACATCGAAACGTCAAAACCGATTTTAAATAATTTTGGAATTGACATAGTTCAACAGCCTTTGACTAGTTTTTACCGCGGTAATAAGTATATTTCTCACGGGAAATCACTGTTATTGCAGACGAAGTCGCGAGGTCCTACAAATAAGAATAAAATGATTCCGATTTCCATTGTTTATAGTGGTGAAAACATCAAAACAACCTGACAATCAGTATTCCGGCACGCGTCACAGCAATTCGTAAAGATTTGTGTATCTCGCAAATATTCCCAATAGCTGAGCTGAAGTAGGTATTCGAATTCCGACTCATTTGCTATTCCGCTCGCATACATCTTGGGTGTTTTGTTGGAGAATTAGAAAAACTTGTCAGGATTAACACGTTAATGTGGGATTTATTGGTTGTCTGGGAGAGAAGTTGATAGAGTTGTGATGGACAATTAATGGAATGTATATGTTACGTTTCTGTGGTTTGTGTAGCCACACAAAAGTTTTCTCTGGTTTTTCTTCTATGTTGGTGGTGATATTTAGTATGTTATCGGCAAGTTTTTTTTTTAAATAGTTTCCAAAAATCCAATTATGCGATTGGCCTCAATGGTTACTTCCTATGTGTGTACAATTCATATAGGTATCTATATTCATATTCCTGTACCTAAGAAACGAAAAAATTCTTCTATAAGTTACAAAAATATACCTATAGACTCAATTAGTTACAAATTTTATTGCATCTCGAACCCAGTCCTAGAAATATCAGGCACTACCTAATCCTCTTAACTTGTACTTAATTATTATCCGGTATCCCACGCGCTACCCACACAAATGTAGTACGAGTATTTACTACTGAATGAAATTACCTTCAGAATGGCTGCTATGCCAAGTTCTTAGAAGAAAATATAATTTCCTATGAATGAAATAAGAAATAATTACATTGGAAGTTCATGGTATTTCAAAGTGGTTATGCTTTTTCTGTGACGTAAGTTGTAGAATGACAACTTTCTAGGATTTTTTTAAGGTAACATCAATTGATTTGGTTATTCGCTTTCCAAGACAATTAACTTTCTAAGGAAATGATTAAATCTATACTAATATTATAAAGAGGAAAACTTTGTTTGGTTATGTCGAATAGGCTCAAAAACTACTGCACCCATTTTAAAAATTCTTTCACCATTCGAAAGCTACATTATCCACGAGTAACATAGGCTATATTTTATTTTGGAAAAAAAGGGTTCCGTAAGATATTTGGGTTTTTCGGACACAAGTTGTAAAAAATCAACCAGATAAGTTACTTTTGGAATAGAGGTAGTTAGACACCCAGGGAAGAAGAAAATAAGATAGTTTTACGGGAAAAACCATTTAGTCGCGGGTGAAACCGCAGGGCGGAAAGCTAGTTAGACCATAAAGTGCTAAAATCAGAAAAATCTCCTTTCTTATCGGCTTTAACTTAATTTAAGTTTAGGTATAGACCTACTTTCAAACAAAAAAAGGGAATAAAAAGATTTGAAACAAACAACCGTGTTACAAAATCGGCTCACAATACGTTAACGGAATCGTTGTCATTACATAGTATAAATACAAGTCGCTAATTGTGTCTGTTTGTATGTTTGTGCGCTATCTCCTCCTAAACCAACTGACGGATTTAAATGCGGTTTTCACCATAATTTAGGTATTTTATTCATTTAAATTTGTAAATAAAGAACATTCAGATTTATTTTAAGATTGCTAAAATTCAATGTTTTGTGGGCAAGTCGGCCAAAATTAACCATTGGGAAGCGTGGGCGGATCGCTTGTTTATTATAATTTAAATCAATAATAATTTATCTACTTTTCACAAGATTAATGTTGTAGGTGCGCATCATCCACGCAAAGTGTAGCCATTAAAACTATATTTTTCTGTAAGTCCTTTTATCTAAAAGATAATAAATTAAACACCTGTGAAAAAGCGTAGAACTCTTTCGGCTTTTTACAAAGATTATTTACATACATTTTCTTGAAGAATTATCTATTAATAGTCTGGGGTATTGAAAACGTTATTTCAGTGTTGTGATGCGAAGTTATTTATTTATTTTCTTATAAGGCTTTGATCGTCGAAGTGAATGAGCGGCTTCAGCGTAGCTTGAAGGTCGGAGTTCGGAGTACTGTAGTACGTTTATTTTTATATTTATCAATAATTATTAGGCAAAATTATGATTTTTAAATTTACTAATTTGTTTACTATATTTATTGTTAACAATGATATAGATAGTAAATTAAATATCTACATTAGATATATGTACATTGCAGACCGATTGTTTTTTATGAATGAATAGTAGTACATTTGTTGTCAAATAGGTTTTTGGGATAGTGTGATTTTAATATCCTTTATTTCTGCTACATTTAATTCTTTCGCATTTCAGAATACCCTTAAAAACTGAAGATATCAACTGAACATAAACCTAATAAGAATATCTTTTTAATTTTTTTACAAACCTTAATGTAATGTTACCGGCACCTGCTAACATTAGTAAAAAAATGAATAAAATGTCTTCCATTAAGATGCTCGATAAGCATAATGATATCCGACAGACTTTTCTCAATGCTTCTTTTACTTTATTCTGTAAATAATAAATTTTATTTTATTATTTCATGTCTACGGACCGAATTGAAGGAAGCGTCCTTTACAAAAATGATAATAACGGCTATAACGGTAAATTAGCCTTTAAAATGGGTGGATGGAACTTTAAGGGAAATACCTTTTTGTCAATACTCTTCTCTTATAGGCTAAATTATGTAATTTATATTTACGTAATGTATCTATAGGTAAAAGTTTGTTAGTTTAATAATGTTGGTTTTCGTTTTTTTTTTAATTTGTAATTATAACATGTCCTCGATATAGTTTCTTTTCTTATGCAAACATTTTTATGCCCACTTGTTAGCAATAGCACAAATCAGCTCGGGTAAAAATCAGTAACTGCAACGTATCTCAGAGCGGTAGAGTCTAGCTGTAGGCTCTGTTTACAGCGATTAATGGGCTGCATTTCGTTCGGTGAGTGCGATATCCGGTGCCCAATTTTTTCAAAGGCTAGCAACGCACCCTTAATACATTTGTGATTGTGGGTGTATACGGGCGGCGGTGATCACTAACCATCACGTGACCCGCTTGCTCGTTTGAAAGCTTCCCTCATAAAAAAAATCTTCAGTTGCTTACTGAAGATATGGCAAAATGTGGACAGAAAGCAATAAAACAAATTGACATTTTGACGTTTATTTTCAGTCCAATTGGTAATAAACAGAATTTAGAAATACATCGCATTATTTTCTTTCAGTATCAAACGTGTTTGGTAGAACGTAATTGAACGGATACGTGTTTTTTTGTTCACATAAATACGAAATATATACGAAATAAAAAATGTTGTAGTCCTACTAATATTATAAACGTGAAAGTTTGTGAGTATGTATGGATGGATGTATGGGTGTTTGTTACTCTTTCACGTCAAAACAGTAATATAGGTAGGTACATCATTTTTACTGCGGGAAAACTTTTCATTCCCACGGGAAACCGACTTACACGCGAACGGAGTCGCGGGCGGCCACTAGTATTTTATAAATGTTTTCTTTTAAAACAAAACATTTATTACAAACCCTGTAATATTGCTTCTGTGACTTTACAGCCTTCGTAAACACACAGTGGCATACCAGCTTACGTTTCCACAATTGTGGTAGATACGGTGCCTAAGTCTTACTAATTGAATTGCAAGTTAATTCGCTTACGAGGGGTTATCAGGGTGGGACACTACACAACTGAACCCGGCAAAACAGGTAAGGGGATTACATCGAGTACCAGAGACCCGATAGTTGATTTGTGCGAAAATAGGGTATCGGTGATTGACAATTAAATACAGATTGTTTGGTGTGTTTTGCTTTGTTTAACGTGGTTTAAACCTATACTAAAATTTTAGGGTTAGTATAAATAATAAATAAATAAATCTCCAGACTTACACACCAACTGTGTGGGCCTAAATTAAGCAAAGCTTGTACTATAGGAACCACACAATGGACTAGGGGAGAACCTAGTTACATCCAGACACGAGCCAATATCGAAAAACCATTATGACCCGGGGATCGAACCCGGAACCATCCGCTTAGCAGTCTGGTATATATGTTACGGCTAATACCCGAAGTGCGGTTACACCTAGTTTTAGCCGGTTACATATTACCGCTGCACCACAGAGGTCCTCTAAGCTCACGATTATTTAAAAGTATCTACGTTTTAAATTGATAACACTCTGATAGCAAATACTTTGTGGTAAATGAAGATAGAGAGAAATACGATTCTCTCGTAATTTATCGCATAAATAGAGCTGGGCACAACGTCAATAATGACCCTTACCAATAGTAGTAAATCTAGATTATAATTAGGTATTTCATAGTTGTAGGTATTATAACTAAATTATCTTCACCTTGAATTTAGTAAGAACAGCAATTGATAAATTAGCCGCGTAAGTCGAATATATTTATTCATCTTAAAACCATTCCAAATTAATTTATCTACTAGGGGAGCGAGGGGCTTGTTGTAACAGTTTTCAGTAAAACTAGTATATCTTGAGATCTATTGATTCAATTTCTACTAAATAAAGATTGATGGATACTGTAACTCTTCCTCTACCAAATCAAGTAAAAATAATATCATAACTATTGGTCATTATATAACAATCAATTATTTTCTAAAAGAAGTGCGGTGTTACAACTTACCTCGTGATTGGGGCAAGTTGTAACGTCTACCGGGGCAAGTAGTAACGACAATAAAAAACGACATTAATACCTCTAATCATTTACTCTTTATTTATTTTTAACAAAATTGACATCTTTCCAAAGTAAGTATTATGTAATTCTTATCAAAAATCAACTCAAATACACTTTTTTGTAATCAACACTTAAAAATTAAGTAATTAAGAGTTTTATTTAGTTAAACACTACTTATAATCATAATAGCACTTTTAAATCACAGTAAGTAATTAAATTATTTATTTCTTATACACTCTATCCAATCTTTTTTGTTTGTATCTGTGTAAGCTTCACCACATACCAGACAATGCATGGTGTAACATGTTACAACAAGCCCCGGGATTTTGTTACAACTAACCCCATGGTATGATTTTTAACATTTATCAAGATAACTTATTAAATAATTTAGCAATCATAAAAACTGTTACACAATATCAGAGATAGATAAATTTGAATGTAAATAAGATGTAGAAAATTTGAAAATAGGCAATATTAAAAACACAAACCAAAATTTTACGACAGTACAATTTTTTATCACCTGGCAGAAATGAAGGGAATGCTCACATTTGCTCACTGCGCCAACTGGCGGAACACTGGCTATGGCAATATGATGTGGTGCGGTTTATGGGTTAAATCGAGTCAAAGATATACGTTAATAGTGTTGAAGATCCTGGTGAAAAGAGCCTGTTACTACTTACCCCTGTAACAACAAGCCCCTCGCTCCCCTACTTTGTTGTGACGTTGTCTCACAGGTTGTTTTTATAGGTGTGGATCAGTTTAATTTAATTTCAAGTGTGTATTTAGGAACAAAGATAACTCAAATTCAATTACTTTATTTAATGAATTACTCAACATCAGATGACTTTATACGTTCATAGAATAAATGAAATAGTAATTGTCAAATAGAAAACTTCGTTCCCTTTTTATGTGTAACTTTAGCTTCTATAGGTATTGAGCCAGCGTGGGGGATTATGGCTCAACCCCACTCGCTATTGGAAATTAGACCTGTTCGAAACCAGTGGGATTCTACGAGGGCTGTTCAAAATGAATAGGCTACTGACTTGCTTGGGGCTTCATAACAATACTTACTTTTTTACTACGTCCAAAAAAATATGTTGAAAGGTGCAGCACTTATTCTGCTGGATTAAGTAAGCTTGATATTATTTTAAGCACATAAGAAGCACATTACTATACGGGGTGTAAAAGAACTGCTTCAGAAAACAAAAACTGGGCATTGCTGGAGGGGTACTGGTTACGTTTTGAGCAAAAAAATTGTATTTAAGATTACCAGTTTTTTTTGTACAAAATTGCATTTTACCGGATTTCTTATCAGATTTTTGCATTTATACGATGATTTCAAATTTAATTTGCAATTATTTATTTTATTAATTAATTTAATTTGCAATGTAAATAACATGTACAAATTTCGACCTGATTTACAATTACCATGAAAATACAAAAGTTATTTTGTATGATGAATCTCTTAAAGTCTGAACTTATTCTAAAGTAAACGTTAAAGTTTAATGAAGACACTTTGAATTATAAACAAGGGCTTTATTTACACCAATCACGAGGTTATTGCAAACTTGTAAATTATGGTAATGTTCGATTAGATGACAATATTGTTAAGTTTCAGCGTCAACACTACATTAGGGCGATGCCACACGTTTGTTTCATTTTTATTATTTATAAAACATACCAGAATAGTTTAACAAGTGCAAGATCATAATTCGTGTTACTACCACTAGTGGCTGCCCGCGACTCCGTTCGCGTGGAAGTCGGTTTCCCATGGGAATGAGAAGTTGTCCCGCCGTAAAAAGTACCCTATATGTTATTCTGATGTCTCATCAATATCATTATTACATAGTATAAATCAAAGTCGCTAATTCTGTCTGTTTGTATGTTTGGCTGCTAACTCCTCCTAAACCAGTTAAGGGATTTTAATGCGGTTTTCACCATCCTTAAGGTATTTTTTTCATTTAAATTTGCAAATAATGAACGATCGAAAAAAGTTTTTTTAAGTTAGCCAAAAAACAATGGTTTGTGAGCAAGTCGGCCAAAGTTACACCATTGCAAAGCGTGGGCGGGTCGCTAGTAACCTATATTACTGTAAAATTTCATCAAAATCCATCCAGTAGTTTTGACGTGAAAGAGTAACAAACATTCATACATCCATACTCACTAACTTTTCGTAATTTCCTACAATCGATATGACTTGTTGCTTTTAGTTATAGCTCTACAAACTAAAAAAATATATATACCGGCGTCCCAAGACTACAGTACATCAAAGGAAAGTACCTTTAATATCGTAGATAGGATATTTTTCTGGAAGAAGACTTTATTTTATTTTATAATCTTAGTAATTCTTACTAAGTATACCAAGTCAGATGTATCCGTAACCTTATATCTCGTTGTCTTCATTTACGCACAGACAGACAAGTCAATTACCAGACTTGTCTTAACCACCCTTGATGTTACATCGTGGAATTGAATCTATAACATTCTATTGATCCAGCCTTGATACGTCTTGGCACGGGTGAGAAGAACAGACGCGAACAAAATCATTACTTACTAATAATGATAAGGATAAATGTTTATACTAATGGCAAATGAAGTGGTTTATTTAAGGTATTAAAGAAAATGAAGTTTAAAATGCATGTATTTATTAAAAAAGGAATCATCGTCTATGATCGAAATTAAGTTTTTAAACGTAACAATCGAAGAAGAATTTAATTAAAATTCTAAATTCCGATGGAGCTTTTTGAGGTAGAAAATGTAAACACAAAGGAAATATAAACTTTTCAGTGTTCTTAGTGCCTCTTGAGGGTGATAATTGGTGGTGTCTTCGCAGTTTTGATTGCAACAGATATTTTATTAAGAGTACAATTATGGCTCGTAGCCTAAAAATAAGAAAAATATTTTCAACCTACGAAGTAAATTCCGTAAGTTATAAAAATACTTCTCACAAATACCTTAAATTTTCATTGTCTTTGTCTGCGGAAGAAGAAAAACACGAAAAGCTGCTTAAGTTTCTGAGAAAGCTATTTTAGGGCCGATTTTTCAATAGTCAGCTAAATTCTATCTGACAGAAAATCAGCATGTTTTCGTTGCACATCGAATATAAATATTTGACATGTGTATGAAGTGACAATGAAAACATACCTATTATCAGTCGGATAGCATATATCTGACAATTGAAAAATCAGTCCTTAAATAGGTATTATTAATAGCATTTTTGGTGAAGTAAACCATTGTCGCTTTTATATAAAATTTTAGAATATATTTTATTTAAAAAATAATTTAAAAAACATGCCTGAAATTACCTTTGAGGATAGTCACTTAACTGATATTGCCCGCTAGTTACTTAATTGTGCCAAAAAAGAAGTTTTTAAAACTGTTCATATGTTTTTTTTTATTTGTAGAGCTTAATCTACTTCGAATCAATCGCTAATGCACACTTGCAAGCCATTATTATGAAAAAACCCTTCTCATTGTCTCAACAATTAAGGCTAACAAACACCATCTCGCAATACACTTTTAGCCCTTTTTAGCCTCAATTATCATTTCAAGGTGAGTGAAGGACCCAGCCCATAATTTTATAACTATGACGTAATCCCCCCCAGCTGTTATACAGCAAGCAAAGAAAAAGGGTTTTCATGTAGCTCCGCATGCAATTACAATAACACAGAAATGTTAGCACTTTTGTATAGCCCGATAATGGAAAATGTCTTCGAGACTCACAGTTTCATTGGTTTATGTAAAACTAGTGGCCACCCGCGACTCCGTTCGCGTGGAAGTCGGTTTCCCGTGGGAATGAGAAGTTTTCCCGCGGTAAAAAGTACCCTATGTGTTATTCTGATGTATAACCTATATTATTGTAAAGTTTCATCAAAATCCGTCCAGTAGTTTTTACGTGAAAGAGTAACATACATCCATAAATACACACATACATCCATACTCACAAACTTTCACGTTTATAATATTAAGAAGGATGCTTTTATAAGATTATTATTTGGAAGATAGAGTTAATAGGTTTTGTGTTAAAGTTACTTTTTTGAGATATTGAAAAGTGCTTTTTTTATTTGTGAATATATGATTTTCAATATGATAGAAATTTTAATGACACAACATTGCAGAGAGATACACCTGATTTGCATTTTAAATACGTTAATAACTTTGTCATTGGTCTGTTTGTTTCATTTTATGCGCGTAGTTTATTCTAGTAGTTTTCATTGTAAACTACAATATGTATAATAATTAACACTATAGTAGGTATAGTTCTTATGTCAACAGACGTATAAAGTCAAATATTGAAAAGAAAAAATTCAAGCTAAAAAAAGATAAAAGAGAATGGTAATTGGTATTATATAGAAAGCACGAACATTTGTTTTCTTTGAGGTTAGTAAAAAACACCAATCACAACCTACCTATCGGAATTAAAAAAGCGAACACATCTTAATCTTAATCTAAGATCCTTTTTTCCTTAACGTTTTATATAATACCTATTCACAAACCGGAAAAGCGCAATTTCGCAAATCTTTTATTTACAAGACATCCTCCTTTTACTTTTATATCTCGAATGTAGGTACCTATTATATTACTGCATGACTTCAGCTTTATATAAAACTCTATCCCAGCGGTTTTCAGGATTTCGACGACAACTTTTCGTGCTTACGAAAATAATATATTTGCCGTTTTCTTTTACAGAAGAAACGAATATTTTTTTACAAAATTGTAAGTTTGTATCGGTAAATCCATTTTTAATTATATTTAACTTTGACTATATTGTGAATAAAGAGTTTTTAATTTAATTAAAAGAATTGTTTTAGTTTTGTTTCATTTTTATTTCTAGTAAAAAACGATGTAATATAACAAATATGCTTTAGTTTTTATTGAAATGAGTTCAATAAATAGGAGATACTGCTTACAGTAAAATTTTTATACCTCTATAAAACCTGCTACCAAATATGCTTCCACAGCGCAGATTTCAATTAATAAAATATTTCACGAATCCCCACAAGTAACGGTGTTATTATCACCCACAAAAGGGGTATTAAAATTTAATTTACCCTCAAACCTGCTCCGCGACGATACGCTTCGAACTTCCTATAAATAGTCGGCTTACCTCAGCAACTGAACATGATTATGCCATCGTATTCAATCATTGCAGCTATCCTCTTTTAATTGCGTATGAATGAAAGAGACGTGGAAAGACTGCCGAAGGTTTCTGCCGTCCTTATAATTTTCAACGAGTAAGTAAATGTTAAATCATTATTTGATTCTGCAGTTTTTTTTAGGAAAGTTGTAAAAAATATTGGGATATTGCATGTTGACCCAAAAAAGTTGGAGCGAGAGTCTTCTAAAAATAATGAAAAGCATGAAAATGATAAGAAGAGTAAATATTCTACAAAAAGTGGTTTACAAAAAAACATGGCATAACAGCAAAGTGATCCTAGCAAAAGTTTAGCCCTTTATTGCAGAATTAAGACTGCAACAGTTGCTTAAAAAACCTTCATTTCCCTTTTGAAGTACGTAACCCTAAAGTTTTTTCATTACTTGCTTTGAATACGGCTAAAAGCTGGTGTAAATGTACGGAGAGAATTTACCGATGATTTAGTGCCACAAAGGTGTTCTTGGTATACTTTAGACACCTTGTTTACGACATTTGGGATCTAGTTTTATGCGAGTGATTCTCTACTTGCGTACAATGTAGGATATCCAAATTACAGTTTAGTACGTTACATTAGTTTCAGACACTTTGACGTGCGAACTGAAACTAAACTTAGTTTCTTACCTTTCAAAACTTAGTAAGTTACAACTTACTGTCTGGATAAAATACGACTAAAACAAATTGCTTGCAGATTAGTATGGATCTGACGTTTCAATTTCTTAACTAAAATTAAATTAAAATGATTTCACACGATTTCATTTACATCCCATAATAAATTATTAGGTGTGAAAAAAATCAAGCGAAAGCATGATAAGTTTTGTATAATAAAAATTATTTCAATTTATAACGGGTGTAAAAAGACCACGTCCGAAGCCTGAAACTATGTATTCTGGAGCCTCAATCGTAACTAAATTCACTAACAGTATACCTAGAAAACCCAATTTAGAAAAGTTATTAGGAATTGAAAAGTCATATTCGGCGCTTGAAATCATGGCTCACACAACAACTGTTGGTTCAGGTGCGATTATTTACATTAAAAATTAACTTAAAACTCTATTTAATTTGAAATCATCGCAAAATCTGATACTTACTATAAATGCAATTTCTTACAATGAAGTATTTTTTTTTCCTGTTTATCATAAAAACAATTTTTTTTGATCAAAACGTAACCGGTATCCCTCCAGCAATGCGTTTTTCTTTTCGGAAGCAGTTCTTTTACACCCCATATATTATGCATATTACAGTATAATTTTTATATCTAAAAATATATAAAGTTCTGTAAGGTGTTATAAATCACTAAAATTAATGCCATAAAATTTTATATCCCACCCAGAGTCACTCACATTTTATTGAAATAAAGCTATAATTACATTCTTATAGTCAGGTAGTTATCTCCCGATGCTATACGGCTTGTTAGGCTTTATTGTGCGTGGGAGTAATTGTAGCTATAAATGAAATGATTCTCGCAATAAAATGAGTTATTTCTATGTTTATTGACTGTTCGCGCCGATACCGGCTCTCAAGTTGGGGGTATAGGTACCCTCTTTATATTTTTATTTGCTTTCGCTGCAATGTCATTGCTGAAAGTAGTCTCGATCGATTCGCCCTTCTGAATGGTCGACGCTCACCGCATATCCTAACCGCTATCTGAGCCCTGTCACGCTGACAGACTCATACCGCACCGCAAAGACAATCTAAGTACTTGATTAAAGTGTATGTGAAGTGCTGGCCAGCAAGTGTACCTACTAAAGACATTTGGATACAGTGAACACCAGGACGATTGCCAGGATCTGACGAGCTTCTCCAGTAAGTCATTGCATGCTTTGGTTGAGTACAAGGATTGTCATATCTGCCACCCACTGGGTAGAAAGGTGGAGTGGTAGAGAACATCACCCGCACCCCCGAATGTAAGAGTGGCCGTGTAAAGCTCCTTGAGCTACTGAGCTATCGAAGACCCTAACATCCAGCGGCCACCTCATTCTTTTTGGCCCTACGAGCCGGATTCCGTAGTTTTATATTTCCCCGCTTTCTGGCTACTACCAGCCGTATTTAAGTATTTCTGGTTTATACCAGCCTCTTATCATATTTATCAGGTCCCCCGACCTTCCCCGCATACATATTCAGGCCCTCAGTGCGCCCTCCGCTTATGCTAGGTACCTACTCACTGCAGGTAGTTTGTACTGACCCCGCTTATTTCGTCATATATTCCCGCTTTTTCTTTGATAGGTCATTACCTAATCATAGTGTACCGCATTCCCTGTGCTTTACATTACTTAAAGCATAGTTTTTTATGTGTGATTAGCGATATTTATCGTAATTTCACTTTAATATTTTTTTTCTTGTCTTATGTAGGTAGTTCACAAAAACCGCGCTCTGTTATATTTCACGTAAGGAACATTCCATTCGCCCTTGGCAACAACGCGTTCAACTGTTTTGTGTTGTATTCTATGTCGCAGACAGTAACACACGGCATTTCTTAAAGTTACTAGGTATTTTATTCGAATTTAATATATTTTTCCTCTAATTTGAAATGACCTCTAAAGCGCCAAGTGTTTCAAAGGTTGTAGATAAAAATATGTTATCGCTCAAAAAATTTGTTAAAAAACGTGATGAAATATTCTCTCGTTTACAAATTATTTTTAATCATTCAAAAACCGCTTTGCAAGATGAGACTTCTTCTGAGTTATTTTTATGTAGCATGATTTCTATCGACGAATTACGCACAGATTTTAAAAATATTATCGAAAATATAACTGATCTGGAACTGGAGTTGGATTCTTCTCATGAACCCAATTTCCAAAGCTGGTCCGCATTCGAGGATTTATACTGTCGATGTAAACATATTTTTAATAAAATAACCGCTAATAATGTACCGCATAATAATTTAGTTTTACCGCAACATCAATCTTGTTCTAAGAAACCCGCGATTAGACTCCCTAAGTTAGACTTAGTTAGTTTTTCAGGTGAGCCGACCAAATGGCCTACGTTTTACGAGTCATTTAAAAACAGCATTCATGATAACCCGGACTTGACTGATAACGAACGTGTGCAGTATTTACTAGGCAAGCTGTCAGGTCGCGCGCTAGCCGCGTGCGCAGGCATCACTCCCAACGCCGACAACTACGAGTTGATCTGGCAGACGCTCGTAGATAAGTACAACGATAAGCGTAGTTTAGCTGCTGCATACCTACAACAGATGTTCGAGTTCAAGTCATTCAGTACCGCTAATTCCAAAAATTTAGATTTATTCTTAGACAAGTTTTGTGCCGCCGTATCGTGTTTACAAACTCTCAAGCTCGATAACTTAGCAGATTTTATGTTACTTCACATCGCATTAGATAAAATAGATTCCGAAACCGCACGCGCATTCGAAATGCAATATCGAAGCTCATCTTTGCCTTCTTATAAGGATTTAATTTGTTTTCTCCGCGAACAAACTAAGATATTGTACCGCACAAATAATTGTAATTACAACTTTATTTCACCCGCTAAACGTAATGTTAATTATACCGCTCCCGCTTCCCGCTCAAATAATATTCGCGCTAAACCTAGTAACTCAAACGCCAGTCATTCTTTTGTTACCGCATCAACTTCGCAAGTTTGCATCTTATGTAAACAACCGCACCATTTAAACTTGTATAAATGTCCTCAGTTTAACAAGTTAACTATTGATAAACGCTTCGATTTAGTCAAGTCGCACAATGCATGCACCAATTGTTTAAGTCTGTCACATTCTCATAATAACTGCAAATCAGTTTATTTATGCCGCCTTTGTAACTGCAAACATCATTCATTGTTGTGCCGCAAACCGGTTTCGATCGCGCAACCCCCGCGTCGGGAGCGAGCCGCGTCCACTGAGCCGCCGGGCGCTGCGCCGGCGACCAGCGAGCGCGCGCACGACGCCTCGATGCAAACAACGGTGACTCATCCGAATGTTGCGCTCTGTAATAATTTGAATGCAGCCGCCGCGCATAGCAACACATGTTTGTTAGGTACTATCGAACTTTCCGCTACGGATTCTAATGGACAACCGCGTCGCGTTCGTGCCTTATTGGATCCTGGGTCTCAAAACAATTTTATTTCTGTGACATCATGCTCGAAACTTAAACTTTCTTTTAATAAAACGCCCCGCGCCGTAGTAAAAGGTATAGGTTCCGCGCCTAGTCCGATTAAAGGTGTAACTTCGCTTATTTTAAATTCCTTGACTAATAAAAATGTTTTAATTTCGTTCGAAGCATTTATTATAGACCGCATTACAGATAATTTGCCGCCAGTTCCGGTAGATTTGACCGCTCTTTCTTACCTAAAAAATATACCGCTCGCCGATAATAATTTCGCTTCACCTGGGGAGATCGACATCCTCATAGGTGCTCCGCTGTTTTCGGAAGTTCTTCTTACAAACCGCGTAACAGGACCGCCGGGAACTCCTACCGCATTCGAAACCATCTTTGGTTACGTAATTATGGGCAATGCACCCACCGCTTTTAATGATAACAATCGTAATTGTTTATCGACCGCTTCTTTTTCGTTATGTTCTTTTAACGCTCCCGCACCGCACGTAGACGACATTCTACACAAGTTCTGGCAACTCGAGGAGGTACCGTGTGAGCCTGCCTTGAGCCCAGCCGCCCGCGAGTGTGAAGCCATCTTCACCGACACCGTGTCGAGGGACTCGGCCGGCCGCTACTGCGTCGCGCTGCCGTTCGCGCGCAGCCCCGAGCTGCTGGGCGACTCGCGACGCACCGCGCTGCGGCGATACATGGCGCTCGAACGCAAGTTCATTACCGCACCTGATTTGCGTTTAGAGTACAACGCAATCATACAAGAATATTTGGATAAAAATTATATCTCCCCGCTTATCGACGATGACCTGTCAGGTTATTATATTCCTCACCATGCCGTGGTGCGCAACGACAAAGTTTCCACCAAGGTACGGATGGTGATGGACGCAAGTGCCAAATCGGATACGGGTATCGCACTTAACGATATTTTACATACTGGACATAATTTACAAAACGACCTTTTTACAATTTTATTAAATTTCCGTTTATTTAAAATAGCTTTTACCGCTGACGTGAAGCAAATGTATTTGAACATACTAGTTAACGAGGATCACCGCAAGTTTCAAAAATTCTTGTTTCGTTTCGATCCGTCGTCTCCGCTCGTGACGTACCAGTTCAATCGCGTGTGCTTCGGCCTCCGCAGCAGCCCGTTCCTGGCGCTGCGCGTGCTGCGCCGGCTGTGCGCGGACGAGGGCTCGGCGCGCGCGCTGGCCGCCGCCGCCGTCGCCGCGCACACTTACATGGACGACATATGCTGCTCCGCATACGACCTGCCCATCGCCAATATGCTCAAGGACCAACTGCTGGACTTGTTCTTGGCCGGGGGCTTCGAACTACTCAAATGGTCGAGTAATTCTACCGAGTTGCTTGACACTTTACCTGAGTCATACCGCTATTCGTCTAACGTAAACTTTGACGAATCTGACTCGCATAATTTAAAGATACTTGGTTTGCAGTGGTCGCCAGACATCGATTGTTTTCATTTTACAGTTTCAGTAGATAATCGCCCGTGTACTAAACGTAATATTTTGTCAACTATCGCTCGTCAATTTGATGTATTAGGATTAATAGCACCGGTCATATTATATGCCAAAATTTTATTGCAAAAATTATGTATTTTAAAATTGAACTGGGACGAAACACCTCCGCAAGATATTGTTCGTATTTGGAAACAATATTTAATTGAATTACCCGCTATACAAAACTTACGGATTTCACGTCACTTAGAAGTTTATAAAAATTCTAAACTTTCAATCATAGCCTTCGCCGATGCTAGCGAGAAAGCATACGGTTGTGTTGTTTACGCCCGCGTTGTAAACAGCCCTCAGGACCCGCCTGTGATCGCACTCGTGTGCGCGAAGTCCAAGGTCGCTCCGCTCAACACTGTGTCCGTAGCTCGCCTCGAGTTATGCGCTGTCTTACTTATGTCTAAGTTAGTCCGCCGCGTTATAGATACGTACGAACCGCGTCATCATATTGACAATATTTATTGTTTTACCGATTCGATGGTCGCCCTACACTGGGTGCACTCATCTCCGCATAAGTTTAAGTGTTTCGTAGCTACCCGTATCACTAAAATAATATCCGCTCTTCCCGCAACTTGCTTTTATCACGTTTCTGGCATCGACAATCCCAGCGATTGTCTGTCACGAGGAGTAACCCCCGCTCAGATCATTGATCACCCGCTTTGGTTCACTGGCCCTCCTTGGCTTTGTCAAGAGGAGTCCACGTGGCCGGTTGCATCAATTGATTCTGGTGCTGACTCTGACTTACCTGAAAGTAAGGCAGTAGTTTCGCTTACCGCTATCCATGGTGACAATTATATTCACCCGCTCGTTTCCTTATCTCGTCGCTTGTCCTCGTGGACTAAGTTACTTCGATCAACCGCATATATTTATAAGTTTTTACGTATTTTACCCCGCTCTAATATTTTAACCGCTTCTGACATTAACTTCGCTGAATTAATGTTAATAAAATGCATTCAATCGCTTTACTTTAGTGACGAGATAGCCCGCTTGAAGTCGAACAAACGTTGTTCGCCCGCGATCAATAAATTGGCTCCGTTCTTAGACCACGACGAAGTGCTACGTGTCGGTGGTCGCCTGCGCAACGCTGACCTGTCGTTCGAGCAGCAGCACCCCGCGCTGCTCCCCCGCAAGGATCGCGTCGTAGAGTTAGTCATCGAGCATTACCACCGCGTCAACTGCCACACAGGCCCCCTCGCGCTGATGTCGATACTTCGCCAGCGGTTCTGGATACTATCGTGTCGCAACATAGTTCGTCGTATTATTCATCAATGTAACTTTTGTTTCAAAACAAAGCCTACTCCAACCTTTCCGTTTATGGGTGACTTACCTGCGTGTAGAGTCAACGAAGCGAAAGCCTTCACCCATACCGCTGTAGACTATGCCGGCCCTATCAATATCATACCGTATAGGAAACGTGGCGTCCGCTCTATAAAGGCATATTTATGTATCTTTGTTTGCTTGGTTACTCGCGCAGTTCACGTTGAGTTAGTGACAGACTTGAGCACTAATTGTTTCCTCTCTGCATTTAAGCGTTTCTTATCTCGTAGAGGAGCTGTAGCTTGCATGTACTCTGACAACGCGACCAATTTTATAGGAGCTAAAAACGCATTATCAGAACTTTATACGTTTCTAAATTCTGATAATTTTAACGAATCTTTCGCTAATGAATTAAGTAGCAACCGCATTTCGTGGAAATTTAATCCACCCCGCAGTCCCCACTTCGGTGGACATTACGAGATTTATGTCAAGTCTTTTAAAACGCATTTATATAGAGTTGTAGGTTCACAGTTACTCACGTATGAGGAACTTCTCACTGTTTTAACGCAAATTGAATGTGTGATCAATTCGCGACCGCTTACGTTACTCGGAGAAGATCCATCTGAACCAAGTGCTTTAACTCCCGCGCATTTTCTTATGGCCACACCTTTGAAGCACTTGCCCGCTTATGATATAACTGTAGAGTCTACAAATTTAAAAACCCGCTTTGCTTTGCTGGATCAAATGGTTCAGTCTTTCGCTAAACGCTGGAAGCAAGATTACTTGCATCTGCTCCAGTCTAGAGGAAAATGGAATGTTTCTTCTAATCCAATTCAGATAGGTACTGTAGTCCTAATCAAAACGGATAATGTTGCGCCACTTCATTGGCCACTTGGCGTAGTAACCGCCACGTATCCCGGTAAGGATGGGATCGCTAGAGTCGCTACAGTTAAAACGAAGTCAGGGGTCTACAAACGTCCTGTAGTTCGTCTGTGCCCTCTACCCTTACAGTAATCGCACTTATTTTAAGTTATACCGCTTAGTTTATATTAGTTTTAGCTTTTAAGCTTTCCCGCTAGTTTTTGTTATTTCACCGCCTATTTAGTTAGTAATAGAGCCGTATCGCTCTCCCGCTAGTTAAGTTCGAGCCGTAGCGCTCTTCCCGCTTTAGTTAAGGCTTCTCTGATTAAAGAGATCCTTTTTATTTATTATATTTTTCTTAAAAACCAGATGGTTTTTAGGCCGGGGGCATGTTCGCGCCGATACCGGCTCTCAAGTTGGGGGTATAGGTACCCTCTTTATATTTTTATTTGCTTTCGCTGCAATGTCATTGCTGAAAGTAGTCTCGATCGATTCGCCCTTCTGAATGGTCGACGCTCACCGCATATCCTAACCGCTATCTGAGCCCTGTCACGCTGACAGACTCATACCGCACCGCAAAGACAATCTAAGTACTTGATTAAAGTGTATGTGAAGTGCTGGCCAGCAAGTGTACCTACTAAAGACATTTGGATACAGTGAACACCAGGACGATTGCCAGGATCTGACGAGCTTCTCCAGTAAGTCATTGCATGCTTTGGTTGAGTACAAGGATTGTCATATCTGCCACCCACTGGGTAGAAAGGTGGAGTGGTAGAGAACATCACCCGCACCCCCGAATGTAAGAGTGGCCGTGTAAAGCTCCTTGAGCTACTGAGCTATCGAAGACCCTAACATCCAGCGGCCACCTCATTGACATTGCTGACTACAGTATAGACTCGTAGCTGCGTACGAATTGGTTTAGTTACATGATGTGTATCGACATTTAGTTATAATGCATTTCAACTGGTTTTGGCCTGAGACTTTTAGAGTAGTAGAGTCTAGCTGTAGGCTCTGTCTGCAGCGATTACTGGGCTGACTCGACCGGTGAAATACCACCGTCGCACAGAAAACCATAGTGAAGTAGGGACGATGTTCCTGCGTTTCGTTCGGTGAGTGCGGTATCCGGTGCCCAATTATCTCAAAGGTTAGCAACACACCCCCGACACCCACAGTGTTGCGGGGAGTCATGGGCGGCGGTGATCACTTACCATCAGGTGACCAGCATGCTCGTTTGCTACATATATTACTAAAAAAAAAGACGGCATATTTTTTTTAAACCACTAATAAAGAGGTTCGTTAAATAGCTTATCAGTGGCAAAATAACATGATTTGAATTTGCAGAATCCTATGTAATTTACCCACTCTTAATCTCATAACTCGAAGTCATTTTACCGTCTAAGGACTGTTAAACATTGCGATGAATTTGCATCTCTTCCAGCTCCATGCATTAGTCCTTTGTTTAAAAAAAAACAATGCCAAAGTGACATCACTTTGACTAAAACACAATCACTTTGGCTAAAACACAATTACTGTAAATGCCATATGGGTAGCACCTGGCTTGTTTCAAATTATAGCAGAAAGAAAATATCAATCAAAATGCTATTAAACTCTATTTAATTCTATGAGAAACCCTATTCAATTCTATGATAAAACTGAACCTATGTAAACTTTACTACATAATTATTTATTCCCATCAAATACGAAAAGAAACATAACTCTAAAACGATCATGTCTTCTAAATCCCTATCATGTTTTATTTGTTTTAAATTCCACTTTACATCTACTATTCCAACAATACTTTGTGTCGGTCATCTTTATGTAAATACTTCCCAAGACTATTAAAGTGAACGATAGCGACAAAGTAAAATTGTCTACAGACGTCTAGAAGCAGACAGCGGGTATTAAACTGGATCGAAGGCTGAATAAAAATGGGAAATGCAGACTATTATGGCTCTTTTATTGAATTTTTCATTTGTTTCTTATGGTTTTCCCATTTTTACGGACGCTTTACATGCACTTGATGACGTGATTTGGAAGCGCTGACAGTTTTTTGTACGGTTTGAATTTTGAAAGCGTAATGGCGACTTTACGTTGAACGTCTTGCTAATAAAGATTTTTATTACTATTAAATATTCAAAGACTAGTTCAAGTACGTTTTAAAACACCATTTTATTTCTCCGCCTTCATTCATAAAACTAACTAATATAAAAAAAAATAACACCCAAAAGATTGGCAGTGTCATTTTGAACCTATCATATAACGTTTAACATTTATATGTTACGAACCTACTTTATTACATTCCTTAATATTCTTGAGAACTTTCCAGACTCGCAAATATGCGTTTATAATTACCCAATGCCCTCGTAAGCCTCGCGTTTAACACCTGTGCTGGAAAAGGACATCTAATCGATTAGTCAATTACGAAGTTCCACGAATACGCACAAAGAAAACTACTCGTTACTCGTGTTTGGCTCACCCCCCACCCTCTTTCAACCCCCTTTCACCCCCTCACACCCGCTCCTACGTACATCTCCATTCATTACGGTGTACGTGGGTTCTTTGAAACGTATCTTCAGCCTACAGGTGTGGAATTGAGACCTTGGCTGGTTTCTTAAGCAGATTTTGCAAGAGAAAATAGTTTTCTGGGATGATGTGATTTAATGTTGTTTTGTAGGTGAAATTGAAAAGCAATTGCCATCTTTACATTACATTCAATAAACCCTCATAAAATGTCAAGAATTGTATTTATGAATAAAGTTTAGAAAGTTAGGAATTTGTGCGTAGAATAACATTCGCAGGTACTCGAAATTCTATGGTATAAACTCAAAAATACTGGGCAAAATGTTGTTACATATCCTATTATTTATATTTACTCTCACAACTCAGTAAGTAAACTTACACCTTTGTTAGGTAAGTTTGAAATCAAGAGCAAATCCATTTCTAAAAAGTTACGTGAACGTAACTCCGCACCCAGCAGTCTACAGTGGCCTAACTTCAAGATTGCCTACCAGCCTATATAAGTGTAAATCCCTCCTCTTTCACTTGTTGCTACCCCCTTTCCCTCCCTTATCCTCCCCACTACCTTCGAAGTCATTAATTTGCAATTCCAAGTCCTCTCGGCCGCAAAACCAACTTTAGCGACTCCAGCTCATTTAATCCGGTTTTTTCAATGCGATATCCTGAAAACGTTTTTCAATTTGGCCGCTGTATTTTTCATATTTAAATGTAAATGGGGCTGGAAACGCTATTGGTACTAATTGACTGACTAAAAATATATCCTTTAAATCGCATATTCAAAAAAAAATCTATATAAACCAAAGATAATTTGGTATCTCTTGTAATTTTTAATAAAATTGTAAATTAAGAACAACAAAGTTTTACGTAAGAAACCTCGAGGTTTTTCAAAGGATGATCAATGCTTCTCTAGCGTGCTTTCTAAGATAATTACATCAGTGAAATATGTACGAAACATAAACCAGTGGCGGTAGTTAGCACGGCACGCCCCTACCATTTATCTCGGCTAACCTTAGTAAATAACCCACGTGTGGAATTGATTTCGCAAACAGTACAGTCGGTAGCTATGATGGTACCTATATTCAACGAAACGTTTAGTCACAATCAGTTTTTGAGGAATGAATTGATAAAATTTAATAATTCTACTTTAAATCAGTGCTAGTTAACTAGTTACATTTTCATGCTTTTTATTAAATTTTATTAGAAAAGATTAAGCGAGTGGAGAGGGTAGTTACTAGCCGAGGGCCAATTAAGTGATATTAGTAGAATACTATTGTTTCAATATAGAAACTAAGAGTTTAAAAGTTGATTCCTTATCTTGTGAATTTTAATTTTATGTGTTTAAAAATAAAACCTTTTTCAAATTAGACAGATCTGAAACGCGCGAACGCGAAAACAAAATAAATAAAATATGTACGATAACGATATACTTGATAGTCTTTTTTATATTAAGTCTGTTTTTGAAACCTTATTTAGTAAATACCGTCGTGACGTTCTGATTGATACAGCAAAGCGATCCCTAACTAGATGAGAATGAAATGAAATGAACCTGTCACCTGCAGACGGTACAATGGCATGTTTTATCTGACCACGTTTCCATTATAACACGATAGAACGACTGTAGTGACGGATGACTAGAATTTAATTGAACATAGTTATTTTAATTTTTTAAGTCGCTATTTGTATAATCGGTACTTGGTACATCCCTAGTGTCGATGGACATCACTAGCAGCGTCTTACAGGTTACAAAATGGCGGCTGAGTGTACAGTTTCCAGTGCAGCGTTTTAAATAAAAATTGTAGGTCTTAACTAACGCTTATATTTTAATAAATATAGGTAGGTATATTTACTTCTTACCAGTAACTTTTTTAAAGTAAAGATTTTCATTACGTATAGTTTCTTCAAAAACTATTTTTAAGATAAATTTAATTAAGTATAAAGCCATTGACAAACAAACCTCGTGTAAAAACCAAAAAGATAAAATTGATATAATCACCCTAAAAGTAGCTAACACTAAAACTTTTAATAACACTTTAGACTTATTTAACTATGCTATATCGATCTATTTGATTTTAGTTTTATTAACTATATTGACATTTAACAAAAACAATATATAAACGAAGTTTAATGAACTTTAGTTAATTATTGTTTATATTCCCTTTAATAAAAAAATGATACATTATTATTCAATAATAAAAAAACATCAGATAAAGAAAAAAACTCAAAATGTAGGTATTGCAGAGAATGGAAACTCGGCCGCCAAAACGAAATATTAGAAATGAGAAATCATAATTTATCTAACATGACGTTTGTACCTACAGAGTTGTGAAGTTCCTTAGATTTAATCTGTTGCTGTTTTCTGTGAGTGATATTGCTTTGCGAATAGCTGTATACTTACTCGATACTATAAAGGATATTTTTTGTTTATTATTTAAACATTTGCATTAAAATTATTTGTTATCTTTTCTATTGTAACTTTTGCGTTGTTTCATGCTGTTGTATTAATTGATCAAAATATAATTGTAGAATTTTACATGATTATAACACTTGAAGATTTAGGAAATATCAGTACATACCTTTTTATTTTAAATGATTGACAGACTATTTATAAGTTTATTGAAACAAAAGTGATTAAGAAACTTTATACGGGGTGTAAAAGAACTGCTTCCGAAAACAAAAACTGGGCATTTTGCGATGATTTCAAATTAAAAAGGGTTTTAATTTAATTTGTAATGTAAATAATCGCACCTGAACCAACAGTTGATGTGTGAGCGATGATTTCAAGCGCCGAATATGACTTTTCAATCCTTAATAACTTTTTAAATAGGGTTTTCTGGGTATACTGTTAGTGAATTTAGTTACTATTGTACGCTTTCGTCCTTGTTAATTAAAAGATGCGTTATTTTCCAGTAACACGTTTATTCCTTTCGGTTAATTCACTCCATAATCATATAAAAATTCACATTAGGAATAAAATATATCAAAACCATCTCCTTTGACATTTCTCACCGCGAGCCTCTGAATAATGTATCCAAATCAGTGACTTCTTATTTGTGAAAATTGAAGTAAAAGAGCCAAATTAGCAACCCCTTTCACAAATATTGACATTTACAAAAGAACGGCTTATTATCTACAATTCACTCATCGGATTTATAAAATAATACTCGTATCCTATATAATGATCATGGAATAATTAAAGACTATACACATTCAGGTAGGTACTTAACCTAACAGCTCGGCCATCCGACCAGCAAGCATGTCCCATCGCTTGTTCATACAAAAGTAATTCATTAAAAATAAATTTAACAATAAAAATAAGCAAAATCTTAAAGTATTAAAACGTAACAATTAATTGTTGCATAGTGAACATGTAGATATGTAAGTACTAAGTTATACTTATCACGAATTATAGCGTAAAAGTCAATTATCAAAGTTAATCTATTATTAAAATTTGGTTACAGATATAAATTTCTTTACAAAATCATCTCTAGGTGCGTTTTATCTTTTACTACTAATTAGAACCTTCGGACTTATGGAAATCGCTCACTAACACACAGCTTGAATGTTTTTATTTTCTTTAGGTATTTTTTTTGTAATTTATAATCTTATCTAGAACTCCAAGTATTTATTAGATTAAACTGTAGGTTCATCATGTTTTGTAAATTTCGTAAAAGTCAAAACAAGAATACAACATCACACAAAAATAACACTCCATCCATCGTTGATGTTACTAAACACAACCTGATAAGTAATCTTTTAGTTAGATACATCATTGTTATTAGTAAAAAAATATTTTTAAACATCATTTTGAATATCAATTTACATTTTAGTTGTACATTTTGTAATAAAAACTCCACCTCCTCATTGAGGTCCACAAGTATTCCAACCAAATGAATCATTTAAATTATTTGTGCCCTGAAATTCCATCTTAAGATCTATAGTTTCTCCTCCGTTTTCCTCATTAATTTAATATTCTCATACAAACAGAATGTAAAATACAAAAACGACACAACATGGAAAGGGAGAGAGGGCAGAACATTTTTATTTGTAATTACGATATAAGTACCTATACCTATTCTCATATTACTTATTTTCTTAATACTGTACTATTACTTTATTTAATACCTTTGGAGATTTAATTTACTTATTAAAATTCTTTCTTAGTGTCATCTATATCATAAAGAAACCGCTTTACCAAAATTCAATTTATAGGCATAGTAGTGTCGGCTGTGCATTTATACATAAGTCGTTGTGTTTGCCTTTTCAGTTCTGACTTTGATTTTCGATTTCCTTTTTTTATAAAATAAATACTAGAACATTAACAAATTTACAACCATAACTCAACATTCATAACAATAAATTTAGGACAAAACAACCACAACTCATCATTTCCAAAATTAAGGTAAATTTCAAGACATTTATCAACATCATTTCAGATCATTTTAGAAAACCGTTAACAAAACTTTGTACATACGAGTAAATAAAAACTGACAGTAAACTCAAACACTTATACAAGTATATTTTCAAAAATATAATAATACATTTGTTACATCTTTGCTGGGGCATGACATTGATCCTCAAAAACGAAGTTATAAAAACATAATATCATTAAGAGATCATTGTAACCTATCATGGATGTTCTTAATTTCTTTTTCGTTCAAATTTTATATAATATTGCAGAAATGTACTAAATAAGTTAACATCCTGTAACATTGATTATAGATGTGGCAGTAGCTCTCTCTAGTTGATAAAATTACCGCTTTCCAATAAGATCACCTACGCAGTGTTACTTATAAATAACTAGTGCCCGCGAATCCGTTCGCGTGGAAGACGGTTTCCCGTGGAAACGAGAAGTTTTCCCGCGGTAAAAAGTACCATATATTACTCTGATGTATAACCCATACCGCTGCAAAGCCCCATACAGTCCGGCAGTTCTTACGTGAAAGAGTGACAAACATCCATACATACTCACAAACCTCCAAACATTTAAAATATTAGTAGGTTCATCCACACAAGTCTTATTTCTTTAAGTTCTCTTTTACGGTCAGTTCATTACGGTGGTGAGATTTACTTTATCATGACATAAGGGAATCAAAAACGTTATACCCAATATAACATCAAGCGAGGTCAACAGCACTGCTTTCTTCCAATATAACTTATTTTCGTTGTATGGATTATAATATCCATGCACCTTTGCATATAATAAGTTTTTTTTTTTTTTTGTTGTTCACCATAATCATGTACAAACATCATTATCATTGTCATCATCATCATCACAATTATCATCATCGTCATTATTATCATAACCATAATCATAACCATCAAAGTCATAATCATCATAACTTTCACAATCATTATAGTCATCATAACCATCATAATCATAACTATAATCACAATCAACATAACCATCATAGTCATCATAATCATAACTATAATCACAATCAACATAACCATCATAGTCATCATAATCATACCTATAATCACAATCACCATAACCATCATAGTCATCATAATCATCATGACTTTCGCAATCATCATAGTCACCATAACCATTTTAATCATAACTATAATCACAATCACCATAACCATCATAGTCATCATAATCATCATGGTCATCATAATCATAATGGTCATCATAATCATCCTAAACTTCAAAATCATCATAATCATCCTAACCATCACAATCATCATCACTATCATCATTATCACTATCATTTACCATTGTCAGTCATTTTTATCACCGTTATCATCATTATCATTACATAGTTTAACTTAAGATCGCTAATCGTGTCTGTTTGTATGTTTGTCTTCTCGTTAACCTCGTAACACATTTTAGCGCGATTTTCTCCATCATCTTAGAAAATTTGTAAACAAAAACCAATCAAGAAAAAGTTTCTTAAATTACACTATCCGAATCGAGGGCGGGTCACATATAAACATAATAAGATTAAAACATTTTGCGTAATTGACTCTTTCCCAACATAAAAGAAGTTCTCCTAAAGTAAGTATATATGACACAAGGCAGTTGTCTAATCTGCCAGTATCTCGAAGATCATAGTTGTATTTTTCTATTATATTAAAATACTTTATTAATAATAACTTATTATTTGTTTCTATTTCGATTCGCTTCCTGACTTACTTGAACGATTCTTAAATATTTAGTAATTTTCTTTTCGCTGAATGTGCTGCTAGTGCTTTGTCCTCTACCTAGGCTTTACAAGAGATAAGACACAATCCACGGTTTTTCTGTTATAGATTTAGTAAATTTATATGTATCTTCTACCAGTTCCTTTACCGCCGGCAGCTTTGCAACCAAACTCAAACTAAGCGTATATCATCTACCAAATACTTAAGACCAAAACATAATAATCTCTATGGGAAGCAGATGTTACTGTATCCATTACCTGATTTACTTGACAATTTGCCAAATAATATGGAGAATCACATAAATAAGCCAAATATAAAAACAAATTAAAATTATATTTCCTGACGTACATTAAATAAAAAGTTCTCCTAATATAGGTAAATCAGTATAATCATATACGTATATTTAATTTTTAAATCAAAGATTCTGTCGAACTATTGCATTTATTAATATACCTATATTCTGCCAAAATTACAATTGCACAATCCATTCTCCTTCCCATCCTTGATTACGCGGATCTATCGTTCGTTGACAAAAATGAGGAGCAACTCAACAAACTCGAGCGGCTTCAAAATCTATGCATCCGGTTTTATGGTACTTCTTTTGCTGGGCAAGCCGTAGGATTGTGGAATTCTCTCCCTTCAGAAATCCGTAAATAAAAAAAAACCCTTCAATCTTTCCAAACACTGTCCAGAATCATTTTAAATCTATCATATAATTTTATTTTATTCATCAGTCATGTTATACTTTTATTTTCCTAGCTGTATGTATAGATATATTCAAGTACTTGTATTACTTTATGTAAATATATAAATATGTATGTGTTTATTTATATTTACTTATATACGTTTATTTTACATATTTTACTTCTATTTCTTAGTGTGTTTATCTTGTTTTTGTACTGTTTGTGATTATTATTGCACCTATCCATTTCTTTTGTATTTTGTCTCCTTTGCCAAGTTTGCCTGAAAGAAATTGCTTGAAGCAATAAGGCCACTTCTTGCTTATGTGTTTGTTTACTTGTAAATTGTTTATTTTTGAGTTTTATGCAATAAAATGTATTTTACTTTACTTTTAGCTAATAAATGTAAAATTATATGAATTGCAAATTGTGACCCTTTTTTAACGCGCGGATCTGCCTGCAAGTTAACCGGTTTCCAGTGATGGGTCGCGCGAGCGCGATGCATGTGTTGTAGTAGCGCAAGTATTTTGTTACCACCCATCAGCCTGTTCATCATACAAAGTATTTCTCTTATTTGTTATTAATTCCTTAATATTGTGGCGACATAGATGGCGCTGATCGTCGCCAACATTTTTTTCCCGGCGGTACGCATACAAACGACACCGAAATGTATGGCAAATCCTATATCGCGCTATCAACATTTCAAACGCAGTATCTATATATACGACTTCTGAAATCATCTCAGTGGCCCCGCTTGGCCCTAGGTCTGTGTCCTGTCTAGCACTGGGAGATCTCCCCTTTTACCGCCAAAATATTATTATTTTATTTTATTATTCATCTTGCTTAATCTAGTTAAATCAAAATCAATGCGAATGGCAGGGAAGGGAAAAACTACTCATAGTTTATTCTTCTCTGTAATTTAACAAAAAACTTATAACCTCTTAGTATGTGAATAAATAAATAAAATTACATTCAGATCCAAACATTGATTTTTGTTATTATTAAAAAAAAAACATTTAACCCAAACTTTCATATTAATTGGATAGTGTCCGTTAAATTTTCTAATATTAACTTTCTTAATATTCTCATCAAGCATTTCCGTTGAAAACGCATTAATCTTCTATACAAGTTTTAATTTGATAAATAATCACATCCGTATTTACCTTATTATAATAAGAGGTCCACTTCCGTCTTGGTAAGTCATCACTTGAATCTGAACCTGCCAAATGCCGGCAAGTACAGGCACTAACCTGCGATGGGCGCCTCAAAATTCTTTACAGAAGTCCATGCTATCCTGTCACTTGAATCTGTAAAATAATCCTGGAACAAGATGGCGCTCGCTCTATCCCCGAGTTTACGCACCCTGTTCCATCCAATCCATATTTCCAATCCAATCCAACAAAAATAATCCTGGAACAAGATGACGCTCGCTCTATCCCCGAGCTTACGCACCCTGTCCCATCCAATCCATATTTCCAATCCAATCCAACAAAAATACTCCTGGAACAAGATGACGCTCGCTCTATCCCTGAGCTTACGCACCCTGTCCATTTCCATCCTGTGTGTCGGTCCTTTCCCTCGACCGATCACACTATTTTATTCCAAATCCATTGTGATTGAAGCCAATCCTGTGTGTCCGTCCTTCCCTTCGACTGCTCACACAATTCCATTCCTTATCCATCCCGTACTATGCCCATCCTGTTTATCAGGCTCTTCGTAACAAGCGATGTATTCCATAATGGTGTGATCTGAAACTGACATTTGCTTAGTAAAGGAAATCAAACTCAAACAAATGATTTTAATATTCCTTCTTATCTTAAAGTTATTTCACATTTACATAGAAAATACAAAAGTTATATAGGTACTGAGACTCACATAAAATAATTGTAGTTAATTTTTAATTTTATCTAATTGCAATAGTCTAGTTTTATTTTATTTCTTTATTGGGTCAATGAATCATTTCAGTATGGTATTAGAATACTTTAATAATGCATGATAATTTGATTTCAATAATTGTTAATTGGATGCTTTGAAATTCAATTATGCCTCACCGGGTAACATATAGCTGAAAGTATCCCTTTGGCACTACTCTGTAGGTACAAAGTTAATTCTAAATTTACTGTAAATGTATGTGTGTCAATAAATCTCTTGTAAGTCTAGTAAATCTAATTTAATATCCATCCCTCTAAGTTTTTAATGCATGTTTGTAATAGACACTTTCCTTTAGTCCAAATACTATGTCAAAGATGTTAGTATTTCATGTAAATATTATGTATTACTAAATATAAGAAAACTATGGACACCTTCATCATCATACCATTGCTACCATATTTTGTTTAAAGATATTAAAGTTGCTAGTGTTTTCTTAACATGTATGAATATGCTTGTTACTTTATTTTCGTTCATCAATTAATTTATTTCATCCTCCATAAATCCTTCCGGTCCATTCCTCATCAATAAATTAATCATTATTTAATGTTAAATAAGGCAGTCTTAGGCGATTTAAGTATCTAGACAAGTCAAGCCAAGGATTATACGAGTAGGCTGACAGCGCGCCATGTGAGGCCAATTTTGTGCCCCTCATAACTTTAAAACTATCGCACATACAGATGTTAAACTTGGCCAATATATTAAGATTGGCGAGTTAAATATATCTTTTATACTCGAACATTACAATCTATCCTGTATGAAAACAAATTTATACTTTACCTTGTAGGCGTGGTAAGAAAAAAAAAGTATATTTTTTTTCATTCCAACTTCTGAATTTGTACGCTTTCGTCCTTGTTAATTAAAAGATGCGTTATTTTCCAGTAACACGTTTATTCCTTTCGGTTAATTCACTCCATAATCATATAAAAATTCACATTAGGAATAAAATATATCAAAACCATCTCCTTTGACATTTCTCACCGCGAGCCTCTGAATAATGTATCCAAATCAGTGACTTCTTATTTGTGAAAATTGAAGTAAAAGAGCCAAATTAGCAACCCCTTTCACAAATATTGACATTTACAAAAGAACGGCTTATTATCTACAATTCACTCATCGGATTTATAAAATAATACTCGTATCCTATATAATGATCATGGAATAATTAAAGACTATACACATTCAGGTAGGTACTTAACCTAACACTATTGAGGCTCCAAAATACATGGTTTCAGGCTTGGGAAGTGGTCATTTTAAAACCGTTATTGTCAACTTTATTAATTGAAGCGTAAAGCTAAAACATTACAATAAAATGGGTTTTAAATTATCCCAGGCTTTCAACATTATCTTTTAGTGTAATAAAAACGTTTCGAAAAAAGAAATTTTAATTTGGGCAGAGAAATCTTCTTTCAGTTTTACTGAAGACATCTTGCAATTTATTAATCCAAGTCTCTCAGGTCGAGGCACATTTCTTAGTTACATTTTAAATGATTTGTATTAGATATTTAAGTAAGGAGGAAAATTACCCTCTAGTGGATTTATAATTGGAGTTAGTATTTAAATTTCTATAGATTTCTTTTGAAACAGATAAAAGGTTTTAGGGTATGTATGATAAAAAAAAGTTCTTTAAAATTATTATACTCTAAATAGGGATGCAAATATTTAAAAATAACAAAGCAAAACCGATGTCACGTCTTACTCTCGTCTTCCACGCACACCTAATTCAGATATTCCCTTTCCACAAATATCTTAATTCCGTCCACATTTTGCCCAAAAGCTTCGCAGTTCAAATTTTCGAACGCGCACAGCTGTCACGTTTGCGTTCCACAGAGGTTCTATTGCAGAAAAAAAAACAAGTATTTATGGCCAGGACGTCGCTGCGTCGCATTCCGCGACGGGGCGTCATTCCAGCGCCGACCGCCGCCGCGGACGGACGCAACCTTCCTCGCGACCGTGCATAACAAAGACATGTGCTAAGTGAACCGGAAAAATGAAGGGCCGACACCAATTCCGACGCAGATTCAGCCTGCAACCCTCGTTCATGAAGGAAGACCACGAGGAAGAAAGGAAACCGCACAGGTATTTAATCTGGATATAGATTGTTTTCTTTACTTGTTGCGCCGATCGTAGCAACAAGTGAGCCGTTTAATTGGAGGTTTTAAGTGTTTTACTGTGTTCAAAAGGTTTATTACGGTAATTCTCATAAGTGTCTTTAAGTACCGACTTATGTACATGAAACGTTGATTTTCATGTCTTTGCGTGAGAGTTGCTAAAAGGCGAACACTGAAGTGCATATCATTTTGAATGTAGGAATCTCTAAAGAAATTTTGAGTACATACGTATTGTAAATTAGATCAAATGAGAGATATAAAGCGTCTACGCTGAAGCGTAGCATCTACGAGATCGCGTAGAAGGAGCGTAGTCTCGTAGCTTCTTAGCAGGATCTTATCTTTTGAATCTGCATTTTATAATCATTCATTTAAATGCAAAGATATTTGCTGAAGAATTCAATAGTTTACGTGATAAAGTTATTAAACTGTTTATTTTATGTATTAATTACATTGAAAGCAATCATCCTTTGCTTTTGTCTTTAATGGGTAATGAAAACAAGATATGTACACTTTTTCGTATTGCTATAAAAAATACTTCAAACTTATTACTAAGCTGATAAGGTTATATTTGTTAAAATGTGGATAACAACTGTTTAAAAATTTATGTAAAAAGCTTAAAGTCACTTACTCACTTTAAGTGTCTAGTTATTATCATGTCTGCATAGGGTTCGTCAGATTTATAAGTACAAAATGCATCATTTATACATAATATACGAAACAAAATAATTAACAAATTACAGCATATTTTTTTAAAAATTTTATGATAAATAAGCATTTTATAACAAAAACAGACTTTTGAAGAAAAAAACAATATTAAAGTACATTCAGTAAAAAAAAATTGAAAAGCTATGTATAACTGAGGTAAAAAACATAAACAACAAGCAAAAACGTCAACCAACCTTTAATATCACCGAAGGGTCTTCAAACAGGGCATTGTGACATCACCTGAACAGCATCGGACCCCGGTTCCGGCGCTCGTTATCTCCCGACCATGATCGACCCCCTTCGCTACAGAAAACACAGAACTTTCAGCAAAAAAGGATTTCGCGCTCAAATAACTCTGTTGGAACGCGGAATTATTTGTAAAGCCTTTGTTTAGGTCCGCAGATAACTGGTTGTTAGTTGGGCGTTGGGGAAATGGTTTAAACTGGTAATAGAGGTGTTCTATAAAGTGTTTATCGCTGTTTTAAATACATTTTTGTTAACTTTTCGATAGGTATACACAATGTTTAAATATTTATGTGTATCATCATTGTTATTAACCGTGAAATTTCCACTGCTGAAGAAGAGCTTTTCTCAAGAACGTTCATTTTAATCGTTTAGATTTCAATGTACAAGCGTATTTTCATGAAAAATTAAGTTAATTAGCTAATAAAGAGTCTTTTTCCAACGAATTAAATCATGAAAACAAGAAGATTTAAGTATATCTGTTTATTAATTTTGTTTCCTGTAATTAATTATTCAGTGAATTGGCTTAAGGAAAAAAACAAAGCGTATAACAAAAAAGTAAATATTGTTCGTGTAGCTGAAGATTAATTTTAAATTCACCATTTCATTTCATGCCAAAGAAATATAAATTACTAGTGGCCGCCCGCGACTCCGTTCGCGTAGAAGTCGGTTTTCCGTGGGAATGAAAAATTTTCCCGCGGTAAAAAGTACCCTATATGTTAATCTGATGTATAAGCTATATTACTGTAAAGTTTCATCAAAATCCGTAAAGTAGTTTTTGAAAAGAAAGAGTAACGTGAAAGAGTAACAAACATCCATCCATCCATCCATCCATACATCCTCACAAACTTTCACATTTATAATAGTAGTAGGATTTTTACAAGTTATTCGTTTTCCGAACTCTTACTATTTTATAATTTTTACTTAAATATTTATTCAATTTGAATAATTTACCTCTAGAAAAGGATTTATAAAAAATATACCTATTTATATCAACATTTTAATTAGTTGTCGTAATGGATATTTCCTTCCACTATAATGTCTGAAGAAACACGAGGAAACATCTACTTTGATAAAGAAGGCTTTGATTCCAGCTGTTAATTAAAATAGCTGTTGTCATAAATATTCCTGTTGCCGTGAACTAATAAATAATTGGCTTTCTTTTCCTTACTCCGGTATTTTTTACTGAAGAGAGTTTAATTCAATCGTAGATAGAAACAGGAATTTTTACCTTTTATACTTTAACAAAGAAATATAACTATAGATTTTTCATCCGACTGATGATAGAGACACTCGTAAAGTACTGTCAAATGTTGTCTACATCAAGTTGAGAGCAAGCATTGGCCGCCGTAATAGCTCAAGTGGCCTAATAGCCCTCCTAATAACTTTTCCTTATGGGCAGGCCGTCCAACATCGATAATATGGATTAATTTCCCGACAAATGATAGTAATTCTGTGCACCATCACTCTAACCATGATTTATTACGAACCTTTCGGAATGGACGTTTGAGATAAGCTACAACGCAGTACAAGATATTAATTCTCCTAATTAGTAAAGTAATTTACATTTCAAAGGGATTCTGAAGATTTCGCAGACATTTGTTTTTATGAGACAACTCCCAATTAAGTTAAGACGAGCAGTTTGAAACTCGAATCAGCTAGGAGTTTTTTATTGCCTCTTGTACGAATGCTAAGGCTGGAGTTTTGTGAATTCATTACGAGGTCTCCTAAAAAACGTTCTAATGAAATATCTATAAGATCTTGTACAAACAAAGAAAGAGTTTTTGACAAAAATGAAGCTAAACATGTCAATATCTTCAGCCGCTAGTTGTTACATTCTCAAGGCTTTGGAAACCTAAAACAGATGTTTAGAATAACCTTAGAGTAACCACCCATTCCTCCCCAAAGCATTAACAAAAGACGCTCAGTTGTTGTTAGTGTACCCTTGTACCAGGATCTCCAAGGAATTATTCCTTTCCCCACTTGTACCCCAAATCCTTTTTTCCCAAGAATTCGTCTGCTCTCGAGTAAATTATGTTGCTGCGTATTTTCCCGGGTACTTAGTTAAATGTACTACTCTTCATAATCGCCTCCGTTATTATGATGTGGCGAATATCCGAAGTGGTGTCGGTTCTGGAAATAAAAATAAGTGTTTATGATTGTAACAAAAACGGGGCATGGAAGCGAAAATAAAATGCAATGGGAGTAGCATTGGCGTGGCGATAGCGATTTGCAGAAATAATATAAAAAGAGTCTGGAGTGTGAAATTGAATAAAGTGCACAGGCAATAATCGAACAGAAACACAAATGAAAGAATTGAAACCAATCGTTCTTATTAAAAATTAATACGTTAATGTTTGCTTTCCATGCTTTATTTTTTTACCTTAAAACTTCTTTATTCATTGTTTCTAAATTCCTAATACATGCGGAATAATGTAAAAGTTTTGGTTAGCTTATATAATGTATGTTCGGCCATTTTTTAATAACCATTTCATGCAAGAAACTATGCATGATCTAAAGTTAATGGTTTTCACGGTTCATTAATACCTGCCGTACCATAGGTGTGCCTCATTAAATTTAGTCTAGATAGAATGAAAATGATGGTAAAATTGTTTAATTTTGCCTTTTTATGGTTATGGGTAGAATAAGGTTTTAATGATGTGCCTGCATTATACAGAATCTAGATTAGGTATGACATAATTAATTAAACACTTTTTTATACACTTTTATTTCTATTTCCATTAAGTAATATTTCAAATATCAGTTTGTACAGTGCTATCTATGAACGATGATTAGTGTAGGTAATATTTTTATTCCTTTTTCTATTTCTTTTCATAAATAAATAATCGAATACTTACAAAAAAAAAAAACATCTCAACAAGTTTGTAGTTATAGTTTTTTTTATGTGGGAAGCTGGCTAACGAGTAAGTGATCACCGCCGTTGTAGAATATCTTTTAGATTTTAAATTGTTTTATAACTTGACAGATTTTATATCATCTTCGTACTGAGGTAGCAAATATTTATAAATGAAAATAAAAAAAAACGATCTAAGTAGACAATTATTAGGTAAAATATACCCATGTCCCTGACATGCCAGCTTACTGAGGTTGACAAGAGTTTTGGCTTTGATACTTGATAAAAAAATACAAGGAATTTTGTAACTTTCTACTATTGCCACTCTCAACTTTTCATATTTCTCGAATCCCCGCTGGGCGCAGATATTCCTTCAATCACAGCAACAGTCTATCCTTTGTCAAACTCTGTGATAGCTAATCCCTGCGGTGACTATTCGTGCGTTGGCAGATAATAAAATAAGTAAAATTAAATGCCTTGCTGAGAGGTTTCAGTGCTAAAGTTCAATGAACGTCTGAACCAGCATTTTGACAGAACATTGCTCTTGACAAGCTACTATGAGCAACTTGCGTTGTTTACTAATTTTAGTAATTTTTGCAGCTTTGGACGAAATGATAGGTCGCTATGGGATTGCTACCGAGTTTAGTTTTAGATTGGAATTTACATAAAATTCAAATTAAGCGTAATAGTTGTTGGAATAGCATTGTGTAAACCCACTTGATAGTCAGTTAGGTACTTCACTATGAATTAAAAGCTTATCAATAAATGAAAATTAAAGTTACTGTAATTTTAGAACTGTAAAGCAGAAAATATTTGATTAAACAAGCTTAAGATCCCACGATCTATAGCAACCTTTCGTCAACACAAAAGCTTTTCTTTGTCCTTATTTCTAGGAATATTTTGTTGATGTCGCTTTTATTATTTTTCTGTTTGATAACTTTAAGATCTTATAATTGCCTTTTATCGTTACAATTTCTATTTCAACAGATTTGTCCCAAAAAAGAAAAGTTAAAAAAACCGTTTCAAAACATGTTCCAAAGTTGTAGCACAACATTTCGCTTATCTGCCGTAAAAGTGAGTCCGCAACACAACACTTTGCTCCGCATGATGGCGCTAGTTTCTATTAGCAAGTTTTTGGCGCGAAAGTTGGACAAAACCGCGAACGCATCGTATTTCAGCGTAATGGCGCCGGCACAACTTTGTTTACAGTTTATTTCGAATAAAATATGGAGGGTATTTCGTGCTGCTTTATATTCAGACGGATTTTATTGTTGCTTCTAAGTATATTGGAAAAGGAAAATAATTTTGTAAGGAATATTGGAATATGGACTTTATATATCTCTATCAAGTAGGTTGATTTTAACTGTAAGCATTTTTAGAATAGTTTTTTACCAATTTACGTCTTAAAAGTAGTAATACTAGTCCATACTTTTGGATAACTGGTAAATCGCTCGAAGTTTCGCATGCGTCAACTAATTTACGATATAAAATACACGTTGCGCCATATATAAAGATAAACAATTTGCTTATTATTAATTTAAACAATAAGGCTTAATTTGAAATGGGGCGTAGGATTGTTATTCTGAATTGGATTCATCTATCCAAATCTAGCCATTTTCGTGTGATTCAGTAAAAAACACTATCACATTTATTATATAAGTTGCATTAAAAAGAATCACTTTCATCCGTTTTACACTTATTACATTTAAACTTTACTTTTTTTTTTAATGAGGGAAGCTAGCAAACAAGCAAGCGGGTCATGTGATGGTAAGTGATCACCGCCGCCCATATACACCCACAATCACAAATGTATTGAGGGTGCGTTGCTGGCCCTTGAGAAAATTAGGCACCGGATATCGCACTCACCGAACGAAACGCAGGAACATCATCCCTACTTCACGTCGGTTTTCTGTGCGACGGTGGTATTTCACCGGTCGAATCAGCCCATTAATCGCTGTAAACAGGCCTTCAGCTAGACTCTACCACTCTTAAAACCTTACCTTTTTATAACTTCCAACATTTATTACTCCATTGCACTATAATTTAATCGAGTTACAGTCAAAGGCTTTATTAAAAGCTTCATTCTTTGAAATCCCTCTTTGCGTTGCTTCCCACACTTCGCTTTGTACGATACAGTTAAAATAACCCCGCATACCTTTTAACTGCACTTTACACACAGATATGAGCCCTATTACTGACGTTCACTGAGTAAATAAAGGAAGCAAAGTTTAACCCAAACTGCGATGAATATGCTAATTAGAAAAGGTTTGTCAGGTTTAAAAAAGACTGTATGTTGCTGTATTTCGTATTAATAATTTAAGTTAGCTAAGTAAGCGATTAAAAAAAAGTTTATTATTCTTATAGTTATTAAAGTAGTGTAGTGTACTACACTATTTAAAAACATTACTTAAAATTAAAAATAAAACGTGAATATGATAGGCAAACGTTCTGCTACTCGTATACTATTTTAAGGGTTCCGTACCCAAAGGGTAAAACGGGACCCTATTACTAATAAGCCTCCGCTGTCTGTCTGTCTGTCTCCAGGCTGTATCTCATATATCGTGATAGCTAGAAAGCTGAGATTTTCACAAATGATGTGTTTCGTTGCCGCTATAACAACAAATACTAAAAATTAAATAATAATCCCCATACAATAAACGTGATTTTTTCGTATTTTTTTTACTCAATATTAAAAACGGTAACAGGTAGACGCTTCAAATTTTTACAGAATATTTACTTGTATATGACCTTTCAAAATAAATAATTAAATAACAACAAAGTAAATAATAAAGGGGGGCTCCCATACAACAAACGTGATTTTAAAGCAATTTTTACTCGATCTTAATAAACAGGTAGAAAAAATAGTACGGAACCCTTTGTGCGCGAGTCCGACTCGCACTTGGCCGGTTTTTATAATTATTTATAAATAAATCATTTGAAAATACACAAAATACTATTTAAAAAATTTTACTGTCATTATTGCATTTTATTTTGAAAATTTTCTCAAAGTTTTATTAAGTAAGTTCCTAGTGACGAACTCTAACTGCAGTTGCTTATTTATATGCATGTACAAAACAAATTGAAGTTGCTATCTTGTTTCCATCACGGACTTTTAATATTTTAACCATATTCCTGGGAACTGGAAATGCAAGCACTCGCTTACCTTCCAAGATTCTTTCTGCAACAGCATCTAGAATGAGATATTTATATAAAATAGCTTCATGTTTACATAAATGAAAATATCAGTATGCATTTGATTTATAAAATATGAAATGGTTTATTTTTAAAATTATATTCAAATGAATGGCTAAGTTATTGATGGTTTCTTTATTCAATTAATTATAAGGTAACGAGTTTTCTTTTTTAGTTTCAATACCGATTTTTGTGTCTTTTTTTAGTTTATTGCATCACTTACTTTTACAATAAACTGTATATGAGCGTATATACAGTATACGAACATACAGCCATATATTTCGGCGGATGTCGTAAAAAGCATCTAAAGGAGCCAAAGGACGGACTAAAGCGTCCTACTGCGTGAAGCTGCGCGAATATTGGCGAATAACGTGTCTAATAAGCGAGACCCATGTCGTTCTGTTGTTTAATTTCATTGTTAGGTTGTTTTATTAACAAAAACTAGTGGCCGCCCGTGACTCCGTTCGCGTGGAAGTCAGTTTCCTGAGGGAATGATAAGTTTTCCCGCGGTAAAAAGTACCCTATATTTTATTCTGATGTATAACTTATATTACTATAAAGTTTCAACAAAATCAGTCCAGTAGTTTTTACGTGAAAGAGTAACAAGCATCCATACATCCATCCATACATCCATATTCACAAACTTTCACGTTTATAATATTAGTAGGATATATTAGTGCATATCATAAAATCGCAGTTCAACTAGTTTTCTGTGGGAATTTGTAAACTAATGTATTGTATTAGATAATATCATTCAAATTCATTCAATTTAAATTTTTGTATGTTTGAGTTACACACATCAAAACTATAGTATTTATATGATTTTTCCCAACCTAGAAACTACGTCTATACTACGTCTAAACGATATGTCTATAAGCAGATTACCAAACATTATCTTCAAAGTCCGTGTAAATAGCCAAATCTAATACTAAACTGGGTCCCATCCACCCTTCTAACTACTGAACTTAATTATTGCTAGTTTGTCAAATTCGCCATGGACCGAGGAAGGAAGATTTCGGCAATTTAATAAAGGGATGAATTATTCATGTTTTCCTACATTTTGAACCGACTTTAACTGTTTGTATATAAGGACCGTGCAGTTGATAAAGTAAAGGTCGTTACTCCGTATTACGGTGGATATAAAAATAGATGAGGCGGCGGTATTCAGTGACATTTTTGTTAATATGTAGATAGAAGGATGGATCAATAGTTTAGTGTGTCAGTTAAGGTTGGGCTCTGTGCTTAGTGTAAAAAGTATAATTTAGTCTTCAAAATGATTTTTTTTATATCTTCAATATAGATATTAACAAAAGTTCCTAAAACTAATACGAATAAGAAACAGATGTTGACTCTAATTTAACTTATTAGTAGATACTCCAAACAAAAAGACAAGACAAAAATTCTCAAAGTTAATATAAGAGAGAACTAAGAAACTTACTTAAAATAACTCTTTGAAAATACATACAAATATCGATAACCAGAAATACGAAAACCAACCGAAACTAAACAGCTATCCAAAAAGGAGCATCAACGCACTGTATCCTTTGTATAAATTTTTGGCAACGCAAGCGGTGCTTCCGAACCAAATATACAGTAACTGTATTCGCACCATGAATATATCCTTTCCTTATGCGAATATACACTCGGATCCACGACACTGGCAAATGTTCAAACGCATTGCATTTTGTCGGGAATTTTCTAGAGCGTTATCCTTTTCGAAGCCAGCAGACGCGGGGTATTTACATTTTTATTTAACTCCGGGTATTGGCCAAGATTCAATTGAACGGTTCGGCTTGTGGACATAGCTGGAAATTGTGTAAACAACTCATTTAGATATAAAAATGCTTACTTTTTATACCCCGACTTTTAAAAGGGGTGTTAGGGATGTTATAAGCTTCGTTGTTTTTTTTTGTATTAAAAGGTGTTTGACATAATTTTGAAGATACTTTGTTTAGGTTAAGAGTATTTGTAGAAAGGATTCAAAATGGTCTATGTTATTTTAATTCGAAGTTTAATTTAAAGTAAAAATATTTATTAATATAAGAGAGATAGGCATTAAAACTCAGCAGCGCAGAGTTTTAATGCCAACCGCATGTTGCGCGGACGTCAGTTAAATATCACATTTACATGCTTTTCATTCATAAAGCCATGTATATACCATATGTGCATATATAATAGCTAAAGTAAGAAATGATCCATGAAAAACTGGTCACTAAGGGGAGTATATAACGTATTCAAATATAATTTATAAACCGACCTTAAGGCAATATTACCGTAGGTATGTTTAATAAATGACTGAGTTTTCAACTCATTTACCTTACCCATTCCTAACCCGAACAAATATTGGTTTATCTATCATACTACTGATTTTAACGGTACATTTTAAAACAAACAAAGAACACTTCAAATTAGAATGTGAATAATATTTTAAAACACAAAAACAAACAACCTTTTATTTAAAGCTCAATGCAAAGGAATTGCAAACTGCTCCCACTGGAGATATACAAAAAAAATATTACTTGATAAACTGTCCAATCGTACGCTTGGGGGTAATTATAAAATTTCGTGTCTTGTTATAAAACAGTCTCAATACTCGTTGGTAAAATAAATAAAGATACGTAGAACGTTTGTTTAACTTTAACTGTGCACTTGCAAAGTTAAATCTTAGACTGCTTCGTAACTAACTGCTACGATATAGTTGGGCTGACTTGTTTGAAAAGAAAGGAAGAAACTTTAAATTAATTTGCACAAGCTTTTTTATTTTTAATGTCATAGTAATAAAGACATATAGCGATGGAAAATAAACAAAAAAAACGTAGAAAAAACCTTTGATTTGGTTTAAACAAGGATAAAAAATAGAGAAGTATTTCTTAATGTATCTGTAAATCTGTAACTTCTCAGATTTACGCGATCTTTAGTAAACAAAGATATTCGCTTATCTTATAAGAGAATCTATTGAAATTAAAAACAACCTGACTTCGATAGAGAAAATGGCTGGGAACTGTCACCAACGTGGATTCCAATACTAAGCAAATAAAAAAAATAAAACTAGCAGAAAAATCAAGACACCGTCAGCGTCCAACACAGCTAGCACTAGCTGCGATATTATGCGAAAAAATTGGCAAACAGATTGTGCGGATTTTGACACATGTTTCTTAGTCGTCTTAGAAACACCGAAAAGTAAAATAATAATAAAAAACCCCTGATAATCCGAATGAGCTAAATTGAAAAAAAATATATAATTATGAATAAGTGGTGTAAAAACCTATAACCAACAAAGTTATACCAGACTGTCGGAAAAATGAATTAAAAAGCTATTGTTATGTTATCGTTCTCTGCCCGCTGTTGCATAAAAAGAACTTAACAGCATTTCAGACTGAAAATGCAGCGCAAAACTATCAAAATTGTGTCTTTGTTTTCCACATTTTCCTTTATGAAAACTAAACTCATTGCCATAATTTCTTTACAAATATTATGAAGTTGCTGAATACTAAAATATTTTATCTTTTTATAAATACCGCTTAGGTATCCTTGGTACGTATTAGGATACCTTGGTACGTTTATACTAAATATAAGTAAAGAATCGGTGCTAGATTTTCATTTTAAGTACCTACATAATTATTTCAATCAAGTTTCTCCAATATTTAAAATTGCTTTCATTAATAATGAACGTTGCACACAAAGCTAAGATTAATGAGGCTGTAGTACATCTCGGGTGAATCTAATCTATTATGCAAGTTTTAATTGGCGCCAGACCGGACATCCGGTGGGAGGATACGGAGTAATCGTTTCCAGTTTATTAAACACAACTGAGAATGTTCACTCATTTATTATTAACTTAGCCAATTAGATAAATCAAGAAGGATAATTATTTTGCCGGACCAAAATTAAAAAACATAAGAAAAGCTTAATTATTTCCAATTTGGTAATATTTTGTTGATTAAATAAAGCTAAAATAACCTTTACATTGATTTTTGAACAAAACGGTTACAATTACGTAGCAAATGATAACGAGTTTTGCAAATCGTGATATATTCGAGCGGAATTCGTTTATTTTCAGTAGAAATTCGGAGTTATCGGATAACGTGGCGATTCGTGCGGAACAACGAGCTGCCAAAACTCAATAAAGTGTGTGATCAACCGATTGTACCGTTGCAGTAGTGATGAGAGGTTAGGAGCAGTGGATTTTACGGCGATTTTTTTTAGAAAATTTAATGGGCATGAAACTCTTAGTATTAATAATACTTAACATGAATCGTGCTCTTTAAAACCCAAAAATGGATGAATTTTACGATTTCTATGAGAAAATTATTGGCACGCTACTCTTAATATTAATTAAAGGCTTTCGATACGAATAATGCACTTAAATAACTAAATATGTGAATGAATCTAATATAAGAAAGAATTCTCAGTGTTTTCAAATAAATAGTAATTAATAATCTACACCATACGTAAAAAAGTTTCTTAGGCCCAATTGCAGGGAACGTTTTAACCTCGAGTTAGCTTCGGGTTAGCTAACTCAAGTTTAAATGGCGCCACCATCGATTGTAACTACTTCTCATTACAATCGATGGTGGCGCCATTTAAATCTGAGTTAGCTAACCCGAGGTTAAAACGTTCCCTTCAATTGGGCCTAAATGTAGAAAAATCTTTTTAAATAAAGGTATTTTCAATCACATGACACATGATATGGCGCTTTATTTTATTTATTACCTTTTTTTTGTTGTACCAATTTTTTTGTTTACGGAAGCAAATATACAAAATCCTAGTCACGATCTATAAATAACGATGATAATTAATTTAAAACCAAGAACTTAAGTGACAGTTCTAATTAAAATTAATTTTGCAAGTTCGAGACAAGAAAGTTAATAATTAAGTTAACACCATCCAATAAGTAGATTCCTGGGATTTCATCATTCCTAACCTTATTAATATCAAGGCTACAAAGTTACAAGCAACTATGAATATTGTAACGAGTGAATATTATTTAGTTTATTATACTTAAAAGAAATAAAAACCTTTACTAAGATTAGCTTCACAGCTCTCGTATTGATTTATGGATAAAGCAATTATAGTAACAAACGTTTTCACCGCTTATCCAGATTGTTAGAAAAAAAAACTAATGAATCCTGATTTTGAAATCTTTGTTTCATTCATAGACAGTAAAATTCGGCTACGACATCTTTTACCAAAAAATAACTGAATGGTGTTGAAATATGGAATGAAAGTTTGTTAATAATTCAACAAGTAGGTAAAACAATTCTGGAAGCAAAGCTGCGCAAATAAAGCCAGTGAAACCCACATAAAAACCCCACAAACAATCCTCCCCGTGAAGAATACCATATAACTCCCCCGCAGCTGTGGCCTAATCACGAAGCCTTCCACAATAGGTTCACGGCTAGTTACCTACAGCGCAGCAATCAGAGCGCACTAATGGAACCGTTGCAGACAGGTGCTGTGCGCGTTCGAGCAGATTCAGAGATGGATAGTTGGGAAGTTAAAGGGATGGGGATGAGATGATCGAGGGGTGAATCGGAATATTATAGGATGGGTTAGGTACATTATAATTATTTAGATTTATTGAGTAACAACTCATTGGAATGGTGTAGTCGAGTAGGTAAAGGAAAGAACTGATTATGGTACCTTGATTGTAAGTTTTGTTATTCAGGCATAGCAGGACAGTGTGTTTATTACAATATTCTTATTGTTTTTTAATATTCAAGCTGTAGTATAATACAACTAAAAAAAAAAAACCAACGAATACTAGTATGGGGTTATTGATTTAATTTCGTAATGTTGTATATGGCAAATAAAAACTGTACAATCTATAAAAATATTCCGCACTGTCATAGTATGTACCTACGTATGTACACAATAGTGTGTTTATTTGACCTATTCCCTGTAGCAATAGTTATGCACGGTTCGTTATACGCGGGTAGTTGGTGAAAGGATACCAACGCGTAAACCCAAAGGGATATTAGTTTTGTTTAGTTCCAATATTCGCTAACGGACCGTTTTAACTATTAGTTTTTTTTTCAAATATCATGGAAAAACAAATATTTGTTACACAGAGACACAAGGAGATAAAAAAATTGCGATGGTTGAGAACACCTGTCATTAACATTGGCGTCAATAATCTCCTATAATGAAAACTTCGGTAGCTGGCTTTTTTATGTTTATTGATCTATCTGTTGCAGTTACTATTGTATCAACAGCTTATTAACTATTATTTATTTATATTCAGCATGGCTGTAACTCCTTCTAATTTAGCAATCAAGCATGCAAAGTTATTTCCTGTTTAGATACAGCGAATATAAACTAAGGAATTAGAAACATGTTGTGAACATAAGTGTGTTCTAGCGGAAATCCTAATTAGACATCTAACGACTAATTGGAGCATTTTGTCAATAATAAGAGTTGTGTGTATTTATGTGAGATGATGCTACGTAACTAAACACACTTTTAGATCTATATTTTTAACCGTCTTCAAGTCAGGTGCCTATTAGGTAACTACTAACCACTTCAAAGGCCTTAAAAGGCGTTTCCAAAACTGATAATAGATGATATTTATCACACGAAAACAAGAAGTTGACCGACTTTAAAAGATGGAGGTTTACAATTCGGATGTTATAACTTTTATTTATGCACATAAGGTAGCATTTTGGTCATCATTTATTAAGAAAAGTTATACAAGAAAAACTTTACACTCTATGAATAAACAAACAAGTTGGAATAAATTGGATCTTTTGGGTTCACTTGATGAGGGTAGTCTGCTGATTTATAGGTTTAACCTTTAGGTTACGCACTTAAAATTTAACATACATTTGGCCGTACATATTAACACTATTAGGCCCAATTGCAGGGAACGTTTTAACCTCGGGTTAGCTAACTCAGATTTAAATGGCGCCACCATCGATTGCAATAAGAAGTTGTTACAATCGATAGTGGCGCCATTTAAATCTGAGTTAGCTAACCCGAAGCTAACCCGAGGTTAAAACGTTCCCTGAAATTGGGCCTTAGTTAAGTAACAAGAAGTAAGGTCGTGTCATTAATATAATAAAAAATAAAAAGTCAAAATGTTAATAAAAATAGTAGGTATCGTTGTATTCAGGAGTAAAATTTTATTTTACAGAAGAGACTCGTTACTTTTTAAGTCGTTTTCTTAAAGTTGAGAACTTATTTTTTGACGATGCAGTATTCAGCAGATGCGAAGTTTTATAAGAGTCTCAAGTCAAACACGACTCAAAAGTTCTACAGTTGGTCTTAAACAAGTTAATTAATCATATGATTTCTCAGCAAAATGACTACTTACTCTCTGACCTATTTAGTGTACATTCAAAATGTTTGAAGCCAAAGGCATACTTTGATACATCTTATATGAAATAGGAAATGCAAATGTACCAAACTCTCGAAAATAAGCTTAAACAATTTACATATTAGCAACTCAACCAGGCTTCGCACGAATGAAATATGTAAAGAAGAACATTAATTTAATTAATTTATATTTTTTTATACTATGTGTTCATCAAAATGTGTCTCTTATGAAGGTTAAAAAGATGAGAAATATCTTCAATGTCTCAAAGTCAAAGTCACAACGACTTTATTTTCGAAATAAAGAAGAAAAATTCGTGTCAAATACACCAATTTCATGACGTAGGTTTAGGGTTGAATCGTCCATAATAAAAAAAAATATCCAAATTTAACCCCATTGTACCAAATACAAGATAAAATAATATTAATTTATCTCTCCTTTATGCTTGTCTAATGTTGTTTTGCGCCTCGGCCCTGATGACAGCCAATTTATCATCCGATCTAACTTTCTTAATTGAAAAGGGACCAAGTTCCAAAATGTGGACAACTTCAAATTTGCTAGTATAAATTACATTGAAACAAAAACCCCCGAAAAGGGCTTGATTCTCGCCAAGTTTTGGCAATTACAAACCCACGCCGCAGGTGTAAAGATGCTACAATTAGATCAACTTACTAACTTAGAATAGTATCTATTGAAACTATCTTAGTCACAGTAAACACGTGGCAAGGGCTCTTATTACAAACTACAATATGCGCAAAGTGTCTTATATAACAAGTGCTACATGGCAGATAACTGTATTAATATTAAACAGTAACATTATAATAAAACCAATGGAAAGAGCAGAAGGGTGCATCGTGGCTGCCAATAGCTATTTATAAAATTCCTTTTATGGCATCCCATGTAATTATCATCCCATTATATTATCACTAGCTTTCCGCCCTGCGGTTTCACCCGCAACTAAATGGTTTTTGCCGTGGGATTGAGGCTTTTTCCCGCAGAAAAAATATCGTATTTTCTTCTTCCCTGGGTAACGAACTATCTCTATTCCAAAATCAAGACAGTCGGCTAAGCCGTTTTTACGTGAAGCAAACATACTAACAGACGGACAGACAGACATACACATTTTCACATTTATAATAATTCTAGCGACCCGCCCACGCTTCGCAATAGTGTATTTTTGGCCGACTTGATCAGGTAACATGAAATTTTGGCAAACGTAAAGATTTTTTTAAAATGTTTTTATGTACATAAACTGTACTTAGTGATGAAATAATTTATTTTGATAAGGATTAATAGCATGAGTAAAATAATATTTTAATAAAAAAATGTTTGTTGTGCATCACTCGACATAGATAGGTATATGTAGTGTGTAGCAGACTTTTCGGTAGATATTTAGAACATGTACAATTAATTACAACATTTTCTTGTTCTATCTTATAGTTAAGGCAGCGTACGCAAAATAAGTAACTTTTCTGGTTGATATTTTACACCTTGTGTCCAAAAAAACCAATATCTTACGGAACCCTATTTTTTCGATAATAAAATATAGCCTATGTTACTCGTGGATAATGTAGCTTTCAAATGGTGAAAGAATTTTTAAAATCGATCCAGTAGTTTTTGAGCCTATTCGACAAAACCAAACAAAGTTTTCCTCTTTATAATATTAAGTATAGAGTATAGATTATATAGTACTAATCCAAGTCGCTAATTCTGTCTCTTTGTACCTATGTGTGTCCGCTAACTCCTCCTAAAGTAGGTAGGTACGTAACGGATCTTAATTTGGTTTCGCCATCTTTTAGAAAATTTATTCACTTTAGATAGCCTAAATACAATGTTTCGGGAACAAGTCGGCCAAAATTACACCATTGCGAAGCGTGGACGGGTCACTAGTTATACTATATGGTAGTCTATGCCAATAATTCCACGTGGAGCCCACTCTCGTAATTGTACTTTTTTAATGGTCGCCCGCTAAACCGTTTGTCCCTCATATGGTTTGTTGGTTGAATCAGCCTAAAACAAACAAAAAGAAATAAAGTATAATATTAACTCATCCCATACCTTTACTTTACAACTTAAAAAACACCCAAAAAAAGAATATACTAGAAAATTCTTTGTGTTCATTTCCCAAAGTCTACCCTTGTACTGCTCATTATTTTCTTCCAAGTTACGATCGCTGCCCCTTCGCACGATTTTTCAGCTTCATTTGGCTTTGCGTCAAGTCCCTACTCAAGGCGAATAATTAGAGCCTTACCTTCTACTATATAAAATGTATTTTCACTCCATAGAGTCGCGACTATCGATCCTATTCTATTCATTGTCAGATAAGCACGGTCACATGTACCACTGATGTCAGATACGCCCTTATCAGCCAACCGCCATGTCGCAGTGACACATACTTTCCCCTGTTTCACAAACACCGTTAAAATTTACAGCTACATCAGATACTTACCCAGAGGAAATTGTTCCTAATTGTTTTCTATAAGTCAATATATAAATCGGTTTATTTTTGAATGGATACTGATCAGAGTCTCTCCCTGATTTTGCTAACTCAACGACACGGCGGCGATTTGATATCACTTCAGTCATGATTTATTCATGAAACTCAACAAGAAATTGCTGGGATGTCGAAGACTTTTACGTGACCTAGCCTCCAGTAGGCTATCTAGGTATAGAAAAGTAACTAATAAGTGATTTACATTCATATTTTCTTATTTTTAGTATCCGATCTTTAACTTGGTTTTTTTCTTTATGTAGTAATAATAGTGAGTTTTTAAAAGTCCAACGTCAATTCGGATACCGAATCTCATAGTTATGTAAACATTTACATATAATCTCATAGTCATATATATACAGTATTGCCTGTAACATGATATTTGGTACTGGCATTTGATACAATTAGCTGTAACACCGTCAATTAATAGCTTAGTGACAAATGCGTAATTGATCCAATAATTCATGTACACTTGCTTATACCGGAATGGTTTAGTATATGCTTGTATGATCTAGAAATTACATTCAAGTAGACAGCTTTTAAGGCTTTATAATATGTACCTATATGCGACTAGTGAGTAATGTTATTAATACATTGGATATTTTTGATGCAAAAATAAGCGAATTAGAAATTAATCTCGAATGCATCCGATGAAGAAACAATTTACATATTTACACAAAACATTAGTAATCATTGAATTATTACCAGTAGTGTTTTCGTTTAAGAAAATCAGCAGATATTATTTAATTAGGTAAGTTACTTACCTACAGAAAGATGTAGGTATGAGAAAATTGTACTTTTCAAATATCTACGAGTATTCTTATAAAATTGCAAGTCCTGATTGACTGATGCATACATTTTCAAGTCAGGGCCAAAAATTAGGTACAGACGTTCTTTTTATTATGTACTAGTGCCCGTCTGCGCTTCGCTACTCTTTATTTACAAATTTAAGTGAAAAACATAACTAAAAGATGGTGAAAACCGCATTAAAATCATTATCTTGTTTAAGAGGAGTTAGCGGACAAACAGACACAATTAGCGACTTGGATTTATAGTTACTATGCAATAATAGTAAAATAATGATGATGAAGTGAGCACTCAGAAAGGATGTTTAGAAATTCTTAAAGGCAAAGCAATCTAGTAGCGGGTAAAACCGCAAGGCGGGAAGCTAGTCCTACTAACATTATAAACGCGAAAGTTTGTATGTATGGATGGATATATGGATGTTTGTAACTCTTTCACGTAAAAACTACTGGACGGATTTGGATGAAACTTTAAAGTAATATAGATTATACATCAGAATAACACATAGGGTACTTTTTACCGCGGGAAAACTTCTCATTCCCACGGGAAACCACGCGAACGGAGTCGCGGGCGGCCACTAGTTCTTTATAAAATATTCAGAAGTAATAAAAAATTAAAAGCTCGTGTATGATTGTCATACAAATTTCGTATCTATACGTTGTAATCTGTATTATTCTCGCTAACACTAGACTCGCCCCCACGTTACGGCTGATAACGTTGTCCTTGTGACTTATCTGTCACTCCATACATTACTGCGTATCAGCTTTTTTAGGGTTACGTAGGTTATTGTCATATTTCTATGAACTAACACAGTTTGGATCGTAAATATTAATGTAGGAGGCATACCTCAGAATTAAAACATCAACAAAAAAAAAAGGTCGGAACATCTATTGTGTTGATGTACGAATCTTTTATTTATAGTTTTTATTTGAGTATGAGCTTCCTAACCAATATCGACTTTTTTGGTTCTTGTAGTGCCTTTTATATAAAAAACAATATAAATTTTGTTACTTATCCTACAACACAGCTTACATGATAAGTTGTTATTTTTGATGAGGTAAGATTCAGCAATTAAAACCCGCCATTTTGGAAAAGTTGAAGCAAAGAGTATAATGTATTTATTCCTATCGGTGCCTAGTTGTGTTCGAGTTGACTTTATTACATAGTATAAATCCAAGTCGCTATTTGTGTCTGTTTGGCCGCTAACTCCTCCTAAACCGCACAACGGATTTTAATGCGCTTTTCGCCATCTTTAAGGGAATTTATTCATTTAAATTTGTAAATAAAGAATATTTAGAAAAGGTTTTTTTTAGTTAGCCAAAATTCAATATTTCGTGAGCAAGTCGGCCAAAATTACACCATTGCGAAGCGTGTAAATAAAAGGTCGCTTGTAAATAATAAATAAACGAGTAATGAAAACTAAAAATTACAAAAAAGCACATTTGTTCTAAAACTTTCAGATCATAACGGCAGATTATGTCAAACAAACTGGGAACTAACTTTTCTATTTTCCACTGACATGTTTTTCAAATATTTACTTTCACGCCGGAATTATTGTTATCATAACAAACATTCATTGTGTTTATTATCTGGAGCAGAATTAACATAACTATCATACTATTGGCAAGGTTCCCACAAATTTACGAGGCTCTTACTATTGTGTGTTTCCTTTAATATGTTTGTGCAAGTAATTACTGTACTATCGCCGATAGAGTCAAAGTAAAAAGATTAACTGCATATCTGCTTGGGCTTTTTCGTATGTTTAGATCCTTTCTTCCTTAATTAATATACTATCATAAATGTGAAAAAGTGTATGTCGGTCTATCTGAATGTTCTGCTTTCACGGCTGAAATGGTTTTAATTAATCTTGCAATAGAAATATTTCGATATCCTGGGAAGAAATAGAATATTTTTTAAGCTTCATTCCCACGAGAAAAGCCGTAACGTAAATGCTCCTATTAACGACCTACTAAAATTTGTACTCTATTAACGATCTATTTTTTCAATCAGTCATATTAGACTTAATATAGATTCTATAAAAAGTTTTACTTAAAATTTAGAAAGGTAGATTAGTTGGTCAACAAACAGAGTAAATTTGTCATGTCTAAATAGCCAGTGTTAGCAATAATTTGTAATTGAATGAGTGCCGCTCGATAACGACGCACTTTCCATAGTGTCGCGTCTCCAGCCTCGTAAGCACACCGAAATATTACTTAAGGTAAACAACAAACTTTAAGTTGATTTATCTGCTTGCTATCACATAAAAACTATAATACATATATTAGTTTTCGAAATTACATTAAATTTAATCATTTTTATTGGTTTTTATGGCATAAAATCATATATTAATTAAGGGCGGTAATAGGATCCAAATTTCATAACTTGACTCTATTAACGATCCGTGGCGTTATTAGAAGTTTGTAAGTTTTATATTTGATTCTATTACCGACTCACAGCTGAAAAGAAATAACAAGAACCATTTTTATAGAAACATGTAACCAGAGGTATACTGCTTGCATAGGCGCAGTATACCTCTGCTCAACTAGAAGCTTAGCTGATAGCTGTCAATGAAGGAAGCAGGATATACGAAGCTTGAAGACCTATGGCATACCAAGAAAAACTACCGTGACAAGACAAATAATAAATATACAAATGAACATTGTGGAAAATAATATTGTTCAACGAAGGACGAAGAAAAAAGACTTGTGGACTGGATTTTCTATGTCGGAAAGTCAGATTTTCCTGTAACAAAAGACCCACTGTTAGAAACAGTTGCAAAATTGGTGGAAAACTTAGAGCGCTTTTATCCTTTCAATGATGGTGTTCCAGCTGTTTCTTAAGGCTATATCTTGGTATCCTACCATTTCAAGGCGAATTGAATTAGCCTACAAGCCGATTTTTAATTGCGATGAGACGGGTTTTTTTATGTCCCAAAGAAAAACAGGTTTTCGTCCGAAAGGGCAGCAAGGAAGTATATTATGTGCGACTAGTGGCCGCCCGCGACTTCGTTCGCGTGGAAGTCGGTATCCTGTGGGAATGAGAAGTTTTCCCGCGGTAAAAAGTACCCTATGTGTTATTCTAATGTATAACCTATATGGATGTTAAGTTTCATCCCGTCCAGTAGTTTTACGTGAAAAAGTAACATCCTCACATACTCACATACATCTACACATCCATACATACACACAAACTTTCACGTTTATAATATAAGTAGGATTGCAAGATTAAGATGTTGATTTCAAAACTGTAATAATGTCTTAATATACTTTTAACAGCATTTTTTCATTTTTTCGTTTAGATGAAGGGGCAATTTTTAGGGGTCGGTAATAGAATCAGAAAAAACGGTAATAGAATCAAATCACATCTTTAGGTCGGTAATAGAATCAATTGCTCTTTCGAATTAAACAATTAATTATTAATTACAGTGTAATAAAATACTAAATTGAAGTACCGAATCTAACAAAACACTTCACAAAGATTGATATTAAATTAAAACACCTTAACTAACCTATCAGTATCTATCTATATACTCAAAGTTATTCCTGAGACAGCTTAAAGGGGCGGTAATAGGAGCATTTACGTTATACCGCAGGGCAGGAAAAAGGAGTAAGTAACAGTAAAAAAATAGTTAAATCTCCAGACTACTACTGGCACTAGACGAAAAGCTTTAAAATGAAACCTAGTTACGTACACCTTCGACACGAGTCAATTTCGAAAAAAACATCCAGTTATATATAAGTCATCAAGAAAAAAAAGTTTGAAACTAAAGTTGTCATAGTGAGGTATATGCAACTACTACTCTTAATTAATTGCCTTTCTTGTAAGGGTTCTTGTATTTTCCTATAATCAACTACCTGAGTGAAACAAAGAAAACCTTCAAGGTTAAAATTACAAATAATAATAAAAAGCGGAAATTGTGTACTTAAGGTTAATATTAGCTCATCACATTTGACATTCATCGTGAACTAAAAATATTGATTCTATCTATATTCACAAAAATATTTTTCTCAAAATAATTATACTACCTACTGATGCTAAGCATAGGAAATAATTATTTTTTTACACTAAAGAGGTATTTTCATTGTCCTCAGGACCGAGAGAACAGAAGACACCGTCTCCAGCAGCGGCAACCTGGCCAACAGCGCCGTCCGCCACAAGATAGTCGTGATGGGGTCCGCCAAGGTCGGCAAGTCCTCGCTCATCTCCCAGTTCCTCTACAACACCTTCAGCTCCAAGTACAAGCGCACCATCGAGGAGATGCACCACGGGGACTTCAACGTGGCAGGTGTCAGGCTGACACTTGACATTCTTGACACCTCCGGCTCGTACGAGTTTCCCGCCATGCGCACGCTGTCGATGCAGTCGGCTGACGCGTTCATTTTGGTGTATGATATAACCGATGTGGAGAGTTTCGCTGAAGTCAGGGCGCTGAGGGATCAGATTCATGAGACGAAGGAGAGCACGGCGGTGCCGATAGTCGTGGTGGGGAATAAAGTAGACCTGGCCGAGACGGGATCAAGACAGGTCAGTTCATGTTGTTGTGTGATTGACAGATATGTTAGATTTGACGTTATTTGTTATAATTCTACTTTTATGATGATCTGGCAGCAAAAAAGACATGATACGTACGAGGTTGCTTTTCCTTACATATTCTGTCTTCATAATTTATTGTAGTACCGTAAAGTTTCACCGTTTTTAGTTTGGCATAAATAACTGTTGACGCAACCTTAGTAATATTCTGGTTGCTTGGAAATTTCCGTCAAAACTGAGAGACCACTTTCCCCGCTGGGGTTCATACAGTTAGAGAATAAAGAAGATAATTTGGCACATATAAGAGCTATTTGCCAAATTATCTTCACATATCAAAAGCCAAATCCGTTATTCACTTTTTTGAAAATAAATCAATCCACAAGCTGATGATTCTTTAACAATCTTTAAGTACCTAACCATGAATGAATAGGTAAGAAGTTCTATCTGCCATTATTAAACCAGTGGCTTTTGTAAGCAAGTTACCTTCGTCGTACTTAGTTTAACATAATACTTAGTGCCTTCAAGTTGAATTTACTTGTTGGGAACAAAGTTATAAGGAAGATCTTAACGTCTTCATAAATGTTGCTACATCCTTGTGTGGGAGAACTTGTCTAGCTTGGCAGGTATTAAGTGGTTCTTCGTAAACGAACCTATTTATAATACAATGCTTTTAATAGATTTATATGCTGTAAAAGCGGAAAATGTTCACAATAATAGCGGTCTATTAGGTAAAATAAAAATCATTATGTCGCTGTTGAGGAAGTTTATTTGCTTTAATAAACATTTTTGTTTTTCAAAACTTAACCAGTACCTACCCCTCCAGCAAAACCCAGTTTTTGTTTTCGGAAGCAGTTCTTTTACACCCCGTATGTTACTAGCTTGCCCTGCGGTTCCACCCGCTTTAATTGCTTTTCCCGTGAGAATTAGATTCTTTAAGAATTTTTCAATGAGAACCAGAAGTTCCTGAGATTCGTACGTTTAAACAAACAAAAAAACAAACTATTCAGATTAACGATATTTGTGGTAAATGTGTCGGAAAAATGAGCATTCAAAAGTGTGTAGAAAACCAAAATTACGCAGTTAACTCGATATGATAAATGAACTCACTTCCTGCAATTCCTTTAAAATAAAATATTCAGATTCTTAACATCAAAAGCAAGCTTTTCTCAATAAATATTAACAAACAAGCCACCGCTATTCTCTAAAGAATTGCTTTGTAGAAGTCAAAAGGAGTGGGAAGTAAACCCATACAAATCAGTATGCCTACAATTTCGTCTGTTGTACTTCATAACAAAATATTTAGATTTGGGGTTTTTTACCAAGTTGGGCTGTGTTATTGTGGATTAAAATGGATTAAAACTGGCTTATTAAATTAGCAAGGGAGATATGGTAATATCTGATTAAAGGTTAAAGGAAAATAAATACTTAACTAAGCTACTAAAGATTTTTTTTAGTTTTTAAGTAATTAAAACATAGCTTGGAAGTCTACTTTAGCTTAGCTTTATATGTTTTATCGCATATACTAACTACAGCTGTTTTTAAACTATAGTTGAGTATTTAACGATATCAGCCTTCAAGAATGTACCTATCTATCGCCTCAAAAGTTAACTGGTTAATATGAAATTACCATGAATTCAATGTTTATTTGATAAAAATACGGAATATAACATCGCATCACCCTGTCGTTACCACGTAGGATATACATCGTCACAAATATTACTGAAATATCCCAATATTACTAGAATATCCTGAATATTACTGAAATATCCTGAATACGAGTGAAATATTCCCCTCGTGTCAATCACTGTCGCAACATATTGTAATTTGATGTCGCGGCTTCTTTTATGAGTTTTTGAAGTGTGTCGTATTTATATTGAAAACCCATTTGGTTGGTTGAATTATTTGAAGTGTGTAAAGAATATGACTTTCCAAAGGCTTTAGATTGGTTACCCTTCTTTTGAAGTATACGTTATTGGTTTTAGTCACACAAAATGATTCTTTTGAACAATTTTTTTTACCAAATTAAAAAATATATTAAAATTAACTTATTTAGCTCTATTCTTGTGAATCGTTATAGGTAGGTAGATAATATAAATTACCCAGCACGACTTTAAAATACAAAATTAAAATTTTAATTCTTCATTATTATTTTGGGCTGTTGGGCAAAGGCCTCTCTCAAACTCTTCCACTGTTGCCTGGACTCAATACACTACAGTCCGACCGACAACAATTTTTCATTACATTTCAATAATTTCTGTGCTTTGTGATAATCATCAACGTAAAAAGTGATATTTAACCTCATTATACAAAAGCGTATGTTAAAACATCCATCGTTAAAATACCTTTCGTCAATCATATTTGATATTACTTAATCATTAAAATGAAGAAATACTTCTTCACGTTCTTTTTAAATGAATGTTTTACTTAACATGATAATAATTTAGGATATATTTTTGGTCTGTTATTCTTTAAATAACACTACGTGACTAAATATTTTTTAAAGAACATCAGAAAAGGTTATTTAATTTAGCTAAAATTCAACATGCCGGGAACAAGTCACACTAAATTATTGATAAGCTTTGCTTTAGTTCAGCAATCATTGGTTGGACATCTAATGAAGCAATCAATTATAGAGCATCTAAGCCTCTTGAGCCGACGAAGCCCCTGTGACATAATACCACAAAGGTACCTATTATGGACCCTCTCCTCAGTAATGACAATCTCAAATAGACCAACTACTTATATCTCTACCCATCACATAAAAAACTACGTCCATATTGTTTTAATTTATTATCCTAAGAGTGTAAAATTTCGGACCGTAAAAATACTCCATAGCCATTGACCTAAAAAATCAAGCTTTGACGGAGAGAGTTTCCGGGAAAAAGAAATAAAACTGTAATCTGGTACTAACTGGAGTTTTACAACAGCAGTGAGTGCTGAGCAGCAAAAACCGTTGAAACATACAGACGGGATTTGCTTTAAATACCCGCTTTTATAAGCTTTTATAACGTTATATGAATTAAAAAAGAGTGTTATTGTTAATGAGGTTATTTCGCAGAATATTCTAGATCTAAGATGAATAAAATGAACAACAAGTTATTATACTCGTAATTCTTTCCAGTCACGAGAAATTCATTACTGAAAAGCTACCATTGCTCAAAACACATTGCTCAAGAATCACTCGTATTTTCCGAGACATTAAATAGTAATTTTGTGTGTCAATTTAAGAGCTTTATTTTCTCTTAGTCGTCGGAAGGGACTGCCTCGCAGCGGTATCTCCCAGACCGTTTATAACCGGATTTATGTGTACCCGCAATTTTATTAAAACCCACCAGTTGCCAGCTTTTCGTATTTCGAACACGTCCGTTCGATCGTTAATAAAACGATCTTCGAAGGCTTCCGTGAGTTCCGTTTGCTGATCTTTGATTTTCTTGGCTCTGAATGTCAGGTTTGTATTGGAAGATCAAAAGAAAGCTTGTCTTTGTATTTATATAGAACATTTCAAACACGATGAGGTAAACCATCCGACCATGAATTGTAGTTAGTAATACCTCTAGGTTTTGGAATGCAATTAGTTCGACAGAATGTAATAAAATTGCATAGGAGGGAAGTACAAATAAAATAAAGTTAGCACCGTCAAAAATACTTAGGAATTTATGAACATAAAATACAACCTCAAAATAAAAGCAAGTGTAAACCGAAAGCTTTGAATGAATATTGAAGGCAGATACCGTTTTATTGTTTGTTTAAAGAATTATTTCTCTCAATCCATTTCGGCTTAAGAGTAAACTTCTTTCGCATCTTCACCAATAAAGGGCATATTTTTATTTTCCTTGTTGCGAAATTGGATTTCCGAGTTGTTGACGAGAATGAATATTTTGAAGCGAAAGCTATGATGGTAGGAGTTACAATATCTGCATGTTTTGCGTGTTTACCGATATTTTGAGAGCAAGATAGAGTTTGTGTATGTCGGGGGATGATAATATACGTGCAGGTTGTAGGAAAGGCACACAATTGAGAAATAACAAAGCATTTATGGCACGAGCTATGTCCTGGTTGCAAAAATAGTGCGGTCAACTTCCTTAAAGGCCAGCATCGCAATCTTAACACAGATGAGGTTGTGGGTGTATATGGACGGCGGAGATTACTTTCTTGCAAGTGATCCGCTTGCTTGTTTGCTCCTATAATATGAAAGAATGGTGTCTAGTATTGGGAAGATACAAAAATGTTTAAACACCGTTACTTTCAAACATTTTTGTTTAACTTAAAAGCCACTAAAAATACTAAATATTTTAATTGCTTGGTGCATTATTTATGTGATCAATTTGAACTGCAGTTAGAATAATAAATGAAGTTTAAATTATATTTAACGTTTTTATCTATAAAACCCGAAATCATGACTTTCATTCGTTTCTAATTTCACGGTTAATACCGTACCGAAGAAAACGATTCCGATGACCAACAGTCGTAGAAAATTTCTACAGTAGGTACAGACAGATGGACTGGTTTAGCGCAGCGTAGGACGTTTCGCTATTAGTTGGACAATTTCAATCAATCCGGCGTCTTTAAATGAAGCGATATCATTTAAAAATTAACTGTCAAATTAAGTATGAATTTTTTATTGTTAAACGCATTTTTTTAACTTTAATCAAAGATATTAACCGCCGTCACTCTTCGTTGATTAATTGTAAAATGAATTAATTAACCCCATTGCTCACATTAATAAATCATTGCTGTCACCCTTTAGGGAATTCATTTCATCAGTTCTGGGAAATGACTAATATGAAGGATTGGATTCATTTGGAATAATACCATTTCCGTGTATATTTGAGATTTTCGTGGGTGGAGTGATCAAAAGATGTAATTTTAGCATTTATAAGTGTTAGTGACAAATAAGGTTACATAGTAAAATCCGAAAAAAAGAAACTCTTTCTCGTGCTTTACATGCTTTTGTCTTTTTTTGAACAATTTTTTTTGAGTCGAATTGACTATAATAAATCGAGCAGAACAAAGTTTTATGGTTAAATGTTGTGTTAAATGTGAACAGAGTGATGTAACCTTTAATTATTTCTATGTAGGTTTGTGCGTCGAGGGCATAGCAAAGTATGGATGATATACAGGATTGAAACAATTTTTGACATAATGAAAGCGAATATGTTTTCGACTTGATGTTTGTTTTCATTAACGAGCCTTGTGGCTTACAGGGGTTTAAGGTTTTTTGGCATATATCTAAGCTTAGGTTTAAATATTAGAATTACAAAACGAATAATAGTGAAAAGACGTAAAATTTATAACTTTGGATGTTTAGGGTAATCTCTGGAAACTTAGGTTATAAAGTCGAGGTGCGTAGAAATGTTAATAGAAAATAAACAGCAAGTAAAAATATAATTTCACCCATGCTTGTACACTATGTACAGTCATATTCAAACATACTACAACAAACAATTCAAATAAACCTTAACACTAACTCAAACGACCTAAATGTAGTTATCATTAATTCTCTAAGGATGTCCATTAGTAAAAGCGGTTCACTAATTATGCACACGCTATTATGCCAAGTTGTTAGTTAGCGTACATACCATGTCCTGTACTCACCACCACCACCTATTACCGTGAAAATGCTGAATTGTTCCACGATTTAAAATACAAATTAATTTAATTTATACTAAACTAGTGGACGCCCGCGACTCCGTTCGCGTGGAAGTCGGTTTCCCGTGGGAATGAGAAGTTTTCCCGCGGTAAAAAGTACCCTATGTCCTTTCCCATGTTCAGTTCTTTCTTCATACCAAATTTCATCAAAATCGGTTGTGTGGTTTAGGTGTGAAAGCGTAACAGACAGACAGACAGACAGACAGACAGAGTTACTTTCGCATTTATAATATTAGTAGGGATTAAGGCTTACGTTAATCTATTACACGAGTACAACGTCCAGTTTAATGAAAATTTAAAGATAATTACCATAAAGAAAATGTCGACATTAGCCGCGATATAAACTAGTGTTTTTTGTACGACGAAAATTAAACGCGGGCGTTTTAATGAGTATTTATTTATGAAGGCTCTGACGACGGTTTTGTGAATATTTTAAAAGTTAATTCTGTTTTTACGGCGAGATTTCCTTTTGAACTTTTCTCTTACAAAATAAACTAATTACTTAAATACTTTATTGTGTAAATGAAACTTACTAAATGTTCAAATGAAATTGCAGATGTGATTTTATTCTGTGTTTGTCATATTTTTATATTAAATAATAAATATGCTAAAGTAAAGTCTGTAAAGTCAGCGTACAATAGAGTGAAGAATATTTCACATTACCTTGCGGCAACACTGAATTATAGTTATTTTATGGGTTAAATCTATGGAAAGAGAAAAGCCTTAAGGTTTACGAACAACAATACTTCTAGAAAGTTGCTTTGGGGTTGTTTGTTGATTTATATGATTTTTATTTTACAGTATTTACTTACAATGGAAGACAATCATTGAAGGTATAACATGAGTTTTATGTGTTAAAGCAAACATGAAAAAAATCTATGTATTTAGGTATAACGTGCATATGAGTTTTGTATGTAGGTAACCGAGATAGTGTATTTTGGGGACTATTTCGTTTTATGAATGTTTATAATTTTGTTAGGTATTTTTTTTAAACACAAGTTAAACAAATTTCCAAAAAATACTAATTTTAAAACAATCTCTTTTAGTTTCTACACAGTGTCCCTTAGAACCTTTAGGTTTATTAGTTTTATACCAAATTCTAAACCCAGCTGGTCTCAACCTATAAATATGATGTTACTGAATTTCGGTATAAATCATAGCTCCCTTAGGAGGCAAGGGACGAGATTTTCGTTTTAGCGCGATGAATAAAATTGAATATAAACCACCAAATTGTGAGGTAAAATGATACTGTAGCTACTTGCGGATGAAATCCTTTTTATTTTTGGTTGTTATCGTAACTTATAGTGATCTACGTTGCTGGTGGTTATAGGATAATCCCCTAATCTGATAGAAACTTTTTGTGCTCATTTAAGGGTAAAATAAGACATAAAGAAAAAAAATTATGTAGTTACAATATGTATACCTATTCTATTTTATTTTCCACAAAAAATTTACTATAAATTTGAAATGTTCCGTGAATTTGTCGTTTAAACATTTTCCAATAGTTCATACATTGAATACAGTGCACCTCTGAATGCGCTGAAATATCGGAAAACGCTTAAATTTTCAAATCATACAACGTTAACAAAACACCCATCTATTCAATTTGCTGTCAATTTAGTATTCGTTTGAAACATTTTATTAAATTATTCTCAAAAAAATATGTTTTTCTCTTTTAAAATAAGCTTTAATATTCACAAAAAACTTATTATTTCGAAACGTTTGCATCATTTTCATAAGCTCTCGACGTTTGCTCAAAGTACAATATTTTCCTATATAAGTGTCTGCAAACTGCCCTCAAGTAAGACTTGGTATTGAACAATGGTCTCTCTTGAACTTTGAGCTTCGACAGTACAGCGGGGGTTAGCTCCCAGGCTAATTAATCGAGACCAAGTGTCGATAAAATCGATAATTTTCTATAGGAACCTATAGAAATCTGGGCAGAACTAAATTATGTTTAGAATAATTCAATAGTGTAGACGAATTAACTAAATTTTTTTATAATGATACAAACTTAGGTAAAATATTTGGTTTGTTTATACACATAAAAGTTTGTTAAAAAGTCCTTATTTAATTTTGTGTTTTGATAACATTTAGCAATTTTGCATGCAAGATAAATTTAAGTTTTTTTTCGTTTTGCAATAGTTCTAATTGAGTTGTTTTAATAGAGCGGACAATTCAATTTGAAATTTTGATTTTATCGACTGCCACGTTTTTTTTATCGTAAACATGCCAAGTTTTATTAATAAAAAAAAGTTGTCATACTTGTAGAATTATCGTGTTTCATATCATAACTAGTAATACTCTTTTACAGTTTTTCTTCACAAACCATTGAAAACAGTATATCCATCTGAAGCTAAATGAACTAGCTAACATCCTGCGGCTTCACTCACCGCTGTCGGGCGCTTGTTCGTCTTTTGTTAACTGGAAACTGAAGTGGGGCTTGTAACGAACCTGTCTCTCAGACCCCACTGTGACAGTTGTTAATAAACGCTAGCGAATGGGTTAAATGAAATGGGGTAAAACGCTCTATTTGCTTAGTTTGGTTGGGTACCAATGGTAATAGTCTGCTTAGGTTATAACAAACAAGTTAATTTTAATACGATGCTGTATAATGTTTTTTATCAAAAAGTATTTTTTTATGATTAGGTTAGGTATTTCCATTAATTGTATTGTAAACTTTATATAGAGGTACAATACAGTTAATGGAAACGGTTAAAAGTTTCTTATATCATTTTTGAACAAAATGGCAAGTCACTTAAATCTATCTCACATATTAACGAAAGATCGTGCGAAATAACTTTTTCATTTTCTTTCTTAGGAACATCGTATTAGCTTGAACAACACTAATGGACCCCATGCTTCATTTAACGCCTGTTTAGCTCATTAATCTCGCAGATATATATATTTATCTATCGATATTATCTCCGTCATTAACTTATAACTTCTGAACTAAACTCGTAAAACCAATTTATCTCTTAGGTTCTCGTTAAGTGTGAGATCTGCTGTGAATTACGATTCTTATGAGTTGAATTACGTAAAGTGATGTAACTGACTTTAGGATTTTATGAGATTTGAAGTTATTTAATGTGGAGTGGTTGTAAATACCTACGAAGCGCCATTTCTTAGTCAGTTTAGACAATATTTTTCAACTATGTTGTATTAAAAAAAAACAATAGTATGCGCTGGCATTTCATCCGGCGCCCCTCTTGCTTAGGCGCCTGTGTGCGCCGCACACATCGCGCGTATGGGCGGCTCGGCCCTGGATTTTTTAAATCTCACGAAGCGAAAAATAGACCAACAGACATGTATTGCAGTATGAGAGTACAGGAGCATGCAGGATGCATATATTTTAGAAACTTATTCCTTCTTATTACATTAATCTTTTGTTTAAACTGAAAATTGTTTTAACTAGTAGTCAGCTCGGCCTTTGCTCGTTTGAAGTTTTTGACGTAATGCCACAATTTAATTGCTTACATTTTAACTTTACATACTATACCTACAAACAGCCAGACACCGATATCGATTTTGCTTTATAAACTGTAGTAATGATGTAAAATTGATTGTTACAGGTAGAATTCCATACAACCGAGTCAGTGGTGACTGTAGACTGGGAAAACGGCTTCGTCGAGGCATCGGCTAAGGACAACATCAACGTGTCACAAATATTCAAAGAACTGCTCGTCCAAGCCAAAGTGAAGTACAACTTGTCCCCCGCGCTGCGGCGGCGCAGGCGCCAGTCCCTGCCCACGGGGCCCCAGGGCCCCCCCGGGGCCCCCGGGACGCCCTCCAACGCCCCCGTCGTCCCCTCCCCCGCACAACTCGCACATCTACAACAAATAAGAGAACGCCACAACAGTAAACGCAACTCCTGCATCATTTCTTAGATTAACCTCAACGTGTGATAACGCGGTGGTAGAAATACATTGTACTTTATCTCAAACGAGCTCAATATTGGAATATGAAAATGTCAGAGGGTAATTCGGTCTGAGTGAGCTTTGGGTCCTGAAAATCGATTTGGTTGTCGGTCACATAAGAAGATTACGAGGTACGGTCCCATGTGTGGTTGTGTGCTACCAATAACTTTAACTGTCCGGGGAGCTTAGACACACAAGTAACTATAATGAACGAGAAATCATACAAAGCTTTCAGAATATGAAAGAAAAATATGAGAAGAAACCATGTTTTGACCGAAAATAAAATAACAGCTTAACTTTTGAGCTAGTTTCCTTTTAAAATACTTTCAGTCAGTTAAATGATTATAGTTCTTATAAAACTATACCTAATAAAAACTAACTTATTAATATAATTAAGGCACACTGTATTTCTATCATCGGAATTTCAATTACTTCTCTTGATTTAAGTATTCTGAAAGACATCTAAGGTGATTTTGTAACTATTTAAGATAAGTATGATTAAGGTAATCAATTTCTAACTCCAAAACGCATAGAAAGTATTTATTAAAATAAGGTAACATTAAATGAAATTTCCATTTAGCATTTTCATCAAGGTAAGGATGAATTCAGTAGTCTAATTTATGTAACAAAACTTCAGTAATATCGATGTTATATTGCCGATTGAACTTTTCACATGATCGAGTAAGTTTTGTTATTTGAGTAAGGTAGCCAAAGTCAACACATAGAGAACTATATAAAATACTGCAAATACGGGGTTGTTTTATGAGAATTTCTAGCTAAAATCATGAAGGCATGTGGACAGAACCTTAAAATATAACTTCTTTTTTTAATTGTCGACTTTAAAAAAAAACTAAAAACATTTTTTTTTTACAACTTGAGTTTATAAAACTCTTTAAGTATCTTCCGTAGATTAATTAGTAATTGTAATTGTGAACTAAATAACTATAATATATACATTATTCAATGAGAGATGTAATGAAAAGCGAGGAGTAATTACAAAAAGGTAAGATAACAATTTCGTCTTGTGATATGATAGAAATGAATGAAAATTTCCTAATCAATATCTGTTATGTATTAAGGTGACATTCTTAGTTTTCTTGTACATTTTTTGGATTAATTGGGTTACCATAGTTTTAAAATATGATTCAAATATCTGTGTAATTCACTTAATTCGGAGTGACAGAGAGTAAAAAAATGTGAGACTTTAATATTACTGTCCAATGTTTAAATGAATAAGTATAATAAAAAAACTTCGTATACTACATACCTTTAACTATTATAACATAAACCTAATTTAAAAAACGCTTATTTTATAACAACTGGTCCAAACTAGAAGCAAAAAAAAACTATGGTATTTATACCACATATAAAACAAATTTTTGACCTAATAATCTAAGTTTAGAATTGTTTCTTTCCATATTATGTATCAGCTTTCATAACTCGCAGAGAAAAAAAAACATATTTGATAAAATAAAAAAAACATTTTTTTTTGTATTTATAAGACAAGTTTTTTTAACTAAAGTTTGACCTTAAAACTCGCAATGCATAAAACCTTTTTTAAATTTGTTCAATTTTCCTTTAGAATGATAAATTGTCAATCGTAGTTTATACATAATTGATGTGGTTTATAAATCGTTGTTAGTGCCTTCAGTTTTTCTAAACACCAAGTATTTAATCATTTTCATAACTTAATAATAAATTGGTGTGTTTATATTTAAAATTGTAATCCTGAAATCTATGCCGCTATATTTTCTTTAATCCAACAAAATAATATTTACCGATTTAGTAATTTTATAAAAACTGTAATGAAGAATTAAAACAGATTATGGAAGTGCCATACTCGCAAAAAATATTATATTATTTAATAAAAAAAAAAAAAAATTAGTTATTTTTGTTGCACCAATCAGTACATTAAGTAGGCTGTGTGTTATAAATTATATAAATATTTTTGTGGTAGCTTTATATTTACTATTTAATATAGTTATAGAATTATTTATAAATTATCAACTATGACTTGTTTAAAACTAACATAGTTTTGTTATAATTGTGTGATTATTTATTGACCGGTGTAGTCAAAGTTTGCACATGTGGATTTGATCAAAGTAGGTGTTAATATTTATGTTTTACTTCAAAAATATTAAGCTATATGTCAAGAATATTGTATTTGCTAATTTTTCCGAACTTCGGGGTGTATTCACGTAAAAGAACTTTACTGCGGTCGCTTTTAACTGAAAGGCGATTATAATGATTGTTTTATGTGGAACTTTAGGTAAAAGACACATCTTTCGCGTAATCAATAAATCTATTTAATAACTATGAATGCTGTTTCTTTTCTTTTTATGCCCGATGTTACACCCTAAAGAAATAAAGGGATTTCACAGGCGGGTAACCCTCAAATTAGCAACAACACGGAGTATTGAACGTAATTCTGATTCTTGCATAGGCTACTATTTCAGAAAATGCAATATAATCAAATTAAGAGAGTGTATTTTGAAACCTTTCACACTTGGTTAATGTTCTGAGTGGTTTAAAATACAATGAAGGACACTGGATAATACCCTATTAGTGACCAGTACTATTTTCAGAAAGTAAATAAACGGAAGTGGGTTAATGAAACTAGAGCAAACCGGATCTGTAGATAAATAAACGAAATGCCTTTTGATTAATGAGTCTTAGCAGCTCCCCTAGTGGAGTACAATATGCATCAATTCATCATGGTGTCTTTTCCTTCTTAGATTATTCGCTTCCATGACTTTGGGTACAGTCAGAGCAAATATTTTATACATGTTAAAGTTTTTGAGAGTGGTAGAGTCTAGCTGTAGGCTCTGTCTGCAGCGATTACTGGGCTGACTCGACCGGTGAAATACCACCGTCGCACAGAAAACCGACGTGAAGTAGGGACGATGTTCCTGCGTTTCGTTCGGTGAGTGCGGTATCCGGTGCCCAATTTTCTCAAAGCTTAGCAACACACCCCCGACACCCACAGTGTTGCGGGTAGTCATAGGCGGCGGTGATCACTTACCATCAGGTGACCCGCATGCTCGTTTGCTTCCTATATTATAAAAAAAAATGTAATAACTTTGGAGCTATACTTATAGGTGAAATAAAATCATACAGTTAGCGAAATTTGTTTAGAGTTAGGTACGTTTAAATAAAATTAGGCCCGTTGTGATACCTTATTTAAAAGCTTTTGGCATTAGCTAAAATTATAATATGTATGTGTAGAGATAAAGCCGTCGTGTTCTTTGCTCTAGTCTGCTCTGGACACATTCTTAAGAATTAAAGCAGAACAGAATTATTTCTTATTTGGTTACCACTCTATCGTACTATTCACCATAACTAGGACAAAGGAATCCATTTAGCTATAGGAGTAGCATTTTTTTACTTTCTTTGCAGTGTGTACGTAACTGTTCGCACGTAGCTTTTCTTTGCTGCTACGCAAAATAAAACAAACTGAAGAAACAAATAAAGTAAAACATAGTTATATTTAAACTTATTCTTTTTGTTCAGTATTTAGTTAAATCCTACATTGGTTTTTTGAAGTAAGAAATAATCCCTTATTCATATACATTTGCTTATAATATGTTATGTTTCTGTCACCATTATGTGACAGAGTTTATAACATAAAAAAACATACTGGCCGAATTGAGAACCTCCTCCTTTTTTGGAAGTCGGTTAAAGACATATAACATATTATAACTAATGTAGATTTAAAATACGTTAACGTATAAATTAATTTTTACGTTCTAATTCCAGAATAAATACGGTATAATGTTCACTTTTGCATTAAGCTCTAAGTAAGACTAAAATTTCACAGAAAATCGTAAAGTTAATGAGACGTGATCCAATGATGTCGAGAAAACATTAAGAATAAAGAGTAGGTGGCAACGTTTCTGAAACGTATATTTTTTTAACTTCATTTCTTTGAAACAGAATTGTCACATCGATAATATCGTACTTGACTAAGTTGAAACAACTTATATGTACATAACTACTTATAAGGAACATATACAAAGTGCTCGAACCATTTACTAATTGAGTATCTTAATAATGATTAATTTACATATTCGCTAGCGCAAACCGAAGTCTGTTTTCCTTAGAAGTTTGCTGCAAGCTTCCACTACACCGATCTTTGAAGACTGAAGTAAATCGATAATTGAGCAATGTACTGGTAACGTGCTACCTACTTAATGTTATGATAATTAACAATAATTTTATACAGGAAAAGGTGTAAGCAAATTAATTAAGTAAGGTTTTGATCTCAAGGCTTCATTTCGCTGTATGAAAAACAACCAACATAATTTTAAACACAGAATCGACATTTCAGGTAATACTTTTTTCATTTTGGGTTGTGTGCAAACATAGACAGAAACTGTTTTTTATTATGTTTTGTTTTTATTGCAGCTGCACAAAATATTTCAAAATGATGTTTATTTATACACGTAAAGCAAAGTTCCAGACAGATTCATTAGAACAATGAATGCAGTTAAGATAGTGATGTACTCCAACAAATTGTCTGTAGGTAACCTCTTGATAGTGAAGTACTTATGCACAATATTGCTAGTGATGGGTACCACTTAATTTTAATTAACCTTTGGAAACTATGAGCGACTACACAATAAGCTAGCTTAACTCAGCATAGAAGGTACGTTATTACTTCAACAGACTTCATAAAAGTAGATATTTAGAACCTTAAATTACAGGTATAAAACCTAATGGTTAGGTATTTAAATACAAAGGTGGTTCAATGGGACTTATAAACGATATGATAGTTCAAAGTTGTGTTTTTTTTTTATAATACAGCAAAGCAAACGAGCATGCGGGTCACCTGATGATAAGTGATTGGGCACCGGATATCGCACTCACCGAACGAAACGCAGGAACATCGTCCCTACTTCACGTCGGTTTTCTGTGCGACGACGGTGGTATTTCACCGGTCGAGTCAGCCCAGTAATCGCTGCAGACAGAGCCTACAGCTATACTCTACCACTCCTAAAAGGTTGTTGCAACAATATGTTTTTTAAGTAACTAAAACTTTATACTACCTATGGATCTCAGCCAGCGTGACAATTAAAACTAAACTAATAGTTGAAACTCAGTCTAGATACGTTTGTAGGTTAGGGTATTCGTTTTATAACTATATAACTGTAAAGTTTCATCCAAATCCGTCCAGTAGTTTTTACGTGCAAGAGTAACAAACATCCATCCATACATACTCACAAACTTTCACGTTTATAATATTAGTAGTAGGTATTATAAAAGAGCAGAAACTTCAATAGTACTTCAATATAAGAAATAATCCATCCATATAAGAAAAGCGTACTTAAATCAATTTATTTTTTTAAGAATTATTATTTACTATTTTTCATGGTGTATGTGAATAAATTGACTAACCGAGTAAATGCTTCTTACGTTACCTACAATTATTTAACAACCGCCCAGTCTTCATACAAGTTACGAGTTTCTTCCAAGTTGTGATTACATCGGGCTAGACTTCGGCAAACGTCTGAAAAAGCTATCTCTATAAACATAGATACATAGCTATAGTAGATAACAGTAATACAGTAAAACAAGGACTAACTTATCCTGAGGCAAAAAGCTATTTTGTTTAAGACAGCATTTTTCTTGAAGTTGTTGCTCGCGACAAGATATAACTTTTTTAAAAGACACAATTTGTTTGTAGTTTATAATTTTTTCAAAGTTCTTGTTACATACACAAGAACCGTAGACTCTTGAAAACCGAGACACTTTAAATTACTACAAACGTCAACTTTTATAAGCTGAGTAAATAATAAGTATGTATTTCTTAATAATAAAAAAACCTCAAAATAAATATATACCCTCCTACCTACCATAACCTTAACAAAGCCATCTACGATTTTATCATTGCCACCCTTCACATTTGCCTTTGTTTCCCCATTATCCCCGCTGAGCACCACTGTCCGTCTCGCGAGGTCTCGAAAGGGCACAATAAGGGTTTATCTGGTATTCGCAGGGACACGATCGTCACTTGTTGCGCAGCTCCAATCGATATTCCAGGGCTTGGCTGCAACCTCCGCCCGCCGACAGATAGGGCTGCGTGTCGCTGAATGCAGGTTTTGAATGATAGAGGTATAAAGGCGAAGGATAAAGGTATAAAGATGTTTAAGAGTGCTTGTAGTTGTGTGTTTGTTAAAAGTTGTATCGAGCCTTATGATAAGTTTATTAGCTTTATTGTGATTTTATTACTGTTAAATGTTGTTAAAATGTCAATTGAAAATGTAAGAAAATTCTAATGCATATTCTAGCGTCAAGAAGCAATTTTAAGCGGATATACAATGACGCACTTAACACAAACAAAGGCGTAATAGAAGAGGTAGCATATACCTATATAAAAACTAACAGCTGTCGTCTTCCACGTTATTCCGATAATACAAACCTAATGACCAAGTAATTAGGTGTCTAGACCCATAAATAACAAGGTACCGGTTCGAATCAAGCAACATTAGCAACAGTTTGGCAACCCTAATTGATGAGGTGGCCTCACGTCCCGAATCTCTCCTCGGTCCGAGGCACTGAAGCGACAAAAAACCGGTTAATGGACATCGTCTTTCATTCCAAAGGGATTCCAGCTTCCGCTTGTAGAAGTTGAGTGATTTACTATTTATTCGATTGGATTCGTTAAATTTATTTTCGCATATACCAATAGTGGATTTGTAAAATGTATTATTCGAAACTTCGCATTTTTTATTCTAATAGCATTAGGTAATTTTATGTGACAAATCGTAACTCGTCAAAGTTGCTATCGTTTTCTAAGAACGTAACGTGGATCGTAAATAGTTTTTCCCATTTATTTTATCACCCCCATTATATTAAACGTTTCTTTGTTATGGATAGAGAAAAAACATATGGTTTGTAGCTGAAATGTTCCTATATAAAATATATAATAAACATTATTACCTAATATAAGAAGTAGTATAATAACTGCCTATAGGTACCTACCAACTCTGCGTTTATTCAACTTAAAAAAATCCCAGTTGTGATTGTTTTTAATTGTATTTTCAAGATTGGCTAAAGTGTTATCTACAACAAGCGCAATCAAATATTTAGAAGTTAGCGAGAGGTCGGTACAACTTAGATTATTAACTCTAATTGAAATATGGAACTCGAAAGTACCATCTAAGGTAGGCTGAAACTTTTCTCATTTAAGTAACGAAAGGCTATAAACATTCGAATAAGTACCAGCACATTTCTTTGATATCTTTTTCTGTGGAATTTCCAAGCTTTTTCTTTTGAATGCAGGTAGGTGTTTTCTCTGGGAGATAAATGTCGGATTGCTCCCCGGGTTCGGTTATCGCTTTCTGAAAAAAGCAATCTTTCCGATTCCAATATCTCTTTAAGCCACGTCATCGTTTCTTCTCAAGTTTTTATTCAATTGATGTGGAATGAGTGAATTTTAATGAAAATTTTGAAGCTATTTCGATGATGGGTGTGTGTTTTTTGGCTGAGTGTGTTTTGTTTGGTTTTGTAATTGGGTTGGAGGAGTTGAATGCCATGTAAGCACGGTTTGTGAACATTCATTTTTTTGTCAATAACGATTGTACCTAATGGCTTTAATACGAGTACATTGGTAGAACTAGTGTAAACCCAAAGATATTTGATGGTCCCGCAGAAATCAAGTCTGTGTTTTAGTATATATGTTACGACTAATACCCGAGGTGCGGTTACACCTAGTTTTAGCCGGTTAGAAGTCTTTTTAATATGGAAAACTGTAACAAAAAATATATTCCTATAAATACAAAAACTGGCTTCAATCATGAGTCGACGGAGTCCTAACCTAACCTAACCTATTGATGTTCTAACCGGCTAAAACTAGGTGTAGCCGCACTTCGGGTATTAGCCGTAACATATACAAATATGAGTGATTGGCTAAAAAGTTAATTGAAAAAATCGCATTCGAAAATTCAAATTTAAATTTTTTGCCCATCCCTTGTTGCATATTTCATATTTGCTTTAGGTTGATAGCCACTCATCCTGATTGACTATATAAGTCATATAGTTACGCGTAATATAGTGATTATATACAGTCAATCATTGTTATATATGTGTATTCGTTTCATGATGAGATCTAGGTAAAGAGAAAACACTGAGCGAAGCTGTTAACTTTATGAGCACATAAACTGTGATGGCCAGACGAGACTCAAGACCGCTTGACCGCAATTATTAAACGTAAGTCGGTGTTATACCATTAGGTATATGAATAGAAATACATATACTTTGGTAATTAAGAATTTATAAGGGTTTGTACTAGTATTGTTTTAAAACTGGAAAGAATCGGAGATGATTTAAGACAATTGTGTTTGAAAAAATAATTTAATTTCTGTTATGCATTCCATAACAATATACCTAAACCACACATAAACATATCAAAATTAGGTAAACATCTAAAAAAATCAAAATGAGTTAGTAGTGATGAGTTAAACAAGGTAAACTATACGGATTATGTACGCAATTAAAGTAAAGAAATATATGCAGCTTGAAATTGCGAAGCAAATGAAAAATCAGCACCAAATAGAAAGATTTACGAACCAATTCAAATCTAATAAAAATAAGATATACAAAGTTTCCGATATCCTTTATTGAAACAACGACAGACGGACTCTGAAATAAATTAAAAGCACAATGTAAACAAAAACTATCAATTGCAAAGAGGTAAACAACTGGTGAACAAATAGGTAATGGGAATTCTTCTGAGGGAATAAAAACTTGCAAACAGGGAACAGCGAGCGACCAAACTGATAGAAATAGTTAGTATTCTATTAAGAAGAATGTATGATGACGACATTAACGACACCCTAATAATGTTGATACGTGATGCTAAAATAAAATGATAAGATTTTTTTTATTTCTAATCCGTAAATTTCATGGATCGATTAAAACTAAGTTCTAACGTGTTTGCCAATAACCTTAACTTAACCGTTATGGGCTGACCATTAATCACGTGTAGCTCGAAAGGGGGGGGAGGGATCCATAAAAAATCACGAAATATACCAAGAAGGGGGGGGGGGGGGGCTAAAGAAATATATCACGTGTATTTATTTTTTGGACAAACCCGTACAAAATACTAAAATTAGATGATACTTGTACCAGTATTTTATAAATATACAAACATGATTCATTGCTAGTACGAAAAAATACACGTAATATAAGGGGAGCCTTAAACCTCACCATGTATCTATCAAAAATGAAAAAATACACATCACGTGATTAATGGACGGCCCTTATTACAGATGGCGTCTGAGGAGCAGCGGTTAATATACTTGACTGCGATGGGCCCGGGTTTGATTCCCGGGTCGGGACTCAACCCAAAAACATTAAATGACTTTTCGAAATTGGTTTGAGTCTGGATGTAAGTAGATTATCCTCAAATTTATTGTGTGGTATCTATTAAATACAAGTTTACATTTAGTTAGGGCCCCTTAGTTCGTGTGTCAGTGTAGAGTTTTTTTATTATTATAGCTTTGTTTTAATCACAGTGCCTTACAATTTAAATTCAATGATTAGTCCCATACAATAAATATTGACTGTAAGTTAATCATTTTTTACGAATTTTAATATAGTTGAGGCACAAAAAAATTTTTTGGATATCTTAGACGGCTCTAGACAATACTTTTGTACTTATCAGAGGCCCTTTCAGCCCGGGGCGATTGGGAATTACCAAGTCTTGTATCATTATTGAACCATCAACCTAGATACCCACATGATACAACAAATATTATCTATAAGAAATTGTGTTTAGATATTTGTTTCTCACTCATGCAAAAATAAATCGATGGACAATCCTACTAATATTATAAACGTGAAAGTTTGTAAGTATGTATGGATGTTTGTTACTCTTTCACGTAAAAACTACTGGACGGATTTGGATGAAACTTTACAGTAATATATCAGTTATACATCGGAATAGTATAAAGGGTACTTTTTACCACGGGAAAACTTCTCATTCTTACGGGAAACCGACTTCCACACGAACGGAGTCGCGGGCGGCCACTATTATAACATAAATAGGATAAAACCGCAAGGTTGAATCTAACATGTACTAAGACATACGTGTTAATTAACTAACCTTATGTATGAGAAAAACACAATATTTATTAATAAAAGTGTGCCTTTATTACAGATATTAATATAAAACCTTATCTCAAGCTCGCACGCTCTCGCTAAAACACGTCAATTTATGTCTAGAGAAATATCTTTTTTGTAAGTTACCTTTTGTTATTATGTTATTGTTCTTGTATCAAACATATCAACATACATTCTACTATATTCTCTTGAAATCATAAAGGGTAGAATGGGTTCAAAAGGGCCGTAGGTGATTCAGATAACGGGCAACCTGTGACTGGAGCTAGCTCGCTTATTTAACAACAAAGCAACTTTGTTGCTTCGTTTTGTTCATCCATTTAATCACCCGTTACTATAAATTAACAGCTAAAGTTTCTAATTGGTTTTTTTTTTCTATGTTGCTCAGTGGGTAGGTACTCTTATTATGTACCTAAGGTTATGTTATCTTGAATGACTGATACTATCATCATCATCATCATCCGCCGCCAGCCCTTCACTGCTGGGCATAAGCCTTGCTCATAGATTTCCAGAGCTACCTCTTAGATAAGATAAGATTCTACTTAAATCAAAATGTTAAGAATGTAGCGGCAAAACACACACTTCTGACACTTCATAAAACAAATTAGTACTAAATTTAAGTATTTACTACATCACGCTTATAATAAATGAGTACCTTCTTATTTTCTACATCTTAAACAAGTTTTTTCTAAGTAAAACCTTGAAAGTGGTTGCAGATTACTTGCGGAACACTCCTTACTTAGCGAGAGGCTTTGTTGCTTTCAGTCTACCTCTTAACCTGAATCAACATACCGCTTGAAAGGTGTGATTGAGGGTACCAACGTGCCAAATTGAATTTTAACAGTACGTTTATAAGGCGAAATAAATCCGCTTAGTAATAATATAAGTTTGCATTTAAGACTGTGAATTTTTTAAAAATACAAAGCGTTGAAAATTATTCGTTCACCCAAGGATGCAAGTGAGAAACGAAAAATATTATTTTGTATAAAACTATTAAACGTTGTATTTCAATATTTAAAAAAAATTAATGGGTGGACAATCCTTATCATTTAGGGGTATGAAAAATAGATAGCAGCCGATCCTGAGATCTACTGAATATGCATATAAAATTTGGTAAAATGTAGTGAAGCCGTTTCGGAGGAGTAAGGTAACTAACATTGTGACACGAGAATTTTATATATAAGAATAACGTAAGGTAAGGAAAGGAATCAAGTCAATAAGACATAAGAAGGTAGGAAGTCATTATCTGGAAGGTACATAAGCGTTGAGCTTATGAAAATAGGTATATATACCTTAATAAATAAAGTAAATAGGCCTCTGAAAGCCTGTAAGAACCTAGCACGAGAATAAAACGTCTCTATTATCGTAAAAGTGAGGTGCGAAATGTTAATGCTGAAATCCTTTTACGTATCCCCTGATAATATTTACTCTTCGCTTCTGCAGAGTTGGTTGTCGATAGTCATTCGAAGGTAGCTTGTGTCGGGATAATAAATCGCTTTTTGTGAGTTTCTGAAGGTTTGAACACTTGTTCACTAAAGCGAAATAGGTTTGTGTTGTGACGGTTAACGGTGTAGATATTGTGACATCTCCTTTATATTTCTTAGGAGACCCAAGCAAATAGTCGCACGTTCTTGTGGTATTTCTGTACAAACAGGGTGCCGTTTGACATATTATTTGGTTTACAAAGGTTATTGGTGTTGGGGACTATTCGCGTTTTGGGAAGGTTTATAGATAAATTAGTAGAGGAATTTCCTAACGTTTCGAAGCTTTTATGGTATAGGTAAAAAAAATAAAAATATGGTATTTTCCTTTTTCTTACTTAGGTTACTAACTATTTTTTAATTTAACAAAAGAACCGTTGTCATAAAGTTCTGACACAGGTTATGAAACAGAACGGAATATGGGTCTTTACTTATTTATTAATATCTCGTCCAGCTTTTGTAGTAGGTAGGTACTTACACCGCAGTGTAATTAGCTTGCAATCAGAGAACTTCATCCTTGGAACAAAATAGCCTTGAAATGGAATTCAGCGAAGCACCTCTGAAAACCAAATCCAGTGTTCCGCAGCGGCATAATTAATTCACTTAATTCTTTGACCCAAAACTTTATATTCAAAATGGCGGCTGGTGTCAACAATTTTAAAATGTTAATCAAAGCGAAACGCCTCTTCCAGTAAGAATATTTTATTAATTTTATGTCAATTTCCTATTCATAGCAATATCCGGTGGTTCGCTCTTGTTTTGTTTTATTAAACTATTGACAGAGAAAAAGGTTATCTATTGCCTTTTCAATAGCGTTTAAAATAAAAGGCTGCTGTATATACCAAGCAGTGAAATTGGAAGTCTCCAGAAATAGTCGGTTCTTGCTTCCCGCAGCTGCGACTACGCAGTCTCTACGAGCATATTTGTTGAAATGATCGAGCAAATAAACAAAAGAGTGTAGTCTATTTTCGCTTTATCCTACACAAGGGTCCTGAGAGACAGGCTATCTAGGTCGCAACTGGAAACTAGACTGGGAGAGTAAATAAAAGATAAAATGACACAATGTGCCTATTTTTAAGTCTTTCATATCTGTACAATGGTACTGAAATAGAATGATATAAAGGTTAATCTAGTGAAAGAATCTAAAATGAAAACAAAGTTATTACTGCTAGGTACTGGGTTACTGCTAGGTACTGGCGTTCTGTCGAAGCTACAACAGGATAACCTGTGCAGACAATAGTTTGATAAAAAATGTACATAATGTGACTTTTTGTTAAGTGTATAACATAACGGTTGTATTCGCACTACCTTAGAGCGCACTACGTACAGGTAAAGACATCAAACAGCGAGATGTGGTTCCTTTTTTAAGGTTTCTCTTCAATTATTTGAATATTAGATACAAATAATATAGGTAATCACCCTCATTAGACGACTAATGTTTTACAGCTGCAGCAAATGTTACAACTCACATTAGACTGAAAAATGACCTCAGCTTTAAATTGCTTGTCTAATAGTACCGAGCCAGCCATGTTGAAAAAAAGAGAATTTTAGGAATACTCTCTGTTATGCTCTTTCTCTTTGTTGATCAGCATTAGAGCTATTTTGCTAGACGTAGATTTAATATTAAAAAACCTATTTTGACTTTATTTTTACAGTCGCCAGTACTATAAAGTAATTATGTATCCCGCCCACATAATCCGTTATGCCATCGATTCGTCGTAGGCAGTGGTACATAATGTGCACAGCGCTATTTCGGTTCGGTTGAGTCGTTGCAAGCTCCGGCGGCCAAATTACAGGACTGCGGGCTAACCGCATTCCATCGGTCATGTGGTAAAGGCGGGGGTGCAGTTCAAGCGGGGATCAATATCAATAGTTTATAGAAATGAAAGGGAAATAGTAGGTAGGTGATATAATTGGACTATAAATAAAGTTTGTAGCTAAAAAAAATCATCTTTAAAACTGCGCAACGGATTTTGATGTGCTTTTTTATAGATAGAGTGATTGAAGAGGAAGGTTTATATGTATAATGGACACTGGAAAAAGATACTAAGCAATTTAAAGCGATTGTATTTTCAGATTTATAACTAAAAATAAAGTATTTTACTGGTAACCCGCCCGAGTTTGGTCGAGAACTTGATAAACTTTTCATTGAATTTTTATATGAATTAACGCATTCTAAAAAAATATACCTTAGGTGGTAACGAATAAGTTATCCGATATATTTACAAACAGACGAGTAAGCTGACTTTCATGACTACTCATTTTTTTTCACAGACAGTTACGAAAGTTGTCATATAGGATTGACAGAGACAAAATATGGTTCCACTTAAAGGTTTAGCTTTTTCATTATCATGGTATTTTTGCATTAACATCTTCTACACCCGCTGTCAACAGCACCACACCCCGGGCTGTATGTCCCCGCGGCTGCCGCTGAACGCTTCATCGATGCGCCACGCTTTGTTATACATTTCGTATCGCATTTCCACTTTTAATGACAAAAACCTTATTTTGAGGCAGTCATTTTGGGCAAGGTTTAGAAATTTTTAGGCGTTGTTTTACAGTTGCTTATACCTACTTAGAGATAACCAGAACGTATCAGTAACACAAAAATACTTTAGTGCAATGTCTAAGACCATGTCTACTATAATTAACACAAAGGCTTTGTACAAAGAGATTAAAGTCTTTAGCTTTCTTTCTAACATAATTGGCTTTAACCCGAAATAACCCAGTTGTAATTATTTCATAAATATTTCCTTAACGAAAATATTATATAATAAAAATATGATATAATTTAATTTCGTATATCAAAGCAAAGCTGCACAATATTTGCATATGCTTTCCTTGGACTGTGTTTGTGTAAACCAAACGAGCTTATCTCAGCTTACAAAGAGATTGTGATATATTGAAGTTACTATATTCATATTTTAGTTAAGCTGGTTTTGTAATAAATTATATTAGAAACTTGTGTGACTCCGTTCGCGTGGAAGCCGGTTTCCCGTGGCAATGAGAAGTTTTCCCGCGGTAAAAAGTACCCAATGTGTTATTCTAATGTATAACTTATATTACTGTAAAGTTTCATCAAAATCCGTTCAGTAGTTTTTACGTGAACGAGTCACAAACATCCATACATACCTACTCACAAACGTTCACGTTTATAATACGAGTATTAGTAGGATGATGAATAGCTTATTTTATCAACTGGGTTTCCTTTGAAACTTGGGCATCATTTTTCAGAAGCTTTACGTATGTACGTTAATGTTCTTTTAAATATGAGTTTCATGTGGTACAAGATTGAACATTCATTTTCAAGGAAAATTATTAGTAGCTAGAAATTCATGCAATGTAAAAATAAAGTTATATTTTGTAACATTCTGTAAAAGTGAATGTATTACATATTTTAGTGTATAAATGAGTAGAATATAATAAAACAAAGTTCGCAGAGAGCTGATAAAATCTACATATAAAATTGCACATTAATAAAACTGCTTACGTAACCTGCAGGGCTATTATGTAAAGTTAAAATGGTGATGACGCTGATCTTAGATAGGTTGTTTCATTTAATCTGATTTATTAAAAAAAATACATATTATACTGTAATAGATTACAAGCTTTTTCCCGCGGCTTTACATACGTTAACTTTAGATTCAAATATTTAAAAAAAAATGTTTACAAATTCTATTTTAAACACCCCATGTTACATAATGCTGTTTTACATATATGAATGTGCTTTATTCTTAGCTCCGTCAAGCTTTTCAGAAAATCATACCTATTTATTTGATTTACTTCAGTTATCCCTGTAATTACATATACCTGTATAGATGATACGCCTTGTAAATAATTTGCCCACGAAGGTACAGTAAATAATGAAGGTAGCTTTGTAATGTATGTGATCACTTGTTGCGTGGTGGCCGCAATCAATAGTCCGGTGTACACCTGCAAACAGCTGTACACTCTACAACACTCAGTCTCTATTGCATACAGTAGGTCCCTAAGAAATAATATTTAAAAGTTCGTGTCCTGTTCTTTAAAAACTAAAAAAAAACTAGTTTGGTCTTAGCAAATAACCTAAATGTTTTTAGTTCAGTAACGGCCGAAACCAATATTCTACTATAGTTAAAACCTTGGTAATTGGAAACTGCTAGTTTTGTTTTTAGTGACGTCTTTCTGTCATTTCCATATCAACAGCTATCTACCATTGAGGCGCAAAACATGGATAATAGTTACCATAGTTACACAAATAACAAGGCATCAATAAAGTCAATAAAGAAAACATTAAAACAGCAGTAATAGCCGTTTGCACTAAACTTAAGAACATCCTAACTTGTTTAAGCTACTCCTAATGAAAAATTGGTTTGCGCTAACCTTAGGTCATACCTCAACCCACTTAGGCATTTCCTAATTTTAGGAGCCCGTTTATGACATGCTTAAGGCGTTAAGAAACGCCTTAGTTTTTTTTTTCGTAGAACATTGAACATATCTCTCAAATAAATGTTTGTTTTGAGCCGGTTTTGCAGATCTTCAGCTTTTTCGTTCACAAATAAATTCAATTATATTTTTAATTACTCGTTTAGTTTGCTAACTAATAATACCTAGTTGTCATCCAGAAATAAAACACGCACGTTGTACGACAATGCTTCAACTTCAAATGTGAGGGTTGATGCATACATCAAGAAATATAATACCCCTCTACTGACAGCCAGTCTCAATAATCCATCTATCAGTGACTGTTAGGCACTACAGTAGTAACATGAACCATTATGCATCTCAATACACGTAGCAAGCGGTTGGTATGCGATGAGAGTAACTGATACTATCATTTACATATACCTACAAACTTTGAAATTAAAAATCGGAGTATTATTAAAATTTTAAATAAAAACGTAAATTATAGCTTTATAATTTATGATGACTTTTACCGTAATATAATTTGCAAATATTAGGTACTGTGCTGTGCACTGATTTGACAACTACTGTTTTTGAGCAACGCAGAACTAATATAAGGCTTCTGAACAAGACCAGCATAAACGTATTATTAAAAAAACCTTTTGATTTCTCAAAAAACAGTGCTTACGTCCTCTAACCCACAAACAATATTTACAGAAAATCACACAGTAGCGTTGACGTAGACATTTTACGTTTAAAATTAAACAACACTGATAAATGTGTACAAATAAATAACTTTGCTTCTTAATCTAGCTTTTGGAAATAAATGTTCTGGCTGCGGGGTTTATTCTCAGGATCTGTGCGGTCTTATAAATGACTACATGTCGTCTGTTTTTACTTTATACCCAAAAGGAATTTGAAATCAGAAATAAGTGTTTACGGTAAATCTTACTTACTTGAGTTATGTCTTACAAGATGTTTTCTTACTTAATTTTATAAAAATAATAATTTTAATTATTATTAAATTTACTTAATTTTATAAAACCTTAAGTAATTGAAGATAGATACAACCCATTTTTCACATATAGGTACTCTGCAGATCATACAAATAGATAGTTTAGATTATTTATAATAAACCGATTTACAAATACGGTTTTAATAGATTCATTAATAAAAAATATGGTATAACAGGTCAGTTCGAGTATCACCTCTAATATTGCCATCGGAATATTGATTGTTCATTAATCCAGTAAGGGCTTGGACCGTACAAGTACGTAAGTACAATTGTATAATCTAAGTCCATCAAAATAAACAGAACTATTTCGGTACTTTCTATATATAAAGGGATCAAAGCTTGCAAGTTAGTATGTAAAAAGTAAGAGTTATCTATTAAAGCTATTTTTAAATAAACTTATCAGGAAGAGACATCGGCTACTTACCTACTCTTTTTTTTTCAGAATGATGTAAAAAATCATGTAAAATAAAATATATAAATAAATATAATACAAAGAGATAGCTAATTATTCTTCGCTCCTACATTGTAGAACGGTTCCTACATAACATACGGGTCTACAATACAAATCCCTGCGAAATTGAGATAATCGCAGCTCGAATACACGGTGAGATGTGCACCGGTTCTTCCATAATTGGGCCTTTCCTCTCAAAAAACCTTTGACTAGCACAATACAGGAGAGTTTTACACGCGAACAATTTACAATTGATATAATTATTGAGGAATTTTCGTTTAAAAAGGTTAATTGTGTCTTTTAAACGTTAATCGTTGGTCTGGAAGCTTACAGGAGACGCAAGAAAATTAAGAAGACATTGGAAAATTGAGAGGTCTCAGAACAAAGTTTTAGGAATGTCAAATTGTTATTCTAACACAGGCATTTGCCTGAAGATACGTATTTTACTATGTCACATAATTATTCTCTTTTTAACTTATTTACTGAACTCTGAAACTTTAAACACAGGAGGGTTTCAATCAATGACCCGAGGTCGTCAGATCAACACTGACCTTTGATCAACATTGGCTTTCATTTCAATTGTTATTGGTCGGTTGTAACGCTTTTTTTTGTAGCTATAGGGGTCTGGAGAAGAAGGTAGCGACATCTAGTTTGCGAGGTCGTATTTTCTAACTTCAGTTCCAATATTTGATATCAAGTTGTTACTTGCAACAGATAGATGGCGTTAGTTGTGTCATTCCTATTGCCTGATTTGTTTTAGTTGATGAGTAAGATTTTAATTTCTTCAAAGGAGAAATAATAATTAATAAATAAATATAAAATGATAATTTATTATTTTAAACAAGATATTTCATTCTGAGCTTATTTTGTCTTGTTTTGAGAAAGTTAGTTTTCGCGTTTGTTAATTCGGTAATTTCTGTTGGTAACATTCGGTGCCTCCATTTTACGAGCCCTTTTCTTGTCAACAATGGTTGGAGTCAGACGCTTTGTCGTAATTTCTTGAGAAGATGTGAGGAGTGTACAAATTAAGCAGTGTTTCATCTTTAAATGGCTTTTTAAGTCATTCTTATTAATATTTATTATTGGTGAGTTTCTTCGCTGGTGATTTTTTTCTTCAAACTTTGCTTTTTCAAAGACGGCGTGTTAACATTTTCCATGCTTGTTTGTTCTTAGGCTTTGCTTCGTGCCTGCCACTAAAATCAACATGCATCCCTTTAAAGGATTGTTGTATTTCATTTAAACCCAACGATGTTGGTAAGTAATTTGCTGATCTTCCATCTGGTTAGTCTATTTTGCTGCGGCATGTGATGTAATATTTTGTATCTTTTGTTGCAGGGTTTTTTTTTTTTTTTTTTATTTTTTATTTTAGTTTAACCTTTAATTTAGTTCTTGATATTAATTTCAAATATGGACCATTGAACTTTTTCCTGCTTCTGCACCAACGGTGGTATCCATATAAAATTACCACACTTGCTATTTAACCTCAAGCATTTCACAAGCACCATGTTTTCTACTTCACTTTAATGGATATTAATTGCTAAGCCTCAATGTTAATATGCACCAGCGCATACAGCTTTGGTTCTTCTAATACATCCATCACACCAGTACTACATAAGTTAAGGTAAAATTGTAACTATTCATAATATGTCTAGCGTTAAGTGAAAGACCTTGATGTAAAATATTGGTTTATTATGACTTTATAAAAATACTCGTTTAGCACTTCCCCTTGCTCTGTTGTAAACAAATTATCCAAACAATAAATTGTTAATAATCTATTTTAACCTTTTATTTCATAGGTGTATCTGAACCTCGCTTGCATGAGCAGCGGATAGGCGTCCTTAAAATTTAAATTAGTCTGCTTGCTCATCTCTAGGCCTAACGCTCCCACAACCCTGTTAGATAGGTTCTTTTTTGTCTCATAGCTCAAGCCGAGCCCAGGTAAGGTTGCAAGTGGCGTACCCAACGTGTGGCCTAGAGAGTTTCAGATACCCTGTGAAATTTCTTTTGTTTTAAAATCCTTTTGGTAACTAGATTTTTTTTTGGAAGTAACTGTTGTAAGAATTGTTTTACAACATATTAACTTTAATTATTATAAAAGTGTATGCTAACTTGTTTTCTTTTTACAGCTTCAAACTTTGTTATTGATAAGTTAATAATGATTGTTTAAGCAAGTAAACAAGGTGTGACAAGGTACTGTTAATTTATATGTGAAGTGAAACTGTCTTGAGGTAATTCTTTTTATTATTTTTACTGAACAAAAGTTATTATAAATTTTAGCATTTTTGTGTACAGTCACAAACAAAACATAAGTACATTTTTGCAATCTTATAAAATTGTAACTCAGTGTACTAAAACTTTAATATTTATTTTAGTAACTATAATTACTCTTAGTTTTGTGCTTGAGTATAGGCATTAATTTTCTTTTATTAGCATTGCAATCTAATAAAATTGTAATTAAGCTAACTTTAAATAGATCACCCATCTCGTTATTAAGTGACTATTAAACAAATAGAAAGTTAATCTTGCCTTATATAACTGGTATTTTATAAACTTTTATTTTAAATTAGATCACTACAACTTTGTATAAGTGACTATATAATTACATAGACAATTAAGTTTGTCTCATTCTTAATTAGGAACTTTTACTTTTGAATTGAACAATTCCTTTTAGGAGTTTGTGATCTTTTCAACCTTTTATTTTTTATTACTTTTTCAAGATGCCGATTGGTTGTAATGTCAACTTTTTATTGAAGGATGAGCTGATTCACGAGCTGACCATCAGGAATATTCCAGCTAATTCTGATGAGACATGTGAGGTACTTCGTGGATATCTCAGGAAGTCTAAACAACTTGCTCGTCGGGGTAGTATCAAGCTGTCATCGAATCCCTTGTTGCTTGATCCGGAGAACGAGTTTAAGGTACTGTCTCCTAAGGCTAGTGAGCTCATTTCTCAATTATCATCAGGTGATCGTACTGATGCTAGACGTCCTCGTCTGCTAGGTCGGATTAACTATTTATTGAACCGATTGTCGAAAATTGTTGAGCCATCTGAGGACCTTCTCTCCTTAAGAGCGGCACTAGTTAAATGTTTGTCTGAACATGAAGGTGACTCTAGTTCCTCGGAGTCAGAAGTCGAGGACCAGAAACGGTGTGGTGGTCATAGGATTGCTATTCAAAGCCCCCCTGTTAAGTTTAATTTACTTTCTTTAAATTTAAAGTTTAATGGTAGCACATGTGTGCGTACTTTTCTAAATAGGTTAGATGAGTTGAGGTTAGCTAGACAGATTCCTGTCGAAGTAGTATTTGACGGATTTGTTGACCTGTTGGATGGACCTGCTCTAGACTGGTACCGCGCATATAGAAACAACTTTTCTTCTTATACCCAATTAATTGATAATTTAAAGCTCGATTTTGATTCACCTGACTATGACTACTATTTACGAAAAGAGATAGAATCTCGGACTCAAGATAAAAAGGAAACCCTTACGGTTTACCTAGCTTCAATTCTAGGTATGATTTCTCGTTTAAATAAGCAGATGTCTGAAGATGAAAAGCTAGATATTATAATGCGTAATATTCGTCCGGAATATCGCTCAGCCCTTACTTTGACTGATGTAAAATCTATAGACGATTTGAAAATGCTCGGTAGAAAAATAGAATTAACTAAAATAAGAAACGATAATTTCGCAGAACCGGCGTTAGGTAAAAATACCGTCGTAAATTCCAATTCTAGACCTCCTTTTAATAAGGCTAGAAATGACTTTCACAATTCCAAAGTTTCTTCTTTAAACTTGCATTGCTATAGGTGTGGTAGGAATAACCACAATACTCCACATTGCCGAGTTAGTAAAGAGTTAGTCTGTTTTAAATGCGGTTTTAAAGGGGTTAAATATCCTGACTGCAAAGTTTGTAATAAGTCAAAAAACTAATTAGTTTGGTCTCTGGTAAGAAGCCCGAATCAGAGACCACTGTCTATTTTAAACCTGGTAAAAATGATTTTAGGCCATATCTTACGGTTAAAGTGTTTGGAGTTAATGTTTCTGGTTTACTTGATTGTGGAGCTAGTTGTTCTGTACTTGGATTAAGTGCGTTTAAACTTTTCAGAAAATTAAACATTCCTGTTTTAAAATTTAAGGAACCTAGAATTTTGACAGTAGCAAGTGGTACTAAGCTTCTTTGTAATGATTATATGGAGGTACCCATACAATACTTAGGTAAAGTTAAAATTATACAGTTTATTATTCAATCTGAAATTAATGTACCCATTCATTTCGGTGTAGATTTTTGGAAGGCATTTAATATAGCTCCAGATGTATTAAAGTGTATACCTACTTATGATTCTAACATAGATGTTAATAGTTTAGACGTTGTTCAGGAAAATGGTTTAAAAGACTTTAGTTCTTTGTCTAATAATGAAAAGTCTCAAATAGAAAAAATTAAAGCTTTGTTTAGTAATATTGATACTTCGAAGGTAGGATTAGGCCGAACTCATTTAACTAACCATGATATTGACACGGGTGATGCAAAGCCGATCAAACAGAAATATTACAGGCTGAGCCCCGAAAAATTAAAATATTTAGAATCTGAATTGAATAATATGTTAGCTTTAGATATCGTTGAGCCTTCTAACTCGCCATGGAACTCACCGGTGACGATGGTTCCTAAGTCCAATGGTAAAATGAGACTTTGTTTAGATAGTCGTAAATTGAATTCAGTATCTAAGTCGGATGCATATCCGCTCCCATATATAAATTATATACTTGATAACTTAAGAGACGGTAAATATCTTAGTTCTCTCGACCTTAGCGCTGCTTATCATCAAATACCTTTAACAGAGTCGTCGAAAGAAAAGACTGCTTTTACGGTGCCTGGCAAAGGTTTATTTCACTATAAAGTCATGTGTTTTGGATTGGTCGGAGCGTCAGCAACGATGCAAAGATTGATGGATAGTTTGTTTGCGGCTGAGTTCGATAATAAAGTATTTTGTTATATAGACGATATAATTATTTGTACTTCCACTCTGGAGGAACATATTTCAGTTTTAGAGCGTGTTTATCAAAAGTTGAAAGATGCTAACTTAACCATTAACATGGAGAAATCTCTTTTTTGTAGAAACGAACTCAAATATTTAGGTTATGTAGTAGATAGATACGGACTGCGTACGGATCCCTCTAAAGTGGACGTTATTTTGAATTTTCCCTCACCTAGAGATACCAAAGAAGTGAAAAGATTTTTAGGAATGGCTGGATGGTATCGTAGGTTTATAAAAGATTTTTCTAAGGTGGCGAGACCTCTATCTCGACTCACCAGTAAAAAACTTAAATTTTGTTGGACTGAGGAAGCCGAGGAAGCTTTCCAATCTTTGAAAACGTCCCTTATTTCAACTCCCATTTTAAGGTGCCCTAATTTTAAAGAGCCATTTTATATTCATGCTGATGCCTCATCATTTGCTATAGGTGGTGTCCTGACGCAAAAGATAGATAGTGTAGATCATCCCATCGCTTATTGTAGTAGGACCTTAAACGCACAGGAAGTGAATTACACTGCCACTGAGCGCGAACTTTTAGCTGTTATTTATGCCTTAGAGCAGTATAGATCTTATGTAGAAGGTGGTAAATGTTACATTGTTACTGACCACGCCTCTTTAAAATGGTTTCAAAATTTAAAAAACCCTTCTGGTCGTTTAAATAGATGGGCCTGTCGTTTAAGCCAGTTTAACTTCGAAATAATACATAGGAAGGGGAAGGAACACATTATACCAGATTGTCTCTCTCGTGTTAAGATTAGTTCTATTCAAATAGACTTAGATAGCGTAACTGATCCTTGGTATTTATCTTTATATAAAAATTGTTCAAAATTTCCACAAAAGTTTCCTAATTTTCACATAGTTGATAATAAGCTTTATCGCTTGACAAAAAACAAATATAAACTCACAAGTCAATGTGACTGGAGATTGGTAGTTCCTGCTGAGCATAGATTAGAAATTATTCGTAAATATCATGATGACCCTTCTTCAGCTCATTTTGGTGTAACTAAAACCCATAAAAAAATTAGTTCATTTTATTTTTGGCCCTCCTTGTTTAAAGACATTAAGACTTACATTAATGAGTGTGAGGTTTGTAAATGTTATAAGCCAACTAACTTAGCTCGACCGGGTTACATGGGTAATCCACGACAGATAACTAGGCCATGGGAAGCTATTTCCTGTGATTTTCTGGGACCTTTTCCACCATCATACTCTAGGAACCAATATATTTTTGTAGTATCGGATTACTTCAGTAAATACGTTCTCTTATTTCCACTTAGATCAGCTACGGCGAAAGCAGTAGTAAAATGCCTAGAGAAGTATGTTTTCTTAGTACATGGGGTGTGTAGGATTTTATATACTGACAACGGGACCCAATTTACTTCCAAGGAATTTAGAGATTTATTAACTAGTTATGGAGTTCCCCATATATTTTATAATCCTAGATACCATCCCCAGACTAATCAATGCGAACGTGTCAATAGGGACATAGTTAGGGCCATTGCTTCATATGTGCGTTCTGACCATCGTAAATGGGACCAGAACATTCATGAAATTCAATGCGCATTAAACTCCTCTATTCACGAAGGTACAAAGTTTTCTCCTTTTTATTTAAACCATGGTCGTGAATTGATCTCGGATGGGTCTATCTATGGCTCTCATCCACCACTGGATGGTGCTAATGTGGTTATTGATGTTGAACCGTTTTCTAATAGTTTACCTAAGCTTAAAGATATCTATAAAGAAGTTCAACATCATTTACTTAAATCTTATAGGAAAAATGAAAAGTTTTATAATCTTAGGAAAAGACCATTACAGTTTGAGGTAGGTCAAATAGTATATAAAAGGTGTTTTACGCTTTCAAGTGCACCTAAATTCTTTTCTGCTAAATTAGCGCCTAAATATGAAAAGTGTGTGATTGACAAGAAATTGTCACCACTAGTTTATTCTCTTAAAAATCTCGAGGGAAAACCCCTTGGTGATTTTCATATTAAAGACCTCTTAGCTAGGGGCAAAAATATAAGTGCATGATTGGTATAATAAATGAATACCTATATATTTGTACTTCTTAACATGTACTTTTTATTAGTTACTCATAATAGGCATACTTTAAGTTGTGATTACTTCTTTGCAGTATAGCCCATATAACAAAACCTGTTTTGCAGTGTTTGTTCCTGTTACCTCGTGTGATGCCGGGTCATGAATAGTATCACTCCGTCTCTTCCCACGGATGTCGTAAAAGGCGACTAAGGGACACACAAACGAACTACACAACATCTAACGTTCCTGTCTGTTACCTCGTGTGATGCCGGGTCATGAATAGTATCACTCCGTCTCTTCCCACGGATGTCGTAAAAGGCGACTAAGGGACACACAAACGAACTACACAACATCTAACGTTCCTGTCTGTTACCTCGTGTGATGCCGGGTCATGAATAGTATCACTCCGTCTCTTCCCACGGATGTCGTAAAAGGCGACTAAGGGACACACAAACGAACTACACAACATCTAACGTTCCTGTCTGTTACCTCGTGTGATGCCGGGTCATGAATAGTATCACTCCGTCTCTTCCCACGGATGTCGTAAAAGGCGACTAAGGGACACACACATACGAACTACATAACAACTAACGTTCCTGTTTGTTGACAGCCTTTCATTTCATAATAGGTATTAGTTGTTCAACAGTGAACGTAGGTAGTGGGGTTTTTTTTTTAGTTTTGTTAATATAGCTTAGAGTCAATAGATAGCAATTCGTTTAGGTATAGGTAGTAGGCATTTTAAGCTAAACAATAAGTTGGTAGGGAAAACGACTTTGACTGACTGACTTTTTAAACAATAACTTTGTGACTTATGACTTATGACTTGTGACTTTCAACTACTTAGAGGTAATAGTTTAAGGAAATATTTTTTAGTAAGCCTGCGCAAACTAAGGTTTTTTTTAGATTTTAGTCTTTGTTTCTTATATGTTAAGGAAACCTGTCTGAAGTATGTTGCACTTATGTGAAGTCAACTACACAAATGGTCCGTCTTATTATTATTTGTTGTTGTTGAGGTTTATGAGCGGGAGCCATATCATTTCTTTTGAGGTTTTCCTGTCTCTTTGCTGGTTAAGCTGCCTTTTTTTTGTTTTGTAAAAAACATTTTAGTATGTTTACATACTTGTTTCTTTTTGAAGCATACTTTGAGCGGTTGACATGCTTAAGTCATTACTGTCTCTGTGCTCTGCACGTTTTTTCTTGTTGAGAATTAATTTTCTTAACCATCTTTTATGATGATTATTAATGAATACAAGGTTGTTCAAGTAGTTGTTGGTGATATGTTTTGAGCGGTTGACATGCTTAAGTGAAGTCATTACTGTCTCTGTGCTTTGCACGATTTTTCTTGTTGAGAATTAATTTTCTTAACCATCTTTTATGATGATTATAAATGAATACAATGTTGTTCAAGTAGTTGTTGATGATATGTTTTGAGCAGTTGACGTGTCGAACTACTGTCTCTGTGCTTTGCACGATAGTTTTCTTAGTTGTTAGGAAATATTTTGTTTTGTTTTTAAAGAGTTGGTTTTTCTTCTTCGAAGAGTGTTTTTAGGGAAAGATGTACAAGGGGACTTGCAACGAAAAATTTTTAAATTTCAACTTCGTTTTCAATTTCAAAATTTTTCTTTCACAGGAAACGGGGTACTGTAACGCTTTTTTTTGTAGCTATAGGGGTCTGGAGAAGAAGGTAGCGACATCTAGTTTGCGAGGTCGTATTTTCTAACTTCAGTTCCAATATTTGATATCAAGTTGTTACTTGCAACAGATAGATGGCGTTAGTTGTGTCATTCCTATTGCCTGATTTGTTTTAGTTGATGAGTAAGATTTTAATTTCTTCAAAGGAGAAATAATAATTAATAAATAAATATAAAATGATAATTTATTATTTTAAACAAGATATTTCATTCTGAGCTTATTTTGTCTTGTTTTGAGAAAGTTAGTTTTCGCGTTTGTTAATTCGGTAATTTCTGTTGGTAACATTCGGTGCCTCCATTTTACGAGCCCTTTTCTTGTCAACAATGGTTGGAGTCAGACGCTTTGTCGTAATTTCTTGAGAAGATGTGAGGAGTGTACAAATTAAGCAGTGTTTCATCTTTAAATGGCTTTTTAAGTCATTCTTATTAATATTTATTATTGGTGAGTTTCTTCGCTGGTGATTTTTTTTCTTCAAACTTTGCTTTTTCAAAGACGGCGTGTTAACATTTTCCATGCTTGTTTGTTCTTAGGCTTTGCTTCGTGCCTGCCACTAAAATCAACATGCATCCCTTTAAAGGATTGTTGTATTTCATTTAAACCCAACGATGTTGGTAAGTAATTTGCTGATCTTCCATCTGGTTAGTCTATTTTGCTGCGGCATGTGATGTAATATTTTGTATCTTTTGTTGCAGGGTTTTTTTTTTTTTTTTTTTATTTTTTATTTTAGTTTAACCTTTAATTTAGTTCTTGATATTAATTTCAAATATGGACCATTGAACTTTTTCCTGCTTCTGCACCAACGGTGGTATCCATATAAAATTACCACACTTGCTATTTAACCTCAAGCATTTCACAAGCACCATGTTTTCTACTTCACTTTAATGGATATTAATTGCTAAGCCTCAATGTTAATATGCACCAGCGCATACAGCTTTGGTTCTTCTAATACATCCATCACACCAGTACTACATAAGTTAAGGTAAAATTGTAACTATTCATAATATGTCTAGCGTTAAGTGAAAGACCTTGATGTAAAATATTGGTTTATTATGACTTTATAAAAATACTCGTTTAGCACTTCCCCTTGCTCTGTTGTAAACAAATTATCCAAACAATAAATTGTTAATAATCTATTTTAACCTTTTATTTCATAGGTGTATCTGAACCTCGCTTGCATGAGCAGCGGATAGGCGTCCTTAAAATTTAAATTAGTCTGCTTGCTCATCTCTAGGCCTAACGCTCCCACAACCCTGTTAGATAGGTTCTTTTTTTGTCTCATAGCTCAAGCCGAGCCCAGGTAAGGTTGCACGGTTAATTAAAATAAAATATTGTTTGTTAGCTGGGCAAAATGATAACAGTTGAGAGGTTAAAATAAATGCAAAGTGTGCCATAAACAACTCTCAGACGACGGTTAAAGTACAAAAGCTAAAAAAACTACAAAAATAGTTGAGCATCATCGCTCAACGATTTGTTAAGTTAAACTAAACGTTGCCTACACATGGAATATTAAAGAAGTACTTCATAATAAAACGAACATTTTCCAATGAAAGAAGGAGATAACGATTCGTATTAATAATGGCTGTGGTGTACATACACCTCTCTCATAAATATTTTGACCATTCCTCCAGATTTCTATCTTATGCGAATAGTCCCCTGATATTTTTTACTTGTTACAAAGGTTTTTTGAAGTACGATAAAGTTTATGCTTTTATCAAAAAAAAAATTTAAAGTCCCGCGCTTTTTATTTATTACTTTTTGATAACTTCTCTCGGTGTTGCGACATTACAATCACGAGACTCGTCATCAGATATGAAAAAGTAACTTATCGTATCAAAGGATAACAGCTATAAAGAAATAGGAGTGTCATATAACAAAGAAACACATGAAAAACATACACCCATTAATAAATCAGTGTAAGCACAATGTTAATTAGGTGAAGAATGTTGTAGAAAGTTATACTTACATCAATTTTTATTGGGAATGAAAGTCGTCTAGAAATCGTAGTGAAGTTGTATACTAGAAGTAGACACAAGAACAAACCACAAACTTATGATGCTTTGCTGTAGGAACAATGTTATTTTATACAAAACTAGTTGTCGCCCGCGACTCCGTTCGCGTGGAAGTCTGTTTCTCGTGGGAATGTGAAGTTTTCCCGCGGTAATTGGTGGAGACTTGTTATTGGTATTGTACATAGTAATTTATTATATCTTTTGTACACATATTTAGCCGTAAGACTTCCTAAAAGTAATAAAATAAAATAAAAATAAATAAAAATTACCCTGTATGTTATTCTGATGTATATCCTATATTACTGTAAAGTTTTTACGTGAAAGAGTATCAAACATCCATACATCCATACTCACAAACTTTCACGTTTATAATATTTGTATGATATAATTACTACATGTACAAAAAAGGAGAGATAGTAATAAACAAAGATAGGAGAAGGACTATCGCGATATGCGAATAAAACGTCATTCGATTTCTCTTTGAGTTTTATCAATATTTTAACATCTCACTGTTTTAGTTTACCTAAGCATTCTATAGGTGAAGTGCATTATTGTTTCAATGGATTAAAATACATAATAACCCAACTGATAGGTCATGCTCGTGGCAACATAATGAAATTACTGCGTGGACACGTACAATCGCGGCCATAATTCCATATTTAAAATAATTAAAGCAATAACGGCTGTGGTCGGATTAACCAGGATTTGTTCAGTTAATTATTGGTAGGTTACCGAAATAAAATTTGTTTATTGGGAACAATCATTCTTAACTACTTTTGAGTAAGCTATAGAGACAGTGGTTTTAGGGTTTTTATTCAAAGTCCGGAAAAAGAAGAGAACTTACCTACCACTCCGGTGTATTTCTGTCACTAAACAGATTCTTACTGTGTTATTAATGGAATCAGGCGTTAATTTACGGAAATGCATTTAGGTGAAACTTGATTTAGTAATTATTGTGTAAATCCGCTTTAATTTCCCTGAAGGCAGTCCACTATTGCACCGCATACGAAGGCAGAATGTGTACAGTAGTAACAACTACCAGAAGTTGAAATACTCGATTCGACGCGTTTCGTTCCAATACGGAGCATCATCAGGAGACGACTGCTCAGTTTTTTGCTTACTGTGTTCTAGTTAGAAGTACAGTATAGGTTGAATAACGTCTAATTCGACAATTCTGCGGTGAGTATTTTAATGCTTGATTATTAAATGGTTCTTTTTTATATATGAAAACCATTCCGCATGGGATTAAAGAAAGAAAACAAAGAGTTTATTTGTTTCTAGCTTTATGAAGTCATTTTAAAATTCTGCCCTCAGTGAGGCAACAGTCGGAATAGTTTTATTAAAAGCCTGTGCTATATAAATTCTGTGCTTTAAGAATTGCATAATTAGAGTTTCAATGGCAGTTGGTTTTTTAAATAAAATAAAAACGAATGTTTGTCCGATTTTGAGGTACACCGTAGCATTGTTTTATAGCCTGACTGCAGAATATTAGATTAAAACTATATAGTTAATTAAAAAACATATAATTCATTCAACTTTCTGAAGTTGTCGAAAAAAAAAATATTTCCCCGGTCGAGTCAGCCCAGTAATCGCTGCAGATAGAGCCTACAGCTAGACTCTGCCACTCTCAAACAAAAATGAATATGAATTCTTAAAACATTACTTACAGCGGCATATTTTAGGTACAAAGTTAAATGGTAATCACGGTTAACAAAACAGTCGTATTAGTCTACTGGTGAGAGAATAACCTAATCCTTAAAATTGAAGTTGACATTTGTAGTAATTTTGTTTATGTTTTGATACCGGATACCCACGTTTTAATTTTTTTTAAACCCTTGGTTCCACATTTGAATACTAGCTTTCAACTTAGTAGCTTTTTCAAACACACTGTTAGTAAGGTGCTTAAGTTCACGACTAAATATCTGCTTTTTTCACTTTTTTACTTGAATAATGAGTGTTATCAAACATCTTGACGGTTCAACCCTTACCGGAGAGGGTTGGAACCCTGACTTGTCTCTTATCTGGAATCTTTCATGTCAAGAAGCCAACTCACCAAATTAATGGAACTGAAGATTATCACTTGACTGATTGATCGATATTACCTTGTATGTCTTTATTTATATCCTACTTCCTACTAATCCTACTATATTATAAATGTGAAAGTTTGTGAGTATGGATGTTTGTTACCCTTTCAAGTAAAAACTACCGGACGTATTTGGATGAAACTTTACAGTAATATAGGTTATACATTAGAATAACACATAGAGTACTTTTAACTGCGGGAAAACTTCTCATTCCCACGGGAAACCGACTTCCACGCGAACGGAGTCGCGGGCGGCCACTAGCATAAAATAAAATATGTGAATTTAAAGTTTTCTAGCTTCCATTAAAATGAAATAAAATTTTAATCAGTAATTTACTTTCTTTCGCAACGTAGATGTTTCAAACTTTGGTCACTCCGTGAATACGGATTTTATAGAAAAAGCAAAACAAAAAACTATAGGTATTCCTAGTATATCATTTTGTATACGTCAGCTATAAAGGTAAGTATCTATCACTACATTGTATAAAACAAAGTCGCTTTCCGCCGTCTGTGTGTCTTATGCTTCGATCTTTAAAATAACGCAACCGATTTTGACATTTCTTTAATAGATAGAGTAATTTAAGAGGAAAGTTTATATGTATGTCGGAGATCGACTATGCTTATGGTTGATATAAGAAGAGTGCGGATTGCCAGTACCAAATATGGTGCTAGACAGAGTCTATGTGACATCGAGCGAGCAGCTGTCAGAGTGACAGAGATGGTCTTGGGCTTTGGTGAAGAGCGGTTGGAAAATGAGAGTGCGTGGCTTCTTGTGAATTAATCGAATGACCTACGGAGTGCTATCAAGAGGAGATAATTACAGTGTTGAAACAGTTCTATTGGTTTTATTTGAGTCTAACACATAACCCACGTACGCCCACACAAGTTATAGTACTAAACGGCCCCTGAAGACGGCTCTGATGACGAAGGTATCCTGCCGTCTTCGTCATGTATAATAATATAGTATAGAAAAAGGTGTTAACTCTGATTTCAACGCGGGTAAAAGCTAGTCTAACATTATATGCATTAATCGGTTCCTACGTAAAACAGCCACATTCAGCTACGTCGGAATCAATTGTCTCAATATCGATGTTATTTCGTAGAAATCATGATGTACGCTCGTTTTACGACATTTATAAAATTAATCAAAATATTCCTAGAAACCTACTTTGATCAATTGCTGCATCGGATGTATTGAGTACAGCTTTACTGAAATTTAATTAGCACAGTAGTATATTAAGGTAAATTCAAATATTGTATTACAGTTCACAAAAGCACATGTACGGTATTTTGGATATTAATTATGGTTAATTATGGAACAATAAACTGCTAATAGAGAACCTAAATCAATTTATTACGGGCTGAAATTGTAGCTAAAAGTTAAAAATTAAGCATTTCGAAACATAATTTATGAATTACCTATTAACAAAGTTAAGCTGTCGTAAGCAAATTCTGTTTGCTTTGTAACATGAGTTTAGCAGGTAACCTAAAAAAACAACGATGTTTCTCTAACCACCTTTTGTATCGACACACCTCGGTTAAATTTACTTTGTAAACAACTATGGAAATAAACATTTTTAATTTATAAATTTAAAATTTGTGTCTAAGAACGAAATTTTAGCTTTACAAAATGTATTTTCTAATCATTGATAAAACTTTTTAAGTTCTGTCTTTGTTTCTGTGAATCGTATTTTACTTTTAAGTCCCAAATATAAATTCGTATCTCCACCCACTCAAAGGCACAAAACATTTCATGCGATTCAAACAACACAAGCGCTCAAACCAAAAGGACACGTTGTAGATTTAATATGAAAAACGGGTGTAATTAATCTTTCTTTCTGTGTAAGCAAATGGCAAAATTTTGAAGTGTACGATAATGACTGCGCCATATTTCAAAATAGGAACCCTCCCGGGATGAAATGCGACGGTGTGAGTGAGATAGATGTATTCGTTCACTGGTTTTGTAATGATATATGAGTGTGTGTAGTCTGTGGATATGTGGCTTCGAGCTTTAAATCCAACGGCGGCGTGGGATGTGAGAGGCACCGGTGTAGAAGTTAGTAGGTGTGTTGTTATTTCGATACTAATGGGCTTATTAGTTATTAGGTATATCTTTCATTTGATTGCGAGGCATGATAACTGATAGGAAATAGGAAATGTTGGTTCACTTAGGTATAGGAATACAGGTATACAGTTCTAGCCTTTATACTTAAGTAGGTATACCTTTAGAATCTTCTAGCTATTGTGCTATCACGATTCTTGTTAAATTACTTATCAAAAAAGTATAGACAATTTCCTTGAAAGCTATAAAAAGACACACGTAACACTTACCTATTTTAAAACACATGTGTGTAGGTATCAATAAAAAAAAAGAAATTTTCCACATAAATTCCGTACCCAGCAGCAATGAAAATGTCTAACTGAATATTAATTTTATCGGCTTCCACACATGCATTGGCATTGTTTGAAGTTTTATAGCGTTTTCAACGTGAAAGCTTTTGGTCCCATTTATAACGAAATAAAATATTCGACGTGGGTAGGTATCGTAAAAATGCATACGACATGCATGCGTCGAATGAAAATTGGATAGGAAGGTACCCATATATGTAACACAGTGCAGTCACATCGGTTGAAAAGCACTATCCGTTTGTTAAATGCTGGTTTTAAAAATATTATATCAAACCCTGTGTACCTAAGGCTGTGAAAATTATAAGTATCCTTTACTACAGAGTTCTGTACTACAGGGTTATCTTCAATAGGTAAGTACGTAAATATGGTATGGTTTGGGTTCAACTGCTAATTGGGTAAAAGGAAGGTTGTCTACGTAACACAGGTTTAAAAGGAATGCTTGTTGCGGCACTTATTGATATCCGTGGAAGGTTTTTAGAAGGTAAGAATGACACATCACTCGGCTGTCTAGCAGGATAATCTTAATGAGCAGCCTTCATAAGCAAAAAGGTGCAAAAGCATTATTAGAGTATTAAATAAATAAAGTAATAAACGTAAAATATTTTCAGATTGGGTTGTAGTATAATATAAAAAAGAAGTTAGCAGTTAAACATACAAACAGAGAGCCACGGACCAACTATCAGAGGTGATTCATGGATCCATACAATTAAATCTAGGCTAAAAAAAGTCAAACAACCGTAGTAGTTACCGCCTCTGTATATTTTTCGAACATATTTTGATGAACAATAGCGCATGTTTGCGAATGGAAGCGAACAAACAAACTAGTTCCATTCAGAATTACATGCAAATAAGAAACGCCTGTGGGGAATAAATGGATTCTGTACGATCTAACAAAACGTAAATGCACGAATCTGTAGGTATACGATATTGTACTCCTAAGGGTACAGACCATTTTCAAATCTATATTAATTTATTATATTATGTCTGGAAGAACTTAATAAATTTCTTTAAAAACAATCTTAATAAAAAGTAATAAAAACTGGTTAAAAGTAAGAAGCACACCATATTTCTTTATTTAACAATTAACAATGTCTAAAGAAACAAATCTTTTTTACCTTCAGTGTTACTTATCTCCCCTTAGAACAACTTTTTTTCTCCCACGCACGCATATTTTATATGATACAGTTTTCAACAATCAATAAAAAGTACGTTCACATTTTTAATCAAGGCTCATTTAGTCAAGCGATCACAGGTCAAATCCATCCACCATGTTCGTTTCAGGTCAGCTGCAGCCAGACAAAACAAACGCAACTGTATATTAATGAAAGGGAATTCCTGACAAAAGAGCTAAATTCGTCCACCAACAGATAAACAATTAATTACAGCGCAAGGGCGGCTCGAGGAGGCTGACCTTTATTAATGAAACCTTTGTTTTCAACTTGAAAGAAACATTTTTCACTTTACCGGAGGTCGTATCGTCGGTATCTGCTACCTGCTGACAAAAGTATTGTAAGTTTGACGTGTATATCTGTGTGCTTTTATATCATGTAGTATACACCCTTTTATATTTGTGTATCTTTAATACTGTGTACAGTATTTTAATTAATTTTTAATTAAAAGAGGGCAATAGGCTAAAACTGTTTTCAGTTATAACTTCAAACTTCCGACAGTTCAAGTATTTTTATTTTGTGCTTTTCAGAAAGGTTACCATCTTAAAATTTAAATAAGATCGGGAATCTTGGAAATACTTGTATCAAATGTTCTTTGCTTAAAACAAATATTTGGTTATGCCTGTAACCATTTTGTAAAGTTTTCTTCATCACAATCATCATCAGCTAAAAGACGTCTACTGCTGGGCATTGGCGCCCCCATAGACTTCCAGAGCAACGTGTTGGAGGCGGATTGCACCCTGGGCGTTTCTTCGACCTTCACCAGGTCGAAGAAATTAGGAGCTCGGTGGCCCGTTGCGATCTCGTCTATCTACTCGATAGTCGAGGTTAAGCAACGCCGGCCGCGGTCAGTCCAAGGATGGGTGACCGCTAGTGGCATTACATCCCGAGTTTCTCCGTGCTTTTCGTCCCGGGTACTTTTCCACCTCGTACTCGTCAAGCCAAGTCAGGTGCCTAGTAGACAGGCGGCTTGAAAAATACTGACAGTAGGGTGGCCACTACCCTACGGGAACCACGTCAGAGGCCCTAACAAGGCGGTTCCCAAAAACTCTGACACTAGATGAATATGTGCTGCAAAGTGCATACTCATCACACGAAGAAGAAGAAGACCAGGTCGACTGTCCACCTCGCAGTAGGACGTCCTACCCTGTGCTTCCCGGTACGTGGTCTTTTCCCTAGAACTAGTTTGCTCCAACGGCCGTCAGATCTTCAAGTAATGTCCTCTGCCACTTTGTCTTGCTGATCCGTTGGGCTATGTCAGCCACTTTTGTTCTTTTACAACAAAAAACAAACTCCTGAAAACACCCAATCAAAACAGAAATAAATTGTTTTCTATGTAACTTAGTTAATATAAAAAGGAATAAAATTAATATTACTATGGTTTTTTTTCTTAAATTAGAAAAATAAGATTAGAAACATAAAGAGTTTTCCTTTGTTAAATTTGTAGAGCTATTACCTATCTTTTGTTTTTAATTTTATCGAAAACCTGAAAAGTATATTTTTTATACAAAATTAATTAGGTTTTTAATAGGGCTCTACCTTTTGAGAGAAGCTTTTATAATATCTGTGCGAAATGGAAAAGGGTGACGTAAAGACAGTGGTTTCTGTAATACGACATTTATTAATAATTTGAATAAACATTTTTATGCTAAAGCGTACTAAAATATTTCTTCATTGTGCTGATAAACTTATAAATAAATGTTAAGGTTTCATGCATTTATATCTACTGAGACTAAATCAAAGATTTAAATTTTAAATATTGCTAGGGGATACTATTATACCCAATAACATAGCACTGAACTTATAAAAAGTCTATAATACTTACGGTTTATAAAGGTGATACCCCTCTTACCTTAATCCATTTAGCTCCACATTTCCTAAGACACATCCCGTTATTTCTTAGCAAAGGCCACCACAGAACGTTCTAAATTCAAAATGACGTTAATCTGCGTGCCAAGGTGTGCGCGATGCGATTAAACACGACATGCTTATAATTACTTCCGTTAATTAACTTTAACATTCCTGAGATAACGCAGCCTGTTGGAGGAAAGACAAGGAATATGATTTAACTTTAAATAAGTATAAAGATGACAGTCAAGCCCCAATTTCTATAAATAGGTAACGGAAATTACCTAGTCTTGGGTCAAACTCCGTGTTAGTCTTGATTTAATCAATTAATCAAGCTGTGAAAAATAACTTTAATTTTTTTTATGTTTATTTGAGCAGCTTACATATAATTTAACCGAAGCTAGGCAATTGATTAGAAATATATTAAGTTGATCAGCTGTTTAGCAACTGAGGGAATTAATTATTTACGTTACACTAGTTGAGCATTATTAAGATTTATTATTGGATCAAATAACACATGTTAAAAATGAAAAATATTTATGCTTATATCTGCCAATTTTTGTTTCTCTATAGTAAAAATTTCTTTGAAAATGTAGAAAGAGTAGTTATTTCTACTTTATTACTTTTTCATTAGTCCAAACAACAATGAACAAGGCGAAAGGTCTCACAAATAGCAGCTGACCTTTTAATCCATACACCTACGAACAATAATAGCTAAAGGAATGTTTGCAATTGACAAAAAACTCAGATATATATATGAAAAACTTTTCCTTTAGCGAAGATAAAATGGTTTTGTGAAAACTACTATACTCTGTATAAAAGTCGTGCGCTCTAATTTTCCATGCAAAATTTTAGCACTACAACTTCCAAACTTTCTTTCTTTTGTTGCCAATAAGAATAATTTTATAAGGAACTAGTGGCCGTAGAAGTCGGGAAATAAAAAGTTTTCATTCCCGTAGGAATGAAAAGTTTTCCCGCGGTAAAGAGTATGTATTATTTTGATGTATAACCTATATTACTGTAAAGTTTCATCAAAATCCGTCCAGTAGTTTTTACATGAAAGAGTAACAAACATCCATCCATACATAGTCACAAACTTTCACGTTTATAATACCTATTGGTAGAATTTGGTCTGACGAGTTTCGATGTGGATTCTATTCGTTTTCGGTATTTTGCATGCCTTATTTAAAAAGGCAAATATTTTTTTATCTTCATTTAACAGACAACCAAGATATTCCAATTACATATTTATTAAAAATTCCAACCAAGAAATTACTACTAACTGAACCATAAAACAGAATAACCATTCCTATACAAACAATTTTATCTCCGCACAGTAAATAGTTATTCATAAAACAAACATGGTTTGAACTAAATAGCGGAACTGCCCTACAGGGATACAAACTAGGTCACGTGATTGTTCCCTTGTTTCCTGTGGGGGGATGCAGTGTTGTTTTTCTGGCACAAAAGGAAAACAACCCGCTTTGTATAACATACGGCGATCCGGTTCGAACTGGATAATTCCTGGGGTTTACTTTTTATAGGAGGTAGTGGGGGTGTTGATTGCTTTGGAGATTGGAGCGATAGTGAACAATTTATTATTGATTTGTTTCTGATAAATTGATCTTCGGAAAGAATTTTTTTATAAAGCTACAGATACCAAGCTATTGCTACCTGTGATCGAAAGTTTCTAGAAAACTTTTTGTATTTTTAACCCTTCGCAGTTTACCTTCTTCATTAACCTTAAGTTTTTTACATAAGAAGCCAGATTATAGCAGTTTTATCTTACCCATTATTTTAAAGCATTATGTATATCTTATAACTCCAACCCACGAAAAGAAATTAATATAAACCGTTTTAATTAGGGTAGGAAACTCTACAATAGAAATTAATGACGACGACAATTTTCAAAGGCACTGCAAAAATCACGAGGAAAAAAATTACTGAGTAACTGCGCAAGAAACTTTCTTCGGACGTTGATTTTTATTACTTTTCTTTAAAAAAGTTTGTTATGAAGAAGTCTCTAATTACTGCGGGATATTAGCTTGACGTAAGTAATTTAAATTAAATATTACAAATGTGATATTTTGGTTGTTTTTTACTTAATTTTACATAGCGCCTAAAACGTATAGCCCCGCCCACGCTTCGCAATGGTGTAATTTTGCCCAAATGTTCCCGCAAAATATATATTTTTAGCTAACTTAAAACCACTTTTTCTGAAGATTCTTTATTAACAATTTTAAATGTGAAAATATCCTGAAAGATGGTGAAAACCGCATTAAAATCCGTTAAGTGGTTTAGGAGGAGTTAACGGACAAACATACAAACAGACACAATTAGCGACTTGGATTTATACTATGTAATAATGATGATAACTTAATTGTAAAATGTTAAGTTAACATGTCACGATGACTTTCTGTGTAGTTCTAAACTATTTTAGTGTGGCGCTTGCCCACAGTCCTACTATACAACCACGAATAGGACCGGATTTAGGAGGAGAAGGGCAAAAAAATGGGTACCTTAAATTGTGACTCCGCCTAAAGGCCAACTTTAAAGTTTGGCAAAAAATCGAATATCCTACACGACATCAACTCAAAATAAGCTACAGACGTTACAGTAACGTAAATGCTCCTATTACCGCCCCTTTAAGCTGTCTTAGGAATAACTTTGAGTAAATAGATAGATACTGATAGGTTAGTTAAGGTGTTTTTATTTAATATCAATCTTTGTAAAGTGTTCTGTTGGATTCGGTACTTCAATTTAGTATTTTATTACACAGTAATTATTAAATAATTGTTTAATCCGAAAGAGCAATTGATTCTATTACCGACCTAAAGATGTGGTTTGATTCTATTACCGTTTTTTCTGATTCTATTACCGACCCATAGAAATTGCCCCTTCATCTAAACGAAAAAATAAAAAAAATGCAGTTAAAAGTATATTAAGACATTATTACTGTTTTAAAATCAACATCTTAATATTATAATCCTACTAATATAATAAGAGTAAAAGATTGTGAGTATGTATGGATGTGTGGATGTATGTGAGTATGTGAGGATGTTACTTTTTCACGTAAAAACTACAGGACGGGATGAAACTTTACAGTAATATAGGTTATACATTAGAATAACACATAGGGTACTTTTTACCGCGAGAAAACTTTTCATCTCACGGGAAACCGACTTCCACGCGAACTGAGTCGCGGGCGGCCACTAGTCGTATATAATATACTTCCTTGCTGCCCTTTCGGACGAAAACCTGTTTTTCTTTGGACATAAAAAGAATCCACAGGACATAATTCAATTCGCCTTGAAATGGTAGGATGCCTTGACATAACCTTAAGATACCATCCTCTCCCTGGAACACCATCATTGAAAGGATAAGAGCGCTCTAAGTTTTCCCCCAATTTTGCAATTGTTTCTAACAGTTGGTCTTTTGTTACAGGAAAACCTGATTTTCCGACATAAAAAATCCAGTCCATAAGTCTTTTTTCGTCGTCCTTCGTTGAACAATATTGTTTTCCACAATGTTCATTTGTATATTTATTATTTGTCTTGTCACGGTAGTTTTTCTCGGTACGCCATAGGTCTTCAAGCTTCGTATATCCTGCTTCCTTCATTTAAGGCTAGCAGCGCAGCTTCTAGTTGAGCAGAGGTATAGTGCTTGCGCCTATGCGGTTACATGTTTCTATAAAAATGGTTCTTGTTATTTCTTTTCAGCTGTGAGTCGGTAATAGAATCAAATATGAAAATAACAAACTTCTAATAACGCCACGGATCGTTAATAGAGTCAAGTTATGAAATTTGGATCCTATTACCGCCCTTCATTAAGATATGATTTTATGCCAAAAAAACCAACAAAAATGTTTAAATTCAATGATATTTCGAAAACGAATATATGTATTATAGTTTTTATGTGATAGCAAGCAGATAAATCAACTTTAAGTTTGTTATTTACCTTAATTAATATTTCGGTGTGCTTACGAGGCTGGAGACGCGTCACTATGGAAAGTGCGTCGGTGTCGAGCGGCACTCATTTAATGTCAAATTATTGCTAACATTGGTTATTTAGACAAGACAAATTTACTCTGTTTGTTGACCACTAAAACTACCAACCAAATTTTAAAGTTAATTTTTTTATGGAATCTATATTAAGTCTAATATGAGTGATTGAAAAAATAGGTCGGTAATAGAGTACAAATTTTAGTAGGTCGTTAATAGGAGCATTTACGTTACGTTTAGTTTTACTCCATTCAAACAATTTTTCAAAGTCGGTTAGAAATGAGTTTTCGTAACCATACAATATTGTTCTCTGTTGGACGGGATTTATGTAGATATCCAGTCGGTCGAGTGCCGGCTAACGGGTTAATTTCCGGCACACCCTGTATACTATGTTACACCATCTCCGTGTAGGTATGTGGTGTGTGGATGGTTTAATGTAAGACCGTACTTATGGATATTATATTATGATTTGTATGAAAATATACTAATAGAAAAATCTACAAAGAATAGTCTATAACAGAATAAATAGTGACAGAGTTATGCCTATTAATTAAAAGAATCAAATATAAATTACCAATATGTGACGAAACATTGTGCAGCATCAACCTTTTTGTTTTAGTAAGCAACATATGCCGTCTTTTTATAAATATTTTGTTCTTACCTTATCTTGTTTTAATAAGGGTAAATGAAAAGATGGTCAATATTTTGTTGGTTCAAAACTATGACCTTCAAAGTGCCACTCGACGAAGACCGTAAACAAAAAAAAATCAACCTATTTTTTCAACTTCAAGAATTCTAGATCAAATATTTTATAAAACACATTAGGTGGACTATACCTATTTTAAATAACACAATTAACTGTAATTTCCATCAAATTTTAAGTTGTGGGCGCATCATATGAATAAAGTTTAAACAAAGGCTTAAGTTATCAGAGAAAGGTTTAATTTACTCAGGAGTGTTTGGTAACATTACCCAGCTTCAAGACAGTGATGGGAAAAGTTTTGTGACCTTCCTATCTTACACATTTATCTTAATACATGTATACCTTCGCGTTATATTGCTTATTTAGCGTTACCTACACACTGGTGCTATGATCTTACTAAGCCTATGTGATGTATGAAGCAGTATTTTGGAATAATAAATGAAATAGGTTATTAAATATGGACGAGTTTCTTTATTAAAAGAAATAACAGCCTTGAAGTAACCACAAGAATAAGTATATAACGCAAATACGGCCTTTCAATAAATTTTCAAACATTAAGGACTTATTTTAAGATTTTGCCAATAGAACTTGAAAACTCATAGATTATAGCCATATCTTAAATGTCCAAAAATCTCCGAATTTACCCAAATCACTTTTGTCGTTAAGAAAATATGAATGGCAAAGTTGGCGTTGCCTCTTTTCCTAAAAAACTTTTTTTACTTATCTACTTAGACTATTAAAACTTTCGACGTCGGTCTCAGCTCAGGCCTAAGCGAAATTGTCTCCAATTTCTTTATAAAAAAAGTTAAGGGTATTTTAATGAGCAAAGACGTGTTTCAATTTGGGGGTTATATTGAAGAAAATTCAATGTTTGCCGGAAATGACTTGTCGTGGATCTAATGGCAACATAAATTCTTCGGCTTTTGATGTTGTTCAATTTAACTTTACCTCCGGATCGACGGCAATCTTCGGTTTTGTTACCTCATCTTCTTGCGATGACACATGTTCAATTTACTTTCGATAAATATTTGAGATTTGACATCGCTAACTACTTAAATTATGAAGGAGTTTCCACAAGCTCAAAGCGGTTATTTGACCGTTAAGTATAAGTAAAAATCAAAGTACAGAAAGAAAATTTACAATGATTCTTAATTATACTCAAGAATACTCGTACTTGTATAAGCTGCTCTTGATTATCAACTATATAAATAAGTATAATAATATCTGCGCAAACTGAAAAATATATAATAGTCGACAGTTTGCTAGATGTGTAATGAAAATGCCGAGAAATACTTAACTGTTTAACTTTGGAAGTCAGAGCGAAGTCAATCTCTACACGTGCCTTACTTCACACGAGTTTAGAATTTGTTACTAAGTACCTATTAACCCACCTATCTTAGTGCTAACTTTTTCTTACAAAATTATTCAAATTATACAGAATACGTGTTTGTTAAAATAGGAAAATGAATTTTAAATAAAAGGCGAGCGTCGTTTTAGCGATTTGCAAAGTTGCAAACTTATATTTGGAACCCAACATCTAGAATGTTCGTAAAACTCGAGAGAAATTGTAGTTACTTTGTAAATATAAGTTCATAACGTTGACAATATCAATATAGTTACAGTTAGTTTGTGAGCACATATTACCTCTCAAGGCAGGTATCAAGTGTGTGGCGCGATATTGCACCTTAAGTGGGTGCTTTACTTTGACTAACTTTCAAGTTAAACATCTTACGAACTGAATTTTGTATCCCAAAATTGTTGTGATACACTCAAAAGTAAAGTTGAAATGTTTTTGAATATCGTTTTACCTTACTTTTAGTCTGATGTCGGAAAAACAAATTGTGAAATCAAAACTACAAGTTGCAATTAGTTTTGTTTTAATCCTATTAAGTTGACTTTATCCAAAAATATATCCACGTTTTGAGTATTCAAAACCATATTTTACACAAAACTTCAAAAACCAATTTCCCGCTGCGTCTGCTTCCACGGTGATATGAAATTGATCAAATTACTTTATTCTTGTCGTGAAATCAATTAATAACCATTGTGGGTGACACGCTGCCCTTTCAACGGGCACCCGAGCGCTAGTGTTGCCTACTTCACGCAATTTACTAATTTATTGAGTTTTTATTTGCAACAACTAAATAAATCCCTACTTCCCTACTAATATTATAAATGCGAAAGTAACTCTGTCTGTCTGTCTGTCTGTCTGTCTGTCTGTCTGTCTGTCTGTCTGTTACGCTTTCACGTCTAAACCACTGAACCGATTTTGATGAAATTTGGTATGAAGAAAGAACTAAACTTGGGAAAGGACATAGGGTACTTTTTACCGCGGGAAAACTTCTCATTCCCACGGGAAACCGACTTCCACGCGAACGGAGTCGCGGGCGGCCACTAGTGCTTAATATTTTGGATTTAAATTTATTTGAAATACTTATATTTAAATAGATCTTTATTAATTATTACATAACTGTTCGCGACATACCTTCAACGTCCAAACATAGTATTATAAGCTATAAAAACTCAGGTAAAGTTCCTTCGGCAAGTAAGAATCTTAAAGGTTAAAGAAAAGATACCCTGAAAAAAAGAAAAGTACAGTCCTTTTCTGTTATTGTTTCAGCTTAGTTGTTTTTCCATTACGGCCGTTTTTATGATATACGTTGGTAACCCCGCATTGTGGGTGATAGAGCCAATATTTACACTGGCTGAACAAATTTGTTCTGCAGGCTACCGCCGATGTAAACTGGACATAGGCTGAGAGATTAATTGACTCATTGTGACCTCTTTTTCTGCGTAATTGGGATAAAATAAAACTTCGAAAAAGTGTTGAAAATAGGGTCACACGGGCTATTGAAAAGGGCTCCAATAGAAATAGTTTGCTAATAAGTAGGTAAGCTTTTGTGTCAAGGTTTATTAAACTGAAGTTTTTTTGTAAAAAAAAAATTAAAGGAGAATAGGCGTGGAATAGAATCTCAATACAAACTACGTGATCGGTGAATTGTCTTACTCTCAGCTACTATTGTGGTATTACAACCTATAGTTTTACCTATAACTAATAGTTTTACCTTAACATGAATCCAAGAAAAACTAATTTTAATACTACAATTATTATTTCTTCCATTAGTCATAACAAACTTATAATTAGTTAAGTCAAGTCAAGAAACTTGTTACTACAGAAAATGTTTTAGGCAAGGCATGATTCAGCTATTTCACGATATAAAAGCTTTCTGAATATAAGTAGTTTGATCTAGTTTTTGTTCACAATAAAAAATTGGCTTCAATAAAGCCTATTATGGTAAGACAGACTTTAACCAAATAAATAAAATAAAAAATATACCACTTTTTGAACTTAAAACATTTTCTATCAAATCATGTTTTAAACAGAAACTCACTTAAGAAACCGTTTCTTAGCACTCGTGTATGTGGTAGAGAACAAAATTAGGAAAACTTTTTATATAAATCCGAAGACATTAAACTTTTTAAGTTATTACCTGCCAGTACCTGAATAAACCTGTAACTGTAACTTTTAACAGAAAAAAACTTTTTAGTAAGTTTCGTACAAAGCCACACGAGACTAGAAGAGAAACTTTTCTTTCAAAACTCTTTGGTTCCTGATAAGCGAGCATTTGGATATTTTACCTTCTGACAGTTAACTTATGTTAAGTTTTTATAGGTAGTAGTGGGGGGTGTTGATTGCTTTGGAGATTGAAGCGAGAGTGAACAATTTATTATTGATTTGTTTCTGATAAATTGTTCTTCAGAAAGTTTTTTTTATAAAGCACAAATTGGTACAGATACCAAGCTATTGCTACCAGTGATCGAAAGTTTCTAGAAAACTTTTTATATTTTTAACCCTCCGCAGTTTACCTTCTTAATTAACCTAAAGTTTTTTACATAAGAAGCCAGATTATAGCAGTTTTATCTTACCCATTATTATAAAGCATAATGTATATCTTATAACTCCAACCCACGAAAAGAAATTAATATAAACCGTTTTAATTAGGGTAGGAAACTCTACAATAGAAATTAATCACGACGACAATTTTCAAAGGCACTGCAAAAATCACGAGGAAAAAAATTACTGAGTAACTGCGCAAGAAACTTTCTTCGGACGTTGATTTTTATTACTTTTCTTTAAAAAAGTTTGTTATGAAGAAGTTTCTAATTACTGCGGGATATTAGCTTGACGTAAGTAATTTAAATTAAATATTACAAATGTGATATTTTGGTTGTTTGTTACTTAATTTTACATAGCGCCTAAAACGTATAGCCCCGCCCACGCTTCGCAATGGTGTAATTTTGCCCAAATGTTCCCGCAAAATATATATTTTTAGCTAACTTAAAACCACTTTTTCTGAAGATTCCTTATTAACAAATTTAAATGTGAAAATATCCTGAAAGATGGTGAAAACCGCATTAAAATCCGTTAAGTGGTTTAGGAGGAGTTAACGGACAAACATACAAACATACACAATTAGCGACTTGGATTTATACTAATGTAATGATGATAACTTAATTGTAAAATGTTAAATTAACATGTCACGATGACTTTCTATGTAGTTCTAAAATATTTTAGTGTGGCGCTTGCTATACAACCACGAATAGGACCGGATTTAGGAGGAGAAGGGCAAAAAAATGGGTATGTACCTTAAATTGTGACTCCGCCTAAAGGCCAACTTTAAAGTTTGGCAAAAAATCGAATATCCTACACGACATCAACTCAAAATAAGCTACAGACGTTACAGTACGTTTAGTTTTACTCAATTCAAACAATTTTTCAAAGTCGGTTAGAAATGAGTTTTCGTAACCATACAATATTGTTCTCTGTTGGACGGGATTTATGTAGATATCCAGTCGGTCGAGTGCCAGCTAACGGGTTAATTTCCGGCACACCCTGTATATTACACCATCTCTGTGTAGGTATGTGGTGTGTGGATGGTTTAATGTGAGACCGTACTTATGGATATTATAGGTATTATTATTTATATGAAAATATACTTATAGAAAATCTACAAAGAAAAGTCTATATAACAGAATAAATAGTGACAGAGTTATGCCTATTAATTAAAAGAATCAAATATAAATTACCTATTTGTGACTAAATATTGTGTAGCATCAATCTTTTTGCTTAAGTAAGCAACATCCTACTAATATTATAAATGTGAAAGTTTGTGAGGATGTATGGATGGATGGATGGATGTTTGTTACTCTTTCACGTAAAAACTACTGGATGGATTTGGATGAAACTTTGCAGTAATATAGGTTATACATCAGAATAACACATAGGATACTTTTTACCGCGGGAAAACATCTCATTCCCACGGGAAACCGACTTCCACGCGAACGGAGTCGCGGGCGGCCACTAGTAGTCTTTATTTTTTGGTTCAAAACTACGGACTTCAAAGTGACGTCCGTAAACAAAAAAAAATATTTTTTCAAACTATTTTTCCAATTACTGAAGAATTCCAGTTCAAATATTTTATAAAACACATTAGGTGGACTACTATTTTAAATTACACAATTGACTGTAATTTCCATCAAAATTTAAGTTGTGGGCGCATCATATGAATAAAGTTGAAACAAAGGCTTAAGTTATCAGGGGAAGGTTTAATTTACTCAGGAGTGTTTGGTTACATTACCAAGCTTCAAGACAGTGATGGGAAAAGTTTCGTGACCTTCCTATCTTACACATTTATCTTACTTAATACATGTATACCTTCGCGTTATATTGCTTATTTAGAGTTACCTACACACTGGTGCTATGATCTTTCTAAGCCTATGTGATGTATGAAGCAGTATTTTGGAATAATAAATGAAATAGGTTATTAAATATGGACGAGTTTCTTTATTAAAAGAAATAACAGCCTTGAAGTAACCACAAGAATAAGAATATAACGCAAATACGGCCTTTCAATAAATTTTCAAACATTAAGGACTTATTTTAAGATTTTCCCAATAGAACTTGAAAACTCATAGATTATAGCCATATCTTGAATGTCCAAAAATCTCCGAATTTACCCAAATCACTTTTGTCGTTAAGAAAATATGAATGGCAAAGTTGGCGTTGCCTCTTTTCCTAAAAAACTTTTTTTACTTATCTACTTAGACTATTAAAACTTTCGACGTCGGTCTCAGCTCAGGCCTAAGCGAAATTGTCTCCAATTTCTTTATAAAAAAAGTTAAGGATATTTTAATGAGCAAAGACGTGTTTCAATTTGGGGGTTATATTGAAGAAAATTCAATGTTTGCCGGAAATGACTTGTCGTGGATCTAATGGCAACATAAATTCTTCGGCTTTTGATGTTGTTCAATTTAACTTTACCTTCGGATCGACGGCAATCTTCGGTTTTGTTACCTCATTTTCTTGCGATGACACATGTCCAATTTACTTTCGATTAATATTTGAGATTCGACATCGCTAACTACTTAAATTATGAAGAAATTTTCCACAAGCTTAAAGCGTTTATTTGACCGTTAAGTATAAGTAAAAATCAAAGTACAGAAAGAAAATTTACAATGAATCTTAATGCTATTCAAGAATACCCGTACTTGTATTTTACAAACTGCTCTTGATTATCAACTATATAAATAAGTATATCTACGCAAACTGAAAAATATATAATAGTCGACAGTTTGCTAGTTGTGTAATGAAAATGCCGAGAAATACTTAATTGTTTAACTTTTGAAGTCAGAGCGAAGTCAATCTCTACACGTGCCTTACTTCACACGAGTTTAGAATTTTGTTACTAAGTACCTACTATTAACCCACCTATCTTAGTGCTAACTTTTTTTAACAAAATTATTTAAATTATACAGAATTTGAAGTGTTTGTTAAAATAGGAAAATGACTTTTAAAGAAAAGGCGAGAGTCCTTTTAGCGATTTGTAAAGTCGCAAACTAATGTTGGGAACCTAACGTCTAGAATGTTCGTAAAACTCGAGAGAAATTGTAGTTATTTTGTAAAAATAAGTTCATAACGTTGACAATATCAATATAGTTACAACTAGTTTGTGAGTATATATTACCTCTCAAGGCAGGTATCAAGTGTGTGGCGCGATATTGCACCTTAAGTGGGTGCTTAACTTTGACTAACTTTCAAGTCAAACATCTAAGGAGCTAAATTTTGTATCCCAAAATTGTTGTGGTACACTCAAAAGTAAAATTAAAATGTTTTTGAATATCGTTTCACCTTATTTTAGTTTTATGACTAAAAACATATTATGTAGCCTGTACTTATTTGAAACCTACAATTGAGATAGGCGGCGTTTCCGCTTTTGACTTTAGGTGCTAATTTGACTCCCCAGACTGTCAATTCAATGAATTTCTTGAATTCAGTGGCGCCACCCGCAGTTAACGACTGAAGAAAATTTCTTCAGTCTCTTCAGTTGGCTTAAGTTTTTCGTTGCGACTAGTTGGGTGCATAAACGACGAAGTCGTTCGTATATTTTAAACATTTTAAAATTAAATAAGTGATTGCAACTCAAAACCGTAAGTAAAAATCTTTTTAAAAGAAAAGTGAACGTTATTTTAAAAAAGTGCTTGTGATTTTTTCCAGTTATTTTTGAAAATGAGTAATAACGAAGCACGTAACGATGACTCCCCAATCGCGGGACCCAGTGGAGTTCGGAGGATCAACTATAAGCGACCCAGACGTATATTTAGTAGCAGTGACGACGAAGATGATGATGAGGGTACTTATCCGCCGCCGTCTCCAAAACGTAATTGTGTCGCAAATGATTTTTCAGATCAAAGGTTTGACTATCTACAAAAGCAGGTTAGTGAACTAAAATACCTTATTACAAGGAACTTTCACGACGTGGCGGGACCCTCCAATACGTCAAATCCCGTAAATGAAAGCCTTTTAAATGTCGAACAAGACCATTGCTCAGTAGTATCAGACCTGATAAGACCCACTAATTGCGATTTTGCCTGGGATGATGACACCGTTACTTTTGAATCTGTTAAGCGGACGTCAGAATCCAAATTAAATTACCTGCGAAAAATTCAATTTCTTGACAGTGAAGAGTGGAACAGTGTACGTTATACAGATACTCAAAAGAAATATCTTTCCAGTCCAGGTTTTACTAATTTGTCGTTGAATGACGAACTTTTAGCGTTTGAAAGCAAATTTAATCATTTAAGGTCATTAGATCAAACTTTTGGAGCCTTAACAAATATGCTTGTTGCGCAAAAGGAAGCTTTACAAACAGCCCTGAAAGAACTGATAGATTGGAGCTCCAATAGCACTACAACTTTAAATAATGCGACAGTTTCTGCTAAAGTTCACGATTTGTTTTCTAATACATGCTCATATAAAAATATTTCCAAAGATATTTTGCAGACCGTTTGTGGCAGGCGTGCGAACATAATCGAAAACCGAAGGGACAACGCGCTATCAGGTGTCAAGGATAAATACAATAAGACAATTCTGCGCAGAATACCACCAAGTGGGGACTATCTCTTTAAACCAAAAGAGTTTAGCAATGCAGTGGCCAAGTTAGGTGGCTCTAAAATTTTCCGCAAGCCGTACCTACCTGCCGAGGGTAGCCAGGCTTTGCATAATGAAAGCCGACCGTTTTTGCCTGCCGAGGGCAACCAGGCCGGACCAAGGCGGTCTTCCGACCCCTTGTTGTCCTTTCGAGGATATAATCAACATAGATACCAGCGAGGTCCCCCTCCTGGAAAGGGTTTAAGGTTTCTTTTACTCTAAACTACCTTAAGAAATCACTATCTGAACTACCTCTGTTTAAGGTTGCTATGTCCAATAAATCAAACAGCATATATAAAAACTGAGTCGTTTATTTTAACCCAAAAATGCTATTAAAACTACCTTACTGTACGGGTGACGAATATCGACTGAATTTAACGTCGACGCGCTTCTGCCGACATGGCATTATCGCTGTCCCTACAGTACACCCTTCCTAAAATTTTATACATTAAAAATTTTTCACAAAAAAAATATTCTATAACTAATACATAAGTAGAATTACCAACAATTTTAAAACACAATTCAAAAGCGCACTTATCGTGCCTTACTACATCAATATGCTGACGCTATGTCTGCGTTTCAGTTTACAGTAACATTCTTAGTATAATGCATGATACAAAACAATACCTACAGCACTCGATACAATGCAAAGTGAATTACAAACATAATCTATTTTTAGATTTATATGAAGTACTTATTAAACATAGTACGAGAAATAAAATTAATGAACTATAACTAAGTAAGTTATATCGTAGTATACAAAAATACCTTTAGTTACATGTAAGATTTTACAATTTTTATTCTGAACATCGAAGTCTGAACCATCAATCAGAATAACATTTTAATCAAACTAGGACATTAACATTAATATGTAGGTATAAATGCGCATACATTAATATGTAAGTATAATAGGACATGAAACACAGATGAAAAAAAATATATATGTATAAAATCTGTAAAAAAATGTAAGGTAAGTAAATCATGTATATGAAATGTATATAAAAAATATCACCTACGCATAAACTATCCTTGTAGGTACCTCTCCTGTTTCCTTTTTAGTCGGCTGCACCTGGACTGGAAAAACTGATACACTGCTTTGCTGCCACGTCATCAACTGCTTTTTGACCCAACTTTTAAGTTGACTACAGCACTTAGTACAACACAAACACAAAATTACCAACATAACGCAGATTGAGACTGCAATAACTAGAGGTTCCATAATATCATATTTACTCTTCATTGCCTCTAAGTGTTTCTGCTTCTGGTCCAGTTGAGCCTGTACATTAGCGTTAACCACTACTTGCTCGTTCTTGCTACTCCAGTTACCCATAGTTAGTTGCTGAAAAGTAGCTGTTCACCTCTGAAATAATAGTGTAATAAAACAGAATTCAAACTACAATACTATTTATTACTAAAATGTAGGTCTTTAAAACGCACTGGTGGCTTAATTATTCTACCACTGCGCGATTTTCGTTCCTCTTGCTGTGGTTGTACAATACCTGTTGTAGTGATGTTACTCGGTGTACAGGGTGTTCTCGAACTGATGTCATCATTCAACAAATATGCCGGTTTTAATCGATCTATAGAAATATTAGCTTGTCTTCTGTCGAACTGAATAGTAAAAGCTTTTGAACTTCTTTTGATTACTTTGAACGGACCGTCGTAGGGAGTTTTTAACGGCCTACGAACAGTATCATCGCGAACGAAAACAAAATCGCATGTATCTAAATCTTTTGGCTTATAAAAATTTTTATTACTTGAATGTGCTTTTACTATCGGTCGATTTTTCTCTACGGCTTGCTGAATTTTCTCTAATGTTATACTTACATCACCCTTTACACTGCAACCAGCCTCAATAAAATCGCAAGGTAAACGCATTGCTCGACCAAAGGTCAACTGCGCTGCGCTAACGCCTGTATCACTACGTCCGGCTGCTCGTAACCCAAATAGAACTGTTGTTAACTCATCAACCCAAGAACAGTTTTGTAAACGAGCCATCAACGATGCCTTTAAAGATCTATGCCATCTCTCTACTAGACCATTGCTCTGTGGGTGGTACGCTGTTGTGCGAATCTTCTGCACACCTAAATATTTTAGTAGTTCTGTAAATAATTGACTTTCGAATTGCCTACCTTGATCAGATGTTAAACGAATTGGACAACCATATCTGCAAATCCAGCCTTCATAAATCATTTTTGCAACCGTTTCCGCCGAAATATCCTTTAACGGAAAAGCTTCCGGCCAACGCGTATACCTATCCACTATAGTGACACAGTAACGATATCCATCTTGTGAAACTGGTAACGGGCCTACGATGTCTACGTGGATATGCTGAAAACGATCTACTTCTGGATATTCACCTAATTCTGTACTTGTATGTCGATTGATTTTTGCTCGCTGGCAACCTACACAAGTTTTAACCCACCTATTTATGTCGCGATTCATTCCTGGCCAAAAGAAACGATCTGTAACCATCTTCCTTGTAGTTCTTGTACCTGGATGGCTAAGATTGTGTACTGTATCAACCGCTGTTTTCCTGAAACTTATAGGTAGATACGGTCTGACTATAGCCTTAGATATTTCGCAATAAATAAATTTATCAGTGCCTGGCATTACCATTCTGCGAATGCACACATTGCTACCTGATACCTCGGGTGTTATATTATTTATGTACTCGTCGTTGTTTTGCGCGATTGCAAGTTGTGTGTAGTCAAGACTCGTGGGACAGGAAATTGTCGCGACCCGAGACAACGTGTCAGCAACACAGTTGTTATCGCCGCTAATATGCCTAATGTCCGTTGTAAACTCGCTAACGAACAAAATCTGTCTCGTCCTTCTCGGAGTCTCGGAATCAGAACCAACTTTGCTGAAAACATGAGTCAGGGGTTTATGATCTGTGAAGATTATCAATTCACGCCCTTCAAACATTTTTCTGAAATGCTTAACTGCCAAATAAATACCTAGCAACTCTCTATCATAGGTACTGTAACGTGCTTGCGTTTCACTAAGTTTCTTTGAAAAATAACCTAAAGGTGTCCAGATGTTATTTACCTTTTGCTGAAGTACTGCGCCTACGCATGTATTCGACGCATCCGTCATGAGTGATATAGGGACTTCACTCACGGGGTACGATAACGTTACCGCATTCTGCAACTGCACCTTACAACACTGAAATGCCTTGTCAGCCTCTTCAGACCAACTAATACGTGATTTATCATTCTTTTTGGTTTTATGTAGATATTTACTCAAAACAGCTTGGCTCTTGACTGCACCTGGGATATGTTTCCTGTAAAAGTTAACCATCCCTAGAAAACGTCGCAATTCGTCTACGCGTTCAGGTCTAGGCAGATCGACAATTGCCTGCACCTTTTCCTGTAAAGGTCGTATGCCACTAGTTGTAACCTCGAAACCTAAAAATTCTAATTTATTTACGCCAAAACAACATTTTTCTACGTTAATTGTGATTCCAAATTTCTGTAAACGCTCAAACAATATTCGCAGATGTTCTTGATGTATCGTCTCGTTCTCACTAGCTATGATTACATCGTCTATATAAGCAAAAAGAAAATCAAGTCCATTTAATACAGTATGATTCATAAATCTCATAAAAGACTGTGCCGCGTTCCTCAAACCGAAGGTCATTCTCGGGAATTCGAAGAGACCAAACGGTGTGATGATCGCGGTCTTTTCGATGTCCTCTGGAGCTATAGGAATAAAATGATATGCCCTGTTTATATCTATTCGGGAAAATATCTTCTTACCTGTCAGCAAATATGTGAAATCGTGGAGTCTTGGGATGGGGTAACGGTCCGGTTTGGTGACGGCATTGAGTTGCCTGTAATCGCCACAAGGCCGGATATCCCCGTTCTTCTTAGGCACCACATGCAGCGGGCTTGCCCAAGCGCTGTTCGAGGGCCTGCAAATCCCCAAGTCTTGCATTACCTGAAACTCCTCCTTCACTCTTCTATAACGATCAGGAGGTAAAGGTCTTGCTCTGGCATGCACCGGTGGACCCGTCGTTTCTATGTAATGTTGTACCGTATGTTGTGGTGCTTCCCTAAATGACAAAGGTTTTGTTAACTCTGAAAATTCGTTCAATAAGTTATTATAAGGATGATTAATGTCAATGGTTTTGATTGATGGTTCTATACATTGCTTAATACTAGCTACAGCATGTAATTGCGTTAACTGATCGACTAGACATTTACGGCTCAAATCGACTAACAACCTATAGTGGCTTAAAAAGTCTGCACCTAATATAGGTTGTTTGACATTGGCTATAATAAATGTCCAGCGAAAAGCTCGCCTTAAATTCAAGTTTAACTCAATTGATTTTACACCATATGTTGAAATTTTTGAACCATTTGCCGCATACAGTACATAATCACTGCACTCGCGCCTATAACCACACTTTTCTCTAGGTAAAACAGAAACGTTGGCACCAGTGTCCACTAGGAAATGCATTCCACTATTTTTGTCTCTAATTGATAGGCGATTGTTCACACTATTGATGCAGCAATCCGCCTTAGGCTGCATCGCGTTTAGTTTCCCGGTTTTTGTCCCTTCCAGTTACATGGCTGAACGCACTTTGTTGCTCTTGTCTTGAACCGAAAGTGATAGAAACATAACCAGTCTGCATCCTGAGGTGTACGCTTCCGACTTTGGCTTCCCCTCCGGTTACGGTAACCACGGCTACGTGAGCTGGAACGCCCACGGTTCACCTGCTGCCTCCTCTCGTTGCGCATTGCTGCTACTTCCAAACTCAGCTTGGCTAACTGAGAGGCTACGCTACTGCCGTTGGAACTGCTACTGACCTCCGCGATCGAACTAGGCTGCACGGTTTCCAGCACCTTGTCTGCAACTGCCGCCAGTTTGGTCAGGTCCTTCAGCTCTGATGCTGCTAACACTGCTCTGACCGATGTTGGAAGGTGATTCTGCCATAAGACTGTCAAGGTGTCGTCGTTCATCCGGTTACCAGATAAACTCTGCATCTTCCTCAGCAATTGCGATGGGCGCTGATCTCCTAGCTGCATGTCAGAAACCAACTTTTGGATTCGCCTGTTTTCCGACTCTTCATACACGCTTAATAATCTTGCCTTCAGAGCGCTGTACTTCTCGGTGGTTGGAGGTGTCGTGACAATGTCTTGCACCTGCTGCAGAACGTCCTTTCCGAGCTTAGCCACTAACAGTTGGTATTGGCTTTCGTCCGACTGCTTCTGTGGAGTTACGACCGCTTCGAACTGAACGAACCATAAGGCTGGTTGGTCCGTCCAGAATTCTGGTATCCTGGAGCTGACCGATAAAACGTATAGCTCTGGCTTCGTGTCTTGCGCCATTTTTATTTCACTCACTTCACCACTTAACTGTCTCTTTATTGAAATTGTTTATGAGCCGCCACTTATTTTCCACCCGTACAGTAGGTTTAATTGTCGGGGTCACCACTTTAAGGTTTCTTTTACTCTAAACTACCTTAAGAAATCACTATCTGAACTACCTCTGTTTAAGGTTGCTATGTCCAATAAATCAAACAGCATATATAAAAACTGAGTCGTTTATTTTAACCCAAAAATGCTATTAAAACTACCTTACTGTACGGGTGACGAATATCGACTGAATTTAACGTCGACGCGCTTCTGCCGACATGGCATTATCGCTGTCCCTACAAGGGCAAGTCCCATATCGGTAAGAGAAACTTTGCCACCGCTAAAAACAAAAAACCGAAAAATGACTACAGAGAACATCGCAGACAGTGACTATGCCGAGAAATTTCAAGCCGGTCGATTACAGTTCTACCATCACATCTGGGAAGAGAAGGGGGCTCCGCCACACATTTTAAATATTATACAGGGTTACCGAATCCCTTTTGTGAAAAAGCCCCCCCTACGAGTAAAGTACAACAACCAATTTCGCCTGGAAACAGCAAACGCCTTAGAGCCCGAAATAAACCAAATGCTCAGAGAGGCAGTAATAGAAAGAGCACCACTAAATGCGGGTTTTCTATCAAAGATGTTCCCGGTGAAAAAGGCAGATCACTCGCTACGACCGGTCCTAAATCTCAAAGCGTTGAATCTTTTCGTCACAACAAAACACTTCCGACTAATGAACATGCAAAAGGTACCCCATTTTTTACAAGCCGGGGATTTTATGATGAAAATAGATCTTCACCAAGCCTATTTTCACATACCAATTTCAAAGTCACACCGCCGTTTTCTCAGATTTGTTTTCAACAAAACCATTTACCAAATGACTTGCTTACCATTCGGACTAGCAAGTGCCCCCAGAGCCTTCGCCACACTTTCCAACTGGGTGGCTCAAAAACTTCGGGAAAAGGGTATGAGAGTTCTTGTATACCTGGACGACTTCCTTCTTGTGAATCAGTGCCCTCAAACATTAAAAGAGCACATGAAACAAGCCATCGAACTTATCACCAGTCTCGGATGGGTTATAAACAAAAGAAAGTCTTCCACGGAACCATCTCAAGAAATAGAGTTTCTCGGAATCCAGTGGAACACTTATTTGAACCTGAAAAGCTTACCACACAAAAAGATATTAAATCTTCGAGGGCGGTTGCTCGAGGCCCAACATTTAAAGAACATGACACTTTTGCAACTGCAGAAACTCGTAGGAACTCTGCAATTTTCCAGTTTTGTGGTGCAATACGGAATGCTAAATTATCGGAATCTGCAATCGTGCCTACATCAGGCACTCAAGACAGAATTAGCGGTTCCATTGACACGACCTGCCCGGAACGATATCAACTGGTGGATGGAAAATTTGAACACAAAAAGCAAAATTTGGGCCGCTCCTGTCTCGTGTTACATCGTCACGGACGCCTCGGGCTCAGGCTGGGGAGCACATGTGAACGGCCAGTGCGTTCAAGGCATCTGGGCACCAGAAGAACTTCATTACCACTCGAACTTGAAAGAACTGCTTGCAATTTACAAGGTATTGTCCCACGAGAATATTGCCAAGAGTTGCCAAGGTCATACCATCTTAATCCAGAGCGACAACCGAACAGCCTTGGCATATTTACGCAAGCAGGGAGGAACCAAGTCAGCGAGTCTATTGCAATTAACGCGACTGATCTATCGCATAATAGATCAATACCAAATAACCATCGTGACCAGTTATCTCCCAGGTCCTCTGAACAATATAGCAGATGGTTTGTCCAGAAGCAAAATGATAGCAGAATGGCATCTGCTTCCCCAGGCTTGTCAAGTTTTGTTTCAAAAGTGGGGAGTACCGGAAATAGATCTGATGGCATCAAGTCGAGCTCACGTTGTGCCCGAGTATGTGACGTTGGACCTGACGGACAGTCAAGCAGTTTATCACGTAGCCTTCAGCAGGATCTGGACGTACAGTCTGGCGTGGATATTTCCACCCCCCTGCTTGATGTACAAAGTTCTAGCATTACTGAACCAAGCACAAGGATATTACATTGTGATATGTCCAAGATGGAAAAATGTCTTTTGGAGGGGGGATCTCAAGAGAAGAGCCGTGAGTCCTCCATTTACAATCAGGAATTTGGAGTCAGTATTAATAGACACTCGGACCGATCGCCCACCCCCTCAAGTAAGCGATCTAATATTGGAGGCCTGGAGATGTCGGGGTGGAATGATCTCTTAAGAAACTGGTCATCTTCTGAACTCAGTGTTATTGAAGCAAGTTGGCGACCTAGTACGTTAAAAACGTATAAACATGTCTGGAAAAAATGGCTTGCATGGTGCAAAAGTTCGGGGATAAACAATAAAAATCCTGGAGGCAGTGGTTTATCAAAGTATTTAATATACTTGCATACAAAAGAAAAGCTAAGCTACAAAACCATACTCGTTCATAAATCTGTGGTATCATCTTTCTGCCAGCCAGACTTAGAGGTAAAGCTGAGTTCCCACGTACTGGTCAGACAAGCCACTAGAGGCATTGCAAATAGGTCTGCAGCGAGAAGTAAACCCAAGCCTCCGGTGTGGAATCCGCAAATAGTAGTAAAATGGCTTTTGGAGTCGGAACCGCAACTTCAGAGCTTCTTTGATGTTTCTCGACGCTGTGCTACTGTACTTATGCTTGCTTCGGGTAGAAGGGTTCACGACTTGACACTCTTATCTGTAAAAGAAGATAAATGTATAATTTACGATGAGTCCATAACATTCTGGCCCTTATACGGGTCCAAGACAGATACAATAAATCATAATCAATCAGGATGGCAATTATTACAGGCAGAAAATAGCAAAATAGATCCAGTATTTTGGATAAAAAAGCTGATCGAAATGTCACAACCTAGACGCATATTAGGAAATAATATCGAAAATTTGTTTGTCACAATTAGAGGAGATCCGAAGCCTGCTAGCCGAACAGTAATAGCTGGATGGATCAAGACTGTATTGATAGATGCTGGAATTCAAGACTCACCAGGATCCATAAGATCGGCCGTGGCGTCCCTTAATTGGGCCAACGATATGCCCTTAGAAGATATCTTAGCTAGAGGAAACTGGACCTCTCCAAACACCCTTATTCGATTCTACAGGCGACCTGTAAGAACATCTCAAATACCGAGCATACCAGCTCTCACTAATAATTTCGCGCCTTTATAACAGTATCACTTAAACAATGATTATGTTGTATGATTTTTAAGCACTTATGTTGTATGATTTTTAAGCACACATGTTTGAATTATTAGCATTAAATTGTTAAATTATTTCTAATTACTTACCCTGGTATTAAATAAAACTTAAGTTATTGATTAAACTTAGTTTAATTTAGAATCACAGTTGGCTTTCTTGAAAACCTAATAGTGGTGCCACCATGCGATAATAAACAAGTCTCAATTGTAGGTTTCAAATAAGTACAGGCTACATAATATTAGAATTTTTCCTGAAATAAAAATTACTTATTATGTACCTAACTTATTTGAAACCTATGCAAGGACTGCATGGCAATTGATTTTAACTGAAGAGACTGAAGAAATTTTCTTCAGTCGTTAACTGCGGGTGGCGCCACTGAATTCAAGAAATTCATTGAATTGACAGTCTGGGGAGTCAAATTAGCACCTAAAGTCAAAAGCGGAAACGCCGCCTATCTCAATTGTAGGTTTCAAATAAGTTAGGTACATAATAAGTAATTTTTATTTCAGGAAAAATTCTAATATTCTGCAAATTAAAAGTTGCCATTAGTTTGGTTTTTAAAACGATATTTTACACAAAACTTCAAGAACCAATTTTCCGCTGCGCCTGCCACGGTAAAACGAAATTGATCAAACTACTTTATTCTTGTCGTGAAATCAATTAATAACCATTGTGGGTGACACGCTGCCCTTTCAACGGGCACCCGGGCGCTCGTGTTGCCTACTTCACGCAATTTACTAATTTATTGAGTTTTTATTTGCAACAACCAAATAATGCTTAATATTTTGGATTGATATTTATTTGAAATACTTGTGTGTAAAAAGATCAAACTTAATTATTACATAATTGTTCGCGACATATCTTCAACGTTTACGGGTACACATAGTATTATAAGCTACAAAAACTTAGGTAAAATTCCTTCGCCAAGTAAGTATCTTATAGGTTAAAGAAAAGATATCCTTAAAAAAAAGAAAAGGTACACCTTTTCTGTTATTGTTTCAGCTTAGTTGTTTTTCCATTACGGCCGTTTTTATGATATACGTTGGTAACCCCGCATTGTGGGTGATAGAGCCAATATTTACACTGGCTGAACAAATTTGTTCTGCAGGCTACCGCCGATGTAAACTGGACATAGGCTGAGAGATTAATTGACTCATTGTGACCTCTTTTTCTGCGTAATTGGGATAAAATAAAACTTCGAAAGTGATGAAATTGGGGTCACGCGGGCTATTAAAGAAAGGCTCCAATAGAAGTAGTTTCCTATTAGGTAAACTTTTGTGTCATAGTTTTATAAACTATTTTTTTTTTTATGTAAACATACTTTTATACAAAAATCGTAACCGGTGAATTGACTTACTCCCAGCCGCTATTGTGGTATTACAACATCTACCTATAACTAAAAGTTTTACCTTTAACATGAATTCAAGAAAAACTAATTCAATACTACTTACAATTATTATTCCTTCCATTAGTCATAACAAACTTATAATAAGTAAGTCAAGAAACTTGTTACTACAGAAAATGTTTTAGGCAAGGCATGATTCAGCTATTTCATGATATAAAAGCTTTCTGAATATAAGTAGTTTGATCTAGTTTTGGTTCACAATAAAAAATTGGCTTAAATAAAGCCTATTATGTACTATCTCCTGAATAGCTAAACTTGAAAGACAGACTTTTATCCAATAAATAAAAATAAAAAACCTACCAATTTCTATCAAATCATGTTCTAAACAGAAACATTAGAGTGGTAGAGTCTAGCTGTATAGGCTCTGTTTACAGCGTTTAGTGGGCTGACTTGTCCGGTGAAATACCACTCGCACAGAAAACCGACGTGAAGTGGGGACGATGTTCCTGGGATTCGTTCGGTGAGTGCAATATTCGGTGCACAATTTCTCAAAGGCCAGCAACGCACCCTCAGTGCATATGTAATTGTGGGTGTATATGGGCGGCAGTGATCACTTACCATCGCGTGACCCGCTTGCTCGTTTGCTAGGTTCTCTCAAAAAAAAACATTTAAGAAACCGTTTCTTAGCACTCGATTATTTGGTAGAGAACCAAATTAGGTAAACTTTTTATATAAATTCGAAGACATTAAACTTTTTAAGTTATTACCTGCCAGTACTTGAATAAACCTGTAACTGTAACTTTTATCAGAAAAAAACTTTTTAGTAAGTTTCGTACAAAGCCACACGAGACTAGAAGAAAAACTTTTCTTTCAAAACTCTTTGGTTCCTGATAAGCGAGAATTTGGATATTTTACTTTCTGACAGTTAACTTATGAACTTATAAGAAGGTGCGTTTTTGAATTCATAGAAACAGGAACTTGAGTTGGTTCGTTGAAAGCGTTTTTAGTCCTGATAAAGATTTTATTTTATTTTTATTGGAGTTAAAACTTAATTTTGTGTATTTTATCCTGTAATAGGTTTCATAAATTAATTGTAATTTATACTTGCAATAAATAATTCATTCATTCATTCATTCATTCAAAGAGTAGACTGTTAAAAGTTTGGTGTGTGAACCAAAGTCTATTTCCACACTATTGTCTCGAAATTTCTTCGCGAAATAGCAAAATTTCTTCGTAAAGGCTAAAATAGCAATTAATGTATATATCATCGTAAATAGCATCTTAGCGTACGTACATACATAACTGAGTGTAGCGTTCGCAGCTAAAACTGAATAGTTTTTTCTGCAAGATGTTTTAAAAAAATAGAAAGACTTTCAAATATCATAAAAAACAAAATGGGAAATGATAATGGTAATAAATGGATGGTTGTACACGGTCATATTTAGTTTGCTAGAGATATTAAAAATATTTCTAACTCAAGTAATTTCATCTCGGGTTAAGTCGCAGTGATAAAACCCTAGTTACCCTGCAGGTGTGCTGCAGTAGAAAACGTCAGTTATTTCGCTGCGCACACGTTAAAACTATAAACTCTGGATTGCAGTCATAAACCAATATAAACTGCTGCACTGCTGAAACTGACCGCATTGTATCGTGAATTTTTAAAATAAAATACCTGTTAATGGTCTCACGAGATTTAGCGTTTGATGCAACTTTTAAATGTTGTTTTTTTGTTTGGTTTACATTGCTGAGTTTTTTACAGAGCTTACAAAGTAGTCAGTATGTGTCACTTTATTTTTTTCACCTTTTTTGGATGGACTTACACTATCACACTCCATGTAGGTACTGCTTCTAATTGTAGGATAATGGTTTTTATATATTTTCTATATACATTAATTAGACATGTGTAAATTTAATTACCATTTCAGTTACAAATACACCATATCCACAGGTTAATCAAACATCTCATTTGGCACAGCGAGTGGAAACCAGCGTAAGCCGCTCACAATCAAAATCTTAATTTAGTTAACATCGAATCGCGCTTTGTTAATTAATCAAGTACCAGGATTTATTTGCTTGCCATAAATTAATTACGAGAATGTACCTAATATTCATGAAATTCAGACCGCGAGGTGAGGAGAAGAGCCTATCGAGTTTCTAGGCCGCAATATACACCAGGTATTTTATAAACCTACAAAGGTGGTATTTAAGCTATATAAACTGTTTGAAGAGAATCAAGTTTAATCAGGCTTTTCTTCAGGTATTAGTGAAGGGCACTTATACCTACTTATTTATTGTGAGCGACCCGCCCACGCTTCGCAATGGTGTAATTTTGCCGACTTGCTCGCGAACACATGGATTTTTTCTAACTTAAAAAAACTTTTTCTAAACGTTATTTATTTAAATGAATAAATACCCTAAAATATGGAGAAAACCGCATTTAAATCCATTACGTACTTAAGGAGGAGTTAGCGGCTAAACATACAAACAGACAGAATTAGCGACTTAGAATTATACGATGTAATGATGGTCATGTGAACCGATCGTGTTTCGCACGGGTGGCATTTTGCCATCATGACCACAGGTAATTAAATTTGTAAAAAGTTTTTTAATTTTATTATATTTGTGTTGAAACATCAAACCTGCAAAATCGAACATACTCAAAACCATTTAATTAAAAAAATACGATCTAAGTTAGAATATATACTTGAGGTCTTATGCCCACGACGATTTTTTGTACCTGTCATTCATCCGCATCTTCATATACAGTTAATAAGCAGTCACTGGTTGTGTGCCCTCGCCCACATAGCCGCGATGCTGCTGCAAAAATAATGCAAACACGATTCAGTAACTGATTCTCGACTTTCCACTTACGTCCACCCTCGACCAGGGTATGCAGTAGCGCGTTAGAAGCGATTCGAACGCGCGTTCAGTAAAGCGCGACAGCATCGCTACAAAAAGTCGCCGCAGGCGAGGGGCCTTATGTATTCAGAGTTGAATTTAAAGTTTGTTTTAAAAAATTGTATATTTAATTAAGATTTCGTAAAAGGCTATTTTTCATAATTTGCAATATAAAATACATTATAGAATTTTTCGTCAATAACTACTTAATTAATTATATAATTAATTTACATTCGGCCTTTTATTTTAATTTTTATTTCATTCCTAAAATAAATCCTGTAGGAACAGTCCTGGAAATCTTAACAGTAGTTATCATATTTAGTTAGATTTTCCGAACCGACCTAGCCGGAAATTTTCTTTTCTGGCGCCCAGACGGCAGATTGGCTCTTCTTAGACGCTCAAGACTTTACACTAGAAAACGAGCATTCACTACCCTATAGGAACTTGACCTTTTCTGTTTGAAGATTTTATGCTACGATTTATGTAGCGCTATCTATGGAGCGATTGAAGAAACATTTTCGTTCCATTTTCTTGTTAGTACGTGAAAATTGTAACAGATGGCGTATTTAACACAGTTGTTATTCGAACTCAACGCTTTGATTAAAATACCATAGATGACGCCAAAGGTTTCTAAAATAAAGTGGAGGGTAAAACTGGTAGCAATTTTTTATTCATTGATTGGCACCGATCCGATCGAACACTCTCTAAACCAAATTAAAAATATTGTTTTCACTTTCTTATACTTAGTGTGCGATAAAGACAAGTATATTAGCCTCACTAAATTTAGTCCATATCACTGTATAATTAGACAAAATGAGCTGATAACAAGTCTAAGCTTGTTTGCGCCGTAGCATAATGCACGCAAATTTAAGTTTGTCTCTGTCGTATACTACTGCCGAAGTGAGTGATAGGAATGTTTTTAGTTTAGTTTAGAGAGTTTTAATGTAGAATCGGCACCATTAATAAACAAAATGACAATAATACAGAGTCTCCGCAGCCTGCAGTAGTAAATATAGTGTTACAGACTACACTGTCTTCCCATTTAAATACAAAGTCATAACAAACTAGGACATCAAAAAAATAACAAAAAAATTATAACTGTCTTAAATATCGTTATGACTAAAGAGTTTTCCAAATACGTCAAAAAGTTTAAGTTTGTATGTATACGGTTATCACAAGCATTTCCCCGCGTCAACAAAAAAAAAAGCTTCTTCCCTTAAGCGCGCTATAACAAATAGTATACTTAGTATATATCCGATAAAAATTAGGAAAAAGTTTTCGGGCATGTCTTATATAAATTGCGTTGTGATAAATAATTAGAACCTTTAAATAGCGCGATCTTCGTTTGATGGCTATGTAGTTTTAAATGACAAAACATAGGAAACACCAATATAGAGTAAATTATGTTTATTAATTTTTACAAATTTATGGCTGCAATTTCGTTTTTTAAAAACCTTACCTTCCTATAAAAAGTTTACGAATACACTTATTTACGTAATACTCGTACCTACACACAGTAAGCTCGCAAATCACATGCACCCCAATTATAGATCATAATAATAAATGTAATTAATTCAAACAGAGGAATAAAGCCAAGGATGATTTCCGTGAGCACGCGAAACTAAAGTGTACCAGGGAGTAGTGCGAGAGTTCAGTGCTAATTTAACTGTATGAAACGAGAATTGTCAATTTTGCAATATATTTTATTTCAAAGTACAGTTAAGTATAACTGAGGCGTGGTTAAAATTTTAAATAGATTATTTTTTTCTAAATATATTAAATTGAAGAACTAATAATTACACGATATTATTAAAAATCACATCAACACGTTTATTTAAAAAAAACCTTGATTAATTTATAATAATTATAATTTAGTCAATAAATTATTATAGAAGTCAGACATTTGCACGTGTCAATTATATTAAACTAGTGGACGCCCGCGACTCCGTTCGCGTGGAAGTCGGTTTCCCGTGGGAATGAGAAGTTTTCCCGCGGTAAAAAGTACCCTATGTCCTTTCCCAAGTTCAGTTCTTTCTTCATACCAAATTTCATCAAAATCGGTTCAGAGGTTTAGGCGTGAAAGCGTAACAGACAGACAGACAGACAGACAGACAGAGTTACTTTCGCATTTATAATATTAGTAGGGATTAGACATTTAACCGTTGTCAAATTATTTTTGACCTAATTATTTAACAAGACAACATACATCTGGCTCCTGAGCTATAACGAAAGTACAGTCAAGGACGGAAATGAAGGTTCTTGTCGTCGTCGCAAAAACACGCCGATTTGCATATTATTATTATTCTTTGTTGTTTTGTTGTACATTACACCGCTGCCGGAAGTGCAGAGGTATAAACTTGCCCTACATTCTATAATCGGGGGTAAACACAATGTTCTGTGAGACACGCATACTGCCATGACTTTTAGTGAAGGCTTTGACATAGAACAGTGAGTTTGAATGGAAACAATTGGAAGGATATTATTAAACTTACGGTTAAGATAAACCTATATTTACGTGATTTTGATTGGTGGTTTAATCTGACCAATACTTAGCACCGCGCGTATAAACGTGTTTAACTATCGACCCTCTTATTCAAAACGCACTTAAAAACACTAGCAAAAACATGCTTGAACTCTATCAATATTATGTGACAGCTGTGGCAACTGACAGAACATATTTTAGCTAATGTACATTTAAAGTGTATTTATAATTATAACTAATCGGGCTTTCGTTTAGATATAGTTCATAGAGTTCTAAAAACAAGAACCTAATTCTAAACATTAACAAATACTTTCCATCGCATAAATCGTAAAAAATAGCGCATAGACCGAGAGCAGACGTATCTCGTTCTGAATTTACTACGGAAATAAACACAGCGCTTCACGGAAACAATGGTAGCGAGTGACCGAGTCGCTCACCTCGCCCGGCTAGCCGATGGTGTATTAATAAATCCAACATTGACAAAGACCGCCAAAACAGCTGGACCACAGCCAAACATTTTAAAAATCAGCGTCTGCGTTGTACCGCAAAGTTGACGTGCCGCGCGGCGCAGGATTCACCATTTGAAGATTGAGCTTGGGAGTTACTTTGGAGGTTTCGGATGCGTAGACGTATTTTCATTATAACTAACTGGGTTATGTTAATCACTGTGGATTCTCGAAACTTCTCATTTTCGATTGAATTGCAACTTTGAGCTTGAAACACTTGAATTTGGACGCAATGGTTGAGTACTACCTTCTGTAAGCCCCTTAAACATTTCATAATGCCTGAGATTTCCTATTCGAGTTGGATTCGATGAATGATTCCCATAGCCCGTCTGCGAAGTAGATAGCTTACCAAACTCTTAAGGACTTAGTAAAGCACCTAAATATTGAAAGAGAATTGTGATTCGGAAGCACACATTGTGATACTACCCTAAGGCTGAATTTTAGATACCCTTACTTGAATTTTGAATTTGTATACTGGACCTTTAATAGCTGCGGTATTTTTTTATATAATTATGTAACCTTAATGCAACCACTGCTTGTATACTCATAGCACAATACTAAAGCGCCATTACAATAGCGGAACCTCCTAACCGGTTATTTCCACCGGTCCACCTGGATGCGCGCGCGCCGGTGACGTCAGCAGAATCGCGCGGCCGTCAAATCGCGACGCACCGACGTAGGAACACGACGATTTCGCAACGTCGGTTTATTTATACTTCACACAGACATACCACGCCCGGGATAGCCGAATTCATTTGTGGACAAATTAATGTACCCGCACTTTGGTTTTGATGGGTATATCCGATGGAGTTTTTGTAGGCGCTAAGACAATGACATACTGAAGGCGCCATGTTAATATCAAACTATAACGCCATAGTTCAGTAGGATCAAGCAAGATGACATTCGCGTTTTTGTGATAATGAGGGAGTGCCATTATTCTGTTTTGTTTGCCTCTGAGAAAAAATAAGCCACGGAAAGAGATATTGTAGTAGATCACTGCCAGAGAACTGAGGCAGAAAAACCTTCAGGTTTATGGAAGTTTGGCTTGGCCATTGGCCCTTGGCTAATTTGCCAACTTGTGGTTTAGACAGTAATAAGCTGCTTATAAAACTTTGATTTTAGTATCCCATTAGGATCTTTTTTTATTTCGCAAACAATTTCTTTCAAATTTTTAAGAAATAAATTTCCTATACACGATACATTAAAACGTAACAAAACCCCAACGCTCTACTTTCCTGAACGGTAAACAACCGTTTTTTTCTATTTTCGCCTTGTAAATATCATTCGCACTCGATACTCGTGTTTTCAAACATTTTATCTCACTATTTTGACGCGAGCTAATTCATCATCACTTTCATCCTTCGAGTTCTAATTACAGAAACGATTCTAGAACGATTTATTTTTACCGTACATTATTCTTTTTAAAACCCACAGTGTCTTTAACGGACCATTAACTAGAGAATAAAAGAGATTCGCCGCCGTAAAGTCACGTAGGCACTTGGAAATAGAGTTTTAGGATTATTGATAGCTGACCTCTACAACAATACAAAATATCGATAGAGAAATCCACGGAATAGTGCTTGTATTAGAGTACGACTTTACCAAGCAAATTATTACTTAATCTTATTATAATTTTATGAAGTTGTTTAACTTGGATGCTATTAATCCTTTTACTTATTTACCAAATCATTACATAGTATAAATCCAAGTCGCTAATTCTGTCTGTTTGTATGTTTGTCCACTATCTCCTCCTAAACAACGTAACGAATTTTGATGCGGTTTTCGCCATCTTTTAGGTAATTTATTCATTAAAATTTGTAAATATAGATCATTTTAAAAAAGTTTCTTTAAAGTAGCCAAAACACAATGTTTCGTGATAAGTCTGGCAAAAATGTACATGTGCGAAGCGTGGGCGGGTCGCTAGTACCAAATAAATGACAATTAATAGCGTTATATTTAAACCATGTTAGATAATTATCCACGCATATTTAAATAGTTTCTGCAAATGGTTCGCAATTCAACGCTACTTTAAAGCAAGAAAGTGGTTACAAGTCATAAATTAGCTAAAATTGGCTATTGATTGGATCCGTACAACCGTAGAGCGTAAACGTAAACGTACGAACGTTTTACGACGCCCGTTACTAGCATGTTAATTCAACAACTCCGGTTACGAAATATTACTTTGATTTATCTGTATTCGTGTTGCAAAGGGGTGACAAGGTTTTTCCTTATTAATTATTGTGCATTTTATATCCAGTCTTACTAAGTGATATTTTAATAACTTAATTTTTCAACGCTCTTATAAAGCGTTTAGTAGGTTTTGTCATACGAGATATCTGTAGTGTATTTTTTATCTTATTCTATGTTATGTTACTAAAATGCGTAATTTCTTAATAAGATTATAATAAGGCCAAAGTTTGTTTTATAATGGCCCTGCTTAAGACAATAGAAATTCTTAAAATAGTTAAGCTTAAGAAATTCCTACCACTTTCCTTTCACTTTAATGCATGTAAAAGATAAGGTCATATAAAATTCCAATTTTTTGTCAAATTAGATGAAATGCGCCAAGGTTGGCAGGATTAAAATTAATATACTTTTGCGTCTTTTATTGTTTCCGAGGAAGTTAAAGCAATATTCATTGTTAAGTTTAGACAGATTTAACTTAGAATCAGCACGAATGTCTCAGAGTAGTGATCGATTAAATAATTTGATATCTCATTGGAAATGTTTTTGCTTATGCACTTTTTATTTCTGTAGACAACATACCAACTGTGTGACCCTAAACTAAGCAAAGCTTGTACTAAAAGGTACCATACAATGGACTAGGGGAGAACCTTGGGTGACCTTTCGTCATATTTTCTCATTACCCCGCGACATTTACACAAACTACAACAGATGTAGCATAACAAATGATCTAGTAGTTAACAGGGACGAAGGGAAGCCTTTTCAATGCAAGTGTATATATGTTGGCACGCCTCAGCGACCGACCTAAATAGAACCAATATCGAATAAACTATCGATCAATCGGTTATGAGCATGTAACCACACTGGTTTTCAAGATCAAGACTATTGCTAAGAATTTAGGGAGAAAGGGTTTCACACAGTTATTGCATGGACATGCTTGAGGTGTGTCAGACAAAAACTTTTTTCGACTTACAATTAATTTAAAACATTTTCACAAAGTTTTATTATCTGAATTAATTGTATGTATGAATCTGTATTGAATTTTCATGGCTAAAGTGTCAGAACATATTTTACTAATAAGGATTAAAAATGTGTCTATGAATTCGGCGGTAAGTCTATCGAAGTTTAGAAAAAAACCACAAACGGTTAATTATTTATTAATGTCTAAAAAGTAATAAGTAAGCCTTTGTACAACTACTTGTAACACCTTGAAGGAAATACTCTTCATACATACGTAGCCATTAAATCAATAATTATTAGTAATAACTAAGACTAATCATACCGTCTTACTTGTCTTCTACGGGTATGCTGGTACTATTAAACTCTTACTAATTATGTGAATGATAACGGCGTGAAACAAAGGAATATTTCTAGTAATGCGGAATTATGGAAAAAGAGAAAATAAATGCAACTAAATGTTTGCTTTATACCAGGATTTATCTACCTAAGTTCTTTTGCATTTGGAATGAATTAACAATAAACTTAAACCCACATGTAGTGCCGGTACCTCCCCTGCTAAACCAACAACAAGGCTGTCGTAAGACCTTGGTGATTCTTTCAGCAAATTACCTGAGACATATGCTAATTTTATTACTACTTTCTTAAAAAGGATTTCTGTATTAAAAAGTTATTCATAAATTTTAAGAAATGTTGTACCTAAAAGTTCTTGTCCTCGGCAATAGATTAGCATAAGCGTTGATTGGCTTAATTAATAAGAAAACAGTCACCGGTAAATGAATGCGAAGTGTATCCAAGCGACTCTGGCGCAGCTCCAACATCTGGATTCTTGAGGAGCTCGGTGCGCGCACGCAGCGTTTGTGGCACTTACACAGTAGAAGTGTTTGTACTGAGATAATTAGTAGATAAAGAGATCACTGACAATGATGAAATGGAAATAAACGGCGAAATGTTAATGAGACTGCAGATTTTTAAATGTTTGCATAATTAGGCATTAGATGATAATTCTAAAATAATCTATTATGACAAAGCTACTGAATATTAAGACTTTTTGCAGGTGCATGTAAAATTATAAGATCATTAGCTATTTTTTGCGTAGGTAGTAATAATAATTTGTATCAAATGAGCAAATTGGTGATCACGATTAACCTCGAAACAAGTTTGTTTAAAAGTTCTAATATGTGGAAGAATTCGGGATGACAAGACAAATAAATCTTACGTGAGTTAACATAATTTTGAAAGTTTTTGTCTAGCCTTTTCGAGTTCAAAATTTTATTGTACCTATAACTTTAGCTTAACAAACTGTATTCATTGAAATTAAACTCATTTTAACGGGTTTTTACTTGTTTATTTTTTTTTAGATTCATCGACGACGTTTCGACATTTTTACAAATGCCGTGGTCACGGATAGAACGAAAGTGTGTTTAATTTCAAGTAATAATGATCGCGTAAATCCAAAAAGTTACATTAAAACTGTAGGTATTAAGTTACTTATAGTTATTAATATTTGGGTTCATTGGTAGGTATTTATAGTTATCGTTACCAAAGCAATCGAAATCAATTTAGCATCGGTTAACCCATGGAGTACTTACGACTCGGTTCATTTCATTCGTATGATAACTTCTGAAATTCATGATTTTCAGTTCGAGCACGCAACCCGTGATGAGCTGCCATTTTGTAAACAAATACTTACTTGTTATTGTTACTGCTTGTTCATGTAATCGAAGGAACTTGGGAGACAAATAAATAAGTATGTTGTAATATGAATTGTTGGTGTTTTGTATTACTAAGTTTTATTTAATTTTTGAATTAAAGTAAATAAAATCTTTGAAATTGTTGGGCTACAGTATACACAGTAGGTATACAGTACGGTGTTGTTTTTTCTTGTGACGAAGGTAAAGGTTTTTTTACTGAGGCTTTGTTTAATTGAGCATCCCGTAAATAGTTCTGACTGAAAATAAGACCAAACATCGAAGGTCCTTTATATTCGCCGACGTTTAAGTATCTTTATGCTACAGAAATTAGTGGGTGTTGAAATTAAACATCAAATGATTGTTTTCAATTCATTGTATGAAATGGTACTTGTTGAAAAAATATGTAGAAATAAAAAACACGTACTTAAAGCTAAATAAATAAAAAATGTCTTATCTCGAAAATTTAGAGTAAAGAAATGCATCGTGGTATATTTTTTTATTTATTGACTTAGTAATTAGCCACATCTAACTGTTTTCACACACTCAGTTTTCCTAAATCATAAAATAAGAATCCATCACTTAAAACGTTGCAAGCAATTTAATTCTAGTAAAGTCCGATTTATTTTTTAACGATTAATGAAAACTGCCAACTATTTTTAACTTCTACCAACTGCTTAAGGTATATCTATCTAATTGTATGTAAAACGTGAACGTTAAAACTAAAGTAGCTTCAGCCTATAATTAGCACAAGCTGAATGGTTAATTCAATTACAACTTTTAGCCAATTTCGCTTAGTTCCTAAACTGAAATTATGTAAATTATTGTGTGTCTACAAAAAGAAGGCTTTTTCGTCAGACGGGTTTGTTATGACGAAATTCGCGAAACATAACTATTGGGCACGGCAGACAACGACACGCGATAGGAACTGAAAAATAACGAAACTCGCTGAAAATGGGGTTGGTTTTTCAAACGATACAACCTGCTTTTGTCCGCGAAACTGTGAAAATATCACAATAGCATTGTGTTCAAACATACAACATACTTAGTTAAACTAACAACTATGTTGTATTCTATCGATAAATGATCAATTTCTTTATTTTTATATAGTAACGATTAAAAAACAAACACCGATTTTTTGACTACTTACATTTTTGGATCGACAATTTGTATTCATATGTTATTTACAATGTATAGATTTAATTACTACTCTTGGAACTTACCGAAATTATGATCGAAAAGGTTAAAAACCTCTGCAAGACAATAATTACAAAGTTCTTATAAACAGCGAGCTCGTACCTGACATTTTAGTGTTTCCACAGACCGCATACGGTGATCACTGTTACGTGGTACTGGTACCGATAGCAACAGCAATAACACAACGCGAGGAAATTATACAGTTCTGTAGTTTATTTTCCACCTTTATAAAAGTGGAATGAGTTTTACCTTCAATGTAAGAGTATTAAAAGTGTTTTTTCGTTCAATCTAAAAATAATTTAGAAATAATGATAACGTTCTAAATTAAACGGTACTAAACAGTGATTTATCCCCCGTCACTTGTCACCGCATCCTTACGATCACTGCGGACCGCAACAATACGCCATCAGTCACAATCGGTCGTGTTCGCGCGGCTGCTGTCTTTACTCGTCAGTTTTCCCGCGCGGCACGTCACAGGGTTGAGTCGAAGGTTGCGCCCGTGACCGACCCGCTCAGTAGCCCGCCGCTCGCCGCCCGCGCCGCCCAGCATGTGACAAGTGACACAGTGACGCTAGTGACAGTGACATGACGTAGTTATGTGGACCCTACTCCTGCAGCTGATGAGCCTCGTCGCGCTCGGTGGCGGGGCCACCTTTGCCCCGAATAAGGAGCTGCTAGAGTGTGCTAGGTTTGTTTATATACAGCCTTTTTGGTGATTAAATTAGTTAAGGTGTGGATGCGGTCTAGATTAGTAATGCTGAAGCAGCTATTTTAATGTGAACGGGCGTTTTAGAATATTCAAGATCATCAATTTGGCAAGTTTTCATTTTGCCGTTTTACTTTTTTATGTATACTATCTACAATAATAGTAAGTATACTTACACTTTATTCTATTCAGTATTAATTACTCAAAAATATAGATCATTTAATTCATGAATCCATTACGTTATAAGGAAAAAGCTTAATTTAATAAACTTTACCAACTTTACTAAAAACCAAAAGTGTTTCTTTTCTGTTAGCCGGCTTTTTTTCTTTTTTATAACTAATTATAACATTCTAAGACTGCTTCAAAAGGCAACAGCCAACCACTTTGAGATAATTAAACTTTTCTAACTGTTAAAATTGCAGCAAACTATACAACGTAATGTCTGTAACTATTGTAAAAACTTTAGTTATTAACATACATTATAGTGAATGTCAACAGAAACACATATAAACCGACAACCTATCTGTGATATAAACTCATCTACGGATTCTAAAAGTAGAACTAACATTGTAAGTGCCCTTATAGAGAGAGGGACAGCTATTTATGATTTTAATTCAATGCTAAGCTAATACGTTTAGCATTTTACTAGCTGAAACTTTCTTCTTGTAACGAACATTATAATTTGCAATACATTTTTTATGATAACCGTGTAAACCGAACTGCTAACTCACTTCGGAAAATCATTGAAAACTCGTTTTCAAGTAATTTGTTTTTTTATATTGTTTTAGTGTTTTTGGAAATACTTTGGACATGGAGAGACGCCTTCAAACGAAAGAAGGAACTTTTATCAACAAAAGTGACACAAACATTAATTAAAATGCATTTACACGGCGATAAGAATTACAAATTATCGGCATATTTTGCTATTGCCATGCTACTTAGTTATGATTTCGATGAAACGATATTTCAGGTCCATCGCAAGAGCTTTGTTCCTTCACGGGTTAAACAAAAACGTTTGCAAAACCAATCCACAGTAGAATGGTTAAAAAGAAATAAATATCTGCATCGCTGGACAGATCTGGCAGCAATCACGAGTCGCATCTGACATACCATCACACGCTATCCGCTCGACAAGGCGGAATTTTGGTAAACAAGCTTGTGTAGGGTTAAAATATTTTTAGAAGATAATTAAAGTAAATTTCACAGAGCTAAATATAAATAGACTAGCTTTTACCAGCGCGGCTTCGCACGCGTTAAATTTGGAGTAAAACTCCTTTCTCTGTACTATCCTACTAATATTATAAACGTGAAAGTTTGTGAGTGTGTATGGATGTTTGTTACTCTTACACGTAAAAACTACTGGACGGATTTGGATGAAACTTTGCAGTAATATAGGTTATACATCAGAAAAACACATAGGGTACTTTTTTCCGCCGGAAAACTTCTCATTCCCACGGGAAACCGACTTCCACGCGAACGGAGTGTAATTATAAATGTAAACCTTCCTCTTGAATCACTCTATCTTTTAAAAAAAAACCGCATCAAAATCTGTTGCATAGTTTTAAAGATTTAAGCTTACATAGGGACAGAGAAAGCGACTTTGTTTATTACTATGTAATGATGAGAGATGTAGCGAAGATTCACGTATCTGAAAGAATGAACGATGCACGAGAAAAAGTGTTATTATTGCCTTGTAATTATCTAGAGTTAAAGCTGAAAAAATACTAGATAGTAAAAAGTCTCAGGTCAAGGAACTAAACAATATCATCTCCAAGTATTCAGAGCATACTATAGTATGAATTACATCCAAAAACCTCCCCCAAAATCGTCAGACAGGTCAACTAAAACGTCACAAAACGATGGTCAACAATAGCAGGTCTAAACTAGTTTGTGCCAGAATTAGCCTATTTGATCACACCTATCTGCGTCACTAATAACCCGAATATAACCGAGTGGGTTATAGTGACAACATAAATAACTATGTTCTGAATAGCTGGCGTTCCTGCGTCCGACTGCATTGAGAGATGTTACGTATTGCAACTATTTACTACGTGGAGGCGATTGGTAAACAAACATCGCCCTTTGTTTACTATTTGAGACGAGTCTTGTTCTTGGTACATTTTTCTATGGTAATTGTATTCGTGGGTGGGAAAAAGGATGGTTGTGTCTTGACTTGTCTGGGAGTTAGATTGCTCGTTACTCTTTATTTAAATCAAAATTGCAACTATCAAAAAATACAAGTACCTATACAAAAATATAGTAAGGGTACGATGGAAAATAAAATTGTTTTTACTAGTTAATAATATAGATAATTATTTTAGTTTATAATTTACCATTTCTGCATTATATTTCTGGTGTACAATAAAGAATTAAATAAATAAATAAATAGACGTTTGAAGTATTCGTTTCTCAATGATCTTGTTATTTGTTTAACTATCATAATCCGACAAAGTAACCTATTTTCATTTAAAGTTAGCGTAAACCAAGTAAGTTCTATTTCAAAAAACTCATATTCATAGCGCTATGACTTTTTAATATTTTAAAACATATTTAAACTTGAATCTGTGGCACAAATTTGATACATCTTATCCTGGTTTTTACAACAAATGTAAACAAAAATATAAAAAAACAAGTTTCTTGTATGTGGGTTCCCCCTTATGAAATATGTATTAAGTATTTGTTGTCATAGCAGCATCATAAATACATCATCTGTGAAATTTCAATTGCCTAGCTATCAAGGGTTCATTAGACAGACAGACGGACGGACGGACAGTGGAGTCTAAGTAATAGGGTCCCGTTTCTACCATTTGTGTACGGGAACCTAAAAACAAAACGTAAAGCCATGGCAACATTCTTCTTCATAATAGTTTTTGAAGCATCGTATGAATCAGTTTTGGATGAGGGATACGAACATTTTCAGCCCCCGAAGTCACGTGCAGGTGATATTTGCGTTAGCGCGTGAATAGAAAAAATATATGACACTGTCACTTATGCAAAAATTGGCAAAATGAGATAAATAAGGATTTACGATCCTAAAGTACCCCTTTACTTGGAGAAATAATGTCATTTATGTAGTTCATCTAGTTTTCGTCTAAAAGCGTGAGTGTCGTTGTGGTTTTGGCGTGAATCGCGGCAACGCCGGGAGCAACATCGTTACATTGGTCAGTTGTGCGCGCCCCTCCCCCCGCTATTGCAAGTGCACCTTGGAGCTACATCGTCATAAAGGCAATTGTGACATCATTCTTTTTAGATTCTGGAGCAATAGTGACCTAAGATACAGTTACAGTCACTACTGAGGGGATTGAAATTTTCAAACCAATATTTTACTAAGTTTTTTGCAATATTAAACGGCCATTATTATTTCAAAAGCTAGTCAAAGGTCGTCGTTTTTGAATAAGCCATTTACCTTATCTTAATTTTAAAATATATTTTTTTTATACGATGTCAAAATTTTAAATGCTTCTCCTGAAAAGTTGCATTTTTGCATAAGTGACAGTGTCGCACCGGAGGAGGTGCGATATATGAAACTGTCATTTTTGTCAAGCTTGAAATTTGAAAGTTTCATACATTTTGATTCTATTCACTCGTTATCGAAAACTTCACGTGCCACTTGACTTGGGGGCACGACTTACAGATGTCTCTCTTACGCAGCTCGGGGCAGCAACGGGTAGAAGGTTGTGTTCAGGTTCTTTTTAGAATCGGTTATTTTTTTGTATTTTGGCTAGATTATCCACTAGAGTAAAAGCCACATAATCCAAATAAAAAAAAACAAATACCATCTTAATTTTGATTGTTCTCTCGTTTCGATTGTATAGTAACTTTATTTGAAAACATTTATTTTTCTTTAGTTAACTAACTTTATGGGACGACTCTGGCCACGTGTTTTTCGGCCCACGCGCAATCAGCGTAACTGCCACTCGTTACTTGTAGAGCCTCTTAAGCCGTGATTTTTTCCTTAAATAATACCGGCCAAGTGCGAGTCGGACTCGCGCACGAAGGGTCCAGTACTATAATTTTCTACCTGTTTATTAAGATCGAGTAAAAATAGCTTAAAAAATACGTTTGTTGTATGGGAATATTTACTTTATTGTTATTTAATTATTTATTTTGAAAGGTACTATACAAGTAAATATTCTGTGAAAATTTGAAGCGTCTACTTGTTACCGTTTTTAATATTAAGCAAAAAATACGAAAAAACACGTTTATTGTATGGGCACCACCCTTAATGTACATAATTTTTAAATTTTTAGTATTTGTTGTTATAGCGGCAACGGAAATACATCATTTGTGAAAACTTCAGCTTTCTAGACATCACGGTTTATGAGATACAGCCTGGAGACAGACAGACAGACAGCGGAGGCTTAGTAAAAGGTTCCCGTTTTACCCTTGGGTTAAGGAACCCTAAAAAGTTTCATTGTGACAAAAATGTTGCATTGCATTCTTCTCTTTAACACATATCATTGAGATATGTTTCAAAGAGAGTTGTGAGATTTCTCACATTGAAATTAATAGGTGACTAGCCAGGAGTCTACCCTTTTGATGTTGTATCAAAAACTAACAAACAGACGAGTTTGGCAAAACCAAAAGTAACATTATTTACCTTGAAAATTATGCAAATATACACAAAGGTTATACCAGACTAAGTAAGGCAAGTACTTAATATCACGTGATATTACTTAGGTATTAACCGGAAATGACAATCAGAATTACATACGAGAGTCACACGTCAAGAGTCGGAGACATAAGAAATAAATTAATGGTTTTAGTCAAACTGTGAATGACATGGTGGCAATACTTTGTTGCTGCTTGATGTCTTGATTATACCTATGAATGAACGCAGAGTCTTTTCAAATTGGATTTCATTTTGCGAGACAACAAAACAAAATTAACTTAGGTAATTTTTTAACAAACAATAATGAATAAAGTTTTTTTTTAGTTTAAATTATTAAAAATATGGCTGAACTTTCTCTCAAATTATTTACTTTTAAATTTTCACATGATATTATAACTTAAGCTTAATATTTTACTTAGAACAAGTAAGTAAACGAAGTCATTACTGCTTCCGTGTTTGAAATACGATTTTTAAACGTTACATTGCATGAAAGTATAAGTGGCCAGTAGGTACCTTTCGCGCCTAATGAGTTTCTTAGCAAAAGTACGGTTTGCAAACTTTTAAAGCGCATTTTAAATGTTAATGTTAAGGGAAAAAGCGTTCCTTTTTTGTACAGTGTACAGTGTTAAATTCGAATTAGTAGCCGTATGTATGTAATTATAGTATTTTATGGAAATTGCATGTCTTAAGCTTAGCACGAATAGTGTGTCACTGAGAGTAGGTTTTCACAACTTTATCATTGCAGGCCATCTTATGAGTAGTATTTACTTATTTATGTACTCAGGTATTATTTTCTTTGTGATAAGAGTATGTAATGGTCGTAGATGTGATAACGAAAGAATCACGAAGTGACCTATGGTTACCTATAGTTTATAGATGTAAATAAATATAGGTTTATAGTAAGTAGGTAAACCCCGTTAATTAAATAAGTGTGGCAAAAAGTTGTTGAAGTAGATTTTTACATGCAAACACGTAGTAGAGCGACATAAGGCTTCTTTGAGACATTTGTTAGTAAGTACCTATGTAAGTATGTTTTATTGTTGGAAATAAACGATTTACCTTTCTACAAAATATGACTTTATAGTACACATGTCGAACTTTTAGATCCTTGAGAAAGACCCTTATTCAAGATTTTTTTCTAAATGTCGCATAATTTGAGTTTGACTATTATAGGCTGTCAAATGTACCCCTTTCAATGGTTTTAAGAACATATTAAGTATCCTTTTTAAAATATAACAATCAATTAAAACATCTACTATAAATTGTCAACAAAACAATGTCTGCCGTTGCGTGTCGTCACAAAATGGTCGATACTCGAGACATAAAATTTCACAGAATTAGTTTTAAACTTCGAACGAAATTAGCACGCAAACTTCCCGCCATTTTCCATATTTCCGTTTCGACTTCCTCAATGGCAGTTTTTAAGAATATTTTGTTTTATTACAGCGAAACTAATATTTTCTTTGGAGCGGCTTGCCTCTCGTAATTTACGAACGTTCGAAAACATTGACTGTTTCCTTTATTTTATGAGTTTTCTGAAATAAAAATAAAAACTAAATCCTTACAAGGCACGATTGTTAACCTTTGTTTTTCACCGTTAAATATAAATACTGTAAAAATATGGTTGGAACTAGCTTTCTGCCCTGCGGTTTTATGCGCAGCAGGCTTTTCCTGTAAGAATGAGGCTTATTCTCTGAATTTAAAACTTCATAAATTCAAAGAAATAATTTATTCATGTTTTTTGAAACATTATTTTTAATCAATTGCTAGCTATAAATGCTGATATACGTATTATTAATTAGTAATACAAAGAAAAAGTTTCAGGCTACTAACTAAAAAAAAATACAAATTTACAAAATATCTAATAATGACAATAGGGTCGACGATATTTCGGACACCTTGGCCAATGTATTTTAAAAAATAATGTTAAAATTGAAAATCCATACATTGGCCAAGGTGTCCGAAATGTCGTCGCCCGACAATATTCTCAAAACCGATATTGAAATGTTAGATGAAGTGTTTAAATTATTACTTGAGTACAAAATCGTCCAAAAACAAAACTTTTGATAAGCCATAGTTGGTATATACCTACAAGCAGGCCGACGAGTGATAAAGGTGAACTGTTAATTGTGTCTGTGAGTGTAATATTCTTTACTAGCTTTTGCCTGAGGCTTAGCACGCGTTAAATTCGGAGTATCTATACTATATTATTATTCATATAAATCTTCCTCTTGAATCACTCCTTCATGAAAAAACTCCATCAAAATCTATTGCGTAATTTTAAAGATCGAAGCATACAGACACACAGTCGGCGGAAAGCGACTTTGTTTTATACTATGTAGTGAAGTATATGCATTAGCGGACATCCCTAGTCTATATGTAGATTAGGTTGTATGTAAATAGATTGTGGCGGTAGCCTGTAGGGACTACGAAACTCTTCGTGCACTAGTCCACTCGCTCAGATCCAGTTTTTATTATAAGTCTCGCCAAAAAGAGAGTTGTTCTATTTAAATTGTCGTCTATTTGTCATCATCATAACCATTATACTATTAATTTTGGCCTTAATCTCATTACTACAAAGTCTACTCTAATTTTTTGGCATTTTACACCAAAGTTACATTAACCGAAACAAGAAATTATTTACACACGTACTCCTCCATCTAGGTGCAAAGATCTGTCTCAACATCAAACAGGCCTGTTTACCCTGTCCGAATCAAATCGTCTGCCACTTCTCAAATCGCTACTCTTTGGCACCCTGCCAGGTTTATCAGCCGGGATTTAGTTTTATATGTCTTTGACAGAAGCAGAGTAAACCCACAAAGAGTATGGCACGTGGTTTAGTGTGAATATAAATATCATTACATATTATAAAGCAAAGTCGCTTTTCGTGTTTGTTTGTTTGTTCGACTACTATCTCCAGCTAAACCACTTAAGGGATTTTATTGCAGTTTGGCATCTTTAAGGATGTTTATTACTGAAATTTATAAATAAACAACATTCGGAAAAAGGATTCTTAAAAAAATCGTGTAAAATTCAGCCATAATTAGATACACCATTGCGAGGTGTGGGTGGGTCACTAGTCTTATATTTGTGGTATATTTAGATACAACATTGTTATGTATTCGGAAACGCGAGACGCCTTTGTGGTGTATGCAGTGACAAATTATTGAGGAAAATAGATTTATTTTTAACAGTTTCACACATGTTTTATTGTGTAGGTAGACTATTGAAAAGGTGAAATGTTTTAAAATAACGGAAGATTTTTTTAAATTTCGACTACAATGACAGCAATAGTTAGTCATACAATAGTTTAAAAAAACAATTTTCTTGTTTTATTTGTAGCGAGTACAAAGGGGATTTAAGAGCCAATACGCACTGTCGACTTGCCGCCAGCGACTCAGTCTCTCGGCGACCGAAACGTAGGCCGCAACCACCGGCGACCGAGTGCGTAAACATTCATTAAATGAGTCTAAACTAAAGAAAGTCACAGCTGACAAGTCGACAGTGCGTATTGGCTCTAAAGGTAGTTTGTTGGTAACTCTTTTAAAATAGTCAAGCAATAAAACTAATAATTTGGACATGAGGCCCCAAAGAGGCCGTCCCCAAGAGCAATATCGAATTAAAAACGGAGTTTTTTGGTTCATCATGGTGCGTGTAATGGTGGATCCACACCACCCGGCGGCATGCACGGCCAGGCCGGCGGCACGGCCGTCGGCTTTGTGCGCGGCATCCGCAACAAAGCCGGCGGCCACTTTGCCGCACGTTCCCGCCGGCAGCGCAATACAGCTCCGATAACAGTTATAATGATCAAAGTCTTCAGACTCTTAAGGAACTGAATTAGGACGACATCTTCACACTTTACACAGGTTTAAAATTATTTTAATAAAGACCCAGTTTTTTTTAGTACTTCGTTGTATTTTTATAACAAACTAGGCCTAATAACTTGTTCAAAAAATAAAAATTGTTTATTATTATTATTTATTTATTTATTTCTAATAAACGCCGACACAAAATTTTCGGTGTATTATATTTGTCTGAATATTATGAATTTGTGTAGGTACTTCCACCTTCCACACTGAGGTATTTCTATAACCTCGCCTTATAAGATTATGCAGACAGACACAGGCCATCACGACAAGCTTTGCTCTCTGAGGTTGTAAATTTAAACGTGTATGAAGAATCTGGAATGTCTGTGCCAAAATGCCAAATGCATCTTCTACAACCATGCGTCTTCAACTTATTCTGTAATTGAAGAAAGCTGCGCTTGCCGGCGGCTGCTGGCGGCACTTACCGGCGGCTTGTTTGGAGGCTTTGCTTGCGGTAAGCCGCCGGCAGTGCCGCCGGGTGGTGTGGATCCACCATTATGGTTAACTCTATGCGCTTTAGTTGTACGTAAAAACAAGTTTTCTTATGTAAAATACATTCATAATTATTCGTCTAATTATTGCAATATTATTTAAAATCTTGCATTAAAGAAAAAACTATAGTACCTAATGGTCAGCATTAAACAAAACATATTTAATCCACTTTCATTCGAACTGAAATTCTCAAATATAAATAAACAAGTGAATGGTGTTAAGCCAATTTAATGCGCTGCAAGGTAAGCAGCCGCTTAGCCTTTCAGTTTAATACAATTTACGTAAGGAAGTGTTTCTTATGTGCACATATAAATCTACACAGATACATATCACTCAAACATAATAATTCTCTGTGAATATATAATGATTTGCAAATGAAATAATTATAACCGAACACACAAAACGATATTACCAATACGAAATCGCTTAAACATTATGTCTACTGAAGACAACACTCAAATACCATTAGGTATATATATTTATATTGAAAAACTTATTTTTAGATTTTTATTTTTTATTTTTGTTCTTGAAAGTTATTTTTGCTGGATATCCATATGACTACAAGCTTGATTATCTTACATGGGATGATTTTAGTCCCCTAAAAAAATCACATGATATTAATTATACCAAAAAGATCTATCGGGTCGAAAGCCACGATGTATGTCAGACACTATATCCTACTAATATTATAATCGTATAAGTTTGCGAGTTTTTATGGATGAAAAACTACTAGACGGATTTTTATGAAACTTTGCAGTAATATAGGTTATACATCAGAATCATTACATAGTATAAATCCAAGTCGTAAACCAGTTGAGGGATTTTAATGTGGTTTTCACCATCATTTAGGTATTTTCTTATTTAAATTTGTAAATAAAGAACAACCGGAAAAAGTTTTTGCAAGTTAGCCAAAAATCTGTGTTTCGTGAGCAAGTTGGCCAAAATTACACCATTGCGAAGCGTGGGCGGGTCGCTAGTAACATATGAAACCGACTTCCACGCGAACGGAGTCGCGGGCGGCCACTAGTAGCTCTTATTAAAGGCCAACTGTAATATCAATCAATCAATTGGTGTTGTTCACTAAACAAAGAAAACACTATCCACGAAATTACGGAAAATTAAGTGTTATTAGTAATTAATATGTCGCGAAAATGTGTTATTTGGCTAGAAGTGGTAGGATGAGGCGGACAATTTTGTTTATTTCTAACACTATGACTCATTTGTAGTTCAATAAACTCTACTCTATAAATATTTTGATCGCCAAAGAAAAACGGAATTATTCTGTTTTTTATTTGAATAAATTTTTGGACTAACAAAAGACGAGCAAGCTAATTATAATTTTAAGAATATAGTTATGAACGTTATTAAATGCAACATTGCTTGCATTGGCCATTTAATAACCTCTACAAATGGTAAGCTAACATTATTAGTCCCATCAATAATGTCCTAATTATCATAATGGAATATTTGTTGCCAGTAAAAAGAAAGATAATATTTGTTGTCAATTTTTCGCACTCCTATCATAAAAATGGTTATTTTCTGTTTTGTATTAAACAGCATTTTTGCATCTTAATCCTACTATCCTACTCATATTATAAACGTGAAAGTTTGTGAGTTACTCTTCCACGTAAAAACTACTGGACGGATTTTGATGAAACTTTACAGTAAAATAGGTTATACATCAGAATAACACATTGAGTACTTTTTACCGCGGGAAAACTTCTCATTCCCACGGGAACCGACCTCCACGCGAAAAGCTTTGATTGCCACTAGCAGACCATATGTTTGTTGACTTTTGACAAACAATTAAAAACTACAGTTATCTAATTAATTAACATAACTAATACGAGCTTTCTTCCAGCCAGATCCTGTACATGGACCAGAATGCATATCAGATTCCAAACAACTATAACAGAAACATTCCACCAGGTGAGACACTATATTTATATTAAACTATTTATATCTAAAATATAACGGGTGTAAAAAAACCACTTCCAAAACCTTGTATTCTTGAGCCTCAATAGTAAATAAATTCACTAAAAGCATACCCAGAAAACCCAATTTAAAAAAGTTACTAAGGATTGAAAAGTCATATTCGGCGCTTGAAATCATCGCTCACACATCAACTGTTGGTTAGGGTGCGATTATTTACATTGCAAATTAAATTAAAACCCTATTTAATTTGAAATCATCGCAAAATCTGATAGTATAACTGCAATTTGGTACAATTACGTAATATTTTTTTTCTGTTAATCATAAAACATTTTTTTTTTGCTCAAAACGCAACTAGTACAACTCCAGCAATGCCCAGTTTTTGTTTTCGGAAGCAGTTCTTTTACACCCCGTATTTTTTAGCCTTAATACAAACTTACCTAAACTTTTTATAGGAAATTTCATCCGAATCCCTAAAGCTATTCGTGTAGCGTACCTCATTGATTTAGGATTATAAGAGTGGCCGCCAGATATGCCTTGCAATAGGTATGCTTGCCATCTTTACTCTTAAACCCAACCAGTTTATATTTTTTGCCGCCCTCTGTGGCGCAGCGGTTACTATACCGGATGGCAAAGCGGATGGTTCCGGGTTCGATCGGGGATCCAATATCGTAAAAAATATTTTACGACATTGGCTCGTATCTGGGTTTAACTAGGTTCTCCCCCAGTCCATTGTGTGGTAACCTTTAACACTAGGCCTTACTGCACTTACTTAAGGGCCACATAATTGGTGTCTAGTCTGGAGATTTATTTATTTTATTTCTTTAATTTAAAAAATAAAATAAATTCGAAATAGTAATCACCAGGCGCACTAAAGTATCTCTAGATATGCCAATCGTTTTTAAATAATAAACTTCGTTCACGAATAATATTTGTCGATTAAAATATAATGATCCCATGTAATGTGTGCATAATTTTAATTGTTTTAGTTTTTAAGTTTCCTTTATTTGTTTGTACATAAATCATTAATAAATAAATAATGAAATAATGAAATTATATAGCTTTCTCACCTAAGTTATCAGATTATACTACGTAGAAATAAATAATACTGCGTTATTCAGGACACATGCGTAGACGCAGCTAACAGAATTGTAATATCGATCTACATACAAAAGATATCAACGGGTTGCTATAAAACGCACTTTTTGTACATTTTTAGATTAATATTTTTTTGAGATGATTACAGCTAACAATACTTATTGATTTTAGCCAGATAATTCAAATAAAGTTACTGATAAAGTTATTTTAATACAGTCGTAAATGAATGCAAAAGTTAGAAAGCGTATTAATGTGAAATTAGAAAAATAATTTTGAAGTAAGACTTCGTTTAATGTTTTTTTTATTAATTTAAAAGAAAGTTATTTTTTTCCTAGATTGTATTATACAAAACCTTTTGTTAAAAAAGATTTAGCGGGTACCTATAACATATGAGAGTTAAATAAATACTACGAGTATCCTGTAAAATTTTGTACAGAAATAGTATTTTTTCTATGTTATTTGGCTCTTTACGTACTAGCGGTATGTTAAGGCCCCGTCAAAGTATTACTATTGAAATTAAGTAACTGTAGCAATCAAGTCCGGATTTTAACTTTCTATTAATTAAATTTCACTTTTAATTAGTCAAGTTAATGTATTTTTTATAGACATTTAGTAGACTAGTTATTGAAAAGTAATAACCTAGGTCACCTATGCTTTTTAGCCATAAAATTCCTCGTCAAGATCGCTGCCGGATACGGGCGGCCATCCACTTTAGGCCGGAAGTGACGTAGCAACTAACTATATTTTTTTTATGAAACATCACTCAAACGCCTATCATCGTTAATTAACTGAAACTACGAAAATTCCTATTTTTAGCTTCAAACCTTTGCCCTTTGAAACAAAACATTGCTAAATAATTAACCCATAAAATGTGAAGCGTGTTTGTTTTGAGAAAAAACTGCCATTTTACTTATGCAATGTCGTGTAAAAATATTTATTCATTAAGTAGTAGGTATAATTTTTACATTCGTCAACGTTAAAAGAAAACGCCTCTTTTGCATAATATACTTAGTATTCAAGGTTATTAGGTTAATTCGTTGTTAATATAGTTTGTTAGTACAATACTAAATATAGAAATAGAACGATACAAAATAAAACTATTAGTCATTGCATAAAATATTTTATTAGTTAAATATAATTATAGATTATATTTAAACTTTTAACCCGCCTTAACTTCTTTAAAAAAAATTGAATTTTAAAGTATTTTTTAAAACTTTTTGACGACTTCTGTGGAGCAGCGGTATGTAGACTGCCAAGCGGATGGTTCCGGGTTCGATCCCCGAAGCGGGCCAATTTCGTCAAAACGGTTTTTCGAAATTGGCTCGTGTCATGGTGTAACTAGGTTCTCCCCTAGTCCATTGTGAGGTACCTATAGTACAAACTCTGCTTAGTTTAAGGCCACAGTTTGTGTGTTAATCTGGAGATCTATCTATCTTTTTCAAAAAGAAAAAAACATTGAACCGGTTGTAAAGTCCGAATAAAAACGTGATGTAGTTTAGCAGGAGCAAGCGGCTGCTAAACATACAAGAAATATGCTTTATAAAATGTAATTATAACCTAAATTATACCTACGTACTTATTTGACATTCAAGAAAATACCTGTAGCCAACATGAATGAAACTTTCAGTTTGATTTTCATTATAAATGTATCGAAATAATATCAAGCCAAGAGACAGCTAAATGAAACCCAAAATCAATGATTACACAAACTCACAAATTGGGTCTGAATAATATATAAGAATTCAATGCAATCTACGTCACACTTCACCATACCTAGTTGTTAATATTTCGAAATGGTTAAGCTTATTTTGTTTATGTATGGAAAATATTTTAAAACAAAAAAATACAATGTTTTAAGTTATAGATACTGGAAAAAGGAATGTCCTGGGATCGATTCCCAGTCGCGCAATGCGGATCTCCGAACCCTTTTTCCAGTATCTATAACTTCAAAATTTATAAATTAGCATTCTAAATACAAAATTAAAAGTAAAATCTCAAAAACAAAGTTTTTAAACATAAACGTTATCAATGGTTAAATATCTATATTATTTAACTTAATAATTAAAAACCAATTTTTGCCAGACTACGTTACAAAAACTAAGTACATCAACACCAAAGTAACGTCTTTACATAAATAAATAACCTTATTTAACTACTGAGTATACCTAATAGAAAGCCATGTCATCTTGATTTGAAATTTCAATGAAATTATTTTTGTACCAAATAAAAGATCCAATGAGTTATTCAGAAATCAGAAGTCGCATAAACCTATTACATAATAACCGAATGAGCGTCACTTAACTGTTATAACTAAGAAGATTTTCATAGAAAACATAAACTTAAAAGTATACAATGTGGGCTAACGGTGATCCTAAAGCCTATATTTAGCTTTCCTATCACAAATCGATCCATCGTTTTCCGCCATATTTACCCGTTCACCAATGCAGATACAAGCCTCAGTCAAGTTGCAAGAACGTTAGAGGTTGTATACTAATAAAGTCCTTCTACTTTACTATGGCCATTGATGTAAACAAAGTTATGTCAATGAATATGTTGATATTTATATGTTTAAGTCTGAAGGCGTGTTTGATGAGCTTTTACGCTGATACAAGATAAAATTTGAAGGAAACGTGCAAACCAATTAAACTAAACTGGAATAAGTGAGATTTTCCCACGGAAAAAAATAATTGATCCACATTCTCTTGTGGCCGAGCGGTTGTATAAAAACAGAAAAACAAATAGAAATACTTTATTGTTCCAAAAAGGCCTAATACATTAAAATCTGGTGTTCTTAAAATCTAGTAGGATAGTTATACATTTTTAAATTATATAACTAATAAAACAGCCTATGCTTATACAGAATTGGATTCCTGCCTTCTGAACTAGTGTTAACTGTATCTCAGAAGGCAGTTATTCGACTTTGTTGCATACTTTTAATAGGCTTAAAAATACAGTATTTATTAATTAAGTAGGAAGAGTGTACTAATTATTTATTTTAGCTTGGTAATTGTTCTTAAATTAAACCTTATATCTGTACTTTTAATATACATTCTGTTTCTTCATAATTTAGTGTCTTAAGATATTTTAAAGTTTTTAATCTGAATTTACAGCTAGATATACTTAAATTATTAGGATTATAAATGAATGTCACGAACTGTTTTACATCCAAGCCAGAAAAGTATTGTTTTCAAAAATACCTCAAACAAGTTCTTTTTCCTCTGTAAAATATTGTTTGTATATCTTTATAATAAATAAAAAAATATAAAAACTACAACTGTTTGTTGTCAGGATTTGTTTTTATGCAATGTAAAGAGTACATATACCTAACCGTCCTCTATCGCAGTGGTAGTGATATCTCCCAAGTCTGCCGAGGCTAATATTTCTTACTTTCCAACAAATTATATTAATTTAAAACACGACAAAAGATAATAAAACTTGAACTTTTTCTGTTTCCAGCTAAAAACACGACAGTTTACATCGGCGTCAGGATCAACAGGGTATCGGGTGTGGATGAAAATAAAGAGGTACTTCAATTTATATAACAAAACAATGGTTTATTATTGATAGAAATAATACGAATGATACAATAATGACGTGTTGTCTAGCCGGAGTATATTTTATGATTCGCACTAAACCAAAACTTCGGACTAACTAAGAAGACTCACCTGGTTCATATAAATCTTTTATTATTTAACAGTTGCCATAGTAATTGTTCCGGATCGCAGATCTCAATGTTTATTATATATGATCGTTTTTGTGACAGAATTTATCTAGTTAGTAAACCAATTTAATTATTGATTCCGATATAGATCACATCAAGAAGGGCACTACTTTCCAACCTATTTCTTGTTTTTAAAAAGGACTATATCAACAATTAATCTAACGCTTAAAAGTATCTATAGTATGCCTTGCGTTAAAATGCGTGTAAGCAAGTCGATGGAGAGCGATCAAAAATCTGTCAGTAAAATTGATTTTCTTTGTTCGAACCTTATACATTTCTCCCTTTATTATCCTACTCTTCCTGAACCTCATTACTTCCTAGACCCCCACAAAATAACTTCTCTTCTCTTGTCCAAGGAGATAACATTAGACGTTTTCCTGCAAGTGTCGTGGGAGGAAGAGCGGCTGCGGGTCCCGGCCGGGGTGCCGTTCATCGAGCTGCCGTGGGAGTTCCGCCAGCTGATCTGGACCCCGGACCTGTACATCTGGCAGCTGCAGACCATGAGGATCCTGTCGGTGCTGCAGGAGATGGCCTCGCTGAGGCTGTACGCGAACAGCACCGTCTCAGTCAGTATTGGGTTCGTCTGCTTTTATTACTGTGACTTCTATTCAATTGTCCTTAGTTAAAAGTATATGATTTGACTTCTTTAAATAGTGATTTTGTTTAAAGTATATGGTTTGATGCCTAGGTTTTGGTAATGTGCCCCCCCAAGGGATCGCGCCTTGCCGCGGCGGGGGGGCTTAGTACCCCGTAGCAAGCCAGCTACTGGGGGAAGCTAAGCGGTCCCACATGGGGCCGGTCGTGAGGTAGACCGGCCCACGAGAGGGGGGCTGCTCCAGCTGGGCGGGAGCCCAGCGTGCTGATGCGCCCGGAGGGGAGGCTCTGGCCGGGCTCGGCCCGGTCAGTTGCACCCTAGGAGGGGAGGCTCCAGCAGGGCCTTTGGCCCTCGTTCTGTTGAGCGCCCAGGGGGGTAATCGTGGGGGGTCGGGTGGTGCGGCGTGGCGGCCGCGGCATCCGATCCTCCGCGATTCGGATTGGAGGTGGTGGGCTGAGGAAGGGGTGGTGGGAAAACCCCTCTCCTAGGCCCAGGGCGGATTCGGCGGCGCGCCGGCGACTCCAGCCGGTGAGGCCCCAGGTCGGCAGACGGCCGAAGACCCTGGGGAGGTTCCCAAGCTGCCGACACAGGGCTAGGTCGGTAGCCAATCAAGGGAACAAGAGGGGGTAGGCGCGCCGCGGTTGTTCCAGCGCGCCTCCAAACTTGAGGGGGCTGCCTCGGTGGCCAGCCGTCGGTGGGTTCGCGGCGAGCAGACCTTCACAGGACATTCCCGCGTCCCCGCCATTATACGACGGCCAGTAGGACAACTCCAGGTTTTTAGTCGGTGCGAGCCCGACATAACCCGTCTCCTTTCCCTGGAGGGGACGGGTATGCGTAGGCATTTTCCTGGACAAACAAAAAAAAAAAAAAAGGTTTTGGTAATGTACTCGTACCATCTACAAAAAGAAAAATGTGATTATTATTGAAAGTTAATGATTATTTAGAACTAAGTTTCAACAGTCAGATTTCTTAATGGATTCCACTTACTTGGTCATTTATAAATTGCCCGTTGTACACAAACATTAGACATTTTTATGAATCGAATATAAAACACACTTCGAATCCGTAATCTTGACGATAGTTTATTTATCCCTTAGTCAACAATCAGCATTTAAACTAAAGCCCTACCACGATCCCGGGTATTTTGCGAAGTCAATAGCACCCATCAACCGTTTACTGCGGCAGTAAACGTCACAAATGCGGCACAAACTTTAAATTGATGACTGTTTTTTGACACAAAACTTGGAATTGACGATTTCTAAAATCGTGACGACGACTAATAGTCTTATTGCGATTAAATGATATTATATACTCCACAGATATGTTTGATGTCACATATTATATTTATAGGTGATAACATAAACAAGTGATAGAAAAAAAAATACAAAAATGTATGTATGTATTGAAATACAATTTCTTTATTGCAGGGCCACTATTACAATAAAATGTGATATGGATTTCGTCCTATACCCGCTAGATGTACAAAATTGCGCCATAGATTTTAGCAGTTGTGAGTATTACACATTTTATTAAACTTACGTAACATTATTTAGTTCAATTAAGTTAATTTACCCTGCAAAGAGCTACACCCAGTTTCTAAAAGAATGAATATGGAAATTAAGTAAAAGTGCTCAAGTACTCGGAATAGAATCACTTAAATCGATTACAGATTTTTCAAGAACATTTTCAGTGTTGTTTGCATAGTTTATGATTCTAAATGGTCGAACTTTGCGCAACACAATTTTGATTCCACCGAAATTTCTCTCATATCCCCTTTAGAAAGCTTACCTTTTCTATATAAATCTAAATTATGTTATGTATTTCGAAAAGAGTGCCGAGAGTTTTTTCCACCAGCTTTTTCTCATGGTCTACTACGGCCATTGCTGATGAATGTCCCCTACATGTCCCGTGACATCTTTTTTTATTATTTTATTTTATGCTTTTGACAATGTATTCTTATACTTATGATTAGTTTTTAATCCTACGTACAATAAAGTAATTTCATTTCATTTCATAAAACCTGGGGTAACTATTGAGTTGCTTTCCAGATAAATACACGACACAAGACGTCCGCTTCGAGTGGCGCGAGGTAGCCCCGTGGATGGGCCTCGGAGTCCCCGAGCAGTCGCCCCAGTTCCGACTACCCAAATATGTGGTCTCCTTTGCCACCGACAAAAGTAATAATATTCGCAATTTTGGTGAAGGTAAATGTATATTTATTGCTTTGTGCTTCGTTTTGCGTTACACTAACAACGAGGTAATGGCCACGTCGGGGCGGAGCGGGTAACACGTTCGTTTATTGTTTTTTTTTTTCATATATCATTAATGCATGGGGATCCAATTCATTTTTCAAACTTTGATGAGGTTGCGGTAATTTTCCGATTAAGCCACTGTGAAAGTTAAAGTGCTTAGTATAATCGGGGGACTGTTCATTTATAATACACATTCATATTTATTACCTCTATAATGTATAACGGTTAACTGAAAATAATGTTTTATCTACGGTTAGTTAAAAAATCTGCATTAAAACTTACCTACTATTCGTTAGATATAGAAATAGATACTTAGTAACTATATCTACATTTACTTTTAATATTTGGTCTGGGTAAAAATTATAACGTATTAACGAGTTACTAACATTGGTAAGTATTACAACACATTAATTTTCTTATAATAACGAAATTTCTGATCATTCAAAATCTTTAATCATGATTATGTATATTTATATTTTTTATTGGGATGGTTTCTTATAGGTACTTACCTACAAATTAATGTAGCAATGCTAGTACCTCAATTAATTTCAAAGTAGGCTCAATAATAGAATATGGGAAACTAGTTCTTTGTCATTCATTAATATTGCAAGATATAAAAATTTACAACAACTTCTTAATCAACTTATTAAAATTATCATTTCGCATAAGCATGTGCGTTTAGTTTCCCCTGTAAAGCAGAAGTAACCAACCAAAGATATATAATATTTAAAAGTGATGAATATAATCACTCCTGCTTTCATAAATCACGTTCATCTCCATATATAATTTTGTATCCGCTAATCGCTACCGCTCCGCTCCGCCGCGGCGTGGGGTGCGACTAACTGCGTTGTTGCTACCGCTGGCATGCCGCCCGCACTGTCTGGCTCGGATGATCCCAACCTTTCGCCGATTTAACGATAAATCAAACCAATTATTCAAGATTACAATTAAATAACGTAATGTTTACAGCGTTTAAAATAGACAACTGCTTCTGTCTGCTGTGTAAACGGAATCTTGTTAGCCAAATTGTAAGTAAGTATTTTAAGGTAGGTTATGAAAAATCTTTCAAGTACGAGTATGTCTACTCGGAAGTAGTTAATGCCTGATCTCTGCTTTATCGAAGGAAACAAATAGATTTTACAATAAAGCAACTTAGAAATCGGGCCAAAGCGAAATATCTTCATCCGTGCCTAGTACACGTTGTGTTAGTGTATTGTGTTGATTGTGTTTGTGCAATGTTGCATGCATTACTTTAAAACTACCTTTTTAGAAATATTGTATGTTATTGTACCGATTACATGTTTTTTATTTCAGCCGATGTTTAATCTTAATTTAAGTACCTACCTATCTATTTAAAATGGGTGAAGTACTTCGGTGCTGTTGTATGTATTTAGTGTCGAATTGTTTGTATGTTCTTAACTATATTATACCATAGAAGCAAGCAGTATTGCAGGTTTCTTTCACAAAGTACCAATAACTCTAGTTACCAATTAAAATGCAAAGTCACCCTAGAATAGAACTATCGTGTACCTTGATGTTGATTACAAAAGCTTTAGTAGATACTTAAGGCTTCATTGAGCTTGATGTCGTATTTGATAGAGTTAGCCCTAGCTGACACTTGAGTGATATATCCACACTAAGTATTCCAGGTCTTCAACATACTCAAGTCCACGAAACTGTCTCTCATTCCCCACTAACTGTTTACAAACTTCAGGCGAGCACTCCGCGGCAAGACTTCGCATCAAGCTTTCCAGGGAGCTCCGGGGGTACCTGCTGGAGAGCTACCTCCCGTCTTCGTTGTTCGTGATCATCTCCTGGGGCAGCTTCTGCGTCATCCCGGAGATCGTGCCGGGCAGGATGGTGCTGCTGGTCACCACGCTGCTGTCGCTTGTCACTATGTTTGACACTGTCAGGTAAATTTAAACTTTTTTTTTTGCAAAGTCGTAGGATACAAAGGAAACTGATAGTAGCTTTTTTTATGTAAGAACTAACTTTTAATCTGACTACGAAGGTCAATGACTTTCTTCATGCAGCAACTAGTTTTTTTTACGTAATAGTTACCCAATTCTAGTGTTTAATCATTAATCTCCAAATACACCTCCATAAGTCAACTTTCGAATTTTCCAGCACAAACTCCCCAGACGCCCTCGAGCTCAAGTGCATCGAGGTGTGGTTGATCTCCTGCACAATCTTCGTGTTCCTTGCTCTGCTGGAGTACTTCGTGGTGCTGTTCGGCATCAGATACGACAAGAGCTGGAGCCGGAGAAGACAGGACCTGCGGCGCGCAGCCTCCGCCGCGCAGCTCGCGCCGCCGCCGCTGCACATGAATCATGCGCAGGTTGGAATACAGTTCACTTATCATGGTTCTGATAATAAATAAATCACCAGACACATCACCTGTGTGGCCCTTAACTAAGCAAAGCTTGTACTATAGGTAACACACAATGGACAAGGGGAGAACCTAGTTAAACCCAGACACGAGCCAATATCGTGAAACCATTTTTACAAAATTGGCACGACCCGGGGATCGAACCCGCAGTCCGGTATATATACCGCTGCACCACAGAGGTCATCATGTGTCTTAAGGCGATACAAGACGAGGCGTCTTCAGAATGGAGAATGTTAACAAATTTTGATTATTATCTCTTCGTATTCTCTGTCAAAAATAAAAAATACTGGTGAAAGAATTATTTCGATGCGTCAATTAGTTTCCGATTTATAAGTAAAATAAGTTGCTACCGCACGACGCGGGCTGCCGGTGGCGGTGTGACGTCACACCACAACTCGCTCGGTCGGGCTCACTCAGTACGCTCGCGGTCGCGCGCACTTGTCGTCTAAATTAAACCTAAATACTTTTAAAAATGTCTAATCCAACTACTAGGAAATCATGTGTTGTGCCTAAATGTAAAAATACAAGTATCAATTCGCCGGAAAAGTTGTTTTTTACAGTTCCTAAGGATACATATATACATCACCAAATCTTTTAACTTGAAAATAACCAATACCATTAAACAATTTGTTAGTAAAAATACAAATAAATAAAAGATGTTTAGTTCATATCATCTACATTTGCAATAAAAAATAAATTAAATTACTTAAATAAAATAGTAAAGGTAAAGTGTATCTGTAACGTTTAACTACCTACATCTAGATCGTATAGGTATCCTACTTCCTAGTAATATAATAAACGCAGAAGATTGTGTTTGTGTTTGTTATCTTTCACACAAAAAGTACTGAACGGATCTGGACGAAGACTGAAATAATCCATAGGCTTCTTTTAATCCTGGGAAAATGTACAGTTCCCGAGGGAAACGCGGGCGAAGCTGCTAACTAAATCAATGCATGTATTTATTTAAATTTACTTAGAATAGCGGTATCTTTGTATACATACTAGTGGCCTCCCGCGACTCCGTTCGCGTAGAAGTCGGATTCCGTGGGAATGAGAAGTTTTCCCGCGGTAAAAAGTACCCTATGTGTCATTCTGATGTGTAACCTACTGCAAAGTTTCATCCAAATCCGTCCAGCCCCCCAAGTCAAGTAGCAAGTGATATTTGCGATAGCAAGTGAATAGAATAAATTTTTGACAAGCTTGCAATTTGACAGTTTCATACATATTTTTTCTATTCACTCGCTATCGCAAATATCACTTGCCACTTGACTTGGGGGGCAGTAGTTTTTACGTGTAAGAGTAACAAACATTCATACATCCATACTCACAAACTTTCACATTTATAATATTAGAAGGACGTACCTACCTATAGCTACAAAACTATGATACATGATTTGTTGTCTTTAACATAAAAAAAATAATGATAGGTAGATAGGTACATACTTCTACTATTGGACTTGCATTCTACCATTAGTATTTTTATTATATTGGTTATTTTGTTTTGATAAAACAGTTTAGAACATATCAAACATTTCGGCGGCAACAAAATCACTATTTCTTGATAAATAATGCGCAGCCATTAAATCATCTATTTTAGATAGATTACACGATTACCTTTTTTCGAAACCTATACCCAATTTATTAATAGAATAATATTTACTATTAACGTATGATAACGAATAATATTTATATTTACTAATATACGCGACCAAAAACACAAAAAAAATATACATTAAATGTTAAATAAATAAAAAATAAAAAAAATACTGCGCCAGCTATATGCGCCACCGCTGGCGCGTTGTGGTAAGACGTCACAAGCGGTCACGTGACTGTTAGCGGGACTCGATATTTTTCGAAACTTTGAATGCCTATAAAATCAAAACTACCGGGTATTTTTGATTACAACAAAAACTAGTGTATTTGTATGCATACAGGCTTTACTGAGACAAAATTTCAAGCGATTTGGCATACCTAGTAACATTCTCCATTTAACTATACACTTCGACATACATAAGTTATCGAACAATATGTATAGGTACTTACCTCATTACAGAGTTAGGTAGGTACAGCATCCTAAATACTTATACTTATGTAATGTTGATAGTGAATGCACGTTCACAGTTATTTCAACATTTACTGGAAAATTTGTTTCCGACATCCTTCAAATTTCGTGACATTTAAGGGCCGTTTATTTCGTGTAATTAGGATTCCCCGTATGATTTATCCTCATCAATAAAACATTCAAGAACATAGATAGCTGAGTTTGCCTGCTCACGAACTGAATGCTAAGTAGGAACTGAATGTAAATCTTGTGTAATAATTTGTTAAATAAATTAGTGCCTCTTTCAACGTGATACATTCTTGTCTTTATGAAAGTTAATAGAAAGTATGAGCGATTTGTTATTTATATTTTGACATCCCAAGTTCCTACTACTTTTCTCTCAATTATAATGTCATGAGTTTATGGAACAACCTTCCAACCAATGTGAAAAACATTGAACCTTTAGGTTATATTTCGTGTGTCTATCAACCTGCTTAAATAGGCACGGAGGAAAGTAACTATATTTTAATTGTATTCCAGTTTCATTCACAAAACCTCGCCCACCCAATACAGAACAATATCTGCTTTACCTGACTTGTGGTTCGTCAGTTTTTTTACCGTTGACTAATTTGCAGAGGCTGGGTACTCCAATATCGGGTACCCCTCAGGGTGGAGTGTTCACACCTCAGCTCAGCGTGGATGATGAGGGCCTCAAACAGCAGTTCTCACATCAGACTATTCAAAGGGTAAGATTTGCAACTTATACAGCTTAAACTAATAGGTCCGCCGATGGCGGTTAAAAAGTTTAACTGCCTGTTTAACAGCAACCTAAAGAAAAGATTGTTTAAAAATACAAAAATATATGTTTATTATATATACCTACTTGCAATATGTATGGGCAATAGAATAGTTACTAAAAGCATAAACTTAACTTTGGCCAATTTTTAGTCACCCACACAATCGGATAAAAGGAATTGGCGAAAAAATAAAGTCGGATGCGAAACGCCATCCATTAGTAAGGTAAAATAAATAAAAATTGCACTGTGTGGCTAATGCTAAAGTAGGTATTTACGTATAATTTGATAATAGTCAATGTTAAGATTATAAAAAGGACAAAACTTGCTAAATGTCCAAGTAGCACAGCGAAATCCACTTTTGTATCATACAATCGAATGTTAAATAACTGTAAACCACACCGTATGGATGCCCCCATGCTTATTGTCAGTATGTACCTTTTAGTTATTTCAATCCAAGAATACACACTCGCATAGCGTCGCTTAGCATGTTTGTTGTAAAACGAATCGACTTATTAGATTTCAAATCATGTAAATCTTCGCACCGCGTACCTACAGAGTCGTATTCTGAATTGAGACGTTACATTCAGTGTTGGATTACCGAAAGTTGTATAAAGTACTGGTAAATATTGCAGGATTCGCCAATAATAGACTCCAGGCCAGGGCCGTCCAATTTCTTGGCGCGAGTGACTGCAATGATAGACCGAGGCATCATGTTCTGTGGCGCCCAGCACGGGGCGTTAGACAGATACGCTCTTATGGTTTTCCCGATGTGCTTCACCCTATTCACAATTATCTACTGGACGACATACCTGAGTGAAGCCAGGAAAAACGCATGATATGCCGAAGCAGTGGTACTAAAAGGACACTTCCTAACCGAACAGTGAAGACATTATGTAAATATTTAGACGACTGCTAGTCCATTAGTAAATCAGGTTATGAATCTCGATGTTGTGTGTTAAAATGGTTTAAGCTACTAATAAGAAATAGTCCATCCGTGAAGACGAAATCAATTGTAAATAAGTTCTTATCATTGTAAATATCTACGTATTTTAAAAGCACAGTAATTATATTCATTATTCGTAAATAATATAAAGGACCATCTCAAGTGCTCAATAATGTAATGAAAGACGTATCAATTAAAAGTTTTTGCGCCTTATTGTGTGTAAGTAACAAGATAAACAATCAAAGATATCAAATTCAAAAATACAATGAAGACCAACGTAAAAACAACCGTCCTAACACCATAGTTTACCTACATTTTTAATCCAGTTTTACCGTATAACCATTTTTAAACGGTTAGTTAAATAGTACATACGAGTACCTACCTATCCAACACAATGTGCCTTCATTGCTTTATCGTTTATTGCTAAGCACCAATGTGCTTAGTGCAAGTTTTATATCTCGTTAATATGTGATAGGTTTACAATTTATATTAAAACTTGTACAGTGCTCCTAGCTTAAACTTCAGGTTTTCATATAAATTGCTGTCACGAGACTTTAAGTAAACTAAAAAGAAAATTCTAACTAACGAAATTTAACCTATAGACTCCGATTTAAAATCCTTCATCAGCCAAGTACAGAACCTATAAAAAGATAACAGGGACAATACTTTTCTTGACTGGGTTTTCCACAAGCCATTTTCTATGGACACGTGACTGCCTAGAGAGGTATTGAATTAATAACCTTTTACTTACTCTACCATTAATAAACTAGTAATGCCTTTCCATGTCTTACATCTCAATTACTACTTAATTAGGCCTATAACACGTGTGTATATATTTTAAGAATCGATTGTTAAACTTTTGCTTATAAATTAAATAAGAACGTATAACTATTTAAGTCACGTAATTTATTTACCTAATAATAAGTAGACGCTTCCGCTTATGTTTAAGCTGTTTGTAATAAAGTATTTTGTTTATATTTATTATAGTTATTAAGATAATTAGGTAAAGAATGAGTGGATCACTATGGGTAGGTAAATAGACTATCACTTTACATTTCAATAAACATTTAGGTTACTTCTACCTTTACCTTACAAACACTTGCCCAACCTGTTAAATTGTAATTAAAGAAATTAATTGCATATTCTATTACGCCAGTTATATTTACCTATTTCAGTTCATTACCCATTATATATTTTTTTATTTTTGAGAGTATGTGAGGCTTATCTCGTATATTTACCGATCTAATAGAAAATCGAACAACTTGTGTTCTTTAGAAAACAATACATAGGTATATAGGCCAGTCAAATAATCAAAAAGATATAATGTAACCTAACTTTAGCACTAATAATCAATTTTTTAAGCACTAATAAGTAAAATTTCACGTTTGCGTCTTTATAGTAAATAGTCCAATGTAAAACGTCATTAAAATCGTTATTTTTCAACTATCGCTTCCCTTGGTTTTTGGCCATTTGCATCTTTTATGAAGTTGTAGAAAAATAAAATCATTTACAACGACTACCTCAATAATTTCTTTTTTACTTCTAACTGGAATGTTTCAAGACCAAAAAAGGACTAATAGAACGCTTAAATAAAGGAAGATTTATTTTAAGGTATTCTGAGGTAGAGCTTGATATTTCAAAGTTTGACTCTATGTGGTTTGAAATAAGCAAGAATATACCTACATACATAATTATAGAGTTCAATAATTATTTTTCTCTTTTAATAATAATGTAATAGATAAGAATAATATATAAACCTATGAAAACGAATTGAAACAAAATGTGAAGTCCATTAAGTATAAGAATTTAACGCCAATTATCGGTGTAACTGGAAACGTATAAAATACGCCTACAAATAAAAACTTTAACATCGACTTGGTCTCAAAGATCGATAGTAGTTATAAAGATTAGTCCCGTTTATTTTTAATTCAGTCAAACACAAAATCTGTTACCTATATTTATAATAATTGAAAAATCTGGCAAAATATGGAACATAATAAGTTAGCTATTCAACGAGAAATAAGAACTTTATCTACTACGATAAAATTTAAAGACACATATTTATTTTATTTAAAATTAAAATAATGAATTGATTTATCTTTATTGCGCTATAGTACTAAATAAAAAACTCTAAGAAACCTATTCTAGTCATTAGTTATACTTTTGCACAAGTTATATTATTGCACAAAGAATTTACTTACTATTAAGAAAATAAAATCGCAAGTTTATTGTATATAGCACTAATCAATTAAAGATAATGTAAATATTCATTTGTTTGTGCCTTTGAGTCGCTTTTGAGTAATCAAAAGAAAATAAAGAGCTTATATTAGATTTAAGATAAATTATATCTTAGTTCCGAACCATATCTAGGCTAAAGCATTAATGATAATGTACTTAAGAAAAAACATTAAAATAAAAGACATCTCTTGATTAATATATCACTTTGTGTTTTATTTTTTACACAATATTCTTTGTTACCTACTTAAAGTTTGATAATTCTATTTGTTATTTACAATACATCTACATAACTATCTATATTAAACTGTATGTGATTCTTCTTTTAAACCACTTTAGCATAGGTTTGTGCTTTGACATGTCCATTGCATTTAATGTGACAAAGACCAACCACTAATAAATTTACTGACGAATTCACTCATAAACGCATTTTGATTGAACATAACTGGCTAATAAATGCGAAAGTTGAACCAATCTCGATAAAATTTTGTACAGAGATAAATAAGGCTTTCGGAAAGGCTAATATGCACTTATTTTTTGAAATCGGGTTGAAATGCAAGATAGAAGTTCGTAATTTTTCAAGAATTTGTGAAACACTAATAGAAAACTATCGTATGACAAGACACGTCAATAAAGCTAGTATCAAATAATTCATTTGTCTCTATCAATTACTATAGTCCATTCCCGTTAAGAAAATAGTGAGTCATCGTTGTCCGCCGGCCTGGCCACGCCCCCCAGCCAATTAAAATGCTAGAAATTAAAAAGTCGAGTTCACAGTGACCAGTTGAAGTCTGACCTTCGAAGAAAACGGTTGTGTATTTTGCGTGACTCGTCCAACAATAAATTTTGGAAATGAATACTTCACCAATTCCAAAAAATAAAAGTGGATCAATAATCCATAGTGGAGAGAGACGCATAATTTACAATTTTTATAAGTACTTTAAATTGTGTTATTTAAATGCAACTGTGGAGAGCATAGTCATAGAAACAGCAAGTGCATGCGGCGTGTCCGAAAATACTGTTTATAAAATTATTATTTTTCTTTTGTACTTTTACTCCACTGTGAATACACCCTTATCCTGTAGTTGAGACTATTTTCTTAACGCGAACGGACTATAGAGCCTTCACGCAAGAACGACAAAAATGCGTTTACGAATGAAGGACGAAAGTGTTTTCTTTTTTACTCATCAAACATATCCATAATATGACGCCTCTCTAAACGCCCTGTCCATATCTTCAGAATTTCTTCTAATTCGACGACCGATAGGCTCCAGGTCATCGTAACATTTGGGGAACACCTTCTCAATTATATCTACAGCCTCCAGCTTGGAAATCTGCCTCACTGCCAACACTGAATATAATGCTTTGGTTTTGACACAGTCCTGAAAACAATTAAATATTTTGCTTCACTAACAGAAAAAAATAAATAATAGTTTAAAAACTAAAATACCACGCTTTTATTGCTAATCGAACTAAAAAATAGAAAATAAAATTTCAAATCGGAGTAAAAAGCGAGGGGTGCATTTTACTTCATTTTCATAACTCTCTACATACTATATCGAGCACCCCACGCTTTTTACTCCGATTTGAAATTTTATTTTCTATTAGTGGCCGCCCGCGACTCCGTTCGCGTGAAAGTCGGTTTCCCGTGGGAATGAGAAGTTTTCCCGCGGTAAAAAGTACCCTATGTCCTTTCCCAAGTTCAGTTCTTTCATCATACCAAATTTCATCAAAATCGGTTCAGTGGTTTAGGCGTGAAAGCGTAACAGACAGACAGACAGACAGACAGAGTTACTTTCGCATTTATAATATTAGTAGAGATTTTTTAGTTCGATTAGCAATAAAAGCGTGGTATTTTAGTTTTTAAACTATTATTTATTTTCTACTTTTTAGTTCAATTAGTGATGAAAGGCGCAGATCACGCGCTAGCTTTGTCTCTCTTACTCTCCTACAAAAGGATCTAAAGATGAATTTATTAATCCTGGTGGTCCTAATAAGGATAATGAGAAACTCTTATTAAATTATTGCATTGTCATCGGTCCTTAATACGTGTGCAAAGTTTCAAATTAATCGAACTTCTGGAAATCGGTCAAATTTATGCTCAAAGATTCCATTACATAGATACAACCCAAGCTAATAAAAGCGTGGTAATTACGAGTAAGAGCCTAGTTCATCGCACGGGTCTTATTTATGACGATTTTGTAACAAAAACTTTGAACATTAGCTTTTAAAAGTTTGGCGCATTTTTGTACAAACAGAGACAAATGCCGACTTTGCTTGTATGTTAAAGGTCATGGGGATTAAGGCTGATATGAATGCTTATGAGTTAGATACCTATTTAATGCTGTGGACGTTTTTGAGGTCTTCTAAATACCATTATTTTTAAATACATAGTACATAAAAAAAAATTCTAACCACCCACAGGAAAAACAGCACTTTCTCTGCCTACTTGTTTTTCAAATGTCATTATTTTCAACAATAACTTCCAAAAGAGTTGTTTCTGTAGCTAATCCTTACTGTTATTATTAATATTATAAATGCGAAAGTAACTCTGTCTGTCTGTCTCTCCTCTGTCGGTTACGCTTTCACGCCTTAACCACTGAACCGATTTTGATGAAATTTAGTATGAAGATAGAACTTTACTTGGGAAAGGACATAGGTTTTATTGCTAAATAAAGGGTAAAAGGGGTTGAAATAGGGGATGAAAGTTTGTATGGAAGATTAATCATGTAAGAATAAATAAAAAGAGATGAAATAAGATTTTACTTTTAGTTTTGCTAATTTATTACTTTGAAGTTATAGATACTGGAAAAAGGGAACGCGGGTCTCCGAGCATTGCGCGAGCGGGAATCGAACCCAGGACATTTAGATAACCGGTCTAATGCTCTGACCACGCGTTTTGGGCGCGGAGCAAAAAAGGAGCTCAGTCTGTTTACACTTACACACCTAAACCACTTAACCAATTTTGACAAATAGTCTAGACCTTGGAAAAGACTATAGGCTACACCTAGGGCCGAGCCACCCATACGTGCGATGTGTGCGGCGCACACAGGCGCCTAAGCAAGAGGGGCGTAGGATTGTTTTTTTTTAATACAACATAGTTGAAAAAAATCACTAAACCAACTAAAAAAGGCGCTTCATAGGTTTTGCACACAGGCGCTGCTTAGGGTCGGCGCGGCCCTGGCTACACCTTACTATTTCGCGCGATATAGGTAAACGAATTCCACGCGGGCGGAAGCCGCGGGCGAAGCCGCGGGCGAAAAGCTACTTAATAATTGCTAATTAAATAATTTGTGATGAAATGTAAAATACCAACCTGATGTGCCTGTTTAACTTTCGTCCATGACGCATCTCCCTGTGACCAAGCACTTGTAAATGAGCAATGTGTTAGATTTGCTGCCCTAATCTCCGTGCAGGCTAAATGCTCCATATTCTTGAAGTCCAGTTGATTGCGACAGAAATCAAACATGTGTATCATTTCATGGGCTAATACACCTTGTACCATACCCTTCCTTGTTGAGACATTTTGGCAAACAACAATCTAAAGTAGACAAAATAGAAACAATTTATTAGAGAGAATAATATACTATGTATTGAATACAAAATTTAATACCTACTTGATTTAACTCAGGGTCATATCCTCCACTTACAGAGTAATCACAAACCTCACAAGATATATGCCTCCGAATATCTACCGGGCTGCAATAAAATAATACTTAATCATTGATTATAAATATAATTTCATAAATTTAGAAACCACATGTTACTTACCATCCGGAGCTCTTTAAAGCTGACATCATCAACTTGACAATAGAACCTTAAGCAAACAAATTGAAGCTTATTAATATATTTTTGGCCATTGAACAAATTATGTATTAGTTATTATTTTGACTAAGGTATGTTTATGGATAATCTTAAGATAATTATTTTAACTACTTACTTTCTTTAATACATTTGTAGACATTTTGTTCACATTTGAATTTATCTATGGACTCCTTTCCTTCTTTTCCAATAAGAATGTTACTTAGCTTAGGGTTAAAAGTCCCCCGGCGTTCGGGATATAATTCGTAACCCCAAGAGTTCGTATTCTCTTTTTTACCTTCCGATGTACTTTTTGAAGGCTGGGGACTACTTTTAGTATCGTTCTCTGTAGACATTTTCTCCGGAATAAAGAAAAAATAAGTTTATAGGTTATAATTACGAAACATCGGTTTTGTATGTGAAACTTAATATCAGCTCTGTTAAAGAATATTTTGTGTAATTTTTAAATAAAGGACTGCGAGACACTATATATGTTTTTGTAATTTTAACTCAGAAAAACACATAATTACAAATAATTTGAGATTATTACGAATGTTATCAATTTTGACATCAATGTCATAGTCAACTGTCATAAATTGAACAGCTGTTTAGAGGGTTCCCAAGTAATATAGTTTTGGAAATAAAATAGACCATTCTTAAAAAATGCAACTTTAAAGATTTCTAAAGTACATACTAGTAATGTTGCTTTTTTCAATAGGTTTATCAATGATTTAACAATAAAACGGCGTGCAAGTTATCATTTTTCATATATTCTAAGTATTTTTCTATGAACACTTGAATCCCATATTAATTGAACACAATTTTCAAAAGGCTCTTCTGAATACTCCATTCCATAGGATTCTAGAATAAAATTACAATTTGCATGTATAAAACATTTTAAATAAAACAACACGTTAATAGTTTTTATAAAATCCACTTCCAATAGCAGGCTTTAGTTATTGTGAAAAATATAAAAATACAATAAAAGAAATGATTTGCCACTTTCTGAGCTATTGCACAAGCAGCTACATACAGGTCTATAACAAAAGCTTCTGATCTGAAACCTACCAAGGATGAACAAAAATAGTTTAACTTACTTAGAGCTTGAAGAAAACCATCAAATGTATTTTCATTTCTTATAATGCTTGCTATATAAACATTTAAAGATTTATTCCCTTTAAAAAAATGTTTGATTGTAGAACAGAGTATATCTAAGATTGATGGATCATACACTATATCTGCCCCTATTATCACATCAGGTAAGATATTATCAGGAAGTTCATCAATATTGTTCCAATCTAGTGGCATGACTCCTGAAACACCATGTTATTTAAATATAACACAAAAAAATCTATAAGTTTTAAATATAATGTTTATTTAAACCAAAATAATACCTATATTTGTTTGACCAGATTTATAAAAGGTACATGGTTCATTTATCTCTGGAGTGGTATCAGGATAATTAATTTCAATATTTTCACATATCCCTTTGAGGACATCTCTATGACAATCTGTCATAATGACCTTTCTTGGAAAACAGTACCGGGACAATGTGATTCCAGCAAAGCCAATACCAGAACCCAATTCCAGTATATCTTTGTCTTCAATTAAATGTTTGTTGCTTATAATGAAGTCTGCCAGCATCAAAGATGCCTAAAATTAAAATTTAATTATAACATATATAAAGTATTTAAAAGCTTGTACTGGAAATTCCCTATAAATTTATTGTTTTAAAATTCTCATATTATTTTCTTTTTATGACCCCAGTTTTTTAGATACTTTAATTTACCTCCCAAGTTTTCATTCCTGTGGTTCCATTTACAACCATGTTCTTTGTCTCTTTCATGGTAATTATGTTATTCAAATTGTTATCAATGATGTAGTGGCGATAACAAAAACTCTCATTATTTTTGTCATAATTCATAGAAGTACAAAGAAAAGAGTAAATATCGTCGTGGATATCGTCAAAAGGTTCCAAATAACTTATAAGTTTTTTAAAGAAGAGACGGCAGAATTCACTGCTACAGGGATATCTTTTAAAAGTTTCACTTTTGACAGTTGCCTCTAAAAACTTTTCTTGTAGTGCCCAATCAAACAATCGTATTTCATTTTCCTAAAAAAAGGCAACCTTTATACTTTTACTCAAAAACATATAAATGTTAATTTATTTAATTATTTTCAAACCTCTAATGTAAAGTGAAGATAACCTCTATAAAAGTTAAGAACTAGTTTATTTAAGATACTTATATTACCGTCCATATTAAAACAAATAGTTTAATTTAGTAAAGAAAAGAATAACATAATAAAAATAAAATAATTGATAGCAAGCTAAACTTTACAAATAAATAAACTTCAAACTATATTTTTTTTTTTTTGTTAGATTCTTCCGTCATGCGGAAAGGCAAAGAGACTATGCCCATACAGCCATGTCATCAATAATTTGGTTTTCTTCTTTCTTGTTGACTTAGTTTTGTTTAGTTTTCAATAAGAAGTAACATTGACGATATTTTATTTCCTCATAAACAAACATAATAAGGACCAAGTCCATGTCTTTAATAATAAAATGCTAATATATATTTTTTATGAGTATACATAAACATTTTCATCAGATATTACACACTGTAAATTTTATGAATTTATACATAGGTAAGTAGCATTCAGTTGTTTTTAAAAGTTCTTGAGTATTACGCGGGATATTTTCTAATGTTTTATAAATTTCTAATAGCTCATCAATGAAAATTAACCTGTCAATATGAAATTGAGGACATTCAAAAAATATATGATCCAATGACTGTACTGACTCATTACAATATGAACAACAAGGGGAAGTTATCATATTCATGCGATATAAGTGTTCATTAAAAGCAGCATGACCTATACGAAGACGACAAATTGTTGTATAAAAATTTATATTTTTGAAAGAGCCCTTGGTAAACCAAGGAGACGAAATTTTTTGGTTACATACGGAATACCACTTGCCCTTTTCTTTAAGAGAATCTTGCCAAAATTGAAACCAATTATTAATCATTTGATTTTTTATTTCAGGAAGAAACTCTGAAATGGGAATTGCTATGTTTTTTAATTTGCAAATGTTGTTATCAGTATTTGTAATGATACTAGCTAATGTATCAGCTAATTCATTACCACTAACACCAATGTGTGCTGGTGTCCAGAAAATGACAATTTCTTTATGTTTCAATGATAATTTATAAATCTTTTCCCGGATCTCATATATAAAAGGATGAATTTTACTAGAAAGACGGGGATTATTAATAGCTTGAAGAACACTCATACTATCAGAAATAATAATCCATTTACCAGAAGAATCTACAGAACTAATCAAATCTAAAGCAAACAGAATAGCAGCAGCTTCTGCCGTAAAAATACTGCAAATATTGGACAGCTTATAACCATGTGCAATTTTCAAAATAATATCATAAGCCGCTATCGACACAGACTGAGATGTTTTTGAAGCATCTGTGTAAATTTGACGGTAATTATCATAGTATGATAACTTTTCATATACTTCATATTTATTTTTTAAATTTGTGTCTATAATGACATCAAATTTAAAAAACTTACCTTCATATGTTCCACTATAACAAGGTAAAATATCATACTGAGCAATATTTTCATTTTTCAAATAATTAATGAAATCAAAATTTTTACATAAATAAGAGTAATTAGATATCAAAATCTTTTTGTACAACGCATTATTAGAAGTTTTCATCAAATCAATTATGAACCTTCTTTTCAAATAATCAAACCTAAATTTAATGGGACAAGTGTTAGTTTCAACTTGCATTGAATTAATCGGAGAAGTACTCATGGCTCCTAGAATTATCCTGAGATTTTTATTTTGTACTTTATCTATTTTATTTATAAAATTATTGTCAGAAGCAAAGCAAAAAAAAGCATATTCAAAGTGACTTCTAACTAATGATTTAAACAGCATCAATAATATTTTAGGATCTGCACCAAAACGACAACCAGTAAGGCATTTTAAAATATTTGTAGCTTTTACAGCTCTATCTATCAATATTTGCACATATTTTTTAAAACTTAAATTTTGTTGAAATACTACACCTAAGAATTTTATTTCTGAACAGTTAGGAATAAGGTTACCATTATATACACATTCTAATTTACAATCTTTATCTCTAGAGAAAACAAGAGATTTACTCTTTTCTGTATTTACAGTTAAACCTAAGAAAGAAAAATAGACTTCAAGCCTTTTACAGGCATTATTTAAATTCGTTTGCACATCTTTAAGTTTTTTGCCAGAACAATAAACAACAAGATCATCAGCAAACTGCAGGTTAGAAACATTTGCGCCTAATATCTCATTCAATTTATGAATATAAATTATATACAGTAGAGGGCTCAAGATGCCGCCTTGATTGACGCCTTTATAGGAATTACGTGGACCATAAAAGTTGTTACCCAATTTAACATAGACCATTCTTTCATTTAGAAAGTTATATATCCAAAGAACCATTTTTTTTGGAATTCTGAGTGATAGCAAGATATTAGCAAGCGTTTCTAAACCTATATTGTTAAAGGCTCCTGTTACATCGAAAAAATTACAAGCAAGATAATTCCGTTCCTTTATGGATTTATTTGCATCTAATAACAAATGTGCAATGCTTTCCCTAGCCGAGCGTCCACGCCGAAAACCAAACTGATTACTAGGAAGAATACAATTTGATTCGATGTAATATTCCAGACGTTGTTTGAGCAGCTGCTCAAAAATTTTACCAACACAAGAGGACAACGCTATAGGTCGATAAGAATCTGGACTATCAAGATCCTTCCCTGGCTTCAGTACAGGGACCAGACAATCAGTTTTCCATTGATTTGGTATTAAGTCATTTTCAAACAAAATATTTAAAATTATCAAGAATTTACATAGATTTTTATGACTGAGAAGACGAAACATTTTATAGGAAATACCATCTAAACCACAAGTTGTATCTTTTCTTGATTTTATGGCAGCAGTAAGTTCAGAAATTGTGAACGGATCAAGCAACGAAAGATTTTGTCTATGAAATTTGTTATCTGCAAAAGTAAAAGGTTTCGAGACATAGTCTGGAGTGTATTTTTTTAAAAAACTATTTACCCAATGATCATTTTCACTTCTAGAAACAAAAGTTTTGTTAAATCTGCGTATTTTATTCCAGACATGAGAAATTGGAGTAAGACGATTTATAGAATTGCAATAATCTTGCCAAGATTTCTGTTTTTCAAAGTTTATAGTCAATTTCTTAGAAGCCTGATTTTTTTTAAAAAGCAAATATTTTTCTACAGAAGGATCATTTTTGAAAGCAACAAAAGCATCTTTACATTTTTTAACAGCATCTGCACATTTGCTATTCCACCAAGGAACGGAATGTCTTGCCCTTTTTGCCCTAAAACCTGAAACGGAACGTGAGCATAAATGACAAAGATTTTGACATTGACAACAAGACTTTGTTTTCGTTTTTTGTTGTGACATAGATTTTTCAACTGATGCCAATAAAATATCACAAAACTGCAAATAACTTTCTAGTGAACATTCAGAATTAATCATAAAACTATTCAACGAAGTATTAACAATATTTACATACAAATCCCAATTAACTAAATTCAAGTTTAATTTCTTACTGACATTTTGAGAGTGAACACAATGTTCTGAAGATATAACTGGAGTTTGAGACAACAGAAGTTTAGTAATTGTAGGCAAATGATAACTTCCAAAGGAATCATCATGAACAGACCATTCACAATCCCATGATAAAGCTGGACTAACCAAAGAAAGATCTAAGCCATTTGGTCTCCAGGACGAAGTTCCTACAGTCGTGACTTCTCCTGAATTTAACAGAACAAGGTTATTTTCATCAAAAGAATCTAGTACTTCTTCACCTCTTTTATCCACTTTTTGACAACCCCAAGAAGTATGGTATGCATTGAAATCTCCAGCAATAAAGACTGGAGTTGGAAGACTATCAATTAATTTTGAAAATTTTAATTTTGAATAATGACACCTAGAAGGACAATAAACACTAACAAATGAAATATATTTACCACCTATTTTTATCTGTACAGCAACATTTTGTAAGGAATCATCAAAATAAGTATCAATTTTTAAGAATTGTAATTTGTTATGAATTATTATTGCAACTCCATTATGTGTATTACCAGTGTCATTTCTAACTATTGTGTATCCCTTTATGTTAAAGGTATGATGTGGTCTAAGCCAAGTTTCACTTATTAAAGCGATATCAACATCATTACTATAAAGAAAATATGTAAATTCAGATTTATTACTTTTAATGCTTTGAGCATTCCACTGAACTATTTTTAAATGAGCCATTAGGATGGATTATTAGCAGATGACTTTTTATGAAAAATCACTTAATATTTGTAAAATATTTTTAGTACTGATGGAAGTTTCCTTTGTTTTATTTAATGTAATTATTTTAACAATAGCCTCAACCAATAAATTCAAAGATTTATTATCTTTTTTCAAGTGACTGAGCAGGTCAAACTTTTGTCCTAAGGCTGGAAAACTCTCTGTATTTGCAACTGAAGCATAAGACAAAGAGGATAAACCAATTTTAATATCATTAATTTTTTTCTTTTTAATAGGACACTCAGCAGATATACTAATGTGATTTCCTCTACAGTGACAGCATGTAGCCTTTTCCCTAGGTACTGTACATTCTTTAAAAGAATGTGCATCTCCACATATTGAACATCTAACATTATTTTTACAGTACTTAGCCAAATGTCCATACCGTAGGCATTTAAAGCATTGTTTTACAGGTGGAATGTACATCTTAACTGGAAACCTCCAGCCTTGTAAATCAATATGATCAGGAAGATAAATGGCAGCAAAAGTTATGATTACTGTTTTAGTCGGTTGTAATTCAAAGTTTTGTTCATTTTTAACCTTCCTTTGAATTCTCCGAACAGAAATAATTTTTTTATTACTATTAATCACTCCAAAAATTTTTTGATTGGACCATTTAATGGGCACATTAGTAATAACACCAGTAATTTCAGTAGTTTTTGCAGGAATAGTTGCTTTGAGTTTATATTCTGATAACAAAGTCTTATTGTTAAGAAAACTATTTGCCAAATTTGCACGGTCAAAATGAACTGTAACTTTGTATTTATTAAGATTTTGCATATATTTTATGCCTTTTATATATTTCTTTAATGTTGATGATAAAGAAATCATATCTCTTGTTGAAATAGGTTTGGACTCATCGTTTGATTCCAAGAAGACAACGAAATCTGTAGCTGAAGAATCCTCAGGATACCGACGTGTATAATCGGGAACGAAATAAGTTTTATATGGATCGGACTTAGCTGAATTGCAGTCACTGTGCATGGAGTCGGAGTCCGAAAGCAGCGAGTCTTCCCCTGATATTACTGCCTCCTCCTTCTTTTTCTTGCGTTTCGCCCGAGACGTCATTTTAATAAAAATTAAGCTTCTATACTATAGTTATTAAAAATATATACAAAATGTACACTATTTAACAAAATTGAAAGAATTAAATGAATTTTTAAGTTCACGAAAAAATTTTTCACTTCCAATTTTCCCGCGCGCAAACCGGAAGTCTCAAACTATAACGAAAATAAACATTATTCGATCTATTGCTACACCCAATTAAAACACTGGCAAACTGCAATAAAAGCGATTAACGAGTTAAGTAATTTAAATCGAATAACAGTAACGTAGTTACGAATAGTTATCCCTACCCTACTAATATTATAAATGCGAAAGTAACTCTGTCTGTCTGTCTGTCTGTCTGTTACGCTTTCACGCCTAAACCACTGAACCGATTTTGATGAAATTTGGTATGAAGAAAGAACTGAACTTGGGAAAGGACATAGGGTACTTTTTACCGCGGGAAAACTTCTCATTCCCACGGGAAACCGACTTCCACGCGAACGGAGTCGCGGGCGGCCACTAGTATTAAATACATAGGGTAGGGTGGAAACCAGCAAAAAATAATTAAAAATAAATTATAAAACGGCTTAGAAGTTACTTTTTTTTACGAGAAGCTAGCAAACGAGCATGCGGGTCACCTGATGGTAAGTGATCACCGCCGCCCATGACTACCTGCAACACTGTGGGTGTTGGGGGTGCGTTGCTGAGCCTTTAAGAAAATTGGGCACCGGATACCGCACTCACCGAACGAAACGCAGGAACATCGTCCCTACTTCACGTCGGTTTTCTGTGCGGCGGTGGTATTTCACCGATCGAGTCAGCCCAGTAATCGCTGCAGACAGAGCCTACAGCTAGACTCTACCACTCCAATAACAATAACTTAGAAAGGTTTGTACAGAAAACAAAAAACCCTATTCTATCCTATTCGACTATTAGGTATTATAAATGTGAAAGATTGTGTGTTTACTTATACTTAATTATTTTTGGATGCTCCAATCACGCTAATTGGATTTGATAAAATTTAAAATCGGAAATCTCAAGTTAACGCATAACGTAAATAAAATTGACAAGTTGAACAGAAATATTTTGATATTTCGTCTGGATAATACTTTTTTTATTTATGTCTATATGATTGTGAAATCCGCATCATAATCTGTTGCATTCATCATTAAGTATAAGAAAACGGGAATTGGAATAGCGTAAAAACCTTAGGGATGGGCTGAAATAAAAATACAGCACAACATACGTGCTGCTAGAATGTCCAACTTGGAATTGGAAACAATTGGAAAACAACACAGACAGGGAGGGATTAATTCGCTTATACTCGTAATGATAATAAAAAATGAATGTTTCAGACCTGAAAGGCATGGATTGCTTTAGTTTTGGAGATAATGTAATTTATGTATTTTTCTTTATACTGTAGAAAGAAAATAAAGAGGCAATAAGTTCATGCGCGGCGCATGATAAGTAAAAAAATTAACTGACCGAAGTTAAAAAAAAATGTATAATTAAATAAATAAATTACTTTTGCACTCCCTTAATTTTAAGTTTGTCCTATTAAATATTGTATGTGCAAGAACTGTTAATAAATAAATGAATTATTTAATTACTACATAATTGATTTGATCGTATCGATTGCCAATCGATGATGTGGAAATAGCATTTTCTTAGTGATGCCAATTGGTACTATTCAACCAAAAATTGCAGGAAATCTAACTAGCTTTGTAGCTGTTACAATGTATTATTTCGAAAATCAAAGTCGTTCCAAAGTCTCAAAAAAATAAATTTTTGATAACAAAATTATATAAAAATAAAATGTGAAGAAAGTTAGACATTAGTAGCTAATCTGCATTCTGTATTGTCCCTGCTAAATTGTCATTTTAGGTGAAATTGAAAAAAATACATTGGAAACACAACACAATGACTAAGAAAATCTATGGACATGAAATAACTATATAATAAATGATAATAACGAGCTTATCTACGTCTAAGGGCTAGAGAAAAAAAATATTATCTCTAGATACAGGTACATATAATGATTTATTATTCTGGAAAAAAAATAAAACATTTATGCTGATTTATTACAAACATCATAATTTCTAGCAAATTGTCACGTCAAAATAGTATTGTAAAATTGGTATTGTAAAGTATAGTAGCATTTAGAAAGAGAAAGCCTTCCTTTGATTTGTTGTTCTTGTCGAGACTTATTTTTTTTATTTATGTGGCCTGCAAATATGATCTCAAAGTTTTTTATTTAGGTTTTAAAATCGTTTGACATGTTATTCATTCATATATTTATGTAATCTGTGCTGTGCTCTAATTTCTAAACAAACTGAAAGACTTCCGGTTTGCGCGCGGGAAAATTGGAAGTGAAAAATTTTTTCGTGAACTTAAAAATTCATTTAATTCTTTCAATTTTGTTAAATAGTGTACATTTTGTATATATTTTTAATAACTATAGTATAGAAGCTTAATTTTTATTAAAATGACGTCTCGGGCGAAACGCAAGAAAAAGAAGGAGGAGGCAGTAATATCAGGGGAAGACTCGCTGCTTTCGGACTCCGACTCCATGCACAGTGACTGCAATTCAGCTAAGTCCGATCCATATAAAACTTATTTCGTTCCCGATTATACACGTCGGTATCCTGAGGATTCTTCAGCTACAGATTTCGTTGTCTTCTTGGAATCAAACGATGAGTCCAAACCTATTTCAACAAGAGATATGATTTCTTTATCATCAACATTAAAGAAATATATAAAAGGCATAAAATATATGCAAAATCTTAATAAATACAAAGTTACAGTTCATTTTGACCGTGCAAATTTGGCAAATAGTTTTCTTAACAATAAGACTTTGTTATCAGAATATAAACTCAAAGCAACTATTCCTGCAAAAACTACTGAAATTACTGGTGTTATTACTAATGTGCCCATTAAATGGTCCAATCAAAAAATTTTTGGAGTGATTAATAGTAATAAAAAAATTATTTCTGTTCGGAGAATTCAAAGGAAGGTTAAAAATGAACAAAACTTTGAATTACAACCGACTAAAACAGTAATCATAACTTTTGCTGCCATTTATCTTCCTGATCATATTGATTTACAAGGCTGGAGGTTTCCAGTTAAGATGTACATTCCACCTGTAAAACAATGCTTTAAATGCCTACGGTATGGACATTTGGCTAAGTACTGTAAAAATAATGTTAGATGTTCAATATGTGGAGATGCACATTCTTTTAAAGAATGTACAGTACCTAGGGAAAAGGCTACATGCTGTCACTGTAGAGGAAATCACATTAGTATATCTGCTGAGTGTCCTATTAAAAAGAAAAAAATTAATGATATTAAAATTGGTTTATCCTCTTTGTCTTATGCTTCAGTTGCAAATACAGAGAGTTTTCCAGCCTTAGGACAAAAGTTTGACCTGCTCAGTCACTTGAAAAAAGATAATAAATCTTTGAATTTATTGGTTGAGGCTATTGTTAAAATAATTACATTAAATAAAACAAAGGAAACTTCCATCAGTACTAAAAATATTTTACAAATATTAAGTGATTTTTCATAAAAAGTCATCTGCTAATAATCCATCCTAATGGCTCATTTAAAAATAGTTCAGTGGAATGCTCAAAGCATTAAAAGTAATAAATCTGAATTTACATATTTTCTTTATAGTAATGATGTTGATATCGCTTTAATAAGTGAAACTTGGCTTAGACCACATCATACCTTTAACATAAAGGGATACACAATAGTTAGAAATGACACTGGTAATACACATAATGGAGTTGCAATAATAATTCATAACAAATTACAATTCTTAAAAATTGATACTTATTTTGATGATTCCTTACAAAATGTTGCTGTACAGATAAAAATAGGTGGTAAATATATTTCATTTGTTAGTGTTTATTGTCCTTCTAGGTGTCATTATTCAAAATTAAAATTTTCAAAATTAATTGATAGTCTTCCAACTCCAGTCTTTATTGCTGGAGATTTCAATGCATACCATACTTCTTGGGGTTGTCAAAAAGTGGATAAAAGAGGTGAAGAAGTACTAGATTCTTTTGATGAAAATAACCTTGTTCTGTTAAATTCAGGAGAAGTCACGACTGTAGGAACTTCGTCCTGGAGACCAAATGGCTTAGATCTTTCTTTGGTTAGTCCAGCTTTATCATGGGATTGTGAATGGTCTGTTCATGATGATTCCTTTGGAAGTTATCATTTGCCTACAATTACTAAACTTCTGTTGTCTCAAACTCCAGTTATATCTTCAGAACATTGTGTTCACTCTCAAAATGTCAGTAAGAAATTAAACTTGAATTTAGTTAATTGGGATTTGTATGTAAATATTGTTAATACTTCGTTGAATAGTTTTATGATTAATTCTGAATGTTCACTAGAAAGTTATTTGCAGTTTTGTGATATTTTATTGGCATCAGTTGAAAAATCTATGTCACAACAAAAAACGAAAACAAAGTCTTGTTGTCAATGTCAAAATCTTTGTCATTTATGCTCACGTTCCGTTTCAGGTTTTAGGGCAAAAAGGGCAAGACATTCCGTTCCTTGGTGGAATAGCAAATGTGCAGATGCTGTTAAAAAATGTAAAGATGCTTTTGTTGCTTTCAAAACTGATCCTTCTGTAGAAAAATATTTGCTTTTTAAAAAAAAATCAGGCTTCTAAGAAATTGACTATAAACTTTGAAAAACAGAAATCTTGGCAAGATTATTGCAATTCTATAAATCGTCTTACTCCAATTTCTCATGTCTGGAATAAAATACGCAGATTTAACAAAACTTTTGTTTCTAGAAGTGAAAATGATCATTGGGTAAATAGTTTTTTAAAAAAATACACTCCAGACTATGTCTCGAAACCTTTTACTTTTGTAGATAACAAATTTCATAGACAAAATCTTTCGTTGCTTGATCCGTTCACAATTTCTGAACTTACTGCTGCCATAAAATCAAGAAAAGATACAACTTGTGGTTTAGATGGTATTTCCTATAAAATGTTTCGTCTTCTCAGTCATAAAAATCTATGTAAATTCTTGATAATTTTAAATATTTTGTTTGAAAATGACTTAATACCAAATCAATGGAAAACTGATTGTCTGGTCCCTGTACTGAAGCCAGGGAAGGATCTTGATAGTCCAGATTCTTATCGACCTATAGCGTTGTCCTCTTGTGTTGGTAAAATTTTTGAGCAGCTGCTCAAACAACGTCTGGAATATTACATCGAATCAAATTGTATTCTTCCTAGTAATCAGTTTGGTTTTCGGCGTGGACGCTCGGCTAGGGAAAGCATTGCACATTTGTTATTAGATGCAAATAAATCCATAAAGGAACGGAATTATCTTGCTTGTAATTTTTTCGATGTAACAGGAGCCTTTAACAATGTAGGTTTAGAAACGCTTGCTAATATCTTGCTATCACTCAGAATTCCAAAAAAAATGGTTCTTTGGATATATAACTTTCTAAATGAAAGAATGGTCTATGTTAAATTGGGTAACAACTTTTATGGTCCACGTAATTCCTATAAAGGCGTCAATCAAGGCGGCATCTTGAGCCCTCTACTGTATATAATTTATATTCATAAATTGAATGAGATATTAGGCGCAAATGTTTCTAATCTGCAGTTTGCTGATGATCTTGTTGTTTATTGTTCTGGCAAAAAACTTAAAGATGTGCAAACGAATTTAAATAATGCCTGTAAAAGGCTTGAAGTCTATTTTTCTTTCTTAGGTTTAACTGTAAATACAGAAAAGAGTAAATCTCTTGTTTTCTCTAGAGATAAAGATTGTAAATTAGAATGTGTATATAATGGTAACCTTATTCCTAACTGTACAGAAATAAAATTCTTAGGTGTAGTATTTCAACAAAATTTAAGTTTTAAAAAATATGTGCAAATATTGATAGATAGAGCTGTAAAAGCTACAAATATTTTAAAATGCCTTACTGGTTGTCGTTTTGGTGCAGATCCTAAAATATTATTGATGCTGTTTAAATCATTAGTTAGAAGTCACTTTGAATATGCTTTTTTTTGCTTTGCTTCTGACAATAATTTTATAAATAAAATAGATAAAGTACAAAATAAAAATCTCAGGATAATTCTAGGAGCCATGAGTACTTCTCCGATTAATTCAATGCAAGTTGAAACTAACACTTGTCCCATTAAATTTAGGTTTGATTATTTGAAAAGAAGGTTCATAATTGATTTGATGAAAACTTCTAATAATGCGTTGTACAAAAAGATTTTGATATCTAATTACTCTTATTTATGTAAAAATTTTGATTTCATTAATTATTTGAAAAATGAAAATATTGCTCAGTATGATATTTTACCTTGTTATAGTGGAACATATGAAGGTAAGTTTTTTAAATTTGATGTCATTATAGACACAAATTTAAAAAATAAATATGAAGTATATGAAAAGTTATCATACTATGATAATTACCGTCAAATTTACACAGATGCTTCAAAAACATCTCAGTCTGTGTCGATAGCGGCTTATGATATTATTTTGAAAATTGCACATGGTTATAAGCTGTCCAATATTTGCAGTATTTTTACGGCAGAAGCTGCTGCTATTCTGTTTGCTTTAGATTTGATTAGTTCTGTAGATTCTTCTGGTAAATGGATTATTATTTCTGATAGTATGAGTGTTCTTCAAGCTATTAATAATCCTCGTCTTTCTAGTAAAATTCATCCTTTTATATATGAGATCCGGGAAAAGATTTATAAATTATCATTGAAACATAAAGAAATTGTCATTTTCTGGACACCAGCACACATTGGTGTTAGTGGTAATGAATTAGCTGATACATTAGCTAGTATCATTACAAATACTGATAACAACATTTGCAAATTAAAAAACATAGCAATTCCCATTTCAGAGTTTCTTCCTGAAATAAAAAATCAAATGATTAATAATTGGTTTCAATTTTGGCAAGATTCTCTTAAAGAAAAGGGCAAGTGGTATTCCGTATGTAATCAAAAAATTTCGTCTCCTTGGTTTACCAAGGGCTCTTTCAAAAATAGAAATTTTTATACAACAATTTGTCGTCTTCGTATAGGTCATGCTGCTTTTAATGAACACTTATATCGCATGAATATGATAACTTCCCCTTGTTGTTCATATTGTAATGAGTCAGTACAGTCATTGGATCATATATTTTTTGAATGTCCTCAATTTCATATTGACAGGTTAATTTTCATTGATGAGCTATTAGAAATTTATAAAACATTAGAAAATATCCCGCGTAATACTCAAGAACTTTTAAAAACAACTGAATGCTACTTACCTATGTATAAATTCATAAAATTTACAGTGTGTAATATCTGATGAAAATGTTTATGTATACTCATAACAAATATATATTAGCATTTTATTATTAAAGACATGGACTTGGTCCTTATTATGTTTGTTTATGAGGAAATAAAATATCGTCAATGTTACTTCTTATTGAAAACTAAACAAAGCTAAGTCAACAAGAAAGAAGAAAACCAAATTATTGATGACATGGCTGTATGGGCATAGTCTCTTTGCCTTTCCGCATGACGGAAGAATCTAACAAAAAAAAAAAAAAACAAACTGAAATTTGAAAACAAATACAAAGTATGGTGTGTAATTGAACTTTGTCTTGGATTGTTTGAAGTTTGCAAATACTGTTGTCTATTTGAAATATAATGGAAGATACAAATAAAAGAGCTCCGAAGACAGTTAGAAAGCGAAAGGTGGAGGTAGAAGATACAGACTTGGAAAAACCTAAAAAGAAGAGAGCACTCAAAAAATGTAAAAATGATTTATCTAAAACAACTCCCAAGAATGATGGGCAAAACGAAATGGAAGGTTCTTATTCTGATGAGTTATGGGATGAAGTACATGTGTTATGCGAAAATATAAAAATACCACATAAAGTGGCCAAAAACTTTATTAGATTATTGGATGAGGGTTGCACCCTTCCCTTTATTGCTAGATATCGTAAAGATGCTGTGGATAACTTAATGCCAGATCGGTAATTTCTATTGATTATGCTATTTGTGTTATATTATTTTTGTTAATTGCTTTCATCTACTAATTGTTTTATTCAGGTTGCAAGAGTTATATGAAAACTATGAAACTGTAGTTCAACTGAAGAAAAAAGTGAAATCTGTACTTGAAACTCTTAGAAAAGCTTCTAAACTGACTCCAGATGTACACAGAAGTATATTAAGTGCTCGTAATTTAGCAGAACTTGATTTAGTGGTAATTGTTTTGCATATGAGTTGTTTTTAGATATACCTACTTAATCCTAAGCTACATAAATATTTGTTTCAGTATGCACCATTGAAGTCCCACTCCCTGTCCTTGGCTGAAAGAGCTCGTAATTTGGGTTTGGAGCCACATGCTATAAATGCCCTTAATGGAGGTTACATAGATTTGAATTCACTTTGTGGGGCTGATGATGAGGTTGCTACTGTAGAAAAAGTAGATGCCCATATTACACACATTATAGCTGACATAATTCATAAAGACACCAGAGTATTAGAAAAAATGAGAAGTTTGTATGTCATTCTTATTCAACTTCTAAGCTTTATCAAATGTATACATTTGTATACATACATCATTATTCAACTTAAATATTATTATTTTATTTCAAGGAAGGAAGAAACTAGATTTCTTATTCAAAGTTCGCAAAGAAAGGCTGCCAAAGAACCCAAAGAGGGTAAGAAAATAGACTCAAAGTCTAACCCGGAGACATACAAAATATATTTTGATTGGAAGTGTCCATCTCAACATGTGAAACCACACCAAACTCTAGCATTGAACAGAGGGGAGGACGAAAAAGTTTTAACTGTTAAAGTAGTAGTGCCTGACTGGTTTTATCATCAATTGGAAAGGTAATTTAATTTAACATTTTGATTAAATATAATGTAAAAGTAAACTTAAAAAGCCTCTTCTAGTCTTCCTTATTAGTGTAACACATTTGAACTTGCCTGCAGCTAAGTCGCGTTCATCAGTAAGCCAATATTAATTAACTACATATAAAAAAAGTTTTTTTTGCAGATTCTGTTTATCTTTATGGAAAAGTAATTTCTGGGTTCGTAAAGCTCTTCAAGATGCCTTCAACAGACTTATTAAACCCTGGTTATCCAGACAAGTCCGTTCTGAACTCACAGTGTTGGCTCATAAAGAGGCTGTGAAAACATTTACTACCAACTTAGAGAAATATCTACTGACTGAGCCAATTAAAAATCGGAACATTGCAGGGTTAGATCCTGGTTTTAAGGCTGGATGTAAGGTAATATTATGGTGCACCAGTTAGTACTCTACGATCCTACTCATATTATAGCGATATAGGTACATATAAAATAGTAAATTAATGCGAAAAATTGTAAGAATGTATGGTCACACCCAAATCTTCTCAATGAATTAGTATGAAACTTGGTAAATAGGATAGACTATTATTCTGTAATATAATAACACACAAAGCATTTCAAGGACGAAAAGCTGGTTTTTAAATAAATAAGGCAAGCCTTATTAGATAGTAAGCACTGTTCTGTTTATCCACTTGATTACTTTATCTTATAGCTCTTGGCTTTTCTAAAAATATTGAAGACAACTATCAATAAGTTTCTTCGTCTTTGGATATTATATTTTTACGTGTCAAACCTACCGCCATCAGAATAATATCAATTTTCGTAAAAAAAATAATTCATAAAAAAAAACTAGTTTCTTACCGTAAAATTAAACCAAATAAGCTACTATAACTCTATACTCACTTTTTACATTGTTTTAACTCTATCCGGGATTTCGCGCGGTATTTTTTTTTCTTTTTGGGCAAATAGGTACGTTACCTTTTTGCTCCCGGATAGAGTTAAAACAATGTGTTCAACGCGCTTTAGCTTAAAACAAGTGTTAACAAAACGCTTTTTACAGTTAGGAATAATAAACAGTAATGGTGAGAAATTGGAAGTCTGCACTTTACATCCCGATTTACAATGCAAAAAATCGTATGATCCTGCAGCCGACCAATTGACTAAACTTTTAAAGAAACATAGGTAAGATACCTAAAAGTAAAAATATATTTTTGTTTTTTACTTAATCACAAACACAATTGCGAAAACACGATTTCCAAATCAAATAGTGTGTTAATTCAGCCTGCAATTTAGTTACTAATTAGCCTTTACAGTAAATGATTTTACGCTTTGGAAATTATCTGTATAGTTCACTATATTACCTTAAATTATCCAAGTTCTATATTTCAGTGTAGAATTAATAGGTTTAGGCAACGGCACTGCATGTCGGCAAACAGAAATGTGGTTGAAGAACAATGGAATATCCGACAATTATCCCGTTGTAATAGTACCGGAGCAAGGGGCTTCTATTTACTCTGTGAGCAAGGAGGCACAGAAAGTAAGATTAAAGTCATTTTGATTATACGAGGGAGCGTTTTTATGTTCGCGGAATGGAGGGTAAGGGGTGGAAATAAAAAAAACAAATTATTTTTCCTTTTCAATATATTCACCTGCAAGACGGATACATTTTTCAGACTTTTCAATTAATTTATTTATACTTACCCTCATAAAAAAATGTTTTATCTTTGTCTTCAAAATACGCTGAAACTGCCTCCTTAACTTCATCATCGGTGGTAATTTTTTTACCCCGAAGCTTTTTTTTAATTTTTGGGAAGAGGTAATATTTACTCGGGGCTAGGTCTGGGCTGTAGGGTGGGTGGTTTAAAATATCGAAGCCCACCTTATGCAGGGCAGCCAACGCAACGCGACTCTTGTTGACGGGCGCATTGTCGTGAAAAAGCAGCACACCCTTCCTCAATTTTCCCCGTCTTTTCTCTTTAATGGCTTCTTTTAGTCGCTCTAATATTGAAGCGTAGTATTCTCCGGTTATAGAAACTCCTTTATCTTTATAATCGATCAACAATACTCCTTCTGAGTCCCAAAAGACCGTTGCCATGAGTTTCCCAGCTGGCTGTGACACCTTAAACTTCTTGGGGGGTGCTGTGCCCTTTTTATGCCACTGCATGGAGTCTTGTTTCGACTCAGGTTCATAATGATGAACCCAAGTTTCGTCTCCAGTAACAATTCGACTCAATACACCATCCTTGTCGTCACTGCAGAGGTCCAAAAATGCACGTGAACACTCTACGCGTTGTTGTTTTTGCGGCGGCGTGACTTTTCACTCCCGATTATGTTGCTTGGTTGACGATAGCTCAAAGACGAATTGTCTGATAACAATGAAATCTCGTATTTATACTAATTATGAGTCACTGAACACGTTACGGTCCTAATGAGCCTAATCACCCCCCTCCAAACCTCTCATTCCGCGAACTTAAAAACGCACCCTCGTATATTTTACTATTCTTACATATTAAATACACGCACATATAGCCTACAATTAATTGTCTCTAAAGATTCACATACAATTGCCATCTTTTTTTTTCAACGAAAAAAGCCTTTAATAATGACATAGAATGAAACTTAAGTAATATTCATGTCTTAAATAAATTGTTTATAACAGAAAAACAAGAAATAATTTGACATACTTTTCTAGGAGCATCCCAATATGGATCCGAATTTAATATCAGCTTTATCAATAGCAAGAAGAGTACTTGATCCTTTAGGAGAGCTTATCAAAGTAAGTATAAGCATTTTATTTTTTTATGTTGAAGCTAATATATTTTATATAAAATATTTCCTTTTCTAGGTTGAGCCAAAGAACTTAGGTGTGGGTCTCTATCAGCACGATATTCCCCCGAAAATGCTGGAAACTGCCCTTGACGGCACCGTTGAGAAAGTCGTCAGCTTGGTCGGGGTTGATATCAATACTGCATCTTTAGCCATGCTCAGGTAAATCACCATTATCTTTTAAATAAATTATTTTGTGCTTATATGTATGAAATTTGAACAAACAAATGAAATTGTCCTTAGAATGCATACATATTTTAAAATACAAGTGAATTAAGTTGTACATATTTGCATTGGTTCATTGATTTCCTAGCTTTTACTGCAGATATATTCATTCAGGCATGATTACTACAGTTTTAAATTTTCAGACGCATTTCTGGCCTAAACGAGAGTAGAGCTAAGAAAATTCTAGCCTATCGCCAAGAGAAAGGAAACTTCACGTCTCGCAGCGAAATAATGAAAGTGTCGGGGATAGGAAAAGTCACTTATCAACAGTGTGTTGGGTTCTTGAAAGTTTTGGGGGGCAAGGAACCTCTGGATTCTACCATAGTACATCCAGAAAGTTACACTATAGCGAAAGCGTAAGTGATCATTATAATTTCCGAAATATTTTTTCATACAAAATCGTGTCTTCATCTAATTTTACCATATTTTTTTGATAAGCAATAACGGTTGTAAAAAGACCACTTCCGAAGCCTGAAACCATGTATTCTAGAGCCTTAATAGTAACTAAATTCCCTTATAGCAAACCCAGAAAACTCAGTTTAAAAAAGTTATTAAGGATTGAAAAGTCAAATTCGCCGCTTGAAATCATCGCTGTCGGTTCAGGTGCGATTATTTACTTTGCAAATTAAATTAAAACCTGTTTAATTTGAAATCATCGCAAAATCTGATAGTATTAATGCAATTTTGGAAAATTAGGTAAATTCTTTTTTATTAATTATAAAAAATAATTTTTTTGCTCAAAACGTAACCCAGCAATGCCCAGTTTTTTGTTTTCGGAAGCAGTTCTTTTACACCCCGTATACTAGTTGAATTTTATGTTTTTTTTCTTTTTCTTTGTCACACGAAAATAATATGTAATAACCAAAAATCCATTTCCATTCCATGGTGCCATATACCCATACCAAACAATACGTAAACTTTGCAGATTCGCCAAAAAAATCGGCGTAAACATAAAAGACCTTAACCAACCACACTTCCCTCAAGAAGTAGATCGTAAGACCTCAACCATCAGCATAGAATCAATGAGTCAAGATCTAGGTACAGACGCCGCCTCGCTAGAACTGATAATTCACGCGTTCAAACAGAAGAATTATGAAGACAATATGATATCTTTCTGTCGGCCTGTGTACTCGGTGGCTGTGCAAGCAACGGATAATCTGAGCGAGGGAACTACTTTAACTGGTAAGTTCTTGTTTTATACCTTGAAGTATTTATACCTGCAAAAATTGTTCCATGTTATTGCAGTAGAGACTCATAGAATAGTGCGATCGATAAATCAATGAAAATTTGTAAGGTAATGATTAATCATTTGCAACCTTATGCGCTTTAAAATAAGTTAAAATAATTTGAATATCTCTGTATCTACGTATATCTAACAATTGAGTTATACGGTGGAAGATTCGATGCACAAAGTACTTTGCTTTGCAAAACGGGGTTCTCCGTACCGTGGGTTTACAGTTTCTACCCGGCAGAAAAATATTCTTCAAATTGCTTCATTTAGACTAACGAATGGTCTGGTCCCTCTTTCTAGATATCCAAATTCGTATACATCTACTAATTAATAAATAAATCTCCAGACTAACACACCAATTATGTGACCCTGCGTTAAGCTCAGTTAGCGCTTGTGTTATAGGTACCACGTAATGTACCAGGGGAGAACCTAGTTACACCCAGACACTGGCCCCGATTCTCAAAACACTCTAAAACTAAATTAAAATATCGCTGTCACTTTCTCATGCTTCGTATTAGAACAAGACAGGTACATTGGTCTCACTAAATTTAGTCCACATCATTGTAAAATTGAATGAAATGCGCTGAGGACTAGCCTAAAATTGCCTTCGCTGTGTCATAATGCACGTACATTTTAGTTTGACAGGACTAAAATGATTACCTGTCTCTGTTCTATTCTATTAATGAGTAAGTGACGGCGATAGTTTTAGTGTAGTTTAGAGAGTTTTTTCAGAATCGGGGCCACTGTCGAAAAACCATTTTTTTTACCTACCACTGGACAATAATTTTAGGTGTAGTCCGTAACGTGGTCCCGTTCGGCTGCTTCGTGGACTGCGGCGTCGGCGGCAACGGGCTCGTGCACCGCAGCCAGCTCGCCGGGAACCGAACCCCGAAACTGGGGGACCGCGTATCCGTCACTGTGCTACCGAGTGTGAGGGAGAACAAGATACAGCTGAGGCTGGACGCGATTTTAGACTGAGTCTGGAGGCGATTTTAGACTGAGTCTGGAGGCGATTTGAGACTGAGTCTGGAGGCGATTTTAGACTGAGTCTGGAGGCGATTTTAGACTGAGTCTGGGGGTATTTGAGACTGAGTCTGGAGGCGATTTTAGACTGAGTCTGGAGGCGATTTTTGGAGGTAATTTAGTCATTTTTTTTATGTGTCTAGTGATGTGATTCTGTCATTTGTTTTAAACTCCTTCATTCATGAATGCAATGATAACGTATTTTTGTAAAAATATGTTGTCTTTGTGTGCAATGGTAACTGTCACATAAGATGTCCATTTTATATTGGATTGTTTACAGTACGTTAATAAATAAGGCAGTTATATTATTGTTATTTTTTAATGTTACCGTGATATGACAAAGTATGTAAACGTGGTTTAATTTGACATAGTTTTTTTTCTATTATTCTTTGCAATGTTGGTAATTGCTTATGATTTTTATACCTGCACCAAATATTTTTTTGACATTGTGCGAGAAATATGATTCAGTTATGAGTAAGTTAAACCTACTAGGTTTATTATTCATATTTTGGCTTTTACTAATTTGTAAGCTTGCTAAACCATTGTGTGTTGCTTAACCATTCCGTGGAAGTTACTTCTTCGAATAGTTATTTGTTATACGTTACTCGTGAACTACGCCTTACGATTATAATTGTGATTTGACATTATGTGATACCTAATTACTAAGTAGGTACAATGAAACAAATATTAAAATAAATCTCGTTTGTTCTAAGTCATGAGTTTTATTAACTAACACGTAGGTATATATTTATTCGGCCTCCAAGAACGACGTTTGCTTGCTTTGTAGCGAGTAAACCCGGAACAATGCCTTGTTAACGATGGCGTCGCATATGCCCGCGGTCACTCTGGAAATAACATAAAAACCCGTTTTTTTATCATCCTTCAAAAAATACACACTGCTATATAGTTCAGAAGGCTGAGCTTTGCATTAGTGCGAATGTTCACCAAAAGTACAGTTTGGCAAAAAAATATATTTAGCTTTACATGTCTTTACATTAAAAAATATATTATTATATTAGCCCATATCATCTATTTATTTTACTTAAGATTAATACGTCGTAATATAGGCTCAAATAAATTAGAGTTCTACCCTGGGGGCCGAGTCTCGTAATTTGCAAGTTCTATTGTATTGCTATCGTATTTTTTACAATACGATTACCTTTATCATTGCTGATAGAGAATCACGCCGCACGAGGGTAGGTGAGGCCGTAGCTCTACCTCCAGCTCTCTTACTGCCTTCTTGGAGAGCCGGAAGGTCTTTAGGAACTCCCTATCATTCATTATTTCTAAGGGGTCAATTTACCCTCTTAGAAGGCGGTTAGAGCGACGACGTGCGAAAATACTCTTCGTACGTCTACTGCATTAGTTAACTCCAAAATCTCAAAATAAGCCGCCTGCCTACTCATTTTTTTCATAAAAGAACACTTGCAGAATATAAACACTCGCAACACGATAGAAAAATATCTATTGTGTTTTTTTCTAGCAATTACGACTGTAATCGTATTGTGATTGGTCTTAATTTTTACGAGACTAGCAAAATATCTTACAATAATCGTACAATAGCTATCGTAAACGTGAGCAGACTACCTTTTTGACCACAATTGTTATTCCACAATTGCTATTGCCAAAAAAGCAATAGGAATTGTTACAATTCTATTACAATTGCTTACGAGACTAGCATTTGTGTCTTTTTTTGCAATTATGATACAATAACAATACGATAGGTGTAATTTTAAGCGACGAGACTCGGCCCCCTGAATGTGGAACAAAAAATGAGAAAACGTTAACAGAAACAAACCCATATTTGAGTATTATACTAGCATAGAGTGAGATATTCTTAGTTAACTTATGTTGTCAGCTATTTTCGTAAAAAATCAACAACAAAAATATAATGTCAAAAAATAATTAAATACTTTACGCTGATATCAGTACAAGGGGTGAAGCGAAATTAACCGGTTTTTACCAAGTAAAGAACGCGTCGCGCCTGAGGTCTGACGTCACACCAACTCTATCTGTATACACTCGCACTAATACAAATCTCAGCTATACCTTCAGCATATGTAAAATAAAAGCTGTATGTTTCTTTAATAAATCAATAAAATAAAATATGTCTGTGTTTGTCTGTATGATTTGCTCTCCTTTAAAGCGCGCAATGGTATTTTTAAGGAATTAGTATAGTTTTCGTAAAAAATAAATTTTTTTTTGTTACTACGGCAATAATTAATGTCAGACAATGAGTGCGGAACGTAGTAGAGTAGTTAATGCCTGTAGCACACCTCCGCTGCGAAAATTCAACCGAACCGCTGAAGGTATTCCGCCGCAATCTAGTGTAGTTTGCTTAGCGGCATGAGCGCGGAGATGTGGCTGGCGTCGGAGCAGATCGACGGAAGCGCGTGGAGAAAGAGATAGAATTATAGTTGAATCTATGCGTTAGAACAGGCATGTTCGCTTGTGTTTCGCATCATCTAGGTACTACGGACAACACATAGCGGAATTACTGCGGTTCCTCTTTTACGGTTGTGCAGCGGAGGTGTGCTACGGGTAAAAAGGACGGTTTCGCTGTAACAAAACTAAACCTTCAACTGTAGTTTTTAACCATAACTGAGCTCGGTGTATTTCAGCGTCTAAAAAGCGTACCTTTGGCTCAAACTAGCCCCCCTCCGAGACTGAAGCGCACGCTTCAAATCGTCATAAGTAGGGACTTCTTCTTCTGCGTAGAACTTCAGCTGGTTTCTAAACATTTTGCTTTGTAGTGCGTCCCTGAAAAGTATTTATTTTGTACGTTTCGTTTTTTACCGTTAATTGTTATTTTGCTTATGTTTCTACAATTACTTAAGGTGGTGTGTTTGATCTGTCAGGTATAAAATGGAAAAACAGAATAAAGCAAATGTTGACCTGACACCGCTTTCTTTCTTGGTTGGGGTCAATATTTGAAACATTTTTATTTAACTAACCAATCGTTTCACGACTGTATAAAAGTACAAAAACATTAACAAAATTTAAATTATATCTACGATTATTTTTGTTTTTTTTATACTTATACTTTACATTAAGATGATTGAGTACAAAAGCTAACGTACCACAATATGCCATCAATGACTCTCAACATGTCCACAGTAGGGATGCTGTTAACCAGTCTGGTATCTAGCTTTGTGTCCGTATTTTTCCAGTCTGCGGCCAGTAAGTCATACGAAGTTGTCTAGTGACAAAAATGTGTTGAAATACTTACACCATTTTAAAACATTAAAGTAAAACAAATCTTTAAATTATTATATATACAATTTGAATAAGTATTCTAGGAAAATAAATCTCTAAGATATTTAAGAGCATATATGGTCGAAAGGCACTAATGAATTACCCTCAACTGAAAACTAGATGACTGCTATAGGCTTTTCAAGATTAGTAGGTACTGTATTTATAAACAGAAATCGTAACTAATCGGGGCTGTTTACGTAATGAAAAAATTGATTGTTATCACTTTTAAACTTGTTACTTCACTTCAAACTGTTTACGTTATTTCCGAAATTAAGCTTACAGGACAACACTCCATCCAGTTTTTGTTTAACGATGTAAAATTTATCTTATTATTATCTGCGTTACCTGTTCCCACATCTGTCTCGGAAGCATTCTCGGTATACCGTCTCGATGTCCCTTCGAACATATGGATATTGTCAGCGAGAGGTGGAAAGCTTCAGGCTTTTGTATATCTTCAACGTACGGTGGTTCGTCGTTTATATCCTATAACATAATTTTCCTATAATATCTGTGAGAAAGGTTATTTAAATTAACGAATACGAGCACAAACTTGATGAAAATATCCCTCTTCAATAATGATGAACTCTTGCGCGCACTTTTCGAGTTTGAATCGCAGCAGAGTTTCGTTTTCTTGGTATCTCTTGCGTTCAGTTAAATCCAGGATTTCGCAAGTTACCGTTGTCCTGTAAAAGTTATTTACACTCAAAATCCCAACTGTATTGAGTGTTAAGTTATATTTCGAAATATAAAGTAAAACAATAATAAAAAGATTCAATTCTACGTTTTTGAATCAATACTAACGTAAAAGTGGCAGGCTCTATCATCGTATAAACGGTCATAGTAATCCATTCGCACGTCTTTGGTTGGATCACTCCCCAACAAGGGGCCATCACTACACTAGCTATATTCTGAATTTTCTCTCTACAAAACAAAAGAACTTGTATTATACACTCAGGGGCACTTTTAACCGGCCACCTACACTTTGTCAAGAATTTTTCGATCTCGCCCTGGTTCTCGTTCTTAGTTCCCGACAATTAGCCCCGCATATGCCCAGTGGTTCATTCCTTCATGTTTAAGATATAACAACCTATCAAGTAACACCTAGTAGTCAAAACTCAAGTTAACAGAAAAAAACGATAGGGCATTTCAGATGAGTGGACGGTTAAATGTGCCCCTGAGTATATGTAGCTCATGTTTCTCAAAAGTATACTATACTTCTTTATCAAACTTCTTTTAGAAAAGTAATAAATGTAAGAATGAACTGGTTATATAAAAATGCAAATGTAACTTACGGCAACCAAATAAACCTCATGATATGGTCAGTATCATTGCATATAGCTAGGACTTGTCTATCTAGCGAGTGTATAGGTATTATGGGTATAGTGAAATGTTCTTTGGTCAGGTATACCTAAAATACAAAATGAATAATAAATTCAAGCCTACTTGGGTACCTTTTAAAAAACTAAATTAAATTACCTTGTTCTTTCGGTAAGCAGTTCTAAAAGCTCTCTCAATAAATATGGGCATGTCCAAACGTTCTTCGTAACAGTTAGGCAGACCGCCCTGGCCTTTCACCAAAATCTTAACGGTTTCATATCCAAACGAACACAGAAATATCGCCTGTAGACGAAATCTGTTTTAAAACTTTTTACGAATCTTAAGAAGCCAATTAGTCTTAGGTGTAAAACAATGCGTTTTAAACATGGTTATTTTGAGCTTCAGATGATTTTTAGTTTTACCTTATAATCGACCATCTCAGTAGGCAAAAAGGCGAAGGGTATAGCCAGTTTGCCAAGTGGGGGTACCTCTGCGAAGTACAACAAGCAGCGTATCACTATATCCGCCTCCGGAACAAATTGACCGCGTAGGAGTCGCCAAGTCGCGTATACGTCTGTCGGATTGTAGAGCCACGCTATCTGTACACAAACTTATGTTAAACGAAAAGTACACTTATACGCTTAAAATAAATAATCAATTCGCTTGATCATTACCCTTACAACTGCATCAAGATTGTTGATAGGAACCTTCCCACAATCTAAGACTGTTAAATATTTTTTATTAAACTTTCTTCTCAAAGATATCAAAATGCCTTTTGAAATTGATACGGCGTACAAGTTAAAGTAAATTTTAACTGTTCTTTCATTAGGCAAACTCATCACATAACAAAGCCTTACATTTTTATCGAAATCATATTTGAAGAAAATGTGAAGTAAGTTGGGTGTTTTCGTCTGTAACAGCAAACATGATCGTTATGATTATGAAAATAAGTAGAACCATGGCAAGAATTATATGTTTACCGTGGTTTCACCACTTAAAGGCACCAAATGTACAAGAGGTCTATGAACACAGGTGTGTTTCATCGTGTAAGTCGATATTCCTAATTGGACCTCTTCCATAGGACAATCACATATTTTCTCCCTTTTAAAACTCCAAGTTACAGGAGCAGCGTACACCAAGCCAAGTACAAATATAAAGTGTACAGGCGAGGGCCTGATGCACAGATCTGGCGCATGCAATTCGACACTAAGTGGCTTATTCGGTCTACAGTCCATAAACGCTTTGTTCAACCTGAAAGTTAGAAAGTATATCGAGACTGTTCTCACATATAACGTTAGACACGTAAATACTTACGCCTCAACGTTAGTAATATTCCAAACACAATGGTCGCTCAAAATAATTGGACATTTCACGGGGATCGTGCGTTTCACCTGGAAATATTTTCTCAGGTAATTTATTAATGAACTTCTTAGACTCTAAGTACTAAACTATGTGACCGAGTGACCTTCACTAATAAAAATATAAAATCACCTTGAGAGTCGGGTATATACCGTCATACCATATCTTACAAATTATTTTCTTTATCGGTTGTATTTCCTCGATCTCTCCGAATTCAGATCGGAATAAAACGGTATATTTCAAAGATATTTGTCTTGAACCCGCACCCCGTGGAGTGACTCTCACTTTAACTTCACAATGATCTGAAGGTTTCAGACTATTCTGAAACATATGTAAAAATACCTAATATATGAGATGACACCACTATCAATAATATTTATTCCAGTTGTCTAAAGTAATACAAAACCTTTCGCTTTCTCCCTTAAGAATAATTTAAAGTATTTATGATTCTGCCTGCAGCTTTACTACCGCGAAAATTACATTAGCATTATTAAATGTATGTCTGGTTAACTTACAACGGGGTATTCTATCACAACTTCGTCATTATCCCAATCATCGCCCATGCCATCCATCAGATGGTAAAGCTTGGATGTGAAGTAACAGCTACCGTAGTTGTATAACTGTACAACGACACCCTTGCTTTCCCCTACCACTATGTCGTGTAGATTATTTAGTTGTGGCAGCACCTGTCACGATTATATGGTTGAACTGTGAATATTCTACAAACAAATGAGGCCTATGTCATAAGCTCGAAAATACCTTCAAATCTGGATTCTCGGAAAATCCAGAGATGTATAAATATATATCCACTGGTTCCCCTACGGGTCTGCAAAAATGTTTTAATTGATGTTTATCTTAATTCTAGATAATAAAGCACGTGTAAGTGATGAAATCAATGAGTACCTGCCGTCAATGAGACACACACAGGATAACGTCACAGTGGTCGAATAAACTAGGTCTGGAGTCTTAGGGAAAAACCACCATTGAAAACGGGCTATATCCTTTGGAGGAATAATAATCGATCCCGAATTATCTGCCCCAAGCCAGGATGCGTAGTTCAAAACTCGTAAACTGGAACGTAAAGAAGACAATTGACAATTACATAGACCCATATCTGCACGAAGTTGTGTATTGTTATATGAGTACATACTGTATTTCCATCCTGGTGAGATTATGGAGATAAGAGGCACAGTAATTGGTGCATCCAGTAATTGTAGGCGGGAACTCGTACAGAGCGTGGGCATTTGGATGGAAACCTTGAGACAAGACATCTACTGCACTGATTTCAGCATTGCCATGTAGATTGATACGAACCTGAATAATTAACGCCTTTTATATTTAGACTAAATCTCAAGTTATTAGCAAAAATAAATAAAACTTACCTTATTAGCCTTGTTTATAAACAAGACCCAACCTTCGCAGTACACTCCAAAAGACTTTGGCTCCAAAGACACAGAGATGATCTGCCACCCTCTTCCTTGGACGATTCCGCACATTGGCATCATCACAAAGTTTCTTAACGACGAAAGATAAAAAATAATTATCAATGATTGATAGGGAACAGAAAATGAAAAACACTTACGTGGCATAAGGAGCTTCGAAATTAAAATACATAGGGATTTCTAATCTATTCGCCAGCATGAAGTTTTTAAAAGTGGGTCTTCCGGGTATTGTTGGTGGAAGTACTACCTGCAAAAGTTATACTGTAGGCTACAGAAAATAAGCGATTTATTGTAGTGTTTCAACTGACTTCGGTAGGACACTCCCACTCCGCCATCCACTCGCTGCAAGGAGTCCAGGTGTGTCCAATACAAGGTATACGATACCAGGTATGTTTTGTCTTCTTGACATCTTTACATTCCCCTTTAAAAATCCAATACTGAAAATCTCCACACATTAGGTAGCTGTACACCTCATTCTCCAACTTTGGTCTGTTCAGGTAAGATGGTAAGTATGAAAGAAAAATATTGGTCAAAAATTCCAAATTTTGACTGTAGAGGATACCTGAAGCGAACTGTGAATAACTTGGATTCATTCGGTGGAATGAGTGTTGCGATGGGATCTATCAAAAACATGTTATCGGGATCTGTAAGTTAACGTTTTCTGTGAATATTGATGTGATCAGCAACTGCTAGCCTGTTTCTTTAAATAGTTTTTGTTCATATTATGACCTGGTAACCACTGCATATACCCTTCATTATCTTGATGATTGGTGACGCATAAGGTCTGGGAGACATTTCTAGTTACGTCTTTTACACTGCCCATGCCAAAATCCAGATATCTTTCAAAAACAGATGCTGATGGTATAAAGGATAGGCGGTTTAGGCTATTTTCCATTATATGGGCTGACATTGAGGTGTTCTTCCTAATTTTTTCAAATACATGGTCCCTTATGCTGTCGATTCGATGATTACCTGCTACGAATACCGTAGCTAAGGCGTGCACTAGTAAAGGTTCCTGAGAGTAAATATATAAGGAGCTTAAAAATATGTTGGTGTAATCGTGTTGAGTAAATAGGTAGAGATTTTGAAAGTAGGTAAAAGTTTTTACTCATACGACCATATAGGTACATAATCGCACTTTGAACCAACGTTAGCTTAGTCTCGTCTCTGTCATTTTTATGTATAAGCTTTCGGGACTTACAGAGACAAAGCGTATTAAAGCTAATGTAGGTATGCCTAAAGTGCGAATATGAATATGAAGGTTATTCAAAGAAAACAGTGATGCCTTGGCATAGGACACGGTCTTACCTGATTTAGGACCAAGCAAATAAGTTCTGCTGTGTAAACACCCAAAGCGCATCCCGTGAAAATTACGGTAACAGTGATACTTTCATAAGCTCTTATGAGGCCACAGGTACCTGTAGGTATCTGGATTACAGAAATGAGTATATCAATGTATCTATAATAGTTGTTTTATATTTAATAAAAAGTAAAGTCAACCTACATATATTTTGAGTCTACGCCTATTAATGCCAAGACGGCAGAACCAATTTTATGTTAAAAAGTAAGATGGTTGCCCGTCTACGTAATTCAGTGAAAAAATTAGTTACCTACCTACCTACCTACTACCTACCATAAGTTTATGTGTCAAATTACGTGTTTCTGCGAGACTTCTTACATTGTCCTAAAGTCTGTTTAGGTATTGTGCGTAATATCACGCAAGTTTGGAATTCTGCATATCACAATATGACGTTCAAAAGTTTGTTGGTACCTACAGTTATTATGCGAGTTAAATAGAGGTTCACAGGTTCAATTTGGGGGTCATGCGAGATTAAATAATCCATTGTTTGATTATAAGTGTAGGTCTTCCTATCTAATGTGAGCTACCTAATTGTACTTAATTTTGAATGCGCCATCAAGTAGGTAAGTTTGCTGCTATTCTATTAAAGGTGATATTTGAACCTTCGTGATTTTTTGTTACCTGGAAACTCCCCTGGCCTCCGATGGGCAATAACCATTGATATGTTGTATCAACCCCTGATCTATTGATAATATCGACTGTTTCCTTTCTCCCTTCCGTCACATTTTTGCAAATTATGAAACGCAATTTTTTCTTACTTAAATTAACTTCTGGGCCTAGAAAAATATAAATAAGAACTTATTTTAATAATCCTGGACTTATCAAGAAAATATTTACGATAGTAAGAAGTCTTCAGTCGTAATCTTTTTAATAATCTCGTTGGTAACTTTGTCAAATTACAAAAATAAGGTAAAAATACGATATTCTAACCGAAGCATTTTCCTCTAACAGTGAGACGATAGCTATTTCCAAGAGAATCCTCAATTATATAATGCTCAGTATAAATTGCATTCGTGTTGTTGGGCTTGAACTGAACTTTGATTTCAATTTTGTCATCTGGTTTTATAAGAACATCAGGAACAGAGATCTTAAAAACATTGTCGATGGAATCCAAAATATGTAATAGGGAGGCTTTGTAGGTAACGTATCTCTGGAAAGGAAAGGGCTATTTGAGGTGGGTAGGTACCTATACTAATATGAATATAGTTAGGTAGGTACCTCTATATTCTTTACTTAAGGCATGTAATAATAATATTTAGGTAAGTAAGTGAGTACCTATTTAGTTAGCAATGACGAAATACTTACTTGCGTTTCATTGACTAGGTCCAGGTTCTTTTCAGCAGCAGTATCGATCGGAATACTACCAAAATCTACCTTTTTTAATTCGTATGGAGTAAGTGACCGCCTTGGTGCAATTAAAAATTGGTCTGCCATTATGGCACCTATATAATTCTTTATGAAATAATATTATTTATGCCTTTTCTAAACACTTTTTGCCGTAAACAACAGCAAACAAATAATATCAAAATACATTTGAAGACTTCGTTGTGACATTTCAGCAAAGATTCATTGCGTACAAACAAACTATTCTACGGGTGCGTTCAGGGAGTCGCTATCAGCACTAAAAACCCAAACGCTACTATTGCTGTTCGGAGAGCCAATTGCGTGTCAGCGATTGCAAGCTCCACGAACGCTATTTGCGTTGCGATTGCGTGATCGCCTTCGGCCATCTTGACACATTTGCGCGGGACTTTGCACTGTGCTTGAGTGAAACATGGAGGTGATGGAGGGTCGTAGTGATTTCTTGCGAATTTTAACGATAACGTGTACTCTTCGTTAACATCAAGATCTTGAAAAACCATTTCGACGGAATTGTCCATTTTGCTGTCAGAATGCCGGTTGCTCGAAGAACGAAGGAGGTTAGGACCACGATGAGTAGTGATAGCGTTCGAGTTCACAGAGTTCGCAAACACTGACGCTGTCATCACACCACCTCGGAAAAAATTGCATTGACAGTGAATTGTCATGACGTCACACACCATTATTGATGACGTCACGAACACGATTGATAGCACCACCGTCGAGCTCCGTGAACAAATTTTAGCGCTAGATAGCGCGGATAGCGACTCCCCGAACGCACCCTACATATGAACAGTTGCCATTGCAGAAAAAGACTTGAATTATCAATGTCATGTGGGGTAAACTGTCACTGTCATTCATTCATTTTGTTACGTTTGTGTGCGGGGCTGGTTGGTGTTTGCGTTGAATTTATTTGATTACGAAAAACCGTTTTCGCAGAATCAGAAAGTGATTGTTTCGTAATTAATGATCAATAATGTGAAAAGCAATTAATATAAAAATAATATTAGAAGGGTTAGTCTTAAGATGATGGATAAACGCTTCCTTTCATGAGAAGATTGCCGTAGGACGACCGTCTTCCTGTCTATTGTGATGTTTTTATTTGAAGCCTACTAGTAAATATTCTGCGAATTGTCTGCTATAATGGATTCTGGTGTAGACTGGTTGTCGGATCTACTTCATAATGTCCAGTTGGAGCAGTTTTATCTGCCCATTCGAGATCAGTTACAGGTGAGGCTTGTTGCCTGTTTATTTACAACTTGTACAACCTGTCGCATTAATTATTGACTTAAATGATTTCTGTCTGTCGTAGATAACAAGACTTGCACATTTTGATTATGTTCATGCTGAAGATTTAGAGAGAATTGGTATCAGCAAGCCAGGTATAAGAAGATTGCTTGATGCAGTCAGAAAGAAAAAGTTACAGTTATGGAACAGAAAGTTTTGGAACAAACTTTTTGGTACTTCCCAGTCAGCATTAAAGGACAAAGCAGACCTACCAGTTCAGCCTGTACAAAATGAACAAAGAACAACTTGCATTATACTAGAGAAGGATCTTAGGTGAGTTATTGCAAAAATATTTTGCTTGTTTTCTATGACTTAACTATTGTTTGTTCAATAATTCAATTCAATTGTTTTAGACTACACAATGAGTTGGGTACAGGATCCTTTGGTGTTGTCAGAAGAGGTGAATGGAGGGTGTCTGATAAGCAAAAGGTGCCAGTGGCAGTAAAAGTGTTGAAAGCTGATGCATTTTCCCAACCTGGCATATATGATGATTTCCGTAGGGAAGTTGAGGCAATGCACAGTTTGAAACATCTTAATCTTATAAAATTACATGGAGTTGTTTTTCATCCTCTGATGATGGTGTGTGAGTTAGCGTCAATGGGTGCCTTATTAGATTACATAAGAGGGCAAGACGGAAGGGTGTCTTTACATTACATATCAAAATGGTCAAGCCAAGTAGCTGCTGGTATGGCTCACTTGGAAAAGAATAGATTTGTACATAGAGATCTCGCCTGCAGGAATATTTTGCTATCTACACTAGAACATGTAAGTTAATTATCAGTTTTGTGTCATTGTTTAGCATACTTCGGAGTGGCATCTTTATCATGTTTGTAATTAATGCTATAATTTAATTATGCCAGTGTCTCAACAAAAATACAAAGCGTGCAGGAATATCAGGAAACTTTAACAAGGCTTGCTATAATAATGGTTAGAGATTTCAAAGTGCCCCGTTAAAAATTAAACTCATTATCAACGAATTATTACGCGTTTTTTAATATATGTTATTTACCATCGTTTCGGTGATTGTGCAAGTATCATAGTCACAGAGAAGCTCCAGGTACACGTTGTCCCGGAGTCTATACTATAATTCGAAATCTACCTTGTGTTTGTAAGTTAAGTTTCCTTATGTTCTTTGTATAAAGTGTATTAAAATATATTTTTATTTCAGATTAAAATAGGTGACTTTGGTCTGATGCGGGCATTACCAGATGCAGATGATTGTTATGTGATGAGTGAACGAAGAAGAGTGCCGTTTCCTTGGTGTGCCCCCGAATCATTACGCACTAGGCAGTTCTCTCATGCCTCTGATGTGTGGATGTTTGCTGTTGCACTTTGGGAGATGTATACTTTTGGTGAAGAACCTTGGATAGGTATGTTTTACTTGCTATGCCCAAAATAATGTAAAGTTCAGTTTAATTGTGTAGTTTATAGTTTTCAATGCTTTTTGAGACGCAACTTTCAAATGCGTAGACGTAGTGTATACGCAAGAATACATTAAAGATAATACATTGTACTAGACAATAAGAGAACATCAAAGTTTTTTAACAATCCCTCTGAACTGTCCTTAAAATTTTATTAAAACCATTGTAGGTTTACATATAGATATAGGTAGGTACTAACAATTTGCCAAATGTCAATTTCCCATCTCGCCCTCTCCCTAGGTTTAAACGGGTCGGAGATCCTCCGGCTAATAATGCGCGAAGGCCAGCGGCTGTCCGCGCCCGGCGCCTGCCCGCCCGACGTCTACATGCTGATGATGCAGTGCTGGGACATCAACCCGAAAGACAGACCGACATTCGCGGGAATACTCCGATACATGGAAACTAACAAATTCGAAACCGCAACGGCCGCTCTTAGGTACGTTTTGGTTGCATGTTTGTAATTACGCTTAATTAAGACACAGATTACGTTTTCGGAACGAGTTCGTGTGTTATTGTTGTAGAAACACGCGTGAAGTGACGTTGAAGTATGCGTGGTGTTATATAAAGGTGTAAATAATTTTAAGTTGTGTGATAATTTTAAATATCAAACTTTTGGCGATTTCATAAAATTATTTATACATAAGCCTCAAAAAACGTCTAAATCATTTTTATCAATTTATTCAATTCAAGCCATCTCAGTTAGGAATTTTAAGAAAGAAAGAAATATGCACTTAAAAATTTCGCCATAATACTATGTAGTTTGATTGATTGGCAAGATAATCCGGATCTGATAATAATTGATTTCACACTATAGACGTGCGAAAAGCTAGTGCGATTTTATAATACCTAAACATGCAAAGATTGCCAAGTTGACTATAGCATATTTTAAACTTTTTATGCTTGATTAGAAAGTGATGAAACGAAGTGCCTGTCTGATACCTTGTATTATATTTTCGAAGAGAAGCGTATCTTCGGTTAAAAACAAATCAAATGCCCAGTATCGAAAGTTGGGGAATTGCTACGTAAATAACACATCGCATTATTTTATAACGAATAATTGTTTTCCTTGCGTCTAATCTTATTTTTTTTTTAAATCGTATTCCGTGTCTATTAAAATTTGTACATCCGCTAAATCCTTTTAAAAGAACACTTTTCACTGTCAAGGCATAAATCAAATTATGCAATATTTTGTAATGAATTCGTAATAAAATTACACCGTATTGCCGAAATTGCAAATTGCCCGTGGGTGTAAAGTCCGTTCACTCGTTATCACTATTCCTAAAAATATTAACATCAACTAACAATTATAAACATTTATTTACACAGCTATAAGAAACAAGATCAGATGACAATAGAGTCGGGCGATGAAATCATATTGATTGACCGACGCCCTGAGTTGCATTGGTGGAAGGGACAGAACCAAAGGACCCTTGAAGTCGGACTTTTCCCCTGGTAAGTTTCAATATTTACCTTTAATACTTCTATGAACAACTTGTTTAATCTATGTTTTAAATGTTTATTGTTGTTGTATAAACAAATTACGTAATTTTTTTCTATAGATTTAAATGTTAATTGGTTTTCAGCAACATTCTTTCGACAGCCAGACAAAAGAATGCACAAGTGCTAAAATCTCAAACGCTCTCACCAATACGTAAATGTAAGTAAAGTTTAATTTATATTGTTACAATAGATATTTTCAAAGCATATCCAAAAAAAAAGTTATTTAATTTAGCCTAAAATAAATCGTTGTTGAACTACAGGACATTTAATCAATAAGCAGGATAATCATGAATTAGAACAATCCATTGCCCACACTATTACGTGTTAGATTAAAAGGAAAACTCCACAAGGAATTCCCTCTTTAAATTATGCATTAATCACTATCACATTGCTATTCAAGAACGCGCGCGTCATAAAAGTCTACGACATAAGAAATTACGTCTCTTCTATACCATATTGAGTTTGTGACACATAATATGGTATCATAATTGTGAACTAGGGATAATTACATAGAAGAAAACAATCTCTCAAATATATCTGCTAAAATTTACCCCACGTGATTTTTGAATATTTGTATTTATATAGTATAATACGTTTTATTCAATTTAGTTACTATCATTAAAATTCCACCGGCTTAGGCGGCTCACTTGTTTACCATAAACTAACTAGAGTCGTATTTATACATGTCAATAAGTATTTCCGAGTTATTTGATGGGGAATCAATATTATCTAACTTTATTTGTGATCCTGCTAAAGAACTGCCTGTTACTGTTTACTGGTAGCTGGATAGCCAGAAGGGTAATTTGGTTCACATCCAGAACTATATCTATTCTGCGCGGTAAGAATTCCTATAGGCATTAAAACCGCCCTTTTTTATTACTACTTTAAAGTTTATAAATAATTATTTTTAACCTTTTAATTTTTTTTATACTTTATCATCTAACTAACCTTCAAAGTATTGCGTTAAACAAAGTTTGTAACTTCATGAGTAAGCGCCGATAATTTTCAAGTATATGTTTGTGTGTGACTAACACAATAAAAATGAAATCTCGCATCTGTTCAAACAATGTCACACCTATTACGTAGCGGGAAGTTATTGATAACAATAAAAAGTGTTTACTTACTAATTGAGAAGTCCAAATACTTACCTAAGTAGGTATAAGGAAAAAATAATGAAAATATATATTAAGTTTAAGTATTGTAAATAAATTAATGTATACTCGTGAGTATTAAAGCTAGGCACGGACACAGCTTGTAAATTTGCGTGGCAGGAGTCTTTAAGTTAATTTTGCATTTTTATGCAACAGAACTTTTTAAGCCAAGATGGTTTGCGTTAAAAATTAACATCTAATGAAAGAAATTAAGTAATAAAATACATTTAAACTTCATTTTAGTCGGAAATTTAACACTTCGGCTTTAGAGATGAATAAATAACTCACAGCGCTCTTGTCAAAATGTTACATGGGTATACTAGTGACCCGCCAAAGCTTCGCGATGGTGTTATTTTGGCCAACTAAAATGATGAAATGATGATATCGATTTTCGTCTAACTAAAAAACACTTTCTAAACGTACTTTACTTTAATCGAAAAACATACCTGAAAGAAAGTTAGAACTGCAATGAAACGTATTACGAAGTTTAGGATGAGTTATACATAGAACAAGCATACAAACAGACACATATCAGTGGGGGTGTCCTCTAACTCGAATATCAATCAATACCTTTAAAAGGTATCGGTGTTGGGACTCTTGAACGAAATCGATTTTCGAGTCGCAATCGCGTAAAATTTTGAATGAAATTGCTGAATGATGTTGCTGAGTTTAGTATTCAGCAATTTCATTCAAAATTTTACGCGATTGCGACTCGAAAATCGATTTCGTTCAAGAGTCCCAACACCGATACCTTTCATAGTGATATTCGAGTGGACACCCCCACTGGACTTTACTTCATACTATGTATTTTTTGACGTCAGCGTCCACCCCCGCCCCCTCCACCCCGCTCACCCCGTCCCGCCTCGCCTCCCCCCTCGCCCCCGACGAGGTGTCGCTGCGCCGGCGCACCATCGAGTCCACGCAGCCGCAGTCCACGCGCGCCGGCAACTCGGGCAACAGGCAGTTCAACTATAACAAGCTGGTGAATGACAGGATCGTGCAGGAGAGGCGACGGGCGGATAAATACAAGAGTTTAAGTAATGGTGAGTTGGTTGAATTGGATGTGATTAGTTGTTTTGGAGTGTTTACCGTGTTAGATTTTTATTTGGAAACTCATCATTTCGGTTTTGTTATATTAACTACGATTCATAGTAGAAGAGGCTTTATTGCTTTGTAGTTAGTTATTTTTGGGATGTTTACCGTGTTTGTTTTATATTTGAGACCTTAATATTTTAGATACTGGCCTTTATAGTTTGTCACTATGGTAATGCACAATCAATCTTTTTACAATAATGATGACGCATAGTGAGTTTCATTGCTTTATAATATATTGCCTGTTTATTTTTTAGTCAGTTTAATCAAAACATTTTTTTGATATTATTGAAAAATACTCTTGTTTTAGCATTCCATTAAATTTATTTTGCCTTACTGGTGAATTAGTAACATCATTTCAGTTCAGATAGAAAGCTTTAGCTAGTCTAATGCAGTTATTGAAGATAATTGCATTTATAAAAGTTAAGCACTGTTTTTATAGTCCTTCTTACAATCGTATTGTCTTTTTATTGATACTTTTACTGTTCAAAAATGGTTTGCATTACAAAAGATTGACGTATGTTTGTTCGTGACACGCTTAACGATTTTAATTAAGATGTGCAAAAGGTGTCTTGACCAAGAGATTAGTCGTCATTTGTATAAGGAATAAAATTATAATTATTTGAAGTGTAATATTGTTTTTCCAGTGAAAGAAGACCTGCTAATAGATCTGGACTTGCCCCCCGCGTCGCGAAACAGCATGCCGGTGAAACTGCCTCCGTCGCAGTTATCTATTTTAGACCAGCCCATTGACGTACCAGAACTATGTAAGTTTTGACATAAACTTTTCAGTTTGATTGTTAATTCTTTTGATATTTATGTATAACTAGTGACCCGTCCACGCTTCGCAATGGTGTAATTTTGGGCGACTTGTTCCCGAAACATTAAATTTTAGTTAACTTAAAAAACTTTTTCTGAATGTTCTTTATTTACAAATTTAAAGAAAAAAATACCTAAAAGACTTGGATTTATACTATGTAATGATAATCATAATTGAGAAACTAAAAAAAAGTTTATTTATTTACTTTTGAAGTGGCCTACATTGCAGACTAAATAATAAATTAAATTTACTTTCCATTTTATACAAGAACATCTTAAACATTTTCATCATGAAAACCTTTTTTTCACTTTCAGTACACGGAGGCGACTGGGGCGAGCCAAGTATAGAAAGTCTTCCGTCGCTCAACGCCACTTCTTCACCGCAAAGGAACATCTACGCAGCCAAGTCCCTCGACAATCTCACTCTACCCAGCAATGGACCCTTAACACAACCCGACCCTTTTGACACGTCACAAATATGGCCGACACCCAACTATCACATACAAGAACTAACTCATAACGAATCTCACACTAACAACCAACCCTCGACCAGTAACTCGCAAATATACAACAACTCCACTTTAAGTAGAAGTAATTCAATCAACCCCAATAACTATCCATACGGAACTCTTCCGAATAACGCGTACTCGAACTCAGCTCTCTCGTTAGAAAGAAACGTGTCAAATGACAGTGTCATAACCACGCCGATGACACAAATATCACTTGACGACCGGATATCAGAGTCTTTGAATCTCAGATCTAAAAACACGAATGCTGACAATATATATTCTAATAATAGTATTTACGGTGAAGCGCCCTCGACGTCAAATGTTGGCAACAGTAATGCAGACAGATACAAAGATATACCGATTTACAGCAATTTCGAAATGAACCCGACTCAGCAGCAGTTGATTCTAGAAACTAAAGACTATTACTCAAAGTTCTCTACACCAGCGGAAAATACGTCAACGAGGATATATGAAAAGAACATTTATGTGCCAAAGCAGGAAGTCGAGTGCGACAAGCTAAAGAACTTCAGCGACTCGATAGAAAACTCCAAGAACTACTCCGCGTTGAAATATCAAAACGTGGACTACTCCCAATATGGTTACAGTACGTATGGTAGAACGAATAATTCCGCCTCAGTTATGTATGACGAAGTTGGAGATACCGCTAGCAATTTTTACAGTGAGATTGGTGATCCGAATGTCAGTAATCAGGGTATTTATACAAACGCAGCCTTGTACGATGAGGTTTATGAAGAGAGGTCGACGCCGCGACCGCACCGGCCCGCGCCACCGTGCCCCGACCCTAAATAACTAAACATTACCCACCAATAACAATCATTAGTTTTATAAACTACTCCGCCACTTATTAATACTGCAGATTTATTTATTGATTCTTATTAGCAAGTGCATAAAGATGCAATTGCAATGGGTCGTTTTAATATACATTTTGCTATAAAGGAATTGCTCTCCTATGACTTGTATACCTATATAGCCGAGCCTGATGTAGCCTGCAGTACTGATTTTTGTAATCAATTTTAGGAAGAGGTGACATTGCTGTAGATGATATTCTTCTTTTGTTACCCCGATAAGGCGAGTACAATATTTATATTTAGGTTTGTAATTAGAACCAGCCAGTGATTTTCGTTCTTTTTTTCAGGTTAGTCTTTCAAGCTAAAGTTATAGCTGTATAATAATTACGAAACATATCTTATTCGAGATATTACTTTGATATTATATTTAACTTGTGTTAACTTGCCTGTAGATAGACATATTTTAAATATTACTAAAAACAAAAGAGGTATGCGATGTTGAGTGCTAATGAAACTTTTACTTGTGCGACGTAGATTTATATAATTTATTTAAACTGGATCTAATACGAAATTCGATACTAGATCTCGATCATTGAATTCTGAACTCTTGACTTTAGCCATAAGATTGTCGTTTCATTGTGTTTCATCCCAATGAATCGCATTTTCGTATCATGGTGGCCCTCTGATTCCGACAACGACCTTTGGTATTATCAGCAGCTAAATTTAGGATAAATACATCACAAAACATACATACACAATAACATAACTATATTTTTCTAAATCTCACAACTATTAACCAGCTTATACTTAATTTTAAAGATTTAGTAACAGTCAAATGAGATTAGCTCACTGTTACATTTCACGCGGTGCCCGATTAACCAAAATGTACCTGATTTAGTTAAAAATGACATCACAACTTCTGTCTCATGTGCTGACAAACCGCATTCATATTTTAGGCATTTTATTTTAAGATTTTTCACAATAACTTTAGTGTTTATTTTAGAATACATTTCAGAAATTGCCACTAGTATTTTCGTAGTAATTTGTGATTGAAATTGTTAGAGAAAGCTTCTACAGCTTTGTAATATGGGACTGAAATCCGAATGAACATAAGTTTAGTTAAAGGATTGTTTTTCGGACATAACTAGCTCGAATGTTTAGTTTTAAGTATTTTTATCACAAAGTGAACTGTTAATAATGTTGTATAGGACATAATTATGGACAAATTCATGTGTCTTAAGTGATTAGCAGGCTTGATCAAAACCCTATTGTAAAAAAGGTAAAAAAAATTAACGAATTGAACTAAACAAGCTTAAACAACTGTGTAAATAAATAATAATGTAATAAAACTACATATTTTATACTTTAATGTGAATAAACAAGTTTACAGTTTTATGTTTGTTTTTTTTTATTTGGAAGTTATTCTCTTCCTATTAGTAGCAAAATCATTACAAGGAATTTTTAACATAAAATATGTCCAAGAATAATATAGCTGCTTTGTAGCGTATTCAATCAATTAATTAGCTTAATATAGTCTCATTAAATGGGAAATTTTCGTTAAAAATGAGTTTAATTTCAAGTAATTATCGTGTACTTACATTTACATTTAATAGATTTTCAAATTCTACAATATAAATTATTTTTATTTACTGATTCAAACTTTTTATATTTAGTTTACATATCTGATACGAGTCATAACCACATACTAAGACCAGACCATCGATACATCTTTACAGTTAGAAAGGATGCCATGGGTATATAAGTAAACCTTATATTTCTGAAGCACCTGGATAGGTAGCCTTAGGATTTTGCAAACCACCCGAATCGAATGTACGCAGAGGACTAAAAGGGTCCCTACATACATATGTACGAGTATAGTGTTTTCTAATGAAACTACCTAGGGATTACAACTTGAGCATACTGCCGAAGTTGAAAGAAACACTAAACTTTCTGCCACTTGCGGTTGCTGACTATAAACCTGACGTTACTACCTGATCCATAGTGGTCAAACCGATATAAACTTTCATTATCTACGTAGAATATTTGGCGTTGTGCTGCTCATTCTGCTCATAAGTGTGTTAAATTTACTTAAGGTTTGTCTAGTTACACTCAAACATTTCTGTAGGGGTGTTATTTGCCTCGACCTGGGAACCTAATCTCTCCTATTACAAAACTATAGCAGTTAGTCCTTGTCGTTGCCTATCCTATTCAACGAACATTTTAAGCAAGTGAGGGTACCTACATACCCATGGCAACCTTTCTATTATTGAAGGTTTATCATTGGTAGGTACCTATATTTTTCAATTTGTGGATGTGACTAATTAGATATGTAAACTAAATATAAAAACAAAGCAATTGCTTCTCTCCATATGACAAAAACATGCTATGATTCACATAGATTCTGCTAGTGGCAGCTGTTTTTATCGTCTCCCTTGAACTAAATATCGGCAAAGCTGTCAACAGAGCCACATTTGTTTTTATTGTTTTACGACGATGCATCGTAAACGTTGGTTAGTTAGAATAAAGTAAAGGACATCATCTTTAAAACCATACCCTTATTATGATGCTAAAGTTACAGGATAAAGAATAAATATGGACCTGCAAATTCAATAAAATGGTGTAATTGTAAAGCACTATCGCATTGATTGCTGACTAGGTTAATGTCCCAATAAAATAAATTACTTTGAAAATCAATTTATGCGAAAACCCTCATTGAAATTTACAGCGGGCATACCTTTTATTCAAATTAATATTTATGAATGTGCAGGGTCGCAAAATAGTCGTGTAATCGCACGCTTATCTCTAGTATGACATTAGTATTCCACATCGGTTCTTCCTACTAAACAAGTGTGGGTGGGTAAAACAGACTTATTTCAATACAAACCGACCTGAAAAACGTTCTTTCGCATTCACGTTTCCAAAAGTCAAAGGTCGTTGTTACCTAGTCCTAAATACTTCAGTGTTATCTTTAATGTTTTAGTGTTTCGAGTGTGGAAGCATCGAACAGAGTAATATAGCGTTATCTAATGATGATTGGAGTGTAACGTTGTCTGTACGTTGATATGTAGGCGGAGAAGTAGTGGCCTGTCAATGGGTGCGGATCGATAGAGCGTACTGCGCAAGCCCGCTCCGGCACAGCTGGCCAGTCCCGTCCGCCGCCGTACCTCCTCAAACTGCCTTCTTCTGACTCTTCTGGACTACCCCAGTACCCGGAATTGTCTTGGACATGTTCTGAGCTGACTCCTGATATAAAACTGTAAGTCGTTATTCAATTACTTGTCTACGATCGAAATCTTCGAAGGATTATCAAAATTCTACTGTACGTCGCCATTCTGAAGCTGTTAACGTGAAACCTGTTACGCGATACTCCATAAAAACATTACGTGTTTAATGCTGTTTAATGTTTTGTTTTTAAATTGTGAGTGTTAATTGACCTGGCAATTACTTAGAACGTTTGTTTCCTTTATTTTTGTGTGTTGTGTGGTTAAAATGACCCCCCGAGTGTACGGTAAGGTAAGTAGAGTCGATATGTTTCGTGTACTTATTTCAGCAATTAGTGATGTTATATTATGGTGTTAGGTAAAGAAATATTTGTCAAGATGTTAGCATTTGGTGTGTTGGCCTTTAGATCGCTTCGAATGGCAATAATAATTCGGGCCACCCGTTTGCGTGGGTTGACGGCAAAGGGAATGAGTATCTACGTCACTGGTACACCTACATAAATGTACCTATGGTTATAGATTGAGCTGTAAGTTATATATAGAACCTCGGTGACCCGCAGTTCTGCAGCCCACACAAATTACTTCTTCCTTAGTACATTATATAAATATTTAAAAATAATGCTTTATTGTATGTTATAGATGTAGATACATAAGTACCTCAATGAGTTTTCTTGCCGCTTCCTACTCTACCTTACAAATGCGGCGGGCGAAAGGACTACATCAAGCAGTTTGTCAAATTAGATAATTTTATAATTAGCTGAGTATTAACAAACCTATATATGTATTTATATACGATAATTACTTTTTTATTTTAATATAATGAAATCTAAAATAAAAAATATTTTCTGATTAAACAAGGTTTAGTAGGTATAATTGAAAATAGGTGCTAAACCCATCGAATAACAAAATAGATTATCGATACTCAACGATCTATAATACTTTAATCCCTCCTTGAAACTCTTCCCAGAGAAGATTATTGGGTTATTTATAGCATGAGTCTGTTAGATTTATTTTGTTTACACAGTTTATAAAATAACAACACAGTAGGTGGTACTAGGTATTTGTTTTATTGAAAAGGCACCTATATAAGACTTTGATATTGATTTAATAAATGATTTAGGAATGTTTTAGAAACCAATATGTTGGAATATAACGTGGACGTAATTAAATAAAAACTTCTACTAAATGTGTGTCTATGTATGTATATGTCTCTGAGTATGGACTTTTGAGACTATTAAATTTCTGAATAACGAATTAGGAATTAGAAGAACGGTTTATTTGATTGTTAAAGTAAAAAAATTGTGTCTATTCTTTTTTATATCTTGGGAAAGTTAAAGAACAATTATTTTGGACCCATTTTTTTTTTTAACCCTAAGTAATACAATAGGTGCATTCTGGCCATCATTAAGCGCCACTTTTCTTAGGTAACTAGGAATATTCTTTTTAATTTTCATTATTTTCTGTATACAAAACAACCTGAAGTTGATTTAGAAAATACAAAAATTAAACTCTACTAATAATATACCTTATCTTTTTATCAATTTTATTCTAAACTAGTGACCCGCCCACGCTTTGCAATAGTGATTTATAGCGACTTTTTCCCGAAACATTGAATTTTGACTAACTTAAAAAAACTTTTTCGGAATGTTTTTTATTTACAAATTTAAATGAATATATTATCTAACTAAAGGATGTTGAAAATCGCATTAAAATCCCTCAACTGGTTTAGGAGGAGATAGCGGACAAACATACAAACAGAAAGAATGAGCGACTTGGATTTATACTATGTAATGATGATATGACCAAACCAAAGGAATACCTCGAACATATAAAATCATAAATTTATTAATTATATATAATTTAATTAAAATTTAACATACATTTATAATATTCAGGGAATCTGACCTTTTATTTTTGTACTTAAGCAAAGTAAGGTTTATAAGAAAAATAAGCAAAATCTCGCGATCTCGTGAAATAACATGACAAAATACGCAGGTACATACTCGTACCATATAATTTCTATTTAGTTCTATGGAAATTAACCAAGCGGCTCTTTCCTCTACTTTTCCTATGTACAACTATACTAATATATCTTGGCATTTTCATCTTACGACTGAAGTAATCAGATTGAATACGTTCGTTCAGCATTTGTTGTGTACGACGTGATTTCTTGTCGTAAAATTACATTACTGACCAAATTAACTTTGAAATGAGAACCTCCTAGGAATTCTGGTGTTCTCATAATGTGGTGACACGTGAGTGATATTTGGAAAAATGATTTTTAATTTGTGACGTACCTATAATCATAGTGTATATGTACTTTCTCACTTACTAAGGTGTTTTAGTTATTACAAAAGTCAGCCAGTGACATTGTTTTTAGGAAGGAAAGATGTTTTCAGCGAAACGGTGGAGTGTTCGTTTTAAACTTAGGAATTATTGTCATCCGGGCTATTTGTATAAACGTCTCCCGAAGTTTAGTATTAGTGCGTTCAAAAGCTTTACGAAACATTCAAATTAGTGTATACGTGAGCTAATGATTATTATTGATTAAGGTAAAGTAGTATTTTTTAAAATTATTATTTAATAGCATTCCGCCCAGCTTCAACCGCAAATAAATGCCCTTTTCCGTGGGAACGAGGGATTTTCCCGTCGCAAAAAGTTTCATTTCAAGATATAGTCTATCTATTAGTTAGTTATTTTTTGCGTGTAAAAGTTGCAAACACTTATAAATACTCAGGAACTTTCGTATTTATTAAATTAACAGGATTAATTTGGCAACAGCAGATCAGTATGTAGTTTCTCAGTAAGTTTTTATTTGTAGATGTGATGTGGGGCGCGTCCTCGCGGCAAGCCCTTTGGGCGCTGGCGGTGCTCTGCTCGCTGGCGCCCTCGACTGCCGATGGGAACATAGGTAAGAATTCTTAGACATTACCATGTTTGACTAGATCCAAAGTTATGTTCACGTTGATTCTTTAGTAGATAGATATGGACACGAAAATTACGTAAGTAGTAGGTAATTTGATACTTTTTTGTAAATAACCATTTTTAACGGTAAATTAAAATTATATGGTTTAATGTCTCCCTTAGTGCATAGAGACACACAGTGGTTGTTGGTAGTCTAATAACCTAATATTTTATTAATATCAGAAACTGATATAAACTTACTTGATTCCTATGAATTCTTGCTGAGCTCGATTTATTGATTAATCTGCCCACGCTGTTTGGTTTAGTTAAAACGATCTTTAACCCTGTAATTAGTTTCCATAAGTTATTTTCAACATTTTATTTGTTTAGGCCACAAAACTGCTACAACAAAAAGATTAAACCTTTCATAAAATTGAAAATAAAAATATCCTTTAGGTATACGCCGTAATTTAAAAGTGGCTTCAATTTTAAATATTCAATTAAAAACTAGTAAGAACTCATTAACACAAAGTTATAACTAGCTTTTAAGCTTTTGGATACAAAGGGTTTAAAGTAAACACCGTCTGCAGTTAATTTATATAAAAGTTTCATTTTCTACAACAAATACGAAGCCAATCCTTGCCCACGTTTCAAATAAACAAATTTTCAATTCGCAACGAAACTTTGCCGTACAATAGAAAACTCCGCACTGATATTAAACTTTTAACTACCCCTTTGAACATTGGGGTTAAAATTAAAACGAACCGTAACGCCATCCATTATTAAAAAGTTATTTTTATGAAGCATGAAGCCATACGCAATTTGAATTGGTAATTGAGTAATCATTCCATAGCCTTTTCCATATTTTTATATTATTTAAATTTAATTAAAGTTACGAGGAATATTTTGTGTTCATGATATATTTTTGTTCGTAAAGTAGGTACAGTCTTGTGCAAGGAAATGTAGTTTTCCAAAAAAACTTTTGTTATAATACTATTTCAAATCTATCGCTCTATTACCCAATTCGCAATAATTAGAGGTAGGTACACAGACAGTCCCCATTTCATTGCACGTGACTGAACATTCTTGAATAAGTAGGTACCGACTTAATTAACATTTGATATATTTGTTCATTTCACAGGATGCTTATTTAGCTCAACAGTTTGTGTCGACGGTGTGGAGTGGTGTTACGATGGTAATATATTTATTTATATGGCTAATTGCTTTTCCTTTGAACGAGCAGAATTGTATTTTATTATGTTTTCAGATTTCGCTTTCGGAAAGTGTATTCCGGTTAACGAGGAGGATTCGGAAGAAGGGGGTCTCTATCGGTAAGATATTTTACACTAAATATGATTATATTATTTATTAGATTATATTATTTACTTTCATTTCATTTCATTTCATTTCATTACTATATCTTGACCACCGTTTGGGTTTATTTTGGCGTTCTTATTTATACTCAACTATTTTTATTCAATTATTTTTAAAGCCTTACTCTGCAAATAAGCTTTGTATGTAAGTATGTTGAAAAACAAACACGCACAACTTGATTTCATTTCACTAAAGATACAAACTAATCGATATTTTAACATTGAATTAAAGTTTTCTTTAAGAAAAATTACCTTATGTAAATGTTTACAAAAGGCTCTTACGAGTATAATATGATAAAATAATGTATCTTATTATAAAGCGATGAAAATTACAATGTATCAAAATAAATCGTGCCTCTGTTTGAGGTTGAGCCATTAATTATTTTAACCGTAGGTACCTACTTCAAAAGACGGCGAACTCTTGATAATACACGGCGCAAATTCATTCATTTCATTGTGGCTTTGTTTTGAACAATGAGAAATGTTTGTATCTGTGATTTCGGAAAAAAATATTTAATTAAGAAAGTATATGTTACAACTAACATACTTAATCTAAATCATAAATTATATTAAGTGTAAGGTGTTAAAGTATTTCATTACAAAAATCTTTCACTATACCTACACATTTTGTTGTAATAGCTACGACATGAGCTCGCAACAGCTGCAATGGTTCATGGACGAGCTACAGAAGCTGGTGGCGCGCGGGTACAGCTGGGAGCATGCGTACACGCAGTGCGTGCTGCAGGCCATGCTGTACTCCATGAGACATGACATGTGAGTACAGTGACGACATACACCAACAATAAATAGGCGTTCACTTAGATGTTCATAGATTATAGCTTATAAAGAACACTAATAATGAACCGTATATAAATATTTGCTCTTTCATGATTGGCTTGTAAAAATGCCAAGTTGTTCACATAATTCAGCAGCAATTGGTTAACTTAATAATGCGATTTTATAGCGCTCATACATAAAAAAACTTGTAGTTTACTTTAATAAACTATTTATAGGAATCCAGAACATATCAACCCTAAGATATGTGACCATTTTATCGATCCCAAACTAAGTAAACGTGAAGAAAATGAAGCTGAGGAAGAAGTTGTAAGTCTTGTATTATTTTTATCAATTAATTTTAAAAGAAAGATGATTAAAATAGAAGTGATTGCATTTTTAGATCGATCCCGATGAAACGGCCTACGTTCGTTTTACACCCAACTCTCAAATAACTGACTCTGATTTTGCCAATGAAGTGTATAATCCACCATTAGAAATTGAGGAGCCAGTGGACTATCTCATTCCAAAAGGTAAACGATATTCCACTAATATTTTTGATGGCGAATATATTACTATATTAGAAAAAGTGTTCTCAATATTTATATTATTTCAGTTCCACTTATGGTAGATGATGAAATGCCGATCATTGACGAAGAAACCCCAAGTGATAGGGTACGTGACCTCATCATGAATGGAGCTTACGAAGACGAATCCCCTGTCATACTGCCCTTCGAGGGATTCCGCGAAAGAATTCAGGCTGAAAAAGCAAATACTCACCGAGACCTACCACGTATTAATGAAAAGGAGAAAAAAGCGCTGAGTGGAAATGACATTCCGATTCCAATCCAAGATCAAAACGCTGAACTGCTGGACGAAGACCGCACAGGTGCCCACTTTCATAAGTACAAGTCTCATCGTAACCTAAAGACATATCCCTATACGGCCGATTTTATCACATCCAACAAATATTCTCATTTGGACGAAGAAATAAAGACTAAAGCTTACGAAAAATTCAAGCAAAATCTCGCTGAAAAGAAATTTCCTTTTCAATATGAGGAACTTCCAGAACAGCGTATTTATCCTTTTGAAGACCTTCCTTTAGACGAACCCTTATTCCCAATGGAAGCTGGCAGTGGAGAAGTAGATGATTCTAAAGGTTGCAATTTTATTTCATTACTTGTAATTAGATTTTTGTGGTTTTAAAATATTTTAACGTTACAGATTCTGGGGAAGTCCAATCTTCAAAAAATATGGATTACATCGTGAATTACTGGAACAGTCTCATTGATTCTAAAATGAAACAACCAGACGCACTTTACGCAGAAGGTGGTCCTTTTCGCGCCAGTGATGCTGAAGGTGAGATACATCAAAGTTTTGTGAGCTTAACACTGACACAACCATTTATGTTGCTTATAGCTTACTTTTGTATAATAGGCACACATGTACTCACTGTTTGAAGACTGCTAAGATTAAAGATCACACAAACACGATTTAATTTATTTTCGTTATGTTCATTTGTTTTTCATTATGAAGATCTATTTTACGTAGAACCCTTAAACCAAGAAGTGCAGTCCGTAAGAAGCCCGTTGTCGTCAAAGCGAAAACAGGTGCTTCAATTCATGTGAACAATGTTTCAGGTGAAAATTCGAAATTAGATGCGGAAGACATTCAAGATTTGCTTAGTAGTGAATGGGGCTTTATGCGTAGGGAAAGAGATGATGTTAAAAAGCCTGGTCCGCGTCTGGATGCGAAAGTGTTAAAGATTTTATACCACAATAAATCTGTGACAGGTTAGTGTCACGTGTCTGTGGGCGGTCTGTGCTAACTGTGTTAGTTGTCGATGTACCCTGAAACTGTTTCGTCAATATTTCCAATGCAGTCAGTAGAGCAACAATGGCGTTTTTCTTCCTAATAATTTGATATGCACTGTCACTCGTCTTGCCTAGAAACGTTGCACTAAATGTACCCTGGAAATGAAAGCACTTTTAATTTTATGACACGGTGCATGTTAACACTTCGTTTCCTAATCCTTGTGTTTAGTCTAAGACTACTTTGTGTTATTTTTTTCTCTGAGGTTTGACGGCGAAATAGTGCTTTTAAAAGGGGTTGGGTAATTTTTAGGTTTAAAGTTACCTATCTCAATGTCATACGTTGTTAAATATTTAGTTCCATCTTTTGTTATCATTCAATCATCAATGTCGTGTAAGCTCTTGCTTTGAAGTGTTTGATATGAGAGACATATTGAATGTGGAAAAAGAAAGTCTGAATGATAAAAGTGTAAGCTGCATGTATGCAAATATATCTGTCATTTTATAAAATGTATCATTACTTATCCAAGTGTGTAATTTTATGTTCCAGCTAACCCAAATGCTATTGTCAACAAGGCTGATCATGATCACATCGATTATGGAATCGATCCTTCATTTGCATATGTCTTATTCAAAAACAGGTATAACCAAATTTAAAGCTTATTATATTAATAATGAAGTTAGTTTCTAAATTCCAAACATATTGCTTTAGATTCTTCACTGATTGGGAAAAAGGTATTAAATTTATCAAGAGGATCGAAGAATTGCTTGGATTGGAAAAAAACACTTTTACTAATCCAAGGTATGTCGTGAGCCAAAATATTGTTTAATTATGTTTTTTTTAAAGATATATTAATGAAAGACGTTTTTGCAGGGTTGATCCAAGTGAAGTTACGTTTAAAGTTGAGAAAAATAGCAAAAAATATGACGCAGTAGACGTAGCTCGACATATAGGTATGCCTAACAACTTTAAAGTACCTTGCAATGCTAAACATATTGAAATTTAAAATAACAATACCAATGCAAACGTATTTTATTATTACAGATGACATTAAGGATCAGCTTCGCAAAGAAACTGGAGCTCAAATTGTATCCACTGGTATTGGAGATAGGGTATGTTGTTGTTAAACTACCTTTGCAAAATATTATGAAGTTTAATTCGTAAAATTTTGCTTGTCATTATATTTTATGATATTTTCACAGAGCAAGCATCCAATAATCCGACATCTAGACAGCTCAGACTCCTTGTATTTTGGACTTGATTTGCCAGTGCTTCTGGCTTTAGTTGGAAGTCTATCAGTTCTAATTGTCGGTGCTGTAGTGTTTGCGATTCTGTTAACGAAGGATATTAATGCCAAGAGGAAGACGCAAGGATTGACATCAGCTGCAGATATCGATACTGAAGCTACACGAGATTATCAGGTACAACCGGATAATTTTTTTGCGTGGTCTTTGAATTTCGAGTGAGTTTCTACACGATTACCATGCTATTGATATTTTTCAGGAGTTATGCCGGGCTCGCATGTCAGGAAAGTTCCCGGGTCAGCAAGCACCGCCCCATCCAGCAGATGCTCCACAGCGCATCACCTCGTTGTCAAAGGAACCTGAAGGCAACTCTCCATCCACACGCTCTAGCACTTCATCCTGGTATGTTCTTTGAAAACAATATATTCAGACGAATCATATTCAAGCAATGCCTCTACATCTGACTTTATTTTTATAATTTTTAGGAGTGAAGAACCCGCTCTAACCAATATGGACATTTCGACTGGACACATGGTTCTTGTAAGTATTTCTTAAACAACTAATTTGATATGAACAATTAGTTATTAGAACCTATTTATAATGATTTATTTCTGATACCAGGCTTACATGGAAGATCACATTCGTAACAAGGACCGTTTAGAGCAAGAGTGGAAAGCACTTTGTGCATACGAAGCTGAACCTTGCGCTACAACTGCTGCACTGAAACCGGACAATGCTAACAAGAACCGATACGCTGATGTTCTTCCGTATGATCATTCAAGGGTAGCCCTGAACAGTTTGACTAACCATCTTGGATCGGATTACATCAATGCTTCGACCATCGTAAGTAGTCACGTTCAATAATTATTCTACAAAAAAATCCAAGGTTTTTTTTCATCTTCATGTTGTCATTCGTTTATAAGAGAAAAACTAAATAAACGCCACGGATAATCTTCAATAGAAGAAGATTCTTGAAACACGTCAAATGATATCCTGTTTTCATGATCAGACGGACCACGACCCCCGCAACCCGGCGTACATCGCAGCGGCCGGGCCCCTGGCGCACACCGCGCCCGACTTCTGGCAGATGGTGTGGGAGCAGGGCAGCGTGGTGATGGTGATGCTGACGAGACTAACTGAGAATGGACAGCAGCTCTGCCACCGGTACTGGCCTGAGGAGGGCTCTGAGCTGTACCATATCTACGAGGTATCTACACTTTTTTTATTTATCATGAAATAACAAATTGATGTTTAGGGCATACAGATAACTGGAGTAATGACATACGGACTCTATAGAGAGTTTTGACTACTTAAAATCAGTCACTGCCGGTAAATACTTCTGACCTACTCTCTTTACTAAGCACTTTATTGTTTAGCAGAGAAACAGAAACAACGTGGTACAAGCGTGGTTAAAGATTTTTTCTCATTTCAGGTACACCTAGTGAGCGAGCACATCTGGTGCGATGACTACCTGGTCCGAAGCTTCTACCTGAAGAACCAGCGCACCGGAGAGACCAGGACCGTCACCCAGTTCCACTTCCTCTCCTGGCCTGACAACGGCGTGCCATCCTCTACTAAGGCTCTACTGGAGTTTCGAAGGTAATATTATCTTCCTGTTTGTCGTATGCTCATAAAATGTTCGTTTTAATTTGTCGTTATTTTGTTAATTAAGATATCCCAATTCGCTACGGTGCACTTGAATCTTCCTATCCTACTAATATTATAAACGTGAAAGTTTGAAAGTATGGATGGATGTATGGATGTTTGTTACTTTACTCTTTCACGTAAAAACTACTGGACGGAATTGGATGAAACTTTACAGTAATAAATTATATGCATATTCAGCAGGTCTGAGTGATAAGCTCCCTAGAAATAATTTATATGGCAAAACAACGTTTGCTGGGTCAGCTAGTATTTATCTATTATATTTGTTTCAGGAAAGTAAACAAGTCGTACAGGGGAAGATCTTGCCCAATCGTAGTCCACTGCAGGTGAGTAAGCCACTGAGTTACTCTTATTACGAGTAGGTATTAAGACCATTTGACATAAAATAAATAATCATTTCTATTCGAACGCTTTATTTCTCCTTATAAATTATTTTAGCAAATATTCAAATATGACATTTTGCTAGTGATGGGGCCGGGCGCGCCGGCACGTATTGTCTGATCGATATGGTGCTGAACCGCATGGCTAAGGGAGCGAAAGAGATAGATATAGCCGCCACGCTCGAGCACATCCGAGACCAGCGCGCGCGCACCGTCGCCACCAAGCAGCAGTTCGAGTTCGTACTCATGGCCGTGGCTGAAGAGGTAAAATATAGAAAATAAAGAATGTCATCTAGAAATAACTTTATTTCAACATATTTTCAGACTTATTTGAAGTATTCGCCTAGTTGTAACTGTGGTAGAGTAGCAATAACCAAAAAAATAAGTAACACTAAAAAGACAGTTTGATACCGCTTCCCCTACGTGGGGTCAATTGTTTTTGAAGTAACTCTATTAACTATTTCGTTAGCCGTAATATATAAATCACAAAATGGCGTCTTCTAGGTGCACGCAATCCTGAAGGCTCTCCCCGCTCATCTCCAACAAATGCAAGAGAAGAAGGATAAGGAAAAAACCAACGACAAGGAAAACAAACCCAACTGAACCAGCGACCACCACGTTTACCGATTTGTTGCTTCATTTAATATATTATTTAGCTAATAAATTCATGCTTAAATGTAAATGCCTTGGGTTGGAAATTCCACTAGAAAGGGACAGCTGAAGCAGAACCCAGCCTGTTTCAACTATCTCTTTCTATTAAGACGTCTTTGGTATACGCAAAGGTCGCTAGAGATTGTTTTGTCAAGAACCTAGAGAAAATAACTCCTAAGATTCATAATTGGTTGAAGGATGATTTCTGATGCATTTGGAAACGTGAAATTTCCAACCCGAAATAATGTTAAGTGTTATTCCTTAAAGATAAAAAGAAACTCATTATAGCGCTACAGAATTACACCTTTTAGAACTGACACATTTTATTTTAAACAGAGTTTACAGACACGAAAAAATAAAGATAGCATAATTTATTTTTAATACTTACGCTTTTTCAGCTTGAACATTTTCTGTATTTTCGTATCGCTTTACAATTACAATGTTAACTTGCCTATTACTTATTACCTATATTAAGGAATAATTTTACCGGTTATTTACATAGTTATAATCGTCGTGATATATTTTACCGTCTCTTGGAATGCCTCCGAAACCTGGCATATCTAAACAGCGTCACTTAATTATGAATAGTCAATTGTTAACTAGCCTGAAATTTTAAAATGCTTTTGTTAAGTTTTGACCAAACGGAAGGCTTATTCAACCCAGCTTTAATTACTGATAAAAACGTAAAGAAGTTGAATAGAAAACTGCGCTGTTTTGTAATTTTCTTACAAAATTAAAATGTTATAGTACATCAAATGTACTAAACCAATCTAGTCAAAGCAGTTGTTAAACATAGTTTACTTAACGTTAACAATATATCCTGTTGCTTTTATTTGATTTAGGCGATAGATATCCACAAATTATAAAAATACCTAATTTAGATCTAGAACTAGGTTAATTATATGTCTACTTATATTGATTTTATCAGTGTAATACGTAATCATTTGATGTTAAAACATTTGGAAAACGGTACCTATCTGTGACTTCGGACACTTGGTTTAAAAATAGTTTTAATATATATTATATGGTACCTAATCGAGGCACTACTTCATATCTTGAATCAACGGTTTACCTGATAAAAATAATCATTAGAAGTTTTAAAAAACCTATACTATTTATAAAGAAACTACCTACCGACACAAATTAGCAAACTGCTGGACAAACGAGATTTCTATAATTAAGAAATTAACTTATATTTATTGCATACTAACGGAAAATGTAAAAAAAATATATATTAAACGTACGTGACATTAAGGTGTAGACATTTAAGAGAAAATATATTTAACCGTATTTCTGTATGAAATTATATGTAGTTTTTATGTGAAGATTGAATAATGGATTTTGATTATTAAATTGTTTAAGGGAAAACGCAGCATCATCAATCACGCTTTATCTAATCCTTTATTACCTTTATTTAAGAAACCTAAATAATATCAGATCACCTCTAAAGTAAGTAGGTAATTAATGACTGTAGCCCAATTTATTCATCAAATTTATTTACATCGACATTCTTATATTAATAATAAATTATTATGAACTAGCTAACTTTTGTTAGCTGTTACGTAGTTTTCTCGTTAGTGGAAGTAGAAGCTGGAGGGGCTGTAGTGGCGGTGGTGGTAGTTTGAGCCTGAGGCCAGCTGCTGGGGTCCACCATCACGTACTGGAACGGGTACCCATAGTTCTGTGGCCACACTGGTGCTGGGGCGGCTGCCGTACTTTCTTCTGTGGCACTACCATCCTTAGCTATATTCATAGCACCGGCAATCGCTGACATCAGATGCGGGTAGAAGAAGTGGTAAGGATACGGCATTGCCGGAGTTTCTGAACACTTGTTCTCCGTTGTGGCTGGTGCAGGAAACGTCTCACTTCCAGTCGGCATGGCGTAGGCGTAAGTCACAGGCGGAGGCGCGACCACCGACCGCTTCTGAGTTGCTGAGAACGCTTCATCTTGCGGAACTATCGGTGAGAAATACGGTAGTCCTGCTGGCATGTAGTTGACAGGTTTCTCGCTGAGCCACTGCACCCCACTGTCTCCTGTGGCTGCCACAAACAGGTCACTCGACCCGTCCACGGAAGGCTTGACAAACAACCCTTGTGTCGGGTGAATGTGACCTACATGACTCAGAAAGCCTAGATTACACCTCACCCTCACTAACACTAGGGACACGACGATCGTGAATGAGTAAATTTTATTCATGGTTATGACAACTAAGGTGTTAATCGAGCCTTTTTATGCTGCTTTATATGAGGCTGTAAAATATCATATCTGTAGCCAAGATTCAACACGTTTTTCAAAAGAGGAGATAGAACAGCATCAGTTCTCGTAATATTGATTAGATAAATATGATAAAGCTAGTGGTAGGATCTTACACGAAAAGAAAGTACGTCGTGAGTTACGTTGAAGTCTAATATAGAGACTAAATAACTTGGTAGAGAATCATAGTTTAAAAACTTGTTTAAAGTATACAATAGCTATTGCTGTTCTCTTTTGGCCGGTCTCAATTTTCCTACTATAGTTAAAACCTCGGTAACTGGAAACTCCTTGTTCGGTTTTTGTCACAATTGATCTATCTATTTTTGTCATGTTCATATCAACACATATTATATTATGTATGTAAAAAAAATGTAAACAGAATTACTTTGCAGTTGTGGCACATTGTTTATCGACAAGGCCACGTGAAATAAAAATAATTGTATTGCTATTTTATTTACTAGTCATAAAACAGGTACCTACGATATTGGTACAATCACGCTCAAACATCAATCATTAATCTCCAGACTCTAAGGCCCGTATTTATAAATCACTCTCAACTCTGAAATTGAACTTGGAATTGAGGTGACACGCTCTTGATGATAATTTATTAATTAGTAAGGAACTTGAGTTCGCGATCACATCTTGAGAGCTTATTAGTTGAGATCGATATTGAGAATACCTACCATAATGAAAAGTGGTACTCATTTCATTTCAATTTTAATAAATGCCTACGAATGTACAGAGACGGTCAGAGAAAGCTTATCACCCTTATTTTAAATACGAATGCAAACTTCGCAAAGGATGTTTTTGTGCGAATTTTGCCGAACAAATATTTTAATACACTCAATTTTGCGATACTTTTTGCGATTCCCTGTTTGTGTTTTTAATCTTAGTGTTGGGCTTAAAAAGTTAGAAGTAGTTTTAGTCTTAGTAACGTATAAAATTATTTCATATAAAATTGGTTGCTAGCTCTGTGGATCGTACCCGGAACACTGATAATGTAACTCCATTATCTGACCGATGTACCACGCCAGTTGTTACTCGGGTTGACGAAATTGTAATTATTGTTCATAGGTAAAATGAGTCTATGAAATGGAATGAAATAGAAATAAAATTTAAAAAGCGGGTAGTTGTATAAACGAAAAGCTTTCATGCTTTTTCTTAATTTCTATGTTCGATTAAATAGTTTTTTGAAAACAAAAATCATAGTTCTCTGGGAGCAGAATAAGAGCATAACAGAAATTTGATGTAATCTGTTATAGTCGTGAGTTTTGTGACTATATTTTTTTTTGAACCATTTATTTGTAGTAAAACATTGAGAGTATTTTTTTTTATAGAGAAACACGGTTCGATTATGGATAAAGCGATATTTTTGTAAATAGAATAGCTAGATGGCGCTGGCTAGAATTGATTTATTTATTTACATTTCTTGTACATTCCCACAATAAAAATATACAAAACACAATGATGTAGGTATTAGATGTCGTTGTGATTGCGTTAAACCAAGATGGCGTTACTGTTGGTTGTACAACTTACTATGGCCGCATCTGTACTTGAAAAAATCTACCTACCTTTCCTTTCCATGAAATCAAACTTCTTACCTATGAAAACACATATATTTTTCCTTCTTATTTTTTACCCGTGTTTAAACTATCGTAATTCACGGTGTGTTAAGAAGAACGAACAATTTTCCCTGTGTACTTGGAAGTGTCCTCTCACTTGTGTGACCCTGAGGTTAATGTCTTATGGTAATTTGACCTGCCCTGACCCCTGGGAGTGTACCCTGGGCTGTCAATGCAGGGCTGGGTTTGTGAGGGATGAATACAGTAAGAACTGTGTCTTGGTCAAACAATGTCCAGGTAAGGAACGTTATTTAACGTGAAATACAGAAATTCATGCTGGAATATTGGTAATTCGTGCTTAACATAAGGCGGATACTATGAGGATGACGTAAAATTCGGCTTCTTTGAAATTAATCGTGTCAACAGCTACCTATATGTTTAACATTAAAAATATGCAAGTATCAATTTTATTTATAGAAGGAATCATTATGTCAACTTGCATTTTTATTTAGAAATTAAGATAAGACACATTTTTAAAAATCTTAACCCAACTCCCTTTTTACTCCGGTCACATTATATTGTTAACATATTTTGTCGCGAATCAACTATATCTAGAAAGATAAGAATGTTAGATGCATTATTTCTTTCTTATTCATGTATATGTATCTGACGTAGAGCATAAATAAAAAGTCTACAGTGAACTTAACAATTCATACACAAACTTTTACTTTGTACTTAGGTATTAACTTAAAACGTTACCTAATTCGCAAATATCATGTCAAGGTTTAACACATAAAAGTGTTGGAACAAAAATACCTTGTTTTACTTACAGGAAATGCATTAAGAAAATACAGATATTCTTTACGAAGAAACTGACTGCAGCGTTTTTACCGGAATACCTAAACGTGTCATTTAATGTTTTATGCAAATATGATTAAGAAACGCGGACTGAAATCAACTATCCGGCAGATTTTTTAAATATCTAAGTAATAACATGAATCAAAAGAAGTGACCGATATGTTTTATTTGATAAAAAAAAACGAATTGATAATTGAAAAAACTAGTTGCAATCTATTTACTTATTCGGCACATGTGATGTAAAAATAAGTTTTTCTCACGCAGTTTCTCATGCGATACTTACAGATTAATACAACCTATTATATACATTCCATTTACTTCAAATTGCCAAAAATCACACATTACTTTTATTTTAATAAAAGTTGTTTGTTAAAACGAATAATTTTAATTTCTTTGATATGGTTTCCGATACCACAGCCATGAGATTTTAAACCATCTACCTACATAATTCAAAGTTTGTTGCTAACATTATGAATATTAAAATAAAATTTAATTTGGTGATCTAATTTTGGTCCAATTTAAGAGTTATTATGTCAAAGTCGACTTTTAAGAACATTTTATAGATTTTGTAACTACTAGTATTCAATTAATTCTTGCCAGAATTGGGTAGTTATAGCTACGATTTACAATGGCCTAGAACTAGATAAATATGAATATAAATACCTATACTTAACAATAGTTTCTACTTATAGGCTGGAATTTACTAAGAAATGTATGCGGTATAATTACTGAAAATGACTGGTAGCTCATGGAGTTGGTTGGTTCTAATATTGCAATTAATATGGTTGGTATAAATATGTACCATGTGGTGTCAAGCTTGTTGCCATGTGAATTAATAAAGAATACCATTTATGAACTTATGAAGGTGTTATGAAGTTATAAATTATGAAATAATATGATTGTACCACAACTTAAAGTAGGTATCTGCAGTAGGTAAATAACTTACGTTATATTTTTGGATATGAAGCACAATAATTAGGTGAAATAAAAATAACATAATTATGCAAGGCTTTGCTTAAATATTGCAGACTCAAATCGACATTTGAGTTCTACGAATAAATTCGCCAGGTGTCATTTATTTAAAAGCATAGTATTCCAGCTCAGTATATTTATTTCGATTGAACAGTTCATTTCGTTAGGCATTAAAATGAAGTCTTTACTTTGTTTACTTGTAATTATAATAGCTGTATCAAGTGCACCAACCCTGGACAGAGAGGGCAAGGGAGAGAGGCCAATTCCTCGAGGTTATAAAGTGAAGCGGTCTAATGCTGCTGCAGCATTCCAGGCACCATGCCCGCTGGCAGCCGCTGCTGCGTCGTCTTCGTACCCCGTCATCGCGCCACCAGCCGGCTACCACTTCGTCCCTGATGAACGCTACGCGCACCCGTACGCCTACGAAACACCCTATTACCGTGAAGAGGAGCCAGAAACGCTACACTTCTCCGACATGGACCAGACAATGACTCAAAACGTTCCGATGCATTTACCAATGTCCAGAGCTTATCAGCCGCACCAGCAATATGGCGGTGTGCTAGAAACGCCGTCTCTAGCTGTGTTCCCTGGTGGAGCGAAGAAGGGCTGCGGCGTGCCACTGCTGTTCAGCTGCTCTCCATCGATTGTGCAAGGTCATTTGGGTCATGCGCACCCGTATTATAACTATCATCAGGAGACTCCAAGCCACGGTCACGCCGGGTATCATTACTCGCTTGAGGAGCCTTTGTCCTATCGTTTGGTTGCGCCAGAGCTTACCGACGGTAACTTCAACATGGAGCAACAACTCGTGAACCAGCAACTCCAGCAGCAAGCAATGAATCATCAGATGCTACAGCAGCAGGCTCTTCATGAACGAGCAATGAATGAAGAAGCGCTTAGACAGAATGCTTTACAGAAACTAAAAATGAATCAAGATCTACAGAATCAGGCATCAAGTAAGGATGGTCAGGATTCTACAGCGGCACTCACGTCACACAATATAACAAAGAAAGAAATTTCTGAACAGAAACCAGAGTGAAGTACGTTGATACACCTTTTTAGGAGAAACCAGTTGTTATTTATAAAAAAAGTATTTCATTAATCCAATAAAGTTACTCTTATATTGTTATTTAACCGTAGGCATATTTTGTAATCAATAAAATCTAAACAAATTTATTTTCTGTTATTTCATTTCAACATACCTTCCTAAATTAATATTATAACCAGCAATCATATAAAGGTACTTGAAATACAGCTATGGACAACTATTTAAAATATGACATAGTATATTCAACCCAATTTTGCTGAATATGGTTAATTAACAATTCAATGATTAGGTAGGTTTGATTACAATAATACTATTTCAAAAGTGTTTCTAAAGAACGTGATAGATCTTATATTAGTTATCTATAATAAAAAAACGTTATCGTTCGAACTAAACACTATATAAGAATATTTTTTCTTAATTTTTGCAAGTTGTCACAATAAAGTCTATTATTTTAGTATGTTTCTTTACCGGCGTGCTTGCTGCGCCCATAGAACAGATCGATAATGTTGACAAAAGGGAGAAGAAGTCCCCACAGCTAGATTTATTACCATTTAACCCAATCTCTCCATTTTTACCTTCAAATCCTTTTGCTGACATTGGTCTGACAGACTTGCAACTCAGGAAGCCTGAGGACATACCAGTGAAGGAACTGAAGGCGAGGTCTTATGGACCTGCTCCATCAGGTATGTAAAGTTATACATATGAATTCTTATATACGTGAATAGTTAGTTACTAATATGGTACGTTTTTAACGTAATAAAGTGGGTCATAAATATCTAACTTTTTTCAAAACGTTTGCTAATGTACCCTTCTCTTTAGCATTTTTTATGCACAAAAAACCCTTAACAATTATATAATCTCAATATAGGTCGTAGAATCGTTTCTTTACTGTTATTTTTTTATACTATTTTAGGTGAAGGTAGCGGTGCCGTCGGTGTGTTCTCCGGTGCTAAATCTTCCGTCGGCGCTATTCCGTTGCTACTCAGCTGCTCACCGAACGTCCAATCAGGACATTTAGCTGCTTCAAAGTACAAACGACACGTAGAATCCAACACCACAGAAGATCTTACAACAAAGATACACAAGGTGGATGAAACAAACCTGGAAGAGACAAAACATAATGAAAAACAAAAGAAAAACTGGAAGAAAGTACCCCGATCGACAGATGAAAAACAGCAAGAATTAAATAAACTTATTACAGCGTCTGAAAAGGCTGAAAAAACAAACACGCAACGACACACTAAAAAGGTGCAATTAAAATTAGTAAAAACAAATTAAATAAACTTTGCCCTATGTTGTATATAAGTTTTAAGGAATTTAATTTATAATATTTATTAAAATAAATGAAAAGTTAAAAATAAATAATTTTTGTTTCTTTTTAATAAGTATTTACAATATTCGCGGTTTGTTTTATTTATAAACACAGAATTGTTATTTTTATGAAAATGCTTTTGTGAAGCATGAAAAAGGTTTGTAAAATCAGGGTCAATCCTATGCCCTTTTTTTGTAGGTATTGCCATAAGTAGGTACATCAACCCTATTTATTAAGCATATAAATTTTACAAAACTTATAAGTTAAAAAATATAGATTTCATATCTTGTTAAATATCTTATATAAAAATTAAAAAGGTTTTTATCTTTACATGATGTAAATAAATTACATATCTTTTTTAACTCGACTCTCAAATTCAATAACAAATTTACAAAGCAACGTATTTTGTTTCCACAATGCAGGATCATAATGTAATAATAATAAAAATGTATAATAAAAACATACCTTTTTTAATATTTATTTAACTTACTTAAATATACACAATTGCAGGTTTTTAAATCAAATATTGTTTTTATTTATTCTGCGGTGTAAATTATCGCTCCTGGGCCATCCGCTGATATAACGGGTGTAAAAAGACCACTTCCGAAGCCATGTAATCTGGAGCCACAATAGTATCTAAATTCACTAACAGTATACCTAGAAAACCCAATTTTAAAAAGTTATTAAGCATTAAAAACTCATATTCGGCGCTTGAAATCATCGCTCACACATCAACTGTTGGTTCAGGTGCGATTATTTACATTGCAAATTAAATTAAAACACTATTTAATTTGAAATCATCGCAAAATCTGATAGTATAAACGCAATTTTTAACAATTACGTATTATTTTTTTCTGTTAATGATATAAACAATTTTTTATTGCTCAAAACGTAACCAGTACCCCTCCAGTAATGCCCAGTTTTTGTTTTCGGAAGCAGTTCTTTTACATCCCGTATAAGCGTTGTCTTCAAACATAAGGAAAAAAAAAATTCATGACTTCAAACGACGAACATTACATTTCAATTCTTTAATATATAATTTTATTGAGTTATCTAGGTTTTTTTTTGTGTATTCAGTAACTTTTTAGGCTAAACAATAACGTAAATACTCCTATTAACGACCTACTAAAATTTGTACTCTATTAACGATCTATTTTTTCAATCATTCATATTACACTTAATATAGATTCCATAAAAATTTTAACTTAAAAATTAGGTTGGTTGTTTTGGTGGTCAACAAACAGAGTAAATTTGTCTTGTCTAAATAGCCAATGTTACTCGTAGCAATAATTCGTAATTGAGTGAGTGCCGCTCGACACCGACGCACTTTCCATAGTGTCGCGTCTCCAGCCTCGTAAGCACATCGAAATATTACTTAAGGTAAGTAACAAACTTAAAGTTGATTTATCTGCTTGCTATCACATAACAACTATAATACATATATTCGTTTTCGAAATTACATTGAATTTAATCATTTTTATTGGTTTTTATGGCATAAAATCATATCTTAATTAAGGGCGGTAATAGGATCCAAATTTCATAACTTGACTCTTTTAACTATCCGTGGCGTTATTAGAAGTTTGTAATTTTGATATTTGACTCTATTACCGACTCACAGCTGAAAAGAAATAACAAGAACCATTTTTATAGAAACATGTAACCGCATAGGCGCAAGCAGTAGGTATACCTCTGCTCAACTAGAAGCTGCGCTGATAGCTGTAAATGAAGGAGGCAGGATATACGAAGCTTGAAGACCTATGGCATACCGAGAAAAACTACCGTGACAAGACAAATAATCATGCTACTATTTCAAGGCGAAGCGAATTAGCCTACAAGCCGATTTTTAATTGCGATGAGACGAGATTATTTTTATGTCCCAAAGAAAAACAGTTTTTCGTTCGAAAGGGCAGCAGGGAAGTATATTATGTACGACTAGTGGCCGCCTGCGACTTCGTTCGCGTGGAAGTCGGTTTCCTGTGGGAATGAGAAGATTTCCCGCGGTAAAAAGTACCATATGTGTTATTCTAATGTATAACCTATATTACTGTTAAGTTTCATTCCGTCCAGTAGTTTTTAAGTGAAAAAGTAACATCCTCACATACTCACATACATCCACACATCCATACATAATCACAAACTTTTACGTTTGTAATATTAGTAGGATTGCAATATTAGGTAAGATGTTGATTTCAAAACTGTAATACTCGTAATGTCTTATTATACTTTTAACTGCATTTTTTTATTTTTTTGTTTAGATAAAGGGGCAATTTTTAGGGGTCGGTAATAGAATCAGAAAAAACGGTAATAGAATCAAACTACATCTTTAGGTCGGTAATATAATCAATTGCCCTTTCGGATAAAACAATAATTTAATAATTACTGTGTAATAAAATACTAAATTGAAGTACCAAATCCAACAGAATACTTTACAAAGATTGATATTAAATTAAATCACCTTAACTAACCTATCAGCACATGAGTAAAGAAACTGAACAGAGACAAAGCTTCTAAAGAGCTAGCAAAATTTATACCTATTTTGGTAGGGTTGGCACAATTGAATAAATTAAAAATATAAATGTACTTTTTTTTCAAATTTTTTATTAAAATAGGTTTTTTTTTTACAAATTACATACTCTAAATATATTTTTTTTATTACTTTTGGTTTTTAATAATTTGTTGTGTCTTTTAATCGAATGATAAATTCTAAATCTAATATAAAGTTTTTTCAAATAAACCAATGGGAAACACTCACATGGCATATGAAATGTACAATCTTGCAAACGTGCTAATATTTCATTACCAATATTAACATTTTTAATATGAATATCAAAATATTCGCGAAATTTTTGCTCAAGCAATTCAACAAATTCAATAAAATTGTCAGGAGGTATTATCAAAAAACCTGATTTCACACTACCTTCATTAAAGTCCTTATAATGGCAAAAAAAAGAATCTTTTCCTATATTTTTAAATACTTTTTAAAAACTAAAACAAAAGTATTACTACGTATTATGTGAGAAACTCGAAAACAAAAACAAAACACGCACAACGTTCGAGCGTCGCGTCACGCCTGCACGCCCTGAGATTGACCACTGGCTGATTTAGTTTGAAGCGGTTTCGGCTCATACGTGACAAGCGGCCAGTGGTCACGCACACACACGCGTTGCACTTGTAGTGATGTACCTGTCATAGCGCATTCGTATGTAGCTTTGTCTCTGTTCAGTTTCTTTACTCATGTGCTATCAGTATCTATCTATTTACTCAAAGTTATTCGTAAGACAGCTTAAACGGGCGGTAATAGGAGCATTTACGTTACATATTTAGGTTTCGGAAGTGGTCTGTTTACATCCGGTATTAAGAAAATGAAACAAAAACCTGTTAAGTTTACTTCAAGCTGATAAAACTCGGTTGTGTTATGTACCTAACTCATTTTTTTACTTTCAAGGTCAAATTTAATAAAATTTTACTAAATATTAACGTTTGGAATTGTTGTTGTTATGTTGCAGGTAAATTTCGTTAAATCCCAAGAAGTGTTTTATTCTTTCTTTACCTTTTGTTAGTTTAAGTTTTAAATCACCGCATTATAGACCAAAACAAAAGGATGAATTGAGTCGTTTAACCGGTATTCTAGTATAACCGCTAATGCTTTGCGATGTATTTCTAACTAGCTTTTGCCCGCGGCTTTGCACGTGTTTAATTCGCAAAACCGCTTTCCCTTTACTATGTTTTTAAACATATAAACCTTCCTCATGAATCACTCTATCTATTAAAAAAATCCCATCAAAATCTGTTGCGTAATTTCAAAGATCTAAACATACAGACACACTGACGGCGGAAAGCGACTTTGTTTTATACTATGTAGTGAATAAAGAAACACCTTTCTTTTTTTAATGGTTAAGGAAAACACGTATGTTTACTCAATTCCGTCATAGTTTGTTAATAGCTTATAAAAATAATAGCACATACATCCCTCATATGCATCTCGTATGTATCCCATACATACCTACGTCCAACTAGTTGTTCGCAGGCACGGGTAGCGGATTATGCCTTATATCTACGCATGATAGATAATCATCAAATCATTGGGGATTTTCTTATACGTTTTCCTTCACCGTGAGTGCGTGATTTATATCTTCATAATTTGGAGAAGACCAAATTAGACCAATTTAATGGTACCTATACTTCAGTAGGAAACCAGCCTCGAACCTTCGATATAGTACCTATAGTAGCCTAGTTCCTCGCTACTATTACTATCACGCACAATTGATACAAATGGATCTTTTTTAGAGTTCCGTGTTAAAGATTTATTTAAATGATTTATACCAAATAATTTAAATATGATAAAGGTTAGAAGCACATGATTACCTACATGAAAACTATCAACACAGTATTTTTTTCTACAGTACTTATATAAACTAACAAAAAACCTTCAACATGTGACGTAACATACTCGTTTGATATGTTATTTTGATTTTAGTAAAATGTTAGGAAATGTTTTAAATGTTTTGATGTGCGATAACTGCAAAAAAACAACACGCAAAGTACTTGTCCATAATAATTGATGGTAATGTTGTTAAACCTTCAACTTTTAACGGTATAAGCTATAAAATAAGGGTTTAACGTTAGCAATTTAAAAACTGTTTCATAATTATCTTTCTTGATACAAGCGAATAGCATGAGATGAACGGTACCTACATAAATCCTCGGAAACAAAACGACGTCCCTAAAAAACGTATAGTTAGGTACTTTTCATAAAAAAAATACATTTATTTTGGCGCACGTGCCTGCTTATTATTTCGTACATTGTATCGCGTGCCACAATGCGCAAAGTCAGCGATCTACCTTAACTATACGAACACGTTCGGCTGTTCTGATATATTTACTAATCCAACACCTTCACAGTCATATAATATAAATTCTGTTAGCTCCTCTCATCAATCACACATCACAAACACACGATGAAGATAGCACTCGTGTTATCTGCTTTGGCATCCTTTGCCTTAGCAGCTCCATTCATAGAAGATGAGAGTGCAGCGGCCATCGTGTCACACGAACAATTGCCTCCTGCTAATCTACGTGAAAAGAAATCGCCATTTATCAAGCCCCTCGTCTTGAATGGACCACACCTTGCAGACGGAAATCGCGTTCTCCTCCATAAACCCATTCTTATCAAGAAGAAGTACAAAGTGTTCCGAGATACCGATGGAACAGAAACAGATTCTCAAGAAAGATGTGCAAAGGAACTTAAACTTAATGTATGTGATTCAGAAAATTTGAAACGATCATCCGACTTGACTGGCTCTACTCTTGAAGACATGGACGTACATATTCTAGGAGATAACATGGAACATAGCATAATGAAGGCTAAGGAAGCTGTTGAAAACTTGCAAAAGGACTTAAGCGCGGATTCTTCAAGTATTAAATCCACCAATGACTTGCATGAAGATATTGAAAATGCAAGACGAGCATTAGATAATGTCCAAAAAAATTTTGGGAACTTGGAGGCACTGAGTTTAGTAGCAGAACCTTCTGTTACAAAAGATGCTTCAAAGTTAGCTAGTATTGATGGAGAAAGGTATGCAAAATGGCAAGAAGCAATCGATAGTATCAAAAGAAACGTCGAAATAGCAAGAAGTATTGAAGACAGTATGAACGCACCAACAAATCATCAACTTGAAGCACCAAACAGTGAACAAAAAGAGTTACATGAAGGAAAAGACGTATCTAAAACTGAAGAGACAAAAAATACTGACGTTATGGTTTTGCCACAAGAACACCACGAGAATCACCAGGATAAATTGACAATTGATATGACTTCATCTGCCACAGAACCACAAAAAGTAACAGAAACACCTGAAGATAAAACAAAACCAGTCGTGAACGCAGATGAATCAATAAAAAATAAACCTGAAAATGTTACTGCACATCACGAAAAGCAAAACGTGACGGATGAGGCAACTGTTTTGCCAAAGAGCGAAGGTATGATAAAAAAGAAAAAATTTCAACTAATAAAAGTAGGTACCAACGTAGTCGGGAACCCAAATGCGATAGTAGAACAGGTGAATAAGATGATCGCAAAAGGAATAAATCCTGGGGAAGAAAGTGATATAAAGACCCCCCAAAGTGGCAATGTCAGTGAAAAAACCGAAAGCGCACATGAAGAAAATCAAGCTTCAAAACCTGCAACCGCGCCGCTAATTCAAGTGACCCCTGAAAAAATCACTCTAAAGATGGTCGAGGAGACTGAGGAACATCATCATAATTTGGATGACCACCACCATCAACATACAACTGAGATGAACTCTGAAAAAGTGTCACAAAAATCTGCGGCTGAGACAGAGTTATCTGAACAACCAGCGAAGCATTTGCAAGACATGGGTCTTGCACTAGAGAAAGCAGCGATGACGGAACAATCAAGCATATTGCCGCCTAACCAGCAACATCATCATACACATCATCGTTTAGACGCTTTGAACCAGCGAAGGGAAAACATGGAATATTATGACATGCAGCATGCGTTGAAAAAAGCTGATGCCCAATCTCTTAATACATTCCAGGGAATGCACCCTGAAAGAAACACAATGATGCAGCCACAAATGATGGACAATATGAACTTCAACAACATGGAACAACACCGCCACCATGATTCGAGCAGGACAAATATGATGGCTAACAGGTACAGCATGGATACCGCCATGCAGCCAAGCATGCATATGGAAATGAGGGAACCATCGAGCAAGCACGCTATTGAGTACATGCAGTGGAAGCATGGTGCTAGGTCTTCATATGGAGCCCCAGAAGCAATAGCACCATCAGGAGGAGCAGTTGGCGTGTTCCCTAATGCTAATGTAGGAAACTGTGGAATCCCATTACTTTTAAGCTGCAATCCCTCAGTTGTAACTGGTAGCTTGGCGAAGCCGCACACCGGGTACTCTGCACCTTCATACAGGGATGGCGAAGAGTTCAACTACCTCAGGAAGCGGGACGTCAAGTTACATCAAGGCCATAACGACATTCCAGCAAACAAGACGAAGAGAATGACCTTATTCAAGAATCACTCTGTTCTAAGCAAAACGCAATAGTATCTCCTTACATGTATAAAATAATTTATTCTTAGATCTATTTAAATAATTATTTATTCTTAGGTTAAATAAGGTACTACCTATGTAAAATAACTTACATCACAATAAATAAATGCATTAATAAAAAACATTTGTCTTTTTATTAATATTACAAGAAGTTATTTTTAACTTTATTATTAGTTAGTATAAGTATTGTACAGTCAGCAGCATAAAAATATAATGTATGTTAGTTGCAAAGTTTCAATTTTATTTTGGCATAGGTATACAGTTATCAAATTATTGTCACCAGTCTAAGAATCATATAAATCTGCGGGTTGACAATGTCCAATTACATCGTATCTTTTAAAGTAGTCTGTATTATATAGGCTGCCTAACATTCTCTGGTATCTAAGCGCCCAGAATAGTCAAAAATATCTTCGGTTACATAGTACGAGCAATTTTAAGTCTTTCGCCATAAGGTTTATAATTAATCATCATTGCAAAGATTTATCATCACATGTCCATAAGCTAGTAGTGTAGCCATAACATGTGGAATCCTACAAAAATCGTGTAAAACTTGACTCCAAAAATAAAACGTGACAGGAAAAGTGCCCTTAATCAAAAGAAAAACGTATATTATGTATTAATGTACTATTTTTGTAGTAGCCCTAAAAATTTATTAAAATTTATTTACATGAAGAAAACGTGATATATAGATTGCGTTAGTTATTTAATAAAAATAAAATATGAATTATAAACCGAACTAAAACCCTTAGTTTAAATAAAAAAAAATATTGAACTTGGGATTAAAATCTTGTGCATCCTCCTTCTGCATTGATGACATCTAGAAGTACAGCATTTTGACAGAAATCAACAACACCGCAGGGAATCCCATATTTGCATGTCATGCGTACGCAATGATTCCGAAGTTCGGGATTGATGGTGATCATCGATGATGATAGAATTTTACAAATATTCTGCAGTGCAATTTTATTAATTTGCAATACTATTACATGAATGTCAGAACTATTATTAGATATCTATGTTTATAGATTCCAAAGTGGTTTTTCGATTAAGTTCTATCTACTATTTGAAAATAATTATTTCTTATCTGAAGATTTTCATTGCGTAGTTATGTCATATAGACATACAATAAATAGTATATTTCAATACAAGTGTGGAAAGGCTGTCATTACAACGAGTTCCGACCAATGTCTACCCGAGCCGAGGCACAGCCGAAGGCGAGGGTTGACAGGCGGGACGAGTTGCAATGACGGTTCCGCACGTGTAATGAACGACTATTTTTAATACAGTTGCGAAAAAATAAAGCAATTTAATAAAATATAAAATTAGGATCGTAAATGTCGGAATAACTCATTTTGAAAATGGCGCCATTTTTTCTTCACCCATTTGGTAGGCAAAGGTTACTATGCCCATACAGCCAAGTCTTCAGTAGATTTTTTTTATTGATATGAAATGAAAATGAAATTTAATGAGATAAAATGAAATGAAACCAACCACACTAATTCAATCAAATCATTAAATCTGATATCGAAACAAACTAGTAGCTTTTTTTAGAAATATACCTACGCTACGTAAGTATTAACATGAATCATAAAAACTTCTTTGTTTTTTTTTTTAGTAAAAACTTCATGGTTGGTTAATTTTTCTTTTTAATAGACATTATTTTGACAGATGGGAAAGAGAACGCACGAGTGCGGGAAAGGTAAAAAAAAGCACGCGTGTGTAATAGCCCACATCCCGAACGCTATACGTCCCTGCAATACGCCACTTTTTGAGCAACTGTTTTAAAAAATATATTATATGACAATGTATGTCACTGGTCATGTTGATTACCTATACATAATAGAATAAAGAAATAGTTTTGTCGGTTCATTTAATGAATAATTAAATAATTTATTTTCTCTTCATATATTTCTAACCTTAACTAAACATTAATTGCACATACTAAGGGCTGATTTTTCAATAGTCAGATAAATGCTAACTGACTGATAAGAGGTATGTTTTCATTGTCACTTCATACATATGTCAAGTATTTATGTTCGACGTGCAACAAAAACATACTGATTTTCCGTCAGATAAAATTTATCTGACTATTGAAAAACCGGCCCTTAGTAAAGAAAAAAACAGAAAATATAAAGAAAAGAAAATTTAAAATCACACAGAAACGAGAGAAGTGATCTTTTTTTTGTAGGTAATTATTATTTTACACTAGATTTTATAAGTTATTATTGATGTTATTTATTCGCCTTTTTTAACTCAATCCCTTAGTCAATGAGATCGGTGAATTCGTTTAATGATTATGAATACGTTTTTTACTTAGGCACTACCGCTTGACACTACTAGTTGTGCCATGGGAGATTTTTACCTCCCATTACACTATCGACATTTTCCAGTAGTGTTATTTCAGATAAAACCGCGGGCGGGGCTTTCTTTCAAAAAACTATTTTCTTACGACTTTAATTATAAAAGACTCAGTTCTAAACAAAAGCCACGTCAATGTCATGCATAAAATGAATCAGATAAATAAAGATGATTACTGTGACTTAAGTCATAGAGTTTATTTTTCTTAAGCGCGAAGATATTTTTGAAAAATTAATTGCTTAGATACCAATGAATAGTGTTTATGCCAACATAATATTGACCATCTTGATTCGTTATATAAAATTGCAAATTATTGCGATGATATTATGACAACTTTGTTTGGTTACAATGATATGGTTATTATGACATTAACATAAAATTGAATTTTTCACCCAAAGATATTTTTGACTATCTTGTCTTATAATATCTTTATGCTTTTGACTGTACACATTATGAATATTGTTTTAACATTACATTTACACATATTGGTAAGTCATTACCTTCTAAAAAATCCAATAAAAAAAAACAAAATAATAGTTTTTTTGTAAAAGTACTGAGAATAAAGCGAGTTAGTAGGTACTCAGTATTTTTGCATAATTTTAGTTTTAAACAATCAGTAGGTACGTAATAAATAACTAAATGCTGACAGCTTCAACAATGTTATTGTTTGCGAAGCGAACTTATGACACCTACCTTATTATTTTTCAATCAATGCAATTTCATAACTACTCTTAACGCGATTATTTTGAACGCATCAATTATGTATCCAATTTTATTAATAAGTTTTGTTTTAACACGCCTAACTTATTGTTTACCAGTGACAGCAAGACCTACCGATGTAGAATCTAATCAAAATGTAGTGAAAGTAGATCGTCTGTGCTATAGTGAAAAGTGTTTGAAAAAATACCCTTTTAAAATTTATTCCTTACTTAAAAAAAGTGACTCCCAATTCAGTGATTCTGAAAATGAACACATTAAAAACATTACGGAAAATCAAACTGAAATTGAACATCTACGATCAACTGTCATAGTCGATACAACAAACTATTTACCTACAGCTAAACCAGTGGTAAACGAACTAAGCGGGTCTCTTACGCAAGAAAACCTTGATACAAATATCATAAATATAGCTGAATCACAGCCTCAACATAGTTTCTTCAGGCAACCTACATTCAACGATTCCATTCCGCCAGAACCGTTACCATATTTGACTACAACAACGGCAAAACCAGCGTTTCAAAAGATTACTCTACCAAAGATATCCTTCGTAAAAGACTTCCCGCTCAATCTCCAAGATTATGATAACGCTGAACTAAGTGGGGAAGAAGGAAGCAGTTTCATGAACTACAGATCAGGCAATGACGCCTTCTACACACTAATCCCGCAACAGTACAAAACTCAACCCGAGCAAAAAAGTGTCCAGGACAGGCTTAAATCACCCCAAACTCCTGTCATGAGTCCTTTAGAATATTACATAAACCCTGAGTATTCGCAGTCAAGTAACGAATATGACTATAATCCTGTGAATAGGGTTTCAAGGTCGGACTATGACGAAATCCTGAGGCAGTTGGAACATGATGGTATGATAAACAATATTTTGCCTACGATGCCTCAGTTTTTGAGACGTTCGCAGAACAATCCTTACTACGTGGTGCCAGCAAAAATCCCGTTCGGTGACGGGACACATGAAAATGTCGCTATATTTTCTAAAAGACCATTGAGTGGTGGAAAACCAATACTTTTAACTTGTACTTCATCAATTTCACGAGAGTAACGGGGGATCTTAATAAAAGATTAAAGTAGCGAATAAACATTTACGTCAAAATGCTTTTGTTTTATTTTTAACTAGGTACAGGTAATAAATGTTGAAATTATTTCAACATACCTATAATTTTTGATATGGTCGTATTTTTTTTCAAAACTAATTTTTTCTTTGCTGGTCATAATACTTACCTACCATGGATTTTTTTTTTACCTACTTTGCTCATTGAACAATTTATTACATAGGAGTTTTACGTAAAGTCGCCATTTAGGAATCTATATAATTATGTTTGCTTATGAACTCGCCCCTTTATTAAATGAGTAGGTTCGCAATGGGTTTGATACAGTTTCCTGTAATATTTCGTGATTTTAAGTAGTCAAGAACAATAATTGCATACGTACAGTTCTGAAATTTCCTAAACGTTTATTTCTCTTTTAGATTACGATACCTGCCCTCCAGGAGAAATACTCAGCATGCACCTCGAATGTTTATCTATAGCAAATGAATTACAACAGAACATAAGCGAGCCGTTGTGGAATAACTACGACTAACACAGTCATTGAAGATAAAACTTAGCGAATGTATTACTACAAATACAATATTGGGCTTTATCACATATATTTATTAACTAATCCTGCTTTAGACAATCTTTCGAGTGCAAACCATTACCTTAAGAATAATAACCAAGAGCATAGATTAAAAATATGGAAAAATAGAAAACTTACACTAATTGCGGGAACTTCACAATGTGTTTTGGAAAAATACACATACTATTCGATACGTTGCTGACGAGGCCGAACATATTCATGAGTTGATTTCCTTCAATGTGTTTTTATCGGACAAAATCTTAACATCTTATTTGGCTCAGATAGCCTCCAATAAGTAGATTACGACATGTAATGCCGCATTTCTCAAGTAAGTACGTCTTCACCATCCAGTCAGAGCACAAATACCTAACAATTTTAATACTATTAACAATTAACATTATCAAGCCAACACCAACAGATAAGAAAGCCACGTGGCATGATGTTATAACAAATACATTAATTCTGCAACTTACTGAAAGAGTTTTAAAGGGATGCTATGATAGATTCAATAAATGATAACCAATAAATGAAACCTTTAACTCGCCCTCCTTACAACCTAATTTTGCTATATTATGTAGGTATCACGATAAATAACCATGAATAGGTAAGTAAAAATAAGCGTTAATTTTACAAAATAAACATACCTATGTCGACGTGATCTAATGCACGTTTTTTACCGATAGTACTAAATTACTTACTAAGCATGCTGTTGTTAAAGGTAATCAATGTCTGATAAATAATAACTGCGTATTTATGGTCGCATGATAAATTAAAAGGAAATGATAGTGTGAGTGGACCTAAAAGCTGTTAGTATCTACCACCCAACTTTGTACTAATGTAGTACACCAACATAATATGAATTAGAAAATTAGCAACGTATCAATGAAGCCAAATCGGTTTATTGTTTCAAAATATCTGATTTCAAAGTCAAATTAAGTAAGTAATGCATGTCAGGTAAAGGTGGTATTCTGAATTTAACACCTAATATCACTATCATCTTTGCTTAGTGCAAAATATTTATCTCCTTCTTAACTCTCTAGATATGATACTCCTTAACCACCTTATGGTTTTAAATACCTACGGTTATTCAAATTATTATGAGCAATTCGTCTAGAAAACTAAGTTAATTTATAAAATAGTACAAATTTATTCGTATTTTTGTCTCATATTAAGAATGTTACTAATCAATCTGCAACTGAATAAATAATAGGATTGTTGGCCTATTAAATAACAAGGGTAAAATAACACCAAAGACCTTACATTCCCAGTATTTGCCCAGAAAAAACTTAACCAATGCTCTGACGCAACTGGACGTGTATTTGCGTCAACAGATTTCTGTGAAGGTGCAGCCAGCCTGGCTCCCTCACTGCTGTTTATCTTTTACTGACGCATATCTCAAAAATATAGATAACCACAAGAACCTTTAAAAGCGAATGAAAACATTACAGTTCATCATTTTTTGGTATATCGTTATCAAGATAGTTGTGTAGGTACTTGGATATAGTTTATTTTCTTCATCTAGTCGTATAATAACAGTGAAAATGAAGGTTTTATCAATAGCGTTGTTTCTGTTGCTGAGTATAGTGTTACAGTCAGTACAGTCACGCCACATACACCCTGGACATCATCACAAGCTACTGCACGATGTAGCCAGCTCCTCGCCGCCCACAGAGGAGTTTAAAAACGTTCCTTCGGTAAGATATGTTCAGTTCATGTTTTGCTAGTTATAATAGACTAAAAATGCTTTGAAGTCGTTTGCTCAGAACTCGACAATTGACCTGTCATTGACCCCAAATTTATAATTTATTTAGCTTTTCAAAAATCGCGCAAGATAACATATTGAGAAATATTATTGATAAAGACTACCATTAAGATTGCTTTAAAAAAAGAACCCGTTCTCCTGCTGCCAAAAAAAAGTTTTTAAACTTGGCCACATAGAAATTAATAATGATATTTGCTTTTTATTGATTCCAGAACCCGATATACTATGGAAGGCACAACCTCGTGCCGGTGAATAGTGTGCTGTACTTCAAGAGCCTGGAGCCCTGCCCGGATGACCAGGAAAGGGATATACTGGGAATATGTAGGGAGCTTTGGGACTAGTCATTTAATTAAATTTAAAGTTGTTTTGCGTAAGTTTTAGGTCAATTTAATTTATGTGATGATTGTTTAAAATAATTTTGAATGTATTTTTGTGAATTAGTTTTTGTCAACGTCTTATGAAATGTAAGTTCCAAATCAGAATCGAACTAAAATTGGTTTGGGTGAATACTATCGAGTCAAACACTTGACTATAGTTGACTCTATCATTTGTTGAAAATATCAACCAAATTGATCAAATATAAATTTGTATTAATTAGCACATATTTAAAGTAATATTTATACAGGGTGTCCAGGAAACAATGGATAAGCTCTGAAGGGCTAATAGTAGAACTAAAGGCAAGCCTAAAAAATAATTGATAAAAAGTATAACCCTAACACTGCTAGAAATAATATGGCGCTTTAAAAAAAAACTTCATATTTTTTTGACTGTGTTCATAATTTTACTCGTAACGAGGTCAAATCATTTAATAACATCATTATTTCTGTGTTAAAATAATTAATATTAACCGCATCAGTGAATAACTATCAAATAAAATAGCTAACTAAAGTATTTTTCTCAAAAAATAATGTTAAACTTTTGATTTGTGTAAAATTTCTGAAGAAATATTTTTGATGCGCAACTTTGAACAGCTCTGGTGTAAAAAAATTATATGAAAGTAACAGTGACCAATGATTTCAAAATATTCCTGGTTTAATAACGTTTTTAAAAAGATGTAATATGTCGTTATTGTAATGAAAAAAGATTGAACTAATGGTATTAGTGTGTAAAATGGGATAATTATTTAGATCTAGCAAAATTATAAAAATACAATAAAACTAAAGAAATATGATTTTCAACTGATATTAATTGCAAAAACATTAGAATAATTGAGAGCAACTGTTCAAATTGTCTGTCCCCATCCTGATGCAGGCCCTACAACTACGAATAAAGGATCTTCAAAAAAATCGCGCGTGTCGTCGATCATTGATTGCAGCGGCCTGAACACGAGCTCGTAGATCTTCATTAAGTTACTGGTTGCCGGTTAAACTCTTCCTTAAAATACCCCCAGTAAAAAGTCTAAAGCGTTTAGGTTTAGGTGGCCTACCTACCTGTTAGGGTAGGTTTCGTCAAGTATGCACATAATGCAACAGCATAGTGTGCTAGACAGCCTTCATTTTGAAGCCAATATGTGTCGCGAAGCTCTTCGGACACGTCTATCAATAAATTGGGTAAGTCATTATGAAGAAAATTTGGATCACTTTCTCCTGTTAAGTTGATTTCTTTGAAGATCCTTTATTCGTAGATGCAGGGTCTGCATCAGGATGGGGACAGACAAATTGAACAGTTACTCTAAATTATTCCAATGGGTTTGCAATTAATGTCAATTGAAAATCATATTTCTTTAGTTTTATTGTATTTTTTTAATTTTGCTAGATCTAAATAATTATCCCATTTTACACACTAATACCATTAGTTCAATCTTTTTTCATTACAATAACGACATATTACATCTTTTTAAAAACGTTATTAAACCAGGAATATTTTGAAATCATTGGTCACTGTTACTTTCATATAATTTTTTTACACCAGAGCTGTTCAAAGTTGCGCATCAAAAATATTTCTTCAGAAATTTTACACAAATCAAAAGTTTAACACTATTTTTTGAGAAAAATACTTTAGTTAGCTATTTTATTTGATAGTTATTCACTGATGCGGTTAATTTTAATTATTTTAGCACAGAAATAATGATGTTATTAAGTGATTTGACCTCGTTACGAGTAAAAATATGAACACAGTCAAAAAAATATGAAGTTTTTTTTTTAAAGCGCCATATTTCTATCAGTGTAAGGGTTATACTTTTTATCAATTATTTTTTAGGCTTGCCTTTAGTTCTACTATTAGCCCTTCAAAGCTTATCCATTGTTTCCTGGACACCCGGTATATTAAAATACAGTTGACAGGGTTAAATGTACATAGAGTAGTTACGAGAAAGTTTCGCTAGTGAATATTAGGTTAATAAATGTGATATAAAAGATCTGTAGATTATATAAAAAAAAAGTGTTTAAAAAGACCTTTGTTTTAATAATTGATTGTTAGAACCTATATTTTCCTAAGTCCTAGAAATGTTCATGGTAACATGTGGTTTAATGGTATTCAAGGTTTAATGACCTTCCCCTATTAATTTATAAATGGAAAATATTATGAAATCAAAAACGAAAACACAAAGAAGGAATAGTTACTGTCCAATCATTTTTGAAGTATCTTTTACTATTTATTAATTGAATTTAGTAAATAGTAATTCCCATGGAAGTGGGAAGGGCGTGTACCACGGTATGTAGTTAGTTATTTTAAAGTATGTATGAAAAAAAAAACATGTTATTAGTAAAAGTATATTTTAACACAAGCACAGATTCATAATTTAGTTACAATTAAAAGTAAAAGTTTATGATTTTTATTCCAGAAAACAAAAAACACATTTTGCGTCCAAAGTTTAAATATATATCATTATCTGAAACAATTGTAAATTTATTTTTAGCTGTAAGTGTCTGAGAACTTAAAACAGGTGTAATCATCGCACATACATTGCTTAGGTACCTACATAACATGGTATTGTATTGGTTTCATGAACTTAGAAAACATCAGAAATTACTAATGATACTGACTACTAAACCACTCTTTTTTGTAAAATATGTACTTACTAGTGGCCGCCCGCGACTCCGTTCGCGTGGAAGTCGGTTTCCCGTGGGAATGAGATGTTTTCCCGCGGTAAAAAGTACCCTATGTGTTATTCTGATGTATAACCTATATTACTGCAAAGTTTCATCCAAATCCATCCAGTAGTTTTTACGTGAAAGAGTAACAAACATCCATCCATCCATCCATCCATCCATACATCGTCACAAACATTCACATTTATAATATTAGTAGGATTACAAATTGAAATTATACATTGACTTATTTTATTTTATATTTTAATATTCTTTACCTGTCTGCGAGTTGGCGTTTTTACATTGCATCCAAAATGCAGAAAAAAATAGCTTTGTAATGATTGTAAGATACAGATATAAGTCAATCTGCATTGTCTCTTTCTTAAATCTCGAAGAAAACCTTTTACGCGCAATTTTGTTTTTGTTTATCAACTCGCAGTATAAATAGTAAAAAGATACTGCAAATAACTAACGTCTTGCTAGCGTATTGTGATCGTCGTTCGAGCGTAGATAAAATTATCAGTCAATCGACTTGCATATCATACCTCTGCGGCATCACATGAGCGACGCGGGCGGCAGCGTGACCGCGCCGTGGCCTGACAGCGAGGACGGCAGCGCTGCCACGCCGCGGATCCATGCGCTGCGCTCACAGCAGTACGACTACACGCTACAATCATACCTCGTTGTTGTGACCCCTGCGGCGTCACATGAGCGACGCGGGCGGCAGCGTGACCGCGCCGTGGCCTGACAGCGAGGACGGCAGCGCTGCCACGCCGCGGATCCACGCGCTGCGCTCACAGCAGTACGACTACACGCTACAATCATACCTCGTTGTTGTGACCTCGGCGGCGTCACATGAGCGACGCGGGCGGCAGCGTGACCGCGCCGTGGCCCGACAGCGAGGAGGGCAGCGCTGCCACGCCGCGGATCCACGCGCTGCGCTCACAGCAGTACGACTACACGCTACAATCATACTCGTTGTTGTGACCCCTGCGGCGTCACATGAGCGACGCGGGCGGCAGCGTGACCGCGCCGTGGCCTGACAGCGAGGACGGCAGCGCTGCCACGCCGCGGATCCACGCGCTGCGCTCACAGCAGTACGACTACACGCTACAATCATACCTCGTTGTTGTGACCTCGGCGGCGTCACATGAGCGACGCGGGCGGCAGCGTGACCGCGCCGTGGCCCGACAGCGAGGAGGGCAGCGCTGCCACGCCGCGGATCCACGCGCTGCGCTCACAGCAGTACGACTACACGCTACAATCATACCTCGTTGTTGTGACCCCTGCGGCGTCACATGAGCGACGCGGGCGGCAGCGTGACCGCGCCGTGGCCCGACAGCGAGGAGGGCAGCGCTGCCACGCCGCGGATCCACGCGCTGCGCTCACAGCAGTACGATTCTACGTTGTTCAGCGCGCGCATGTAGATTGTTGTTACGCCACCTAGCGGATTCATAGGAAAATAAAGTTTAAATAAATTAAAAATGCGATGAAAAAAAAATAGAAAGACAGTAGCGACGTCCTACATAGACCGAATAGCATCCTAGTAAAGGGGTTATTGCGTAGACTAACCTTTCGCTTTTAAAGAGTGTCAATATTATAAAATCTCTTTTAGATTATATCTTTAATATTAAAGATTCCCTTAGAAAAAATCTAGGTACTTTATGGTCCAATATAGGAACTTACGTAACTAACAATCATTATTTGTTTGGGATTAAAAGAAGTCAACTTAACGGGTTCGCGATATTATTCTGTTATATGTCTAATTTATTGCATTGATTTTACTTCTTTTCCGAGAAATCTTAGCACGCAAAAACTAGGAAGGGCCTTGTTTCTTTAGTCATCGTAAGTGCCTGTTTATTGTTTTTATCAAATAAGTATAACATATCTTTGTAGCACTATATCTGATAAGAAAGTCAATGTGCAGTAATAGATAAATACTTATTTATCCCACTGGTTATCGTATTGTTTGAATCTGACATTGATATAGGGAAATCAGAAGTGCAACCAGTGAGGATACTGGTGTAACAAGTGTTTAAGACCTTCAGTAACACTTGAAATAATTATGATTATCATTTTCAATAACGTATTTCTAAGTAAAGAAAAACTACGCGATGCTGAAGAATATTGTCTTGGATTATTTTCCAGGTGGTTGTGTTCCGAGGTACGCAAGGTGACATACCTATAATACAGAGTTGTGTCCCGAGGTACGCAAGGTGACATACCTATAATGGAGAGTTGCGTTCCGAGGCACGCAAGGTGACATACCTATAATGCAGAGTTGTGTCCCGAGGTACGCAAGGTGACATACCTATAATGCAGAGTTGTGTCCCGAGGCACGCAAGGTGACATACCTATAATGCAGAGCTGTGTCCCGAGGTACGCAAGGTGACATACCTATAATGCAGAGCTGTGTCCCGAGGTAGGCCAGCGCGTGTCCGTGGCGGGGGATGGACATGTCGGTCTCGTGGCGCCAGCGCCGCTCCGTCCAGTCCCACACGTCGATCGCGCTCACACTGCTCGCCGTCTTGTCCTGTATATACGAATACTTCAGATTTTTTCTGGCTAATCAAATACTATATAGGCTGTTATTATACTACTCCTGACGCTGCCACAAATACTGCTACTATTATGCCGTTCTAAGTTTTTCATTATATGAAAATTCGCAGTTACCCATACAAATTGTTGACCAAGTTGGCTTTTAACTGTATAGACATATGCCTTGTATTGAAAGCATTGTTATATGCATGACATAAGCAAGCGATACAGTCACAAAAGATCCATGCTTTTACTGCATGCTTGTCTTTTAAAAGATAAAGTTAGGAATAGGTCTGAAACCTTAATTTTATGTTGAGGTCAAAGATTTAAACTGCAAGCATACTATTGTGGTCGTTAGAAGCAATATTGTGTGGTTTCAGTCGCCTTGTTTTTAATCAAGATAAAACATCAGTTAGAGTAATATTCCATAAGGAGCCAAGCGCTCAGCTTAACGTGAATTATTACTCACTATTTGTTGTTACACTAATTACCTTTTCAGTTGTTTTCCCTGCTCCACCAATAATATACAATTTGTCATTCATAGTGAACATAGTCGCGAAACATCTTGGAAACCTCAGACTATGTATTTGTGTCCATCTGCCGAAGATAACGTTAACAAAAGATTAATACGAAAAAAAACCTTTCATATTTAAAGAACTTATATTGTATAGGATGTTTTATTCTTTAATTTATGGTGTAATGCTTTTAATAATCAGATATGTGTGTGATAAAACCTTCAACTTGAATTAAAGTATTATGATAAACATACACTTTAAATACACTTCATCAAACGCTAGACATTTACATAATCTACCTTATGATAGTTGTACCTATATACTTTATTGAACCTGTATTTTAAACTTTATTTTTCTTGATAATATTTTATCTTTATAATAATGTTTAAGAAAGGTGACCACCATGATATCAACAATTATAGACCTATATGTTTGTTACCGGTCTTTTCTAAACTATTGGAACTAGCTTTAAAGTCCAGAATACTAGCTTACTTTGAATCAAATAATTTGTTAACAGACTGTCAATATGGATTCAGAAAAAATAGATGCACAGAAATGGCCATTAGGAACACGATTTACTATGTATTAGAAGCTTTGGATGGGTCGCAGAAGGTACTCAGTATTTTCTGTGACTTATCAAAGGCGTTTGACTGCTTACAACACACCATTTTAGTTGATAAACTGAAATTCTATGGGTTTGCAGGTAAAGAGCTCTGCATTCTAGAATCTTATCTGCAAAATAGATTAAATTTTGTCAGTATTAACCAGACCATTTCCGACGAAGTCAAAGCAGATATAGGTGTTCCGCAAGGCTCCATCTTGGGACCTCTACTATTCTTAGTGTACATAAATGACTTGGCAAACAGTATTCCTAAATGGGCCATAGTCACACTATTTGCCGATGACACTCATGTCGGTATAACTGATAAATCGGAAGAAGGCCTATTAATTAAAGCAGATCAAATTTTAAACGTTTTAGAGCAATGGTTTAGAGCTAACAGCATAATAATGAATGCAAATAAAACGAATATACTGAGATATAGATCTAAGCACTTAAAAGCTGAAAGTACTAGCGATAAGGTAGATATAAGTAGTGATGTAAAATTTCTAGGCTGTGTACTTGACTCGACAATTTCATTTGAAAGCCACATTGATAATATATGTAAAAAACTAGCCAGTGCAAACTATGCACTTTTCAAATTAAGATATATAATCGATAAAGCAACTCTTATATCTGTGTACTATGCCTACTGTCATTCGATCATCAACTATGCTATTACAATTTGGGGTAACTCTGTACATGTGAACAGAGTACTTATCTGTCAAAAACGATCAATAAGAATTTTAAATGGCCTACAGAGACTAACATCAGTACGAACATATTTTAAAAAGTTAAAGATAATGACAGTAATATCTTTATATATTTACAAGGCGCTTCTAGAAATTCATGAAAGAAATGACATACCAAAGAGAATGCAAATACACAATTATAATACACGACATAAAGACAAATTAGTCCTTCCAAAAACTAGACTCGTCAAAACGTACAAATTAGGTTTAAGTTTTAAAATTGACATGTATAACAAATTACCCTCTGACATTCGAAAATTGACATTCCATGAGTTTAAAAACAAAATAAAATCATTTTTTCAAAACAATCCTTACTATTGTGTTTCGGAATACATGTCCTGTACATTTTTTGAAAATGAATTCTAGGTTGTGTTAGATTTAAGTTAAATTTTAGTTTTTGACATATATTTTTTAATTTTGTTTGTTTATAGTACATTGAATTATATTATTTTATTTTTTTGATTTATATTGAATGTTTATTATTACTATTATTATTTTCTATATTTAAATTTTATGTTTGAGTTAATGTAATTTCTTATTGAATTATAAATTGTAAACTTGACATGCCAAAATTATGCAATGTAATATCTGGTGCAATAAATTGATTTTGATTTTGATTTTGATAAATAGATGTAGATAAACATTTAATTTAATCTACGAGAATATCTATTTTTATGTTTCGTAGGTTTTTTTTTACTTACATATTTTTTCTGATATATAAATCATCAACTGCTTAACTAAAATGTACCTAATTGAAAAGTAGTTTAAGAGTATTTACAGTTATTAACTCCATATTTTTTTATCCAGAAGTACAAGGTTCGATTTCCACCGGGGCATACCAGTACAATTAATGGTCTTAACAAGTCCATATTCTCCTTTGAGGTCCTAACAGTAATCGTTAAGGGCCCTTAGTAACTGAAAACGGCAGAATTAGCCGTTTTCTATTAGCTTTTACTATTTTTTTATATTGTTTTCTATTTTTTTTACTTACAAAATAAACGATATTTCGCACTGAATACTTCAAATATATAATAAAGAACGTAAATGTGATGGGAGGACTGTTTTAAAAACATGATTGGAATAATTTTGCTCGATAGAAAAAATCCTGAAGTCACCCCTAAATTTTCATATAAATGCACATTAAGACGGTGTTTTACAATAATAAGTCTTATAAAATCGCAAACTGATAGACTTTTACCTTTTCTATTTCGTGACTGTTTTAGATTTCTGAGAAATTGAACATTTTATTAACATTTTGATAAATATTGTGTTTGGCGCTTACGCCACTTAATTTCGAGGCCGTTGATTCTATAGGAACCGCGTTCCCCAACTCCCCCGCCTAAGGCGTAGAATCGTAGCGAAATCTGAATTTTCGCTGTCCGCCTAACCCCCCTTAATCAAGACCAATACCCCTTTATCACGAAATCACGTTGTCTCTCACCCAAACCATCCTTTCTCATTTCTTCTCCTCAGTACTCACTCGTCATTATTAGAGTTGTAGCACTCGACCACCTTGCAGACCGGGTTCCGCTTGTCGCCGGTCATGCCGCCAGCCACCCAGATGTACTCGCGGTACTTCACCGCAGCCACCGCCATGCGCGCCAGCGACATGGAGCGCACCTCGCTCCACGAGCAGCTCTTGTAGTCGAAGCGCTCCACGGAACGGAGCACTCTTTGGAGAAACATAAAAGATGCCATGCCTTATTTTCAGATAAAGCCCTATTATTTTGAGAGAGAGTGTGTCTATGAAACGGGATTAATAACCTCTATAAACAGTCTACGTATTATGTAAAGTTAAATGTAGTATAGTTCAAACCAAAATTAATTCGTTTGAATAGAAAAAGGATTTGACAGCTGCAGTCCACTCAAAATGGGTTAATTCAAGGTTAATCCTTAGTTAATCCTTCCATAGTAATGCCTAGAGGCTTGGACTAAACTAAGGAGTTATTTCCAACCTGCCCTTCTTATCCTGCCCCCCTATGGCGTACAGCGCCATCCTATGGACGACCAAGCCGAAGTTCTTCCTGGGCACGGCCAGGCCTGCTTCGCTGTGCCACGACCTGCTCACCGGCTCCAAGCTCCATACTGTAGACACCACCACCGACTTGCCGTGGACATCATCGTCGCGAGGGTCTGCACCCCCTGAGAAATAACACATTTGAAGCTAGAAACCTGTAAACTTTAAAACATTAAGTATTTTGCAGTGCCTAAAATCCCAAAAATATAATTACCAACAAGATAAACCCTTCCTTTCAAAAAAGCGATTGAGTGATGGTGTCGTGGCTCGGGCAGTTCGCCCACTACTTCCCAAACATTCGACACTGGGTCAAACCTAAAAGAAAAAATGCTTATGAAAATATGAAACATGAGCCCTTTAAAATGCTTGAGAACAAATAAATACTTAGTGAGTCAGTCAACTCTACATTTGAGGAAATAGTATAATTAATATTGTTTACAGATTAAAAAACTTTTTTTTGCGACTTAGATCTTCTTAAAACTCAATACCCTTTTTACTTCTTGTCAATCTTAAGCAAACCAACCTATAAATATCTTTGCCCGTGTTTTTGGAGACGCCGTACATGGTGTGCGGGTCGATGCCCCCGAACACCAGCACCGTCTCCCTGTCCCAGTTGAACAGGGATCCCTCCACCATGTAGTTCTTGCTGGTCGGGCCTAGCACCGAGTGGGACAGCTTATTCCTGAATTCATTAGAGCTTTTCAATGTTAAAATAATCATATTAATCAACTAACCTAAGTGTGATGACTTATTGGTACTTCACTCTTCTTTTTATATCGCGTTACGAATATGGTTTTGTTGCAATAAGGATTTTATATGGATGACACTACGGGAAAAAGATATGAAATTTGGAATATAACCAAATAATAGTAAGGTTTTGCAAGTCCCATTCTAAGTGTTACATTAAACTGAGTTCCCATTATCAAAGAGTTCAACGCGGACGTCAGCTACACTTAAAACAAATAAGTTAAATTTATTTTAGTAATAATTTAATTACCTCTTTTTTCAAACTTTTATAAAAAACATATTTATCAACCCATTTCTTATCAAAACAAATAGCAAAGGCTCACATCTTCACCCTTGCCAACGACTCCTTCGACTGGTTGAACAGCGATATCTTCGGACTGAAGACCTCGTTTTCCGACAGCCTCTGTGCGTCGGCGCCGGAGTGCGGGGGGCGCGGGGACCGCGGGGGGGAGGACGACTGCTCCGAGCGGGCCGACGACGGGGATCTTTGGTCCCTTGTTAGACAAATATTTAAATACTAGTGGCCGCCCGCGACTCCGTTCGCGTGGAAGTCGGTTTCAAGTATAAGTAAAAAGTACCTACCCTATATGTTATTCTGATGTATAACCTATATTACTGTAAAGTTTCATCAAAATCCATCCAGTCGTTTTTACGTGAAAGAGTAACAAACATCCGTACATCCATCCATCCATACATCCATACTCACAAACTTTCACGTTTATAATATTATAGTATGACTTTTAGTATGTGTTGGGTATAATTCGTAACTTGATACAATGTTTTATTACACATGGCAAATAAGGACGAAAGAGTAATGTTTGTGAATTGGAAATAAAATCTTACCCTACGCCAGCCAATGCAGCAGTGGCCGCCGCTAGGAACGTTGCAGCCACACTAGGCCTTTTTGTTTCCACCTGGAAATATTATTCTGTAAGACATTTGTCTAATTCTTTTCAAAGCTACATTTCGTTTTCGGAAAAAGAAGTACTCATAGGTTTTGAACTTGAATTGAAACTGAAAGAGTTTTTACCAAATAATTCCTTAATTAGATGTTTTTTAACATAATAAATATCACTAACTCGTTCTACGGTGTCATTGCTGGACTCGTCGGGGTTTTTCTCTTGTGCTACACATGGAAGAAGAGGCTGCATCTGCTCCGTCTTTATCATAAAGGTTCGATTAAGAAATGGAAATGTTAAACCTTAAAAAAAAAATTGGTAAAATCTATGTCATGCTTTTTTATGGTATTGGTAAGCGAAACAACAAGCAACCCTTTTACAACTTTATGTAAAATCGTGAGAGAGAGAAAGGGGGTACTTAAACCCTGTAGAATAATGTTAATCTAATAGCCAGTAATTTTATTAATTTTTCTTACAACACAGTCTTACATTTATCAGAAATCATTTAGACTCTTAGCAATGTCCTCAAACAACACTCATAATTCTGAACAATAGGCAAAAATATTTACGTGGAGTAAGTTTCGTTGTGGATTTTGGGTGGAAGTTTTGGGTGGGTTCCGTAAATGTGACATGATGTCCTTCGTTCTCGTGGGACTGGTGCGGGTCGGGCTTCGAGGGGGCTTGGCCTTGACGTTGGAAGATGAGCGCTTACGTGTCTGAAATAAATGGAAGGGGGGGCTACCGCGTAACTAGCGTCGATTTGAACTCGACGTCGACAACTGTTTTCATTGGCTAGAGACGCGCCATTGTTAACAATTTAGCCAATGAAAACAGTTATCGACGTCGATTTCAAATCGACGCTAGTTACGCGGTAGGGGGCCAGGTCATTGTGGAATCATCGTACTGCTGTACACACTTAGCGTGATCAATGGTAGGTACGGGCGTTTTTTTTACTTAGTTAATTAGTAATAATAGTAAATATGACCTTATAAACCATTACGAAGAAGGATAAAGCTAGGGTGGTGTCAATCTGCTTGATTTTGCCATACAAAATTTCTATTTACAAAGGATGTGGGACCAACTTTTGACAGAAAATTTATGAGAAATTTTTTAACAGTGCATTAACATCATCAAAATATTTAAATACAAAAGCATATAAAATCCATTATAGTTTAAATTCCAGAATGATAGTCAACTCGCAAATAGCAAAAATGTATTATAGCAACAACAAATCGTCAATTTCTAGACTAACTTTAGCAAACAAAAATTATACGAAAGTCGAAATTATTTCACGATCTGTATCTTTATTTGTACCTTTTCAATTCCACATTTATTTACCGTCTGTGACCCCGGAGACTGCGGCGAACCCTGGGAGGTCGGCGACTTCATCATGGCTACCAGCGGCGGCATGCTCGGGTAGGCTGGTGGTTCAGCACTGCTGTTCCTGCGACGGCGGTTGAGCACCTCTTGCATGGTGGCGTCCATGTCCAGAGGAGAGCGGGTCGAGGATAGCGGCGAGTTGCTTTCTTGGTAACGCTGCGGTAAATTTATCAAGTATCAACGTTTTTAATAGGATAGCTGTTTTTTTTTCTAAATATGTTGGAAACGTGTTTAATGAAAACTTTGAGACTGACAACAACGTGTTCGATGTAGTTCTATACGTAGATAAACCTAAATGGAATATTAAAACATCGCAATTTAGTTATTGTTATAGTTGCATGATTTGGTCTAAATACAATTGTAAAAATTTGTACAATTTACACAACTGTAAAGCATCCAAATTAAATTTGGCTAACATTGGCCATGCGCAACTTTAATTTAATTCTAACTAAACTATCTTTCGTTTTGCCAACAGCTAAATGACTGTTCCCGTGAAAATCATCGCAGTAGAGAGTAGCTATAGTGTTATATTCTATCCATTTACCAAACTTTATCTGAATCCGTTCGGCCGATCTTGTATGATCGATTACCAAATATTTAAACTTTCTACATTTATAATACTTGTAGGATACACCTGTAAAAGGACGAACCTTCCCTTTACTATCTAAAAATTCGTTCGCAGGCTGTTCTCTGTCACCCGACAGCATCCTTAAGGAGTTTGGCATCTGGAAGTCCATCTTTGGTCTTCTTGGATCGCTATCACCGCGCAACCCACCTAATTCAACAATACAGTTCATTTCTAATCTAAAAGTGTGAGTCATTGCAATAGCTAAGCACGGAGGAATTCACGACGTCTAATAGTCATGGTTCAATTAGTTTTTTCACATCAAAAAACCAATTCTTCCGGTTGTTGACCTCGAACGTTGAACAAAGTGAATTACCTAATCTATTATAGACTTGAACTTTCGTAAGTTTGAAGTGTTACTTCGATTAAACTTTAAAGTTGACGTTGAAGTAGTATACTTACCAGGAACATCTTCACTTCTTCTTACTTGTGGGATGTTTGACATCATTTCAAACATCTCATCCTTCGGAAGCATAAACTGCTCGAGGTATGTCAAAAAATCTTTATATGTAACATGGTTCTGGAAGCCAATCATCAAAACTTTTTACAAAGCCATAAAAAAATATTTTAGTTCGCATACATAGACTATTATACTTACCCTTTCTTCTCCAATCCAGTTTCTCTCTATGGGCTCAGTCAAACCCAAAACATCGATCCAGTGGTAGTAATTCTTAGAGTTATTGCCATACCAGTATTTTATTATAACATACCTACAAATGTAATACAGTTAATGTTTAACGTCATTACTGTTTTAGTTCATTAGTTAGTTAAATCAACTTACGCTAGTCCATCGTCGACCATTTGTTGTACTTCTGGATCATTGACAATCTCGAGAATTTCTGCGTTGTCTGGGTTCCTTCTGATATCGACAAGTTGCCACGGAGAAATCAGGCCAAATCGGACGCATGACATAACATCTACCACAGCGGATTGGCGTTCATTCCAGTCAGAAAACAACCATCTCACTCCAGCCATTAATACTTCTATCTCGCTACAATGATAACAAAATAGCAACATACATATTTTAATAGAATTTATTACTAAATTGCAAACTTAGTTTTACCTTGACACACAAATATTATTGGACTGCAACAAAGCTATCAGCTCTTCCAAATCCAATTCGAGGAAGTCTCTGGAAGCCACTAATGGCAGGAAGAATTTCATGATGCGAGGTATCTAATAAAAGTAAAGGTATTTTCAAAAGACGCCAGAAACAGTGTCAAAACAGTTGCATAGAACCTGTATCCGCGGGAAGACTGATTACGCTTGCAGCAAAGTAGTAAATAGCCTAAAGATGACAAAAAAGAGTGCTACTAACTGACCATCATATCAACAACAGGCTTGAGACCTCTTGTTCTTGCTTCTCGACACAGGTAATGAGCTGTATCTTCAGTGAATACGTCTTCGTTGACAATAAACGCCCAGCATTGGTCTTCTAAATCTGGCGTTTATACATATTAATTTTAGTGTAGACCGGTCAAAACGTAAGCCTTTGGTAATTGTATTTTTTGGTATTCTTTCTTTTTTGATTAAAAAAAACAATGTATTTAAATGGCTTGTACCTTTAACACCTAAATATTGGGCGGCCAATAACAAATCCAGAACGTTGGTTCTTTTGATCGTTTTCATGCTGTCATTTCCACCGAGAACCATCCATTCGTATAATGTGTAGAAGGCTTCTGGTGTTACGTTTTCCTACGATAAATATTAATAGAAAACATGGCTAAGAATTGTTAAGGATTATGATATGTAGTAGTCAAAATTATGCTGATTGAATTCCCTCAAGTACGATAACGTTTGGCTAAAACACTACTCGTGTATACAAATTACAAGTTTAATGACAACAAAGAAACGTTAAAACTAACCTACCTACATGGTTCTAAAAATATAACTTTTTTGTATAGACCTAATGAAAAAATATTTTTGCATGAACTCTTTCACTCACAATTGGTAACTGAAATTTATTGCTTGCCATCTCATCAAAAAATGGGGAATAGATTTGCAAAATAATCCGATGACAGTGAATCTCCTCATCTCCAATGTAAACTATGGTGTCTGTGTTTCTAAAAAAATATTATCAATTGATTTTGACCTTATGTTTTATATATTTCTTAAACATTTCTTACATATGATTGTGGATCCTCCTGTAAAACTCCTGAAACATATCCTGCTTTTTGGGCAATTGTATCCTTTTCCAGTCAATTGGCTCAGCGTAATTGTAGCCCAAGCTTTTTAAGTCTTTCCCATCTGGAGTGTCAGGAATCTTGTCTCGCATATCCCTTTTCGGTTTTGCCGGTTTACAATTACAACAACTTTGTTTTTCTTCTCCTGCGATATTTCTACAATCGTAATCAGTGTGTTCTTGTCCACTTGCCTATAAATCGAGAATATCTATAAGTTCAAGATCTTTAACTGAATACGTAGGATTATAATTTATAGTGGATTCGCTTACTAAATGTACAGCAGCCTGTCCAGATTGACCCCCCTCAAACTTCACCTGGATTTTGGCTTGGGTTGGATCAGCAAGGAGAACTCCCACAGTTGAAGATTGAAAAACCACCTTTATTTTTTATATTTATTAGATTATATCATTTTATTTTTAACCTTTAACAACTATACTATCATAAGATTAATCAATATGTAACATATGCGTTTAACGCATAATGCCTATCCTGTTAATATTGTGGGTCAGGTTTCATACATAGGTTCATTTTAAAAACCAGTGAGTCAAATATATTGAGATACTATTAAATAGGTCTTATTTTTAATAATTTCTTTTACCAAGTTAAAACTATGGATACAGAAATTAATTTGGGACAAAAAGTATTTAAAGCCAGTTCTTACCTGATTAGACTGAACCTTCAGGTTACCGCTGGGTGTCGATTGAAAAGGAAATGAGGCATTTTGGTTTTCAGGATCAGCACTTGTTTCACTGAAAAAGGAATGATAGAATTCGGTTCTTACACTTTCGATATAGAAAAATTTGGTATATTAGTGAACCACTGTAAGGGGATATTTTAGGGTTGATTTCCTTCAGTAGGCAACCAATTTAAATTTATCAAAAGAACACGTTTTGGAAAGTTAGCCTTATTTAGAATGTGTTCTAAATCAGTCTTTTGTACATTCGCTATAACTTAATGGACGCTTACTTTGGGTCTCAGCAATTGTTTGATGAGAAGCAGCATCATATGATATTGATGTGTTGATCAAACTAACCTCGTATTATCAGTGTAAGATGACATCGCTTTAGTACCATCATCAGTGTCGCGCTCTTGTTCGCTTCTTTTCAAATAATCCGTTGCAAATTTTGATCCATATGTAATAGGCATGTTTGTTTTCGTTGCTGCTAATCTATTTTAATCAGAATATTTATTTAAATCGAAATCCCCAATTTCACGTGATGTTAATTTAATTAATTAAATTAATTTCAAAAGGTACCTGGCAAAGGCTTTTTAGAAAAAAAAATATGAAGACAGAACCTTGAAAATAGAATACTATAAATAATTACATGTTACCTATTATCGTTTGGCATCCAAGATATATAAGACGTGTTGGTCAGTTCCTGCGCATATTTGGCGACACCATCACCATAACAACCGTATATGGTCTCTCGCACTTTCTCTTTTGTCAGTAATTTACTGCTTTGTTTGACCAAATCTAAGGCTGCTAAAACAATTATCATACTTTATTAAATATGAATGCTATATCCTTTTAGGATTCCATCTTTTTCATAGACATTTTAGCAAGTAAGCCTTTCTTTTTTGGTTCAACACACTACTGTAAGACATAGAAAGTGGCCAATAGTGGAGTGGTGGATATTTATCCTTACTCATCCCTTAAGAAGCCCGCGGAAGGAAAGGTTAATACTACCCTTTATAACGAATCGACAGTTGAATGTGATGGGATCCTTACAGGATCATGGTATATATCGTAGCCTGGCAGTAAATAGCTACTTAAAGAAAAGTATATAAGTCGTGGTTTAAGAGTATATAAGAAGATTATACTCCTACATTTGTATCAAAAAGACAGTCAACTCACAAAAGTCACTGCGGCTTGAAGTGAGGTCGGAGAGGGAATTACTTCTGTGGAGTTTTGGCTTAATCGTAATCGTGTACTCCTCTAAGAATGAGCCCAGAGCTTTGAACCTTTTCTTTTGGGGATAACCTGAAATTCTATAGGAGATTCGGTTGAAAATAGAGCACTTTGATTCCCAAAATAAAACTGACCGCCGAACTTATAGATAAGGTGATAATAGGTGGCTTAGGTTGAAGGATAGGCTAGATTGTTGAAGACAACAAAATAACTAAACATAAAGTTCACGTAGCAATACACGCTTCCAAAGGCTGAAACGTGAAGAGAGAGCCATCGTCCAAAAGGGAATTCGTAGAGTTACTGACACAAAACCGTATTTACCTAAGTTCCTGCATAGCTGTTTTATTAAACATAAAAAAACGTAATAATTTAGTACTATTTTTTATAACATGTAGGTGTGTACATTACACCTATATCCATCTGTTCTCGCTCATGATGTAGGTAGGTACTTACTTTTTAGATCGAATGCACGTGTACTCTCTGTCATTTGATACAAAACCTCTGTCGTTTACCTACATAAAAACGTTATACGATGTTATAAATTGTTGGCAATCATGGTTCTACATACTTAAACAACTTCATAAAATAATTAACTATGTTAAAAGAGGTAAATTTTCATAAGATATGGATACTTTATTTTAAATACTCAATGGAATAATCTTTCAAATTAAACTACTTAACTATATCACAATCGGTCCATCTAGGAGCTCTATAGCCCTTTTTTTGGTCCGGGATAAAATAATTATTTTCAAAATTTGTAAACAATGTCTAAGGTTAAAAGCAATGTAATTATTTTGTACAAACTTACTTACGTTTTCAGTACTAGACCACTTTTGCATTTCAATCTCACTAAACGAAAAATACAAAAACAACGACCATATTTTACTAAATAATATTTTTATTAATATTAAAATTTGCCAAAACCCCGTTTTGTGACTTTGCTGCAAAAATGACAGCAATAAAAAGTAATGACATTTCTGACATGACAACCAATTTATTTAATGTCAATGGCAAAATTATCATAAACAAACAGCACAACATTATAATAAGTACAAAAAGTTTACTTTTCGTTTTTTTACCAGGAAATTATTTTTTTTATGTACCATGTCATTTTATATTATTTTGTTTATTATATAAAGCAATTAGACAAAACTCGGTAAGAAAAACGCATGTTACAAAAACTTTTTTAGTTTATTCCAGTTTTTCACAGAATTTAAAATTGCTTATGAGTCTAGAAATGCCTGTCTAAAAACATATTTATTAGTAACTAGTGGCCGCCCGCGACTCCGTTCGCGTAGAAGTCGGTTTCCCGTGGGAATGAAAAGTTTTCCCGCGGTAAAAAGTACCCTATATGTTAATCTGATGTATAAGCTATATTACTGTAAAGTTTCATCAAAATCCGTCCAGTAGTTTTTACGTGAAAGAGTAACAAACATCCATACATCCATCCATCCATCCATCCATACATCCTCACAAACTTTCACATTTATAATATTAGTAGGATAGCAAAGAAACAAGTAACAGATGTTCTTAGATCTTGTTCCGTTGTTTAAAATTAATCACATCACAACATGTAAAGGTGTTCTACCTACTTATCATATTGTACGCGTAGGTATTTAACTAATGCATATACTTCGACTTTAGTTCGACAGAAATATATTTTTACAGTAATCTCATAGGATCTTGTAGTTGTTCATGAGCAGATAGGTATCTAAAACTTCTTAACCAAAGAATAATTCTAAATGATAGATATCATAGTGTAACATATTATATACTAATCAAGTCAGAGCAGGAAACATGCACCACCTAATTGAGCTATAAGTAAGACTTAAATAAAATATACTTTCGTTAATTTCTTTGTAATAGACATTGGATCCTATACAAATATTGTATTAGGGTTTACCCACAAAAGTTACCGAAGAAAATGTCCTTAAAGATTGTCGTATTAACTCGTCTAAATATATTTATAACCAAACATTTATTTAACTTGACCACTTTTCCGTATCTTACGAAGTATTTGTTTAAAATACACTCAGAGCTACACTTTGCTAAAATTATAAACGATGATTCTCAAATCGTTTCGTTTCTTTTATAATACTGGAAGTGTTACTCGCTTCTTTCGACCTCATCTGGTTAAGGCACGGAACACGGACACGCTAGATGCAGGTTGCAGTGGAAATCTATGGAAGAGTCCGATGTCCATCAATGGACGTAATATGGCTGGCAAAAAATATGGAAAATTGAGATAAAAGTCAAAACACAACATTTCATTTGATTCTTTATTAACATTTTCATGATTAGGACAAGAGTTACTATACCTACCTTTAGAAGCTAAATAAAATCAGGCTGTATAGTGAAGTAGCGAAGTCCTTGCATAGATGGTAACATAAACAGAGTATAAGCATAACTAAAGTACTCGTATAGTTAAGTACACTGGACTTAACCCTTAGAACGTATCCGCGTTGGTTTTCCGCAGTTAATAAAAAACTGTTATCTTTTCCATGCTATCGATCACTTCGCAGTGCGATTTAACCGTACTTATTTGCTTACTCATCGATTCCATTTATTACTGAATAGGTGTGTCCTGTATTTGCAATAGATAAACAATCAGTTTGTAAAGATAACACAGCTAAATCTACCAACAGGATGACCGACGCCGTTTCCCAGTATAACTTCGTTGTAGGAACGTAAGCGACTGCGCATGCGTGAGTCACAGATAAAACAGAGTTCTATCTAAAGTTTGTAATATAAACTAAGAAACCGGCTTGGGGAGAGCAGTTTACCAGCGAATACTAACGGAGCAAGACGACCTGACTATAGATTATAGAGTGCAAATTATTGGAACTTATAAGGTAATTGTTTTATATATATCATTGTTTTATTTATAGGCAATAAATTTTATGCATGCATATATTAAGAAAATTCATGTTGCATCGACCAATAAGATATTTAATGTTAAATGGTTTGCGACTATTATTAAAGATTGGGTTTTTTTAATAGAGGTAAAGGTTTGAATTAAAGTGAACTTTTCCGTAATTAACTGGAATATAAAAATAAAACACGTAAAGCATACGACTCTTTTAAGACACATTATTATTGGAAACCTTTTCAAAGACCACTGTTTTGTATTTAACCATTAGCAACAAGAATTAATAATAACTTCAATAATTTGTGGTTAAAATTAACTAATGTCTTAACACATTATCACTCTTTGTACCTACATGTAATATAAGACCTTGGTATAAAGCTCATTAGGTAATTTTTTTTAGTAAACGCGGGAGCAATCATAATCAGTATAAAAATACTTTTTTTTAAATGTAACCTTGTAAAGTTAGTAACCTTGTAAAATTCAGGTATTAGTATGGTGCACCTTGAATTTTACTTTTCTCTTATTTTATTTTTGTGGTTCAGACATCCCGAGAACGTCTTTTTCTTTTTAACTAAAGCCGATTGAGCCAAGGATTTTGCTTTTTTTGTAGTAGTGAGTTAATCTAGATTGGTATCATTAATCAGATTTATGTGTCAGTTAATATACGTTTAGGTTTCTAAATATTATTTTTTGGTTATACCTAGACCGTATTTTTTAAGGAATTTAAATTTTGATAAAAAAGAATTAAACTAGAGATATATCTACCGCATTTTTTCAAGATATTCCTATCGGTTGATCAAAATCTAAAAACTGTAAAAAAAAATGGCAGAAATGTAAAATAAGATGACGTCGATACCAGTATTTATAAACTGAACTCACCTACCTTGACTTCAGTAGTACCAAATGGAATAGCCTAGATCTTTACATTATGTGTAGGTACCTATATTTGTATTTGTAAAGTAGGTATTATTTATTTATTATAGTAAGATATAGTGATTTACTCCCTTTTTCTTCCATCCATCTATTACTTTATGTTAAACTAGCTTTCATACACTTAACCAACATATCAACTTTTCTTTCCAAGGTTCGTAATAAATTCTCCTTTTTTGCAGCAATGGCCGACAACGACCGCGTAGTTTACCCCGACGAGGTTGATGACGTTAAGAGCAAGGTGACGTCACAAGATGGCGTCGACTCCAACTCTGTAGAGAAGAGCCCCGTGGACAGTAAACAGGAGACTCCGAATCAGAACCCTCAGATATCCACGCGCAATATGATCACGGTGCCACCTAACTGCCCGCCGGGATACGAAATGGACGAAAATGGCATTTGTCGTGAAGTTTTCTAATTGCAGCGTGATTATGATTAGTTTTTTTTTGGATTTTTAAGTTTAAATGTCGAATAATAAGGAAACAATGATGTAAAGGTGTTTGAGTATGTAAATTTCTGAGGAATACTTCAAAAAAGAGTTGTCGATTAGATCGAATACTATTTGTTAAGTACAAAATGCAAAGCAGTTCCTCTATGTGTATTAAATTTAAGGATGTATTTGTCTATAATAAGCAAATTCTAGTTCTCTCTAGCTAAGAAGGTACTATGTATTTTTGTTCTGCCTATTCTTTATGGCATATTATGTTTTATTTGTTTATTTCCAAAACCAGTATTATTATGTTTAGAAAATAAGAATCGGATTACATGTGACTTAAATTTTTCATTAGGTTTTTTTATATTGTAAGTAATCTGTGAAAGAATAAATGTTATTCAGTACATATCTATTGTTTGCTATTTTATTTTAAAAGGTATGAGAATCAAATGAAACGCAGCACATTCTAATAATTAACGATCATTTACTTTAAAATATTCATTATAATTACATAATAATGGCCTAACTCTGTGATAATCAAACATAGGGTCTAGTAAAAAAATTAAATATTTCTTTCTATAACCCTGACCTCATAAAGTATTATTGGTATTCCTACACAAATTATAAATAACCGAGTGTTGCATACGTTTTAACAAATGGCGTGTCGCTCTCGCAGGAGGTTCTGTGGACAAATGATAAACACATTTAATATATTTTTAATTGTAAATTAAATAATATTAAATTTTAGTTGCAACACAGGAAGTTTTTGTTTTTGGCAGCCGGAAATGCCACAATATTCGTTGAATAGTCTTTTTAAAAACACGCATAGCCCTGCCGATCAGAACCTCAGTTTTGCGTACTGTTGGGATGCAGTTTTTTTGGGTTCAAGTACGATCGCACTAAGTTGAAACCATTTAAAAACTTGTGTTTTTAGTTTAATACTATCATTATAAATTAGACTCCAAATTGCTACTACTATATAAGTTTGAGCGTTTAATTGTGAGCTCTACATTTAAAAATATGAAGTACCTCCTTAGTACCTTAAAAGTCAAACAGTTCACTATCAAGTCTCTAACCGATGATGTGTATCTCGTTTTCACTTTAAACTACTAAAATCCGCAAATGTTTATATTATTACTCGCAAACTTAGGTATTTACTTACTCACATTTTATTGATTTTATGATGTTTACAAACTAAGAGTACCTGCAAAAATTGCTAAGCCCTTGATTCGTGATTCGAATATGATATGGAATCGGCGATAAATAATATTGATAAATTTTGATAAAGTTTATGGTTGGTAGTACGCATTCTGAGTTTTTGTCATAGCAATCTTGTAAACATAATTCTCAGAAATTTACCTAAATAACGAGTGTAAAAAGACCACTTCCGAAGCCTGAAACCATGTATTCTGGAGCCTCAATAGTAACTAAATTCACTAACAATATACCCAGAAAACCCAATTTAAAAAAGTTATTAAGGATTGAAAAGTCATATTCGGCGCTTGAAATCATCGCTCACTCATCAACTGTTGGTTCAGGTGCGATTATTTACATTGCAAATTAAATTAAAATCCTATTTAATTTGAAATCATTGCATAATCTGATATTATAAATGCAATTTTGTACAATTACGTAAAATATATTTTTTTACTGTTGATCTTAAAAACAATTGTTTTTGCTCAAAACATAACCAGTACACCTCCAGCAATGCCCAATTTTTGTTTTCGGAAGCAGTTCTTTTACACCCCGTATAGGTTTAGGTATATAAAAATAACAAACGTTTACTTGTAGGGTGTTAAAGGTGATTCCATATTATTCGGTTTTAATGTACTCTTATTTAAGATATATAAAGGTCTATTTTAGGTAACATAAAATATCTCCACAAACTTTATATTATTTGTATCTATACATAGATTCTCTCTTATAATTCAATGATTTTAACTCGTGAAGACTGCTATAACAGTTGAACCGGACTAATTGTTTCCATTGCTTTCGTCTCACATTTTATTTAATTATTTTAGTCTCTCATATGACAGCTTTCATTCGGACAAAGGAAAAACATATTGCGTTTATGAACGAATAAAGGGGCTATCATGGTCTTTTACTACTGCGTTTGTTTTTGACAGAGGCAAAAACTACGAAAGGACACTGCCCTTACTTTATGGAATGCACAGTGGAATACCTACATTTCTCGAATTAAGTAAGTGTTTTGTTTATAAATAAAGCATTGTCACTAAAGAATCAAAGTATTTTATCTACTCGAACAAACACACATATGCAAAACTACTAAAAACAAAAAGGGAAAAAATAAAATAAAAGTGTCTTTAATAAGGAGTGTATTGGGGACTTAGGTAATAAAAAACATATCTTTAAACAGTGTTCATCTATCATAAATACATATATGTAATAACAATACAATAAGATATGAAACAAAATGTTTACTATGGTAATGTTCCTGGGATATTATTATTACTATTTACATAAAAACGACTAAGCGTGCATTTATTTAAAACTACTTAGATACCTATTCAAATTACTCACATCTAAGCAAAAGTCTTTGCTAATCTGCCAAATACTTATAAGTAATTTTGGACTACTTATTGGGAATTTGCTCTTTTACACACATAAAATTAAGTCGAAGTGTAATTGAAGAGTAAACTTAAAACAAACCAAGTCAGAAAAAAATATAACCAAGCACGTTTCACACAAATCGTCACAACATGCTAATAACACGGTAAGTACAGTCTACTTACTCGTCCTCCCACGGACACACGTCGTTCCGCTTGTTGTCGCGGGCGACGCGGGGGGGGCGCGACGAGCGCGGGGCGCGCGGGGAGCGCGGGGAGCGCGGCGGCGGCTCGTCGTCGGCGCAGTCCTCGCCCTCGGCCAGCGGCGCCACCGCGCGGCACGGCTCGCTGCCCGCGCGCCGCAGCGAGCCCCCCCCTCTAGTCTGTTCACTGTGGGCCCGCGTGAGCTCGCCCTTCACTCGCACCACGTCACTCGCGGCACTGAGCTCGCTGGGCGCGCGGCTGACCCCGCTCCGCCGCTCGCTGCTGGAGGCCACGCTGTGCTCGCTGGACGCCCCGCTGGTGGCGGCGCTGCGGTCGCCCGCGGCGCACGTGGTCGCCGCGCTGTACCCACTCGCCACTCCACTCTGCTCGCTGGTGGCTCTACTCGTTGCAATGCTCTGAGCCTTCGTTGCACTGTTGTCGGCCTGTTCCGGCCTCGGAATCGGATCGCTCTTCGATTTTCCCTTCTTCTGCCCCGTGATCGCGACCTTCGACGTCGTCGCGAAAACTGGAACCTCCTCCTCGAGAATCGTCCCCGGCGGGGTCACCTTTGGAAGTCCGGAAGCCGCCCCCGCCCCGTCGGCCGCCGTCGTCGTCCCGGTGACCACCACCGCGGGCGGACTCGGGCTCTCCTCTATGACGGTGACGGTCGGCGCGACCGCGACGGGCTCCGCGACGCCGGGGGGAGGGGGCGGGATCACCGGCACGACTCGGCGAACCGAGTCCGCGTCGTCGTCGGAACAACTGTGAGAGTCTCGCAGTCGCTCCATCGGCGGCAGGTGGGGACCGACGTCCGTCGGAGTCGCGTCCGCCGACGTGAACACTGACGGCGAGTCGTCCGACACGGACACGCCGAGCGACGGGCGGTCGTCGGGCGACCCGTCGTCGTCGTCCGGCGCCGAGCTGACGCTGATCGTCGGCGTCGGATGGTGCGCGAGCGGCGCGGGCGGGGGCGCGGGCGCGGGCGGGGGGCGCGGCGAGCGCGGCGGCGACGCCAGTGGGGCCAGGTGGCGCGGCTCCACGGCCGACAGCCGGCGCAGCGGCGGCGGGGCCCCGCGCAGGCCGCCGTCCAGCGTGCTCTGCTGCGGCAGGCGGCGGCGTTCCACGGCCGAGGACACGTCGGACGAGGACGAGCCGGAGTCGGCGGTGGAGTCCTGGCGGCGGCGCGGCGGCGGCGGCGCGGCGTCCCACGGCACCACGTCGTCGTCCACGGCGTGCAGCTCGGCGAGGTTGGACTGCGAGTGCGAGTGCGGCGGCGGCTCGGGGGCGCGCGCGGCGCACACGGCCAGCTCGTGCGCGGACCCGGACAGCGAGCGGTCGGAGCCGCGGCGCCGCGACAGCCCGCTGCCGCTGCCGGACCCGCCCGCGGACGACGCTGGCTTCTTCTTTACTTGACCCCCGCCGAAGTTAAAGAATCTGAAGAATACAGGAAAAAAGGGTTAGTGATGTCTTATATGACATACCATATTATAAAATAAACACGAACTAGTTTCGATTATTTACTTTGCTTTTTTCTGATGCACATTCTTCCCTTCCGTTAACAGTCTTTGAAAATGATCAGATCGCACAAATCTAGGATAACAGTCCTTCTTCAACAGCAGACCGTACACGTGTTCTGCCGCATCATCCAGGCCATATCGGGATCCGGTTCGAAGTCCCTCTGCGACTTTATCTGCTGTCGCTCCGTCTATGTTTATTTCACATGGTGCTCCAGGTTTAAGAAATTCTCTGGAAACATACCCAAAATATTTGTAACCATTTGCATCTAAATATAAATAGTTTTTTATTATTAAGCACTTACTCATAGATCTCCTTGAGTTTATGAGGAATCTGCTTTGAACTACTTCTACGAAGATCCATCACGGCTAGCCAAAATCTGATGTTTTCGTGGGAGTATTCCTTTCGCAGAAAACTGGTAAACTCCTGGAGACCAGTTGGATCAGAGATTAGTTCTTCTATAGATAGCGCCCATCGCTGAACTCTTTTCTCACTGGGAACTTCCACTCTGCAAATAAATTTAAGGACTTTAGATAATAAATTCATGATGCAACAGAAGTTTTTAACGCAATTAAAAATTTGATTCAATACTTACAGAGGGCTGTTAATTTGCCAATAGAGAGTATCATCGCTGATCCAAGGGTTGGAGGGTTGAGGTGGCGTCAGCCAAGGGTCGTAAGGAGTGAAGGTCTCCGTGTAGGCCGTTAAGGCTTCAAGGGCAATTGAAGTCTTCACTCTCGTACGATCCAGGCTTGCCTTTAGATATTCGATCTAAAATACAAAAAACAATTTTAACTTAGAGAAAATATTTTTAAACAAACCTGCAAAGGACTATGGGCAAATTGGGACCACCCCCAATAAAACCCAGCAATAAGATATATGTTGTTGAATAGGTCTCTTCAATAGGAACAACTATTGCTATGACAGCTTTCTTTTAATAAATAAATAAATAATAATAGCTTTCTTGTTACAACTGTCCGTTTTGAGTTATGAGACAAAAGAAAAATATTAAAAATACTACTGTTCGAGTTTAGTTATGTTTAATACATTTATACAGACGTGCTATAATCACACATGGAACGAAGGCGCGTACGCGTACTGGTATGGACGGGCAGCCCTTCCACCTAAAAAACCTTTTATTGGTTTTCTATTTATTGAATTCGGATATCACACTAAACTATTGTTTTGCATCTTGATCCGCTATGAAAAATCTCTATCGCGGAACATATCAGCAACAATCGTGACCAGAGGTTGCTACATATATTCAACAACATGCATTATTGGAGGTGAGTGTGTTGTAGTTATTTTTACAATTTTTAAGAGTGTTCTGACTCTAAAACTCAAATCATAGGGGAAACAAGCTATATTGCTATGGTACCCTAAATATGTTCCGAAGCTTTGTTGTATGTATGTATATTTAAGTGAATTATATTAAAAGTTGTTTATATCTGTAAGTATACCTAGTTAGAAGATCTTTTAAGTCATATGAAATCATATCATATCAGAACGGCGACCAATAGGCCCATGTGCACAAATAATATTAATTATCTGGTATTTAGGATAATTATGCGATTCATGCAGGGTTGAATGCACCAGCAATATTTTTAAATGATATCATTGTAGATAACCCCAAAGCACAATTAAAAATAATTAACAATTGAATAATATTGTGTGTTCTTACTATTTTTCTCTCCAAAAAACCTTTGTACCTGAAAAGTGCGTAGATGTCTAAGATATAAAACCTATACTGAAAAATATTTATTATTTTTCATAGGCAATAAAATGTTTCATAACTTAAAACGGACAGTTGTTACGACAAAGCTGTCATAGCAATAGTTGTTCCAATTAAAAATACCTATCCAACGACATATACGAGTATCTTAATGCTATTTGAGGGTGGTCCCAGGTTTCATACATTTTTGCCCATTCTCCTTTGATGAGAATCTATAATTATAAAATATGGAGTTTTTGTTTTATGTTTACAATTAAATGTTACGATTTCATATCTGTATAAATCTTCAGAAGAGGGAGTAGATAGATATTATTAACTAATGATTGACTCATTTTATGAATAAAATCCCGTCCATCGCCCTGAACTCCTTGAAATTCGTTAACAGAATCTCTCCCTGGTTTAGATGCACGTAAAGTCTTACTTCTTTCTGCACTTGCTCGATGGTCTTCTTGGTGGAGCGCGGCTGGCGCGTGCGCACGGGCACGGGGCAGGTCTCCAGCGCGGAGAACACGCCGGGCGGCGGCCGCGCCACGCGCCAGTACGCGCGCTCCTGGCTGTCGCTCACTATCTTGTCGCCCTTCTTACGCTCCTTGGCTAGTCTCACCTGGAAGTGAATGTTCATGGTTACGAGAAGTTGTGTTTTTTGATATTATTCAGAAAATTACTCGCTTTTTCGAAGATTCATGGGTAAATCGGCACATTCTGATATTTTTATTTTCTTAGATATACGGGGTGTAAAAGAACTGCTTCCGGAAACAAAAACTGAACATTGCTGGAGGGGTACTGGTTACGTTTTGAGAAAAAAAAATGTTTGTATGATTAACAGAAGAAAAATTACGTAATTGTATAAAGCATTTATACTTTCAGATTTTGCGATGATTTCAAATTAAATTGGGTTTTAATTTAATTTGCAATGTAAATAATAGCACCTGAACCAACAGTTAATTTGTAAGCGATGATTTTAAGCGCCGAATATGACTTTTCAATCCTTAATAGCTTTTTTAAATTGGGTTTTCTGGGTATACTGTTAGTAAATTTAGCTATTGAGGCTCCAGAATACATGGTTTCGGGCTTCGGAAGTGGTCTTTTTACACCCGTTATAAGGGTTAACTTCGTGTCATGCTGTGCTATTTAAACAAAAAAGGGTCGGTCGCAAAACCAAAAAAAAACGGCTTTTTGTAAAATCTAAAACTTAAATAAAAAGTTCAAGACTAAAAATTATGCTCTATATATTATCATTCACTTTTTATATCTATCTATTGACTCTTGCCCACCTGTTCTTCAGCCTGCATGGTGATGAAGTCCCACTTGGCAGCGAGGTTCTTCTTGAGGTTGGTGAGGGCCTCCTGCTCGTAGTCCTCGAGGCCGTGCCGCTGCTTGTTGCGGAGCGTCCTCTTCACGAGGTAGATGGCGTACTCTACGTTGTCGGGGCCCAGGCTGGGCGCGGAGCCCCCCGCGCGGGGCCCATGCCACGGCCAGTAGTAGGGACTCTGGAAAAGGAAGTGTGATGGCTTAGCGGTTGATATCTAATTTTTAATGAAAAATGGTTAACGTTGCGTAGGTTAGATAAACGCAGTCTTTTTAAGTCATTTGGCAAAATTAAAATATTGGTATTATTTTCCTTCATGATATTTTTTATGATTACTTACAAGTTCAGGTAATTTCTTTTTAATCTGGTGTTAAATTAAGGAAGTTACTATAATTCTACGTATTAAAAAATATATTTTGATTTGTAGGATACCGTCATTTAACCCCGATAGGTTTGAGTTTAGAAACATATAGTATACAATATTAACAGTAATACTTACTTGAAATCTATATAGCGACGAGTCATCTTTTAAAATTAGGTTTTTGAGATCATTAACAGGGAAGAAGTAGCCGTACTGGCAGAGTTGGTTACCTAAGTTTATTGCTTCAACTGAAATAGAAACAAAAACTCATCATTCATCAAACACAGGATGCGAAGACAAAAATGTAAACGTTGTGTGTAAAGGGAAAATCTATACAAAATATGATTTCAAAGTTTTTTTTACTAAAAAAAAATATAAAGGAAAAACGAGGCTAGTAGTGGTACAATATGTTTAGGCATACATTTTGCAAACTTTTGATCATGTACCATTAATGTTTTAGAGCTCATTGTGTTATGTGTGCTAACAGTTTAATATTACGACGACTAGTTATATTAAAGAATTCTTACCATTAGTAGTTTCATCAAGATTGTAGCGTTCCATGAGCCACTCTACAAGATCGTAGCCTAGAAAAATAAATTATTTAGTGAATGTTACGGAAAAGTTGATCTTTTTGAAAAAAGAACGATTTTAACTGTGAATCGCTTAGGTGTTGTTTTTTTCCAAAATAATGAATTACCAACGTTATCATACCTTTGGGGAAAGCACCCTACATGCTCTAGCGGATTGACAAAAAGTAAAGACAAGTAGGTAGAGTTATTGACTATAAGGCATGTTTTTGTTAAAAGGCAAAAATCTTTTTTTTATATCATTCTAAATTGCTCAGCTAATATGTACATTTGAAGCCGGAAAAATATTTAAGTACCATATCAAATGAAATTCAAGAAAGTGGTAGTTGCACATTAAGTTACTTCTATATGAAATCAATATTAAAAGAATCTATGAATAAAACTATAGATCTTATTAACAAACAAAGTCTATTATTTTCATATGAAAGCGACCCTTTAATTTAAATCACCTGCCCGTTTCCCTAATACCAATAAATCGTATGCTTTCATAACCTAACTACTTTCCTATCATTATGTTCGCGAAACTAGCGTTCATGCAAACTACAGTTAAAGTTAACTGTGGGTTATAATTTACTGTGAATTCCTTATGACGGTTTCCCTAACGACAGTCGTGATTGCAAAATCAATACTATTTGTGTATGAAGTAGGAAAGAGTTAATATTTTATGTTGCAGAAATAAGTTTTTTATTAAACTATTACGAGTTTAAGATACACTCTTGGTACAAACGTATTGTTCTAGAGTTTCTCAGTGTAGTTTTGTCTAGTAATGATTAGTAGGATAAACAATCAAATCTGTCGTTTCGAAATAAGAAAATATATAAATTCCATGGATTTAAATAATACTCTTGTGCCTCAAAAGAAAATATTCGCGTGGAGATATAAAGTTGTAATATAAACCACCGTTTATACCGCATTGCATGGGAATCAAACCTACATTATTTTCTTACGAATTGCCTTAATTATAAGATTGAGTAAGTCATATAACACGAATAAAGCAAAAGCAATGACTTGTGAGGAGCACTGAATGCACAATCCGACATGCAATTGGCATTATTTGGCTTTTATCGTTTCTATTAGGTTTTAGTTATTTATTCCACCAAATGCTTCTGCATGTATCTGAATCGAGGTTTAACTATTGAAAAATCTAGGTAGAAGAATTCTCTAAGGGCTCCCGCACACGGGCCACAGGCCACAACCACAAAACGCCGCCACTGGCATATTTTCATAGATTTAATTAAGCCGCGTGTGGCCGGCGCGGCCGCCACCGGCGACAACCGTGTGCGGCGAGTCCATATAAAATGTATGAAAATAACAGGAAATATGCCAGTGGCGGCGTTTTGTGGCCCGTGGCCTGTGGCCCGTGTGCGGCAGCCCTAAGACAGCATTTGCATCACAATTAGCGTGTGTGCGTTAACAACTTGCTGAAATATTTACAACATTCAACGTTGACAGTGTATTATTTAAATTATCACATGTCCCAAGTAGTAGTGCTAGATATTTATATAGATTTGCTAACATCAACTTATGTATTTACATCGAAGGCTAACAGAAATGGCCATTGTACACAAAGAGCTGAAACTCTAAACCGCAAATACATTAAATAAAAATAAATCAGGTAAATCATTATTATCGATCGAACTCCGTTAAATTTTGAGTTTGCTTAAATTTTTTACTTTTACATGCCAGTCAGTTCAGTAATAGGCAGCTCTTCGTGTACATGCGCCCGCACATCGATATATCGAGCCACACGGCGCCGACGAGCCGTGCGCTTACCGCTGGCGGTAGTGAGGCCGTGCGGCGCTTGCGGCGCAGCATCACGCCGCTTATCAGTCGCCTTACCCATGAAGGCTGAAGGAATGATGCTGAGAAACAGCTTTTGACTTCGCACCGGCACACCCGTCTCTGGATCTTGCATCTCTTTTATCAAGCTTTCCATCTGGAACAATTGAGAATTCGGTTTTGTAATCAATCGTCTTTGGACACACAAACCTCTCTATTTCTCTGACCAATATAAACCAAAAACTGAACCTAATCCTACTAATATTATAAACGTGAAAGTTTGTGAGTATGGATGAATGTATGGATGTTTGTTACTCTTTCACGTAAAAACGACTGGATGGATTTTGATGAAACTTTACAGTAATATAGGTTATAAATCAAAATAACACAAAGAGTACTTTTTACCGCGGGAAAACTTCTCATTCCCCCGGGAAACCGACTTACACGTGAACGGAGTCGCGGGCGGCCACTAGTTTGTAATAAAAATCGCTGTATGTATATGTATGTATTGTATGTATATAATCTAACTCTTATGAGTCTTACAGCTGATTTATTTCCATTGTTTTTTTGGAAAGATAGGCAAGTAAATTACAAGATAAAAAAGGTTTAAATTCCATGTTGAGGTCATGTCGAAAACAATTACCTAACCGTGCTTGAACTTGATATAATAAAAATTTACAGTTTGTAAGGATGTTTAACACTGTTTTGTTAAAGATCAGCCTTTGATCTTTTTTGTGGAAGTAGAATTCACAGTAGGCAGAGTTTTGGTTTAACACAAATACTTAATCCATGAAACATTTTCCACTTCTAAAACTGAGCCACATTTTCATGAAACGTTTACTAATAAATGCACCAGCGAGCGTTATAAATTGTGAAACAACAGAAATACCTTACCCTGCTTACAGTACTATTTCACTAAGTACCGCAGTAAACTTTAATCGCAGCTGTAAAAGCAATGGATTTCAATCCTGCTGGTACGGTCAGCAGCATAAACTAGTACCTACCCTTAATTAAATTATTATTTGTTTATTTATAGACACAAAACTCTACATTAATGGCAAGCTCTAATTTAAGAATTTTGCGTCTAAACTGAAAACAGTGACCAGGGGATAGTTATCAAATGAAACAAACAAGAATGATTTGGATGGAACTTTACAGTAATCCTACTAATATTATAAATGTGAAAGTTTGTGAGGATGTATGGATGGATGGATGGATGGATGGATGTTTGTTACTCTTTCACGTAAAAACTACTGGACGGATTTTGATGAAACTTTACAGTAATATAGCTTATACATCAGATTAACATATAGGGTACTATTTACCGCGGGAAAACTTTTCATTCCCACGGGAAACCGACTTCTACGCGAACGGAGTCGCGGGCGGCCACTAGTATAGGTTATACATCAGAATAACACATAGGGTACTTTTTACCGCGGGAAAACTTCTCATTCTGACGGGAAACCGACTTCCATGCGAACGAAGTCGCGGGCGGCCACTAGATACTATGTAAATAAACTTTAATAGACACTTTTAAAACATAACATAACTGCATCGCTTTCATGCTTATGACTGTACAAATTTCATTTTATGTAACTCTGAAAATAGCTAGTATGTGGAATTTGTACCTACATAAAATGCCAGTACTTGATATAGGTAAATTTCTATTGGTAAGAACCTGTAACCAAGCAAGTTACTTGAATTTCGTATTTAGTTCAAGTAAAAGGACGTCACTAATGACGTAAATATTTTGTGATAAAAGTGTATTGAACTTTAATATCGTTTTTTTATAAAATTATTTTGTTTGTAATGGAGAATGTTAACAAATTTTGATTTTTATCTCTTCGTATTCTCTGTCAAAAATAAAAAATACTGGTGAAAGAATTATTTCGATGCGTCAATTAGTTTCCGATTTATAAGTAAAATAAGTTGCTACCGCACGACGCGGGCTGCCGGTGGCGGTGTGACGTCACACCACAACTCGCTCGGTCTGGCTCACTCAGTACGCTCGCGGTCGCGCGCACTTGTCGTCTCAATTAAACCTAAATACTTTTAAAAATGACTAATCCAACTACTAGGAAATCATGTGTTGTGCCTAAATGTAAAAATACAACTATCAATTCGCCGGAAAAGTTGTTTTTTACAGTTCCAAAGGATACATACATACATCACCAAATCTTTTAACTTGAACATAACCAATACCATTAAACAATTTGTTAGTAAAAATACAAATAAATAAAAGAGGTTTAGTTCATATCATCTACATTTGCAATAAAAAAATAATTAAATTACTTAAATAAAATAGTAAAAGTAAAGTGCATCTGTAACGTTCAACTACCTACATCTAGATCGTATAGGTATCCTACTTCCTAGTAATATAATAAACGCGGAAGATTGTGTTTGTGTTTGTTATCTTTCACACAAAAAGTACTGAACGGATCTGGACGAAGACTGAAATAATCCATAGGCTTCTTTTAATCCTGGGAAAATGTACAGTTCCCGAGGGAAACGCGGGCGAAGCTGCTAACTAAAGCTAGTTAGTACTAAATCAATGCATGTATTTATTTAAATTTACTTAGAAGAGCGGTATCTTTGTATACATACTAGTGGCCGCCCGCGACTCCGTTCGCGTAGAAGTCGGTTTCCGAATGAGAAATTTTCCCGCGGTAAAAAGTACCCTATGTGTCATTCTGATGAGTAACCTACTGCAAAGTTTCGTCCAAATCCGTCCAGCCCCCCAAGTCAAGTGGCAAGTGATATTTGCGATAGCAAGTGAATAGAATAAATTTTTGACAAGCTTGCAATTTGACAGTTTCATACATATTTTTTCTATTCACTCGCTATCGCAAATATCGATTGCCACTTGACTTGGGGGGCAGTAGTTTTTACGTGTAAGAGTAACAAACATTCATACAGCCATACTCACAAACTTTCACATTTATAATATTAGAAGGACGTACCTACCTATAGCTACAAAACTATGATACATGATTTGTTGTCTTTAACGTAAAAAAAATAATGATAGGTAGGTAGGTACATACTTCTACTATTGGACTTGCATTCTTCCATTAGTATTTTTATTATATTGGTTATTTTGATTTGATAAAACAGTTTAGAACATATCAAACATTTCGGCGGCAACAAAATCACTATTTCTTGATAATTAATTCAGTCATCTAAATTAATTCATCTATTTTAGATAGATTACACGATTACCTTTTTTCGAAACCTATACCCAATTTATTAATAGAATAATATTTACTATTAACGTATAATAACGAATAATATTTACTAATACGCGACCGAAAACACAAAAAAATATACATTAAATGTTAAATAAATAAAAAAAAATAATAAAATACTGCGCCAGCTACATGCGCCACCGCTGGCGCGTTGTGGTAAGACGTCACAAGCGGTCACGTGACTGTTAGCGGGACTCGATATTTTTCGAAACTTTGAATGCCTATAAAATCAAAACTACTGGGTATTTTTGATAACAACAAAAACTAGTGTATTTGTATGCATACAGGCTTTACTGAGACAAAATTTCAAGCGATTTGGCATACCTAGTAACATTCTCCATTGGTAGATAAAATTCCTGTAGTAGCTATATACAGTTACAAACAACGGGACTGTGTTGTTACAGTTTCCTTTTTAATGAAATGAGGCAGAAATCCATTATACACAGCCACCAAAGTGAAAATTCTTGGTTGGTGATCCGACTTGATGTTTTGTGGTTACTGTCGTCTATAGTCAACTGCCGCAAGACACCTATGTTTCGTCAACTCAAGAAATCTTCATGTTTGGCCACTTTGCTAGTATTTTTCGTTTTTGGGCACATTTTGTTTATATTATTATACTAGGGGCCGCGCGCGACTCCGTTCGCGTAGAAGTCGGTTTCCCGTGGGAATGCGAAGTTTTCCCGCGGTAAAAGTTCCCTTAATTCTTTCATTCTTTTTGGTATCTAGAACCGTTTTTGGCAGCGCACGCAACGGAAGCCCTCAAGGATGAATAATTTTCCCCGTTTTTTTCACATTTTCCATTATTTCCTCGCTCTTTATAGTTGCAACGTGATGTTATATAGCCTAAAGCCTGCCTCGATAAATGGTCTATTCAACACAAAAAGAATTTTTAAAATCAAACCAGTAGTTCCTGAGATTAGAGCGTTCAAACAAACAAACAAACAAACAAACAAACAAACAAACAAACAAACAAACAAACAAACAAACTCTTCAGCTTTATAATATTAGTATAGATAAACCGAAAAAAAATCTTATTTTTTTTAAATAAATAGCGTATACTTATTCCACTCAAACATTTTAGCAATACACGCTTCGAAACCCTTCATTTTTTCCAAAGGCTTAGGCTTGCAGGTCGCTTTTAAAGTCATTAAAAATAAACTGAGGTGTACGAGACTTGAATGACGTCATCTCTGTCCTTTTAGGTCAACGTGTACTTGAAGCGATCTGGCTGGGGCTCAAGTGGCGTCCATGAGGCCCAAGTACCTGGGGCCCCAAGTGCTGTGGCCCCGGCCGTTCGCTCCTAGAGGGCCCTCCAGCAAATCGAGAGCCTCATTCAAAGCCCGATGCAGGCTTGTCAGTTCCATCTAAATATACGCTCAAGTACAGAGCTTTGACACGTTAAACTAGAAAACTGCTGCTTACAATTCGTTTTTTTTTAAAGAACTGTTAACAACAGCATGAACAAAGTACAAGGAAAACTACAATAAAAACCACCTTAATAGTCCCCTGTGTTTAGTCTATATAAAGCATATGAATGGAAATTCCGCTACGACACAGCCTCTATAGAACTTCAATAGGACAATTCTCCCGCATGGAATCGCTCAGTGTTGCCAACACACAAAACGGAAAACCAGGGAATTCGCAGGAAAACACGTGAACGAACGGCAATTTCGCAGAGCATAAACTTGTCAATGAAATGAGATGTTTTGCAACAGCAATAAAACATTCATTTACTGCGACTCTACTGTTATTATGATTACGAAATAATTCAGCTTATTTTATTTAATTATTTGAATTATTTAAAGTAGGTATATTTTAGAATAAAAAAGTGTATAAAATATGGTTATAATTTCAAGCTTTTGACAAAATTCGATCCTCCACATTTTACCTCCCCAAAAGTCGGTGTCAAGTTTTCCCAAAATATCGCGGCTGAATTCCTCCCAGGAGCTGCGAAGGTTTAGGCCGGTGACGTCACGGGTGCGATCGATACCCCACCACCCGGCCCGCGGACCCTTCCCCTCCGTCGCCCTCTCTCTCATTACTAGGATTGTTTGTCGTCCCGTAGATACGGCAGTACACAGTACATACCCCCATCGAATGCTGTTATCATAACAGCGAGGAACAGCCTACGCGACTTCGTAGGTGTCAATATCTGTTACGGGAAAATCTGCCATTGCGACCTACTTTTGTAAATAGATTAACTAGGTGTTTTGTTTAGCCCCATTTTAAACGTTTGGTAAACAATATTGTAATTGCTGTGCGAAATAAACGCATTTGGGTACCATTAAAGTAGATTGTTATCAACATGTGGGAGTATAACTTACCTCTTGTCTGTACGTATGTGAAGTATCTCATTATTAAAATGACAGAACATGCGTCGTCAAACATTTTTTTAACAAAATAAGCTTACAACATAAAAGTCCAAACGAAAAAGCGCTTAATTCCAGCACATTTTCATAACTAAAAAACTGAATCCAACTTGTAGTGGAACTCTGCACTGGAGAATTTAATTTTGGAACATCTGTGCTGAAACCGTTGCGAAGTTCAGTAACTGACAGACAGCCAGTTCCGTTTATTTTATATACCACGGTACATATGTATTCGTGGAAACCCGACAGAGTTAGTTAGCATTATTAAAAGTATCTGTCTATGCAATTTAGTTGGTAGGTACTCGAGTTTTATGACAATGGTTTCAAAGATTAATCATGGGAATCGTTAATTACTGAGTAGACAACTTAGTTATTAAAATTCTAAAGACATCGAGTTGGTGTTTCTTTATGTTACGTTAATTGCGTTGCCATGACACTAACTAATCATATTGAACAGAAAATTCAATATTCAAAAAAATGTAAGTACGCGGTAGGCGCATTAAACATAGTACCTTCATCGGTGCAATTTGGCTTTGACGAAAGTGCCTTGCACGAACTATGTAGTTACTGCTCAAAATTCATACCTGCAATATGACCCATATAAAACTTGGAACGTTCCTTATATCTATGAACTTTGAGCGATTAACATAATACAGTAAAATAGAGCATAATTTTTATAATAAATTACGTCGAAAACCATTAACTTTAAAAAAATATATGGATTAGATTACTTACAGTGAGCAAAATCTTTAATCGATGTTAGGAATGTTTTAAAAACATATTGGGACCCCAAAAAAGATTATGTTTTCGTCTTTTTATGAATTTAAGAAAACGTTTAAATTTAAGTAAAAAATAAACATCGTACACAGCTTCAAAATTTTCCCCCGACACAAAAACATCTACAGCCTATATACGTAGACTGAATATTCTTACTGACAAACCGAATAACCTGGTTGCTGGGCCTTTTCCATATTTTTCTTAATAGCTTTCCTCTGTTGGTACTTGAAAGTGGTAATTAAATAACGCGCAGTTGGCAAAGGGAGGCATGTGCAAACTTGTCGGTGGATGCCGCGCGTTGGCCGACATCCAGTGGGTGCTTCAAAATTGCATGCATTAATTCTGACTTGGTTACGTAAGAAATCTTACCGCCTTGACGGCTTTTGGGAAAAAACCTGTGAAGAAAATACCGCCTGTTACAAATAAACCTAAATAGAACTTAGTAACAATAATAATATATAAAGTACACCATAAGTACCAGCTGTTGAACAAAATTGTTTGATAAAGTTCGTCATAAGTACCCACACTTTCAACAGCCAATGAACTCTGTGACAAAAGCTTCAACACCAAGGTTGAATCACGAAATAATGGACTAATATATTCAAACGAACATTAACCCTCAAGGACAGCTAGCCTATAATTTACTCCACAAAGAGCTTACTCCATGCCATCAAAACCGAATAATTCCTAATTTCAGAATCAGAGCCAATGTAAGGCAGAAATGGCCATTGTATGAATGCCAATTTTGGTGCGCTCAATAGAATTATGTGCGACTTGAAATACTTCCAACACAAACACCGTTTAGGAAACGGTATGAAAGGCGGCTAATTTTAATTAACGGAAATTTACTCATTAAAATCAATAACGTATATCAATGGTTTTATACTAGAGTTGATTCAGATACTGACCCTGAAGAGAAACCTAAAATGCATCGACAAGTCATACGATGCCTACAAGTTTTCGTCCAAGCTGTATTATGGTTTTCCTCCCACGTCTACGTTTTCGCTGTAAATTGCCCCAGTTCTGTTGTTCTACTTGTATGCTAATGTGTCTGCCTAGAATTTCTCCTCAGGTTCGCCTACAGACCATTTCCCTTGGATCCCACTAAATCAAATACAAATGTTGGAAAGACTCGCTCACGTCTCCCGAGGCGGGTATTCTGCTAAATTGCTGAATGACCGATTGCAGCGTGAATTCTACTTTTTACCTGAGTACTTAGTAGACAGCTATGTACATGCGGCATCTGCTAAGTAGATCGTTAGTGTGATGTGAATGTGAAGGTTTTTATTATGACGTTGCAAGTATCAACATCTAAGTATAATTTAATATTGAAAAGAAATATTAGATAGATACTCGTAAATGTAAAAACTAATCTTCTTCCTATCAGAAGTTCTTCGATCAAACAATTGATCATCAAATATTTAACCAAGTTCGCTCTCTTTCTTAATCCCCTATAGATTTAGATGGAGTATTAAGTTTATAGATTTAGATGGAGTACTATCTTATCTATACCTACGTATAAAAAATCTGTAGAGAGGTCAATTCTGTACATGAAATATATTTCCAAATAACTATCAGGGGGTGATTAGGGATCGAAACTGATGCCAAAAATGCCTGTCTGTATAATCGTTATAGAAACAAATACTACCCGACGGATTTGAATGAAACTTGGTACAATTATTTTTCATACTCCTGAGCTGGTTATACTTTTCATCACGCTACAATCAATCAAAAAAAGAATCATTGATGCCGATTGGCATTGAAAATACCAAAGTTATATAGGGTAAACTTCTCATTCCCGCAGGAAATCAACTTCTACACAAACGGAGTCGCGGGCGGCCACTAGTTTTCTAACAATAGTGTTTTCTTTCTAACAATAGTGTGTCTTTAGACTCAATAACGCCCTTTTATAAGAATTAATCTTAGAAAATCCAACGTTTGAAAAATGTTTAAAGTACACTAAGTACATTATAAAAGTTGTAAAAATTGCAAACTAAGAACTTGCACAGTAAATTGTCAAAAGTATATTGAAAGGCACAAAAAGCTTGGCAGTGTTGTTTGCAACGGCTGCGAGTGAGTCCGCGAGTGAACTCTATTGATTTTCGGAGGAGCGAGCCGCGCTTCAGCGACGTTAAAAATAAATAGTGGAACAGCGGCGCAAAGAGGTTAAACTCTCAGGAAAGGTGAGTATTTGTACTCTGCTGCAGTTCTAATCAGCGCTGGAACAAGATGGAGTCTTGGTCTAGCTACTATATTTTGTGTACGGTACAATCTAGCATTGAAAATACTGTAAAGTCTACTGTACTGTAGCAACAGTTGTATGAACCTATACCTACTAAAGAAAGGTCTGTTTTTCCTTATGGTTTTTCAACTTTCCTTTATCTTCTTCTTTTGGGGATTAAATGTTTTATTGTATGGTATCAAAGATTTATAATTCGTACTTCGTGTATAATCTGACAGAAAATATAAGTGTCATACAAATCGATACTAGTTTTTTTAATGCATAAGTTAGAACGATAAATCTATATCTTACCGATATGCCAAACACCAATAATAGGTCTCCAATACAATAATTAAATTGATATTATAAACACTTATACATAAACCCTAGAGATCTATATTTACCAAGATACTTTCATACAATTCAATTAATAAGAATCTATTCTGTTAATCTATTTCCGTTAGTCGTACTTACGATACGGTCAACCCCATCAAACATTCACGCCGGTTTCCTAGAAACTGAATGTACAGTACTCGTAGATGCCTATTCCTGGAATTGTAAAGCTGTGTTCACACTGAGCGGTTATCTGTGTCTGCATTGACCGCCCTCGCCTGCAGCGGCTGGCAGAATCGCCTTTAACCCTTGATCCAGTCAGAGCTCAGTCAATTGAAGTGGTTGAGCCGAGCCGATTCGAGGTTTACTCAATTGGATTTTAACGAGTTGAAGCAAGTACTCGTACTTTTTGATGAGTGACTTTGTCCATTATCTACCGACCAACACTTGGAGCTTTTTTCATTTAAAGGTTAGATAAAGGCTTAACTTTTTCGCATCAGTCTTTAAAGCCACGATATTTGTGGAGATTTTCTAAGCGACCTTAAGGAGGCGGCAGCGTACATAATAATAGCGCGTTTCTGCGATTTCTACCAGCTCGTTAGCGAAAGAAGTTTTTCATCCTGAGCTTGTAGACCTATGATAGAGATCCTTGACCTAATGACCTTGGAAGAACTCTTTGAGCTCTTTATGTTCTTTGCCCACTGCTATTTTAAGCTTATTACTTATGGAACTAATAAATTGTTCTTATACGGCCCTTTGTGAGGGTCTACAGACCCTTAACCATAAGTTTGGCATTTCCAGAGCAAAACCCTGAAAACATCATTCATTGCGTAGCGGAACTGCCTAATAAATAAAATGTCAACATCAAAAAGTACCAAAAATCTTAACGGCATAGCCTCGCTAGAGAGTGTGAATAGTCGGTTACATTAGTAATAATAATAAGTAATTGGTCCTCGCTCTCTCTGAGAAAACCTATTAACCTATGGAATAAAGGATAGGTTTATCAGATGCTACCTTATCGAAGGCCATAGGTCGGTGTCTCGGCACGTCGTCCATGGCGGCGGCGGGGCGGGGCGGGGACGGCGGGCGCGGGGGGGTGGCTGCTAGCCGACCTCCATGGGCGTCTGCCGCAGGGGCCGCATGCCGCTCGCGCCCGCGCTGCGCCCCTGACACCTGGGGAACGGGTTAAAACATATAAGTGCTTAATTACATAATATGAACGATCCTCTTTCACTGCTGGGTTTGCCTGGAAGAAATCGCTTACAAGCGATAAGGCCGCCTAGTTGTACCTACTTTTAGTTTATAATTAACCATTTCTGTACCTATTATATTTCTGGTGTACAATAAAGAATTATATAAATAAATAAGAGACTAGTGGCCGCCCGCGACTCGTTCGCGTGGAAGTCGGTTTCCCGTGGGAGTGAGATGTTTTCCCGCAGTAAAAAGTACCCTATGCGTGATTCTGATGTGTAACCTATATTACTGCAAAGTTTCATCATAATCCATCCAGTAGTTTTTACGTAAAGATTAACAAACATCCATCCATACATCCATACTCACAAACTTTCACATTTATAATATTAGTAGGATGGTAACTTCTTATATTTACGCGATCATTACTTGAAATTAAACTAATTTTAGAGGGAATTAAACGTTTAAAGGGCAGTCTACCCGTGACCGCGGTATTTGTAAAAACGCTGAAACGTCGAAAATCAATGAATAAACTCGTAATGATCCGTTAAAATGAGTTTAATTTCACATAAGTATATAAGTTAATTGATAAATCTATGATTAGCTTCGCACTGTTTAACTTTTTGTCTGCTCATGAATTGCTTAACTAGTAACAAAAGCCAAAATGCACTGAAACGTGGTGTCTAGGCAAATAAATCTTATAGGTATTAATCACCGATCCGTTTTGCATAAGTCAATTATAAATATTTTTTATTCATGATTTTGTTAAAATACTTGAGCTGTTGTTTTTAAAGATAAGTACATAAAGTGAATATTTGTCGCTCATAAATTTGTGCCAATTTAATTGATTGAATGTTTCTCAGAATAATTACATTTTGCTTTTTGGTATAAATAATTAGTTCTTAGTATGCAAAACGCAAGCATACCTAATCAAAATTATGATTTGATTGTTTTTATGACGTCAAGTGATTCAGCAAGCACTTCTAAGTAATAATAACAACTAAATCCATAATTTTCAATCTCTATAAGATAAAAATATCTGTAAAACAACCTCTTAGAGCCAATACGCACTGTCGACTTGTCGCCGGCGACTCAGTCGCCGGCAACTGTGACTTTCTTTAGTTTAGTTAGACTCATTTAATGAATGTTTACGCACTCGGTCGCCGGTTGCGGCCTACGTTTCGGTCGCCGAGAGACTGAGTCGCCGGCGACAAGTCGACAGTGCGTATTGGCTCTTAACGACATGATGGGGTCATCCATGTTTCAATCACCCATGATTCAAAAATCTTTTTTTTTACTTTATTCGTTAAATATAACTCAGGTTTGGTACTAATTACCTAGAAAACTTAAACATACAACTTACTAATATTATAAATGAGAAAGTTTGTACCTATAATATGTGTTTTTTCCCTTTTCACGAAAAAACTACTGGACGGATTTAGATGAAACTTGGAACTTATATGAACGTTAACCTAGAATAGCTCATGAAGTAGGTACTTTTTACTCGGGAAAGTACCACAATTTTACGGCAAAAGCGATTTAGCTTAGATGGGAAGTTAGAGAAATATTCATAGAAGAGAAAAACATTTCTTTTTAATAACAAACAGCGTTATTTTTAGAATGCTTTTGTCTTCATTGATAGAACTATCAAGGTCATTCGAGGTACGAATTTTATTTAAATTAAAATTCAAAATAAATCAAATCAAATCAAATCAATTCATCATAGATATGTAACAAATACTTAATGAACGTAAACAATGTTTCGAAATTATAAATTTAATATAACTTCATCTTATTATATAAAAAACCGGACAAGTACGAGTCGGACTCGCGCACGAAGGGTTCCGTACTATCATTTTCTAACTGTTAATTAAGATCGAGTAAAAATTGCTTAATAATTACATTTGTTGTATGGGAGCCCCTTTTAATATTTACTTTATTGTTATTGCTATCACGGTTTATGCGATACAGCCTGGAGACAGACAGACACAGCGGAGGCTTAGTAATAGGGTCCCGTTTTATCCTTTGGGTACGGAACCCTAAAAACAGCTTGAAGTAACCAAAAAAAGTATTAATGCCATTCTCCTGCATCTGCTGGTTGAACGAAAGAGGCACGTTTTCAAATAGGGCAAGTTCATTAAGATCTAGGTTTTCTCCGTAACTTTACTTGAACTTTAACTTTAAATGGCTTTTTATAAGAAAGGTTTACCCCCCCATTCAGTGCGTAGGATGCTTAAGTCTATCCTAGACACTTATAGGGAACAACGATAAAAGCACGTTTTAAAATAGGGCAAAGGTAAGTTCTTTCAGATCTATTTATTGTTTGTCTAGCTTCACTTGAACTTTAACTTTTAATGTTTTTTACAACGATTTATAAGGGGAAGCAGTTGTTGTGTCGTAGGATAATATGAAAGCGTTTTCATAAGATTATTTAAGCGATATAAATTGGTAGTTTTAATTGGCTAAATTATATGATCAAAAAATATTTTAATGAAAAAAAAGTATTTTGGGAAATGTTTTTAGAATTATTAAAAAAAGGGACTTCATGCAAATTAAGTGTTGTTGATGATTCGATAAGAACTTTTAACTACATTCTGTACAAATAACTAATATAAAGGTCAACGATATTCTAAATATCTGATTATTCGTCACTTCAATAAGTTCCTAATTGACAACACGTGCGATATAAATGGCTTAGTTACTAAGAGATATAAAAAATATATTGAACCGTTTTATCCGTGAGCAAGTACCTCTACGTATTAATAATTCTAGTGCTAAATAAGCAATTTCTCAAAGAAAACGTCTGCAATCTTGTCTGCTAATAAAATTGATTATTCATCAGCAAAAAAAGGCGTAACACCTGTATAATTTTCTGTAATATGTTATTAAAATGTGCATAGATTTAACAAGAGTTATTGACAGGACTTTATGTTCCATGCTTGGATGACGCTTCGGGTATGCTCCTATTGGTCATACAAGTGCGATGAGGTATGTAATGTCATACAACTACGTTCAGTGATTCACAGCGCATGTTCGCTTTGTGTCGAGTTAATTGTTTGACGTGAGGTATGCGTTCGATTCGGATCAATGGACACTTACCCTATAAAGGTCCGTGTTGAATGACTAAGGATGATCAAGATAATTAATACGTAGTAATGGATATCCTTTGTCAAATAATTTGAAGCATCTGGTTATAGTTTTATTTCTTTGTATCAAAATGTAACTCAATTTGCCTTTAGTACATACTTATTATTGATTATTGAAGTGTGTTACTTAGTAATTAGTTAACGAAAGTTTTAAACAATATTCTACCTTCATGAGCCATGCTGATGAGTTGACAAACTCGTCTACTGATGTCATAGTCAACGTCTGCAATAAACAAACCGATACCCATTACCTTAACAAGATAATCTTACTAAACAAAATCTAATACGGAGACATACAATACCGTATCATCACGTTCGCGATAAACAAACTATTAATAAATAGTCGCAAAGTGTTGAAGCGTCATTTAAAATCACTTATAACACTTATTGAATCTAACCGAAACTGCTACCAAACACGTAAACATAGGTAATTACAAGTCCGGCTTCGAACACCACGCACTTCACCCACTGTCGACGTTAGATCTATTCGACGATTAATTTTAGACATTTAAACACGGTTCTTTCATAACTGAAGCTGCTTTCCAACCGCGTTCACTCTCGAAAACCGTTAGTAAGTAAATATACCATCACGCTAACGGACACAGCGGTAATTTAACAGCAAAATGACTAGATTTAACGTCAAGCTGTATAGAATCACACTGACAAGACGCAATATCTTGGTGATAAGAGCATGGCCGCCAAAGTCTCATCTTCAGTCGTAAATTTTTGAGTCACGGCATATTTTAGGAGGCTTAAGCACTTTTAGATAAGTGCGATAAGTGACGTCGCTAACTCCTAGTTGGTACCTAGTTTAAGTTCTTCAGGATAGAGATAATTAGATTTTTTTAAAAATGGATGAGCATTTTGGCGTATGATAACTTTTAACAAATGCGCCAAAAACTGCAGGCAAATAAAAAGTTTTTTAAACAAAAAAATATAATTTTATTTATATTTAGTCTTAACTGTAGAATGTACATTTGAACAAACTGGTTTTAAAAACGTATTACTTTCATAAGGTTATAATTTATTAATGAGCGATAACCGCTCTACGCATCTGGCTTTTTTCAGCCATTTCGAGATACGAACAGTCCGTCTGACACATTTGATGAAATATGTATTTAGCTAATGGATATTGAGTACGAGACTGATTTAGACATGAATTTAAACCATTAGAAACTTGCCAATCTGTTACTCCGTTTTAGTAAATCTTACCAGAAACTCCTCAAGTAGCGCAGTAAAAATATAATGGTAAAAAACACATTTTAGTTTTGCAATTATTTGAATATAATACTTATGATATCATTTGATAAATTATTGTCTTTAGGCGTGGCTATTTAATTTTGATCACTAACCCCTGCTAAACCAAGGATTTAATGTAATTTTCACCATTTACAGGTATTTTTCCAAGAATTTTGTTAATAAATACTTTAGTTTTTTTCAGTGAGCTAAAATTCTCTGTATCCTGAATAAATCGGACAAAATTGCAATATTGCGAAGCGGATCACTAGTAGGCGATATTCTAATAAAACAAAGGCAATAAAAACTCTGCATAAAGGGTAAAATGATAACCCGTTTTTACGTGGTTCTATAATCCGTACCTATAGCAACACAAGCTATTTATATCTGTCTGTATGACTGTTGAGTGATTACGCTTCATTGGCTGCATTATGATATAATCAACCATGTTAGTCTACTTACATTGTTATAGGTTAAGTAATGGACAACTAACACTAATATGGTGTGTACGTTGTATTTAGATCCTACACTGGACATACCTGTACCTACACGATTATTCTAATGTGACATTCTAATCGAGTGGAAAATCCTATAAACTTTTGGCACTTGCACAGACACACTTTTTTAATAGTAGAGTAAAAGTAAAAAAGACTTATTAAAAAAATGAAGGTATTCTTTCAGTAGGTATGGTATACAAGCCCAAAATTTGCGATTTTAATCCCGTACAAAATGGTCAAGGAACAAGGAGGCACTTTGAACATTTCCCTCTTTTCATAGTCATTCGAATTATGAAGCTAATATAAAATTCTATTCATATAATATAAACTATAAACTTAAAAGAAATATTTTAATTTTATTATTTTTTTTACTACTTCTTTACCAACTTATTGCAAATTTTCTGGTCTTTAAAGCTTACCTTCGCTGCGACCAATAAAATAAATAAATTAAAAACATCATTTATTATAAGTAGGTACGTTCCAATAATAAAACTCATCCTCAAAAATATTGTTGTTATTTAATATTCCCTGATCCTGCTCAACTTATTTATAAATCCGCGACAAAACTTGCGTACGCTTTTTCTCGTTACCGCATTTCGCTAAAAACAAACATTTAATTAATCAACGGTGCAAAAACTCTGGCGCCGGTAATAAAAAGCCAGCACCGTTTTCAATATTTAATTTTCCGGTGGCGACCACAGAATGGAGGGCGGTGGTTACCCCGCTTCCTAATTGCTGGATGATTTGCAAGCTGTTTTATTTAGTAACCACTTTACATTAAACTTCTCATACGAGTACTACAGGTTTACGAGAGTAAATCTAAATATTTGATTATGTTTTTAATTTTGTAATAGCAGCTGGGATCATTGTTTAGGTGTTTGATGTTATTCTATAGGTGCGTACAAGACACTACTTACTAATCTTGCTCTTCTTTATTACTCTTAAACGCAAAAACTACTAAATAGATTTGAATGAAATTTTGTTTGGGGCACTTATAAGCGAGGAAACTTTACTCAATCCTGCTGGAAAAACTATTTAGCTGCGGTAATATAAATGTGAATGAATGCGTTTTAATTAATTTGGATATTTGTTACTCAATTATGCAAAAATTGCATTTAATGTATTTATTTAAAAAACACACATCCGGGGGAAATCCAATGTTTAACTGTGAGAAAAACGCTGAGTGGAAAGCTAGTAAAGTTATATTTTTGTAGTCCTGTAAGAACATATTATAAGTAGGTTATCCTGAATCCTAACAAGATTTTAGTAAATAATTTTTTGTACCAGCCTACTTTTTAATACTTTTATATTACAATATTTTGTGGTAGTAAGATTTTTGCAAAACGCCTCTTCTACGATCGCAAATTAAACCCATATTAGCCAAAAAATGATTACCTGTTATTTCTCTTACGAAAGCTGTAATGTGAAACTTACAGAGACAAAACATTAACCTTAACTACCTATGTATTTTGTATATTGGTTTTAAATGCGTTCATAAACATAAGCGTAAAATGAGACACAATAACAATCTTAGTACAGAAGCCCGTAGATCAACATCTCCCAGAGTTCATCCACGTTAATGCCTACATAGAAATAGCTGCATAACGTTTGTTTACCGTCGGCCAGTCAAGTGTAAAGCAAAGGGAGTCGTATTGATAAACAGGCGAGTTTATAACGTAGCTCTATACACGTGTCGAAGACGTTTTCAAACATGTTTTTCTTTAAAGATTTTAGTGAACTAAATTATGGTGCTCTCGTAATTTAAAATGATATTTTAGGTTTTTTTTCAACTTTGGTATCGGCATAGCTTGAGTACCTATAATGCAGTTTTTTTTTCAAACGACTACGGCGAAGGAAGATTTCCATAGTCGTTGGCGCGGTCCATTGTTAATTGATTAACTAATAATAGGTACGTTAATCCAATGGTGCCGTCATTCAAGGATAAAAACATAACCTATAGAACTTGAATGAATCATAAGGTTCATTGTTGTAATTAAAACTGGAGGCAAATTTTTATAAACAGAACCCACTAACGAGTGGAACAAGAATTAATAAAGGTGTGCTTCCACGGCGTGTAAAACTGCAAACTACGATCCTGATTAAGCATCATTTAAATCAATGCCTTTAGGCCTTTGTTGGCCAATTTAGATGTCACTTTTGCAATGTTCCTACAAATGGTCACTTTAAGAACTACGAGCATGCCTCAAGCAATCTAGCATGTCACCACTTAGCACGATGAAAGTAACAGAATTGTCCCCCAGACCGATCCAAGAACAGATTGGCGCATATAGACGTGCCTAAAACTCATGTGTTTTAGTTCTTTGTGCTTATTTGAGGTCTGTTTTTTGTAGTTGTAGTTTGTCATAGTTTTACGGACCGTAGGCTTGGGCTGTAATGGCAATCCGAACTTAGTTTGGTACTTACTTGCATCAGATTACTTTCTACCTTTGTGATTGATTTTTTAACGAAACTATTATAGAGCTTACCGGCAAAATTATTTTAATTAATTATTTAAATTGACCTTACTATTGTCACTTATAATACTGTTTTCAAATCTTCCTACTAATTGCAGGCTACTGATGCAGACCAATATACTTACCTACAGTTTAAATACTTAAAAAACTTCACCTTAGGATATTTCGTTCACAAATTCAACCAATCATGAATCAAGCGGCAAAATAAAGGCTGCGATCTCGTCGAAGTTTCTTAGCTGAATCAGGGCCTGTAAGCTCCTTAAAACAACTACACACGTCAGTTGCAAGTATCGTAAAACAAGTTTTGCCGCACATAGATGACAAATAGAATAGGAACAGATGGTGTGACCTTCAGTAGCGATGGCAAGTGTTGAAGGTGAACTTGCTATTGCACCTTATTGCAAATCCATATTGTCCTTTGTCCACATATTTCGTGAGTATTTAAAATACAAAATTTCCCAATCCCAATTTTTTGAAAATTTCTTAAGCGATTTTGAGTCTTGTGAATCTCACTTGCTTATTGACGAGTCAATGGAGAAAGCCCTAAACACCTACAAGCTAATAATATGTACTAAGTTGCGTTTTTCAAATTTTAAAAAGGGTAGAGACACCTCTAAAAGTAGTTCCCGGGCTTCATCAAGTTAAATGAGAAATAGACGATTTGTTTAAAAAGAGCTTTCCTCGGTTGTGTCATATTTACCGGGCGTTTGTTTACGAGGCGCGATTGTTTTACGTTCCGCTGCGTACGCGCTTATGTGTTGGTAGATGTTTAAAGCTATAAATCAGCTGGTTAAAAACATGCAACTATAATCCGCTTTCCATTAACAGACTCATCTTGTTAACAATCTTCAAAATTAATAAGATTTTCGAACAAAAGTAAAAAAATAAAAATAAGCTTTAAGGAAATTAGTCACTCTTACGGGTCAGTATCCTTTGATTCAAGCAAGTTTATTTTTAATGCATATTAAAATAATATCCTCCTAGATTAACCTACCTACTCGATAAGTATATGTAACCATAACAAACAAGTATGTAATAACAATATTAATACTACAAATTATCGGCTACAATGCTAAGGCATAGGTTGTTATTTATATTCCATGTTTACTAGATAACTAACAAAGCAAACTGCTGCTGTCAATTGAACCTCTATAGTTAACATTAACTACCACATAACTACTAATAAGTAAAACGTGACAAATAATGATTATGAAGATTCAAGACGAAGGGTTAGGAAAAAAGGTAATATTAAGTCGATGATGGCATTTGCCGCCTTACTGGTAGGCATCTCTATTATGGTACCTATGTTGTATATTGTTAAATGATATTAATCAAAAATTAATCTTAACAAAAACGTTTTAAGAGTGAAATATCATACAGGAAATATTGCATATGTTAACACTCTAAATATATCGGGATTTGTAAGAACTAAATATCCGGTAAAATATATTTGCAAATTAAAGTAGGTACTAAGTCTCCGCGCAATTAATAATATTGTGCAGGTTACCTAAATGCTAGAACTCCTACAAGTGACCTCTGTCTGTCTGAGATGGTATGGAGCGACACGTTCGATGAGTGGCAACATTGTAGGTACCTAACACACCAAATAAGGGCCAAATAGCCTCTTGTGACATTACAATCCCATTGGTAATCGTTATGATAATTATCTTGCCCCTATTCAACATGACTTCTATGACTCTAGTCAATATACGTAGATGTTTCATTCTAAATAGCAAAGCAAAAAATAAAGAAACTGAAATGAAGAAAACTTACATTCCACGATGTTTAACACTAAACCAGCGAAGGTCCATCCATTATGTAACTAAGCAGCACCGCGTCTAAGGTCACTACAACTACACTAAGCAGCTCGCAACTTACAAATCACTCTACTTTCGAGCGAAAGCTTAAAAAAATCACTAAGATCGTGAAGCCTAATGAAAGTTAATCACCAAGAGATCGAGTGGGGAGGAGGTCGCTAGGGGCTCCGGTAGTAGTTTTCAGTGTAGTGTGTCGGGCGCGGGCGGGCGGGCGCCTCGCGGCCTCATCTACCTGGCAGAGCGCGGCCGGGGCGGAGCGGGCGGCCGGGCCGGCGGCTGAGGCGGCGGCTCGGCGACACTGCCGCGCAGAGCCCGGGCCCGCGCACGCGCCCTCGCACACACGCCCCACCACAATCACAATTGATCAGCCGATTGCAATCAAATTTATGACAGCTCGGGATCTATTACCGACGTGATACCGGCCACACCGCGATAATCGTCTTACCGATTTAAACGCTCCGAGCTTCGCGCTCTAGCCGCCCGATCAATATTTTCAGGTTATTGATCTCTGCATTCTTTGTCCGATCGAGATTTCGTAGACTACGGCGTAGCTCGGTGTGAGTTTCTGCTTTCCGATCCTGAATATATTTTGCTACGCCTCCGCTACGGACTACGATCGACCCTCGTAGTAATAAAGTTCGTGCATGGCCAAAATGATTTATTGGCTACTTTCCACAGATTGCCAACGTAATTCTGTAGGGGTTGCGCCTTTATATAACTCATTGCTAGCCGGGTCGGGTAAAGGTGCAAATTTAGACTAGCCAGGTAGACAGACCCATTTATTATTACTTTCTCAAACATAATACATCATTTTTAAATTACATCATGAAAAAGTTTATATTTCGTTCGATAATGGAAATCTTTTCGGTTTTCAATAACAGAGTTGGCTCGATGCCTAACATATTTTTGTGAATGGCATCTCGATCAATTAGATAGGAACGTAACGTTAGAAGGTACATAAAATGAAATAAACCGAAGCTGAGCATTCCGGTATACATTTCAAATAACTACTTGTAACTCTGGAATGTTTACCTTGTGAAAGTAACCGTCGAACGTTGGCAGTTTTCATATCATTCTAATGATGAAAGAAGAAAATTAGTTTAATCACATTCCTGTAATAGAATCGAAATACAAAATTTGAAAATCGAACGCTCTTATTCATTAATCAATTTTAAAGCTACATTAGTAAAAGTTAGTAAATAAAGTCTCTCCTCCAGTTATGCAAGCTGACGAATCATCCTTTAATTATTGTAGGTTTAAAAGTATGAATGAATGAGCGAGAAAAACGTTAATTAATACCTTCCTAGAAATTGGATTATGTACTTACCTACATGTCGCTCATACAAAATTGTATTTTAAAATTCACTATACAGAACCATACTTTTTTTTTCTTCTTTCATCCATATTTAGTTGTGAAACTTTGCTATGCTCAGCGAGGGAAACGAGAAATAGGTTTTGATCGGATGACAATTGCGGTAACAGTAGGTACCTTGCACCTTTCTTTATTAACCATAATGTTCACATTATTTTCAGGTTCAGGGGTAGAGACTCGCTCTACCGCCCTCAGTACATCTTTTTTTTATTCTTTCATAAAAATCTGTTCTAATACACCCTCTATGTTTTTGCCGGCCCAAGAATACCTACACCCAGTAATTGGTTTAAATATATACACGCGGCTCTGTACAAAATATATTTGTAATTAACTATTTCCGTCACTTTCGCATACTTAGTATTAGAAAAAAACATATACTACATTGTAGGTAAGTTTTAATCATTGAAAGCTACCCTAAGAAGGCTTTGCCGCTTGCACACAGTTCTAGGTTTGCCGGACTAAAATGACTACCAGTATTTATATTATTGATAAGCATGGATAGAATAGAAATAATTATAGTTTAGTTTAGAGAGTTTTAACTCGGAATATTCACCGACACCACAGTCCTGTGTGTGAAAACTTTATATTTGGTACCTAATGTTAAGAACACATTTTTTACCCAGGTAACCTACTTACTAAACCCGCATAAGTGCCTGCTAGCCTGTTTGTTTTGAAAGCGACCACACACAGCTTCCTATAACAATGTTTGTAAATCGATTATCAACACCTTACGCTATTTTGTTATTTCTCCCGTTAGTGTGTAAATCTAAAAATAGCCTTTACTAATACTGCACCGAGCGGCCGGGGTAAATGACTCGGTTGTTATCGATCAAGCGTAGATGCGGGGCAACTGTAATCTACATACTGCTTACAAAGTTACACTTATGAAGGAAACTGGGTTGAATATTACCTTAATTGCCTTATTTAATAGAGTAAGAGCTGAAAGTCATGAAAGAATAAAAAAAACTATTAAGTATGAGTCGCACAAAAGTACTTACGACTCTACAATTAAAATTAAAAACATGTAGGTACCGCCGCGCCGCAAAGAGCAATCATATGAGTTTCTTCCTATTTATAAAAAAACATATTTCAGTATGAATAATGTGGTTCTAAGCAGTAGTATTTTGGTTATAATGGCCCATTGCAAAATTTAGAATCCAATCAATCGCTAATATTATTCATATAGAACTCGTAGGAAGTGTCGTAAGTTTACTCTCGCTACATAATTCTAGCGTAGGTGGTGACCTCCAAGGAAAACTTTATACACCTACGCAGTCATTATAAGGCTGTATCCGGAAGCTAAGTTTAGGTATAAAGTGCAATAGCCAGGGTCGGCACTGAGGGGCAATGTCCTTAAAACCTCAACGCCCTACCTAAAATATATCACCAGTATATTCCCTACAACTAGCGATGATTTACCTTAAATTCAACTCTTACTAGTACCTATATGCAATGTATTAACACGTAACACAAAGTCCTATACGACAGTATTGACATCTTTAGTTTTGTCTACGACATAGGTATACGTTCCGGAATAAAAAAATATTTTTAATTGTATTAAGCAACTAGCAATACCTGGCACTAGTTCCTACTAGTAGTTTTGTCGACTATATTTGGACAAATTTTACTTTCAAAATTACTTTTTAACGTATTATAACTACTTTTTAATCTTCTCGAAAATATATAGGTATCTATGAGACTATAAAAACCGTATCGAAATCCGTTTTGGCCTGTAAAAGCATTAAGGTATAAAATAAACCCAAAAAAAAACTGGAAAAGCCAAATTCCGTAGCATTGCTGCAAACAATAAAGTAGGTACCTACAGTAAACTACAAACTACTTGTTTTATATTGCGATAATATCAAAATCCAATCCGACTTCTAACTAAGAAACCTTGATATCTTCGAATTAAAAATAAATCATATAAGTAAGTAAAGAAATAGGAAGTTAATGTACTTATTATCCTACTAATATATTTTAAATGTGAAAGTTTGTGAGGATGTATGGATGGATGGATGTTTGTTACTCTTTCACGTAAAAACTACTGGATGGATTTGGATGAAACTTTGCAGTAATATAGAATAACACATAGGGTACTTTTTACCGCGGGAAAACATCTCATCCCCACGGGAAACTTCCACGCGAACGGAGTCCGGCCACTAGTAATATTTTAAAAATCTATTACAGAATACATAATGAGTGGACGGATATTTAAATTTTCGAAAAAAATATGTTACATTTTAATTTCCTTCCTATACCTACACAACCCGCTGGGTTATTACGGAAGCTTACGAGTGTCGAATGTCATTTTTTCAACAATTCTGAATAACGTTAAAATGGATGAAAAATATGGGTTTTTAGGATTAATAAATAGATAATCAATGACGAAATCTATTAAGCCCAAAAAGGTGATAATCTTCATAAATTTTAAAATAATAATAATCTATCCTAATATTATAAAGCTGAAGAGTTTGTTTGTTTGTTTGAATCTCAGGAACTACTGGTTCGAATTGAAAAATTCTTTTTGTGTTGAATAGACCGTTTAGCGAGGAAGGTTTTAGGCTATATTACATCACGCTGCAACTATAAGAAGCGAAGAAATAATGGAAAATGTGTAAAAAACGGGGAAATTTATTCATCCTTGAGGGCTTCCGTTGCGTGCGTTGCGAATACGGTTTTAGATACCAAAAATATATGTATGAAAGAATTAAGGGAACTTTTTACCGCGAGAAAACTTCGCATTCCCACGGGAAACCGACTTCTACGCGAACGGAGTCGCGAGCGGCCACTATAAATAATAAATTTTAAAAAACATCAACTATTCGAATGTTACATTAGATGTTTGAATAAATTATACGATAGTGCTATTAAATATCAAAAAGAACATGTTTTTTATGTATAAAGTAAATAGGTACCTATTAAAAGACTTGGTTAGAAATTGATGTTCTGTATTCCAATAATACTAATAAATTACTTATACTTAATACTAAAAATTAAAGCTAAAGTATGTTAAAAATAACACCATAACCATAACGAAATAAAATTGTGATTTGACGAAGTGACCAATATGCATAAGTAATTATAATAGCAAAAGGAAAATCTTTAAATAAGGTACATTATTACGTTCTATTTGATAAGATAATTCACCGATGTCTAGTTCTAGCTACTCATAGTATAAAATCTAAAATCCTGAGAAAATTCTCAACAGAAAACATAATAAACTTGTGGTAAAATTACATCACTGGCCACTTGGTGCGACATAAAAATGATTTTGCATAAATTGTAAATACATAACAAAAAACGCATAATACTTTATAAAGAAGTACATAGATCTCAACAAGAGTTTTTTTTTTCTCAACAACTTTAATCCATCTGCTTCCTAGATTTGTCAGACTTAATAAACTTATCAAGATCGGCATCGCTTTTAGGGTCAACTTGCGACAGCTGCCTGAAGCTCTCGTCGTCTACGAAGCAGATCTCGTGTCCGTCCGGGTCGGCCAGGATGATCACGCGCACCGTGGCCTTGCCAGGAGTGTCCAGAGACACCAGCGGAGTCAGGATCTTCTCGTTGGCCTCCTGGATCTTCTTGTCGATGATGGGCTGCTGCTCGAAAGGGCAGGAGAAGGCGATGCGGCCGTACGCCTTTGCGTGGTTGATAGGCTCGCCTGCAATTACAAAAAAAAAATGGAAAAAAGTGTGAATGACGTAAACATTCGAATTTAAAAAGTAAACCATGATAATTTAATTGTATTTGCTTTGTTTTCAACGCAGCATACACAATTCGTTACATTTGCATCATAGCAAATGGTGATGCTATGCCAATTAGTTAACCACATTATAACGCTATAAAGAAACAGTATATGGGTAATTTACTACGACGAAACAACAACGTATAGAATCATGAAATCGCATTTTTTTTTGCTTGTACTGCCCAGCTATTTTGCAACGATCGACTTCGATTTGTTCAACTTTTTATATGCAATCTGTATGTTTCGGTTAAATATTAAAGTAATGGAAGAATAATGCGAATACTTAGCAATTTTTCGAACAATCCCACAGGAAACTTTTTATTAAAGGTTTATATCAACAAATAAAACGGTTAGACAAATTGTTATAAAAATCAAAACTTACCAATGTCAACCAGTTCCAATTTAGCTTGATCTTCAGCAAATCCAAGTAAAACGCTCTTTGCGGTTTGTTCGTATATTTTAAGGGAAAGTAGTCCATTCCAGTATGCAATAGACCGAGCAAGATTCGAACAGGCTAAGTTCACCTTCACAACAGGATCTGTAATACAAAGTGAGTAATAAATTAAAAAAAAAAACCATCAATTTAATCAATTTAAAAAAAAAACTTAAGATCATAAGAAACTGCCCTTTTGTTTAATAACCAAAAAGGTTTATTAAATTTAATTACCTGTGTTTAGTTACAAATTTTTATTTTTTTATATTGGAATAACTTTAATGCTTGAAATGAAAGAAGGAATTAATAAAATATTTATCAATAAATTATCTTTACACATTGCCTTATGCCTCTGTTGTTTTAACGACATGAACTGTGTGCAATACTACTAATACTTTAGAAGCATTGTATGTACTTACATCCTACTAATATTATAAACATGAAAGTTTGTGAGTATGGATGTATGTATGGATGTTTGTTACTCTTTCACGTAAAAACTACTGGATGGACTTTGATGAAAGTTTACAGTAATATAGTTTATACATCAGAATAACATAAAGGGTACTTTTTACCGCGGGAAAACTTCAAATTCCCACGGGAAACCGACTTCAAAGCGAACGGAGTCGCGGGCGGCCACTAGTAAATACTATATTACAGTAAATATCAAGTTTCTAAGTTTTCAAATTTTTCCTATACTTAAAAATTTGTGCTGAATAACATTGTTTATCCATATTGCACAATTAGAAGCAATAGTTTGAAACTTATATTATTATTCATCAGTACTTTTATAAACCTAATAATATGAATTGTTATAATCTGTATCATGTGACTAGTTGATGATATTTATCATATTATTACAACAAAGATATAAAGTACACTTGATCTTTTATCAATATTTATCACTGTCTGAGATGGCTTGTCAATGATTTTTATCAGAGCAATTATATGATTTGGAATGATAATACTTATCAAGATCGGCTAAAATTGACTAATATTCTCAAATAATACAGAAAAATTTTTTTTTTTTTTTTTTTATGAGGGAAGCTAGCAAACGAGCATGCGGGTCACGTGATGGTTAGTGATCACCGCCGCCCATATACACCCACAATCACAAATGTATTGAGGGTGCATTGCTAGCCTTTGAAAAAATTGGGCACCAGATATCGCACTCACCGAACGAAACGCAGGAACATCGTCCCTACTTCACGTCGGTTTTCTGTGCGACGGTGGTATTTCACCGGTCGAATCAGCCCATTAATCGCTGTAAACAGAGCCTACAGCTAGACTCTACCACTCTACAAAAAAAAATGTAAAGTAACTCAACTCTAAAAATGTTAAATATTTCATTAATTTATCAATCACCTACACAAGAGACAATTTAACTAAAAATTATAGATATAACCATTAAGTCTCTGCAAGTATTAAGATAGTGAAAACATGTTCAGATAGCTTTCACTTAAACACAAAAAAAAATTCATAAACACAATCCATGCAGTAATTTTCCTAGCAGGTATACACAAAAAATGTACAGATGTTTTTATGTACCTACTTTTTAATAATGAACTCTTGATATATAACTTTGAGCCCTTTGATATTTTTTATCCTTTGTATTACAAAGATGTTTATGTAAGAAAAAGATGTATAATTTGATTATTTGTGAAAATGCTTATTTGTTACTGAGAAAGCTAATAAATTAATACCTAGACTCAGGAACAATATTTACCCTGCTTATCATGACTCACTAGATTTTATTGTAAAGATAATTAAACAATTATGTGTCACTTAACTATTTTAGTGTTTGCAATTTTTTTATATATATTAGTATGGACTGAGCCGTTCAGATATGTGAGTTTTTTCGATAAAACAATATTATTAAGTAAAATCATAGCTAAGCTAAAAGAATATTAGTTGACCAGCCACATGCCACAACTTAAAATTTAAAAACAAGATGATGTTTAAAATGTTTGAAGGTAATTAAGACATCTCACCTTTATTTGATGGTTGAGGTTTATCAATAATGTAGAACTTGTATCCCCCTGGTGCCTCCAAATACTTAACACCTGCACTTTCCTTTACAGGCCAGTTCATTGCAGCCGCACGCTTGAGACTCTCACTTGATTCAATTGTTATGCCAAGAAAATCATTGCCCTGTTCATAACTAGTTATCCCATAGTTATAAGTCAGCTCCACCACAAAATGGCTATCTTCAGGCCCATAACCAACCATTGTTTTACTCCATCTGTTTGCATATGGGCTGAAATTATAAAAAGGGTAATAGAATCAAGATATAGAAGTTGAACAGAGTTACAAATGGCGAGGTTTGTAAGCACTATACCCATTGCATGTAGCCTCGCATCCTTCACTGAACTCCTCATGACGAAGAACCTAAACAAAACATACAAATTAGGTTTGAAGAACTTTGGCCGCATTAAAACTTACAGTTTACCTACAATTTTTTGTTTTCAAACATTTACAATTCAAATACAAGACACCATCTCAAAGAGTTATGAATAATTATTATTTTTAAATGTCTAAAATGACCTTGAATTAGCATCGAGGCACCGGTACGGCAGTAAAAACTAGACTAGTAAGTAAAAGTACAACAAAATTTATCAGTGCCCTTAGTCCAACTTACCTTCATTCCCAAAACATCCCTGTAGAATTTAGCTGTAAGTGTCCTGTCGGCAACTTTGAATACAAAGTGTAAAGCTCTGCCGCTTATCATTTTCGTATTTTATTTAGCTTACAGTTATACACTACACTATCAGATCTTTCCAACTTGTTCACTTCAGACTTATAATTAATTAATAGAACTAATAACGAGCGCTACACAATTAACTGGAATGTAAGAAGTTTTGTGTGCTACTGAAATCGAAATGACCAAGCCTTATTAGTTTGCACGTACATAGAACGGGAAAGATAAAATTTTTCAAGGGCAGCAAGAGCAAGTAGGTAAAGTAATACTATATAAAGCTAGGGATGGGACTCAATAACAACAATATGAAAAACTGTTTTTGCGATAAAAAGGTGCTTAACGACCCCTTAGCTTGGTTAATAAATTATTTAAATGAATCATTACCTTAAATCAACCTCTTTATTTCATATTGGAAGCTAATCATAAATTTAAAAATATATATGTATACTTCTTATTTTGTAAATAAATATTTTCTTTCTTTCTTCTTCTTCTTATATAAACAAAAATAAATAACATTGGGTAGTTAAAAATGTTGGTGTTGATAACTGGAATGTAACGAAATACAAAGCAAGGTACATCCCTAAAATTTTTGACGTTGAAGTTGACTAGTTTGACATATTGGTATTGCAAAAGAAAAAATTGAGCTTTTTACAAAAATCGTAAAAATATATTTGAAGATAAAATCTAGAATATATTGATAATAATAAAAAAATAAGATATTGCTTGAGGAAATTATAACATTCCTAAAAAGCGTATTTTATTTTTTTAAATGAAAGATAGATTTCCTAATTTCTTTATATCCAGTAGATAGATAGATGGTACGCCGATACATATTTATAATAAAATCCCGGAGTCGGTTCAATCCTAACCTTTTAATAAATTCAAAAAACATTAAGTATGCACTATGTAAAAGATTTTTTAGATTATAAAAAAGCGTGAGATTGACATGCTATTTCTTTAGATTGTGTTGTGTTGTAACTATTGACTACTCTGTAAACATCTAGACCAAGACACAGTATGTAGTTGTATTTTCTTACCGTCTAAATTTTACCGTCTTGTAACCATACGTTTTTATCATGTCTTGGTGTAGTTGTATGCCTTGATTTTGTATATTTGGTGTTTGACAATAGAGTGCTGGGAGTTTTTTTCCGCCGGCATTTTTCTCCCGGCCTACTGATTGATAAGCTGATGATCGATATATATTGACTTTCACCGAATGTAATGAAATTACTTAATGATGAAATAAATGTTTTTTATTTCTATTTATTTGTTTAGAAGCAAACTGTAATCCGAGAAATCGACAACATTAAACTGTCACTGTCAACAAAAAACTTATCTTATAGTGATACCAAGTTATTTATATAGTCGAGCTGTTAGGGGGTTTCAAAGACTACTACAAACATATCATTTTTAAATAAATAAATAATACTGTTGATTCATGTTTTTATTTATAAAATTATTGAAATAAAAAAGCAATTAAATATTTTTTTAATATGACAAGGTCAAAAAACAAAAACATATTTTTATAAATATTAGAAAGTTAAGAAATAAAAGATTCGAAAACAAAATAACACATTTGGAAACATCCTTACAAAAAAAGTCATCCGTGGAGATGCAATGTGTTCTGCTTTTGTAAAATAAATTAACTACATACTTCTTTGAAAAAGAAGAACTTTGTGCATAGAATCAATAAAGTGCTAAATAAAATAACACAAAATGGTTTCTAAGAAGAAGAAGAAGGTTTGTTTTCATCTTTCTAACCAAATTCGTCCACGTGTTTATTCTCATGCCATTTTCACATTTTGTAATTACTCTGTTTTAGTATTCTTCCGGTGAAGGAGCACAGTTTATGACTAGAAAAGCTGCCTTGAAAAAGCTTCAGTTAACTCTAAAAGATTTCCGTCGAATTTGCATCCTAAAAGGCATTTATCCAAGAGAACCTAGGAATCGCAAAAGAGCGCAGAAAGGAGCTGGTGGTATCAAAACACTGTATCATACAAAAGATATAAAATTCTTGCTCCACGAACCGATAATATGGAAGCTACGAGAACTAAAAGTAAGATACTGACCTTTAAATCATTAACATTTTGTAAACTTATTAAACATTCTTGACCATTTTAATACTTCTTTTCAGGTATATCAACAAAAAATAAGAAAAGCTCGTTCCATGAAGGAGTATGGCAAGATGCGAAAGTATTTTAGAGATTATCCAGACATAAATATTGATCACATAGTGAAGGAGCGATATCCAACATTTGTTGATGCTCTCAGAGATATGGATGACTGTCTCACATTATGTTTTCTATTCAGCACTTTTCCATCACTGAAGCGAGTGCCTAGGGACCAATCTATGTTTTGTCGAAGACTAACAGTTGAATTCATGCATGCTATAATAGCTGCAAAGGCTTTGAGATATGTGTTTGTTTCGGTTAAAGGGTATTATTATCAAGCTGAGATAGATGGGCAAACTATAACTTGGATTGTACCTCATCATTTCTCATTCAAGGTAAATTTGTAACATTTTACAAGTTTATAAAAATGTTTGCTAATACAACACTTTTTACATAATATTTTTGACAATGATAACTTGGTTATTGTGAAAGTTTCTTTATATACAGTATTTTTTTTACAGCCACAAAACAAAAATGAAGTAGACTTCAAGATTATGTCTACTTTTGTTGAATTCTACACAATGATGCTTGGTTTTGTCAACTTCAAGTTGTACCACAATCTCAATTTGGTTTATCCTCCAAAACTAACTGTTGGGTTCAATGCAGATTCTGACAAAGACTTGATTGATGAACAGGCTTATGTATCAGAGAGAATAGCTGCTATGAATATGTCCTTAGCAAAGATTGCAGGAGCCAATGAAGCAGAAGAACTGCCAGAAATTGACATGTTCCAGGTAGAAGGGGAAGATCCCCAGAAGTTAGAGGAAGCAAAAGAAGAAGCTGAGAAAGTAAAGAAACTGAAAACCTTGTTCAAAGGCTTAAAGTTTTTCATAAATAGAGAAGTACCAAGAGAACCCATGGTGTTTATCATCAGATGCTTTGGTGGGGAGGTATCATGGGATAAAGACCATTTTGTTGGAGCAACATTTGATGAGACAGATGAGTCAATAGCCTATCAAATAGTAGATAGACCAAGTATGGATAAACAATACCTTTCCAGGTACTATGTCCAGCCTCAATGGGTGTTTGACAGTGTCAATGCTAGAACTCTACTTCCTATCAATAAGTACCTGATGGGGGCTACACTTCCACCACATTTATCTCCATTTGTTGACAAGACCAAGGACCAAGTTTACATTCCTCCAGAAGAAAGAGCATTGAGAGATCCTGATTTTAAACCTTTGGGTAAAAAATATTTCTATTATTTATTTTAAAACTTGTGCTTCATGAAAATGATCTAAAATATTGCAAGTTTTTGGTAAGTTCTTAAATTATATGTTTATTTTTACAGATAATGATGAATCAGGAACTGATGTAGAAGAAGCAAGTGATGAAGATGAGAAGGAGGATAATGAAGAAGCTGATTCTGAAGATGGTGATCCTGAAGATGCCCTCACCAAGCAGTACCAAGATGAGATGGAGCAGGATACAGAGTCTGAGGAAGATGATGACGAGCTTGACCCAGAAAAAAAGAAACTTGCCAAGGAAAAGGTTGGTACACTTAAGTTGTTTTTATGAATGGCTCATTGAAAAAAAGAGAGTCTTCATTAACTACACCTATATTAACCCTATTATTTCTTACAGAAAAAAGCAATGGCAGTAACCACTGGTGTGACACACAAAGATAATCCATACCAGAAAGAAATTGAAGACAAACAGGCATTTAGGTTGAGAGAAAAACTTGTTCCCAAAAAACACAGGAACTTGTACAAGAGCATGAAAGCTGGACAAGAACAAAGAAAGAAAGAAATATGGCTGCTCAGGAAAAAGAGGCGCCTCAACGACGAAAAAGTCAAAGAAGAGAAGAAAACTGAGAAAAAGAAGATTAAGAAACAGGCATTAGAGGCAGCCCTAGCTTGAATAAATTAAGTCAACAGTTAATTGCATTGTTTTATTTATAAGATGATCAATATAAATAATATATTTACAATAAATTATAACAATATAACAAGTTTTACTTCAATGTTGATGTCTTTTGAGGCTTGTAAATGTTACATGAAGTGTATCTTAACATTATTTACATAGGTTGCTACAATTAGCTAGAATAAAGAGTGTGTTAATTAGAGTCAGAATTATCTTCTGCATCACTATCTTCAAGTTCCGGCATTGGGAATCGTAGAATAGCTGCAATACCTGTCAATTGGTCTAATTCTGAAAGTAAGAAAAAATTGAAGATGTTAAAGGTTAAAATATTATTAAGATAAAAAAACATGAAAACTTAAAATAAAACTTACGTTCGCCAGATACATGCATACTTGAAAATATTCTAACATCACCACCATTTTCCCTTACAGAATCTACAAGGGCTACATATTCTTTTCTTGTTTGTACATCTTGACATCTGCAAACAAACATTTTCTTAGGTTCTATGCTAAATAAGTTTATTTAATTATTTTATTGCTTGTGATTTATTATAAATACCTAAACAGTCTATCTGAAATCATCATAATTTCAATAGCCTGTGCTTCATTGGCTATTTCTACATGTTTCTTTCCATAAAAAGCTTTAGCTGGTTCTAATTGTAGCATAGTGTAAAAGCTCTCTAGAAGCTTAACTTCACTTGCGGCTTTTGTGTCTGAGATTTTAGTAATCACTGCTGGATCCTGAAGTACCTCTGCAAAAACATTTTTATTTCATTATACCTAGTTTATATGAAAATTTTAAATCTTTTCATTATTTTGTACATCCTCATACCTTTTAGTGAATGTTTGAAACCTGATGATGCTTTCACTAACAAAAACCTTCCCTTATTTTCAATCAGCAATTTGTTGTCAGTCTTGATAGCTTGCTGCATCATGTATTCAAAGAATTGGTCTTTAACAAAACCAGGAGATGCAAGTATCACACATTTAACAATACTGAAATCTACATGTCGCAAAATTCCTTGCATCACTGCATCATAAAATTTGTTAAGACCCTGAAAGAAATAAAAAAGGTTAAAATCTGAAGTTTATATAACCTTCAGTCAAATTCATATCTTCACAATTGAAGTACCTTTTCATGTTGCTGTACAAAACCTTTTCGTTTCCTAGGGATTGTGATATCAATCTTTGATCTTACTAAGGTCATTGAAGGTGTGATGAGGCAGACATTAGCAAGGCCTTCCTGCATCACTACAGCCGCAACATCAGCATTGGCAGCAGGGTCACATGCCATGTCCACCCTCTCTAAAGCTACAGAATCCCATAGTGTTTTTTGAAGTGTAAACTTTCTGTTTAGTTCCAAATCTAGAGTATGGTAGGCACCCATCTGGAAAATAAATATGTTTTTTTATAAAGATAATAATTAATTAATTTACATACTATGTTACTCTACATAGAATTGAGAATTATTTTAAGTTTTTTTTTAAGAATGTAGATATTAAAAGGGTGAGGGTCTGTATTTTTTACTAGGCATTTCAAAAGTTGTCTGCTAGGCCCCTAAATACACATGCCTAAAATTCTTATTTTGAGAACATTAAAACACACCTTCACATACTGATTTTCTACAATATTCCTTCCCTTTAATCTAAGTACACAGGCCTGTGTATCAAAATCAATGGTTTCAACTGTTATAGTGAGTGTTGTCCGCACTCTATTACTAGTTGAAGAACCAGTAGCAGATTCGGTCTGAACCTTCCTAACTGTTGATGCTGTTACTGCATCAGTCTCAGCAATCAGGTTGTATGCATGCCATATGTCCTCCGGCTCTTCAGGGATAAGACCAATACTCCTAAGACAAAGACAAACAAAGGTTAAATTTGGATACAAAACAATAGAAGTAAAAATTTCAACAAAATGTGTTGTACTAACCCACACCCATCTCTCTCAATACTCTTGAATACCAGCTTCATGTTGATTGAGTCTCCAAGTGATAGCGGTTAAATATTTAAAGAATAAATGAAAATAAGTTCATTCTGCACCAACTAAAAGTATAATAGTAATAATAGGTTAGGCAAGATATAAATTTAAAACACAAGTTGTTGATGTGTTTTATGACCCACTCATCACATTCTTTTAGAACCACCGGCGTTATGACTTAAATCGTAAGCACTTTTAGCATCATTTTTCTTGAAGAAAATAAATTTCATTGCATCAACAACACCACCACGATCACCAACGAATTTGACAATGACAAATGTCAAAATGACTGAATGACACGCGTCAGTCAAGACCAGGGTCCTATATGTTCCATACAAGCAATAGGGGATATGCATAAAATTTAAAATGGCCTAAAATATTTTTTTCTTGAATACTTATTATCGTTATATTATAATGCAAAAGTTTTTTTTTAATTTATTTATTATTTAAACCCCTAAAATAATATTTAAAAAGTGCAAAATAAGGGAGCGAAATTCAAACTTCCAAAACGCGCCACCATTGGTCGAACGTAATGTGACGTCATCTGACACGACATTGCATTCATCAGCGTCGAAACTTATACTGTTTTACAAGTTTTTGTGAAAAAAATAAATAAATTTAATCTATATTCTTGTTCTGATTGTAATGAAGTTTAGTTTAGATTGGTAGTGAATCTTTGACGATGACTGAAGCTGGTTCTGTCATAGCACATTAGGACAATCTACCGAGAACAGGTGCATTTATGATAGCATATAATTTTGCATCTGTCTCGACTCCAAGGCGCGATGTGGGTTGTGGCTAGTGTAGCAAATGACAACCCCAGATTCTTCTTTGATATTCGATTTAATGTGGTTTACAATTTGATGTTGCGTGTTCAACGGTTGGTTGGCAAGTGAAGTTATACAAAGAAAAGAAACAAAAACTAGACCAAATATGTAGTTGAGACGTATTGCTATAGAAAAGACGTAGGCGCGCAGACAGCATCGAAACCCGATTATACGAGCGCAGAGATCAGAGGATGTTTCATAGTATATTTAAGATTTTTATTCATAAATGCACACTGCAGTTTACTTAAAATACACCAAAACATTAACATATTGACACAAAAATATATGAGGCAAAACTCCTTTCCTCAACCGTAGAGTACATTTTTCTCCTTGCTCTTTTATTAAATTGTATTCAATATAATTTTCTGTATCTTCCTTTACCTGGAATAAATCAACAACCATAAAAAAATCGTAAAACCACAACAGGAATAAAGTTTTAATAGAAAGTTTTAGCTACTGATCTTTTCTTATAGGGTACCTACCTAGGTTAATTTAATACCGAATTTTCTAATGTTCAATAGCTAATGCAAAACTTACTTTTCACTAATTCACATTAAGCTGTATATAAATAAAGTATACTTTCGTTAAAATGATCTTCACAACAATATGAACAAGATTTAGGAGATATATTATCCCTTCTCATCACCTTACACGACCGTCTTCGTATTTTCGCACCACTTGAAATACGAAAAATAAACTTTTTTGGGTGTTTTTCGAATAGTATTTGTGCACTCCGGTACTATGCAATACTTATAAGATAATTTTTTTGCTTCTTCCATGGTTTTAAAGCTATTAAAACTGTAAATATGTATGAAATAACTGAAAAGTTCATAGTAAAGTCCCACTGGACGTGTCGTGTGACGTCGTGCAAAGCGCGCGCAAAATGGCGGCGTTTCAACTGCTCTAATTTTTTCAATGTTTTAAATTTCGTTTTTAAAAATATCTAGAGTATTTTGAAGATTTTTTATATTTTTTTCTATGTTATAATGTTGTAAACTATTAATTTAAGGCAAGAAAAAAAAACATGAATATCCCCTATTTTAACCTTGCACACATATAAACATTTTAATAAGTGTGGGTTGCTATTGTAGACCCGTTAAAAAAAATATTACTACATAGTAGAAAACAAAGTCGCTTTCTCTGCCCCTATGTATGCTTAAATCTTTAAATCTGCGCAACGGATTTTGATGCGGTTTTTTTAAATAGATAGAATGCTTCAAGATGAAGGTTTACATGTGTTTATACATAGTACAGAGAAAGGAGTTTTATTTCGAATTTAAAGCATCCGAAGCCGCACCGGTAAAAACTAGTAAATTTATAAATTAAAAATGGTCACACTGATTGGGAGTCGCTGTTTGTGTTGCCGATTCTGTAGCTTTTAACACAGTTCTTAATATTTTATTATTTTATCATTTATGTAGTTTTTTTTTAAATAAGAAAAATATCGTTTCACTACCTCCCTTCTTTCACCCTATTAATATTAACTCTCTTAGTAATCTGTTACGTTATTAAAAGCTTTTTATGTTTTGAGACCCGAATTTCGGTACAGTGTTCATTTGATGATTGAAGACGAAAAGTGGTTCAGTAATTAACTGCGGCTTTCGAGATACCTATTCGTAAGCTACTTTTAAACAGATATTAATAATGGCGTCTATTCTTTCATGCTATTTCTACGGTAATACTCAGGAACACTGATGCTGTCAAGTCGACACTTGATTAAAACAAGTATGGCCGCCATTTGTGTTTATTTTTGTGATCAATTTTGTGGTTGTCTTTTCATTTAAACGTATCAACCAGTGTCGTTGAAGAAAGAACTACAAATACAAAAGTGCCTCTAACATCTTCGCAAGGATTTACTAATGAAAAGTCCTTTTCTATATCGTTAAACACTCTTACGGCCTGACGGCTCTAAATTGGGTAATTTGGTTGTGTAAAGATAAAAAGAAAGATGTGGGTCCACCACCACAGAAAGTGCAGTAAAACAGAAGCCAAAGACATATCTGTAACCTACCACAGATTTCTCGAACTAGAAAATCAAAATATAACTAAGTAAGTACTTGTCTTGGAGGTACCTAATTTGCACCAAATGATTCTTGATTGATTGTTTTATTATCTGATTATACAATTACAATAAATGTGTTTCCTGTTATTTTTGTTTAAGGGCACATACTTGGGCAAACACACAACAAATCTTTTGCAGTTGCAGCGCAGAAGTTTGCTATTCCTGTTGGTTTATGAAGAAATAAATAGTGTGTTTGCCCAAGTATGTGCCCTTAAACAAAAATAACAGGAAACACATTTATTGTAATTGTATAATCAGATAATAAAACAATCAATCAAGAATCATTTGGTGCAAATTAGGTACCTCCAAGACAAGTACTTACTTAGTTATATTTTGATTTTCTAGTTCGAGAAATCTGTGGTAGGTTACAGATATGTCTTTGGCTTCTGTTTTACTGCACTTTCTGTGGTGGTGGACCCACATCTTTCTTTTTATCTTTACACAACCAAATTACCCAATTTAGAGCCGTCAGGCCGTAAGAGTGTTTAACGATATAGAAAAGGACTTTTCATTAGTAAATCCTTGCGAAGATGTTAGAGGCACTTTTGTATTTGTAGTTCTTTCTTCAACGACACTGGTTGATACGTTTAAATGAAAAGACAACCACAAAATTGATCACAAAAATAAACACAAATGGCGGCCATACTTGTTTTAATCAAGTGTCGACTTGACAGCATCAGTGTTCCTGAGTATTACCGTAGAAATAGCATGAAAATACGTAGACGCCATTATTAATATCTGTTTAAAAGTAGCTTACGAATAGGTATCTCGAAAGCCGCAGTTAATTACTGAACCACTTTTCGTCTTCAATCATCAAATGAACACTGTACCGAAATTCGGGTCTCAAAACATAAAAAGCTTTTAATAACGTAACAGATTACTAAGAGAGTTAATATTAATAGGGTGAAAGAAGGGAGGTAGTGAAACGATATTTTTCTTATTTAAAAAAAAACTACATAAATGATAAAATAATAAAATATTAAGAACTGTGTTAAAAGCTACAGAATCGGCAACACAAACAGCGACTCCCAATCAGTGTGACCATTTTTAATTTATAAATTTACTAGTTTTTACCGGTGCGGCTTCGGATGCTTTAAATTCGAAATAAAACTCCTTTCTCTGTACTATGTATAAACACATGTAAACCTTCATCTTGAAGCATTCTATCTATTTAAAAAAACCGCATCAAAATCCGTTGCGCAGATTTAAAGATTTAAGCAGGGACCGAAAACCGGTTAAATTAGGCCTACCTTTTATTTCGGTATGACGTCATACCGTTTTATTTCAGTATTTTATTTTTTTAATACACTTAAATATGCATACCTTTAAAATATGGTATGACGTCATACCTTTTCATTTCGGTACCGTATTTTTAAGAATATAATAAAAAACCTTCACCATAACATTTCGGTATACTTCTAATATTATGGTATAACCTTTACATAAATAAAAGTATCACTTTATTTCAAGAATGTGTGGGTCTGCTGTCGGAAAATCGACTTTATTTGTATCGAGCGAGCGTATTACGATACCGAAAAAATCATATGGGTTATACCTTTAATACTCAACCTGTATGAATTTTAAAGGTATAATTATGCCATACCTTTATAAGATAGCGGTAGCGATTCTGAAAACCTTAAAACAACCGGTAGTTTTGGTTCAAGGATGGCGTAACCGGTATAAAATTAAGGTACCGCTTTTTTATACAGGTTGAAATACCGGTAAACCTTAACCGTTTTCAGTCCCTGGATTTAAGCATACATAGGGGCAGAGAAAGCGACTTTGTTTTCTACTATGTAGTAATATTTTTTTTAACGGGTCTATAATAGCAACCCACACTTATTAAAATGTTTATATGTGTGCAAGGTTAAAATTGCTTGTATGGAACATATAGGACCCTGGTCAAAACTATCAAATAATAGTGCTGGGGCAGGTTCCGAGCCTATAAGTAAATTGCTATTACAAATTCATGGTAACTTCGTCTCTTACTAAAAGGGTCTTAAAAAATTGCTCTAACTTAAGTGTTTCCTTCATATTTTTTCAAATTTAACAAAGTTTAAGGCAACTGTAATTTTAAAACTTAACTAAACGAAAAAAAAGTACAATCATTCAGTGAAATAAATAAATAATGAATGATTCATTTCATTTTGTCACATAACTTACGTTCCTCGTCCCCCGCTAAAAGTGCCTAAAAAATATGTTCTTGTAGCTAAGTTTATGTCACCTTTGCCTTTATAAAAAAAAACAACAATTTCAATTAAAATTTGGATTATTGTTTTTACATTTGACTTATTTTAGTACCTACGTATGTTATTCTGGGTATCTATCTCTGTACAAAATTTCATCTAATTCAACTAGCCGTTTTTGCGTGATTGGGTAACGAACATCCAAACTTTTATATTTACAATAAGTATAATAGGTGTATAAATATTATAGGATTTCGACTTTCCGCGGTAAAAAGTAGCCTAATTTCATCCCAGGCTGTTGAAATATGTCCATGTTAAAATTCATTCAGCCATTTCGACGTGGAAGCGGAACAGGCAGACAGACAAACAGACAGATGTAAAGGATAGGAAAACATATGATTTCAATTCTTCTTTATCTACATAATCGCAAAACAAAACTAAAAGTCGTGAAAGCCAATAAATAAAAGATAAACACATTCATACAACTTATTTATTTCATATCGAAAATTTACAAAATTAAGTTTAATGATTTGATACAATTACTTTTATTAAAACATCACACTTAAACAATCTTAAAACTAAATCAGTCTGACTGAATAGTCGAATGGTGAGTTTGCTTGGCATCTCATCTCAAGGTTTATTATAAAAAATTGTTGTGTTTATTATGGAGACATAGGAGGTGCAAGTATTCTTTCGTATCCTAGTTTAAGTAAATAACGAAAGTGTGGCGATTCGGAGAGCTCTTCAAGTTGATTAGAAGACAACACTGTGTCTGAAGAAGGCAGTAGCAACGAGATATCTCCACCTGCGAAAAAATTATAAGGTTACTTATAAAAATTAAAGGTTGCTTAATTCTGCTATGAATGATGATTGATAATGATTCTTAATTTAATCAAAAAAGCTTTGGCATGAACTTTCTTAGGCTTGTCGTCTTTTTGTAAATAATTTTCATAAAATATGACTAGTTTCATGGAGTTGCTATAACACTCGTATTTCCAGGGTGAATTAAACAATAACTTTTATTTATATAGAATTATTATCCTGTAAACAAGGACTAACGGGCAAGCTAATTTTACAATGGAAAATAAGTTTGATACTGCTTTAAAGTCATTTTTTTGTTTATTTAAGTTAGTTACCCATAATATGCACGAGGTCGATGAGCCTGAAGAACATTTTGTCCGCGAGCGTGTCCGCCGAGCGATCGTCCTTCTCGAGCCACGAGTCCCGCAATATACTCGCACACCATATCTGTCATAATCATAATCATCATTTATTATTATATCATATGCCCAAATAATACTATGTTATAAACTAGCCGGGGACCCGCTAGAACTTAGATATTTGAAGATTTGATAACATGCCATTCTGTCAAAAACAGGGGGACGACGTGTAAGCATACATCGAAAACGCCCCAAACAAACTTTTCAACTTCAAATGAGGAGATTTTATGTTATTTACACGTGTACCAAAAATACCATTATAGCGTATTTTTATCTAGGAATAATTTAATAATTATTTTTTCTTATGTTATAAAGAAAAAATATTTGCAAAGTTAAAAGAGACATACCCTGAGCCTCAGCTGTTCCCTACTCTCAGGGTCTTCAACAAATTCTGTCAAGTCCAGTGCTTTCTTATAATCGTACTCTGTTAGACCCTCACTTTCTGATTCAACATACATCTGAAAAAAATAATTAAATTTATTTATTTATTTCATAGGAAAAACAACAGATTTTAGTAAAGACAGTAAACAAGTGTATCTATACAAAAGCCAATAACAGTTTTTCACAATTAAGCAGGTAAGAATATAAAGCTAATCTAACATTATGTGCGTAAAAGCAAGTAACTTATTTATCTAAATACATTTTTTGTGCGTGTTTAAGTGTGTGCGTGTTTAAGTGTGGGTGTGTGTGTGTATGTGTGTGTGTGGTATTTATGTGTGCGATGTCAGCGAATGTATAATAATGTTGTTTAAATGTGCGTAAAGTGGTGCTAAATAGTTCAACAGAATTAAAATTTTGATTATATAAATTAGTTATTCGGGGAATTAATGAGTTTTGGGCATAGTTTGTCCGAACCAATGTTACGTGTAACAGAGACTGGGAAGATATCCTGGACCGTGTGCTAGGCGTTCGTAGGGCAACTTCCCTGAGAAGCTCAGGGCAGTTTATTGTGCCATTAATGACATATCTAAAAGGCTTCGACGTTCTTCAAGGGTAAGCAGATTGTGATGGCGGCAATTTTCCTCGTAGGTGCCAGCACTAGATTTAACTCTATAATTTAAGAAGTTTATAAACTTTTTTTGGAGCCTTTCGATTTTTTGGCTATGAATAGCATATTGGGGTGATCAAATGCTGCATGCGTACTCCAATATACTGCGTATATATGCAAAATAAATAACTTTCAAGCAAAGGGCGTCGTTAAATAAGTTGCATGTCCGAAAAATAAATCCGAGATTTTTGTAAGCCCGGTTAGTTATTTCCTCAATATGATCGTTGAATGTAAGCTTGGAATCAATTAGAACACCCAAATCTTTGACTGATGAGACCCTCTTTAATGATTTAAAGTCAATTGTATATTTAAATTCATAGGTTGCATTACTTCTTGTCAACCTCATAATTAAACATTTATCAATATTAACATTAATGAAATTATATTTATATTAAGCAGATAATCTTTATATCTTCTTGCAGTTTTTTTGCAGTCATCCGTATTATTTGTTTCTAAAAATATTTTTTGTCATCAGCATAAAGAAGAAATTTACAGTTCTGAAAGCATGTGTAAATATCGTATTAATATACATTATATAGTAAAGGTCCAATAAGGGATCCTTGTGGGACACCAGATGTAATGTGAACAAGATCAGAACGAGAGCCGCCGATTGTGACAATTTGATTCCTACACGTAACATATGAGGAAAGCCAACGATACAAATTGCCGTGTATGCCAAGATTTTCTAATTTTCTCAAAAGTATAGTGTGGTCAACTCTGTCAAAAGCCTTTTCGAAGTCCGTGTAGATCACATCTACCTGTGTTCTTTTGTCTAAACAGCAAGTGACGTAGTTCGTGAATAGAGCTAAGTTTGTTGTAGTAGATCTATTTTTAAGGAAACCATGTTGTTCGTTGGGTATAAATTGTGACAAATAAGGACTTATTCACTAGAACACGATTTTTTCAAAAACCTTACTGAAAGAATTTAATATTGAAATGGGTCGATAGTTGCTAATTTGATTTTTGGGTCCTTTTTTATGAATTGGGATAATATTTGCTGTCTTCCGAATTTCAGGGAATTTACCGAGTAACAATGATATTGTAAATATCGATTCAACGGTTTGCTAAGTTCTTCTGCGCATTTTTTCATGAAATAGTTACTGATTCCGTCAGTGCCAGGTCCTTTTGTTTCGTCAAGTCTGTCAAGTAGATATTTAATGTTTTTTTCTGTTATGTTAACAGATGTAAGTGTGTCAGGATAGCAGTTTTGGGGCGGAATCATTTTCATGTCAGGGTAGTGTAAAGAAGGTTCTTTGAAAACACTTTCGAAGAAAATACTAAATCCTCTACAAATACTTTCACTTCCTGTATAGCTACTAAGTACTTAAAGCAAGCATTTTAAAGCAGAACAGTACGTCTATTCTGTAAAACGAAACGTGAGCACTTTGCTTTCGTTTCGGGCCCGTAACGGACATTTGCTATTCTATTGGCTTTCGTATCGTTTCATCAATCATAAGGTTTTTGACGTAAAGAATAGAAATTTAAGTCAAAGAATAGAAATTTACGTAAAGAATAGAAATAAAGCCCTTATTATTTCGTTGACTTTCGGATTACAAATACGTTAAACGATATGCAAGCTAAATAGAATAGCCAATGTCAGTTTCGGGCCCGAAACGAAGGCAAGTGCATACGTTTCGTTTTACAGAATAGACCTACAGAGAAATATAAAAAGGCTATTTTCAGAATAGACTCATGTTTGAGTTACTTTGGATTCACAAATTCCTATACCTAGTTCAAAAGGTTTAAGCAGAGCTTTGCATTAGTGTGAGTGATACAGGTAGTGTGTGACATCAGGCCTCAAGCGCGTCGCGTTCTTTGCGTGGTTCATTCAGTTTATTCCGCTTTTTGGCTACCCTTTATTTTCTATTTATGTTTTCAGACTAATGCAAAGTTCAGCTTAGATCTGTATTTATTAATTCTTCGGAACTGTATTAGTCTGTATATAAGCTTACCTCAATAATATCCTCGGGTTCCATAACGGCGCAGTCTCCATCACCCAGTCCGTGGTGCATCCTCAGTTCCCTCGGCAAGGCCGCGTGTTGTTCGCAGAGGGACAGCTTGTTGTCAATGTTTTGCAGCATTGCTTCACTGGGGGAGTCGGAGGCCAGCAGACACAGCTTGGCCAGGGAGGCCATGGTCTGGGGAAATACAGTTATTGCTATGACAAAATATTGTTTTTTAAGTTGGTAACACTTTTTCAGGAATTTGAATGTTAAATTCACGCAATCAGTTTTTTTATGCGGGGTATTAAGCACAAGTGATGAGTTTAGTTACTGTAGTTTTTTGGTGCATAGACAGTTAATTTTTAATACAAAGGTTAATACTTAACATTTTTAGATAAAAAAAATAAAAGATATACATATAAAATCTATTTATCTATTAGGATAAACATATTAACAACATCCTGGCGCCTGCTGGCTAGCTCGGCGGCGGCCCACAGCGGCAGTCTCTCTCAGTATTGAACAACATGACATCACACCAGCCACTGACCGTCATCCTGCCCACGCTGTGCCTCTCCTCGCCCGCCAGCTGCAGCAGCGCGGCGGCCGCGGGTCCGTGGCGCCGGCCGGCTAGCTCGGCGGCGGCCCACAGCGGCAGTCTCTCTCAGTATTGAACAACATGACATCACACTAGCCACTGACCGTCATCCTGCCCACGCTGTGCCTCTCCTCGCCCGCCAGCTGCAGCAGCGCGGCGGCCGCGGGTCCGTGGCGCCGGCCGGCTAGCTCGGCGGCGGCCCACAGCGGCAGTCTCTCTCAGTATTGAACAACATGACATCACACCAGCCACTGACCGTCATCCTGCCCACGCTGTGCCTCTCCTCGCCCGCCAGCTGCAGCAGCGCGGCGGCCGCGGGTCCGTGGCGCCGGCCGGCTAGCTCGGCGGCGGCCCACAGCGGCAGTCTCTCTCAGTATTGAACAACATGACATCACACTAGCCACTGACCGTCATCCTGCCCACGCTGTGCCTCTCCTCGCCCGCCAGCTGCAGCAGCGCGGCGGCCGCGGGTCCGTGGCGCCGGCCGGCTAGCTCGGCGGCGGCCCACAGCGGCAGTCTCTCTCAGTATTGAACAACATGACATCACACCAGCCACTGACCGTCATCCTGCCCACGCTGTGCCTCTCCTCGCCCGCCAGCTGCAGCAGCGCGGCGGCCGCGGGTCCGTGGCGCCGGCCGGCTAGCTCGGCGGCGGCCCACAGCGGCAGTCTCTCTCAGTATTGAACAACATGACATCACACTAGCCACTGACCGTCATCCTGCCCACGCTGTGCCTCTCCTCGCCCGCCAGCTGCAGCAGCGCGGCGGCCGCGGGTCCGTGGCGCCGGCCGGCTAGCTCGGCGGCGGCCCACAGCGGCAGTCTCTCTCAGTATTGAACAACATGACATCACACTAGCCACTGACCGTCATCCTGCCCACGCTGTGCCTCTCCTCGCCCGCCAGCTGCAGCAGCGCGGCGGCCGCGGGTCCGTGGCGCCGGCCGGCTAGCTCGGCGGCGGCCCACAGCGGCAGTCTCTCTCAGTATTGAACAACATGACATCACACTAGCCACTGACCGTCATCCTGCCCACGCTGTGCCTCTCCTCGCCCGCCAGCTGCAGCAGCGCGGCGGCCGCGGGTCCGTGGCGCCGGCCGGCTAGCTCGGCGGCGGCCCACAGCGGCAGTCTCTCTCAGTATGAACAACGTGACATCACACTAGCCACTGACCGTCATCCTGCCCACGCTGTGCCTCTCCTCGCCCGCCAGCTGCAGCAGCGCGGCGGCCGCGGGTCCGTGGCGCCGGCCGGCTAGCTCGGCGGCGGCCCACAGCGGCAGTCTCTCTCAGTATTGACAACATGACATCACACTAGCCACTGACCGTCATCCTGCCCACGCTGTGCCTCTCCTCGCCCGCCAGCTGCAGCAGCGCGGCGGCCGCGGGTCCGTGGCGCCGGCCGGCTAGCTCGGCGGCGGCCCACAGCGGCAGTCTCTCTCAGTATTGAACAACATGACATCACACTAGCCACTGACCGTCATCCTGCCCACGCTGTGCCTCTCCTCGCCCGCCAGCTGCAGCAGCGCGGCGGCCGCGGGTCCGTGGCGCCGGCCGGCTAGCTCGGCGGCGGCCCACAGCGGCAGTCTCTCTCAGTATTGAACAACATGACATCACACTAGCCACTGACCGTCATCCTGCCCACGCTGTGCCTCTCCTCGCCCGCCAGCTGCAGCAGCGCGGCGGCCGCGGGTCCGTGGCGCCGGCCGGCTAGCTCGGCGGCGGCCCACAGCGGCAGTCTCTCTCAGTATGAACAACGTGACATCACACTAGCCACTGACCGTCATCCTGCCCACGCTGTGCCTCTCCTCGCCCGCCAGCTGCAGCAGCGCGGCGGCCGCGGGTCCGTGGCGCCGGCCGGCTAGCTCGGCGGCGGCCCACAGCGGCAGTCTCTCTCAGTATTGACAACATGACATCACACTAGCCACTGACCGTCATCCTGCCCACGCTGTGCCTCTCCTCGCCCGCCAGCTGCAGCAGCGCGGCGGCCGCGGGTCCGTGGCGCCGGCCGGCTAGCTCGGCGGCGGCCCACAGCGGCAGTCTCTCTCAGTATTGACAACATGACATCACACTAGCCACTGACCGTCATCCTGCCCACGCTGTGCCTCTCCTCGCCCGCCAGCTGCAGCAGCGCGGCGGCCGCGGGTCCGTGGCGCCGGCCGGCTAGCTCGGCGGCGGCCCACAGCGGCAGTCTCTCTCAGTATGAACAACGTGACATCACACTAGCCACTGACCGTCATCCTGCCCACGCTGTGCCTCTCCTCGCCCGCCAGCTGCAGCAGCGCGGCGGCCGCGGGTCCGTGGCGCCGGCCGGCTAGCTCGGCGGCGGCCCACAGCGGCAGTCTCTCTCAGTATGAACAACGTGACATCACACTAGCCACTGACCGTCATCCTGCCCACGCTGTGCCTCTCCTCGCCCGCCAGCTGCAGCAGCGCGGCGGCCGCGGGTCCGTGGCGCCGGCCGGCTAGCTCGGCGGCGGCCCACAGCGGCAGTCTCTCTCAGTATTGACAACATGACATCACACTAGCCACTGACCGTCATCCTGCCCACGCTGTGCCTCTCCTCGCCCGCCAGCTGCAGCAGCGCGGCGGCCGCGGGTCCGTGGCGCCGGCCGGCTAGCTCGGCGGCGGCCCACAGCGGCAGTCTCTCTCAGTATTGAACAACATGACATCACACCAGCCACTGACCGTCATCCTGCCCACGCTGTGCCTCTCCTCGCCCGCCAGCTGCAGCAGCGCGGCGGCCGCGGGTCCGTGGCGCCGGCCGGCTAGCTCGGCGGCGGCCCACAGCGGCAGTCTCTCTCAGTATGAACAACGTGACATCACACTAGCCACTGACCGTCATCCTGCCCACGCTGTGCCTCTCCTCGCCCGCCAGCTGCAGCAGCGCGGCGGCCGCGGGTCCGTGGCGCCGGCCGGCTAGCTCGGCGGCGGCCCACAGCGGCAGTCTCTCTCAGTATTGACAACATGACATCACACTAGCCACTGACCGTCATCCTGCCCACGCTGTGCCTCTCCTCGCCCGCCAGCTGCAGCAGCGCGGCGGCCGCGGGTCCGTGGCGCCGGCCGGCTAGCTCGGCGGCGGCCCACAGCGGCAGTCTCTCTCAGTATTGACAACATGACATCACACTAGCCACTGACCGTCATCCTGCCCACGCTGTGCCTCTCCTCGCCCGCCAGCTGCAGCAGCGCGGCGGCCGCGGGTCCGTGGCGCCGGCCGGCTAGCTCGGCGGCGGCCCACAGCGGCAGTCTCTCTCAGTATGAACAACGTGACATCACACTAGCCACTGACCGTCATCCTGCCCACGCTGTGCCTCTCCTCGCCCGCCAGCTGCAGCAGCGCGGCGGCCGCGGGTCCGTGGCGCCGGCCGGCTAGCTCGGCGGCGGCCCACAGCGGCAGTCTCTCTCAGTATGAACAACGTGACATCACACTAGCCACTGACCGTCATCCTGCCCACGCTGTGCCTCTCCTCGCCCGCCAGCTGCAGCAGCGCGGCGGCCGCGGGTCCGTGGCGCCGGCCGGCTAGCTCGGCGGCGGCCCACAGCGGCAGTCTCTCTCAGTATTGACAACATGACATCACACTAGCCACTGACCGTCATCCTGCCCACGCTGTGCCTCTCCTCGCCCGCCAGCTGCAGCAGCGCGGCGGCCGCGGGTCCGTGGCGCCGGCCGGCTAGCTCGGCGGCGGCCCACAGCGGCAGTCTCTCTCAGTATTGAACAACATGACATCACACCAGCCACTGACCGTCATCCTGCCCACGCTGTGCCTCTCCTCGCCCGCCAGCTGCAGCAGCGCGGCGGCCGCGGGTCCGTGGCGCCGGCCGGCTAGCTCGGCGGCGGCCCACAGCGGCAGTCTCTCTCAGTATGAACAACGTGACATCACACTAGCCACTGACCGTCATCCTGCCCACGCTGTGCCTCTCCTCGCCCGCCAGCTGCAGCAGCGCGGCGGCCGCGGGTCCGTGGCGCCGGCCGGCTAGCTCGGCGGCGGCCCACAGCGGCAGTCTCTCTCAGTATTGACAACATGACATCACACTAGCCACTGACCGTCATCCTGCCCACGCTGTGCCTCTCCTCGCCCGCCAGCTGCAGCAGCGCGGCGGCCGCGGGTCCGTGGCGCCGGCCGGCTAGCTCGGCGGCGGCCCACAGCGGCAGTCTCTCTCAGTATTGACAACATGACATCACACGAGCCACTGACCGTCATCCTGCCCACGCTGTGCCTCTCCTCGCCCGCCAGCTGCAGCAGCGCGGCGGCCGCGGGTCCGTGGCGCCGGCCGGCTAGCTCGGCGGCGGCCCACAGCGGCAGTCTCTCTCAGTATTGACAACATGACATCACACTAGCCACTGACCGTCATCCTGCCCACGCTGTGCCTCTCCTCGCCCGCCAGCTGCAGCAGCGCGGCGGCCGCGGGTCCGTGGCGCCGGCCGGCTAGCTCGGCGGCGGCCCACAGCGGCAGTCTCTCTCAGTATGAACAACGTGACATCACACTAGCCACTGACCGTCATCCTGCCCACGCTGTGCCTCTCCTCGCCCGCCAGCTGCAGCAGCGCGGCGGCCGCGGGTCCGTGGCGCCGGCCGGCTAGCTCGGCGGCGGCCCACAGCGGCAGTCTCTCTCAGTATTGACAACATGACATCACACTAGCCACTGACCGTCATCCTGCCCACGCTGTGCCTCTCCTCGCCCGCCAGCTGCAGCAGCGCGGCGGCCGCGGGTCCGTGGCGCCGGCCGGCTAGCTCGGCGGCGGCCCACAGCGGCAGTCTCTCGGGCGCGCGCTGCAGCCAGGCGCGGAGCGGCGCGGGGAGGCGCGGGGCGATGTCGCGGACGAGGGACGAACGGTATTTACCGCCGCGCTCGTAGAGACGAGCGAAGGCTAGGTCCGCCATGCCCTAAAGTAGAGTTAAAAAAGAAATAAGCTTACGCTTCAAATTTTGTAAAAATGGCAATGATATAACTGGTTTTGAACTTAAGAAGTCAACAATGATCAAAAGAAGTTTGTGGATAAAACAACATACTATTGATATACATATACATAGTAGTAATATTTAATAACCATCACATAAAAATTATAATTGCGGGTACTTGTTACCCGTAACTTCTTCTATGTGTCTCAAATTGCCTACAGTAAAGGAGAAAATCGCACGACACAGCAAAAAATATCTATCCATGCTTTTAACGCATGACAACACCAGGCTCAAACTCAAATCATACTTCACCTACCTGAAAGATCTATTTGATACTTGGATAAAACAGAAGGTCTTTTCTGCCGCTGGTCATAATCTATACTTCTATACTTATAAAATAGTATATTTCAATACAAGTGTGGAAAGGCTGGAAATTACAACGGGTTCCGACAAATGTCTACCCGAGCCGAGGCACAGCCGAAGGCGAGGGTTGACAGACGGGACGAGTTGCAGTGACGGTTCCGCACGTGTACTGAACGACTATTTTTAATACAGTTGCGAAAAAATGAAGCAATTTAATAAAATAAAAAAATCTGATCGTAAATGTCGAAATAACTCATTTTGTGCAACAAACAACTAAACTCGCAAGAAAATTTCTGGAAAATGGCGCCATTTTTTCTTCACCCATTCATTTGGTAGGCAAAGGTTACTATTCCCATTCAGCCAAGTCTTCAGAAGTTTTTTTTTTTGATATGAAATGAAAATGAAATTTAATGAGATAAAATGAAATGAAACCAACCACACTAATTCAATCAAATCATTAAATCTGATATCGAAACAAACTAGTAGGTTTTTTTAGAAATATACCTACGTTACGTAAGTCTTATTAACATGAATCATAAAAACTTCTTTGTTTTTTTTAGTAAAAACTTCATGGTTGGTTAATTTTTCTTTTTAATAGACATTATTTTGACAGTTGGGAAATAGAACGCACGAGTGCGGGAAAGGTAAAAAAAAAGAACGAGTGTGTAATAGCCTACATCCCGAACGCTATACGTCCCTGCAATACGCCACTTTTTGAACAACTGTATTAAAAAACTGTTTTCTTAATAAGTTTGACTAACCTTATCGCTGTACTTGTCGATGTAAGTGTACAATCGCTCCAGATCGTTGGTGTCTATACAGAGTGTGACGAGAAGCTCCAGAGCTCCGAACTTCTCCGCCAGGGTTGCGGCTCGCTCTTTGTCGCCTTCATCCACTACAATAAAACGAATGAACTGTGTATTGTGATGTGATTGGTTATAATTTCATAAAATGTATTGCATTAATGAACATTCCTAAGAAATTTTCTAAAAAAAATCGAGATTATATTACGCGGTTTATATGGTATTTATTAGATACCTACTTACAATCCAATAGCAAAAAACTAAGATGAAAACCGCATAATAATCCGTTACGTAGTTTTGAAAAAGTAAGCATAAAGACATACCGAACGCTCAGTACGTAAATTCCATCTTATATATCAATTCTAGCCTAGAATTGCAAAAAGTATCGTAAAAAATTTCGCACAAAAAAAATCTAAGTTTGCATTCGTGTTTTAAAATAAGCCTGTCAAGTTTAGTCTGTCGACACTTGACCAAATACATTTTTGCAAATAGAATAGATAGATGGCGCTGGCTAGAACCGATGTATTAGATGGATGCCGTTGTGATTGCGTTACTCTAACCAAGATGGCTTTAACCGACTCCTTGCCACCATCATTTTTCGAGCCTTTCGTCCGTGGCCCCATACAAAATTCAATGACGCGCTAGTCGCGTCACGGGCCCTCCTAAATGATGACGCGACTAACGCGTCGTGGGCCACTGGTGATGTTATTACGCTATTTTAGGCTTTTTCAACTAAAAGAATACAAAGTGAGACCTGTTATTGTTTGTTATGTTTCATTTATTAGTTTATTGTATTTAAAAGTGTCGATCTACGTGTTTTATACGAGATAGAAGGTAAGTTATAGATTTCCACCATTGGTTGTCAACCTGTGGGAAGTATTTTATCGCAAATCAAAAATCTTCCGTTTTTACATCTAAACTATTCATTGGTGACCAAAACATAGTAATTATTTTTATAGATTTGCTAAGTTCGAATCCTGGCTTTAATAATAACACTTTTCAATAATTAGTAGGATAAACAGTTACCTGTAGGTAGGCACCCTATGGTTGACAACCACTGGCAATTTAATTTTTCAAAAAAAAATAGTGGCCCTTGATATTGGTGTTCCTAATGAGTTAATTTTTATATAAAATAAGATATTTTACTCATTAAATCAAATAAAAATTTGAATTGCAACTATTTTCTAATGACGCATCTCTCGCGTCATGGGCCTCCCTGAAGGTTTCTTCATGACGCGCTAGGCGCGTCACGGGACAGGAGTCGGTTAATGTGCCTGTATAGCTTTCTATGTCCGCGTCTGTACTAAGAAAATGCATGTAATTAAAAATAATTGTGTTAAGTTTAATTTGGGTTACTTGTTAGTTACCGTTTATTTACTTTTCCCATTAAGGAGTAAAACCTAAAACAGGTTAAATTTAAAAGAGTTTAAGAAATAAATGTTTTTTGAATGTTATGATTTAAAATTGCTTTTTTGTTTGTTATCCTATCAGTTACCCATTTCCCATTTCCGGAAGGGGTCCTTTTATGAATAAGTTGTTATAGTAATGGGTCCTCTCCGGATTAGGTCATTTACGGAATCAGTCGTTTTAAGAACAAGTTCTTTCCGGAATGAGTCCTTTCAGCACTCGGTGTCCATTTCCGGAATAGGGCATTTACGTACTGAGTGATACCGAAATATATGAATATTGTCTTCGCTTTACACTATGTAATACCTACTCATGTAATGTCAATGACAAAAATTTACTTACAGAACGGTTGGATAGCCTTCTTTCTCATATCATCGGCCTGATGATTACTCAGTCTCTTCGCATCTATCAGCATCAGCTGAGCCACGTTATAAGCCGCTTCCAACAGCTGAGCGCGTGTCGTCATCGAGTTGTTCTTGTTCTGAGCCTCGGCGACGACGGTTCTGGTGATGAGGTCCAAGAGGGAAGTGAGGAGGTGGTGGTCCGGGGGGGGTTCCACGCCCCACTGGTTGCGGGATTTGTGCATTTCGCGAAGGATTTGCTGGAAGAAAAAATAAGGTGGTGAGTTTAAGGTAAGGTTGTTTAGAAAAAAGTAAAAAATATATTTAATCGCAATAATCTGTTAGTAGTTAAATTTTAACATATAAAAAACGATTTTCTGAAATCCTAACATGAGGAAATATTTATCCCGAAGCCAGCTGATACTCTAAAACCTTATTAAAAACATACTAAGGCCCACTTGCACATTCCAGAGTTAAATAATTAAACTCTGAGTTAAGTCCTATCTCTAGGTTAAATATTTTATTTTACTTGCACTGCCAAGGGTCAAGACATAACCACGAGTTAAATAATTAACCCGCCGAAGTTGGAGGGTTAAATGACTAACTCTGAGTTAAAGGTTATATTTTAAAGTAAGAAATTGGGTAGACCTATTTATTTTATACAAAAATGAATAACTTTTTGTTTTCTGATCATGAAGAGAAAATTATTGACTACATAAGTGTCTTTTGCCTTCGCAGAAGATTGGCGCCATCAGTTTTCTTATTTTCAATAATATTTTTATATTTGGATATAAGTTTGTTTGATTTGCAAGTGTCTGTGAATGTTAACATCTCTTTCAAACATGAGAAGTTTGAATAAGTCTTGTTCTTTTATCAAATTTGAACGTGACGCAGTGTTTTGGCCGTATATGAGTATGTCAATTATGTTATTGTTTACATTAGGTCAAATAAAATGTAGAATTGCAAAAATATGGTGTAGGTTATATTAGTTTGTATTGTAAGTATTCGAATGTTTCATTTTTATGACGGTAAGTGTTTGGGTCGGAAATTATATGATTATAGTATCTACTTAAATATTTTTTTAAGCATGCTGTGTACAGATGTTTTGACCTATAGGAAAAATAAGCGTGATATGATTTGCCATTATACAAAGTATGCCTGAGTGGGGTAAGAAACCCAAAAATAGTAGGTAAGGTAATTATAAGAAGAGGTGCTGTAAGACAGACCTCTGTTGACTTGCCAGTTTACTTCGCCTGTGATTCCTATATCTATAATTATTTTAGTTTCGTGCTACCGCTAGGCTGTGTTAATCTTCGTAAAATAGAGAAGAAATCCAGAGTCGATTTTCAAATTTCACATGTAGTAAAAATCTGAACTGATGTAGTCAATAATTTCCTCGTCATCATCAGAAAACAAAAGTCATTCATTTTTGTATAAAATAAATAGGTCTACACAACTTCTAACTTTAAAATATAACCTTTAACACAGAGTTAGTCATTTAACCCTCCAACTTCGGCGGGTTAATTATTTAATTATTTGACTCGTGGTTATGTCTTAACTCTTGGCATTGCAAGTAAAATAAAATATTTAAACTAGAGGTAGGACTTAACTCAGAGTTTAATTATTTAACTCTGGAACGTGCAAGTGGGACTAAGAACACTAAACATTAGAAACAAAATCTAATCTGTTTAAAAATTATTACCAATATCGAATTACTTCCCATATCCTCCTATAATATACTGCAAGTATAATTAACTATACTCACCGTCGCTGCATACATACATACTAGCTATATCTAATTAATTATGATCTACAGGGTGATTGGTAATGCGATACATTCCTTCTAAGGGGTTAAAGTAGAGCTTATTTACAGTCAATTAAGCCATATCATACCAGGTCCGAAAATTGATAATTTCTGAGTTATGTAACATTTAAGGTTTTTTAGAAAAAAACCTCATTTTTGAAGTTTAAATGAATCCTTTAAGTGAAAAATTCAAAATTAAGTTTAATGTTCTGTTTTATGGTAGCTTGATAACTTAATTGACTGTAAATAAGCTCTACTTTAACCCCTTAGAAGGAATGTATCGCATTACCAATCGGGTCGACGACATTTCGGACACAAAAAACTCGGACACCTTGGCCAATGTATGGATTTTCAATTTTAATATTATTTTTTACCATACATTGGCCAAGGTGTCCAAGTTTTTTGTGTCCAAATGTCGTCGACCCTACCAATCACCCTGTATACTCACCGTCAACAACATGCAGGCGGGCAGCACGGCCTGCGTGCTAGCGATGGCTACTAGCAGCCTCCTCATACAGGACACTCGTCTGAAGCACACGTCGTGGGGGGTCAGCGCGCCGGCTCGCAGCGTCTCCATCACCAGCGGCTCCTCTTCCACGCCGAGTGTCGCGTCGCTGCATACATACATACTAGCTACATCACACTCACCGTCAACAACATGCAGGCGGGCAGCACGGCCTGCGTGCTAGCGATGGCTACTAGCAGCCTCCTCATACAGGACACTCGTCTGAAGCACACGTCGTGGGGGGTCAGCGCGCCGGCTCGCAGCGTCTCCATCACCAGCGGCTCCTCTTCCACGCCGAGTGTCGCGTCGCTGCATACATACATACTAGCTACATCACACTCACCGTCAACAACATGCAGGCGGGCAGCACGGCCTGCGTGCTAGCGATGGCTACTAGCAGCCTCCTCATACAGGACACTCGTCTGAAGCACACGTCGTGGGGGGTCAGCGCGCCGGCTCGCAGCGTCTCCATCACCAGCGGCTCCTCTTCCACGCCGAGTGTCGCGTCGCTGCATACATACATACTAGCTACATCACACTCACCGTCAACAACATGCAGGCGGGCAGCACGGCCTGCGTGCTAGCGATGGCTACTAGCAGCCTCCTCATACAGGACACTCGTCTGAAGCACACGTCGTGGGGGGTCAGCGCGCCGGCTCGCAGCGTCTCCATCACCAGCGGCTCCTCTTCCACGCCGAGTGTCGCGTCGCTGCATACATACATACTAGCTACATCACACTCACCGTCAACAACATGCAGGCGGGCAGCACGGCCTGCGTGCTAGCGATGGCTACTAGCAGCCTCCTCATACAGGACACTCGTCTGAAGCACACGTCGTGGGGGGTCAGCGCGCCGGCTCGCAGCGTCTCCATCACCAGCGGCTCCTCTTCCACGCCGAAGGTCGCGTCGCTGCATACCACCTTAAGGAGGGTTAATTAATAAAGTGAGAAAGAAGTGTGGTGAACCTCGAATATAAATAATAAGATGGTCTACATCAATCTTGGGTTGTAAGTTTAAAGAGACGCTCCCACGGTGTGCGATTCTACGCACAAAGTACCTTGATTGGTGTTTGCAAGCTAAATTAGACGACCTCTGTGGTGCAGCGGTATATATACCGGACTGCTAAGCGGATGGTTCCGGGTTCGATCCCCGGGTCAGGCCAATTTCGTAAAAATGGTTTTCGATATTGGCTCGAGTCTGGGTGTTACTAGGTTCTCCCCTAGTCCATTATGTGGTGCCTATAACACAAGTGCTTACTGCAACTTACTTTAGGGCCACATAATTGGTGTGTCAGTCTGGAGATTTATTATTATTGTATTTTTTTATCGTTAAAGATCAAGCTGTTAAGCTGGAGGTTTTTATTTGTGCCACGGGCCTAAGCCAGGTGGACATCACCTCAAAAAGGTATAGGAGTTGTGTCATTCTGTAAAAACTTGCGGACAATTCTGCATGTATTTAATATAACTGCTTTTTGTAAATTAATATAAGTTAGTTCTGGTAGTTCTTTAGTTTTTAATGATTGGTGTAGGGATTTCGGTATAACTCCAGTGGTTGAGATGACTATTGGAACAATTATGACTTTTTGTAAATTCCACATTCTAGTTATCTCATCCTTAAGGTCAGTATACTTGCTAAGTTTTTCTGCTATGGTGGCTTGTAAATTGTGAGTTTTGGGTATGGCGATGTCAATTATGAGTGCTGATCTGTTTTGTTTATCTATAAGAGTGATGTCTGGTCTATTGTAGTGTATGGTGCGATCAGTGAGTATTGCGCGGTCATAGTAAAGTTTATGGGTAGAATTATCAAGCATAGTATCGGGGTTGTATTTATAGTAGGGTGTAGTTGGTGGCGAAATAAATTTATATTTCAGTGCGAGTTTTTGGTGTATAATATTTGCAACCTGATCATGCCTATGTTTGTAGTCGGTTTGTACTATTGATTTACATGACCCGGTGATATGTTGTATTGTTTCCGATCCAGAATTACAGCGCCGACATACGTCTATTATGTTAGGAATTTTGATTATATGTTTTTGGTAATTGCGAGTTTCTATGATCTGGTACTGAATAGCAAGCATGAACACTTCAGTCTCCGGGAACAGTTCACCACGGCTAAGCCATTCGTTCGACGCGATTTTGTCGACGTGGGGTTGACTTAGATCGTGGTAATGCCTGCCATGTAGAGACGGGCCCAATCATTTAATTTTGTTTGTTTGTCTAATTATATCTCGTTTCTCTGTGTATTCGTATCATAAAGGTTTAGTTGTGTGTATCGTTTATTATTTTGTACAATGGCTTTGGGAGTAGGTGAGTCCGAGTATTTAAAGTAAGCTCTTAGGTTAGTTATTTGCTTGCTGTGTAAGTTTGCAATATCTACAATACCTCTTCCTCCCTCTTTACGGGGGAGAATTAGTCTTTGTACGCACGATCTTGGGTGGTGTTTTCTGTTTTTAGTCATACTGGTGTTAATTAGACGTTGAAGACTTTTAATTTCAGACTTGTTCCAAAAGATGATACCGAAAGAGTATGTGAGGTTAGGTATTGCATATGCGTTAATAGCTTTTATGGTGTTTTTAGCATTTAAGTGAGTTTTTAAGATTGAATTTAATCTATGTTTAAATTTTTGTTTAAGCGAAGCTTTGATTTCTTTATGATGTATATATTTAGATTGTACATAGCCTAAGTATTTGTAAGGTGCATTATCGTTAAGGGGTTCAATTATTTCACCATCACTGGTTTGATAAGAGTGTCTAAAAGGTTTACCGGCTTGAACGGAGTTTATTTTGCATTTATCTATACCAAACTCCATGCACACATCTGAGGAAAACTGTTCTGTGATTGTAACAAGTTTGTTGAGATCTTCTTGGGATGTGGCATAGAGCTTGATATCATCCATATAAAGTAGATGGCTAATGAGGGTTTCTCTATTTTCTTCCTCATTCTCGTTCTCCATCTGATATTTTAAAGGGTATCCAACGCCTGCATTATTAATAAGTTTGCTCAAGGGGTTAAGTGCTAAACAAAACCATAACGGACTTAGTGTATCACCCTGATATAACCCTCGCAGAATTTTTATGGTGTCAGTTTCTATAGTTGTGTTACAAGAATTAAGTTTTAATTTTGTGTTCCAGTTTAACATAGTATTTTGCAAAAAATGTATTATTGTTGGATGGATTTTATATATTTTAAGTACTTTAAGTAACCAGGAATGCGGGATAGAGTCAAAAGCTTTCTTATAATCAATATATATTGAAAACAAATCTTTTTTGTGTTGTTGCACCTGTTTAAGGATGACTGAATCTACTATTAACTGTTCTTTACAGCCTTGACTATTTTTCCGACATCCTTTTTGTTGCCCAGCTAGTACTTTATATTTTATGGCGTGTGTGTATATAATGTGGCTTATGCATGAAGTTATAATTTTATAAAGGGATTGTAAACAGGTTATGGGTCGATATTTTGCAGGATTGCTGGTGTCTTCTTTATCCTTTGGGAGCATTAAAGTAATACCATCGGTAACATAGTTTGGCATACTATTTGGGTTTTTATAAAGTTGTTAATATGGTTGGACAAAAATGGGTGAATAAACGTAAATTTTTTGAACCAGTAGTTATGTAGGGAGTCTGAACCAGGGATTTTCCAGTTATGTAGATTATTTATTACCGAGTTAAAGGTTTCTACAGGAATATTATTGAATTCCATTGGCATTATGTTAAATGTGTCTAATTTATCAGGCTGGAGCCAAATAGCGCTTTCATTATGTGTTTTCGGGATTTCCCATATTGCTGACCAAAATGTTTGCAGTTCTTCAGACATGGGAGTTAATTGTGCACTTCCAATCTGATTTGTTGTTGACGACTTGAGATTTTGATAAAACTTCCTCTCGTTATTCGTGAAACTATTATTTTCACTTTTGCTATTATTATTACAAGCGCCGATCTGTGTGCGTAGCAGTTCGCAGTTTTAGGCACCGTAGGACCGCCTTTTAATACATTTGTTATGTCGAAATAAATGGAAGGGTTTTATATTTCTAAGTTGTCCAAATTGAAAAAACCTTAGCAGTATTTTTTTAAAGAAAATATTTCCTATTAATTGTGCATTATCGCCATTTTTTTAAACTAACAATTTGTAGGTAAGTAAAAAAAATTGACATCATAAAAATGAAAAAAAAATATGATGCCAAAACAAGTTGTCAAATAACAAAAAAAACTATTGCTTTTCTATAGATTTATCCGATAAAAGTTTAAAAATTCGTCTGCATCGTGAAATTTATCCCTATAAACTTGCATCTATTATAAGTAGATACTGTAATTAGTCTATTAACAATACTCGAACAGTGTTAATAAAACTTACTTGATAAACTGCGGCGTCTATAAGCCCGCTATATTGTGGGTCCGACTGCAACCTGCGTAGAGTCAGCGCCGCCGCCAAATTCTCGGACAACGCGCATAGCGCTGATAATGTTGACACCACTTGACCACCTTCTGAATAACGAAATTAATTGGAACTTGAAATCTATGTTACTCAAAATATATTTATCTTATTCGAAACAAACTTATCTGAAAGTTTTCATGTATAATAGAGAAACACATTTAGACTAATGGGGTAAAAAAGGGTAAAGAAATAAACTCTTAATAGACATACATTATAATTATTAATAAACACAAAAGTTGTCTGTCAGTTACGAAAGCTGTGATATGCCAAGATTAACAACAACAAAACATATTTTTACGTAATCGTTTAAGTAATCGTTTCAATATATACTTACCATAAGTAATATTAGAAAGCCTATGAGTAAGGTTGGTAGCGCGCAGTAAATCTGCATACATTTGTAGCGCCCGCGTCTTGTCTCGTATTTGTGCGTCGCCGGAAAGCGCGGCCGAAGATCCTACGGAGATGTGGCCGCCGACACCCGAACAGTTACGCCAACTGTTTGATAAATAATTATAGTTTTATTACTGAAATATAGCTTTCACCTAATAAGCAGATAAGATAAGATTTATTTCATAAAATATTACAATGGCTCAATAACAATTGCGCATTGGCGTCTGCATTAGTATAACTGAGTTACAGTGCCAGTGCCCTCCAAGTGTCAGGTGGGTACAGTTTAAAAGAACAGACAGAAGCATTTTTACTTATTAAACTAACTTATAACTAAAATTAATCTTAAACCTAACATTTATAATCTAATAAAACGATGACAAAAAACAAAGTCAAAAGAACCCGTCTTAAGTAAGTAATTTAAGTAGTGACAATATAAAAAAATCCTCATTAAATATGTCTTATTTGGGTTGTAACAATATCGTTTATCTTGTATTAATATAGTAATACGCAAAAGCCAGTTTTAGTACAAACAATGTCATATAACAATACAAACAATAAGTCATATAACCAACCTTACCAACGTCATTCAAAAAATAAAACTCTTTTTTAACCTATAATAAGTGTTGGATAAATTTGTCACAAATCCACATACATTAAAACTCCAGTATAAACCTAATTACAAAACCCCTATTCACAATCCTCACCGTGGATCATCAGCCGGCATGTCATCCATCATCTCCCTGGCCACGGTGATCACACATCTGTCCAGGGCTGCATCCACATCGGGCTCCCCGCTGCCAGCCGGGAACCACTCATCCAATATAAAATGCCTATATATCATCCTCACCGTGGATCCCCAGCGGGCATGTCATCCATCATCTCCCTGGCCACGGTGATCACACATCTGTCCAGGGCTGCATCCACATCGGGCTCCCCGCTGCCAGCCGGGAACCACTCATCCAATATAAAATGCCTATATATCATCCTCACCGTGGATCCCCAGCGGGCATGTCATCCATCATCTCCCTGGCCACGGTGATCACACATCTGTCCAGGGCTGCATCCACATCGGGCTCCCCGCTGCCAGCCGGGAACCACTCATCCAATATAAAATGCCTATATATCATCCTCACCGTGGATCCCCAGCGGGCATGTCATCCATCATCTCCCTGGCCACGGTGATCACACATCTGTCCAGGGCTGCATCCACATCGGGCTCCCCGCTGCCAGCCGGGAACCACTCATCCAATATAAAATGCCTATATATCATCCTCACCGTGGATCCCCAGCGGGCATGTCATCCATCATCTCCCTGGCCACGGTGATCACACATCTGTCCAGGGCTGCATCCACATCCGGCTCCCCGCTGCCAGCCGGGAACAACTCATCCAGTATAGCCTTGCAGGAGACCTGGTCGCGGCGCACGTGGTAGAGGAAAGCTGTCTTGAGCTTGCCACAAGCGTCTGTTGCTACTAGGGATACCTGGGAATTAGTGGGAGGTTATTTACGGAATTTATTTGAGAATAACTCTGTTAACACGGATATTTTTTTCAGTATATGACAACGGATACGTTTTTTTTTATATGTAACATCACCTCAACAGCCTCAGTAAACATATTTTTGAAAAGGTCTGCCAGACAAAGGTTTAGTTAATGTTCCTAACTCTGGAATGACTCTATTTTGAGACAAGGAAGAAAGCCATTAATGGCATATATGTGTATAAGTGATTGTTTTAAATTCTTACCTCATTAGGATCAATTTCGTACAGCGACAGATTGCCTTCATACACGTCTGAAGGACAAGGCGACGCTAGTGGACTTTCGCACAATGATCTAAAACAAAATTTTTAATACAATGAAAAATAACAAAGATCTTTTTCAGATTCATAATTTTGTAACTAATAAAATTATACTCACGTGTGCTGTTGTCCCTGATAGTTGTGTGTTATCTGCAGTAGTCCATGTTTAGCACTAAACAGCAGAGGAAGGGACCCAACTAACGACGCCCCTACAATGCAGTCACCTTCTGACGATACGTCGATCCATTCCACTTTGTCTGCGGGGCCATTGCCTAAGAAAAATATATGAAAAACGTTACGTCTGTGTAGAGAAACATTTAAGTCGAAAATAAATTACTTCTATTTATAGATATTAGAATTAAATTGTATGTATTATTCAATAAAGAATTTCCCAGAGTATTTCTAAGAAGTAAGAAATCGTAAACAATATGCTGGGACTTCCATAACTTTACAAGTTTTTTTTATAGCAGCTCTTCTTAACTTATACTTATATCCTATCTTTCTATACTAGGTACTTACATGGTAAAGCAGCGAAGCATGTGTTAGTATACAACAAGGGAGCTCGTCCTAACGGCAACAATCGTAACTCTGGTCGAGGCGCGGCTCTAATGGCGGCCACGGACGTAACCACCGGCTTTGTAGGATCCTCCAGAGATACGTGGACTAGGGAATAATAATAGAGAACATAAATAGTCGTTTTAAATAACATGAGGTTAGTATACAACTTAACCTACTCTTTTTTACTTTCTTCTGGATTCTTAAACAAATACCATTATTTTAAGCTCTTATCAAAATACTACAGGTATAAAACCAATCTTATGTTCAATTTCGGCAATAAAGTTATTTTACACATACAAACAAATGTTTTAAAATCATTGCTGAATAACAATTATGGTATTTAAAAATAAGATACATGTATTTTGTATACATTTCCATCTATACCACTTTTTTTATTCATTAGATTGTAATACCAAATTTTAGTAACTAATCCATACACTTGCTACCCTGACTTTGCTTGGTCTCCAACTTACCGATAGCATATCTGATATTAGGTGAAGCCTGTGCCGCCAACAACAACAAGAGAGCGGCGCCACCAGCACCAACCACGTCCACAACTGCTGCATCCACGTTGCTTGCTTCTCCTGTGGGTATTATTAAAGAATTAAACTTAGATCATTTATGAGGAAAGTGAGCTAAGTATCTTAATGTTTATCTTCTATTAAAGTAGTATTTTAAGTTGTCACCAGTAAACTCTTGTAGAATTGATTGTTCCTGACATTTTAGATTTTTTATCTAAAATTTAGTTTTTTAAATAAAATTGAACTCAAGTATTTTAAAGCCATTAAAAGTTTAGACAGGCCGAACTTTACCAGTGTTTATAAATAAATGTTTACTTACCAACTATACTTTAAATGTTAACTGTTGAATATCGGATCAGCTGGTACGGCCTTATAATATCAACTATGTCAAACAATTATTTTGTTTAGAAACAAGGAGACTGCATGGTGTAGTAGTAAAGATCGGATTCCAGATAGGATAAATTTAGTTATTGGGTGCGGCTCCATGGGAGACGACCCTGACGCCGGCAATGATACCACACCCACTAGCTACTACACACACTCACCAGGCGGCATCATGTGCGCTCGGAGGTAAGCGTCAACGAGCGGTCGATGCAGGGCGTGCGAGTGCAGCGCGCTGTTCCTCCACACCTGCAGCACGCCGCCGCCCGCCACCAGCGCCAGGTGCGGCTCCGTGGGAGACCCTGACGCCGGCAATGATACCACACCCACTAGCTACTACACACACTCACCAGGCGGCATCATGTGCGCTCGGAGGTAAGCGTCAACGAGCGGTCGATGCAGGGCGTGCGAGTGCAGCGCGCTGTTCCTCCACACCTGCAGCACGCCGCCGCCCGCCACCAGCGCCAGGTGCGGCTCCGTGGGAGACCCTGACGCCGGCAATGATACCACACCCACTAGCTACTACACACACTCACCAGGCGGCATCATGTGCGCTCGGAGGTAAGCGTCAACGAGCGGTCGATGCAGGGCGTGCGAGTGCAGCGCGCTGTTCCTCCACACCTGCAGCACGCCGCCGCCCGCCACCAGCGCCAGGTGCGGCTCCGTGGGAGACCCTGACGCCGGCAATGATACCACACCCACTAGCTACTACACACACTCACCAGGCGGCATCATGTGCGCTCGGAGGTAAGCGTCAACGAGCGGTCGATGCAGGGCGTGCGAGTGCAGCGCGCTGTTCCTCCACACCTGCAGCACGCCGCCGCCCGCCACCAGCGCCAGGTGCGGCTCCGTGGGGGACCCTGACGCCGGCAATGATACCACACCCACTAGCTACTACACACACTCACCAGGCGGCATCATGTGCGCTCGGAGGTAAGCGTCAACGAGCGGTCGATGCAGGGCGTGCGAGTGCAGCGCGCTGTTCCTCCACACCTGCAGCACGCCGCCGCCCGCCACCAGCGCCAGGTGCGGCTCCGTGGGAGACCCTGACGCCGGCAATGATACCACACCCACTAGCTACTACACACACTCACCAGGCGGCATCATGTGCGCTCGGAGGTAAGCGTCAACGAGCGGTCGATGCAGGGCGTGCGAGTGCAGCGCGCTGTTCCTCCACACCTGCAGCACGCCGCCGCCCGCCACCAGCGCCAGGTGCGGCTCCGTGGGAGACCCTGACGCCGGCAATGATACCACACCCACTAGCTACTACACACACTCACCAGGCGGCATCATGTGCGCTCGGAGGTAAGCGTCAACGAGCGGTCGATGCAGGGCGTGCGAGTGCAGCGCGCTGTTCCTCCACACCTGCAGCACGCCGCCGCCCGCCACCAGCGCCAGGTGCGGCTCCGTGGGAGACCCTGACGCCGGCAATGATACCACACCCACTAGCTACTACACACACTCACCAGGCGGCATCATGTGCGCTCGGAGGTAAGCGTCAACGAGCGGTCGATGCAGGGCGTGCGAGTGCAGCGCGCTGTTCCTCCACACCTGCAGCACGCCGCCGCCCGCCACCAGCGCCAGGTGCGGCTCCGTGGGGGACCCTGACGCCGGCAATGATACCACACCCACTAGCTACTACACACACTCACCAGGCGGCATCATGTGCGCTCGGAGGTAAGCGTCAACGAGCGGTCGATGCAGGGCGTGCGAGTGCAGCGCGCTGTTCCTCCACACCTGCAGCACGCCGCCGCCCGCCACCAGCGCCAGGTGCGGCTCCGTGGGAGACCCTGACGCCGGCAATGATACCACACCCACTAGCTACTACACACACTCACCAGGCGGCATCATGTGCGCTCGGAGGTAAGCGTCAACGAGCGGTCGATGCAGGGCGTGCGAGTGCAGCGCGCTGTTCCTCCACACCTGCAGCACGCCGCCGCCCGCCACCAGCGCCAGGTGCGGCTCCGTGGGGGACCCTGACGCCGGCAATGATACCACACCCACTAGCTACTACACACACTCACCAGGCGGCATCATGTGCGCTCGGAGGTAAGCGTCAACGAGCGGTCGATGCAGGGCGTGCGAGTGCAGCGCGCTGTTCCTCCACACCTGCAGCACGCCGCCGCCCGCCACCAGCGCCAGGTGCGGCTCCGTGGGAGACCCTGACGCCGGCAAAGATACCACACCCACTAGCTACTACACACACTCACCAGGCGGCATCATGTGCGCTCGGAGGTAAGCGTCAACGAGCGGTCGATGCAGGGCGTGCGAGTGCAGCGCGCTGTTCCTCCACACCTGCAGCACGCCGCCGCCCGCCACCAGCGCCAGGTGCGGCTCCGTGGGGGACGACCCCGACGCCGGCAATGATACCACACCCACTAGCTTCTGTTGGAGGGTAGGGTTAGGTTAGCTTTATTCCTGAGGTAGTGGCTGTCAAAACATCAAAACTGTAAAAGGGTGATTATCAAAACCGAGTTTTCGTCTTGTCCGAGGCCTAAACTCTATGAAATTTTGGCTTCCTGTCATTGATATTTTTTTAAAGAAAGTATTAATATATAGACACTTAGTGCAATACAGTATTAAGCAAAATTTTTATAAATTATATTTAAAATATTTTTTTAAACTTTAATTTTCTAAGCTCTTTGGCGCGTGCTTTACTCCCTTATTTTTTCCTGTGAGTTGTAGTATTCTAAATTAATAAAATAATAATGTGATTTTAATATATTTTATTTTTAATACATCTGATTGTATTGTGAATTAATTTTAATACGTAAATTACATAAACTTACGATGTAATGAACGAAATGGTTTTGTCCGAGCAAAAAACCCTAATTTTATTTGGCGCGACAAAACCGTTGATCTATCACTATTAAAACACTTCCCTACTAATTCGAGTGAACACCCTCGGAACTAGCTGGTCATCCGTCAATAAATCGCAGGAAGCAGACGTGCGTTGTGCGTGACGCCGATAAAATAAAAATATTTTTCGTCTAGATTGTGGAGTTTCGTCAGGTGTATATCGAAGAAATTAGGCACTTACCTAATTTTTCGATATACATTTTCTTGCTATAACATTTACAGATTGCTTAAATATTTTTTATATCTATAGTCTAGCTCAATTGGCATGCACGTGGCAAAAAGAAGTCATTGTACCGCCAAAGGGTTTTTAGAAAAAAGACGAAAACATGTGTTTTCTAATTTCATTGTCTCTAATTTCTATGCATTTCTTTTGCATCAGGCGCCAAAGAAATTATAACAAGAAGGAAAAAGAGAAAGTTATCAGTAAAGAAAAGCTGCGAAAATTATATAATTATTCTATATAATTATAACAGCTGTTAAATAAGTTTGGTTAAAATTACCACGAATTTGATGCAATTTATACCATCATTCAGAAATTTTATCATGAGAATACTTTTGTTCCAAGAAACGATCCTGTTGGAAGTACTGTTAATTTATGGTTCATTCAGGATTTTTATTTTGCAAGAAAGTCTACATTTACAATTGTATTATTTTATCAATTTAATACTTACAGTGTCTGCATGAGGCATTGAACCAAAGAAGAGCACAGAAACCCTCCTTGACAGGCCACCAAGCCAACCACCAGCCGTACGCAGTACCCGCCATGAAACGCAAGCTCTACCCTCTAAAAATATATTTAGGAGGAAGTGAAGTGATTGTTACTCAGATCATAACATAAACAAATTAATTCTTGAAGTAAAAGGTAGAACTAAATTTTTGTTGCAAAAAAGTGAATAACAAATTGTTCTTTTTCTAAATTTAAACCAAATGAAAGATATTGTAAATATATGTTTGTTCCATTGATAGCTATCAAAAAAGTGTGAGTTAAATAAAATTTTTAGCCAGATAGTTATTCAATAAACAGTTATTGTTAACTTTAACACAAAACTCACCAACTGTAGTAGGAGTAAGCATATGCACTGTGCAAGTAGTAGTTGCTAAAACCAGTCCTGCTGGTGAATAGTCCCCAAGTATCTCACACTCCTGACCAGCCAGTTCAGCTGTGACATCAACATAAATAGTTTCTTGACCAATGGATGGCCAATACCGGATCACGCCCTCAGGAGATACTCCGATACATGATGGCATCTAAAAATATTACCAATAAATATAAACATACTAGGGGGCACTCGCGACTCCGTTCGCGTAGTAGTTGGTTTCCCGTGGGAATGCGAAATTTCCCGCGGTAAAATGAGTTCAAAATACTGACAAGAAACTTTCATTCAATTAAATGTTGTTAAATATTTTAGTTGAGAAGTTTGTGTAAGAGCTTCTTGCTTAAAGTTACGAGACTTGTTATCATTATTTTTTTTACATAATGCTTCTTTAAAACCTCAATCTAAATTACGTCATGAAGAATTTTCTTGCCTGAGCATCATCCTGATAAAAAATAGCCACAAGATCAGCTTTGTGTGCCAGATCTGTTTGTGGTAGCGTCAGGATTCGGGCAGGACCCGCAGTGTCACGCCGCCAGCAAAGTGCGCGGCGACCCGCCACTACCCAACACCAAGGACCGGAAGCCCTCGCGCTGCAACCATTACCACCTACAAAAAAAGTACTTCTGTCAATAAACTTAACAGATAATGTGAAAAACCAGCAACTTCAGGAAATCTGTCAAACTAACCAAATGTAAGTGCCTCTGTAACGGTTACCGGCAGAGGAACACCGCAAGTTTGCACTGTTATTAGTGAGGTCTTGTAAACGACATCGCCATCACCAGTCGAAGTCTCATCCGCTTGTATAAATTTGCTGGAATACAAAATAAATGTTGTAAAACGAACATACATTGGTCGAACACAAAGTTTTAGGTTATGGGGGGAAAATTTACCTGGAGTTCTTTTTAGCCGAACTTAAATTTAAACCCCGACGCCCCGAAATAGCTTGCCTTACGCGAGGAGAAAAAGGGCTTCTCATTCCACCAGTATTTGTGTAATCCATTTTTTATTTTATTTCGTGGGTTTTGTGGATTTCAAAATAGTCTCACGAATTTTACTAGTTTGCTTGCTTGCTGATTGACTGACAATTTGTTTTGTTGACTTTAGTTGATATATGACTTTGACAATGACAGAGTGAGTTACTTTGAAAAAAAAAACAAGAATAAAAAGAAATTAACACGCCAATCTTATTTTTATACAATTTTGCTGCTAATTTCACGTCACACGTACCAAAAGTTTTAAGTTTTTTTGTTTTTCGTTGACATTGACATTATTTTTAATATGCTATTCTATTTGACGCAGATTTTTCAAAAATACACTCTTAATTTCTGTTTTAAAAACAAAATAAGGGTTTTTATTTTTAAATGAATGTAATGTATTAACTTTGATCAACTTAGGAATAAGTTAAAGTATTATATTGTTATATAATGGTATTTTTATTATAAACTATGAATAAAAATAAAAATAAACGTTTCGCTGTTGAATGGAACGGAACGCTATCTTTGTGTTTTGATTGAGCGATGTCGACGAACGTACGTTTGTCCCCGCGGATCTCCTAAAAATAATAGTAAAAATATTGTTACTTTCTCCAGTGTATTTAGGTAAAAACTTTATTAGAGCACCATTTCACCTTTTAGTGTTCGTCTTTAATTTTCTAGTATTTCAATAGTGAGTGAGTGATTTAGTGATAACGTCAAGCTCAGCTGGTTCCTAGAGCGGTAAAATTTCTCGTGTTATACTTTTCGCCCCAATTCATAGAGGTATGCCGTATTTGTAAAGAAGCCATTCTGCGTTTTTATATGCTATAGTTAAACAACAAAATATTACTTTAAGGGTAAACTCGTTTCACCCATTGGTAGGCAACGTATTTGGCGTGGCTATTTATTTACACGTGTTCATTTTTACGTAATTTAAGGATTAGTCCGCAGAAACTCTAGTAAGTTTTGCTCTTGTTTATTTACAATATATCGCTGGCCGTGATCCAGATTACGTGTCCTCTTTTGCGCGGGAACTTGGGTTATTTTTAGTGTCCCTGTCGTTTGAATGGACATATTTCGCGTTCTGTTATGATTTATTTTCGTTTTTAGAATTTTTTGAGTTGTCCCATATTATGGGCACGTAGGTTACCTACGTTTATTTTGAATTTGAGTGAAAAAAGTGAATCAAGATGAGTGAGTCACAAGAAGCTGTGCCCCCGGATGTAGCAGCACCCCCTTCATGTACGGGATCGACATCTTCGGACAATGCATCGGTTATAACATCGACCTCAACAACATCAGTGAGAGCACAGGAGTCTGTTAGGCCCTCAAGTCTGCCCAAACCATCGGGCTTGAAACCACCATCCAAGATTGGGAGATTGTGCTCTAATGCAGCCCCTAAGCCTGCAGTACCCATCTCTCCTAGATCAGGTGAGTGTTTGTTTATTTTTATTATTGTGTCAGATAGAGTAAACAAAGATTGTACTGAGTACTATAGAGTGTTACTACAAATAATCTCAAACTGCAATTGACACATCTTCATACATTGCATTCATCTTTTTCAATGTTATTTTCTTCTTGATTAGACACTCTTTCCATACTAATCAATGTTAAGTTTGTTATGTGGCAGAGTTTGATTAGGCTTAATAGTAGTTGATCAACTATAATTACCTACCAATTTATGAAAAATGCCCTTGATGGAAGTTTACTAATTTCTTGCTTCCTACTTTTCTTGATAGAATTGTTTCTTGATAAAAATCTGTTTCCTGCAAATCACCATCAATTTCTTCTGCTGAGAAATAAAGCTTAGATCAAAATCTTATTCAAAACAACTAATATTTATTTCAAACTTACTACACTGCTGTAATGGAGTAAGATGATTGTATATAAAATATTCCTATAATTTCTTGTAGTCATTGGTGAGTTTTCCATGCATGAGTGCTCCATCATGACCCAGATATCACAGATAAATGCATTAAAAATATGCTCTGTACCTACTTTATGTACACAGTTGTACATTCTTGCCAAAATAAGTATATCTACTTGATCTGATTAGTTAATTTCAAGTGACAAATATAAAAAATAATAATACAATACATTTATTATTTATCAGATTGCATCTTTTTATGTTAATACAAAAATAATCTCATGTTTCTTTGCATTGTTGATGTCATCTTGTCTTACGAAAATATCCATGATCTTATTGTCAGAACTTGTTGACTTCACTAGTTATTTATATATATTTTCTGCAGACCATAGATTTAACTATATTATAGACTAATATCATGTTTATACTTAATATGAATAATGATTGAAGCATTTATTTAGGTCAGAAGTAATTTTGTATTTTTGTACATTAACCACTACTTGAAATAGGTATCATAGTTAACTTCTTTTTGTGAAGAAAGCGAAAGTTGACCGTCATTTTGTACAATTGACGCATTTCACAAAATTAAGAGTTCTCTTTTCAAAGAAAAACGTTAAAATTGCTCAATAAATAGCACAACCGCCTAAAAAACGTAAATAAATTTTTAGGATATTATTTCTTGCTCAATTCAGATTTTAAATCTAATTCCTCATTTACTTAATTTTTTATTCTCTAGAAATAGTTGGTCAGAAGGACTAACTGTATATATAACCTTTTTATGGTTAACAATAATAATTTGAACCTGTTTCTAATCGCGATCCATAGTAATTCGTTCCGGTTCTAACGACCTTCAGCGTACTGTTTTATTTAACTGTAATTTCTACGTCGGCTTCCTTTGGTCCCGTTACTTAATAAATAACTATCGTCATTGAACTCTCGATGATATTTAATTAAATTACTTACAAAATTAATACGATAACACTTTACGTGATAGGAACTTTTGTTCTTATCGCCTTCTAAATACGGAACAGTATTCAACCGAGTGTGGTGAGTCTAAAAACGTTCACTACTCTACAACACATTATTGCCGAATCGTGCCAAATAGCACTTTTTGCTTTGTCTGTTCACTTTCTCTGCAGTGACGTACACCTTCTTTCTTACGATAATGGTCAAACCACAGCGAACCGTTATTGCACTTGCCTAGTCGTAAAAACACTATACCGGTATTTATTGTTACGATACGTTACACTACATTTCTTTCGATATAAATATTGAACATACTACACACGTACTTACTCCAAACCGAATGTTATCACGATAAATTAACGCTACGGTTATGAAATAAGGAAGTCGCAATTTCGTAAGCGTTAAGAATTCAATAAAAATGTCAAAACACATTTTAACGGACGTAAAATAATTAGGAACGTGTGAATATTACAATTTAAAGGAAAAGGGATATTTGTCAATATACATACTTAAAATTCAATACAAACACGACATTTTCGAATTGAATGCTGTCCTCGCACGGTTAATTTACAAAGCAGAAATAGCGAATTGGCTATGATAGATTCAGCATGGTGCTACTTCCCTCACGCAATTTATTTGGAACAGTCACAGAGTTTCCATTCTGCACATAATTGACCAGTCTATAATTTGGCAGTTCACTCTCATACCAACGCATAACAGTCACGAATGTCTTTATTATGTTGCAAGTTACGGGTAAAACCACTTGCCATATCCTGAAGTGATCAACGAAAGTGAATCTCGCAATCTTGTTTTTTTAATCACGCTCTCCTCATTTGGAGTGAATCACTTTTTATTTTATGGAAAGAGCAGCAATCCACTGTTGATATGCCTATCAAGCATCAGCGGTTACGAAACTTATAGGCGCCAATACGATTCGGGTTTAACAACTAGCTGACAACTACTGTTTAATCGTTAAAACTAAAGATTACACATAAAAATAACGGACTATGGTGCTTTACTTGTAAAAATGTAATTCGCTTTACTTACTATTTGTAGGCATGCAAGATATTCCTACACTACAAGAAACTGTAAACCTCGTAAACTGTCTGTTACACGTTTACATCTATTAACTCCTACCAAATGATATTTGATTTATCTAATAATTTACAATTAAATTTAAATTGCATATTATTGTTAGCTCGTTGGACCTTGGATCCGACTCAACGCATGTTTTAAGCTTGGCATTTTCTCATTGCTAAATATCAAATCCGTAGGTATTTTAAATCGTTATTTTTTGATAGTGCGTGTTTGTCTAGTCCTGATTGTGCGCAGTTGGAAAACAATACCCAAATCTTCCTTACACCAAAATAATGATACTTATATGGGTTATAAAATTACCTATATTTAATTGTTGTATTAACGTTTTGTTTGGTAGGGTTCAATTTTGCAATGGCCTTAGAACTTGAGAATAATACACCTTTCTGACTGATGAGCGACCTGTCGCGCGCTGAAAGGTGTCTGCACCTTAACGTTATTTCATGACATTCGCGGTTTAAATTTCCTTCATACCAATACATACAAAGCGTACGCATCGTTCGCGTCCAGTGCTGCTTGTTTATATCGCGCACCTTCGACGCCAAAGTGCACTTTTATTGTTCACACGTAAAGTGGTAAAAAAAATCAATAAAAGCAAACAATATGTAGTTTACCTTGCCAAACAATCGCGACCCAATTTTAAACGAGCAAGTTTTATTTTTATGCTGGGAAATATCGCTGATTATAATTTTGAGAATAAAATTGACATTCGTTTACTTGGAAATTCAACAAAGCACATTTTTGACCGCAAATCCTCGTCCTTAGCAAAACAATGGAGCTCGATTTTACCGAACAATTGTTACTTTAGACATTGCTTCATACTTACTCGACGTTAATGTGAATTGCATGTAAGCTAATTTGTTTTCACGAGAAGCCTGCTTTAGGTTGCGAATTAATTATGCAGAATTGGTTTCGAGCGACTGTTATTTAATAAACATTTGACTAATATCTCGAAATAGACTCACATTGAATCACAACAAAGATCAGGTTATTATAAACTAGGGGCCGCGCGCGACTCCGTTCGCGTAGAAGTCGGTTTCCCGTGGGAATGCGAAGTTTTCCCGCGGTAAAAAGTTCCCTTAATTCTTTCATACATATATTTTTGGTATCTAGAACCCTTTTTTGGCAGCGCACGCAACGGAAGCTCTCAAGGATGAATAATTTTCCCCGTTTTTTTCACATTTTCCATTATTTCTTCGCTCTTTATAGTTGCAACGTGATGTTATATAGCCTAAAGCCTGCCTCGATAAATGGTCTATTCAACACAAAAAGAATTTTTAAAATCAAACCAGTAGTTCCTGAGATTAGAGCGTTCAAACAAACAAACAAACAAACAAACAAACAAACAAACTCTTCAGCTTTATAATATTAGTATAGATGTACCTTTGATTATTCAAATTATACGAATGTCAGGTACCTTTGTAGAAAGGAACCACAAACTAGATATAAAATCAAGAAATCGTGACATGTGTTGATCTCATTTCAAGGTGGAACTGCAAGTCCGGATAATGATATCATTCTTATACAGCATGATTGTCTCCATTTGATTATAGGTCAATTTCAATATGCAAACACTATTATTGTTGTACTGGATTGACCAATCCAATAGCAATCTCGTTTCAAGAACTTTTAAACAAATTTTACGCAACTGGTCAATTAAATAATATAAAAATACAATGTTCTTAACTACTACTTTTACTTATTTACTAAGACGTAAGTTGTCGTGCCAATTTCACATCCTGTTTTATGTTCCTCCTTTCTGAAATTGGATCTTCAACTTCATCATCTGATATTCCAGAATTTCTATCATTAACGGAAACTTTATTTGAAAGCGTCACGCGCCATTGCCCTGCGCTTGCGCCGAGCTAACACTACGAGCAAATACACACCTGTGGAAATTATTTACGATGTTATAAACTCAATCAAAATATCACACATGTCGATAAATTATACTGGGTAGGTGATTTTATGTCTTATGATTCAACAATTAAAAGAACCTGTTATGATAATCATGGAATTTGTGAACTATTACGTATCTTTTAACGTCAAGCAAGCTTCGGTTTTGATAATAACATCGATATAAAATATTAATCGATTTATTTTGTAATTGGACGATCCAATTTAGTTTGTCGGAGTCTTCTGATGATAATTTAATGAAGTTTCAAAGGCGGACTGAAGTCAAAGTCATAAAGTAGTTTTTGCGGCGACGCCCCGCGGTGCAGTATATCTGCCTCACTGATTGCATGCACTGCAGTTCAAATATAAAGCTACTTCACTAAAATTAAGCGGTAAAGACTAAAAAACGTTATATTTATACCTATATACGCTGCAATTTGAGTTTTTTCTAAATTTACTTTTAAGTGTAAACCCATTATACCTACCATAAAATTAAACGTAGTACTTAACACAACAGTATAAAAATATGTGTATTGTCGCCACTAATCTAGGTTCCCTTTTTAACATCTTAGAAAGCCTTTTATTATTGTTTAACCGATGTTTTGGTCGGCACGGCACGGTCGTACGTGCTCTCCGATGTAAGTCTACCATGAGTCAAGGTGTTTGCTTACCGGCCAATCACCCATGGCTATGTAAACAATATAAATATTTAGCTATACACGCCTAATTGGTTTAAAATGAGCTATAACAAGGTTTCGCAATTAGAGAGCTTAAAAACGTATTGTGTTTCTTGGGTCTGTCTGTGCGTAATTTGATTTATAGCTTTTGAAATGTGAAACTTAATCATTCGTGTTTTTATTCGCGTGGAATGATTTTTGTAACACTTTGTAACTTGCACTCTATACATTTCATGACATACATACATTTATCATTTAACCGCATTATCTTGTCTATAAAATGTGTCTTTTGATGATGATGAATTATAAATATAAAAAATACGTTTACAAACTTATTTTCCATCAATCCTTACTGGCATTTAATAGAACAATGGGCCTCATTTTGTAAAGAACAATAAAGCTTATAAAGTTTCACTTGTAAACTTTAATCCAAATGATTGAACTGGACGGTACAAAATTGACTTTAGTGAAAGGTAGCATTAACTTTACTGGCCATTATTAAAATTATATAACCCTCCTAACTTTACTATGCAGCGAGGTAATGCTACGATATTTTTTTTATAATTGAGCTTAAGTCACTTTCGAACTCTTAGTAAACTGACTGAGTTATACGTGAAAGGTAATATTGACGAACTCTGTGGTGCAGCGCTATAAAAACCGGACTGCTAAGCGGATGGTTCCGGGGTTCGATCCCCGGGTCGGCGTGAAATGGTTATTTCGATATTGGCTCGTTTCTGGGTGTAACTAGGTTCTCCCCTAGTCCATTATGTAGTACCTATAACACAAGTGCTTACTGCAACTTACTTAAGGGCCACATAATTGGTGTGTTAGTCTGGAGATTTATTATAATTATATTATAATATTTACCTCTTTAAATTTCAATGCCATACCTTAATTTAGCGATAACGCATTCCTCTTGAACAAATGTATTATTTAAGATAAAATACACGTATTTTAATTTTTTTATAGGAATTAAAAATGTTCATTACTGTGCAGTGTGTGTTCTAGTCTAGGGGAAAACTTATGCGTAGTTGACCTTTCTTTCATACCAAAATTGTATTATTGGTTTTTAAAATTATTTAACTAGCATTAGTTAAACGCTATGTAAATTAACTTAAATGGCATGTTTCCTTTTTTCTGATGTAAGTATACAACTATAACATCATCGTATACTTTCAGTTTGCTGTGAACTTTACGGTTTAGCTTTTGTTAAAACTACAATTACTAGCACAACTGAATAAAAAATCTCTTTTTGGAACTAATTACAATTGGAAACCTTCACGAAAATAATGTAAAATCTGTAAATTAGAAACTTTTTAAAAATCTTATAAAAATTAGTTAATGGATTAGTGAATAAAAAATTAAAACAGATACGAAATGCGATTTTGAGTATAATATACAATGCGCGTTGTATGAATCACAACGCTTTATGTTGTCAAGAATGTTCTAAGAATGCGTATCTCAAACATATTGATAAGATTAGATAGCATAAAGTGTACAAGATTAAATCAAACTACACAATATTAAAACGGACACATTAGTTTCCACAAATAGCCTAGATATTCTTGGAGTTGCATCAAAGATTTTCTGTTTGTGTTATCTCAATTGCATCAATATTGTGATAATTGATTCGATATCCTCATTCTAATACAATAGGTCGTAGTTTTGCTTGCAACATTAGGAAGACCTATTGTAGATAAATCTATTTTCTAACTCTTAACCTAACTATTGAGTCTTAACTGATCATAAGCTTTTCTTTGAAGATCACAACGTGATTAACAAGCAAATATGTCGACGTCCATAGATATAACTGAATACATAATAAAATATAATTGTGGTATTCTTGTATAACTTCAATTGGTCAATCGCGTTATTAGACAAAATAAAATTTTAACAGTCAAAACTGACGTACCCGGATATCGAATCGATATGTCCGTAAATAATGCAGTAAACAATAGCGGACGTCATTGTGTTTTAGCTATGGTTAAATTGTTTAGTATCCGAACAGGGAAAGTGACTACGTATAACTTACATGCCAAAAAGCATACTAAGTAAGGGAATACTTAATTAATAACCCTAGAATCCAAAACGTATAACACTGACACATATTTTGCCGACTCACGAAGCCGCCGCCGCTCCAGTTCGCCTCTGTATTTCAAGCCCTCATCATAAATTTTGATTTCATCTCGAAAGCGTCCCTTCATCGCGAGGGGTTAGTCTGGGAAGGCGGCAGAGGGAAATATAGATAGAGGTATGTGGAGCGGAGGGCGGGCGCGCGGGCGTCGAGTCGCCGGGCGGCATTCAGCGCCAGTACAACACGGAGTCTCGGCCGAGCCACGCGCGCACGACACACCACACAAACAACGCTACCACATCACCAGCCGGAAAATATTTACAAAAAAATTTAACTGGGGGAAAAACATGCCGGCAGAAACAAAAATCAGCTTCTCCGGTAAGTCGCATAGAACCTACGTGTCGCCTAATTTGTAAGGATCAGTGGGACTTCGATTTTAAATTCTCGGTTTACTTACCCTCAGTGAAATTACTGTTTATCTGAAGTTCCATTTTGTTTTACTCGAAAAACAATGCAAATCACATATCGTTTATCGAACTGAACTTTATCTGTTTGTTATATTTTTAAAACCGTGTAAATGCAATGATGGGAAGTTTCAGGCTTTGTGTTAATAAGTTAAGCTAATTAGCAGTTCAAGTCATAAGTGGGTTAGAAACAACATGAGTATTAATAATAGTTGCATCCTACTTATACGCAATTTCGATTAGCATGTTCTTACTAACACGCCAAGGTACTAAATATATTGTGTAAACAAAGTAGTTTCAAATATAAAATGTCCTATACAGATCATGAGTGTTACGATTGTGGTTGAAACAACAAAACATGTGACCACATTTACTTGGTTTTTCTGATTATAAAACCGTGTAAATGTTTAGTTTTTATTATTTTCATCCTATAGATTTCAACTTAAAAATTTCTAAACTTGTCACATAATCTAATTCTTACCCTGATTTCACTTTTCTCCTTTTATATCGCACCTCGTAGGTCGTAAATGTTTTAAACAACAGTTTTCACTATCGCATTTGGTTCGATTGAATAATAGATTTCTATTAATAACTTTTTACATATTGTTCAACGTTATTATTGTTATCAAACATACAAATGATTAATTTACTATTCACCGACAATGGTCCAGATACAAAGAAATATTGTAATAGCTATTCTGTATAGATTTGTAAAGTTTCACTTTAGGGCTAACATTTAAATTATACCTATGTTATAACCTTGTATAATTGATGTTACCTTGAACTTAACCTTGCAGCCCCAAACTTATTTACGATTAACGCCCTCTAAATATTAGATACTATCGCTCGAGCTTTGTTTTATCCAACTACGTTTGTTTTAATATGCATAATCACGGTATATGTTTTCTAATAAACTTAAATTATTAGGTACAAATTGTAACAAGTATGCTGAATGCAGTAATATGCTTGTTTAATGGAGCATTAGTCATTGCATTGCATTAGTAAATATTATGTTGATCAGGACTAGTCGGCGAACCTTCGTTTGTTGTGAGAAGTTCTCCGTGACCCTTGATCTCCTGCACTTATATTTCTAGTATTATGCTCCTACCTAATACTGTTACGGCGCTATTCATCGCACTTAGCCTTGTTTGGATCATTGGCACGACATGCTTCATCTAGAGCCTATTTCACATCGTATCGACCTGTGTTTGGTACTGGCGCTTAAAGGATATGAGTAGCAGTATTTAAAGCTACCTTGCCTTAGATGGCTTTATTTAGAATATCGATTGCTGCAAATTAGTTGTCGACGACAGTGACAAATCTTGCTAATTTGACACGCGACGCATTTACGATTATGTCTTTTATTTTTCTTCGCGAACAAACTACAACTTCTAGACGGCAGCTAGTTAGTTGAACACGCCATGCTTCTTTTGTAAGCAAATTCTCGTGCAGATAATATTTGCTTTATTGTATTCAGTTTGTCATTTACGTGGCTAGTCAATAGTAATTGCGTAATATGGGCTTCTTTGTCACCATGACGTTACACGGTGTTTGTTCTTAGATTTCAATGTTTGAGTAGTATTTTATGGATTAAAGTTAATATCAAGTTTTAGTGCTTCATTGTTTTATAAAAAACAGGTGAGAGCTTATATCAAAATTAAGTAGCTTGTTAAAGACCCTGTCTCTACATTAAAAAATATATAAGTTCTTAAAAAACAAAACCTTCCTATGTATTTGTCCTCAATAAAATAGATGTTTATCATCCAAATAATTTCCTTTATAAATTAACTAACAGGCAGGTGTAAATCTACATTTGAAGACTTATTTACATGACTTCCTTAGTAGATGAAATCATGTGTCAAAAATAACCATCGCAAAAACTAGCATTGAAATGTGTTTTTTTTTTCGTGTAACATAATCGTTTTTGATAATTCGTGTATGATATTGTTTGTCGTCGCTATAAATCAATCAAAGCCTACCTTGAACCACGGTATCAATTTCACGTTGACGATCTTGACTCGAGCGCATCGGACCAAAACGTTAACATGTCTCAGCATTAAGTTTGTAGATCATTTTTACATGTAGTTATTTTGTTTTGAAATTGAGATGTCTTGAGCCGCTCGCGGGATAAGTGTCCGGTCCTGCCTCCATTAATCACGCCCACACGGTGACACTAGTCTCGTCAAGTGTCCTCATAGGTACATCCCGCAGTGAATTCACCACTACCGTTTAATTATCAATTGACAAAATAAAGTGGGACTCGCTCGTATTCTAATCCGTGTTGCATAACACGACTAGTACCTATGTGCATTTTTAACTGGCAACCTTGAAAATACTGATGTTGTTTTGTTATCTGGATCAACAATCGTAGGAGCATCGTTAAGTGTATGTGCTACGATTTTATTTACTGCATCTGCCGAGGTGATTTTATTTCCATTCCGTAATAGATTGCCCTAGCCGGCAATCACGTCAGAACTGTGATTTGACCATAAGTAAGGCGATTACTCATCACTTATCTATGATTGTATCAAGTTTTACGCAGTATACTTACAATACTTCTACCTCTGATTTTTTCATGGTTAAACGTGAGATATCTTTATATTGCTTACTTATTTTTATTGTAACCCAGCTCACGTAGTTATAGTCCTCGTATCTAATCCTCAAAGGTCATCAGTCCTGTTCAACTTTCCTTCTGTAACTTCTGGTTATTAAAATGCAAGCCATTTATGCCAAAGTTAACAAAAAACTAGTTTTATTTATATACCGTGGTATATTAAAGAAGTCGTAAATATAAAATTCAGATAGAAACAGATAAGAAGAATGAAAAGTTCTTTGTTCGTTTTTTTTGTTTTTATACTACTGAAAAGTTAGGCGCCAATGAAAACGAAAACATTTACTAAAACATTAAAAACTTTGTCGGTTACAAAATGCTACTATGAAATCTAAACCAGGCAAAAGTTGAATGCACTGCAAGCACATTTTATCGAATTCTTGCACCCGCTTTGCTTTAAAACAGCGCCAAATCTCGTCTAGTCTAGCCCCCATTATAAATTCTGGCATTCTCTGTGGGTCAATAATCTTTGAAATGTCGACAACGTTTGACAGACATTAAGGCTAAGAAAAACATTAATAAAATACCTTTATTATAACATGACCCAAAAATTGATTTTGCAATTTATTAAAGTATAAAGTGGTCCAACAGCTGAAGTAGGTTCTGATTGCTTTATCTCTTTACAATTTATAGTCCCTTCCTATGGCGAGTAGCGGTGCGCAAGATTATCTTGGGATTGTGTAGGAAATTGAGTAATTACTAGCGTCTTAGTGCCGTCGCTCATAAGTGGAACATGGTGGAACGAAGTGATAATTATGAATGAGCACACTAGGACGATCCTTGACTGGTGTTTCTGTTATGCTTTTCAGCATCGCTTAACAAACTAAGGTTTTTTTAGAGTCATTTATAGATAGTTTAATGAAAATAACGAGTAAATAGGTATTGTTCTTAAAAGGTAACTGATAATATCTCTGTGGTCAACAAAGATCACTTCTATGTTGTTTTTGTTGCAGAGGCGTAAACTATTTGAATATTCCGTGACAACAACCTCTCAACGCACATGTTCACCTTAACATAAATTAATAACCGTTTATAGGCTGTGACAAAACGCCTTCGCTAATTTAAGATGCCAATTGTTTTGTTGCATCGTTACTTTCAATTGACTTTACTTCCTGTAGTAAGCTAATAGGTTACAAACTCAAGACGGTTACGAAATTTACGCGTGATTTAAAGCAATTAGCCCTCGTTTATGTAACACCATCCAGATTTTATAATCTGCAACAATTAGGCACTGGTACTCGATACATTTTGTAATGCGCTGATATTAATTATATCGATAGAGCTAGTCATGTGAATCACACCAGCCATTCCTTCCATATATTTTATCGGAAAATATTTGAAGTATAATTAAGATTATTCTATTGATTACTAGAAACTTTTTTATTCGTCATAAGCTTAAAAAAAAGTTTTAATCGGACCAATAACAGTTTCATCAAATTAGAATTACGTCATGACGCTTAAAGTTTTTTTATTTGCTTTGATGTTTAAATAATGGAAGTCATTACAATCGACACTAATTCAATTTTTATTATAATCAATAGCATTTGTGCGGAGGCGGTTAAATTCTAAGCCGTGTAGTGCGACAGTGTAAATTACTTTATTTACCATACACTTACGTCAGTTTTGTGTTGGCTGGAGCACGGCGAGTTCAAGGTGACATACTGTTGGGGAACTCCAATATACCTCTCCATGTCTTTTTTTAACAAAATAATACACAATAACGTCTTTTGATCTGACAAACTGACATCTCTTTATTGCGTCGTCATTCATTATTTGGAACTTTTTGCAATTACGTATGTTCCGAAGAATGTTTAAGTCAATAGTTTCCTTTGCTGGCTGCGGAACGATTTATGCATTACAGTTTCTTATATGTACACAGTTGAACGGCGGTATGTTCGCAAAGTAAAGTCATGTTATGTGAAACATGTGACTCATTGTTTACCTCTGTACCCAAACAAAGCTGCGATGCTAGATTTGGAATTTCTAGAAGACTATTTGTCCTTTTAAAGTATTAAATATGTAGTTTATAAATGTGAGGTACCGACCGACTATCACAACAAATTGATTTTCAAAGTTATTAGTGTATCGTGCTCTATAAATTAGACCCATGCGTTATTCTCAACAATTTACTAAACTAAACTGCAGTTAATTAAGCTATCTATTCAATGCAGACAACTAGTTGTACCATTCAAAATCTAGTTATTGAGTGCATTTATCAAGACAAGAGATAACAATCCGAGAGGCATTTCTGCTGGCGTGAGATACAAAACAAATGTCGAGGCGTGAGTCGTGACTGGGTCCCCTTCTAATGCTATCAGTACCTGTACATTTGTCTCTTCAGATAATGCCACGGATGCCAGCCTGAATACTAGCGGGGAATAAATTGCACTCGAAGGCTGTACAATTTGCAATAATTCCAATAGCATTAGAATCAAGGGAGCTCTCTAAATTGTAGGGCGTTTGCTAATTTGATTCCAAGCTAGTTAGCACCCGGTTACTTTCTTCATAATTTGAGGTGTCTACTCTTATTGCAGAGAAACTTGGTTATTACGGTTTCTTACTGTATCTGTGTGAGACACCTCCTTATAAGTTTTTTCGACTTACTGTACTTTTAAAAACACTACCCGAGGTTTGTATGGTTATCTTTATTTTTTATTTTACAACTTTGGGGTCCATTTTTTACACGATTCGAGATAAAGTATTAGCACTAATAAAATACTTTCCATTTCGTCTTATCATCGTTTTTATCTGCAACGTCCATATTGTGAAAGTTAATTTTATCTCAATTGATATTCATTCCGGTGTACTTTTTGGTTTAATTATGATTGTTCGGCGCGATTGACCGATGACAATCAGCATTCATCACATAGTTAGGAGCTCCGTAGGGCTCATTACCTCCCATTAGCGTACCGTATACGTGTTCAGCTTGCACAAACAATTTCATTCCATAACCGACCACTTCTATAAGCAATGCTGTCACTCAATAATTATAAATATCGTTTGACATAAATTATTCAATGACTTCGATATTATAATCGGATCAACTTCAACGTTTCAATTTAAAAATGCCAAGAATGTAATCCTACATTATACAGGTAATTAAGTGTTATACTGTGTCATCATATAAATACGGGAGCTCCACCATACGACATTGCTTTTTTATGAACTTTTTTATTTAAATCAGCTACAATTTACTGCGTTAATTCTTTATCAAAATTATGCATTGAGGTTGATTGGTAATAAGCAATGACTACGTAATGATAGGCGTAACCCCATGGCTTCTGCACAATGCAGTATAAATCTCGTTACATTGTAAGAAAATTAACAAGTTGCGCGATTTAAGGCAGCATCTCTACATTTTGTAGCTATAATGTGATCTTTTGATTCCATGGTATACCATATTAGGTCTGCAGAAGTTCCTTTTACGGTAAAAATGAGCTTTGTCATCAATTGCCATGGAATAAAAATTACGTTGTATTTCAGGTTAAGTGACGTATCATTATTCCTGAATTCATATGCTACTTGCTGGGACTGTTGCATTGTTTTTACTTTCCATATACGATTGGATGAGTAACTCGATGTTCCATCACAGAAGATGCTTGAAGCCTACTTAAATGATGATAATGTATTTTAAAATATCGATTTATCACTGTCATCATGGTGTTTATCATTGCGACCTCGATCGAGTGCATTTGTCATTCCATGCAATTCAATAAAACAGTCCATTGCCAACTCGGTCACCGCGCATCTACCTTTTAATAGACTCTTGGCCTAGTGAACTTAGTTGGCACTTCCTTAATATTCGGCATGCATACCCCAGTTTAACCGACAGTTCTGTGATTCATGTCACACCTTAACAGATAAAATGAATGTTTTCCTTAATTGCCTAAATTAAGCAATTGCCATCGAAAATTGCATTTGTCCTGCGCATAAGCATTGCACCAATTACTTGTAATACGGCACAAATTAGTGGGAAATTGCTCTCAATTGACGAATTAGACGCTATTGCTAAAGTGGAGTATCTGAATTCAATATGCTTTGATCACTAGAGACTAATAGGCTACTCGGTTGACTCGAGATGAAACCTACGGATCAATAATTTAGCAAGTGGTTTTTGCTTATTACTCTTGAACTTGACCACAAAAAGCAATGTCATCGTCAAATACGTCGTTCGGTCACGGTTTTGCGTTCAACACATACACATCGTGGGCATACGTTAATTTAAAGTATAAATGATGTCTTGCTTTTATAGGCATTACATCATATCTGTGAACAAACACGACCTGCGTAGTAGCAGCCTCCTAATTAAAATCTTATTTTCCGAGAGATATCAACATAATTTTGGTGGTCGCCAATGTAGTTGATTGTGATTGTATGCTTTTGATTTTTTGCGGCATTAATCAAAAGGAACTTAACATCTCTATCCTACTATGTAAATAAGTAATCATTATTTATTTCGTTATTACAACAGCGATCGTGTCAAGATAATGTAGTATACCATAAAGACAAATTACCCAAAAAACCGCAATAACAAAAAATTTGATAAATCTTGTTTTTATGATATTATTTTATTCATCATTTGAATATCATCTGAGAAAACTTGCACCCGCATCGTCACCTCATAAACGCAATGGCATATAATTTTGTAAGACCTCTTTTTTAAATTTCATTGGGTAAAATTTCTACCACTTCTAGTTGTTGCCTTACATACACACAGTTAATTTAACTTGAATTAACACTATTATGATTAACAGGAAGGTCTTTAATCATCATCATGATCATTGCAGTGACGTTATTAGAGTCATAATTTTAAATGCGATCCTACGCGGAAAATCTTGTGTAAAATAATACAATGTGTTTATTTTGAATTATTATTTCTCACTGTATACAGGGTGTATACAGTCTTGTTTACTCTTTTACCCTGCAATTTCAAATGAACTGACTTCATAACAATATTCAATTTGTAGTAAATAATTACACTCCTGGGCCTGGTATGGCAGTACAGGATAGTTACCAAGTCTTCCGTGTATGCTCTATTCTTCTGTGGGCGTAGTGGACGATGATACTTTTGTTTAATAACTAAGTTATGATGTTAAGCCCACGCGCATGGTCACAAGGCCGGCTCCTGCGCAGCATTCGATGATTAATCAGTCTTTGGACAACCATTATACTGGACAAGCGCCGCTTTAAACGCGTCCACGTGATTTCTCCCAGAGTGCTAATAGTTAATTAAGTTCTCCTGTTTATGTGAGTTCATCGGTTATTGCAATTATTGTACTCTACTTGTCTCAAGCTTTATCCAAGAAACGTAAACACACCTACTTATCATTAAGTTTATTAAACGTGTTTGTAAATCTATAAGTTTCCGGATTGAAATATTAACATTTGAAGACATTCAAAATATTTTGTTATTTGTGTTAAATTTTTTTAAGGATTAACATAAATAGTTATTTAATGATTCCAAAATTTGAATATTCGTTGTCAATAGTTATATTTTTATAGCTTGTCCGTAAACATAAGTTTTGTTTAGTACCGAATTCTTGATCATTTTACAAATATTCGTTGTAAGTATCAATTTAACGAATTCTCTAGGGCCCACGATGTTTTTGCCTACTCACTATATTCAACTTGCCGTGCCTCATATTTCCATTCCGTGGGCGATCCACACTATTCCACACACTACTTGTACAGCTTTATCGAACTCTGCCATATCTCAATTGAAAACAATCTTCTCCATTTTAAAATCGTAAAATTTACTTTTATTGGGTCCCATACTATATTCAGCAAGCCCGATCTTTAAAAATGTTAATACGCTGTCATCATAAATTTTATATTTAATCATATCATCGTATTTATTTAATCTTGATTTTAAATTTATTTGGGGCATGTTTTGTTGTCTGCTTTAAGTGTTTTATTTATTTTTTGTTGTCGTAGACGGTGGTTCGTCGGACACGATAAGAAAACTTAGTGACGACTTATCAAGGAAACATCTCTCAGGTGAGTCGCTTGCTTCACGTTTTTTTTTACGTCGATTAGTACTTGAATGTCGAAGATCACCGCATGATGCGTCAAGTGTCGCATGTTGTTGTATTGTCACGTGTTTTTATAATGAAACATCCATCAACGCAGATTTAACACTAGGCTTTTACTTTATCGTTCCTCTTTCACGCTTCTTTTCCACTGATCACTCAGACCTGCTCGAGGCTGAAGAAGACGAGGTCTCGAGTACTCTTCCTGAACGATCTAGGATTCAACGCAAAGCATCCAGTAAGTTGATAGTTCCATATTCATTGAATAACAAACGGTGGCGGACTCTATTTACAAGCCCGAAGGTGGGGGGCAAAATATATAATTGAACACTTTTCTCCAACAAAAGATAAATCAGAATCGATGAATATCTTAACTTACTCATTTGCACGACAAATAAAATACTGCATGAATAAATTATAGATAAATACGTAATTATACGTAATAACTTATAAATAAATTGTATAAAAATAACCAGTAATAACTGTGATTGTATCAGCACTTATTATTTGCGCATAATCGAGTAAATTGCATTAATTGACAATTGTTTTAATGAAGAACAATGGCTTGTGGGCATATTCTGCATGACTTGAATAAACACGGTGTAAATAGTAAACTTAAATTGATTGATATAGTAAATCTTTTGTTTAATCAGTTACAACAATTCGACATCGAGGTAGTTCAAAAAAATGAAATCCAAGTAAATTAGTTTAGAATTTTGGGTATTTTTTTTACTAAGGCGGAAAAAATTGTAGGCTAGGATCATCTCAATGTGCACTATCATTGCATGCGTTGTGTTGTGTATATCTAATAGTTGTATGTGTGTCGCTTCCGTGTGTAGCCGGCAGCACGTTCAGCATGACCTCCATGGACTCACTCTGGGAGAAGCACCCGCGCAGGTTGAGCGAGGCTGGTCTCAGGAGGTCCTCAGGTAATGCATGTCTCGCTGCAACATGCCGTTGATAAAAAGGCATAGCAACCTAAAAATCTGCAACTCCTTATTTAAAAACAGAATATGTCTAAGATGCCTCTTTATCAACTGCCTGCTGCCTTTACCGATGAATGAGATAGATTTCTAAAATATTTACATAAATACAATACTTCGTGTGTCAATATGCAAATGTTTGACATCATCTTGCGATGTGTTATTTAAAAACGATTTTGGTCAATGATGTTGACGAACGTCCACGTGTCAGAAAATGTTTTACATCGGTTTTTGTCGACAATATTAACTCATTCAACCGTAGAGGTCGTATTTACATAAACTGCCGATATTATGCATTAGCTTTGCCTTGAATGTGGGAATTTAGTAGAGAATTTTGGTGATATTGGCAGTTTGTGGTATTGTTTAGAACGCACTTTGCACAGTCACAGACAATGTGTCTTCTTCTCACAGCCCATGTATATGTGTAACACAAAGCACAGTTGTGTTGGTAGCAATCACATCACCAAACCAGTCAAATGCAGTTTGTTGAATTTAGGTTCGCTGCAACTCTAAAAGGTGAAGAAAGTAAGTCTATGCAGATACCGTAGCTCGATGCAGTATCGTTAGAAGACACTTGAATTTCCCTTGAGTACGCTTCTTGAATATATGATGAGGCCGGTGCATAATATTACACGTTCAAAAAGAGTGTCATAGTTTCAAGATAGTTCAAATACGTTTTATGATTTTACCCATTTGTATCTCTATCTAATGTTAACATCCGCGGGCTTTCCAGATCACAGCGTTGTGTTGACCGAAGACACAGACAGCTTCATTATAGGCGAGCGAGTTTGGGTAGGAGGCACCAAGCCAGGCCAGATCGCTTACATTGGAGAAACACAATTTGCCCCTGGGGATTGGGCTGGCATTGTTCTTGACGAACCTATTGGTATGTACCCTCAGTAACTTCAAACGAAGTATCCATGAATAAAGTATGACTAACTGTGTGTTTTATTATAGGTAAAAACGACGGATCCGTTGCGGGAGTCAGGTACTTCCAGTGTTCCGAAAAAAAAGGTGTATTTTCTCGACTCACCCGTCTTACACGAATTTCTCTAATCCCCCATGGAGTCCACGATTCTTCTCCTACCTCTGACGCTGGGAGTGTATTCGAACGTCCTCCGTCTGGTCTCGCGAGACAAAGGAGAGCTTTATCTCCTAACGGAAGCATTCGCAGCGTCGTCAGCAGTAAGATGAGTAAGTTTTTCCAAATTAATTTGTTTTAACATCTTTAGGAGTGTTTTCTAAATGTTTCATATGATTTACAGATGCTTCAATTTCTACTACAACGGGTGGAGAACTCAGACTTGGAGATAGAGTTATAGTATCAAGCAGCCGTGGTAGCAAAGCTGGTCTTTTGCGCTACGTAGGTGTTACCGACTTTGCTCCCGGAGTCTGGGGAGGAGTTGAACTTGATGATCCTCTGGGAAAGAACGATGGATCTGTCGATGGAAAAAGGTGACCATGATAAACTCCAAAAACACCAGAGTTTTATTCTCTACCTTTACTTCCTTATCTTTTATAGAGATGTTTCAGATGATTAATTTGCGGGTTGTTTATTGCAGGTACTTTGAGTGCTCGCCGCGTTTCGGTTTGTTCGCCCCCATCTCGAAGGTGTCTCGTTCGCCGTCGAACCGCAAGCCCGGGAACTGCGTGATCCACAACAACGGTCGCGCGACGCCGCTGCGGCGCTCCAACTCGCGGGAGTCGCTCACGTCGCTGGGGACCTCGATAGCCTCGTCGCGGATCGCGGGGCTCCGACTCGGCCCTCAGGTGTGCTAGCCTCGAGCCCGCTCCGCCCCGCCCCTGTCGACTCCGGCCCCCCGGCGCCCCTCGCGCCCCCACCGCAGCGCCCCCTGCCTCCTCGACAAGACTCTGTTCGTCCGCAGCATGGAGCACGACAAGTGCGCGATCATCGCTTTTCCACAGCCGCGCGTGTTCTACGACGTGGCTCTGTGCTCGGACGCGAACAAGTCTCGGTTGACGTCGCGCGTGTGGTCGAGCGACTCGTCCAAGTCGTGGCGGTGCTCGACGTCGTCGGTGCTGAGCGTGTGCGGGGGGGGCGCGCGGGGCGGCGGGGGCGGGTCGGGGGGGCGGGCGCGGGCGGCGGGGGCCAGCCCCGGGGGCGCCCGCTCCCTCCTGCTGCACTTGCCGCCGCAGAGGTCGCACTTCTCCGGCTTCGGGAAGAGCTACCACTACTCTTGCGTATCACCTTTCCAGTTTGCGTATCCCTACGTCGTTTACATATAAATTTTATACAACGCCCTGCTTTGTACAGTTTGGAGTTTTAATCTAAATAATCTCAAGCAATTTTCCTAGATATGAAATTCGAATTTTGATTCTGAAATATTTATTGACGTAATAATTTGAGGACAGAAGAGTCAAAGTTATTATCGATCTCGAATTTTGATGAATAAAGCGGAATAATTATTCCATCGTGTTTTAAGAAAAACAGACATACGTGACTAAACTAATTTTACTAAAGCTGGTTTGAGGCTGCGAAATTGATGTCTGAGTCTTTACAGTCTATCATTTCAAAAATAAAGTTTTATTCATAGGATGCGCAAGAGTGGTCGGTAGTGCGAGTAGATGCTTTCAGTTGCATGTCCCGGTACAATCCCTGTAGTTGGCCTGGCACCCCCTGGTTTGGCCCCTGTCGTTACAATTATGTTTTTTTTCATTAGTTTGTTATTTTATTTGCGTTTCACTATGCACGTGATATTTTTTACGTATTTTTTAAAATAACAAAATAAGAGACAAATACATAGTGATTCGCTATGACCATAAGTCCATTGTTCATAGTCCATTCAGAATGCTTTTATATTTTTGTTTTGTCGGTCTTTACTTACAAAACTAAGAGACTGCCGTAAAAATAATTAGTCATATCAAAATCCTACATAATTGATTTTATCTGTGATATTACTTTAGGACTTCCCAATCTTGTCACTTATAGTGGAGTTATTGGGAATTATGTTATGTTTTCATTTTTAAATGTTACCATAACAAGTTGTTTTAACATTGGGATAATCTTTTAAAATAAAATTATTGGCAATGTAGAACACAGTAGCAGTGTAAATACTGCGTAGTTTTCCCTGGTATGCTGTTTTAAATAACATTTTTTGTTTGCTGTTTTTCAAAAGTTCACGTAGTTTATATTTTTTTAGCTACGTATTCTTTTGGTGCATGTTGTAGTTGCAACGATTCCATTATTAATGAATCATTGCATCTACGGAATCACTGTTATCGAGTACATAGGAATGCGGTTCCAATATTGCGTTGTAATTTTTTGTTACGTCAAACGCTCGATTGGAATGTGTTTCTTATGATGTACTGGTTAAGGGTGATTTCTGTTTGCTATAATGCGTTGTGTTTCTCCCTCATGTTTGCCTTGCACTATCACTAAGCAGCGAGTGGGTGCTCCGCGAGCCACGTCTACTCCCGTTTCGGCGAAGAACGCGCTCCAGGTACAGTACCCAACGATCGCCGCGCGGTAGACTGCACGGTGGTCGCTGGACCGCGGGCCCGATGCTGCGTTGTATACCGTACACTCGCCGTTCCTTAAGCGAGTATACTTGACGTTACACTATTCGCAAATAACTGCGATGTATCGGGCTTTGCGATTCTTTGATCTTAGGCTCCTGTGTGTCAAGCGTCAGAGACAACATTTCACATTAAATATCGGTCTAAAATTATATTTTTATTTAATTTTACACCTGTATTGAATAGGTTTCTGAAGCCTGATACATGAGAGCGCCCGGCAGCTCCGCAGAAGTGATATTGGGATTCCATTATGTTTTAATTTAATCGTAAGTTTGAAATGTTTTTAATGCTAACGAAAATCAAGTGTGCACTTTTGAAGTTTTGATTGTTAAACCTACTTACAAACTAACGACTTTAAGTAGCTACGTACAGAAAAAGACGAGTTAAATACGCACATAATAGTACAAATGATTAAGTACAGGAATCCAACCATGTTCCAACAAACCATATTGAGCTTATTATCTTTTGTAAAAGTAATTTTATAGAAATCTGCTGACTGTGATATTGTATGATTTCCTAATTATTATTGTATTTATCAGTATTCTGGAATTTTATATAATCATTTTTATTTATTTTATTTTCAATAGATACCTATCATTTTTTTACTGTATTTGCTAAATCTTGACCAGTGCCTGTAAGTGACAATGATATTCATATTTTTAAGTATTCAGTGAACTTTAGACATTCCTTTTCACTAGGAGGTATAATATGTAGTTGTATTTAAATTATTTTAATGCAAGTATTATAACATAGATTTAAGGTTATTAATTTTAGAATAAGCTGTTACTAAAAATTGAATGTGACATGTAAAATAATAAAATTTGTTCTATGCGTTTTGTCTTACTTATTGCAATTTCCTGCACCATGATTTTACCTCAATAAAATATTGATTAATGACCGAATGAAGTTTTATTGTGTTATAATGCTTTCTGTAAATATGTACAAAGTTGTAATTGCATGATACAAGCTTATGTTAAATGCATCTATACTAAATTGCTATAGTCAGTCGGATTATTCACAAGTTTTAGAGTTCTCATTATATATTGGTGTCAAGAAAGATATACATTAGGCACTTAAGTATGCCCCCATTCACGTTAAAAATAATATAAAGGTGAAAAAACTAGTGGCCACCCGCGACTCCGTTCGCGTGGAAGTCGGTTTACCGTGGGAATAAGAAGTTTTCCCGCGGCAAAAGGTACCCTATGTGTTATTCTGATGTATAACCTATATAACAGTAAAGTTTCACTAAAATTCGTCCAGGGCCCTATTTAATAAAACTGACAATCCGACATATATGTCAAGGGTGACTATTCGACAATTCGACTAGTTTCTGTTTAATAAACATTACAGGTGACAAATTTGTCAAGGCGGAAAATTGACAAATATGTCGGATTGTCATGACAATCCGACATTTTTCTGTTCAATAAAACTTTTAGCGCGACAGGTGACAGGTGACAATTTTTCGTGAAAAACTTGTCAATTCTGCTTTATTGAACAGTAAATTGTCACGACATATCGACATATTTGTAAAATTGTCGGACAATCCTGACAGATGGCCGTACCGTGTGTCGCATAATCATTTGAAGGAATTCGAAACGTTTGCTCAAAGAGATGGTGCTTACGTCGAGCAGTGAAAGTAGTGATGATGAATACTTTGTTCAAATACAACCAAGGCGGCATCGACGATCATTTAAAAACAGAATCAATTTCTCCTTTTCTGTAACGGACTTCACTTTTAAAGAAAAATTTCGGGTATGTAAAACTACCGTCGAATATTTGATTAATAAAATTGGTTCTCAACTTGAGCATGATACAAATAGAAACGTAGCACTTACACCCGATAAACAGTATGCGTAAATATGTCAGGAATTGACATATATGTCGTGACAATGCGACAAATTTGTCAAGGACAATTGTCATGGAACTCGACAATGGTTTTCGACAATTCCCGAGTTTTATTAAACGCGTTTACAGTAGTGACAATTTGTCGTGATTTTACCTGTCAATGTCGGACATATTTGTCATCTTTATTAAACAAGCTTAGGGTGACAATCCGACAAATTTGTTAGTTTTTGACACATATGTCGGATTGTCAGTTTTATTAAACAGGGCCCAGTAGTTTTTACGTGAAAGAGTAACAAACATACATCCATACATACTCACAAATTTTGACGTTTAAAATATTAGTAGGAAAAAGTGTATTTTGGTTAGGTATGGTTGCTTTAATTATTAATAGTTATTTTATTAATATTATTGAGCTCTTTACACTTCGTAATATTATTTATACTATTTTACGTTTTCTTTCATCTATTGTTTTATTGTATATATCTCTTACTATATATTATACAAGAAAGTAACGAACCACTGCCGATCGTTCAAAGAAAATAACCTTATTAAAATCGGTTTATTCCGATTAAGAGTATCAATGCCACAAATAACAATACACAACTGTCAGTGATTTAAAACAAACAAGCGTACTAGTCCAATTCAATTTGTTGTTGTTTGCCGACGTTTGGCAAACGTGTGAATGCGGCATTAGCTATACAACTACAGACAGGTTCACAACTTAAATAGCTATCATTGACAAGTTAAAAATATCCGCATGGCTCATAAATCGTGTAGGCGATCCTGTAATTGATGTCACAATGCCCGCTCATAGTGTTCACACATGGTTATTACAATCAACATAATAGACTTAACAATTTGCATAAAGTATAAAAACTTGACACCTACACGTACCACTTATTTTTTAATTGGAAACTACATTGTGGACAAACAGGTGCTTCATTATCAGTCACTGACCACTTTTTAATCATTTACCTACCCTATTAGTCTGAGCATGTAGTATGAGAATAGACAAACATAGTATGATATTTCCAATATTTTCTCATTATTTTTCTGCACTTCAATTATAGACAAGGAGTACATTTTATTAGAACATAACTGGGTACATAGTTACGAAGCCAATAATATCTAGTCTAATTACAGTTATAGAAGGCTACCTTTCAATACCATAATTCAAGACAGGATTACCTTAGGACAGGTACTTGCGGTTAGTAGACAGAGAGAGTAATTTAACCTGCGAGTTTCATAAACAATTAGGTACATAACTTTTCTTGTTATTAACATAGGTCATAGGAAAAAAACAACAAAAATAACACATCTACCAATCTTAAGTGGGGTCTCTGCTAAATATATACGTAGATAGATAGGTAGTGTCCATTTTTGCATGCAAATCGAGCTTTTTGCCTTATAGTTGATGAAGTGTTAATTGCATGCTCGCAGAACAATAATACGTGTTGTTTTCAGAATCTGCGTCACCAGGAAAATAGACATTTTACGAGCAGAAGATTATCCTTGAAGAATCCGTTTAATAAGTTTAGTTCGCTTACTTTGTGGAAGCAAAAAACCGGAAGTAGGCTATGGTTTTTGTTAAGACAATGTTGTTTTTGTATGCAATTAAATTGCAGTTCATAGGTATATACAATTATATATACATAGTCTTGTTGGAACATGGTTGAATAACGCTGCTTACAAATTGTAAGTTACAATACAATAAACATCTGAAACTCTTTCTTATAAACTCATACCTTCCCAGGAGTTACTTCGAGAGAAGCAGCACCATGTGGAACGGTTGATGCGTGAACGAGAGCTGGAGAGGACCGAGACTGCGAAGATAACCCTGCAAGCGGAGAGGGCGGAAAATACACTCGCCATCGTCAAGAAACAGGCCACTGAGGTAGGTGGAGGATAAACACTATAGTTACAGCGCAGCGGTTCGATTTTGTTTATGGTGGCAAAAATCTAGGTACTTCATTATCATCATCATTACATAGTATAAATCTAAGTCGCTAATTCTGTCTGTTTGTATGTTAGGCCGCTAACTCCTCCTTAAGTACGTAACGGATTTAAATGCGGTTTTCTCAAAAATGCAAGGGTTCACCATTGCGAAGCGTGGGCGGCTCGCTCGGCTATTATAAGACTTAAATGACAACTCAGCACACAGTCATCTACTGTTAGGTTGCTGTAATGGCTATCTTTTATTTTAGGATTTTGAAATAACTAATCATGTAGCCTCATAGTTAAGGTTACGTTTTTTCAAAGCTTCATTTATTGGATTCTGTTTATCATAGTACCTACCTACTTATGTAGTATTTTTTTTTTGCCAAAATAGGTTACAGAACAAAATGAAAAGCTCAAAACTCACTTGGACAAACTTAACAAGTTGCTTGAAGATGAGCGTCAAAAAGTGGAAGATCTCATGTTTCGAAATGAGGAGGAAAATATTAATAAGGAAGACTACAATGTAAGTATTGTCAACTAAAACCACTTTTTTTATAAACTTATATGCCAAAAAAATAAAATACATTAACATTAAATTATTTTGTTCACAGAAATACCGGGAAACGATGGAAGTAAGTAACCACGACAATCGATCAATAAAAAATATTTAAAATTAAATACCAAATTTCATTTTTTTTCATTTTTTTTATTTTATGTAGAAAGAGAAAGCGGTACACGAGCAGCGTATCCGTGATCTCGAGGCAGAAGCAGCGCTGCAGTTGCAACGCGCTGATGCCACCGCTGCAGCGCTGCGGGCGCTGGAAGAGCAACGCAACCTCGATCTCGCATCACTCGCTGAACAACACAGGGAGGAACTTGCTGCCGCTCAGAGTAAGAGAAATATCTAATGATAACAAATTGGGCTCGATAATATGAAGTCTAATTGCATACTACACGTTTCAGCATTGTCTTCCGAACTTCAAAAGTTACTAGATGAAGCATACGCATTACTCAGAGAAAAGGAAAACGAAAAAGATTCACTCGGCAAAAGTATGTCCGAGGAACTGTCAAAGCTTAAAATGGAATCAGATAAAGCCCTGAACGAAGCCAAAACTAAACTGGCAATAGCGCAAACTGAATTCGAAACACAACAATCGGTATTAACAGCAAAACTGCAACTAGTAGAGTCTAAGTTAGAAGCAGAGAAACAGAGTTTGGAAAGATTAAACAAAGACAACAGTCAAGTAATCGTTGATTTGACCAGCAAACTCACACAACTACAAGCATCGCTCGATGATAAAACGCTGGAATTAAACAAAAGTATGTAATAATTACCTATTCATTATTATCTTTTTGTTTATTCAACTAATTTGTTTTGTTGTTTCAGTTACAGGTACAAGCAAAGAGCATGAAGTTAACCTAAACAAAGAAATAACTAAACTGAAAATGGAACTTAGTGCCAAAGTATTAGATTTAGAACAAATTGAAGACTCTAAAAAGAAGCAAGATGTTACTTGCAAAAATATTCAAGAAGAGTTATCCAAATTAAAGGAGGAATATTCAAGTAAAATTAACGAATACGAATCATTACTTAATGAAGCATCACAACAGAACGAAAAATCAAAGACTGAAATATTTGAACTACAAAAATCATTGTCAGCCAAAGAAAAAGATTATGAAAAACTACTTAATGATTCCAGTTCTGCAAATAGTTCAACGGAACAACTTATTAATGAGTATAAAGAAAAAATAAATGAAAGAGATAAAGAAGTAATAAAACTCAAGGATGAATTTGAACAGGTAACAGCTAGTTTCAACATCAAACACAGCAAAATAGCTGAAGAACACAAAAAGGAAATCGATGAAAGAAACACAAAAATAGAGGAACTTACTAAAGAAATTCAAACACACAGAGATCAGTTAGATAAGAGTAAAGTTGACCTAGAAACTTTGAACACTCAGTATATTGTAAGTATCGAAGAACTTAAATCACTAAAAGAAGAAAATGAAAGGTTGCACAAGTCTATTAATGACCTCACGCAAGCAAATAATACCCTTAAAGAAAACATATCTTCCATGGAATTAGAAATTGGCGAGCTAACTAGACAGCGAGACAGCATTAGCGAAAAATGCAACGAGCTACAAAACGCTAAAGACAAGATGGAATCTGAATACATGAACCTTACTGGCCAAGCAACTGATTCCAATGAACAATTTATGAAATTGTCTCAACACCTCAAAGATACTGAAAAGGAATTACAAGAATTAAGAGAAAAACATAGAGAAACCACTAACAATCATGGTAGAATAGAACAGGAGTTGAAACAAAAAATGTTTAAATCAAACGAAGATTTTGCATTAGAAAGAACTCAACTTACTCAATCAATAAATGATAACGTGGAAAAACTCAAAGAAACGGAAGAGAAAATCGTGCAATACGAGCAAAGGGTTAATGATGTGCTTAAAAGAATAAGTGAAATGACTGAGAATAATGATAAGTTGTTAGATGAAAATACAATACTTAAACAAGAAATACAAACGCTTAAAACAAAGGAACAGGAAACAATCACTGAGTTTGAGGTTATTCGTAAAAAATTGGAGGTTGATATCGATAGATACAAAGAAGAGATCTCATTGCTCAAAGCAGACGGTGCTACGTCAGAAGTTAAGCTAATGGAAAAAGTGGACCAATTAACTGAAGCACAAAACGATTTGAATAATAAACTTGAAGAAGCAAGAAAACATGAAGATTCTCTGCAGAAAGTTATAAATGATATGACTGCTCAATTGAACCATCAAAAGACAGATTATGAAGGCCAAATAACACAAATTAAAAATCAAATGTCCGCAATTAGTGGCGAATCTGCAACCCAACAAGCGGAGACGACACGCCTGCAGGGATTGTTGGATGAGAAACAGAATGTTGTTAAAGAACTCACGCTCAAACTAGAAATGCTCGAGGTAGATCTTAAATCCAACCTAGAAATTGTTACCGAAAAAGATCGCCAAATTGCTGAAGCGAGTGAAGAATATAACAAAATATCTGTAGGAAAAAAAGAATTGGAACAGAAATTAAATGAAGTTTTGTTAGAGAACACAAACTTAAAACAAAAGCATGAAAACTTAGTTGCAAGTTCAGCAGCTGAGGAATCACTTATGAAGGACCAAGAAGGAAAGCTTGATGGGCTCAGAAAACAAATAACAATTTTGACGCAAGAAAAAACCGTTTTAGAAGACTCTTGTAAGGTTACGACTATTGAATTAGGTAAAATGAAAGAACAGTATGCTGAACTCGAAAATAAATTAAAAGAAACTACTGCCAACAATGAAGAATTGATGAAGTCTTTAGAAGAACTCAAAAACATACTACAATCTCAAAGTGATAAAAATAATACTGACTCGAATAAAATAAAATCTTTAGAAGATGATATAAGTAAACTTAAACAAGAAGTAGCCAATAAGGAAAATTCTGTGATGGAAAGGGAAACCGAATTAAAGAACCTAAAGGATAGTTTGCAAGTCGGAACTACTGAAACCCAAGAAATAATTAGAAAACTACAGGAAGAAAATAAACAAATAAATGAAAAACATAAGAGTGAAACTGATAGTCTTAATAGCACGCTGAAATCACTCCAAAATGAAATATTAGAAAAGAATCACTTGATAGAAGATTTACTAAAATCTAAAGATAAAATCACAGACCTTCAAGAGCAGTTAATTAAGTCAGAATTAGACATTAAACAATTAAATAGTATAAACGAAGGACAGAAATCAAATTATGAAGACTTAAACAAACAGTTGCAGCTACAGTACGAGGAATTCAAAAAAGAAAGCAAACGCGCCAAACATGAACTAAAGGTCAAACTAATAGATTTCGAAAAGGCACTGGAAGAATCACAAAAACAGAACACAGTCGAAGTAGAAAAACAAACTCAACTGCAAAATAAACTTACTGAAACTGAGAATAAAGTGGTTGAGTTAGCTAATAAGTTAGAATTAGCTGCAGTTCAGCAAAATGCTACTGAAGCCAAGGACGACAAGTTAGAGAAACTGACACTAGAGTTACAAGCAGCTAGAAAGTCGACGGCTGACGCAATAGCCAACAGTGAAAAACAGATTCACGGCCTAAAGTCTGACATGGAACACAAAGCCAAAGAGTTGAAACATAAAAGTGAACTGCTTACAAAACTACAGGACGAACTACGGGTAAGTTCAATATTAAACTGCTATATACTAAATCAAAATCAAATCAATCTCCAGACTGACACACCAACTGTGTGGCCCTAAACTAAGCAAAGCTTGTACTATAGGTACCACACAATGGACTAGGGGAGAACCTAGTTACACCCAGACACGAGCCAATCTCGAAAAACCATTTTTACGAAATTGGCCCGACCGGGAATTGAACCCGGAACCTTCCGCTTAGCAGTCCGGTATATATACCGCTGCACCACAGAGGTCTTTCGTTATTGCCTTAATATAATACTTTATTCTGGTTACAGAATTTTAAGACTAAATTAGAGGTCGCGGAACGAGAGAAGGTAATGCTGCAGAAGGATCTGGTAGCAAAGAGCAAAGACAAGAATGATAACAATGCAATGGGTATTCTAGGACAGGGCGATGTCGCCACAGCGTAAGTCCTTTTATATCAAAAAAATATAACAGTGTTACTCTAACTTACTTTATAGGGCGTATTGAATATTTGTATAATAGTGGTCATTTAAAATAAATTTAGTTTGATTAAATTAGATTTTCTAATATTATAAATAAACGTGAAAGTTAGTGAGTATGTATGGATGTTTGTTCACGTAAAAACTATTGGACGTATTTTGACTTTACAGCAATATAGGTTATATATCAGAATAACATATAGGGTACTTTTTACCGCGGGAAAACTTCGCATTCCCACGGGAAACCGACTTCTACGCGAACAGAGTCAGGGGCGGCCACTAGTATTTGTATAAATTTGTATGGCCATTTAAAATAAATTTAGTTTGATTAAATTAGATTTTCTATATTTCTTATTATCTATAATTTTGACATTTTCATTTTTAGCAGCCCAGACACGGAGGTAGAGGGTCAGGTGAGCTTCCTCAACTCGGTGATAGTAGATATGCAACGTAAGAACGAGCAGCTGATGGCGCGAGTGCAGGCGTTGGAATGCGGACAGACGGAACCTATACCGTGAGTTTTATGATGTTGCTTCTTGGGGGTGGGGGTAATTCGTGTAGAGGTTACACGACAAATCATATGCTCGGAGAGCTTTTACAAGAACGGAAATCTAACATGGGCACATAAGATGGAAATCGTGTCTTTTGTAACTACTACTATACATACCGCCTTATTATTTTCTTCCTTACATATTGAGTGGCACATATTTGCATAATTGATCACTAAAATGCTGGGCACTAATTCTAAGTAGTTTTATTTATGTATTAATCTTTTATTTTTATTCTAAACTTTTTTTAACTATCAAAAAGATTAAGTATAGTGTAAGAGGACTATTACTTAGCTAGCTACATTTAAGTATAATTTTTTGCCATAGTTTGCACTGTATTAAAAGGATTTTTTTAATACGTCATCATCGATATCAATATTATCCTTATAAAAAATATATAATTCAACTTATTTCCCAGCAACGGTCACAAGCCCAAGCTAGTAGCGCCGCGGCTATTCTGCGACATCTGCGACGTGTTCGACGCGCACGACACCGACGACTGCCCGAAGCAAGCGCAAGTCGACGAGGATGCGCCCGCGCACGCCGCCAGCAAGCAGAGAGCGCCGCCGCGGCCGTACTGCGATATATGCGAGGGTAGGATACTTTGTGTGGTCTGAATAACAGGAATTTACAGCTTGTGCTTTCTATAAATATATAGTATGTATAAAATATAATATACAGCCCCTTCCATAAGGGCTTGTCCTTATAGCAAGACCTAAACAGCCTTGTTTAGGTTTTGTCATACCATGACGTCTTATTATGTATATCATGACTAAAACTGTTTAGAACTGCCAGGAATCATGATCGATTTTAAAAGCTTGTGGTACGGCCCCTGTTCACATATTTAGATTTAAAACATTAAAGACTCTCAATTAATTAAATACAACGCATTCTTTATAATATTTATTTGGAATTTATTCTTTTGTTTCAGTGTTTGGCCACTCAACTGAGAACTGTGATGAAGAAGAAACATTTTAACTAATTTATTAATTATTTTTTGTTAGTTTTAAACGTTACCGTTATTGTTGTTGTTACTCGTTTCATTTGAGTATAATTTATTTCTTGTTTACCATTTTAACGGTATGTGCTAGTTAGTATTTTAGACAATATTTGTATATAAATAATAGCAAAGATCTTTTAATCATAAGCTGAATTAAGCATGTTGTTTTATCAATGATCAGGTGATTGGTATTTTACGTTTTCGTATACATTATCTGGTTATAATGCATATTGAGAAATATAATTATGAATGATATTAGCACAATCTTCCATCACAATCATGATATTTATGTTATTGTACTGCATGTACCATCTTTTTAACACTATTAAAACAAAAACACCAAATGTTATGATTTTGTTTAACTAAATATTAAAGTTATTTGATAAAAAACTGTATGAGTTTATTTCTATGTTTGTTTCGCATCATACTTCTTTACTTTACACAACTATGTATTTTTATTATGAAAGCTGACACATGATATACCGGGTGTCCAAGAAACAATGGATAACCTCTGAAGGGTTAATAGTAGAACTAAAGGCAAGCCTAAAAAATAATTGATAAAAAGTATAACCCTTACACTGCTAGAAATAAGGCGCTTTAAAAAAAAACTTCATATTTTTTTGACTGTGTTCATATTTTTACTCGTAACGAGGTCAAATCACTTAATACCATCATTATTTCTGTGCTAAAATAATCAATATTAATTGCATCAGTGTATAACTATCAAATAAAATAGCTAACTAAAGTATTAACTTTTGATTTGTGTAAAATTTCTAAAGAAATATTTTTGATGTGGAACTTTGAACAGCTCTGGTGTAAAAAATAATATGAAAGCAACAGTGGCCAATGATTTCAAAATATTCCTGGTTTAATAACGTTTTTAAAAAGATGTAATATGCCGTTATTGTAATGAAAAAAGATTGAACTAATGGTATTAGTGTGTAAAATGGGATGATTATTTAGTTCTAGCAAAATTAAAAAAATACTAAATAAAGAAAGAAGATTTTCAATTGATATTAATTGCAAACACATTGGAATAATAACCGGCTAAAACTAGGTGTAGCCGCACTTCGGGTATTAGCCGTAACATATATATATAATTGTAGTATAATAGGTTTCATAAACGCGACTTTTTAAATAATATATAGTTAACACATAATATCTTAACGATACTATGGATGTACAGGATATCCAGTGGTGGATTTTCCAACTGGCTGAGTGGGTTGTAGGTTAGGGCGACAGATTTAAATTAAAAGATTTGAGCCATACATTTTAAACTTACCACACAAAACATTTATCTGAGAATGACAGATACCAAGACAAAACAAGTCTGTACTGTAGTAAGTATATATAGTTCGAGTTTTTTATTATGCGTGGGATGTTAGTTCCGCGGCATCAATTTTTTTATGAAAACCATGTGATATTGATGACATCATACAAACCTAACTTACGAAAAGTTGCTTAAAACTTCTGTTAGATAATGTTGGATCTAAAGGCACTGGCTGTTTTATCCTCAATGAAAAAAAGAAATAAAATATTTTGAAATTTCTTTATTGATATACTTAGGTACTCTTATCCCATTTTTTTATAATACCATATTTTTTATTTATATAATAAGGTATTTTTTGTCTTTTTGCATAGGAAAATAATTTCATGACAGAACTAGGTAATTAACCCTTATATTATCTGATGTTATTTTTTTCTTTTCATTTTAAACTTGGTATTTACCCTAGTCCAATATAAAAGGTGCTAACAGTTGAAATCCTGATACTTTATTAAGCCTATTTTATTAATTTAGAGTAGATCAGTCCAAGCCTTCTTTCTTCTCTTTAATTGCTTCCTGAAAATAAATGTTAGGATATCAAAAACAAAAACACACACTAAGGCCCAATTGCAGGGAACGTTTTTACCTCGGGTTAGCTAGCTCAGATTTAAATGGCGCCACCATCGATTGTAATAAGAAGTAGTTACAATCGGTGGTGGCGCCATTTAAACCTGAGTTAGCTCACCCGAAGCTAACCCAAGGTTAAAACGTTCCCTGCAATTGGGCCTAAGGTAATGTTTTGGATTTTACTTTTATAGGTCAAAACATATTTAAAGAACCTTTTGTTTTCTTTTATTACCTATGTAAGTATACATTTTAATTATTTTTTTTTAAACTTATGACCTTATATTAAATGGCATACAATGCAGGGTGCATTGTAGATTTTCTGTGATTTTACATAGTTTTCTTACCACTATGTTATTTTATGAAAATCTAAGAACTACTCATGGGACAAATTTACACATGGTGGTTAACCCATTCACTTCCTCCTTGAAAATTTACGTCTATTCCCAGATGCTGCCATACAATGAGTTCAGAACATGATCGGCAGGCCCCGCATCTCGGTTAAGCATGTAGTAAAGTAATAGTTACAACACTCACCTTAAATCTTTCCTCAAAGAGTGACAGCTCAGATGTAAGATCAGTAATGGCATTCATAAATGCTTCTTGGGGTGTATAGTCGGATGTAGTCTGTATTCTGAGCACAAACTTGTGTTCCAAAGGATGAGGAACCTTATATCCAGCGAATAGTACTTTAGGATCTTTCAACAATTGGCTGAAAAAGTATTGCGTTTATTAGGAAATAACTGAAATCAAATCAAAAATGTGTAAACATTCAATTAAACTTACTGTCTAATCATATTCCCAAGTGTATGATCTTCCTTATTTACTGTAAATATTGCAGCGTTCGTCACTTTGGTGTCTTCCTCTTTCTGTACTCTAAAAACAAAATAAAACGGTAAATTATACCAAGAACTAAGTAACGAGTAACCTCAAACGCAAAGCTCTTTTTAATACTTACTTCTTTTCCCCATCGTACAAAAGAAACGATTCGAAGGTGGGGGGTGCGTTCATGTTAAAGCGTTTTTAAAGGACTTTTACGTTAACTTAAAACTTGAGTACAACTAACAACCGAACTGATACAATCACAAAAACAACGCAAACGCATCGACCGCAACGCAAGCAAACTAAACAAATAAATATTATGTTTTGAGGATCGATTGAACTGATTGATACTTTTTGTAGTTTAGTGATGTAATTCATACAAAAATCGATTTAGATATCAGTTTAAATATTAAATTAGTCAAATTATTATAATCTTTCGGTATTTGTGTGTAGTGCTAATACATAACATTGTTAGTGTTAATACATTACACTAGTTTAAGTTATAGTTTTGTTCCAAGAAGACCTACATTCTTCAACGTTTCTGTTGTAATTTCATATCGCTTATTTTTTTTATTGATTTTCAAATTGAATACACACAGAATGGGTGTCAAAATTGGCTTACAAACATCCGCAAAACAAAGCTCAGACTTTTATATCAAACTTAAATGCTGATAAAATCGATTACAATAAATATCGAAATTTTGGCATCCTTACTGTAATCAATATGTGTTAAGGTTGATTGACATTGACAATCATCATGCAAATGACAATTCAGTGTGCCCAACTTAAAGTAATTAAATAATTGCAAAGCCTGTCTCCAAGAATTCCCCATATATTATTCGTATATCTTTTTGTCAATAATTCTCCTTAACTTGATCGAACTTAATATAATAGAACTATAAAATTTAAAAATAAAATTTTAAAGGTTATGCCAATGGAAGATCTAATATACTATTTTGCATACAATACCTAGAAATAAGAAGGTAGGTACCGCATTTGGTAGTGCTAATTAGGGATGTTAAGAATATCCATATCCGTGTCCGTAACCGTAACCGTAACCGAAATAAATATTTCGGATAATTTCGGATAGTGGCGGAATCTAAAAGAAACACGTTACGACAAGTTGTTTTTGGCTGCGTTGCGTAAACCGCTTACAGAACTGTGACCAAAGTGTTGGTTCTCTCTGAGCTCAATGTAGCGGTGTTTATGACGTCATCGTTCTCACCCATCGTCCTCCTCTATATTAATAAAACCATTTTACTATCTATTTTTTGTATTACTTTTGAAATTCCTAGAATCTAATATCCGTAACCGAAACTATCCGAAACTACCGGATAATCGGAAATAATTCCATATCCGTAACATCTCTAGTGCTAATAGATAGAACACCACTCAATAACCCCTGTACCTTAAATGATTGTGAAATACCTCTAAATAATCTTCTTTTACACAATATTTCTTACGCTTCTTTGAAGAAATGATTTGTTTTATGAAAATGTGATTATTAGAAGTACACTGTAGAAGCTTTTGTGTAGAAGATAGTTTTATTCGCCACTGTACTTGGGGTAAAAATTCGGAAGAACATTCAAAAGTGACTTCCAACTGAACTATCCACCCTAAACGGGGTGAACAAGCGATGAACAAGCGTTTCCGTGTATCCACCTTAGGGTGGATGTTTCAGGGTGGATAAACGGAATAAGCCAAACAATGCTAGAACTATGAGACTAAGAAGTAGGTATGAACTTAGAAGTAGGTACACCTACTAAAAGTACCTTGTTATTTTTAAGGAAAACTTCCATTTATGACATTCCACAAATTTAAGAGAATCTGGGGCGGACTTCTGCCTCACATACCTAGGTATGTTTTTAACGGTGGGATACAAACTTTAATGATGCGTATATTTTTGGTTTAAAATTAAGCCTATAATTCCAAGGCATGAATTTGAGTTTTCAGTACTGAAACTATTAGAGCGCAGTTATTTTTTGGAAATGTTACAAGTACGGTAGGTACCTACCTTATTAATCGGTTTTGTAAAGGAGGAACTATCAACGACTAGTTCATAATCTAATGTAATAATAAAATAACAAGAGTTACAGCAGAAAACACCGTTTATTTATAATTATGAGAGAATTTCAGATTGTTAGCCTACATACAGAATAACTCTATAAAACCAATCTAACTTGAAGTTACAAAGTGTGTATCACTGTTTAATAATAACATAACGCTATAGTAACCATATTATGACAGTATTAGGTAGTTTGTGTTCCTTTATAAGATTAGACAATTTTACCATAAAGAGGGATACAATAATAAGTTTTATATAAATTCTGAATTCACTTATTACATATACAAGAAACTTCCGTAAAATTCTTCCGGTTCTATCTGTATCAACATTATCAATGATTGAACTAAACTCCAATAAATGATAAACTCTATAACATTTTATAATGTTTCACATCATCAACGGCAAGCCACAAAGTTGGAAAACGAAGCACGAAGATAATTTGTACGTCTAAAAGTACGAACATTCACTACAAGTCTAGCGACTCTATAAAAATTAAGAAAAATGGTTTTAAAAACCAGAGCAGTTTGTCAACTCGAGAGGGTAAGTAATTAGCGAATGAACTTTTAAGAATTATTAGGTAAGTTATATTTAACATGACTTACATAATAAGCAGAGTTGATCACTTGCTTCGTGTAATAAATGCTTGTAGCTACCTATTACTAGAGAAAAGGAAGTGGGTATCAAGTGTTGTTTATAGTTTTTGTTGTAATTGATTATGATTTATTTTAGTTTGTGATAACCATGGTTTGTAAGAATGAAACTTATATATTTCTAATAATTTGCATAGAAATCAGACTCCTTTTTGTAAAACTGGTCGGTGTGAGGTTTGATTATCGCCGACTTTATGTACCTACCATATTTTTTTCAATTATTATAAGGAGACCTTAAAAATACTGTTGTTCGTTGTCCCATAAATTCACCACTCATATACATTCCAATTTAAATTTTGTTCCAGTAGATATCTTTTTAACATAGCCGATTAATTCATGTACAGAAACTATTACAAATTCATTACTGAGTAAGAGATACAAGTAGAACTTCAATTCACATTATAATTGAACACAAATCTTCCAGTAAGCCTAATGAATAGCATTTTGGGTAATGGATAATGTACTTTTTTAACACTTACTATCTATCGTCCTTTAATGTAATAAAACACTATAAGAATTGACACATAAGTATATAAACTATATACTAATTGTGTACTTATACAAAATTAGCAATCCAATCAACAATATGCATACTATTGATTATGAAAATATCTAAATGTATTACGAGTAATTTTAAGACTTGTTTGTACGCTTTTATTGCGATACACCTGTCGGCGCCGCGGCTAACGCGGCTACTCACTTACATACCTATGTACACTAGTAACAGAACGGATATAACTGCAATATTATTAAGATAAGTAATGTAACCTGAATAAGAGATCATTGAAAGCTGACTAGAACTTGTACCTACAGTAACATTGTATAATACAAAAGTTTAGGCGCGAACAACGCTTGCTGGCATTCGTCTCCGCGCGCATTTTACAGCTCCTGTTGTGCGAATGTGTTATATTTTATCTGTAAGACTAAATAATAACCAAGTCACTTTCGTACATTCTAACTTGCCCACTCCTTAGCTGGCAATTCGGTTATCACTATGAAAGTAATCAGGTAATTTAAGAAGGTATGCTTCGGCAAGGATAAGAGGAATAATTAAGTCATTATTTAGTCTTAAAACGTCGTCGCGATTAGCGAGACGGGTCACTACAATTAACGTTAGATTGGTGTCAGGTACTCGGCCACATACGAGGCCCGTATTACACTTAGAACTAGAGATAGGTAATAGATGAGAAGATGCAACTAGCTTACGTCAGTGCGATGTTGCGATTAAGGGTTAAGAGTGAAGTGTGTCGATTGGTGGTCACCCTCAGGAGTCTCATTTAATGAGGCGGGGGAACCTCCACACCACTTCAATCTTTTTCACGGCGAAGCGCGAGAATTGACTGCGAGCGACAATGCGACTGACTTTCTTATGATGAAGCTACCGAGAGAAATCGTATCAGCTAATTTCTCTACTGTTACGAAGGCAACTAGATGAAATCCTACGTCTTAAGGATAAAAATCTAATTATTCTATAAAATGTTAAAATTATGATTGCTTCGAGTACTGCGTACTGGGAGGGCGGGTGGTCGGTGTGACGTCACGGTGACGTCACTGCCCTTGTTCTCATACATTAGTGCCGTTAACCGATCGCACTTTACTTACTATTATATACCACGATATCTACTTGACTTCTTCCAATCTTTAAAAATATAAAATTTAAGGAAACTGCTTACGATAAACATTAGGTTGTTATGTAGGTGCTCAATAATATTTTCGTCACTGAAACCAACGTTTAACAAAATGCTAATACACTCAAAATCAATATTCTCTTTTACAATTATAAAATGTTCTAGCTAAACGGCTAAATACGTTTTTTTAATGTACAACATATAGCATCTTATAGCATAGAGTAAGTAAAACCAAGTAGGTATATTTTACTGTAATACGTGCAATCGTCTATAATTTTGATAGAGAAGCGCAAAAATTTATAATTATATTCTTCTGTATTACTATAATAATGAAAACTCTTACGGTTTAAAAGTTACACTCACAATAACAATTCATTAATTATTTTTATAATGTTAAAGTTAACTAAACAACAACTGCATCTACTATCACACATTGGAAAGTTTTAAAACAATTGTTACAATTGTATGTAATCGAATATTATTGCTAGGGCGACCGGAGGACCCGGTACGATATGATCTTGGACAGTTACGCTCACCACACATAGGTTGTTCCTCATAATAAGTTAATAACCAACTTTTATAATAAATTGCTCTTTACTTTGCCTTTTATGAGTGAGTGTACCAAACCAACTCGAGGTCATTCATAGACCAAACGCCGCATATTTCATAATATCAACGTGCGAATTGCTTTTCCGATGCTTACTTTTGACTGCAATTATACACTTTGTACAACACGTCATATTTTCAATTAAACACCCATACAAATGGGACACTTTCTTTGATGTTGTTTATGCCGATGCTAAAATGACAATACTTTTTAATACTATGACAATATTCTATAGAGTGCGGGATGTTTACTATGTCTATTTTTTAAAAGTAGGTAAGTACTTCGTATTGACAAGTATATTCTTAATCTATAATACAACAGCTTTTTTATTAATATTAGGAGGCTTTGATAAAAATCGGGATTAATTGAAAGTGTGAGCTAGCCCGCACTCCTTAGAGTATGCTTTATGTAAAGTCAAAACAAATTTTATATTAAATACTGACACATACAACTTATAATGGTACATCATGGTAAATATATATCACAGTTATGGTATCCTTACGATATCATACCATGATTAAAAACGAATATGCAAAAAATATTTACTCTATTACAAAATTTCCTACAAAATCATTCGCCTAAGTTAATATTTCTACGTATTTAGTTAACAGAATCCATAATTTGAACGTGTATTAAAAATATACATTTTGAAACGGTTAAGCATCGCGCTGCTAAATGTTTTTACTGTTCTAACTTACCAAATTGTCGATAATTGATTTCTAAATTTGGTATTGAAAATATGTTTTTTTTAGTAAAGGTCTATTTTGATACAGTGGCCTTTATGTATGCGGTACAAATATGCATTATGGATTCATTAATAACAGGTGTTTGACCGAGGGGCCTAAGCTTTTAGCTTGGCCGCGCAGGTCGCATACAACATCTATAACTTGAGTATTAAACGCGAATATACAAATAAATTGATACGATACTGATGATGGATCGCAAGGCAGCTGATTGACTGAAGCCAGGCGGTATGCAGGCACCAAATATACGCAAAATATCTTCTTCGTTTGACGGTCCTGCGAGAAAAGTAGCCAGCATTATTGTCACAGCAAAGGTTTATGACATTTAATGATGATACTGAGAGCTGATTGTTAACTTTAGCATTTGGTATAGTTGTAATTATTAAAACGATGAAGTCTTTCCATACAACTATAACAAATTGTTACTTACTTAGAATTATACAACCTGCCATGATTGCCAATTATAACTAATACTTTTACTAGAAGTTAGTTTTTTATGTTAGTATAAAATGATTTGGATAGTCAGTGATTTGTTGAAAAAGATAATGTTAAGTTAAGGAATTATAGTTCGGAAGGTAAAGAATTTAATTCGAAAATGAAGATGTACTTAATGTAAAATTTGAAATCTACTACTAAAAAAAGTTAAAATATTTCATATCCACTACTTATAACTACAAATTAGATAAGATATTATAAGAAAAAATATTACATATAGGTACTTCAATATTAAGTTCATTCCGTAAGTTTTGTCTACAGCAATAGGTTTATAAAAATATAAGAAAAATTGTGCAATATTGTATAGTTACATGTTATATGTGTGCTATGTTATGTGTTGCCGATATATGAATAATCAAACGTAGGATAGTTTAATCCACACATATAACTTTTGCAATGTCATATGTAAAGATTAATATTAAAACCATCCTCCTTGCTACTATTGCTTCCAGCACTACATTAAAACGCGGTCCTACTCTTAAGTCTACATTTGAATCGTAATCAGTCATATAATGAGCGTCATACAGCCATCGCCTCGAAGCCGCGGGCACTGCGCTGCCCCCCCAATCATTGAAACTGTTTCGTGCCTGGGCCAATTAGAATTTCGTGTCTCAGATATATGACCGTCATCTCAAAAGCGTATCGTTCAAACATTCCTTTAATGTATCTAAAAGCGCAAATCTGAGTATGTATCTAAGATGACGTCCTAAAAGCCGAGTGGTCGTCAAACCTGCCCGGTGCTCCGTTTAGGAAAAAAACTTGCTGTACACGTATCCGGTGACCATCAGGCCCAGCACGAGCAGGCACAGCATTATCATAATCTTCTTCTGCATGGACAAATACAACATACATTAGTGTTAAGGTCGAGGGGCGCGGGTTACCTTTGAGCAGGAGGGGCGATCACACGAACTGGCTGGTCACGTAGCCAACTATCATCACGCCCAGAATCAGCAGGCACACTAGGATCATGATCTTCTTCTGCCTCGCCGCATGCAACACACGAGTTACTACCAGCCCACAACTCCGGGCTGGCCCCACTTCTCAACACATCATGGATTATATCATTATAAAAACAAAAGGCTTCCGATTGACAAGTTTTAAACGTGTGTGCGTCATTTGCGGGAAATAAAAAATTAAAACCAACAAAATAAAATGAAATATTTTATACAGTAGAGTAATATTTACACCATCAGTTAAGTTAATATAAACATATTTGTAACACACCCGACCGCTATGAGTCGAAACTAACAAAATGAAACAATTTAATTCTTAGGCTTCAACTACAAATGTATCTAACTCAACAGTAGTTATAATGGCATTAACTTATATACAGTCTTTCAATCAACTAAACAATTAACTGCAAGAAATAAACACTCGAATTCGTTATTAACAAATATGTGATTAAATCTTTATTTCTGTGTAAATATAATTTAAAATCACAGTTAGTAAATAACTTTATAAAATATCAAGACAAAATATTACTATATTTTATGCACCGATCCAATGATAGCTAATAATTAAATATGTGTTTTAATTAAATGTGTTATAAAATGCTCTTTTAAATGCAAATATAAGGAAGAATATGACTAAATTGTGACAATAAAGAAATAATTTATATTGCTGTCAAATCCAATAACAAATCTACTTTACAAATCATGAATAACGAATAAACACTTTTTAAAACTCTTTCATAATAAGGTAACTATTTTTAATGATATAATAATACAAGTGTAGGAATAAATTGTCTTGAGTGAGTACAACTCTAGTGCATCTAAACTTTTGATGCCCTTTAAATGTGATGATATAATTTAGTATTTTAATATTTACAATTAAATTAATAATGTACATTTATTAAATAATCAGTAACATCAGCAAAGCTCTAAAAACTATATCAAGAAATTTAATATTTTAATGTTAAGATAAATATCTAAAGCACAATCATGATATTGCACTTTGCTTCGAATATTGTCTTTGAACTACAAAGTATCTAACATTCAATAAATTACATATTGAAATGCCAACATTACGGAAAGAAACTTGTTCTTTTAATTTAAAGAAAAAGCTCTGCGACATTTCTGTCTAGTATTTATTTTAGTTTTCAAGGCTCATATACCTCAGTGGTACCGATTCCAAGTTTAAACTCTTTAGACTAAACTATTAATATTACTGCCACAGCTGTTATATTAGGCAGAGACGGGTAGTAATTTTAGTCCCGCCAACTTAAAATTATGTGTTTCCTCAGCGCTTTCCGAGCAATTTTACTTTGGACTAAATTTAGTGACAAAAACAGCACTTTCAATATAAGATTTTTCTTACACAAAGTATGAAAAAGTGAAAGCTATATTTTTAGTTTGATTCAGAGTGTTTCCAGAATCGGAACCAATGTGTACTGAGCTTTAATCTTAAGGTAAACAATAAATAATATAAGTGTTATGAAACAAGAAATTAATACTGATATTTGTAATTATAGGAAGCTAAGGAAATGCACATTGGATTACAAGATAGCCTTTAAATTAAACTTCTGGCTTCATAACACGGGACTTTATGTCAGTTTGGCTACATTACACTATTATTGTGTGCGACTAGCATTTTAAATGTACACATTCAAATATTATTTATATAATTTTATAAGTTGTGTTGTTATCAAGAGTATTATGCTCACTATACTGTAGTATAGTAGTTTAATGACAATCATTTGCTTGTGAAATTGGAGATTAAACCAACTGTTATTGTAATTCAAATGTATACATTTAAACATATTTAAATTAATTCTACACGTAACCGTTATTAGTCCAGTTGAGTGCGTGTGGCGTCATAGGTTGGATCCATTTCTTGTTACTTGATTAACGTCGCGAGCAATATTATTAATATAACCACCGTAATCGACAGGCATATCATTATGAAGATTTTTTTCTGCAAGGACAAAGGAAAACAAAAACAAAATAAAATCTCGTAATATGCAATGGGTATAGCGTCTAGTGAGAAATCATAACTGAGCTTATGAGCACTACGTCAAAATAAATTTCAAGTTTGCATCAAATGGAATCTACGAAAAATAATTAGCATTGAATATTTAAAAAATGCTATTTCTGATTATTTTATGTTCTTGTGTAAAACAAGACTAATCGCGTTATATGCGATAATTCTATAGGGATCAATTGATATGGCCTTTCCATTTATTTATTTAACTTTGCACTTGAAACTGTGTTTTTCTATTATGGCTCTAACAGAACTTTTAATTTTAAGCGATCCAATCTTAAGCGATTTTATTTTCAAGATCTGATTTCAAAACGATAACTCGATAGGATCTTTACTGTGAAAGATTTAACAGAGTGTATTTTGTAAATTAATGAAAAGGTAATATTGACTGTAACGAGCTATTGCTTCTACAAAATGTAATTCATCATCAATTCGATTCATTTATTGATTAAATTATTTTGATGGGATGGTAACTGAAATGATTGTACTCATAAATTGATTTTTTACAGACATTTTATGCTGAATCTTTTTTTAATGGCAATACAATAATTTCAATTATCAGACACTATGGTTTCATAAACCAATGACACAATAATAAACGTGTATTCAAAGAGCATGCAAGCAAGAAACAGAGTGCAAAAATAGATATGCAAATAAATGTATTTAAAAAAAAATACAAGTGCAACAGGCATCATACATAAATACATAGCGACGATATCGCAAAAAAATGATGTATATAAAAATCCTCACAACAGTTTCTCTTTCAAACGAGATGAAAAAACTGAACGTGCAACTTTGCCGATGACGTCATTGCATCGACTCTCGATATTAATCAAGGGGAAAGGAAGCCTGTAATCAGTCGTTAGGTGGCAGCTTGTAATCAATGTAACTTCTTAGATTCACGCGATCATTATTACATGAAATTAAACTCATTGACAAAAACACCCATTGACAGTCTACCCGTGTCCACGGCATTTGTAAAAATGTCGAAACATCGGAAAATCAAAACTAAAATAGTAAACGCGTGAAAACCTGTTAGAATGAGTTTAATTTCAAGTAGCCTGTAATCAGTCGTTAGGTGGAAGCCTGTCCAGTCGTCTCCGGTGGTTAGGTGGTTACCTTCCTGGCCTTGGTGTACCACTTGAAGGCCTGCACGAGCTCGCCGCGGCCAGAGTCCACGAACTCCGCCGTGCTCGTCACGTGGTGCTCGATGCGGTCCACCAGCTCGCCCTGTGACGTCACCGCGCGACGCTAGGGGACCACCACCCGGGACGACCAACCACACCCACACACGTACCACCACACTCGTGTATATTAGTCACCACACAGTCCACGACTGAACGCACAATACATGTTATGAGGCAAATCACGCACACACCGAGTCAGTGAAACAGAGTCGAAAGTTAGATCGAGAAGCCATCACCGAGTGTTAATAGGATAACGGTTAGATCACAACAGTCAAAGCCGATTAGCAGTGGATGCAGATTGTTAACGGAAGAGTAACGAAAATTAGACACGAACAGAACAAAACGGGTTAGACCGGCCACCGGGCGGTGAAGCCGAGATGCGGTTTGGTCGATTTCGTGGAGGAATCAGGATCGGGTCGGGGGGAGGGGACGGGACGAACAAAAAAAACGAGTAACAAATTAGCAACGGACGAAATGACATTGGTATCAAGTAACTCACCCGTCGGGCTTTGCTTTGGTATTTTAGTGCCTTCTTTGTGTCTTGTGTGGCGGTTTGGACATAGTCCACAGCGTGCTCTACATGATACTCAATGCGGTCGATCATCTCTCCCTGTATCCACACCAACTTGTTAACTTAATGTTAGGAGCCATCTACTGGCTAATATCACTGTCTGTGGTTCGCTTTGCATCAAGATCAACATCGACCGTAAAAGTATGACTAATAAAGTGGTATTAAAGTGTTGTTAAAATTAATTATGATAGTAATCTATAGTTAATAGAAGCCGGTTCCGTACTAGTAACTTTGTTAGTAACTAAAGTCATTCAAGTTATTCTTAGAAGTTTTGTTAATCAAGCATTAGTAAGTTAATTAAGGCAAGATAATATTTCCCATACAATGAAACCAGACAGATTTATCGAAATCGGTTAAGCTTATGTTTCGAATACCACTCCAAGTTTCCTTAGTTAAAAGCTTCATCGTATTCGCTGTCAATTAGGATTCCAACCCTTAGGCCTGACTCCTATATTCAATAGTCCACACAACGAAATCATTAGATAGTAAAAAGCAAAGATTAGTTTGTTTTGTAACTCCTCCGTAACCACGAAACGGATTTTAATGCAATTTCATCTTAGAAGATTTTTTTTTAAATAATTTTGTCGATAAACATACAGACAACGATTTTTAAGTTTGCCAAAACTCAATTTTTCGTGAACAAGTCACTTGGCTTAGATTTAAGGATATATCCCCTCTTTTTAACCCCACTACTTATTATCATTCAACACACTAATTCCCCTGAAACAGTCAGCCCATTGGCAGTAACACTCATTATTCATCTTGCAAATAGCCATTGCCAGTACCACTCATCATTCATCTTGCAAACAGTTCTAGTATTGTAAGTCCGTGTGTCATCATCATTTCATCATCTTGCACTAGTTCTAGTAATGGTAGTGCGTGTGACCTGGCTCTCGACGAGCATGGCCATGTCCATGAACATGTCGTGCAGCTCGCGGATGGAGGTCTCCAGCTTGATGATGTCGGCGTGGCGCGCCTCGATGTCCGCCAGCGTCTGCTTCGCCTGCTGCGTCTCCATTATTATCTGCAATATACACCATTATTATCATTGCATATCATCATCATTATCATTATCATTACATAGTATAAATCCAAGTTGTTAATAAAGAATTATTCTGTCTGTTTGTATGTTTGGCTGCTAACTCCTTCTAAACCACGTTACGGGTTTTAATGCGGTTTTCGCCATGTTTTAGGGAATTTATTCATTTAAATTTGTAAATAAAGAACGGTAAGAAAAAGTTTTTTTAAGTTAGCAAAAATGCAAGGGTTCGCGAGCAAGTCGGCAAAATTACACCATTGCGAAGCGTGGGCGGGTCGCTCGTTTATTATAATCAATTAAACTTACATTATTTAGCCTAAACGGTAAGGTTAAAGGATCCTACTAATATTATAAACGTGAAAGTTTGTGAGTATGGATGTATGGATGTTTCTTACTCTTTCACGTAAAAATACTGGACGGATTTGGATGAAACTTTACGGTAATATAGGTTATACATCAGAATAACACAAAGGGTACTTTTGACCGCGGGAAAACATCTCATTCCCGCGGGAAACCGACTTCCACGCGTACGGAGTCGCGGGCGGCCACTACTTAAGTCATAATCCTAAGTTAGGGTAGGATTCACATGATAGATAATCATTTAAGTATGTAGTTAGATTTCTTCACTGTTCGTCGTAGTAATTTAACAAAGCAAAAGGGACTTGAGTTTCTCACAAAGTTTTATGGATGGTTATTCTACATTTTATTCTTTAATTTAAGTATTATTATTATGTACTAATCGTGATAATCTTCAGTTATTAAATCGTAACAGGGTGTTTATTTCGGACAAGTACCCATTTATTAAACGTGAATTTTAGTCGCATTAAGAACAAGTCAAATGAATGACTATTTTTTGATGATTCAATCGGTATGTTCTATAAAGAAATAAACTCGAAAATAAAGTAAATAAACCAAAATACTAACAAAATTTTTACCTTTTATTGAATTAAAAGTAAAAAGAAAAATTATAACCTAATAACAACGTAGAAAGATCCCACTTTTGAACGTAAAATTTAATAGAGCAAATTTAATATAAAGTTTGAGAAAGTTAAACAAGTTTATAAAATAAAGTCAAGTAAAGTTCTCATATAAAGTTTAACCGTAAAGTGGGCAAACTAAAGAGGTTTCTTATGACTAAGATATGTATGTTGGTCTGCGAGTGTAGGTTATATTTTAAACCAAATATTTTCTTGTTCAGTAAAATAATGTTAAATAGAGGTTCTCAGTTTAGTTTGGAGCTTAAGTTTTAATTACATTTTAAGTGCCGTGTTATTCTGAAATAACAACCATTAGTTATTTATGAGTAATTAAGAAGTATATCAAACACTGTAATATTTTCCCTTTCCTAGTATTGTAAAGTATAATTTTGTTTGATACAATGTGCTGTTTATTTTGTAATTTTAATGTTCAATGACAGCGGGTAGCGTAAAAGTTATTTCATAATGTGAATTTCAGGTACCATTTTGCTAACAATAACAAAAGTTTTATTTGTACGAAAAGTTTCTAAAACATTTTTTTTGTTTTCCAAAACAAAAGTTTCGAAACACGACGTATTTTCGTTTGTTTATTTTTCAAAGGTTGTAAAATATGCAAGTGTGGTAACTTAAAAGCATTATATTTGCTATCAAGAAAAAAATAATATTAAAATTAAATATTAAAACAAAATGTTATAACAAAGGTATCGCAGCTATTGTATTAATGTATGCATCGCGATGCCAGTATCGAGAAATTCATATTATTATGAAAAGTGCTATCGATTTTGTGCACTTGCAGGTTTAATAAATAATAGTTTAAAAACTAAAATACCACGCTTTTATTGCTAATCGAACTAAAAAATAGAAAATAAAATTTCAAATCGGAGTAAAAAGCGAGGGGTGCATTTTACTTCATTTTCATAACTCTCTACATACTATATCGAGCACCCCACGCTTTTTACTCCGATTTGAAATTTTATTTTCTATTTTTTAGTTCGATTAGCAATAAAAGCGTGGTATTTTAGTTTTTAAACTATTATTTATTTTCTACTTTTTAGTTCAATTAGTGATGAAAGGCGCAGATCACGCGCTAGCTTTGTCTCTCTTACTCTCCTACAAAAGGATCTAAAGATGAATTTATTAATCCTGGTGGTCCTAATAAGGATAATGAGAAACTCTTATTAAATTATTGCATTGTCATCGGTCCTTAATACGTGTGCAAAGTTTCAAATTAATCGAACTTCTGGAAATCGGTCAAATTTATGCTCAAAGATTCCATTACATAGATACAACCCAAGCTAATAAAAGCGTGGTAAAATAGTGTATATTTACAATTTACTTGGCAAGGTAGAAACGCAATCTGTTTGATTAAATGGCTTCGGAGTAATTAATAAAGGAAAGATAAAACTTTATAGCTGTCTGTGAGAAGAATTTTAGGAACAAGTTATAAACATCAAAATTATTTTACATCGATTGCGGAGCTTGCCAAACGTTTTTACGAGTGGCACTTTGGCAGCACAGCCATTATTTTGTTAATTACGGTTTGAAACCATTAAATTAAATCAAGTTGTTAATGTAGCGGAATTTAAATATGTTTTTTTTACATCAGTTCGATTATTTGTCTCGTTGATTTTTAAAATTGAGAGCACTATTAATAATTTTTAAACTAACGCTCTAACTATTTGGCCCTCTACTATGCGAAAGTTTGTGCTATACTACACACACATTGGACTTAGGAAGAGCCTAGTTACATCGACATGAGACAATTTTGAAAACATATTTTATCCTAATTGGCCCCTACTTTACTACTTAATCTTGAATAAAGCCAAAGTTATAAAATACTGAAGTTCGTTAAATGTTCAACTGCTACTTATGATGGATAAATTTTCATATCATTTCATTGCTTTTGGTTTAACCCTCTGATATACATATCGCTGCTCAAGAGCTCGTCAATCTATAGGTACCACCTAGTATTGTTACGATCAACTCATGAATATAAATTACACTTGAGAGCAATAAAATCGCACACCTGCCAATATTTACTTAAAAGTTAAATGTTTCTATTATTTATAACTTTCTGCAAATAAAAGTTACATAAAATTAAAGTACGTAATGTACGCTATTGCAGGACACATAAGGGGTTGGTATTAACCTTAAAAAACAAAACAATATCAACACAACAACAACACACCCCTAAATTGCTCAGTGCAGGTAGCACTACTTGCGCGACTGTAGCAGGTATAAAAGGGTGCATTTTTCGGGAACAGTCATCATTTGCATACCAACGTCCTGTGTGAAAGGTTCTCTATCGATTACAACTCAAACCGAAACAAGAAAATGGATACCAGACCAGAAACAACCGCTCGTGGTTGCCCTTATTGAATCTGGGCTAAACCAAAGTCAAGTGGCTCGACAGCTGAATTTGAGCCGATACGCCGTTCGTCGCGTGTACCATAGGTACCAGGAGACTGGTGGCTTCCAGCGGCGACAAGGATCTGGCCGTCGTCGTGCTACAACACAGCGTGACGACCGCTTTCTTGTGTCTTCATCTTTAAGGAATCGTTGCTTGAACTCAATTCAACTGGGACAGCGGCTCCAAGAAGCTTGTGAAGTGCAAGTCAGTCGGTGGACAGTCAGAAGACGACTTCGTGAAGGTGGTCTGACTGCCCACAGACCAGCGAATGGACCAAAACTGACCCCAGCCCACCGACAAGCTCGCCTTCATTTCGCTCGAGAACACCTGAATTGGACCGAAGAGCAATGGAGCACCGTCCTGTTCTCTGACGAGTGCAGGATGTGCTTACATGGCAACGATGGACGAGGAAGGGTCTACAGAAGATCAGGGGAGCGATTCGCTCAATGTTGCATAGCGGAACGTGTCTCCTATGGCGGTGGGTCGTGCATGTTCTGGGAAGGCATATCTCTAGAAGCGAAGACTGAACTTGTGTTCATCACCGGACCGAATATTGGCCGTCAATCAGGGGGATTAACTTCTCGGCGTTACATTGAGGAAGTGCTCGAGAGCCACGTGCAACCTTTTGCTGGGTTTATCGGCGAAAACTTCCTGTTTATGCAGGATAATACAAGACCGCTACGGCTGCCATAGTGTACGCGTACCTTCGAGAGGTAGATGTGCCCGTTATGGAGTGGCCAGCTCGAAGCCCAGACCTTAATCCTATTGAGCATTTATAGGATGAACTGAAAAGGAGAGTTCGAGCCCGAGATGCTGCTCCAACGACACTACAGGAGCTACAACTGGCGATCGCAGAGGAATGGGACGCCATAACACAACATGCCATCAAAACTCTTGTCAAATCCATGAAAACTCGTATGGAGGCAGTGATTCAAGCAAGGGATGGAAACACCTCGTATTAATAAAAAAGAAAAAAAAAACTTTTGCCTTTTTTTCTGCATTTACACTTATTTAACAGCTAAGAAATTCATAAAAAATGTGACCTTTGAATTCTTACCCCTAAAAGCATTAAAAATGGTTTTTTAAACACAAATAAGGAACCAATGGATAGGTATTGAAATAGACTATGAATCTGCATTAACAAAAAAATTACTTTGATTCAACTTTCTTTTGTTTTTTCGGTTTAAGTTCCTAAGTCACGTATGTGCGATTTTTTTGCTCTCGAGTGTATGATTGTATAATTTCGAAAAACGAGTTTTTTCCGCCAGCTTTTTCTCTCGGTCTACTACGGCCATTGCTGATGAATGTAGGGGTGTCGCGTGACATCTTTTTTTTATTTTTGATTTTATGCTTTTGACAATGTATAAGAGATTAGTTTTTAAACCTACTAATATTATAAATGTGAAAGTTTGTGAGGATGTATGGATAGATGTTACTCTTTCACGTAAAAACTACTGGATGGATTTGGATGAAACTTTGCAGTAATATAGTTTATACATCAGAATAACACACTTTTGACTGCGGGAAAACATCTCATTCCCACGGGAAACCGACTTCCACGCGAACGGAGTCGCGGGCGGCCACTAGTCCTACATACAATATAGTAATTTAATGTAATTTCTCACCCCCTGCGTGAAGACGGCGGGGTTGTCCTGCTCCAGCATGGCCTCCAGCTCGTCGTCGGTGGTGGCGCGGCCGGTGATCTCCAGCTGGCGCAGTATCCTGTTTTTGCAGCGGTCCCGGTAGTCCGTCTGCGTGCGGTTGTACTCGGTCATCACCTCCACGAATTTACGCGACAGCGTCGAGTGCTGGGTCTTTCTTATCCGCAGGTCGGCTGATGATTTGTTAGAGTGCTCCTCCTGCTCGATGTTCTGCTCTATGTCTGTGAGTTTAAGTGTGTTTTTTGAGTAACAAAAGTTTTTTCCATTCATAGACTATTTTGCAAATTGTGTTGACGAATACTTACGTTTTAATTTGCCCCTAACTTTGTTGGCAGTTTTCTTAATATCAGCCATGAGATCTTCTAATTCGTGCTTTGTCTCTGAAAACAAGCATAATATCCATGTTAAAATCTATAACTTAACCGTAAGATTGCGGGTAACATCAATAAACGTTTTCTTGGCAAGTTTGATGGCCGTAAAAGTTTCTTCCCCAAGTGATAGGTATAATCCGTCAGTAATGGTGGTAGGGTCGCTGCGTGGTGGCAATAGATAACAGGAGTCATTAGCGGCGGTCGTTATAACGATCACATTGTCTCGACTAGGAGACTAGGAGAGTAGGAGACTAGGCGGTAATCACCGGCGCGAGATGTAGCTCACATGTGCCGCAATAAGGGTTATTACTCGAACTATTGTTACCTCAATTGAAGACGTGTGACAAGTATTTAGAGATAATCGTTTGTGTGTTACTTTTATATGTTCGTTTCATGATTAACATAAAAGAGTGAACTGTACTTTAACTCTTAAAGATTGAATGTTGATAATTATTTGTCAAACATTACACTAAACTCAAATTTAACTCTACGAAATGGTTTTCCATAAATATACACTAATACCTTCCAACAATATCCGACTTCATTGTAGTCAGCTTTCTTTGTCCGTGCTCACAACTTGTCGCATACAATTGTTTGCATTTACTAAGAAAATAGCTTATGCTAGAGCTAAATTCTAAAATGAGAAATATTTGAATGAAATTTGAGCAGTAGCGTATTCAAATCATATGATCTCGGAAAGTTTGATTGCCTGAATTATGCTACATCGGCGGAAAACTTTCTTTATGAAATTTTGAGACAAAGGCAATTTTCCCGAACAACTTAGTTTTGGAATTTGTTTGCGAAATTCTTTCCAAATTATTATTCTAAGTGGTTTCTTTTGTATTTTGTGTGTTAAATATTTTTCAAGTGAGCGTTCGAAACTTTTTGGTGACAGAACAATAAAACGATAAGCTTTCTTGAGGGGACACCCTTGAGACTTAAGTCTAAAATAATCTTGAATATATCAAGAGATTTTTATACGAACCGCTTAGATATTCAAAGGCGCAAAAGGTGATCCCGAAATACTCTCGTGAACAAATTTGCTGTAGATAAATGTGGCAGTTACAAAAGCAGCGGTTGTGAATAATTCATTTATTTGTGCAACAATACAAACTGAACATTCAAAAGGATTTACCTTATGATATCTAAATCGGAATATGACCCAACATCACACATAATATCGGTGTTATTAAAGTAAGTAGTCACTTGTCTCATTAAAATACTACATAAAGATACATCTCAAAGGCTATATTGCCTATTTCGAATACTTCACGAAAGTAAATTGGTAATTTCGATGGCCTTGACCAGTTTTCCTTTCCATAGTTCACTAAACACCTTATCCGCGTCGATAGCAACAGCAGAAACTATTGTTTTCGTGAAAACACACCACGATTTTTTGCTGTAATAGAGGTCGATCGAATGCAGCTGTAGCGGCACGGCGACCGTTTTTTTTACATCATAAAAAACCAGCCAAGTGAGAGTTGGAATCACGCTTAAAGGTCCGTACCATTTCTAGAAAACGGATATAAATGAGCGTTTATTATTTGAATTTTTAGCCTGAATTTTTTTACTGTCTAGGTGTCAAGGCCGGACGCACAGCAGTCTTAGTAATACGGTCGCGATTTTACCATTTTGGTACGGAACCCAAAAAAGCTAAAATGACAAATGAATAAGGATAGCCATTTGCTAAACTAAATTATTAAGAAGTTAAGTTTGTGACTTTGAATGAAAAAAAAAAACTTTTCTCCGGAAAAATCTAGCGAAAACCCGTATCTTAAGTAAGCAAAAATTTGCATAGATTTTACTGATGTTTTGTACTATACGTGTTGTTTTGTTAGGGTACTTTTAAAATTGACACAGGAAAGCTTGAATTCCTGTGTTTTTTGCTAACGAGGTGTCCTTTGTCAGGTTGCAACATTCCCAATTTTTGATGTCCCGTTTATAGTTGATTGAAACGACCTCTATTGTAACTTCGTTAGCCTTCGTAATTCCTCACTTCGAACAATACGTCACTGCAGTCCATCGGATTTCAGCCAGCGGCCGCCGCCGGGAGATTTGCATAAACTATTTGGTGTGTGCATACGCAAATGGCGGAATACATTTGTGGACCGTATTACACGTTGCCACGGTCCGAAATTGGGTTATCGGCTGATTTTACGAGGATTTAAAAATATTGCCGCCTGTTTCATGTTGTATGCAGAAATCTGTATGCTACTACAGTCAGTAAGTACAGTCTATCAACCGCAGGTTATGAAACTACGCAATCGTTTTCTATGATGTTTTAATCATCGGAAACATTTTTTACATTACAACCGTAACAAGAAACCGCTGTGCCGTTCTGTCTCGGATTATTAGTGGTAAATTAAGGAAGGTAAAATATACATAATATAATAATAATAGCCTTTATACGTCTCACTACTTGAGCACAAGCTTCTTTCTTTGATAGCGAGATAGAAAATACATTTTACTAAATACAGTAACACAATGGAAATATGGTAGCCGACATTTGGTCTAGCAAAGTTACACAGTGAAAATCCTTCGCGTTATGCATAACGCTAAACCAACAAACAGTGACCCTGGCGCCGTTGTTCCCTCGTCCTCCCCCGGGATTACGAGGGTAAATCTAATTTGCGTGCTCCCAATCCCTCAACAGATGAACGTGAAATTACACCGTGAAAGCCAAACTATTGTTTAATTAAATAAATGGCTCGTTTACTTGCTATGTAGGTCGTAGGAGTCCACAAGTTTAGAAATGAAAAATTACTAACTGGAACACTAGACAGTACGTGAGTACAAAAGTGAAGGCACTACACGCAGCTTAAGTGTACTTTAATGTAACATTGTTGTCAGGGTAAATGTAACGAGTAACTCTGAGAGATTTTATTGTGCACATTATTTTCGCTGAAAGTAGCTTTTCACGCTGCACTTCAGAGCGAGCAATACGGTTTAATTCATTTCATTTTAGGAACGCGTGAAATTTAATATTTTGGCAAAAATAATTAAGGGATACCGGCTGAATTCGGTTCAGAGGTGTAAGTAGAACAAACAAAGAGCAATCTTACTTTAAATTATAAATCCTTTAAATCCATTTCGTTCTTCAGCCGTTTGGTGTAATAAAGAATTTGTAAACCGACATCATCTCGGTTCTGGTAATTTTTCTTTCAACGCTTTGAATAAATTATGCAGGAAATTAGATGATGGAAGGAAAGCCTCTTTAGAAAGGTTGGCGTCGGTTAATACGAGCTAATCTTGCTCCGAAATCTGCTTCCGGACTTCGTTTACACGTCTCTGGGGTAACTTGGCCACGAATAACCCTATTAAGCATACTGCAAATCGTCATTGTAGACCGAAAAATAAATATATAGGTTATAATAGGCAGGTCCCTGGTTTTATACAATTTATTCTCCAACATGGGAAAACTTTGAATCTTGAATATCACCATGTGGGAGTTAAGGATAATAGTCAATTTCTGCCCACGTACAAGTTATTAATCTATAGAATGTAGGCAGCCAGACGAAAGCCCTCATCCGACGATAATTGCCAGCAACTTGTTCTTTACAAGTTCAATAACTCCAGACTAAACCTACACCCTAAAACCCACGCAATAACTTCTGCCTTCTATTACACGACGTACAAAATATGTTCTCCGTATTTTCAGGATTCCAATATGAAACACAATTCTTCACGCGGGTTAAGTTCATTCAAAAAGGGATGGCCATTTATTTCTCCAAACTTTTGGAAGGGCCTTCATAAATTCAATGAATCAAAAATACGACTTATAGCTTTTGTACAGTCGAAAGCTTTATACTTATTCATGGCGCGACGTTGCGTGGCATTAAAATTTATTATTTACCAGCAGTCCCGAAATGGCTAGTTAAACGATAACAATCTAAATTATACAGTAGCAGAGTTCATTTTATTAAAAGTGGTACTCACTTTCATCTGACTGGGGTGCTGATAAAATGGCACTGTGCTTCTTCTTGACCTCTTCCACATTGGCTTGTATCTTATCTATCATCTCCCGTATTTCTTCCACCTGAAAATTAATAAAAATATATTAACTTTAATTTGGCGTTAAATAAGTATACAGAAGTTAGTTTGCTATCGTCAGTGAGAAGGTCGTCGACTGTTTTGCATTTTAAGCAAGAGTTAAAGTAACTTCTTTTAACCTACTATACAAACCTTGCATGTACGTACGAAGGCCTTCGAATTACATAGTTTTAGCCGTAGTCATTTTGTCTGTAATATTTTTTTTAAAACGTCATATTTTAAGAATCGCTCTACATTTCTGTCTATTCCATTTATCACTGTGAATTAATGAGCTTTTAAGTTAATTACACACGAGGCTAGGTGGTTTTTGTTCCACCGACTACCGCTACTAGGTAGGTTTATCGTTTATCTTCGCATCTTGCCCAGGCGACGAGTCGGCCTGGCGTATTGCCAGCTCAGCTCTCCTATCTACTTCTAACCCCTTCCTACCATACCAGACTGTCGTGTGAGGTTTCTAAACAAATAAATCAACTAAAAGTATCGCACCAATAGATAACGTCCGTGCATGGTCACATGTACTACCTAACTTTTGTACGGGTTTGGAAGTACCTTAGAGTGATATAGCGGGATGGAAATTTTAAGTAAGTTTTTTGTGATTTTAGTTAACGAGACACAAAACCACATATTGCAATGCTATGGGTAGAAAAATAATATTTAAAATTTAATGAAAACTGTATAATTTTCTGACTTTTATTCCTAACTTACTTTTATTATAATAATATTTTGAAACAAATATTAAGTAGGGTTTCTTTATCGATCTGTGTTTATCTGAGGCATTCTCCGGAACACTTTGTTTCTTATCCAAGTGCATGCAACAATAAAATATAATACGAGTGGCTAACCATCTAACAACCAACGGGCTCTAACGAGGGTGCATTTCACATTAAATTTAGTCTAAAAGGAGCCTTGGCATACCTCCAACCACCAACATTTAGCACACATTTAGTTGAATGAAAGCCTACACAAACAAAACTGGGTTTTTGTGGAAAACGGGACTCTCCATTTCTATTTACAAATATTTGAATAAACATTTTGCGTCGTGAAGTGAAAATAAGGTTTCTGCAAGGTTTGTGTAACCTTAATTGTGGGATTTGATTGTGTATTGTAATAAAATTAACCAGCTTGATTAAATAAGTGTAATCAGTCAATAGCTAGTTCGCCCACTGTTCGCCAGGCGCCTCTCATCGCCCACTGACGTATGACTCACTATTAAATGAGATTACTGATAACGCCATTGCTGCCACTTGCATGATAAACGGCGATTGCTTCTACCATGACGTCACTCGTCCAACTTATAACGTTTGGTTCCCATACATCTATATAATTGTTTAATCTATATAACAACAACTTAGCTGAAATAAGAGAATCTTAAATATGAAGTTTTATGAATTATCTACTTAGCCAAGCGTGAGAAGTAGTCGTACTATGACTCAGATATTATAGTAAGGTAATCTTTTAAATTTAGATATACGGTGAGGTAGAACTGTCAGCCGGAAGTGGCATAAATGACGAATAATAAATCATGAATCACTCAAGAGTATTTCTATATAACTACTACTATAATATAGAAATATACCATGCCGACTTCTTCTAAACTATATAAAAATCTAATTTATTCGTGTTCAACGAAGTAAGTAACTTGCTTTTATAAAACTAGTCCTCTTCTCTCTTTTACAATTGTATTTCGCAGTTCAGTGGTTTAACTCGATAACTTTATTTTAAAGGCGTTCCGATTCAATAAAATTTTGACATTAAAATATGAGGAAACTCTAACAAGTATCTTCACAAGTTCTAAATTATTCAATTGGATATTTTACTTGTGACTATAAGCGGTATGAAAAGGCAAGGGATAGTTTATATTGTCAATTATACATTATGTATGGAGGAAAATTAATAAAGCATCAAGAAACTTATGATAACAAAAGAAAACTTCCAACAATGCAATAGAAGGGAAGGCTGCGAACAATTGGAACAAGAGTGTAGAGCATGATGTCATGGAAATCAGTCGGTAGGCGCCATCACGCTACCACATCTCACACACAAACAATAACATGTAAATGAAAGCATGATTATGATGAATAGCAAGCGCAACTTGAATATTTATGTCGACGACTTGTACCTAGAATTACAAATGAAAACACATACCATTCCAGTCACGAAAGTTAAAACCACGAATTATGTCGCGGCGATGAAATGGAGACACAACAAAAGACATCTTTATGTAACGAAAGAAAGGCTTGAGAAAAGGTTTTATTCCTTGTGAACGAAGAAGCTGGAAACGCAAATCAGTTGAATTAAGCTAACCTACCGTTACATAAGCTGACATCGGATGGTCAAATCCTCCTGACTTTCCCAGGAAAAGGAAAAAAAACGTTGTTCTACGATAGCATACCAAGCTTCGGGAAACGATTTCTTGGAAAAATAATAGTGATGGCACAACAAAGGGCTGGCTGTCGAGAACAGATTTGCAATCTTGATAACAATAAACGTCTTGGAGACCTAACAATAAAGGCTACGGTGCCATCATGCAAAATTCTCACGGATTATGTCAAGGATCTTTATAGTATTTCCCAGAGCGTAATGAACGCGTTCCATGTTGTCGACCTGACTGGAAAATGACTCATCATTCAGAGAGGAAAAGCCATTTTATGCAAACAATTTGAATATCCGTCTTTCTTAACCGCTGTAATTTCTCATAATAAATAACAACGTTAGTAATATTAGATATTAAAACCAGGCTAAGATAATAAATGACCTACAAAAGTAACTGTAACTTATTAAAAACCACATTGAAAAATTGTCTTATAATTCAGAAAATGCGAGTTTATAGTAAAATTAATAACGTAAATGTAACAATGGACGGTATAAGCGTGGAGGCTGCGCAGGTAAACAAGAACACAATGGCTGGGAACAAAGGCAACTGAAAGTTTCATGAGGCCAGCCGGACCTACCCCCATCGTCCGCCTGATCACGTAGTTTCCCCCTGTCATGATTAATCCCCGGCGAAATTAGTAAATGGATACGGTGACGGATGAGCACACTGAATTGTTGATTAGTTATTAGGACGGAATACTCAACTAATATTTAATATTCAGCAACATGTGTGGTTTGGATTGTATCGGTATTTATAGATAAGTGCATTTGAAACGTAAAATTTTACACTGAACGCAATAAGTTATTGATTGCAGTTGGTATTAACAATGAATATTAAAGATCACTAGATTACTCAAAATACGTAAGCACAGTTTTTAACTAATGTACTTTTTAGTTAAAAGGTAAAGAAAGACGAAGTTGAACTTAACTAGTTCATAGACTAAAGTAATACGTATCGCTTATTAAACATTGTTAACGTCAAGCAAGATACGATTAGTCGTACTCTAGCACGAAGAGAGTCATTAAAAAAGCTAAATAAACCAAGTTGTTAATTAATTAATTAAGGCCAAGACAGCTGCTCAGTCAGCACGAGATACGAAATTAACTTTGCAAGAGGAAAAGATGGAGGAACTAGTTCTCATGATCTCTATCGCACGCTACTAGATTTATTTAACGCAATTGCAATGAATAGATCTTGATAACATTACGAGCATTACGACGCTAAACCTATTTGTTCAGTATTAACAAACGTTTCAACTATTTGCCAGTTTAAGTTGGGAATGCATACAGAATCGCATTCAAGCTTCGCAGTGATTGCAGAACGGACCCATGAATAACATTTTTAAATTCCTGAAGTTCGGATGCAAATCACGTAGGTAACTCGCTGTTTTATTCATTGAATTCTTTTGTGGGGGGATTGAATTTTATAGGAGTTGGTTGATGGTTAATTATCAATTCCATTATGGGGTAAAGTGGTTCTTCTCGTTCTTACCTCACTGAAGAATTCGTCCATGAAGCCGCCTTCAACGGCGACGTTGACGTCTTCGGGCCCGGCGTCGTCATCGTCGCTTTGTGCCTGCAACAACAAACAACAAACGGTCAGAAAAATCTTGTGTATACGCCACAGGTATACGCATATAAATACACTGAACGAGTATATCAGTAGAAAAGAGTTATTGTAATATTGTAAAGAGTAGAGATACTGGAATATTTTTCATAGAAAATATAATGGATATTACACATCGAGCAGAACGCAAAAAAGTAAGAATAGGGTACTGAGAGTTACTAAACTCTTATCTTTAATTGCAAATTTTATTTTCGCCTTATTATTTTTATTGATTTTACAGAATTATTTATAAAACATTTATGCATTGTGATTCTGAAACATGAAACGAGGATTATTGGCTTAGGTAACGTCGCTATAAGTGTTAAAAAGGATTTTATGGTATGTATTGCATTTCAGTTTAGTAAGGTTCAAAATGTGTAGGAAAGTGTGTTTGTTTATTTGAGCGAGTCGATGTATCGACGTGATTTGTGCTTCAAAACCTCGTAAGAGTGAATTGCCTTTTTATGACGCACAAAGGGATCCTTCATGATTCATGAGGCCGAAGCTGCGGATAAAAACAGCAAAGTAATAACTTTCGCTTTTCAAATATGTTTTAACGGCATTTCATCATAAATTCTATAAAGGACTACAATTCCTCATTACTTTAATAACATTTATTAGGGAAAACTTAAAAAAGGCTGCAGAGTAGAAGCAAATGGTTGATACTTCTTCAAAAGTATAACTGAATGAAATGTTCGCCAGTGTAATGAACCATGTCTAACATATGCGATCATGCAACTTCACCAAAGTAAGTTCAACGGCGAAGCCTACAAATGCTAACATTTCGCATCGCTTTTATGGAAAGGGGTCGAATTCTTTGTACCGTGTTGCATACAGAATAATGTTGGTTATTTCCGGCGTAAGCACGTGTCGCCAAACAGTCTACATCGCAATTTGCAGGCCGCGCGGCCTACGTCACTGGCGTTACTGGCGACCGTAAACTGTGATCTTTAACATTTAACGAGCTAGTTCGTGTTAACATTGTATTTTATTGATTAGCGTATGGTAGGTTAATGCTTTTTGAATATAAGTGCAATATGGGTGTCATTAAATTATAGTCGTTAATAGTAATTTTCCTTTTCATTCAAACACCCGTAGATTCTCATACTTCGAAATTAGACAATGCAAAGTTAAAACGCCAAGGGGTGATTATCAGAAAATGGCCTAAAAGGCATAATTTCTTTGGCACATTTTTTTTTTCATAATTATTCCATAATAAATAACATACATTGTAGATGTTGTCTAAAGCTACAAATTAATCTTTTTGGCCCTAAATTTTATCCATTAATTTTGATGTTTTAGCATTTTAAAATTTTGATGCCCAAAGAAATTAGGTTTTTCTCCTAAAAATATATAATTAGAATGCAAAACATATTTCCAGATATTATATTAAACAAGTAACACTTCTAGCTTTAATAATAATAATAAAAACAGGTATATTTTTTCAAACCACACCTGAAAAAACAAGAATAAAACAAATAAAACTAAGTTTTGTTTCCATTTAAATTTCATTTATTTTCTCCTGAAACATGAATAATCACAGTTAGTATATTTATTATAAAAATTATATAGTCCTTTTCGCAGCTTTTCTTTACTGAAAACTTTCTCTTTTTCCTTCTGGTTATAATTTCTGTGTACAAAATCTAATTTCTTTGGCGCGGGATGCCAAAGAAATACATTGAAATTAGGAACAATGAAATTAGAAAACACATGTTTTCGATTTTTTTCTAAAAATCCTTTGGCGGTAAAATGACTTTTTTTTGCCAGGTGCATGCCATTTGAGCTAGACTATAGATATATATATATTTTTTTTTTTTTTTTTTTTTTTCGGCCACGAAAGTGTAAGCACGTACAAAGCGAGCTCCACAAAGTTTAATCATTTAACAGTGCAAAAGCGAGAAAAGTAACATCCAATACGCTGAATCCTTCAGAAGATCATACCAGAATAATGTGCCAGTAAAAATAACAGTGAAAACACTAGATGTTTGTGAGATATTTGCAAACCCAAGATTTGTCAACATAACCTCAAAAGTAAGCTCACACACACATACAAACTTATCAAGACAAGTAGTGCCAACCTAATTAAACCTACCTGTCAAAACTGTCATCTGTCACTGATACGACTTCTGACGGCCATAGACAAATATTGGAAACGTGTGTTGCTAACGTGAAAAAGGATTAAATCCCAAAATAAATAAATTATTATTTATTTATATTATTATAAATAAATTATTATTTATTTATTTTATAGAAATGGATAAGCAAATGGAAATCTTGTTCTCTAAGCTAAACGAAAAGTTTAATGAACAAACCATAACATTAACAACAGCAATAACGAAAAATGTTATGGAGGCTTTGGACGAAAAGATGAACATTTTAATAGAAGAAAACAATATTCTAAAAATAAGAGTCAACAATTTGGAACATAAAATAACATTTTTAGAGAAGGACAAACGAAAGAATAATTTAGTTTTATTCGGCATCGAAGAAAAGGGAAAAACAGAGATGGAGTTGATAAATCTTATAATGGAAATTATAGAAGAATCAGGAACACATCTAGACAGTCAAGAAATAAGTAACATCCAAAGAATCGGGACACAAAACGAAAAGAATAGGCCGATAAAAATGTCTCTAACAACAACATGGAAAAAGCATCTTATTTTAAGAAACAAGCGCAACCTTCCGAAAAATGTTTACGTAAATGAAGACTTTCCCAAGGAAGTTTTGGAAATACGCAAACAACTGCAGCCAAGAGTTGAAATGGAACGAAGAAATGGAAATGTCGCGTTCATAAAATACGATAAGCTAATTGTGAAAAACTCAACAAACAACAATCGCGAAAAAAGAAAGAGAGAAACAACATCATCACCAACAAATCCATCCCAAAAGAAGTCTCATATGAAGAATAACGAAAATAAAAAGCAGCAACCAAGAACACCAAGGGAAGCTATCAAACCAAGCATTCTTACATTTGTTACGCGCAATAGATCCACTTCGATGTCGGAGTTGCCAAAAAACAACTAAAAGGCCCCTCCAACCGGAAACATCAAACAAATAAAAAATCGAAAGCAGCAACAAGAAAAACTTTAGAACACTGTCTCCCAATCCGGCCGGTCACCGTGGGGGATTCCGACCACCACCCTCCAGTACACCAAAAAACTAAAACCATTACAAATACAGATAAACAAAAACGAAATAATCTATATCTATGTACACTCAACACACGAACCTTGAGAACACCAGAAAGCTTGCGCGAGTTAGAGGTAGCTATCGAAAACATTAAGTGGGACATACTGGGCATAAGCGAGATGCGAAGATTAGGGGAAGGAATTGAAGAGAGAGGTAGCTATATTATGTACTATAAAGGCGAAGTCGCAGGGCATAGAGGAGTAGGATTTCTTGTAAAATTAAAACTTAAAAGCCAGATAATTGGGTTTGAAGGGATATCCGACAGAATAGCGGCGATTCATATCAAGTTACCAAAGTACACGAACAATTGGACAGTCATCCAAGTTTACTCGCCGACAGAACAAGCCTCAAAAACAGACATCGACAAATTCTACGAACAACTTCGCGAAATTATCGACAAATATTCTGAAAACAATTTGGTGCTCATGGGAGATTTTAATGCTCAAGTGGGTGCCCAAATGGCAGGGGAAGAACATATTATAGGCAAATACGGAACAGGCAAAAGAAGTAAAAATGGAGAAAAACTGGTAGAGCTACTGCTTGAGCAAAACTTAAAACTTCTGAACTCGATGTTTTGTAAGAAACATAAAAACAAATGGACGTGGATATCTCCAGATACAAAGGTTAGAAATGAAATCGATTACATAATTACCAACAAAGCTAGCTTATTTAGCGATACGGGAACTATACAAAACTTAAACTTCAATACTAACCATCGCATGGTACGAAGCTGTCTCAATGTAAATGGTTCGAAAAATCCCAGACCAAAAGTAATAAATACCTTTATTAAATCATTCAGTACAAAAAGAAACACAACAGAAGACCTGATGGAAGTGGTAAATTCTGAAATGGACTTAAACGAAAAATACAAAAGAGTAGAGTACAAGCTTAAAGCAAAAGAAGAAACACAAAAAAACAAGAGCAAAGAAAACTATCTCAGTAAAAAAACACTACAACTAATTGAAGACAGGAAAAACTTGATATCAAGAAAGGATAAGAAAGAGAACCAAAGAGAAGTTTCTAACCTAAGTAAACTGATTCGAGAAAATATGAGGAAAGATAGGAAAATCAGAAGAAATAAAACATTAGAGGATCACATTAACAGAACAGGAGGCGCTAAAAAAGCACTTAAGGAACTTCGTGAAAAAGGTAAAGAATGGATAACAAAGTTAAGAGACAAGGAATTGCCAATGACCTCTCGGAGTTCAATCCAAAATATGGCTACGAATTATTATCGCTTATTATATTCAAAAGAACCAAGCAAACAGATATATGACAGTGAACATCTGCAGAAATATATAACAGTAGAGGAGGAAGATATACCGGAAATATTAGTGTCTGAGGTAGAAAAAGCTATTACAAGTCAAAAAATGGAAAAATCCCCTGGCCCAGATAGAATCACAAACGAACTTATGAGAGGCACAATCAACGAACTAAGCCCAATACTCACCAAGATATTTAATGAGATTCTATTTACTGGTACCATCCCCAGTCAATGGGCTGAATCACACATTATACTACTACACAAAAAAGGTCCGAAAGATGATATTGGAAATTATAGACCCATATCTCTTATTTCTAATGTGTATAAAGTTTTCGCCAAAGTCATTTTAGAAAGAATTTCAACCAAACTCGACGAAAACCAGCCGGTAGAACAAGCGGGTTTCCGAAAAAATTTCAGTACAATAGATCACATTCACGCTATCAAACAGCTGTTCCAAAAATATAATGAGTATAACAAAACAATTTACATTGCCTTTATTGATTACGCCAAAGCTTTCGATAGCCTCAGACACGAAGTCGTATGGGAAAGCCTTAAAGAACAGGGTATCCAGAAAGCCTATATTAACATCATCAAAAATATTTATAACGAAAGTAGAGCCAGTATAAGACTGGAATTTACAGGAGATGCTTTTCCAATCAACAGAGGTGTCAGGCAAGGTGACCCACTATCACCAAAGCTGTTTACAGCAGCGCTTGAACAAATGTTTAGAAAGTTAGAATGGGAGCATATAGGGCTAAACATAAACGGGTCACGATTAAGTCACCTAAGGTTCGCGGACGACCTGGTCCTTCTGGAAGAAGATCCAAAACTGCTGGAATATATGATACAAACCTTAGCCGACAGAAGTATAGAGTTGGGTCTAGAAATGAATTCCAGCAAGACAAAAGTCATGACTAATTCAAAACCCGTAGATATAACCGTCAACGAAAAGAAGCTAGAGTATGCAGAGGAATATGTATATCTAGGCCAGATCATATCACCTAAAGACCAAATGTCAAAAGAAATAGATAAAAGAATAGCTACGGGGTGGAAAACCTACTGGGCTTTGAAAGAAATCATGAAAAGCAAGGAATTAAGCATTAGAATAAAGAAAAAGACCTTTGACACATGTATTCTACCCTGCATTACATACGGCTGTGAAACCTGGGCTCTAACAAAACACCATAGAGATAAACTTGCCAGATGCCAGAGAAGCATGGAAAGGAGCATGCTGGGTTTCAAATTAAAGGACAAAGTAAGGAGTATAGACATCAGGCATAAGACGAAAGTAACTGATATCCTGGTACGTATCGATCAGCTCAAATGGAGGTGGACTGGACATATGCTCCGGTGCAAAAAAGATAAATGGAGCAAACAGGTGACAATTTGGTACCCAAGGGATGGCGTCAGGAGTCGAGGTCGCAAAACGAAAAGATGGGAGGATGACTTGAAGATGACTGTAGGACCCCTCTGGATGAGATTGGCGGCGGATAGAAAACAGTGGAAGGAGTTGGAGGAGGCCTATGCCGTAAGGCACACCGAGCTGAGAGACTTTTTATAATTAAAAATGCTAATTATGTTAAATTTGTAAAATTGTAAGAACAGTTCGGAAAATAAAGGCTATATAATTATTATATTATTATTATTATAGATATAAAAAATATTTAAGCAATCTGTAAATATTGTAGCATGAAAATGTATATCGAAGAAATTAGGCACTTACCTGCCGAAACTCCACAATCTAGACGAAAAAAAATTTTAATTTATCGGCGTCACGCACAACGCACGTCTGCTTCCTGCAATTTATTGACGGATGACCAGCTAGTTCCGAGGGTGTTCACTCGAATTAGTAGCGAAGTGTTTTAATAGTGATAAATCAACGGTTTTGTCGCGCCAAAGAAATTAGGGTTTTTTGCTCGGACAAAACCATTTCGTTCATTACATCGAAAGTTTATGTAATTTACGTATTAAAATTAATTCACAATACCATCAGATGTATTACAAATAAAAGATATCAAAATCACATTCTTATTTCAATAATTTAGAATACTACAACTCACAGAAAAAAATAAGGGAGTAAAGGACGCGCCAAAGAGCTTAGAAAATTTACCTTTAAAAAAATATTTTAAATCCAGTTATATAAATTTTGCTTAAATACTGTATGGGACTAAGTGTCTATGTATTAAAACTTTCTACAAAAAAAATATCAATGATAAGAAGACAAAATTTCTTGGATTTTAGGCCTCGGACAAGACGAAAACTCTGTTTTTGATAATCACCCCAAGCAGTCTTTGTAAAAAATGAATAATTTTATTCAGAAGTATCAATTTGATATATTTATCTTTTGGTTTAGTACTCCATACAAGAACATAAAGTACCTAATTTATCCTGATAGATGGATCTAAGGTTACGTCGTCTTCCTTCTTTTAAGGGTAGGACGTAACTTTCCAAATTGATATACATAAAGCAGGGAATATCGAAGATTGTAGAGCCGCGGGTGCACGTTTAGCTTTTCAGCCAATTTATGACTTGTAAGCACGTAGAATATAAAGTAGACCCCAAAAGAAAATACAGTGAAAACGGGATAGTCAAAAGTGGAAAGGAGAGAGGAAACTGTGTGTCGTAATTACCTATTTTCGCCGACATGGAGCACACGTAAAGTAAAATAGAATCCACTTAGTTGTGCCGTGGCTGCTATTATTCAATTTTGTATAGATACGGGGGTGTGTAGTGTTCACGATGACAGTGTTGTGAATCTGGAAATTAGCCTTAAACAACTGGCCAAACACTTCACATACAAAACCTATACATATACGACTAGGTTTATCCAAAATAATGCAGAGCAGTCTATCTAAATGATTAAATTAAACACTTGATCAAATTATTGTACCGTTCATTGAGCGCTCAGCTCGGCACGACATTGGTTTAAAGGTCAAGCTATTTGTTATTCACAGGGATCCAATTCAGGCCGTTGTATAACTAAGCTGTGGCAGTTTTTATCATGAAATCACTTCCTACGATGACGTTAATAACTCAATCAATATGCTTGGTGTTACGTAAAGTGCATTTTGCTGCCGCCAGTTAGTTCTAGTACCCACTACAGCAAAGAATCCTCACTAGTTGCCTTAGTTTAACTCAACAATAGAAACAAAAAGCCGACTGCTCTTATGTAGGTCATGGCGACGGCACAACTTGGAAAACACCTAGCGACGGTAATGTAAGGGAATTCCGAGCAGCGTTAATTATAACTATTTTTCTTTCGTTCTCGTGAATTTTCCATAAATAGCGAGGCTTTAGCTGAATATTGAACACCATGATGCAACATTACGATGACAAATTCTTGAAAATGTATTAAATTAATTTTGTTCAACAGAAAATCGATTGCTAGCGACAGCTGTTGAAGAGTTCGGCTGTTGATTAGTTGCAAAGTTTTACTTTCCGGCTAGTTTAAATGCGGAATGCTTTTTAACCCAGTAGGTATAAGAGCACATAAAATAAATGTTTCATAAGGAATCTATTTATTTACTTTGAATAATCTGACGTCTTTTATCTTTTATCTGAAATAGACATTTTTCAAATGACAGATAACATGTATTCGATGGATATGAAGATCGTACAAATATTTGTTATTATAGAAGATACTGCTACCAGGAAAAATATATGTTTTGAAAATTAAATAAACCACCATTAATCAAGAAAGTAGTAAAAATACACTAACCAATATCAGAAAAAAATATTGAAACGCTTGCAATTCGTTGTACCCGACTCTGACGGATATTAATTAAAAACCGTCAAACGAGGCAAGCTTTGCAAAAACGGTAACTTTCGAATTTAAATAACAGAACAGCCCGTAGTCGTGTTATACGAATTTATCAACTAATGAACACCAACGTAGCTCGGCAAGCATTCACGGGTTGCGTGAGTGCGAACCTAATTAAATATCCTATTTGTTTGATCAAGCTACGTTCACGTTGGACGACCAAGTTAATCCAAATTTTATATTCCCTGACCATGAAGGCTAAAATTTGATTTCATACTTCGTGACCGACTAGGAAAAAAAATCGATAGGAGTGCCTTTCTAAATATGCCTTAAAAAACGTACTTATGATGTTAACAGTAACGATCGCGGGAGACACATTGACCCGATTTCTGTTAGCAACTAAGTTCGCACAAAATTTTCAGACGTCATAACGTCTGAGTGGTACTGTTACGTAACTCGGGCCCGTCCTTCACCTTCAATAATTGTGTCTACGTTAAGTCAGTGACAGAAAACGAAAAGTCCTTTTGATTAGGTTTATCAAAACGTGTAACACGCCTACAGGGTCACTAAGATTCAGAAGTACGACAAGATAGCAGTAGAGCTTTCACGATTCCGCCCGATTTTCCTTTGTCTGAGTAAACCAATTCCTTTTTCGTTCGGGTCACGCATTACCCAGTGTGGCGAATGGAACGTGCCGTGAAGTGGGGGAGAAAGTTTTTGGTTGACACTAACTTACTTAAGTACTTTAGGCAACCCTATTTTAAAATAAACAACAGAGGTAAAATACACGCAAACAGAACACATTTAATATTGTTTACAACCTTACTTACTTTTATCGATTGTTGATAAATCTCTCCCGAAACAATTTGGCCTACGTTCGTAACATGATGGTTTTATTGTTCAAGCGAGGAGCATATACGGTGGTAGGCTCACATAAAAACAAGACAGAGAGAAATACAAAGCGCGTTAAGGGGATTACACAGATCTGGGTCAATTCGAATAGGGCTGCGGGATCTCTAAATCTCGGCACATAATTACGAAGCTTGGACGCGTGGCGAGGCATCTAGATCGCTTGTCGCTTGTCGCCACTTAAAAACTTTTTGACCCGCCCCATTTACGGACCCCTTGGTCGCCGAGACAACGCTGCAATTTAATCTGGGAAATCTGGCCATCATCTCATTTCTATTGAGCCTTTTCATTTTCAGATTGTACGCATTACAAGAGCTTTTAAGTGTCGGTTACTGAAAAGAACTCTCCGAAAATGGCAGATAATGCCATCGATATTTTTGAGCGTTGGTGGAGGGGTTGGTTATATTTAACTACCAGCACCAACGCTCGTCGCCAACCCACTTCTCTATTTACGAAAGCTGTTTGCAATTCCGACTGAATGATAACATTTAATTATCATTGTGAACCGGATAACAAAATACGTAGGCAGATCTGTTTTCAGCTCAATTCAGTTGTGTGATAAATGGTTTAATCCTACTTAATTTTATAATCGTGAAAGATTGTAAGTATGTATGGATGTACGTATGGATGTTTGGATGTTTGTTACTCTTTCACGTAAAAACTACTGGACGGATTTGGATGAAACTTTACAGTAATATAGGTTATACATCAGAATAACGCATAGGGTACATTTTACCGCGAGAAAATTCTCATTCCCACGGGAAACTGACTTCCATGCGAACGGAGTCGCGGGCGGCCACTAGTTTTTAATACATTCAACGAAGGTAGACATTTCTAAAGATTTCCCCTGAAATGGAAGCAAATAGCTACTAAGTTACATTATGTTTGATTTAATTTTGGTTAGGCATTGGACAGACGGCCATTTGTTGACCCTTCATACTGAATACATGACCCTGGACCTTTGGAATGATTTCCTACGGTATACATAAGGTTAGACTGATATTTATCGTCTTGAAAACCGTTCTGTGGAAATGTGTCTTTTATCTTGTAACAAATTTATTGTTGCTGTGTTTCTACGCGTGTGTATACAATAGCTACAGCAGTGTGAATGCGGTTCTCAGTGATTATTAAAACAGGTTAAGTATATTACGGTTGCTGCATGTTGCTACGAGATTATTTTATCAATATTTAATGAAATATTCAGAAAGGTACTATAATAGTCTATATCTTTTCATCCAAAGTGGCGTATGAAACTGATAGTGAAATTGAATTTTTATACAATAGAATCACAATACAAGTTATAAAACTCAAAACTTAGTTCAGCGCCTTGAATTATGCCTACTACTTCAAGATTTGAATCTCTCAACATTAATTCACGGTCGTCGCCAGGTTAGCCGTGTACAAAAAGCGTTAAATAGCCTGAATCGAGTGCCTACGACTACGAAAACTACGACCGCTGCTCTGCAGTATAACTTACGTAACCGAATGGCAACATTTCCAAATGAAACCTTATGTTGCTATCATTGTAGTATGTTACACCGAAAATTTGTCTATTTTCTTTTTCTAGTACCTATTTTATTTCCGAAACACGTAGCGGTACCTTCGTTACCAGGAACATTGGCCATAAAACGGGGTTATTGATTTGGAGTATTAAATCAAACGGTGATAAATCATAGCGACTTATAGGAACGAGACAAATAACATCGTAGACTTAGTTCGTTTAGTTTTGTGACAGTTTCTCTGCAGTCTGATAATAGTATCGGACAATGTTTTAATAGTAAAGGGATTTTTGTAAACCTGATAAAACAGTAAACTCAGGGCTTAGCTATTTAGATGTAGATCTAAGAAGTGTAAAAATAAATGCTTCGATTAACAAGTAAAAGTACAGTAGGCGTTTATGGATACTCGTTGCCTTTTTCAACACCTGCCGAGGACATAAAAATAGCCCACACAATTATATTACAGAGGGAGGCTGTATTTCTAACAAGCAGCAAGAAACAAACCCAATCCCGAGAGATGCGCGGGCGAGGGATCATATTATCTCTTATCTCGTCATATCCCAAGTTATCGCATAATATTCTCGGAAACTTTGAGCTCCGCAAAGCTTTCAGACTACGACAAAAACGCCCCACGCCCAAGTAATGGCTAGTAGGTAATGAACAATTTCTCGCTTCTACCTCCGTGTAAGTTTTGCGAAGATAGTTATAAATTATTCATATTTATGTTCAACTGTCGGCTACTAAATGCAACAAATTCTATAAACTTTAGTCAGTTTTTATAGTCATTGTTGCTATTAAAATATTTTGATAAGGCATCGTTTAATCGCTTTTTATTAACATAAACAACCTTTTTTATGTGTTTTCTCTCTGGATACGTATATTGGTTAGTGCTAGTGCAATGATTTGCACTACCAACTTTTTTGATTATCTCAATTTCAGCTGTGGCAGGAAAGAAAGCACACAAACTGACAGGCAAATGGACGGACGCAGTTACCAATTAAAAATATTAGTAGGTTCTGACAATTTTTATCACTGCGGCGTTCTGACATCGAGCAAACAAATATCATAACGAACAAAGCGTATAAAAAAGAATGACTCCGACGTTTCTGAATCATAGCTAATAATATTCTGTTACGAGTTACCTGTCTAACGGAATAAAAACCAATCATCAGTTTATACGTTTAACAGCTAGTTATGCCGGTAAAGATACAAGATCCACACAAAACAATTGGTAAACATCTGACCATAAAAAGATTGGTGTTGTATCTATAAAAAAATGTTAAATTTTAGTTGATAATTTTTAAACATTAAAAAAACACTGGAACGTAATATTTTAAGAAGATTGTTATTACATAGGTACTTTCGCTCAGCTTTATTTTAACGTTGTCGAAAGAAGAAAATTAACAATAAATATGTGGTTAAGAGCCGTTAATTTTACAAACATGAAAGATTACTTATTAATAGTGAGAGGCACGCATTTATCAATCTCGTAAAACCACAAGCGTTATCAACACCTACCTACGTAACCATTATTGTTACACAGTAAAAATATACATATTCTTTGGCTTGGTTTATTAATTGGTTGGCTTGGTTTATTAATTAGCAAAAATATATTGTGCTTATACCGGGTGTTTTGAAACAACACCTTAGCCGTAGAGAGGATACATGATAAAAACCAAACACACAGGGAGTGTTGTACGATGATTGAGAATTAAAAAATATATATGAATCTCAACCGTTTACAAGTTGACCAATTACACTCGCTACAAGTCGCTTTTTAATGAAAATAATAAAGATTAAAATCGCTTCGTTCAGTAATAGTTACGATGCCATACACAGTGACCTAAATACACGCTTTTAACTGTACACCCCATTTTAGGGCGGGTGTCGAAAAACTAACACACGGAAACTTTGCGACTTTTCCTAAAATAACATAAGTTTTGGGCAGGTTACTTCTTTACTTGCACTAATAATATGGCAGGTGAGTTTGACTTGAATTTTAGATTTCAATCCATTAAAGTTTTTTTTTTAATTCTTATAGATTAATTTCCTGCTTGTTTTTAAGGCTTTTTGTCTGTAAGTTATTACGTTAAAATTGCTAAATAGTATCATTATTATATAAATTAAATTGAGATTCTTCGAAAATATACATCCACGTCGAACATTAATTCAACTTGCAACAGTTTCATTCTACATATATACAAGTTGCACAACTAAACTACAGTAGGGCTGCCACTTGCTAGTACCACTTGGCTAAATTAATGTAGCTAAATTATTTATGCAGAAACGGCTGCCTTATCTTTCTGACTGTAATTCTTTATTCAGAAAACTAACTCTTGATATTCTGCAATTTATTTTACAATAACATGGTACGGAGTATTTAAATGCAACAATTAGGCAACCCTATTGCAACACGAACTTCCGATACGACGAGCGTATGTCATATCGATATCATTAAAATTAAACAGCTTGTAGAGTTATGATATGGCCGTATCTTGGTATAAATAAGATGCTATGAGAATATTGGAACAAGATTCATAATGCTGACATTAGTAGCACTAAATAAGAATATGTTTTTTTTTATGCAATAGCCAACCAATAACTAGTGTTGTCCTCCTTCATGGAGGCTTCATTCTGGAAAATTGCCAGGGACATTAACAAAATCTATAGAGAACCAACAGTGTCTGCTTATTTATAATGCTATTGGAAATGAGATAATGCTTTGAAACAATTCTATAGGCTGATTTATTGTACCACTAGCTTTCTGCCCTGCGGTTACCGCATGTGTAAAGGTTACATTTCATCTTTTTACAAAGATTCATCCAAATCTATTTTGTTGTTTCTTCGATAAAGAGTAACAAAGAAACCCATACTTACAAATTTTCCCATTTACAATATTAAGTCTGTCGAACAACTTAAGTTAAGCTTTTTATAGACCATTTCTATAAACTAGCTAAGCGTCGTGCTTTCTCAGACGTGTGTGTTACCAGAAACATATTAATTTAGTTGCCGTGTGTAGGATGTCGGTATGAATTAGACAAGAGTACCGAGTCAGCCGAGTACGTGTATGACGTCACTTGCGTCTACCGCCAACGGCAGCGACTGCGGCAGCGTATCACAGAAATGTAATTTCCTTTAGTCACACGGAGGACGGACCTCTGAAGCGTCCATCAGAATATGTTAACTGCAGCCCCATTTCGTATCAGTTCGGCCGTCGAACTATCGCCGAGCGTGCAATGATGACAATAAATTCATTGATAAACGATTGATATTAATATTAGTCTTATTTCTCGCTTTGAACTGGTTAAATTTTCGACGTCATGTACTAAAACGTCCACAATACATTACGAACTGTTTATTAAATAATATTGATGACTGTTTCAGCCAAATCCGTCCAGTAGTTTTTACGTGAAAGAGTAACAAACATCTATACATTTATCCATACATTCTTACAAAATTTTACATTTATAATATTAGTAGGGTTTCAGTAACCCAACGTAGCTCCAGCTCTGGGTGGGTGCAATTTTTAAGATCTTGTTTACAACATTTTGATTTTACAACGTAAAGTTTAATAATATTAAGAAATTTCAGTTTGAAGGTATTTAAACCATGTTTTTTGCCAATTGCTGTATTTTAGCATTTTACTTTGTGGTTTCAATCCAGAGTGAACATTACTGACTAACTGCTAGGGGTAAAATTATTGAAGTGACTTGATATTGTTCCAGAAATCTGCAAAACTATGTAAAAGAATATTACTCAGAAAGTAACTTATATTAAATTTATTCCATGGCAGCTGTCATACTAAAGGAGAAAATATATATGTACATCAATATGTTTTACTAGTCTTCTAATAGAGTGTGAAAGTCACTAGCAGTAGTTTTGAAGATGGAATATGAACCAGTAAATAATTATTAGAGAAAATAATAATATTATGTGTTTACCAAAAATAAAATTTAGCTCAGCAGAGGTTTCAAACTCATAAGTTACACCTAAAGCGAAGTAACAAGTTAAAAAGGTCTGTGTAGAAGAAATAAAGAAGACAACTTATTTGGAAATCTAAAGAAGGCTATGTTTTAATGTGTCCAAATTTATCACAGATTTTTTTAAACGAAACAGCAAAATATGCCACTAATATCAATAAATTCTATCATTAAGTCTATCTAAGGCTAAAACCGCAGTATGCATGTGTCAAGCTTGTAACATTATTTAAGAGTTAATTTATTCAGTACTTAATTATCCCTACCAAGTTTTAAATTCCTTCTTTGATAAATTTTGTTTTAACATCATAGTTATCATATTACATTGATTGGTTAATCTTATTTATCATTTGTAATTGATTTTCTATAAAATATGAAATGAATTTTTAGTAGTAATAATAGCATCATTGCCTTATGTAGGGACTTAGTAAAAACTGATGCATGATGTAAGAATGAGCCATTTACATGTTTGTGAGTCAACCAAACAAGGCCATTTAGTCTGCCATTGTCATCATATGCCAGCTGATAAAGACACAGTATCCAGAAATCTAATTTGAATACTATTCACATCAAAATAAAGACCATTTTAAAAAAAAACTAATGACTACTTTAATCACTAGCTGCTCAATTAGTACAGTAAATAAGTTAGTATTATCTTTATGTAAACATGTTACATTCACATAATATTTTGTGCAGTAACAGAACTAGTTGCTCAGTTTCTTTAAAAAAAAATGGACTTTATCGAAAACTAGAAATACTATATGATATTATCATTATAAGATTTTTTACTCTCAGATTTCTACTCAATATCTAATTCTACACTTCATGTTGTAGAAGTTAAGAAGAACATTTGGAGAAAATTAAAACAATTAACAAAGTCTGTTGTAAGGTTACTCTGGTGTTAAATTGAGGTTTCTACAACTGCTAATGAACTGACAGTGTGCAGTGGACAGTAAATCATTTTGTAAGTACCTACTACTATTCGCAGCACCTGCCTTCAAGTGGCATCACGGGGTGGGGCGATGTGATTACAGAATCTAATAGGAATTTAGTTAGGTCATAAGGCAAATCTGAGTACAGTGAAATCCAAACCTTTACAAAATAAAGACAATGTTATCACACAACTTTCTCTCTAAGCCTATGTGTTATTTCACTATGAATTCGAGGTCACCGATGAGACATTTGGTTAGAAACGCTGAGACATGAAAAAATACTTACCGCTTGAAGCGCTGCTAACCTGTCCTTCGTCATCCTTTACAAGATCACACACCAAATAAACGTTTTATCTTATTACACAATCCCATTCACGGATATTTTTCTAATAAACGTCACTAAACTAAGAACACGAACACTACGTTCACTTCACTCAAAAAATCGATACCATGAACACGAAAGAAACCTCAACTCGTCTCGCACATCCCGCATCATTTGATAGAAATTTGGTGAGGTCGCTAGTGTTCATTGAAATGTCATGACGTCAAGCAACCGAAGATAAAGTTGCACCTCTTCCGGTTTACTATTTACATTGTCAAAAAAATTGTCGTTATCAGATATATAATTTTCCAAAAATTAAACTTTAGAAATATCATTTTCTAAATATTTATTTTGTATAATTAACGAATAAACTTGTACCTTTAAATTCTAAAATCATAACTTAATTTGATCGTACTTAACTTTGCGCATGCGTTCATCATTACCGATTTGACGGTATAAAATTTAAATAAGTGAGTGAGTACACATGTTGCGGAATTTGCGGATGCAGACATTTTACAACGCAACTTTTACATAATATATAAGTGCTATTAATCAAATTAATAAAGTTGCAACGTATTATATATTCTTAAAAATAAATTTGTTTAAACATTTAAAGGATTTTCTTTTAAAATAAATGTAAAAAACGTGATAGATTTATGACACTTGTCTGTCATCACTAGTTTTTCCTCAAAAAAAATATGAAATTGAAGATTATTATTATTGTTAATTAGTGAGAAAAATATGGAAATCCATCCATTGACGCCTGACCATGCACGATCTTCTCGGCTTTCTTCATACGCCTTTATGTACTTAGTAAATAGAGATATCAAGTCAGTGACCCGAACACATTTAATAGGGGATATGCATAAAATTTTAAATGGCCTAAAATATTTTTTCTTGAATACTTATTATCGTTATATTATAATGCAAAAGTTTTTTTTAAATTTATTTATTATTTAAACCCCTAAAATAATATTTAAAAAGTGCAAAATAAGGGAGCGAAATTCAAACTTCCAAAACGCGCCACCATTGGTCGAACGTAATGTGACGTCATCTGACACGACATTGCATTCACTAGCGTCGAAACTTATACTGTTTTACAAGTTTTTGTGAAAAAAATAAATAAATTTAATCTATATTCTTGTGCTGATTGTAATGAAGTTTAGTTTAGATTGGTAGTGAATCTTTGACGATGACTGTAGCTGGTTATGTCATAGCACATTAGGTCAATCTACCGAGAACAGGTGCATTTATGATAGCATATAATTTTGCATCTGTCGCGTCTCCAAGGCGCGATGTGGGTTGTGGTGGTGTAGCAAATGACAACCCCAGATTCTTCTTTGATATTCGATTTAATGTGGTTTACAATTTGATGTTGCGTGTTCAACGGTTGGTTGGCAAGTGAAGTTATACAAAGAAAAGAAACAAAAACTAGACCAAATATGTAGTTGAGACGTATTGCTATAGAAAAGATGTAGGCGCGCAGACAGCATCGAAACCCGATTATACGAGCGCAGAGATCAGAGGATGTTTCATAGATTATTTCAGACCATAATATAGATTTTTATTCATAAATGCACACAGCAGTTTACTTAAAATACACCAAAACATTTACATATTGACACAAAAATATATGAGACAAAACTCCTTTCCTCAACCGTAGAGTATATTTTTCTCCTTGCTCTTTTATTAAATTGTATTCAATATAATTTTCTGTATCTTCCTTTACCTGGAATAAATCAACAACCATAAAAAAATCGTAAAACCACAACAGAAATAAAGTTTCAATAGAAAGTTATAGCTACTGATCTTTTATTATAGGGTAGGTTAATTTTATACCGAATTTTCTAATGTTCAATAGCTAATGCAAAACTTACTTTTTACTAATTCACATTAAGCTGTATATAAATAAAGTATACTTTCGTTAAAATGATCTTCACAACAATATGAACAAGATTTAGGAGATATATTATCCCTTCTCATCACCTTACACGACCGTCTTCGTATTTTCGCATCACTTGAAATACGAAAAAAACACTTTCTCGGGTGTTTTTCGAATAGTATTTGTGCACTCCGGTACTATGCGATACTTATAAGATAATTTTTTGGCTTCTTCCATGGTTTTAAAGCTATTAAAACTGTAAATATGTATGAAATAACTGAAAAGTTCATAGTAAAGTCCCACTGGACGTGTCGTGTGACGTCACGCAAAGCGCGCGCAAAATGGCGGCGTTTCAACTGCTCTAATTTTTTCAATGTTTTAAATTTCGTTTTAAAAATATCTTGAGTATTTTGAAGATTTTTTATATTTTTTTCTATGTTATAATGTTGTAAACTATTAAGCAGTTAACACAGGACTCCACACTGAAATGCAAGACATCACAATTGTTAGTATTGACAAAGAGTAAGGTTTAAAGATATGTGTTGTTAGTTTGAATAAATTGAGTAAGTAAATAAATAAATATAGGTTTGGATAAAGTTAATAGGTAATTAGAGTTAATAGGGCGTGGGAAGTTCGAAGGGAGAAGGTCATGCATAGAAACAGTAAGACGCGGACAACTAAACATTAAATGGTCAACCGTACCCTCCTCGAGACCACACTCACACAGAGAGTGATCCCGAACCCTTATCTTAGAGAGGAATGTGGGCGAACAGTTATGTCCCAAACGTAGGCGAATTATGGTGGAAGTGGTCGTTTTTTTAACATTCTTATATTGGAAGAACCACGGCCTAGAAGGAATGTCCACCTGGAGACTGCCATAATGTCTACCTTTAAATCTTTTAGATGCTTTCCATTGATTCTGCCAAGTCTTTAAGTTAAGTAGTTTAGAGAAAGAGCGTAGGTCTGACGCTTCATAGTGAGAGTATGTATTACAACCCAAGGCAATGGCCGATTTGGCACAATTATCGGCGGTGGTGTTACCGTCGATTCCAGCATGTCCCGGAATCCACGCCAACACGACCTCCTTACCAAGATGTTTGCAGTTCGCCAACTTTTCTCTTATTTCCAGAGAGTAAAAGTGAGGTTTGGAATGAAATGGGAACGAGGAGATTTCCTGAAGGGAGCTTTTAGAATCAGATAAGATAATGGCTTTAAAGATGTTGTGGGACTCCACGTATTTAATAGCCTCTAGAATTGCGATTGACTCGCCTGAAAACACGGAAAATGGGAAGGGGAGTTTAAATTGTAATATAATTCTAAACCTCGGGATCCATACCGCCGCACCGACATTACCCATCTCGTTATTCTTTGAGGCATCAGTGTAAATGGCAGTCCAATCAGAATAGTCTTTACTCAGGATAGATTTGAGGTTTTCATTTGCTAGTGGGCTGTCTTTATGAATGCCGAGGTCCAGAACTACAATGGGATTATGAATAAGGGAATCAAATTTGAAGGAAAATATCAAATTCCGTGAAAATTGGAGGGGAGTATAGGGGAGGCTTTTGAACTTTTGAAAGCTGACAAGGAGGCAAGGTTTATTTTTGTGAGACCAATATTTGGACTTTGGGTAGATATTTTCAAGCTGAGTAAGGTTGACAAGTAGGGGATGATTGGAGGTTTTAAGGACGTTACATAGAAATCGGTCAGATAGAAGTTGTCTACGCAGACTAAGAGGAGGCTCTACACATTCTACCTGGAGAGCATTAATAGGGGAAGATTTCATGGCTCCCGAGATTATTCGGAGACATTTGGATTGGAGTTTGTCGAGTTTAGATATAAACAATTTACTACAGGGCTCTAAAAGGAAGGACGCGTAGTCGAAGTGGCTTCTAACTATGGCATTATAAAGGATTTTTTGGGACATAGGGTGGGAACCCCACCACACACCGGAAAGGGATCTAAGGATATTGATGTTTTTCTCACATTTGTTGATAATATATGACAAGTGGGATATGCCTGATAAACGAGAATCCAGGATCAAACCTAAAAACTTTGCATTAACAGACTGGGGTATAGGGTTGTCGTCAATGTTGAGGTCAAGGTCAGGTAAGTTTTTTTGACGGGAAAATATTACAGCTTTACTTTTGGGAGGGGAAAAGGAAAGTCCATGGTTTAGAAGCCAAGGTGACAAATATTGGAGTGCACTATTAATGCGAACTGTGATATCATGAAAGGAATTTGAAGAGACGTAAAGGGTTATATCATCCGCATATTGTAGTATGTTGCAAAAGCTAGAAACTGACCTCTCCAAGTCGAATGTGTAGATATTGAATAAAAGGGGGCTCAGGACCGAACCCTGGGGCAGACCCTTCCAGACTGTTTTTAAAGGGAGATAGCCATCTTGGTTACGAACTTTAATGTATCTACCCATATACATATTGCAGATAAGGTTAACCAACCTCACAGGAATGCTCAGCTCGAGCATTTTCTGCCTGAGCATCGGAAGCTGAACGTTATCATAAGCAGCTGTTATGTCAAGGAAAACACCTACAAGGTGTTCCTTGCGCGAATATGCTAGTCTCACTTCTGAGGTAAATACACTAAGGCTATCAATTGTACCCATTCCTTTACGGAACCCAAATTGGCTTGGTGGAAGAATGTCGTTATATTCTACAAACCATTCTAAACGATTTTTTATGAGGTGCTCCATTATTTTAGCAAGGACAGACGAAAGAGCAATAGGGCGATAGGATGAGGGATCTGCAGGATTCTTGCCAGGCTTAATGACAGGGATGATGATCTGGGTTTTCCAGTCCACTGGGACAGAGGAAGAAATAAATATCTGGTTTAATAGATTTAATAAAATTGATTTGGAAGAGGAAGAAGACTTAACTATGAACGAGTAGGGGATGCCATCTATTCCGGGGCTAGTATCACGAAGGTTTTCTAACGCGGCCGCCAACTCGTCCATCGCAAAAGGCTCATCAAGTCTATTTCCGGAGAACGGTACACTAGGATAGGAGGGAAGATGATTGTAGTTTGGAACAAAAGGAGGAGCTAGACTATTAAGGAAATCATCTATCCATAAGCTAGAGTCACAACTTAAATTAACCGGATCTGGAAGGAGTGCATTACGAAACTTCTTTATCTGTTTCCATACTATCGATACAGAAGTACGAGGAGAAAGATTTTCACAGAATGACATCCAACCTTCTCGCTTTTTTTTTGATAGAATTCTTCTACATTGGGCCGCGGCCTGTTTGTAAATTAAGTAGGATTCCAAATCTGTCGATCTGTAGTAACTCCTCTCTGCACCCTGGCGGCGCCTAATAGCACTAGTGCATTCAGCATCCCACCAAGGTGGAGAAAGGTGCTTGCGACTAGATTGGGGTTTCAATGGAATACTAGAATCAGCGGCGGTAATAACGGAATCTACAAATTGGGAATAAACTTCAGTGCAATTAACGGAATTAATAGGAGATAAAGAAGAAAGGTTATGATCTAAATTTTGTGAAAACTTAGGCCAATCTGCTTGTGCAATACGATATTTGAGGAGGGGGGGAATGGAAGGGGGAGTATGGCAGTTATCTAGGGACCTGATAATAATAGGAAAGTGATCGCTGCCGAATGTAAGATCAAGGACAGACCAAGACAATGATGATGAAAGTGAAGGGGAACACAGAGATATATCAACTGCACTAGGGTTTTGGTTAGGTAATACACGTAGGGTAGGAGAACCGTCATTAAGTAGGAATAGATTGACGTCATCAATCAAATCAATTAATTGATTACCAGATGAGTCAGAAAGGAAACATCCCCACATAGGGCTGTGACAATTCAGATCACCTAGGACAATAAGGGGATGGGGAAGAGAGGATAGAAGGCTATTTAGGTTGAGGATGATATTACGATTAGGGTGGGGAATATAGACAGAAACTAAAGTGATTCCCAGCACTTTAACGGCTACTATGTTTAAGTCAGGACTAGAGGAAGGAAGATCTATTCGGAAGAAAGGGAAGGGACGTTTGATGAAGAGGGCACACCCTCCCCATCCATCACTCCTGTCGTCGCGGAGGCAAGCATAGCCAGGGATCCTGAAGCAGGAGCCAGGGCGCAGCCGGGACTCCGAGACAGCAAGAGCAAGGGGGTTAAATTGGTTAATCAAATTTAATAATTCGTGTTTTTTGTTTTTTATGCTTCTACAGTTCCACTGGATTAGACTGTACCCTATTTTTAATTAAATCAAGTATAAAGGTTTGAAGTGAGGAAATGACGGTGTCCGGTACAAGTTCACTGAACTTTTGATAAATGCCAAGAATTACCTTGGATAAATCTAGAATAGTAGTGTCAGTGCCGATAAGATTTTCAAGGTTTGGGAAATTTTCTAAATTGGGATAGGCAGAACCGTTGGGGAGTGATGAGGGAGGTGAGCAGGTTATATTTCTGTGTGCCGCTATATCATACGATTTGTTGGTTGAAACCCATGGTCGTCTTTCAACAGAGACAGTTTTTTTGTAAGAACTTGTAGGATGGTTAGTGGAAGATTGACTGGGGACGAGATGGGTCGGGGAGGGTTGAGACAAAGAATTTGTAGGGCTCTGATGCATGGCAGCATCGGCATATGACCTACGAGGATATTTCTTTTCCGCATCACGGTAAGAAATGTTTTGGTCAGACATAGTTATTTTGATGGATCGTTGTCGGGATTGCTCAGAACAGGATTTGTTAGTCGCAAAATGTTTGTTGGCACAGAAAAGGCAGATTGCTTGATCCTCTGAGATCTGACAATCATCCCCTGGATGAGGGCCAGCACATTTAAAACAGTTAGGCCTTGATCTGCATTGAGATTTAATGTGTCCAAATCGGCAACAATTGAGGCATTGGATTGTTGGAAGAAGGTAAGTATTAACAGATAAGGAAGTTTCATACACATGCACATTCTCAGGTAGGGATTGACTCCTAAAAGTAAGAACTACTGTTTGGGTAGGAATCCACACTGGGGTGCGGTCTTCATAGATCTTCCTATTCATGCGTCGAGCTTTGACTATAGATCCACAAAAATCAGGGTAATCTAGGGCACTAATCAATTCCTCCATAGACATATCCACAGGGATATGGCGAACCACACCCATGCGAGTAATCAAGAAGGAAGGGATAAAACAACGATATTTTTCTTTAACAGCAGGATTGTTTAAGAAAGAATTGGCAGAATCGATAGATGAAAATTGAACAGAAATCTTATTCCTGCCCAACTGCTTAATGCCACCTTTGGATATTCCTTTAATTGCCAATTGGTGTAGATATTGACCGAATTTCAGTAGTTTAATCGATGGGGAGGATCTCAGACCAGGGGAAGGGTCAGAAGCAATAATGGATGTTACGTGGATGATGAATGGTCCTTTATCAGAAGGTAGATAACTTAGATTTTTAGGATCGAATTCAGGGACAGTATATATACTTTGAATGGAGGCAGATGGCTCAACAATGGATTTTTTTGCTGTTGGGCCTGACTCCTTAGGGTCAGCGTTAATTTCATTTCTACGCTTTCGCGCAGTTAAGGCCAATCTATATCTGGCGGGTCCGGAGGGTCCGGCGGGACAACCTCCATAGTCGGTTTTAGAGGAAAATAATAAACAAAACACTTACTTAAATACACCCAGGACAAACACAGTTACATTAACAAACACTTATTTTAGATAAACGCTTCAGAGGAGAAGAAAATTTGGATTTTTTTACGGAATCACGTGTTTTCACTTACTCCACAACAAGCAGAATCTTTTGTCGGAATTAGTTACTGGAGATTGGTAACATCATTTTCTTAACTGTCAATGTCAAATTTGGCAATTTTATTTTCTCAATCTTCCGTTTAGTCAAGTGACGCCATTGTGAGCCGTAACGACTTTTAGTTACAACGAAATTAATCTGGATTTCTCTGTACAATCTCGGTAAATTCAATTTAAATATTTGTGAAATTGATTCAGAGTGTAGAAAGCATTGTAAATTGATACATATTTTTGATAAGTGGTGCGTATTTATGCGGCAAATAGTCGTTATATTCGGTACCAGAGGGCTAAAATCCTGTGAGAGAGTTTGGGCGCCATTCTGTGAAAACAAAAGTTATTTTAACTTTTTCGAGGTGTTAAAACATATAAGCAAGTTCATATAAACGTGTCTGTGTATACTTAGGTGTTGAAATTATTGGAAATTCTGATTAATATGTGGAGTACGCACCGCTATGACGAATTTTCATGGTCTTTGTCATATTGTGAGATCATCGTTCTATGCTAAATTTGTGCGTATTTTGCTTTCAGATAATAGTATTATTATTACGAAATGGCCGATGATATTCCTACATTCAAGTGTGTACTCGTCGGGGATGGCGGTACTGGTAAAACTACCTTTGTCAAACGACACTTGACAGGAGAGTTCGAGAAGCGATATGTTGCTACCCTGGGTGTTGAAGTACATCCACTAGTTTTCCACACAAACCGTGGTCCCATTAGATTTAATGTTTGGGATACTGCTGGTCAGGAAAAATTTGGTGGTCTCCGAGATGGTTATTACATACAAGGTCAATGTGCTATCATCATGTTTGATGTAACATCTCGAGTAACCTATAAAAATGTTCCCAATTGGCACAGAGATTTAGTCCGTGTTTGTGAAGGCATTCCAATTGTTCTTTGTGGCAACAAAGTTGATATCAAGGATAGAAAAGTAAAGGCCAAAACAATTGTATTCCACAGGAAGAAGAATCTCCAGGTAAGATGTTAGATTTTGCTTAAACCTTAAATTATTAATTAAGATACTATTACACTTAAATAACAACAAAATATTTTTCATTCCAGTATTATGACATTTCTGCCAAGTCAAACTACAACTTTGAGAAGCCTTTCTTATGGTTGGGCCGTAAATTGATTGGTGACAGCAACCTTGAGTTTGTAGCCATGCCTGCTTTGGTGCCACCAGAAGTCACCATGGACCCACAATGGCAGAACCAAATTGAAAATGATCTTAAAGAGGCCCAAAACACTGCTTTGCCAGAAGAGGATGAAGACTTGTAAATGATCAAGAGATAATTAACCCAGTGCCGTCTAATTGATAAAAAAGTGTACTTTTTTAACACTCCATTCCATTCGGTGGCACCGATCACCTAAGTACACTTATAAATCAGTATCACTTAATTTAATCATACAATGTTTTTGCATGGAAATGTTTCCTTAGTTATAATTGAATTTGTTACACAATATGTATGTACTGTTACTGTAATAAACTGCAGTACTGAAGGCTAAGTTTTGTTAAAGATTTGGTTTGTTGAGAAGGTATTTAACCTAATGTCCTGTATCAACTTTTTTTGTCAATAATCTTTGAGCCATTGATAACATGTATTTATGTAACATTAAGTTATTATAAATTGCTTTACATGATACAATTACATAAGGACTGACAATATTTCACTGTAAAATTGAGGTGAAAAATTTTGAAATAAAATTGTAAAAATGAAACTTTTCGTGTTTCTTTTGCCTCGCCATATACCTATAATGTTCAGTTATCATAAATAGAAGATATTTTAAACTATTATTGGGTGGTTTAATAAAAAATTGTAAAAATATTTTTGGAACATCCTTTGCAATATAAAATAACATTAGTCAAGAAGCTACATACAGTTTTTAAGCTCAATTTACAATATCAACAAACATCCAACTACACAATCTCACGTTTTTAACTAGAAGTTGAAAAGAAGAACACAATACAGATGTGTGCATTGTAATTACAAAGCATATAATTCAATCATTGTATTATTTTGGTTATTGTCGTTTTACCCTCTAATTGTGATGTTCGTAAGAAATGTTAAACTTTTTTTTTAGTTTACTCGCATTTCGATAAATATTTTTGATAATACATATGTGTAGGCTTAAGTCTTTTACGTTATGCTTGAAAATAATTTGTAACATTTAATGTCAATGTTTGTGCATTTTGTATGCAAGCAGTTATAATACACCTTACACTCTGTATGGACTTTTGCAACCGACCGTTACAACATTAGGTGCCTACAGGCGATTGTACTACGTCCCACCTGCTACCTTCGATACCCGTATTTCATTTTATAACATGTCTAATGAGTCAGAAAACTTATTTAGATTCAAAGGGAGGAAATGAGAAGGGATCGCTCTTTAAACTTGGACAGGACTGTTGGGTTAGCTGCCTACTTCATTTTTTTAGTTTATATATTTGTATTTATCTTGATAAAGACACTCAGTACTTCCTAAGTATTTTTTTATCCCTACCCATACTTTTTGCATAAAGCGTAAATCGTAGGCACATGCCGACTTATATAACATTATAGTATTAAGTTATCTATGATCGTACGCAAATCATAGAAAAACAAGCTGAGATTAGGTTGGTAGGGGAAGGGGGGGCATAACGGGGACGTTAAGGGAAATAAACAATAAAATAAAAATATGAACGAAATATATTTATGCATTAAAACTAATCACTTCCCTTTGGTTACATATTAAATTATCATTTGGCATACAATTTGTCGAAATTACGAATCAACAAATGTTTTTAATGTTTAGCCTTCTCGCTGGACACTTAAGGACTGAAGACTGATTCAAAATGGCCGCCTATTAGCGAAAACAAATGACCGTTAGAGAGTCCCGTTATGCCCCCCCTTCCCCTACATTCTATTTATACTATTTGTGTAATAAGTAGGGTAAAAGCACCTAATTCCGCGGTATTTTTCCAACATTAAGAAAGATACAGTGATAATAGGGATAAGAAATGCGGTTTAGGGTAATAATATAACTTTATAAGATAGACGATACCTACTTCAAAAATGTATAATAAATTTTTAAATTATCAATGGCTTTATATCATTACATAGTATAAATCTAAGTCGCTAATTCTGTATGTTTGGCCGCTAACTCCTCCTTAAGTAGGTACGTAACACGTAACGGATTTAAATGCGGTTTTCTCCATATTTTAGGGTATTTATTGTATTCATTTAAATTTGTAAATAAAGAAGTTTAGAAAAACCTTTTTTAAGTTAGCAAAAATGCAAGGGTTCGCGAGCAAGTCGGCAAAATTACACCATTGCTAAGCGTGGGCGGGTCGCTCGTTTAAAATAAAATAAAATGTAGGCTGAGACGTAAAATTCGAATTCCGCGGTAAAAATCCGAACTCCTTATTCCGAGGTATGTATTTGTAGAGAGGGTCCGTTTAATAGTAGGTACTTAGTACCTACTTATGCAGCAAATTATGCTTATAATGATGGAATATTTACGAGACTTTGTTTATTGATTCTATGAAATAAAACATAATTATGTAGTAGGTAATTTATAATCGAAACAACATTTATATCTATATAGATTTTTAGCCAATAGTTTTTTATTAATAGCAATTGATTTGAACTCTCTAAAGATGATATGAATAGGAGCCTGAAAGTAAACAAATATTGATAATTTTATGTTTTCTGTTAGGTCTCCTTACATTGGAAAAGTAGCACAGTATTACGTTCCGATTTATTTTCCATATAACTTAATTCCGTGGTTTATACCTCGGAATAACGGCCCTACTCGAAAATTTATATTAATTGATAGTTCTGAAAAGATATTGTTACTAGTACATATCTAGCATTAAAACGATTACAATATAGGTTACGTTTTGGAAAAAATCTTTGAATTTTACTCTTGTCATATATTTTAATTCCTATTTAATATGTGTAATATACTCAAAATACTAACAAGGAATTGGATTTTCTAACCCAATGTTAACCGATTATTCAATTGTATTGCTCAAATAAAGTTAAGTTGATAAGAATCACGTGAAAAATCAAGATGAAATGAACACCATGATTTTCTTATTCCGAGGTATAGGTAAGTACCGCGGGATAAGGAATCGGTACAAAAAAATGGATGGTAAAGTCGATGTATTTCCAACACAAAAATTCTTAAAAAGTAAGCTATAAATGCTTGTTATTTAAACAAAAACTTAAAGATTAAACGTTGTGCTATTGTATTAATATTTAAAACCGATCTTTACTGTTCGAACTATAATGATAATCACTCCTCCCGTAAATTGAACGTTACGGAGAAATGGCACGAAAATGTATGGCACATCCTTTCACATCGTTCGCCGCAGCCAGCTTAATTGTTTGATACTTATTTATTATGTTTTACGCTTTTATAATAATATTAGCGCTAAAATCTGTTCTTAATTAAATTGTCTTTACGCTGAGAACTATAACATCTAAATATCTATATGGCGGAAACTATAAAAAATCTTAGTTTTATCTAAGTATTTACCGCGGGTTTGGGTTCCGTTTTTAGAACCTTGGTGCTTGAAGGTGCTTTTACCTTATCCGTTGCTAAACAATAATAATGGTGATAACACTCCTTGTGATTATCATATCGATTAATGTTCTTGGTGGTAATAAGTCAGTATTTATTGTACACTGTTTCTGTATAGTGCAAGTACAAGATGTCAAAAACATTAAAAATCGAAAATGCTGATGCCAATACTGACTTGGAAATCATGGAAAGCTTTCCAAGTAAGCTATTTTAAATTATATGTATGTTTATTAGTTTATCCTTAACTACCTTTTAAACCTTCTCGAATACTTTTTTTTATTTACTCAATAAAACATATTTGCATGTAACTAGATTCTGGGATAATTTTAAATCCGCGCCTGAACCATCAGCTGATGTGTGACCGACATTTATTTATATTTCTTTAAATAGAGATTTTTGGGCGTTTTTTTAGCAATTTAGTTAAGTACTATATAGGCTCAACATTAATGGAACACTAAATGGTGTCGGAAATAGTCTGCTTACACCCTGTATACTCATTTTTCCAGCGGAAAGGGGCGGTCACATCCTCGTAGGTGAAGCGGGCTACTTCTACCCAGCCCGCATGCGGGAGGGCCTGCAACGTATCCACAACCTTACCATGAGGTCGACTGATGTATTCGTTACAAGTTTCCCTAGATCAGGTAAACCTTAGTCCCAATTATGAAACTATTTAAACAAAGCCACTGGTCCTTTATTGTCTTATATAGGCCAATACTAGTCACGTTTTGCATCGTTCAAATAAATTTTCATACCAAAACTACTGTCGTGCCTCACGCATGTTACCACTTGGCACGTTAAAAGTTACAGAATTACCTACCCCCCTGGTCTTTTGTTAAGTATTACGGGCCTACTAAGATAATATTTTGATATTGAATTTATTATTGATATAATTTGCTGCAGCGCCTAGGAACTAAAAATAAAATAAAATTAAGATAACATAAGTTTATTGTTATGAAAAAATTAGTATCTGTAGATAGCAGTTATCGCTGGTAGTTATGTAGCAGGGTGGTTATTAAGGTTAAAACAATGTTTAAAAATAACTGCCTAATGTTTTTTTTTAATTTCCTTAAAATTATAGGAACAACATGGACCCAGGATATGGTGTGGTTGATTATGAATGACTTAGACTTTCAGAAATCTAAATCAATACCACTAACAAGCCGATATGCGTTTATCGAGTAAGTTGTCTTTAATTGTAAAATAAATAATGTATGATTTATTATTTTAAACTAAATTGAAATTTTATAGATTTCCTTTTTACGTGCCATCAAATTTTGTCGAAAAGCTAAAACAAAACGCTCCTGATCAGGAACAGGCATCCAAATTGCATCTAGAATTAGGATCAATTTCACTAGAGGACTTTGAGGCTTTAACTGGCCCAAGATTTATCAAAACCCATTTACCCTTGTCTATTTTACCACCTGATGCCTTGGATGTGGCCAAATTCGTGTACATAGCGAGGGACCCCAGAGATGTTGCAGTCTCCTACTTTCATTTAAATAAGCTTATGTCTAAAATAACAGGATTTAAAGGAGATTTCAAAACTTTCTGGAATCTTCTTAAACAGGATAAAAGTAAGACATTATTAACTTATAATTCGTATGCGGGTGACAGTTTTTTACGCATTATAGGTTATTAAAAATATATTTATTTCTTATGTTCGCAGTTATGTGGAGCCCGATGTTTGCTATCATAAAGGAAGCCTGGAATAAAAGACATCATGCTAATATGCTGTTTCTATTTTATGAGGAATTAATTGAGGTGTTTTATAGAGAAAGGTCTTCGATGTATTTGTTCTGACGTTTATTTTAGCATTAATTCATTCTTTATTTTTACAGGACTTGCCATCAGTTGTTCGTCGAGTTTCTAAGTTTCTTGATAAGCCATACAATGAAGAGCAACTACAACTTTTATATGATCATCTTAAGTTTGATAACTTTAGCAAGAACTCTTCTGTGCAATTTAATGCAATGGAAAAAAATGGTCTGTTGCAGGAGGGGGAAAAGTTTGTACGAAAAGGTAGGGGGAGAGAATTTTATTTCTTTAACTAGTGGCCGCCCGCAACTCCGTCCGCGTGGAAGTCGGTTTCCCGTGGGACTGAGAAGTTTTCCCGCGGTAAAAAGTATCTACCCTGTATGTTATTCTGATGTATAACCTATATTACCGCAAAGTTTTATGCAAATCCGTCCAGTTACTTTTACGTGAACGAGTAACAAACATCCATACATATATACATCCTACATATTTACAATTTTTCACGTTTATAATATTAGAAGGATTCAGTATTCACGCGCGATGGCTTATTATTATTAGCGTATTTCATGTATACCTAACCTAACTGTAGTGTTTCTATACCAATTTCTATGATTCTTTTTTTTTTTTTTTATTTTATTTATTCATTTATTTCAGGCAATATTTACATAAAAGATCTTAAATATGTAAACAGAGGCCCATATCATAGATACCTTACAGACTAACATAGATATTATATACTTAAAACTAACACTACACTAATAGTTTCGGTAGTGCTGAATCGGCAGGCAGCCGGCCTCGAAACTTCCGAAACACGACGCCCTGCGGCCAGAAGTCCTCCTTCATGAATGTGGGCATATGGTGGGTCGGCACTCTAACCACAAATGAGTTGAAACTCGTTTTATGGCGAGAAACCAACTGCTCTACCCGCAGTCTAAAGTTGGACTTCTTCTGGACGTAGTCTACGACGTCCTCGACCTTCGTAGACCAGTGCACTCGGGACACATACAGCAGCGTCGATGGTACGGCAGGACGCAGCGTGTGGTCGCAGGCTGGAGCGGTGCCACACAGGTTGCGGTAAGAGGGCCTCTTCTTCCTCTCCACTTTGGTGAAGCCCTCGTCGTCGATCTGCTGTTTATTCGACGACATTGGCACCTGCGGTGCAGTAGGCTTGCTCCGACTCTTCTTGTTCCGCCTCTTGTTGCTAGGCGGGGCGGGTGCAGGGGCGCGGGCGGGCGAAGCGGCGGCCGCAGCGTATGCACGCGGCGGGGCCGTCACCTCTCCCGCACTCGACGTCATCTGCGGGGCGGGGGCGCGGGCGGCGGCGGGCCGAGCTGACTCGCGCGAAGTGCACGACTCGGCGGCGGTCGGCGGCGACAAACTGCTGATGGAGGCATTTTGTGCGCCGCGACGTGTGTTTACGTTGGCGATTTCCGGTGACCTACTTACCGAATTACCACGTTTTAGCGATGATAATTCGGTACGAAGTTCACTTATTGTAGATTCGGAAATCTCCAACTTAAACTGCACCTCAGCCAAGCCAGCTTTCAAAGAAGTGATGTCCTTGAGCAGCCTGGTGACGTCGACGTGATCGAACGTGACGGGAGGCAGCTTGTGCAGCTGCTTCGCCACGAATGCAGGCACGTCGTCAGGATCGGTTGTCTTCAGGAGATTGATGATGTCCTGCAGACTCCTCTCCCCCTTCTCGTCTATTCTGCGGGTTGGCATTCGGTCTGACTGTCCGAGGGTCTCATAGAGCAGCACCTTGCTCTTGCAAATCTCCTCCACCTTGAAGTTGGATTTGCAGATCTGCAGGATGCTGACCTCGTCCATGGTGTCGATGGCGTGTTGAATAAACGCCAACAGCTCGTTGGCTATGAGTTTTTCGGAACTCATATTTAACGATATCGGCAGCGGCGGCGAGGCCGCGCGCAGTACGCGGATAAAAATTCAATTCGAGCGCAATGCAAGTCTGTTACCAAGCGCGCATTACACCGGACTTTTTTGGAATAGTTAATATTGTTAACTTTTTTAATTAGGGATTAGGGACTAAGAGTGTTATAAACGTAAGAGTAGACAAATATAATCAGCAAGCTATGCTGATTATATTCAACTACTATGCTATCGGGGGTTACACGCGTTATTGTGAGTCAACCAAAAAAGTTAGACATATCAAAACCATTTTCTTCTAGAAGATAGATACTTCGTTAGCACCCACTCATTTTCAATGAGCTCCTATCTACATATTTTCATTTTTCTTCTCAGGTAAGACTGGCGGTTGGCGCGAGTACTTCGACGCCGAGATGACGCAGCAGGCGCAGCGCTGGATCGCCGACAACCTGCGCGACACCGACCTGCGCTTCCCGACACATCACTCATAATCAAGTTGCCCACGCTTCTCAATGGTGTAATTTTGGACGACTTGCTCACGAAACATGTAATGTTAGCATACATCAAAACAACTTTTTTTAAATGTTCTTTATTTACAAATTTTAATAAAAAAATTACCTTCAAGATGGCGAAGACCGCATTAAATCCGTTAAGTGGTTTAGGAGGAGTTAGCGGACAAACATACAAATAGACAGAATAAGCGACTTGGATTTATACTATGTAACAATAATAATGATGATAATGAGATTTACCATACTTACTAATAAAGAAATTGATGTGTGATTGACCTAGTGTGTTTGACACTTCCCTTTTTGTACATAGGAAATACTCGTTAAAGGAAATATTCGTACAATTTACTAAGTACAATAAGCACGGAAAAGTCCCCTAAGCCCGGACGGCTCCTAAAGGCGGGCATAATTTAAATCAGAACGAAAAAGAGCGCCAATTTGTTGCTTTTGCTGCAGTTAGAAAGGTCCAAACCAAACACAAAATTTGGACCACGTTTCCTACAAGTGAATACCGTAGGGGGAGAGAGAGCCAATAATAGTCAGTGCTGACTCGTTCTTCAGGAAACGTGGTCCAAATTTTGAGGTTGGTATAAATTTTGTTCCAAGTAATTATTCGGGGTCTGTAAATACATAACTAGTATTTAAACTGTGCGATGATTTTTAAAGTTGTACTTGGTTTCTTGACTTTAAAAAAAAAAAACTTGATTTTGTTTAACAAATTTTAATGTAAAATATCATTTTAGTTATCAAGCTACCATAAAACAACAAAACATTAAACATTGAACTTCGAAAACGGGGTTTTTATAAAAAAAACTAAAATGTTGCATAACTCAGAAATTATAAATTTTCGGTAATGGTATGATATGACTTAATTGATTGCAAATAAGCCCTACTTTAACCTCTTAAAGGAATGTATCGCATTACCAATCACCCTGTATACCGGACTGCAAAGCGGATGGTCCCGGGTAGGGATTGCAATTGCTGGATCTAGCATCCAGTAATCCAGCTGGATCCAGCGCTTTTTTTGACATGTAGCAGCGCGGATCCGCAAATGTATGAAATAAAAAAAGTAACTCTATGTCTTCAATTGCCGCTTTTTAAAGTAAAAACTTCTATATGCACGCCTGACTCGGGGAGTAGGTAAGCTGGTAATTGCATGAGGAAAGCGTTACGAAAACGTGTTTCTCACTTCCAGAAAAGTCAAAAATTTGATCAACTAATATTTTTTTTATTATTTCTTTTTTATTTTAAATCGGTATACTGATACCTAACCCGGGCCTAAACCAAGTGAAAATCAGGTAGGGATCCAAAGTTTCCTCTAGGAATGATTGCTTGAATATAGGTAATTTCATTGATTGTTTGTAATTGAGAAAAAGATTGAGGAGCAGAAAAATGGTTCCGCTGTGGGTGAATTGGTGGGTGATTATTAATAACACAATGAACAAGTAGTGTTTGTATTTGTATTGTTATTTTAAGTCAATTATTTTGATCTCAGATATTAAAGAATTAAGAAACCAAACCAAAGTTGATATGGTTATCACCAAATGATTATTTTATTAGTTTGTAGTAAAAAAAAATAATTAATGAATAAACAAATCATCATTATCACTATTGTGTGGTATGCGTACACAAGCGTGAGGTGTATCTAAGTTTGATAAGTATTTTGTTTTGTCTTGTTATTAACATATTGGATGCGCGTATGAAGGGTCATGTAGGTACCTAAATCTCTTTGTTGAGTTGAGTTTGTATTTTGTTGTGAGGACTGTGTTGAGCAGGAGGTTCCGCTGGGATCTATAACTACGGTAGGTACCTACTCAAAAGTCAAGTCAAATAACCTTAACCATTAATGAGGCTAGAAACACTGAAACGCCGCAGGCCACTTGTATTATTTGGGACTTGTACGATGTTATAGTGGTAAGTGGTAAGATAATTGGAGAAGCACTCACTTGCAGCAGATGCGGAGGATCTTAAGTAAAGCCAGAATGCACAGTAGGTATTTAACATGAGGCTATACCACTTTACACTTTATTATGATTGTAGTTTATGTAGGTACAGTCTTAAACTTGGATTCCTTGGTAGTGCACTTGCTGGTGTCAGCTGTTGAAAAACATACCTACCAAGAGCGTTTCTGTATGAGATGAAAGTTTCCGTCAGCGAATGGAAGGTTTTTTTTTCTTCAGGAAAGATAGGTAGGTACCAAACTACTATGACCCAAAGTTCAGGAATTCTGTTCCATCTTATTACTTAAGTTTCAATAATTAACAGAGTAGGTAAATAGGTATCTTACTTTCTAATAAATAATTACGTGACCATATTTCAGAATAGGTTTCACTTAAATTTCAGGACATTAATTGTACCTACAGTTGTACACGAAACTTACCTACAAATATTGCACATAATCATCTAAGGAAAATATCAAGGTACACCTTATGACACCGTTCAGATGGTGCGTTATAAAACACAGGAAAATAGAAAGTAAAAATAACGTTTACGTAGAAGTCACGTTAAAAAACACGGGAGGAAAACAATAACGTGATGTGGAAACGGTAAATGCTTTTTCGTTGAAGATTATTAAGATTTCTAATAGGTTATTTCTTCACTTCAAAAAAAAGCTGTACACTACTGTAGGTATTTTATTATTTGAAGAACACTTAACTATTATTAAATTCACTTATTTGTTATTTTGACAAATTACTAGTTAGATACTTAGATTAACACAAAAAATATTTGATGTTCAAGAATAATAATAATTAGGAAATAATGCCAGGGCAATTTAAAATAAATATACTGGGTGTAAAAAAACTGCTTCCGAAAACAAAAACTGGGCATTGCTGGAAAAGTTATAATTGCTGGTTAAGTTTTGAGCAAAAAAAAATATTTTATGAATACAAAAATTTTTTTTACGTTATTTTCCGAAATTGCACTAATAGGTACTATAAAATTTTGCGATGATTTCAAATTAAATAGGATTTTAATTTAATTTGCAATGTAAATAATCGCAGCTGAACCGACAGTTGTTGTGTGAGCGATGATTTCAAGCGGCGAATATGACTTTTCAATCCTTTATAACTTTTTTAAATTGAGTTTTCTGGGTATACTGCTAGTGAATTTAGTTACTATTGAGGCTCAAGAATAAATGGTTTCAGGCTTCGGAAATGGTCTTTTTACACCTGTTATAATAATTTCAATTAAATAATAATAAAAAAGATCTTAAAATTAAACTCACTTTACCTAAGTAAAAGGAAAACAAACGAAATCTGTTTATCAGTTGTAAATACCTACTACTATCTAATTATAAGAATTTAGGTTAGGTTATCTATATATCCTACCTTGTATAGAAAGATAAGTTAAAATTTAGGAGATATTTCACCATTTTATTATTAAAATAAATATTGAATATAAAGTCAAACTTTCCTTAGAGCCTACTACCTTCCTTTTTCACCATAACTAAAACACATTCGTTGCCATTTTTTGCATCGGAAAGCTTAAAAGAATCTTATGATCAGTTAAAAATAGAAAACCTATCAACATTAAATATCATATCAACCAAAGTATTAAATCAACTTATACCTATGAGCATGCAAATTTCACGTATCGTTTCATTCCGTTTTATCGTTGGCCGCGCACCACACAATTTCGAGAACAGTCTAAGAGTCGACCCAGTCCTCGCGTAGGGTTGTGACGTCAGGGAAGCGCAGGTCGGTGGCGCGCAGGTTGTCGGCGATCCAGCGCTGCGCCTGCTGCGTCATCTCGGCGTCGAAGTACTCGCGCCAACCGCCAGCCTTACCTGTTCAAATGAAGGAGTAACTCAAGCGGAATATTAGAAACGTTAACAGAAAAAATAACAAACGCGCTGCTACGCAAACATAGATCTCTTTTAATTAGATTTCTACAATAAAAAAGTGATCTTTTCAATTCAGAAAGTGAGTACCGATGTCTCATTTATAAGTAAGTATACATAATATGTATATAATTAAGGTGTGTTACGTGCTATGCGGGTGAGGCCCGCAGTTTAAGGCACCATGGGACAGCCTCTTTAGGCAGAGGTTCCAGCGGTCACCCATCTTAGGACTGATCAGATTTTGAAGAAAGTAGAATAAAATTACACCCCTAAAATATAAACTGCGATTTAAAAAAAATACCAATAAAAAAATTTAACAATCCTATTCTATCTAAACGTACCTACCTATCATGGCATATCTTTGAAATCTAATTTCTTGGAAGTGTCTAACTAGAGACCGTTTTTGGTGATACAAATATATTTTTTGATTATGAGATAAGATACTTCAATGCTTTTATTACCTATCTGCTAGTTTAGTATTGCAAAAAAACACCTATCTAGATAACCCTCGTGATTGGTGTTTTATCTTTTGTATTATTCCATTAGGAATATAGGTACCTACCAAACGTCATAAGTAAATAGCTAAATAAGTTGGAAAACTATAAACTATTAATAATAATGTTTATTTATTATTATACTTTACTGTTATGTTTACTTTAATGTCAGTCTCGCAGTCTTTTGTTGTCATAACCCGTTGCCACTAACAAATAAATTTGGCTCAGTGCAAGTTTTAAGAACTAATAACACTACCTAATACATACCTACTGTTTTCACAAAATATACCTACTAATAAAATTAGTCCAACTGACCTTTTCTTATGAACTTCTCCCCTGGTTTCAGAAGTCCAGCTTCACTCAGGTTCGTAAGTTGAACTGCCTTGTTTTTAGAAAACTTGTCGAATTGAAGATGTTCGCATAGGCTGTTTAGTTGATCATCGTTGAATGGCTTTCCTAAGAATTCGGCGACACGACGGATAACTGATGGTAAATCCTAAAATGAAAATAAAACATTGCTAAGAAATTATTATAATAAAGCCTGCCGGATCTCCGACAATACAAGGTTTTTCGTGTTTCGATCTAGACAAGACATAAAATTGTAACCGCTGAACTACCTACGCAAAATATTGCTACTTAGGTAAATAATTTTTTTACGCTTAGGTAAAGCCGTTAGAAACCTACGTTCAGCGAGGTGATTCTGTAACTTTCGAGTGTCATAAACTAATATCAAAAAATGACAAAATTCCATTATTTGTATGGAAAAATGAACATAGCAGTCATGACAATTGGAGTTACGGAATCACCCCGCAGACTTACCCAACAGAGCTCCAATTTTCTGTAAAATATAATTGGTACCTACAAGATCTTCTGAAGGATTTGTGAATGAAAAAACTATGATTTTGTTACTAATGAAGGTAAATATGTAAACAATTGATTACCTCAAGCATATCTTCATAGAAGAGAAACAGAAGGTTAGGGTGGTGACGTTTTTCCCAAGCCTCTTTCAGATGAGGGAAAAATGGAGTCCAGGTTTCTGTTGAAAAAAGTTTATAAAAAATTTACAAGGTATCTTTCGATATACATTTTGCATGACTTAATAAATTGTAAAATATTTACGCATGTTTCCTCTGAATAAATTCCAATAATCTTGAAAGGTTCCACAAAAGCCGGACATTTTTGCCACCATTCGTGACAAGTGGAAGAAGGAGACGCACACATCTCGAGGGTCTCTCGCTACGTATACCACTTTAGCGGTATCCAGAAGTTCTGGAGGAAGAATAGACAGAGGAAGATGTGTTTTTATGAACCTCGGCGAAGGGGCTTTCGCGAGGTATTCTGTGGTACCCATTTCTATCTCCTTAAGCAACATTCTTTTACTTTCGTCGGTTTTAGCTTCTTCTTGCAATTTTTTCAAATTATCATGTCGTTGGAAGAAAGGAAACCTAAAATATACAACAGTTGTTCGATACATACCACGTTAGTAATTCAAACAGCTGGTTATTATGTCTATAAAGATAACTTACTCTAAGAACGAATATCTTTCAGTGAGTGGAGATGTCTTCGCTTTATCAAAGTCAAAATTGTTGGCTACTAGCCACACCATCTCTTGACTCCAGGTTGTACCTAGAGAATACATAAAGTGCCTATTAATAAACTATACAAGATTCTCCGTCACTAAAATGTTTGTTTGTTTTATTAGTATGCAGAAATCTTGGTACATAATTTTAGGCTGCAATTTACCTGATCTCGGGAAGGTGACGACGAAGACATCGTCGGGCCGGACCGGCATGTTGTGTATAGGTTCCAGTCCGGCGCCGAATCTGCTCGGGAAAACGTATTCTGCATCTCCAGCGCAGATATACCCCTCAGACTCCACTGCAAAAACGCGGTTTATTGAAGTCATTTTATTGCTATGCTGTCTTATGAGAATCAAATTAAGAACAAATCAAGAAATCAGCTAGAATGAGTTAGGTCAGTATTTTAATCTTGTAATTGTCAAAATAGCAAACCTATTCTAACAAGCTAACCAACAAAACCACTTTTCTAATACTTTATTATTTTAAAATTTGCTTACAAGAAAATATACGCATCATTTCATCGTTTTTTTCTTTTTCCATCTTCTTTATTTTTAAACTGTGATGGCCAGACATTTTCGTTTTTTTTAGATTTAGAAAACTTAATCACAAACGACCATTCACGCGTTACTTAATCAATGAAATGAGAAGCGATTTTGATAGCCAGTAAGTTTTCAACAATCATTAGGTCTAATCTAATCTAAAATCTAAAGGAATACAGAGTGTGTAAAAATAGCTTTAGATACGCCCGCAGTTTTATCATTTCCCCCCGAAATTAGATAAATCTCTTGGCCCTCTATTATAATTTTCTTTTGTAAAAAAGCATTATGGTCTAATAGTAATGTTAACATTATGGTAATATTATCTCAAAAAAATTCAATATTATCCTATTCTTAGATGTTTTTTTTTAACAAAAAGAGCGATTTCCTTATAAACATTGAACATAGATAGGTACTTAATATGAAACGATTTGTCTTTAGGTATATCTGAAAAAAGTCTGCTTCATCAAATAGGTAGAACCCTATATTTTTAATATTTTATTAACAAAAATAAATTTTGCATCAACATACCTAATAGCCACGATGACAATAAATAAAAAACATAATTAACAATTAGGTATCTTATCTACTTAGTGAATCCGAAATATTGAATTACAAAGCAAGTATTACGAGTACTTATTCCACACGTTAAGACCGTGATTTATTCTTTATTTTAACAAAACTAACCTACCAAATATCTACAGATAGCCACAATATTATGGTAAAGGCCAATCAGAACGCATTTCGTTACGTCATCTTCCTAATGAGATCTTGTTGCAACACTGATTCAAGTTAAAGGCGGAGAAAAAATATAAATCGAAGGAAAAAACACACCTTAACATTTTTATTATGGGTCTTCTGCAGTGTGGAAACATCCTGCACATCAAGGGTATGGTATTCACAAACTTAGTTCTAAAATAGGTACAGCTAAGTAGGTTCACACCCTGCAAGTACGCCGCTCGCATTGTTTATTTATCACGAAAGAACTAATAACTGCAAATAAGTCATTATGTAATATTTTTATTAGGATTATTATTAAAGTTTTCGTTCTTAGTAACGATAATATCTAACTTATCGATAGGTTTTAATCTAGAATCTAGATCATTGGTTATGCACTTGCAAAAGACATCTAACGCGATACACTTATCAATAGGTATTGCTGGTCTTATCTGCGATAAACACTTTTCTTTTATTTTATTTTTAGAAATATTGATGAAGAGATAGATTTGAGGTGACAAATGATATGATTTCCATGGTTTTTTTAACGAATAAAATAAAATAGAATAAAAAACATCATGGTCAAGGTTTATGAGCTGTGGGATTTGTTGTTATAAATTTCAACAATTTAAAATTTTTGTAACAAAAGGAACTTATTAAAATAAAATAAAAGGAACTTATTAAGGTAACTCTATATTTTTCATAAAAATCTTAAACGCTTTTAGTTTTTACACAAAGATATTCATATCTAGGTATGTCGTACGTATGACACTGTGGTATGACACGATTAATTACCTAATGATAAGTGTATCGCGTTTAACACCTGCACGTAATGCAAGATTACCTAAATTTTATTTACATCGATCCAAGAACAAGTCTTTACTTATAAAATAACTAGCGACCCGCCCACGCTTCGTAATGGTGTAAATTTGCGCGACTTGTTCACGATACGTAAAGTTTTGGGTAACTAAGGCTTCGTTCACACGGCATTGTCCTGCACGTTTTTTTGCAGTATACGTTTTAACGTATAAATAGTGACCATACAACGTACATAGATCCATTCACACGTCGATTTTACCGCAAAAAACCGTGTACCGCTTATACGTTTAAACGCATACTCAACGGACTTGTCAAGCAAATCGAATGAACTTTGACGTATTCGGTTCGCAGTGGCATATGGTATAGCTTTGTCTCCTTCACACGACATGATGTCATACGTTTTTTTAATCGAATAGCAAAAATCATAAAAAATCATTTTTCCATCATATTTTTGAATAATTTTTCTTAAGCAGTTCTTGATCGGCGGTGAGACCGTTGGCGCTTTCGATTTCAATATTAAAGTAGGGTAAACTTGCTTAATTCGTACCTGCGCCTAAATCGTACCTCGTCTATATCTCGGCTTAGGTAATAGCTATCAGTGCCTCTGGTGGCATAAAATGTTACTAACAGTCGGCCATATTGCCATGTTTCAAATGAACACCTGTCACGTTGCTCCCGACTAAAATATTAAACAGGTAAGTTTTTTCTTACTTTTTGAGTATTTTTTTCGCATATTTCATAAGAGCTGTCTTCATAGTATATCATTCGTAAGTTGTTTAACTGTTTATTATATATTTATGCGTATATTTGTGAATGTATTTAACATAGTAAAACCGGCTTGTTTGTTGTCACTTTTTTTGCGGCAAATTTGAAATTCGTTTGACACTTGTGCCTATTTCGTACTTGCAGCAACTTCTTAAAACGTACCGGTACGATTAACGAAAACTTATTATAATCTCACAGTAAATTATTAACTACGTAATTAATTTTAGTTTTTTTATTTATTTAATTATTTCTAATTAGTTATTTTTGTTTCTATGTCAGGGCAACATGTCAAAAAGAATGATAAGATCCAAAGTACGATTTAAGAATATACTAGTACGATTTAAGATAAATAGTCTTAAATCGTACTTTTTTTAGGTTTTTTAAAATTGTTTATTTCTCAGAAGTTTATAAGATTTATGTTATTTTGTGTTGAAATACTTATAGAACTTTAGTCAAATTATAATTACTTTATATAAATAACTGTGTATCTTTGTTCATTTCCAAAATATTTGAGGTTCTCCTTAAGTGGTACGAATAAGGCAAGTTTACCCTATAACCAAACGTGGATCCGCCGTCTACTCTCTGTGACAACTGTGTGGAAACTGCGGCTATTTGTTTTTACACGAATGAAAATTTATCATGTGAACACCCGGTTGACTATACGTTAAAAAAACGATTACAAAAAAAACGTGCAGGACAATGCCGTGTGAACGAAGCCTTACAATAACTTTTTCTGAATAACTATTCTTTATTTACAAATTTAAATGAAAAAAATACCTAAAAGATGGTAAAAACCGCATCAAAATCCGATAAGTGGTTTGGGAGAAGATAGCGGCCAAACATACAAACAGACACAATTAACGACTTGGATTTATACTATGTAATGATAATGACTAGTCCTAGACTAGACTAAACTAGACCTACTGTCTGATTCATCATCGCCGGGCGTGAACTATGAAAGTTAGGGCCATGAAATTGGAACAGGCGTTTTTTTATTATGAAAGTACAAAGAAAGCAACAACACAATGGTCAACAAAACTTGTCAAATTATTAAGTTTGTGAACGTCTATCCATTGTTTTATCCAATGATAAATGACTCTTATTTCCGAAAATATTTTCACTCTCTCTAACAAAATTGTATTGTTTACTATCGGAGTGACGTCACCAGTCGAAATAGCCTTTCAAAATCATAAATAAAAATTAAGTATGTTTTATGGATTTTTTCAGTAATTTAAGTAGTTCAGTACAACTTCAAGATTGATTTAAAACAGTTTTCAAAAGGTGTGAAATAGCCTATTCCACAATCTTAAGGCCTGTAGGTCTGTACCTACAGCTAAAGAAGTACCATAAAAGCTGGAGTGGTTGGTTGGTGTTACCAATATTAAGGAAGTAGCACTTCGTAGGCTGAGAGTGTGACTTTCGTGCCAATATGTAAAACGTTTTTTCAGATATTTCGGAGTATTTGGATCATTCAGCACACGGTAGAGGAGACAAAGAATATGAGTATTCCTGCGAAGTCAGATTTTGAAGGCGCTCGAGTTTGTTAAGTTGCTCCTTTATGTCAACAAACGATAGATCCGCGTAATCAAGGATGGGAAGGAGAATGGATTGCGCTATTGTAATTTTGGTTTAAAGTCCGTCATATATTGTAAACATTACCAAAAAAATAAAATATTCAAATCTCTTCTATTCTATTGTTAATTTCTGTTACCCAGACAAGCTACTACTTGTGCGTCACTTCTAATCACCTGACCTATGTACCATGTAACTGGTATTTAAATCAGAACTAACAAATATTTACTTGTATTTATCACAGGTATCCCTTGCATTTAGGTTACCTATTTTACCTGCCTCCGCAATTAAATAACAGTTTAAATGGATTGTTTGCAAATACGAGACGTCAACCAGTGCGACAATGAAGAAATACTTAAATGTTTTCCCGGTAAGCTAATTAATGCAGTAATGGCTTAAAGGTAGGCTTTATAAACGTTTGTTTTAACACCTTAACTCCAAGTGCTTCTGGAAACTGACCGAAAACAATAAAGCAAAAATCGTTAATCATTACACTGTCAGGGTTATTATTATAAGTATTACTAGTGGCCGTCTGCGACTCCGTCCGCGTGGAAGTCGCGTATGTGTCTACTCTTACGTTTATGACACTCTCAGTCATCCCTAATTAAAAAAGTTTACATTATTAACTACTAACTTATACCATAAAAAATAATCATAGAAATCGGTAGAAAATACTCTAATAATAATAAGCCATCGCGCGTGAATACTGATTCCTTCTAATATTAGAAACGTGAAAGTTTGTAAATGTGTATGGATGTTTGTTACTCTTTCACGTAAAAAGTACTGGACGGATTGGGCTGAAACACATAGGGTACTTTTTACCGCGGGAAAACTTTTCATTCCCACGGGAAACCGACTTCCACACGAACGGAGTCGCGGGCGGCCACTAGTACTTCAATAAACAAAAATCGGATCAATTATGACCATACCTTCTTACTAAACGTATACCTACCTATGGTGTGTAAAAAGACTGCTTTCGAAAACGAAAACTGGGTAATACTCTAGAGGTAAATACTCATTACGTTTAGAATTAGTAAGTAAATTATCAGATTTTTGGTTAATTTTTAACCTTATAGTGTTTTGAAAAACATAATGTATAGTGTTATGAAAGCCTCGTGGCTTAGGAAACCTGAAAAGGGGAGATTATAATAAAATAAACAAACGAAATTCAAGTACATAACAGCGTTTTACAGTCATTTCATAACTGTTAAAATTTATTTTTGTCAGCTTGTTGACCTTGGAGAAAATCATAGCTATAAGTAGATAATTTATGCGACTCGCAAACTTTATAGTTTGTAAATAATGTAACTAAGTAGGTTTTTATAGCAAAAGAAAAAGTCACCAAATATTAATGAAATGCATTCCAAGCCGCCTTCCACTTTTACTGCCTACTCAAAAACTTCCTTCTTAAAAAACAAAGATCTTAAATTTAAGTAACCTAAATCCTATTTACAACGTGTACAGAAGAAACTGAGGGCCAAATTCGAGTCGGTGACAAAGGTTATCTGTTTCCATCAAGATATCGCCACGGAGTTAACAAAGTGTACAATTTTCCTGTGAGGAACGACGACGTGTTTGTCGTCACTTTTCCTAGGTCAGGTAAGAGAAAGACCTTTAGAGGATAAACTGTAAAATTATGCTTTTATACGTATACAAATAAGACCATACAATAAAAATTTATTCACACTTAATTATAGGGACAACCTGGACTCAGGAATTGGTTTGGTTGATAGCAAATGATTTTGATTTTGAAACTGCTAGGAATACACTTTTGACACAACGGTTTCCTGTTCTCGAGTGAGTTTGTATAATTTAATTTTGTGCGTTATGATGCCATATTCTTATTTCCATTAATGTAATGAATAACTAAATCGTTTTCAAAACTTTGTTCAAAGTCAAACCGTAATTCAAAGTTTCCAAAAATGCCTGTAGGCAAAGTAGGAGAAAAACAGTGACTCCTATACTGCTTCAGTTGAAATGTCTTTTGCGTTAATCGAAAACTCTTGAGTGCGAATGATATAATTATGTTGTTTAATTTTACTTATTGTTTTGATATCTGAAATTTAGAAGGGGAAACTTAGGTACCTGAACCATATTATGATTGACAAAGTTTTTATAATTACTTTTTTTTTTCGATATCTTATAGATTTTTCATGTACATAAAGAACTCTACTAAAGAGAAGTTAATTTCAAAGTTTGCCAACGATGCGGCTAAACAAGAAATGATAAATGCTGTCATGACATTTCCTGGTGAATATTTGGCTTCGCGTTAGTTATTTTATTCTTTACATGAAACCATAATTAATAGTGTAAAGCCAAGTTCATGCTAACCAACGGCCTTATTCTCCCCAGTACCATCACCCCGATTTATCAAGACCCATATGCCGTTGTCGTTATTGCCACCAAATCTTCTGTCTACCAGTAAAGTGGTTTACGTAGCTCGGGACCCAAGGGATGTGGCTGTCTCCTTTTACTACATCTGTCGAATTCTGTCAAAGCTAAACCCGATAGTAGATGACTTTAAACAATGCTGGAATCTGTTTTTAAAGGACTTGAGTAAGTTAATCTAAATGTAGGTATTATTAAAAGTTGTTGACGTTACTTACTTTAATTACCCAGGTAGGTATATCTATTATTTGTTTCGTTTTATGATATCTTATTCAAAAAAATTTTCTAGTTATGTGGACGCCATTGTTCGAGCACGTCAAAGAAGCATGGAAACAACGTCATCATCCGAACATGTTGTTTTTATTTTACGAGGAACTTTCTCAAGTAATTTTTGTTCATAATTCACATTAAAGTTGCTTTCGACATACCTTCTAATCATTTAATCAAAATGTGTGTCTTTAAAGGATCTCCCTGAAGTAATTCGCCGTGTGTCAGCGTTTCTTGGTAAGGAGGTAGGTGACCGCGACCTGCGCTTGCTCTGCCAACACCTCAGTTTCGACAACTTCAAGCAGAACCCGGCGGTGCAGCTGACGGACTTTGAAAAACTGGGGTTAATCAATGAGCCTGACAATTTTATACGTAAAGGTATCTTAACTTACACTAGCTTTCCGCCCTGCGGTTTCATCTGCAACAAATTTTAGTTTCATACAAACTATCATCCCCTATTTTATCCCTTTGGTGGTTAAATTGATCAAAACCTTTCTTAGCGGATGCCTACGTCATAACATCTACCTGCATGCCAAATTTCAGCCCGATCCGCGGAGCTATTGCGTAAGCCAATGGTCATCGAATGTCATATTTTCAACAATTCTGGAAAGGGTTAAAATTAATGTAACTCATCATGATGGCGAAATTGATTATGTACCTATGAATCCAAAAAATACTTTATATTTCATCAATATTAATGTTATCCAGAATAGTTGAAAAAATTACATTCGATTACCATTAGCTTACGCAATGGAACGATGAATTTTCGGACACAAAAAACTCGGACACCTTGGCCAAATTGTGGATTTAAAAATTTAATAATTTTTTTTACCAAGGTGTCCGAGATTTTTGTGTCCGAAAAGTCATCGACCCTACGCAATAGCCCGCGCCGTCCAGTGGTTTGAACTGTGCGTTGATAGATCACTATGTCAGTCAGTCATCTTTGAGGTAAATATACATTTTTAGATTCAACATTAGAATAACATAAATAACGTTTTCCTGATCGAATTTTCCAGGCAAAGTTGGAGGTTGGCGAGTCTTTTTCGACGACGAGATGCAGCAGCAGGCCGAAGCTTGGATCATTGAAAACTTGAAAGACACGGATTTGACATTTCCTTCGTTCAAGGGTGCTAAATCATCGAATATGATTATTCGTTAAAATATAAGTCTAACAGTGTTTAAAAAATAGTATTTTTAATCCCTAAGTTGACTTGAATAGCAAATCTGTACCTAAATACTATAAGAAACAATATTATTTAGACTCTAGATTAAACATATCTTTAATAAAATGTGATTTATTAGAAAATACAACATGTAGCCGCCATTAGATAGATATAATCCAAATCCGCGCCAACTGACCGGCAATGATGCCGACCTGTGATGTCCATCGGATGCTAGGGATGTCGAGTTACCTTTGTGGCGGCTCAGCCACCACTTAGTTCATACGGAACGCACCTATAATGAGGTGCTATTATTATGTTAAACAACACAACTGTATGTTAGATGTTTTACTCCGTGTGGCCTTCTGTCAACAAGGATTGCAAGGAGTGGGCTCGCACTTGTGAGGCGTGTCAACGCGCCAAAGTGTCTCGCCACAATTCTTCTCCCATCGGCCATTTCGACCTTCCATCTGGTCGCTTCCGACACGTCCATATTGACATTGTCGGTCCCCTGCCGATTTGCAATGATTTCCGCTATTGCTTAACAGCAATTGACAGAGTCACCCGATGGCCTGAGGTTTGGCCAATGCGTTCCATCACCGCGGAAGAAGTGGCTGAAACTTTCACCCGAGAGTGGATTCCACGTTTTGGCATTCCATCAGTCATTACAACAGACCAAGGAACACAGTTCGAGTCTGATTTGTTTCGCCAACTATTGACACATTTTGCCACCAAACGAATTAGGACTACCTCGTACCATCCTTGTGCTAACGGCATGATAGAGCGCGTACATCGTCAACTTAAGGCGGCTCTCATGTGCCATCACGATTCCTGGGCACGTGCGCTCCCTCTCGTCCTTCTCGGAATGCGTTCTGCTTTCAAGGAAGACCTTAAAGCTACAGCAGCCGAGATGGTGTATGGCGAAACGCTTCGCCTTCCTGGTGAATTCTTCGATGCTACAAGTACTGAATTTACTTGCAATTCCTCGGACTTTGTAGAGACCTTACGTCGTCACATGTTGTCTCTCCAACCTGTCCCTGCTTCTCGACACTCTGAACCTGCTTCGTTCATTTTTAAGGACTTAGCTACAGCGACTCATGTGTTTTTACGTGAAGACTGTGTTCGTCGCTCGCTGCAGCCACCTTACACCGGCCCGTACCAAGTCATTGACCGCGCCAGCGATGGCAAAACAATGACGTTGGACGTAAAAGGCCGCCGTGTCGTTGTAAGCGTCGATCGCCTCAAGCCAGCTTATGTTGACCATACTGGCCCGACAATATTCGAGCCTACTGCCGGAGTTGCACACTCTTTGCCTATACCCGTTCCTGTACCTTCAAGGCACCCACCCTCATCTTCTGTTCCATCAGATACCACCACAAACACCAAGCCAGAGTACACCACTCGTTCTGGTAGACGCGTCAAGTTCAAGATCTTTGACTGATCTCACTCCGTGGGGGGGTGGTGTGGCGGCTCAGCCACCACTTAGTTCATACTGAACGCACCTCTAATGAGGCGCTATTATTATGTCAATATACAACGACAACTCTATGTTAGATTTCTACTCTGTGTTACATTCTCTTGTGTACGCTTTCGTCCTTGTTAATTAAAAGATGCGTTATTTTCCAGTAACACGTTTATTCCTTTCGGTTAATTCACTCCATAATCATATAAAAATTCACATTAGAAATAAAATATATCAACACAATCTCCTTTGACATTTCTCACCGCGAGCCTCTGAATAATGTATCCAAATCAGTGACTTCTTATTTGTGAAAATTGAAGTATAAGAGCCAAATTAGCAACCCCTTTCACAAATATTGACATTTACAAAAGAACGGCTTATTATCTACAATTTACTCATCGGATTTATAAAATAATACTCGTATCCTATATAATGATCATGGAATAATTAAAGACTATACACATTCAGGTAGGTACTTAACCTAACAGCTCGGCCATCCGACCAGCAAGCATGTCCCATCGCTTGTTCATACAAAAGTAATTCATTAAAAATAAATTTAACAATAAAAATAAGCAAAATCTTAAAGTATTAAAACGTAACAATTAATTGTTGCATAGTGAACATGTAGATATGTAAGTACTAAGTTATACTTATCACGAATTATAGCGTAAAAGTCAATTATCAAAGTTAATCTATTATTAAAATTTGGTTACAGATATAAATTTCTTTACAAAATCATCTCTAGGTGCGTTTTATCTTTTACTACTAATTAGAACCTTCGGACTTATGGAAATCGCTCACTAACGCACAGCTTGAATGTTTTTATTTTCTTTAGGTATTTTTTTTGTAATTTATAATCTTATCTAGAACTCCAAGTATTTATTAGATTAAACTGTAGGTTCATCATGTTTTGTAAATTTCGTAAAAGTCAAAACAAGAATACAACATCACACAAAAATAACACTCCATCCATCGTTGATGTTACTAAACACAACCTGATAAGTAATCTTTTAGTTAGATACATCATTGTTATTAGTAAAAAAATATTTTTAAACATCATTTTGAATATCAATTTACATTTTAGTTGTACATTTTGTAATAAAAACTCCACCTCCTCATTGAGGTCCACAAGTATTCCAACCAAATGAATCATTTAAATTATTTGTGCCCTGAAATTCCATCTTAAGATCTATAGTTTCTCCTCCGTTTTCCTCATTAATTTAATATTCTCATACAAACAGAATGTAAAATACAAAAACGACACAACATGGAAAGGGAGAGAGGGCAGAACATTTTTATTTGTAATTACGATATAAGTACCTATACCTATTCTCATATTACTTATTTTCTTAATACTGTACTATTACTTTATTTAATACCTTTGGAGATTTAATTTACTTATTAAAATTCTTTCTTAGTGTCATCTATATCATAAAGAAACCGCTTTACCAAAATTCAATTTATAGGCATAGTAGTGTCGGCTGTGCATTTATACATAAGTCGTGTGTTTGCCTTTTCAGTTCTGACTTTGATTTTCGATTTCCTTTTTTTATAAAATAAATACTAGAACATTAACAAATTTACAACCATAACTCAACATTCATAACAATAAATTTAGGACAAAACAACTACAACTCATCATTTCCAAAATTAAGGTAAATTTCAAGACATTTATCAACATCATTTCAGATCATTTTAGAAAACCGTTAACAAAACTTTGTACATACGAGTAAATAAAAACTGACAGTAAACTCAAACACTTAGGTATACAAGTATATTTTCAAAAATATAATTATACATTTGTTACATCTTTGCTGGGGCATGACATTGATCCTCAAAAACGAAGTTATAAAAACATAATATCATTAAGAGATCATTGTAACCTATCATGGATGTTCTTAATTTCTTTTTCGTTCAAATTTTATATAATATTGCAGAAATGTACTATAAGTTAACCTCCTGTAACATTGATTATAGATGTGGCAGTAGCTCTCTCTAGTTGATAAAATTACCGCTTTCCAATAAGATCACCTACGCAGTGTTACTTATAAATAACTAGTGCCCGCGAATCCGTTCGCGTGGAAGACGGTTTCCCGTGGAAACGAGAAGTTTTCCCGCGGTAAAAAGTACCATATATTACTCTGATGTATAACCCATACCGCTGTAAAGCCCCATACAGTCCGGCAGTTCTTACGTGAAAGAGTGACAAACATCCATACATACTCACAAACCTCCAAACATTTAAAATATTAGTAGGTTCATCCACACAAGTCTTATTTCTTTAAGTTCTCTTTTACGGTCAGTTCATTACGGTGGTGAGATTTACTTTATCATGACATAAGGGAATCAAAAACGTTATACCCAATATAACATCAAGCGAGGTCAACAGCACTGCTTTCTTCCAATATAACTTATTTTCGTTTTATGGATTATAATATCCATGCACCTTTGCATATAATAAGTTTTTTTTTTTTGTTGTTCACCATAATCATGTACAAACATCATTATCATTGTCATCATCATCATCACAATTATCATCATCGTCATTATCATCATAACCATAATCATAACCATCAAAGTCATAATCATCATAACTTTCACAATCATTATAGTCATCATAACCATCATAATCATAACTATAATCACAATCAACATAACCATCATAGTCATCATAATCATAACTATAATCACAATCAACATAACCATCATAGTCATCATAATCATACCTATAGTCACAATCACCATAACCATCATAGTCATCATAATCATCATGACTTTCGCAATCATCATAGTCACCATAACCATTTTAATCATAACTATAATCACAATCACCATAACCATCATAGTCATCATAATCATCATGGTCATCATAATCATAATGGTCATCATAATCATCCTAAACTTCAAAATCATCATAATCATCCTAACCATCACAATCATCATCACTATCATCATTATCACTATCATTTACCATTGTCAGTCATTTTTATCACCGTTATCATCATTATCATTACATAGTTTAACTTAAGATCGCTAATCGTGTCTGTTTGTATGTTTGTCTTCTTGTTAACCTCGTAACACATTTTAGCGCGATTTTCTCCATCATCTTAGAAAATTTGTAAACAAAAACCAATCAAGAAAAAGTTTCTTAAATTACACTATCCGAATCGAGGGCGGGTCACATATAAACATAATAAGATTAAAACATTTTGCGTAATTGACTCTTTCCCAACATAAAAGAAGTTCTCCTAAAGTAAGTATATATGACACAAGGCAGTTGTCTAATCTGCCAGTATCTAGAAGATCATAGTTGTATTTTTCTATTATATTAAAATACTTTATTAATAATAACTTATTATTTGTTTCTATTTCGATTCGCTTCCTGACTTACTTGAACGATTCTTAAATATTTAGTAATTTTCTTTTCGCTGAATGTGCTGCTAGTGCTTTGTCCTCTACCTAGGCTTTACAAGAGATAAGACACAATCCACGGTTTTTCTGTTATAGATTTAGTAAATTTATATGTATCTTTTACCAGTTCCTTTACCGCCGGCAGCTTTGCAACCAAACTCAAACTAAGCGTATATCATCTACCAAATACTAAGACCAAAACATAATAATCTCTATGGGAAGCAGATGTTACTGTATCCATTACCTGATTTACTTGACAATTTGCCAAATAATATGGAGAATCACATAAATAAGCCAAATATAAAAACAAATTAAAATTATATTTCCTGACGTACATTAAATAAAAAGTTCTCCTAATATAGGTAAATCAGTATAATCATATACGTATATTTAATTTTTAAATCAAAGATTCTGTCGAACTATTGCATTTATTAATATACCTATATTCTGCCAATTTCTACCAAAATTACAATTGCACAATCCATTCTCCTTCCCATCCTTGATTACGCGGATCTATCGTTCGTTGACAAAAATGAGGAGCAACTCAACAAACTCGAGCGGCTTCAAAATCTATGCATCCGGTTTTATGGTACTTCTTTTGCTGTGCAAGCCGTAGGATTGTGGAATTCTCTCCCTTCAGAAATCCGTAAATAAAAAAAAACCCTTCAATCTTTCCAAACACTGTCCAAAATCATTTTAAATCTATCATATAATTTTATTTTATTCATCAGTCATGTTATACTTTTATTTTCCTAGCTGTATGTATAGATATATTCAAGAACTTGTATTACTTTATGTAAATATATAAATATGTATGTGTTTATTTATATTTACTTATATACGTTTATTTTACATATTTTACTTCTATTTCTTAGTGTGTTTATCTTGTTTTTGTACTGTTTGTGATTATTATTGCACCTATCCATTTCTTTTGTATTTTGTTACCACCCATCAGCCTGTTCATCATACAAAGTATTTCTCTTATTTGTTATTAATTCCTTAATATTGTGGCGACATAGATGGCGCTGATCGTCGCCAACATTTTTTTTCCCGGCGGTACGCATACAAACGACACCGAAATGTATGGCAAATCCTATATCGCGCTATCAACATTTCAAACGCAATATCTATATATACGACTTCTGAAATCATCTCAGTGGCCCCGCTTGGCCCTAGGTCTGTGTCCTGTCTAGCACTGGGAGATCTCCCCTTTTACCGCCAAAATATTATTATTTTATTTTATTATTCATCTTGCTTAATCTAGTTAAATCAAAATCAATGCGAATGGCAGGGAAGGGAAAAACTACTCATAGTTTATTCTTCTCTGTAATTTAACAAAAAAATGTATAACCTCTTAGCATGTGAATAAATAAATAAAATTACATTCAGATCCAAACATTGATTTTTGTTATTATTAAAAAAAAACATTTAACCCAAACTTTTATATTAATTGGATAGTGTCCGTTAAATTTTCTATGTCTAACTTTCTTAATATTCTCATCAAGCATTTCCGTTGAAAACCCATTAATCTTCTATACAAGTTTTAATTTGATAAATAATCACATCCGTATTTACCTTATTATAATAAGAGGTCCAATTCCGTCTTGGTAAGTCATCACTTGAATCTGAACCTGCCAAATGCCGGCAAGTACAGGCACTAACCTGCGATGGGCGCCTCAAAATTCTTTACAGAAGTCCATGCTATCCTGTCACTTGAATCTGTAAAATAATCCTGGAACAAGATGGCGCTCGCTCTATCCCCGAGTTTACGCACCCTGTTCCATCCAATCCATATTTCCAATCCAATCCAACAAAAATAATCCTGGAACAAGATGACGCTCGCTCTATCCCCGAGCTTACGCACCCTGTCCCATCCAATCCATATTTCCAATCCAATCCAACAAAAATACTCTTGGAACAAGATGACGCTCGCTCTATCCCTGAGCTTACGCACCCTGTCCATTTCCATCCTGTGTGTCGGTCCTTTCCCTCGACGGATCACACTATTTTATTCCAAATCCATTGTGATTGAAGCCAATCCTGTGTGTCCGTCCTTCCCTTCGACTGCTCACACAATTCCATTCCTTATCCATCCCGTACTATGCCCATCCTGTTTATCAGGCTCTTCGTAACAAGCGATGTATTCCATAATGGTGTGATCTGAAACTGACATTTGCTTAGTAAAGGAAATCAAACTCAAACAAATGATTTTAATATTCCTTCTTATCTTAAAGTTATTTCACATTTACATAGAAAATACAAAAGTTATATAGGTACTGAGACTCACATAAAATAATTGTAGTTAATTTTTAATTTTATCTAATTGCAATAGTCTAGTTTTATTTTATTTCTTTATTGGGTCAATGAATCATTTCAGTATGGTATTAGAATACTTTAATAATGCATGATAATTTGATTTCAATAATTGTTAATTGGATGCTTTGAAATTCAATTATGCCTCACCGGGTAACATATAGCTGAAAGTATCCCTTTGGCACTACTCTGTAGGTACAAAGTTAATTCTAAATTTACTGTAAATGTATGTGTGTCAATAAATCTCTTGTAAGTCTAGTAAATCTAATTTAATATCCATCCCTCTAAGTTTTTAATGCATGTTTGTAATAGACACTTTCCTTTAGTCCAATTACTATGTCAAAGATGTTAGTATTTCATGTAAATATTATGTATTACTAAATATAAGAAAACTATGGACACCTTCATCATCATACCATTGCTACCATATTTTGTTTAAAGATGTTAAAGTTGCTAGTGTTTTCTTAACATGTATGAATATGCTTGTTACTTTATTTTCGTTCATCAATTAATTTATTTCATCCTCCATAAATCCTTCCGGTCCATTCCTCATCAATAAATTAATCATTATTTAATGTTAAATAAGGCAGTCTTAGGCGATTTAAGTATCTAGACAAGTCAAGCCAAGGATTATAGGCTGACAGCGCGCCATGTGAAGCCAATTTTGTCCCCCTCATAACTTTAAAACTATCGCACATACAGATGTTAAACTTGGCCAATATATTAAGATTGGCGAGTTAAATATATCTTTTATACTCGAACATTACAATCTATCCTGTATGAAAACAAATTTATACTTTACCTTGTAGGCGTGGTAAGAAAAAAAAAGTATATTTTTTTCATTCCAACTTCTGAATTTGTACGCTTTCGTCCTTGTTAATTAAAAGATGCGTTATTTTCCAGTAACACGTTTATTCCTTTCGGTTAATTCACTCCATAATCATATAAAAATTCACATTAGAAATAAAATATATCAACACAATCTCCTTTGACATTTCTCACCGCGAGCCTCTGAATAATGTATCCAAATCAGTGACTTCTTATTTGTGAAAATTGAAGTATAAGAGCCAAATTAGCAACCCCTTTCACAAATATTGACATTTACAAAAGAACGGCTTATTATCTACAATTTACTCATCGGATTTATAAAATAATACTCGTATCCTATATAATGATCATGGAATAATTAAAGACTATACACATTCAGGTAGGTACTTAACCTAACACTTGTTTTGAATCTCTCTCTGTGTATGTAACGTATTTTCCTTGAGTAACTTTTTCTAGCAATAAACAGTGAAACTAAATGTAATTCCGTGTTTGATATCCACAAACGAACATTCTACGCAACCCCCAAACCTTTATTTTATAGCTAACAATAATTACCACTACCGCATTTAATGAAAAGTGAAAAAACCCTTCTTTTGAAACAGTTTACAATACAATGTGAAGATAAAAATGCAATGTAGATTCTATAAAATATAAATTTATTATATTTACCTACAGTATTTGCATCTATCATTTTAATAAACATCTAGGTTGGTCCTACCTTCCTAATAAATTACTATCTATACATATAATAAAGCTGAAGAGGATGGAAAGTCTGTACATAAAAGATATTCGAAAAAAAAATTATTGGGGATACTTAAAATTGATAACAGAACACGTTCCAATAGTTTTTAGAATTTTTGTCTGTTTATCTGTTTGTCTGTTTATCTGTTTATTTGGCTGAGCATCACGCGAAAACGGCTGGACGGATTTTGATGAAACTTTTACTATTATGTAGAGAAAATTATGGACCAGGTTATAGGGTAAAAAAAACAACCCCTAAAAGGGGGGGGGGGGGTTGGCAAAAACTTGAAATACGTTTGCACGTGAATTTCATAGGGGTGCGTGGTAGTATGATGTGCAAACTTCACTGAAACCGAGATTTGAAAAAGTACCAACATAATTATAATATTAATCTATCTAATATCTTATCTAATCTAATAATAATATAAATTCTATAATTTTCTAAGATAAATAATAATAATATACACAAACATCCAAAAAACCATAACAATATTACGAAAAATGAAAGGAATAAAACATGTGCATTCCTTCCGTCCTTCTTGCTTCCATCTTGCTTCATCTCCATCCATTGCGCATGCGTAGACATTTTTTTTTTATTAAATTAAGGCATTGACATCTTGGTCATCAGCCTAAACATGTTTCTCATTTCTTATCCTTTCTTTATTTTCTTGTACATTTTCATATTGAACAGTGTTGGATTCCTATCCAACACTCAAACCTCCTGATTTTCCTATCTATAATCCACCCATAGTAACACGATAGTAATGAAACTGCAGATTGTTGTGACTTCTTGGAAAGCAGCCCGGCAAGTGGCTATGCTTTTTATTGAATTCTTCAATCACTGTCCACTTTCACAGGTGTTTGCTACTCATTACACTATCACTAATGTGAATCAAACCCCGAAATATACATAAATTTAAAATTTAACAGCAAGCACGACATCACTTGACGAACTCCCGCCAAAAAGCTCCGTGCGTAGACAAAGTTATTTCGTTATAGGCTAAACCAACATACCTACCTATTTTGATTTTTAAAATAATTATCGTGACGAATCTTTTAGACGTGTATATAAAAATTTACAATGTGTAACATAACTGTAAAAAAATGTAATATAATTTTATTGTAAATCAATCTCACTTTTTTCACTTAATTCTCTTTTCCTCTGATCTTGCTTAAATTAAGTAAAATCAGACCTAAAACTCAAGTAACTATACGTACATGGTTTGTCTAATCTAAAGTACCTACTTACATAAGAAACCTACCAAAGTAAAATTAAACGTACCTACTCCTCCTCTTGGAATCCGCTCGATGACAAATTAGCCGCGACTGAAAAACAGCGTCTATCTCTGTAAAGTGATAGATATATGCTGAGGCGTGACCTATTCATTGTTGTGTTGCATTGCACACTGAAATGTAATTACTTACATACTCTGTTTTTTTCTCCCTATCTACTTTTGATATAATTATTATTACGTAAGTACCACAGACCAAAGAAAAACCACGCGCGCCAGCTGCGCCGCACTTGACAGCTCTGTGGTAAGTACCTATGGTATTTTAGTGTGTAAGGTGCCACAATTACTTGAATAGACTTATTTTCTTCTTCTAAGTTGGCGAAACGAAGTTCGCGGGCACCAGCTAGTGTTGCAATAAAACTGGTTAGTGTCGCTATTCAATGGAATGTATTAATAAATAAACTATTAAATTACAATTACCTACACTCTAGGCTTGGGTCCAATACACTATGTGGCAGCCTATGTATAGTTTGACAGTCAAAATCCACACCAGGGATGTTATGGATATAAAATTTCGGATACGGATTGGGTACGGATATTGGAATTATTATTGTACCGGATACGGATATGAATTAATTTCGGATATAAGATTTTTAAGGCATTTTAAACGTTAAATTAATTACCTAATTTGAATGACGTGTAAATAATAGAGTTATAGGTACCTACACCAAAATAAGTGGCGTTTCTTAAAACAGTCCACCGTATGTAGATGTGGATCAGGGATGTTAGGGAGCTCCGTAACCGTAACCGAAACAATCGGATATCCAATATAAAAAAATATCCGTATCCTTAACCGAATCCGAAATAAAAGTTTCGGATGGTATCGGATAGGGGCGGAGTCTATTTGAGACACGTTATGACAAGTTGATTGACCGCGCGGTGGCTGACACAAGGAATGACAAAGAAATTAATACTATTTATAATAATATTAGTTATGCAGATGATATGGTTTTGCTGTGCCCCTTAATCAACGCCCTCAGAAAGCTGGTGAACATCTGTGAAAGATACGCTGAGGCTCATGGACTCAAATATAACTCAGAAAAAACTGAGATACCTACTTGTTTTTAAGGCAGGTACCTAAGGCAACGCATCGGTACCGCCAGTCACGCTATTAGGAATTCCACTTACAACAATATCAGAGTTCAAGTACCTGGGTTTTTTTTTGTTTTCCGACAGGAAAATGCGTGTGTGGGACTCCCCCTTTCGGGTATACCCACTAAAAACCTGTCGATGTTCCTCCTGTTACGCCATAGTGCCGAGGCTGCGGGATAGCTTAAGCCTTCGCACAAATCAGCCCCGGCGGCTCAAGTACCTGGGTTACTGTGTTACTGCGGATTTAAATGACGATGTCGATTAGAGAGGGAGCGCAGGGCGCTGTCAGTTAGAAGTAATATGCTGATTCGCAGGTTTGCATGATGTACAGACGGTGTGAAGAAAACGTTAGGTATTCAGAGCTTACTGGCAAACATTCTACACTTGAAGTCTGTGGATCGAGTATACTCAGAAGTCCAATACAATAACGCCTACAGGGCGCTGATGGGGCTGCCGCGGTACTGTAGCGCCTCAGGGATGTTTGCAGAAGGGCGCATAGACGACTTCTACGAAGAATTGCATCCCTGTGGCGGCGGGTGCGCGCCAGTACCAACAGTAGGTATCTGCGTACAGTAGCGGATAGGGAAGTTTGACTAATTGTCAGACACTGGAATAAGATGCATGTAACACCAAGAGGTCGGGCCATAAAAATATTTACTTTTTTAATGTTTTAATGCATCTTTAAAACTATCTAATTACTAACTATAGGTTTAAGTTGTTATTAACAAATATGGACATGCAGATTATGTAGACCTAATGTTGCTTTAGATCTACTTAACATAGTTATTTATTAACCTTAAACCGTTTTTATGCTATTTATTGAACTAGTGACTTCCCCCCGGGGCGCGGCAGCGGCGCTTTCTCTCGCATGTTTAAGTGTCCTTTCCGTTAAAAAATGTATATTACCTAGTTCTTCACCAACATCTATTTAATCACTTAATATCGAAACTTATTTAATAATCGCGATTATTTTACACAAATAGGTAGGTAAAATAGTTTCGTATTTACCTAAGTATCAGTGGCTAAACCGTGTTTATACATTATTAGTAAATAGTTAAGTACTTGCATAAATCATAGTCATAAAGTAGATGAAGTATTTTATCTACATAATAAATTAGTTCATCAACACACTATCTACTTGTGAAATGACAAGTGTGGTGTGCAACTTGTGTATAATACAGGGTAATGCGCAGTAGGTACACAAAGCAATTGCATACTTTAGTAGTTATATGCAAATAAATAGGTATGTTAGGTACTCTAATAGATAGGTATGATGCTTTTATTTAAATTTATCTACTATTTTCTTAGTTTTATGAATGATATGTACTTAAAGGTGGATTAGTTAGTCGTTGTATTTATTTAGTCGCTCACTATTTGAACCTTATTCGTGTCATTGAATAAGTTCGTCGACGAACTCCCGCGCAGCAGCAGTAGCCTAGTGGTCGGTCACTCGACACACTTCCATCAGTTCGTGTTTTGAACGCACTCCCGCGCACGCACTTTCACTTATATTTTTAATTTAAAAGTGAAACTTTTTTATTTTATGCTTGTTTTACAAATCTGTTCATATTATCATGAATACAAAAATGGAGCGTGATTTTCCTTTAGAAATAAGGGATGTTGAACCAGAAATTGCAGGGGAATTAATGAAGTATTTTACAGGTATGTACCTTTGCCCATTTTTTAGAACATATGTATAATACCAATAAATAATAACTAATAAAAAAAACTTTTATTCATTCAATGGTAAATGAGTACAAACTTTCGAAATTAGATTATTAACCTACTTATTAATTAAATTATGTTATAACTAACTAATAGGTAAGTACCGAGTACTTAATACAGTTTTTACAAGAAAAATATATAAAGCTAATTATTCTTAATACTTATATGTAATTAGGGAGAAATTTTTTTTTAAGAGTGGCTAAATAAAATACCATATAAAACTAACAACATTAGTTTATAACTACTGTAGGCATGGTGTAGGGTTCTAGATACCAAAATAATTCTAGTACCTATATTAAGTAATAGATATCGTTCCAAATTGTCTAATAATCTTCGCATAATATTATCGTGTTTGAAATGTCCTATTAAACTGACCCCGACTGTTTATCACAACAAACAAACAATAGAAGTGGGCCTTTCCTGATAAGTTAACACTGTCTAAAAACAAAGCTAAGTAGCGTACAAAAGTAGGAAAATTTTGTTTAATTTGCTACATATTCAATCAAATAGATTTAAATGTAACTAGTTCGTTATTTTGTTTTACAAAGGTTAATTAAAATTAAAATAAAGCAATCTATAGAAATATGGCGGTTGTAAGTATTTAAAAGTAGGTAGGTTGTCTGTAAGGTAAGTATACCTATGTCTTCCGGTGGCAGGGTAACTACATGATGTAGACAAACCTCACCATGTACTTATTAATTACATAGTTTTATTAGACCCTGCATTAGAATCTCTGGGTACACTTCTACAATATTAGTTATACAGAGTTATTTTTTTTAGAATATTTGTTTATTTTTAACCGATCAACGGGTTGTAAGCAGACCATTTCCGAAGTTCGAAACCATTAAGGCAATGTTGAACATTAAGAGTAACTTAATTCACCATCACAATACCCAAAAATCTTAATAAAATACCAACACAATACCCGGGTTTTTGGTATTCGGGTAAAGTTTTCATTTTCGGAAGCAGTCTTTTAACACCCTGTATACCCAGGAGTTCGCATTTCGTCACTTTCTCTTTATTGAAAGTATCGAAATGGCAGATTACCAGACTAAAAACTTGGGTTTTATTCAAACACTTTTAAACACAAGAATAAATTCGTTTCATGTGGTACTCATTCATTATGTTATGTTGATTTCTAATCGTTAAACCTTGGACATGATTGCCTACTAGCTAGTATAAACAAACCGTAAACACCCACCTATAGATAGGTTAGTAGGTACAATCAAATCTAATAGTATTTACCTAGTCGAATTCGTATTATTAAATGGTTAAGAAATAATAGAAAAATATTAGGTTGGTACCTTCCTACTCTGAACAAACTCCATAAATGTTTACAAGTAAGCAAGTAATAGGTACCTATCTTTACTGATTTAATTAATGTCAGGTTATGACCTAAGCCAGCAAACGATAACCGGAGCAGAGGAAGTAAAACTAATAAGAATTCCACTTTCCTTGCTTTCAACACTACCTTATCAACATGTCTGCACTCAGACATGTTGATAAAGATGCTGCAGACTGCACAAACTCCAAACTTAGGAATATTGGATTGCTATGCTATGGCAAAACAACTTGATAATGTAAAAAAAGCCATACGTAGACCATTTTTTCAAGTTTAATATTGCAATGTTAAACTAAAATAAGACCGTTAAATTTCTTTTTTTCAATATTTTTTAGTCATATTATACTTTTATTATGCAAAACCGCGCTTGAAATTAGGTACTATTACGTACTATTAGTAGGAGTAAGTGTGAAGTATAAATAAGTACACAGAAAGAAATTATTGCTTTTGCCAAATAAGTTTATTTAGCGCAAGATATATCCTGTTTTGTATATCAGGAAACAATAAGATATTTGTAGCAAGCAATTTTATATTTTAAAATATCAAGTATTTAAATGCTTAATCGTATTGACGAATTTTTTACTCTAATAAATAATTTCATCTTATCTCAAGAACTCAACACTTTGATTTGAGTTGTAACTTTTTTGAAAGAAGTTTTACAATTTATTTGTTCAAAACATTATCTTTCTTATATATCAACTGCCTTCTGCTTGCTTAAATTTCGTTAATTCTTAGACCAAGAAACAAACAGACTAAAATGTAGTTATATTGCTACTCGGTACTAGACTGCATGGTTCTTGAAAATAAAAAGATTTACTTATTTTAAGAATTTCCTTTATTTAAACCAGATACTTAAATTTTTGATACAATTATTATTGATTGTTTGTGAATAATAATGTTTCTTCTTGCTAGTTCTAATTTCTTGAATTGCCAAAACATATCCTTTGTCATTTTTTTAAAATACTCCATATTTCGAGGTATTCATGGATTGTCTTTAGTTCTTGATTTTTCTAACAGGGAATGTATTTCGCCCCTTTTTTAAATAACCTCTTCCCAGGATTCGCTATTGTTTTGTAGCCGTATAATATTTTCTTCAGTTGTTGCATCTAAAATGTAAAAATTCCACTTATAACATGATTGGTATCCATCTTAAATCAAGTCTAAATATTAAAAATATGTCAAAGTGAAAGCATTACAGATAGACATTGTTAGTTTAGTATTTAAAATATAAAGCATAGATAAGTATGAAGTATGGATTCCTCTCTGATTATTATTATTAATGGAAGCAATGCCATTCATATGAAAGTTCCAATTGAAACATTAAATTTTTTATATACATACCAAAGACCTCTGTATTATTGGTTTTAGTAACATCTGAGTCCCTGATTGCTGTCCTTCTTTTCGCTTCAGAAATGTATAATAGATTTCTCACTTTTTCTACTAATTTCCCCTTTGCAGGAATGTATTTGCCCGTATACGATTTTGAAGTTGGAACAGATTTCATGTAATATGAGGCTATATTTTCTGAAGGGAAATCTTCTGGTTTTAGTTTCCTGAAAAAAATTAACATTAAAATTTAACAGTTAACAATCAATATAATGCCAGATTTAGATTAATTTGTTATTATGAGCCACAAGCATGACAAACAAAATAGGTACATACCTTAAACTCCTACTAAGGGAGGTGTGCACCAAATGTTAATACAAAAATTATACTTATTTAACAAATGATTACTCATTCACTCCAGTAGAGTTATTGTTGATTCCATTATTCAAAAAATAACGACGTTCAGTAGTTTTCGTTATCTAATAAAATAATAATTTTTAATAAAAACAAACCGCGAAAGGAAGAAGCACGAACAAACAATTTCAAACAAAGTCAACGAACGAAATAAAATATTGTTGCCATTATCTTAGGGCTAAAAAGTTGACAAAATATTTCCATCAAACAAATATTGATAAAAAAATATTAAAAAGTGTCGTTAAAAAATAAATAAAAAATCGTATATTAATGATGAAATTAAATGAACTGGTTAACGAAATATGAAGAAAAAAAGGACTATTCTTTTAAATGCTTACCTATATGCCTATAAAATTGAGAGGCAGGCACTTTTAAAATTTTGCTTAAAAATGTAGGTATGGAGACAATAAGATTTATTTTAATTAATAAATATAACATTAAAAGTATCCTATTGCATGCTCTAATTCCGTATTAAAGTTCAATTTAAAGGATATCATTTTTTGGGCTAAAGGGCACATTTATTGCAAATATCTCGTTTCCTAAGGATTTAAATTTATCCTACTAATATTATAAATGCGAAAAAGTAACCTATAATGTTATTCTAATGTATAACCTATATTACTGTAAAGTTTCATCCAAATCAGTCTAGTAAATTTTTCGTAAAAGAGTAACAAACATACATAAATACATCCATTAATCCATCAATCCATACATACTCACAAACTTTCACATTTATAATATTATTAGGATAAAAACGTAAATAGGATTATTAGGATAAATAAAAAGAGATTTTAGGGATTTTAGTGTATCGCTGGCAACACTATATAATCACCAAGAAAGTTTATTAGTAAATTATTTATTCTAAGAAAGTTTGTTTCTTGGAAGAAGAAAGCCTAGGCCGTCGTTTTTAAAGGAAGAAATAAATAATAAAAATTATTTCAGTTGAGAATGTAACTATTTTGAAACGACTTCTTTTTCTTTCTTACTAATGTAAGAACTTTTAGATTTGGATCCAGTATGTGAACTCTTTCCTTTAGAGAAGTAATTTTGAATTGAATATCTTTCTCTCAAGAACCATAAAACTATGTCTGAAACTTATCAAATTTGATTTAATTGTCTTGGGTCTAATTTAAAACTCGAAATTCTTATTTCCATGAATATTGCGCTCTTTATTTAATATGTAAAAGTGTTTCCTTGATGGTTCAGTGCCGCCTTGTGTGAAGAGATATATATCTTACATGAAGTGAAATATTTTTTACGCTAAAAAATATTGCTCAAGACACATTTTCGTTTTGAATTTAAATACAATTTCTTTCTGTGTAGGTAGGTGCAACTTACTTACGTATCAGTTATTTATGACTCTACTTCACAAGTCAATATCTGGTTTTTGTTTGGAAACTTGACCGTGATGGGTCATGATCAAGAACCTCCAAGGTTTAGGTTTCTTATTGTATAAATCAACAAAACTAAAAACTAAATGAAGGTCGGTTTCCATAGTCCAAATTGTACAGTCGGGCCTGGAAAAACCGCCCTACATAAGACTTTTTATGGCTTAGACTGAGATAGACTTAGGTATAGCAAAGAGAAATGCAAGCAAAATGTAATAATTTTGAAGTTATAGATACTGGAAAAAGGAACGCGGGTCCCCGAGCACTGCGCGACTGGGAATCGAACCCAGGACCTTAGATAGCTCAGTGGTCAGAGCATTAGACCGGTTTACTAGTATCTATAACTTCAAAATTAATAAAAAAATGCATTTTTAAATGCAAAACTAAAAGTAAAATCTCAAAATGTAATAAGTTATGACTTTTCAGGCGAACACACCGGGTTCGTGCAGGTGGGTCCGCAGGGCTACTTCCTCCCCCACAAGTATCGGGAGGAGGCTGCCAACATCTACAATATGGAGGTCCGGCCCGACGACGTGTTTGTCGTCAGCTACCCTCGGTCAGGTACGTACCTACGTACTTAATCCTAGGAACGCACAGTAAGGGCGGGTTGCATCACAACTACTTAACGTGTCTGTCAACGTTAAAAATGGCGTTAACCACTGTCAAGCTAGAAAACGGGTTGTTTCACCAATGTCGTGACTTTTTTTGTGACGCAACCCTTTGTATTTGACGTACGTTAAACATCTGATGTAATTGTTAAAAAGTTACGTACGTAGATACGTTAACCAACTGTTTGATACAACCCGCCCTAAGTATCGCTTATGTAACAGTAACGCACTTTAAGAGTTTACCTTCTACCGGTGGTAAGCCAGGCGTGAACAGTTTTGTGCCTCACAATAAATGGATAGCTACTTAAAAATATATTTGGTATATGCTAGCCAAACAGACGATAAAAGAGTTGTTATTTAGTAAGTCCGTAAAACTATATAAAATATTTAGTGAAGTAAGTTTTAAATTATATTATTAGTTAATTAAAACAGTCGTTTTGTTTGAACCTACTTGATCAAATTACCAAATACGGTGATAATGTTTAAATAGTAGGTATGGATACTGCGTGGTAGGTATCAAGCTTAAAGTTAAAACTTGGTCACCTTGTGTTAAAGTAGAATCAACTAAATAAACAAGCTGACATAATTTTTAGGTTGGTATGTGATATTTGTTAAACCTATTAGGCAATCGGTAGGTAACTAGGATTAACAAAGATTTTTATTTTTGGATAAAAAATAAGTCCCTGCTCCTCTTAAAAAACTCTAAACAGAACAATATCAATTGCAGGAACAACATGGACACAAGAGTTGGTGTGGATGGTGGCTAACGACCTAGATTACGCAACATCCAATGCCATACCTCTGACAGAAAGATATCCGTTTCTAGAGTAAGTTCCTTCCTTTACGCTTACATAAAAAACTTTCTAGTTGTTACTGTGAGTTGATATAATTTTACTTAATTAGTTGCACTGAGTTAACATCCTCCATTAATAATAATTAACAGTCCTTAATTAAGTATTAAATTGATGAAGTAGTATTAGGATCCTATGTTCCTTAACACGATACTTATAAAGATTATTCTGGAAAATACCTACATACCATTTTACTAATCAAATCTGTTATTGTTTCAGATTCTCAGTATTCGTCCACCCTGTAATGAAGACGCGGTTCGTGAATGAGAACAACAGCAGCGAGCGCAAGTTGAAGCTGCTGGAGTTTGTGACGCAGCCGGGGACGCAGCAGCTCGCCGCGATGACCACGCGCAGGTAAATAACTAGTTGGAATTTGGAATCCATAGTTTGCAAAGAAACTTGGGAATTAACCAACTTTTCGTAATGATAAGACGGTAAATAACTAGTTGTAATTTGGAATCTATAGTTTGCAAAAAAACTTGTGAATTAACCACCATTGCGTAATGAAAAGACGTTAGGATTAAGTAAAAAAACGGGTTTTCTCGATCTTTCGCTAGGAGCGCTGACATTTATTATAGGAACCTTTGAGGTTTATTTTAACGTGAAATTTGTTTATGAAGGTAAACTCGCACTACAGGAAATTGACTCCCACCTTTAACTAAATCATTCAGTGGGGGTGTCGCGTAACTCGAATATCAATACCTTTGAAAGGTATCGGTGTTGGGACTCTTGAACGAAATCGGTTCGAGTCGCAATCGCGTAAAATTTTGATTGAAATTGCTGAATACTAAACGCAGCAACATCATTCGAATATCATATTGATATTCGAGTTACGCGACACCCCCACTGGTCTTCCTACATATCGCTTGCCTATCAAATGCGTAAACAAAGCCTATTTCCCCTGTAAAGGTTCATAAAGACGCACCTGCCGCTGTCGCTGCTGCCGCCGGCGCTGTCCGCGGCGCGCGTGGTGTACGTGGCGCGCGACCCGCGCGACGTCGCCGTCTCCTTCTACCATCTCAACCGACTCATGCGCACGCAGGGGTACATAGGCGACTTCAAGACCTACTGGAACTTCTTCATCAACGATCTACGTGAGTGGAACTTTCGTTCTTATTGATTTATTTTTTGTATGGTGAATAATAAGAGTATACAGGGTGTAAAAGAACTGCTTCCGAAAACAAAAACTGGGCATTGCTGGAGGGGTAGGTTCTCGTTACGTTAAGAGCAGAAAAAATTTTTTTTACGTAATTGTACAAAATTGCATTTATACTATTAGATTTTGCGATGATTTCAAATTAAATTGTAAATTGAATAATAAGAGTACCTATACATATAAGGTGTTTAAGGTTTACTCATCACAAGGACAGTTTAAAATAGCAATAATTTTTAACACGTACGATTGCAGTCACACTTTTTCTTACGCAGATCACTGGACACCGTTCTTTGAGCACTTGATAGAAGCGTGGGAACAAAGAAACAACCCAAATATGTTGTTTTTGTTTTACGAGGAACTTTGTAAGGTCAGTAGACATTTAAAAGTTAATTATAACTTGAGTAGTGCTTATGAATGTAATTAAGTTTGAACTAAACAACCACTCTACTTATTAAAATGGAAAAATTCATATTTTTTTACTTATTCAAGGACTTACCAGGATCCGTACGAAGAGTAGCAGACTTCATGGGCAAAAAGTTCTCTAATGAGCAGATAGAAAAGTTATGCGACCATCTTAGCATTGAGAACTTCAAGAGAAACCCTTCAGTGAACTACGACGTGATGCGGGAACTCGGGATTTCAGTCTCAGGAGAACAATCTTTTATACGCAAAGGTAAAAAATTAAAGCAGTACCTATTTTCTTCGTCGTATTACCAACAAGGTTGACAATAACTTGCTTGTTGAAAGTGTTTTATTTTTATAATAAGTCCATGTCTTCTATCTACTTCTTTTTACGAAACGGTGGCTTGAAAATATGACACTGAATCGTTGCATTGTCGTTTTTTTTTAACGTGAATAAAGAGCCGTTCCCACGGTGTGCAACTAATATAGACTTACAATTGTCGATCCGCGTGCGGTGTGGTGCACGGTTTTAGGCACCGTGGGATCGCCTCATCACTGATTTCCCGCTGTAATGGTTATCATAGACCTACTTATCAAAATATTGGTTATTCAAAATTTCCAGGTAAAGCAGGTGGCTGGAGGGAACACTTCACAGAAGAGATGGCGGAGCAGGCGGAGCGCTGGATCCGCAACCATCTCACCAACACGGACTTTAGATTTCCACATATGGAATAATCTCATTGTTAATTATATTTATAGGTGCCCAAGTTCAATTTATGCAAACACAGTACAGAATTTTATAAGTTATTTTTTATATTGTCTAATAAGGTAATGTTAGGGTTTAAATAAGTATAAAAATTAGAAATAGCTTTATTAAAAATGGTGAAAGATTAAATTAATAATAGTTTAAATAGTGTAAGAGTAGGTACTAAGAAATAGAAGAAAAACAAAAAATTGGTGAATAATTGTTTATTGGAATAAAATTCTCTATTTTTCTTTGTAACACCATGATATTAAGTTTACATCGACATAAAACTAGCGAATAAGTAGACATCGAAAAATTGTGTATTAAAAAATTGCCACATCCATGTGTAGTATCATTTATGTCCTCAAAATAAAACAATAGCTCCTATCTTCACATTTTATTTTAAATAATACGGTTATACAAAGAAATAAATTAAAAAAGCCAGATTTTTTTCAATCCTTCGTTGGTAATATAAAATTCTAGACAGACTCGTAATAGTAATAGATATCGTGTTTACGCGATGACGTCGGGCAGCTTGGCGGCGTCGGCGGGGGGCGGGCTGGCGGCCTTGGGGGGCGGCACTTTGCGCAGCGGGTTGCGGATGGGGGGCGGCTTGGCGCCCGGCGCCAGGGTCACGCCCGCGCTCTGCACACAATGTTACATTCACTATCTTATAATTACCCTTTGGCTCTTAGGTATGGTTATTTAACTACGACTAGCAAGTATTGGCCCCGATTCTGAAAACATTCTCTAAACTAAACTAAAACTATCGCTGTCACTTACTCATCAATAGTATAAGACAGAGACAGGTAATCATTTTTGTCCTGTGAAACTAATGTACGTGCAATATGACACGGCGAAGGCAATTTTAGGGTCGGTGACATTTCGGACCAAAAAAACTCGGACACCTTCGCCAATGTATGGAAAAAATAATATTAAAATTGAAAATCTATACATTGGCGAAGGTGTCCGAGTTTTATGGTCCGAAATGTCACCGACCCCAAATTTAGGCTAGTCCTCAGCGCATTTCGTTCAATTTTACAATGATGTGGACTAAATTTAGTGAGACCAATGTACCTGTCTTGTTCTAATACGAAGCATGAGAAAGTGACAGCGATATTTTTAATTTAGTTTTAGAGAGTGTTTTGAGAATCGGGGCCATTGCATTTTTTTATACAAATTAAATCATGTTCTCGTATAGTGTTAATGCATTCAAATAGAGATTAAGTAAGCTATAAAATTTAAAAACTAGGAAAAAAATGATTTTTTAAACGTTTAATATTGATTTAATTAAAGCATTGTCGCTGCGATTTAAAATAAACGTATGAATTGAATTGTTACTGACCTTCTAGTTTTTTTTAAATAAAATCCATGCAATCAACTTTGTGACTATTCTCACTAACTCACGTTTATAAACAAGTAGGTACTTGTGACTACGTCTGCGATAAAAGTTTTTTTCCCGTGGGAATGAGACCTATTCTGGCGGTAAAACCCATTTCCATACCAGGCTGTTGAACTATGTCTATTCTAAAATTCATTAAATCGGTTCAGCCAAGCGTAAACGCGGAACATACATACAGATTGACATACACATTTGCGATATTAGTTAGAAAGTAAGGATATTTATGAACTATGTAAAACAATTTTCTTGGTATTTTTCTCTATATGCGATTTACGTAGACAATACCATTTCACTATATTCCTTTTTTTATTGTTTGATTAAATTGTATATAATGTACCTTAGCGGGTGCGGTCCTGGGCGGCGCGGTCTTGGCGGTGATGCGCTTGTTGGCGAGGTCCTTGCTCTGCTTGTCCAGCGGGCGCGCGGCCGGCGCTCTGAAACAAATCATCACATTAAACCTAATGCATGCATGCAACTGGGGCGTGCAATTCTAACTATTTTTTTTTAAATATAATAGATAGAAGGAATAATGTGGATAATCATGCAATAGAAGTTACTACTACTACTACTTGTACACCTTATTATCTGTTCAAGGTTTTGGAGTTATTAAGTTAACAAACAGAGATTGAGGAAGGGTTGTATCAAACAGTTGGTTAACGAATCTCCGTACGTAACTTTTTGACGATCATCAGATGTTTAACGTACGTCAAATACAAAGCGTTGTTTCGTCACAAAAAAAAACTGTTTGTCAATGTTATTCGAGTTGCCATTAAAAAGTAAATCATTACTATCATTTAAAATATATGAAAATAAAACAGAATCCATAGGTATTGATGTTTTCATCAAAGATGTCCTGTCAACACAAGAGAAAAGATACGTTAACCAGTGGGCGGTCAACGTAATCGTTAATTTTTAACGTCCGTTAAAGGCCGATATTGGTGAAACAATCCGTTTTCTTGCTTGACAGTTGTTAACGCCATTTTTAACGTTGACAGACACGTTAAGTAGTTGTGATACAACCCGCCCTGAATTGAATGTTAAGATGAATTTAGAAATGGAATGACACTAGACACGGAACATATTAGAGTGAGGAACTGTAAATCCCGTGTAAATAGAAGTTAAGAACAGACAGTTCATTGACATTGCATTGTTAACTTTTATTAATTTAATGATGTTTTAGCAATTTTAGCCATAAGGCTTATTGGGTTATAGAAACAAGTTTTAGAAACCGTTGAAAATGTTACTTATATTAAAGAACTCGTGTGGTATTTGATTTAGGGGGCACAAATTAGAGTAGATAGCTCATGTGTGTGTACTTACTTAGCTGTGGGCGCTGGTCTGGCGGCAGGCCTGGGCGCGGGCTTGGCGGCCGCCGGCTTCACGTCGCCGTTCGTCAGCGGCTTCTTCTCTATGGGCTTAGGCTTCGGGGCCACCGCGTCCTTCGGCTTGAGAGGCGCAGCGCGGGGGGCGGGGCGCGGCGCGGCGGGGGGCGGGGGCGGCGCGCGCGGGCGCGGGGCGGGGGGCGGGTCGCGCGGGGGCGGCGGCGGCGGGGCGCGGCGCGGGTGCGGAGCGCGGGGCGGCGGGGCGCGGCGCGGGCCGGCTCGCGGTGGTGCTGCTGGTCGTGGTGGCGGGTGCCTCCTTGGCCGGCGCGGGCTTGGCGGCGGTGCTGGTCCGCGCGGAGGCGGGGCGCGGCGCGGCGGCGGCGGGCTTGGCGGGCGCGGAGGTCCGGGCGGGCGCGGGCTTGGCGCTGGCGGCGGCGGGGCGGGCGGGGGGCGCGGCGCGGGCGGCCGGCGTGGCGGGCTTGGACGCGGGCGTGGCGGGCTTCGACGCCGGCTTCGCGGTGGGGGTGCGCGCGGCCGGGGTCAGCGGTTTCTTCGTGGCGGACAGCGGTGTCCGCGCCGGGGTCGTCTTGGCCGCGGGCGCCTTGGCGGTCGCAGATTTGGGTGCGGGCGTCGTCGGGGACTTCTTGGCCGGGGTCTTGGCGGTGGCGGCGGTGACCACGGCGGCGGTGGCGGCGACGGCGGCGGCCCCGATGGCGGCGGCGGCGATGGGCGCGTCGGACAGCGGCTGCTCGGCGGCGGGCTCCGACAGCTCGCTGGTCACCGGCACGCAGATTTCTTGCGCGTGTGATTCGGGAACCCCGATATCGATGTCTGTCACTAATTCGGAGCGGGGAGGTACCACGTCGGGTTGTGTCGTCACTTCTGGTTCCTCGGCGGGTAGCGGGGACGCGGTCGGAAGCGGCGAGGCGGTCGGTGCCGGGGAAGGCGCCGCCTCGACGGCGCACTCGATGGCTTCTGCAGCTGGAGTCGGTGATCTGACCGGGGAATCTCTCGGCAGGGGAACATCGGCCGGCGTCTCCACAGGAACCAGGGACTCGATCGGCAGAGGTGATTTCGCAGGAAGAGGAGACTCTGCGGGCATAGGCGAGGCTACGGGCGCCGGTGACTCGGCCACGACGGGCGCGGGAGATTCTGACGGCACCGGGGCAGGTGACTCTGCAGTCACAGGAACTGGGGACTCCACCGGTAAGGACTCCGCGGGGAGCGGAGAAGGCGCGGACTCCACGGGCAGTGGAGAGTTCGCGGGCAGAGGAGACTCAGCCGGCAACGGGGATTTTGCCGGCAGTGGTGATTCTGAAACTAACGGCGATTTTGCCGGTACAGGAGACTCTGCCGGTAGTACTGATTCTGCCGGAAGTGGCGACTCCGCAGGTAGAGGAGATTTTTCTGGTAGTGGTGATTCTGTTGGTAAAGGTGATTCCACCGGAAGTAGCGATTGCGCTGGCAAAGGTGATTCCGCAGGCATCGGGGATTCCACCGGCATTGGAGACTCGCTTACAAGCTGTTCTAACTCGGGCTCGGCGGCTTCAAGTCTGATCTCAGGGGCTTCAAGGATGCACTCTTTCTCGTCCTGGTCGAGCTGTTCTTTGAAGTTGGTATCGTTCTCGAATGGATCGAAGGCGGCCTCCTGGTGGACGTCGGCGCACGTCTCACTCGCGGGCGCTGGGGAAGCGGCTGCAACTTCAACACTGACTTGTTCAGGTTCAGGTGTTAACACTTTCTCTTCAATTGTAATTTCGGCTAAAGTCTCCTGAAGTCGCGTCACTTCAGGTTCCACTGTTTCAATCAAGTCTTGTTCCTCTACCGGTTGTGTGATTTCACTCTCGGTCTCTTCTATTTTGTTTCCTAATTCGACTTCTTGTGATGTGTCGTCTCGTGGTGTGATCGCTCGCGCCTGTTTCTCGCTTTCCGAGGGTACGAGATCTTCATTTGTAAATCCTAACTCTGAACTCTTTCCATCTGGAATTTCTGGAATTTGTTCAAATAACAATTTATGAGATTCAGGTGTGTCCGTTTGTACGACCTCCTGTGTGTTTTGTGATTCGAATTCATTTTCTGTACTTAGGACATTATTAGTATCACTTGGGGTAAAATCAGCCAAATTGTTTATTTGGTTAAAGTCTTCTAAATTTTCTGTTTTTTCACCAAACCTTAAAATATCATTATTGGGTTCTTGGATTCTTTCTACACCTATTATATCTGAATGTTCATTTTCACAAATATTTTCTTTGTTATCTTCGTGGCCGTTATCGTGGACGCCATTTAATTGCAAATCCTCATCATCACTGTCAGGAAGGGTCTGCACAGCATTGAGGTCTACTAGTTCGGGCTTGGCTAGCCTCTCACAAGTGTCATCATCTTTTTCTTGATAGAAGCTCATACTCATAGGGTCCCTTTCTTTATTTTTCAGTCTTTCAAATAACTCATCATTGCCTTCTGAGGCAAATGGGTTTGTTTCTATTGTGGTTTGGAACACCTGTGTACAAAACAAAATGATGATAATCAAAATACATTGATACAATATGATATTTGCTATAATTATAAACATGAAAGTTTGTGAGTATGTACTCTTTCACGTAAAAACTACTGGATGGATTTTAATGAAACTTTACAGTAATATAGGTTATACATCAGAATAACATATAGGGTACTTTTTACCGCGGGAAAATTTCTCATTCCCACGGGAAACCGACTTCCACGCGAAAGAAGTCGCGGCCGGCCACTAGTTTGCTATAAAGTTTTTGAACCAAGAGTAAACTACTACAGTAGAATATAACTTTGAGAATGTGTTCAGTTTTCCTTATATTCTTATGATTTAACTATGACTTTTTTTGTTCTAATTCCAAGTACTCATAAAGTTGGCTCATACCTATTTAGAGAAACAAGTTATGAAAGATTGTTTAATGATTAAACACACACACACACCTGAATATTACAGAAATCTGTGGTGTCCTTTTGTATTCGGTCGAAGTCTTGCAAAAGTGCTGTGTCCTTGTCCACTCCTACAGTGAATCCGAATCCAAGACTGTCCATATCACATTTATCATTTCCATTCAAGTGTTCTTTTACTTCCTCTATAGACATGTTCTGGAAAAATCATGACAGTAATTAATTCCACTGTTACGTTTCAGTAAACTACTAATAAATAAATTACAGTTATAAGGAAAACTTAGTGGTATCAATACAGACTGTTTGTGATTCAAAGTTTGTTTAAAATAGCTAATATATGAAACATATGTATATTATTGTGTCACAGGAATTAATAATGAATCATCATGTAGCTAGAAACATTTTAAAACTATATAACCATGACCTCATGTGAGACATAGTAAAATTATAAAAGCCTTTATTTAGCAAGTATGTTATAAACTTCAATGCCATATTTAAATTCATTGTAAAACTGCCAAAAACAGGGCCTCAGAAACACAGATTGGGTTATTATTTTAATGCAGTATTTGCAAAAAGTTTCGATGAGAAATAGAAGAGTAGCAACTTACATGATGACCATTGAGTTGATCACAGTTGTCTAAGTCCAGCAGCTCTGCTGGTCTGACAACTGCCTCGGTCTGAAACTGTGCAACATCGGGTAGCTCAATGTCATCCATGGGTAGTGGTTTCCTAGGAGACTCTGCTAGAAGGACATCCGAGCCAGCCACGCTACCAGGAATGAACACTGGTGCGTCCGGATTAAGCGGAGAACTGTTCATGTCCACTGAGCTATTTTCCCACGCAGACTGTAATCAAAATCACAATCACATGTTATATACTTTTACAATTTAAGTATTAGCACTTGAACTTTAATTTACTATAGAGATTAACAACCTATGGAATAAAGTTTGGCCTCACAATGATAATGAATACTTGATGATAATGTTATTTTCATGTCTATCTTATCAGAATGCAATATCTCATTACTCATATGTTAATATAAAAAGGCATGTTATCTAAAATGCAAGTAAAACAAACATGTGAGCTGATAAAATGATTAACACACATTGTTCAGCATTTTTTTTGCAAACTCTCCACTCACATTTACCATGAAAGGCAGCTTGTTTACATTAATTTCATCTGACTCACTCTGTGAAGGCCACCATTTGTTCAGAGAGTAACAACTAAGTTATGGTCTGATTATTGTTATTCTTGATTGCATACAAAACAATAACTCTATAGGAGAAATGAAAAATGTGTCCTTGATTTAAAGGTTGCAGCAAATACAATGAATGTGTTATGTATCAGCTGATTATTGAGTTTACCGTTTGATTCAATTGGCTAGTGTTTTGTTTTGTATTCTCTGAAAGCAAGCATTGTGCAATCTGGCGAAGGTTGTGTGTGTGTGTGTAATGATGGTGTTATACTGACATTGTCTGGGCCGGGTGTGGGTGAGCGCTGCGGGCTGGACGGTAGGTCGGGGTCGCGCTCGGAGTCTGCGGTGGCTGGGGGCTCGCCCTCGCCGCGGAAGTAGTTCCACTCGTCGTCGGAGTCGTCGCCGCTCTCCGCTACATTATCTGCCGGCGCCTCCACGTGGCTCACCTCTTCTGCGCAAACACAACAACATCACTACACGCGCCGACACCCACCCACCCCGACAACAGGTGACACGCCCTACCCGACATACTAAACGCTAATCGAAACAAAGGAGCGATGACCTCGACAAATTACTATCGCCACTGACAGATAACGACCGGCCGGCGTTTACCGGTCGCTAATTCAAATCGCGAAATCTACGAGACGCCATTACAAGAAGAATCTTCAGACACGCCCGACTAAACCTAATTTACTAGCAAGATTATACCGGTGTTCTAGGATTCATACGGAAATCCTTACCGTCCGCTATACGGGGATGCACTTTCGGGCGGTCATTCTATTTCCAGAACACCGCTCCGCATGAATCAACACAAAAATAACCTTTCACAACAACGGTTCGGTATGTGGATTTGATATAACATTCTCTAGAGCTCACGTACCGTAGACTGTAATTTCACTTCACAGATTATTATCTTCACTTGCGGCGTAATTCTGCAGAGCGGTAAAAATATAGAGAAAAAGGCCGGTCTGTCTGTTGCACTGTAGTAGAAAAAGTTGAGAGCGAGCGACACAAGTCCGTCGGACGTTCGATTCGAAACAAAACTGAGGCGCGAGGGGGCAGGGACGGGTTGCGGGGAGCGCGCTCGTGCCCCCACGTCTCGGGGATGCCGATCCATATACCATTAAATCTCTTTTATATTTTGCATTGTAATCGTTTTAAAATTATATTTTTATAGATAATATTAAACTTGGTAGTTATTAAGTTATTGATTCTTAAAAAATCAAACGGAGCTTTCAAACTCAACTGAATTTATGAAGGTATTTTAAAGAAACGCGATTCTATATTTTTATCATTTAAACAAATATTTGAAATGAAGTTATATTTTCCATTTTTGTTTGATACTAAACCTCAAACTATTTCATTAATATAAATGTTTAATAATACACCTATGAATATCTTGCAGGGTACTTATTTGCAAGTGGCAAACATTTTAATAGCTACCAAATGCTATCGTTATACCTTTTAGCATTTCAATGCCAACTTCAAAGTGTTTTTAAATGTCGAGTACATACCTAGCCTAAGACCTAATTAGAAACATTGTTTGGGCAGAACCATATTGTATCCGTTATTGTATCACCACCACATCCTACCATTATGCCGGCATAATTGATTTATTAGTGCCTGACATTGACACTGTCACTATACACACATACATTTTTAAAAATAAGACGTTCTTAACGTTTGGGTTGGATAAAGAAGAACGGTGTATAAAAACAAATTAATTGAAATAACCCTGTAAAGCTGACGGTATACCTGCATGAAATTCTTGCACCTGTCGATTTTATTTATCGTAATTGACTTATTTAAAATATAAAATTCTTAGCAAACGCAAACCTAAGTTATTCTTCGCTATTTTTGTATTATTTGAAGCAATCATGTTAATATTTTTAAGTTATTTTCCTCGAGTAACATGAGTCCATTTATAATTTATGTCGTTCCTTAAATAAGCTGAATTATGTATTTTTAGTCACAGTAGTATTGATATGAGATCAAGATAAGCCGTAAATAAACGAATAATATAACCAGTTATTAAATTGTTTGGTTAGAATTTCCTGATTATTCTGCAACAGCTGTGGAGGGCGGATGGATAAAATTATCCGCTCGTTTCTCCCGACTTTTGATATTACATATACGAGTACGTACTGAAACTTTCTTGAGGAAATCGGCGTAATCACTTTCAAAACGTTTGATTAGAATCGCATAAATATTAATAAAGGTTTATGGAAAATTTAATTTCCATTAGTAAGCAACACTCGTAACTAAATAATATTATACTGAATTTAATTTATATAACTTTAATAAAAGTTAACTGATTTAATTCCTGTTTCCGATTGTAAACCTAAAGGATCGATTAAAAAAACTTTACCATAACACTTTTCTTACCTTAATTAAAAAAAAAGAACAAGATAAAAAAGTTTAGTTTTACATAATAATTAGTTATGTTTAAATAAAGCCACACCTACAGGTTTTTTATTTACATTAAATAGTTTATAATTTCATAATTTAAACTATTCGATAAAATTTGTTTATTATAGCAACAATACTGATATAGTATTTGATAGTTGTGATAAGGTTCTATACATAGTGCCTTAATTAAATGACAAAGCAAATTAGATATTATACGTTATAGATAGAATTAAACGCCAACCAAACAGGGGAGGTTAAATCTACATATTTTTTTTTCTTTTGACTTGTTATAGTACAAAGGAAAATAAATGTATTGTATTTTTTTATCGATCTTGGAAAATATAGAGTTATGGCAGTTTCCTCCACAGAATACCTAAAACTCATAGCTGCTTGACGTGAAGCTAGATTAGCTAATATTTTGGGCTAGTTTAGTAAATATTAGACTTACCCTCATCATTATGTATGGGTGGTGTGACAGCGCTCTGTACGTGATCGCGAGTCTCTGCGTCAATGTCGTCGGCGTCCACCGCCGTCTCGGGCCCGAGGTCCTCGCTGTCGCTGTCCGAGTTGTCCATGCCGTTGTCAATTCCGTTGTCTATGCCGTGGTCAATGCCGTTGTTTATTCCGTTGTCGATGCCGTGGTCGCGGTTGTTCTCGTTGTCGCACGAGTCCACCACCACGGCGCCGGCGACGGCGACGTCTAGTTGACGCTTGCACGCGTCATTGTCCGTTGGGAACGGTGGTGGCCCGTTCGCCAACGCGTTGTCCAGCCTGATACAACAAGATACCATGAACACTAGTATTCTTGTTTGATGTTCAAATTAATAATACTAGGCGAACAGTACATTTTTCCTTATAAATGAATACATAACATCGTACAGCTGCAAGACGCTGCTTCTTTCAGCGAGAATGACTCAGTCGGTGATTCAATTTACACATGCAAAATATGTCACGGCAAAATAAAACGACTGATATGGTATGTTCTTGTATAATAAAGAGATCATTCGCAATTCTGTGTCCTTAACGATCTTCAATGTCAAAAGTCGCCTTCTATTGAGCTATTATTCGGAGCTATCGCCTCAATGAAATTCTTTATCCGATTACTGTGACTCATCAAACGGTTTCAATTTAAAGGCGATGCCAAACCGGTATTACGTATAACATAAGGTTTCCTTAAATATTCGTATAAAAACTACAGACTTAACAAATTCCATCAAAACATGTATTGCTTCCTTTCATTAAATAGTAAAATATTGTAGTTAAGTAGGTATTCTAACAGGATGTTTATAAGTATGCTTTATTTTGATTAGTAATTAACGTGCTATCTGTGAATTTTAGTTTTAAACATAGTTATAAGTATAAAGTGAAGTTTTTAAGGAAATAATGGCTAGTACTGATCTGATACTTCCGAAGGGTTTGATTTCGGTACCACTATTTCTGGTTGTCTTTTTCAATAACGTAGCTATATCAAGCTAGTAGTATAAAGTCTTTAACAAGTAAATACATTGGTTATAGAGGTCCGCTATGTGAATTCACCAAAACCACAATGAGCCAGCGTTTTAGATTTTGCCTTTTTTATTATTATTTGATTCGCAAATGAAAGTAAACACAATAACAGATATAAAAAAATAATACTTAAAACTACTAACACGGGCTCACTTTTAACAGCAGCGAACACAGCATTGTATTGTGTGAACAGTAATAAAATTAAAATAAAATAATAAAAATAAATCAACTTCTAAAATACTTAATTTCTTTTTAAGAATTGAAATAAAAAGAGATTTATTTCTAGCTTACCCTAGGTCCATAGGCGGGCTGTTATCAGTGGCGATGGCGTGTGGCTCTTTTAGGAACACCACTATGATCGATATGTTATCTGTGGAGCCCTGCCGCTTGGCTTGCTCGGTCAGACGCTTCGTTACCGCGTTCACGTCATCTACAACAAAAAACAAAACTTATACACTTTCATACATTTTAACAACACCAAAATTGTATGCGTATCAAAAACCCATCGAAGCAAATCGACTTTCGAACGTAATAGTGTATTCCAATACAATCTGACTTATGTAAAAAACAAGTGTTGCAACGTCTATTTAGTGTGCAATATTTAGAGTACAATGGCGACTGGCGTCGTCGGATATGGAGTAACGAACATGTTTATGTTCCGATTTGTTACAGTGATGTTTCATAAAGATGTCCTTCATCTACCGCACAAGTAGCCGCGAAGAGTCGGGGGAGCATGAGTCAGCTCAGCGCTATTGTCCCCTATACACCAGAGCGTGATATGATTCGCAATACCGACCAATGAGGCCCGCTATCCTTAAACACATTTATTTATAGGCAGTTATATAAACCATTAAACAGAACGTTACGTCAACCCTTTCAACGAGCCTGAAAAACAGGGAGTGTAGTATACGCTGGAGACTAATGTCATTTGTAACAGACTCAACAAATTGGGATAGGCTAGGACCGCTGGTGCCATTACGATACTTTTGAAAACATTACTTAGGCTATTGCAAAGTTCGTTTAGGGCTTGCCATGACCTTGTCTGGTAAATTAGGGATTAGTTTTAATGAGGTATTTGCACACGGTCACACCTGGTATCATAGGGCGCGGTTGTTGGAACTGAACAGGCTAGTTTTTAAGTAGAATTGACATGAACGTGCCAGAAGTTTAAAACCTATTCAGTACACGCCTTGACTTTGCTCGCTATTTTAAGGTGCGGTCGTCGCCTCCGCCCTTGCTTTTTACCCTGTTTGGTTTGGCGACAAGCCAATCACGCACTCCAAACGAGCACTAAGACACCCTATCCGCCTCTATTACATTTCTACGTGCACGTATAATATGAGCCGTACCATTAATAAAATTGTCTATCTCCTATCTACTTTTACCTCTATTTTACTGCATGTTCCCGGGGTTTTGCATTACTGCAATAAATCTTTGCGTGTAAGCTTTCAATCTGTTTGGTAAGACGGAAACATTAAACGTTTATCACTGCAATAGACGCAGCAACATTAGTTGATGAGAGCGCCAGCGCACGATCATTGCTGCGATTAGCGGCGCACGCGCAGCGGGTAACGGTGAGCCGGATGGAATGCGCCGCCGTCGGCCATTGTTATCACTCCGGCAAAAACGGACCTTGGCCCTCAACACGCATACTAAACCACTAGCGCACCTGCCGTCCTTTCTTGCATTCAAACTATTGCAAGTAAAGTTATGAAGCGACACACCGCAAAAACGATATCAGAGAAAACAGATCTGTCTCGTATGACAACTGACGCACCGGGAATTCAAGATAGAAAGCTAAAGATGTAATACGACAATTTCGCAATTAATCTTAGAAAATCTGCGAGCATACAATAGCAATGTACAATAGCAACATTTCTTTTAACACGATATGTAATAGTTTTAAGTACCGACTAACCTAAATTCATATCAATCTTAACCACAAAAAAAAAGCCCTGCAAGCAAAAGCGTTAAAAAGTATTCACTGTATTCGCGTAGAAGGTAGTTTAAGTTGAGGCAAACAGAAAATCAATTGCAGGAGGCAGGGTGCGGGCGGACGCGGCAGGCCTTCAGATTATATACATGCAATTTCCCACTGGGCGCTTGCAATGCTCTTTAAGACTTTATACCTATCTAGAAAGGAGCAATATTAACAGTTCTTGAAATATTAAACAGAAAAACACTTTTACGCCTACATACATACCCAACAGTAAAGAAACACCCTAAAACAATAAAAATATAAACGTGAATTCCTACCTACTAACACATAGATAGACCTAGAGATCGTCTTTGTTGTGTAGGGGGTGAGCCTCCCTGTCTGGAATCCTTCGCAGCAATTTTATTCCAAGCTCTATTTGAACTTTTACAGCAATGAATAGAAAAACTATTATGAACTTTAGGCTCTTATTAAAATGGCGGCCCAGACTACGACTTGAACAGCTTTAATACGTTTCTGAATTTGATTCTTCATTGTGAGAAATTATATTATGCATTATAATATTTTTGTCTCACGGGTTTTATCAAATTACACATTCTACTTATGAACTCTGCAAAGCTTTATTTATACAGATATAAGATAAATTGTCCGTCTACTACATAAAATAGAAATAGAGTGATCGTGTATTTCCTCTATGATTTACTCATTAATCACAATGTTTCCCAGTTCCGAAGCAGAGATGGGTCACAACACAAATAATCGACAACTTGTTGAGTTATATAGCTGGGTATTCCACTCGGTTATTTATAGAGCTAGAACACGTTTTATCGCAACAACTAGTCATTTGCTTACATCCTCGCGCCTACAGGACTGGTTTTAAATTTGACACAAATTGTGAATTATGCTAACAAGGAGCTGGCTTCGTTTGAATAGTTATTAATGGGGACTCGCGTACGCATGTCATTTGCAAAATTATTGAACATCAGTGGTTCGTACATGCCTTGTACATCGGAATGCAATTAACGATGAAATCGAATTCTCAACAGAGATAGCAATAGACAATAATAGAGTGTTGTTACATTTATGTGAGGTACGAGAGGAATGCGCGTGTGTTGTGCAATAGGGAATCCGAACCGGACCGCAAGAGTGGTCTATATACGAGACGCGATACTCGTTGCATCATATAAATATTGCGCCTATTCTAATGAATCGCTTCTAGCAATATTAAACCCCCTTATTAATAAACACAGTTTAAACGAGGTGCAAATTAAACAATTATTAGTCTCTGTCAGTTATAAACATTGTCACAAAAGATTGAGAAAGACAAAACGTGGTTTACTGATATAGGTTTAAACTGAAATGGATCTTGATACGGTTTATTTGGTTAAGAGAACGAGACTACAAACTATAAACACGGCCAAAGCCTCAGTGAAGAAGTATAGTTTAAAAAGATTAGACGCAATTACGAATAAGTACAAGACAACAATCAACTAATTATCGTTAGAAGTGTAATTGTTAGAAGCGCTTCAAAAGCGAGGGAACTTTTTGAGATCGTTCATCAGTTAACTGATAATTGGGCAGTGTAAGTGTAGAACCATTAATAGAAACTCTGTAACGTTAATGTGTGAAGGCATGGCTCAGAGTTTAAACACATTAACGTTTAGTAAAATAACTGTGACAGCCAAGCACCACGTTTCACTTTGTGCGGAGGCTCTGAAATAGGTTTCGTAGCATGCAGGACAGAAATCCCTCTAATTAACGAGGTTCCGCCGACACTGTTGGTTCCATTAGACCGTTTGTAATTGGAAGCTAGCCCAGTGGTGGGCTGGAGGTATATTGTCGTCTCCCGTCACGACTAGCATGCCACGCTAACGAAGCATGCGCTAAATCTATAGAAAAATGCAAAGAGCTTTTAATTTACGTGTGTTTTTACATATACTAGCTAAAGCTAGGAACTGAATTAAAAACAAAACTTATTCCGTGTCTAAGAAACATTAATATAATAGTTATTTTTAGCTACTATCAATAAATAACGATAGAGCATGAAAAAGGTCCAATGAGGTTAAAAGCTTTTTCTTCAGTATCAATGGGAATTAAACGATTTTTTAGTAATTATAAATATTAAAATATTTATTTAGAACTTTAACACAAAGAGTGAGGAATTTTAATAACACAATTTATAAGTAGGTCTACCCGTAAATAAACAAATGAGCTGCATCCACGTACTGGCCTCAATTTTGACTCAGTTATAATAAAGTAAAACAGGCGATGTGTCAGTGACGTGAGTACCCTGAATTGATGAAAGCAATGGTCCAGAAAACTACATAAAATCCCTGAGCCTGATATAGTATAGTAGTAGGCATGAACAAAGATAAGAAATGAATGCACCGATCGTTGTATTGCAAGTATCGATTTGCAATACCTTTGGAATCGATAACAGGTTAGATAAGCAATCTAAGTTTACAGCCCACGATGTGTCATGAAACAGATATATTCAAACCGCTTGAGGTGACAAATGCAGTCTAGCTGTAATAACTGCTAATGTTTTTATGCATGACTCTCCCACGCACCAAGTACCACTTGTAATACTGGTGAAGGCTTTTAATATAATTCCAGTCTGTCTGAGTGTAAGAATGTTTTATCGTTCAATGTGTTTGTGCAACGGAACCCAACAAAAGAGGATTAACGCTCGATAAAACAACGGCGATAAAAACGGTGAAATGTATTTTTTTCGGAGAAATTCAGGTCGAAACATTTTACTGCAATGATAACAGTCAAGTTTGCATATCATATTGTCAATGAGAAATAACGCATGTTTACCAAGAAAAAATACTTGTAATTTTGTTGTAAAGGTTTTTTTGTTTTAGTAAGTACTTTGTAAAATAATTTACTCGACTTTAGAACAAACCGCACTTTATTATTTACAGTGTCGATGATCTCACTCTAATTTGAAAAATAAATTGCAAATCTTAGCCGATGTTCTCCGTTTCATTTCCTTTATTGCTTTGAGAATAAAATTGGAGTTTGTTTTCTGTCGACCATAAAACGCCGGCTATTTCTAGCATGAATCCTTTGAAAGAAGCAATTTATCATTCGCTCTCTCTAGGTGCAATGATGATTCCGATGAGAATAATATCACGCGCGGCCGGCGCACGAGTTGGTAATCACGAAACATGGCAGAGGCCGGCGACCTCTACGCCAGACATCTCTACGTAAACAATAATTATCACATCTAGACCATCTTCTATCACACTTGAGGCACCACCCTATCTACCACCATGCATCATGCATGACATCATCACTTCACTCCCTCTAACTGACGTGACTTGAATCACGAATAACACTTTACATATCAATTAGTCTTTTTACTACCTGGCTAATCCCTAAACTGATTTATTCAACGTAGGTACACAGGGTGAATGGACCTTTTATGACAGAAATCTGCGAAGGTAAAATGCAACTCAATAAACAAGTAAATAAGTTGTAGGTGTAAATGCGATATCCCTGTAGCGCGGATGTATGCAAATATTTGCGCGGGAGGTCGGTCCATTTAGAAGGGTGTGTTAGTTCAATCAAAACGTTGGTATTTTGTATACATATGTATTTAGGGCTTTTTAATGAATCCCAATTCAGAACCTTCTAAATTTAAAATACTCATAAAAATCAAACTGGTCGATATAGATGCTAGCGATCAACAACAATAGATAGGTACGTTAATCAACCAGAAATAGAGGAGAAAGGATCTAACAGGAATCAGGCGTCACTCGGACAGGAAGGAATGCATATCAAAAGTTACCAACAAACTGAATTGCACAGCCTAGTCATCGTGATTGCATACTTAAAAGCGTCCGATAGAGTTTTCCGCCCAGTGCCGTTTACCCGCCTCGCTCAACGCTGCCTCGACCGGGACGCAATCAACTTCAATTTCCGAATATACTCACTCAGCTGTTATTGAGTTTCTGTCGTCGACAACCATTTTATACGACACATTTTGTAGTATACTGCATGCAAGCATCAAATGAAATATAGCCTCTACTCGCTTGTAAAGTGAATTCCGCTTTTACACAGCTAAATTATTAGTGCCAGCCAATTGACTGAATATTGCGAATATCTTCCTACGCCGACACCTACCACTCCAAATATTTCAGTAGGCAGAGCAGATAATTTAGACAGAAGCAGGTTTGCAATTTCAGCACTGATTATATTGGTCGGGAAATAATGCTAGACTTGGGTAAGTTGCAAATAGCTTGCGGCTCCCACGGCAGGTCAAGGGTGTCACGATCTTGCGGTGTGCGCATGCGACTCACAGATGCTGCATGATGTCTCCACAACTTCCTTGTCTACTATATCCTTTATTATTTGAATTGGATTAGTTCTCAGACTTAGTTATGGTACCGTTGTATCGAGACATGATTTTGTAGAAAATTTGAATCGTCAATCTACTGAATTCACTCAGGCTTGCAGATGAGTTTATTGGCCTCGGTAATTGTGGGCTTTGAGTTCTGTATACAAAAGGTAGGATTTCTTTCTAGACTTTTTTGTACGCCTTGTGCGATACATAATAGGTATGGTCAATTACGAACATTTCCGTAATTTTTCTTAGTTCGACATTCCATGAAACTTGTGTACTAGTGTGTCTTCAACCAGAGATGCAGCTCTCTTTGAGGCGTGTTTTCAGTTCACGAAACTTTAATCATTTCGTGAATCTTTTAGGAGCTTTTCATCACGACAACGTTAAGACGTAAAATAACTGTAATTGTAACTCGTTAATAAGTTAAATTGCTTTGGTTGGTGAGCGCATCCCGTAAGAAAATACTCTCGAAAAATTCGATTGATTTTTCGAATTCGACAAAATCTAATTCGAATAAAATGCGAAGGTTATTGAAAATCCAGTTAGTATGTTACTACTGATTATAAATTTAATATTTTGACTAATGAATGAAAATAACAAATACATCGAAATTCTAGTTTTCAAAATTATTTTAAACATGAAAGCACGTTGCTGATATAAATAATACTTGTAGGGCAACTGGCCCAGCTCCGGATCGTAGGCGGCCGCCTGCGCTTCTTTTGCATACAATTGTGAATGCAGGCGGACACAATCGCGCGGCCCACATCGGCGTCTGACTCACGCACCACACTGCGCCGGCGCACACACGCTTGTTTACAAACACAATCAATAACTATTGCAAACACGCCATCATTATCCACCTCCCCATCATTTTAAACCTTAAACATTACTCGGCCTGAAAATTCCAGCTTTATTTTTTACTCTAGCTAGCTAGAAAGTAAGGAAGTAAGTTATTATTTAAACTACAATCCGTAACTGATTAAATAGTTGTCTTCAAATTGATTACTGCTAAGCAATATAAATCTGAAGATTGTAACAAAAGATAATATTGTGTATTTAAATGCGTGACAATATTTTAACCACAAAATCTTTGTTTCACGGATGATTGCAACATGCTTCAAAGTAAGCATAACGAGCCGAAACGTAATTGTTGGAAAGTGTAGTAACAAAGTAACAACTTATGTTAAGCAAGTAAAATAAAGTGCTTTTACCAAATGCAATGTTGCGTGAACTCTCAACTATAAATCTCATGTCTACTCCCAAAACTGATTACAAAATAAATGGTTACCGTCTGTCTAACAAAGCTTATTTATGACGATACAAAGAAACACATCCATTAAACATTTAAAACTAGTGTTACCAATTTTAAGTTTTATACAATGATATTCATGCAAACGTATCGTTTTGCGTGTTGTAGTGTAGGCCGAGGCCAAGAGAAATCGTGTATAAACTAGATTTATTAAAAACCTACCTTGTTAAACGTTTTCAGTATTATTTTAGCAATACTAACGATAAATTGAATTAAAACACGATTAAACGAATCTTTATGCTCCTCAAAACGGTGAAGATAATAAAACTACATGTTTCTGTATTACGCGAGCTAATTAATAGTTCTGGCATTATAACGAGGCATATAATTTGCCAATAAAACAAAGAGGTTATTAACCTAAGACAGAAAAAATACTTATTAAAAATTATAATGTTATCTTAAAAGAAAGTAGAGATTGCATTGCGATAACGAACAACAGGTAAATGAAAAAAGGCAAATAGTTACTTATTATGCCACTGCATAAAAACTATTTAAAAAATAATGCAAGTAATGCATATTATCCCGTGGGAATGAGAAGTATTGTCGCTGTAAAAAGTACCCTATGCGTTATTCTGATGTATAAACTATATTACTGTAAAGTTTCATCCAAATCCGTCCAGTAGTTTTTACGTGAAAAAGTAACAAACATCCATACATACTTTCACGTTTATTATTTTAGTAATAGTAGGATATTGTTCAAGTGATTGCCTTCAATTCTTGCTGTCAGAGATCAAAAGAGCATTCTCAGGAACACGGTGTTAAATGTGCAGCAATAAAAAATGTAATAAATGTATTGGACGTTGGAAATCTGTATTTAGATGGCATAATAAAATAGAACGCGTATCTCCAGCTGCGAAGTGCATGGGTAGTGCAGTGACAGGACCGAGCGAGCGCGTGTGGGGACAAGCTATTTTCGAACATTTTGCGAGAAACGGGGAAAGGGACTTACTTTAGAAATTGCTTGTTAATACCATATTTATAGCTTTAAAAATTCGAAACACCTTAATATAGTTGTAATAATTCAGTCCTAAATTTGACAGGAGGCTTTGGTCGATCTTCACCATTCATACATTTGTCTAAACAACTAAATACCTATCTAATTTATTTTTTATAAACTTAGTTGTAGGCAGTTTTCAATTCAATTTATGAGTCTTATTTGTCATGACTTCAAAGACTTTAAAACAATAGACGCAACTAACATTACACAACATCAAAGGCTTCTACGGCTTACTTGGATCATTTCGAAATAGATGCAGTTAGTTTAATGATACTAAATTCGAATTCTGCGATGGACGTGTCAAATGCTGACAGTTGCAATTTCATACAATTGACCACCCAGGCAATGTTGACAACGTTATAGTCTGGCCACCGAGAGATTGCGCTTGTGACACATGCCATTAGTGTTGGGGTAAAAAACAACATTGATAAATCATTTTTCAATCAACAGAAAAAAAACTTGCTTATCTTATTTATATTTTATTTATAATATAAAAATAGTTTTATGTTGTTACGAGTTAAAATCTAGGTAAAATAATAAAAAACCAAATCGGAACAGTATTGTTTTATTGTAGGAACGTAAATAATTAGATTAAAGACTAGTGGCCGCTCGCGACTCCGTTCGCGTATAAGTCGGTTTCCCGTGGGAATGCGAAGTTTTCCCGCGGTAAAAAGGTCCCTTTATTCTTTCATACATATATTTTTGGTTCCTAGAACCGCTTTCGCAGCGCACGCAACGGAAGCCCTCAAGGATGAATAATTTTCCCCGTTTTTTTTCCCATTTTCCATTATTTCTTCGCTCCTAATAGTTGCAGCGTGATGTTATATAGCCTAAAGCCTGCCTCGATAAATGGTCTATCCAACACAAAAAGAATTTTTAAATTCGAATCAGTAGTTCCTGAGATTAGTGCGTTCAAACAAACAAACAAACAAACTCTTCAGCTTTATAATATTAGTATAGATACTTGTATAACGTTAATTTTGAAGCTAAGCCCAAGGTCGAAAAGAACTAGCAAGAAAATCCAACTGCTGCCTTTTTACAAACGAAACTCAAAAGCATTGTATTGGCAATAATATGGTATAAGTCTCAGCACCCGATGACCGTACTGCAGAGCCAATTCATCTATTTCATATCGAACATTTGCCGATTTATTTTCTTTCACTAACCGTAATAGTTATGCTTCAAGCATATCCATATTTACGTCGATATCATGTTTTTATAACCAAGCTACTTATTCTGCTTTTTTATTAGAAATTGATTGATAACTTTAAAATTGACTGATATTTTTAGCACATCCCTACGAAAATATGATGTTGTTTACATTTTTAAAAATACATATTTTATCAGTAATTATTACCCTTACAGTAAGCCATCAGTTATAAAATTTAAAATCAGTGTGTTTTAATATCATTTTATTGCTTATTATTTGTTTGTAGGGTCAAAATAGACGACTTTTTTTTTGTTTGTTTTCGTAGACGGCCTTTCAAAGTTACCTCGTTATGTCAAACACAATGTGTCAGGAACGCATTCTCTCGGTGGCCGGACAATAGTTATGCAATGGAAAGGATTCATCTTAGAAATAAGAAATACCTTTCTCTTTTTGGATGCTTTAACAAAGTTATACCTCTTAACTTAGTACCTACTCATCAAATTCAGAAAAAAAAGAATCGCAATTACGAAACAGTTACGTGATTTTCCATATTTGGAAGTACGAAACCCAACTGGTTGTGTGGACAAAAAACTGATTGCCAAATGCACCAGAACTGGTCATGTCCCATAATAAAATCTGAAGCAGTTGCTATGCGAAAATATGAGTAACACGCTATCTTAAAAATTGATCACGCCAATCGTCGCAGAGGCAATTGTCTTTAATGTAACCACATGGAACTAATGAATAAAATAACTTCCACTTCCATATTTTCACTTCAGATTGCTAAGACAATTTCGTAAAGCGTTAAAAACTTTCACTATAAAAAGCCACAAATAAAGTAAGTTCGCAACATCGTTTTCGCGGTTGGTGCACTGGGAGATGTGTCTTCAATTTCTGCACGTGTAAATAAAACAATAGTGTTTCAAAAGGAGGAGGGCGACACAAGTGGAGCGTGCCTCATTTGTAACTTCCGCGCTTACATCGCACCGCCACGGCGGGGGTAAAAAGACCGCTTTTGTACCGGAAGAATGCACAGACTCTCTAACCAAGACATATGCAAAATTATAATTCTAAAACAAATGAAAATATTGGCAGTACTATTTTTTTTAAATCCAGGCCATCAGAAACGGATAAGACAATATCAGTAATGCATTTCCCGATTAGATTATAATAGGATATCTATGAGAGTGCTAAGTTGCAATAATTAAAGATAGGCTAAATTACGATTTGAGTCGTATTAGTAGGTGGAGAAGGATGGAAATTGCAAAAACATTGCAATATAGGGGAAATTAATATGCGATATCGTGGTCTGATAACGCCTATACTCCACATACGAGTGGGCACCTGTCTAAATACACGTACAATTACATTTGAATCAAACACCAATTCAAAACTAAAGATTTTTAGCTTTAAAATAAAATAAGTTTAGTGCAAATGCTTTAGCAAGGCAATTACTGAAAAGAAAAGGTATACATAATTAACTCTATTCTATTTTGAACAATAATTTAAAGTTATATTAATGGCAGGTGGGTAGATGTAGCTGCAAACACAATAATAATTGAGCGAAATACAAACATGTAAGTAGGTGTCTATATGATTCAGAGGGGTGCAGCGAAGGGTCAGGAAGGCAACACGTGGGATGCGAACGTGTTACAAACCTGTTTCCAGATCGTGAAGAATATGCCCTTTTGGCAAAGCAACTACAAGAATTTCAAGCCGCAGCGATTTACTTAAGAGTCGTTCACATCTCCCGCAAAATATTAGTTAACTAAATGTAGGTAATTGCGCAGGCCTCGTAAAATCTTGAAAGGCGATAATGCTTATGTTACTGCACTAAATTTGACTTTAAACGTCGTCTTTAAGATATGCGAGATAATTAAGATGGTATCGGAGAGTGTTCGAGATAAAGGTGTAGCAGATTGGACGGTAAAGTAGTTGACAGTGCGCGTGGGACTAAACTGGACAGGCTGAGTTATCCACGGTAGTAACAAGCGGGAACGACACGATAACACCACAGATACCACTCCTTACACATAGATTACAATTAAACTTGGCAACGATGCTATCGAAGACCATTTAGAACTTGACAACGTATCTGTGTAAGGAAGCGAAGGCGAATCATGTGGGAAGACGACATAAACTCCGAAACAAAACTAAAATAAAAATACTTATACTATTAAAGAATTTTGCAAAATATTTCAAGTTTTAATTAATGCTTGCACTTAATTTGATTTTATTTCTACTATGGGCACTATATTTTCACCAAAAAACAACTTGTTTAAATTAAATCGTTATCTTGTGTTAATGTGCAGTTCAATTGCAGTTTGGAAATTCGCTGTTGCCGTCTGGGTAGAAAGTAGGAAAAGTTTATTTGGAGTGCAAAAGAGCGTGTATGTTAACGAAGTAGCGTCATCGCCAAAACGGTGACTCAGTCGAAAACCCCGCAGTGTATACCACCAATAAAAAGAAAAGACAGACAACAGCTTCGTGACATTATCAAAACCTGAACCGTAAGTGATGCTGGTGCAGATATTTGTAATTTATCCGCCTTCATACGTAACCAAGCAAACCAGCTAATTAAACTGAAAATTTATAAAAAAAAAAATGCATTCTTATGCAGAAATGGCTAGAACTTTGAATTAAGCAGGCGGTAATCAATCCACGCCAAAGAGTGGTTACAAAAAATTGTTTACCTAACTGTGTTCTAATGCTAATGCCTAATTACAGAGAAGTCTAGAACTTATCGTACAATTAGAGGCCGACCACCGACGCGAATAATGGCGCTTTTTGTTGTCTTTGGTCTTGCAAAACTGTCACCCCGGGTTTGCAACTTGCATGGAAACCACGGAGAGGTGACCTTCAATTGTTGCAGAGAGGTACTTCCTCCCTGATTTTTGTGCCGTCTGAGGTAAACGGTTTTTGTTTTGTCTGCCTACAATTGATGAGAGGCAGCGGAGCGTGATAATTTCGTCGTCGTCGGTTCCGTGACGTTTGTAGGTTTATTTTTGCATTGTTTCGATGTTGTTTGGGTTCGTGTCCGCGAGCAGCCACGGGCACGTGGCACGGTACTCCGCGCCTCTCCACTCGCTGTCATAATTGCTACCATTAAGATGAGTCACGCTTAGCGACGCGACCGGCTCCGCCTGTTTTATCTAGCGCAATTGTGGGATTTAATGTTTCTTTTCAAATTACCACACAACGTTTACTTTGTACTTTCTTGCATTTTAAGTGTTATTCATAAAAAGTTTCTTTTGTATTGCAATTATAATGATTATCTGTTGAGCTGGTAGCAAAAACGTTGTTGTGTAATAAAACTTGGCATATCAATCAAGTATGCCGACAATGTGTAAGATAGCGGGTCTGGTAGAGCAGGGAAAGCTGGTCGTTGTCGTTTCCGCGTGATGGCCGCCCGTAATGGCGACCGCGTCCTGATGACGTCACCGCTGATTAACACTCTGACCAGCCCTCAGGAAACAAAAGCTTACATCATCGCACGGTACGCGGTGCACACAATAACGGCTTCTAAATTAAACGGATTTAAGTATTTAACTCAGTACCTACATACTTTACGAATAGTCAACATTTTATTAAAGGCTTAGTGCAATTCGATTCTGCAATATATTACATTTCGAGCTTCACAAAATGTGGTCGATAAGCTGCATTAACGGTGTTGACATTAATAAGGCTTGAGCCCGAATCCCCGCGATTGTGAACAGCTGCAAAACGAGAAGAAAAAGATAAAACTTGCATTGAAACTCGTACAGCGGCGCCAACGCGAGGCTAAATTTAGTTACAAAAAGCAAGACGTGTTAATGCTTCCATTTACTTCGAGAATCAAAATCAAAATCACTCTTCCAGAGTGAGTATGACTCAATTTGATTGATTGGGTGTAGCTTTCCACCCAAAGTTTCGATTGTATGAAATCATCCTCGTAAAACATTATTTACTTAATATAAGAATCAATCTTAATATAAGTTAATTCTGTAAATGTAGTTCATTGCAATTAAATCTGCCAATCGGATCCATCTGGCTGTGATCCGTCGAATCCGATGTCTGTATCTATAATGTTGCTTGCCTCTTTGATGTTCGTGTTCTAAAGATAGGAATCGATGTGACATTGATCAAACATATTTATGAGATTTATAATCATGTCTACAGATTAAAAATACATGCCGTCTTGTCTTCCACACCTTACAACAACAGCTATCTACTTTAGAATACGAATATTGTAAACATTTCACACGGTTGTTTGTTTCAGCTTCGTCTATTTTCAAAAACTTTGCTGAAGGAAGGAAACCGCTGCCTCAAAGATTTAGTACATGACATTAAAGGTTAAAAGATTTCACCATGCACATTCCGTGCTCTAACTTCAACATCGACGTTAGGCACGGCGAGATGCTCTTCTAAATAAGGCGCGTTTATAAATACACTCCAGTCGTTACCAGAATAAAGGTTTTAAGCGAAATGTACCCTCGGGTAGACAGCTGAGAGGTGGAGAACAAAATATCGTGTGACGTACTGCAGAACACTAATTCAAGTCGGAGAGCAGCTGTAAATCACGTCGCTCCCGCACTAACATCGGATATAAACACACGACACGAACACACACCACTCATGCGCAAGATAACCATACACCTCATAAGGCAGACACGCATATTAATATTCATTATGAACCTGTCAAAGCGACACCAAAGCTAAGTGAAATCTAAATTCTGGAAACCCGAGCAGGTATAAAATGATTCAAGTACCAAAAGAAAATACCAAGATGGATTTACGATGCAAAAAGTGTAGGAGCAATTAAAAGATATGTAATACCTAAAATTATTGGAATTAATAGCATAAAGAGAACATGAACACTTGTTGATTCGAAGCTACCAATCTAGTCTAAATAATGTTCGGTTTGGAATGTAACGTGATGTAATAGCGCAAAAAACGCTATTATGCTTGAACATGGTAAATCAAATTTGACTGCGTTAGTAGTTATTCGTAGCAGTCACGATCCTGCTTGACCGGCCTATTAGTCACACGGCGAGGTGCCTTTACACTTTAAAAAATCTATTTATAATTATTAAAATATAAACTATTACCAAGAAAAAGCGTCGTGCAATAAAACCATGCAATTTTATAGTTTAAAACAAAGGTAAACATAATTGGTTTAACCATTATTTTATTACTTCAATAGTCTTCTGTTACTGAAATTAAAATACTTAAATATAGACTGGCAGTTACTTTAAAATATTTATTTTCAATTAGAAAGGCTTTCTTTTGACAAAATGGAAATACAGTTAAGTGACCAGACAGCTATCAGATAATTATAAACTTTAACGCATTTAATTGGAATCGTAGTTTATAACTCAATATAAATTCGCAAGCGTACTAAAACTTTTACTAACCACAAACTGTTTGTCTCATCTGTCATGATATTGAATACATGAACCCGTTATATAATATTATAATAGTAAGTTTTAAAAACAAAATAGCGGCAGGATATTCGGGGCGAGCAATCGATATAAATAGGGCTTCGAACTAGGGGACATTTGGTCATGCGACGCCCTTACCGGGGAACCTACGTGCACGCAATACTCAACCAACCACCTCAATTAACAGGTAAATAGATATTATAAATGAAACCAATATACAAACAGAAGTAAGATATTTCAAAATACCTAATTTAAAACATTGAAAATTACTTAACAGACGCTTCATAGGTTTCTAGATAAATACCTATGGGTTTGCAACTCGATTAAAGGATATAAATCGTACACACCCTAGAGAAATATATCGCCTATTAATATCGATTTACGACCAGGATAATTAAAAAGTTTAATTTAATATCGTTTTACTTACAGAGTGTTCTAGTAACTTCTAGCAATATTCTTGCATATACAGTAATTATTTTAATTAGAATAGTTGGTAGTCGTCATTTTTCTCTACTCACATTTTAAGAAAGTAGCTGTTTCAAACGAGAGTAGTGTAATATGTTAAAGACGTAGGCGTTCTAATTGGCACTTTCTATTGTACGTATGAAGATGATATTTTGTAATGTTTGGTGGATATGGATCAAGGCAGGAGCTTTGCGTGTGTTTGATTGGTCACCAATCCACCGCAGATCAGTTGTTTACGAGCTGCTTTCATGTTGCTATGCAGCGTCAAGAGAAACTAAGATATAACGCGATAATCTCAATACTGTTAATTAATCCACCGTTACTGCCAATCATTAATCAACAATTCAGCGAGATAAATATTATCTGATCTCAGTAGAAATCTGCCAATATGAATAAAAAAATATAACGACGTAAGTTCGGATTTACAACGTAGAGCTAAAGTTTCAATGGAAAATAATATAACCCGACCGGAGCAATAAAGTGCACTAATACCGGATTCTCATAAACACAGCACACGCTGCTGTCAGAATAAAGCAAAAAATGTGTTTCCTTTATACAGATCTATAGCTGCGTGCAATATCTAGACATCTTGCTGTTAAAGGTACTGAATTGAGCTTTATTACAGCTTTTTGTTGTGGATCTCTCTTTGAACATGGCTTACAGCTGGGAGATCAAGCTGTTAAATTATACGAGTTACGTACTGGAGTTGTTTATTTTTTCGTACGTTTGTTTCCGTCGTGAATACCGAAGTGACGGAGGGTCGAAGTCGTAGCGTCTATTAACGATGGTGTGCGATCCCTTGAGAAATCCTCGAGGTGGGTACCTACTGCAGGTGGGGGCCATCAGGACAGGGCAGGGGCCACGCGGGCGGATATTGCACCCATCACCAGATTACGTGATCTTCGCCATATCGCGAACTACACCTATAATCCCTGCCAATGACCTCGCATAAAACCAATATTACATACGGATATCTTCACTAGTGTATGGTTAGGTTTACAACGCCCATTTCGATGGACGTAAAACTGTCAGCATAAAAATTTACCGTAGGTACTTTCTTTAATAAATAGGTAGCAACTTAATTTAAAAAAAATATATAGCTTCAATTTAGATAAAGTAATTACAAGTTGGCGAGTTACGGATCGTAAATTCGAAACGGAGAAATGAAAGTATTACTTTACGTAAAGAAATTTAAATTTGCCTTTTAATCTTATATTAACACTTTATTAAATTAAAACTTTTCAGAGCTTTCGAAAATTGTTGCCATTATTATGGCGCAGCACGTGCAGTTTTGCAGTGAATATTTATGCAAGCAGCGCTGAATTTTACATGTAGACAGAATTGAAATGTCATCGTTTTGGGGCATGAAGTTGCCCCAGGTCATCGAGATGTGTAGGCTATGCACAATGGTGTAAGTAATTCATGTCGGTAGAGGCAGAGACACGCGGCCGGTGGAAGCGAGGCGAGGGTGGCCCGCGGGTCGACGACCGCCGCGTGACGTCACCCGCCCTACAGCTGGCTCCACGGTGACGTCACTGCACTACCCCGCCACAACAAACATCACCCTCCATCGTTCTACTTAAGATTCAATCTCACATTAAACACAACAATATGACAACCAGATGCTTTAGTAACGTATTAACGTTTGATATCATGTGGCGACTGACGTAAATAAGCACTTCGGCAGCTATGAGAACGTAATTACGCCTGTCGGATTGGCAGCTTATGAAATAGAACGACTTACCAAAGTAGCGGTCAGATTAATTCATATATGACAGTGTACTATTTAATTTCACTGTTTAAGAGAGAGGAACGCCTTTTATAAAGGTTTCTGACAGCTTTTGTTAGAAAAGAATTAATTGAACATTGTTGAGTGAAAAGATAGTGAGATGCAATGATGATTCGAGCAAAGTACCGTAGGTGCGAGTAGCGGGTTCTCATCTCGCCGCACGGCGCCTGCGCCGGTCACCCGTCACTCCGAATTGTATTCCAACATCTTGAGAACGACTCGCCTCCAACTGTATCTAACGACGCCATCCAACAAGCTGGGAACTGAACCCACAACCGAGTTAACACGCTTTATTCCAGATCAAAACTACGCGATAGACCAAACAATGACGGCAAAAGCACTAAAATGTAAATATGTATAACACAGAACAATGTTGATTGCGATACAAAAACATGGGATACGTCGAAATATTTTTTGCGCATGTTTCACAGTAGCTCCCGGTGATAAATTAGGCTTGGAATCAGTTTGATTCATGCATGACTAAGAGAACGTTTTTGCCTCATCCACTGCAAGTACCAATCCGCAGACAAACGCTACGTGATGAAACATTTAAATAATGTTTCGGGAGCAAAAAAATACGCTAAGACTGTGCGGACTATGAGTACTGTCTCTTTCTACGAGCAATTTGTTGTTGCTCCATCAAAAGGAATATCTGATGTTCACCTCTTCACGGTTAGGATTGCAAAATGCGCGATTATACAAATTCATGTTTCACAGAAACAGCAAAGCAATTTTAACGATAGTTATTAGAATGCAGCGTTATGAGATCACGAAAGCGATTGGTTATCCATAATTAGATCAGTTATTGGGAATCGGCGGTTCCACGTGATGGTTTCTATTTAGGTAACTGTAATTAGGTGGTAATAAATAACTCAATTGGTTCTTTTAATCCCGTTTAGTTGCGCCGTCGCTTGTTTCGTAAAAGATCCATTTTTGAATAACGCCATTGTCGGGATGTTGCATGAAGTTTTATCTGTCTTGTCTGGCAATTAGTCGAGGGACAATACTGCACAACCTGTGCCGTGTATTCATCAACTATTCAAATTGAGCCGGTTGATTCACCACGTAGCACGATTTCGCCGAACAATAGACAAGTGTTTTCAATCTGTTAACTGAAGAGCTCGGGTCGAGCTTTCCGAGATTACTGTGTCTGGCGGACAGTAACGAAGCGTTTGGTCTGAATTTGGACATGCGAAATAGAAATATTATGTGCTAGATTCGTGATTACAACGCTAAAACGAATCGACCAGTCACTAGCTGACTCATTATGTAAATAAGAATTACCTGCCTAATTAGTAATTGCACGAATTCAGCGGTGCATTTAAATTTTTACATATTAATTAATGTGTTTATCCAGTTTCAATAGCTAGATGTAGGAGCTGTAATGTCGACCAATATAATAATTATTTTACCAGCTATTCATTTAAACTTAATTTCGACGTATAAATGTAATGCGCTGCGTTTAAGTATTGATATATTGTACTGAATTGAAATAGGATGGATGATTCTAGACTAAGTTGTGGTCTTGTTGGAAGATGTGGTTTGTTCGGTTGTTCGACCGGCGCAGGCGCAGCGGACAGCGTCCACGGTCGCGTGATCGCGCCGCATCGCTCCTCGCGCTAATTAATCTAATTGAAACTACACTATCCACCATTTTGTTAAGCTCTCATTATTGCTGCTAAAATTTTGTTTAAAAACGACGCAATAAAATAAAAGAATTAAGTACATATTAGGTATAAATTTAGTACCTAAAAATGTATCACATAGTTTTTCCTAAAGAAAAAACATATTTTTCTAACTGCATTATTTTTATGTCAGATCAAAATATTCAAACCTGATGAGTATAGATGCGCCTTTCAAATTTAAGACGTAATTTAATAAATAAAATTATAAAGAATATAAGTGGTGCATTTTTGAAATAATAAAACACATTAAAGAAAACCATCACAATCACATTTTAACCATTAAAACAAGCACTCAACGCGTAACTTCAGAAATACACCACAAACAAAGAGGTTATAAGAAAGCCGGCCGGCGAACCGGCGTTCGGCCTTCGCTGCTGCGATTTGACAGAAAACGCACACCGGTCGAATTGGGCATAGGAGAGTAACGTAGCAGCGTAGACTCACATAGTTTCCCGAAAACTGGGCTCGCCCGTTCGTAGTAGAGCGGCGGCACAAGAGGCAGTGAGGCGGCGATCACTGGGACGCGGGGTGTGTGGCCGGTCGCGCGGCCGTCGAGTCGGGGACTGCAGCCGCGGCCGGCGCCCCCGCCCCGCGCGCCCCGCGCACCCGGCCGCGCACCAGCCGACCTCTCCGAAACTTGCAAAAGCCCGAGCGAAGCCTTCCTGGCTTGCGCCAACCGCTCTCATTGCGAATCCGCCCCACGAATTTACATTCAAATGCACTTTTTTGTTCTGACTTATATGTGGCTCAAACTCGAAAAAATAATTTGTTGACGACATTTAATTGTTTATCTAAACTTCTGTAAGGTTTTATTTGGATTGCGGCGTCAGAGAATGGCAAATAGTCGGCGGGGCGGCGACCCCGCGCGCCACGCTTCACCGCCCGAGCGCCGAAACTCTGCACTTCACTTTTCCATAAGCAGGAACCAGCCAAAGGCGAGAGCCGTGAAATTACCGCAAATCTGACGCAACACACTACCGCTCATTTGACTATTGTCTCACACTAGTCTTTTGCTAGACAAATGTAACAAAAAAGCGATTAATACCTACATGATTGCATATAAACTCCAAATACCACCAATCATTAAATACCAATTTTACAGGATTAGCAATTTTCATGGACAATGTATAATGGTTTACGTTCGTGCATTAAGACCATAAGAAAATTTGGTAATTCAGAACAATACCTGAAAATTTGCGAAATCATATTTCGTGTGTGAATAGAACTAGTGCAGACTCCTGATGCAATACAAAATTTAACCTTCCATTCTAATTGAAGCAGGAGAGTGATTCTTACAAAAAGCATTAATCTATGAAAAATCTCTTAGGTTTACAAAACGAAATTATCGATGAATCAGCCGCGCCAGACCATAGCAAACAATAGAGACATAAGGTGGACAAATATGGTAGAGTGTGTACACACTTTGCTGAGTTGAATCCGAATGAGGCACGATATCATGACTCTCAATTTAAATCATAAAATCTTTTTTAATACGGATTTGTTCTACTTAGGCCTATAAATTAAAAAAACTCTTGAAATATTATGTCAATAATCAACAACATTTAAATTAATCGATTTAAAAAGAGACTTAAATTGTAAAGGTAATTTTGCGAATAAATGCTGTCTGGTTAGTTTCTTAGCGTAAGTAAGAAAGTAAGTTTATTAAAACAACATTGTTTTTCGTAATATAATTGCAACTGTAACGTGACTTGAATATAAAAAGCGTCTTCATAACTGCAAGATTGAAGCCACAGCTAGAATCAAATGCAAGCACGTACACTATCCAAAACTTAACATCTATGTAGACACCACCATTGTGCGCGAAGTGACTCACCGACGCATCCATACTAAAATTAGACATGGAATATTCTGTGTCATAACTTTCGTGTGAACTATGAGCTTGAAATAAATTTAATGTACCACGATTTAATTAATGAACATTACACAAAATGTTATGCTCAATTAACAAATCTTATTTTGTTATGATGGAAAAAAGGAAAACAAACGGGTACTAGATTAGTAGACAGTTATTCTGCGGATGTCACGAAAATGTCCACGAAAACTTCTGTCGCCAATTACGGGTCATTACTCATACGTGTGATATTTTATGAATTACCGTCAAACCGCTTAAGACTACCGCTTAAAATATTCGTAAACGCAAGGAAGATTACAAAAGTTACACAACAAGAACAAAAGTAACGGATTGTTAAATCAGAACTATTTGTTACAATTCTTCAAATGAGGTAGGAAATTTACATTCTTTACTTTCAAGCTATAAAATTAATTCATCTCTGAAACAGCACGCTAGAGTCTCGGCGTATTTAAGTTAATCTGCAAGCAATTTTTTCATAGCACTTATTTCGGCGGCCAGGTTTATGAGCGAAATCGCGGGGTCGACGAACTTGCCGCGCAAAAACAACGTTCTATTGTCGGATTTAAGTGCAGTCCACGAGGCGAGCCTCAAATATTGAAGCAATTGTCTATCATTAATTTCGTAGGTAGGTATTAAAAAAAATGATTAAGATTTTCAAAAACAGATTATTTTAATACGATCATAATTTAAGATGTCTACATGAAGGTTTCTTTAGTAACTTAAGTCTACCCTTAAAAAGCGATTAAACCACAAAATCGCAATTCAATAGACGCACGGTATGTAAACGAATACGATCAGCAAATATTCGCTGTCTGCCCGCTCGACATACAACGCCCGTGCAAATACATCTCTATAAAAAAACTTTTTAGTCTAGCTAGTCTATGTTAAAAGCTTTTTAATACATTGATAATTATTAACTTTATTATATTGTCAATTGATTCTATTAGGCCCAATTGCAGGGAACGTTTTAACCTCGGGTTAGCCAACTCAGATTTAAATGGCGCCACCATCCATTGTAATAAGAAGTAGTTACAATCGATGGTGGCGCCATTTAAACCTGAGTTAGCTAACCCGAAGCTAACCCGAGGTTAAAACGTTCCCTGCAATTGGGCCGTAATTTAAACTAAACCTTTTAAAGAATTGCTTAGTCATTCACCTCTTTTGGACAAGCAGTTATTATTGTGAATAGGCTTATTCTAAGCTACACCGTTTATCAGATTTGTAAGACCAGAGCTAGATCTTATAAAAGTTATAAGGCAATGAAAACAACTTCCTCGGTAAAAGTAAATAGGTAATTGAATTTAGAATTCCAGAAGATATAAATTTACCTGCGTAAACGTTCACAAATCAAGTAAACCTTTCGTAAAGGTTGAATAAGATATAGAATGCATAAACCTGTGTCAAATTATGTAAGATATAAAGCCATTCATGTTTTAATGAAACGTTTAAAATACTGCACTTCATTGGATTTTAGTGGATAAGAGGCAAAGGGAAAACGACAGTTCGCGGCGGCCGTATCAGATCATAATGCATTATTTATTACCCGGGGCGAAGACCCGACACAGCCAAAACTCTCTTATAAATTGCAAATATACTACACACGAACACGCCAATACTGCTACCAAACAAGGATCTGGGTAACGGAGAAACTACATCCAAATTCGGACTCTTTTAAATGCAAAACTTACCGAAATTATTTGCAACAACATCGGTCTTTGAGACTCGGGAGGCAAATGTTATGGTTGTTTTGGAATATTTTACTGGAACAATCATGTCCGAGTTTTCTCTACATTTAAGGCTTTTACAAGTTTTGGCGTTGTTTTATCTGCTTTAAATGTATTTTTTAACAATGAAACAAGAATTTGAAGATGGCAACCTTTTTGTGTTTTGACATTGAATAATTCACATTACCTATATAAGTATTTTTTATGAATTCAATTTAATTAGGTGTTATTATTTATGCGTATCATTGTCGTGGTAAATTCGCCATGCCTCTCGCATATCCCCCACGTGGTCCATTTACTAGTAGGCGATTCTGATATGTGCGAAACTGCGAATCTCCCTTGGACTCTGGCCAACTAGAGATTTACGCCGCGATAAAAATAAAAATGCAATATATGTTTAGCTAACGAGTCATTGGCATGCTACGTACATTTTCAAATTTCCGCAAAACAAAATGGCCGAAGGTGCAAAGAGTATAAATTGCGGTCGGAGTAATCCCCGTGATTCGATTGAAAGGATTACCGATGTTTTATGTCAGCACCTTTCAAGAAGGGCAGGAGAAAAGTGATTGCGGTTTAACTCTAACGAATTACTCTTATTTTAACCAAATTTCAATGTATCAGCCAAGGCTAAAACCGAACAAAGCGTATTGCTAAGATCTTACGTGTTCTTTGATAATGAATGGGCGAGACACAACAAATAAAAGTCACATAAATTAAACTGAAGAAGCATTCTTTTTTTGAAAAGATCCTATATTCAATACTAAAGAAGGAAAACTTGCGATATAAATTATTGCAAAAATATGGACCACACAAATATTGTTTGTTGTACTAGTATATAATGTTACGCCTACGAAAGTTTTAAATAAAGCATGATGTAATAAGACGTATATTTCCAAATTGTAACAAATACCTCTACGTATATTTTACAGTATTACACACAACAACTATTTTTTATAAAGTTTATTTTCTCGCATTAGGGGTGGAAGCCAGCGGCTCGTGAAAATGTAACGATATCAAACCGGTGTGCTAGAGAGCCCGTCTACCCTCAGACTTGAACATTTTTATTGCGAGGGCGCCTGTGCACTGCCTACACCCCTTCACTGGAAATATAATCACTAAAGATGCGGATCGCTCCGTCTACATGGTGGATGTGGCCGTTAATTGACTTAATCGGATTTCAAGTCATACAACAGATTTTCATCAACTTATAAACGATTAAAGTTTCACGAGTACGAAATGATTTAATGTAACCGAGCTGCAGCCAATTTCCGGTCTGCCGTAATGCCTGACATTAACTTATAATATCGCAATTATTAGGTGTTGAGAGAGAACTCAATCTAAGATATAAAACCAGTAGCTGGCTTGTTCTGGCGTTCTGAAGAACCAATCTGTCGCATGAACGAGTCGGGCCTATGTATTCTCGTCGCTTTGCGACTCTTCTGAATTTTAATAACATCCAGACCGCGCTTCCCACACAGTGCTACATAGATACAAATTGAATGTGCCTGTTCTGTATTTACGATGCAAATATTTCATGGCGTCGCCGTGAGGAGCGGGCCGGAGTCCGACATGTCATGTGGAGCGAGACACCGCACTTTCATACAACCACTACAGTCGTACTTTCGACTGCTGCGCGAACAGGGAAATAATCTTTGTCTAGAGCAATAAACTGTGACACACTTGGAGTATAGTCAAAACATTCGAGTTGCGAGTATCTTAAAGAAATCCTTCAGTATTTTATTTGAGAGCCATTGTCTCAATTTAGAAAATCAAGTAGGATAAATCATGCGCAAAGTTTGAAGGCAAGGCTACAGCTAGATTAAGGTATTTTCCTCGAGAAAAATATAGTCGATTAATGGACAAAGGGTTTCATCTTTAAAGTATTAAAGTAAGAAGATGTTAATTAGGTGCAATAGTCCACGCCTTGTTAAGCAAGTAGGGCTGCACTCTCTCGCCTGATCAGTACACATTCTCTTTTCTCTGTTAGTTTGAATTATCACTTGGTAAAATACGAAAAAATATTAAAATCTCGCTTATTACCTAACACATTTAAGTTAAATTGAAACGTAATATGATAACTGCTTTTTAAATGCACTTGTTATCGCTAACGATATTATTTTAGATACTGAAATGGTAATTTGCATAATAAAATAAAAAATGGACGGAGGTATAAAAATGGGAAAGAAGCCGGTTAAAACACATTTCTTTTTTTCTTGCCGTGTAAACTAGTAGTGGAATTCCTGGCGGTGTTGACAATACTTGTTGAATGAGAGATAAGTGTTGTTTACCGACAGTGTCAAGGTCGGCTGCGCTTGCGCCTGTGACGTACGTGCTCGCCGAGTGCCAAGACGCAAGGGGAACCACACAGCGCTGTTCTATTTTACAATACCTATTCTTACGTCTATGCCTAATCTTTTTTTTAGACAACGTTATTTGAAAATGGTTTTAAGGAAACTGGAAAGGATTTAAACAAAATTAACAAATGAAATCAGGTGCGGTAGACATCGAATGTGGTCAAATCGATGAACTCAGAACGATTTGCGATAATCACCGTCGACCACAATGTCTGGAATGGCGGACTTCATTGTCTGACCACCGTGGAATGCTACGGTAGCGACGTCTCTGGCATTTCACCGTTATCTCCCACTTCAATCGATTTAAATGTAGTTTATATGATGTAGATCGAGAAAAGAAACGTTTCTGTTATTTGTCATTTAGTTACTTGCGTATTTTTTTAGACAAGCTAATCAACTTTATTTAATAGTAGGTACGAACGATCAATGTGAGTATATACTTGATAGCAGGCTGGAAAGCGACATTTGGAACGAGTCCACCTTACTGACCACCCCCTATTTGAATTCGAGACAGTTCAAACAACTGAATCGCATAATCCGATAAAGCTCTTTGTCGACTAACTGGGGCGAGAGGCGTAAATTTACAGAGAGAAATAAATGAAATACGCTTATTTAATTTCAAGATCCGCTTTTAGACTGAGAAATTTCACAACTTAAATAAAACGGAAATAAAACCTTTATATGGCGATATGCAACCCCTTGTTTCTCACAAACAAACAATCTACAACGCGAACAGCTTGTAAAGGAAGTTCAGCAACAATCGTACTCTTACGTGAAACAATACAGTTGTTGTTCCCCGCCGGGTGAGAGGACACAATATTGTGTTTGTGTACAGTTCACAAAGCTAATAATTAGAAAGGCTTCGTAGGCGAGTGGCGAGGGGCGAGCTGTCAACAGGGGTCGACTGAGCGAAAACAAAGTATCTAATTTCTCTCCAGTTCCCCACTTCCGACGCAATTACCAGCGACTGCGGCTGCAACCTGACCGCAGCGACGCACAATCTCGTTACGGACCATAAAATACACCTTTATTTCCCCCCCGCAAACTATTTTTTCGCAAAGCGTGCAAAACAAAGAAACCTAAAACACTAAGTACCGTCGTAAAGCGCTGGCAGCCTTTCGCTTCTATTGTCCAGCCAAAGGAAACCTTGTACCGATTTCAGCACAACACAACCAGCTAATTGACTGCACTTACATTCTGAACAATGTTGTGGTTGTAATTACTCTTTATCTATAGCAACTGTCACCACAATGACGAAAATGGGATGACATGACTCGGGTTAACAGGGGTTGCGCCCCATTTTACGAACCACCACGAAGGTCAAATTACCATAATACATTCTTACGTTTCAATCCTATACGATATGCCATTTGCATCCGATGACATAATCGATAATACATTAAGGACACACGTCCTTTTTGAATGCATAATTTAAGTCTATCAAAAGCGGCATCGGTTTCCATTGAGGTCTGACCCCTAAATGAACCTACACTCCTGTATAGGTGCGAACTCTCACATTCCCCCATTCGAGTAGAAGGCAATAAAAGGCCCTAATGTTTACCAAAAAGGAAAATTCTGCCACAATACAAAAGCCCTTATCGCCCTTGGCGGCGGCATTTAAAGACACTTCACGAAGATTTGAGGGCACAAAGTTCTCAGTTTCAGAAAATGAGCACCACCCTCGTGTTTTAAGGAAGTATTTTGTCATCTATTGCGGTGACGTTTGTTCAGTAACCATTGAACAAGGCCCTCGACTAAAATAGATGCTATAATTGCATCATGTGATTTATTATAATTAACGTAGTTAGGATTCGACAAGTGCCAATAATATATTGATCAACACCATTTAATGTCGATCACTACTTTTTCATATTTAATTATTAATTAAAAAAATATTTTGTATTTAGTTAAATGTAACTTATAAGTAGCTTGTTACATCACGGCCGTAGCAGACAAACTTGGTGAGTCATAATGAATGATGCAACGGACGGAGTTCCTGTGATTTCTCTACCATAATAGATGCAAAATTGCTATTTACAAGGTTTTATCAAGTCATTAAATTCAGGCTCCAATGAGCTATATCTTGAAATAAGGTAAAAAATGTTTCTACCTTGTTATAAGATAAAATTGCGATTTTATTTTAGTATTTTTTTATTTGCGACATTTTTACACAACTTTGTTGCATTTTGTACTTTGGACTGGCTCAATAAAACTAAACCATGTTAATTCCGTACTACATATAAGTTTAAAAAGTAATTTAATTGGTAATTTTGTTGGTACTTTTGAGACCATATCCACTTTCTTATTATTTGTTGCGTTCTGATTATTCTACCCAATATGTAGGGCGGTTACTCGAATCACTTTTAGTCATCTTATAGTACATAATTATCTACGACTTACCCGGGTTCGAAGCAATGGTCCTGTAGACGGTGAGGGCTACGTCATCTTCGCTGACAAAGTCCCACAGACCGTCGCACGCGATCACCACAAAGTCCTCGTCACCATCCAGATCCACTGTCGCTATTTCAGGCCGAGCTGTCACATACGGCTTGTACTGCGCGTCACCTACACAAATTTACAGACACTCACAAATTTGAAGCGACAATTCAATAACTTCAAACGATTTTCAATTTTACAGCTACGGTCAACGGTTTTGCTAAAGAGATTCCAATAAGTCTGTGTTTAATGTACAAACGGTTTTTTTATGTTTATTAAATGTCATAATCATCCTACATTGCTTTTACACTTTTACGTCTAAATATCTACCAATAGCTTCGAGTGGCGACAGTAAACTTATTTCTACGTGTAACAAACAAATATCAAATACCAACTAAAATAACTACTAACCCCATTTCAAATACTACAAATACCCCAAATACCTTTACATACAAGACGTTATTCAGACGAGATTCAACCAATAAGCGTGATAATGCAACTTTGCTAATACAGCGTACCAGGCTAATCCGCGTGAAGCCAGACTTAGGGGAACGCCATCAAACTTCCTCCACATGAGATATCGATATCACATCCCCTGCATCGATATAATATCGATATACATAATCGGTATAGTTTCATGTCTTTGGGGAAGCGTGCTGCGAAGGAGATTTACGAGTATATTGCAATGTCGCCGCCGATTCGTATCTGCGATGTAGGGGCTTATGAATTACCATAGTTTTGCTTTATTCGTGTTGTATTCATATAATCTTTAGAAATTCAAATTTGCTTGGCAAGATAAACGCTGTTTAAGTTATCTTATTAGGTATTGTGACTAGATTGTATCTCTTTTAAGTTTCTATGCAAACCAGGAATACCTTTCATGGGTTTAAAATATAGTTTCTAACGGTGCCGGTGTCGTGTTTCATTTTTACGGTCATGTAAAGGTTGAGACGTTTATAGTGTTGTCTAAATAGTATAGTGCAGCGTGGTCCCGGCTGGCATTGCACAGATCGATACTGTGACGGGCGCATTCACCGGGGTACGCGGTCACGCCTACGTCCCCGTGGCGCCTAACTTTAGGGCTCCCACCTACATTATTTTGAACTTAACTTTTATACTGAAAACTTAAATGAGCAGCAAATATGCGTTATTTTCATATGCTACACCTAAATTTTAATTTAAAACACAAGCCAAAAGAAAAGCCGTTTAACCAAAGTCAAAGCTACAATTAGAATAATATTATTACAATTGGACAACCCTAGTTGCTAAAGTTGATTAGTAAACCATCATCCGTCGAAACCACTCCATTGTTTCAAAGCTTTCTATGGACGTGGGTGACGCCCGCGCATACTCTGAGTTGTAATCTCCCTAGATTAGTGATTGATTATAAAGTTTCCTATCCACCGAAATGTATAATGGATGACACAGACAATAAAAAATAAACAGATGAACCAGCTCAGCGAATGAACAATGAATTTGTCGGTCACGAATGTGTCATCACTTCTGGCGCTTATTACATTAATTTGAATTGAGATAGCTGCCAAAAATGACTCGCCCACCCACTGAGCATATTTAATTCATTTGCGGTAAATTATACCCCAATTTAGTGAAAGGCACTAAACTTAAACCAAAAGTCAAACTAGTCTGACTCCTTACATTATTTACACACATATTAATTTATGAGTTGATCATTACTTGCTAAATTCATTGCAGTGTATAATATCGCAATAGAAAATTCATCCCTCGCTTGACTAAGTGCATAACGATCGGCACACGCCGGTTTTAATGACAAAACCAGAGGAACCGCAGCTTGTGTTGCGGGCCAACCCTGCCAGACATGGCCGTGCAACAGGGATGGTGCTACACCGGCCGATACGTTTATCTCTTTCTCCCATCGCTAAATTAAATTGTCCTGTCCCAACAGAAAGGGTTTTAGGGCTCTTTATAAAATGGTAAGCGAGACGGCGACGGTGAAAAATGACTGTGCACCCACGAGTGGCCCATAATAATAAAACGCCTGATTAACTTGCCTCTGCGGTTATCAAATACTATAATTCTAACCAGAGAGTTAAGGAAATGAATATTTAGTCGCATAATCTTAACTTTGCAACATTATTGTTAAATTAAATGTTTTCTGTGTTAAATATTGCAAAGGTACAAATTGCTAAGATAAGGCGAGTTCTACATTTTGTAATACGATATTACCTACATTGCGAAAGTTAAGAGAATTTTATTTTTTCATTTCATTAATTTATGATTTTAATAGATTGTATTCAAAGATTTGACTTTTTAGGATGCCGTATTCAAAGGGTCAAAACGTGACCCAATTGCCAAGACTAAACTGTCCGTCCGTCCGTCTGTCTTTCCCCTTTCCTTTATTAAGAAATATTTACTTTGAAAATAAATGACTAAATTACAATAAAATTAGTATTAAGAGTGCATTCAACAAAACTCGTATATTTTTCGGAAGCCGTCGAGTCCGATTCGCACTTGGTGGGTTTTTTGTATAGGAATTATTGCCCTTCAAGTCATTTTATTTTTCTAATAAGGTGCCTATTCTCAAAGTTATTTATATTTTTCTGCATATAATATTAGCATTTAATGACCAATAATAGTGCCTAATAAGATAAATTAGGAATAACTTTATGACGAACATAATTTATTTATATTAATTACCACAAGCAACTTTTGCCCAATCCTATTCAACATTATTAGTAGTGTGATATACTACGACATCAGTCACAAAAAACTTCAGTAGTAATATTCCTTTAGTTATAGTTAAAATTAAACTCAAACGAAGCGTTAATTTTACTTTTAAACACTGAAAAACTTGACTAATGAAGATTTATTAACGAAGAAATGAATCTATACAGGGTTATTTGTAATTAGCGCATCACCTCTTGCAGGCGGCTTCCTTTCATCAATCCCAATAACATTTGTTCTACGACTTTTTGCAAAACTTGATAATTAACACAAAAAAAAAAAAAAAAAAAACAAATTTGCGCGCTCTGTTATTTATAACTCTTTATTTTGTAAGAAGTTCCTAAACCGGTCGCCCACCCCCCATCGCTCGCGCGCCAGCCACGCCAGTTGCGTGCGCGTAGAGTAATGACCGTTCAGATGCACCTAATAAATTTGTATGGAAAAACTTATTTTTTTTTAAATATTAATTTTAATTATTCGTTGGTTAAATGTTGTTGGGATTGATGTAGAAAAGCTGCCTACAAGAGGTGATGCGCTAATTAGAAATAACCCTGTATATCGTGCATGCAAAATCGTGTCTTCGTATTCCTCATTTCTCTCTCCGATTTTAATTATTTTTGTCAATATAATAAATAATGTTTATGACATTTTGATTTTATTATTATTTTACTCAACAAATAACCATTTTATTTTTGCTTTATCTGATTAACCAGCGAACCATTTTCCTCGTACTAAAATTATAGAAATATCACCGAATACCTAAAATAGACTTAAAGTTATTGCGAACAACGTACGTGCAAGCTTGTAGCGCAGTCCTGGCGTTGGTCGCCTGATTAGTTAGCTGCGTGTTGTTATTCTGCTTTTATTAATGAATACTTCTAAGTATTGCTTATTTCCTGCCGCGTACTTCAAATTTGTGGTTTGATCTTCCAGCAGAGGTATTCCTGAAGGGCTATGACCCGGGACGTTTCAAATAAGAGCGTTACTCTATCTCAAACGAAGGCTAGCAACGGACCCACAATACAGATGTGATTGTAGGTGTATGACGGGTGAAAAAAGACCACTTCCGAAGCCTGAAACCATGTATTCTGGAGCCTCAATAGTAACTAAATTCACTAACAGTATACCCAGAAAACCCAATTCAAAAAAGTTATTATTTATTTATTTATTTATTTAAGACATACAAAACAGATAACAATCAAGGTAGTTCATAGTAGCTTGGCTTAGAATTATTAGGGATTGAAAAGTCATATTCGGCGCTTGAAATCATCGCTCACACATCAACAGTTGGTTCAGGTGCGATAATTTACATTGCAAATTAAATTAAAACCTTATTTAATTTGAAAGCATCGCAAAATCTGATAGTATAAATGCAATTTTGTACATTTACGTAAAAAAAAATTTTTTCTGTTAATCATAAAAACAATTTTTTTTTGCTCAAAACGTTACTAGTACCCCTCCAGCAATGTCCAGTTTTTATTTTCGGAAGCAGTTCTTTTACAACCCGTATGAGCTGCGGTGATCAGTTACCATCACGGGACCTGCCCGCTCGTTTTCTCAAATATACTTAGCAATCATTATAAAAAATATAAACGTGTATAGTTACCAATAGCCCTGGATACAGCCAGTTGTCCATTAACCCGCCAGGTGCCCCAGTACATCACGGTGCCGCCAGATGACTCTATTCGTTCTTTTTCATCCTACAACAAAATAATTTAGTTAAATTGTGAATTTAACTTTTACTGGTTTGGTTTGTAGTATGGAAAGATTATCGTACAAAGGTTATTAAATTTGAAATTAGTATATTTACTGTGAGTATGGGCATCGCTACTAATGACTACTTCATATAATACATTTTGAACTATTTTTTTAGGCATGCAAGTGTACAGGCAAAATACCTATCTTAAAAAGGATTACTGTGAGTATTTTATATTAATGTCAGCTTCAGAACTCTTTTTTGAGAAAAGGGTCTTGACGGACAGACAAGGCAGTGAAAAGGGTTCTTGTTTGGGAGCCTTTCTATATTTTTACACATAGTGTTAATTTCGGAATCCTATCATTAGACAAAAAACGTTATACAAAACTAATCATTTGACAAACAACGTTCGATAAAACAACGTTCGATAAATTTTAACTTGATAATTTTTTTATTCACTATTTTTTATTTTAATAACTATTTTGACAACCTCATCAAATGACAAACTTTCAAATATTATTTTATTTTTCTTTAAAATATTATTTTGCATACTAATCTGTTTACAACTATGTTAATTTACCTACAAAATAACGTTTGACAAAATGTATTGTTTAACAATTCCTTCAACAATACAGTTTTACCAAAATTTACTTAAAGAAATATAAAAAAAGACGTAGAAATCAGTCCTACGACAGTGGTCCTAGGTTTAGGTATCGAAGTCTAATAACAAAACAGTAAAACGAGCGATTATTTAATTTTACAAAGAGGTTATTAACAAAATATTTAATAAAAAACATATGTCAATACATAGGTTAGCGAGAAGCTAATTTATAAATATATAATTTAGCTAATTTATAAATGTGGTTAATTTATCAAGTAACAGTTTATCTCCCGTCAATTTATAAAATCACACTTTTTATAAACGTAAGACAAGTCAAAGGAATATTTTTGGTACGTTACTTTAAAATTTTAACAGTTTGAAAAGTAAAATACTCATTTGCAAAATGAGTATTTTGTCAAATAATGATTTGTGAAATAATATGTTTGCTAAATGAGAAATCCAATGATTGTTCTATGGTTATTTTTCAAATGATCTTTGTCTTTCTTGGTTTGGTAAAACATTAGTGAACCGTTAATTTCACTTAATTAAAAATTAAAGTATGTCATATTTTTTTTTAAATATTTCTCAACTTTCTATACTATAGGATGCTATTCTATACACAGATGTCCAGTGGTGTAAAATTTAATATTACATAAAATATTAATGAATTTTTCTGATACTAAAAAATTGGGGGTAATATACGTTTCTATTAGAGATGCGCCGAGTAACACTTTTGCCGAGTACCGAGTATTACTTATGTTATATCAAATTCCCAATTTCGCGCGCGTAAACAAGTACAAACGAACGCAAGTAGGGTAAACTTGCTTAATTCGTACCTGCGCCTAAATCGTACCTCGTCTATATCTCGGCTTAGGTAATATTTAGAAGAAAAATTGTTGGCAAATGGTGGACAGGGCACCAAATAAGGCATCATAATTTACATTTATTAAATTTTAAATACTGATTATTTTTATTACTGTTCCTTTAATTTTGTTTCAATTATATCTACCTAAATATATTGCTTTCTTTAAACAAAGTATATTACTTTTTTGGTACTCGGTACTCGGCATTAGTATACCGAGTTACTCGGCCGAGTAACCAAAAAACCTGCCGAGTACGAGTATAAACCGAGTACTCGGCCCATCTCTAGTTTCTATTAGTTTGACAATGTTTAAAATCAAATCGGTAATTACACAAATTACCCATAATACTAAAAATAACTCAAAAACTTTGCCAATGCAATTTTCATTGCCAGGGTATCGCACTATCTTGGACGATACAAATACAAACTTCGCACATGCAAATTTCGCATTTTATTTTTAGATTTATATAATTCTATGGGTAATATATTTCAAACATTATTGACGAATTTACCGAATAAGGTGTAGTGGCAATATTTAAAGTGGGCTGACTCGACCGGTGAAATACCACCGTCGCACAGAAAACCGACGTGAAGTAGGGACGATGGTCCTGCGTTTCGTTCGGTGAGTGCGGTATCCGGTACCCAATTTTCTCAAAGGCTCAGCAACACACCCCCAACACCCACAGTGTTGCGGGTAGTCATGGGGGCGGTGATCACTTGCCATACCGTGACCCGCATGCTCGTTTGCTTCCTATATTATAAAAAAAGGCTTCCCCTAGCCTCGTCCATTCCCCGGCCGTTCTAAAGACCCCGTCGCAGTTGAAGCCTCGGCAGTATAACGGCCACCTGTGTGAATGTACACGCAGCTCACCTCCCGGTGCGGCTTGTGCGCGCACACGAGCTGCATGAGGCGCATCCGCTTGGCGAGCAGCGCCAGCGAGTCGCCGGCCCACGCGGCCAGCAGCCGGCGCGCGCGCACGCACACCGCCACCGCCGTGCTGCCGCCGCACGCCAGCTGGGGACAAGTGCTGATGCATTAACACCGTCGTTTATTACGTACTAGTGCCCGTGACTCCGTTCGCGTGGAAGTCGGTTTCCCGTGGAAATGAGAAATTTTCTCGCGGTAAAAAGTAGCCTATGTGTTATTCTGATGTATACCTATATTACTGTAAAGTTTCATACAAATCCGTCCAGTAGTTTTTACGTGAAAGAGTAACAAACATCCACACATCCATCCATACATCCATAAGCTTGTCGTGCTTCGAAATAAAATTATAACAGATCCCCAGACTACCACACCGACTGCCACAAGGCGTAAAGTAGATGTAAAAAGCGCTTGTCATAAGTAATGCACAATGGACTGAGGAGAACCACAGAGGACGTCAGTCAAAATATGAACAAACTATCGATTCCTGCTTTCAAATAGTGAAAACATTTAAAAAATCAGTTAAGTTTACTTCCTACAACCAAATTTTTACCCGTTTATATTTTACTATGAATCTTGAGCACAAATAGGCATTGAGACAACGTGATCTAATACAACTGTACTCATATCATATTTTTAATTTTTTATAATTCAGTGTTACGGAAATGTTTAGTTTTAAAAAAGGCAGGAGTAGTTTAGTTAATAGAAACTGTTCAAAATAAGTCACCAGCACCATGTGACAGCATCGAGAGCAGTACCCATTCAGAAAATCAATTGACAATCGTTTTGTTCTTCCAATGCTTACCCCCTGATTACTCTTCCGCACGAACTCGGCATCGGTCCTCAGGAAGGCGTCCCTGATGGCCCTCTGCAGGTCGGTGGTGAAGTGCGGACTCTCCAGCAGGTACTGGTGGAGGTGCACGGCGCAGTAGATGGCGGCCGCCGAGCCGGCGTGGCCGTCGTACACCGCGTAGAAACTGGTCGGCTCTGTCGTCTGGGTAGGGAGGAAAGTCTTTGGTAAAGGAGATGTAGAGGAGAAATAGAGGGTAGTATAATAGTAGGTATTGAAAACAGGATAAACAGTGGTTAGAAATCAATATGATTAGGGTTTAACATGGGTTTAAAGTAGTTTAGTACGATAAATATAGGAATCGAGGGGATATTCTGCTTTGAATTCGTAAAATTTTCGCAAATCAAATATTCATAAAATGATGTGTGTATAATTCATTTTCGCGTCGAATCTAGTGACAACTTTAAACAGTAATAACAATTTTCTCCAAGAAACTCTTTTATTTCTAGTTTATAACGTAAGTACATTTCTTTTCGATTCTTTCGAAATTTTGCTAAGTAAGAAAAACCAGCGTGAGGTTCTTTTTTAACGATTTTCAATTAATTTCTTTAACGAGTGTCAACATACCCTTCAGGAATAAAAATAGAAAGTATTTTTTACTCATTCTGTCGGCGAATCAATACTATACGTCAAATATGATTCACGGATGAACCATCAAGACATCGAAGGAAATGACAAATAGATTCGATCGATGATTCAACCAATTTTTTTCTACATTCAATCACTTATTTACCAACAATAACATTCATAACAAACCTCAACCCCAAACAATTCTTCTAAGTTGCTAATCTGTACATGTCTGTCCTCCATGACCCGCCTGGAGTTCCGTTCTGCGCAGGAGACGGTCAGCAGTTCCTTGTAGGAAGGCTGCGGGGGCGCGGGGAGGGTGTCCAGCTTGGAGTTGTCGAGGTAGCGGAGACAGATGGCGTTGGCGCGCGCGGTCACGGCCTGCATTAGGCGGAGGGCTTCGTACACTGAAAGTAAATAAATTGATTATTTGAATTTTCTACGGAGGAAAAATATGTGATATCTATTCGGTTTTCTTGTAAGGTATTTTCATTATCGCAGCATCACAAACTTATATTTATACAAGAGCACTATTTTAATGCCTTGATTGGTTTAATATATGGAAATAGGTCCTTATTACTGTTAAAGTAGCCTAAGGCTACTTTGTAGTTATTTTGACATTTAGTGCTTAATGTTAAGGAATGGTTATGTGGTGTCGTATCGTTTACTTTTTGTTGATCTAAAAATATATATTTCATTTTTTTCTGATTTGTTAAACAATCAAATATTACATCAGGATGAAATCATAATTTTCTATAACATTGCTATATGTATGACGCTGAAATCATTTTTATTTTATTTTATATTAACATCAAAAAAACAAAAAAATATTCCATAAACCTTATTTATCGCGGTGAATACCTGTCAAATTGTTCACCTACAAATCGATAATAATGAATATGTATTGCGGTAAGTAGTTCAACATAAAACAGCCGTCTTGTAATTATTTTTTACTACATTACTTGAAACCGGCGGTACCCTATTATTAACGAGTTATTAGACCAGATAATGTTGAGCAACAAACTAACATTGTGCGATTATGTACACTGTGACATAATAATGTAAACAAATAGACTAGCGTAGATGTTTACTGTTGAAGGTTTTTTTGTGATTTTATATTTTTTTATTAGTGTACGGCACTAAATCAGCGTAGGTAAGTTTCGGAAACACTTAAAAAACTAGTCAAAATCTTCAAGAGTTGTGACAGATTGATTGATACATATGCAATAAATGTCACTATAAATATTTCCAAATACCATCTGTTTCATAGATTTGTGTAATTCTAATAATTCTCCCTATAAACTTTGACAGTTCTGACACATAGTGTGATAGACTTACGTTTCCAAAATATTATTACCTACCGACTTTACCTCAATTAAACAATTTAAAAAAAAGTAAATAGAATAAGCTGCCTGAAAGCAAATAGGTAGGTACTTCATTTATGTCGGATTCATTTATTATCGTCCGCAGCATCACTCGTTAAAGTAAACACCATAATTATTTTTTTATTAAATAAATTTATTTATGTCACTCTCTGATACCTAACGTAACTTTCTATTTGTAAAAGTAAAGTAATTTTAAAATCGATTTATGAGTTTCAGAGATTACCTACTACCTACATTCATCAAAATCGGTTACGTTGTTCTGAAAGGGTTAAGAAACAAAGTGGGGACGACAATTTTAACATTACTTAACAAGATTCATAGTTCTTTAATAAACAAATTATTACCTGATTCATCGGGTTTGAAGCCAAACTCTTGTGGCGCTTTTTTCGATGCTTTTCGCACGTCGTCTAAGATGATGTGCCGCAGGGCCGTCAGCAACGTGGAGGGACATTGTCTGAAGATATCAACGTATAATGGTTAGACAAAATAATATACATGAAGCAGTTAGGTAATAACGCTAATAAAACAAAATACAACCAAAAAAGGAAAGTTATGACAATTTTTTACTCTTTTGATATTGTTTTACTAAAAGAAACACTTGTGATTGCGAAATAATAATAAACAGACAACTAAACATACTAAATCTTATAGCCACAAGAAGTAAGCAATGTTAATTTGGCCAAATAAATTCACGATAGTCATGTTACATTTAACAATAGCTATTTATTGTTAGTTACATTCCTTACATATTTAAAAACTTTCGGTAACGTAATAAGTAAGGTTAGTGTATTTCGCAACAGTTGATTTATGAGTCCAATTAATTTTTAAAATAACATTGTAGGCAGACAATAGGTACTGTGCGCCGATGTTTTTAAATTTCGAAACAAAAATTTGCATTCAAACTGCGACTAAATCTGTTAGGTGTCTGTAGAAATATTCAGGTTTTTTGCGTAATCCTGCGCAAACAAAGTAAAGTCTAACTAAGGAACAGTGACATGCTAGTGAGCGACAACTTTCGAAATATTCTTAAAACATCTAAATTTCAGTTTGTCTCATAGTTATTATACTACAGCCCATCCAAAGAACTTACGAGTTTGCTCAATTTTTTTTACTGGATTTAATCAACAGATCTAATAAAATCGAATCTAATCTCCCTTAAGGCGCGGATACTAAACTCATCAGCATTGAATAGTAGGTAATGAAAATAACTGATAGACAAAACAAACAGATCGGACGTTAAACTTCAACACATTAGTTAGTTTCCTCTCTTGTGCCGTAACCCCATGCATGTCCCGATGTTAGTGTGGTTGTAAAATAAAATGCGGACGTCTCTCCTCTCCTTACAATACATAAAGAGGGCACTGCCCTGCCCTGACGAAAACAGACGGAATTACTGCTTGTCTACGGAGAAATCTATTCTACAATGATTACAGGCCGACTGTGATCTACAGATATGATTTAGGTAATACATTTTTTATTTTGCAGTTTGGTTTGGAGCTCATTTTTATTTTTGTTGCAATTAAACAATATTGACAATCGATTAAGAAAAAGCTTTATATAAAACTTTTAACGTAGTTGCAAATAATTATAATCCAATCTCAGTTCTTGTGATAACAGTCAAAATTTACGTCACGTTATGATAAAAATAGCTTTATTTTCATTTAGATGAGTGGTGCACTCCCTCATTTTCAACATATGATGTTGGTGAGTGCAATGACTCGAGTCATCATGTCTGTAGTTCTGAATTATCACAATAACATCCGCACAGCACTACCCACACGCCTCTCTACGTGCGGTAATTAAACTGTTCGCTGTAGGCGAATGCAGCTTTCCTTTCGCAAGCCTTAACTTTAGCGAAGCCATCGACACAAAATATAGGTAACTACTGTGACTCAGCAGGCAAAAAGATTCGTCTCGTGGGCTTATGTGCCAACTACAGTATTAGACGTAGCCCAGATACCATGCTAATGACGTAATTGGTAGACAACAAACGTAATTCACAGTCAAAACGCCTAGTAGATCGAACAATTATTGCTGATGACCTAAGTTGATAGTTTGCCAAGCTGGCACTTATCTGCGGCAAGTGCATGTTTTAATACGAGCTCTTATAATAATAAACATAGGAAGTAAACAAACAAATAACATGACGTGTCTAGTTAACAGACATACATTATAATATTTAAAGCATTTGAGATTTAAAAGTCTGAAAGTAAAGTATAACTGTTTGAGTAGGTTTAGGATAATCAGATGGCACATCAAAGAATTACCCAATGAGTGGTCATCGCCTCGACGACCACGTAACATAATTCACGCTCACGCTTGGCTGTTGCTCTAAATAATAGAATTGTAGCATTATACCTGCTACGTATATCTACGTTTATATGGAGGTAAATTAAATGTGATACATCGCACCAATTAACGGATTCATTCACCAACTAAAATAACGATTAAGAATCAAGAGTGTGTGTAGGGTAGCATTTGTATTGTAAATTTGTAATACAAGGCAAAAGCCGAACCCATATCTTCGGAAAAACCCATTTATTCGTTCAAGCTTAAACTACTATCGATTGCTTTAGTTATAAAAGTCGTACTGTAAGTGACTATTAACCTATCACATATGGAATTACGTACGCTTTCTTATGTGAACAATCGTAAAATCTTTCCAGTCTAGATAACTATAATGTGATTAGATAAGGCAAACCTTAAAGTAAAATATAATTGCGTTCGAGTATTGAGGTCTATATGTGTACTTGTTTACATAACTTTTATAAGTGGAATAACATAACTATTTTAAAACAGATAATAAAATATGTGTACCTTCATCACCAAAGTTCAGTAATGTCAGTGTACCTTTAGAGGTTTTATATAGGTACTATTAATAAATTGCGTAACGCAATGGAAAATAGAAGAATAATTACATCGCTAATGTGATAATATCTCTATGAAGGTACCACTGACCATTTAATGATTTACATAGCGGATGTCCAAACAAAACGTATCCAAATTAGTTGAAAATGATTACTATGCATAGGGAACTGCCTTTATGATAACACTATTCGCAGCCTGATATGATTGATAGGCAAATAAAGTGCAAGAGTGATAACCGCGAAAGGTTCGCGATAAACACCTTTGTTTAAGCGTTTTGGTAACTCATAATTTGGTCAAATATAACTTACTAAGTAAAACGTTGTTTTAATTTGTTGTTATAATGTCAAGGTAGAGCCTCTTTTTGCAAACACGTAATCTGAATGTGAAATTTAACATTGAATAGGAATAATAGTAGGAATGAACTTCAGTTAATAAGAATCAGAAAAGGCTTTTACGATTTAGGAGAAACTTTAAAAATGCATTCTAAACAATACGAAACGATACACCTGAACAAATGGCGGGCAAGCTGGTCCTACGAAGCCTTACAGGTGATTGACCTTTTGCAAACGATCATTGGTTCGATGGAGCGGAAGGGAACCACGTCCAAACTCTCCTGAGCCCTTCCATGTCCCTTTTGTTATGATTTATGCAAAAGTTTGAGTGATTGTGCAATTGATACGTCATCAAAGATATTTTGAGTACGACAATTGCTTTAATTAGGTTAATCGTAATGAATTACGCAATAAAAAACCGTAAAGGATAATCTAGTAATAGGATAGTTACAAAAAAATATGTTTTTCCCATCTAAACCATTGTGTAAGATATTTTGACATGTTAATTTTAAAGCCCCTGTAAAGTACTACAATGTGAAAATCTCTACTTCAAGTTAGATATCATATTTTCTTAATTCTTAGTCTTAACCAGTTGCATACATAATTTACTAAAGAAATAACTAGGGGTCCCTAGACTGAGAGTGGTATTTTGTTTTAAGAAGAGAAAAAAAAAGTGATGGTTACAAAGTTATATTAATTTAATGATGTTTTGAAAACTAAATCATTCACAGCATTTTAATAAACCTTTGCAAAGTGATAGATTATATTAAAGACAAACTTTGGGAGACACAGATATGTATTTTTTTGTTTACTTTGTTATACGGGTAACTGATTTCCAAAATTAGTAACATGAATGAAAATATAAATTTTAGACATAATTTTGAAAAGGATAATGTCTGCTTTTGAATAGACTATTGAAGGTTGTGAGTGCACTCACTATTATATAAATAAATGAATGGATAAAACATGATTTTGGTTAAAAATGATTTAAAAAATTAAGTTAAAAGGTTTGACATTGATATCGTCACAATTAACGTTTAAAAGGTTACAAATAATAATATATCCACTAGCTTTGTTTCCTCAATAATAAAATTTCAACTAGAGAAGGTCAATCTGACAATTAAATTGTACAAAATTAAGTAGACTTTTACCCACTTAAATAACTGAGCCAATAAGAAGTTTCGGACACAAAATTATACTATCCAAAAAGAACAAAAATATCTTCTATACATCAATTTTGGACGCACCTAGAATTAAATTGCTACTTATTTAAAATATTTACTATGTAAAATAGTTAAAATGACAATGAATAGGTATAAAAAGTTACTATAGACAACTACTACTATGTAGAACTATGGGACAAGTAGCAAGCAATTGTTTAGTTTATTTATTGCTCAAATATCTAAAAATATTAAAGTTACTTATTAACTAAAATACCAGCGAAAAACAAGAAAAAAACGGATCTATTACCTACCCTATTTTAAAAACACTTTTATTAAACTGTTATAAAATAGAAGCCTTACATTTATCAAAATGTACTTACTTTTGCGACAAGTACTGTGTAAGCCAATGAATCACCTCTCCCGGCAATTCTGATTCTGTGATAGTGTACCCTGCTATCTGAACAGGCAACTGGTCTTCGGGATCCACAGTTGCTGCAAAGTACTCAAAAAACATCCGATAGTTCGTCAAATAGTCTTCTCTGTCACCCATAATTAAACAATATAAAAAAATCACTGGTCAAAACTTCGATAAAATCAACAAAAACAGGAAAACCTGATTACACTTGTAAACTACAAATAAACCTTTCCAGGCCAATATTCTGAATATCACAAATAAATCACTGAAATTTATGTAATATTCTCCTTAACTACACAATTAATGAATAGTTTGTTATTTTGTATATTTGAACCAAAACAACAAATTCATTTCGGATTTCGATCTACCTCATTCACTCACGCACGTCAACTACAAACTACATAGACTAAATTTTATCACTGGACGGATTGTTGACAACTTGATAGTCTTTAAAATGCAGATACTAGCGAACGTAGTGGTAAATTTTAGAACTATTATTTTCTCAAACGTGATCATTACCATCCTCGATACAAGTATGGCAAGGTTTAGCGGCTGTGTCTAGTTAGTGCCAATCAAAACGGTTATGGTAACTTCTTAGATTTACGCGATCATTATTACTTGAAATTAAACTAATATAACGGGTTTTTACACTTACTTACTTTTATGCTTAAAGACCTGACAGCGGAAGACATACTATCGGTTGCGATCGCTTTACTTCTGTTGCTTTTACTTCATATCAAAATTTACAACTTTTCTTTTTTTTACACTTTATTTTTGTAAGCGTGTGAGAGCGATTGCGGTTGATTAAATACGCGAACAGATTTCTAGATCTGGATGATAAAATACTAAAAGAGTTTTTATAAAAATCTGTAATACACTCCTATTCCATTTATGAACCACCTTTAGTGGGGTAATTTGTTTTAACGTAGTTATGTTATGCAATAATACACGCCATCTACATTTCATTCAACATTTTAAAAAATTGTTATCGGCTTTACCATCTTATAATTATTCTGTGTCATTGTCCCACCCTAATTCAATACAACTGTAACCATCAAGCGCATTTTGGTAAATTTTCAAGCGCTCGATTAGGTATTTGTCATTAGGGGATATTCATGTTTTTTTTTCTTGCCTTAAATTAATAGTTTACGACATTATAACATAGAAAAAAATATAAAAAAATCTTCAAAATACTCTAGATATTTTTAAAAACGAAATTTAAAACATTGAAAAAATTAGAGCAGTTGAAACGCCGCCATTTTGCGCGCGCTTTGCGTGACGTCACACGACACGTCCAGTGGGACTTTACTATGAACTTTTCAGTTATTTCATACATATTTACAGTTTTAATAGCTTTAAAACCATGGCAGAAGCCAAAAAATGATCTTATAAGTATTGCATAGTACCGGAGTGCACAAATACTATTCGAAAAACACCCGAGAAAGTGTTTTTATCGTATTTCAAGTGATGCGAAAATACGAAGACGGTCGTGTAAGGTGATGAGAAGGGATAATATATCTCCTAAATCTTGTTCATATTGTTGTGAAGATCATTTTAACGAAAGTATACTTTATTTATATACAGCTTAATGTGAATTAGTAAAAAGTAAGTTTTGCATTAGCTATTGAACATTAGAAAATTCGGTATAAAATTAACCTACCTTATAAGAAAAGATCAGTAGCTTTAACTTTCTATTAAAACTTTATTCCTGTTGTGGTTTTACGAATTTTTATGGTTGTTGATTTATTCCAGGTAAAGGAAGATACAGAAAATTATATTGAATACAATTTAATAAAAGAGCACGGAGAAAAATGTTCTCTACGGTTGAAGAAAGGAGTTTTGCCTCATATATTTTTGTGTCAATATGTAAATGTTTTGGTGTATTTTAAGTAAACTGCTGTGTGCGTTTATGAATAAAAATCTATATTATGGTCTTAAATATACTATGAAACATCCTCTGATCTCTGCGCTCGTATAATCGGGTTTCGAAGCTGTCTGCGCGCCTACGTCTTTTCTATAGCAATACGTCTCAACTACATATTTGGTCTAGTTTTTGTTTCTTTTCTTTGTATAACTTCACTTGCCAACCAACCGTTGAACACGCAACATCAAATTGTAAACCTTATTAAATCTAATATCAAAGAAGAATCTGGGGTTGTCATTTGCTACACCACCACAACCCACATCGCGCCTTGGAGACGCGACAGACCGACGCTATCATAAATGCACCTGTTCTCGGTAGATTGTTCTAATGTGCTATGACAGAACCAGCTTCAGTCATCGCCAAAGATTCACTACCAATCTAAACTAAACTTCATTACAAGCAGCACAAGAATATAGATTAAATTTATTTATTTTTTTCACAAAAACTTGTAAAACAGTATAAGTTTCGACGCTGATGAATGCAATGTCGTGTCAGATGACGTCACATTACGTTCGACAAATGGTGGCGCGTTTTGGAAGTTTGAATTTCGCGCCCTTATTTTGCACTTTTTAAATATTATTTTAGGGGTTTAAATAATAAATAAATTAAAAAAAAACTTTTGCATTATAATATAACGATAATAAGTATTCAAGAAAAAAATATTTTAGGCCATTTAAAATTTTATGCATATCCCCTTTTCGCTCGAAATACGTACGAGCAAAGTATTGGAAGTTTCATGTGTTGTGTATTAAATATTGTACTCGACGCTCCCAACGATATGGCATGCCAACTTTAAGTATTTAATTTAGCCAATTAAATTTTTTATTTGTTTAATCGGACTGCGTTCCATTTTAAGCTTCCAGAGAGAAAAATCATGAGGGTTGTGTTTTGGTGAATGTGAAGTGAATGTTTGATTCTACAATTTAATAGTTTTTAACAAGAACAACAGAAGTATAGTATTTGACCAAGAATCCAAAAATGCCTTAGGTACTGGCTGGACAGTGATTAAATCTGAGTATAAATTTACGGCCATAAATACCTTACCTATAGTAAAGCATTGGACTTAACACTAGGCGACTACTTTAAATACTTACATATTTAACGACATAGAAATTCAAAGGTGCTTTGTTTTGAGTGCGTGGGTGAATAAATAAACGGAATACCTACAACCTCTGTGGCGCAGCGGTATGTATACCGGGCTGTAAAGCGGATGGTCCCGGGTTCGATCCCCCTGGTCGAGCCAATTTTGTAAAATATGTTTTTCGACATACCTAGGTTCGTGTCTGGGTGTAACTAACTAGGTTCTCCCCTAGACCATTGTGTGGTACACCTATAACACAAGCGCTTACTGCGCTTACTTACTTTAGGGCCACAGAATTGGTAGGTATGTTAGTCTGGAGATTTATTTTATTTATTTATTACCTACCTACTTAGTTTTTCGTTGAAATGAAATGATTTTAGATAAGAACCTTATGAAATCCTTTCATCATTACATAGTATAAATCTAAGACGCTAATTCTGTCTGTTTGTATATTTGGCTGATAACTCCTCTTTAAGTACGTAACGGATTTAAATGCGGTTTTCTCCATATTTTAGGGTATTTATTCATTTAAATTTGTAAATAAAGAACGTTTTGAAAAAGTTTTATTAAGTTAGCAAAAATGCACGGGTTCGCGAGCAAGTCGGCTAAATTACACCATTGCGAAGCGTGGGCGGGTCACTAGTATATTATAAATGCGATAATGAGAATCCTTTTTACTTTTTTTCTGAAAGTTGCGCTTTTACATCGAACTGCTAAAACGATTTTAATGAAAATAAGGAATACGTAAGTAAGTCTCATTCCAAGGGAAAATCACTTTCATTTATTTACTTACACCGAAGTTGAGCCTACGCAGACCAAGTCACGGTTACAAACTACTTTCAGATAAATTAGCGATCAACTGCATGTTAGGCTTTGGGACTGAGGCAGTAACAAATCAAATGTAACAAAAGAGATTAGGAAATAACGCATGTTAATAGGAATGTGGCGAAATGCCACGTACCCACAGCAAATCTAGAGCTATGCGCTGTAGGTCTATGTGATAGAAAAAATAAGTAACTAATTCAATTCACTAATGGCGACAAGTTTACTCTAACTTTGCTTTTATTTAATAATGTGTGGTGTAAACTAATTGTACATAATTGTCTAATACAATTACTAAATAAGTGGAGCATGTGCATGTGGCCTGGGGAAGATAATAAACTTTATTAACTACTGGTGTGGTAATTTACTAACTAGGACCCTGTCAGTTAGCACGGCATTTGAACAAACCGCCGGTTAATCCCGGCACATTGGTGACCCCGACGATAGATACTGCCGTCAAGCTACGCACGCATCTTCCACAATATTTCCTGCCTGCACGCTACTAGTTTGCACATGATATTGGTGAGGCAAGGTGTACCAGCATCCAAATCAGGGAGGTAGACACAATTTCTAACCATCATCATCAAAATCATCGACGGATTAACAACTTCTGACGTCGAGTTCGTTTATTAGAAGACAGGACAAAGTGTTTTTTTGAGTGGTTTATGTGTCAACGTAAGTTTTTAACAATTACACGAACAATTTAGTGCAGTGGATCAAACTTTAAAACATTTTAGTGTTTAGAATACTAATAGCTTTGTAAATTTGTTTAGATATTATAAGATTGTAAATTTTTACTTTGGTAAATAAATTATTATTATTATTATTATTTTTCTTTATACTTTTATTTTCTCCCTTGGTTAGAGGATTTAAGTTAATAGATAGGACATGCGGGCCTCAGCCAAGCTTGTCCGTTTCTACATATGTTGGAACGTGAGTGATGACGTTGATGATGTCGCAAGGAATTTGCGTGCGATACGACAAGTGTTAAGAATACTTGCTTTTTGTAGAAGAAAGAGAGTATACTTTGGCATGTTTAGAAGATTTAAATTAGTCGGTAAAGTTTTAGGGACGACTCCAGTGGTTGAAATAATGATTGGGACGATGTGAACCCTATCTACTTGCCATTGGGTTTTTAATTCGATCGATAAATCCGTATACTTCGACATCTTTTCTGTATTTGTAGACAGGAGGTTGTGTGTGTTACATACAGCAATGTCAATAAGGAATGCAGTTTTATTTGTTTTATCTAAAACGGTTATATCAGGTCTGTTATAATGAATGGTTTTATCGGTAATAATTGTTCTATCCCAGTATAGTCTGTATTGATTATTTTCTAAAATAGTGTTTGTTTGGTATTTATAATAGGCAGTAGTTTGTGTGATTAATTTGTATTGAAATGCTAAATTTTGGTGAATGATGGCTGCGACCTGATCATGCCTATGTTTATAGTCCGTTTGGACGATGGATTTGCACGCTCCAGTAATATGCTGTATGGTCTCGGAGCTGCTATGGCATCGCCTACATAGGTCAGTTGGTAGATTGGGTCTGCGTATGATATATTTCTGATAGTTCCGCGTATCTAGGTATCACCTGGTCTTGAATGGCTACCATAAAAGCCTCTGTCTCGGGGAAGAGTTCACCTCGCCGTAGCCATGCGTTCGACGCGTCCTTGTCGACATGAGGTTGGCATAAATCGGCTCGGTGTCTCCCGTGCAGAGACTTTTGTGCCCAATTATTAATTTTAGTTTGTATGTCAGTGATTTTTTCATTTATTTGTATATTACTATCGTGTAAATTGAGAGGGGTAAATTTAGTGTCTAGAGTAATAATATGTTTGTGTAATTGTGATGTATCGGCTTTGTTGTAAAAATATTTTCTTAACGAGGTGATTTGTTTATTGTGTAAGTTTTTGATGTCAATCAGGCCAATGCCGCCCTCCCTTCGAGGTAATGTTTGTCGTTGTGTGCACGATCGAGGGTGGTGCTTACGGTGTGTCGTCATATATGTGTTTACAATACGTTGTAATTTTACTAGATCTGTTTGTGACCATTTTACTATACCAAAAGAATAGGTTAAGACAGGTATTGCATATGTATTAATTGCTTTAACAATGTTGCAGGAATGTAGGTGAGATTTGAGTATGCTATTTAATCTAAATTTAAACTGTTTTATGAGTTCTGATTTTGTAGTTTTGTGGTGAATCTGACGCGACTGGTGAAATCCGAGATACTTATAGGTATTGTGCTCATCCATCGGTTCAATAGTCTCGCCTGTGTCTAATATGTAATAGTCAGGTTGAACTTTACCTCGATTTATAGAATTAATTTTGCACTTGTCTACGCCAAAGTGCATGTGAATGTCTGTTGAAAAAGTTTGTGTTATATCAGCTAAATCATTTAAATCGGTTTTATTATTTGCATATAGTTTAATGTCATCCATATACATCAAGTGTGACAGAGTGTGACTGGAATTACTGGACTTAAGGTCTAACCCAACCTGAGATGTGTTTAATAACTCAGATAACGGATTGAGGGCGAGACAAAACCAAAGAGGGCTTAACGAGTCACCTTGGAATATCCCTCTTTGAATTTTTATTGCATCTGATGATAATGTTGAATTGTTATGTTTTAAGTGTAGTTGTGTTTGCCAAAGCTTCATTACTTCTTGTAAAAATACTATCAGGTGGGGATGAATTTTATAGTGTTTTAAAACATACGTGAGCCAGCTATGGGGAACAGAATCAAAGGCTTTTTTATAATCTATATACATAGTGTGCATATTTTGTTTGCTGGTGAGTTTTTGTTTCATAACTATTGCATCGATGGTGAGCTGTTCTTTACACCCTTGACTGTTTTTTCTGCACCCTTTTTGCTGTTCAGTGAGAATGTTATATTGATTTAGATGTTTGTATATCAATTCGCTAATACACCCTGTAAGAAGTTTATAAAATGTTTGAAGACAGGTGATGGGACGAAAATTTGACGGATTTGTGGTGTCCGAGGCTTTGGGTAGCATGTATGTGATTCCTTTTGCTAAAAAAGGCGGTATGGTGTTTGGTGATTTTATGAACTGACATATATGGCTATGAATAAATGGATGGGTACTAGAAAACTTCTTGTACCAGAAGTTGTGAATGTTATCAGAACCGGGTGCCTTCCAGTTATGTGCTCGATTAAGGATGTTTATGAATGTTTCTACTGGAATATTATCTAGCTGCATTTCACCAATATGTGATGTATCTAGTAATTTTGGTATCCATTCCGCACTATTATTGTGACTAAGGGGATTTTCCCATACACTGGCCCAAAAATGTTGAATTTCATGTAATGAAGGTGGCCTAGAGTTGTTATTTTGAGATATAGGGGAACGCAATTGTCTATAGAATTGTTTTTCATTGTTTCTGAAGTTTGAATTTTGTTTCTTACGTTCTGTACATAAAAGATATCTTTTGAGTCTTGTAGAAGTTACATTTAGTTTTTGTTTTAAAGTATCCAGAAATTCTGGTAACTGAGTGTTAGGATTTTCGTGTGATGAGTGTGTCTGATAATTTTGAACTATGTATTCGACTGTTGCACATACCCTTGGGTTTCTATTTCCTAATATGAATTGTGTTAGTCTACCTATTTCTCTTCTATATTTGTCTACCTTTTTTTCTAGTCTTCTTTGCCATGCAGGCTTTCTGTATCTTTTATTTGTGCCTAATGAGACTGTAAATTTTGTTCCGTTTACAAGTGCAGCAGTGTAAGCGGCTGTATAAATTATAGTGTGAAAGTCTTCAAACGTTTGATCATGGTTTAGTAGTTTAGGTATAATTTTGGTATCAATATACAATATCGTTTGTGATAGTTTTTTAGATGATTTTTGTTTTGGTATAAAGGGACGGGTTTCTGGGTTAGAGTTCTTAAATTTCTCAAGTGTTTCGTAAAACTTTACTTCAATGTTATCGTCTAAATCTAAATTGTTAGTTGGTTGTATTGGTTCGTGGTCCGCATAAATATTTATATCATTTGGGAGAGGTTCTGTTTGCAAACTGTTACTATTTTCTTGTATAATTGTTGACTCGGTATTGATTGTGAATTCGGTATTTGATGCTAAATAATTGGCTACTTCGGTTCTAATTTCATTCATTCTAATGTCATCAACCATTTTATTTTTGAAAATTATACGTCGTTGATCAGCTATTCGCTGTTCTGTAATATGTGCTAACTGAGGATGTTTATTTAAGAAATTGTGATGTAATTTTTGACGATATGCTGTTTTATTTCTTTCAAGATCAGTCACTTCTAAATAACAGCGAACGATATCTTCATTGATCTCATTAGACCACCTCATTCTACTATTATTTTGATTTCCTGTTGATTGTGATGAACTTGTAAGTGTATTTAAGGATAAACTACTAGCGGGTTGAATTAAACTAGATGTTTCTAAGCTTGATGCAACTTCTGTTCTTATTTGGTCACGTATTTCTAGTGTTAAATAATGTTTCATGATGATTTGTCGTCTTTGATCGCCTATTCGTTGCCGTGAAGCTTGCATTTCGGGAAATTTATTTGTAAATTCTTGATGTAGTGTGCCTAGGTAATTATTTAAATTTGTTGTTTCACATTTTGTCACTATCAGATATGTGCGCCACAGAAAACTGTTATGTTCAAAAGTCCATTTTTTCCGCGCACGAGATGTAGCAGCAGTGAGTATTATTATTTTTATAACTTTATATAACCCTTATGTAAAAATATATCTTTTTAACCTTTCATTAACCTTTCTGCATGTTTTTGTTGTAATGTGCCTACCTGTTTGTGTGTTTGTACATGTTTTATCTTTTTGCCAAATTTTCTAGTGAATGCAACTTTTTCATACTTATAATTATTTAAGCTATACAGCCTGCCAATTTTGTAATATACATAAAACTAACTACTTTGTACTAAAGTTTTAGAAAATAAGTTGTTGCAATACTTTAATTTTGCCTACCTATTTTATACATTATTTTATATTTTATTTTTATTGCAAACTTTATTTTATTTGCATATTACAATTATACAATTTGCATATACAATTGTTTATTAACATAGTGTGTGGTGGGTTGTGAGCTTTGGTTAAGTGGTGGTTTTGAATTTTAGAAATTTCTACTCCGTCACTGAGCTTCAAACTTCAGCATCTTAGTTCCGGGTGAAGTTCATATTCTTCCTACCATGGCAGAAAAAGATCTACAGAAGCAGCTGCAGGAGCTTGAGGAACGTATTGTTTCCCTCTCCTCCTCGGATTCCCAAGTATGTGACATCAAGGTGAAACTTCCTGCATTTTGGTCCGATAGACCTAAGTTATGGTTTGCTCAAGCCGAGGCACAATTTGACATCTGTGGCATTAAAACTGATGCCACAAAGTTTGGTTATGTTTTGTCTGTCCTGGATACCAGGATTGCTGCAGAGGTTGAAGATGCAATTGTTAATCCTCCTTCCGGTGACAAATACAAAAATCTTAAAAATGAGCTAATATCCAAACTGTCAACTTCCAGGACGCAACAAATTCGCCAATTGCTGAGCAACGAGGAGATGGGTGATAGAAAGACGACGGCTTTCCTCCGCCACCTCCGCTCCTTGGCTGGTACCGAGATGGGTGATGACAGCATATTGAGGGAACTCTGGATGCGTCATCTCTCTCCTGAGGTACAAAGAATTTTAATTGCTCAAAAAGACCTGTCACTCGACAAGGTGGCTGAAATAGCTGACGCTATAGCAGAGACGCCTTCAGCTCCAGCTGCGTCCGTACACGCTGCTAGCACCTCGTCGAGTGACTTAAGCCAAATACTTGAACGATTAGACCAACTATCGAGGAGAGTTGATGCACTGACCTTGGAACGTCCTAGACGCTCGCGATCGACGGCTCGCTCGCAGTTTAACTCCCGGTCAACCAGCAAGTCTCGTGACCGATTATGTTGGTACCACAAGCGATTTGGTCTCAAAGCAACTAAATGCATTGACCCCTGCTCCTGGCAAGGCAAGAAGGAGGGAAACTTCCACAACAATCAGTAGAGGCGGCATCTGATTGTTTTAACCACAGCCGCCGTTTATTTATAAAAGATATACAGTCTGGCCATAGATTCCTAATCGATACTGGCTCGGATTTAAGTTGTTTCCCGCGACATTTACTTAAAGGTCAATATAAACCTACCCCATTTGATGTTCGCGCGGCTAACGGTACAGTCATAAAAACATATGGCCCAATTCTTTTAAAATTAAATCTAGGCCTACGACGCGAATTTAAATGGAATTTCGTAATTGCAGATGTTGGTGCACCTATAATTGGCTCGGATTTCCTTGCAGAACATTACTTGATGCCGGACTGTCGCAACCAGAAACTTCTGGATGGGCGTACAAACATGTCTGTAGCCACTATTATTGCTAAGACCAACCAGCCAAGCGTCAAGACGATTGTTACCGAGTCACCTTTCTCTGAGGTGTTGCTGGAGTTTCCAGAAATCTTGCGACCACCTGGGCTACCACGCACCGTAAAACACTCCACTGTGCACCACATAATCACAACGGATGGGCCCCCTGTTTCGTGCCGCCCAAGAAGACTCGCCCCACAAAAGCTGCAGGCTGCAAAGAAGGAGTTCGAGGAGATGATTAGCATCGGAACCGCTCGTCCTTCCAGCAGCCCGTGGGCGTCTCCGCTTCACATGGCGCGCAAGGCAGAGAGCGGCTGGCGTCCCTGCGGCGACTACCGCGCGTTGAATGCCAGAACCGTTCCAGACCGCTACCCCGTCCGCCACATCGGGGATTTTGCTCACAACCTAGCTGGCGCTACGGTCTTTAGCACTATCGACCTAGTGAAGGCTTATCAGCAAATCCCAGTACATGATGACGATATAGCAAAGACGGCTATTACAACACCTTTTGGGTTATTCGAGTTCCCGTTCATGACCTTCGGCCTGCGCAACGCTGGCCAGTCATTCCAGCGCTTTATGGACGAGGTCGTGAGGGGACTCGAATTCTGCTACCCGTACATCGACGACATCCTCATTTTCTCTCGCACACCTGAAGAACATGCCGAACATTTGCGCATCCTGTTTCAGCGATTAAGAGACTATGGTGTCGTCGTGAATCCGTCTAAGTGCGTACTTGGTGCCGACACCGTAAAATTTCTCGGTTACCAGATCAGCAAGGAAGGCTCTAGCCCACCTCCTGAGAGGATTGAAGCTCTACGGAATTTTCCCTTACCCAAAACGGTTGAGGGCCTCCGTAGATTCCTTGGAATGGTTAATTTTTACCGTAGATTCCTTCCAAATGCTGCAAAATTTCAAGCTCCACTGATCGACTCCTTAGCAGGTACGAAGCTGAAAGGCGCTAAGCCTGTACCTTGGACGCCTGAACTAGAGCTCGCATTCAACAATTGCAAGGAACATCTTGTTTCTGCTACACTCCTGGCTCATCCCATCGCTGATGCTCCTTTAGGACTTTTCACGGATGCTTCGTCGAGCCACATTGGGGCATGTCTACAGCAGCAGCTCAACGGACACTGGCAGCCGCTTGCTTTCTTCACAAAGAAGTTGCCATCACAGCGTTCTGCTTGGCCTGCTTATTACCGCGAGCTACTGGCTGTCTACGAAGCAGTTCAACACTTTCGTCATGTTATGGAAGCCCAACACGTTACCATATACACAGACCATAAGCCTCTTATATATGCATTTTCCCAGAAAAGAGAGAAGCTTCCTCCGGTACAATTGAATCAACTGTCCTTTATCTCGCAATTCACGACGGACATTGTCCACGTCCACGGCAAGGACAACGTCGTTGCTGACGCAATGTCGCGTGTCGAAGAAATTCGACTCATGGATAACTTCACTGCCCTCGCCGAAGAACAGGCAACGGACGAAGAGCTTCAGGAAATGCTTAACAGCTCATCTTTAAAATTACAAAAGATCCGCATTCCTGGAAGCGATTTGGAGATCTGGTGTGATACATCAACAGGCAAGTCACGACCGTATCTTACTCCATCTTTCCGACGTACTTGTTTCGAACGACTGCACAACCTTAGTCACCCTGCTGCGCGGGTCACCGCACAGTTGGTGGCAGATCGCTATGTATGGCCCAACATGCGCAAAGACTGCAACGTCTGGGCCCGTTCTTGCCTCGCTTGTCAACGTTGTAAGGTAGCAAGACATACGTCTACGCCTGTTGGAACCTTTACCAAACCAACCAAGAGATTCTTCCACGTGCACCTGGACATCATTGGACCTCTTCCATCATCCAAAGGCTTCCACTATTGCCTCACTGCCGTGGATAGATTCACCCGTTGGCCGGAAGCCTGGCCAATGGTCAACATGACAGCGGAGGAGTGTGCAGACACCTTCTTCCGTAATTGGATTTCTAGATTTGGCGTCCCTGCGTTAGTAACGACTGACCAGGGTCGTCAATTTGAATCAGCTTTGTTTCAGGCGCTGATGCAGTTATGCGGATCCAAGCGTGTGCGCACCACAAGTTACCATCCTTGTGCGAATGGTTTAGTCGAGCGGATGCACCGCCAGCTGAAGGCCGCTATCATGTGCCACGAGAAGACCTGGTACGAAACTCTGCCTGTAGTCCTACTCGGTATGCGAGCTGCATTAAAAGAAGACTTACAACTTTCTGCAGCCGAGCTTGTGTATGGGGAACCCTTACGCTTGCCTGGTGAGCTAATTGTTTCTTCTCCAGCTTCTGCACGCACCGAAGACATCACCAACTTCGCAAACCAGCTGCGACAGCATATGGCACATTTAAGCCCTACTCCGGTCACTCGTCATGGTCAGCATTCCACTTTCGTCTCTAAAGATCTGGCCACCGCCACGCACGTCTTTCTACGAGACGACTCGGTGAGAGCATCACTGAAACCGCCGTACACAGGACCTCACAAGGTCGTGTCTAGGACAGACAAAACCATAACCATCACCTTGGGTGATAAGACCACCCAGGTTAGTTTGGACCGCGTGAAGCCAGCCTTTCACGTTCAAGACGGCCCTCCAGCAGCTGTAGCTCGAGATATTGTTTCCCATTGCCCTCTCGTTCCAGCCCCTGCTGCTGTTCCTGCAGTTCCAACTGCGCCTTCCATGCCACAACCTGCTACACCTATTGCTCCAAAATACACCACACGCTCTGGTCGTAAAGTACATTTTAAAACACCTTTTGACCTGTAATTTGTATTATATACTTATATATTTTTTTTTCTTATACTTCTGCCACAGTATTTCTGTTTATTCATTATTGTTTTTTAGATATATACAAACCAAATACTGTAAATATACTACACTATAAATATTCCTGTATTTTAGTACATAAGAGGAGCAAATGTTTGATTATAATTGTTAAACTTATTTGTTTTGCCTGTATAGTTACTTTTATGTTGTATTTTAGCTCATAAGAACAAATGTTTAATTGTAATTACTAAACTTGTTTGAATTGTTTATACAGTTATTGCTATACTGTTAGTTTGTTAGTAATAAGTAAGTTTTGGTATTGTATATGACTGTTTTATATTGCATCCTACAAAAAGTAACTATTGTATTTAATATTGGCAGCAATTTTTATTGTTATTTGTTTTTATTTTATATAGCTGGGCTATATTTCTGCCTAGGGGGGTGATGTGGCGAAATGCCACGTACCCACAGCAAATCTAGAGCTATGCGCTGTAGGTCTATGTGATAGAAAAAATAAGTAACTAATTCAATTCACTAATGGCGACAAGTTTACTCTAACTTTGCTTTTATTTAATAATGTGTGGTGTAAACTAATTGTACATAATTGTCTAATACAATTACTAAATAAGTGGAGCATGTGCATGTGGCCTGGGGAAGATAATAAACTTTATTAACTACTGGTGTGGTAATTTACTAACTAGGACCCTGTCAGTTAGCACGGCATTTGAACAAACCGCCGGTTAATCCCGGCACAGGTATTTTACACCATGCAAGAAAAAATATAAAAGTGAATGTTTTCGTATAATATGAACGAGAAGCGTTGATATTAATTCATAGAAATGCATTATAAATTTTATATATCCAATTTTAAAATCGACTTTTATAATCTGTTTTTGAAATGTCAAAAACGCTGTTCGCCATGAGGTGACGTCACTCCGATAGTAAACACATTGTCGTGCTTTGGGAAGATTTGTAGAAATTGTCAAGTTATTAAGTTTGTGAACATATTTTGTTCATTGTTTTATCCAATGATAAGGATTATAACTCATATTTCCGAAAATATTTTCACTTGCTCTCTAACAAATTGTATTGTTCACTATCGGAGTGACGTCACCAGTCGAAACAGCATGTTTCCGCGCGCAATTTTAAAATCATAAATAAAAGGTATATATTATGGCATTTTTCAGTAATTTAAAATAAAAATCAAAATTCTACAGGTTCAGTACATACCTATAGGTAGGTATTTGTAGAGGAAACTTACCAAAATAATAATTGATAAGTTACATCTTCACTAAAAAAATCGCTTTCAATTATCATAAGTAATCCTATTAATATTATACATAAATGTTTGTAAAAATGGAAACTTAATATCTATTCAAATAAATGAAATAATCTATCTAACGCTTAAGTCGAACATTCGACTAAGTAGGCACAATACGAGATGTTAATTATTAGAGACTAGTGGCCGCTCGCGACTCCGTTCGCGTAAAACTCGGTTTCCCGTGGGAATGCGAAGTTTTCCCGCGGTAAAGTTCCCTTAATTCTTTCATACATATATTTTTGGTTTCTAGAACCGTTTTCGCAGCGCACGCAACGGAAGAGCTCAAGTATGAATAATTTCCCCCGTTTTTTTCCCATTTTCCATTATTTCTTCGCTCCTTATAGTTGCAGCGTGATGTTATATAGCCTAAAGCCTGCCTCGATTAATGGTCTATCCAACACAAAAAGAATTTTTCAAATCGAACCAGTAGTTCCTGAGATTAGCGTGTTCAAACAAACAAACAAACAAACAAACAAACAAACAAACAAACAAACTCTTCAGCTTTATAATATTAGTATAGATGGGCCGAGTACTCGGTTTATACTCGGTACTCGGCGTACTCGGCAGGTTTTTTGGTACTCGGTACTCGGCCGAGTAACTCGGTATACTAATGCCGAGTACCGAGTACCAAAAAAGTAATATACTTTGTTTAAAGAAAGCAATATATTTAGGTAGATATAATTGAAACAACAGTGTTAATCAAAACGTACTGATTGAGGAAATCTTTGACATCCTCAAGTAATAGAATCAAAATTATGCTAATGCATGAGTACTAGTGAGACAAAATTAAAGGAACAGTAATAAAAATAATCAATGTTTAAAATTTAATAAACGTAAATTATGATGCCTTGTTTGGTGCCCTGTCCACCATTTGCCAACAAATTTTCTTCTAAATATACTTGCGTTCGTTTGTACTTGTTTACGCGCGCGAAATTGGGAATTTGATAGAACCGAGTTACTCGGCCGAGTACTCGGTTAAAAAAAAATTGAACCGAGTAATACTCGGTACTCGGTACTCGGAAAAAGTGTTTCTCGGCCCATCTCTATTAATTATTATGGTATAAAATTAGATATTGTGGCTTTTCTTATATTTAAGTAGGTATCTACTAACCACAAAAAAAAAACCTGCACTATATTGAAGTAAGCTTAAAACATAGCTTAATCCATTGTTACTTCTGTTGATACACAATAAGTAAATATGTTACAGTCATAGTGATTAAATGGATATTATACATAATGACTGGTAATTATTTATAATAGCCAAATTGACTAGACAATGTAATAAATTAATCACTTTATCTGGACATTATTCATAATAGCGTGTCAAAGTTAGCCAAAGTAATAATATGGCCTAGCCGACTTGTTTTACGGCTAATACCTGAAGTGCGGCTACACCTAGTTTTAGCCGGTTAGAACATCAATAGGTTAGGTTAGTTAGGTTACTTTTTTGATACCACCCAGAAAAAGGAGTCCCGCATAGCGGGACTCCGTCGACTCATGATTCAAGCCAGTTTTTATATTTATAGGAATATATTTTATGTTACAGTTTTCCATATAAAAAAGTCTACTAACCGGCTAAAACTAGGTGTAACCGCACTTCGGGTATTGGCTGTAACATATATAAAAACTGGCATCAATCATGAGTCGACGGAGTCCCGCTACGCGGGACTCCTTTTTCTGGGCGGTATCAAAGAAGGAACCTAACTAACCTAACATATTGATGTTTCTATCTAACCGGCTAAAACTAGATGCCGCCGCGCTTCGGGTTTTAGCCGTAACACAAACAAATATCTTCTTGTTTTATTACATTATCCAAGTCTTCGAAGATATTATATAAAATAGCCAGTTAATGTGATTAATTTTGTGTCAATTATCACTTTATCTAAATTGAGTAGACATTATATATAATGGCTAGACAGTATATATAATATCCAGATTTATTACTTTAGCTGTAACAAATACATAACATATCCTTTTGAAATAACGTTGTAATAAAAAAATATATAAGTACGTAATTTAACTTCTCTTTAGAAGTTGCAAGCGTAAATACCTAATTAAAAAATCTTTGGTAAATCGATGAGGTAAATATTTATTTTAGAACCAACTACCAATTTTTACTTCAATATGGGACAATATTTCTGATAGTGCACACTTCATTATCCATTATCAAAATACGTGATTAATTTATCACGATTTACTTTGACAACCGTACGTACGTAGATACCTTAGTTTTTACTTACCTATATGCATAGATGAGCAGTTTATAAAACTGAAACTATAGGTATGTCTTCCTATCTATAGATGTAAAAATAAAAACCCTGAATTTTGTCCATTACTTATGGCTAATGGCTTATGGGAACAATCTTGCTAGAACTGCATTTTCAGGTAGGTACCTACCTAAGCTAAGGGAATCTTACGACACACTGCAGCAGACAGACTTTGTAATATTATCACAACTGGGTGTTGCCGAGTGTTGCGTACAATAGAAGAAACTTAAATTTTAGGGTTCCGTACCCAAAGGGTAAAACGGGACCCTATTACTAAGCCTCCGCTGTCTGTCTGTCTCCAGGCTGTATCACATAAACCATGATAGCTAGAAAGCTGAAATTTTCACAAATCATGTATATAAACCGTTGTATATATGTATACAACAAATGTTGTTATAGCGGCAACGGAAGCCGCTATAACAACAAGTACTAAAAAAAAATATATACAGGGTTATTTGTACTAATTAGCGCATCACCTCTTGCGCGCTCTGTTATTAATAACTCTGTATTTTGTAAGAAGTTCCTAAACCGGTTGATTTTTACTCGATCTTAATAAACAGGTAGAAAATGATAGTACGGAACTTCGTGCGCGAGTCCGACTCGCACTTGGCCGGTTTTTTAAAGAAATTTAAGGTACTGGGGCTACACACAATAAGGTAACACATTTTTAATAAAGTGGAGAACTGAAAACTGAGATGCATACCGTTTTCGACTTTTTAGATAACTCTATAGATCTTTAGCTAGTTTAGTGATGCACATCAGATGTACGGTCAGTTGCAAAAGTCCATACTGAGTGTAAGGTCTATAACTGCTTGCATGCAAATTACACACACATAGACATTAAATGTTACAAATTATTTTCAACCATAACAAAAAGGCTTAAGACTAAACACATTTTTAAAAATATTAGTCGAATTGCGAGTAAAATTAGAAAACATTTGAACATTTCTTACAAATGTCACTATTTGAGGGTAAAACGAAAATATCCAAAATCATACAATGATTGAATTATTTGCTAAACGCTTTGTCGTTGCTGGTTCGCTTGCGAAGGTGCCAGTGTTGTGTTTGATAAAGATGATTTCCAAGTTCTATAACATGCAAGTTAATATGTATTAGTATGCAGGACAGAATGCGTATTATCGAAAAGCATACATTTATATGATATAATATTTACCATAAGTATGAAAATAGTGTTTTTTTATTTGATTGGGTATTATTATAACAAATTTAGCGTGTGTTGCATAACTATCTATTTTAACTTGTTGTTTGTTATATTTATTCATATTTTGTTTTTGTTTCAGTAGATAACGGTAAAACAGTGGATTTACAATAGTTCAAAACATCGATGTAACCTGAATGTATGGGGATTGATGGCCTCGAAAGAGTAATAGTTCCATGTTGATGGCGCAGAGATGGGACATGCGAAATGAAAGGACTACAGAGGCATTTTCTACCAATGGAAGTGTCTGAAAGTGTGAAAATTAAAGTAGAACTGTGTATTGTTCGAATATAGTGAAATCAATGTGGCGGTGCGCGTTAGCTTATGGTTATTGAAAACAGGGGAGGGTATATTAAATACCAATAGTATTTTATTAAAGTAGTAATTAAATATAAGTTCGTATGTAAAACATTTTTCAATTACAATGTATTTTTTTATGGTCAGCTAGCTTCAATTTTCTTTTCTTTACGAAAACGATTACTTAAGCTACAACTAACCTTAAAAAGTAAAACAAGTGTAAAAATACATTAATGTTTGTTGTTGGAAGTTTGAAATATAGACTGTAATTATTATTATCTTTTGAAATCAGTATCAATTATTTTAATTAAGTATCAAGCATTACCTAAATATATTTGTAAACAAGTTATAATAAATTACTGTTTTATCTACTGTTTTCTTACCACCTTACCTTCTATATTTATTTACCCTCATTTAGTTTGTATTTCTTACAACTTAAAAAGTTAAATAAATAAAATTGAAGCTGAACGCTAAAGCTCTCAGATTAAGGTTGAGAATTATCGCAACAAGTACCTAGTATCAATGTTGTCGGTTAGAGTGTAGGTTGATCCGAAAAAAACATCGTCGTATGCGAAAATGTTTTAACAACCACAATAGTTTACGAAAATATATTGAGCTTTAAAATTGATGCGTTAAGGTTGATATTAAGAAGTAGTAGTAAAATATTAGTTTATTTATGTCAGTGTGTGTGTAGAAGCGACCACTGGATGCTATAATTTTTATCAACTCGGTATGGACTTTTGCAACTTACTGTACAATATACCAAATTGTAATACATGTAATATACCTCTTATCTAATATTGATAATTACTCGCCTTCTGAATCATCCTGTATAATACATTAAAAAAGTAGGTATTGAAAGATACTGTTGGATACCTAAGTATTTTATCAGTCCACAATAGATAAGATTAACACGGAACCTAATAGGCGGATTGTGCACTCATGTTAGTCATTGTAAGTTGATTTTCAACAGTAGTTTAAAAGGTAGAGCAAATCGAATTTAAAAAGGTAAAAATTACTCTTTTTTCTTTGCGGCTTATTACGAAACATAGTGTGAGAAGATAGTCGGACGATTTTTATTAATGTTTGCAACCCGAGTTCAAGGTTGCTGATAAACATTACTTTTAAATTTCTGAATATAAATAAAAGTTGATAATTGAAGATTAGTGTTATATGCTAACTTGCTTGGATTAAACATGTTTAAGACAATATTAAGAGCAGCAGCAGCCAGTACAGTTGTACCTGTTTCCCAGTGTAGTAAAAATGTTTCAAAAGGTGGGTTCCCTCATTACGTATAAAAGAGACACTACTGTGCCCCGAGTAAAAGTCGTAATCAATTGACTTAACGTAAATGCTCCTATTACCGCCCCTTTAAGCTGTCTTAGGAATAACTTTGAGTAAATAGATAGATACTGATAGGTTAGTTAAGGTGTTTTTATTTAATATCAATCTTTGTAAAGTGTTCTGTTGGATTCGGTACTTCAATTTAGTATTTTATTACACAGTAATTATTAAATAATTGTTTAATCCGAAAGAGCAATTGATTCTATTACCGACCCAAAGATGTGGTTTGATTCTATTACCGTTTTTTCTGATTCTATTACCGACCCATAAAAATTGCCCCTTCATCTAAACGAAAAAATAAAAAAATGCAGTTAAAAGTATATTAAGACATTATTACAGTTTTAAAATCAACATCTTAATATTATAATCCTACTAATATTATAAAAGTAAAAGATTGTGAGTATGTATGGATGTGTGGATGTAGGTATGTGAGTATGTGAGGATGTTACTTTTTCACGTAAAAACTACAGGACGGGATGAAACTTTACAGTAATATAGGTTATACATTAGAATAACACATAGGGTACTTTTTACCGCGGGAAAACTTTTCATCCCCACGGGAAACCGACTTTCACGCGATCGGAGTCGCCGGCGGCCACTAGTCGTACATAATATACTTCCTTGCTGCCCTTTCGGACGAAAACCTGTTTTTCTTTGGACATAAAAAGAATCCCGTCTCATCGCAATTTAAATCGGCTTGTAGGCTAATTCAATTCGCCTTGATGCCTAGACATAACCTTAAGATACCATCCTCTCCCTGGAACACCATCATTGAAAGGATAAGAGCGCTCTAAGTTTTCCCCCAATTTTGCAATTGTTTCTAACAGTTGGTCTTTTGTTACAGGAAAACCTGACTTTCCGACATAGAAAATCCAGTCCATAAGTCTGTTTTCGTCGTCCTTCGTTGAACAATATTGTTTTCCACAATGTTCATTTGTATATTTATTAATTGTCTTGTCACGGTAGTTTTTCTCGGTATGCCATAGGTCTTCAAGCTTCGTATATCCTGCTTCCTTCATTTACAGCTAGCAGCGCAGCTTCTAGTTGAGCAGAGGTATAGTGCTTGCGCCTATGCGGTTACATGTTTCTAAAAAAATGGTTCTTGTTATTTCTTTTCAGCTGTGAGTCGGTAATAGAATCAAATATGAAAATTACAAACTTCTAATAACGCCACGGATCGTTAATAGAGTCAAGTTATGAAATTTGGATCCTATTACCGCCCTTCATTAAGATATGATTTTATGCCAAAAAAACCAACAAAAATGTTTAAATTCAATGATATTTCGAAAACGAATATATGTATTATAGTTTTTATGTGATAGCAAGCAGATAAATCAACTTTAAGTTTGTTATTTACCTTAAGTAATATTTCGGTGCGCTTACGAGGCTGGAGACGCGTCACTATGGAAAGTGCGTCGGTGTCGAGCGGCACTCATTTAATGTCAAATTATTGCTAACATTGGTTATTTAGACAAGACAAATTTACTCTGTTTGTTGACCACTAAAACTACCAACCAAATTTTTAAGTTAATTTTTTTATGGAATCTATATTAAGTCTAATATGAGTGATTGAAAAAATAGGTCGGTAATAGAGTACAAATTTTAGTAGGTCGTTAATAGGAGCATTTACGTTATCTATGGAAAGTTATTTCTTTGCACTTTGCTATTTAACTTGAAAGTTTTGTGCAATATTACAAACATTTACATTCGCACAAATAAATTGATACAACAATTAACGTTACTTAGCTAAATTTTAAACAAAGGGTTATTCAAATAGGATTTAATGATATTACAGAATTTAAGAAAAATAATTGTCAAAGAAAAATAATAGTCTTTGAGCCCTTGACCCTTAGCGCATTTTCTTGATTTTTTTTATTTCTAGCGCTCTGCCGGTTATGTCAACTTCAAAAATGACATGTTTGGTTTTTTATTTAGTTCAGTTTGTTTACTTATGTAAAGTGAATTATCATTATGAATGAAAGGGAAATTTCGCAAAAACATTTATTTCAAGTGTGTACTTAAGAAATATTTTACCTTTAGTGATGAGTAACCAAGAAGAAATGCCGGCCATTATTCCTGGTAAATATCAACATTACAAGAATGAAAAACTAGACGAATACTTCGCCGCTGTTGGTATGTATTATTTTTTTAATTTCTAGGTTTATTGTAGTTAGTATATGAATGTAATTACCTATGTCAATGCTTTAAATCGGATCATTAGTTTCAGAGATAATAAACAAGACCGAAAAGTACTTCATATTAAAACAAAATCATGCATTTTTTTTATTTCCTTTACCGCATGTAGTTGGAATATGCACTAGAACTAAATTTAAAATCCATGCAAAGATACACACAATCATTTCTCATTTATATTTTTTTAGGTATACCTTACGTGGGGCGAAAGATGATGAGTATGTCATCTCCACTGATGGAAATTACTTTCGATGGTGATAAAGTGTCAATGAAAACTGTATCACTTTTACGCACTGTTGAAAGCACATTTAAACTTAATGAAGAATATGATGAAAAAATGCCATTTACAACTATCAAGGTAAAATTTAAATGTTTATTTTGCTTTTTTTAGCAATCATTATTTTACATATTTTTGTTATGATTTAGAGCAAAGCTTCAATTATTGGAGATAATGAAATGATTATCGATTCTACAATACCGGAGACGGGAGATAAATGTTCTCGCCACTATGTCTTTACTGAAGAGGAATGTATTGTGGTGAGTATATTTACTTCATTTTATATAGGAAAAATACCATGCTCATACCTATGTGATGCTCAAATACTACATTGATATATTGGATGATAAGTGAATGATTTTATAACCAGCCACATAATTGTTTCATTACAATTGTAAGCTATGTAATAAAACTGGCTTTATAGATGTCTATGGCTTGGACATGGCATGTACAACTTGCCATGTTTCTGTTTAATTATTTTAGAGTTATGGTATAAGCTTTATGAAAAATCTAATAAGTAAAACAGTTAATAGTATGAAGAGGAAATTTAACTAGGGGTTTCCTGTGCTTTCAGACCATGACCCATGACAAAGCTTCAGTTCCTGGAAAAAGGTATTTCAAGAGGGTGAAGTCAACTTAAAAGTAGTCAGAAATCTCATCACAAGCTTTCAAAATGGAACAAATTTAATAATATTTTTTTTACTTATTTTATTTAAGCCAGTCAGTGTAAGTTTCATATTTTTATATCATAAATATATTTCTTGCTTTAAAATGCTAACTTTTATTTTTATGTCTTGACTTGATACACCAAAAACATATTGAATGAGAAGAAAAAAAAAGGATTTAATCTAAATTATTTTATTTATAAATATAAAATCTTAACAAGTTATAAGCATTATTAACAGGAGAGTAAAATAGCATGATTTACTAGTTAACTCACTCACTTCTTAATGGCATTTAACAAATATGCTTAAAATCCAATTCACTTGTAGCCCATGCTAAAAATATGTTTCACTAACATAGAAGTGGTTAATCTACAGAACAATAAAATCTAACTTTCCTGCATTATCATAAGCCAAAGTGTAACATTATCTGAAAAATTAAAAATATACATACAATATATTCAATAAAAAACATTAAAATATATATTTACATAATTCTCACTAAGTTTCTTTTATGTCTATAAAATGTATAATAAATGTTCGTACATTTAAGCATTACTAATAAAGGTGTGTTTAAACAAAGGCTATCTAGTCTCACGTTAGGTTGAGATCAGTGGGAGTCTGGTACGTTGAAGCCCGGTTTGACTGCAGCAGGCTTGGCTTTAGTGACGGATGGTCCTGGCATGGAATCACTACACATTGACAAGCTACTTAGCGAGGTACTTTCCTCTGAAGGCCCAGCACCCAGCAAGTCCTCAGTCACCAGAGTGGTTTTGAACCTACTACTGCCCGCGCTTACATTAATGCTTTTCTGAGCGCTGCTGTCGCTGTATCTCCTGCTGCCGTTGTTCAGCATCTCGGTGCTTTTGTTTTTTTCTTTCCTCTGTTGGTTGAGGCAGTCGAGGTTGTCCGTTTTCGAGCATTTGTTTTTGAACTCGGTGTCGTAGTAGAAGTTCTTGCTGCTGGAGGGCATGTCCTTGTAATATTTGAGGTGATCGAACGGAACGACGGGTGGTGGCGGCGAGGCGTCGCTGGGGGCTGGACTCAGATCGTTCTTAATGACGCGTAATGACTCGCACTGTTCTACGGACAGTGTCTCTTCATCGTCTTCTGCTCCACTCTGAAATTTAAAAACAATTTGTAGACGATAGAATTGTCATCGCTAAGTTAGAAGAAAAAATTCAAAATTTTGCAGCTTGTTTATCTTAGCCGGTTTCTTAGAAATACCGCTAGTATGGCTAAGAACGTTTTTATACAACTTTAGTTTTTATTCGAAACCAAAATTATTCCTATTGCCTAAAGAGTTCAACATGGAACAGCCAATGGACGAATGAAGTGGGAAGACGGTTGCTTTTGAAACTTTGACACGAGCTGCAAACCCTTATTCGTCCTGAAAGAAACATCAGTTACATTTACCAGCATGTCGTGATCAGTGACGGAGCCGGCGGTGGCCTCGTTGCTGTTCAGATCGAGTTCAGACGCGAGCGACACCGGCGTCACGTCCCCGCTAACAGAAGAACCTACAAACACCACACATTGTACTATACTATATAACCATACAGACCTATGTTAATTAATTTCTAGATAATTAGGAAATGTATAAAAAAGGCTTTAAGTGATAGATCTCTCTATCTCTGCTGAAGTAAACATCAAAAAAATGGGTCGATGACTTTTCGGACACAAAAAACTCGGACACCTTGGCCAAACTAAGGTTTTTCAACTATAATATCATTTTTTACCAAGGTGTCCGAGGTTTTCGTGTCCGAAAAGTCCTAGCCCCAAAAAAATAACTCATGCACATTAAAAACACATGCTGCACATGATGAATGAAGTGAAGGATATCAAGAGCCTTTTTATATTTCGATATGACTTGGTTTAGTATAAATGTTGCCTATTAAAAATTTCTTATGTGATGAAACTTTTATTTATTGCTGTGCAAATCCGCTAAAATTGTGATTTGCACAGTAATTACTTAAAGTTTCATCTAAATGTATTTCCGCAAAATAACGCCTGATTCCATCAATTCTTTTGTAATAGTTGCCTGGTATGAAAGTTTGTTATTTATTTGAGCTTCAGAGGGCAAAACCTGTAAAGAAAACTTCGATAGCGATCGAAGCCTTCACTTCGTAAAATTATTTAGGTTTTAGGTGGTTTCCCTACATAACTAGCATAGCATTACATTAGAGTGCTGTAATCTATTTTAAGTGTATTTTCAGGGCCAGTACCATGTGGAATCTGTGAATGGTGGAAGTATGTGGGTAAAGTAGCACATTGTATGTATGTGTATCTTAGCGAAAATGGAAACGAAAGGATATGCAATTAACTAGAATTTTCAATATGCACCTCTTCTGTCTGTCTTTTGTAGACGCAGTTTCAAAATAAAACGGCTCAATGATACTTTACCAACAATGAGGCATGATGCTTAATTTGATAGTGTCTAATTGAAACCGAATTGCAGAAAAAAAACGTACACTGTGTGTAATATGTGGTAACGTCAATATCTATAAAAGCGTAGTTACCTTCCGGAGATATATGTATGGTGTGTGTGGTGTACCTATCGTGTGCTCGAAATTAGTTTTATACTACGACAAGCGTAGCGACAAGCCCACGCTACGCAATGGTGTAAATTTGCGCAACCTGTTCCCGATAAATTGAATTTTAGCTAACTTGAAGAAACTTTAATTGATTTTTCTTTATTTACAAATTTTAATGAATAAATTCCCTAAAAGATGGTCAAAACCAAATTAAGATCCATTACCTACTTTAGGAGGAGTTGGCGGACAAACATATAAACAGACAGAATTAGCGACTTGGATTTATACTGTGTAATGATGTATTTGTGTGTGCGGTGTAAGTGGTGTGTGTACCTGGTCGGTGGTGCGGCAGTAAGGCGGCGAGCGCGTCCCCGGCGCACAGCGTGGCCGCCTCGCCGTCCCACTGCGGCAGCCCGCGCCACTTGCCGCTGCAAGCAACGCACGCTCAACTACCAACCACGCCACACAACCCACCAGTAGCGGTTCAAATGTAATAGCCGCCAAGGTGTCTCCTAAAGCCTAACGACTAGAATGACCACGGAATTGAAAGCTGGGTCTAACAATCCTAGATCCGCCACAGTAACCCTCCGATAATGTTACCGACAGTTTCGATTGCATGGCATAACACGAGGGTGGTATTTTCATTGTCATATATTTTTGACAGTGAAAAAGTGCATGCGCCATTAAAATGATAGTGTTGTACGCGTCAGAAGATCAACGTTTTTATCGTCAGAGACAAATGGGTTAGTTGTTACCTATAAACGAATTAATTGATGGTGATGTAAATATAGTCAAATAACTCTGCTGCTAGAGTGATGAGAGTTTGTTGTGTATAATACAGGTCCAATGATATGATTTTGGAATGATTGAGACCAATTAATGATTTTCTAAAATAGCCTTCTAGCAAAACACAACGTAAGTAAAACAAAAAAGTATTTGATACCTTATCAAAAAAATAAAAAAACAACATGCCTAAAACAAATTAAAAACATCGTCTTCATGCACACTCTGTAGAAGTAGCAGTTGTTATCTCGCGTTATCTTATAGCCTGGCGAACTATTTGCCCTCCCAAAAAGAGTCAAGCTTGAAGGTCGTTATGTAGTAGGTAGTGTTACCACTCGTTGGGTTGGTTCCTCTGCTCCGAGTTGGACGCGTAGTTGGAATTAGGAGACGAGGGCCCGGCGGAGGACAGCCCGCTCGGCAGCTCGCCGGATGACGACATCAGAGATGACGGGCCGCTCCAACCCACGCCTAGGACATTTCCTTGTATTTAAAACAATTGAAAATAGAGACGATACAAATATTGCAACGTTGTGATCCCGTATTGATTTCGATACGACAGCCTAAATAACACATTAAAAGGACATTCATACACGAGTCAATTTCCAAAAAAATATTTAATTGGCCTGACCTTGACTTGAACCCAAAACTTTCCGCTTAACATACTAGCATAATAAGCAGTGTCATCTAAATTATTAAAAACTTTGGTTTTTGAAAGGCTCACAAACACCTTACGATACGTTATATGATAATCAAGACCAGCGATCGACAAGACATAAGTTTTATAAAAAATCGAGTATTTTAACTAATGGCGTCTCATCTGTATTAGAACTGATTCAACATAAACTTCAATGGAGAATGTTAATAAATTTTGATTATTATCTCTTCATATTCTCTGTCAAAAATAAAAAATACTGGTGAAAGAATTATTTCGATGCGTCAATTAGTTTTCGATTTATAAGTAAAATAAGTTGCTACCGCACGACGCGGGCTGCTGGCGGCGGTGTGACGTCACACCACAACTGGCTCGGTCTGGCTCACTCAGTACGCTCGCGGTCGCGCGCACTTGTCGTCTAAATTAAACCTAAATACTTTTAAAAATGTCTAATCCAACTGCTAGGAAATCATGTGTTGTGCCTAAATGTAAGCTTGCCGGAAAAGTTGTTTTTTACAGTTCCAAAGGATACATACATACATAACCAAATCTTTTAACTTGAACATAACCAATACCATTAAACAATTTATTAGTAAAAATACAAATAAATAAAAAAGGTTTAGTTCATATCATCTACATTTGCAATAAAAAATAAATTAAATTACTTAAATAAAATAGTAAAGGTAAAGTGCATCTGTAACGTTCAACTACATCTAGATCGTATAGGTATCCTACTTCCTAGTAATATAATAAACGCGGAAGATTGTGTTTGTGTTTGTTATCTTTCACACAAAAAGTACTGAACGGATCTGGACGAAGACTGAAATAATCCATAGGCTTCTTTTAATCCTGGGAAAATGTACACTTCCCGAGGGGAACGCGGGCGAAGCTGCTAACTAAAGCTAGTTAGTACTAAATCAATGCATGTATTTATTTAAATTTACTTAGAAGAGCGGTATCTTTGTTTACATACTAGTGGCCGCCCGCAACTCCGTTCGCGTAGAAGTCGGTTTCCGTGGGAATGAGAAGTTTTCCCGCGGTAAAAAATACCATGACAGTTTCATACATATTTTTTCTATTCACTCGCTATCGCAAATATCACTTGCCACTTGACTTGGGGGGGAGTAGTTTTTACGTGTAAGAGTAACAAACATTTATACATCCATACTCACAAACTTTCACATTTATAATATTAGAAGGACGTACCTACCTATAGCTACAAAACTATGATACATGATTTGTTGTCTTTAACGTAAAAAAAATAATGATAGGTAGGTAGGTACCTACTTCTACTATTGGACTTGCATTCTTCTATTAGTATTATTATTATATTGATTATTTTGTTTTGATAAAACAGTTTGGAACATATCAAACATTTCGGCGGCAACAAAATCACTATTTCTTGATAAATAATGCGCAGTCATTAATTTATCTATTTTAGATAGATTACACGATTATCTTTTTTCGAATCCTATATCCAATTTTTTAATAGAATAATATTAACTATTAACGTATAATAACGAATAATATTTATATTTACTAATACGCGACCGAAAACACAAAAAAATAATACATTAAATGTTAAATAAATAAAAAAAAAAAAAAAACTGCGCCAGCTATATGCGCCACCGCTGCGCGCTGGCGCGTTGTGGTAAGACGTCACAAGCGGTCACGTGACTGTTAGCGGGACTCGATATTTTTCGAAACTTTGAATGCCTATAAAATCAAAACTACTGGGTATTTTTGATTACAACAAAAACGAGTGTATTTGTATGCATACAGGCTTTACTGAGACAAAATTTCAAGCGATTTGGCATACCTAGTAACATTCTCCATTGTTTGCTGTGATCTGTGTAAGTGCATGTGCTAGTTTAGTAATCTTACTGTTAGTGGGCGATGGTTGTTTGGGCAGCGCGGGCGCCGGCGTGCCCAGCATGACCGGCGCGGCCGTCACCCTCTCGAGGAACGCGTCCAGTTGACGCAACGACAACGCGTTGTGAAGAGTCTCCAGCGGGCGGATCGCTGGCACACCGCCGAAACCTTCCAGGGCGGCTACATCGAAAACTAAACTTTCAGTCTAGGGGGCAAGGTTCGTTTCAGATTGTCTAGAACTGAACTCTAAATTGGTGTCTGCGTTAAATGACCTCGTTGTAGCTGTGACGAAAATATTTATTTGTAAGAACAGTTTCTTTTCCCTTTCTCATAAATTAAGTGTGGGCTATCCTAAGACTCGGTCTATTGCTTAAGAGTGAAGTAAAAACCTAGGATTTGCTAATCTATTGACAGAATAAGAATTGTTGTCTAAAAGCAATTTGGAATAAGAAGTGCACTAGGTGCTGAATCGATCTTGAATAAATTGGCATCGACGATAAACGTTATGGTCAAAAGCTTTAGAGACGTTTGAGTTTTGAATAAAAATCTACATAAACGTGCTGTTAAAGAACGTACGAACATCACGTGAATACTATGCTATTTGACTGGACCTAGTTAGTGTTTGATACGCGAGTGAAGTGATCTATCTTTTAGTAGGTAATGAGTCATGATCCTGCGATGTAGTGATCGAAGCTCCATAATGGATCATTCGTTGGATAGTTGATTATTGTCGGACTCGGGGTCGTGCTACAAACAAACGTACACTTACTGAACTCTCGCTGCCGATACATCATGTCGGGCGATGTGTCTTGTCTGGGACCTACGTTCAATATTTTAGACAAATGTTTCCAACAACAAATATTCAAAGCGAAGTTTGTTCCTTGCTCTCACTTTTTTATTTTAATACTACTTTTTGAATAGTTCTCGTTAAAGTTCATTAATCAATAAATGTAAGACTACCAATTATTATGATCAAAAGAGTTGAAATACTTACTGTTATTGGCGCTGGAGGATGGTATGGCGACTCGTAGATTTGGTGCCGAGCTGGAGCCCGAGATGACAGCTGTAGAGAATAGCCCCGCGGCGGGGGGCAGTTTCCCCCGCGCCCCGAGCCCCAGCATCTTCAGGTAGCTCATCTGGCCGGCGATGCTGTGCCGCTGGCGCCGCCCTACACCCGCCCGGTCACCCGACGACCATGGATTACCATTCTGAGCTACCCTCTCTGAACCACCATTCGCTGATGCAGATTTCGAGAGTTAGCTTTCAAAGGCTGACTAATAGACAACCATTCTTGTGTTTCAACCAAAAACATACTTTAAACAACCACTACACAATGACTAGGAAATCTCAGAATTGTATAAAAGCTACGAAGTTCAGTATAATTGTATCAGATATCAGTAGCAGTTATTTGGTATTCCATGGACGTTGAAACTCAATGGTGTGTTTGTATCTTTCAGAAATTAAGTTTCACGAAATGATACACTGTGCTTTTTAATGGTTACTGATCGTGTTAGCGTGTTTATAAAGTGAATAGGTGTTAGTTACGACAAAAATTGTCAATTTATATTTTTCAATCCCAATAATAAACGTTTAGTAGGGTGTCGTTTTACATTAGAAGTCAAAAATCGTGATAAAAAAGTAGAAACTATGAAAATATAACAGACGAAACATGAGAAATTGTGCATTTAAGCGTGCTCGTATTAGAAGGTGATGAATGATTTATGACCATTGCACTAATGTCACACTGAACACACACCATGTAACCCGGTGCGCGTGCGACTTGGCGATTGTTCGGTAGATGGCGCTGTTGAACTGTCCGGCACTACTCCTCCTGCATTCACTGATAATGGATAAACTGACGACAATATTACTTGAACTTACGTATAGGCCAAGAATGAACCCACAACCTCGTATAAATGTCATTACACAGCGCTAAATGTCGCCAATCTATTTAAATAAACAGGAAGTGATTGTAGAGGGAAATAGTGACTAATCATTCAACTTCGCTACAAAGCAAATCACTCTAAAATCAACACACCGTTAGTGTCAACTAGAGCGCATGCACTGAATTTGCTGTTCACTGAATACGAGTTTCTTTTTTTGTCAATTCAAATCTACCGTTGACTTTGACCCCTAATTTTAACCTCTACATCGATCGTCAAGGAATAGATTCGACGATAAACAGGTATTTGCATTACTAAATCGACTAATAGAGGTCTTAATTAGTGGTCGCAGGTCAACAGTTGTTTGAATATCTCATCCAGCGTCAGCAACTTCACGTCTAACGAACAAAAGCCCATCGCACACACACACACGCACGACGCGAACACACACAAGACCGCCGGCCAGCGTGAGCTCCCTCGAGGAGCCGCGATCGCTACACACTTCAAACAAAATCAAGTACAACACAACAAGGCCGCACTGTCGATATACAGCCAATCACGACACTGCTTCAAACGTCCAAGCATCGAAGTTAATACTTAGCCAGGCGATGGATTCTACGCAAATCTCAATTGAACATGTTACAACTGTCAATTGATAGATGGCGCTGCAACAGATAGTGTCAACGCGCCCGATATTCAACAATAAAGCTACGCCATGTTTTATCTGCGGCACAAATCATGCATTCAAAACAGTATTTGTTATATTATCGACAGTGCAACCACACAATGCGGAAATATCACGTGCCAAAACCATCTTCGAGTTCAAAACAAAAAGACATGACTCTACGATGATTCAGGCTAAACAATACAGTAAGGGAATAGTTTCAAGATAAAGTACCTACACCACAGTCTTGTAAGCTTTGCTATTCCCAGCGAGAATAAGATTTAACAGAAAAAATAGTTGAAATTGCTAAAGATTACCAATTCTAATTGGCTACTTTAATTGAAATAAATTGCTTTCATTTTCTGTAATAAAATAACGATAATCTACATATTGATGAGTGAATGTGAAATCTAATGAGGCAAAAATAAAAGTCCGAAATATAAATGTAGGCAAACACTACATATGTTGTGAACACCCCACTAAATATTATATTTAGACTCTACATACTGGTTTCTGTATCGTTCATATTGCCATTTAAATAATTATATATTAGCATTAAAGCATTTACTTGTATTAGCATTAATCATTATGTTTTAAATGTCTATTATCGAGTTATACTTAAGCTGTATGTACTAAATAAATTGTAATAACTATGAATGGAAAACTAAACAAGGATACCTATATTTAGTGTCATATTTGTTATTTTTAACATCTACTGATCAAAACATGTGGATTTTACTTAAATGATACTATATAAACAAGGCTATTATTATATGATTAATTTGCGTTTCTTTATTTTTTGTTGGATTACCCAGCCAAACACGATTCATAGTGTATTTTCGACTCACCATTGTCGTGGTTCTTCTCATGTTTATGTTGATCGTAACTTCGAGCCCGTGGTTGTGGCTCAACGTCCTTCGTCTCCTTGTCTTCGCTCTGAAAAACACCGTCTACAGTTTTAGCGCAACAATTTTGACAGCTGTCAAAACGGCATGTCAAAACACTCACAGGCTCCCGTTCTCGGGTTTCTGTGGGCGTGTGGCTTCTAGCCCTGAGCTCAGCGTTAAGTCTAGCAGCTAGACTGGATGCTTCATGGCCACTTACTGTGTAGTGGAGGTTGCTAAATGGAAAGAGAAATCATATGTCTTAATTTTGCTATTTAAAGCATAGTAGAGGTAATAATTCTGTAACTTACCAAATAGGAATGGGGTCTGAAGGTTTTCGATTGGACTTCAAATTCTTTGGAGCGAATGCATTGTCCATGTCATCTATGTTGTCTTGTAATGACGACTACAACAACAAGAAGAATATTTAAAGAACCATAATATAAGAAATCGCTTGAAAAATTAATAAGAAGGGCAGAAAAGTTTCTTACTGGATGCAAGGTTTCCTGGCTAGCAGTCTGATCGTCTTCACCCTCTTCCTCTATACACTTCACTTCATCTGGTGAGCTCTAGAAAAACAAGTTTCAATCATTCGTACTGAGACTTAAACAACAGTAAATTCAGTTATTTTCAAAGGCTTTATTTATTTATAACTTTATATAGCCCGCAGGTTTTCAAGCGTCAACTATTAGTAATTTTGTAAAATTAATGATACAATTTAGCTTAATTTGAATTAGACCGTGTGTTATTGGGGGTTACTATAACTTACACAAAATTTAATCCAAATATAACCACCCTTTTTTACGTGATTTAGTATCAAACATCTAAACATCCAAAGAAACAAACTTTCACAAATTATAAGTAATGCTTTAAAGCCGTGATACATATAAATATGCAAGTTACCGAGTTATTGGTAGCGGAGTGATTCCTGCTATGTGGTCTGAACCCTGGCCCCGGCGGCAGGTTCTTCTGAACGCAGCAGTTCACGCCCGGACTGAAGTGTAACTCCACGTGGAAACTGGGTAGGTTACATAAAAAACTGTAAAAACTTAATTCAACTACAATCGAAATAGAAGACATTAGAATACCGCACTTAGAAGCTTTTACAAATATGTAAAAAAAAAAGTAGAAAACATATATAGACAGATCATTGATGGACTGTTTGACTTATGCCGATACGAAACCTCCTAAGATTTTGACATAATTAAGAAACAATATCCTAAACCTTAGTCACACCCCTCATGTCAAGTGGCATCTAAATTTTGCGTAAGCAAGTGAAAAAAAAACAAACTGCATGAGTCTGTAATTTTTATCTACCTTGAAATTCAACAGTTACATGTCACTGACATTTAATGATTCTATTTTCATATTTACTCGCTTACGCCCAGTTCGCAAGCGGTCTAGAATTTCCGAGTATCCATTACATACCGTTCTTCAGAGCAAGGGTCCTTGGTGGGGTCCTCGTACAGCATCACCACGATCTGCGACATGTAGTTCAGCTCCGACACCATCGACACGTACTCCATGGCGCGGCGCCATTGCTCGTCTTTCAACACCTAAATGTATGAATATTTAGTTTTAGTAACGAGCACGATAATTCTTAACATAAGGTAACTTAAAGAGTTGGGGAAAAGAACTATTTGTTGTTTTTACCGACTAAAAATAATAGAGATTTTTATTATAAAAGTAATCTATCAACAAATTCAGCATTAAACATTCTTCTTCGTGCTTCGTGATCAAGATTAGACTAGTATTTGATATCCATCAAGTTTTAAGCAAGTGATAAACTATTGGTTCAAAAATACATTTGTTAAAATCCTTACTAATTATTAAATGTGTGAAAATATGTATGACTGTCTGTCTGTATGTTCCGCTTTCACATCTAAACGGCTAGACCGATTTCATTGAATTTTGGAATAAACATAGCCAGGGATGAAAAGAGGCTTCTTTTTACCGTAGGAATACGTCTCAGTCCCATGGGAAAATCAACACGTAGTAGATATATGCTAAGAAAAGATTTATCCTATATCTTACCTTTCGATTGTTTAGTCGAAGTAGCAACATTTTTACTTCGATTCTGTTCAATTTCGTTTTTGTTTTTTTTTATACAAATGGTTAATACTAGAAACTAGGCTGGACCGGCCCGGGCTGGACACTCCGTGGCTGTACCTAGCCGGGGAACAAACATCTGTAGATACTAACGTCCAGCAGGCCGCCGTACCGCAGCACGGTGAGCAGCGAGTGCACGTGGCTCTCGCTGGTGAAGTACAGTGGCTGTACCTGGCCGGGGAACAAACATCTGTAGATACTAACGTCCAGCAGGCCGCCGTACCGCAGCACGGTGAGCAGCGAGTGCACGTGGCTCTCGCTGGTGAAGTACAGTGGCTGTACCTGGCCGGGGAACAAACATCTGTAGATACTAACGTCCAGCAGGCCGCCGTACCGCAGCACGGTGAGCAGCGAGTGCACGTGGCTCTCGCTGGTGAAGTACAGTGGCTGTACCTGGCCGGGGAACAAACATCTGTAGATACTAACGTCCAGCAGGCCGCCGTACCGCAGCACGGTGAGCAGCGAGTGCACGTGGCTCTCGCTGGTGAAGTACAGTGGCTGTACCTGGCCGGGGAACAAACATCTGTAGATACTAACGTCCAGCAGGCCGCCGTACCGCAGCACGGTGAGCAGCGAGTGCACGTGGCTCTCGCTGGTGAAGTACAGTGGCTGTACCTGGCCGGGGAACAAACATCTGTAGATACTAACGTCCAGCAGGCCGCCGTACCGCAGCACGGTGAGCAGCGAGTGCACGTGGCTCTCGCTGGTGAAGTACAGTGGCTGTACCTGGCCGGGGAACAAACATCTGTAGATACTAACGTCCAGCAGGCCGCCGTACCGCAGCACGGTGAGCAGCGAGTGCACGTGGCTCTCGCTGGTGAAGTACAGTGGCTGTACCTGGCCGGGGAACAAACATCTGTAGATACTAACGTCCAGCAGGCCGCCGTACCGCAGCACGGTGAGCAGCGAGTGCACGTGGCTCTCGCTGGTGAAGTACAGTGGCTGTACCTGGCCGGGGAACAAACATCTGTAGATACTAACGTCCAGCAGGCCGCCGTACCGCAGCACGGTGAGCAGCGAGTGCACGTGGCTCTCGCTGGTGAAGTACAGTGGCTGTACCTGGCCGGGGAACAAACATCTGTAGATACTAACGTCCAGCAGGCCGCCGTACCGCAGCACGGTGAGCAGCGAGTGCACGTGGCTCTCGCTGGTGAAGTACAGTGGCTGTACCTGGCCGGGGAACAAACATCTGTAGATACTAACGTCCAGCAGGCCGCCGTACCGCAGCACGGTGAGCAGCGAGTGCACGTGGCTCTCGCTGGTGAAGTACAGTGGCTGTACCTGGCCGGGGAACAAACATCTGTAGATACTAACGTCCAGCAGGCCGCCGTACCGCAGCACGGTGAGCAGCGAGTGCACGTGGCTCTCGCTGGTGAAGTACAGTGGCTGTACCTGGCCGGGGAACAAACATCTGTAGATACTAACGTCCAGCAGGCCGCCGTACCGCAGCACGGTGAGCAGCGAGTGCACGTGGCTCTCGCTGGTGAAGTACAGTGGCTGTACCTGGCCGGGGAACAAACATCTGTAGATACTAACGTCCAGCAGGCCGCCGTACCGCAGCACGGTGAGCAGCGAGTGCACGTGGCTCTCGCTGGTGAAGTACAGTGGCTGTACCTGGCCGGGGAACAAACATCTGTAGATACTAACGTCCAGCAGGCCGCCGTACCGCAGCACGGTGAGCAGCGAGTGCACGTGGCTCTCGCTGGTGAAGTACAGTGGCTGTACCTGGCCGGGGAACAAACATCTGTAGATACTAACGTCCAGCAGGCCGCCGTACCGCAGCACGGTGAGCAGCGAGTGCACGTGGCTCTCGCTGGTGAAGTACAGTGGCTGTACCTGGCCGGGGAACAAACATCTGTAGATACTAACGTCCAGCAGGCCGCCGTACCGCAGCACGGTGAGCAGCGAGTGCACGTGGCTCTCGCTGGTGAAGTACAGTGGCTGTACCTGGCCGGGGAACAAACATCTGTAGATACTAACGTCCAGCAGGCCGCCGTACCGCAGCACGGTGAGCAGCGAGTGCACGTGGCTCTCGCTGGTGAAGTACAGTGGCTGTACCTGGCCGGGGAACAAACATCTGTAGATACTAACGTCCAGCAGGCCGCCGTACCGCAGCACGGTGAGCAGCGAGTGCACGTGGCTCTCGCTGGTGAAGTACAGTGGCTGTACCTGGCCGGGGAACAAACATCTGTAGATACTAACGTCCAGCAGGCCGCCGTACCGCAGCACGGTGAGCAGCGAGTGCACGTGGCTCTCGCTGGTGAAGTACAGTGGCTGTACCTGGCCGGGGAACAAACATCTGTAGATACTAACGTCCAGCAGGCCGCCGTACCGCAGCACGGTGAGCAGCGAGTGCACGTGGCTCTCGCTGGTGAAGTACAGTGGCTGTACCTGGCCGGGGAACAAACATCTGTAGATACTAACGTCCAGCAGGCCGCCGTACCGCAGCACGGTGAGCAGCGAGTGCACGTGGCTCTCGCTGGTGAAGTACAGTGGCTGTACCTGGCCGGGGAACAAACATCTGTAGATACTAACGTCCAGCAGGCCGCCGTACCGCAGCACGGTGAGCAGCGAGTGCACGTGGCTCTCGCTGGTGAAGTACAGTGGCTGTACCTGGCCGGGGAACAAACATCTGTAGATACTAACGTCCAGCAGGCCGCCGTACCGCAGCACGGTGAGCAGCGAGTGCACGTGGCTCTCGCTGGTGAAGTACAGTGGCTGTACCTGGCCGGGGAACAAACATCTGTAGATACTAACGTCCAGCAGGCCGCCGTACCGCAGCACGGTGAGCAGCGAGTGCACGTGGCTCTCGCTGGTGAAGTACAGTGGCTGTACCTGGCCGGGGAACAAACATCTGTAGATACTAACGTCCAGCAGGCCGCCGTACCGCAGCACGGTGAGCAGCGAGTGCACGTGGCTCTCGCTGGTGAAGTACAGTGGCTGTACCTGGCCGGGGAACAAACATCTGTAGATACTAACGTCCAGCAGGCCGCCGTACCGCAGCACGGTGAGCAGCGAGTGCACGTGGCTCTCGCTGGTGAAGTACAGTGGCTGTACCTGGCCGGGGAACAAACATCTGTAGATACTAACGTCCAGCAGGCCGCCGTACCGCAGCACGGTGAGCAGCGAGTGCACGTGGCTCTCGCTGGTGAAGTACAGTGGCTGTACCTGGCCGGGGAACAAACATCTGTAGATACTAACGTCCAGCAGGCCGCCGTACCGCAGCACGGTGAGCAGCGAGTGCACGTGGCTCTCGCTGGTGAAGTACAGTGGCTGTACCTGGCCGGGGAACAAACATCTGTAGATACTAACGTCCAGCAGGCCGCCGTACCGCAGCACGGTGAGCAGCGAGTGCACGTGGCTCTCGCTGGTGAAGTACAGTGGCTGTACCTGGCCGGGGAACAAACATCTGTAGATACTAACGTCCAGCAGGCCGCCGTACCGCAGCACGGTGAGCAGCGAGTGCACGTGGCTCTCGCTGGTGAAGTACAGTGGCTGTACCTGGCCGGGGAACAAACATCTGTAGATACTAACGTCCAGCAGGCCGCCGTACCGCAGCACGGTGAGCAGCGAGTGCACGTGGCTCTCGCTGGTGAAGTACAGTGGCTGTACCTGGCCGGGGAACAAACATCTGTAGATACTAACGTCCAGCAGGCCGCCGTACCGCAGCACGGTGAGCAGCGAGTGCACGTGGCTCTCGCTGGTGAAGTACAGTGGCTGTACCTGGCCGGGGAACAAACATCTGTAGATACTAACGTCCAGCAGGCCGCCGTACCGCAGCACGGTGAGCAGCGAGTGCACGTGGCTCTCGCTGGTGAAGTACAGTGGCTGTACCTGGCCGGGGAACAAACATCTGTAGATACTAACGTCCAGCAGGCCGCCGTACCGCAGCACGGTGAGCAGCGAGTGCACGTGGCTCTCGCTGGTGAAGTACAGTGGCTGTACCTGGCCGGGGAACAAACATCTGTAGATACTAACGTCCAGCAGGCCGCCGTACCGCAGCACGGTGAGCAGCGAGTGCACGTGGCTCTCGCTGGTGAAGTACAGTGGCTGTACCTGGCCGGGGAACAAACATCTGTAGATACTAACGTCCAGCAGGCCGCCGTACCGCAGCACGGTGAGCAGCGAGTGCACGTGGCTCTCGCTGGTGAAGTACAGTGGCTGTACCTGGCCGGGGAACAAACATCTGTAGATACTAACGTCCAGCAGGCCGCCGTACCGCAGCACGGTGAGCAGCGAGTGCACGTGGCTCTCGCTGGTGAAGTACAGTGGCTGTACCTGGCCGGGGAACAAACATCTGTAGATACTAACGTCCAGCAGGCCGCCGTACCGCAGCACGGTGAGCAGCGAGTGCACGTGGCTCTCGCTGGTGAAGTACAGTGGCTGTACCTGGCCGGGGAACAAACATCTGTAGATACTAACGTCCAGCAGGCCGCCGTACCGCAGCACGGTGAGCAGCGAGTGCACGTGGCTCTCGCTGGTGAAGTACAGTGGCTGTACCTGGCCGGGGAACAAACATCTGTAGATACTAACGTCCAGCAGGCCGCCGTACCGCAGCACGGTGAGCAGCGAGTGCACGTGGCTCTCGCTGGTGAAGTACAGTGGCTGTACCTGGCCGGGGAACAAACATCTGTAGATACTAACGTCCAGCAGGCCGCCGTACCGCAGCACGGTGAGCAGCGAGTGCACGTGGCTCTCGCTGGTGAAGTACAGTGGCTGTACCTGGCCGGGGAACAAACATCTGTAGATACTAACGTCCAGCAGGCCGCCGTACCGCAGCACGGTGAGCAGCGAGTGCACGTGGCTCTCGCTGGTGAAGTACAGTGGCTGTACCTGGCCGGGGAACAAACATCTGTAGATACTAACGTCCAGCAGGCCGCCGTACCGCAGCACGGTGAGCAGCGAGTGCACGTGGCTCTCGCTGGTGAAGTACAGTGGCTGTACCTGGCCGGGGAACAAACATCTGTAGATACTAACGTCCAGCAGGCCGCCGTACCGCAGCACGGTGAGCAGCGAGTGCACGTGGCTCTCGCTGGTGAAGTACAGTGGCTGTACCTGGCCGGGGAACAAACATCTGTAGATACTAACGTCCAGCAGGCCGCCGTACCGCAGCACGGTGAGCAGCGAGTGCACGTGGCTCTCGCTGGTGAAGTACAGTGGCTGTACCTGGCCGGGGAACAAACATCTGTAGATACTAACGTCCAGCAGGCCGCCGTACCGCAGCACGGTGAGCAGCGAGTGCACGTGGCTCTCGCTGGTGAAGTACAGTGGCTGTACCTGGCCGGGGAACAAACATCTGTAGATACTAACGTCCAGCAGGCCGCCGTACCGCAGCACGGTGAGCAGCGAGTGCACGTGGCTCTCGCTGGTGAAGTACAGTGGCTGTACCTGGCCGGGGAACAAACATCTGTAGATACTAACGTCCAGCAGGCCGCCGTACCGCAGCACGGTGAGCAGCGAGTGCACGTGGCTCTCGCTGGTGAAGTACAGTGGCTGTACCTGGCCGGGGAACAAACATCTGTAGATACTAACGTCCAGCAGGCCGCCGTACCGCAGCACGGTGAGCAGCGAGTGCACGTGGCTCTCGCTGGTGAAGTACAGTGGCTGTACCTGGCCGGGGAACAAACATCTGTAGATACTAACGTCCAGCAGGCCGCCGTACCGCAGCACGGTGAGCAGCGAGTGCACGTGGCTCTCGCTGGTGAAGTACAGTGGCTGTACCTGGCCGGGGAACAAACATCTGTAGATACTAACGTCCAGCAGGCCGCCGTACCGCAGCACGGTGAGCAGCGAGTGCACGTGGCTCTCGCTGGTGAAGTACAGTGGCTGTACCTGGCCGGGGAACAAACATCTGTAGATACTAACGTCCAGCAGGCCGCCGTACCGCAGCACGGTGAGCAGCGAGTGCACGTGGCTCTCGCTGGTGAAGTACAGTGGCTGTACCTGGCCGGGGAACAAACATCTGTAGATACTAACGTCCAGCAGGCCGCCGTACCGCAGCACGGTGAGCAGCGAGTGCACGTGGCTCTCGCTGGTGAAGTACAGTGGCTGTACCTGGCCGGGGAACAAACATCTGTAGATACTAACGTCCAGCAGGCCGCCGTACCGCAGCACGGTGAGCAGCGAGTGCACGTGGCTCTCGCTGGTGAAGTACAGTGGCTGTACCTGGCCGGGGAACAAACATCTGTAGATACTAACGTCCAGCAGGCCGCCGTACCGCAGCACGGTGAGCAGCGAGTGCACGTGGCTCTCGCTGGTGAAGTACAGTGGCTGTACCTGGCCGGGGAACAAACATCTGTAGATACTAACGTCCAGCAGGCCGCCGTACCGCAGCACGGTGAGCAGCGAGTGCACGTGGCTCTCGCTGGTGAAGTACAGTGGCTGTACCTGGCCGGGGAACAAACATCTGTAGATACTAACGTCCAGCAGGCCGCCGTACCGCAGCACGGTGAGCAGCGAGTGCACGTGGCTCTCGCTGGTGAAGTACAGTGGCTGTACCTGGCCGGGGAACAAACATCTGTAGATACTAACGTCCAGCAGGCCGCCGTACCGCAGCACGGTGAGCAGCGAGTGCACGTGGCTCTCGCTGGTGAAGTACAGTGGCTGTACCTGGCCGGGGAACAAACATCTGTAGATACTAACGTCCAGCAGGCCGCCGTACCGCAGCACGGTGAGCAGCGAGTGCACGTGGCTCTCGCTGGTGAAGTACAGTGGCTGTACCTGGCCGGGGAACAAACATCTGTAGATACTAACGTCCAGCAGGCCGCCGTACCGCAGCACGGTGAGCAGCGAGTGCACGTGGCTCTCGCTGGTGAAGTACAGTGGCTGTACCTGGCCGGGGAACAAACATCTGTAGATACTAACGTCCAGCAGGCCGCCGTACCGCAGCACGGTGAGCAGCGAGTGCACGTGGCTCTCGCTGGTGAAGTACAGCCGCGTGCGCACGTGCCGGCCCGGGCTGGACACGCCGTGGCTGTACCTGGCCGGGGAACAAACAAACAACACGTTAGAACCGGTTTTGAATACACGCTAAAATCTCGCCGACTCGCTAAAATCTGTCCACATAATTGTAAAATTGAACGAAATGCGCTGAGTGCTGATAAAAGCCCAACTAGATATAGTATGATCCGTGCAAATATGCTATTATTTGTTTATTCATTATAGCGAATTTTGGACATCCTTTTTTTTGGTTTCATCTTAATGTAAATCCATTCAAAGAAAAATCTGATACCACCAAATGTCTCAAATTATGCAGGGCAAGTGACGAAAATGTCTTTAATTTGATTTAGATTTTTCAGAATCGGACCATTGTAACCTGCAGTGTTACGTCTGTTAAATAACTACAAGGCGTGTGGTAAACCGGTGGGGCAAAAGGATCACATTTTTCGAGGTAGTCAAATAGAAAAAATTTACGCAGTCTATGAATTTTTTTCTAGAGAAATTCTATCGGCAAGTAAAACCAAAAATAAAATTTTTATTCTTATGAATTTTATAATCTTGCCACCACTTGTGGTCATTTTAAGACCTAGCTGTTACATATTTGGAACTGTATAATGCAACTTTACGGCAACAATGAACTAATTGAAGACATGAGTGGATGAAAGTGATATGTCATATATAGCACTCATCACCTTCATCCACTCACGTCTTCAATTACTATAGCATAGTATTTTTGGTTAAAATCCCTAGCTATACACTTTCTACATCGCAAAAACAATATGAAAACGGCTTCATAAAAAGAAGAGGTTCTCAATTCAACTGTTTTTTTATGTTTGTTATCTTAAAAGTTGATTTAGTGAACTGATTTATTATAAGTATATTTTTTAATTTGAAAGTTAATGCTTCCGTTTGATCTCTCTCTTTTCATTAGTTTAATGTTTGATGTTTCTTTTTTTTTAAAATATGTGGAAATTATGTTATTTTACTGTGCTTTTTTTAAGAGAAAAGCGTCACAACATTGTGTGGATGATATTTTTGCATATAATTGGAAAAAAATACACACTATAGGACTTTTGCTGATTAACTAAGTGAACAACATAATTTTGCATCGGGCTAAAAAATATCACGTTATCTTAAACTTTAACATCTGTCTGAATCAGTAGTTAACCTAACGGTTTAACTAACACTAAGCGGGCTAACTTACCTTGGATTTAGCCTGTTGACAGTTTCCTCCCCTGATTCTTCAATGTTTCTCTGTAGATCTGCCCTTATTTTCTTTAGAAGCGGCGTACAAATGCCTTGTCCTATTGTTAATTTCTCTTGCATCGTCAAACCGTATTCCTAAAACCATTTAATTATATTGAGATTTCAATTACAGTCCCACTGCATTCTATTATACTTCTACTTTTCTATAGAGTTAATCAAAGCGCTATTCACTTCTTTATAACCATGAAACCGATTTTGATACGTTTTCACTAATGTAAAAATAATTTCCTAAAAGTGTATTTACAAAAAAAAAAACAGATAAGGAAAAATTATGTATTTTAGAATTATGTCGATCAATCGTGCATCTATGTCTATTTACATACTCAAGGCAATAAATGATATACTTATGATAAGTATCTTCATATTGTCAAGTAAATAAGTGATGTATTTGTAGTATATATTTACATATTCTAGTAAAACGAGTAACTTACTTGTGGTATAACAATATCAGCTAAATATTTAGCATACAAATACAGCTCCTCTGCCAAATCAAACTGCAGCGTGTGCTGGTTGTGTTGCAAGTCGTACTTGATGCAGTCGTAAATATCCGGTATTTTAGATATGTCATACATTTTGTTCTTTGTGCAAAAGTCCTTCTCTATCTTACCCCAACGCCTGCCCATTAGCTCCCAGTTTTCGCCATGATATAAAATCGTGTCTAAAATTAAACTAAACTTATCAAACGATTTAAAGAAATACCAATAGTTGCATGTTTTGTTTTGACACTTTCGTCAACGCCAATCTATGTCAAAACGTCATGAAGTATCCAATTTACTTAATTAACCTACCTTTAGTCTTAGGGTCGTCTTTTTTCGCCATAACAATGTGTAACAGTTGCTGTATAAGTTTGTGAACATGGGAACAGCATCGGACCGGGTTTTTGACAAAGTCCATAGCAGCCGCTATACTGAGCGATTCGCATGGATTAATTTGTGCCCGGTCTTCGTCGGTGAAATCTCTGTCTACTTGCATGGCCTCGTGTAAACGGGCTTTTGCCCTAAAAGAGAAACAAAATATATTAAGCAAAGCCATTACTTTGTTCTTTTGACAAGTTTAACTATAGCTTTCGAACTACAAGCAAATATGCTCAAAATTTTAAGAAAATAACGACTTTTTTTCAAAATTTTGAGTTTAAGAATTAAAATTTAACATCTTTACAAACTTGACATTAAAGCGCAGGTTTTTAATTTTTCCTATGTTTCATATCATAAATTGAAGAGAAAGATATTTTTTATGTATACTTCCGTTCGAAAGCCACTAATGAATCATGGTGTTAGCTTGTCAACTTACATATTCTGTACTTTCGATGAATCACAGTCGTTGTCCAGCAGTCCGTTCGTGTTTGCTGATTTCACCATTTGCACCAATATAGGTGTTAGCTCTCCCTCCAAAGCTAGGAGTCCTTTAGCGAAGGCCGCCGCTGTCATCTGTACTCGACCCTCGTCTGACGCGTAGATCTTGAGGTCGTGGCGAAATGTGGAATGTAAACGAAGCAGACCTAGGCCCTGGGTACCGCCTTCTCCTAAAAGTTAAGTTGTTTTGAGTCTATTCGTAGTTGCAAAAAAAGTATCTTTGGTAACTAAAATTGTGGATGAATTTTTAAAGATAAACGAAAATTATGATTAATTGTTAACAAGAATTCAATTAGAAATCTGCCTTTGGCTGACAAGTTCTTTATTATAGTTTAAAAAACTTTGATATTTAGGTTAACCTTTTACATTTTAGCTCAGTTTTCGACCATCCATTTAAGATCTAGCTATATGAGTTACTTTAACACAGCTAAAATTATTGGCAAATTACATTAACAATTGTCATTCAATTTTTCAATTTAAGTCCTACTAATATTATAAAAGTGAAAGTTTGTGATTATGTATTTATGTATGGATGTTTGTTACTCTTTCACGTAAAAACTACTGGATGGATTTTGATGAAACTTTACAGTAATATAGGTTATACATCAGAATAACACACAGGGGACTTTTTACCGCGGGAAAACTTCTCACTCCCACGGGAAACCGACTTCCCCGCGAACGGAGTCGCGGGCGGCTAATCATTACATAGTATAAATCCAAGTCGTTAATTCTGTCTGTATGTTTGGCCGCTAACTCCTCCTTAACCAGTTGAGGGATTTTAATGCGGTTTTCACCACCATTAGGTATTTTTTTCATTGAAATTTGTAAATAAAGAACAATCGGTTTTTTTTTTAAGTTAGCCAAAAATCAAAGTTTCGTGAGCAAGTCGACCAAAATAACACCATTGCGAAGCGTGGGCGGGTCGCTTGTATACAATCCAACTGACCGGGTATGTGCCGGCCCTGGCCGCCGGGGTACATGCAGCGGAACATCCGGCCCAGCTCCTCCGCCTGGATGCGGCCCGCGGGCGTCAGCTCGCCGCCCCACTTCAATATCAACACCAGGGACGGCTCGCCGGCACTGCCTACTGGATTTCAACGCGAGTATTTAGTAACTGATCAATAGGGTATGTAAGGAGGATGGCTGAGGAGTTAAAAATGTGTTGTCAGTATAAATTTATAGAGAAAAGGAGTGAGAAATAATGATAGGGTTAAAAAGTTTTGGTTCAGGGGACAATAAAGGTTCATAGAGTTGGTTATTGAAGTCGTATTTAGAATGAACCCATTAATCAATAAATTTTTAATAAGGATTTGAGCTAAGTGTCCGTCTGGTCGCTTTTGATTGCGTTAGTTTTTTAGAGTTCGAGAGATAGCTGATGAACTATAATGATCCTAAATTTGTTTATGGATAAGGAAGGCACAGCACACATAAGATAATAACAGTAAAATAGACACCAAAATCAACAATCTATTTGTTAAAATCAAGCATAACACCCCGTAAGCAAGAAAAAATCTATGCAAAGTTTTAATAGTAAAAATAATTAGTAAAATTTGCAATTTAAAAAATCTTTTTTGTTGACAATATTTTTGCAACACGTAAAATATTGATTCATGCTAGACATTTTACTGTTGTCATAAAAAATATTATTTTATATTTTTTTTAATAGATAAAGTAAAAAAAAATGTTAAAAACAACAGTCAAAGATTATTATTAATAGCACCAACACTGTAAACATTCAATAAAATCATTAATACATGCTTTTATAACAACAAATATAATTTACAAAGCTTTTCAAAAACTGCATTATTAACATGCATTCAATGTTATTCTAGCCTTTATTAATATCACAAAGATTAAAATGATACAAATTATATCAAATAGAAATAAATACTTATAACATAGCCATATAGCGATGAGTTACAACCAGCCACCATTCCCCCGTTAACTGTTACTATAAATCCAAACTGTAGTACCTATTTTACGGGAGTTATTACCGTCGTCGGAGGAAGAGCCTCGCGGGCGCCCGCGGGGCTGGTACTTCATCTGGACCTTGCGGTTTATACCAGAGAAGTGGCCGTACCTGGGATGAGAAAGGATTGAATGCTGATGTAAGAGAGATGAGAGTTATTCTGGTATTGGATTCGGAAATACTTACATGTTAATAGGGACAATAAGTAAGCAAACTGACAATTAGAAAGCAAGTTATTTTTGACAAAAAATGGATTGTTTTTTTATTTAAAGATGGTAAGTAAGCATCATTATCAATACGTATATGTTAAGTTATTTTACAAAAGTACGAAAATTACAATGATGAAAACAAGTTTGGAATAGGTTTAATCAAAAGTTCCCCTAAAAAGGCCATAATTTGGTTAGAGTTGCAAAAATATCGATAATACACATAAGGCTGCAGAGCTGAGGGCAATAAAAACAAAGATGCATAAAACAAACAGAAACTCACATTTCTAAAACAGTCTTTAATTGTTCCAACTTCCCTTGTTTTTCTTCTATTTCGGGGTCAGCGTGTCGCGTATGAATATCAGATAAAAGTGCACGGGCGATATCCAATATCTCTTGCAGTTGCTTGGGCCTCTTCAGTTTTATATGCCCGCGTTTATAACCCTCATACTTTTCAAAGATTTCGAAAAATCTGGAAAAAAGTGTACTTCACGTAATTTATTAATATTTATCATGTATTTATGATTTATTCGACATGATGATTCTTGAGTCGTTTTGAGAAGCAAATGTCACAAAAACAATTTATGAAAAATTACTCACAAGAAAATCTTTTAATGACCTTGTAACCTTGCAATAAATTACTTTTAACCGTTCTTTCATAAGGAACATGCAAGACTCGTTATTGAGCTTTCAGATTTCAATCGACTCAAGAATCACCCTTTACATGAATACCTATTTACCTTGGATGTCGCACTTCCACTTTCATTTTCTGTTTGGGTGTTCTATCCCCGTGTCTTATTACAGCCACTACGCATCTCAGTTCCATCATTTTTCCAAAAGTTGTCGGTACAATCGGAGGATCGTCTAATTGAAATGGTACGGACCAAGGAATGTGTAAAGTAGGAGCTAATTCCCTGAGGATCATATTCCCAAGGATTTTAGCGCAGTCATCGTAGTATTTGTTGGAGTTTTTGACAAATGAGAACCCGTTTACGTCACAGACGAACGATTTGCCGTTTGCTCTGGGGAAAAACACAATTATACATTTAGTTTGGAGCTGGTTTATAATGGTACAAATTTCAAATTAGAACTCTTTTGATCAAACTAAACACATTGCTATCATTTATTTTAATTTCATGCTTTTTTGTGCGTGTCAAAGTTAATTGAGGGAACTTTTTTTATGTTTTTCCGGATTCAGAGAAAGTAATTGGTGTTTTTTATAAAAATACTATTGATTCTGATCATTCTAAGAATATTGTGATACTCGATTGTGAAAAATACACGGTAATAATTTCAAGATAAGGCCCGAAATAGTTCCACTTCAATAGTTACCGTTGACAGATTTCAAAGTGTTTTATTACTATATTAGTTCCTGAAAATAGTGCTACTCTAATAAAAATCAGTTATAGCTCATTTACACAACCATTTATCAACGCGTAATTGTTAGTTTAGATAAACAAAAAGGTGATTCATTAGGTACAACCCACGCAAAATGGCGGAAGTCAATCAGTGTTAGGTGATTTTGATCTCTATTTGTATGGCGCTAAGGTCCTAGTTCGCCTGTGGATGACGTAAACTATTGTTTTTATAGTCCTGGGGTCGGGTTTCAAGTGGGGTCTGTTGTAAAAACATCGAAGTTCTTTTGTATATGTTTTGTTGATAAGAAGTCAGCATAGGCCCTTGTTATAAAGATTTTATTAGATTATATTGTTTATTTCACGTAATTCAACTTGCAACATAGTCTTCAAAGTAAACATTTGTGAAACAAATTTCGTATTTTACTAAACACTACATTTTTATGCCTCACAGATAGGAAATATAACAATAAGTGCATTGTTTTTTACAGAATGATAAAACATGCTTAGGTTGCAGAGATATAAGTTATTTACAACAATGTAGTAATTACGCCGCCATTTTGCCAATTTGCAGGGTTGCTGAGGTCAGCATGTTGATAATTAATTTCGTGAGGGAATGGGTTAACACAATCATGCAGCAATGATATAAGACGGACTTACTGTCCTAAGTCTCATATTTTAGAATGATTTGGGCCAATTTAAGTGAGAGTATTAAACTGTTAAAATCAAGAAAGTTGTCAATAATTTGAGTTTAGTTACGTGTTTTAGAATCGGGTCAACACTATACAAAATTTACCTCAACAAATCAAATCCACACACCGTCTGCTTGAACGCAAGACAGACTTTTCTAGAAATGAGTTTCTCTTGATTTGATAATATTACAGGATATCTAATTTCCTTTCCTTCCGAATCTCTTTCAACTTTCCCGTCTAAAGCTGGGCTCTTCCTAGCTTCAGCGTGGGCGTAGTCAGGACCAACTGTATATACTTTTACATCCGTACCTATAATACAAATTCATAAATTAATTTACGGAATGGTTACCTAATACAAATTATGTAAAGAGGTCCCAAGGTCCCAAAAACCGTGTACAGCTTCACACACAGAAAAGCGCTTTTAATAAATTCTATTTTAGCTTTACCAATCTTTAGATACTTTGTATGTCGATTCGCGTACCGTGGAACCAAACGTTAAGATGCAAACGTACCATCAGTAGGCATAAAGTCCTCATAAATAAATGATCCAGTTTTCCTTACTCTAGATTCCGGTGAATAAATACTACTCCGAGATCCGATCTGAAAGTAAAACGATACGGTCATCTCCTATTTATAGCCGGCTGTTTGTTCAAATTGTTCAGCAAACTAACTACCGTATTGATACAGTTTAATCTATGTTAAGGCTTTACATGCTTGACCTTGAGCGTTAAAACACTAATAGATAAAAATTAACGAAATTATTGCAAGATATTCATTTGATTGCGTCTTGATAAAATATGACAACAAAAACTTTTTTCAGGAGGAAATAAGAATTTTGAAGTTATAGATTTTGAAGTTATGTAGGAAATAAGAAGTTGTGTATCGTATTAGGCTCTGTTAATCTAATTCTTGTGATAAAATATCAGATGACGCCTTATATGTACAATTAAGATTTTTATATACTTTTATAGAAAACGTAACTAAAAAAGTAAATGACACTAAACATTTTGAGTAACAGCCCGTGAATCAAGCTTTATAATTTGACAAAAGTAGACTTTTAGTTCTTTTTATCTGCCAAAACCACGATGACACAAAACTCATAATGGACCACCGTTCGTACCAGTGTAAGGAGTATGTGCTAACACCACCTTTTTTAAAAAATGTCCAATTTAACGATATTCCAATAGGAGTCCCAATTAACATACCTTTCTAAAAAGTCGTTGGCTGCCCCCGCCCGCCGAGGTCGGGTAATAGATATAAATGTTATGATCCTCCGCCGAAACCGGCTTCTCTACAAATGGTTTGTTGAACACCACGCCGTTAACTTCCACGTGATCCTCGGACTCAACCAGCTCGTGATCTGGAGAAAGATGTATTCAACACTTATTTCTAAGATATGATTATGTAAAATTATTAGTTTGCTTAGAACGTATTAAAATAACGGGAAATGAGAGTAGCTAATGAGGCTTGCGTACAAAATTTTAGACATAACAGGAGTTGGAGTATAATAATCTATCTATACGATGTATTTAGAAAATTACTGTCCCTATTTATAGCCTGCGAACTGTTTCCCATCGTAAATAAGTGATTATTATTTATTGTGACGCCTGGAAATTGTCGGTTTTCGATTTATTTATTTACGTGTGCCAAGACACCGACCGCATCTTGCCAAATTGCGTGAGTAAGCCAAGTAACCAGCAGATTCTGATTCCTTTACATCTAGTCTTAAAGCTTACAAATTTAATTAACGTTTGCATTGTAACTGACTTTCGAAGAAACCTTTTCAAAAACAATAGAGCGCAGTTTCGTTAAAGTTTGTATTGAAACCAATTTCTTGGAAACCAAACAAAATTGTCATGAATTCAATTTCAAGAACTTGGAAGAAAAATACCAAATAAAATATTTTTGTTATAGGGACATTCTTACGTTTCGGGTCTGGTGAGTCCCGGTCCAACACAGCGTATCTCGGTATTTCAATTCCTTCACCTTCTAATATTGCGTAGACACGGCGTCGGTCCTGAATAACGTATTAATTAGAGTTGTAATGCTGCCAAAACCTTGTTTGTTTACTAACTTCGCTAAAATAATAGTTTAATTATAACCGCAAGAGCTATAATTGTCGCACAAAATCAACGGAGGAATTACGGCAATCCACTAAGTAATGACGTAACATTTGTACGTAAATATACCAATTTATCAATAGGCTTTCTAGCAAACCAACATCCAAACTCAAGAACTTTACCTCCTTTTAATATTAGTATAGATTTAGAATAAACTAAACACCATGTTCTTTTGTGAATCAAAATAACTAACTAATACAATCCAAACAACCTATTGATTTACTTTCCCACTACGTCAGTTGCCTGAATCTATTATTTTCTTCTGAGTTTACATAATTACCACTTTACTTTCACCATTGAAAATCACAATATCGAATTATATAATCGAAGGGCGTCAACTGATACAAATAGTTCTCTACAAACTCACCTGAATATCATATTGCATGTGCAAATTGTTAATCACGTACGGCTTCCTCAGTTTCTCGTACTGAATGGCCTTGTCTAGAGGGAAACCCTTCGAATGGAATGAGATGAGGCAGTCACAGATGGGCCACTCCTCGACCGGCTTCTGCAAGTAAACAGCACTGCATGAGGAATAACACCAACTGAAGAACGATCGCGAAGTAGAAAACATACAACATACAGCCCTAAAGAAACGTTCACATGCATCGCATGTTTCTAGAATATTTAGCAGCAATTATGCTGCTATGTTAAGTAGTGGTTCAAAACGATGGTTAGATATTCCTGCTACAGCCTACTTTTGCATTGTAACAGTTACCATCGGATTTTAGATTATCATTACATTTAAATAACAGGAAATTTTAATTTATTGCAACTCGAAGAGTATCAGTTGTAAAAACTGTGACGAGGTCGTTCAAGCAACTACCTAATCAATATCTCAGGGTGCCTACGTCCCATTAAATATTACACAGGTCAATGTGACTGCTGTCTTAGTTCGCAAAACGATACTCTTTGTATATGAAAACGTACTTGTGTATGTGTAAACTAATAAAGCCGATTGCTGGAAACAGCCCAACCTCTAATAAAATAAAGGAGGTTTATATAATAACTAGTGGCCGCTCGTGACTCCGTTCGCGTGGAAGTCGGTTTCCCGTGGGAATGAGAAGTTTACCCTACATAACTTTGGTGTTTCTTTACCGATTTCTATGATTCTTTTTTTTTATGATTTCTATGATTTGGAATAGTTAATAATGTTAACTTTTTAAATTAGGGATGACTGAGAGTGTTATAAACGAAAGAGTAGACAAATATAATCAGAAAGCTTCGAACTGCTAAGCAATCGGGAGTTACTCGTGTTTTGTAAGTCAACCATAAAATATAGAAGACTTATGCTGTCGTGGGATATTATTAATATAATTTTTAGGAGAACATTTCCGTCATACATGATTTCTGTGTAGCTTTAACCATTACGGTGTGCAACGCGACGGAAGCTAAAAAATGGAGTAACTTCTCCCGTTTTCCCAACATTTCCCTTCACTGCTCTGCTCCTTTTGATTGTAGCGTGATGAAAAGTACCTATACTATAACCAGCTCAGGAGTATGAAAAATAATTGTACCAAGTTTCGTTCAAATCCGTCGAGTAGTTTTTGTTTCTATAACGGTTATACAGACAGACAGACAGAAATTTTACTAATTGCATTTTTGGCATCAGTATCAATCCCTTATCACCCCCTGATAGTTATTTTGTAATTATATTTCATGTACAGAAATGACATCTGTACAGATTTATTATAAGTATAGTTTATGTGTGTCTTTCAGCGTGTCCCATTAAATAAATGATAAAAACACGATCCGTTAATTAGTTTTAATTATTAAACCATTCCATTAAATATTTAATTACAGTTCAGAAATGTAGGCAGTGGGTACATTTTTATAACGTACCTCAACAACTTATTCCGATGGTGGTTAAATGTTAATATTATAAAGTCACGTCAGACAGAAGTCGAAAATATTTAGTTTTAATAAAAATACAGGTGCCCAGACTGAGTTCAGCGCAAAGGTGCAATTTTAATCAACACAATCACGTAACACTTACTTTTGGCTAATTTAAAAGAGCTATTTATTCATGTTTTTACATTAAAACTACCTTTATGAAATCGATCAAGAGTTAGTGGATATACATACAAACAGAGACGAATGGCGTCTTTGCCTTGAAAGTATAGATATTTAGAGAAGATCTTAGAGAAGAGCAACTATTTTAATGCTGGTATCCAAAGAATAGAGCTGGCCTAGAGGGTTATAAATGCAAATATTCACACCAACCAATCCCATGTAGAGAACCAGTTGCAAGTGGTCCCTGTGCCGATGTTAAACACACAAAAAAGAGTAACCTTCAGTATAACCTCCTCCGGAAACACGAGCATTTTAATGTATTCGAACTCGTCGAGTCGTGTGAGGATCTCCTTCATCGGTTTCGACTGCGACTTCTTGGCCATGGCGCACACCCCCACCACCACCTTCTTCCCCCCACCATCGTTGTACGGGTCTAGAGACTCGCAAAGATCCAATTCGCCCTGTTAAAAAAGTGACGTAAGATAATTATATTAAAAGAAAGTTGAAAATGCCGAAGACGTCAAATGTAAAAAGATTACAGGTGGTCTCAGTAAGTAAAATAAAGTTTTTAATGGTTATCCATTTTCTGCGTTTGTTGCGCTTTTACTAATATGTAGTTTAATAACTGTTTGAATACACTTTGAAGTTATAATATATTTTAAATTGAGAATTCTAGATAAAGTAAATAACCAACGAACTTCGATACTCAATCGTCGCGAAATTATGAATTACACCTATATACAAATCTAACAGTGAAAAGAATGTTAAATCGTTCGTAAGAAAAATCATAAGTTACTGTGCGCGAACCTCATCTTATCCAAAAATGCCCGATTTTAATGAAATTTGCAATAAAGTTTAAAAGTTCTATACCATTAAAATTTGCTTAAAAGCAAATTTCAAACCGACACGAAATTACTACAACACACACTTCAATTACAACAGATGGCAAATCAATAATAAGTACTGGCCATTTGGAGAGTGGGTCAAAACTAAATAAATAAAAATATTTATGCATTTTGCATTGCAAACATTTCTAGCAATGGAAAAACAGTCATATAACTATATAACTATTATTCACCTTATATTGTTAACTATATTTACTTACTAAAATATGCTGTTTAGCTTAAGAAGTTAACATCACAAATATTAAATTGTTAAAAAATAGCAGCCAATTTTACAATCTGGTATACATACCTTTAAATAACTTAAATATTGACAAAAATTTCAATAAAATATTATAACCTGTTCACATATAGGTTTTAAAGGAAATTATATAAATGTTATAGAAAATAGAAATAGATAAAATCATTTATAGCAAGCAAATAATCACACACAAACACTCATTAAGCATAATTATTGTAAATGTAAACAAAGTAACCTAACAGCAGTAGAAGAAACATCAATGTCAAGGCATTATGTAATTGTAATTAATAGAAATAACTAAATATTTAGCATGAAACTACAGGATAGAATCATAAACCTCACATCAGGCAAGCAGTCATCGCAATAACAAAAGTCATCATCATTTTGTTCCTTTTTCTTACTACTCCGCCAGCGCTTCAAGCGCCACCAGTCCTTTAGCCACTGCCACTCCATGAGCACTCACTCTATCAACTGATAATCACAACCACATCAAGATAAATGATTTTACTACTTCAATAAATTGATAATTAAGGGGCCACACCAATCACAACTCACTCCTACTTCTAGATAACCAAGATAAACTTGACATGAATTTTAAACCATTACCTCAGTTGTCATTGTCACACTAACACACACAAACTATTTATATCTCTACTCAACTCAATATACACATGTAAATATATTTACATAAACAACATGGAAGAGCATTAGGTATCGGGAGGTGTAGTAAAATTGTGGCTTCCAAAATAAATTCAAAGAAATTTATACCATAAATCCTTGCAAATGTTTGCTTAAAATGGTTACTGAACAAATTTAAAGAGATAAGCAAGCTACAAACACTATATATTGCTTAAGATAACTATTCCATGGCACTTTAACAAAGGAACAAGAAATTAAACAAATAAAAAATTATTAGGTTCTAGGAAAAGGCATTTGGTTTTAATTGTGTAAAATTGTAAGAATATTATAATTTAATTGTGTGTGATTATCTATATAGCTTTTGTTTGGTAAAATAAGGCAAAATAGGAGTTTTTTGTTTCAATTTTTAGAAAACTATAGAAATTGTTAACTTACAGGTGACCTTATAGGCATAAGATTTCCATCTTCTCCAACATAAAACTGTGGTTGTTGTGCCGCTTGCCGCAAGCCTTGGTACCCATGTTCAAGCTCAGTATATGACATTACCTCCTAAAAACCATAAAACTATCTATGTGTGACTAAAAGCTAAACACTAAATATATTAATTAAAATCAAAAGATGTCTAAGTCATCAATACAGTCAAATCTAAACTGGTAAAATTCACTTCCTCCGCACTTTTCATCGAAGGTTTTGGGGTTTTCTTTTATATTTTTTCATTCATGTTCTTTTTCTGTCGGTACCGTTTTGACAGCTTACAATATTTGACATTTCGTCGCCCGTCCGTCAAGCAGAAACACGTTCAGAGGCATAAAGTAACTTTTTGTTCAGTTGCGAGTAACGCGAACGCACATCAAAGGGGTCAAATTAGAAAACTGTAAATTTCTCTTAATTACCCTCTTTTTGTAGCGCCGCTGCCTTATTTTACTGTTTTCCTATTTCCCTTTACGAGGAATCCCAGGTTTCTAGACCTTAACAATAGTTTTTCCTGAACTCTGCTTTACGTTATAGATAAAGTTACGTTTTTTTTGTAAACGTGTCATCAAACAAATCGGAAAACAGCTATTGACTTTTGAATAGGTACTTTTGACTTGACTGTCAGGCTGACTGATAGGCCGATGACAGTTAGCTGATTGATACTGATAGGCTGACAGACTGACAGTTAAGTTAAGAGGTTATGGTTGAAATGTTTACAGTTTTGTTAAAATAGTATTTTTATTTTTGTTACTTACTCGAATTGAGAGAAATCAATTAAATGCAATGACCAAAATAACTTCATTTTGGTTAGCTACAGAAATCATTCTAACCAAGCCACATGTCGTCAACAAAAGAGTATGGGGCTGTCGCATTCTCGCGAGAAACAGTTATAAATCTACGGATACTGATATAAAATGGCAATCTCCTTTTCACCGCCTTAGAGATCTCAATAATGTCAATGGATATCTTCAAGAAGTTTTAAGTTATTTAAAACTATTTGAGGTTTCCTCTGATGAGGAAGCAGATGTAGAGTTGATGATAATAGAGTTATTACCTCGTTGTTTTACTGATAATCGAGCGTACCAACTAATATATCTACATAAATTATTTAATTGGGTTAGTTTTATTGACATAACACCTGAAGGACTTACTCAAAATATCTGTCCAGATTTTGCATACAAGTTCATTTTAGATAATTCATGTAGTCTAAAACTTGATGCTTTAAATGGTAAGTGTATATATATTCCTAAAATTACTTTATAGACTTTATTTAACCTATTTATGTCTTCTGTATTACAGAAAAAGACTTGAAATCAAAAGCTTGGATTTGGCTAAAGAAAACTTTGTTTCCACAATTTGTTAAATGGTGTATTGATTTTGATGAAAACACCGAAAAAATACAGTTTTGTAATGATTCATTAGCATTAGTTGCAAGTGAAAAATACTATTTGAAATATAATTATCTTAAGCTGAAATATGGAAAAGAAATGGTTAAGGTAATGAATCTATAATTCACATATTACCTATATTTGTAAACTTAGGACTTTGCATACCATGGGGACAATTTCTTTCCTACAAAGCACTCAGTACTTGTAAGTAACAAGTTAAATATTATAGATACCACAATAAAATATCTACATTTAATAGAAACACTCATAGAATGATAATTAAGGAGTTAGGAGTTTTACAGTAGGTTATTTTGTAGGTATTATAAAATGTCCTCCATTTTCAGATATGGCCTGAATGCACAGATCCTTCAAAATTTGTGTATGAAGATATAGCTATAGCCACTTATATTCTCCTTTTGTGGGAAAGTTGCTCAGAAAGTGGACTGAAACAAAAATTTGTAGATTTAGGATGTGGTAATGGTTTACTAGTCTACATTTTGATTAAAGAGGGCCATGAGGGCTGTGGTCTGGATGTTAGGAAACGAAATATTTGGGATTTGTATCCTGAAGACGTTATTTTAAAAGTGAGTAATTTCTTGATTTGGGCTACATAATTCTGAAACTTTTTTAATGAACTATACAGTAACATAAATTGTTTTAGGAAAAAACTATTGTCCCATCAGACTCATGCCTTTTTCCTGATGCTGACTGGATAATTGGAAATCACTCTGATGAATTAACTCCATGGATACCAGTTATAGCTGCAAGAAGCTCATACAACTGTAATTTTTTTCTCTTACCATGTTGTGCTTATAATTTTGATGGTACCAAGTACCAAAGGAAAAATTCCTCTAAGAGTCAATACACAGAATATTTGGAGCATGTACAAGAACTATCAGAAAAATGTGGATTCATAACTCAAATTGACCGGTTGAAAATACCAAGCACAAAGAGAATCTGTTTAATTGGTAATGGCAGGAATTATTCTGAAAATGAACAAACTATAAACTGTAATAGTATAAAAAATTTAATAAATGAAAGTACTAAAGACAACTGGATCCAAAATTATAAAACTAGAGAACCTGTGGAAAAAGTCAGGAACTGTACTCAAATTGACAAGAATATTATCAATACAATTGTAGAGTGTACAGCCAAATATCTGTTAGAAGGAAATGATATAAGCAGTCAATCCGAATGGAATTCAGGCAAGTTAGTTGCTATAAGTGAATTAGTAACACAACTTCCTCAGGATAAATTAAATAGTTTGAAATCTGAATGTGGAGGTTTGGCAACTCTACTAAAAAATAATCATCACATTTTTAAAGTTCAAAATGGAAAAATACAATTTAGATATCCAAAATCAGTATCAGAAATATCAAACATGTCTACAAGTAAAAGAAGCAAAGGTATTATAAAAGTTAAGCAAAGGCCTTGTTGGTTTCAAAAGAACCATCCACAAGGATGTCCACTATCTAATACAAATTGCAGTTACCAACACTCCTAATAATTAATCTATTTCATACAAAGAATAAAACAATGCAAGGTTAGTTTATTTATTTATTTTGGAATTATTTTTAACAACTTTTACCCAGTCAAGCCCAAGTCCTTTTCTTAGACACCCTTAATATACAAACATTACAACAATAAAAAAATATAAAAATAGATATGTACATTCTATCATGATAAATGGCAATGTGTTTATTTAGATTCAATTGCTTTGTAAAGTATTCATAACAGCATTATTGAGGCTGTGTTTCAAAAAACTTATTTAACTCTGACAAGTTCCTGTCATCAACTAATTTGGCAATATCATGCTCACCCATAAATGAGCAGACCATTCTCAAAGTGGTCCAGATTGTTGATGAGCTTACATCTGTTACAGAAGTATCAGGGTAAAGACTTCTAGCCTTATCCTGTTGGTTAAGTGCTTCTAGAAAGTGTTCAGCTGCTTGTCTGTGAGCCCCTAAATTCATACATGTGATGCCTACATTATATCTAGCCCTTATAAATCCAGGTTCTAAACTTAATGCTTCATGATAAGCTTCAACAGCTTGCTCAGATTTTTCACTATTGGCTAGTGTTGCTCCTAATCTATTCCATAGTTTGGCATTTGTGTTATCAACCATCACAGCAGTTCTAAAACAATCTACAGCTTTATCAAACTCCTGTGTTATATTAAAAATAACACCAAGAGCAGATTGTACATCTGGATCAATTTGTGTAGGATTAAGTTGTGCAGCTTTTAAATATAGTTGTTTAACATATTCCTCCATTTCTTTGATATTCATCTTATTTGTATCAACATCTTGGGGCAGCATGTCACTATATTTTGGGCTAGCTCTTAACCAATCGAGAAGAGAATTAAAAGCAAAGTTTGGCAGGTTTTCATTTGTGTATGCAGCAGCTAAAGTCATATATGCTTCAAGTTGCCTTGGGTCAATTTCCAAAGATTTTTTTAATGCTGTTATAGCCAGTGGATCCTGTTCATTTTCAGCCTGGGTAGTTCCCAATAAGAACCAGGCTTCTGCTAACTGAGGTTGCTGTTGAGCAGCAGCTTCAAAACAAAGCACTGCACCAGGAATATCCCCAACCTTTAATTTTTCTTTTCCTATTTCCAAAGCACTTTTATTTTCCAACATTACATTACCTTCTGTGAAACTGTATTCTTTAGGAATTCCATTTGCTGCTTCAGTATTCCAGTAATCTGTAACATTGCTCAATCTGTCCCACTCATCTTTATATTTTTCTGCCATTTCATTAATTACTTCATCTTTACTCAATTTTCTCTCTGTAGTCTCACCTAAATTCATTTCACCAGCACTGATTTTTTTCATGAATGACATGAACTGATTGTATTCTGATTCTCCATCATCAACCTTATTAACAAATTCTTGTGCCTTAGCTCTTACATCTGGTTCTTTAGTTGTGACAAGTTCAGATTCATTGATATATTGAATTTGTACACCAGATGTCTGAGGAGCATACCTCTGAGGTCCAAACATTGACTGGGCCATTGGAATCATAGGCATGAATGATGAAGAATGACCACTAGCTGTCCAAGGCCGAGACGATTGTGCTACTGCAGGCATTTGATGCGTGATAGCAGGACTTTGTTTTACATTTGTCTTTTCAATTTCAGGCACATTCTTTAGCAATTCATTCATGTTGAATGTTTGTTGAGGCATTGGCAAACTCTGGCCTGCCATGAATTCATTAACAAAGCGATCTGCCTGCGATCTTTGCTGTGCAAGTCCAACATCTCGACTTACAATGTTTGATAGCTGCACAAGTGAGTTGTTTCCACCACAGTCGCCACCGACGAGTTTATTGAAAGACATTTTACTCGGTTAGAGCAATGTGATATAATATTTTTTACGGAAAGCCAACTGTCGTAATAGATAAGATAATTTATCAAACAGTACCAGGATTTATTTTGATAAAGTAATATCTATTTACTTCGCAGAATGACAAGTCTACATTATTGATATTTGCTGTGCATGACAAGACAGTTGATGACAGACTTGACAGGGCTAGTTTTTTTTTTTTAATTATTTTAGGACTGACTACAAGATCACTCAGTCTAAAGATCTTAAGAGCTTGTTATTTAGGGTACATTCCACTGAAGGCCGAAACGCCCGCGACCGTTTTATATCAGTTAACCGAAAACGTGGTAAACGAACCGCAGGCGACTGACTGCAATATGGCCTCTATAAAATAGGAATATGCATGATGTTCTATTAAATAGTGTGTTCGTGATGCGCAGAAGGAGATACCACATTGAAAGTTCAGCGAGATATAATAGTGAGTGGAAATCGACTCATTAAATCAGAGAGAAACGCACTATCGGCACTGTTAATTTTCTTGATTTCAATTCAATTGACATTCTTATCTTACATTTAACCGAACATTATTTGAAATTAAACGGATTATTACGCATTTATTCATTCATATTCCGACGTTTCAGTAGGTATTTTTTCTAGCTAAAGGAAAGTAAAAAAATATTTCGACTTCAGACCTCACAGGAGTTCAAACATATGTTGATTTGAACATTCTCTCTATGCTCAGATATTTCTCTGAGCCTCAGAGTAATATTTTGAGATTTTCTCTGTGCTTTAGTAATTATTCTGACAACATTATTAAAAAAGGAAATTATAAATTCTAAAATACATATAAAATATTCTACACATTATAAAAACTGAAGTTACTTATCAAGTAGTTTCGGTATCTCATCACTGAAAGAATGTTTCATTATTCAGGCTCAAGGCGAGAGTACATCGGACGTTTTACTTCAGTTTAGAACGCGCCCTAATGCCGATTGTCAAAACACAGCTGATTGTCAAAAAAAACTAATTGCTGTGTGTATTTGATTAGTTTTGTACCATTTTCGATGATTATTGTTAACGATTTTCAAACAATTATATTATAATTTTAACATTAAGCTGTTTTTAAATTTAATATTAACCAAAACGCCTTTTTCTGGTTGATTGTTATGTAATGCGAATAGGTTAGAATAAAACTGAAATAATTAAGTAGTTTGTACAGTATTCATAAATAAACAATGCCTGAATCAGATGAATCACAAAAGGATAAAGAAAATGTTGAAGACGACGAAACTCGTCTAGCTAAAGTTGAAGATGATAAATGGATGGTTGGTCTAATGTTATATTCATTTACAGCAGTTTATGTTTTGGCCGAAAATTTAGTGAACTGTACTCTCTATTCGCAGATTCGGGAATGTGAAGTATACAAAGAAGAGTATGATGAGTGCACAAGTTTTAGAGGAAGGTTTCAACAGTACTTTGTGTATGGGGAGACTCTGAATTGTAACCAATGGAAGAAAGATTATAACAACTGCTGCAAATGGGAAAGTGACAAAAATATAAGAGCCGCAGTAAGCTATTTTATTTTGTTTCTATTAATTATTAAATGTCTATCTTGCAATAAATGTTAAGTTATTGAATCACCTGACTTTAAAATATGCAGAATCCGTGTATAACTAACAACGGTCCTCAAAACAACTCTTTATTATTCAGGAATCACTAATTGCAAGTGAAAGAGGTCGTCGCATGGAGAGACTTCGTGCCCACTATAGGAATGATGTTTGGAAAAAGAGAGATGCCCCACCTCCAGAGTGGAATAAACCTCTGCCGGAATGGATGGAAAAAAGAGATGAAAACACTTATCTTGCACAAAAAGCCAAGGAAATAAGAGAAGGAACAGATGAACAATCACAAAAAAGCTCTTGCACCATTATGTAGCTTAAGTTTATAGCTTGTGTGGAGAACAAATAAATAGATAAATTAATTACTACCTCAATAATTATACTTGTTTACTTTGTTATCAACCATATTTATTTTCTGAAAAGCTACCATTAACGTTTCCTACTATAAAAAGCTATGGAAAACATTACAAGTTTTAATACTAATAATACTCATTAGGAAAATAGAAAGTAAATGTAATGTGAACAAATAGATATTACAATGGAATTCAAAGATATCACGTTGATTTGACCCAGCAACTGACTTCTTATCACAGAGATAAGGCGCTACGCCTTTAATTGTTAACAAATAAGATAAATATATCTGTTGACTGCTATAATTACATTGTGAGGGGCCACTAGTAGTTTGGATTCAGTACTCATGAGTCGCGCTCTGTGCAAGTCGGTGTTGACTCTCAGAGTAAGGATGGCGCGCAACGCTTCCAGTTTTCTTATAGAAGACCCAAAATACTCCTTTTTGAAGGATCTCGGGTTAGAAAAAAAATGCGTCGGCGTTTACAACGGCAAATGGGAAGCCAATGGACAGGTAAGTACCTAAAAGAAATGATATATTCTATTACGTTATATGTAATTCAAAAACGTATTGTAAAACCATAATGGTATTTGTGTTTGAAGAAACACGACACCTTATGTGTAGACAAGTATCAAGATATTCTAATTAAATTCTAATTCCAGGTAATCCAATCCATAAGTCCTGCAAACGGCAAAATAATTGCTGAAGTCCAAGCTGCTAGCCCGTCGGACTATGAATCCTGTGCGGCTGCCGCGGAAGAAGCCTGGCACACCTGGGCTGAGATGCCAGCACCGGCTAGAGGTGAAATTGTCCGCCAAATCGGCGACGCACTGAGAGAAAAACTTCAACCATTAGGACAATTGGTGTCCTTGGAGATGGGTAAGTAGAATTATATGAAAAACAATATAAAATCCGGCTTCGAAGGACTGAGTTACTACTTTATTTCTTTTAAAACAGGTAAAATTCTTCCTGAGGCGATCGGTGAGGTTGTTGAGTACATCCATGTGTGTGACCTTGCACTAGGATTGTCTCGGTCTCTGCCGGGAACCATCTTCCCTTCAGAGCGGCCTGGTCACGTACTCATTGAGAAGTGGAACCCTTTGGGCACTATTGGTATTATCACGGCGTTTAACTTCCCCGTTGCTGTATTTGGTTGGAACAGTGCTATTGCTATGGTATGTCGCGTAGGCATTATAATGTCAATAGTACATTAAATAATAGGCATGATGACAGATTTTGAAAAACTGTTGTATCATATTCAGAAATATATACTTATTGTAAAAAATATCATATTTCGAAAAAAAAAGCATGATTTATATGAAAAAAATCAATTTAAAATTTTATGTTTAAAATTCCCACCAAAACGCTCCAAAGTGTCATGGCGTCAATTTTGACGTCACTCTTGAGCAGTGTTACCAACTCGAATTTTTATAAATCCTTCCGTACGACTCTAAAAGTTGGTAGTTTCTGACCAAACTCAATTCGAAAAGTAGGTAGATCTACCAACTTCTTTTTTTCAAGATTTAGAAGGAATCTGCACGGTCGTATAATATCTATAACCGATTATTTTAGTAAAAATAAATTATTTTTCTGACGATTTTTAAAAAAGCAATAAGAAAAAACTAAATTGTTAATTTTTAGAATAAAAAAAAAATAAAAAAAAATCCCATCCCACTAATTCACCCCCTAAATTTGGGGGGAAACCCCCTAAGTTGGGAACCATGCTCAATAGTGACGTCATTCGCTCTGATTGGCGTTCAGAATATCATGGCGGACTGTAGTATTTTGTAGATTTATTTTTTAAAAATATTAATTAATCTCACTTTAATTATAATAATACCTTGTTATTTTTTAATATTTTATTTACGTTTCATTAGATGGTAGCATAATTTTTGTGTATTTTATTCACAGTCATCATGCCTAGTGTGTGTTATCAGGCTGCATACTGCACTGCCTACCTCTTAAATTTACTTAAGTATTATCTTACCATAATTAAGCAAGTTTAAAATGTGTTGTTACATGACACGTAACTAGTGTAGGTACCCTATCATTAACGCGTATCTGTTCCTTATCTAGCCTCTATTTTTAACGAAACAGTCAATAATCTTTAAAACTTTTATCAGTCACTTAAGAAACCTGCTTATTATCCTAATCCCCGATTATAATGATTTAATAGATTTGTGGAGATGCGAGCGTATGGAAGCCTTCGGACACGACGCCGCTTACTGCTGTGGCTGTCACTAAGATTGTTGAAAGCGTCCTGACAAAGAACAATATTCCTGGAGCCATTGCTTCTCTGTGCGTCGGAAGCAAAGACATCGGAGAGAAAATAGTCAAAGATCCGAGGATGAAGCTCGTTTCCTTCACCGGTAGTACGGCTGTTGGGCAACAGGTACGCTGCTTTTAAATATGTTTCAGTTTTCAAAAGGAATATGTGTTGGATGTTAAAACTAATAGGTAGTTTAAGTTTGGGTAATATTTAAATACGAGAATTAAACATGCTGCTTGATCTTTCACCTTGTTTAGCATGTTTTTAAAAAACTTGAACTTACTTTAACAGCTTACTTATATTAAATTCTTTAAACAAATAGACTTGTTTAACAGTCAATATTCTAATTAAAGGTCGGAGTTGAAGTCCAGAGGCGTTTTGGGCGCCACTTGTTGGAGCTCGGTGGCAACAACGCCATCATTGTAAACGAGGACGCCAACCTCGACTTGTTCTTAAATGCGGCTTTGTTCGCCTGCGCCGGTACCGCTGGGCAAAGGTGTACTACAACCAGACGTCTCCTTATTCACAAGAAGGTAAAGATCCAAAAATCAAAACAGAAAGAAGTCCATTCTTTTTTGAGCTTATTCAGTTCTAATACTTTTAAGCTAATCCTTATGGTATAGTGAACCTAATCGTTTGATCTTCAGTTATACAGCGAGGTAGTATCTCGGCTGACGAAGGCGTTTGCTGGCGTTGTAAGTAAGATCGGCGACCCCCTTCTGCCGGAAACCTTAATCGGTCCTCTGCATACCCCTGCTGCCGTTGAAGCGTACAAGAAGACCGTCGCTGAAGCCGTTAAAGCCGGAGGAAAAGTTGAATTTGGTGGAAAGGTAAGTCTATGTAACATTAAGACGATTACTCTAGCTGTTGAAACTACATATGTAGGTACCCCATTGTTCAACTTGTAAACGTTTAGAAGTATTTCCACGGTGCTGGATTCTATGCACAAAGTACCTAAAGTTTGAAGTTAGCAAGCTAAAATAGACTTTACTACAAGCGCGCTTACAGGCACCGTGGGACCGACTCTTGTCAGGATATCTATTAATTTATAGCAAAAACAAGATTTTGATAATTCCGTTATTATATTCAAGGTGATCGACCGCGAAGGTTTCTTCGTGGAGCCCACTATCATCACAGGCCTGCCCCACGACTCTCCCCTCGTCAAGTCAGAATGCTTTGCCCCTATTGTGTATTGCATTGAGATCCCAGACCTCAACACTGGCATCCAGTACAACAATGAAGTCGATCAGGGACTGTCTTCAAGTCTGTTTACTGAGAATTTGGGTGATGTATTCAGGGTAAGTTAATTAGTATTTTAAAATTAACCCTCAAAACTCAGACACAAGTCCTCTACAACACACACCTTAGAGAAATTAGAAAATAATAATATTAATAGAAATTATTAGTGTAGTTAATTATTTAAGTGAAGTAATACCCTAAAATATGGCGAAAACTGCATTTTAATCCGTTACGTAGTTTAGGAGGAGTTAGCAGACAAACATACAAACAGACAGCATTAGCGACTTGGATTTAAACTATGTAATGACTATTGGCCGCTCGCGACTCCGTTCGCGTGGAAGTCGGTTTCCCGTGGGAATGAGAAGTTTTCCCGCGGTAAATAGTACCCATGTGTTATTCTGATGTATAACCTATATTACTGCAAAGTTTCATCCAAATCCGTCCAGTAGTTTTTACATGAAAGAGTAACAAACATCCATCCATCCATACATTCATACTCACAAACTTTCACGTTTATAATATTAGTATGATAATGCTGATGATGAATGTTCGCAGTGGATCGGCCCCCACGGGTCCGACTGCGGCATAGTCAACGTGAACATCCCCACCAACGGCGCGGAGGTCGGCGGCGCGTTCGGCGGCGAGAAGGCCACGGGCGGCGGCCGCGAGTGCGGCTCCGACTCCTGGCGCGCGTACATGCGGCGGTCCACCGTCACCATCAACTACTCCGGCGCGATCAAACTCGCGCAGAACATCAAGTTCGGAGACGAATAACGGATCAAAATAAAACTAAATCAAATAAAAACAAATCAAATGGAACATCAATAACTTGATATAAAGGAATTTTGTCAACGATTGATCATGGTAACATTTGACAGCACTGCAAATAGATTCAAGTTATGGGGAAATTAAAAATGTATTTTGTAGGTATGTAAGACTGATTGTGTTAATGATTGAAATAAAAATAATCAATTCATTTCATTATTTTATTTTAGAAATTGATCCAATATTTATTTTTTTGTCAAAAAGAAGAGTATAGTTTTATTCAATTCATTTGTTTATTGTTAACCAAAGTTTTATTTCATAAAGTTTAAATTTCATTATCAGATAGGTATACAAAAATGTATTTATAAAAAAAATACATTAAAAATGCTCTAGAATAGTCTTTATCTTATCTTACCTAAATTATGTTAAGTATGTGAGTGTTGCAATCTCCAGAGATCTACAGCTATGTCCCTAGATTGTTGTTTGTGAAACTTATATGATGCATTTAGATTGTAGCGAAGTTCAGCTACTACACTCCCATTTACTTCCCACTCTTTTATCTTTTTCTGTATATGTGACCTGTAATCATTCCAAGCAATTGTAGCAAGTGCCTTCTTTCAAGAAAAAAACTATTTATTTCAACAATTAAACCAATTAAGCACCTTGTTGAAGATTTGTGTAATGAATAAACACTATGGCTGCTTATTTTGAGACCCATTTGCAAGAATTTCATATCTATTCCAGCATTATTTTTTGTTCCAAATGGAGGATTCATAATCACAGTATCATAGTAATTGTTCCACCTGTAATGAAAATGATTATTTAAAAGATAGGAAACTATAAAACTAAATTGGTTAGTAATATAAGAAAAAAAATCTGACCTGTAAAGATTAGCATTGAGAAAGTCACATTGAATACCATCAATATTTTCAATTTCCATCTCCTGAATATTTTCTTGAAGTATTAGCAAAGCACTACAATCAATGTCTACAGCCGTAACAGTACCAGCCTCCAATAGTGCAGCTCCAATAGAAAGGTTACCTGTCCCACAACCTGCATCAAGTACATGCTGACCCTCTATATCTTCAAATTGAGTCTGAAATAATAATTAATGATAATAATAGAACAAAAAAGTATTGGCAGCACAAAAACTTCTAGTTACCTGAATTGAATACAAAGCCACAGCAGCTATATGAGGAGGTGTCACATACTGCTCATACTGTATCTTTGGCTTATCAAACCCTTTAAGTGCCTGCAAGTAAGCTTCGAGAGATTTGAGTTTCATAGCTGCAGCCATGTTTACTTGCTGTCAAACCTTGGCAGAACAGGAAGAATTTGATTACCGAATGAAGAGTCCTGGGATACGAAAAAACCACAGGAAGTAGCGTTAGCGTGTTGCAGTGCTGCTCTATGACTTGTATTTACAATATTTGCTTCTGGTAATTGAGGAAATCCCTGAAAATAAAACATAGTAAACTAACACATCAATTAAGGATTCTAAGGTTTAGCATTGGCGTTATCCCTTACAGCAGTGGCAGATACTGGCGGAATTGAACACATAGGCAGCGAGCTGACTGGATTTGGTTGTGTTAATGAAATAGGAGTTGTTGTTAGTGGTGCTACCGCTCCTTGCTTTAACAACATCTGTTTTTTCAACTGCAATTCCTCCAAAATTTTGCGGTTTGTCAGTTCTAATTATAATAAAGAAATGAAATAATTAAACATCATAGGTTTAGTAAGTCATAAGTCAAAACAATTTGTTGGTTACCTCTCTGTGCATTGGGCTGTGGAAACGCCATCTAATTTATAGAAAGCTTGAATAAGAACAATTACTTATTTAATTCTACTTAATCAAAACTAATTGAGTTGATCATTGGTAAAACGCAGTAATAAAATAAATAAAATCTAATAATCTAACTTTCGTTACTTTACTAGGGCCGTGTTCCGATTCACGCAATTTAATCTAACTAACTAGGTAGATGTTTTTGGACCGACACCTACAGGACCGACCCGTTATGATTATTCCGAACCGCACTTATTGTAGCATAACTCATAAGCACTAACCTTCTTTCGTCATAGATATGATTAAATATTTGTGGTGTCTGAAATTTGTTTAAAAAAAAGTAATTTGCTCATAAGCTCACAAATAATATGTCAGAGTTATGCGTTTGAATCGGAACGAGGACGATTAACATTTAATGACATTGACAAAGTATTTTTTTACGTGGCGTTGGCACGGGTAAATTAATACTTAAAAACTCTTAAGCTGCCTATTATCTGTGTTCCTATTAGTATCATCATTATTATCATTACATACATAAATCCAAGTCACTAATTCTGTCTGTTTGTATGTTTGTCCGCTTTCTCCTCCTAAACCACTTAACGGATTTTAATGCAATATTTGCCATCTTTAAGGTATTTTTTTCATTTAATTTTGTAAATAATCATTATTATTACCCAGTATAAATCCAAGTGGCTAATTCTGTATGTTTGTCCTCTATCTCCTCCTAAACCACTTAACAGATTTTAATGCATTTTTTGCCATCTTAAAGGTTTTTTTTTTAAATTTGTAAATAAAGAACGTTAAAGTTTTTTTAAACTAGCGAACATGTTAGGGTTCGCGAGCAAGTCAGCAAAATTACGTACACCATTGCGAAGCGTGGGCGGTTCGCTAGTATGTTATAAACGTGAAAGTTTGTGAGTATGTATGGATGGATGTTTGTTACTCTTTCAAGTAAAACTACTGCCCCCCAAGTCAAGTGGCAAGTGATAATTGCGTTAGCGAATGAATAGAATAAAAATGTATGAAACTGTCAAATTGCAAGCTTGACAGAAATGTCAGTTTCATACATATTTTTTCTATTCACTCGCTAACGCAAATATCACCTGCCACTTGACTTGGGGGGCTGGACGGATTTGGATGAAACCTTACAGTGATGTAGGTTATAAATCAGAATAACACATAGGATACCTACTTTTAACCGCGGGAAAACTTCTAATTCCCACGTGAAACCGACTTAGCGGGCGGCCCCTAGTAATTTATATGGCGAGTTTTTTTTACCTCGTAGCCCTGTGCTGATATATTATTATTATTAGAAGCGACTCACTTCAAGTGGGTTTTAATAATGTAGATAAGGTACACGAAACATTGATTTTTTGCTAACTTTAAAAAACTTTTTCCGATTGTTCTTTATTTACAAATTTGAATGAAAAAAATACCTAAAAGATGGTGAAAACCGCATTAAAATCCCTCAACTGGTTTAGAACAAGTTAGCGGCCAAACATACAAACAGACAGAATTAGCGACTTGGATTTATACTAGTAGGATTCCGGCTGTCTCCTATTTGAAAATTGAACATGAGCACCTATTATTTAAGTACAGTTGGTCATTTTAATACATATAAGTATATACCTAAATTTTGTGTCACGACGTTTGTCCGCGATGGACTACTGAACTGATTTTAATCAAATTTTCACGCCGTGTGCAGTTTGATAAAACTTGAAAGATACGAAAGCGTATTTATATCTCAATTTATAGTCGCAATAATATTTTATTGCAAAATATAATCGAACAAACATAGATTTATTATCTTCGCTCTCGCTCTTACTAGATGGAGCACTGCCTGTAAACAAAAGCTTTGATCTTGCGGCAGTTTTTTATTTTCGTGCCAATTCGTTTGTCAAATAATACACTACTGTTCAAAAAGCTTCCGACCAAACCATGACCTGTTTTCTGACTTAGTACTAGGAACAAACCAAGATGTCGCTTAAGTCCAAACCTTTTATTTACTCATCATCCTCGCTGAGCAACAAAATAATACGCAAAAAAATTCAAGCTCGACAAAATGAAAACTACACATCTATCTTTGTGTCGTTTTTCAATCATTTTGGCAATAAAAAATAAATGTTTCAAAAGCTTTGAAACGCCATCTATATATGACCCCTGACATTCCTTGCAAGCTGTTTTATCTTAGTAACTACTCTTCAAATTGACTATTTTTTAACCATCAACCACCTACCTACGGTCTCAGAGACCGTAATGTTTTATAAAATTCAAATATAATTTTAATAAAAAAAAATGATGGTTATTTTTTACTACTTTTTATGTTAAAAATTACAAAAATACGAAACAATTGCTTTATTTATTTTTTCAGTTCTTAAAGAAATTAATGATTCAATAGCAAATGTTTGGTGCTAAAACGAAGCATTGGCGTATAAAGTTGCATGTTTTGCTACGGAACTTTAATTTTTTAATTGAAATCCTAAAATCAACGCAATTATCTATTAGCGGTCTTTGCGACCGCACGGTGGTGGTAACAAGACAAACATAGGTGCTAGGTGGTTAAGGGTTAATGTCAAATATTATGTCATATAAAAACAGGGGCGAAGGAGTAACAACATTATTAAGGGCCCTATAAAAAATATTTAAACATAGATTCACAATTACTCCTCGCCCATAGTACTCGTAAAATGCGTGATAATAAAGTAAGGTAAAAGCACCAATTAAAGACAATATAAGGAATATTTTTCTTTTTGCTTATTCATTTATGGGTTTTACTAAAACGTTTCTAGGGTTTTAGATGTTATAATAAATAGTGACTTTTAGAACTAATTTTCAATTTTTAAAGTAGCTTATTACTAGTTATATCAAAATATACTTATTTATATACGAGTACCTATATCCTCTGTCAGACTCCAACTATGGATATCGTACACTAAAATACGTATAGACAGAATATTCACAATTGGACAGATGCTTCATATGCTGCTCATTTAAAAACGATAATAAACAATTAGAAACGGTTTGCGAGTTTTTAAGCATAAGATGAATAAATAATATTTAAAAAAACACACAAAAAACCCTACATCTGGAAAAAGTGCTATCGTCGAAAACGGCATACTTGGAATATTGGAACAACTGATGATATTTAAAGGCTATTTATTTTGGAGCCCCTGTAGCTCGGGGGCCCCAAAAAATTGATACGGCGGCTACGCCCCTGCATATAAGTTGACACTAGCTCGGGTAGGTTCGAGTATGCTGAATTCAGCACACTTATGTTTTGCCGCATTTTACGAGTACCAGTGCTCCATCTAGTAAGAGCGAGAGCGAAGATGATAAATCTATGCGAACAAAATTTGACGACCTCTGTGGTGCAGCGGTATATACAGGGTCTGTCGTAATGAATGGATAACCCGTTACCTACAGTTGATCCGGATGTGAGGCTATAAGAAAATGGTGTTTTCTTGCCAGGGTTGTCAACCATAAGAAAATGGCGTAGACTTTTAAACTTTTTCATAAATTTCGCTATTTTTTTCATTTATTCCGCTGCCATTTCTTCAAATTTTGATGTATTTCTATAATTCTTTAAGTATTATACTGCTGAAGACGTGTATTATGTAATTTAAATACAATTTTAGGTGTTATTCACGTTGAACATTATCAAAATACTCATTTTAAGAAAAATATTTCCAATTTATTTTCTTTACGTCAACTTTTGATCATCTCCTGTGGAAAAAAGAAGTGTGACGTTATAGCTGCCCATGATCTCAATAAATTGTCTAGTATGTGTAGATTCTAAAAAGTTATAACGATGTGTACTTTACAAGCAACATTAAGTTACAGGAGCGAGAACACTAATCAAGGTCGGAATTTTTATTTTTCATGTTATGTTATAAATGGTTGTAAAACTTCGTCATAATGATTTTATTCTATCAAGATACTTTGCACAAACACTATCGGGCCACTAATAGGATATTCAGAAGAAAACCCGGTTGTTTTTGGGAAAAAAATAACATTACTTCACGATAATAATGTAATGAAAATGTACAAATGAAAATTGTTGTGTAATAGTTACATGTGACAAACATGTTGCGACAAGTTTATTCGAAATTGAACGGATTTAAAAAATCGAACAAAGACCGCATTACAAAGAAAAGTGGAAAAAATTAGAAGGAAATCGTCCTTCCATAAATGCATTGTGCACTTTAATGAACACACGGTAATCAGGATGTCGCACATTTGGATATCTTACACGATAAACACTAGAAGCTCTATTGGTGCTGCCATTACATACACCGTAAATGTAATGCATGTTCGCGTATTCGGCCGGCGTATACTGTTGCGGCATGATACACAAACTACACAAAAAGTTTTCCAAAACAACAAGTTCAATCGATAGCACAACACAATGTCCATAAATGTGAGCAAAGTCATCAGTATCACCACGTTATCAAGTCCAAATCACAAGGAAAATCATAGTCAAATATTAGAAAGCAGTAACAAATTGACGAAAATAGTGGCCCCGATTCTCAAAACACTCTCTAAAACTAAATTAAAAATATCGCTGTCACTTTCTCATGCTTCGTATTAGAACAAGACAGGTACATTGGTCTCACTAAATTTTGTCCACATCATTGTGAAATTGAACGAAATGCGCTGAGGACTAGCCTAAAATTGCCTTCGCCGTGTCATATTGCACGTACATTTTAGTTTGACAGGACTAAAATGATTACCTGTCTCTGTCTTATTGATGTGTAAGTGACAGCGATAGTTTTAGTTTAGTTTAGAGTGTTTTCAGAATCGGGGCCAATGTGAACAAAAGGACATGCGATGGTCAAAATCACACTGATGTGATGAGTACCCTTTTCTTTGTAATGCGGTCTTGTTCGATTTTTAAAATCCATGTTTGTCGCATGTAACTATTAGAGCACAACAATTTTCATTTGTACATTTTCATTACATTATTATCGTAAAGTAATGTTATTTTTTTCCCAAAAACAACCGGGTTTTCTTCTGAATATCCTATTAGTGGCCCGATAGTGTTTGTGCAAAGTATCTTGATAGAATAAAATCATTATGACGAAGTTTTACAACCATTTCTAACATAACATGAAAAATAAAAATTCCGACCTTGATTAGTGTTCTCGCTCCTGTAACTTAATGTTGCTTGTAAAATCTACACATACTAGACAATTTATTGAGATCATGGGCAGCTATAACGTCATACTTCTTTTTTCCACAGGAGATGATCAAAAGTTGACATAAAGAAAATAAATTGGAAATATTTTTCTTAAAATGAGTATTTTGATAATGTTCAACGTGAATAACACCTAAAATTGTATTTAAATTACATAATACACGTCTTCAGCAGTATAATACTAAAAGAATTATACAAATACATCAAAATTTGAAGAAATGGCAGCGGAATAAATGAAAAAAATAGCGAAATTTATGAAAAAGTTTAAAAGTCTACGCCATTTTCTTATGGTTGACAACCCTGGCAAGAAAACACCATTTTCTTATAGCCTCACATCCGGATCAACTGTAGGTAACGGGTTATCCATTCATTACGACAGACCCTGTATACCAGACTGCTAAGCGCATGGTTCCGGGTTCGATCCTCGGGCCGGGCTAATTTCGTAAAAATGGTTTTTCGACATTGGCTCGTGTCTGGGTGTAACTAGGTTCTCCCCTAGTCCATTATGTGGTACCTATAATACTGCACTTACTTTAGGGCCACATAATTGGTGTGTCAGTCTGGAAATTTATTATTTACTAGTGGCCGCTCGCGACTCCGTTCGCGTAGAAGTCGGTTTCCCGTGGGAATGCGAAGTTTTCCCGCGGTAAAAAGTGCCCTTAATTCTTTCATACATATGTTTTTGGTTTCTAGAACCGTTTTCGCAGCGCACGCAACGGAAGCCCTCAAGGATGAATAATTTTCCCCGTTTTTTTCACATTTACCATTATTTCTTCGTTCCTAATAGTTGCAGCGTGATGTTATAGCCTAAAGCCTGCCTCGACAAATGGTCTATTCAACACAAAAAGAATTTTTAAATTCGAACCAGTAGTTCCTGAGATTAGCGCGTTCAAACAAACAAACAAACTCTTCAGCTTTATAATATTAGTATAGATTTATAACAAAATGTTAGCCACAGCAACCTGAGGCCGCCGGTCTGCTAGTTATACTATAATAAAATATTTTATAAAAAACAATTTTTAATAAATGACCATACAATACTTTTGATTAATATTTAAGCATCAATCAACTTCAAATTCTTAATTCGTAACCGGTGGTTATTGCTATCTAACCCAGTGTTAAAGTTAGAAGTAGGTAAGTATTCGAATTCGAAGGTTGGAGTAGGGCATTTCCCATATTTTAAAAGTCGACACAAAAAGAAAACCATAGGAAAAACATACAATCAAGTCAATTTTTATATATTTAACAACGGACGTGTTTACCTTTATGTTTGACTCAAGATCAAGACTCGTGGTCATTTAACAGACGGTATTGATAGTAGAATATGGTACAATACAAAGTGAAACTAGGATTTATATAAAAGCATTTATTTTAAAACAATGTAGGTATGTAATATACTTTCTGATTCTTGGCAAAACAGTCTCACGTAAGCAAGTCAACATTTGGCCTCTCCTAAGAATATAAAACTAACATGCGCTGCCTTAACTCATAACTCAAAATAACTAAATAATCAGATAAATAAATCGCTATAAAAGGAATAATGTAAAATTATAATATTATTATGTATATATTGCAGTTAGCATAGCATATTGGTTGAGCAATCTTATATTAGTTTGTTCAATAACAAATCAGTACTATAAAATAATGGGGAACATTATCGATACTAGAATTGACTTCAGCTTGATCAGCAATCATTATTAAACAAGTCTTTTTTAAAATGTAGGTATAAATTCACAAAAGTAGACTGACAACTCCAAATTGAGTTCTGTGGGTCTTAGATAAAATCTGAGAATAAATGCACAACGAAAATATAATTTTAGTTGCCTTTGTCTTTTTTACGATTAGAAAAATATTTATGTATAACAATTTAGAAATAATTATAACGTATTTCTTATAAAAAATTTGGAACAATATTGCACAAGCTCAAAGCTAACGTTGTATTGTGTGCACTTCGATACACTTTTAAATGTAACAAACCAACACGTCGTATTCCCGATACATATGTGTCGTAATATGTTCATCACTTTGACATTTGATCGAAGACTCAACCCATGTTCGGGAATACACTCTTTCCAAGCTCTCAATAAGGCGTAATCGCTTTATAACCAGTGGATGTGTAACTATGACTCTTAAACTGCCAATATATCAAAATCGGAAACATTTTCAATTGCATCATGAAAATCATTTGAGAATTTTGTAGTCACGATAAGCTCATAGTCACATATCCACGCTTACTATTCTAAGAGATCACAATGTCATCGATCATTTTAGTAGTATAAAAATTGCATTGTAATCAAATTACGTATTTAGGCACAACAAGTAATTTAGGAATATTGCAATGATCACCATTCGATAACATTATGTTCTGACATAACCACCACCAAGTGTTGGTTCGTACCAAAATTAGTTTCACAGCACAGGAACAAACGCATTTTGGACTAAATAAAATCTGAAAAACGATAACAACATTTTTAAAAGTTAGACTAGTACACAATTTTGGCACAATGCCGCATCCACCTCGGATACGGTGCATCGATGTTGTCCTTCTATATACAAATCACAAACATTGTAGAATTTAGAAATATCCATATATCAATATTGTCAGGCCGCCAACACTGAGTTTGAACCGACCGAACTAATTTAAATTGGTAACAAACAAATGATTCAAAAGAGGACTGAGTATTTGACTATGATAGTTACGTGACTTGATTAACAAACAATCTCGGGCTACTATAATATTAAAACGTTTAAGCATATTGGTTATATCCGTTATTTCATAATTTACAACAAGATTTTGTGCCCAATGTGTCATGTTCGATGTATTAATTAATTCACATAATTTGTTATTCGTGAACTACACAAAAGGATATCTAATCTTACAAACTCATATGGACAGCTGCCTTTACACGTATAAAGTAATGCATGTGTATAGTAAAAAATATTATTATAAATAATGAAAAACTTATTTGAGTAGGTAAATAAATTCTCTTGTTCCATTGCTTCTTTCAGTGCTTAGAGTACAAGGTGTAAAAATAGGTAACACAACAATACCCTGTAAATGAGGTATTGCATTGATTTTTAACCCAAATAATTACTTTTTAATATATTTCCAGATTAACTACATTTAAACGGCTTTATGTTGAACCTGTTTGTGGTTATATATTTTTACACCGAGTAGACATGAGTATTATAACCCGACAACAACACCCTTATACCAACAACAACGTACCTATCACTTTCCCTGTATATAAATATACTATAGTCTTGTAAAAGAAACTTGAAACCTCATAGGTTATTAACACTACGTGAGAAATTATATAAGAGCATTAGGATATAATTTTATATTGCTACGTAAACTTATCATTTGGCACTAAATTAACGTATTGCATCTCGAGCATTCGTCACAAATTATTATTTATAATTGCAAATTTTATTAAAACTCTCTTAAATTTTCATTTGCTAAATTACAATTACATTTTTATTAATTAAATTTTATCTACTAATGATATTATAATGTTAATTGGGCCATGATCGTTTTCTGTGAAACGTAATTAAAAAACAAATGGATCTCATAGTTGAGCAAGTTCGCCTTTAAATCTTGGCGGTTGGGAATTATAAACTCACAAAAATAGGACAAGACGTTCTCGGCAAGTAAAATTTGGCAAAATTGAGCATTAAGACTTTCAGTTGGCATTGTAATCATTACGACACGGCATCATACACATGGTAACTGCGACTTGACGAAGGTACATCGTTTACAATTTGTGCATAGTGCACGCTGGTACATAGTTCGTTGCAAATCTTACAGACTCTGCCACTCACTCTCTTCCATAACTATCCACTACGAAACGCATACGTATTTAAAGTTTTATAACATTAGTGCAAGATACGCGTAATGTTACTCTAAAATTTGATTTAAACCGATTTATATAAAATGATATGACGATTCAAATATGATAATATTTATTATGCAATAACAACTATCGATGTATTCGAAAATAATTTTAATAAAACGACAATGGACATGTCGAGAGACTTTAGTTCATTTACTAGCTACTTACATTATTATAACAATTCGCTTAGAATATTAAAAATTAAAATAGTGATTTATATTTTTATCAAATAGTAGTTATTGCTCTTTTTGATATGACGTTATTGATGTGTTTATCGGAACGATCCTACGTTGTGACGTCACGCACGCATCTATGCACGAGTATTAAGGACGACTATGACTTATTATTTCTTAGTTTTTTTTTAACATCCATTTTGTTCAAGACCATTTATTTTGCTCTTATTTAAAACGAGTAACGAAATCGTTCGCCGCGAAACGATCTTAGTTCCGTCCATTTCCAATTGCACAAAACCGCATCGGTCTTCACTAGAATGGGGCGAAGACGTTCAAGTATTATTATTTAATTACGTAATATTTCTTAAATATATATATTTAAAAATATGACTGCTTTATAAACCTTCTTGATCACAGCTCTCCAAAGACTTTTCAATATTCCAACCTGACGCATTCCAAATAAATTCTTTATCAATTACACCTACAAAACGAAATGACTAATATAACTAGGTTACATCTAAAAATTATGCCATTTTGTTATAATTAATTTGCAATTGCAACGGTCCCTCGTACAGCACTTAAATGCCTCATATACAAAATTTTAACGTAACAATGAAAATGACTTTATATAAAACAAAGGAAGCAATAAAATGACTAAATTCTTTGAAAAAAATAATAAACTGAAAACAAGCGGCAGTGTTTGCGATAATTCGTGCATTAGAACCTAACTACAAATGTCTTAGGAACCTGGTAAATTATTGCTAGAGCTTCGAGCACGCCTCCCGCTTTATGGCGCCGCCGAATGCGGATCGAGTCAAATCTTATCAGTAGCCAATAGAAAAATATCACTAAATAAATATTGATTATTTTTACATGGGCGATTCAGAGGCGCCACTCCTCGCTTCACAACTATAACAATGTCCAACCTCCACAAGCGAAACAATCGAGGGACCATCCCCTCTCGATCGATTCAAAAGCGAGAAGCGGCGCACGTCTTTTTAAGAATTCCACATTTTTGGTAATAAAACAACTCACACTCTGTGTCCCCGAAACTTTGCGAGGCGTTTCGCCGACACGAAAATAAAAATAATGCATTGATAATGAGTATTATTGAATAACGGAACCACCTCGAAAATAGTTGCAATCAAATAAAACCACCACTTACAAAGTAAATAAACTAAATATTCATCATCCGATGATCTAACCGAAAACGTAGCGTAAAAACGAAGCATATAACACGACCATACTAATAGTGCTGTCGTCGAAATCTTAAATTAGGGGGAAGTTGGAAACGTGGCACAGAGTTGCGTGGACACGGTGATTGTCTGTTCGTGTGTGTGTGTGTGTGTGTGTGCGGGAGTTCATTGGTCGGCGTCGTCGGCGCGGGAGGGCTCGCCGCCGCCCCCCGCGCCCGCGCCCCCGCCCCCCGCGCCCCCGCCCCCACCCGGCGGCTTCGACTGCGATTGGTCACTGTAAACACCATGACCATGTCAAAACAAGGAATGCGACGCGCTATGTCACCTGTCCTTAGAAAAATATAGAGCCAAATACTTAGGTGTTGTAGCTTACGCTGTAATTTCGACATCCTCGGAAGGTCACATTACATAGATTTTAATGAGAAAGAAGAACTAAGCCTTCTTTTTTATCGTGTCGATCATGTTGGTAACATACAAGGTTGAAGAAAAAATATTTGTAGTTTTTATAAAAACAAAAAGAACAAAATGGAAAAATGTAATTAAATGAAAGGTATCATTACTCCTTTCTCTTAATTACATCGCAATATCTTATTTTTATTATGAGCAATCACTTTTTTTTTTCACGAAAGGTGATTTGATGCTGGTATCTATAAAAAAATGATGCTTTTACCATTAGCATTTGCTGTGACACATATTATTGAACACAATATATAAAATCTAATAAAAAACACTCACAAACTAGAGTACGAGGGCCGCGGCAAGTCGTCGCAGGGCGGCGGCCGGGCCGCGGCGCTCAGCAGGTAGTTGGTGGACTCGCTGAAACAGTTGGAGAGCCTGCTTCAAATTGTATTACTGCCTTGAACGGGCAGGCACATGCAACGCTACGTCACACCGGACTGTATTGGCGATACGAAATATTATAAATCTAAGGTTTAAAGATTGTCTCAAACATTAACTGTGTATAGAAATTTTCCACGGTATTAACGAAGTTAGACTTTGAAAGGGATCAGTGTTACCTGTAAGCAGACTTTGAACGGTCTCTATGTATAGCAGATAAAATGCTTACAAGAATGGTTATATCGTCCTTTTAGAAAACAGTTGATGTCCTGGACACACCACAATTAGGACTAGAGTAACTATTGCATTGCGTCAGGGATTTAAAAACGTCATGATGCAACGCAAAGCATCACCCACAGCAAAATCAAACCTTAGAATTAGGAGCCATATATTCGTATCGCTAATACACATGCATTTTAAAAATTAAAATCTTGTGAGTATGGGTATGATTGTAGGCAAATCCCTGCATGTTATTTTTTTAGTAAATATTTTCCAAAACAGCATGTTTCAGTAGTGGTATTGAGACATAGTCATTTCCAAAAAAACGTAAAATTTTCCCTTCTTTTTTACAGCCAATGTTAAGGTTCAAGAAGAACACGGTAGTTTGTTGTTAGTTAGATTTAGGCTCCACTCTTAGGTTTAGCATAGTTAACTTAATTAGGTAGAAAAAAGAAGAAAGATTGTTAAAAAATATTGGCATATAAGCTGATACATGATATATTCACGAAAAATTGGTCAATGTTTTAATTTGGAATATTCTTATATGACGCATTTTTTAGAAACTTGTCAGGAACTAACATGACATTTATGTTTTTTTAATCCACAAAAAACGTTTAATACGTCTGGATTTACCTTCTTGTAATTGTGTGCGATAGGCAATCAATTTATTAGTATAAATAAATACAGCAGAAGAAACTAAGTGTTAAAAAAGGTGCTTATCACTTTGCATATAGCAACTAGCTGCTCGAAATTAAAAAGTCAATATTTACAGATTGTCCCATAAAGTCTTTGTCCTAGTTATCTAGAAATAAACAATGTTTAATATAGAGAATAACTCAATAGCCATAAATAATGACGAAATGTCTTTAAGATATCACGTTCTAAAATTAATATGTGTTGGACGTGGACTATGCCTTGTGTGGTATCTATGTTGTATGTACGTTATGTACTCATGGTGATAAATATGGAAACTCTTTATGATATGCACTAATATAAACAAAATAATAATGCATGTTTGTTTATTTTTGCGACCATTGTTATAAAAACGAATGACTGCCTTGTTATTGATTGCGAAGAGTAATGATCGTATTATCTGTTTTTAGTTTTCACGTATATGGTGGTGATGATTGTTCTGTTTATATTATGTATTGATTAGAAGTTAAATTCCATGCATCGAACGAGGCCAAGTATATGCCGAGACTGTACCTACCCTCAAACATTACATTACTTAAACCTGTTGTTTGATAGGGGCTATACTTGGCCTGTACTGAATCAGGAGTCCTCACCTAGCCGTTCTCATTCTGAGCGCCGCGCAGTTTTCCTTGCACTTGTAAGCGAGGACCTGCTTGATGCGGCTGACTTCCACGTCGGGGAAGTGTCTGCTGACGTAGGATATGAGCGCGTGGACGCGGCGGCGGTCCAGCGGGGGCTTGGTCGGCCGGGACTCCTGCCCGGCCCGCGACCAGCGCTGCCCCGTGACCGAACAGGTTGCCAACTCCATAGGAGAAAACAGCGCGGCCGCCAGCCCCCGCGTCACCTTACGATAGTCCCCCCACTTGACCCCCCGGAGCAAGTCCTCGCGGATCTCCACACCTTCGCCCAGCTTTATCTGTGGACGATCATAGTATGGAGTCAGGCATGATATTAGGTAAGAACGCCTAATGTTATGACCGCGAAATGTTTTAATAATAATGCAACACGCAACGTATCTTAAATACTAACTTTCAGCTTGAATTAAATTAGTTTTTATGGATTATTTGTGATTTGACACCGCTATCACGTATTCAGTAAATATACACGGTAAGTTCAAAAGCCGAACTCAAAAGCAAAACAAAGAATACTGTTACGGCATTTTATCTGTCGCCTTAGCGAGTCGTGCAAAAATATCTATGGAATAACAAACCTATGTAAATTAAATATTAACCAGTCGGTTATGTAACATCTCATTATCAGTTTTAATGCGTTACTTTTTATTCATAATGGTGTCATTGTGTCTATAATCACTTCCTACTTTTCAAAATATCGGAATTATAAAAAGACTCTCACATTAGCGTCTCGTTTGGTTTATCTCAAATTTTTATCATGCTGTGAATGAGTAATATAAGGAAGTATCTATGTGACCAGTCTTGAATTGAAGCTGTCATGGCCATGGCAAGTTATCGACCCCTTAGAGTTATAGTATACACTACGTACATTTCATGTTTTATTAACTTTTGGCAAAATACTACAGATAACCCTATGCCGCGGGTCATAGAGTCCATTGATAAACACGAATGACCAGTTTTAGAAATATCAGTAACACTCGACTGGTTCAAGTTAATGGGGTTTCGTTATCAGGCTCACGGGTTTGACAAGGTTGACTATGTTTTGTTTACATATCATTAAGAGATTTAAATTAACTCATTAATTAGCTTTATGATAAACAAAATAAACAGACAAAGTTGTGGTGATTAACTTCCTGCGTCGGCTTTAATTCTTAGACACATAAATTTTAATTAAAAATTAATAAAGAGTTTTTTGTTATCCTACGATAGCAGAAACCATTTAAAGAATATTTAGAACGGAACATGAAATCTAAATACAGACCACTCAGGCCCCTCCCACAGTGCGTGGACGGTCTATAGGGCGGGGCTTAAGACTTTGCCAGGGAGCTTAAAAAACTAATAATAAATGTGATATCAGACCACAATATTCCACTAAGCAGACAAAAAAAACTAGCGGCCAATCGCAAACCATACAATAACAAGAGCAAAACATTATATTCCAGTTTCGAGTTCACGATTCGACAATCGTCAAAATGATGTAAACAAAACCATAAGTATCCGCTTAAAACAACTGTATAAAAAATGAACTTTGTATGGTTGTTGATAACCCGTGGATAAATAAATTGATTATGATCGTGTGTTCACTGCGTTTGCGAAACCTGTGATTTGATGTTTAACATGGAGCACGCGCCGGGATCGCGTGCGCAGTTCGTTTTATGTTTTATCTTTATAGATTTATTGAGCTCCTGGTTCAATAGGATTGTTACATAATCATATTCTGATGGACGTTAATATTTTTTTATTATTATCGAAATATATTTTTCCCATTTATCGGAAAGTAAGGTTAAAGAAGAGTCTTAGGCCCAATTGCAGAGAACGTTTTAACCTCGGGTTAGCTTCGGGTTAGCTAACTCAGGTTTAAATGGCGCCACCATCGATTGTAACTACTTCTTATTACAAATTGTAATCGATGGTGGCGCCATTTAAACCTGAGTTAGCTAACCTGAGGTTAAAACGTTCCCTGCAATTGGGCCTTAGAGGTTTTAATACAATAATTACAGTACAAGAAGACTTATATTTTATATTAAACTAGAGACGTTCCGGACCGTGTGTGCTGACCGTGGACCGTTAAGTTAATAACGAGTCAACGGAAAAATACACAAACAAACAGTTGGCGAATTTTCTATAAAAGCTTTATATTATTAATAAATTTTCTATTTATAGTTTGCAATCAAAACAAGTTTCTAAAAGAGGGATGGATTTTTAAATTTTAATATTATTTTTTACCATACATTGGCCAAGGTGTCCGAGTTTTTAGTGTCCGAAATGTCGTCGACCCTACAAAAGAATTGCTTACCATTCTAGGCTGTCCGGTGCCGGGTCGCTCGTTCTCCCTCTTCATGACGAAGGGCAGCGCCCGGCGGTGCTGCTCCAGCCACACCGCGTCAGGCACCGGCCGGTTCCGCCGCCCGTCCCACCGCCCGGCTGACACAAGCACCAACATCACACAACTGACTACCACACACCCACCCAGAATCAACGCGGCGCTGGAACCCAGCGAAATAAACCTTTACTGCTCTTTAACAGTCGGGTACTGTAACTTACAAAAGCTACTTTATCGCTGGTTTCCAACACAGGATTAGAATTCTGGATGAAAATGAGCCGTCATGCACAACGAAATGTTGCATCACACATAATGCATATATTACACAGGACCTTGCTAAACTGAAAAACTTTACCATACAAAATGCAATTTCAAGGTAAATTACCGCAACTTGTACAGGAGTAAAATTCTTTTGTTTTTACAAGAACCTTAAATGTTTCTACAGAATTAAAACAATAAATCAAAACCTTATCGACAAACACGAAGTATTTGTCCTTAAAAAAAAAACATTTCCATGCAAATTAGTCAGCGAATGAGATTACCTTGAGTACTGGACGTCCAGCTAATAATTAAACATTATAGGTTTCCTTTCAACACACATTACTGGCAAAATTAAATTGAATTAAGCGTTACAGAGTTTTAATCACTTATTAAACAATTTAAAATATTTTTTAATCACTTTAGTATGAAGCAGTAAGCCAGGCACAATTTGTCTAAAGCATGAATGATTATATTTGCCAGCGAAACTCGTGTATTTCTTTCCAAATGTTTTATTTCTCGATATTTATATAGTAAAAAATACATTGATTTATGTACATACATTAGAATTCTAAATGCTTTGCACGAAGCAGTGCCCGAAACATGATTACAAGTAACTATAATGTATGATAAGACTTTTAAATTCTAAATCTTATGATAAACTTTCTGAATTATTTAAAGTAATAAAATGAGCATACGCTGAACAACAAAAAAATGCTAGTCAAACAGTTCAAATGTTATCGATTAATGTAAGCTATGTGAATAATAGATAGCAAAATATCTAATTTATTACTCAATATACCAACATGGTTATCATTTTATTATGCTCGTTTATGTGCCATGGTACATAAGTGTTTATCAGTGTCTCAGAAATCTTGCCCTTAAGGACTATGGTCGAGTTAATAACAACAGCCTAATGGAAATGGAAATGGAAATGGAAATGCGTTTATTATAAAAAATTAACACAAAACAAAATATTAGTCCGCTCTCGTTTTAGGTTTCCCTGTGTAACGAGATGCAGGCTCTTTATAAAGTTGTAGCGTGCTCTTCTTAAAAAAACAAAAAAGAAATTATATACTAATTTTCTTAAGTCTAGTTAACATAAAATAAACATAAAAAGTATAAAAACAGCATGAAGTAAGTTTAGTGTTTTTGGTGTGTTTTGTTTTATTATGTCTTTATCATATTTATATATAAGTGTGTGTGTGTGTTTGTGTGTGTGTGTGTGTATGTGTGTTTGTGTGTGTGTGTATGTGTGTGTGTTGGTGTTTGTGTGTGCGTAGGACTGTACATGAATTTGTAAAATAGTATTTTAAAGTGTGTAAATAATAATAATAAAAATAATGTAAGTATTACAAGTTAAGTTGACAGAAGTCTTTCAGTTGCGCTATAGTCGATATCCTTCAACCACTGTATTACTTTTTTTTTGAAGCCATTGCTATTCATTCTTATTATGTCTGGAGAAGATGCAAACAGTTGGTTGTAGAGATGAGGACCCAAGGTGTTAAAGTGTCTGCCGGCAAAGGAGGAACGTATTCTTGGAGTAGGGTACCTTCTTATTCGATTATTACGAAGCGGGTACAACGGTACTGTTTCGGTATGGAATCTGCGTAGGGCTTGTGCAACGTATAGCTTACGAACAGAAAGTACTTTGGCAATTTGATAAAGGTTTGTAGTGGGAAATTTGTACGGTAAATAGAGAGCAACCTTTAAGACCGCTCGTTGGGCTCTCTCTATCTGAAGCATGTGGGTCTTTGCGGCGCTACCCCAGCAACCGATGCAGTAGCTAATTATACATTGGCAAAGGGCTTTGTAGATAGATAATACTACCCTTTTGTCTGCCACTTGTCGAAGGGCTTTAAAGACAAATATAAGTTTCCGAACTTTAGCTGAAGTTGCAGAAATTTGAGAGCACCACTGCAGCTTATCATCGACAATGACTCCCAGATATTTTATATTTGAAGATCGAGACAAGAGTGGGCATTGACATGATGACACTATATTGTCCTCATTACGGTTGCATGGATAGGAATGAATCCTGATTGAAAAATCTGAAGGAGCGGTTTTCGCTTTCGTTTTGCTGAAACAGAGAAACTTGGTTTTAGTTGTATTGAGCGTTAAAAGATTATCTTCTAACCACGAGGTAATCAAACTCAAACCACTTTCTGCAGACTTGCCAACCTTGGACCAATCCTTGCCATGAAAAAGTACCACAGTGTCATCAGCAAACATAAGGCAATCAGCATTAGGTATATCGAGACCACATAAGCTGTTGACATAAATCAAAAAGAGGGTGGGCCCCAACGTACTGCCCTGCGGAACACCATACGTGCATTCGTTGCTTGAACTGATAAAATTATCAACTTTTACTATTTGTTGGCGGTTCGAGAGGTAATCGGTGAACCAAGAAAGTACAGTACCTCTGATTCCCATATTTTCCATTCTCCTTATCAAGATAGGTATCGACACGGTGTCAAAGGCCTTTTTCAGGTCCAGGAATACCCCCGCGCAGCACTCTCCTCTGTCTAAGTAGGAAGTCAAATGGGATGTTAGTTTTAATATAGCATCCTCTGTACATTTCCCAGCCCTAAAGCCGAACTGGTTTTTATCTAATAATCCCATTTTGTTGAGGTAGGTAACAAGTCTCTGGTTTACAAATTTTTCAAGTATTTTGGACAATGTAGAGAGGAGAGAAATAGGTCTATAATTACTTGGGTCGTTATCATCACCGGACTTATATATTGGGCAAATCGTTGCAGTTTTAAACACAGCTGGGAACATACCACTGTTGAGGCTTAAGTTGCACATGTGACATATAGGATCAATTAAATATTTATGAAAAACCTTGATTATGTTTGTAGAGATACCATCAATACCAGGAGCAGAGTTAGATTTCATTTTTAAAATAATTGACCTAATCTCTAAAGGATCAGCGGGTGGCAAGCACATGGATCCAAGCTGAGGTACTCTATATTTTAAATTGGTGACAAGATCTGCTTCATTGGTTTCCATTTTATCTAATGTTTGCCTAGCTAGGTTACTGCCCATAGTTGTAAAACAATCATTTACTTGATTTAAAGACGACAGAGGTGATTCCTTTATTAACAAAAGTTTACTATTACTTTGTTTGATGTTATTCTTAGTATAACACAGTTCCTATATAATACGTAATAATATTATGCCACGCAAAACTAAAACCGTACAACAGATATTTCAAGACCATACAATAATTGTTAATATCTTGGTCGATCGTTTATTCTCTCTTCTTCTTTCTACTGAATTGAGATGAAAAAAACTATTTCCTTTACATTTCAGCATATATATTTTAGAAGCAAGTTTTCCATTCCAAGTAGTTATATGGTTAATGACTCACCCAGTAACCTATGTATGTAGAGCAAGTCGAATCAATGATAATCAAATTCATTGGCATACAAACAGGCACATAGTTCACCATCTTATTTATGTTTACAAACTATTCCTATGAACACTGACAATTATAAAATGACTTTAAACATTGAAACATTTTCAAATGAAATAAAGCTTTACTGAAACCAAAACCTAACTTTTGCGCCTAGACTAGTATAATTATTTAGCGCAAAGATGCTTTTGTGTTCTAATAGGTACTTTACGCTGTAATTACGATATACTTTTAGTAGAATATAATATCGTATTAAATACTTAATTTTATATTATAGTTTCTTTGAAACATCGTCTAAATATTAATAATTTTCACAATAAGAAAGTAAGAGTTCACGTAGCAGCTAGAATTTAGGGTTGAGATTCTATGTCTTCCTATAAATTTACTTGTATTACGAGAAAGTTTCCAATATTTTTATAAATCCTAAACATTAAAGAAAGCTGCTCCTTACGCATATAAATTATTAAATTTTGAAGTCATTATTGTAGCGAGTTATGCATAACTATTTAATTATAAGCAAACATATAACACCACGTAGAATCGCATATTATAACTTATTTTTATATATAGAAAAAATCACGTTTTAATAAAAGAGATCACTATTTTTTTAATTGAATGAAGCGAGTGTATATTATTAAGATCAAGGAAACGCGAGTTCACAACCTAACTTTCTAAATTTACTCACTTCCTTCGAATTCAATTGATTATAATAAACATGACTAGATGCTATTATTATTCATGGCAATTAATCGCAGTCCTTAATATACAAACCTAATAAGCCGAAGCAATTTAAATAATGTTATAAATATTTATAAAAACCTAAACAATTGTAGGTACTCCAGGTACTATCAGTGTATTACTGTTTTGTTATTTCAATCAGAAAAGTAATAAGTAATTACCGTATTAGATAGGGTAGCTCAAATTTTCATACAAACTTATTTATTAGATTATTCTTAGTATATATCAAATAAAGATCAAATTCGTATTAAAAATATCCTAAACTTTTCCGATTGAAATTAATTAGGTATGTATCAAATTATTATCAATAACAGTTTCACTGGTCTAACGCAAATATGGCAAGTGTATACCTCTGAATTATGCATTTAAGTATATAAAACTTAATATTGATTGTTAATCACCTATTTTGTATCTATTAAGTAATATACATGTGATATTTTGTACAACTATTGTACCGGGAGCCGTCCAGTCACTCAACAATATAACATTGTGTAAAGATAAAACTATTGTGTATAAAAATATTACTATTGTTTGTTATTCATAACGAACTATGTATGTTTGGAGATATTCCCAGTAAATAATGTGCGTAAGCTATTGGTGCATGGGATAAAACTTATCCCGGACACTGAAATCAAACACATCGCGACACAAAATGACAATACAGTCATATCATACAACAAAATTTTGCTTACGGAACTATGAATAATTGGAATAAATTCCAAAGATACATAGACTCGCACTAATCATAAACAAAAATCGGATAGATTCGATTGTATTCATCGTGATTTTTGCGAAATGCGTATGAATGCGTTTAGTTCCACATCATACTTTGCGTTGAGGCGTAACCTTTACCTTAACTATGTATCGTTAGATGTATGCAAGATCAATCGCCATAAATGTATATTGCTAGGTAAAAAATGTAAACCTAGTATATATTTTATTATGAAAAACACCGTATTATTAATTCTAAGAATCACGATGAATAACATCGAAATGACTGTGGATAACGTGTATAATGTATGTATAATATGTAACCAGTAAATAACCTATGTTATGTAAAATCAGCACCGGTAGCAACAAACGCTTTAACAACGATCAGTCTATTGTCAGAAAGGAAGGTACTCGCGTGTTCCCTTTAACTAGGCCCGATTACTCATGCATCGGGATAGAAGTATTATGAGTTAAGGGCAGACAATGTGATTCATGGTTCCTAACATGGGCTTTCTCAACGTCACATGTTAGTCATAATCATATTGTATTTAGTTTCATAAGTCCAGCTAAAGGGACATGCGAGTCACTCGGTTGGTACATTATGTCAAGGCACACAATAAGCGGAGAGGTGTGACGGCAGATAGGCCCCCGGCGACACTCGATCACAGACTAGATATATCTATTGACAGTCTTCATTACATATAACATTATAAGCCACATCTTCGTGTCAACGACCGATAGAATACAATACTCCTCAATGCTAAATCAGTCATTCATTTATAATCAAGACAAAGTAATATAACTCTAAAGCGGAGGAAAAGGAGTGCAATGTGACTTAGCCTCGCAGAACGAATACGGCACCGTAATCGTCGACGTTTAACATCAAAGTTCTAAAATATTGACAGCTCAAGTTAGGATCAACGTGGGATGAAAGTGGTCGACGATAACGGAGTCATAGCTAAAATTCATGAACCGCATCGCTTCGAGCAAATTTCGCATTACAGTCGGCTGAACTGATAACTGGGCCACGTAACGAAAACTGGAAGCGCGTGACCGACCGTTTAAATAATTTAATGCAAATCTTGAAACTTTTGAGCCTTCACGGTTGAAATATCCGTCCGGGGCGAACAGGTTTGGAGCGTTTGTCGCGCGACGGCGTGTGAACGGAAGGCATTAAGTGGAGTGTGGAGGATGCGGGGGCGGCGGCGCGGCGGCGGCGGCGCGGCGGAGCGCGGGCAGCGGCGGCGGCGTGCGGGCGTGCTGCGCCAGCGTGTGCCGGCGCAGGTACAGCGGCGTCTTGAAGCTGCGGCCGCACGTGCCGCACGCCACCGGCTGCGCCTCGTGGATCAGCCGCACGTGCTGCCGCAGGTTGGACGCGTTGCTGTAGCGCCGCCCGCAGCGCCCGCAGCGCACGCCCCCGGCGCCGCCCGCTGTCACAACACCACGCTCGCACTCGCTCTACGCCCGCCCGGGCCCCGACTACCCGCCGACCCGCTCACCCGCCCAGCCCTACAACTACTACTACCCTCCTCGCTACTCGATTACTTTTTGACAAAATACAACAAATATAGGCACATGACTTGAGCTAAAGTGCCCAAGATGAACTTCAAATTTTCAAAGTTTTAAGAACTTTAAAATAAAAGTAATACTTTAGAGATTTAACATTTCAAAGTAAAAAAGACGTTAGATCATATAAAGTTGCGTATGAGTAGGCCATCACAGGCCCCGCCTCGCCGGCGATAAACTTTAAGATTAGCGGTAGCAATAAACATGTGTCTGGGAGTAATATCTATTAGCTGATATGTATTTTTTATAAGATGGTGAGACGGGCGGGCGTTTAGCGGCAGTTCGGACGGGCATAGAGCGGGCCGGCCCGACACCCGCGCTCCGAGCCACCTGTAGGTACACTTGCACCCCTTTGTTCCCGCGCGCGATCTACGACTCATCGTCATATCGACAGATCGATCCGTGATAGAAAGAATCAAGAGGTTCGCCGGGGGCGCGGCTGTCCGAGTCGACGTGTGCGTGTCATAATGGCATGAAAGTGAACAAATACAAAACAAGACATATTTACCTTCGGAGTTGTCGTCTCGTAGCTCCGTGTTGATGCCGGGAATGAGATCCATATTACCTGCACAAAATCATAGTAGTTAGAAAACCGCGTCAATAGTTAAACTATAGTTTCAGAGACGAAACCCACCTTGTAGTGTAGCAAAAGGATTAGCAAGAGCATTATTGTCGTTGTAGTAGGATGGCGGAAAACCCGATCGTTCTTCATCGCTTGCTTCTTGTTCCATGACTTCCATTTTTGGTTCCAATAGATCGGACGCACTAAACTCTTGGCACTTATCCGCTCTTAACGTATCCCCAGGATCCATGAGACATTCGTTGTCTTCATTTTTCACCTCAGGGGCTTCGAGATCAGTTTTCACCCTCAAAGTGGGGTAATTGCTTGTTTCACTGTAGTCATCATTATTAGGCCTCGTTTGACTAGAAGGTTTCAAAGTTACATCTTCGTTGAGACTGTTTCTGGCAATGTCGGGAGAATTTCTTGCAGAGCGGCGATTAGCTTTATCTTGATCTTCGGCCGTGGTCGAGTCTAAGTTTTGGCTTGCGGCTTTGGAGGAGGAGGAGGTAGACTGTGGCGGTTTGGCGCTGAGCAGGTTGCGGAGTTGGGAGGGGGGCGACTTCCTGTTGGATTTCTGTAACAAACAGCTTAGGTTACGATGGGGGTCTGTCGTCTGTGGTGGGTGATACTCGACAGGAGTGATATCGACCTTGTCGTTGTGTTGCGAGCAGTCGGTGAGGCCGCGGATCTGCAGCGCGTCGGCGGTGCGCAGGAACGCGGACAGCTGCGCCTGCGCGATGTTCACCTGCCCCACGTACATGAACTGCAGCAGCGCGCGCACGTGCGACACCTCGCAGTCGCGCATGAAGATTATCGGATGGTGACATGGGTTGTTCTGCAACCACACAACTATCTTACTACACTCATCCTCAACACTCCTATTGGTGGCTGCTTGGATTATGGATAAAATAGTTGAAATGATTTTATTGGAATGCTGTCTTAAATTACTTTGTATATGTAAAGAAGCTTACAACATTGCTAAAGAACTGTCCCTCAGTAAAATTGTGTTGACAAAGTTAACCAATATTTTAAAGTTGATAGATGAAACAGGTAATTTTATTGTGTTAAGACACAAAACTAAATATATTTTTAAACAGATAGAAGGTAAATGTGGATTATTTTATTATCATCATTTTAAAACTTATAACTTCAGAAGCAGTACCAAAAAACTGGTTTGAATCAGTATCAGTATGACCATATAAATTAAGCATTGATATTAAAGTTCCAAATAAAAAATAAAGTACTATTAATAAATTGATAAGTTTCATACCTTGCCAATCGCACATATACAATTTGAAAGTTTTACCTTTCCATTACCTCAATTTAAAATATAATAATCCTTGAAAATATTAACTTGTCAAGGAAGTATGATAAATAAAAAATGTGGCTAAATGTCTTGTATATTGGAATAAATGTAAATGTACTAAATTTCCCCAATGAGGTGCAATGGAGCATGTTAATTGGAGATACTCTTTAGAATAAAATTAAGCTATTAGAGAACATTAATTGAATTGAACCACTTTTGGGTAGCTGTTTTTAATTAATTACATTCATTTAATAGTGATTTTCCAGTCACTACGGCAAATGTGGCAAATCAATATACCTACAACTATTTAATTACCCATTAAAATAGAAGAATCTAATATATCGGTTAAATAGAATTAGCAGAGCAAAAATAGCAGCTTCAAAATACAAATAGAGTGGTTAAGAAGTCATCTGAGAAGTTTAATTTCACATGTTTTCACCGTGCACAGTTAATGTCACATAACTTTACTGTGAGACAGTTCTCAAACATCCAATTAGAAAGTACACAACAACAGTGCATTCCTCTACAGCGATGGTCATCCACTGAATGTGATAATAGACACTTTATATAAATCATCAATATTTCAACAGCTCAAACATCATGAAAGTAGATACTTTGAATTTCAAATTTGATTACCATAAACTTTTCAACTAACTGCCACGAAGTGTCTAATGTGCATTTAGTACTTAGGAAATTGCTGATGCCTTTTTATTTATTGTAAAAATGCAAAAACTAGCACATTGATATGAATTCAAATAATAAATAATCGTGAATAACATTTTTGATTATAAAATGATGAGCTTAACAGAATTATTAGTTTGAAGCTAATGAGTAGGGTTTTTTTTATTATGAATACCCAAGTCATATTTGATTTCATTAAAATTAATGAAATTATTTTTAGTTATATTTACATAAAAGCAGTCATGAGTACTTAACCAGAACGAGAGACATGGCATTTGTAAGTAGATCAAGTGTTTTATACATAACAACTTTCACTAGAGTCATTGTAATGGTGACACATCAAGTAAAAGATGGACTTACTTTGAATAATTCCTTGAAGTATGGACTACACGCCGATAAAACTACTTTATGGGCTTCCAGCCTGTGTCCCTCACAAGCCAGAGTGACATCCACAAAATCCTCATCATCGCGTAGAGCCTCGAATTGAGAAGTTATATTTGCTTGAAAATTGTTCCATCTCAAACAGAATTGCTGGTCGCCACCCAGTTCTGTACCTTCCATTACTTATAGACATAACTCGCTATCCCTGCTCATATAATTGCTTGATAAGAATAAATGATTGAAAATAAATATATCACAGTAACTTGCAAATTTCAGTCGCCGTGTCTGGCCGAAAATCTTGTGAAAGAAAACAATCAATAAAATCTCGTACCAATCTAAGAAAAATAAAACTTTTTAATTTGTCATTTGCTGATGAGTACATTCACTTCTGCGTTTCGTTTCACGTATTGAAATCAATTTACGGCTTTATATAAATAAATAATATTTACAAATTATTATGTATTACCACTTAAAACAAATTATTTTATTAACATAGTTCTGAATATTGCAGAAACTTTTATAATTAAGCAAAATTCTAATACATTTTACTGGAATGCGTGTAGTAAAGCAAATGTTAGTATCTAAGTCTGTGATCATAATAAAAAAATATTTCACAAATGTCCAATGTCAACTGTCACTGTGACATTAAAGGTTACTGGCATAGACCTTTTTTCTTATTCTGCCTACATTTTTTAAAAAATATTTTATTAAACATATAATTTCATTTGCCCAAACCTTTTGACCTGTATGGATATAATAGATGCATTTATTTGAAATCTAAAATTGTAATTTTATATCTTTATTTGTTCCCGATTTGAATAAAGCAGTTTAATGAACTTGATTGGATCAAATTATTTAAACTTGGCTAGTTTTTGTCATGTTTGATCTAATATTGTTTATTTGACAAGGTCATAGATAGAAAATAAAGACCAGCTGTTTGTTAGTCTTACATCAAATTAGTAGGTACATTCATTTTTCTCCACATAAGGCTACTTTGAAACTAGATATTAAGACACAGTATTAAGACTATAGATACTAAGTTATTAATAATAAGACAACATACAATTTAAAGATTTATATTTTTTAAAACAATAAAAAAGCCTAATTACATGGTTTTACTTAAAGTGTTTGTTCTCCTTCAACCATTTCTTTCAGATTAAGCAACTCAAATTGTCCTGTGCCTTTTGTTTCAGCCCGAACAAGTTCATCCAAACTTCTAAAATTGCCTGGATCAATAAGACATATAATGTTTGCTGAGCCTGAATCCCAGTTTTCCTCTTCAACACTCATAGCTAATTTAACAACTTTTTCTTTTGTTTTCCGAGCATCTTTTCCAGTCAACAAAATCCTTACTCTCATTTGTGCTCTCTCTAAAGGAAGTTCTTTTTTAAGCAGTTGAATGACATCTAAAGCTTGTTGTTTTGCGTTCTTGTTTACATTCACAGAAAAATGAATATCCTTCATGGCCTTTTCTATAATAGAGACAGGGTAAGGTCTTTTCGTTTCAGGGTTGACACATTTGTCAGCAACTGTGGTAGCTATGTCTTTAAATAGAGAGTCAATTTGAGAATGTCTCTCCTTATCTGATACTTGAAGTTCACCTTTCTCCAAAATTTCTTTACAGATTTCTGTTTGATTATCTTTGCCGAACACTTTAACCAAATCCTCCTTTTTAGCTACTTGACCTTTGGAAACATTTGTAAAGACTGAGTGTGTCTGTAGAACTTCGTCTATGTCTTTTTCACTGTAAAAATAAAAAAGAACATTTTTGATCCCACAATCAAAAAGAAACAAAGTGTAATAGGTTAGTACTTCATTCTTACATTTTGTTTCTCCAGGATAACACTTTATTTCTGTAGCAGGCAATTTCAAATCTTTTACCACCTTTCTTTAATCGCACAATCGCAACGTTAGTCAGACGAATTTGGTTAGTTGGGGTAAATATTTTAGACATTTTTGCAACCCAAAGATGGTAGGTATTAAAATATAATATCCAAACAAACAAGCTCTATCAATCAATCAATCAATCAAATAAATCAACCAAAAAATACTTCGGTTTAGGGATGTGAAAAAAATCGATTTATAAAAAAAAAAGATTTATAAACAAAAAAAAAAATATGGGCGATTATAATATTGGCAATAATCGATTTTTCATTTGCTGCACCCTTACATATAAGTCTGTCCACAGCGCATATTTAAATTAACGCCATCTGTTAGCGTGTAAGCACCTTTTGGTACCGGCTTCTTTGGCTCCAGCAGAGAGCTATTGTTCCTAAACTCTTTGTCTACGGATTTTAGTTTTCCTTCCTAGTAATATTATAACCCTTCAACTGTGGCGGCCATGTTTCGCGATTCGGCACATCTGTGTCGCTACTTCTAGGTGGTCTAGCGCGATATCGGCGCGTGTATTTAAAAGCGAAATTACTCCTAAGTTTTATATAAAAGCTATATAAAACCTTATGGTACTGAAATCTTTATTAACCTAGCTAACATAAAAAATATAAATCGGTCTAGTTTTATCTCGTAATGTATTTTAAATAAAATTATTAAATCAGATTGACCGATTTTTTCCAGATTCTTGAACAAAAGTCATGAAAATTAACAGAAATAATTCATTATTTTAAAAACTATATATTTTATTTACATAAATATAATTTATTACGCACCAAACAATAAAAAAACACACAAATTTAAAGATATTTTTAACCCTTGACCAGTTTTAAAAAATTACTTTGTTTAGCCGACTCGAACATTCAGCCAACAAATTGGGCTTGTTTATACTTTAATTCCGAAAGCACTGTGAGGTCAAGTGGCTTATATTATTAACTAATACTGAAATTTAGTCCACATTCCTTTTACAAACAAAAAATCTACTGTTACAAGTGTTAGGTTTATTAGAAATTGAGCAATAAACCCAACACTTAAAAATAAGAGCAAAAAACGTCCTCTCAATCTGTGGATCGTATGGTAAATTCTTGAGTATTATTTTAAATGTGAATTGCTTTATACAATTTTATGGATTTAACGTATCGTTGAGCACAATAAAAAAAACATATTACCATACAAATATATTTCAAAAATCAAAAACTAAAGTCGACAATATCACTATCGATACCTATCTCCTAGAGATATATCCACAGACATGGAAAATGTTCATGTGTTCCATAGTATGGATAAGGCTTGAACTATGAAAAAAGACCCTATGAATTAAGCTTTAAGAAATAAGTTTTAAAAAGGTAGAAAGAAATGCTGATTTATTAAAAAAAATATGTTTGATGATAATTTAATTAGTATATAATAATACCTAATGATTAATGAAAATAACTAAAACATAAAACTTAAAAACGCAAATTTAAAAAAAACTTGAAATTTTTCGTATAAAACGTTGTTAAGAACTAGTTCGTCACCAAAAATATAATAAATTTCAATACGCAAAAGTGTTATCCATAGTAATCTATCTTCGGAACAAAACTTACAAAATGGCAGGTAATGTCTTAGTTACCTGTCTGTGGAATCAAGCTCCTGGAGATCGAATTGGGCTGCGTTTCTGTACAAACGAATATTACGCAAAATCTTTGCGAAAACTTGTATATTTAATGCTAAGTAACAATAAAATGATAAATAATGATTTCATTGCGAAAGTTAGTTTGCTATGTTTTGTGTTTTTATTATTCGTAATAAATTAAAATGAACACGTATGGTGCCATTTTTGCACTTAAAATGGCAAACTATGTCTTTTGAAAACCATTTTTCTGTACAAAACCTTTACCAAATACGCAATCTATGAATTAAAAACTGTTAAATAACGACTTAATCACTCATAATGCAACTCCGTTTCTACGTAATTAAACTCTTCTTAAAATTAAAACACTTGAAAAATTCTCCGACGCGCGCGCGAAATGAAGTCTAAGGGACCACTTTTGAAACGCAAACTAATCGTTTTCGATGTGTTCTAGAGACTTATTTTGAAACTATTTGTCATCCTTGTTCTTTTCCCTACACTTTGTGCAAGTATGAGCAGGCAAGTTATAGGTTTACATACAATACAGGCATATATTCGACATCGAGTGATGGTCGAACTCTAGGAGCGTGCACCACAGATAAGCGATTTTTGTCGTCGACTCCTAGAGCGGGCTCCACAGATGAAGGGATAAACGCTTAGAGCATTTAACCAAAGGAGATGGCATAGCATGGTTAAATGCTCTAAGTAAAAACGTGAAAGTTTATACTCTTTAGATTTAGTTTAGTTTGTTACTCTTTCACGTAAAAACTACCGGACGGATTTGAATGAAACTTTACAGTAATATAGATAATACATTAGAATAACACATATGGTAGTTTTTATCGCGGGAAAATTTCTCATTCCCACGGGAAACCGACTTCCACGCGAACAGAGTCGCGGGCGGCCACTATTTACGTTTAAATTCTAAAACTTTAATTTGTGTTGATTTTAAAGAAATTTTGTTTTTGTTTTATTTTGAATTATAATAAATAAAACTGTGATTAATTCAAAAAAATGGAAAACATCGATTAATATGACAAAATCGATCACAGGTATGACGTGTGATCCAGCCTTCGTCCTACTCAACCATATTAGAGAACGACCAGTCCGTTATACACAACGCCACCACCGCCCCAGGTAACTTTCGAGGCGAGCATTTGTCTACTCTGGGCCAAATAGGGCACTAAGGAACCTCACAAAACAGTTAATTAATAGGAAACCCCTAAAGTAAGTTAAAACAGAGAGAGGAGGAACTGCTGGCCTTTAAGAAAATTTTGCACCGGATATCGCACTGACCGAACGAAACGCAGGAACATCGTCCCTACTTCACGTCGGTTTTCTGTGCGACGGTGGTATTTCACCGGTCGAGTCAGCCCAGTAATCGCTGCAGACAGAGCCTACAGCTAGACTCTACCACTCTCAACAATCATGTTCTAGTCAAGCTGTTTACAGAGTAGTTTATAGGTACAAAACAATCTTGAATTGCTGTAGAAATAGCCTGTCTAGATATCAATCCCATGCTTATTTATCATCTAAATAGTCTTTGATTTTATAGTAAGCTTTCTTGCACAATATTTGCTTAATTGTAACTTTTAATTTATTAAAAGGCAGGGAATTGACTCCAGAATTTTATTAAAATAATTATCGACATACCGATAAACGACTTGCTGCTCGTGGCCAACCTATTCTTTGGGAAAGCTAATCTATTTCCATGCCTAGTTTTTACCGAATTATTATCGACATGATTATCATTAAGCGTTACAAACTTATCAATATTTTTGTAAGTATACAAAATATTTTCAAAAATGTATTGGGACGCGAAGGTTAAAATACCACTATCTTTAAATATTTCTATCAAAGAATCACTATTTTGTAAGTTTGTAAATTCCACGAACAGCTCTTTTTCGCAGCGTAAAAATCGTATTAATGTCAGCAGCGTTTCCCCACAGTAGGGTGCCGTAAGAGATTAAGCTATGAAAGTAACTAAAATAAGTATACTATCCTAGCTGTGTGTACATCAGTCAAAGAGCGAATTTTCTTGACCGCGAACGCTGCAGTCTGCAGAGCTAAGCCTACTCACCAGTTGTGAGATGAGGGCTCCCCATTGTAACTTACAATCAAACCAAGAAAAACAGTAGAATCTGCTAAGTCTAGCTTTTTACCATTCATTTGCAAGTTTGAATTGACTTGTTTTATATTAGGTGCTGAAAATTTTATACACTTCGTTTTTATCATTAAAAGCTAAATTATTAACATTAAACTACTGTAAAACACTAGAGAGCGCATTGTTTTCGTCGTCATTATTAGATTTTTGTCTACTAATTTTAAAAATTAATTGTTTTTACACTATCCGGGATTAAAGCAAAAAGGTAACGTACCTCTTTGCCTCTTGGGCTTTTATTCAGACCTACCCGAAAAAATATACTTAAACCAAAAATAAAAATGGGCCCAAAACTGATCCTTGTAGAACCCCCATGCTCACAACTGTCCCAGACGACCTGATTCCGTTAACGGCAACCTTTTGATTTCTAGCACTTAAATCTGCAATTAAAAGTTTAAGATTAGTATCTTTGATTCCGTAATGGTTGAGTTTCCTTATAAGGGTATCATGGTGGACGCAATCAAATGCCTTAGATAAATCACAAAAAATACCTAGGGCGTCTTGTGACTTTTAATGTTCTTGTGAATATTTACAAAATGTTAAACATCTGCATCAGTAGTTGAATGAACCCTTGTGAAACCAAATTCAAATATTTGCTGTCTTTAGTTAATAATGTTTATAAAAAAAACCTGACATAATGAAAAAAAAAAATTTTTTTTTTGTAATTACCACATAAAGAAGGGATTTTTTCAATTAGCTTGGAATAGTACATTGCTAATCCCAGTTATTAATTCTAGCAGTCACCAATAAAGGTACTACCTATACCGAAATCCCTATATGTTTTTTAAAATAATTTGTAAATTCACTGATTCGAACTAAGCCAGCGTGGCGTGGTGGTCTAGGTACAGCTAAATATCGCTTGCTATCCAAGGAGGTTCAATGGTCAAGTTTTTTTTTATACTTTCTCTTAGTTCTGTGGTGTTAGTAGATTGAGCAATATATGCTATTAATCAAATTTGATGATTGTATTTTAATTAATAGTTTTATCAAAATACGTTTATCATGCAGTAAGAAGTCTTTTTCCTATTTCAGTCAGATTAATTTTGCTGCATCTAAACTACAAATTAAAAAAAAAACAATTTGCGCAGTAAAAATGTCATAGACTAAAAACGTGATCGATTTTGCAAGTTATTATTAATATTTGTTATGGCAATATCTATCCAATTTACAAATGTCAGACCCAACACGACGTGTATTACTTGGGGAAGTGTCCGTCATTTTGTAATATTTGTGTATTTTGTCGGCGATTTTATGTGAAAAGCGATAAAAATGGCGAAATTAGTAGATATTTACAACAGCGAAAAGGAGCCCATAATAAAGCGGCGGCAATTACCACTAACAATCTACGAAAATCTTACTGTAAGTACATTACACTTTGACATTAGCTCAGGATATATTGATACAATCCAAAATAATTAACTACCCCTTCATCAAATTCTATTCGAATGTTACTCAATCACTTATTTTACTGTCTTTATTATTTATATACGACGCAGCACGGGAGTACCTAATTTATCCATGGGAGTCAAGAAACTATGTGACGTTATTAATGACCTTATTTTGAAAATAATTTCTTTGTTAAATGATTTTATCTTTGTTTTTTAACAGATGATTATGGATCTAAATAGTATGGGTTTACCTTGTGACAATCCACAAGTTAAAGGTCGTGAATATGAAGAGTTTATGCGTAAATACAAGATTCTTACAACAGATGAACTGCAAGCTGCCCTTCGTGTCGACGCTTTTGATATTTTTAACGTACTCAATCAAAGCATTCCTTGTGTTGGCTGTAGACGAAGGTAGGCATATAATTTATGTCATTTTATATGCTAGCCATCACCGTTGACTTATTCTATCGGTAAACTGATCAATAACACATTTAACTTGTTTCAGTGTGGAACGTCTTTTCTTTCAATTGTGTAAATCTGGCCATCCTACACTTGACCCACTCGTCTTAACAAGTGATGAAGTTATGACTATCAGGCAAGAAAAAGTAATACACCCTCAGTCTCTAGCCACACTTCTAAACAGTCACAGGTAATTCCTTGTCAGATGTAATACTCTATGTGCATAATTAGTATGGAACCAAAGCAAAGGTGGCTAAATTGCTGGAAAAATAATGTGTGACTTTTTATTTTCTTTATCAATAGATGAATACAGATGATAGGGTATGAGGTGGATGCGTAGAATAAAGTTTTGCAGAACCTTTTGCTTTACGTACCTTAATTACATACAATCACCGAAAGTCTTAACCATCAACTATTTTAGAGTAATATTTTTCTCTATAATGACACTTTTTTACAAGTTAATGGTTTGTATGGATTTAAGATAAAATTGATCATTCGAATTTTGGCATACAAAACTTAATTATTAATTTTGGTAAAGCAAAATTACATAAAATTTAACTGGATGGTTCCTGAGAATAATAAGATTTCCCAGAAAATTTTGTTACGTTGATTTTGATAAAATTTACCATAATTTCATGAAGTTTTTATTAAAAACGCTAATGGTTAATTTTTGGTGGGGAAGTTCCACATTAACAATTGCACCCAGTCACTGTAGGTAATATTATAAATATAAAATTTTACTTAGACGTTATTTCACGCAATGTTATGGTTAAGAATAGTCTGCGGCAACTTAGGCCATATACAGGGTGTCCCAAAACTCGACGTCAACCCGAAACCGGGTGACAAGGCAAGTCATGCTGGTTATCAGAAAAATGTTTAAAAAAATCTAAGTCACGTGTTCTCAAAATTATTGGCATTTTAAAAAAACACGCAAAATTTCACACCCTGTGACAGTGTTTTTGCTGCTGTTGCCACAAATGTTCACTTTTGGAAACTTTTTTTTTTGATATGTAACCCTGAATAATGCTTCTCTAAACTGTTATCAACATTTCAAATCTAGCTCCTCGAGATTGCATAAAAATAGGACTTATTTCCAAGAAAATATAAAATAAAAATTAAAAATGGCCTAGTTTTAACTGTCTGCATTGAAAAAAAATTGTATTACGCGAGTTTGGCAAGTTGTGACAAAAGTTGGCGCATTTAGTAAGGATTCCAAAATGGTATGACACTTGGCAAATTGTAGCTGCTATCATGAACAAAAAAAAATATTTCCATGAAAACCCATTTTTAACTTTTTTTCTTACTTGGTTAAAATTGCAAAGCTTATCGTTGGTTACATTGGAGCCGCTTCCAATTTACACACTGATTAAATTTAACTGAATTGTACATTGTACTGATGTACTCGTCTATCTTTATTGAATGAACAGATTGTTCACTTTTAATTTATTTTTTTTAGTGTGTGCATTGGAATAAGCATTTATTGTTAAAGGTTTCAATTTTAAATAAAACAAAATTTTAATACCAATGTTTATTAATAAAATTTACAATAATTCTTAAAATGTTATAATAAGTGTTCGAAATGCCTTCCTTCGGCGGCAATACAAGCGCGACATCTTTTTAAAAAAGATCGAGCTATCTTTCTAGCGTATCGTCCATTATTTACAAATTGAGCTGCTTCAGCTATTCTCTGCCGTAATTCATGTTCACTCCCAATGGGATTCTCGTAAACTTTTTCTTTAACAGCTCCCCAGTAAAAAAAGTCTAAAGGATTCAAGTCCGGTGAACGGGCCGGCCACGAGATTGGTCCAGCCCGCCCGATCCATCTCCCAGGAAGCTCTTCATCGAGGTACTCTCTTACGGGGCGAGCAAAGTGCGCTGGGCACCCATCTTGTTGGAACCACATTTCTCTGTAAATGCTTAGCGGCACGTCTTCTAATAAATTTGGAAGATGGTTTTGAAGAAAGTCTAAGTAAACCTCGCCAGTTAATGCATCAGGCAACTCAAAAGGACCAATTATTTTGCCATTCAAAATTCCGGTCCACATGTTAACTTTGAATCGGTACTGGGACCGATCCTGTCTCGTTAAATGAGGGTTTTCAACACGCCATTCATGCAGGTTGTGCATGTTCACGTAGCCGTCCTTTTTAAAAGTTGATTCGTCCGACCATAAAATTTTTGTTAGAAAAAGTGGGTCATCTCTGTACCTCTCCAATATCGTCCGGCAAAAATTCACCCTATTTTGGTAGTCACCGGGTAATAATGTCTGTACTCGCTGTACGTGGTATGGGTGTAGGTCATTTCTTTTTAAAATACGGTGGGCTGAACTTTTGGGCACTCCGGTGTTCGTTTCAATAGCTCTTACTGAAGTACTTGGGTCTTCTTCGACAGCCTGTAGAACTTCTTCTTCCATAGGGTTGGTGGGTCTGCCTCCACCATGCGTTTGATTTGGGAGGCGGCCTTCTGAGAAGAGCAACCGATGCACATTCGTAAACACCCGATAATCGGGGTAACGAGCAGCGTTTGGGTACCTTTCGCGGTAAAGTCTGGCAGCAGCACTGGCATTACACCTGCACTCACCATAAATAAGGTGCATATTAGCGTATTCGCGAGTGGTATACGAAGACATCTCGGCACTTGTCACACACTCACACAATAGTCCAGAGGAAAGCAAAGGTCGTCGTTAAGAGAAAACAAACAGTCCGAATCTAAATCGCAAGCAATCACAAGTCATAAACATAGCCAAAGTAAACAGTACGAAATCAACACAAACGAATACGAAAACAAGCGCAGTAAACGAAGGAACGTAACGTACTGACTGGTTTGTAATGTGTATCTACAATAGCGAATACCTGGCGTCACTCTCTGTCTCTCTCGCACTTGGTAAAATGACTCTCTCCATCTCAGTCACTTTAGCGTCCATACCTGTCTCGCTCGCACTTGAGAAGGTGACTCTCTCCGTCTCACTCAATCACTTTAGCACAAATACTATCTCGCTTACACTTCCTAGAAAGACTCCTTTGTCACTACTTACAATTTACGACTCTTTGGAAAACCTTGGGCCCATTAGAATATTTTTTAACCAGGTAAGAAAAAATTGTTGAACACTGGATTTTTACGAATTTTTTTTTTTGTTTATGATAGCAACTACAATTTACCACGTGTCATACCATTTTGGGATCCTTACTAAATGCGCCAACTTTTGACACAACTTGCCAAACTCGCGTAATACAATTTTTTTTCAATGCAGACAGTTAAAACTAGGCCATTTTTAATTTTTAATTTTTTTCTTGGAAATAAGTCCTATTTTTATGCAATCTCGAGGAGCTAGATTTGAAATGTTGATAACAGTTTAGAGAAGCATTATTCAGGGTTACATATCAAAAAAAAAAGTTTCCAAAAGTGAACATTTGTGGCAACAGCAGCAAAAACACTGTCACAGGGTGTGAAATTTTGCGTGTTTTTTTAAAATGCCAATAATTTTGAGAACACGTGACTTAGATTTTTTTAAACATTTTTCTGATAACCAGCATGACTTGCCTTGTCACCCGGTTTCGGGTTGACGTCGAGTTTTGGGACACCCTGTATTGTTACTTAGAATTTTTCGTCACAACTATTTATTTATTACAGTGCAGGCATAGAATGTCTCACACTGAGTCAGCCCCGTTGGAAGAAGTCACAACGTTGCGCACTACACTCTCTAGAAGCTGGGAGTGCGCGTGGTTGGGGGGGCACGGGCGGGTTCTGTTGGGGATGGGGCGCGTTGGGCTGGGGAGGACGCACGGCGTGGTGCGCCGCCTGGGACGCCATGCGCTCCTCCGCTAGAGACCATGTAACTTTAGTACATTTCAACACACTACACGACACTCTGCACAACTACCTGAGGAAACATAGATTTTGTGCTGACTGCAAAACTAAAGTAAGACTCCAATATCTAACAATTTACTAACCACACAGTTCCTGATTGATTAAAACATATTTTTCTTACAGGTTTTACGAGCATACCAACTCTTAGTGGAAGAAAAAGAACCACAAAAAGAAAAAGGCTATGTTGGAGCATTATATGGTGGAATCAAACGATGTCTCTTAGAGAAACATTTACATTTGCAAGCCAAGACCGATTATATTGCTCACCTTATTGCTAGAGCTGAACCGGAACTTTTGGGTAATCACAGAGAAAGGCATGCCAAAACGCTAGAGATAGCACAAGAAGAGGTAATTTATTGATTTTAAATAATATTTTTTGATTATTCAAATCTTTTGCATCTTAAATATCCAAATGACAGTAGGCTTCTTTCGAACAATGTCTTTTTCACTGCTGCAAGTATTGCTTAATAGTAAAATTTTGCTCTGTATGCAGCATTTACAGTAAACTACTAAAATTGAACTTCCGAGAGTAATTAGTGGCAGTATTCAGTTCCCCTACTGTCAGTCGCAGAATTACAAATGAATAGCAGTTAATGCAATACTATTGTTTTAGGTATTGATTTGCCTTGGTATATGTATCTACGAGCGTCTTCAACGTATATCTCTCCGGCTGCGCGAAGAAGAAAGCACATGTCAGACATTAGCCGCAGTTGCTGTAGAGGCATTGTACCGTAAGTTCGAAACTGCTGTTGAAATGAAGAGTGGCGTCTCTAAACTACAGCTGTTATATGACGAAATAACACAGGAAGAACTCACAAGGCAACAACGTAAGGAACAGAAGAAAATGAAACGGCGTAAGAAGAAGGAACGGCAGGCCGTGGAAAGCAAATGCAAGGTAATTTTGTAACTAAATTAAGAATATTAAATTCCTTGACTAAAAATCGCATACAGAACAAGTAAAATTTAAATTTAGTTTAATATTGTTTTGAACTTTTGCGCTATATTGTTTTTATAATTAAACGAATTCTTTTAGGAAGTCGATTCAGAGGAACCAGAAGAGAAATGCCATTGTGAAGAATGCCTACTCGAAGAACGCGACACTCCTACTGATCTGTTATCTCCACGTGATTATACACAATGCTACGAAGCGATCGGGGATGCGTGTCAATCATGTCAAGACGATACAGGCAAGCATCTATCACCCAAGAAATCAGCTAAGAAACGAACTAAGAATGGAAACCTGTCACCAAATGATCACATACAAGACTGTGGCTACTCTTCTGGAAACGGTGGTGGGTGCTGTGAAACAATGTCCGGGTCATCGTCAGTGATGAGTTCGCCGGAAGGCTCAGAGGTAGCTTGTTCAGAAGGTTTCTGTAACCACGAAAGAGGCGACTGCTTGGACATCGGCAAACACGATAAAGGAACATGCAACGGTTTCACATTATCACTTGAGGAAATGCTAATGGTAAGTGTGTAGGTAGATACGTGAACTGGGTAAACTACTGCTGAAAGAAACATTTTATTAATTTAATGTTAATTACAGGACACTTGTTCATCAGATGAGGAACAGGACTATATTCCAATAGAAGATGTACTTGAGTTTAAATCACGCAGAAACACTACGGAAAAGCGTCAAGAACTACGCCAGAACTTGCGACAGAAGTTTGCACAGTTGTGTGTCAGCACTCCACAATTGCCTGCCAAAACTTCAGGCAAACCTATTTAAACTATTTTTATGTTCTATTTAAATCGATTTTGACTACACCAACGTTTTATTTATTTAGTTAATTGAAACTGTGTTTAGATCTTTGAAGAAAACAATTCATATTTGTGAAAATATTAAGCCTATACTATTTATTTATAGAGTAGTCGTTAAAATCGATTAAGATAGATAACTGTCATTACTGTGCGCTTTCCATCTACTCAAATCAGGTTAAAATAATCATGAAGACCATTAATTTTATAATCCCCAGTTACTGTATAGCCAGTCTGTTCATAAATCCAGAATTCAAGTTTGTCACTATAAAATAAAATCTATTTGTAGGTATAACAAGTTGTGGGGCATTGAAATACTCAGCTACATACACATAAATTAAGTTATAAGTCTTAAATATGTTAAAAAAATTCGTTGATTGCTGAGATAATTAGTTAAATTCATTAAATATTATGAGTATGTACTATTATTTTTTTACTATTTTTTATATTTGATTTATTCAAATCATGTTTATCAAACATCTAAAAGGAACTTAATTTTATGACAATAGAAGATTCATCAAGTTTCTTAAGAAACTTGGTTTATATATCAGTTATTTGTTATGGCCCTACAATACAGCCATGTTTTATCTAATTATTCCAAATATTGTTAATGAATTGACTGGAATAACCAGCATTTATGGTATATCTATTAAAATGTTAGAGCTTAGTATTGAATTATATAATAGCAGTATCAAATTATGTTTAATGCTTCAATGTGACTCAATATTATGTCGTACAACATTTAAAAAAATGCATGTTATCAGAAAATTAAAGCATGCAATTGGGAGTTACCTATTGGCCTGAGCCATTGTTATAGAAATCAGTCTTGTAACTCTGTTTTAAACCATAATATACTGTAATACATGGAATACATTTATTTCACTTTTAAGGTATATATGTACATAATAATTATGAAGCTACAATTTCATTTCTCCGATTTATTTTAAATATTTTTGCTTAAAATGAAACAATCTGAAGACATACATCAAAAACAAGAGTTGTCTTGAAGAATTCTTGGGCAAATATCTACAGGATTCTTTTCAGGAATACACTTTCTTGAAACTTAGACAAGATTTGCTCATATGTCTAGATTCTATTGTGATTTACGAAAAAGTAAACCTTAAGTCCTTTTTTAAATGTATTTATAATATCTTAACTTTTTATCTGTAACTATTAACTATACTTGACCTATGCAAAGAGTAGCATTAGTACCTCCAAAGCCAAAGGAGTTCTTGAGTGCTATTCTTCTATTAACATGGTCCCAAGTTACAGACTTGAGGGCTACATAATTTAGATCATCTACTGGATCTTCCAAGTTAAGTGTTGGTGGAATCACTCCATAGTAACAAGCCAGAACTGTAAAAACTGCTTCAAGATTCCCTGCAGCACCTAGTAAATGACCATGAGCTCCCTTTGTTGAAGATATATTTATGTTTTTTATACTATCTCTAAAAAGAGTTCGAATTGCTTTAGATTCTATTCCATCTCCTGTAGGTGTAGATGTTGCATGTGCATTTATGTAAGTGACATCAGCCTTATCCACATTGCCATCTCTAAGAGCTCTTCCCATCGAAAGAATAGCTCCACTTCCATCCTCTCTTGGTGATGTTATGTGTGAGGCATCTCCTGATAACCCATAGCCCAATATTTCAGCATAGATTTTAGCATTTCTTTTTAATGCATGTTCATATTCTTCTAATATAAGTACAGCTGCACCTTCACCCATGACAAAACCATCCCTCTTTTTATCAAATGGGCGAGAAGCTCTATGTGGTTCTTCATTAAAAGATGTACTCAAAGCTCTTAAACGGCAAAAGCCTGCTATAGCTAAGGGACTTATACAAGCTTCTGCTCCTCCACAAACCATCACATCTGCATCTCCATTTCTGATAAATCTAAATGCATCCCCTATTGCATGTGCACCTGTAGCACAAGCTGTAGAAACTGCATGGTTGGGTCCTCTGAATCCATACTTTATACTTATATGCCCAGCCGCCATGTTAGGCAGAATTCTTGGGACAAAAAATGGACTGACTTTATTATAGCCTAATTGAAATGCACTGTTGGTGTCACATACATCTTTTAAATCAATCATTCCCATACCCAAAGTAACTCCTGTCATTTCTTTTTCTTGATCATTTTCCGGTAACCATCGCGCATCGTTAAGTGCTTCAGAAGTAGCAAGCAACGCCAAACATGTAGCTGGAGACATGGACTTCAAATTAGATTTAGATAGAGCTTTGCTAACAGTAGCATCAGATGGAATCATCCCAGCTATTTTGCAGGGAAGTTTGTTGTATTCTTCCCCTTGTAAGGCCACAATACCACATTTCGCGCTGATCAAATTACTCCACGCAGCTTCAGTTCCCGAACCTAAAGGAGAAACAACACCTAGCCCAGATACAATGACTCTTCTTCGTGAAAAATCACTGTACTTTCGTACATAACTCATAAAATATTTTTTCATGCTCCTAGATTGCTAATAATATTAATTTAACGAGTTTTATAAGTTGAAAGTTTTTGTAGACAGTCAGTGATAAAAAAGTAAACAAACAAAACAAATCAAAGAGTATAACTATATACTACGTAGTAAACACCCCGTTTTTTTGCATATTTTGATGATGAAGGCAAAGTTTCTTGAAACCATACTGCCAGGAAATGAAATCCAATTACTTAAGCTGCGTTCCGATTCTTTTATATTCGCTTTTTGCGCCGACCGACTATTTTAGGCATCGTGTTGTCTGGTGTAATTAGTATAATTAGAACGAAGTTCCAGTGTTTTAAATATTTTTCCCCTTTTACGTTATTACGGTGAACGAAGTATAGTGACGAGATCCAGCTTAGTTGAGCGATTATTCATCATACATATTTCTGAGTTGGTAGCACTGCACTCTGGTTGCTAATAGGCTAAAAAGACTTGGTACTGTGAAATAAAATATAAAAAGCCTGTCTGTCAGTTCTGTCATTGCCATCTTTCAATTTGGCATGGCAGAAGGCAAAAAGAGAAAAGAATAGGAAAAGTACGAAAACAAAACAAATAGAATGGGTTTACCAAGTCTCAAAAATGTTTTAATTTCAGTAATAGTTTTAGTATGTAGTTTAACATTTCAAGATAACCTTTGGTCTTTTATCAATTACTTCGATTTGTTTAGTTCGCACCTTTCGGACGATATCCCAGCCTATGTTTTATCAGAGGAAACTTTAAGAGAACATAACGGTGAAACGTCTGACCAACTTTACTTATGTTTAATGGGAAATATATTTGATGTTTCAACTGGACGACAACATTATGGCAAAAATAGTGCATATAGCTATTTTGTCGGTATGTCATCGTTATACATTGTTCCGAACATAGTGCATAAGGCATTGTAGCACAAGTAAAAACATTTTTATCTATAATTTTTTTTTTCTCAAGGTAAAGATGGATCTAGATCATTTATAACTGGTGATTTTCAAGACAATAGTGACAATAAAGACCATGTGTTAGATCTTTCTTGTGATGAGCTAGCAACATTGGATCACTGGGTGGATACTATGAAGGAGAAGTATATTTATATAGGTAAGCCGAACCACCTTAGTAAATTAAGTAATTACAATGAGTTAGTTTAATTTATCTTAATCACTATATTACAGGTGTTCTCAATGGTAGATATTATGATAGATATGGTAAAGAAACTGAGTACTCTAAGCAATTAAGCCTTAAAAGAAAACAGTGTGTTCTAGAAAAAAAAATAGAGCAGAAGGAAAAATTGAAGTTTCCTCCCTGCAACATAAAATGGCAAGTGGATGAGGGTACTCAAGTTTGGTGTTCCAAGGGAAGGTAATCAATTACTGATATTATTTAAAAGCTGTTTTATTAGATATTCTACTGTGCCATGAACTTATGCATAGTATACTCCAAACTATTTATTCATTGATTCCATGTATAAAGAAACTGAAAGCTAACAGGATTCAAGAAAAAAATATATCCAAAAATCACTTGTTAATAGGCATGATGACTGTGAATAAAATACACAAAAATTATGCTACCATCTAATGAAACGTAAATAAAATATTAAAAAATATCAAGGTATTATTATAATTAAAGCGAGATTAATTAATATTTTTAAAAAATAAATCTACAAAATACTACAGTCCGCCATGATATTCTGAACGCCAATCAGAGCGAATGACGTCACTATAGAGCATGGTTCCCAACTTAGGGGTTTTCCCCCCAAATTTAGGGGGTAAATTAGTTGGATGGGATTTTTTTTAATTTTGTTTTTATTCTAAAAATTAACAATTTAGTTTTTTCTTATTGCTTTTTTAAAAATAGTCAGAAAAATAATTTATTTTTACTAAAATAATCGGTTATAGATATTATACGACCGTGCAGATTCCTTCTAAATCTTGAAAAAAAGAAGTTGGTAGATCTACCTACTTTTCGAATTGAGTTTGGTCGGAAACTACCAACTTTTAGAGTCGTACGGAAGGATTTATAAAAATTCGAGTTGGTAACACTGCTCTAAAGTGACGTCAAAATCGACGCAATGACACTTTGGAGCGTTTTGGTGGGAATTTTAAACATAAAATTTTAAATTGATTTTTTTCATATAAATCATGCTTTTTTTCCTAAATATGATATTTTTTACAATAAGTATATATTTCTGAATATGATACAACAGTTTTTCAAAATCTGTCATCATGCCTATTACATTGAAAGTGTGTATGTTTATTTTATAAACTACCTTTTTTCCGTGTGGATTCGCACACATTAAATTCAGAGTAAATCTCTTTTCTCTATACATGTAAACCTTCCTCTTGAATCACTTTATCTATTAAAAAACCATCAAAAACAGTTGCATAGTTTTAAAGATTTTTGACTTTATAGTTTACTAGCTTTTACCCGCGCGGCTTCGCACGCCTTAACCGACTCCTGTCCCGTGACGCGCCTAGCGCGTCATGAAGAAACCTTCAGGGAGGCCCATGACGCGAGAGATGCGTCATTAGAAAATAGTTACAATTCAAATTTTTATTTGATTTAATCAATAAAATATCTTATTTTATATAAAAATTAACTCATTAGGAATACCAATATCAAGGGCCACTATTTTTTTTTGGAAATTAAATTTGCCAGTGGTTGTCAACCATAGGGTGCCTACCTACAGGTAACTGTTTATCCTACTAATTATTGAAAAGTGTTATTATTAAAGCCAGGATTCGAACTTTGCAAATCTATAAAAATAATCACTATGTTTTGGTCACCAATGAATAGTTTAGATGTGAAAACGGAAGATTTTTGATTTGCGATAAAATACTTCCCACAGGTTGACAACCAATGGTGGAAATCTATAACATACCTTCCATCTCGTATAAAACATGTAGATCGACACTTTTAAATACACTAAACTAATAAATGAAACAAAACAAACAATAACAGGTCTCACTTTGTATTATTTTAGTTGAAATTGCCTAAAATAGCGTAATAACATCACCAGTGGCCCACGACGCGTTAGGTGCGTCATCATTTAGGAGGGCCCGTGACGCGACTAGCGCGTCATTGAATTTTGTATGGGGCCACGGAGGAAAGGCTCGAAAAATGATGGTGGCAAGGAGTCGGTTAAATTTGGAGTAAAACTGATTTCCCTGTACTATGTTATTATACATATAAACCTTCCTCTTGAATCACTCTATCTATAAAAAAAAACCGCTTCAAAATCCGCTGCGTAGTTTTAAAGATTTAAGCATACAAAGGGACATAGGGACATAGGGACAGAAAAAGCGACTTTGTTTTATACTATGTAGTGATTAAGCTTTCGCCCCTAATAAGGACAGAGAAATCAACTTTGTTTTATACTATGTAGTGATTTGCACCTTTAAATGTATTTGTTTTTCATATAAAGATTATATGTTACAGTGGGGGCATAAATAGAAGTTGGGCGGGTGTACCCCGACAACTTTATACTCCTGGAGAGGAGCATCCAAGATGTGTTTGTGTTAATCTTAAAGAAATACACAATGCTGACACAGGACTTTTAAAAGTGTATAATAATTGTTCGCCAAATTCTGAAATATGTACTAATGTCTAATTAATTGTTTAATTAGGAATATATTACTAATCTGTTTGAACATTTATTATTAAGAATTGTAAATATCATCAAGGACCAGCAAACTGCCTCAAGTTACATTCCATAAATCATTTGTTTATTGTAATGATAGTCTAGTTTAGCATAAGCATTCAAACCTTTGAAAATTAACTTGGTAACAGAAGTTAAATGATGTGAAGTTTATATGAGTACTGAATGTTGAATAAAATGACAATTCTAGAAATAAAATATTTTAATTCAGAGAAAAAGTCAGAGAAAAATGTTGACAAAGGTACAAACAGATAAGAATCATGCTTACAAAGTGCTTCATGTTGCATGATTGATGATATTTTTTACAATTATTGATTCATATCATACCAATGGTAAAAAAATACATAAAAATTAAACTTCAATATTAGTAGTATCAGTTTCAGTCTGAACAGCTTCATCTAATTCAAGACATTCTATAGTCTTAAGAAATACCTGCATAGGTATTTTCTTTCTATTCAAAAATGATTTGTTTCCTAACATCTTTTTAATCTTAGCTCGTCGCTTTTTTATTTTATCTTTTGTGTAATGATTACCAAGTTGGAATGTAAGCAGTCTTTTTATTTTTCGTCCTCCTAAGGAATTAACATGAGTATCAGTCTTAGGTTCCTCATAAATGGTCTCCAGAGTTTGAGATAATGTTTTGACTTTTTTATTAAGATACAAAGCCTCAATCTGCTTAGGATTGGCATTTTCGGCTAGTTCATGTTTTCGTGGTTTCATACTAACTCGGCGGTTAGAAGACTTACTAGTTTCAGGTAGTAATGTTTTTCGTTTTCGCAAAACCCGTGGTTTAATTTCAAGATTGTTTGGACCATCACCACAGTCTCTAGTGTCACCTGGATGTGTTTCGTCCACTTCCATTATATCTAAATGGGCCATTTTATTGGGGAGTTCGTGATCAAATCTATAAATACACAGGCAGAGGGATTATTAGTAATTAAAAACTAACTGCGTTTTTAAATCGCCTGACATTTAGATAGAATTCGTTACTTTACCTGGACGGTTCCATTCTTTATTTAAAATACTATAGTTCATCAATTTCACTGCACCATATTGTAGTTAAAACTTATGTTATAAATGTAAAGTCTAAAAAGGGGCTTTAACGATCAAATGAATAGGAAAGAAAACCACCACGAATGAAATGAAACCACCTTTTTCGCTCCTTCAAAACATGCCTGCCGGTTTTTTTTCTATTTATTTTAGGCTGTATTCCGTTTATGACTATAGCTTTGAGCAACTTTGACGCACAAGCCACAGACTATGTAATATGCATTCGGGTTATTACGTTTGCACAAAAATTAAATTTGATTTATACTATTTATTATAAATATTCTTAATCTTGAAAGATAATCGTTGCATTACAAATATATGAAGTAATAAGCTACCGAACTCACAGAAATCGTACTAATGAACCATTGAAGTGCGCTAGGAGCGTGTGTAAGCGTTATCTCGAAACGTGTCCTGCTCGCTTGGCCCGCTTATGTCATGTAACTTCGCCTTTAAATAAAACAAAAAAAAAACATAATTTTACTGTCATTTACAGCTGTTTTCTTGTATTTGTTTGGAAGTTTACAAATACCGTAGTTATTATTTCTAATGTGTGAAAATTCGACTGTATATTTTACTCGTTATTGACAATAATTGTACAGATAATGGAGATCACAAAAAACAATATTACTGAGGAGTTAGACAACATAACAAAAGATTTGAAACATGCTTGTTTCATAGGCTTTGATGCCGAGTTTACGGGGCTTTTGTCGGGAGACCGTTATAAACACAGGTTTACTTAGTTGATTTAGTTATTTGTTACACTATGAACCTTAGACCTATGTAATATTTAAATAAATGAAAATATTTATTTCCAGGTTATTTGATACAAATGAACAACGCTATGACATTATGAAAAATGAAATAGAAAAAATCACAATAACCCAAGTTGGTTTGACAATGTTCCGGTATGAGAGAGACTTAGACTCGTATGTGGCCACTGGTTACACTTTTCATCTTTGTCCACAAGATTTTGGTGATATTGATCAATCATTTTTATTTCAAGCTTCAACTCTTAAGTTCCTTAGTAAGCACAAGTTTAATTTTAATAAGGTAAGTAACAGTAACATCTGGTATCTGAATGAGAATCTTAAGTTGGTTCACAATCAAAACTATTTTGTATCTTTGACCATATGAAAATATTCTGCTTAAATATAGCTTTACTAGTGGCCGCCCGCGACTCCGTTCGCGTGGAAGTCGGTTTCCCGTGGGAATGAGAAGTTTTCCCGCGGTAAAAAGTAACCTATGTGTTATTCTGATGTATAGCCTATATTACTGTAAAGTTTCATCCAAATCCGTTCAGTCGTACATACATCCATACTCACAAACTTTCACGTTTATAATGTTATTATAGTAGGATTTAAAATACTAGTAAATTAAATGCATCTACTTCCATTTTTAAATTTCAGTTCATCTATGAAGGTTTACATTACCTAAGTCAATCGGAAGAGGCACACATCAGAAAGCAGTTGGAAAATAAGTGCCTTTTAAGTAATTTGTTACGTAATTTAAGTATAGAAGAAGAAAAACTATTACAAATTTGCTGTTCTGAGGTTTCTAAGTATGCACTTTTAATTTAAGTAATCATAAAAAAATACTTTTCAAAGTAATTATTACTTATGAAAAAAATAAATTATTATAATTTTTCCAGATGGCTAATTAACAGTGAGGATGAAACTATGTATCTTGATATAGTTGACCCTGTATTGAGATATTTGGTGCATAGTGAAATCCGTCAGAGATTCCCTAAAGTCTTCACTACAGATAGCTTAGGTAATAGCCATAAGGTAAATTTGACAAATGTAACAATTAAATATCCCTGCATGATATGGGTGGTATAAGGGTTTTATTACTAGTACTGTCATGGAAAGATACATATTATATTTGCATTTAATGTTGAATTGCGTTTCAGGTACTCATTTATAGAACAAAGGACACAGATGGTGCTCACAATGCTCCAATGACCACTCTAGAAGAAAATCTGATGACTCACTTGCTGGGGTTCTCTCAAATAATAAAATTGCTCACATTACATCAAAAACCGCTTATAGGCCATAACATATTTACTGACTTGTTACTCTTCCATAATCAGTTCATTGGGCCTCTTCCAATGAAATATTCTAGTTTCAAGAAAAATATAAACAGGAATTTTCCTATAATATTTGATACTAAGCTTATATCGCATGAGATGGCGAAAAAGTTGACTTTTGACGAAGTTTGGAAGTCAAATGCACTACAGGAGTAAGAGTTTATTTTTATACATTATTAATTTTCAATTCGAAATCATTTATTTTAATGCACTTGTGTTTTAGTTTGTATGAATTCTTCTCGGAAGGGAAGTGTAAGAAACTGGAACGTGGCGTCAATTTAATAAAGTTAAGTGTTCCATTTAACGACAACCAATCGTACCACGAAGCTGGCTGGGATTCCTTCTGTACAGGTATGCACTTACTATCGCAAACTAAACTTAATACCACATAAAATCCCTTAGTTAGTTATAAAGGCGAATTTTAAACAATTAATTAGGAGCGCCAAAGTTCGACTATACTTTCAACTCCGAAAATGTTCTTCCTATGAATTTTCATCCTAACAATCCCAATTCCTAACTACTACCGTTTCTAATGTTCATCAGTTAGGCAGTAGCAATAAACGTATATTGTACTACTATTTGTTTCCTACATTTTCTCAAAGCAATACTTTTTTATTCGTAATGATCGACATAACGTAAGTTGCAGGCAAATTCTATATATTCGGCATTTTACGTTAGAAAGGAAATCCAAGTTTTGACTAAATCTTATTTGACTCATTAGAATAGAACTGTTGTATATTTTAAGTACCTATTTTGGCGGTATAAGGGGAGATCTCCCAGTGCTAGACAGGACACGGGTCTAGGGCCAAGCGGGGCCACTGAGGAGATATCGGAAGTCGTATATATACTTAACTGCGTTGAAATGTTGATAGCGCGATATACGATTTACCATACATTTTGGTGTCGTTTGTATGCGTACCGCCGGGAAAGAATGTTGGCGACGATCAGCGCCATCTATGTCGCCACACTATCTTTTGGGGATTTTCTAAATGTCAGAAAGGGTGTAACATGTAATTGATTTTCAATCTACCATTTCTGTTCCTACTTTCTTCTTCGATTTCCATCCATATTTAACATTGCATTTGTCATTACAGGGTACTGTTTCGTTCGCCTGGGCCACTGGGCGGGCGTGGAGCAGGCGGGCTGCGCGCGGCCACTAGCGCCATCTATGAAACTAGCCGCACTGAAGCAGTACCAGAACAAAGTCAATGTTATTAGAGCCGCCGTGCCTTATATGGTACGTGGCTAATAAATATAAAATGCTTACTAGCCCCAAGACTCTGCTAAAAGAATTCAGCCACATCGAAGGGGCGAAATGTTATGCAACATCTTCTTTGTTGGTTTATTTTGGGTAATGAAAAAAATAACAGGTTCATTCCCATCAAACTATTAATACTCAACCGTCCTGGCAGAGTAAGCTTTAGATCTTTTGCAGACTTACCACAAGCTTTATAGCGAGACCTAAACAAGATTAGTTTTTTGTACAATGACGCCTATTTTGAAAGCTGTGCTATAGTACCAAATTTTAAAAGCTTGTGGTAAGGCCCAGTGGGGGTGTCGCGTAACTCGAATATCAATACCTTTGAAAGGTATCGGTGTTGGGGCTCTTGAACGAAATCGGTTTTCGAGTCGCAATCGCGTTAAATTTTGAATGGAATTGCTCAATACTAAACGCAGCAACATTATTTTGCTTGGAGTGCGCTCAAGCTTAATCTCTGAATGAAGCCAGTGGGTAACGGCACAACATTGGGCCGGAAACACAAAAAACAACGATCCTTTTGAAAAACTTATTTCTCCTTAAACTTTTCATCAATATTTAAGCGAAGTAAGCGTTTAAAAAGAATCGCGATCGGTGTTTTCGTTGCCTCTTTTTTATAAATATTTAGACACAAACGGAGGTTCTCTTAACAATATATTAAAGTATATTTTATTTTGCACTAATCTTTAATACATGTCAACATCATTGTACTTGCTTATTTTAATATTATAAAAGCAAAAATGTCAAAGTATTAAAACTGTCTGCCTGTCAGTATGTTTCGCTTTTTTGACAAAACCACTGAGCCTCACTCCTATGAGAAAATTATTTTTTTTATACTCTTTACTAAATTTAGGTCAACGCAGAAAAAGTTGACTACGGGTTCCAACTTGTCATTTTATAAAGTTTCACCGGGAACTGCCGAATTACTCGCTTTTTGTTTAATGATATTCTATATCTAAGTTTAGCGGTTAAGGCGTAAAAAAAACTATTTTCAATATAAGCTGCTTCACCTTTCTATTAACGGTATTTTTTTGGATAAGCCAATTGAGAGAGATTGTGAAAGTTAAAAAACTTCTTACTCTAAACTGAGTCACGTTAAAAAATCATTACGAATAAAACTCTTGCTTTCAGGCTACCATCACCACCCGCTTAAATATTATTTTGTATTTGTTTTACACGGTATATATATTATTTTTTTATATATTCTTTATTATATTTATTTTTTCCTATAGAACATTGTGGAGGATGACCCACCGTCGCACCGGCCACGGCTGCTGCATGTCAAGTCACTCAATGAACGTGTCATTAATATCAGCAAGGTAAACTATAATCTATTCTATTAATAAATAGGATGATACAGCAAAGCCATAAACTAATGGTTGGGTTTTAATTCGGTGATTGAAATGTAAGCAAAGAAAGAAATTATTGTCAATATGTAATAACAGCAGTGCAAATAGAGTTTTTCGTTGTTTTCAAATTTTGATGAAATATTTTTAAGTGCACATAAAAGAACTTATGGTCTATTAATTTATATTTACCAAATAAATCGTTGTCACTTTTGATTGATTATTGTACTGCAAATAAACCAATTGCTTATTTCAACGTCAACAGCCTATTATATTATTTTCCTAAAATGTACGTCAAAAAAGTTTTATTTGCAATTAAATGATTTCCATTCTAAAAATACCGATTGTACATCAAATAAACCCGATGGTACATGCGTAATGTACAGTGGTAACAATTTACCTATATTTGCAACATGTTTGTATTTCAAAATAAGCTCAATTTTTTTTTATGCTCTATATGTACAAATTTTAATGAATTAATTCCCTAAAATATGGCAAAAACCGCATCAAAATCCGTTACGTAGTTTCGGAGGAGTAAGCGGACAAACATACAAACAGACAGAATTGGCGACTTGGATTTATACTATGTAATGATAATGATGATGATAGTAAGCATAGATCTACAAAAAAAAAAAGATAAGGATGAGTAAAATAAAAGCGTTCAAATGTAGTCCAATAAAAATCAAGATATTTAAATAAATAAATGGTTGTTGTGTCTCACTCGACATAGATAGGTATAGTGTGTCGCGGACTTTTTTGTAGATATTTATAAGATGTACAATTAATTTGTATATTTTATGGTTCTATCTTTTATAGTTAAGGCAGCGTACACAAAATAAGTAACTTTTCTGGTTGATTTTTTACACCTAAAAACCCAAATATCTTACGGAACCCTAGTTTTTCCAAAATAAAGCCTATGTTACTCGTGGATAATGTATCTTTCGAATGGTGATAGATTTTTTTAAATCGGTCCAGTAGTTTTGGAGCCTATTCATTTCAAACAAACAAACAAAAAATCGAATCTTTCCTCTTTATACTATTAGATTTAGAATATTAGTAAGGATATATTTCGGGGGCTTACGTGAGAGTCAGAATGGTTGGTGGGACACAAATTGGGACAAATTTTGATATCTAATTTGTAATACTGTCTAGGTACCTAAATAAAAAAACCTCCTTCAGTTTAAACTTATAACCGCAAGAAGGTACATAGCCTTACTGATGGTAAGAAAAAAGCCGATCATGAACTATACAAAAATCTTTTGAACTGTATTAACGAACAGCCTCTATGTACGGATTGTGCCCGCATACTATGTAGTATTAAGGAATAATAGAAACATTTCTGGTTTTTTAACCGACTTTCTTTTGGTTTTAATTTCAATCGTATAGAGACAGTATTTTCATGAAGAAAACCGTATGTTTAAATACATAAATTAACGATTTTAGATTACTAATCGAAGATATGTCACAATTAAAATCTAAAATACCAATGCGTAGGTTAATCGTAAAATTGAAAAATCTACAAAGCATTATAGTTAGACTAAAGGCATAAAAAGTGCAATAAACGAAGAAGACGTTGGCTTTTCTATCGAAGTTTTATTAGCAGTTAACATCTAAAATAATCCATTAACGTAGCTACGAAAATACCGCTTCTACAAATACATTTTTCCAAAAATAATTAGCGATAAAACTGTATCGCAATCTATTAAATAGTGACCCATCAACAGGTGTTTTGTTGTGTGTGGTATCCAATCAACACCGCATAGTTATAAACACACTGCGTGGCTATTATAAAAATAAATAAATTATCACATACTTACGAACCTCGTTAAACGTAATAAAATGAGACCTTGTTAAAGTCAATGCATGTATCTATTGTATTGTACCTACCTATGTAACAAGTAGGTACCTACTAGTAGTGTTCAGTAAAGAGTTTCTATTACTAAACCTTATTTGCAAGGAGAAAATATTGTTGTTAAAATGCTTTATAGTGCCTTTATTTGCTTTAATGTTTGAGGCTGAAACCGCCAATTGGAACTGTGTTTGAGTAAGGCGATCGGCACTTCAAACGGAGTTACTTTAGATGTTGTTTGAGAGCTCAGTTAAGCGCAGCCAGTTTAGTGCAATTTGTGCAAGGTGACGGTGAATGAGTCGTTAACCTAATTGCCGGGGTTTCCACAAAAAAGTATTAGCTCGGTACAGCATTGTTTGATGTTATAACAGCGGGCGGGTAAGTGGGCAGCGGGCGTTGGGCAACTGCCGCTGGCGAGCCGCCAGCGCACCCACTCGCATACCTCCTGAGATCTCCGCAAACCGTTGCTAGTTAAAACAGATTGATAATGCCCAAGTGTCACACCAGGAAAACTTATTTTCGCGTTGCGACACTTTTTTCACAACGGGTGTTTGATTTCTGAAAAAGAAAATACATTTTTCATGCCATTGTCAAGGTTGATTTAAGGTTGAGTTATTAATAGGTGGACGTCGGGGTGAGCTGTAGGTGCTGCCTCGTATAATGAAGAGAGAGGTGTCGGTATGTAGGTATGTAATTGAGTGATGGAGCGGTGTGTGCAGTGCGCGCTATTTGGAGCGCGCGCCGGCCGGAGCTGGGCTGGCGGGGCAGGCGGCCGCGGGTCCGACTTGACCTCGGCTTTTGTTCACGCGGGAAACACTACCCGAAATAACTCAATGTCTAGATACAGTCGACCATCTGCCATAAATCACTGAACGCACTTCTATTCGCTACTAGGTCTTCATGCTATCATAATTTCTAGGTAGCAGTTGTGCTGTCGGGCCTTGGATCCATCGATGTCAAGCCCCTAGGTACCAGGACTGCGTTAGTTGCCGCAGCCACCCAACATACGTAAGTTTATGAAACCTAAAAAAACGTTAATAAATTACGAACAAAAGAAATTCAAAAACTAATCTGGATGAAACAAGACATTGTTACGACATTCCGCCGCGAAAATATATTGTTTCATCGTATCTTTCCGCGTTTCCAGGGTTGATAAGATTCTAAACCAGTTCCGGGATAGCAGAGACTACAAAATATCTGCTTATAATGTCTACCGGCATTCCACGCCTGGGAGAATGGCTGTCTGGTAACTAACACAATGACACAATTAATTATGCTCAAATTAAAATAAGTGTGTAGAAATAACATTTTTATTTTCAGGAGCGGGGCTCTTATCACTGGCAGCCTAATGCTTTTGCTTGTTCATAAAAACATGAACCACCACTAACGAGAGTTCCTACAGGATATTTAGCTCATAGGCATAATCTTTTTCTACCTGTTGATATTTTGTTACTTTGAAAATACATTTATCGGTCTACCTCATGATTATTTTGTTGTTTTTTCTAATTTCCATGAATCTGTCATGACCGCGCTCAGAAGTAGGAGACATATGACAAAAAAGCGTCATTCCGTCTACGCGTGCTATGGCATGACGTCATCAGTAGCCTTCGGAAGGGTAACCATAAATACACGTTCTCGCGCTTGCCAAAATAAAGAACAAGGAAATTCTTTATTTAGTTGTAGCTACGGTCACACGGATAACAAATGATAATAGCGACTGTAATTTATTATAAATTTTAGCTAAAAAACGAATTATCATCCATATGAAATCAAAAGTTTCATGCAAAAGTCTCAAAACGTTTTAACTATTCTATACCTTAGTAACCATAGTTTTAAGTAAGACCATTTTCATTTATGAAAACTTATCGTGCAGATGCACGCTTCTTTTTATTTTCTATATTTTATTTTTGAATTTTATATTTTATTTTTCACCTAAGCATAAATGGTAATTGCCGATTTTTATAAAAGGTCCCCTTACCTACTTCATATTTTTTGTGTACTTGAAATAAGATAAAAAAACTTCATGTTCATGACGCATAGAGTATCGCTCGAAAAAATATTTTGAGCAAGGTAATGGAGTTGTGTGTACGAATCTCTCAGCACTGTTGATGGCAACAGTGTTTAGTCTATTATCATTGTTACTTACTTGCTATTTTTGCTTTCAGGCATTTTTCCATAGGCTTGCTGATATAGTCAGTAATTAATAGTTACCAAGTTGTTAGCAGGTTAGTATAAAGGTAGGTATAAATAAAATCCTAAAGAGTTTTGAGTGATTAAACTTTTTATGCGTCGTTAAGGGAAGATTTTTTATTGTCAGATAAATACTATTTAACTGATATAAAATATGTTTTTATTGTAACTTCATTCATCCAATGTTTATATTCGACTTGCAACTAGAACTTATCTAGAATAAAATTTATCTAACACTTAAAAAGTGAGGCCTGAATAATTGAGTCTTAATGTAACTTCTTAGATTTACGCGACCATTATTTCTTGAAATTTAACTCATTTAAACGGGTTTTTACGCGTTTAGGTATGATATTATTTTTGATTATCCGACGTTTCGACATTTTACAAATACCGTGGTCACGGGTAGTCTACCCGTTAAAATTAGTTTAAGTAATTGAGTATTTTTAATTCCAAGTAAGTGTAAGCACTTATGCCTTAAGTAGGTAAACTTAACTAAAAACTACACTGGAGTTGTGAAGCGGTAGTCCTATAATTATTTGTAATTTGTTGCATGTTATATTGGGGGCTTAAGAGGGGATTTGGAGATTTATTCGAACGTGTCAAATTAACATAGTGGGGATTCGTTTCACCCTGCAGAATACCTTCTACCGTATGAGAAATATATACAGAGACACCTATAGGTATGTTTATGGGTCAAGGGTTGCAAAAATATAAGTATATATAAATAAATTTGAGTAGGCGTAGAATCTGAAATCTATAGAATCCCTCCTAAACAATTAAAATGCCACGTTGTATATTTACTTTTTGCCCAAGGAAGTGCGAGTAAAACCACATTAACCATGGTGAGTTTCTAACATGAAACTAATGCACCTGTGAATTTATATTAAACTAGCTGACCCTGCAAACGTTGTTTTGCCATATTAAAAAAAAATAGGGGTGGACAACCCTTATCACTTAGGGGTATGAAAAATAGATGTTGGCCGATTCTCAGACCTACTCAATATGCTCACAAAATTTCATGAGAATCGGTCAAGCCGTTTTGGAGGAGTACGGGAACGTACATTGTGACACGAGAATTTTATATATAAGATGAACGATATGTTGTAACGAATTGAAATCAATAACCTGTCGTTTTTCAAGAAATACGGTTCAAATCTGCCTCGTGCTTGGTTTCAATGTAGAGTTATTTGTATTCAATTAAATTTATATCAGTCAAGCTCATAAACCCACATTGCAGCTTTGTGTTGACTTTTACTATCAAACTATGAGCTGATGAGTGATATTTCCTTAATAATAAGTCTAATTTACGATTAAAGTTTTAGTAAGTCGTAATTCATTTGCCTGAACCCTCTATACATTTTTCTAAAGGCATTTTACATAGAAACAAGAACTTTCATGTGCAGAAACGGTGCTAAATGGTACCTAAATGAAAAAAAATTTGGATGTCTAGATTTCCACCTTGACTGGTGGGAATGAAGTCTGGAGGAAAAACGAGAATCCTTTTCAAAAACGCATCTGCTGTGTTATAATAATTATGTTGTATTCTAGATTATATGCTAATCATCGATTTCTGCTTTATATTATACGCCCCTTTATGCGTCGCGAAAGTTGTTCGTTAACTGATAGCATAGTGTACTAGAAATTGGAGGACCATACCGAAAGTTCCGGGTTAGATTCACACAAGTGTATTTGGCAAAGTAAGTTCATATTTTTATGCACTATCGGCCAGGGAAAACTTTGGGAAGGAATACTGTTAGGAAATAGTATACCTATTATGATAAAAGTGTGCAAAGCTGTTAATTATTATAAAAGCCTAGAAGTGGTTGAGATAAAAACTAGTAGATTTTATAATAACTTTATATTTCTATAAAAAATGCTCTTCACAAAATTTGCAACAACGCGTCTGTGTGGAAAAAATATTTGAAAATCTAATGGAAGTTTTATAAGAGGAAGGCCTGTGGCCCAGTATTGGATCCTTAAAAGCTGTTATTTTTGTGATTTTATTTTACAACGAGTAAGTACGACCAACGTTTAACAGGTTCGTCAAGTAGAAATATCCGCTGCCAACGGCTTCTTCATTGTAAATTCTTAGATGATATGATTACGACACAAAGAATTATTAGATGGCCAAGAATCTGACAAAACTGGTTCAATTGGCAATTACCTTGAAACTTATGCCATTTTAGTGAGAAATCCATAACTTACCTATCTAGTATCTAGTAAGTCAATTATTAGTAACCTGCATATTTTGACTTTGGTTACTAATACATTTCAAAGATATCCCAACTGTACGAAGCAGCTCAGTGTCACTCGCCAAATGATGGGTAACCCACGCCCACACCCCACCATTTGCTAACAAAATAATCACACATTACATTAACTATTTATTTTTAAAATAGCGGAATCGGACAAGGCCGGCAACTTAATATTTTATTTGAGATTCCTCATTATTAATCACCTTTCACAAGTCCGACCTTGATACCCATCACCTGGGGTCACGCTTGTAAATTCGGTTTGGCAAGCTTTTTGGATACACGTGCAAAATAAGATTAATGTATTTTTAGTCTGCGCTTTTTCAACTAACTGATTTTGAAGATGTACCTACGGATTAGTTATCATACATTTAATAGATAAAATCTTATTTAATCACATTAATAATGTTCCGATTTGTGAAGAATCTTAAGTCACCTGCTACTGTCAAAGTAGAACCATCCCACGCGTATTCGATCACGGTATGTTACGATCTAGACTGCTGTTTTGCTGTGGTATTTATTAACTGAAATTTGCAGATAACCTATAAAAATATATTTCAAAAAGGTATTTTTATTCGAAAAGTTACTGCGATATTCGTATTGCTTCAATCGTGTAAACGACTATCGAAGCTTATTTTATCGAAATCCATGGGGTAGCTTTTGCATTAACATCCAGACTTAATTTTGATATCATATTTTTTGCAGATTAAAAAGAACCTGTAAATATGCATTTAAAATAATTTGTTGCGGATCGAAACCAACCTTTTACGACTGTTACTAACTACAAACGGCTGCCAAAGAAATGTAATGCTGTAGATTTTTCATAGTGACAGATACGCGGCGAACAATGGCTCGCACTGCAAGGGAAGGACACTTATGACGTCACCGACACCTGACTACCAACCATCATTTAAACATAGACAAACGTTCGGTTTCATCTTTTAATTTTACCTTTGTATTGTAGCCATGGTTTCTAATCAATATTGTATTAGTGTTCACGTGCACAACTTGATCCGCTGGCTCACACTTCCGCTTGGGTGTTGCCAAAACAAAAGTCACGTTTGTAATAACCATCCGACTCTTGGATCAAACAACACATTTTTAATGAAGCTGATATAACTGATCCAAGGTTGGAGACAGAAGGCATGAGATTGTAGTGATTCTTACGACTTAATTAAGAGTAATTATCTTTATATGACAGCAGAATGATCCGTTACAGACGAAATATCTGTTACGAACACTTGCTACCTGAATTATTGTGACCCGATACATTAATTCCCAAGATGCGACGATTCAATAAATATATTTGATCAACATTAAAAACACGTACACAGATTACTGTTATTTATTGCCATGTACCTATTTTTGGATCACAATGGCTAATTACATTACTGAGTTTATTAAGTGAGTTACCAAAATGTTTTATGTGTTTGTATTGCCGTTTTTACTTCGAATGTAAAATACAATTTAAACTTTGTTACATTTATTCTTATACTTTGAAAGGCGTCCTCTCGTTTGCAATCTTACTGTCCATTAAAATGATTCCCTAATCCCGTCTGGCAGTAAATCCATATGCAATTCAAAACCACGTGAAAGCTTACAGTGCGGCTGCGTTGTTACAGAACACATCGCTAAATGCAACCCGTTAACTGCGTAAACATACGCGATGTAAAATTAAGCAGTTTATTAAGCCGTGCTCGAACAACCAAAATAGCAGTCATTTGACTGAATCCAATTGTAATACCGTGCCAAATGCAACGGCAGCTATATTTGAGTTGAAGGGAATACTCACGTAATGAAGAGTTGTGTTATGAGCACTTTACTTAATTTTTGTGTGATAAATATGCACTTTGCAGCACATATTCATCTAGTGACAGAGTTTGGGAACCGCCTCTGACGTGGTTCCTGTAGGGTAGTGGCCACCCTACTGTCAGTATTTTTCAAGCCGCCTACCTATTAGGCACCTGACTTGGCTTGACGAGAACGATGTGTGAAATAGTACCCGGGAGTTGGTCCCGGACTATGGCTTAACGTGCCTTCCGAAGCACGGAGAAACTCGGGATATACTGGCACTAGCGGTCACCCATCCTTGGACTGACCGCGGCCTACGTTGCTTAGCTTCGAATATCGATTTGATAGACGAGATCGCATTGGGCCACCGAGCTCTCTGCAGAACATTAGTACCTATTCCTATGAGCAGCATAAGGAATAGATACTCGTACTAATGTTCCGCAGATTATCAGAGACTTTTTTTCATATCCTTTGACAGTAATTAGTAGTCAGGTGAAAAACTTGATGATATCTTTTGGTAATATTTTTTTGTAACATTTCTTATATACTCGTAGGTTTATCGCACTAGCCCTCCAGCCGCCGCTACACTGGGTTTAAGTACATCTTTATAATAATTAATTAAATAGTTTATAGCAATACTTAAAAGGATGTAAATAAAATTTGTTGCTGTTTTTTTAAGATGTGGTTCTCTTCTTTGAATTTTTTTTTATCACACAGTCAACAGAATTTTGCATAGAAAGCTTAAATGTTTGCGTATTAAGTCCATATACATATTAGTATCCAAAAACATAAGATTTTTTTTAAATAACGTAGTTACCTCTAATTATGGACATTGGAAATTGTAATAGTTTTTTATACATTTTACTTGTATACATTTTGCTCGCCATTTATAAGCAAGCTGTTTAACAAAAGTGTAATAACTCTTGACAGTAATGATTAGAATTTTCCTGCTAGGTGTAATAAAATAGTTTTAGCTATTCCTTGGTATTTACATTGCTTCACTAATGTCACTATTTCGGTAGCTTTCATCAAGGACACATTTCGATTGTTTTTTTTTGGTTGGCAGTTGTTTTTGTAGTTCGCACACATAGTGTTATTTTCACTTGTAATATTCAGACGGAAACTATTTTGTCATGTCTTGGAAATAATAATAGCGTAATAATGGTACAGGAATATGTTTCAGCTGCTAGAATTTTGTTCAAATGTGTCCAGACCCGCCCAAGTCGGCTGTAAAATACCAGGGCACAGTTGTGTTTACGCTCAGCTTATTATTTTAGTTCGACGGCACATAACATACCTATTTCAAGTATTAATAATTCTTATTCTGTTAATAGTAACATGTTCCTGGGAAATTGACAATATTAAACGTTTATATCTTCCTATTTTATCTGGAAGTCGTAACAGCGGTTAATATTGAGATTATGGTACACATATAAAACGATTCCCCAATTTAACGATTAACACCCTTTGAACTTATATTAGCTAATAATGTTCCAACTTTGTCGATCTTACGTCACAGTTTTCATAGCTGAAAGCGACAAAACATATTAAAGTAGGTTTCAATGTGTTTATGCGGAAGTACAAGTGTAGTGTTTAATAAGCTACTCCTATGCTAAGGTTTGGAAGCCTCTCAAAGTCTTTTGAAATATAATAATATAGTAAAGTATATTGCCGTGATCTTCCCTGGGTGTCTGCTGGCATTGACACGAAGGGAAGGGCCGTGGGAAGCAGGTCATGCGGCAAGGAAGCAGCGGCTCCGACGGCCGGCTGCTCGCGTGGGCGGCGAGTAGTGACGCAGGGCGGAGACACCTAGCCGGGCAGCTATTGTCACGATACATGGGATTCAGAGCTAAAGCTAAGCTATTAGGTTGTGATGGAGTATGATATAGCTGAACAGGCATATGCCTAGTGAGTTAAGGTATGTCTTGCAGTAGGTTGAAAAAGTAAATCGTTAAAACTCAATTCATGTAAAAATATAAAAACTTATACTATTTTAGCTTCTTAAAACATGTATATTTTTGCAAGAACTGAGTTTTGAACCATTTGCTGTTTCATTGCTGGAGAAGCAATCTTTTCAACAAATCTCTACTACAGTTTTTACAACCCAACCTTTATCACCAACGACTGACGAGTATCTTTAGACTACCTCTTTAAATATCTGTATCATTGGTATGTTAAAACAAACTGCTTATCATAAATCGGGCTGCGCTTTTGTCTGCACTATGCGTCTCGTCGCACGTCACTCACGCGCATCTAGTACTGAATGCAGACTCGATTAATTACAGCCAGGGCCGAGTCCCGGTTACCGCAATAGATTTGAGGGCGCCTGTAACTATATCTCAAGTATTAATCGTTGGGAAGCGATGAATGATACTAAAGTAACTCGCATGATGAACAGAACAATTAATAATCTACCTGAGACAAGACGGTTGACTAATGTCACAATGACGAGAAATGTGTCTTTTAATAACAGGGTTTGGAAAGCTCTTTGAAGATCTAATGTCTGTTAGTAAAATCTGTTTGAATGCATTCCATGTTACCCTAAAATTTTCACATAAAACAGTAGTATAGCATCCTGTGCTCAACGAAAATGAACGAATGAAATAAAAATGTTTTTAAATAATGCGCTTTTTAATATGTTAAATTGGAAACGGTACATTAGATAACGCGCGAATAAGATGTTTTAATGTCGTTTATTTTAAGAAAAACATTTGTTTTTAAAAATAGTCTACCTACTTACTGTATTTTGGTATTTTGCCCCGGCGGATGAGTAAGTAGCGCTTGCGAGCCATCAATCAACGTCATTAGAAGAGGTTTTTTTTTCTCACATACTTTTGTTCTTACTGTCACTGTGTCCTCATATTAAATGTAGAAATAGAAGTAGTATGAAATGTTCCTACAAAAATATAAGTTATGTTACTGTGATTTGTAGTAAAGCCGTAGCAGGCCCTTGCTACGCCGACGTAGCAGTTGTCGTAGATGCGTTACAGATGGGGTGCTTTATTTGCAAATTAATTTAGTAGTTAGAATTATAAATTGGATTTCAACCGCAAAATATTAATTAAATATAAAATTGTATGCATTTTGATTAAAATATAACGGGTGTAAAAAGACCATGTATTCTAGAGCCTCAATAGTAACTAAATTCACTAACAGTATACTCAGAAAACCCAATTTAAAAAAGTTATTAAGGATTGAAAAGTCATATTCGGCGCTTGAAATCATCGCTCATACATCAACTGTTAGTTCAGGTGCGATTATTTACATTGCAAATTAAATTAAAACCCTATTTAATTTGAAATCATCGCGAAATCTGATAGTATAAATGCAATTTAAAAAAAATGTTTTCTGTTAATCATAAAAACATTTTTTTTGCTAAAAACGTAATGCCCAGTTTTTTGTTTTCGGAAGCAGTTCTTTTACACCCTTACACCCCGTATAATACACTTAAAATCGGATGTTATAAATAGATAAGTAAGAATAAAAAATATATGTATAATCAATGTTGTTAATTATGGTAATCTGAGCAGCCTCAATACAACGCATGTGCGCGTCGCAGGAGTTGTAAAATCTCACCTTTATTGCAAACGCATTAACGAACCAACAGTAACATGGGATTTGTAATTATGAAGGTAAATTTCGTCTTCGTCATATAACACCATTCTAGATCAAGATTATGCAAATTATTTTCATGTTTTTTTTAAGATATGTTGGTAAGAAATTGTTTCAATCAATAATTGATAACACTAATAAACAACAATTTATCTGTAATTTAAGTACTTTAGGACAACGGTCATCTAAGACCTCGCTACCATCTGCCAATCCCGTATATAGCACATCTATAGCATAAAACCTCAATATATTCCTTCATTCCCATACTAACTTCATCAATATAACTATAAATAACGTTGATTTACGATCGACAAAAGCTTATTAAACAAATTAGTAATTAAAATGCGATATAAATACGTCAATTTACTTCAAACGAGCTTTTTAGTGCGCAACATGATTGACATCCGGTCGTTCCAACAAAATAGCTTTATTAAAATCGAACCGAAAGATATTTCAATACAAAATTTGTAAAAATATATTATTTTTTATATTTCAAAAAAAATATTTTGCAGTTCTTTTATCACTTCCAGCTCTGAAGAGTTATATAATTCCAAAAAATAGTAACCGGACTTAATTCTTAGCGGAACATCATAATTCTACTTCATACACGTGAATAACCTAAACAATATGCCCCATCTCAGTTGGTACGTTAGGTTTAATAATATTTTATCTAGTACTAAAAATATTTTACACGATCGGGCACCGGCGCGCGTATTCTATCTAATTTGGTCTCAAGGCGAGCGTGCATCAAGTAATACAAGCAAAATATAGGGATATTTCTGTTTTGATACGAGCTGCATCCAGGGTTTAGATGCAGCGTTGATACGTAATCTTGACATTGAATAATTACGATAGTAGCGTAGCGCGTGGGCGCAGCCGAGTTTCGCTTGATTGTATTGATGTAGTATTCGAATAGGGTTGGATTATTGAAAATAATGTTGAGGCGGTTGTTTATGTTAAAGTCTCGAGAGTGATACTGATACAATACTGAAATGCGATAAAGATTTTTTTAGTTTATAGAGCAGAGGACTCTTTGTTTAAAAGGCTAAAACTTGAAAATAAATTAACTGACAATTTATTTTTTAATTACGTAGTTTATTACATCACAATACTTTTTTAGTGCGAAATTTACGTCGCTGTTTACAATTATAAATAAAATGTTTAATTCGTAATGTTAAACATTAAAAAGCTGCAAATCTTCACATTTCTTCCGGATCAAATGGAACATTGACGCACGTAAAACATTTCAAAACTAAATTCGTTGGTTATCTCCCGTAGCCGTGGTTTATTTTTGTTTCTTCCAATGATACGATATCAATCTACGTAACACCGGAGTTACGCATACGTTACGACATGACACACGGTGTCATCGATTTTGTTACATTTTAAATGATTTAAGACTATCGATGCTGTCAGGTATGCAATGTTCACAAATACTTCTCTTAAGTATTCTAACGCAGACAAGATATACTAAGTAATTTTGTGTAAAGTATAATCGTTTAAAAACTCACATAAAAAAACAGGTCAGTAGTTCTTTACTCACGTTCTAAAAGACTCTTAAAATAATCCACCGTGGCAAAGAGCAAAGTGTTTCCTTGTAAAATTAGAAACTGAAGTGTCAAAACAAGGCAAAACACGCTTCGAACACTCATCTTACGTACATTATGACATGGAATATAACCCCGTCAGAGCGGCGCACACGCACCTCTCGGCGGCATCACGTATTAGAAGCGGAATGTTTCGATGGACACCTGCCAGCTCTCATCTTTTTAAATTAATTATTGTTTTACGCGAGCGACGGTAAAGTTTTTTCTTATGCCAGTCGCCAGTTGAAAGTCGAGTGGTCTATTCTGAGCACAACCACAATTTATGACTCTCATTCTCCTCTCAGTCTGAGACAACCCGAAACACAATTTTGTCTTAAACGCGTTTATGGTTTCTTAAACGTTTTATATTTTACATTATTTGTCTTGAGTCGCTACATTACGATCACCGAGGTTCTGTCCAAAGGTTTATACACAATTTTGTTGATAATTTAACATATTGTACCTAAATCACGATAATCATAAAGCTTTTATGACAGGACAAGGTCCACGTAATTCTTGGTTTACTGAACTGGTTGGTTTAATGACAGGGCTGCAATAATTATGTGTTAAATCAAGACAGTTCCAAATAAACAATTACATAATTCTTGTCATGCTCTACAGCCATGGTCTGACATCGTCGCCAGCGCCACATTATAATTAGAATTTGGAAAAGTTAATTTTAAAACTGTCGATTTATTCATTATAACAACACGCAAATAACATAGCAATATTAATGGAAGTTGTAGTCTTACATAATGCATTTCAAATGGAGTTACTAAGAAAATGTACTTCACGGAATCAATCATAAGTAGGTAATATAACTCCAACATCAAAGAGAACCACATTGCGCATCAATCGTCCCAATTGTTTAATAAATTGATCAATACATTTAAACCGCACATGTTTAGGTAACTACAAACTCGCGACTAAGATGGATACATAAAACTTACTATATATACTTTTAAAAATAATAAAATCACTCGTTAAAAGTAAGTACAATGTAACGTTATATAATAACATCATCGGTCATAATAATTTATCGACGAAAACAATCCATTACTGCCTCCGCTATAAACTTAAAAACGCAACTGTTTCAGGCAGATGGCCCTGCTAAGATTTTAATATAAATTATTAAGATTTAAACATAACACATAATAGAAAATAAGCTGTATAGGTATATGTTTAAAGTTTCATTTTCTCTACCAATATTGTGATATGTAGGAAGTGCCCGAGTGACTTGGCACGCAGCCAGGTTTCACCTGCCGACCCTTGTATTTAAATCCATAAAATAACTAAAGTATTTATTGTTAGTGTTCTATTATAATGATGACAATGGTGGCTAAATATTTCGTTGTAAACAATCGCATTGCAGAGTTATTGTTAGTAACGAGGAACACATGCTGATAATTAGACATGTAGATTTCTAACTCCGAGTACTGCTTTTGTTTCAGCAGCAACTTGTTTGTTTTTTTTAAGATACAAATTTTTTTTGGCATTTCGCTGCTTTACCTAAAAAAAAATAGAAAGACGAAATGATATTAACTTTATGCCTGGCGGTTTGTACGATCTATAATCGTCTAACAAACAAAACTCAGTAGGGTTCAGAAGATGCTACCATAAGTAAATATTATACAGATATAGGTATATTAAATCTATATCTGTATAATTTTTTATTGGGTAGAGCAAAAAAAAACTTAATTTGTACCAATTCTTTACTTTGTTTAGACTGTTTTCATTAAGTATTACATACTATTTAAGTATAATTTCAATTAATTTAATTAAAAACACTGACAGGTACATTAAATAACACCACATTATTTCAAGAAAGAGTGCAGGATTAAATTCAAAATATGTATAATAAAACTCAAGACTACATTATTTTGCTGTACAAAATCAGAATCGTAAGGTTTATAATCTTTAAGAATCGAAATCGATTTTTTTATTGTGTAAGAATTATTTATTAAAATTCCTAAGTTTCAGCCTAGACCTTGAGCACCTGGTAATTATTAACTCTCATTGATTGCTTCTAATTTGCTCAAAAATTTACAATAATCAAACTTCTATATCAATCTAGCTCTTTTATAAGAAATCCATCGTATGCTAATTGAAAATAATGTCAAATCACCAACAGAAGACCAATCACCATGACAATGTTTTAGTACCGTTTTGAGGTAGGACCTCTCAAAATAATTCGCAATATTCATACATTTTATATTAAAGTTCCAGTTATAATTGACAAATATTGGATATTAATAAAATAAAAACAAAATACGTAGCTGCAATCCTAAACATAACGTACTCTTGTTAAACAAACTACGTAAATCTGAATATCACGAATATATCATCCGTAGAGGATATTTCTAAAATTACTATTAAAAATGTTGGCCATATGTTTTACTTAATATAATGCGATGTGTTGCTCTATATACACCTTGATTTTCGTTAAAATGACAGGTTGCTGTTTTTGTTTCTATGCGATTCTTAAGGAGTTCACACACAGAACAGGTAATGTAAAAATGTATATTACAGCACGATACATCTCGATACATTTATATTTCGATACATCTTAATACATCTCAGTACATTTTAGTATATTACTATACATCTCTCTTCGTATAGGGTGTTCAAAACAGGGTTACCAACTCCTAAACTAAAAATAGCAAGTAACTCGATGGGGCCATAGTATTATAAAATTAAATATTAGAACACCCTGTACAACACCTTAGCAGCTGAAACGTGCGTCAAGCGGGACGTATACCATTGGAATGAAGGGAAAGATACATTACATTACCTGCTGTGTGTGTGATGCTTTAAGATAATTTAAATCCCGGGATGTAGTGTATAATAATATACATTACCTGTTCTGTGTGTGAACTCCTTTATGTGTATGTGTCATAATAAAAAGCATCTTCTTACATGGCACACCAAAAAATACACTTCAGGTTGTACACATATTTGGTGGTGCAATATCTTAGCCAACAATAAGTACAATTAGTAACATGAGTAGGTATTAGGTGAATATTAATGTGACTTCTCTAATGGAAATCTACAAAATTTGTGTTTATATTTTATTATTAGTTATATCTTTCATCAGACGCTTGTAGAATTCCCTGGTATTTGGAATTGAGAATTATGGTTTAGAGAATTATTCATATCGATTTTAATACAAATCAATAAGTTTTTTCCTCAGAAAAATAAATAGTAGTGATATGAGTTACGTCAATGCTACGGCGTAGTAGAGTTATCGTAGCAAGGTCGATTCGCTTTATTGAAAAGAAATTGATATTTTTCAGTGACAAAATCTTTTATTTTACAACTAGCTTTCCGCCCTGCGGTTTCACCCGCAACTAAAAGGTTTTTCCCGTGGGAATGAGGCTTTTCCCGCAGTAAAATTATCGTATTTTTCTTCTTCCCTGGGTGTCGAACTAACTTTATTCCAAAAGTAACTTTTCTGGTTGTTTTTTACACCTTGTGTCTGAAAGACCCAAATATCTTACGGCACCCTTTTTTTCCAAAATAAAATATAGCCTATGATACTCGTGGATAATGTAGCTTTCGAATGGTGAAAGAATTTTTTAAAATCGGTCCAGTAGTTTTTGAGCCTATTCGACACAACCAAACAAAGTTTTCCTCTTTATAAAATTAGTATAGATTAATGAAATCAGAAAATGCATGTACTAATATCAGTTGGGACTTAAGGTCAGTGAGTAAAGAACGTTTGAAATGTATTTATGATTTGATTAATATTTACTCATTAGCTTTCACAGCACTCAAAAAAAAACTTATGGCAATTAGTTATTGTTGCTGTTATTTTGCAGAATTAGCAAAATTACTTGAAATAGTTAACAAATAAGATCTTGCATCGTTTAACCTTTACTTGAAAACCAAATTTTAGTTGAGATTATATCAGAATTTTTGAATAATATTTTCGTTTTTGTGTTTTCGGAATACTTATACATTCTTGCATTTATTTGAACGGGCTCTTTGCTTATATGCATTGTAATGGAGAACGTAAAGTCGATATAAAACAGCTTTTACAAAATAAGATAAGACAGCGCAAGAGCATAATTAAAAGTTCAAAGAAGTTCTTTAATCTCGGGTAAAAAGAATTATGGGTTTTCTGCTTACGAAAACAAAAGAAATCCGTTCAGGTATGATTTTACTGTAGAATAATTGGTGTCGTTCGTCACGTTGCACAATTAACTGTTTAAGACGGACATGTTAGTTGTAATAATTTGTAAATTAAAGGTAACATCTCTGTGGTAGGGTTTTAGCGATGGGGGTGTCGTTTGTGGTGATTGCCGTTGTATTTTGTGCTTTATGCCCGTCGTGTTAGGGTGGTGGTGTGGTGCGGGTGTTGTTGGCTGCTCGGCGTCTGGCAGCGGGCCCGCGCCCACCACGGAGCTTATAAAAGGGGGCGACGAGCGCGGCGCAGCGCCCGGCGCGTCGCACTTCCCTCGCTCTCCTCATGGGGCGCGCTAACACCGCACGATAACACCACAACAACAAATACATGTATACAAACTACTAATTGGGACCAAGTGATAACTCATAAGTGATACACGGTAAGTTCTAGCTAAGTGACGGTGAACAGTGACAGTGATGTGACCAAGTGAGCCCCGATGTTGCGGATTTATAAATAAGTGTGGAAGCAATGCCAAAATAACGTCGACGCGGATAAATGCTCATTTAAAAAAGTGCGGATTGATTGACACGAGCCGGTGTTGCCAGGGATGCATAGTGACCACGGTGACTACAATAGAAACACAGTCGTTTATTTTAAAACTACGGCTTTTAGTAAAAATGAACATTAATTATGTGCCTCTTGTCAAAGTGAAAAGTTGATTTTTGACAAGCTTATTAATTTAATTTCCCATGCTGTAGGTGTAATTATTTAGCACAAACTAAAATCAAACTTATAACATTGATAAGTGGTATAGGCACGTAATAGATTTGGTGATTCATGAAGTTTGAGGAAGAAGATTTGTGATTTTTGCGTAGCGCTAGAGTATGGTTAGAGTACATATTCATTAAGTTAATCTCATGAGAAACTAGTATAAATATAAACAAAAGCTGTGAACCACCTGTAGTGGTAACAGTTTCTGGTAGGATATTTAGAGGTGACTCGGAGGTCGTCGCTGCAACGCGTTGATGTCTATTTTAGATACACTATTATAATGTACTAGAGACCCGTCCGGGATTCGCACGGGTATACATTTAGAAAAAAATATTATAAAATGTCTCTTTTTGAACTGTCTAGGAAAAGTAATTTTAAACGACTACGAATGCCGTTAGAAACGTTTTACCTTCTTTTTTGATTGTTTTATTTAAGAAAAGCTATTTAAATAAGGCCAAATTCAATGCCTAATGACGTCAGAGGAGCGGGAAGTGTGCCCTGTATAATTTGGATAATCTTTTTTTGTACGATTAAACTAATCAGCTTAATTAAGTTGGCACATTAAAATATTGCATTCCATGAATTAAAGTATTTGACGTAGTTTACCTAAGGTATAGTGCTTTCGTCTGCGAACTAGTTTCGATAGTCAATATGCGGCTCTGACGTCAGTTACATTAAATCAAATTAGTTTATTTCCATTACTACAATGAGATTCTGATACGTTTATTAACTAAACGTAATTCCTTAAATTTTACATACTTTAACTGTCCCGATACAAAATATTTTTTTAAATGCCCACCTCCCGACTTTTTTTCTATATTGCGTTCGTATTTGTATTTTTAAAGGGGAATTTTTAATTTAGATAAGCCACGTCCCCAAGATGAGCCTGCAAAGTTACCTCTTATTTGAATCATATGTGATTCATGGACGTATAAAAATTAGGACAAAACTTTTACTATGAATCATATATGATTCATCGGACAGGGAACCTGTTAACATGTCCTAACATCCCTGGCAACAACATAAAACTTTACTTAACTATTAAATCTTTTTACTTAATTATCATATTCTTATTAGGAAAACGTTTTAAGTATGTAGCTAATAAAAGTAACGTACTGGGGATATTGTTAACATAATAACCATTGGATTTTTGAGAAACCGCAATCGTAGAAACAAAACAATAATATTCACTCAATAATAATAAATAACAGAACACTAATATTCGTGAATATACGTCATGCTGCCAATGAAATACTTTTTGAAATAAAAGTTTTAAAAATATAAAATGTTATGTTCCGCCCAAGGTCAGTGAATAAAACGATGGTTTCTTTATTTCTGTTATGAAAGAATCGTTTAACTCGTAGGTACCTACACTGGATATAAACTGTTTGTACATCGAAGGCGGAAATATACATCATTGTGGAATGGCTACGAAACAGAAAGACGGAAATCGTATGAATAATGCTGTGAAAGATGCTTTGATTTAATCAATCAAAAGCACAACCCAGCTTTTATATCTAGTTCTTGATCTTCCATATATTTAATACTAGTGTATAGTAACTATAGTAAAACCTAGGTATATTACGGTAAAGTTTCATACCAATCCATTCAGTAGTTTTTACGTGAAAGATTAACAAACATCCATCTATACATCCATACTTACAAACTTTCACGTTTATAAAATTAGTAGGAAGTTTCCCCGTGCACGCTTTTCTCCCCGTTGCACCTATCAACTCATCTCCTTTTATTTATTTGATACATGAATTTGTCTTAAACAATTAAACAATCATACATGATTTTATGTTTGACAATAAGGAACTTCCATACAAACTTTCATCGCCTATTTCAACCCCTTTTAAAACTTTTTTCGTTTTAAAAAGAATGGTTTGTCCTTTCTGAAGTTCAGCCCCATCTTCATACCAAATTTCAACACAATCGGTTTGACAATAACGAACTTTCATAAAAACTTTCATCCCCTATTTTAACCCCTTCTACCCTTTTTTTCGCAATAAAAAGTATCCTATGTCCTTTCCGAAGTTCAGCTCTATCTTCATACCAAATTTCATCAAAATAGGTTCAGTGGTTTAGGCGTGAAAGCGTAACAGAAAGACAGACAGAGTTACTTTCGCATTTATAATATTAGTAGGGATAGTAGGGATAGATGAACCCCTATATTCAAAAACGCACTTTAGCTAAAATATGTTTAATCTACCTATGTCAGTAGCAAAAGCGGTCGCATATGATTGACGAGGCCATACTTAAGCTAATGTAGATTGTAAGTTCAAAATTCATCAAATTTAAACAAAGGTGCTTTATCTAAATAATATTTACTGATCGTACCATCTGAAGCTGCCAAATCTATTACGACACACTCAAGTACAGATCATTCTATTTAGATTATTACCTTCGTGTTTATTTCTGAATGATGAATCGTATCATATAAAATACATGTACGTAATCATTTGATACATTATTGGAGGAATTTTAAAAGCATTTTATTATATAGGTGTGTTAAAATTTATTTTTTATATATAAATGTACTTCCAATTTATTGATCTACGTGTTTATATATTTTACCTTTGCTATACGGTAATATCACAAAGTTAATTTTAATTAAAAAAACAGTAAAAAGTATAACTTTTTTGGGCTAGTTTTAATTTGTAATGAATAATTACGGTAGTATATTTTTTTAAGTAATATAATAATTATTTAATTATCTCTATTTTATTTGGAACTAAAATAACCATAGCATTGGCATTCGCCCGTGTCGCTGTAATTTTCTATTTTTCTCTACAAAACGCTAAATATATATTCCAAATGATCTAATACAAGGTTGTCAACTACGAGCGGAAAGAGTGATTAGAAGGTCTCAAACAGAAAAAAAAGTCAAAAACACAACTGCTGATAATTTAATTATATTACTTCCGCTTGATAGGCAATTGAATCATATTGCATATTTCATACTGTCAACCTATGACCCCAATATTAGTAATACATAAACAACGAAAGATCAAAGCTATCAAATCAATTGAAAACACTACGAGGTAACAGTACTGGCTGGCCTTAAGTGGCCTTTATTACCCTTCTGTTATTTATTGGAGCCGAGGTCAATTTTAATAAAATATGCCATGGACTTAATACCTTATCAATAATTGATTCTAAAATTTTGTAATTCGATTGCTAAAACAGCTTTTCAGTCATTATTTTCTTCCTAATTTAAGTATTTAAAAGTAAAGCAAAATGTTGATTTTACCGGTAAAAAGTAAAGATTAGTTCCATAGTTAAAAATGAATTATTCTAAACAAAAGTGGCCTACGTTGGCGTGGCATTGTAATGCTTCAAATTTCCCTCGGAATCTAGATGTTATGTGTATTAACGTAAGTAAACAATAACATTAACCGTTTATATACCTACATGACGTATTTAACATAGAGTTGATAGATTTGCGCGTGCGACGATGACGCCCAAGAGCGGGTCACAGACCTAATAATTGCCTCGAATACTCCTAAATAGATCACTCGCTTACGCACAGGAATTCCTAAACAACTTAAATATTTTATATTGAAAACCTATGAAACCTTATACCTGACCTATAGATACCTGAAATTTTCGAATAACGTAATTCTCGGTAAGCTACCAACAATGTTTCATTCTAAATTAGCTGCGCAGCGCAGTAAAATACTTTCGTCTCATAGATCAGTGTCAGATGTAACTATTGTGCCAACTCGGATCCAATGTCGAACCACGGTCTAATTATTACGAGAAATAAACAATTGATTTTAAAAGTAAAAATTTAGTCTCTTTATATAATACAAGTGCGTGACATAGATCATAACGCCCGCACAATTATACTATCAATTATAATTTACTAGTGGCCGCCCGAGACTCCGTTCGCGTGAAAGTCTGTTTCCCGTATGTCCCGGAATGAGAAGTTTTCCCGGGGTAAAAAGTACCCTATGTGTTATTCTGATGTATATAACTGTAAAGTTTCTTCCAAATCCCTCCTGTAGTTTTTGCGTGAAAGAGTAACAAATATCCATACATACCTACATACTCACAAACTTTCACGTTTATAATATTAGTAGGATTTTTTTAGGTATTATTTTTTTAATTTATAATTATCATAACATATTAGAAGTGCTGTCCAATTTTACCTGATTTTTTGCAAGAAGAGTAATTAAAGAGTACCTATCGATTAGCCTCCCTAACATTATGACTTCCTTATTTTTGATAACGTACCGGGAAATAATGCATCGTAGGGCTTATGAGGAATATGCATAGCTACCTATGGCTTTGTGTTTAATAATTTTACCTCATTAACAAGGAACAAACGACAAAGTTAAAATGATTGTTGATCTTATACACTCACAAGCACAATTACTAACCGCCCACCTTTTTTAATCAAAAGCCTGCTTGTATACCTATGTCAAATATGGCTTTTCAAAAGTTTCGCTTAAACTTAGTAATACATTAAACTCTTATTTTAATCTCTTAATTTTTGTTACCGATGGGTTTGAGAATTGATAGTTATTACACATTGTTGCAGTTATATGGCTGTGCTAACATTTCTTGTTGCTTTCAGTCACAGTGAGCGAATTTTGTTAAATTTCGTTTCCTTGTAACAATTTTAACCGTGGAAACTGCTTCTCGATATTCAGGGCAGTGGCTTTGTTATATGAGTTATTTGCCTTAAAGATATCTATAAAAGTAATTACAGGTAGAGTAAAATATAGGTGCAATTGAAACTAGAGTTTTAAGGTACTAGTTGGTACCTAACAGTTTGCAAAATTAAAACTACCTTAAAAAGCTAAGTCAAATCAAGTGTAGTTTAGTTTCAACAGTAATTGTATAAAGTCACAAAAGCATAATAACGAATACTTATAAAAAGAAAAGGACAAAGTTTGATGTCGCGTTAATTTATGACCATCAGAAAAAACTGTAGAGCTCGACCCGGGCCGTGTGGCCGCTATAAAAAGCTCATCATAGGACGTTGTGCGTGACGCGAAAACTGTGCGACAAGCAACCCTGGAAAGCGACTCGCCTGTGCCATCGAGTACTGTTGCCAAAATAATTAAAGAAATCGCCGACTGTGTCCCTCCGCCTCGCCGCCCGCGCCGCTCTAAAATCGTCGCTGTTTGCCCGGGAGTCACTACTCGGGGCGCGGAGGGAAAACATCTCCCGCGCCACTTTTATTTCTTCTTTCCTTCCCGACAGCCGAAAAAAATAGCATCAGTAAGTTATAGCTACCAACTTTACAAATATGGAATATTTCTGTGTGTATATATGTTTAAGACGTGAATTTATGTGCATCAATGGCCGAAATCCAACTTAGTGATCCAAAAAAGTGATAAGTGTTACGTAATGGCAAGTTTAAAACCCCTAAATCACGTTTCTGTTAAAATATTTTTAAAAATACCGCATTTTTTCGACGCCTGACGTACAGAAATAGTATCGTGTCACGTGGTATACTTTCGACCTATGGTATTGCTCCACATTAGCGTGTATTTCAGAATTCTCTTTTGAGCGTTATGTAACAGATATTAATAAATATATAAACTCAATTCTAAATTTTACGTTATTTTTAACTATTTTTGCAATTTTACATGTTTATAAATCCTACACGAATATAAAATAGTAGCTCAATCCACTACTTTTCGTTAAAGTTGCGAATGCTAGATGGCGCTAGTAGCCATAAAGTTTCTTCCTTCGACATACGTCACTGACTTCAGTCAGTTTAGGAAAAAATGACGGCTGGGTTAGATACGTGTTCGTGTAGTTTATGATATTTACAAGAAAAAGTACTATCTCTGATTAACTATTAGATACATAACTAAAAAGTGAACAATTGAAGTGAGTTATTGAGAAACAATTTATGCCCATGTGTTAGAAATAAGTTTACGGTGAGTTCAGAGTGACAACAGGCGCCGTCTCGGAAATCACTAGTTACCCTATAAATTTGATCTTGTCCTATATATTACGTCTTTACTGAGAAAAATACTAGAACGTTCAGTGGTAGGATCTTAAAATTGCGTGTGCCTTTGATTTAGTGCTATTTTCTTTTTAATCCTTGCAAATACAGACTTAGGAGACCTAGTTTCTAAACGCGATGAATGTGCAAATATTTGAATGAGAATGTTCGTGTAGCAGGTTTTACTAAAGTTGCTTAGCATTTTTGTTATCAGTAGTGTAAAATTAAGTAAATTTATTTCGCCTAAAGCAACATAACCTATTCTAACGCTTCATAGTGGTGACTCGTCATCCTAACCTATATTGTTTCTTTGGTTTTAGAACTGACGGCAACGTAGTAATTCCACCATGGAGGACGCACATGCGAAAACGGTGGAGGAAGTCTTAGGATATTTTGGTGCAGATCAAGACAAAGGCCTTAGTCTCGACCAAGTTAAAAGAAATCAAGAAAAATATGGGCCAAATGGTAAGTACAGCAGTATTTAGCATAATCTCAATGTGAGTAAACCAGTCAGAGCAAAGTGCTTCATAAAACATAAATTATTTATTGGCAACTATCTATAAGAACCTAACTTAAAAATAATTATCAACTTGTTACATGGTAGGTCTTCTTTATATCACCACTTGATGTGTATTACATGTGTTTGAAATCAACAAGTTCATAATAGTATTTGTATTACCATAAAAACATTGGTTTTTTAAACATAATATGTAGTTTTTTACAACATTGAACTGTATGAGTTTGCAACATATAATATTTACAGTATGTGTATTACACAATTAATTAAGGCACATTCTCATTATGGCATATTTTGCATTGAGCTATCAGTCAGGGTTACTTGAAAGAGTGCCAATTGGACAGAGTTGGTTGTGAATCAAGTGTGTTGACAAGTTTTGGTTCAAAAATAGAGAGACACCAGGGTGACATGCCGATAGAGGACTTTTTCTAAGAATAATAGGTACTACAGGTTGTAATGCATTATGTTGCTGTCTCACTCTTCTTCTCTACAAACTTAAATGCATTCCTGTTTGTAACCAAGTTTATTTCTATATAATGTTACCTTTTGGGTGGTATACATATAGGTAATTCAATCTTATTGTGAAGCCTTACACAGGTGTTTCTGTTTACCTATGCTATTTTATAACCAACCGGACAAAAGTAGTTATCATGTAACATGCATTATCTTATTAGTGGTCTTGTAAGATTTAATATGGTTAGGTTTGGTAATTCAACAAGTAAGCCAACTGGAAAGTTTCAACTAAATGGAAAGTAATATCCAGAAGGTAAAATACCAACATTTAAAAAATTGAACTGATTTGTTGAATAATGTTAATCATGAGGGTCTTTCACGTGCGTCAGCGGCAGTACATATTTATTATATATATATTGCTTCGTATTATGTTTGTAGTTATGTAGCTATATTGGTAGCTGGTCAGTGCCGGTGGATGAGCACGACAGCGGCGGTGGTGCGAGATGTGAGCAAGCGGCTCATCAGGCGTGTAGACGCACCCTTACACCCTCGGGCTAATTATAAAAATACACACCCCATTAATGTAGCACCCCACTTAACACGTTAAGTCAATTGATATGAAAAAATATTTTTACAATAGTTTGTTGTTTGTTGGAAAAAAATATAAATATAACGTGAACGCGATTTACAACAAATCATTTTTCGTGGTAGTTTATGATAGAATGAAAAAGTTTCTTTTTACGACACCAATTGATGTTGCAACAAAGTTAGTTGTAATTGTTGCATAATATTCATTCTAATTTCATATAACAAAACGTTAATACCTGTTATAGCTTAAAAAATCCACCACAGTAACATTAAGTTGTTTGAAACATTCTAAAATGACAAAAGGCAAAATATTTCAAATCCCATCTTACTGCAAAGATCTATAAATAACTGCGACTATTCCATCAGACACACATGTCGGTCCCTGACATGTACTGACACACTGCATTTCAAACATAAACCTTACATTTAGAACAGTAGCAGCAAAAAAGTGAGTTTATTTAACTAGCATCGCGCACGGCTGTCGATTATTTCAACTCGGCGAACGTAACATAAACTACGCGTCAATCCGCGAACTGCGTACGTCATAATACGGAAAAATCCTTCGTCCTAACTAACTGGTTACTTAGTACTGATATTTTTTACTTAAAACATAACAATTGTCTGTTAATCTTATTGGATTAGCTACTTAAGAAGTATATTAGGGTAATAAGGGTAATGCTACACGATTCTGAACTTATGGCGACGAGACATTACAAATCAGAACTAGTGCAGATTAGATAAGAAAAACATAAAAGTGCTAATAGACGATAAAATTTATATATACTGCGGAATGTTTGATCGATTGCCATTTAAATTATTCGTAACTTTAAATAGGGAAGGAAAAATAAGTACAATAGTTGGGACATCATAGCTTACTGGGACTAAAATGATGCCCTGCCGACGACGCAAATAAGACAGAATTGTTGAATTAGATTTTCTTTTATGGTTATTAACTATAGTTCGATAATTAAATGCTAAGTCTATGCATAAATAGTCCAAAGTCATCAAATAAAAGTTACATTTTAAATTATTTGATTTGTGTCACACTTGAAGGCAATATGTAGCGTCGGTTATACAGTTTAATGCTTATCGATAATTTCTTAGTATGTATTCGTATACAAATTACTCGTAGACAAAATCACGTTTCAGTGATATGGAGCACTTACATGACTTTGTCCTCGAAAGAAGAGATACTATTAGGTTTATAATTTGAATCTCGCTCTTAGTGATAAAAGTACACGTAAACGACACTTGCGCTTCGCTTCCGTAGTTGTAGTTTGCGTTACTATTAACTATTTTTTCGTTACATATTCCAATTGAATTTGAAAATCCAAATCTTATATTTTACAGTAGTATTAGTATGTTACATAGTAAATACTATTGATTTTTGTTTTACTAGAATAGTAGCTAGGTATTATTTATGTTATGTAAATAATATTCTGGCATGGCTAAATATAATATCTTATAACTACAGGTGATGCTAGTTTATTTTCGACGCTACCCGTTGGCGGCTTGCCTTTAGATCACGCATTTAGCGTTTTATCTTACAAGAGTTTCATTTAAAGTTGCGTAAATATAGTATGCATAAAGTATTGAAAATTATAAAACTGTTTTTCGAATGAACAAACGCTGCCATAATCACGGTGACATGGTTGAAATAATTGGTGCAGAAAATCTAATTCGCAACACAGTTATCCGCTCGTTAACACCCTTTCTGTGGAGTTCTGTCACAGTATTATTTGTTATTGAGCTTTATTATATTTTCTTGTTTGCTTTAGACTAGCTAAATGTTAGTTTCTTGAGTTTATTACTTTCTCTAATGGCATCGCAAAAAACATCCTAAAGTCATCGGAGAAGGCGTTCACCTCGAAAAACATTTAGGACGCCACAATTTTCGCCAGTCACGATTCGTATAGCGGTTCTCAAACTTTTTTTGTGAAAGAGTTAGTTATTTGGTAGGTATATCAAAAAGTTTGTTGTTTGCATATTTTATAAAAGTCTTTTACACCTGATAACACTATATCAAACGAAGTTAAATCTTTGTTTGTATAGATTATAGTTAACTGTTTTGCTTGTTGCAAGTCAATACAATTGGAGTCAAGGTTATCTTGCCCGTGCCACCTGTAGCACGCCGTTAAGTGAACCAAGTGATCAGTTCCGATCACTAAATTCTTCTTTGACTCTCAAATTCGACAGTTAAATTAAAACAAAGCACCCGTAGAGCCATTACTATTAAGCGATGGTAATCTCATTACTATTCACAAGGCGTTTGTGTGATTTGACGTCATCAAACCAGTAGGAAGTACAGACAAACTGGTAGAACTTAAATATTAGCATTGTGGAAGAGATATTTTTAGTGTCCTCACAAAGAGTTTTGCAATGAAGATTATTTTTGTAACTGCTTAAAGTCAGAAGGATTAGTCGTGTTTGTAAACGGGTGCAGTGAATTTTGAATTATCGTATCGCACGTTGCCCGATTTAAACCGAGCACCTCAGTTTGCATTACCTATATTCTCAGATTCAAGTGTGTAGTATTGTACAATACATCAGACGCTCGTGACGCATCCATGCTAATTTGCGTCACAAATGATCTTGTTACTCTTGTATTGTTTTATACCGATAGCAAGTACACGGCAAATATTCCATCGAACATGATAAAAAGGAGGTCGTTCATCGGGTCACCTAAATGAAGCAAAAACGTGGTCCAATGTATCAACACGTCATTCTAGGCTCTTCCATATATTTTCTAGTGACGTTTCTTTGTATTTGAAATACGATAAAGAACTAAGCAACCAGATAAGAGAAAGATCTTAAACAAGAGGAAGTCTGTTTTAATAAAGCAGGAAGTTCAAATTATATTGTCATATACGTATAACTTTGTGTATGCACGGACCGAATAGACTTCGTGTCACTGTGGTATTATAATTAAAGTTTCAGGTCAGTCCACAGTTCCGTCCGCTGTTAAACAATTTAATTTAAACTGCTACGATTAGGGGATCCGCACGACACGTGGAATTTAAATTAACAATAAAATTCGTAATAAGAAAACTACTAACAATAAATAAGTAGATTGTTTACCTGTTAAGATATTAGTAAACTCTTATCGGGCAATAACATACGATAATTATCATATCAGACCATAACAAAGACTGTTTTAGCAATCACTCGTGAAGGAACTCATGAGTAATTAAAGTTCAAAAAGCAAGCCATGCTAATTAGTTTTATTTTGAAAATTTTAAATATTGATGTTTCAATACATAAGCCAGGGTTAATATTGTGTTAGATTTCTTAAGAGCAACATGAGTTGTAAATGGCTTCCCACTGGATCTGAAATCACAGTAGAATCCCAAGTGAGAAAGCTTCCCGGTAATGTATTTATACTCCGCTACTACCGAGATAGATCACACGCCCGCTCTGACTGGTTTATCGCTCGTTTTAACTCTGTTCTTTTGATGTTTCATTCAAAATGCTAATCATAGGCCTTTTTTCTTTTCAGAATTGCCTACTGAGGAAGGTAAGCATCAACCAGTAACGGATATTGTCGTAATAAAGGTATACTTTTATTGTTTGTTGATGCAGATCGAGGAATTCAAATACAGGCTACATTCGTACATTATCTTACCATAAAAAGCACATTTAGTATTCTGGTTTGAGAGATGCATAAACTAATCCAAAAGATTGTATAGGAAATTACCGTTTCACTCAATAATACTTAATATAAGTGGATTTATACACTATAACTTATTAACGAGACAGAAGAAGTATTATATCTGACTACTTAAACTCTGAATGGATTTGAAGTTATCATTAATAGTTCAATAAAGCTTCCTGTGCTAAAAGCAATAAATTTCCTTCTTAAAAAGTTGTAAACAGATGATTCGCAAGAAACAGATTCGCATTAGAATGTTTTGCAAGTAACGTGGCCTATTTTTGTCTAAATTTTGGAGCGTTTGAGAAACGTGTTTGGAACTTAGTAAATATTAAGTTTGTTTTTCATTAATTCGTGTATCAATTGGTTATACTATTTTACAGGCAAGAGTTTATGGCAGTTAGTCCTGGAACAATTCGATGACCTTTTAGTGAAGATTTTGCTATTAGCCGCTATTATTTCATTCGTAAGTTTATCTTATTTTTTTATCTTGACATTGTTTCAATATGTAAATTAAAAGTCTTAAAATAATGTATTTTGTTGACAGGTTTTAGCTTTATTTGAAGAACACGAAGATGCTTTTACGGCCTTCGTGGAACCCTTCGTAATTTTACTTATTCTTATCGCTAACGCTATAGTAGGAGTATGGCAAGAAAGAAATGCCGAATCCGCCATCGAAGCTTTAAAAGAATACGAACCCGAAATGGGTAAAGTAATGAGAGGAGACAAATCCGGTGTACAAAAAATTAGAGCGAAAGAGATCGTTCCCGGCGACATCGTAGAGGTGTCCGTTGGAGACAAGATCCCTGCTGATATCCGCCTAGTTAAGATCTTCTCCACCACCATCCGTATCGATCAGTCCATCCTTACCGGAGAGTCTGTTTCTGTTATTAAGCACACTGATGCTATTCCCGACCCCCGCGCTGTCAACCAGGACAAGAAAAACATTCTGTTCTCCGGAACTAACGTTGCCGCCGGCAAAGCCCGTGGTGTTGTCATCGGCACCGGCCTCAACACTGCCATCGGAAAGATCCGTACAGAAATGTCTGAGACTGAGGAGATTAAGACACCCCTGCAGCAAAAACTCGATGAGTTCGGTGAGCAGTTGTCTAAGGTTATCTCAGTTATTTGCGTTGCGGTGTGGGCCATCAACATTGGTCACTTCAACGACCCCGCTCACGGTGGAAGCTGGATCAAGGGCGCCGTCTATTACTTCAAGATTGCTGTCGCTCTGGCCGTCGCTGCCATCCCCGAAGGTCTGCCCGCTGTCATCACCACTTGTCTCGCTCTCGGTACCAGGCGTATGGCTAAGAAGAACGCTATTGTAAGATCTCTGCCCTCCGTCGAGACTCTGGGTTGCACATCCGTTATCTGCTCAGACAAGACCGGCACACTGACCACCAACCAAATGTCCGTATCCCGCATGTTCATCTTCGAGAAGATTGAAGGCAGCGACAGCAGCTTCCTCGAGTTCGAAATCACCGGCTCTACCTATGAACCCATTGGCGACGTTTACCTGAAAGGACAAAAAGTAAAGGCTGGCGAATTCGAAGCTCTCCAGGAGCTCGGTACTATTTGTATTATGTGCAACGACTCCGCTATCGACTTCAACGAGTTCAAACAGGCTTTCGAGAAAGTAGGCGAAGCCACCGAAACTGCCCTTATCGTTCTGGCCGAGAAAATGAATCCCTTCAACGTTGGCAAGACCGGGCTCGACCGCCGCTCCACCGCTATTGTCGTTCGCCAAGAAATCGAAACCAAGTGGAAGAAAGAATTCACCCTAGAGTTCTCTCGCGACAGGAAATCCATGTCCTCCTACTGCACTCCCCTGAAGCCTTCCCGCCTCGGAACCAGCCCCAAGCTATTCGTGAAGGGTGCGCCCGAAGGTGTGTTGGATCGTTGCTCTCACGCTCGCGTCGGCACCGCCAAGATCCCTCTGAACTCGACCTTGAAGAACCGCATCCTGGACCTGACCCGCCAGTACGGTACCGGCCGCGACACCCTGCGCTGCTTGGCTCTCGCCACCGCCGACAACCCACTCAAACCCGACGAGATGGACCTCGGAGAGTCCAACAAATTCATCACCTACGAAGTAAACCTAACCTTCGTCGGCGTCGTCGGCATGTTGGACCCCCCCCGCAAGGAAGTGTTCGACTCGATCGTCCGCTGCCGCGCCGCCGGTATCCGCGTCATCGTCATCACGGGTGATAACAAGTCCACTGCTGAGGCTATCTGCAGGTATGTTTTTCGCAATATGTGTTGAAATTAGATCGTGGGACGTGATTTCTAAGTGTGTGTTTGTTGTAGACGTATCGGCGTGTTCACCGAGGATGAGGACACCACCGGCAAATCCTACTCTGGTCGCGAGTTCGACGACCTGTCCATCCCCGACCAGAGGGCCGCCTGCGCCCGCGCCCGGCTCTTCTCCCGCGTGGAGCCCGCCCACAAGTCCAAGATTGTTGAATACTTGCAAAGCATGAACGAAATCTCCGCTATGGTGAGTCTATACAATAAACGTCTCGTACAAATCTCGTATCATCAAAAAACGGATGCTATTAAATACCACTCAGACAAACATTCTTCTTATATCAACATCATTTGTCGGCATTTTCACAATAATATACAAAATTGAACTCCAACTGCGGAGCCTAGTGAATATAACCGAAAGTTTACATTGTGAGCAACCGGTGCTTCGATCGGCAATGTTTATATTAGGATGCCGACCGTGTTTATAAACTTTAATAATCCGTTATCATGGGAATATTAACCGATACAATAATAATGACTGTGGCGCGTGTTAGTTGATTTGATAATTAATAATATCTATGGGAAAAGCGTTGTTTTTATTGTTATATTGATTAAATAAATATTGCTGCTGATTTATTACGGAATTATTTTCTATTTTCTTTGCATCGATATTAAAACGTGGTGTTCTTAAGAAACGTCTTATGTTAACCAGACTGGTGACGGTGTGAATGACGCCCCTGCTCTGAAGAAGGCTGAGATTGGTATCGCCATGGGTTCTGGTACTGCTGTAGCTAAATCTGCCGCCGAGATGGTGTTGGCTGACGACAACTTCTCATCCATTGTCGCCGCTGTTGAAGAAGGTAATTTGTTACGATCAAACATGACTAGAACCTATGAAACGAGAATTGTTTTTTTACAAAATGCCAATTTTACGCCATTTTTAATTAAAATAATATAAACTTGTGTACAGGCCGTGCCATCTACAACAACATGAAGCAGTTCATCCGTTACCTGATCTCGTCCAACATTGGTGAGGTGGTGTCCATCTTCCTGACTGCCGCGCTCGGCCTGCCCGAGGCTCTGATCCCGGTGCAACTCCTGTGGGTCAACTTGGTGACTGACGGTCTGCCCGCCACCGCCCTTGGCTTCAACCCCCCCGATCTTGACATCATGGACAAACCACCCCGCAGGGCTGATGAGGGACTTATCTCTGGATGGCTGTTCTTCAGGTTGGTCAAATGCATTGTTAACATCATATGAATCGTGAAGTAAGATGTTTTATATGTGTCGGAGATCGACTATGCTTATGGTTAACTAATGCATATAAGAGTGCGGATTGCCAGTACCAAATATGGTGCTTGACAGAGTCTATGTAATATCGAGAAAGCAGCCGTCCGAGGGACGAGCGGTTGGAAATGTTATACTTGGTGTCTTCGTAGAAACTGTCCGTGATCCGTGCCTTCTTGTGAATTAATCGAATGACCTACTGGTAGCTATCAAGAGAAGATAATTACAGCGCTGAAACACAGCAATTGGTTTTATTTGATTCTTACACATTACCCACGTACGCCCACAATTGAAAGTACTAGACTGCCCCTGAAGACGGCTCTGATGACGAAGGTATCCTGCCGTCTTCGTCATATGTATTATTTATTGATTTTTGTTTCAAAAGTTTTTAATGGCCTAGTTAGGCCAGTTAGTTAGTTAGTTCCTAATATTTCACTTAACTAAGCAATACTATACACTAATCCAGTATAGTTGAATACCCTTATTTATTTATTGCGTTTATGTTAGCTTAACTTTATTTGTAACTTGTGTAAATGTCTGGTACAGATACATGGCTATCGGTACCTACGTCGGCGCCGCTACCGTCGGAGCTGCCACTTGGTGGTTCATGTACTCTCCGTTCGGCCCTTCGCTGTCCTACTGGCAACTCACCCACCATCTGCAGTGCCTCGGCGGTGGAGATGAATTCAAGGTACAGTGGAAACAATTCAAAATCTGTATGATATTGATGATGATTGCTTTTAACCGACTCCTTGCCACCATCATTTTTCGAGCCTTTCCTGCGTGGCCCCATACAAAATTCAATGACGCGCTAGTCGCGTCACGGGCCCTCCTAAATGATGACGCACCTGACGCGTCGTGGGCCACTGGTGATGTTATTGCGCTATTTTAGGCAGTTTCAACTAAAATAATACAAAGTGAGACCTGTTATTGTTTGTTATGTTTCATTTATTAGTTTAGTGTATTTAAAAGTGTCGATCTACTTGTTTTATACGAGATAGAAGGTAAGTTATAGATTTCCACCATTTTTTGTCAACCTGTGGGAAGTATTTTATCGCAAATCAAAAATGTTCCGTTCTTACATCTAAACTATTCATTGGTGACCAAAACATAGTGATTATTTTTATAGATTTGCTAAGTTCGAATCCTGGCTTTAATAATAACACTTTTCAATAATTAGTAGGATAAACAGTTACCTGTAGGTAGGCACCCTATGGTTGACAACCGCTGGCAATTTAATTTTCCAAAAAAAAATAGTGGCCCTTGATATTGGTGTTCCTAATGAGTTAATTTTTATATAAAATAAGATATTTTATTGATTAAATCAAATAAAAATTTGAATTGCAACTATTTTCTAATGACGCATCTCTCGCGTCATGGGCCTCCCTGAAGGTTTCTTCATGACGCGCTAGGCGCGTCACGGGACAGGAGTCGGTTAAAATTTTGACTTTATTAAACATGTTACAGAATTTATCATATTTCACAGTATTTGATTGAAACATACATATTTTTTATTTTATTGTCTATCTTTTAATATTTCAGCCTTTATGCCTTGATATTTGTAATCGAATTGCAATAAACCTTCGAATTACATTGAACCTCTAAAAGGAATATTGAGTCACAGTCTCTATACATTTAGTTTGTATCCTCCAGGGCGTCGACTGCAAGATCTTTACGGACCCGCACCCCATGACGATGGCGCTGTCCGTGCTGGTGACCATCGAGATGCTGAACGCCATGAACTCGCTGTCGGAGAACCAGTCGCTGGTGTCCATGCCGCCGTGGTGCAACATGTGGCTCGTCGGCTCCATGGCTCTCTCCTTCACCCTGCACTTTGTCATCCTATACGTTGAAGTGCTCTCGGTCAGTATCTTGCTAACATGTAACCGACAAAGTTAATTTTTGACAAATATGGTGAGGGATGACAAAGTTAGTAGCCAAGTATAAAAATAAAAAAAATAAAATAAAATATTTTTATTTCAGACAATGTCCATTATGTTGTTAGTAAAATACAGAATCTTAAATAACTAATATTAGTAACACAATGAAATAGCGATTAAATAGAAATTAAAAACAAGATAAAAACAGTTTTACAGTTAACCTCAATTAAAGAAATTTTATTTCCAGATTTATTGTTTTCAACAGTCTTTTTGTGTAATCAATTGTTTTCCAGAAGTCGGATTCCGAACGACAATGCCTATAGAAATTGAGTATTGAGAGTGTTGCGTTGGTGTGTTTCAGGCCGTGTTCCAAGTCACGCCCCTGTCCATCGATGAATGGATCACCGTGATGAAGTTCTCCATTCCCGTGGTGCTGTTGGACGAAGTGCTCAAGTTCATAGCGCGCAAGATCTCCTACGGTAAAACGTGGCTGCAGGGCTTGCAATGGATTGTGCTCATGTGGGCCGTTTTCTTCGGGCTCCTCCTCTACGGACCGATCTAGGCGGCCCCGACCCCTCAACCCTCAAACTTATAATACCCTCGTGAAACTTACGCTCGCAAATGTGTCGACGACCGTTTGTTGGCGTAGGATTCAACTGTGGAAACATGGACATTGAGCCGCGGCTCACCACAGTCACTAACAGTTTGAATGCTAATCCGCACAGTGTGAAGTGACCCCGCACGGACTGATGGCGCGGTGCTAGCTCGGTGCCCTTCTACCGACTCCATCTTATATTTTATACTTATGGGATCACACCCAGCATGGATTACGAACATCCTTTACATTAGCATGTGTCTTTCTACGACCATTCACTGTCCCAGCCTGTTGCCGGTGCCATAAGTATAAAAGTGATTATCAAATAGAATAAATAAAATACCCCCTGTATCGGCATAGGAATAAAATTAATGTTAGAGTCGTGGCGTACGCCCCTCTCGCCTTTTTATATTTGTATGTGCGAGACAATAAACTGGAGCTCATTTATTGTTTATTTTTGTATTTGTGGCGTGCCGCTCTAAAACAGTTTTTAAATTACATTGTATTTTTTTCGATCAACTGATGCGTCGAGTGAAGTGGCTGTGAACAACTTCATTGTAAACATATAACACCAAATATTTATTAAGTTTCAATTACAATAGTTAATTTCTTGCATTTTAATAATAAAATTTGTATGAATTTATATATCGCAGAAGCTCCATTTTGATATATCATTGAACCGCACACGGCTCACACCTATCTGCCACAGGTCCTTGTGGACCGGGAGATAACTAATAGAACCACAATGGTAAAATGCATTGTTAGCTTAGTGTAATATTTTATAATAAGTGTACCTTAGGGACGTGGTTTTTGTTAACTTCTAAATTTTAGAATCTAAAAGATCAGCAGTCTCGGGTGTTAGAAAAGATTTTGAAATCTCGTCTTTTAGCTGCTTATTAACATTCCTAAAGCATTTGTTTTCTTTTCTTGTGTGTGAAACCATTTTATTTCTAACCACTATCAACATTTTCCTACATTATATGATAGCATACCAGGAAGTTCTTTTATACATAAAATTTACAATTAATTAATTACAATACGGAACGAGGAATTTATAATAGTATAGCAAAGTTAGTTACGGACATTTTATGTTTACAGTTAGATAAATTCAGATTCAGGAACAAATTGTTAACTGGATTTGGTTTGTGACGTTAATTAAAAAGATCTTATTGATAATTGGTTTAGAGTACTGAGTTTATATGCATTTGAATACAGCGAATTCTTAATATTAAGTTATTTATCTCCTAGTTGAGATATCTTGGGTTATTAATTCTATTGAGACATAATACTATTTTAAGATTTGAGATGAAGTCGAAATTGACCATTTTTCTCTGTCTAAGGTACATTCTGTACTAGTTACTTACTTTTAGCAATAATATTAAGCATGTTTGCATTCTGCATGTATAACAATTTTGAGAGTGCAGTTTGGTGTGGTTTACGACTTTTCTATTCATGTTTTTATAGTTTTACGATAGCATAATCTTCTGAAAATAAAAGTAAAGATGTGGAAGCCACGAATCTATTTATACAACATGATTACACTGCACAACAGGGCATGCTCAAACGTATGTTGTGATTGCCCCTGACCCTGCTGTTACGATTGAGAGTAACTTATTTAAATGTACAGTTAATACATATTTACATTAATTAAAATTATTGTCCAGAACTAAACGTCTAAATTATTGATAATCCCTTTATGTGTGATGTCCCTGCACATGTGAACACATCTGCACTTTCCACAACCAGACCCAAATAGGTTTCCTAGGACGGTAACATGAGTGTTTTTTTCCTATTAACCTTTTAATACTAACCGAGAGCTTGAAAAACACTATTGCTGTTCTGCTTTTACAACCCCCTGTCACTTGTCGAGTTTGTATCCCCGTGGTTGCAGTAATGTCCCTGCATTGCTAGAGGCCGCCTAGGGCGCGGCTGCATGACTAACTCGGTGTTTCTGCCCACAGTTCCGCCCAGGAAGGTGTAAGGAGGCGCTCCCGCACGTATTCCATGAACACTCATTGTTTGTTGTGACCCCGCAGTGACGCACACTACACAGGCCGGCTAGTCCGGCCGCAGACGCTCTAACTGTCGGTTGTTTTGCAGCGAGTGAGGTGGTTATAGACAAGTGGTAATCCGCCGCGCGCCGCCGCCGATCGCTCAGCGACCGCGCCTCCAGCCGTCACCGCAGGGACATGTTCATAATGTGTATATAAATTATACAGTATGCTTAGGAGGTTTAATTCGATTTGTTAATTTTAACATTGTTTTAATAAAGACTACATGGTGCCCGTCGACATAAGCAGTGCGATAGACGTTGTGTACTTAAGTTGACAGCACTCACCTTTATTTATTGTTATATTTTTATTCTATTTATATAGTTTGCTTATCCAAAGTCGAGTCTGTGTTTATAATTGTTAGTGCTGACGACACCTCGACGAGCAATATGGTGTCTGTAAGGGATGGATTGTCCTGTGTTTGGGACCTAAGAGTCCAAAAATTGAAACATACCTGTACATTTTAATGTATTATTGTTTTGTACAATAAATCGTTATAAAACGATGATTGTTTTATTTAATAACTCATGAGATTTAGTTAGACCACCCAGTTGGTTTTAGTCCCACTTTTTTACACTAGATGGCGCTTCGAGGAGCAATTTAAAATTGGTCTATAATCACACAAGAATTTAGTTACACCGTAAAATATCCTTCCGTTTCGGTGCTTCAAAATTCAAAACTTTTTCATTTTTAAATAGTGCAAGTTAGTGTTGTAGCAACATAAATGCAGTTTACCAGATAGGTTTAGCTAAAAACTAATATAATTAAATAAGAATGACGTCATTTTTTCCATTGAGCAAGCAATGTCAGTACTTATATTGCTTTGTCGGTTGGCTAATTCCGTTTATCCTCCCTGAAACAGCCACCCTAAGGTGGATACTCAGAAACGCGTGATCATCTATCCACCCTAAATGGGGTGGATAGTTGGAAGTCACTTTTGAATGTTCGTTAATACCTAACCTACGAGAAAAACTTCCGCAAATATGGCAAATGAATTATAAATCACCTTTTTACATTTCAACTAAGGCGCGATATCTACCGGTTACCGATCACCTTGAAGGAATATACCTATATTATGAAAATAGAAGTACAATTCCTTACCTTATGCCTGCGTAATATTGAAACCCAATAACCGTATCCATCCATATGCATGACTTCTCATGGATGCAGTTAGAAATTGTACTTTAACCTTTCTCTCGTTAATGCTAAAACCTAACTAAAGCTAAAGATGGAACGTTGTTATATTTATGTAGGCCCCTTTTATATAATACCTTGCAATTAAACGGTTTACTTTTAATTATAATATGAAGGTTACCAATAAGACATAGTTTGGTAGTTTCGTAGCTTTTGCCGCTCGGAGCCTATTAGTGTTATGTGTCGTTTTTTGTGTCCGTTTGCATATTTCTCCGCTAAATCTTTCTTAACCACTTAACGGATTTAAATAGCATTCAGCAAAAGTTATTTTAAGTTAGCCAAAATTCAACGTATCGTGAAAAAGTAGTGAAGTGGGGGCGGATCGCTAGTTTTATTTATAAGACATCTATGTTTCCGCCCTGCAGTTCACCCACCGTTAAATGGCTTTTCCCGTGGGAATGAGGCTTATTCCCTGAATTGAAAACTGTATAAATATGAATAAATAATTTATTCAAGATTAACTTTCATTTGTTAGGACTTTCATACAAATTTAATTTGAAGCACACCCTTATTTTACCCCATTAGGAGTAGAATTTCCCATAATTGCCGATATACGTATTCTTAATTTGCAATCAAGAGCCTTCAAACTAAGTTACATATAAAAAAATACGGACTTCCAGACTAACCGAGTAACAAAATGTCAATCCCTGTTAATTTCACCCCCTTCCTTAGTATAAGAATATCCAGAAACGCTTAAATACATATCTAGTCATTTAAAACAAATTTTTAAAGTTTCATCAATCTAACTTGAAAAATGACTCGCTTCCATACAAACTTTCAACACCTACATCACCCCATTGGGGTTGGAAATTCTGTGATTCCCTTTTTAGTGTACCTATTCTCAATAAAATGAACTTACAAAAACGGCCCAAACTTGAATAGTTTACGTTCGGCGATGATGAATCCGTCAGTTAGTCAGGACTTGCTACTTCATAAGTGTATGTAGATAATAGATACAGCGCCGGATTTAGACTTCCAGGCCCTCGGCATCCCAGTCCAAGGGAAGCGTTACAGCATGGTAACCTCGTATGGCCCTTATGACCATATGTCATTGCGCCCTATTCAGTTAGTTCGCCCCGACCTACACGGATACACCATAGAGGGCCATAGGACTTTAAGTGAAGAGAAGTGCTCCCGAAAGATCACCGTGGGTGGAGATAAAGTTCCAATACTAATAATAATAATCTGGGACTTTACCCCTTTCACCTTTCCAATTTATTCGAATGGCAATGAGTTGAATACATTGGCGATTTCCAGAGACACTGGCATAACCCGCCTCCTTCACCAACAGCCCCATCCGAGAGAATTCTACTCTAAGAATCGCGTCAAGCGTTGATCATCCAAGGCCTGGGCCTAGCTATCCGCTGTTAACAATAAGGCATAACTTCTTAAGCCGGATCCCCACTTGAGCAGCCGCGGGGCGAGCTGCCTCAATCTGAGCATGCCGCGCGCCGCGGAAACTTCATGCATCTCCACTTGAGCCACATTAATCAGCAACTCGGCAGCGTGCCTCAAGCCGAGCAACGAATTTATCTAGTTTCTTACTAGCTACCATGGGTGACGCACGCAAAATCGCTGCAGCTTTAGTGATAATTAATCACTCCAAAAAGAAAAAAGGACAGAAAGTCAAACGTCAATGGTGGATCAAGGAATTATATCGGCAGCGAAATGATCGTTTCAAAGAAATATTGTCAGATATGACTTTTGAAGGAGTAGAAGATACTATACAAAATTTTATTAGAATGAATTCTGAAACATTTGATGGTCTATGTATGAAACTTCATCCAATAATTGGAAAAAAAGACACGTCGTTCCGCAAAGCCATAACGACTAGAGAAAGACTTGCGATAACATTAAGATATTTGGCAACTGGTGATTCATTTGTTAGTTTACAATACCTTTTTAGAGTATCAAAGCAATCTATTTCTAAAATTGTTCGCGAAACATGTGATGGCTTGGTAGAAGTGCTAAATGAGTATGTTCAGGTATGTTTTTCAAATTATCCTTTATTTATAGTAAATAATTATACGTTACAAATATGTGTAGGAGATTCTTCAAAACTCCCAACAGCATTTTGTGGTGGTGCAGAAGTTTGGTTTTGCCCGTATTCCTGAGTGTAGTATCCTTGTCGTGTGCCAGGCAACATACCCACATCTGCTTGAAAAATGATGTCCATTATACTCTTCTTTTTTTTTTTTTTATATTAGTAGGGGGCAAACGAGCATGCGGGTCACCTGGTGGTTAATGATCACCGCCGCTCATGACTACCCGCAACACTGTGGGTTTTGGGGGTGTGTTGCCGACCTTTGAAGTGGGAATACACTCTCGACTTGAAGAGCCCCATGTTGTATGTAGCCGGGAATACCGCTGCAGGTAGTTCATTCCACATCTGCGTAGTGCGTGGCAGAAAATTCCGCCCGAAACGGACGGTGGTGGAGCGCCACCTATCCAGGTGGTGGGGATGGAATTTCAATCTGTGGCGGGAGGTGCGGTGGTGGAATTGTGCAGCTGGTATAAGGTCGAATAATTCTTCAGAACACTCCCCATTGTATAGACGATACAGAACGCAAAGAGATGATATATTTCTTCGCAGGGCCAAAGAATCGAGGCGATCAGAAAGAGCTCGGTTGCCGGCGATTCGAGCCGCTCTACGTTGTATCTTGTCAAATGGAAGAAGTAAGCATTGAGGTGCTCCTGCCCAGAGGTGAGAACAGTACTCCATATGGGGCCGCACCTGTGCCTTGTATAGTTGAAGGCGGTGGGCCGGTTTGAAGTACTGTCTCGCTCGGTTAAGCACTCCAAGCTTTTTAGAAGCCAATTTGGCTTTGTCTTCCAAGTGACTATGAAACTGAACGTCGCTCGATATGCCGACACCGAGGATTTCGATCATAGTCTTTATACAAAGAGGAGTGTTCTGAAATGTAGGGGCTAATACGAATGGTTTTTTTTTTGTGGTGAACGCGCAAACTTGTGTTTTGAGGGGGTTGAATGTGACCAAGTTACCGCTACCCCACAAGGAGGCCAGGTCTAGAGAGGCCTCAACTTTTAACACAAGCTTGTTCCGGTTTTCGACAACCGACTCCTTGCTGAGATTGGCTTGGCCATGGTACAGTGCATCTCCGGTACTGTCATCCGCATAACAATGTACACCGCTGGTTTGCAGCATATCATTTATGTGCAAGATGAACAATGTTGGGGAGAGCACACAGCCTTGAGGAACACCAGCATTTACGGGCAGGGAGTCAGAGCATGCACCGTCGATTACGACCTTAATGCTCCGCCCAGTAAGAAAGCTGGTGATCCAGTTACACAATCTCTCGGGTAGTCCTATGATGGTAATTTGGCTAGAAGACATTTGTGCCAGACCCGATCAAAAGCCTTCGCTATGTCCAGACTAACTGCTAAGGCCACACCTTTGCTCTCTACGGTCTCTGCCCAGCGATGGGTCAGATATAGTAAAAGATCACCAGTTGACCGTCCGTGTCGGAAACCGTATTGGCGGTCGCTGATCAATTGGTGATCTTCGAGATATCGTAAGAGCTGAGTGTTAATCATACTCTCCATAACTTTGGAGAGTATAGAGGTGATTGCAATAGGCCGGTAGTTAGTTGGATCTGAGCGGTCGCCTTTTTTAGGGATCGGATGCACTAGTGCTGTCTTTCAGCAATTAGGGACTACGCCGGTGGAGTACAGGAGCCGAAAGAGCCGCGTCATGGGAGGAGCTAGCTCTTGAGCGCAGACCTTTAGTACAATTGCCGGGATGGTGTCAGGCCCGCTCGACTTATGGATATCCAGGGAAAGAAGAGCTCTACGTACGGTGCGCTGCAAGAACCGTATATCTGGCATAGAACTCTGACATCTCAGGATGTTCGGAGGTGTTTTTCCCTGGTCGTCCAAAGTCGAGTTGGATGCGAAAAGAAGGCCCAGAAGATCGGCTTTTTCTTTTGCAATGTGTGCAAGCGAACAGTCATCCCTGCGCAATGGTGGAAAGGTCGACAGACAGAAGTTGCCTTGTACCGCTTTGGCTAATGACCAAAATGCACGAGACCCAGGTGGGAAACGCACAAGTCTGTCGCCAATTATGCGGACGTACTCGGCTTTCGCCCTAGCAATGGCCCTTTTGCATGACCTGGAGGCAAGGTTGTACTTCTTTTTTAGCGATACGCTATTGGGATCTCCAGTTGTGTGAGCGCAAGCCCAAGCCCGGTAACATTGCTGCTTTTCAGCAGTGGCTGTCTGGCAGGATTTGTTAAACCAGGGCTGGGATCTGCCGCCGACGGGTATCACAGAACTAGGAATGTATAATTCCATACCCTGCAACACGACATCGGCAACCGATTGTGCACAATCGCTGGGATCCAATGAGAAGCAAACCTGTCTCCACGGGTAGGAAGCAAAGAAAGTACGCATTCCATCCCAATCTGCTGACTTGTAGTGCCAAACACGCCGACTTCCAGTAGATCTAGGACGGGAGGGGCAAGTGAGTGGCAGTTTTGTCCGTATCAGGCAGTGGTCCGACAACCCGAGAGGGGTATCGACCGTCACCTGATAGTTATCGGGGTGTGAGGTCAGCAGAAGGTCCAGCAAAGAAGGTATGTGGCCTTCAGCATCTGGGATTCGCGTGGGCGAAGTAATCAGTTGCTTAAAGTCATAAGCCAGGGCGAAGTCCCGAGCAGTTCTTCCCGCGTGGTCGGTTTTGTTAGAACCGAGCCAATCAGAGTGGTGGGCATTGAAGTCTCCCAACAAAATGATTTCGGCGGAAGGAAACTGCTCAAGAATAAGGTCTGTCGCTTGTTGGAGACGCTCGAAGAGTCGCTCCGTCTCATCGTCACCACTGTGTGACCTGTAGATGCATAGATGCGGGGGTGGTCGTCGCAGTCTACACGCAACCATAGAGTGGACAGGTCACGGGCTTCAAGATTCCCAAGGCGATGGTAACTAATATCCTCCCTAATGTGTACGCATACCCCGGCATGAGGCAAAAACCTATGCTCAAGCGTGTAGCCAGGGTAGGTGAGGTAGGATGATTCGGGTGGGGAGGATATTTGTGTCTCGGTTAAGAAGAGCATGGCCGGCTTTGCCGTCTCAAGGTGTTGATGAATGGCAGCTAGGTTGGAGTGGACCCCTCGAATGTTACAAAAATCCACTGATAGCGTGGGAGGGGTCTTAGGCATGCTCTTGCTTCGTTTGCCCCGGGAAGTATGTCGCGGTATTGTGCCCACCCCAGAGTACGAAGGGCAGCCCGAGCTGGGGGGCTCGGGGAAGGATTCTCCTGCTCCAAGAGAGCAGGTACCTTCCTGGGGTACCAACTCTTTAAATGCCGCTGTCATACTTAGGGTGGGAAGGGGGAATGGGCACCGGAAACCGCACTCACCAGACGAAACGCAGGAACAATGTTCCTCCTTCACGTTGGTCTTCTGTGCGTAAGTGGTACTTGCCGGTCGAGTCAACCCAATTTACGCTATAGTCTATGTGACTACAGCTAAACTCTACCACTTTTACAGTCCATTTGGCACTACCCAGGGGTCACGTGTAGGGTAACTAGAGTCAGGAACCCTAAAAAAGGGGTTCGCCTACGGACGCGGACAGTATTAACCCCCAGATTTTCTTTTCTACGTGTGCTGATGTTAGAGCGTCATATTTTCTAAGTTTTGCTGCAACATGTTTACCGAAAGTATCGTAGGTATCATCAGTATAATTTAACACCTCTATAGCTTTATCAAGATCAATGTTATTTTCCAAAATTTCTGTCTCCTTTCTTTTATTTGATCTCGGAGTTGTAGACGGCAACTGTCGTTGATCATAGAGGGACAATGTTAAGTTTTCGGAAGATGTTTCAGGTAGTGTTTCATTCACAACTGTTTCTTTATTCTGTAATTGAAATAAATTAAATTATCAGGGAAACATTACTACCGCTGATGTCATCGCTGTATTTTTTTTCTCACAAAACATCTTTATACTCTATTCATACATTCATGCATTGATCACATGACAACCACCTCAGACCATAGTTATTGTAAATGTGAATCTAGTGGTAGTATCGTCAGAAGAAGAATGGTTAAAAATATCAGAAGATTTTGATAATTATTGGCATTTTCCTCATTGCATTGGTGCCCTTGATGGGAAACATATTGTTCTCCAATCACCGCTGAATAGTCATGGAGAATATATAAATTATAAGGATTTTCCTAGCATCGTATTGCTAGGATTGGTAGATGCTCATTACAATTTTTTGTATGTAGATGTTGGTTGTCAAGGACGCATATCTGATGGTGGAGTCTTCAGAAACTCTACATTATATTCGAAATTGGAAAATAAGGAATTAAAGTTGCCAGCACCTAGTGTATTACAGGTACCATATTTAACTGAAGTACCTTATGTTATATTAGCTGACAAGGCCTTAAATAATTATACAATGAAACCATTTGAGGGGACTCCAGATAATGGCTCCCCAGAAAGAGTATTTAATTACCGTCTATCTAGAGCACGGTGCGTGGTAGAAAATGCTTTTGGTATTATGAGTTCTGTATTTAGAGTGTTAAGAAAGCCAATGTTATTGGAACCAAATATTGCTACCAAAGTGGTATTGGCTACTGTTTATTTGCATATTTTTTTAAGAAAAATGCGCATAAATATTTATACACCAGCAGGAAGTTTAGATTCTGAAGTTGATGGGAATTTTGCAAATGGGTCTTGGAGACATGAAGAAGTTGGGTCCTCGTTCTTACCTTTACGCGCAATTCCACGAAGGTCTGCAAATGACGCAAAATCAATTCGTTCACACTTGGCTACACACTTTGTTACCAATGGAGAAATACCATGGCAATGTAGATATTGATGATATAATAAACCAAAAAGTAATGTTTAAAAAAAAAGGAGATAATAAATATTTACATAAGTATCAGTTGCAGCAGCTGTTAATGGTTCTTTCTGCATTGTGTCCGTTGTCGACTTGTCGGTAGACGTAGTTTCACGGGGAGTGAATTTGTCCGCTAAAAAGTTGAAGTGCTCGTAAGCGAACCATTTTGAAATATAAATTTCGTTACGGCCTGGAAAAAATTATAAGGTAGGTATAGGTATAAGCAGTAACAATAAATAATTTAAACAGGAAATTGCATTTTAAATAGATATGTGCATACCCTTTCCTGTTGTAATTTAATATAATTAATACTTTAGGTAACAGAACTCTTTAGTCTACACATGAAACCTTCCCCGGACGCTCCCCGGATGCCCTCTAAACTAGGACAAATCCGGGGAAACCCAGACGGATGGCAACCCTATATTGAACTAAAATGTTTATTGTTATTCATCGAAACTAAAATATGTTCAGTGACTGGACTCCGTTCAACTGTGGGGGCCATTTTGCGCTAACTTCACGTCAGTGGCGCGTGTGCCGCCAAGCCCGCCAACCACACCGCAGTGCAGGCCGCCACCTCAGAGTGGCGTCTGGGGTATCGATCATTTAAATCAAAATATATTTACCTGATCCCGTGATGAGGCTTTGTTTGTGTCGGGATTTTTCCCTCCGAAAAGAACCACAAAGTGCCGTCATCTTCTTTTTCACTTCCGTTACAGATATTCCTATTTTCTTACTTATAATTTTCCAGGAATCTTCCTTAAAGGCCTTATTATAATGATGTGGTGACGTCGGATCCCATAGAAGCCTGTGGCTTTGATATTCTTTAATTAACTCAATGCATTTATTATTGTCCATTTTGCCGCGAAGTGAGCGTACGACGTCCGTCTCCACTGTTCGCGTGGCTCACACTGAGGCGCCTTTGAGCACCGACGTTTACCGACACAAAATGGCTCGTCACGAGGCCGCCTCGTTTGGCTTAAGACGCGGCACGCCTCGACCCGCGGCAGCGTCTCTACTGGAGCTGCCGCGAGTTGAGGCGGCCGCTCGCCCCGCGGCTGCTCAAGTGGGGATCCGGCTATAGATTTACGCGATTATTATTACTTGAAATTAAACTCATTTTAACGGTCTACCCGTGACCACGGCATTTGTAAAAATGTCGAAACGTCGGAAAATCGAAAAATAATAAAATAAACGCGTAAAACCCGTTAAAATGAGTTTAATTTCAAGTAACAATAAGGCAATTTACCTACTGTTACAGAAAATCAAATCCTACTACAGAAAAAAATATACCTGGGTAAAGATAAGGATTAAATATTTTTTTTTTTCGTTTTAATGGTTGCTGTTTAGTTTGTTTCATTTCTTTTAATATTCGGTCCGAAATTGCTATCAGTGCGCTTAATGCACTATTTGCGTGCAAACGGTTGGACAATTAATACGACGTGTCCTGTGCACACCTCTTAGCAATCTGACGTCATTATTGACGTCATCGTTCAATGCTTACGGTGCAAATCATAGATAGATGGTATAAACTGTGCCAAACTGACAACTGAATAATTTAATTTGAAGGATCTAAACTGACAAGTTTTATTGTTCTTTATTTTGTTTAATCTAAAGATATTTAGCAGATTTATCGGAAATACCTAAAAAAGCAATCGTATTGAACCGTATTAAACCATGCCACCGAATGTGTTAAGCTAAGGACCCAACTGATGGAACGCTTATTTCTTTATTCAAAGTTTTAAACTATGCTATTTGCAATGTGCGGGAAATTGGTGTCAAGTTTACCAGAGGTACTCGTCAAAACCCTGTCCCAAATAACTACCATATTTTTTAATTTATTTTGTTGGTACTAAAATATAGTTACTTGTCTGGGTTAATTCTAGCCTAGGGTGTCCCTTAGGTGGCTCAACAAACTGGCACCGGAAAATCCGTCGATTGGAATAGTAAAATAATAAAAAATAAAAAAAAATAAAAATATGTTTATTTTATAAAAGCAATTACAAATAAGTTGCCGGGGCTTCCCAGTAAGTAATCTAATGATACTTGTGTTGGGAAAACCTCGCTCTTCCGGAGTTAAATAATAAACATTTTACAATAAAAATAAAATTAACACAAAATAGACAGATGTGTGTGTGTGCGTGTGTGTGTGTGTGTGCGTGTGTGTGTGTGCGTGTGTGTGTGTGTGTGTGTGTTTGTGTATGTGTGAGTGTGGGTGCGCGTGTGTGCGTGTGTGTGCGTGTGTGTGTGTATGATTGACATAACATACACATATTAAAATGTCACAATACAATATATATTGCATATACGTATGGTATATATATATATATATACACATTACATAACACACATTTACACATTACATATATTAAGATTATACATATACATAATTAAATAGGAAATCAGGCCATTCTTACTAGGATTTGTTCAACATCAGAAAAATTGAGAGCAACGAGCCACTCAGTCAAAATTTTCTTACAATCATATAGGTTCATCGGGTAAATTTTTAGAGCTGAATTTATTTTATTGTATGCATGAGGTGCTTGAGCTATATATTGCCGACTGGCAAAAACTGTTCGTGCATGATATGTAGGAGCTACAGTGTTACCCCGTCTTTTATTAACTTTGTCATGATCCAGAGGTAACGTTTTGTGATATCTTAGAATCAAGTGTAAGATGTATAGTTTTCTTACAGAGAGCAGCTTCGTCAGTTTATATAGGGTTACGGTAGAAAACCTTAAGGGCTTGCAATGCATGACCTTGATTAATGATCTTTGTGCTCGCTCTAGATCCAAGAATCGTGATTTAGCTGCTCCTCCCCAGACTGAAATGCAATATATTATAACAGACTGAGCTAGCGCAATATATACCCTGTTCAGTAGCCCAGAGCTCATAACATGTCTCAGGGATTTGAAAACCCAAATGAGCTTCCTCACCCTGCCTATAGTCAGTTCCAGGTGCGGATACCAACTTAGCCGCTGATCCACAATTACTCCGAGATATTTGACTTGACTAACTTTCTGAATAGTAGGGCAGTTACAGGTATTAGTGCCAGGTGAGGAGCAAGAATGAATTTTGATTTCAAATCCCGATGAGGGTTGCGAATTTATGTATGTGGAAAAGCAAATATAGTGGGTTTTTAGTGTGTTAAAAGTAAGGAGATTAGCCCTAAGCCAACAACTAACTTTAGCCAGTCCCGTCTCAGCCTCAAGTCTAACTTTTTCCCAAGTCTTAGCTGTAAAGACAATGGCAGTGTCGTCCGCGTAGGAAAGTATCCTAGCCCCAACGTTTTTAAGTTGGCAGAGATTATTTATATAAATCAAAAATAGTGTAGGACCAAGAACACTACCCTGCGGGACACCAAATGTTACTACTTCTTCGTTACTAAGAAAATTATCTATTTTTACGGCCTGGCTTCGGTTTTGGAGGTAGCTGCTAAGAAGTGAAAGTGCTGTGCCTCGTATACCTATGTTCTCCAGCCTGTGTACTAGTGTGGTTATTGAAACGGTGTCGAAAGCTTTCTTAAGGTCTAGAAAAGCCACAAGGCACTTGTTGCCTTTATCTATTTCTTTTGTAATTACGGATGTAAGATCCGAGATCGCGTCTTGCGTTGACATTCCCCTCCTAAAACCATATTGAGAGGTCGATAAAATTTTATACTTAGTTAAGTAATTTACAATCCGAGAGCTCAGTAGTCTTTCAACAATTTTAGAGATGGAAGATAACACAGAGATAGGTCGATAGTTGTTAATTTCGTCGTTATTCCCACCTTTATACACTGGCGTGACAATAGATCGTTTAAGAAGATATGGGAACACTCCTGTTTTAAAACACAGGTTCACAAGGTCAGTAATTAAGGGGACTAGTATTTTCCTAGTTTCTTTTAGAATAAGAGTAGGTATTCCATCCCAACCTACTGCACTTTGAGGATCTAACGACATTAAAGTACTTTCTACTTCCTCGTGGCAGGTGTCAGTCAAAACAAAAGAGGAAAGGTGGTTAGAGTTTACTGCTAAAGTATGTCCAATAGGTACTGAGCTATTGAGGATAGCTTCAGCTAGTGATGGTCCGATGTTAACAAAATATTCATTAACAAGGTTAATGGACTCTTGAGGACAGGGTTTCAAATTGAGCAGTTCGCTATTACGGCTTTTAGGTGGTTTGTATTGGGTTATTTCATTAATTGAAGACCAAAGAGCTCGAGGATTGTGCGCTGATGTTTCAATTTTATGTTTGCTATATTTCATTTTAAGTTTTTTTATAAGGTTCACACAGAATGTACGGTAACGTCTATATGTAATTATCAACATTTGATTGTGAGGGTTAGATTTAAGTTTTAGGTAAATAGTATTTCGCAATCTTATACACCGCAAGGCACCTGTAGTCATCCAGGGCTTAATAGTCTTTTTGCCGTTCGTGACTGTGATAATTATAGTGTTTTTCTGGATGGCTGACTTAATAGTTTCAATCAGTGCAAAGGCGTATGTATCAGGGTCTTTAAGAATGTTAAAGAAGGCGACGTCAGTACTCATTAAGCTTTTGATAGCTTTTTCATAGTTTACTACAGTTTTATACCTAGAACGTCTGTTGTGTTTATTATTATAGGCTATAGACAAAAAAACAAAACAATGGTCAGTTATCGTCGTGTTTAATACGGCAGTAAAAGCCGTCTCAATCCTTGTGTCGAGTCTCAGGACAACATGGTCGAGGCAGCTGTCACCCCTCGTTGGTAAATAATGAGACGGCAAAAGTCCATGCAGTGATAACATGTTTAGGTAATTTAGTCTATTGGATCTTTCCTGACTTGTTTCAATATGAGAAATAATTAAATCTATGTTTATGTCACCCAATATCATTATTTTTTTATCGTGGGTAAAATTTTCCAGGTAATTGTTGAGTGATGTAATAAAGTTACAGGCATTTAAAAAAGATGGGGAGCGATAAATACCTAGTAAAGTATAATTACATATTTGTAGTTCAATTCCAGTCGCATTAATAAGGTTAAGTTCTTTAAATTTTACAGAAAGATTATTTTTGACGTAAACAACTACTCCGTCGCACTGGTTTATATGGTGTTTTGTTTGGAACGAAGAGTAGTTAAATAGTTGCGGTATATTTTTGTTAGGATTAAGCCAGCATTCTGTTAGGATCAATATGTCTATTTCACATTGTAACTGAGCCAAAGTTAATTGGAGGTCATCAAAGTTTTTGTAAATACTTCTAATGTTTTGAGATGAAATAATTAAGTTGTGAGTAAAGTTTTCGGTTTTTACTTTTAATTCCTGAATATTACATTTAATCGATTCTGAGGAATTTATATTATCAATTTCTTTTAAAGTGTTAATGTTATCCATTAAATAATATAAATAAAACTGTTAGGGTAGCGGTTAGGGTTGAATGTTGAACATTTATTTTTTGGCTATGATTTTGTCTTAATAAGAATATGTGGATGGGTGAGGGATAATTAATTGGCTGGAGGTTAAATGACTTGTTGAATGTAGTATATATATTGTTTAAAATATTTAGGTATGAGCTGTCATTGCTGGCAGCGGCGTGTAGGAATGGTAATGTATGTTTGCTTTGTTTAATTGTGTGTTGGGTGATTAAAAGTGTGTAATTGTATATGTATTTGTATATAGATTTTTGTGTAATTATTATTATGTATAAGCTAATTGACAATTTGTACAAAAAAGTTGACATTAGCCTATCAGTAAGTAAAATATAAAAATAAACGAAAATAAGGTTTTTACAAATTAGGTGGAAAGATAGTCATTGTTCTTGCATTATTTGTTGCACTTGCGCTTCGTGTTGAATGTGTATGATTTTAGATGTGTCGTCTTTTCGGATTAGAACTTTACCCATAGAGGTCCAACAATACTTAACCTTTTGTGCCTTTTTAAGGTCCCGGGCTAAGAAAAATAAGCGAGCTCCTTTGGGTGTAAGTTGCTCCGTAACAAAGATTGGTGTGTCCTCACTATTTTTAAAGCCTAGATGTTTAGCTTGCAATCTTGATTGGTTTTTGAAATTAAATTCCTTCACTTTTTTCAGGAGGTCTGACCTTAGAATTGCAGATCTCATCTCAACAATAATTGCGGGTTTCTTCTCGCTTTCGCCTCTGGATTTCAAGCGGAATATATCGTTAATATGTTGCTCATTCATAGTAAGCCCGATTGATTTAGAAAGGTTAATAACCATCTGTATTTGGTCCTCCCTAGTTTCCTGAGGCTTTTTAGGGACATTCTTGAGTTCTATACAGGTTTTACGGGAAGAGCGATGAAGGTCTTCGACTTTGTTTTCCAAGATGCTTATGTACTCTCTATCTTTTTGAGATTGTTTTTCAAGGCGCACGATTTTATCGCGGTATTCCTCATTTTGTGCGGCTAGTAATGATATCGCCGAGTCTATTTTAGCGTTTGATTCAGTAAGTACGCTTAGTTTATTTGTTATTGAAGATAATTCCTTACTTTGTTGACTGATTAAACAGCTAATTAAATCTTTTATCTCGTCTTTAAATATTGTTAAATGATTGGGTGAGGATTCTTCGTTTCTGGGTCGCTTATTTCGTTGGGTGATATTTTCTACAGTTGTAGGGAGATCTTCGCCGTGAATTGATGTTCGATTAAGGCAAGGATCAGAAGAAAACTGTGACGATTGAATAAGATTTCTATCCGCTATCGGTGACTGCGCAGGAGGCGTCCGTTGCAGAGACATTTTATAATGTAGGCCTAAATGAACCGGGATAGTGCGCCGTGTAAGTATAGGTATGTCCTTATTTGGCTATTTCACTCACTCGTGGATGGGGCGGGGCCAAGTGCAGTGGATGAGCGCAGGCGCAGCTAGTTGTCTTTCAGTTTAGTATAGCGCGGTCTCGTTCACAGGAGTGGGAGGAGCGAGTTTACGTACAGTGATAGGCCAATCAGCCTATTCCGCAGTACCAGGCTAGCAGTAGTGGACGCAACCAGCTTATGATTTATGCACTCCTATTTAACACTTTGTATTTTTAAGAGTATAATTAAATATTACTTTTAAATAAGCACACTTATGAAACAGCAGAAACGTCTGCAACCTACGGCGGTCCGGGGGAAGAGGAAAATAGTATATTTCAATACAAGTGTGGAAAGGCTGTCATTACAACGAGTTCCGACCAATGTCTACCCGAGCCGAGGCACAGCCAAAGGCGAGGGTTGACAGGCGGGACGAGTTGCAATGACGGTTCCGCACGTGTAATGAACGACTATTTTTAATACAGTTGCGAAAAAATAAAGCAATTTAAAAAAAATATTAAATTAGGATAGTAAATGTCGAAATAACTCATTTTGAAAATGGCGCCATGTTTTCTTCACCCATTTGGTAGGCAAAGGTTACTATGCCCATACAGCCAAGTCGTCAGTAGAATTTTTTTATTGCATTGAAATGAAAATGAAATTTAATGAGATAAAATGAAATGAAAAAAATCAATCAAATCATTAAATCTGATATCGAAACAAACTAGTAGCTTTTTTTATAAATATACCTACGCTACGTAAGTATTAACATGAATCATAAAAACTTCTTTGTTTTTTTTTATAGTAAAAACTTCATGGTTGGTTAATTTTTCTTTTTTTAATAGACATTATTTTGACAGTTGGGAAAGAGAACGCACGAGTGCGGGAAAGGTAAAAAAAAAGCACGCGTGTGTAATAGCCCACATCCCGAACGCTATACGTCCCTGCAATACGCGACTTTTTGAGCAACTGTATTAAAAAGTTTTTTGCAAAGTTCTTTTTTAATAAACACATAAAAATTTTGCAATTAAATCATGTGTTTCGTACAATTAAATTCTCTAAACTTTTATTGATGGAAAATAACATTATTTGATGGTAAGTATATTATTTATGCAACGACCTTTACAGAGCCAGTTATAATAAAGAATCTAAGTAATAAATAACTTGATATAGTTACCTAAATACAAAAATCTACCGTGATTCGCTTATTTACAAATAGAATATCAATAAAAAGGCACCTACCGTTTCATTTAATCTCATCTCAACATACTTGACACGCAAGTTAAGCTTGAACCAAAACCTGTTATTTTATAAATTTTACTATCCAACATCGTTGCCAAAACCTTGTGGTTAATAATACTTAGTTGCATAATGCAGAGTTACATAAAGATGCAGAGAGAGTTATCTGTTCGCCAATTTACTTCCGAAATGGAGCCCTGTTTGTGTGTCGGCGACTGCAGGCAAGAGAGGTTGAGCAAAAGGTGTTGGTTGATGTCGCAACACTTTGCCGCAACCATCGTCACTAGTCCTACCTTACCAGTCGCCGGCTGATGCTCGAAAAGCGCGCCCGTAACGTGCTACACAGCACGATCGATTGCGCGCCATTTACAAAACTAACCTAAAAACAATACGTCAAAACATGTACAGTTAAAACTATTATTTATCTAAACTCTAGTCACTGATAATAGAAGTTTGAATTGACGTACTGATTTGAAAAGTTACCCGCCAAAATGGAATCGGAAAAGCCAGTTGCGGGTGTCATTCGGAACTATTCCGTGCAGAAACCGAACTATATGTTGATGTCCTTGCAGAGGATTGCAGTGTTGTCTCTCATAATAGCGAGTGTTATTGTTGTAGTGTACTATACGCCAATGCCAGGTATGGATAGAAAGATAACCTTTATATCAAGTTAAAAAAACAGCCTGTTAGGTAATTTGAAATTGGCACATCGCACTAACTGCTGAAATAATTCCTTAATAAAATTTGATACGATGGTACTCTATAAGTTTATCTTAAAGTGCATTTTTAGAACGAAATGAAGATGCAGGTAAGAACCTAGTTTAAAAAAAAAGATCTAACTGTTATTGCTACCTACTCCCAAATATACCTAAGTTAAATACAGCGATGCGGTCATTGAGTGAACGTTTACGAGTTAAAATTCAATTTTAAAGTAAATAATTAAATTAAACAAACAATTAATTATATTTTACATTTGGTTAATTATTCGTTGTTTTGTTATTTGTGATTAACATTGACCGATTTACATAAATTTTTAATTGTGATATCATTTTTAATTCATAAAAGCAATTCGCTTTTAACTATTAAGTATTTACATATTTTTTGTTTTCTGTTATAGAAAAATATTTCGAAAAATGTGACCGTGAATGTCACGAACTGGATTGGCCCATGATTTGCCGAGTTAAGCTTGTCGTCGAGGTTTATAAAACTTTAAGCAAGTGAGTAACCTGTTTTTATTATGTTAACGATATTTAGTTAATACCATAACAACTACGATAGAGGTATTCTATTGTTTTAAACATAAACTTATGTCTCTACCAGGTCGTGTGAACAGTGTATAGAGAAGGGCGGGTCGGAGTGTCCCGCGTCGTGTATCTTGGCGGACGGTCGCGTGCGCGGCGTCCTCTCTGCCAACAGAGAGCTGCCGGCGCCGGCGCTCCACGTCTGTGAGAACGACATCCTCGTGGTCGACGTCGTACACCGAGCGCCCGCGCATGCCTTGTCGATCCACTGGCGGGGACAGCCCCAAAAAGAAACACCATTCATGGATGGCGCCCCCATGCTGACCCAGTGCCCCCAATCCGCATACACCACCTTCCAGTACAAGTTCAGGGCGGCGGCAGCCGGCACGCACATGTACCACGCCCACTCGGCGGCGGACGTCGCGGACGGACTCGCCGGGGCTCTGGTAGTCCGTCAGTCTCCACGAATGGATCCCATCAAACACCTCTATGACGTAGATGATCCTCAACACACTATTTTTATTGCGGAATGGGGCCACTCGATGGGACCCTTGGGAGGAATGACGGCTATCCTTCCTAAAGCCGAGTCGCTCCTAATAAACGGCAAAGGAAAAACACTGGAGTCTTTGAACACACCGCTTTCAAAGTTTAGTGTCGAGAACAGGAAGCGATACAGGTTTAGATTAGTTTACGGCGGTGGGGTTAAGAGTTGTGCAGTGAAGTTTTCTATTAGCGAACATGCTCTGCAGTTAGTCGCTTTAGATGGTCATTTGGTGGATCCGATACTTGTGGATTCCATTGAACTGGGTAAAGGAGAACGTGCGGACTTTATATTGGAAGCTAGCGCTGATCCCGGCACGTATAAGGTCAGCGTGGTGGCCGATGAGTCCTGCCAGGAATATTTACAAGGTGCTGCGGAGCTAGTTTACGAATCTAATGCAAAAGTGTTACCGCGAGAAGTGCCTGTGCGTAAAATTGACAATACATTCACTACAATAAAACGTGCAGACTGTGCTAAGGACGAAGTTGTTTGTTTGGATGAAGTGGAATCTGCTGAGACGCTTCCCAAGGAGCTGGCTGGAGTCGTGGAGAAGACTATCTATATCCCATTCAACTACTCTACACGGCAGATATCTTCAAGACGTGTTGGTGAGTGTGTTTACTCGTATCTTTATTTTTATGACATAAGAGCGTCCAATTTAAATCAAATTAGCTGATGTGGTCAGTAGGTAGGTGCATATGTTGCTTATATAACTCGTCGGGAAGGTAAAACTTGCTGTAGGTACTTATTTATTTGGAAAGGTCATTATCGTGTAAGGTCAGGCAAGGTTTTCTGTTTTTGTAAACGATAATTTACAAAATTGTTATTGCCAAAATTACAATGGGTTTTCCTTCTTTCTTTAGCAATTAACCGGTTCGAAATCGAAATATTTTTTTTTTAAACTCATCCTTTAAAAAAGGTCTTAGTGAAAGTAAGAGATAAATAAACAATACGACAAAGAACTTCTGTATGTATATATTTATGAACTAAAGTTACTTAACTACTGTGTCAATTGAATGACTGATTAATGATTTTTAAATGAACTATTGTCAAAATGAGAAAGTATTATTGAAGAAAGAAAAGATTATTAACGAATGCATCGACCTTTTGTCGTGTAGCACAAAGCCGCTAAGCAAAAAAGTAAAAGTTATTATATTATATTACCGAAGGTACTTCTCCATTCAAAGACAGAGATAAGATTCAATAACTTTCTTGCAGAAACAACTACTTCTTTATAATTTATTACTCATTAAAAATGTATTTCAATTCATCATTTATAAATGAATCATATGACCGCGTGAATGAACAAAAGAAACATCGTTGTAGTAGTATTAAATGTGAATAAAAGTTTTTTTTTATATTAATGTACTGAGTATATTACGCTTTTAAATTTTATACTCAGTCATCTGTCAGTCTATGTGTGGACATTCTAACTCGAAAAGTAGGACGAATGGAAGGTAACTACGTACGTGCCGTACTATGCAAGGTCGTTTTATTTGTTTCATAACTTAACGTACTAGTAGTTTAACGAAGAACTGAGCGAAATAGTAATACTATATAAATATATTTCAATACATCTAAATAATATCCTACTAATATTATAAACGTGAAAGTTTGTATGTATGGATAGAAGATGTTTGTTACTCTTTCACGTAAAAACTACTGGATGGATTTGGATGAAACTTTACAGTTATATAGGTATACATCAGAATAGCACATAGGGTACTTTTTGCCGCGGGAAAACTTCTCATTCCCGGGGGAAACCGGCCTCCACGCGAACGGAGTCGGCCACTATTACAATATAATATAATATAAATACTGAACAATATACATCAAAAGTTTTAATTGTTGAATTAAAGTATACAACCGGTTAAATTTTGATAATTACGCTTTAACGATCCGTCGCGATTAATATTTTTAATATAAGTAACCTATGTTTCGTTTGAACATTATATAATCACGTACCTAATAAAACAGAACTAAGTACCTTTGTAGGAAAACTTCCAAGAAAATGTTTTTTTTGTAGCTAGCTGTCGTTAACGCCACAAACAATATACCAACCTATCTATAATATACCTACAAGTGTGCGTGTTAACTCAGTTACCTATAACAATGGACTTGCTGAAAATAATAAAAATGTACAAATTTACTCACTAAAGCCAAATTAAAAAAAAAAAACAAAAACTTGTTTGCTACGTGATTGAATGGATAAAACTGTTATCAGGCGCACACAACAAATATTTAAAAATAATGATCACTGCTGACGACAACGAAAAACAATAATACATTGTTCTATGTAACATACATTAAATTTATAAATACATATTTATCTCCGAGTAAAGCGAATAACGCGCACTAAGCGTTGCATGCTCTCATGTTTTATTACGTAATCACGTATAATTACTTGGCGTTGTCTGTGATTATTACAATACAATTTGATTGTTATCATAGTCATGTTATTATGTCATACGTGTGCCTCAGGTATTCCGGTTTAAGACGGTACGAATACTACAAATGAGACAGTAACACAATGAGGTTAGTAGGTTACCAGCGCTTCCATACCTTTCCTTATGTATAAACGTTACGCAAACTCTAATGGAAGAAGTAAAACAAAAGTAAATTAGAACAAATAATATATAAGGTTTTAAAATTAGTAAATTCTTAAAAGAAAAAAATATTGAAAAATTATATTCATAAACTTTTATGCCGCGAATTCATAATTATGTAATGGCGTTAAGTTTTACTTTAACTTTATTGCTAATGTTAACGTAGACACTTGACACAATGGTAACGTAGACACACAACAGTATAACGTAGACACTTGACATTTTCATAAGGTCGATAACTGTCGCAAATAAAAACAATACTAAGTATAAATAAAACGTGGTTTTAATTTCTTAACAAGTTAAGAAAGTAGTGTAAAGCCATAAAAATAAAAAACCTATCATTCACGTAATCCATTTATAATGAACATTTGTAATTATTGTTCAATATTTAACGTAACCTACCTACTAGCGTTTGTGAGCAAGTGGGGTTAGACAAAAATAAATTCCTAGTTCATTTAATATTAATATCACTGATCCTAATAAAGAAAAAAACCTTCTAGCATCACTTAAAAAGGGTGGTTTCTAGCTGGCCCATTTGGTGGAGAACTTCGCACAGTAAAGTCGGTACCGAAAATTGCTTTTAAGGAATGTGTCTCTAAAGGATTGTAAATTGTGGAGTTTACTCACATGCCTACGACCACCTGGAGCATTCCTTTTTTTACTATCTACTGAACACGAGGCTTAACCCAACTGTTCGTTAAACGGAACAGTAAATAACAATCTATGATCTCAATAAAGCTGATTCAAGCCAACAGCTTGTGTTATCTAACACTTGAAAACACTCTCGCTTTCGATAACCTACAATTAACTAAAGAATCTGTAATCTTATAATTGAAAACTGGTTTTGAATATCGTGATTGTAATGACCGAAATCATAACGTTTACAAGCATATTATGTATGTCAATAATCTTAAAGTTATTAAAAATAACCTAAAAATAGTTTTTGACACTCTCTTCTGCATACGTCGCGTAAATTAGATTAAGGTTTTTAATGTTTGTGTGGCTTGTTAACTTGTCCAGGATTTAAGCCATAGTAATGAAATGTTTAAATGTCAGTTACTTAAATTTGAAAAGGAAAGTGTTAACATAGTGCCGTAAATCGCAATTCAAAAAAATATTAAAAAAGCAGTTATTTAATACTACAATGGATGTATCGGTAGTGAAAGTTCCTTGTTCAATGACTATAAAAGATTTACATAAGCAGTAAGCACTTGTCAATATCATAAAAAGTTAAATATTAATTTGAGTTTGCTTTACACTTCACTAGTTTACTTTATTCGATAGGTACCTACTTGCTTTCTATTGAAATCTACATAAAGTCTTGCATTATGCAAAATTGTTATAACTTTGTAATTTGCAGCTATTTCAAAATTGCAGCCCAAGTCTGAATAATATAGTATTGTAGTCTAAAATAAATGCCGTTTCCAAGAAGTTGAAATAAGTTCTGGGTAGAATTCGTAAGCTTTCTACCTAATTTCAACATTGCAGTAAACTTTATAATGAATAACGGTTACCCACAAAAATAATATTAAATAAATAAAATATCTAATAAGCCACAGTGTAGGTACATCCAAGTTTTTAATTTTTTTTTGCTAACAGTTAAAGATAATTTTAAAGAAATTGACTTCATCTGTAAAGTCAAGTCATTACGTATAATAATTTGTAATAAAGACGTGGAACCTACATTTATAACTATATTGTAAGTAGTGTGAGAGTGGCGTGGACATATACAAGTTAATGTCACGCTGGATCAGGCCTCATTTGAAGAAAGTAAGTAATCACTCGGAATAATAGGTATCTTGGGACCGCAAATAATGCGAATGCATTTACCATTGTATTTACTTTGTATGATTTTATCGTATGTTTAATGTTGATAAAAACCTGCATTTCTTATAGGCATTAAGAATAGAAAGTCGTTCTTGGAAAGTAGTCCTTACTTAAAAAAGGAATAACAACATTTTTTGATTCATAAACTTTTTGTTAATTTAATATAACAAATCTTTTACTTCGTCTTTGATATGTCGCTACAAATTGCGAAGCTTGAATGGTCAGTAAAACTAGACAACGTTATTGAATAGTATCGTTTCTTATTGCATACCTACAAAGTCCCATTTTATTGGGTTAGTACTCGAGGGAGTAACAAGGCCTCAGCTCGATAGCAAAATATTTGAATCTGCAAGGTACATTTAAATCGGCTGGTTTACAGCTATTTATTTTTGTTTTGGCTTTTATAAGTAGTAAAACATTTTTTCGTTCCTTCGCAAATAAAGTTAATTGCCCCAATTATTGGTACAGTAGATTGTTGTACAAAACCAAAACGGCTGTCAGTATTCCAATTATTAACTAATATTTTCATAATGAAATGCTTAATATTTAAAATATATAAATATTTATCGCTTTCTGCGCGCGCTTGTATGAGATAAAGTTACCTACTTATCTCTATTAGACCAGGCCGCAAATTTAAATGGTTTACATTAATATTTTGGTTAATGTGGCTAACATGATAACATATTGGTGTACGTTGAGGGCAGCACATTTTGTTAACTAATGTATGAGTTTTCCCGCGGGAAAGTTTAATTTCGCATTAAATTTAGCAGCAAATAACAAGTAGTCATAATTATAAAAGTAGATATAAAATGAGATTATTGCTTATCAATATAACAACAATAATACTACAGTTTTACATTATTGAAATTCCCCTAATTCTCTTCCCTGTTAACTTTGTATTAATATAGTTATTGTAATATTATACAAAAAATATGATTTATTATTTATTTTTGCAAATGGAATTAAGTAGGTTAGTAACGCTTGTAATTTCGCCGGCGGCGCGGTGCACACGCAGTGTTTTGCAACTTCTGTGTTCGGGCATTAATGCGGTCTTTTGCGGTCTCTTGGTACATCTAGGTAATTGGAATTACGTAACTACTAACTTTAAATATTTATGAATAAACATAAAAGTTATAAAATATTGTAATGCAAAACAAATGTCCTTTTAAGGTTTTAATATGGTACCGGCAGATATAATTTAACTGTATGTTGCTAAGATGTTGATATCTATTTAATTTGAACCTGACTAGTATAACTGTTTCAAACTTTTTTACAAACTTTAAAGTCATTAAAAAAAGTGCATACTTTTAATAAAGTGTTATTTTAAGTTCAAATGCTGTTTTTTTGATACTATTCTAATAGTAAAAGCTCGTTACAGACGCGATAAAGTATGTTTCTAAGATATACTTTGCTTAATTTAGATACTAATTTAATATAATGTCCAAATCCTATGATCAAAGTGAACCCTTTTTTTAAACTAAAACAACTTTTTAAACTTAAAAAAAATGCTGTAAGCCTCCTATCGTCAAATACAGTAACCGAACTTAAGCAAGAAAGAACAAGAATACATTTAAAAGAACATACACACAATTAAAATCTTGACTTTAATAAGATCTCTATAACATGGTATGGTATCCATTCACTTTCGAAGAGAAGGCAGCGAACTGAAAATTTGGCTAAAATGCAATAGGTGCTTTCTCATGTTTATCCGTGTAAAAATGATTAATATTTATGGTTTTGGCAGACAGCGTAGAAAATACAGCGGAACGAAATAAAAGCAATTAAAGTTGTGTGACATTATGTCATAGCTGTCTGGTGCTATATGATTGTATTTATTTGGTTTTATTTATTTATTTTAAGCAGCGCGTTTTATGTAATGTTATCTCATTTTCCGGGTAAATCCTCAGTGTACTTCGCACTGATGACATACTTATGTTTAAAACTTTTTAACTACTTTCTATTCTCATGATATTTATATATTTAGACCCTAGGAGATATCGTTAATACTGAATGTTTAATAAGTAGTTGTAATGTTTTTTCGATCAATCGGTATGTTTCTAACGCTTCTTCGTAGGTAGTTTAATTTAACGGATACGTCGTTTTTTTTATAACGTGTCCGAAATATTCGGAATTTGTCAATACAGATATCAACCTGTATTTCGTTAACGATAACGAAACATGTCTCTACGAAATCTTAACCGATTTAAAAAAAAAAAAACTTTTTGTCGTTGTTGAATTGTTTTTTTACAAAACCTGATAAAAATAAAATTTGAATAATTTTAGTCTCTATAATTGTTTGAGACGAGAATAAAATAAAAAATGGCAGTCTATAAATTTGTCAGTTTTTGTTACCCCTTCTTGTCAGTCAAATTTCTACATGCAGAATACCATTTAGGTAATTTATGTTTTTAGTGATGCTTGACAGACGTTCACAACAGAATAATTAATCTTAAACTAAATAGTCGTCGACCACACAATAATTTTTCATGTTAAAAAACAATAAAGCCTTGTTTAGTTGTTTCGAATGACGTCATCATCAAATTTTTCTATGGAAGGTTTTGTCAAAACTGAAAATCACTTTTGTTGACCGTACTTCTTCATCTATTGTACGAGTTGTTTCATTCATTATACGCCATACGCTAATACCTAGTTTTTCCCAACCGTTCCCTTCCACTGTACTTCAATAGCCTGTTGTTCAATTGTGACCCTTGTTCCATGTGTCAGAGAGTTGGGGCGTCACGGACGGCCACCGGTTCACGTACCCCGCGTCCCCGCTGCTGACCCAGCCGGCGGACGTGCAGCCCGAGGCGCTGTGTGCGCCCGCGCAGGGCGACGGCGACGAGTGCGTGCACGTCAAGCAAGTGCCGCTTGACGCTAGCGTCGAACTCGTCATGTTCGATCAAGGTATGGATGCAACGGCGTAGTTGGTAGTGGCCAGGATATATTGCCAACCTGCAAGTATAGTTCAATAAAGTAGGATATAAAATACTTTTCATTCATTAAATAGATGAGTTTCTATTTCGGTTATAAGAGTACTAGGGTACTAGTCTTAATAAAAATATGAGGTATCTCAAAACTGAAAAACGGAATAAAAGTAAAAACAACTTTAATTAAAACGCCTTGACCAAAAGCCAACTAGCATTGTGTTTGGAATCTAAAGCTGTCCAACTGTCATTGATTGACAAAAATATTTTCCTATCTTGATAATGGTTACGTGTTTCTCCAAACACCTATCGTTATAATTTAAGAAGTTATCGTGTAACTAATCAATAAGTTTCAACATATGATTTGTCTGAACGTAAAGGCAATTGTTTGGCTTACCTAGATTTTTGTGATGATATGTAATAACTCATAAGTAATTGCGCGGTGGACTGCCTCGAAAGTCTATTCGAAAATGAAACTATAATTGGTTTCTAATATACACAACACAAGGTGCTATCTTATTCCATAAGAGGATACACGTAAACCTAGATTAGTTGCTGTGTAGTGAAAGTTAAAAGCTATTGTCAGACTAATGCCTGTAGTTCGAGAGGATTTCGTCATTTTGTTTTATATGTGTAATATACATGAGACATGTCATCTCATTAATAACCTTACTAGTTATTTATACTAGATTTAACATGTTACGATTAATTGAGATTAGATAGTAGATTAACACGCTGCAGTTGCTCGTTACATGATATTTAATTTATTTACTAATTTAGCGGTTTAGCAGTAAAAGGCTATAACAGAGATGATAGACAGTAAAAACAGAATTATAATGTAGTTTTAATCTCGGATTCTTTATAGAAGTTACTCAAGTAACTTTAGTATGATTAAATATTAACTAGCAAAACTAAGCTTTAAAATTAATAACAACGATGTAGCTTTGCTTAATTAATTTTATAATAAGATTTCTAAACTTCTTTGCAAAAGTTTTTTTTTAAATAATATGTTGAATTTTTGCTTTCATTTAAAGGGAAAATATACCTGTTAATATTTTAGTGAATAATTTGGTTAATCTGGCAAAAAAAAATACAACACAAAACTAAGTACTTATATGTATGCTACAGTAATAACGGCAAATTACTGAATAATTTACCCAGTTAAGTCTAGGATAAGGAAATTAGTTTATATATTGTAAAAGTAAAGCTAATTTATACCTCTCAATAATGTAATTAGCTTCTAGTTTTATGAAGGTGCTCTAATACAAGGTGTTGTACTGCAGGAGCTAATAAACCACAAATTGGTTTAAAACGTGTATTTTCTTGGAAACGATAGCAATATAACATCGAGAGCACGTACAAAAGAACTCTAGCAATTAATTTTATGTCATTTCAGTATAATAAACCGCAAGAAAATGCTTTTAAATACTTTTCGATTCTTATGTAACGTATTTGCCGTCAGCGAAAATCTTAAGTAATATTGGTTCCTTCTTAGAAACTATAAAACAAAAACGACACTTGCCGTCTATATTGTTTGTGGTTTTAGAAGTTACGACGACGCCGCTTATGTCAATATTTCACGTTCACTTCGCGAGATGACGCCCAAACACTTCCCACAAGATTATGTTGTCTGAGACGATCTCTAAACCAACTTCTTATGGTCGACATTAACAAATTAATTTGTATAATTATGAAAATAAACTCAACATAAGTATCAATTAATAATCCCCTAATTTTTCGGAAAGGTGGTGGGAGATAATGAGTGTTATAATTATTAGGGGAGAGGTCCACTCAAATTATTAGGAGAATCCAGGTTTTTTGGGGTGTGAAAAAAATAACGGAAGTAATGGAGGGTTGGATTAGCAAATGATATTGCGTGTACGTAAAAGCTTGTGTAACATGTGACTACTTACATTAGTTATATGTGTGTATAGGTAAAAGTGTAAGCGGCCGTCCATTGTTTGATAATATTGCCTTAGGCCGGAAGGACATCCGCTTTAGCTCTATACAAACGCAAATACGAACTCTTTCTGAAAAAAGCTGTTTTTTATGTTTTGATACACACAAACTAGAATATTTATTTTAAAATTTTATGACAGCGAACAAAAATATTGTTCTTCTACATTTGAAACTGCGTAAATACGGTGTCACAATACGTGTTATTAACGTTCATTATCGACACATATGATAATTAAATCAGTAATAGGTCATTATCCGTGCAATCAAAATACACAGTAATTTTGGAAGTTGCGCCTTGTGTATTCATTCCTTGGTTTGATATAATTCAAACATCGATAGTCACTACCAGCCTACTATACAGTTCGTAGTATTAGGAGCAGAGATCAACAGTTTGTCAATATGGGTAGTCACGTTGTTCGAAATGTCAATACCATCTAACGAAGATATACGATTGGGATCTGTGTGAAGATATACGATTGGGTTCTATTTGAGCAATGTATTCAATGTTCTGGGTATGGAGCTACGATAACAATAAAATCTATACACCCAAGTTGATATTAACTGTATATGACACTCAAAAATTGATAGTCACTGTCAATTTGCGGTAAGGAAATAAATATGAATAAAGGCTTCAAATTGAACGACTTCTACCTCAAGAATGATATAATGTGCCAGCAATAAAACGTCTCAATGTATAATTTTAACATGGCATACAGGCTATATGCTTCCGACCTAATTCCACTTGAAAGCATGCATGTTGCACGTGCGAAATTACAAGCAATTTGGACTGATTCTATCGGAGAATGTTCTCGAAGTAAACTTAGGTATTGCATTATTTGAATTTGTATTAACATAAAGTTTATCCATTTATTTCCAGGTGGTGAGTCGGACCACATATTTCACCTTCACGGCTACAGTTTCTATGTCGTTGGGGTTCTGGAATCGAAGACAAGTTTGGACAAAGAACAAGCTAGGAAATTGAATGAGGACGGCGTTCTTTTCCCTTCGAAAAATTTAATTAACCCGGTCAGGAAAGATACCATAGTGATTCCGAAACTTGGTGCCGTTGCTTTAAGGTTCAAAGCTGATAATCCAGGGTATTGGATGATGAGGGACGAGAGATCAGCGCATTGGACCAGGGGACTTGACTTTATATTAAAAGTAGGAGAAGAAAACAACTTCGTACAGGCTCCTGCCGACTTTCCTAAGTGCGGTTCATACGTAGGACCTGAGTATTTTTTAATTTAAATTATCTTCAAAATTTTCGCAAGTAGGTACCTATAAGAATTTTCAGGGTTTACAACCTGAGTGTGCCAATGTCAAATGTGGTTACCGAATGTTATATTTTTTTTGTGTAAACTATTTAAGTGGAGAAACAATTGAGAAAATTTGCTCAAAACATGACTATTAGCTAGCTCTATTGTGATATTAATAATTATTTAATTAAACATACGTATAAGGTTAAAACAGCATACATTTTTTTTTGAAACTTTTATGTATTTTAAAGAAAAAATATTTATTAAGAACTTACGTTTTGTTTAAAACTATTTAAATAAAGAAATACATATATGTAATTACGTCAAAGTACGTTTAATGTGTAAAACTGTGATTAATGACAATATGAATTTGATAAGAACGTTTGCGTCAATGGTTTTAAGCCTATCTACTATAATTTTAATTAACTCAGTTCATTATAAATAAAGATTTTTATATAAAATTTTAATTATTTGAAAGTGTTATCCATCGGACTATAAAACAACATGTTTACATGTAGGTAAAAATACGTAATATCCGCTTTTAATTACCGATCCGAAAAACATTAATTGGATTTTGGGCCGCCGTAGCGTTCCCGTTTCATAGATTAATTATTCATACAGTATTAAAAACTTTCAGTAACATGTAACTCGGGGTATTTAACATTTTTAAGTAGGCAATTCCATTGTATCTACTGATAAAATATTAAAAACATGAATGAGTCGCATACAATTGGTTGATTTTATTATTTGATGGTGAAAGTGAATCGGGTGTTTATTAAAAAAACAAATAACAGATTCTTCGATGAAACATTTACTCGTAAATAATGTCCATCGAAGAATAATTTATTCGTAAAGAAAATAATGTCCACTTTTATTGGTGTCACAACCAAATGTCAAGTGTCACCACTTCAAAAGGTACTTGCTTCCAAACTGTTTTTGTCATAGTCGTTTTTAGGGTTCCGTACCCAAGGGGTAAAATGGGACCATATTACTAAGCCTCCCCTGCCTGTCTGTCTGTTTGTCTGTCTGTCTCCAGGCTGTATCTCTTAAACCGTGATAGCTAGTAAGCTGAAATTTTTACAAATGATTTATTTCCGTTGCCGCTATAACAACAAACACGAAATAGGATATTTCAATACAAGTGTGGAAAGGCTGTCATTACAGCGAGTCCCGACAAATGTCTACCCGAGCCGAGGAACAGCCGAAGGCGAGGGTTGACAGGCGGGACGAGTTGCAATGACGGTTCCGCACGTGTACTGAACGACTATTTTTTAATACAGTTGCGAAAAAATAAAGCAATTTAATAAAATGTAAAATTAGGATCGTAAATGTCGAAATTACTCATTTTGGAAATGGCGCCATTTTTTCTTCACCCATTTGGTAGGCAAAGGTTACTATGCCCATACAGCCTTCAGTAGATTTTTTTTTATTGATATGAAATGAAAATGAAATTTAATGAGATAAAATGAAATGAAACCAACCACACTAATTCAATCAAATCATTAAATCTGATATCGAAACCAACTAATAGTTTTTTTTAGAAATATACCTACGCTACGTAAGTATTAACATGAATCATAAAAACTATTTTTTTTTTTTGTAAAAACTTCATGGTTGGTTAATTTTTCTTTTTAATAGACATTATTTTGACAGTTGGGAAAGAGAACGCACGAGTGCGGGAAAGGTAAAAAAAAGTGTGTAATAAATAGCCCTCATCCCGAACGCTATACGTCCCTGCAATCCGCCACTTTTTGAGCAACTGTATTAAAAAAAAATATTACGGGGGGGTCCCCATACAATTATACGTGTATTTTTTGCTCAATATTAAAAACGGTAATAGGTAGACGCTTCAAATTTTCATAGAATATTTACTTGTATATTACATTTCAAATAATAATAAAACAACAATAAAGTAAATATTAAAGGGAGGCTCCCATACAACAAACGTAATTTTTAAGCAATTTTTACTCGATATTAATAAACAAGTAGAAAATTATAGTTCGGAACTCTTCGTGCGCTAGTCCGACTCTCACTTGGCCGGTTTTTATATTCAATTAACACTATAACTGGTTTTTGCTTAAACTTTTTAACGTCTTATTACATTTTGTTGTATAAGTGTATAACTAAAATGTGTTTAGTTTATTGGCTATGCTTCTGTTGTGCCAGAAATGCCAAGCAATGTGCAAAAGTTAGCGGTACATAGTTGAGACACCCACAGCGTACGTTAACGAGAGAAATTGATTTTACCCGAGGCGGTAAGTGAACAATACTAAAAAAGTTTCTATACGCGCAGCATGTCCGTTATCTACATTGTCTGTGTATTACAAGAAGAAATGTCCAATTAGTAACTGCTGCGTCATACCGTCGATGTACTATAGAAATTCTGTAATGGAAATGGACAGTCATTGGTCGTATGTTAAAATCTGTAATAGATAACATTTGCGGTTGCATGGAACGTCCATATGTCGAAACTATCATACGTAACGTCAAATGTCAAAGTTGGATTTATATTGACTGTGATGGACGTTGAATTGTGTGTATTTTTTATCGAAATCTCTCTAGTTGGTTGGTTAGTAGGTAGTTTCTATGCAGGAAACAGTGAAAATTGTATCAATTTGTGGTAAAAATATAAGTTATTAGTTCATTTACTTATGATTTACTGCTATCGGTTGAATAGGAAACCAAGGCGGTAGAGTATAGCATAAGTATAGAATATATTAATAAATAAAATCTAAACCTTGTCGGTCAGCTATAAATAATTATCGGTAAGAAACATAAAATGTTAATGTTAATTGCGACGCTCTATTTTTAATTATTCCTCCAAGTTTCAAATAGATAAAAGTTAATAATAATATTAGAATGGGAATAGATTTTCCGAAAAACGTACGATTTTTATTGATAATTATATTTTTAATTATTTACACATCACACAGCTTTAAAGACATTACATCTAACAGCTTTAAAGTATGTAATGTTACCTGATTTACGTCGTACGACTAAAATATCAAAGTAATGGCTTTAAATAATTTTGTCTCACATTTTCCTCTCAAACGAAACTTGTTATAAAACTTGGAGGGCTTTCTCTTCTTGAATGACACTTAGCACCGTACACTTAGTATTGCGTACTTATCTAATTGATTTTTCGGGTTCCACGCACTATAAAAATTTAAATTGAGTTTTGTTAAAATAATAATAAAAAGTGACTACTATTTTTAGTATAAAATAAAAAAAAAACAATCTTCTATTAGGTCTTACCCAGCAAACAAATAAAGGAAAACGGTTTATCTTGGCTTGTACTTACCATCCTTCTTATTTTATATCTATGTATGTACCATAAAACTAGTTTGAGTCGGTCTCATGAGTAACTCCTACTGTTTAGGTATACCTATACATATACAGGGTGTTTGGTGGGTGAGTAGCCAAATGAAAATGGTGGATAGGTGGGGCTATTAGCTATTTACTTCCACTTAATAAATTGCATTTTGGTACAAGTTTTAGAATTTATTTAATTTTTAAGATTTTATAAGACAATCCCAGATTTTGTCATTTAAAGTCCAATTTTTTTTTAATTACCGTCGGAATCAAGCTAAAATATTTTTTCATTTAAAGCTTAATACTGTCTTATTCAGATGCAATCATTCATTAATACAAATCATCTCATATAAAGTTACAGTGGGTTCATAAACTTCGTGGAACCAGTGGGAAAAAAATGTTAAGCCAACTTTGCAATGAAAAAAAAAAAAAAAATTAAGAGTTTGAAAATTTCATTTGCTCTCAAAAACTTCTACAGTTAATGCACTTTATAACGATATGCTACAAGTAACATAAATAATTATAAATCTCAACAAAAATAGTAATTTAATCCTCAAAGACGCCTGGTAAGGAAGGCACGAACCCGTTCAACTACCTATATATGTAGTTAAAAACTTTTGTCTCATTCTAACAAAGCTATGCCTATTGTGTTGTCTATCTTATCACTAGGCAACACTTCTCTTGTTTGCTATTTTCATGTATAAAAAAAATGATTTTATTTTCTGACTGAAGATTGCTGTTGTCCCATGTGAAAACTTTACAGCTTCACCGAACTATGCGAATACTAAGGCCACCTAGTTAGGATGCGGGCCTCAGTTCAGGGCGTCGCGATCATTTTCACTACTTTGTTTCCCTTACGGGCCTCTTTTTGAGAAGACCCAGCAAGAAACTTAACGGGGGTCAGATCTGATAGTCGATGAAACCGGATGTTGAATGCTGCCTGAACCTACCGGTTAGTGCGGTGTATTTATAGGGAAGACTTAAGGCTGTTACCACAATCGTGTCCACGGGGTCTGTAGTGGGCGCGGGCTAGAGTAAACTGATTGTTTCCTACGGTAATCTTTTGATTTTCGACGTTCGTTTGACAATTGTTTTTGGTCGCCTCTTGCGAGGGTCGCAAATGGCAGAAGGATGGTTGAGGTGGTGAGGGGCGGAATAAAAGAAACTCCTAGATTTAGTCTTCTACATGACTTGCAGCTGGTGAAATGAGATTTACTTGCATGCGCAAAGACCACGCTACCGTTGGTCATGACTAGACAAACGAAAGTCAGATAGATGATAGCTTATTTTCAAGTGTCATCTTTTACCAGCAAATGAAAAAGAATAAAAAAATCTTGTGAAATGAGATTTGCTTGCATGCGCAAAGGCCACGCTACCGTTGATCATGACTTTTTTCAAGCAACATCTTACTCCGACTGTAGAAAAGTGTAGGTCACCGAGAATCTGCGCGGAGCGGAGTTAAACATGTGAGATAGTAGAATCCTCTTCTATTCGAGGCAGTAGGCATAGCTTTGTTAGAATGAGACAGAAATTTTTAACTACAAACGGCTTCTTTGAAGACTAAATTACTATTTTTGTTGAGATTTCTAATTATTTATGTAACATGTAGCATATGGTTATAAAGTGTATTAACTGTAGAAGTTTTTAAAAGTAAATGAAATTTTCAAACTCTTAATTTTTTTAAATTTTTTTCATTGCAAAGTTGGCTTAACATTTTTTTCCCACTGGTTCCACGAAGTTTATGAACCCACTGTAACTTTTTATGAGATGATTTGTATAAATTTATGATTGCATTTGAATAAAACAGTATTAGGCTTTAAATTAAAACTATTTTAGCTTGATTCCGACGGTAAATAAAAAAAAATTGGACTTTAAATGACAAAATCTGGGATTGTCTTAGAAAATGTTAAAAATCGAATAAATTCTAAAACTTGTACCAAAATACAATTTCATAAGTGGAAGTCAATAGCTAAAAGCCTCACTTATCCACCATTTTCATTTGGCTACTCACCCTCCAAACACCCTGTATATTATATAAAACTACAGAATGCTAGTAAACTATTCTTGGGATATTTAATATTTTGCTGTGCAATATTAAACACACATTTAACCGTAGGTTTAACCTACTTAATTGAAATTCAAGGCTGAATTCCTTACGATAATTAAAGAATATTATGGATAGAATACCTAAAAAAACATTCTTTAAAAGTATTAGGTAAGAACGTTTTGTCCGGCTTTGAAAGATTATTTTAAATCAGAATGAACATTCGGTATACAAAAACAATTATCCTACAGAACCGCCAAACCCTATTGGTCTCTAGCGTTCGACTGTTTTTTAGTGCATCGGATATTTTTTATAAGTGTTGACTAAAAGACATTTCATTCGTGACCAGTACAATCGCTGGCCTACATAATCGATTCGTAGTTTTTGTATAACAAAACTCACCAAGAGAGAGCTATTTTTGGAATTCTGCAAGTCATTGCTATGATTGATTGAAAGAAGTAATGAAAGACCTATTTAAGATTTTCATCGCGGTTAAAATTAATTTACCAAACCGATCACGACAGAATGTACATATAGACGTCGACGCCTTTTTTATATAAAAAATAGAAGCTTGTTTTTTAATTATACTTAACATTTAATTTATACTTTTAACAGTCGCTATTGGCTCGAAAGCTATGTAATGAGTCCAAAATAATTATATGATTTGGATGTCAATTATTTTTTAAATTTAATATCAGATCTGATCCCAGTATGTATGTTAGTAGTATGAGATAGTTTGGTATTGGTATTATATAAATTATAAAGTTTAATACTAAACTTTATATTTTTTATATGGAAATAAGAAAAACCGTAAATAATTAGAATGTGATAAACATCGTAGGTCGTGAATAGGCTGTTTATTTACACATCGAGCACATACTAACTAGTATTGTTATTATTAATATAAACTAGCGACCCGCCCACGCTTCGCAATGGTGTAATTTTGGCCGACTTGCTCACGAAACATTGAATTTTAGCTAACTTAAAAAGCTTTTCCAAAATGTTCTTTATTCACAAAATTAAATGAAAAAAAACTAATAGACCTGTGAAAAAAAATGTGAAAACCGCATTAAAATCCGTTACGTAATTTAGGAGAAGTTAGCGGACAAACAGACAGAATCAGCGACTTGGATTTATAGAATGTAATGATACTTGTACTTGACTTGATACGCTGCCGCGTGATTAGATCATTCAAAATTTAATTATTATATAAGTCGCCTTTGCCTATTTTTAGCATTAAAATATTTCTAAGTTTACCTATTGAATCAAAACACACATACATTTCGTATTTCTAATATTAGTTTTTAGCAGGTTTTGTGTTCTATTTAGTTGCCTAAGTAGGTAGGTGATGTCGGTCTTAATTTTTTAAATGTTTTTAAACCTCTTAAATAAAACATAGTTTTTGTTCTCGTTTATGATGATGGCGGGAAGAAATCACAACTATTATTGCAAGACAATTGATGCCCAGGAAATTAAATTTCTAATGACGCTTTAAGTTCTGTGAATGTATGATTATTTATTTTCACATACTGGATTCATATAAGAATTTTAAACTTAAATGTCAGCTTCTACTTAGTTCACGTTAGGTAACGTTATCACATGAGTAAAGAAACTGAACAGAGACAAAGCTACATACGAATGCGCTGTGACAGGTACATCACTACAAGTGCAACGCGTGTGTGTGCGTGACCACTGGCCGCTTGTCACGTATGAGCCGAAACCGCTTCAAACTAGATCAGCCAGTGGTCAATCTCAGGGCGTGCAGGCGTGACGCGACGCTCGAACGTTGTGCGTGTTTTGTTTTTGTTTTCGAGTTTCTCACATAATACGCAGTAATACTTTTGTTTTAGTATTTAAAAAGTTTTGTAAATATGGTTGTACATTGTACTGTGTGCATGAATAATAAGTTTTTTGATAATACCTCCTGACAATTTTATTGAATTTGTTGAATTGCTTGAGCAAAAATTTCGCGAATATTTTGATCTTCATATTAAAAATGTTAATATTGGTAATGACATATTAGCACGTTTGCAAGATTGTACATTTCATATGCCATGTGAGTGTTTCCCATTGGTTTATTTGAAAAAACTTTATATTAGATTTAGAATTTATCATTCGATTAAAAGACACAACAAATTATTAAAAACCAAAAGTAATAAAAAAAAAAAATTTAGAGTATGTAATTTGTAAAAAAAAAACTATTTTAATAAAAAAATTGAAAAAAAAGTACATTTATATTTTTAATTTATGCAATTGTGCCAACCCTACCAAAATAGGTATAAATTTTGCTAGCTCTTTAGAAGCTTTGTCTCTGTTCAGTTTCTTTACTCATGTGACGTTATTTCGGTAACAAAAGTTGATTTTAAAATTTCGTATTGACAAAATCTTTACATGACTTTTATTTGGTAACCTATCTTAATCACGAATTTTAATATTCCGTATTATATCATAATCTCTAAAGGGATTGCTTTTTTTTAATCACGGTTTTTAAAATTTCGAAGTTTTGTCTGCCATATAATCGCAACTCTGAATTTCATTTTCCCATTGATTCATTTGTACGACGTTTTAGAATGCAGACGAATGAGTTCCAGACACACGAAATCTAAATGCGCAAAATCCAGATGACCGTAATCCATATGCACGAAAGCCAGATTTTATAAAACACAAATTTTTGAAATACAGTTAATTGATATCCAGACAAACAATAAACAGATTTTTAACATCAAGAATTTTAAATTTAAATAAACGATATCCAGTAAAACTAAATCCTTGTTTTCTAAATGGCTCTCTATATTTAAGCATAAAATTTTTGGTCCCGCTCTCTCTCACTCTTTTAAAAAGTAGTTGGTAATAATTAGTTAAAAAAGAACTTTGGTTTTGGTTTGGAACACTGTATGGTCACCATACAACCTCACACTCCACCTCGCTTCGCTCGTCGTCTTACCTATTTTTTTAAAGTTGTAAATTATAATTTTTATAATATAGTAAGCCAAATAAAATTGGTTTTCCTATAGTTATGGCAAATTAAATTATGCTAAAGCATTCTATGACTGCAGAATGTTATCCCAATTGAAATTAGGGATGCCATTTAAAAGTTATGCGACATGAGTAGTTATGTATGACATTCGACATTATGCGAAAGGAGCGGCTTCCATTGCAATAGTTTAGCTGGAACACGATTGTATGGGAACTAAATAAAAATATTATGAAAATAGTACGGTAGGAAACAAAAAAAAGTATTCTGAGAATCTGAAAACAAAAAAATACTTTTTGAAAATTTGGTTTTAGTGCACTTGGAAACTGATTCATCTGGGAAATTAAAAAAGGAATTATAAAATGCTGTCATTCACTACATCTGTCTTTTAAAAGCTCTATCAACCGTTTTCGGGGTTTAAAGATTCGGGTAACAGAAATTCGAGATTTCAATAGGTTACCCTTTTATTTGCACATAATCAAGATATATTTAAATTAATTAATTGATACATATTGTTTTTATTTCCTAAAAAGCAACAAGCTTGCGAAGCTTTTATTTCTTAGAAAACTTTCCTGGTACTTAACTTAAGGTACCTTGGTATATTGTAGGTGTGGGGCATAAAACAAGCGTTAGTACTCGACTTTCTTTCCACTAGTAAGAAGAGGGTATATTATGAGGTCTTCGTCGACGTGAACTAACCGCCGGTTTCTGTATTGAGAACTTAAACTTAAGTCATGCTTAAATATTAATCGAATAAGGTAAAATACCGTATCGTACTAAAATGTTACCAAACGTTCAATTCATTTTCTTTCCGGAACCAGCGGTAAGTATTTTTATTCATTATTTGCGATAACTTAAGGTAAAAAGAAATAGAAAATCGTGAATTTTATTACATACAAAGTTGTTGCCCGTAGCTCTGCTTTGTTAAAAAAATGTTTCATTGTTAATTAAAAAAACAGTCGTTTTTAAGTGATTGAGTAACCAACATCTGAACATACAACAGATCACACATTGGAAGTCAAACCCATTGCATTGCCACCGCCATCGCTCTCATCTTTTAGGTATTTTTGCACTTAAATTTGTATGTAAAAAACATTCAGAAAATTACACCATATCAAAGCGTGGGCAGGTCTTTTTCAAACCCGGCTGACTTAAACTGTAGACAAGAAAATAAATTCTCCTACAGTTTGTTGTAACGTTTGTATAAGGTTTGTCCACACGCAAAGTTGTCACCTAGCCTTGACTTCCCACCAAGTCGAAGGTCAAAGGTCATAGATACCTACACTCAGATTTGATAGTGGAGTCTACCATTCTGCATTCATATATGTATTACAAGCAAAGGCATGCTTGTTTTTTGATCGTTATTTACGGGGTAAGTAAATGAAGCGGTTTGCACGATAAAACTTGGCTATAGTCTGCGGAAATAAAAGCTTAGTTATTTTTTTTTGGGTTTTGTATGTTAAGGCAAAACGTTGCTAACGTTTATTAACAAAATCAAAAATTAACACAAGCAAAGCTTCGCCGATCTAATAGTTTACTTTAAACAAAGCGTTAAAAGTATTATAAGTTATTTTCTATTTATGTCACCACCAGGCAGCCAGTAAATGTGCATTTTAAATTATTTTTAAGTTGGCTTCTAGCCAGGTAACTAAGTATCTAATGTCGTGTTTTCAGTTTATGTTTACTATAGGTAGGTATCAGTCTTGTTTATTCAACAAAACGCATTTTGTAAAAACAGAATTTCCTAAATAGATTGCGCAAAAAAAGGTAAAACCACTTTGTATCAAACCGAAACTAACTACTAATTTTCCTACTTCAGAAATACAATACCAAGTTATCTACCCCTGATTTTAAACAGTAGCAAAATTACGACTACTCATGATTTAAAGATATTGCAATTATCAAAATATATTTCTGAAACATTGATATTAAGTTATTTTTTTAAATCTGTTAATTTTGTTATTCTTACCCTTTTACTAAATTTAATTTTCTTGGCTCGTTTTCCAGGAAAACATTTTATTAAATTACGAAATGTTTTTGTATCATGAAAAAATATCGAGGCCCATAAATATGGGAACGGCCCCCATAAATTAAATTTCCATATCGTCAGCTGGTGGGCCGGAGCATTTGCAGAAAAAGCTTTTATACAAAAGCTAGTATGATTTACATTCATAAGTATGTCATGGTATTCAGTTTTAGGTAGCTTTTACGTATTCAATGCCAAATAACATCGTACCAATTGGATGTTTGCTCAATATTGAGCGTGTTGATTGGCAGTTGTATTGAAATAGAATTGGCCCGGTTCAGCATGGCAGATGAGCTGCATTCAAACGCCGATGCAGCTGTAAATATTCCACGGATTCCGACCGATTCCACTTGGGAACACTGATTGGACAATGATGCTCTAGCTACTGCACTTAGGGTGAATTGTATTTTAGCTCGTTAGTTAGCTTATATTAGTTTCCAATGTATTGGCTCGTTAATGATATTGACAATGAAGAGTCATACTCGTAAAACTTGTTCTATAACTATGAAACCATAATTTAGTAACACAGGATCATTTAAGCTTCAATGTTAAACGTTTAAACTACCTACTTTCTTTCCGCTCTGCGTTCTTATTCGTGGCTTAACTACTTTTGCCGCGGTAAAAATTAGGTATCCGCTGTTGCTATTCTAGGTTCAAGTCTATCTATAAAACCAACTTGTATCTTAATCTGATTTGTCATTTAGTTTGATTATGTATGAAACATCAAAATTTTCACATTTTTTATAAGTAAATGAAGGATCACGTTTTGTTGGCAAAGGATTTCTTAGAATTCGTTGTAAGTGTATTTTTGCCCCAACTTTGAACTTCATTTTATTATTATACGTAGGACCATAAAAACATTCACAAAAAAGTTTGTTCTACATACAAATATTTAGAAATAGTCTCTCAATAAATAAATTTCATGAGACTTCGAATAAATACAAGGTGCTATGATTTTCTTTGTTTTCTCTGAAGAAAGACGGTCAGTGGATTTCGCCGTGCTTTCACCTTTCTGTTGTCACCAATTCTATCTTTTATTTTTAGAATTTCAAGACCACCCCCACTGAATTCACACTCCCTATAGCTATATAGGTTGATATCTGGTATACCGAGTACGTTTATTAGTGTTTATTTACTAAGTCTGTGGCGTATCGTGGCTGCTGGTCAAACACGAGGTAAGCTGTGCAAATAGTGTGCATAATGAGGCCAGCGGTGATCTATTGGTGTTTGTGTCCAGAGTACGAAGAGGTGGATTATCTCACAGCCCGGTGGATGGGGGCGGGGTAGAACGGGATTATCACTGATTAAAGGATTAGAGCTAGAACAGGCTAATGAGAAATTAATGTAGAACGTAGGAGCAAAGCGAATAGTGGGTGGGTAACGAGTGAAAAAGTAACTTTAAATTCAAAATAAAAAATTGATATGAAAACTCTTTTTTAGTCATATGAAAAATCTATTAAATTAAGCAAACGGTAAATATTTATCTACTATATTAGTTGTGTATTTTTATGTTTTCAAAAGTAATTTGAATACGTCAATTCATTCGAAATATTTGTCCAATATTCTAATTAGTTAGAACCGGGTTGAAGTTCCTGGAACGTTTGCGAAATTATTGGTATAAAATTGGTGGTATTGAAGATCATAAAAAAATATATTTATTAACTGTAAGAAAAAGCTAGTATATATTGAACCTAATTCTACGTAAGGTATTGTCGAGTTTAATTAGATGGTCGTAATAATAAAAGTAGTTGGCGGTTAAAATCAGCCATAAGATAAATATTATATGGCCAGTTCAATTGAAGTATAGATTACATACCTATTGTTAGTAGAAGTATAACGGAACTTTCCACGTTTGTTATATTTATAAACGGTCTCGTTAAAAACTTTTATTGATGCTGACATTTAATTATGACTAGACTTGTTTACTTTCTTGTTGATATAATAACACTTTGTAGTGTGCATTTTTATTATATAAATGATTAATAACCTTAAAAAAATTACAATGTAGGGTATTTATATAGGAGTACTTAAAGAAGTTACAAGTTGGTAAGAAATCTTAGTCAACGTCATAATGATTGCGTCGCGTGGGCACGGCAACGCACCGCGCTACGCCGCCTCGTAGTCACGTAGCAGATACGCCGTAGACAACTCCTTGCTACGCCGCCCTTACATTACCACTGTTTATTCCAACGGTAATTGGCCCCCTATTAATCTATACCTCCACAGAATACGTTATACCCTCAACTTTATTTACGGATCACTGATAATCTTCCCAAGTTCACACGTACGTACACCCGCAAACTTTCTAATTCAGACATATTTCGAAAGTACTTTACCACCATTATCGGTCACCTCCTGATTTCCCAGGTGATCCCATTCCGAATTGATTTTGCACAACAGAATAACAATAAGCCGAGAACAGAAGAGGGAGGGACAATTAAATTTTGTTGCCTTTTATTTGGAATTTGTTTACCTTTTTGTAAATATTTATACAGGATGAGTGTCGTCGAGTTTTGCTGTAATTTACTTAAAATTAACGTTGTGGCAAATTTTGGTAAAGTACAAATGACGAGATATAAATATTTAGTTCACAAAACCTCCGTCTAAGTGAATCTAATTAGTCGGTTCCCCGGCATGGCAAATAGTTGGCGTGTCACACAAGAACAGTTAGCATTACCTGAAAGCTCTTGTCATATTCATGGGCCCAGTTAACACCGGCGAATTCGGGAACAATGGTTTAAAGTGTCACAAAGGAGGCGAATACTAAACGAATCAAGGCTTCGGCGGAGGATAGCGGCGGCGGGGGTGTGTGCGGGGGGGCGGGGCGGGGTGTGGTGCGGGGCAGGGGAGGGGAGCGAGCCCAGACATCCCCGCGCCGCCGCGCCGAGCGAACGCGCGCCCGCGACCTCCCGCACGAGTGATCATGGCCGAGCGCACACAGTGAGACACTACTGCCTCCACGCCTGTTGCGCTGTTTCCCGCCATACATTTGCCGCGCCTTTTTCGCTGAGAAAACAATTGAGGTAAGTCTCGTAATAGCTAATTGGCGCTTCGGAAGGAGCTTTTGTTGGTGCTACCCTCACTTTGTGTATTTTATTTTGTATCTGCGATTGAATACACTAACTTTGAAGGGTAAGTTATCCTGACGTTTGTAATATATTTTGGATTCCTTTGTTCTTAAAATTTATGTCACATTAAAATTAGAAGTTAACAATGACTCAACATGGGGCGACCTCATAACTAGCCTATTAATTATCTATTCATTTTTAATTTAATGACCCTTATTACTTACTCAGTAATTTGGTCTTTATTTCATGAGTTATAGACGCCGTTATTGCTGTCCAGACTTAGAACAAGGGTATCCAAAGGGCTATCCGAGGTTCTATAATGTACGATTCCCGGTGTCCTGTCTGGATGTATGTACCTAAACTGCAGTTAAATATTAACAACTTCTTGGGATGATTGTATTGGTCAAGCCGGTTATTTACATTACCCTATAAACAATTCCTGGTTTCATTATTGATAGAATGTACATGATTTAGTCTGTACGTAATGTGTACCTTCTTTTAAAATATTGACAGCTTAGTTAAGTACAGTTATTTCGAACATCGTTGCTCATTTCAAAACTGTAATATATTTCTTAATTGTATTTTTCTTTTGTTATTTTCCGTTGTACCTAAAGGTAGTAAATAGTATTTTTATAGTATTTCCTTTTAACTGATTAGATGCTTAATTTTGCAACAATAACTGTAAACCACCAAGTATTTAGTGCAAGGTATTTAAGTGGATCAAAATTAATTTACCCATAAGGAAACAGATTAGGTAATTAATTATTCTGAATAATTCATTTGTTATAGCGTAGCTTGTAGGTTGAACTCGGAAGGGACTCAAGTGATGGCTTTGAGCAAACTTGAAAGCTACTTTTGAGATAATTCTGTGTCCGTCTGCACTTAATAACACTTATTTCTGCGTAGTCGCTTTTGGTTTAAGGTTCTAGAGTTCTTGCACAATCGCCTTTTATCTTTGTGGAAGGACTTACTAAAAATTTGTACTTTAAAAAATCTGAACTTCAAAGCATAACTGCTATACTAATTTATCATATATGAATACATATTTCGTATATTTTACAGAGGTAAAGTTTGTGAGTTACAAGTAATGTTTTTGTTGTTATTTTGTTTTTTTTCTTTACGAGGCTAAAGTGTATGCGAACGTACTTGCACCAAACATAATAAATATATGTAAAGTAATACAACATGATTTCTCATTAACTGTTTCTCTACAATAAGATATAGATTGTGAGAATTGTTTCTTCTCATTAAAAGTTAGAGATTGAGGTTCGTCGAGTCACAATGAAATAACAACAAAGAAAAACGTCGTTACCAGTCGGTCGTTTCGGACGAACAATTTCAAGGAAGTGTCGCGTTCCGAGTCTCCTACAGACGTAATCAGCGCAACTCTCTTTATTGTCCTGCCGACAAGAGTTATAAGATTAAACAGATTTGCATATTTACAGCTTAACGCAATTTATTTTACAATTCCATTTGATATATAGATACGGTTCACAAGGATTACGTTCCGGGCGGTCAGGCCACCCCTTACACGGCGCTATAAAGTCGGCAATTCGTTGAAAAACTGACTTTTTTATGAGAGAACGTGTTACGCAATGTAGGCGAAACCTATTCCCTTTCTTTATGAGGGAGGGAAATTAGCTATTTCACGGTCGGGTATGGCGGATCCTCTGGCGTATTGTTGCCTAAAACAACGTTGTCATTATTGCGAACACATTACACGGCGGTACTTACCCGGCCGGGGCTGGGGGTAATCTCCGCACGTAGCTTCATATTTATAATTTATAGAAGGGGTTCAAAACGGACATGGGATCTATTATAAAAGACTTTAGATAGCAAAACTATGTAGGTACATTTCATACCAATGTAAACTTTGGTCAGCAATGCTTCTAATAATTTTGTGTGTACAGATAAATACTTTTTTTGATTTATTTCAAAAAAAATATAAAAGTACTTAGAAATAAAGACCTTGTATTAAATTTACTATTTAAAGTAATTAATTATATTTAATTGTACAACATTAATGGATCTATTCTAAAAAAGTTGTTAAAGTTATCTTCAATAAATTAAAAAACATTTTTCAATTAAAAGTCCTGCAATTATGAAGAACTAATAAAGTATTGTATAAGTTCATGGTTCACTTGATTTGAGATATTTTCAATCATACTGGTTAGCAGCTTTGCCCACAGGAATTCAGGATGATAAGCTTACAATTTTAAGTATTCATAAGAACATAATTAAAATCAAAATTTTGCTTTTGTGGTCAAGTTGCGGGGCGACGAGACACAGGTTTAAACTAAGCCTTATAAGCCAATTTCAGTAACTACAAAGTTGTGTTGAATATTTGAATAAATACCAAAAGATTTATTTAGGTTTAATGGATTGATAAAATGACATTCAACGGGTATTTTTAAGTATGCACAAGATATTTGTTTTTCTACTTTATATTTGTCGTTAAAATAGGTGGTGGATTACACAACTGAAAAAAAACAATGCCTCAAACATAGTTAAATAGCTATATTTGGAAATGTTGACACCAGTTGTACTATCCTGATAGATAAATAAACCATGTATTTCCTATAACAAGAATATAATCTATTCCACAACAGGGTATAATCTAGTCACATCGGGGATATATCGATAAAATGTAACAGTGAACGTAGGCTCGAATACTAAAACAAGTAAAACAAATGCGTAATGCATGAGGGTAGGAAGTGGGAACAAAGGCTCGCAGTAATCCCTGGTGAGAGGTTTCAACAAGCTGTAGATATTTCCCCCACATTCGAAACAATGATTCGAATACACATTTTTTACAGCATACGCAAAGAACAGCTAAGATTTCGTAAAATTAACAGACTCCCGACCCAAGGTCGTAATAATGCCCTACATAATATTCCTTTTGAGACTTATTCGCACTCAAAAATTCTTAACTCTGAAGAAGGAAAAAGAGCTTCTAAACAACATTATATCGTAACTTCAAACAAAGATTTCCATTTCGCGTGTTCCGTTATGGGACCGACTACCCTCTGCCAATGTTACCTTGGCAATATTTTTGCTATAAGAAAATTACCAACTTAAAAATAACAAAACAGCAATTTTCTACTAAACTGTGCAAAACAAAAAGCTCATTCAGAAATTATTGTAAATTATTCAGTTACATGCATACCACTTAACCAAAAAGCTTGGTTTTAGGCCAATCCGTTGCATAAACATTTTATTTGTTGAAAACACTTCAGCGAAACGTTCTTGACTTGAACCAATTTCCTTATTAATAATCATATGCTTCTTATACTTTGGCAAGGTATGAACAAACATACGAAAATGGTTTACGTGACGTCATAACTAAATGAGTGCCTACTCGGGGGTAGAATGTAAAATAAAAGCCTTGGAGAATAATTCCACTGAGTTAGGCTTTCAACCTGCCTAATTTTATTATTTACCATACCTGAAATGTTTTTATAGCGGCCATTAAAATGACTGAAACCCGGGCAGATTTCATTTGGTAATGTAATAAAATAACAGATGGTTGCTTGGAATACTTAGTAAATATTAAATTTTATGCGTGACTTTAGGAATTAGCTATATAAATAATATGAGATGATTCAATATCTAATTAATAATTGTTGATTAAAATAGATTATTATGATATACCGTAAATCTCATGAAAGAAAACTTGGAAGTTGTTTAAAATAATTAATTACCTATATGACTATTCAAAAGGACTGCTCTCATTATTTTGTTTATTTGAACCCAATTTATAATTAACTATAATGGTTTATCGAAATCAATTTAGGTAATGGTATGTAAATCTCTAATGCAAAAGCAGAAATGTTAGTTGTTTTAAATAATAATTAATAGTAACATTTAATAAAGGGACAGTTCAAGTTATGTTTTGTATTTTTCTATTCACTCGCTAATGCAAATTTCTACTGCCATTTGACTTGGGGGGCTGAGAGTGTTATAAACTTAAGAGTAGACAAATAATCAGAAAGCTTCAAACTGCTGTCAGTTATCCATAAAAGATAACCATATGATGCTGTCGTGGGATATTTTTTATATAATTTTAAGGATAACATTTCCGTTCCGTTATACATAATTTCTGTGTAATCATTAAGGTTACACACGCGACAAAAGCTTAAAAAATGGAGTAACTTCTCCCGTTTTACCAACATTTCCCTTCACTGCTCTGCTCCTATTGATTGTAGCGTGATGAAAAGTACCTTTACTATAACCAGCTCAGGGGTATGCAAAATAATTGTATCTAGTTTCGTTAAAATCCGTCGAGTAGTTTTTGTTTCTAGAACGGTTATACAGACAGACAGACACAAAAAATTTACTGATTTCATTTTTGGCATCAGTATCGATCCCTAATCACCCCTTGATACTTAGTTATTTTGGAAATATATTTCATGTACAGAGTTGACCTCTCTAAAGATTTATTATAAGTATAGACTAGCCCTCCACCCTCGGCTTAACTAGGCGATAAAACATGCGATTCTGTGATATCTTTCGCAGACTTGTATTGGTGATTTTTTAAATTGGTACAATAGAACAGAAGACTAACATCTAAATTAACAAACGTTTCGTCATTATTAAAATAGGTGTTTATTTTATTTTCCAATATTTAAAGGAAGATTTTAATTAGTCTGAAATTCCAGCAAGTTTTGAATAAAACAATCGCAACCTGCCCGACCCTGTCAGTTTGCGAACTCCAACAATTACATGAAACCAAGTTCAGTTTGTGGAAACTAAATTCTTAGGAGGTAATTAAGTGAATCAAATGAGGACTAGCTGTAGAGGTTATATTAGATTACGGGCAGTTATCACCAGTTTCTCGGGAGTTACTCAGGGTCTAGATTCATCGGTAAGTACTAAATATCCTAGTGACAGTGTTTGATCAATACTAGACAGTACACGTCTTGCTTGAAGATTTTCTTCGCACAGCCTGGGAAATATTAAAGAACATTTTTACTAAGTTAAAATTTTGTTTTAACAGCAATAATGTAGTTGTGAGTATAAATCAATAAACAATCTATGTTGATCAGTTATCAATCAATTAGTATCGATTTAGTTGTAGAATTACGAATTTAGCGTTAAAGTTCAGCTAACAGCGTTGTTAAAAGGCGGGGATTTCAACGTCAGATGCCATTTTGGTATCTGGAATTGCACCGTAAAATGGCAGTAATTAGCGTTCCATTAAGCCATTAACTGGATCATAATGGAAAGCTTGGACATGTCGAAACTGTGTTTTAAAACTAGTTTATTCGTGAAACAAGATAGTTACTAATTTATGCATAGTTAGAAGCTCTTGACTATCTCTCAGAGCGAGTGAAGATCTTATCGTATTCTATTCCTAGAAGTTACAAATATAAGCAAAAACAAAGCACGTCTTTAGTACTTTCTATCACTTTTGTATCTCTAATATTTTCCGTAAATATATTGAGCTCTACTTTTCTTCGGTCGATTTCTGTTGACCCCTTGACGGCCTTTGCAGCTTCATCAGGTAAGGGCGAGCGCGCTATAGCGTAATGAATTACTTGATAAGACTAAAGATATCTACGGTTTTCAATTTGAACATTTCTTGACATTGAAACAAAGAAGGTCATGCCATAAATTACAATAATTATGGAAGAATTAATATTTGTCAGGCATATTTTGGGACGACGATGAATAGGTATGTTTTTATTACATACTTAGTATAAAGCAAAGTCGCTAATCGTATTTGTTTGTCCGCTATCTTCTTGTAAATTACTGAAGGGATTTTTATGTGGTTTTGCCCACCCTTTAGGTAACTTTTTCACTTAAATTTGTAAAGGAGAATGGGCAAAAATGATTTCATTCATTTTTGCCCATTCTGGGACCACACTCCAATAACATTAAGATACGAGTATAAGCCGTTGAAAAGGTCTTTTCAATTGAAAAAGCTAATGCTATGACAGCTTTGTTGTGTAAGCGAGATTAAAATCACGTAGGTATAAATATATTAAACATAACTAAACTTGAAAAGTAGTTATTTTTATATTTTTCATTTGTTTCATAACTCAAAACGGACAGTTGTAATAACAAAGCTGCCATAGCAATAGTTGTTCCTATTGAAGAGACCTATTCGACGACATATATCTTATTGCTATTGGAGTATTGTCCCATTTTGCCCATTGTCCTTTGGATTATCTTTTAATTTGATTTTTTCACTTAGCAAATATTCAATATTTGGTGAGGTGACAAGTCGACTAAGATTACACCACTGCCAAGTGTGGGCGGGTAACTATATTCATATGTATTTATGAAGACACGCTCTGGTTATGAGGAACCTTTCTTCGAATTCGAATACAGCAATATCATGTTTCTCTCACTTAGGTTAGATAGTCCATAGTTAAAGTCAGTCTTGAACTAAACTCGTTGTAATAACCACCTGGACCAAACGTGTGTAGTCTCAGCTCTACGACTAAGCCAGTTAGTCGGTGGAGCGAGTCGTTTCGCTTTAATTGAGTCTGGATGACCCCCATTTGTGGTTGGATAGGTGAGACGCACATACTAGCAACGACCGGTCGCCAGTAACCGCGATGCTTTACTTAAAGCACACAGATCATATGCAAAGCAACTGAGCAAACTTTTGAAGCTTTTGATTATACATAGCTTGTGAGGTTACTTTTCAAATATGTATTTACGGGGTTCTAGATTAAGTTAAGGTCTAAAATAGCTAAAAATATTATTGATAAAAACTTTTCGTTGTGTTCGTAAAGTGACTTTAGTAGCTAAGTACAAGTAATTTTTTTAACCTTTTTTACATATTAGTTCGGTTCATTACATTGCTGGAAGCAGCGATTGCTATATCACCCATATAAACTCTAGTGATTCGATAGCCAAGCTATTCCAATCTGTTTTTGTAAGTTATTGAAGACAAAGTTTAAAAACGAATCATCTATGGCTCCACAAACTGTTATCTACGTGGGTATCTGTCTGTCTATTTCAGTCCGGCACCCATTTATTGGTTGTGTAATGGTTGTATAACAATGCAGTTTATTGATCAAGCAGCCCTTCCAGACGTTTTACTTCGTAGTTGCTTGGTCGATTGGAAAAATATCTATAAACGTCAGTTAGGTACGGTTAAGTTATCGAAGGATATTATTCAAGTTAATTTATAAATGGTCCGCTATAACTTACAGTAAGTACGAAGGAGGTTAAACTTCATCAACATCGGCTACGTGACGGTTTAACATAAAACCATGTCAATCGTTATTGTTAGTCGAATTCCCCCGGTGCGGGGTGCTAAACTTTTATAACTCGAGTTCAGAGCGAGCGCCGCCGCAAAGTTTGCCACACCGCGCCGCATTGTCAGTCACTAACGGGAGGGTTTACACAACTTTCTGTCGTAAATGTTTGAAGGATATACGTTTGTTATCGGTTCCTATAACGTCTTTGTTATCAGTTACTTCTTATCGAAACATGATTTGAATAACTGGGAACAAGTTTTATGTATATCACTTTATGCTTGTCGCGTTGTGATTTATTGGCAATTTTAGAGAGGCTCGAAGGCGGTTCGGCGACTTACTTACTTATTTATCTTAAAAGGGTTGCCAGTGACAAACTGAATTATCATCAATAAAACATATCACGTGGGTTCAGAACTAGGCCGCATAGTCACCAACTGTACCTTTATGTTTATATACCAAGGAGCTAGACTTACTTTACGAGGCATCCATCTATTCTGTTCGAATTGACCCGCCTGATTTATTAATGAGGTGCTCAGTTGAGTTAATTTAGTTTTGGAATCGACAAGACAGGTTTTTAGGCCGTAATCTGAAAATCTTTGTACAATAAAATAAGTTTGAATTCCCTTGTACAGTTTAAGTCTTAAATAAGTAATGGATGTAATTCAATATGTATCAAATCCATGCTCGGCTTGTGCAGTAACGTGTTAATATTCCATTCATGCTCCGGTGTACTCGGGCAGATTTAGCTATTTATGCGAGCAGTAGTAGCAGTTGTTATGTTTCATGCAAACAACGGTAATTAGCTTAATGCAGTTACGTCACTAGCAAAGAGCTTGCGAGCTTTGTTGCCACAACGTTGTCTAAACACAAAAAGAAATCCAAAGAAAATGAAATGGAAAAAGTTTAAAAAGATTTCCATGGTAGATGTGTTGCTGCGTTAAAAAAAAGATATTTTTTAATTACTTGGGTGTGAGGTGTCGTAAAGGAATCAAGGGCCATTAACGTTCAAGAGTTGCGGGATACTTTTGAATAATGAACAAAACAAACGCCATTATTTTGATGTATTTGCGTCAGGGTGGCAGGAGGGGGCACCTACCCACATTGTAGGACCTTTTCGTAAATCTCTGGTCTACTGTCTCTTCTATGCAAATCGTCTTTACGTGGCTTGTTGCTTATTTATTCATTCCGCGGGAAAGCTGTATTAAGTCCTGTGAAAATTGTAAGACATTGTGGCGGCGGAATGTTTCGTCATAAATAATGCAAAGTCAGGCGATTGTGTGAATAACAGAAATATACTCGTTCGCTCATGTAGAAGACCAAAAAAAAATTCTTATTTTATTTAAAAAAATAACATTTTTCGTTCTAATTTCATTAAAACTCAGTATTGTGAGAACCCACTAAATAAAAAGCAAATAAAAGTACATAATTCAATTTGTATCGTTCAAATATTGTAACATAAAGACGTGTACTACTTTATATTTTCAGCGTATCCATTAGCTGAAAATCGATACCTACTCTGAAATCGTGAGCTCGTGTAATTACCGAGCTTTTAACATTTTAAACTGAAATGTATTTTGCATTTAAAATTTTGTTTCCGCTTTATATTGAACTACTAGTCAATCCTATAGAACGCGTGAATCTGATTTAAAATGTCTGACATCCTTTACTTGATGTGTTTCTTAAAATCTGTAAAACTCTATCAAAATCTGTGCAACCACATTTTAGATGCAATGCGATTGTAAATGCTTTTTTATCGTTACTAAAAGTTTGTTTCACATAGTTGCTAATTGATTTACAATCAACTAAGTAGCTGTTTACAATCCGACAATCAACCAAACTAAAAACAAAATGTCTTAGGCCCAATTGCAGGGAACGTTTTAACTTGGGGTTAGCTAACTCAGATTTTAATGGCGCCACTATCGATTGTAATAAGAAGTAGTTACAATCGATGGTGGCGCCATTTAAACCTGAGTTAGCTAACCCGAGGTTAAAACGTTCCCTGCAATTGGGCCTTACTGTATTAAGCTTAATTTATTATTTATTTTACCCAGTTATTACTTGTCTACTCTCCAATTTGACATCGACCAATTGCTGCTATACTGTGTTATACTCTTGACGTGATATTAAATCTAAATCACTACGTTGTAAAGTTTTGTGACTGAATTTTAAATCATCATTACATACATAGTATAAATCCAAGTCGCTAATTCTGTCTGTTTGTATGTTTGTCCACTTACTCCTCCCAAACTACGTAACGGATTAAAATACAGTTTTCGCCATCTTTTTGGGAATTTATTCATTTAAATTTGTAAATAAAGAACATTCAGAAAAACTTTTATTTAGTTAGCTGAAATTCGATGTTTAGTGAATAAGTCGGCCAAAATTACACCATTGCGAAGCGTGGACGGGTCGCTAGACAGTTTATAAAATCGTCTACCTCCTACATGCTATCTAACGAGAATAAAAGAAACTGATTTTGTATTCTGAGAAAGAGGTCAGTCCTACTCGAAGCCTACGTCCCAGACTATATGTGACTGAGACTGGAATAATCTAGATGTTAATTGTATTTTCAATTCAAATTCCTACGAAATAGTAATTCCTAGAGAAAATTTTAATGAACGGTTCAGATTCAAAGACAGTTGGATTTAAAATTGTAATACATATTTATCACATTTCTTACTTGGCTTACATAATATTTTAAAGGTCTTTAATGAAAGTGATAGGCTATCATTTTATATAATAATGATATACTAGTAGACAAATTATCTTATCTGTAAATGTCTGTATAAAGAAACAAATAAGAAAGGTTATTTTGAAGCCGTGCAGTATAACTATGGAATTCAAACAGTATTATCAGACTAAATATCCATGTTTCGTTCATTTTTATAGTTTTAGTATATCAACTAGATACGTTTTATTTATCTCCGTATAGGTGCTAAGGGAAATATGTAAATGGTAGCAACAATGTTCCCAAAACGGTTTCTCCCAGCTCGGGGCGATTGCCTGCAACAACGATTTCCGGGAATGCGGAAATTATCTTTCTGATTTCTCTGAAATACATGATTTTTTGTTTTCTTGCGGAATAAAGTTGGATTTATCTTTTATCACTGAATTTTATAAGACGTGAAACATAATATCTCGAAAATAGAAACTCTCAATTTTATTACGATGTTATGATGGGAGTGCTCAAGAAACTGGGATGTAAAGACGTCGAGGGTAGGTATCGATTAAGATCAGCGTGTAACAACCATCGATATCACTTGATTCTCAGCAACCCATACTTGGATGTCGTAGGGATCAACCGTTTATGCGAGAAAAGACAATTTGCCTTTTTAAACGATGAACAGAACAAGTTTTTGACGAGGGAAAAGTATTATAGGTCACCATTTATCCGATAATGTAGAAGAGGGATCCCGACCCTTGTTAGATATTGTTAGCTTACAGAGATCGCCGAAACGAAGACATGTTCGAAGAAATATTGTAAAGAATCTTTAGATAAGTATTGATAAATATTGTGGGAGCGAGAAAAATAAACATCAATCAACGTTCGATAGAAATTGAACGAATGATGTATAACGCTAACATTTGTAATATAATGATCGGAGACGAAGAAAACATGAATTGATGATTATTATTACGCACTCGTTTAGATAATTTATCTTTATTTTATTACACGATTATAAAACAAATACATTATATGTGTATCATTTTATAAACGTAAAATTATTACGTTTATAAAATGATAATGCCTTTTGCAAAAACTAAGGTTCTACACTAAATTTTGCAAAACGTTGAAAATTAAGCGTTGAGTTCAAAAGCCCCAACAGCTCCCGCGACTAAACTACAAATTCAGAGCCCACTTGTGGAGCTTATGACAACATATTTTGCAAAGTTGGTGGCGCTTCCTCTAAACAATTAAACGTTTAACAGCGTCCGGCGCAGCCTGATGCCCACGGAACCGGAAACACAAACATTTAACTATGCAGCTGCCAACATTGAATTAATACTAGTTTCCTCTTCAGGAATATTGCTTTTAAATGGAGCGTGTGTGAGAGAAACTTGTGTTGATGCTGCCTGTAGATAGGCGTATTGCCGCAGGTGGGTGCTTACATTCCTTATGGCAATATTATTCGATGCGTAGGATATTGTTGAAGAAGCTAAAATACATTTTCATTCTTTCCTCTTTATGTCTTAAATCAACTAAGTCAGCAATACATTTCCCTTCCCTGAATCATTATAACGGAATAAAAAGGATGTAAACAAAACAGAAAAGCTTCCAAGTCAGATTGCCGAAGACAGTTCAATTGCCGTTTATCCCATAAAGTAGTGATGACTCCATGTAACCCCAACACGGCATGTTTCCAGCGAGGGCAATACTGACACACTACCAGCAATAGCTTCCGTTACTCTAGAGATAGCTTTCAGTAAAATATAAAGGGTTTATTTCAGATTTCCGCGTCTCATCTCGACTCTGTCGTATGTTAGTGTCATCTACGCTGTAAGCCGACATTACTCTTGTTTACATTTGATCACGCGTTCTTCGTTTCCAAGGAAAATGTAGGAAACATATAACAAATGTTCCATTGTTTTAGTTTTGAAATCGCTGGAAACGGAATCTATGTGTGTAAATAAATGTTGACGTTAATAAACTGAAATTGAATGGCTAGTAGAAATTAAATTAATAGATGATCGTATGTGTTTTCGTTAACCAAAATAACTATTTGGTCACAAATAATTGGATTAATCTTATTAATTGGAAAATAATATTGTGGATTTCCAATGCAGTTCTCGGCTTATTTGAAAGCCTAAATTTGAATATAAACACCAAACCAAACGTTATAAAGCTTATTTATCTTGCAGAGTTGACTTAATTAACAAAATCGACATTTTAAAGAGCTAATTGCCAGTTATAAAAACTTTGTCTGTTATTTATTTAAATGGATTCAAAATGTTGCAAGCTTTAATATAGTTGATTTAACCTGAATGTGAAGCTTACGAAGTACGACCGCAACTTATTTGTTCCTGCTCAAGGGGCGAGTAGGTTTTGGATATAAATGCCCTTCCAAGGGCCAAACAGAAAGGGCTTTATTATACTGAAGGGTTCTCAGAACTAATTGTAGGGTATGTCTTTCAAACTTATTAGGCTGAATTCAAAAGATGACTCTTGATTAGCATTGGGTTCATTTCACCGGCATTTACTTAACATTACATTTATAAGGTGTTTAAGTCGATTTTAATTAAAACAATAAAAGTAGGCTACCTTCTCGGATAGCGGCTATATTTTTAACAGAGACCAGAATAGCCATGTCAAATCAATAAGAAATAATACAAAATAAAGGCAAAACTAATTGAAATGTATATTTTCATATACTTTATAATTTTGATTAACTTCCGAAACGAAGATGTAATGCTATCTTAAAGTGGTTCCTGTTAAAAATAAATGCCTTCTCTTAGGTAGAAAGACAAAGAAAATTGTTTATCTATACTTATAATAAATCTGTAGAGTGGTCAACTCTGTATATGAAATACCTATATTTCCAAAATAACTATCAGGGATCGATACTGATGCCAAAAATGCAATCAGTAAAATTTTGTCCGTCTGTCTGTCTGTATAACCGTTATAGAAACAAAAACTACTCGACGGATTCTAACAAAACTTGGCACATTTATTTTTCATACTCGAGCTGGTTATTGAATACTTTTCATCACGCTACAATCAATAGGAGCAGATCAGTGTAGGGAAATGTTGGGGAAACGGGAGAAGTTACTCAATTTTCGCAGCTTCCGTCGCGTGTGCAACCTTAATGGTTAAAGCTACACAGAAATCATGTATTACGGAAATGTGGTCCTTAAAATAATATAAAAAATATCCCACGACAGCATATGTCTATCTTTTATGGTTGACTCACAATAACACATGTAACTCCCGATAGCTTACAATTCGAAGCTTTCTGATTATATTTGTTTACTCTTACGTTTCTAACACTCATAGAAATCGGTATAGGAACACCAAAGTTATACCTGTAGGGTACTTTTTACTGCGGGAAAACTTCTCATTCCCACGGGAAACCGACTTCCACGCGGACAAAGACGCGGGCGGCTAAAAATAAAAATAGATCCGTTGCAATGAAAACCTGCGGCCCACAGTTGAAATTATATTTAAATATTTAATGTAAAACAAGCGTGGGTTTAAAATTGAAATTGATCTCTATAATAAAATATAATTAATAAATAATAAAATAATATTAGTAGTACAATCAAGACGAGGTGTTCCAATTTAAATGGTTAAATATAGCCGTGGCTGTATAAGCTCATAAAATAGGCGCCAAACAATTCTTAGAAATGTGATTAGTAATTTAAGGATTTCATGACATGTTCTCACTGTGTTTGTTTATTTCCTCGTTGGAAGGCATACAATTATTTAAATCGTAATACAGCAATAACGAACGTAACGTAACGGTTTGGTAACAATTAGCTTGTCTGGCTACACCCTTCCGCCCTCACTGCGCCCCCCACGTTAAACCTTCGGGTTTCGTAATTCGATCGTGTGTTCGGTAAAGCCTAATTAACGTCGACGCAGGTGACCATGCTATTTACATACATAAACACATCTTGCCCAATAAACAAGGAAGACCAGCAGAAACAAAAGTAAATGGCCAGCGCTGTTTGTTTTATTTTAAATTCAAAGCCGAACTGCGGTTACTGAAAGGTTTTCTGGGTACGGGTTTATTTGTATCGGTACGCGGCAACGTAGATTTATTTTGATATAACTAAAATTCGCTGTACGCTAGAAACATGTTGCCAGTTCGCAGTTTGTGAATCCGACGAAAAGGTTTGTCGGAACATAACTGTAGGCATGCTCTTGTCGCCTGTCTAGTGGGTGTCAATATGAATGGTCGCCGCTCTTTGAACGAACTTCATCAGTGCCGGATTGGTTCACGGGTCACATGTGACTGAGAGTAGGTGAACGAATGAGTGAGTGAGCGGGACCAGTCGATCCTAATTGAGTTTCCGCACTGGGAGGTCACCAGCCAAACGCCAATTACGAAATTTACTTGGCATTGGGCTCTTGTTACTCCTGCTTATTATCTGGTAATTGATCGTTACGTATTGATAATAACAGAAATTGCAGAGGTAATGTTGGTAATTAAATTGAGTGCGGGATCTCAGAGCGGTCGGGTTAATATAAATGTAGATGTTTTCTTTCTCGAATCGGTGTCTTTATCTACTAATGAATCTTTAATTGCTAGGACCCTGACACATACAAATACTGTTATTTACGTTTTTTCCGTTGTTTATGCTGTTGTATATAAAAAAAATGAAGATTTCGCAAAATTAATTAAGTCAGTTTTGATTCTCTGGCGAATGTCAAAATATGCATTTTCCGTAAAAACAGCAGCAAAAGAAAACGTTAGACAGTAGAAAAAAGTACTCGGACATGGTAGTGACCTAACAAGGGTTTTTTTACTTTTGAAAGTAAGGAACTCTTAAACACCGACCTAGCATTATCCATTGTACAATCCGACTTTCGCTGGAATATCAAGAGAAATATCGAGTTAGCAAATGGCAACAATTGCCTTCAGTAAACATTTTCTACCGTCTGTACTTATTTCAGATTGAGTTTGGCCTCAGGCACCATCGGCTGACACCTCTTATATAAGCAATCCTATTTTATTTACAAATTGATCACTTTTACTGCCAAGATTAATTTATTATTCCAGGAATAATAGGTGTTGAGTCCAAAATGAAATAAGGAAACATTTGGTTTTATTTAATCGTGTTTTCATCGAAACCAAAAAAAATATGTATAAAGAAGCTTGTAGTTTAGCTCATATTACAAGACTAGTTGCCGCCCGCGGCTCCGTTCAAGTGGAAGTTGGTTTCCCGTGGGAATGAGAATTTTCCCGCGGTAAAAAGTACCCTATGTCCTTTCCCAAGTTCAGTTCTTTCTTCATACCAAATTTCATCAAAATCGGCTCAGTAGTTTAGGCGTGAAAGCGTAACAGACAGACAGACGGACTGACAGACAGAGTTACTTTCGTATTTATAATATTAGTAGGGATAGGGACAAGATTAATTTATTATTCCAGGAATAAAAGGTGTTGAGTCCAATATGAAATAAGGAAACATTTGGTTTTATTTAATCGTGTTTTCATTGAAACCAAAAAAATATGTATAAAGAAGCTTGTATTTTAGCTCATATTACAAGACTAGTTGCCGCCCGCGACTCTGTTCGCGTGGAAGTCGGTTTCCCGTGGGAATGAGAATTTTCCCGCGGTAAAAAGTACCCTATGTCCTTTCCCAAGTTCAGTTCTTTCTTCATACCAAATTTCATCAAAATCGGCTCAGTAGTTTAGGCGTGAAAGCGTAACAGACAGACAGACGGACTGACAGACAGAGTTACTTTCGTATTTATAATATTAGTAGGGATAGGGACAAGATTAATTTATTATTCCAGGAATAAAAGGTGTTGAGTCCAATATGAAATAAGGAAACATTTGGTTTTATTTAATCGTGTTTTCATTGAAACCAAAAAAATATGTATAAAGAAGCTTGTATTTTAGCTCATATTACAAGACTAGTTGCCGCCCGCGACTCTGTTCGCGTGGAAGTCGGTTTCCCGTGGGAATGAGAATTTTCCCGCGGTAAAAAGTACCCTATGTCCTTTCCCAAGTTCAGTTCTTTCTTCATACCAAATTTCATCAAAATCGGTTCAGTAGTTTAGGCGTTAAAGCGTAACAGACAGACAGACAGAGTTACTTTCGCATTTATAGTATTAGTAGGGATTAAAGTAGCTATTGCTTAGCTTAGACCGTTTTAACGTCGCCAACTATTAAACACAGAGCACTGCTAACTTTAAACAGAAAATAGCTGTTCCTGAGTTAAAGGAAATAGCTTCGAATTGAGCGCGGAAGCTCACATCACCGTAGTTAAACGCCTGTGGAGCCGCAATTTGCGTCTTCAGACGAATTCGACTTAAAAAGCCCGAATTCAAGAGAACGGCCTCTACATTCTTGCTGTAGGTTGTTAAATACCTTCTCACTGCAAGTGGAGGGCTCGTTTTCGGGTCACCGGAGAACGAACGCTGTAAACCAAAGGGTTAACTCTCACGTAAATAAACAGATATTTATTATGTTGGGTTTGTGGTTTACGGGAGATCGGGGACAAATTCATGTTTGTTGCCCGAGATAGAGATAAACGGGCGTTATTTTAAACGTATTTGTTACGTATTTCCTGAACCATAAAGTCTCGTTTGCCAAAATTTAAAATATAATTCATTGCTTTCCTACATGAAACATCCTTTTGATCTATGGAAATCTTTTTGTTCATTTCATACACAATGTAGACTAATTGGACAATAGGAAAACTTTCGAAGTCGGGCAGACAAGTTTGTAACGTTTCCAAACAAGCTGGTATTATGTTATCAAAGTGTGTGTAAAAGTTTTAATTTCAGTACAAATTGGTCAAGCAATTGCCCTTTCCGGGGAAAACTTTTACGTTAGAAAAATTAATAGATACCAGTGGTGTTAACAAAAATATATGATCGTCTTTAAAAGCATAAAATCAAATTAAATTATGTAATGTAATCTTTTAATAGAAAACGTAGGAGAAAATCTAATAAAATACATACAGTATTTGTGTATATAACTAAACAAAAGACTACAAATGCGAATGCATAAGGAAACATTCTGAAACTACATAAATATTTCTAGTGGTTGTTTATCTTTACTATCCGGGCTGGGAGGCAAAAGTTTGTTTTAGGTTTGCGAGGTCGACTACGTGTCATGCGATAAAAATACAGCCTCCGTGCTCGAGATAGATATTAGAAACATCCCTGAAACGAAGGACCTGATAGATGGTAGACTAGCGGGGGTGAGGGCGGGGCAGGGGGCTGCAGAATACAGGGAGAGGGGGAGAAGCCAGCCAAGCGTGAGCGCTGCCTCGTTTGCCTTCGACGTTCAATTTGCTTGCCGGCTCATCTCGGCTAACTCGTGACGTAGTAAAATTTATTTTTCACCGAGAAACTGATAGTAAGAAGGTAGATCTCCATGATGCAGCGAGGTACGACGTGTTGGTTTAGCGTTCGGAAAGAAATATGCACCGAAGTTGAATTCGAAAAGAAACCTAAAAGGAGTACGGAAAAGTTGTACTAGGATTATAAATATTAATAGATACCAACTATTACAAGGAAACGTTGCAAAGCTTTAAAACTTAATGAAATAAAGTTTTTTTATAACTTGAAGCTTTGAGTATAATAAATTAAGATGTTCAATGGAAAAAGTTAATCTAAAATTCAAATTTAGATTTTTGGACAGTTTAATCAGGGCAAACGATCTACTTTAATGCCATTTTATATTTATTTCTAACACAGCTAACGTGATAAGTCGTACGAACGGATAAAAAAATAAGCCGTACGGTTTATGGCGAACATGAATATCTGACGTTTCTGTGTGCAGAACAAAACAAATGAAAGTTGGACATATATTTTTCATGGCCCCTTGGCTCTTTGTAGCATTTATTTATTTAAGGCAGAGCATGGTGAAGGAAAGTGAGTAAATACGACGCCACCGTTATGGCGTTATGGCCGACATTTACTTCGATATGAAAAAGGTTTAATTTACAATAAAAATATTTACAAAAGCTCGGCAGCACCAGTTTGTATTTTTAAGCTTTTTGGTTTTGTTTTTGTAAAATGGATCCTATGGATGTATAGATTTCAATTAATTAATAGAATACGAAATGGAATTGTCTCTGGCAATATAAACAGAAAACAATTCACAATAAACAAAAATTGATAAGCTGTTGAACTATTGAAGAAACTAGAAATACCCACTACGTAGGCGATAAGAATATTTATAAAACTAATTTAGTTTCCTCAAAGTTATTAATAGAATATTAACCTCGGTTATTAATAAAGTAATGTAATTACTGGTTAAAGCTCCATGGAGGGTTCACGGATTATGCAAGCAGCCGTAGTGGCCCCGCCGGTAGCTGAGATGAAAGTTCACTGAAATTCAGTACTTCCGCCTGAATGTGTAATGCTTCCTTTATGTTTGATTTGTAGGGCTGATATAGTCAATTACCTCTCGTATAATGATAGAGTATGCTTCTTTTATGCGGTGTTGAATATTTTGTTGTGGTAGGTAGTTATAGTGTTCAGATTTGGAATAATATTTCGAATTTAAGATGTATTTTAATTTGTAAAGGTGTTTTGTATTTTTTTAATATGTCTGCGATTCTTTACAGAAAAAAAAGAAAGGTCTTTCAAACTTCCGTCCAATATAAAACAAACTCGCATTACCAACTACAACTCAGTAATACGCTTCCAACAAACGAGATTCTCCGTGCAACCTTTTAAAAGAAAGTTCTCGAGCTCGAATCCGAAGTGCAAAGATAACGTCCTTACAAAATAGCTGCTATTTCAAATAGCTGTGTGAAACAGCATGAAAAAGCAATGTCTGAAGCGGCCACGGAGCGAGTAATGAGCCACCAACTTACCAACACAAATATAACAACAGCGCCACCTAGTGGCAGCTGTTGGAAACAAACAACCGAGCTCTCACCTTTGTTCTCCGCTTTTTACCTCTTAAACAGAATATGTAAACGCACATTGCAGAATTAAAAATAAACTAGCAAAACAAATTAAATGTATTTAATTATTTACACTATTTCAGTAAAAAAATAGTGTCTCATTTGAACGAAACAACTTTACTAAATTGGAAAAGAAAAATAAACAGCAAAAGAAGTAATTTCCAGAACCTTTGCCAGCCTCGAAATGTCTTATCAAATTCAATTGCCTATTTCCAAGTTTTCTCTGAAAATAACACGAAATTGTTTTGTATATTAGTTTGGGTTATTCCTTATTTATAAATGAATAGACGTTAAAAACATAAATGAGAAACAAGTTATAAAATGTATTTTTTAATAACATGAAATTGGGATCACAAGGTTAAATTTAATTTCTTTTGACTTAATTTGCGGCTTACTACTTATAATCAAATAAATACTTAGTTATGACTTATTAAATAAAATTTTACCTTAATATTGTAGATAGTAAAATGTTTTTTTTAGTACGAGTCGGTTTCAAAAGAATCACTTAACTAACCTAAAATTTACCTTTTTAACCCAACATGCACTGTTGGTTGTTTATTTATATTATAAAAGTAAACATTTATGTTTATACAAAACAGTATATATTATGCCTCCGTGTCTATCGACCTTCGTCGTATTCGGGTTTCACAAAATAAACACGTCGGAGTCGTAAACTTACGATGAAAATAGCCTTTCTACAGGTTTTACATAAAGGTTTTTATGGCCAAGATAAAAGGTTAAGCTGAAATGCCGTTTCCAAAAGTACGAATCATAGCTACATTATTTTTTAAACGTGGCTTTTATAATTAATATCAACCATAAATTCGTTTGAGAAACCCACGAATTTCAGATTTATTAACCACTATTTTCCGCGGTACTTTGTGTTAAAGCGATAATAAAAATTGGCAGTGGATGGCCTCAATGCAAAAGCACTCAATTTTGTAGAACGGGTTGTTATTTCAGTCCCCTCGTCAATATTGCCCTGTAGACCGAACATACTATCCCAATAGACATTATAGTTATATTCGACTGTACGGTTAACGGGTTAAGCTTTTAGTTTTTTTTGACACTAGTTGATTTTTAATACATCAGTCATGGCCTCTGTCAGAGCAGTTAAAATATGAATTGATATTTACAGTATACCACTAAAAGCTAGACTAACGTGCCAACTTCACTGCGTGTCAACGACGAATAAATTACCGTTACTTATATTCTAGTATTTATCTATTACCAAAAAGTATATTTTAATTGAAATTCGCTCAATAGTTTTGCTTCAAACCCAACTAACACAAACCCTTACAAATATTGCCATCATATCCCTATGACTCATACTTCTACGATGTGACTTGGTCACAATATTCGCACCACGACAATGTTATTAGATCTGCTGGTTTATCTCACGTAATAATCTGTCCGTCGCCTTCCATTAATCCCTTGACGTGGTTCGTTCCCAAGAACAATGCTCAAGAGAGCAGCAGCAGGTGTATGCCAACATTACAAGATTACCCGCCACAATGTGTTGTAGCTCGGGTTACAACGTGCCAACATAACGACGTGAAATATATTGAAACATTGAACTGAGCTTATAATATGGTATTTGTGAGATAGTGTTATGTTGTTCACTTTCGTTATAGTTTCATTGTCGGCAGAGATACAATGTGTTTGTGGTTTACAGCGTCGGACATTATTAAACAATATTTGTTTTTCAGAAAAGATGCTGTAGTGTACTCTAAGTTTACTTGTTTTGTTTTTCATTAGTCTTGAAATTAGTGAACTTTTGAAATTTGGTTCTGAAAAAAACCTTTTCTACCTGCTTATTGCGTATTTTGTAAAAGTTCGATTCCTTTTAGAAATCTTTGTTGTCATGAAAAGGTTTATAACACTTGTACAAGGCCTGGCCTGAGCGGCTTATTGGCTGCTAATAGAACGGCTTCTTTACGTGTGAATAGAATTCGCATTTTTGCATGAACGGAGGCTTTAGAAGCATTCTCTGAACTTATTGCCTGAATATTGGATCTGACTGTGAAAGAGGGTAGTTGAATTTTTATCGCGTTTTTATCTCAGTTAAGCTCGAAACGGCACCAGCGTCGGACGTCTGCGAAACTTAATAAAGGACTTAATCCTCGGCGTTGTGTAGAGTTAACAGCGTTAATACTTTTACGTCTGTAATAAAAATTGCTCGCAGTTTATTCACACAATTTAATATTTCTCATGTAAGTATTAAAGAAGTTTATCTTGTGAACAGAAACATATTGAGATTTCTTGACTTAATGAGATTTTTGGAATTTGGATTTAAAATATTAGTCGGTTTTGTAATCCTTGATTTTTTAACATGCCTAAATATAGATCAGTAACTCAAATAAATTAAAAAATCCTGCGTATAATAATCATAAATAAAAAAAAAACATTTTGATCGCCTTGTCAATGAACGGAAAAACAGATTCACATCGGTTCATCCGGTTAGGAGTCACATAAGTCAGAACACAATACCTATGTCATCCTACTTCTAACTCTTCTTTGCCCATCAGTCTAAAAAAATCTTTAAAATTTTAAGTTCTGGTACTTCAAATCTGTATACTACATCATACTTCATCACACTACTTAAACAATCCAAGCACAACGTTAATTGAATAACCTGTATCACCGGTATAATCTGCACCCACTTTGAAACTCTAGCGCGCTTAGTTCTAGAAATAAGAGAGGTATCTGACAACTATGAAATGTTCTATAGTGCAAGTCTAGATAAGTTGCCGCGATAAAACTTCGACAAGCCGGGTTTTGCCGTCAGCGCCACCTGGTGTCAAGTTTAGCGACTGAAAAAGTTGACAGTCCAGTAAAAGTTCCCTTTGAGATGAAAATAGAATATTGCTGATTTTACAGCCCGTTGTGCATTGTGACATTTTGTAAAATAAAGTTGTCCGTTTGATATGCAAAATAGTGGGTGGGGATTCATGTCGGTCAGTAGGTTAAAAGAGGGTTACAAATGGTAACTCTTACCATAATTAACTGAATGCTGGTTGTGAAACTGTACAAAAATGACGTTTATTTTAAAATCCGCTAACCCATATTTATTTCATAGTTGTAACTAGCTTCATTGTCTTTATAAAATGTAACCTAGAATTAGCAGCTAGGTACTCTAGACTGGGAGGCTTTGAGCTAAGTGCCCCTAATTACGGCGGGTCTCTTGTAATTTCCCCTGGATATAATAGAACTGAGTCATATTAAGCCGGACTTTTTTAAATAGGAGTATAACGACACGCGCGGTAATAGACGGGCTTTCGTTACGTCTCCTCGGAAGTCGAGTAATGAGAGATTCGTGTTCGCCCGCAGTATGAGGACCTGGCTTAGTCTCCACTTGTTGCAGTGTTGGCTATTTAGTATATTCGTAGGACTATGAGTAGGTAGAGGGACGTGAATAGGAATAGGACTGACTGGGCACTGTCTTAGAAATAAATGTAATACCTATTGTTTTTTTGAATAGAAACAACCAAAATAACTATCAATTAAAATTTATGTAGCCATGTTATATGGAAGAAAATGTTAAAATTACATTTTTATTTATTAAAAACATAACGTTAATAATCGTCCCCTCACACTAGCTAACTATTGATAATCATATACCTAATTTTCGATAAGAATCTTCATAGAAACAGTGTGACGCAAGCAGGGAGGTTATTACGTCTCAATGGTGGCTCGAAAAGTCCATAGCTGTCGATTTGGGCGCGATACCGCTTATAGATCGTCGGGAATTGCCCCGACTCGGTTCATATCGCTGATCGATAGCCCAGATAGCGAACTTCGGGCTTTGTAAGTGATCTTTTGTCTGAGCCTTACCTGATATTTTAGAAACTCTTATACTCAGATTTAACAGTAGGGCGATGTGTGCGTAATTTATGATAGGAATATCAAGTTTCAGTTTGCTTTAATAATAGGTAAAGATTAAGGTATCAACCCATATAAATTTTGTTGCTTGATTTTGATATCAAACTAGACTGTTAATCAAAACGTCTTGTTAATAAATATATAAATGTATACTATTTTGCCACTAGACCTAATTACAGTTAACACATCAGGGGCTACCTTGAAAACAATTAAACATTTAAATATACCACCTGTCCTGTACCAAAATGAAAAATGTTCGGTGCTTGTAAATTACCTATAAATTATAGCCTGTCACTCCAACCAAGGCTAAATAACAAAATTATAACATGTCGAGTGCCGCGGGCCTCACTTTTGGAACCAATTTTAAAAATAAAGCCGTCAGGTGCCGAAAGCTATATTTTGAATAAAATATAAATGTACAGGGAAAGAGTTTGAAGGAAATTTTCGGTGAAGCCCCTGCGGAAAATCATCGAAGCGAGGGTAGAATGAAACCGTAGCTCGTAGACGCTACGTTCGTAGCAAGTGTAGCACAATCAATAACTTGACGAAACAGCTATGGTTTTAACTTAGTTAAAACGTACACTTTGCAAGTCTCTTTTATATATTTCCATTACTTAAAGCTTAATATAAAGAAATCTCTTTATCTTTAGTACCGTTTTTAAAATACTTTAAAGTTTTAATAATAATAGTATGTCGGAGCCATAAATGAACTGCAAGTGACAGGAACCTATATAAAGTGGACTTTAAGAATTTATTATGGATACAAAGTTATCTTTGCGGCATTTGCAGTTATAATATCTGTGTTGTTTTGTTTTAATATACTTCATTATGATACCTTCAATATTAAAGACTATGCAGTTATGAAAAATGTAAAAAAAAAACTTAATATCCTAAAACACATTTTGTTTGCTATTTTTTTTATTAAATGTTTAATTTTCGTTACGTATTTTGTATAAACATATGTTTTCCAAAAGTAGTGTTAAAATTTGTTAGATACTGCTGAAGCTAAAGCTCATTGTTTTTTAAGACGATGTTTCTTTGTTTTTCCCTTAGAAGTAAAAAACAGAAATAGAGTAAGAGTGGGCGATAACAAGTTTGCTGACCATTTAGAATAAAGTACTTGTAGGTGAAGTACCGCATCACGTTCCAATAGTTATGACTCCTTTATTTCTGCTACAAAGTTAGATTGGAAACGCAACAATGTTTATTTTATGCAAAGTAATTTCTCTGTGAGAGGCGTCGGCGATTGAGTTAGTTGCTCGTATGTGTAACTGGTCGTTAATAGTTATAGTTTTAATGTCAAAACGTGGGTTTTATTAGAATTTATAAGGATATGAATGTGAATGCGATTTGTTTATTGATTTATTAATTTTGGGGATAATTTAAAGTTTTTGTTATAAGTTCAAGATTAATTTACGGCCGAAACCAATATTCTACTTACTATAGTTAAAACCTTGGTAATTGGAAACTGCTACTTTTGTTTTTTGTTACGTGTTTCTGTCATTTCCATATAAACAGCTATCTACCATAGTTTATTGCGACGCAAAAACATGGATAAAACGTACTATAGTTACACAAATAACAAGGCGTCAAAGATTAGTAGAATATTGGTATCGGCCGTTAATAAGTTAAAAGCTGTCGTTGATTAGTGAATACACTTTGGAACCTAACTTTTTATTACTTGATGTGTTTTTAATGATAACATACGTAACTTAGAATTAAGTTAGGTTTTCATTCGAATTGCCTCTTTCCCTTCTACATATATTAACTTTAAAACTATTCTACGGACACGAAATGAAATCGATTTTCAACTGATACTATAAGTACGAGTACATTTGTGACTTGTGGCAGTTTTGACACCTCGAGCCCCCAAATAAACTGCCTGTCAAGTTAAGTTATCGATTGTGTCGGGATATTAATAAGATTACAGTTGCCAGGAATTAGGTAATCACCAGTCGTGGAAGCTGCTTTTACAATGAAACGTGATTAAATTTTAAACAAGGGGACTTGATTTGCATAATTGTTTAGTAGCTGATGTTATAGTCTAAACATTTGACTATAAGATCAGCTTACTAAATGGCGTTATTTGTTTTAAACGCCTGTATTAACCAAGTTGAAACATTTCATTTACGTATAATTTGTAGTGCAGTGTAATATAAAATACTAGAGGCCGCTCGCGACTCCGTTCGCGTAGAAGTCGGTTTCCCGTGGGAATGCGAAGTTTTCCCGCGGTAAAAAGTTCCCTTAATTCTTTCATACATATATTTTTGGTTTCTAGAACCGTTTTCGCAGCGCACGCAACGGGAGCCCTCAAGGATGAATAATTTTCCCAGTTTTTTTCCCATTTTCCATTATTTCTTCGCTCCTTATAGTTGCAGCGTGATGTTATATAGCCTAAAGCCTGCCTCGATAAATGGTCTATCCAACACAAATAGAATTTTTAAATTCGAACCAGTAGTTCCTGAGATTAGCGCGTTCAAACAAACAAACAAACAAACAAACAAACTCTTTAGCTTTATAATATTAGTATAGATTTAATGTGTCAACTAAGTTAAAGAATCGTTAATGAAAATAAGCAATATTTTATCAACAATAACAGGTGAAAGTGTCTGCTAAAAGTTCCGTAGTTCTTGTAAAACACTATCGATTTTTTTGTCTGCTCTAAAAGACAAAATAAAAGATATATTTACGTTCCAAAAAAATATAATTGTGATGTATTTTGGTTCTTAAAATGTGATGTTTTCTTACAGAGGTCGTAAAACAGTTCATATATAGTACCGTTAACGATACCCTTCCAAGGTTCCACGACATTGGGCGCGTTATCTGCCCTTTATTAACCCTGAGGGAAACATCCAGAAACTCCGTGAGCTTCCAACAAAACCTTTCATACTAAAATTAACTACTGCCATCTGTTAGCTTTTAGCAGATTAGAAATGTCATTGTATGCAAATGTTCAGCTGCATTTGATATTTGAAAAGCTTCTTAGGGATGTTAATAAGTTTTTCAGTGTTAATCTATTGTATATTTTACGTTTAGATATGTTTTAAGAAACTAATAATGACCTTATATTTATTGTTAATAATATATTTTTTGTTGTATTTCAGGTCATATAGGCGAAGTGGCCGAGAGATTTGCCACCAATAAATAATAGGTAAGCTTTAAGCTAATTCATATTGATTTTGACAAGACTCTTTCAAAAGAAATGAATTTGTAAAGTCTTCTGAGTTTCTGCGAACTTTCCGCAGTCACATAATATAAAATTTTTGAACAAGAAAAATTTTTTTATTATTATCTATGACTATGTTTTATGTTGGTTTTAAGCTTTCTGTATTTAATTAATACGACTGCACTTCCTGAAGCAGCATTATGAATATTCAAACCTTAGAGTGCACGTATTTTAGTGCACAAACTTGCAAAATAAGCTGCTCACGCTTCGCGGCATTACTTTAATAACTAAAAGGTAATAACTTACTAAATTTAAATTTAATAAAGCGATTTAAATGGAACATTTGCATAATTATCGAGTGTGGTGAATGGCGAAAATGAACGTGTTCAACACGTCGAGTGCATTTCAAATAAATGAGCATAAATTTCCCCCTAGAGGAAAGGTGGAACGTTGTTTTTTATGGAAAACTGTCGATGAATTTAAATTGAAAAAGTTTGTGTTTGACTGCGGCGGGTGCTTGTTTGTTTGTGTAACGTTGCCTCTGAACACTTAGAAACTTACGGCTTAAATAGAAACTCATCATAAATTTAAAAATAGTAAAAAAATGTTCTCATTTTCTGTGGTAAAAGAGTTGCGATGCTTCCGTTACACAGAAAGACACAATGATTCACATCGGAACAAAAGATTAAAATTTTCCCGCAAAATCTGCTTGCAGGAACAGTTGCCCGTTCACCCCACTCCGGGCAATCCATTTCTCGTTTCACTCCATTTCGCGATCCCATGGCCCGGTTGTTTTTTAATCAAGCCACAAAACAAATGCGGTGTTTTGTGTGAAAATACAAATGAGGGTCATAACGAGTAACAGATAGGTTGTGTAGGCATGTGGAAGTTGCTTTGTTGGGAACAATGCCGGGAATTACCCGCGCCGCCGCCGCCGACCGATCGCAACACAATGGACAATCATCGCAATGTAAGCGTCCTGGTTAAACATGCTTATGTCACTACTAATAGTTCAACAGTTTCAATGAAAAATTCAAACCTCACTGGTAAAAAAAATCAAGTCACCTTAAATAAAGAACACTGTATAGAAATTGTAATACGTTTAGAATTACGATAACAGTCGTATTTTTGCATGCTTCTTAATTTTTAAAAATAATTAAATTAATCAAGCTATTGAAAACGCTTATAGTTATTGAAAGTATATTGAAGAAAAACAGGCAACTTATATTGCTAGTGGTGCAGGATTTTATGCAACGTACATTTTATATACCATGTTTTTTATGATAATGCGAAGAATAAAAACAGGTGGTACAACATTAATTAAATTTCCGTAATAATCGTCAATATTTGTGCTTGTGATTTTTAATATGCTATGCCTGTTACAGTTATTTAAATAGCAAAGTGTAAACTGTAAGTACAAAGCATGTCGTGGGTATGCATGTTACTCATATAGAACATGCGAGGTAGTGACGGAAGCTAGGCTAATGAAACTTAGGTATTTATAACTCTGCTACTCTATTTAAAGCTTAACAATATATCGCAATATATAATAGAACTAAAGACTTATAAAAGATAAAGAACAATGTTACAATTGAAGTAACCTTTGTTCAAAGCTGCTGTAATCTTATCAATTTCAAATAAGTAATAAGTTATGTATTTCTAACCCATTCCAGTTATTTGACAAATTTCTTTTGCAAAGAGGCTACATATGCAATGTTACATAAATCGATAGCACATTATTATAAAAATGTTCAGCAAATTTTTTATCCATATTGCTATTACAACCATTGCACAATCATTGTATAATCCCATCGATATGTGAAATTGGTATTGTTATCTAGTTAGCAACGTAATCGAATCAATAACTCTGTTAGGCTCTCGAATAACGTCTTGCCTTCGCTTGAAAACCCATCATAATTCATATCCCATACAAGATACACGCTAACGCTTTCAGTGTTATTACATGTACAAAACAATAAAGCTAGTAGGTAAATGGTTATGTAAACACTCGGGGAATGTTAAGATCTTAGTACATAAGCCCAAGTATTAAACTGGTCGGACCCGCCCACAATGCTTTCAAAGTTTCCATTGACTTAAGTTACAGTAACTTTACGCAGATATGAATATATTCTACTGTATCTGTGTTAACTTGGCGCCGTGTAATTTTCTCTCAGATTAATTAATTAAACCATCTCACAGAATTTGAAACAATCTGACAATTAAGAAGCTGCAGCTGGCGGAAACGGTTTGATCTCTGATTTATATTTACCCTGAACTAAACAAACATTTTGGACGGTGTGAAAAATATCATGTTTGAACGTTGTCGTAACTCATCTTATTCTCTAACGTCTTTTTTGCTTCCACTTTTCTACTTTACGTCGGCATTTATTCCGTCGTCATTTTGGAATCCAAATGAAAAAGTTATGAAAAATGTTTGCAGCGGCTCGCTGAGCCCATTGTGGGTATGTTTGGTACAAAACACAGCATTCTGTGATTTGACGGGAAGCAACAGGCTAGATAGAAGTCTATTTGTGACAACTGAGCTATAGAACCAGCAATAAAAAATAAAAAAAAGCTTTGTATTATATTTTTACAGTGAGCTTATAAAATCCATAAGGACACTAAAACTAAAACCGATAATAACGTTTCTAAAAGTATAGTAGTATTATTTTAACAAACGGGTGGCAGCCCGGGGGCGAACTTATAATAAAAATCTATTATTATAAGAAACCAAATTTTGCAAAGTCAATACTCTGTCACGAAGATTATTAATATCTATAAAGATAAAAAAAATACTTCGACAGTTTTCAGTATTCCCAAATGAAATACTACACCAACCGTAGCTTTCTTTCCCTTTGCAATAAAATAGAGGAAAAGTTTAGTATTAAAAGGCGATGATACCTTGTTGGGTGGCGCGCCCACGTGAATTGGAAATAATTCTGGATCAGTGCCAACCGGGAGTTAACTCTCTCAGTAACAAATACACGGAGCCTTTTGTACTCGGAGGCATTCAGAAGGTGCCATTGTGATCAACAGGTATCTAGCTGCTCATTTTAGGATGAAAGTTGGAATCTCCTAGTCAATACGTGGTTTACGACCACTGGATAGATACAATATTTTTAATAAAAAAAACATATTTTTACGATAAATGTCAAAAGAAATGTTAGATTGATTAAAGCGATGATTTAATCCGAGGAAACCGCCGTGAATCCCTTGATAACTAGATAAATTTCCTTTTACAGTAAGTAAACTGTGAAGACATCTAATTAATTTAGGTTGGTATTATAATCGTAGCAGGCAGCTCCCTAGAATAACTACAAATTCTGATCTGCAGTTTTAGCGAATTCAAGCTTTAAGCCCTAAACGGTAAAGTAGAAAAGTAATTGGCAGTGGTGGTCTTAAATACGTAGCTTTATTGGCAATGAAAGGAAATTTATCCTGGTCCGAACCATTACGGGCTTCGTGAAACGTTTCATATCCAATTGTGTCGTTATTTCTTCGGAGAATATGTTCATTTTCATAAGCTTTAAATTTATTAGATGTTAGAAAATGTACATTTCGCTCTTCAGGAATATTTTGATTTTGGTTCTGGGAATACTGTAAGAACTTTTAAATATTGTTTTGTTGAAAATGGATAGGACTGTATTCCCCTACATTTTTTATCAAACGTATTTGTTTATTTTTTTTACATGCAGGGATATTTTTTGTTATTTTACTGAAATTGTTGGTCACCAGATTATAAATAGAATTTTATTTTAAAACAAAAAAAAATTTGAGGTTTCTTTTTTTTAATGCGAAAGTAAAATTTATGAATGTGCGAAACCTAACCTATTTTGGTCATTGTAATTCTTTTTGTTTTGAACCTCAGTATTCATTAAAAATATAACCCTGGACACAACTCCTTCTATGTTGGGTTAAATTAAAGGTCAGACGAAAACAGTTAGGGTATCCGGCCATTATTTTGACTCTCAAATAAAAAGTTATTTCTTATAATTTTTAAGCAAAATTCTGTCTTTAGAATTTCAAACTTGAAGAAGAAAAACAGAAACTTTTACAGTTATCTGGCCATTGTAAAAACTTTCTCCATGATTTATAGTTAAAAGGACTATGAATTTTGAATCTGCTGTTAACCGCTCACATTTATCTAAGTCAAGGTATTACAATTTTATAGTAATCTTGACTTCACCTTACTGTACAAATGAACCTGAAACTTTTATTGTGTACTCAGACATTCATCGTCATTTTCAAAGCTTTTTATAATTGAAAAAAAAAAGTTTAGAATTGTAAAAGACGAATTCATAAAAATGATTATATTTTTATAGCAAACTTACGTTTAACTTTACCATAAAAGGTACTCAAAACATACTGCGTATGCCCGGATTACATAAAAATGACTTGTCGATAAAGCCGCGCTTGCGAGACAGCTGCTTGGTAATTAGATTTTCGGCTTATTGTTTCTTTTCTGACTGAATTGCTGTTGGCCTCTTGCTGGCTTTTACAGCCTTACCGGATTTGGGGGCAAACGCTGAATCGCTGAAGCAGCATATTACCTATGACGAAGAAGTTTTACAAAGGCTAAGGTGCTAGGTTAGATATTTTAAGATAAATGTTATAATAAACAAGTAATATTACAATGCCAAAATGGAGGAAAAATATGATAAATCATAAATAGGTGTCTATTTTATCCATACCTTTTTTATAGTTGCCCTTTTACAATAAATATAAATATAATTAAATGTTATTTTTAGGGATCTCTTGCAACAAAGATAAAATAACGCTCAGTTATTTAAATACTACGGCAAGTTTCCAGAAATAGCTTACATTAAATGAGTTAGTCAAGTAATTTATTATTTCGGGGAAGTTCCAAATTAGTCGTGAACTACTCGGTATTTGACAGTTTAGTCGTGGAAATCAAATTGAGGAATTAAGGGTTCTTAAGAAATTCCGTTTAAATAATTATGATCCTTACATAGTTTAATCACTGGTCATTGGTTTTTAAATATTATAGTCAATTACTAAAAAGCTTGTTAATACATTGTGGTTTATTTTATATTTTTATAACTAAATCGAATTGCTGCTATGCATGCCATATTCTAACCGCAACCATCTATACACATAAAGCTATGAGTGATTGTAAATTTACAATTCATGTCGTTAATCATCATTATCATCATCATTACATAGTATAAATTTAAGTCGCTAATTGTGTCTGTTTGTATGTTTGTCTGTTAACTCCTCCGAAATAACTTAACGGATTTTGATGCGGTTTTTTCCACCTTTTAGGTAATTTATTAATTAAAATTTGTAAATATAAAACATTCGAAAAAAAAATCTTAAATCCAAAATTCATTGTTTCGTGATCAAGTCGTCAAAAATACACTATTGCGAAGAGTGGGCGGGTCGCTAGTGTAAAATAGGTTCAAGGTTAAATTTAATTACACTCGCGCTGGTCGCTTTGATCCCGGGGTAAGAAGTCACCACCACTCCCAGGGGTGTCGTAAGAGGTGGCAATTATTATATTTATTCTGAGGCAGGCAGTAGATTTCTACTGCAAATTACAACACTGTACCTATTGCTCAAACACGAAGTCAGTTCATGGAAGTCAGTCTTTGTAGCTGTAGATCCTTAGCTGACGCTGACATCATGCAATTACCAACGGAACTATTATTACTCAAGCAAAGAATAACTAAGAATTAACTTAGTTACTACAAAAATATTTCATACATTTTCTACTGTATCTTTATATAACAAGTAGAATCAGTAAAGCTTCCTCCATAATTCCATTTGTTTCTGGCAAATTATGCTGAAATATACCTTTGTTCCTAATGGAAATACAATTACAGAGATCGGAAAAAGAGTTTTCTTTTCTATAATATTTTCTTTTATGAGCTAGTGTTTATTTGTATATTTTGTATTGAATTGTTACAGAATGTAGCGATGAAACTCATTTAACCGTTGTCATCTTAATAAATGGATTGGTATGGTAATGGGTCATACAACCATTTCCTGATTAATAGTTAAACGTAGTCAACACATAATTAAACCAGGCAAGCAGAACAAAGATATTATCTGAACTTAAGGTTCGAAATTAGTTTCATCCGTATCTCTGCGTTCAATGCAGTGTAAGTACCTAAAGGGATAATACGATATTTTCTAACTTTGAGGACAGAACAAAATTGGTTTTTCCCGAAAATATTCAACTGAGTATTCGCACAAAATAAAAACGTACCCAGTAAAGTAAAATACAAGGATATAATTTATTAAATTAGGCACGTTTCCTTTCTATTTCCATTTATATCAAGATTTATTTTCAATTTGCGTGCACGTGAATCAAGATGCTCTTTCAATATCCCTTTCTTTTCAGATCTATTCGATTGATAAAAATAAAAAGGTATCGCAAGCAATATCTAAGAAATAGCTGGAGATTGATTCCCTATCTTGATGTGTTACCTACGTTCCTACTTTATTCCTTGCTAAATTCGATTTCAGTATCCACGATTTTTGATTTTCTGTTTGATAAAACTTCCTGCGATAAAACTTATTGGGATTTATTACTTTTCCATTGAGTTAAGGTAGTTTTAAAAATGAGTAGAAAAGTTAATTTCACCCTTTTAAATAACACTAGAGTGAAAAAAGGCAGCATTGAAGAACTAAAGGTTCAACACTAAAAACATTTTTATCCTCTTTTTGAAACGAAAATCTTCCATTCTTCAAAACTAAATTACTTTAAACGAGCTGTTAAATGCTAAAGCAATAAAAGCAATGAATCCAAATATACGAACAAGAGAATATACGGAATCCGACTAGAGACAAGCTTGTACAGCAGCGCAGCTACCACAATACCGATGCTTTTGTTGCTCCCGAGCAAGCGAGGCCACACCTAAATTATTTCCCCGGTTTTTCATTACAAAAAGGGAATCGCGACTACGTGTAGTGAATATTTAACACTCTCGGAGAAACCCTCAGTGAAAATAACGAAGCCCTAATTAAAAGTTCCTAACATGAAATTTAATAACGCGACCCGAGTAACGGCAAGTGGGGATTTTTCAGTAAGACAAACAAAACGCGATTGCCTTTGTTTGGAGTTGGCAACCCTGCCGGCTCAGCGATCGAGAATTAGCTGTTGTTACTCCTGGCAGGTTAATTCCAAATAGCTGAAACTGAAAAGGGTGTGTAATCCCAAGAGAAACATACGCGGTGTTTTTTGAGTTTTAATTGAGTTTTGATGAGTATCTGGCAACCCAAATCTGGTAGTTAGTTTGGCAGAGGTTTTCGTTTAGAAATTGATGGCAATTATCAGATAATAACTAGCTTCCGAGTTGAAATAAGATATGCTTTATGCTACTGCTTGATATCGAAGCTTTCTATTTTGAAAGAGTTTTCAAACCGGACCTGTAATACCGGAGATTACCCCAAGCATCACACACTTTAACTCTTTATGACATTACAATGTAAAAATCTACATAAAAATATTTTGTTAGAACTACCCTTGTACGTGTCAATGTCACTGTACCTTTCCTCAAGATACACAGAATACCGTAAGGTTTATGTTTCTGAAAACTGTATATATCGTCACCGGTCTTGGGTTAAGTAGAGGTTCATATATTATTCAAGAACTTTTCAATACCTATACTATGTTGATATCACATTAAATATGTGCAGAAAAATATGGAAAGTATTATTTTTTTATAGCCTATGCTATTTTTTTATAGCCTATTAGACTTGGGAGATGTAATTTGGTCGCAGGCCTCCCTGGAATTGTCTTTTAAGGGCCGGTTTTTCAATAGTCAGATAAATTCTATCTGACAGAAAATCAGCATGTTTTCGTTGCATGTCGAACATAAATACTTGACAAATCTATGAAGTGACAATGAAAACATACCTATTATCAGTCAGTTAGCATTAATCTGACTATAGAAAAATCAGCCCTAAGTCTTCTCAGTCTAGACTGTGAGTTAAATTGGCGTACCTTGTATGAGGCAGAGTTACGATTCTAGGAATCAGACATAAATGGTTCTAACAGTGTCCAGGCTAAGTTTGAATTATTTAAGTTTGGGCTAGAAACAGACGGTTCCTATCTTGAGTATCTATTACAATAACGGACTAAGTTTAAATGGTTAAGTTATAAATAAATATTATGATTTTCCGTTTTGTCAATACTGTTTTCACCGTACTGGGGAAAATGCGAACAAACATGTACAAGTATAAAAGAAAGAGTTTCTGAATCAAAGATACCTTAATATATTTTAAAGTCAAACTAACCGAATTATATTATTGCAAACAAGGAGTAGTATCAGCGAATTAAAAAAATCCAGTAACATTTTGTTATTTTTTCTTTTTCCAAGGAATGTTTAGAAAAGAACATTTGCATTAATTTAACTGTTCACGAGTAATGTAAAATTAGTATTTTGTATTCTATGCAGAGGTCGTGTTGAGTTTTGCGTGTTACACGAACATATGTTTTGATTAAAGGCTTTAGTAATACTTAGAAGCTTTAAAATAATACAATGTATTAGTCAAATACGTTAGTAAGTATTAGGTACGCAAATAATAAACAAAATTGAAAGTTATGTTTAACACGCATGATCAACAAAATGTTAACTCTAAATTCTGCTATTAATTAGTGCATTAATAAAACGTGTGGGAAATCATTAAAATTTATCAGTTCAAAGGTTGATAACTTTCTCTTTATGTCAACTAGAAACTCATTACAAATTGCAACTTCCCCTGTTTGTTGGTGCTAATAATTCAGACTTGAATAACCAACAGTAACAACTAAGTTAACTTGACTATTCCTTCATGGAACGTAAATCGAGTGGCTAAAGTGACCGCAACTTTGTTTAGAGCACAGCCAAACAAACTTTACCCTGTACAAAATAAAGTTTATTTTACGTTGCAGGAGTAAATGGCGGCGTACTTTGCCTCCTGAATCGTTTGTTTGCTTAGGCTTGGAAGATATCTCTGTATAAAGGATTTTCCCGTTATTATCAAGTTATAAAGCACAAGTACGTAAAAAGAATGCACGTTAAAGGTTTCAAGCTGTAGCTGTCTTTGTCAGTAACTCAAATACCCTTTACGGGTATTTTGTCGTTAAATAGTCATAAGATGAAGTTTAATTAAAGTTATAAGACGGCTATTGTGCTACCCTTAACTTAATATCCATAGCTCGGGGCCTCTCCGTAAATGTAATTACTCCCTTATTCATCATTTATTCACTGTATATCAGGAAGAAGGTTTACTTTGGTCACGGCGATAAAGAAATCACGAGTCATCTCCTCTGTCTTAGATGTCCAAATATAGCAGTGTGACGTCACGAATCCATTGATCGTATAAGCAGCGATCATACAAGTGTATGAATGATCGTTGAGCGGTTGTTCGCACAATGGCATGACACTCGGACCTCGACGGAGATGGGCCATCATTGATAATAGCCGATTTACCGAAGGGGCCACTACAGTTGACTCTCATACGCAGACCTTACTATACCATACCATACACACGGGAAATAAAATCGCGAAATACATACAAATATCGTTAACTTCAATATCCGCACTGAAATCCTGAGTGCATTCGCTTGTGAACAATAATGGTGCAGACTTGTATAGATAAAAGCATATTCAGAAGTGTTACGTAATATGGATTTGTGGGGAACGCGATAAAACTTTTATTTTAATGGTCTGGCCTCATATGTTTATTGAAATTATTGTTCTGTGAAGATAGTGCTATCGAGTGACGTGATTATAGTGTTATTTTATTACAAACTAAAGTAAAATTGGGTATGTAAAACTGTTATTTTAAATCAAACACAGTGTGAAATGGTAAGAGTTTCCAGGATAATTAATAAAAAGGGGGAGCTATTAATCCAATTTAAAGTTAATTTTAAATATTTTAAGCAAAGCAAGTGGCAGATATTTATCATACAAAACGTAAATTGTATTTATTAAGTCAAGGAAAAGGTGGAACGTGGTAATTGTCTTAAACGAAATAAGCCCAACCAAACTCGCTTATATTCTTTATGTTGTGTTTATTTTCCTTCGCAGCAATATAAACATTAATTAGGTAAGTAATTATGTATATAAAGAAAAAACTTAATATTGGGATAACTCCAAACAGGTTTTTAATGTGTGGCGTAATATCATTATTTTAGTAGCGTATTAAAACACAGCTTTTACAACTTTTGTATATTCACTGTTAATTTTACACAAACTACGATATAACCATTCGAGTATTCTCAAACTGTTAGCGGAAAAAACCGATAAATTTCCATTAGGAATATAATTGATTTATTCAAAAGCTTTATTTTTGTCCTAGCGTAGGTCGGTCATTTACATAGGTCCTGCCTACGTGTTTTAAATTGACATGATTTGTATGCAGAGCGTGAATCTGTATAAAGCCTAAACAAATATTTTCATAATTTTGTAATGTTTTCGCTGCGTGGAGAGTCAAGCTGATATTGTTGTTTTTTGTCAGCGAGTGCGTTTCCATTGACGAGGGGCAACTGACAGGCGCATAATCATTTATCGTACACTGAGAAATACTTTTCTGACGTATAAATGACACAAGGATTCAAGAAACTTTTATGGGAACTGTAGGTCTATTCTGTAAAACGAAACGTATGCACTTGCCTTCGTTTCGGGCCCGAAACTGACATTGGCTATTCTATTTGGCTTGCATATCGTTTAACGTATTTGTAATCCGAAAGTCAACGAAATAATAAGGGTTTTGACTTAAATTTATATTCTTTACGTCAAAAACCTTATGATTGATGAAACGATACGAAAGCCAATAGAATAGCAAATGTCCGTTACGGGCCCGAAACGAAAGCAAAGTGCTCACGTTTCGTTTTACAGAATAGACGTACTGAGCAGAAATAATGAACATAATAAAATGCGTGGTCAAAAGACTTAACCTCGATTTTGGGGGAGAATTATTGACATCCAAAATTTAATCATAACTAGGAATTGTAAATAAAAATATGTATCAGTATATTACTCATTGTCATTATTAACGCTGTACCCTATTATCTCTTTTCCGGTTATTACCGCTTCAATAAGTAATAGCATTGCATGCTGTAGCGTTTGCGTTAGTTTCCCGTATTCGTTACGTATTTGTGTAGAAACAATAAGATCCGTATATGTTTTATGTTAACATTTTCAGATACTGAACCTCGCTTTAAATTACTCTCGCTTATTCGCTTTATTGTATTATTTAACAAAAACCCACCCACCCTCAAGGAACGATAGCTTAGGAATATTTATCTTGAACCTGGAAATGAGTAGTAAAAGTAACGATCTCATTAAGATTCCTGAGTAACCAAGACTGGAAATAAAGTCTACGTGAGAATGCAATGTATTATGACTACCTTGTTAAGAGTGGGTTGTAATGAGCTGTTAACCCCGTTTCAGTTTTATGGTGTTGGGTTATTTCTGGTGACCCACGTAGTAAAGTGGTGCCTTTATGTCGTCAGGGTGGCTGGTGGGGTGTCGTGATCATGACCTAGTGCCCCATGACGTCAGCGTCGCCGACCGATACGCTCACCTGACGAAAACAAAAGTAAGTATTCGAGCAGCCACTTATATTATTGCTTTTTAAAATCGTTACCAATAATGTTAATCGGGCAATTGTCTGTCATCAACGTATAATTTTTTAACGATTAGTGATGGGAACTACTACAAATTGATGTTAAGTATAAATAAATTGTTGGTATCAGTCTTATATACGAATGTTTGTTTTGGTTTATATTCATTACGTTTTGTAGCTAGCCACTATGGACGTTGAGTAGTTTTAGTGCGTCGTTACTTTATGCTTTGAGTTACTTAGCTAAGTAACAGTATTTTATATTTCTTATAAATTCTTGGAAAAATTAATTCTTATTTAAAAGTAGTTAGAAAAAATGGCTTTACAATCTAATATTTTACTAACTTTAGCCATGAAACTTAAACTTTTATCAGATTGATTAAACCCTTTACAGCTTAAGGGCATTATTCGTCCCTGTGGTACAATTAAGTCGACCCGACCTTTTTATTGAATACATTAGGTTATAATGAATAACTGAAAGTAAATTCACGATCCGAGGTCGTCTGAAACTAGATTAAATACTTATTATGCACAAGCTGTTACGATTACAAATCATGTAAAATTTTAAAACTATAAAATAAAAAAGTGTCAATTCATATCAGCAATAATGAAAGGTTTTTGAAAGCACGGTACTGTTTTCATTACCAAATCCTATCTTTGATGTAGATAATGATTTAGGAAATATGATTTTGTTGATTTTGTAAAAATATAGCTAAAAAAACTATACTTTTCTGCAATTAATACCTACAAATTACCTTTCCCCTTAAACAATTTCCACGTAAATCACACACCACTTTCCAACAAAGTCTTTTTAAATTTCTTTTTTTTTTACTTCTTGAGTTAGAGACAAAGCATGTACCCAACCTTTATTTTAATGTAATCGTACCTGCAGTTAAATATATTCTGAATTAAATTCTAACTTTCACCGCAAAATGGTTGCTACAGTCTCTCATATCGAAATAAACTTTAAATTACTACTTTCAACGGGCACGAAAATGACAAAGCACATTTTGAATTCAGAATTGCATTCTTGTCACGTTCTCTTACATATGGTATTCTAGTCAGAAAGGCGGAGGCTAGGACCTAGGTTCGTACGTACTCTTGGGGTTTTTAAAACTTGTATTCGAGTAAAATTTTAAAGGTTCTGGCTTACCCTTGCAACGTAACTTCTAGGATAAAAGTTCTTATATCTATTGTTTTGTAGTGAGTGCGACTGAATGGTATAAATGAATTTTCATTGAAGCAAGTCACTAATTAAGACCTTTGAAATTCTGTAATAGACAACCAATCTTAATTGCTGTTTGCTCTTTCACTCACCTGTACAAATCAATGTTCTGTTTCACTCAAGAGCTTCAATTTATTCTTCATTATTTAACCACGCCAGGTTCCTGAACTCTATTGAATTATTTATTACTTCCGGCTGTCTAAGTTAATCCACGAGCGAGTGAGGGTACAGAAAATACAGAAAAAAGATCTGATGTAATCCTTTTTAAATATGCCTACTGATTACAAAACATCGACAGGTAAGGAAACTATTTTTATTAACTTGGACTATGTTTGGAATTAGGGTTGGTCACCGCATAGCTTTGTTATATAGCGTGAAAATGTTAGTGACATTAATATACTCGTAAGGCAGTGTTTCATGTAATTAGAATAATTAACTCAACGCTGCATGTAATGCTTTGTGTACATCGGCCATCAATCAAGAACACGATGATGGTGGTAGTACTGTGATTACAAAGCTGGTACGTCGGCACTAATAATGTGCATATTCTATAGATCCACGCTCGTAATTATCACTATAAGGCGTACCTAATAGCTCTTAGTTTGAATGTGTTAAACGCGAATATTGGCATTCGCCATAATTTCTGAATTCTTGAAAGTATAATGTAGGTATATCGTCGAACAAGCTATTATACAATTGTTTTATTTTTGTTTAAAAATTTAATATAACTTTCAAATAAAACGTTCTGTTTTGTCCTTTTACCACGAAAGTACTTCTAGGAACAATTTGAGTTATGGTGTGAAAATCCGTTTCACCGGGTTACACTAACTATTTCACATTATTCTACTCTAATTCGTTTACTAAAAAGGTAATTAAACTACGAAATGTTCCTACTGATCTTTCTTTCTTTTAAATAGGTATTTTCTATATCAGACCCTGTAACTACTGCCTTCTTCATATCTAAATTACATTAAATACATTTTATTTATCTTTTATATTATGTTTGTTTGTAAATGGTGATACTGTACTATTATTCTTTTATATTAATTACACAGCAAATAAATTTTTTATTTTTTGTTCCTATAATATTGTTAGCCTAGCATTACGCATAGTTAAATAAATAATACACGTTAAATGAAATTACGGTAAACCAACGATTTGTTTCAGCCCCTAATATAACATGAGTACATACTCAGCTTTTCAGTTTTCTTACTAACTACCTATCAAGGTTTTTACCACAAAGATAAAATATATGTAATATCATACTTGAAATCAAACTTATTTTAATACGTAGTTAAAACCTATTAACTAGTATTTTAAATTCCGACCTTTCGGAATTTTTACCCCACCGTGGTCACAGATAAACTGAGGTGTTTGACGTCAAATCTAAATAGAGTATACCTAGAGTTAAAATGCCGAATCGACAGAAAACAAAAAAAATATTAACAGGCGCGTAATGATCCGTTAAAATTACTTTAATTTCAAATAATCTCGTAAGCTTATCCTACTAATATTATAAATGTGAAAGTTTGTGAGTATGTGAGGATGTATGAATGTTTGTTACTTTTTCACGTAAAAACTATTGGATGGATTTGGATGAAACTTTCCAGTAATATAAGTTATACATCAGAATAACACATAGGGTACTTTTTACCGCGGGAAAACTTCTCATTCCCACGGGAAACCGACTTCCACGCGAACGGAGTCGCGGGCGGCCACTGGTTAGTAATATGTCTGTTGTCCTGTCAGGTTAGTTGCGATGGTGGCCCGGTGGCTGGTGGTGTGCTGCGTGGTGCTGGCGGCGCGGCCGGCGCACCCGCAGGGCTCGCAGCAGTGCCCCGCGCCCAACACCATGGCGCCCTGCAGCTGCTCCGTCAAGAAGAACGGCCTCGACATCCTCTGCGAGTTCACCGAGCAGCAGCACATACAGAAGGTAAGGTTCTTTATATCAAATCTGTTTACAGTTGAAATGGTAAGAGCCGTTCCCACGGTGCGCAATTGTACGCACTAATAAACTAAAGTTTGGTATTTGCAAGCTAAAGCAGACTGCGGCAACGTGGGACCGCCTATTTAGACTGAAAGTCTTTTAAAGTCAAACAGTTGAAGTTTTAATGAGCACTCACGAAATACTAAATTAAAGCAAAATACTTACAAGTTAGTGTTGGTATACCTAAAGAAATTAGAAATCTGCAAAATAATAAAAAAACTTTCCGAACAATTAGGCGTAACTTGTGACGCAATATCTCATTTCAAGGCTTTTAATAAAAAAATATAGCGTATAAATTATCGATGATATGGACACAGAACACGCATATCACAAAGTGAATTAAAATTACTAGTTCGTATAGGTAGTACTTCCGAATTTTTCAATGTTTTATTATAGTTTTAATACACATAGAGCTTGATGGTGCAATAACATTTCATTTCAATTAAACAAACTTGCCACGCAATTTGATTAACGTTGTTTACACACGTCACTATAGAAGCGTTATCAATATGGGAAGCACTTTACTTAGTTATAGTATTTAATTTATTAATATTGTTAACTTTAACCGTATTATCTAAATGGCCATGGAAATAGGCCACTTTAAAATCTTGTGGAAACGGTCAATGACAAACAAAAAAACAACTGAAGGGAATTTCCGTGCAATGACTATCAAGGGTATCTTGATATCTCCCCCAAAGTTTAAACGGAGTAGACTTATTACCAGTAGCTTGCTTAAACAAACAGTACTAAATTGCTATAGTGCAGAAGGTGTAAGCTGAACTTTGCATTAGTGTGGGTGTGTACAGATAGAGTAGTGATAGAGTAGTGTGACGTCATGCCTCTAGTGCGACGCGTTCTTTGCTTGGTTCAAACCGGTTCATCCCGTTTTTCGGCTACCCCCGCGAGAAGCATCCTCCCCACGCATCCTCCGCACTTCACCCCTTGTATAGATAGCAATGTAAGGTTTTAACTATATCTTTTTATTAAAAAAAATATTTTAGATTTTTACTAAAATGGCTGCTAACACATGTAAACGATAGATCACTACTCTTTGTTAGTAAATCTAAGTACAGATTGGTTTCTGTTTCCGTTTTGTTTTTTACATTCCTCGGTCGCGGTTGCACTTTAAACCTTATTTTTAAACTGACATAAAAAACAGAGGAGGTTTTCAAGGCGAGATTTGTGTATTTTTTATATTTTTAATAAAAAAAAATGTCAGACGGCAGTTCGATTTTGACAATTATTAACTTACTAGTGGCCGCCCGCGACTCCGTAAGTGGAAGTACCGTGGGAATGAGAAGTTTTACCGCGGTAATAATTCCCCTTTGTGTTCTGATGTAGGTATAACACTCTGATATATGACCTATATTACTGTAAAGTTTCATCCAAATTCATCCAGTAGCTTTTACGTGAAAGAGTAACAAACATCCATATAGCCATCCATACATCCATCCATACATACTTACAAACTTTCACGTTTAAGTATAATATTAGGATCTAATTCTGATCTCATTGTTTTTTGTTGTCATACCATACTTTTGGTGATCACGCACACCAATGCAAAGCTCAGCTTAGGCCTCGCGGACTATACGTACTTTGACCATCTGACTTGTAGTTGTAGTTGGTGACATAGACTCATGTGACTTTTAAGCTTTACACACTGAGATCCGAGCCAATGTACATACATACATAGCGTCACGCCTACCCCATTGGGGTAGGCATGGATCGCTATATACTTCGGTCCAGACATACCTCTTGCGCTTCTTGCACACACATCTATCTCTTCATACATGCTCGAGCAATCTCTTAAAAACTATTCGTTTTTTTTAATATTTTATCAGGCCATGAACACTCTACGCTCGAAGCCCATGATCATCTTCTACCTGAAGCTGCGGCACAACAACCTGGCCAAGCTGCCGTCCTACATCTTCCTGGGGCTGGACATCCGCCACCTCACAGTCCACAACAGCAGCCTGGCGGTCATTGAGGACTCTTCACTCAGTTCTATTGGTAAGTAAGAAGCGACTGAAAAACAGCGCTGTCGAATCTGCGACAACTCCAAGCTGAGGCGTTACCTTTTGCCATTGTACAATAATCTTTTTTTGTTGTTTTTATTTTATGTTTAATTTTCTATTGTTTAATTCCTACCTTACCTTTTAATGGCAATAAACACATTTTTATTTTATTTTATTTATTTTAAGGAAAGTTTAGAAGAAACTGATCAGATAAGTTCATGGTTAGAGTAAGTAGTGGTAGAACAACGAAAATTATTATGAATATTTTACTCAATAAAAAACACTCTCAACTACTCTTATTTATTTTTTATACTACTTACTGGAGAATATATAATAAATAATACTATAATATAAATATATTGTAGGAGCTTTCCCGAAACAAAACAATTATCTGTTCTGTAAATAAGAGATTAATTATGATATTATAATGGCATAAGTTTGGAAAATCTGAATGAAGACATCATTAAAATATATTTATATTCATGCTTTGTGTAATATTATAGTAGTATCAATAGAAGCGCAAATCTTCAGCTTACAAAGGATCTGTTATGTACAAATTCTATACATAAGTAGATATTAAATTCAGTTTCGTAGTAGATGCCTTTGTACATAGGTTATATATTTTTGCCTTAAGAATAAAGTCTGGAAGAGATTTAGTTTTATGTTTCCAAGGTGAAAAATATTTTAAGCAACTTGCCTCGCTAGCCGTCTTAACTTTTTTACACGTCATAAAAGTTTAGCAAAACTCCTTCATATTAAAACTACCGACGAAGGCCACACTTTTATTAGTTCTGTTTTATATCCTTACTTAACTTGGAGTAGTGAGTGGTAAATTTTTGAAATCCCCGCGCATCTTGGCACAATTATTATTCTTTTTCATAATTCTCTAGAAGTTTCTGGCCGGTTCCGCTTTAAGGAATACAATCGATCTGACCTTCGGAACCGGAGCTTTAACCAACCTCGCTCGATGAATTGAAGATTAATGTTTGAATTCGTCGAATATCAATTTAAAATCTACCCTCGACGTCTATGTATAAATTATTTTTTGCACCGCGATTCGAATCTAATCATGCGGCATTAATTTATTATTATTATCAAGCCAGTATTTTTTTTCTTTATTCTGATACACATAAATTGATAGCAGCTTTGCCAGTAAAGGTTTTTTGTGCCTTCTATATTACTATTAAAATTTATATATTTGTCAAGTCCTACAGCCTTTTTCATATAAATACGTCTTCTTTGAAACCTTTACAATTTTAAAGAAAGCTATCAGCAGGCACAATTGGTAGGCAGTAGTTAGACTCTAATTACAATTCCAATAAATGCCACTTTTGTTTGACATATGTTTTGTATTTTAGGTAACAAGTTGACACAACTGGACGTGTCTCAGAACAGTCTGGCGACCATCCCTACCTCCTCGTTCACACACTTGAACCATCTTCTAATACTAAACATGAATCATAACAAGGTAAGTTACCTCTTTTAATTTTATCCAAACTTTCGGGATCACGCCTGAACAAAGATTAAAGAGGTTAAACAAAAAGGCGTTAAGAAAAGTTGAAAGATCTGGCGAAGTTTAAAAGTTTTCGTGGGTACTCTAAAATAAAGGCCTACTTACCTGCCTAAAACTTAATAACAATACTTAGGAAGTTAATAAAATATTATCTAAAAAATATTCAGTTAAAATAAAAAATATTATCTCAAATAACACGTATTTCCGCTAAAATAACTTCTCAATTATCTCGCAAAAGCTTTCAGGATTCCGCTGAATTTGTAATTAAGGGAATTGTGAAGTCATTAGCAATCTGTAATTACAGTCACTTAATTCGGACCAGGTATTAAAATTAAAACATTCGCGGCTAAGTTTGGTTCGTTAATCGTAGAACGCATTTGTGTTTCGAGATTTGGCCGTAATCCAGGAGGTTACTGTAGCAAAATTGAAATATAACCTGGAAATAGTCCAAGCCCTCTTTCTTCAAAACATTAAGGCCATTGTCAAGTTATGTACGTTGTTGGTGATCAAACAGTATCTCGGACCACTATTAATGGATAGTTGTAAACGACCACCGACGTAATGCATCGCTCAGCAATCGTAGCAAACACTGAACCAATTAATACAACCGTTGGTTAAACAACCTTCCATTAAAAGGATAAATGTCCACGGATTTGTAAATGTCGTTTGTAAGCTTAATACCGTCTAACTATAAATAATATAATGATAGAGCTTTGCCTGGAAACATACCACTTAATTTACGTTAAAGGTATACCTACTTTGTATAAATATTTGAAACTAAATTAACATTTGCTTTTTACGACTTCAAACGAAAGTTAATAGTATTTATATAATTACAAATTTACTCAGGCACTCTTGACAACATTAACATATTAACGGATGAAAAGGCATTCATAATGACTTTTTATTATTCATACGATTGCTTCATCCGTGTCCAATAAATACATCAAAGTGCACAGCTTAAATATACACAGTGGTTGCAATGTAACGCGTCGATAATCGCTCGTTGCCGTCATCGATAATGTCAGTAGTCGGTGGTAGGCGGAATTTTCCGGAATTTCCCGGTAATAGTGAACCGGTTTGATTGTAGGTGACCGCGGTTCATAACCGGGCATTCATTGGACTGGACACGCTGGAGATACTCACTCTGTACGAGAACCGGATATCAGTCGTGGATGGAGAGGCTTTTAAGGGCTTGGAAAAGTAAGTGAAACTTGTACTGCCAATAGCACGGTAGGTCTATGGAAACGTTAATAGAATAGACCTTCATTGTTAATGGAAAAATCGTTGTTAGCATTAGGGTCACCAAAAACTACAAACTATTGCAGCTAGAATCAAAAGTTTAAAAATTGAAGCTTGTCAATAGTAGATAAAAAATACTAGATAATAAAAGTTTGACTTTTAAGCCTCCATGTTAAACCACCACTTTATTAAGTGTTTTATCTAAAAGTGAAGAGTTTCTGCTTTAAATGGCTATTCGAAATTGTAAAGCTTCACAATAGGCTTTCATTTGACAACTTCCGCTGAAAATGAATGTCGTAAACCCTACTTAGGATATTATTTTGTCAAAGATTGTAACAATACAAACATTGTTGTATCTAAGTATCTATTATTGTCGAAAATTACCCTCGTTTTATCAAGTTCATTTTATCCAGATTTTATTACAATGGGTCTCGTTTAACACATTGTACTTTTACTGTGTACCTTAATTTATTTTTTATTTTATTAAACTTTTAGATAATCCTATATAGAAATATTTATTTAATAAAGTTTAAATTTTTTGATTCTTTTATCGGATGGCTTCCGTAATATCTTTTAATATTAGATACCTTTCCCACATATCTATTCAGTAAAATAACTGAACCTAAAGTTAGCGCGCCCGTTACATTTGCTTGAATGTGAACACGGTATTACCGTAGTTTACTGTCCGTAATTTTCCAAGTGAAGTTGAAGTTATCGTTGAAGTTTTAGATTTCCGAGCTATTTCTGAACTGCAGGAAGCTAAAACGACTGAATCTCGGCGGGAACGAGCTCACGGCGGTGCCTCAGAAGGCGCTGGCATTGCTGGAAAACTTGAAAAAGCTAGAAATGCAAGAAAATCGGATTACTACCATTACTGAGGGAGACTTCGCAGGTTTGCTTCTTATCCCTAATAGTGTTTCTAAAATGTCGCATACACAAGTAGAAGCAGAAAGATATGAACATTTTAGTATTAAATTAACTTATGCTTGGCTTTAAGTACCTAACTGTTTTCCTATACTTTAAGGCCCAATTGCAGGGAACGTTTTAACCTCGGGTTAGCTAACTCAGATTTAAATGGCGCTACCATTGATAGTAATAAGAAGTAGTTACAATCGATAGTGGCGCCATTTAAACCTGAGTTAGCTAACCCGAAGCTAACCCGAGGTTAAAACGTTCCCTGCAATTAGGCCTTAATGGTTTAAAGTATTTTTGCAACAGAGCCATAAAACCTTTATGTGTCTACTAAAACATTGATTATAGATATTTTAATAATGTAGCTTGAACAATGTTAGTTGGTAGTATACACAATAATTACACCCTTTGTAGTCACATCTATTATCGACTTAAAACATATTTGTATAGGATATCGTGTTGAACACCGTGATAGGTTAATGTTATTGTGTTTACTGTGATTAAATCACCTTTGACAATCAGTCACTCGTAAGTAGGTTGTAGATCACTCTGATGCGGGAATTATATTAGTTTGTGCTGGCAATTAATTACGTTCAATCATCGTTTAATTGTATTATTTTAACGATGGATTATAAAATCAACGAAATTTAGTAGAAATCGCTTTTATGACTGACTAGCTAGTGCCCGCGACTTTATCGTGTAATACTATTGAGTAGTATTACAGTTGAGGAAAGAAAAAAAATCGTTTGTAAAAATTTCTCTCGTAGTGTTACAAAAGGATACCTACTGCGTTATCGGAACATTGATTCAGCTGATTCGAATTGAAAATAGTTTGCATAAAGATTTTTAAGGATTTTCTCAAGGAAATAAAAAAATTGATGGTGGTTGAAAGTAAAAAAGAATTTTACAAGCCTTGCAACTTAAATTCTTCTTCTGCTGATACTACTGCAGCTTAGTCCACGCTTAAGGTAATATTCCCATGAGAATGAGAATTATACCCACAATAAAAAGTAGGTTGTGGCCCTTCCGCTCTAGAAGCCTCCATTCCAATTATAATCTTCAAAGGGTCTAAAACTACTAAATTTATAATATTAGTAAGGATTTTCTTTATTGTTTTAAAAAACTCCTGTAAAAAAACATTAGCAAGAGCGGCTTACCTACTATCTGCTACTCAAATTTAATATTTAATTACATTGACGTAGTGTTCAATTTCGTAATATTGTCATAGGTCTGCGCAGTCTAGACTCGTTGGGTCTGGCGCACAACCAGCTGAAAGAAGTGCCTGCGCAGGTGTTCTCTCATCTCACGTTCCTGAACTCCTTGGAGCTGGAGGGAAACCAGATCAACCGCATCAACGAGAAAGCTTTTTCTGGACTTGAAGGTAAGAAATAGGGCTTTGCTTTATTGTTGGACCAACATTTGTTTTTCTAACTGCGCAGCGGTGTAATAGTTGCCTTCAAAATCAAACTGGGATTCGTCAAAACCGTATCGTTTTATTCTTAAAACAGTTAAAAGTTAAGTGTAACGAATGATTATGATTTTACATTTGTAACATTGTCAAAAGTTTAATCATTATTTGCCGTCTTTTACAGTTGTTACAAGGACATTACTCGTTAATCTTAAAAATCTAAAAGTCCTTGATATTTAAGTATATTTTCTATATTTATATTTATTTCTATAGGTACTATGTCATAATAACCTAGTTTTTTTAACTTTATAAATTATTTTAGGCTCTTGTGAATAATTCAGTGTATTGAACACTCACTGGGACCACTAAATAGTGATGTGAATTTAATTATACCGGCATTAAGTTTAAAATAACTTTCCTGTCATCGATTTTGTAATTAGAGTGAAGGTATAAGCAAGGTTTTGTAATAAATCATAGGTTTGTAAAATAGTAATATATATAAAATTTTGAAAAGTACCTATATATACCTACCTACTTTAAATTGTGCAATAGGCATGATAAGTGTATTTGCTTTAAGCCCTCTATTGTTTAGTCAGGTTTTAATTAGGATCATTGCAATATTCCGAATATAAGCTAATTACCTATACCTAAGTACCTAATTATGTTTGATTAACGATAATGAGATTGATATTGCGTTTGACATTTAGTTTATAAATCTGTCTGCTGAATATTGATGATGTTGCAATAACTGAAATTTTCGTTAATCAACACTGGTAAAAATTGAGGTTTATTAACTGAAGTACCTTCAATTAAGACACTTTTTCTTTCTATAATAGGAAATCCGTTTCAAAATTCTAAACAACAAAGTAAGTAATTGTTCATAACAAGCTTGACTTGGAACCATGCATACCATTTATTTGACTGAACAAACCGAGGTTCTGTGTAAGAGCCCCCCCCAAGGGATCGCGCCTTGCCGCGGCGGGGGGGCTTAGTACCCCGTAGCAAGCCAGCTACTGGGGGAAGCTAAGTGGTCCCACAAGGGGCCGGTCGTGAGGTAGACCGGCCCACGAGAGGGGGGCTGCTCCAGCTGGGCGTAAGCCCAGCGTGCTGATGCGCCCGGAGGGGAGGCTCTGGCCGGGCACTCGGTCAGTTGCACCCCAGGAGGGGAGGCTCCGGCAGGGCCTTTGGCCCTCGTTCTGTCGAGCGCCCAGGGGGGTAGTCGTGGTGGGTCGGGTGGCGCGGCGTGGCGGTCGCGGCATCCGATCCTCCGCGATTTGGATTGGAGGTGGGTTGAGGAAGGGGTGGTGGGGAAACCCCTCTCCTCGGCCCAGGGCAGATTCGGCGGCGCGCCACTGTCCCCGCAGTGGCGCGTCGGCGACTCCAGCCTGTGAGGCCCCAGGTCGGCAGACGGCCGAAGACCCTGGGGAGGTTCCCAAGCTGCCGACACAGGGCTAGGTCGGTAGCCAATCAAGGGAACGTGAGGGGGTAGGCGCGCCGCGGTTTGTCCCAGCGCGCCTCCAAACTTGAGGGGGCTGCCTCGGTGGCCAGCCGTCGGTGGGGTTCGCGGCGAGGGCCTCAACAGGTAATTCCCGCGGCCCCACCATTATACTACGGCCTGAAGGTCAACTCCAGGTTTTTAGTCGGTGCGAGTCCGACATAACCCGTCTCCTTTCCCTGGAGGGGACGGGTATGCGTAGGCATTTTCCTGGATTATCAAAAAAAAAAAAAAAAAGGTTCTGTGTAAGAGTATCATTTACATTTGAGTATTTGCGGGGCTTATGTCCAAAAATGAGTAAAATAAATAAATAATAATACCTACTAAAAAGACTTCCGAAAACGAAAACTAGGTAATGCTAGACTCCTTACGATTGTAGCAAAAATATATTATTATTTTTTTCCAATAGCTGATTGCACGTGAACAAACAGATTTCGGGATTATTTCAAATCAAATGGTACATTAATCTAAGCTGCAATGTGAGTCACCATCATTTAGCTGTATAAGAGCGTTGACCAAAAGCGGTGCACATTACGTTTTCAAACTGAGGTTTTTAGATATTCTCTTGCTGAAGTTAGTTACTATTCAGGCTTTTTTTTTTTTTTTAATTTTAATAGGGGGCAAACGAGCATGCGGGTCACCTGGTGGTAAATGATCACCGCCGCGCATGACTACCCGCAACACTGTGGGTGTTGGGGGTTTGTTGCCGACCTTTGAAGTGGGAATACACTCTCGACTTGAAGAGCCCCATGTTGTATGTAGCCGGGAATACCGCTGCAGGAAGTTCATTCCACATCTGCGTAGTGCGAGGCAGAAAATTCCGCCCGAAACGGACGGTGGTGGAGCGCCAGCTATCCAGGTGGTGGGGATGGAATTTCAATCTGTGGCGGGAGGTGCGGTGGTGGAATTGTGCAGCTGGTATGAGGTCGAATAATTCTTCAGAACACTCCCCATTGTATAGACGATACAGAACGCAAAGAGATGATATATCTCTTCGCAGGGCCAAAGAATCAAGGCGATCAGAAAGAGCTCGGTTGCCGGCGATTCGAGCCGCTCTACGTTGTATCTTGTCAAATGGAAGAAGTAAACATTGAGGTGCTCCTGCCCAGAGGTGAGAACAGTACTCCATATGGGGCCGCACCTGTGCCTTGTATAGTTGAAGGAGGTGGGCCGGTTTGAAGTACTGTCTCGCTCGGTTAAGCACTCCAAGCTTTTTAGAAGCCAATTTGGCTTTGTCTTCCAAGTGACTATGAAACTGAACGTCGCTCGATATGAAACAGGCTCAACAATACATGGTTTCCCGCTGCGGCAATAGTTTCTTTACACCCTGTATTATCTTTCTTAGAGAACCTGCAGTACCTGCGTCTTGGTGACAATCGCCTGCACGAGATCCCTTCAGAAGCCCTTCGTCCTCTACACAGACTCCGCCACTTGGACCTCAGGTCCAACAACATCACCTACATCAGTGAAGATGCTTTCACGGGATACGGGGACTCTATCACCTTCCTCAATCTGCAAAAGAATATGTAAGTTACTACTTTAAAAATATTTCAGACTACCAGTAAGAATTAACTCCAGCTAATTTAATGGTTCTACTCGTAACTACTAGAACAGAGAAGTCGTTAAAACCAGTTTAAAGTTATTCGCTAATTTAATGTGCTTTAAGTTTAAGGTGCTATAGTTGTAGTTTGAGTGTTGCTTGTGAGAATGAACTGCTATGAATTATGAACTATTTTTACAAAGGCTATAAACCTATCACCCCCCTATTTAAAACTCTCTTCTAAATATCAAAATCACACTATTTCATATCTTTATATGAAATTCAACGTAACAATCATAAATAGAAATCTAATTTACTCAGTTATTCATGTTAAACCTACATCATCAACAAGTAATGGGATGCCTCCTAAGCCGCGATAAAGATAGCCCTAAAATATTATATCAAAGATATGATCCACCTTAGGAGCACATAATCTTATATAAAATATTAACATGCCTTCATTCGGCATTTTCTTGCTCATTTACGCCATCGTGTAATTCGCAGGGATAGATAAATATGTTGCGTAACCCCAATTTATTGAGTTTCCCTTAGTTTGCTCGGGTTAAATAACAGTTAGTTTCGGCGTAGATATAGGAATTTTCTATTTATTGTCTGTGGTGAAAATACCGAATAAAGTATGGAATTTATATTGTACCTAATATTTGAATTTATACCTAATAACGATGGAAGAGATTCACTAACTATTATTGTAGATATTGTACCGAATCATACTATACTTACATAATTAAAAAACACTGCTGTAAGTTTGAATACTGCACTAGTCTTAGATTTGTTTCAAAACAATTTTAACCACAAAACGTGAGTCCACCAAGTTATTGCAATTTTCTTCATTTCGCTGCAACGAAAAGCTCATGAAATGAGGCTTTAAATATTTATGAAAGATGTTTGAACTTAGTGTTGTAGGAAATTTAACTTGCATTGTTGCCGATAGGGTGAACTTTTGTACCTATGGGGGAAGTTTTGAGAACCTGATAGCAATATTTGCTTTCAAGTGTTGTTTTAGTTTAGGGAATATGCTTATACTGATTGTGCTGTACAATAGTGGCGCAACAATAATTACTCTTAGATTAGTTTCCTACTTTAAAAGGTGATCTTATTTTAAATTATAACTCAATTTGCAGAATTTTTTGATGAAACAGTAAAACGCTTGTTTTAGAATTTGATTGTTTAACATACTCACGATGTTTTTAAGCCGTTTCAACCCATAGCAACCCTAATAACTATGGTTTTGTACAATAAGGGTCCACCAATTGCCGACGATGGGCTTCGACAACCTGAACTCCCTGGAGACGCTGAACCTTCAGAACAACAAGCTGCAGCACATCCCTGAGGAGATCATGGAACCCATCCTCGACACACTGCGGGTTGTCGACATCATGGGTACGAAATTTTACCATGTCCTTTTTTTGTAGCCCAAACAAAGAACTTTTGTGCGAATATATTGAGACAATGACATCAAAATGTGTAAATAATAACATTCTTTACGGTTCGATAAAAATAGCAACTTCTTCAAAGGAATTCTATAACATTTCCGTGAAATAACTCAGTGGAAAATTGTAAAGTTCACTCTCATAAAGTTGTCGGCGCTCGAATCTTCCATTGCTAAATAAACATTTTCAATTAAACTACCGACCTCGAAATTGAACTTTTAGAACGACCATTGTAGGAAACTGAAACGTTTCTAGAGATTGTTTGCAGATTATAACTCAGAAATCGAAAAGTTGTTGATAAAAGTAACTGGATGGTTAGACCAAGAACAGACTATAACAAATTTCTTGTATCAGTAAATAATTTACACAAGAGGCACTAGCCGATTACTTTTACTTATATACATACTGCGAATATGCTCATAATGTTGGCAGAATCAATCTGATACTTTGAAGGATCTTACTGAGTCGGTATTATTAGTGAATATGCACAGTTGTGTGGATTGATGGATGATTTAATTTTACGTAAATGTTTTTCTTTACCTACCAAATAATAAACGAAGCACACATAACAAAGCCTTAAGGTCGATAGCGTCTTCTGTGGCATTTATTAAAAAAAAACAATTGTTTATTTAGACAACCCTCTGATATGCGAATGCGAGCTGGCGTGGTACGAGGCGTGGCTAGCGGGTCTCAGAGACCGCGACGACGAGATGATGCAGAAGAAACGCACCGTCTGCACCATGGTTAACGAGCACAGGGAGTACAGCGTCGCCAAGATGCCTCTCGACAAAATGAACTGCAAGAGGAAACCCAACTACAGACAACCCGGAGGAGCCAACAACTTCGCACCAGTGAGTCTCGTCACTAACTTCATACTCTTCGCCGCACTAACCCGGCTCTAGATCTAAGTTGTCAACAGTTACCAGCTACCCTGTTAAGTTGGATGAAGCGACTACCCTCGAGCTAGCTGTGGCCGGATAGCTCGAGCTTACACCTTCGTCCTTTATCTTAATTTTAACTTAAAGTGCGATGTAACTACGATACATATCAATTTGGGCTGATAGGAAAACAAAATTTAGATATTGTGGAGCTTGTGATAGATTATGGAAAGGTTTACGGAGTGATACGGAAGGTATTTTTACAAAGTAACGTTTACGGTATGCCTTACAATATAGCAATGTCAACCAACAAGTAGAACACGCTAACAGTAGCGACTACTAAAGTAAATACTTTTTAGGAAACGTGTTCAATTGTTAGTAGGGAGCGTGAAGCTAGATCCGGGAAGATGGAATATTCTTTTTTAAAGTAAAATTTTACTACGTGTCGCAACCTATTTATCTCGATTTAGATATTTTGTTTGTTGACAAACGGAACTCCGATATTTTTATAATTTATCCTTGTCTTGTATCACTTTATAACAGTAAGCTTATAAGCATTTACCATGTTGACTATATTTCTATAATTATAATATCTACTTGTAATGTTTACGGGGCTCACTATTATGCTATTTTTATTTTATATTTTTTTTATTAATTTTGCTTTTTCTGTCTGCATAGCAAACAAAGTGAGATATGTTATTTACCTAATTAAAAAAAACTAACAGAATAAATAAATTATTATATGGCTATTTTTTAGTTTATTTTTTAATATTGTTTCAGAAAAGTTAAGTAGTGATGCAGTTCATGTAGAGCCCTGAATGTTCGATTCGATGTAGATTAGGTTTAAGTAGACAAGTGTTAGATACGTTTTCAAAAGATTATCTGCTGTTATTAAGACAAAAATATTAACATTTATTTAGCTTTTAAATTTTTCTCTTTCATAGTTTACTTATATTTTTTAAGTCTTATTTATAAATAATTGGTTGAGTAGTAATAATGCATGGCTGTTAAAATAAGGCTTATTAATATTTGTTTTTTTTTGTTTGAAGTTTTATTAGTAGTTTTAGGTTGCAATCGAGTTATAGTAAGAGTTATGATAAAGTAATAAATGTGACTTTAAGCTTCGCTTCATTCTTTTGCTTTAACACCCAGAATTATTTTTTCTACAGTACGTAAGTACGTATTGCTGCTACAACGTTTGATATATAATTAGCAATATAAATATAGTCAATAATTTATAGTAACCTATGCTAAATACAAATATTACCATATTTTATTTTCACTTGATAAATATGCTTCAGTAATCTACCAGACATCAGGAAAACTCTAAGCAACTTTGAACTTGTTCAAGTGATACATGTAACGAAAAACATATCCATTAGTCTGATAAAAAACTTAGATTATAAGATCATGTTAATATTTTATACAAATATAAGAGGAAGAATGTAAACAAAAGAAGAAAATAAAAGTATGGCATCTGGGCTGGCGACGCGACGATGGTAATCTATTTTATAATAATAAAGAAAATAGACAATGTATGTGGGACGCGATATTGGACTTTTAAATACGTCCAATTTACATACATTAGTGTATTTTCTTTTCCCTATTGGTAAAAATATTATACATAGTATTTTATTCATTCTTAATATTATACAAGTTTTATGCACAATTATAGACTTAAGAATTTACGCACCATACAACATTTTAGACATTGATAGATTTAACATGCATAATCAGAGTCAAAATAACCTGATAATTGTAAGGATTTTAAATTTCCACGCATTCGAAACGTTAGTTATTATAATATAATCATGTATTTCTGTATTCGTATATGTCGTGTTTAATATATCCAAGTTATGGTTGTTATTATTAGGATCTGATGCAAGTTATGTATACCATTTTAAATATATACTTTTGGGAAAAATATATAAAACTTCAATGTATTAAATCCGAATTATCGCGGATGGCAAGAACCAGTATAATAACATATCGGGGAAGTGGAGCAAATTGACAAAAAGACCAAAGTGCAGCACCACTTACCTTCTAATATTGCATATCATTCCTTAGATTGTAAGTAAAAACGTATTATTCTATTTACACGTCTATATTTATCCATGTTACATGTTTCTATCGTATATACCTAAACAATTACTGTTGTAATCATTCCTTGTTGTTAATATGCTAATTATATGTTTTATTAAATTAAGGTGTCTACCGTCTCACGTTAGTCAATTGTGGTTAGACAAATAAACAATGAACAACAAAATGGTTTTATAAATGGAGATGACAGACATCACATGACTAACGTGGAATGTAAGAGCATTATATAGAAGATCGTAGATGAATAGGATACTATATATAGTTCTATTGCGTCTGATTATCCACATATTGATCGGAATTTCTAGTATCTATAGGTGTGTGAAAGCGTTGATGTTCGCAGCAATAATTTTACGTGGCTATTGTAAACTAGATTTAACTAGTTATATTTACTTGATTCCGCTGTTCAGTTAACCATTTCCAGTACAACATATTATTCTTCTTGAAACAAAGTGTCAAATTATATATCACATTTTTGAAACCTATCTAATAACCGAGTTACAGAATAAATTTGTTGTTTATGAAAAAAAAGGTAAAATAGTTTCCATTAGAATTAATAACAGGTTTATAGTCACATTTATTATTAGCATTCTTAATGTAGTTAACTGGATTCTAATATAAAATTTTGCTGTAAAGTGTATTTTATTTAAGTTCAATAAAATAATATAAAAATTCAAAGTTGTTTCAATTAAAAATCAAACGTTCGAGACACTACATGGAAATCCTATACAACTACAAAAGTACCAACGCTGCCACAGTATTAACTCCAGAGCTTGTGACAGCTAGTCCTTCGATATAACGTAGAGTAAAGCTGAAAAGTGTATAGCACATGCACAATTCACTAATATTTACGAACATATGCAATGAATTTTGATATATTTGTGGTTTACTAACTACTAACTATAGATAGTTGTATCTAATCAATTTCTTAGGTCAATATGTAAAGCTTTTTTTTAAATTACTTTCAAAAAAGTCAAAGTAGACAACACTCGTATAAGTTGACGTTATTTGGGTACTTGTTAACTTAAATACTCAAGACTCGCTCGATACTTTCAAAATCAGGTAATTTTAATTCTGCTATATAAGTAAAATCACTAAGAAAAAGCTTTCAAATACAAAAACTTCAAATGCCACACCTTTTTACCGAATAAAAATGTCTTCCTCCTACTTGAATAAGACGCTTACCGTCTAGTGGAAAGCTAGCTTACAACTATGCAATAAGGCTATAGCAGATTGTAAAATACCTTTAGCATAAATAGTAGCAGAAAATAGCAGTCTGCCGCATAATTTGATCGCATCAGTCACAGGTAATTGGCATCTACCGCAGCTGTAACAGGCATTGTTTTTCAATTAAAACACACGTCATGCTTGCACTGCTCGCAATTATCTTTGAGCTGGACGTGAAATGATTTATGACAGCTGAAACGCGTTGTGTCGCTTGTTTTTATGATATTCAATTGTTTGTTTTTATTTTTGAGGTGATGTTACAAAGAAAGGTTAAAGGAAAAACCATTACTTGCCGTTACTAAAGGGCTGATTTTTAAATTGTCAGATAAATGCTATCTAACTGAAAAGAAGTATATTTTTGTTTTCACTTCATACATATGTCTAATATTTATATTCCACGTGCAACGAAAACATACTGTTTTTGGCAGATTTCGGACAATTGAAAAACCAGCCCTAAATGTGTTAGTGTGATTACAATACACTTACGGTAAACTCAGCCTTGACTAGCAAAATGATGAATTGCTTCATTAAATTAATAAACGATCTAAAGCGATCGAATTCTTGTAATATACATATAAAGTAGCTTAATATTAACTGAATAAAACACGATCGCGTGACACAGTATTTTACAAAACTTCCATAACTAACGTTGTTTTCACCTACTGGTCACAGAAATAACAAATGACGGTGTTATATGAATTGGTTTTCATTAAAATAATGAAAATAGAGCTCAACCAACAAGGTTACCTTTCACCTTATGTTTTTAATTATAGTTCTTATACTTAGCATTTTCAGACTTAGCTGGCTGAAACCTTAACTCAGTTTAAAAATGGATAACTTTGCCTTTGCAGCTTTAGCTTTTCATACTTATTATGGAAGATAATGTTACAAACAATATTAAAAATTGTGTCCCGTAATCACAGTAAAAACTGGAGGAAGATCGTAAAAAAAATATCCTTAGGGATCATGACGTAATATGCGTTGGACTGAAAAACATGTTTATGCTAAATGGATGACTGAGACGTTATCATAAGACAGAATATAAGAAGAACTTATAATTTTCTTTTAATTTGATCCAAGTTAAAATTATATAAAGCAGCTTATAAATTTACGAACTAGGAAATATAATTAACTAGTGAGTAATATTGATTATTTCTATTTTTTGTAGTGCGTAGTATATTGTTATCGGTTAATGATGATACGTTAAAACTATATGAAACATTTGCCAAAACATATATGGTATAACGATATATCTTAAACAATTTCCTGCATCAAAAATGTATCCATTAACTAATATTTTTAACATTATGTATTCTCCAATAAAATTATGCCAATCTTCGCCTAGAAATTCGTAACAACTTGCAATAAAAAGAACTACAGATTGTTAATAAAACATAGATAACGGCGCCGATTCCAGTTAAAACTCTTTAAACTTTACTAAATTGTACCTATACCCACTAATAATATAAGACAGATACAGGTAGAAATATTTTAAGGATTCCTGCCAATCTAAAAACTTGCGTGCATTATTACCCGTTGAGAGTCCTTCGCGCATTTCTTCCAATTTTACATTGCTTTGGACACATTTTTGCGGAACTAATAAAAGTACTTTTCATTTCCTCAAGCTAAGTTGGAATGCAATATCAAAAGCCATATTTTATTTCGGTTTAGCGAGTGTTTTTAATTAGGTTAGTTAAGTGTTAAGCTTTAACTTTCCTTTTAAGTAAAGTTATAAAATGCAGTTTAAATAATAAGCTAATTAAGTAAACTTTAATTTAGGAAATTATTATCAATTAATAACATATGATTTAGACAATTTTAGACAAACCCTCAAATACTCCTATAGTTTATGCTTACTTAATTCGCTCGGCAGTGACAAAATGATAAAATTCAGCACATGATATAAGCTTTTTATCAGAATACAGTTATCTCGATGATCAATTATGTCATCGTTAAAACCAATGTCGTGTAACGTTTCAAGCCTTCAGTACAAACTAGACTTCATTATAAGGATCAGTTGTGGAAGCTCTCTGAAAATGAATGGATTTTTCAATAAACCAACCGGCACAATATCATCTTTAGCCAGGTATTGTTTTTGTTTAAACTAGATGGTTCTATTTTTTGTTATTTTTACGTTTGTATTCAGTATTAGTCAAATTAAGTAAAATTAGAAGCTCAATTTTAAACGGTTGTTACAAGACTTGTTTTCAATAGTCGACTATAATTTGTCTGACATTTGAGTAACATGTATGTAACGATATTAAATAAGTTAGTTTAAGTAAAATTAAACCGTTCTTAGTCTAGCTTTGTATATAAAAAAACATTTTTTAAATTAATTTCTAAGATATTTTTGGTAATATAAAGAAATATGGTAAAATAAATATTTTGTATTACCAAAGAATAATGGATTTGAACTATAGTACCTGTTACAATATTTACGTAACATTCATACAATTGTAGGGAGGCTTCCTGTAGCCACGGGTGGCTGCGGCTGGTGGTCCAGGCCGTCTTCTTCGGCATCACGGTCGCCAGCTTCGTGCTGATCCTCCTCATGGCCATGCGCCCCTCCCAGCTGCCCCCCAAACTCCCCTCTAGGTGCGACGCCGCCAACTGCATAGTCACTTGTCATGGAGCACCGTTTTATGACAAGTTTAAAAATGACATAGTCGCAGCGCTAACGGTAGGTTCAATACAAAAACCAGAAGATTAAAATCAATGTCTTTTGTGGTTGTATTAAGTTTTTTCTTTTTTTTAAGGAAACCGAAACCCGTTGTGCTCGAGTATCTCTACGTCTGCACTACCCGTATTTCGTCAACCGAACTTTGCCCAATTGGACCAACGAGCTATCCGGTTTTTCTGTATTCAAACTTGCCATCTCAGGAGGCAACCTCAGACACATACCAGCTAACGGTTTTATGGGACAATTTGCAGGAAATATTAAGACGCTTGTTTTTGATAATATTACAATAAACCAATGGGAATCAAATTCACTCGTTGGGCTTTCGCACCTAAACGAACTTTATATAACGCGATCAGAAATTAATAATATTGAAAGAGATGCTCTAAGACCAGTAGATGATATTCTGGAAAAACTTACCATCATCTTTAGTGGGGCTTGGAGTCCCGATAAATTGACTGGCACTGGGGACCTTGTCAAGCTTAAAACTGTTGTATTGGCCAACAATAATTTTAGCAATATTCTGAACAGAAGAAGCTTTGTAGCTTTAAAGAAGTGTGAAATATTATACTTAAACTCGTGCGAAATAACTTCCATAGGCGCTGGGACTTTTGATAAATTAGTTAATATTCACATATTGTATTTAAATGACAATCATCTGCTTAAAATTCCACCTAAGCTCTTTGATGGTCTGAGGAATAATGTTAATCCTATATCAAGAATAAATCTAAATGGTAATCCTTGGATTTGTGACTGCGACGGAGATTATTTCAGGGTTCTGTCTGAAGAAGGTATGTTACTGGTTGAACCTACTTGCTACTATCCCAAACGTTTTCGTGGACTCCCTTTTGCAGAATTTTATGAACAATTTTGCAACAACTGCTCAAGTATAGAAGTTTTGTTCGTCGAAGAAATACAAAAGAAGAAGACCATGTCGCTGACGAGTGATTTATTACGCGATAATAATTGTTTAATTCGTAGGGAACCTCCACCGGATTCTAGTGTTAAAATAATATCACCAGTTTATAATTACAAATGCGATACTGGCGCTATCGCACTCTCAAAGCTAACACTCGAATTAAGAAATATTGAAGATGAAATGATTTTCGAGAGTTCTTGGCTGCAACCCACTCTTTTAATGAAAAGTGACAAATATTATTTAATTGAAACAGATTTATTGGTTTCGGAAACGCACGGACTCATGTGGTACCAGGCCTCGTGTCCGAGTGAAATATACTGCATCGCAACTTTACCTAATAGTTTAAAAATATACAACACAAACATAAGTTCTTGGTACGTATTTTGCCCGTGGGAGCTAAGATCTGGTTCGGTGGCCGTTGAAGAATGTATTATGTACGATCTTTCTAAAATGTTTGATGCAGACAAGCGCAAATCTAGATATTTTTTATTTAGATTAGGTCACATTATGTTCTATATCGGTGTAGGGATAGCGAGTCTGTTGGCGGGAGCTCTTCTAGTATACGTTGCTATATTAGTTAATCCAGCACTTTTGAAAGGCAGCAAGCGATTGTTGTTTGTGAAATATAAGGACGTTGCCGCGTTAGTTTTACCCCCTAAGGTCCCTTTACGAAGCACACAGTCAGAAAACTTTGCCAAAAAAGATAGTATTTTCTTACTTCCTTCCAATTCCATTCGCAAAAACTTTGGAAGAAGCAAGTCTATAAGAAGTAACAGTAGTGATACGCCGAGTTATATTTCAGTGATTCAACCTTCCGAAGATCAATTACCTAAGTGGCGTACCGAGTCCAACTTTGATAGTGAAAATTCAAATATTTCGTTTTATAGAAGAACTTCATTACCTTACGTTGCTCTTGACAATGAATCGGTTACATTGCACACGTTTTAAACCACTATATTATTCTACCATTACGTACGCAGTTGCTCCGCGATGACAGTTAAATTACCCACTTCACTCACATTTGAACGTTATTGCTATTTGCCTAAAATCCATTAATTAACTTAGGTACTAACTTCATGGCGTACATTAATAATTTAGTAAGCATATAACTTATAAAATCAAATCTTAAAATCACAATAATATTTGAACATTACCGTTTATATCATTATTTCTTTATAGGTTTTAGAAAAGTCGATTCATAAGACTACATCTTTATTAAAAGCTAAGTTGCTGTAGTTTTATATCAGTAGGTAACAGGTTACAGCTGTTTAGCTTGGTCGAGCATATTTGACACGCATTGTGTTGGCCATCCGCTGCGTTCTATTTTGATTGCGGACATTTAGAATCAACTGTAGACAATTAGTAATATTGTAGCTCCGAATGAACTTCAAAGACATGGGAATGTTGGTTATTTGTTCTGGGTTTACGACCCGTCGGCTATCATCTATTAACTAGGTTCATATCTAAGGTATCTATTTGTTTGTATGTAACAACGTAGGAATACGTCTTTTTCGTTTAAATGTGCTTAGACAATGTTAAGACGTTAATTTTTATATTTAGATTTAAATCAAATACATTCCTTTGTAAAATAAAATTTGCTACACACTTTTATTTAGTTTCATTTCAACATTCACACTTGATGACAACATTTTGATTGTTTCTTCTACTTATCTTATGATCAAATTGATACATTTAGGGTAAAAAAACAACCTTTTTCGTGTAGTTGTTTACTTTCTTCCTACTCTCAATATAGATGGAAACGAGCTACAAACAGTTTGGCAGCCCTTTGTTCCGGTGATGACAATACAATGTACTTGGCAATGAACAAAGGTACTTCCTGATTGATCGATTTAGATCTACCTGTTTGCTACATTAACGATCAATTTTGTGTCGCTGTAGTTGTTTTAGCAGAATTAAAAATACAATAATTGGGACAGGTTGTTGACAAACTTATCTATATTTTTACTCCTTGGATTACCTATACAAAAAAAAACAAGTTTTCATAGGTAAAAATCTTCCTATAATCATAAAAGGTTATTTCACATAATAATAAAAAAAATAGTGCAAACACTATTGTCACTACATTTAAGGAATATGATAGTCAAATGCTAAGTGGTGATAAAATACCTTTAAAAATATTGTTGTGTGTTAAGATACAGAAAACCTACTATGTATTTAAAAAAACGCAACTTAAAGTGGCAGACTATTTCAGTTTTTCGGCTATCCATTTTACAGATGTAAAGTGTATTTTATTTATTTTAGGTAGATATGTTTCCCTAACATACAAATAGAAGTAAGTTTAGTTAAAATAAAACAAATATTTATCAAATCTTATTAAAAATCTCAGCTCTGTGATATTTTTGTTATAACACCGATTCTATTTTTACCAGCCCCGTAATTTTACCAGGGTACACCTTTCTTTCCTGTAAAGTTTAGTTTCTGGACTACTTAATTAAATCGTAAACAATACAACAGGGTTGAACTTTAAAGGGCGGCCAAGTATGTAAACCCTTCCAAAGTTAGGTACAATAACTTAATTGTCTTAAAGTGAGAACTAGAGTTACCATTGTTTTTCCACTTCTATGTTAAATGTAGAAAAACTTTTTGCTGAGATTGCAGATCGTATACTTTTATCATGATTTTTCATTTTAATGTCTTACTTTTACCATATTTTAAAGAAGTTCCTCGTAACTGACTCTGTAACTGATAGCGTGGTTTAACTTAATATGGCATAAAGGATAGCTATTGTTTGTTGATGTCTTTTGTTAACCCAATCTGTTTTAATTAAAGTTTTTAGGTACTTTTTCCTAAGTACGCAACGAATATTTTATACGCATGACTTCCTTATTATAACTCAATTAATGAACTTAAGATACATAATTCAGGTTAACTATATTTTCATTGCTAATAAACTAAACTTTGTCACACAAACATCAAATGAAAAATCATCGCCTTGACATAAAAAGGTCATAATTTAAATATAGCTTATCTAAAATTGCTCATAGTGCGTGGCAGTATTAATTGCAGAGCACCTGTGTTGTAGCAACCAAAACTGCGTCTGCGCATTAATTGGATGTGGCCCGAGATACGAGTACGCACTCCCGGGCAGGAAAACGTACATATTGATGACGTTTGAATTTAATTTTGTTTATCCTACTAATATAATAAACGTGAAAGTTTGTGAGTATGGATGGATGTATAGATGTATGGATGGATGTTTGTTACTCTTTCACGTAAAAACTACTGGATGGATTTGGATGAAACTTTACAGTAATATAGGTTATATCAGAATAACACATAGGGTACTTTTTACCGCGGGAAAACTTCTAATTCCCACGGGAAACCGACTTCCACGCGAACGGAGTCGCGGGCGGCCACTAGTATATATGTATATATAGATAAGAATTAAATATCTTAGAATCCTTAAAAGAACTGCTTTATTAGTTTAAGTAAGATAACTAACTCTAAGGTCATTTTGAGCTCTAGGTATGACAAAAGAGGTATTATATTATTAGGCATATGCTTAATATAGTTAGTTAATTTGTATCAAAACTTAATTCAAAGATTTAGTATCTAAATAGTTGGTAACAGTTTTATTATGTTTCCACATTTATTTAATGGTATTATTGTGAATAAATATATTTACGTAAAAGAAATAACGAAAATGGTTTCATGGTTAGGTTCAGTTTTCGTGGAAACATTAATTTGGTGTCGGCGCCCGCACTCCCCCCGCCCCCGCGCCCGTAGCAACCAGCTACGATCGACGCGTCATGCTTCACAGGGCTTTGAGCTGTTTTCATTTTTTGTTTCCTTCCCAATATGGCAACATCTTTTTGTTTTTGCTTTAAGTAAAATCATTTTTTAAATTAACAAATAAAGTTATGTCATCAGAAGAAAGAAGTTTTACTAAGACAGATTTAAATTTCCTTTTTTTTTCAGACTGTCGATTGCTTTTGGCCCCTTGACGGCCTTCATAGCTTCACCGGGCTTGGGGGCGAGCGCTAAAGGCTCTCAGCCGAGTTAGAAAACCCTACTCCTACGATAAATGAAAAATTTCCTGTAAAAGCAGTTAAGAAGATGCTACAATAACTATTTTGCAATTTAACACGAACGCGACACGGTGTTATTCCTTAACAATTCTATTAGAGTCAGGTTTCATAAAGCTTTGAAACTGAAACTTTGCTGGCAAGCTCATTGTTTCGATGCTTTATTGCTGTTTTCTAGCACAGAGGTTATTTTCAAGGAACATAGGCATCTGTCATAAAGTTTTAAAACGGAACATTGCCCACGAATGAAAAGTTAGAACTGTGTTTTATTTACGGCTCTACTGACTCCAAACTCGGGTAAATTAAAGATTGATTGGAGTTGCTATTGTTATATTGCTTAAATAAACCCAAAATATACCCTTAAAGCTTGCGTAGGCGTGTTCTACTACTAGACCTAGTTAGCGTTCTAATTTTCAATTAGCAATATGATGAATCTTAAAATAGTTGTTGTTCATTACAGTCGTTTACATGTAAATTCTTTCATGCATTGTCCCATTAACAGTTCGGCGGTGAGTGCAGTTGGCAGCGCGCCGTCAGTGGACGCATCGAATATGTCACTGTCACCCGGCACACCTGTCGCCCCCGCCCCCCGCGCCTCACCAGACCCTCACCCGCCCCTCATCTCGCCTACCCGATTCATGTCTACCCTCATTTTAGAACTGTATTTATTTACAAGCTGTTTAGTCTCTCCGGTTTCCAGCGCCACCACCATGAAATATTTGTTTAATTAAAATAAATGGAAACCATTTTTGTCGTGGATAACAGGAACAAATTAGAGGATTTATGAGATGGATAAGGATGTCTTTTAATTTTTCAGGGTCGGAGCATTTAGGAAAGGTCGCGTTTTTTAGCAATGTTATTAGTAAAGGCTTGTAGTCAACCATTTACATAATTATTCATATGTTTTTAATAAATTATTTTAACTATTTTTATTATATTTTTTTATTTTATTTGTACAATTGAACTGCTGTTATATAAAGATACCAGTATTTCTTAGCAGCTGCGTATACGTCAATCCTACTAATATTATAGACGTGAAAGTTTGTGGCATGTATGTATGGATGTATGGAGGTTTGTTACTCTTCCACGTAAAAACCACTGGATGGATTTTGATGAAACTTTACAGTAATATAGGTTATACATCAGAATAACATATAAGGTACTTTTTACCGCGGGAAAACTTCTCATTCCCATGGGAAATCGACTTCCACGCGAACGGAGTCGCGGGCGGCCACTAGTTTATGTTTATAATTTCACACAATAATGACTGTCATAATCTACTTCCTCTAATGTATTAAGTCCTTTGAAGCTGTGTAGGTAGGTACCGTAAAGAGAGACCTTAAATGGTTTGCCAGTGTTTTTATGAGTAATTTTGGGTGTTGTAAGGTGTCGCAGACTTTCCTTTAGATTTACTACATATATATACTATCGCAGTATGTACCTAGCATTCACGTAAAACCAACTATTACATAGTCAATGATCGTTGGTAACTAATGTGTAATAGTGGCGTTTTATATCACTTTACAAAAACATTATTTCAGGTTGAAATCTTAAATTTATTGAAATCTTACATAGCATAGGTGAAAACGGATTTTAATAACAATATTGTAGTTTCATAGAATAATGATTTTTTAAGCTTGGACAAGAAAATATTAATCGTGTTTAATGAAAATTATATAGAAATTTGCAAATAAAACTGTAGATCTCTTACCAATTCTACAACTATAAACAGCTTTTCGGTTTATTTTAACTTTGATTACATATTTCATTATTATACTTATAACTACTGGCGATCATCCAGCATTGGTTTAATTGGGATAATGGTGCAATAAATCTGTGATGGGGAAACGAGGATTAATGACGTTCAGCGGTGGGGTTGCCAGGGTGACGTGTTATGCAGTAGTTTCCGTACCTTCGTTATGAATGGCCTTAACAATAAGAGTTATAAGCGATGAGCCAGTCCCGAGCCAGTGACTCGAGTAGTGCCGGGGTATGATATCAGGTTCGCGAACGGAGTCAACCTGGGTGACATAGTCGCGCGTGTCCGAACTATCGCGCAGACAATCCAGATAAAAGGACTTGTCTTCCTCGTACTTTGGTTTACTATCGCGTACACGATCGTGCAGTTTCTGTGAACTTTACGAGAAAAATAACAAAATGGTGAGCTTTCGGATGTCCAACTAATTAAACAAAATTCAAGTGTGAAATATTTTCCTCAAAAATTTTGTTGATAATGTGAATTGTTTTTAAATATTCTCGTGCTGAAATTGAAAACCTTTTAAAATGTTTATGAGAATTGAGTGTTGTGTTAATAAAATATTTTGTGATTGCAGGAAGGACTTGATAAAGATCAAATCAACAGTAAGTAACGTTTTAAATTTCAACAAAGTTTCAATTATGTTTACAAAAAATATTCAGTGAACTTATTTACCTTTTGCTAGTTCTGAAGAAGGCCTTCGAAGCCTTCGACCAGGAGAAGAAAGGCTGCATCGGCACCGTCATGGTGGGCACCATCCTGGGGATGCTGGGGCACCAGGTGTCTGACGAAGCACTCAAGGAGATCATAGATGAAGTGGACGTTGATGGTAAGCAGTTGCAGCATCAGACGAATAAAAATTATAGAAAAATATTTTATAGAAGGCGCAAACGCTTAAACGAACACGGAAATTTAAAGTTTAAGGTGATAAATAAAATAAATTTAATGCAATTATCGAAGTTGGACGAGTGTAAGTAAAAGTATCAACCGTTTTTTAAATTAACCATATGCCAATCAATATTTTGAATATTAAGTTGTTTACGAATTTCATTTTTAAAGTTACTAACTAATTTAATATCTTATCTGTAAGAAACCCTGTAAACATTCGTTTTCGTTTTTTTTTATCAATTCAAACGACCCCAATTGCCTCATCGCAGTTACTAATTGTTGTAAAAAATTGCCACCAATACTCAATTTTAATTAGTTACCTACTCAGAAAAGTTTAAAATATTTAAATGAGTTTTATAAACAGCTAGCGACCCACCCACGCTTCGCAATGTTGTATTTTTGGCCGACTTGAACACGAAACATTAAATTTTGGCTAACTTAAAGAAACTTTTTTTAAATGTCCTAGGCCCAATTGCATAGGGAACGTTTTAACCTCGGGTTAGCTAACTCAGATTTAAATGGCGCCACCATCGATTGTAATAAGAAGTAGTTGCAATCGATGGTGACGCCATTTAAACCTGAGTTAGCTAACCCGAAGCTAACCCGAGGTTAAAACGTTCCCTGCAATTGGGCCCTATATTTACAAGTTTAAATGAATAAATTCTCTAAAAGATGGCGTAAACCGCATTAAAATCCGTTGTGTGGTGTAGGAGGAGTTAGCGGCCAAACATACCTACAAACAGACACAAATAGCGACTTGGCTTTATACTATGTAATGATAATGATATGTGTCAGGTTCCGGAGAGCTGGAGTTCGAGGAGTTCGTGACGCTGGCGTCCCGGTTCATGGTGGAGGAGGACACGGAGGCCATGCAGCAGGAGCTCAAGGAGGCCTTCCGGTTGTACGATAAAGAAGGTACATCATATCATACAAGTACCTATAATGTTAAGTTTTTTTATTTCTAGTAAAAATAATAAAAAATGTTTGTCAATAATAAGCTGAAGTTAATTGTTGCATTTGGCTCTACAAAACTATTTCATTACTTAACTAGCTTTTACTCGCGCGGCTTCGCACGCGTTAATTTAGGAAAAAAACTATGTACTATGTAATATGCATGTAAAACTTCCTCTTGAATCAATTTATCTAAAAAAAAGCATCAAAATCCGTTGCGTAGTTTTCAAGATTTAAGCATACATAGGGACAGAGAAAGTGACTTAGTTTTATGCTATGTAGTGATAAAATACAATATTTCAAAGAATCTTACGACTTGAAAGTAACGTAATGAGTATGAAAGTTGGGATGGAAAATTAGAATTCCCATGTACTTTTTTTATTTTTACATTGCAAATTGATCATACCAACTGTAAGAACCATTACCTTGGTTTTAAAACTACCTACTACTGAATCATGTTGATTGTGAATGTAGTTTAAACCATCACAACACCATTATCCCTAAAACATCGACTAAATGCTAATTTATTAATTTTGAAGTTATAGATACTGGAAAAAGGAAGCTCGGAGGCCCGCGTTCCTTTTTCCATTATCTATAACTTCAACATCAACTCCTGCGCAGGTAACGGCTACATAACGACGGGCGTGCTGCGCGAGATCCTGCGCGAGCTCGACGACAAGATCACGGCGGAAGACCTGGACATGATGATCGAGGAGATCGACTCCGACGGATCGGGAACCGTGGACTTTGATGGTGGGTGCAATAAACGTGAAGGAAATTTAGGAGGAAATAAAGTGGTTATATTGATTGAGATATTATTTTTAATTTTGCATTATAAATGCTAATTGATTAATTTTAAAGTTATAGATACTGGAAAAAGGAACGCGGGTCTCCTGGGTTCGATTCGCAGTCACGTAATGCTCGGAGACCCGCGTTTCTTTTTCCAGTATCTATATATTCAAAATTAGTTCCATTTGATTTTATTACAATCGGCAGATCACACAAAAGCTTATAGTGTTTTTATTATACTAAACATTCTGAGTTTCATTTCTGCAGGTATAATGGTATTAACAAAGTTGTTTATGAGTGAAGTTTATAAACATTTTTGTATATTTTCTCTGCAAAGTATAAGCAAAGTTTTCATTAAACCAGTTTGTATGGTAACAGGTACATGCAACTTCTAAAATTCGTAAGGATTTTTTACAGTTAAGGGTTTTGCTAACATTAAATTTATTTCATCAAGAGGCCAAGAAGTTTGCAACAAAAACAAATTCTTTAATATTTTTTTTACATTTTAAAAATTTTATGTCTATAAAATCATCAAAATGCATCCATTCAAAGCTCGATTCTTAATTATTAATTGTATTTATTTATTTATGTTTATTCTTTACAGAATTCATGGAGGTTATGACCGGTGGAGATGATTAGACACAATGAAGACATTAATTGAATTATTAAATTGTCTTACGAGAAAACCTGATTGATTAGGTAAAGACTATGACACTTATTCCAACTATTTATTAAAATATTGTATAAGTTTATACCTACTATTTATGACAAATATTTATATTTATTATATTATACAGAAATATATTTATTTAAATTTATTTTCTATGAATAAATGTTGTTTACATATTTGGACACGTATGGTTTGGTTTGATTTGCTCTTTCCTAAAAATCCACGACCTACAATTTTCATTTTACAAATAGCCATAGGTTTATATCAAGCAGTCCGCGGCGCAGTAGTATACCAACAAGACTGTTAAGCGGAAGTTCTCGGGTTCGATACCCGGGTCAGGCAAATTATTTTTTAAATTACTTGAGTTGTAGTGTAAGTATGACATATTTTTATTTATTATATTCTGAAATAGTAAAACAGTTTCAAAAACCTCGCTACACATTAGCAAAATTTATTTATAAATGTGAGGTATGGCTCCGTATTCCAAAATAATTTATCTACCTGCGCTAAATGATACATTTCCAAGTAGTGCAGTGAAGCAATTATAACAAGCTTTCGAATGTGCTATAAATATGCGAACGGGAAGTACAGATGTCGCGTGGTGCGCCTCCCAGTAGAGATGTCCAATAGGTTTATTTGCGGACGAGACAGTAAGAATATATTGCATTGACTGACGATTTAGTTGTACACAACATATGAATGTATGACACATGATGCAATATATTAAGAAATACTTCGTTCAAATAGAAGAAATAAAAATCCTGGGCACACAATCAGTTTCATAATTATCATTTTGTTTGTCAGTAAAATTATGATTAAATATTTTTAGGTATTGGTATTTAAAAAGAAATAAGGAATCATAATTTCAAATTAAATTTTTACTACAAATAAAATTGACGTAGTCGCTTAAATATAAATTTATTTTTTGGATATAGACGAATAACTTAAAGATAAAATAAGCCGCCCTTTAAAGTGAATTTCTTAATTATATAAAATATTTTGTTTTTATGTTAAGTAAACCAATACCTTCGGCCTACAGCTTAATCTTTCTTTTCTTCTTGAATGGAAATACCTTCACTCTAAAGCAAATCTATAAATAAGGAGAAATTAACTAAAATTGAAACATACTTTGTCTTAAACTTAACTATGCATCTTACAGGCTATATACACTAAATCTTAATTTGAATAGATTTCTTAATATTGTTTACGTATTTTTGGTAAAATAAGAGCTAAATTTAACTTTAAAATCACCGATTCTGAAAATTTGCTAAAAGCCGAAGTTAGTCAACAGAACTTGCCCATGCCCATTAGGTACTATTTATTTATAAAGAAACAGCTTTATGTGTGCACTTAATGCACTTTAGTAGAACCTATTTTAAAGATTTTCGCCATAAAGTCTAGGTAACCTATCCGATACGCTATCCCACCTAATTCCGGCTTAGGAGTTAGGTATTAACTTACGAATTATCTACACTAATATTATAAAGAGGAAATCTTTGTGTGTTTGTTTGGTTGTAATGAATAGGCTCAAAAACTACTGGACCGATTTTAAAAAATCTTTCACCATTCTCGCGGGCGGCCACTAGTGTATAAATAAAAATCTTTTTACCTATCTAATAATAATAAGATAAACGTGTTTGTAGAGGCGTCGGTGTTTGTCAACAAACTAAAGATTAAAAACAAATACCTATTATTTACGTAGGTAATTAATAAAGGAATTTTCTAAGTAGTTGACCCTGCGCCGCTCGCCCCCGCACCCCGCTTTCTATTCTCACCCAGCTAGCGGCAGCACATAATTTTGCTGGCTTAGGTATTATTTTTACTTAACTTTTGACTAAATCTATCCAATAACACGCATTTTAACTGTTTCTGTATTTTTTTTGTTTTATAATAGATTTTTTTTATCATAAAACTATTTTTTTTTTATATCATTACATGGTCTCGCGGATCCCCTTGTTAAGTTTAAATTTATTAATATTTTTGCTCTAATTCAAAGTGTTCAGAGAGCGCTCGTCACATTATAGATTTTTTTTGAATTTAATCACATGTATGACTCCAAAAATTAACAATATTACCTAAGTGTAGGTATATAGGTACTTAATATAAGTAAGTATACCTACGCTTCTTTATAATATTAGCAAAAAAAAGAAAACGAGAACTGGGTACCTACTTATTATATTACTTATAAATATTTTCTAAGACTTCTATTACCACATCCTGTACCAATGTGTTTTATACATAAATTGTAAATAATATCAAAGAAAATATAAAAATGGACCGAATCATCCGTAGCGACAAGATTCGCGCGTCAAATTGAATATACAAAATTGCGGAAATAGGGTGAAAAAAGAAATTTTAATAAGTTTTATGAATAATTCACGTTTTTATGTTATTTGTCCTTTTCGATTCATTTTTACATGGTTTTTACTTTTTCTTTCAATTACAACCTTATCACTTGGTGAATTCTTGTCGGTTATTTAGTACATCTGGTTATTTTCCACCATGTTCACGGGAAGTGGGTACACTATTGGATTGGCTTCCCGTAGCTTCCCTTGTCTTAACTTCCCGTAATTCTTAAGTGCGTTGACCAAGAATAATGAGGTTTTCACGGCATTAGAGGAAAGCAGATTTCAGTATTCGATATCAATTTCAACTGATTGCCTCTACGGGTACCTGTAAAAAGGATAGGTGAAAGATAGGTAGATGAAATAAAAATAATGGGAAAAATAAGTATAGCCTAGAATTTTCTAATTTATTATTAAGTTAAAAGTTGTAGTATTTGCTTCCGTGTTTTCCCCTAAAATATAAACGTTTCATACAGTACTTACCTACTGTGTGTAATAGGGTGCACTAAATTTGGCATGTGTCGATAACATTGGACATCTCGATCCTGAGATTCCAAGCGTCTTTCGACTGCTTTAGACTAGGGGTGCACAACATTTTTAAAATAAATATTATTTTTATGCAGTTTTTTGTAGAAATATAATATATGACGTTTAATTTGTTTAGTAAATAATTCACTTCTGGGCAGTTATTATCCAAAAGTTTAGAGAAGAAATCTTAAACATTGCGGTTTGGACAAGCTAAGCAGCGTATGGATGCATATAGGTCCTACTCTAAAATGCAATAAAGGCACTGGAGCTAATTTCAATGTTACACAAAGCTACATTTAATTTATTTCCTGTCATAGTGGTAACACAGAAACAAACGGTAGTTTTAAGGTTGTGGTAGCTGTACCCAATAACATACATTACATAGTTTTTTAAATGTGTGAAGTAAATGTCACAACTGCCAAAGCAGTATCTATAAAGGAAATTTTTGAAATAAATTTACACATTTTATCAAATTATATAAAGATTTTATCTATTCTTTTTCCATTTAACGCTTATGCAATTATAGTTTATAAAACTCATTTAATTTGTTAACTGGTTTTTGATGACGTCCAAAAATATGACGTGTGCCTAATTTGTTAAACAAATATATGTTAATGATTGCATTTAATTAACTTAATATCTAAATATTCATTTTAATACAATGATTGCAAGTGATGAAAATCATTTAAGTTTACAAAATGGGTACAAGGTGAAGTTGAATATTATCACGTTATACAACCGCATTTGTAATTTCCTGTTATTTTATAAATGCATGTACCTCTACCTAACGTCCTTTATATGTAAAGATATATTATTAATTACTTACTTTTATGTTTACATGTTGAAAAGGAAATAAATAATAAAAAATAATAATAAATCTCCAGACTAACACACCAACTGTGTGGCCCTAAACTAAGCAAAGCTTGTACTAATAGGTACCACACAATGGACTAGGGGAGAACCTTGTTACACCCAGACACGAGCCAATTTCGAAAAACTCACCATCAGAAAGTCACCATCTCTGTCTTTTTGTATATTCGTTTAAACACGGAATAAATTTTTAAGTTTTAAAGAAAGGTTCAATTCAGTATTTTACAATCTGAGATCTACTCGGCATTAATTGGACCAGAGCAAAACTTGATTTCGTCAAAAGTCTATGCCTGTAATTCAGACAATCTCAATTCAAAACAAAAAAATAGGGTTGACCATCCCTGAAATATTTCACCTAGCCGGAACACATCGATAAGCTGATTATATAAACGGCCTACGTCCAGAAAATGTAGATCAAACTCATTTGGGCTAAATCTTAGATTGACATAACGTCTCTGCTTGACTGGTTTAGTGCATCTTCTTAAGTAAAAATAAAAATGGTGCGTAAACTCGTTTTTTTGGAATTGTGATACCTTAGTGCCGAGTGAAGATAAAATGCTTGCTTTAAAAATTTCCTAAAATTAGCTTAAGGAAATCCAAATTTGAAACATTTCCTTAAGTAACTGAAGTGTTGTGAATTATTTGCCCAAAACTAACAAAAAATATCCAAAAATGTTGATTAAGTATTGTTTCGTTTTTTTAACGAGTGCCTGTTTCTGTTTCATGTGGCCGCAGGAGGAACTCGACAAAACACAATTGCAACGTAAGCATTCATTTATTTTTTATCACTATCATCATTAGTATGAGGCATAATGTCCGTGTCTCTTTGTAAAGTTTTTTTTTATCATTTAGATTTTTTACGAATTTAAATTTAATTTATTTAATAAATAAAATTTATGTCTCACTAAGCAATCAATGCAGTGAATATGAACATTGTTGTCTTAAATTTTTAAACACCACATCTAGGTACGTTCCAATTTCAAACATTGATTTTCTAACCAAAGCATATAGCAATCAAATACCGTAAAACCTCTTTGCAGTGCTCAAAAACGCCTTCGACGCGTTCGACCACGAGAAGAAGGGGGTGATCAGCACGGACATGATCGGCACCATCCTGGAGATGCTGGGCCACGAGCTGGATGACGCCACGCTCAAGGAGATCATCGCGGAAATTGATCAGGACGGTAAGGAAAGAAAATGTATATGTATGAGTTTGAAGCTTAACTTAGAAGTAAAAGTCGTCAGGTACTGGAGCTAGGAAAATAGTGCTTTTATCTTGGGAATTCTTGAAGTCAAGTAGTAATTGTTTTTGCAAATTTTAACTAGGGAATTTTTGAAATAAAAAAAATGTAGCTCTTATCCTCAAATTTAAATGAACAACATATCTCTCACCTTACTAGTAGCGCCCTCAACGATCACGATGGTAAAGTCATGAACTTTCGTACTTCAGAAATTGGTTAAGGATACGCCGAATTTGACTAGATGGCAGCACAAAGCAAAAAAAATAGTACTAAATTATGATGGTAGATGGCTCTTAAACTCTTTATATTAAAATTAAGTGATTTAAAAATATTCTTTAAAGGATATCAGATTAAATAAACTCTTTTTTCTATCAATGAGTAGTCAATCTTATTATTATGCGCATAAAAGCTCACGTGCTTTCATTATGAACAAATCATTTAACCAAACTTAGCATTATCAAGACAATAAGAAAAAGCTAATTAATAAATGAAACAAAAATAATGCCCCACCGTGACAATGTTTTCACATTGCCGTGACCAGGATTCGAACCTGGGTTACTACGGCCACAACGTAGGGTCCTAACCACTAGACGATCACGGCTATCGAGGCTTACGATACTGGAGCGAAAATACCGACTGCTATCATAACGTGTTACGTAATGCTTGATTTAGTTTACTTTAAACGCGCGATTTTTATAAGCTTTTATTTAGTTTCACTTGTATGTTAACAAATCTTGCAAGTTTAATTATTTGTACTTTTGAAATGAAAAGAGGATCTAACATAATTATTTAAATAGTTTTATGATAACTTATTCATTTTAGGTTACATCTTCAGTTACTCGGGAAATTGATCGTTATTCATTTCAATATCTAAGTTAAATCAATGTTTTAGGTTCCGGAGAGCTTGAATTCAAGGAATTCGTCCAGCTGGCTTCCAAATTCCTTACAGAAGAGGAGGAGGATGACGAGGCTATGGTTCAAGAACTGAGAGAAGCTTTTAGATTGTATGATAAAGAAGGTAATTTCTATACCAGGCATGATCACGAATTTGTCGTGAAAACGTTCATTTCGACACTGTACGAAATTGAATCGTTTTTGTACGGCGCTCAACAACTTTTTGTACAAGTCGTTCGTGACTGTGAGAAAGAAAATACGAAATGATTTTGCGTGTGACGTAGACAAATCAATTGGCTGGAATTGTTGCTTGTAAGTCTTTATAAGGTAATATGCAAAAATATATGAAACAGTATACATTAAGCAAAATAAAGAAATGTACCTTTAGGTACATAATGATACTTCGACTTACGTAATTCCCTGCCGTTATTGTTTACCCCAATAAACTTTTATACCTTTCCGTGCAGGTAACGGGTACATAACCACCGATGTGTTAAAAGAGATCTTCAGAGAACTGGACAACACCATCACCGCTGATGACCTAGAGACCATGATTGACGAGATCGACTCTGATGGCTCAGGCACCGTAGACTTTGAAGGTAAATAGTTATTTCTAACTTCATTATTTAACGACGTTTAGGTGATCGTTGATCAAACTTTTACTTGATATTTTCTAGACTGAATTGCATTGGTTAATTAATAAAAAACAGTAGGAATACATACTTTTGATTTTGAAAGATGAAAATGCCGACGTAAATTATCCTAAATCAATTGTTACCGAAATTAATTAATAACAGACATTTGTAGTAAAAAGTTTAAGAGAAATTATTTAAATTATGTAAAATTGCTTAGTGTTTGAACTATGGTTGGATTTTAATTCGAAGTTAGGTCAAGTTTGGGTGAAATAAATCTTTTATGGATTAAATTGATTTTGTAAACTAGATAGAACAGATACTAATGCTGGAATTTAAATTTCGTCACAGTAGGCATAATTGGCAATTTATATTTAATCGGCCTATTAATCTTGATATTGATATTTAAATTTTAAAACAACAAGTTACATAAAATGAGTTGACTTGAAATAATTATTGCATAATAGTAAATTTATTCTTGAAATTGCTGCGTTTTTTTCCCTGCTCTTGAAATCATCTAATTATATCGGTTGATAGAAACCCGAATAACTTAAAATTAACTTTATTTACAGAATTCATTGAGGTCATGACTGGAGAATAATCAGCTGCAGTTTTTATACCTACCTTCTAGTTAAATTAATCGTTATATGATAAGCATGTAAATAAAAGTAGTTTTAAGTGGGGTACAATTTAAGTAACGACCAAAATAAACTTTCAAAATATTAGTTTTGGAAGCATATTTTGATGAATTTATTTCTTTTGTTTTATGTTATTTTGAGTTTATTTTAAGACTGAAATAGTGTTCTGTACCTATAAAGTACAAATTAAACTGCGCGCAACAACACCTTTAGATATGTCAACGAAGAGTTAATTCTAAATAAAAATAAATATTATAAGATTATTATTTTTTTCATTTTAATGTTATAAAGATTTTACTAACTTTGATACATACATTTTTTTTTTGAAATTGATACCTATTTTGGACATTTTAATACTATACCTACTCATTCAGAATACTAAAGCCAGCTTCCTAAAATCTTCCTAATAGTAACGTGATACCTAACTAGTTTAAAACACCACAAAAGTTGTACCAGTGCATTTTTACACTGGTTATCAGTGTGAAATTAATTGCGCAGTTATTTATCATCACGTTCAGTGCAACAATTTAAACGGTTATTTAAAAAACCTAAAAAAAATAGATTGAGTTTTGATTAAAATCTGCAACCTGATCACCGCGGGTGGTGAATTGTGAATTTGATTGAGACAGTAGATAGGTCTGCTGTTTCATTATCACTTCGTTTCTGAGTAAGACTAAATTTTATAAATAAAATAATAATAAATCTCCAGACTGACTGACACGCCCATTCTGTGGCCTTAAAGTAAGTTGCAGTAAGCACTTGTGTTATTAGTACCACATAATGGACTAGGGCCAATATCGAAAAACCATTTTTACGAAATTGGCCCGACCCGGGGATCGAACTCGGAACCATCCGCTTAGCAGTCCGGTATGTACCGCTGCACCACAGAGTTCGTCAAGAGTATTTGAATTTGCAAAGTTTCTCGTCTTCTTATTACTATGCTGCGTCAGTGTCGATTGCTTTTAAGCATCATCATTTATTACCTAAATAGAATAAAGCAATGTCGGTATTCGTGTTTGTTTTTATGATTTTAGATCCACCACGTAGGTTACAGATCTTAATGCGGTTTTCACAATAAATAATAAATATAATAAATTTTAAAAAAGGTAAGGAATTTAAGTCAGACTATTTTTTTGTAAGTTACGTAAGCTAAATTTAATGTTTTACTCAAATATATGTAGAATCTTCGAAACAGTAATTCAATCACAGCTATGGCTATAACATCAATTATTTAACAAGTAAGTATCAATTTCACAAATAACTATGAATCAAGCAGGAATCAAGCCATCATTATAGGACCGCCTCACCTCTAGAACCTACCATTAGTAAGTGCAATCATTTCCATACTCTGATATCGCTTTCCCTGCGAATAGGGCGGCAAAACCATCTGTTATTATGACGTAATCAATCACTGGCCACAAAATGCGGACCCTGTTCGCATGAAACTTAACTATGACGAGGAAGAGGTCTGAGAAATGAGCTGTGACCACAAGCGAAGTTGGAACAAGCCCTTTAGAAATTACAATTTCTAGTTAATGGCTCAATAGGTATGTGATTGAATGACCACTGGAAGTATCTTATTTAAGGAAATAAAGACCTAATGACGATATACTGAGAAATACGCGTTTTCTTTTAAAGATTGGATCAAACTAAGTTGTTTTCTTAGTTACATGATAAAAAACTAGATTTCCGCCCGCGGCTTACTTGTGCGACTTTACTTTAAATTAGCTTAACTAAAAGCCTATGTTACTCCCTGAAAACGTGCTTCCTTCTGGTGAAAAAATATCACAAATTGGTTCAGAAGTAGGTACCTAAGTTCTAGATATACCGAAAGTCCAAACACACTTCAACATTTTTCTTCAACATTTTAATAAGTATATACTGTTGGCGGAAAATGTCAAAACGGGAGCTGATCATACCATCTGTGACGTCATGAAGTCGACATGAGAGGGGCAGAACACCAAGGAGCCGAGCAAAGCGTGCAAACCACGCCCTTTTTCTTTTCGCAGCGCTCCGAAACGGTTGTGTGACGGTCGTGTGTTAATAGGAAATAATATTTTGTTATTAGTCTTGTATTTTTTGCCATTAAACTTATAAATCTTGATTGTTTGTGTTACTTTTTCATAAATTTTGAACTAGGTAGTTCATATCAGAAGTGGTATAGGGCAAACGTTGACCTACACGCTTCGCATTCTGATTTTTATATTTTAAACGTAATTTTAATTTTTAGTGTCGTTTTAAAAACACGTGTTTGATTGAAGTGTTTCTTTTTTTTTGCAAGTGGAGTTGTTTTTAAGTAGACTAATAATTGATTTTTGTTCCACGTGTTGTGTTTTGAACTTTATTTTTGTTTAAAAATCATGTCTGATCGTATGGATCGTAACCGTAATCGTCAACGTACACGTGATTGTGATGATAGACGTAGTCGTTTTCGTGATAAGACCCCTGAGAATGGGTTACAACAACAAATGCAATTAATTCTTGCGCGTTTAAATGCATTAGAAGGTCAAAACACACGACCGCCACCGCCTTCACCGTCCGTAGCAGCATTGCCGGCACCGACACTGGGTCTTCTGGACCCGATATCACTGTCACGCCAGGGCGTATCCCCATCACGTACACCACCACGAGACCAAGGTACTAATTCTTCAATCTTGGAGTCAAGGGGCAGCTGCGGGCACGAGACACTTTTGCTGCCTACCGTTGTTGCTGCTGCGACCTCGCAGGTGCCGCCGTCTGTAAGTGGGGTCACGGACGCTGAGCCTAACGCTACTGAGCGGTTAGTAAACGCCATACGGTCAATAAATACCTCAGTGCGGTCAAGCCAAAACTATTACATATCAAATTTTGATCCAAACTTGCATGATATTGATAATTGGTGTGAGGAGGTGGATCGCGCAAAAAAATCGAATGATTGGAGTGATAACGAATGCTTATCACGTATTGGAAATTGTTTGAAAGGGGATGCTAGGACATGGTTAAATGAATGGGTTACGTCAGATAGGAGTTGGAGCAACTTTAAACGTGAGTTTAAACCTTTATGCCCTAAACGACTTGACGTTGCTAACATTCTTTTTGATGTCATGAAATCCGACTCTGATAGTTTTCCAACTTATGCCGACTATGCGAGACGTTCTTTACTTCGTTTAAGAATTGTTAAAGGCCTAAGCGAAGAGTTAATTTCTGCTATAGTTATTCGCGGAATTACAGATCCTCAAATTAGGGCTTCAGCGACTAATGCCAAATTAATGCCGAATGATTTAATTGATTTTCTTTCTATCTATGTTAAGCCTTATGTATCGAAACGTGATAATACTCTCTCAGCACCGCCACATAAAAAACGATCTAATTCTAACTATGACGGTAGTTCTAGAAAACGTCACTTAACAGATGTCAAATGTTTTCTGTGCGGTAAAACCGGTCATAGACAAACCTCTTGTTACAAACGATTCAAAACGGAAAGTGGCGCTTATGCAACTCGTGTAGATAGTGGTTTGGAATCTAAATCGGGCACTGTGGTGCAAAACAAATCAGAGCCGTGCACTTTTTGTAAAAAAAACGGGACATAAGTTTGAAAGTTGTTTCGCTAGGTTAAAGTCTGAGACACGGAACAAAGCCAATGTTAATTTTTGTCGAGAAAACAGGGGTAGCCGGGATTGTGATATAGTTGTAGCAGTGATATGCGGCATACCAGTAGACGTACTTATTGATAGCGGTTCTACTATTTCTTTAATTTCGTCCTCAATTTTAAAGCATTTTAAGTATACTCCCAAGCCAGCATTTCGCGTATTAAGAGGCTTAGGAGGCCAGGAGATTGAAACAACACAGTTCGTTACTTTACCGATTGAATTTGATGAAATTACGTTAGAGGTAGATTTGTTTGTTGTACCTTCTAAAATGATGAACTCGCCCGTCATCATTGGCACAGATGTATTGAATCGAGAAGGCGTCACTTATGTTCGTACATGTAATAGGCAATGTTTAAAACGTGAATTGAGCTGCGCAACTGATTCGGTTTTTACAATCGAATCTGTTGTTCAGGCCAATTTGAATACAGAACTGAGTGGTGCGTATTTAAAACAGTTGTTTGAATTGATAAGCGAGTTCTCTGATTTTTTTATTTCCGGTACGGCTACGTCAACTGTTAAAACGGGTAGTATGTCAATAAAATTAAAGAGCACAACACCGGTAAATTATCGTCCTTATCGTCTTGCTCATTCAGAAATATTGTGCGTACGTGACATAGTTAAGGACCTTTTAGACAAAGGGATTATAAGAGAATCGGTCTCTGATTTTGCAAGTCCAATTCTTTTGGTAAAGAAAAAAGACGGTACAGACCGAATGTGTGTCGATTACCGTAAGCTCAATGAAATCACTATCAAAGATCGATTTCCTTTACCCTTAATTGATGACCATATAGACCGACTAGGTCACCATAAGTTTTTTACCAGTTTAGACATGGCGACAGGATTTCACCAGATCCCAATGGAAGATCAGTCAATTCCATACACCGGTTTCGTTACGCCAGAGGGTCATTATGAGTACTTAAAGATGCCTTATGGTCTGGCTAACGCACCCGTTGTTTACCAAAGAATCATTTCTAATACTTTAAGGGAATTCATAGATGCTGGTGAGGTTCTTGTCTATATCGATGACATTTTAATACTTAGCAACACTAAAGAACAGGGGTTTTTAATTTTGCGAAAAGTACTTGAAACGCTCACTAATGCCGGATTTTCTATTAACCTCAAAAAATGTACTTTTCTTTCGACTAAAATTGAGTACTTGGGTCGCACTATCAGTGAAGGTCAGGTACAACCGAGCGTTCATAAAGTTCAGGCACTAGTTGACGCGCCGATTCCCAAAAATGTTAGACAGGTACGTCAATTTCTTGGCTTAGCGAGCTACTTCCGCAAATATATTCCCAGTTTTGCTCTTAAAACAGCGTGTATTGCACACATCACAAAAAAAGACATACCATTTAGTTGGGGAACCGAGCAAGAACGGGCGCGTCAAGAAATTTTACGTCATCTTGTAACTGAACCAGTCCTTGCAATTTATGATCCACTTTTACCTACGGAGGTACACACAGACGCGAGCGCGATTGGGTACGGTGCAGTTCTGCTGCAAGTACATCGGTCAGGGCACAAGCGAGCTGTAGCGTATTTCAGTAGGTCGACTAAGGGAGCGGAGGTAAATTACCACTCGTACGAGTTAGAAACACTTGCTGTGGTCAAAGCCCTTCAACACTTTAGGCATTATTTGGTTGGTATCCATTTTACGGTAGTCACTGACTGTAATGCTCTGAAGTCAACGCAGAAAAAAAAGGACCTTTTGCCGAGAGTGGCTCGATGGTGGATTTATCTCCAAGACTTTGACTTTTCTTTGGAGTATCGTAAGGGTTCCGCCATGATGCACGCTGATTATTTGAGCCGTAATCCAGTAAATGTATGTCGTATTCAAAAACCTAAGAACTGGGCACAGATTGCGCAGTCTGCAGATGGAGAAACCCAGGCGATGCTGCAAAAGTTAGCCGATGGACAGTTGGATGCCAGTAGGTACGAAAAGAAGAACGATCTGCTCTATTATAAATTTACTCCCGTCGGTGAGCAGGCTAGGTTGTTGTGCTTTATTCCTAAAGGTCACAGACTGAGCCTGCTTCGTGTTTTCCACGATGAACATGACCACCCTTGTGCCGATAAAACGGTTGATCTTATCTTGAAACATTTTTGGTTTCCAAATCTCAGAGAATTTGTACGAAAGTATATATCCCATTGTGTAACGTGTTTGTCGCATAAAAAGGTTCCAAGGGCCTCTCTACAGCCTATACATTCGTGGCAAAAGCCTAATTCCCCTTTTGAGACCATCCACATCGATGCATTGGGTCCACTTCCTGAATCTAATGGTCATCGGTATGTCCTCATCGTTGTAGATGCATTTTCAAAGTTTTGTCTTCTTTATCCAATGATAAGACAGGATACAAATGAACTGAAACGTCTACTAACAAACACTGTGTCTTTGTTTGGAGCTCCAAAACTAATTGTCGCCGACCGTGGCAGAATGTTTCAAAGTGTTGACTTCATGACATGGGTATCTTCATTGGGAACAGATGTGCATTTAATTACCCCTGAAATGCACCAGTCTAATGGACAGGTTGAAAGATATTGCCGCACATTACTTAACATGCTACGTATTGAGGCCAATCACCGACAAGAACAGTGGTCTGAGGTCATGTGGCGACTTCAGTTAACTTTAAACATCACAAAGCATAGTACCACTGATTACTCCCCACTAAACCTACTCGTGGGAATAGATGCCGCTACACCAGCCATACGCAGTCTCATCCGTGACGTGGCTCTTGAGGGTGGGCAACCAAATCGCCTAGCCTTACGCGAACTAAGCAGACAACGAGCCTCGGAACGGTTGCAACGCAATCGTGAACAACAAGATGAGTCGGTAAATCAGAACCGAAGGACTCCGAAAACTTTTGACATAAATTCTTTCGTTTTTGTTATCAAAAAGGCCCAATCAACCGGGAAGCTGGACTCCGGAATGCGTGGACCCTATCGGGTACTGAAGTTGCTACCGCATGGGCGGTATGAGCTACAACTATTGGCCGGCGCTTATGGAAAGTCTACGCAAGCTGCGGCTGAGTTTATGGTCCCGTGGCGCGGCGAGTGGACTCCTGAGATTTGTGCTACTTATTTTGATAGTAAGTATGTTGACGAGTTTCACACTTTGGTGACTCTGTCTCGAGTTTAAAAATAATCGTAAAGATATGTTCCATGTGTTCCTCTATCTATCGACTAATTGAAAGATAATTTTGGATTTTTATCTCTTGAGCCAAGATGGTTGGTCTCTATGTGCGGTGGAGGTAGACTCCCGCTTGATGGTGAAGGGTCGCTCCCAACGCCTTCGTCCAGGTCATGCTTCACGTAAAGCCTCTGAATCTGTGACGTTTCTCATTTTATTTTTTCTTATGTGCAAAGAAAATGCGAAGACATCATCAATCAAGCGAAACTCTAGTCCACATTTTGGATGATAATGAGTACAACTGAAGAAAAACATTTTTTTACCAATATTTTTATGTATTTTGAAAGCTGAGTTATGTGTCTCACGTAATGTTTTTGTCCACAGCTTAAATTGCCTTTGCTATATTTATCTTTTTATTTGCTGTTTATGTTTAACTAACATGTGTTAAGTTTTGCTTTGTTTCATGTTACCTTATTATTTTATTTTCCAATATGTTATGTGTGCTAACTCATGTTCTTCTGGCAATTGTTTTGTAATTGCTGTGAGAGACATGAACTTATTTTTATATCAGGTGCAGATCAATCCTATGTGGAGTCCACTCATGAGGAGACCCCTGCCTGTGAGGACCCTCTACCCGGTACTTCCGATGATAGAGCCACCAGCCAGAGACCCCAGCTCGAGACACCAGTAGAGAACGAGAACGTTCTCCTGTCAGGAGAGGCCGTGTTGGCGGAAAATGTCAAAACGGGAGCTGATCATACCATCTGTGACGTCATGAAGTCGACATGAGAGGGGCAGAACACCAAGGAGCCGAGCAAAGCGTGCAAACCACGCCCTTTTTCTTTTCGCAGCGCTCCGAAACGGTTGTGTGACGGTCGTGTGTTAATAGGAAATAATATTTTGTTATTAGTCTTGTATTTTTTGCCATTAAACTTATAAATCTTGATTGTTTGTGTTACTTTTTCATAAATTTTGAACTAGGTAGTTCATAATACATATTTCTGTTAAAAGCAAGCCTGAAAGTCATGCCTGCCGATATTTCCAGTCGACATCGTCAGATTCTAGATCAAGAGCGCACTACACACGCACGCGCGCCACGGAATTATGTCTCAATTAGCAGCCCGGTGGGGCAACACCACTCGACTGGAAAATCTGCAAGAATCGCCGTACCCTTGTGGAGACAAGGGTATGATGATGGTAAAAGTTAAAGTTATTGTGAAAAAAAATATATAAGAAATTAATGTGAAAATTTATTTACCTATGTTTGGTTGTTGGTCTGTATGTGAAGTTTTAACGTGATAAAAGCTGAACCGATTTAAATTAATTTTGAAACAATTATTGTTAGACACCCTGGGCAGAAAAAAATGGGCATTTATTTATCACCCATAGGAAAATAGCTTTCATCTAGTCTACGCCGAATTCGAGTCCAAAACTAACTAGTCTGTAAATAAATAAAAGGCTGTTGGTCTAAACTACTGTAAAGCGATCGAATTAGTGTCGCTACATTTAGGTACCTGCTTAGTTTTCGATACGTTCGTATTCTTCGAGGTTTACGCTGCAAGTACTTTTTTTTGGTTCACTCATACAAATAACTAAAAATTTAACAAGGTTAAGTTACAACAGCTAGCGGTACTTATCGCAAATATAACCCAAATTTATCGCAATTGATATTAAAACTCTATTACAGTTTTTTGCGATGTCCTATAGAATGATTCGTTCAGGTGTTTTTGTTGCGTTGAGAAGAATATTGCAATGTACTCGTAGCACACTTTAATTTCAGAGTTTTGTATAGATGTAAAGAAATTGGTTTCAACCTTTGAAGTGAAACATTAGTATTATGATTTTCTACTTTTTCGTGAAACTTGAGATATCTTCCGAAAGTTTCGGTGTTTAAAAGACCTAGTTATCTTTCCACTATTAAAAAAAAATCTTTGAATGGTGGGACGTATGAAATATGTAAACTTCTTTTTTCTAAACCTAAATTACTGATAAGGTAAATGGGATTAATAATAGGTTTTTGAATTGCCTAAGGATTGAGATGAGAAGTGAAAAAAAATCGTCATGTACTTATTTTCTTCCGAAGGATATGAAGCTTAATACCTACATTTTATTAGCTATTTATACAGAAAGAATAAGTAGTACTACTGTAAAAAATAAAAATAAAATACTGTTTCTTACTTTATGATCTTGTAAAATTTCTACATAAGTTTTCGTACTATATGATTTACCAACTGTCAATAAACATTTGGTCTAAATTGCTTCTAAGCATTTCATAGAAAATTTAATGAATTAACGTTTTGAAATCACGACCTCGACTTTTTGTTTATATGCTTAAGATCATTATCAAAGTAAGTTAATTGTTCAGACATGGCCAATAATAACCGATTATAGTTTAGTTTTAACATGTTAACTAGTATGTCGTGTTTATATTATGCAATTTTAATAGACCTCGAAGTTAGGACATATGAGTTTGTTATCTCTATTTATCTAAATAGCAAAACGTAGTCGGTATCCACGTCTGTATGTAAATCGGTTAGCCCCGTAGACTACGTAACTGATTTTAATTATTAAACGTTCGTTATTGAAGTCTTAAAAAGATTACACCACATTTGTTAATTTTACACAAGTCTAGCTTGAGTGGTCAGTTGTTTATCCTACTAATATTATAAATGTGAATCCTACTAATATTATAAATGTGAAAGTTTGTGAGGATGTATGGATGGATGGATGGATGGATGGATGGATGTTTGTTACTCTTTCACGTAAAAACTACTGGATGGATTTTGATGAAACTTTGCAGTAATATAGGTTATACATCAGAATAACACATAGGATACTTTTTACCGCGGGAAAACATCTCATTCCCACGGGAAACCGACTTCCACGCGAACGGAGTCGCGGGCGGCCACTAGTATTACAATAATTGCAATTGTAGAATTGTTTCGTAACCGTTATTTAAAACATCTGCATTATGAGTTCCTACTTTAAACTTCATAAGATTGATCATAAGATAATGATAGTAAAATCAGTGTTTGTTGGTCCTTCCCTTCCTTAAGTCGTCGTTAAGTGGCAATTTTGACCACGAAGGGTCTGTAAGTAGGTTGGTAGCTTTCGGGCATACGAATGGTCACGACGAATGTTACGAAACAGACATTTCAGGCGGCTTTATCAAAGTAATGTGAGTAAATAACACTTGTTTCATAATATTTTGGATATATTTATCATGTCATATTTCTAACTGTAAGGGTAGCTTGTTTAGTAAGTATTGTATTTAAATTTTACTTGAAAACTTTCCAAACTTTACGTATGCGATTTTACTTTAAAAAAACTAGAAACAGAAGCTTTTTCTGGATTTTTTCTTTTTTACTCCATTGTGAGGACAGTCCTTCATTTGTCATTATGGGAGGATCTCTTTATATCAAACAAAAATCCCGAGGAAATTTTATTAGCGTTGCTTTACTTTTGCTGCATATTTCTTAGAATTTTTAACAGTCGACCTAAACCAATAACTATTATTATGAGACGAAACAAGTTTTTTTAAGTAAAAAAGTCAAAAGATACGGTTACTTGTATTCTATTAATCAAATATTAACTGTGTATCGAAGGTAACATTGAACGCGCTTAGAGTATAAGCAGTCAACGAAATCAAATTATTTTTCAATTTAATCTAATTATCGTTTTGAAATAATACAAATCGGGGCAGTAATGTCGATTTGAGGCTTGTTATTAATAATTTAGATTATTCAATTCCTGGCCCACTAACTACATTGGCGATTGGCGTATTGGACACTTTATGATAAGCCCTGAGGTAATTTGATACTATACTGAATATTTTCTATATAAATACCAGATAACAGTTCCCAGTCGAGTTATGCAATAAATGACGAAAGTAGTGCAAGTATCGAAACACTGCGACTTGAAAATGAAAACGAAAGGTTGTTTCGTGATCGATTGTTGATACGTATTATGTGTTTTAATTGCTCTGAATAAAGTATTTTTCAGAATAATAAACTAAGAGGCGACAAGATGCTGCCTATTATGCCTGTTATATTGGCTGATTGATGAGAGGCCTTTATCACGAAAAGTAAATATTGGGTAAAGCCAAAGTAATGCAATTAATGGGGAAAATATCAGCACATTTTCGATTTTCAAGACAAACATCATCAACTATACAGTTACAACCACCTACATTTTTTGGTAACTGTAAATTAATGTTATTTTTAAACTCTCGCGCTTTTTATTTATTACTTAGAAACGTCGGGAAATACATGAATATAAAAATAATATCGAAATACAAAATTACCGCGTGTAAGACCCGAAGCCATCAAAAAGTACCTAACTGTAAATGAAGTCATGAAGAGGCAACCAACAAGTCTCTTTACTTCGGTTGACTTCATCAGAAAACGACTAAAAAGAATCAAAATCTGTCTCCTGCCCGTCTACAGCAACAAAATGAATCGGAGCATTTCAGATAAAAAATGTTACCTTTTGCTTCTGAATCAATGATGGATAGTTAAATAAATAGTTTAGCAGGAAGAACGATTTCAAATTCATATAACATTTCATTATTATAGCTAAATTGAGGACGATTAAAATACTGATAATTAGTTTTTTCAACAGATTATTTTTACATTTATGGAAGTTACCTACAGAAATAGTATTATGGCCTTTAAAAATCCTTCAGTTTTCCTCAACCATTAAGTTAAGAACTTTTATATTCAGGACTTACAGAAATTTCATAACTGTCTCGGATTAAAAAAAAAACTTGTGTTAAGTTTTATCATCGCTTCATCTTCGCCTTCGCTGGTTCAATCGTAAGATACATTTTTCGTCGTCTTACATAAGTATTTGATATATGTATGAAGTGACAATGAAAACTAACTACTAATATATCGAATAGAATTTATTGGCAAAGCAGCCCTTAGTATAGGTGATTAGCCGACAAGTCTTACTCCTTAACTCCGCCGGTGACGAACGAAGCTTGCTATGCACCAAGCATAGGCCGGCCTTTTTACAAAACTAACATCAAATATGCCTGTAAAATTAGTAATTTATTGAGGTCACTATTGATTGATGATTTCTTGTAAGTGTTATAATCTCGAATTACTGCAATGAATAATAAGTATTTGTTAATTAATTAGTTAAAAGTGTGACAAATAGGGCTACTGACCACTGTGCGGGCGGATATATGACATTGACACTATTTCGTACAAGATTTATGAGCCACTGCGCCGGGGCTCTACGTGTGAACAATCACTTTACCGCAACTACGCACCCATGATTTATTATTTATATTATTTAGTAAATGAAATTTAGTCTGTACATATTTTTTTCTACAAAGTAATATTAATATGTAAACTAAGTCAGATAACTGCGCTTATTGTATTTATTGGCCAAAGAAGAAAATATAGATTTGCAATTATAAATTAGACTTGTATCACTCATGAGTCTGAGTCAATTCTTCAGATTACTATTCTAACCTATAAAATAAGTTTATTTAGTTGTAGATTAGTAAAGCCTTAATTTAGTAGCAACGAGGCACTTATAACCATCATAGTTAAGTGTAGTTAAGTCAAAGTTGCGTCGACGCAAATCAGATTACGTTCGTTTCCCTGCGGCAGGGCCGTGTCACGACCACAACCGGACCACATTCCAAAACAAGGCTTTTTATATTTTAAAGGCTCTAATTGAATTAAGTGACGATGCGAAATGTTTGGTGAAAATATGGGCGTCAAGTTGGTAACGTAGGATATGTCATTTTTTTTTAGTTCAAATTTAATATTTTAAGTTTCAAGTATACCAACTTTCTATGCGACTCAATTATAACTCAGAAGGTATATCAACGAAAATAAATGGCAAGAATAGTAAAACAACGAATAAAAATAAATAAAAAAGAATAAAAATAATTTATTTCATCATTGAGTAACTTAATTACATTCGATGAAAGTCAAAATATCCATCATCAGCTTAATTAGTACATACCTTAACAATTATGATTAATTTTCAATATAGTTTACAAATTCCTAAGTAAAAACTAAAATTATCATTCGCTTTGTTTGTGGGCGTTTCGATTTCAAGCAGCCACGCGCCGACCAACAAACCTTGAACTGATAATATCGTAATGATCATAATTTATCGCATTTCGATTGCTCTCATTTGGATGAATGATTGAGATCGATCATGATCGAAATGTAGAGTTACGACACTTACATCCTAAAACGGTTCTCGTTAAAATAAACTCCACTAAGCAACCTTGAACTGAGAACAATGTTAAGCGAATATGAAAGCATCCAATCTTTTAAAAATAACTAACTTAACTGTGTCTATTTAAAATGTATTTCAGACGAATATATCATACTGTACATATTTTAATACGGTCTTCAGGATTTTTATTCTACGAGTACCAAAGTGTTTATATATTTATTTATTTTCACTAATTCAATATCAGAAAATAATAAAAAATATTTATTTTCACTAATTCAATATCAGAAAATAATGCTGATATGGAAGTGTAAATTCTGTGGGTAGTTAACTTTTTTGCTGTAATGTCTTACGATAAATTAATCATAACATTTTAAGCGATTTGGAATCCTTGTTTAGTATACGATGCATAAATTAAAGCAATTATTCATCAAACCTAAATTAAGTGGAGTAGTCGGAATAGTTAGGCATTTTTTGTTAAACTTGATGTTTTTTTTTAAATAGGGATTATTCTGAAAACATCGTCTTAGTGTTCTTAGTTTATTTTTTGTTAAGTTGGACTATCGATTATGACCTACATCCATTGTTCTAGTTATTATCTGGATTTTTGTATAGTTCCTTTCCGAGATCCTCAACTGGAGTGATAGGATCATCTCAGTAATATAACCTGTAAATTATCGTTTTTCAATGGTGGTAAGTAAGTAAACATAAAAACAAACAGTTAAATTAAATGTTGTTTCCCGATTGCATCAAAATAACTATTATATAAGAAAACAATCACAAAATCGGACCATTCATTTAAAAGCTATAATGTTACGAACACACACGCTAATAGGTAATGTTTTTTAGTACCTACAAAAGCGATTGTAGTACCTATATAATATTTATGTCAAAAACTACGATAAAAGATATTTTGTGTCTAGGCTTTAAAATTAAAATTGTAATAAAAAAACTTGTCTTCTGATTTTGCTTTTCCAGAATTTCAACTATTGTTACTATTTCTAAATATTGTGCAAGAATAGATAATAAAGCAAAATGCGTTTAATATGGATGCCTACTTGATCCTACTTTCACTGTTTTTTTGACGTAATTAGTCCGCAACAGTATTGTGTAATTCAAAGCAAAGTTCGTTTCTTCGTTCGTTATTCTATTATATAGTTATTGCCTACATCAGAAAAATTTTTGAAGAGTACTTTACTCCTAAAATATTTTTGGTACCTCGACATTGCGTTCTCAAAATCGGCTGAGACTATTTAAATTAATATTGCAATTTTTTAATAAACCCAAAAGTCTCAAATAAAAATTATATTTAGCAGACCTCTAAATTCAATCTTCTAGTTAAATCAAGCTACTAAACTATTGAATTAAGATATCCATGTATTGTATTAATTACGTAAAAGTTTACAATCGGAACACAATAATGCGCACACGCACTTAGCCTGACGACGTAATAAAAATAAATAAAATTATCTCCACTAATGACTGTTCAGATATTATCGTCTTCCATAATATGAAGATGACTATTACGTAATACTTACTGGCTTTTTTAAATCTAGATCTTTGAATTCTAGGAAGTAAATCACTCGTCATTGAATAATCACTATACACACAATAATAGGAGTAACTTATCATTTATGTTATACATACCCGTACGCATGATATAAAAGTTTTAATGAAGCGGATCAACGAAGTACCTACAATTATGTAGTGTAATATCATTCTATATCTAAGTTTGACCTACCAAAACGGGAAAAAAGGCTCCTTAGTTTTTTTTTACCTATAATCAAATAAATCTTCAATTTTGTCATGTACGTACCTACGTTTTGTAGGTATCCTTAGCTAAAAACTTTATTTGTCGAATCGTTGGCACAGATTTGTCAATTAAAAGAGGTCCAATACGTGCCGTAAGACTTCTGATGTAATACACAACTGTCAGTATTGTTAAACCAACTCATATTTAATTTTGATCACGTCCAGAAAAGTATCGGACCATAAAAATAACAGTATAACTAGTAGAGTAGAGTATTGACGCTTACTTACGTTCAAAACGGCATTACCTACTAATGTAAGTATTTCAAATCCTAGTTAGCACGTAACTAACTTAATCATTACACTAAGTACTACAAAAATGCCCCTGAATGTACTCTTAGTAATGAAGCTGCTAATCTAATTTAAAATAAGTAATTTCCAATGTCAAAAGTCATCTGAACATGGGCATTGATGTGAATAAATGACGTTCATTATTACCAATTTCAACATATAAGGGCTTTTTAATAAGAACATGCATTTTAAATATAATCCAATTTATTTGTAACCATGTTGCTATGTAACCTAAAATTATTGTCAAGGTCTGAATAAATAGTTTTCACAACCGCAGCCAAATTAATATAACCAATAAAACTAATTCATGGTTTTATGACGATAATGGTTTAATTATGAAGTAAAGTAAACAGTTTATTGATTGATCATTAAAAGTAACAAGTACAGTTAGGGTACAGACATACGAGTATATAAAATTATCGACGGAGACAAGCCACAGTGAGCAGTATTATATATTGTTTATATATTAGAAGTTGATTATAAATGGTTATAAGTTAACCATCTGATATATATGGTGTAGATTTTTAAAGTTTATTTAATTTACAGTCAATTCCAATAAGGACAGTAATCGAACGCAATAAAGACAAAGAAAAGGTAAATCTAAAAAAAAACTACCTATCATCCCTACTTCCCTACTAATATTATAAATGCGAAAGTAACTCTGTCTGTCTGTCTGTCTGTCTGTCTGTCTGTCTGTCTGTTACGCTTTCACGCCTAAACCACTGAACCGATTTTGATGAAATTTAGTATGAAGAGAGAACTGAACTTGGGAAAGGACATAGGGTACTTTTTACCGCGGGAAAACTTCTCATTCCCACGGGAAACCGACTTCCACGCGAACGGAGTCGCGGGCGTTCACTAGTACCTAATAAAGTTAAGACGAGTAGGTAAATGTGAACTTGTTCATTGTCAAATACAGTGCATAGTCACCGTTAGATTATCAACATCATCATTAACAGGTTTTAACTACATAGAATCTTGCGTTTTCACAAAATAGTTTTGCTCCAAATATCATAGATGAAGGTATCGTGGCCGCACCTTAACCCCGTTGGGCGTTGTCTACACGACCTCGGGGTAACTAGTGTCAATGGTAAAACTGTGAGGCAATTGCGAACAACCTGCTTACACCACATTCAAAAAGGAAACACCTAATGTGTTTTTTTTCTCACGCCTATGCCTTGTACTATAAAACTAATTAATCATTTGAATTTTAATTGATTAAGTTCATAAACTATAAATTTATTAAAGCCTTCGCCGGCTTTAGGGCTAATTTTTTTAAATTAATCAATAAAAAGTGTCTGTAAAATTTATTCAAAAAAACGAAATTTTTGTGTTTACTCATGTTTCTCAGTTTTTTTTCTTTGTATTTTCTTTTTACTTTCAGTGTGTGAATGCATAAATTATAAATAAATAATTTTTTTGTGGTATCTGGCAACAACAAACTGCGGGGCAATTCTGTATCTTTCAGCGTGCCAATCGGTTTCGTTACGTTTTGCACGTCAAAACTTTGTATGACCATTAGTAAAGGGCAAAAACGTCACCAATTTCAGCCTATATAAACCCAGTGGTTTTGTGCCAAAAGTAATAAAATTGAGACCCTGGTACTTACTCTCAAATTTTTATATCATTTGTTTGTTACGGATTCTTACAAATACCAATTCTTGTTAGGTAGGTAACAGATGTTCCTTAAATGGGACCGTTGACTCAGTAACTTATTGATTAATTATTGTGTTTATTAACTGCACTTTTTTATCATCTTATCCCATTTGTCTGTAGTTGGTGTCAGAAATGATGAATGTACCAATAGATAAAATTATGCTGTAATAGCACTTATATACAAACATGTGTGGGCTTTGCAGACCATTAACTTTCGTAACATAAATTGAAATAAACCATTACTTATACATTAGTAGGTGTAGGTTTTAGTTAAGCAAGGAGACTAGATTAGGAATTAGTGGGTTGTTGTGTAAATATACTTAATAGTAAGCGGTATGAACGGATGGCAAAATACCTCCCTAAGGTTGAACAGAGTTTGCTACAAAGTATTGCAAGGGATTTATTGTTCTTCGCGGTTTTTTCTTATTTCACAGTCTAAAATTTAAATATTTTTACAGTTTTGAATATATTTCATTATTTATTATATTTTGGAAACTGAAAACTTAATCGGCTTATTTTATTATTCTGAATATTGAATTTGCTTGAATAACTTAAGAAATAATAATATATTGAGATCAAGTGTCACGCTCGGGTGATAGATTCGAACTAACTAGGTAAACTAGATCACTATTGAAGTAAATATACACAAAGGTCAAAACTGCTGACTTACCTAAAGATTAGGGTTAACAAGGCACTATTATATGTATAAACATAAATAATATATAACAGTAGTTAATAATTATACCAGTAATTAATGTTTATACATAGTAGAAATATTACGTCCTACTAAAACTTTAAAGATAAAATAAATAATATACAAATAGTGGGGTACAAGAAATATAAATGGTCTAGAAATATAAAATTCTAGACCAATTAACGATTTACTTGGCATGTAGCGATTTATTCTAGTGTTGCCAAATCTATTTATACAATAGGTATCAACACACGTGACGTGACGACAACACGCGTTATCTTTTATACGCTATATAAAGGGTGTAAGCAAACTATTTCCAAATCCCGAAACCATGTATTGGTGAACCTTAAGCAGCAACTAAATTCAACAATAAAATGCCCAAAAACCACAATTTAAAAATATAAAAAGTAACCGAAAAATTTAAAAATATAAAAGGTAAACGTTAATTTAACACAACGTTCACACATCAGCGGATTGACGCACTGACGATGATTTACATTGCAAATTAAATTAATTTACTATTTTATTAAAAATAGGCCCAAAATTTGCTTATTTTTACGAAGGTAAATTGTAATGGCAAAATATTATAAAATATGTCATTTTTTGCTTAAAACGTAAAGATAAGGTAAACTTTACTGCACAACAGTGGTGCAGCGGTATATATACCGGACTGCTAAGCGGATGGTTCCGGGTTCGATCCCCGGGTCGGGCCAATTTCGTAAAAATGGTTTTTTACCACACAATGGACTAGGTTCTCCCCTAGTCCATTGTGTGGTACCTATAGTACAAGCTATGCTTAGTTTAGGGCCACACGGTTGGTGTGTCAGTCTGGAGATTTATTTATTATTTATTATTTATTTCAGCATAACCTAGTTTCCATTTTTCGAAACAGGCCTGTATTTTTTATCAACTATTTATTTATTAAAAACTCTATTTTTAACTATTGCGGTTGTTAATTTAGTTTCGTGGTAAGACGATCGGTAACCGTCGGGAAACAGCTTAATTTCCTGCACCTAATAGCAATGCATATAAGACTTAAATAAACAAGAGTAAAAATTCAATTAAATTACTGTTTTTTAATAAAACTACAAGGTACTAAAGTTTTTTAGAGCTTTTGACCCAAAAGCTTGGGTATGTCTGAAATGTCTTGGGTATAAGGAAATTGCAATTATTTATTTAAAAAAATGTGAGTGCCTCTGAACAATCATCGAATTTAGATATCTTTCTTTATAGGTGGATTATGTATCAATGTGTAATAATTTACCTGTTATCAAACAGGTAAATTATTACACTCAAGGTTAGTGGGTACCTAGGTAGTTGACCGATAATAATAGGCACGAGCGATGAGGTGACGAATGGTATAAATAAGGCATCAGCTTTAGTATCATGGATATAAGCCATTATTGAGACACATCCAGGAAAAGACAGGAAAAAGCAACAATTTCGCAGTACACAGAACGACAAGGCTTGCAAGAATTAATCGCCAGAAGGGCAAATCCCTAAGTTTTACATTGCCGACTATACACAGATCTTATCAACTCCGATTACGTTTTTACTGACATTGCAATAATCTAAATTTCTTTATTTAGATGTAACTAGCTTTTTGGCCGCATCTTCACATGTGTTAACTTTTGATTGGTTTTATGTATTGTTTCGTTTTATAATATAGAGGGTTATAAGTTAATAAAGTTTTCAATTATTCGATACTGAAGAACTGATGCACTTTTATTACTTTGACTAGTTTGCTTTCACGATAGGAGGTAGCATCTCTATCTCGAGATCTTCTCAATCGCTGTACCAAATTTCACTGCAAACGATTCAATGAATAAGGCGTTAAACGCTGCAAACAGGCCGAGAAACTAATTCCATTATATTAATAATACAAAGTTGGTTGGAATATGACCATCTAATACGAACTCTTGGCGTTTTTTTTTACTTTTATTTTGTTTAGTAGCAAAAATATCAATTTTATTACTTTATGCATAGATACAAACAGACATGAATAGTAATAGGTAATTGTTTTATTACTGGGCCATGATCGTGATATAAATATCTACTCACCTACCTCAGCAAAAATATAAAAATAATTGATAGATAGTAGGTATCAAAATGAAAATCTGATTAAAGTTCAATAACCTTATAAAAACATGATTAAGGAATACCCTATTATAACAATCATATATTATACTAATGGCCGCCCGCATTCGCTAAGAGTCGGTTTCCCGAGGGAATGAAAAGTATTCCCGCAGTAAAAAGTACCGTATGTGTTATTCTGATGTATAACTTATATTACTGTAAAGTTTCATCCAAATCCGTCAAGTAGTTTTTTCGTATACATACATCCATTCTTACATCCATCCAACATACTCACAAACTTTCACGTTTATAATATTAGTAGGAAGGATGGGTATGACTCTAGCATATAATACCTACACTAGCTGCCGCCCGCGACTTCGTCTGCGTGGGCGTCCATGAGGTATAGAGTAGACCAAATTAATAACAAACAGCATTAATAAAACACATATACTGTTGCTTAGATGTGAAAATTGTTTTGGATATAGTTTTGCCTACATTTATTTTTATTTTTTGATGGAAAGTAAAAATAGCCAAAGGTAATAAACTATATATCTACCTTCTTAAATATCGAATTCATCGCGTAACACAGCCTACGCTTAAAGTAATTTTCATGGGAATGGTAGCTATAACCACAGCGACAGTAGGCTATGACCCTTCCAGGGCCTCAATCTGCTTCCATTCCAATTAGAACTATTCCCAGGGTCTTAAACTATTAACTCAAATATTTATTTCCCGTGGGAATACCATTTGTTCTCTCGGTAAAATTAGCCTGTAAGGATAAGAAGATAACTACTAACTAAGAGCATTACACAATTCATTACAATCACTTCAGCCGGTTTGACGTGACATACAGACAGACAGAGTGATAGATAAACATACACATTTTCCCATTTATAATATTACATACATCATTACATTAATTATTTTTATGATGCTTAAGTCAAAATTAAATGGTTCAAAAAAGTAACAAAAGATATTTTTCATAAATTGTTTTAAAATTTCGAAAGAAAATTTAGGTCGAATTAATTACTTCATTGATTAAATTTTTATCACTAGATATAATATAATGTTATCATACATTGATTTCATTTTAAGTATAAAAGAGGAACACGATCGCTAAGACTTCTATAAATGTTTTAATTATTATATGCCGATTTTGGTGTAATAGTAACATAATGAATATTTTTTATGTTCTATGTTTTTGTTTTCTGCTTTACTTTGTGGAAGCAACTTCATATACAAACAGTCCAGCCTTTGACCAATCATTTTATGATCAATTCTTAGACACTGAATTGTGTAAAAAACAATTGGATTACATTCAAAAGGACGTCCCTCTTCTTTTGAAATGTGAGTATTATAAACCAATATATATTGTTTACATTAATACCTACTACGAACAAAAATATCTGTAGTAGCTGCATGATATCATTTAATTGCAGTAATAAGTTAGATATTTGTAGTATATACCTATATTGAATATTTGTTGCATTAGCATCCCACCCTTGTCTAAATGTATCATTTTGTTTTGCAGTCAAAGATCGAGGATTGCGAATCCCAAAGGCGATATCAGAAGGCAATCTTGTTGAATTTGGAAGCTATCATGCATGTTTAGATATACAGGAACAGATATACGATGAATCCATCGAAGGAAAATATTGTATGTTAAAAGTGTCTCTACCTGATGATCTTCAGTTGCCTAACTTTCTGGAAATAGCTCATCTGAAATCAGATGAAGTTCCATTCATTAAAGTTTCTGTACCTTCTCATAACGAACAAGAAAAACTACGGAACTTTGAAAATTTTGTCAAAAAAACTAAAGTTGGATTTCAAGAACCGAATCAACACAGGTTTGTGACCTTCCTAAATATTACGTACAAAAAGCTATTTATTACTTCCGTTAATGAAATAACTCGATCATTACTTACAATTGCTTTTTACAGCAACCACGAGAGGCAAGCGAATAAATCCAGTAATGATATGTCTCTATTTGCATTGAATTTGGGTATGTGTTTACCTAAAGTTTGTACCAGTAAAGAGGCTTTGGAAATGCTTTATTTAAATATAACTACAGTTGACTTTAAGTATCACGAGGAATATTGTCGGTTACCGAATGATAAACCGTGGACACCTGCTGATACTGTAGCTATGTAAGTAATCAGCATCATAATTAAATTTGTAAATGGGGCTGTCATAAAAAGCAATTTAGATGTAAAGCATTTAGAAAGATAATTTGTAAGCAACAAAGATACTGATAGTGTTTAAAATGCAAAGCACTTTTATCATCTTTTTGTATCTTGTTTTAGGTCTGTAATAGGTGTGATCGCGCTTGTAACAGTTTTAAGCACTAGTTATGATATCTATCACACACATATAAATACAAAAGGTAAAAATATTAAATATAAATTTAAAAATAAACTTTACTTGGCTAAAGCCGTATTTTTATAATTATATATTTTTAGCTCTGAAGCAACCTAACATATACCTTAGAGCATTCTCAGTGTATACCAACACTCGGAGGCTTCTGACTGTGAACCGCATTCCTGGAGCCATCGAATGCATTGATGGAATTCGAGCGTTCGCGATGGCGTGGGTGATATTGGGTCATACGTTCCATGCCGTGTCCGCTGGAGGATATGTGTCAAACCCTTTAGAGGCTGCAGACGTAAGTTATTTCTGAGCTTTCAAAAGTCTTTTTTGGTTCGAGTGCCTACCAGATTACTGTTTACTGTTTAAATTCGATTGCTTAGTTTTTGACCATAACTTTAGATTTATATTTCACAAATTTATATCACAAAGTCTACCTTACGGTTCTCACTCAATGACATTTCACAAATTAAAGTAAAACGCTACTACTGTTCTAAAATACCTTTTGCGTCATTTTCATTGTTGTTTTTCTGGTTTTAGTGGGTGAAATCAGGAAAATTGCTGTGGGTAACATCAGCACCTGTAACTGTTGACACGTTTTTCGCATTGAGTGGTTTGCTAGTCGTGTACACTACTGCTGGAAAATTAACCGGATGTAAAGATTTTTTATTTATTTAAAGCATAGCATTGGGAACGTCTTGCTATATACCTATAATCTTTTTAATTTTTAGTAACTTTCCTTAAGAATCTCCATATGTTTTATTTAAATCGTTTGCTGCGTCTGTTCCCGATTCTGGCATTTTGTATTGTCCTACAAATTTCGGTATTCCATAGAATATCGGATGGTCCGGACTGGACCTCTGTTGCCACTCATGTCAATGACTGTCGGACTATGTGGTGGTCTAACCTCTTGTACATACAGAACTATTATAATCACTATAGCATGGTATGTATGTCTTCGCTAAATTTTAATACATTAATAAGTATATCTCATAATTTTCTCTAAAATTTACAATCGTTTATTTACAATCAATGTAGACATTTTCACTCTATTTCATGTACCTCTAATTTAATTTGTCAGATTTTGTTTGATACATTCGTCTATTTCAGTGTATACCCCATACTTGGTATTTAACGGTCGACACTCAATTATACTTTATCTCTCCGGTCGTGCTTTATTGGGTGCTCACTAGTAAAAAACGACAAGCCTGGAGCGCATTGACACTCGGTGTTATTATATCTTTGACTGCTTCAACTGTTTATGTATTTATACAAAAGTTTCCATTGGTACTTGCCACGTAAGTATACCGACACAATTCCTTGACGATAAAATCAATTTTCATACAGAGTACATATCTTGGTCAAAATTTAATAAAATAATAAATGACTGATATTTTAAAAAATAAGGCTAAACGATAATTCGTTTTTAATATTACAGAGATCCTGAAGATTCATTGAGATATAATAGAGACTACTACATTAACACGCTAATTAGAGCTCCACCATTCTGTGTTGGAATGATTTTTGGATATATTATGCATATAAGACGTAACAGAAAAATTGAATTAACTAGGGTATTTAAGATGATTCTACTAAATACGCCATTACCATCTACTCAAGACTAATTTATGTTTATTTTTTTAGCTTCAAGCGACGTTAATATGGGTTTCGACAACATGTATTGCAGCTACTGTAATATATTCGTACTTCTATCAAGTTAACTTTTCTGGTGAAGATCAAGCAATTGCAAGTTCAATAAACGCATTCACAAGACCAGCTTGGGCCATCTTTATTGGCTGGATGATCCTAGCGTGTGCGCATGGATATGGAGGTAAAATTAAAATATGTGTCTGTTATTCGATAAAACAAAATCTGCAAGGTGAAGTTAATTCAACAGAAAATAAATTTGCTAATAAAATCAGAAGACACAAGATTCGAACTTGGGCTGACTGATTTACAACTTATTTGTTTGTGTTACTGGTGTTATAAGATTCTTTTGTTAAATGTCAACCAGTGTGGAAGCAACTACCATCTCATTTTTTTGTATGTCTATGTTTTAGGTCCTATCAATTGGGTATTGTCTCTCAAGGAACTGAAAGTGCTAGGCAGGGTGTCCTACGCCATGTACATTATACACTACCCGATCATGTTCGCATATGTGGGTAGCGCCGAGTCTGCTTTCCGGTTCGATATCCTTTCTATGGTGTGTAACTATTTTACGTTGATCCTTTAAATTTTAATTAAAATGAGTTTTTATTTCTTGCAACAGCCCCAATATTAGCTTAACAAATTGATTTAGAACTAGTTAACTAACATTTACATCTAGTGAGACAGACAATGAAAGAACCTAACTTACTGGATACAGACATAACCCCAAGAACTTAAATGTTATAATGCTGTCCATTTACTTTCATTCATGAATAAAACATTTACATGATCAAAATATTCTCATTAGCTGCTCTCCTAATTATTAAGAAAGACTTCATTACGTACTTATTTACATATATTCATGACGTTTCAGCTGTGCATTTTCCTGAGTCATTTTGCTGCGTCATTTATTAGCGGATTCGTAATCACGGTACTTGTGGACTCGCCAGCTTCCATTTTTCTGAAACTTCTCTTTAGTTCAGGTAAATATTAGATATTTTACGATTACGTTATTGGAAATTAAAGTTAAGTCTTAATTAATAGTATAGTCTCATGTGTTTTTATTTTATTTTTAGGGATGAAGAAGAAGCCGGCTGATTCCCATGAAGATACCAAAATAACAGAATAATAATTATTATGCTGACAATTGATATTGTAATTACAGTACAAATCCGGTACAATATCCGCATATGTAAGGTGGGCGGGAGTTGCAATAGTGGGCTGCCAGCAGTATTATCGTAGCGGATATGTTCATTAATTAATCATTTTAGTCCTAATAGATTTCCGTAAAGTTAAAAAAAAAACACTTAACTCTATCATCAAATATTTAGTAAATAAGAAAATTAATCGGAAAACAGTATTATAGCATAAAATAGATTGACATGTTAACGCAATTTTAAATAATTTCCATACTTTTATAAAAAGTCTCATAATAAGGAGAAGTCGCATATTGTTCTCGTCTAGTGAGTAACAGGGGTTATCCCTACTAATATTATAAATGCGAAAGTAACTCTGTCTGTCTGTCTGTCTGTCTGTTACTTATTTTGATGAAATTTGGTGTAAAGAAAGAACAGATCTTGGGAAAGGACATAGGGTACTTTTTACCGCGGGAAAACTTTTCATTCCCACGGGAAACCGACTTCCACGCGAACGGAGTCGCGGGCGTCCACTAGTATAGTACATAAAATGTTGATTGTATTAACCTAAATTATAAGTAGTAGTGTAATAAGTAAAGGATAAGAAATAAATAAAATATTGTTTTATTCATATGTTTTTTTTATTTCTCGGCCTGTTCGTATGTTTCTGAATTAAGGATGCTTCAACAAAAACGTATCTTATTTCAAGGTGTCAGAACAACGATAAAAAATAAAAAGACAAATTTGAAGAATTCAAGGGCTTATGACAATACAACATCAAAGAAAATAAACAATATTGTAGCATCATATAAGACAAAAAGATTAAAGCTCAAAATACATTATATCGTATTTTAAATAACAGCTTAAAAACTAAAGAGCACACTAAAATAGTAATCTTAACTAAAATTCAATTAATAGCTCCGGAGGATAATGATTTATGAGAAATATACGTACCTGAGCCTATTACCATATTTATAACCAAGTTGTTCTATTTCTGCGACCTAAAACATGGTTTTATTGAATATAAATTTATAACAAGTAATTATTTAAGTTAAAAAACATTATCTGTCAAAGGCTCTCTCGTTTATGTATTGTATTTCTATGAGATACAAATGGATTTTTAGTGGCCTTTGAGAAAGTACGTACATTTTATCGCAATCATATAAGCATTCTGTTGAAAGAATTTTGAAAGACACGGTTTCTTACTGTATTCACTTATAAACTTACATTGAGAGTAATTAGATTTTGGAGTACTTTAAGGGTCACATTTATTGCAACTTAAAATAAGATCTAACATTTTAATTTTACAAAGCAGAATATAAAAAGTATCTGCCTTAAATGAAGTAGGTAAAGTTACTTTAAACATACTTTTTTTAGGTATCTTTCACAAAAAGTTCTCTCAAATATGTATTATGGTTATAAAAAAATACCGCTTCAGTTTAAAATGCCTCGTTCTGGTATTTCTTGCCTAAATCTTTTCATTTTCACACCTTGTATATATTATTATCTTTAATATCATAGTATTTTTTATTTATACCCACATAGTAGATTCTGTAGATAACAAATTACGTTAATGACATTAAAATGTTGGCTGGTTGACCGATAAGCAGTCGACACGAGGGTTGTGTGATTCACAATGACCTGAAAATACCTGCATATTGAGCTTAACTGATAAAAAACAATCAGTGCATTTATTCATTTATCTTATGGTCATTTGTAGAGCGAAAAAGTTTTTTTATTATAATTTAAGCCTCTAGTTAAAAAATCTCAAAGTTTTCTTAGTAAATTCTCATTTATGCACGAATTCGTGTTTTGTCAGCAAATAGTTGAGCTATTGCGGCGGTGTGCAATAAAAGTATAACTATATTTGATAAATGTTGTGATTTAGCTTTGGAACTCATATCAATACCGTGAAATAACAGAATTTCTAGTACCATAATAATGCTTTGAATTCCTGGAAATTTTTCATTTCATTGGCCCGCTTGGTACGCAAAAGCAATTTAAACATCGTCTTTAGAGGCATTCCTATATGAATGAATATAATTTATTCTTGGTACTGATTCAATTTTCAATTAAAATAATTTTGTGACAAGGACATAATGAGTCTCGTTTATTGTATTTGCAACAGTAGGATAGTTAATAGTTCAATGCAAATATTTAAATCAAGGTCTAATACTCAACAAGATATGACTTTCAAATCTAAAGCTTACAAATGTTCCAGTTTTTCCCTTTTTTATTATTTAAATTTTAGGAAATGTTTCATCTGTATTTATTGATATATTCTAATAAAGGTATATTTTTACCATACTTTGTTTTGTTTTCATATTCACAAAATAGCTTTAATCCACAGCTTATCTTGCGTAATTTGCCTAAATAGGCCTTCTTCTTCCAGTCAGAGTAACTTCCTTACTACCGCATACATATACATACATACATAAGCCCAAATCTTTAAAAACATTATTGTGCTGAATGTTTGATACAAATGCTTTGTTGCAATCAGAGCTGGCAATTTCATTCATACTATTTCGAATTAAAACAACTTTTAAATAAATATTTTACGTGTAGCTACGACTCGACAATTATTTTTTACGACAGGTAAATTTCGAATAACTTTAAACAAGCAACTGCTCTACAAACAAATACATTCAATCTATATTAATATCTGTAGTACTATTTTGGTCCATTGTTATATTCGATTTATTTCACGATAATGTTGCAATATTAGTACATTTGGTCGGCAATAACGACAAAACCGTGTAAGGGCAGTGCCGAGTCAATAATCATAGAAACTGATTATTTAACTACTATTTGTTATTCAGTATTCAATTGTTTTATGATCAGCTTAAGGCAATCTATATAATGGTATATAATTTATAATTTAGCATGTAGACCATACCTGCGGGATAAAGGTTTTAAGAGATAATTCTTAAATTAAGAATTTAGTAGACACAGTTAACAATATTTGCAACAATAATAGTCAAATTGCAATATTATAATATTCGATGAATTAAAACGAAACAAGAAACTAATTAGAAATAAATTAGTTGGAAGCTGCTTATTTATAGGAACGAATCGTCTAAAGAGATTCTTGAGTAAATTAGTAATACCTAAGTAACTTTAAGACAATTCAGTCTTAACCAATTCCGATAGACCCTAAACGTCTATGCTCTTTGTATTCCTATTGAAGTTCTATGTTTTCTAGTTATTAAAACTAGAACGTTACAGGTCAGTGAACCAGATTTGTACATTTATTTACGTAACTTAACTATCATTGTTACTGAAAAACTGCTGAAACATATAATTTAACTTTTTTTCACAATTCTGAAGTCAAAACACCGGAACTTTAATGTTTTTTTAATACAGTAGTTCTATGTTATACATGTTTTATATGTTACACATGTTAAGTATGATGACAACTAAATAGAGATATTTACCGATCGTTTAGAGTTACATGCTTCGACTACTGATAATTTTTTACACGATCACAGCAATAACCTTAGCATTTTTAGCCAATTTAACAATAGTAATAAATTCGTGACCATTTCATTGGTGGTAAATTACAACAATCATAGAATCGGAGATCACGAACAGATAATTATCGTAATATGACAATGGTTTTCTGTAACTACCGCACTTTTACAAAATGTGGTTGTCGACTCAGATAAATTATGTCAGTGGTTTCGTAAGGAAACTGTTTATACAATTACACAAAGTATATAGTGTTTCTGGTATTAATAACCAAATTCTTCATAAAGTCAAGTAAACTTATGAATTGTGATTTACAAACAAATAATGATTTACATTGTATAAATATACAAGGTGATTGGTAATGCGATACATTCCTTCTAAGGGTTTAAGTAGAGCTTATTTGCAGTCAATTAAGTCAATCATACCATGTCCGAAAATTGATAATTTCCAAGATATGCAAAATTTAAGTTTTTTTATAAAAAAAAACCATTTTAGAAGTTAAAATAATCCTTTAAGTGCAAAATTTAAAATTAAGTTATATGTTTTGTTGTTTATAGTAGCTTGATAACTAAAATGTCATTTTAGATTAAAGTTGCTAAAAAAAATCGTCCTTATTTTAGAAAAAGTCAAGAAACCAAAAACAACGTTGCGTAAAAATTACGTAAAAAACTTCCCCAATTCATTTCTTTCTTTCTTTCTTTCTTTCTTTCTTTTCAGCATCATTGAGTCCACTGTTGGACATATGCCTCTTGATGGGTTTTCCATATGGTTCTTGAAGCGGTGGTTCTGGTCCAGGTCGGCCCTGCCGTCTTTAAAATATCGTCCGACCACCTGGCTGGTGGTCTGCCGACATTTCTTCTACATACATCTCTACGACATACATGACCGGCCATTGCCACTTAAGTCTAGCAACCCGATTACCGACGTCGGTAAGCTTTGTGCGTTGGCGGATCAGTGTGTTTGGGACCTTGTTGCGTAGGGAGATGCCAAGCATCGCACGTTCCATTGCTCTCTGGGTTACTCTTAGGCGGTGTATTAGCCCTGCAGTTAGAGTCCATGTCTCGCAAGCGTATGTCATGACCGGAAGAATGCACTGGTTGAATACCTTCTTTTTCAAACATTGTGGTATTTTGGATCGAAATACATGTTCCAAGTTTCCAAAAGCGGCCCAAGCTAGCTGTATTCGTCGATCGATTTCTGCCTCTAATGAATTTTTGCCCAGTTTGATTTTGTGCCCGAGGTAGAGATACTCTTCAACTTTTTCTATCAACGAGGTTCCCAGGTGAACGTTTTCTAAGGTGTTATTTCCCATCCATTTCGTTTTGCTAGAATTTAGTTTGAGACCAATGTCTAAGGACGCTTTGCTTAAGTCATTAAGCATTTTCTCTAGATCTTTAGGTGTCTCAGCAATCAAGACTATGTCGTCTGCGAAATGGAGGTGGTTCAGATGTTTTCCGTTGATGTTTAACCCTAAATTCATTAGCTATTCAAAAAGGTACATTTTTCATACTAAAACTAAGTATTTGATTGACAACTCTAAAAATAAAAGAAGTAACCTCTCTCTTAGAACGCCTCTACATTGTGGTTACCGCGCACTTTTGCAGTGTTTTCTTCTGTTGATGTCGACGTCTTGCACAGGGATAATGCTACAACATTTAAGATCTGCCGTTAAATACACAAATTTTCTGGAAATATTTTAAAAAGTAATGAAAGTAATATCTTTATATATTTACAAGGCGCTTCTAGAAATACATGAAAGAAATGACATACCAAAGAGAATGCAAATACACAATTATAATACACGACATAAAGACAAATTAGTCCTTCCAAAAACTAGACTCGTTAAAACATACAAATTAGGTTTAAGTTTTAAAATTGACAAATTACCATTTTTCATTCGAAAATTGACATTCCATGAGTTCAAAAACAAAATAAAATCCTTTTTCAAAAAATCCTTATTGCGTTACGGAATACATGTACTGTACATTTTTTGAAAATGCTTTGTAGGTTCTGTTAGTTTTAAGTAAAATTTTAGTTTTTGACATAGATACCTATATATTTTTTTTGTAAGATTATTATTATTTTAATTTTTTGATTTATATTGAATGTTTATTATTGTTATAATTTTCATTATTTAAATTTGTTTTTTTTATGTTTGACTAGCTTTTGCCCACGGCTTCGATCGCGTTAAATTCGGAGTAAAACCCCTTTCCCTATACTATAAGGTAAATTGAGATCTTTCCCGAGTTACACTTTTCGCCAACTTTTGTCATACAATGCCTCTCCTCCTTGCAGCGTCATGTTTTGCACATCATGCGGCGAGGGTGAATTTTATATCGGTGTTATTTTAAAATTGTAATATCTTCTAAGATATTCATTGAAATTAAGTGATTTAAAAGACATTTTGTTAACAATTAAATACTCTTAACTAACAACACATTTATTTGGATAAAGATTAATATTATTACGTTGAACGGTAAAATTTGTAAAAAAAACTTTCCATTAAATGAATGTTTTCTGTCATAGCGTAGTATGACTTAAACTTTTACGTTAGGTAAAGGTAAATTTTTGTAATCTTCTCTCATGTCTCCTTCTCTCAAACTCCTTCATGTCTCACAAAATTTAATGCAGTGTTTGATCTCTTATTAGAAAAAAATAGATTTCGTACTCGTCTTTACACGGATGACAAGCCTAATGTAAGAAAAACATTAAAAAAAAACAATACTTGTCTTGGAATGAAAACACAACAAACAAAAATCAGTGAAAAGATATTTCACCGTTAGAAGTTTCAGCACCTCACACTCATAATAAACCGAAAAATCTACGAAACTTTGAAAGTTTTCGCTATAGTAAAGTTGGATGAAGTTGGAGAGAAACAAATAAACGCAGTTAGATGACTTCAATTTTAATTATATTCTGCTTATGACTTTGTCGGTATAATTACTTTGATTGCTATTGGCTAGATGGGTCTTACCTACCTATGCTCATTGATATTAAGGTAATAAAAACCAAGAAATAAAACTTAAAAAAAAATAGGAACTAAACTTAGCGCATCTTGGTCAGCTGGCTTGCTATTACGAAACTCGATCATTGCAAAATTGGCAAATTTTAAATAAGAAATTCCAAGTAAAAAATTACATATTTTTTAAGGTCGTCCATTATTTTAAACCTGTGACAAAAAGTTGAAATAAACTCCAGTCAATTGTTTTTTTTTCAATAACCAACCTTTTCTTATTCACATGCATAAACCGGCATCGAGCAATCCTATAACTAAATAACGACAGATAAAATTAAATGACATCTTCATGTTTTAGAAAAGCTCTTACTTTTAGTAGCACTAATATTACTAAGATAACAATTTAACTGATAAAAACATACAATTTTAGTCAAGGATAAGAAATTTAGCAGCACTTGGCTACTGTAAACAAAGTTAAAATAATTAATTCCTGGAACATCTCGAAAGTTATAACTGCGATCGTAACTTACGTTACCGAGTTTGCACGGAGAAAATAATTTAACTATAGTAACAGAAATAAGTAAACGAACAAGCAGTATCATTAGGTAGTTGATATTTTAAGTGCAGTTAAGTTTTTAGAAACATGTTTGTTTCAAAGTATGTATAATAAAGTAACATGCGAGTACAGCATGTTCCTTCAATTTAATAAATAATATTTTAGAATAATAATAATGATGAATGATCAATTTTAATACATATAGAATATAAAGTTACAAAGCATATATGAACATGCTTAAGCATGAACGATTAAGTACAATTGGTCTCGCGCACCGAGAGTTTATTTTACAAGTACACCAAGATAAAGAAGGAGCAGGTACTACAAGATTTGAAATGTTTTATGCGTTAGTTCTGAAGTCGTTAAAAGTCATTATTTTCATGGATTAAAAACATTTCAATCTCATTTTATATTTCCACAAGAGTCGACTAAAAATTATCTTGATAGACAGACATACAGACGGATAATAAAAAAAATCTACGGTGGTTCGTTTTTGAAACCGACCTACTTAACTCCCAAATTTCATCACTATACCTAACAACCTTTCTGCATAAATTAAATATTTTTATGGTCGACATGTTCTGTAGGTAACTTGCTTTCTTAATTGTTTGCTAAGACTTAATTCCGGACCAATTTACATAAATTTGTCACGTTTCAGCTGTACACTTTCTTGAGTCACTTTGCTGCGTCATTTATTTGCGGATTCATAATTGGTCCTCAAGCGAGAGTGATCGAGGACTAGTCCTCTAGCGAATCATTTTTCTTTGTCACGATACTTGTGGACAATATAGCTTCTATCTTTTTTTAAGTTCTAATAAAATAAATAAAAAAACAACGAACTTTGATGCTTATATCTTTTATAATGTTTTACAATTTTAGAGATCAAGCAAAATATTTGAAATAATAAAAGCAAATTATTCGAAATAAAACTAAGAAACAAGATTAAGTTAACTGTTGCTGCGTTGAGAAAATTGCTTGATATGCGGCACTTTCACAATATTTTCATAGTCTGCAAATCTTTCTGAGCTCTATAATTTGATGCGATTTCTATGGAAAGCCTGACATTATACAGACTGAGCAGTTCGGCTTAAACAATGATATCTTGTAATGGTGCCTGCAGTGTTCCTATTTAGTTTATAGGTTTCACTGCAGGTTACAATAAGGTTCAGCTCGTATTCTTTTAATATTTCTTAAATACTTTTCTAAAACTAAAGTTCAAACTTTCAAGTCATTTTTGAGTAACTTTGAGTAATTTTAGGAAGCTGAGTTTTTTTTTAATTAAAACAACAATCAAGACATTCATGTCACTAAAAAAAACTGCATAATAATTTTTGAAAGAATTTTTGAAATCTTGGTGGAAGCAAACATTCTAAAAACACAAAAAAAATATAACTCCAAAACTACCGAACATACATCACGTATTTTCGGACACAACGAGGTGTGATGAATCCAAAAAAAATTGTTGACGTCACTACCTGAACCACCCTGTATATTAGTCGGTGAATATAATGTATGGTTTTTTGTTAAAATATTGTGCTTTTAAATTTAAATAAATTGAAAGTATGTTAGTAATAGTTACATATGTTATTAAGTTCAGTAAAAAACAAAATGTAACAACATAAGGTAGCTTGATCTAACACAATGGTTTCAATCGATATAACTTTGTCAGTAGCAGAGCTTCTATAATTTTATATAATGACTTTGTTTATATTACACTCTATTATTTTACCATTTGTGTTTGATATAAGCGTGGGAATACAAATCTCGTTTACGATAAATATAACCGAATTACATGAATTTTCACATTGTAAGCAACGTAAATAATTCGCTGATATAACAGAAATCAGTTTGATTTAGTTTAAAAGTAAATACTTAAATTGTGTAACATAACGTAGGGCACAAATTAATATAATTATTATTTTGTATAACTTATTAACGTAATAAGTAATGTTGGCACCTAATCGATTTTAATTCTGTCGTTAGTGTCCGGTCATTGAAACTGTCAACTGTCAAATCTAACACTGCGCAGTTTTCGATGTAGGGTTGCGTATACTTTACAAACGCGTTTTTCCGGTATGTGGTGCAATTCATCTGAATACATAATTAAATATCAGAATAGTTGCTTATAAATTAGTTGATATTGTAGAGGAAAATTTTATGATTAAGAATTTTTTTTATTAATATTTATGATTTTGTTATTGTTAAAATTGTATTTCATTGTTATAATTTGTAGGTAAATTAGTAAATTTTGTTACTTCGAACGAACGAGTGGTTTTAAATCATATTTAAAACCAGCCATTCAATTTTGTAGGTTGGTACAGTTTGCCGTTATCGGTATTCAAAACAACTGTTTTATAGCTAAGCAAATTGAAAACAATTGTCCATCGAGATATAGGCTATTTTAATATAAAATATAGTAATAATACATTATAATAATACTTATATCAAAAACTATTATCAAAAAAATATCATACTGATGTCACACGCATGTGAAATTATGTTTTTGCAATGTCAGTTAAAAAAGACAAAGGGTACATATATAATTTAATTGCACCTATCCATTTTCTTTCACGTTGTCCTTATAAAGGTTTGCCTGGTAGAAATTACTTTGAGTAATAAGGCCTCCTTTTGCCTTATTCGTCTTTAATTTGTTTTTCGTAATTTTATGTTTTATTTGTGCATAAAAGAGTATTTTTTTGACTTGATGTACCTACGCAGGGTCTAAATATGTGACGTCAGATCCGCCTCATTAAAAGTGTAATATATTTGTTAGTAGATATAAAAAAAACATTCATGAGACTATAAACAGTTTAAAAATTAATACCAATCAAATTTCAATTTGATACATCTTAAAGCAAACCGAAGCGTGTAATTAATCTTTTAGTATCACACTAACATATCAATAAGAATATATTTCAACTCTATCAAGAATGGACCAATGGTCTGCTGGAAGAAATTTCAAAATGAAATAAGCAGTACCTTTGTACTAACGTTTCTGTCTATGTTTTTAATTATGTGATTTAAAGTGTATTTGTACAAATTGTAAATAAAGAATTTAAATAACTATAACTTAGTTCATTTGCTTTAGCATACGTAATTTTTATTGACCAACAGTTAATGTGTCTGCCTTATATTTGTTTTGGTTCATTAAACTAAGAATTGCATAAAACCGCAAACCGTTCAAAATACCAGAAATTATTGAACAATTGTTGCACTTATTCTACTGTTTGTTGCGAATTTTTGAAAGTTCACAATATAGTATTCATAAACAGTAGGTAAAGACATCTATTCGGATATTTATAACCAATAATGAAAAGTCAAAAAGTGTCTTACGTTTATACTAGGTAAGTGGATTTTGTTTAATTTTACTTTAGTTTTTACTTTAATATAGATGATTATCTTTTATGAACCGCTATAATATTGAAGCAAATGAGCACACATTTCAAAATGGCGGTACTGTTTGCCTTAACATTTACGTAAACTCATTAACAATCTGTTCTAGCACCATGTTTTAAAAATTAACGATGTCACGCACCAGCTTTCACGTCAAAATACCGACAACACTTTTAAATATGTAAATAAATTGAAGTGGTGATACTCTTTTCGTTATGTTGCCGATCTCTATACATTAGGCTCGAGAAATACGGAAGCCGAATATTAATAAAAAAGAAATGCTCATAAACCTATCTAAGTAAAGCTTTCCTATTAAAGTTTAAATAAATTAAGTTTATCATTTATTGCGTTTTAAGTATCTAATTAAGGACGAAATCTCAGTTTTATTTTCACAAAAAGTTAACTTCTAAGATAGCCATAAATCTAAAGTTTTCTTATTTGGTAGATAATATTATTTATTTATATAATACATTTATTCATTATTTATCACTGGGTACAACAACACCATATAAGTGAATACATATAAGCTTATGAGATCGCTGTAAATTAGAAACAGAATCACGTTTATCAAAATCTTTAATTAAAACTATATTTAGCGTTTGATTGATTGATTTTAAAATTACACGTCGAATTAATTTAAGTTTTTTAATAAAGAAACATTCTGTTTAGGAAACAATACCATCTTTGAAACTATTGAGCACTAAGGGCGGAATTTTCTTCAATGTAATCAACGATCGCTCAGACCTCCCAACTCAGTAAAACATTGGAAAATCTCTCTAAGTCCGCAGCCACACGACTTAGCTTTTGTTGCACCATATTATTAAATATGACAAAAAATAAACGACCTTATGGCTAGCCCCTTCCCACATAACTTTCAAATTTTCTGCTAGTTGCCACCGTCTGAACCTTGCGTAAAAACAAGTAAGTAATTTGACATGCACCGGCTTAATGCAAACTCGACTGTAATAATTTGTGATTTAGAATAAGAATATTGACACAACCATAAGCCTTCCTTTTTAAATTTATACTGAAACTGTACTTAAAACTTTTTTTTTTAACACAAAACAGAAATAGTGGACTGCCGAAATTAGCAGGCATAGTCCTTTTTGTTGTTTTTTTTTGTATTTATATTAGGAAAGCTACTGAATTAGTATCTTTTCTTCACTATTTTAATAGCTGCTGTATTTTAAGTATGCTTAAAATATACAGTATGTGTTAAATACATACATTTTACTTTTGGGCAATATCTATCCAATTATAACAGGAAATCAATTGAGTTCCGTATGGTTTGAATTATAATAGGAAATATTGGACCATATCAGCAGGCTTGATAGATTAATGACCACATGAGGCGAAAAGCTTAAAATTACTTATTGCATTACGATCATATCTAAAAAGGAACTACATATATAAGGTCAACTTATGGGAACGTACTTATAGATTCAACCTCTTTATTTTGTTACCGTGGAAAAGTTAATGAGTACGTTGGTATAATGCAACAACTTACTGTTAAAATATTAAATATTTTATTTGCAATTTTCCAATTAACACTTACACCTAAAATTCAAATATACTAACACTTATTTCTTTTAAATAAAAGATTAAAAATCTGGTTTTAAAATATATTTTATGAAATAAATTTAATCATCGATAAGTATATTAATACTGTAGAACTCCTCACTCTATACTTTTAAAGAAACTTCTTAGATTTTACATAAACTTCTTCTTCTTTGTAACGACTATATAACATTACAAATAAACATTGCTAAAGTAATTTAAAATAGGCAAGTAGATAATGTTTGCTAATTTATCGGTATTTGTTTTGAATAAATTAACTGTTACCAAAATTTTGCACTCAACTATTTGAAACATTTCGTTATCAGATAATTGCAAATAATCAAACGCGGTGCTTTGCCTAATTTCGCCAGGAAGGTCACTAAATGCGTCATCCGAATATTTTATAAGTATAAATAAAACAATATTTTAAAGTTACTTTTATGGCCCATTTGTTTTGGGTGTAAATATTTTCAACACTTTTGAATCGGATATTGTGAAACAGCACCAAACTGAGACGAAATATTCATTGACGTCAATAGAGCCACCCGACCTGCTGAATTTTTGTGCAAAATGCAAGTTACACAACTAACTACCGCTGCCTTTGAGACAGTTTTTGACGTCTTTAAATTGCAGATTTTAATTTGGTTCAAGTATAAATATGAAAGTTACCTTATCGAGATCCAACCAACAAGAAAACGAGGCGATGACGTCAGCTCTCTCAATAATTACCGTCGCTATTTTGTTTTCATCCAAAATAAAACGCTTTTTATTTTTGTAAGAGCTCGAGTTAAAGTTACGAAACCGGAAATATTATTAAATAGCTTTCAGAAGAGCGTTTAAAAATTGCATGCAACAAAATAAGCAAACATCAAACAATCTTATCAAGTAGAATATAATCCAAATATTTCTTTGTATTGAAGGCTCTATTCAGATTTGAATACAATGGCCGAGATAGCATCTTGACTTTTGTTTGCTCTTAGTTATCTGCATACGTAAAATACTTACTTTATGTTAATACGAAAATCATGTGCCTGGAAATCAAAACAAGTTTTGACATTGTGTGGGAAAATATATATTTTTTTAATATTAATATCTTAAATTTAAAAAAAAAACACAAGCAATTAAATAAATAAAACAATCTGCTAAAATGCTGAATATTTTCTAGATCACTTAATGCGACATAGTTTTTGCCAGCCTACTAATGATATACATATTTTAAATAGTATTTTTTTTTGTTCTTACTGGCAAATAATAAAAATTGGTTAATAAAGCCTTAAAACTGGGAATCAAAAAAGTAACAGAATTTAAAACTTATTAAAAAACGTAAAGTTCAACTTACGTACACCACACATATCACAGAAAAATATAATTAATCATGAATGTTTACTATGCTGACAATTTTACTCCGGATTATGTTATAAACTCGGACTAACTGTTAATAGGGCCTATTAACAAGAACATTAAGATAAAGGTACTTTGCTCTGAAATAAGTTCGGATAAATCATTACATAGTATAAATCCAAGTCGCTAACTCTGTCTGTTTGTATGTTTGTCCGCTATCTCCTTCTAAACTACGCAACGGATTTGGTTGCGGTTTACTGCATCTTTTAGGGAATTTATTCATTTAAATTTGTAAATAAAGAACATTCAGAAAAGTATTCTAAATCAAGCTAAAAATTTTATTTATCGTGAACAAGTCGGCCGAAATTACACCATTGCGTGGGCGGGTCGCTAGTACCATGTTTTGAATCCACATTTTACAGAACAAACCTTTATTACCCTCCCAATGTATGTAGGTCCTGTATGTTTGTCTTGCAAGTTACATTTGATCCACTTCCCGGATGCCTACAGATTAAGTTGAAATATATAAAAAGCTTGTTTTTTAATAAATATTTTAACTTAAAATAAATAACTTTCAATTTAAATCTATCCTGTTTAAAGGAACGAGGATAACAGTGCTTCTTAATCAAATTTGCTATTTCATATGTAAAGGCTTCCACGTAAAGTAAAGTCACCTTGAAATCAAAGTTTCGGTCCTCGAAGGCTTTTTATACCTTGATGAGTTAATCGCGACATGAATGTGTAATATTATAATTATTTTTATGAAATGAACCGGGACTCATTTAAAATCCATCTGCTTGGAATAGATATCTGTATAATAAATACAATGTCGCTAATGGATTACATATCTTTATTAAAATTATGCACATATAAAAATACCTTTTATAATTTTCTGTTGAAAATGATTGAGAGTTTAGTAGTGTATTTTAAATGATTTTTTTGTTTGTTTTGACATAAAGAACTTATCTATTAATAAGATACCTTTTAAGTACTTTGTCTAACTTAAAAAGAAAGCGTGTTATGAAAAAAGACTGCTTGGTTATATGGCAAAAACTCCTGAAATAAGAAACCAAGCTTTCATTATTAAATCATATATTTTTTTCTCCACAACTTAATTGCTTTCGATACTATTTTGCCTCTTCAGAGGTCATTTTAGTACCTAATTGTATAATATAAACATAACTTATTTCGCCTTATTTAGATCACAATATTTTAAATACCTATCAGAGGTATAAACTTTTACAATGCTTATTGTATAAGTTTTTAAATAATATTCTCAACACCAAAAATAAATTAACCCATTAATTTTTTACTTTTTAAACTACATATGCGTACAGCATACCTACACATATTGAGATTGATCTTTGAATTGATTTACAAACAAAGACAGAGTCTCATTCTTGTATTTATTCTTTTATTTTGGACACTTTATACATTTTATGGGACAGCATACATTTTTCATATCTCATGTCACAGGGTTAATTGATCCTTGAAAACTACTTTGAGATAAATTAAATTATACTACCTATGTTTATGACATAAAAAGTAAAAGCAAAATCATTTTTTCCGACAAATATCCACAATATATCTATTAACACCAGTTGATGGTAATGGCCACGACATTTGTTATGGCAGTATTTAATCAGTCGGTTATTTAAATATTTATAGGCAAATAAGCGCAAGCAATTTTTATGGCCTATGATTGCTACCCTGCCTCATTATTTATGTTACAAAACATTCAATTGACCACCGTTTCATTAATTAAACTGCTTTCAAATGATATCGATACACGCATTATCTGTGTCCTTTAAATCGCAATAAACTTCAGCTATCGATTACTCAAAAAACACCTTATGTAGAATAACTTAAAGGCTATTTGAATTTAATAAAAAAAAATCACAATGACATAATTGCATTCAGTCATGGTTTGGTCTGCGATAGTTAAATGTACATACTAGAGTGGGCGCGTGCAAACTTAGTAATTAACTTCAGTAAAAAATGTGGAAGTAAATAGGTGTTATCAATTATACGCGAGCACTAGACTCGAACCGAACCACATTTAAATAAATAGGGGTGTAACTTTTAATTACGATTTGTAATTACAGTTCATTAGATAATAGAAAATTAATAAAACGCAAACATATCATGTTTTGCTCTTCCAGATTAGAGTCTTTGTTCTTGTTAAGCCAAATAAAAACGGGTTTGTGCAAAATGCAGTGAAATACAAAGCATAAATATAGCTAAGTTAACTCAAAACCATAACGAATCGGTATGCATATGAAGCATAATTCCGAAAGCGATAAGGTTTCGAATACGAATCAGATTTGTGTAAGTTCTCCGTGAAATTAATATGTAACTTAAACTTAATTGGTTGTCCGCCACCGTGAAGCAGACAATTACATACCTTTTTATTTGCTATCATTACCTGTTTGTTACTGAAACGACTTAGATATTCTATTTGTGAAACTAACTATTGTAAAGTTCCGGTTTCTTTGATTGACGACTATAATAAAAATCTAAGTGTGATGTTTTTTTTATAGGAATGTCATATTAAATTAGTGCGGACCAGAGAATAAAAAATAGTTGCCAGTAATAATTAAACGGATACGGAATTAAAAACAACAACGAATTAAAAAAATATTCTTTGTTGCAGAAAATATTACGTTTCACAACCTTTTGTTTGCTAATAAATACATTAAACTTGATAATTTTAATTTTGGTTGGTAACGTAAATGCTCCTATTAACGACCTACTAAAATTTGTACTCTATTAACGATCTATTTTTTCAATCAGTCATATTAGACTTAATATAGATTCTATAAAAAGTTTAACTTAAAAATTAGATAGGTAGATTAGTTGGTCAACAAACAGAGTAAATTTGTCATGTCTAAATAGCCAGTGTTAGCAATAATTTGTAATTGAATGAGTGCCGCTCGATAACGACGCACTTTCCATAGTGTCGCGTCTCCAGCCTCGTAAGCACACCGAAATATTACTTAAGGTAAACAACAAACTTAAAGTTGATTTATCTGCTTGCTATCACATAAAAACTATAATACATATATTAGTTTTCGAAATTACATTAAATTTAATCATTTTTATTGGTTTTTATGGCATAAAATCATATCTTAATTAAGGGCGGTAATAGGATCCAAATTTCATAACTTGACTCTATTAACGATCCGTGGCGTTATTAGAAGTTTGTAAGTTTTATATTTGATTCTATTACCGACTCACAGCTGAAAAGAAATAACAAGAACCATTTTTATAGAAACATGTAACCAGAGGTACACTGCTTGCATAGGCGCAAGCAGTATACCTCTGCTCAACTAGAAGCTTAGCTGATAGCTGTCAATGAAGGAAGCAGGATATACAAAGCTTGAAGACCTATGGCGTACCAAGAAAAACTACCGTGACAAGACAAATAATAAATATACAAATGAACATTGTGGAAAACAATATTGTTCAACGAAGGACGAAGAAAAAAGACTTGTGGACTGGATTTTCTATATCGGAAAGTCAGGTTTTCCTGTAACAAAAGACCAACTGTTAGAAACAGTTGCATAATTGGTGGAAAACTTAGAGCGCTCTTATCCTTTCAATGATGGTGTTCCAGCTGTTTCTTAAGGCTATGTCTTGGTATCCTACTATTTCAAGGCGAATTGAATTAGCCTACAAGCCGATTTTTAATTGCGATGAGACGGGTTTTTTTATGTCCCTAAGAAAAACAGGTTTTCGTCAAAGGGCAGCAAGGAAGTATATTATGTACGACTAGTGGCCGCCCGCGACTTCGTTCGCGTGGAAGTCGGTTTCCTGTGGGAATGAGAAGTTTTCCCGCGGTAAAAAGTACCCTATGTATTATTCTAATGTATAACCTATATGAATGTTAAGTTTCATCCCGTCCAGTAGTTTTACGTGAAAAAGTAACATCCTCACATACTCACATACATCCACACATCCATACATACACACAAACTTTCACGTTTATAATATAAGTAGGATTGCAAAATTAAGATGTTGATTTCAAAACTGTAATAATGTCTTAATATACTTTTAACAGCATTATTTCATTTTTTCGTTTTTAGATGAAGGGGCAATTTTTAGGGGTCGGTAATAGAATCAGAAAAAACGGTAATAGAATCAAATCACATCTTTAGGTCGGTAATAGAATCAATTGCTCTTTCGAATTAAACAATTAGTTATTAATTACAGTGTAATAAAATACTAAATTGAAGTACCGAATCTAACAAAACACTTCACGAAGATTGATATTAAATTAAAACACCTTAACTAACCTATCAGTATCTATCTATATACTCAAAGTTATTCCTGAGACAGCTTAAAGGGGCGGTAATAGGAGCATTTACGTTAGTTCGTTTAAAGAAGTTAGCGATTGTTACTTAGTTTAAATAAAAACAAAACGATATTTTGCTATTTTTAAATTACCATTAAAGTTTTCTTTTTAAATATTATATAGATGTTCATATACACGTTTCATACATTTTTGAAATGTCTTTATTGCCATTTATTAATTACCTCACATCATTTTAACTTACTTAAGTCGAGTCGGAAGCGACCGGACGCTAAGCAGACGCTTTTACAGATGCGTAAACGTTACGTAAACGTAATCGAGAAAGTAAACGATGATAACGTGCAGCTCGCCTCATTAACCAACGGAACGTAATTGTAGACGGATGAAACAATGCACCGGATTACTCACCAATAAAGCCGGTTCAAAGCGACCTAATTATCCGTGGGAAGGGTTAAATGACTTGCAGTGCTGTTGCAAAGTGATCGATTGGCATATTTAAGTAGGTATTTATCGGAAGGTAAAGTTGTAATCAAATAAAAGGACAAATTACTTGATAAGATTGTAATTCCTTTTTTGTTTCTTTTTTAATATTAAAAAAAAATGATGTGTGGCACTCGAGGACTGCCGCGGTAAAGCTATTGCATAGCATCTATTCAAAAATTATTCTACTTTGAGGTATTCCGTTGCGTGCGCTGCGAAAACGGTTTAAGATACCCAAAATATATGTATAAAAGAATTATTCCTCTTGAAATGATCTAAAAAAATTGTCTAAAATAACTGTTCCACGCGGACGAGGTCGTGGGCACAGCTAGTATAGTATAAATCCAAGTCGCTAATTCTGACTGTTTGTATGTGTTTAAGTAAGCTATCAGGAAGTGGTGTCAATATAAATTGTTTTGCTTTAATAACAGCGGTTCTATACCAAGTTTGTACTAACGTTCGATAGATGGCGCCACTGGTAGATTAAATCGCGCTTGTGTTATGTATTTGAGTTTGATGGGCCCCTTATATGAAAAATATGAAGATAATATTGATGACAGCTGTTTTCCGAAATCTGCCGAACTGAACCGACGATACACGACGTGTTAGGTTTTTTCGTTACGGAATTTTTACATTCGGTCCCCGCGCATAGAGCCTGAGATAAAAGCTATGCAATAGCTTAAAAATATATGTGAATTATTGGATAAGGAACAGCTTCTTTGGTATTTTTTTTTCCTATGGCAACTTACACCTACTAAAAGTTTTGTAGTCGCTATTTATTACTACTAACTACTAATATAACAGTAGAATTTTAGCTCAGTAAGTAGGCACGTTAGGCATTTTTTTGTTTCAATAGAGAGGAAACCATTTAAGTATTATGTTTCCTCTTGGGCTAATTAATAGGCTGCTAGGAAAGTTTCTAATAGGTACACGAATACTTGAGCAGTTATCTAGTCTTATGAAGTACCAATTAGTAGGATTCTAGCTAATAGCTAGTTTCTACAATTGAAATTATTTCTCCTTAAACCGAGTTACAACTATAGACTTTTCTTAGACGTTTCACGAGTGGTAGAGTCTAGCTTTAGTGTCTGCAGTGATTAGTGGGCTGACTCGACCGGTGAAATACCACCGTCGTCGCACAGAAAACCGACGTGAAGTAGGGACGATGTTCTTGCTTTTCGTTCGGTGAGTGCGACATCCGGTGCCTAATTTTCTCAAAGGCTCAGCAACACACCCCCAACATCCACAGTGTTGCGGATAGTCATGGGCGGCGGTGATCACTTACCATCAGGTGACCCATACGCTCATTTGTTCCCTATATCATAAAAAAAAATACTTCTGCGGCCGCCTTTTAAAAAATACCTGTGATTAGCTATCGACACGCTGAAAACGTACTTCACGTGTATTGTATTCATCGGGATTAGTTGTTACAAAGTCAAACTTAAATAATTTACTTTGACAGACAAAGCGTTCCTTAGAAAAATTCTTCTTGAAAATTAAAAAAGGTACCCATAACAATGTTTAAGACATTTAACCATGCGGAATTTGATATTTTACGAGCATGACGGTAAAACAGCACTAAAGGGTGGACTAGCTAGTGACCCACTAGCTAGGTCTAATCCTTTAACTTATGAAAGTTTATTACATTATTGTATGGTTATTTTTTTCCAAAGAACAAAAATTCCATATTCCGTATGCTGCTTGCAATGGACTTAATAATAGCTTACCTGCTTGACGTACCTATCCCTATGTTTATTACTAAATACGAGTATATCTAAGAAACTATATAAAGACTATGGAAACAGATAAATTTGTCAAAAATTGTGCTTAAAGCTAGCAGAATCGACGCCCTGTTTATATAAAAGTAGGTAACGACAAAACTAAATCCAACTTGGCCCTAAGTGCACGATGTTGTCTCGCAGGAAATTTATTACGTTTTGTAGTGCGGTGATTGTAGCAGGTTACTTCATTAGCATTAATTCTAGTTCGGCCTTAGACCATTTACGAATTTAGATCCTTGTCACGCTTTACCAGACTGTTGCCATGCCGCTAGTCCGCGAAGTAAGTACAGGAAAACTCTGCAATGAATGGCAAAAATGAAATCCTACTACAAAATATATGATAAATAATTTATAATATGATAAACGTGGAAGTTTGAGAGTACGTATGGATGTATGGATGGATGTTTGTTACTCTTTCACGTAAAACCTACTGGACGGATTTTGATGAATCTTTGCAGTAATATAGGTTATACATCAGAATAACACATAGGGTACTTTTTACTGCGGGAAAACATCTCATTCTTACGGGAAACCGACTTCCACGCGAATGGAGTCGCGGGCGGCCACTAGTAAGTTTATATGGTTTAAAAATAAACGCGACATGATGGATTGCATCTTTCATTACTTCAATTTAAGTATAATTCATGATCATTGAAATCGGACGCACTTCGAAAGTAAGCTTCAATTCTGTTTAAATGATATATACTTACACATAAACGTACTTCCTAGTACCTTAAACGTAGAAATCTAAATGATATAGTAAATTGGGAAACTAGTAACTTTATAGGAGTCGAATTAGGATTTCATTGATAAATAAACTTCTTGTACCTCATATAGATCATCTTAAAATTTAAGCCGAAATTTATACTCTCATGAACATAAAAAAAAAGCTCTACGACTCCCTTTATTAATAACTAAGAAATTATTGAAATCTTTAGTCACTAACTGTGTTAACGTAAACTCAGCGCTAGCTTGTATCTTAAGCTACAGATTGAACCTTGGTTCAGTCCGACCTCTGATAGGCCACATCAGTTTAGTATACCTACCTGCATTCCAAGCACGCTACGTAGGCTAAATCCAATCAATATTTAATAAACCTACGTCCTACTAGTTGATCACAGGCCTCCTGTTTGGATCGTAAGTGGGATCGAGCCTTAATCTACCACGATGGCTCAGTGCGTGTTAGTGATATGTGGGTTACCTCACGAGACGTTACTTCACCATACGTCCATGCTGTTGCCGTGTGATATACGAGCCTTATTCTATTCACAATCTATTCAGAAATTAAAGTTTTTTTATGAATACCAAAAGGTTTCTACCTTCGTAGCTACAAGCATATATGTAGAGTCAAACCATCTTACTTTTTTCAACTATGACGGAATATTAATTAGATTATTATCTCAACGTGTTTAAATAATTTATAAAATTGCTAAATACGCACCTCGTCGTAAGCAAGTAGCAATCATATCTTATAATATTCCCAAATATGGCTGTCGTTGACTGCTGAACTTGGAACCCGTTGACAAAATTACAAAAACTGTTCATCAAGATAATAGCAACACTACGAACTTGAAATATAATTTTGTAAAATTAACTTTAATTATATTAACCATATTGTAGTAAGTAGTCACTGGATTCCACGAATAGCAACTTGAAATCTCAGAAATGATGAATGGAGATGGTCCCACGATCTCGTCTTACTCAGATTCAATGAGATAATTCACCTCATGAACAAAAGGTCATATTAAATTATGAGACTATAACGTCGGAATTAAAAGATAAGATGTATTTATAATTAAATTAACATTAACAAAGCTACTTAAGAATTAGTTATGATAATTGGATTGTTGTATTATTATATGTAGCTAATAGTAAGCAAACCTAAAGCAAACAAATATTTAACTACTATGATACATAAAGTTCCTTACGTTCTTACTTTTTTCTTCTATTCCAGCTAATAGAGTAACAAAGAAAGTGATATTAAAAAGACCTGCAAGTACTAAATAAAAATGACAATTATCACTGAGACGGCTATTCAGACCATAAAGTTTCATCTCAACATGTTAAAATGTACATGAGCAGTGTGATTATGCTGTCAAAATTACTTTATCATAATTTCACTTGTGAGAGCTTAAGAAATTGGTCGCCTATTGTATTTAGCTTCTGAAGTTGAACCGGCAATTCTGAGAAAAAACCAAGTTCACACAAAATGTTTTCACCTTTTAACGTCAAATTTTTAAAACTGATTAGAACAGATACCTAGTTAGTTTTGAAAAAGTTTAATTTCTAACTTTAGAAAGTGATGAAAGTTTACGTATTCTTATTAAAGTTTACTATGTATAACAATAACAAGTAGAAAATTTTAATCGGTATTAACCTTGATAATTAATCGGTTACAAAATAATTAATTTTGAAAGTAATTTTTGACACAATCTTAATAGAATCAGGTGATTCTGGCATAATGATCGGCTATCGTTTGCCGAACAGTCCATTGATCAATCGCGGACCTGTCACCTAGATGATTGATCAATCGATGTCAAATCGAACGTGCACCCGCCGCAATGGCCTCTGCAACCTGTGCGCCCGCGCCCAATCGGTGTCCAACTCGCTTTTGTTCTACGTCACGCAATAGTTACACTACGATTTGACCTTACAAATTAATACGACAGACAGCTACGGAGCTGTATTTTTCCATTCGTTTGCAACTGGTAATGGTCACTCAAGGGTTTAAATGACAAGTGACAGTGTAACCAAAAAAGTTGATTCATCTAATATCTGAACCACCTTGAGTGAGTGGTTCAAAGCCTCGCATCCTTTGCGGAGCCGCTTTGACAAAAACCTTATTGAAACACGTTTTACTATTGCGGCTAAATAATTACAAAAAAAATTGCATTGGTTAACTCCAATCCTTTAATTACATTTTCCTATTTTTCTGTCTAATAAAGCATTAATATGTATGATCACCTACATTTGCTACATTTTCATTGCTAAATAGACTACGCTTTAGAATTTATTTAGGTTTCTATCTTTTTATTGGAACTTAAGTACTTAGCCCAGCATAAAGTTATTTGTAAGTGTTCTATTTGTCCTACCACACGTCACTCACCCGATACGTAGTTGAAAGGTCAGCTTCTGCCTTATTTCTTGCTACGCCGAGCCGCTACATAACTCTGTAACCGATAGCCTTATAAAAATATAGTGCTAACAGATTAAAATACCTCAGTTTAAAATAGTATGATAATTTTTATTACAAACTCTATTGCCACTCTCAGACTTATTCGGACAAGAGTTATTTATGACAGATCTCTGATTTCAACTTGGTTTTTAATCGATTTTTTAATGAATGATGTGCCTAGTATATCAATCGCTTTTTAAGTGTTGAAGCTAACAGCTTGCAACGAATGTATTGAATTTCGTTCCAATTAATTTAATTGCTCACACGCTACTTACATCGTGTTGAACTAAATCGACATATGTAGTTAATAATTAAACCTTTATTGTCATGTGGCATGGTCAAAAGGTGACCTTCATAGACCAGAAAATAAGTAGGTACTTAACGAAAGCCGTGAGTAACCTCTGATCAAGACAACATAATTGTGGCCTAAGGGCCACCTGGCCAAAATATTATATTTATCGATAATATTTCCTTTAGCTACATACGTGTGTCTCTTATCTTTATGGTATTTTGGACAGAAAACATTTACGGGGGCATGTTTGTTTTAATTGATTTACCACTTAATTCATTTTTGAAGTATGAAGACAATGGCATAATTGGTTCGAAGCGGGTACGGCAAGCACTAAAAACATACTAAAATATCAATGTAATTTTAGAAAGTAATAATCATAGATCACATTTTTCTTGCAGGTTTTAAAGGGGTCGAGATAATGGCTTAAGTTTTATTTGAACCATTAATCAGTCAACGCTACAGTTAACAAAAACGTGGTAGAACTCAACCATAGAAAAAGGTGTCGGTAATAAATCCTTTAATCACACTATTTCAAGCAGTAATACAAAGTCCACCGCCCTACATTTTGTTCCCATTATATCATGATAAATGACCATTTATTCCTATAGCAAATCTGCTAAAATCTGTGTTTAGTCATATCATAAGTTTATCAACACGACGAATAGTTGGAACGTTCTACTCTGTTTGCTGTGTAATTCTACATTGGTTACATTTTTCAGCGAAACAGGTGCGGCTGCGCACCTAATAAATCACTGTAATTAATATTTTATGTAATTAATAGTTTCTGTAATTAAATTACGCGAGTACCTTTAAGTATGCCCGCCTATAGATGGTAAAGTAAAATTGTTTGGTACCAATTAAGTGACAGCTATTTACGTATCTGTCAGAAAACATATGGTTATACGGTGAGTAAAAGAACTGCTTCCGAAAATAAAAACTGTGCATTGCTGGAGGGGTACTGGTTACGTTTTGAGCAAAAAAAAGTGATTTTATGATTTACAGAAAAAAAATTTTTTTTTACGTAGTTGTACCAAATTTCATTTACACTATCAGATTTTTCGATGATCGCAATCCTTAATAACTTTTTTAAATTGGGTTTTCTGGGTATATTGTCAGTGAATTTAGTTACTATTGAGGCTCCAGAATACATGGTTTCAGGCTTCGGAAGTGGTCTTTTTACACCCGTTATTGTACACTTGTTTTATTCCAAGAATGAAACTGAATGATTTAACATAAAAAAACCGGCCAAGTGCGAGTCGGACTCGCGCACCGAGGGTTCCGTACAAACCTGCAAAAACTACTTAAAATTTTAAGCTTTTCGGAATTTTTCTGTTACCTGTGCTGTAAGCTATTGCTTCTTACCAAATTTCGAGATTATATGTCAACGGGAAGTGGTCTTTAGGTTTTAATTCCCGTGCGTGTAGTTGCGAGTTTCAAAATATGCGGTATCAATGGTTGTACTTTTGCGTTTTGCGTTTTTGCGTTGACTTAGTTTTTTTTTTTCACGGGTTAAAGGCAATTAGATCTAAGTATTTGATATGATTTTCAACTTGATAGCTCTACGCGTTCATGAGGAAAAAAGTAATAAGTTTATATTTATTAAAAAATATATATTTTGTAATGTAACTAAAAATTTAAGGTTTTCGGAATTTTTCCTTTATGTGTGCTATAAAACGTTGCTTCATGCCAAATTTCAAGATTCTAGGTCGACTGGAAGTACCCTTTAGGTTTTGATTCCCTTGCGAGTACTTGCGAATTTCAAAATATGCAGCTTAAATTGCTGTTTCTTTTGATTGCGTTGACATAGAAGTTTGATTTTGTTACAGTTAAAGGTATTATAGACCTGAGTATTTGGTATGAATTTCAATTTAATACCTCTACGCGTTTATGAGGAAATGGGTAGTAAGGTTAAAATTATTAAAAAAAATATATTATGTGATGTAACTAAAAATTTATGGTTTTCGTAATTTTTCCTTTATCTATGCTATAAGACGTTGCTTCGTACTAAATTTCAAGATTCTGAGTTCACGGGAAGCACCCTGTAGGTTTTGATTCCCTTGCAAGTGTCGAAAATTTGCGGCATAAACGGCTGTATCTTTTGATTGTGTTGGCTTAGAAGTTTGATTTTTTCACATCTTCAAGGGACAGTAGACCTGAGTAATTGATATAAATTTCAGCTTCATACCTCCACGCGTTCCTGAGAAAATGGGTCTTGACGGACGGACAACAAAGTGATCCTATAAGGGTTCCGTTTTTTTTCCTTTTGAGGTACGGAACCCTAATAAAATGCGGAAAATTGGTTCTGTTATCTAATAACTTTTAGATTAATTGTAGACTGGTGAAACAAAAACGGTAATTGATATTCTTCATAACAAGGCATTAGTTCATAAAGTCAGCAACAAATTAAATTGTTTACTTTGCTAAAGAAAAATTAAGCGTTTTTTGTCAATTCTGTAATAAAAATACTTGTATTATTTCGTTCATTCAAACACTTGTCCGTGTATTACCCATTTTCCTCATCCTAAATTTGATAACCTTTTGCATATTTTTGTGAATATTATATCAACAAATAATGTTGATTTAATAAGCAATAGATTATTATTTCTATTTACAGGAAATCTACTTAATTTATTTTGATTCTGAGCTATATATAGTTTTTAAAAAAATATTCTTACGGGATTGATGTCAACCATTTTTTATATGGGCAAACTACAGAGTATTAATTATGTTTCTGCTGACGGTACTTCGACTACATGATTAGCGCGTTACTGCTATGTAAACGTTCATAATAATAGGCGTGACCGCATTTTTTCTACCCAAATCACGAAATAGTTGCATGCTAGATGATTCTCTCTCGACTATGAAATCACTTTCATTTCATACACCCGAACAGCTGAGTTAATCAAAAAATTACAACACAGTGAATTAATAATTAATTGTGATCGAAACTTTCAAAAAACAAAAAGTTTTTTAATTATTTTAGTTTTGACTTGTGACTGTGAATACGCTTTGTGTCACAAACGACTTCAAAAACCTCATTACAAATGCATAGCAACAAGCTTTTTAACATAGTCAATTCTGACAGTTAATCATAGTGTTGGTTAACCTAGCACGCCTATATATTTCAATCAGCTTCGCTAAAATTGCATTCCTCAGCGTATAAATGAGTATAATTTCTAAAGTAATCCCAGTGGTAGGGTTTCCTGGGTTGCCCAACGGAGGCGGAAGCCGCGCCACGCGAGATCGCGTGCGTCGGCGCAGATCCGCTCTGCGCATTACGGACAAGGAGTGTCGTGTAGGGAGTGACGCATCATCTTAACTAAAAACTTAATCAACCCAATAATATGTTTTTTTTTTGTTTATAATATAGCAAAGCAAACGAGCATGCGTGTCACCTGATGGTTAGTGATCACCAACGCCCATGACTACCCGCTACACTGTGGGTGTTGTGGGTATGTGTGTTGCTGAGCCTTTGAGAAAATTAGGCACCGGATACCGCACTCACCGAACGAAACGCAGGAACATCGTCCCAACTTCACGTCGGTTTTCTGTGCGACGGTGTATTTCACCGGTCGAGTCAGCCCTCTAATCGCTGCAGACAGAGCCTACAGCTAGACTCTACCACTCCAAAAACCACTCTACCACTTTAAGGCATGCTTCTGAAAACACCTTAAGTCTGAGGTTTAGTTTGTTTAATGTGATTTTATGTCAATTTTAGTCAGTCTCTTAGCAAAAAATATGTTGATCAGATCTGCCGCTAGGAGCGCTTACAAGTTAACACACATTTGAAATTACCTGCAACAGTGAGTCAGGTGAAAACGAATTAACACTAGGCCTAATAAAAACCTTATCTAACTATAAAGGGAACGTTTCATTTAAATTAGATAAGCAACTTGAGATTACTGACTTACTATTTTATAATGTTAGCTGTAAATAAACTTATGTAATTTTAAGTTGTTTAACATTTCTCTTTTACTTGCGCCTTTTCTGACATAAATACAAGCAATCTATCAACTTCTCCCTTTAAGTTATTTTATTCTTGCCTATATTATACCTACAAATGGGTAATTGTATGAAGTCCTTGAACAAATATTGACCAGAACGTAAAGCAATGTAAAACAGCAATTAAAGAAGTTGTAAATGTAAGGCGGCAAATATTATTATTATGGCCATTTAATTTATTTAGAAACAATTATTCAAACCTAGTTAAAATACAATAAATTCATTGCCATTGCAACAACCTTCAACGGATACTTAACGCTACTATTTTAAAAGCTACTTATACTTAATCAGAAATGAACAATTACAAATTCAGTTACAAAGTAGGCTGTTTCAGACACAAAGATTTCGATCTACAAAATACTCAGTTAAGTACGATTTATTTATCAAAGTCAAGAACTTGGAGGTCAAACATAATTATCTATTTTATATTTTATATCCTATTGTTTTACTACGTGTATTGTTTGGCTTCAAAAAAGAATGTTAATTACTTAATCGTCATATTTACTTTAAAAACTTGCGGAATTGTTTCTGGCCTTTGACGCGTTGGGTTTAAGAAATAAAATTAATTCAACTACATGTTCATTTTCTTTGCCAAACAATTTACAAAAATATTTAATAATACTCGGTTCAATGAATCAAAAAACGTTAGTCGTGATATTAATGATAAAATATCTGTCAATCAAATGGCTAATACGGAACTATCGTAAAGAATTTGGTAGCAAAAAGCTAAGTGGAGTGGCGTTGGTAACATTGGTGTGCAACGGTGGGTGCAACCTTGCGCCCGCGCCGCCGCCGCTGCCTTCTTGATCATTAAACTTATTTATCTCAAATAGTTTAATGTAGAAAATATATGTCAGGTTTAGCATAGCATCAATGTCTAAAGTATTTTTATATTGTGTTCTTTTCTCCTTCCTACTTACTATTTCAATAAATATTCTAAATGTAAAGTACTTACCTAATGAGAAATTTTTAACTCAATTACGCTAAAACGGCTGGATTTTGATGAAATGCTGTATTTGAATAAACTGTGATATACAGAGTTTTCTGAGTGAAGTATTTTTTAATATCCATGGAAATATTCATTTAGGTGCTGGTCAGATCAAATCGGTCCACGGTTTATTACACGTGTACATAAATATTTTTTAATATCGTTTTTCACAGATGAAAATAATTTTAAAATCCAACCGATTCAGTAGTTTCATAAATTTACGATTTCATTCAGAAACTTTAGGAAAATGACCCAATATTATAAAATTTAAAAACTTTGTCTTTTGAGCTATGCAAAAAAATTACGCAAGTAGGTACTTATAAAAAGTTGCAACTCAAAATTTCCGCGTTGAATATGAATTATTAACGCTCTACTTAATTGTAACTTTTTGCTCCAAACGCCTAATGCACCTAATAAGTCTAGTTATAAAAATCAATTAACTTGACAAATGGCTTCCTGAGTGGAAAGGTCGAATTATATAATAAGCCTTTGTTATCTATTTTCATGAAAAATTGCCTGTTGAAGTACTACTTAGATTATTACCTCTAAACATTGCCAATAAAAACCATAAGATTATGCGGTAGCTAGTATAAAGTGGTCATTTAATGGCATTTAGAGTGGGTGCAATTCACATTTTGATTACTGCTAATGTCACACTAGAAACTGACCACTTTATATTACTTGACAGCGTTTATTGTCGTCAAATCATAACCCAGGCAACACTACTAAAATGGCAGCACCTGAGAAAAGATTTAAAACTTTTGACAAAACTTACCCGTTTTGTGCCTTCGCTCTAGCCTTTGGCCTTATTTATCCAAATCCAGATAACATCAGAATGAGACAATTTTTGGCTGTCATGGTCGTTGGCTTTGACAGTATGGGATTATTCTGGTTTGCGTGTAACGTTATCGAAAATCTTTCAGAACGAGACATCTACAACCTCATTAGAAATCTTACCATTGGAATACTCGTCTTGCTTTTTCTGTTTAAACTGTTCTACGTGACGTATATTACGAAAGACTTCAGTATCCTGCTTGACAAAATTTCTTATGATCTATTACGAGGAAATGAGCTTGATGACGACTATAAAGAGATCTATGATGAATATATTAAAAAAGGCAAAGTGGGGCAATTGTGTTGGATCATTATCCCGATAGTGATGAGCTGCCAATTCCCTATATATGCTGGAATGCAAACGGTGATTGAATATTTCCGAGGTGGATATAACAAGTATATGGTGCATGAAATGAAGCTTACATTCATGAAAGAAAAGCAATACGAGACTCCGTACTACGAGATGGTATTTTTATACAATTGCATTAACAGCATCTCGCTGATGCCGAACTTCGCAGGCTTCGACGGCTCCTTCTGCATTGCTACCACTCATCTTCGTCTCAAACTTAAGCTCATGGTGCACAAAATCCGCAGAGCTTTCAAAGACTCAAGAAACAAGTTTGAACTTCGGTCCAAGATAAAAGAGGCTATTAAGGACCATCAAGACGCCCTGGTCTTTTATGCAGATGTCCAAAGAGTATATGGCGCCTGGCTGTTTTGCGTGTTTTTAATAACCGCTGTTGCTATATCATTCAACATCTATCTATTGTACCTAAGTCATACCCTGGATCCAAAATATACCATATATGCGTTGAGTGGAGTAGTACACATGTACACACCTTGTTATTTTTCGAGCGTATTATTAGAGGTAAGAATTCGCTGCAAACTTAATAACGTTTATCATACTTTCGTTTTGTCGGTTTTCGTTTAAATATTTGGATGACCTTTTTCAACCCGCACTAAACCCACTAATGAAGTAAGACCCGTAACCTAGATATGTATATATTCTAATCACCATTTTAAAGCCAGTATTGATTAAATGAACACAGGCTGAACCAGTAAATTAATCTACATTTGAATATCTATAAATTTTACACTGCCTATATTACAGGTTTTACTACCTACTACCTACTCAATAATATTTTACAACATTATTTCCTCATAAAAGTATATTCTATTAATCACGGTATTCTCTGAAAAAAGACATACATTTCTATGTGAAATATTTTCATACGCTTTTTATGAAATTGTTAGTGATCAGTTTTTAGCCTACAGATTAAAATACCTACCTTTGCGTAAAAAACAGAGACATTATATTTTTTTATAACATAATGAGGTTTTGAAACTTTTTAAAAGTATAATCTTTTTCAACTTTTTCCGGTAAGGTTTGTTACCGATGAACCTCAGAACTCCTCCTCTTTATAATATAGTGTATATGTTACGGCTAATACCCGAAGTGCGGCTACACCTAGTTTAAGCCGGTTAGTAGTCTTTTTAATATGGGGAATGTAACAAAAATATATATACCGATATATATAAAAACTGGCTTCAATCATGAGTCGACGGACTCCTTTTTCTGGGCGGTATCAAAGAAGTAACCTAACTAACCTAACCTATTGATGATTCTAACCGGCTAAAACTAGGTGCAGCCGCGCTTCGGGTTTAAACCGTAACATATGAATACCATATGAATGTTGTAGCTTGGCGAGGGTCTGTCTACTGAGATATACTGCACCCCATGGGAGAGCGCGCGCGACCCCGTCGTCACCAAGTTGCTGGTGTTCGTGATAGCGCGCTCCCAGAACCCGCTCTTCCTCACCGGCCAGGGCATGGTCTACTTCAACATGCAGCTCTTCCTCTCTATGCTGCAGACCTCTTACTCGTTCTTCACTATCATCACAGCCTGAATTGGCGATCACGTCTTAGAGCTCTTATTCCTTCTTCATTATTATCACAGCTTGAAGTAGCAATCACAATTCAGTCTCTTAGAACTATATGCACATTCTTAAGAAGTAGGAAATAAATCAGTCTGATAATTTTTGGGCTGTTAATTTTTAATTACCACTTCATTTAGATTGCGCAACTGTGGACAGCTTATTAAAAATATTTATTACTTGGCAGTTCCTAATGTATTATTTATGCTTTATATTTATTAAATATTAATATTTTTTGTTTACTGGCATGAAAAAATATCGCTTTAGAATGGATTTCAGTAATAAATTATGGGCAACTAATTTTTGGATCTAATTGAAAGAAACACGGGGATATTAAGATTACATTTTTACTCCTGGACATATTGAGGGTACCAATGAACTGCTCCAGACTATCTACTATGATTGAACTTACCTACTTCATAGATGGAATGTCTAATGCAATAGACCCTAATAAAACGGATCTATTATAGTATCAGATTTCAGAAACAAACAATAAAACTGGTTAACAACGGACGGACAAATTAGAATTAATATGAACATTTATATGTTTAAGGACAACTAAATTACTGAATTTATGTTGCTACAATCTCTTACTCGCCCTTAAAATACATTAAATTCTACAAGCTATTAACTTGTTTTATTCATTTCCGACACTGCTTACCAACTATGTATTTTTTTATAAATTGAAACATTATTTTTTTTATGTTTCTATTCACAGTTCATTAGTTATCGATAAAAGAAACATTAATTTAATTGGGTAGAATTCATGCATATCAAGTAAATAAATAAAAACTTATTGCACATGTTTTATCTGGGCAATGTACGTCATTGGCGCTCTTGAGCTAAAACCAAATGCGCACCAAAAGTGACCTTAGTCAAAAGATATATTATTTAATTCATTAAATAATTAAATTCCTCAATTAGTTAACTAGCATTTTAATATTTTTTAACTTTAATAATGTTGAGCGAGGAGGTACGAGAAAATAATTTATATGTTCACTGTATGTAGGTACACATTTTAAATTAATATAAATTATGATTGTATAATTTTGAAAAGAGTGCCGAGAGTTTTTTCTGCCAGCTTTTTCTCTCGGTCTACTACGGCCATTGCTGATGAATGTAGGGGTGTCCCGTGACATCTTTTTTTATTTTTTATTTTACGCTTTTGACAATGTACCTATTAGAGTTTGGTTTTTAATCCTACATACAATAAAGTAATTTCATTTCATTTCATTTCATAGAAAACACATGAAAAATACAGAAAATTTTATGAAAATAATAGGTAGTTTTATCGATGCATACATATCTTAATAAAGTGAAAGAAAGAAAACTGAATAATTTGATGTGCTTTTAAAACATATAAAATACAAGATACAAATTACTTATACAAGATACAGAAACTTTTACAACAATGTCATCAGGAAAGCTAAAAGAGCGTACGAACAAGATATCTTAAATTGCAATAGCGGAGACCCTAAACATTTATGGAAAACAATAAAGACAATCTGCTCTACTCAACCAAAAAACAGTCAATCTTCTGAACTTATTTTACCTTCGTCTAACCCACAGGTCTCACTAAACAAATGCAACAAATTCTTTTCTACAGTTGGTTATAACCTAGCAACTAATATCTTACGTCAGTCTGGTGAGACGGAGAATAATCTGGCTAAAAAAGCGAGGGCTGAAAATGCCCCTGTTTATTCAATCTTCTTAGAACCGACTGATCGAGAAGAAGTACTTAACTTCATTAGTCAACTCAAGAGAAATTCTTCTCCAGGACTGGATGGTATCACTACTGAGTTTGTGAAGCATGCAAAATCAATATTGGCTGACGTTCTGGTTCATATATTTAACCTAAGCCTTACCAACGGTTGCTTTCCTAACGTTTGGAAAACAGCCCTGGTAACGCCGATACATAAGGAAGGACCCAAAGACTCACCAAGTAACTATAGGCCAATATCTTTGCTGAGTGTTCTGTCAAAGCTATTGGAAAAAATTGTTAATAAACGGCTTATAAAATTTTTGGAAAGTAATAATCTATTACCCTCAAGACAATTTGGGTTCAGGCAACACAAATGTTCAGAAGATGCTGTGACCCTGCTAACAGATCTAATATCAGGTAGCATTGGTAATGGTTATCACTGCCTGGGAGTTTTCCTCGACCTGGCCTAGGCCTTTGACACGGTCTCCCCAGAAATATTAATCAGTAAACTAGAGAGAAAGGGGGTGCGAGGTCTTGCGCTAAACTGGCTAACTAGCTACTTGTCAGACAGACAGCAGCTCGTTAGAATTGGTGAACACAAAAGTGACCTGCTCCCAATAAGATTCGGTGTACCTCAAGGTAGTATACTCGGCCCTACATTATTTTTAATTTACATGAGCGACATTCATGACCTGCCCATATCGAACGCTGAAATAATTTGTTACGCTGACGATACAGTAATACTTTTTAAAGGCAAAGGTTGGAATGATGCCATCCTGAGAGCAGAAGCTGGGATGCGCATTATCTGTGAATGGCTAAGAAACAATCTTCTCACCCTTAACGTAAAGAAAACCAATTTTGTTTGTTTCCATAAAACTGCAGCTACAAATCCATCTTATATCGAGCGATTAAAAATACACTCATGCAATTTGAGTTCTGCTTCTACTTGCTCCTGTAATTATATTTTGCGCTCTGATACAACTAAATACTTAGGAATAGTTATGGACGAGAAATTAAGTTTCAGACCTCACATCCAAAGCCTTACTAAACGAGTTAGAAAAATCTCTGGTATTTTCAGAAGACTAAGACACACTGCAGATAAAAACTTGCTAATTCGAATCTATAAAGCTCTATGTGAATCCGTTACCAGCTACTGCATCTCGGTTTGGGGGTCTGCTGCAAAAACCATTATTATAGATGTTGAACGGGCTAATAGGTCACTCCTTAAGATCATGCTAAAAAAACCCTTCAGGTTTCCAACTATTGATCTTTACGCAGAAGCACAAGTCCTATCTATCCGCCAGCTTTTCATTTTAAAAATTAGTCTTAAAACCCATAAAAGTGTTATTCGTTCATCAAATTACAAAACTTTACTAAAGAAAAGGGTTTTCCGAATACCCACACCAACAGTCAATTCTCATTTCGCAGCAAGATTCGGAGACTCCATCAGGGCTCACATATATAATTCGGTGGTTAATCTGTGTGATATCAAAGAATGTTCACTATCAGAAGCTAAGCCAGTTCTAGTGAAATGGTTACTGTCAAATAACTACATTTCAACAGAACTACTACTCAATTGATGCCCCTTTCTACAAAATGTTTTTACAATATTTTTAATATCCCATCGTTACATTTTATATTTTATTTTTTATTACTAATTTTGTTCTTTTTTGTTTAATTTGTAGCAGTGTTAATGTAATCCTTGCACTTTTTATTCTTTGCATAATCTGGTACCCCAAGTTTCAGGCTTAGCCTTGTTTGGGGTCCCCTGCCTGATTCGAAAATGTAAATCGCATGCACACTGTACTTATTTTTAAATTTATTGTAATTGTGATTTATGTGCAATTAATAAACGATTATTAAAAAAAAAACAAAAAAAAAAAAATGATACCTTTAATTAATTAATAAAACACGCATACACTTTCAAATATAATGATAAAAGTAATTAAGGAAAGTTTTCTAATTAGTGATTTTAGTAAACTAAATGCAGGAATTTTTATTTGTTTACCTAAATTTATAATGGTTTGGGGTTTAACTCTATTTTCATTTTTTATTTTTACTCTTCATCAGATTAGTAAGATCATGATCATTAATAAATTAGTAGAAAAAAAACTGGTTCTAAATCAATGGAGCCGAATATATTGCAATTCTTGTTTAAATTTGTGGCACAGTTAGAATATTTCCGTTAATGCAACTTACAACTTGCTCCTTTGACCGTTACTCAATTATCAATTTTAGACACTTATCGATTTTACAACACATATGGCCACTTCAAAGTTAATTTCAACAATAATAACGCAGTTCTTACCATGAAATCTTTACAAAATTACCAAAAAACATCGCTATCGCGTCTTTTACGGCAAACGAAACGCATCCAGGCGAAACTGGTAATAACTGACTTTCATTATTATTACCCCACATGCAATCTGTAACCGTATAATGCCGGCCATTGAAATCAAACCAACATCTGCGACCAGTAAGTAGCAATTAAGGAAGCATCGCTGCTTCAGTGTGACTCAATATGCTCAAATATAGCTTAGAAAAGTTCAAAAACCGTTATTTGCATCAAATTTAGGTTCGCCTACTCGCATGAGTTTGTTTATTAAAACTAGTTTAACCTCAATATAACTGCTAAAATAACGAATTGGCAATTATAATTAAATTATGGGTGCAACTTACGAATTTACTTTAGCCTTAAATCTTAACTGGACCATGTTTTTATCACACGATAGGTAGTAAATCGGTTACCTTGTCATGTAAATACTGAGTCTAGAACAGGTAGACCGATCGTTAGGTCACTTCTGAATTAAGGTCGTTAGCTTTTTTATATTCAACCACAGCGGCGCTCGCGCAATCTTAGAACCTACTTATTAATAGGTAGAGTTAGACAAAACAGAACAACAAAGAAGAAGTATTTCATAGACTTGAAATATTAACAACTGCTGTTACTGCTGGTAGTATAAATTTAGTGAAGAAAATTCAGATTCACTTTTGTAGAGTCAATTACCTACTATTAGGAAGACGGTTATTGACCGTCAGCGCGGGCGTCGATCCTACGCGACGCAAACAAATGTCAAGATTTGCATAATGTTCAGAGATGTTCGTTCATTCATTAATGAGCACGTGACTGGTTTTCCTTGCCACCGGAGTAATCTTAATAATGCAACTGAGGATGTGCGTTGAGATAATTGAAGGATTTCCTCTTTCATGGTAACTAATATAGAAATTAACTAAAGAGTTACGACATTCCATAATAATCAGTAGGATCAAGCTGCCAATTTGAATAATTCTGAGTCGGCTTTGGTACAAAAAACTGAATGAAGGTAAATCTCGCTTATCAGTGCGCAGTGAAGAAAAGCGACAGTATTGAGTGGCTGTAGAGTGTATATTCAGCGCCGACCATGGCGCCCCCCCTGCTGGGACCCGGCTGCCCCTCTCTGCGGTGGAGGGGGCACCTCCCTTCACCTTCGCTTGCCGCCACACGACCAATGACCGACCGCCCCTAGCCAGCGAAAGGTATTATATACAAGTGGATTTACCAGCGTCGAATTGCTATAATTCAAAATATAGGGTAGTCGGGCGGTTCTCTCGACGCATGCGCCGCCGGCTTCGACAATTTTCGTGTTTGTGCGCACGTGCTAGGCCCGGATTTGTCCACAAATGCTCCAGTGATTCTAAAGTCAATAACGTCAAAGGAACCTTGTGATCATGGGGTGCAGTGCGAGGTACATTTTAATACTAACTTTGTGCGTTGTGACCGAAGTTGCGTTTGCTGTGAGAATTGTGCCTAAAAGGAAGAAAGGTAATATTTTTGTTTTACTAATATAAACTACTTAACCGTTATTTTACAAAGCTTAAAAAAGAAACATTTTACATTGAATTTTTAGTAAGAAACTTTGCAAAGGTTTAATTATGTTAAATGAATTTTAAATTAAAATTATTCGAAACTCAGTAAAAAGGTAGGTGTGCATGTTTCATACAGTCTATCTGATTAAATTAAAAGCCGGTATATTTTTGGAGATCCTGTTATTTGGCCCAGTTTCTTTACTGCGAAAAATTTTGTTTTATTGGAACTACAAAGCGTGACGCAACACATTGTTTTTTTTCTTTATGAAGCAGCTAATTGAAGCCATATCAGATGAGAACATTTATGTTCGCTTTTTTAACGTTACTTTACATTAAAACACTAAAGTTTAACGACTTTGGACGAGTGCTGATTATGTTTTTATGTGTTAAGTTCAAATATTTACTTTAAGAATGAATACTTGCAGCTAATAATAGAGACACGTTTTTTCTTTATTACTGCATGAGGTGCCAACAATGTTGAATCTAATTTCCGCTGTTTTTACGACTACCTTGCAAAAACCTTCGTGCTTCTATTCACAGTCGAACACAAAAGCGAGTTTCTGTTACAGAATAGCTCATTTTCAAATTAAGAATTGCATAATTATTCTGAATACATTGTGTTTTTTTTTTCTTTGAATATCAGAGTAAAAACGTAACAAATTTTATTTTATTTTTAGTGCAATCAGGGTATAATAATGTAGCTGGAGTTTTTGAGGTTTATCTATTAAATTATGGTAATGATTTGCTGCCTTTTCAGTGGTTGTCTCATTAAAGTGTTAATGCAAGATTACAAAGTAGAGCACATTACACAAACAATCGCCATATTCGGACAAACTCCATTTCGCAACTATGCCTAAAGCCCTTTATAGTAACGATTGACACTGACTAAAAATTAAGGGAAATAATTCTTTGTGACTGCATTGTTTACAATAAAATACTTAATAAAAATAAAAAATCTCGTTACAAATAACAGTTTTGTACTGCATCGATATTGAAATGTTTCAGTTTTTGTTTGGTAATGAGAACAGGTTTGTACTAATTAAAAATGGGTATTTAAATATTTAAATGCTATTTCCAACAAAATAAATAAAATGTAAAATACAGAAAAAAGTTATTGACAATATGGCAAGGAAATCGATATAATATATAGGTAAATGCCTACCTTGAAACCTTAAAGCACCTTTTATATGGAGTGCTATTTTTGGTCCTAAATAGTTTTATATTAAATTTATATTTGATTGCATCATGTTGAGTTATATTCAAATACCCAGATACTTATATTACTAGTCAGTATATTAGTAGATACAGCACAGTTGCTTAATCCAGACAAACTTATTCAAGTAAACGTACGTGTACGTCCGGTTACACATGTTTTACAAATAATGTTAAAATTACATTATTTATTCTATTAACCAACAAAATTTACGGTGTCTCATAAAATATTTCGTTTTATTGCAAAACATTATCGCCACTGATTGAAAATATTAAATTTTACCTGTTTAATTAATTTATATACTTAGTACCAGCATTTAGATATGCTGTTTCTAAATTACCAAGCAAGGTTTAACGATAGCGTTAATACTTCAGAAATACAATTTTCAACTTATCCAGTCATCCGGTCTCGTATAAATAACATATGTTCTCACATCCTTCGTTACCTGTCAAAGGAAAATGTTAATAACTTCATTTGAAATAAAGTCCAATTTCAAAATTAAAGAAACGAGCACCAAGGAAAAGGCAATTTGTACTGACGATACGAGAGCGGACCGGTCGAACGTGTGAAAATGCTGATTTTCATGTATTTTCCAAACAATTATCATAGATTTCTATTGCATCTTTTATTGGTAATACCTGTCTCTTAAGGTATAAAAACTTTATAACTAACATATAACATAGTAGTAAATCTCATAGAACTATATTTACCAGCATTATTGCTTCTCGAAAGATTCTCCTTTTCATAAAAGGTATAATAACTATTGAAGAATCGATTAAACACAAGTACTTACTGACATGCAAATCATTTTGATTCTACACGTCGGTACACGCCTATCACAGCGCTTTATTACATTCGTAACTACTTCATAATTATTAATCGCTATAAATCACGCGAGTTTTTACCCGCATAAGTAAATAATTTCAGAAAGAATTGGCACAATTTTAAACTAGGAAGTCAAAATCGCAACTTAAATTCCTAAATCTGAATGTATTATAAATTATTTTACAAACAATGAATCTAATACCGTAAGCTCGGCATTGGTTATAAAGTAATTAAAATTAGGAAATCAAATTAGACAGATTTACATATCACGTTCTTTTTAGTAAATGAGTCCTTCAATTAATGTAGAGCTGGTATTTTAGTAAATATTCTAAACCTTATCTTTAATGTTAATGCTGTCGGTGTTTTATGATTATTCGGCTTTTAATTAGTAACTTTATTGGGCTGCGTAATATTTCAGTTTATTAATCATTAACATAGCTAATTACGAGCACTTCATAGTTGGTGAAAGCTGTAGTAGTAAAGACCTTGTATTATTGCGCAATATATTGTTCTTTCAGTTTATTATTCGTTATAAAAGTAACCGTTTAATTTTTATCTGTGACCTGATTTTTAGAGAATTCGGCTGAAAGCAATATAGACAATTCAAGGACAATAAAAAAATATAAACAAGACATAAGTATTTTAATGATTGACTGATTTAAAAAAATATAAATATAGTCAAATTAGAAAGATAATCTAATAATTATTTAATAAATATTAGGTTTTTGAAAAGTTTCGAAAAATCAATTACACAAACAAACAGTTGATAAAAATAACGAATTTTATCGGATTATTACACGTTTATTAATTTATATAAAGTTATGATTGCGTCAATCTTAAAATATTAAGTTAATAAGATTTCATCAGGAAGCTACTATTAAATATAGTCGTAAAGAGACGTGAATCGCACAATATTGATGCTTAAAGAGAGAAGAATACCCACAATAAATAGTGTTTAGTCGTTAAACGGGTTATAAAAGTTCTAATAGATCGTCTACAATATAACAAACGTGTGCGCAATACGGAAGCAAGGTTTTAACATTCATAGTCAAACAAGTGCACTTTTAACTCTCGATTTCAAACCTTTAGACTACACACCGACGAGTTTACCTGCTTAGCATATTAAGTTGGTAGCTTAGAAAACACTTTTTATCACTGTTGAATACATGAATGTCATTTAATATAATAACAGTTGTAAACTAGTTTGTTATCTTGTTCGGGTTTGTGGTTTAGGTAGCTGCGTAGTCATAACAAAAGAATGATATAATTACTCCTCAGCGACATTATTGCTTGTGCTTGGCTTCTCATTACGATCACGCACTAGATCTACTTAACGCTTCATCCGCCACAAATTCGCCTAAACCCAGAGAAAGGCACAGAGTCTCATTACCCAGCAAGGCCTGCTGACCACAAGTTTTTACAAAAAAACGTAGCGATACAAGCCGTATGTTTATATAATACTGCGTGATTGTACAATTTTGTTTTTATTGCATATTTCATGGCTCAGTTATTATTATCATGTGATTGTTGAAACGTTTAAGATTGCTTTCTTGTGTTACCTCACGGAAGCTGCAAGCGAGTAATACGGTTAAGCCGACATTAAACCACAATGCTACATTGATGTAATATTAATAATAAGTGTAAAATAATGTTTATTTTAAGTGCTTTAGTGGTGCTGAAAGTCACATTTATAAAGTTATTGGATATGGCTTTTTAATTTTACGCTTACTTAGGTACTCATTTATAACGCAGTTACTTTTAGCTTGTGGTACGCTGTTCATCAATTGCGTATGGTTTAAGATTGTTTAATTGAACCATGTTATTAAATATCGTGATTGCATAATCTTAACGACTGATTACTTTGTTATTTCACTCATGATTACTTTCTACCGTTACTTACTTTTAACTTGATTTCATCGGTTACACTTTCCTTTTAATCAGATTCTGTCAAAAATCAATTTGCCGCCTGTCAAGTGTTGATACACTTTCAAATAAACATCAGTGTGAATACCTACTTACTTGCTAACACAAAGAGAAGAATAAAAGATAGGCATCAAATTAGTGTAATCAGAATATTTCATACACGCAACATTTTAAATGCTATTTAATCACTAACATAAGGCTAAAAAGCTACCAATGTGCTGGTGAATACCACTCATTTTTTAATACGTAACATTATTAAAGTGCGTGGTAGCCTAGTGACAACAGGAACGGGTCTACTATACCGAAGGTTCCGGGTTCGATCCCCACAAGGGTGTACCACTAATTTGGTCTTTTTCAAATTATGTACATGTTTATCACGCATTAACCGTGAGGGAAAACATCGTGAGGAAATCCACATGACTGGATGACTATCCATCATGTGATCCACCAACCCGCACCGAGCCAGCGTGGTGGATTACAGCTCAAACCCTCTCGCTATCCGAGAAGGAAGCCTGTGCTCAACTTTGGGACATATAAAGGCTTTTATTTAATTTAATTTAATTAAATAAATGTTTGTTGAAATACACAACCAATAAATATCAGGTACAATTGTGCCGCGTCGAAACAAGGGCATGCCAATATAAGTTTTCTTCATGGCATCGAGCAATCTGCCTATAATTGCTTGTATTCGCGCTCTCTTTGCGTGAAGTTTGCCAATTAAATGCGCAATGATTTTAACTTCTCCCATTAAATTCTAACTACTAGAACATGATCGTGCCGAAATTCTTTTCATTGGTTACATACCTACTCCATTTTACAGATAACGTAATCCACACATCCAACAGCTTTCCAACTAAATCTAACGCATATTTAAATTCTAACCACATTTAAAAACTACAATGTATCTTGTCTAAGAGAATTTCTCCAAAAACGTTAGAATCTCTCTCGCACAGTGTTCTACTATCACGTGCTAAAATAAAACAAATGCAGGTTTCACAAGTTTAAAAAGAGTTTTGCCAGAACTATCTAAAACGGCATCTACTGTGCAAGTGTTATCGCTAATTTAAACTCTTTAAAGAAAAGAATAGAAAAAGCTGAGTTTTTTTTACTTCAAATCTGGATAAGATAAAAAAAGTGATAGATTTTAATACAAAACTTTAAAAATCTTTTTGCATGCCCTTCTTTTTGTTGCCAAAAGGAACTTCGAATAATTATTATTTACTTAACATAACTAGTTTTATTACCTAATTTAATCAAGCACCATAAAATGACGATATTCATAAATGTTCAATAAATCGATAACATAATCGCGAGGTGTATAACAGTTTGCTTTCTCTGGTAGCTGAAGCGTGAAAATGATTAGCGCTCTTGTAAGATGGTGGTGATAATAGATTGGGTAACTGATATACTCGAGTATTCGATACTGCTGCGCTGTTTACTCGATTACTATCGAATTCAATTCGATTCTGTATCGCAAGTTTTTTTCCGCGTTTGTAACAGACGAAATGCAATCGTTCTTTTTAGGTTAATAGCTAGGTAAAAGTAAAGTATGTTAGATTTTTTTTGTTTTGTGTCTCATCCTTATTTTAGCCTTCAAATACACTGAAATTTTAAGAAACTAAGAGCTTATATTTAAATAGAAAAGTTGCTGCATACCTAGTTCTTTTGTCAAAACTTTTTTTTAACGCATTGTATTTCAGAAGTAAATAAATATCAAGAGTTACATATATAGAGTACATACATTATAAGTATTATGTTAAGTTAAGCATTCCACATAAACTGCAGAGGTGCAATATGCAGTCGGTGCACGCGCAGTATTGGCTTGCACTCTTCGACGTCTCAATGTATGAATGAACAATGCACGGAACCAAAACTAGGTCTCACTATTACAAACTGTTCAATTTACAGTCTAATTACTAACAACGAATCGTTAAAATACAAAATAATAACATTAAAATATAGTTTTTTTTAATTCAATTAGCGAATAATTAGCACCTCGAAACTTAAATAATTACGTAAACAAATACATTTAATTATGCTTTTATTTACCTTTCACGTTTATGAGTAAACCTCAATAACAAAATTCAAAGCGGAATCGTAAATAAAAAATATCATTTTTAAATAATTAAATAAAATAAACATACTGTAGGTACCTGCTATTAAAAATACTGACATTATTATAGGGAACTGATTTCCAATATCAGATTTATATGCTATCACTTATATACACATATGTTAAGTATACGTAAAATTCACATATGCAACTCGTGCTAATTCGACAAATAATTAACGAATAATTCCAAATTGCTTCGCTGTATGGTTCCTAGTAGGTATTCATTCAACGCAGTGAATGCAACTCTTTACCATACTTTTCACAAACGGCACCGTAATTATACCCTGAATATAGAAACACATCTAATCAAGTCATTTTTGATAGAATCGCGAATTCTAAAGCCTAATTAGAATTTTATGTCTTTACACATATAGTGAGCACTTTAAATTATTACATGCGCAAATTATAGTCATGCACTATTTCTATTTACAGTAAAGTTTATTAAAACTGCATTGCGAGAGATTAGCAAATCTGCATCTTGAACTAATTGTTGGTATTTCAATAAGATCAAGAAAATTTGCATTAAAGAATATATATTCGTTTTATGAGAAATTCTCTCTATATACCAAAATTTCATTTAAATTACTAAACTTATGTGTAGAATATCATACGCACATATATAAATACTCACAAACTTTCGCATTTATAATATTACGAATATTACGATATCACTATGAAAAGTCGCGTCAAATAATAATAAATAACCTAAATAATTTTAGTTTTACTATTTTACGTGCCGTATGTATAAGTGACCCGCGCTGCCAAGCCGTGACCCGCCACTCTTGCGCAACTGCCACTAATATCATAATCCGCCACCACCGTGTCTCGAAGACTGACAACTACAAGGTGGAATGTTATTTCGTATTACAATATATTAATCCGACAGAACAGGTTCACTTTACCAAATTTATCTCAAATCTACCACGGTAATTGCACAAGGCAATAGCTTTTGAGAAAAGTTATCATTAATTTTAATATTAAAGTTTTATATACTCGAGCTTGGCTATATCCGGCGGTTACTAAATTAACATAGGTTAGTTCGTTTAATTAATTATTTAAAACTGCTATTTCCTCCGTCCCGATGTCGGTCGAGGCTGTTCGCAGTAGCCTACATGTTTCACAGCTACGTATCCCAAATGCCGTCAAAAGCTTATTAACACAACTAATTATTTAAATTACGCCATATAATTATATCATTTACGTAATGTTGACGCAGTAAAATCAATGGAATGCTCAATAATGAATTTTATATTCATTCCACTTTCTATAACTGAATAATGCGACCCAATGCCAATCACATCAACTCGTTGACCTTACATAACATTGACAGACCTACTATTTGTCTTTTCCTAATAAGCATTAATTATTCAATGAAAATTTCAAAAGTTAGAATTTTTCACTTGAGTTGCGTCACTTTAATCGCTTTCGAATTAAAGATATGACTAAATTTTAAGCATTCATGTGATGAATTAATCATTTATTATGGTAAAATAATTTCTACGTTGAATTTTTAATGGGTAGATTCACAAGTGATTACTTCACAGTGAGAATCACGCAAATCTCAAAGAAACATACCTAGTAACACCCTCCCACGTTACATACATTGCATAATTCCACCTATAACCGGAAGTAAGCGAATTTCACACGGTTTTTATAACATTTATAACATAAATATTTTAAATAATCACCATCATTAGAGATTCAAGTCGATCTATCTACACATGGAAACCAGTTTGAGTTCATCAAAAAAATACTGCTACGCATAAATGATGATCATATTTATTTTAATACCATAAAAATAATAGTTATTTAAGTACATTTATAATTCCTTAATTTCAAAAACAAATAGAAATAAAGCTTACGGTCAATAAAACTGTTTATGTAAATATATATCCATTTAATAATTAAAATATTCGATTCAATAGAAATTTAATAGATCTTGAGATACGGTAGAAAAAATATGGAAAATTTTTATGTTATAATTAATGTAAATTTAAGGCAAACTGTTTATTATTTAGAAACGAAATATGCCTACGAGGCCTATTACAGTTTGAGATTTCTTGTTATACATAAAACGTTAAAACAAAGTCCGTTTAAATCTGGGTTAATATTCGAAGTTTTTGGGTATTGCGTAGTGATGTGCCTTAATTGCGGACATCGGCGTATAAATAATACAATATTTGGTGAGGAGACATTGGATCCGCTGCCGTAACGACTGATGTAAGCACACCGCAGATTGTTACGATATATGCGCATGCGCCGGTGTAGAAAGTTACTCAAGATCATCGACTCCTGCTTAACAAGGATTATAATTTTATAACCAGCTACGTTATAAGTTCAAGCATCCCATACATTAGATATCGACGCGTTGTATGAGACATTTGATATCTAAGCTGAATACGATACTTTTAAAAAAGGAAACTTGGATTACAGTGATGAGGTTTTCTTCAACAAAATCAATAAAAAATGGTGATATTGTAGAATCAATTCTTTATTGTCAACCATGCAGAAACAATTTAACCGCAAGTTCGAACTTTGTTTTTTTTATATAAAGTACGCAACGATGCGCCGACGGCGTCGTCAGTGGTCAAGGTTTGCCCCTGACATCTAATTCGAGAGCTCTCTGTCATCGAACTCGGGTCAGACTGACACTAGGCCAATTTCATAAAAGACGACGTCAAACTATTACGATGGCATTATATGACTCAACATAATAAATTGCAACTCATATTTAACCCAAAAAGTCTCGACAGGGAAAGCTATTAAGACATAAAAAATAATATCACGCACATTAATTTTGAGTGAGTTATTATATGTTGTTAAAAATGTAATCCAGTTTGCGTTTTCGCGGCCTCACTGCTCGCAACGACTCAAGGATGACTGTCAACTTTCTTGACACTTTCTTCTCTCACTCAGATTACGTAAACGGCACATTAAGATAAATGTAATTAAAATCATGAGCATTGACCGAATGTCTTTCAATAAAACATAATATCCTACAAAGGCAACATATGTCTAGAATGCGCTGTTTAAGTTCCAAGACGTAAAAACCACACTTAAATATCCAGCATGATCATAAAGCACCTCAATGTGCTTATTTTGTAATTGACATCGAAGTGATACACTTAAACGATATAAATTCTATAAAGGAATGTGTTTCGGTATTTATTGGTCGTACCACTTACTTACAATGCGCGCAGCTGGCTCACCAAATCAAGCCTTTCCCAGGACCATTTTAGCTGGAAAACTCACTGAATGCGATCGAACACAGTGCATTGCGCGATAGCTAAATCCAGCTACAATATGGTTGCGAAGTGACACGGCAATGTAATATTATGAATTTAAAGTATGCGATAGAGCAAACCAGCTAGTTGTTGAAGTTATAAAAGTAGGTCTGGGTCTAAATGCAACAAGCGCAACCGCAGTTTCAGAATATATTATACAAGAGACTCTATCCTTCTGTTAACCACAATGTTGACGATACAGCGATCACTTATATTTAGGCACAACTATAGTTACTATTTTGTAAAGTATACCATCAAAATTTTAAATTACTTTCGCTTAAGTATAATTAATTATTTTTGAAAACACTGTATGGCCATTGCAGTTGGCAGTTTTACTACTCAAAATTTTTCCCTGTCAACTATGATTTTGTTTTTTATTTTTTCCGACGGAACCCTAAAAATGGCATTGCAGACATTCACAAACGTGATAATAACAAACCAGTGTCACCTTTAATGTTAGGTTTACTAAAGAACCCTACAACGCGAATATAATTTGTAATCATATTTAATAACTATTCATATCCATAAATGCAAGAATCGAAGGTTGCGTTGACTTTTTATTGAAATTGCTTGTTGTTTTCCTTTTAAAATAATTGGCAATTTGATTTTGTTCACCAATCTCATAAGAAAATAAAATCAAAAATCAATTTGTAGGTTTCATTTAATCCTTAGATAAAAAATTGTGCGAATAAAAACGATCTAAGGAGTATTAAAACATCAATGAGTTTTTCTCATATGCCGTTAATTAGTTTGCCTTCCCTTCCAACAAATATCTCATAATTAAAAGGACGAAAGTTCAATCTAATTGACTTGTTAAGTTACTTTTATTTTCTATGTATGGTTAAACAAGTTTCTATTAACTGTGAGTTCTTGAAAGCTAAACTCGTCTTTAATCAATCATCTTTTTTACGTCAAAACATATTGCTTCTTAATCAATTTAATTAGCACATCTTAGATCGCAATATGTCTTGTACGGTAATAAAGAGTTTGACAGATTTAATAATATTAGGTTATAAACGTCAAATAATTATTTTCTTAAAGGTTAATTTATAAATAAAATATAAGAAACAAGGACATTCAAAGCATTTAGGCTATAACAAGAATGTTTGAATCCAGTCATCGTTGATTTAATTATTTTCACAGAAATCATTATACCGTCAACCTATCAAATTTGATTTTACATCACCTGGTAAGCAAATTGCCATAAAAAATATGGCAAAGAAAATGGGTATGTACAAGTGCAGCCGGCGGCATGCGGTGCGGCATTCCATGGACTTTTACTTTCGCCAAACTAGTGCATTCGTATGCGCCGGAGTCACCCAACGAGTTCTCTGCACTAGACCAGCCGTTGCAAGGTTGAGAAACCACACCACTGCTCCTGAAATGATAACTCATTATCGCACGCTGGTACTAATACTGTTCCAACATCAATGGCAAAAAAGTGTTAGATCCAACAACTTAATTAACAAAACAATAATTGCATACAAATTTAATTGTACAATAGCAGGTGCAGGTACACTGAACAACAATATTTGTCACCTAATAATTTTCCACTATACTTCACGAAACTCCAAAGGTCAGAGTTTATGAAATACTTCGAAAGTTGTTGACTGTACAGGGACGTTTAGTTCACGACATTGCATTCTATTTTGCAGACCTTATTCTAAAACGCTGTCGATATATTTTGGCTTCTGAGTTAATGGCATTAAAGTTCAGTTTCACAAGAAAGGTTTCGTCACGAAAACCTTTCATTGAGTGACAAATTTAAAAGCGAATCCAATTGATTGCGAGCGAACAAAAGGCACCGCGGATATTGGCAAAACCCCCCAATTGTTCGAGACATCGATCATATTACAAAACTAAGCATTACCAGCACATTGCTGGGTACCTGCTGGGAACTAACTTGAAACCGGATATACATTAAATAAATCACAAATTAAAATCATGCACTACATTATATAATCATAACAAAAAACGCATTCTATTAAAATCAAATTCGTGTCAGAAGTAATCAATTATAGAACGGAAGGCTAAATAATAATATAGACAAAAATATTGACCTTACAGTTAAATAAACTTAAGGATAAGGATCTAATTATCGGTAGGCAAGCCGGAGGTATTAGTAATTACAATTATATATTATGGAAACGGAACAGTGTCGTGTAAATCGTGACCGCAGCCTACATTGGAACGCCTTATTATAAAATTCAAACCATAACTCAATAACGAAAGGGCTCCGTGTAAATGTTAATATTAGGTCCGCAATAATGAATGGCTGGTCAAACAAAGCGTTATCTGTTTGAGAATTAAATGTGATAAGCTTAACTCTGATAATATTAAACTACAAATTACAGTCATTACGTAATACTGAATGTAGGTCTAGCGCTACATTTGCCACGGTTATGAGAGATACTAACAATTTAAAGTTCATAGCAGATATCTTATCAGTTTTCTCAATTCCCGAATAAACACGCTGTAAATCATTCAATTAAATATAAGACTTTAATGTAGTAATAATTTTAAAATAAAAAATGATATACTGCGATGCAAGTGATTACGTTATTTTCAAAACGACATTGTCGAGTTGACATAAGCTGTCAGGCAAACAATGTGGTACTGTGACAGCTTTCTATAACAAGTTCACAAATTGGTGATGTCAGGTTTACATGTCATTTTGTCAGAATACGTGAAAATCGCGAGAAGTTAAGCATATATTACGCGACAAAAGAAAATAAAGAAAAGAGATTTATGGTTTAAAGAGTTTCTTGTGGTAAATTGAACGAAATAAAATTAACTGAAGCGCACCTACCAATAAACAAAACAAAAAATCTAAAATTTGTTTGTACTGCCACGCCTATCATCATTCATGCAAAGTTTTATTATAAAAACAGCTCTTGTCGCTAAAACAAACGTAGCAGACATTATATAACTTGTCAACTTTATTGTAATGACATATATTACAGTACAGTGGCAGTACTTCCGAGGGGAAGTGTTACACAAGTGGGTGGTAATTGTCTATGTAATGCCGATCATATAGAACAATACTCACGTCAACGTGTGAGAAAAACGCAAGCGCAACATATATAGACTACTGGATCAATTAAATCAGAAGTCACATTGCTATTCTAATTACAAACATTGAAATATATCACGCGAGTATTTCTGCAAAAAACGTTCGCACTGTGCCTAAATCCAGTCAAATATTAGAGAAGATACAAGACCTTCTATTTTCGATACAAAATTTAGCATCAATGCAAGATAATTGCACTTATGGACAAGCTTAATAGTTATCAGTATTACCTTTAGAATAAGTGAATATTTCGCAACAGCTATTATCGCTATAAAGAACAATTATAGAGTAATTGATGAGCCTGAACACAGTAACGAAGGTGGGAAGGTCAACATTACAAAAGACTTATGGAGCAACCAGCCAGCAGTGGGAAAAAACCTACAGTTACACTATGGCTTATGAAGGGTAAAATAATAAAACAGATAACCCATAGAAGATCAAGATTCAGTTAAAACTTTAGATTATCATTTATACAAACATTGTACACACACGATCTCATTTCAACACCGCACATTGCGAATATAATAAAATTTGTGTTTGCAATCTCAAAATATTACGAGTTTTAAGGTCCAAATGGCTAGTGGTATAGAAAAATAAAAACGGAGACGTTTTGATAATGTTGCAATGGTATGTCTAACGTTCACCGGTGTTTACACTTTAATAGTATTTCTTACAAGGTTGGTGGCGTGCAGCAGTAATGACCGTATGTGCGTTACCCAACCACCTACCTAAACTACACTCGGATGTGGAACATAAAAAAACCTGAACTTGGCACAAACACCGTAAATATAGGTTGTTTTTAATAGGATACTGCAACAAGTGGCAACATTGAAATGGTAATCGCTTTCTTGATCATTGTCATTGGAAGTTATGTTCTAATCAACGTCAATCTGTTTTTTTTCTTGCTGAATGTTAATTTATCTACTATTGACTTTTGTAAATGTTTATAAGCAGGGATTAAATCTACGTCCTTAGCATCTTAAGAAGTTATAGATCCCTCTATTTAGTTTGTAACTTGACACTTTAACTCGTAAAAAGTGTATAATGTCATTGGCCGCCATTTGCATGAGCGTGTCGCTACATCCGCTTTTCTTCCTATTTTCTAATCATATTATTGAGATAAGTGGTCCAATTATGACAGTTTAAATGCAATAATCTTATGCAGTTATGTTTCTTGTCTGTACTGTGATTGCTATAGTTATCTCTTTTAGTCCAGTTCTACAATAACTTAATCTAAAAAGTTGATCGATTAACTACTCTTGCAGTAGGTACCTTTATTTTGTATCAAATATCAAAATCATTTTACTTCAATTCTATCACAACCAAAGAATAAATAATAAAAATTAAGATGCCAAATATCTACAATAATTTGAATATAACGGTTGTGTTTATAACACCATAGACTTTATAATCAAAGCGATCCGCTTCCCTATCCGCAATCTGTAAGCTAATTATCTTAATAGAATATTGTCGACACAATACCAACAGTCACTTTCAACGAAAGTTGCCATTCGCTCCAGATACTGATCCATTACAGTATTTATAGCGCAGTGAAAACATTTAGGAGGCAAACTAAATCAATCTGAACGGTGAACGCGCTAGTCACGTAAATTCGTACTCTTTTGTACAGTAGCCAACAATAATTTAGATAAGGAATCTACGGAATCATTTGACGAATCTGCCGCCAGATATTAGTAGTCCGTATACGGTCATGATCGTGTCAAGTACGTGCCTAATCGAAGAGCGACATTCAAATTTCAATATTTGCATGCCACTGGCAGTAACCACGAACCGAGCACGACTACTAATATACCGCACGTTCAAACGATGACATTAATTTTCACCTTTCCACCGCAAACTCAGAGTTATATAAAACACCTACAAGTAACTTAGAAAGCTAACATAGCCCTTAATCTTAATATTCAGCAGTGAAGCAATTTCCTATTTATCTCAGAACTAGGTTAAAACTTTTCGCAAACAACTACTTCTGCGTCGCGAGCAATAATTAGCACTTGTCCGAGTCTAAAATAAATGAGATAGCGTAATTAAAATTTTGCATTTAATATCGATATTAAAATTGCGATACCAGTTAATAACTATTGATTTGATATCTTGTTACCAATATAAAGTACTTACCTAATACAGGTTGCTAGTGAAGATATCTATAACTTTAAGTTAGGTAACATTAAATTCTAAAATTCTTATACGCTTGTTAACGGTTAAATTGAAGCTTGTTAGTTAAAGAATATCGGTGTTATATCAAAATTACGAAAACTGCCTATTATTTTAATTTGATAATTACACGGTAACGCTATCTTAGATCTTATGAATGGGGTTTGTATAAAAATTATTGACCTTCAAGAAAAAGCAAACTCTAACGAGGCAACGTGCCATAATGTAGGTGTGTTTAAAAAATATAAAGTTCTTTTATTTAGATTGAAGTTGTGCAAGCAACAAACAATAGTAACTATGATTAATAACATATTTAACTGTATACTCGTTAGGAAACATAACGAACAAACTAACAATGTTTTGATGCTCCTGCTGAACCAAATTAATCAATCGTCATTAAATATGAAGCAATCATTTTCACATTAATTTGTATGTATTTATCTTTTTGTTATGTAAGGTACTTACAAGGAGTCCCTATTGTGTCAATCAAATAATTAATCCACTGACTAGGATATTATGTAAACAAGTCAATTAACCCGAAAGTGGTTATACTCATGCATATAAATAATATTATAAATAATATCTTATACTGTTGTCAAAACAAAAGTTATAAACACAGAAACTTAAAGTGACGGAAACGTCGAACAACCATTACGTACTTATCAATCAATCAATCACAACTGTCAATCACAGTGAATAATAGTAATTGTTAAGAGTTACAAAATATCATGAACAAAACCAAAGAGACAATGATCATTTTCCATAGTCAGGGTATCAACAAGCGCATTGTTATACAACTTAAAAAATAACCTCTACTTGTGAAACAATAGTCACTGCACATTTCATAAACTTGGAAAAATGATCTACAAGGTTAACCTTAACTTAACTGACCTTCGTCCTAATAATAATATCATCATACGTCTATAATATTTTAAAATTATAACCACTCATTTCGTAATGCAATAAAATTGCCTATGCGTGTAGCAAATTTGTTAATTGAAAAGAAATAATATAAATTTGGAATTTAATCAAATTATAAAAAGCTGTAAGCCAAGGTCTGAGTTACTATCAATTAAAGGGTAATTTATAAACAGGCACCATTGATCAAGTTAGATCATTGGTTACAGAGCTGATGTAATGCCAATAGCTCTCAAGTGGTATTGCAAGACTGAGAGAAAATCGTAGTCAATCCGTTCTTGTGTGACGTCATGATTGTCGTTTACGATCCGACGATAGCAATCGCGAATTTCAAAACGTCACATTATCGCGGTTTATTATCACGTGTGGCGTGGCCCACTTGACGGTTCCAGCGGCGGGCTAAGGAGTCCACGGTCGCGCGCCACGCTCTACTGACAACGTGATGACACTGCGCAGCCTGCGGTGCGCGGGCGCAGACTTCCGGACGCCTAGCTTCAAACTAAGAACCATCTATACAAATTAGACCACATTAGTCACCGTATACTGTACCGTTATTTAAGTGCCTATACAATTACAAAACCATAAAACACAGCTGCATATTTCTATAAACTGCAACAATTTGCATAACGGTGTCAGTGAACATGTTCCTTTATAGCGCAAGCGCTGAATAATAAATCATGTAAAAGATCTTAACAACGCTGCGTGGGTGACGATACCTGTTTTACCGAGTTCCCAGCTAGATGTCTATCATGCAATTCTCACTATTAAGATTATCCTAAACGATTTGTGTAAAACGCTTATTGAAACTAAATATTGCTTGATAATAAATGAAACATTTTGTAGCAGTACCTAAGTTTAACGAATATAAATTTATAAATAAACCATTGTCATTCTTTGAGATTTTACTTTAAATTTTGCATTATAAATGCTAATTTATTAATTTTGAAGTTGTAAATACTGGAAAAAGGAACGTGGGCCTCCGAGCATTGTTATACACCTTAACGTCCCAGTCGCGTAATGCTCGGAGGCCCGCGTTCCTTTTTCCAGTATTTACAACTTCAACATTGTCATTCTTGATACCTATGATTTTAGTGTTTCACATTTATCAGATATACTTACTTTTCGTGGTTTAAATACATATATAAAACATTTGATACAAATAATCATCCGTCACTCCACTACACTAATAGTATGCCTACTTATCTAATCCTGGGAAAATTGACTATAATAATAATAATAATAATAAAGCCATTTATTTCCCAAAAAAATATTTAACAATAAAACAAAAATGAAATTAAATTAAACAAAACAATTAATTAAATACTTAATAAAAAATTACAATTTGATTATTTCATTTTAAACAATAATTCGTTTTATTTCTTATTTATTGGGTACCCAAGTTTGGGCAAAGGCCTCCTCCATGCATTTCCAAAGCTTTCGGTCTCTGGCAAGTCTAGTCCAGGTGGGCCCCGCGCACCGCACGATGTCGTCGGCCCAGCGGCGCGGCGGGCGGCCCCGGCGTCGTTTCTCGTCTCGCGGCCACCAGTGCAGCACGCGTTCACTCCAGCGGCCGTCTTCTAGTCGCGCAACATGACCTGCCCAGCGCCATTTCATCCGACACGCTGATTCCGCTACATCGACCAGTTTGGTATTAAATCTTATTGTCGAGTTCCGTATTTTATCTCGTAGTTTCAGCCCTAGTATACTTCTCTCTATTGCTCTCTGAAAGACTTGTAGTTTGTCAATAACTTCTTTTGTTAGAGCCCAGCTCTGGCATCCGTAAAGTAGAGTGGGAGAAATTACTGTTTCAAACGCTTTTTTCTTAAGCGAAATAGGTATTTTAGATTTGAATATGTGTTTTAATGACCAGTATCGTTTCCAGGCTAGTTTGATTCTGCGCTCTACTTCCCCCATTGTTCGCTGTTTAAATGTTATTCTTTGGCCTAGATATACATACTCATCGACATACTCTATTTGATCTTCTGATATTTTTATTGGTTTGATTGGTCCGTTGGTCATCACACATGTTTTTTCCATATTCATTTTCAATCCACATTTTCTACTTTCTTTATCTAGAGTTTGTAACATGTATTCTAGTTGAGAGTGTTCTTCACATATAAGTATGATATCATCAGCAAAGCGCAAATGGTTCAAAAACTCGCCATTAATGTTAACACCTATAGAATCCCATTCAAGGTTGCGGAATATGGTTTCAAGAAGAGCAGTAAATAAGTTTGCGGATATTGGATCACCTTGCCGGACTCCTCGCTGTATTTCAAAAGGTCTTCCTTTCGTTTCTAGCTTTACCTTCGATTTACTTTTCTTATAAATTACTTCCAATATTTTAATATATTTGTAAGGCACGCCTTGATCGATTAATGTTCTCCACAAAGATGAGTGTTCAATAGAATCAAATGCCTTCTGGTAATCTACGAATGCAATGTAGAGTGTTTTTCCATGCTCATTAAATTTTTCGATCACTTGAGCTATAGTAAATATATGATCTACTGTCGAATATCCCGGACGAAAACCTGCCTGCTCCCTAGGTTGATTTCGTTCCAGAAAAGGCAACATTCTCTTTAGTAAAATCTGCGTAAACACTTTGTATGTCGTCTGTAGCAAACTTATAGGTCTATAATTTGCAATATTATCGGGGTTTCCTTTTTTATAGAGCAAGGTTATGACCGAAGTCTCCCATTCTGATGGTATAGTTTCACTAACTAGAATTTCATTAAATAAATTGGTTAGAATTGGTGTAAGAGGTTCGACCAAACATTTTAAAACGTCATTAGTGATTCCGTCTTCTCCTGGGCTCTTAAGAGGTTTAAGGGAAGTTATTGCATTTTTGACTTCGCTGTTGATAAATGTTGGTGTTTCCAGTGTACCGTTATCTGATCTTATGATGAGGGTTTCGGTAGCTTGATCTCTACGTCGGTACAAGTCTTCATAGAATTCAGTTGCTGTTTCTACAATCGCTTTTCTATTTGAGATTGTTCTTCCTTGTTTTGATTTTAATGATGGTATCCAATTTTGCTTTTTATTCAAGCGCTGTTGTCCTCTTTTTACTGAGCAATTTTTAATAAGCTCTTCTTCAATAATTTTCATTCTAGCTGTATGTTTTTGCTTCAAGATTTTTCTTTTTATTTTTTTATATAATTTTGTTAGTTCCTTTTTTTCAGTTATAGATTTATTTTTCTTTTCTTTCAAAATTGTTCTTCGTTGTATGAGTTCTATTAAATATGGGGAAATTTCTTCTTCGGGATTATGTTTTGTAGAGTTTTTATCCAGTGAGGAGCTTGATTTTTTAATAGTTTTTATTATATACGCGTAAGTTTCATCTAAGCCTTTTGAGTTTGTCAATGACGCTGATGCTTCAGTAAATGTTTTCTTAAGTTGATCCTTTTCTAATGTAGTCATTTCACGAACTCTATTCTTAAATGTTTTTCTTGACTTAATCTGCGCTTGAATTGAAAATTTTGCTCGCAAAAGTCTGTGGTCTGTAGGATGTGTTGTGTTTATAATGTTTATGTCAAGTACTCTATTTTTATTATTTGCCAAGAAATAATCAATTTCATTAAATGTTTTCCCATCCGGGGAGCACCACGTCCACTTTTGCTTTTTCTTCTTTTTAAAATAAGTGTTCATTATGTGAAATTGATGCTCTATACAGAATTCTTTAAGTCTTTTACCTCTTTTACTTATTTTGCTTTCATAGCACCAAGGGCCCATTATTTTTCTGTCTTCAGGCTTGGCGACGCCAACTTTGGCATTAAAATCACCCATAATTATAATATTAGAGTTTGTATTACTTAGCGCTGTAGTTAAGTCAGTGTAAAAAAGTTGTATGGATTCATCGTTTGATTTCTCTGTTGGGGCGTAGACCTGAATAATATTAATCAAACAGTTTTTGATATTCAAGTCGAGTCTAGCTACTCTATCTGAGATTGGTTTGAAGTCTGTAACGTACTCTTTCATATAGTATTTCAGTATAAAACCAACGCCACTATATCCGTTAGTACTTCCTGAATACATGAAAAATAAATCTTCATTTTGAAACATATCAGTTTGTTTCATTCTTGTCTCAGATAGACCTAATATATCCCAGTTAATGTTTTTCACTGCATAAAGTAATTCTGCCTGTCTCGCATTACACACTACCGATCTAACATTTAGTGTGCATATGTTAAGGTGTTGCGTGTTGGTGTTTTCATAACATTGCTTGGAGGGTTTTAGTCGATCACTCCCGCGGGGACCGGCCGTATTGGGAGATCTTGGTATTGATGTACATATTTTTTTATTAAAGTTTTTATTTAGCTCGGAGGGGGCCTGTGAATATCATGCATTGTTTTCCTGTTGAGTTGTGTTGTTCGATTTCTTTAAATAGCTAGTAATTTGGTTGTTTGATTTTAATTTCTTTTTATTGCTGTCTGTCCTGACATAAGATACGTTGTCTTGGCTGTAGGTAGATTCAGGTGGTGATCTAGAAAGGGGCCTTTTTTTGTTTAAGTTTTCTTTTGGTCGTTTAATAATGAGTTTATCGAATTTTATAAACGCCTCATTTCCATTTTCTTTTTCGAGTTGTAGTTGGATTTTTAATTGTTCTCTGAGTTTTAATACTTTTGCCGGATATTCGTGTTTTATGTAGATACTGGATCCTTCTAAATGTTTTTTATTCTTTAATATACTTATTTTCCTGCCGAGAGTTGTAAACGCAACCGCAACTGGTCTGATCCGATCTCCTTTTTTACCAAGTCGTCGCAAAGACTCTACTTCAAATTCCTGGATGCTGATTTTAACTTTTTGACGTATAATATTTATAATTTTGTCTTGTAATTGAATGTATGATGTTTCTCCCTCTTCTACACCAAAAAATATCAGGTTTCTTTCTTTAAGGTGTTTTTCTATTAAATCAATTCGCTTTTCTTGATCTTGTAATTGGGAATTTACAGTACTTAAGTTTTCAGTAATGTGTTCAAATTTTTCGTTTATATTTTTATTTATTAAAAGTATGATTCTGTCTTCCTGATTTGAAATTGAAGTTTCTATAGATGTAAATTTTTGTTGCATTTCACATTTCATATCCATAATTAATTTTATAACTTCTTCCATGTTGGCTTTCAACTCAGGTACTAATAGTGCCCTCTAGCGGAGTTTAGAGGAGTGAACTTATTGTGATTGATCTTGATTTGATCTAAAAATCAACTCAAACGCACAAATAAATTAGTAACGTTGTTGATGTATTAGTTTCACAGTTTCGTCCTAGATGGCGTTAAATCGCATTCAGATATATTTTTTCAATTGCTTATTTCAATGTTAAGTTGCAATCCTTATGATACCCTGACATCACTTTTTTACTATTGTTATAAATATTATTTCACATCAACAACTCAACACGGGAGAATTGTCTGATAAGAGTTGTTTCTTTGTGTAAAGTTCAAATATGTAGGTAGTCTTTATTATCACAAATTTATTGTAGCATTTGTTTGCGTTCACAGTTTGTTTTCACTAAAATCCACATTTTTTATAGTCGATCACTTTTATATTTCAATGTTTATCACAATTAAACTTTCAAAAACATGGTTTAAACTTTTTAAATGATTAATGATTACGGAGCTGATGTTTACATGAGCACAGTGGCGCCTCCACCTGACTATAGGGTATCATTAAATTGTTATAGACACCAAAGCACTTCATTATTTTATTACCCGTAGGTGTGCAATTTGGTCAATAGTCTAGCAACCATACCATTGGCAATAATGTGAAAATAATCACTATTAAGTGCAGGACAAATATGCTTCGAAAATTGTGCGATTAACTGTCATAAAGACACTTGTCTCAAAAATGAACACCGACTTTATTATCTTTGTGCCTACATAAGGATTTAGCTACTTATAGGTATACTAAGTTATACCTAAACAATATATTCTAACAGATATAATATTACCCCATGGTTACCCCAGATGTATAGTATCTATTCAGTGTGCTTTTGCAATTTATATTCTGAATAATAGCACAAAATTTTAAAAACCTTTTTAATTAATTGAATGTTTTTAGTATATGTATTTCCATTACCGCCTAACTTTGATTGACAATGTAAACCAAAGGTAATGGTAATTAAAAAATGTTCCAGATTCAAAATTGAAAAGTTGCCCCGCAATGTATCCGATTGCTTAAATGAACGTCATTAAGATCCTTGAAAACTTGTCATGCGGTTTTGTAACAGCAATTACTTGCATTATCTCATAACAAAGTTAAATAAATATTCTCGCATAATTAAGATATTATTTTAATTTACTGAAGGGCATGGGTTGGGAACTCTGAGAACCAACGGAGCACATGTCAAGGTTGCCCAATTGATAGACAATCGATTATAAACTACAAGCGATTGTGATCGGTGCTGAGTGACCCTTAAGTAATATTGCCTTAATTTTTTTATCTACGACCGTGACATGTAGTATATTTATTTATCCCAAATACAAACTAGGTAAGTAGCACCATTCTTAAAGTTACTTAAGCATAAATAAACTTGAAACTACTATGGGTAAATTATAAAAACACTTCAATTGTTTAATACTTTATAAGCTAGTCTTTCTTACCTAACCCTCATTTTATTGTGCTATAAAGTTTATCAACGTGAAATTGTGACGTAATTACCCACGTTTTCCATAGTATCATTACGGCATTTTTATACGTCACTAAGAAATGCATATCATTCAACATATGGGGTACAAAGTTTCAAAATTTCATAAGAAAACTAAAGTATACCGCAAATTCACGTGAGAAGTATCATTATATGTTGCATATATATCGCAACTCATAAGTAGGCCCACATAATGTGTCCAATTGCTGGACAATGAGGTGTACTGGGACATAAGTGACCCGCACAAATCGAGAATGTAAGGTTACTTCGCTCGAATGGTTAATCACATGTTTCACTGTATAAACACAGCGCTGACAATACGCAAACAAAATGCTTTGTTTCTGCACCCAGGCAATATTTTAAAAGCAGCTAGACTAATCTATCTTTATGTTGCATGTTTTTTAGTAGTGTTGATATTTAATCTAACAGAAATTAAGGTTGAGGACACACTGGTTTCTTGCAAAATAACTGAAGCGTTTTTGTCTTTATTTTCAGCACAATCAAATACGACCTTAGTTGACCAATAAAATAAATTGACTTTTGATGTAATTTTTAAGTCTCACGCGTTCTTGAAAGTATTAAAGGAACTACATTTAAATAAAAATAATTAAAGAATGCGGAAATTATTATAACAATTCTATTGCTTACTAAATTAAAATTAGTAGTTAGTATTATCGTAAGATTCAATTGTAATTATTTTAACATATAGAATGTATGAATGAATGAGAATTCACAAACACTGCAGTGCAGTAATTTAATAGTTTTTTACTAGAGATCGTTGATTGAATATGAAAACAAGGTAGTTATAATATTTACATCCGGAATATATAACATAATCTTATGTTATATTATTTATTCAAATTACTGTTATATATTTAAAACATTACCATAACTTTGACTCTCTACAATTTTAACTGAGAAGGTTCATTTTCAAGGTGTCATTTTTTATATTTTCGTAATACGTCGGCTACATCTACAGGTTGATATTATATTATTGAATTTTGTGCTTACTGGTACGTACGGTATATGTCCGATATGAAGTATACGGAAATATGTTTTATTTATTAAAAAAAAACTTTTCCTTAAATATATTCCTTCCTTGCATATATTATATGTTTCTTCATTACAAAAAAATAATATTCTAATAATTAAATTCAAGGATAGGTTTTTTAATAAATAAAAATTACTTACTTTAACTATTAAAACATTATATTTTTTCCTAAAATGGGGGTTATTTTACCTATTGTAAAAAAGCTTTCGGACAAAATGGCACAAACAAGTATAAGTAAATTTAGTTGCATTTAATCTATAAAATTAAATTCCTTATACTATATTTATGGCTCTTCTACTGTAAGATTTTTTGCTTATCTTGTGATTGTGCTATCCATACACAGTTTATCCTTTGGTCATTTTGTAATCCGATACGTTACATGTTGAAAATCAGGTTTATTCGTAACTAAAGAATGACTGCGGCTTTAATTGCGAGTTAATACATAATCACATTGCTTAAATTTTGTTTTTACTAATTATCGTTGGATTTATGTTTTGTTGTGATGATTTGCTACATTTATTTTTAATTAACACAATGCTTTGTAACTGAAAGGGATAATGGGTAAATATACCTACTAACAGTCTTTGTTTTTTTACTTTTGTGATATTTTTAGGAACAACTATACAATTCCCTCTGCCAAAAATATATTTTTAAAGCTATATTATAATCTTTTTTACATTTTTTTTGTTTTATAACCATTTATGCATTGCAAAAATCAATTTTCGAAAGTTGTTATTTATCTATCATCATTTGAATAATCAGCTTCAAATTCGCAAATGAATGTTAAAATCGCAACAAAAAGCACAAACAGTGTTGTTGAGTGCTAATTTACATTTCTAGGCATTTAGGTTTCTTCACCGTGGGAAGTAGTATAAATTACTCAGCTAAGATTTAGTAATTTGTTAATCGTCTGCAACCGAAGGCGTAAATCCTTCCTGAGAAAAAGTAAAAAAGATTAGTCTTCGATAGTGTTCCGATTGCTTATAACTTCGACTGTGTGTAAAGTAAGCACATTTTTTTCTGATTCTGTTAAAGAAGACAATTAAATTAAAAGAAGTCTAACCTGTGCAACTAATATATCATTAAACTAAAAAAACTAGCTATCCTTCATCAACCACGGTTATCCTTTCACTCATACATACCTAATAACCAAAACTTATATAAATCTAATTTGTTATTTATTTCGTATTTGTTGGAGCATAATTTATGCGCCATGTAGTTTTCTAAACTAACACCGCTACTATTTCAAGATTAAAATACAATTACAGGCTTACATCGACATGGAAGTGTCCAAGCCTTAAATCGAGAATTACAAAAGCTAGGAAGCTACAAGTACCTCTATGTATGTGTGGTGTTACACAACCACTAAACGAAAGCCTAATGTTGCCACTTACAACAAACCACTGACTTCCGAACATTGATTAACTATTAACATTAAACTTCCTTGCCAACGTTTATTAACTTAAACACTTTATTTTCTCTCTTGGAAACAATAGCATGTCTTTAAATCTGTGACAACGCGGTTCATTACATACATCCTGAGAAAGTTATGTAACACAGACTGTGGGCCTATATTGTAATATTAAATAATAATAATAGCTATGTATGTCCCACTAGTTGAGCACTACTTATTAATTATTCAGTGTCTCGAGATATTACGTACGTAATGCGTTAAAATCATATTTGGTAATAAGCATAAGAAAAAATACAAATTAATTTTGCCTTCTAAAAAAATGTAGAATGTACATGTCATATTTAGCATAGATTTAGATGAATCAAATAGCAAATAAGTAGGATTGGGTTTAATTACAGTATATGTGTAGAAAGTTGTTTGTGACAGACAGTAACAAATCCTTCAAATCAAAAAGCAATTTCAGTTTATATTTTCCTGTGTTTTAAGTGCGCAGTCATAAAAACACTATATTTATAAAATTAAATAAGCAAATATTCATCCATTGCAATTTATTAGTTTACGAGCTGTAATATTCCGATAATTTATTGATACTTTCGAAATTAAGGCTTAACGTAGTGTAACGCTTTGAATTTATTGAGTTTGATAAATATTATTATATTTTATTAGATGCTAGTTTGATAAGAACCCAGCTGTATAGTAAGGAGAACTTTAAATCAAGAAAGTGTTAAGCGACTAAACTACGTATTTTATGTATTGTAAAAACCTAAATCAAACAAAAATAAGGAACATTTAATTTTGTATTTTCGCAAATTGCGTTTTTGCGAAACTGTTATTTAACGAAGTTATCAAACATTATTATTATTAACAAAAAAAGTTAAAGTCTTCAACAATGTCATTTTTAATATCACTTCTAACTTTACAGTGTTTAGAACAGACCATTTTCTTGTCCACTCAATGGAACCGTGTTTGGTTTCAAATTAATTCCTAAATTGTAATTAATATCACAGCAAACAGTATATTGACAAGTTAAACTGCCTGATAAGTTAATACTACTTGAAATTACACACATCAACAAATCAAACAACTAATCATGTCCACTCGAAATCAAACTTTGATATAACTTTTTTGTGTATTTTAAAAGCCGACTATATGTTTTAATGACGCATTTATTACTGTGTTTCTAGGAAACTTTATCCGATGGTGAAATACATCGGTGGTTTCATTACAAATAAAAAATATAAAATCTTAAACTTTTCGTGCATTATGAATCGAAACAGGATGAAGATAATAAGCATTGTTGTCGATAGATTACTAAGTATATATTGCGTAAAAGAAAATTGTGAGTACCGCCATACCTAGCCGTTAATTAAGGGCGCGGTTGTTAAATATAGCGTCTAGGGCCGGATGTGCGCGAGGCAAATGTTGCGCATCCACGTTCCGATTTCAAACAGACATACTCGTACTAGTTACATATGCAATATTGATCCTTCACTGATACGCACACTCAACACCGGCTCATTACCACCTGTTTTTATCATATCATATTACCTTTGATGGATAAATATATATTAAAGCTAAATTTGACCACGAATGAATCTCGTCTACGCCGTAGTTTCGTAGACACAGATAATTTAACAATGAAAAAATTATCTTATGTATCTCAAATGCCAACTACAACAGGTATCATATAAATAGTAACCTCCAAAATAATGACACTGCTCGTGATAATAAGTCCAACTCAACCGTGACCTTTTCAGACTGACCTTTGACTTAGCTGTTTAATGTAATACGGGTTAATTCGTTTTCACAGCATTATTTGGCTTATTTCCTTTAGTAAACCAGTGCTTAGATAATTGTCGGGGTTAAAAGGGCAATCTTTACGACGTTAACCTATAATGTTATTACTTGCCTGGCATATATTTAACCTACTGTTATAACGTTGTCAAAACCTTACATTAAATGTATTTTAGGACCCATTACTGTATTAATGCTTTACAAGATCAAATATAATGTACAAATGTAGATAGTATTTGTTTTTTTTTTCAATTAAATCATATCGTCTTATCATATATGCAATTAAAACAATTTCAATCGCCTTATTATTTAATTTCTTATAGCATTGTCCATTATACAATTAAAATGTACACGAAAGTTCATGTACAGGCTGAGAATATGATCATGCGCAGGTATTGTGTTTCTAATTATAAATTGTTCCATGTCGAAGGTCAATCGCAGGTGGATTGTTGTAACGCCATGTGTTTATGGGATTTTCGTAACTCAATTACTTATAAAGCCTCGTTATCTTAGAAATTCGTACTTTAAAATGGAAAGGAAAACTTAAAGGATTCATTGTATGTCAGTCCATTTATTTAATCTCTTAGAGTTGCGTGAAAATCAAGGTTAGGTTTGCAATGTAGGTACTCGGTTCTGTGTATCTAAAAATAATCAAGATTTTTACGCTGTTGTTTTCAACAACGTTTTACTTATAAAAAGGGTACCACTCCCTCATCTAACCACATTGAATAAAATTTCGAGTAATGTAAGATGGCGTAAATAATGATTAAGTTTGATAAGTTTTTTCGACCTGCTCTTTGCCAGATTTTTAACCGACTTCCAAAAACGGAGGAGGTTCTTAAATATTACAAGTTCAAAAACTTAAAAAAAAAACGTCTGATAGATATACTTTTTCAACTTAGTTATGCAAATTTATGATTTAAATTAACGCGAAACCAACTATAATTGAAAATGTTACTACACATATAACCCAGTTTTACTGATAAAAAAATAGAAATTATATGATTCTATTTTAATTTTTCCGCAATCTAGATCACACTTACCGTCAATTTCCTAGTCTATAAAATGGGTTATATTTCAATTTGTAATACACAACATTAAACTTAAATCAATTTTCTAAGTTGGTTTACTACGAACTTTATGAAGTGTGAACCTAATTCTATATCATTATTTTACGTAATTTCTATGTTCCCTGATACGTAACTTAAATTTGAGCAAACAATTCATGTTATACACAATAATTTAATGCTATGAAGTAACTAACACTCAAAAATAGAGACACAACTTTATTAAACTATAAACTCAAACAACTTAAGGTTTTGATTAAATTTCCGTCGGAAATAAATATTGGTTTAAATTTAAGCGGTTAATTATTAAAATATGTTTAGCTATAGACTATGACGAATCAAGTGCTTACGACAATCAATAAGTTAACCAAGTTTACGGAAGTAAAAGTAAAACAGTTCAAGGTTTCTAGACTAGGTTGCCAGGTAGTTGACTAATGACTCAAAAAAACTTGGCAACTCACAAAACCATTCATTTTTTATTTAATTCCACAAGTAGGTATTAAGCTGATTTTTATTTGACTTTGATTTGCTAATAACCTATTACATTTTAAAATGTTCCTAATTAACTCGTTTAGAATAAACTAGAGTATAAACTAATTTGATAACATTATTCAAAAATTAAGAAAACGTTGCGTGACCAATTTACACTATCTAAAACATAACAAACAAGAAAGTAAAAGTCCTTGTTATATCTAAGGTCATAACTAAACTAGGGTCCTATTCCGAGATATTACGAAAGCAAAGTCGTGACAGAATACTGTTGTACTGTTTGACCAAAGCTAGCCGTTACTACACTCGCACTCGGTCGAAATTCCTTATTGCTATCAAAGATCAATGGAAATGTCATAAACTACTAAAGGACATTTCGATTTAAATCATCGAGTGGTCTGAACGTTTTGATAAACGCAATAAAGTTATTCTTCTATACTTAAGATTGAATTAAATTAAATACAGTTTGAGTTTAACAGAAAACCTAAAATATCTCTGAATTAAACAAATTAAATTAAAATATTAAACGTCTAAAGTGCAACTTAGCACGTCTTGAGCTCCTTGCAAAATCTACATTCAAGCACCTGCTGAGACCCTTATCCGTCCCGTAATCTTACGAATACATTACACCACTTGAGTCCACTACTATGGGAAATACTTCAGATCAGATCTTAAGACCTGTTCCATTTACAGCAAATGTAACAGTTATCATAACTTAACTTCGAAAGTAATGCTTTAACTTAACAGCGCTTTACTGGCAAACCACACGTTAAATGAGCAAACGTATCATGGAATGTAAATTGAGATCGATTTTACAAACGAACTCGGATTTATGTTCAAGTTATGTCATGCGATATCGATAAAACTAAAGTAAATGTTTGTAATAATTAACATTATATAACACTCGAATCAAAAGCCAGTAAAGCCAAATGGTTGACTGGGAGAGAATGCCCATGGGCATTTAGTACTGTAAGTTTTAAATAAATAAACAAATGAAGATGTAGGCAAAAAATAATTTTATCTTTTATTTACTTACAGAAGCACAAATTGTCCCAGATGACCAATCTACGTCGGCATCATGGTGGCAAGCTGGAACAGCGACGCCGTTCAGAGATAGTGCACCGAGCAACTCGTATTCAGCCACTCACGGCCTAGTGCAGACACACCCCACCGACAGTGATCCGTTTGGCTCCTTCCTGGGCAGTACTGCTGGACCATCTACCAACCCATTTGCCCAAGGAAGCGGCAGCGGACCCTTCAGTGGCAATGTGAGGAGTAACCCCCTGCCGCCTCTTGCACGCAGCGCCGGCAAGAGCGCCTTCCGCCACCTGGACTTCACGAGCAGCGCTACTGCCGAACTCAGGAGGAACCCAGCCCTCTCCGCCCCCGACGAGTGCGCCAGGGCATGCCGAGAGAACGAACCGCCACGAATCTGCTATTACCACTTCACACTTGAGTTCTACACAGTTTTAGGAGCGTAAGTATCATTTTTCATTTACCTGCATAAAACATGTCGATATCTGCTAAATAATTCCAATTAAAGTACTAAAATCGCCCTTAGCGTGTTAGTAAAGGCACTTAAAATGTCTGAGCTGACACATTATGCTATGCTAAATTAAGTTGTTGGGCAATACGAATTCTAGTTCTTAAAGCAGTATTATACCTGCCTACGATTAAGGTAAACTAAGATGTTATTGCTCTTTTATGGAAACTTGTGGCAGGAAATCGGTAATTGGTGAAGAAGACTTCATTTAATTTCGTAATCGTTTGGCAACGAACTAAAACTGTGTCTCATAGTACATCTCTCGAAGATTACTATGCTAATGCAAAATGTTTCTTGGCAAGCTAAGTTACAATGTCACGTAATTTGTGCACTCACGCTAACATTTGGAACATTAAAACACAGAAGTAATGTATAAATCGTGCGCCCACGCCGTTGTAGCTCATATGAATGCAATGACCCGACAACTTTTCTACTTGCATGTTTTACGGTCAGATTCACACGATCTGTTCCACATTAGTTTCAATGCCGAATGTAGTAGGTACCTACTGAGTCAAATTCCGTCCAACATGTCCATAATTGATGAACGCCGACAGAAGTTGCGCAAAACTAACAAAGAATATGTACTGAGAAAATTGTGGTGCAACTGGTCGACATTGATAAGAAAATAATCCTTATAATGAGCCCCATTATTTGTGAGCCTATTGTTTGTGAACATTTGGTAACAAAAATATGTTGGTAATTTCAGGGCCTGTCAGGTGTGTACGCCGAACGCAACCAACGTAGTGTGGTCTCACTGCCAGTGCGTGCTGGCTGATGGCGTGGAGCGAGGTATTCTGTCCGCCAACAGAATGTTGCCCGGTCCTTCCATTCAAGTCTGTGAGAACGACAAGGTAGTCATTGACGTCGAAAACCACATGGAAGGTATGGAAGTTACCATTCACTGGCACGGTATTACACAAAGAGGAACCCAGTATTATGACGGTGTACCATTCGTAACACAATGCCCCATTCAGCAAGGAAACACCTTTAGGTAAATATTTAAGCATTATCTGGTTTTGTTTTTTCATTTGTTTGATACTATATTTCATTTTATATTTACAGATACCAATGGCAAGGCAATGCTGGAACCCACTTTTGGCACGCTCATACAGGTCTCCAAAAACTGGACGGTTTATATGGCAGCATTGTAGTCCGACAACCCCCATCAAAGGATCCCAACAGTCACTTGTACGACTATGATTTGACAACGCACGTGATTTTGCTCAGCGATTGGTTGCACGAGGATGCTGCTGAAAGATATCCTGGTCGTCTAGCGGTCAACACCGGTCAAGATCCCGAATCTGTTCTGATCAACGGAAAGGGTCAATTTAGAGATCCTAACACCGGTTTTATGACGAACACACCCCTCGAAGTTTTCACCATCACACCTGGCAGAAGATACAGATTCAGAATGATTAACGCGTTTGCGTCCGTGTGCCCCGCGCAAATCACTTTCGAGGGGCATAATTTGACAGTAATTGCCACTGATGGTGAGCCCGTGCAACCTGTACAAGTAAACACCATAATCTCGTTCTCAGGTAAGGAAAACAATGACAGATGTTATCTAGATAGCCTCGGTTTTCAATGATTACGCCTTGCAACATTCGAATGAAATCGTGATTTTTTTCTTAGCTCAGTCGCCTTTCTTAATTGGGTTGATCGCAATCAGTTATTACATTACCGATCTTTCTTCTTTTATCAAGCAAAACTGTAATAGTTGCCTAACAAAACTGCTGAATCGTGATAATCGGGCGTGGGTTTTAAAAGACACGCCTATAAATTAAGTAAGATATGTGCAGTTTAAGTGGTACAGCAAGTGAAGCGCATCATATTGAATAACAAGTGGTATTTGCACAAATTGCAAGAGTTTCCCTCGTTACGATATTCGGTGAAAAAAAGTATTTTCAGTTTTTTTCCTTGTACATTTTCAGGTGAGCGATACGATTTTGTAATCGAAGCGAACAATGTTCCGGGTGCGTACTGGATCCAAGTACGCGGTCTCGGAGAGTGCGGCATCAAGCGCGCTCAGCAGCTGGCCATCCTGCGGTACGCCCGAGGACCCTACCAGCCTCAAACTCAAGCTCCCACTTATGACGTAGGCGTACCCCAAGGAGTGGTGAGTACACACCTGTACAAAACAAAGTGTATAATATAAAATAAGCACTATTATTTCCGTAGTTAGAATTTTACCAGTGTACATAACTGTGATTTAGAAGGTTTTATAGCACTAAATACATTTACAAGGGATACCACTGAAGATAGCATGGCAAGATTAAATGGACAACTTGTTAATTATTGTACATATAAGTTACATTCCTGCGCAAGTGAATGGCTGTAGTTAACTCGAAGTAAATTATAAAATAAACCTGAGATTTGCTTAGAGCGGAGGTAATCGATAATACAGTAGCAATTAGAATTAAGAAAGTACATCCAAGTAAACTATGTAGTGTAGTTATTGCACGTAATTTAGTAATTGCACGATCCTTTCTCCTCACTAACCGTACAGGTGATGAACCCCCTGGATGCCAGGTGTAATGAACCTAGAAATGACGCTGTCTGCGTCAGTCAACTCAAAAATGCTCAGCATATTGATCCTGCAATCCTTCAAGAGAGACCCGACATAAAGATCTTCTTGCCATTCCGTTTCTTCGTGTACAGACCCGAGATGCTATTCCAGCCTAACACATACAACCGCTACTTGGGTAAGTTTCTTTTACTAAAAAAATCTTGGAATAAAATAAATGGAAAATTATTAAAATTTAAATCTTTTTTATAGTTGCGCCCTCTGGTGATCATGTTATAAGTTTAGTAGACGAAATCTCATACATGGCCCCACCTGCTCCTCTGATCAGTCAGTATGATGACATAAACCCTGAACAATTCTGTAATGGCGATAACAGACCCGCTGACTGCGGACAAAACTGCATGTGCACCCACAAGGTCGATATTCCTTTGAACGCAGTCGTAGAAATTGTACTTGTAGATGAAGGTAAGAGACCTACGAGTATGTAATACAATGCATAACTGTACACCAAACCGGATGTAAATACTGACTTCTTGCTTTTCACTTTCAGTTCAAATCGTTAATTTATCCCACCCGTTCCACTTGCACGGATATTCGTACAACGTTATCGGTATCGGGCGATCACCGGACCAAAACGTGAAGAAAATCAACTTAAAACATGCTCTCGATTTGGATAGAAGAGGTTTGCTTGAGCGTCACTTGAAACAGGGAGACCTCCCGCCAGCGAAGGACACTATTGCTGTGCCCAACAACGGATACGTGATTGTTAGATTCCGTGCCACAAATCCTGGGTTCTGGTTGCTCCACTGTCACTTCTTGTTCCACATCGTGATAGGAATGAACGTAGTCCTCCAAGTAGGCACCCACGCGGACCTGCCCCCCGTCCCCCCTAACTTCCCCACGTGTGGCGACCACCTGCCCCCCATCAACTAGGCAGTCCCAACAGCACCCTACAACTAGCGGACTCAGTCCAGCTGCTGAGTTATGTAAACTAAGTGTTTGATGTTTGTTTTGTGTGATGTGTTCGGCGCATTCGAAGTGCTCGATTGCGCTGATTGTGTTTTTCAGTATTCGAATGTTCTAGCATGCGAATATGATGACCGTTTGTGATTTTATTTTATTTAAGTACGGTAAATGATTTTAGTGTTTTTTACTATAACATGCCATGTGAGGTATACTTTTCGAACGAGTCGACTTAATGCTATTTGAGGCTCTATTAATTTATGCATTCTCTTGGAGATTTAATATTTTTGGTCACAATGGTAATCATCAATTTTCTTTAACATGAAGTTAACAACTTGCCATTTATTCAACTTGAATATATTTAAAATGTAAAATATTGAAAATATTTTATACATTAGATTAGCTTTTTTAATTTTGTATTTACTAACCCAAATGCATGCTCTTTAAATATTAAATGTAAATATTTTATGAAATTCAATACTTGTAAATACACCTTTAGCACCTTATACATGTTCAGCAAGCATCGAAGACTGTATATAAAAGAAAACACAGTATATAGCAGGTTACCATATGAAGTTACCTTTACATATTAATATATTTGTCCATGATTTCATCCATCAATACGTGGAAATATTAATGGTCACAACTAGTCTTGAAACTGTACCTTAATAATTTGAACCGAATAAAGTGCAATTTACTTTTAATTATATGCAACAGGCTCTTGCTATAATATTAATAATATCTAGCTATAGCAGGTAACTAATCGCATATTAATTACCATAAGATTGTACATTTTTATACTTTGTAATAAAAAATAATAAAAACAACTGACTGCTGTTTTCATTTCAAATCAACTCAGGTAAGTTGTAATTTGCAGCACCCCAGATTATAAATACTGTTATTGTAAATATATATTATATTATTATTAAAATTGTCCTGGGTCAGGTATTCGATTTGGTAAACAAAATTAGTAATATAAGTTAATTGTATATAATTGAATTAAATGTAGTGTTGTGTAAATACACTCAGTCACCGGGAATTAGAATGTCATGGTAAATATGAAATTAATACTTGAATTTGCTTGTTTATTTATGATAAGGTTTAACATTATATAATAAATATTAATATTTTTCAGGTACTTAACCCATTAGACGCTATTTGTGACCGGAAACGAAACGACGCAGTATGTGTCAGTAATATGAAATCTGCGAAGCCTGTAGACCGGGCTATTTTAGCCGAACGACCAGATGTCAAGATCTTCTTACCTTTCCGATTCCACTTTTACAAACCCAAGGACTTATTCGTTGAAAATACTTATAAGAATTACTTAGGTGAGAAACTTAAACAATTAACTAAAATGAATATTGATTTACATGCCTACCTATGCTGAGGTGACCATGCTTTTCCCTCGAGCTTGTAACTGGCTAAATTATTAATATAGAGTGGATAAAGAAATTCTTCCTTTCTGTCTCTCTTAACCTACAGGAGTTAATCAACTCACAAACGAAAAAACGTTGAATTCTCTTGCGACATTGTTCCTAGTTAAAACCTTACATATCCTACTAATATTATAAATGTGAAAGTTTGTGAGGATGTATGGATGGATGGATGTTTGTTACTCTTTCACGTAAAAACTACTGGATGGATTTTGATGAAACTTTGCAGTAATATAGGTTATACATCAGAATAACACATAGGGTACTTTTTACCGCGGGAAAACACCTAATTCCCACGGGAAACCGACTTCCACGCGAACAGAGTCGCGGGCGGCCACTAGTCCAACAATAATACATTATTCCTTTAGTAGCTTCTCCTAATCCCTTATTTGTTCCGCCACAGTTGCCCCCGGTGGCGACCACGTGCTCAGCCTCGTAGACGAGATATCGTACTCATCGCCGCCTGCGCCGCCGCTGTCGCAACTCCACGACCTGCCGCCGGAGACCTTCTGCAACGGAGACAACCGCCCCGCCAACTGCGCCGTCGACTGTCGCTGCACGCATATGATAGATGTGCCTCTTAACTCGATTGTGGAAATCGTGCTTGTTGATGAAGGTAACAATAAATATTTGACGACAAGTTTGACAAAATTAGCCTTACACTATTATTTCATATGCTCTTATGCCGTAATTAACCGAAGAAACTGAAAATACTTATTTAAACCAAAATGTTGAAATATCCATATTTTATTCTAGTTCAATCACCAAACTTGTCGCATCCGTTCCACCTTCACGGAACTCCTTACAACGTCATTGGTATGGGCAGATCTCCAGATAAGAACATAAAGAAAATCAACCTTAAGCATGCCCTAGACCTAGACAGGAAGGGACTACTGCACAGACAATACAACCTTCCTCCATTCAAAGACACCCTAGCTGTGCCCAATAACGGATACGTGGTTTTGCGGCTGAAGGCTGATAATCCAGGTTCGAGGAAATTCCATATTTTACAATGTATTAAGGCCATGTTTTTATTTGTATCGCAAAAACCAAGATAATGTTAATCTTTTGATATTGTTCATAACAGGATACTGGCTCTTCCACTGCCACTTCATCTACCACATCGTGATTGGTATGAACTTGATCCTGCACATCGGTACCCAGCAGGACCTACCGCCTGTGCCTCCGAACTTCCCCAAATGTGGTCACCACCTCCCCGCCATCACACCACCATCGTACTTCCCCTACCACTGACATTGACATTTAAAGACGTCTTGACTGAAAATATTGGTTTATAAATAATTAATAGGCGCTATAAAAATACTTTTAACGTGAAGATCTACTTGACCATCTTTCCAAGACGTCTGTAACTATGGTGCAATTTGATCTCTTGGGTTTGTTTTAAGACAATTACATAAATATTGTAAAAATATAACATCTGTCCGTAAAAACAGACGATAGGTAAGATTGTAAAGATGATTTATAAGTTCCCAAATATGTTGTTAACTCATTGCCATAATCTGCAGGTGCTACTATGTGCAATGTATTATGTAATACCTAATATTTTAATATAAACTAACTGCGCCAAATAGTTAATAAATAAAAATGTTTAATGTTTAAGCAGGTTTGCAACCGAAGCAAAGTTGTGAGTTTTTAAATTTGCTCTGCCAAATATAGCACATTTTTACTAATGCTCGAGCAGCTAATAAGTAATCTATGATTCACTTGGTACCCATATTATTCAATTATTCGCCGCCTTGCAAGTGTAAGCTAAAGTTTGCTACAAACTTTGCTCCGTAATGAATGTTACGGTGCCGGGTAGCACTTCCACCGCAAAGTATACACCGTATCGGTTGTTGTTTATTTATTTTTATTGTAAATTATGCCGCACAATTCTATGCAAATCTTTTCACCAATTGTTTTTTGTAGAAAAGCAACCAAGGATTGAAACTTCAAATAACACACTTGGTTGGATTTGAAGTTCGATCCTTGGTTACAAGTGCAGTGGCACAGGGTAGTATTTTGTGTCCAAAAATATACATCTGTGATAGGTATGAGTACAGTTTAATTATTTAGATAGCACATTTTACTTTCCTGGTGTTTTTAATTCTGTTTTTCCACATAATGTATTTTTCAAAGTAACTTCTCATTCTCATTAAAATTATAAATAAAATCTGTAAGACAAGTATCATGTAAATAGGAAAGCTGGAAGGTGATTTTGAATAGAATACGCACGAGTATTATGAAAGATTGTTAAACTAGTGTTAGTGATCATAGTCATAGTTAAATAAATATTATTTTAGATAACCTAAAACAATATTTCATTTCATTAGTCCCAAATAATAAACTACTTCACTTACTGAACAATTTAGATTATACAAAAATAATTTATTATAACCTGCCTAGTCAAATTGTATGTAAAGTAATATCCCTGACCTATTGATATATTCAAAAAACCCGTATAGTTCTAACTCACAGAGTTTTTTATCTATCATAAAGCCTACATTGCAGATTTTACTACTTCCAATTATCTGTCAATTACTCGATAGTAAATCATTAACGCAAACATTTATAGTGAACGCAATTGCTTTTTCTTTGAAGATTTGAAATAATTTTAAGATTCCAGCTCCTTTTTATATTTGTTACAAACAATGTAGTTCGATTAGCTAATTATAGAAAAGGATGTTCCAAAGTTCAAACCCGTATTATTCCATTATTCTGTTAAGTAGTTAAGCATTAATAAATGTTTACTATCTCTGAACACAGATATTTTAAGCTAATAAACGCATATTTGTCATCTTTATATAAACCATCGCAAAATGTCAGGGACAGTTCCACATGGTGTTGTTTGATATCAAAATGTTTTTTCGAAATTTCGTCTTGTTTCAAATACTACTCATCGTCGGGAAGAGTGCTCTCCTTTTTGGAGGTAAGTTTATTCAAAAGTAGTAAGTTTTAGCCACAGACACACTTAAAGTCCAATAAACAATAATAGCTTTAAAAAATACATTTAAATATTATAGGCACCCATTTATTTATTTATTTTATGTATTTTGTACGTAAAGGCTTTAAGTTTAAGCGTTAAGTTAGTTTATAGACTGCTAAATGCTTTAGATGCGTTAATTCCGACTATTAACTTAAAATATTATATTGTTATGTAATTAAAGTATGTGAAACACCTGTCTGCCCAAAATCAATAGCAATCTGGTAAAACGTTGGATTTGATCAACTAATAATTGTAGAATCACAGACCCGCCTTCTCCGTTAATCAGTTAAGCTGTATCTTCTATATCTTTCAGCACTACATACTATGAAACAAAGTCACTTTCTCTGTTCTTATGTCCCTATGTATGCTTAAATCTTTAAAACTACGTACCTAATGGATTTTGATGCGTTTTTTTGTAATAGATAGAGTGCATAATAACATAGTATAGCATAGAATTTAACGCGTGCGAAGCCGCGGGCAAAATCTGAAAACGAACTTTGTATTATGGCACGGTATAAATCATACAGACTAAGACATTTTAAAGAATAAACTATCATAGTTGTAATTGGTAGTTAATTCAGTATGTATATTCTTGCGGCGGATCCTACTTTGAGGCACAATTACAATTCAAACACTGGCTTTCTATCACTATTGAATATCTCAAATTTATTTCACGGATTGAAGCTGTTGTACCCGACGCGAAGTCTTCGCTGAAGATTGTGGGAGGCCATGAAGCTACACCACACAGTCATCCTTACATCGTGTCATTGCAACTAAGGTTCCTGTGGGTCCGAGCCCATCTCTGCGGGGGTACTTTACTCAGCGATCAATGGGTAACTAAACACACTAACATATGTTTCTAATTTTTTAAATTCTATTTTATCAATTTCAAAAGATTTTTTTCGCCTTTGGTGTTAGATACTTTCTGCTGCCCATTGCATAACTGAATCATGGATTATAAGATGGCTTGCGATGGATGCAGTAGCTGGACTTCACTCGATGGACCGCCATGATAAAACAGCTCAAGTTATACCTATAGAAAAACGAATAGCTCATCCAGACTATAATGGGTAAGCCAAAAATAATAACTCTAAGACATTGTGGACCAATATGTTTACATATTAAATACTAGTGACCTGCCCACGCTTTGCAATGGTGTAATTTTGGGCGAAAAGTTCCCGAAACATTGAATTTTGGCTAAATTAAAAACACTTTTTCTGAATGTTCTATATATACAAATTTAAATGAAAATAACAACTAAAGTATGCCATTAAAATCCCTAAACTGGTTTAGGAGGAGATAGCGGACAAACATATATTACAAACAGACAGAATTGGCGACTTGGATTTATACTATGTAATGATAATGATGATACATTAACTTACTTCACCTTAACTTACAGTGATATTGGACCCAATGATATAGCAATGCTCAGAACAGAGATGCCCTTCATTTTAACTTCAGACATACAGCCAGCTCGACTACCTACAAATTTTAAGGTAGACTATAGCTCCCTTACATTGACTGGATGGGGAGTAATCAGGACCACTGGTCTTATACCAGATCTACCTGATAAGTTACAAGAGTTAGAAGTTACATACGTACCTTATAAAAGTAAGTTGTAAGGGAATAATAAAATGTGCAGAATTTCATTGTTCTATCCTAACAGATTTGAAATAGTAGCTATATTCTTACTAATGAAAATTCTAAAATATTTTGTAGAATGCTTTGAAGCCATCAACGCTGTATTAGAAGATGATGAAGATAATCCGTTAGACAGAGATAGAAATATTTGCACTGGTCCATTAAGAGGGGGATTTGCCGCATGTAATGGTGATTCAGGAGGACCTCTCGTTCAATTTGTACCTAAAGATGCAAGCAATGATATCGTAGATGAACCTAGTGAAGTAACTACAACAATACAACCTGTAAATTCTCCACAAAATGCAAGTAATATAATGGATCACGCAGACTACTTAAAAGCCGAAGATCCAACGCCAGTTGTAGTTGGAATTGTATCCTGGGGGGTCTCACCTTGTGGAAAAAAAGGTGCTCCAACCGTATACACTAAAGTAAGCAGCTATTTAGATTTTATAAATCATTATGTGAATCCATGAATAAACTATAAACGACAAGTAATATATTTTTTTATCTTAAAGTAAAGATCACAATTTTGCTTTTTACATCAACAAGTTTTTAAATTAAAATTATGAGATACCTAATTTATTAGAATGTCTACAATAAATAACTACGACATAACTTCGCTATACCTAATTATTTTACACTAGTTTTAGCCGACAGTTTCTATCTCAAAGGCATTACAGTTCAGCATCCTGATTCTGCTAACACACATCATTGAGATTTTATTAATCCAGATTCTTATGTAAATAGCCCGTCAGCCTTATGTAGGTCTGTATAAATTACTTCAAAATCCTTCCAGCTATTTTTGCAGTGGATAACAAGCATAACATCGTGGAAATTTTACATTCATAAGCAGAATAAAAAGTTAACTGGGTGGAACATTTTCTCTATGGTTAAAAATCTTAGTTGAGTAAAACGTCTGGTGGTCTATAGTTTCCACATTTGGGCAAAGAATCTAAGACGACCTTTGGTAGTGCTAGAGGGACATTGATAACCACAGCAGTTGGCAACGAGGATACTCCACAGGACCTGCACTCCAACATCCAGGTTCCAGGGTGATCTAGCTTTACTTTCACGATTGTGTAGCCTTTATTAGGAACCACCACTGTGTCTTTAATAGGAGGGTCAGATTTTCTGAAAATTTAAGGTATTATGAAACATATTAAAAAATGTAGCTGAGCCATAGAATGGTACAAAATCAGCTTTCCAATATTGGTTAAACGCACCTTTCTATTTTACCCTCCTGTAACTGTTGAAGGAAGTCTTTCTGGTTTAGAGGCTTGTGGTCGACGTTTTTTCCGCTTGCAATTATTTGCATATCTACGCCATGCATGTGGAATGTATATGAATCATTGCTTCCTAGTCCTAAAATATATATATAAATACATACAAGTTCACGTGGACCAAAATAAGATTTATTGTAAGGAGAAAAGCTGTGAGCTTTTTTTTGGTTACCCAAAATGTGTGTGTAAGCTTTAAGTGGATATTAAAAAGGTATACAATTTATGTAAATAAAAGGAAATCCCAAAAATATTTAAATCCTACAAGTGGCCGAAATGAATGTTTACGTATTTAAAATATTATCATCGCGCACGAACACATTTTCATAGTGAAAGTTGAGTTTCTATAAAAGTATTTTTTTTAAATATTAAATCTAGATTATTAATCTGCGCTTGTAGCTGAATAGTTTTAGTCCCCTATTGAAATTTATTAATTCTTTTGTACACCAAAATGCTTCTACATGTTGGACCCATACGACATCTGTCGATTAAAAAGTTACTCAATAACCTCGATGTATTACTGGTTGTTATCATCCTATTACCTTCATCAACAAGTGCCAGTTCCAATGTCTCGCCTTCCTTAGCGTTAATCATGTGCACGCACTGCACATCCTCAATCTTGTCCTCTTCGCCGACCAGACAATTGGAGCCAGGTGTGACGTCACGAGGAGCCAGCAACAACGGAGCGTTGGGGAACAGGAACGATTTGCCGTTTATTGTGACGATCCCTTCGTTATTCAAAGCTGTGAAGAAACATTGTAGGTAGTTATTGGATATAATCAAAAAAGAGTTGCGTTGACTTTAAAGTGCAAGTTACGTAGCCGACTCTCAGAGAATAAATCTCTTTTTCAACCCGCAATACAGTATTACAGGTTTCAATAAGGAAATACCAGATTTTTTAAAGTTATGGTTTAATTATAATGTTTAAAAATGTATGTAATAAATTATTAACTTAGATAAATTTTAAACGGTGCAACACTTCTACCGTATTTTGTAACTTAAAGTTATTTTATTGGTGTGTTTTTATAAAGCGATTGAATATCTATTGATATCAAATATTTGAAATAAAAAATGCGGACGCTCTCTGCCTACACGGCTAACGTGTACATCAAAACTATTTATGCTGACAAAAGAAATGATTGTAATAATAAATAGTTATAGGAACTTCCAGGTTAATTACAACAAAAAAAGGTTTATTATGAATTATTGTGATGATTTTTTCCGACATTTTATAATTTCTGTTGCCATAGGGATGCCTAAATGTCGTTTGATATAAATTGATTACAATGTATTTTTTTATTAAGTTTTTTAAGTGCTCGGTACATCACTCAACTAATTAGAAAATTCTTTATTAATAAAAAAGTTTTTGAGCAGTGTATTTGAACAATTTTCCAGGTCCAAATAAACATGCTGTAGTTTTAGGGATGCAATAAAAATCGATTTTCTTTTTGATTTGGTTTGAAAAATTGAAACCCTAGCGATGTGATACTTAAACTCATTGCGGTTATTTCGTTGTGCTATTGTTTTAAAAGATTTTTTAATTTTTTGATGCGTAATTAGCGCTAATTGCGAAGTTCCTAGCACCTGCAACAATGTTATAAACAAACATCATAATTTAAGGTATGCAATAGCAATATTCAAAAGCTAAAATATTTAACCAGACAACTAAATCCGACAATATTTCTGATGGCCCAAATCATTTAACAGTTCAGCATAATAAGTACTTACCCATTTGAGCAGGATAGAATTGTTTCTTTTCAAAAGCATCACTGATATATCGGAAATCATTTTCTTTAATTTCATTTTGTGGTCGCTTCCTATCAATGCCTAAATATACAAACTTAGCGTTGTTATTGGAAACCACTTCATTTAGTGATTCTAGCATTTCTCCTGATACAACACTGGTTGACTTATCGCTCAGAGTAGATGCCTGGAATTAATAATAGAAAGGTTATTTTACTTGAATAAAAAATCTAAATTTAATAGTTCTTGTTATCTAAATTAAATATTTTTTTAGGCACACTCACTTGTTTCTCTTCCAACATGCTGGTATAATTGAATCCGTTGTACAAGAGCATGGATGAAGCCATCAAGCCTTCGCAGCTGCCGGAGCCACTGATTCTTATCCAGTAACCTCCAGCAGGTTGATTCATGCGGACAACTGTGTCTAATCTCTCTCCTGGAATCATATTTTATATATTTTATTTTAATATTTTTTACAGAATAGTTTAAATAATGATAAAAAAACATTCAAACTATTCTTAAACATTCTAATGATGAAGTAATTTTAGAAGAAAATTTAGGCTAATAACTAGTTCCGAATTTAGACGTAGGTATGTTTAAAGTACAAACAATAAATCTTGTTATTACATATGTGTAATCATATCACCAGACGTAACACCGATGCAAATTACACCACAGACTTTCCAAAAAAAGGTGCATCATGACGCAACTGGTAAGCCGTAAGCCAGAGAATTTCCTCCGAGGCCAATTACCCACATCGGAGTAACTCTTACTTTCAATAACCCGAGAAAAACTTGTTCCTCGGCTAAGGCATTTTATTACATCCATTTAAGATGAAAGAAAGTGAAAGATAAACAAGACCTTGCGACATCGTCGATAACGGAACATAATGTAGGCACGCGACAAAAGCTTTTACGTGTTCAAAAAACATAAATACTTTTTATTTACCAAGTAACGTGTCAAAGGCAGGCGGTTTTTTTAAGAAAAATAACGCTAATTTATGGATTTTCAGTTTTTGAACATAAAGTTACTGCAAACTTTGAAATACTACCTGGCTGACCTTGTATAGATAGAACATTTCGACAGATAGCCTCGACTTTCAGAATGAAACTCAAGTTTCGACTCGCTGATCATTATAATCAAAAATCTAAACACACGTTCCACATAAGGCTTTAGATAAAATCATCATTATTACCTGCTGCTTTCAAATTAATTTTTATTTTGTAAATTTTGGATACGTTATTTTCAGATTATTTATTCTACAAAACACAAAATAAAAACTTTTTAGCTTAGATTTTTCTTTGTGGTTAATAATATATGTTTAAATTAGATTAACGTTTTTGAAAAAAAAAACTAGAACGTAATGTACTAATCTTCAAACACTTTCATTTTTACCGGTTACTTATCTCGGTGTTAAGGAAATTGCATTATAATAACTGAACTTTTGCGTGATGGAATTATTTTTTTGCATTTAGGCATTTTGAAGTTTAAAAAATAATTTAAAATGGTTGCCTTAAAAATATTTTAAAACGATTCATCTTTCAAAGTACTTAACCATATTTCGGTCAAGTTGTGCTTCATTGGCAGAAAAATCACTGTTGTAAAAGTGTCAACTCATTTTCTTTGTGTGCTCTCACTTGTTGACACACAAACACTATTGTTGTACTTATTCGGAAACACCTTTCAAAGATTCTCAAATGGACTCTATTGTGCTTTCTTTAACAATAAATGTTTGACGCTTTGCTTAATGAAAGCGTACAAACTTGAACTACATCTTAGAGAAGGTGTGTAAATAGTTTATTATAAGATACAACATCTTTTAACTAACACACTTTCTCGATGTTGGAAGTCTAATTTCTTATCTTCCATAAAAACATCGTTTTGAAATACAAAACTTTGCGTAAGCATTTATCTAATTAGCGTGTTGCTACTTTCTCCATTATAACTAACTTTCTTTAGATAATACCGAGCACCTACGTTCAGATTGTTAACTACCTACACCTTATTTACTAGCACTTGTGATTCACCTGGGTAAAGTTTAATTCTGGTAGAGTCTACAGGCCTTGTAGGTCTTCCATCAGTGGCGATAACTGCCATGTCGTGCCCATCAATAGTAACATCAACTGGACAATTTATGCCGATAGCGTTGACAAACCGCAACCTGTAGGCGAATCCTGGCAAAACGAATAATCTGAAAATATCAAAAACATTATCAGTAAAAAAGGTGGAAAAAATTGTCAAAGATTAGGCACGTTTTTCGATAACTTTTTTTATTTTTATCCGAGCAATCTATCGATGATGGTGTAACAAGTCTCAGTTTATTAGTTTTACTACTAAGTATAGTATTGTGTATTGTTACGCATTGTATGAGTTATAAGATTATGTCTTTACTTGTAACTCCCGTCGCCATTAACAACTAGTGCATCCGGCTTTGTTTTGCTCATGTTTTCTAAATTCCCTGTCATTAGTTGCGTAAACCTGGCACCTATTAATAAGGTGTTCTCCATACTTCTATCGTAATCATACAAAGAACCATGAGGTTCTAACGGTGTCGGTTGATTAACTACTAGGGGTCCGTATACGCCATCACTCTGATGTAGTACTGAAACATAAAATACATTATTTTAATATAAATTCTTTCACATTTTGCGATAACTAGCTATTGCAAATAAGATCCTCTTTAAAGGTACTGAAGACTAAGCGCTATACAATACTTACCTGAATCAGCGTGATAGAAGAAAGTTCCAGACGTAGAAGCGACAAATGCGTATTTATATGTCGATCCGTATCCTATAGGGCATTGTGTTATCATAGGGACACCGTCCATGAATGGTGTTCCTCTTTGCTGAATGCCATGCCAGTGCATCGTCAGATCTTGGTCAGGCACCTTATTTAGTACTTCAACGACTACAATGTCATTCATACAGACATGAATTGGCGGTCCAGGAGTTATGCCGTTTATCGTCAGTGATACCTTTCCGTCAATTTCCGTAGGCGCTACTTTGAATTTGTAGACGCAACGTTTAGGCTTAACATTTAACTTACAAGGACGATAACAGGATGTTTCTAAAAAAATATTTGATTATACACAATCTTCAAAGGCCGGCACCACAAAAATAGTATATAAGTATATAGCAAATTCTTACCAGAATTTTTCGTCGAGTCTTCAAACAACATATTTTCTTTGCTCGGCACAAAGCTATCCAGTGAGGCTCTTCCATTGTTGCTTATATTCGTTATGACGAACAAAAAACAAACTAGCAACCTCATTGTACTATTTACACTTAATCAAAGTTCACAATATTAACTTATCATGTAAAATTCTAAGTACTTAGTTATTCGCAACTAAATATAAGAATGGACGTGCATTCCTGTAGAGGTTCGAAGAGACACTGGCTTGTGGCCAATGGAAGTGAAGGTCTCGATGCAAGAGGCATGGCGTTAGTCACTGAGAAACAATCAACACAAAGTTCGGCGAAATGCATCGAACTTTAATGCAATGACGCTTTCACTGCGTTAATAACCTACGTGTATATGTAAGTAAGTAGTATAATTTTATCTTAAAAACAACCATAGTCAATAAAAATAATAAACTTACCAAGTTCACATTTTGCAACTTAAAATCACGGTCGTATAAGATTACCTTGATTGACCTTGACCGCTATAGAAAATAATACATAGCGCCATAATTACAAACCCTCGAAAATTACACTAATTACGAAGACCTTTAAGTATACGAAATAATAATATTAATTTCTAATAATTAAATAGGTGAAATAATTAGCACATAGATGAATGATAAAAAACGCCAGAAATTACTGAAATGACCTTGTGAAGCAACACTAGAAACTTAACCAACCATTTTTTAACCTCTGCATGCAACTATCCCGGTCTCGACTCTGAACAATTTCGCAATGTTGTGAACACAAAAATATTGAAAACACGACAAATAGTTATAAAAATAATTATAAAAAGTAGAAAAAGTCTAGCTAAAGATGCCCCTATACCTATCAATGAACGACTTGTTAATGTAAAAGCCTTACTATTTAGTAAAAGTGACAATACCAAATTGGGTCAATTGTTTTAGGTAGCCGTAACATAATAAAAAAACTGAAATTTATAAGAATTTTAATGATAAATACAATAAGGTTTCTAAACTAGAGTCAATTTTGTCATGATTTACTAAGGTACTTTATTCTTCTAAAATTTCATGACAGTTACAAACTTATACATAAATTGCAGTGTAGTAGCAAATGTGTAGATATTAATCGGTATAATGTCAGCAGCCATTAGCTCTATTGGCTTCTGCGACATTATTAACATAATATAGATAGGCTTTTTGTCTTTTAGGTCGAAATTTTCCCAACCGCAAGCGTAAATAGCCATTTGGAATTCTTCGGCTGCATTGATCAATCTCTGGCAAAGGTAACAATAAAGAAAGAAAACAAGAAAACAATAACTCACTACTGGAAAAAACTTAATCAAATCGCTTAGGGGTAGTAGAAAAAAAAGCGAAATACAGACAGCGTTTGATAAGAAGTTAACTCCTATAGGAGCATTGTACAGAGCTTTTAGCAAAGAGACTGTTTCTAATGTTAGAGAGTGGCGATCGACCAAATTTGCAATTTTATTCTTTATCTCTTGCCTATCATAGGTTTTGTTGACGTCGAACAGCTGCTGCGTGTCTTCAGCTAGAATTTTATAGACGGCCGTCGTGTGACCGATCAGAAACAACAGAAGTGTTTGATAGTTCAACACCGCTATCATTATAGTTATCTCTTGAGTGAACAACATAACTGAGCAGATTTCTCGTCTAGGACTCTCCGTTAGTGACCCCATACCTGTAAAAACACATATCCTGCAATTGAAAATTACCGACCTTAGGGTCATAGTTTTTAGTAATACTTACCAACGCATGGAACCATCGAGAAGTCGCTAGAAGGATCAAGGCGATGCGGGAGATAGACAAACAGCGCATTAATTAGGTTGATCAAATAAAATATCAACACTGTAGTCCTGACTAGAGAAAGTTGCTTGTCATATTTATCTTTAAACTTGTCGCAAGCTAAAGTATATTCATTGCTTTGGAACACTATTTGTATTATTTTAGTTAGTAGAGGTCTGGAATAAAATACGTTATTAGAATAAGGTACCTTCTCATGGTTAAATCAAATTTACAGCAGGGTGACTTGAAGTATCCAAAAACGGTAAACTTTTTGATAGGACATTATAGGAAAAAAATCGGTTGCATTTGACCTAATCTATCACCCCTTAACAGGAATACGTGGCATTTCATGTCACCCTGTACCTACTAACTTTTTTGTCAGCCACCATAAACTGCAAGTTCCAATAAGGAACAACAAAGAATCGTTGACATAACTTATCAGAAGATCTCCAAAACCATTGGCGTACTTTAATTGGTAAACAGTTATCCCGATCGCGTAGATGTAAAACAGCAGAAAAAGATGAACCACCCAATAATACACTACAATAAATCACATAATAAATACACTTTAAAAAATCGGGTTCATATCCCTACTAATATTATAAATGCGAAAGGAACTCTGTCTGTCTGTCTGTCGGTCTGTCTGTCTGTTACGCTTTCACGCCTAAACCAATGTAACCGATTTTGTTGAAATTTGGTACGAGTATGAAGAAAGAGCTGAACTTGGGAAAGGACATAGGGTTCTTTTTACCACGGGAAAACTTCTCATTCCCACGGGAAACCGACTTCCACGCGAACGGAGTCGCGGGCGGCCACTAGTATTATCTAAAATGGATATTATAATAAACCTGAAATCTTATCGCCATAAATGTCAAAGCCCGCATGCCGAGGAACAAAATTAATTATCCAAATGATGTTTTCTATATTTGTTACCGTAAATCGGTTTTTAACGTAAATAAGTTTTTCTTGAATACCATGACTCAAATCCATATTGACAAAGACAACTTGTATGTTATAAAAAACAAATAAAGAGTGATATTACTACAAAAAACCCCTTAAATATATAGATCATTTATACCTTCCAGATTAGAGTTCCTTATTAAAAATGAAAGAAACCTTACAAAAACCAGCTATTCATGTTATTACTAAGTTAATTATTATCTATTTGTTTTCTTAAATAATGAGGATAGGAAAAAAATATATTTGAAAAATATCATTCGGTCATTAATTTAGACTGAATTTACAACTTCGGTTTTTGCTCTGTTGTAACAATGATATGTACTTTCCTTATAATAGGTGCTCATTATTCTATTTTATGTTTATTATTCAGTACTAGTTACCTTTAAATACCTGTCATTTTTCTTATAGGCATGAAGCGTATTATTTTATTCCTTTGATTTGTTATATTCCTTGTCATTCGGTTAATTATTATTTACGAGGTTACTTCGCAAAAAAGAAAAAGTTGGAACCATTGCATTTTGCAGTAGGTACGTCCCTTTAGTTAGCTTGTAGGTACTTAAAATGCAATTTCCGTAATAACGTGACATTTCCAATTAATACAGCATTTAGGTGTATTCTATGTATTTAGCTATATTCAATTGGCGTCTTAACAATCGCTATTTTCTTCAATTTTGCTAATTGTTTTTCCAGACCTATTTATTATTGACTAGTGACCCACTTAATCCTCACACGGAGACTATTTTTTGATATTTGTAAACCTTACTTTTTATTTTACTTTACTTAGCTCTGTGTTTAGATGAGAACGCAACATATTAAAAAAAAATTGATACCTACCTACTTGTAGTACATATGTACTAGAGATGGGCCGAGTACTCGGTTTATACTCGGTACTCGGCGTACTCGGCGGGTTTTTTGGTACTCTGTACTCGGCCGAGTAACTCAGTATACTAATGCCGAGTATACTTTGTTTAAAGAAAGCAATATATTTAGGTAGATATAATTAAAACAACAGTATTAATCAAAGCGTACTGGCAATTTGATATGTTTAAAGGATATTTTATATTTAATTATGATGCCTTGTTTGGTGCCCTATCCACCATTTGCCAACAAATTTTCTTCTAAATATACTTGCGTTCGTTTTTACTTGTTTACGCGCGCGAAATTGGGAATTTAATAGAACAGAGTTACTCGGCCGAGTCCCCGGTTAAAAAAAATTGAACCGAGTAAAACTCGGTACTCGGCACTCAGCAAAAGTGTTACTCGGCGCATCTCTAATATGTACCAACTTTCTTGGTAGCAACCTGCATGTAATAGTATATTTCAATACAAGTGTGGAAAGGCTGTCATTACAACGAGTCCCCACAAATGTCTACCCGAGCCGAGGCACAGCCGAAGGCGAGGGTTGACAGGCGGGACGAGTTGCAATGACGGTTCCACACGTGTACTGAACGACTATTTTTAATACAGTTGCGAAAAAATAAAGCAATTTAATAAAATATAAAATTAGGATCGTAAATGTCGAAATAACTCATTTTGAAAATGGCGCCACTTTTTCTTCACCCATTTGGTAGGCAAAGGTTACTATGTCCATACAGCCAAGTCTTCAGTAGATTTTTTTATTAGTATGAAATGAAAATGAAATTTAATGAGATAAAATGAAATGAAACCAACCACACTACTTCAATCAAATCATTAAATCTGATATCGAAACAAACTAGTAGCTTTTTTTAGAAATTTACCTACGCTACGTAAGTATAGGTAACATGAAACATAAAAACTTCTTTGTTTTTTTTTTTAGTAAAAACTTCATGGTTGGTTAATTTTTCTTTTTAATAGACATTATTTTGACAGTTGGGAAAGAGAACGCACGAGTGCGGGAAAGGTAAAAAAAAAGCACGCGTGTGTAATAGCCCACATCCCGAACGCTATACGTCCCTGCAATACGTCACTTTTTGAGCAACTGTATTAAAAAATATTTAGAATAGTAACTACACAGTCCTTCCTTAAAGAGAAAATGTTTTTACCTTTATATGCCTTTACCATATCTGCCATTGTTTACTCAACTAAGTTTTTTCATTAGTTTTAAATTATTTCGATCGTGCTGCCATCTGTTCAATTAATCAAAACTAAATGTGTAACAAGCGTTCGTAAAGAAACTTGCTATTTCCTTAATTTGTAGAAAGAGTTTGCAGTCTCTACAACCAACTAAAGTAACATTAACGTTTTGATAGATGGCGCTCACAACAAATGTTATAAAAAAACTCATTACATAGGTATAATGTAAGTAATTGAATTGTACTTATATGTTAGCAATATTTTTTCATTGTTAGAATGTAGCGTTTTAATACAGCATATTTTGTGTAGTTAAACTTTACCACAATAGCTACAGTGAATTACGCCGCAGCTGCGCACGGGTGAAAATAATAAAATCCACCACAAAGTAACATAAGTAGGTTTAACGGAATTTTACCTGATTAGGTATGCTTATTATGAAATTCCATTGATTGGACATTACAAGACCATGGTCACAAATACTGAAGAAATATATTTTCCTTAGCGTCATTTTAACTTGAGTCAGGGTCTTGCGGTAAATGAAACATCTACATACCTGCAGCGCTTCCATTTATTAAGGAAAAAAGGACATCGTACAATATACGGAAAAAATAGATTTTTAGTTAAAGTTTTTAAAGTTTTGTTATCACGTTCAATAAAATAGTGCGTATCTGATTTTTTGAGTGATCAGTTAGCAGGACGCATTCTTAGGTACATGAACAAATCAAGATCAAGCAGCGGTTTCAAACCAGTCGTCCTGAAAAGCGTTATACCTAATACATATGGCCCGCGAAAATAGATAATTAAATCGAGAAGGGTAAACTCCAGAGATTTGAGGCTGTATCATCGTACCTATTCATTATTGCCCTTTTATTATCGGCACCGCAGACAGAGCATGAATGACAACGATATTGTAAACTTGCCTAATTCGTACCACTTAAGGAGAACCTCAAATATTTTGGAAATGAACAAAGATACACAGTTATTTATATAAAGTAATTATAATTTGACTAAAGTTCTATAAGTATTTCAACACAAAATAACATAAATCTTATAAACTTCTGAGAAATAAACAATTTTAAAAAACCTAAAAAAAGTACGATTTAAGACTATTTATCTTAAATCGTACTAGTATATTCTTAAATCGTACTTTGGATCTTATCATTCTTTTTGACATGTTGCCCTGACATAGAAACAAAAATAACTAATTAGAAACAATTAAATAAATAAAAAAACTAAAATTAATTACGTAGTTAATAATTTACTGTGAGATTATAATAAGTTTTCGTTAATCGTACCGGTACGTTTTAAGAAGTTGCTGCAAGTACGAAATAGGCACAAGTGTCAAACGAATTTCAAATTTGCCGCAAAAAAAAGTGACAACAAACAAGCCGGTTTTACTATGTTAAATACATTCACAAATATACGCATAAATATATAATAAACAGTTAAACAACTTACGAATGATATACTATGAAGACAGCTCTTATGAAATATGCGAAAAAATTACTCAAAAAATAAGAAAAACCTTACCTGTTTAATATTTTAGTCGGGAGCAACGTGACAGGTGTTCATTTGAAACATGGCAATATGGCCGACTGTTAGTAACATTTTATGCCACCAGAGGCACTGATAGCTATTACCTAAGCCGAGATATAGACGAGGTACGATTTAGGCGCAGGTACGAATTAAGCAAGTTTACCCTAATACGATAAAAGTAATAGGTTTTTACTTAGTTTATAATATGTTAAATAACATTTTTGTGGTTTAATATTCTATCATACCTTACTTACTTTCGTGCGGCCAACCCCATCTTCCTACGCATTGTTAAATCAGTTATTTTAAAATCTAAATAAAAAAAACTGTATTTTGGATTTTCTATTAACTATTATATGGTAGATATTTGTTGGTATGGAAATAACAAATACGGATAGATCAATCCACAAATAATAAAAAAGCTGATTATTCAATTACCTACCTACCGTGGTTTTGACTATAGTAGGAATATTGAGACTAGCCACAAGTCGATCGAATACCTTCAGAAATATGGCCAGAAACATAACTAATTAATGAATGAATTTAGGGATTTCATGAAGAAGTTCCTCCTAACTTACCCGATATCACAGCACACTTACCTGATACAGCCACGTCACACAAATTTTAGAACTAACCCGAACTCGAAAAGCCGCCTCGATAGACCAGTCCAACTGGAACCATATAGCTTTAGATCGACAGACGTGGAAGAATGGTAGGGAGGCCTTTGCCCAGCAGTGGGATTATACGGGCTAATATAATAAATAATAATACGCTGTACCTACTCAGGTCTGGTCTGGAGAAAAACATAGGTTTAAACCTTGGTTAAATTCAAATCTTCGTTGTATAAAGCAAATACCTTCTAACAAATAGCTGTACATTGATTTGTTGATCAAAACAAAACAACACATCAATAAAAAATTTGGCACCTTGTGTTTGACTTTTAGTATTGATCGGTCATTCAGAAATCCAGAATTATATTTATATTTATAGAATAGCCGATATGACTAACGTTATAAAGGTAGGGAGATACTATTTCCTTTAAAATTAACCTATAGTTTCCTATAAAGATAGTTCTCCGGATTTTACCAGTAATATATAAGATTTTAATAGTAATTGAACATAACCTAAAGTACAAAACCTTAGTCCTGACAACTACGAAAACAAAAACCTTATTTTTCCTTCTTCCGAGCAATAATTTAGATGTATTAATAAAAAAGCAATACCAAGTATTTTGCACATTTATTTTCTTACACTAAAACTACCCAATTTATTCAACTTCACAAAAATGGTCAAAATTAACATTATCTGTTTTCATTCAAGCGTAACAAATTTTCTTAGTCAGACAGCTTAAATAATGTTTACAATTCACTAACACACGTACATCATTTAAAACACCTGTAGCTAACATTTAGCTTTACATAAATACTTACCTATTTGAAACATCTTAAAATATTGACTAAGTGACAATACTCATAATTCAATAAATAGTACTTGTTATAAATGTTTTCGATAAAATGTATCGTTGGAATTTCAATGTTAAAGCTTTGTTACGTATGGTGGGTTCAGGTGAGGCTGTACACCGGGTGGTCCCGGTGAGGCTCGGGTCAGCTGTTCTCTGCACTGATACTCCTGACTCTCCTGAACAAATCCTCAACCTTCTTGTACGGACTCTGTTGTTTTTTCTGACTATCGATCAAGTAAGGACTTCCATCGCACTCTTTTCCTTCTGGAGTCAGGCGACCACTGGAACCATCAGCTCTGTTAAGAAAAGGCTCAACTTCGGGAAGAGGTGTCGTCATTGTTGTCACTCGTTCCTCTGCTTTTCTCTCAGCTTCTTTCTGTCGCAGCCAGACGGGCGAGTTGACGTAAATCTTTGGCCTCTCCCTCAGGGCATTACATCTCTCCAAAGCAGTTCGTCGCATGGGAGCAGGTGGTCGGTAAGCTACTGGAAGTGGCTCTCCTCGTCCAATTATCGAGCATATTAACCCCTTTAGAGCACTCCTGAAGTCTTTTAGATGGTACGCGTAAAGTAATGGGTTGATTGCCGAGTTAAGATGTGAGAATATTATAGAGAAGTATGTAAGAAGATTTGGAATGTCTAAGTCAGGCATGAATGCCTTTATAGCATTGATTGTGTAAAGAGGGATCCAGCAGATGATGAAGAAGAACACTATGATGGCTAGATTTTGTGTCGCCTTTACTTCTCTCTTCTGTGCCGCGCCTAGGACCCGGAGCATGGTGCCGCTTGCCATGCGTCCATGACTGCCTTCTACGGTCATGACCGAGCTTAACTGAAAAAAAAAAGATTTTTTTTCTTTCTTAACAAACTATAGATTTTACTGGCGACTGCAAAAGGAAATTAAACCTATGAAATAACAAGACTTTTTGAGTTATTGTATAGTAGGTATCTAATCATTAAGTTTAAATCAAAATCGAAATGCAAACCTGAAACCAGTTCAAGTCGGTAAGCAGGTACCTAACTACGTGTTTGGTATTTCAAAAGGATAATATTTTTTATCCTTACCTCACCTTTTGGTTTTCCTTATGAGATTACATATTTGTTTTAAATAGTTGGATATTAATTGTAGTTGTACGAGAAGTTATCTTTAATTATAATAAATCTGTAGAGAGGTCAATTCAAGAGAACGATACTGATGCCAAATATGCAATCAGTAAAAATGTTGACTGTCTGTCTGTATAACCGTTATAAAAACAAAAACTACTCGACGGATTTTAACGAAACTTGGTATAATTATTTTTCATACTCCTGAGGTGGTTATAGTATACTTTTCATCATGCTACAATCAATAGGAGCAGAGTAGTGAAGGGAAATGTAGGGAAAACGGGAGAAGTAACTCAATTTTTTAAGCTTTCCATAAAAAAAACATAGAAATCGGTATAGAAACACAAAAGGTCTATAGGGTAAACTTCTCATTCCCACGGGAAACCGACTACCACGAGAACGGATTGGCGGGCGGCCACTAGTCTTAAATATAGACTTGTTTAAATGCATTCCTTATTTTATTATTAAGACTTTAAGCCTGGCTTCAAGATCAAAAACGTTTTATTGGTAGAAATCATGCTTTATCCTTAACTTCCTCTACTAAATGGAAAACCAGAATATCTTATTATGTATTCTGGTTTTCCTACGCAGTTTTTGCTGCAGCCTTAGCGCACTATAACCAAATTCTGAATGACCTTGTCACGAACCTACAAGATGTCTACCGATTTCTAATTTGAGTTTAACTTACCTGTTTGACAACTACTCTATAGATATGCGCGTAGAAAGCCGCCAGTATGACGCTGGGTGTGACAATCGTGGCGAAGTAGAGGAACAGGAGGTAGTTGTAGTCCATCACTTCCACGAAGTAACAGAAGGGGGCATCGTCCTTCGCAGAGTGCCAACCGAACAGGGGCAGGAGACCGACGCCTGCGCCGGCCACCCAGCACACGGAGATTATTACTGGAACACAACAACAAAATAGTAATTATTTCACCGATAACATTTCACATAATAATGGCCATTGTAATGCAGTAGTTCGTATTCTGGACTGTTAAGCGAAAGGAACAGATTGTTTTCGGGGTTCAAATAAAGTCCAAACTAGGTTTCTCTTCTAGTCAAATAAAGTCAAATGGAGTCATAGGAAGTGATGCACAGACACAGCATGTTTAATGTTAAGGAACACTGCAGTTGTATGTAACCTTAATTAACCATCCACTATTTCTTACGTAGATTGGCATATCTTAGTACCTACATAATATGTAGGTATACCCTATATACCTAAGCGAGATTTAATGCTCACAAGTATTTAAAAATAAAACATGCCTAAACTAAATAAATAAACTAAAGACAAAATCAGAGAAGATAAATCTTTAATGAAGATAAGATGACAACATGATAACACTAATGATGTATGTATGTAATAGCCGCCTTTTTTGTTTCCTTGCTGTTAGTAAAATACCAACGGTAGTTTTTGTTTACCAACATTCATGATGGGCTCAGCTTTATAACTTCTATGTGAAATATAAGTTTCTGTTTCATACATACACACATATTAAGTTTGGGGTCTTTAACTTCTCCACTCAAAATTTCAAAATTGATAGGTCATGTTAATAAGCAAAATCTATTTGGCGATTTTTATACCTATTATATTTTTATTAAGCCATAAAGTCATAAAAACAACAATTTCAAATCAATAACCTAATGAATTCATTCATAAAACCATGATCACATACGTAGTACGTAAAGGTAGTAGATACTAGTCACAGAGTATGTTCTTAATTGCGTACGCTTATTATTTTATTAGGTACACGTAATTTCCTTGTCATTTAGCTTGTTAACAATGGCATATTATTTTGTAAATGAATAGCCACTTTCAACACATATGGTTCATCGCTGTCGAATCACATCACAGGTAAATACAGTGAAAGCGAATAATAAATACATGACTAATAACAAGTTCCTACAGTCATATTATCATTTCATAAATATGGTGTACTAGTGGCCACCCGCGACTGCGTTCGCTTTGAAGTCGGTTTCCCGTGGGAATGAGAAGTTTTCCCGCGATAAAAAATACCCTATGTGTTATTATGATGTACCTATAATCTATATTACTGTAAAGTTTCATTCAAATCCGTCCAGTAGTTTTTACGTGAAGGAGTAACAAACATACATCCTCACAAACTTTCGCGTTAATAATATTAGTAGGATTTCATACAATGTGAAAAGTGTGAAAAGCGCTAGGCACGCTTAAAGGTGCAAGACTGGTCTAGAGAGGTGCGGAAAAACTACAAGCTTTGATAAGATACTGTTAATATGTAACTTCACGAAAATATTACAGAGGGAGAGGTAGGTAACCTATTATGTCACCTAACTACTCGTATACCTAAGCAATTGGCGCAATTTTAGTGCCGTGCCATATTCGAAGTGTTAGTTAAATGAACACATAACTTGTTATAAAATTTATTAGGTCACATCGTCTTATATCACAGTCGTAGCAATATAAATTTTCTGTATCATATTTTGATCAGCCTGATTGCCGTTTCGCGGAACCTAACACCTTTACGTTAAACAATGAATATTATACCTTTAAACACAGTACGTTAGTTACGTTCCTATTGTGGCACCATATTATGACTACTTTGTTCATGTGTTTTGTAAACATTTTGTAACAAGCAAGGACCATACATTTTACATTATGCTAAAGGTTTAAAAAGGTTGAAATTAAGATTGAGGAATAAGTATCTGCACTCTATATTACCATACGTAGGTATCACATAGCTGCATGATGATTTTCCTTTGAGGGATAAACAGCACTCCTTATACCAATACTTTAATGTTTATGCTAATTTTGTATTTCTTTTCCCTCACAATGTAAAAGTTCATAAATAAATCCATTAAAATAGATAAATAATGAAGGCTGTATCTACTTGCAACGAAAATTATTCTCATGATTATGACTGTTGGCATTTGTATATGAATGTGGGATTAACCAAATTTTTTTGCCATTTTATGCATTTTTATATTTACTAGGCAAAAGTTTCACAGAAATAGAGTATAAGTCAGGTTTTTAAATTGAATTAACCTCGACCTCTTTTGAACACTATCCCGTTCAGGCGCGATTGGTCCAATGGTGCAAAATAACAAATTCGCGATTAGTCCATCCAAAGTCTTATGGTGGATCCACACCACCCGGCGGCATGTGCCGAACTGCCGACGGCCGTACCGCCGTCCTGGCCGCCGGCTTTGTGCGCGGCATCCGCAACAAGGCCGGCGGCCACTTTGCCGCGCGTTCCTGCCGGCAGCGCAATATAGCTCAGATAACAGTTATAATGATCAAAGTCTTCAGACTTTAATGGAACTGAATTAGGGCGATATCTTCACACTTTTCACACGTTTAAAATTATTTTAATAAAGACCCAATTCTTTTTTGAGTAATTCGTTGTATTTATTATTATAATTCCCCACACTATATTCGGTGCTGCCAAGGTAGTTGACCCTGTTCAGATATAAAGTTGAAGCTCATTTCTAATAAACGATGGCACAAAATTTGCGGTGTATTATATTTGTCTGAATGTTATGAATTTGTGTAGTGTTGACTTCCACTGAGGAATTTCTATAACCTCGCCTTATAAAATTATGCAGACAGACACAGGCCATCACGACAAGATTTGCTCTCTGAGGTTGTAAATTTAAACGTGTATGAAGAATCTGGAATGTCTATGCCAAAATGCCAAATGCATCTTCTACAACCATGCGTCCTCGACTTATTCTGTAATTGAAGAATGCTGCGCTTGCCGGCGGCTGCTGGCGGCATTTGCCGGCGGCTTTTTTGGAGGCTTTGCTTGCGGTAAGCCGCCGGCAGTGCCGCCGGGTGGTGTGGATCCACCATTAGTCCGAATGCTGTTGGTTTACCCTAAGTACATACCACCAACATGCTTATTTTGTGTTTATTTTGCATTTCTGTTGCCTTCACGAACATTGTGACGCCTGAACTTGCCGAAGCAAGGCAACTCAATGCATTATGGCAAAGGATCGGGAAACTACCGCCTTCTCGAACATTCCTAAAACACTGAACCCTAACCCACACTTTATATTTGGACCCGAGGGGGTGTACAGATTAACCACAGCTAATGTAAATGATAAATATTTGCTGATGAACAATTTCGAATGCCATGTCTCTAAAATGTATAGACGTATAAAATATTGTTCAAAGATTTTAATATGCGTTTTATATTCTCTCTGTTTTATCTAACTAAAAGTGTTGAATCAATAATCGCTTTGTAATTAAAGTGCTTATTCATTGTTATACTCATACTCAACAAATTATGAAGTTACTTTAACCTGAGATTAGTCGATTGATTTGTACATACTTCAGCCAGTTTAACAAAGACTAAGAAATAAAATTTCAGCCTCTTCGGTTGGCAAGTAGTTAAATAAACTAGGATTCTAAATCTAAGATTATTTCTTTAAAAAAAAACACTTTTAAATATCTTCCTCTTTCATACCTTGATCTAGAAACGTTTCTTTTTATCTGTATTTATTATCATCGACATTTCTTATCTAACTAGTTAAACGTGATTTTGTTATTTCCAAACGAAACATTCCAATGGATAAAAAAATCTCAATAGTTGTTGTTTCTGACACCACTGATGTAAAGAGGGTATCCAATAACTTTTGTCAGTAACAATGGAATTGCATTTACTCCTTAAGAAAATATACTTATTGAGTATTTACAATAGATTAAAGTCGGGGTAGGGAAGTCCAGGAGAATTTTTATTAGTACTGTCCACGCTTCGTAATGGTGTAATTTTGGTCGACTTACTCACGAAACATTGATTTTTGGCTAACTAAAAATAACTTCAAATGTTTGTTATTTAAATTTAAATTCAAAAATAACCTAAAAGATGGGGTAACCTGCATTAAAATCCGTAAAGTGGTTCAGGAGGAGATAGCGGACATACATACAAACAGACAGAATTAGCTACTTGGATTTATACTATGTAATGATAATGATGATGATTGAGTATTTATAATAGATTTAAGTTGGAGGCGGGCAGTCCAGGAGAGTTTCATTAGTAGATACTTATCCTTCTTAAACAGAATAATGAAATAGAAATAGAAATGAGATTTATAATATTGAAAGTGATTTAAAAATTGTCATTCTGTCGCTCATTTTTCCTACTCCAAAAAAGATATTTTAGTCGTGAACTAAACTTAAACTAAAATACCTAAACATAAGCTATAATAGCAAAACAGGAACTATCACTCTTAAAATAGGAACCTTTCTAACAAGTTTTATAGTGTCCTGTGAAATGAACAACCTGAGAGGCGGTTCTGAAAACACTGTCACTTGACGGATAAGAGAATATATACCTTTAACGCATAATAATGTTATCTACTCATGCTGAGACACCGATGCAAATATTAACAGTTTAAAATACAACAAATAATAAATAGTTCGTTTCAGGTATATATTTAGCTATTTGCACATTTCCTACTTTCACAGCTGTTGTTTTATTTAAATTACTTTTTGCTTTACTGCAAAATGTTCGCTTATTGAAACGGTATAAACATCATAACTTTCAAGTTCGTAAAAAGAAAAATAAACATGTGTCTCATCTTAATTAGATATATTCATAATATTCTGATAGGTACATAATAATAATAAACAACTTCTGATCACATATGATATTAAGTATATAACAATTAGAGAATTCAATAATAATAATAACAAATCGTCAACTCTTTTACATAAAATTAAAAGTAATTCATTTTCTCAATATACGGATGACAGAGGGTAGCTTAATGTTCAAAATGCCAATACCTTTAACACGTACTTATTTGATATGCTTGAAATCACATAGGTAACAAACAGTCTTAAAAACTAAACAGTCATCTTATATCACATTCAATACACAGCGAAGGCAGCGAGCGCAGCCGTCAACATCACGAGTGTTGGGGCTGCTTTACCACCGGAATTTTTCTGTATTGACTTTACCGCGTAACTCTGAAGCAAGCCACAAGGCACCGCACGCTTCATGTCCGAGGTCTTTGAATGCCGAATGACGTAGCACTGCATTCCCGGCGTCACATCCAGGGCCTTCCCCTTTACGTCCAACGCATTTGTCACCGTCGTCGTTGTGTTCGATGTAGTAATTACAGTTGACGTCATCGCATTATTAACATTTTCAACACTGGTCGAATTTGCAGCAGTTGTGTTTGCGTTTAATGTCGAATTAGCTGCAGTTGCGTTTGCGTTTAATGTCGTATTCGCAGTACCCATCGTATCTGGTTGACCTCCATTATTTACTATAGTTGTGTTAGTGACGGTTGAAGTAATTACGGTTGAGTTGGTCATACCACCTTGGTTGTTCTGTTGGTTTTCGAATATGAAACTCGTGATTAACGTACAGTCGATGCGGGTCTCTTCATAGTCCCCATTTTCTTTTTTTACACCAAACTTGCAAATCTCGCCAGGCTCAGGTTTATAGGATTTTGCTTTACTTGCAAGGTACACGGAGGTCCCCAGTGTTCCAAGGTTTAGTAGTGCGAGTCCAGCTAGAACTGTACCATATTTGCTGCCAGAATTTTGATATTGGTAGACGTAAGTTGGGGGTGTTCCGTGGTAAACCGGATAATGCATAGGTGGTCCTCCATGAACGGGTGTGTAGGTGATTTGCGCTGGAGGGTTGTAGTGGTAGTGGTTGTTTATAGTAGTTCCAGGGCGGCTGGCTGTGTTTCCTGACAATCCATGACCCGCTGGGTATTGATGATTGGTATTATGTTGAGTATTTGTATTAGGGTAACCTTTTCCACCACCAGACAACCCAGTATTGCTGCTAGGGTAAGAATGCCCAGCTCCATGGCTCATTGAACCAGATCCGGAAAGGCCAGTATGCGAACTTGGATAGGAATGTCTTCCACCCCCACCAGATAATCCATGTGATTGGGGATAACTGTGAGATCCTGATCGACCGCCAAATCTTTTTGCAAGCACTGGGTTTAACGTAGATATCACAAGTATAGCGCTCAAAAGCGCAATGAGAAAGCGAGACATTGTCACAATTTCACAATAGTTCCGTCACTTAATAATGCGTGCAGTCAGCACTGCGGCGGCGCACTCAACTGACTCGAGTGAAATCAGCTATGGGTGGAAGAATGGCGTGCGTCAGCGCAGTTGCACTAGACGGTGTTGCAAGTTATACTTGTTTAATTAGTACAAAGTGATACTTTAAATTGAATGAAGGTATGTTACTTTGTTTTTTTCTTTTTTGACAATTGTTCTTGTATTTATTTTTCCATTTAAGCTTTCTGTCAATTGTTTTTTTTATTTATATGTACGTATCATCAAAGGCCAATCATGCCTCCTATTTGCTACTATTATAAAAATCTAAATTCTATACCTAGTATTTTAAAGATGGATCAACAAATAAATTGCCCTTCCGAGTTTAAAACGGTTTTAAAAATGAATCATCGTAAAGAGTAGAAAGTTACCCACCTCCCAAGTTATAATAATCATATGTTTATGCAATTTTTTTGCTTATAATACATATATTTAAAAAAAAACAATGTTTAATCAACGCCTTATAATGTAATGTACATTTTACACTAGGCATTTACACATAAACGGAAACATTTAATCATTGAAATAAATTTTGTTTCACTTTTAAGTATTAAAGTATTTTTCAATACTTGCAATTTACAGTACGTAAGTAAAATCCCACTTTTTTATACTTTTTCTGTAATGGCAACATCTATCGTTGAAGAAAAAAAGTACTCGGCTGACATTTTCCTTGTTCTGTTTGTTTACCTGTGTGATAGTCCATTGTTAGTTCGAATACCTTGAATGTCTTGGCTGGGTTCTTGCATGACGTAATAAACTTAGATTTGTCTCTGTCTTATTTTTGTTATCTCACTCTAAATTCGATATTAGTTACGACTAATTTCGACAGATGGCGTGGAACGCAATGAACAGTAGCTTAAACATGTGGTCATTTGAAATGCATGCATTTTATTATTTACTAACTTATTGAGATTATGTATTTTAGAGATTTTAAAAGCCTACCTATTATTATTAATATCTATGTTAAGCCTAGAGTTACTTGATAAAAATAAACTAGTAAACAAATTTTAATCATCAAAGAATTACGGAGCTTTTATTATTAAAACATTTTTTGTAGGTAAAAAAATACAATAACACACCTTGTTAGATACCTATCAAAAACTCAGTGTAAAATATCAATCGATATTCAAAAACAACGTATTTTATTTCTGTTCGATTAGAGAATTAAACCGCAATAAAAATAGAAAGCCACCAAGGTGGACTCCTCAACCATGATTTTAGAACCCCTTTAGACGGTACAATGACTGATGTTTTACTTGGCTCTGGCATTTTTGCATAATTTAAAAGTGTTTGACAGTTCACGGCATGTTGTATTAACATTTCTCTTGTTTCGATCTCAACTGTACATTCCATTTGTGCGGAATTAATTTTCGGACCTTTATCTTTCAACGGATCAATTGCAGTGGTAGTTGTTTGACAAGTTGTCGCATTACTTACGGTCATGTTATGGGTATCAATTGTTGTTGAATTTTTTGGAATCACTGATGCATTTGAAGCAGTTATGTTTGAAGAGACAGCTTGTGGATAATTTGTAGAATTACTGGTTGTAGCGGCAACTGTCTCATTAGAGACACTGCTAACCGTATCATTTAAAGTGTTTACGTCTTTACTTGCCGTATTTATTGAGGAGTTAGTCACTTGAACGGAAACGTTCGAAACACAAACGGTATTGTTCACGGTATTAATAGGAATCGCTTTACTGTCCTCGGTCAAAGTTGTAACGATTTCACAGGGCACTTTTAGAATTTTAACATTATTGTTCTCTTTAATTTTAAGACGACAATTGGCTTCAGTTTGTGGTCTACTATCAGGTCTGTACGAGCTTCCTGCAGATTCATATCGCCTTCTGTAATAGTCGTCATAGTAAATATGCTCGTGATGGCTTCCCATCGTTCTTCCCAAGTTATACAAAGCTAATCCAGTCAGTAAATCTCCAAAACGACTGTCTGAGTGTCTGTACTCGTTAACATAAACATGCTGCGGTGCTACGTAGTAATACGGCACGTGATGAAGTCCAGAACTCCTTTCTTGTTGCATCTGATAATTTTGATAAGAATTCGAATAATAGGGATGACTTGTAGAAGATGGATAGCCGTGATGCCCAGAGTTGCCATACCCTGTATAACCACGACCAGGATACGTGTAAGTATTTTTCGAATTACCCGAAAGACCGCTATTTGAGTTTGGGTACCTATGATTTACTGGGTTTTTCGCTCCGGTATTACCAGACAGCCCGTTTGATCCCGGATATGTATGACTGGAAGAGCCAGAATTTCCCGATAACCCATTTGAGCTGGGGTATGTATGTGACTGTGAGCTCGAACTGTGAAACCAATTGGACCATATGGATCCCGATCCTGAACTTCCGGAACGTCCACCATAGCTCCCATGTCCGCTGTACCCTCCATGGCCACCGTAACCTCCGTGTCTTCCTCCGTGCCCCCCTCCATGCCCCCCGCTATGTCCCCCTCCATGCCCACCTCCTCTACCGTTCACATCGCACAGACACAACAAAAAAACAATTAATATGGCAGTTTTAACCATCATATAAAGTGCTTACTTCTCGGCGGCTTATTAATTTATGTTTGGTTTATTTGGTTTTTGTTATCTTTGCATTGAATTCTCAAGTATTACTGGAATCAAAACATGTCATGAGGTCATCGATCACATTTATCAGGCAACTTAATTATAGTGCGCATTATAGAGAGTAGGACAGCACAAACTTCTGCCAAAGCACGTTCAACATTTTGAATATTTTGATTTACGAGTAGGTATAAGCTCTTGCATATTTGTTTTAGCAATATTTTTTTGACTACGAAACCTCATTTTTAATGCTTATGTACCTTTATCTGGAAATGTAAGTACCTAGGTTTTTAATAGCTAATGCACGAGAATAGCTATGAAAAGGAAAAATTAAAGGAAATATTAAATTATAAACTATACCGTTTCCTTCATGAAATCTATATTGTCTTTATTGTAATCCACTTTCATACCTAAGTCAGTATTATAGGTGTTGTGAACCTAATTACCTCCGAAGATTGACAAATAAGTATTTAGTGTTTATATAAAATCATGTTAACTCAAGTTACCTATTAATGTAAATAAGTAGTGTAACCGTAACAAATCCAACAATTAGATGTCGTCTTCAGCTAGAATGACACGTGCTGACATAACAATGAGCTGTAAATCTTTTTTCAACCTATAATCGCATCTGTGAAGGTAACCGCCAGTCCCACTCTCAATTACAATCAGTGCCAGCCATGACGCCGCCGGAACGCTACATTCAAAATGTTACTTAGATTGCTCCTGACTGCTGCAATACTTTCGACTGCACGCAGTAAAGACGATGTCAAGGCGACGAAATCGTACATCTCGATTCCTATACCGCTCGACCTGCCGAACCGCAACGACCGCGCCGACCAATGCTGGATCAGGATCGAAGACGACGACTACATCGAGACCGTCACTGTCTACTGCTACATTGCGCATGCGTTCCTGAAAAACCACATCCAAGAACACAATTCTCGTAAACAAATGGAAGACAACATATACAATTTATCGTATCGAGAACCGAGGAATGAAGAAAATGAAACAGTCATGTTTAATGAGCGTCAAGATTGGAGGATTAAGCAGGGTATCAAGGATCCTGCAACTCAAATGTGGCTTTACGTCTCCAAAAATGCTGATTGCAGACTAGTGATGTACACGCGTGAAGGAATGTCTAATTATAAGGTAGACTGTGGCAAAATATTATATTTCTTCAACACAAAGTTGAAATCTGGTGCTGTGATAAATTATTTAAGTAATATTGTTATGTTGGCAACGATTTTGACATTCTATAAAATTACTTGTTTTTATTTTTTGTTTCTTTCTGTCGTTAACATATTTGAACTACTACTAGGTATTCAGAGGAAAGATTTAGGATGTCGGTTTGTTTGAAAAAGTCTTTTACCAGCTTTAATATTCTGATGAAAATAAAACCTAAATTTAAACTTTGCAAAAAATGCCACACACAACAAAATATATTATTGCATACACTGTGGAAACGATGCTATAGATTAGTTTAGATTATCCTAGAACAAAAAAAAATGTTGTACAATTACTAAAAGGCATATTTATACAACCAAAAATCCCCTCAATACGATATGTCCAACTATTGTAGGTAGTTAAGTAAGACACTATAGGTAACTTCTTTTCTACAATTTTAAAATTGTTAGATTTTCCGACCAAAATCAATCTTTAACTTAATAAAATCATTTGTATTCATGGTTATTACTTTCAGAGTTATAAAAATCTGACATTCCATTAAAACATACTTATTATGAATTTAAAAAAAAAACAAGCCATGACATTATATCAACGTTTAGGTAATACTTCATCTTAAATTAAAACAAATAATTTAATCATAAACATTATCATAACATATCTATACATATAATTGTTAGATCTATAAAAGAGTTCGTGACATCAACATTTTTAATATCCATATTAAAAAAACCACAAAATGGTTTCAATGAAAATGTAGTTTCTTCGTAGGTATACGGGGCGGAGCAGCGAGTGATAGACTACCTAGACTCATTTAAAGTTAACACAAGCGAAGCTGCGGGAAAAATGCTAGTATTTTTAGTAATATAATAATAATATTGGTGTAATAAATTATATTTCGATATAACAATTAAAAAAAAAAAGATTTTACTAAAGTTTCCCTAAAGCATAAACCTAAACCTTACCGGCCAGCATCATGGAGAGAAAACTGTGTTTATGACGAATTTGTAAAAATAAATCAATAAAAGCAATTGCCTAAATTCACAAAGGAAAAGTCCCCACGCGTTATATAACGTTTGTCCTCCTTAACATACATTAAATTTCGACACTGGATGTTTGCACAGTGCCTACTAAGTAGTTAAAAAGTTTATACAGCACGAACATTTTAATAGGATTCCGTGATTTGAACGAAAAAAAAAAACTAAATAAACACAGGGCGGACTCCGAAAGGGTTGGAAAAATTTGCATTGTTGTTATTATTTACTTATCAATTACAAACGACAAAAAAGAGACACAATATTAAGCCGCTTTCATTTATGCCGCCCTTATTTTATCTCGTCACATCTAAATTAAAGAGGGCTACGACTAGAAATGTCTAATGGTTACAACAAGGTTTTGGAAAACTACAAAAACAATACCATTAAGAACTTAGCTTCACAAAGGACTCAGTTAGTGATGACTAAATTACTAGATCACTGAACTTGAGGCCTTAACATTAATCAAAACCAAAAAGTTATTTAAGGAATAACATAACTAATTATTGCTTTTATTTGTTATTCCGTTTTTAAGTTACCTACTTAAATAAAATCGCAGGAACTACTGGTTCAAATTGAAAATATTTTTGTGTAACTTTACGTTAAGGTACGACTAATAGGAGATTAAGTAATGTTGCAAAATGTTATTAAAAATATTAAATTAATACTCCTGAAACGGTTTTCTCGGGGCACAACTAGTAATCAATTGAAAAAAAAAAGTTCATGAAAATATACATGTATAAAATCACAACTATTATCCGCAATGGTTAAAACAGAACTGCCATGTCAAATAGAGGAAGATAATATAAAAGGCTTAACAGTTAATTAACAACAACGTAATGTATTATGTTATAGCAAGAAGGTAATTGTGTATAGTGTGTGTGTATCAATTGTCTGTTCTTGTCACGCAAACCATTACGCTGTGAACAGTAACTAATGTTGTCAACTTTTCAAAAAAGCAATTCAAATTTATTACCTACTCGTATATCTTTAACTGCTTGAAGACTATGCCCAAGTGAAACCATGAAAAACTTCAAATAAACTTCAGTGTTTGGCAAAATACTTATATAAGAATAAAACTCATTAAAGTGGAAAGAAAATTACTTTCCTAATTATATTATTGTTCTAGATATTACCTACTTCACTGACACAAGCTTGTCCAAGTGTATCCCAGAGTATAAAATACAACGTGTTCGGAACACGTAATGGATCTAATAATAAGTCTATTATAATAATAATTATTCTAAGAACTTTCTTATAAAGTAGCAGCTGCCACATTAGTATCAAGTTAGACATTAAGTTTAGTAATCTATCAAGGCTTTATTATTAAAATTAATAAATGAATCGCTAAGGCTTGCCACGAATGCACATTATATTGGTCATATTCATATTCAATTGTATAAAAAAAAAAGTTTGAATACTTTTTTATTCTATATCACTATAAATTATTTTAAAATGTATGCTAAAGCTAATTATAATATAGGTACCTACCTGATGTAGAAAGATAATTGAGGAAAGCACATTTTCCTTATTACGTATAAGTATCTGCTTATTGAAAAAGTACGAGGAAACTGAACACGTACCTACATCACATTACTGTGATAGACAGGTTACTATTCTGATGTGTCACACTCGCACACAACACCCACCTAGGAGGAAACACGTTTTACACGACGCCTACACAAATACGCTGAGCAATATCACTCAATCAATATTTGCTATTGCAATTTCATACACAAAGTGCGAATCCTCGGAAAATGTAGTTTTTTTTTAGTTCATATTGTTTATTGCATTAATATACTTCTGAAACACGATTTGTCAACTTAAATATCTCGGTGGATAAAGAGTAAGATGCTTATTGGGGCATTACATACTATACCCACTTAAATTTGGATAATCCCACAAAGGGTCGATGGGTCCCGACTTAGAATCAAATTGGCGTGAAAGATATCAAGCCAAATGTCAGTCAGATGTGCACCGCGTGATATTGTTACACCCTATATAACTTCCCATATGTGAAAACTCATATCGCAAGACGATGTTCTGTAGAATGTGGGTAAAAGTATAATACTGATTCTCAGATATTGCTTTTATTTCACAAAGTATCGAAGTATAGAGGGTGGATTTTATAATCATAATCCAGGCGGCTGCATCTTCTTTAATTGTTCATGTTTAAACTAGGAATTTATTTGACTAAATACAACATAAAAAAGCTGTACCTATAGGTAGTCTTTGTTAAGAAGTAAATTAGCTTAAAAGGGAGCACCAACCAAGATTTTAATGTAGGTATTTGGCTAAGCTACTGGAATATTATTTTTTATTTAATATGATGTAACATTCATGATGTTCATGTATTTACTAACCCAAACAGAAGAATATACCTTAGAATTTAAATCCATCAACCCGCACTGAACCAGTGTGGTGGATTACGCCTCAAACCCTCTCCGCTATTACACAAACAAGCCTGTGCCCAAGGACCATAGGCACCTAAAACGTATTTTTTACTACAAAACATTATTTATTGCCTTTGATATTGGCTATCTTCTATAGATGATTGGTTGGAGCTTTTCATGTTACAAGAGAGTTGATTGCTTTTGATTCAACTAGAATCTAGCTACTAATTTAAAACATGTCTATAAAACCTTTTATTAACGAACCGATTTATTAGAATAACAAAAGTAACTAACTTTATTGTGGCAGTAAACTCAAAACAACAAATGCTACGGAAAGTTTATGGAAGCGTAAAATTAAAACCGAAACTAACGTAAAGTAATAATTGTTAAGCAAATTATCAACTCACTTCGTAGTAACTCGAATAAAGCTACGTAATCTATTCGTTCTGTAGCGGGTTTTGTTTGCAACTACGCGAGGCACTACAATGTCAATATTTCAGTATGGATTATTCCAAAACCGATCCCATAACGAATTATTGCTGAGGATAAATCAAAATTTACACCTTTGGGAGCTAAATCAAACTGCAAACAACACAATATTGAACTCAAAAAACTGGCGTAGAGTGGGTTAGTTAGGTTAGTTAGTAGGTATAGATTGCAATTTATGTGATGAAATGACAAATCAGAGTTTGGTGGATTTTTGCCCAATTCCATAACTATCAACAAATAAAAGGTTCAAGATATTTACAATGGAGCAAACGGCCATACCTATTTTAATGTTTTCCTTTACTTTTTATACCTATTAATTTGACTTTTATACCCCCACGCGTTTCTAGGCAAAAGGACAGAGTGACGATACCGTAGTGATTCCAGTAGGTACTGTTTCTTTTAAGGTAAGGGTTTCTTTTGTAAGAACTTATTTTCAGAATGTCTGTCTACCTAATTAAAAATCAATACTTTTCATAAGTTGAATCGATGTAAAACACGATAATGTAGTGTTTTTGGTGGTATAAAAGTTTCTTAGTAACCAATCAAAACGTACTATCGTAATTTCTGTAAAATGATAGCAATAGACACAGGACATTTCAACCCTTTAGAGCGAATCTACTACATAATTATGAAGGAGAAGGTCCTATCTAATCGTATTAAAAGGGCTATGCGACCTACCCTGCCGATACAACGTAAGAGTGTTAATTAATAGCATATTCTATACTCAGTAGGTGTCACGTAGATTGCTGTAAAAGCCAAGTGATAAATTAAATGGAATCGTCTGAAGGTCGAGGCCAAACACACAATACTGCAATTAGGGAGTCATATTTGAATGAGGAAAATTATCGAGTTCGTACAAACTTTTTTTCCTTGTGTGGTAGAGTCTAGCTGTAGGCTCTGTCTGATTTCAACTCTTTTGATAGAGATGAGCGACCTAAAATCGAATATTTGCAAATGCTATTGAAAAAATACAAAAATTCTTACGTGAAATATGACAAGGTAAACAGTAGTCCACTCCGGGCGTAGCACTTACCCGTAACACGGATTTTCTTTACATTCTTGCAAAATACGACACTCCATTTCAAACACTTACACTGAAAATGCATTTGAAAATGTACCTCATAGATTGTAAGTGTACAATAGTTTTATAAGTTACTTTAAACCCTGGTTCGGTGCTTTGATTATACGTACAGTGCGACGTTCTCGAGTGTCAGGGTGTCGCAATTTCGTCAGACGACACGCAATAAGGGTCATATTCAGGGTGGTGACAAGGACACAGACCCTGGAATATCACGCACACTGACACTAACTGAACACTGTATCTAACTGAAACTTTTCTCCTTCATCCATGCTGAAACTAAGGCCTGGTACACATTCATTAAATTACAAATGTGTACATTCGGGGGTGTGATCAGATATTTGATCGCATTGCCAATCCTGTCTAAACGTAAAGCTGTGTTAATAGATATGTTTGTTTTTCATTTGATGGATTACCTTTATAGGTACAGCCAAAAAAAAAAACAAATTAGTGTTAACTCAAAACCAGTAAAGTTTAATCCGCTTCAGTTACCAACCTTTAAAGATTAGTGTGTGTACACATAGAATGAATATTTATGAAATTCCATTACGTATGTAATATTGTTATGGACAACAGTAATAAAATGTATTGTTGACTAAGAAGTCTAGGAACTTTATTACCCCAACATACGCTTACATAGAATAGCGAGCAAAAAATAAAGTAGTTTAAATTATATGCTTTCCAGGGAATTTAGTAATTCTAGATCCAATCTGCATTCAATCTTGGCATTGACTCTCATTGTTATGTAAATTGATACGATTTATGAAAATTACGTCACTGAGTTACGTAGGAAAAAGGCTAATTCTGATTTTCCTTAGGTAGAGGCAAACGTTATGTGATTGTGAGATATATGCTATTTTCGGCAGCAGATATTTTACCAATATAAAGGTAAGTTCGTAAAACAACCCTTTACCGAAACGAAACCCCTATAAATTTAATGAATTCATAGGTAAAAAAAATAACCGATGGAGCACATTAAATATTTTTTCTGTTCCTTAAACACGAACAACTATCGAAATAGTAAGCGTAGCATCAACATACAGAAATCAGTGAAATTGAGGCAGCGCCCTCATGGATGTAACTAAATCTAAAAAAAACGAGGAACTTGATTCATTTTTATTATTATTTTTTAATTTTCGATTATTTATGAACGTATCAATGCGGCGTCATCATAGTTTAAATATCTAGTTATCTGTAGCGGTAAGAAGGTGCTTCGTAATCGCTTCTATCGTTTACCTCCGTAGGTCTATTCTGTAAAACGAAACGTATGCACTTGCCTTCGTTTCGGGCCCGAAACTGACATTGGCTATTCTATTTGGCTTGCATATCGTTTAACGTATTTGTAATCCGAAAGTCAACGAAATAATAAGGGTTTTGACTTAAATTTCTATTCTTTACGTCAAAAACCTTATGATTGATGAAACGATACGAAAGCTAATAGAATAGCAAATGTCCGTTACGGGCCCGAAACGAAAGCAAAGTGCTCACGTTTCGTTTTACAGAATAGACGTACCGTTTTCGTACAGAGAGCTCGATACGTTAACGGTGCGTTTTGCAAAATATTCGTGATTGAGGCACTGATCCTTGAACCAGAATCACTTTGTTGACAAATAGAAATGGTCTGTACGTTATATTAGCTGAATATAAATATGTTAAGATGCGTTGTATAAATATGTCATCTGCGTTTGATTGTATGTGGCGTCTGCGGAGCGATATTTTTGTCGACCGTGACTATTTAATTTGCTTATTTAAAAGATTGGTCAGATTTCTTTCTGGCTTACGTCAAAATTATTAACTGACCAGACATCACAGCAGCGTATAATAGTAATTTGTGCAAATGTGTAAACGCGCTGCGTAAATATTTAAAGTTCTTCTGCCCTACTAAAGTTTTGGCTTCGACGCAGTTTTCCTCGTTTTGTTAGTTGGTATTTTTTTTATGATATTTCCATAAGTGACTCTAAAAGTACTTAATTATTATACATAAATATTTATAGATTCTTCGGGGCCCAAAATACTGATAAGTAACCAATCTTAAAACAATTGAAACTCTGTCAACCGCTTCACAGTTTTTCCTATGTGACAGTCACAAAACCAATTTAATCCAGGCGGACGTTTTTGCACCACATGCACAAAATGGCAATGTTCCAGTGACCTAGTGAAACACATGTTTATTACACCCACAGATTACACCACACACCTATGTACCAACCTTACTACTGCGTTCATAAAAAACTAAACGTCACACAAACAAAAAAAACACAGATTCAAATTTCGAATACGAGTTATGAAAAATGTATTAGCTAATTTAAAGTCATGAAAACAAGAGCCGTCTGTTTGGAACGCAGAAATTACGTAGGTACTTACTTACACTTTAAACGCGTAATTCTGGAAGGCGAGGAAACGTCGGGTAATTCTTGTCACGCACACTTTTGTCCTTTTGTCTTGAAATAGGAACAGGAAACGTTTCTAAATTAAAAGTGAATTACGTAGACGTAGATATAATCGTTACTTTCAATTTCATATTTTTGCAAATACCAATTTTATGAAAGAAAAACAGAAAATACATTGTCTTCAACTTTTTCCACGGCTTTGAAACTTTCGCTTCAGCAAATAAACTCTTTTATGACTTGGAGAGACGTGACGTCATTGCGGAAGTAGATATCACTAGCCTGAGCTTACTGCTAGATAAACGTCATTAAATAAATGACACTTCGGAGTTATGAGGCTTATTTCTTACGAACCAATAACCTATTATTAGAAACGTAGTTACCTTCTTAAATCTCGTTTGAATTGACTAACAGGTTAACCATTTGCAGTTTCTTAATTTTTTTGAGACTTTTGTTTAAATAAACTATCAGTCGTATCCTATCACTATCATACCTCCTTAAAAAAAATAACAAAAATATTCTAAAATTTAAATTACGAAGGAAGAAATCGCAAATAAAACATGTTCATTTCATGACATATTTCCCTACTATATACTATACTTCCCTGAACTTCATTATTGAAATCTTAGATAACGTGAAACATATAAATGTTTTAATTCAGCCGAGGACAGCGGAAACATTAATCACAACACGGTAATGAGGAGCGCTCTAAGACTTACATTTTCAAACAAAACTAAATTTAATATAATGTTCGAGTGACAACGTATCTCTGAAAACTGTAGCGTATTAGTGACGGGTGGCCTAAAGTATTTTAAAAGGACACATTAAACACACACATTTGCCTAAAGTATTTTTAAAGACAAGTTTTCATTACTTTTTACTTTACTTATATTATATGGATAATAAGTAAAGTAAAAAGTACTATAATATTACTATTAAATAGAGTTATAGTAAATGTTTGCTATTATTTTTGCCTAGTAATTGCCTTTATTTGATTATATAATTTACCTATCTTGCGCTATCTTTCCTTCTTAATTATACATACATACTAAGTACCTACTCATTACAATATCATTTTTAAGAGGTTACAAACGATGAACCATTACAATTTTAAATAACTCACTGCGACACCTCATATTGTGCTAAGTATATCGTACCTATGAATCATTTAACAATTGAAATGCCTACAATTAATTTATTTATTGCATACAATGTGTCAACAACAACGTTATGGCGCCTGACGGTTCCAAATGTCGTTAAATTAATGGGTTATTCATCCAGTTTATCCATTGGATACCCAAATCCATACGCCATAACTGTTTTATGAGCAAGATGTATCAACCACCCAAGTGACTGTTTTAATTTGAAGGATCAAAATAGTTTATAACCGCTGTAAAAGATGAATTAAAGTAAAAGCAGAAAAACAAATGATCTTAAACTATAAAGAAAGACATAGTGACATTGCATGCCACTTTTCATAAAACCTTATAAAATGGTGACTATGGCGCGTTAGGCGTCGTCGTCGCAACGTGTCTAGTGTGCCTTTTTGTTTAGGCGTTTTCTTTATACAACTTTGGCAAAAAACCTAGTTGTTTTACTGCTTATCTACGACTAACTAACAGTTAACCATCGAGTTCTTGACCTGTCTTTGGGAGTTAATAATTACAGAATTCAAATCGAATTTGCAACTTTTTAAACTCACACAAACAGCTTTTTACAAAGTAATTTTCCAATTCATCATCCAAGATAAAAAGGTAAATAAGTTAGATAATGAACTTTCGCGGAAGCGACGCACTTCTATTTATTTCGAGATTTCATTTCACTTTTCACGTTTCACGACCTCTGTGGTGCAGCGGTATATATACCGGACTGCTAAGCGGATGGTTCCGGGTTCGATCCTCGGGTCGGGCCAATTTCGTAAAAATGGTGTCTGGGTGTTACTAGGTTCTCCCCTAGTTCTCATTATGTGGTACCTATAACACAAGTGCTTACTGCTACTTACTTTAGGGCAACATAATTGGTGTCAGTCTGGAGATTTATTATTATTTATTTATTTATTATCCTTCCATTGCTTACATTTAGTTACCGTGAGATGTGAAATAACCGGGACTTTATAAATCAAAAAACAAGGATTTGATTTATTTATCCTACAGATCAGAGAGTAGGACAGCTTTAGAACTAATCTTGAAACATTTATGTTGCACTAATGGTATTACAATGTTACTATTTTGATGACACATTTACATAAACGAAGACATAAATTATAAACCATCTTGTTCTTTAGCCAAAACCCCTACGTTGTTTTTTTATGTTCTACAGCATGTAACATATACCTATGTATAAGATTTCATCTGGCAATGGAGCTTTTTATGCTTTTTACATATTGACCTAGTGGCCGCCCGCGACTCTGTTCGCGTGGAAGTCGGTTTCCTGTGGGAATGAGAAATTTTCCTGCGGTAAAAAGTACCCTATGGGTTTTTCTGATGTTTAACCCACATTACTGTTAAGTTTCATCCCTAACCGTCCAATAGTTTTTACGTGAAAGAGTAACAAACATCCATACATACTTACAAACTTTCACTTTTATAATATTAGTAGGATATTAAAATAATGAAAAAAGTCAGTCAGTTTAAAATATACAAAACAAAAAGTTACTAATGGGCATCCTTGATAAAACTTACCAGATGAAGTAGAACCATCAGCTTAATTCTAATTAATATTAACCGTTAAAAAAACAATAAAAGATTAGTGAGAAAAAACAAAGCTCTTCCTTAAATTACTTTTGTACACTCTTATAAGTAGCTAAGTCATAAAAAATAATAACTTTTTCATCTCTTTCCGAATAAGCTGAGCAAAGAAGCAGTTTGTGAAGTTATATTAAAACTAAGAAGGTTCAAGGTCTGTGAACTTTTCGTCTTATAGTTTAAGGATAAATCAACTTTTAAAAGCTAAAAATGGCGATAAATAAAATAAAGATAACAAGTAAGGCGATAACATTTTTAGAGCAGTAAATAAATAACAGTCGATTACTCAAAAATTCAGACGGTCAAAAATATTTTACAATTATGAATTTTAAAGATGTGAATCCCATTTATTATAATGCTATAAAATACTATCTACAATAAGTTATAACTAGTTGAAATTTTATAAATTGGCCAATTAATAGCTGTAATACTCGATTTACACTTCTTAAAATTATTAATAAAAATGTGACCTAGATATCAATTCCAACTACAAGGTGGATTATAAATAAAATAGCTTAAAGAAAGATAAATCCAATTTCTCAAGTTTCTTACTGCGTAGTTAATAAGGTAGTTATGCACCGTAGAACCTTACTCCTGAAGACTTGCTCCACTTTATGATAACTGGGCTCTACTAATTGAAATTATTGCTTAAGCCACGGCGGCTTTGTTCTTAACACATTATTTTCTTCTAGGTTTCTCTTTCCAAGTATTGTTACTTGCAAATGACAATGAATGAAAACATTTATTTCTAAAGTAAATGATACTTCCGTCGTCATCATACGTATATTAATTTGCTTACATAGTTCCGGCTTAGATTTATAGAGTAAATTACTTAGCACAATACAAACACTAAATCATTTGAGTCCTGCACAAATATTCTGGCATATACCACAGTCACGATCTGCTCAATCTTTCAGCCGGATAATCCTATTATCTAATTTTGATATAAATAAGCGGCTTATAAGAGCCTTGTTTTCTAATCTTTAGTACGATGAAACCACAAGTCCAATAGAATAAATCCTACTTGTTCTATCAACAACGACAATATTCTCAACATTGCTTCGTGATTGAAATTGACAAGCTTTATAGTCTACAGTTTGTTTATGTAAGTACTTGGTGTCTACAGCCTCTACGGCGTAGTATTCCGTAGTAGAGAATCTACGGCTTGTTAACTGTTACACTTACCTACTTTATCTATTACCTAAATAGCTTAAAAGAGAGAAATACTTTCGTAAGTAACTCTTGATGAAAGGCATTTTATTTTTAAACATAAAATTACAATTCTAGCAAGAAAATATTTTTAAGAGAATAAAATGCATTCCTCCAAATATATTTCTTTAAATATGTAATCTATCAAACTATTTTCCGAAACACAATAAAATTAATACATAATTCCATTCCGCTACGACAAATAACATAAAACCGCTAGCAATTTGCATTGAGGATTACGTGTAGAAGTGTATTGTTTCATTGAAACATTACGCAGATCAGCAGGATGAGCGATGATAGCTTTATTGGATATTGAAATATGAACAAACAACGCGATCGTTTATCTTTTTCGGGGCATTTGACAAGTTTAGCGCTAGCTTTTATACACGCAACAAACTTTTGTACACAAATATGATAAACATTTAATTTTGGCTACGCTTAGGAACTAAGGCATTTATTATTATATATTAACTTACTTTACTTATATAACACATAAATATCATATAAATTAAAAAAAGAAAATTCCTAAATTTTTACATTTATATAGGACATAAATTTCGCTTGTTTCAAAATTACGATCTTTTCTAATACAGCATTTATCTCACAATCGCTGCTCTTATATCAAATTGAACTCATAAAATTGTAACCTTTTGATGAGATTCTTACACGATACACGAATTTAATCAATATTTCTTTATTACGCAACATTCGGCGCTTATTGGAAAACTGCGAATATACTAAGTATCTGGATCTGATTTTAATAATACTAATGTACTGTTATTAACTTAATATGTTAAACTTACTGCAGAGGTAAGTAGGTAAATAACGAAATTGCAACCCTTTACTGTGTCCTTTACGAGTCGGCTCTAAATTCTTCTACCAATTACTTGCTATGTTCACTTTATTTCTGCCACCAGGGCTCCAAAACTATTATTTTCTTTTAAATTGTTCATTATTTTTTGTGAAATCGTAAATGTCAATATAAGCGACGGCTGCCTTGTGATTAATGTTCCCTCCTTATCTTTTCGCTGTAACGCGGCAAAAACTTCTGAAATTGTTTCTGTAACGGGCCCTTCAAGTGACGTGGTCTAAGCATTATACCCTTAGCAAGTTTTTGTGGTTATTATCAACAGAAATTGCCTTATTCGACCTTGTAAAGAGAACAAAGCCCGTATACGACTTTATACACAGTGTAATTTTATGTTATGTAACAAGGCAATGCTTTTCTTTTTAATGTGGGACCAAAAGGTGGATTTGTTTTTATAGATCACGAAGTTAGACACTAAATTTAGAGTCTTAATATTTTCTTTATTGATGTGTTACTGATTTTTCTATTTAAAATCTTTTTATACGGTCAATTCTCTTAAGATAGTTTTTATTCGGTGGTAGTTATTAAAAAGTTTTCTTTAATAGACTATTCGGATGAAGAATTCACCTTGGATTTGCACATGCCTACTGATGTAAAAAATGTAGTTAAACTACGCAACTATTTACGGTTTTAAACAAACAAAATCGCCTCGGTTTACCTTCATTAATACATTCACAGTACCTACTACAGTCAGCTTAACATCTTATCAAATGAAACTATCAAGAGGCCGTCGCTCTGTTTCATCTTTAAATAAATCGACTTCCCTTTTCGTTTTAGTTTCTTTACTTGCTGAGTATACCTAGGATCTAATTTTAACGTATAATCATGGTGATTTGCGAACAGATGTTTTACACATATCTGTAGATTGATTAGGAATTCGCAACTAAAGTAAACAATTTACTGTCTCTATGAATAGTCGAAAATTTCAGTTTTAAGTTAATAGGTTATTACAACTGTTAAAAACTGAACACGCCTACCACCTACACATTTTTTATAGACGACTAGTGGACGCCCGCGACTCCGTTCGCGTGGAAGTCGGTTTCCCGTGGGAATGAGAAGTTTTCCCGCGGTAAAAAGTACCCTATGTCCTTTCCCAAGATCAGTTCTTTCTTCACACCAAATTTCATCAAAATCGGTTCAGTGGTTTAGGCGTGAAAGCGTAACAGACAGACAGACAGACAGAGTTACTTTCGCATTTATAATATTAGTAGGGATAATTGACACTAAAAGAGAAAATAGCGTGTTTTACTGTATAAATTCATTAGTAGATTGACTAATGGCTAAACATCGTAACACTTTTAGATTTAGCTATTAGGTAGCTAGGTCAATTTTATATAGATATATCAGACTAGTGGCCGCCCGCGACTCCGTTCGCGTGGAAGTCGGTTTCCCGTGGGAATGAGAAGTTTTCCCGCGGTAAAAAGTACCCTATGTCCTTTCCCAAGTTCAGTTCTTTCTTCATACCAAATTTCATCACAATCGGTTCAGTGGTTTAGGCGTGAAAGCGTAACAGACAGACAGACAGACAGACAGAGTTACTTTCGTATTTATAATATTAGTAGGGATAATTTTAATTAGGTATTAGGCGTACTTGTGCACCCGGGTTCTAATCAAACTTTTACTTGTTATTACAACAGTTTTCAGTGTTTTCTTTACTTGGGCTATAAGATCTTTCTTTTTGCTTAATTTGGTCGAAATTTGTCAGAAAGTACCTACCTACTTTAGTATTGAATTCCTTTCGTGTCAAACGTTTTGGAATAAAAGGCCATATCGTATCTTTTGAATGCATTGCCTAGAAGTTATCATTTAAAAAAACAGTCTCATTTGATATTAATAATTACTTTATGCATCCACGTTTTAGTGAGAAAAAGGGCCTTGACAGATTTATTACAAAAACAAAGTAATTTAAATGGTTGCCAAGATAGAAAATGTTAACACATCTTATGAAGAGCCAACTCTACACACCCAAACTACTAGATACTAGCCATAACTCCACATTATCCACTTTTCAGTCAAAATGAATGACTTGGAAGTTAAAAAAAGCGCCTCGAGAAGAGGTAGATCTCCAGATATTAGAGTAACGAAATAACAGATAATACTAATACTAAGTCTAAAATTGTTTTCCTTACGAGTAATACGTAACCCTCTAAGTACCTACTCAAGTGCCTGAAGTTTCAGTTACCACGAGATTAAATTTGGAATGCTCAAGTTAATTTGAACCTCTTTTGGGGCTGGCGATGATTAATGAATGATGAAGAAATCCTCCTTTATCTAAGGATGATTTATTCCGGAATCCGGAACATGGTTTTCGTCACTTTACTGTTGTCGTTTATCTTTACTTGTACGGAAATGACTCTGAAACAATGTCTAATTAACTTTTTTGGTGCTGCTCAAATTAAGATAGGCAAGTAAGGATAAAATCTAAAAAAGCGTTATGTTATACCTATTAATCTGATGAAACAATTTAAAGAGTAGTTTAGAATATATATTTTAATGATTGTTTCTAAAAATATATATAAAATTTAGATAGTATTGACAAACTTCCTTCCTTTAGTAGTTATTAAACGTTGAGTGGGTAAAAAGTATGCTCGTATTATACAAATACACACATAAAACAAATAGGTACCTAAAGAGGCTATCCATATTCGTATTTATTTGTTGACGTAATATTTCGGCATGATTTGGGGATACGTACTAGTAAAATAAAAAATACTTGTAAAATTGGAAGAAACAAATATTTTTTTTGCCTTATTATTAGATCCGTACAAAGCTCAGGCATGTTACAGTATAATATAATGTTTTAGAAGGCACGATTCGATTTAGATGAGCAAGTAGGTTTAAGTATTTATTACAGAACAAAAGCTCGATTTCAATACAAATCAGAACAATTTAATTCACTGTGAAAAGGGCGATTGTGAATCCTTCCATGTGCTATTATTTGCGTCATTGGGTCACCTTTCTAGAACAAATGGCGCAGTTATAGAGTAACCAGGAGTTACATACCATGAACGGACCCCAGTAAGAAAAACTCTATTACATGACACAGAAAAAGTTCAAATTAATTTTAATGTAGGTACATCTAGGGCACAAATTTGATATGCATAAGACGACGACCTGTGTATATCTAGAACATTGTATAGTAAGATCTAAGTAAACCTGCCAAGAACAATATTGTCAGTTGGTTTAAAAATACAATCTATAATACGATTCACGTTTGAATGGTTGTTTTATTACTGTGAGCACGCGATTTAACAATTCGATGAAATTAGTTAGTATTCTATGCATTTCTGTATTTAAAAGCCACTCCAACCTACTTTTCAAGTGCGAATAGATTTTTAAGTAGACGTAATTGGGTTGCTTATAAACTAAGTTGTAGGTATGTTGGTGTGTGCCAAAATAAATTGACGATCGAACCGAGCTTGTCATAAAAGATTCATCAAAATTACCATTTCTACGCAAACCCACAAAGACAAGGTAATTGGCAGGACAGGGTCGATAGAAGTTATTTTTTCCACTTAAGAAGCTAACGCAACTCTTGATGTATGAAGACGTATATACCTACCAACAGTACCTACCTATATGGCAGGAACTTTTCTTTAGGCATTTTGGGTTATTAACGCTAAGATTACATAAAGTGCCAGCGCATATCTATACTCTATACTAATATTATAAAGTGGAAAACTTTGTTTGGTTGTGTCGAATAGGCTCAAAAACTACTGGACCGATTTTAAAAATTCTTTCACCATTTGAAAGCTACATTATCCACGAGTAACATAGGCTATATTTTATTTTGGAAAAAATAGGGTTCCGTAAGATTGCAAAGGTAGTTGCGGGTGAAACCGCAGGGCGGAAAGCTATATATAAATAAATACTAAACAATAGAAGTACCTTCTTGACCACATATGATTTAACCAGATCAATAATACGATAATGTTATAGGTGATGCCTTTATCAACTCCGATTAAAGCAAAGCAGTTATTATTGTCATGACAAAGTGATATAGTGATAAACGCACACTATGTGCGACAATGGACCATTTGTTAAATTATCACGCACCTAAACTTGAACTTGTGTAGGTATGGTTTTGATAGCATTAATTGCAATAAGGATTAAGTAACGTTTTAAATGTATTTAATCACATTAAAAAAAACTATTACTAATATGAAAGGCAAGTATCCGTTAAAATTTTGTTCGCACCATCTATTGTGAAGAAGAAATCTGTCACAATACACACGCAATCAGATAATCGCAATATAAATAACAGGAACTTACCAATTGCCGTACGAGTGCGGACGTTCCTTGAGTAATAAATCGGGTGGAGAATCGCCCAGTAACGGTCCACGGAGACGGCCACCAGGCAAAAGATGCTGATCGTGCATAGCATCACCAGCAGGGAAACCGTGAACAGGCACGCGTGCAGGTTCCGAGGCTGGCCAATTGACGCAAGAATCGCGAACGGAATTCCAAGCAGTCCCACCAAAAAGTCCGCTACGGCCAGAGACACTATGTAATAGTTGGTTCTACGCCGCAACCTCCGGTCGCGACAGAACACGTGCACCACCATCGCATTTCCCACCACTGCCACCAGAGCCACGAGAATCTCCAAAGTCGTATAAGTAGCATGAAGCTCCGTCGCCGGCGATCGGTGAGGAGCCGAATCCGTCGAAGAAATTCCTCCGAAATCATCCGCCATGGTTCCTTCACACACAAACTGCGCAACTGAACTTTTCACCCCATATTTTCACAAAAACCGCGACATCGGACTCACAGTCGCGAGACATTTCCGCGGTCGACCGTTGCGGGATAGTTTCGCATTTTTCGAAGTTTTAAAAATAATGGGTGACAGTAAACAGGGATTAGAGTTAATGATGGTAATAAAACGGTGTCAGTTTTATTGGATTTTGAAGAGCGGTCGCAGGTGTTAAAGTTTGGTGAGCGATTGGTTAGTGGTGTGCGAGCGTGTCCCGCCGGCGAGGCGCGCGTCCCATCACTGCGGCTGGCGCGACTCCTACTCCGGGACGCCGACGCACCGGCCACTTGTTGCGGTCGCCACGCTACTGTCGACGCGCCCTTGAAACTGATTCTCTACCACTGACAACGCGATAAGTGTAGTATCGCGTTGTCAGTGGTAGAGAATCAGTCAGCCATACCACGCGCTAATATCCGTCTAGTTGCGATCTAGTTATCTAAGTGTTTCCTAATGTTATCTGTTGTTGTATAATTATAGAATATTTTATAAATAAACAATAAATACTAATTAAACCACAGTTAAACCACATTTTGATAATTATTGACAAATCAATAAAACAGAGCTTCTGTTATAAGTATGTACTTGTGTATTAAATAGTCAATAAACTTAATTACATTTTATATACAACTGAACACAATCACTTTTCAAATCATAACATATGAATTTTTTTAAACACATAATCCAAAATAAATAAAATTACAAAAATGCATTGAGCAGAATGTTTCAAAATCTCAGCATAATTTAAGATGAATTTATTATAAATTATAACCTGTTGACAAAATGATTAGGAATACCACATTCAAGCAGTGATTGTTTATTTACTTGATCTAAATTTGGATTCTGACTGAGAAGGGCCTCCCAACATATCTCACTCAATTTAGGTATACATAGCCATATCTTATAAAGAACATTATTTCTACGGCTCATTGTACCTTCAGGTTCAATACCACCAAAAATATACTTACATCCATATGATGTTACTGCAGCTGCATGAAAATGCAGAGGGTTAGGTAAAAAAGTCTTTTGCATGAGATGCCATTGTGAGTTTTCAACACTAAATCTCCAAATGTCATTTAACACTGATTGTCCATCAAAGCCACCTACCACAAACACCTGAACACCACCGGGAGTGTCAATTTGAACTGCACTGTGGCATTTCCTTGGCAGGGGGACTACAAGATCTTTCATAGTATCATCAGCCTTTGGAATCATTACACTCCATGTTTTCGTGTCAAGGTCAAATACTGGTATTTCCATGAGCTCAAAGGCCCACTCCCCTGTGCCTCCACCAAATATATAAAACTTGTTGCCAACTCTAGCTACTTCATGTCTGTATCGTCCTCCGGGTTCACCTTCCTGACCAGAACCTACAAACACTGGTTCCCATTCCTGTGTCCGCAGGTCTAACCTAAAATGAAACAACAAAGTGACTTCAAAAAACTTGGTGATAATGCTAGAATTAAAACCAATTCAACATACCTATATACATCACAGTTATATGCAAATCCATTGGTTCCTCCAATTGTATAAAAGTATCCATTGTGGCAAAGTACAGTCTGTCCATACTGCCCTGGTGGACGTGACCCTGATACTTCCATTATCCGCAGTCTATCATCACAAGGGTTTGTTCGCCATGTTATAACATCATTGCTACATGTGTTACCAAATGGATTTCCAGTACCACCAAATATCTAAAATTAGTAACAAAATGCGATTAAGGATAATAAAGGGTATAATTATTGCTTATATGTCTGGATGTAAACATGACTAAACCAATAACTAACCATGACATGCCTTCCATTCATACACATTGCATTTGAAGCCAATTCATCTGGCATATTTTCAACTTTGTGTTGTTTCCATTTGCGGGATGCAATTGAAAAACTCCACAATTCTTTGAAAAGTGGACGAGAGGGACTCCACGTAGGACTTTCATTTGATACATTAGCTAAAGGAAGAGCAGGATTATAGCCCCCGAAACAATAAATGTTCGCATCATCACACGAGATCCGATGTCCGCTACGCGGCCTAGGGATATCAAATCCACGATACTTTACTTCAATCACTTTAAATGGTTCAAAAATGAAATCTTTTTTCTTGGATGTCATGTTTATCACAAACAATAATTGAAAATTGATACAATTTCGTCTCAACAATCCACATGCAAAATGCAACTCTCCTCTGCTAGCCGACAAAAGTTGACAGTGACATTGACAAATTCCAAAAACAACTATTGGGGTGCGTTCCGAGCATCGGATTAAAAACCGGTAAATTTTTAACACGCCCTTATGTGTTACCTGACAATCACTACATTTTTTTCTTTAAAGAGTTATAGAGCTTACGATTCCTTAACATTTTATGCGTTAAATTTTTCTCTACGAAAAAAAATACGAAATTTGCGACACTTTCACAGAAGGTGTAAGTTGGGCTTTGCACTATAGTAGGGGAACCCATGATGCTAAACCTGCATTTACCAAAGGAGATGGCACAGCAGGCCTTTCCCCTCCGGCAAAATCATGGACATAGCGATGGTCATAGTCGTCAACAAAAGTACCACGCACGGTACTTGGTCATTCTGTGTCGCTCTGTTACGTGTGTATGTGCTCCACAAAATGGTGAATTGTTCGATTTTATCGAGTAAACGACGTACAGAAACTTCAAATTTACGTTTACATGGGATTTCATATCACCTATCAGTATTTTTGGCAATTTACTACACTAATTGATGATTTTCGAACTTTAACCTTGATCATAACGACACTTTAAACGAAAGCAACTGTTAAACAACGAATACCATGTAATCCCTAACACCTATAAAGCTGTCAAAGCTGACAACCGCAGTGATGGGAAAATGAGAGTGAATTGATTTGAATTATTAGTGGGATGAATGAATGGTTCGAAAAATATAAAGTTTAGCAGACATATTTTACTAAATCGCGCTTTTAGGTTTTAAGCTAAGACTTGCATAAATGCGGACTAAAAACCAAGCCAGTATTAAATTAAACCTTATTATTTATAGTTTCTCTTGTTAGATAAATCGAACCGAACCAAAATTTTCAATTATAGTAGTATTAAGATGAAAAGTTAAATTTAATTATTAAATTCAACTAAAAAACTTCATTCGTTCAATAAAAATACCCATTCATTCTTATTTTCACATCACTTTTACGTTCCTCGTCCCCCACTAAAAGTGCCTGAAAAATATGTACAGTCAAAAGCATAAAAATATAATGTATCAGAGTCTACAATTAAATGTTAGTTGCAAAGTTTCAATTTTATTTTGGCATATACAGTTATCAAATTATTGTCACCAGTATAAGAATCATATATATCTGCGGGTTGAAAATGTCCAATTACATCGTATCTTTTAAAGTAGTCTGTATTATATAGGCTGCCTAACATTCTCTGGTATCTAAGCGCCCAGAATAGTCAAAAATATCTTCGGTTACATGGTACAAGCAATTTTAAGTCTTTCGCCATAAGGTTTATAATTAATGATTATTGCAAAGATTTATTATCACATGTCCATAAGCTAGTAGTGTAGCCATAACATGTGGAATCCTACAAAAATCGTGTAAAACTTGACTACAAAAATAAAACGTGACAGGAAAAGTGCCCTTAATCAAAAGAAAAACGTATATTATGTATTAATGTAGGTACTATTTTTGTAGTAGCCCTAAAAAATTTATTAAAATTTATTTACATGAAGAAAACGTTATTACGTATATTGCGTTAGTTATTTAATATAAATAAAACATGAATTATAAACCAAACTAAAATCATATATGCTAAAATCCTATGATTAAATAAAAAAAAAATTGAACTTAGAATTAAAATCTTGTGTATCGTCCTTCTGCATTGATGACATCTAGAAGTACAGCATTTTGACGGAAATCAACACCTCGCAGGGAATCCCATATTTGCATGACATGCGTACGCAATGATTCTGGAGTTCGGGATTCATGGTGATCATCGATGATGATAGAATTTTACAAATATTCTGCAGTACAATTTTATTAATTTGCAATACAATGACATGAATGTCAGAACTATTATTATCTATGTTTATAGATTCCAAAGTGGTTTTTCGATTAAGTTCTATCTACTATTTGAAAATAATTATTTCTTATCTGAAGATTTTCATTGCGTGGTTATGTCATATTGATATACAATAAAAAACATACTATATGACAATGTTTGTCACTGGTCATGTTGATTACCTATACATAATAGAATAAAGAAATAGGTTTGTCGGTTCATTTAATCAATAATTAAATAATTTATTTTCTCGTCATATATTTCTAAACTTAACTAAACATTAATGGCACATACTTAGTAAAGAAAAACAGAAAATATAAAGAAAAGAAAATTTAAAATCACACAGAAACGAGAGAAGTGATCTTTTTTTGTAGGTAATTATTATTTTACACTAGATTTTATAAGTTATTATTGGTGTTATTTATTCGCCTTTTTTAACTCAATCCCTTAGTCAATGAGATCAGTGAATTCGTTTAATGGTTACGAATACGTTTTTTTACTTAGGCACTACCGCTTGACACTACTAGTTGTGCCATGGGAGATTTTTACCTCCCATTACACTATCGGCATTTTCCAGTAGTGTAATTTCAGATAAAACCGCGGGCGGGGCTTTCTTTCAAAAAACTATTTTCTTACGACTTTAATTATAAAAGATTAATTCAGTTCTAAACAAAAGCCATGTCAATGACGTCATGCATAAAATGAAACAGATAAATAAAGATGATTACTGTGACTTAAGTCATAGAGTTTATTTTTCTTAAGCGCGAAGATATTTTTGAAAAATTAAATGCATAGATACCAATGAATAGTGTTTATGCCAACATAATATTGAACATCTTGATGCGTTATATAAAATTGCAAATTATTGCGATGATATTTATGTCAACTTTGTTTGGTTACAATGATATGGTTATTATGACACTAACATAAAATTGAATTTTTCAACCAAAGATATTTTTGACTATCTTGTCTTATAATATCTTTATGCTTTTGACTGTACCTGCTAAAATGCTCTGTCATCCTTTGGTTAAAGTTTTAGAACTTATTCGATTTTTAAAATTTTCGTATGAAAATCCCAGATTTTTTCAATCAAAGCCCAATACTTTTTATTTGAAAATATTTTTTTCCCCACCTATCCATCATTTTCATTTGGCTGCTCACCCTCCAAACACCCTGTATATGCATACTAGTAGGTACACGCGACTTCGTCTGCGATAGAAGTGATTTTCCCGTGGGAATAATCCTTACTTCCGATCATTCCACCTGACACAACCAAAACGACACCAGCGGTGGTGTCACATGGAATCTCCAGTTCATATGACACCACCGACTATTAGTGATGATACATACAACCCACCAAAGTTGCTTAGTTGTTGATATGATAACTTCAATTATAAGTACAAGCAGTTTCACGTAGAGTTTAAAACTAAGAGGTACGTCATTTGATAAAGTTTATATTTTTCTGTCACCCAAATGGTCATCTGGACATTGTTGTTTGCAATTTGCATAATTATTGTATATCCGTCCTAATCTTTTTTTTCGAAATGGACATGGATAAGCTGTTTGTCAAGACGCGTGTCTAGACATCACTAGGGTGGTGTCATATGGACTGGAGATTCCATATGACACCACCGGTGGTGTCGTTTTGGTGGTGTCAAATGGAATGATTGCTTATTTCTGTGGAAAAAATAGCCTTTTCATCCCAGGCTGTAATACTATCTTATCCATAATTCATTAAAATCGATCCAGCCTTTTCGTGGAACATATAATATTAGTAAGGATAAGGGTGAATTACATTTCTTCTTAAAATAATCAAAATCCCAAATTTTTAACAAACATTTATTTCAAATTTTTATGTGGTTGATTACAGTCCGAAAATATTAGTTCTAACATCAGTTTCCTATTTTATACTTTCTAACACACAGAAAAAAGAGGGTAAATACAGTCTACATGTTTTGAAATTGTAGACAAAGTAGTCAAATGGATTACATCCAAATGATGCTGCACAAAAATTTACGAAATTACACAATTTATTGTTAAAACTGTATATGGTTTCATTTCATTAGACAATACTCATGAAATACATTAGTTTTATTTTAATTCAGAACAAACATAAAATATAAACTCTTGTCTGTAACATTTTTTTATATTATAATATCACACTCATCAATAAGGACAGTTAATAACCTCCAGCGTACCTCATTTTCAATACCAATCCCGTAACATAAAAAAATTTAAAAAAACTTCAAAAGCTAATTTGTAATGCTAGATTATATATGATACCAAGGAGCATAACGTCTTAATCAGGTATTTGTTGCATAATTTTCCTCGATCAGTGTAAGCGTTAGTCGGATCGTTGCATACCCATGGTGAATAGCACCTTCTGCTTTGATTTCTTTTTCTTGCTGGGTGCGGGCGAGGCTTGCAGCGCGGCCTCGATGGCGTCGCTGAGGTTGAGCGTGCGCGGCGCCGAGCCCTCCTCGTCGGTCGGCGGCGGGGTCGCGGCGCGGGCCGAGCACTGCCGAACGCGCCAAGTACCACTTGTGCTGGCCATCTGAAACACAGGCACTTTCAACTACACTGCATTCTTCATGATTTTAATAAAGCCTTATCAAACTAGGCGTTTCAACCACAGTTCTTTTAGCCCAGTTTCAAATACCGTTTCAAATAATCCTTCCGCCCAGTGCCTACAATGAAGCTTTGCCCATAAAATCCGCTTTATTTTATCTAAAAAGGTTTTGCTTGAGTTTGCTGATTACAATACTATCCCGGTACGAGACGTACCTTGGCGAAGGAGAGCCCCGGCCCCGGCGGCGAGTGCACCGGGTCGGGCGCGGGGGTGTCGGGCGGCGCCCCCGGCGGCGGCGGCTGCGGGAACAGCTCCTCCGAGGTGAGGTCGGGGCGCGGCGCGGGCTCGTTGGCTCGCCGCCACGCGCGCTCGCGCCGCCGCTCCTCGCGCTCCTGACGCTGCCGGCCGCGCGCGCGACGGTCCAGATCCTCTGCACAGATCAAATCGTTCTTTAGCTAGATAGTTATTCCGAGTATCAAGGAATACGATAGGCAAACAGTAATATTTATGACGTATTTTATCGTTCTTATTTCTAGAAAAAGTGTCTCCCGTGATTAAAACAGTCTTTGGCTGGTTTCAGAGCGACGCGTCTCGGCAGCGCTGCCCAGCCGCGCGCGCCTCGCATTACACTAGATTGTATGTAGCGTTTCATAGCCCAAGACGCGTCACTATGAAACGCTACATACAATCTAGTGTAATGCGAGGCGCGCGCGGCTGGGCAGCGCTGCCGAGACGCGTCGCTCTGAAACCAGCCTTTGGTTTTACACTAAGGGAAACCTGACGGGATAAACTACTAGCTTTTCAAAGCTGTGGTAAATAGAGGTATAATTTGTTCTACTTTACTACTTTCCCACTTAGGAACTTTTACATGGGACTATTTCACAATTACTGAGAGTTTGCTGCCAAGCTTATCATACTACGAAATATGTTTATGGAAATTTTTTTTTTTTACTAGAGCTATAAATAAAAATGTTGGGATGCATTTAATACCTTGAAAGTTGTCTAGAGCATCCTTGGTAACGAAAGGTTGCTGTAAGTCTAACTCCACCACATCAAATGAGCAGTACAGAGGCAAGTGCGCTGTGTAAGGCATGTGTTTGCGCATCTGTTGATAAAACAACACAAATAGGTTAATTGGAAGTCAAACTGGTATACCTAGAATTTGGCAGATCTAATTTGAGAACAGTCTGGAAATAGTATATTTCAATACAAGTGTGGAAAGGCTGTCATTACAACGAGTCCCGACAAATGTCTACCCGAGCCGAGGCACAGCCGAAGGCGAGGGTTGACAGGCGGGACGAGTTGCAATGACGGTTCCGCACGTGTACTGAACGACTATTTTTAATACAGTTGCGAAAAAATAAAGCAATTTAATAAAATATAAAATTAGGATCGTAAATGTCGAAATAACTCATTTTGAAAATAGCGCCATTTTTTCTTCACCCATTTGGTAGGCAAGTGTTACTATGCCCATACAGCCAAGTCTTCAGTAGATTTTTTTTATTGATATGAAATAAAAATGAAATTTAATGAGATAAAATGAAAGAAAACCAACCACACTACTTCAATCAAATCATTAAATCTGATATCGAAACAAACTAGTAGCTTTTTTTTAGAAATTTACCTACGCTACGTAAGTATTAACATGAATCATAAAAACTTCTTTGTTTTTTTTTTTAGTAAAAACTTCATGGTTGGTTAATTTTTCTTTTTAATAGACATTATTTTGACAGTTGGGAAAGAGAACGCACGAGTGCGGGAAAGGTAAAAAAAAAGCACGCGTGTGTAATAGCCCTCATCCCGAACGCTATACGTCCCTGCAATACGCCACTTTTTGAGCAACTGTATTAAAAAGGTTTATTATAATCAGAAACTGCTTTTAAAATAATAATTATGTTATTGCTCTTTTTATTAATCTTATGAGATATAATGAAAAATGAGATTTTACACTAACTGCAAATGACTACAAAAGTAATAAATTGATTTGATGGGAATACAGTTTTAAAGCTTGAAGTTAAAAATCAATCAGTTTATGATAATTATTTCTGAATCTTCTGTTCATTTAAAGAGGTTTATCTTCTTAGAATCCAGAGCAAAACTGATTTAGTCTTACAGAACCACAATATAAAAAAATATAATTATTTTACCTGATCGCCTAATGAGAGAGTTTCTCTATGCAGAACTCTCCCGCGGATAATGGGCGGAGCAGCAATCAGCGATCCCCAGGAGGCATTCAAAATACGCACATTTAAGCTGTTCAGAAAAACTTGCTGGCCATCTTCAGCTTGAATCATAAAAAAATATATAAAACATTTTTAAAGTATTTATCAAAGATAAATCAATTAAAAAAAATACCTTGATAAAAGTAAAAATATTTGGCCTGATTGATTTTGTCAATCTCTTCAAATGCATTGTCTGCTACTTGATCCACATCAATTACTTCACAATCAGTGAGTGGGAACTCCACATCAATTTTTTGTTCAAATTCTTGAGCATTTGGGTTCAAATTTGACTGGGTCAAGTCTAAATTACTCATTTCTTCTTGGATATTGTCAATATTGTCAGGGATTTCCACACAAGCTGCACCATCTTCATTCACATCAAACCAGTCTAGTTTATTTCCGTTTACCTCCTGCTTTTCATAAACAATAGGTGCATCTTCTTTTACTGGTTCAATATCCTTGGGTGCATCAAACTGCAAATTGATTTTCTCCTCTTTTTGCTTCAAAATATCCAATGCCTGTTCCAGATAAACAATTTCTGTTGTGTCAATTTCAGCTAAAATTTGGTTGTGAATTTCTTGGCGTTCCCTTTCCAATATATCTCGGACCTGGAAAAAATTATTTGTTAGGTTTCTAGTACCTTCAAAAATAAGAACCATGCTTTTTTATGAATACCTGTTGTTTACTTGCTGTAAACAGTTTAGCATATGGAGCTTTATGAATCTGATCCATTGGCAGAATTTGACTGGTATTGCATTCTGTTACACAACCTCGAGTTGGAGCTACCTCAACAGTAGTAGATCCTCTCAAACGACGAACAAGCTTCATTGTTACCTTGAATTAAACAAGAAATAGTCTTCATTATCTCCCTATTTTAAATTATTCTTTGTTGTTTTATTATTAGTTTCATTGCACTTATATATTTTTAATTCTATCTGTGGGGCTTTTTGTTTTTTTTTAGTTTTTATTTAGATGTCAGCCACTGTAAGCCCCCAAATAAACATAAATAAATAATGTTGTACACTTGGGTTGAACACAAGCTAGATAGACTGTACTTGTGCATGGCAATTTAAATTGTTGAACATTGAGCTACCTCTTCAGCTGGGGATTCCCATTGCACCATCCTAGTAGGTTTCATATCGTTGACATTTAGTGGTGTGGCACAAACAGGGCAAGGTGGAGCATGTGTGTCCCTGGCAGCTGCATAGTGCAGTGCACATGCCCAGCAATGCACATGACCACAAAGACCTGCACGACCAGCAGCTGGGGCTCCTAGACAAATGGGGCACTCCGATTTACCAGGACTACGAACTACCTGCAAACATCACATGACATTGAATAATTTGTTACAAACTCGCTTATTAAAGTTTATCAATACACTTACAATCTCCTCTATTTGATTCCAATTCAAAGGCATATCTGGATCCAATATATTTGCTTTGTAGTCTCCATCTTCTTTAACCACAAATTGGCAGCTAAAATCAAATTTTAAAATTCTTATTAACAGTTTCGCTATTTAAAAATAAATACTTGTACTGTACTCACTAAGCTCTGAGATATAGATCTTGATCAAGACGGCGCATCCTAAATTGAGGTCGCCGTGGTGGTGGAGCTCTGCCTCCACGCAACTGATCCTGTGGTGCAGCTCTACTTGGATACATGAAGTTTAGCAAATGATTCAAGTTTTGCTTTTTGCTTCCAGGCACAAACACAGAGCCAATCTCTGGTTCATCTTCATCTCCATTTACCCTGCAATAGCATATTAAACATTGAGCTTAAAATACCACTATTCTACAAAATATTTATTCATCAAATTGTATAAGTCCCTATACCTGGTGATCTCCGCTCCACCCATAGCAAGTCCAGGAGACCCACGAGCTCGTGGTCTCTTGTCAACTTGTCCTTTACTTCTCTGCGATGGTGCATTTTTTCGATAGGGTTCATTTTTGGGAACACTACCAGTACCTTCACGTTTCTTATTATTGCGGGGCAAAGGTTTATGCGTCAATTCTAAAATGATACATTTCTTTCAAGATATTACGTAAGTGTCGGTAATTTAGAAAATATAAACAAATGCATGCAATGACACTTGCTTTTTAGCTTAGTGACCTTCAAATTTACGGGACCCACCTGTATTTTTCTTACAGTCGACGGCCGAAGCCCTCGACTGTGATTGAGATGGTCGGTTTAAAGATTTCTTGTCCATTTTGGATTCCTCCAACATTCACAAAAGCAGCTGAGCGGGCTTCTCCGCAAGGAGATAACGAATTTGCGTACAGGGCAGACATCTTAGAAAGCCATGTTTATAACGCACAACAAAGAAAAATACTCTTCCTCTATAGTAATCTTTAAGCAAATATGATAGTAAGAGCGAAAACTTCAGTAATCACTAAAAAGGGAGTATAATTTACTCCCTTTTGCCGTTGTAAACGACCAATTTGGAAAACACCGAGGCACAACCTCGACTTCGCCACTCCAATATGGCGAACGAAATAATTGTTTCAGTCAGCCACACTTCCGTTTAACTGAAACAAAATCATCAGGAAAAATTACACATTGACATAATAAAATATCATTCTTATTACATAAACTAAAATAAAATCTAAACAAATTTTAAAAAATCATGCCTTTTCATTAATAATAGAGTATTTGATTTGACTTATTTTTTTTATTTTTACAAATTCTTCAAAGCTAACTGGCCAGCATACCGAAAAAATTTACATAATATATAAATCAAATTAAAATATTATTTATAATATCTTTTTCCAAATCTGTATATAATTACATAAATCGTCTTGAAGAACTTATTTATTGAGTAAAATTAAAAAATAAACATGACGGTATTGAATATTTCAATGGAGGATGTAAATTAATAGGAATCATATTATGCAATTCGTGGCTTTTAAAAAAAGAAATGGAAAGGCGGGAAATCTAAAAACTTTTTCATCTCTTTAGGTATTTTTTATCTAGATTCTGTTAGGTCACATTCATTTTTTATTAAAATGGATCACATTAAATTACCAACTGAAAAAGCTTGTGAGCCTGAAGAAGAAGCTTCGCAACCAACAGACCTTTCTCCTAAGGTATTTATTTTAATATTCATTTTTGTATAAACATGGGGTATAATATTATATGTTTGTATAAAGGTAGATTTTTATAAAGTATTATTGTTATTTAAGATTTCAGCGAAAACCATGTCGAAATGTAGGATTAGATTTACTGATGACGTTGGATCTTCACCAATATCTTCGCAAAGAAGCAAGTAAGCAATCTCATAATATGCGTCTCAATAGAACTTTAGAGGTTACCGTTTAATTGATCATTACTTACTTAGTTTTAAAGATGTGTTGAGTCAGCCTCCGCCAACAATGACTCATCGGCAACGCCTGAAATGGCTACAAGAACGCCGAACGGAAGGGCTCTGGGTACAATGTGATTCCTGTGATTCGTGGAGATACATTCCTCATGTGATTGATAGTCATGACTTACCAAAAATATGGTATTGCAGTATGAACCCTGGTAAGAGTAACAACTATGTTGACTGTCTCTGGTATTCCCTAATTTTTCTATATCAAATAGTAGGTATGTAGTAAAGTCGCAATATTCTGTTAAATAGTTACCTATGTTTATACATGAACTCCTGAACTGTGTGTAGTTATACAATTTTTGAGATTTTACATTGTTTTTTTTTTAAATGCATTTGGGAGAGATTCTCTTCAATAAGGTTACAATACAATAATACATTTGGTAGATCCAAACTATGCCAATTGTTTTGTGCCTGAAGTTGCTCTACATATTCGCGATGAAGAAGATTTAATCCACGCTGAATATTCAGCGGGTTCAGTTGTATGGGCGCGGCTAGTTGGATGGCCATGGTGGCCAGCTATGGTAGATGACTGCCCGGACACTGAGCAGTTCTATTGGCTAGATGGGCTCTCAGATATACCTGTTAGTAAAAATATGCAAGATACTACCCTGCCATAAACCCACAAAACTTAACTGTAATTGTATTTTTATTGCAGACTTATTACAATGTAGTGTTCTTTGACTCACAAGCTGTAACTAGAGCTTGGGTTGCTCCTGCAAATATTAAACCATTTGGTGCTAATAAAAAACTTATTCAAGTATCAAAGGAGAAAAAATATAAAAAGCGCTTAGATTTTGCAGTCAAACAAGCGAATGAAGCTAATTCCTTATCTTTGTCAAACCGTTTAGTAAAATTTAGTTTTCTTGCAAGGTTTAAAGGTAACATCATAAGTCCCAGAAAGATTAAAAGGAAAGATTTAAAAAAACATCAGTCTGCACTGAAAAGAAAATTTAATGTGGAATTTCCATTATATTCTTCTGATTCTGACAATGATAGCAAGACAACTAAATTGACTAAGAGGAAAGAAAACGGAAACAATAAGAAAATGATCAACACACATTCCAAAAAAAATGTTTCTGAGGCCAGTTGTACAAAGAAACAAAACATTGCTAGTCCACATAGTGCTAATGAAGAATCTACGAATAAGTCAGCTCATGCTATTCCAGACTCACTTATTGACACAGTTCAAAATTCCACTGAAGGTGTTTTGGTGGAACTAAATTCAACTTCTGTACAAGTTGGTAATACAAATAGTATTTCTACCACTAGTGATATTACATCAGCAGTAGACAATGGTATTTATTAAAATCTATTTACACTACACTGGCTGTTTATAAGTGGTTTTAAAAAAATATATGTATATATTTTCAGACACATCAGCTACATACATTCCAGATACCCAACCACAAAGTGAGACTGTAGTTGACTTGAAAGAAACTTTGGATCCTATTGCTTCACCAAGTAGTGATGATTTTGACTTTTAGTTTATATTTTGATTTTCCTATATCTTAATAATTTACAACTTAAAGTGCATGATTAGCATGACATTTTTGTGTATTTTTTTGTTAATTCTTAATTCAAAGTTTTCATAGGTAATTAAAAAATAAAATATAAATTTATATTTTATTCTATTTTATTGATATTAATAGTAACAGTTTACGTAAGTACTATATATTCTTTTAATTTATAAACTTATAGATTTCACAATTTTGTAAAAAAATAAGTTTTGCAATCAGTCATCATCCATTATGACTATTATGTTCAAACTATAATATCATTGTTAAGATAACATTCTCTCTATATTTATAGTTACATCAGTTTTGTCAAAGTCCTTTACAGCTGCTTCTAGCTTCTTCCTTTCATCTTCAGTCTTGAGCTTACTCCACACTGTGTCTAAGTATGATCGTTGATGCTTCTGTATGAATTTAAAACTGTGCTTCAGAGTGGCACTAATATGTAGTGTTTTCAAAACAACATCCAATGCACCAATTTTATTTATAAATGGTAAAGAACTAGTTATAAACTGATGAGGGCCATGCCTTACCCTTATTATAGCTATTCTAGTATTTTCATTACAGTATTTTGTTAGAAATCCATTTCGCACTGCTGCTGATCCAAAGTCTCCATATAACTGTTGAATTTTATGCAAAACTGTGTCATTTAATATTTTAGATTTCAACGTGATCGGTTTATTATCTGGGATCATTGGAGAACTTAACTCCACCGTTATATACCTTGAAACAAAAACATTTCTGAAAATACATCTAATAGGTTACTAAAGCAAATATATAAATAAAAGCTGAACCACGTACCTATTCTTAAACCTCACCATTCTCCGTATTTAGTTTTTTAATTAGTATTTTTTTTTAAATATATGTATAAAAGAAACTAATCTTAAACTTAATCAAGCAAAGCAAGCAAAGAAAGAATCGGAACTAAAACAAAACAAATCAATCAAACTTTGATTGACAATGAAAAATTGAAGTGCCGAATTGCTTGCTCTTTTTTTTTTGCACAAACAAGTAAAAGTTTTCACAAACTTTACAAAATAACTATCGGTTTTTTTTTACATAAAGTTAGTAGAATGAGCATTTATTTATTTATCATTTATTGAGATGTTTTCTCGCTGAGAAGGTTATCTTGGTTAGTTTCAGACTTGTTTTGTTTGTAGTGAATGACTTTATTATCCAACGAGTCAAGGACACTCATAACAAAGCTGAATGAAACTCCACTCATAACGTGTACGTTGTTGGATGTGTGTGTAGATTTATACAAAAATAACTTCTACCAGAACAAGTAACTAAGTAGTTTATATATTTAAGTAAAGTTTCCTAACATATTGGACAAGTAGGTAAGTTAAATATAAAATATAGTTTAGTTACATTTTTAATCAGTGATAGGTGACGTTAAACATTTTACGACTATTACACAAGTTCGTTCTTGTATTTATTCTCCTGGGCTTCGTGAACTGTTTTTTTTATTAACTAATAAGTCTTGTGGGTTTTGATAAGTACAATTAATTAAAGCTGTTAAAAACAGGGTACTTATTATAAATAAAATAAAGTTTAATTAATTTTTACTTTAACGACAATGTTCTTAAGTTACGAGTACATATATGGTAGGGAATACAAATGGTTTTCATTTAGATGTATATTAAGTTAAGTTGAGCTATTTTTAAAAAATGCTACAGTAAAGTACACTTCTTTTAAAATTAGTTCGCGTCTATTTCATGCGTTTTTGCTTTGTAATTTATACATTTTACTTTAAGTTTACACCAGTTTTAGTTTATAAATAGTGTTTTTTGAATAGGTATTAAATGTTTTATATACTTTAAATCATTTTTTAATTTACGACCTCTGTGGTGCAGCGGTATACATACCGGACTGCTAAGCGGATGGTTCCGGGTTAGATCCCCGTGTCAGACAGTGTAATGGACACGAAATATCCAATTGCGGACGCCTAAACATTATTTATAGTTATAGGCAGGATATTCACAACCAGACAGAGGCTTTATTTGCTGCTGATTAAATGAATCAGTTACGAATATTCAAATAAAAGATGAAAAAATATATATTTAAAAATACACACTTTGAAAATAGTCCCTAACTGAGTACTTGGCCCGTGTTCATAATAGGTATACTTGCCTTAGTCACATCCATAATATTTTGGTAGGGACCTGACTTCATTACATAACAAAAAGCAAAGTTCCTAATCGTGTCTGTTTGTGTATCTTCCGAAACACATCGGATTTATATGCGATTTCGTCACCTTTAAGTACCTAATTGTTTCAATTAAATTAAAAATGAAAATAAAATGAGAAAAATTTTGATAGCTTTCTAAAATTAAATATTTCTTCGGGTCTCTAGTCTAATATGTATCCTACCCTACAGCTTTAATTTTTGGTCTGCAAATAATAAAAAGTTTTTTTTTAGAATGGATGAAACATATTTTATAGGCGTTGATGTGGGTTCTGGAAGTGTAAGAGCTGCATTAGTTAATGAACATGGGAAAATTCTAATAACTTCGGTTCAAGTTATTCAGACATGGAAGCCCAAAACAGATTTTTATGAACAATCATCAAATGATATTTGGGATTGCTGCTTGTGTGTCATAAAAGTATAATTGATTAAATTATTTAATTTCATAGCGGCTATTATTACTATGTTTTGTAAGACACCCTTTACCATTGTGTCGCGTTCAAAAGTGATCATTTATTTACTTTTCAATTGCATATCATTTCTTTGCACTTCGTTGTATAAATTGAATTGTTTGTATAATAACATAACATTGTATGATACACTAAGTATTATTGAATGTGTTTTTGCGGGTTTTTATTTAAAAACAAACGAGTGCTCGTCGTCTAGTAATTAACGAAGTAAACTGTTGTCAATTGGCCCTTGAACTGGAGCTAGTAGTGGTGACGGGTGTCTTCTCTATACATATTAACGGTAGCTAATAAGTTTATAAAGTTTATAATATTATAAATGTAAAAATGATTTTTATTAATCAAAAAAAAATTTTTAGGATGTCATCAAGAACGTTGATCCAAACAAAGTGAAAGGATTAGGTTTTGATGCTACTTGTTCGCTAGTTGCTCTCGATAAAAACGGCGACCCGATGGCAGTTAATGAAGATAAAAACAATGAGAAAAATATAATAATGTGGATGGATCATAGAGCCCAAGCTGAAGCAGATTTAATTAATAAAACCAATCACGATGTATTAAAGTATGTCGGTGGTAAAGTAAGCTTAGAAATGGAGATGCCTAAACTTTTATGGCTCAAAAAACATCTACCATGTGCATGGTCTGAGTATGGACACTTTTTTGATCTACCAGACTTTTTAACATGGAAGGCGACTGGAAGTTTAAGTCGATCTTTGTGTTCTTTGGTTTGCAAATGGAATTATGAATGCTCTGAAGATGGGAAAATAGGTTGGAATTTAGATTTTCTCAAAGAAATTGGTTTGAGTGATTTAGCCGATTACGATTATAAAAAAATTGGAAGCAAAGTGTTAATGCCTGGAGAATGTTGTGGTGGCCTCACTGAAGAAATTGCTGGTAGGCTTGGATTAAATTCTGGTATACCAGTTGGTGCATCAATTATCGATGCTCATGCTGGAGGTCTGGGTATGATTGGTGTCAAGGGAATGAGTATAGATAAGTGCAAAAATACTAGATTGAGCCTTATTTGTGGAACTTCCACTTGTCATATGGCAGTTAATGAAAAACCTATACGAGCGACAGGTATATGGGGACCATACTACAGTGCAATGGTACCTAACATGTGGCTTAATGAAGCAGGTCAAAGTGCTTCAGGAATGTTACTTGATCACATAATTTCAAGCCATCCTGCTGGCATTAACCTTTTGAAAGTTCACGAAGCTGGCGAGTAAGTATTAGATTTTTTTTTATCTATGTTTAATATCCTACTAATATAATTATTTTGATGAAACTTTACAGTAATATAGGTTATACATGAGAATAACATAAAGGGTACTTTTTACCGCGGGAAAACTTATTCCCCCGGGAAACCGACTTCCACGCGAACAGAGTCGCGGGCGGCCACTAGTAAACCAATATATATTAACTACACAATCGTTTTTATTTTTAGAATTCGGTGCTACCTAAGGAAACTGCTTGCTAAAATGGCAACTGAAGCGGGCCTTACAAATATAGCATTTTTATCAAAAGATTTTCATGTTTATCCTGATTTTCGTGGTAACAGATCACCATTAGCTGATCCTTTAATGAACGGAATGATTTGTGGTTTAACTATAGACATGAAATCTGATGAAAATTTAGCTTTGTTATATCTTGCGACTCTTCAAGGTTTATCGGTAAGTGTACATACATTTTGTACATAAAGTATGTGACTTTAAAAATGTATATAAAATTACATGCAATTAATTACAGTATGGGACACGACATATTATGGAAACGATGGTACAGTCGGGATATACCGAGTTCAAATCTTTACTTGCTTGTGGTGGTATAACAAAAGATCCGTTGTTTGTACAAATGCAAGCAGACTCTGTTGGTCTTCCTCTTCTAATACCTAATGAGAAAGAATCCGTTCTTCTAGGATCAGCAATTCTTGGGGCATGTGCATCTAAATACTTTAGTTGTATGGATGAGGCTATTGAATCTATGGCTGGAACAGCTGAAGTAATACAACCAAATCCTACATCTAAATCCTATCATGATAAAAAGTATAAAGTTTTTATTAAAATGCTTCAAGATCAACTATATTATAGGTCAACTATGTGTTAATTTTTTCTCAAGAATATTTTATCCTTAATATCGCTTTTTTAATGATATAAAAAGATATATATTTACTGAATAAATCTTAGTTTTACATTTTATTGATTTTATATTTTATAAAAGGCCTATCAAATGGGCCATAACAGGCGATTTCGGAATTTCAGGTAAGATGCTGTACAATCGTAACTACCTATATCTTGGCGTTCTATTAGACCTCGCAAATAAAATTGTATTTCCACCTCTTAAATTATTAAATGTTTATTAGATGTACCTATAGACTGTGAGTGATCACTTTGTAATACAAATGCGCGATGGAATGAATGAACGGATGGAATGAATGTTTAATGAACGGACTCGTTGAATCAACCGTCTACGTCCATTAGAAGTTTCGACTGGAAACGGCGGGAAAATTCGACGCGTTCGGACGTAGTTTTTTCTTGTTAATTTATTTAATTCACTTAAATTGTGATCAGAGTGGTTTTAGTTAGTTAATTGTGTTTATTTATGTTTAGTAATTATATTTTTATGTAGTTTATGTAATCTCACCTCACATTTGGTAAGTTTTTTGTATTTTCTATAGAGTAGTAGTTGGTCATGAATGAACCTCCTCCTCCTGCAGCGGCCTCCAGGTTGCTTATAATATAACTATAAACTCAGGTAATGAGTCTGGAATGGACACGGACGGCTCATTTATAAGCGTATCAGGGAAAAAGAGGCGTGTACTAAGTGGTTCCAAAGTTTGCCGCCATTGTAACAAAAAACGACGCAAATCTGGATCGGGCAAACATACTGATCAAAACTGCGCTTGTTTGGAAAACGATCTCACTACAATTTCTTCTCAATCTACTGCACCAAACGCAACACCTCAGTTATCTAATATTACCCAACCCCAGTCACTTACCACACAGCAAAACCATAATACTCATCAAAATGTATATGAACCGTTAACTAGAAAAGAATATGTTTCTTCAGATGCAGCTCCTTATTTAGTTCATGTCCAAAAAATAACTACTTCTCTAAATGATGGCTCCACACTTCACCCAATAACTTTCGGTGGATTTTTAAAAGACCACTCTATTCATAATATTGTTAATGGTAGTGTCAAAAGAATAGGGCGTAACAGGATTGCAGTCAGCTTTTCCAAATACTCTGATGCAAACAATTTCATTTCACATCCGAGCTTACTTAAAGAAAATCTAAAAGCATTTATACCTACATGCAATGTCTCACGAATGGGTATAATAAGAGGAATACCTACTGACCTGTCTCCAGAACAAATAATACAGAAGGTTTCAGTACCTATTGGCTGTGGAAACATTCTTAAAGCTAGGAGGCTTAACTATAAAGTGTTTGTTGATGGTAGTCCAACATGGCAACCATCGCAAACTGTAGTACTAACTTTTGATGGTCAGATCTTACCTACTCGCCTACATATTACTTTTAATACCATTCCTTGCGAACTATATGTATTCCCAACAGTTCAATGTTATAACTGCTGTAGATTCGGGCACACAAAATTGCAATGCCGGTCAAAGCCCAAATGTTATAAATGTGGTCAGGACCACAGAGGCGACACCTGTAATATTGAAGAAGATGAAGCAGTTTGCTGTTTGTGTTCTGGACATCACTTTGCAACTAGCAAGGAATGTCCTGAATTAAACAGACAAAAGGCTATCAAACTTTCTATGGCCACACAATGTATTACATATTTTGAGGCAATCAAACTACATCCACAGGTTTCAAAATCATATAAAGATATATTAATAGGGAAAACTATAAACAATAATAACACAAATAGAACTAGGTCTTTACATACTGTTCCTGAAAATAATACTATTTCATACAAAAAAACAGTTTTTCTTAAGCCCAAAACTCCAAAATTTGTTGATAAAGGTTATGATCAATCAGCACATAACAAAATAATTGAGGGTCACAATGTCCCTTCTTCCACTAAAGGTACTGTTATTAACTCTGATTTCGACTTTAGCTTTGACAAAATTAATGAACTTGTAACTTTCCTTTTTAATATGTACAATCAATTTAAATTTATGATACCGTCCAACGTTGCTTCTTTAATAGACCAACTACAAGATTTCTTTTATAAATTCAAACATGGATCAAATCATCCAGTGGAATTGCAGGAGCATAAGTAATAAAAAAAGTGACCTTATATATCTAATTAATAAGTTTTCTCCTATTATTGTTTCACTTTCTGAGACCTGGCTTGTACCAGGCTCCCTTTTCCGGGTTCCTGGTTATTCTTGTGTCAGAGAGGATAGAGTAGACGGATATGCTGGTGTTGCTTTACTTGTTAAGAATAATATTGTTTACAAATTAGTCACAATTCCTAACCACTCTGCAGAATTAAATATAATTGCATTACAAATAAATAAAATAGTCTATGTTTCCATCTATGTACCAAAATTAAACAATTATATTCTAACAGAAATCAGTAACATAATTTCTAATTTACCTAAACCATTTGTAATACTTGGTGACTTAAATTCACATCACCCTTGCTGGGGCTGTCCAGTAATAAAGCAACATGGTGCCGAACTACTAGAAGTCCTTGATATACACAACCTTTGTTTGCTAAATACAGGGAAACCTACTAGATTAACAGGGCCTTTAGAAAATATCAGTGCTGTTGACCTAACCATATGTACACCTGATTTGGCTTCAGTGTTTGACTGGAACCCATTAGAGTCATCTTTTGGGAGTGACCATTTTCCTATTTTATTAACATCATCATTAAAACGCATTTCAATACCAAAGCATAACCGAACTTCAACTCGTAAATACCAGGTAAACAACAATAGTGATTGGCATTTGTTTTCACAGAAGGTTACTGATAAAGTCAAACATCTACCTAGAGTTTGTCATGGCTTGGAAAACGAAAGCTCTGATTTGTTCAAAAATGCATTAATAGATGGCGCTGATGCAACTTTTCCTATTAAAAAAAAGTACTCTTTTAATAAAATCTCAACTCCACCTTGGTGGGACCGAGACTGCACAGACGCTATTAAAAAAAGGAAAGAAGCGGAAAAAAACTATTGCAATTATATGTCTGCCGAAAATTTTAAAACTTATACAGATGTAGCTAAAAAAACAAAAAAGTTATTAAAAAATAAAAAACGAGAAGGTTGGAAACAGTTTTGTTCTTCTATGTCTCCAAATACCCCTCTTTCCTTAGTATGGCGTAATGTCAAGCGATTTAGATCTGCCTTTAATGAAAGATCAAACATCACCATGAGCCCTGAATTAGGTAACGCATTTATGGATCATCTTGCGCCACCATTCGTTGAAGAAAATTTGATTTCAACTCGTTTTGATGCCAAAAACCCTTATGAAGGAGGAAATTATGAAAACTTAAATTCCCCATTCAATTATTATGAGCTCAAGGGATTTATATCCAAACTTAAAGATTCAGCCCCAGGACTGGATCATATTCCATATTCTTTTTTTCAAAACCTAGACAAACCGTCTCTTATATACTATCTAGACTTAGTTAATTCTGTATTCATTACTGGTAATATTCCTATTTCATGGAGATCACAACTTGTTATCCCGATACTAAAACCTAACAAAGATAAATCTGATCCATCGTCATATCGCCCTATTGTTCTTGCTTCTGTTCTTTCTAAAATAGCTGAAGGTTTGGTCAAAGTCCGCCTTGAATGGTTTCTAGAACATAACAACCTCTTAGCTCCGTCTCAATTTGGTTTTAGGAAAAGCAGAAGCATTATGGATAATTTGTCTATATTCACCAACGAAATACGTTTAGCCTTTAGTAAAAATGAGACAACAGTTGCAGCTTTTCTAGATATTAATTCCGCTTATGACAATGTAATTCCATCCATACTTAGAAACAAAATGATTGAACTTAAAATACCAATACGGATTGTAAACTTAGTCATTAATTTAATATCAGAGAGGTTTATTACTTTAAATGTAGGTGATGACTTTTCTATTAATCGAACTATATGGAAGGGCCTTCCACAAGGATCTGTTTTAAGTCCTTTATTATATAATATCTATACATATGACATTGAATCAAATATCCCAAAAGAATGTAAATTATTGCAGTATGCGGATGATCTATTACTTTATGCTACTGATTCCAGTGCCTTTCTAGCCCATACTTTCCTAGCCCGTGGTTTGAACAAACTGAATAAGTATGTACGACTAAACGGCTCTAACTTTTCTATATCCAAATGTTGTATAGTTTTCTTTTCTCGCTCTCGGTCCCAACCATATTTACCAATATATATTGATAACGAAAAGGTTGATTGTCTTACCCAAGCTAAATATTTAGGTATTATTTTAGACTCAAAGTTATCATTCTTACCACATTGTAACTATGTAGAAAAAAAATGCGAAGCTTCTCTAAATGTTATAAGATGTCTCACTGGTGTATGGTGGGGTGCTCACCCTTCTACACTAAAGCTTATATATAATGCTTTAATAAGAAGTATTTTAGATTTATGTTCTTTCCTTTTTGAACCTTGTTCATCTGCTGCACTTAAAAAATTAGATCGTATACAATCCAAAGCTTTAAGAATTATTTTAGGAGCAATGAGGTCTTCTCCTATTAATGCAATGCAAGTCGAATGTGCAGAGCCTCCACTTAATTTAAGACGACAGTATCTGTCTGATAGATTTTTATTTCGATGCACACAAATAACTAATCACCCTTTAACAGAGAGTATCAAAAACCTTAATAACTTATTATATACCAATTATTGGTCACGTAAACAGCTTCCTTGTCTAGTCGTTAGTTTTAAAAGACTTCTTAAAATAAAAGCTCCCACTTCCAGCGAAAAACATTTACCTATTTTCACAACCTTGTTTGAGGCATTAACATTTGAAATCGATGTTACTCTAAATATAGATATTTTAAAAAATGATTCTTCAGCTAATGAAAAGTTTTCTTACTATCTTCAGGCACTACCAACAAATTCAAATTTTATCTTCACTGATGCGTCCAAGCATAATGACTGTTCATGTGTAGGTGTTGCATTCTACCATACACAGTACAAGATTTTTCAACAAATTAAATTGCCCCCTGAATCATCTATTTTCACTGGTGAATGTTTTGCAATTCTCAAGGCTTTAGAATACATTAAACTTGCAAGATTAAAAGATACAGTAATATTTTGTGACTCAAAAAGTGCTCTCCAAGCTTTGAATAAATATTCCTTTAAAGATAGTACAATGTCCCCACTCATAGTTAAATCAAAACAAATTTTGTATGAATGCATGTTACTTGGTTATAACATAAGTTTTGTCTGGATACCCAGTCACAGCGGAATCAAGTGTAATGATAAGGTTGACGTACTTGCAAAAGCTGCGGTGGAGTGTGGAGATCTTGTTCCATACCATAATTTCAGCTGTGATCTCTTAGCTTTGTCTAGTATTTATCTCCAGGATTCTTGGAATAAATATTGGACAACAACAAGCTCGTCAAAAGGAAGATATCTTTTTAACATTCAACCATTTATTTGTAAATTACCATGGTTTGCGAAGATGGGGTTGGGTAAATCTGCTACAAGTATGATCACCCGTATGCGTTTAGGTCATGTCTGTACCAATGAACATCTAATGCGGCTCGGCATTGTGCAGACGCCGTGTTGTTCATGTGGTGCTTTACATAGTGTAAATCATATCTTTTTCCAATGCCCTTTGTATGAACGATCCGATTTTCTTCTGTCTTTGATTCATTTGAAAGTCCCTCTACCCACGTCCATACCTGTCCTCTTATCAACCACTAATATACATATTTATCAATTACTATCTACCTTTCTGATGAACAATAATATAAAAATTTAATATACTATGCTTAGTTTTATGAAATATTGATAATTACTGTGTATTATAAGTATAAATCTATTTCCAACCTTTCTGATCCTTTATCCCTCTCCCGCGCCCGTATTTTTTTTTATAAATTGTATTTCCCTATGTTTTAACTCTAAGTAAAACAAATCTTTACTTGACACTGGCGTAATGCGCTAACTGTGCCAACGCCATTGAATAAATAAAAAAAAAAAAAAAAAAAAGTTTCGACTGGACCACCGTTCACCGATCGACTAGTCGAATTTGTAGACGGCTAGACGAAAGAGTCGAATCGTTTGTATCAAGTTGCACCGCGACGGTTAACACTTCAACGTAGACGGTTAGCACTTTTCATACTGGTTTTTTGACGCTCAAACTAATTTGAACTCTATAATTATTCCGTATTTTTATTGCCTTACCGTATTATTAGTACCGTATTTTTTACCGCGGGAAAACTTGTCATTCCCACGAAATTCATAAATAAAAAGGCACTTTGTAGTTGCGGCTACACTTATGGGAAATGCCGTAAATTACAGAGTTTACGTACATTTAATGTTAGCGTAGCCACCTTTAAAGTTAAAAGTAAAGTTACAATTATCGCGCTAATTTATACTTTCATGGGCATTGATGTTTTTAACAGTGTAGCCCCAGCATAATACCTACTATAGTAGTTTTTCTTTTCCAATGAGTATTTAACCAAATTGGCTAAGTACTCAAAGTTCTTTTTCGTACCCAGCGTTGGCACATTAAGGTATTTTTACGCCATTTTGGCGAAATAAATTCCACGGCGAAAAAGATGGCGAAAATAAATTGGATAAGATATTCGTAGCCGAAAACACAAATTTCAAGTAATAAAGTTACCTGAAGACGTTCTCGAGGCTGAAAGTGTGAAAGTTTTTTTTTTTTTTTTTTTTTATTATAAAAATACAGTCTCCACAGACTCGAGGTCCGTGTCTTTTTTTACAATTACAATTTTTCTTATTATTATAACAATTTAAATTATCTCCGCTTATATAAATAATATTAGTTTTTTGTTATAGCTACTTAAAGTTAATTGAATAAAATAAAGTTAAATAATTATACATACAAATATAAATGCAATGTTACTTATACATATACACTGTCTGTGCCGTTTGCGTTTATGAGTGTCTCAACCACGAATTTATCCCTATTTTTCATAGCCATCTTTAAGTTATAGTCTATGATTTTTGTGGTAGTTGCAGCCGTTGCTCGCCGAATGAATCTGCTGATCGCGTCATCACTGTTGTCTGTGTAGTACACACAGTCGAGGGCGTGACGCGAGACTGCGACGACGGCGTGTGGGACGCTGTCGTGCAGTTGCTGTTTTTCAACTGTTGTACGCATGATGACAACTGAGTCGCTACTTAATCCCTGAGCTTCGTGTATTGTTAGAAGGCGCGAACCTGTACCCGTCCCGTATCCCCTGCTCGACAGAGTTTCTTTTTCTGCCTGGGTGTGTACCAGGAATAGGGTGTTGGGCATGGTTGTTGGTATTTGCGCTCCTGAGTAGTGCCGAAGTTTTAGGGAGTGTACGACTCTTTGGGATGAGTATACGCCGCTGTATACCTCACTTAGGGCGTACGCTACATCCATTGGGTTTCTATGCGTACATAGCAGTTCTTGGCCGATGTTGGTCACGAGGGTTGGTCTGTTATACTTGAGCGGGAAAAGGTTCTCTCGATCGATGTAAGGTAGTTGGTTAGTGTCGCCAATCAGGAGGACTTCGTCCGCTTCTGCGAGACGTGCAGCCATAACTAAAGCACCAAAGTGGTTCATCAGGGCCTCGTCTACGATGAGACGTTTGCTAGGCTTCCTGAAGCCGTTCACTAAGATGGATGCCAGCGTGCGTACTCTAGTTTTAGCATCTGCTCCTACTCGGTTGGCTAACCTTTCCCTAAGATCTTTTGCTGCCTCAGTTGTAGTAGTGACTATAATGTCACTTTTGGCATGAAAATTGCTGACAACCCATGACGTTTTTCCACAGCCTGGAACACCGTTGACCCACTGTATGCTCGGGGTTTTGTATGACGTTGTCTCTGAGATGGTTTTTGCCATTTCGAGGATTCGGTCATCGAGCATTATTTCTGTACATCGCGCTGTTACTACGATGGGGTCATTGGGTGGAGCCTGGAATTTGACTGATTCGTCGCTTGTTAAGGCTTTGTTGAGAGCCACGAATCCCTTGGTTGCACAATATGCTGCCATATGGCCTTTAACGTTACCTCCCCGTAATACTGTTGAGGTGTTGTTATCGTATATGGCAGCTTCTGCTTCTTCGAGGATCGCCGTCAAAAACCTTTCATTTCCTTGATGGAATGTTTTGATGATGTTTTCGCAGTTTAAGGTGTTTACTGCTATAGTGGCTTTTGTTATGGCAAAAAACTCTTGGAAGGCATTTTCTAGGTGATCCCTTGGTTCTTTGGCCTCTTTTAGGTTGGGTGGTTTTACTTGGCCTTTGTCAGCTCTTGTTCGCTTAGAGCGGTTTGCTGGCAGGCTTTTTTCTGCAAAAGATCTGGTTTCGATAAGTCGTTTTCCCGCTTTTATGTTGTGTAATCTTTTCATTGCGAATTTAGGAATGCTCCGGGCCGCGGCTCCTATTGCGCTAAGGATGGAGGTTGCAACGCTTGTTTTGTTGCCAGCTTCTCCCTGTCTTGTGGCAGCTTGTTCTGCGGCCGTTTTCTGCTGGAGGCGTTCGGCACCACTTAGTGATGGACTAACTACCGGGTGTCCCCAAGCATCCTGGGGCTGGGTGGGAGTCGTCGTTGGATTAACTCGTTGCCTGAGGAAGTTAAGGTTTTCACCTCTGTCTTCATAGACAATCACCTCGTGTTTTTCTGAGGCTTTTATGCATCCATTTCGATCGGCGACCGTACCCTTTTCGTAGGTGACAGACATAGCGTCCACACTAATTTTCTTAGGGTTGCCTTCTGTTGCTTCTCCAAATTTGGCTAAAACTTGCGATGCTTGAGTAAAGGGCGTTACTTCTTCGTTCCACTCAAATAGAACGATCGTTTTGTTCCTAGTTTGGATCAAACGGCATCGCCTGCTATTGATTTCTCTTGTGGATAACGCGTCGTAAACCCTTCGTCTCATGCATGCTCTAAAGTTGCTGCCATTCAGGAGGAGCGCTAGACCTGGTGAGATGTCTACAAATCGGGCCCTAACGTTGCAGAAGCTTATTCCTAATCGCTCTGAATTGTCGTCCATGAATAAAGCGACACCGCGAACCCTGATTCCAGGTTCGCCAGCTTCTGCGTACATCAGTAGTTGTTCTTCTGATGTACGGGGATGGACGATATTATGGAGTGGTCTAGGGTGCATGATCTGTGTCTGATTTTGTGTACTGTGAGTTGTGGTGTTTGAACTGTGTCTTTTTGCTGCAGAGCGGAAGGCTTTCTCGATAAATTCTAGAAGCAGAGGGCGTTTGTAATTGTCCGCAAAAACCTTGTGCAACTGATCTTCTGTCAACGTCGTGTCGATCTCGTGCTCTAGATCTAGCCTAGTTGTCTGGTAACGCGGGCAATCCAGGATAATATGCCAGACTGACTCGATTTTGTCGGGGTCACATTCACATGCTGGACTGTCTATCAGATGGAATCGATGTAAATATTCCCCTATTCCTCCATGTCCCGTCAAGGCTTGCACGTGTACGGGTGTCAACTTTGTGTTTCTTACTATTCGGTACGCCTTGTCAACATCCGGAAGAAATTTCTTAGTGACGGAGCCCGTGCTGGAGGTTTCGTACCTGCTTTGCCATATGCGTACAGATTCCTCTCTGATCTTTTTCTTGACGAATGATATGGGGGTTTTATCATATTCTGGTTCTTTATCCTGGCTTAGGGCTGCTTGTTTTGCAAGTTCGTCAGCTCTTTCGTTGCCTTTTGTTCCTACGTGCGCTCTCAGCCAAAAGAACCTGATGTCTCTACCTTCTGCTCTGATTCTTCTGATATCTTCCTTAAGCTCCTTCGTCAGAGGATGGTCTGTGCGAGGATTGCTCAGGATATCCAGTGACGATTTTGTGAAAGTTTCAAACTTATAGAATAAGTAAAAAATGTGTTTTTAATGATTATTATATTAATTAATTTTGGGGATATATAGTTTAAAATAGGCAAAAGAAAAAACGTTCAAATCATACTAAACAATTTACTTTTTTCAATTTTTTTCTAAATCAAGATAGTTGATTTTCTTTAAAACATCTACGTACCGTACGTAGTATCTCTGTGCGTTGTTTTTTAGCGTTGCCAGATTGGGGTATTTTTACGCCATTCTGGCAAAAAAATGTATTTTTTAAATTGGAATTATTTAGGGGAAATGGGTAAAAGGAAAAAAAATCATCAAAACAAATAATAAAAAAATATGATTTACTTTATGACCAAGAAAAGCATATCTATATCGAAGAATAGTATATTTCATTATAAGTGTGGAAAGGCTGTCATTGCAACGAGTTCCGACAAATGTCTATCGGAGCCGAGGCACAGCCGAAGGCGAGGGTTAATAGGCGGAACGAGGTGCAATGACGGCACGGTGCAAGGTTGCGGACCCGTGTACTGAACGATTATTTTTAATACAGTTGCAAAAAAAATGAAGCAACTTAATAAAATAATAAAAAAACTATTTGCTTTTTTCTCTTATTAATTGAAAATCATATTTCTTTAGTTTTATTGTATTTTTTTAATTTTGCTAGAACTAAATAATTATCGCATTTTACACACTAATACCATTACTTCAATATTTTTTCATTACAATAACGACATATTACATCTTTTTAAAAACGTTATTAAACCAGGAATATTTTGAAATCATTGGCCACTGTTGCTTTCATATTATTTTTTTACACCAGAGCTGTTCAAAGTTTCGCATCAAAAATATTTCTTCAGAAATTTTACACAAATCAAAAGTTTAACATTATTTTTTGAGAAAAATACTTTAGTTAGCTATTTTATTTGATAGTTATTCACTGTTGCGGTTAATATTAATTATTTTAGCACAGAAATAATAATAATAATAATGATTTGACCTCGTTACGAGTAAAAATATGAACACAGTCAAAAAAATATGAAGTTTTTTTTAAAGCGCCATATTTCTAGCAGTGTAAGGGTTATACTTTTTATCAATTATTTTTTAGGCTTGCCTTTAGTTCTACTATTAGCTCTTCAGAGCTTATCCATTGTTTCCTGGACACCCTGTATATTAACATGAATCATAAAAACTTCTTTGTTTTTTTTAGTAAAAACTTCATGGTTGGTTTCTTTGTAATAGACATTATTTTGAAAGTTGAGAAAGAAACGTGTGTAACAGCCCACATACATCCCGAAAGCTATAACGTCCATGCAATACGCCACTTTTTGAGCAACTGTATTCAAAATAATATTTCTTTTGTTATTGTTTCTAAATCAAGATTGGCGGTTTTTGATTCTAAAACGTATTTTTTTGGCATAAAAAAATATTGAATCTGGCGAAAATTTGAAAATTGTATTGACGTCTGTGGCTAAAAGAACTCGTTTCCAAGCCCGTAAAAATAAATATTAAAAAAAAAGGTAGGCTACCTATGTCTTCTTATCTTAGTCTGACTTCCGGTTTGCGCGCGGGAAAGATTGGAAGTTTTTTTTCGCTACTCTTAAATTTTTATTATAATATTATTGTTAAAAAGTGTAAATAAGTTGTATAAAGTATTCATTTCTTTTCTTAATTCATTTGTATAAATATTAAATAGAAAAAAAAGGTTTGGTAAGTGTCTTATAATGGCAAAACGTAAAAAGCGCAAGCCTGATAAGGATGGAACTGGAATGGAGTCTCCAGATTTTGAGTCTGCTGATTCTTCAGATTCCGATGACGGCAGTACTGAAGCTAACAAGTATGTGCCTTATTTTATTAATGATTATTCCCGGATGTAACCAGAAAGAGTAAGATTCACAAAACACAAATTTTGTAGTCTTCATAGAGTCTGTAGAAGAAAAGCAACCTATTGGTAACAGGGATTTGATTAGTTTGTCTAGTTGTCTTCGAAGATTCATCAAAGGAATCAAATACCTAAAAAATATAAACAAATTTAAAATAGGTATTTATTTTGAAAAGTCATCTTTGGCAAATGCCTTCCTTAATAATAAAACTTTTTTAAAAAATTACAAATTAAAAGCATTTATCCCTGCTGCTAACACAGAGGTAACAGGAATAATTAAAAATGTGCAAGAAGATTGGAGCAACAAAAAAATATTTGTAAATTTAGCAACTTCCAAAAAAGTTATTAGTGTAAGACGTTTTATGCGTAAAGATAAGGAAAGTGGTAAACTTGTCCCATTGAAAATTGTATCAATAACTTTTGCCTCCACTGATTTACCCGAACACATCGATTTAGGTTTTTGGAGACATCCAGTCTCTCAATATATTCCTCCTGTTAAGCAGTGTTTCAATTGTTTGAGATTCGGACATTTAGCAAAATTTTGTAAAAATTCGATCAAATGTTCCATATGTATGGGTGATCACTCATACAAAAACTGTACTCAATCACCGGATTTGGCAGTGTGCTATAACTGCAAAGGAAATCATGTTGGCATTTCTGTACAATGTCCACTGAAATTAAAAAAAATTCAAGAAAATAGAAATAAATATAATAATAAAAGGACATACGCAGATATTACTAACATGAAAGAATTCCCTAAATTAGGACAAAACAAAGAAAAAAGTAATGATGATTTCTTAAACATTATAACCAGAGATACTGATTCATTAAATCTTTTGATTGAATCAATAACTAAAATAATAACAATGAACAAACTTAATGATACCAACATTAATTCTAAAAACATTTTACATGTACTCAAGGAAACTTTCAGCAATAAAAAAACTAATATAATTAAGTAATGGACAAACTTAAAATTGTACAATGGAATGCTCAGAGTTTACCTTCTAAAAAGTATATTTTTCCACAATTTTTGTACAGTAATAACATACATATAGCAATTATTTGTGAAACTTGGTTTAAATCTCATCACTCTTTCCAATTAGCTGGTTACAATATTGTTCGTAATGACTGTGGTAATGATCATAATGGTGTAGCAATTTTAATTAGCAAAAATATTAAATATGAATTGATACCTACCACATTTGATGATTCACTTCAAAATATAGTTATTAGAATAAAAGTCAATGGTAAATTTATCACTATAGCATGTATTTATTCTCCAAAACAATTTTCAGGTTTCACTAAAATTAAATTTACAGAGTTCATTAACAAATTACCAAAACCATTGGTCATTTCAGGTGATTTTAATGCTTATCATACCATTTGGGGTTCGCATTCCATCAATCATCGAGGTAGAGAATTGTTAGATGCAATTTCAGACAGTGATGATCTTGTTCTTCTAAACAATGGTGATGCTACAACTGTTGGTAGTCACATTTGGAAGCCGAATGCTTTAGATCTTACAATGGTTAGTCCTTCTTTGGCGTTGAGTTGTAATTGGTATGTTTATGATGATCCAATGGGCAGTTATCATTTACCAACTATAACAGAAATAAGTCTAGATGTTTCATTTCATGACTTTGAATCTCAGCAAGTACGTCTTCCTTCCGTTGATAAACGTTTTAATCCCAGACTAGTTAACTGGGAATCTTTTAGTCTTATTTCAAATCAAAAGTTAGAAAGTTTTTGTATTGATTATTCTAGTCCACTAGAATCTTACTCAATTTTCAGCAAAATAATGTTGGAAGCAATTTACGAATCGTTTCCAACAAAAAATAAACAAAGAATTGTCAAAGTCAATAGTGTCAATCGTATAGGGCGCGTTCATAAATATAATTCTGTACCTTGGTGGAATGATAAATGTGCCACAGCTGTCAAAAATAGTAACGCTGCTTACAAAGTTTTTAAGCAAAATATGACTCTAGAGAACTATTTAAACTTAAAAAAATTGCAAGCAGTGAAAAAACTTATCATTAAAAGGGAAAAGTATGCTAGTTGGCAAGATTATTGTAGCAAGATAAATAGGTTGATGCCCATGTCAAGGGTCTGGGATACCATGCGTAAATTCAACAACAAATATTCTTCTACCGATAGTTCCATTGAAAACAGTTGGGTTAATGACTTCCTCTTAAAATACACTCCAGACTCTGCTCATTTTCCACCCTTTGTTTCTAAAGAACAGTTGAATAAATCAAATAGCTATTTAGTAGATCCATTTACGCTTAAAGAACTGCAGTCTGCAATTAAATCTCGTAAAGATACGTCTTCTGGTTTAGATGGCTTAAATTATAAAATGCTTCGCTTTCTCAATGAACAGAATCTCAAGAAACTGTTGGATGTTTTCAATTGTCTTTTCAAACACAATCTTATCCCCAAGGAGTGGAAAGAAGATTGCCTTATACCTATACTAAAACCAAATAAAAAAGCTGGAGATTTTAACTCATACCGACCCATAACTTTATCTTCATGCATTGGAAAAATATTTGAACAGTTAATAAAACAAAGATTAGAATTCTTTATCGAATCCAATAGTATTTTGCCCAATAATCAATATGGTTTTCGTAGGGGTACGTCAGCAAGAGAAAGTATATGTAACCTTTTACTAGATATTAAAACCGTCATAAGTGAAAAGCAATATCTTGCTTGTGCTTTCATAGATGTTGTAGGAGCATTCAATAATGTTGATTTGAGGATTTTGGCTAGTGTACTGTCTTCGTTAAATATACCAAATAAATTGGTTTCTTGGATTTTTGATTTTCTAAATGGTCGATCTACTTACGTTAAACATGACAATCATCTTTACGGACCTCGTTTGTCGTCCAGAGGTGTAAATCAGGGGGGTATATTAAGCCCTCTGTTATTCATATTGTATATACATAAAATAAATTTAATTTTAGGTACAAATGTAACAAGTTTGCAATTTGCTGATGATGTTGCAGTATATTGCTCAGGAAGTAATATTCAGTCGGTGAACTCAAACTTGAATATTGCTTTGAAGAAATTAAATAATTATTTTATTGATATAGGTTTATCTATAAGTGCTGATAAAAGCAATATTGTTATTTTCCACAGAAGTCGTATGAAAGTTAGCGATAATTTATGTTTCAGCATTGAAGGTACTGTAGTTCCCGTTGTTGAGAGTCACACATTTTTAGGAGTTATTTTTCATCAAAATCTGAACTTTAATACTTACATAAATAGGTTAACTGAACGTGCTCTAAAGGCTACGAATATGTTAAAATGTCTTGTTGGTAAAGATTGGGGTACAGATCCTAAAATTTTGTTAAATCTTTATAAAGCCTATGTACGAAGTCATTTTGAATATGCATTCTTTTGTTTTGCTTCACAAAAAGGAATAGTTGAGAAAATTGAAAAAGTCCAGAATAAAAATATGAGAATTATTCTTGGTGCAATGTCCTCATCTCCTATAAATTCTATGCAAATAGAAACAAACTTAATGCCAATAACTCTTAGATTTCAATATTTAAAATATAAATTTTTGATATTTCTAGCAACTAAAACCAAAAGCTCTTTATTAAGTAAGATACTAAAATGTGAGTCTTTTTTAAAAGAAGATGCAGCCTGTGTTATAGATGCAGTCAACAATGATAACATTTATAAAAACAATATTCTACCGTGTTACTCTGGCTCATATGGAAGTAAATTTCATAATATAAATATACTTATTTTTAAAGATTTAAAAGATAAATATGATTTCAACAGATACTTAGAGTCTTGGCAAGATTACAGGCAAATGTATACAGATGGTTCAAAAATAGGTGATTGTGTGTCATTAGCGGCATATGATATTAAGCTTAAAATTGGGCATGGATATCAATTATTCAAAAATTCTAGCATATACACGGCAGAGGCAAGTGCAATCTTATTTGCCTTAGATCTCATCGAAACGATGCTTTGTCATAATAAGAAATGGATAATCATAAGTGACTCAATGAGTGTATTAACGGCTTTAAACAATCCCAAGTTTTCATCTGATACCCTTCATATTTTGCATGACATTAGAGAAAAAATATATAATTTAGAAAGATTTCAAGGAGCAAGAATAATTTTGTTTTGGACTCCATCGCATGTTGGGGTTAAGGGTAACGATGAAGCAGACCGATTGGCGAAAATTATTACTAGTTCACAAATTAATGCACCAATTAAAAAAGTTAAAATTCCGTACACTGATTGTTTAAGTATAATTAAAAATAATATACAGAAAGAATGGTACAAACAATGGGAAGACTCATCCAATATTAAAGGAAAATGGTATCGTAGAATAAACAATACCATTGGTATCCCTTGGTTTAGCAAAAGAAAATTTGTATGTAGGAAATTCTATGTTACGCTTTGTCGTTTGAGAATTGGTCATGGTCATTTTGGGGAACATTTATTTAAAATTAAAATGGATGCTTCTGCTTCTTGTACGTTTTGTGGTTGTGATCTTCAATCTCTTAACCATATCATTTTTGATTGTCCACAGTTTGCTATTTATCGTATGGTTCTAATTGACCACTTTCTAGAAATTTATAAATCACCTCAAAATATCCCGCGCGAGATTGATGTTATTCTTAGAAACACCGAATGCTATGTTCCAATTTTTAATTATATAACTGCCACAATTGGAAGTTTGTAAAAATAAATTTTTTGATTGACCTTTTTAGTGCTTTGTACAGTTTTTTACTCGAAATATGTTTAGTGTTTTCTTGAGTTAACTATTGCTGTTCTTTCATTTGTTTTGTATTTTTGAGTTGAATTTGTGAGTTTCACAGGTGTTCAAATGTTGAAATTTGCTACTGAAGTCTTGGCTGTATGGATAAAAATTTCCTTTGCCTTTTCCTTTATGGAATAAATGAACCAAAAAAAAAAAAAAAAATTATCTTAGTCTGTGTGTGTTGTGCAGGCAGACATTGCATTACTTACAGTATCCTTGCGTTTTTATTCTTGATTTTGAAATTATATTGTACTTTTAGACAACGAAAGTCATTTTTAGCATACATTGTGTAAGGTGTAACGTGTGGGTGTAACTATTCTGACCCGGTCTTTGTGATTGCTTGCCATTATGGCCACTCTAACCTTTGCCAAAAATTTGGTTAGCCCAGGTAAATGAATTGTTAGAAACTTATATGACACTGGAAAATACATTATCTATACACTGATGCTGTTTATTAAGGTTTCGGACTGCTTGTTAAAGTTGCTTCATCATAAGCACAATACAAGTAAATGTTGCTACCAAAGATAGAGTTATTACATAAATCGCATTGCTGCTATCTGAAATAATTTAACAAAAATATTAGCTTCAGTCCTTTCTATCCAATAATATAAAGAAAAAAATTAAATATTTACAAAACAGTAGTATCCATATAACTTTTTCACTAAATAAAACAGAAAATTTAATCTGTTTTTAGGTTATGTTGTTGATTGATTTTTGTTGCAGCTCTAAAATTAGTTTTAAAAAATGGACACTGCCCGCAACTCAGGAACTCAGGATTTCCTGTTGTATCTCCACTCAGTATTGTTTTAAACAGAAATTATGCTGAGAAAGTAGTGTTTGAGCGAACTAAACCTCATTGCAATGTTGGAACTATTGGACATGTTGATCATGGTAAAACTACACTCACTGCCGCTATTACTAAAGGTAATATTATTACTTCGTTATATTAAACTTTTAGAATTTATAACACACACTACTTTATACTATCACCTATTTTGTTGGTTTACAGTACTATCAGACTTAGACTTGGCACAGAAGAAGGGCTATGCTGACATTGATAATGCACCAGAAGAAAAAGCCCGAGGTATCACTATAAATGTTGCTCATGTTGAATATCAAACTGAAAACAGGCATTATGGCCACACTGACTGTCCTGGTCATGCAGATTATATTAAGGTATGTTTTAAAAACTTATTTGCTTCTTCTTGTGTGTTGAATATGCACTTTTGCAGCACATATTCACCTGGTGTCAGAGTTTTTGGGAACTACCGTGTTATTATTGCTGGTACACAAGTTTACTTTCAATGTATTTCTTTTTATCTTTGTTAACAAAGTGGTACTTTTTCATGAATAGATGTTAATAATTAAAATTTCCTGTAGAACATGATCACTGGAACAGCACAAATGGATGGAGCTATCTTAGTAGTAGCAGCCACTGATGGAGTGATGCCACAAACTCGTGAACATTTGTTGCTCGCAAAGCAAATTGGCATTGAACATGTAGTTATATTCATCAACAAAGTAGACGCTGCCGATCAGGAAATGGTGGAACTTGTTGAGATGGAAATAAGGGAGTTATTGACAGAAATGGGTTATGATGGTGATAAAATTCCTGTAGTTAAAGGTAAATAGACAAGTTTTTCTGACTATAATTGGGTAGGGGCTATAGAATCATATATTCTTACCTACATTTTATTTTAGGATCAGCCCTGTGTGCCTTGGAAGGTAAAAGCCCTGAAATTGGAGCTGAAGCTATTAATCAGCTTCTCAAAGAAGTAGATGCTTTCATTCCAACTCCTACAAGAGAGCTTGACAAGCCTTTCCTTATGCCAATAGAATCTGTTCATTCTATACCTGGCCGTGGAACTGTAGTTACTGGTCGTTTGCATCGAGGTAACATAATATTAAATAATACCTAGTTTAATTGCTCTATTTTATAATAATAAATAAATAAATAAATCTCCAGACTAACACACCAATTATGTGGCCCTAAAGTAAGTTGCATTAAGCACTTGTGTTATAGGTACCACACAATGGACTAGGGGAGAACCTAGTTACACCCAGACACGAGCCAATATCGAAAAACCATTTTACGAAATTGGCCCGACCTGGGGATCGAACCCGGAACCATCTGCTTAGCAGTCCGGTGTATATACAGCTGCACCACAGAGGTCGTCATCTATTTTACTTACTGTATCATGAAATTATCCCTGCAGGTGTATTGAAGAAGGGAACTGAATGTGAAATCGTTGGACATGGAAAGGCAATGAAAACCACAGTTACTGGAGTTGAAATGTTCCATAAGACACTTGAAGAAGCACAAGCTGGTGATCAACTTGGTGCGTTAGTCAGATCCATCAAGAGAGAACAGATCAAACGTGGAATGGTCATGGCCAAGCCTGGAACAGTAAAAGCCCATGACAATGTGGAAGCTGCCGTTTACATTTTAAGCAAAGAAGAAGGTGGCAGGTCAAAGCCTTTTACATCATTCATTCAGTTGCAGATGTTCTCAATGACATGGGACTGTGCTACCCAAGTGACCATTCCAGATAAGGAGATGGTCATGCCTGGAGAAGACGCAAAGTAAGTTCAAATGGTGTACAACAAATATAGGAATATCTAGAGTAGTTGGTACAAAAAAAATGGGGTTCAATAGTTAAGGTTTTTGGTAATTAGGTTGTAAATTTTTGTCTTATTTTAACATATACTAACATGTGGTTATGAATGACTTTTGTGGTTGTTTTTTGTACTATAGATATACTTCATTTCAAAAAAAGTTTATATTATTTTTGTTCATATTACTTATATATTACATTTTTTCAGATTAAACCTGCGTTTTGTAAAACCTATGGTGTGTGAACCTGGCCAAAGATTTACTCTTCGTCTTGGTGACTTGACATTGGGAACTGGTGTTATCACCAAAATTAATAAAGACCTCAGTGAGGCTGAAAGATTACTACTACTTGAAGGTAAGAAGGCCAGGGAAAAAGCGGCTGCCAAGAAGTGAATTGTATTATAGCTGTTAATTATTTGATTATAAGTTAGCCTTTTAGTTGTGGTTAAAACTCGCATTTAAAATGTAATGAAATAAAATGGAGTGAAAAATATACATGTTTTTATTATTATTGATTTAGTATCGTTAATAGACAATGATTGACTAAGGTTATAGAGTAAAGCAACGTCAAGCCCTATTTAATGTTATCTTATCCAAAAATATTAAGTTGGTATCAATCTATTAAGTAGGTATTAAAGAAAATATTTTTATTGATGTCTAAGAATTTATTTTTGATTCTAATTGTAACCAGTTGACACAGTAGGACCTGTATTTCGTGTCAAAAATTACAAAATGAGGAATTAGGGAACACATTTTTTTCAGTATTTAGGTACCAATCCCATTTTTAGTTAATAGTAGGCAAAGAAAGAGTGATAGAGATATATTGTTGACGACGACGACGTCTTGACGTTGAGATGTAAAAAGGCCCATTGAGTTTTAAACTTAAAAAAAAATATTAAGTCATCAGCACCATCAAGACTTGTATTATACCTACTAATTCCATGAATAAAACGAAATACACACAAACGAATTTCAACGTATGGACAACAGTAAACGTTTTAATGAGTTATGAGGGGAAGCGCAAGTCGGTATCCTTCAAGTTTTCAGCCATCCAGTCTTCAGCCTGCTTTGTCATTTCCTCGTCAAAGTAACTACGCCAACTACCGGTTTTACCTGCAAATTTAAATAAACAAGCGAGAAAAGTAAATAGGTTCATTTAACTTTTGTAAATGTGTGGTGTATTTTTTTTGTTGATTGGTTTATTTTAGCGAATACCTAAGATGACGGTTACTAGTTTTAGTTGTAAGGTGTATGACTCTGCCTTTAGAAGGTAAGGAGTGAATTTGAGGTGAACTGATTTACACTTATTTTAAAAGGGGACTTAATCGAGTATTTTTTGCAAGGCAAACAGTCGTAGGTTTCAATTTTTTTTGTAGTATTTATCAGTGGGTGTTTTAAGTAATCAGATGATTTTCCGTTGTATCAAATTCACCTTCTCTGATAAAGGACGCTTCTCCTTGAATTTTCATGTTAACTGCATCAAGCGTGTACTCCAAGTTGCACGACCGATTTTTCTTAAAGTTTTTGACATCTAGGTGTTCGCAGAGGCCAGCGATTTCCTGGTCGTTGTATTCCTTACCAAGGAATTTGGCCACGCGTCTCGCTACGGCTGGCAAATCCTACGAAATCAAATTGCTAAGTACTTTTCACTTGTAATAAAATGATTTTAACCGATAAACTAACCAAATCGGATAATTTTAACTTACTTTGACCATTTCATGGTAAAACAAGAACAGCATATTCGGATGATTTCTCAACTGCCACGCTTCTTTTAAATGTGGGAACGCTGGTGTGTAAATGTCTGTAATCAAATAGGTAAGATGTTAAATTTTTATCAGAAACTTATTAAAATATAGGAATAATATAATAATTTCCCTTACACATGTTATTGATGAAATGCCTCCAGTATGTTTTAAAATCGCCGACGAAGTTGTGAACACGGATGAGTCTGTTGTGATGATAGAAGGACACTGCTACTTCTCGAGGATCCCTTGCTACGTATATCACCCTACTCGTGTCTAAAGTGTTTGGTGGTAGCAATGAAAAGGGCAGATGAGTCTTGATAAACCGAGGTGAAGGCATAGATGCAACTAAGTCCACACCAGATACTAGGAGTGAACTTAAAGCTTTACACTTTTGCGGATCGTCTTTGTTTTCCTCTTTGACTTCTTCAATTAAGCCGTCGCTGACTAAACTGGAAAATCTGGAAATTATAAAATCATTTTATCACACCTCGATCATGTGGGGAAAAAGACATTTGGTTCAACTAAGTTAAGAAATCAAGTGAAGTTGATGGTTACTTAAGAGGACACTTACTCTACAAAAACATATCTTTGTACGAGCATTAACTCGGCAGCTGTCTTGTAATCCAGGTTGTTGGCTAGCAACCACACTAGCTCTTGGGTCCATGTTGTCCCTATGAATACAAAACAGGCTCTTTACTATAACATAAAATAATGTTTAGGTCTACCCCGTATAAAAAGATATAATTACAAAAAATTATATTAACAATCTACAGCTTAATAATGATTAAATTAATTGTCACTAACCAGATCTTGGATATGTAGCCACAATAATGTCGTCTGATCTGAGGGCCATGTTGTAAATCCGGGGCCCTTCCTTGACGTATTTCTCAGTAAATACATATTTATGGGGGCCCACGCGGACGAAACCGCCTCTTTCACCTGCAAAATATAAATAGCAAAGATTAAGTTTTATTCATCATTTTATATAGGAAGGAACTCATAACACATTTATTGTAATTCTTTACCTAAGTTCATGTACGGCATGTTCATGAAAGATCTTTAAATAACCTTTTAAAAAACAAAAACAGTCGTCGGTTTAAATAAAAATCCTCTTCCACAGAAACAAACATATTTTAATATCTTTAGAACTGTCTCAATTTTGTGAGAGATTAAGAATTATGTAGATAGTTCCTTGTAGACCCCTTAAACTAAGGGATAACTAAAAACTCTAACCTAAACCGCTTGTGATAGATTTCTTACGTAAATTTTATTTACGTAAGTAGGTAATAATCATTTTGAACTTTTAATTTTGTATAGCAAAATACTAATATCAATAAGTTGGATCTTAAGATTTGGAGATAGGTTTATAAAAAAAACCCGTAACCATATCAAAGTTTTATGCTTCAGAAATATTAACCCCTGTATTCATACACAGATTTTAAAACTAAGTAGGTACATTAAGATAAATATTATCTGTCTCTTTCAGTTAAGACATCTGTTACATAAGATTGACAACGACAATACATAGCAACGAGCCAATGTAGTTATAAAGTGCGTTAATGTATAATGTGATAAGCATACTAATTAATAGTTTACATATAAAGAAACCCTAAAAGCGACTTCGATTAATAAAATAGGCAAGAGATTTGAACATACCTTTATAGTATTTATGAATTTCTTCTACCACCTTATCTTCAACAGGTTCAATTTCCAATGGGAAATCCTCTAACTTGTCCCCCATATTGTTTATAATTTTACTTTTAATTCACCTTGTTGGAAGTATTAGTTTATCGTGCGCGCGCGCACTGTCACTGACTGGAATTGTTGAGTGGCTATAGAGCAACAAGTTTTATCTGACGTACTTTAATAATGCACATAATAATGAAATTTATCTAAGTAAACAAAATTGTGAGTGGTATTCTATTTTGTTGTCGACTGTTTTATCTAAAGATATTATATCTAATCACTTGTTTGATTGATACTAGTAGATAATTGTGTAAAGTACGTACTTTGACGACCTCTGTGTTGCAGCGGTATATACAGGGTGTCCCAAAACTCGACGTCAACCCGAAACCGGGTGACAAGGCAAGTCATGCTGGTTATCAGAAAAATGTTTAAAAAAATCTAAGTCACGTGTTCTCAAAATTATTGGCATTTTAAAAAAACACGCAAAATTTCACACCCTGTGACAGTGTTTTTGCTGCTGTTGCCACAAATGTTCACTTTTGGAAACTTTTTTTTTTGATATGTAACCCTGAATAATGCTTCTCTAAACTGTTATCAACATTTCAAATCTAGCTCCTCGAGATTGCATAAAAATAGGACTTATTTCCAAGAAAAAAATTAAAAATTAAAAATGGCCTAGTTTTAACTGTCTGCATTGAAAAAAAATTGTATTACGCGAGTTTGGCAAGTTGTGTCAAAAGTTGGCGCATTTAGTAAGGATCCCAAAATGGTATGACACGTGGTAAATTGTAGTTGCTATCATGAACAAAAAAAAAATTCGTAAAAATCCAGTGTTCAACAATTTTTTCTTACCTGGTTAAAAAATATTCTAATGGGCCCAAGGTTTTCCAAAGAGTCGTAAATTGTAAGTAGTGACAAAGGAGTCTTTCTAGGAAGTGTAAGCGAGATAGTATTTGTGCTAAAGTGATTGAGTGAGACGGAGAGAGTCACCTTCTCAAGTGCGAGCGAGACAGGTATGGACGCTAAAGTGACTGAGATGGAGAGAGTCATTTTACCAAGTGCGAGAGAGACAGAGAGTGACGCCAGGTATTCGCTATTGTAGATATACATTACAAACCAGTCAGTACGTTACGTTCCTTCGTTTACTGCGCTTGTTTTCGTATTCGTTTGTGTTGATTTCGTACTGTTTACTTTTGGCTATGTTTATGGACTTGTGATTGCTTGCGATTTAGATTCGGACTGTTTGTTTTCTCTTAACGACGACCTTTGCTTTCCTCTGGACTATTGTGTGAGTGTGTGACAAGTGCCGAGATGTCTTCGTATACCACTCGCGAATACGCTAAAATGCACCTTATTTATGGTGAGTGCAGGTGTAATGCCAGTGCTGCTGCCAGACTTTACCGCGAAAGGTACCCAAACGCTGCTCGTTACCCCGATTATCGGGTGTTTACGAATGTGCATCGGTTGCTCTTCTCAGAAGGCCGCCTCCCAAATCAAACGCATGGTGGAGGCAGACCCACCAACCCTATGGAAGAAGAAGTTCTACAGGCTGTCGAAGAAGACCCAAGTACTTCAGTAAGAGCTATTGAAACGAACACCGGAGTGCCCAAAAGTTCAGCCCACCGTATTTTAAAAAGAAATGACCTACACCCATACCACGTACAGCGAGTACAGACATTATTACCCGGTGACTACCAAAATAGGGTGAATTTTTGCCGGACGATATTGGAGAGGTACAGAGATGACCCACTTTTTCTAACAAAAATTTTATGGTCGGACGAATCAACTTTTAAAAAGGACGGCTACGTGAACATGCACAACCTGCATGAATGGCGTGTTGAAAACCCTCATTTAACGAGACAGGATCGGTCCCAGTACCGATTCAAAGTTAACATGTGGACCGGAATTTTGAATGGCAAAATAATTGGTCCTTTTGAGTTGCCTGATGCATTAACTGGCGAGGTTTACTTAGACTTTCTTCAAAACCATCTTCCAAATTTATTAGAAGACGTGCCGCTAAGCATTTACAGAGAAATGTGGTTCCAACAAGATGGGTGCCCAGCGCACTTTGCTCGCCCCGTAAGAGAGTACCTCGATGAAGAGCTTCCTGGGAGATGGATCGGGCGGGCTGGACCAATCTCGTGGCCGGCCCGTTCACCGGACTTGAATCCTTTAGACTTTTTTTACTGGGGAGCTGTTAAAGAAAAAGTTTACGAGAAGCCCATTGGGAGTGAACATGAATTACGGCAGAGAATAGCTGAAGCAGCTCAATTTGTAAATAATGGACGATACGCTAGAAAGATAGCTCGATCTTTTTTAAAAAGATGTCGCGCTTGTATTGCCGCCGAAGGAAGGCATTTCGAACACTTATTATAACATTTTAAGAATTATTGTAAATTTTATTAATAAACATTGGTATTAAAATTTTGTTTTATTTAAAATTGAAACCTTTAACAATAAATGCTTATTCCAATGCACACACTAAAAAAAATAAATTAAAAGTGAACAATCTGTTCATTCAATAAAGATAGACGAGTACATCAGTACAATGTACAATTCAGTTAAATTTAATCAGTGTGTAAATTGGAAGCGGCTCCAATGTAACCAACGATAAGCTTTGCAATTTTAACCAAGTAAGAAAAAAAGTTAAAAATGGGTTTTCATGGAAATATTTTTTTTTGTTCATGATAGCAGCTACAATTTGCCAAGTGTCATACCATTTTGGAATCCTTACTAAATGCGCCAACTTTTGTCACAACTTGCCAAACTCGCGTAGTACAATTTTTTTTCAATGCAGACAGTTAAAACTAGGCCATTTTTAATTTTTAATTTTTTTCTTGGAAATAAGTCCTATTTTTATGCAATCTCGAGGAGCTAGATTTGAAATGTTGATAACAGTTTAGAGAAGCATTATTCAGGGTTACATATCAAAAAAAAAAGTTTCCAAAAGTGAACATTTGTGGCAACAGCAGCAAAAACACTGTCACAGGGTGTGAAATTTTGCGTGTTTTTTTAAAATGCCAATAATTTTGAGAGCACGTGACTTAGATTTTTTTAAACATTTTTCTGATAACCAGCATGACTTGCCTTGTCACCCGGTTTCGGGTTGACGTCGAGTTTTGGGACACCCTGTATACCGGACTGCTAAGCGGATGGTTCCGGGCTCGATCCCCGGGTCGGGCCAATTTCGTCAAAATAGTTTTTCAAAATTGGCTCATGTCTGGGTGTAACGTTACTAGTCCATTGTGTGATACCTATAGTACAAGCTCTACTTAGTTTAGGGCCACACTGTTGGTGTGATAATCTAGAGATTTATTTTATTTATTATTATAGATAGGTATTATTATTATCTCTTGTTAACTCTTTTGTATTTTTTTTAAATATTTTTAACGTAAGATTTATCAAATGTAATTCATATTTAATGTTGATTGAAAACATGTAGATATTATAAATTCGAAAATGTATTTATAATCAAGTTTATATTAGAAAAAAACATGCTAATACATTAAGATTAGTAGGTAGGTACAACCATGGATGAATTCATCCATGGTACTACACGCCATAAACTTCAGGAAATGACTATATTTTCGAGGAAAGAACCAATTGTACACTTTCGTCATCAATACGATACTAATCAATCCTTCCCTATTGAAAAATATATGTACAACTCTGTTTGAATAGAATGAATATTAGAAAATCTCGCCTCCTATTTTTTTTCCGCAAAAACTTAAGTAGGTATATAGGTACCGAATTATATGAGTAGGTAATTTTAATCCAAGAATAAGGCGCTATTTTAACAATGATATTGTTTCTCGAATCGCCTTTTTAATTTACCTAAATACCTACACATATTACTTGGAGATAAGAAATACTGAATTGAATGTAAATTTATGTCTCATTAAGTAGGTATTTTTCGCGAATTTACTTTAAGTTTTTTTTAGTTGTTATTAGTATATTTTTTTTATTCTCATTTTGTTGACCTGAAAACATGTTTTATGTCATAATCGTGCATGATCCGACCAAATTTGCAACGACCCGACCCTTCTGAACTATGACGACTAAGGTAACATAGTTCTATCATATACAGTGATATAATCTACTAATTATCCTACTAACTTATTGAATGCGAAAAGTGTATGTTTGTCTGTCGGTTTGATCAGCTTTCACGTTAAAAGGCTTGATAGCGTTGGAATAGAGATAGCTAAAGAAATACCTAAGACTTTTTTTTACCACGGGAACGAGTCCCATGGAAAAAACACTTAGGTTTAACTGCTCTACAGCGAATTAGAATCCACTTAGACGCAGCCCACCAACCAGTTATAAATGTGTAGGTACTCAGATACGTAAATTCACCGGCCACCCGCTATTTTATCAAGGCATGTCGATTTATAAATATTTTCATTTTTTGTACATACTTATGTTGCACATTCCTGGGTAAAACAATGGGTAAACAAAAACCTTTAAAGATAATGGCTAGTAGCGTATGTGACGTTTTAACTTGGAAGTACGTTTATCTGACCTAGAGAACAAAACACTATTGTATCTTGTGAGAATGCTATTATAAATAAAATATTCCGAATTTCAGTAACAGACATGTAATAGCAAAATAAATCATTATTATCATCCTTGTACAATCCTGCTCTGAGATGCAAATAAAAACATTGAACAAGGAAGACTACCTACTGAGTGCAGTTTCTTGATCCGATGTAACGATGCATTCCCACGTAGCGTGAAATACAACTTGAACTTGTTGAATATAGGTACCTACATTTAAAATCAGCACCATTTTTTGTGCACGAACTAATTTTTCGCAATCTAAGTAACCGACTTTCGAAATTTCCGTTTTTAAACAAAACCTAAAACTCCGTTGATGTTTAAGTGACTTCAGTTAAAATCATAAAACCCATAAATTCAGTTCCTGTAGCTTAAATCTTTAACCGTCCAAAACTCGCAATATTTAACTCATTGATTTATTATTGGTCTTCGCTTTCGAACTTTTTAGAAAAACTGAAATATTTTGAAAAATAATAATGAATAGGTATGTTTCGGGCACACAGATTTATCTTTTGATATTACCAAAACAATAAGCTTTCTTGAAGACTTGAAGTTTTGTTTCATCTACGTATTACGTACCTAATCTACAACTACTAGAAGCCTATGTTGTTGATGAACTATCGTACCTACTTATAAATCGAAAAATGCTAACATTTAATTGAGTATTTAAAAGATTGCAGATACCTACAATAGAGTGTTTTGATTTGATTCTAGAGAGCATTGTGTTGGATGATAACTATCAAAATCTTACGCGGGAGTCGTTCAAATTTGTCCTGTTTAAGGTACTTTAAAACTTATACTTCTATTTAACTGGATTTCAAATTAATTAATTTTTACATTTAGAATTGAAGGGCCTAAAAGTGATTTGTTTCGAATTTTAATTGATCACGTTTGTGAAATATGAAGCGTCGAGTATTTGGTAGGAAATTTAATGCGATCAGATAGGTATGAAGTTGATGTTATATAAGCGTTACATGTTATTAGGTCAAGGTATTTTTTTTGAATAAGTTGAAATAATACAATTGTTTGTAAAAATAAATAGCTTTACTCGACATAACATTAAACAATAAATAAAGTCTCATCTCATTTACTTAATACTAACTTTTAAACCTGAAAGTAGAGATCGGGGATCACGAAAGATCAACAATTCGTATCGACGGATGTAGCGTGGAAAACTTTGGTGAGTCTAGTTTCGGAGCTGTCGTGGATAAGGAAACCAGTTCTGGCGCGGGCTTGGCTGACGTCACGGGCTGAGTCGGCGTCTTCTCCTCCGAGGATGCTACCGCCTGCGCTGAGGTTGCGACCGACGAGGCGCCCGTCGGAGACACCGCCTCCGAGGTCAACTTTGGAGCCGGACCTGCCGGAGACGCGGGCTTCGGGTACCAATTTGACTCATCAAACGGCGCAGACTTGACATCTGTTGAGGCCTGTTGTGGCTGCGACTGTGATTTCGCTAGAAACACAGGCGGCAGCGACTTTACTGGTGGTGGTGTTCTCAAAATAATTTGTGAAGATGAAGTGGGCTCAGGAGATGTTTCAGCTTTTTGCGATACCTCAGACAGAACTTCTTTGCTTGGAGATCGCGGAACATTAGAGTTTTGAACAGATTCAGATTTTACCTCTTGTGTAGGAGAAGCAGGCTGTACTAAAGTTCCTGGTTCACTTGCTGGCGGCTCGTCACGGCACATAAGGGTATCTGGGTCACGTCGGCGCCCAGGACCACATTGTTCCAATGCTCCTATTAACTTGAACTCGTCATCAGACGATGTGTTCCAACTCGATTCCGCTTCGACCGCCTCGGTGGACTGCTCAGGGTGCCGTTCTGGTTGCGCTTCGACAGTGTTGGGACGTCCTCTGCCAGCGATAACCACCTCAACTTTCTCATCGTTGTTCATCCATGCTGATCGCTGGTCACCGATTTCTACACGGTAAGGCGAACTTGGTTCGACGAAGGCACCGAGCACGCGTAGGTCAGCGCGATTCTGCAGTGTTTGGGGGTTCTTGTTTTTTTTGGATGACAGCAAATCTCCGAGCAGATCAGCAGCGCCCATGGGTAGATTTAATTTCTTGGACGGTAGCAGGACCAGGAGCATGACATTACGTACGTCGGCCTGAAAGTTGAAGTCGCCATCCTGCCGTTGGTCGTAGATGGTGTGGGGTGTAGTTGTCGGCGCGGTGGGTGCAGCCGTCGCTGCAGCAAGCAGGCAGATGAGCGGAAAAATCATGTTGCGTGCGCGCAGCTCGCGTGGTGACCGCGGACTGCGCGCCGGCGCCGCATGCGTCGTATTTACTGACCGATGGCGAACCAGTCCGCGCCAAAACGAGCACACTGAACGGTTTACACTACACAAACACGGTTTTCAATAACATTCGATTAACGTAAATTGGTTTTTCTTTTTTAAATCAAGATCATTAAAGCGAAGACGGTACCCGCTGAGGCGGCTAACTCGTGATTAACCAGGTCTCGTTACAATCTAACGAAAAAAATGTAATAGCTCAAATGATTTACATTAAGTAGGTCACTGAGTTATACAAAGTGGACATATTTATAAGCAGTATTTTCTAGTTAGAAACCACGTTTAAAACCTAAACAAACGTAAAATAATGAGTTGATGGATGATGTGCTACTTTCGTTGAAAGTTAAAGTAAAAAAATAAACACATTCATACATAAACCATGTGAATTCCAAATTTATCTTCAGGGTATACAACTATGTAGAGTTATTTAAATAGTCACGTATTACACTTAAACCTACGTGTCCAATACTTTTCAAACAATATAATAGAACAATAGAACTAATGTGAACACCTTGTAATTGCAACAAAATCAAGAATATATAAAAAGATATCACTAACAATGTTACTAAGCGGCAAATACCAAGAAGGCTTAGCAAGCTGACTTTCTTAATATGTTTGTTGAAATCCGAGGAAGTAGGTTTAATCCGGGAAAACTAATCCATAAAGGTACTTACTTATTTTGTCGTTCATTATTTAAGCTCTTTTGTCCTCTTTCACCAACGTTTCCCAAAAAATAGGACGCTTACATTTTCGTTAAAGTTAGCCCAGAATTTTATTAGAACGAAGTTTCTTATTTTCTTTAGGAACGTGAATACTAGGTATATAATAAAGTGTGGTAAAAATAAACTTTATAACACTAATAATATAAATAGCCTTTTAAAATATTTTAAGTGTCTCACATTGGTGAAAAAGGGTTTTTTCTATTGGGTTGGGATAGGTTACATTGTTTCGTATCGTGTTTAAAAATGGAACCAAACGTTCGACTCTGACTGTGACCTGCCTAGGTCGGGGGCACGATAATAACCGAGTTCCGTCTGCACGCGGACGATATCTCGTTCGATATCTAGAATCTTAAGTAAATTCCGGTAAAATTGACCTGGAAATAGCTTAATATTCTAAACTAGAGGCCGCGCGCGACTCCGTTCGCGTAGAAGTCGGTTTCCCGTGGGAATGCGAAGTTTTCCCGCGGTAAAATTTTCCCGTAACTCTTTCATACATGTATCTAGAACCGTTTTTGGCAGCGCACGCAACGGAAGCTCTCAAGGATGAATAATTTTCCCCGTTTTTTTTCACATTTTCCATTATTTCTTCGCTCTTTATAGTTGCAACGTGATGTTGTATAGCCTAAAGCCTGCCTCGATAAATGGTCTATTCAACACAAAAAGATTTTTTAAAATCAAATCAGTAGTTCCTGAGATTAGAGCGTTCAAACAAACAAACAAACAAACAAACAAACAAACAAACAAACAAACTCTTCAGCTTTATAATATTAGTATAGATTATTGCACTATATTTTTCTTAGTAAAATTTTTAAATCATGAGATATTATCAAAATGCAGGAAGGGAAAAAGTAGGTATCTATGTAAATATGTAGAGCCCCCTTTATGTCTTTATGTAGAGCCGCATTTTACTTTTTTGATTTCCGTTATCCGAAAAAACAAGGAATTGATTGCTGTCAATCTTTATTATGTAGGTACTTATAATACCAATTCGTCCTTTTAACAGCTACGTGAACGTCAAAATATATTTGGTTTTAGTTAATACCTATTACAGAAAACTAAATAAAAATTTGTTTATAGATTATACTACTGTCAACCACTTAAGAATCATCGTGCACGTGTTATTAAGTCATAATATAAAATAACCCAAAACAATAAAAAAAAAAAATGTATAAAGCGTATACATATAAGGGCTAACGAGTTTTATACGCAGTTTTTCAACACACTTGCGAGGAAAAACAATTATATTTTGTATAAATTGTTTACCTACACAGCAACAAATGCAATGTACAAACAAACAAAATATACCTAATTCAAAAAGAATTCGGGAAATAGCGCGCAACTTTTTCATTGCACGCGCCAAGCAGCCGCCGCCGTACAGCCGAATTCAAAATATATTTTTTGAGATAAAATACAATTGTTTTGTAACAAATTACTGTTTATTATCAATAATTTGATAATTATTAATGTTTTGTCTCTAATATGGACAAATTTATTTATTCTAAATATATAAATGGATTTTCAGTGCCATAAAACCTCTTTGTTGTTACAAAAAAAAAAGCTGTACTATCATAACTTTGTAGGATAGATTCTATTACGAACTAGTGAGTACGCACGCGTGTGTTATATCTCGGCTTATGTCCCTAAAAACGATGTAATAAGGCTCAATTTCCAAGCTTGTGTGTTAAAAAATAATCTAAATTATGAAGTTAAATGTCAATAGTAAAAACAAATTCTGGGTTTCCAAATCTTTTATAGTTAATTGATGAGGACTGATACTGAGATCAAGGAATAAGAGTTTATTACCACCCATTAAAAAGCGAAAGTTTCATATTGTCTAGCTAGATTACTAAACCTACTTTTAGATAGGTAAGCCCCCAAATCAATAATTTTTATCTAACAATTTATGTTCACCTTAAACTTCTTTGTATGTAAGTAAGTATATTCCGTCAACTTCTTCGAAAGCACGTATTTTAAATACGGTTTTCAATACATTTTTCAATTTGTACAATCTTTATTTAGGAAAATGCACAATATTTATTGGTCCTGCTAATCTCTTAACGAATTTCTCTAGCATCCTTGAGATAGCAGTGTACAACTTTTGTGTACACTGCTATATGAAGGCACGTAAATATTTGTTAACTAGCTTTCCACCCTGCGGTTTCACTTGCAGCTTATTTCTACATACTCTAAGACCGACACAGTTGATATAAGCAAAATGTACCTTTACATAAGATTTTGTTATCCTACACTACTAATATTATAGATGTGAAAGAAAGTATGTTTGCTAATAAGCTCAAACAAAAACGGCTAGTAATAAATTTGGTTCTGAAGCTTTAGCTTTTCCGGCATGCAGTTACCTACTCGCAGTTAAGTGCTTTTCCCCGTGAAAATGTTTGATTTCGCATAATCAACATACAAACAACCTTTGAAATTTATAATATTAATAACGGAGTAGGATAAAATCTCAATTCTTACCTGGAAAGCGTAGTTTTTTTTTGTTCTCTGTAAAACGAGTTTAATTCATTTCGCTGTCATTCCGAGCCAGGGGTTCGGATTTTATCTGTAAGTATTTTAAGTAGGTATACCATATCAGCCCAGGCCTGCTGACGTAGGTTGCTGGTACTTGCGTCAGCAGCAAGTTTTTTTGTCCAAAATTTATCTTCCATTTCTTTTATTAGTTTTTTATTATTGGTTAGTTAGTAAGATTTTGGAAAGGTCGGCAGTCTTTTTTTCTTAAGTAAAAAAAGCTGTTGTCTCAACTCAAACTCGGCATGCTAGTGTCGTGAATATTAGCACAATTTGCAGCCTAAAATAATATGCTGATAAGCTAGCTTAGCAACTAATGCCGAAGTTATTTGGATTCATTTAAGATTTCTATCGCTATATGTCGAAAACAATTTGAAGGGTTTATTCCCTGAAATTAGTGAAATAGATTGGGTAAAACCAGCAGTTATTCAAATCTTAAACTTGTGTTGTGTGTTAGTTAAAAAATAAAAATAAAAATGAAAACTCTATTTACAAAATTTTAAGTCTTTCGTTTTTTGTAACCTAGAATTTGAATATCCAACTAGTCAACAACAACGCTTTCTAGTCTACTTTAAGTAAAAGGCATGCAAGTTGTTTGTAAATACATTACTGTAGATATTCTTTAATAAAGGAAGCGAGCCAGCAGTAAGTAGGTTTATATATCTCGAACTTTCTAAATCTTTGTTCAATAAGTCGAAAGGATGTCGTCGGGTACCTACAGATACAAAGTAGAGCAGATTCGTTGGCAGTCTCCCAGATCTAGAAAAACAAGTAGTTATGTACCTAAATGTAATACAGACTGATGACTACTTACATTATATAACTAAGGGCATGATTTTTTCAAACAATTGCATTAAACCAAACATAAGCATACTTTATCACATATTTGTTTATACCTACCATGCAAGATGCAAGCAAGCTTAAAAGTTAAGCTTGAGAATAATCGTGGTTATTTTTTTATTTTACCTACTATCTTAATAAATTAAAAAGGTAAGATTGTTTTTGTGTAAACCGATCAACTTCAAAACTGCTTAAGTACTCACATGGCGCCTCTGACTTTCCTTTGTTATAAGCTTTTCTTTCTTTAATGTAGTTTGGTTGATTTAATTTATTGATCGTTGATGTCTTTTGTATCGATTACTCTTACGAAGAAGAGTTATAAATAAAGTGTTTAAATCTACCTAAGAAATATAAATAGGGAATTTGTGGCGTTTCTCCTCACTATTAGGGTTATAATTTTATAAATGTTCGTTTCGCTTTCGACGTGATATTCAAAAGATAAAGTAATTAGTTATATTGAGTGCAATGTGATGTAACGTAGCTTCTAAAATCAATCATTATCTTTCCGAGATTTTTGACATATTTAGACCTTATGTACCTGACTAATATCGTTAGCATTTCTGTGTAGGTATTATAGAGTGGGGCTTTTGAAAAACAAGGTAACTTATTTTATTTATTGCTTTTAGCGTTTATTTTAATTCTTGAAAAATATAATGCTACTATGTAAAAGCTTTTAAATATTCGTTATATTAATTATAAAAAATTTGACAAATATTTAATGGCCACTAATAATGGAACTATATCTACCTGCCAATTTGTAGAAGATTTAAGTGTAGTAACTACATTCGATATTTTGTAATAAGGAAACAAAACAATATACTTAGGGATTTTTCAATAAGAATTTCAGTTTATTGTTAACAAAACAAATTATTTATATCTTACACACTTTTTACACTAAAACTTATACGCTAAAAATAAATGCATTATCACTTATGGCTCATCTCCATAATCTCTTTTCTTACATTTCTATTATCATCTTTCGTAATGTTTTTTTGTCGTTTATCTTTAGTGATGGCGTGTTTTTCTTAGCAGAGGTATCAGCATGCTGGCAAGTCGGTTCTTCAATCTGTGAACAAAATTATGAACGGTTAGTGGAATACTACAACAGGCAGTTTTTGTAGAGGTTAATGAACTCTGTTACACTGGAGACACTTATTTTACGTTGAATAATTGATAATACAAAACGTTATCATTGATTTTAAAAGTGAATCATTGAGCTTAAATGAAGTGTATTTTTTATAATTATGTAACAATATTTTTTTTAATTTTTGACCTTTAAATTATGCTGAAACATTTATTTCTACGAAGCTTACCTCTTAGCTTTTTCTTGTTTCTGGTTGCCTAGGACATCTTTCTTCTGTCCCTCCTCGCTGAGGCTGATATCACTTAGCAGCGATTCTTCAGGTTTGGCTGGCTCCTCAGGTTTGGCCGGCTCCTCCGGTTTGGCATCCTGCGGCTTCGAGTCCGCCGCGGGTTCGCTCTCTGGTGGTTTAGGGTCCAAGATGGGCTTAGCAGGCTCGTTATCACTAGGTTTGCTCGGTTTAAAGTCATCTGGGTTGTAGAGGCTGAGTAGATCTTCGATGTCGAGTTCGGAGGCCGCGTCGAGTAGCGAGTCGGCGGGTGCGACGGCGATGACCACTCCGTCGATGCTGAGGCGGTAGTTCTCGGTGCCGTTCTGTCGCTGGTCGTAGTGGCGCGAGCTGCAGGGCGCCGCCGCGGCCGTCGTCATGACGAGCGCGAGCAGCGCCGCCTCGCACATCACTCGCTTGTAGTTAACCATCGCGGCAGGTGAGCGAGCCAACACTGAGACTACAGTGTCCGCAGACGACGCTGCATCGCTTATTTATTCGCTCAGATAGCGGTACAGCCGCCGCGGACCCGCCGAAGCTGTATAAACAGCTAAACTGGAAATTAGTTGGAATACAAACAAACGACACTGCCGTAATCGCATTGATGTGTGACGTTAAGTGCGACCTTATGCAGGTGTAAATTAAAAGTAGATATTATTATTTTTAAGCTTGTTTCAAATCTTTTTAGTCACAAAGGTTATAGAAATTATAATAATAATAGCAGCATACATACGTCCGACTAATTAAATAGGTACAGGCCTTCTTTGCAAACAGCAAGAGAGTCTGAGCCGCAATCCACTGCCCTGGCTCAGTGAGGATTGGTTGCCGCATATAATAATTATAATTCGTTTTGTTATAATTAATATATTCGGCTAGTATCAACGATGAGAGTAGGTATAATAACAATACCCCCTACTGAAGAAATACTTTTATAAAAAGCTGCCATTTAGTTTCAATACAAAATGATCATTGATCAATGTTTTGCCGAATTAGTACAACGAGTCCATTAATAAGGAAACGTATTTTGGTTATCTTATCAGTTATACAATGCGTCTTTGTTATTTTGGTCCGAGGCGATACAATAATAGACCACGCGATGAGCTTTCGACCTAACCCGTTGACCTACACATCGCGCAGCCAAGCAAACAATTAGATTAGATAAGCGAAGATGATTGTTTAATAACAAAATGACTATTTAAATAATATAGTTCATTCACTAATCGTTTAGTTGTAGTATTATATGGACGACCTTTCTTGCTTAAAATGCATTTTTATAAGTAGGTTCACTACACGTGTCTGATCTATTATAACACTGTGTTTTTTGTTGATTAGACAAAATATGCTTTGTTATTGTAACCTGTAACAAATACTGAAAGACGTCTTACAAAGCAGGTTTTAAAGTGTATAAGACAATTGAGAATGATTTGAGATGAACTAATTTTGATGCACTTCGTAACTACACTGTCTACACAAAACAAGAATTACCTACCTACACTATATTTATAGGTAACTATATATAAAGTATATAGGTATCCTACCATAATAAGTAAAAGCCTTTCTTTGTTCTACTGTTTGCCTTTATCCGGCTATACGTGGATATATGGCGTGTTCAATATTTTAAATTCGCAGACTGAACTACAAACCCAGTTATCATTTTAAAAGGACTTGTTTTTCTGCATTGTAACTCAGTAGATAGAATGTCACGTATTTTGGTCGGGATACGATTTATTTTTGTAAAATAATTAATTGATCCGGCGAGCGGTTTCTGTGCCATCATCTCGAAGAAGGAAACAGTTAAATGAGGTTGCTCCGGTACGGGTTCTTAAGTAGAATAAGTATAAGTATTTACATGTTAAGAGCTTAAGTTTAATGTATCTTGCATGGAAGGTTCGACTCCATACTTATTGATGTAAGTACCTTACAGTTAGAAATTAAAAAAAAAGTAAAAAATCTAAAGTACCTATAGTTCGCACTAACATTATTTATACAAAGCTTTAGGTAAACAATTTGATATATGCATTTTGGAAGCTCATGTTAGACCAATGTTTAGGTACTATTTGTTTTTGAAATTATTTAATATGTAAAACTGACAGCTACCTACTCAATCCTCTAAGACTCAATCAGATAGGAAAGTAATAAGAAAACTTCCCAAAAAGCTCGAAAACGGGAAGCCTAAAAACTTCGCACCCTTTCAATTCCCCGATTGATCCGCCATTCCGATGCCAGATTAAGGTTGTCATATCGTGAGAGTGGGAGTGGGCAAACGATGGTGTCGGTCCGGAAATAACCGTAAACCAACCTGTTGCGACGCGGCTACACTCTCTTGTAACTGTACTGACACTGCGCACCAACGGTACCCACATTTATTTTATTTGTCATCTACTCAAGAATTACCCGGTACTTCGAAGGGAACGGAACATTTTATAACTCTCTATCGATTTTATTGGCTTCGTTTTATGATCTCTTTTATCTTTATTTGTTAGTTGCATAGGTGTTACTTTGCGATAAAAAAATGGAAAAATGCATAACTTTGAGGCTCGTTGAAGTCTTTTGTGTGAGACACACAGTTCGTAGCACGGAGGCTACGACGTAGAACAATGTTTTTTTTGGCAATAATTCTGTATATGTTTATGTATAAGAAAGGCATTTCACGAGTACTTATACAACTTTTTGCACAAAGCTTATTTTTTTCCCCAAATACAAAAGTAAGTAAATTGAGTAAATCTAAGATGTTTCAGGTAGGCCATCTTGTTGCGTTTCGCCGTACTTACCACTACTAAGTTTATAAAGCACCAAAGCATTGTACGTAAACTGCTGCTTATCAAGCACCGTATCAAACAAGATATCAGCTGGTGATGCGTATGCAAATGTCTGGTTACCAGACGAGTATTGCAGCAACACAACGGGACCATGCGCCGACTCGGCAACACAACTTTCCTTAAACAGCTATAATACAATATTTTTTATGTATTTATATCAAACTAGTGGCCGCCCGCGACTCCGTTCGCGTGGAAGTCGGTTTCCCGTGGGAATGAGAAATTTTCCCGCGGTAAAAAGTACCCTATGTCCTTTCCCAAGTTCAGTTCTTTATTAGTACCAAATTTCAACAAAATCGGTTCAGTGGTTTAGGCGTGAAAGCGTAACAGACAGACAGACAGAGTTACTTTCGCATTTATAATATTAGTAGGGATTATTTATTTTGTTTTAGCAAGTATGAACTTTATGTGCAAGTCAACAATGATCAAATTATTTTTTTATTACCTTAAAGTTTAGTTTACAGAAGCTGCAGATAAAACCGCAGCATCTTAGCATCCACAGGAAGCAACTGTTCATTCTTGGACCCACCTCAATTAAAGAAGTGGTTACTTACTTGACCAGTCTGCGCTTGCCCCAATTTGACCGTGTGATCCGGATCTATAAGGCTAATACACACGTAGGTATGCAAATAAGCGAGTGCAAAGAGAAGTATTACAAACTTAATTATAATGTTGAACGTTTGTTTATTTCTCTCATTAAATGCATTCCAGCATTCGTGTCTATTGTTCAAGGTTTGTTATGAAATTAGTGACGAAGCTTGACTTGATAAGCCCAATACGTAGTTAGTCCTATTTAGAAACTTTCACGTTTATTCTATTTTTTTCTATAGATTTTCATTGTTTTATTTATCACATGCGATGCTGCCCCAGAGAAATTAGGGATTTTATGAGATAAGCTAGTAAAAGAGCAAGCGGGTCACATGATGGTAAGTGATCACCGCCGCTCACATACCCCTGTATACATTGGTGTTAAGGGTGCGTTTGCTATGAAATCCAACTCACGGAGAACTAACTCTTAGTTAAAATTTATGTTCTTGCGTAAAATCCTCAAACACAACTTGTTATTTTTTTTGCATTGTTACGTAGTGTAGGTAACATTCATCACATGCACAGGATAAAAAAAACAGATTTTCTATGTAGTAATATATTTGAAACAGTTAAAAAATAGATTTCAATATCAAGGCCAATATCAACGAGGCAGGAAGATATCATATTTTGCTCACTTACATTTACGTAATTATTACCTAATATTTTAACACAAAAATATATTTTTCACAGTAATATAATATCAATTTATGCGAAAACAGCTTTATTTGTTCAATTTAAGACACACTGTGGGAAGACTTAGATAATTTAAACAAAGGCACTTTTAAAACTTCTTACTTCCACTAACTATTGGGGTGATTCTTAGATTTCCGATTCGAAGTTTGTAATTTAAAATTTTATGGAGGTCAAGACTACAGTTTAAAAAGAGTAGGTAAATAAAATACCTAGAATAAAACAGACAACACACAAAGTTTGTATACTCTTAAACATATAACGGATTATCTACGTAAGTATGGTTTACGCGTAAATATGTTTATTTTTAATTGTGAAAGTGCAATCCTCAAGAGATGGTTGTAAATATATTAATTAAGAGAATTGTCGTCTCTACTAATATTATAAAGAGGAAAACTTTGTTGGTTTGGTTGTGTCGAATAGGCTCAAAAACTACTTAACCGATTTTTTAAATTCTTTCACTATTAGAAAGCTACATTATCCAAGAGTAACATAGGCTATATTTTATTTTGGAAAAATAGGGTTCCGTAAGATATTTGGGTTTTTCGGACACAAGGTGTAAAAAATCAACCAGAAAAGTTACTTATTTTGCGTACGCTGTCTTAACTATAAAAGATATAACCATAAAATGTTCTTATTAATTGTACATCTTATAATATCTACAAAAAAATCCGCGACACACTATACTTATCTATGTCGAGTGAGGCACAACAACCATTTTGTTTATTTAAAAATCTAGAATTTTTTGGACTACATTTAAACGCGTTTAAAATTTTACTCATACTATTGATCCTTATCAAAATAAATTATTTCGTCACTAAGTACAGTTTATGTAGATAATATTTGGTCTTTGAATTATTTAAATTGGACGTTTGGTTTGAAGTTATGGTGAAACTAGAGGCTATATAGAAACCCTTTATAACAACGTAATAATATAGTAAAGCACTTCAGCGCCCTTTTCACAGGCTACTGCAGTATAGGCTAACATGGCTTTCACTTTAGATAATTATATAGGTACTGCGAAGGGCTTTTTTGTAGGTCTTTCCTTACTATAATAAGTATCAATGGGAAATTGTGTATGTCTGTCTGTCCGTCTGTATGTTCGCTTCACGTAAAAACGGCTGAACCGATTGTCTTGATTTTGGAATAGAGATAGTTTGACACCCAGGGAAGAAGAAAATACGATAATTTTACTGCCGGTAAAAGCCTCATTCCCACGGGAAAATAAGTACAATTACCTTTTTAAACAAACATTATGTGTGTAATCTAGGTTTAACTTTGAAAGTTTTCATTAAAACTATACCAGCTGTCACCTATTTAAAACTTAACATTTCTACCTACACATTTTAAAAACTTCGAATCGTTGGCATTTTAAAATCACCTTTTATAAAAATATCAGTCGGCAATTCTTATTATAGTCTTAATTCACTACGTTATACTTTACAATTTAAAAAACTTACTTATTCTATATCAAAATCATAGAAAAATCTCTATAGAAAAATCAATTAGGTAATATCTAAAAACTTTAATATTCGAAACAACTTAAAAATGTTAAATTTATGAGTTCCGTGACACTACATCATGAATATTTCTAATAACAACATTTAAAGGCACATCAGTTTGTAACGGAAGACAATTGCTTGTGCATTATTATTTAATAATAATAAAACTGAAGGCCAGCATACATTTAAACTACAATTTAAACTATTTATTACTATCACTTTCTCATACTTAGTAAAAGAAAAAACAGGTAAAGATATATGTTAGTCTCTCTAGATTGAGTTCAATTTGCATAAGCGCCAAGGATTGGCTTAAGTCTCATATTGCTCGCAAAACGTATGTTCCTAGGACTAAAATTAATACCCGTCTCTTTACATTTATGCTGAGTAAGCAATAGTAATATAAAGTATGGGAGTTTCAACTTGAAATCGACACTATTAACTTTTTACGTTGCCAATTATAACTCCTATATATGTAACCTAACCCTGTGTATAATGTCCAGCCAGCGCTGTAAGCACGTGTCGGTAGAAGTCGTGCGGCAGTCGCCGCCGGAACGCGGCCGCATGCAAGTAGCGCTGCGTGATGACGTCACACGCCGCCGCCGCGCGACACAGGTCGCGGGACGCGGCGCACAGGTTCACTGCCTGGCGCCATACCTGACGCGATACTGACACAACACAGTAATGACAACTTAGTCTATGGGAAAACTGGGAAGAGTGATCGACAATTTTTGAATAGAGAACACGTGTCGTCATTCATTTGTTATCAGTGAGCGCAAGGTTAAAAATAAAGGGAGGGTGCGTTCCACTTAAAGTACGCAGCAACTATGACCACGAGCGATTTATTTCCGATCAACTTTGTAATCGAATGGAAGTCGGTTTCTCGTGGGAGTGAGATGTGTTAACCTATATTACTGCAAAGTTTCATCCAAATCCGTCCAGTAGTTTTTACGTGAAAGAGAAACAAACATCCATCCATACATACTCACAATCTTTCACGTTTATAATATTAGTAGGAGTGCGCATAAGTTTAAGTTCTTTTAAGGCTTGCAAATGGCACTTAGACCCACTTCTGAAAATAAGTTGCTCAATACGGTCACTAAGCAAAAAAGGACCATGGTTCAGAAAACGGGCGCTTTGGGCATTGCGGTCAATAAGTGGAACGTATCGAAAGAGTCGATAATAAATTAAAAACAGTTTAACTCACAGAAATGTCTCATTTCACTATCACAGCTTTGCAATAACTGCTGTAGGCTTGTGGCGCCATCTATCGGTGGCACGTTGTTGCCCGTGACCACGAGTGAATTAGTTAATGTTGCGTTCGATAAAACAGTCTCCAATTCTGATTTCAGATTCTGTAACATAATGATTTTTATAATCTTAACCATAATTATTTTTACCTAACTATTCATTTTTAAAAAAAATATTAATTCAATATCTATTAGATGTTGTTTTTTACCTGATAGTCTAAGTTTGATGTTTTCTCAGTATCTCCCGTGATAACATGAAATTTGTAGGAAGTCGGGATGTGCTGTAATTAAAATAAATCTTTGTTTTAATTATTTTCTTTTACATATCATAAAACTTTTTATAAAAAACTGAGATTCGCCAGGGTGTAATTATTAAAATTAACTATAAATTTAAAGTAATTGAAAATAAATTGAATTAATTTAACTAATAAATCTGTTTGTTTTTTACGAAATCTATTGCGTGGTATAAAAGACAAGAATCAGACACGAATTACGACTTTATACTATTAAAAGTATGAGATAAAAGGAGCTTACATTTGTATCAGCCATCATTAAAATCCTGTGCACATGAGGCTGCTCAGTAGTGTCCGGTGATAGCCGATTTAAACAATCTGGATACATCTCCGTTAGAACAACACTATTATCTCCACCTAATTTGTATCTACTCTGCTCACTTACGGCTAGCTCATCCAACTTGTCATAGACAAAACTTGCAACTTTTGGTTTGACATCTGAAAACATATTTAATTTACATTATTTACACATCTGCTTCATCATTAGCAATTTAAGCTAGGCCAAAGCTATGAGTAAGGTGTCAGAACATTGTATTTTATTTTTATAATAAAACTAAACAAATGAGAAGCTATGCTTCTGTAATTTAACTATGTTTGTTCATCCCTTTGAAGTATAGTTATGCAAAAGATTGTCAATTATACTTACCCCTTTAATTAAAACATTAGTCAGCATGAAAACAAGAATAAAAGTTAAATAGTGAAGATATACCTAGATGATTTATATGTAAGTACTAAGGTTTTAATGTATTTGTTAACTATATAGGTACCAAAATATTGAGCAGCCACATCCAGATCTGCATCTTCACACCATGCAAGTATTATTTGTAATGTCTGTAGTAGTGAGCATGGAATTCTTAAAAAAAATGATCCCGATCTAATTGGCTGTCTTTTACCACATCCTTCACATACCCATTGCACCCTGAAAAGGTTAATTTTTAAGCTCAAATTATGTGTTAACTGTATTTTTTTTTGTGTTACCAATTCATATAAATTGGAGAGGCAATATATCATGGTGATTGTATTGTAGTACCAACATTTTCTGTGAGGTCGGTTAAAGTTTTGAAATCGGTCGCCTGATTTAGGGGTTTTGGGGGGTTGGGGGGGGGTGGGGGGGGAGGGGTCTGAACCCCCCCTGACCATTTTCAGCTGCCGGAAAAAAAAGGGGGCGCCAAAAAAAAAATTTTTTTTTTAAACCCCTCAATATGGCGACCTTTAGTAGCCAATTTATATGTATAAAAACTCGCTTCAATCATGAGTCAACGGAGTCCCGCTTCGCGGGACTCCTTTTTCTGGCAGTTTAAAAACAGTAACCTAACTAACCTAACCCATTGATGTCGGATTGTGTCAACTCGGAGTAAGACATTGCTATTAATTACCTAAGAATTATGTAAACACACTTAATAAATACAATCTGATTACCTCGATTGTATTTAAAATTAAGATTGTAGAAAAACCACAATATCATTCATCCAAGATGCTAAATGCGTTCCGATTCACGCAATTGTGCTAGTATTTCGGAAATTTTGAATTTTTTTTTAAAATATTTAGACGCGACTCCGGCAGCCAAAATTACTTGTAGGGGGTTCAGACCCCTCCTCCCCACCCCCCCAAACCCCCCACAACCCTTAAATCAGGCGACCGATTTCAAAACCCAACCCGTGAGGTCTATTATGGCTTAACCACAATTTTATTTATAAGATACTCACTTATCCACAACTCGAGCTGCTTTTACAACCATATTGCAGTTTGGTTGAAGACTTATACATTTTACACTTCTCGGCAGCAGATGGAAATCTTGAAGTTTCAATACGATATGACGATCAAAACTTTTCAACCCAAACTCGGCAACTAAACTTTTGTAAGTTATCAAATTCCTTAAAAGAAAAATGTCAGATCAACTCACACACTTATTGAAGTAATGAAGAAGATTATTAACGAATAACAATATAGTTGGAAATATTTTGTTGGGTTTTTTATGAGTATGTAAAAATATAAGGTAAAAATGTTCAACTGCGTGTACTCGTGTACTTACTCTGCAGCAACATGGAATGGAAAACATTTCTCTTTATGTAATGTTGTCAAGATATTATCTAATGTCGTAGAATCCGGTTCCATGGTCATTTAAAAATAATTAACTTCTTAAATCTACTTAACATGCATTAATTAACGCTGGAAAAAGTTAACACACCACAAAAAAGTCAGAACATAAAAATAAATAACAAAATAACACAAAAATAGGGATGTTAAAATTAGTCGATTTTTTTTAATCGATTTTTAATACCCATTTTTTTATAATTACCTCTTTTCGATTTTAAAATAATTTATTTATTTATATTTAAGTTTTTGAGCGAATAAGTTTGTCATTTTGTTGGGATGCTCATTATTTCATTATTATTATGATAAGTAAAACGTTAAATAGAACAAAAAGTTGTATTATAGGAACATGGCGTTTGATTTTAGATTTGAATAGGTTAAAATGCATGTGTTCGTTAAGTGAATATAAAAAGCAATAGTTTGAATAATGGAATAAAATAGATTTTTGTCATAATCGATTAAATGTTAAATTAAAAACATCGGTTTTTTTTCATAAACTTCCATCCCTACACAAAAATAACATAGTCACAGACTAAGAAGAGATACTAATGATGGGTGGGTGAAAAGTAGGTTTATTGCAAAATGTATCTCTATAACGGGTGTAAAATAAAAAGACCACTTCCGAAGCCTAAAACCATGTATTCTTGAACCTCAATAGTAACTAAATTCACTAACAGCATACCCGGAATACTCAATTTAAAAAAGTTATTAAGGATTGAAAAGTCATATTCGCCGCTTGAAATCATCGCTCACACATCAACTGCCAGTTCACGTGCGATTATTTACATTGCAAATTAAATTAAAACCCTATTTAATTTGAAATCATCGCAAAAGCTGATAGTATTATTGCAATTTCGGAAAATTTCGTAAAAAAAAATTGTTTTTGTTTAAAACGTAACCAGGTTCCCCTCCAGCAATGCCCAGTTTTTGTTTTCGGAAGCAGTTCTTTTGCACCCCGTATATAATCATTGTAATTTAATAATAATAAAAATATGATATAAATATATTATGATATTTTAGGCTGTTCCTTATTATCTTTAGCTGTCCATATCTAAGGTGAATGACCGTTCTTCGCGTTCTTTAGTTTCAAGAACGCCGCTGATTTTGCAAGTTAGGGCTTTTCGAAAATTGCGATCACTGCGCTTTCGATGTACACTGACAAAACTTACTGGGGCCGGCCGCTACAATACGTCAATTATCATGATAACTCCTTTGATGTACCGCCACTCGAACTATCGACAATGGGATATGGCATTGTAGACTAATAATAATAATTAGGGCGTTAAAAGGGTGGCTACGCTAACGTCAAACGTTCGTAAACGCTATAATTAATGGCATTTCCCATTAATGTAGCCGCAGCATGAGAGCTAGCTTTGTTTGTTTGACAATATCTGTCTGTAGACATTGACAATGACAATCCGTCTGTCTGGGGTCTGTATGTTTACTCTATGGCTAGCTGGCTGGCTAGGCTTTTTTTACGTTACGAGTCGATACGATACGGGAGGATCCAATATTATTGTAGATTGTTGCTTTATTTTATTTTCCAAATCAGTGTTAGTGTTTATATCAGTCATTCCACAAAGAAGATGTTACTCCTTTCTTAAACTAGGTAAGTCAAATTACAATTTCATTCATAATTCTCATGATCAGCCTCATCTTTCTCTTCGTACCTGGTAAAACGAAACTGGTACAATACATATACTTTCAGAAATCTATTATGAAAGAAAACAAATGGTTGTTAAAAACTAGATATTGTTTATTAAGTGTAACAAATTAAAAATAGAAATAATAATGATTATGGTATAATAAGTATATAGTTCACATTTCTTACTTATAAAATACGCCGCTCGTGACTCCGTTCGCGTATAACTCGGTTTCCCGTGGGAATGCGAAGTTTTCCCGCGGTAAAGTTCCCTTAATTCTTTCATGCATATATTTTTGGTTTCTAGAACCGTTTTCGCAGCGCTGATAAATGGTCTATCCAACACAAAAATAATTTTTCAAATCGAACCAGTAGTTCCTGAGATAGCGTGTTCAAACAAACAAACGGGTTGGGTTTTGAAATCGGTCGCCTGATTTAAGGGTTGTGGGGGGTTTGGGGGGTGGGGAGGAGGGGTCTGAACCCCCTACAAGTTATTTTGGCTGCCGGAGTCGCGTCTAAATATTTTTAAAAAAATTTCAAAATTTCCGAAATACTAGCACAATTGCGTGAATCGGAACGCATTTAGCATCTTGGATGAATGATATTGTGGTTTTTCTACAATCTTAATTTTAACCGACTCCTGTCCCGTGACGCGCCTAGCGCGTCATGAAGAAACCTTCAGGGAGGCCCATGACGCGAGAGATGCGTCATTAGAAAATAGTTACAATTCAAATTTTTATTTGATTTAATCAATAAAATATCTCATTTTATATAAAAATTAACTCATTAGGAACACCAATATCAAGGGCCACTATTTTTTTTTGGAAATTAAATTTGCCAGTGGTTGTCAACCATAGGGTGCCTACCTACAGGTAACTGTTTATCCTACTAATTATTGAAAAGTGTTATTATTAAAGCCAGGATTCGAACTTAGCAAATCTATAAAAATAATCACTATGTTTTGGTCACCAATGAATAGTTTAGATGTAAAAACGGAAGATTTTTGATTCGCGATAAAATACTTCCCACAGGTTGACAACCAATGGTGGAAATCTATAACATACCTTCCATCTCGTATAAAACATGTAGATCGACACTTTTAAATACACTAAACTAATAAATGAAACAAAACAAACAATAACAGGTCTCACTTTGTATTATTTTAGTTGAAATTGCCTAAAATAGCGTAATAACATCACCAGTGGCCCATGACGCGTTAGGTGCGTCATCATTTAGGAGGGCCCGTGACGCGACTAGCGCGTCATTGAATTTTGTATGGGGCCACGGAGGAAAGGCTCGAAAAATGATGGTGGCAAGGAGTCGGTTAAATACAATCGAGGTAATCAGATTGTATTTATTAAGTGTGTTTACATAATTCTTAGGTAATTAATAGCAATGTCTTACTCCGAGTTGACACAATCCGACATCAATGGGTTAGGTTAGTTAGGTTACTGTTTTTAAACTGCCAGAAAAAGGAGTCCCGCGAAGCGGGACTCCGTTGACTCATGATTGAAGCGAGTTTTTATACATATAAATTGGCTACTAAAGGTCGCCATATTGAGGGGTTTAAAAAAAAAAATTTTTTTTTTGGCGCCCCCTTTTTTTTCCGGCCGCTGAAAATGGTCAGGGGGGGTTCAGACCCCTCCCCCCCACCCCCCCCCCAACCCCCCAAAACCCCTAAATCAGGCGACCGATTTCAAAACTTTAACCTTATGGTCTTTTGTATACTGTGTAGGCTAGGCATAGGCTTTCAAGTCATCCTCACATCTTGTGATTGGTCTTCTTCTGATTATCTGCCCTTTTTTTGGACTGCATGCTGTCATATTATCTTTTTACATATCTCTGAACACCTTAATTTTATGTCCCAACCAGAATTTTTATTATCAAGATTATTAGGTACTTACCCTTTTAAAAAAATTTATTTTTTATTTTATCCTATTATCTTATCTCAGTCCACATGTCAATTTCTTACAAATTGACCAATTTTCTTTTAAATTCACTTCGCTCCTTTTTCAAGTAGGATGAGCATTAAAGGTTAAATTTCATTATTTTGTTTTTGGTGTTCATTTGCTTACCTAGGGTAACTATCTTTGTCTATCTAACACATTGTAGTTGAATGGACTCTCAGTGATCAAAGCAATGTCAACAAGCAAGTGCAGTTTAGGATAGCTGTCCAATGTTTTAGTTAAATGAAAGTTACTTTGGTCCGTTATAGGTACCTGAAAATCAATTTTGTATACTGCTGGCAAATACCCCAAGTATAGGGTAACTGCCCTAATTAAAAACTATATTTTATGTGACTCTTGGCAATAAATATAAAACCTATTATGTAAAAGATACCCATTACGAGTCTCTTTATCTCATTTAATACTTAAATAAGATGAACCAGTAGTCTGCTGCTATGTAGCAATATTTCTAATGTTTTATTCAGCAGACTGATGGTTTATTTTACTGATGTTTTTACTGTGATGCTTTTATTATGAACATTCATTTACTTCACTATTAATTTTTGCTTATTACATAACTAAAAACTTATTTTACTAAACAGCATCTGGGTCAAATCAATTCTTTATTTTTCTTCCTGCCAATTTATCATAATGCTGTTCGTGATCTGTATCTCAGAGAAAGTATTCACACGTTTTTTGTACTTACACACTGTAAGTACATACAAATTTAAGTGATGATGCGCATGCACAGCTGTGATTGATGAGCAATATAATGTTGCGAAACTTGGTTAAAATTTTGTTTGTAAATTTGAGTAGTTGCTTTTTATCTTCAGAATCTTAAAATAACGTTATATATAAGATATTTCCTGTAGCATCAAACATTTCTTGGAATCGTTAAGTTAGGCATAATATCGCGAATTATATGAATGGACAAAAAACTTAATATTTTGCAACTCTTTTGGATTACAATTAAATAAAATTAAAAAATATTGACTTTAGTAATTACCATAACCTGCATAGTAAGACAACAAATACAAGTTTATACCTAAGCCATTGTTCCTCTTTAAGGATAATTAATGGTTTATGTGCCTGCAACAACCGTGGGCTTAACTACAGTTAAGTTACAATACAACATATGACTCAGTAAAGTGTCAGTAGGAAGGAACCAACTGTATAAGGACCTGCTGCTATAAACAAAGTACCTACTTACCATAGGGGTCATTGATTTTAATGAACTCCGACGTATAGTGTTTTTAATTAAAAAAATCAATCTCAACAGTTTTATCATACATCTTTTGATTAAAAACATAAGAACGAAAAAATTTACAAGTTCAGATTAACCAATTTCGTGACATATTTTATAACTGTCTCGCATTACTCAAACCTAATTCATTTGTTAAACTTCTATCATTATAGTAAATAAACTTTGTAACCTTCAGAATCGTTACCAAATAACTTTTACCTATGAAGATTTATTGCAGCCGACCGAACTACTACTGCGTGACGTCACGAAGGAGGTGCTTACACCTGCATGGCTTATTCTCGGAAACTACGAAGTTTATAGGTTCATCGTTCTCAATTTTAACTGTACCGAAGTATACTTACTCCGCGTTACCCAAGTTAACAATCTGAATGCTAGCTTTCCTGGTTTTAACAGTAAATTCTCTTATAGCTTTGATAACATTGTGTTGTATTGAACTTACATAGATTTCCAAGTACTAAACTGATGTCTAGAATTCCACTAAGACCATGTAGCATTTATTTTGTGGGCTGATACATAAAATAGTATTCAGAGGTTCAATTCAGCTAACAAAAAATCGACGATAGAATCGCGTTATCACACGTCAAATCGGACTTTTCTTCCGATCACCTGTTGATGCTCTTATGTTAAATTCAATCTCTGATCCTGACAGATTCTATACATATAGGTAGTTGTCGGTCGATTGTTGTTCAATCGAAGCAACACGTGGATATCACCCGTTCAATCCGATGATTAATCTAAAACGACAATCTCTCTTAACAAAATACAGTAGAGTTTTAGTGGTTGCCTACGTAATTACAAGACAAGGTGCTTGGTATATTCGTCTACGTACATTTATCTAGTTTAATTTCGGCACACATACACGCCGACAATTTGCAGCGGCCTTGCTGGACTCGGCAACTGAATCGAATTAATAACGCATAGCTTTGAAAGTACCGATCAAGCGAATTTTAAATTCTATTCAGTTATGTTTATAAACAGTGCCACAAAAATACTTTTGTGTTTGTTCCACTGTTATGTTCTATCTACGAGATTTATTTTCATAACAGTTAATATTGACGTCATACTAATATGAATTTGTAGATGTCTATTGACAAAATACCTGTGTATAAATTGTGTATTAGTTTGTCAATAATGAAGTATAAATAAAATACAAACGGCCTCATTCATAAACACATTATATACCTATAATAAAGTGGTGCAAATAATAATATGTTTAGTCTCTAACGTAACAAAACTTATTTAACTGAAACAGGTTTAAAGTCAAGTTGACTTACAAAAAACAAAGTAAAATTAAAGCTATACTTTAAACTTCATTTAAATAGTAAAAAACTACTTGATATAAAACATAACTGTATAACTAACAACAATATGTATATACAAATTCATATTTCATCACGATTCGATATACCTACAAACGGTCGTTAGAGTAATTAAACCCACACGAAAACTCTCTACACACTATAAAAACACATTCACTGATTATCGTTGGTTAATGCTTGAAATACCGAAATAGGCACCTCTTCAACTGTTTCTACCACCTCTTTAGTTAACTTGACAATTAACAGGTATTTATAATAACTTTTAAGAACTGTAGATTAAAAAATTGCTGATAGTTTCTCTTCAGTATTCTTTTCATTAATAAATTTAATTATCACGCGTTTAGCTGCGCCTGAGTTTGTTGTAAACGCTTTGAAGGAGCGAATATTTTGTTTGTTCATCGTTGGCAGACTGTTGACTAAAATTAGCCTTCAGGTTGGTACTAAAGTAAGAGTAGACGATTGATTTATCTGTCGCGAGTTAAAACAGACTTCAGTTTTAATGCGGTATTTTATTTCAATGTGGCTTGTAAAAAACATCTAACAGAAGACTGCTAACAAAAGACTACACAACGATAACGACTTGCGAAGAAAAGGTTTAATTATGCTCACTGTCTTTAACTCTGGGGTCTCCCATAATCTTTGTTAAATTTTCGACATTGCATAAAAATCTAGCTAGAACTCTTTTTAATTGTATTAACATAGCAGCCATAGCGTATCTAAAACACGTGCAATTTGGATTTAAACTTTCAATCTGCCTATGGCGACTTTCATTTCAATAACGTGATTTACAAAAATATTTTATAGTTACATGTTGTTTAGAATTTGCGGCTTAAAGGGTCAATCAAAGATAAAATGTTGCCTGATTCATATTGTACAAGTGGCCGCCCGCAAAGGCGTTCACGTAAAAGTCGGTTTCCCGTGGAAATTCGAAGTCTTCCTGCGGTAAAAAGTACCCTATGTGTTATTCTGATGTATAACCTATATTACTGTAAAGTTTCATCAAAATCTGTCAAGTAGTTTTTACTTGAAAGAGTAACAAACATCCATACATCCATTCATACTCACAAACTTTTACGTTTATAATATTAGTAGGATTTATATTATACTAGTGGCCACCCGCGACTCCGTTCGCGTGGAAGTCGGTTTCCCGTGGGAATGAGAAGTTTTCCCCTAAAAAAGTACCCTATGTGTTATTCTGATGACCTATATTACTGCAAAGTTTCATCCCGTCCCATAGTTTTTACTTGAAAGAGTAACAAACATCCATACATCCTGACATCCTAACATACTCACATACTCACAAACTCACAAACATTCACATTTATAATATTAGTAGGATATGAGTTTTGCTATCCGGATTCTGTATCATACCTAAGCAAAGATTTCTATAACTTTTTTTTGTCCCAAGCATTCGTTAAGTTAAAAGTTCCTAGCTAACAAGAAATCAGCAAACTGTCGCATTCTTATAACTTCATGTTGCGAATGTTAAAATGATTGCAAAAAGGCAGCAATTGTAACAAGACGTGGTGCAATTATGTAGTCGTTGCTAGCTACCACAAAAAGTCGTTCCATTTTGTGTACGTTACAAAAATGACAATGATGTTAGTTAAAGTAACTTCCACACTTGCTGCAACTCCTTATTTGCAACTCTGTTATTTTTATACAAATTTGTACATTTTTGAGTGATATAGTAATAAAAAAGTACCGTTAAGGTTTATCGTTACAAAAAGAAGGGTATAATTAATAAATATAACATTTATTTACAAATAAAATATATTTATTACCAACCAAACGAGGGAGAGGCTTTACAACAGAACTTTCACCTACGCAACACCCAAGTATTGAACTTTTTTCTCCCGTTAATGTGGGAAACGGCAATCAATAAATTTATTGTCTCCTAGTTCCCACAGTAAGAACACGCAAAAAATTGATAAATGTAGGTACTAATTATAACAATACAATATTACGCGATCCTAGATCAACTACTTCTTGTTTACTTTGTTGCGAGATTTCCACGTCGTTTTTTTCGTCTGAAAAAAGGTTGACTACTTCTGGCTTGATAAGAGTTTTAAAGCCGGAAACGCAAGAATTTTGATAGTGAGTGTTCGATCTCGGCCTCATATCGCATGGTCGACCGGCCGCTCTCGGCGACCTCTGGCGGCTGCATTACCGTGACCCCCATCCCGGATCTGGGTCAGGCTTGTCACAAAACCGGCACGCCACAGATATATCCGAAATTCAACCCACAGCCGACAAATGTCGAGGGAAATGCATAAATTGCCATATGATTGACACCGCACTGAGCTGATTTCGTTGCGTTTTCTCTTGCTCACTGTGCAATTATTTTATGAATCTTTACCTAAGCTTCTGATATTTATATAGAATGGTTAGCTGGTATCATGTCATCGTTATTTATATCCAAGGAGGCAGCCGGCTTGTATGTAGAGTGTCGTTATTTGTTATTCAGTCAATATGGATCCAGTCCGCTATTTCCTGTCGGCCACCACGCGGTGCTACTGCGGTTCATTACTCATAGAGCATTTTGTCTCACCTATTCACCATCTCCGAACATATTTTGCATCTCGGCTTCCTGCTATCGAGTTTCTCTCTTCCTTTGCACCATATGGTAAACCTTGGAAAACCATTTAAGATTCAGTACTGTAAAGAGATGTACGTCGTGTTGATGGTAAACAACAACGTTATTCGAGCTAGCTTATAGCAAAATATTATTTTTATTTTTTGACTAGCGATCCCGGTAGCAATTCTTATTTTAATAATTAAAATTCTTAATCAAGTATCATGGTTGTTGGTAAAATAACAACCGACTTATAAAATCTTAAACGACAAGTTAATCGATTTCACAAAAAAAACTTGCAAAGGATAACGCGATGATAATTGCCATGTCTGCCTTGTATATAAGGCCTTTAGTATTTATATTCGGTTTGTTCAATATTTCGAGTTTGTACGAGTATAGTTTTTTTACTTATAAGGTAATGCTTACCTTATTTTTTTGCAGTTAAATACTCAAAACTTACGATGTCTAGACGAAATTTACACAACAGATTCTACTAAAATAAAGTTGTACATTTGAAGAGAATGCATTGTGAGTAATTGGCAATTTGTTATACTGCACAGTTTTAGGTCATTCTAACTTACTTACCACAGTTATATAAACTTACAAAGAAAATAAAACTACAGTTCCACAAATTCATATACTCATTTTAATTTTGAAATTTAATATTCGTTATCAAATTATTTAATTATAATTATTTAAAGAGGAAAAATTGTTTCGACTGAATACAACGGTCGTTATATTTTTGATAAACAAACCCACGTTCTATACAATGTAATAATATCCTGTATTCCTATACATCCGGAACGGGACATTAACCTTATCAAATCTAATTATTTATAATTAAGCATTTTAAGTCAACTCTAGCTTATTAAGGATTGTCGTATGTATATTGCGTGCTTGTGTTAAAAGCTGCAAGTAAACGCAGTCACCAAGGTGCCACAAACCAGGCAGCCAGTCAGTCTTACTCTGTCCTTCACCGAAGCAGGACGTGTGCGGTTCTCTCGCCTTTTGTTTACCCATCAAAGAGCTTTTATAAACTGTCTCGTGTTCGTACTAAATGGAATATTGACAGGCGAGAGTGCTTTGTTTGGACTTTATACGATAGTGAACGAGATATTTTAGGATGTTAATTTAGGTAAGTTAAAATTCTAGATGTGGTGCGTTTACCAAGTAACAAGTGTATAATCTTACGTTGAAAATTAAAATATGACTAAGGATTTCCTGAGCAGTAGAAATTTGCAATAATCCACGTCATTCGTGTTTCCCAACTATTTAATATGCATGCCTTTAATTTACATACAAATTATGAATATCGACTTGTATGGTATTATGCAGAAGTGTTTGAGGATTTTAAAATAATGTTTATTTACATGAGCAGTCGATAATTGCAAAACAGACATAGCTGACTGCTCAAATGGAAGCCCACGTGTATCGGTACCGGTTCGAAAGTGAGGGTTTGTCAAAAGCGGAACAGGAATTTGTATGTGCAATACTTTGCAACCTTTCCTTTTCAGCCTAAGTTGATATGCCTTAAACAATATTATTTATCCACAATATCTCATTGTTAACTATAAATTCACGATGTAACTAACATGTTTTAAAAAAAAACTAGAAATAAGAATTAATGTGATTTATGAAGCTTACTGTACTTGCTTGTAGAGCAACGACCTTCTCGTCTAGATGACTATATTATATTCAGTTGGGAATTTCATTTAAGTCGAATAAAAAGTACGCATACCAAGTTAAATAGTTTTCTGCGAATGAGTTTAGTTGCGGCACTCGGCACGCTTTGTTCAAATGAACAGCAAAAAATTGAGATGCTACAAAAAATTACCTCATAAAGGATGACGCCATTTCTGTCTTTCAAAATGCAGGGTTAGCTAACATTTACATTTTAAGCTAAAGATGCGTTTATTAAATGTTATGAAACAAATCTTTTACATAGTGCTCTATTTCTTCTATGCAATAAGATAATTTATAATTGTTGAAATAGAGAGCTGATGCCTCCACATGATAATTTATATCCATAAAATATGAAGATATTTAATTATGAAGTTAAATTTGTAACATCATTAAATTCATTGAGATTAGCATAGTACCGTAACCTTGCGTGTAATATTAACTGTTGTTTGTTACGAAAACAATGACCACTACATAATTAAAGTTTTCGGCGGTCGCATACTATCTTTGTCTACGATTATAATCAATGTGAGAAAGCCTTTTTATCTCGAGAGGCATTACGCCGGTTGCCTAATTTTATGAGAAACGTAGGTATTCGAATCCCCAAATGCTATCATTCCCCAAATTCTTTTCTAAATCCGAAAAAATCCACTTTAACACGTTTTCCACTTGGACCGTTTCTAATCTTGGGATTTCAAACTAAGTTATACGTACAATCTGTTAATTGTATGGTTCGTCTTGGATATTTTTGTTTGGTACGTTGTTTACTGTTGCATATGTTTATCATGTATGCGCAGGAGCAGTCGTAAACGGCAGTTTAGCAGTTAACGGTCAAGATCCGTGGTGTGTTTATCTTCATTCCGGAACTTGTCTGTTACACCATGCACAGACGATAGTTCCGCGTCCTTTCCTAGAATGGAGAATAAAGGAAATCTTTTTTATACTTACACAATCTTTAAGAGGTTGCTTTATGGTCATCATATGTATTAGCTTGGATGTAGCTCTTAGTTTGTTGGACAAGTTCGAAAAAGTTTTGTAAACAGTCGCTTAATAAAGGACCGAAACTGAAAGTTGACTCAACATTTCATACAAACAAAGTAAAATATTGAGATGGTAATATATTGTTTACCAAGTGGCGCCTGGAGGTCGGCACTGCGGTGGCTGTCTTGTTAGAACCTTTACCATCGATTTTATAGGTTACTAGCTCATGACATATCACGACTAGGACAATTCATTTTTATTATCAACTCGATCTTACGTAGTAAATATAAGTTAGTAAAACATTTGCTTCCTTTTCTGTTCACACGCGAAAAAGACAGCGCATGATTGATGATTCAAAAGTATTGAGCAGTCATCAACGTGATCACTGTTACCTTACTTTAACTGCATTATGATTGATATAATTGGAGGAGGAAGATTAAATTGTTTCCTTGCGACTTTCGCGGATATTGTCGACAGTTTAGCGCCGCCTGCCGAACCATTGTGAGTGTTCTTCGCAACACCAGTCTCTTTGATTGTCGGTGATGCAACATTTAACAACGCGCACCAACATAGCGTTTTGCACCTCTTGCTTGTGACGAAAGACCGCACTACAATTAACCGTGATGAATGGAAGCGGAAGTGTCAGTTGTGGATTATTGATTCTCTGCAATAGACATCCTCATCTATAACAATTTGGTTCTTTTGTTGAAAGCTGATCGTTGATTGTTTTGATGTAGTGAGAAAGGAGTGGTTTAAATGTCAGATGCGGTATCAATATGCAGACGTCGTTCCCGTTGCAGAACAATCAGCAGGAGCAACGAACTCGGCGAGGGTCCGCGCCGTAATTGATTCCCCAGCACCATGTTTGAACAGTTGAATTGAATGCACGTGTGGTAAATAGAACTGGGACATTTTGTACCTCTGTAGAGCGAGTATTTATATATGCCACATTACTTTCGTTATGTTTACAATGATTCTTAATTAATGGATAACATAAAATTATTTTATCAATGTGGATATCGGTTTATTCATTATACCTGATAAGAGAATGGAATTCCAAGAAAATGTTTTGTTAAATCATTTTTTATCATGTACTTGTTGTTTATAATAGCTCGTTGAACTCTTCTATTTAAGTTTTATCATTTGTTTTTAATCTATTATGTAAAGTAAACAGAAGGTTCATGTGACGTGAACAGATTTCAGCTTTAGTTAATACAAATCGTCTTATTCTAACTTCTGTTGTTGTCTAAAGAAGATATCCGAAATAATGTTTTATAACCTACGTGGTTAAGCTCAATTTATCATGGACCGGAAAAAGCTTATTTATAAAAATAATCCAGTCAGTTACTATAGAACTTGGAACATGCAAATTTAGCCCTTATGCCTATTACATTAAAGTGCGCAGTACGAAATAATTGTACGTATTTGTATTGAAATGGTCTACCATCTGTAACGATGACCTTCACCCGACCACCACAGCCATTAGGTTTTATTTTTTACAAAAGTCTTTTTAAGTAGCTCAACAGGCTAGTTTTCACAACCACATTTTTGTGGTTCTAATAAATCATTATATTCTTGTGTCATAAAATTGTGTTAAAAGAAAGTATACATTTTTCATAATAAAAATGTTGTATATAAATCATTCTTCTTTTATGTCGGTCATGCGGAAATGCATCGCTCCCTAAATTTGTTTAGACACAGGCTTAAGAATTTTACCTAGCAGCGAGCGATGAAATATTTGTAGATAATCCTCCGGTATTCGACGACCTGACACATCGTTTTCGTAGTTTATTGCACTGAGCCACTACACCGACCTATTTAAGGCTTCTTTAAAAATAAAATATGTTTCTGAATTTGATAAATATATTTTTATCCTTGTATACGGGTGTGAATAGGCTTATCTTTTTAAAGCGGAGTTGTTATTTTTCCCCTTGAGTATAAAATTAGGTACATGTCGCGGGTAATATACGTGTCTGGAATGTAACATCGTGCCGGGGGGTGACTGGTTATAATTAGAACATACCAGTTTTCTGAAAGCAGACCTAAGTGACTCGACTAGCTCCAAGTCATCTTGCTCTACAAATGTTTTTGTTTCAAAAACTTCTGCAGATGTTATTAAAAAGTAGTCGTTGTTTTATTATCTAGATATTTGATGCTTTCGTACGTGCTTTTTATTCAACGTACGTTTATTATTGCATTCTCGCGCTTTGCAGTTAACAATTTATTATTTAGTCTCGGTTATATCGACACAATTTGCAACAGTCGTTTGTTCTGTGTGAATGGATGCCTTGCGCAAACCTGCGGGCTATGGAACGACACTTGCACGAGCCCCATGTGTCTCTTGACAAAAGGGTTATTCGGCTAACAAGATTACACTCGAGATTCCATTGTCAACGAATTCTCTTTGCTTATTTCAAAAGAATTGATGAGTTTGTACCTCATTGTTATATCATTTGCAACACATTAGCTAAAGTAACTTCATAATCTGTTTTATGCTGTGGATTACATAATCAAGTTCTTGGAACTGCGCATATCTCCTTAGTTAATCATACCTGGAGTGTTTTATTTCCTTGTGACGTTTATGTAATGAACCCGATACCCGTGTCCAGTTGTTTTCGGTTCCGCTGCCGTAGGCCTGTGAGGGATCTGATTGCATTGCCAATGGTAGAGGTCACTGGAACCAATGACACGGATGCACCTATGCTAACTACATTAGCGTCCAGCCCTGCCCATTTCATTACGGCGCTTTAATTATGAATGCACGTTTACCAGCGGCCATGCCTTCATGCTCTGACTCTACGGCGCATTCACCTGTCATTAATAGTTAAAATCTAATAAATGTTAAGGACATCGTTAGAGACAGTGTTCTTTATCAATTCTCGTGACTACCCGAAACACAATTAACACAAATGTTTAACTTTGCGTAATCATGAAACCGTTAATTAGGTTTTGTAATAATAATTATTTTCGCGCCCACTTGCATAATATTAAAGAATGTTGTAGTGCATTTTTGTTCGGTGCCGCATTGTTGACGAGCTGCTTTCTGTATGTCTTTGTTGGTTTGGAGGATAGTTGGAAATGGGAATGTTCTTGGCCCCGTTGTGAGTCCGGTTGTCGGTGGTTGAGACCTTTCGTGGTGTCCAGTCACGAGTGCTGGCTCCATGTATGGGGCGTGTTGAACAAGTATTGAAAAGCATATGAGTAAGAACACTCCGGCCGGTCGGTCAAGGCCGATCGTTCGCGGCAGCACTTGAAATATTTACGAGTACGTGGTTCCAATTTGAGTTTAAACACCAAACAAAACTCAGTGGAAGGTAATAGGTATTAATTTTAATAATCGAAGTAGCTACAGCAACGATATATTTTCTTGTTTGTAATTAGGTCTCTGGTGATACCACAACAGGGAAAGCTAGTTATCATCTACTTCCAGCCGTGGTGTTATCTTTCTTTATGGTTAGTCACAACTTTCCTATTCACAATTTATCAGTAGCTAGACTTTTATTGGAAACTGAATATTAACTTCCTTCCGTTTGTTCGTACTATAATCAAATATCCAGAACATTTAGATAGTGTTAGGATTGAAATTGGACAGGATATTGACGTCTGATGATTCGTTTCGTTTTATTTTCGTTGATGGATATAGTTTTTTTTAAATGATTCTCGTCACTGTATTGGTAAATTCAATTTCTCACGTTTTAAGTGGTAACTTTCATAGCCCCGAGGTAAGAATAGTTTAAATTAAGACAATAGCATTTTTGACCTTCCATGGACTCTCACGACACTGGCAAAAGTTTTTTGGTTTCTAAATTATCGTACTTGAGATAAAAAGTGTTTTGTTTCAAATTGTTGTATGACCTATTGAAATGTTTCCAGCTTTTGAAAATATTGTTGTATACTTCTGCAGTGAATTATTGATCCAGAACCGAATAATAAACATTAGTTCCATCTATAACAAGATGCCTAGCGGCAAATTGTCGTCATACCGGCTGGCTGAGCAATGTCAAGATTTATCGAGAGCAATTTATGTAAAATGTATCTCTATCATTTCTTACTACATAATCAAGACCATCCTTTTCAATTTGCATGTATAATTTACTTTAGATCAAGTTCAACAGGTTCAGTTTAGCATCTGCTTAATTCAAATTGAGTACTTGATATGTTTCAAGGTTTTTATGTACTTAGATATTTGTCTATGTAAATTATCGTTTAAAGACATAGCATATCATATAAAATATATTTATTTATTTGGTTGTGTTGATAACTCAATCCCAGCAAGGGAGGGTGTTCCCCTCCATAGCTTACTTGACTAGTTCCCGTCGCGCTCTCGCCAGCTTGACACGTGTTTACACATTCAATCATTTGATTCAGTGAATAAAAGTTTAATATTATGTGTAATTTACAAAAGTTCACAAAAGTTAAAATGTCATATAGTTCCAGTTTATGTAAGACAAGTTGATTAAAATTTACTTTATCGTTTTTGTGACTAAAAAGTATACCGGCATGCATTTAATTTCATAAACCGTCCTTTAAATTTCATTGTTTGTTTTAATAAAATATCGGAATGTATACTTTGCGTAAAGTGTACTATTGTCGCATATTTAGTACACGTCTTTATGTGAATCTATTATCATATTATTTATTTCAGTAAAGAGTAAATTCGTCGATGATTAATAATGTTTTCATTGGCTGTAAGTACTTAACGCTTGGTAATTATATGTAATACCTACGGAGCTATAGATAATATTATAAACAATTTAATACAAATAATATACACAATTAATTCGGTTGAGATGCGAACGGCTGTGAGGTTATTTATTTATTAGCTCTAGCTACACTGTAATTATACTCTTATTAGACGGCCCTTTTAAAACAATTTTATTGAATGAAGGTGTAATTCTTTTTTGGTTGGTTAATATTATTTCAAAAATTCTTTTAATATAAAACAACGACTAGTTGAGTATAAGTGATTGCTTCCAGAAATTATATAGGTTTTCACAACTTGTAAACATTGCCCCTATCGGTTTGTGACCTTATTTGGCGGCTTTGATTGGTGTAATAATAACCTGGGTTATTACGGTCCCAGCCCCCGCCCGCATTTCCTAGACACAGGGGTGCGTCGCGGGCGGGGCCCCAACATCATTTGGGACACGCGTGGACATCGCAAATAATACCACCAAATGTCCTAGTTTTATCAAATAAACTGTAGTATTTGGTAGCTCTATCGTTTGGAGAGATTTATCTCGAAACTTTTCGAAATGACGCATTACACGTTAGGAATGATTTATCAATGAAATTTGAGAACAAACAGAAGAAAGTAGAATTCTGTATTTTTTTGTCTGAAGCAATTAAAAACCGAAATTGGCAATTGGACATTTGGCTGTAAACAAAATGATCCCCACGACACGTATAGGTTGTGTACTTTAGAATTCACCCTCCATTTCCTGCTACGCCCTGTCTGCACGCTAAAGCGATTTGCAAAAAGGGCTCGAACGTCTCTTGTCGCCTATAACATCGTCAAGTTCCCCTTTCATTTGTTTATTTAAATGTGTTTTTCAATAGCTCATATGTTTTCATTCGTACGATATTATATTACTTTTCTGCAGATACAACGAACCACATATATATTTTTTTATTTCCTCTGCATCGACATTTCTTGAACATTTCATTTTGCCTCTAAGGAAGCATTACGGACGTAATACGCCGCGACCGATGGATCGGAAATATTGAAAATCTAAATTGCGACGCAAACTAGTTCCTGGAAATACGTCTCGAGCTGTTACACTGTTTACAATTTGAATCCGACTCAAGAAAGAACTTTCAAATAATCAGACATTAAAAAGATAGGTGTTTTTTATTTCGCCCACTTGATTTGTTAAAAGGAAGTCGGAATAAACGTTACGTGTGCCGAATCTGAAGCTGGAGCTTTCTAAATTGTTGCCTCTGTTAATATTCGTATAACGTTTTTGGAAGTTTGCACAATACCTTAAACCAATAAACAACTGGCGTGTGCCAAATTATCATTGGAATCTTAAGACACCGGGAGTATTAAACTTTGTTGTTTGTTTATTGAAAATGTTTGCAAGAACATCCGGCGAACATCAAATTTACCGAAATCGGTACAACGACCTTTTGCTATTTACAAACTCTAAACCCAATCGAATGTATAAGTCCTAAACTCACGAAAATACGATAAAATGATGGACCTTTACGATCCCTAATTTGATTTATTGGCCTCCACCAAATGGCGCTGCAGTTGTCTAAAATGAGTGATGACGAAATCGTCGGTGATAAATCTTTAAAATTGTTTCAAAGACCATACTCATAAAACGTTTTTGCTTTGAGAGATATTAATCTAGTTTTGGTATAAACACGACTGTTATGGGTTATGGTTTTATTTTTATCAGCGAATAATATTTCTTAATGAAAGCATTACAGTTTTAGTAGCGTGTTTCCTCACTTCATTTCTTAGTTTGTTCAGTCACTAGGATGGAGCCGTGGAAGTTTTTGGTATGCACCATGACTATTAACCTAGAATCAGACAGTAAATTTGTCCTCACGCTCGTGGAGTCCAGCCAAATACCTGAACTGCATTTGGAACTCCAAGATTGGATTAAGGAAACAAAATGCCTACTCCAGTCATGTCCGAACTATTTGCAGCCTATTTATTTGTTTTCCAAGCCTACTGTGTTTATTTTGAATGGTTCCTATTATTGGCTACAAACCCATTGTTTTGAGAATTCCTTATGTTGTTGTTAAATAGGTTAAAATGGTTTAATCATTACTTTAACTCTATTTTTTTTGCGTTTTGTTGTTAATTAAATATACGTGACTTGCGTTTGACGTCAGTAGCATAAAACTTGTAGTTTTGACTAAATTCAGTCGATTTCTTGAACTTTCCTTTAGGTCGTTAATAAAACACTTACTAATTGCGCAGGCTATTAATTTCAATGGCTTTTCGACTTTCTTCTAGTTGTATGCTATGTCTAAAATTAGTGTAGTTGATCAACATAGACGATGTGCAGACGGCTCGTCTCGCTTCGACACCGAAACAAATTAGACGGTCGTCATACCTCACGTACTCTTATGTCTTTTTATGTTGTATCAATCAGCGAGTAGGATGATGGTAGATATAAAGCGTTGTCGGTATCTGTCTACACTTATGTTTAGACTACGTTTGTAAGCTACGCCCCCGTCTGATCCGGGGTCGATGAACCCACATCATGGAACTAAACTTATACCATAATAATTAAAGATGAAGATACCGGTAGCTATGTTTTCCTCTTCAGTCTATTCTAACCATTTCATCATTTAGTTTATAAACCTCTTTGCGTTACTATCGCACTGATAGGCCCTTTATCGAAGTAAAGAACTCAGTAACCCGTTTAGATAAACTGCCTTCGTTGTGTTTCAAGACGTACCTTTTTATCTTTATCATTGTATTTTATTGGTTGTAAAAGCGATTAGAAATTCCAATTTGTTTATTGGTCTATTATTGTCACTGACCGATGTTGCAATACAAACGTTTAAATCTTTATTTATTTTATGAATATTAATAACCGATAACGTGACAATAACTGAGACTGCTATAGTAAAATATGAGGATGAATTTGGTATTTACCCGGTACGGTATATCTATCTTATGAGTTAAATGGCAAGTTCGATTGTGGTGAATAATGTTGATTGCGGCATCTATTCAAGTGTGTGGGAAGTGGCTACTCATGTGACGACTATGCACCAATTGTAATTATATACAAAAAGGTCTGCAATGGGGTTATTCAAATCGACTATAGGTCGTTATGTACACAGGAAAAGTTACAACATAGACACAAACTGGATAAATACCCACCAAGCTAACAAAAATACTCAAACAGTGAAGCAGCTGTAAAATTAACTAAAAGAAAGTTTCAAAATTACCTGTCCTTAAAACGAGGATTATTGAAACGTTAGGAGACTGTTGCGTGCCTATAGAATGTCATTCGTATGCAAAATGAAACCTTAGTAATAGCAGTATAAACGATGTCTACCGATTTAAGTACAGGAAGCCGCTTCTTACAAGATTTCTTTCGAGTTTTCTCGATGTGTTGCATAAAATCAACATAATAAATGTTTCAGAGAATATTCTACTTGCCAATAATGTAGGTACCGTTAACTTTATTAAGTAAGAAGGTCGTCGAGACAATAGAATAGAGTCCACTGGGTTTTTACTGCATTAGTACCCTAAAACAATCCCGCTGTGCGTCCATTAAATGTATCTATACGTTTGTAAGCCTAATATACCGTTATATAACCCAGATTTTTTGTTTACAGAACATGTGACTGACAAGATATGGAAGAATCTACCATCACCAACGGAGAGGCTCCACAACCTCTTCCAAATGAATCCGAGTGTGCGTACAGTGTGGACAAGTCGGATAGTGGCGTGCTAGCGGACAGTGGTACAAGTAAAGATGAAAGTGGTATTGTGGCTGATAAGTCAGTGGACACTAATAACGTGTCCAAGGATAACGTGGCGGAATCGGAACAATGTGAAGTGAACGACGACGCCAGATCGCTGGATCTCGAGAGCTTGCCGGCCGTGGACGAGTTGGTGCTTGGTGCGGCGGGCAGCGACAGCGGCGTGGAAGGCTGCGGGCGGGCGCTGAGCAGCGGCGGGGGCTCGCGATCCTGTGCCTCCAGTGTAGTATCATGCGGCTCCGGCTGCGGCTCCGAGAGCTCCTCACTCACCGGCGCCCCGCCTCGACCCAAGCGACGCGTCAATGTCACTGTCACTGAACCCAAACGCAGCTCTCCTGTCGGGGCATCCACCCCGCGCCCCGCCACTGCTCCCCGTGGACCCAACTTAGCTACGCGGGAACGTGCCCGAAGTAGAGAAAAACCGACTTTGCCTGAAAAACCCCGTCCATTGACACCGAAACCGAAAATCCGTCCTACCGCAGACTTGCCTAATTTAGTGCGCGAGAGTCCCGCCTTACGTGCCAAACCCACCAAGACTTCTACCGCCCGTTGCCGGACACCCAATTCACCGTGTGAGGAAAAGCGATGGCCTTCGGTCGCTTCTCGACTGTCAAATGTCTGCGATACGTCTGCGACTAGGATGGCCGCCGATAAGTATGGTACTCTACCGCGTAGAAGGCGCGAGGGTGACTCCGAGGGCTCCCCTAAACATGAAAGTACGCCCCCGTCGTCCAGACGAACTACGATAACCCGTTCCATGTCATCGAGGTCAACAACCAAAACTCGAGTGCGGATATACGCGGAGAAGGTGTCGCAAACCGTTTTACTGGGGACTGACATAGAATCTGCATTGGCAGGCATCGTGCCAAATATTGACAGGTAAACCTACATACATACATCACAGTTAAATAGTTTTTTTAAATATCCACGTCTATTAATTTTGCATCTTTCTGTAGGTGTTAATTCATTAATCGTAACCTTGACATTAAGAACTGGTGACAAACAATGTCCTTTTGTAGCTGCCAATTTCGGTAATGGCTTGTTTTCTAGAATGTTCATGCAGATTTTCTGTAATTCTAAAGGTGCCACTGAATAATACAGTCGTTATTTTGAGCTATACCTAATGTTTCAGTATAAGTTCGATAAATTAAATTAAATTTTGCCGCTTATAAGTTTGGATGTTTTTTCAGTGATAAGTGTTAGTGTTTTTGTTATGTAAGTGGCATGTTTGCGATGTCCAGACGTGTGGATGTGTCGACGTGCGAGCGCGGGGTGCAGGCCAGCGGGCGGGACTCGGAACTCAGCCGTTTGACAGCGGCGGCGGCTGCGGCGGCGGCGGCGGCGGCGGAGGAGCGCGAGCGCAGGACGCACCTCGAGGCGCAGCTGGCCGCCGAGCGCAGCGCCCGCCTCGCCGCCATCGCCGAGCTGGAGAGAAACACGCAGCGATTGCTGGAACTAGCCGGGGCTGGTGAGTTAGCTGTGGTATTTGGGAAACTAATATGATGGCTGCGCAAAGGTTACGCGACAGGGATGTCTCATATGAACTGGTTTCTCTTTCAAACTCTAACTTAAATTCCTTAAAAAGGTTAAAAAGTCTTCGGTCAATTTAGTACCACTGCACGTTGATCAATAGCGATGTTTCTTTTATACAAATTACAGCACTATTTATCCACTTAAGAGTGTTCTATAGTAATTTATCAATTACGCCGGACAGACATAAGTACTTGATATATTGGGCTATAAATAATGTAGTAGCGACAGCTTAAGTAAACTCTGGAGACAAAAGAAAACATTGTCTCATTTGCGGCTTTATCCTATTGGAAAGTTGCCATCTTATTTATTTGACCATCAAATGAGAAATCACGGCGAGCATAACTTACTGAATGCCCGTTATTAAGTAAACTTGTCAATTCCTTCGACCTAACAAAAAACTACGTATAATTAGATGTTTAATGTAATACTTTACATAATTAACAACCATTATCTTGCAAGATGCGATTGGTCTCGCGCCTAACGAGATGGAACGGTTAAAAAACGCAAAACTCTTTGTGGTGTTAGCTTAACCGAGTGATTATTATTTTTACAATCTGTTCAACCTTATTATAACAGGAGTAAGTATCACATTGCTTTGATATTTTCAAATATAATTGCGTGAACCCAATAGTGGAACAGGCAGACTGTTGACGAAATGTGGGTAATTGGCCAGAAGATGACTTATGAAACTGAAAAGTTTGAATCTTATTTTGTGGTTTGTTGTGTTTCCTTGTTGCCATATTCGCATTATTTATATTGTAATAAGAATAACCGTGTTAGAAATATTTGAAAAATTTAACTATTCCAAATACTAACAAAATAATCCAAATACAAATAAGAAATACTTAATTAAATTTTACGACCACAATTAGTAATTTTAATAACTCCGATATACTTTTCGAAATTCCTAACTCTTCCTCAAGCTCGTAAATCCAACATGAGTATGCCCCCAGGCTCGGAGGCGAATGCAGACGGTTGTCTTCGCACGTTGGAGGAGCAACTACGGTCAGCGGGCGAGGTCGCCGCCAAGCAGCGAGCGGACATCGACTCGCTTCGGACGCTGTGCGATAAATTGCACGGGGTATGTTATGGTTACTGTAAGATGTTGAAGTGGAATGGATTTATAGTAAATTTTTTACTGAAAAGAAGTGAGGTGGAGGGATTTCTTGACCTAATAATTGTTGAGATAAAATTTTACGAACGCAACGCCACTTTTTATTAATTATTATAAGTCATTAATTTAAACAATATTTTTTTATACGACCAAGTAATAAAGTATCGTACTTAAATGTAACCAACTTAAAATTCTCGATTCATATCGCGGTATGACTTTTTTTTAAATTTAGAATACAAATAAATAATTTTAAACAAAAAACACAGGTTCACAATTAGACATTAATCTTGTATGCAACATAGCATTAAACATAGCTATAGTGGAAGGAACAATGCCTCGTCACCATTTCATTGTCTATCATATTCCCATTGGAGTAAAGTCGCCTTGACAGTTACATTAACGTCACAAAATTAGTACAGCCCACTCGCATTCAAAATTTAATCCGATTAAATTGGACCACAAAGAATATCTAGGGACTACAGTAGTTTTATGGAAGTCTCTTGGATGATAATGTATAAATGACATGTAGTAGCTAACCTTGGCGGGTGAATTAGGTGTCGTTAGATTCATATTGACATTGAGGGAGTGTCAGACGGATAACCTGCGCTGACGTAACGCAGCAACACTTGGAGTTTATAACTGGCATTTATCATAATCTAAATATACATCAAACTTGTTTTTAAATGAGATAGACCCATAAATAAACCTGTTTGTCAGTTTGAGTTAATACCTTAATATGTTATATTTATTTTTAATGAAAGTTAGTAACATAAATAAAATAGAGGCACACGTTTATTTTTACTAAGCAAATTATATTGCACAAGTTCATTTAAGCAATAGGAGAATATTTTATTTGCGACACATAAAAAATTGGCGATTTGAATTTGCCAAAACAAATTTCTTTTTCCACAATTGAAGTACAGCTTTTGTAAAAGGTCGCACTATCGTGTTTACGCGGCTATACAACTTCCAAAGTTTTCCGTTTGGCCCCGCTTGACCCGTGATATGTACCTTAAGATCGCTTTAGAGACTTATACTCCGTCATCTCCCAAGAGTGCCTCATAACCCGCAAGTAGTTGCCTGTGTCGGCTGTGCGCCTGGCGGAGACCCCTAATATCACTGCTCATTACCCAGATCCGAATATCCATCGTCAAGTCCAAGTATACCTAGACTCGACATATTCCGCTGTTCTCCCCAGGACTGCCACATAGCCCGCGAGTCCGCCCGCCTGTCCGCCGCCCGGCTGGCGGAGGCGGAGCGCGAGGCCAGCGAGATGCAGGAGTTCCTCGCGGCGGAGACCGGCGCCCTGGGAGACTCGCTGCGGGAGGCCGACGCCGAGATACTGCGGCTGAAGGATGACCTGGATAAACGGTGAGGATATTTGAATAGGAGATGATATCAGGACACCAGCGAGATGCAGGAGTTCCTGGCGGCGGAGACGGGCGCCCTGGGGGACTCGCTGCGGGAGGCCGACGCCGAGATACTGCGGCTGAAGGATGACCTGGATAAACGGTGAGGATATTTGAATAGGAGATGATATCAGGACACCAGCGAGATGCAGGAGTTCCTGGCGGCGGAGACGGGCGCCCTGGGGGACTCGCTGCGGGAGGCCGACGCCGAGATACTGCGGCTGAAGGATGACCTGGATAAACGGTGAGGATGTTTGAATAGGAGACGATATGCAGGAGTTTCTGGCGGCGGAGACCGGCGCGCTGGGATGACCTGGATAAACGGTGAGGATGTTTGAATAGGAGACGATATGCAGGAGTTCCTGGCGGCGGAGACCGGCGCGCTGGGATGACCTGGATAAACGGTGAGGATGTTTGAATAGGAGACGATATGCAGGAGTTCCTGGCGGCGGAGACCGGCGCGCTGGGGGACTCGCTGCGGGAGGCCGACGCCGAGATACTGCGGCTGAAGGATGACCTGGATAAACGGTGAGGATATTTGAATAGGAGATGATATCAGGACAAGAGCGAGATGCAGGAGTTCCTGGCGGCGGAGACTCGCTGCGGGAAGCCGACGCCGAGATACTGCGGCTGAAGGATGACCTGGATAAACGGTGAGGATATTTGAATAGGAGATGATATCAGGACAAGAGCGAGATGCAGGAGTTCCTGGCGGCGGAGACTCGCTGCGGGAAGCCGACGCCGAGATACTGCGGCTGAAGGATGACCTGGATAAACGGTGAGGATATTTAAATAGGAGACTATATGCAGGAGTTCTAGACAGCAGAGACCGGCGCGCTGGGGGACTCGCTGCGGGAGGCCGACGCCGGGATACTGCGGCTGAAGGATGACCTGGATAAACGGTGAGGATATTTGAATAGGAGATGATATCAGGACACGAGCGAGATGCAGGAGTTCCTGGCGGCGGAGACTCGCTGCGGGAAGCCGACGCCGGGATACTGCGGCTGAAGGATGACCTGGATAAACGGTGAGGATATTTGAATAGGAGATGATATCAGGACACGAGCGAGATGCAGGAGTTCCTGGCGGCGGAGACTCGCTGCGGGAAGCCGACGCCGAGATACTGCGGCTGAAGGATGACCTGGATAAACGGTGAGGATATTTGAATAGGAGATGATATCAGGACACGAGCGAGATGCAGGAGTTCCTGGCGGCGGAGACTCGCTGCGGGAGGCCGACGCCGAGATACTGCGGCTGAAAGATGACCTGGATAAACGGTGAGAATATTTGTATAAGTGACATGTTGTACCTTTTTGGTTGTCTTTTATTTGAATTTTCAAGATTTTAATAAAAATGTTGTTTTGTTTCTGATTAAACTCAAGAAATTACTAAAAATTGTTCTAGATTAAAATATAAACGTCATGCATAACAGTGTACGAATATGGCGGGTAAATATGGTACGTAGCGTGCTTTAGACTAGCACGCGATTGCATTTGTGTAGAAAAAATATGAATTTATAATGTTTCTAACAAAAGAGTTCCTTATAATAGCCATGATAGTGGCTTTGAATGATATTCGTAAGGATTGCTAGCTTTAATAAAGAGACTCTTTAACTCAATGGAGAAACACCTCCAAGTGTCGGCATCTATACCTTGTGCCGTACAACTATTCGTTGTTAGCTCCTGAATGCTATACGTGTTAGGAACTGTACTTACTGTCGCAACTGCAGGTTGTTTTGCATTTTGTCGACGACTATTAGGTGTTAGCTACTGTACTTGTTAGCTACACTATTTGTTTGACTACACGATGTGTTGCCTACGCCTATCTTGCGTCGTCGCCTGTGGGCTATGCTCGTAGCTACCAGCGACGCAATATGTCTGACTTGGCCTCTGTGTGTTTGCGCAGGCGCTCGGAGTGCCGGCAGCTGGTGCGGCTGTGCGAGGCGCGGCGGCACTCGGCGCTGGGCGCGGGGGCCACCGCGCGCGCCGCCGCCGCCGCCCGCGCCGCGCTCGACGCCGTCGCCGCCGCGCTGCATCGCCTCACCACCGCACTGCTCACACACAGGTACCTAACCACCATTTTTTTTTTCCACGGAAAAATCCTTTATGGATACCCAGGGAGATAAGAGGGGTTTGCCCCCTGGGTTATGTCGGAGTCGCTCAGCAGAAGGCTGACATACCGACTAAAAAACCGTCGTTGCCCATCGTTCCAATATGGGGCGTGACCGAGGGAGCTTGTCGCATTCTTCTCGGTTAGGTACCTACCCACCAACAGTGCCGCCGCCGCCGCACACACTCACCATACACACACACACAGGCACAGTACTCACAGGTCACATGGTAACACACAGGTAAGGTACGCACAGGTCCCGCGCTCAGACACAGGTAACTAACTCGCAGGTCCCTTACACACAGGATACGTGATCAAACACAGGTTTAGTCCTGACAGGTCTCGTGCTCAAAATAGGTACTCACATGCAGGTTCACATAGGTTACGTGCTCATTTAATGTACGATTAACACACAACAAAAGGTAACAGAGTCACCCACTTACAACACTGGCATCAAACACACAACACAGGTAGGTTAGGTACTATACTTACACAAAACACAGGTACTATACTTACACTCAATACAGATACCATACTTACACACAACACAGGTACTTTACTTACACACAACACAGGTACTTTACTTACACACAACACAGGTACTATACTTACACACAACATTGGTACTTTTCTTACACACAACACAGGTACTTTAGCTACACACAATACAGGTACTTACTTACACACAACACTGGTACTTTACTTACACACAACACTGGTACCATACTTACACACAACACTGGTACTTTACTTACACACAACACTGGTACTTTACTTACACACAACACTGGTACTTTACTTACACACAACACTGGTACTTTACTTACACACAACACAGGTACCATACTTACACACTACACAGGTACTATACTTACACACTACACAGGTACTATACTTACACACAACACAGGTACCATACTTACACACAACACAGGTACTTTACTTACACACAACACTGGTACTATACTTATAAAGAATTGCCGTCATTTGTAAAGAGACTTACGTCCACCGATATCTTCGGCAAGTGCATTCATTGGCATAAAATCTGCAGATTCATGGTACCCCATTTAAAGGTCTCTTTTTACTACTACTTGGGATCCACTCGGTAACACACACTTTACTCTGATAGTCAAATTAAAAAAGACTTATTTTATTCTGCCAAAATGCACCCATATTCTTTTTATTACAGTTGCTCGAAAAGTGGCGTATTGCAGGGACGTATAGCGTTCGGGATGTGGGTAATAACACACTAGTTCTTTTTTTTACCTTTCCCGCACTCGCGCGTTCTCTTTCCCAACTGTCAAAATAATGTCTATTAAAAAGAAAACTTAACCAACCATGAAGTTTTTACTAAAAAAAACAAAGAATTTTTTATGATTCATGTTAATACTTAGGTACGTAGCGTTGGTACCTATATTTCTAAAAAAAGCTACTACAGTCCGTTCGCGTTAAGAAAATAGTGACAACTACAGGATAAGGGTGTATTCACAGTGGAGTAAAAATACAAAAGAAAAATAATAATTTTATAAACAGTATTTTCGGACACACCGCTTGCGCTTGCTGTTTCTATGACTATGCTCTCCACAGTTGCATTTAGATTACACAATTTAAAGTACTTATAAACATTGTAAATTATGAGTCTCTCCACTATGGATTATTGATCCACTTTTATTCTTTGGAATTGGTGAAGTATTCATTTTCAAAATTTATTGTTGGACGAGTCACGAAAAATACACAACCGTTTTGTTCGAACGTCAGACTTCAACTGGTCACTGTGAACTCGACTTATTAATTTCGGGCGTGGCTAGGCCGGCTGACAATGACAACTCACTATTTTCTTAACGCGAATAAACTATAGTTTGTTTCGATATCAGATTTAATGATTTGTTTGAATTTTATTTCATTAAATTTCATTTTCATTTTATATTAATAAAAAAATTATACTTAAGACTTGACTGTATGGGCATAGTAACCTTTGCCTACCAAATGGGTGAAGAAAAAATGGCGCCATTTTCCAGAAATTTTCTTTGCGAGTTTAGTTGTTTGTTGCACAAAATTAGTTATTTCGACATTTACGATCCTAATTTAATATTTTATTAAATTTCTTTATTTTTTCGCAACTGTATTAAAAATAGTCGTTCAGTAATATACTATTTCAATACAAGTGTGGAAAGGCTGTCATTACAACGAGTTCCGACAAACGTCTACCCGAGCCGAGGCACAGCCAAAGGCGTGGGTTGATACGCGGGACGAGTTGCAATGACGGTTCCGCACGTGTACTGAACGACTATTTTTAATACAGTTGCGAAAAAATAAAGCAATTTAATAAAATATAAAATTAGGATCGTAAATGTCGAAATAACTCATTTTGAAAATGGCGCCATTTTTTTCTTCACCCATTTGGTAGGCAAAGGTTACTATGCCCATACAGCCAAGTCTTCAGTAGAATTTTTTTATTGATATGAAATGAAAATGAAATTAAATGAGATAAAATGAAATGAAACCAACCACACTAATTCAATCAAATCATTAAATCTGCTATCGAAACAAACTAGTAGCTTTTTTTTATAAATATACCTACGCTACGTAAGTATTAACATGAATCATAAAAACTTCTTTGTTTTTTTTTAGTAAAAACTTCATGGTTGGTTAATTTTTCTTTTTTAAAAGACATTATTTTGACAGTTGGGAATGAGAATGCACGAGTGCGGGAAAGGTAAAAAAAAAGCACGCGTGTGTAATAGCCCACATCCCGAACGCTATACGTCCCTGCAATACGCCAATTTTTGAGCAACTTTATTAAAATATACTATTCCATGCTTACACTATGATGTGCAGTAATATTGACCGTTTCCCCCTCTTAACAGTCCGGGTGACTTCGAGGCGGTGTGCGACCCCGCCACGCCGCTGTTCTCGCTGGCGGTCCGCGTCGCCCCCCGCGCCGCCCCCGCCCCCGCGACCCCCGCGACCCCCGCCACCCCCGCCACCCCGCACCACGACGACGATAAGAGCCATGATGATGATGATAACTCGGCGGATTTACTGGACTCGGAGACTGAGCCGTGTTTAGTTACGGATCCGGGTGAGTTATACTGCAGTTGGGTGTTTGTTAGTTGACTGAAATTGGTGACCAATTCGGAACGATGGTAATGACTGACTTTAAGCTTTTTATTTTACAGCAACGTGTGAACCAATTTGAGAACGATAATGGTGAAAATTACGCGGATATGTTAGACATTAGATGAGATTATCCTCGATGAGAGTTATGCTTACGTTCCCGCACCACGGTGAAAAGTTTTGTCAATGCTTAGGCTTATGATACGCACAGGAGATGACCTAATTTAAGCCGGAAACGTAACAATGTTTTGGATATTAATGCATCTTAAAATCAGTAAAAAAACTTGTCAATTTTGAGGGATTTACATTATGTTTGTTCAGAGTAATTCTATTCTTGTAATTCAGCCTTTTTTTGAAAGCATTAATTATGCAAAACTTGATATTCCGATTTTGCCGTTTTTTATTTCATCCAGTTAAAATAAACGTTTGTTTGTAGAATGTGCGGAAGAATGGTGGTCGGGGGCAGAAGGTGCCGGCGCCTGGAGTGCCGACGAGCTCTCACCAGATAGAGAAATCGCCGACGATAAAGGTATTTTGCTGTTTTTATTCATATACTTATTGACTTTCTTATGAGATAAAGCAAACAATTTTTCTATTAAAACATGAACCCTAAAATTAACAATTAGTATTCGTCAATATAAATACCTCAAGCTCCTTTTTTTGTCATTAAATTAAACAACTGTTCCAAAGCTAAAAAGATAAAAACACTCCCTTTCCCTCAAATATATTTAACCTTTAAATTGGAGGCTAATCTCCTATTTCGTCTCGGCTCTGGAAGAAAGGCCTTACAAGAAAGGTATCATCATCTGCTTTGCAATCTAAATTGTATATTTCATTACAAGTGTGGAAAGGCTGTCATTACAACGAGTTCCGACAAATGTCTACCCGAGCTGAGGCACAGCCATAGGCGAGGGTTGACAGGCGGAACGAGTTGCAATGACGGTTCCGCACGTGTACTGAACGACTATTTTTAATACAGTTGCGAAAAAATTAAGCAATTTAATAAAATAATAAAAACACAATATCCTCGTCAATTTAAATATCTTAATTCGTCGTATGTAGATATGTAGCGTTTTTTTTTGACTTTTCCGGTAAAATATTCTCCGTAGCATTTTGTGCAATTATACTGAGTTCCGGTGGTGTTAATTCAAACAAATTAGGATCGAAAATGTCGAAATTACTCATTTTGTGCAACAAACAACTAAACCCGCAAAGAAAATTCCTGGAATATGGCGCCATTTTTTCTTAACCCATTCTGGTAGGCAAAGGTAACTATGTCCATACAGCCAAGTCTTCAGTAGTTTTTTTTTATTGATAAGAAATGAAAATTAAATTTTATGAGATAAAGTGAAATGAAACCTAACCTCACTAATTCAATCAAATCATTAAATCTGATATCAAAACAAATTTGTAGTTTTTTTTTAATATACATACGCTACGTATTACCTAACATTGTTTTGATATCAGATTTAATGATTTGATTGAATTAGTGAGGTTAGGTTTCATTTCACTTTATCTCATAAAATTTAATTTTCATTTCTTATCAATAAAAAAAAACTACTGAAGACTTGGCTGTATGGGCATAGTAACCTTTGCCTACCAAATGGTAAGAAAATATGGCGCCATTTTCCAGAAAATTTTTTTGCGAGTTTAGTTGTTTGTTGCACAGACACAATGAGTAATTTCGGCATTTACGATCCTAATTTTATATTTTATATAATTATTTCATTTTTTCGCAACTGTATTAATAATAGTCGTTCAGTACACGTGCGGAACCGTCATTGCAACTCGTCCCGCCTGTCAGCCCTCGCCTTCGGCTGTGCCTCGGCCCGGGTAGACATTTGACGGAACCCGTTGCAATGACAGCCTTTCCGCACTTGTAATGAAATATACTAATCTCCTACAACCCCAACATTGCAGCGTACTCGGCGGGCGAGATGTCGGAGCGCGACTCGCTGGCGTGCCTGTCCACCGCCATCGCGGGCCGCCAGCGCCGCGAGGACGAGCGCGCCGCGCTGCGGGACCAGTGCGCGCTGCTGGACGCGCGGATACACGAGCTGCAGCGGGCCATCGCCTACGTCACCGTGCGGCGGCACAGGTAACTATCACTGCTGCCTTGTCTGTCCACCGCCATCGCGGGCCGCCAGCGCCGCGAGGACGAGCGCGCCGCGCTGCGGGACCAGTGCGCGCTGCTGGACGCGCGGATACACGAGCTGCAGCGGGCCATCGCCTACGTCACCGTGCGGCGGCACAGGTAACTATCACTGCTGCCTTGTCTGTCCACCGCCATCGCGGGCCGCCAGCGCCGCGAGGACGAGCGCGCCGCGCTGCGGGACCAGTGCGCGCTGCTGGACGCGCGGATACACGAGCTGCAGCGGGCCATCGCCTACGTCACCGTGCGGCGGCACAGGTAACTATCACTGCTGCCTTGTCTGTCCACCGCCATCGCGGGCCGCCAGCGCCGCGAGGACGAGCGCGCCGCGCTGCGGGACCAGTGCGCGCTGCTGGACGCGCGGATACACGAGCTGCAGCGGGCCATCGCCTACGTCACCGTGCGGCGGCACAGGTAACTATCACTGCTGCCTTGTCTGTCCACCGCCATCGCGGGCCGCCAGCGCCGCGAGGACGAGCGCGCCGCGCTGCGGGACCAGTGCGCGCTGCTGGACGCGCGGATACACGAGCTGCAGCGGGCCATCGCCTACGTCACCGTGCGGCGGCACAGGTAACTATCACTGCTGCCTTGTCTGTCCACCGCCATCGCGGGCCGCCAGCGCCGCGAGGACGAGCGCGCCGCGCTGCGGGACCAGTGCGCGCTGCTGGACGCGCGGATACACGAGCTGCAGCGGGCCATCGCCTACGTCACCGTGCGGCGGCACAGGTAACTATCACTGCTGCCTTGTCTGTCCACCGCCATCGCGGGCCGCCAGCGCCGCGAGGACGAGCGCGCCGCGCTGCGGGACCAGTGCGCGCTGCTGGACGCGCGGATACACGAGCTGCAGCGGGCCATCGCCTACGTCACCGTGCGGCGGCACAGGTAACTATCACTGCTGCCTTGTCTGTCCACCGCCATCGCGGGCCGCCAGCGCCGCGAGGACGAGCGCGCCGCGCTGCGGGACCAGTGCGCGCTGCTGGACGCGCGGATACACGAGCTGCAGCGGGCCATCGCCTACGTCACCGTGCGGCGGCACAGGTAACTATCACTGCTGCCTTGTCTGTCCACCGCCATCGCGGGCCGCCAGCGCCGCGAGGACGAGCGCGCCGCGCTGCGGGACCAGTGCGCGCTGCTGGACGCGCGGATACACGAGCTGCAGCGGGCCATCGCCTACGTCACCGTGCAGCGGCACAGGTAACTAGCACTACTAGCCCAGTGAAGGTCTTTAAACTGATTTTAAAAGTGGTAAATTGATTCAGTTGAAATCAACATGAAATGAAATTACTTTATTGTACGTAGGATTAAAAACTAATCTCTTATACATTGTCAAAAGCATATAATAAAAAATAAAAAAGATGTCACGGGACACCCCAACATTCATCAGCAATGGCCGTAGTTGACCGAGAGAAAAAGCTGGCGGAAAAAACTCTCGGCACCCTTTTCGAAATTATACAATACAAAAATACATTTTAATACAGTTGCTCAAAAAGTGGCGTATTGCAGGGACGTATAGCGTTCGGGATGTGGGCTATTACACACTCGTGCTTTTTTTTACCTTTCCCGCACTTGTGCGTTCTCTTTCCCAACTGTCAAAATAATGTCTATTTATAAGAAAAACTAACCAACCATGAAGTTTTTACTAAAAAAACAAAGAAGTTTTAATGATTCATGTTAATACTTACGTGTTAATTCTACGTAGCGTAGGTATATTTCTAAAATAAGCTACAATTTATCTCATTAAATTTAATTTTCATTTCATATCAATAAAAAACTTCTACTGAAGACTTGGCTGTATGGGCATAGTAACCTTTGCCTACCAAATAGGTGAAGAAAAAATGGCGCCAATTTCCAGAAATTTTCTTTGCGACTTTAGTTGTTTGTTGCACAAAATGAGTTATTTTGACATTTACGATCCTAATTTTATATTTTATTAAATTGCTTTATTTTTCGCAACTGTATTCAAAATAGTCGTTCAGTACACGTGCGGAACCGTCATTGCAACTCGTCCCGCCTGTCAACCCTCGCCTTCGGCTGTGCCTCGGCTCGGGTAGACATATGTCGGAACTAGTTGTAATGACAGCCTTTCCACACTTGTATTGAATATACTATTCCCTTGGTTTTATCGTTTTTAACCGTTTGCAAAACTACTGAGCCGATTTAAAAAAAATAACAAAAAAATAGTACTTTAATAAGATGTTGAAAATAATATGCCACACAAATAGACACCAGGAGAACACCAAATGTATTTTTAAATATTAAAATGATATTTTACAAGTGAAGTTTAAGACCCCGTGTATAATTTAAAAATCAAGCCACTTTAATAACGATATTGTATTTATTTTGCAGAGATAACGCAGAAGTATCTGAGAACAATATGAGTGAAGTAATAAAGAAGTTGACAGAACTCGACGCCACCAAACTGGTGTTGGACAACTACAAGAACAACGTTGAAGTAAGCACCTACCTAACAGCACAGAGCTATAGCCCTACATGTGTGATATCCTAGCAATCTATGTATTATCATGTATTCAATTAGTTTATCTAGTTGTATTTGTATTTTTTGGTACAAAATAAAACCGTTATAGTCATTTCAAGTATTTTTTTGTTAGTGCCGTTAACAGATTCCATAGTTTACACCATTCAGGAGTCGCGTGGTGTCGACTCAGCAGTAAGACGAGGTCATTACCTACTTCTTTTTTGACACGGTTTTGGCTGCACTTGTACATATCAACTCTTGTACCTTCAATCATTAATCACTTGTATATAAATCACACTTAATTTCATATATTTTTCTATTCACATAATGTAGTATCTGCACATATATTTAGAAACTATCCTTTCATCTGCTGCTGTAAATAACTGCTCGATTGGCATTTAATTTGCTTTTGAATTTATAAACAAAATATAAAAACGTTCGTAATTTACAGGAATACAAAAATGGCGATGAGGATGAACTTGAGTTTCTAGAAGAGGTGAGTTTATATGATTAGCAAACCTAAGAGAATAGACCATTAAACCTTGCAAAAGTATCTTGAAATAACCCGACAGATACGTGGAAATCGTGCATATAAGTATTGCTAACTTTAGTAGGGCTTAGCAATACTTGAAAACATTCAAACTTGGATTCGACATCAAGTAAATCTTAGTCAAAATTATGGTTTCAAACTTGCATTCGAAATCTAGTAAATCTTAGTCAAAATTACGGTTGACAAAAAGATTTTTGTTCCCGTCTCTATCTTATTTCTATGTTCAGTAAATGAAAAAAAAAAACATAGTTAAGATTAGATAGTTCCTATTCAAAATCACCCCTAAATGTCCACCGAATTTTTTATCACCATGTAACCATATATTCGTTTCCAGGAGTTATCAGTCTGCGACGAGGAGGAGCGCCGCCGCCGCTACGAAGCCCTCGACGCCGCGGTGCTGGCTTTATCAGCCCGGGGCTCCACCGTTCAGCGCTGGCCGCGCCTCGCCCGCATACATCTGGCGCTGGAAAAACTGGCCTTCGCAGCCGCCGCACCACCACAGACAGCCATGCATACAGCCGCATAGTAGATAATATCAGTGTTACAAAGAAGCCAGTGAAGTGATTAAGTGATATGTGCTAAAGTGACAAGAGTTAAAAGTGTGACCGAAGTGACTCAGCGTAGACCGATTGTTTTAGAATAAATCTTTTCGTGAGATACTTTGAGAGGTGACTTCGAAAGTTATAAGAAGGTTGTTGATGGTGTCGTTATGAAATTGATGTAGGCCAACATGTGATGATTATTATCAAGTTACAGGGCTATAAAGTATTTAGTAGTGTCATACACACAATGAGCTGCTCTAAAATTCACAACTAAACTTTAAAACAATCAATACTGTAGCAAGATTGGCATTTAAACTACATCATCATTTTTGAGACTTTTATTTCATAAATAAAATGTCAGTTCAATAAAACAAACAATGTAACAAGATGGTAACAAGATATGATTGATGAAGTGTGTTATGTGATGCCTAGGTAGAACTATTCAATCTTTATTACACCCAAATATTCTTTGTGAGTACAAAATAAAAAAATCCATTCCAGGCTGTTCATTACCACCCAAAACATTTAAAAGAACATTTGAATTTTGACCTAATATTTAAAAAAACACAGTATTGTACCTCCTTACTTACTCAATCAAGAATTACTTTATACAAATTACTTGCAGAATATTTTATTTTAGAAACCAATAAAATTTAGTGGGCTGGCCCACAAGCTAATTAATAAGTTAGGAAAATAGCAATTTATTTATACAGCTAAGTTCTGTATAAATATCACAAAATATTTCAGATTCGATATAGCAAGTACCTTAATGCCTTTGTCTCAAATATTGCAATGCTAAGATAATTTAATAGTAAGAAGTAATAAAATGTCCTTTACAGACTAATAATTATGCCAATACTTTTTTAACTATAGAGCTTCCATTACATTCTGCAATATGCGATTAAATGAAAGAAATATTTGAAACATTTGGAATTAATATTAAATAGACATTGGAAAGCAATTAAAGGAGTTATTAATTTTATTGTTAACATATATTTAAATATCAATAAATCAAAATGTTCCTTACTCAGAAATGATCATTGATCTCAAGTTTTCTTCAGGTTTTTTTATATTATGCATTTTTTCCATGACATCAACCTATTTGTCATGACAGTCACAATTAAGAAGATAGTATTTACTATACAATTAAAATACATATTTGTAAGCATTCCTTTAACAGCATTTATATTATTTTGGTATGCTTTGCCTTTAACCTAACAGTTGCTTGTGTTTGCAAAATCATGTGTAAGAGAAGATAGGTGTGTTGCACTTTTTACAAAAGACTACAAACAAATCAAGTATTTTAAGTGCCATTAGTATAAGTTTTAACTTAGTCAGTATGGGATAGTGTGTTAATCCCACATACATCACAGTTTTAAAATTACATTCAAGATATGGTTCATTAAAAATTAATTATAACTCTAGTCAAGTATTTCAGACGAAATATAAAAAAGTATAGCTAGAACTTAAAAAAAATAGTCAAATCACAAGAGTTGCCTTTTAACTGTTTTTTTTTCGATAAAATATGTTCCACTTAATTAATATACTAATTTCGATTTAAATAATTACCCATGATTGTTAAATTTTACGAGACTGAATATTGTATTTATGTAATTGTTGGAATAGTTAGTTTTTCCTTACGCAACAAAATTCACCGAGTTAGTAAAACATAAACAATCATAAATTAAAATTCCAACTTGAATGTGCAATTAGTACAAAATGCTTTATCCATCCATTTCCATTAGGTGCTAATTTCACTTGCAAAATAGAAATATTTAAAACGGATGGAATTGTAATTTTGACCTACTGACTTGTAAAATCATGTGATGTAAATAATTATAATAATACCTAATGTAAATAAAAAAATAACGAAACCTAAACTCCATTTTTTTATTTCATCATTTACCGCGGTTTCGAAACCAAAACCTCCTCCTTTTTTTGCAGTCGCTTAAAAAGTACTCTTTATTGCATCAGCTATCTGCCAGCAATGTCGGTCCCATCAAAATCGGTCTAGCCGTTCAAGATTAGAATAAACAGACAGAAATCATGAAAAAATAAGATATAGGTATTTAAATTTTACAAACAGACACTGCAATTTTATTTGTTTGTATAGATTATTTGGTCTAACTTCCCCGTCAAAAAAGGGGGCAAAAAATTTATAACAAAAAATATAGTGTTACAAAATAGGAGTGTACGGACTGGAACTACACGCGTCAGCCACTGCAGTTTGCGACGCAACGAATCCGGTAAACCTAACCTATCCCAACATCGTAAGGCGTTGTCGTCACCGGTCCCTATCCCTAAGTCACCAAACACTCACGACGATTATGTTATCCTGGTACTTGCTGATTAAACTCGCGCTACTGCGCCTATGAATAAATTAATGCTGCTGTGATATATATTCGGAACATATTATCATCTCACACTGACTGTAACACCCACTAGTCTGTTCCTGCTTACTGCCACCGTACATACCTCCACGATTTTACTGTGCTCCTGGTACTACTGGCTTGAATTTTATAACAACTTTCTTTAACTTATACACCACCCGACTTGTTCCTGTTTGCTACCACCATCACACCTCTACCAAGACTCTGCACTCCTGGTACTTTCAGGTTCTACTGCCACCGTACTCAACCAACCTACTAAAAACACCTATTGCAGCAATCTTTGTATAATAAACACTATTTTGTTCTCGCTTAGAGAGCAATCAGAATGCCTTTCACAATGCTGCTGCACTCCTGTTAGCGGTCGGCACATACTGACTGTCATCGTGCCTGAACCTATCTCAAAAAAGGTAGAGTTGCAACCAACCGCGCAGACACTGCACTCCTGGTAGACACTGGCTTTAACTTAGTTCATTTCTTTCTCCGATACACGCCTCGTTCTTACCTGTTTTAACGCTGAAACATACCTTCACACAGATACATACATAAAAATGACTTACCTACAAATTATTAATTTAGGAACGTGCGGTATGTGTGTATCATTAAAAGCATTCAAGTAGTAATGCAAACAACGCCGACAAGCAGTTACGTATTGCGACTAACAAATTTTAATAATAGCAGGACAGTTCATGTACCTACTGCATAGGGATAAATGAAATAGGAAATTAATTGAAAAAAACATAATACATTTATTGAAGTGTTTATTTTGCATACTCCATTAATGTAACATTTTTCTATTTGGAATACGAGTAATATGAAGTTCTTGCCAGCTTTCCTTAAATTAAATGTCAATTTACTAACTACCACTGGTTTGATATTTTTAGAGCACAATTTTAATAAGGTTTAGAAAATTCAGATATTAACTTCAGAGTTCTAAAACTTTTGTCATGTATGAAACATGGAGTACTATTAGCAAAATACTATAAGAATTCATACAGGGTTTTCATGCTTGACCTGACTAGATCAATTTAGTTTTCTTCTATGATATTTATCCAAACGGGCATGATGACAGTAAACCATAATTACTTTCATAAAAAGTTATAAGTAAAACAGTGATTGTATTAAATACTTTTTTTTTTATACTTTAAAATTGTAAAATTGTTTTCAAAACCTGGCATCATGCCTTTTAACAGATCGTAAAATCATCCCTGCATCATTTACAGTACTCCATGTGTTTTAGCTTCCTGTATAAGTAAATTCTTTTATACAGTTTTAGAAGATATGCTAGTTTTAGAAAAATAAAGATAATTTTATGCTCGAAAACATTTTATATCAAAGCCCAAGTTACAGATAACACCTACTTATAATATAAAAAATAACTTGTTTTGATTTATATCATTATGTATGCATGTGCTCAAAGTATAAGCTTTAGTGCTGAATTAACAAATGCTGACAAATAAAACAATTACATTAGACTCGTTGATAAATAAATAAGTTACAGTGGTCATTTTTATTAATGTTATAACAGTTTGTGAACCAAAATTGTTATGTAGGACCTTACAACTAAAATTACCATAAAAGTATCAGTCAAAACTTTCAAGTTCTTTTCATTTAGCTACATTCGGTGGATATTTTTTATATTTTCAGTTAAGTTATCAAATAAATATCCCTTTCGATTGAACATTGATTTAAAGGTAATGAACAAGTGCATCTCCACCCAGCAACAGGTATTAAATGAATGTCGGTAAATGATTTAATACATACAATATAGGCGATTTTCAGTATGTTATAAAGTAGAATTCAATAAAACTGAGGTGTTTTTTTGAGCAACACACATTTATTTTATACTAGTGGCCGCCCGCGACTCCGTTCGCGTGGAAGTGGGTTTCCCGTGGGAATGAGAAGTTTTCCCGCGGTAAAAAGTACCCTATGTGTTATTCTGATGTATAATATATTACTGTTAAGTTTCATCCAAATCCATCCAGTAGTTTTTACGTAAAAGATAAACAAACATCCAAACATACTCTCAAACTTTGAATTTTATAATATTAGTAGTATAGATTAATTTATTTTTTAAAGAATCTTTTAATGGATTACAAAAAATACTTTTCTCAATTCTGTTGCTGGGTAGGGACGGAGCTCATATTCCTTTGTCTTTCAATATCGGAAACCATAACTTTAGTTTCATATCCATATTCTAGTAAGTTCTTGTAAATAATTAATTGATAACTTTTGAGAAATCAAAAATAGTATTCATACAAATATAGCAATAATTTCTATACAAGATAACATTTATCATATTTAGGTTTTAAGATAATCACTGGTCTGATTTCATATTATCCTTAAATATATAATATTAAACATGAAATTGTTACAAAATGCAATATAATGATAATGATAATGTATAGCTCAGTCCATATTTTATTTCCGTCTGAAAATGAACAATTATTCTGTAGTTCAAACAGCAAATAACTAGTTTGTGTTACATGTTTTAAGGAGACAAATTTTAGTGATATTTTTATATTGGTTTCAAAATATACATAGATTACACAGATTACAATTAACTTTCGATTGTATTGTAGCATTTAAAAAAAATATTGCACATGTGTAATATCTTTACCTTGAAAAGTTTAATAGTTGTCAATAACATTAACTCGATAGGTTTGAAGACATTCTACTTACTACCAGAAATCATTTGAAGTTGATATTACTGGAAAACAATTATCTAAACCCTAAACGCAGAATATTCATAATCAATTGTATTCTTTACACTAGCTAAGGCATAGCTATAAACACATGCGGCGACTCAATCCAACTGATTATGGTTGTGTGAATTCTATTACATTTACAACAAGTTTAAATCTGTATAACTAACATTTAACATTTCACTAAGACGTTGGGATAGTATTAATTATATATCAATACTGGGGCATTACACGAAATACTTGATTAACAGCCCAATACTAAGTTCATTTTAAATTACATTCATGAATTATTTATTTTAGAAATAGTGTTAAGAGATCATACAAAACTGTTGATTCCAAACGGTCTCATATAAAGATTTACTTCGATCTTTCAACTACATTTCTTACGAATATCACATTTATTTATTAATAATTTATCGTTAAAGAAGCGACATATTTGTCTGTGAAATTCAGAGAATCATGATTGGTGTGCTGAACGTTGTTTTACTTACGACTATCTGTAGATTGTCTCGCTTCAATTCTACTACCTTTACACAACCTGTGTTGTTCGGCGATTAGTGTAGTGTGGTCACTGACCTCTGTGTGTAGGGGGTCACTGACCTCTGTGTTTTTGGGGTCACTGACCTCAGCGTGTTTGGGGTCACTGACCTCTCGTGTTTGAGGTTACTATCCACTGTATATGGTGCGTGCTCCTCTGAGTTAGTTGGAGAGGTACAGTCGGTGGTAGTCGTTGGCGCCGAACGCCGCGTTGCACTTGGGGCACTTCCTCTGCCGCGTCTCGTACCTGGTGCGGAGACAGTCCCAGCAGAACACGTGGAAACACTTTGTCAAAACCGCGTCTTTCCGTTTCACCTGAAATAAGTACAAATAAGGTTTTATTTTACGAATCTTAAATTGAAACCGTGAACAAAATCGCGGCATTTTATTATTATTATTATCTGACTTCGTTCAGATTTTGTGTTCAAAGCATGAGATCAATTAAAATATTGATAACTTAACCAAACGTTTTTAACGCGAATTCACTGTAAAGTATACTAAGTACGAGAAAATATATGTTCACTTAATGTACACGTTTTAAATGAATATACAACCCGGTCACATTATCTCGAGACCTGGCATCGATGACGTCACGTCGCGTCGGCGCTCTGATATGGTGCGCAAAACAAGTCTAGTAGGATATTATTATAAACTAAGATTTCCAACAAAACAAATATTTTGTTAATTAATTTAATGTAGGTAATATTATTATAATATGATTAAAATGATGAAAAATAAATGAAACAATCTTGGTTAAGTGGGTACAAGAACAATTAACAATTTTAGTCCAAACGTAACAATGAAATGTTTAAAAATATACCACGAAAACACGTCGACGCGTATCGGCAACGAAAGTGCTAACCGTACTGACGCGCCGCGGCGAGCGCGGGGAGGTGAAAGGAGAACGGGGCGGGAGGTTCGCATTCCAGCCAGGTCTCGAGATAATGTGACCGGGTTGTAAATCCAAATTATTATTGTATGATTTCCGAAAAGAGCGCTGAGAGTTTTTTCCGCCAGCTTTTTCTCTCGGTCTACTGCAGCCATTGCTTTTGTATGTACTCCTACATAAGAGTCTCCCGAAACTTCTTTTTTTATTTCTGATCTTGTGCTTTTGACAACGTATAAGAGATAAGTTTTAAACCCTACATACAATAAAGTAATTTCATGTGTCATTCGACTAGCAACGACGTATTACCTTGCACGAGGGGCACGTGAGCGTCTCCTTGTATTCCCTGATCTCCTCCAGCAGCACCTCGTCCATGCTGGAGCCGGCCTGCTCCATCTTCTTCATCCTCTCCGCTTTACGACGAAGGATTGCTAACTCCTCCTATAGTGCAATCAAATGTTTTTAAATTGCATCGTTATTCTATTGAATTTTGACAGTTTGCCTATGAATTTTGACAGTTTGCCTCTGAATTTTGACAGTTACGTAAGACTACAGAGATTTTTAGAAGCTAAGTTATGAACCAGCTACATTTTTAAAGCTGGTTTATGCATATTAGTTAGTGTTATTATAGTAAGAATAATATAAATATGTGGTAACTAACATGTAATCGTTTGGTCTTGTAAGCCTCGGCCTCGAGTGCGGAGGTCTTCTCGGCGACCACTTGTTGCGCCTCTTTCATCTGCGCGTGGTATTTCTCTGTAAAGACGACATTATGTTACTTGTGGTTTGGCAAAAAATATTTAGAAATGGTATGTTTGACTTATGAAATACGTAGGCGTACGTATCATAAATAATCATTATGTTAGTTTTTCTCTATCTTTACATATTCACTTATTTTTATTTTTACTAAAACACATTAAAGTTAGATCCCAAATCCCTTTGATTTGAGGCAAATGTGGGGTCGATGATACGAAAACATTAATCGCAATCACTTTCAAACCCTAACTTAACTTCGTAAAAGGTGGTAATCTTAATTAATTGTTATTTTTTGTCTAAAAAGCATATCAATTGTTTTTATACCATAACTATTTTAATAATACTAGTAAAAATAGGCTAAATTGTTAACAATGGCGGGTCTCTAGCCAATGAAAACAGTTGTTGACGTCGAGTTCAAATCGACGCTAGTTACGCGGTAGCCCCCCAGATTTCGACGTCGAGTTCAAATCGACGCTAGTTACGTGGTAGCCCCCCAGATTTCGACGTTGAGTTCAAATCGACGTTAGCTACGCGGTAGAAGTTCTGATCGTGTAGTGTCATTACCCAGATGCAGCTTGAGGTCTGCGGCGGACTGCGCGGACTCGATGGCCTTCCGCTTGTGCATCTCCATGGCCTGCTGGCGCAGCAGCAGCTCCTTCTCCACGGCGGACAGCGTGGCCTGCAGCAGCCGCTCCTTCTCCTCCAGCCGCCGCGCCACGCCGCCCATCGACTCGATCTGCTGGTCGCGGGTCACCACCTGGACACACACATTATAATAAAATAAATAAATCTCCAGACTGACACACCAACTGTGTGGCCCTAAACTAAGCAAAGCTTGTTCTATAGGTACCACACAAGGGACTAGGGGAGAACCTAGTTACACCCAGACACGAGCCAATATCGAACAACCATTTTTACGAAATTGGCCCGACTGGAAATTGAACCCGGAACCTTCCGTTTAGCAGTACATGAAGGGAAAGTACCTTAAATATCGTAGATAGGATATTTTGCTGAAAGAAGACTTTATTTTATTTTTTAAACTTAGTAATTCTGCTTTTAAAGAATTTCTAAATAATTTACAAGAAAATACTTAATTTACTTCGGCAGTTTCACGTATGTTTTTAATTTGATTAAAATGATTGATTTCACGTTGTTCCTTTCTTTTAAGATACTATGTTACTTAAGAATAATTATTACTTTTTGTCTATTCTTTCAATTGGCACCATAAAAATAGGGGTGATTTTTTTTTCATATTTAAGTGGGTTCGATTCCCAGACGAAGCAAGTATATTTTAGAAATTCTTTAAATGCAGAATTACTAAGTTTAAAAAATAAAATAAAGTCTTCCTTCAGCAAAATATCCTCTCTACGATATTTAAGGTACTTTCCCTTGATGTACTGTAGTCTTGGGACGCCCTGTATATCGATAATGCAAGAATGATACCCGTAGACGGTTATACAAAGTAGACTTCCTAGCCTACGATAAAAAGTAGTTTCTTCTCTTTTCTATGTTTTAAGTAATAAAAAAAAACGATGTTTCAATAATCACTCACGAATTTTATGAATGACTTGACAAGTGACACTAAAATTCCACGCAATTTAGTTAAATGCAAAAACCTAAGTAATTCGACTAAAATATGAATACAATCTAGATGTTAAAAACCAGGTTTAAGGGTTACGAATTCAAAAGGTATAAATGAGAATCTATTGCCAAGATTCTGCTGTCCGTCGGTCTGTCAACCAACCAGCTGTATCTAATGAACCGTGGAAGCTTGACAGTATTAATTACACAAACCTGTTCCTGTAACAGTTGCTTTTCCTCTCTCAATAGTTTGTGTAGAGAATTGGCCTTTATTCTCTCGGACATAAGTTTGAAGTTTGCATCGTCTTTCTCTCGTAGCTGTTGAATCAGCCGAGAGTTCTGTTCCTGCATGTCTTCAAACGCTTGTCCCGTCACTTCCATCTCGTTGAGAAGTGCTTCTTCTTCCTGTAAGTATAAGTATAATTATATTTTTGAATCGTATTTAACAAACCTTTTTGCGATGAATAATTTTGTTGTTCTCGGTATACCTACATATCAAATGTTTTTTACTGTTATGTTAGAACATCTAAAAGTTATTGCCAACTATTACATGGAGCGTGATTTTATAATATAAATAATTAATATACTATTTTCACATAAGAATATATTTTAAATTTGAACCGGTATTAGCGCGTTCAAATAAACACAAACTCTTTAGTGGTTGAAGCATGTATCTCGTTTTATTGTTAATATCGTTATTTTGACAGATTATCGTTAACACTCATACCAACTAACAAAACAAACTTCAGATTAACGATATTAACGATCGTTAAAAGCTATGCGCTTTTACCATTACAGCACAGGTTCAAAATATAAGTAAGTATCACTTCATCACTGACCGCTTGCTCGTTAGCTAGCTTCTCTCAAAAAAATAATACTAGTACATCTTTCCAACTTGTATTGTAATACTAAAAACCTGCGATCCGGCGAAGGGCCGCGCGAAGGCGTGCAGCGGGTCGGCGGGCGGGCGCGCGCACGACAGCTGCTTCTGCAGCTCGTACTTCTGCTCCTCCAGCTGCTTGATCTTGCGAAGAGCGTCCTCGTCCGCCACGCGGCGCTCGCGCTTGCTCTCCTGGGAATCAATCATTATCATTATCATCATTATCATTATGATTATCATCATTATCATTATCATCATCATCATTATCATCATTATCATTATCATTACATAGTATAAATCCAAGTCGCTAAATCTGTCTATTTGTATGTTTGCCGCTAACTCCTTCTAAGCCAATTGAGGGATTTTAATGCGGTTTTCGCTATCATTTAGGTAGTTTTTTTATTAAAATTTGTAAATAAAGAACAAACGGAAAAAGTTTTTTTGAGTTAGCCAAAAGTCGGCTAAAATTACACCATTGCGAAGCGTGGGAGGGTCGCTAGTAAATAATAAATAAATCTCCAGACTAACACACCAATGGAGAATGTTACTAGGTATGCCAAATCGCTTGATATTGTGTCTCAGTAAAGCCTGTATGCATACAAATACACTCGTTTTTGTTGTAATCAAAAATACCCAGTAGTTTTGATTTTATAGGCATTCAAAGTTTCGAAAAATATCGAGTCCCGCTAACAGTCACGTGACCGCTTGTGACGTATTACAACAACGCGCCAGCGGTGGCGCATATAGCTGGCGCAGTATTTTATTTAATTTTTTTATTTATTTAACATTTAATGTATTATTTTTTTGTGTTTTCGGTCGCGTATTAGTAAATATAAATATTATTCGTTATTATACGTTAATAGTTAAGATTATTCTATTAATAAATTGGATATAGGATTCGAAAAAAGGTAATCGTGTAATCTATCTAAAATAGATAAATTAATGACTGCGCATTATTTATCAAGAAATAGTGATTTTGTTGCCGCCGAAATGTTTGATATGTTCCAAACTGTTTTATCAAAACAAAATAACCAATATAATAAAAATACTAATGGAAGAATGCAAGTCCAATAGTAGAAGTAGGTACCTACCTACCTATCATTATTTTTTTTACGTTAAAGACAACAAATCATGTATCATAGTTTTGTAGCTATAGGTAGGTACGTCCTTCTAATATTATAAATGTGAAAGTTTGTGAGTATGGATGTATGAATGTTTGTTACTCTTACACGTAAAAACTACTCCCCCCCAAGTCAAGTGGCAAGTGATATTTGCGATAGCGAGTGAATAGAAAAAATATGTATGAAACTGTCATGGTATTTTTTACCGCGGGAAAACTTCTCATTCCCACGGAAACCGACTTCTACGCGAACGGAGTTGCGGGCGGCCACTAGTATGTATACAAAGATACCGCTCTTCTAAGTAAATTCGAATAAATACATGCATTGATTTACCTAGTACTAACTAGCTTTAGTTAGCAGCTTCGCCCGCGTTTCCCTCGGGAACTGTACATTTTCCCAGGATTAAAAGAAGCCTATGGATTATTTCAGTCTTCGTCCAGATCCGTTCAGTACTTTTTGTGTGAAAGATAACAAACACAAACACAATCTTCCGCGTTTATTATATTACTAGGAAGTAGGATACCTATACGATGTAGTTGAACGTTACAGATGCACTTTACCTTTACTATTTTATTTAAGTAATTTAATTTATTTTTTATTGCAAATGTAGATGATATGAACTAAACCTTTTTTATTTATTTGTATTTTTACTAACAAATTGTTTAATGGTATTGGTTATGTTCAAGTTAAAAGATTTGGTTATGTATGTATGTATCCTTTGGAACTGTAAAAAACAACTTTTCTGGCGAATTGATAGTTGTATTTTTACATTTAGGCACAACACATGATTTCCTAGCAGTTGGATTAGAAATTTTTAAAAGTATTTAGGTTTAATTTAGACGACAAGTGCGCGCGACCGCGAGCGCACTGAGTGAGCCAGACCGAGCTAGTTGTGGTGTGACGTCACACCGCCGCCGGCAGCCCGCGTCGTGCGGTAGCAACTTATTTTACTTATAAATCGAAAACTAATTGACGCATCGAAATAATTCTTTCACCAGTATTTTTTATTTTTGACAGAGAATATGAAGAGATAATAATCAAAATTTGTTAACACTCTCCATTGTGTGGCCCTAAAATAAGCACAGTAAGCGCTTGTGTTATAGGTACCACACAATGGAGTAGGGGAGAACCTAGCTACACCCAGACTTGAGCCAATATCAAAAACATTTTAACAACATTGGCCCGAACCGGGGATCGAACCCGGAACCATCCGCTTAACAGTCCGGTTTAAATACCGCTGCACCACAGAGGTCGTCATGATGTAAACACTTATGAAATACTAGCTTTTGCCCGCGGCTTTGCACGCGCTAAATTCGGAGTAAAACCCTTTTCCCTATACTATGTTATCTATCTATACTAATACTATAAAGAGGAAAACTTTGGTTGTGTCGAATAGACTCAAAAACTACTGGACCGATTTTAAAAATTCTTTCACCATTTAAAAGCTACATTATCCACGAGTAACATAAGCTATATTTTATTTTGGAAAAAATAGGGTTCCGTAAGATATTTGGGTTTTTCTACTACGTAACGGATTTTGATGAGGTTTTCGACATATTTTAGGGAATTTATTCATTTAAATTTGTACATATAGAACATAAAAAAAGGCTTTAAGTTAGCCAAAATTTCATGTTTCGTGATCAATTCAGCCGAAAATACACTATTGCAAAGCGTGGGCGGGTCGCTAGAAGTATTATAAATGTGAAAATGTGTATGTCTGTCTGTCCGTCTGTCTATATGTTCGCTTCACATAAAAACGGCTTAACCGATTGTCTTGATTTTGGAATAGAGATAGTTCGACAACCAAGGAGGAAGAAAATACAATTATTTTTTTGCGGGAAAAAGCCTCATTCCCACGGTAAAAATAATTTAGTTGCGGGTGAAACCGCAGGGCGGAAAGCTAGTCATACATATAAACCTTCCTCTAATCAATCTATCTATTAAAAAAAAATATCAAAATAAGTTGCGTAATTTTAAAGATCTAAGCATACAGACACACAGACGGCGGAAAGCGACTTTGTTTTATACTATGTAGTGAAGATTGTTTGACTTATGGATTATGGCTGATGGTTGAAAAAGTTGCGCGTTGAAAAGTTTGCGATAGGCTTATGACTGTGTGTTGTATGCTTTAGACTGTGTTTCAGTTGAGTTCTTGATAACAAATTCCCTTGGTACTAGTAGGAACTCGCTTCCCTCAAAAAAACCTAAGGAAATTTTACTTGACTAAACTACAAAAAAAAAAATCAATAAAAAAATCTTGAACAAATAAATTAATTAAAATAAAAACCTAGTAACATGTTAATACTAACAAATACCTGCGCCATCTTGGCCTTCTGCCGGTGGTCTTCCAGCTCTTGCCTTGCTTTCCTCTCCGCAGCCATCAGCTGGACCTTGTCTCGCTGTTCCTTGCTGACTCCCTTGTACATGTCGAGGAGGAGTTTCAACTCTTTCTGCTCGTTCACTGCTTTCCTGGAATTAGTTTGCTAATGTTAACTACATTTGACAAAAAAGTTTTATTATTAATTGTAATTGAATACACTTTTTACCGGGAATTTGTCAATATTTTTAATTAAATTCAAGATTGTTATTGTAAGAGGTAACAGGGAATGATTTACTATTTTGTCAAGTTTAAGCCATAATTATACAAAAGATTTACGGAGTTTCAGTTTATATGGTAATCTCTGGAACTACTGAAAAGGATTCTTGACTTTTTCTAAAATAAGGACGATTTTTGTTTAACAAATTTTAATGTAAAATATCATTTTAGTTATCAAGCTACCATAATACAACAAAACATTAAAGTTAATTTTTCCCTAAAAAGATTCATTTGAACTTCGAAAATGGTTTTTTTTATGAAAAATCTTAAATGTTGCATAACTCAGAAATTATCAATTTTCGGACATGGTATGATATGACTTAATTGACTGCAAATAAGCTCTACTTAAACCCCTTAGAAGGAATGTATCGCATTACCAATCACCCTGTATACTAACTTGAGCTGTTGCTTGAGATCCTTGATGAGTTGTTCCTGCTCCTGTATCTTGGCCCGCGCGTGCTCCTTGTTCACCGTGGGCTTTTGTTCCGCATTGCTTGTACCTTCCTCACCCTAAAACCAATTATTAATATTTACTAGTGACCTGCCCACGCTTCGCAATGGTGTAGCGCGACTTGTTCCTGATAAGTTGAATTTTAGCTAACTTAAAGAAACTTTTTCGGATTTATCTTTATTTACAAATTAAATTAAAAAATTGCCTAAAGGATGGCGAAACCCGCATTAAAATCCGTTATGTAGTTTAGGCGGAGATAGTGGACAAACATACAAAATTAGCGACGTGGATTTATACAATGTAATGAAGTATTGTTAGTTAGGTTTTTTGTACAATGTCTAATGATATTGCTACAAATATTTATTTTTAATAAACTTTAAAGTAGTTTAAAGTGGGTCTATGTGGAAAGCTAGGATGAGAGATTTCACATTAGTATTGAAATAAAAGACACTTAAGTAGTAGTTTATAAAAGATGTACATACCTCAGGGTCCGGTTCTTCTTTCTTGACTGTAAGTGGCTTCTCATCCGCCGGCTCAGTGGGCGCGGCACCGCCTTTAGCGCTCGCTTCTTCTAACTCCTTTCGAACCTAACATCAAACTATTACTTTTAGACTCATTTACATCAGTTTAATTAACTACAAATACTTACTTTTTTATTGAGTAGTCTGTTCTGTCCGTAATAATTATATTTTATGAGCATTTCTTTATAACATTAGTGGAATTACCTTATTCAGTTCTTGACTAGTATCTTTGTATTTTCGCTTATACCTATGCACCTCCCCTTTTAACTGTTGATTGTGATTCTGTAGTGACGTAATTAAATGTCTCATCTCCCGATTTATTGGTCCTGTCTGTTCATTTGCTGCTAAATTCTGTTCAAATTCGATCCGTAACATTTCATACTCCTTTCTTAGTTGTCCTAATACATCCTCTAATTGAATCATTTCTGCTCTGAGAGCTTTCTGTCTTGATAACTCCTCACTCTGCAAAAACAATATCACAACATTACTTTAACTATTTAGGTAACTTCTAAGAAATGTCAATTTTAACTTAGCTGAGTTTATTACCTCCATCATTTCTATTTGTCTCATGTGTAAGTTCTTAGCATTCTGTAGTTGCAGTCTTGTTTCGTCCAACGCAGTCTTCATCTGCATGGATTCATTGTAGAGTACAGAAAACTGACTTTGTAAACATTTGTACTCGGTGGTCTCAACTATCACAGACTCAGGTAGTTGACGGATCTACAAACATAAATAAGGTATAAAACTACAACTTTAGTTAAGTTATTGAGTTAAAAATGAATAATGTGTTTTGGCACTTTCAGTAGCTGTGGTAAGGTATTAAGAAAATATAATAATGTTGGTTAACAACAAATTTAACGGTGCTGACTGAAAATCAATGTCAGTTGTAATATTTTCATGTTTTTTATATTTTTCCATATGTAAGCACAACTGAATAAATATGTTTTCTTTATTTCTTTCTTTCAAATCATATAGTAATATCAACTTACATCCATTTTAAGTTTCTCAACCTCCTTCAGTGTGTCTCGGTGTTGCCTATGCAGTCGGTCCAGTTCTGCGAGGCGGTTGTTGGCAAGTTCCCGCTGCTCCTCCAGCTCGGCCGCTATGTCCTCCAACTTGGCGGCTGCCACCCCGGAGTGGGGCGCAGGCGCCGCCGGCACAGAGGAACTGGCACCCGACTGATGGTAGCTCTTCAACTTCTCGATGGCCTCCGCCAAGTGGTTCTCAAGTTTGTCGTTGCGTGAACGTATCTGCAGTGTAACATAAAGATTTTGTATTTCGGGCTTCCCAGCTATTACACTAGGACAAAGATCAATACAATTATTGTGAAGGTGCTGACTACTCAAATCTATACTAATATTATAAAGAGGAAAACTTTGTTTGGTTGTGTCGAATAGGCTCAAAAACTATTGGGCCGATTTTAAAAATTCTTTCACCATTCGAAAGCTACATTATCCACAAGTAACATAGGCTATATTTTATTTAGGAAAAAATAGGGTTCCGTAAGATTGCAAAGTTAGTTGCGGGTGAAACCGCAGGGCGGAAAGCTAGTATTGTATATTCCATTCCTTTTACTAACATACTTCTAAGTTTCTAAATAGTATAGCTAATAGGTCTCTGATAAAAGGTATTGGAAGATTTATTATAATAAAGATTTGATCTCTGTATTATTAGTGTGAATAACAAACCTTTAAAAGCTCATACTGAAGATCATCAATTTGATTCTTAAGTTCTGCATTCTCTGTGTCTCTGCTGTTTACTGCATCCTGCAATTGAGCCACTCTCAATGTCATTGCGTGGTGACTCTCATGAAGGGTGGTACACAAAGCTTGGAGGCGTCGATTCTCTGCCGTTACTTCCTCATTTGTACCTCTCACAGTCTCATCTAGTGGTGGAGCAGGGCCGCCTTCTTAAATAATAAACAGAAACATGTGTGACTGACCTGTAGCACATTTTATACAAAACTAAATTATTTGTGAACTAATATTTTATATTATTATTTTTATTTTATATTTAATATTTCTCTTTACCTTCTCCTTCTCCTTTTATTGCTTTCCATATTTTATCATTTCTTTGTTGTAATCGGTCAAAAGCTTGTAAGACTTTGGCCACAGCCCTTTTGCTGACCTGCACCCTATTTGCAAGTTGTGCATCTAATTCCTCTTTATCCCATGTAGATAACTGCATAAGAAATGATGTAGTTGCTTCATTCTCATCTAAAAATTTGATAAACAAAGTAAATATTATGAAAAAAAAATGATTTCTCATTCCTCTAACATTACTCACTTTTGTTTTCAGACTCATCTGCAGTTTCAGCGTCAAACCTCTGTAATAACACCCTGATATCCTCGTTAAGAAGATTCCAGTATCGGTTAACAACACACAAAACAGCATCATCTTGAGTCTGACGTTTCTCTAGCTGTTCTATACGAGCTCGGAGCTCTGCTTCACATCTATGGCGTTGTTCTATCCTCTAATAACAAAAGTTTACAAAATCAGGTATCATCATTTGTTGGATTTGTAATGTAAAATAGGCAAATTATTAACACAGAGTGAAGCTAAATCTCGCAGGATTTAGAACACCTATTTTACCTGAGCTAGTTTCTTGTTTTGAAATTGAAGAACTTTTATATCCATTTCTTCCAAAGTAGATACTGGACCGATCAAATGCGGCTCGAAATGCACTTTCTTGATCGGGGGCTGGCTGCTGCCATTGCCCCCGTCGTCGGCCGTACGCTTAGACATTCTGTTCTGTAAAATACAAATCTTGTAAAATAATTTCTATCATTCGAAAGAATCGATGCTTGTTACAATGAAACTACTAGCCACAGGGCAAGAGAGCCACATACATACATACCTCTTTTGGAAGCTTAAGTAGCTTATCTAGTGGGATTAACAAGAACCCATCTACACAAACATTGGTAGAAACGTTAAGAGCAACATGATATTACAAGCTCAAGCCGATAAATAACAAGCAAAGTAAGAAAACGTAAACGACAAACAACTCTAACGAACGAGTAGGCAAGCAAAATGGTAAGAAAGTGTGATATGCCCCATCCACACAATTGACACTTGCCACGAACTCGAACAACGCGAAGCTTGGTTAGAGCCTTTGCGAATGCTCGACGAATATGGAAGCTAGTTTTAACCCCTGAAGTTTTAACTTCGTCTTTACTAAAATATAAAACATAAATAAGGAATTCCATCTAAAACTAAGAATAATAAGAATAACTAATGTTTTAAATTTTCTTAAAATTAATCGATAAATATTATTTTTGTTTTGTATGTATACGTTTATACTTTGTGCGCTGTATGATGGTGCCGGTGATAGACGTTACGTATTTAAAATGTAGGGAAAAGAGTTTTTTGTAAGTTCTCATTTTTTAAGGGAACGATAACTTCAAGTTTTAAGGGAACGACGTTATATTTATTAATTTTTAGTTGCAGTTTTATATAATGGTATCAAACATTACATAGTATAAATACAAGTCGCTAATTCTGTCTGTTTGTATGTTTGTCCGCTAACTCCTCTAAAAATGCCTAAACGGATTTTGATGCAGTTTTTCCATTCTTTAGGGAATTTCTTCATTTAAATTTGTAAGTATTAAACTTTCGAAAAAAGTTTCTTAAAGTTAGTCAAAATTCAATGTTTCGTGATCAAGTCGGGCAAAAATACACCATTGCGAAGCGTGGGCGGGTTGCTAGTTTTACTATAAAAACCACGTTTTAATGAAGTCATCCATACCATCCTACAGCAGCAAACGGAGCGTAGATTCCATCAATTTGGCAAGTATCTATTGTTAAGTTCTTGATGCAGAAAAATTCTGCTACACACACTTGGTTAACATAAGTGAGTGATATATGAAGTGGTTCCTTTGCCTTCTTTAATTGCATTTATAAAAAAAAAAGTTGTTGACTTTGTTGATAAAAAATGACAGCTATTTTGTTTTAAGGTTATTTTATTTTAAAAGCAAAATTAAATACAGATTTCTGAAAATTTATTCTTATACCACTAAATAAATGAAAAAATATGTCAGTATCAAAAGTTGAAGTATTGCGGCTTTACAAAAATCTATTACTTTACTCGAAAAAACTAACTTTGACCGATCCTGTTTATTTTAAACATAGAATTACAACGGAGTTTAGAAAAAATAAGGATCTTGACTCAAAAGATCTTAAATTTGCTTATCAGGTTTGGGACCTATGACTTCATTTATTTTATTTCCAATTTCTTTTTTAACATTTTGTAATAACGCTTAAATTTTGATTTCAGAAAGGTCAAGCTTTATTGAGTCGTCGATCAGTAGTGTAAAATGCTTGCAGGTCTTCTACTTAGGCAAACTACTATTCCACGATTTCAGCACTTGTGTGTTGTTTTCAAACATTCTATAGATTACTCCAAGGTACCAAAGCTCAATGAAAGTGATTTAGCGGAACAGTTTGTACGGGGTAGTGGACCTGGAGGACAAGCTGTCAATAAAAATGCTAATTGTGTAGTACTTACACATATTCCTACAGGTAGATAGAAACTTAGATGATATAATATAGGTTGTTAACTTACAAATAAACAATAATGTCAATTCTCAATTATGTTAATTCAAATTATAATTCTTAGTTGCTTGGCTCAGGCCAAATTGTGATGTTAAGATTCACCTAAAGTACATAAAGGAATGTAAAATGTAATCTATCCAGCAGTTTCTTCTTAGATGTTATTACATTAGATAAAGCTCTCTTTTTTCTATATTTCAGGTATAGTGGTGAAAAGTCATACAAGTAGAAGTCAAGATGAAAATAGAAAGTCTGCTAGGAATATGTTAGTTGCTAAACTTGATACAATAATTAATGGTGAGCATAGTGTTGAAGCTCAGAAAAAGAAAATTGAAGAAAATAGATTTAAAAAGAATGAAACCAAGAAGAAGAAACTAGCTAAGATGAAACAGGAATGGAAAAGTCGAGAAGGCCTTCTTTAATACATTAAGGCAAATGAAATGTAGTATGAACATAGATAGTTACTTATAATCTAGTAAGAATTCAAAGAATAAATATTTCTTAAGTTATTCCTTTGTTTTACCCTTCTATTATGATTTGACACACAAACAAATAGTGCAGGAAAAGTTAAAAAAAAAACATTTAAATTGGTAATCCAAAGAATCTTTTTTTAAGGTATTTCTTTTTGAACTTATAATGGTACTGTTCTAGTATTTTGCCTGCAGCTACGCATGTCAACTTTCTGATTTGACACACACCCTCTAATTTATATATGTAACGGCTAATACCCGAAGTGCGGCTACACCTAGTTTTAGCCGGTTAGAACATCAATAGGTTAGGTTAGTTAGGTTACTTTTTTGTTACCACCCAGAAAAAGGAGTCCCGCATAGCGGGACTCCGACGACTCATGATTGAAGCCAGTTTTTATATACATCGGATTAATTTTTTTTTTACAGTTTTCCATATAAAAAACACTTCTAACCGGCTAAAACTAGGTGTAGCCGCACTTCGGGTATTAGCCGTAACATATACATAAACTCAGGGGCACATTTAACCGTCCACTGATCTTAAATGCCCTATCGTTTGTTTCTGTTAACTTGCGCATTAAAAAATAGATGTTACTTGATAGGTGGGTATTTTTAGAATAAATAAAACAATCATACCCGGTTTTCGTTAATTTTTATGTAAAAATCATAAAAATTAACGAAAACAACGTGAACAATAATCATTCGAATTGTTATTTGGCATTCTTACCGCTCGATTAAAGAAAAGGTTTTTAAAAAAAAAAAATGTGAAAACATTTTTCCCGCTAAAACCAAAGTGTTGAGGAGCTGTTGTTTTTATAACACCTAAAAAATGCCACTTGACGCAGCTGGAGCAGCCAGGGCTATGGCACTTGCCGATGCTGGGTTTAGCCAACGTCAGATTGGAAGAATGCTTGGATATCCTCGAACCACTATACAAGATGCTATCCGCCGTTACAGAGAGACCGGTTCTTACACTAGGAGGCCAGGGCAAGGTCGTAGAAGGTGTACATCAGAGAGAGATGATCGTTACATCGTCTCCAACGTTCTGCGAAATCGATTTACAACGGCTCCCGAGGTGCGCAATCGCTTGTTTGAGGTTCGAAATGTAAGTGTGAGTCTGAGAACAATAAGAAGAAGGTTAGCAGAGAGGGATCTGCGAGCATTTCGGCCAGTACGAGTCCCAGAACTAACCACAACTCACAGAAGAGCAAGACTGAGATTTGCTCGCGAACATTTAAATTGGACTTCGGAACAATGGCAAGCAGTTCTTTTTTCTGATGAATCGAGAATCGCTTTACGAGCTCCTGATGGACGCCAGCGCGTGTATAGACGCCGCAGTGAACGGTTCGCTGAGTGTGCTGTGGTTGAAACGGTGGGCTATGCGGGAGGCTCAATTATGGTGTGGGGTGGCATTTGTCACGACGCCCGTACAGAGCTAGTCGTCTTCGATACAGGTAGTGTTAATTCTCACAGGTACGTTACGGAAGTTCTAGAACCACACGTGATTCCATTTGCTCCTTTTATTGGTGATAATTTTGTTTTAATGCACGACAATGCGCGTGCACACACCGCCAGATTGGTCACAGATTACTTGGACTTGTCAATATTCAGCGATTACCATGGCCAGCTCGAAGTCCTGATCTGAACCCAATAGAGCATGTCTGTGACAACCTCAAAAGACGGATCAGAAATCGTATACCAGCTCCAACAACAATCGGTGACCAGAAAACTGCGGCTGTCGAGGAGTGGGGAAACATTCCGCAAAGCGACATCCAAGACATACTGGACGGTCTTCCAAATAGGCTGCAAGAAGTCATTAGGGCTCGAGGAGGAAATACGCCCTATTAATTTAAAAAAAAATAGGGCCTACTTTTTTTTAATTATCATTTAACAAATTTTAATTTTTGTAAGAAAATTTCGTTTTCTGTTTTTTTTAGTCCTTAAGTTCAATTAAACCATTTCATAATTGACACGTGTTTCATTGACATCGTAAAGATTCGTTAAATATTAAATTTCATCAAAATTTATTGAATTGCAGTTAGATTTTGAATAAATTAACAAAATGTAGGTGGTCGGTTAAATGTGCCTCTGAGTGTATATGTATAATTTTGTTTATTGTTAATTTAAATTTTAATGTTTTCACAAAATTTCATTCAAATCCAACATTTAAAGATTAGATAACACTTGAATTCAAATATACATGAATATACACTACAAACAGAAAAAAGTTAATTTCAACCCAATGTTAATTTCAACGCTATATCCACGTACCTACTATGCGAAAGTTATGTCGTGAATGTGTTTGTGCAAAAGTAGGTCAGGGTCGTGACGTCACGGGACCCCATACGTCCCCTGGCCTTCGTGAATGTTTTATCGACCAACCTAATGCTTTCTTCACGAATTTCTTGAAATACACGGATGATTTTTGCCCTCCGTCTCATAATACCATATTCGCAAAACATTATGTTCGCAAAATATCATACTTATTCTCAAATCACTATAATAGCGAAACATAATTTTAGCAAAACATCATAATCGCAATTTAACATATTAGCAAAAGATCATCATCGCAACATACTATATTCTTATAATACCACATTTTAAGTACAGTCCTGAAAAAAAATTACTTAAAATAAAACCTTATATTATTCATGTTTATAATAAATAAAATACAAATAAATTCGTGAATTCCAAAAAAGAAGAAGGTTCTCAATTCGGCTGGTATGTTATATGTACACCGATTACGTCGAGGTTTCTGAACCGATTTACGTGATTCTTTTTCTTTTTTGATGCGAAATAGCTTAGAATAAAAATTTTATCCCCATAAAAATTTTATTCAGGTAAGCCCAGTACTTTTTATTTTATGAGCATTTTTTATTTACTTTTACCTATCCCGATGTCTGAAATTAAACATCGCAAGTAAATTTGATCCACTTCCTGTTTAACGATTGATCTGTAATTTTGTATACGTTTGTAAATTGGATGACAATGAAAAAATATTATGACATATAAGTACTTAGCTGATCTGATGGTGGAATCGGAAGGTGACCATAGAAACTCAGTAGTTAAATGACAAAACTCTATCGAGTTTGGGCTCGTTTGATTCGTCTTGAAAAGCACTTTAGTACTTGGTAGTAACTAGGAACCTCCAGGGTCCAATGATGGAGACAGAAGGTGGCCATAGGAACTCAATAATTAAATGACACAACTCTATCGAATTTGGGCTCGTTTGATTCGTCTTGACGAGCACTTTGGTGCAAGTGGTAACTAGGATCCTCCAGGATCCGATGAAGGAGCCAAAAGGTGGTCAAACAAACTCAGTGATTACAAAAATCAATAACTATACTGTTCAACTGTTTCTTGACGTCAACGTGATTTCATATATGCTTTTATGGCCAAGAAACGTTTTTCACGATCTTTAATAGTCTCTCAAAAACGTGAAATTGTGTTTCGAAGAGCATATACGGAGACCTCTATTTGTATCCGTTCCCGTTACTTGAGAATTAATTTTTTTGCTAATATGGTAAATTGCGATTATGATGTTTCGCTATTATAGTGATTTGAGAGTATGATATTTTGCGAACATGATGTTTTGCGATTATGGTATTATGAGACGAAGGGGATTTTTATTGATTAACAAAAAATGAATGCTTGTATTATGGGTGTATAATGATACTCGTAGATAAACATGTAAAACGATGGATCTCACGTTAGATTGATTTTAATTAACACCTATCCTAGCGGCAGAGTTTTTTTTTAACGAATAGAATAAAGGAAAGTGATAGGTACCTTTAATGTTGCGGTCTAGAACTCTATTGATTTTTAATTATTAGTTAGTTGAATTTCGTTATAGCATTGAACTTTCACATGCCTAAAACTTGAACTTTAAGTTATAAATTTATTATATCTTATAACCATTGTATAATTTGTAGCGTGTTTTATAATCCGTAGAGTAAGCTGAGTGAATAGTTAATCTAACAGACACCAGACAGTATGAAGGACAGTCAAGCAATCAAACCCAACAACGTTGATCATTGTAGGTACCTACTACAAAGTCGCTGAAATTAAATTAGTCGGTTTGTACATTATTACTTAAGATTGAGTAATATTACCTCTACACTAACTTGATTGATACGAACTTATTAAATATTAGCTGTGTCACCTGGCGTCACTTGATGATTAAAGAATCGCAAGGAAAGCTCACCTGATTTTGCATCATTGCCATGGTCATAATAACTTTAACACAAAAAATATTTTTTTATTTGGAACCAATAGTTCCTGAGATAAGCACATTCAATTAAACAAAAAAGCTCTTCGGCTTTATAATATCTTTTAGAACTCGTGCCTTAAAATTTCGTTACTTTCCAAAGTAACGAACCTAGTAACTACCTACGTAAAATATAGTCTATTGGATATAAAATGAACAGCGTTATAACTTTGGTTATAAAAATGGTTCTCTCGTAAAATGATTCCGACTCCCCACTGAGCAGTGGTGACGATATTAATCGTAAAACAGATTATTTCGTAAGTAAATTGCTCTTGAGCTTACGATAACTAGACACTTTTTGATAAGCCAGACTTATAAACCTTAGTATAAATTCTAATCTATCTTACTTTTTAAGAAAAAAAATGAACCTAATTTTATTACATTCTAGTGAAACGATATATTCAGCTGAAGTTAGAAAATCCGTTTATTAGCAGAGTATTTCACACGCAGATGGCTTCGTATTTCAGAATACAATACGTACGCGTAAAGGATTACGTGGAGTCTACCAATCCATCTTCTAGATAACATGAATGATAAATGACTGAACGCTGTCACTCCAGCAGCCACAAGGGTGGCGGGCACTATGGCGGTTGCCTGGTTGTGGGTATAAAGAAAATGCTTATTTAAATAAAGCTTACTTTCACATGATTAATAAACGTGAGAATCATATTTTTTTCCTGTTTCTTTTTTATATGATAAACTAGCAAACAAGCAAGCACTTGGCAGTTAGCTACTCGTACTTAAAAAATCATTTGAAAACATACATAAGCCTTTAAACGACATTCAACAAACCTACAATTTTAATGTTACGTTTAGTTTCTCAAAATTATCACGAAATTATAGAATTACGAACCAAGTTAGTAACTTTACACCTCCTTTAAATTAGAGAGTTTTGTTGCTTACACACTTGCTCAGTTACAATGTGTTTAATATTTAGGTACCTACCTATACGTTACCATAATTTTCCTATGTACATAAATAAATCTTAAAATCCATTTAAATTTAATAGGTACCTACTCTAACAAAATTTAAGCCATCATTTTTGTATAAAGTGGTCATTAAGATCGCTGTTATTGCTGTACTTAATCTGAAGTAAAATCTTTCAACGGCATCCTGTCTTCTACTTAATGAGATAAAATTAGGACAGAAATCAAACTGAGAATATTTTTGTAGTCCTTCGTTTAAATATGTGTAAACAACACATTTTGTTTAAGGAAAATGGGAAACCAGCTCGCTCATTTACCGCTTGCGTTTTCCAATATTTGATTTGTTTTAACCGTTCCCGGTCTTCCTTAAACTGAAGTACGAGTATGTAGATACCTATTTAAATGACACAATAGCAGGTATTCAGGAGTAATTTTTATGTATAGAATAAGTTCAGTCAGAGACACCTTGATTTTATCTTTCAAGGGACTTGCCAATATAATACCGCATATACTCACATATTACACCCAAGAATGAACCTACTACCTACATCTTATCCAATCCGAAAAATCCTTCACCGCTGGCAGTCACCCAAAAGTAGTCCGCCTTAAACAAGCCAAGACTCAGCTAAAATAAGTTTAAATAGGTAGGCGACTGTCTGCTAGTTTTAAACTTTATTCATAAATATATATTTTTTGGCAAAGACCCTACCTTATTTTAAAATATAGGCACGTTTAGCTATTGGCTTCAGTTAAAGATCTTAAGGCTTAAAAGTCCATGTGGACATTTCTAAAAGCATCTTGAATTTATACCATGACTTGCTGTGAAAAAGAGTCAAAAAATCTCTGAATATTATTATATCACATAAGCATGTTGTAAGAATATACACTGGACAGCAAATAAACCGAGCCACCCGCTCTCCCGGTACTCTTACCTCATTTTCTAAAAAAGTATGTAACCTACAACTATCAGAATTATACCTACACAAAGTACGTTTCATGGTGATAAAATTGAGTATAAATTTAATTTATAGTACTGTCACTTCACATTGCAATCAAGCAACGAACAAAATGCTAGCAATTTGCTCTGTTTGATACTTAAGAGTTATTTTTCTTCAGTGAGGCTAGTCTGGTAATTTCTTACAATTTCTTTAGTTTCTGAGCATCGCTTGCTCAGACACGATTGTTTTTGTTACTTTGTTTACTCAATAATGGATACCACATCTCAAGAGGCAGCTCAAGCTGTAGCACTACTTCAAGCAGGCTTTGGACAACGTGAAGTTTCTCGAAGACATCGAATCAGCAGATCTTCGGTGCAACGAGTTTATAAACGATACCTAGAGACAGGAGCATTCGATCGCCGCCCAGGTAAGGGCAGATCTAGGGCTACATCAGCAGCAGATGATCGTTATATCCAACTTACTGTTTTATGAAATCGTCGCCTCAATGCAGTTCAAGTCCTACATAAGCTACGTGACGGACGCCAAGTGATCATAAGTTCCGATACAGTCAGAAGGAGACTAGCTGAACGAAACCTTACTCCCAAAAGAGCTGCAACAGGCCCGGCATTAACGGTAGCCCACCGTCGAGCACGACTAGAATTTGCTCGAGAGGATAGAGATTGGACGTTAGAGCAGTGGGGTGATGTACTCTTTACTAATGAGACCAGGGTGAGTCTGCATAGAAGTGATCGACGTCAGAGAGTGTATCGTCGCCCTGGAGAACGTTATTCTCAGTGTTGCATTGAGGAAACTGTTGCATATGGTGGAGGATCGGTAATGGTCTGGGGCGGCATCTCACTAACCGCACATACAGCGTTAGTTTTCATCGGACTGACGGGCCGTGCACGTGGATTGTCTTCGTATCGGTACATTACGGAAATTCTCGCAGACCATGTGATTCCATACGCAGGATTTATCGGACAGGATATACAGCTAATGCATGATAATGCACGGCGGCACGTTGCTCTTGTGGTAACTCAGTATCTACGCGACGTCGGTGTTCGAACTATGGTCCGGCCAGCCCGAAGCCCGGACTTAAATCCGATAGGATACTTGTGGGATGAGTTAAAACGTCGGGTTTGAGCCCGGGTTCCTGCTCCAACACGACTTCCTGAGCTACGAAACGCGATTGAAGAAGAGTGGAGTGCTATTCCCAAGATTTCAATGTCAGGCTCGTGAGATCAATGAATACGAGGATGCTGGCAGTTTTCCGAGCTAGGGGAGGAAACACTAAATACTGACCAACAACTTTTTCAATGTTTTTCTTTCTTATTTCGGTTTTTTTTTCGAGATTACTAACGATTAACACAAACAGAAAATTACTCACATTAAATAATCTTCAAGAAAATCCAAATTATTTAACGAAATTAATTTTGTTTTCATTCATTTTAATCACCATAAAACGTACTTTCTGTAGGTATAACTCTGAAAGTTGTAGTTTACATACTTTTTTAGAAAATGGGATAAGGGTACCGGGAGAGTGGGTGGCTCGGTTTATTTGCTGTCCAGTGTAGTTTTTTTTACTTTTTGTACTAAATTTCGTGTCCTGAAACGGTATTGTATTGCGGAATGGCAATACTCTGTGTACAATTTATGATATCAGTCAGTCTGTAGCAACATCGTCGTTATTTGGCTTTCTACTGAATCTTATAAATATTTAAAGTTTGTTCCTTCGTTCATCTTAAGTAAAGGAAATACTTCCTTATTGTGTCGAAGGGAACAGAGAAGACAGCGAATTGTAAGTTTTAATATGATATGCAACAATTTTTTTATCTTTTTAAACATGTAATGTATACCTATAGCACAATTCTTTAATATAAACATTTCTGTTTAGATGGTTTAGATATGATATATAGAAACCTAATATTTTAACCAAGTGAAACCATCAGTTTTCACTTAATATTTCACATTACATACCCCTTTAAAAAACCTTAATAAAACAATTCAAGGGCAGGCAAGGGAAATGTAGGTATCCATTTGTGTATGTAGGGTAAGTTTCCCTAATGCGTTTTCTCTGTTGTATCCACATGTTCCGGCTTAACCCTTTGAAACATACTGACACGAAGAATGAGTATTATTTACGAGTTATTTTATTTTTCAATCTCTTTATGGTTATACTTAATGACTTTATTCTGTGACAATACCATAACAACGGTATTTTTTTGTTCATTTTATTTAAAGTTTTATTTGAATTACATAAGCTTCAACTTAAACTAAAAACTTGGTCAAAGTTGTGCATCTTAATTAAAATTCAATTTTTGAGTTGAAAGACTACAATCTTCGTAGCGCGTAGCTCACGGTTGCTACGGCAAAAGATAGTAGCAAGAATCTTAATGCCACAATTAGAATTCAACGGGTGCTTATAAGAAAGGCTATTTAAAACTTGGATTGTTAATTAATTCTTTCAAAGTATGAGACAAATGCTTTGTTAACTTTTGATATATAGGTAAATATTGGATGTTATAATAAAGACGGAGATTAAATAATGTTATCGTTTCAGAATTGAAATGTTATAGTTTGTTGTGGGACTTACTATCGTGCATCACTCGGATCGTCCCGTGTTCGATCAATTCATCGGTTTTTTGATTAAGAAATTAAATTTTAAATATAGTAAATGTGACTTAACTTCGAATTCTCAACTCAATACCAGTAAGAGAAAACTTAACAATTTCGTGTTTATAATATAACATAGGTTATTTCCTCTTTAAAAGTTAAGCTAGTAAAATCGCCCCGAAGATAATTTTTGAAAACAGAATTTTCAAGTAAAAGAATAAAACTTTTCTTTTTATTGCATTATTTATTTATTTTCCTTTTCCAGTTTGCTTCCATTAAATGTTTTTGTCGAAACTTTTTAACTTTCACACAAACCTTTCCTTTTGAAAACTTGAAAACAATTTTTCGTTACTTATTATTCGTAATCCGTTTATATAATTGTATAAAAATGCTTTGAAACCTTTTTTTATGTAGATATTAAAATCTGGTAATACCTACTTCGAGCTTGCCTTTTGTTGAGAAAAAATAGTTACAAAAGTAGATTAGGTAGTATTTCTACTTATCTGTCGAATATAATTTATCTGACAATTCAAAAACCAGCCCCAAATAGGCAGGTAACATTCAATATCGTAACTTTAGCAGGCAGTAAAATTGAAGCTTGGAAATATGCTCTCAGCCTAAGCAAGGACGTGACCCGGCGCGGCATTAACAAGTCAAGAGCTATGCACAAGCCTTTTAGTGATATGAACTTGCGACCGCAGAAACATCTTGGGAACACTTTTATGAATTTATCGCAAAACCTAGCGGCTGATGTTAGGCACTCACTCAGAATAAGAACTAAACCTTATATTAAATAAAGCGAAATATAGATAAAATCTATTTTAGCTTCAATATACCACAAACTCGGTTATTGAAAAAGAGTTTTTGTTAGATATTAGGTTAACCTTTATAAAACATTTAGCTTAACGTTTGATCGTATGACGTGCAACAATGGATGGATGTATAAAATCGTTAATGAAACTCAACACAAAAACTTTTACTACTACATAATAATTTCCTTCATTATTTAATTACTTTACACTTAGTTCACGTAGGGGTTGCGATCTTAAAAATTGACGACTGTTACTACAGGGAGTTAACTTGGATGCGTAAACCGTTTCAGCAACCGTTGATTCCGAGATATTAGTATTGGCATGTCGAGTGATTGTATGATGGTTGCTTGCCTAAATAAATCATGATAAGCGATTTCATTTTTCGTGTAAAATCTTTTTAGGGTTCTGTACCCCAAGGGTAAAACGGGACCCTATTACTAAGCTTCCGCTGTCTGCTGTCTGTCTCCAGGCTATATCTCATAAACCGTGATAGCTAGAAAGCTTAAATTTTGACAAAAAATGTATTTCCGTTGCCGCTATAACAACAAATACTAAAAATAATATACCTACAGGGCGTCCCAAGACTACGGTACATCAAGGGAAAGTACCTTAAATATCGTAGATAGGATATTTTGCTGAAAGAAGACTTTGCCGACTCGCCCTTGGCCGGTATTTTATATTATTGGGTTTCCACGGTACAATGTTTCTTTAACTGTACCCTGTTAATAAAGTAATAGAAAAATAGCCATAAAGTATGTTGCAGCCATGCAACATTGTGCACACTGATACGACTTTTTTATGTCGTTTGTACACTTTTCACAATTTATTACGTTGTAAACGTAAAACGAGCAATCCCTATTTCATGAGCTCGCTTTGGGTTTTGATAACGTTTTGTTTCCATAAGCACCTACTGTTAGCTGTAAAACAAAAGTAATCGGTAACTGGACATCCCTAGCGTTTGATGGACATCACTGGTTGTCTTCACTGTCGGTGGACGCGGATTTTGGATTGAATCGAATGGCGGCTACAATGTTGTATTTTCCACTTATTCATATTTAATTAAAGAGATGTTTAATCTAAAGGCCAATAAATATTGTTTCCCTTATACTACTAACTTAATTTTGTCAAATTTTAACTTCATTTTTTTTATTTGGACGACGTTTTTTAACAGTTAAAGCGGTTTCAAAAATTGTTTTATAATGTAACTTACATTTATCTTCTTCATAAGGTTCTTCCTTAGCAAAATAAACTTCTTACCCGCAATCTTGTTTCATGTGAAACTGAAAATCTAAACTTCTTAGAAATACTTTCTAAAGAGAGAGCTTAAATAAAAATACCATACGTTGTAGCAGCCGGTTTTACGTAACGCGCAATGCGGTTTTGACTGCAGGTTATATTACATAAAGGTTAAGTTTTAATATTATATAAAAACTTAACTTTTATTTCTATATTTTAATGACGTACTTAACAAGTTTTGGTTGTAACTGTAAAAAACAACAGAATACTATTGTGAGAATTGTAGGATCATCTATGATCACGATTACATAAAGCAGGCAGGGGCGCAACCTTTTAGCAGGCAAGGGCCGCATGGTGAAAAAATCGACCAAAGGCGGGCCACACTTGTAATAATAATATATCAACAAAAAATTCAATGGTTTTAAATTTAATAAACATGTGAAAGCGTGGTGGATTACGGCTCAAACCCTCTCGCTATCCGAGAAGGAGGCCTGGGCTCAACTATGGGACATGGCTATTTATTTATTTATATTTATTTATGTGAAATTTTATTTTATATGTATATTTTTTTAATACATTCGCGGGCCGCAAAGAAGACGTTGGCGGGCCGGATGCGGCCCGCGGGCCGCGGGTTGCCCACCGCTGACATAAAGGTTAAGTTTTAATATTAAATAAAATTTTCTTTATTTTAAGAGCGCGCATAAACCTAGAAAAAAATCGAATTTCACCCGCGCGCCGCACACGCCCCTCTCTCGTCCCGTCGTCCGATGTCTCCGATGCTACCGCGTGTTTAGAGCGATCGCGCACATTATACCTAAAATAATCAGATAAATACCGGCTAAGTGAGTGCCGGATCACCTAGCTGTTGTTTGAAACGCTAAAAATACTTTTTGCTTGTAGTAAATAATACGCAAAGGTAAGTAAGTGTATAATATATTTTTTTGTAATGTTGTTTTTAGAATGTGCTTTATTTACATTTACTTATATTTTTTTGTTCAGGGTTCGTTGACTGATTTGTACTTGTACAGTCAGCACCATATAGTTTGTAACATCCAATGTAGTCAAATACTTGAAAACAACCAGAGTCCTCTCTTTCAGCGAATCAGCCAGTGTCATCACATTCATCAGAACATTCAGGTTGCTCTAATTTATCGTAGCGTGCAGGAAGCCTTATAGAAAGTCGCATTCAAAGCGTTTTAAATCCCGTATCAACCAAAGCGCCATCAGTAACGTAGAGCTCAGGGTATTCACAATCTTCGGTACAAAGTAAGAAAACAACTTTATGCTTCATGTAATAGAGGTGTACTTTGCTTGACAGGCAGCGTGTCTAGATAAAACTGTTATTACAGAAAACTTTATTTGATTAAAAAAATGTATTTATGAGATATCGAATAAGACGGGGTCTTAACTACTGGGCTCCCAGTTTTATAAAGAAGATATTTTGTTTGTAAAGGCATGATTTAATACATACGTAATACCTACGTCTGAATTGAATGGTATCCATATGTGTTTAAATAAATATGTTACTAGGTTTTCATAAGTAAGAAAGAGTCAACAAAATTATCCACTGATCTAAGATACGAGAATTAAATTTCAGATTCTGTTTGACAGATTGAAGTCTTTTTTAAGTTTTAGTGAAAAATTAAAGCATGTAGCTTAGTTTGTTTACTTCTAGCTAGCAGCGATGGTGTCAGGGCTGTGGCATCCGATAGACGATTCATGAGCAAGGGTTTCATTTCAAGTTTAAGCATTCTTTTTGAGAATTGAAATGACCTACTTTTTTTCATTTCTGGTCCAAAAGATGACTTGCAATGATTTTATTATTAAAAAATATTTTTTTATGAAAACTGAAACAACATTTTATTTTCATCAAGCAATTTAAACTATCATCACCATTCAGAAAGATGATCAAATTGCATTTCAATTCAAAGATACCATTTTAAATCGTTTAAATAATAAACACATACTAGAATATCATAATTTGTCAAAAGGTAGTAAGAGTATCAGTAGTTGCAATAAATGAGGATCCCAAGGAACATGCAATATACGTTTTTTTATGTATACAGTCAAAATATTTAAATTATTTTAGTTTTTATCTGTTTCATGTAAATATTTGATTTCATTACTATATTAATTTTGACTCTCGTTGTCATAAATATTTACTGAAATTACTCAGTTGAAACTTAAACATTTATAAAGAAGTTGCCATGTTGTTGCTCTATCGGCAACGAAAATATATTATGTGAAAATTTCAACTGTCTAGCTCTCACGGCCTATGAGATACACACTGATGTGCAAAAACACAGACAGCGGAAAATTAGTATTTGTGTCCCGATTTTATTCTTTGGGTACGGAACCTTACAAACAACATTCTCAAATATTCCACAAATCGGTTCATCGATACCTCTGATAAACCTTTTGCATCTTTCTTTATTAACGGAGAGCATTAAAAGTGCAACATGCAAATGCGGGACTGGTCTCTAGTTTATTTTTAAAATCAAAGTACTATTTTTATAGGCTAACATGAAATAAAATAAGTAAATAAATACTTATTGTAAAAATCAATATGTGACATGAACATTCTAGTTTTCTCATAAGTAAATAAAATAAGAACAAGTTAAAGTTTTAATTCTGTTTCATTATACGTGTATCAATATATGATTTATTAGTCCTTGCTGTTCCTACTTGTCCACGAATTTCTATTTTATTTTGAATACCAATGTTAGGATACCTACCTGAAAAATAATTTAAAGTAGGATTCAATAACCCTAATAACAATTTTATGATCGGAAATTGTTACTTATTTACGCGCGGCAAATATTTATTTTAAGGAAAGTTGTTGCATCTGGCTCTTGCTTAATTATATGTCAAGAAATGTTAGGTATCTGATGTGTAAAATATGAAACTTCTTTGAAGAAGGTTCAAATTTCAAACAAAATAAAAAAATATTTAAAAATTTAGGAATAAAAAAGTGTCTAGCAAAAAGTTAGAATGTTAACTGAACTAACTATTCTATGTAACTTCTTAGATTTACGCGATTGTTATTACTTGAAATTAAACTGTAAGCGTCGCTATACAAAACCTGCAGTCTGTGAGCATTCCATGGATAAGCCCAACCACTATCTAAGATTTGATACCATTAAAATCCTAGAAAAAGAGAAACATTTTATTCCTAGGTTGGTAAGAGAAACTATTGAAATTATAAAACACCCTAACTTCAATAGAGAAGATGGTTGGATGCTATCACCAACGTGGGATCCAATACTTAGCAAAATAAAAAAGAACAACCAGCAGACAAATAAGCAGAAACACCAAGTCACTGTCAGCGTCTATTGCATGAACCCGAACAACTATGCGAGAAAATTACGAAACAGATGGCGGTGAATTCTAAAAATCGTTTTTTACTATACTCTATGAAGACATCAATCTCAGTCTACCATTGACCACGGCATTTGTAAAAAGGCCGAAACGTCGGAAAATCAAAATTAATTTAATAAAACGCGTAAAAACCCGTTAAAATTAGTTTAATTTCACTATTCCAAGGCTCACTTGCTAAAACGTTTTAGCCCTTAAATTGATTTTGGTATACACGGAGTACACTGATTTCAAAAAAATCTACAACAATTTTTATTTATAAATTATTAAATATTTTTATATGGTATGAAATGAAATGAAATTTCACTAATTTTGTTAGAAACTAATTTTATCAGTGGTAGCATTTATATTAAACTGTAAAAATCAAAATTTCTGCGAAGCGGCCCGATGTGTCTGCGAACCGGTGACGTATTATTGATATTTATAAAACGATTTTTTTGGTAAATAATATTTATTTGGAATTACATTGCATGCTAAAGAGATACGTGGGTGCCTACTATAGTTATTTTATGATAAAGTTACATAATAATGACTTTATTGGCGCACAAGATTTTGTGTACTCCGTAAATACCATTGCCAAATAAGCGGTAAATTACACTTAACAGACTTCGGTATTCACGAAATACATTGCCAAGCTCTATACATAAGTTTTTATTTATTTTGTGGTGTTATACCCACATAAGGGGTGTTTTTATTTAATTGTAGAGCATGTTTTTCGATTTATCTACAGTGCTTAATGTTAAGACGCTCGCACAAGATTTTAGCTTTGGTTCCGGCAGACAGGGGTAGTCGACTACCCTCAGTTGGGACATGCTGATCTCACTATCCAGGACGCCATTCAAAAGCCGAAATTATATTGTTTTCTTCAATTTTATATAAAATTAGCCCTGCGGTTTCATTAAAATGACTTTTCGAGTGGGAATAAGGCTTATTTCTGCGGGAAAAATATCCTATTTTCTTTTAGGGTGGCGACCTACCGTTATTCCTAATTCATCAAAATCGGTACAGCGGTTTTTACTTAAAACCGAAACACACATACAGACAGAAAGACATACACATTCTCACATTTATAAGTAATATTATTAAGAATAATTGTATTATTTTTAATAAATAATGATCAAATAAATAAATGATTTTTGTCTTATTCCTCCTAGTACATAGATAGTTTACTCAGTAACTGGCAACGTCATTCATGAAGCACATTCATTTTCGCGAAAACTGAAAATGTATGATTTTTTTTTGAATTTTTTTTATGCATTTTAGGTTATAACAAATCGAGAAAGTACAAAAAGAAAGTTAAATTTGGACTTAACTCATCTTGCCAATTTAAGGGTTAACATGAAATGCTAGTACATAAAATTGATTGTTCGGCGCCGACTGTGACTTTTACCTGAAAGCTTGGAACCGGAAAACAAAAGATAGAAAGTTTTTGAAGTTTGAAAACATAGGTTCTTACACACTTGTGCGTTCCTGGTTTATTTTTCGACGATTAGAAGAAGAAAGCGTATTTTTATATTTCGCTGGGCGCTTCGATATCGATGGCGCTTTGGTTGATGCGTAAATAAATGCAACTTTCTATAAGACTTTCTGGACGCTTCGATAAATAAGTACAACGTGAATGTCCCGATTAAATGTGATGACGCTTTTTGATACGATGAAAATGATGACTGGGTGTTATCAACTATTTGGCTACAGTAGTCGTCACGAAGAATATGATGCTGACTGTACTGCACTTTCTGCTGGTGGTAAATAATTCGCAAAAGTAAGTATGTAATATAAAAATTTATTTATAATAATGTTTTTTTTTACTATGTGCTTTATACAATGACCTTTTTTTCAAAATGCGGTGTCTTGTCAAGTATCTGTACTGCAAAGCACAGACAGAAAGTGTATATTGTGATTTATGATCTGTTCATTGTAACTTGTCTTAAAAGCCATTAAAATCTATTTAAATTAGCCATGAGATAAATTTTTAACTTCTAAAATACTCTTTTGCTGCGTTTTTTTGCTAGCCATATTTTAAAGTTTTTTTTCATAGTCAAACAAGAATTAGAAATTAAAACGATGATTTTTTCGGCCCCGGAGCACAGAAACACAGTCCTCTTGTCTCAACGGAGCGATCACAACTAAACCATGAAACAAAACATGCCTTAGATCCCAGGACAGGTGCGACAGACGAAAGCGTTCTGCGCGAAATAAAAACGTAGTAAGCGCCGAATAAGTTTTAATGTAATAACTCGTAAAGTATACATTATTTTCTAAAATCGCTAGTAGGGTCGCTGGGTAATATAATTTGATAGTATGTATTAAAATATTGGCTCAATAGTATGCATAATATTGGAAATAAATGAATAATAGTTGAAAATTAGAGCTAACTTCGTGATTTTTTTTTATCGAGAAAATTTTATTTTTTTATGTTTTCACTCTGATCAGTCCCTTGGAAATATGCTTTAATATCCATGGTATTTTTTTCGGGTAATTTGTGCTTTGTTTTCTAGGGTAAAAATACAAATTACGACTGGAAATTTACCTGTATACCCCCTCTTAATGACGTACTTAACAAATTTTGGTTGTAACTGTAAAAAAACAACAGAATACCTACTATTGTGAGAATTGTAGGATCATCTATGATCACGATCTATCTTTAGTTTAGTAACATACTGATGAAACTTACTTGAAAACAGTTCCGGGGAAACGTGTACGAACAATGGTACTCAAGAACCTACCCACCTACAAAAGAAAGTATCTTCTTATTGTTTTCTTACATAATGAAAACTCGAAGCTACACAGGTTGCGGTTCATATTGTGTTTCAAACAAAAACAAGTTGAAACTTCAAACAAAACTTGGACTTGACTTGAAGGCGGCGGTTAGCGAGAGTTGGTCGGTTAGCGGACTTGTAAACAGACTGGTTAAGTTACCAGTTGCACACATACGTTGTTATTTAACTATAAGTATTCAAAGATAAACAACCTTCTAAGTTAAAATTTTTATGTAAATTATTTTCGCATTTTTTTACAGTTTTTTTTTTTTTTGGAAAAAGTACACTGAGCAACTTTATTTGTTTAAAAGTCAATCTTTTAAAAATGTTAATAGACAAAAATCCGCTTCAATAATTATAATCCATACTAGTGGCCGCCCGCGACTCCGTTCGCGTGGAAGTCGGTTTCCCGTAGGAATGAGAAGTTTTCCCGCGGTAAAAAGTACCGTATGTATTATTCTGATGTATAACCTATATTACTGCAAAGTTTCATCCAAATCCGTCCAGTAGTTTTTACGTGAAAGAGTAACAAACATCCATACATCCATACATCCTCACATCCTCACAAACTTACACATTTATAATATTAGTAGGACAATGTTGAAGACAATGAAAACGTATCGTAGTAGAAGATCTCAATTAGAAACATCTACATAATTTAAAAGAAGTATTTTATAACATGTATGTTTAAAAAACGATTAGCTAGGCAGAAACCCCAGTCAGCACCAAAAGCATAGGTACATTACCTGTCAAATGTTAATTAGAGGAGGGAATCCGCTTACAGGGCGTCTCGGTAAGATGTAATTTCCGAAGGCGGCGATTTCCGATAGCTCGTGGCATTGTGCGGCGGACCGCGATGATTGGAAATCCAATACCACCCCGACGAACCAGCCAGGAACGCCCGTCGCTAACATGACGCCTCAACTACTCGAATTAATCCACTGGTTTTACCACTGACATCTTAAGGTTCACTCAACAAGGTTAAGTTTGCCAATTTCTAGAAATAGAGCTTACAAATTCCTGGCCTGAATGGAATTATTTGAAACTGAGTTAGATTAATGTAGGTTATCATCATATAAATAAATAAATAATAGCCCATATATACAGCGTGTCCCAAAAGGTTACGTAGCTGGGAAGGGGGGTGGTAGGGGTGATCACAAGGGTCACCAGAAAAATAATAAAAAAATTCCCCTCTGGATATTTCAATAAAAAAAAATCATTTTTTAAAAAACTAAAAATTTTACACCTTGTTACCCTATTTTGCTTACTGTACCTACAGATATTGCTGTATTTGAAAAAAAAAACCTGTTATGTAATCGTCAATAACCTTTTATCAAATTGAAATAAAAAAAACTATACATATCTAACCAAGTTTTAAAGAAAATTAAGTTCTTGTCCAGTCAAGGACTTAGTAATTACGACTTCACTCAACTTCCTCCAAGCGTACTGAAAAAAAAACGTACTACGCAACTCCGGCGAGTAACTTAAAAAAATAGGTAATTTTATTGCAATTCCAAAATGGTATAACACTTATTTGAAAAATTCATACTAGGACATTTAAAAATATTTTTCGGGAACAATACTCCTGCAAAAATAAAAATATCAAAAAACAATAGTCTCAAATTCGTACGCAAATACATTTTTAAATGTATTTTTATTATTCTATTCTGTTGCTTTGATGTTACTGCCCGGTATAATTCTCAAGATTGGAGTACAGACATACCTCAAACATTCGAATAAGGCTAGATTAAGTTTTTCCATATGCCAGGGAAAATAATCTTTACTCAAGTAAACGAAAGATGTAAAGGATCAAGCTTCACCTTGTCTGGTCTGTACAAAAGCAAAGGTTGATAGATTTGATTAGCTTATCTAACTGGTCTCTTACCTAAAAGTGGCTTATTAATTAATACTTTCAGCTCATCCCTAAAATAGTTTTGGTAATATTCATCATAATTTCAGTATAGGCCATAGACATCTATTACCCTGTAGGTGCAGTCTAAGACTAGGTAAGCTGTGATAACAAATAAAAATAAATCCTATTTCCATACAAAAAAAGTTCGGTTAGTTAGTTTCAAAACGGCCACAGCTTACTCGACATTACAGTTGCGGTTTTAAATGAAACTTGAAAGAAAACAAAATTATAATTTATTATTTTAATAAAATGCTCGAAATGTCTACCACCAACATAAATACATGCTCAGCGTCGTTTTAAAAATGAGCATCATAATTGAACTCAAGTCAACCAAGTCCTTGATGGGTTTTTCATAAACTTTTTAATTTTTTATTAAACGAGCAAACGAGCATGCGAGGCACCTGATGGTAAGTGATCACCGCCACCCATAACTACCCGCAACACTTTGGGTGTTGGAGGTGTGTTGCTGACCTTTAAGGTGGGAATACACTCTCGACTTGAAGAGCCCCATGTTGTAGGTAGCCAGGAATACCGCTGCAGGAAGTTCATTCCACATCTGCGTAGTGCGCGGCAAAAAATTCCGCGTGACACGCACGGTGGTACGCACAAATGGTAGTCTAGACTGTACTTGAATGTTTGAAGTATGTTTGTACTCCAATCTTGAGAATTATACCGGGCAGTAACATCAAAGCAACAGAATAGAATAATAAAAATACATTTAAAAATGTATTTGCGTACGAATTTGAGACTATTGTTTTTTGATATTTTTATTTTTGCAGGAGTATTGTTCCCGAAAAATATTTTTAAATGTCCTAGTATGAATTTTTCAAATAAGTGTTATACCATTTTGGAATTGCAATAAAATTACCTATTTTTTTAAGTTACTCGCCGGAGTTGCGTAGTACGTTTTTTTTTCAGTACGCTTGGAGGAAGTTGAGTGAAGTCGTAATTACTAAGTCCTTGACTGGACAAGAACTTAATTTTCTTTAAAACTTGGTTAGATATGTATAGTTTTTTTTATTTCAATTTGATAAAAGGTTATTGACGATTACATAACAGGTTTTTTTTTTCAAATACAGCAATATCTGTAGGTACAGTAAGCAAAATAGGGTAACAAGGTGTAAAATTTTTAGTTTTTTAAAAAATGATTTTTTTTTATTGAAATATCCAGAGGGGAATTTTTTTATTATTTTTCTGGTGACCCTTGTGACCACCCCTACCACCCTCCTTCCCAGCTACGTAACCTTTTGGGACACCCTGTATAGGCTATTTCTTCAGATTGCATCTTAACTATTTTTGTCTTATTCTAACTATTAACTACTCTGTAAGCATCTAGACCAAGACAAGACACAAGAATTAGTAGTTGTATTTTCTTACTTCAATTTAACCGTCTTGTGACCTTACGTTTTTATCTTGTCTTGGTGTAGTTGTATGCCTTGATTTTGTATATTTGGTGATGGACAAAAGAGTGCCGAGTTTTTTTCCGCCAGCTATTTTCTCTCGGCCAACTGATGATAACCTGATGATCGATATTTTGACTTTCATCGAATGTAATTAAGTTACTTAATGATGAAATAAATGTTATTTTTTTATATGTCCCATAGTTGAGCACAGGCCTTCTTCTCGGATAGCGAGAGGGTTTGAGCCGTAATCCACGCTGGCTCGGTGCGGGTTGGTGGATCACATGATGGATAATCATTTAGCCATGTGGGTTTCCTCACGATGTTTTCCCTCACCGTTAGTGCGTGATAAACCAAATTAGTGGTACACCCTAGTGGGGATCGAACCCGGAACCTTTGGTATAGTAGACCCGTTCCTGTTGCTACTGGGCTGCCGGGGTTATCATCATAGTTGTGTGAAAGTTACCACCCTCAGACACATAATATTCGGACTAACAAGGGCATCAATCATGATTAGCGTGGGGTCTGAAAGTTAAAGTATATCAATTAAAAACTATTTGACTAATCACTCAGAACACTCATCGTAGGCTTTGTAAGCTCTGCTGAGAACATTGATTTAATAAGCTTAAGTATTTTATTACAAATAAAATAGTTATGTATTTACTTGATAGAGTTGGCGACCGATTAATTTAATCACTTAGCAGGCGAATCAGATGAATTATTTAACTGTATGCAATAGACGACAACAGTATCACTTGGTCCTTGTAATAAGTTGTAGCTGCCAACCAAGGCGCTGTAATGAGCCTACGATTTAATTCATCGATGGATTTTATAGTACACTTTCGTTATCTAATGCTCGAATGCTCATGAAAGGACCTTTGTGTTCTAGTAGTCTTCCAAACCACGGGGATGGTATTGCCTTTATGAATGCAACATTGATGAGGCTGCAGAATGGTTGTAGCGATCATGCAGCCTTATTTATTTACCTAGCAAAGTGAGGTACATCAGTGTAGTTTCGGGTAGTACCTATGTATATGATTGCATGTTAAATGCATACCTAAACATGAATATTTTGACAAAAACTTAAAGGCATATAGTTGTAGGTGTGCGCCGTGATTTAGTTTAGTCACGTGGCGCCCACAGGAGGCTCAGTCCCGAACTGCCTCAGGGAATTTACTGACATGACTCGTTACTCCTCCTATCTACTATCTTAACAGACTATTTGTGATTAAGATTTCACATAGGAACACCATCAAGAAAACCGCAAATAACATGACTAATTATTAAGCACTTCACCTACAAGGTTCATAGATTTTTAATTAAACTATTCAAATATTTTATAATGACGTTGTACTGTAGGTAATATAAATATTAATTAACGCTCTTTAGTAAACAAACTAATTAAGCTTGCTTTAGTGAGAGAGAATAGTTAACTATTAATTAAAAACTTTAGTTTACCGGCGTTGTTAGTACTAGGAACTTAATAAAGGTTTAGTGGCTACATAGAGGTACTTGCCCTAGAGGGTTTGTTGGGGTCAAAGGTGTTCATCAAGTGGCTTAATTATAGTAGAACAAAAACTTTTAGGTTTTACCTTAATAAAATCCTTAAACATGCTTTATGCAGGGTTAAATCCCAAACTTATCATTCACACACTAAGTCATAATTAACGTGAGTATTCCGTAAGAAATTAACCAAACAGCTTTAACCTAAGACCCTGATGTGATTGAGATGCCCATAGCTCGTAATAATTAGATACCGACCCCAGTTATTTCAGACAACAATATACTAACTCACCTAATTAGATGCATGCTAAAGGGAACTTGTAAATGAAACAAAATTTAATTTGATTTGATTTTATTATCGTAATATTCAACTGTTGACAGATAACAAATGATCTTACATTATCCAATTTGTACATAATGACTTAAGAAAATATGGCAACACTAAATTTTATTTAACAATGAATAGACGATGGTGTTTTTTGTTTACATTTTTGGTATTCTGTTTCTTGCATTGTACATTTTTGAAATGTTAGGTTAAATTTACAATATTTACTTTTTGTTGAGACGATTTATAATATTTTTAATGTATGTAATCTATTTTATTTTTCTAGCGACAATTTAAATTAGTTGTGGAAGTACACTTGACATATTATTTTAGTTTTTCTGTAAGAAATATCATTTTAGAGATCTGGAGACCGCGATACACTTTTCTAAAACACAGATTATTTATTTTAAATTTAATTAAAATTTTGAGTTTGTAATCATATAACCAGTGTTCATATCATATCAATGTATGGATTTTCAATTATAATATTATTTTTTTCCATACATTGGCGAAGCGGTCCGAGTTTTTTTGGTCCGAAATGTCACCGACCCTGGATTTTCAATTTTAATTTTTTTTTTCCATAAATTGGCGAAGGTCTCCGAGTTTTTTTGGTCCGAAATGTCACCGACCCGGAAATATTCGCCACTTTACGCGGCCCCTTCATACGAGTAACCGAAAAAATATTTTCCATCACAATATTCAGAAATTTCAATTTCGACTCCACGATGAACGCTACAAATTGATTACATTACAGATAAAATCACGATAGCGGTTCTTCCCAACACTCTCTTAACCACGTTCAACAAACAACTTTTAATACAATCTAAAGAATAGCTAAAGACCCAACATTGGATATGAAAATGGAAATGTCCGCTCCAATATCTAGTAACAGCTTAGACAATATGTAGATTATTATGTACATACAAGGTAACAATCCTCATTCGCTCCACCTCTTTCGTTGAAAAACTTGTCGATGGAACACTTCGCTTTTTAAACATTCAATAACACTTTTGATATGAAGCATTCGACTAATCTAAAAGTTTGTCTTGTGCGCTAATTTGGAAATACAAGGAAGACAATTATATCGTAGAGAAATGTCAATGGAAACAAACAAGTTTTTCAACACTTCATAACAGACCAATAATTCAAGACGAACGATTAATTATCAAAGTGCTTGATTTTTTTTAAATCGGTGACACGTCAAAAATACATTTTCAAAATTGAATTTACAAATAATCTTTACATATTTTATTTAATGGCTTTTTTAGTAGCCCAAATTCATTGAAACATCAAAAATATTTCTTTTAAGAACATGCCATTTTAAAAACAACACCATTAAGCCTTTCCATATATTATACCTTACCATAATAACTAGTCATAAATACATTGAATCTATCTTACACCTCGTATATACTTGACTCCTCGACCCGCAGTACTAGCACGGGATCCTTCATATACATTTATTCTCGAAAATAACAATTTAGCCGATTATTTAAATACCAACAACCTTTTTCTAAATATAAGAGAAATATACTTTTAAGGAGAAATTCTAAGTTGTCGCCAACCGTGCTCGTACTGAAGTGTCGACGGCTACAATAAACATCACATTTAAGATTAAGTTAAACTAGAGCAAAATATTATTATAATGAACAAATGTTATTATTTCTTATGTCCTGTCGAATTGTTTAGGCTACTTCAAAGTTTTCCCTCATGCTGTCACTACCCCGTGTTCTCGCAATGTTTTATTTAGCAACGTTTGAAACGATGAGGTATTTTAATACTGTATACACCTTCATACCCCTTAATTTCCAAATTTCTGAACCGCAGACCGGCGACTGTAAGACTTACATTCTAGAGTTAACGTTTATAAATTTCGGAAAGTCCTATCTAACATGCTAAGTTCCACTAAGTTTCGATAAACAGCATCAACACTAACCCAGTTCTTTCATAACTACCTTCAATATACTCTTAACGTTTTTTATAAGTATTCAAAAAGTACACAAGTAAATGTTGCAAATATCCAAGAAAATATATTCGGGTGGAGGATGAAAAGCTTTTTCAAAATGCATTGCGGCTTAATGGAAACAGCTCGTTTGAAATGATAATCTCTTTGTTGAATATTCATAGTTCAAGATACCGATTTCAACGGGCATTAAACGTATTATTACCCAACGTCTATTAGTTAAATTGCTCGCCATCTTAAACATTTTAAAGGAATTTTAAACATAGATTTATTTAGACTTCGATTCACACTTTAAAATTTAGTTATGTACAGCAACTAAACTCTAACATAGAAAGAATTTTAGATTAAACCATCGATTGCGTTTAATTTGTTTTACTTAATTAATAACTGAAGTTAAACTCATCGCGTCGTGTCAAACCGAACCTTGACTGAAATGATACTCGCCGGCGAAAATAATACTTACGACGTTTGTAATAAGGTCAAGTTCAGGTTAACCTGTGTCAGCCGTTGGTCGACTTACACGCGGTTGTAAAAATAATAACATCGTAATTCCAACTTTAATTACACGCTCTACGTACTAGCTCCTGCTTTAATGCGGCATTAGAATATTTTCCTTACATTTTTCCTTATAAAACATGATTACTTCTTTGGATATTATTCTCACGTGTTATAATTGTATGTCATAGTGGAAGATGATTTGTGATCTATCAAGTAGTTGCTGGGAGCTAGTACGTAGGGTGTTGTCAATTTAGTGTGAGACCTGTATTGCTGGAGTGGAGGTGGGTGGCGGGGTCAGTTTAAATTTGCTCGTCTACGTGCCATCGGTCTCCTTGAAGAGCAGCGTCTCCTCGAAGATGAGCCTCTTCAGAGTCTCCTTGGGAAGGTCATCCAGCTCCATAGCGAACCGGAACGGCTCCTCCGCTACTGGCTGTCGCATTAATTACTCATAAATACATTATCATTAAACATTTCATTGGATTAATTACCCAAATTGAAAACGTGTCTTTATGAATACGTAATGTCGCTTTCAAGTTGAAATGATGAGTTAGGTAAATGCCTCGCGCATATTAAAAATGTAGCAAACATTTGCCACTAATTAGCGTTCATCCCTGCGGACGGTGAGGTGTGGTTTATGTGAAGTAAATAACGAATGCAGGGATGGAAATTCGTTCAACGCTATATCAAATTGAAAATCGGTTTGCATTTGACTAGCACATATCAACTGTACTTTAATAACTGTCCGACCGCGTAGTAATTCGTCGCTTGCCGCAAATTGAATTGTTATTTTGTAGGCTGTTGTTTTGTTTTGGCACGTGAGCAGAGGTAGAGCCGCCTACTTTGCATATAATCCTAAACATACACAATTTTAATTGAATGCTACAAGCGTTCAGCAATCTCGCCTCCTACGATTTTATTTCATTGCTCTCTCACTCTCAGTGACTTTAATATGAACGAAAATGTATTTTTCTTACATTTGTGGCGTTAATGGTTCTCCGCATATTGCGAGTCATAACATTTTTCATTAATCAATATAAAACATATGTAATATATATATATATAGATTACAAGATTATCTTAAAAAATATTATAGAATAAAATAAAAATACGGTATATTGTCTTTTTTGAACAAGACTTCCAAAATAAAGACACGAGAACCTCATAAAAGCTAGATCACAATACAATTTTATGAGTTTCTTTTATAAAATTACGGGTACAGAACCGGTGAATAGTCCATTAAAGGCTTAGCGTAGCAAGAGCCTAATGTTTTCAATTTAGCGAAAAACGGGGCTGTACGTGGCCCGTTTTTTAGCATATTTCATAGACGTATCATGAATATTTTTCGTGAAATTGAGTATTTCTCATATTGATTACTGTGTGAGCAAACTGGGAATAATTTCATGAATATTGCATCACACGATCACACGCATTCAGCACACACGACGTGTATGTACTCGCAATACAAGTTTCCTCTCTGAATGAAGTCACTCAATCTCTTATTATTATCCTGAGGGTATATACGGATATAAATGACAGTTATTAAAGGACTAGCAACAGTATTATTATTGTGTAAGCGATAAATAAATCAATTTACGCTCCGTTACCGTTACCATCTGGTGGAACTTCTAAGTTATTAGTTTTGTCTTGTGAACATTTATAGAAGCGATCTGTATTGATCAATCAACCTGCCCGTGGACAGTACAAGATATATTAGAGGAAATATTGCGTATTTGTCTTGCTCACAAATATAATAAAAGACATTATTTTTACTAATCCAATCAAACCTATTACTTATATAACTCCAGTGGATTAAGATTATAGAAAACATCCTACATTTCTTGATTGGAGCTTATTTAGTAATTAATTAGAAAAGATAGCTCTAAGTATTAATTGATCTCCATAACATGTCATTAAAACGTGGCCCAAGGTATAATTCAGTCTACAGTTACTAATTATCCAACGAACTAGAATTTCACTAAAACAAGCGGTCGGTCCATTATGTGCTCAAAAGTAATGCCAGAAATACAATCGTTAGTGTAATTTTAGAGAGATGTACTCGCACATTATTATGAATCATGAGCTTAATTAATTTGGAAAGCTAATCTGTCGACTTTAATGAGTCTACTCGAATATCGCTCTGGATTGATACAAAGTACTCTGGAGCACAGAACTTCGAAAAATAAAGCACTTATAAATAAAATACGTAGGGATCTAAACCAGCTTCATTTCCGTCGTTAACTTGACGCCGCGCTCTGGACGTTTCAAGGTGGTAAGTGCAAAAGCAATTGTTAAAGCTAGTCGATCTAAGGCATTGGTCCAACCGCCGGCGATGAACGAGAAACGAGTAGAACGGGTAGCGAGTGTGTAGTATCGATAGTTGTGTCGCCGGGCTTTAAGCGAGTGTGCAAGAGCGACAAGCGATTTCTCGCGCTACTCGCATTTTTACAAACTTACGACGTTTTAATGCCGCACTGTAAAGAAATAATCAAGCGAGTGAGCATCGCTGAACGAGTGAATGAGCTTTATAATATTTGCATCTCTTTCGTTCACACGTTTATTAAGAGAGAAAATCGCCGAAAGTTAGTCGTTTTCTCGCCCTCGGTCGGATCACTGCCTATGATTTTTGGTTATAAAAATGATTTAAAACTAGTTTACAATTAAAAGTTTGGTTGCAAGACGTGTTCCAGAACGTACCTCATCATTGGGGTCGTAGTACTGCTCTAGGTAGGGGTGCGCGAGCGCCTCCTCCACGTTGATGCGCTTGTGCGGGTTGAAGGTGAGCATGCGGTGCAGCAGGTCCAGCGCCTTCGGGTCCGACGACGGGAACAGGTCCGTCCACTGCAGCCGCGGCTTGAACGGCAGCGACTCCAGGTACCCGCGGGCCTGGGGGGAAAACGCGCTCAAAGGTGTACGGGATGCCGAATATTTTTTTTTTTATGATGGAAGCTTGCAAACGAGCAAGCGGGTCACGTGATGGTAAGTGATCACCGCCGCCCTTATACACCCACAATCACAAATGTATTGAGGGTGCATTGCTAGCGTTTGAAAAAATTGGGCACCGGATATCGCACTCACCGAACGAAACGCAGGAACATCGTCCCTACTACACGTGGGTTTTCTGTGCGACGGTGGTATTTCACCGGTCGAATCAGCCCATTAATCGCTGTAAACAGAGCCTACAGCTAGACTCTACCACTTCTAGACATAATTGGTCCTCAAGTAAGTTTTGACATTAAGACACTTGGTGAATATAGGCCGCTTGGTGACAAATTTGCAAATTATCACTAAAAAAACTACCAGGATGTAACCACTTGGTAGGTTGTAAGTTAAAGAGTTGTTCTCCGGGTTGGTCAAATTAAAGCAGTGGGTGGTCGCTGGCAATTAGTGTATCTCGTTTGGACACTGAAGCTAACGAGTGTTTAAGGTACTTTAGTTACAAACATGTAAAATTTGGTTGTATTGTGACAAATTATAGATAGAAATCATTACAAAATGATAAATAAAGAGCATGATATCATTAAATAACAAAAATAGTTTTATGGAGTAAAATCGTCAAAGCACCGTGATGTTTTCTCGTTGTAATTAAACAAGCCTTAGTGGATATTTGATGTTATTCCCTAGAGAAGAACTATTCAGGGGTTGCCAAAACACCCTCTACAAATAAACAACCATTTCAAATGAGTTGAACGTTTGAAGGTCTCTGAATAATTAGAGACTTCAAATTATAGAATAACAGAAGTAAATCGTTATTAATCGACATTCATGATATTATACTCAGCATACATTGTGAAATAATATGTTCTCGGTTTACAATACAGGGAAATCGACGACGAAAGTCATTACAAGCTCGTTCGCGGACAAACACCGTGGTTTTACAACTAATCCTGTTAAAGCTACGCAAAGTTTATTATTTGTTTATTACACGTTGTAATAAAAGCGCCCTTATTGCGGGAATCTACCTACATGAAAGGCTACGTAGGTGCCTTATGGATAACTACAAAACCTTACGAATAATTCTTAAAACGAATGTAAGATTAAAGAGCATTGTCACTAAGCCCGCGAAAGGTAACGAGAAGATTGAGCTTATGCCTCGAACTTATGATTAAATATTGATAGAAAACTTTCACGAATACACAAAGGAAGGTCCTTTGACGCGCGTGAATCAAAGTTCCTTTTAAGATGGAAAACAAACAAAAATAAAAACGATTATTGCAACATAAATCGTTAAATAAAAATCAACGGGATCCAATACGAATCTAATTGCTTTTTTCAAACAGTTATAAATGTCCATCGTATTGGTCCACATTCCGTTTGGAATGAATACTGTGTGTGGCGGCGTGATTCCAATATCGAATATGTCGCAACGGGATCCCAGCGAGTCGCTTGATTGATTGCGGGTACTTACACCCGACCCCATATGCTCGCCATTCGGAATATTCAACATTGTTATATCGAAACTTTGCCACCGACACCATGTTAATAATAACGTTTTACACAAAGCCAACTTCGCTCGTTACCTAATGATGATCTAGTTACCCGGGTGACAATTTCGGCAGGCACAAGAAGTTCTGCTTCCGCGTAGAAATTGCCGCCTCGTTAAGGAATGTTACCTTATAATACAAAATTGTTCTTGCTTGTATACGATTTGAAAAATAACAAGCCCCATATCATAAGAAAACTTACGAGTTATTTGCTTATTTATAGCTTCTCCAAAAACATATAACCGCAAAAATGAGGGTGTTATTACGATGCTGAATCCTGTCTTAAACGAACTTTATTTGATGACATAAAAGATTTAGGGCACTTTCTGTTTTAGGTCGCAGTACTTCGATCTTTCTAGTTAATATTTTATACTTACCAAGCTAAAAGAAAATAATGTGTTCACGTGGCGTTAATACCAATCTAAACAGTGTCGATGTCACAGTTACTCATTTTGTATATTAAATTTTACACCAACATACTTCCATAAGTCAGTTAATTAAAACTTAAAAGCCTTTAAAACGTAGCACTGTCGTAGCATTAAAACAATGAATAAAAAATGAGATTAACTACTGCTGGAACCTACTAATGTATTAGTGTCGCAGAGGTAGTGATGAGAATGTTCCTAAACAAACACGTAGAAGGGTATTTCCGAGGCAATCAAAGTTGCCAATGTTTGCAGTCCGACAATCAAGCGCGGTTCTGTTTACCCAACAAAGAAACCTAGAACACATCTCTCGTTGACAACTAAATTTTCATTGAAGTGGAAAAAACCCTCCACAAATATTTGTACCGACGACAAGGACGCCAAGAACTACGTATACAGTTACTATTATACAACAATACAACCAGACGGGACAACTATTTGATTGTAAATGAACAAAAGATGAAAAATATTTTCACTAGAAGCAAACTTCTACAAGTGTCCCTCCCTGTCGCCAGGAATAATTTATGACTCGCGAGCAAGTATCCAATTCAATATAAAAGTTCGTTTTGATTTCATTAAAGTTATCCGAACTAATTTTAAGCAAAAACCAAGTTTCTCTGAACTTTGCTTAAGGGCTTCAAAAATATTTTTGTGTATCCGACGATATTTTTCAACATTAAAGGAAAAACCAAATAAAGTTTGAATGTATGAAGAAAATATCGCAATCTCGCTGAATATTTCCGACAGGAATCTTCAGAAACGAGGAGTTATGTCGAGTCACTTGACATTTCGGATCGAACGCTTACCTCCTAATTTAAATGATGAGCTTATCATATCAGAAGCAAAAGCTATAAAAATAACTCGAGCGGGAAAGGAATTAAGTTATTCCCGAAAACAATGTAATAACGAACGTTAACGATACAACAAGAATTTCTTAAATCTGAAAGGGAATGTTAACGACCGCCTAAGGCTGTAATTACTACAGTGAGGTTACATTTTCATTAATGTCTCAATTTTCATCAAACAACACGAGGCTGCGGTGATAAAACAACGACCAAAATGGCGGCGGCGGGCTCCGTCTGACAAATGGCGCGTAAAAGCTGGTATTGTTAGTTCTACGGCTCTCAGATATGACATAGTACGGGGCTCGCGTTATATGATGCGCAACGACGCCCCCTACTATTAATCTGATGTTCGCAATTCTAGAAACATTGAATCTGTGGCCAACATTTAATTACATTTTGAACAAAAGTCTAAAGTAGGTATTGAACTTGTAGTTAATACGACACACAACGAAGATAAAGGGGCTTATAAAAGTTTTTATTTATTTATTTAGAACGCTTATTAATATAGGTTAAACAAATGTGTCGCTTAAAAAGAAAAAATAATTAGGATGTGGACCAACAGGGAAAAGCCGGCGGAAAAAATTCGGCGCTTTTTGTAACCAAGTCATGTAGATGGAAAAACGTAGAAAATAACAAGTAAGAGACAAATATCATGAAATACCTACCCCAGCAAATAGGATAGGGATTGCAATCCTGCAGCTCTTTCAATCTCGCGGGATACACCAAACCCGCGCGGGATCCCGCATATATGAATTTGATATAGAATCGAATTGAAACTACTGCTTGTTGTTTAAAAATCAACTTAAAAAAAACAGTTGACTTCAACTCGTGGTTTAACTTGCTTAGAACGAAACCTTAATAAAAGTAGACGACTCACGAGTCACGACCACTTACATTCTATAAAGGCAAACAATAGATTACCACATTCACCTGAATGAACTAATGCAATGTTACGTGACTCATGGTAGGTGCTACAGTATAACGCAGGATTACACGCATATGCCTCATGCACTTGTATAGTGAAGTTTCATGCCCCCCAGGGTATATGAAATGTATGAGCGAGGGGACGTAGAGAGCGCTTTAACCTTTCACTTTACAGCCACGTGAAAAAGTCATTTGAGCTTGCAGTTTTTCAGAAGCGCCGACAATTTCAGTAAAGGCTCGTTTTTACCGGTGCACGTAAAACTTTATATGCCCAAACAGATTAAACAGGACTACGAATATTTCTATTAATATAAACTATTTCATGCGCTAAACATTAATCAAATCCTTGGAAATGTGATTCATGATTCTTAAACCTACATTTTATGGTCGCTATCAGTTTCGTTATTATTACTATCACGCTCGCACGTCTTATCACAACAAATGGCTCATACAGTTTATTTGCATCAGATAAGAGACACTTCCAATTATTTGCGAATTTTCCTTATCTTTTAGGGCAGAACTCTTGGGAGTACTTTTTGGGTCAAGTTGGCGGTTTGTCGGACTATCTTTTTGTCATCTTTCAATTTACTAAACATACAGACGATGAGGCTTATTTTACTTTGACTTGAAATTCACCGACGCTTATGTTTGCATTAACTCATGGTTATTTAAATATAATACATTCTTCTCTCGCTTATAGATTCTCAGAAACCAAAGCTCATTTAATATAAGTCCCTGAATGCCCTGTAGAATGGAATGTTTATTTATATTGTTTATATATACCTCGTTTTATCACAATTATAAGTATAGGCTTTAGACTGCCAACCCTTTGTGGCGTCGGGATGGAAAAATCAGAGCGAGCAGTCCCGAACAAAGGACACCGAACGCCAACGGAACAGTATAATGTAATTCAGCCTCTTTGCTAACAGCATAAACCAATTATTAGAACTCTTTCATCCTTTGATTATGTTTTCGTTAACAACCGGTACTTTGTTTTAAGGATTGGTCAACATTGTGACAAAAAGTTTATAACCATTGTTTTTACTTTTGAAACTAGAAAACGCATTTGAAGCCTAAAGTGCTATAATAATGAAACATAATATAAAGTATATTTAGCGAAACAAATGAATTTGCCTCAACCTAAGCACGTCATATAACTATATAACGTCATATAACTTGGGTCCATTAAATTTTATACTTTTGCGACTCGGGTCCAGCGGATAGCAATCCCTTACGTTGCAAATTGCTACCTAAGGTTAAATATTTAGTTTCGGAGTATTACTACCATGATGTTCCAACAATGAACCTTCAGAGAAACATGGTAATTGAAACCACGCACGTTATATAATCTTTTATACATACAGGGACTTTTCCTAATGTATTTTCTACAGGTCATTAAGATCGCATTACGCAAATCGGACATCGATTTACAACGAGACGTCCATGTTTTTGTGTGGACTTGACCTCAATGTTTTCTTTTCGTCTATATGACTTGCGTTTCTATTAACGTTTCGGTATCAGGACCGACCGAGTCTTTTGAAGAATAATTATAGCCGTCAGGTGAAATGTTGATGACTTACCTTTTCATTGATAATACAGTCGAGGTCTTCCTGGCTGGGGGAGCCTAACACCCCAAGGATATGGTTGAGTTGGTCCAGGTAGTGCTTCCCGGGGAAGATCGGCCGGTTGGACAGCATCTCCGCCAGGATGCAGCCCACGGACCAGATGTCTATAGACTTCGTGTAGCCCTATGACAAAAAAACAAAAGGTTTTGAATTCCGTTGTAAAACCGTTTGAACATCGGTCCGAACAATCCAGTTTCAAAATGTGTTTTATCTGGAAACATAACCAGACTGCACCGTCTCTACGACCTATTAAAAATCGAATCAATTTTTTATTTCTTTTCATTTCCCAGTGCCCGAGCTGCCAGTTCGCAACCTCTCCAGCCGGCCAAAGCGTGTGTTTATTTTATAGACTCGCTAGAGTTTTATTCCAGATACGTTCTTTGTTCGGAAATTCAGATTGTTATTTCACTGTTGGAATACATGAAGTCAGTCGGAATGGTTGGTATGTATCTTTATTTATGTAAATGTACAGTAAGCACGCAGAATTGTAACCTACGCTTTCTATGATATCGAGACCTGCGAGCACGAACATAATGAAATCTAATATTGATTTATTCCGTCTGTAGCTTCAATAATGAGATTACAATCAGTCTTTATCTTATATCTCATCTAACGAAGAACTAAACGAGTGTCTCATGACAAGGAAAATGAAACTTTGCGACGGTGACATTAAAAATGTTCTAGTACAAATTGAACTTTTACCTTATCCGGGACGGTCAGCTCGGCTCGAGGTAGACCATCCTTTAAGGTAGATGAAAATAAATTGAAGTTTTTACGCGATGGCGAGAAGGGTAGAAAAAAGTTTTAATGAATTGTAAATCCACTCGCTATCTATGAGTTTGGATGGGAAAATTACGACGTATGCAAACAGTTTGCGATGGCCATTCATTTTTATATTCAACACGAGACCCAGATACAACAATTCTTAATGTTAGTTAGACATTCTCTAAACTAACAAACCCAAAAAGCAATTAACATAAAACGGTTTACCTTTGTTTCAGAGTTGTTTTCACAGAAACTTAAAGCATGAATTATCTATGAGCTATTTTCTTATAAAAATACAGGCTGTTAAAATATTAATATCTACATTTTAGATGAGATATTTGATTAAAATATATTTTTTAGGAATGAATATTTCGTACGCAATATTGCTTTTGCCTACTTAAGTACCCTATCTTAAAAATTACGATTCAAATTAATTTTCCTCAAATGAAAGATTTGATAAAAATTAGAGATGCGCCGAGTAACACTTTTGCCGAGTACCGAGTACCGAGTATTACTCGGTTCAATTTTTTTTTAACCGAGTACTCGGCCGAGTTACTCGGTTCTATCAAATTCCCAATTTTGCGCGCTTAAACAAGTACAAACGAACACAAGTATATTTAGAAGAAAATTTGTTGGCAAATGGTGGACAGGGCACCAAACAAGGCATCATAATTTACATTCATTAAATTTTAAATATTGATTATTTTTATTACTGTTCCTTTAATTTGTCTCTAATTTTGATTCTATAACTTGAGGATGTCAAAGATTTCCTCAAACAGTACGTTTTGATTAACACTGTTGTTTCAATTATATCTACCTAAATATATTGCTTTCTTTAAACAAAGTATATTACTTTTTTGGTACTCGGTACTCGGCATTCGTATACCGAGTTACTCGGCCGAGTACCGAGTACCAAAAAACCTGCCGAGTACGCCGAGTACCGAGTATAAACCGAGTACTCGGCCCATCTCTAATAAAAATACAATTTTTGCTATGGCATTACGTACAGAATCGTTAAAGTATTACATATTAATATTGTTCGACTTTCTTGTTAATCACATTATAATTAGAACTGTATTGCAGCTTAACTATGTTTGTTTCAATAGAGGCTAACCGCAAATGTCAATTAATTTATCCATGATATCGATAAAGCATATCGAACAAAATAATATTTCTAGTTTGGTGTATTATTTCCATAGTCTTGAAATATTTCTAAACCATAAAGAACTTTTACTTTAATCACCAATGAAAAGTTTAGAAATGGCCAAGTTACGACTTCAAAGATTTGTAGCATTAATGCTACGCAGAGGTACTACAGTTGCTACGCCGTAGAGCAGTAAAACTCTTACGTTATTTTTTACTTGACTACGGCCAAATAAATTCTGCATTTAAATGTTAAATAAACATATTTTAATTAATGTGATCACAGGGTTTAAAATTCATGAGTATATTCAAGCACAGTAGAGCGTTCCTGGGTAATTTATGATAATGTATGAAAATGTGAATAACCCACTAGAAAAGTAGAGCATATTCATGTAGATATTATTCAAAATACTCGACCGCTATGAACCAGTAAATTGTTGGAGCTAGCGACTATTTTAACCACATTATAATAAACGCGATTCTCGAAACTAGAAGCGTACAAAGTTAATTGGATTTGTTTGAAAATAGATTATGATTAAAGCTTTTTCTTGGAAATATCATCTAGATGCCTTAACTGTCTACATTTCTAATTGGCATTGTTATAGTCTAGGACCCCGATATAGAACAACCTCCACCAAGCTGGTTAGTGAATAAAAGATATTTTTTATTAAATAAAATATGAGAATAAATATATTGGGACGGGAAATAAATAGTCAAACTAACGTTTGTATACTCTATAGGCTTCATATTTTCGATTGAAATAGAATTTGTTCATTAACCATGCCAGAGTAATTAAAAAAAAAGATAGTAAATCATGTTCTGCACTGAATTTTTTTAAAGAACCCATTCGCAATATTATTGACAAATTTTATTCTATAAAAAATATCTTCCATCCATTACAGCTCGGTGAAGGTCGTTCTATAGCGGGATCCAATTTTTACATGTAAAATACGCGCTTGACAAATATACTGTAAGTATATTTTGTAATAACTGTCTTGCTTTACTTAGGAGCACTTAGGTAATTTAAATGTAAAAGTGAACTCTTAAATAAACCTATATGATCAGTAATCTAAATAACTTAAGCAAACCTATAAACTTAAAAGTATGCTTACTTTTTCTTTAGAAGTGTAAACTCAAACTATCTATTACAATGTTGAACTTTGAAGGTTTTACCCTCAAACTCAAAGTAAAACCCGTATCGGTATTCTACACAAGTTTTGGTTGCTAATAGCTTAATTTAATAGGTAAACACTTTTTTTATAATATAAACTGGTGGCCCAGCCGAGTTATACACAGATGCAATTCTACGACACGAAAAGGTCACAATACGTCAAATTAGGCAATTTTTGAAAAAATGTGGCAATAGATAATTTACCTCAGAAGACGAAGAAGATGCAAGCTTTTTCGGTACTGTTTTTAACCAACTTGAAAAACGAGATGGTTCTCAATTCGGTTATTTTATTTATTTAACATTTAATGTATTTACACACAGTTATAACACATATAATAAAAGGAGACACAAAAACATAGAATTAAACAAACATATCGGTTAGTATTTAAAAAAAAAAGGAATTTAGTTCCTCAAATTTTTGCGTAATCAATTTCTAAAGTCGTTTACCTAGTCATACATAAGTCTATACACATATAAAGTAACAAATTACCTTAGAGTTGAGCATGATCTCCGGGGCGCGGTACCAGCGCGTCGCGACGTACTCCGTCAGGAAGCCGGTGTGGTCGTGGTCGGGGTCCGCCACCCGCGCCAGACCGAAGTCGCAAATCTATACACAACACAAGGAAAATATACTTTAAATTACTAGTAGTCAAGTTCTGTGCCAACTGAGATGGTTTCACAGATCGCTACAAAAGTTACAATAGTCCGGTTCGAAACAAAAGATAGATAGTATGCATGGAACTGAGACTGATCACCTAAAGTCTGCATGCAGCGTCGACAACTGCCTGCATTTTAATGCTAGAGTTTAGGGGCGTTGGTAGAACCCTCTTTGTTGCTTCATGAAAGTAAAAAACTTATACATGTTTTTGTTACGTTGTCTCAAGATTATAATGTTAGAATTGGACAAAAAGCATCACTAAGATGTCATCTAAACCTAAAATAACGGGTTCTGTTTGTCGGTAATGACCCTGCATAGTAAACTATGTGGTGGACAAAAAAGGAAGTTTAAAAATGAATGGCTGTCGTGGGTTTAAAGGTCTACTTTTTTAAATTCAGAAGCTTATAAATCCTCAGGGATATATTCAGAGTCAACAATAGAGAAGAAAAACACAATATAAAATAAAAAACCGCAGTAAGATAAACATAGCTAGCACGTAACTAAATAAAATCAAGTCTTAATCCAACAAGATAGCGTCATTTTTCCATTCCCGCAATTTTATTCCTAGTCGTAGCTTATTCCCGGTTAACAAGGAGACTCGCTCCATCTTAAGTGATAACTTTCAGCAATCGCTTTAAATCAACTTTGTTAGCGTCGAGATGATAATCAAAATAAATGGTCCTACCACGGCTTTAAAGAACGACATTAGTTATAAAGTAGATCGATTCATTGGATTAATAGTAGGAAACTCTACTGAAACTTTGTGAACTTTATAGATTGTATTACGTTTAACAATGTTACGAATATAACTGTAAAGTGTAATTAAGAGCAAGTTACATATTCTCTTATGCACATTTTTTTTTAAATCATTTCATTATCAGCATTACATAGTATATGTCTGTTTGTATGTTTATCCGATTTCTCCTCCTGAAACAGTTGAGGAATTTTAATGCGGTCTTAACAATGCTTTAGGTATTTTTTTCATTTATATTTGTAAATAAACAATATTTAGTAAAAGTTTCTTTAAGTTAGTCAAAATTCAATGTTTCCGAAACAAGTAGCCCAAAATTACACCACTGCGAAGAGTGGACGGGTCACTAGTTTTATACGAGGGAGCGTTTTTATATTCGCGGAATGGAGGGTAAGGGGTCGAAATAAAAAAACCAAATTATTTTTCCTTTTCAATATATTCACCTGCAAGACGGATACAATTTTCAGACCTTTCAATTAATTTATTTATACCCTCATAAAAAAATGTTTTATCTTTGTCTTCAAAATACGCTGAAACTGCCTCCTTAACTTCATCATCGGTGGTAAATTTTTTACCCCGAAGCTCTTTTTTAATTTTTGGGAAGAGGTAATAATCACTCGGGGCTAGGTCTGGGCTGTAGGGTGGGTGGTTTAAAATATCGAAGCCCACCTTATGCAGGGCAGCCAACACAACGCGACTCTTGTGGACGGGCGCATTGTCGTGCAAAAGCAGCACACCCTTCGTCAATTTTTCCCGTCTTTTCTCTTTAATGGCTTCTTTTAGTCGCTCTAATATTGAAGCGTAGTATTCTCCGGTTATAGAAACACCTTTATCTTTATAATCGATCAACAATATTCCTTCTGAGTCCCAAAAGACCGTTGCCATGAGTTTCCCAGCTGACTGTGACACCTTAAACTTCTTGGGGGGTGCTGTGCCCTTTTTATGCCACTGCATGGAGTCTTGTTTCGACTCAGGTTCATAATGATGAACCCAAGTTTCGTCTCCAGTAACAATTCGACTCAATACACCATCCTTGTCGTCACTGCAGAGGTCCAAAAATGCACGTGAAAACTCTACGCGTTGTTGTTTTTGCGGCGGCGTGACTTTTCACTCCCGATTATGTTGCTTGGTTGACGATAGCTCTAAGACTAATTGTCTGATAACAATGAAACCTCGTATTTATACTAATTATTAGTCACTGAAAGCGTTACGGTCCTAATGAGCCTAATCAACCCCCTCCAACCCTCTCATTCCGCGAACTTAAAAACGCACCCTCGTATAAATTCAAGCTTTCTCTTATGTTTTAATATCCACTGTGACCACATACTCAAGGCTCTGCTGTAATTCCTACTCAAACTTGAATTAATCTCTAACTTATGCAAAGCTTGCTCGAGCACACTGGCTCCACTAAAAGGTTCTAGAATATGGAAGAACCTTGAGTTTTAATTGCAGGTTCCCTAGGGTATGTCGATTAGAACGTAACAAAATGAACAGAAAATAGGGAGAATCCGACGCCCCCTATTCGCCTTTTTTTTTACAACAGATATATACTTTTTACCACAGCAGCTTTACATTGGAATTGTTTCTTTTATTTTACTAAAACAAAACAAACAGCATTGCAACTTGAATTGCCACTGCGGCTTCCATATTACCACCTCTCATTTATCTAAAGAGTTTCTAAATAGCAGCACAACTACAGTGAAACCACTAAGTGCATCAGCGTGTCGAGTAAATTTGTTGCGCCAATTAATTTGTATAAACAAAGATAAAGAGGAATACAGACTGAAAAGCATTGTCGTGTTTCTACTATTTCATTGTCATGTAAGGCGACCGACGAAGGTAGAAATGTATATTTACCCAAAGTAATAAACACTGCTTTGTAAATTTATTGTCTGTAGTACCTACGGGCCTTTAAACATAATGTCATAAAACAGGCTCACAAAAAATGGCAATTATAATGAACCCTCACGTAATATGATATAGATATGGTAGGAGTTTTCAGAATATAAAATGGCCACAAATATATTACTTGTCTTTTCGGGTTTTTCCAGAAAAAAGTAAATATGTAAATTGATATTTTGGCTCCTTCCTCATTTCAAATATCGTTAGGTGTATTTGGACATATGACTACTAGGTTATCAAAAATATGTTATTTATATCACTTTAGATCCTTACCACATTTTTCTGAGAAACAGGAAAATAAGAGGGATAAACAAAGAAGTACTCTTAGCCCTTAGTACCAAATAGAGTGTTATATTCTAATTACTTATAACGTTGTGTTTTTCCATAAAAAGAAGAGCAGTCAAAACAAATTTTGTACGTTGTTTTTTTCACGGAAATAAATTTACTTCCCTTAATATTTTTAATTAAAAACCATTTCTTTCAAGACACCGTACTAAGTGGTGCTTAGTAAGATGTTATATAAATAACCCTCGTCTTAATTTGACAGTTTCATCGCAAGGAGTGGGTGTAAATCGAGAACAACACCAAGGATAGGAAACTCAGCGTCTGTTTGCAACTTTATACTTCATTAAAGAGGATTTTAAATTGCGATCGTATCTAAGTGTTAATTAAATCAGGATTAAATGAAAAATCTTTTTTTACCTAATCGAATTAAATGTAAAATCCTAATATGTTAAGTCGTTAATCAAATAAGTACCTGACGTAGGTACGATACGAAACAATTCTGTATTGCAGTTTCCATCTTTAAAATAATATCATAGATACAAGTTGCATCAGGATAGTACTTACCTTCAAATCACAAGTGGTATTCAGTAACAAGTTAGAAGGCTTCAAGTCTCTGTGGAGAACGTTGGCCGAGTGTATGTACTTCAGACCCCGCAGTATTTGGTATAGGAAGTAACAGATGTGGTCGTTACTCAGTTTCTGCAACAATACACACGTGTTCAAACAAATATATATGTGCAAAATACTTACAGCCAAACTGGCCTACCCTAACTGGCATAACCTAGCAATTTTATTTGGATACGAGAAAAAGGATACATATAATCACATTGAATTCTATCAACAAGCAGCCGAGAACTCCTCGAAGCAAATTGAGGAAAATATATTAAAGTGCAAATAGACCCTTCCAACTAACTAGTAAAAGGGTCAAGAATTCACAAGGCATTCCCGATTGATAATCCTACTAGCATACCGTCTTTGCAAATTGAGTCTGGGAACTTTCAATTCCGAAATGTAAAGAAGAATTTTGGGAATATATTAACCGTTACGCTCAATTTATGAGTCTAGCTTGAATATATATTTTCAATTTAATTCCAGAGGAATAAATTTCAATCTTTAAGAATACAACTTTTGAGGGTCATACAAATAAATATCAACATTTTTTATTAATAAAATATATTGACTGTAAGGAGTGATTTTTGGAATAGACCTACAAAAACTATTTGGTTGTATTCCAATGTCTCTATACCAAAGTCTTTCTCTTCGGTAATATTTCTTAACATATACCAGGATACCAGTATTTAGCGAAGCCTTGAAGTGCATCAACGAAGTTTTTATTTGCGATTACATTCAAAGTGAGGCGATAAAAATAGATAATTATTAAAAAGTTTTGTGTTGCAATGGATTCTCGTTATTTCCCGTGGCGGGTTGTTGACGAACGAATCTAAATTCCAATCTAAATCACACACCAGAAAATATTGGAAAACAAACTCAACTTTCAAACCAATATGGTCTCTGCAGTGAATTGAAATGAATGTTTAACTTGCCGATTGCAATCGTGTGTGTATCATTTAGCAAATATTGGGCAATTTCGAAAATATGTAAAAGATTTTCACCAAACAAGTCGTTAAATAAAAATACGGTTTGTGGCGTATTCAGATTTATAAAGATAAAATATTTCATCTCACATCGTGAAAATAACGACACATCAAGAGTATTTTATAAAAGGAAAGCTTGTTTACTTATTTTCGGAGATACAAACTTTTCGGAGGTATAAATACAATATCTTACCTGTGTTTTTAACAACTTATAGAGGTCGGTCTCCATGAGGCACTGTACTATGTATACGTCCTTCATTTGATCGATGGTGTCTGCCCTTAAAATATCTCGTATGTCGATAATCTACGAACAAACATTATATTTATTACACCACGGTATACTGTAATAATACATAATAATACGTGCGAAGCAGGCAACTTGTAAAAGGTTGGAGAATTCCTGCACCCCTATTGTTCCTGCAGTAAATACAGCGAAATGTCAATAAACAAAAGCTTTAGGAACGGGGAAAATGGAATACAATGATTTTAAATAACGCTTCTAACAAAGACCCGGCAAGAAGGTCGGTAATTCGAGCCTTTTCTTAAGTAAAAAAAAATTACAAGGTTCCTGTCATTTTCGCTCCTAACAAACCAAAGATGAATATAAATTACAGCACTTCTGAGATACGGAGTCATCGCCCATCGGGGATTTCATTAAAATGTTCAGCTTTTGTAACCGTTGAATGACAGTTTTAGATCCGCTCTCAACATTAAATACAGACTTGGGAGTCTGGCTTTTATGATGAATTCGGTTTGTTTAGAGTAATTTTATGGTATTAAGTTAGAAGGAGATGTAATGAATAGCAGAGCTTCAACTTTTGCTCCTGAATTTTGTATGAATTCGTGAAGATTAATGATTGTTTAAGAGGTGGTAAGTAAATAATGAATGCTTACGTTTTCATGTTTAAACCTGGTGAGGATTTTGATTTCTCGTAGCGTTCTCTGGCAGTAGGTCTGGTGTTCGAAGGGGGATATTTTCTTGATGGCTACTTTGGCTTTCTTTAGGTTGTCGATTGCCGATCTAGAGGACATACAAAAATAGATTAAATTAGAGCGAAACATTTCATCTCTGTCATCATTTTGGTATTAAGGTGATTTCAGTTCATTCAAGGTTACATTAATTCGCATAGGCTGAAAAGTGGTAAGAATATTGGTAACACATCTTTAATTAAATGTCAGTAATCCCTTTCTATCCAAAATTTTAGGTTTTTTTTAATTTAAAAATAAATGCTTAATTGATGATGAAAACACGTTGCCTAAGAAATATTTCGTCTACAGCATAATATGCATATGTACATTTGAGCTATAATCTTTGGTAGAGATTATATCGTATTCTAGGCCTTAAAAGATTTATAAAAATGCCTTAAGGTGTGGAGGCGGGGAAACCAAATCTAACGTAACGAAATTAACCAATAAAAAAGGCCCCAACAACATCATTAGCTATAAGACGTGTAGTGCTCGGCATATCATAGATTTCCAGCGCGTTTCTGTAATCTTACAGAAGAATGTCCTTCGGTACGTTTTTTTTATCTCAAGGTGCACAAAAAAGTACCCATAAGTATCGACAGTTTGGGTCTCTGACCTAAAAGCCTCGGCCATAACTCACATTATTGTTACGTTATTGGATAAAATACGATACTATACGTCGATTTTCCTGTAATATTTCACTGTTGATACTAAGAAAATGTACCAAGCATATTATTTGTTTTGCGGTCTATGAAAAAAAAAGATATATTCGTATACTTTCAAATAAAATGCATGTGTTGGAAGTATCTTTTAAAGTAAAGTTTAATTCACTCGTTAGCACTCCTCAGTGAATTAAATCTTTACAGTCGGTTATTACAAAAACAGTACAAAGTTAATACCAATACATTTATAACCAAGCTGTCACGAAAGAGGTTATAAGACTATAGATACGAAAATTTTACATGCTAACAAAACTACCCAAAAAGTCTCATCAAGAGGACCATAGAAAAAACCCTAAACATTTTCATTTATAAAACTAATGGCCGCCCGCGACTCCGTTTGAGTGGAAGTCGGTCTCCCGTGGGAATGAAAAGTTTTATCGCGGTAAAGTACCCTATGTTCATCCAAATCCGTCCTGTAGTTTTTACGTGAAAGAGTAACTAACATCCATCCATACATACTTACAAACTTTCACGTTTATAATATAAGAAGGACATCTTGCATCATATTTAGAGATTTTTCATTCAACTATAATACACCCCTTTTATCCCATGTAGCATCCCACGAGCGGCTTAACGACACATTTGTAAGGGCATATAACGTAAGAGAAAAGTTTGTCTATTGAAAAAACGGGAAACATGGCGAAGCCATTACCAAGTTAAATCCTTGTCAGAAAATTAAACGTGTTCCAACTTTGAGGTTAAAAGGAGGAGACACTTCGGAAGAAACAGCCATCAACATCAGGTAAGTAAAAAGGTGAATAAGCTTCGTTTCTGAACTTACCTACTTCGTGGAAACTAAGCATTTTCACGGTTTCGCACCTTAAAAGAATCACTTCGGTGTCTTTTTGCAAGAATACGGAATAAATAAAATTACTTGGGTCTGTAATCTTTTGAAGCTATAAAAAACAGACTTTTAAGTAAACGCGACCTAAAATATAACCGTTTTTAAAACATTATTAACTTACTGTAGGCAGAAAACTCGATATAAAGACCTCAATGTTAGGCTTTGATTTAATTATTCTTTTTGTACCTTAAGATATTTTTTGAATTAACTTCAGAGTTTATGACTTTTAATGATTATAGTTTAAATTATTATAAAAATACCAATTTACCTACACCTTAGTTTATAATTATATCAATACTCCGCAGCTAGACACAACAATTCAATTAGGTAGGTACCTAACTGAAAAAAATCTATCTCTGAAACTAAACAAAATTAAATACTTTTATTTTATAATTTCCGTGTATGGGTGTTTTTATTTGTACAAAATTCGGATTCTTATTATATTTCTACAGTTTTAAGGCTGTCGTAGGATCATAGAATGCTATAGGACCTCCTGAGCATGTACCTAGTAAGCATAAGGGTTTTATCGAGTCCAACTTTTACTGTTACGAATTATGTGCGTGTTAGTAAGCCTTTGAGAATACCTTCGTTACAATATATACAATACAATTTTTGTATCCTTATAATTCAACAGAAAATTTTAAAGTGGAAATAAATTAAATGAAAGTTCAAAGTTCTACGGGTCTCATATTAAAAATAAAAAAAAATTGTCCTATAACGAAGGTTCTCAAAGATTTACTAACACGCACATAATTCGTAACAGTAAAAGTTGGACTCGATAAAACCCTTATGCTTAGGTACTACATGCTCAGGAGGTCCTATAGCATTCTATGATCCTACGACAGCCTTAAAACTGTAGGAATATAATTAGAATCCGAATAGAACAAAAATGGAAAAATAATATTTAAAGATAAAACAAAGCAAATCTATTTAATTTCTAATTAAAAACGTCTGGAATAGTTTGGCAGACAAGATGTTAAGTTAGCTTAAGACGCTTTCGGATATAAATCATATTTAAGTTATGTTTTAATATATCGTTTACCAGTCTACAAAGATTAGATGTTCCTTTTTTAAATTACTGTTCCGCAACATTGTGTTATCAGATGCATAGCAATAAATATATTTAATGTAGTTCGAATCTATTCTAACACACTAAGTTTCTGCTAACTTAATAAGAGTTAATTGCATTAATTATAACATCCAATATACATATCTCACTAGTGGCATAACCCTTCTCAATTAGCAAGAAGGATTTAAATTAGACGGTGTTCTATTCTCGTGATATATTACTATAGAAGATAATTAAGTACTAATTACAGTCGGGTAGATGTTTCATTTTTTCGTTGGAGTATATCTATCTATATTATCGGTCGAGATTGTTGATAAAATTAACAGTTTATTTATAAAAAAAAAATTAGAAGACATAGATTAAAGTAATCCCAATTTTTTATTATCATAAATGTAGAAACGTGTGTATTTATTTGTATGTTTCTAAATATACCATTTACATTTGAAATGGTCAAACCGATTTTAATGAATATTGGAACCCTGAGAAGAAATGAAGCTTTTTTTTCCGCATACGTCTATTTCTCGTAATCATTTTTATCTACTCTACACCAAATTGGAGATACATATCTAGTAAATCAAACAAGTAGTTAATGTAATTAAGGGCATTGGCAAAAAGCGTTTTCAATCTACGTCAGAGATTCTGTTTTGCCGTCGGAAGGTGCTGGACCGTCGATGATTGATGTGTCTCCACGGACCTCCGACTGACTCTCGACGTACTCGGCGAGTAGATGGAATGGATAAGTAGAGTAAGTTGTCTATCAATATTTTATGTTGTTTGGTAAACATCTCAAGTATATATACGAAAAATTATATAAAGAATAAGACTGACTAGAAAAAACAGTGTAATTCAAGGATTCATTACCTCTTAAATAACAAGGTACCTACCTATACCTTAACATTAGATCGTCATGTCTCATTTATCATAAACCCTTTAGTTAAGCTACTCACACTCATTAATTTGAAGAATGAACCAAAGTGGTATTTAATTAAGAACATATTATCGGATTACTTAAGAATTTGTTCTGGTCCTATACGCTGTCGTTTTTTAATTACAAAGCTAAAGTATCATAGTTTATGTGTGCTATAGGTATAGTCATAACATCATATTTTCTACGATACTTTAGCCTCGATTTTAAATGAAATGCAAAAGTATGCAGTACTAGTGGCCCGCGACTCCGTCCGCATGAAAGTCGGTTTCCCGTGGGAATGAGAAGTTTTTCCGCGGTAAAAAGTACCCTATATGTTATTCTGATGTATAACCTATATTACTGTAAATTTTCATCAAAATCCGTCCAGTAGTTTTTACGTGAAAGAGTAACAAACATCCATACATCCATACATACTCACAAACTTTCACGTTTATAATATTAGTAGGATAAATATTATACAGTTTTAAAATAACTTATTGGTGAAATTGATAAAGCGTTAAACCGGTAATGGGCTATTAGTCTCGCCACACCTTAAATGTCCTACTTCCCAGTTCCATAATAGAAAAATATTACTTTTGTAAAGGTTGAACCACTTTGCTTATTGTCTTCAAGAGGGACACACTTATACTAACGTAAAAAATGAAAATCTTTTAATGAATTTATTCATATTTTTTATAATTAGTAGATAATGTTTTCTTTGCGATTGTATTGTTTTTTTTAACGTTAAGGATATTTTAGCTCAATACAATTTTTAAAATTGAATTTTGGTTTAATTCAGTACGGGTTTATTAAAAATTGCAGTTTCACTTTTTTGAACAGAGTTACTTCAGTGATCTTTAACATATATCTTCTAGACATATATCTTCCTTTAACATATAATATGGAGGTTCATCACGGTTAAACTGATAGGTGTGTTACATTCGATAATCTATGATTAAATGCGATTACAGTGCTCTTGCTTAAAAAGGCCTTGTTTCTTGAAAAAAACTAAAAAAATCCTGTTAAGACACTTAAATTTTCAAATAATAAGCTTTCCGCTTTTTATCTAACCTGCAAAACAAACAGAATATTCTCCATCACTGACATGATTACCCATTTCTTTACTTTTCGTATAAAAAATCTTATAAAAAATCTTACCTTTTTTACCTAATAAATACATACCGGTGTTTAAGTTATAAATGTATGCCTAACAGGGTATCGGTGAGGGTTGAGTATTAATCCCTATGTAAGACTAATACCCATATTAACCCTTGTCATCTTAGATCCTCGCTATAATTTACGTTTCTTGTACATTTCACGTAAATAATGACAAAAGGACTAAGTTGGAGATTAGTATCTTGTTTACTATTAAATAAGGTAGAGTCTACCAAGCAGAAATAAAAAATTAAACAACTTCTTATATTTTAATTTTGAACAAGTTTTTGACGTTATGTTACTAATGAGCTAACTTTAACTATTGTACATAACATTGCGTAAAACTTTTGTGTTGAATAACTCAACTAATTAGTATTTGAGAAATTAAACTTATTTTGCCTTGTTTAATTGAAACTCGCCGCAAGACCTTGGGCAGTTTTTAGGATTAAGGCAAAGTTAATAATCTTAATAAGGCTTTAACAAAACTCGCTTTTGAATTTGATTAAAGAACTAGCTTTGCGCCCGAAGCTTGGCTCTCTCCAGCTATCTACTTATATTATCTAAGACTTTCCATAGCTAAAAGCCATCATCTACTAATTAACTGGTCAGTTGCTATATTGGATGGCTCGTAATGAAGATCATAATTTAATATTATGTTTACATTAACTGTTCAGTGAATAAGAGTTATTACTAGTGACGAGGCGTTTGTTTTTAAACTGATTTTTTTATAGGAAACTTTTTCCTCTAGGTACGAGTTTTAGATTTTTTTAAGTAGCTAATTAAGTGAGGACTAATGTCAACTGTGAGATTTACGAAGCAATGTAACCTTTATGTTATTTTAACTATAAACATAAACACTAAGATTTTTACGGTGGAGTGAGCGGGAATATAACAGAAAGAAATAAATAAAAAAGGCTTTAAATCCATTTAACCTTCTTAAGAATGGCTTAGCACTTTGTTACTTTTGAGTGTGTGCGTAAAAGCTTAAAGTTAACTTTATAGTTCCTATTTAGGTTTTTTTTTTCCATATTGTCTACGAGGGCCAATTATTACTTAGAAACCAGTATGATATACCTCAGTACTGTTATATATTATAACATCAAAACATCCCAAATCGGTTTTGTTATTAACAAATTCCACGTGTTATAAAGTATTGAAGCACGTGATATACAACTCTTTCTGAATGACAATTGAAGAGAGAATGCGACGGTCAGAATTAGTATAGCGACTAATGAAATGACGCAATCCGCAAATGAATAGCCGGAGCTACAGACCGTGTACAGACTACACACGAGACACCGTGAGTGGCGGTGAGTCACATGCCATGTAAACACGGAGCTATCGGAGCGGAGTAATTGTTGACCTCGATTACCCACTGGCCCAAAATGTTTCCTTTCTATGACGCGTTTTTAACACTTTTTAGGGTTCCGTACCCAAAGGGTAAAACGGGACCCTATTACTGAGCCTCCGCTGTCTGTCTGTCTGTCTCCAGGCTGTATCTCATAAACTGTGATAGCTGAAAAGCTGATATTTTCACAAATAATGTTATATTTCCGTTGCCGCTATAACAACAAATACCCACTAATTTTTTTTAAAAAAATTATTGGGGGTCCCCATACAATAAACGTATTTTTTGAGTATTGTTTGCTCAGTATTAAAAACGGTAGCAGGGAGACGCATCAAATTTTCACTGAATATTTACTTGTATTACCTTTAATAATAAATAATTAAATAGCAAATAAGTAAAAATTAAAGGGGTGCTACCATACAACAAACGTAATTTTTAAGCAATTTTTACTCGATCTTAATAAACTGGTAGAAAATGATAGTACGGAACCCTTCGTGCGCGAGTCCGACTCGCACTTGGCCGGTTTTTTTATATATATATATATATAAATATTGCTCAGAGACTAAACAATCAGTCAGTAGGTACAACGTGAAAATAATGATATCCATTCATTGTACATAGAAATCTGCTATTCCCTTCGTATCGAGAAGTAAGTAGAACAGAAAACTCAGTGACTTGGAAGCACTTTCCCGATACTGAGTTGGTACTTTGCTTCAATAATGGCGTGCTATATCAAGTGGCAATCAATACTTACAATAAGGACCGACATTGACTACGGTTCCATAGATAACCCAAAACAATACCGATTTACAATCTTCATGCGTAATTATTGAATTATATTTTGGAAGTCAAATAATTACCTTAATCTTGCATAGTGCGATAATATTAGCGGTATATGTATAATCCTTTCAGTCTCCCATTTCTTTCTAACTTTAACAGGTATTCTAATTTTGCTGTTATTATTTCAATAGTGATTAATATCAGTAGACAAGAGACTTTATTATGGATCATTTTAAATATTTACTGCAGAGTTGTTTTCGAGAGCTCTTTGAGACTTTAACGTCTGCCATCCAAGAAGTTGAAACATTATGTGAGAACAAAAGCCAACGGCGTCATAATTAGGCGTAGTCAGCATTATTTTAAACACTTGTTCGTATTTATTAAAGGCTCGGAATATTTAGTTTGGAACTCGTAAATAACAAAATTACCCGAATTCTCGTAAAAACAGCTTTTAAACAGTTCAAAAAATAAAAATAAACATCTTCTGTTGAGTACTTTGAATGTTTAAGATTATCCTTCTACCGAAAGAATCCATGAAATAATCTGCGATGTCGTAAATAAATATTTACAATCTTGCCCAATAATAGCAAGATAAGATAAAAAGACAAAATGAGGTTCGGATTTAGCTCGTTTTTCATTAATAAAGATTCACTACCAAAAAGACTTACTTTAATTACTTTAATCAAATATCTTCAAAAATACCTTCGAAATAATAAAACAAGCCAAACCATAATAGAAAAAAAAATACTTTGGATGTACACAGATGAACACAGAATATAGGGATAATCTTAATCCCCACGGGAAATTCAAATTTTCACACAAGATCCGCAACATCAATATTCCCAGTGGTTAGTTAACGGCTTTGCATGGCCAATCGCCGAGTTAACCAACTGTCAAATTAGTAATGACACCAGCTCCAGTGGCTTCAGAGCGGACAGTGATCACACGTGTGGGCTAGTGCGAGACGGGCCCGATCATGTGGAAACAATCGCTTGTCGCCATACCGGCCGTGAATCATGCAACCTTGACTTGGTAAAGGGAAAGTTGACCTCAAGTAGCGATAGGAAATATTAAAACTAACAACAAACAAGATAGATAATATATGCGACTTCGCATAAGGTGTTTTGGGAGCGTCATGAACTATAATGAATGGTATAAATATGCAAGTAAGTACTCAGCCCTTAGTGCATCAACAACGAGCCACAGCAAAACACAGTAGTACCATCGCAGTAAAGTGTTGCACAACCGAACGTAGGCTGTTGGATTTTTATAAACCACGGCACCAGGCAAAAAAAGAGCCGGTGACTCAGTGCCTCAGGTCTTTTATTTATTACAGGACATTGCGGCCATGGCAATAGACTGTATAGACCGAAGCCCCGTCGGAAATACTTCGGATACGCTTTCACATGTCACCGCGCTGAAAACTGGCGCTCTGACTACATCGACGACACTTCCGCTGCCACTGAAAATGGCTTCAAATGTATGACTCTTATAAGTCATGGACAGTTAGATCAATACACTAGCTGTGCCATGCAGTTTCACCAAAAACTATTGTAAAGCAGTTTTGATTTTTGCCTAACTATCACCATATGCGTAGCGCACGCAAGGAAAGCCTTAAAAAAATGACCAGTTTTTGTAAAAAAAACATTGCTGCTCCGCTCAAATTAGTCGTACCTACTGCGGTTTTACTATAATAACTTTTTTTAATAAATTAACTATTTTACACAACAATATGTTTCTAAACAAAGTATAGATATTCAAAAACTCGTTTTTACTATTTTTCATGAAATGTTTTTCAAACAATTTATAAAACCGAGACTACACTAGCAAGTTTGAACATAAAATATATACTGTATATTCGATGTGAATAGATTGCTCATCTACTGCAGACGTTTTAAAAAGGATTTTACCTCAATATGATTTTCATAAACCAGTCAGACGTTACTAGAATGTAATGTACCTTCTTGGTATCTATATCAATTTTAAACAAACGATATTTTGATAGCTTAGGATAGCTTTCTTAGGATAGCTTTGTATAAAATATGCAATGCAATTTATTTAACGATACGATTCGTAAAATAATGTTAACCTCTTTGTTACTTGTTTAGTAAGCTAAAATCAATCAATAAAAAAAGATTTTAATTATAAAATAATATCAATTATAAATAGTTCCTAAAGGAAAATTAATCCGAGAGATGTAAATTAGATTACAAAGAGTTAATGGCAATTATCAAATTGGGTCGAGCGCGTAAACAGACAAATATTTACCTATTCAAACAAGAGCTGTTTATTTAGAGAGCAATTGCCTCTTGAATAATACACTTTAGGTACCTATCTTATTTCACGGTACAACGGTAAATGACGATTGTTAGGGACCAGCGATCTGAGGGTATTTTTCAAATTAAATAATCCTTAAAACTTTCGCAGAACAAAGCTAAAAGCTTAAGTTTAAGACGTGTATTTGGTAGAACTTATTTACAAAACAAAACTTTTAATTAATATTACTGTTTGTAGACCCATTTATTTTACCCTAGAAATAAAAAAAAGCCTTAGTAATTTTGGCGTCACTTGGCGCGCTTAGCAGAATAGTGTAAATCTAATAATCAAAATCCATAGGTTATCTTCTTTTATATTTACACCTGGGTAACGCTTGTGCCTTTTGTACAGCGATTCTTTCATCGCCTTTAGCGATAACTTCAAAACATTCAGTCATATCTAATCCGGGATAACTCTATACCGATACGAATTTCAATACTCTCTTCTATCGATACTACATTTTTCACACCACAAAACTATGAATTTATTCATATCGGCATAAGAGTTATTTAGCTCCAGAAAATTATCATATAAATCCACAGTGTACGTCATTAGAATATGGCGACAGCATCATACAACGTCGTTACGGGCACATGGTAACAATAGAATTCATTTCAAGCTAGGCGCATTACTTGATGATGAGGCGCGAACCGCTCGTGAGGAGAATAATTGATAGTCAACCAACATGGATGGATTATGATCAATTATAGACTGTCTTAATAATGCTAGATATAAAAAGCATTAGGTACATTTCTTTTTATTTGGAAGACAATAATTACTAGAATACTTACTTATACCAAAAAAAAATCAATCAATATGCGATGAAACACAATTTCTGGGCCATTATGAAGTTCAAATTTTCTTTAAGTGCAAACCCAGATCATAGTTACAATGTGTCAATCAAAATTTATATCAATAAGTATCTATTTAGTAGTTTTTGAGCAATTGTGAGTCACAATTTGTGACAAAAATACAAAGTTACACAATTTATAATATTTCCATAAATCTAGGTATTTTTTGGTTTCAATGTAAATGTACCTAAGTAATTAGTTTAAAACAAAACTTAACAATGCAATTTTAGTTAATAAATCATTACTTACTTTTACATAAGATAATTTCCAAGGATTTTGCTAAACAATAAAATATCTAAAAAATTGCAATAAATAAATTAACGAAATAAAAAGAAAAGTAAGTATTATTTTATTTTGTACAATACACATCCTCAACCTCGGTGGCCCGTTGCGATCTCGTCTATCTACTCGATAGTCGAGGTTAAGCAACGCCGGCCGCGGTCAGTCCAAGGATGGGTGACCGCTAGTGGCATTACATCCCGAGAAGGCACGTTAAGCCGTTGGTCCCGGGTACTTTTCCACCTCGTACTCGTCAAGCCAAGTCAGGTGCCTAGTAGACAGGCGGCTTGAAAAATACTGACAGTAGGGTGGCCACTACCCTACGGGAACCACGTCAGAGGCCCTAACAAGGCGGTTCCCAAAAACTCTGACACTAGATGAATATGTGCTGCAAAGTGCATACTCATCACACGAAGAAGAAGAAGAAGATCCTCAACCTACTCATACACTAGGTATTGTTAAATAATAAAAAAACAAAGCAAATAAGCAGAGGATTCATATAAAAAAAAATTGAAAAGTAATATGACAAGTAAAATATTCTGTGAAAATTTGAAGCATTTACCTGTTACCGTTTTTAATAATGAGCAAAAAAATACGAAAAAAACATGTTTATTGTATGGGGACCCCATTATTATTATTATTTTTAATTTTTATTATTTGTTGTTATAGTGGCTTCGGAAATAAGTACATCATTTGTGAAATTTCAGCTTTCCAGCTATCACAGTTTATGAGATACAGCCTGGAGAAAGACAGACAGACAGCGGAGGCTTTGTAATAGGGTCCCGTTTTACCCTTTGGGTACGGAACCCTAATAATTTTTTTTATTTCAATCCAAAAACTACTGAATGTATTAAACTCAGATTATGGATAGACTATATAGTGGAATAACACATGGCATACTTTTATTGCAGTTAAATAACTAGTTCCCATTGAAAACAAAAACATTTTACTGTGTATGAAATCTTAGGGAAGATGGCTCGTTTTAGATTATAACTCTTTGGTACTTCTTATGCAAATAAAAATAACTAGTGAAAAGTTTCTTTGTAGTTATGTGGTGCCAGAGACAATTTTAGTATTTTGAAGAAAATGACAAAATTTTTTTCCAAGTTTTAGTGATGGGTAAAGTGCCCAAAATAATGTGATGCTTTGCAAGGTTAAGTTGTGTAAAGCAAAATACAAATATGTAACACTACTTACAACAATTTGTATCGGACAGAGAATAAATACAGTTTTTAAAACGAAAATATTCTGTATTTTAATTTTTTACACTTAAACTTCCGATCAATCTAAATTACAGAAGGAAATGGAATTGGCAGCAATTTTTATCTAATAACTTATAACAATACTGCAATATTACAATGTTGCGACTATATCATGAAAGTTGTTGTACCTATAACTATTTAATTTGATTCTTTTATATGTGAATAAACTTGTAAAGATGTAGAATATAATTTAAATTTATTAGTTAGCAATACTTACACAACCATTCCATAGGCTCCTTCACCAATGTACTGCAGGTTTGTGTACCTGGGCCCCACTTCAAACACCTGGCCCCGGACAATCTCCGCATTCGGGTTGGTCGTAGTAGCTACAGCAGCTTCAGCCATCGTGAACCACGCTCACTAGCCAACAACACAACCAAAACACAACAGTTTGTATCCAATCAGGCACTAAGTACTGCAATCCCAAATACTGTCACTGAGCAAAACCGGGCAGAAGGCTTTGATATAGACGCTCAAGGAATAACCAAAACAAACAGATCCAGCCGACCTACATTATCTGTAAAATTGACCACTTTTTATCCACTTGTACGTTATCATGAGCTCATTCCATCTACAGGACACTCCCGCACGATCGCTAGCAACACCACCGTTATCGAAGGAGTGAATGAGCAAGCGGCATATGCTTTTGTCTTTTACTTTTTACTTTTTCAGGCACGTCATTTACTTGTTTTTATATTCGGATACATACTTTCGAGTGGAACTTGAATAACGATATAAAGTGCGAGTAAACTATAAAAATAATTGTGGTATGCTTGTCTAGAAACGCTTTTTGCGTATGACTGGCATAAAATATTATACAGACATAATGTGAGCCTACAAAACGAATGTATCCGATTTCAAGCGCAAAGACTAATGTCGTGGTCCTTTAATCGAATACGTGAAAACGTTGGTAAGCGTGCAAATGCATCGCCCGAAAAAGATATCACTACTCACAAACGTTAGCACTGATATCAATTTGGTCCACTTGTTGGTACGAACATATGCTAGAACGTTCTGTCAAAATGACAGATGGTTAAATATGGGTCAGTAAGATTGCATGTTGAGGTTTTCCCGAAAAATCTGCTAAATATCTTTTCATTAAACAATATAAGTTCAATAAAACTTGTCCGAAAGTTTAGATCTTACAAATTAAAGTATTCAGTTGTCAGTTTGACATTGACTGACATTCATCTGACATTGCTGCACACAGTGCACTACTATACTGGTCCGAAATTGCTGTCAGCGCGCTTTCTGCACTATTTGCGTGCACACGGTCGGTCCATTAATACGAACGTTTGCATACTCTGAGCAATCTGACGTCATTAGTGACGTCACCGTTCAGTGCTCACAGTGCAAACAAAAGATAGGTGGTGCACTGTGTGCAGCAATGTCAGATGAATGTCAGTTAATGTCAAGCTGACAACTGAATACTTTAATTTGTAAGATCTAAACTTTTGGACAAGATTTATTGAACTTATATTGTTTAAAGTAAAGATATTTAGCAGATTCAACGGGAAAACCTCAACATGCAATCTTATTGACCCATATTAAACCACCTGTCATTTTGACAGAACGTTCAAGCATATGTTCGTACCAACAAGTGGACCAAATTGATTTCAGTGCTAACGTTTGTGAGTAATGATATCTTTTTTGGTCCACGAATGTGCACGCTTACCAACGTTTTCACGTATTCGATTAAAGGACCACGACATACCTATCTTTTGTTTGCACTGTTAGCATTGAACGATGACGTCACTAATGACGTAAGATTGCTTAGTTAGAGTATGCAAACGTTCGTATTAATGGACCAACCGTTTGCACGCAAATAGTGCAGAAAGCGCGCTGACAGCAATTTCGGACCAGTATATAAATGAACATGGGGTGCGCTATAAATAATGGCCCCGATTCTGAGAACACTCTCTTAACTGATTTAAAAAATATTGCCGTCACTTTCTAATACTTAGTGTTAGATAAAGACAGGTATATCGGCCCCACTAAATTTAGTCCATATCACTGTAGAATAAGACAAAATGAGCTAATGACGAGTCTAAGCTTGCTTGTGCCGTACCATAACGCACGTAAATTTTAGTTTGACAGGACTAAAATCCCGTCTCTGTCGTAAACTACTATTTATTATTACATTTTACAGCATTGCGTTGCGATTAATGGCTATACCGTTTATGTATTAAGTTAGTAAGTGTTGCTGGATCGGGGCCAATAACTAGTTCTGTTATCCGTTTTTTTATTGAACCTTCGAACGTTACTTCGCCTTCGTTCCGGTTCATGCAATCAAGGAATTTTTCGCAAATCGACAAATATGTGCACATTGCTCATGGAAGGTACAAGTACAGTGCAGGTACAGTTCGCTTCCCGGTCGCCAAATGTACACCATGCCCAAAAGAAGAAAAAAATACAAACTGTCACCATCACTGTCAGTGATCACGTCACTTGGTTTTTGTTTGCTTGATAATCTTCTGCGGGGTTTTATTTTTACATTTTGATTTGAATAACTTGAAAAACAAATGTATAAAAAAGTTAATCAGTTTCCTTAGTTGATTGATACTGCTCTAAAGCATTGATAGAGAATCACCGTATATTGTGACTGTAGTTCTATTAAGGCTATGTAAAGTGGTTATCATTGCAAACCATAAAGTGACCTCGTCGCATAAAACTAGAGGACTATACGATTTGCTTAGGTATGTCGGTTTGGTCAGCCAGTTCAGTAGGAAACAATTTTCACGGCACACAGCCCGGCAGCCGTTACAGCTATTCCAACAATTGGTGTCCAAAATTTAATCAGGTATGTATTTTTTTAAATTTCATAGTTTTGTTCGTTTTTGTAAGTAAGATTTTAAAATTGTTCATATCATAATGTATTGCATTCCACTAGCAATAGTCAATTTTGAAAATATTTTCAATCTTAGGTTGTATAAAGCTGTGCATGGAATGTGAGTGTGTTAACATTATGGTAATGCAAGTTATCAATATGGGTAGTCCACTTATAACTTCATTTATATTATTGTATTTTTATTTAAAATCATATTATATTTTCGTAATTTTGTTTTTATTAGAATTGTACAGATGTTTATAGTCAATATTCTATTTATGTTTAAGATCTACAAAAAGTCTTTTAATTTTTGTCTTAATTTCTGTATAGTGATTAAGAAGTAACTTTTGAAAACTGCTGAGTTGTGGTGCACTATTCCACGGGATACAATTTGAATAAAGTGAGTTTTGTTCAATAAACAAATTGGAATGGGGCTTGCGCAATGACATTGGAAACTCATTAGTTCATTGATTGATGGTTAATTATTGGATTGTCATTATGGGCTTTTGGTAGCTTGTGTTTAGATTAGTTAGAATAGAACTTTATGTTGTGTTTTTATAAATGCTTTTCTCAATGACCTTAAATTTGCAGATGTGTGAAAAAATTACTATAAAAATTACTATCAGGAAGTTACTGGATGACCTCTTTTTTGTATGTGATTCATTACCAACTATGCCATTATAATAATATTGATATTTATATATAAATGCATGTCCACAGGCTTTCATATTTAATTATCAAAATAATCTGATTTTATTCACTATAGATTTTTCTAATATGCATTATTTTTTGCATGTTGGAAAAAACTGTTATTTTGTATTGTAAATTTCCAGACAGGAAAATTATGGATATTTAAATGACTTTAATAAAAAAAGATAGGAATCTTCTTATCATACTGTGTGCTAACAACTTCCTCTCCAATAAAAGGAACATTACGTTTACTGTGGTTGTAAAATGCAGGGTAACTGGAACCTAAAATAAAAATAAACAGATTAATATAAAGAGATTTAAATTTTTATAAAATCATTTTGAATTGTCTATATTGAATTGTTTATAAATTATCTTAATATGTATTACTAGATATACGAGAATCTATTTACCCTATCATATTACATTATCAGTTCAGATAGTTAATATTCTCTTGTTTAATTAAGTTTACAACCTAAATGTCACTAGACATTATTCTGAGCTTTAACAGTGTGTATAAGGTTTAACTCAGGTGAGTTCACTTGAGCAAGCAGTCCTACATCGTAACCACAAGGACATATTCCATTTTAAAATGCTTTTTCTATGATTAGATATTAAGCCCATGTATTAGTTTAACAACTCACAACGTTTGAATTTAAACTTTTAGTTAGTTTAACATTAATCAAAGCTGCAATTAACATCCAGTGCTTAAATCTGCGCCATTAATATAACAGCCTAATATATTCAAAGAAAGGCGGAAGCTTATTACGTAATAAGTCTTAACATTAGATACATTACATTACTTTTTAATCAGTTGTCTGTTCCACGGTCTATTAAAAACGGAATAAATCGGCATTTCTTTATTTATCCTAACATGATTCTTGCTTTATTTGAACATTGTAATTTGATATTGCAGCACAAGTGCGTGATGTCGAGCGAGACCCCCCTCCAGTCCGGCGATGGACTGCACACCCCCGCCTACCTCTCCTGGAGGAAGCTGCAGCTCAGTCGAGCCAAGCTGAAGGCTTCGAGCAAAACCTCCGCTCTACTTTCGGGATTCGCTATGGTACAGTCAACTTTGTTCCTATTTTTTTTTTCAAAATTGTAACTTAGTGTTTCACGTTTTCCTTCTTTTAAACTTTGTCGATTTTTATGATTTAAAAATAACTTTGTTGATAACTGCTACTATGTTTTTTTTCCATTTAATTAAAACTAGGAGATATACGACAAAGCACAGTCCATTGTTGCCAATTATATTAGGAGTTAAATTCAGAAAATAAAATTAAACATCCAAACTTAAAGGCATGGCAACAAAAAGATATATACCGACGGAAACTTTAAACAATATGTACATTTAGAAAACATATTGCTTTCGCTTTCTATACGACTATTATACATGTAGAGGTAATTTTTTGATTTTAGGAGTGTTATCTCCGGTAAATTGATTTTAGTACTAGTTGAATGCTGCTTTATCAAAAAGTTTAAAAAGGCTCATTTTAAAAACATAGAAAAAGTACAGTTTTAACATCTCCAACTTTACTTACATACCTAACAAACTGTTCGACATTTTACTTGACTGATAAGAAAGTAGCTCAAGCCACGCTCCAAATCTTACTTACTTGTAATTTGTATTCACATCACGTTGTTATGACAAAGAAAGAAATTTTATGACTGCAAAATGGTTTCTCTTATCGTGACATTATCCACAATCAACTTTTGAAACCACCTTTCAATTTGTTATCAGGTAGCCATGGTGGAAGTGCAGCTGAATCCACCGCCAAGTAAGGTTCCCAATGAAATGCTGGTAGCTTTCACAGTGTGCACTACCTTGTTGGTCGCCGTGCACATGTTGGCGCTCATGATCAGCACGTGTATACTCCCCAACATTGAAGCCATCGGCAACTTGCATAGTATTTCTTTAGTTCACGAATCCCCCCATGAAAGACTGCATTGGTACATTGAAGTTGCTTGGGCGTTTTCTACGCTCCTAGGTCTTATATTGTTCCTTATAGAGATAGCAATATTATGCTGGGTTAAGTTTTACGATCTGAGTCCAACGGCCGCTTGGTCTGCCTGCGTCGTTCTTATACCAGTAATGATAATCTTTCTTGCGTTCGCGATACATTTTTACATGTCTTTGGCTACCCACAAATATGAGGTGACAGTCACAGGTATAAAAGAGTTAGAGCTACTCAAAGAACAGATCGAAATGGGCAACCAAGATTCTAGAATGAATAGTAATTTACTGGACCAGAGCCATATAGTTTGATAGTTTTTTTTCTTTCCTCTTTTGCTGTCCAATTTGGAATGATCATAGCGTTGTTATCCCATTTATTCTTTACTATTTAAATCTAAGTACTTATATTTGTACTTATATATTAAAGGTACAGCTGATAAGTATACTATGTTATTATGTAGGTAGAATTTCTTAATTTAAAATCATAGACAATATAAACAAATAGAATACATGACAATCGAATCTCCAAATAACTTGAACCTTATTATCCCTTTTCTTATATGGATACTGTTATGCAGAAAGGTGTTAAGTGCTTTTTTGTCATTTTTCACTAGACGCGATTAAAGATTTTGACATCAGCTGGTTTTTCAAAACGTGTAGCTGCAAAACTAATAAATATTATTTTATAAAAATTTTTTTACACCTATAAAAAAGTATTGTTTATATGACAACATAAACATTTTTGAATAGAAATTCTAATTTTGATGAATAATCGTGAAAATACCACTTAACACCTTTTTGTTTAATGCTCTATGTTTCGAAATATGTTTCTTAAAAGCATTAAGTCACTTTGAATCGCTTTTGCAAATACTTTACGAAGATAAAAAGATAGAGAAAAAACATAAATCTCATTAACTAATTCTTACTTTTAAATTAAGTTTTATGTTAAAAAGCCCCGTTGATAGGAAGATTAAAAGTTATTTAGGAAAAATATAAACAAACTTGAACTTCCAAACAATTTTAAATGGATAGGTTATACTTTCGTGTTCACTCGCTTTTTTGTACTATTATTGTGTATAAACTTATAAAAATTAAAAATAATTTAAGAAAGTCTTAATACTACGCTAATTTCGCGGTGGGGCCCAAAATTGAATTTTACAGTAAGTTTGGTTTTGACTATGTTGGAAATAAGGAAATCTTAATTAACTTATAATTTTCTTGTCTTGAATTTAATCTTATTATGCAAGTCGGACTCCTACACGAAGGGTTCCGTAGTTTTATCGATTAAAAACGGTAAAAAAACCGTTTTTGTAGATATGGGTAAGCATTATTGTTTAATTATTATTTGGTATCCCAGTTATTTTAAAAACGAGTTATTTATTTAAAGTGAATATTTAAGACGTCTACCAGTTGTCTTTACTAATTCGAGAACAATATAGCAAAAAAAAAATTGTTTTGTATGGGCGCACCTCTTATTAACTATTTTATAATGTTTTTAATATTCGTCTGTGCAAACTTCACAGCTATCACGGTTCATGAGATACAGCTTGGTTACAGATAGATAGACAGACGGACGGACGGATGGACGTACGAACCCCAAGAATCAACCTCAATCCAAACTCACGAAACCACAATTCGCACACAGCAAATGTTTTCTGTTTTGTTTGGGGCACCTATTGCCCAATATTCTGGCGGCTCCCGATAACGGTGGCCACACCAGCGGTTGCAAGACGGGCAGTTGTCTTTTATGTTGCCATAACGAGCGTGTCTTCGGCGTCACAGATCACGATTATGCCCCTGAGGAGTGCGCCTCGAGAAACCCAATCATACCTGATGTTCCACAAGAGTAGCTCGAAACTGAGCCCTGTGGAAAGCAGCAGGTTGTTATGTGTTGCCCTATGTGTTAGGCGCTGCCATTCAGGTATGCCCTAATCATTCACCCGAGTTGGGAAAGACGTCTTGGAACCGTAAAGCACTCTTTATACTGTTCCAGAACTGAGGTTTATGTCTGTTTGAGAGGAGGTGCCCAAAGGCGGTGGTTTACTCTACCTATATTTGTTACCTCAGAGCTTACGACTGGGAGAAGGCCCTTTCGATGATTGTTTTTTATTCGAAATATGGTGATTTCCGTGTGGTTCCATGTCAATTTGATCTAGTTCTGACCGTGGCGAAATCCGTATCCGTTGAAAGATAACTGACCTTTTCTAACAACCGTAAAATACTAAAGAATGTCTCGTCCTCACAGAGTTAACGTGAAACTAGTCACAAAAATCATTAGGATAGCTAGCAGAGTGCTATCTGACCACTGAGAAAATTTGAAACTTTATTTTTCGTCTTAGTTAAAGCTATTGGACAGTTCAATATTTGCCATTTTATTTGTTTATTAAAAAACCGGCTCTCAGACGGGTAAAAAATACCAAAACGTCTATAATATTACCCTACTATTACAACGTACGTATTTGGTAACACTGCCAAGTGTGCTTCTCGGAGGCGCAGGAAGCAATTAAACAAAAGGTGTCAATTTACTTTTAATTACCTAAATCCAATCTTTCTTTTTTGATTCCGTACCCAAAGGGTAAAAACTGGAACCTATTACTAAGTCTCCTTATGAACCGTGATAGCTAGAAAGTTCTTCACACATGTTTTATTTTATGTTACCGCTATAATAACAAACACTAACAATTAAATAAAGTTAAAATATTTAATAGGAATCCCATACACCAAGCGTGTTTATTTGGCAATTTTTTCTTGATCTTATTAACGACAACTGATATTCACAAAATATTCAGTTTTATATTCACTGTAAAAATGAATTATTTCATTTCAATAACATTCATATTAAAGGGTGGCTTCAAATCAAAATATTTTATTTTTCACCGTTTTTATAGATAAAAATAGTACGGAACCCTTCGTGCACGTGTCCGACTCGCACTTAGCAATTTTTTTAAAGAGTTTATTGCAAAAATGAGGTTAAGTTATGAACATTTTCTAAAAGGTTTTGCACTTGAATCTTACTATATATCAGGCTTCCAACGTATCCTTAATATGCAGAACTGAACTTTTTGACATAACACTGTTGTGCAAAATACAAAAGGAGGAGTAATGAAATTTGCAAAACCTATTTTTTGTAAATAACAAAAAATATATAATATGTGGAGAGTTCATTTTTCGAGTACAATTAGATTATATGTTTACAAAAACAGTGGTATACTTAACTCAATATCCGATTTTTGGCACTTAACACCTTTCTGCTTAACAGGGTCTATATAATCTTGACAGTGGTTAAATTAAAGTTAGGTGTAAAGAATTATGTAGGTACAAATTTTTTTTAGCACTATTGTTGCTCAAAAGTTAGTAGCTTATGCTAAAAAGTAAAAGGATTTCAAAATATGTATGTACTTACTGCGCAAATTAAACATAATAGTTAATATATACATTTAACGTTAAATACATCTAATAAACTGTAACCAGAATTTCAGATTCAACTCAAAGGTTGTGCCTACTTCTTAGCATAGGCGACTATACTTAAATGTATTTTATAATTTAAATTATAAATATAAAACGTGTGCATCAACATATTAGATTTTATTTAAGAAATTAAAGTTAATCAATTACTTATTTATGTTATTACTGTTAAGTGTAACTCGGCGCAAAGTTTACTTTCATACATAATTTAGGTGGAACTCTGATATTATGTGAAAGAGAAACTAGAATTAAGTTCCAAATTTATTGTATCTACCTTCCTACCTAGAACTATATAAAGATATAATGTTAAGTCGCTTGGTGCGTTTATACAAGACTAAAGTAATTTAGGGAAACATTGAAAATTTGTATCGTAGGTAACTTGGATAAAGAGTTCTAACTGTGAAGTCCTTAATTTGAGAACATGGAATCGCCAAATTGAATATACATCTAACGAACAGAAATTAATTATACACTGTGATAAATTATGACAGAAATTTTGTTTATCCTATTGTGATTTTAATACCGAATAAATAATTGTAAAACTTGTTGTGTACTTTTATTGCAGAAAAATATTATTAATGGTACATCCAAGGGTTTATTTTGTTAAGTAAAAGGATAGGAGCTATGCAATGTTGTAGAACCGAGTTCTTTGCAAAGCTTGCCTGTCTAACATAATATAATGAACCCTAGAACGTAAAAGTAGGTGCTTCAAATGCTCTAACACAGTGCTCTAAATAGAATATACTTAGTTTTGTTTATCTTATATATAAAATTCTCGTGTCACAATGTTCGTTCCCGTACTCCTCCGAAACGGCTTGACCGATTCTCATGAAATTTTGTGAGCATAGTCTGAGAATCGGCCAACGTCTATTTTTCATACCCCTTAGTGATAAGGGTTGTCAACCCCTAAATTCTCTTTTTCTGGCAAACGTTTTGTATAAAGTTGAACTTCATCCAGATTCAAATTAAGTATATAATTTCAAGTTCGTACCTACTTTTCAAAGTGGCTTCATTGTGGCTTCATCTCTCAGTAGATGCGAAACATATGTGGGTAGGTACTTGAGATATATTTTCCAAGTAAACGTAATAAAAAAGCCCGAATGTACACTAACTTTTTATTCAACTAAATATATTAATCTAAGCATTCCCATGAGCTTTCTTCAGCCCGCGGCTAAGTTCAATCAGCCTTTGATATTCTTCTCTGAATCCTTGAAGCGCCAATTCATGCTGACTCTTCATAGCGGAATTGTTCTTTATGTATTTCTCAACACAATCTACACATTTGCTGTCCAGTTGTATATCTTCTTCAGTTGTACTTTCGGGTTTTGCTATTTGGATTGGTTTTGACAAAATCTAAAAATAAAAATCGATAATAATGATTAAAGTAAACCTACAATTAGGTATATATTAACTTTATTTGAAACTAAATACTCCGTAAATAATTCGGTCCGTCTATCGTCTATTTTACGCCTTAACCAATTTATATGAAATTAGATTCAGAGACAGACTAGACCTAAGGAAATGAAATAGGCTTTAATTAGTCATTATTTAATAAAAAACATAAAACTTGTTTACCTACAACTTGATTCATCTACATGTAAAAAATCAAAAGTTAACATTGGTAGATAATAGGGTTAGTATAGCTAGCTGTACGATTGCTTGCGCCAAACAACGCTCTTGTAAGAATTGCCATATGGGTTAATTAAATAAGAGCTAATTTGTCAAAAATAACTCAATAAGTTAGTATTAAAATTTAAGAGGTTTATCTTGCCTGCTTAGTATGTTCCTGAACTTCAGCATTATTAGGTATATCGCTATTAATTGCTTGTCTTACTGCCACAAGCAACACTGCTTCTCTAATGGCATTTGTCTGAATCAGCTCGAGCATAAGATTGTCAATGCTGTTGTGCCACGTCAAGTAAAAAACGAGGCTGCCGAAATGTCGAGTAGATCTGAAATTCAATTTATATACAAAAATGTTTTCAATTATTTTGGAATTTCCTAAAATGACCACAAAAGATTTGTATCATATATATATAAATATATGTTTCATTTTGTTTAAGTAATAAACATATATTATGGTCTGCACAGCTGTTGCCTATCAGATGGTGGTTGTCAAAGTAAGTAATAACTTAACTAGTGGCTACCCGCGACTCTGTTCGCGTAGAAGTCGGTTTCCCGTGGAAATAAGATGTTTTCCCGCGGTAAAAAGTACCCTATGTGTTATTCTGATGTATAACCTATATTACTGTAAAGTTTCATCCAAATCCGTCCAGTAGTTTTTACGTGAAAGAGTAACAAACATCCAGACATCCATACTCACAAACTTTCACGTTTATAATATTAGTAGGATTATAAATTCCAGCCTAATAACCACTAATATACTAGAAAGTATCTGCAACAGTAATTAAGTTGACATGTTTACTGACCGTAGCGATTCATAGTGGAGTCTTGCATCTATGTGTTGGTATGTAATGCTGTTTATTTTCTGGTATGTAGGTTCATCAGGCTCATACTGCACACAAGCTCTGTCCAAAACAAATTCATATTTCTCTCTGTTTAATAAACTTTCCAGCTTTTCTTCATCGGCAAACATTAATGGTTCTTTGAGCTTACGGCCAGTCATTGGAAAGTATACCTGAAAGTATTTTTTATTTATTCATTAGTATATAAAAACTGATGTAAATTATTAACTTATTACACAAAAACAGTTTAGAAAATTAAATTACCTGATTCAGCCTTTTTCTTATATCATGGTCACAATATTTTAGTGTCCCATCTGGATCTCTAGAAATTATAAAAATGTTTTGAATGTCACCCAAATCTGCTTATTAATTATAGATCAGATACAGTTATTGAATAAAAGTTTAACATTGATTTTTTTACCTCTGTACAATAAGTCTGTGCTCATTATTGACACCAAAAGATATATCTGTGAAAAGATATGTTGCAGAGTTATACCCGGTTAAAGCTGGGTCTTTGGATAATACTTTGTCAATGTGCTTATACACCTGAAATAATAAACTTAGTTAATCATCACCCTCATCAAAATAAAACGTAAAAAAAAAATACCAAGTTCAATTCAAACCTTAACAACTGGTGGCATTTGCAGAAGCTTGTCTGCTGTTCTATTGGCATTGGCTATTTCAGCTTCCAGTTCTTCATTTGTTAAAAACTTGTACTTTGGTGTGCTAAGAACTGCCGAATTACTGTTTGTCCTTTTACGAAATATTTTTGTGAAGTCCGGACGAGTTAGATGTTTTAGAAGAGTTTGGACTTCCTTAGAAAAAAATTTGGGCGCTGGATCTCTTTCCCCATCTTAAACAAATTTGTTCGACTTTACTTGAGTTTACGAAGAGTATGGTGAGTAGTTTAAAATATAAGCAATTATAAATAAAATCTCAATTAAAATTAAAACCAAACTTACCATATAGAGAAGGCACTACGCTTAAATGTCGACTTCCGATATTCAAATGTGGATCATAATATCGCAAAATTGTAGTTTTTGCGTAGTTCGTCGATATTTTCTTTAAAAATAAAGTCATATTTATTTTGAACTATTTACTCAAACAACATAACCTACAACCCTAGCCCTAAATATTTTTAACTTATGGGTTATTTTTCTGTCACTGTCAGCGTTCCAATTCCCATCCGCGCAACCCTTCGTTCCGCAAATAGATAAAAGCGATTTTAACGCTCACATCACCGTTCCGTTGAAGCGAGAGCGCGTCTATTGTCGACCATGGGTGCGAACGATGACGTCATAAACGTTGCGCTCAGAGAACCAACACTTTGGAGCCCCGCCGCGTTCCGCAAATCGATAAAAGTGATTTGAACGCTCACATCACCGTTCCGTTGAAGCGAGAGCGCGTCCATGGTCGACCATGGGTGAGAACGATGACGTCATAAACATTGCGCTCAGAGAACCAACACTTTGGAGTATGGTCGGCGTAAGCGCTGTCAAAACTTAAATTGACGCAATAACTGTCAATATCGCGCTAAAAGTAATCGGAACGGTTGTAAGTGATTTGAGCGTTCACAGTTCTGTAAGCGATTAACGGAACGCAAGGGAGTATGGTCGGCGTAAGCGCTGTCAAAACTTAAATTTACGCAATAACTGTCAATATCGCGCTAAAAGTAATCGGAACGGTTGTAAGCGATTTGAGCGTTCACAGTTCTATAAGCGATTTACGGAACGCAAGGCAAATTTCATTTGCGCCATTTTATCGCTGTCACTAATTTGAAGCGATAAGCCATGACTACCTCAGTAAGCTCATATTATTATTAAAGTGTGTTACCGATGTTTTCTGAATCGGAACGAAACCTACAATAGAATTACTTGTTTGATTAACTTATGGGATATCTAGAGTTAACCTATTTGTTTGTCAGGCAATAAACCGAAATCTGTGGAAGACGTTGAGGGGTTCTAAGTCTCGAGTAAAACAACCGGTTATTTGACTCTCGCTCGCTCCAACCCTTCGAACCGCAACTCTAAATGATGAAAAGAGCGCGGACCATTTTAAAAATAATTACTAAGAACACTTTTTATAACGAAATACCTACATATTGAGATTGTCTCGTCTTGGCGGGGACGCGACAGATAAAAGGATGTGCTAAATCAATGTTCTAAGATAAATGTCATGACTATGTCAGTTTCATTATTTACTAAATTGACTTTTTCCACGATAAGTTTTTGAAAATATTTATACGATTTAATTTAATATATTTTAATTACTTTAAACCCATAAAAATTAGTTATGCCTGTGAAACGGAAACCACGCAATTTTACACCATTACATATCCTTGCTGAAAAGAAAGCTATTAAAAATGGTTTGCTCCACGCTATTTACACATCACGGTTTGATAAATATATTGGCGATTGGAAAGACGACAAAAAGCATGGTATGTTAAGATAATCGTTATAAAATACAAATTGTACTTTCCCTTTGTTTTTATTATAACTATATGAATACATACAGGAAGGGGACGATTTCATACTGTGTCAGGAAAATTGTATGAAGGGGACTGGAGTGATGGATACAGGTGAGTTTAATTTAAAAAATCAGTTTCGTCCGCAGGTTCGCTGGGGACCGTCCACACTTGCGTAAAAAACAAACTGTATACAGGGTGTAAAAGAACAGCTTCCGAAAATAAAAACTGGGTATTGCTGGAGGGGTAGTGGTTACGTTTTAAGTAAAAAAAAATTTTTTAAGATTAAAGAAAAAAAAGTTTTTCACTTAATTTTCCAAAATTGCAATAATACTATCAGATTTTGCGATGATTTCAAATTAAATAGGTTTTTTATTTAATTTGCAATGTAAATAATCGTACCTGAACCGACAGTTGATGTGTGAGCGATGATTTCAAGCGGCGAATATGACTTTTCGGTCCTTAATAACTTTTTTAAATTGAGTTTTCTGGGTATGCTGTTAGTGAATTTAGTTACTATTGAGGCTCAAGAATACATGGTTTCAGGCTTCGGAAGTGGTCTTTTTACACCCGTTATATTTGCTTCTAGGAGTAAAATAATTGTGTCAGAATGGCATAAGGTGCATCCCCTAAACAGAATGGGACAAGTCGTATATAAATGTTTTTACCTACTTTGTACTATTTTGTACCTAAAAAAAAATACCTTCTTCAAAACGAAGATATAGCCGTATACAAGTACACCCGCCATATTGACGCTGAATATGGCGGGTGACAGACATTTTAGTGACTGTAACTATCCTTAAAAAAATGAACCTTATAAGTATTTATATTGCTTGGTTCAAAAGATATAAAACAATATTTTCCAGACAACGAAGTAGGTAGGTACCTAAGTACTTGTGCATACGTTCTATGTACCTACTTTTTTGGTAGGTTTATTTATTTATTTATTTATTTATTAAACAAGAAACAACAGCACTTTAACAAAATTAAATTAATATGAACTTATAAGCTAAACTTAGGCTAATAACAGTTTCACACTTTGTAAACAAACTTTTTTAAGATGTGGGTGATTAATTACTTCTTTACAACCAAATAAAAACAAAAATTGAATATAAAATAATCTATGATTAATAAAATCCGCTTAAGTGTATGTGTGTGTGTGTGTTGTGTATGTGAGTGTGTGAGTGTGTGAGTGTGTGTGTGTGTGTGTGTGTAAATATATAAATCTTTATTATATTATACCTGCTTGTGTTAGTTATGATTACTTTATGAGACTTTGTAGAATAAAGCGTTTCAGACTTAGTTTTGATAAGTTTAAAATATCAAGTTCTGAGAATAATTTGTTATAAGTGTTAAGGGCACGAACTGTAAAACAATTTGATGCATAATTGGTACGAATTAGCGGAACAAAAAACAATTGTGTGTGTCTGGTGCGGGCGTTAGGTGTACGCAGAGCAAGCATTTGGTTAACAAGTTTCGAGCAGTCGATGCGGCCAGAACATATTATGTCATGGAGAAACATCATATCCAGTAAAATACGGCGATTGCGGAGGGTCAGCAGATTGTGCTGCTTGCAAGAAGATTCGTAGTCCTTAAAATTAAAGCCGCTACGGAAGTCGAGATGCTTTATAAATTTGTGCTGAATCCTTTCAATGGCGTGTTCATATGTTACGTACTGCGGGTTCCATATAGTGGAGTTGTACTCGAGCACGCTACGTACGTAAGTACAAAAAAGTGTTTTAATACATTGAAGATCCGTGAATGGTTTTGTAACCCGGTATATGAAACCTAGATTTCTAAAAGCCTTATTGACTATATAGTCAATATGCTTACAGAACGTCATTTTGTTATCCATCAGTATACCTAGATCTTTAATTGTCGTCTGTTCAGGTATTTGACAGTCATTGATGTGGTAACTAAAATGTAACTGAGTACCGCGGCAGTAACTAATCTTGACACACTTATTGACATTTACTGTAATACAATTTGTGGCGTAATAGTGAGATAAGTTATTTAAATCGTTTTGTAATTTAAGACAGTCATCCATGTTGTTAATTTTGCAAAATACTTTCTTATCGTCTGCATATAGCAGATATTTAGAATTTTTAAAACATGTACCAATGTCATACAGATACGCCGCGTAGAGCAAAGGAGCCATTAGTGACCCCTGAGGTACACCGGATGATAATGTAACAAAGTCTGATTTATAACCGCCTATCACTACAGCTTGGGTTCGATTTGTGATATAGGATTCGAGCCATCTAAGCAAGTCGCCGTGGATACCGAGCTCATACAGTTTCCGGAGCAGGATGACGTGATCCACACGATCGAAAGCTTTTTCAAAGTCTGTGTAGATCACGTCAACCTGCGAACCCGCACCCATATCAGCAAGGACGTCACTTACAAATGAAGCAAGATTAGATGAAGTCGATCGACCTTTAATGAACCCGTGTTGCTCTTCAGGCAAGCCTTGGCGAATTATTGGATAAATTTTACCATGAACGAATTTCTCAAAAGTCTTACTTAGAATGTTTAACATAGATATGGGCCTGTAATGTTCTATATTTAATTTTGAGTCTTTTTTGTGCAAGGGGATAACGTAGGCCTCCTTCCATATAGTTGGAAACACACCCTCCGAAAGAGATTTATTAAAAAGTATGGTGACGGGCTTTACCAAAGATGAAGCACATTTTTTGAAGAACAGAGGAGGTAAGGAGTCACTGCCTGCACTTTTTCTTGTATCTAAATTACTAAGTAGTTTAAGGGTTTCGGATTCACTAATTGCAATATTGCTGATGTTGTGGGCGAAATGTGGTGAGTATTGAGGCGCACTGTTTCTAGAGTTTGAACTATGGGGTGTAAAAGAACGTTTAAAGAACTCGTTGAAGGCTATACATATATCCTGACCACCTGTGATGTTCTGATTACCGTACTGCATTGTACTAGGGTAATTGGTGTCTGATTTACGTTTTGAATTAACATAGGCCCACAACTGCTTAGGGTCCATTTTAATGGATTCTTGTGCATACTTTAAATAACTGGAGTGACATTCATTTTGTAGAACCCTGACCCTTTTCCTCAGCAACGAGAAGGCTAAATAGTCACTTTGGTTGCCAAACTTTTTCCATGCAATATGAGCCTTTGCTTTTTCTCTAATTGCGTTAATTAGTGATTTACTGTACCATACAGGGTATTTGTGACTATTGCAAATATTGCTTTCAGGAACATACTGTTTAATAATGGTGTGGAGTGTATCATAAAACACTGTTACAGTTTCATTTATGCTTTTATTTAAAAATAAGGAATGCCAATCTATTGTGGATATTATATTATTTATACTAATGAAGTCGCCTTTTTTATACACGAGCCTCTTATTTGTTACTTTTTTTAACGCGGTAATAGCTATGTCGGTCGCGTTGATGCTTAAAGTACAGTGCGCCGGGTCCTCGGGCACAAGCGGCGCTTCGGCGATTGTAATATCTACGGAAAAGTTACAAAAAAATAAGTCCAGGGTGTTTTTAAATATGCTAGTATATGAGTTAAACTGCTTTAAACCCAATAAGTTAGTGCAGTTAATAAAATTTATGGCTGCTTCTTGTACATCTACCTTGCCCTGTTTTTCAAATATGGGATCACAGGAAGGCCATTTAATGTATCTTAAATTAAAATCGCCGGCTAAAATTATGTGGTCATTGTCAATAGTAGGTATAACTTCGGAGATCCAGTCTGAAAATAAGTTAATTCGCGTTGCTAACATTTCGTTCGGAGGGGCGTAAACCAACGCGATGTGCAGGTCTTGCTTAGAATTTATTGAATGCCTATCAACAGGTGAGCCAGAGACATTCGACGCTCGACTGCGCGCGCTGCCAGTCGGGCCGCACTCGTGCGCACAGGTGTTTAGCGCACAGAATCATTAAGCCACCGCCCTCCGCACCGCGGTCACGTCTGTATACATTGTAACGACTGCCTGTGAGCTCCGAGTCTAGAATGCCGGTGTGAAGCCATGTTTCGGTTATTAAAACAATGTCGTGGTCGTTTAACAGTAAGTTGTTATAGAACGTCAGAGTTTTTGTACGTAAGCCACGAACGTTTTGATAAAAAATCTTTAACTTAGACATTGGTTAGTTTTGTATAGCAAAATATTTAAACAAAATAGGCAATATGATTTTGACTCGAGCTCGGTAGTGCGTAATAATGAGTGACCTATATAACTAGTATTATGTTTACTAAGTAATGACAAGATGTATGTGTTGGTTATGCTATGTAAAGTAAGTATAAAAAAATGTGATTTAGTCCGAGTGTGTGAAGTGTTCGTGTGGTGCGGATAACAGTTATGAATACGATAATAAATAGTTAGTGTAATTGGTAACAAAATTAAATAATTGAGCTTTAACATTTTAACAAGTAGGAGTAGGGTTATATTATTTTCTTTAGGTCTGCTTCTTTTGAAATTAAAATAAACGGAGAGCCATCGTTTTTTCGAGTGTAAATGCGACAGTTTTTTGACCATACATATTTATAATTTTTCTCTTTAGCTAGCATTTTACAGTTTCTCAATAAGTTTTTATTCTTTATAGTGAGGTGTTCGTTGACAAATATTTGTGATTCTCCGTTTATATCTAGGTCTAGAGGCTTAATGAGTAGACGTTTTGCTTTTAATGATACAAGAAGTTTATCTTTAACCAACCGTTCTTTAAGACGTACGATGATGGATCGAGGCTTCCCTTTGACTGGACGTTTTGCTTGTACACGATGAGCGAAGTCAATGTGCTGCGGGTCAAGATGTACTCCTGCCAACTCGGAAATTTTCATTACGATTTCAGCAGATGACTCGTTCTTTTTCTCCGGGACCCCGACTATTTCCAAATTTTGTAGTTTAGACCATTGCTCCTGTTTACCCGCGTAGTCCTCCATGTCGCTTAATCTCTTGTCGAGTGACGAGACAGTGTCGCGAAGATTTTTTATAGTGGTTTCCTGTTTTTGAACAAGCTTCAAAGTGTCGTCATATTTATCACTCATTAATTTGACCGATTCTTCCAGCTCAGAGACCGTGGTTGTTAGCGGTGCTAGTGCCGTGCTCAGAAGTTTGTTGATGATAGCAGGAATTTCATCGCGTATGGCAGATAATATATCGTCGCGTAGGCTAACCAAATAGGCTCGTGATCCAGGAGTAGGGCTTACTTGAGCGTGAGCGGAAGGGGCCTGGTTCTTCACTGGTGTCTCGCTGTTGTCGCCTACTTTCCTGGTTGATAATTTACACTGAGGACAGACCCATCCTTCAGTTGGCACATCCTTCGTAAGCCCAACACAAAGCTGGTGAAATTGCTGAGAGCAATTCGGTTTCGTACACTTCACTTTATCTTTGGCGCGAATAACATTTTGGCAACCGTTGCACTTATTCATAATACTAAGCTTTAAAGAGCTTGACGACTCAAACTTTTAACAAGACGGATGCACTGAATACTGTTGCACTTTAATGTAGTAAATTTACTCAGAAATAACTATAATTTAGATTAAAAAAGACAATTAATTTGGAAGACAATGTTTGTTGTTGAGAAGTACCCTCAGTATTTTGTTTTTTTTTATACGTCGTCCCAATCTGTTCAGACTCTCACAAATTCTTACTGACTGACTCCTTAAAAATCAGGGAGCCAGCCAGATGTGTATTTATTATGTGACACGGGTCTGCCACATAATATCTATATTAACCTATATGTAATGCACGGAGGCTTCCCCTAGCATCACGCCAAGTTTGTTGCATTTTCAGTGGCTCCTAAGTTTGTTGATATATAAAAATAAAAATCCTACTAATGTTATAAACGCGAAAGTTTGTGAGTATGTACGGATGTTTGTCACGTCAAAACTACTGTCGGATTTGATGAAACTTTACAGTAATATAATATATATATATATCAGAATAACATATAGGGTACTTTTTACAGCTGGAAAACTTCTCATTCCCACGGGAAACCGACTTCTACGCGAACGGAATCGCGGGCGGCAACTAGTATAGATATAATATTACGCAGGAGCAAATCCGTGAACACGATTTGTGATATTGCATGGATGGAATGATGCCACCTATGATAATATATTTGCTTGATTAACTTACTATGTATAGCAATTAATGTTTATCATCACAAATGAGGGAGGATTTGGCCATTACTAACATTTTAACGCACAAAGTTTCTGACACAGGGAGGAGCCTAAAGTCATTACCAATTTTGTTGTAATCATAATGTTTATCAATATTTACAGACATGGCTTTGGTACACTCAGCCGCCTATTACCTGATAATACGTACACTTTGATGTATCGTGGAGATTGGGTGCGAGGAAAACCTCATGGCATAGGTTGGTGGTATGATGAAAATGGTGACGTTTACTTTGGCTTTTTTGAATATGGTAAAAGACATGGCTTTGGGAAAATGTGGTACGCTGATAGCACATTTTATGTAGGCTACTGGCAGAAAGGCGAACGTCATGGACTAGGCATGTTTGTACAAGGTATATAGAACCTAAAATAAAATATTTAGGCCTTTCACAATACCAAATGCGAGTTATATGTTTTTGTGTATTTTAGTGGACTCTAATCGTTACGAAGGCAACTGGAGCCGGGATAAAAAGCACGGTCGCGGTCGTTTCTACCATCTTCATACTGGACAGCTACAAGAAGGCTGCTGGCAAGATGGCATTTGTATAAAATCTCAGATGTCGGATATTATTATTCGTCAATTTTGTGATATGCCAACGCAGTATCCAATACCCCCAGTGAGATTTGGTTTAGTACTTTTAGAATTCAGAAAAGAGAGGTAGCTTTTATCCTTTTACAGTGTTTTGTGATCTTGGGAATGAACCCTATAAGGTTGATTTTTTTTGTTTAAGTTTTACTATAAATTACTCTCAATGCACCCTTGCCTCGCCTACTCGTCCGAAGCCTATGAAATGACAATTTTATAAATGTGCGTTTTAAGAAAACGCCTAAACATTATTCAATATACTTACAGCATAGTTTGAAAGACCCCAGAAGGAATTTGCAGCATAGCGTCACTTGGTTACGATCTAAACTGGATGATATGGATGATGATTTAAAGCAATGTGTCGAACAAACGCACTTCAGTACTAGATGGAGTGGCCTTAAGCGTCGTTCAATTTTACTTGGTCTGCAGAGATAAATATAGATAGATAATAAATTGAAAGTTACAATGAACCTTGAATTTTATTTATAAGATTTGTTTTTTTTTACATTTAAAATCATATTCCATTTGAAATCAGATCCATAAATTTAGGACTTACATTATTTTGTCTGGGGCCAAAGACACTAGCGGGGGCTTTGATGGAGAGTGAAAATTAACCAGCCATTAAAAAAAGTGTACACGAATTTGTATGTCATTGATTTTCTTTTATTTTTATTTATATGTATGTGAAAGGTCTGACATGATGGCGGCCATATTGCGGTCGCCTGAGGTTCGTGCCACCAACACTTTCGTCCATCACGTTTTTGGTTAAGTGGAACGGAAACAAAGCGGTCGTTGTCGCAATCGTTTCGGACCTTTAGTGGAACGTAGCCTATGTATCAAGAGCGTTGTAGGCACAGCGGGGTGATTCTGAAACTCAAATTGTCATGAGTGTTATGAGAATGAACGTCAAAATGTTTTTGCATTAAAAAATGGATTTTGATAGTAGATAATTTAGATAGACGTTTTTATAGTCATTTATGTCACTCGAAAGTTACAGAATCACCCCGCAGAGGTTGCGATAAATGACGTTGCAAACATCACCGCGGTCGCTAAGTGGAACGGAAATCGTGTGCCTGGAGCGTTTTGGTCGATAAGTGGAACGTAGCCTTTGGCTTCGATCGAACGCGCCCGCAATCGATTGTCAGTGTCACCCTGCCGCACGAACTGTCATGTGAACGTCATTAATAAAAAAAAAAATGCGACCGCTTTGAGGTGCTGAATGTGTTTACTTACAATTACAATATTATTATTTCCCAAAATTATACGAAAAGTAAAAAGAAAATGTTGTAAATGTTTTATGATTTGTTTATTGTAGTGTAACAACTATAATGTCTAAGAGAAAAGCGGGTGTTAGTGATATTATTTACGAATTAGACAATGAAGATGAAGTTAGTAGTGACGAAGACCAAAAAGGGGCCAAAATAAATCGGATAGAGGATAAAAATGAGATTATTATAACTGAAGCGGATAATCCTACACCACCATTAGCTTTAGACAATACAAGTAACGAGTCTTCGGCACCGATTAGCCCTAACTTTACCTCAGATAATGTTGACAAGAATGGAGGGAAAACTGCAATTGAAGAATTTGATATTGCAAGCCCAACCAAAGGTGAAAACATCATACCGGCAGGTTCATCGCAGGATGCAGTTGATGGATGTATTCCCGACCGAAAAATTTCAATAGAAAACTGTCCTGATGCTACTGTTTTAGATGAAGACATTGCTATTGATTCTCCATCATCAAGTAGTGATCCAGGCGTAGTTGGGTGTGAAAATAGAACTCCGCTTGTTACCGTACGTTTCAAAGACAGCAAACTGGCGAAGAAATATAAATCCAAGTTAAAAGATTTTATGTTGAGTCTTATTAAATTACACGATGAGTCAGCCCTAACGGGATCCGAAACAGAGACTGATCTAGAACTCGATGTGTGGCCTGAAGACTTCAATGAAGCTGATCAAGTGGAACAAGAGAATGTAGAAGATTCATTATTTTTTGTTGACACTGACCCAGGTCTTGAAGAAATTAATGATATACCTAGATACAGACAGGTATATTTTCAAAGTTTTTTTTATGAAATATTATCATATTTCTATTAAAATTAGTTAATACTTTTATTAAAATTATAGTCTACAGCTGAAATAATGAGTACTCCAGCTAAGGCAGAAACATCTCCAGCACCTGCAGTAGTAAAGTGGGCGCCTACATGTTTTAACTGTGACGGACCACATTCACTGAGGGAATGCTCAAAGCCACGAAATAATGCAAGGATAGCTGAAAAACGAAGAAATTTTTCACCAAAACTAGGGTTGGTTAAAAAACAATGATAATTATAAGATACACCTAATAATTCATAATTTTAAGTAATTATTTTTACTTTAAATATTGTTTTCTGTCATTTCCAGACGTTACCATGTAGAAGATGAGCAAAAATTTGGTCACTTAAGCCCTGGAAGAATATCTGGGCAACTGAGACATGCTTTGGGGCTAAAGAGATATGAAATCCCACTGTATATTTATAGAATGAGATTGCTTGGGTACCCACCAGGATGGCTTGAAGAAGCTAGGATATCACATTCTGGGATCACTATGTTTGATTCTTTGGTAAGTGTTCAAACAAAGAGTTTACTCCCTCAGCAAGACTTATCATGTAAGGTTCATTCAAAATTCATGTAAGGCTCTTTTTTAATATTATCTTGTCATTTCTTCCTTAACAATATACAGGACTATTTTTAATTAGCGCATCACCTCTTGCAGGCAGCTTCCCTACATCAATCCCAATAACATTTGTTCTACAACTTTTTGCAAAACTTGATAATTAACACAAGAACAAAAAAAACAAATTTTCACGCTTTGTTATTTATTACTCTGTATTTTGTAAGAACAACCTAAACTGACTTCACCCCCCAATATAATGATATTTTATATAGGATGGACACTTATCTAAATTTATATTAATTCGTAAATTTCTGATTTGTATCATTAGGGTAAGGCAGTACAAGACCCTGAAGAAGAAGATGGAGAAGTAAATGAACCTGGATCCAAAGACAAGTTTGACATAAAGAAGATTCTAGATTTCCCTGGATTCAATGTGCCTGCTAGTTCACGATATAAAGAGGTATCTATAAATCCCCTCTGATACCATAGCTTTCTGCTGGTGAAGAGTTTTTTAAAATAGCTTCAGAAACTCCAGTGATCCCCAAACATCCAAACTCACAGACTTTAACTTTTTATATTGTTAATAAAAGCTATTTTATTATATTCAGATTGGAATTAAGTTTAAACAATTTTCTTGTTGTAATGATTTACAGGAAGCACATTTATATGGATTACCACCAATATCGGATCAAGATAGCAAAATCGCGATGTTACAAATGCTTGCACCAAACGCAATGAAAGCATACAAAAGAAAGAAGCTGACATTCTTCCCTTCTGCTTCTAATACGTCAAGACTAGAAGGCCAGGCAGAAATGGAGCTTGATAGTGGAGATGGTATGTACCTACCTATTTTTTCTGTTATTGACCCCTGTTTAAATCAATTTAAAGTACAGAAATAAAGAAGTTGTTGCAATTTTCACCATCAATTAGTAAAAGTTGCAAAATTTGTTAATTTAAGAAATAACTTTTTGATGACTTTGGGTCTTATATGTGGTCATATTGTATATTTTAAGAAATACTTAATAATGGTACACCCTTGTGGGGCTCGAACCTTAGGTATAGTAATCCAGTTCCTTGCCAGTAAGCACTCACTATTTTGGATCTTTTTACAGAGATGCGTTTTGTTTTTCTAGAAGTCGTGGAGTTTCCCTCCGTGCCCCCGCTGCCAGACGAGGCGCCCCCGCCCGCGCCGCCCCCGCCCCCGCCGCCCCCCGGCTCGCCCCCGCCCCCGCCCCCCGACACACTAACAGTCGAAAGCTCCAATGACGAAGAAAAAAGCAGCTCCGACCTTGAGGTGATCGAAGTAATGAAAGTACAAGATATACCTGTACCACTGACGGATTTAATTGTTCTGGACGAGGATAATGTAAGTAATATTATAATATAATCAATGTAAAAGTCGTGAATGTCATGCAATGTCAAATTTAAGAACGCAAAAGCAAGTAAGAGTAAATTTATAAAACACTAGTGGCCGTCCGCGTGGAATTGGGTTTCCTCGTGGGAATGAGATGTTTTCCCGCGGTAAAAAGTACCCTATGTGTTATTCTGATGTACAATCTATATTACTGTAAAGTTTCATCGAAATCCGTCCAGTATTTTTTACGTGAAAGTGTAACAAGCATCCATAAATAAATCCATACATACTCACAAACTTTCACGCTTATAATATTAGTAGGATGTTTTTTAAACTTAACTTTTCGCCGCGGGGAAACTTCTTATACCCACGGGAAACCGACTTACACGCGAACGGAGTCCGCGGGCGGCCACTAGTCCTAAATAAGTGGCCTTAGTTCAAGCATACTTAAATCACAGTTAACTTACCAGAATTAATATTTTATTATTGTTTACAGTTAATTTTACTAATGTTTTATTTTAGGATCAGCCAGCTAGTGCACGTAGCGGTAACAGTCCATCCCTCGATGACCTCGAAGAAAAGAAACGTCGACTTCTAAACGCGTTAGCCGGCGACTCCGAACCTAACGATTCAGCGGTCGAAATCATTGTCGACTCTGCAAGTGACTTGGAAGAAATCGTACAAGAAAACACAATGGAAAATACAATAGAAACAGAAAAGGTTGAAGCAGACAATAAGAATGACGATGTGCAATTAGTTCTAACAAATGATCTAGTTGTAGAAATTAATAATAGTAGTGTGACTGAAAATGAAGCTGAGAGCACAGGAACAGAAATAAAAGTAATGCAATCAAGTTCTAGCCCTTCTATACAGAATATTGAGAGCACAGTGACAGCATCCTCAGAAAGTGTTAATATTAAATCAACATTATATGGAACACCAGTTTTAAACATTGCATCACCGTTTGCAAAGTTGCCGAGTGACGACAAATTTGCAAAAGACATTTGTGATGTTATTTATTTTGATAATTTACCAAACTCCACGGGGAAGTACAAAAAAATATGTGGATTGTTAAAGAAAGTTAAAAGTGAGGTTGATAGGATACAAGACTCATGATCAGAATGTCTTGTCCCCAAATAGGCGGTAAAAAGCAATATTACAATACATAGCAATATTTAATATCTTTTTTCAACGGTGGGTATGTGTGACGTCGTCACCGATAGCATTTTAGAGTCCTTAACTTTTATTAAAAATATGCGGGGTTTGCAACACTGTTATTTTTTAGCGTCCAATTAGTACAATTGTAGCATAATAAAAATCTTTACTAACACTTCCAATTTCAATTTTGTTTCAAATAACAGCGCTAGGGACGTAACGTAATCGTGATAAAATTGCGATCGGTAGATGCGAGTACCTAGTGACGTAATACGCAGTGTTTTATCGAGAAAAACTTATTTTTCTTCACTCAGTTCATAAGTTCTGAAATTTACATTCACAGCCAAAATCGTATACTTTACTTTTACTAAAGGGTCACATAACTGGTCCAGAGATCTGTTATTTAAATAAATGATAGGCTTTTTCTGTTCCAAATATTCTAACTTAAGTAGGATTGCGATGAAAAACTTTTTTCTCCCTAATTTATTTTTTTGTATGGCCGGTGTAAAAGCACCTTTCGCTATCGACAAAACAATATCAATGTTGAAATCCCCACAAAGTTTGCTCACTACCAAACAGTACATTAACAAATTGTACAAAACTTAGAAATTTTACTGACGAAACTACTCATTCAAGAAGTCATTCATATTTTTATACTGTTGTATTAGATTTAAAATAAACGTAAATAATAAAACAAAGCATGGTGTTTCATTTTATATCATCATCATTAAATAGTATAAATCCAAGTCGCTAATTCTGTCTTCTTATCCGCTAACTCCTCCGAAATTACGTAACGAATTTTGATGCGGTTTTTGCCATCTTTTAGGTAATTCGTTCATTTAAATTTGTAAATATAGAGAACATCGAAAAAAGTTTCTTTTAGTTAGCCAAAATTCAATGTTTCGTGATCAAGCCGGGCAAAAATACACCATTCCGAAGCGTGGGCGGGTCGCTAGTGTCATATCAAACTAAGGAGTATAATAAACAAAATGAATAGTTATATACTTTATTTATTTTTCAATTAATAATCTCGGTTGATGTTATACAATACATAAAATTAGGCACTTTTAAGTTAACCCAACCCAATGCAAATAAAATTTTGGTCCGATCCTCAAATTAAAATACAATAAACAAGACCTAGGCTATGAGAAACGTACGTTCCGTCATTTATTATATTAGCAAGTACATTTTTGGTTTCTTTTGTGTATAATTGTCAAAAATATATTTTTAGCGGATGATTTTGTTTTTAAATAAAAGCTTAGTACTATTAGCATGACGATTTTGTAATTCAATTATTTTCCCATGTTTCGTGGAACTTCGCTTCGTAGGTATATCTGTTGTTTGACCTTTAGTACTTAACAAGGATTTTATTATAAGCTGTAATCTAAGTGCGTAATTAATACAACGTGTAAATGGGCAGTCAAATAAGTGCAGGATCGGACCTACAGAAAGTGCATAAAACAAAAGTAAACAGTGCACAAAATCAAATATTAATTTACACTACATACATATTTCAGATCACAGATGATAATGATTCAAATCCGAGTATTGGTTTTCTATAGTAAAATGATGTTTTTATTTCGGATTCGTATGAGAAGAAATATCAAAACTTCAAGTCGAACCAAGTTCAACATCTTACTAATAACACCATACGACGTGTTTAATATGTCTTTTAATTACTTTTATATTTTGTGATGATTTAAAAGATTCTTCTTATTAGTAAGTAATAAGACCACTGGCAACGTATATTTCTTTGCGCGGTGAAGTCGTTTCCAAAGTATAAAAGTAGATAACTCATAGCACCAACCAAAAAAATATGAGCTTGTCAAAATAATACAACTTCATTGGAATGGTCTAACAATATACAAATCATATTTATTTATTTTACAAATACAGATTGTTAATTTATGTATAAATAAATGTCAAAATAAAACACACTATATTTTAAGTAGACGTACGAAATACAATAGTTTATAAATAGTTAGAATGCACGTGTAATTATTAATAAATAGAAAGTTGGCAGAGTGGTGTCGTTAATACATTCAAAAGTCGCCTCCGCTGCGCCATGCTATCTTTGCTAACAAAAAACATGTTAACTTGATTAATTGGGGCGCTTCAGGAAAACATTTACTGCAAACGCTTCTAAACGCGAAATAAAGTTCCCATTTAAAAGCGATTTCTGAAAAATGTTTTACTTGGGCAGTAAAGAGTTTCATAAAAACATTCTCCAATGATGTTTAGTAACATGGCGCGCAGACACGACTTGATTAATGTATTTATTTTAAAACAATTGAGAATTCGTTTAATCGTGCACGTTTATGAGCGCATATAATTATTCGACGCTGGAATGACTGTTCTACTCCACATAGTTGGATACAGAAATAATACTTAAAAAGGTAGTTTTGAGACAAATACTAAATTGATGCCTTAAAAGGCAAAATCATTATCTGAAACTAACAGTTTCGAGAGAAAGACCAACGTTTCTGCTTCAAATTTAGTTGATTTAGGCACAGATAATAAATGTTGGTTTCTCCAATATCTATAATTTCAGAACGTTTTCCCAAGTCATTTTTTTATACAATACAATAAAAATGTTGCAAAGCAACTTTGAACTTAGGTAAAATATAATTAGGTATACGTACTTTTTATACAGGGTCTGTCGTAATGAATGGATAACCCGTTACCTACAGTTGATCCGGATGTGGGGCTATAAGAAAATGGTGTCTTCTTGCCAGGGTTGTCACCCATAAGAAAATGCTGTAGACTTTTAAACTTTTTTATAAATTTCGCTATTTTTTTCATTTATTCCGCTGCGATTTCTTCAAATTTTGCTATATTTGAATATATTTTTTTGTATTATACTCCTGAAGACGTGTACTATGTAATTTTAATACAATTTTAGGTGTTATTCACGTTGAACATTATCAAAATTCTCATTTTAAGAAAAACATTTCCAATGTTTTTTCTTTATGTCAACTTTTGATCATCTCCTGTGAAAAAAAAAAGTATGACGTTATAGCTGCCCATAATCTCAATAAATTGTCTAGTATGTGTAGATTCTAAAAATGTATAACGATGTGTACTTTACAAGCAAAATTAAATTACAGGAGCGAGAACACTAATCAAGGTCGGAATTTTTATTTTTCAAGTTATGTTATAAATGGATGTAAAACTTCGTCATAATGATTTTATTCTATCAAGATACTTTGCACAAACACTATCGGGCCACTAATAGGATATTCAGAAGAAAACCCGTTTGTTTTTGGGAAAAAAATAACATTACTCCACGATAATAATGTAATGAAAATGTACAAATGAAAATTGTTGTGCTCTAATAGTTACATGCGAGAAACATGTTGCGACAAGATTATTCGAAATTGAAACGGATTTTAAAAATCGAACAAAGACCGCATTACAAAGAAAAGTGGAAAGAAGTGGAAGGAAATCGTCCTTCCATAAATGCATTGTGCACATGAACACACGGTAATCAGGATGTCGGACATTTGGATATCTTTGCCATTACATACATCGTAAATGTAATGCATGTTCGCGTATTCGGCCGGCGTGTATTGTTGCGGCATGATACACAAACTCCACAAAAACTTTTCCAAAACAACAAGTTCAATCGATAGCACAACAAAATGTCCGTAAATGTGAGTGAAGTCATCAGTATCACCATGTTATCAAGTCCAAATCACAAGGAAAATCAAAGTCCGATATTAGAAAGCAGTAACAAATTGACGAAAATAATGAGAACAAAAGCACATGCGATGTTCAACATTACACTAATGTGATAAGTACCGTTTTCTTTGTAATGCGGTCTTTGTTCGATTTTTAAAATCCGTTTCAATTTCGAATAAACTTGTCGCAACATGTTTCTCGCATGTAACTATTAGAGCACAACAATTTTCATTTGCACATTTTCATTACATTATTATCGTGGAGTAATGTTATTTTTTTCCCAAAAACAACCGGGTTTTCTTCTGAATATCCTATTAGTAGCCCGATAGTGTTTGTGCAAAGTATCTTGATAGAATAAAATCATTATGACGAAGTTTTACAACCATTTATAACATAACTTAAAAAATAAAAATTCCGACCTTGATTAGTGTTCTCGCTCCTGTAACTTAATGTTGCTTGTAAAGTACACATCATTATACCTTTTTAGAATCTGCACATACTAGACAATTTATTGAGATTATGGGCAGCTATAACGTCATACTTTTTTTTTCACAGGAGATGATCAAAAGTTGACATAAAGAAAAAACATTGGAAATGTTTTTCTTAAAATGAGAATTTTGATAATGTTCAACGTGGATAACACCTAAAATTGTATTTAAATTACATAGTACACGTCTTCAGGAGTATAATACAAAAAAAATATACAAATATAGCAAAATTTGAAGAAATCGCAGCGGAATAAATGAAAAAAATAGCGAAATTTATAAAAAAGTTTAAAAGTCTACGCCATTTTCTTATGGGTGACAACCCTGGCAAAAGACACCATTTTCTTATAGCCCCACATCCGGATCAACTGTAGGTAACGGGTTATCCATTCATTACGACAGACCCTGTATATTATACATTCTAGTGGAATCGAGATGGGCTTGATTGTTTGCTTTCGTGGTCACCTGTATGCATCACCAAGAATTATATTCTAGGTGGACTAGGCGGCGCTCCGTCGCGGTCCTGAATCAAGTAAATATACAATTTATATGCAATATTTATTTTTCTCTTAATTAAAAAGTGGATTATGGGAAATGAACATGTTAAAATTTAAAGAATAACGCAGTTGCTGGCATCTATAAAAATAATTTGCAATGTCTGTAAGATTGCAGTTTCTCGCACCTTAACGTAAAATCGGTTTTTAGTCCTATTTCTTTAACATGTATATGTATAACCGATAATTCGAATTCAATTGAATATTCATAGTTGAAAAAAGACAATTAACATATGACCATGATTGAGTTGACCTTTACCTTATATGCTTTTTAACAAACTTTTGCTAATTTCCTAGGTCTTTTCAAGAAGGTATTTTGTTTTTTTGTTCCGGATTAATTTCATAAATAAGTTTTATAGCTATATATAATTATTAAAGCATTTATTTAATTATATTAGTTTTTGATAGTATCTAATAGTCAGAAGTTGCATTAACTACCTCATTGGCTTAGCAGGTACTAGATATTTTAACTCATTAAAGAAACCATAACATTATCATCCTATTGTGTTAATATGCATTTAAAAACAATGAATTATTATTGTTTCACAGGTTTCTTGAATGGATATTAAAAAATATAGGTACTTACTTTGTAGTACAGCAATGAAAATGTTTTACTCCTTATTTATTTTACTAAAGCATAAAAATTGCTATCTGTAACAGTTAATTAAGATAGGCAATGAGTTATGTTCTATTAGCCTACTTGCAAAATGCAAATTTTTCTGTTTATCAGCTCAATTTTGTGCTTGTATGCAAACATTATAACATTTGGATATATTATAAAGTCTTATCACCAAATACATCAAATGCTTGCTTGAACTGTATATATTTGTTTAGGCAAGTATACAATCAGGAAAGTTTTAAATGTTATAAAATATGGATGCTGCAACTTAAGAGATAAATCCAACACAAAAAAGTAAATAGTTGATTCCTTTCAAAATAAGGCCAGGCAGTTTTAATTTTTTTTTTTTACTTTTATAGTGTTGAGTTGAGGTACGAGAAAATAATTTATATGTTCATTGAATGTACACGTTATAATTTTCAAAAAGAGTGCTGGGAGTTTTTTTCCGCCGGCTTTTTTCTCTCGGTCTACGGTTAGGTAAAGTCGAAGTTTGTAACATTGACGTTCATTAAGTATATGTTACATATCTATGATGAATAAAAGAATTTTGATTTTTTGTTTTTTTTTTTTTTGTCCATATTATGTGGCATACCTGCGGATTAGGTGCAGGTTTGGCAGCATCTTGTATCTGGTTCCTGCGTGGGCGCAGTGCGTACATGGCCATTGCCATCGCCATCATCAGGAACATGAAGAGAAAGTTTTGTCCCTCAGCACCGGACTGAGGCTGCAAGCCCGACAGCTCGTCCACACAGTTCACATCCGTACAGTATGACTGTCCCTGACGGAGCTACAAAATACATAGTTAGAAAATATATAATTTAATATAACAAAAGTCTTATATTTAATAACTACTTTCAGGTTACATAATGCAATTTTCATTTGTTATTGAATTTTTTAGCTTGTGTAACAAACTTAAGAACTTGACCATTGAAGCGGTACAGCAGTTACAATTGCTACATTATGCAACAAATGTACAGTTAGTATTTTCTTATCAACCTCCTAAGCAATTTACTACTATACCTATTATTGGTTTGAGATTCATTTTATTGGGCAAAGTTTGAAAATTGAGGGAGCATTTAAGAAATGATTAGAAGAAATCCTCAAGGCATTGCATTAACAAGAAAATTTATGTCACGAAATGTTTACTTTGTTTAAATATGTTTTATAAAAAACTCCAACTCTTAATCAACATGTAGGAAATCCAATTAAAACTATAAAAAATGGTAGCTAGCGATCTTGCGGTAAACGTGTTATTATTTTTTTATCAAAAGTATTCGTACACATGCACAAAGCTACGTGGATATCCTCCCACCAGGCTAACTACAAGGTCGTGCAATATAATGATAACGTACCATGGTAAGGAGCCGCCTCATTGCCAGTTCGTGATTCCAGAGACATTCGCAAGGATCCATTTCGTCACCCATAACTATTTAGAATACACCAAAACAATAGTTAATTGAATCACAGAGGCATCAAACTTTCCATTTGCTCTACTCGACTAGGAACGATAAAGGCCAACAAAACCCTAAATAATGGCTTAGAATAGACATAGACGCAGTCTTATTGCGTTGTTGTTACTTAAATTAGGATCACTGATCTTATCTAATAAATCAGTTTTTATTTTTATTTACAAATAATAATAACAATGATCGCAATCATCTGTCCAATAAAAGAGAAAGTATTTTGTACATCAATATAGTTACCTGGTTTTATATTTCTGAAGTTTAAGCTAAAATTCAACAACTAGAAGTAAAAATACTCAAATTTATGTGCGTTCAGCTGCAGAATTTCTAAATTACAGCTGAATTATTATCAAACACTACGCCTGCAGCGACGACATTTTTACAATTTGCTTGGAATGTTTCGATTGGCTAAAACGTCCTATGTCAACTAGGCCAATGGATGACCATTTTTTTTTTTTTTTTTTTTTAATATTTATTTGGCCTGGATTAAGTTCCTTTAAGCCATATCAACAATAGAGTAACAATTTAACAAAACTTTGAAAGAACATCTTCACTGTCTTCAATCTTCTATGGTTGTCAATGGTTGTCTTGTTTTGGATGTTTTGATTTGATGTCTGTCTTCGTTTGGTTGATAATTCAAATTTTCATAACAGTACTTTTAATAAATATAAATATTGCTTCAAAGCATTTATCGTTGCGTAGAATATCAGTGAGGCGGTGGTGGTGGCGGGAGAGAGGGGCTTCTTTGAGTATTGGTAACAGCTGATCTGCCAATATCAATCTTTCAACTCCAAACTGCTTGCAGGAAAATACTATGTGCTCAAGGTCACCTAAGTCTTGATGGCAGTATTCGCATAAGCTAGAATCTGTTATGGATAATCTATGGAGATGAGCGGGTGTGTTGCAGTGGCCAAATCTTAGTCTATTAATGGTTGATATAAAATCTCGACATTTATACTTCATCTTCCAATACCACGGTCTGACAGGTAAATCTAGTTGTATTGATCTGTACCACTTTCCTTTGGTTTTTCCATCTTGATTCCACATTTCTTTCCAAATTTCCGTTAATTTACAATTTATATCGGCATGAAAATCTGTTATTGGGATCTTAAAATTAGTAATTTCTATATTGTTAATGCCTTCAAAGGCAACTTTATCAGCTATTTGATTTCCTGTTATTCCTTTATGTGAAGGAATCCACATAAAATGCACCTCTATACCTTTAACATACAGTCTATAAACGAGTTCCATTATCTTATGAAGCAGATAGTTATTTTTATAATGAATTTTTATGTTTCTTAGGGATTCTATAAGACTTAAAGAGTCTGTACATATTAAGTAGTGACTAAAATTATTCTTATTGTGCATAATGATATTTATAGCTTCTAAAACTGCATTAGATTCAGCTGTAAATATAGAACAAATATTCGGAATTACAAAGCTTTGTGCAAATTTAGTTTTTGAATCATAAACAGCTGATCTGACATGAGTATTACTTTTGCTGCCATCTGTGTACAAAATATAATAATGTGGATTTGAATTTATAAATGTTAGCATGTCTATATTACAATTTATAGAGTGAGATTTAATTATAATTTGATGGGTTAGGCTATTGTATGAATGATAATAACATGGCCAATGTGTCTGTGTATAAATTAACTTACAATCTTTATGCATTTTCAGGAATATTCTACAGAACTCTAAAGGAGCTCCTCTCAACAATTCATCTACTGTCATTAATGTTTCTGGGATTTGAAGCTGTGGAACAAGGTTTGGTACAACTTGTGTAAATAGTTTAGTATTATTAGAAGCCAAGAGTTTTACACAATATCGTTCAGAAAGAAAGATTCTTCTCAAAATTAATGGCATAATTTGGGTTTCCACTTCCATAGCTCGAATGGGAGTTGAACACATTGCTCCAGAAATTATCCTAAGAGCCTTATTTTGAATTATATCTAGTCTATGTGTATAGGGACTATTTAAATAAGCTAATGTACTAAAATCAAAGTGACTTCTAACAAGAGATTTATATAATATTGTCAAAATTTTTGGGTCAGCACCCCAAGACACACCAGCTAGACATCTTAAAATATTAAGAGCTTTCAGAGCATTAGAAGAGATATATTTTATATGTTCTTCAAACTTTAGTTTTTTATCAATGATAACACCTAGGAATTTGTGTTGATTTACTAATGGTATAGTCTGGTTGTCGTAAATGACACGAGGTATAGAAAACATATCTCCAATGATCATCACCTCACTTTTCAATGCATTAATTTTCAGATTCAATTGGTTATAGTACATTTTTAAGCTTTCTAAAGCTGAATTAATGACATTGATAGCTATGGACATGTTTTTATTAGATGTGTATAAAACCAGATCATCAGCAAACTGGAGAATTTTTACATCTATAATATTTACATACTTGGAAATCTCACTAGTATATAAATTATAAATCAGCGGGGAAAGAGTTGCTCCTTGCATTGTACCTTTAGAAGCAATGTTAGGTCCATGGATAATGTTATTATGCTTGACATAAAATAATCTGTTGTTAAGGAATTTATACAACCATTCAGCCACTGCTCCTGGAATGCCTATTCTTGTTAGGATATTTACTAAGATACCAGGGTCAACACTGTCAAAAGCCCCCTGTACATCTAGAAATACACAAACAGAATTTAATTTTGAATTTCTTGCTTTTTTCAGGTCATGAATGAGAGAGATAAAACTATCAGCACAGCTTCGGCCTCTGCGGAAGCCATTTTGAACATCCGGGATTAAATTATTGGATTCTATATAATAGTCAAGTCTATTTTTCAACATGTTTTCAAAAATTTTTCCTAGACAAGATGCAAGTGAAATTGGACGGTAAGAATTTGCTAGTAAAGGATCTTTATTTGGTTTAAGTATTGGTATAATACACTGTGTTTTCCATGACTCTGGGATTAATTTATATTGCCAAAGGCTATTTAATATCTGAAGAAATAATTGCTGAATAGATTCATCAAGGTGTTGAATTAGTATATATGGAAATTCATCGAGACCAGGAGTTGTATTCTTTCTAGATTTAAGGGATATGACAAATTCTGACCATGAGAAAGGATCTAGTAGAAATTTAGCTTTTGGGTCTCCGCATCTATGAAAATTGTCAACAAAATGATCAGTGTTAATTAAATTACTTTGATCAGAGAGCTTGGTTATGAATGGTTGTATAAACTCGTCTCCAAATGATTTATTATTAGTTTTAATATTTTTGAATCTCTTAATAAGGTTCCAAATCCTACTAATAGGGGTAGTTCTATTAAAACTGGTACAAAAGTTATTCCAACCAATTTTCTTTTGTTCAGAAATAACTCGTTTTTTCTTTGCATCAGCCTTTTTATATTCATAATAATTTTCAATTAATGGATTATTTCTGTATTGTTTCAGAGCTTTGTATGATGCTACTACAGCTTCCTCACATGTAGCATTCCACCACGGCGCTGGTGGCCTACTCTTAAAACTATTATTCTTGACAAACTTTGGAACCACCATTTCTTTTAATTCTTGGAGACAACAACAGAAAGCATTGTATGATACCAATGGATTTTCTTCATCAATAGGTAAATTATTAAAAACAGAAACAGATGTTTTTTTATACTTTGTCCAATCAGTTTTATGATATAAAAATCTGTCAGTAGGTGGATTCATTTGATATTTTTCTATTTTTATTGCTATACTAGTGATTGTGGGATAGTGATAACTTCCCATAGTGTCATCATGGACACTCCATTCACAGTGTGGAGCTATACTTCCACTTACAAAAGTAATATCAATAGCAGATGGGTTATGTGAAGGATAATTAATAGTTGTAAACCTACCATCATTAAGGATGCACAGATCATTTTTATCTATTACATTATATATGTCCTGTCCTCTACCTTTGGTGGATACACAACCAAATGCAATGTGATGTGCGTTGAAGTCCCCACTAACAAATATTGGTTTGGGTAATTGTTTAATAATTTTGTCTAATTTGGAAATATTAATTCTAGAAGATCCTCCTGTCCTGGGAGGGGGGCAATATACACATAAAATTGTTATATTGCCTAACTCTGTTGGTAAACTTATAGCAATGCATTGAATGTCTTCATAAAAAGGTGTAATTAATAGACTATATTTAATTTGGGATCTAATAAGTATTGCTACTCCATTATGTTTATTTTGTGCATTTTTGACATGTATGTGATAGTTTGGGATTCTAAAGTTTTGATTATCTTTGAGCCAGGTTTCATTAAGTAAGCATATATCTATATTCTCATCACTTAAAAATTTAATTAATAATTGTTTTTTGCTGTTGGCGCTTTGAATGTTATATTGTGCAATTCTTAATGTTGATATATTATTATTGTTGGAGTTTGAACCCATTATTCTGACAGATTTTTAATTAATGCTTCCTTGATAAATGCTGATGTTACCGGAACATCATCATTTTTGTTACCTAACTGGACAATGGTTTGTACTAGAGCCTTTAATACATTACTGTTCTCAATAATTTCGGTTATGAGATTTTTTTTTGACTACTTCTGGTTTTTCAATATTACTTTCTCTTTTGTTGTTAATTCTCGGGGTTTCTTGATGATCTTTTTTTTTATAAACAGAGGTACGCTCCAATGGCGGAAAATTCTCATCATATAATTTTGAGTTAGTTGCAGCTGCATATGTTATTTTATTCTTTTTCTCTAACATTTTCTTTATTTTGACAGGACACGATCGCGACACTGCCAGATGACCTCCACCACAGTTGATGCAGCAGAGTGCATCTGGAGACTCACATACTTTGTACGAGTGTTCACCGGCACAAGAGCTGCACCTCTGTTTACCGTTACAGACTTTTGCTGAGTGATTAAACTTAAGACATTTAAAGCATTGTTGGAGAGGAGGGACATAATCGAATACTCTATAAGAATAGAGATCATAGTGTACATTTTCGGGTAATGAATTAGCTAAAAACGTAACAGACACTGTTTGTAATGGAACTCGCTGTGATCCCACCTTCTTAGTAAATCGTCGTACTGCTACTATTTCATTGAGTGAAGATAGCTTTATGTAGAGATCCTTATTTGAAATGTTTGTTGGAACGAAGCGAATAATCCCTATACATTCTATTTGAGCTGCTGGTATGTACGCTCTCATTTTATGTTTTTCAAGAAAAGTGGTATTGTTTATAAAATTGTTAGCTGTATTGTATTGTTTAAATGTAACTGCTATTTTCAATGCGTTTATCCTAGTAATTGCAACCACACCCTTAATCTCTGATGAAAATATATGATTCAGATAAACAGGACTTTTATTTCCTAGTCTCTCGTTTTCTTGCGTGACATAGACCTTGAATACACTAATACCCGAGTGTTCAGGGTATAGTCTTTTATAATTTGGCTTAATAAATGGTTTTTCCTCACCCGATGCTCCAGTAGCGTCCGGAGTTAAGGTAGGTTCCACCACCTCCACGGTTCTTTTTCTTGTTTTCGGATTTCGGGGGCCCTCTTCAGGGCCTCCTTCATTCCCATCCATTATGGGGAAAGTAAATATTTGCTTTTAACTAATTGAAATCTCATCAATTAACTTTAAATTATTTAATTTTATAGACGGAAAAAATATTCAACAACTTTTTTGAATTCCCGCCACAGGATCGTAATGGATGACCAATCACAGTTATGGGGTTACCGAATTAAAAGTATGATATAAATAAAAAGTTAGATATTGCGGTTGCGGTTGCGTTAATTAAATTAATTATTTCAAAGATCACAATATAAAAATCTCTCTAAAGATTTATCATTATATTTATATATTTTTATTAAAAAAAATTGCCTTTATGGCACGTCATATGTAGAGCATTTTGCAATTGACATTTCTGCCATTACGGCACCCTACATAAAATGGCGATTCGGAGGGAAATTTGAATAAAATATGAATATTATTTACAGATAGAATATTTTACTGATTTAGATATACCCGGTATGTAAGTCATGTAGTTAACTATTTAAATTAACTTATTCGTGAAAAAATATACTAAGTGTAAGGTTGGAGTACAAAAAAAAATACAATAAATAATATACATATTAGTAGGTACAAGGGGCGAATTGGATGCGCCACACGGGGGTAGCTAAAATGCGGTATAAATCGGTTTAAAACTTTAAACCAAGCAAAGAACCGTGCGTCACGATTGAGGCCTGACGGACAGAAAAATGCAAAGTTCAGCTTAAACCTTTTGAACTGTACGTTAATAAATAATATGTAGTGGGTTGCCTAAAAATAACAGTTTAGACAATGGTACATATAAAAAATAACATTTTGGTTTTTGTTTTAAAAATTTCGCTGTAGCACTTATTAGACTAATGACATACAAATTTAAAGTATGGAGTCCTTGCTTTAGTGTATGACAACAAAATAATTTGGGTGTACCGCCTCAGATCCCAGAATCTGATTCAATTGGAACTTTGGTAGTAGAGACTGTGGCAATAACTACAGCCCTTTCTCAATACTTCCTACAATGTCAAATATATGTAATCTCTAAAAAACAACAGACGCGGTCCAAGACAGCAAGTCCAGATAATAAGTTCTCGTGATAATTAAAATAAAACAATGGCAATATTTACGGATCTTGCCAAAACATTAGCGGTCCCTGTACCAATTCTAATTAACAAACTCGAAAGGTCTGCGATGAGGAGACTCCAGCTGTGACTTTTTTAAGACTTTCTTCACAATTTAACAGAATAGGTACCTACCTATGTCCTATTAAATGATCTCATCAGCAAAGTGGAGCTGGTATCTTAGTATCTCCAGGGAGTGTTTTAGGACAAACTCTTTTTCTAATTAACATAAATGACCTATATGAAATCCAACTGCCTTATTTCAATATTATAATCTTCGCTGACGATACAGTACTGGTTGGGAGATTCTTTGGAGGAAGTTCGTACGTACGGTTTACCGTAACAAGAGTCTCAACTAGGTAAGAGACTGGTTAAAGAAGAACATGACACACTTAATTTTGGCAAAACAAAGCGTAAGTAGTTATAAGGTTCTCCTTAAAGCTATTATCTAATGCTTCGTCGCATTAATGATAAACCTCACCGAAGCAGTTTACTTTGCACTGTACCTACCTATAAGTCGATTCTCCCAATTCACATCATATCCTGGGAAGGTGCGCCAAAAACCCAGCTTTTCAAAATTGAAAGATCTCAACGAGCACACAGCAGACACGAATTTTACCTCCTCATTGTACCTAAAACTTGGGCGAAATGTATTTACTAAGTATAAGTTACCTACTTATTTAAAACTTGATAATAATAATTATTAAACTGATACCAGCTAGTTGTTCCCGTCGATATTCATTACCAACATCAAATTCTTAATTGTTGTATCCACTTATTCCGGTAGCCTTTAAGAAAATAACACTTTATACTTTATACTAATTTAAAAATAAAAACTTATAGTTAATAAATAATACCTAAAATCAACTAAAACAATGAACTAAGTAAGTTTTCTTTTACCTAATTGAATATAATTACTGACTAGGAATAATAGGTATAAAAAGTAAGATTACAAATGGATGATACTTTTTGCGTCGAATCGCGCATCCACTGTAAAAATCTAAATAAGTAGGTACCTAAGTAGTTCTCTGAATAAAAAATCAGATACAATCATTGCGCGCCATAATCAATTCAAATGCCAAACATATATCTAACTATTAATATTAAGTTGAAGCGGTAAACTTCGTAAATTATTATGATGACACATAATCAATTAAGAAATTGTTTTGTTTTGTCAACTATTTTCATAACCCAACATGTTTTAATGTAACTTCTTACATTTACGCGATCATTATCACTTGAAATTAAACTCATTTTAACGGCTATACAAAATCTGCAGTCTGTGAACATTCCATGGATAAGCCTAACCCATTATCTAAGATTTGATACCGTTGAAATCCTAGCAAAAGAGAAACATTTTATTCCTAGGTTGGTAAGAGAAACTATTGAAATTAAAAAACGGAAGATAGGTGAAGTTGAGAGTTTTTTTTTACCCCAAGTTTTTTTTCTAGTTTGAATATTAATTCAAACGTTTTTTTAATAGATTTAAGGTGGTTTGAAAATATACAAAGAAATATTGGCTAAAACTACTTAAATTGGATTAAATCAATCTTGCCGTATTTGCCTAATTGAGTAATAAAAATCCGAATACCATTTTACCACATTGATAAAATTAGTAGGGTTTGAAATCGGCAACTACTTACTGCCATGTTTTTTGTGCGTGTGGTCTAATAAAACAGTTAGCAGGTCTTGCTCTATCACTAAGTAGGGTAGAGCTAATTACATAGGAAGTTGATTGTTCGTTAAAGAAAAAAAATGCTTAGTTATTATATCAATGAGTAATTTTGTTTGAATTTACATAACTTATTGAAACCCCACCACAAGTGAATGCTATATTAAGCCCTTGTCTTAGAAAAACATGGTTCATAAGTATACACTTCATTTACCTATTCAAATTAAATTGAACTTGTAGGTACCTATAAATATCTCTTTTGTGCTATCCATCTACAAAGCTACTTATTACTCGTCGTAGTTATATGAAGCACAATTATATCTGTGTCTATTTTGTATGCCCTAGTTATGACATGAATTTGACTGAGTGGCGTGGGCGTGTCCCCTTGAGTCCCGCCTACTGGCTGACAATGGGCGGGATGAGCTATTTCTTGCACTCGTAAAAACATTGATCTGGGAAAGTAGAAAATTTTAACATAAAAATAAAGCTAAAGCTTGAAAAAGGGATATAAAATTAGTCAGAAGTCATAAATGGAATATCCGCTTTGTCTGAAATACTGCAATCTTTGAAGAAAAAGAACAAAACGTGCAGGTTTCTCGAGAAGTAAATATTGCCGTGTGATTTAATACTCTAGGTTGCTCTAGAAAGTTCTAGAACCTTCGCGAACGCTTTCCAGCATTTCCCTGTGATTCAAGTGTGGAGTGTCTGCTGCGCATGCGTGTCCCAGGAGGCGTGTGTCCGAAGTGCCGCCTCCTGGAGCCCGCAGCGTCGTCGTCATTCTGCGCCGGGCGGCCGCGCTGTCATGGCGCGTCGACTGCGCCCACCGAGCCCCACGTAAGTACTCGTATTACAACTTTTTTCGTGGTTAACCTTAGGCTATGTTCCATAATTTATTATTTTTATTGGGATCAAAAAAATTCTTCAAGAAATGGTAAAATGTCGTTGGAATAAAAATTTGAATTTTACAATAATTTATCTTTTATAAAACAAGATTAGTATGTTCAATATAAATTGCTTTAATGTTTTTTAAGTATGCCTTAAAAATGATTAAAAAACCTAGTAATTCATTTAAAATACAAAATTAATCTATAAGATCCTCACTGGTTGTTAACAATTTCGTACACAATCCGTAACGCTACGAGTTTCGTAGCGCGTAGTATGTACGCGTAGTATTTATGTAGTTTTTGCAGCTAAAAATATTCTTATTTTTAAAAGTTAAAGAATGTGTGACAAATAATGTGTTTTAATGCGCGACCAAAGTTTAAAATAATGTGTTTGTACATAAAAAATGTAGCCGATTTTAGGAAATTGAATTTTAGGGCAATAAAAACAAAAAAAAGGTAATATATGAATATCCAACCATTTACCATAGCCATGTTCAGAGTTCAAGGTTGGATGGCTAATATCGTAGTATCTAAATCGTAAAGTTATAATTTTTTTATAAAAGTAAAGTATGTAGGAGAACGTTGCATTTCCGAATAAAAGGTATTTTTTATTGCAGACTGGTACATAGATACACATAGCCAAGTATACCGATGTTTGGATTTGGCTGGTTAAAAGAAATGCTTAATTTTTTTTAACTAATATAATGTCAATAAATTATTGATATAATACGCCGATTACGTGATATAAAAAAGAATCCACTCCTCAAATCATTACTTACATTAATTGTTTTACCTCATTTAATGACGGTAGGCAATATCTTATTCAGTGGAAACTTTTAACTTAGATCTATCAAACTGTTTTTTTAATTTTACTTATACTTTCGTTTCATTATCAATTTCTTGGGGTTCTGAAAGAATTAACAAAAAAAATGAATATTTACATTTTACTTCTATATTCCAATGTTTAAATAAAATGAATAAAAAACAAGACATGAGACAAATATTTTCTTTATTTAAAGGTCAATCAAACAGCGTTTTTTTTATTTCCTCAATAATTTTACTTCACACAGAAGTTTTTAAAAAACTCTATTTATGGCTCTTATTAAACCTAGGTGGTTTAAAAAGGGCCGAATTAAAATCAAGTTTTATAAGCCTTTATTAGTAGTAACCAAACGTTTATTTATTTATTTATTTTACAATTCTTGTACATACACACAATAAAAATATTCATAACACAAACATAGAGAGAAATGTTAGCACAATGGTGCTGCTTATCTCATAATGAGATTTCTACCAGCAGACCTTCAGTGGAGAGTTTGATGGAGAACAATAATTAGTGTAGTGTACCTACTTTATAAATTAACTGATAATATGTACTTACATACATCAATTTACAAAACATGAAATATACCTAACATACAACAATATAATTTGCTACTTATACATACTTCTATGTTATAAATATTTAATACATACACATACTTACTAATATAAATACTTTACATATAAACATTAATTTACATAGACCCAATATAAACAGAGAATTATAATTGCGAAAAATAAAATTCTCTTACAAGACGCTTAAAGTGTCCGATGGTTTTGCATTCGCGAATGGTATGTGGGAGAGAATTCCAGAGCCTAATAGCATGAACAGTGAAAGAGAAGGAGAAAAAGTCAGTCTTATGAGAAGGCATATAAAGGTTTGCGCGTGTTATCGCCCGACAATCTTCATCTTGGGAGTGGATAAAATGAAAACGCTCACGCAAATAGGAGGGGGAGGAAGGGTTGTGTAGGATGTTGAACAGGAGGAAAAGGATACGTGTGTTCCTGCGAGAACGGATTGGAAGCCAACGGAGCTGCTTCCGATACTCAGAGACATGATCGTACTTACGCAGATTAAAAATGAAGCGGATGCAAAGGTTTTGCAAACGCTCCAATCTGTTTAGCAGATCTTCCGTGGCATCCAAATAACAGGAATCAGCGTAATCAATTATAGGTTGGATAAGGGATTGGGCAAGGATTATTTTGGTTTTAAAGGGGAGGAAATATTGAAGGATTTTTAAGGAGTGATAGGAATAATGAACTTTCCTGCTAATCTCATCAACATTTGCACTCCAGTCAAGGTGAGAATCAAAAATAATACCCAGGTTTTTGGCAGAGTCGGTGTATGGGATAGGAGAGTCATCGAAGGTAATCTGTGGTAAAGATGAGACATCCAAACGAGCACGCATGCTTCTACTGCCTATTAGCATTGCTTTAGATTTGTGGGGGTTAACCACAAACCCAAAGGATTTAGTCCAGTGGTTAAGGCATCTAAGGTTATCATTAATAAAGTTGATACCTGATGCTGCGTCGGTAACTGGAAAATGGTGATAAATCTGAAGGTCATCAGCGTAAAGGTGATATTTGGCACTGATAACTTTAGAAATAGTATTGATAAAAATAGAAAATAGAAGGGGGGATAGGACTCCTCCTTGTGGCACACCTGCTTCGACATCACACCAATCAGAATAAGCATCGTCGAGATGGACACGTTGCAAGCGACCCCGAAGATAGGAACTAAACCACGGTAAGGTAAGAGGAGAGAACGTTTTCTCTTTTGAGTTATGTTAATTATAGTTTTTAGTACAATTATATTTTCAACAAATCCTAATTAAAAAAAAAAATCTGTGGGCCATATAAGCATAACGTAACAAAAAAATGCATTAAAAAGTAAAAACAAATAAAAATAAAAAATACTCATGTGGTAAAGAAATGGGATCTTAACAACATTTAAATGTTTAATAAAAGCAAAGAAATGTAAACCATTTATTTTAAACAAAAAAATTATGTGACCCTTAGACGAATGAAATCTAACGGTATGAATTCTATACATTAACTTATGATGACAAACTTAAACTATGAAAACAAAAATATAGACCTTTTTCAAACCGCCGTTATTAAATTAAAAGGAAGAAAATGTGCAAAATGATTGTCCGTGTATTAGTAAAACTATAGACATTTCCTAAGCGGCCCTGTTAAACTAACTTCTCAGTGGCCCATATAAGCCAATGTGAATAAAGTGATATTTTTAGATTTAAAATTGTTATATATCAGTATAGCGGTTAAAACTACCTTTATTAAGTATCAAAAATCACTATTCGTTCAAAATATAAAAAATCACAACTATTACAAACATTAGGCAATTATTTCGAACATTTCGTCACTTTTGCGGAGAGATTTTAATTATCGAGTGACATAGACAAAATGGAGCTTCGTATGATCGTAGGTCCGCGGAATTAAGCTTTTCTATTGGTCCTTTATTGCGAAAGCGCAATTTTATAATTAGGCTGAAAGTGTGTTTTTTTTTACTGGCCCTTGCAAAACGCCGGCTCTTCTTACCCGCAGGTACCTTATGTTAAAATATGCACTTGAATTGGTGCCCGAGTTGCTAAACCTTTATTTTTTACTATTGGTTTAATTACTAATTTCTTATAGGTTTCCAAAAGAATTAACAATAATTGCATATTGAATTGGTACCAATCAAACTAAGATCCCGGTGCAAAATCAGTTCTCGCCTTCCCCAAACAAGCATTTTGAAAAGGTGATTCTTCCTGGGGGTCTACTGGGACTTGATGGTCGTATTGTGCATCTTATCAAAATCGCGAGATTGGTACCGAGACTTACGACTTTTAAAACGATATTTCCTGTCGTTACGATTATCGTCTTAACACCTTACCGGGACTTGTGTCGTCGCCTAGTTAAACTGTTTAGTTTGACTGTTAATTTCGTCAAATTTTCGTGATAAAGTGCCGGTAAGGCATTCCATCAAGTTCGTGCGTACTTCGGTCGCCCGGATACGATTTCGATTGTAAAGTCCCGGTAGATCTGGATAACTAAGAAACTTACGTGGTACTCAATAGCATCAAATAGATCTCGCCGCTGAATAAACAACCGAATTTATTAAGCACTAGTGGCCGCCCGCGACTCCGTTCGCGTGGAAGTCGGTTTCCCGAGGGAATGAGAAGTTTTCCCGCGGTAAAAAGTTCCCTATGTCCTTTCCCAAGTTCAGTTCTTTCTTCGTACCAAATTTCATCAAAATCGGTCCAGTGGTTTAGGCGTGAAAGCGTAACAGACAGACAGACAGAGAGACAGACAGACAGAGAGAGTTACTTTCGCATTTATAATATTAGTAGGGATTAATGTAGTCAAATGTAAATTAATTATATTATAATTACAGACATTATTTTACAAGTGCAGATATAATGCCCAATACATCCATACATACCTACTCACAAACTTCCACATTTATATTATTAGTAGGATTACTTAGTAGGATTTTTTTATTTTATCCTACAGTATAAGGATATCTTAACGATTATAAATGACTTTCGATATTTTGCCTCGCAGAAATCGTCAAAATATATTTTTTCTGGTTTTATCAAAAAAAACTACATCTTAGGTAATTTTGCAAATTTGAAGCCTTCCAATGCCCCACGACTCGCATAAATCGTCAGGTTTAAGAAACACTAATTTACAACATGTAATTACCTACATAACCTCAATCTGTCAGATTATTCTTTTAAATATTTCTAATCAGTGACTTTTATTTTTCCCACATTCTTACCCGCGACGCGACCCTATTATGCAGATAAATGGCTCATACTGCTAGAGGTATTTAGCAGGGTGTAATATATCCCTTTTATGTTATTATCCCCTTTTATATTATAGCCCCTTATTATCTGCAGCGATCGGGTTAATCCCCAAATGCCCTAGAACTCCTAACTAAAAGTATTACCTTCTAATAATTTTATTTTTAGAATTCCCCCAAATATCTAGTTACTTTGTTTAATTGAATACTTTTATCAATAATTTTTTACTTTTCGCAAAATCAAGATATTTATTTGAACGGTTTCTACTGTCCCTACGTCCAAAATGACATATCGTTTTATTAATCCTCAACAACTTTAATATTATTCATAATAGGAACATATTTATTTTTTACAATAGGCATGATGACTGTGAATAAAATACACAAAAATTATGCTACCATCTAATGAAACGTAAATAAAATATTAGAAAACAATAAGTTATTATTATAATTAATGCGACAATAATTAATATTTTTTAAAAATAAGTCTACAAAATACGACAGTCCGCCATGATATTCTAAAAGCCAAATTACGTCACGTTAGAGTAAACAAGTGATCCTAACCTATGTTTTCTTTTTCATCTCGTATGTTTTTCGGATTTTATTTACGATCTACCTGTTTTCAGTGTTCAGTTTTATTTCTTGAGCGTTTTGGTTTAATAACGTAACTCATGGAACTTGGAATATGGAAGAACGTTTGTGCTTGCACTGTGTTTACTCTAACGTGACATCACAATCGACGCCATGACACTTAGGAGCGTTTTGGTGGGAATTCTTAAACATAAAATTTTTTAATTTATTTTTTTCATATAAATCAGGCTTTTTTTCCCGAAATATGATATTCTTTACAATAAGTATATATTTCTGAATATGATACAACAGTTTTTCAAAATCTGTCATCATGCCTATTGCTTATATTAATTGATTAACAGGAATCATGTAGATTTTGTCAGAAAAATCAACACTTACATAAATATTTAAGTACATAGTATTAAATGATGATCAAGAAAAAATTCACGAGTCATGACACGAGTCGTATGGACTAAGTGACATACACAGCCATCAACATAACAAAAATGATAAAATAAGAGATAACAATAAAAATTAATTTCACAATTCGCGAACAAATTTTTTGGTACGGTTTGGCAAATCAGCACAGCCTGCGTGAACCCAACGACTGCACCGCCTGCACCACCACCACCCCTCACCAGGGTTTGAACGTGAGGAGAGATCGTTGCAGTAAATACAGGCTCAATCATCTTCTTCGTCTTCTTGATCAGATCACTCTTCACCTGAGTCATCATCAATATAAAGAGACTTAGTAACTGCTTATTTCCTTTTACGAGTTAGTTTTTCAGCTGCAATCTCATTATGTCGTTTCGAAGAATAATCTTGTTGCAGTGACAATAATGTTTTAAATTCGACGCGATTCTCGAAAATAAAATGCTTTGCTATATAAAATTATGGGACAATAAAATAACAAAAGAAAATAACCGAAAAACAAAAAACAAATGACCACAAACACATTTCTTTCCAACCTCGATCCTCGCATCCGTTCTGTATTTTAGACGGCTCTCAAAAGTTCAATGGTATATTTCCAGTGTAGGTGCTTTTTGGTGAAGAACTTATGACAGTTTAAACCACGCAGTTTTTTAAATATCACTAATTTGTCGTTTTGTCCGTAATTGTCATTTTGGCCGTACTTCCCCTATATACTCGTACAAACTTAAAATTTTATGAGCATGTTAAATCTCTAGGAATTTCTTGAAAATTCTATAAATATCACTTCGAAAGAATTTAAAGAGAGATAGAGATATGTCGTTAGACAACTAGAATACAACTGAAACATGGCATCCTCGCTGTGTACCAAAGTGCATATCTTAGAAAGCTAATTATTAGAGAGGCAAACTATGCATTTCTGAATCTGTTTAAAAAAAAACGTGTTTTTCATTTTCGCAATTGAAGCACCGGATAACGATTATTTAGTTTCAATGCTTTTAATCTAAGACTGTTGCAACGAGACTCTATTTTTGTATTTTTGGGACTGGGAATGGGACTTCATGAATCTCGGTTTTTGACGCCGCTAAGCAAGGTTATCACAAGTTGCAAACTGTCTAAAATCGGCTCTTCTTACCTCAGATATAGCTAAAACAAATTTCATTTGCTTCGCTATTAACAGACGCACGCTTCCCCCCAAAAACATTACATATTCACATCACACTACATCAACTATAATTTAAATAAAAAAAAAAAAAAAAAAAAAAAAAAACTACACTAATTTTGAACACTGTAAAGGTCTGACCGCACCCAGATTTTTCGAAGCGATTTTTAGGCGATTTTTATAAGCCTGTTAATAATTTTGCATTCTGAATTACCTATACTCAGTACGCACCGCAGATAACATGCGTACGATAAGTTTATTTTAATTCCCTGCTGAGACGCACGACTGAAATGAACCTATGAACTAAATTTTTAATTGATCTAATACTAGCTTTTGCCCGCTTTTCACTTTTTTCAATTTCGGAGTATAAGCTCGTTATATAATCTATGTTATTATACATACCTATAAACCTTCTTGAATCACTCTTTTAAAAAAACCGCAATCTTTAAAACTTCGCAAAATCCGTTGCGTAGTTTTAAAGATTTAAGCATACATAGGGAAATAAGTACAAAGAAAGCGACTTTGTTTTATACTATGTAGTGACTAAACGCTCGTTACAGACAAATCAAAAGATGTTTGAAAATCCATGTTTCTTCTTTTTTTGAGACTATACAAAACATTCGGGAAATAAATTGCACCGCATTTTAATACTGCGGATACTTGCATAAGATTACATGTAATACAGAATTGCGAAAAATAGCCTCGCGGTGAGAAGCCTCTATGCGGCGGGCGGGCCCTTAGTGTGTAATGATCGAATTTGTTAAGTCCACATTTGGGGTAATACTCGATCATCGACTGTCATGGCACCCATAAGAAGATTCTTAGCAAGAAGCAGTGGCGGATTTACAGATTTGCCGCCCATAGGCTTTTAATTTTTGCCGCCCCTATGAAATTTAATGCCCTCGTTTGCAACTTCATTACGCTTCTGCTGGTAACCTGTTAAAACCTCGAATTTCATTTACCCGAATCTTAAAACCCCGAAAACGTTTGGTAGAACTTTTAAAAGACAGATTTACTGAATGTCATTTTTTTTAAATTCCTTTTTTTATTTCCCAGATGAATCAATTTCCAGGTGAACTAAAACCAAATTTTCAAAAAATATTTTTTTGTTACCCATATTCTCATAATCCAGATAATAGCTATGCCAGATTCTCAGAATACTTTTTTTTGTTTCCCTTCGTACCATTTTCCAAATAAACGAATACCAAATTTTCATAATATTTATATTTAGTTCCCATACAATCATATTCCTGATAAACTATTGCCAGATTTTTATATTCCCACACAATGGTGTTTCAGCTTAAGTATTGCAATGGGAGCCGCTCCTTTTGCATAACGTCGATTGTCCCAAAATCGTTCGTCATACATAATTTGTCATAATCATCAAAAAGGATAACACTTATGTCGCAAAATTTATCCTTTGCATAACTTTTAAATGGCAAAACAGTCTATAGGCATATTATTCTTTAGCATAATGTATAAAATTCCCAATTTCAATTGGCATAACATCCTCATCATCAGTCCTAAAATGCTTTATCTTGATTTGGTTTGTCATAACTACTTATAGGAAAAGCTAATTTTATTTGGCATGTTTTAGGTCGACCAAATTATTAAAATTATAATTTACAATTTTGGGTATGCGCTGTTTGTTCATGTATTAAAATAATAGGTACGACGACGAGCGTAGCAAGGAGGAGTTTGAGGTTGAATGGTGACCACACAGTGCGCAAGCCGAGCGAGCGAAGCGAGCGTACCGCGGCAGCGGTCGGCGAAGCGCCAAAACCGAAGTTCTTTTCTAAAAGTAGAGAGCCATTTAAAATAATACTAGGATTAAGTTGTTCTAGATATCGTTTATTTGAATTTAAAGAATCTTGATTTTAAAAATCTAGATATTGTTTGTCTGGATATCAATTAACTGGATTTCAAAAATTGGTGTTTTAAAAATCTGGCTTTTGTGCATATGGATATCGGTTATCTAGATTTCGCGCATTTAGATTTCGTGTGTCTGGAACTCATTCGTCTGGATTTTAAAACGTCGTGCAAATGAATAAATGGGCAAATGAAATTCAGAGTTGCGATTATATGGCAAACAAAACTTCGAAATTCTAAAAAACGGGATTATGAAAAAATGTCCAAACGTTTTCTGGATTATGAAATTCGGAATATTAAAATTCGGGATTAAGATAGGTAACCCGCTTCTGCTACATAGGTACTTTTTCTTTAAGCAGAAGTTGTAAAATACCGTCAATTTTTATTACCTGTGATAAATAAAGTTTTTTATCTATTTTTCACTAAATATCAAGACTAAATCTCGGGATATTAAGGCCAAACTACAAATATAAAAACGCAAATGGTCCAAAACCCATAGTTGATAACTTCCGAAAAATATATTTAGACGAGGTTAAAAGAAATCTTAATCAGATAATTTGTAGGACGTATTAATGAATAGAAGACATCTTTGTTAAAATTCTGAAGTGAAATTATATGTCTGTGATATTGAATCGCCAAAGAAAAATGGTGGCCAAAAAAGTAACGCCCAAAATTATTTTGGTGCCACGTGTTGAGATGAACTTGAAAACCCCTCACGATTTTGCATAGTTTTTAAGTTATGATTTTGTTAAAGATTTTTGTCAAAACTGCTACTTGAAAAATTTGGCCAATGTCTAAAAAAAAGTAAAAAGTATTTTTTATTTTGGTTTTATTCTAACTCTTTTCGCACTGAGTATTTATGCATAAATTAATCAGCCTAATGAAATTAATGGAAGTTGCGAAGTTACAAAAAAGTTAAATTTAAGTTGAGAAATTAAAATGGGAAACAATAAGTCAAGCCATAGAGTTTTTTTTTGACCAAATGATGATGAACTGCTAATTTTATATAATAAGCAACAGGAAAATAAGATAGCTCCTTATGAAATAATTCGTATTCTTTACATCGCCTTATATATTACCACCTAATTTTTCTCAGCCAAAGATTTTACAACTCATCATCAGCTTACGGTTTGGTGCTTTAACATTTTTTTATTGATTCATCGGACTGATTTAATACTTTAGTGGATAAAAACCATAAGGGTAAGTAAGATTAGATAAGTGAGGCGCATTGCGACGAGCGTGTTAGGTTAATATTAACACTGCATGCGCGATCCGAGCGAGCAAAGCGAGCGAAGTGCGGCAGCTTCCGGCGAAATGCCAAAAATCTACTTGCCGTTAAAAAGTCATGAACTAGGTGGCATTTATTATTAATTATATTATTTAATATAAACTTATTTACTGAGTAATAAAATTAGAAGCTGACTGAACTACTCTTTTGTGTTTTTTGCATGCATATTATAAATGTTGGTGCTAAGAAATAACCACCATGCTGAGTTGTCTTTCGAGTGGCTAAGATACGATTATTTAGAACGTATTGATTGTGGCTGACTTTTTCAGCTTCAGTTCAGTTATTTAGAAGGCGATGTGGATTTTTAGTTGCCGAAAATTCTATTAAAAGATATCGTATCAATTACTACAAAATTGAAATATGTTAAGTAAGTAAGTTATCATTTGATTTTTCAACATGATATTAAAATTTTAAAGAGGTATTAATTTTAATGTTATAAATACTACTAATGTTATAATACGGAGACCCGCGTTCCTTTTTCCAGTATTTATAACATTAAAATCAATAAATTACCATTTTTAAATGCAAAACTAAAATTAAAATCTCAATTTTAAAGAGGTAATTACCAAGTAGTAGGTAGCTTTTGAAAGAAATTGCGTTTGACTCTTAGCTTTCATAATATTAATAATAACCATCTACACACGTATACGCTTTTTTTCTCTGAATCCAGCCGTCAAACAATAAGGTGTTTTTTTTTTTGTAAAAAAGTTTCTTTTGTTTATCCCGAAAACTTACCCAAAAAAAGCTTGATCAGCTCAGTAAATACCTCATTCAATTTTTTATTTTTATTGGTAACTTACTTAACAAAATTTCTCAAATTCGCAGTTGAATTTTGCAAGAAAACTATGATCCTAACTCGAAAACTACGCCAAACCATAAGAACAAGAAAGTTAATCATAAGAACATTCATAGAGGTGTTTCAGGAATCACTCAGCACTAAGAGTATCATAAATTTTTTACACGTCACTTTTCTAGTCACCGTTTTAACTTTATAACAGTATCCACTGTATTGAGAAAAGGTGCTCGTGAAAGTTGATAGTCGCAGTTTTTGGCTCAACATTTTTGGCAGATGTTGCTATTATCATAGTGTCAATAACATAAGAGCCTTATAAAAGTGTGGTTAATTCAGGACTGTCAAAAATGCTGCTACACCATGACTGTAATAGCCACTACCGCATGCGAACGTGTAAAGTTTTTCGTTTTTCAACATCAAATTCATGGACTGTGTCGGCGTATAAAAAAAGGTTTGGATTTGCACCGTTTATCTATGCCCTAACTACTTTAGCAAGACTTTATCATAAGAAAGAAAAAACAAATCCAATCAAAAACGATCAAATCAAAATACGGGCAAATCTGCCGCCCCCTAGAATCTGCCTAACAAAACAAATCCAACAAGATATTAAATTACTTTAATTTGGAATATTATAATAACTAATGTTAATAATTTGAGATAAATGACACTCCAAACGACTTGCATTATTAATTTATAAAATCTTAAGATTATTTTCTCAATTAATGTTTTCGATCAAATAAAAAAAAGGGAAATCTGCCGCCCCCTAGAATCTGTCCCCCTAGAAATCCATCACTGGCAAGAAGCACTTAGGTTTTTAATAAAAATGAGGCACGTTACATCTTAAGATCACCTAAAGATTATTTATATCGCATTGCCACAACCAGTTGTGAGTTACTGTATTTCTAAATGGGATGGTGCCACCAAAACTAAATTTCTAGAAGCAGAAAGAGCCCAAAGATGCTAGATTAAAACGTTTTTTTCCAAACAATTCACATTTCATACTGACGTACTTCATATCTGATGGCCATTATATAGTGTTACTTAGAAAATTATACCTACATAATCAATTCGGTACTCAAAATTAACAAAACTTTACCTCACATAATTATAGTCCACGTTAGTCAAAGAAAACGTAAAGTAAACTTGTAGAACTATCTTTGCCACCTTTCACGCCCACCCTGCCTATCTTTACAATAAGCTTTACAAAAGTTACGAAATATATAATCTACATTTCTATGAAACGAAACGGAAACAAAAACCCATTCAGAAACTTGATGATTTCGGCTATGGCGAATTAAAGGACCTTTTGTTTAAAAACATATCTAATTCAATCATGTCTATTTGTGCTTACACACACACCTTACACACGCACACTCACACACATACACAAACACACACATACTCACACACAGACACACACACACTCACACACCAAATGTAGTTTTTATCCATACTTTTATTAGAATAGTTTACCTTATGTTTGTCTCTGGAACAAAACGTTAAGAATCAATGTAATATCTTCTCTTAGGAAGAGGGTAATAAGTACTGGCCACAGAACATTGTAAACCGGATTTTCAACAAAATTATCACTTCCGCGGTTTCAGTCACGTTAATTTAGAAAAAAAATAGCCAATTTTAGGATCATCACGCTACGATCACGCTACATAAAGTATTTTTTACCTGTTTTTTGCAACATTTTTCGTTGCTGCTTCGCTCATATTAGTCGTAGCATGATGTTTGTAGCCTTTCTCAATAAATGAACTATTCAACACTTAAATATTATTTCAATTCAAACTAGAAGTTCCCAAAGTAGCACGTTCAAACAAACAAAACATTGCAGCTTTATTATATAAGTATTGATTGCAATGTACGTTTCCGTACATGCAACATGGACACTTAACCGGACATACGTCGCTCGAGGCCGTTTTCCAATTTGCGCGTAGTGGCTCGATGACGGCAGATTTTTGGGAAGCCGTGCGGTGCCGGTGACAGCCACTCCGCCGCCTGCGCCGTTCCTGTCGCACAGATTGAGAGCCGGCAGGGCTGACACAAATTACGAGAAATTAAAGAGGTTATGAAAAATGAGTTACGTTTACCACGTGAGTGGCAATGCAGTTGTAGCAGCTGTTATGAAAATAACAATAGTTTCACAAACGAGTACAGACGAATATACAAGAAAATGTGTTAAGAAAGTTCTCGCACCTAAGTGAAAGTTCTTAATATCAAGGAGTAAGATTTACAAAGTTTAGTAACTATTATCAGCATGTAACAGAGTTTTTGATGTTTTTAGTTTGCTATCACAAATTATATAATCATCCTAGCAACTTGTAACTTTTACGCACTTGGAACTTTACGTAACCGTTCCAATCAAGTTCTAAAACTCTGAGTCGTAGCCCGGTGAATTGAGTTACACTTATGATGGATGTAATAATTCAATTGCGGAGAACAAATTAAGGCTTGGTACGTCGTGTGGCAGCCCTGGTCACGTCGAGCGGTCACTCTCGAGCCTCCTCCGTCACATTATGACCGCCGTCGCTAATGGAGAGCACACCGCTCACCGTTATTTCTGGCCATTAATTAACCCCTGACAAGCTAAAGGTTAAGCACGGTTTTTGTTGACGGTGTTTTGATGAATTGGATACGGTGGCGATACCGTTTTTAGATTGTTACAGCGACTTACTAAATAAAAAATACAGACTTACAGAGTAAATTCTTTGAATATTATAAGTTGGCTATAATTATGAGCAGCCAAGATTCTTTTACTCAAATATATTGTAAAAGGTGTCGTAAGTAGAAACCAAGCCAATTGGAATACTAAAGATCAAAAAACGAATTTTCACATCTTCCAAGCACGGCTTTCTTTTTCTAGGAAATTAAAGCAGTAGTTTATTAAGTTTCACCTTGACTTGGTTCATTTATTCCGCGGCTTTGCTCTTCGTGAGCCCAAATCACTTCCTGACAATGTAGCTTTCTACCGTTAAAAGAATTATCAAAACCAGTTGTTGAATCTACCCGTTATTACATCTTACATCCAAACTTTGCAACTTCAAATAATACTAACAACGATTTACTAAAAAATCCTTATTTCCTATCCTTAATCTTCTCTTAATCTTTAATCTTTAAACTGGTTGTTGTCGACGCAGGTTGTGGTGGCTAGAGGCCCTGCAGTAGGATGGCCGTGAAGACTCCCACGCCGGTCGCGGGCGAGCGCGAGACATGGGGCAAGAAGGTGGACTTCCTGCTGTCGGTCATCGGGTTCGCCGTCGACCTCGCCAACGTGTGGCGCTTCCCCTACCTCTGCTACAAGAATGGCGGCGGTGAGTTTCATTCGATTAAGGTTCGAGGACTATTGGTAGCGCGGAATATGGGGTAAGTTCAAGTATAAGTAAGGAGAATGATGGTAGGTACCTGAGCTATGAACAGCAAGCAGATGGGCATTTTATGGTATACGATTACCATTGTTTGTATATGCTTTAATACAACATAAAGATAAATAGGTTCTGAACAGAAAAAAAGAAGACTGTATTAACGCCTTATTGTCCCTAATGTAGAGTTCGTCCAACTGCGCTTAAAGCAAAAATCTGTAGATTAAAATTATTTGAAAAACAAATTTAACATCAAAACTATACCTACCCTACAGTTGTAGTCTATTCAGCTTCCCAAGTGCATGGTGAATAGCTTCGGTTAGAGCCACTTGTGAACTTAATTGACTCCCGACCGCCGCGTCAAGCCTTCACGGAGCGTTGACTGGGACTATTTACAAAACTTATTTTAAAATTGATTTAATTTGAAGTTAGTGTTGAATGTTTTAAAATTAATTAAAATGGTAGATGATTGATTTGTTTTTTTTTTTATTTAGTTTAAATTATGCATTATTTAGCTTTACATTGCGTAAATATCAGTCCCTCATTCTTTATAATTGTGGAAATTATGATAATTTTGTGTTTCAATCATCATTTTTGTTTCAAATTAAGTGATGTTAGACTAATTGACTATCTATCTAACGATTTGACGTCTTACTAACTAAACCAAAAGAATAAAACAGTACACGATCGTAGGCATCTACTGAGTTACGATCAAGCGGTACTCTTTGAAACTTTGTCATGACTCCGGAAAATCATTAGCTAACTCCCGGCTTTAGTTTCAAAGTGCGGTATCTTGCTGTAACCGAGGGCTTACTACATAATAGACGGTTTACAATCGTGCCTTGAGGAGGCTTGAGTGTCGGCTCGAGTGGCTGTACTCAGGTACACACCTACAGGATCTCTGTCTAGGCGTAATTGAAGGCTAGCTTACTGTAAGGCACTGAAATCTTATAACTGAAATTACTTCTCTAAACTTATTTGTGCCTTAATATATTTTCAAAGTAAAGATTTGCGCGCCTGTGTACCTACTTTTAAACTTTTTCGGCGGCAGATCAAACCTTTACAAGAAGATATTGACATCGTAAACTCTTTGTTTAAAACTTATTTTTCTTTGTATTTTATCTTGACCGCTTTTCAATAACTTATCAAATTTCAAAACTAGAACAAGAAGACCCGTGTTATCGTACCGGAAATTAGCCGCTACCCGCAAATACCACCGGAACTTTGGAGCCGGAAGCTAGTCAAATTAGTTCTGTACTATGATCTCCTTTCTACGGCTGTCGTGGGCAGTGTTGTGTTGGTATTTGATTCAATAAACACACAGAGCAAACTTCATAATAGTCTAGTAAAATTAGACATAATGTTGTTTGTCGCTACTTTGGTATATATTATGGCAATATGGCTAAAAATACTAAAAAAGGATTGAGTTTTAATTAAAAAAGATATTGATATTATTGATATTGAAATATTCGTCACCACTTTTGAACTAACTCGGTTTTTACGTTGTAAACTGGGCCGCACATTACCATCCTCTCGGAAGTGTGGAATATAGTTAAGTCTAACGTTAGCTATTTGCTAACTGAATCAAACTTTCCGTACATATAAAAGGAGGTGAAGTTTCTACGTAATTGCATCCTGGCGCTTTGATGTGCCACCCTTTGCCGACCAAGAGGCAGTAATTGACAATCTGGGCGCCCTTTGCCTCCGAAACTTCGTTATACATCGCCGTGCAAAACGTTCTGATCATAATACGAGGGTACAATAATAAGGTAATGGAAGACGAGGTCATCTATCGAGTGGAAATCGAATTAACAACGGCGATCGGCGATGGAAAATTACCGTAGTCAATTAACAAGCAGGGCGCTTTAATATATTAGGAAGGAACTAATCAACGTGTGAAAACTTGAAAAGTTGTTTCATGAGTTTTAGATTTAAAGAGTGTAAGTTTTAAAATTACTTGAATTATTTGAACAAAATCCTATTTAAAATCAGTAGCGTTTTGTAGCGTACAGACAGAGCTAGACTAAGCAAGTGTTAGTTTACTTCCAAGGTTCAATTTTTAATAGTATTTCAGATTAACTCGGCAGTAAAATATTTTCGCGTTTAAGAACGTGACGTCCATGAATAAATGTATTGTAAAATAACTTTATTTTTATTTTTAATTACAACTAATTGGTAATGAAGCTTTTACCCTTTAAGGCTGTTAATGCAAATACCAATAAACTATCCACGGAACAGTAACCCCAAAACTCCGCTATATTTCAATAAGCGATTGTACAAGTGTCTGTAAGATTTAATACCGGCCGGCGATAAGGAGCGTAATACCAATAATACCCAATCAGGCGCATTCTCCCGGGACCAGGATCCTATTATCTGGAGTCCGACATCTTGGAGCGATCCCCGACTGGATCTAGGGCTTATATTCCTGTGCCAGCTGATTTGATTTCGATTGAAATGGATTTCATTTTGAATGCTACTTTTAGGACGGTATTTTAAAGAATTGTTTATTTTTAACCAGTTGTAAATTTGTGTATATAAAAATAAAGGTAATATTTTTGAGGGAATAAATGTAATATAGAACAAAATGTTGTCATATTTTATTTAGGGGGAAGATAATAATCGGAGGGCACTCAACACTCCCGACTTTATCCAACCTGTTGCTTGAAGCAATAAAGAAAATCCCCTTTATACCTCACATAAGATGATACCGTATTTATTGTATTGTCTGGGAAATAATACAATTTATGGCGTTTTTATTTTATTTGCCGACACATAAAGAAGCTGGAAACTGAGAAACATTTGAGTAAAAGTAACAGATAGATGGAGTTAAAATTGGATCTACGCAACCGGAACAAAGTCGTTTATCAATTGTAGCAGTAATCACGTTAATTAGATAAACCGTGCGTGTGTTTTCTAAACCGTAGTTTTATGTTTAATGAATAATACTGTTAAAATACGCAAAGTGTTAAGTAGGTACTGAAAAAAATATAAAAATAAAACTGCCTACGGCGTAGCCTAGTCCGTAGCAGTCTACGAACTTCGTAGCTTAATGTAAAATCTTTTAGAAATGGCGTCTTTGTCGAAGACGTCTTCTTGTCTTTACAGAGTGAGCAAGCGGGTGTCTTAAAAGGGCAATTACTGAACAATTTGCGTCTCTCCAGGGGCCGATATGAAATTATTGGCGAGATCGCGAGCAATCACGGATTGTGAACGCTCGGGGAAATGAGCTGAACAATTCTTTGTGCTATAAGAGGATTTGAGGCAGCCACTTTATCGAAACAAAAGTTTACAATGAAATCTTAACGTTCCGTTTTTAAGATATAAGATATATAAGACTCAAATATAAAAAATATGGGTAGTTAAAGAAGTAAAAAAGTTGTAAAAAATACACTTTTGTTTTTATTGTGTACATTTAAAATTAACTAATCTAACACTTTAATTTTAAACACCGATCCCGATCCTTAACAAATGCTTGCTTAATTTCGTACCTATAATAGTTTAATAGTTAAAAGTTAAGTTAGCGTACTGATTCAAAATCAATTGGACTCTAGTATATAATAGTAATAGTGACCCGCCCACGCTTCGCAGTGGTGTAATTTTGGCCGACTTGGCCACGAAACTTTCAATTTTGTCTTATTTAAAAGTACTTTTTACAAATTTTGTTTACTTATAAATTTAAGTGAATAAATTACCTAAAAGATCGCGACTATAACATTAAACACAAAACGACAAACACACAAACAGACAATTAGCAACTTGGATTTATATTATATAATGATAATGATGATGATAATGATGATAACGAAGAGCAAGCATACTTTCTTTATATCCCTATCTCATCAGCGAATCCCGTATCTAATTGATGTTGAACCCCAGGCGCGTTCCTGGTGCCGTACTGCATCATGCTGGTGGTGGGCGGCATCCCGCTGTTCTACATGGAGCTGGCGCTGGGGCAGTTCCACCGCAAGGGCGCCATCACCTGCTGGGGGCGCCTCGTGCCGCTCTTCAAGGGTAAGATATAGCGTCGCTGCGCGTGCGAGTGCGCGTAAAAGCAACTTGTAAAGACCGCGTTTTTGCTATTTTTATGATCTTTTAGGAGGAAGAAAAACTTAAGCCAATAGGCGTTTAGAGTCGTCTGGCACGAAATTAATTTTTTTCGCGATTTGCAGTTCCGCGGTATTTACAAACTGCTCTTACGCGGGTTCGCACGCGCAGCGACGATAGGTTACTATGTACACGCATGATTCGATAGCATGCAACATGCGTACAGAGAATATTAAGAAAAACCTTGTGATGAGAAGATGTGTATCTTCATCCACATCCATCCCTATCTCCATTCATATCTCTATGTCTATTCAGTGTCTGATGCTTTTAATTGTTGAATTAAATTGAACAGTGTCCAGTATGAAAATCTGAAATAGAGAACTTTGAATGAAATCTTTTTGGCACGGTGTGTAAGATTACTTATCGACGTTCTTTTAACTAACTTCGGAAAATAACATATAACACTCTAAGATTACAAGTCCATCTGCGTTTTTTTTATTTTATATCGTGGTTATGGAGAGATTATTACTTTAGCTAAGACGTTTAAATCTCATTAATAACATAAGTAATACTTAAAAAAATTGAAAACTTCAGTAATATATTTTCAACACATTTTCAAAAGTTTTTACACAACCAAGATGACGACGTACCCAGACATCGTTGGTTTAATTCCATCGAATGTATTTAGTAGTGAAGTGGTCTGTGCGGATACGTGGGCACTCGGCAATCTTGACTTATTGCCCGCATTCACTCGAGGGCACTACATTACGTATGCACCGCAGGGATTGACGCTCATCTTTTGTTATTTATTCTATGAGATATTCGCAGTGAAGAGTAGGTACCAACACTTTAGATGAACTAAGATACGATTGCAGTTTCAGTTGGATAGATTGGGAAGTTATAATATTTGGTGTAGGTTTTTTGGTTTGATTTAAAAATGATATTTACTGACACCTTACATTATGTTTTAGTTAGAAAGTTTTAAATGTTAACACTATTTGCGAAAAAACCCGCATATCAATAAAATTCAAAGTAGGTTAATAACTTTTCTGATAGATATCACCTTTTGATTAACTACTCAATCAACTTTTATTTGGAATATTAGTTTGTTCCGCCTGCAATAATTTAACACTGTACAAATTTATTAAAAAGCTCGTTGTTCCCTTTTTAGCTAGTTATTAATTCGGTAAAATGATAAGTCTATGAGCTCTATAAAAACTTTACTTTTTCTTCGCAAAAAGTACTTATCCAAATACATATTTCCTCTCCAACGAAATCCCTTCCAGTTCCATATGGAGCGCGAAATCCCGGCGCCCTCGCACTTAACACCCGTAATTGACACAATTCCCGGGACTCCCCTAAGTGCTCCATACGCTCGCAGACTAGATTTGTGAGATTCTGACTTATGCCGCGACTCCATTCCTTGGCAGTCACGTCCTCACTTGAGTGGGGCCGGCGATATGATTTTAAAAGTGGAATAAAATTGGTAATGGACTGGAAAGGTTCGAATGGCCGCCATTGTGCTCGGGAATTATTGCAAATCGTTTTTCAAGACTATGGAACTTTGTTTCTTTCTGCGACTTTACATTCTAACTACGTGAAAAAAGATTTTAGCGAGATTTTGACTTTGATAAATAAGTTAAATGCAGATAAGATTCTTACCGACCGACCTTGCCACAAACTTTTTTGAGCTGCGGAAGTTGAAAAAAATGTAACAGTTACCTGCATTTATAGAGACGCCAGTACCTAACTTGCACTTTCATAAAATTCGATAGCTCAAAATTATTTAATTCAAGAAATACTACTAAATACTAAAGTCTCCATTAATTTAGTTTTGGGAAATAAAAAGAAACATTAAACCAATTATAGTTTCAAAACTCCCGAGACATCTCTCCAGGTATCGGGTACGCGGTGGTGCTGATCGCGTTCTACGTGGACTTCTACTACAACGTGATCATCGCGTGGGCGCTGCGGTTCTTCTTCGCGTCGTTCACCACCATGCTGCCGTGGACCAACTGCGACAACGAGTGGAACACGCCCAACTGCAGGCCTGTGAGTACTGGAGGTTCAGGTTGAGGGGAATTTGGTTTTGCCATTGTGATGGCCAAACCTGTTGATGGTAAATAGCAAACAGGGCAAATCGTATTTTATCACGCGTGAATGTTGAAGTTAATCCAATAACGTTCCTTAACAAAGCAAACAGTTATTGAGAAACTAATTCAAAACCAATTAAAAGCTTTACCTACCTTTCTTTAATCAAGCGTGCTTCTACTTGTTTACGTAATTTATTGCTACTTTAATTAGACTTCAACAAAATTATTGTCTCTAGTTTGAAGTGAATACGGAATTCCCCGCCAATCGTTCCCGCAATGACTCGCACATCGGCTCGCCGCAAACCACGCCCTTCTTCACTTCCGCCGCCTCCGAATACTTCAAGTAAGTTGCCGGGCCTTTGTCAAGTCAATGAAAATCAGTGGACAAAAAAAAAATATATACTTAGATGAATAGAATTTAAATTTGTGTTTGAACATTTTAGCCGTGCAATTTTGGAATTACATGGCAGTGAAGGGCTGCATGATCTGGGACCCATCAAATGGGATATGGCGCTTTGCTTGTTTGTCGTATACATCATCTGCTACTTCTCACTCTGGAAGGGTATTAGTACTTCAGGAAAGGTATAAAGAAGCCCTTGCGGTTCCGTTTTACTTCATAAATTATATTTTTAATTTAAAATACTAAATTATTTCAATCTTTTTGTTCACTAAAAAGGTCTATATTTTCAGGTTGTTTGGTTCACTGCACTGTTTCCCTATGCCGTACTTTTAATTCTTTTTGTACGAGGCATTACATTACCTGGCTCGGCAACAGGCATTCAGTACTATTTGAGTCCTAACTTTGAAGCTATCACACAACCACAGGTGACACATCTAGACAATAAAATATCCATATAATGATTAACCCACATTGATATATGTATTACTCCGGAGTAATATATCAATGGATTAATCAGTTCGTTACTATGCATTTTAATTTTAGGTTTGGGTGGACGCGGCAACTCAAGTGTTCTTTTCTTTGGGTCCTGGTTTTGGTGTTCTCCTGGCTTACGCATCTTACAACAAATATCACAACAACGTTTACAAGTACTGTTCTATCTTCCACTACATATTAAACCTTTTAATCATACATGAGAGTTCATTATCATTGGTTTTTAGGGACGCCATTCTTACCAGCGTGATCAACTCTTGCACCTCCTTTATCGCTGGTTTCGTCATCTTCAGCGTGTTGGGATACATGGCGCATGCTTCCAGGAGGGAAATTAAAGATGTGGCAACAGAAGGTCCTGGACTAGTGTTCGTTGTGTATCCAGCTGCAATCGCGACCATGCCAGGATCCACGTTCTGGGCGTTGATATTCTTTATGATGCTGCTTACACTTGGATTGGATAGTTCGGTATAAAGTTAAAAGAACGACACTAGTTACGAACTGATACAAGGAAACTAAGACGTATTATTTTGTTTCAGTTTGGTGGTTCTGAAGCTATAATCACGGCTCTTTCCGATGAATTCCCTCCTATTGGTCGTCATCGTGAGATTTTCGTCGCATGTCTATTTACTCTGTACTTCTTCGTGGGATTGACTTCATGCACAAAAGGTGGATTTTACTTCTTCCAACTACTGGACCGATACGCGGCGGGTTATTCAATGTTAGTTGCGGTGTTCTTCGAAGCTATTGCTGTTTCTTGGATATATGGTGAGTTGTGCTGATGCCAAAATGAAAAAGCATTGAGTGGCTTTCATCATGGGGCAACTTTTTATAATATAAAAACAGATTATTTCAAAATGATATGCGATTTTAGGCACTGAAAGGTTTTGCGAGGACATCCGCGACATGATCGGTTTCCGACCCGGCCTATACTGGCGAATTTGTTGGCGTTTCGCCGCCCCGGCCTTCTTACTATTCATCACTGTTTACGGCCTGTTGGACCAAGAACCGCTGGAGTATGAGGGCTACGTGTATCCGTGGTGGGCTAATGCGATTGGCTGGGGTATAGCAGGATCGAGCGTTATGTGCATTCCTGTGGTGGCGATCTATAAAATCCTGACAACGAAAGGCACCTTCTGTGAGGTTTGTATGTTGTTTGTTTTGCGCAAGGTGTGTGTAATGCAATTATCGTATTAAAGAAGTCAAGTTTAAAAAAAAACTTTGTTTGCAAGTCCATGATGCTTAGTGATTGTGTAAAACAAAGGTAGGATCTGCTGTCTAAAAGTGCATGCATTTACAATTAACTAATTTCTCACCAACTCTAGCGTCTACGTATCCTCACGACACCATACGCAGACACCCTGGCTCGCGTCACGGTTCACAACGGCATGGTAGTGTCAGAGAGCGGCGGAGTACGACTCGCTTCCAACCTTCACACTCCAACCACACCGACACAGCCAACCCAGGTCCTGCCTTCAGCACCGGCTATGGTCTGAGCTAAGCTTTCCTTCGACATCTACTACGTGTAATGTCGATAGTAAGATAGTTACCTATATAATTATCTTACGTTGAATGTCAGAAATGGAGGTTAAGGCGGGAAATTGAAGTTGACGTTTGGCGGGTAATTTTGGCGGACGAAGTTTGATGAAGAAAAGCTTGTATTTAAATAATACGATAAATACTATTTAAAATTTATAATATGTACCTAATTAGCTAATGTTAGTAGAAATATTAATTTAGATTAGTGATTGGTCTTAAGAAGGTTTCCGTGATGCTCATGATGTACCTTACTAAAGTTACGCATTTTGTGCTTTATGAGCATACGGACATAATGTTTTATTCCAATAATAAATAGTATAATGTTAAGTAAAGTGTGTAGGTATAATGCATCATCTGAATGTAGGCATTAGATGTCAACGTATGATTAATCATTCATCGTAGGATTATAGTTTATTGCTAAGAGCTAATTCAGAAAACCGTCGATGTATTAGGCGTAGAATAGATAAATAATTTTACAATGTAGATAAGTAGCTATATTTTGCAATAAAGCTATGAGGTTGATGCTGGAACAATTTATAATAATAATAAAATGCAGTCGTGCATTATGTATTTGTTTTGATATAACAACATTATCGTGAAATAGAATTATTTTGCATTTATGCCGTACAACCTTATGCTTTGGTAGTTAATATTAGATAAGTATATATAATTGTAAATGAACTGTGAGACGTGTATCATGATGCATTAATAGTTAAGGGTTAACAAACAACCGGGATGGTATGTAATACAAATAGTTTACATAAATAAACATATAATCAGTATAGGCATATGTATTGAAATAACCATTAAATATTTGACGTTACTGTAAGGTTTCTTGATGACGAAATTGTCATAAGAGTAGTACCATAGCAGTAGAAGTAGCAAATGTAGGTTAGAGGTAGATTTAGTAGTGTTTTGGTCAAGACATCTTAAAATATATTGACTGTATTTAGTAGGTGTAGGTATAAGTGGAAAACAAATGCTGTGTAGATAATAGAACGTAGAATTATAAGTCAACAATATATGTGTATCATACTTATATACAATTACGTAATACCTATATAGATGTGTAGGATAGTATATGTGTCTATAATAACAAGTTCATATACCCACGTTATCTTTGTGTCAGTTTTGCTCTTATAACTGTTATTAATATCTCTAAATGTTGTGCGTAGTTGTTGATGTATATGTTAACCGGTGCTCCATTTTTAAATTGTACCTATCTTGGATTGATTATCATGAAAGGTTTGAAAAAGATAAATATTCATCACTTCGTCCTGGGCAATGCGGACTGATGAATTTTATCAATGTTTAGTTTGGAATGGAATAGTATCTGGAACTTGATAAATTAATCAAGAGCTTCCTCCTAGGATAGAGTGCGTTGTACTCCACACACACTACATTTAACATTCTTTCAAATACCTCTTTGTGTAGATGTAGCGTTTAAATAAATACTTACATACAGTTTAGTTTAAGTACCTAAATCAAATATTCGGTGTTTTTTAACTTAATATCCAAATATAATCTATTTTCTAGAGCATTTAGCTGTTAGCTTTTATTGTATACCTTACTATCACATATAACTGTTTAAATAATTAGTAAATCAACTGTCATACCAGCCATTATGACTGTTGATTTTTACCTGTTAGAATAAATTTGTTTATAATAACTGTAAAATATTGTTTTATTTCATGAACCCTATAATACTTAGTTATAAGGTGTCTACATAGTAAGGCGAGGTATATCAATGGGATTTTTTGACTATTTCTAGGTAAGTAGGTAAGTTTTTTTTTTGTTAAAATTTCAATAAGTATATAAATCAATCAAAGCGTAAAAATAATATTATTAATCATACATAGTCTTCAAATCGTGATAAGTCAGCCTGCAGTTATATATAATCATGCTCAGTCTTTATCTGCCTGTAAATTTTCATATCGTCCGCATACATAATGAACTGAGAATTTAGAAAACAGCTTTTGATGTTATTAGTAAACGGGAGAAAGAGCAGTGGACCGAGCAAGGAGCCCTGGGGAATTCCTGAGGGAAATCACTCCAGGCAGACGTGTATCCACCAAATACTACTGCTTGACATCTATTTATAACGTAAGGTGTAGTTGGTGAGAGGTGAACTATCTAACTAAACAGATCGTCATGTATGCCGGATTTATAAAGCTTTGCCAGAAGCAGTTGATGGTCAATACGATCAAAACATTTGCTGTAATCAGTAAACACAGCGTCAACCGGACCCCCTGCGAGAAAAATGCAAGGCTTCGAGATGGGTCTGTAATTCTGCACATCATTTCGTCTGCCATTTTCATTTCATCTATCGGCGAAATAAAGGCAACTTCCAAATACTCGGTAGTATGATAAACACCGAGCGCACTTTACAATAATTTTAAATATTCTCTTTGAATAGTTTGATGAGTGGCTGTGGTACCTACCAGGGAGGAAATACTGAGGAAGAAGTGAGTTTCTTTGGAATGAAAGTATCACAGAGCTGAAATTAAACTCATTTAAACGGGTTTTACGCGTTTATTTTATTATTTTTGATTTTCCGACGTTTCGGCGTTTTTGCAAATGCCGTGGTCACGGGTAGACTACCGTACTACTACTACTAAAACCCGTTAAAATGAGTTTGATTTCAAGTAATAATAATCGCGTAAATCTAAGAAGTTATAGCACGGAGCTGGTATAGCAAATTATAGAAATACGCAATCGCCTCATTCATTTTTTACTAGCCAAAACCGCTTTCCATTCGACTTTGCTAAGCCACAAATTTATTTTATCTCAGTTAGCCTGATAACAAACAAAATTTAAACGTGTTTTATATCTCCGACATGCCCGAGGGATGAAGTTAGCCATCCCCGTAAGACCAATCAACATAAGTAAAGTTGAAATCACCCGCCACAAGAAAAAAAACCCTTTATTATTTATTTTTTGCATCAGGTAACACTCTTATTCTTATCCGGAACAGTCAGTCAGAAAGTCAAGAATTGTGGTGGACCAAAATTTAAATTTAGCGCAAACGTTTGTAGACATATAGACGACTGTTAGAATAGGTTTTGTTTGAACGAGTCATTCCAATATTTACGCACCCAGACTATCTCAGAAGTTACGTTGAGTGTTCAATTCGAACTTATATCTAGAGCGTTATGTAAAATTTGCACTGTTGTCACTTCTGTCATTTTTTACATTCAAGTATAGTAGGTATTAACAATGAAAACCTTGCAGAATGCATATAGAAATTGTTTTGTTAGCTTTAGGTTTTTTGTCCATTTAAATAAAAAAGCTAAAAGAAACAGACGCACAAAAGCACGTTACCACTACCTTTTTAAAGTTTTGAATATAATTCTTAAATATGATAGATAAAAAGCATGACCTCAAACAAAAGGCAAATACTGTGCAGAACATAATTTATGAAATGATTGCATGGAATTCCATCTCTTTACCCAGAGTAATTAAATAACTACTAAAATATTGAAAGTGCCATCGAAAGTGGGTAAGCAAAATAGAGATCTAGTAGAATTGATCGTAATAATACTGTGCAAGCTTTTTGTCCACAGCTTTGTACATATTCACTTAAATAAGAAGAACTTATTTTAAAGTCAAGGTGCTCTTACGAACCGTATTATTTTTATTCGTAATAAGGTAATCGTCTTCATGGCTGATGCATGTAGGGGTGTCCCGTGACATCTTTTTTTTATTTTTTGATTTTATGCTTTTGACAATGTATAAGAGATTAGTTTTTACTCCTACGTACAATAAAGTAATTTCATTTCATTTCACTTCTTTCTTCATTCGTGTGTTAAATATGCACTTTTAAACAAATATTCATTTAGTAATACGATGAATACAACACAAAATGTATTTACTCTCTCTGTACCGTCATTGTCAGCAAACGATGCACACATACAAAATATTGAGGACCAGCTGATTGCTTGCACAAACGCGCTGAAAGCTAAATATGTACCGTATTAAATTAAGTGTCAGTGTCAGTGTCGGGCAGGCAGATGTCAAATCAACAAGCAGTCTAGCAATTTTGAGGTTGTGTCGTTGTTTGTAAGGGAAAACCTTATTAAACCTGCATATCGCATTAAATACTGATAAAACATGGAAAACCATGTACAAGATAGTTCTGGTGCATCTAAAACCATATTCGATTCTATAGCCCAGGGTGACCTTACAGAATTCAAGAATATTTTAGCTCAGCACAAAGGTGATGTCGATTTCTTTGACGAAAATGGGATGACTGCCCTCCAGCATGCCGCATATAAGGGCAACAAGGACATGGTGCAATTGTTACTTGATAGGGTATGTAATTTAATTTATAATGTCTTGCGTGTTTGATATGTTGATTGGCCTTGCATTGTTATCGGATAAAACACTTTAATTACAGGGCGCCGATGTGGATTCAGGAAAACACGAGTATAATTACTCGGCTCTTCATTTTGGTGCACTATCTGGAAATTCAGAAGTTTGCAAATTGCTTTTGGATGCTGGCGCTAAACCTTCTACTGTAAACTCTGTTGGACGAACTGCATCACAGATGGCAGCATTTGTTGGGAACCACCACACTGTAGCCACCATCAATAATTATGTGCCTCGCAATGAAATCTCGTATTACTCAACTCCTCGAGGACAACAAACAGAACCAACATTACCCCCTTTTCTAGTAGACTCAGTCCATAAATTTGTTCTCGGCGTCAATTGCCATCCTGTTAGAATTGCTCTCAACTTGCAACATATACCTGGTCTTTTAGAAAATGCTGATAAAGTTAGCAAAACACTAGAACTCTCCTGTAAAAAAGAGATGGAGAAAGGCAGTGACACTAATGAAGTGATAGCATTTAAATATCACTACCTGTCCTATGTTGTAAAAGAGATTTATAATATAAAAGATAAGAATAATGCAAAGGAAGACAACAAACATGATGTCATTGAGACATTCTGTAAAAAATTACTAAAGCCAGGCAAAGATGGATCTTCTCTAGATTTAATGGACAATTTCTTGAAAGATTGTGTAAGAGAGTTCCCCTTCCGAGCTTGTATGACTTTCCAGCAAATGGTGCAATCTCTGACGAGCAACTATGCTCCAACAGCGTTGTCTGTTATAAGTTGTACAATAAACGGACAAAGAGGATTTGTTGATTCTATTCCATACTGCAGTACTTGTGGTGAAGAAAAACCTGCCAAGAAGTGCTCCAAATGTAAAACAGTGCAGTACTGTGACCGAGAATGTCAGAGACTGCATTGGTTTGTGCACAAGAAGGCGTGCAACCGTGAGACTAGTACTCCGGCACCAACTACCAAGGTCAACGTTGATGCCAATGAGTTGAGTTCAGAACTCAAAAACCTCCTAGCAGGATAGAAAAGCTTTAAATCTGCTTCAATACACAGACGGCGAATCAAATGTTCAATAAACCATAATAGTTCAATTCAAATAAAAAATAATTATAAAGAGTTTTCTTGATGTTGTCTTGTCAGATTTTAAATTTTCTACATGTTGTAGTGGCTTTAATTATATTGTAACAATGTGTTTGTTAAATGTCTCTATTATTCTTGAGAAGTGCTATGTTCATCATATGTTTACACATTTAAGTGTCGTAAAAATTTCATTTACAACCATTATAGTAAAATGTAAAATAAACCAAAAAAACAAGCAAAGTTCTATTTTTAATGGTCACAAAAAGCTGTTGTTCCTACATAAATATAACAAACAAATCCTGATTGTAAACAAGTTTCATATATTGATGGTGCTATCTAAAGGGCACATGAACCAATTACACAGACATGGTTGCAATTAATCAAATATTTTGGTAGGTATAAAAAGAAATAGTTTTATGTTCCTTGCTACTATAATGTACCAGATAGCATTTAAGCTTTAAATATTTTGTACTTCCAATGAAATCAAGAAATTTATTGTAATTGAAACTACAATAATTTGTTTTATTTATGCCAGGTATAGGCTACACTTACTCTGATCTGCTTGTTATATTTTTCTAATCTCGGCGTTAGAAAGGTTTCAAGATTAAAAAATTGTGCTGCCGAATAAATGTGGCAGTGGAATAAAATTTTAGACAACGCCCTCGCGCTGAAACACTATAAAGCACAGCGACTTATCGATGATACATTCATTTTTTTCTTAGCGCGCTGGTAGATGGCGTGAGTTACTTGATTAACCACCAAAAGTACAGAAATAAAGTTCTTAGATCAACTAGCCTGTGATAAAAATAAAATAGCCTGTGAAACTGAGTATCTTTCAATAATAAGAGCTTTAGGTCCTTAGATACCTACCCCTAAAGAATAAATAGTATTTTCAGATTTTAAACCACTGAGTTATCTCTGAAACGTGTCATTGGGTGGATTACACTCAGGTAGAAATTAAGATTAATTTACGTTATTTCCACGCCCAAACAGCGAGTATACCTTCATCAGCTTACTAAGACAGTGCTGCCGTACCACTTTAGCTTTACAAAAAAAATGCTTTTGGACATGAATTTACAACTCTTCCCGCGGTCTGACTAAATAGAGCAGGCCTACAAGAAAAATGCGGCATAACATAGAATTCCGAAATCGCAAGAGCCTACTTGAGCCGAATAGGTTAATAATTAAAAGATATACACCTTGACGACATACCTATTGATATGTCTGACAAAATCAAATTGATTACATTTATGTAAGTAGGTAGGTATGTATATTTTTCCTGAACACAATAAGTTGCCGCGATTTAAAAGCTATTGTGTTCAGTTCGATCCAGTCAGCGCGTGAAGACCTATTCCTATGCCCTTAACAGACTTTAAATTTTTGCTGCCAATAAATAGTTTACCTTTGATTATAAAACATTAATTAAAGCCTGCTTTAACAGCTCTGGTGTAGATAATAACTCAGTATCGACCATGTTACTTACGATGATGTATGAGTAGGGAAGTGTTAGTAATAAAGCCATCCATGTGAAATTTATCATACTTAGGTAAGTACCAAAAAATATTAAAATTTATGTATAATTTATAAAATTTTAGATATTTATTACCTACATGCAACCAGGCACAGAGTGTTAGCATCTCTTTTAAAGTAAACTAAGTTAAATATGTAAAAAGACCACTTCCGAAGCCTCAAACTATGTATTCTTAAGCCTTTATAGTAACTAAATTAACTAACAATACACCCAGAAAACTTAATTTAAAAAAGTTATTAAGGATTGAAAAGTCATATTCGCCGCTTGAAATCATCCCTCACACAATTGGTTCAGGTGTGATTATTAACCTTGTAATTTAAATTTAAACACTATTTTATTTGAAATCATTGCAAAATCTGATAGTACCTATAAAAGTAAAAAAAAATTACCGGTACCTACCCCTCCAGCAATGCCAAGTTTTTGTTTTCGGAAGCAATATTTTTACAGTACCTATAGGCAAATCATTTAAGTACCTAATTAAAATATGCTGTAAATAAAATAGAGAAGTTAGCAGCTACGCAACATGAAGAAATAAAGTTTCTTTTATCGTAAACATTTCTGCCTCTCAAAATTGTTTTTCTTATTAGGAAACTAATAGATAGGTATGCAAACAGCAGTCCTAAGAAACTCCAGATTAAGAGAGTTTTTAGTTGAGAAAAGGCCTACAACGAGCAAGTTCATAAAAAGGCTTAGCACTCGAAGATTTCTGGAATTTATATTTTCCTAAATGCCAGTTCTTATAGTGAAACTGTTCTTAGATTGACCGATGGTTATATAAGGTTAGATCAGCATTTCTGATATTTCTATACACATACGAAAATTCGATACCTCCTCTTAATTTTTTGTTGATAAGTTACCTTTGATTTTCAAAAAATACTTTTGTGGTTATTAAAAAAAAACAAATGTTTCGTCGAGATTCAATATTTATTAACGTATATTATATCTTTCAATATTTCCTTAGCATTTAAGATACCTATACTTAGTCTACTTACAGTTATATTTACAAAATTTACAGACGTCATATCCATACAAATATGTCTTAGGAGTAGATAAGTAGTTATAAAATACTTGCAAAAAATAACTGTGGATCGCAGTAACACTACATAAATAGGAAACTCTTACCTAATTAGTTTGTCTTAAAAAACAAACCGTTGAAAATAATATGCATTTATACAAAAGGATGCATACAGAAGTAGTTAGAAAATAAGTGATAGGTAATTATGAATTTAGCTACAATATTAATTAAGGCACTTTTATCACAAAATAATTTAACTAATTCTAATTTTGTTTGTTTCATTCTACCTTCTTTATTCGCTTTCCATTGTTATTGCTAATTTGAACATACCTACTCGTCGTTTCATTCAGCTTATAAATTTCAGTTACATCTTCATATTATTTATCTTTCGTATTACAGTAGCAACGCAAGATGACAAACATGACAATAGATTTACATACGATTACAAAAAGGTAACGTTCATACAACTTATTCGTATCCACCATATCAAACGAGGTAGTTTCTTATAATAGCGACTGATAGACATAAAGTCATTATTTACAATTATTGCGCAATTTCCCCACTACATTAATGTGATGGTTTTCGTCAGCCTTCACCGAGGATCGCGCTGATTGAGAAGTTTTTGATGCGTTTGCAGGGGGCAGGCGCTGGGGCGAGGGGAGGGGACGGCGAGGGGGCGCGGGGAGCGGGCAGCACCCCCCAAGGTATACCGCCACTGATGCCAACTCCGGGCCACATGCCAACCGGCATCGGCATGTGCAAAGGTCCCAGGTACGGAAGTTCAGGAGGGTAGAACGCAACTGGAGGTGGCGATACAGTCTCGGGCGCAACCACGAGCGGAGCGGGAGACTCCACGAGCGGCGGCGAGCGCGGGGACGTCGACCGCAGGCTGCCTTCCTCGGAACACGATGACGCAGCATCAGAACACACGCGCTTCGGCTCTGAGCTCTCCGAAGACTGTTCGGTGGGGTCGGAGTCAATGTTTTTTCTCTTGCATTTAGATTGACCACAGGCACGGAAACCTTTAGCGAAGGGGTTGTTGTCGATCTTTAACTTGGTTATCCGGTCATTCTGTGGACAAAGGAGAGGAAAATAAATTAATGTGAAAAGAGGGTTTACTTAATAACTGAGTACGGAATAAAAATTACGTAGAGAGGTATGTAGTTAATAAATAATAACCTCTTGTTAAAGCAGATTATCACTAAATGCCGGCAGCTATCAATTTTGGGCATATCTTCTCACCCAAGGATGGATACGGAAACAGGCTTATCTCTCTTTGAATGCAATTTAAACATCCGTTTCCGCATTGGTGGCATGTATCGCTAATAGGTCGTCGAGTAATAACAGCACATGTGTGTGACAAGTCTGGCGACAGGCCAATTAGCATGGCATCTCCCGCCCGCCGCGACGCCGGCGCCTGCGCACCCCGCCTTCATCCACCGAGATCCTAAAGTGACAGCTATTTACGTAACTCGATACCTACAACACTTCCTATCTCCTGTTTGCGTAAGAGACGCTGACATCCCTAATTTACCCCGATGAGACATGAAGATTGTTGACACACCGCCTCCAGTAGTCACGCGTCTGGCGACCTGGTTATCTAGCAAATCCTGGCTGCAAATATTCATACCGATACGCGAAGTCACTCGTACCTAAATGAGTGTTTGCATAGTTGATAAGGCGGCGCCGAGAGCCGTTTGCTCAGCCACTAGATAACCGCTCCCCCGATAGCACACAACGCTAAAAGCCTGTTATTAAGGCCAAAGTGCAGTTTTTGAGTGGTCCGAGGGTGCTCGAGAGGCGCAGGCGCCGCCCCCGGGCCGCCTGCCGTGACGTCACGCTGCAAACTCGCGTCGCCGGCGGTTTTTGCGTTCCTTCACATATTGGCGACTGTCTCGACAGTTTTTTCACTAATGTATAATTAGGGCCTGAGTAAATTTGGTTTAGTTATCGGCCGAATGACCATAATCATCGTTAGTCTGGCAAACAAACTAGTCAGTTATTATCTAAGTTTCAGTGATGCATGTAGATAGTTAATAAATATCTTTTGTGTGACTCACATTGTGATGGGGCATCGAGGTGGTGTGCCACCTAGTTACGCTTTCGAACGCGGCACCGGGTACTACAAAGATGATTTTCTAATTCGTTGGTAATTCGTGACAATAGGTGGTGAGCGGAGTCCGCCTGTCCGGGGATAATGCGCAATGATACCGCGCCGGGGGCTTTGTCCGGGGCTGGTCCCGTTACCGGCACAATTGGGGATTATCCCACAAAGCGTCCGGTGGCAATGGACGCGAGAAAACTTTCGCGCCTCGTTGCAACTAACAAGCGAGATTTCGCCGGCAAAGGGGCCGCCTAATTACCACTGCGGGATTATGCAAGAAACTGGCATGCTGCGCTGATCGTCAAAGCACGATGTGCGTAGTTTGAAAACAAACAGCGGGAGTCCTATGTGATAGCTCTAATTGAAGGCTACTTTACATTTTATATTTTCTAATGGTTATTAAAATGATATCCTCGTCTCAATAATATCGATTTTATTGTAAGAAGAATGTTGCGAATCGCTTGAAATTGCGATCACCGTGTCATAAAGCTTCAGCTTTTTCATTTAAGTTTCGCATTTGATTTTATCTTAAAGGACCGTTCTCCGCACCGTTTCTCAGCTTGTAAATTAGTTCTATTGTTTTGCTAACACGAAGCACAATGTCCATTGCAGATGCCGAAGTCTCGATATCTCTTGACCCGTTTTTTCTGTATCTTTACGCATGCGCTGTAAAAGCGACGGCGCCGTTTGAGCAGAAAAAAACTGTCGGACACACATAAGTGCGAATCTGGGATGCATTCTGAGAAACGTAGTACGTTTTCAAGGAAGCTCCAGAGATGATATGATATAAGATTGGGATTCCCTCAATGATTCATAAAATTCTAAATTGTCCAGGTCTATGGCCACCTAATAAATTACAAACTTATAATCTCGGATTATTATAGCAATTTACAAAATATATAATATATAATATAAATATATAATTTACGCAACTTATTAAAATTTAAGTAATATGGAGCATTATGTTTTAGAAAAAGTAGGTATTTGTTTATATATGACATTCACTGCTTACCTTCTATGTTGAGTTTAATCAATATTAAATTATCATTAAATCTGTTACTTATACTTATCCAACCGCTAAGTATGCTTTAAATCATCTATGTATGGACTTTTATGGTGCAGTAAATTACTGTTTTTAAATATGACGTACCTACTGCTGTAAAGCTGCCGTTAAAAGCATATTTCTACTATTTACTTTAACGTTAAAACTTTTAATATCTAACCTATTCAATTTATGCTGTTATTAAGCATGTAAAACACAAGTACAATTTCCATTGTTATTTAAACGTATCATTCCACCCTGCAGTTTTACCCACAGCTAAATTGCTTTTCCCGCAAAAATTGGGATTTTTCCATCAGTTAAAATTCCCATTACACATCCTAATATATAGAATATTTTTCTGTTCCAACCTAAGATTAGCGCGTTCAAACAAACAAACTCTCTCTCTCTGCAAAAGCTCTTACGTCAAAATACGTTCCGAACTTTACACTCGGATTCGCTATAACCCTACTAAGCTCATCATCCGTTTTACGTTCCGAACTTCACACTCGGTTGCGCTATAACCCTACTCATCCATCTGGTACAAACCTGGTAAGCAGTGACAGCGATGAACTCGGTCTCCGGGAAGGAGAAGGCTGCGTGCGGCGCGCCCCAGGCCAGCGCCGCGGCGTCGCGCGCGCGCACCACCAGCACCCGGGGGCGGTACTTGTGCATCGAGGTTAGCACCATCTACGACAAATAAGGGAATAGTTGGTACAAATGGGAGGTAGACGAAAAAGAGGCGAGAATGGTATAAAAACGGCATGCAGAATAGTATAATTGAATGGAATCAGTAGGATAATTGCGAAATGTGATATGAGACTTTAAAATCGAAGCATTTTTCCTTATCCCTACAAATATTATAAATGCGAAAGTAACTCTGTCTGCCTGTTACGCTTTCACACCTAAACTACTGAACCGATTTTCATGAAATTTGGTATGAAGAAAGAACTGAACTTGGGAAAGGACATAGAGTACTTTTTACCGCAGGAAAACTTCTCATTCCCACGGGAAACCGTCTTCCATGCGAACGGAGTCGCGGGCGGCCGCTAGTACTTTATACTACTATTTTTATGTATTGTATACATATAATGCAGTCGTCACTAAAAAATAATATAACAATCAAAATCATCGTCACAAGACCTACTCCAAAAATATAATCCTACAACTTATTAAAAAGCTACGCAGCATCCGAACCGCTTTACTTACAAATCGAAAGCATAACAAATAATCTCAAAAGAACAAACATCATTGACTTATTTAAAAAGTGTTTCGAAGAAAAATATTTGTTTAAAACCTCTCAAACGTATTGGCGACGAGTTTGTGTCGCGTCGTCTGCGGCGGGCCTTGTAAAGGTTTATCTACACGGTACTTGACGCGCGAAAATCGCTACCTGCGCAGGCGCCGCGCCGATGTTGAAACCACTCTAGCGTAAAGGGTTCTATACTTATTGTTTTACAGCCTCAAAAAACGCTGTAAGTGGCACTTTCTAAATGTAAGTGCTGCTTCTGTTCTTTTGGTAGTTGATGGTAAACAATGGACGGCAACAATAGGTACTCATCTTTTGGAATTGTATGAGGATTTTCATAAAAATAAATAAATATTTGAATAAATATTTCAGGTTTTATTTGTTTTAGAAGTAGGTAATTTTAATTTGTATCAATTGAATAACATAGTTTTGATTCAATTATATATTTAGAACGAAATAAAAAAGAAAATTAAAGAGAAAGTCATAAAAAATTTTGTCTAGACATTGGCTAATTGTAAATGATAGTTTATCTTGCATCGTCTGGCACCAAACCAGCACCTGCGGTAGCTTGTGGGAGTCGAGAACACTTAATGAACCATCAAGGCGCCTACTGAAACATTACTTTCTATGGAAATTTTCATTTTTTTTTATCAAATTGACTGTAGTCGTCATTTTTAGGTCCTCTTTTTACATAGTCCCGTGTGAACATTGGACTTAGAGAGATATCTTTTAATATTGTACATGCCAGTTTTCAAGCAGACAGGTTGCTTGATAGCCCAATACTCTACCGAGGAAGCTCGTCGATCAATCAGACAAGTATTCAATCATTCAGATTGAAGGTTCAGATTGAAATCCAAAGGCGTTTGACTCCAGCTTTTAATTCTAACATTTTTTGCGCAACACCATCTCAAGAGAACTGTCATAGATGGAATTCGTTCTGTTGATTGAAATTAGATAACAATCGATAATTTTATTGTCATGATCGTAAAAGGCATTGTTTTATTGCGATTCTCACGGGTTAATTTGTGAAATTAAACACTTGTGCATTTAACAAATAGACTTTCCTATTCTACAGACATAAGAATTGCAATAATCAATCATCTTAAGAATGCTGCAATGACTGCAATTGTCTGTATGTATTCGATGACGCTGTGAAAAAATGCAATATCAATTTGCGCAAGTATTCTTTTATAGATGTTATTAAAGCATTTTACTATTTAAAAATAACCTATAGTTAACCGTTGTTGTTTTTTCGTGACCTCCGAAATTGTCTTGTCTCTTTAAATCACCGCGGACAACGAAAGCGTGACAAGATGCGTGTAGATTGTTTAGATAGGGTGAAGTTAGGGTGTCGCGTCTACCGTACACATGTGCCCTTCAAGGACCAGACCGGACCCTTTACCACCGAAACATGTAGATCAAGGCGATAACCATATAATGTGTCGTAAAACTTTTAAAACCCTAAACAGCAACTTATAATTAGGCAGCGATTAAAACAATTTCAGAACTCAATATAAAATTTTATTTAATTTGAAAACCATGTCGCTTGTTAATTGAAATGCATTAAAATTATTTTTTAGAACGCAATATTTGTTAAGTGAACCTACGTAATCTGCTTCTCGGTACGATTGTAATAATGGGTCTTTTCATTAGTTAATAGCTGTGATAATTAAAACATAAGATTTCTCACTATGTAGCACTATTTTAAATAATCCCTTCACTAACCATTGTCTTTTTTAAATACGTTGTTAATCCTTTTTGGTAAACTTTTGAAGGAAATTTTAGATTTATGCCGACGGTAGGCTTCCTTTTGATAAGATTTATTTGTTTTTGGACAAATTTAAAAAAAAACAAAATTTCTTTCTAAAACGAGGCGCTATATTCACATGGGTTACGATATTCATAGAAATAAACCTAGAAGCATGTTTTTTGTTCCGATTAAACATTTTGACGGTTATTTTGAGCATGTTATAAGTTATAAGCCTCAAAACCCTTCAAAACATTAGAAAAAAGGTTTCGCAGGTGATTCTCGAGTATGAATTAATTCATAGTTACTGATGCGTACTTGTTTATCGTGTGAAAAAGCCGCGAACTACCTACAGGGCTCGGTAGCAGCCCTTTGTGGGACAGGCAAAGGTGCCGCAGCTATACAGCCTGACAAAACGATGGCGTAAAAAGGATAATAAAAAGTCCGGGAGTAATTGTAATTACCTACAGCCAGCAATAGGGCTGTAAGGTTTTTTATATGTCATTTTGTCACTGCGTTTTGTTGATAGAGACCGTGTAAAATTTTCAAACGAAAGAGATACCAATTAATTTTAATTAAAAAATGTGATCAAAGTTTTTAAGTTAACTACTGACAATAATAACAAGAATATTTAGAAATAAATGTTATGTGGGATACATAAAATGAGTATTCAAGCTTAAGTAAACATATTACTTTGAATAATACTAAATAAAATTTATAGGTATTTACATAGGAAACTGCATACAATATTTATATGCTTATTTTTGATAAGATGAAGCCGTAAGACACCGTATAAACACACATCTCCCCTTGCATCATTAATCGCCGCGTCAACAGCCTTGTCCAAACAAACTAACACAAAAGGGTACAGTTACTTGCGCCCGCGCAGCCGCAAACAATGCCTTTTGTACGTATTTGTTCCAGTGACGAAACACTTACAAGCCTCTTTGTGTACTCCCAACTCCTGCGGTGCCTTTGAATCTTACCCCACGCAAGCCGAAATAAACTTTATTCTCACGGCATTTAAATTGATTTTGATTGCACGTCGATGTCGTTTCGGAGGTGACTGAGTAGTGAAAAGGCGTAAACGGTGGTGACGGTAACGGTAAATCAACATTATGTGTGTAGGTATAAAGTCGAATATGTGTTTTTGTTAAGTCTTATAGGCGTTACCTTCTCGAAACTAGCGTGGAGGCAGCGCTGCGACTGACTCACGATCGACTTGTATTGGGATCGAGTGTTTTTTTTGCATTTTTTTGGGAGATAAAAGGCTTTGTATTACAGTCACAGGTCTTATTGTTACTTTTAAATAACTTTTAAAGAGTTGAAATTATAATGTATCTTTAAGAAGCCATTTGATTTTGTTTTAATAAAAGCATAAAAATAATGTGCCGCAATAACTTTAATGTAATTTTAATTTGGCAGAACAGAGGCACCGTGCAAGATACTTAAAATGAAACAAATAAAACGAGTTTCCATAAAAAAGACTTCAACGCGCTATTAAAACACTTGCAATTTGAACTGTGTTCAATATTACTGAGAAATAAACCCAAAATGACGTCATAACACAGCTAGTTATCGTTAGAAGTTAACAATTTACCGCATAACTACTAGCGATTAGTTTTTTGTTACCCCGCTCATTATCTACCCAAATGAGTCAAGTTAGCGAAAAAATGGAGAAGCTATTGTTTGAACATTGGCAGGTGTAATTAGTAAAACATTCCAGCATGCAAGTATAGCCATCCATTACACAACTTATCTAAAAGGACAAATTGCTAAATATTTCAGATTACTAATTAGCAATTATCGAAAAAAGGATCCGAAGTATGTCTTGCGTTCGACCAACGACGTTGTACTTCAAGGTATGTTTTTCAAGTAATTCGATACTGTTTTTTTAATTAAATATTGCATGTGTGCTCACTTAGTATGTATCGAGGCATACTCCTATTTTAATGGGTGCCTAAGTAATTATAATGTTACGAAAAGGACATCGGCTTCTTTTGATAACAAGAACACAGTTTTTAGATTCGTCAAGTAGCTGATTAAAATGTACGAAATTTTTATGCTTAAAAAGTTCTCGCCAAAACGGTGCATGAATGCCGCGCCTGCGTCATGTCTCGAACATACCGAGGCCTTACAGACGGACAGGTTACTTTAATTAAAAAAGTAAAAATAATGAGACATATGTTTAACACACAGTTTAACATCTAGTACCTACTTTTCCTACGTTTTACTGTTTTACACTTGTAGCACGCTCTGTAACTGTATTAATTTATCTATTTTTGTCGTTATGACGTTCTAACCTCTAATTATTTTCTCCCTTGTGTTACATACACACGTTTATAAAAATACTTGAGCCTATCCTAACCGTAAACCAACAAAATATTTTTGCAGAAATCGCTTAAAGCGATATGACTCCTTTTGTATCAGTATAAGTTGATGCACTCTGTATTTCTTTTCACTTTTTGCTATAATAAATATTTATTATTATTATTATTAGGTATTATATTTTCATCAACTTACATGCCCCTGCGCATCCATGGTGTTATTCGTCAGCTTCAACTTGCTGAAGCTGACCGGGTTGGCGGTCCAGTGGTGGCCCGGCGCCGGCGAGTCCGGGTGCAGCAGCAGCCGGCGCGGGCTCTGCGGCTCCGCGCCGCCGGCCGCCGCCCACGCGCCGCCCGCCCAGCGCCAGCGCCGCCGCCCCACCAGCGACAGCTCCAGCAGCACGCAGTACTCCTCACGGGGGTCCAGGCCGGACAGGGACACGCGGAGCGAGGGGAACATGCGTCTGGAGAAAAATGTTTTACTTAATAAAAACACAATTTATAGATATTAAGTTACCTATAGGTACAGATTATTTTTTTAACAATTTGAAAATACACAGTGATTGGCTTTCGAACAAAAGGAAAGTTGTCCGAGAAGTAGTAATCAAGCGATTTTGCAATAGTTTTTACTTAATAAATTTGCTAGATAATCAAATAAAAAAAGATTTTTTAGTTAAATTTCTACGGATTCTACTCATGTAGCTTGTTTGCCATAGGTTGAGGTCACTTAAGAACGCCTAGACCACCAATTTGATGTACTATCTCCAATTATAGGTGGGAAGTTCAGTAATTAAAGTTATGAATGCTACAAGAATAAGTAAATTGTTTTGACAAGATAGCTCTTTAAGAGTACACTAAAGCAATAAACATGATTAGGCACTCAAAGTAAGTTTATTTATTTTATAACCGCCATTAGAATTACAACTTGTTATCTAGTTTAGCTACCGTGCTACATACAGACTAATGATCTCACAGGCATCTTCAGGCTTATCTCTGAGTTAAAAGGCTCCGAGACTAAAAGACCAACGTTAATTTCCGCAATAAATCAAAGTTTTATAGTACTTCAGGTAATGAGTTTAGCGGTTTCATTGGTTTGTTAAATACAACCTGGGAGGTAACTACCTACTTGTGTTAAATCAAATTTTGTACATGGATTGTTAAATTGATTGCTAAGCTAATCGTAAAATATTATGAGCTTGGAATATTAGCAACGTATTTTACTAACAAAGTTCGATTATCGCTGATGCTAAAAGTTTAATTTATATAACATATTTTTTATTAAGTTCCTAGCAAACGTAACTTTGTTCAGCTTAACACCTAACAGGCATGTCTTGCATTTTTGTTTAATATTAATCTTATACACAGTTCTTCTGTGACAAATAGGTACAAAATGATACAACCTCCATTTAAATGTCGCGGGAGGTCTCAGGGCATTTACAAAACATTCGATCAAACATGCACCTTTTTTCCCCACGACAGATAAGCTCTAAGCTCAACGAATACAGAATGAGGGACAAAGAAGGCGATAATGAAATTACAGCAGCCACTAGACAATAGGATCAATATCTCTTTTTTGTATTTTATTGGTTTTATAAAGCGATAGAGTAAGAGTGTCAGTCAACGAGACCTTTTGGCACCCTTTTTGTAATATCTGAGTAGATACGGGACTATAAATGACCACCAGAGAGTGGCGCCGACGCATCTGACTACCGCCTCATGGCCATTATGCAGCCATGACACATTATAGCTGTCGTAAACACAAGCGTAAAAGGAATTTACAATATCATGACAAGTAACAAACTTATCTTATTTCATGAAGCTAAATAATAGGCTTTGTTCGAAAAAGATTATGTGTGTGAATTTCGCTTTAAAAAAAAAACTTTATGGGTTATTATTTTATGATCTATTAACTTTAAAAACAGGCAGGCACTTACTGCAATAGGTAATCATAATAAAGTGGTATCTTTACTGTTTACTATAACCTACGCTACTAGTAGAGTAAACTTAATGGCATCTATTTGTGGTTTAGGTAAATTTACAAGTTAATTTGAATAACATCTTCTGGAACGTCACTAATTAATAACAACATTAATAAGAGCCTAAACAACATTTGCATAAAAATGATCGGAGCACCAATTTATTTAAAACTTGATTTTAGAGTGTCATTACTAACGTCTTACGACAACACTTTATTGTTTATTGTACCTATGTATATTTAACCTATAACTGTGTGAATTTAATCGTTCGAAACATACTTTTTCTAGAACGCTCTCGATTGTTCTTTAAATTAAGACAAATACAGTAATTCATCCAAGTTAATAACATCCGCGTTTAGTTCGATTCCAAACAGTTGTCAATAATAAAAGTCTCGGATTGTCACTATCGCGGTGCGCCCGCGCCGGTGATCCGTCATAAAGCCATAACCGAAGTTATCTGGACGCGGCGGCGGGGTCCACGAGACCGGTCACTAATGCAGACCACTGATAAAGCCGCAATTAACAACTGACTGAATTAGGCCCATTTAAGCTTTGTGGAGATGACCGCTACCGCCTTACGTGACGCGTACCGTTGGCAAAATAATGAGTTAAGTGACACTTTCCTTTTCCTTTGACAAAAAGAGCCAAAACATTTTTATGTTAGGTTAGTAACTTTTTATATTATGGTCAAATTTAATAAAGTTACATTAAGCTATAATCATTTGCGTGTGAATAAGAATCTTCGCATGTTCTTTAAGTACAAAAACCAGTAAAATCTTTATTGACAACAGACGGCTACCGTATTTAACTTAAAGATCTCGTAGTTATTCCTGCTCAAATATACACAGCACTACGCCTCACGTCATCGATTTTCAATATTGACTATCCAAACAGATGGCACTTTAGTGATATCCATGAATTTGTTACTTGACTTGCTGACGGTGGGTCAATAAAAGTGGCTACCGACGGGTGAGTTCCTTATCACTCACTCCATTTATCTGAGCTTTGAGGTGCGCGCGCGCCGCCGCCGCCGCAAAGGTGACGATCGCGAAATTATGCGCAAATCCACTTAGCAGACGAGTTACGGCTATAAGCATCTAGATTTATTTGATAGTATTTAAGATTCACACGCTGCATATTTTACTTCTATAAATTTACTGCGTCAAGTATGCACAAAATGAAATAAAAGTTTCACAAGACTTGATGGTGTTGTGTAGGTGAGAATGACGATTGGTGAACACAATGGGACCACCGCAACAGCCTTATAAACTCTTGGAGAGGCTTGTAAACGGTTGTAAATCGGTTACAACGTGCGAATTGCAGCGCGCAGGCGCTAAATGCGGAAAGAACCCCCACATCCGCTCACTTCTGACATCCGCACTCGAAAACGAACAAATATCATCGAAAAAATATCAAAATCGGCGCGGTACCGAAAAATATTTTAAATGAGTATATTTATAGAACTTTTATGTTTATTTAATAAGTGACTGTTGCCTTGTGGGTAAATCATTTCGAAAATTTAATTTTCTTTATTAAAAACGCCAAATGCTATATTTTTACATCATTATATCCTTAGTAATCGTCCCTTAAAATTGGCTATAAATTGCAGTTGAGTGTCTTATTAGTAAGTATTCTAACACGGAATAGCTTTCGATTATAAATGTTATAACTTCCAAGCTGTAAACATGAAACGTTCCACAACTTGCACTGTTCATAAACAGTGTTTATGACACAACCTACCCCAACGGCATATTATCTGTGGCACACTATGGCAGTACTCGTTTAATGGGTGTTTTATCATCAAGTTCAATGTTAATGTGGTTTGTCTCGTTAAAGCGGACAATGTAGCCGTTGTGTCAGCGCATCTGGGTTTACATTCGAGGCTTTCACTGGAGTTTCAACAAGGATTGTCTAATTCCACGGGTTTGATGGTGGAATGCCAGTGATTTGTAGGGTGACCATGATTTAATATCTAGGACTATCTTCAATACAACAATTACCCGGACTTTTTCAAAGCATTGGTAAAAAAAACACGAAAGTATCCAAAGCCTATTACAAGAGGCTAATTAAATCTCTTCGGTTTCCACAAACGCAATTTCACAAGCTTTCCCGTTGCATCGTTTCTAATGGTCACCCTAAATCCGTCTAAGAGAGTTTCTCATTAGCACCCGTGCGAGAGGTCCGGCCAGTCCAGATGTGGGCCTGTGTAAATACTCCACTACCTCTGTGAACATCATAAAAAACGAAACACCTGGATGTGTCAAAATGTTCACTCGCTTTTGAGAGGCCGTGTGAAAATACACTGTTTGAACATGTCTTCTGGAAAGGGTGAGTTTACTCAGGATTTGTAGATATATGGTATGTGTTAAAATACGAGGGATGATTACATATGTGTCTTGAAAAAAAACTTTAAATAAGTACATATATCTATTGCAATGTTTTGTAAATCAAGCCGCAATAAATGTTAATTGTTATAAAGATATTTAAAAAAATTCGTTGTAATGGTAATATAAATACCTGAGTAAAAAGTCAAAAGTAACTACAAAAGTGCGTACACGCATCCCAGAGACATTAGTCGCGCATGAAATGATTGCGCAAGAGTAGATTAGTCGCCTCGCCTCTCATTGTTCTAATAACACGGAACTCAGTGAATCAGCACAACAGACAAATGGTTGGAATAATTTAAAATATTTTCATGAAAAAAAGGGTTGTAAATATCAACCATATTTCAGACGTGTATGTATTCAGAAAGTATTCAAAGTATTTTTGTAGCATATGGCATATATATTCACCCACAATTCAAATAAACATGAATACCCTTACAGCAAAACAAATAAACCAATTTGGGAGCGAGTAAAAAATTAAAAAGCCTAAAAAAGTTGGGTCGCCGCATTACCATATTGATGGATATCCACTATCTGTCGTTCTTTGTTTAAAATCAGCGAAAGCACCTTCAATCATATTGATCGTCACGAGATGCTTTATTTTATTGGCAGGTTTTATATTTGCAGGTTTTTATTGACAGTTTTTTCCTTTTTTTCCTGCTGACAGGTTTTCGGTTGGACGCCCGCGGGGTCGGCAGGTGACAAAGACTTAGATAAAATAATGCTGATACGAAGTTACATCAATTTCGGCAGCTCGTTCTACCCTTTTTTGCGAAGACCCCAAAGATTTTTGTTCCTTGCTTGGAGATCTGTATCTGTCATTAACTTGACCTAAATGATGAGTTTTTTGGATATAAAAACATTATGCAGTATTAGTAATGTTTTATGTTTGTTTATCTTTTATTTTATGTTCTTTCAATAAGGGTATCATGTCTTTGCTACTTATTTAGTGCTAATTAATATACAAAACTATCCTTTATTTCTCATAAATTTCATATCAATATCAGTCAACTGTAAACTTTTTTTTGGGTTTCTAAATCTGTGTGAGAAGGTTTGCGTAACAGTCAGTGTCGGGGGCGTAGCATCGAACCCGCGACATCGGACACAAAGCACTCCAGCTGCGCCACTGAGCACCCGAGACATGTTTATGTTCATACAAATGGGAATTAAGCACAAAATGCCGATTTTATACAAAATGCATTGGACACGGCTGTAAACTTTCTTGGGGACAACCCTTTTGAGAATTGTTGCAAGGAAGAAAATGTAATTTAAATGTAAATTACAGCTCGTTAAAGCACAAAGATCAACAGTACCTACAGTTTGAAGAATACACAAGTGTACCTATATTTTTTTTTTTTAATAACTAGGTTAACATATCTTAATATCAACGATAATCATCAAGCCATAAAATATAATGAATAAATTATTAAAACCTAAGCAGAGCCGCGGGCGCACCGAGCTGCCCGCATTAGTATTCAGATCCTGTCCTCATATAATCACATCGATTTTTTTACACTTTAATTGGCGGATTGTTTAAATATGTTCGCTAAAAAAGACGCCGCCGAAGTAAAGTTGATCCTGTTTTATACGATCTTTGGATTTCTCGGTTTAATTACGACAGATAATGATTTTGAGAATAAATTGGGAAAAAGTATCGAATAAGTAGAATACCTAAATCTAAACTCGATTGAATAGCTCTGCCCGAATGGCCCCATTTGTTTTTCTCAACACATCACTCACATATTTAGGTGGAAGTAATGGTCGTTGGAACCTTTCAATTTGAAAGGAAATATTTTTATTTACGTACCTTGCCGTTTTCAGAAAGCAAAAAGCCGTTCAATTTCAACTATTGGTGAAATATTGCCGGAACGGCGATCGGTCTGCGGCAACAAAAGCGTCGCTAATTGCTATCACATTCGCCAACTCAAAATAGTTTCTTACGAACATAAAATTGACATTTTATGACCTTTCCCGAAATATTTAATGATCGATTTAATGTAGATCTATTGTTTCGCACATTACTGGCGCCGGCGCTTGCGGTCTGGACCGGATCGTAAATTGCCAAGTACCGCCAAACGCGTTGTAATTTACTTGACAGTCTATAGTATACTTTAAAATGTGACAATCCAGACTGTCTATTCGATTTTCAGCCTTAAGTCACCGTAATAAAGTGTAAAATTCAGTGTGGGAGTGGTTCGTCATAAGGGCAGGCCGCCACTGCAGGACACATCTTATCGCTCGAGCACATCTACAGCCATTATGCGCCTATTTACGCCGCCGCGATGACAACAGATCGTTAAGATAAAACGCTGAATACGGTGCACTTGATCTAGCTAATTTGCCGACTCTCCCATGATACCCTTGATAACTGTTAACGATACCCGAGGTACACAGTTAAAATTTTCACAGTACTTAAAACTTTGATTGAAATGACTCAAGTTAATCCTAACCAACATCGACTTTTATTGTTTTTTTAAATGTTTGTACAATAGAATAATGATATGGCGCATAAATTGGTAGGCGAGTGGGCACGCAGCGAGCCCGGGTCCGGTGGCGATCATCGTTAGCTCCCGACCCCATATAAATCTTCCGTTTTATGAGGATTCCCAATTTTTTAAGTCAGGAGTTAATGAAATGCGAGCGCAGTATGGGACCGGGCTAGCGACATTAAAAACGACAAACCATAAGGACAGACAGTTTCTAATTATAATCCTGTCAAAGCTGCGATTCAACCAAAGAATTGATGATCAAAAGAACTGATTTTATCTTAGATAATCGGATGGTAGCTGTTGAATTTATAATTACAGTTTTTTACGTGGAAAACTTATTTTGTTACATGACAACTTAGATTGTTTTTAACTATAGAGGGTATCAAATATCAAATAAATAATTCATAATTTTATTTATGCCATGAATTATAATTAAGAACCTTTATATTTTACTGCAAAAATTCTGCTAATTGAACTATTTTTAATAATAAAGGTATGTTAATAACTAATTAATTAATACTGAAATACCTAAATCTAATTTACAATATCAAACAAATAAACATAGTAAAATTCCAACAACGAAATAGTGTGTTCTGTAAACACAAGTTAAGAAACAAGTGGCAATCAATCAAGACACAGGAACTTCGCTCCCTGTACCATGATGCCGGACTCCCTAGAATTCTCTATCGCTACCCAACTCCTAAATAACGATCTTACTGCATTTGCATTAAGAACTATAATCAGATGCAGCGACATTAAACGGCGCCTGTATTTTAGGAAGCTGTTCGAAGAAGCTAAGATGCTCTTGATTGCAAATTAAAGCGCAAAGAGGGAGTCGGATGGTACTGAGTGGGGCCGACAAAGAGGCCGCCGGGTGACCTCACGCGAACTCGGCCGCGCCTCGATTAGACCAGCGTGTGTTAATTGATATTAATTCGGGATGGATGCCGCAAGATACAGGATAAAAGCGGTAGATAGCAGCCCCTCTTTGACGAGCCTTACACCGATACTAACTTGTAAGGCATAGGACCCCACATCGAAACCAGAGTTACCGATAAAGCCATTGACGAGAAAGTTATACCTGTAATCCACACGTAATTGCACTGACAAAAAACGAACAAAGTACTAAACGTGCTCTATATTATTTAAGAAAGCCATCCTAGCCTCGCGCATTAACATCGTGTTATTACCGCATAAACATTCTCAATGTGTGTTTTATCGCATTAATCCGCTAATCGCTCCTGTCACACGAACTGTGAGAACATACCGAGAATCGCGTCAAGGCTGCGCAGTGTCAGATCAAACGCGGCTTCATTGCGACAATTGGCTGCGCGGGCGCAAACGGGAGACAGTTCGAGGAATCTGCGCATTGACACTCGGCTGCGTTGTGCACTTGTAATGCAACGTAACAGCGCATATGCGAGAAACGCTTAGTTGCAAACCATGACGTTTGAAGTGAAACAGGGAGGTCTGTCAATTAAAGGGTGGTCAGAAATCACGAGAAATTAATAGATCTTTCGCAGAGTCAGAGAGAAAAAAACTCTTCGGTGGTCTACGAATATCTTCGTGCACTTATTATAATGGAGATACATGTTTAGAGTAAAATATTCATCTCGAGATCCCGAAAAGTCACGTTGTCATTTTCGTGTTTGGTCCATCTAGTAGTACCGTGAAACCATCACAATTTGTGCACCAAGAATGACACTAGAGCGACACTTTTATTCCCAAATCGTGCGTCAGCGCACCCTGAGTCACCCATTTCTTTTATACTTTACTTAAATTGAAATTAAGTTTTAGTGTGTTTGTGTTAAGGTTGTTTTAAGGTTGGATGAAGGTGAGTGGTTTCGGTAGCCGTGTTTTGATAAGATCGAGGCGTGATGTCGTTCGATGGTCGCGCAGGAGATAGCATCGTGCGCACGCGGGTCGTGCGGGTGGCGCGGGCGCTGATGCCACGGTCTACACCCACCGGGATGGGAAATTGTGGCCACATCGTGGAAAACTTTAAAACACACCTACTAAGGAAGGCAATGCTTTTAAATAGCAACTAAGCAAAATACGCATTAAAATCATCAACAATATCAAAGCTTATGTTCTGAAACTTAATAGAACGTCTTAAATAGAATTCCTAAACATAGATTGAAACCCCGAAAGCGTTCATAATTGATTAACTGTAACAAATAAAGGCGTTACTTTCTTTTAAAAAAATGTAAATGAAGTTAACGCCTCGAAGGCAAGTCGTTGAAAAACGTGCCGTGCAATTAAGTTTGAAAATTGCTTTTTATTTTTATAAGTGCTGCAGTAATCATAAGTCTAATTTAACGATGTTATCATATACCATCTGTAGACGCAATGGGTTTACAAATAACCACAAATTAAATACCCAATGGACCAGCTAATTGTGATCACGATGCCGCCACATGCAAAAAATATTAAGATTAAGGTTGTCTTTGACGTTGCCAAATAAGTATTTTATTGGGATTTTGGCCTCATTATCAACTTTATTAGAAATAAAAAACTAACTTAGGTATATGTGTTTCCGTCACAGTGTCCCATGATCCAGGAGCGGTGATCTCTAAGAAGATTAGTCCGCGGACCCAAGACAAGCCTGATTTAAGATAACATCTCACGCGCACGCGTTCCGTGTTCCCTTACGATACGATGTTGTATGTAAATGTGTGCGCTGGCGCCGTATTATATCATGCCCGATCGTCCTACTGCCCAATGTTAGCCTTTCAGTATTCAATGGTTTTGTTTTAAAATGTTATAAAGGAATTTCTGGCAGAGATCATAGCTTGATTGGTAAAAACCGCATTACCCGAAGCTATTTGTAACAACTTTAATGTTACGTTAGTTTTTTGTTCTAACACCATTTTTGAAGCCGATTATTATTAAACAATGCTCGACTTCGCAGCTACCGGTCCAATAACACTTTGAGAACAATCTATTTCACTTTTTGTAAATATAAACATACCATCACGTATACAAATATGATGGAGAGACAGCGTTTAATGTGGATGTTTGAGGAGCGGCGTATGAGCACGTCCGCGGTTTTTACCCGTCCACTCCCGCGCAGGGTGTCAGATGTAATCTCATCACAGGAATGGCGGGAGCTTTGGACGAGCTCGGTTTTTAGCCGGCAGTTATGAGAAGTGCCAGTTTTGACGCTGCAGCTGATATTACAGCGGTATGGAGGATGCAACACAGCAAAAAGTTAAATGCGAGACTTCGGGACACGTCACAGTAGGCTCGGACCCGTGAGAACGATCCCGCTTCCACGTAACATGGGTTAAACGCTTGTATCGATAGATACCGATCTAACCCGACCTCCGTTGGCGCCATAAAAACAAAACATCTACAACACGACCACTTTCCCAAATTATTCGAAGAATTTACGACGATTCCACTGACAAAATTTTTATAACCTAATGAGAAATTATCATCGAGACCGATGTTGTGAGGCAAAAAACGAATCATGCGCCGCTCGCCCAGGATGATGCATATTTTTTTGTTTCAAATTGGAATTATTTTGGATGCGTTTTTTTGTTTCGATTGTTTTAAGTTGAGAAGCAAAAAGCGCAGAAGCCGGTGATGAGTGTGCTGTTTTGTGGAATCTTGGAGATAATATTTGTAATATTAATGGATTTGGACTTGGTAGTTTTTAGAATGTGTCGCATCAGCATAGTTGATGAGGGTAATGTGGTGGAAGAGGCGCGACACTCCCGACGGCGCGCGGGCGCGGCTCCCTCGAGACCCGATACCATCGCGCAGGCGCGTGCTTCACATTCCTCCCCTCCACCAAATTGCCCATCAAATCCAATGACGCTGACTTTTTACGACTTCATGTAAGCTTTCATTATTGTAAGCGTTCGCAATCAACTCTTTTGTGCCCGTTAAACATGGTGTTTACTACATGTTAAGATGATTACGTTGGTTTTTGTCACGAGTTAAATCTGTTGAGCAACAATTTCGTATTTTGTGGTTTCATACTTAAGTGGATATCTCCTGACAAGAATTTTAAGACACGAATACCAAGATAACTCAGCAGGTAAAGGCATTTTAAGATGTAGGCTTCAGTTGTATAGTTGGGGCCTATGTGGTAAAAGTGTGTATAGTTTCGATGGCGACTTCCTCTTGAGATGCAAATGTGTCGTTGATGTGGCATTGATGGCTCGGTGCTTGTTCGGGAGACAGTGTGCTGTCATAATCTGATTATTAGTGTTGCGGTTGGGGCGGGGTCGCGGCGGGGGGCCGGCGCTCCGCAGGCGGTCGGCGCCCGCTGCGTCCCGCTCTCTCGCGCCGCCGGCCCGCGGGAGCGAGCGAGACGCCGACACCGCGCGCACGCAGGCGACAAACGACCCGTGGTAAAACAAAAGGAATGCTGGCGGCGACGCTTTGAGGCGCCGGCGCCGAGCTCCGCGCGCCCTAATCACCCATTTTAATTACGACACAGATCGAATCAATTAATCGGTATTCTGTTAAAACAAGCGCGGCCACATCATCCCGCGCTCGTTTGTACAGACGTAACACGTAAGATCGAACCCGATTACCGAATATCTCTATCCTCTATCTCATAAAAATACCCTGGAGATAGTTTCAAAACTTGAAGAAGGTCAATCATGTCGCAACGCACAGACTAGACACCGTTCTCCAATTGTATGATAAATGAGAGAAATGCCTAACAGCCACGAAATTTCCGGTCGCCACCGGAGTATGGACTCAGACGTTTTTAATTATAACTTATGATTTTTTCGAGCGAATTCAGTCTCGCCCATTCCCTTCGAACAAGGGAATAAATAACGAGTTTTTGTGTAGCGTGTTTGTTTTTAAAATGGCGGGAGGTCCGTGCGTCGACACGCGAGCGGCCGCCGCCCATTTGTCATATTTCGGCTGCGCCCGCGCACGATACAAAAAATAGTTCATCCTAACCAGTGTTTGTTTGTAAGATTATTGTGGGTTAAGTATTATCTCGAGACAGATGGGACATGTTATAGGTCCAATTGTTTTTGTTAGAATGAAATATGGGCCCAATAATAGACTTCAACCCGTTGCACAACTACGATAAACACGCAACTCAAATAAACAGAAATGAAATGAGCCAAATGAGTGTTACAAGTTTGACTTAATAGAAGCAAATATAACTGTTTCAGTGTTCTTAATGAACAGGTTCTGACGAATATCGCTCTTAAGTGGATACGTTGAGGCGTGAGCGCACATAGCACGTCGAAGTACGATCCGACAGAAGTGTGTTTGCGCAGCTAATTCACAGGTGCGTCAGGTGGGAACATTGGGGAGTTCGTTGGCTCAAAACTCGCGATGGCGGCGATGCGGCAGCAGGTGGTACCGCCCTCGCTCTGCTATTTACTCTAACCATTTTCATGTGACTTAGCTCTCTCTTTTCTCGCGCACCACTTATAAAATAGCTTCTAATTCTGTTTAGACAAACACAAAAAGTGTAAATTACTGCGTCCAAGCTCCCGAGGCGTAAATCCTCACCATCAAATAACTCAATTGCGTCGAGCACGCAACGATCGACTAGTGCTCATAGGAATAAATGAAATATCGCCGAGGTATTCGGTGGTACGGCGCCAGCGCCGGCGCCGCCGAGCCCCCGGACTCGCGGGATCGTTCTACAAAACAAACAAGAGCGGGCAATAGGCGGCGCGCTGCTAACGAGATTCACGACGATGAAGCGGTAAATTACCGCGGGGTGGTCGCGCGGCCGCCCGCGGCTCTCCGCCGAGCGGTTACCGCGCGCTTTTTGCGCAACACTCGCAACTGCGTGCGCTCACGTCGCAGCTAATTACACGCCATTAATTATTGAATATTTCCATTGTAATGTGTCCGCCGATCGTCGCCGATAACTTTCTTACGGCGTGACCGCCGCGCAGGGCCCGGCATCTCGTAATGACCGACGGTTTCGTCGCTCGATGCGCGGACGGCAATTTCTTCACTCCACATTATCGATGAAGAAAAAAAAATAATTGAAGGGGTTCCGTCGTAAAGCAAACAAGCTTATAATAAGGTGTAATTTGCTGGGCCATTTAGAGAAATGCACAAATTGCTGGGGCAGCTGTTTGTTTTGTCTATGACGGAGGTCTCCCAAATTATCCGTTAACAAGCCTCGCGTCAGATTCAGCAGCCCTAATGGGTTTTCGTTAAGTTTTTGTTGTATTTTTGAAATTTATGACGGACAGCGTGTTTTACTAAATCGATTCTGGAAATGCGACAGCTGCATCACTTAATTGGCTATCTCACGTCCAGCTTCTACCTTGTTGTATTACAATTGTAAACAAAATAACTTGTAGCTAGGAATGGAGGCACCTAATTGTTTTTGTATGAATTGACCTTTGCAGGTAAAAGGATATAAACTTTATGTATTATTACATAAAACAATCAACAAATAAGTGGTTTTGAATTCCTCCGTTGGTGGTCTACCATTGGGATCGGAATAGTTCAAATTGCTAACTGGAAATACAAAAACTCAATCTAGAGTAGGTAGCTTGCCTTTTTATATGAAATACATGAGTGGTAATATTTTCCACTTATGAAATGAATGTTGAAATTAAAATCATAATTGCCTGTCTACTTCCTGATAATTTTGTTGGTTATGACACGAAAATTATTATTGTTCTGTAATGCCACATACTGGTTGAATCCGGGTTTAAAAAAACCTACGTGTGAAATTTAATAAACTAAGAAACATTTTCACACACTTTGTTTTAGTGTTATATTAAAAATAAGACATAAAATATGTGTAGACCAATCACTAGAATAATAAAATATGCTAATGTCCTTTTTTAAAATATGGGTACCTTTTTTATTTATTGAGTTAATATTAATAATTGTAGGCTATGTTAAAACACATGATTGCAGGAGTATAGTTTCGCGAAAAGATTAAAGTACCAACTGAACTTTGTTTTGCAAGTGCAGTCAACAATTTGCTTTTAAAGTTGTTCTTAATTGTGTTAATGATAATTGCCACTAGAATCGGGGTCAGAATATTTATATTTTGTGGGTAGTTAACAGCATTTACGTTCCTTAAATTAATTATGAACATTTCAATGTGCGTGGTGAAAGGTGGCTCGTTACGGACCTGAAAGCTATGATATTGGTCTAACTTATAAACTTATGAATACATATTTAACTCATTTAAATACTTTACTATTTATTTTGTACGGAAAGCAAATCGCTTTCAATGAGCAAAATAACTACCAACTATTAATTAGGTAGAGATTCTCCCTTTTCCTTATTTTTTATTTATAAATTTAACTGAAAAAATACCTAAAAAGACACCGCATATAAATCCGTTTCGTGGTTCAGAAGATGTAAGTAGACAAAAATGCAAACAGAAACGAACAGCGACTTTGCTTCATATTATGTCATTATGATGATGATGATGATGATGATGATGATGACTGACCTGCCGCCCTTGGTGATGATCATCTCGGTGCCGATGTCGTGGAAGCGGCTCCACAGCTCGGCGTTCAGCAGCCGCCCCTCGCAGCGAGGAGGCTCCGTCTCCACGCCCATGCGGGGGTCTACAAGTTATTGTTTATAGCTTAGTGTATGACGGAGAGTTCTTGTAAGAAGATAGGAAAAGAGTTGCAATGTGAATAGGAAGATTTTAAAAGTTTTCAAGAAATTATCAGTTTGAAAATATATACAATGAAAAACTAATATCTGATAGATCGTTGAAGAATTGAAATACTTAGATTTATATAAATTAGTTTTTAATTATAGCATTAACTATTACCATACATCATGGTAAATTGCCCATATAAAGTACAAATGATCATCTTACTTGTATTGTATTTAAAGTATTTTTTAGTTAAAGAAAACAAATTATGAACTGTATATAATTAGTTAAAGTGGTTAAGATAATACATTGTAATTTTTAATTAAAATAAATACTCATTTTTTTTTTTTAAATAGCTTTATAGTTATTAAAGTGAAATCACAAAAATATTAGGTAAGTTTAGCGATGTCTGAAAATCCTATTAAAATATAATTACTGATTTAGTAACATGTATGTGTGTTAATGATACCTACTTTATTTTTCAGGTTATTATAAATACTGGTTTATTTGACCGTCTGCAATGCAACACATTCTTCAATTTACCTACACGGAAACATTAAAATACTTTATAACCCTCCAAAATCGTACAAATTCATATTTTTACTAACGGTTCGACATATATTTTCCGAGAAATCAATTTCCATAGAAGCAAACATTTAACACATCGGCAATTAAAGATTCCGCTTGTTAACGAGACGAACCAAGTTTGATATAAAAGTGGATATATTTTACAAAGCGCGGCATCGAACAAACAAACACGCAAATAAGAAACTTGATATCAGCCGTCAATTTTTAATATCGATTCTTTACGACTTCCTCTCAAGTTGTCTTCCAAAGTACATTCGCCGCCTTTGAGTTTTGCATCAATTAATTAGAAATGATATTATAGTGACTAAATTATTCCGACCATATCAGATTTTAAGATTCGATAGATCTAATTAGACACTTTATATATTGTAAATGTGTCGGGAAATTTCGCTGTGGAATAATATTTTGACGGCAATTTTTTATTTTACTCGTTATGTATTTATGCATATAATATTACAAGAGTCTGTATTAATTACAATTATTATTTATCTGTATAGATATATAGTGCGGTCTCTTTTAAATTGCTAGATTGGTATTTTATTTATGTGTTGAGTGTCCTGATATCGTCGGCGTGTGTGGATCAAAAGTGCCGATTTTGTAATCTGTGGCCGGCGCGCGCGCATTAGCCGCTGCTCGTTACTGTACACCGTTTTGTGGCACATAAAAATAAACGGCCCTATGGAAAATATTTACTGGTATCATTCAAAATCAAAGACGATAAGATGTCAAAAGTGAGATGTAGCGTTATCTGCTAAGCATTGTAGAAACCAATTTAACACATTTTGGCCTGAACATTTTGATAAAGGAGTCTTAAGGTGATTTGTTAATTGTTAATATAATAATAATATTTACATTGGCCGTCAGGCATATAAGAAATAATAAACCAATAACAAAAAGATTAAAAATTACCATAATGTTTAAAAAACCTAGGAAATAAATAAAATTTTATAAATAATAATTTATTGATAAACCAGTGCACTTTAATTGTAAAATAACATCATTAAAACATTGATATCAATGTATCAATAATGTATTTATTGGCTATAAAACGAAGATAAAATGTCTATTAGATAACTTATAATACTAAGCAGATGACTTCCGACGGCAACTTGCTAATATCTCTTAATACGTAAAAAGAAAGTGCATGGGTTTTAAAATTGTATAGAAATAACTAAACTATTCATTTTTTGTAAAGGGTAGATTAAAATTAAAAATTTTAAGTAAATTAAAGTTAATTTTGTGTAAGCGCTTTTCTATGAACGCGTTGATGTCTTTTCAAGGGAATCAATTAAGAATCGAACTAATTGGATGATTTTAAAATTACTTATTAATTTATCAACTACTTACCTATTTAATATAATTTGTATCTTTTGCGTATTTAATTAAATTAGTTAAGATTACTTTTTACAGAAATGGGAAAATATATTTAATTTAAATTGTGTGTTGTGGTATTTTATTAACAAACAAAACAAACAAAATTTATGAACAAACATAAATAGATACTTTAAATCAAAACATATAAAAATGGTGGTTAAGTACTATTGTGTGTTATTTCATTTTAAAGTTTTTGTTGATGTTAACTTATATTTTTAAATAAATAAGTTTTATGTCTAAATTAAATACAAAACACACTAGGTATTACTTTTGTTAAAACCTGCAGTTGGGAATTGTTTATTTAAGTACCTATAATATCTTTGCGATATGAAATAGTAACTGAAGCTTCGTTTAAAAAAGCTTGACAACTTACAGCAAATCAAATAAGAAATATGTAAAAAGAAACAAATAAAGAAGGATTTTCAGGTTAAACCGACATTTATAATACAATAGAAAAAATATTCAATGTTGTATTTATAAATGCATGTTTAGGATAGAATAAATACGGAAACTATGTATACCGAATAAATAATAATGACTTACGTAGTCCACTGAGCGACGCCGCATGAAGCATCTGCTGCCTCAGCAAATACTCTCCGAAGTTAGAGTGATCCATCATCATCTTGAAGACTACAGAATCCCAAGCACTAACACTTCATTAGTCTATAACAATCCGATCATAAACCTTAAACAGCAGCAAACAAAGTCGATTGTTCAATTCACGCGAAACAAACTGCAGTTCATAATTCAAAACAAACGAAAGGCGTAGATTGAAAGCTCGACACGTGACGACACGACGACAGCTGCGTTTACACTGAACCTGTTTGATTGTGCGGGCGGCGCGTGCGCTTGACTCCGCCCCTTTCGCCTGATTGGTGGAGAGCTGGCCAATGGGCGTTGTCGGCAGTCTGCGCTTTCCAAAAGCTCTGCGTGCGCTTTCCGCCTGCCTGCTTGATTGACACAACAGTCGAATGTTGTATACCTACATGGCGATTGGATGCGTAGGCATATTCTATCGATATAGGTACGGTATAATTGATTCGTATCGGCTCTTGTTTTGTGCATCTAATGGTTACCTATCCATTTCAATAGATACCGACTTGATTAGGTCCAGAATAAATAAGGGCATAGGGAAGTAAATTATACCGGCAAAGCCTATATTTTTACTAAGTCTATTAAGGTATAAACTCTACCAGGAATAATGTAGGTTTATTTTTTGTAAAATTTTCAATTTGCGAAGTACTTAGGTGATTACCTTCCTATTAGGGTGGTAATCAGTAACAGCCTCAATAAAAGTTGCGGTTAATAGGAGGCTTACCTTATGCTTATATGCTTATGTCCTATAGAGTATAATAAACAAGTACAAATAAACTTGAATTCATAAGACATACCAGTCAAATCTATGATTAGGTTTACGAACAAATGGCCTCTAAAATTTTGACACAACACTTGAAGCGAATCACTTCATAATTTTTAAGAAGAAATTTGTCGTTAAATAAAAATGAATAGCTAAATGAGTTGCTAAGCGCAAAACACGCCTGAATTGAATAGATCTAAGTTATTTTTTAATGTGTTTAGTAAAGTCTGGTAAAGGTTTTTATGAAGAGAAGAAACGTAAAATAAGTGGAAAATATAAAAACGTCGATTATCTTTTCCCATCGAACTACTCTGTCCTCAGCTGACAAACAGCTGTTTTGACATCAATCAAAACAAAATAAAGGCGCGTTTTAAAGAAATAGGGCAGAACAAGGTCTACCGGTGTAGCTACTAAAACAATAAACTTTGATGACACCGATTAAAAACTGGTTGTATCATAAAATATTATTATTTTGTTTAAATTGTTTCATATTCGTTTTAACGTAGTGTTTGAGAAAACTTATTACTATCTTTAAATAAGAAACTGTAAATAAGTAACTGTTGGTTTATACGTTTTTGAAAACAGGCAGTAGCCTTAACCTACACGTAAACGGTTCGTCAAATATTCCTATCGAGTGTTGGCTAATCAACTTTTTTTTACTTCCTTACATCTAATCTATAGCGATTACAGTAAAAACTTGGATTTTTACTTCCCTGGAATGAGAAAAGTTAAATGTAGACTGTTCACTTTTACAATTTCTAGTCTGCTACAAGCAACAATTTTACAGAAGTTTGTCGTATACGCGTAGGTACTATGCCTTAGGAGATACCTACTTAGGTAATTTAAAAATATTTAGATTATTAATCATTTTTAACTAATTCTAAATCACGCGATTTTGTACAGGTTTTCGTTTTAAATTACAACCATCATCTCTAAACTAACCCAATCATCTTTTTTTATCCCTGTGTTAGTTCTATCTACTATCTGCTTCTAATTATGATCCTAGTTTCCATGTTATAATTATATTTTGTCGGTATTTGCTTACTCACTGCGCAATCCCTGTGTGAATTTAATCACAGGAAGCGTTTTTGTTCACTAATCACTGTTCATACTTAATTTATCTATACACTAATGACTTTCTTACTCCAAATTACACATTTAAATGTGTCATGGATTAGCTATGTCTATTGTATTAATTTTGGACAACGATATTTTGATAAGCTAAAGAACTAGGTACAGATTTTTACAACTAACTTAATATACCTACTGTGATCTACTATAAGATCTATATACTTCCGAAGTTGTTGTTAAAAAAGGTATAGCTATAGGTACTAAAAATTATGAATATAAAGTTAAGGTAATACCTACCTTCAACTGTACATTTATTTATATCATTGGCAGTTGATTTGATTTGGCCAAGCAAGTTCTCACACTACGTACATCATAAAAAAATCAATTTTTGATGTGGTCGGCAAATACAAGAGTTAGCTTTGCCCCAGGGGGTAATTCTCATCCATTACACGATCATGTCAAACCAATTTAGGAATTCAATAATTCTGGGATTCTCTCAAACATTTAAAAATTCTTTAGTAGCCTAATCACGAATAACCGAATCGAATAATAAGCGTAGCGTCATCATTTTTACAGATTTTTTTTCATCTTCCAAAATATAAAATCTAATTTTCAAATTGATTTATTTATGTTGTGAGTGTCGTTTGTTTTCAATCTGCCACAAACTCTTATAGCGCGATCTAATAACAGCCATGATTCAGTTTTTCACGAGTTTTTCATAAAGTTACATCTTGTTTTGATAATCATTAGAAACTTTTTATAGCAGAAAAGAATCTTAATGGATTTTAGAAGTTTGTTGTAAGGCCCCTGAAATTCGAGTTCCTATTTTATTATTGTAGTATGGCTTATGCGTTATTCCGGACCATAACGGAGATTTTTTTTTTGATATTGGCATTTTCAGTTCTTTAAACATGAGCCTTGAAAGATTTCACTAAACTCTAATATGGACAATATGTAAGTACTTCTTTGGCAAATATGGACTTCTGTGGTCCTAAAACAATTTGCGTATTCGACTTTTAACATTTTCGAAAGACATTTTCTTTTATTCTAACAGATCAAAAGAATATCTCATAAACATCTGGGAAAAAATAAAGAATAATAAAAAATAAAGTTTTGAACAATCAGAAGGTTTTATTCGTAATTGATAAGTTACGCTCAACTAGTAGATGTTGGTAGGTAGTTGTGGTATCTGACCAGCTGCTAGTAATTCTTCAAAATTTGGTAGGTATAGGTACTACGTTGAGCTTGACTTGTAGGTGTATATGTTACGGCTAATACCCGAAATGCGGCTACACCTAGTTTTAGCCGGTTAGAAGTGTTTTTAATATGGAAAACTGTAAAAAAAATATTATACCTATGTTTATAAAAACTGACTTCAATCATGAGTCGACGGAGTCCCGCTATGCGGGACTCCTTTTTCTGGGTGGTATCAAAAAAGTAACCTAACTAACCTACCCTATTGATGTTCTAACCGGCTAAAACTAGGTGTAGCCGCACTTCGGGTATTAGCCGTAACATATATATTCAAGTACGGAGTTAGAAGATAAAACTGTAATTAAGATTAGCACTTTTTATATTTTTTCCAGGTGGAGCTTCTACAAATTTGCCAGCCAAAAAACAAACCAGCCAATAACAGAAGAAATACAATTATAATAAAGACTGATGTTTATAATAACCAATCACACTTTTTTATTAACTTTTAATAGGTATCCTCTATCTCCTAACAAATAAGCTCCTCAGTAGTCTCTAGCTTCAAACTTTCTTCACTGCCCTGCAACATGTAGCCACAGTGACTCCTACGGTTATAGTCGTTTTTGAGAGTGGTAGAGTCTAGCTGTAGGTTCTGTCTGCACCTGCAGCGATTACTGGGCTGACTCGACCGGTGAAATACCACCGTCGCACAGAAAACCGACGTGAAGTAGGGACGTTGTCCTGCGTTTCGTTCGGTGAGTGCGGTATCCGGTGCCCAATTTTCTCAAAGGTCAGCAACACACCCCCAACACCCACAGTGTTGCGTGTAGTCATGGGCAGCGGTGATTACTTACCATCAGGTGACCCTCATGCTCGTTTGCTACCTATATTATAAAAAAAATAAAAAAAATGGTCGTAACTGTTTTTCTGTGGCATAGAACCTCAGTGCAATCAGAAGTTGATTCATTGGCGGCAATTATTAATTCCTTTAAGACAAATAGAAATAGGTGTTTAGTACTATTACTAGCCTTTAAAAATCACATTAAATAGGTACCCAGGACCCTACTTATTTCAACAGTTTAAAGTTAAATCAGGTAGATACTTACTTGTGGGCATGTTCGAAATCTTGCTGTTTTCAAGTAAAAATAAGACACTTGGCTTCGATAACCTAAATAGAAAGAAAAAGTATTTTTCGTCATATTGTCTAAATTACACAGGTCTGTATTAGAATAAATAAGCCTACGTCTTTGAAATAATTCTGTGTTTTCAATTGCATCAAAACTTTCTTATAGCTCTTGCATTTCTACTATTTACATCTAATGTAAACAAACCAATTCTCACTTAAGGTTTGCGGAGTCGATTATCGGCATCCTAAGTTTAGGTGGTCGTTTTTGACATTAAGGATCTCTTAAACGTTGGTAAAAACGAATTTGAATTTAAGGGCCTCTTAAAACGCTTTAGGTGTCACCTAAATCTTAGGGAACGTTGGTGCAAACGGGCATTCATCTCTGACGCAATTAAGAAAAAAAAGTAGTATTCAGTATTGGTCATATCATGAAGTGATGTCTTCTAAGATCATTCTTAAAAGTATTTTTTTAGAGTAAAGTTAATCCACTTATTTGAAATAATCGGGTAGGGCTGCATCTGTGCACACGGCCGTTGGTTTTAACGTGAAATGTCTTTAATCAGCCGTTTTCAGTGTTCAATATTGAAAGAACACCAGATTGACTCCGTTCTCCATTTTTTATACAAGCGAGCTGGCAGTAAACGCTAAATAAAAATCCCAATCGAATGTTTCTTCGATGAATCGTTTTATAGTTATTAAGGTGAGACGATATAGACCAATTCCTTACAATTCAGTATTGTAACGATTTTAAAGACTTTTACGTAAAAAAAAACTGCTTAAACGCAGCAAACTTAGGAATAGGCTCCTGTTGTGGTATTCTGTAACTGCCAAGTTACATAAACTGCTATCAAAACATGTCAAAACGCCGGTTTGGTCATACAAATATTGTTAATAGGCCAATAGAAAAAAAACATGTCGTCCGATCGGTCGAACGCAGCAGTTTACAGATAGGATAAATCGGACCAATAGGAAAAAAAGTTCCGCGTCGTCCGATCAGTCGGACTACGCAGTCGGACCAAGTGTTCAGAGGGCGTATTTTAATCGCATTTTATGTCAATTGGAAATCACGGAACACCTCCGCTGATCATCTTAGGTAATTCAAATAATAAATAAAACTAAATTTGTAATAAATATCAGTTATATTATCACAGAGAATCACATTGTGTTATACAATATTTACGTGGCTAGGGTACAAAATATTTTTTACATGATCCACCAAGTGAAATACAGCGCCCGCTACAGAAAAATCTCTAAGAAAATAAAGGTATTCAATTGAAAAAATATAATATAAACTACCCAACATGTTTTAACAAAAGTCTGTCAAAATAATTACATTATTAATAGGTACAAAAACTGGAAATATGACTGAACAACTTATATATTTGACTTAAAATGAAATTAATACTTAAATCTGCCGCGGGCGTTAAGAGTTACAAATAAAAAATGAAAAAATCTCTATAAAATACATTATATGAAAGGATCTTTGTATGCTACTTATATGGCATATGAAAACTATTGCACTATAACATGAATAAAAAGAAATATTTTATAATCATGGAGTTAACACTTTAAAACTAGCAGAATATACGTACCTACCTATAGAAGATATGCAGTTGTACTAATAATACAAAAATATATAGGTAAGTAGTTTATATGATATATTATTGACCAAAATAAATAAATTAAAAAAGATGATTACATAAAATTTGGTATTGAAATTAAGTAAAAATGCTTAGTTTTATTTAGTTTAGTCAATATAGGTTGGGTATAGTGTGAAAAAAGGTTTTATAACAAATAAAAACCTCAATAACTGTATAATATTACATGACTATGCTAACACTTTATTGTCTATTTACAGCTATTATTTATAATTTAGTTGTTGACCTTTTCCAGTAGATATTTATTACCACATGCTTAAGAATTGATTTTCCATTACAGGATTATGTTTTAATTTAATTTACAAAAGTAAAGCGACCTAAATAATTTAGGCTTCATTAGTATAAGTTTAATTTAACTCCAAATATATTAAATCAATTCTTAATAATGTGATTAAAATAGACATTTTTAATTTTTATATTGATATTAAACAATCAGTTGTGTACGACTTAAAAAGGAAAAATGTTAAAAGTTCAATTTCATGAAATTAACATATCTAATATTATTTTTGCCTATAGTCTTTTTGAGATGAATATTCCGTATTAGAACAATGTCCGTAGCAAACAAAAAAAAACTTGAAATCTGTCGGTGTTTACTATTAAGTCTTAAAATCTTGGTATATTATATTGGGACATTTTTACATATTTGTTTTTTTCGTTCGTACACAAGTAATTAATATTTTTCACACATTACCTACATCATACCAAAATGTTTAATAATTCGTATCGTTATAATTAGGCTTTGCAATAGTTTTTCTGTTACGTTCAGAAAGGAAATTCCTAAACAATTATACGTTATTTCTGTAATTCGTTCTGATAATTCAATGTATTTACGTGTTAATCAGCCTGAAGACGTTATTTATTACTTGAAGGCTTCTTTTAATCGAATAAAGTTCTATATTGATATCTCTTCAATTATATTCTCATTGTGTTTTGTTTAAAATTGCATTTCAAGAGATATTAATTATTGTTTTATTGATCACGAAACTATGTCATACTTAAGGGTCTATCCACATAAACGTTTTCTTCGTAGTTCCCAAATATTGTGGGTTAAAATGTTTGATACCATTCACGTAAACTCTATCGATACAGCAACTTAACAATTTAAATAAATCGTTTGGCTTGAATTTTTACACAGAAAAAAAATTTGTTTTTTGTTTAAAAGTATATTATTTAGTGATAACATTTCTTTAAATCGCCTTTTGTAGATATTACTATTTGTTGTTTATTTATCAATTAGAAATGAGTCAATACATATTTTTGAAAGTACTATCACGTTTACAGCGAAAGGAATACGCCTTCGGCATTAACGTTACAATTGAACTAAGCATTGATATCGTGGTAAAAAGACGTCGTGTGCATAAACCCTTAGTAGTCTCACAGCAATAGAAGTAATTAACAGGAATTATGTGTCTTTATCAAAATATTTGACGTGCCTGTGACTCAAAAAGGGACTTCAAACAATAGTTCAAATATGCCTCATAGTCTCACTAATTCTAGTGAAACAAAGAACGACAAGAACAAGATGTGCAAAAGATAGCACAAAATGGAAAAAATATTTACAAAATAGAGTGCAAAAGATTTCAATTAATTATAAAAATTTAACAAATTTGACTTTACCAACCATAGGTTGATTTGAGATCGCAATGCCAATAATTCGATTTTTTAAATTCTACTAAAATTTGTCAACATTTTCTACTCGACAACTTTTTACTTATAAACATATTCACACACTATTGAATTTCCAGTTATAGCAAACTATTTTTGTAATTCATCAAAAAACCGTTTTACCTGTTCTTTTAATTAACCGTTCCAAAGACAAACAACATCACCGGTACGGCATTGATCACCTTTACCAATAAAATTAAAGTCAGTCACGTTACTCTTTTAAAAAAGGGTATCACTTACCGCAGATGCAATTTCATAGGTATGTACGTTATTTTGCTTTACGATAGCTCGAATCCCGTGTTGCTGTTGACTGCGTATCTGAGTTTGTCGCGGAGGGTGCTCCTTTTTTGGTAGTTGGGTAATTTGAGGAGGTTGAAACATGTGGAGGACGTGGGCAGGCGGTTGAGCGGGTCTTTCTTGCGAATCGTGAAGAACCCACGGATTACGCTACCTGTTGTCATACATTAAACCATATCAAGATATAAGTACAGCTAGGTTTTTTTGTTATTGGATCTGTTTCAAGTAAAAAAAGAAGTGCTTGTTTGCGCCCGCAGCTTGGCATGCTATGACTTTAGATTTTAAATTTAAAATACACGTGGTGCCCTAGTTATAAAGTTTTTTTTTTCTGTTGCTAATTTAAAATATATAATACAAGCGCGTACATTACTCTGAACATACAAACATTCAAATGTATTATGTTAGTAGGATAACAAAAACGGTAAAGAAAAACTTGTGTAATTTTTTTGTTAATGATAATGAATTATGGAAGAGTAGAAGACCTTTGGGCTAAAATTCCGTGGTGAAAAAAGTGTCTGAATGACAAGTGAGAGGTATATTGTCGAAACAGTCGAGGCTATTACGATCGATTTTTGGACTAATTATAACCATATAGCGATCGCCAACAGAATAAACAGAAGATCTGATATGGTAAACAAGTAAGCAAAGCTTATTTACGGAAAAAAATGGCATTAAAAACTATACAGTTATCTGACGGTTTAATTAAACGGTTCTAAAAATTCGCACTATCCTTTCATGGTTATTCTTCTTCTTTCGTGTGATGAATATACACTTTGCAGCACATATTCATCTAGTATTAGAGTTTTTTGGAACCGCCCTTTTTTGGCCTCTCATGTAGTTCCTGTAGGGTAGTGGCCACCCTTCTGTCAGTATTTTTCAAACCGCCTGTCTACTTGGCACCTGACTTGGCTTGACGAGTACGAAGTGGAAAAGTACCCGGGACCAACGGCTTAACGTGCCTTCCAAGGTTAAAAACTAACTTTTTATTTTCAGAACAAAATAAACACGGGCGTTTCTCGCCATTTAGCTAAATAAGTAGGAATGGTATAAGGTTAAAACGGTCTTTTAGATTAACTGAGGGAACAACAAAAACAAGTATGTGCTTAAAAATATCTTAAAGTCGCAAATACCAATACCGGTCCGGTAATTTGTGTTCAAATATTTGAGAAAATACCAAGAAGCTGGAGAAATTCGCGATTTATTTTCGTTGTTTAGTAGAAGTTAGTGGATAAACTTACAGACAGACACGAGCAGCAACTTTTCTTTACACTGTCTACATAATGATGATGATGATGATGATACAGTTTTATGGTTTATACCTATGGTGTCTCCGGTATCTTCATCGTCCCCAACTTCAACACAGCGGATAGAGAATGGCGGCAGGAGATGCGCGAACCCAAGCACTGGCGGCTTAGAACATGACGTCACGAACTGACAACAAAACAATACAGTTTAAAAAACTATAAAGCGACCGAAATTACAATTCAATAAAATTAGGAAGGACATTTAATGTGGCAGTTAAAGGCAAAAAATGTGTAAGTTACTAAATCTTGTATTGCATAGTGAAAATATTTAGTTCAAAATCAGCTAACCAAAACCCTAATATGTAATGGTGATTGAAGATTTGGTATTTAATTCTGCAAAGAAGTATTGACGATTGTTTGATTGATTGAGTAAAAAATAATTGACGCAATGCTTTATTCAATCAATACACCGCCATCTATATTAGGTTTTAGGAAACTTAAAAGAAATATGCTATCTATATAAGTAGCGTACAAATATTATTAATAATAATAATAATAACTTTATTTCATTTCACAATTAAAACTATAACAGTGGTTGGGTACACCTATTAAGTATTACTACCTGTATCAGGTGAACCCACTCTTCCATAACAATAAGTATACAAACAAAATATAGAAAAAAGGTCAATTTTAGGAATGAATTAAATTAAATAAAAAGAGTATTTAAAAAACTAAAAAACTAGGTTGTGTGCGTGTGTGTGTTTTTGTGTTTGTGTGTGTGTGTGTGTGTGTGACTGTAGTGTGTGGGTTTGAGTAGCGTTTAGATATTAGATAGCTAATGTTACTCTATATGTGATAACAAGGATTCCACATAATCATAAGCTAATGGGTTGATCCAGTTAACGATAGCTGATTTACAATTTTGTGATGATAAGGGGTAAATATTTATAATTCTATTAATTTTATTATATAGTATTGGTGCTTGATTAACGAACTGACGTCTAGCGAAAGAAGATCTCATTATACGAGCGCGAGCTATAATGTCATTTCTTCTTCTCATACCGATGTTGTGCTCATATCTTATTGTTTTATGGACTCTCAATATGGAGTTAAGAACGTAAAGCTTTCGTATTGACAAAAGATCACTAGTCTGGTAAAGCTCGTGAGTAGGAAACCTATATGGTTTAAAATAAATGACCTTTAAAAGTGATCTTTGTGCCCGCTCAACCTCTAAAAACATTGTTTTTGTCGCACCACCCCAGACGGGTATACAATAGATAAGAATAGATTGAGCGAGTGCAATATACAGGGTGTTTGGAGGTTGAGTAGCCAAATGAAAATGGTGGATAGGTGAGGTTATTAGCTATTTACTTCCACTTATTAAATTTCATTTTGGTTCAAGTTTTAGAATTTATTCGATTTTTAAGATTTTCTTAAGAAAATCCCCGATTTCGTCATTAAAAGTCCAATATAATTTTTATTTACTGTCGGAACCAAACGAAAATAGTTTTAATTTAAAGCCTAATACTGTTTCATTCAGATGAAATCATAAATTAACACAAATCATGTCATATAAAGTTACAGTGGGTTCATAAACTTCGCGGAACCAGTGGGAAAAAAATGTTCAGTCAACTTTGCTACGAAAAAAAATTAAAAAATATGTGAGTTTGAAAATTTCATTTGCTTTTAAAAACTTCTACATTTAATACACTTTATAATGATATGCTACATGTAATATAAATAATTAGAAATCTCAACAGAAATAGTAAGTTAGTCCTCAAAGACGCCTGGTAAGGAAGGTACAAACCCGTTAAACTACGTATGTAGTTAAAAACTTCGGTCTCATTCTAACAAAGCTATGCCTATTGGGTTATCTATTTTGTCACTAGGCAACACTTATCTTGTTTGCGACCTCATGTATAAAAAAATGTTTTTATTTTCTGACTGAAGATTGTTGTTGGCCCATATGAAAACTTTATAGCTTCACAGAACTATGCAACCACTAAGGCCACCTAGTTGGATTCAGACCTCAGTTCAGGGCGTCTCGATCATTTCCACTACACTGTTTCCCTTAGGGGCCTCTCTCTGAGAAGACCCAGCAAGAAACTCAACGGGGGTCGGATCTGATAGTCGAGGAAACCGGATGTTGAATGCCGCACCTGCTGGTTGGAGCGGTGTATTTATAGGGAAGATTTAAAGCTATTACCACTATCGTGTCCACCGGGCCGGCGCGGCAGCGGGCGCGGGCTGGAGGAAGCAGATTGTTTCTTACGGTAATCTTTTGACGTTTGACGTTCCTTTGACGATTGTGATTGGTCGCCTCTTGCGAGGGTCGCAAAGAGCGGATGGTTGGGGTGGTGAGGGGCGGAGTAAAAGAAACTCCTAGATTCAGTCTCCGTGAACCGGTTCTACATGACTTGGAGCTGGTGAAATGATATTTGCTTGCATGCGAAAAGACCACGCTACCGTTGGCTATGACTAGATAGACGAAAGTCAGATAGATAATAGCTTATTTTCAAGTGACATCTTTCACCAGCAAATTAAAAAAAAACAAAAAAAACTTGTAAAATGAGATTTTTTTGCATGCGCAAAGGCCACGCTACCGTTGGTTTTTTCAAGCAACATTTTACTCCGTCTGTAGATAAGTGTAGGTCACCGAGAATCTGCGCTGAGCGGAGTTAAACATGTGAAATAGTAGAATCCTCTTCTATTCGAGGCAAGAAAAGTGAAGAGGGAGTCGAATGAGATAACACAATAGGCATAATTTTGTAAGAATGAGACAAAAGTTTTTAACTACATACGTAGTTTAACGGGTTTGTACCTTCCTTACCAGGCGTCTTTGAGGATTAACTTACTATTTCTGTTAAGATTTCTAATTATTTATGTTACATGTGGCATATCATTATAATGTGTATTAAATGTAGAAGTTTTTAAAAGTAAATGAAATCTTGAAACTCTCATATTTTTTTATTTTTTTTCATAGCAAAGTTGACTGAATTTTTTTTTTCCACTGGTTCCGCGAAGTTTATGAACCCGCTGTAACTTTATTTAAGATGATTTGTATTAATTTATGATTTCATCTGAATAAAACAGTATTAGGCTTTTAATTAAAACTATTTTCGTTTGGTTCCGACAGTAAATAAAAATTATATTGGACTTTTAATGACGAAATCGGGGATTTTCTTAAGAAAATCTTAAAAATCGAATAAATTCTAAAACTTGAACCAAAATGAAATTTAATAAGTGGAAGTAAATAGCTAATAGCCTCACCTATCCACCATTTTCATTTGGCTACTCAACCTCCAAACACCCTGTATATTCGATTTAAAATTAATTTTGGCAAGATATATCTAAGTTTCTTAAAAATCCAAATCAGTTTGCGCAGTCGATTTGTTATTTGTTGTATTTGGAGCTGCCATGACATATGTTGATCAATTATGATACCAAGATACTTAGTACTGCTGACCTTTTCCAACTCTAGGCAATTACAGCTATTGTTGAGACAGCTATTCGTTTTATGATAGTTATGTAATTTTAACTTAAATTGACTGTCTGGTTGAGTTCTTTTGTCGATAGAAAAGCAGATATAATTTGTTTTGAGGGCATTTAGGGTCAACAAATTAGTCTTAAGCCAATGTGAAGTTATACAAAGGCCATTTTCAGCATCCTTTTTAATGCTTTTCCAAGTAGAGCCAAAGAAAGTTATAGCAGTGTCGTCGGCATAAGATATAATTTTAGCATTTTTTAGGTTAATCGTACTTAAATCATTTAAATAAATCAGAAATAGAGTCGGGCCTAAAACACTTCCTTGTGGGACACCGTAGTAAATTTCTCTTTCTGAGCTGGTCATATTACCAATTTTCACCTTTTGCACTCTGCCTTTTAGGTAATCAGTAAGGAGCGCCAGTGGTATTCCCCGTATGCCAATACTTTCAAGTTTCTGGACAAGAATTGGCACAGATACCGTATCGAAAGCTTTTTTCAGATCCAGGAATACTGTTAAGCATTTTTTACCACTATTTATTAACACACTAACTAATTGCATTTGATAGCATTCCTTAATATGCAATCCATAATTGTACTTTATGATTTTATGATTCTATCTTATAATCGGGGCTTTATTATATCCCTTTGAGGAAACATAATACTTAGCCCGCCATCTATATTCCCTACGTTTATACGTTTTTTTTTAAAGTTAGACAGACTGTTTGCTGAGAAAAAAGAAGATAGCAGTGCGTCGAATCTGTAACTTGCACGACTTTTGAGCGGTTTGACAAATTACAAGAAAGAAAAAAAAAGGATTTCAACAGATTTTGACGTTTTTCCTGCTTGTTACCTTCACAACTTGTAGTAATTTTACAACGACCAGCTCCCTTAGTCCTGTGGCATGTGAACTTAGCGAATGTATGAAATTGACAAATTGAAAATTTGACAAAAATGGCAGTTTCATACATATTTATTTTATTCACCCGCTTTTCCAAAGTTGGGGGCAGGGCAATATAACTGGTGTAAAAAGACTATTTTCGAAGCCTGAAATCAAGTATTCTTGAGCCTAAATATTAACTAAATTCACTAAGAGTATACCCAGAAAACTCAATTAAAAAAAATATATAAAGGTGTGAAAAGTGATATTCGCCGCTTGAGGTCATCGTTCACACATCAACTCATTATTCAGGAGCGATGGTCTACATAGCAAATAAATCTAAAACACTATTTAATTTGAAATAATACGGAAATTTGATAGTTTAAATGCAATTTGGCACAATTAGGTTAAAAAAATAAAATTAAAATATTATTTTTTTGCTTTAAACCCACTATAATAACCCCTTCAGCAATACCCAGTTCTTGTTTTCGGAAACAGTTTTTTACACCATGTATTTTCTTATGCTAGAGCCCTTTGCTTTGCGCAGCATAAGCCGCCTTGTATCTGCATCGATTCCCACGATTAACATTTTGATTAGGTATACCTTAAGGAACATAGCCCGTTCATTCTCGGTGAAGTCCCGCTGCAGCACGTCCCACAGCCAGCACACGACGCGGTGCGAGTCGTGGAAGCCGCCGTAGTACTGCGTGTGACGTCGCAAATCGCGGAGGTCCAGAGGCACGTTGTCGCCGCTTATTAGTCGTTGTAACTAGAGAATACGACACTGGTCAAGGTGGATGTTCTATTTTCAAACTATTAGACACCGCACGCTTGTGCTTTCGTCACTTGCAGCAACTCCAAACCAGTACAACCTTTTGATTTGTTACAAACGACGAAAATACTTTTTTAATACAGTTGCTCAAAAAGTGGCGTATTGCAGGGACGTATAGCGTTCGGGATGTGGGCTATTACACACGCGTGCTTTTTTTTACCTTTCCCGCACTCGTGCGTTCTCTTTCCCAACTGTCAAAATAATGTCTATTAAAAAGAAAAATTTACCAACCATGAAGTTTTTACTAAAAAAAAAACAAAGAAGTTTTTATGATTCATGTTAATACTTACGTAACGTAGGTATATTTCAAAAAAAAGCTACGAGTTTGTTTCGATATCAGATTTAATGATTTGATTGAATTAGTGTGGTTGGTTTAATTTCATTTTATCTCATTAAATTTCATTTTCATTTCATATCAATGAAAAAAAAATCTACTGAAGACTTGGCTGTATGGGCATAGTAACCTTTGCCTACCAAATGGGTGAAGAAAAAATGGCGCCATTTTCAAAATGAGTTATTTCGCCATTTACGATCCTAATTTTATATTTTATTAAATTGCTTTATTTTTTCGCAACTGTATTAAAAATAGTCGTTCATTACACGTGCGGAACCGTCATTGCAACTCGTCCCGCCTGTCAACCCTCGCCTTCGGCTGTGCCTCGGCTCGGGTAGACATTTGTCGGGACTCGTTGTAATGACAGCCTTTCCACACTTGTATTGAAATATACTATTTTGGTACCACGATATTTCATTAACGCATTGTTTTTACAATGTTCGATTGTCAGAAAAATATTAAAACGTAAAAACGTTTAAAATCCACTGATATAATTTTAGACTGATAAAACGTTTTTTAATCATTTTTATATTTAAAATCTTTAGAAAAAAAAATTGGACATAAATATTGTTTTGACAATAACATGATAGTTTTTGTTATCGTGAAAATAATATTGTCGACGGAAGATATTTCTTTTTTTATTTTGTTTGATAATATTCTTGAATTTTGTGGTATGAAGTAGAAAAGGTGTGAGTACTGAATATGTATTGCAGTATGGAATACATATTCAGTAATCTTTTCAAAAAAGGAAAAATAACTATGTAAATAGTGACGTTAACAATGCTACCGTCATTAGAGGTTATGTCATTTTATATTTTTAGGTGTTAACATTTTAAGCCTGATTATTTTAAAGAGCAAAAATGCATAACTACATTTTTGCAGTGATGCATTAAAGATCAATTTAAAACGATCTCATCAATTTTTTTGCAGTTATACCTAAAACAAACAAACATTTTAAAAATCAATATTAAACGATTGAATTAAGTGTTCATTTACCTCAGGTGTGGAGAATAAGGAGAGCCACTCTGGATTTATAATCGTTCTGAACCCCTTTATAAAGGCGTTCGTTTGGTCTTTTATCTGAGTATGCATTCTGAAGTGCGCCATTAGGTGAATATAATTGATTCTGTAAACAATAATCATTAGAAATAATCGAAATTATGATAATAATCTAATTTATGAACCTAGACAAGGTTTTATACCAATATACTTTCAAAAAACGGGATAATGTTAATAGTATAGAAAAAATAGAGAGAACTATAAAAACCTTTCAGCATAGAAAACTTTTTTTTTTTGCTTTATTTCATCATTTTTGAAATTTATGTTGAATTTTTTTGATAAGTAATGTAAATTTATTCTGTCCATTATAAGGAGCAAATTACTTAAATATAGAAGGCCATTCAATAGTTGTTTTATTTGGCTTACTTGTTTTCATTGGTGACTGGAATAGCTTTTCCACCAGGTACGAGTTCGTGAGTTACTATTTCACCTAAACGCTCCTCGTCCACAGAAAATGTCAGCTCTAGTGAAGTACAATCACCCTAAAAACAAAAACAACTTTAATAGCATAATTTCACAAATTATATTAATATGAAAATCTTGTCAGTCAGGACTATAACAGGTATAGTAGTTAAATAAATTGCATAAAGTCTTGGTATTTAATTGTTTCATGTCAGGGGCGTGATATAATAAGACGAATGCGTCAAAATTAAACCAAACTCAAAGATAATCGACTTTGAGCCTAAAATTGTCAAATTCAATGAGATTTTTATAACGTAAATTCAAGTGTTCCTAATTACGAGTACAAGATTCTCGCAGTATTGTCCGCATTCAAGTTTAAGTTACTATGTTTACCTGAAAATGCTTGATATAAGTAAGACTGCGGTAGAGATCTCTGTCTAAAGACGGAAGTTCGTCGATCCAACTGTACAGCGCGTTCTGTGTTTGTCCCAACACTTGACTCAGGAAGAACGACGCAAATGGCACATCCACTACTATACCCTGCAACAAACATTAAAGCGTATAGACTTTGTAAACTAATGCTTGTTAAAAATATTTATAGATTATTCGGTAGACCTACGCGGTTTCAATTTTATCAAAAACAGTTTCAAGAAAATAAGAAGACAAATTTTTATTCAAGAATCTGTATTTTTTATTCTTTTTCTTCTTCTTTCGTGTGATGAATATGCATTTTGCATCTAGTATCAGAGTTTTTGGGAACCACCTTTTTAGGGCCTCTGACGTGGTTTCTGTAGGGTAGTGGCCACCCTACTGTCTTTGTTTTTTATTTTCATATGAACATGCAATGAACCTACTTGATGAGCTACCCATACCTCATAAACAGCCTTCCCCAGCATTCTGCCAATAAACTCGAACAGCTGCAAATGATTCTCCTGAACACAAGACGTCGGCGACGGGTACAATCGCTCCTCGCTCGTGGCGCGGAATATGTTCAGCGACGGATCGAACACGCGCTTTATTGTCTCTTCTAGAAATTCTAATGGAGAAAAGAAATATGATATTTTAAAACCTGGAAGGGCCTTTAATGGGTCAACGGTAAATTATTCATCGATATGCATTGTAGGATTGGCAGTTAGCTATGTTGCTCAAATTAATTAGTAATAGTTGTTGTTATTAAACGATTTTGTTCAACGACTTGTGGTAAGGTACTTATTAAAACAAGTATGAAGGCAAGGTCTAATAAATAAAACATTAATCGTTGCTTGATCAACTTCAAACCTAATAATTAATATCTTTCGTATTTCCTTACCAATACCTCAGAAGAATCATGAATCATTGAATGTAATGATTCCACAGACCATCAATTAGTCCATTTGGTGGGCTGACTTCAAATTAGTTTTTCACAAACAAGTACCTAGTAAGTCTCGACTCTGGCCCCCTACCGCGTAACTAGCGTCGATTTGAACTCGACGTCGACAACTGTTTTCATAGGCTAAATTGTTACCAATCGCAGTTCTCTAGCCAATGAAAACAGTTGTCGACGTCGAGTTCAAATCGAGGCTAGTTACGCGGTAGGCCCGCTGGTGTTCTTGTACCTTTGAAGACGCCGTCCTGGTCGATGCCGGCCTCGTCCAGCCCCTGCTCGTTGATGAAGCGCACGCGCACGACGCCCTTGATGGCGCGCGGCGCCAGCGCGGCCAGCTGCCGGTAGCCGTCCTCCACGAGCCGCGCGCGCCGCACCGTCACCAGCGTGGAGCGGCCCAGGCACGCGCGGTCCGTGAGCCCCAGCACCGCCTGGGGCAAGGCACATTTCTTTTTTATGAGGGACGAGCGACCCGCCCACGCTTCGCAATGGTGTAATTTTGGCCGACTTGTTCAAAAAACGTAAAATTTTGGCTAATTAAAAAACACTTTTTCTGAATATGCTTCATCTACAAATTTAAATGAAGAAATTCCCTAAAAAATGGCGAAAACCGTATTAAATTCCGTTAAATGGTTTAGGAGGAGATAGCAGCCAAACATACAAACAGACAGAATTAGGGACTTGGATTTATACTATGTAATGAAGCTAGCAAACGAGCTAGCGGGTCACGTGATGGTAAGTGAACACCGCCGCCCATATACACCCACAATCACAAATGTATTGAGGGTGCTTTGCTGGCCGCTGAAAAAATTGGTCACCGGATATCGCACTCACCGAACGAAACGCAGGAACATCGTTCCTACTTCACGTCGGTTTTCTGGACAACGGTGGTCTCTTACCGGTCGAATCAGCCCATTAATCGCTGTAAACAGAGCCTACAGCTAGACTCTGCGAGCTTGTGGTCAGTAGCTAGCCCAAATAAGGGGGAACACCGCATGCAGGCTAACGACCAATGAAATTCACCGGTCGATAAGTCGGTCCATTAAATGTGTACGGGTGCTTTTCGGATTCGGGATAACGAACATTGATAGTTTCATTGTCAGTCAGTCGATAACTCGGTCGGTACAAAGCACTCCGGGACTTCCCTTCGTTGCTATGCCCAAGCATTCGCGAGTTCCCCAAGGGGAATGCGTGAAGGCCCGCATGCGTTACAGAAAACTTTCGCACCTTGAATGCGAGTTCTGTAAACTATAACAGATTTTATATTTTTTTGCAATTTTATCATAGTACTAGCTTTCCGCTCTGCGGTTTCACCCGCAACTAAATGGCTTTTCCCGTGGGAATGAGGCTTTTTACTGCAGTAAAATTATCGTATTTTCTTCTTCCCTGGGTGTCTCTATTCCAAAATCAAGACAATCAGTCCAGCCGTTTTTACGTGAAGCGAACATACAGAGAGACGGACAGGCAGACATACACATTTTCCCATTTTTATGTATTATAGTAAGGATAGACCTACAAAAAAAGCCCTTCGCAGTACCTATATCTATCTTAAGTAAAGGCAATGTTAGCCTATACTGCAGTAGCTACCTATATGCCTGTGATAAGGGCGCTTTACAATATTATTACGTTGTTATAAAGGGTTTCCACGCGAACGAAGTCACGGGTAGCCTCTAGTTTCACTATAACTTCAAAACCAAACGTCCAATTTTAATCATTCAAAGACCAAAAATTATCTACATAAACTGTACTTAGTGATGAAATAATTTATTTTGATAAGGATTAATAGCATGAGTAAAATAAACACGTTTAAATGTAGTCCAGAAAAACATTCAAGATTTTTAAATAAAAAAAATGGTTGTTGTGCCTCACTTGACATAGATAAGTATAGTGTGTATAGATATCTAAAGATGTACAATTAATTAGAACATTTTATGGTTATATCTTTTATAAGGCAGCGTACGCAAAATAAGTACCTAACTTTCTAGTTGATTTTTTACACCTTGTGTCCGAAAATATATTACGGAAAACTATTTTTTCCAAAATAAAATATAGCCTATGTTACTCGTGGATAATGTAGCTTTCGAATAGTGAAAGAATTTTTAAAATCGGTCCATTCAGTAGAAAATTTGAAACATCATGATGTCCTAGAAAAACTTGCTAGGCTAATTAAAATTTGATAACATGAGAGTAATATTTACCTTTTCATCAGAAACTGATCTTCGAAACAGCCTTACGCGTTCACCGTGAGCTATCATGTGAGGAGTTTTTTGTACTAGCACCTGGAAACAAAAAAAATTAAGAGTTTCTCTTAAGTTTTAACACTTAAACTTTAAACGATTTAAGAGAAATAAGCAATACGAAGACACGATTTTGTTAGGACTGTTAGTGTGTTTGGAATAGATCTCCATTAATTGAACAAATTTTAAATATTTAATAAGTATTTTCACCAGTTGCGGTTTCTTCCCCTTTTCTAAATCTTGCATGAACTGCGCCTCCCTGATTTCCTTGACGAGCCAGTGGTTAGCCGGCGTGTACGACCTGCGGCTGTCGCGTCGATATAAAACTAGTAGTAACGTGTGAAGCGAGTTGAATAGCTCGTTGCTTTGGATGTTTTTGAGATCTACAAAACAAAAGCAAATAAATAAAAAGTTTTGTGGCAACTAAGTACACCCTGTATTTCCGAACTAAAACAATGAAATGGTTTTATGTTGCACTGATTTCATTCGAATGCAAACTTAAACAGCTGATACAATAGTAATTAATTACTGAAAGTTAGTTTGGTTTTATTGAATTACTAGGAACATGGTTTAAAATATTACATACCAAAAAATTGCCCCATAATAGATTTGTAGACAAACATATTTAAAAATTGCGACATATTGACGAAGTCTTGTAATTTGAATGGTTCTTGTTGCTCGTACATCTCCATATCATCTAGAATACTGAAACAAACATTATAACTTTATATTATTCATAATAAAAAAAAATGCGTTGCTAAGCGTTAAATTCGAGAAAGACTAGCGGACTAATTCGAACTAATGTTGCAATCCGAAGAGTTCTTATGTAGAAAAAAAATGACTCGAAATACTTCAAGCCCTATATTTTTCCCACAGAAACCGAATCTTTCTTTCAATTCAAACATTTCTTCAGTTAACAAAACATCACATCATAATTAAAATAGTTAGAAATACCCAACGCAAAATAGATATCGATTAAAATTGTTTTCCTCTACTCACGTAACATAGTGCGTCATACAATCCGCAAATAGTATTAACATTTGAAACTCAGGCGCCGACGTTTTAGTGTTTACCGCTATTAGATCTAGGAAGGATTTCAGTCCACAATTGGGACCCAACGTGCAAAGAAACTGCCATAGAGCGTACAGAATCTCATCTTGGTTGCACAGACCTGGAACAAAGAGATGATAATACAATTAATAAAAACGACTTTATACGTCTCACTAGTAAGGAATAGACGTCCTTCTCGGATAGCGAGAAGGTAAAAAAAAAACTAGGATCCAACTTTTAAACGCCAATTTTGACATTGTTTTTACAAAACATTTTATTTTGCCTTATACAAAGATATTCTTTGTCTTATCAAAAAAAAATCGTAAACAACATCAAAATCTGTGCGAGGTTTACATGCCAACTGAGATAGATACAAAGTAACCCACATAGTATATCTTTATTTAATGCTATTTGTAGATAGTCATTACCAAAAATTGAAAGAAGTTTACCTGTCAATATATCCAATTTGACTTGTGTCATAGTTAACAGAGCCGTGTGATACATTGAGCAGATGAGAGCTACTTTCGTGCACTCTGGAGATCCCAGTTTCCTAAAGTTCTTACTCGAATTTAACCTGTAATCAACACTAAGTTAATTATTATGTTTCAAATGATTTGAAGATGTTAAAAAGGGCTAAAAAGCAATTAAAATACCTATTAGTTCTAGCCTCTAAAGCTCTTCTTATGAAAGCAGCTGGATTGTTGACTTGCAGTGGTGTGGACGGCTGGGAGGGACCTGCACCTTCTTCTGTGATTCCATCAACCAATTCCTGCAAAAGCATAATTCATTATACAATTTAGATAGTTATGGTATCAAATCTTTATAGCTCGCATCACATTAACTGTTCAAAACCAGTGAAACTTATTACATGATGAAGTTTATAATTTTAAGAATCAACAGGATTCACCTTTGTTGTTACCATTGCCTGATTTTTCTTATCAAACACAGTCATTAGGTCCTTGAAAAACAAAACTACAAGAAAAGAATCCAAAAACAATTTGAAGTTTTTCATGGTAGCAAAATTGCCACCAGGAGTTTAAGGGCTCCCGCACACGGGCCACGGGCCACAACCACGGCGCCACTGGCATATTTTCATACATTTTATTAAGCCGCGTGTGCGGCAGCCCTAAATTAAATTATAGTAAATTATCTTACTAACCTTCAAAGGGGAAGCCACAACCTTCTTAAGCATTGGCGCGCCCCATAGGAAGCTCAGTTGTATTCTCAAATGCCCCATTGCCGGTGGTAGGTACGCGTCGAAACCTTGTGAAAACCAACCTAGCACAGGATGCCAGTTGCTTAGATTACTCTTCTTGCAAACCACATATTGTTGGCATGAATCGAGGAAGCGAGTCACCACAAGCTGCAGCAAAGTAAAGGGATTTGAATGATTAAAATGAAAGACAAACTTGCTATGAAAGTCAAGTTTGCAGTGTAATTGTATTTGTTATGATATTTTACACAACTTTTAAATAATTATCATCAGTAGAGTTAAATTGAGACATATCAGTAAGGTAAAATAAAACTTTGTAAAATAAGTCAAAATGAATAGCATTAGCCTGAAGCATACATGAAAAAAAATATATATGTTACGGCTAATACCCGAAGTGCGGCTACACCTAGTTTTAGCCGGTTAGAAGTGTTTTTTATATGGAAAACTGTAAACAATTTTTTTATCCTAGGTATATAAAAACTGGCTTCAATCATGAGTCGACGGAGTCCCGCTACGCGGGACTCCTTTTTCTAGGTGGTATCAAAAAAGTAACCTAACTAACCTAACCTATTGATGTTCTAACCGGCTAAAACTAGGTATAGCCGCACTTCGGGTATTAGCCGTAACATATACATACAATAAAAGTAGCCTGTACCCCCTGATAATGTTAATTTTGCTTAACAGAAAAATATGGTACCTACAGCAGTTTCATAGATTAAAATTCAAACTTACAAACTTTACCTCTCTGTAAACTTATTATAAATTACCATAGTAATCTAAACTAACCTAAATTATTATTTTATACTGTTGTTTTAAATAAACTTTAAGAGACTTACCACAAAGGTAGGATAGTATGTGTCCCCCACGGTATGGTCCCTTTCTAAATGTGCCAATTGAATTATATTGCCAAGCAAACATAGTGCGTAATTTCCCTCCAAAGTATTGAACACTATTCGCATATTCTGGTCAGTGCTGAGGAACTCAAGGCATTTGTCAAACATTGAGTAAAGCCGAAATGTTGTTATTGACTAAAAAAAAAGACATACCATAATTACATATTATTTCTCCAGAATAATTGAATACAAGATGAAAAATATTTACCTCAGGTGATATCACTTGCATATGATAAACTAATGCAGGCACTGATAATATCTGTATTATGTACATAGTTAAAAGTTTTTCTGAAAACTGGGCTGATATCAAAGGTCGCAGGGACAGAGTTATTATAGCAGAGAGAGCTATATTTTTCAGGCATACCTTTTCACGACACAAACCACGAAGCAGCAATGACTGCAATAAAGAATCAAATGAGAAAAATAAATACATGTATAGATATAGAAAAAAAGGTATAACTGTTTACCTTCAAAGTTAAATAATACCCTTTGTGGAATAAGGAACCCATTATATTAGCGCAAAGTTGGGTCATGCCACCTCGCAACTTCTCAAAGTTTTTAATTTTTGTCAGTGCCCATGTATTTGTTGCAGTAAATGCAAGGAGTGTGTGGAGGAAGGTCAAAATACTTTGCATGTCTATGGGTGACTCTGGTTTTAGTTCCTCAAGATAAACACAGCATTTGTAAAGTAGATCTTTTATGTGGGCAATCCAACGTAGACTGTAACAGAACAAAATACTTTGATTTTACAACACTCAAATGAAGAGAGCAGGTGATACTCAGGTAGAACCATTTTACTTAATATCTATTAATTAAAAATCAGTAGTTGGGATTTTTATTGTAACAAATCTCAATTTTTTTTTTTATTATTTAGTCACATAAACTTTTCAGTGTGGTTAAAACTTATCTAAAAGTTGTATAATTCTGTAGGTAGGATAATACTAGCTGCAAGATAAAGCTCACCTGTATTCTTTGTTTAGAAACACTCCAACATAAGAAGTTCTTACAGATTCTGAATACAAACTTTGAACAATGTATTTGCAAAGTTTTTCAAATCTTTTACGGTCCCTATCTTTCTTGAAAATTATAAAGAAATGACAGGTTGCACGGTAAACATCTAGAGCTGGTGTCAATCCTGATTGCTGAGGCTGCAACTGAGACTCATCATGATGAGCATTTTGATTTGATGGCTCTGGGAGTGTTTTGTCAAATTCATCACTAAAATCAGAATATAATTTTCATTGCTTCTCAAGTTAAGTTTCACACAAATACAAGTTTAAATATTATTTAAAGGTACAAATTCGTAAATGATATTAGACAACTTACAGGATGAATCTTTTAAAGTGGATTCTAGCCAACCAGCCCCTGACATGGGCTTGAATAAGAACAGAAGATTGATGTCGCCTTTTTTCCATTGCCCTTTCTTCTCGTGCAGCCTTGGTTTGTACCAAAAAAGTATCTTTACTGGTCGTGGATTTCGAAAACATTTTGAAAGATTTGCTATTGCTTGCTTGACAAAAAAATTATTGCCTATCGGGAGACATTTTTCCTATGTTATGACTGCCTTTGAGTGTGTTTATTCATTTTCTAATATGAATCCCGTATTACAATTTAATGAAGCATTTTCTTCACAGCTGCCCTGGTTTGTGTTAAAGATATACTGGCTAATCGGATTTAAAAATTAACTAAACCAAAGCAGAAAATACTAATTCAGATGAACAAGCAAAGCAAGACAAACATTTGTCCAATTTTAATCAATCAACTGACTGACTGTCTTTTTGCCTGCTGATCAATTGCTAATCTTTTACATGACATTTTGATTACCTGTCAACTTCATAAGCATTCCGAATCCGAGCTGTCTGCTGTCTTTTTTTGTAAACACGGTTAAAGAAAATTAGCGATATTATTAACTAGTGGCCGCCCACGACTCCGTTGGCGTGGAAGTCGGTTTACCGTGGGAATGAGAAGTTTTCTCGTGATAAAAAGTACCCTATATGTTATTCTGATGTATAACCTATATTACTGTAAAGTTTCATCAAAATCCGTCCAGTAGTTTTTACGTGAAAGAGTAACAAACATCCACACATACACACAAACTTTTACATTTATAATATTATAAGCAGATACGTTCGTACTTCATCATCCAAAAAAGACGCTGTAACAATGTCTGTAATTTTTTTTATTGACTTTGAATGAGTCTCAAAAAAACCGGTGGTGCACTATTGTTTTTTGGTATGGCCGTTGGTTTTAGCATGAAACGTTTATATCAGGGATTCGATTTTAATGTAAATAAAGATTTTAAAGTACCTTAAACAGATCGACTGCGTCCTAAATATTATAATAAAAGCGTGCTGCCTATATACACTGTTTACAAGCTTAAATAAACTTTATCACAAGCGCCAACTAATGTGCGGTGCGGTGCATTATAATGAGCGGTTTTCAAAAAAAAAAATTGTTCATACAAATTCGCTAGATGGCGTTGAACAAACTAAGTACGCAGGTGTTACCTTTAAAAAAGGAAAAATATGGCATAAAAACAAAGCTATTTTTTCTCTTGCAATACCAATGTCGGTTTTGATTTGATTTGAATTTGAATAAAAAGTAAACAAACATTTTTGTTTGTAGAATTAAACAAAAAAAATTAAAATATATACAATAATAATAAATATTCAGACTGACACACCAACTGTATGGCCCTAAGCTAAGCAATGCTGGTACTATAGGTACCCCACAATGGACTAGGGAACCCAGTTACACCCAGACACGACCGGCCCGGGGATTGAATCCGGATCCATCCGCTTAGCATTCCGGTATATATACCGCTGTATATATATCGTCTGTGGTGTTTGTTTCATTTATAGGCTGACGCTTACACGCTGTCTATGTGTGTACTTCTTTATTCGTGGATTTCTTTGGTTATTTCTGATTACTTTGGACTCATCTATTATTATTAATATTCAATCCTTTTACTTTTTTAAAGGCCCACCTGCGTACTTAGTTTGTTCAGCGCCATCTAGCGAATTAGTATGAACTATATTTTTGTTTTTTTTTAAAACCGCTCATTCCGAATCGCACAAAAGTTAGCACATGAGTGAGCGTGCTTTAGTGACAAACAGCGTTCATCGAATCGCATATCAATTCGGAACGCATCATTATGCACCCCTATTTGTTTCTACTGTCAAAGAATGCTAGGGATGTACAATTGATCATATCGCGTATGTTGAATTCAGATACATATGTAGCTAAACTACGAATTATTATTTAAAGAAAGTGGTTTGATGGATAATTCGATCTAGAAAACCACATAAATAGGACACATATGATAAAAAAAAAATTAGTTCCAAGACACAAATTTTTTATCCAACCTCCAGCCTTTATCTCCGCGCTCACCGCTGGTGTACATGGTATTTCTACATGTCGAATCCTTATTATTGACTTCAATTTGGTGTATATTAGTTTAAGAAACTACCGCTCTCTTAAAATATATGAAAATGTTATTACTTTTTTTATAAGATTAAATAAATGTCATTAACGAATCGATTAGTTGACACGTAATATCTGTCATCGATTTGCCGACTCTATTGTTTCCCCTCTTCCCTTCAGTCTTCCTTCACTTTCTTTCTCTTTCGTGCATTTGCTGTCAGTTTCGCTCGATTGTCATAGCGTGAGGTTGCGCGTCGGCGTCGCGCTCAAAATTTCACGGTTTATCCTTTGTCCAAAAATATCTTTAGTAAACATAGAAACAATAAATTTGAATAATTTAATTCGAAAAACCAAATAACTTCTTGCTCCCACATGTTTAAGTGAAACCTCAAACCCAATAGTGTTGTGTGCGTCGAGTGGTTCCTGCATAGCTGATCGAGCATGAATAATAAAAAAGTAACCGGTGATATCGTCGTATGTCCTTTGGGAAGCGAAGTCTGATGAGTGGAGGCAGTGTTTTGGTGTTGGAGTGGGCCGTGTGATGAGTCCGCGGTGACGGTCCGCCGCGAAGCGGTTGGATGGCGGCAGTAAGCGGCCCAGCGCGGCACTCTCGCGTCTCGATGAGTGTGTCCATGTCGCTGATGCAGGGAACGCAGACGGCGCCGCAGGGTGCCATCCTGGCGGCGGCGGCGCCCTACTATCAGACGCCGGCCATACCCACGGACGTGCAGCCTGACCGCCCCATTGGCTACGGCGCCTTTGGTGTAGTATGGTAAGTCTCAGATGTACTTCTTACTTTTTATGGTTTTTTTTTATTGCCTTATCAAAATAAAATACCACTTTAGTATACTAACTACTATACCTACCTATATTCAGTTTTAGGGACTAAATAATTAAAAATGTTAAAAAATATTGAAAACTATATCATGTAGCTGGTCTGGTTTACCGGTAACATATTTAAATTACTTTTTGTTGTAATCAAAAACAAAGCATAGAATAATTGTTAGAGCCAGCTTGTACTTTTTGAAACTATTCACAATTGTAAAAAAACTACCTTCTTACCTGCATTTGGGTTTTTTTAATAATTGGCATTTGCAGGTACGTACAAAGGTAGGTAAACCAACTGTACAAACCTCTCAAAATTTACCTTCCATTATATTCATAAAGAAGATTACATTCATACCTACCTATTTAATTTATTGGAAGAGATTTATTATATACTTATTTTATTTTATTAAAAGAAAATAGGTACCTACATAAAAACAAAAAATAATATTTGTGTGGTTAAATCAAATATTTTTTGTATAGTCTAATTTTTAAACACATGTAACAACTTCATGATTCTATTTAAAAACATAAATTGATTAACCTTTGACCTTTTGTTTAACTATTCATACCATACATGTTTTAATAGAAGGAAAGTACAAATATGTATATTTTCTTATTACATATCCCTTAGGATGTAATTAGCCTACTTACTAATGTGTTTATGAAATCTATTGTATACTGTAAAAGATTCTTAGCTTGTGCTTGTTGAAGCCTAATGGTTTCATGGAAATTCTATTCAAAATCCAACTTTACTACTATAGTTTTTTGGTGAGTTTTGGCATAAAGTTTACCTGTTATTTTGGGGTTGTTTTGTTGCTATGGGTGGATGCATTGTGTGAATTGTGCGTAGGTAGGTAAGTATCTAGGGCCCTCCTCATGGTTTGGGTTGATTGTGTGAATAAACGAGGGAGAAGCGCTCAAAATGTCGGTTGTTCGATCGACTGTTGGTACCTACTTGTAATCAAGTTTCGTCACTATATTCTTGCCAATAAATATAGAAATTTCTATTTTTGATATTTGGTTGACTTTTATCCTAAAATGAACCATTCAGTTACGAATCTTACTTTTTAATCTGCCATATGTACTTAGTTACTAAATAAATGCTTCACAATAAAATAACAATGGCTAGTACAAAATTAATCGGCGCTATGGGAAACTGGTATCAATCAGTTATCGAAATGAACGAGAAAGCAGTTTATTGGCGTACTTTTAATATTGATCGGTATTCATGGAAGTATAGTAGCTTTGGGATGAATGACGGCTCGTCAGACATGGAAAAAGCTGAATTTTTAACAGAGATTCAGCTCTAGAGCAGGTAGGAACTTTGCTGTCTACCTGCGCAAAAAGCGAATTGGTACCGTTACGTGATTGAGATTGATGCGTGAAACACGTCTGCACAACAAAGAAAATGTAAGGTTGAGAATATGAACAATAGGTTGTCTTCATAAAGTTTTAGCATTGTTGCATTGACAAGACAATTGCGATATTTCGCTAAATTATTACTTAAATATTTTACTAGAAAAATGTAGAAAGCACATCACCCTTAGGTTCCATGTTTAAGAGATGATCAGTTATGTATAAAATTATTAATAGCTGAATACAAATGCATGTCTAGCCACGTCTTGTTTGCTCATAATTGAAGAGGCGGCTAAGTAGTTTTGTCCTATAAAGTAAATTAATTGAGGGTGTGGTTTAACAAGCACACAGGCACGCATTGATCGTGATAAATTGAGCTGAACGATGATAGAATAGGTGTGTTCATATTTCTTTTCGGCTAAAATATTTTTTGAATTTCGTTTCTGTTTAGCTTACCTAGAAAAAGAAAAGACGCGTAAATGCACCCCTAAGCCGGTAACTATGACTGTAACATGTAAAGATGTGTGAAGGTTAACCAGCTGATTTAATTATTCTTTACAGACCTTCCATCATGGTTTGCACATTGTTGATATCGGACTATCTCTCTCTATTTTAGGATCACATCAGTCCCGGCCTTTTTCATGAAACTAGAGATCCCAGCCTTTTTTATTACTGATATAGTTATTTAATACGTTCGTTAAAAAACAACTTTTTGTTACAAAATACAAGACATTGAAGTGTCACCCAACATAGCATCCACAAATTTACAGTATTTTAGTATAAATGTCACTGACACTGGGACGTAACATTTAGCCTAGACATAGTAACATTGACCTAAATTTTATTTACCTACTTACTAGACAAAAAATATTCAATTAGTCACTCAGCCTGAGTGGGTAGGGTGAAGCAAGGTAAAAATAACACTTCTTTAACGACACAGCAAATTCTTTTTGATTTTTAATATCTACGTAGAGTAGATGCATTTAGTATTAATTGGTATACATAAATTCTTTATTACACTTAACATCAATTATTTAACCTTTTCATATTATTGATGTGTAATAAACGCTTACCTGGATTAACTGTTCCAAATAGCGTTTTGATCAAAAAACGTATCCAAAATCCCCAGGAAAACAACATTTGCCAGATACAGGATGTCGGTGTTATTACCACTCTAAACGACTGGACCGTTCAATCAACTCTCTCGTGTTTGGTACACATAGATTTAGTGTTTCCTGATACGACATAACTTATCAAATAGAGTAAACACCTTAGGCAGGTTTACGCATAATTTAACAGTGATTTATCACGGTCAAAGTAAAAAATAATAATATTGACCTTTATATTTCTTTGTACGAAGGTCAGCTTTAAGACTTGTAGTGCTTGCGTCAAGAAGGACACACACACTATGTCTTTGGTCAAATTAAATATATGGATGTCGAAATGTGAGCGAAACCCATCACGTGTTACGTAGGTACATTCAACATGATGACGTTTCTTAAGCGAAGCACGTTGCGTGTCCCGGAGTCTATTGAAGGGTGGAAGGGGACCGCACACAGTCAACAACCCGTCAGATGCAAGACTGCCTTGTTTTTATGAGGGAACTACGCCATAAAAGCTTAATTTATTTAATTCAATACTATATTGAAATTAATTCTTTTCTCGAGTTATATTATGTACAAATACAACGTTATCAGACGTTATTTCTTTAAGATACCTATCAAATTAAATGATAGTAAATTTGGTTTTTCTTATTGCACTGATATCTTAATCGCCAGTTGATCGTCGCGTTATTATAGAGCAGTAAATTTTTACTGCGTAAGATTCCACTCTGAGTTGTACAAAATGTGCAGAAAACACTTGACCTTCTAATCTAACGGTACATTTATTGTATTAATTCCATTTTTATAGTTACGTTACAATTTATGTATAAAGTCTAGCAGTAATTTTGACACTACGGTCGGCGTCTAATATGCAATACAACGATGCCTTTAACATATTGAAGTCGTAATTTCTCATGAATATAATGGAAACTTGAAAAGCAACACTGTGTTGGAAGCAGTGTGTGTGCGTTACTTTGTACGCTACACTTCGTTTAGTATGCGAGTGGTACCCTCAAGTTTCCGTTTTCGACCTCGACGTGAAAACGGTTCCACCTACCTACTGACTGTGGATCTTTGTGTGAAAACTTACAAAATGTAATTTGGTGATCGAACTTTGTAGTAGAATACTCACCTATTCCCTTTACATCCGAAATTATCTCCCAACTGAGATCTCTTGTGCACGTAAATCTGCAGGCAGTCTCAAAGCAGTAAAAAGAAGTTATAAAATTCACCTATAAAACCAATTTTATATCAACTTCTGTTTGGATCATATATTAAACCATCTGCACCTGTAGGTTTTTCTTCTATTCTTCGACTCTGAAAAATGGGGTCGCCTTTAATACTTTGACGTCAAACCTTGACGTCAGTTTGTGAAAACAGATTAAAATATCCGGATTGTTAACCTAAGGTTATTTATTTTAACTAAAGTTCGCGAAGAACAGATGTCGATAAAATTTGATAGACCAAGGTATATGCTATTTTAATTTGTTAGTCAAAGAAGGGGCTCAATGACCTTTATTATGGGTCAAGGAATATGAACAACACAACTTTTATAGAACATCATTTATCATTTAACTATGTATTTGAGACTCTTAGAATTTATGAGCTTGTTTTGTTATAATGTATCACATCAATTGCTATAAATTTTGAATTTTTAAGTGACCTTCAAGTACCTAAATGGTTATGAACATTTAAAATATATATTAATTTATTTCCTTAATCTAAGTTGATATGTTTTCTAACCTACGTATTCGATATTAAAGTTCAGCTCGAGACCAACAAACTCCAAGTTAAAAGGAATGCCTCGCTCACTGTTTAAGGGGTCGTCGTGTCCTGTAGGTTCGCTTGGAATTCTTAATTTAAGTGCACATCGAATACACACCCGGAGATGCAAGCCGGGATGAGCTTCCCGCCAGTGATTGCTTTCGCGCCCTCTCCGTGACTGCAAATTAATGTCGCTTCTTTACCAACATACACACGTTTCTGCACACGCTTTATGTACAGTCATAAATTTATGGGTTTATTTTTTTAAGATTCATCGTCAGACAAATGTATAGGAGGGTGAGGGCTCTATTTAAGGTTTCATATTTCGATTTGTCATTGTGGAAACAAGCTAGCTGGTGAGCACCTAATATAATTAGATGATAGCTGATAGTTATTTTGGAAATATAGTTTACTAGTGGCCGCCCGCGACTCCGTTTGCGTGGAAGTCGGTTTCCCGTGGGAATGAGAAATTTTCCCGCGGTAAAAAGTACTCTATGTCCTTTCCCAAGTTCAGTTCTTTATTCATACCAAATTTCAACAAAATCGGTTCAGTGGTTTAGGCGTGAAAGCGTAACAGACAGACAGACAGACAGACAGACAGACAGACCGACAGACAGACAGACCGACAGACAGACAGAGTTACTTTCGCATTTATAATATTAGTAGGGATATACAGAATTGACCTCTCTACAGATTTATTAAAAGTTTGTATTTGTATTTTAACATTTCCTACTACGAAAGTTTTTTTTTTTTTGCTTTGTCAAAAATTTTCACATTAGTATTGGGTAACATTACAAAGCGTATTTAAAATTGATGGTCAATTAGAATGCGAATAAATATTACCAGAGGACATTGCCTCCATAATGAGCTCTAACGGGGAGTTATTTTAAACTGTATTTTTCTGAAAAAAGAATTTTAATCAACTAGGTAATCGCTTGGTTTCGAGCATCACGTTGTGTATTCAGGACATCTACACTGGATGTGTTATGCAAACTATTATTGATTCTTCTTATCATAGCTGTATTGAAAAATATATCTTCTGTTCCTTTCGTATAAAGTAATTGGTAGGGTGGAGATTAAACCATTTCATTTCATTTTCGCAGTTTTTTTAAGAAGCCTTTTTAACTGCGACTTGTTGATTCATTTCAGATACGTTTCAACAATTGCCTATCGGTTTGACTCGTATCTTTTTTAATTATCTGAAGCTATAGCGTCTATCGCGTACTGAGTCATATGTGATGTTTGCTCACGTAACAACGGGCCAACATACCGAAATGTTTGATATTAATATTGGGCGACGGCTTTGTTCTTTTGACTGGTTTTCACGTACAATAAACTGAGAAATCCAGTCTTTTGTGTATTGTTTTGTGAAACTTATAATCATAACCGGAGCGTATAGTACAATTTCTCTTATCCTTTGCATGTTTTCTATATTCCGAGTATAGAATTGTATAGATAGAATTATAAAGACATGGTGGGGGAAACTCTATAGTGTGGTGTTTGGTTTCGGCGCCAACCCGCCGAACTCACAGGCAGTAGGCTAGTTGACAATGGTACACGGCTTCTCGTCGCCTGGTTCTACTAGACTACATGAAATAGACACCTTACTTACTGGTGCGGCCCTTCCTGCATAGGCCTCGCAATGCGCACTAGCAAACATACCTTTGCCTGTACTAAAGGTTTAAACCTACTGGTGATTGCTTCGTACAAAAATTTTAGCTGCTGTTAAACAGCCAAATATAAACCTCTTGTAGTTTTTTGGCTTACAGTTTTGCGCGCAGTACCTAGCAATGTGTTTTTTCAGGTCACATATGAAATTTAATCTTTTTTGCGTGATTGAGTAACAACCATCCAAACTTTCACATGTGTATAATATTAGTATGATCGTTTTTTGTGCCTTACTAAAAAACTGGTTTTCATAATTACTCAAACACAATAAAAAAAGTTATAAAATTTTTATTTGGCTCGGGACGATTTTACTTTGAACACAATAGAATCACGTTCTCTCGTTCGTGGTTTGAAATTGGTGTGGTTTGGAGCGACAGCTGTCATTAATAAAAATTACTGGCCCATGGGACCCTTGACCCGACGGTTATTGATCAATAGAGTGCATGTACCGAGAGGGTCCCATACCTCAGACGATATTTAAGCATTATGGAAATTTTGGAAATTACATTATTCATGCCACTGAGTATAGGTCTTTCTCCTCAAATAAGCTATATTTCTACTTGCCAGAAATCGTATTTTAATTTTAGCAAAGCGTAATTTAGTATAATAGTATGTTGTGTTCGTAGCTGAACAGATGGTTACGGTCGAGTTGACCGCACCCCGGACCAATCCCAGGCATTCGCCTCGCAGCTGGTTATACTCGGCACTCGGCTTTTTATGCTAACCCAACCACGCCCGCCCTCCCGGGATACAGAATACCACCTAGGAAAATTAATAAACGAAATACTTTACTCAAACGTGTTTCGTAACTCTGTACATTCTGGCGCTTGGGAAATTCCGCAATGATTGTAATTTAATCTGCTAAAGGAAATGCAAACAATTCTTTGTTTTTCGGTTCAAAAAAGTCTGTTAAACAGTTTAGCTTTGAATTTCATTCGGTGACGACTACAAACTCTGTGACACGTCATGTTCCTACATTCTGATTGCGGGTTCTAAAGTCGTGATTGCAGCCAGTATTAGGTACCTGCCCCATCCTGGGTAGCTTCGTGACTCGTCCCGGGCTCTTACGGTTGGTTGCGTGCCGTAATTTTCTCGTTTTGAGTGGTCATTAGGCGTCCTATACACAGAGGACAGGGACTTTGACTGTCGTACACCCATTAGGCCGCACGCATGCTCATCTACCTGTGCTTCAGTATAAACTACTGTCATTCAGTCTATTGCTGAATTGCTTTTGTAACAAATATTGAAGTATCAGTCCCACAGTTTACGTTCAATTCATTTTTTTTTTGGTTTTTACTTTTTTTTATAAATGCTTTAGAACCTCTTGTTTCAAACTAATAGACTGCAAATGATATCGATTTATCGCTTTCTGTCAGTACTTGAATATTTTCCCATAGTTTGAGTCCTTTATTATTTCCGTTCGGCACTTAAAAAAATCTCGTCACGCTATGCGATGGTTTTTAACACGCGATAGGTGCGAAGGAAACGTAATAATACCGCGTGCTCTTTAATATAAATTCAAAACAGGTGTAAAATACCACATTGTTGATTTGTTAGTGTTTTAAGGTTACAGAGGAAAATTTATAAGCAAGTAATATTTAGATATCGTTTATCTCCGGTCTTTATAAGTTGTAGTGTCTCCTGCATAATGGCTAAAGAATGGCCGTTAATCTGGTCCATCGGTGTGGAACCGGACCAGTTGAAAAGATGATTGCCGCCACTTCTACGAACCAAAGTCCCGCATTCAATCCTCGGAACAGGTTTCACTAAGGCTCTTGTCATTGTAATAGGTTCTTTCAATCGGGATTCTACGAGTTTTCGTTATTGAAAAAAAACTATTCAATAGCAGCTGAATACAAAAAATATTAGAAATAGGTTGTTTGTTAATGTAGGTCATATTTGCATTCAGTTTTATGATTTACGTTTTTGTGACGAATTGTCTATGGTTGATTAAAGTTACGTTAACACATGCGTCAAATATAAATTTCAGACATCAGTAGATCGTTAATTCCTGCCATGGTTTTACGTTTTGATTGCAAGCAATTTTTAATTTATTTTATTTTCTTGGATAACATACAATTTTATTATCTATTTGGGTAACAAAAAAAATACATGTTTTCATATACGAATATCTACGATGGAACACGCTTATAACGAACTATACAATAAACTTATTTCTTATAGCTATAGGTACTATACAATGAACATTTTTTTTGTAGTAACTACAATAAAAGTACTAACTTAGTACTTAGTACTACTAAGTACTATTGTCTAACTCTATCTACCTACATCGAACAACTAAAAATAACATTGTACGCTTTCAAAAGTGTTAATATCTTTACAAAGGACTCATTCATTTTTGTTCGGCACCTTATGGATATCATAAAACTAACCCATCGCAGTGCGCTGGCTGTTTAATAACTTTCTTTCATGCTTGCTCGTAAATTACTTCTCACAGCTCTTCGTCGATTTAACAACCCGATGGAAGACGAATAAAGTGTTCCGGAACGCTTAGCTTACTTGGTTTACGGCCTTATGTGATGCAGAACTCTTTTAGAATATATTAAATTAATTTATAGGTAAAGCCCCAAAAATACATGTGTGCGGGAATGAGTCATAAAACAATAGGTAGTCTTTTAAATGATACTTAATTTGGTATGCTACACTAAAAACCACTATCACGATAATACATTTTATGTTACAAATTAACTTTGCAAAGCCTAACTGATTAAGTTTAAATATAGTCAGCTAATATTATACTGTAGAAGTTTTTATGGAGAAGTTTAATATAACTTTAGGGCAATCAATGATGACTGTTTTAGGTTCAGCAGCCTCAAGGCTGGAATGTTTGCCGGAAACCGTAGCAGGTAACGCCATTAGACCTATAACAGAACGTTCAATTTTCAACCGTATTCTTATGAGACTAGAGTAAAATATCAAAGGTGAAGATGACCAAAGATTTATTAGAGGAAATATTCGTCTGAAACGTTTTTCTACCACAGGATATTACTAAATATTCTGTTTGACTTTTGTAAAATATTGAACGGCAATGCACAGTAAGCGTTGAATTGTTTTTATTTTTTTAAGAAACCCGTTTGTCATTAAAACTTGAATTATTGATTATATATTGTATTGAATCTTTATCCATATACCTACAAATATTATTGTTACTCACTACGGTCATTGAATGGTATTCAAAATACCAGAACATAACATTTTAATTTTTTTGCATGTTTAATATTATGCCCAGGGGACTAGCAGGGCCTTCTAATATCTTAACTTGATTAAGGTTTCGGGGTTGTTGCTCTGGCGAGTGGGGGTGGGCGGGTCCTACCTCCATTTCTCCTTCTCTGCGAACTGAATGTACCACGCCACCTAGAATTTTAAGCTTTCATTCACAACGACCTTAAAAAAGAATGAGATATTTTGTATCATTGTTTGGTAACTCCAAAGTTTTTATTTTGTCTAACAACTAAGATCAGGTTATTAGATAGTTATACAAAATGATGTCAAGGAAGACCGCTCAAAACTACTAGACTTTTGTCTAGACGGATTTCTGAACATGTTTGTGATGGACGCATACAATATTTAATATTGGATATTTGTTACTCTTCCCTTTTCTCTTCTCTTCCTCGCAAATACGGCTTAACGCATGTAGATAAAATTTGGTATATGGTAATAATCTAAATTAACACCACAGTCGAGCTTTTACCGCCTGTTGAGTATATTTTAAGGTTCAACAATATTGAAAGCTCAATTTTTTTGTTTTGGAAGGACGTACTTATCTGTCACTGTCACATTTACAATGAAGTGACGTCATTAAAGATAAAATTAATAACGTTTTTAGGTTTATTTGTAACGTCATGCCTCGCAAGTCGAAGCACTCATAGAATGCGATTATGAACGGTTTCGATTTATTTTAAGCTCATTAGGCGCTATGCTTATAAAAGTTTAATATATTTTTGGATTCACTCATAAACTTAAGTAGTTTTTGGTTGGGTGTACTAATATTAGATCGCATATGTGACTGCTTCCGTGTAAATGCATGTAGTCCAGTAGTTAATATGGCTTCGCTGGCTGAACCTTTTTGATATTAAGTCACGCAACGCTATTCTCTACAACAAGTGTAGCATATTGATTACTCAATATAACATACCCACAACTTTATACCGGTATCCGTTGCTTGAATTTCGCAGTCAGTGTATTCGTGCGAAATTAAATATATTGTCGTAATTAAGCCCAAACGAGAAGCACAATGCTTGTTTGCATTGCAGGATTATTGTGCATTACTGACCAAACAAGCAATGGATATTGTTAACCATTTGTGGTAATCGCGTTCGTATGCCCCATTGTGTTATCGGTCTTGTTTACCCGCTTTGCCTCACTGTGCTAAGAATGCTGCTTGTTTATACGTTCGTTTGTGGTTGTTTGTCGTTTTGGTATTTTGACGGAAAACAAAATTATCTTCGTCAAACCATTTGATAGTCTTTAAGTTTGGGCAATCTCGCGACTTTATAGTTTTGTCAGTACCGTTTGTGATGTCGTGTCGCTTTATGAAACGTTAAGTTGATGATAAAACTGTAGCCAATAAACACCTAGGGACTGGGTAGAAAAATTAGCTCTGAGTGTCGGACATCGTTCAGGTACTTCCGTGCGATATGTTGGCAGCCCTAGATGTAGGTTAACTAGGCAATCTGGCACTGTTACCGTCTAACAATGTTGCAGTAATCAACCAATTTATTAGTTCAGGTGCTGGTCGACATATTTTTTTTCATGAACTATTGAAGAAATTCTGCTTTTAAGTAAAGCGCCTGAAATAAAAAGCGTTCATACTTCTTCATTCTTTTTATTGTTAAATCCTTAGCCTAGAGTCGTTCAGATCAGCTGCAGAGCCGAATCGAAAATTCATGCAAGTAGGTCGGCCAGGCCGGTAGCAGTGCCAACCGCGCAGTAGCTGGCCACTTAGGCGATCGCGATATTAAAGGTCTCTAGGTCAATCGCCTTCTTAGCACCCAACAAGCTCCTACCTCAGATTAGAACAGCTTTTTGGGGTAAGGCTGCAATGGCATAAATCATTTTTGCAAATTATTGGTTTTACTACGCTAGCCAAACTAAGTAATTCTGTTACATAAACATTCCAAATTTACTGCACGATTTCGTCGAGTAAAACTGCATTTTTCGGAATTAACATGTTTTGTTAATTGTGCAATATCAATTAAGTAAGATTTTATTGCCGCGCAAACGCAGAATAACTGTGACTACATATTACAGTTTAAATAAAACATTACGTTTATACCCTAATCTCATGTTATATTCTCTTTGCTTTTCGAATGTAAGATAAAATTCGGAAATATGATAAAAGACCTCTCTGGTCTCTTGCGAGTTGGCAACATCTGCGATGCGATTGCAAAGAACAGGCGGGTCCCTCTGGAACTTGGGAATATTTTCCTGGGAACTTGGAGGTGCAGCGGGGGAGGGGCCAGAAGTGAGGGGAGCGGGGCAAATGATTGATAACGCTGTGGTTCTCGACACTTGGGAAAATAAATATATATAGGCACAGCGTGAGCCTTGAAGAAAAAATTGCTAGCCACGAACCCTTGTTTTATGAAAACAAATAGGCTGTGCTGGAACGTGCTTTTTTTGTAGCTCTTATCATTATAAATGTTAAAAATTATTAGTATGAGTCGCACTGCACCATATACGGAGAATCACGACAGCTGATCGTGATATAAGGAACATATTGAAAATCGTGTAAGTCACGATAAATCAACTTGGCTAGCGACATAAAATATACAGATCCGTGAGGGACCACCGAGGCATAGTGATGATATAGTGACGTTTTGTCGTGAGCGAGCGATTACGTGACCGATACTAGCAGGTGAACTATAGTTCTTAACCGAAGTTGAAAAGTTTCAGCGTTAAATGCGCTTTCTAGGTATCTACAAATGACATAACTGTTGATAAGGTTTTTACTATTGAACTTAACGTTCTATTCCATTGTTCCTCATTATAATGGTCAATGGTATTTTTACAGTTTGATTGAAACGTTTTCTAGGCAATTAATTTGAAACAGAATACTTTATTGCATTAACGAACTGAACGTCGCTGATAGCGCTTTAGGCAGTACAACACGCGCTCAATTTATCCCTTATCTCGTGTATTTTGGAATCCCAATGAGGTTTATTCAACACATGTATCCATAAGCCTCTACTGATGTCATAATATGGAAACATTGTCCACCGACCAATATACGAGCACACAATTTTCCCACAATCTATTTTTAAACAGCAGTATATTCAACTGTTTATTATTTTAATTTAATCTCGGGAAAATAACTGTTTCGAGTTACAAGTTAACAAGGTAATTAATTACGTCCCTTAGCTGACATCCGGTGGCGTGGCTCCTTTAAACTTCCGGTCCAGTGCGTCGACCCGATAACAGCACAGAGATGCTTCTCCTTTGCCCCTTTTCTCAAAGCTTTCATTTCACGCATTACTAAGGATAGAGCTCTGGATACCTTATGCTCTGTTGTTACGACACCACTATTGTTAGTTTTTTAATAATGTGGTTTATTGAAACGTCAGCAATCTCCTATGTATATTTGTTTTGTATATTTCCATAATCATCAATCGGGTTTTTAACTACCCGTGTTGGCGAGCATTTATGAAAAAAGCTTGAAGAAAAGTAACTATTTAAAAATGTTATGTGCGTTGAAAGGCATATTAAAATTCTAGGCAACTTGTTACTATTAATTACGCATGTCTTTAACTAAAGCACCATTAAGTATATCAAATAAGATTTTATTACTTTTTTACGCCCAGGTGTTTGATAAACAGGACTTTTTTTCTATAGATAGTTCAGTTTTTTAAGTCTGGCACGTGCCAAGCCCGGTCTTGTCTTGACAACTCTAACATTCATAGTCTAATCCACCGATGGTAGGTATATAATGTCAATAAATACATAATTATAAAGCATGTTTAAACAAGTATTAATGCCAAGTGTTAAAATATGTTATGCCTATTAAAGTTATTTTATTCTTGCTTTCAGGTAAATCAACTTTTCTCAGCTGTGTATGTGAGTTTGAAAGATCTTAACGATCTTATAATTATGATTGCAACATCACTTATTTCATGTGTGGCTGTATCAGCAAGAAATAAGGATATTGTATAAGAACAGGTGTCACCCTTAGCCTTAGGCTAGCGACAGCTGGCAAGCCTTCGCACCTGCTATGCATCTTGTGTGCGTCAATTCTGAATTCTGTTATCAATATTGAATCCAAATGTGTAATGTAGTTTTAAATTAACACGTGCTGCGATTAAAAATAACCTTGTATTATTTTATACAGTTAAGTTTAAATATAATTTGTGTTCTCGTTACACACGTATTTTATCTAAGCGTAACCTTCGCAAAATTTTAATTTCAATGAAACATTTCACGAGTTCATAGCAAACGTAGAAAGCGTCACTGCAAACTTCTCCCTCAGGCTCTTAGGCATACGCCCGCGCAATAATCCATATCGGAGAATCCAGCTGAACCACTGTTGGCCACTACTTTCTTACCAAACCAAATTGAACTCTATGACTGCGAATATACATTATAAAATAGAATAAAATACTCGGCATGTAGATATTATACTTTTTGTTATACATCGTCAGCTTAGCGATCACACCTTTAAATGTCTGAAACATCATTAGGTGAATTGTTTGTGTTATTAATTTACGTAGAATATGAACTCTATAAATAAGCTTAATCTGCCGCTTTGCCGGCCATTTATTATTTGGTTTCTGTATTGTGGCGCTCGAACAAAAAGTCAAGCCAAAGTTTCTCAAGTCATGCATGGCGAAATGAAAGTTTTTTCATTCGGATTTCTGGCTAGACGTTAGGGGAATCGATTTTGCTCCCTGTAGCTCCCCGCATGATGGGCTGAGTCGGTGCCCGGGCGCTCGAGGCACGAACGCCAAACGCCGCCTGCCTTCCAGCTGACTCATATCTTGAATTGCTGTCTGGTTTAATATTATGTGGGATGAGTGTGAGGCGTGAAACATACCGGAGTAGGTTTTTTAAATAAATGTAAAAGAAATAGTACACGGGCAAAGGCCTGATTCGCAGAATACACCGATTTCAAACGTATAATTATGTGCCTAACTATTGCGATACGAAATATTTCCACAAAACGATTGACCTTCAGTCAATAATAGTATAGATTCGTGATGATATAGTGATTGTGATGGACTCATCGCCTTGCCTTTTTGCGGATTCTTAAACCGTTATTAGCGGGCTTTGGGTGGGTGTTGAGAACAGCTTTACAGAAATAATTGCAATTTAGCGTAAAACGCTTTGCAAAGTTTGCGTGGGAGAACTTTTATGTGTCTTCTGTTTGTTTAATTAACGTTAGCTTAGAACTCATTAATCTTCACGGCTTCTTAATTTTGCACAGCAGATAGAAATCTTTCTGTATTAATTTATACTAAGCATATCTTGACTAAATGAAGTTTGCTAAATTTCAATTAATAAATATTCATTTAAACTTTAAACGGTAATTTATAATGTCTTTTATGATAATAATGAAAGCAAACCTCCTAAAATATTTTTTTCTAAATTGAATTGCAAAATAAATTAATTCTAACGATATATTTATGAATGTTAAGAGTATTTCTAGATAAGATTTAATTGCTCTAACGTTGCGAGTCGCGACCTTACAAGACAGCTTCAATTTGAGTACTCTTTTAATTGTTTAGCTTTGTTTTAACCTTAGAGGCGCTAAACATAACAACCTCTTAAGTTTTAATTGCTGTTGTCATTACTTGTAATTACTTGGAGTCATCAAAATGTATGGTATTATTGAGTTATATTTACAAGTTAAATTATTTCCAACTAACCTAGCTATACGGCGAGTCACGCAAATTACAGCACGACATTAAATACCAGTGCACTCTTGCTGACAAAGGGGTTGAATTCTTGGCGTATAACGTTAGAAATGGCCATCTTTACGCTGTAGAAGGCATAACCTTTCACAGAAACTTGGTGAAAAAGGCTTGCAAATATTTAACGGGGAAAGTATAAAACACGTTGCGTTTACTAAACACGTTTTCAATTATATCTATTTCGTTGATGCCGTTATCCGGATTAGGCAGACAATGAAATAGCCTACGGATTCGCCGAATTCCAGTTAGCTCGATATTTTGGGACGAGTTCTGCGGGAAAATAATGACACATACACCTGAATATTATTTGCTGTGTTGATACCTAAATAAATAGCGCGATGGACGGTACGGGGTTAATTTGTGGAAATGTGATTATAAATAGTGCAGGCTTGTTGGATGTTAGTTACAAAGATTAGGTTTCTATATAGAAGTTTATTCTTGTGTCAAAAACAATTCAAAACTAAGTATCTCAGTCCTAAGTCTAAAAAAACTAGTAAAACTTTGACTGGCTCCAAAAACTAATGACATTATAATCCAAAAAAATCTGGAAATAGTTTTGAGATCCCCCTGCATACACACATGTGTTAGTAATTTATCTTTATTAGAATATAAAACCATATTGATCTTTCATGAAAGGAACCCTGATTCCATTTAACCCTCGTCTACAAACTGCTTCTATCTGCGAGGGGCAGTTGTTCATGGATTAAAACTTATATATTATACCCGATCCTAAAATGAAATATTAACCCGTTATTGTAACTAGCAGCATTTTCTAATGATCTTCCATTGTTTCTCAGTTTATTTATGACTCGAGGAGTGTTGAACAGATAATTTCAAGGACTCGTTTGAAAGTCAAATTAGAAGAGCTCGCTTTGATTACAGTGTAGTCTTGTCTCGTGTAGTAGGAGTCAAGTAAAACGTTGTTAAAATAATATACAAGAGTCTGTTCGGAGTTTGGTTGCTGTGTTCCTTTTGTGTCTGTTGGGATCTTTTCAAAATGCACCCCAATTTTGGGTAGAAAGGGGATTACGACTTGACTGCTCTGGTTCTTTATCAGTGAGTGCAATTCCTTTGTTTGCAAGCGATTTCTTTAGACAAGACTTTCAGCGATTCGCTAATACTGATAGCGATATTAAAACGCGTTAAGTCCTAGTTATTACAATAATTTATGAGGTTTTTAAACTGAGAAAGAATTAAAATCATACAGATTTAATAATAATTCAAGCAGACGGCAGGTGCCAAAGAAGCTACTGGACTAGAACGGCAGGTGTGCCTCGACTGCCGATTACTTGACTTGCCTAGTTACCAAACGAAACAATATTTTCCAAATCGATTAACAGCCAAATAAAGAGAAACAAAAACTCATAATTGATACTATTGTTTTAAAATATGAAAAACCGTCAGCGTTGGTTGCGGTATTGGCACGTGCAATAACAATCTTTCAATCAATTTGAAATATCCTTGACATGGTTATCAATTTTCAATTCAGTCTCAATAACTACATTTTCAGCACGGACAATTAGCCTGACACTAACCGGCCGCCATTTGAGGCGCGTACGCATTAATTGTTGTAATCTCGTTTCGACCAGTCGCGATTTACATCATGTTCTAATTGAATTCATTACAACGCCCAAGCCTCGCTATGCCTCGGCGTTGGAAGGTTTTAGCATCGTTTTCAGGTATTGCTGTAATCTGTTAGATTTGAATAATTACAAGCCATCATTTCATTAGAATCGTTTTGTATGTAGTTCTAGGAGTATAATCTGGATGTTATTTTTATATATATTTGATATAATAATATGTGTAGGTATGAGTATGGCACGTGAGAGAGAGCGTTTACTATTTGTTTACACCGGTCGAGTGAGTTGCGCGATCAGCTGAGCGGGTGACGCGAGCGTGTAGCGTCATTATGACGCGCCTCTGCGCCCGCGCCTCGCCCACTGACTCTACATTTCATTGTCTACGATTGGCTATTGCATACCTTGCAAATAATGGTCTCTTTACTTTAATAGAGTTTGATATACAGTGAGAATGTTGCTATGCACTCGTATATTTATTACGCATAATCTTTCTAATATTATGTATAATTTTCCGCGCGCTTTCCTAACGAAGGGTTTCTAGTTGTTCTGCTTAGTTTTAGTAATATAAGCGGTTGTGATTCTAATTAATGTGCTTAATACCTACTGCGATGCTATGGACACGCAACAATGGCGAAAGAACATTAATTTTTATTGTAGGTCGCTATTATGACCACCGTTTTTGAAGATATTTTTTAAATAAGTAGATACAATCTTAATTTATTTATTTAAACTGTTCCACAGTAAAAAAAACACTTATTTGCAAAGATCTCTTGTTAAAAATAGATGTTGATCGATGGCTTGTTTACGTCAGCACCTTATTTCTATTCCTACCGAAACGAAACCTATTTAGATGTCGAATATATTTGAATTCGATATTATTATAACAGTAACATATTGTCTATAGTTCACTTGGTTTCTATTAAAGTCTATGAGTTACAGCTTATGATTGCAGCTTATGTTTAAATTTAAATTGGACAGAACAATTGTATATTTTACTTATAATTTTATAGTGTGTGTGGGTGAATTTTTAACTCCCGAACACTTGTTCAAAGGTTATTTTAGGTAAATTATGTGTGTATCTAGCAAAAAACAATACGTTTAGAAGAAAATAGAAGAAAACCTCTTTGTTTGCTCTAGTAATCAACCCAGAACACGTTTGCTTATTAGTTGTTTCCTTTATAGCATTATCTTCATGATTAACTGATTTCATTCAATATTCCACGTACGTAACTATTTTTCCCAATAATAAATATTTATTTGGAGCTTAACTAACAACCCTTTGCGCTCACGAAGCTAACTTCATTGCTGTGCTATTTAGGACGTTGCTATAACAAGCGAAATTGCGCAAATTTTATATCGGTCTGGTCATTGTTTTCGAACAATTAATTCCATTGTAATGGGTCAAGCACTCGATGTGGTAACGACTTCCTGGCTGTACCTTGTGCGAGCCCCGGCTCGGCTTAATATAGAAATTGACCGTTTTTTTGAAGATGTCTGATAAATAATATGCCATCAATTTCCCATGTTTTTTCTTTTGAAGTTATCAAATTGTAATGGGTGGAAAGGAATGTCAAAAAATATTCACGTATGTTTCGAAAAAAATAAAGCAAGATGTTTTCAATATTTTCAGAGCGCATTTAAAAGTACTTTTTTGTATATTTCAACATCCGTTATCAAATGCTTGTTTATCGTCCAATTTTGATTATGGTTCCAAAAGCTTTCCGTTCGTTTGTGTCATAACAATAATTCTGGCAAAAACAGTAACATAAAAGAATGAAAATTGCTGTTGATGATTTTGAGTAGATTTAGTTAGAATATGATGGGTTCAGTATATAAATAACAGATATTTTAGGGCAAAGTTCCTGGAATTCTAGTTGAGTCACCGTCGATGCCCAACTGCCTTATTGTATGAATCATGCGGTTAAATGAAAATATTGCAACCGTTTTTTGACATATTAGCAATATGTTTCCTCCCTCTTATAAATAATGAAATATAATGGCAAAGTAGCTTTGATGAACGTCTCGTCGCATTGGTCTTCAATGAGACTATTCCTTCAAAATATAAAATTATTTGTGCAAAAAGAACCCTAATAAAAAAAGCACTGGTATCTCTGACATTGACATACATCTCGCCCTGCCAGCGAGTGATCTCCCCCTCTTCATGACGTCCTAGTACCTTTTATTCTCAATTCGCCTGCGAGCGAACCGACAGAGTTCGATTTTTATGTTTTTCTATTCGGATCTCGTTTTCACCGGCACATTTTTGTATGTTTACAATTTTTACGGCACCAACTGACGGGTGATAGCTTTCAAAAGTGTGAATTGGTTTTCATTGCGTTGAAATATCTGTATTTAAACGGGCATGGTTCTCGTTGGTAGTTAAAATATATTTTAAGGATGAATTTAAACGGTTAGAATCGGTTTTTACAATAGTAGAAATACATTTCGGATGAGTTTATAGGTTTTAACAAAATTGCTCTATTGTTATTGAAACAAGTTCATTTCTTACTTACTTATTTAAAAGAATTTTTACTTGTGTGCGACATCATTACATATTTTAAATAATTTTACTTGTAGCGTAATATGCAATGATTTTAATAACCAGCTATGCGTTTATTTAGCAAGTCCGAGTAACAGTTTTGTTTCGACGCTAATTGTTTCTATTGAAATCGTGTTAACAAGGCTTGCGCGTGAGAATTATTACCTACCTTGTATGACATTTGAAAAAAGAAATTAACGACGTGAACGTTGTAAATAACACTTTATTGCGTACGCAATTAAATGTGTATTTCGTTGCGTTCGATTCATGAATATTAAACGCACACAAGTGAGTGCTACTATAAACAGTGGTATACTATATTGAAACACGTAGAGAGGTGTGTGTACAATGTTAATTTATTCTTATTGTTCTGTCCCACGTTTTGTTATCCCGGAATATTACTGTTTGGTGATGTTTGCTTTAAGCCAGACCACATTATAATGCTAGTTTCATAGCAAAGGCTTGTGCACGGCGCTTGTTATATTTCAAAAGTTTATGCAAACATTCGTAACAACATTGGTAGGTACAGTCGTGTCTGTTTGTTTCGTTTTCATTCGGGTCGACAACTCTAATCCGATTAAGGTGACTTTTTTGACAAGTGTTGGTCATCGCTCAAGCATATGGAATTTTGTTAAAGTTAGTGACTAGTTGCTTTATTTTAAAAGTGAGTTATTGATTGACTAGTAAGTAATGCCATCATGTAAGCTTAGATAGTGGTTTGGTCCTGAAATATGTTGTAATAAAGTAGTAAAAATTATCATTTCCAATGAAAAAGAAACGATATCTGAATATAAAGATTTGCGTATTACGTACGAGATATTGTTCACTTTAGTATCTTTCCATAAAGAAATATGATACGAAGCGATTCTCAACGATTCGAGTCAGGAGCCTCTTGAACCGTGAACTTCTTTGTAATGTTCGCGAGAACTTTTGTTTTTATTCTTCATTTCAGACCCAGTACGGTTTCTTTAAACAACTTTTATATTAGTAGCTACCTTTATTCCGTACGAGTAATTGTTCAGTAGGTACACTGACATTACCTTCGGCTAAAGTGCCTTGTAGTATTAACACTTGAGTGGCTGTATCAGTGTTTAACCGTTCGTTTTCTTATATTTCATCATTCTATTATTAAAGTCTGCGATCGATAAATCTATAAAATCTTGAGTCACATTAAAAAATATCCATGGAAAAAAGAGCGAAGCTATATTTAAAATGTGTCTACTCTGTAAATTATTTTTCATAGGTTTTCAAGCATTTAAATAGCTCTACAATTGGTTTATGAACGTGTGCAAGTGATCAATTTGTTTAACTTACATTTTAAGTTCTTAATACTGCGATACCTGTGCGTGTTGCCAAATACAGATATTTAACGACATCGATTATTGGATTCGTCTTCGTTACGTCTGTCGTACGGTGACAAGTCCAATACGACTTTCCCACTAATGTGGTGAAAAACATTTTTAACGAATAAGTTTTATTTGTAATTAGTTTTACACAAAAATCTATACTAATATTATAAAGCTGAAGAGTTTGTTTGTTTGTTTGTTTGTTTGTTTGCTTGAACGCGCTAATCTCAGGAACTAATGGTTCGAATTTAAAAATTCTTTTTGTGTTGGATAGACCATTTATCGAGGCAGGCTTTAGGCTATATAACATCACGCTGCAACTATAAGGAGCGAAGAAATAATGGAAAATGGGAAAAAAACGGGGAAAATTATTAATCCTTGAGGGCTTCCGTTGCGTGCGCTGCGAAAACGGTTCTAGAAACCAAAAATATATGTATGAAAGAATTAAGGGAACTTTTTACCGCGGGAAAACTTCGCATTCCCACGGGAAACCGACTTCTACGCGAACGGAGTCGCGAGCGGCCTCTAGTATTAAAATAAAATAAGAACATATCCTTTGCGTGGTTAAGGAGTAAGCTGATATACCTACATGTAAACAGACACGGATGGCTATTATATATTATAATATTTAGAAATAAACAAGATATAACTTAATATAATAAGCCTTTAAAAAAATACTGTCAATTTATTTAAAAAATCACAAGACTTCCATATCTTTTAAATTGGCCTCAATAAATATTTTCAAACTTTTAGCGGTTTCAGGGAAACTCTCAAAGTGGATCCGTGACATTTTATATGAAACGGTGAAGTTTCGCCAGCGATTCTGAAAGTCAGCGCCGTTGGCCAAGTTGGCTCAATATTCACTATCTCCGTTTTTTTAAACTCTTCGCTAAAATACCTAGTTACAAAGCAAAACGAGTTATGGGTCTATATCATGAGTTGTCAGTTCAAACATGTTAAAATAATCCACATAGTTTTTTCTGAAAACCACACCATGTCATTCAAAATAAAAACATTTCATTCTATGTCATAGAAAAATAAAAATTGGAGGTTTTAAACCCCTGCATTACAATCGGGGACGGTCTGCGGAGCTTCGGTCGTTGATCTCGGCTGGCAGCCCTGCCGCACCACACGGTTCGATTTTATCGCGCGGACCCTACAACTCGCAATCATTATACATTAGCGCTAGGGGCAACCCTAACTACTGTTACACTCCATCTAAAATCCCTTTAAAATTCACCAATGGTGTAAGCGACTCTTGAAAAACTCAATTTTAGGTTCCTGTTAATACTGATAATCGGTAATGCGTGTAAATCAGCGAAGGTTGAAGTTTCCGCTAAGCTTCATGCCAGAGGTTTGCGTGTCATGTTCGCGTCAACGATGTTATTAGATGATAATAGTAAACTGAAACCTATAATATACGGAATTAATATGTTATTTATACCGAGATATCGTGATAATGTTATTAAATTTTACCGACTTTTAGTTAGATATTGTAGTAATGATGTTTTTTTCTCTACAGGGCCGTGACGGATCCTCGAGACGGAAGGAGAGTGGCTCTCAAGAAACTACCGAACGTATTCCAGTCGTTTGTTTCCTCCAAACGCGTATTCCGAGAACTCAAAATGCTCTGCTTCTTCAAACACGAAAACGTGAGTAAAAATATTTACTTTAGTTTTTGAGATTGACCAAATTTTAGACAAATAAAAGACAGGGGTAACTAACTCTTGTTTTTAACTTCCTACGTTTGAAAACAATAGAAATATCTTCATAGAATTGCCTGAAATTATTTAAAAGTCGAATGGCAGTTTCGACGAATGATTCAACTTTTTCACGTGTTCGACCAAATTGATGTTTAAAATACAATAGGCATTCTTACTGAAAAGTACTCTATAAACTTTAACCAAAACTCCCCAAATATGACAGCAACACCATTTTAGATTTGAGTGAGGATAACCTGTCTCGTAATAACAAAAGCAGAATTAATGTTTACCTACGATAATTAAGTTATCTGTCAGTCCCAGTTAGCCGCTGACATTTGGGCTCGTTGCTAACGCCACTAGGTCACTTGCCGTCGCGCAGTTGTGTGACTTCGCATTGCTGGCTGCCACGAATTCCGAGCAGATTGCTACCTGCGGTTGTCACGTGCTACAAACTGTAGTTCTTTCTAATATTATGAATGCTTACTAATAAATAAATCAAGTTTTCGAGTATTTGTGTTTGTTACTCTTTCACACAAAAATTGCTGAACGGATTTATATGAAACTTGGTATATCGATAGGCTTTAACCTGAAATATAATTGGGGCACATTTGTCCGTGGGAAAGTACACCATTCCTACGGGAAAAGCCATTTAGCTGCGGGCGAAACGCTTGTTTAGCTATGAAAGTGCACCCAGGGATTTAGCATAAAAAAATATTTAGGTCACCGACAAATTTAATTTCCTCAGAAGGGCTTTTCTAATATTAATGTAAAATTGAACTAATTTTTAAGAACAATTAGCGTGTTATATAGACAGCGGAAATTTAACTGACCTTTCATCAGTTACGCGTGCCCTAGATAATGGAAATAGACCATTGTTACCATAGTTAGACGCCAATTACGTATTGGCAGCGACTACATCGTCTCAGTAGCTCTACCATCGGTTGCCCTGGTTCCCATGCTAGGTACCTAATGTAATAATAATATATAAAATAAATACAATTCATGTTTTTGTAGCGATAATAAAGTTGACTGATTAAATTCGCGGTGACTAATAATAATCTTAGATAAATATACAATTTTACAACCCATATACATAAAGTTAGAGTTTAGTTCAGTTTATAAAAGATGGTGGAGTAAAACTTATTTATTTATTTATTTGTACAAATGATACATATTATGTTATTGGAAATAGGTATTCATAATACAAGAAAGAATAACATTTAATAAAGTGTGCGAATAGATATTGTTAGCAACTAGTACCTATCAACCGACCTAATAAAAGTCATTGTTAAATCTCAGTTTACGTTAATCATGTGTTGTTAGATAAGTAGGTAGTTACTGCTTACGATATCGTTATTAGTATTGTAATATGATGGGAAATCAATAAAAACACACACAGGTTATAAAAGCAAAATGCGTTTCTCTGGTGTAGTGGGTTTATTACTATGCGGAAGGTTTCGGGCGCGATTCTTATTATGTTCCCATACATACGTGCTTAGTTAGAGCTATAAAAACAGATATTCATCGAATCAATTTAATAAAATGTATGTTATATCAATTAATAAAACCCTTTTTTATAAATTTTAATACACACCCATTATCCAAATTGATCTCTTTGTTTCAGATATTATCAGCTTTAGACATTCTCCAGCCGCCAAGTCTCGACTTCTTCCAGGAAATGTATCCTTTTGTCAATAATCCACGCCCATACGATGAGGTTTTTCACCTTAGTTTTTGTAATATTAGCCGAATTGAGTTCACTAACCTCATTACGTTTAAGACTTAAGTGGTAAAGCACCCTTCGAAGATTGATATAAAGAGTTGGGTAAACGGAAAAGGTGTAATACCGTTACTTGGGAAAGGTGTTTCATTTGGATGGTAAAGGAAGAGCCGGCTTTTGAAGGTAGTTTTGGGTCCTTTCACTAGCCTTTCTTCGTTTATTTCGATCGAGAATGTGTTCTTAATTTAATTCGACGCGAAAATCAATACGGTTAGACGAAATTAAATGTTGAATAGTTGTCCTAGATTACGTTTGACATAGTAACACAAAATCTGATGCACTGATGTTGCAATAACAACAATTCTTGGTTTTCCTACTTATTTTGAATTTTGTTGCATTCGAAACTCTTAGACTGATTACAATTTATCGCTAATATTTGTGAAGTCCCAAATTCTTTCTTGTTTTTATTACTTCGCTTCATTAGGGTTTTTCACCTTGTCGTGACCTTTATTTTGTGAAGACAGGTAAAAGAAATATTACTTGAAGGATATTTTTCTTATGCCAGTTGTACCTGTAAGTTACCATCGTATATTTTTTAGGTGTTTCTTGTTACAAAACCTTGATAGCTTTTCCGTAGATTCGATTCGTATCTTATTTCTGAGTTTGCAGATATTTTCAAACGTCATCGATTGATAGCGCCGTAACGTGGTTTATCTGTCTATCTCGTTTCACTCCTCGACGTTAGAGGAATTATGTGCTTCGGAGCGAAAAGAAGGAAATAAAAAAAAATCAATTTACTTAATTAAGTTATTGATTTGTTAAATAGATTCTCCATTAACATTGAAATCTCTTTCGAAACTAATTACGACATTACCTGTGTTAACAGCTAAGGTGTTATAAGAACATTTGTGTCAAGGCATTTTATAATTTAAATCGTGCTTTCCGTCATTTGGTACTTTAAATGTACATTTTCGTGCAGTGTATGTAACATTGTATTGAGAATGGATCGGCCCACGATGGCCGGTGCTAGTGGCTGCTGAAGAAGACCGTTACGCGGTACCGTTCGCGACTACGGACACGGAGGTTTCTAAATAAAAGCTGTATAAATTTGTGATAAACCTGTGCTGTAGTGGGATATTTACTCACTTTGCAATAGAAGGATAAACTAAAATTTTAATAGGACAGAAAACAAGTAGTAGATAACACCGAAATGGCTTACTTTTTCAAAAGCTATTATATTAAAAGGAATAAGTAAAGGTTTTCTGTTTATTTTTGTCCTGTTTATAATCAACGTTTAACGTACTTCAGTTTTAGATGGCTAAAGCTTAATTTACTTGTTTGTATAAGTTCTATTTTCATTTTCTTAGCAGTTCTCGGAAATACGATTACTGAAAGGCGTTTGAATATGTCTATTGTAGGAATATCATTTAGAAAATCTAATTATATTCCCCGCATATTTTTATTTATATCGCTACTGTTATTAATGCCTTTTGTGTGTATTTGTTCTGACAAACGCGGGCGCATTGTCTTTTGTTTTGCTCGAGCGCATTGGGTGCAGCGCCCTTGCGCGGGCGCACACTTCCTAATTAGCGAACGCACGAGGGTCGACTCTGTTCTTTATTGACAAAAATAGCAAATTCTAACCGTTTTGAAAAGGCGGAAAAGAAGGTTGGATCTACGCATGAAATGCCGTGAGAATACAATGTTGGCTGATTAAAAAAATAATCAAGTACTATACATGGAATCTTGTATCTTTTAATTAATTATACGTATCGCAATTAAGGCGGTGGAGTTAATGAAGCTTGAGCTACGTATTTTGTCAATACAAAGATGTAACAAGTGTTGCCTGAACCTAGCTCTCACATTAATCTCTTTTGTGTCCCAGTCAACCTAAAAAGGAAGTCGATAGGTCACGTCCATCATGTTACGTTTGACAGCTGACAACACGTAGATTGAAGCATTATGGAACTAACATTTACTATTGAGTGTACCTCCGTGCATAGGCGAGATCACCATGATGAACTTTGTAAATATATGTGAATATAGTATGAATTTGGATGTAATTTGATAGGAAAATCCTGTTCCCGTATTCTCAGATTTCGAGTTGTTGTTAGGGTGAAGCCAGCGGCTGACACGTCGTTCTCACGTCTCCATTTATTGGATGGAATAAGTGCGACGTCACTCAAGCAAGGATCGAGTGTCTGAAGACAAAAGCGTTTGACTCGATATCATTTTTGAAACAATCAATCACTTCAGCGTCCAATTTTCTCAGAAACGCATTGTCTAAATGTACGAAGAAATCAGACAGGCGGATATTCGTTTAGTCCTTTACATATTCCAAAGTCACTGAACTTGACCTTCATTCAGAAATAGAATCATCCGTTCTTTGGTGCCGTTTGCTCTCGTTTTACTTTTTTTAACATTTAATGTGCATTAATGAATAATATTTAGAGTTCCCGAACATTTAATGATAAACATGATTCATAATAGGCTAATTTGGAATTACAATTCTTTGGATAATCCTTAAAAAAACCTTTTCATATTATTTTAAGTGTTTAGGCGTAAAAGAGAACGTTATAGTAAAAATCTTTCATTATTTCTATCTAGTACTTAAGTACTTGAAAACTAACTAAGTTGTATTGTCCTTGAAATTTATATCATTCGTTCTATTAAGAGACCTACTGGTCTTCTTCATAGTACCAAAGTTTATAGGAAACATGCAGCATTAAGATGCAAGAGCGTTGTCGACTCTTGAGACTGTACTTAGCCTTTGTCCCAATAAGCGATTGCCTACCTTATTATTTGACCGTTATTTTACATCATATGTTTTTTACTTTTTACAATTAGCTTGCGGAATCCCATATGTATTCTTTACAGCTTTATGCTCAAAGAATGCGTGTGGCACATTTTGCTGTCGTATTATGATGACAGCACGACCAGGAAGTTGGCATCGCTTCTGTTGCATCGCTACATTTACTTCACCTACTAACGACTGAACACTAGCTAGAATATTTAGGTCTAAAAAGATTAGCTACAAGCTTTTAATGCGCGTTTTAATTTTAAAGTTTTAATGTTAAACTTTAACGGCAAATCCGGTATCTAAATCTATTCTGCTTGGCCATTAAAGTTGATGTATTCTTAAACAATGGTTATCGTAGCGAATCTATTTTTAGCTACCCTAGATATTTTGTTTCCAAGTTGTCATTCCTTTTTGAATATGTGTACATTATTATAGTTACGACTTAGTTCAGTATAAATGGAATGTTAACGGCCAAGCTGCAGGTAATTAAAACTTAAATATCATGGAGATTACTTAGGAACCTTTGAACCTCGACGTCCTTTTATTATTCACAAAGCGACTTTGGGAAAGGACGTCTGATCTAAGTGTGTAAATAATGTTTTAGAAGCAGAAAGGTAAGTACCCAGAGACAATTTCCGCAAGTCATAATAATTAAGCAATTGCAACTAACAATTAACTCTTTCAAATGTGGCGAAATTATATAAATAATGAGGGAACGAGGGAGGGCGAAGCTGCAAGTGAAAGTGACTTTAATATTGCTAAATAAAATTAAACTACTAACTGCTCATTTAAAACATTATTTCCGTCCACTCATACTTTATTCACACGATCAAAAAAAATATTTCTAATGTTTCAAATAATGTTTTACACGAAACTGTCTTACGGGGGCGTAAAATATGTAGACATTGACTAAAGAACGGTTTAAAAACAAAATGCCTCTGGTTCTATGTAAGTCTATCTCTGTCTGATGTTCAGATAAACCAAAGGGAGTGAATGAGAGAGCACATCTGTGTGGTTAAAATTCCAGCTTTGGAGCTGGAGTAAGGCCGTATCAAGACCCTAGTAGGAGGGCCTCAGGTTCTCAGGGGATAAAATAACGCACGATTTACGTTTATGATCCACGTCCGTATATTTATATAGCCTCTGAAAGTTTATATTTACCACCTAGTGATCGGTGGTCGTAATTTGACCGTAATTAATCAAATATATACACTTTAGTATAGGAAGGGATCCTTTCCATATAAACTAAAATGTTGTCAAATCAAACATATGTGTGAGGGAGGAATATACCTAAAAGGTGAATCCTACTTATATTACATGTGTATCGCTCAAAAATTTATTAGTCTTAAAATATGGATTCAAGTTAAAATATTTTTTTACCTTAAAACCGATACCTGGGCAAAAAAGTAACTACAATATGCGCAAACTTAATTTGTTAACGCAATAAAACACATAGGGCGATGTAAACTCGATATGCAGCCGACAGTTTTAAACCGATAAAGATTAATTGTTTGTGTAACGAGCTAAAGTAATAGTGTGATAACCTATTTATATTTATTGTTCAATGCACGCAGTAAGCACATAACCTATGAAGGGCACATGCTGTGTTAAAGCAAGAGCACGTTATAATGTTCAATCCATGACAGTTGTAGGTAATGAAAACTTATAATCTTAAGTGACGCTCTTCGTGACGGTAACCAATCATATGCCGTCCTAAAATAGAGAAAGTTAAAAAAAAATGCGCGGAATCTTACGTCACTTCTTGCAAAAATTACCGCCATTTTATTGTTGTAAAATATCGTGGTCTTGTTTTTCCCATTAGTTACATACCTACCCCAAGATTTCGAGTAATATTGTACTAAAAAGTTATAGTTTGAGAAGTCTTGGTATCCAGGTCCACGTTAGTAATTTAAGTTCTACCTTTGTCATTAACAATTTTATGACGTTGTAAGGTTTCATTAGCCCTAAATGATACATCACCAGGTTACGGCTACCGCTGGCTTTTATTTAATAAAACCGTATTTTATGTTTCCAATTTCAAAGATATAAATGTAAACGAATACTGCTTAAATAAGGTTAAAATACTTTTTTCCTGTTGAATTGTACCAATTCCTTTTTTCTTGTATTGTTATTTACATTTATAAATAGATGGCTAGGTATAAGTTTGGAAACTGTTCTTGGTTTTGGTTTAAACCGTACATTATGCAGTTGTCAATTAGCAATTCACTGTGGCCCTAACCCTTCAGCTTATCATTGAGCCTTCCAGACAGAGCCTGGGGCCCTTGATGTAATTTATTCCGAAAATTTTACTAAAACTCCCATCACCGAGCGCCCTTGGCGAGGGCTGAATTCGCGGTCCCCACTATTTCAAGTGATTTGGCAGACAATGTGCCCTTGTGTTATCCAAAGCTGTAGGGTGGAAAAGTATCGAAAATATATTCATCTATTTTTTTTTGCCTGGTGTGGTGTCATACCGAAAAATCGAATTTCCAATTGGAATCAGATTCCAGTGATGTATTCCCCCATCACAATATTTAACGACATCCTGTTACTTCCTAGTGGATTGTGGCCTCGTTTGAACCATAAACCATACGAAGCTCTTTTTTGTTGAAAATGTTTACCGTTAATTATCCCAAAAAAAAATGTTGACTGAAATATCAATAGGTAACAATATCTTAGGTTTAAGGATAAAAGGAAGGGAATATTCACATAAAAAGATACTTGTCGAGTTGTCGGAATAAATTGTGATGGAAAACATTAATTGTATCTTCATGCAACAGCACATTGTGACGTTTTAATGAAAGGGCTTTGCATCGCAGTTCTACTGCATTTCACCGGGTAGAAGCATGCGTTCAAAAATAGTTTTTATTTCTCTTGCAATACGATTTAATGGCTGAAATCGGAAACTCGTACACCCTCGTAAATTTGTATTCCCCGGCGATCCTCAAAAACGACGGTTCGATGTAGCCTTGTAGGTGGATTGGTTATCAAACTTGACATTAAACCGGGTAAAGGGATTGTATGCTAATTCTCGTCATACAATCTAGTCGTTTATGAATCCTAAAGCTTTTTTTTCCCATATAAAATCGATCGATCTTCGATTTATTAAATTTTGTATTGTTATTAAGATATAGAAATTACTACACACACCGACGTTACGTTATGTACAGTCCAGATTTGGTATTGAAAACTTCAAAGACATACCTTCCAGTTTTCGATAACTTTCTTTTCAGAAGCGTAGAATTTGTTGACGGCACCGGAAAACGTCCTTTTCTACGCTTTTATTTCCCCGAATATAAAGTATGGTAATATTATGCTCATCGTATTTGCTAGTAATAAAATCAGTTTCAATTTGCCTCGTAAAACAACGGATTTCGTTTATGAAATTCTCTCAACGTTCAATATAGTTGTACATTGTATTTCCTCTTGCTTAATGTCATTTCAAATCATTATTTGTCCAACTTAAACAAATATCGTGCGAAAGATATATTTAGCTCGAAGCTTGGCTTGGATATTATGTTTTGTTATTTACAAGTGTTACTAGGCAAACCAAACGAACATCGTCGACATATTAACATGTGTACTATGAAGTGTATATAACATGGATGCTGTACTAAACTCAACATTATTATCATATCAATAGTGCATTATCGTTCTGGCCGCGACTCTCCTCGGAATCTCAAAGTTTCTCATTACCAAAGGTCGCCACTAACCCCCGAGGTCGCCCCGTATCAGTTGTCAGATGAAACGACAAACGTTCGATACTCGTTTCTCATATGTGTGATAAGAGTATTATATCGAAATACTAGCAGTAGGTGACAGTGATGGATAGATGCTCTACGTATCAGACAACGGCCCATACTTTTCTGTGTGGGGGGTATCAACAAATCTCCTAGCCGTATTCCTATAAATTAAACAAAAATCTGTATTCATATAACCCCATAGTTCATGTAAAGGGGTCAGTCATATTTGCACGTAATGTTTGCAATCCGTGTTAAGAAACATGTGGGATTTGTTTAGCATTAGCGTTCTGCGTTGCTAACCAACGCCCGATTCGATTATGTTCCGACTTAACAATAGGTAACGATACATTAAAGCGAATGAGTTTAGAGTTACGTTCTCGATATTAGCTTAGGTGGAGTTTATCGTTTTATTAAAAAATCTTCTATGATAAGAGCACAAAATGAACAACATGTTAGGTATATTCTTTTCATTTGCAACTGACAATTCAGACTCATGAACAGCCGATAAATAAAACGAGCTATCGGTCATTGTGATTAAAATACCGATAACCAAGTACCCTCTTTCCTTTGCCTGGATGAAACCGGTTTTCGCTAGAATGGCTTTACTTTGGAACGATTTTAATTGAGTAAGCTTTTTGCGAGTGCTTTACATTTTCGGTGTTTTGTACACTGTACACGTCGACAAAACACCGAAAATATAAAGCTTTCGGTAAAAGTACCGAACAAACAAACAATGCTATCTCAGTATATGTTTTTTTTCTGAGTTTAGTAGGCGTGTGTACAGTGTCCGTAAACAAGGGTATGTTCCACAGATGCGTCGGTTCTCGGTTCGTAAATCGTTTATAGTGTAATGTTAAAAGACAGCTGCGCGACATCCGGACTCAAGAGACGAAAGTTCGGAGTTATACGCCGACCTTATTGACGATTAAATGGAACAGCGCTGCTGGGTTTCATTAATTTAACGGTAATAGAACATGCTTCATCATTAAGGTTAACTATTGAGGTAACCATATTACTAATAAGTTAATTTCTAGGTACAGAGATCGGGGAAATAAAGCAGTTAGGGCTGTAATTAAACGATAGTAATTTCGCTAAAAACGTTTATGTTTATTTCCTTATGATTATAACGGGCTACAAATCACAAGCTAGACCTACGTTTGTAGTCAAACTTTACAATCAAAAGCGACCTTGTTATTATCGGAAGAAAGTTGTGTTTTGTTTGGAGGCGAGGTACAAACCCTAGGGTTGTCAGCGTTTCGCACCGGGGTGTGAGGGGGCGGGTGAGCGGGGTGAGAGAGAGGGGGGGGTGTGGAATCTCGGCCCCTCTGTAAATAATTACCACGCCGAGCCGTGCCGCTCGACGCACGCAGGGGCTGCCAACCAACCCCGGGTTGAGGTTACTCCGCAATCTGTCTACAAACAATGACATTGTCGATCTAGGATATCACGTACAGCTCAATACGATAAAAACCAAACCAATATATTTTTTGGAAAAAAATTTGGTCCAAAGATGAATGCTTTAAACCGCCACGAAGCGTCGTCTCCTTTAGCACGTCTTCCTGATGTCGGAAAGTTCATCTAAATTCTAAATGCATCCTGCTATAGCATTTTGTTCCTTCGCTTACTAGTAAAAAAATTAAAACGCAACACCGTGCAGGGGCAAGAAACTTGTTCTAACTTTTTTTTTTACTTGCCTCGTGTTTTTTTGTTGCATGGGATTGTTAATTTTGAAAACAATTTCTAGCGCTATTGTGGCAGTTACTACAAAAGTTGTATTTAAAGCTGGTTCCTTTTAAAATTTTATTCGTTCGTTGATCAGGTACGTACTAAAGCCAAACTACTCGTACTGACTAGCTAATTTAGCAAACGAGATCAGTAACGTTTATGACACTACTAAATTGTTGAGCGATTGCCTGGCTCTATATAAGAAGGCTGTTTATCGGCGACGGCTTTAATAATAAACGTGAAGTGATTCACACACGCAGCGATTCAGTACGTACATAATGTGTTCACATTATGGGAGCATTACGAGGGACGGCACCGACCGCATTCTAGAACGTGACCGGGACTTGCGACGCTGGTTTTTTTACCCCTTATCGGGTCGATTTCGTTCCATGGGTCTGGCTGGAATCCTCCGTGTACCTGCTGCGAATGGCCACGGTATTAGATGCACCTGCCTTGATTTATACGCAAACGATGCTGTAGGACTTACATAGACTTTAAGAACTTGCACACGAATACCTAAATTCAATTTAAAATTGCAAACTATACCTTGATTTAGCTGTCGATCGCAAGTATGAAATCAAAATTGGGATATTGTAGCCAATTTACGCCATTAACTGCCAGCCAATCCCGATCGAGTAAGCCTTGTGCTCGTAATATTATCTTATTTTACGAGCTGACGTGTGGTCGTGCTTCAGTGACCTAGCGTCACAGCAAGCTTTCCAGAGGTCAACGGTACCGTAAAATGCGATGCACCATCCTATCTGTCATGCTGCCTTGGTATTTGAATTATATTTTATGGAGCATTTCCAGTGAATATGGACTATAACGACCACTTGAAATTATAACATTCCACGATGCCTAAACGACTACGACCATACGAGTGGTCCTGTTCTCGTATTAGTGTTTTATGGGAACTTATCACCGAAGTTAGTTTAAACGATTTACGAGAAAAGTTAAAATTTTCATAGACAAACTTTATTTGCTCTCTAAAGAACGCTACCGCACCATTAACGATTGCACGTGTATAGTTTTTTATATTACTGCGGACGAAACCAGTATTAAATTATAACAAATACATTTATGGATAATGCAGCCGCTCAGTATTGTAAGAATCTTTCAATGTACTTCCTAGTGATTAAGAGTTTCTAATTAGACGTGCAAATTCGAATCGTAGACAACGCGGGCAGTATTTATTATCTAGAGTTATTTTAACTGCCTTGCTTTGGAATCAGCTAGTCCCTGTATGGTAATTGTAGTTTTGCAACGTCGTTCTGTAATTTATATCTGTTATAAATGCGAAAGTGTGTTTGTTCGTTTGTGGTTTTGTCCTTTTTTGCGCGCCACTGATTATAATTTTACTGCGACTTGAATACATAGTTCTTTCCGAATAGCATAAGAAAGGTTAGAGACCTAGCGGATAAATACTCGTAAAAGTTTACCTACCAGCATAGAGCTATGTCCTGAGTTTCTGTTCGCGGTCTTGCGGCTCTTGTGGTTACTTTGATACTGCGTTTGCCTTGTGCGATAACTAAACTCGGGCAAAGGATATAACGTTACTCATATTTCAACTTTACTGCGCTGCTGGGACTCTGGGAGTCAGTAAACTTTCAACATAACGAGCGGTATATTTATTCAAAAACACAAAGCTGGTATCGTATCGCATAGCCTTAATTAGGAAAAATCGTGTTTGCCTCAGTATAAGTCGGTGTGACAAGATAAAAAATAATAGCAATTTGAGATTGTAATTTCAGTAATGGTCACGAGAGGGCGTCCCGGGGCAACAGATAAACGAGATAACAGTACAAGGGCACCGCACCTTCCGCCCTCTGCCAATGTAACGACACGGAGCGCGATCGAAATACCTTTGTCTCCCTTATTTTAGCCATGGCTTGGTATATGAAGCTAAACACTTTAACGAAGCCAACAAAAAGCTACTAAAGCTAAAGTTTATTAGAGCAAACAAGGAAAACCAGGAACGTGAAGAAATTAATTTCCCAGTGCGGAATCATAAAGTTTATTTATTTCAATGAACAAGAAGTGGTTGCGAGGTCTCGAATGTTTCCGTTTGCTTCGGGACAAAGAATCTCGACACGGGGTTGTTTTTAGAAAGTGACTCACTTTACGATAATATCGTAAATTGTCGCGGAATTCTTTGTTCCTTGATGCTTTCTTTGTCTATCCGCTGTTGGATGACTCATAAAGTACCAACAAAGAATGTTTGGTCCAACTTTCCCTGGTATTTTACAAGCCTACGAGTTTTTTTCCTAACAAGAGCCTTCATCCCTCATTTTACAGTTATCACAATATTTTATTATACTCATTTGGTTTTGAACATTGGTATCGTACCAGTACAATATAGTTTATGTTGGGACGACGAATTTTTTCATGTATTCGATACATTTCCTTGACCGTGAACGCCACAGATACGTGATAACAGAGCTTCTTCAGAGCGACCTGCACAAGATCATCGTGTCACCGCAGCATCTCTCCGCCGACCACATCAAAGTCTTCCTTTACCAAATACTAAGAGGTACGTTTAACTTTGTTTTACTTTAATAAAGCAAGCTTCAGCATGTTGCTTTTATTGGTATTTAAATCAGTGACGTTCTATGGTATTAATATCTTTGTTTATTTACTCAAAGCAATGTTAGCACGCAAAAGTGTTTTAAATCTTATACCGTGTTTGATTTTGGTAGAAATTGAAGGTATTTACCGATCTTATTACCATATAAATAGTTTACAAGGATAATTTATTGGGATTTTCCCCCGTAACTTGGAAAGTTTTCTATTCACTACATACAGCCAACTTTCGGTCTATTTATTATTCCAATAATCGACAGTGATAGGTTTATTTTCTTTGTTCAAGTTTTTCATTTGCGTAATTTACATTCAACTTTGTTTGATAACTACATAAGTATAAGTAAAGCAGATCAGATTGTCGCCTTGCTCCATTATAACCGTCACGGCTCATTAAAAGGAGGTTACGTCCTCCGGTTGGGTCGTTTGCACCCGGCGCTGCGAACAAAGCCGGGCTTGATTACGAGTATTACGTCGGGCTCGCGTCGATAATTCCACTTTGAAACTGTAGCCAGTGGGACCGAACCCTAACTCCCGGGGCTCGTGCAGGGGTTCACAGCTCCCCGATTTAGTCTGCCGCCGCTACACCGAACGCCAGTAATTGCTAATCAATTGAATTATGCCACTAAATTTTCATGTAGACGCATATTTGTTACTTATGCAGATACGATTTACAATTACTAACCGATTTCGTATTGCGTATGAAGAAAATTATTTTATTTGCGTTTTATACGTAAGTAATAACTTGATTGAGCAGAAGTTATTAACGTAATCTTAGTTGGGTAGAACTTATATTACCTTTACCTTCCAAGAAATAGCTTCTATTACATTGAAGCTACATTTAGTTCTACCGTTGCGCCGCCTACCTGAATAAAATCAATTAAACTCGTTGTGTCTGCTCGAAGTTGGTCTGCAAGAAAAATGCATTAACTCCACTGATAATAAATTAACACACAGCAGTTAGCTTTGAACTTTTGCGCGTTTCTCGTTAATTATGGCAACAGGAGGGAGTTCAATGTAAAGTTCAAGTTGCCTACCGGTTAACCTTTTTTTTTGCAAAAAACTCGAGTACACGAGGTTAAATATTTTAAACTATCAATGTGTTGAAACAAAATGAAATTATCCTTTAGGTTCCAATATTTACAGCCTTAGTTAAATAGCAGCTCAATCTAAGGGCAATGCTCCCCATTCCTTAACCAGGTCACTAAAAAGTTATCCGCTACTTTTGCTACCCTTAATGTGTACTTGTTAGACATCTCGTTTCCGCTGTGTACTCACTCCCGAGTTATCTAGCCTTTGCGCATTTCATATTCACTATTCAGAACATCAAAATACAGCTCGACTTTAACAACATATATAATTTTGAGCATATATTTAAGGCATCAGTGAACTGAACTTATTCTACCGTTAAATAATTATTAAGCCACTAAGCTGTCGCATTACCTTGGGGCGACATACTCCAAAATGCAGAGACACTACTAAACTTTATGAGTTTCTGTATTAATGCAAATAGCCTCATTTCTCTGACAAATAGAGTCATTTCATATCTGCAGTTACAACGTTCACTGATTGCATTTACTTAATTAGAGTAATCTTTTCTCTGACGCCATAGTTCTTAACAGGGAATGTAAATAATGGTCGTTAAATCTTTAGGAGTAGATCGGCGACACTAATTTTATGTCACTGTAATGGTATCCGTGTTTTAATAGCTACATGATTTGATATCTTCAGATCTAACTTGCGTCAGTTAAATAAACCTTTAAACTAATTGAAATAAATATAAAATCAAATGTTTAATGTGAGAAAAGGGCGTATAAAGCCAATAGTTTAAGCTATCTTAAAACTAAGATGAGCAACACTGAACAATTACTTCTCCGTCCCAGTTTCCTTTGTGCACTGCTGCATCGCTGGCAGGAGACGTCATTTGTTATTCCATTGTCCTGATTTTCTTTAAAGCATTATCCCCGAATGCCAGCAAATGCATTTCATCCGATTAGGCAAGGCACGCGACTCGCGACGCGGGTAGCTTTAATATTCCGGAGCTCTGGTGCATTAAAGTTGACGGTAGCAGCTACTCTGCCGTATGGAAAAAGTTAAAGTATACCATTAGCTTTCTAACATTGGTTGGCACGAACTTCATATTTATATTATCATAATATATAGAATTTATAAGTAGCGCATTTATAAAACTATTTTCTATATTTTTTTCCACTGTATTGTGACTATATCTACAGAATTAGTTTAAAATTGCGCATCTCGACGCCGCGTCCGACTGCCAGGCGACATAAATAATGTATAAAGCTAGTTGTCCGAAACTACCCGGGGTGCGACAACACATATACCTGCCACGGATATTTACGCAACGCAAAGACAACGGGCTATTGGTGGGTGGTTCTTTATTTACTTTAATAATACGCTGAAATAGATAAAGGAATGTTATGATAGCAAATATATTGAAAAAATTAGAGAACCGAAAAAGAAATAAATTTACATTTTGTTTTATTTAAAAAAAGTTACCGTTATAAACATTTGAATTTTCCTATTCTGTATTCTGAATGTCTGGATTAAACAGAGCTTGTGGTGTTTTACATTTTTTCAATTCTTACCTACACAGCGAGTAGCAAAGGGGCCTCAAAATTTATTGATCTTTGATAAAAACAGCCTACTTAGAAAACCTTTCACGTGCAAAATTAATTTTATTCACCTAGAGTTACGACGGTCTTGCTTACTTAATTATTTCAATTGTTCGTTGCCATATTGTTTCCATAATTCCCCTGTGAACTTGCGTTGCAGTATAAACATATATAATATATATACAGAAAATCAATAGCTATAAATGTGGTATATAATTGATTCTCATGCCACCGCTCCTTACAAAGACATAAGGACTTCCCGCAGCCGGCGACAGGCTCGGAGCAAATTCCATTAGTGGGCGCGAGAAACGAACGAACTGTACGTCATTCGCTTAGCGGGTAGTCACCCGCCCCCTGTCAATATGTGAACAGAGCAACCTTATTGCCCAACTCATATTCTAATAATGGGTTTTGCGAGCGCAGTTCAACATCGCTTTCGGCAATTTCGCTGCCAATTTCCGAACCCTAAAACAAGGATACATTCAACGCAACCGTCTGTCTAATACTTTTTAAAAATACTTTGGCCTAAAATTGCTGCGGCTTTTTTCGATGACAGTAAGTTAACCAACTTTTCGAATATTGGATCAGAGATGTCAGAAACTGAAAAGTCTGGAGCTTGTCAGTTACAGGAAGCTCATGGCTGGGTTAATCCCTATGCACATGTAGTGAAATCCCTATACGTCGAGCACGATGATCCACGTAATACATAACGGATATGTTGCGTATTGTAATTGTAACCACCCGGACATGTTAATCCACTTCTGATACAACTGATATAGAAATTTAAGCCCACAAGTTTCCCTATTAGATCGGTCAATCTGTCATTTCTGATCGTTCACACAATCCAGTTCGTAGAAATTTCGAAACGCGATAATTCCTGGAAACCTATTATGTAGTATTGAAAGACATATTTTGATTTATCGCAGCTGGAATATTTAGACCGTTTCGCGGGTATTGAATTTCTATATGATGTATTTCGTGGGTAACAATAGAGCCAGCATTTTTTTCATTTTTATACTCGTGAAATGAGATGCTTACCGATATACTGGTCCATGGTTTAGTAACAATACATTAAAGAAACATTTGACTCGTTTAGAAGTCATTAAAGTATCAAGTAATTGTATGTAGCAGCACGTTAATGTTAAAGCGCCATCGACGATGATTTATAAACAACTCGCTTCGTGTGAAGATAAACAAACATAATATTATTTTAGATGCGGCGCCGTTTACGGTTCTGCATAATTGATTAAGCATACATTGTTCAGATGTAGGAACCCCATTTTGTAGCTACCCGAGTGGAGGAATCCGTGTCGAAAATGAAGATATTTTTTCATCTGAAGGAAATATACTGCGGTCGGATACAATGGTTGTTGTTTTGCGTCATTTGTATCTTCGGTCTATATAAATTGCGGCGCGCGGCTTCTGCGCTGGTTGTTAATATTTTACAATGGGGCATCAACGCGGCCGTAATGGCCGCTGGAAGGACCGGAGTGGTCGTGGTTGAGTGCGTCCAGGACGACGACCCTGCGCCCGCGCAGCTACTACTCTGACGGTTGGGGCAAGTGCCCGCATAAAGGACAGGTGACATTTGTCATTATGATCTATTGTGCCGCGAAACGTCGGTTCAAAAAGAAATACTAATGTCTAAGTATGGCCAAGTTCATCATCTAAACTCGACACAGACTATATGACCTAGCATAATACCTAAATGTATTTGTTATTTAACAAATTTATTCAGGGTTATTTGCATCGCACATTTTGTAATGTCAGAGTTGATGTACTGAAAAGTCTGATCTCCCGGGAAATTAGACTCATCCCAGCTAAGCATGGTGCGGTGAAGAGATTAATTTGTTTTGGTAAACATACGCATTTTTTAACTCTAATAGAAGTATTTTTTTACAATCACTATTTGAAGGCTTTTGAGAATAACGAAGATATTAACTATCACTTTTAAGTTTATATTTATCCTAAGTGGTAGTTATATAATTATTAAGATTATTAAACCTACTGAAATATGTGAATCGACCGTAATTTTTAATAGGAGAGTGTATGTTCTTAAAATACAACAAATCCTTTAGCTGAACAAAAAAAGACAAAAACACACAGTAGAAGTATATATTAAACTTAACAATAGTATAGGTCTATGAATTAATTACCTACGGGCAAAGTTTACTGAACCGACTTAGGTCGGCAGATACTATCTTAAAGGTAATTGACTCTAAGACAAGTCTACATGTTAAATTTTTCAACTCCAGTTATATCAAGGGACCGACTAATTGTGCTGTTGTGTTCAAAGTTACGGAAAGTCTATGGAGCAAATCAGAAAAGGTTTCCTTATTGAAGGTTACGTTAAATATTGTTGAAATGTAATTCAACTCGCTTTGAATGATCAAGGACATATAAAAATCAATAACTGCCTGCACATAGGTTCACCATCTAATAGAGACACATCCTTGCTTTTTTTGTATATTTCTGTACAGGCTTAAATGAATAGCATGTTGTTTTAATGACCTGCCATACACTTCATATTTATGACGAGGAAGCCTGGCCTATATGAGCGCACGCAACACAAATAAGAACATTTCTTGAAAATACTTGTTCAGTGCGTGTGTAGTTAAAGTTAGAAACGATGCAATAATGAAAATTTCAATACAAATTGCTTTATGTTTATTTGCAAAACAAACGTGCGTAAAGTTTGTCACCGGATGATATCAGAATCGAGCAAGATAAAACAGATTTGCAATGGATGGAATTGAGTTTTGTTCCAACCAGCTCGGTGCGGTAATGTTTAGCCTGTTTGCAGTTACAACAAAACTATTATTGATTCTTTAAAATAATGACGAACTAAATGTGCTTTGAAATCATACTTTAAAAATCAATCAATTTGTTCTCTACTTTCGTTAGCATTTTTTTTCCAAAACCAGTCACTGATTTTTAACCTTGCACGCAGCATACCTATGTTGTTAAAAATGTTCGAAGGACTTTTGCAAGGTATTTGATGTCTCCTTCCAGGGCTCAAGTACCTCCACTCAGCTCGGATCCTACACAGAGACATCAAGCCCGGTAACCTGCTGGTGAACAGCAACTGCGTGCTGAAGATATGCGACTTCGGCCTCGCCAGGGTCGAGGAGCCGGACACCACCAAGATCATGACGCAAGAGGTCGTCACGCAGTACTACAGGTAATTAATAAGTTGAAAACAATGAAAAGTGTGCAGCAAACGTTTTAGCACTTCAATATGAACGTTTTAGCAGAGGTTTACGAGACTTAGGGCCGGTTTTTCAATAGTCAGATAAATTCTATCTGACAGAAAATCAGTATGTTTTTGTTGAACGTCGAACAGAGATACTTGTCACATGTATGAAGTGACAATGAAAACATACCTCTTATCGGTCAGATTGCATTTATCTGACTATTGAAAAATCAGCCCTTAATCGTTAAATAAGACAACGAGTTCTATGAGTGAAATATATAAACAGCTGGTAACTTTAGTTTTGTTAAAGAGAATAGAAAATTAAGGTACAAATTCTAAATACACAATAGTAGTAGAAAGCGTAAAATCACTAATTAACGCTGATAGCGATGAGGCTGTTTACAATAGAAAATATACCGTCATTGTAATCAAAATGGCATTTTACAGTTATGTAGGTTCCAAATGAAAAGGCATCTTCGAAAGGTATGTGACTTGTAGAGGCATTCTCCACATATCGTTTGATCTTCGCTCTAGCTCGCCGCCGAGTTAAAAGCTACCTATTTGCTCAGGTAAGCCTCTGCGGATATTAAACCAGAGCCTTAGATACGGGATACCATACCCATACCAACGTATACCTTCGTAAATATATTTTCTTATCTTATGGCAACTTTTAGTGCGAAGAAAAACTGTATTTATAGCTCGTAAAGAGCTTCAATGCGAGGAGAAAAGGTTTTTGTTCTCTTTATTCGTTTTTCCTTCGAACGTTGATACTTTTACATTTAATGCGTTAGACGGTACTTTCTCTTGTGATATTGAATATTGTTACGCATCCGTTGAGTCTTATACATTTAAACTTTTACATCAATGAACAAAACCTAATGGTATCCTCAAACCGCTCAGATTCACTTTCTCTCGAAGTCATTCAGTTGAGACCACAAAAACCGAAGTTGGATTTGAATGTTACTGTGGTGCGTTGTATAGAAAAAGTTTTCTAGAGTTGTTGTTTTCTGCCGAAAACGTGAAGAGACTGCGCCGCGGCGGTGAATGAGTGACCTTTGCTCCGTGGACCGCAAACCGAAACTGGGGCGTGGAACGATAAACAAAAAGCCTCGTTTCTGACTACCTACTTAGAGTTAGACTTTAATTCGTGCTGTCAGCAATACAATTTTTACTTTACCGTTTCATACAACTATTGCTGACATTTTTTTTTGGGATTTTGTCACCTAACATATGCATGACAAAGTACTAGAAAAATGATTATTGTAATATTACCAGTACCAGAAAAGAACTTGTTTGATATCTCTCTGATCTTTATACCCATGTTTGCGTAAATATATACATGCCATTTAAATCTCAATATAGCAATAAAATGAAAACAAATAAATGTATAAATGGCACAATTTAATATTTTAATGTCGCCCAGTGTTACTTGCTCATCTTGAAAACAAGTAACAAAATGCATAAGGACAAAGGTGTGATTACTATGGTAATGTTCGCCTTGACACTTGAAGCTATGTTGAGTGAGTTTACTCAGATATTTTGACTTATGTTTTTAAAACACTACATGATTGTAAATACTTGTATTAAAACTAAAAGATGGGTTATTGGCTATGCGAATTATACACATATTACTATACCTAATCAACCTGTTATTAATTTCAAATTAATTACATTAAAGTAAATCGCCCGTTGCCGAAGATTTTGTTCAAATTGTTTTTATTTATATCTTGTCTACTTTTTGTTATACTTATTATTCGTCCACATTAACATTGATTGAAGTAATGCTTTATTATTAATTAAAATAAAGATGAAGACGGCTTCTAAAAACTGTGAATCAATAGAGGCTATCTAGTAATTCCATCCTTCCAAAAACCCTATTTAATCTTGTGCGTGGTTTCAACGAGTCAGCGACTGGCGATTTTGTTTGTTTCTACATAATTTACAGATCATTGAAGTATGTAATAATAAATATTCCAGAGCGCCAGAGATCCTGATGGGCGCGAACCACTACACGGCGGCGGTGGACGTTTGGTCCGTCGGATGCATATTCGGTGAACTGCTGGGCAGAAGAATACTCTTCCAGGCGCAAAGTCCGGTGCAACAGGTAAAAAACGTACAGTTTATTATGTCAATTTCGACAAAAGTGCCGCAAGCAGATCAAAGAGACTACAAACTGTTTTTTTGACAGTCGTGCAGAACTTATAGTGTTGAAATTTGAACTGACGGTCACACAGTAAAGTAACGTGAAGTGGTATGGCTAGACATTATTCCAAGCAAAGTTTTCATAATTTTGATGGGTGTCAGGATTTGGTATCTTAGTTGTGCAAAGCACATTGTCGATGTATAAGTGGTCACAAAAATGTTCGTTGTTCATCAGCTGGAGTTGATCACGGAGCTGCTGGGCACCCCCTCGCTGGAGGACATGCGGCTGGCGTGCGCCGGCGCCCGCGCACACATGCTGCGTCGCGCGCCGCGCCCGCCCGCGCTGGCCGCGCTGTACACGCTGTCCGTGCACGCCACGCACGAGGCCGTGCACCTCCTGGCACAGGTACACACACACACACACATGCTGCGTCGCGCGCCGCGCCCGCCCGCGCTGGCCGCGCTGTACACGCTGTCCGTGCACGCCACGCACGAGGCCGTGCACCTCCTGGCACAGGTACACACACACACACACATGCTGCGTCGCGCGCCGCGCCCGCCCGCGCTGGCCGCGCTGTACACGCTGTCCGTGCACGCCACGCACGAGGCCGTGCACCTCCTGGCACAGGTACACACACACACACACACACACATGCTGCGTCGCGCGCCGCGCCCGCCCGCGCTGGCCGCGCTGTACACGCTGTCCGTGCACGCCACGCACGAGGCCGTGCACCTCCTGGCACAGGTACACACACACACACACATGCTGCGTCGCGCGCCGCGCCCGCCCGCGCTGGCCGCGCTGTACACGCTGTCCGTGCACGCCACGCACGAGGCCGTGCACCTCCTGGCACAGGTACACACACACACACACATGCTGCGTCGCGCGCCGCGCCCGCCCGCGCTGGCCGCGCTGTACACGCTGTCCGTGCACGCCACGCACGAGGCCGTGCACCTCCTCGCACAGGTACACACACACACACACATGCTGCGTCGCGCGCCGCGCCCGCCCGCGCTGGCCGCGCTGTACACGCTGTCCGTGCACGCCACGCACGAGGCCGTGCACCTCCTGGCACAGGTACACACACACACACACATGCTGCGTCGCGCGCCGCGCCCGCCCGCGCTGGCCGCGCTGTACACGCTGTCCGTGCACGCCACGCACGAGGCCGTGCACCTCCTGGCACAGGTACACACACACACACACACACACATGCTGCGTCGCGCGCCGCGCCCGCCCGCGCTGGCCGCGCTGTACACGCTGTCCGTGCACGCCACGCACGAGGCCGTGCACCTCCTGGCACAGGTACACACACACACACACACACATGCTGCGTCGCGCGCCGCGCCCGCCCGCGCTGGCCGCGCTGTACACGCTGTCCGTGCACGCCACGCACGAGGCCGTGCACCTCCTGGCACAGGTACACACACACACACACATGCTGCGTCGCGCGCCGCGCCCGCCCGCGCTGGCCGCGCTGTACACGCTGTCCGTGCACGCCACGCACGAGGCCGTGCACCTCCTGGCACAGGTACACACACACACACACATGCTGCGTCGCGCGCCGCGCCCGCCCGCGCTGGCCGCGCTGTACACGCTGTCCGTGCACGCCACGCACGAGGCCGTGCACCTCCTGGCACAGGTACACACACACACACACATGCTGCGTCGCGCGCCGCGCCCGCCCGCGCTGGCCGCGCTGTACACGCTGTCCGTGCACGCCACGCACGAGGCCGTGCACCTCCTGGCACAGGTACACACACACACACACACACATGCTGCGTCGCGCGCCGCGCCCGCCCGCGCTGGCCGCGCTGTACACGCTGTCCGTGCACGCCACGCACGAGGCCGTGCACCTCCTGGCACAGGTACACACACACACACACATGCTGCGTCGCGCGCCGCGCCCGCCCGCGCTGGCCGCGCTGTACACGCTGTCCGTGCACGCCACGCACGAGGCCGTGCACCTCCTGGCACAGGTACACACACACACACACATGCTGCGTCGCGCGCCGCGCCCGCCCGCGCTGGCCGCGCTGTACACGCTGTCCGTGCACGCCACGCACGAGGCCGTGCACCTCCTGGCACAGGTACACACACACACACACATGCTGCGTCGCGCGCCGCGCCCGCCCGCGCTGGCCGCGCTGTACACGCTGTCCGTGCACGCCACGCACGAGGCCGTGCACCTCCTGGCACAGGTACACACACACACACACATGCTGCGTCGCGCGCCGCGCCCGCCCGCGCTGGCCGCGCTGTACACGCTGTCCGTGCACGCCACGCACGAGGCCGTGCACCTCCTGGCACAGGTACACACACACACACACATGCTGCGTCGCGCGCCGCGCCCGCCCGCGCTGGCCGCGCTGTACACGCTGTCCGTGCACGCCACGCACGAGGCCGTGCACCTCCTGGCACAGGTACACACACACACACACATGCTGCGTCGCGCGCCGCGCCCGCCCGCGCTGGCCGCGCTGTACACGCTGTCCGTGCACGCCACGCACGAGGCCGTGCACCTCCTCGCACAGGTACACACAGTGGCGGATTTACAGATTTGCCGCCCCTAGGCTCTAAATTTTTGCCGCCCCTAGGCTTTAAATTTTTGCCGCCCCAGGCTTTAATTTTTTTTGCCGCCCCTAGGCTTTAAAATTTTTTGCTGCCCCTATGAAATTTGATGCCCTCGTTTGCAACTACATTACGCACGGTCTATTTGTTACATACTTTTTTTTAAAGCTGAATTTGTAAAATACCGACTTGCATTAAGAGTTCTTTGTTACTTATGATGAATGAAGTCTTTTTTTTAATTTTACACTTAAAATTATGTCCTCGTTTCGAGATATTATGGCCAAACTACAAATATTAAAACGCAAATGGCCCAAAACCCATAGGAGATAAATTTAATCAGATGCTTTGCGGCTGGTATTAATGAGTAGAAAATAGATCGAGTTTACAGCATCTTTGTTGGAATTAAAATTATATTTGTGTAAACTATGATATTGAATCGTCGGTAAAGAATTATTCAGGTTGTGTAAAAAAGAACCACCCAAAAATTGTTTTAGGTGCCTGGTTTTGAAATGAATCTGAAATACCCCCATGATCTTGCATAGTCTTCGAGTTACGATGTTTAAGATTTTTTGCAAATTGTTACTTGAAAAATTTTGCCAATGTCTTAAAAAATTAAAGGTTTTCTTTATTGCTCTTTTAGCTTCTAACTCTTTTCGAACTGTGCATTTATGCATAAATTAATCAGCCTAGTGAAATTATTGAAGTTACAGTTGATATTGCAAAAAAACTTAAAAAATCTTAACTTGGAAACTACGCAAAATTGTAGAACATACGTGAAGCTGTTTCAGGCATCACTCAATACTAAGACCCAAAAAAATTTTTGCTCGTCACTTTTCTAGCCACCCTTTTAACTTAATAGCAGTATCAATTGTGTTGAGACTTCGTATCATGAAACTTGGTAGACGCAGTTTTTGGCTCAACAGTTTTGGCAGATGTTGCTACTGCCATAGTGTCAATTTCATAGGAGCATAAAGTACCGTTCATTCATGACTGCAATAGCCGCTAGCGCACGCGAACGTGTAAAGTATTTGGTTGTTTAACATTAAATTCATAGATTGTGTCGTCGTTTATTTTTTTTTAGATTGGCACCGTTTATCTATGCCCTAACTGCTTTAGCAAGGCTTCACCATAGACAAAAACAATAAAAAACCATCCAACAAGATAATAAATACCTAACTGAAAAAAAACTTAAATAACTGAAAGACTTTGGAATGTTATGATGTTTAAAAATCGAGATGGAACACTTAAAATGGCCTAAAATTACTTGCAAAATGTTAAGATTTTTTTTCTCAATGTATGTTTATGATCAAATCAAAAATAGAAGCAAATCTGCCGCTCCTCAGAATCTGCCTAACAAAACAAATTCAAATGATAATAAATAACTTTACTTTGGAATATTCTAATAAGTTAAAAATGGAGATAAATTACACATAAAATGTCTTGAAATTACTCACTTGTAAAATTTCAAGACTATTTTTATCTAAGTATATTTTTGATAAAAAAAAATAGAAGCAAATCTGCCGCCCCCTAGAATCTGCCGCCCCCTAGAATCTGTCGCCCTAGACTGCAGCCTACTTAACCTAGTGGTAAACCCACCACACACTTCCCACTAGCTCTCACCGCCCGCTGCCCACAGATGCTGGTGTTCGACCCGTCCAAGCGCATCTCGGTGTCGGACGCGCTGGCGCACCCGTACCTGGAGGAGGGCCGGCTGCGCTACCACTCGTGCATGTGCAAGTGCTGCTACTCGGCGCCGCCGGCCGCGCGCCACTACTCCGCCGACCTGGAGCCCAACGCGCCGCACGCCTTCCACGACCACTGGGAGAAGAAGCTCACCAGCGTGCACCATGTTAAAGGTAAACAATATGCGAAAACGTGAGATTTGTGATTCTAAGGCCCAATTGCAGGGAACGTTTTAACCTCGGGTTAGCTAACGCAGATTTAAATGGCGCCACCATCGATTGTCATAAGTAGTAGTTACAATCGATGGTGGCGCCATTTAAACCTGAGTTAGCTAACCCGAGGTTAAAACGTTCCCTGCAATTGGGCCTTAGAATTCCGATGTAACTGAAAAACAGTGCCAGTAAAGAACAAACAAATTTACCGATTGTCAATTCTTGAAATCATAACAAATATGCGGGTACTGAACTCGGCTCGCGATAATTTAGCAACGGCTTACGATTGTAAAATTTGATGATAATAATAAAATGAACGACCTCGTTTAAAAAATGCCAAAAAGCATCCTATTAACTCAATTATCGATTATGACGTGGAAATGACGATTTTCAAATTGTGTTTTTGAAAAATAAAATTTGATTTTATATGTCTGTCGGTGGACGCTAACTGTTTTGCATACCTTTTGTTGATAGTAACTATGATAAAAATCTCTATTGTGTTGGTTGGAAAAAGATAGCACTTATGCCTACAAATGTAGTAGGTAAAGTTGTTTAACTGTATCCTTTATAAACTCTAGTCTTTATCGCTTTTGAATATCTTTATCTTTGAAGAATATGTGTTTGGGCCTCGCCTTATAATTAAAAAAAAAAAAAAAAGATTGTTATGTCACTATGGTCGATTTTTACTCTATGTCAATTTCTGTTTTCGCTTTAACCTAAGATATTGGATTTCAATAAAAGGAACACAAAATCTAAAACGCAATTTATTACAAGAACATAAATTGGTCCTACGAGCCGAAGCAAAAGGATTTACACGCAAAATAACTTCGGAACCAACGCCGATTGTTCAACAAGTTGATGCCCTTGTCGCCGACCGACGCGCCGAGATCTACAAAACGCAGCCAGGATTCAAACGCAGCCAGGAGCCACACCTGGGAGAATTAACTGGAGTACCGGACTCGACGTGGATATTGTGCAAGTGCTGGGAAATCAACCAACTACTCGTTCAAACAATTACATACGTGCCGGTTTGCTGTCAACGGTCACATAACCTTACTGTTAGTACCCTTTCTGAATACATTCCACCAAAATGAGTTTAGCAGTTACCAAAGACGGTACAAAATCTCGCGATGTATCACCTAATAAGGTTATTAATAGTGAAAATACTGAACTTTGTAAAGAGTTAATTAGAAAGCGGGGGGTAGTTAAGGGGCGCTTAACAAAGTTTTCAAATTTCTTAACAACGTTACAGGGCGAAACGTTAACTGCACAAAAACGCATAGATTTAAAGTTACGCATTCAGGGTGCAACTTCTTTGTTTAAGGAATTCAATGATATTCAGTCTAAACTCGAGGAATCAGTCTCTGACTTAGATGAGCAGTTGTCGCAGCGTGAGGTATTCGAGGATAATTATTATAGTATTGTATCGCAAGCTGAGTACTTATTAAACTCAAATAAGGTAACCGACTCATTATGTACAAGCACTAGTCATACTAAAAATCCTATTAAATTGCCCACAATTTCAATGCCTTGCTTTGATGGTTCATATGAGCACTGGTTGGAGTTTAGAGACACATTTCTGTCATTGGTTCATAATTCTAATGATCTCAGCAATATTGAGAAGTTTCATTACCTTAAAGCATCACTCAAGGGAAGCGCGGAGCTAGTAATTAGTTCTATTGAATTTTCTAGTTCAAACTATATTATTGCTTGGGATATATTATTAAACAGATACAACAATAGCAGATTACTTGTACAAAATCACATTAAATCATTATTTACTATCCCTAATGTCAACCGTGAGTCACCTATATTGTTGAGAAAGTTAATAGATACAGTTTTAAAAAACCTACGCGCATTAAAAATGTTGGGTGAACCTACTGAGTCATGGGACACTTTGGTTAACTACTTAATTGTATCAAAATTAGATTCTGTTACAGAACGCGAATGGGAACAAAGTAAGGGATCACTTATTTCTAAACAAGACTCTAAGTCACGTTTCAGTGTGGATGACTTATTACAGTTTTTGAGGGAGCGTGCTGATATGCTAGAAACACTGCAAATGTCGCATAGTAAAACTTATCAAGAAAACAAGAAGTCTTTTTCACAAAACCACACTAAGGTACACTGCAATGTTTCCACCAATCACACACACGAGCGACCTAGGGATCTCACTAGGAACCTTTGTTTATTATGTAACAATAACCATCGTTTATATTCTTGTCAAAAGTTTATAGATTTAAATTTGCAATCTAAACTTAAGTTTGTCAATGATAAGAAACTTTGTAAGAATTGTTTACGAAGTGGTCATACTGTTGATAATTGCAGATTTGGTCCGTGTCGCAGATGCAATGAAAAGCATAACTCATTAATTCACGATGACTCGCACGACCGGTCGCCGGGGCCAGCTGTGCGAATGACTGAGCCGGCGGCGGCGGCGGCCGGCCGCGCTGACTCAGTTGCACCGCGTCCCGCTTCCTCCTGTTTGTTATCATCTCAGCTGACGCACACTGATACTAGCAACGCATACTTGTGTAGTTCTACTAAACCTGTTTTACTTTCTACGGCGTTAGTTGAGATCGATGATAGTAATAATCGTTCGTACATAGTTCGCGCTTTATTAGACTGTGGTAGCCAGCGTTCTTTTATAACTCAATCATTATGCGATATTTTGAATCCGCCAGTAATACAGTCCACTCACGAAATCAGAGGAGTAGGTAGCTCGGTCACAACGGCAACACACTATTGTGAAATAATTATAAAATCGCGCGTTAACCCTTATTGTGCACTGATCAATTGCATAGTTTTACCTACTATAACGTCAACGTTGCCGCAAAGTTCGCTTACATGCAAGAGTTCAATTGAAATTCCTAGTAACTATTCTTTAGCAGATCCACAATTTGATAAAACGCAACATATTGATTTGTTAATAGGCGCAGATATGTTTTGGGATTTAATTAATAAAAATAAAATTCGTTTACCGACCGGACCCTTTCTATTGGATACCAAGCTAGGCTGGGTAGTGTCGGGTCCTATTAGTTTTCCGTCAAGTTCTATGAATAGTATTCAATGTAATTTTACGCAATCAATCGATACTCAAATCCGACAATTTTGGGAGCTGGAAGAGGTAACGGTGCCGCGGGATACGCGCACAGATGAGGAGCGTTCGTGTGAAGAACATTTCGTCAATTATACTACGCGCGACAGTGACGGAAGGTTTTGCGTTCGTTTTCCATTGAGTAAATCACCCGAGCTGTTGGGGCACAGTTACACTCAAGCCGAACGTCGGTTTTTAGCGCTAGAGAAACGATTCGCAACTAATCAAGAGTTTAAAAAACTGTATAGTGACTTTATTCACGAATATATAAGTTTAGGTCACATGAGTCAAGTAGAAGGCTTCGCACAGCCTCATTATTTTCTTCCTCACCACGGTGTCCTCAGCGAGCACAGCACCACAACAAAGCTGCGTGTCGTGTTCGACGGCAGTGCTCCCACGAGTAGTGGCACCTCATTAAATGACTTGCAGATGGTTGGCGCACCCATACAGGGCGATCTTCTTTTAATTTTATTACGCTTTAGGCAGCATAAATTCATTGCATGCGCAGATATTGAGAAGATGTATCGGCAAGTAGTTATTTCGAAAGACCAACGGAACCTTCAATTAATATTATGGCGTGACGAACCGTCGGAACCTATTCGCGTGTACCAATTGAATACCGTAACATATGGGACAGCGTCCGCACCGTTCCTTAGTTGTAGGTGTCTTAAGCAGCTAGCGTTGGAGTGTACGGATGATGACGTCACCCGGATTATCAATGAAGATTTTTACGTAGATGATATGATAACAGGTAGTGATAATAAAGAAAAATTAATAGATAATTGTCATAAGGTTTTTAAAGTTCTACAGTCTGGGTGCTTTATACTTCGTAAGTGGATGTTTAATTTCTCTGAAAGTAACATTCTGAGTCTGACGTACACATCCAACGAAATATTTACAAGTAGTAATATTAATTCTAAAACTTTAGGTATAAGTTGGTCTAGTTCTCGTGATGAGATTAATTTCAGTACAAATTTTAAGAATGAATGTTACCAAGTTACTAAACGCATAATTATGTCACATATTTCTCAACTTTTCGACCCCCTTGGGTTATTAGCTCCTTTAATTATGATTGCTAAGATTTTGGTACAAAGGCTGTGGTTGCTCAAGGTGGGATGGGACGATGAATTACCCAATGATGTAATTCGCGCCTGGCGTCGATTTGAGTATTCGCTTTGTTCTTTGCATAAACTACATATACCGCGACACGTAATAGGTACTGATCCACAGCAAATAGAGTTGCACATATTCACAGACGCATCGGAATCTGCTTACGGTTCATGTGCTTATATGCGAACTATTAATAATGATTCAACAGTAAGGGTTCGGTTGTTTTGTTCAAAGGGTAAGGTTGCACCTCTTAAACCCGTTACTATACCAAAACTTGAACTTTGTGGAGCTTTACTAGGCGCAAAACTTTATAAAAAGATCATGGAATCTGTACGGATTCGTTTCAATAAGGTTATCTTTTGGTGTGATTCAACAATTGTACTCGGTTGGCTTCGCATGGCACCAAACCTATTGAAAACGTTTGTTCAAAATAGAGTATTTGAAATTAACAGTTTAACCGAAGAGTTCCCATGGTATCATGTTAACGGGAAGAACAATCCTGCTGACTTAGTTTCACGCGGCGCTCAATTAGAGGATTTAAGGAACTCTGTCTTATGGTGGGAGGGCCCGCCCTTCCTTCAGGAATTAAATTGTGACTTTAGCGAGGTTAGTTCTCAACATGCAAAGCATCAGCCAAGCGATACCTTACCTGAACTTAAAGAACGAGCCACTTTGGTGTTAACTATCTCGGAGATGACTCCTCTGTTTCCTTTTGAACGATTCTCTCAATATAAAAGAATGCAACGGTCTATGGCATATTGTTTAAGATTTATATTTAATTGTAAGAATAAAAATAATCGCCTAAATGGTGACCTAAGTGTCAGTGAATTAGGTAACGCTACATTAACGCTAGTTAAACTTTCTCAATCTGAATCATTTCCAGATGTTTGTAATTCGTTTAACAAAAATCAAAGTTTAAAATCAAATCATAATCTTAATAAGTTAAATATATTTAGAGATGAGTCAAATTGTATTCGTGTTGGTGGTAGGATTGAAAATTCATTAGAATTCACATACGACAAAAAACATCCTATCTTACTTTCCCCTAAACATTGGTTTACAAAACTATTATTTAATTATACACACTTACACTTGCAGCATGTGGCGGCGCAGGCCTTGCTCTATCATATACGTGAGACCTATTGGCCGGTAGGTGGTAGGAACTTAGCTAGGCAGACCGTGCATGCATGTGTTACGTGCAAACGCTTTAGGTGTAAACCTTTAACTCCAATCATGGGTAACTTACCACAAAGTAGAGTTACTCCGAGCTTCCCATTTGAGAGATGCGGTGTAGACTACGCTGGACCTATACTCATGTTGAACCGTAAAGGCAGAGGCGCTACGTTGATAAAATCATATATTTGCTTATTTGTTTGCTTTGTTACACGCGCTGTACATATAGAGCTCGTCACTGACCTGTCATCCGAGGCTTATTTACTAGCTCTGAAGAGATTTATTTCTCGACGAGGCAAACCATTTGAAATTATGTCAGATAACGGTAAAAACTTTGTGGGTTTAGCTAATGAGTTTTCTAAATTTTTATCTAATTGTTCTAAAAATATTAAAGAATATGCCACTAGTCAAGATATTAAATTTACTTTTATTCCGCCTTATGCGCCTCATTTTGGTGGATTGTGGGAGGCTGGGGTGAAGTCTTGTAAGCATCATTTGTTAAGAGTAGTTGGTAAAGCAAACTTGACATATGAGGAATTAAGCACAGTTTTATCCCAAATCGAAGCTGTCCTGAACTCTCGGCCGATTGGTCCGATGTCATCAGATCCCAACGACTACCAACCCCTGAGTCCAGCACATTTTCTCATCGGACGTCTCCTCACTGCACCAGCAACCAAACCACTGGATGATATACCACAACATCGGCTTAATCGCTATCAGAGATTGGAACAACTCAGGCAACATTTTTGGAACCGATGGAGTAAAGAATATATCTCAGAAATGCAAGTACGAACCAAATGGCAGGAAAATACTTCTTCACTTCAACCTAATACATTAGTCTTAGTAAAGGAAGACCACTGTCCCCCTCTGAAATGGAAGTTGGGCCGCATAATATCAGTAATTCCAGGAAAGGATGGTATTGCAAGAGTAGCCGACATCAATACTGCGGGAGGAGTGATCCGGAGAGCCTTTCCACGCATCATCCCACTTTTCCACTGAAAATTCAATTGGACGCTACTGCTTCCAAGGCCGGGGGCATGTTTGGGCCTCGCCTTATAATTAAAAAAAAAAAAAAAGATTGTTATGTCACTATGGTCGATTTTTACTCTATGTCAATTTCTGTTTTCGCTTTAACCTAAGATATTGGATTTCAATAAAAGGAACACAAAATCTAAAACGCAATTTATTACAAGAACAATATGCATGAATTTTTATGAATACAAAGTACAATAATTGTATTGCAGCGCTGGAAAGCCATTGAGTCAATTCTTGTCATTTGTGTTTTTCGTAAAATTCGTATCATAGATATATTCATTTTTTCAATATTCTTATGTATGTTACCTTATCAAGTGTTTTCACGAATAATTTATAGACAAAAAAATATTGTAAAATTTACTTCCACTGCACTTATATTTCAAGTTATTCGATCGGAGCTGAAGCCATATAACTCATATATACTTTTAATTATTCTACGGTAAACTTAAAAAGAACAAAACTGTCTTACCTATCTATAACCACGTCAAAGCTACCGCCCGTCCAGAATACGCCCGCTACCCCACCACCTTTCCATTCTCACCTTACCCGGCGTCCGTATTCCAGAGGAGATCCACAAGTTCATCGCGGAGCAGCTGCAGTCGTCGCGCGTGCCGCTGTGCATCAACCCGCAGTCGGCCGCGTTCAAGAGCTTCGCAAGGTAAGGCGCCCGCCAGAGGTGCCGCACTCTAGGTGATTTCTCTGCTATATTACCTGAGGCGTCGCCGCGATAACACACACATTCATAGAATACATATACATAGTGGAAAATAAATTATATAATCCGTGATAACGTAGCTTTGCCCTGGTGTTTTTTTATTCAGTTACGAGATTGTAGTATTGAAGGTAGCCCCGAACACCCAAATACAAAAACGTTACCTCTATTTTATTAGTGTTGTACATTAGTTCAAAATATATGCATTAGTTTTGATATAATATTATGACCTTACGGTCATAAAACTTTGGAATATGCCTTCATAAAAATGATGATGTCAAGACGAAGTATGACAATTTATATCACAGAATATAAAATACTACATTAAATTAGACTGCTCGATCATTTTATTTTGTCTGGTAGAAAAAACTAAATTTTTTAAACGTCATATTTACATGCTTTGATTTTTTACTTTAGTTAGACGACATTACAAAGATGCTTATGTAAAAGCTACCAGTCAGCACCTAGGTATTTGTTTTGAAATTTGTAAATTCCTGTCACTCCCTCAAAAAGGTACTAAAACATTGCAAAGACGACATTAAATATTTGAAACATCAAACTTCTGATTTTGATTAGAGTGTATTTAAAATATGTTATTAATGAAATAAAATGGTTGTATCGTAAACTACTTCTTATTATACACTTTATCTAATATCGAACCAAATATCTCACAGTAGTTAGTTTTTCTAATTATTCACATCTTCGTATTTTTAAAATTAAGTTATCTACGGCGACGCCTCGTTATCCCTATAAAGCGACCACCCCGCACCCGATAGACCTAAAATAATCTAAATATCCACAATTACCGTAATAATTACAATAAATTTAAATATCAGTTGCAGATCTGCTCAGAATCTCTCATAAGTTAACAAATATCAAGCTAGATGTTCATAAATGTCGAAGGCATCATTGTAAAAGTCATCACAACTATGTCTATCACGGTGCTAGTGCTAGTTGGCCGGCACGTGGATGTAACTCTACAAGTCGATGTGTAGTATCAGGTGGTCGCACACAGCCTTCACCCCACCGCTCCCGCCCCTCCTTCTTCCAGTTTGACTCGTAGTTCCCCATAGACATTTGTGCCTCCATATTGCAAACCCCGCACAGTGACGGGCCTTTTTGCCGCAGCCCGAATCATGCATGAGTTTTGTTGTTTTTTAATTTTATACAGATTTTTGACAATCTACTTACACTGTCTCCCCCGCTTCCCGAGCGTGTTTAGAGCCGCTGTTTTCAAGCGTATTATCAACCCTCTTGAAATGGTGGTGAATCGATCGCACAGCACACCTGTCGTAGTTGTAATAACATTGTGCTTTTTTTTTCTGTGTGTTTGCGACAGCTCTAGAGCGGGTTCGAAAGCAAAAGTTTGTTCCCCTTTCAAGACGGCTGCAAAAATCCTTCTGCTCTCGCCAGTGATATTTCTGTGCGCTGCGTAGTTCCACCCCGCGATATAAGTAAGCGCTACCCGCACGCTCTAATCCTGTCTTGTCCATTCCATTTTTATCAGTTTTTATTAGTTATTGATGGCGCCGGCAAGCCTCTTTCACACTTTAGACTCAATAAAATTAATTAGAGACAAAATAAATAGAGTATTTTCAAAAAATGATATATTTGAGTGTGTTAGTCTGAAATGTGAAAGATTTGAAGACAACACAATAACATTGTACATTAAGTTTCGATAAAGTACTTTTCTTAGTATCTAAAACAGGATTTGGAAAAAAGTGATTGTGTTGCCTTCTGAACGGCGTCGTTTCGTAATTTCAAAAGGGTTGATCGTTATAATAGTTATCGTTTAGTTCATTTATTGAATCCGGGTGCATGATTCCAAACTCTGGGATCCTAGTCTTTGCTCCTAACAGCACTGGATGGACCAACTTTCAAAATATGGAGACAACATGGGCGCATTGCATTTTATTATGTTTATTTTATTATAAAGGGTGTTATAGTGCATGTGTAGTAGATATTACAGTGATGCACTTGGTTGTGGTGATTTTTTTATATTTTATTATCAGTAGTTAAAGAGCAGTTGATGCTGTAGTTTGTTGACTTGTGATGCAGTTTTTGCTACAGAGAGTTCTCTTTTATGCTCATATTTTAATTGACATTGATATAAACTATTGAGTCTCTTGCATGATTGAACGAGTTTTGGTGGTTAAATTGCTGGACCTGGGGTTATAATTTATCATGGTACTCTTTATAGAAAAGTTGATTACTAAGTTGACTAATTGATTACTTAATAAATTTTAAGTAAGATGCTGCTTGCATGAAAAATAACTACTGAATCGATTTAACTTTTGTGTTGTGCAAACAAGAATCGCAGCAAAGGAAAACCAGCTATCGGAATCGATGCAATTTCTGGCAACGATGCTAAAACAAACATTCCGCTTTAGGAGTCGAGCCCAGTACTTTGTTTTCTATCTGTTTAAAGAGTGAATTTTTCGAGGGGTCAAATTATAAACGGTCCGGCAATATATTGGTACTCGGGTGTGGTGTGTATTACTGCAGTAAAAAGCTGCACCCTACAGTAAACTAAACAATAGAGAGCGCACTTGCTAGTGTGAACCGAAACCGCGCGTGGTTTATTTAGTTTTTCCATTATTCTGGCCATACATAAAGAACGTCACATTTTGAATTAGGGGTTAAAACTATATTATGTTACTAGGTATAGCTCAAGTTCGTTGTACATCAAACTTGAAAAATTGAACGCAAAACAACAACAAAAAAAATCAATTAATTAAATCTACATAGAATTTATCATAGAATTAAAACCACATGAAAGTTCTAACAAGTTTTAAAGTTTTCGACAATAGTTCGTCCAAGTTATACATACACCTGACTAGCATGTACTGAGTACAGGTATCTAAAACAGGACCATCTAAAATAACATTAGATTAATGTGACGTATTTTCTGTATGGCACAACTCCCCAATTCCTCCGCGTGTATACTAGTGTGGTATAGTCCAGTGCGCGCTCTATTGCCTGTGTGTCGGCTGCGAGTGTAACTTGTTGGTTGTTAGCTCCACGGTGGCGCACCCCTCCGAGCTGCCCCCCTCGCCGCACCAGTGGGAGTGAACACAACATACACCACACAACACTACACTACATTACGAGTTAACATCTATTCATCTGGGGACTCAGTCTGTGATGTCCATCGGTTAATCGGTGGGACAAATCATAAGGTTCATGCCGAGTTTGTTATCAAATATATTTGCCCACTTGTTTTGAACGAGCCGTATAGTGCGGATTATAGACTGGACTTCCCAGAGAGGCCTACTGTAGCCAAGCACGAATCAATATTGTAGAATCGATATCCTAATACCACAAGTATAAAATACCAACTTTCTTTGACTTTCATCAAAATACACACTTGAAACTCACAATAATGTATTACTAAAATTCGGTAAGACATATTTATTCGTGCTTAGTGTTGATCATTGAATAGGGATCTCAGAATGACATCTTTAGAAGAATAACCATGTGGACGCTACAACCGAACATACGATGTCGGAGAAGTGCAAGCAATACATAAAGGACAGAAATAACAGCATCTTTTATTTAAGAATTAGCTTACTAAAAGTGTTGGCGTCATAATTGTAAGCGATGGTCCATTATTGTATGCACTTCTCCTAATATACACCGAAATAGAATGATTTTGGTGACACTGCATTCATTTCAACTTATTGTAGATACAATTATGCAGTATAGTTCTATGTTTCAATGATTCGCTCTATGTATAGAAACCATTGCAGAGTTTTTGTCAAAGCAGTGTCAACTTAATTATACTTATTTACTTTATAGGTCTTAGCTTCATATTTCAATGTCTTCACAGTGTGTTTATGTAAATCGTGGTTCGTGTTGTTAGTGTCAGTAATGATATGTAACGTCGCGACAAATAGTCGAATCGTCGAGGCTAACATTATTAGTACCTTTCGATTGTAGATTTTATACGGAACTCATTGGCAAACTCTATAACCAAATTTGACGCTGACAAATCGATTTGCGACTAGGATGTTAGTCTGCTGCTTTATATATAAGCGAAGCAGTCGTCAAAAGCTTAGTTCAGCTCGACGTAGCTTTGTATTGTAAAATTATACCGCACCATACCTCATTCAGATAATAATGTAGAAAAACCTTAAAAAACATGTACCTATTTGCCCCCCAATGTGTACAATTTCAACGTTTATATAAAGCGACTACGTTACAAAACTGTAAATACATCACAGTATAGCATTTAGTTTATATTTTTCATAATAAGATTTAAAATGTAGCTTTGTATATTGACATTCTACCAAATATGTTTTATCCTTTATAACTTAGCCTGTAAGAGTGCAGTAGACTTAGTTTCGCTGTAATCGATATTATAATCTGTAAGTGATTGTAGTTCACTTTATACAAGTGGAAATGGAAAGGATGAAGGAACAATTTTATACAACGAAACAATTTGTCAAAAATGACAATCGCGAGAGAAGGAATATTGAAAGAAACAAAAAGGTTGGGAAAAGTAAGGCTTTACGGTAGAACTAGTAATTTACTTTAATCAATATGATTCCATGTTATTCAATAAAATATATTTGTGTCTTAAAGTAGCAATGTTGGAGCGTGCCTGGTTGCGTTTGCGAGCAATAATGATTGTTGCAATATTATCTAATTATTTGTTTAATCAATAATTTTATGTAGCGCGATGACAGCATTGAATTTAAATTTGTAACGAATTAATCGAATTAATTTCATGTGTTCTGTTAACGGAGATCCACACACGTCAGTCTGAGGATGATTCTAGACTATATTGATGTGTGTGTTTGTCTGTTTCCGTGTTTGTGTTCGTACGGCTAGTGTTGACATCGATTGTGTACTTAATGGTAAACAAGTCTCGAATCATGACATTGTTATTTCTCCTGCAATCGAATGTCGACCACTGGCCGCCTGTAAATATTAATTAATTAAGCTTATTCCTAAATACCATTGTATGTAACATTGACTGAACATTTTTACGTAGTTAGGTTAGGTAGTGTTAGACATACAGAATCACAGTTTACTCAAAAATAGCAAAATGATAAGAGTAATGACTCCGTATCAAGCAGTAGTGAGATATTGTATAAAAATAACGAGTGTTGTATGTAATTGTAAAGTTTACTTGTGTATTTCAAGCATTTATTATTATTATATTGACGTTTGAAATAAGTATACTGAAGTGTGTGTTAGTGTGCGTGACTATAAATATGATAAACTAAAATGTTGGTAACACATTATTCTCGTATGTTTCAAAATTGATGTTCTATTGCGTTTAGTAGCATTGGTATGTACTTTAGTAGATTTGAGTTATCTACAATTGTAAAGTGGACTTCTGCAATCAAGTCGTACACTTTACAATCGCGCATAACGAATATAATGTCTAACAACACGCTGCTAACATATAAACTTAGAATAGGAAGACTTCGTGTGAGTGTCAAGAGACGTCGTAGCCTTAAAACTAGTTCAAAACTAAATAAAGATAAAAAAAATGTAAATAATAACTGGCATAGTGTTAATGTTAGGGTTTAGTGAGGTTTGATGTAAGCCGACGTTACTGCGCCCCATGTAGGATGAAATATGATAGCTCACGTCATTTTAAATATTAAATCTTATAAGAAACGCGGAAAGTGCATTATTCAGCGGCACTGATAATGGAAATGACGAGACAACCAGTAGAAGAGATATCGATGGCACAAAAACTCTGTGCCAAACTCTGGCTTTTTATGTTAAAATTAATTTACAAACCGACTAAATACAATGCCGAAACAACAATATTTGTTTGTCATTTTTTACCATCAAATCACATAACTGGAAAATATTTAAAAGGTTTTAAAAACATGTAGCTCGTTTTGTGTTTTTATTGTTTTTTTTTACATGAATATTGCCAGAGTGGCACCGACAAGACCCACCTTGCCTTAATTCATAAAACTGTCACTGTGATCCACTAGGCGTAGATTGGACCCGACAAGCGAAACTGCGCCCTATACTCTGTACATAGGCACCAAAATAGGTTAATTCACTTTATTTCGCTTTGCAGCGCTTATATTCTCGAGGCAGAGACAACCAAATGACAGAAACTGTTTTTAACCCAAAAGTTACGTACAAATTGTAGTAACAGCTGACTTAATTTTATGATTTATGTTAAGTATTGACATTTAATAAGCCTTCTGTAAATAGCTTGTTGTGAATTAGGATCAAATTTTAATTTGGATTTTACGTGATACCTTAATCGGCTACTCGGAGGATCAATGACATCATTGCAAGTTTGATTGTACACCCATTAGCTGTTTTGTGTTCCTGGTCATAATATGTATGTCATTCCCAGACTTTCTGAGATCTCGTATAATTTTAAGTTTTAAGTACACGACTAATCTTTTTACGCGCGGTTTTATTGTGTAGTGAATAAAGCAGGTTTTCCCTATTATAATAACTGTGAACAGGAACAAAATTATACGAAAATGTACCTTAATATATTATTGAGAAGGTCCATTATTGGAAGTAGTTAGTTCCTGTACCAGTCAGCTCATTTAATCTAGCACGCGGTTAATTTACTTGTAAATATTAGACGTAGATAATTTTTTTCATTTTAACTTTACTAAGCAGCCTGCTCTATGTTTTGTGTTCATTATCAATCCGATACTAGTTTTTTACTTTCGTTTTAAGCATAAAAATAGAAAAAAAAACAAAAAATACGTGAATTGATAATGATTTTACTTCACTTACCAATCGTAAATTGTATATAGTAGACAATATTTTATGCACTGATAGTTTGTCTAAGATTTGTTTTAGGTTTAGTATCAAAATGGCTGTATTGATTCTCATGTGTAACGCCCAAGAAAAGTTTGTAGCACTTTGCTTTGCGATATTTACATGTATTCTGTGTAAAGCAATTAGTTTTGGTTTCCCTTATGTGTATGTAATAATGTCTTCTCATTAGACAGAATAACCAAACGATTGTAAATATAATTGTATGTGAACGGAGTTTCTGTCGTGTTCTGTGAGTAATGCATTTCAACATAGTCGCGACCTGCCAAAACTGTGTAGACTAAATAACCGCTAACATGTAAAGGTACATTTCTGAAACAAGCTCTACAATTCTTGAGAACATAGCCCTACGTGTCATGAAGTACGATGGCTTAGAATTGCAAATATAGATAAACATTAATCGGAATCTATGCTAGCGTGAGACGTGGCATGCAAAAAATTCTCAAACAGTCACATCTTGTTACTAGAGTCCCAGATTTTCAGCTAGGTGTGAAACTTGTATCTTGTTAATTGCGTTTCATTTTACGAAAGAGTAAAAATTTGACCTTAGCAAAAAAGCGAGCCCATGCAACTCAGGTTCCATCTTTAGTATAATATTCTGATTTGCCCACCTCACAGCAATAAGTTTTCGAAAGGTGAAATGTTTTGTTCGGAAATGTACCTACCTAAAACACGCGTCAGTTGTAAAGACATGGGTGTAGTAAGCGGTATTAGACGAGCCTGGGCGTAGGGCTGTAACCTGGCTCGTGACACTATAACAATAAAACTACTGCATAATTGTTTTGTCTTTTTATTATAATTCGTCGGGGTAACCATAACATCCTATAGCAAGGCCTAGACTAACTGCACGTATTTCATCACAATAGTTTTAAAGCAAGCCTCATCGCAAGAAGTTGATTGCAAAGTCTGAGTGGGTTTAGTTATTGTCTTGCTATAAGGAAATGGTTACCCCTTTGTACTCTGATAACCCATTCGTTTCCATAAATAAAAGAAGTTGTAACAATTTCTTCTTTTACCTTTTATATTTGTAAAAACTAATTTGAACACTTCTAATAATGTTTTCATTGAGCAAGAATACATATTTGTGCTTAGCATATTATTTATTAGTTAAAGCAATTAGGATGAAATGATAGTTATATATATAGTATAGTGTGAAAACTTGTGCAATTATCTAAGTAGAAGTTGTTTTGCGAAAATGTATCGCAGGATGTTTATAAAAAGTATATAATTCAACTAATAACTATACTTTTTAAAAGTGACGTAATTCACAAAAAAACGGAATGATATGCGTCTAATTTAGAGGTACGCAGATTTCATCATCTAAAATAATGGTTTCTTCATTGATGAGATTGTTTCGACTTGAGTGTGCTGCACACGTACTTTGGCGCTGAAAACAGAAAAAAAACCTTATAAATCTGGATAAATATAACTGGCCCGGTAACATAGTAGTTATTATTTTTAAACACACCATTGATTGTCTGTGAACACTTGTCCGCAAGTTCCTCAACTGTTCCTTGGCTGTCCGTTTAAAGAATCCCATCTGCAAAGTAGTGTCAATGTTAAATAGTGGTAAATTTTATCACAATGAGTTAAAAAAGCAAATTTGCATAATGTTTGTTGAACGAAATGTCGTTATTTTGACTGTCTATAAAGTGGTGCCTCGGCTGTAAGCGCTACGCAATGTAAGTACCTAAACCTTAAGATTTTATTTTAAGTATATGCAAAAATTAAACACTATTTGAGTATATATTTAATAGTATCACTTGGATTACCATTGAACAGAAAAAAAAATAGGAAAAAGACCTCCGCGTTGCTCCATTGTGTGTTGTATAGCCAAATCAATGGAGAATGTTACTAGGTATGCCAAATCGCTTGAAATTAAAGTATTGTCTCAGTAAAGCCTGTATGCATACAAATACACTCGTTTTTGTTGTAATCAAAAATACCCAGTAGTTTTGATTTTATAGGCATTCAAAGTTTCGAAAAATATCGAGTCCCGCTAACAGTCACGTGACCGCTTGTGACGTATTACAACAACGCGCCAGCGGTGGCGCATATAGCTGGCGCAGTATTTTATTTAATTTTTTTATTTATTTAACATTTAATGTATTATTTTTTTGTGTTTTCGGTCGCGTATTAGTAAATATAAATATTATACGTTAATAGTTAATATTATTCTATTAATAAATTGGATATAGGATTCGAAAAAAGGTAATCGTGTAATCTATCTAAAATAGATAAATTAATGACTGCGCACTATTTATCAAGAAATAGTGATTTTGTTGCCGCCGAAATGTTTGATATGTTCCAAACTGTTTTACCAAAACAAAATAACCAATATAATAAAAATACTAATGGAAGAATGCAAGTCCAATAGTAGAAGTAGGTACCTACCTACCTATCATTATTATTTTTTTCGTTAAAAGACAACAAATCATGTATCATAGTTTTGTAGCTATAGGTAGGTACGTCCTTCTAATATTATAAATGTGAAAGTTTGTGAGTATGGATGTATAAAATGTTTGTTACTCTTACACGTAAAAACTACTCCCCCCCAAGTCAAGTGGCAAGTGATATTTGCGATAGCGAGTGAATAGAAAAAATATGTATGAAACAGTCATGGTATTTTTTACCGCGGGAAAACTTCTCATTCCCACGGAAACCGACTTCTACGCGAACGGAGTTGCGGGCGGCCACTAGTATGTATACAAAGATACCGCTCTTCTAAGTAAATTTAAATAAATACATGCATTGATTTAGTACTAACTAGCTTTAGTTAGCAGCTTCGCCCGCGTTTCCCTCGGGAACTGTACATTTTCCAAGGATTAAAAGAAGCCTATGGATTATTTCAGTCTTCGTCCAGATCCGTTCAGTACTTTTTGTGTGAAAGATAACAAACACAAACACAATCTTCTGCGTTTATTATATTACTAGGAAGTAGGATACCTATACGATCTAGATGTAGTTGAACGTTACAGATGCACTTTACCTTTACTATTTTATTTAAGTAATTTAATTTATTTTTTATTGCAAATGTAGATGATATGAACTAAACCTTTTTTATTTATTTGTATTTTTACTAACACATTGTTTAATGGTATTGGTTATGTTCAAGTTAAAAGATTTGGTTATGTATGTACTATGTATCCTTTGGAACTGTAAAAAACAACTTTTCCGGCAAATTGATAGTTGTATTTTTACATTTAGGCACAACACATGATTTCCTAGCAGTTGGATTAGACATTTTTAAAAGTATTTAGGTTTAATTTAGTCGACAAGTGCGCGCGACCGCGAGCGTACTGAGTGAGCCAGACCGAGCCAGTTGTGGTGTGACGTCACACCGCCGCCGGCAGCCCGCGTCGTGCGGTAGCAACTTATTTTAATTATAAATCGAAAACTAATTGTCGCATCGAAATAATTCTTTCACCAGTATTTTTTATTTTTGACAGAGAATATGAAGAGATAATAATCAAAATTTGTTAACATTCTCCATTAGGTAAGCTACTTATGTATAAAAATATTAATCTAAATCCTATTCAAGTTTAAGGTAAAATTAAGTGTTTACCTCGTACATGATGACGGCGAGTATCAGCAATACCAATATTGCTAATACTATTCCTGCTATTATAATCCAAAGAGGAATTTTTGGTTTTACTATTCTTAGCGTTGTTCTCACACTGGAAATTGAAAATATTTCATTATTTTCATTAGTTCATTGTCCAAGCTAAGGGGAAGAATTCTTAAACAATGTAGAGAACATTTAAAGGGGCGTCAAATATTTCTTTATAAAATAGCTTACTCGACATCTAATAAATTAATGTATAAAAAGTTGACGCTCTTTCTCACGGGGTTCTAATGTAAGTATTTGTGAAAATATTATTATGTCTTTATAATAGTTTGGTTTATGGCCCCAAAAACGATGTAGGTAAAGGCACACTTTCCAAGCCAGTGAAAAGGTACTTCACAAGAGTTGATTTAGAGGAGGGTCTTAGCATATGCATGAATGCAACTTACTGTTTTAATTTCTTGACGGTGTCCAGCTTCAAGGAAAAACTGCTTTCAAAAGTAATGTTCCCGTTTTCTAAAAAGATATTAAGCGTACCTTAAGTAAAATGTTGACGACAATAAACAATACAAAGACAAAACAAAGTGTTAAAGTTATCTTATACGTATCATTTCATTGCATAATAAATCCAAGACGCTAATTGTGTCCGTTTGTATGTTTGTCCGCTAACTCGTCCTAAACCACTTAACGGATTTTGATGCGATTTTCGCCAGTTTTTAAGGTTTTATTCCATTAAATTTGTAAGTAAAGAACATTTGAAAAAAGATTTTTTTATTTAGTTAATTTCAATGTTTTGTGAACAATTCGGCCAAAATTACACCATTGCGAAGCGTGGGCGGGTCGCTAGTTCCATAAAAGTATTTATAAGAACTTACATAAAACCTATTCTTTAGCTTTTTCCTTAATTACCCTGCACAAATGTTTACGGATTTGGACGAAACTTTGTAATGTACCTATAGATTTTAACCTTGAATAACACAGTGGACACATTTAACCGCGGAAATGAAACATATTCACTAGAAAACTAACTGAACTTCGAGTATCTATAACCTCCAGGCAGGAAGCTTGTTAGTGAATCAAAACCACAAACCTAGATCTGTGGGGTCGACAGTTGTGTTCAAGAACATGAGGATGGTTTGACTTCTCGCCAGAGTATCGACTCCACAAGACACGTCAATCCAGTAGGTGCTGGATGACATGTTACAACTGGACGTGTACGCATCATCGGATTCCGTCTGGATTTTATGAAAAGACAAAAATAAAGGTAAGTATAAAGGTATTTTAGTATACTTACAAGCTTTTCGCCAGCAGCTTCGCATACGGTTAGCTTATGGGATCTTACTCATCTGAGACCTACTTGAATGTGTCTTTTTAAGACATATTCTTGTAGTATAACTAAAGAAATTACTAAAAAAATTACGTCGAACGTGAAAAAAGTATGTTTTTAAATATTCTTACTAAATTCCAAACTGGAGTGTTTTTTATGTAGGTCTCCTTTGGTATTTTCATATAAAAACGAAGATCAACCCAATTTGTTGTTCCATTATTGGTAATCTATAAAAAAACGGAGTAAACCAATTAATGCCTTAGATATATCATATTATTATTTAATAAAAAAATATTAGTATTAGACATTGAAAAATGATTCCAAAGAAGCCCAATTTTACGATATGCTCAGAGGCACCGCCTTAAGTTAGTTTTAATCGGCTAAATGGAAATATATTCATTTGTTTACATGTAACAATATTTTTTTATATAATAAGCTACTTACTTTGTAAATATGAACCACCGTTTTCTCATTATCATCGGGTATAGCGACGGATCCACCGAAGTTGTCTTTCCTGAAATAATCATAATTTTATTAAACACGTTTAATATTTCTTAACATACTTAACCTTATTAAAAAAAGGTAACAAAGATTTTGTCTTGTTTATTGATTAGGAGTTTAAAAAATTTGGTCAGTCTAACCACTACACTTAGGTGATATTTTAGAAAGGTGGTTGCGATTTCCTAATAGATTCCTAAGTAGGTACTTGTAACCATCGCTGCCTTACCTTAAATTCAACTCAAGGTACGGGACTGAACTACGATGTTACCCAATCAATGGCCACTGGCTTAACTTTCTCTAATAGAAAGTAAGAAATTGAGCCATTATCCACCACACCAAGAGAATATTCGTTAACCTGTATCCTTGTGTTGTGAGACGTAAAGAGTAAGTGCGTGGTATAAAGATATTTGTTATCAAGGATATTTCGGAATCCAACTGTTAGATGCTATACCTAACGTTAAATGGATTCACTTATCTAAGTCATTTATAAAGTTTATTGTCTTACCCATTTATGATTATGCCGTCTTCATCATTTATAAGATTGAACTCTTTTTTCATCGAGTCCGAAGTGGTAACGCAGTCGTTTTGGACAGAAACCATGTATCTAATTTTTTTATCCTTGCTATTTAATGTACTCATATCTAGAGTGATATTTCCTAGATTCTGAAAAATAATATTTAATAACCCAATTTATTGGTTTTCGTTACTAGCGTTATTATTAATAACTAATGGCCGCCCGCGACTCCGTTCGCGTGGAAGTCGGTTTCCCGTAGGAATGAGAAGTTTTCCCGCGGTAAAAAGTATCCTATGTCCTTTCCCAAGTTCAGTTCTGTCTTCATACCAAATTTCATCAAAATTGGTTCAGTGCTTTAGGCGTGAAAGCGTAACAGACAGACAGACATAGTTACTTTCGCATTTATAATATTAGTAGGGATTAATGGGAAAAAAAACAATACAAAAACTACCTACATGTTTAAGTGAAAACAACTCTCACTAAATTAAAAAAGTAAAAAAAAGAGATTACAAAATTCCCTTCTGACCCATATAGGTTGCTGGAACCCTTTTTTTATAACAGATCTAAAAAATACGTAAAATCTGAATAATTATAATTATCATTATATGTTATCATACCCAAGGCTCATTTCTTAAAGGTCCGAAAGTTTTACAAATCAATTCGTTAATATTGTCAGTGTTATGTTCACAGCTCGGTGCTTGTTTTATTTTGACGCCGTGTACTTCTATTCTGACGCATGAACGGTACGCAATATCTCCAACGTTCGTCACTGATATGTCAATGGTTTCTTCGTCAGTGGAACCAATAACGTATTTGTCCCTGAAATAATGACACTTGGTTTAATAGCTTATTTAGTCATGGATACATCTCGTAGATGTAGACGGACACAGCCTTTCATCTAGAATCTAGATGAACGAATGCCTTAATCTACGATGCAAGTTGATTGGCATACCTGAGCGTCGTATTGACCGTAAATATCAGCAATGGGGTGCATGGTCCTTGTTTGTCACACTCGGCAGCCCACAGAGGCTCTGGTCGAAACCTCAGAACACTGGTATCGCTTAGCTTTACTCGCGCCGGGTTAAATTTCGTTTCAACTTTGGAACTGTTCACCTGGACAACTGTTATTAAAAGATTTATTGCTTTCTTGTAGTTAGTTCCATTCTGCAAGAAACGTGTACTTTAATACCGACAAATTCTACCTTTATTAAATGAATTTTCGTTACTTACCAGAGGAAGATAAACAAGTGTTTGTTTGCAGATGTTTTTTTTATCTCGCTGAGTTATATTATAAATGGCATCTCCATTTGACAGATTACTTCCATCAATTGCAATTAATTTGGCATCCTCGTGTTCTAACTTGACAGTTACCAATAGGTCTTAAAATATAAAAATTGTAATATAAGTACCTATTAATTTGTGGCGCTTCCCGAGTAAAAGCTATGTTTTTCTGAACCCACCTAATTCAATATTTTTTGGCTTCTCTGCAAATTTATAGTTAAGACACCAGTCTATGAAAAAATGAGTTTCATTAACCTTTGATGTAGGTGACTTTTTTCGATTCTGGAAAGAAAGTGATTAATGCGGTCATTCAGCTAGCTTTGTCACTCTAATTGATAATATGAGGTTCTAGGTACCTACTAAATTAGTACTATTAAATAGTATCACGTACCTAGCTTCTGTTAAATTTTTAACAGAATATATTTCTAGAAGATTCTAGATCCTAATCTAAGACTATCACTTTTTTGTTGGAGATATTTCCTTAATAAACCTTTCTTGAGTTGGTAGGTACTATAAGGACCTTTACTGACCTTCTTTGTATGTGTTTGAATGTTAAGTTACTAAAATATATACATCGGAGTCTCTCATGGGTTACATACAGTACCAAGGCTTACCTGGAGATCTGGAAACTCCTCAACTTTTAATATGCACGTAACTGCTGCAATACAATGCAAAACCAATGCGTTTCCACTACCCGGCGCCCCTATACCCAGTGCTGAATTAAAAAATAGGAGTTATTAAAAGAAATAAGTTCCTGCAATAATTTGTGACAATAAAATAAGATCTTACCGCTACATCCATTATCGTCCAAGTCTGACATGGCTGTCAAGCCGACGCCCATGTATTGATATCCTTCATATTGGATCTTTTGAATAATTTTTTTCTTCTTTTTATTTGCTAATTCAAAACCAGAGTAGATGTACACTGCTCCTATGCCGTTATCTTCGTACGGCGCTGATATCGCCACATCTAGATAAAATCAGCATGTGCTACATTGCTACTTAAATGTAATTAACTGACTCAGTTAGTGTTCTTAAGCCTAAGTTTAACAAAAAAACTAAATCCATATAAACTTAACTCACACTTAACTAAAAAATGCCTCACAAAATATACTGTGGCAGCAGGCGTTGGTTTAGAGCGCCGACCAATGCGTTGCTGTTGTTTTCATTTATCCATTGTTCAATGTCTATCAATATTTACTGTGTTTTTAACTGCATGAATATGCGGGTGTGTATTAGAGCTTTGAAAAATAATAATCATTTGATCTACTGTTTACCTACATCACTCAGTTTATATTTATATCTACCATAATTATAAACTGAGTGTATAATTTTTTGTGATTTTGATTATTTATTTAAGTGTTATATTAATTCTATAGTAAAATTACCTTCGCTGCCATCACCATTGATATCACCAATATTTACGACGTTGATGCCAAAGTATGCTCTGTCTTTGTGTCCGTAGAAGGAAGCAACAGGAACGGGCCCATTTCTGTGTTTCTGAAAAGTTTACACCAATATTGTATGTAGGTAAAGGCAAGAATGTACCAGGCCATACTAAAGCTTCTGCTTACACAATAACCAATAGAAATAATACAAAGGTGCGCCACGGCTGCCTCAATCAATTCGCTATTTATAGTTTACTAGTGGCCGACCGCGACTCCGTTCGCGTGGAAGTCGGTTTCCCGTGGAAATAAGAAGTTTTCCCGGGGTAAAAAGTACCCTATCTGTTATTCTGATATATAACCTATACAACTGTAAAGTTTCATCAAAATCCGTCCAGTAGTTTTAACGTGAAAGAGTATCAAACATACATCCATCCATACTCACAAACTTTCACGTTTATAATATTAGTAGGACTAGTGGCCGCCCGCGACCCCGTTCGCGTGGAAGTCGGTTTCCCGTGGGAATGAGAAGTTTTCCCGCGGTAAAAAAATCCCTTTATGTTATTCTGATATATAACCTATATTACTATAAAGTTTTATCATAATCCGTCTAGTAGTTTTTACGTAAAGAGTAACAAACATCCATTCATACATCTATACATACTCACAAACTTTCACGTCTATAATATTAGTAGGATTAGGATATGCAATTTTATGCTAATGATTGCATTGGAATTAATGAATGAGTGTGTTTCGTGCTCATTACTCTGATATTGGTGTTAACTATACCTATAATATTAATATTCTGATAGTGATCACGCGCTCATTTTAAAAGGTGGCGGCCAAATCTACACGGTAATTCTTACCTTTCCCAATCTAAATATGGCAAGAAGCTTTTAGAACTAAAAAGGTTGATATCTTTGGTGATAAAAAGTGTCTCATGCCTACCCTTTTACCAGAAAAAACTGTTTAGAGAGGGAAAATAGGCTACCCGGTGGTGTCTCACTACAAATTCTTATTTTCAAAGTGTTAAGGTTACTCACTTGGTTTGTTGAAAGATCATAAACAATTACTCCACCGGTGTCATAACTATTTGTAGAAGTATCTCTTAAAGTCGGCGCTCCTACTACCAACAACTCTTTATTTTTATTACACTTTAATATACATATTGATGCGCCGTACATGGAACTAAATATATCTGTCTTACGGCTGACTGAAAGTAACGGATTGTTTATTGATAAAACCTGGAATAAAAGCAAAGTTTAAATAAGTATCTAAGTAAGCAACAGGAGATAAAAACAAAAACTTTAACTTAATGTTATATTTCATATAAAAAAAAGATTAATCTTAATCTAATATTCATACACAAGTCTGAATGCTAAGCGACGGGCGAAATGCTAGTTCATTGACATGATAATAAGTTAGAATTCAAAACTTGTCCTAATAACTGAGAAAAAACTTTGCAGGTCTTAATCTAATAAATATTTTAAAAGCAACTTATGCCTGTACTGTATATCAATATCTTACCTTTCCTTTACCCGATATGTCAAATGGTGTAGAAACTATTAATTGTTCGACATTATTTACTTTTTCTAGAAGGACACTGTACCCTGTAAGATAAAATATAATTACTAACTACCTATTTATATGAACTGTAGAAATAAAATACATAAAACATTTGGTCAAGATTCGTTTTTAATATTGCACTAAAAATGCTACTTAAAATATACTAACAAATGATTCGTAAACCACGGGTTTAAATTAGTAAATAACTTTCTTTATAATAAAACCACATAGGTACCTACGTTTACTTACCAAAATTTAAAGTATCAGTATTATGATTAACTTGAAATCCTCTATATATTTTGGGAGCGGCGTTTATCGTTTTGTATAGAACTGCCCGCCCTGAAAAAATTAAAAAAAGCATGAAAAAAAAGATTTTTTTAACCTAAGGTATGAAATTGTGAAGCAACATGCTTAAGGTACATAAATAATACCAAATGATGTCTTCAGACAAACCACGTTTATGATTTAGTTATTCATATTAAATAAATAATAAACGAAGTGCGAGTCGGTTTTTGAAGATTAAAGACTTAAATTTGCGATTACAAAACTATTATCTCTATAAATTAATATAGGTTGTGTTCAGCTCACCATCCCCAAAATAAGTTTATTTTATTTACGCATGTTGTGAAAATGCGATTTACTAAATACCTGAGTTCATAGCTGGACCACCAACCAGGATTGAGTTCTTCTCCGAAATGCTTATAGACCAACCTACGGAGTCTTGCTTGTCATCTGTAACAACATTTTAGCTATAATACGTAGATGGTTCTTAGATGTGAAACTGATATTTTAAATATAAATATTATGTTATCCATTCAACTGCTCGGAACTGCATGCGAGAGACAACTTAGGTAAGTACAGATCGAACTTATGTTGCGATTGTAAGATTTCACTAGAGTTACTTTGGGTTAAATTGTACAAAATAAGCCTTTCAATGTAATATGCAAAAAAATATTTCTTTATTTTTCTTAAGTATAATCAGATTCATATTTTTGAATAAATTAAAGCCAGGAATAACTCGAAGAGGAGGCACTTTTTTATCAGGTTACTTAGGCACACCTCAAGCTTTCTTTTAATTCAGTTTGTCGTTAAAATTATAGAACAGGGTATATACAAATCAAGTAAACATACGTTTTTTTATATTGTCAATTGCTTATTTACGTATAAGATTTTAAATAAGGTTTATGTAGAGCTTTTAAAGCTATTTTTTATGACTCGAATTTGATTAGTTACCAAGAATGCCGGGTCGGGTCAGTTTCGGGACCCAAATACGCCTACGGGAGTCAAACCGTTATGGAAATTTATATAAGAACTAGTAGCTACTTTCGGCTTTGTCTGCGATAAAAGTGTTAACACTTATTAAAAAGTTACCTAATTTTATTCATTAAAATTTGTCCAGCTGTTTCGACGTGAAAGCGGAACACACAGACAGACATACAAGTTTTCATATTTATAATATTAGTAAGCAAGTAAGAATTCATATGTACCTATTTAATAGTTACTCACCAACTCCCATTGCATACGTAGTAACATTATCCCCGTCAAGCATTTTCATCTTTACCCAAGTGTTGTTAGTGTTAGCGTAACACACGCCCACCGTGCCGTACACAACGTCATCAATACTGCGCTTATACCACACTGTAGGTACACATCGATAAACTTAAATAATTACTGTTTCAAATGTTAATATACCGGGTGTCCAGGAAACAATGGATAACCTCTGAAGGGCTGATAGTAGAACTAAAGGCAAGCCTAAAAAGTAATTGATAAAAAGTATAACCCTTACACTGCTAGAAAAATGGCGCTTTAAAAAAAAACTTCATATTTTTTTGACTGTGTTCATATTTTTACTCGTAACGAGGTCAAATCACACAATACCATCATTATTTCTGTGCTAAAATAATTAATATTAACCGCATCAGTGTATAGCTATCAAATAAAATAGCTAACTAAAGTAATTTTCTCAAAAAATAATGTTAAACTTTTGATTTATGTAAAATTTCTAAAGAAATATTTTTGATGTGGAACTTTGAACAGCTCTGGTGTAAAAAAATAATATGAAAGCAACAGTGGCCAATGATTTCAAAATATTTCTGGTTTAATAAAGTTTTTAAAAATATGTAATATGTCGTTATTGTAATGAAAAAATATTGAACTAATGGTATTAGTGTGTAAAATGGGATAATTATTTAGTTCTAGCAAAATTAATAAAATACAATAAAACTAAAGAAATATGATTTTCAATTGATATTAATTGCAAACACATTAAAATAATTGAGAGCAACTGTTCAAATTGTCTATCCCTATCCTGATGCAGGCCCTACAACTACGAATAAAGGATCTCGTGTTTAGGCCGCTGCAATCAATGATCGACGACACGCGCGATTTTTTTGAAGATCCTTTATTCGTAGATGTAGGGTCTGCATCAGGATGGAGACAGACAATTTGAACAGTTACTCTAAATTATTTTAATGTGTTTGCAATTAATATCAATTGAAAATCATATTTCTTTAGTTTTATTGTATTTTATTAATTTTGCTAGAACTAAATAATTATCCCATTTTACACACTAATACCATTAGTTCAATTTTTTTCATTACAATAACGACATATTACATATTTTTAAAAACGTTATTAAACCAGGAATATTTTGAAATCATTGGCCACTGTTGCTTTCATATTCTTTTTTTACACCAGAGCTGTTCAAAGTTCCACATCAAAAATATTTCTTTAGAAATTTTACACAAATCAAAAGTTTAACATTATTTTTTGAGAAAAATACTTTAGTTAGCAATTTTATTTGATAGCTATACACTGATGCGGTTAATATTAATTATTTTAGAACAGAAATAATGATGGTATTGAGTGATTTGACCTCGTTACGAGTAAAAATATGAACACAGTCAAAAAAATATGAAGTTTTTTTTTAAAGCGCCATATTTCTAGCAGTGTAAGGGTTATACTTTTTATCAATTACTTTTTAGGCTTGCCTTTAGTTCTACTATCAGCCCTTCAGAGGTTATCCATTGTTTCCTGGACACCCTGTATAATGCAAGTGTTGGAAATTTGACATACTTAGGGCAGATTTTTCAATAGTCAGATAAATGCTAACTGACTGATAAGCTAACATATGTCCCTTCCGTGCACTTTCATAACTGTCAAGTATATATGTTCGACGTGCAACGAAAACATGCTGATTTTCTGTCAGATAAATAATTTATCTGACTGAAAAACCGGCCCTTAGATAATTAAATTAAGTAATAAATGCTAAACTTGCTGATAGAAAGTGGCTTAATAGGCATCAAAGGATTCTTTGAAGTTAAACCGCTTTAAATGGTCTTTTGCAAAGCTGAAAAAGTAATATTTTAATGGAATTTGAGTTATAATGTAGGTAATTAATAAACTTACAAAGTACGCCATTCGCATATCTTGGTGCACACACCTGAAATTAAAACATAGATTTATCGAATTATCAATATTGGACATTATTATAGTATCTATGATGAGGTACTGTGAGATGTTGAAGGTCTACACTATATATGTAAGTAAATACACAACAAGGCACGGTTTGAACAGTAATGAAACCAATTAGTTAAATCTATAAAACTACATTGTAATTTGTATTGAATCAATACAATAAAAAAATCAATGTATTTAAGTGGGCTTTTGAGCATTGGCCATACTACATGTAAAGGATAGAGCGTACTTAATTATGTAAGTAAGAAATAAGCACAAACAAATACCCATACAGTTTGTCAAGTACCAAATAATTGACGTCTGCGAGCTCTCTCACATTTGATATTTATTTAATTCAAGGTCCGTAAGCACCTTATTAAGTATCAGAGTACGAGTTAAATGTCTGTCAATGACGTAATTCATCAACTAATATTTACCACGTAAATTGATTTCCCAGCTTTAACTGTGGCTCCAGTCCAATATCCATTCGTTTCTGCAAAATTTAAAGTTTTTATGTTACTTACCTATTAAAAACGAATTGGACTTAGATAGTGTGAAACTTTTTTTTTTATTAATAATATTGATAAAGTATGAAGTACCTATTTTCTTAATCCCTACTAATATTATAATTGCGAAAGTAACTCTGTCTGTCTGTCTGTCTGTCTGTCTGTCTGTCTGTTACGCTTTCACGCCTAAACCACTGAACCGATTTTGATGAAATTTGGTATGAAGAAAGAACTGAACTTGGGAAAGGACATAAAGTACTTTTTACCGCGGGAAAACTTCTCATTCCCACGGGAAATCGACTTCCACGCGAACGGAGTCGCGGGCGGCCACTAGTACGAATATAATTACCAAAAGTATTTACTTACCGGAGGTATTTGGGACTTTTTCTATTGGAGGTGTGTTTTCTTCGCAAGTGGCATTTTTAACATCACATTCAAACACTTTACCCACAATATCTGCATTCGGAGCTGACACTATAAATCTAGAAAATGTGTATACGATTTTTATATTTGTTACGGCTAATACCCGAAGTGCGGCTACACCTAGTTTTAGCCGGTTAGAACATCAATAGGTTAGGTTAGTTAGGTTACTTTTTTGATACCACCCAGAAAAAGGAGTCCCGCCTAGCGGGACTCCGTCGACTCATGATTTAAGCCAGTTTTTATATACATAGGTATAATTTTTTTTTTACAGTTTTCCATATAAAAAACACTTCTAACCGGCTAAAACTAGGTGTAGCCGCACTTCGGGTATTAGCCGTAACATATTCATAAAAATATTAACTGTCGTTTTCTGCCCCTTGTATGCCCCTCTATGGGAGGGTATAATTTGTCAGGAAACCCACATAGTTAGATGATTACCAAGCATGTGATGTACAATCTACCAAAACCCGCAACCGTTACCTTTACTTAATATAGAAATTAAAAATACACAAATACTGTTATTTCATTGGAATCAGTTAATAAAAAAATACAAGATAACAAAATTATATAATATTTCATTACTTTGAAAATAACTTCATACTGTATTTTGCCTCACGGTGCCGAAACTTCCTCGAATTTTCAAATTGATGTGTGTACTTACTTTTTGCTAGTTGCTTCGTATGTAACACTATATCCAAAGTATGAATTGTCACGTAACTTGGACTCATTGCTTGGTTTTAGTTGCACTATATACCTTTCATCGTAGTATGCACTACATATCACACATTCTAAAGAACCAAGTATACATAACACTACTGAAAAAAAAAACAAACAATTTAAATCTAGACTCACTTCCAAATTACATTTTACTTTAAAAGACACTCACTGTGAATAAATAACTTCATAATGAACTAATAATGAACCATTTGTAGGTACAAATGTGTTATTTGTTTAAATGCTTCATGACAAATGCTGGTCAGTTAGTAAGATTTTTCCTGTTGTGTCATAAATCTTTGGATGTGCATTCATAGTTACGAGTAGTTACGATACGATATGAATTTGTTTGTGCAATATATTATAGGTAAATTGTTCACTATTTACCTACACCTAATTAAAGAATAAAAAGGTATCGATATTATATACGTTTTTAGCATTATGGTACCTAATTTAAAGCTTCTTGATAAAACACATTTAATTAACTACATCATTAGTTTTTCGAATGACCTTGTTAACGATATAAATAACTAATATAAGTGTCGGAATAAACGTTAGGCTTCGGTTTTGGCCACCTTCGGCTTAAAATTCGGCTTTGGCCAAATTAAGCTGAAGTTAAGAAGTTTTTTTTTTGTTTTTGTTTTTGCCGTAGTCAAAAGTTCAATAGAGAGCACCTAATTTCATGTGGGTTGAGTAGGGTAGTCGTAGCTTCTATCATTTGCTAATAATATCGTTCTCATCATAACCTGTTTTGAAGATCGCAATATTATAAAGGTTGTAAAGAAGAATAAAATAAAAAATCCAATGTTTAGAAAATATTATTTCATGCTTTAAGCCACGTTATACATGGCGTATAAATATATTTTTAATAACTTTAAACGTCGATAAGCTAAGCTTTTTTAATAAAGATAAACGATAAGCTTTAGGTAAAGGCCGATTAATCGGCTTCGGTAAAAGTAAGACCTTTAGTCGTACACTATAAATAATATAAAGTATATTTTTAAAGCAACTAGCGACCCGTGCAGTCCAGTGCAGTACATTTTAGTGAAGCCCAGTGCAATGCAGGTTTATACTAACATCCTTGAAAATAATGAATATTAAAAGTTAAAGCGTTTTGAATATTTTATGGCTTATGGTGCCCATTTGGAGCGCTACCGGAAAAACACCGTATTGTGTTTGCGGCAACTCAAAATTGTGACTGTAAAGTGTGTGTAAAAACACTCCATATATTTGATACGTTCACACATAATTTAGATAAATTACATTAGTTTATTTAAAGTTGAAACAAAACAAATATCTAAATTGAAGTTCTCTTGTAACTATTTTTCCTGTGAATCTTTTAGCTCCATTAGGTCATCTATGGATGATCTTGTTAAAATAATTTGCACGATGACGACATACTTAACTATAAATTGTATGTTAGTCTGCGTATGTTGTAACAGGATAATGGAGTTTAATTCCAACCGAACTTTAGATGACAAATAATATTTACTTTTTTTTTCAAATAATATTTAGAAACTGAGCTGAAATATTAATTATTATGAAATATTAATTTTAATGTTTCGAAAAAAACTGGTTTAAAATTTATTTTTTAAAAAGTTTTTTTAATCTACTTACATTCGCAACTGACTAGTTGTTCACCCTGCTGTTTTAAGTTATATTTTATCTTTATACCAAGTTTTATCCAAATACATTCAGTATTTTTTATAAAGTAACAAACACACCTTCATACTTACCCACTTTCGCATTTATAATATTAGTAGACTGTCTCTTTCTATATCCTGAACACTGTTAAAAGCAATGTCCCTACTAACAGATTGTCGTAATTTAACTAACTAAGTAGGTATGCTCATCATCTCTTGACATGTCGACCACTCTTGACCTGAAACAGGAGAATAGAAAAAGCCGCCCTAGTTATCGATCTTCACAATCTTATTCCAAGATAGTAAGATTGTATAAAGATCTTCAAAGACCGTGACCAATCTTTAGTAACAATCGATAAATGCACTTAAGGTGCAGATTTAAACATTGTTAAAATAGAGTAATGGGGAAAAACTCAGTGATTTAAAAACGTCACAATCGTTTGCAGCTGCAACCGAAGTCTGATGTTGTGATATTTTCTGTCACCGAATCGGAAAGATATTTCAAATCACTCGACAAATTTACATGGTACAGAACGATATCGCATTTAGGTACATACTCGTACAGTGGTTACGAATGTTTACAAAATGTTTTTAGAGATGTGGGTGCCATTAACCGTTGTTACTAGTTGTAGTGTTAAGTGCTTATATATTATTTAGAGATAGGTATTGCTAAGTGCGCGTGAGACAATTATGTATGTTTAAAAAGTATTACATTTGTACATTTTAAGTATTTTTCTGTATACACACTTTATTAAATCTAGTAATATGGCTGGTCGACGGAAATATCACTTTTATTAACAAATTAAAATATGTTTTTTTATGATATTTTTTTACTAAGTTTTTAGTAAAAAAGCAGAGAGAGGAGGGCTCTTGCTACAGTAACGTACGTAATCAGCAAGATGGCCAGTAACGTTTCAGAGCTTTATAATTGAAAGTTAAAAAAAAACCACCACAAAACCGCTGAAAATATTGACTGTTACATTTTTTGAGCTATTGGTCCCCACCAAACCACGGTTCTGGCTGCAAAAAGTAAATGGAAACTGGCTCAAACATTTAATTTATCCAGCAGCTTAGACGTGTACCATAGGGTGCCACAAATGTTCACCTACAACTTCAAGGGTCCTCCTGTCACTGGCATTGCCTGGATCGTTGAAGACGACGAAGCAGTGTTGCAGAAATTACTTTAGGCTAAGGTCAATCTAATCTAAGGTCAAATAAGGCCTTGAACACGATGTCAGTATCGACCATTGTAATAAAAAAAAAGAGTTATAATATAGGTACTGTAAAACTCTACCATTAAAAAAGGTGATTGTCAAACGGCAGTTGAACTGAGATTAATCATCTTTAATCAGGAAAATAAATACAAATGGCATACCTAAATACCGACCCACGTAACTGATAGATAAAATACCGCTCTTATCAATTAGGACCTATTAATATAAAGTGCGGGCTTGATTCCATCAAGTCTACGTAGAGTAGATGGCAAGTCATCATGAATGTGATTGCAAATTTATTTATTTTTTCGCTGTTTGTGTCACTAGCATATACAGCCAGCGTTAAAATTAGAAAAACTTATCAAAATTACAAATTGTTTGATGTGAAAGGCGACAAAGATGCCTTGAGAGATTTGATAGAGGCAATGAAGGATGCTGATGTAAGTACTCTTGCCATTTTTAACCGACTTCCAAAAAAGGAGGAGGTTCTCAATGCGGCCGGTATGTTTTTTTTTTATAGATACAATTTCAATTTACGTTGTAGCTATAGCTGTAAATATGCTCGAATAATAGCTAAAGTTTGCTTTTTCAGGAAAGTTTGGTTTATAAAGAAGTGGCAGGGAGCACGCAGGTGCTGGTATCGCCAGAGGTGGAAGATGCGTTCATGGATCTGGTTTCCCAACTTAAGCTAAGCACCACCGTCCTTACTGATGATTATTCAAGGTACATTACCTTTGTATTGAACTGTTAAAAATATAAGTAATGGAAAACTTTTTAAGCTTTATATAGGGCTTGATTTTGTAATGAAGATAAACATGATTTTAAGAAAGGAGAATGGGCAAAAATGTATGAAACCTGGGAGCACCCTCCAATAGCATTGAGATATATGTCGTTGGATAGGTCTTTTTAATTGGAACAACTATTGCTATTACAGTTTTGTTGTAACAACTGTCCGTTTTGAGTTATGAGACATTTTATAACTTATGAAAAAAATAAACTATTTTTTAGTATAGGTTTAATCTCTTACATATCTGTGTACTTTTCAGGTACAAAGATAAGGGTAAAGGTAATAAATAAATATTAGTGGGTCCTGATAGGAATGTTCTGTTTTTTTATTGTTTTCATATGATTTAAAAAGAGATCTTTTAAATCTACTACTTCTACTAGGTAAAATCAAGTAGGTATAATTACAGATATAAACAACTGTTAATATAACTAACTTAAAGATACATACATAAAACATAACTTGAGAACTTCGTTTGGGTGCCATAAAAATATAGCTTATTTCCCCCTTGATTTGGGTTTTAGAGTAAAAACACTCTTAAAAAATGGTTATAATAAATACAACACACTCAACTCAAATAATGCATGTTGTTGTGTATATGCAGCAACCTCTGGTCGTTCTTTTGGGAGATTATCAGACAAAACGTGTTGTAAATATGTTCCGCAATAGAGATTTTCCATAGCGGATCAAGATGCAAAATAAAAGTTCTGTGTCATATCCGAATTCAATAAACAAAGAACAGAGGACCAATAAAAGGTTTTTTGAGGAGGGTGGGCTGCCCGTGCCTACCAGTACGCGTACGCGCGTTCGTTTCTAGTGTCTAATGGAGTTAAAAAGCACATAGATATAAATATATTAAACATAACTAAACTTGAAAAGTAGTATTTTTAATATTTTTATTTTGTCTCATAACTCAAAACGGACAGTTGTGACAACAAAGCTGCCATAGCAATAGTTGTTCCCATTGAAGAGACCTATTCAACGACATATATCTTATTGCTATTGGAGGGTGGTCCCAATTTGCCCATTGTCCTTTCCTGATTAAGTGATTTAATAAGGTTTCATTTTTCAGAATCATTCAAGTGGAAACCAAAAAACCATCTAAATCAGGTTTTTCATGGGATGCTTATTACGATGTTGATGATGTAAGTACCTACTTTTAAATTAATGTATTTAGTGTGAATTACTTGTAAATTAGCCTAAGCTAATTAATGTACTTATTCAATTTAGAAAAGGTATTTTACCTGAACATATGGTTAGCTAGTTAACTCGTAATAAATTTTACAAGAAACTTACGTGTAAAATTAATACAAGCCATTTGACTAGAAAGAGTGTGAAAACCGTCTTTTAACATCACGATACAGAAATCTTATACCTATTGTAAGTTGTAGATAATTGTGAATGATCAAGTTACTGATCTTAAGCTATACTAATACGAGTACCTAGAACGATTAAACGAGCAATTAGTAATATATAGTTTATAATTTAAGCTACCTAATTAATTGTTTAGATCTACAAATACCTCCGTAGCGTAAGTACAACGTATCCTAACTGGGCGGAGATAGTTGAAGGTGGACGGTCGTATGAAGGGCGATCCATCTTAGGGCTCCGAATCAACACACCGGCCAGGCTGGCCAGCAATGACTCGAAGCCTGCGATATTCATTGAATCAGGTATTTAGAAGTATTATTTGAATCCTACTAATATTGTAAATGTGAAAGTTTGTGAGTATGTATGGATGTATGGATGTTTGTTACTCTTTCACGTAAAAACACTGGATGGATTTGGATGAAACTTTGCAGTAATATAGGTTATACATCAGAATAACACATAGGGTACTTTTTACGGCGGGAAAATTTCTCATTCTCACGGGAAACCGACTTCCACGCGAATGGAGTCGCGGGCGGCCACTAGTTGTAAGATAAAATAATGAGGTAAGGTCGAGATTTTACTTTTTAGTTTTGCATTTAGAATGCAAATTTATTAATTTTGAGTCGCGTAATGCTCGGAGACCGGCGCTCTTTTTCCAGTGTCTATAACTTCAAAATGAGTAAGGTCGTAAAATTTTATTAGTTTTTCGTTCAAGAAAAATATTTTAAATCACTGTCCAGGTACCTGTTTAAATTAAAATTAATAAAGAAGAAATAAACAACTGTGTAGCAAACGTTTTGTAGTCTCGCACTTTTTGTTACTTTAGCTCCTCTGTTTACAGTTGTTTTACTTGAAACAAGGGGTATTTACCGATAAGTAGTAGTACTGTCGTACTAATAGGTAATGCGATAGTAACACTTGATCTGAAGTGGGCTGCTGATATTGATTAATTTACGTTGTTAGTCAACAATTAAGATAGAATTTCAACTCATAGTATTCAATTATTACGATTGCACTTTTCTGAGTATATTTGTATTGCAGACTACTTAAGAAAATCAGAAAATTTAAATCAATATTATTATTATTAATTTTAACTTTATATCAATGCATTCGCCATATTCATTAAAAATACAGCTTCGAATAGAACGGCTATTCGAAAGAAAGAATACCACTGCTTTAGCCAAAAACAGGTTTCTTAAAAAAGTAATTCTTCTATATTTAACCATTTCTAGGAATCCACGCCAGAGAGTGGATAGCTCCGGCCACCACAACCTACTTCATTAACCAGCTGATGACGAGCAATGACCCCAACATCACAGCACTGAGAGACAACTACGAATGGCACATCTTCCCCACTGTAAATCCTGATGGCTACCACTACAGCTTTACCATTGTAAGTTAATACAAATCTTCGAAGAAGAAAGGAAATTGTTAGACTAAAAAAAGCTGGGAAAGTCACGATTTTTATATGCTTGTAGGACAGAATGTGGAGAAAAACTCGTTCAAGGTCCAGCTTGTTCTGCTACGGAGCTGATCCTAACAGGAATTGGGATTATAACTGGGGTGGTGAGTACTTACGACTTAAATTTTCTGAAATAAAATGCTAAGAGTAGGTTAGTTGTAACTACTCTTAGAATAACATGCCAATGAATGGATTTATACTAGGACGAGAGCCATTAACATAGGTATCTTTTTCGAATCAACGTAGCCAATTAAATACGGTGAATCTCACCTCTCCCAGCAGCGCCAGAAGTTACAACTTGTTTTAAAATTCATATAATCCGATGAGTTCTCCATTCGATATATCTCATATTCATACGAATTGAATTTATTTTAAATAAATTTAAAAATTTATGTTAACTTCATAATTTAAAACAATAATTGACCTGCTTGAGTGTTACTAATCCTCGCAAAAATTTAATCTTTTTGCCTTTCTTTCTACTTTCCTTACGCCTTCCGTATTTTTATTTCATCATGATGCACACTCATATAATTTTGTGATGTCATTTTTCTTTACACACAGTACATAGTGCTTCGAACAGACCTTGTGACTACCAACTGTATGCCGGCTCCAAGCCATTTTCTGAGATCGAGACAAGGACTCTGGCGCAGTATATATCCAATATAGAAAATCTACAAGGATACATCGCTTACCATTCGTATGCTCAGATCTTATTGCTCCCGTACTCAGACTCTACTGAACATGTCGACAATTATGATGACTTGGTAAGAGAGGCTTGATTCCGCCAATGAATTTATTCGCAAATAAGATCAAATTAACATTTTCAAAAAAAAAAATTATGACCTGCCAATCTGAAATTTTACATGCATTATGACATGTCGCGAGCAAGTTTAGACCAGTCCCCAGCACATTTAATCCACTTAACAATGGTTTGAACTTGATTAAGCGAGCTCTCTAAACTTTTTTTAAATAGTAAGCGGGTGTGTGAAAATCGAAAGTCACTGCTCTCCCATTGAAGTTTTCACCAGACTCGTGGCTGGTATGTCTAGATTGGTTTATTTAAACATACCTATATTTTATTCAGGTGAGGATTGGCAACTCTTCGTTATCTTATGGTTACGAAGTTAATCATGTAAGATACGACAGAATTGGTACTGCTGGTGAAATTTTGTGTAAGTATTCAAACGTATATACGAACAAATAATATGTTGATACAGTTTTGTATTAACCAAACGGTTTTCTAGACAAAGCATCCGGAGGCAGTATGGACTGGGTGCGCCACGCTCTGGGGGTGCCGCTAGTGTACACGTATGAACTGCGAGGGTCCTCCTTCCACTGGCCACCAGCCAGGATCCCCGAGCAGGGCGAGGAGGTGGTGCAGATGATGGTCGGACTCCTGGCCGAGGCCAACAACCTGGGATACTTCTAAATCACACTCTAAAATAAAGAGAATAAGAGTTGGAATAACTACACTAAAAATAGATATTGAGCAAATTTCAAACACTGTGATAACAGTTATCCTTCCTTATGAATCAGAGCATCGACGTGTATAACACTTCCTATAACAAACAATATTATTTTATAATAAATAATGTCTATCCATTATTATTTTTTTTGTTATAATTTTGAAAGAATCCCTTATAAATTTATTTTCATCAACCAGAGGGTTGAACACAGATATAATTTTTCAGTGTTAATAAATTCATCCAATTTAAATCCGGAATTTAAATGGAGACGAATAACAATCGGTTTGAGACCACACCGCCATTTGTATTCTTCAGCACGACCGGACAAGCAATTTATAGTATGCTTTGATCCAATGAAAAATACTGTTAAATACTTAGCTGAATACAAAACAAGGTAAGATCGAAAATTTTAAAAACATCCTTATGTATATTCAAGGTTAATAAAATAAAAAACGGCTGTAAATAATGATCTAAGTAACGAACTAACATTCCTAATTATGTTGTAACTGTTGAAAGTAGTAAAAATTTTGGGAACGCCATATTTTTTTCGATTGAAATAGACTTTATAAAAACAACTTTCAAGATTTTATTATTCAGTATTTTTCTTACAGGGCCGTTCGTAATGAATGGCGGCGGATTTTATGAAAAAAGCTTTTGTGAATCAGAAAACAGCCAAGGTGTAGCCGGCTAAAATAACAAACTTGTAACAACTGTCTGAAAAATTGCTGCTAGATTTCTGAGTTCTGAAATATTTCATTGGAATTATGTGTATTAAATTATGGGTATTTCTCAATTTAATTGACCTAGTCCTTATAGAGATATGTAAGTTTTTATGATTATCTATAAACCGACCTAGATTTAAAAATAAAATGATTTCTACGTTATGCTATGAAATTTTCCAAGAATGTGTGTACAAACGTGCATTTAGAATTCAGAATGCGGGTACCTACGCATACATTTACTATGTAGTTTTTTATATCTTGCAATGGAACGAGTCACTGCATTGCAGGCTGCCTGCTGCTGAAAACAAAACAACAATTTACACCTTTTTCATTGAGGAACTACGTAGCGTGTGTATTGTGACTGACGAATGACGACATCGCTAGGTTTGTGTAGGTAATTAGCATGGCTTTCAAGCGTACTCTACAATTTCAATTTACAACGTGTAAAGCATAATACTTAACAAAATAACGTAATTAGTGTTCCCAGAAATATACTGTGTTCTTACTGAACAATAAAATTCTGTTAATATTACACAAATTAATGCAAATTATTGTCTGTTTCCCCGTATAATTAGAATCACGAGTACTCGGAGGCATATTTTAAAAACAACCCATAATGCTTTTAAAATAACGCACCAGGGATCCGTTTTAGAATGACATGGGGCACACAGAAATCCAAACCTTTGTTACGTTAATGGATTACCTGGAAAACGTTAAAAATATCACCGAGAGAGTGACAATGACCTTTTCACAAATTCGTGCCTGAAAGATAACTGAAACTGCTTTCACAAGAGGAGGCTTTTTTATGAATCATTCCAAGAATAACGCACGGTTATGCAGCAGGATTTTTTACTGAATTATTTCAAAAGGATATCGAGTATGGTGTACAATAAGAATAAAACTTTTATCGGTTTATTTTTTTATGCAAAATTTATCGGTGAACGATGAAATCGATTGGGTGATAATTAAAGTTTTATTTTGTGCGGGATGTTACGTGACACCCGTTCATAAAAATGCGCCTCTCTGTAAGTAAGTACTAACTTTATTCGTTAAAAATGTTTCCATGAAACCAAATATTTCAGGCCCCACTTTTCAGTACCTTAAAGAAACAAGACCCTGATCTGATATGCTTTCCTAATAAACTGTAGTCGTATCCGGGGTCTAATTTTCTATTTTATGCACCGTTATCCTTTATTAGTTTCAAAACCTTTGTTTCCAAAGTAACAGCCGGTTTAAGAGGCCTAAAACAACCTTGTATGCACGTAATGATTTAATTTTTTTTTAAATACTTGTACCCCCTTAAATATTTGTAACAAAACTGCGTTTAAACCAAATCTTTTCAAAATTAAAAGCAAAATCAAAATTCTTTTATTCATCATAGATACATATAGTTAATGAACGTCAATGTTACAAACTTCGACTTCACCTAACCGTAGACCGAGAGAAAAAAGCCGGTGGAAAAAAACTCCCAGCACTCTTTTCGGAAATTATTCAACCTACACCAAACCTGTAGATAGCTATTAAACATTCCTTTCCATGCTTTCAACGGTCGGTCTGTAAAATAGTCGATTGTTTCACAAAGTTAGTATAATGTTGTAGCGACACACAGATACCGCGGTAAATACTGTAAAACAATATTTCACAAAAGCTCTACCGCGCTAAAGATCAAACATTCAGGCCGCAAACATTATTATTGTTATTCCTTGGTAAAGTTGCTTTGGGAAAACCGCAATAATTTGTGAGCCCTAAAATGATGCTTATTAAAGCGATAACTTTTCGGTATGTGGTATTTTCTTCGTTCGGATACAAAAATAACATAATGTCTATTTGTAAACAGGGAGTAACGTTTTAAAACTACTCCATTCTACTCTCTATTCTATTATTCGCCTCTACGTCAAATGGCTCATATTTACAAGACTCATTTTAATAATGTAGACATATTTACTCTAAAATAGTTTCCTTCAAAAAGCAAATAACCGCCATATTATACTCGATGCAAAATAGCAAGTTTGAAAAACAGTTAGATACTGTTCATTGTCAACAAAAAATAGGTAGACTCTGATATATAGTAACAAACATGCCTACCAGAAAACCAAACCTGAGTTAACAAGATATATATTCTTTTTATTAATTATTATAAAAAAATGTCATTCAAATTGTGTATTTTATATATTTAATATATAATATTTTTAACCAATTATTTTATAATACCAATGTTTTGTACACATCTTAATACAAGTATATATATACTATATACTTATGATTGTTATTTTTGCCTGGCTTATATAGTACTGTGTTAAGAAAAATAAATATACTTTATGTTTTCCACATTACAATGTAATGTGTAACCATCAGTGCTGTGTTTACATTGGTAATTTTGCACTATAAAATAAAATAAGTTTATGTTAAACCTTATTGTAAACATGTTTGTGGTTCTTAAAATAAATAAAAATAAAAAACTTGTGTTAATACCTAATGCTAAATATGAACAAATCAAGTATTGACGTTATTTTTCTGAAAGGTTCTAATGTTTAATGATCCACTAACATATGTAACTATGACAGAGGACCATGACAATAGCGAAATATTTCATTTGATTTCATAGTACTGTTACTGATGTTCGATAGACTAATCTTACTCTTATTTTACCTTGTGTGAGGTGATTTTAACTGCAGCAAGTATAAAAACAATATCCTTTTCTCTTGATAGATACGTATCTTAGGTTTAAATTGCTGTATTGAGTAGACAACTCTATCGCATTACCCTTTGAAACTGCAATCCCTCTTTAGTTACAAGAAACTTCAAATTCGCGGTTTACATGGTTTAACCGTTCACTTTAAAGCTGATCCCATATTATTGTGCTTTATTTGAAAACTATTATATCCGCAGATACAAGATTAAAAAACAAATTGGCAATCCGTCACAAAAAGTTTTTGTCTTTAAAAAAAAGATGTATCAGTATCGAACTTTGCTAGGCGATCTTTATCTTATTTTGCCTAGGTAAGGTATAGCGTTTGATTTTTTTCGTTTGAAAACATAACGACCTACTTGCTAGATAAGCTAACTAGTATGAGTATGAAAATGGCATATCATGAAAGTCGGTTTTAACCGCGAATTTTTCTAGCGTAAAGTTTTAAAATTCTTGCCGATGAGCGAAATAAATATGCAGCATTTTAAGGCTCCTGGGAATCACAAACACCTTGCTAGAAAGTTTTTGCATAATTCGTTCAATCGAATACTGCCCGCGGGAGAGAAGATGGTTCCAAAAAATGAAAGGAATTCACTGCAGTAACTTTATATTGAACTAGCTTGTACCCGCGACTTCGTCCGCTTAGACTCAAATTCTGTGTAGTGTGATCAATTGTTGCCAAGTAAAAAATATATTTTGTTTTTTCTAGGGATCGAAACGCATTTCTTTTTCGACCGCATTTACTTTTACGGGATAAAAAGTACAAAGTATTGTATCCAGGATATTATACCAAGTTTAAAAGAAATCGAATTGTTAATTTTTGTGTGATGCTTGAACAAACGGTCAGAAAGAAAGAAACTTTTATTTAGTACACTTTAAGGTTTGTCGTTTGATCGATATCCAGTAAGAGTGCAGTTTTATTATTTGTAAAGATTATGCTTTTTGCCGTTTATGTTTTACATTCGATTTATGATCTCTGTAAAATTAGAATAGAGACCCAAGTGATTGATTATATGATCTCGTAAAATTGTTTTTAACACTTACCTCAAACTTCTTATGTGCTGGTAGGTACCTACAATATTTTAATTATTACCGGTGACAAATGGAGCATTGTGGCACTCACATGCCAAACCTAATTCCACGAAACTTTTGCTGTTTGAAGTTGAACAAGTGTCTTCATCGCTTCTTCCACTAAATTCCTTATTTTACGAAATTAGCCTCACTTGTTTACATTTCTTGCGCGTACAAGTACATTTTGGTGAAGTGAACTGAGCGGTGTACAACGATGGCGCTGCACTATCCCATAGTATTTATAAGTAAGTGGGTATGAAGTAATTGTTGTAGTGTGTATGTGTAGGTTCAGTCGTATATGAAATTTAAGCAATCTCGTGTTTCGTCTGGGTGGTGTTTGTTCTCGTTCATTTTGCAGCGCTCGCGCCGGGTAATTGTGTCGCCCAGATGAACTTTAAGCAATTGTTTACAACTTTATTTTTGTAAAATCTGGGAATAAAGTGAATTTGAATAGAAAAGAATCAACTGGTTGGAGAAATTCATGTTTATTTCAGTGGATTTCATCATAACATTTGGATATAATTTAAAATGCAAAACCTTACTTCTTAAGTCACTTAATATTTCTAAATGCATTAGTTGGTGAGTATATGCGTGTGTATGTTGCTTTTTACGCTAAAATTACTGAACGAATTTTGATGAAACTTGGTTGAAGGATATGAAGGTCCTAAAATTACACATGGGGTTCTTTTTATAGCGGGAAAGTACTCATACCTACTACATTACACACATAGTTTCAAATACAGAAGACGTTTTGAATTTAATAAAAAAATATGATTAATGGTTAGGAATTAGTCAGAACTTTCTAATCTCAAGCCAACGTTTAAGTAAAACTGTAGGAGCGTAAGTATTTCTTATGACTCCGCAGGGACATGACGGTTTTTTGTATTTCGTAAAATTATTGTTCTTTGTTTTGGTATAATTTTATTTGTGGAAGTTTTCGTTTTAAATGAAACTACAGTTTACAGTTTGTTTTATTCCCGTGGGATGAATATTTCGTGTATTCTGTCGCGATCGCTCTGTTTCTTCTTTTACCAATTTTGTTTGTGTATAGTTTGTTGCGCTCTTTGCTTGGGTTATGACGTGTTACTTGTTGGATTGGACCGTTTACATTCAATCTTGTTTTCTTTCTTTTGGAAATTTGATGAAAGATGTTTAACTGGAAACAGCAGACACTGCATTGCTCAAATATTTTATAAACTTGTTTGTAGGTAGGTACTTTAAGGTTCGAAGTGAGTGTTTAGAACGTTATGTTCAAGTTTAATTAAAATATTTTCCTAAAAACCACTGCACATACTGGTTTCGTACGATAAAATTGAAAAAAAAACACGTAACTAAACGTAGTTGATCTCTTATTAAAATAATAAACCTCGAATTAAAATTACAGTTAAGTAAGCAGCAAAACACTTCGTGCTTTTTTGTAATAAGAGCTAATGCGATAAATAATACAAACTGTTGACATGAACACTACTAAACACAATACTGACAAGATAATAGACTATACATACCTTCAAAGTGTACACATAATTAAAGAAAAATACTATCCTACGGTCTTTATCTTTATTTGTGTTAGTTATTTGAAATTAAACTAATTTTAACGGTTTTGACGCAATTATAATATTATTTTTAATTATACCGTTAAAATGAGTTTAATTTCAAATAATTATGATCGCGTAAATCTAAGAAGTTTCTTTATTTGTGATCTTTAATTTTTTTAACTTTTTCACTTCATACTTTCGTGTAGTCTCTGTCATTTATTAAGTTTTGCACGACTCAAAATAAATGTTTACCCTAAACCATAAATTAGTAATGCTTGCTTAATCATATTGGCAAAGTAATTTTTGTAGAGCAAGCATATAATTCAATTTCCTTAATTAGCTATTAGCGCCCAGAAGCACGCAAAGTGAGCCTCTTGTTTATTGTCTTACTTCGGAACACGCAATTACCTACGACGTAACATAGAACAAAACTCCAACCGACGTAGAAACCACACTCCTTTGCTTTCACCGTCATTACCTCACAATTTATAACAAAAAGTAACCCATAATGTCTTTACTAAATTACTAAGGGGATGTCTTGAGAAAACTTTTTACAAACAGTATGTTTCTTCAAGTAGAAAATTTCCTTCATATGCACTGTTCCGCTCCGTTCTGTCATTCGGAATTTTTGAAGCGCAAAAATGTTGGTCCAAAGTGACAAGTTAACGAAGTAAATCCTACCGTTCAGCGCCATAAGAAGGCTCTATCTCTGAATAAATGATCCGTTAAACCGAATTCTGTACTAAATATTCATATTTCTTATATTAAGTAAAACATTTTTTTTGGTTTACCTAAAATTTCGTCATATTTTAGGACAGGACCAACCAAATAATCATGTTGTAAGTAAAAAAGGCTATAATGTGAATAAAGCATGTGCATTCTTGATTTAATTCAATATGTCACTATTTACATTTTATTAAAACTTTACTAAATTACCTACCCAACATATAATACTTAGTCTTATGACCATTCTGCACGTATTATAATAATCTCCTCCTACGACTCGATATATTACGGAAATTACTCAATGTGTTGGTGTAATTACCTGCAACCGTTTTAGATATGCATAGGCTGGTGTGTGACATGGCATTAAACACGATTTGGTCATTACTAATAAGTAGTATTAGAGTTAACTGATAGAGGAGTACTTCTGATACATTGTTGTCTGTATAGCAAAGCTACCTACACTATTCTAATTGTAAAGCGTTTCTAAGTAAATTGGATATCTTAAATTGAATCTGTCCAGTTTTAAGTTTGCAAGGGTCTGCTTTTAATAGCTATTTAGCAATAACTGTTGTTTCTTATAAAAAAGAGACATGTACATTAATAAAAAAAGGAACTATTAATTATTAGAGCGAAGCTGCGGTTAAAGACTTGTAAAAGCTTTTTCTATAAGTATACAAACACCACTGTTACTGACGTATGTTAATTCTATTTTACGAGATTCAAAATAATACTTGATTGTCCATCAATCGGTATTCACTTCACCGATACGAGTGATTGCTGTTGGCATCTAGGGTTACCTCTCCACCTTTGATGAAGGCATTGAATCTCATTCACGGCGGGTTCGACTAATTTCAAATTCTGTTTTAGACAATCGAGCACAAGTACCTACGTGCCAACATGTGATAAATAGATATACTTCAACTTAGTCTATATAGAAGTAGAACTCTTGTATTCTCGTCTACGTAATGCATAATTAATTTCCATTGTTTGCTTCGGCAATATTAAAATCTGTTTAAATGCAAACAAAAAAATGGAAATTAATTTACAACAATCAAAGCAGAATTTATATAGGTATTTGTAATCCTGTTTACAGAAGACAGGCTGTGTTATTAGAGAGTTTAAAATTTTAATTGAATTTACATTGAATAAGGGAGTGAGGGCTAGGTTTGGTATAGCTACTAATAAAAGTTAGATTAGTTTTCACCACAGTGCCAGCTGCCTCGACTTCCGGCGGTGTTCACCTGATCGAGTTTTCTCCTTGTTTTACTTTAAGTTTTCAATTAAAGCAATACGTTTTAACTTACCACGATCGATTTCATGTCGCACGTAAGCAAAATGTTAAATGTTCAAAATTATTTATTTTGTTTTATTATTCAGAAGTTCCTAGTGTTTTGCCTGCTTTGAAATTATTAAAAAACACTTAAGTTATAAAATTTCAAAGCTTACTTAATCAAACTTGTACAAACGGTTTGTGTCCCCTTTAAGTTATGCAAGCTGACATAATTATATAAGATTGACATAAAACATATGAGCTAATGTAAAATACGTTAATGAAGAAAAGGATCACTCAGTGCAACAGCGCCCTTACCCCCTGAAGCTCACTGGGAATTTTAAATGCCACTTTGCTCGCAAAAAGCTATGCCTCGATTTGTCTTTGCTAACTTCAGTTGTTTGTTTCTCCGGATTCTTCAGTCTTTACACGGAGTTGTTGGGATTACAAGAGTGCTGCAGAGACGGTACAGAGTAGTACAGAGTTTTAGTAGAGATTGACGTATTACAATAAACAACTATGACAAGACCTAGAAAAATAAGTTATATGCTGAGATATATACAGTATAGTTAACTAAGCCTTTTTGAATAAAAATTTTTAAAAACGTAAATGTAAAAGAAATATTTTGTTGAACTTTTTGTAGATTATGTAAAAAAATAAATTAAATAGTTAGTTAAACATTTTAAAACGTTAAAAATAATTACGTTAGAGCCTCTTAATCTAAGCCTTTCTGGAGAGATTCTTTTGTTTATTTACAAATCTATAAGAAAAAATATTTTGTTGGTATTTTTTGTAGATCTTCCAAAAAAATAAAAACTTAGAATTTATAGGTTAAATTTTTTTAGTAATGATTTATGCAAGGAATTAATGAACCAACCTATTTACCTACATCATTATGAACGTGACAAAACCATAGCAACTTAGTAGGGACTACTAGTCACTCACAAAACAATAATTCTCATAATTGTTTTTCCCACGTACCTAAACCTAAATATACGTAGGTGATCAGACCTACATATAGTTTATAAGCTTTTTTTCCGTTTAAATATTGTCGTTGTTTTGTGATAAAATAGTTTACTGTCGCGAAAATAAACTGACGATTGCAACTTGAACAACTTTTGAATACCTAGTTATATCTCAAAAACGGTGGCTCGTGGGAACAAGTATTGATACATTTTTGTAGATTATTTTATGATCTACAATTCTTGTCGAGTCATGTTTATGATAAAACTTACCGTTTCGCAGAAAATCGCGAAAAACTATTTTTTTTTGACTTTTGACCTTGAATAAAAAAAAATTCCATACAGGGGAAAGATGGGGAACTTTCAAATTTTATTTTTTATCATATTTTAACAATCTTACCGCTTGTTGGGAGTTTATGTATCTTCGAATGTTTAAATTGATCGGACTATATGTCAAAATAATACCTGTCGTATCACAAACTTATCATGTTTGAATCACCCAACAATTAGGTATGTTTAATTAATGATAAGTAAATTGGTGTGTATTAAAGTCTTTGTTATATTAATTTTTGACTGTAGGAACAAACTTTTGTTAGAAAAAAAACAATTTACTATAAACTTTTAGCTGAGTTTAATTACATTAAAGGTCACCACAGCCGTAAGTTTCTCTAACAGAAGGTAAATTACGGCACAAACAATTACCTACTTACTTAAATAAAACTTTATTACCTTTGTTTGAGCCAGGATACTTCTAAAATATTTCCATTACTTAGCTTGTTTTCTATCAATAAGTAATATCTTCAATAATCCTATTAATATAATAAACGTGAAAGTTAATGAGTATATGTATGGATGTATGGATGGATGTTTCTTACCCATTCACGTAAAAACTTCTGGACGGATTTGGATGAAACTTTACAGTAATATAAGTTATACATCAGAATAACACAAAGGGTAATTTTTACCCCGGGAAAACTTCACATTCGCACTATAATTTATATAAGTACTAGTGGCCGCCCGCGACTCCATTCGCGTGGAAGTCGCTTTCCCGTTATATTACTGTAAAGATTTTATTCAAATCCGTCCAGAAGTTTTTACAGAGTAACAAACATCCATCCATACTTACAAACTTTCACGTTTATGATATTAGGAGGATTAGTAGGATAACTAGGTACATCAAAGGAAATTAGAATCGTCTGTTTTAGAGTGTTTATACTTAGTAGTATTTTTTTATTTTACGTCAGGAAAATTATAAAATAACATACCTAATCGTTACTCAGGGAAAAGACGAGTTATATTAAACTCGAACAGATTAAAACCTGAAGGTGTACTCCTTTCTGCCGTAATAATAGGGTTACGGAATCGGATATGCCAGTAGATTGTATACAATCCATGCCCAGGGCCGCGCCGACCTTAAGCAGCGCCTGTGTGCGACACCTATAAGGTGCCTGTGTGCGAAACTTATGAAGCGCCTTTTTTAGTCGGTTTAGACAATTTTTTCAACTATGTTGTATTAAAAAAAAACAATCCGGCGCCCCTTTTTTCTTAGGCGCCTGTGTGCGCCGCACACATCGCACACAGGGGCGGCTCGGCCCTGTCCATGCCGTCTCACAACCTTAAAACTAAAAACGAAAAATCTGTTTTTTTGTTAACATTTTTATTGGTTTAAGTTTTATTTTTATTATTTTTATCAAGTCCATAAATGTTTTAACAAGACCGTTCCACTACCGACCAACGCCGTCGCTCTTCATGCACGGAGCGTCAACAGTCGTCCACGAGAATGACGTCGATTCGTTTCAGTGGGCATCGCCGAGCGTTTCGTTTCACTTTTCGTGCCTGATACATTATTTTAATGGTCATAGTATGAGTTTGATACGTTTTAATGTGTAGAGAAAGAACTTATTTATTTATTTTATTTTTAACAAATATGATAATGTATGTTCTTTATGATTTATATACTTACAGACAGACAATGAAGTGATCCTCTAAGGGTGACCACAGTTTCTTGTGAGAGAAGCAACGTAATTACTTACCTTATTAAATCGACACTTTAAATTACTAACATAGACGAAAATAAGTTTATAATGCCTATCTGTAAAATTTACTTTCTTCCTAAAGCCCAAAAAGCATATTTCTTGAGTTTAGGTTTCAGTGACCTACTTTAAATAAAACCTATTCCAAGAAGTACAGAAGTAGCTACTTCCATTACTAAACACATGCAGGAACTTGGTAAAGTTATAAAACTGCTTTGCCAACTACTTACAGGCGGGTTTCATCGAATTTTACTTCCTCCGATATCCAATACCCAGATGTGGAACTCTTAAACACCTTTTCGATTCCTCGAATCTTTATGTTTAACTTGAAGATTTCTTTTTTTTAAATTGAATGATAAATATCTATTAATTTTTTTAACTATGCTTAATGTGCCTGTTCTAGCTATGGGCTTTGTTGTTCAACGAAATTTTTGATTGCATAGTGAGTCTCTGTGTCATTTTACAATAACATATCAAAATCTAGGTTCCATTTGTCCGATGGATAGAGTACATGGACAGAGCACTATGTGATAATTACGGTTGCCTATCTGACAGCGAAGAGTAAGCTATAATTTATCACAGTTAATGTCAATTAATAAATTCGCTTTACTAAATGGTTCTTGACAGGCTTTTGAATTGATTAAAATACGCCTTACCTTTGTATATGCTGCATCGATAAAAAAATAAAAATTATTAATAATAATATTGATGTATTTTATTTTAAAAAATAGCCACTTTATTATGCAAATCGGCCTTAGTCTCGGGCATTTTAGTATGGTTAACAAATTTCGACACCCTATTTGCAAAAAGACTCCTTCCTACTTTATAAAAACAATAAATAAACTTCAAATGTAGGTCTTAATAAGTTGCTCTTGTCTTGGAACTCGAAGCTGAACATTTAAAACTGTCATTTTTGGTTCCTTAAGCGGTTTATTAATGAGGACTTGTTTTTTTACCTCTGATAGTGCCTCGTTTTTTAAAGAACACATGCTTTCTTTTGGTTATGTGTGTACACACTATGCTTTAGTCTTATTCTCAGTGTCTCAATTTCTTAGTGTTGTAAGTCTACTTGTTGAAAATATTACCTAATATTGTTAATTTTGCATCGAAGGAGCCCAAGAGACCAATTAATATCCTCATCACGAACTGCTTCCCTCAATGAGGTAAAATATTAATAAGTCGTTTAATTTATCCTCCTCTGAGGTGTTGACCTGGAAATCTTAATTATAGCTTCCGGAGAAATTAAGCTGTACAATGTAGGTACCTACATTCCAAGGAGAGGTCAGATAAATGCAATGTTTTAAAATTTGTTAATTTTCTGTAAATTTATTGGCAGTTGCTTGATATGTGTTAAGTAGATACTTACTTGAATTAATCTACTTATTTTTAACATACCTAAATCCGTAGCCATTATTCAATCGGTAAGGACTTAACAGAACTATTAACTGCTTTAAGTGTTTGTTAAATATTCGTAATTTTGCATAGACTTAAAACCAAATGTAAATATACCTAACAAATTTAAACATATATCTAGTTGTTAGCACTATTGTACATTTTTACTATTTAGGGTAATAACTACCAACTAAATATCTGACACAATTTTTTTTTTAAGTTGAATTACCATCACAGTAGCAGAACGCACCTACATAGACAAGAATACCCACATATTTAAAAGGAAATGAAACCAGCGCTCACATTTAATAAGAACATTTTATTAATAAACAACTTATGCTATAAAGTTGGCGCACCACATGGCCGCTACGACTGCAGGCAGATACACCGTCGGGGACATCGCGCTGCCGCCCTGGTGGAGCTCGGCTAGGCTCTCTCCTGGCGAATTATTTAAAATAAGTAAGGAAATCTTTTAAATTAAGTTTATTCTATCGAGAATCTAAAAGACAATTATAAGGTATTTCAAGTAGAAGGTTATGTTTGTATGTTTGTCCGTTATCTCCTCCTTAACCAGTAGACGGATTTGAATGCGGTTTTCACCATCATTTAGAATATTTTTACATTTAAATTTGTAAAAAAAATAATATTTAGAAAACGTTTTTTTTAGTTTGATTAAATTCAATGTTTCGTGAGCAAATCCGCCAAAATTACCTACACCATTGCGAAGCGTGGGCGGGTCGCTAGTCCTACTAATATTAAAAACGTGAAAGTTTGTGTTGAAAGTGTATGTATGTATGGATGTTTGTCTTTTTCACGTAAAAACTTCCTAACGGATTTGGATGAAACTTTACAGTAAAATAGATTATACATCAGAATAAGACAAAGGGTACTTTTTACCGCGGGAAAACTTCTCATTCCCACGGGAAACCGACTTCCACGCGAATGGAGTCGCGGGCGGCCACTAGTTATAAATATAAATTGAAAAGTTCCTTCTTACAACCTTTGATGACGTGCAGCATGACGTGCGCGGGCGGCGGCGCGGGCGGCGGCGCGCGGGCCACGGCGCACGCGTACTGGCCGGCGTCGTCACTGCGCACGCGCGCCACCTTCAACACCGAGCTCGCGCCGTTCTGCCCGAACACCGTGCGGACACTGGATGAAGTAGATTAGTGTAAAATTGATGAATTTGATTAATTTAAGTAAGTGGTTATTTAGAACTTATGTGGGGGTAGTAGATTTAGTTTAGTAGAGGCTAGCGAATACTTTCGGCAAAGCGTGGTTATGGTTAGGATCGGAAACTATTTTGAGCAATTTATGAAGATGCAGTGGCTTCAAATTATTTACTTAAGAATCCAAAAGTTTGACAAAACCGATTGATATTTGAATTAGAAGAAGTAATGTAACTTTGTCGCTGATTGCAGCACATGCCCGTCTTACCTAATACCACCTCTCATGGTGTCATCATTGAGCAAATAGTCCCTTCGGTACCACAGCAATGAAGGCCCTCCCTCCATCTTGAGGCCATTGACCTCACACCGCAGGGCGACGGTGCTGCCAAGTTCACAAACTTGCTCAGAAACATCTGCACCAGCGCCGTCCACGATGCGCACTGACACTTCTGTAAAGTTTTCTACTCTTTGGTGGATTCCTATATTTGGTGCAACTTAGTTGGGTTGTGTAACAATCACATTGCTAGATGCTGACAGGGTTTTGTTGTGTTATTTGCATTAAGGGACAACATGTCCAATCTCTAGATGTTAGTACCCATCATGCTTAGAATCATTAACATATTATTTATTAGTAAATAGTTTTAACTAGACTTAAGCTTAATGTAACTGCATGATATTCCTAATCGTCCACAAATCCTTGCTTGCCAATAATGTGACATTAGACCTGGCACTAGAAGCGTAATCCTCGCGGTGCGCGGCGGGTGTGCAGACAAATGACAGTCGTAATGCGCAGCGTCCGAAGGTCGAACATCCTTTATCTCCAACCTCCAGATGTCCGGTGGGATGAAACGGGCGGAATATCTATAGCAGATAACAAACGAAGCCATATACCAACTTTACATACGTGGGTTTCAAAAACGCAGTAAAACAAACGTATATCGTACCCAATGTCTATTGATTTGTAATGCAAAATATCTGTGTGTAGTTCCCATAGGAGCAGGTAGGTTCATTGTATTTATTTTCCTACGTATCAACTATCACCAGAAATCTACTTCGATTTAAATTCTAAAATTAATGTATTTAATCATCTTACTGTCCATGCCATGAATCTTAATAGCATTTGGTTTGTGAAAAATCTCCGCCAGAACTGACCATCGAATTCTACGTGACTCCGGGAATTTTTGGTGTAATGCCATTAGTATTCAGCGGGAGACACACAGAATTTGCAACATCCCGTAAACATGTTTTGCAATCTCTCATATTGCATTAACGTTGTTCATTCGTATACATTAAGCATGTGCCGTATCTTTCAACCGCTGCTTGTTATACTGCATTTCGATTTTCATACTTCTAAGAAGCCTTGTAAAATTGGTATGCAGCGAACAAAAATATAAAAAAAAAAACATTTAAGTATATTGGCATTGATTTCTTAACTAGTTAGGTACTTTGTTTTGGAATTGAATACAAAAACCATTTATGTGGTATCTTAGTAAGACAGCAGTAATTATCAAGCAAGGTAGTTTATTATAGGTAAGTGTTAGTACCTATCATCAGCCGTATATTGTTGTGTTCCGGTTGTTAACAATTCCATCGCTTCATCATCATTTTTTCGTCGAACCCAAGACACCTAAAAACAATTGTAATTAGTTTTTTTTTTCAAGCCAGCACGATTAATCGCAAAGATTTTTTTTAACATCGGTAGGGTCGCAGAATTACAATTATAATGTAAATCCAAGGGTTCAACAATAAACGTGACAGCGTTTTAATGTTGTCATATCAAATGGAGATTGATATTTGCATGTCATATGTTGGGTTAATCCAGTTTGTACTATTTTAAATAAAGTGGATTATCACATTGTTCATATGTTTTGTAGGTTATTGTATATTACCAGTTTGTCATGGAGAGCGTCCACTTTGCAATCTAAATGTGCCACTGAACCTGTTAAGGCTTCTATCTCGGGTGCTGCAGCGGCATAGATGCCGTTCCCTGGACCGACCCTTAAAAAACCGCTCATTAATACACAAAGTCACAAACAAAACGAATTTCAGAAATGTTCCCGTAAAAACGCCTTATCTAAAGGTTTCTTATCGGTAATGGGAAAATTAATCTAATTTTCTGTAGCCGTTTTACGGGGTAGGAATTTGAATGAACGGATTACCGGCCTTTGAAATTAGGCTTGGTTATTTAAAATGTTATTTAGTTAAATGTGATTTGCGTACCTGACGTTCTTATGGTGATGGGTGTTGGTGTAAGTATCGAATATATAATTGAGCAGTTGTGTGCTAGTTCCAGCCTCCCCTGGCTTCCTCCTCCTGTCCACGTAGACCGGCGCGGGCGCAGTAGCGTTGAGGATCACCGTCGTCACTCTTACTGTGATCTCTTCTCTATTACCGGTGTCGATCTTCACTACTCTTCTTCTTCTATTCTTCTTTTCATTAACTACATTCTTTACTTCTACCTCAGCACCGTTACTTATTGTATTATTTACACTTTGTGCGTCGCCACAACATACATTTGAATAATTAGAAGTAGATTCAAAAGTTACATCCAGTTGAGAGTTATCAATAAAGTTAGAAGTAGTTTTGTTATAGTTAGTTTGAAATGCGTGGTTATCTAGAGGGGTATTGGTGAATAGCATTTGATAAACTTTGTTTACAAATGGGTGCCCTTTGGTGGCTGCCTCGTTGACGTCCGCTGGCACGGGGTCCGTGTTCGTGCCTGTCAATAACAAAATTGACTGTTTACGATGTTTACTATTTGATAGCTTTTAACTAATGAAACTATTGACGCTTTCTGACTAGTAGTTACTAAGTAAATGGAATGAAAATTGGCGAAATATTTAAAGAAATGTTTACGTCTGAATGATTTATTCAACTTTTCATTTCTATTAACGCTTTATTACTTTTTCAGGGTTTATAAAGTTAATGAGGTAGATTATTTGCTTATATCTTAATGCAATAATTAATTAAAGCTATTAGTTAGTAAAATAGCCACGATAATGTCTTAATAGAAATGCAGTTTGTAGCCCTTTATACGTAGTCTCGTTTTCATTCAAATACTTTTAAATATGTAAGCAGGTCATATCTTATTTAATATTGTCTAGAAGCTTCAGGAAACGACTGTTGACTGAGTACTAAAGTGATCTTCCATTTTCAAATTCAATTTTTAGCCTCCGGTGAACTCCGGTCGTATTTAGGTAAGTATGAGCGTGTAGTAAACAAAGCAAGGACTTGCTTATGTAATACTGTATAAATTGCAAGCTTATTTCTTCAAAAAAACATAAATTTTGCCAGTTTGTGCTTGACCAAATTTTTCCTACAATGAAATGAAAAAAAAAAATAGAAAAACGTTACGCATGATCACAATTCCAACTGATACCCACTGTAGGTTGCCCTGTGGTGTGGATAGCAGGCTCAACCATTAACATTGTTATAAAATTGACAATTTAATTTAATGTAACAGTTTGAAAAGTTATAAAATCAGTAAGTACCTATAGAATTAAAATCAGATTTGGAGGTGGTTTTGCTGTGATAAATAACCAACGTATAAAGAAACAATGTTTTGAATAGATTCATTAACCTCGACAGGGCAATGCTGCGAGAGCTGCCAGCAGTAGCGCCGTCGTCGTCGGCGCACCCATCACTCCTACATCCTCTGAAACAAACAGTATCTTCATTAAGTTTATATTTGTATTGTAGGCCGTAAAGTAGGCATAAGTTTAGTTTTTAACTATGCTGCAAAGTGGACCTTAATGTACAAAAATCGTCGATGATTTATGTTTTTAACCGATTTAATATTAAATCATATGAAGTTGAAAAAAGTGCATATTATCAATCACGTTTGATTACAATTAATTTGGGTTCCTGTTTGTTTATTTTTCTGACCAGGTAAAGACATCTTTCCTCTGACTAACGAAGCGTTGTAAACACGCATGATTCTCAGCAGGCATATTTCATTCTACAGTTTGATTAAATTCAAAGAAAACGCCATGTTCTGTAAGCAGATTGGAGTTTATTTGGAAAATAAATAATTTCAATGTACGACAAAAATCAATTTGAAATGAGAATTTCCTTTTGTGATTGTTCAATTTACATAATTTATTTAAACACGCTTGCCGAGAGCTTCTGTTATTGTGTTGCTATGAAAATATGGAATTTTGCGTTTTATTAATGTTACATCAAACATTTTGGCAACTTTAAATAGGGTTATTTTATTCTCAGGACAAGCATTAAAAAATGTGTTCAATTAAAATTTATCCAAGATTAAATTACTAAAATAAAACAATGTTATAGTGTTCTTATTAACCAGTCTAAGATAAAAAACATTAGCTCATTATTATTTTAGCAGACAGAAGCTTATTATTTTCGGCCTGCCCTTAACGACTCTACAAGAGGAATTTAGAATTTTCCTGCGTTTAAAAACACCTGTTTATGTAGATTATGAGATGTTCTATCCGTATACTTTGTGTGATAAAGTAACAAATGTACAATTATAATATGAGTTGGATAATTTGCTAAACAACCTTTGCTTGATCTTGAACCGTAAGCTATGACTGCCAGGAATCAATAAAGCTATTCTGATCTTTGGATTATTTTTTCGGCATGTATTTATTTATCCCTAATAGGTGATACTGAAATTTGCTTAAAAATTATGTTATAAAATCATGAGTAATTAAATAATTAATACCCTTTTTTATCTTATAATACAAGTAGTCTCATCGATCTCAAAAGCCTTTTGCTCCTTAATCTATTTCAGCCCTTACGACTTTGTGCCTAACGTCTATTTCAAACGCTTGTCTTAAACTTAAAACAATGTTTTTCCTTTGTGTTCCTTCTTTTCCCGCCAACAAAGAATACATGTTACAGCAGTAACCGTAATTGAATGTGCCGCGAAGTTGTTGATAAAATCGTAGAGAGAACTAGTTGCGAAGTGGCCTCATTCCACCAGGAACTGCTAGTTTAGTCAACTTTCTCAGGGAACAGAATAAGTATTAGTTTCCTTGTCCCTTAAGCGAATTTCACCGGTCGAATTAGTTCTTGTAATTCGCTTTGCTAATATAATCTAATTGTGACAACGCTAGTGGACTGTGTGAATCGTTTCATCTGAGTTGTAGAGACTTTGTAGGGTTCCGTATTCAAAGGTATTGTATTGCTGATATTTATGAAATTCAGGCCAAATAAACAACAAATTAATAGAGGTATTAAGCGATATAAATATTTTTTATAGATAAATGGTACGTAATCCTTCGATCGCGAGTCGGAGTTTTTTTAAAAAACTGTTAAAAAAAGTGCCTGCAAATAAATATCTGAATTATCTACTCCTGAATTTGGGAGAAGATAATTCCTACAAAATCATGAAAACATTTCGTAGAATATTTTGATTTTAAAAATGTTGGCGGGAGCAACAGTAGAATAACCTTTAGTTATAAGTCTAATACATCTTTTTTTCTTTACCTTTTGTTCGCAGCTTTCCAAGTAAACCTTCAAAATGCTATCAATCGTCTCGGCTTATCGCCTATGACAGTTCGTGAGCCGCAGACGTAATGAATCGCACTGACTCATATTATAGTCGGTGGAAATTTTTTAGTAAAAATTGATAAAAAATTGTAGTGTTCCTTTAAAATAACGTAATTAACTTTGCCGGTTGTATTAAAATCTAAATGAGAGGATATTAAGATAGTTTTTTAAAGTTATGATGATGCCCTCGGGTGCGTTAAGAAAGATGGAGTTTTAACTTAATGTTTTCTAACAACTATAGTTTTACCAACCGTTGGTACCCTAATGCAACATTTAGTAGACTTTAGAGGAAAACATGCTTAAAAGCTTCCAAATAACAATTTATTAGCATCTAGCGACAAGCGAAATGGTGAAAAATGCTTTCACTGCAAACGTATGCAAAATATTTCCTCATTTGCTGCAGGATTTATGGTAAAGGAATGTGTGTAAAGGATAGGTACAAACATTGAAATAGTAACATCAAAGTCGACTATTTTTTAGTCATAACTACTCCAAAAGACCATCAACATAAACTCATTAATCTAGTAACGGAAGTGTACACGGGAAATATAAATAAATTAAAAACTCATATGTAAACAAATTAAAAACTCACTCCAATCAAAAATATCATATTTTAATGAGAGAAGAAGCTTTTGATCATTTATATTTTGTTTCATTAAACATTTTGCGTTAAATCATGCGATCACGTATTTGTAATCACGGCGATTGTGTATCCACGTGGCGTCTGTATCAACGCTTATCATCAAGGGCCCGGTGTTTACCCTACAAACAACCAAAGTTATATTTTACACGACCTTTGTATGCGCACGTTAAAATAATCAGCTCCACCGGGCAATGTTGGGCTCATAGCAGATATTTTAAACGATAAAACTTTAAACGATTCCAATGAAAATGAATACGGTTAAAACAGGGACAATTTATAAAGTATTTTATCAGATTGTAAATTATGTAAATTCAGTTGTTACCTACTATTCCACGAAAAGTTACTAGAGCCGAGTCGTGTGCGTGAGGTAAATCAACCGATCCACTCGAGGGAGGAGTCACGTTTTAGGTTTTAAAGGTGGTTATCATAACTTTGAGAGTTGGCACGTTGAAAACATATTATGTGTATCTTAACAGCTAGCTGTAAAGCTAAGATACATATAATAAGCTAGCTGTATATTGAGGTAGTAAACTGTAGAGGTTAGAAATCACTACCAATAACAAATAATAATAGCAATTTGGCGTTGCAAAGTTAAACCACGCTTATTTATTCTCATAAATATTGTTTTTATTTTATTTTGCTAACGATGCGCAGTTGCAGTCAATTGTTGCTGTTAAAAAGTAGTAAAGCTGATTTTAAAGGTCTATCACAATAGCGGATCAAGTTTTTGTACCAAGAAGCATGAACAACAAAATTTCCAAAAAGTTAGTGGGTTACCTACATGCCTCACACTTATTTATTATATATCAATAGTAGACTTGAGACGTTTTTAATTAAATATTTAAATGTCCAGAGATACGACTTCGAATATTTCTGATGTAAAACTAGCGTCCATTTGGTTTCGGCGTTGAGTAACTTCATGTATATTCAGAACTGTTTTTTAGGTATTCCGGCTCTCGCCTCTACGGATGGTGAAAAACCGCCATGATTAAATTTAAAAAAAAAGTATTTCAATCCCGGTTCCGGTAGTTTGTTTCCCTAGTTAGTACATTGAAAAACACTATCATCCAGTTAGTACCTACATATGTTACGATCCCTATGAAAAATGTTTTTTTCAGACTGCTGAAAATAATTTAATATTGTATACCTAAGAAACAACACGGATTCTCATCATACATTTTTTCTTCAATGTTCGCCGCCGCTTTCTTTCTTTCATCTCTTATCTTCCTATTCAGTGGCTTCTATAAAGTGTTTCATTTGAAAAGGTTATTAAGGAATTAAACGTCTTTTCTAACATGATTTAATCTCTATTAAATTTTCTGTATCAATGCCAAAAATAATAACATTGCCACCAATAAAATGATTTAAATGTGTAACTCGGTCACATAAGTTTCAGTCCAGTAGTAAGTGTGGTTTTTATATAAGTTTGTTTTTTTTCTAACCTTACAATAATTAAAAATAAACATTTTCGGATTTGTCTTTCCAATTAATATTTGGTTTTTCTATTTATCTTGTTTTTTTTCGAAAAGATGTTAACTTTTCCCGCCTGGATTCATAGTTAGCAATTCTATTAATAATAGCTGCTGTTTTTCAAGCAGGCATGCAATTATGTAATCAGTAACCTGTAAAATATATGATGCCATAGCCCTTCTAACACGCATCAAAACCATCACTGATATTTAGAAAATGCCTAAAGCTGTCGAAATTACATTATTTAAAATATATTAAGCAAATACTATAAAAGACACATTTATAAAACATTTTAAGTTGTGTAATGTAAATGATAACGTTTCGTTTGGGAGAAACGTGCAAGAGAATAAAAGAATTGAAACTGTTTTCAGCTTTATATTTAAAGCATAAGATTGAGTTTAATGTTATGTGCCCACAGTCCGAGCACGAAAAATATGACTTTGTCTGGAAGGAAGCTGTCAATATACCATTGTTTCCTCGTTAGAATTTATTTAAATAATATAAATTAATAGCTGCCAGTAGTCTAGCAATAAGTATCCTACATAGTGCTTATGCACATTACATCCCACCGCCTACGAAAAAGATTTTGATACTAATCAAAATCGGCATCACTTCCAGGCACATATCTTCCTAGTCTACCTAAGTTAGGAAGTTCCGAAGTAAAAGTGATTCAATCCCATAGTTGTAGCTAACAACCAGTCAGGTTAAAATGTGGAGTAAACAAATGAAAAAAGAAAGATAAATATTTAAACAAGTTAAACTGACTAACTAACAAAAATACATGATGTATGGGTGAATCACAGTATGCTAGTCCAAAAACTTCACAAGAACTTAAAAATAGGAATTTTGAAAAGAGACGCAAAAAAAACTTAAATATTTCAATCACAATCGCAATGGTTCTAATTAGGGATGTTAAGGATATCCATATCCGTATCCGTAACCGAAACCGAAATAAATGTTTCGGATAATTTCGGATAGTGGCGGAATCTAAAAATCTAAATGAAACACGTTACGACAAGTTGTTTTTGGCTGCGTTCCGTAAACCGCTTACAGAACTGTGACCAAAGTGTTGGTTCTCTCTCTGAGCTCAATGTAGCGGTGTTTATGACGTCATCGTTCTCACCCATCGTCATCCTCTATATAAATAAAACCATTTTATTATCTATTTTTTTTGTATTAATTTTGAAATTCCTAGAATCTAATATCCGTAACCGAAACTATCCGAAACTACCGGATAATCCGAAATAATTTCATATCCGTATCCGAAACCGAAACCGATATAAAAAAAATCAATATCCGTATCCAAAACCGAAACCGAAATTCCATATCCGTAACATCCCTAGTTCTAATCATCATGCATCTAGGCAGCATCCAGTAATCATAGCTGCTTAGCTGCATTATCAAATTATCTCTATAGATACATCATTGTCCAATGTCATCATCTGAAAATTATCAATATTACATCTCGCTCGACAAAAGACAAACATATTAATAAAAAATACCACCCAATGACTCGACATAACAAATGAGAACTATTATTATTGAACAACAACCCCATCATCCACATACACAAAATTCATTTAACTAAATTTACCTACCTCATCAAGCTTCTAACAATCTAAGAAAAACCCTATCTTGACTCAATATGAAGTTTCATAAATTAAATACCTATTTGAATACTAAATCTTTGAGGCAAATAGTGAAAACATTCAAATATTCTCTACTTGTGATAACGGTCAATAAAAATCAACAATGATACAACAAACCAATAAACAATCTCTTCACGCTCCCCCTGGAATATATGCAAATCATCTCTAAATAGAATTAAAGATTCCCTTCTCCAAGATATTCTTGTTAAGAAGTTTTAGATAGAGAATGACAGCGATTCCACACGACAAAAACTAACTTTCCACATTCTTTTTGTCGTATCATTATTTTCTTTTCGGTAACATCATCCATTTCGAAACATAATAAATGTTTAAATTATTTCATATCCGTTACCATTTATAAACATAAACAAACAATACTGACTGACTTGACATAAAAAATTACATGACAGTACTGACAGTTGTTCTTTTTTTACCAATGTCAACATCCATAGACAAAGCAAACTCTAAAACCTATAATAAGTATTTTTTTTTATGGCAATCCAGCAAGTATTCGTTTCTAAATTCTATTTATCAACTTAATAAAAGACCTAAGATGATACCACATGGGATGTTTTTCCATGCGTTACCATTCCTTATACATAACACATACCTTATACCATTAAGATAAACGAAATATCTTATTTCACCTATAAGTAAAAGCTGAAACTATTACACAAAAAATATAATACAAATACATCATGAAAGAGAATAGTGTACCTACCTACCTATAATACACATGAATACGAGACGCGTATTATTATCTAATCCATAATATTCTAGAAATTGGACAAAATATATTACAATCGTAATATTTATTATAATAGAATCACATTGGTTGTAATACTTTTTACAACAATGAACGCATCTTCAAATAAATAATTTGACAAGTAAAATTTTATTTTAAATGAAAGGATAATGTCAAGTTATCTGCCATTCGCGACTCGCAATAAAGGCTTTTTATTATCTACACTACTATTTACAATATCATTATGTACAAACTTATATATAAATCTGCTTATAGTAAAAATCTTCCGACATGACGGATAGACTGGCACCGCTATCCAATAGAGCAGCGCTTCTTCTGGCGGAGTATGAATATCCCGTGGGTTGTCCATGATGAGCCGGAACATATGGCGTTCTTGACGACCATGGCGTAGAAAAATTATCACTGATTTGACGGGGTAGATGAGTTAAACGGACATCCTGGGCACCGTCACCCCGCAAGTAAACATGACTGGAGGGACCAGAGCTCCCTAATCATTGTATTCTAACAGGCAACGCCAATTGTTTTGCTTGTAAATAAAAAAATCCCGTCTTCTTGCAATGCTGTTTTTTTTTAAATCAATAAATGCATGGTTTCCATGGTGGAATGTGTACCTATAGTGTGTTTGTAGGTACTTAGCTGTATACGATGCTTCTTGAGACCCAGTTTTCCAATATCATCATAAAATTATTCTTGCATAAGGATAGGTAATATTAGTTACCTACGTAACTGTAAGCTGAAATTTTTAAAATCACTGAATTTAATCGCGAGAGTACCCGCGGTACTCGGTACGGCGCCTCCACCAACTAACGTTTGGGGGAAACGTGCAAGAGAATAAAAGAATTGAAACTGTTTTCAGCTTTATATTTAAAGCATAAGATTGAGTTTAATGTTATGTGCCCACAGTCCGAGCACGAAAAATATGACTGTGTCTGGAAGGAAGCTGTCAATATACCATTGTTTTCTCTTTAGAATTTATTTAAATAATATAAATTAATAGCTGCCAGTATTCTAGCAATAAGTATCCTACATAGTGCTTATGCACATTACACATTTCACTCTAACTTGTGCCGTCTCACTCTTATTTATGCTTTAAAGAAAGCCTAATTGCCATCGGAAGCATTTTTGCTAAGTGAAACCAAACTTATAGAAAAAAAATACGATAAAATCTAATAAGTGTTTTAGCATTTTAGAAAGCCCACTAAATACGCCATCTTTTGACGTCACTTGCTAAAATGGCGTAGTACCTTTTTTTCAGTACAGCCAGTCAAAGTTGAGTGATGTAATCATTTTGAGTACATGGTTGGGGAAAAAAGGGATATTTTCCTTAAAACTAAAATATTTGGGTTCAAATTTTTGAATTGTAATTTACAGTAGCATTGTTCAGTAACAAATTACAAAAAAAATAAGCTAAGTACACGTTTGTAGTCACATTACTGGAAAAAATAGTACAAGGTGTTGATTTTGAATATTTTTTTTCATTGAGTATCATTTTTAAAATACATGTCCTAGATTTTTTAAATATTTTTTGAGAACCTATATCCGTTGGCCCATCATGCATTTTCGGCTTGACGTTGATTTTTGGGACAACCTGTATATGTAAATAAATACAATTTATACCTAAACAACTATACGACAAATGATAAATATATTTTGGCTACTAGTAGGTACCTACGTATCAATGTTATGATTAATCAATCAAAGGTATATACTAATTAATAATAGGTTCATTTCGCTTTAACTAATTGATACAGCTATTCAACCTTTGTTAAAGTGTAATTTAATTAAATTAACTCTGTATATAATTTAAAAGTGGCCTTCACTATGTAAATTTTATAAGGCAATGTCACCGCATTTCATTTTAATACAATCGTTTAAAAATTGACTACTTACTTATGAGGTACAAAAAAGAGCATTTGATGATTTATTGATATAATTTTCGTAAGAGTTTTAAATGAGATATTTTTATGTGCGATTGCTAACATTTATTTTTGTTTAATCCTTCAAACTCTTATATATGTTAAGCATACCAAAATTGAGCATTATAATGTCATAACATCCCACGGCTTTTACATAATTGCTTACAATAACTCTTAAGTGAAGTAAGTTGAAGTTAATCAAAAGTAAAGTTCTCAGAAAGTAAGTAAATATAATTTCAACATGTATAAAATCTACATACTTACTTTTGCGAACATATTCATTGAACAGAAGAAAATTAAAACGCGTTCTGGTGTTCCAGTTTATTGCATTTAAATTTAAGTCTAAAGCCAAAATTGTATATTTAAATCAGACGCTCTTTTGAAATATGCTTTTTAAATTGTAATTTATATGAGAAATTGTAGCTACGGCTTTCGTTTTAAAATATATTTTAAAGTGAAAAACACAAAAAATTACTACAATGCGCAAAATGGGAAGGTAAGTACCTACTTATAAAAACACTAAAACTCGTATAAAATTTAATAATACAATAGTAAAATTCTGTGAACTGAAAGGATTTAACTGAAACATTTTATTATTAATCTCGTTTAAAATTTTGTTAGATTTTAATCACAAAAGTTGGCATTTGTTCGTGATCCGATTTATCCGAGCATTCATGATTTAAGCTCATTTATTGTACTTCAACATATAAGATTCCTGCCGTGGTATTCTTTAAAACTAGAGATGCGCCGAGTAACACTTTTGCCGAGTACCGAGTATTACTCGGTTCAATTTTTTTTTAACCGAGTACTCGGCCGAGTAACTCGGTTCTATCAAATTCCCAATTTCGCGCTCGTAAACAAGTACAAACGAGCGCAAGTTTATTTGTTTTTTGGCAAATGGTGGAAGGGGAACCAACCAAGGCATCTTAGTTTGCATTTATTAAATTTTAAATATTGATTATTTTTATTACTGTTCCTTTAATTTTGTCTCACTAGTACTCATGCATTAGCATAATTTTGATTCTATTACTTGAGGATGTCAAAGATTTCCCCAATCAGTACGTTTTGATTAACACTGTTGTTTCAATTATATCTACCTAAATATATTGCTTTCTTTAAACAAAGTATATTACTTTTTTGGTACTCGGTACTCGGCATTAGTATACCTAGTTACTCGGCCGAGTACCGAGTACCAAAAAACCCGCCGAGTACGCCGAGTACCGAGTATAAACCGAGTACTCGGCCCATCTCTAGTTAAAACACTGTACCGACTTGATAATATTTTTTTTCATGAAATACGAGTATTATAGTATCAAAAATTCCGTACTTAATTTTTACAAATACAATTTTAATTGGTAAGGTTTAAATCAAGCTTATGTAAACTCTACTTAATTAGTTCTAACAACTTGGTTAATTATGGAGGTAACTTTACTTTCACTTAGCCTAGCCAACTGTGTACGATAATGATCACTTTTGATACGACTACCAACGAATAATAAGAGATTTCAAATAAAAACAAGCGAAGCTGCGGGTGAAAAGGTAGAATATTAGTATGATGAATACTTTCCAGATACAATCAAAACTTTGTGATTCTTGTAAGGTGCTCGTTAGCAAAGTTTAGCTATATTCGTATTTTGTTCGTGAAAAGGTACCTATAGTCACGAATTTAAATGACTTACAAACTTCATATGCTAATGATATGACTATTGTAACAAAACAATGTTATCTAGTTCACGTAAGGTTTATATACAACCGGGCATATCTACCTATTTTCCGACCGAATGTAAAATCTACGTTATTTACCTATATCAAATAAAAAAACAGTTCTTACTGTATTATCAGAAGTAAATCTTTGTGTAAAACCGAAGGTTTTCGGCTATGATAACTGTTACGCCTCACTCCGCTTCCCATTTGTATATTTCTAAACTATTGGAATAAATCGCTTTAAATGCTTCGTACATCGACAGCTTGTTTAGGCGTTGTATTTTCTGGCCAAAATCATGCCAATTCTATCGCTGGAAATATACCGTTACCCGAAATGTATTTTGGTGTGCGGCGATCAATTCTACTTTGGCCCAGGGGAAATAACGTAATCTCTTCCCTGTATGACTTTGTATCGGTTATGAGGTAGAGGTGCGTATACGCCGCTTTTGACACGGTTAATTTTGTTTAAGTGCTTCCGGCTTTTTCCATCGACACGGTTTTATTTTTTGTATTAGCTATATCTATAAAACAAAATAAAAAGAGTAATGCTAGTAATATACCAAATAGCTTCGGCAAAATAAAATGATTCTCACGAGTACAATTTCAAAATGTTTAATAATACTTTGTTGTTTTACTTTTATCTTTCATCCTTGAATTTCAAAGTTTAAGATGAAACTAGAGCAGGACCACAAATTAAGTCAAGAATGTTCAAGACGTTTCTGCTTCAAAACTTCAACATCGAAATAAAATACATTCGTTTGAAACTTGCTAATAAAATAATAACACAGCCATCAAGCTTAACTTGTAATTATAATAAACGTCAAATAAAGATGTAGTTACTAATACAACTCGATTATTAATCGGTCAATATTGATAAAGCCAACATCGTCTTACAGTTCCACGATATCGCCTGGGAATTCTTCGTTGCCAAGTGTGTACGTCCCAATTCGTATCGATGTCAACTATAACATTAGTTACAAACTAGTTTACAATAATGGCTTGTAAATTATAGTTCAATTATGTTAAAATCTATCCCTTGGGCCCTTTAACAGTTTACCTCCGAGGAACGGGGCATTTACTTGAACCATTAAATAAGTATTACACGCAGACGGCGGTTTGATGTTTGAAACTGGATGTGGGGTTGTTCAAACACAAATATCGGGAAAACAACATACACAAGCTAACGAAAGTGAAACCTGGTGATTAAAATAAAAGAGATCAATGTAAGCTTCTTGAAAGTTTTTTTTTTGAATAGTAAGCCATTTCTTCACTGAAGTCTACATAAACCTTACATAATTTGATGAGGGTCTTCTAAAAGCTTTCAGCGTGTAAGAATTAGGCGGACTAGACATAATTTAATTTTTCGGTTTGTGTTTCTTTAAAGAACAAAGGCATGCTTTTAAGAATTATGTTTGTTTGTTGCAACACAGTTTTATTTACTTTTAATATGTTTATTTGTGATAATGTAAAATAAGTATGTAAAATTAAGTCTCATATAATACATGATGTTATACGTATTTTAATGGTCTGGTCCTCCGTTTTGATTTCAAATCGTAATTATAATAAAAAGCACATTAAAACCCGTAGCGTGACTAAGCAGATATACTGGGTGTAAAAAGACCGTTTCCGAAGCCTGAAACCATGCATTCTTGATCACATACATAACACTATTAAATTTAATATCATCGCGAAAGTTGATAGTAGAAATCCAAATTTGTACAATTATGTAAATACCCCGTTTTAGTTTCTGAAATCAGGCTTTTTACACCCCGAATATTAAAATATAAGTACATTAATGACGACCTTGCGTAGTTCTATTTGGAGATTTGTAATAGGTTCACTTCAAAATAGGTATGTCAAAAGTAAATAGACATACGTTGTATATTACACAATGTACGGGCTATTACGTGTCCCATGTTAGGAATCTAGTAGTTGCAAAGTAAAGAGGGGCACCCAGCAGCAAACTATGTAAATGAGTTGGAACAGGTTAATTTGCGTAACGTCGAATTAGAGAATAACAACAGCCTTCGGTTTTGATAAACAACCCTTAATTACATAGTCGGGACTGTAAAGTGGCGAACCACCTACACAGTTGAGGGAGATTTGAATTGAAATACAGCTTTGTAATAATATAGCAATAAGCAATTGTGTCGTATGTATAATATGCTCTTAGTGTATAGTAAAGTAAAACAAGTTGTCAAGAAAACTGCTGATGTTTTCTACTTGATATATATATCTCTCTATTAAGAAAACTCTATATAAACTTTTACTATGCAAACGCTTTAGTACCAATATTTTACGGTACTGAAAATTGAGATTCGATAAATCAAGTCATAGAAATCTGCACCACACCACAAAATGCTACCTTAAAATAAAAAAAAGCATCATTTTAATATTTGTACAAGCCATTGCTGTTAACAAATTAAGCCCGACCCTGAAAATCAAGCGAGATCAACATCCAGCGAGACACAGACACTAACGTCTCAATTATTTGCCAACTGTTTGCTCGTTTAGTGAGAAATGAATTTACTTTCTACTGTAGCCTAATTTACCATTATTGTTTCGTAACAAGATGTGCCTACAAGAGAACTTGATTGATTTAAAATGTGACAAAAACAATACCTGGAAATGTTTAGGACTGAAATCACCCGTTTGTGTACTACAGCACTGATCCAATTTAGCCAATATGTTATTTAAAAATGTAATAAAAAAGTTTTTTTTGTCTGAAACGAATCTACATATTACTTAGAACATGTACACTTTGCGTTTTTCGGAATTCTGATTTTGCATTAAAGTAAATGTGCAGTGGTGATCCTGTGGTAGTATTCTAATACAAAAAGCGTTTGACATAAATACCGCAAGTTTATAAAGGAACGCAATAAATTGATAAAGCCACTCCCACACAAAGAAGTAAGAGTTATTGGGTTACTTTTCGGTGTTGTGTTGTTATTTATCGCGCCGGTTTATTTCGCCATGATTCTTGTCGTCTCGTCATTGTGTGTGAGCTGCAATGGAATGAATTTTTGACGGACAAAAAATGAATTTTATTTTTGTATTGTCATCTGTTCGACTTTTGGAATTCCGCTTTATTATACTGAATTGTACGGCGTCACAAACAGGAAATTTTGTTGTTGTATAGATCATTTTCACACCTTTATTGGTGATCTTTTGGAAACCCTCATCTCATCATAAAAACCTTTCGAAGTGTTTTTAAAGGACGGCGTATTTTCAATAACGCTCGGTATTTATCAAAAATAACAATAATTAATCAAGATTAACATTAGGGATGTATCAACATTTTGAAAGTTAGTTTAACACATTAATTTTAGCTTACACAGTGTAGGCGACAAATATTAATAGTGCCTAGTAGCTACAAGCCCGGAGACTAGGTTATTTGTCGTCGCCGTCTGTCGAGCCGTGCCGTCATGATTAATGCGCCCTTCAAACAATGGTAGCAAGTCACTATGCAGCCTGAAGACATTTACACTAGACGAGGAGCAAGAAGCTGGGAGCATGATTACAATTATTAAATTGCTTTTTAACTATGGCATCGCATAAATGGCTTTTTAATCTGGCATTCCAGTGTTCTACAGATAGGTAACTTACTTCTTGAGTTCTTGAGACTTAATTTAATGCATTTAAACATTGAAATAAAAATTGATATACTAAGTCAATCATCATGATCCGTAAGACAAAGCCATTAATCAAATAAAGAGGGACAAAATTGTATTCATCCTTGCTACGTTAAACGTTAAACTATATAGAAAAAAAACTAGGTACCTACTAATGTAAGAAGTTTTAATTAATTCAAAACCTATTCCTTATCCAGGATATTCTCTAATCTCTGAATAGTTAGCGTAACTATAAAGTGTACGTAACCCCGCCGAGTCATTTCCATGTGGCGACAAAAACTTATGTAGATTATATTACTTGGTTGCGGCAGTCGTCAGTTAAACAAATGCACACGTCCACAAGGAGATTTATTCAACTAGGATTTGAATTAATTGCCCTACGACCAGTTGAAAAATAAAACAGCACTGATAACCAAGTTTTGTAGTGGAAAAGTTTAATTAAATTTTCAATTATAATCAACTTTTAGAGCTAAACGGCACTTTGTAGTTCACTAATGGATAATAATTGTTGGTCGGACAGAATATATGATGTTTTATGTGGATTTAAATTCAGGGGTTTCATTATTTATCACCTGCAATGATATGATAGTTCGCAGAGTAACAAATTAGCGTTAATTTATTTCAACTGCCCATAAATATACTGCAATTAACCATCAAAGTCGCATATTTTTACCTCTGCTATAAAAAAAAATCCCTTTTATTTTATTTTATTTTATTTACACAATAGTCAGTAGGGGAGAGGCCTTTGCTCAGTATTGGGATATTGTTGGCTCTGAATAAAAATAATAATAATAAAAAATAGTCAGTTAGTAAGTTTAATGTCGAGCGGAGATTAGCGAGTCCGCCAGCCGTTCGGGTGATTCCAAGATACGGCATCATTAAAACTCCTTGTATAAGATTACGGCGGGCGATAAGAAGGGCCAAATATAATGTTTCCTGTTATGACTATAAAAAAAACAAGATTTTGAGAGGAGTTTCAATATATTGTTGTGACCGCGGTACTAAAATAAAATGGTACGGGTAGTTCTGTGAAACTTGGTTATATGTAGGTATCAAATTTAAAGGAAAACAGAAATTCAATGAATATAAAAAAATGTTTTTTAGATTAGATTTAGAATAAATAAGAATTAATAATTTAAATTAGAATTGCAATAGCAATTTCCGAAAAACTTATTTTTTAATTAAATCCGACAATCAAGTTTTTTCTTGTAACTTTTTAAATACCGTTTGATGAAAGTCTTCGAGAGCATTTAGTAGAAAACCATTAACTTTTTATTGACGTCGTTAGGCGTTTTATCATCGTTTACTTTATTGAGCAAAAATTAACGTACAGACATTGAGTTGTAAAGTGCTTTTGTTGGATGCTGTTATCTTTCTATTTTAACTTAAGGTACACAAAGAATAGTTTGCTTGAAAAAATACGGTAGGAAGTGAAGTTACATCAGGCGAAATCAAGCGAATAATCGAACTAGGTCAGCCGACATGACGTCGAGGGGCACTCCGCTTTCATACAATTTAAGCATAAAAGAATAAAAAACCTATTTCAACGTTTAATCATCACCTTATATCCTTCGCAATAATTTATTATCCACAGTCAAAATTGACGGCTAATTTGCCTCTGCGCGTTAAATTATTGACGGAACTTTTTTTATTAACGCGGACGCAAAAATATGAATGATAATTAACATTTTCAGGGGAGAATTTGGGACAAAACACAAATTAAAACGCAAAATTGATTGGCAGTTATTGTCTGAAATTTGTAAATATCTTGGAATTGAAATATCAGTTTTGAAACTTTACCGGAAAGTAGATGATTCGAGATCAAATTACATATTGGTTTACAGTGAAGTGATTATTTGCAATAAAGCCATAATCTATCAATCAATATGATAATATCAATAACTAATGAGATGAACTCATTTGAACCGCTATTAGTGTAAAGTAGTTAATCTTCTTATTTTTCACGTCAAAGATAAAATTTTAAGCCAAGAAGGCGTATTGCAAGATTAAAGCAATTAAGACCTCGTGGGTTGCACGAAGATAAAACTTTCATACATGTAACTAGATTGTTAATTCCAAAATGGAAAATTTTCAGCCTGTAAAGTTTCCTCCCGCTCTGAGGCTTTAATTAAAAAGAAAAATGAAAACGACCGTTATCTGGATACCTACTATTTTTCTTTGTGGCTACTCGAGAATGGTTCATAAAATTTCTAAAGGGGGATTTGCTTGATTCATTAACTGAATTATTTCTTTCTAAACTTGGGTATTTAGTGAAAGGAACAATGCATTTGTTCATTTTATATTAACCCTTTGTTGGATATTGTTTTGTAACGCTATATTTGTAACTAATTGTTAAAATTATTGGGTCCGTGGGTTAAGCCCCCGGTGTGTGACGCCCCCGTGGTGGAAGCACCCGATTTTCAATTAAACTATAACAGCCGATTTCATCGGAATAAAAATTATTTCTCCTAGGTACAGTCGACGAAATAAGTATTTCTTAACAAAATAATATTATGTAACCTCATGTTTATTATTATTTTGGGTTATAAATCTGATTACGTATTTATTTATTACCTAACATAATATAAAATATTGATAATAGGTTGTTGTTGCAGTTTATTTCCTTAAACAACATTACCTATGTTTTACTTTTTTCGCACGAGCCGTCCGACCAAACCAGTTTGAGACAAAAGCCAGCCATTTCACTTTCTGTCTTTGCTTTTTACCTAACTCTGTCACGCAAAGGATTGGAAACAATATAATTCAGGTAAACGGACATAATTAACAATAGTAAATATAGCGATAGATAGATATGTCTATCCCTTTGGCACAGATGTCAAGTTATTGTTGCAATAATATACTGATAAGAAAGCTTAGTCGGTCATGTTATCTCAAAATGGCAAGTCCAGGTCCTTCGCGGAGCTTAGCACAAAATAATTACCAAATAATTTCAAATAGAAAAGGTGGAAGAACGTTATTACATGTCGGCTTTTCTTATAATTTTCACAGAAAAAATAAAAAATCGAGTGTGTGGACATGCGTCAATAAAAGACATAAAAAGTGTAATGGTTCCGTGAAATTAAGTGAAGAAGGTGACAATGTTCAAATGCAAAGGTGTCATAACCCTGAGTGCCTACCTAACTTATTGAAAAACAAAGTTAGAGTTGTTATGGACGAATTAAAAGAGGACGTTAAAACGAATTTCAGCTCCATACAACGAAATTTTGAAGCAAAAATTGGTGAATTACAGAGTACAGGTACAGGGTTTGAAAAATATATTCCAAAATACAACAATGTCAAGCAACAATTATACAACAGCCGAAACAAAGCCTTGAATGTAGATAAAACACAGTTTCATAATCCAGCAGAAGTCATTATACCTAAGATTTTTCGAAAATATTTATTGATTGATCACTGCGAGAACGGCAATAGAATTATCGTATTTGCATCAGCAGAGGCGTTAAAAGGCATCAAAAATATATTACACTGCTTCGGGGATGGTACCTTTGATTGCTGCCCAGGGCCATTTTACCAAATATTCACTATCCATGGAGATGTAGGGAGTGATGCACAAGAAACCAATGTTGTGCCTATATTTTACGCGCTACTAGTTAACAAGGAAAAGAGCACGTATGAAATGATGTTAAAAAAAATTAAAGAAGCTGTGCCGGACTTCAATCCTCGTAAATTCACTGTGGATTTTGAATCAGCTACAATGCTGGCAATACAGGAGGTATTTCCGTCGGTTGAAATACATGGGTGTAATGTTCACTTCCAAAGAGCCCTCTACAGAAAAGCAAAGTCTTTGGGATTATTAGAACATGAGGAGACCACATTATATGTAAAAAGATGCGCGAGTCTAGCTTTTCTTCCTAAAGAAGACGTAGAAGATGGTTGGCTTTCCATTATGGAGGACAGGTAACTTGAATTTTCCGATTAAATATTTACGACTCATAAGAATATTCTCATACGTAAAACAAGTGGACGCTTAGGTATATATATCATTATTTTTATTTTCAGTATTCCCGATGAAAAAGTCAACAAATTCAACGACTATTTTGTCGAACAATGGCTGGAGCCTCCGGAGATAATCGCCAAATGGTGTTGTTTCAAACTACGACATCGAACCACAAATTTAGTGGAGGCCTGGAATCAACGTCTTCAGTGCTATCTGGGCCGAAAACCATCTTTGTTATCATTTTTAGAAATGATAACAACTGACATTTCTACATATAGTACAGCACAAGCGAGGTAAAATACTTATATTACTTTACGCGATACAAATTAATTTATCTAATGCTACTTTAAGCTTTTTTTATATAGGTAATTTTAAAATTAATATATACGTACTTTCAGGTTACGGCGAAATGACGGTGGTATTAGCAAAAGGAAAAAATCTTCTATAATAAACGACAATATGATTGCCAAGCTGACACACAAATATGAAATGAAACAAATTTCAATTTTGGAGTTTTTGGAACAAATCCGTCCGTTTGTGCAAATGAAACAAAAATGTAAATAAAAAATATTGAAAATAATTACTTGTATTATAAGAATGATTTTGAATATTAATTGTTACATACATATATAGTTACATAATTGTAAATGTTAAACTGATCGTTATTAATGTTAATTAAGTAGATACGTCCTTATTTAGTGATTTTAAGAAGGTGCGAAGTTCAAATCGTCCTAATATTCAACTGTGATTTTTCTTTATAATCTGTGATTTTGCATGCCAATATAGCTATATTTTAAAGTTTATTTTAAGTACTAAGTTCAAATCGTCCTAATATTCAACTGTGATTTTTCTTTATAATCTGTGATTTTGCATGTCAACGTAGCTGTTATATTTTAAAGTTTTTTTTTTGTTGATTTTTATTTTATGTTTTTATTAATAAATATTTATTTTAAATAACTGAAACTTTGAATCATTTCATGCGGGTACTTATAAACATTTTTATAATAGGTTACACTTTACTCTCTGACTGTACTTTGGATAAAAATATTAAACTAATACACTTTATCCCATAAAAAAGAAATCGGGTGCTTCCACCACGGGGGCGTCACACACCGGGGGCTTAACCCACGGACCCAAATTATTAAAGCTATAAAAATATAAAAAGAAAACTAACAAAACATGTATTTTACAAATATCAAACTAAACAATACTAAATTAATAACACCTTTTTAAAAATCTTTTACCGTATGATAATGTTTTACAAAGCATTTTTGTGATAACACCCCTTTGTAAATGTAGCAGGTAATATTAGCAATGTGTTAGTTTAGTACGCTAGGCCATAGGTGAATTCTAATTTATACTGATGTTACTGTTTCGGGTGAATAAGTCCAGCTTAACTTTGGATGTGTTCCTTTGTGTGAGTGGCATATATACAGGGCGTCCCAAGACTACGGGACATCAAGGGAAAGTACCTTAAATATCGTAGATATTTTATTTTGCTGAAAGAAGACTTTATTTTATTTTTTAAACTTATTATTTCTGCATTTAAAGAATTTTTATTTTACTTCGGCAGTTTCTCGTATGTTTTTAATTTGATTAAAATGATTGATTTCACGCTGTTCCTTTCTTTTAAGATACTATGTTACTTAAGAAGAATTATTTATTACTTGTTATCTATTCTTTCGATTAGCATCATATAAATAGGGATTTTTTTTTCATATTTAAGTGGGTTAGATTCCCAGATAAAGCAAGTATGTTTTGGAAATTCTTTAAATGCAGAATTACTAAGTCTAAAAAATAAAATAAAGTCTTCTTTCGGCAAAATATCCTCTCTACGATATTTAAGGTACTTTCTCTTGATGTCCCGTAGAGTTGGGATGGGACGCCCTGTATAACAACATGTAACTTTGCTTTTGGATTCAGTCTTGCGTAGATATTGATACCTACAGAGCAGCATGCGCTAAAGGACGGTTGAACTATTTAAACCACTGGCCCTCTTTGTTAACAAGTTTCACTACATAACAGAGTAATTACATGTAAGTACTTAAACTGATGACAAATGCTTATAATCTTATCTTACTGGAGGTCAAATGTATGTAAATGTATGTAAATTAAAGTTAAATCGCTGTAACTGCTAAAAAGCGATCAATCAATAATAAAAATACTTCTGTTCTAATTAAAATGTTATTAATTTGTGGTTTAATAATTAAATATTTCTAGGTAAACAGTGTTTGCTGTTACAATGTAAACCCAGAATTTGTTGAAGGGTAAACCACAAAACGTTTCCACGAATTCGTAGGTACATAAGTTTACGTATATTTGTACCTGAAAATGTTCCAAGTTCCACGTACCTTGGTATGCTATTAGTCAATTAGTCGAAGTATTAGTGTTCTGTATGGCAGTGGATGCAAACGCGAGGCTGGTAGTGATAAACTCAATTGTAGCGACCGCGCCTGACTCCGAATGCCCCGTCGCTGCCAATAGATAGCAAATACGTGCCCACGTTGATTGGACTTGGCCACTGCCTTCTGTTCCCACAAGGCATTACTTATTTCACGTGAAGTCACTATACAGAACAATATAAATATGGTATATGGTAATAAAAAGCTGAGCTTTGATTGACGGTATTGATCTTCTCAAAAAAACAGAGGCGTGATTAAAAGTTTTTCTCCCAAACGCGTCAATGAAAAGTTACAAAAATATTATTGCCTGCTCGTAAAGTGAATCTTGAAGTTCAAAATCAACATTAACTTGAACGCTGACTCCGTACACAAGAGAACAGTATTGGAAAATGTTTGAAATCAAAAAGTGTAAAAAATGGATACCCAAAGGTATAAAAACCTAAACTAACCAATGCTAAATGAAATGTATGGAAACTAGTTAGCGTTTAAAAAAGACATTTTTCGAGAACGAAAACTGTATGTATACAGGGTGTGGCGTAATGAATACATAATATAGAAGAGCGCATTGCTGCGTTAAATAAATAAATTAAATCAAAAACTGCTTTAACATCAACATTTTATATCGAATTCACACTTAGATACAACTAGTGCAACTTGTCCACTACACAATTTTATTCGCCACTTAATTCCTGAAAGCACTATTCGACCCCGAGCAATCACCGCAGGCCCCATTGTCAAACAGAATCATTTAACTCTCCAACAATGACTTTCATTGAATTTTCCTTTGACATCGAGGAAATAAGATATTACTATTGTCAAGATGACGAGCAATAAAGCCTTCTATAATCTGGCCACCGAGAGATTGCGTTTGTGACACATGCCAGTAGTGTTGGGGTAAAAAATAATATTGACAAATATTTTTTCAATCAACATTAGTAAAAAAATTAGTTTATCTTATATCTATTTTACTTGTATAGCAAGAAACTCCAACTGCTGCCTTTTTTCAAAACAAATATTTAGGTCTACAATACAATAAGTACTAAAACTAAAAGTAGGTAATAAATACTTAAAATAATAGATATCGCGCTGGTATAAATTTAATCAGATTCCGATTCGCTTGAGGAGGTGCTATCATCATCTTCTCCAACATTTATAATTATGTTATTATCAATGATCGAATCAATTCTAATATCTCGATCAAAGTCTTTGGTAATAAGATTTTTTGTTTTTTCTACCGCCTTCGCCCAGTCTTCCTTCGTGATTTTTTAGCAAGCTTCTTTTAATAGAGCCATCATCTTTTTTGTGCTAAAAGGTGGGGACGTATTGCGACGGGCTGCATAACCCTTAATTTGAGCCCAAATTAATTCAATAGCATTGTATTGGCAATGATATGGTGGAAGTCTCAGCACCCGATGACCGTACTGCAGAGCTAATTCATCTATTTCATATCTAACATTTGCCGATTTATTTTCTTTCACTAACCGTAATAATTCTGCTTTAAGCATGTCCATATTTACGTCAATACCATGTTTTTGTAACCAAGCTACTAATTCTGCTTTTTTATTAGCTTGGGTAGGTGCCTTATCAATTTGCACTGAATGATAAGGGGCATTATCCATTATTATTACAGAAGGCTCTGCTAGGGCGGGTAACAGCATGCTTTGGAACCACTCTTTAAATGTAGCGGCATTCATTTCTTCGTGATAGTCGGTAGTGCTTTTCGACTCAAATGCCAATAAGCCGTTTTCTACAAAACCATATTTAGCTGAGCCCGCGTGACATATTATAAGTCGAGCACCTTTACCCATGGGTACTTTCGACGTTGACGCTTGTGTTTCATCCGTCCAAGAATAAGAAACTGAATGATTTGCATTAAGCCATGTCTCGTCAATGAAAACTACATTTTCCCAGTGAGTTATATTTTTTACTTTCCTTAAGAAACTTATCCGTTTCAGGATGATTTCATGGCGTTCTAACAAGATTTTTCTTCTATCAGTTTTTTTATACGAAAACCCAATATCTTTTAAGATTTTCGTTAAAGATGTTTTACCCCCGTTAAACAATCCAGCATCTCTCAAAGATGTCATTAGCTTCATTCTGTTAAGGTACTCATTTCTTGAATAATAACCATAAATATGATTCCTGATTGCATCCGCGTCAAAACTGTCAATATCTGTGACCGGTTTGGTTCTGCGTTTCTTCTTTGGAGTATGTAAAATATTGTCTGCCATACCAGTAGTGTCGAACTTTTCTTTATTAATGTTTGTAATTGTTCGTTTGCTAATTCCAAGCGCCTGAGAGACGCGTTCTTGCACTTGCTGGACTGGCACCAAGGGTCCGCCATTTTGCCTTTCTCGCTCAAAATATTCTTGCAGTTTTATGATTAATTCGCGTGTTTCACTTTTTATTGTTTGCCCACGTTTAGGCATTGTTATGCACGGAAAGAAAAATAGGTACAACAAAATCGAAATCCAAGTTAGCGCCAAGGTAAGTATAAAGAGCAGAAACAGTCCAGTAGAGAAAAGCCGAGTAATAAGAAAAGCAAAAATAAACACTAGATCATTGATATATTACTCTCTAGATGGAGTGTTGCATCCAAAACGTCACTCCAAAAGCGGCGCAAATTTTTATGAATGTGTGCGTGACGCGCGTATAACACTATTCAAAATTGTACATGTGCACGTCAAAGGGATACCAAGTTATAAAATTAAATTTCACAAGTTACCTATGCAAATTTTATTTATCAAGAATAAAAAAATATAAAATAAAACATTTTTTTCTAGTAATTAATACACTAACATACAGAGACAAGCGTCAAAAATGCGATAGTTTAATAAAACTGTTTAAGTGCAGTACTGACGTGGCCTTAACACTTTGCCACGTCCTACTAATATTATTTCATACTAATATTACAAATGTGGAAATTTATGTTTGGATATTTATTTATTAGTTTCGTTAAAAATACGGTTAAACTAGGCATAATGAAGAAGATGTCAAAATTCCGCTTTTAAAAAAATATATAATTATAATTATTTTACGTGCTTAAAAAAACCGCAAAATTTTATTTTTTTCCTACAAAAGAAGTTGGCAACTCCAGAACATTTCAAAACATTTTTTCTATTCGAAAACTAATGTAATGTTTTCTAGTATTTTACTACAAAATCATGATTAAATGCTTAAACTAACCGAAATAACGATAAGCCAGGGATATTGGTAATGTTTCTTGAACTATTACGGCAACCTTTGAACGCGCATTTAGGCATTGCTGTCTTTTTTCCTAGAGAACCTCTCTGCTTGACGGACCAAATGACACTAACGTAGGATGTACGTATAAATTGGATTTGGTAGCTTATTTTTTGCGCCGCTTTTGAGTGTCGGACTTGGTATCTAGAGAGTAATATATCAATGCACTAGATAATGTGATCTACGCGCACGAAACGACAACCGAAATACCCAAAAGTCCTGACGCCCAATGTCACGCTATTAGGGTTGACATTTTTCCATAAATTCTTCTTTCATACTAAATAGTTTCTTTTTTGAAGTTGTAAATACTGGAAAAAGGAACGCGGGCCTCCGAGCATTACGCGACTGGGACTCGAACCCAGGACCTTTGGATGACCGGTCCAATGCTCTTCCAACTGACGATCCTGGGTTCGACGCCTGGCGGAAACTCCTCTCATTGATAGAATAACGTCAACTATATGACGAAAGCACATAGATACTGGAAGAAATTTCGATGGGTCAACGTAGCGGCGTGGTAGCTCAGTTGGAAGAGCATTGGACCGGTCATCCAAAGGTCCTGGGTTCGAGTCCCAGTCGCGTAATGCTCGGAGGCCCGCGTTCCTCTTTCCAGTATTTACAACTTCAAAAATTAATAAATTAGCATTTATAATGCAAAATTTAAAGTCAAATCTAAATAGTTTCTTTTATAGTATTAATGAAAAACTTTTAATTTTTAAAATAGAGTGATTGATAGCTTTAAAAACATCATTGATAAATCATTTTTCAATCAACAGAAAAAAAACTTGCTTATCTTATTTATATTTTATTTATAATATAAAAATAGTTTTATGTTGTTACGAGTTAAAATCTAGGTAAAATAATAAAAAACAAAATCGAAACAGTATTGTTTTATTGTAGGAACGTAAATAATTAGATTAAAGACTAGTGGCCGCTCGCGACTCCGTTCGCGTAGAAGTCGGTTTCCCGTGGGAATGCGAAGTTTTCCCGCGGTAAAAAGGTCCCTTTATTCTTTCATACTTATATTTTTGGTTCCTAGAACCGCTTTCCCTGCTCACGCAACGGAAGCCCTCAAGGATAAATAATTTTCCCCGTTTTTTTCCCATTTTCCATTATTTCTTCGCTCCTAATAGTTGCAGCGTGATGTTATATAGCCTAAAGCCTGCCTGGATAAATGGTCTATCCAACACAAAAATAATTTTTAAATTCGAACCAGTAGTTCCTGAGATTAGTGCGTTCAAACAAACAAACAAACAAACTCTTCAGCTTTATAATATTAGTATAGATACTTGTATAACGTTAATTTTGAAGCTAAGCCCAAGGTCGAAAAGAACTAGCAAGAAAATCCAACTGCTGCCTTTTTACAAACGAAACTCAAAAGCATTGTATTGGCAATAATATGGTATAAGTCTCAGCACCCGATGACCGTACTGCTGAGCCAATTCATCTATTTCATATCGAACATTTGCCGATTTATTTTCTTTCACTAACCGCAATAGTTATGCTTCAAGCATATCCATATTTACGTCGATATCATGTTTTTATAACCAAGCTACTTATTCTGCTTTTTTATTAGAAATTGATTGATAACTTTAAAATTGACTGATATTTTTAGCACATCCCTACGAAAATATGATGTTGTTTACATTTTTAAAAATACATATTTTATCAGTAATTATTACCCTTACAGTAAGCCATCAGTTATAAAATTTAAAATCAGTGTGTTTTAATATCATTTTATTGCTTATTATTTGTTTGTAGGGTCAAAATAGACGACTTTTTTTTTGTTTGTTTTCGTAGACGGCCTGTCAAAGTTACCTCGTTATGTCAAACACAATGTGTCAGGAACGCATTCTCTCGGTGGCCGGACAATAGGGTTACTAGTACCTAGGCGCGTTGTAGCGGTCATTGATCGTTTGAACTCTTTGACAAAAATGTATGTGACAGGTGTATTAAAGACACATCAGACAATAGGAATTACAGTTCAAAGAACTTTGTTGAAGAAAAAAACGTCTGTCATTAACTAGTATTTTATATAAGGCTGTATGAGGGCTTGTTCTAAAATGTTACGTAGAAACGCTAATAAAATACCTACGCTAGTATAATTAAAAGAAAATACTCGTAGTTGAATAAAATAGGTTCTAAGCAAAGTGTCGTTAACGTCAGAAACAATTCCAATTAATGTATTCGCCGGAAAAATACTCACAGTGTGCCCTTGTACGCGTATTTTCTTTAGTTCTTAAATTATTATAACTAATATTTGAACTATTTCTTAAACGACCGTTAAATAGAAATGCTACTAATATTATAAACGTATGTGAGTATGTATGGGTGTGTGGATGTTTGTTACTCTTTCACATGAAAACTTCTGGATGGATTTTGATAAAATTTTACAGTAACATAGATTATACATCAGAATAACATATGGGGTACTTTTTACCGCGGGAAAACTCATTCCCACGGGAAACCGACTTCCACGCGTACGGAGTCGCGGGCGGCCACTAGTAACCAATAAATGCTAAAGCCATAATAAACTGGAATTTTATTAAGTAATTTAGGTAATCTGTATATAAAGAAACGTTTTTTGTACAAGATAGGGACGCAACTAAATTAGATAAAAGGTTCGACTGCCTTAAAAGTAATGGGTGAAAGGATGATGTTAATAAAGCTAGTCGGAATGTCGGTCGTATTATTGGAGATGCGTAGGTGGGTACAGATAGACTAACAAGAAAAACGTTTTTTTTGTGTTTAAACTTAAGTCAGAAATTAACATAGGCAATGAAATTAACTATTACAAAGGCTTTGCAGCGGAAGAAAGTATTTAAAACATTTGTATATCGAAACGATTTATTTTTAATTATAAAAAAAATATGTTAATATTTAGTGAAATACAACCATTATATACAAATAGGTCAGTACTAGATCGTACTAACTTATTAATGTACTAGTGGCCGCCCGCGACTCCGTTCGCGTGGAAGTCGGTTTCCCGTGGGAATGAGAAGTTTTCCCGCGGTAAAAAGTACCCTATGTCCTTTCCCAAGTTCAGTTCTTTCTTCATACCAAATTTCATCAAAATCGGTTCAGTGGTTTAGGCGTGAAAGCGTAACAGATAGACAGACAGACAGAGTTACTTTCGCATTTATAATATTACTAGTGGCCGCCCGCGACTCCGTTCGCGTGGAAGTCGGTTTCCCGTGGGAATAAGAAGTTTTCCCGCGGTAAAAAGTACCCTATGTCCTTTCCCAAGTTCAGTTCTTTCTTCATACCAAATTTCAACAAAATCGGTTCAGTGGTTTAGGCGTGAAAGCGAAGCGTAACAGACAGACAGACAGACAGACAGACAGACAGACAGACAGACAGACAGACAGAGTTACTTTCGCATTTATAATATTAGTAGGGATAGTAGGGATTAGTAGGGATTTGGTAAAACCACAACACTATTTGAAGCATATAAAAGTAGTTAATATTTTATTTTCTCCAACTGTAGTAAAAACACACAACATATAATCTATTAAGGTCACTAGATGCAGGCTTTTGACAACAGAACCGTGTAATTCGCTTATTGTCGTCCCCAACGTTCCATACAATTGTGGTGTATCTGTACTTTGATTCGATCTGAAGCCTCATCGAAGGAGAAAAACCCGCGTCGAGGACGCGCGCTGACTTCTAATTAACTTGCCCATCGAACATTCTAGATAGACACTTGTGATCTGCTTCTAACAAGTAGGAACCAGAAGTAACGACCTACAATACAGATCTTTTTGAACATGTCTAAACCAATTACGAGCTAATTACGATGAAAAAAATCATTTTACATATGAAAGTAAAAACAATGACTGTACAGTAAAATATCAATGCCGTTTTAAAATTCGAGCATTATAGATGCTGCAGACAAGTTTATTACTTACTTTATTAATGTTCAAATGAACCGCAACCTTCGTGGTTATTTACTACTTACACCATTACTCATAAAACTGTAGCACCTACTTCTGCAGTTATTAATGAAATTATTTTGTTACAACCCTACAGTAGAATTTTTACCTCATCTTTAACTTTAATTAGTGAAAAATAAGGCTACTTACCACTTGTAAGTGAACACTTGTAAACACTTTCGCCGGTGCGAAGTCACTTTGTAAATATCACTTAGTGGTGAGTCGCGTAGCACTTCGTAGTAGAGTGTGGTGCTACGTGCTACGCGTGTAGTCTGCTACGCCGCTCAGACTCTACTGACGGACGGCCACTCGACGCTTGCATCGTTTTTGAGACGATGAGCTTGAAAACCTTAGCTTTTTAGTTACTTTTTACATGATTTTACATCATCGTTAATCATTGTGCAAAACGTTGTTGTTCTTATACGTAACATTATTTTAATAATTACGTTATCTTTAATTTATCGCTTGCTTTTTGAAGTTTGCACATATAGGCGGTTCCTTTTTATTGCAAAAGTATGAAAATATGATAAAATATGAAGTAAAATGTCGGTAAACTTTTACATACGATACTGTCTCTAAAACTATAAAACATATTTGGCGAAATCTTGTTCCGCGGCTCCCAGCCTTAATATTTTTCACCTACACTGCAATTTTTATAGGTGTTCTTATTTTATTTAATAAAAAACTTAACAGACATTTTATATGTGTTCTTGTCTCTAATAATTATTTTCAATATTTCTTTGGTAAAAGAAATTGCCGTAGATTCGAACTTTCAGAATTGTATTTCTCAGAAAACTTGATTATTTGGTGCTTCAATCACAGTACGTGACGTATTTTATTCGTTTTTAACCATTACATATTAAAAAAAGATTAACTATATTTAAAAAAATATATTTTAAAGCATCTTCAATTCAATGTTAAGTAATCGAAAATTGACATTAAAAACTTGTGATTTATGCAGCCGATTGTCAATTCTTTAGTGTTATTTTCGCACTATTTGTTCGAAATAAGGTAAGCGCTCCTAGGTTAGGATATAATTCTTGTAATGGTTAAAAATTTTGACTCTAAAAAACTCAGTGCTTAGTACCTTTTTACTCTTTCATTCGATTAGTTCGGCGTGCTACTACACCGAAACCAACTTTCTAAGTTATTTTCCATAAAATCTTTACCTTATAACTAGCTTGTTTCCCCTCTGCCTTGTATTTCCAAGTTCGTTTGTACAAAAACAGTGCGAAAGAGTGAAAATTAAATTACTAGGTTGTTTATCTTGAGGAAGGTGAGTGGCGAGTGGTCCCTTGGCCCTCTTTCGGCCCTCCGTGAGGGCAAGTAAACACTCCTCCTCAATTGTTTGACTATTTCGATAGGTCAGGTTACTTACGAAGAGAATAATGGCGAAACATCTAACGAGAGGCAAGTGTTGAATTCTAACAAAAGGTTCGGGGAAATATTTTATTAATATACAAAAATGTTATTTCTTTTCTCTTTTTATTAACGTTTTTATTTGAGTGAAGTATTTTATTAAGATATACAAACTTGAGTGGATGTAACGACTTTATTTAGTTTATATGCTGGTTTGTTATATACAGGGTGTTTGGAGGTTGAGTAGCCAAATAAAAATGGTGGATAGGTGAGGTTATTAGCTATTTACTTCCACTTATTAAATTTCATTTTGGTTCAAGTTTTAGAATTTATTCGATTTTTAAGATTTTCTTAAGAAAATCCCCGATTTTGTCATTAAAAGTCCAATATAATTTTTATTTACTGTCGGAACCAAACGAAAATAGTTTTAATTTAAAGCCTAATACGGTTTTATTCAGATGAAATCATAAATTAACACAAATCATGTCATATAAAGTTGCAGTGGGTTCATAAACTTCGCGGAACCAGTGGGAAAAAAATGTTCAGTCAACCTTGCTACGAAAAAAATTTAAAAAATATGAGAGTTTGAAAATTTCATTTGCTTTTAAAAACTTCTACATTTAATACACTTTATAATGATATGCTACATGTAACATAAATAATTAGAAATCTCAACAGAAATAGTAAGTTAGTCCTCAAAGACGACTGGTAAGGAAGGTACAAACCCGTTAAACTGCGTATGTAGTTAAAAACTTCGGTCTCATTCTAACAAAGCTATGCCTATTGGGTTATCTTTTTTGTCACTAGGCAACACTTATCTTGTTTGCGACCTCATGTATAAAAAAATGTTTTTATTTTCTGACTGAAGATTGTTGTTGGCCCATATGAAAACTTTATAGCGTCACCGAACTATGCGACCACTAAGGCCACCTAGTTGGATTCAGACCTCAGTTCAGGGCGTCTCGATCATTTCCACTACACTGTTTCCCTTAGGGGCCTCTCTCTGAGAAGACCCAGCAAGAAACTCAACGGGGGTCGGATCTGATAGTCGAGGAAACCGGATGTTGAATGCCGCACCTGCTGGTTGGAGCGGTGTATTTATAGGGAAGATTTAAAGCTATTACCACTATCGTGTCCACCGGGCCGGCGCGGCAGCGGGCGCGGGCTGGAGGAAGCAGATTGTTTCTTACGGTAATCTTTTGACGTTTGACGTTCGTTTGACGATTGTGATTGGTCGCCTCTTGCGAGGGTCGCAAAGAGCGGATGGTTGGGGTGGTGAGGGGCGGAGTAAAAGAAACTCCTAGATTCAGTCTCCGTGAACCGGTTCTACATGACTTGGAGCTGGTGAAATGATATTTGCTTGCATGCAAAAAGACCACGCTACCGTTGGCTATGACTAGACAGACGAAAGTCAGATAGATAATAGCTTTTTTTCAAGTGACATCTTTCACCAGCAAATTAAAAAAAAACAAAAAAAAATTGTGAAATGAGATTTTCTTGCATGCGCAAAGGCCACGCTACCGTTGGTAATGACTTTTTTCAAGCAACATTTTACTCCGTCTGTAGAAAAGTGTAGGTCACCGAGAATCTGCGCTGAGCGGAGTTAAACATGTGAAATAGTAGAATCCTCTTCGTTTCGAGGCAAGAAAAGTGAAGAGGGAGTCGAATGAGATAACACAATAGGCATAGTTTTGTAAGAGTGAGAGAGAAAAGTTTTTAACTACATACGTAGTTTAACGGGTTTGTACCTTCCTTACCAGGCATCTTTGAGGATTAACTTACTATTTCTGTTGAGATTTCTAATTATTTATGTTACATGTGGCATATCATTATAATGTGTATTAAATGTAGAAGTTTTTAAAAGCAAATGAAATCTTGAAACTCTCATATTATTATTTTTTTTTCATAGCAAAGTTGACTGAACATTTTTTTCCCACTGGTTCCGCGAAGTTTATGAACCCACTGTAACTTTATTTGAGATGATTTGTATTAATTTATGATTTCATCTGAATAAAACAGTATTAGGCTTTAAATTAAAACTATTTTCGTTTGGTTCCGACAGTAAATAAAAATTATATTGGACTTTTAATGACAAAATCGGGGATTTTCTTGAGAAAATCTTAAAAATCGAATAAATTCTAAAACTTGAACCAAAATAAAATTTAATAAGTGGAAGTAAATAGCTAATAGCCTCACCTATCCACCATTTTCATTTGGCTACTCAACCTCCAAACACCCTGTATATTTTGATAACATAGTATAATATATACATTTAATAGTACTTTTAATTTCTAAGTTACTATGTCGTGGTTATGCTTATACTATAACTAATGGACAGAACATCAGCATGACTTTGCCTCAGGGGGAGGTAAATATCATTATTACTGGTATACAATTTGTATGTGTCAATTAAATATTCATGTCAAGTGCATTATTTTTTCTAAAATAATCTAGGTAAGTATTATAAGTTTAGTGCAAGGGTTATAAACATCTTGCTTAATACTGTTTTTCTAGAACCTATGTTTTTCCTCATCTACCCCTTGGATTCGTTAAGACCGTCTCCAAAATAAAGTGTGAACCTTTTATAAAAGGGTTTTATCGGATGTCCTAACTATAAGACTTTATGTGATAGCAAATACGATTGACCTCTGCGGCACTGGGGCTCTTAAGACGTCAATCTGCCCAAGACTGAAGCAAATACTAGATGGAACTGGTTCTATATCGCCTACACTTATCTCTTACACGAACAAACATACAGCCAGTAACTTTATCTATTTGCCGCTACAGATACATGTATATGTTAATGTATAACAACGTAGACAACCGAGTCGGAAGTTTCTTGTACACCCTGTATTCAGCCGAGTAACTTCTATTCACTGGGCAACGTGTCAAAATACTAGTCTATTTGTGCTCTGAAAAGTTCAGACCAACTAAAGCGATGCATCAATAGAATTGTGCTGTTTCAACAGTTGAATGCATCGTTTATTCAAGGGGATGGAAGTAAAAGATAAAAAATCAACAGGTTTGGTTAATATATTCGGTTAGATCAAATTAGAAAAATTATAGTTGAAATACTCGGTTTCAACATTGAAGAATCAACGAGCGACAAAGAAAATATCCCTTTGCGAGTGCTTAATGAATCTTATTCAATCGCATAGATATATAAAATGTAATCAATATTTGAAATAAAAACGTAAACAATCTAATTATAAACTAAACAAATCAGTAGAACCTGCCAAGTCGGACATAAAGACGTATCGTCTACCCTTAGTTTAACATATGAAATTGAGATTTTTTATTAGTAGGTATAGTAAATGTACTTGCTCGTTATCATAGATAACCGACTCAAGTCTTAAAAGTCATTGCCAGCTAAAACCCAATAAAAGATGAGCCATCCTGCCATTTTATGTCTTCTTTAGGTAAACGACTTCAAGTTATCTGCTGTTCCTGCTTGCTAAGCATTATGAAGTGTTAAGAACTGTCCTTATTACATTTGTAAATTTTAATGTATGTTTATGATGAATCAAAGTTCAAAGGTACTAAATGTTCATGGTATTGGACACAAGATTAGGTATTACTCTTATTGAAAAATTTGTCTCTACAAAAGATGTTCTACAAAAATAAATAAATATTGTATTAAACGATATATTTAGCCTAACAGATTCCAAGCTTTCAGTATGTTTGTCGTGTAATAATAAATCAGTACTCGCCGGTTTTGTTATGCCAACATACCATTCTTCATGACATAAACGTAGTATTATTCTAATGGAAATTAATGGAATACTTTTACCATTATTTATCTTCTTATAAATAGTATTGGTATAAGAACTGACAACAACTAAAAAGTAGGTTCTGTAGCGGTATTAATGTTTGTTTGGAATAATAGCGTTCTTGTTAAATTTGTGGGAGAGAACACAGATAGTGCAGGTGTTTGAAATCTCATGAGGGCGGTGTATTCAATAGGTGTTTCTAAGAAGAGGGAATATTTGTATCTATATCACGGTTAAAATAGGTTTTATACAAGCAATTCGGACTATGTGTAGACATTAACCGTTTAAAAGCTTAAAAATAGATTATAAATTTAGAAAAAAGAAAATTCTGAATATTCACATTTTAAGAGCTCTGCCTCATTAAGACGCCATGGCGACGTCGCCAGCGGCGCTGGCCTGGCTACTTCTGGCATCCGAAGGATGCCAAGTCGAGTGGCCATGGCGTCTAGACAGTCAGTTCGTTTACGTCGTCAGGAATGGATGTAGAAGAAATCGCACTTCTTTGTTATCTACGTCGTAGAAAAATAGAAAAAGCCGAAGTGGTAGGTATTTTTTTTAAACTGTTTGGAGATTTACGAAAATATCCTGCAAAATTTTTCAATTACACGAGAATGTCAATAGCATCTTTTGACGAATTATTGAACTTATGTAGAAATGATTTAACTAAACAAGATACGATTTTTAGAAAATCGATAAGTCCGGAAGAAAAACTAAGCCGCCAGAGTATCCAGAAGCCACGTAGAGAACTGTAGCTCGTGGCCACGCTTCCAATTTGGTGACGTTGCCAAACCGTCGCCAAGTGAGTTAGGTACCATACATTTCAATATTAACTGCTTGGATACGTAGCCGGCGACGTCACCATGGCGTCTTAATGAGGCAGAGCTCTTAATCTTCTCGTAAAAGTATACAATCTTATAATTTACGAATAATCGACCATTATTTTCTATGTATAAATATTTTGAACTACCGTGTTCTTCTACGATGTCCGAAAGAAGATTTTGGGCAGAAAATGCTAAGTATTTTAATTTTTCTATAGAATTTTGGAATATAAAAATTGCCGACTACACACATACTTAGATATTATACAAAGACAAACACAAGTGCTCTAGGGACCAGGGAACTGTAAATTAAAGAGACAATATCTTTATACTGTTTATTTCGAGTTAATTACCATAGAATTACAACATCATCCATCTTGAAGTAAGCCATTTATTTTCACGTACTGACATTTGAACATACTTTTTCAATTTGAAACTCGTTCGCGTACAAAGGAGGTCTGTCAAAGACGTAAGTACTGATGAGTCAATAAAGCACCTTCTCGTATATAAAGCTGTATAACTGTATAATTTGCCACTAATATTTATTACACCAATAGCTAATAAAGTGTCCATGTTCGTTACAAATTAATGAATCAAAATGTAATATGCGAGTTCTATGAATTTTATATATAGAGTTAATTTAGATTTAGCCGTTGATTAATGTTTGATCATCAGTAAAATGAGAATCAGTTACTGGACGGATCTATGGACAGAAGCTAGTTAAATTTTGAATCAAAGGTTATACATACCGTGCCAAAATGCTAATGAAATAAAATAAAATGTTAGTGAATAATAATCTATGTTTGAGTGTCAAAAAATAAAATGCCTTTACAAATTAAACCATTAAGATCTAGAACTTTCGCGACATGAAACTAGGTATAAAGTTTCATGTCGCAACAGTGGTCTATGTGATACCAATTTCTTTATTAAAAATGGCAAAAATAAAAATTTGTCAACTTTCATTCTTTATTAAAAATGGCATATGTTTTTATCGTCGAAATAATTTTAAATAGCCATGGTATTAAGAAAAATTAGTCTAAGATCCCGCTATAGAACGACCTTCACCGAGCTGGTTAATGGATGAAAGAAGTTTTTCATCAAATAAATATGTCAAAAAATATGGCGAATGGGTTGTCTAAAAAAATTCAGTCCAGAATATGATATATTATCAATTAAAAAATAAATCCTTTGGTTTTTAAATTACACTGGCTTGGTTAATGAACAAATTTCATTCCAATCGAAAATATGAAGCCTTTAGAAAATACAAACGTTAGGTTGACTTTTTATTTCCCGTCACAACTCTTGGGTAGGCAGGTATAAACACGTAAATTGATATTTGTAACTATAGCCTCATTTACACGATACCATTTTCTTGCCTGTAGCGTACAATTATGTTGAAGCAATACTTGAATTGCAGCGTATAAACAACATGCCATATTCTTTCTCTACTAGGCAAGTTTTGCTTTCAAGAATGTTCTCGGTTTAAACTGTACATACAATATTTTCTTGTGCAATACTTGTATTCAAAAGTTTTCTCACTTGACTTTGATAGTCATTTTATCCGAAGACGTCAAACACTTGAATGAAAATATTCGTCTGAGCAAATACGGTCAATTCTTGAAGCAACGTGCCAGTAAATGGAACAGGAACGTTCAAGTCGATGTTTAGACAAGACGATTCTTGAAAGCGATAATCTCCTTACCATTATTGTATCAATGTAAACAAAACACGCTGGCAATTATTTCTTTTCAAGATTTGCATTCAATAATGGCGTTCAACTTTATAAATAATATCCACGTGTAAACAGTTGCTTACAATTATTGAAATGCAAATATTGCGCTTCCACTATTGTATTCAATTATTGCTATTGAACGTGCAAGAAAATGGTATCGTGTAAATGAGGCTTTACACCGGTCTGACGGAAAATAAATAGTCAACCTAACGTTTGTATATTCTATAGGCTTCATATTTTCTATTGGAATAGAATTTGTTAATGAATCAAGCCAAAGTAAAAAAAAAAATTAAAAATGTTTTGGACTGAAATCTTGTAGACAACCTATTCGCAATATATTTTTTGTCATATTTTATTTGTTAAAAAATATCTTTCATCCATTTACCAGCTCGATGAAGGTCGATCTATAGCGGGATCCTATACTAAATTATGTTGTTTTTCAATAAAACAGTTGTTTACTATGATCTTTGTCCATCGTGCTATGAAACATTAATAAATACGTAAACGCGAAATGGTCCGTTAAATAAGTCTCCTTGATAACCATAACATTATTTAAATTTAATTTTAATTATAAAACGAACCACGTTTTTGGCTATCTAACGAGTAGCTCCTAAATTGGAGATTACCATTAAATATATTTTTTAATAAACATCCATTGTTGTCATTTGCTGTCGTTATAAAAATATTTGTTTAATTCAAACGAGTCGCTACCATTCTCACCAAGGGTGGGCTGGTTGAATGCTATTTTAAACGGACTGTAATGCTTCTATTATGATTATATTTTAATCAGTACTTTTTACGTTCATATTGGCAGTTTCTCTCTGCTCACGGCATTTGCAATGTCGAAACGAACGAAATATACATTAAAACACACATTATAAATTTATTCCCAGCTTATATTTATTACAGCCTTATTAATAAATCCAACTTTAACCCAATTTAAAAACCATTACTTAAAATACGCCTTATAATAATTATACCTAAGTGAAACAATACTGCGTTAATTCCTTTCATTATGTAAATAATTATGTAGGTAATAATATCAAAGGACTATTATTGCAGGGCTCTCAAAGGAACCGATAAAATTGTTCAACAATATGGCATAACAACAATCAGCTTTGTGTTCGTAAGTTAATGTTAAGATTAGGTACACAACAACTATCTTAATCAAGTAAGCTATAAATCACGCAAAGGTTCTGCAATATATCATGAAATAAAGACCGGGGTCACAATAGGGCCCCAGCTAAGTTCACTTTTGACGCAAGTGTTCAATCTTAAAGTTATGTGTGTATACACGAGTATACGTCGTAGGAAATAACTTAGGATGTGATAAATTACACTTATAACTTTCTCATTATTCATGATCCGATTTTCTATTCTCGAAAAGCTGATTGGATAAAAAAAAATTGACATAACACTAGCTCCAGTTAATTAGATATTTAATTTAGATAGGTATTTCTTTGCTGTAATCAAATTATTTATTCATTGCTGTAAAATTTTTTATACTAATTTTTTGTAGTTTTAGCACTGGTAAGTTAATGTTTTAGTCTTCTAGACTTTCAACCATTCAAGAGCTTTATATCTTTTTAATTACTAATTCCATTTGAATCAGTATTTTATAGAAAAAGATCATCAACTCATATTTCTATCGGTTTGGAATCTTGATTAAATCTCTAACACTTCACTTAAAATGTCGTTAATCATGTTTATCTGACAGAATCGCTTTAAGTCATAATGTTGGTCGCTTCATGTTTGGCGGCGTGGGAGAAGATTCTATTATTTGTGGGCAGAACGATAAATTATTAAACTTTAACACTATAATGGCATTTTAAATAGCTGAAAGCTAGGGAAAGTACGGTAAGTTTTTACATTTTGAACGTTGAGACTTGAGATGTATTGAGTTAATATTGTTTACTTGGTTTTGTATACCTAAGATAACTTTTTAATTTCTTGAACAGTATGTTAAGCTTTTTGGCTACAGATTTTAAATGCATATTTCGTACACATTTTTTTTTTCAATACAACACAATGACTGTTCATAAATATGCGTATCCATTCATGTAAGTAACAAATCAGAGTTGATTTGACGATTCGTGTGGGTAGCGAAAACAATGCCTTCACAGATTATCAAACGAAATTGACAGCGATTGTCAAAGTTTCACCCACTGTATCGGGGCCATGTGGGCATCATTGCCAATCAATACTGAATACATTACATTATTTACACCGTATCAGTCGGCATTTGTGACGTTTCGCTGCGTCGGAAGTTATGAGAAATTGTTATGTTGTGTTAGATAAGAAATATGAGATGCCTTTTCAATAAAAGCATTCTGATCGAGCTTAGATTCAACCCAATCATATCGTATTTTTAATAATAATAATATGAATAAAATAAATTTCTAATTTATTTATTCAAATAGAATTGTTTAATCATTATAATGAATACCAGTAAATTATTATCTCCAAATAACAGAAATACATTTGTCAACCTTCATTCCGGATTTAAAAGGATTTAAATGTTCGAAATCGTTTTACGTATAGACAGTTCGGCTTATCGTTGTATGTATAATGACTTAGTAATAAAGCTTTGTGGAAATCTGAAATTAACGAACTCACATTTGTAGAAATAATCAAAATAAACATACGCAATATCATCGTCTAAAATAATGATTTGAATTTCATACGAAATACGTGAAGGTAAACAAAACTAATTTTGCGTGTATAATTAAACATATAATTCACAATTTCGTACAGTAATAATCGCCAACATTTATTTATATTCGTGTATTATAAAGATGCACGAACCGAGTGTGTTTTTACGGTTTGCTTACCTAATTCAATTATCTTCTTACGACGGTGACTGAAGGCATCGTAAAATTTCCATCTTTCATCGTGCCACCTGTTCACCACGTTTACTATTCACAAGGTAATTCTTAGAGTCATCATTTTACATATACCATTTTTGCTACTTGATAAGAAAGTTAATAAATTCTACATTAGGTAAAATAAATCTTTCAAATATTAATTTCTTAATTCCTAGAAGTTAGACAAAACATTTTATATATTCAGGGCCGGATCTAGGGGGGGGCAAGCCGGGGCCCATGCCCCGGGCGGCACGCTCAGGGGGCGGCCAAATTCATTACTTACAAAAAAATAACATAATAATACCTACTAAATTTTGACCACGGAATAAATAAAAGTTCAATTACAGAACTTTCACTCTTATTTTACTGTGGCCATATCAACTAGACCGATACTCAGGGACAGCACATGGAACATGTGACGTATTATTCGTGTGGCGCCTCTTTAGGCGTATTTCAAAATGCGCACCCGTTCGCGCGCAGGAACGGAAATTATGACAAGGTCATAGATTAATTTGCTGAACAAAAAGCTCGAAAAGTAAATTTTAATTCATAATAATTGCAATTGAATACACCAATTTTATTTTTATTTTTACTATATAACTTTTTATTTTTAATCCTATCCTGTGCAGTGTATAAAATATACAGGGTGTTTGGTGGGTGAGTGCTAGTAACTATTTACTTCAACTTATTATATTGCATTTTGGTTCACGTTTAAGAATTTACAACATTTTTAAGATTTTCCTAAGAAAATCCCCAATTTTTTTATGAAAAGTCAAATATTTTTATATTTACTGTCTGACCAAACAAAAATAATTTTAATTTAAAGTCCAATACTGTCTTGTTCAGATGCAATCATAAATTTATACCAATCATCTCACAAAAAGTTACTTCGTTGAACCAGTGGGGTTTTTTTTTATCTCAACTTTGCTATGAAAAAAAATAAAAACATTAACGAGTTTGAAAACTTTATTTGCTTTTAGAAACTTCTACAGCTAATATACTTTATATCGATATGCTAAATGTAACTTAAATAGTTAGAAATCTCAACTAAAATAGTAAGTTAGTCCTCAAAGACGCCTGGTAAGGAAGGTACGAACACCTTCAACCACATATGTAGGTAAAGAGTTTTGTCTCATTCTAACAAATCTATGCCTATTGTTGTATCTATTTTGTGACCAGGCAACATTTCTCTTATTTGCTATTCTTATGTACTTATAAAATAATGATTTTATTTTCTGACTAACGATACGAACTAATACGGCCACCTAGTTGGGTACGGTCCTCAGTGCGTCGTGATCATTTTCAATACACTGTTTCCTTTAGGAGCCTCTCTCTAAGAAGACCTAGCAAAAAACTCGACGGGAGTCGGATCTGATAAGCGATGAAACCAATTTTGTTGAATGTCGCACCTGCCGGTTTGAGAGGTGTATTTATAGGGAAAACTTAAGGCTGTTACCACAATCGTGACCACGGGGTCGGTAGCGAGCGCGGGCTGGAGGAAGCAGATTGTTCCCGACAATAGTCTTTTAACGTTCGAGTTCATGTTTTGGTCGCCTCTTGCGAAGGTCGCAGAATATTCTGCGGTTTCCACCACCAGATGGTTGGGGTGGTGAGGGACGGAGTAAAAGGAACTCCTAGATTCAGTCTCCGTGAACCGGTTCTACATGACTTGCAGCTGGTGAAATGAGATTTGCTAGCATGCGTAAAAATCACGCTACCGTTGGTCATGACTTATTTTCAAACGACATCTTACTCCAGCTGAAGAAAAGTGTAGGTCACCGAAAATCTACGCGAACCGGAGTCAAACGTGTGAGATAGCAGGAATCCTTAATTCGAGACAGGAAAGTGAAGGGAGACTCAAATATCTCATTTGAGCATAATTGTTTAAGATTTGTTAGAATGAGACAAAAGTTTTTATCTACATAGGTAGTTGAACGGATTCGTACCTTCCTTATCAGTCGTCTTTGAGGACTAACTTACTATTTATGTCGAGATTTCTAATTATTAATGTTACATTTGTAGCATATCAATATAAAGTGTAGGTATTAACTTAAGAAGTTTTTAAAAGCAAATTTTCAACTCATGTTTTTTTATTTTTTTTCATAGCAAAGTTGACATTACATTTTTTTCCCACTGGTTCAACGAAGTTTGTGAATCCACTGTAACCTTTTGTGAGATGATTGTTATAAATTTATGATTGCATCGAAATAAAGCCTCATTTACACGATACCATTTTCTTGCACGTTCAATAGCAATAATTGAAAACAATAGTGGAAGCGCAATATTTGCATTTCAATAATTGTAAGCAACTGTTTACACGTGGATATTATTTATAAAGTTGAACGCCATTATTGAATGCAAATCTTGAAAAGAAATAATTGCCAGCGTGTTTTGTTTACATTTATACAATAATGGCAAGGAGATTATCGCTTTCAAGAATTGTCTTGTCTAAACATCGACTTGTACGTTCCTGTTCCATTTACTGGAACGTTGCTTCAAGAATTGACCGTATTTGCTCAGACAAATATTTTCATTCAAGTTTTGGACATCTTCGGATAAAATGGCAAGTATTGAACAAGAAAATATTGTATGTATAGTTTAAACGGAGAACATTTTTGAATGCAAAACTTGCCTAGTAGAGAAAGAATATGGCATGTTGTTTATACGCTGCAATTCAAGTATTGCTCCGACATAATTGTACGCTACAGGCAAGAAAATGGTATCGTGTAAATGAGGCTTTAGACAGTATGAGGCTCTCAATTAAAATTATTTTCGTTTGGTCCGAGAGTAAATTAAAAAAAAATACTTTTCATGACCGAAACCGAAGAAAACCGGGGTTTTCCATAGGAAAATCTTAAAAGTATTGTAAATTCTTTAACTTGAATCAAAATGCAAATTAATAAGAAGAAGTAAATAGCTAATAGCCTCGCCTATACACCATTTTCTTTTGGATACTCACCCAGCAAACACCCTGTATATCTTACGCGTTCATATCTATATGTTACGGCTAATACCCGAAGTGCGGCTACACCTAGTTTTAGCCGGTTAGAAACATCAATAGGTTAGGTTAGTTAGGTTACTTTTTTGATACCACCCAGAAAAAGGAGTCCCGCGTAGCGGGACTCCGACGACTCATGATTCAAGCCAGTTTTTATATACATAGGTATAATATTTTTTTTACAGCTTTCCATATAAAAAACACTTCTAACCGGCTAAAACTGGGTATAGCCACACTTCGGGTATTAGCCGTAACATATACATCTGTAAATAAACAGGCATAGCACGGAAAGAACAGCAAATGATGCATTATTTCCGGAAGGGCTATTTGTTAGTGGACATCTGATAACTGAAATTATAAAGATGATAAAGGTAAAAATAAATATTAGTGGTTGGGGGCGGCGTTTTCAGATTTTGCCCCGCCTAAAAAAAATTGAAGATCCGGGGCTGTATATATTTGATACCCAAAGTGAAATTTCAATTAAGAATTACTCATTTAATCTTGTTGTTACTGAGAATGTACCAAAATATGGGAACCAATACATGGTGTACTTAAAGCTCACAATAGAGAAAGTTATAAGACACTTAACAATAGCACTGTTTAACAAACTTACTCAATGAAATACTTTATGAGCTATTTTTATAAGGAGGTAAGTTATTTAATAGACAAGGAAATACGGTATGATATATTTACAGAGGACGATAATTTTATGCATAAACATTTTATATTTATCATTACTAAAGTTATAGAGGTATTTTATATGTATGGTAGTGAAGTCTCTGGCAAAAGCATTTAGTTATAAGAAAAAAAAATGAAAAAAAAAAAATCTATGCGAAAGTAATATACAAACATCTTGGAATTATAATTTCACGTCATTAAAACGTTGTTAAAACCAGGTTTCTTTACATTGGTTGGATTGTTTGTCGACTTCAGGGTGCCGTGGGGTTAGCAATGGAACCGTTGTTGACACGTTGTCACCCCCCGGGACTACGTATCCGCCCGTAGCGAAGGGAACTTCCCTTTAGCAGTCTCCTTTTGCTAAATAAGTCATTGCAATCAAGTATAAAGAGGCTATACCTTTATGTATACGTAAGTTTATAATATTGTAGGAGTCCATAGAACCATAAAGAAAGTTCAAGGCTACAAAACTTTTCTCTGAAAGCAGATTCAACCGCAAAAAGCAAACAGTACTTTTACCTGTCTTCCCTTAAAATGAAACCAAGATCAAGACAAGGGGAAAGTATCTCAGTAATAGCTTTACCGCAACATGTTGGTGCTTCGCGTGTTTTTATTTGGAACTCGCTGCGAAGTTGTAAAACACAAGATGCATCTGCCATTAGGCGGAAAGCCGTGGTGAGTCGGCGGCGACCGCGTGCATAATGCTGTAACGTACATAATGGCATACGTTACAAAATGTGCACGGTTCATAATACTCCACGGTACATAATGGTCCCCGGTACATAGCTCGAGGTACGAAGTCCACAGTAAAATGTTGCACAGATTTTTCATGATATGTAACGCCGACTGCAGCTAAGTTATGTTGAAACGCGCAACATTTTAATTTGGGGATGACAGGATTTCGAGCAGTGAGCGTGTTAATGGTTCCACTATGGGCGTTTTTTTTTTTGTCAGAAACAGTCACCTGCATAAACGTGTAAATTTCATTTATTTAAGATATTTACCCAATTTATTTATTTTTTATTCTAATTTGAAAATTTTAAAAATGTGGTGAAGTGATTTGCGGATATTTTTTTAATACATTAGTATTAAATTTGTAACTTTGATTTACCTTCCTAAAAATAAATGTAATGTTAATATTTCGCAGGCCACTGTACCACAAATTCATATAGTTTTAGATCTTTTTGCAGTTATTCATATTCTGTTTCATAATGTTCTTTGCTTTAACTATATTTTAGGATCTGTGTGGCTGTATTTAGGTATTTATTTTACCAAGGCATAAGCTACGAATTTATGAAATTCTATACACTGTCAGATATTGTACTATATGGCCAGCATAAGAACTTTCTACACAGTTCCAGAAGCTAAATTCCTGAAACAATTACTGTAAAGCTAGATACTGTATTTCAATGGGATACTTATGCAAAGCCTTTTCGTACGTTCGCGACTTTCATACGAGCTCGGGTCCTTTCATGACTAGTGCCCGTGTAATACCTTACTCTGTGAAACGTTACTTTACAGATTGTTGGTATTAATACCGGCACAAAGGGCATGATTCCTTTGTATGTAAATGAAATAAAACTAATGCAACCAATGTCCAAAGTCTTATCCATGGAGATAACGAAGCGATTGTCATTTGTTTTTAAGCAAAAAGCGACGTATGCATATTGATCAATAATCGACAATTTATTCCAGTCGCTGACTCGATTCGCATAAAACATTTCTCATCCTCTGATCCAGTATCTGGGACATATGTTACGAAATATTCCACTGCAGAATATAGCATTGTGTGGATTTAGTTGAAGGAGCTCGTCCGACGGATCATATCTCATGCCGCGACCGGCAACAGTCGCTTTCGTAAAAATACAAACTTGGAATTTTGAATAACTTTGAAATTGAAAACGATTTATTTACGTTAGCACAAAGCAAAGTTTTGAATCTGTGAGAATGGTTTTGAAACAGTACTTTAGCGTTGGAATAATTAAGTTATTAAAAACGTATTGTACTGGGAGTCGTAGGCGGTAAACATATGATTATAATGGAAAACATTGTGACGCAGTACATTAACTTTGATGGTAACAATATAACAAACAACAACAAAACTGCCTGTTTTAAATTTCGATCCAACATATTAAAATGTAAATGTCGGACCAACGAGTACATAGAATATAATTGAGTTGTAAAAGGGATTTTATTTTCCTTCACATATGTTTACAGTGCCCGAAAATATTCATAAAGTGAAAATGAGATATAGAACGCGGTTCAAACCGTTTTTATACGACTATGTCAATTTTGTATTTTTTTTATTGAATATGATTAAACAGAATTTACTTTTACGTTTAATTTTTGAAATTCATTTGAATACACCAATCTTTTCAAAGAGCCCGGAAAGTTTGAGTCCGTCAAATTGTGTTATTCTTCGCGATGGAAAGTAAAGTTTGAAGTTTCCGATTACTGACCAGGAGTTGTTGAGCTCTGATATCTCGTGATCGCTTTTGGTCGCTTTGAAGAATAAAATGGAGGTAAACAAGGTTGGGGGTCGATGAATATTGGTTGGTGTTGGGTATCGATGGGATGCGGGTCACGTGGCCGGTGCGGGCAAATCGGCACGGAATGTTAAGTCCGACATCAATTCTCGAAAGAGTTCCACTTCCACAGAGAAGTGAACTAGGCCTGGTGATAAATTAAATACGATCGGTATTGTTAGGGTTTATTTGGAATATCTATTGGCTGGGTTTTGGATAAAGCAGTTAACGTTGATTGAAAAGTAAATTGTATCTGATTGAAGGAGTTTTGCAGTCTTGTTTTAGAAATAAAAGCAATTTTGTTTTTTAATTTTTTTAGTTTAATGACTATTTTTTTTTAATAAACGAGACCAATGTAAACGAAGTCAGCTGTATCTTGAACAATAATAAGAGTGATTGGGTAAATGTAAGAATACACTTATGTACATACACTTATGTAGGTACAGAATCCAAACAAAGACATACCTTCATACAACCGCGCTGTCGGGCGTAGACAATCTACTACAATGCGATGCTACTAGCCACTGCTAAGAAATATGAATAAAAAGAAATACATCCATCCTTCCTACTAATATTATAAACGTGAAAGTTTGTGAGTATGTATGGATGTATGGATGTTTGTTACTCTTTCATGTAAAAACTACCCGACGGATTTAGATTAAACTTTACAGTAATATAGACTATACATCAGAATAAAACATAGGGTGTTTTTTACCGCGGGAAAACATCTCATTCCCACGGGAAACCGACTTTCACGCGAACGAAGTAGACATCCATAAATACTCACAAACTTTCACGTTATAGCTCGGTTTACGGCCCTAAAAACGATGTGATAAAGCTCACTTTCTGAACAAGTGAGTTGAAAATAAAATTATCTTTTACTTAAATTTGTTTATTAGTTGAATTCTCATTCGCCAGGTCTACCAATGTAGGTAAGAACTTTGCAGGATTCTTAGAAGTTGGTCTATGTTCTAATTATACTTTTTATAACAACCGACAACGACTTCTTGTCGTAATTAAAAAAACTTCAGTGCTTAACCTGTATGAACCCTCACCAAATATCTCAAGATTGGTTCACTCGTGATCTATCAAAATCAGTTAAAGGGTGTCGTTAGTGGCCGGCCATTAGTCGAGTGGCGTGTCGTGAGACAAATGGCCCCTCCATGTACGGGGCTCCGTGAAATATGCCGCCGCTTTGCCCACCGCCGCCCAGCCCATCCAATGTTGGCCAGATTGATTCCAAATTAAACGACTTGCCTCTACAGCTTCTCACCCCTCTAGGGTTAAAGCCTGTAAAATGTCTCGTCACATGCAGGTTTACAACCAATCTCAGAAACAATAGAATGTTACAGGATAAACTCACAAGATTTATAAGCTATGTCGACTGTTCTTTACCAATTAATTAAGTGTTACAAGACGAGTAGCTATTCAGACACACGCCTGTTATGTATTCGCAAAAATAACACAGACTATGAAACGTATGAATTTCTGTGTTATTTCACTCCCGAATAACAAGGGTTATAAATTAACATCATATCGTCTGTTAAGTAAATGAATAGCTAACTAAGATATTTAGGTGCGGTTTAAGGGAGTTTTCGTAGGTAAGATGGAGTACTTAATTGTGTGGGGGCTAATTATAAGAATCCCGTTAATAAAATAAAAAATAGATACCGTAGGCTAGACTTAAGCTTAATTTATTTTCTTCAGTCTCCTTTTCTAATTAACATGATAAGCTCATATTTTTTTATACTAATTAGATCACAGAACTGTAATTTTTAGTGCAATTAATTATTTTCAAAGTATGTTATTTCCGAACTTGAATCGATTTTATTTGAAAGTATTTCATCTCAAGGTGGTGTTGTCACAAAGATTTATTAATCAACTAGTGGCCGCCCGCGACTCCGCCCACGTAGAAGTCGTTTCCCCGCGGTAAAAAGTACCCTTTGTCTTATTCTGATGCATAACCTATATCCCTGTAAAGTTTCATCCAAATCCGTCCAGTAGGTTTTACGTGAAAGAGTAACAAACATACATATATTTATACATACTTAAAAAACTTTCATTTTTATAATATTAGTAATCACCCTCTGATAGGTATTTTGGAAATATATTTTCATGTACAGAATTGACCTCCCTACAGATTTATTATAAGTATAGATGAATAATAATAATAATAATAAATAATGGTAATTGCTGAAACTCCTGCGCAAAAAAAATCAGCAACGAAGTTTCTTCGCTAACCACTAAATGTATTTTTTTTATTTAACCTCAACTGTCCTACTGCTGGGTAGAGGTCTCCCCCAAGGATTTCCACTAAATCTGGTTTTTAGCGTATTGTATTCTTAAAATGTAAAAATAACTTAGCTAATAACAGCATTTTTTTAAATGACTTTTTTACCTAGGAACGAGAGGTAATTTATAAATAATCAGCCACGTTAATAAATTTATTAAATAACTTTCACATTAAACGTAAAATTACCATTTACAAATAGAACTTGTCTAACTTGTAACATAGCTTTCGACCGAAACTAATTCAAGCATAACTCTGTTAATAAATAACTGCAAAAACATATTTATTTACTGAATATCCAAAAAGAATAACCTCAGTAAAGGGTTTGGTCGGAAATTGTTGCAATAAAAAAATCAAAATATTATGATGAGATATTCAAATGATATGGAAGTTCTGTGAACAACATTAGGGAAATCGGTCCCGCGGGTGTCCTGGGATCTATAGGAGGTGGGGGGGGGATCCGAGATGAGTCCTGGCCCACGGGGGACCGGCGTCGAACTGCGGGATCTCGCTCAAACGGAAAAACTTCGTAAACGAAACAGCTTTCAGACAGTATTTTGTTTAGAAATATCGAGGTGAGTGAGTGGTGCTGTAAATATACAATTTTATGGAAGGAAAAATATCATATCCTAAAGAAATCTATATTAGAGGCACCACATAATAGACTAGTGAAGAAATTAGTTACATTTTAACTAACTTAAACCCTACCGCTTAACAGTCTGTATACCGCTGCGCCACAGAGGTCGTTATAAATAAGTATACTACGAATAAAATAATTATTTCAATAATAGTATTTGTACCCAAATTCAAACCATATAATTTCATGATTTAGTTTTCAATATTAGAACACAACAGTTATGTTCAAACACTCGAGCAAATATTGAATAATTGATCCGGAAACAGGATAAGCTAAACGAGGGTGCCGTTGTGGGCTTAGTACAGCGACTCAATGCATGGAGAGGACAGCTGAAAATGTATATATTTTGAGTCAAAAATATGTTTTAATGACATGTTTCTTTCCGCTACGTAACAAATCACAATTGTCAACTAACGGCCGAAACCAATATTCTGCTAACCTTTGACGCCTTGTTATTTGTGTAACTATGGTAACTATTATCCAGGTTTTTGCGTCTCAATAAACTATAGTAGATAGCTGTTGATATGAAAATAACAGAAACACGTCACAAAAAACAAAACTAGCAGTTTCCAATTACTAAGGTTTTAACTATCGTAGAATACCTAGGTATTAGTTTCGCCCGTAAGTGAGCAAATCAAATAAATGCTATATGTCCCTAGTTATTTATAATTGATACTTAGTTGATCAAAAGAAAGTCAAAACCGCCACAGACAAAAAATAACCACACAAAACAAGCTCAAGGATCATTGCTAACAACTCCATTATTGAAATAAGACCTTTCGTCGTTATTGCCCTTCTACAAAATTGCCCAAATGTTGCGCGCCCCTGACAAAATCTGGTGTGCTCAACATTTAAGTCACGCACTCGTTTCCCGGCACAGCGGTCATCAAGTCAGTTTAATATGCTCTACACTAATGCATCATTCGTGATGTGCAATCCGAAGAGCAGCAAATGAAATGGATTCAACATTTAGACTAATCTACAGAAAGCAACGTCTTTTAAGTGTTTCTATTCCTGGAACGTTACTGCGGGTCAATTACCGTAATAATAAGACGTGGATTCGACGCATTCGCGAAACTGACGCACACGTGAAGTCAACGCAAAGCAGAGGACACCGTTCGTATTACCGTAAAATTTAATTGTTGCGTTTATCGCACGTCAACTGCACGAATGCGCAAAGACGAACATGTATTGCCACTATGAGAAATTCGATACCGATTCTTCGTTAAAGTATCGATTATTTTTTACAAAAAAGTTAGTTTTTGATGACAAACAATAACTTTTAATCCTAAATTTAATGATTTAAACAACCGGGATCTGAAATAATCATTAAACGAAGCAGAAAAGCTAAAAAAATGCAATGTTTCATCTTCAAGGCAGAAAAGATGAGCTGTTTTTGTCTTAAAAAAAAAAAAGTAAATAAAGTAAACAATAACAAACGTCTCACTTTTGTTTGCGGTAAATGTCTTGATATTTTTTTAAGAACTAAAAGTCTACACTACAAAGTTAACATACAACTTCAATTAATAGTATTGTGTTTCAGCTATGGCTAATAGGAAAAAAATGGTAAATGAGTCTTTTTTACTATTTTAAGATATTAGTTTGTGAGCATTAGATTGATACCTTTTTATTGTTTACAGCAGCTACAATATGACCGTCGTCGCCGCCGCCGTCTATCTTAGTTTAATTTGTATATTTTCATGTTATGTATGTAAATAGTAGGTATTAATAAAAAAAATATTAAAATTGTTAAGTATTTTAATTTTCTGCATTTTCTTCCCATGTCCTGTCAATGAGGGCTTGCTGAACAGCCCTTCCTTCAACTAGGGCAATGTTAACGCGTCTACTTGAGGCTTGTGTTGTCTCTAACGCCAGTCTACGAACTTCGTTGGAAGCTCTCTCGCAAGTTCTTCTCGTGTGAGACGTGGCGCTGGTGGAATACGTGCCTTCAACGCAATGTTGTGAAGGACAGCACAAGCATTTACTATTTGTCCAGAATACACCGGATCATAATGGAGCATTCGGGCAGATAGTAAACACCTGAAATCAAAATTTTCCTGTTATTTATTACTAAATAAACATGTAATACATATGAAGAAATTGTTTTCAGGAAAAGTTAATACCTGAAACGCGCCTTCAAAACTCCTATACACCGTTCAACAACATTGCGTGCTGTCATGTGAAGGTGATAAAAATGCGCTTCACGCGTGCCAGGTTGGGTATTTGTGGGTGGCGTAATCAAAGTCCTACGCAGGGCATACCCACTATCACCTGTATAGAAAATTATCTATTAAAACTTAATCATTTTTGAAGTTTATTGTTGAGATAGAATAGTGGATGTTATATACCTACCTAGTAAACTTAAATGCTCTTCATCATATCAATCATTAAGGTACCGATTCAGAGGGTGTGTACGCCAGGCTAGGTTGTCATGAGTGCTGCCAGGATGGCTCGGATCAATACATAATATTCTTAAATCAGAATCACATATCTGAAATAAAAAATAATGATAATAAATCTTCTTTAGTATAAATAGTTTACTAGTTCAAAATAAACTTCTGATTTTAATCTAGCAGGTACATTAAAAGTTACTTACAATCATAACATTAAGAGAATGATGTCCCTTCCTATTAAAATACTGATGCTCTTGAACGCTGGGCCTTATGATGCGGACATGTGTCCCATCTATAGCTCCAACAATTCCTGGTATTTTAAATTTTCTGTAAAATCTAAAACAAAAATTATATATTAAAAAGATTACAATATTAAAAACACAAGAAGTTTACTATTATAAGTGCAATTACATTTTTCGAATAATCTTACCTCTGTTTGATTCTGTCCCTGCCGGGTCGACTCATGGGAAACTGGACATGTCTCCTGAACACATGTGGAGTATTCAGGGCCATAGTAACTTGCCTAAGGGCATTTGAGACTGTAGGCTGCGACACATTAAATCTACTTTGGCCTACTATGGTCTGGTAAGACCCAGTAGCATAAAAGGCCAATGCTATTAGCACCTGCAAGAGGAAACATTAGGTACATAATTTAAAGTAGCCAGGTTAATAATGCTGATGGTTTTAGAAGTGATACTGTACCTTCATAGCTACAGATAGAGCATCGTTTCTTCTTTCCTGAGGCATCACCGGAGTTAATAATGATATCAGCTCACGAGCCACAGCCTTAGACAAGCGAAAGGTCTTTATGAACTGCCTTTCCGACATGTGCTGGAAAGGGTCACGAGCTAGAAGTCTAGCCCGATTCCCTTGAATGCGGCGTCGGCGTCGGTCTTCCGTGTTGGCTAATTCAAATATCTCCAACAAAGTTGATTCATTTTCACTAAGGTACCCGAAACATGAGAAACAAATTAACAATAGCTATTTTCTTGAAGAGTTTGAAATCGAAAAATAGATTATGATAGATGTATATAATATACTTACAATGCTTACAATTGAGATTGTTAACAAAAAAAACTTTAAATAAATCTTGTACGTCTTGCAAAAGTAACACTCGAATGACGCTTTCAACGCTTCACTAATGCGTTTCAAAATGACATTTCATTCGATTTTACCAAACGTCAAAATTTACCATAATACCGTGACTTTGCGATTATTAAAACGCATTGGTGCATTTTTCTTACGAAAATAGCTCGAGCAGGATTCGCAAAGTTTTTAACGCTTAAACGTGACGTGTAGGTTTTCCTGTCATTACGGTAATACGGATTTAGAGATTAAGACGCAAACGCAATGAAGCAGCACTGCCTAAAATTACGGTAATTGACCCGCTGGGCGGAGCTTAATTGTTATGAAGGAAGAAATAATAAGGAATAAGAATTATTTTGTTACATAAACTAACGAAATTAATAATTAATTAAAATTAAATTTGGAAATTTTCGGCTTAAAAGAAATAATAAGGAATAAGAATTATCTTGTTACATAAACTAACGAAATTAATAATTAATTAAAATTAAATATGGAAATTTTCGGCTTAACAATTCGTTATATTTAACGTCAATAATTTTCCTCATTATGTCCACTTACAGTAGGTAATAGATAAAAACAGACATAATATTATATACAAAGGCTTTGTTTACATAGTAGATTTATCTCGATTTGTAATCAATCCTAAATAACAAAAATACCCAATTTTAATAATTATAGAGTAATCTTCTATTAAAATACAATGCTGCCTTTACAATGAAAATACTGACGACATTCTCAATGCTACGATAACTCCTTATGAAACATCTCTAATATCAAGCGGCATTTGATCCCACAACAATGAAAAAATGAGAAAATTTCATTCCAAAGGATGTCACAGCCCGCTGGAGAATCGATCATTAAGCCATTATGTTCTTTATGTCTCGTTGTTAAGGTCGACGTATCAGTTCGTGTGTTTAGTATACCTAAGCAGTTGTTATATTTTAATATGGCGCGAGAACAATGAGACAGACAATGCTCAAGGACGAGCCAACATCAATCTTTCGGCTTCTAATATTGTTGGAATCACAGGACGTTGACGGATGAAGCTCTGCCAGAAAAACCGATACGCGTTGTCGGTGCGATTTTATTAAATACTGCAGGTGACGTCATCGCTCACACCCCCAACGCAGACCACGGATCTTCGTGGAAAATTCTGCCAATTTTAAAAGTAGGCTTTCCTACTGTACAGGGGATTAGCTTAAATAGAACAAGTACAATTTTTATAAAAGTTCGAATTGAAAATCCCTAAAAGCCAGGTTTTTCGTGTTTCTGTGGAAAAATACATTTTTTTCGAAGAATAATAAAAAATGATTCTAGCAAGAACAATATTATTCTACCTTTGTCAGCGAAAATACATGTTATAGCATGATTTTGCTAGAGTTGCGGTATTCATGATTTAATGGCACTGTTGGTGAGGCCGAAGCGGTAACCCTCAAATAGACTTAGATCCCCATTTTCGAAACACAGTCCATCTAATTCTGTAACCGGCCTCAGCCTGTTTGCTCCGGTGCTATCAAAGATACAACAAATTGAATCAGACCTTCCCATTAGCTTCCCACAAACCAGTGAAGAAATGTTTTTAGCTCGCACGCCAAACACATTTCTGTTTGTTAATTTTAATAATATCTGACCTACTTTCATTGCAATTTTATCAGCGTTCTCGGAATATAATAAAAAGTAATTAAAGTGATCATAAAATGAGTTATTGATTCCAAAAACGTACAATTCAAGCCACACTTTTTTTTTTTTTTGTTCTCGCGGTGAAATGCATTTACGCACCGTACCCCCCACCGGGGTGGCGGGGGGCGTGTGTGGGACTCCCGCCTGAGCAACTGACACGTCGCCCAGGGGACTACCCACTAAAACACCGCGGCGCTCCGTCTTCGCCTTGTGGTGAAGCCGTGGGGCCCGGACCGGCGGCCCTACGCCACGACTTCACCGGCGATGGGCCCGTCTACTGCACGACGGGCCCATTTTGACCCCCCCGCGGTGAAGGGGGGCCTGTGGGAACAACCGGGAGCGCCCGATTGTTCCCACCCGTCGACGGTGGTGGACCGTGCAATGCGGGCAGGTGGATTCCCACGTCCCCCGCCCACTGGCCACCACCAGGCTGGACTTGGGCGCGATCGCGCCTCGTCCGGCCCCTTCGACGTCTGCGGTGCGGGGGCGCGAGAGGATCGTTCTCACGCACCCGCTCCGCAGCCTCCTTCTGCGACATGACGTCCTCGCAGAAAGAGGCCACCGCGACCCAGACCGCCTCGGAGCCCAGCATGGCGTACACCAAGCCGGGCAGCGAGAGGTCCGGGCCAACGGACGCCTGGAGGCGACGACGTGGCACATCCCAGGCCGGACATTCGGCCAGGGTGTGCCACGCTGTGTCGTCCGGCGCGCCACAGTGGTGGCACGCCGTGGATTCCTCCCTTTGAATCCGGCACAGGAAATGTCCAAAGCTGCCATGCCCGGACAAGACCTGCACCAGACGGTAGGTAAGGAACCCATGCCTCCTGTCGATCCATCCCTCAATGACTGGACCGACGGCGTCCAGGGTCCACCGCCCGTCGTCCGCGTTGGCCATCTCCGCCGTCCACCGGCGGAACATGACCTCGCGGGCCCTTCGCCAGACGGCGACCCTCTCTTCCGGTGCTGCGGGCTCCCCCTGAGCCCGCTTGTCCGCCGTCCAGTGGTAGACGGCGGCCAGCACCTCGGCCTCAAAGTACCATGGCGGAGTGCCCGCCATGGCACATGCCGCCCCGTGACTAACCATGCCGTAAGCCCGCGCCATTCGCTGTGCGATGGCGCGTTGGGGCTTACGGAGCAGGGCACGGTTAGTCGCCACCAGATCGTGCGCCCACACGGGCGCACCGTAAAGGGCCATGCTGCGTAGCACGCCGGCATAAAGGCTTCACGACCTCCACGTCGCACCCCCCGGCCGCCGCCACGGCAGCGGCTACCTCGCCCTTAGTGACGGAGTCGTCCAACTCCGACACTATCAGGGACGAGGTCTTGACAGGCCGCACCACCTTGGCCACATCGGCGATGGCCTCCGCCATCTTGGCGGCAAAGGCGTCGGCCTTCTGGTGCCGGTCGGCCCCCGGGAACTCGAAAATTCGAGCCCCCGTTTGGGTCCGTCGGCACGTCACCCTCTCTATACCCATCTCTGAAGGGCGGACCGTCTGTCGGGCTCTGATGAACGCCGACTCATAGGTCTCGCCCTTCGAGACGGCCTCCGGTGAGAGGGTGATAACCACCGCCGCCGATTTGGAGGCGGCACTCTTCTTCTTCCGGCTCTTTTTGGGAGCCGGAGTAGGGGCCGCCTTTTTGGCAGGCCCCCTCTGCGTTGCGGAGGAAGGAGGCTGAGGCGCCTTCTTCTTTTTCCGGGCCACTGCGACCCACCCCTCGTTAGCCTCTGTGGCCGAGGGCAGCATTGTGTCCTCCTGGGAGGACACTACCGCCGCCGACTGGGTGCCGGACGGGCCCGCGACCGGGACCGCCGGGACAGGGGCCGGTGCGGCCGGAGCCGCCGCCTTTTTGGCCGCCCTCTTCTTCTTGGGCGCCGACGCCGGGATTGAAACCGGCGCCGGGCCCGTCGCCGGGACCACCACCCCCGAGCGACCCTTGCTCGCCGCCAGCGGCGGCCGGACCACTTTGGCCGGCAGGAGACGGTCCTCAAAACCTGCTATGCAGGAGCGAAAAAAGGCACGCTCCTCCTGCATAACCCCTCTTATAGCCTCGAGCATTTCCGGGGGCAAAGGACCACCGGTGCTGGAAGCAGGAGCTACCGACCCCCCCTTACGGCGGAGTCCCTCCAGCTCCATTCGGAGCGCTGCGATCTCGCGGCTCTGGCCCTCAACCATCGCCTCGAGTCGCTTGGTCTCATCTGAGGCCACCCGACTCATCGCCTCCGCGACGATCTCACCGAGCGACGCCGCCGAGGCCCTAAGGGCCGCCTGAGCCGGCTTTGTAAGCTTTGAGGAGTTGGCGGCCACCAAGATGGCTTCCACCTCCTCCTCCGCCTGCTTCTTAAGGATGCTCGCCATCCTTCCCATGTCTTTCTTGGCGGCGGGAGTGTTCCTCGCCGCCAAGTACCTCGCGCGCGATGCCTCGCTCTGCGAGACCTCCTTTTCGCTTTCCGACGGGGGCTCCGTCCTCGGAGCACCCCGCGGAGTACGGCCTCTGCCGCGGACACTACGACCCCGCTTGGCCTTTACGACCTTCGCGGAGGAGGTCCCAGAGGACCCGTCTGTTGCGCGCGTGCGCGACCGCAGTCGCTTGCGCGTCCATTTGTCCGACGCATCGCTAGCCACCGATGCGTCGGACATGCTCCCATCCGACATATCACTCGGCCTGACGAACAGGTCCGAGGATGTCTGGGCAGCCGGCGGCGTCTTCGCCGCTCCCGCTTGAGCCTGCACCTCGACAGGCTGGCCCTGAGAAGGGCCTTTTGGGTGGCCCTGAGAAGGGCCTTTTGGGGGACTCCCGGGGGTTACGGGATCCGCTCGCATTGATAGATCCATATTCGTATGAATCAAAGTCACTGCCGACAGTTTAGTTTTGGAGATTTAGTCTTCTACCGCTACTGGCCACTGCGTTACCGCGCACCAAGTAGGGAGAGTCCAGGGCAGACGACGGGGACGTACTCTCAAAACACTGTGGGGCCTGCCCCAATTCAAGCCACACTGGCATACTTATGTGCAGCTGAAACCAATAATATAATAAAATTCATAATTAATTACAGAGGTCTGCATTTAATTGAAGTTTTATCTTTTCCCCAGTCTTGAAAGTTGTTGGGAACAAATTCATTTGAGTTTAACACCCCATGGCAACACCCTAACCAGTAATTGTTAAAAGTTTATAATATTTGAATGTCTATTTTCATGGAATAACTTTAACTAACCATAATTTACAAAATGATCTAACATTACTAACGAAAAGCTACATGTTTCAAGGGGAAAGGGAATTTTATTAAAGTAGTTGCTTCCAATATTTGCAAACTATTCCAATTTTAAAGTAATTAGTATAAACTACCGTTTGCCCGTAACTTGTACTATATTATGTTTAAATAGGTAACTACGGACGTACTTGAGTGTAAGGATAAACTTGAACAAAGTATCTTATTTAAATTTACTGGTAAACAAGTAAGAGCAATACAAGGTCGAATATACTATCTTTACCATGTCGTATGAGGGTCGCGCCTGACACAACAATGCATTTATACTCGAGTTGTGTTCATTGCACCTCAACGTAATCTGATTTATAGTTACAGGGCAAGTAAATATTAGATACTTTTACATCTAAACTGTAGGACGACTGAAAATATAAATTAGCTATTATTTGATAAAATTTCATGAGGGTAATAAATAGTTATTTAATCTGTTAACTACTTAAAAAGTTGACTTTATGAAGTTGGAATGAAATATGTAGAAATATAAACAGGGTTATTTCTAATTAGCGCATCACCTCTTGTAGGCAGCTTTTCTACATCAAATTTAACTGTAACTTTAACTGTATTTTTAACTGTATTTTTAACTGTAACTTTAACTGTAACTTTAAATGTAACTTAAATTGTAACTTTAACTGTAACTTTAACTGTAACTTTTACTGTATCTTTATTTTTAACTGTATTTTTAACTGTAACTTAACTTTAATTCGTTAAAATTAACTATAACTTTTACTGTCACTTTCTCTGTATCTTTAACTTTCACTGTATTTTTAACTGTTATTTAACTGTATTTTTAACTGTATTTTAACTGTATTTTTAACTGTAACTTTCACTTTTATTTTAACTGTATCGTTAACTGTACTTTTAACTGTATCTTTCACTGTATCTTTAACTTTTACTGTATTTTTAACTGTAACTTTCAATATACCTTTAACTGCAAGACGTCGACAATAAAACAAAGAAAACACTGCAAAAGTGCGCGGTAACCACAATGTAGAGGCGTTCTAAGAGAGCGGTTACATCTTTTATTAGTAGAGTTGTTAATAAAATATTAGTTTTAGTATGACAAATGTACCTTTTTGAATAGCTAATGAATTGGAGAAGTTTTTTATGTAATTTGTAAGCAACATTATAAGGACTTTTTATTTTATTGTCATAAGACTTAACTTTTTAATAAAATTGTTCTTGGTTTCTTGACTTTTTCTCAAATAAGGACGATTATTTTTAGCAAAGAAGAATGGTCATCTGTGACCCACGCCCGACACGAACGAACCTTACCTTAGTTTTTTGGTTATATCATGTGTAACAACAATGTGTTATTGTTACATTCAAAATCGATGGCTAACATATAAATAAACTAGTGGTCGACCGCGACTCCGTTTGCGTGGAAGTCGGTTTCCCATGGGAATGAGAAGTTTTCCTGCGGTTAAAAGTACCCTATATGTTATTCTGATGTATAATCTATATTACTGAAAAGTTTCATCAAAATCCATCCAGTAGTTTTTACTTGAAAGAGTAACAAACATCCATACATCTATACTCACAAACTTTCACGTTTATAATATCAGTAGGATTGCGTCACTTATATGTTCAATCGCAAATTAAAAATATTTAATAAGAACAATGTAATATTTCATATTTGAAAATGTTTTGTTGCACGAAAGTAGCTTTATTTTAGTAGTTGTAATTCATATAAACACTTGAATAACAGGTAGGTACTTGAAAACGCACACGGATATAAGAGCGGGATAGGAAGATTTCAGGGACCTAGGTAGTACCTGCGCGCCCCGCCCGCACCGCGCCGCGAGGGCGTAAGTAGTTAGTCTTGCGCTTGCTTTCCTTGTGTTAAGACGTATGCGATTTCTTCTCTTGAGTTCATTTTATAACAATATTGGCTATTTCCTACTGAACTTGATTACTTGCTTTGCGATTAGTTTGCGTTTGTGGATATGGCAGACAATAATTGTGTTGTGTGTGTAATAACTTTTTAATAAAAAAAAAATATATGTTAGCCACCGATTTTGAATATAATAATTACATATTTTTGTTACACATACAACTATAAAATCACTAAAATAGGTCTCGATAATGTCGGACCTGGGTAAATTTTGTATGGCCCGTGACCATTCTCCTTTGAATCTAAAATATCATTTTAGTTATCAAGCTACCATAAAACAACAAAACATTAAACTCAAATTTAAATTTTTCACTAAAAGGATTCATTTGAACTTGTTTTTTTTTATAAAAAATCTTAAATGTTGCATATCTCAGAAATTATCAATTTTCGGACATGGTATGATTTTACTTAATTGACTGCAAACAAGCTCTACTTTAACCTCTTAGAAGGAATGTATCGCATTACCAATCACCCTGTATATAAAGATCCAACCAATTTGCACAAATCCACGCTGACCCATCGTTTATCATTGGTGACGTTATCACATTTTATCTGTGAAGAAGAAAGAAAGGCTCGAGAAATGGTAGGTAAGCCAGGAATGACAACTTTTCAACAAACCTACAGAGATTTATTCGACTTTTGTCGTTTACCCAACTGAAGCGAGAAGGTAACTTACATTTTTCAACATAAAACTTAGCTGGCTTTATATATAAAAAAGTATTCTAAAGTCTTTCCGCGTTGGTATTTCGATTTTTAACCTGGTGATGTTAACAAAACCAAAAAACCGCCTTGTGTAGTGATATATTGATGGTACTGTAAAATTCGGGACGCTGAAATTTTCGACCGTTACAGTCTAAAAGTTCTCATATATTCTTCGTTCAACAACCTACAGTTTCGTTCCTTTACAGTCTAGTGTTGATTTATTAGAGTAATTACTAACGATTATATCAATTCATGCAAAAGGTATCGTATCTTAATTCTCCGGAAAAATACTGCCAAATGTTATTTGGTCTTGGTCATCTCCTTTTTAATATTTTGCTTTAAAATACTTAAACTCGTGAGTCCTCGGCTCACTACTATTTTAATTAAGGAGCTAGCTAAGACAAATAGCTCAAATAAGATAGGCTCATATAGCGACATAGAAAGGAAAACTGTAACAGCTAAAATGGCTCTACAGCGGGTTTTACGTTTAGCTTAGTAAAGTCGACCAATCTTAAAAACGTAATTGACAAATTGCAACTCAAAGACATTAAAGGTATAGCTTAGCTTTTTTGTTTTGAGGTACAGAACCCTAAATACAAATACAAAGTCTGCTTGTGATACCTTTTTGTTGTTCAACCAACAATTATAACCATGTAATCCATCCATGACTACGACATCTCCGCATTTAAATACATCAATTCAGTTACAGGGAATTTAGATTTGATTGATATTTAATAAAACCCAACGGTGGCAAAGGTATGTAACTATCTATTCTTTAACGAACTAATTGAATTCAATTGAGAATGTTAATATCAGGAACACGATACGTTAATTGCCAATATCATGTTTCCTCGGCAATATTATAATATCTCGCTACTATATGATACTATACGAATTACTTACAAACATATATTATCTCACATACACGGCAAATTTTGTGTTATTTTAAGGAAATTGATAAAACTAGAATATTAAATCGTTAATCAAATTCTATAAATCAAAAAAGCTTTATCGTAATCGATTTCATAGCAACTTATCAAAATTTTATCGCAAGGCATACAATTACCCAAATTTTCGCAGGTGCTGTTGGTCGTAAAATATAATACCATCGATAATATGCGACATCTTCCAAAAACGATTATCGATTCAATTCCTAGGAACATATACCTTGATCACGTAATATTTCATCGAATAAGTTGGCAAAAGATAATATCGGTATCCATAATGCTGGTCCGGTGAGCTTCTTCAAGCGGCTATTACGTTGTCATTTTTATCTTAGAAACGACATTAACCTAAATTATTTGTAATAAGGCCTTTTCCTAGTTAAACAATAAAGAAGTCAATAGTTAAACTAATTAACCAATTGATGTAATTAATAAACAAGTTTCACTATAAATGTTGTATACTTGATTCGAGACTGGAAAATAAGATTGCGGAAAAGTAAAGTTTCTGAAACTGCCAAGTCTAGACATTCTATGTAACGAAACAAGTCTCCTTATATTAATTTTATCACAGTTTAAAGTAACAAAGTTTGCTTCAGCTACACAAGCTTTAATACAAAGTTAGTTTCGTAGCTAATTTTAAATAACTTGTATATAACATAACACAATATTTTTTTAACACTTTCAAAATGTTTTTTTCTAATCTCATGAAACTTGTATTAGGTAGTTGGTTTAATAGAAAGTTGAAAAAATTAAAACCTATATTTACAATTAATCCAAACGTTTTTTTGGCCCAACAAAAAAGTTTTTTCTATTGCCATATTAAGATGAATTACTTATATTCGACTAATAAATTATAAGTATGTTTTCATTCCAACTTCATATAGTACATAATGATGTCAGAATTAATTAAATTAAGCTTGGGTAACTATATATACAATAATATAAAAAACAATTATTATCATGCGAGCAAAATAATATTAATATGGAGATAGATTTATATATCGGAAGGTACAGGTAGCTTGGTGCTTGTTCCCACCGTGAAATTGAGTTAACTTCAAACAAAATAAATGGGCTTGACGCCTAACAGCGCGAGCCTGATTCCCATATTAAATACAATGAGCGAACGAATGGGAATATGTGCCGGAAATCGATCTAATGGCACGAACGGTAGATATATTTACCTAGTTCATATCTTAATACATCCAAGACAATGAAGATGTCTGCGAAAACACTGCTTGTAACCACAAAACCATGATAATAAACATATATGTAGACAAGTTCATATAATGTTACCTTTGCGTAAAACTCTGCTCAACTCTGAAACTCCGCCGCGGCTTAAAACACCGAACTTGGAGGCACCGACTTTCTCTAACTAAAATCTCCACGTAATTCCCCTTTACTTTATTTTAACTAAATTACGGTTTACTTCCTAAGCTAAACGTTCAAGTAATTTGCCTATTTATTCAGTAAAACCTCAGCGAACCTCTCAAAGTGAATTTAATTAAGCGTGCACACAGTCGAAAAATATTTAAAAGAAACTGAATTAATGAGGTCCAAATTTTTTTCTCCACCCAAATTTTGGTGAAACTCACATGACTCTATAAGTGTTTAGGGTTACTTTTCATTGGTGGTTATGTAATATCCGGAGGATTATAGATGAAATCCACAACGTTCCTTCAGAGCGTTCATATTATATTAAATTATGTTTAGTAATAATATGCGTAAATTAAAAAATATAAGTAGAAATTTATATAGGATAATATTACCCTATGTAACAAATTATTTTAAAAGAGTATTTGCTTATATTATTTTAAGAGTGCACCATACTTGATAAAAGCTACTTACACTCACAGCTGCTTACACCCAGATTAACTTACTTCCGATTATATTTGCCAGACTTAAATAAAATGTATATTCCTTTAAGTTTCATTGTCTATTGTAATAGATTTACATATAAATTTACTTATATTTATTATTTTTGGAAAGAAGCTAGTTCGAAAGTGATCTTAACTATAACAAAGCCAAGGTCTTTCATTCAACAATCCGGGACACATACCTACCACTAGCTAGATTTGTTATTGAAATTTATAAATAGTGTTATAGGTTAGTCGTGCTATTAAAATGTATGCCGGGTTCCGGGTACCAAATTATTCTGCCTACTTACCTACACCCACGTCCGCACATGTCATCAAAATAATTCGGTTCACTGAAAATGTCGCTTTAATCTTCCACGTTACCGTAAAAAATTACTTCGTCTCAAATTTGAGAATTGAAACATAAAGAAATAAAAATTATTACTTAATCGTTGTACTTACAATGTAAATGTCATTGAATGAACAGCAATGATGGACAACAATTTATTCAGTAAATAACAGCTCGTTTGTCATTCGGTAGATAATGGCTTTCATTTCCTTTTGAAATTTTGTTTGGACCGTATAAAAAGTTTACTGTTATCGAGTAAGAAATATCAAAGAAATTTTAACAGTAATGATTACGTCGAAGGAAAATTGCAAAGTTTATTTTTGGAATTTGTTATCAAGTGTACTGTGTGACCAATGCTTTGTGACCTAGTACTTATGTAAAAAATCTATACAATTCCCTTGTTACAAGATATAAAACCTTTCAGTTCATGGTGGGTAGATCTCCCGCGGTATAGCCTGAGGTATTATAGCTTATCCATTGTCATATCGAATACTTTCATGAATAAAAGAAGGCTCGAGAGCTGAGCGAGAGGTAGCAGAGACCCGCGGTACATGATGACCTGGTTTTAAATCTTCAGGGAGATAGCTCATAAACCTTAGAAATTGAGAGTTATGCTGAACACGCAACACAGTTTCTGTTAATAAGTGTTAACAATCTTAGAAAATTGCTAAAAAAAGTTCTATCAACTATAATTAAATATTTTTAAATATGATTTATCTAATTATCTCGTTTTCTAACAAGCTTCTCGTTTTCTAAGACTGTTGATTAAGTTAAGTTAGTTGTTTTAACATAAAAAACTTGTCTTTGTGCGTATGTTTATTAAGAAGACCTTGATAGAAGTGATCAAACCTCGGCAATAAGGGCAGGATAATTAACCGTAACTTATTTTGAATGAAGAAACCTGTGAGAAAATCTTATTTATGTTGTTCGTTAATTGGGTTGTCTGTTTTGTTGTTATCGAAATTTATTTTTAGAAATAAAATACGCAAATGTTTGTTGTTTTGGATATATTTACGAAATCTTTAATCCGTGTAGGAAGGGGTGTAGTCTAGTCTTCTTAAGGTATTAACATTTCAGTATATGTATATACTTAAGAGAATAATTGTCACACACAGCAAAAGCAATCACCTTGAATCTCTTACTAGACTGAATGAGTGACTGAGCATCTAAAAAGAAACTAAATTATGACGTATTGACATCATCATCATTCGCTGATGGTCGCTATTAGCACGAATTAACTTACTATATTTATGAGAATTTTAGGTTGACTTTTTATTAGATTAATACAATAAAGTGGCTGTGTGGTTTAGATCTGTGACATACGCCGCGTCCTCTGGGCTCGGTTTATAGCCAGCAGCTGTACCGCCCGTGATTATGACGGACGTGCTCGCCTTACTAAATTACATTTTGATTACATTCGCCTCAGCCTGTTATTATGTAATAACATTTTTCGGTTAATGTCCCATATGTGCTGTAACGAACGTGGTACGTGGTGTTTAATACGTGGGTTATATTGCGCCATAAACTTACGGGTGTCAGCGATAAAAGAAGTATGAATTCGCAAAAACTATGTAGTTGGTTTAGATTCTGTTAACGACGATATGTCATCTAAAGGGAACTAATTGAATTCGAGAAATTGTTGCATTTAGTCCTTACGACCCAAAACCCTGTTAAAGTAATAACTACCTAAAGTAACAACTCCCGAAAATGGAAAACTACGTGCAAAACATATTTTCCCATGAAAAAAACACAGCAAACGAGTTTATCGTAAACACATATTAGAGAATCCTCGATAATGAAGTACGAACCACTAAGCAGAGTCCATTTTCGGAGAAGCGTGCCCAAAATTTCGATCGACGTAACTTATTTACGTCGAAACTCGTGTTGGTCGAATATAACCTAAATTGTTTGTAAATATTCCTTGATTTTCTGCTGACTTCATTGTGCGAATAGGAACAGACACAAATTAAGTTATACAGAGTTTCGTTTGTTTATTATAATGTAACAAGATGGTGTTCTACTTACCTGTTTGTGGAGGTTTCTGATAATTGTGGTACGAATTGTTAAAATAATGATTGCCACGGTATTTACAATGCAGTGTTCCGGTGTTCGTTATCAAGTTGATTAAGGTTATAAACACAATATCAATTAATGCGATCATTAAGTATTCAGGTAGTATCTCCAGTGTGCAGAACTATCAGTTTTTCAAGAGCGGCGCTCGGTGTTGGAACCATGCCAAGAGTTATATTGTTTTTTGTCGTACTTTGCCTGATGGTGATGGTTATGCAGGTGACGTTATATTATTACTTAACATACGATATATTACAAGTAATTACTTTATTTTGTAAATTACACAAACCATTAAATAAAATGTGAAGTGATTCTCGTTTTTCATCCCGAAGAATGTTTTATTTTAGACATTATTTCGTTTCAGATTGCAGCACGTACAAAACGACTTGATATTTTTATAGCTGACGGTCGTAAGTACTTCTTTTTGTGCTTTATATTTCTATCGTTATACTTACCAATTAATCACTATCGTCTAATTATACGAAACGTAGAAGTATCTAAGTGTAAACAGAACCATACTCCAAAACTATCTTATCAATAAAGTAATTTAGGTATATTCAAATTTACTAATGTAAAGTATAAGCCTTTAAGGGGGTCATGGTTTGAATTCATTCTAGTTTATTTCCTACGCGATAAACTGTCTCGTTGTAACAGTGATGGGCAGCTGGTATTCCAGCCCACTGCCATTTCCCGGAACCACAACACAACAACAGTCAATCACACAAACACACACACCATTACACACTTGGCAACACTCCAAAATTAACCAAGAACTTAATTAAGCTTTTTCTTTCAGACGGCGATGAAGATTTCGTACACAACCGCCGAAATTGGCCTCCTCATATCAAACAGAACTAAACATTAAACAGAAACAAACAAATTTTGAAGCCTTTTTAATTTTTAAACTTCCGGTAATCAGAAAACCAACTTAATTCAAAATATGTTCACAAGAGTTCTAAGCGTGATGGATGAACATAATTATCACTTAGGTCGGTAATTTTTCCCCAGCTTGTTTATGACATAAAAATGAATGGGAAATAATTATGGAGTGTATAAAAGTTGTCATCCTTCATCCGCGGCCCTTGAACCAATTCAATGTGGGCTTGTATCGATCGAGTTCCTGCTAATCCCGGCTTTGCGCGGCTTTCATGAAACTGTAATTATTTTAGTAATCCGCAAAAAATGACACTTTTGTAGGTTGGAGTTAAGTCTTTAATCTTGTTAAGTTAATCATATTAATTAAAAACCCTAAGGTCAAAGGTTTTTTTTTAATTTTTTATTAAAGTGAGTAAGGCCAATATTAAAATAACCCTAAGGTCAAAGGTTTTTTTTTATATTTTTTTATTAAAGTGAGTAAGACCATGCTTGACCATGCAACTCTCATAGTTACATACTGATTAACTTAAAACTTCTTTAAATTTTTTAACGTTAGAAAAGTAAAAAAAAAGTTTTTTAATAATAATTTATCAATCATCCTTATAAACCTAAATTCAGTATAAAATAGTTATGTTTCGCAAGTCACATTCATATTTTTTTTATTAATATAGGCTTAAAATCGTTTTATTATTTATAAATAGGTCTTTAAACTTTCATCATACATCGATATTTTTGTCTCCAACCCTGTTTCCAACAATAACCCAGAGGCATAACAAACCTTTGTGAGCTCGTTCCCGGAAGCGAATTTACACTACGGAACCATTACTGAAATATTATTCTTGAAAAATCCTGTTTTTGTGTTCTTCCATAAAATTGTCGTTTCCGATGATGGATCACAGCTTTGTTTCACAAATTGAGAGCCTCAACTTTAGTGTGGATGCGCAAACGTAGAGTTTTGTTTTTTTAGAGATGTGAAACAAATTGCACGACTGCCAATAAGTGGAATTTATATGATGTAACAAAAAACCCGGAGATTGTAATTTTTTTGGTGGCAAATTTTAAATTTATTGTAGAGGTACTAACTCTTGTATTGCAAACCATAAATTTCTTACCCTTGAGCTTACCAGCGGTTATTAATGGAGATACGTTTGTTTAGGTCTGTTAGCTTCAAAATGGTTCTTTGTATAATTTAAAACTCAACCTTAAACCTGTTTTATCTGCCATCTTTATAAAACCTTAAACTTGTGTTCCGGAAAGATACCGAAACCACTTTAAGATAAAGTTACAGAAGGGATTTAGTAGCAGCTTACGGATTTTCGTTCCTTCCCGTGTGCTGGTTTTAAAAATGGTGTAACATCATGTTATCTTAACACAGTGCCAGTTCCTAAAAACTAAAATGCGAATACTCTGGCAGTTATCAAGTAAACAAACAAGCACAGCGCTTTCATGGCAGCGATCGCCGCAGGCACGAAAATATTTTGTATCGTACCTACGTAACAAGAAAAAAGTAAAAATGTCATATGTCGTTCCAATTGCTGGTTCCATATATCGCGCATAACGACCGCTGCATGCTAAACGGGTTAGGTGCGACACGTTATCGCAGAATGTAGGGTTCAGTACGGCAAATACCGGGGCGGCTGACGCCTAACTTGTAAAGCAATTGATGGCCTATGTGATACATATATAAAATAAGCTTAGGTTTTATGCGAGGCTGCTTGAAAATAAGTAACAAGTCAACACGATGCAGTAGGCATAATGCTAGATATATTTTGAGAAAAAAAACTAGAGGGTCTTATATTTTTATAGTACAAGTTAGGGTAAGAAGTGGAAAAACTCAGACTAACGGCTGCCAGTGTCACATTTAATTAAATCAGTGCCTCAACATAAACAAAAACACAAGGTGACGCTGCACGAAAGTGCTTGAGGAAATATAATCAAAACAAACTTTCAAATAAATTCATAGCTTACCTACTGCTTCCAGAAGGAACGTTAACTTGCTTAAAATTATCACCAGCCTTGTAATAATTTTGATCTTGCTCAAAAGCTTTTACATTTCAGCGTTACTTACCTACCCACATAAAAATATCATTAAAAAGATTCCACAAAAGTGTAAATCTACAGAAAAAAAGACAATCTGTTGTCGCCTACAGGGAAAAGGCAGCGAAATTACTTAGATAAGGCGACACGGAGAAATTATGATACCGCGTTACATTATTTTTATGGATAAGTACCTTTTCAGGCACACGATTCTCTTTATGAGGTTTTTTAATATCGTCAATGTAAAGGATGAGAAGCGAAAAGATAAGATCGAACGATGTGAGACTCATTCATATTTAAATACAATCCTGAACTAGATTTTCAAGTATTTATCATCTTCTGTTTGTTTTTTTTACCCATTTCCGCCATATCTGCTACTGAAAACAAAAATCGAATTGTGGTTTAATCTTTTCACAGTCATTTTAAATATCTTTTTCAGGAGTTTTTCTCTTGGGCTTTACTTTTATTTTTCTAAGATCGAATGAAATTTGTCATAATGAATGACCACCTGGCACTGTATGTGTGACACTAAAATCAATAAAAAAAATAGAACAATACATTAAAATAATTACAATTCAAGAGGATATGGTGAAAATTTAAAAGTAAATTCAAAAATAAAGCTTTTGTAAAGTAGTACCTATACCTGTTATAAATCAAACTAAGCCTTCCGCTGATGGAGGTAAAATAGTTTGTCATCTTAGTCGGTATACATCACAGAAAAACCGTAAATACTGTACAAATAAAGGTAGGTATTCATACTTTATCGTCTCTGAAAAATGACTACAATTTCGTTACAAAAGGACAAATAATTTCAAACGATTCACTCGCAGACCTCTTTAAGCCTAATAAAGTGTCCACTGTAAATTGACCTGTGCTGGACCGGATACCGGATTCACGGTCCTGGCAAGTTACATAGATTGAAAGGTCTAGCAAGACTGGTCGTATGATATATCTCATATGTAACAAATGAAAGTCTATATAGAGCAAATGGTGATGAAGTACCTTTGCGAGCGATATATATTTTAGGTACGACAATTGCAAGCAGTTCAGCAGGAGAACTAAAGTTGAAATATTGTTCTCAGGTCGTTACTGAAATAACCTTGTTCGTGGAATTTATATTTTTATTACATAACAGAATATTTTAGTTAACTGAGCATAAAATTGTTCAGAAATTTATGTTGAAAAACAATACAGTTTAAATTTGTTGAAAATCAATTAAGGTTTAGTAATGTCAATAGTTAAATAGTAAAGAAGTAAGTTATTTCCAGTAAACGCAAAGGTAGGAAGTTACGAAGGAGTAACGTAGGCGGTAATCTTTTCTTAGCTAAATAAATCTTGTTTTTCTTTGAAAGTAATAATAAAAAAACTATGGGCGATCCTACTCTATTTACACAACAAATTGTTTTATTTTAATCAAGCTAGAACGGAATGGCAGTTATCTACCTTAATTGAAAAAAAACAAGTAAAGGATCAATGTGCTTTATTTTAAACAACATGATAAAACCTTTTCAATAGAATACGTGAACTAAACAAATACCGAATTTGATTATTTCACTATCATTTTTGTTTGTTTGATGACGACTCTCGAGCACAAAGTAAATTCAATTTCATAGGGGGGATTATAAAGTTATTAAATAGTTCGTACGCATTGCGTAGGGAAGCGAGAGTGTGGAATGTCAGCATTTCAATTTCCTTGACAATAAAAGACACACGCATTCACTCGAGTATTACTTGCATAGTTTTGTAAGAAAACTCTCAATTTCCTTTCGCAAGCCTTTCCAAATTGCAGAGGAAATGACTACAATTTATCCTAACTCACATTTACTAGGCCCATTTTCATTAGCAAGTCCCAATTGGGTCCGAATATGTCTCATTGGTCCCGAATGTGAAGCGAATACCTCGAACCGGGTCCGAACCAGATATATCTAGTTTGGGGCATATCTAGTACGTAATTGAATTCCTGCCGCGTCCCGCTCCGTGTGTCCCCGTGATTAAGACGTAACGGTCGTGTCCACTGACAACTTTACAATTAAAACGGGACGTTCCCGCTTCGGGGATAACAAGGTTGCGTTATGTTTGAAGTAAACGCTGGGGACACTTTGTACTCGGGTAACTAATTAAAACACATAATCAATTCAGAAAGGACGGAAACTTAATAATTGTCATTAGTTCTTTAACGCGTAATTAATAAGGTATGTAAGTTAACTGTGTGATGAAAAAAGATTCAATAAGTCACTGAATAAATTATTCTTCCCGTGGTATTTCAGATTAGAATAAATAAACAGAGCAATTTTCATGGGGAATGATTGAAGTCTGTCCCTTCTTATTTATTCTTGTATTGCTGATGGAAGGAAATGTTTGTTTTCCATTTGTTTCATTTTGTCTGTTTTAGGGTTTGGTTAAGACACAAATACAAATAGTAAACTCAAATATATTGAGATTCTAAAATAAGCTTCTTTTATCACAAAGTCTGATAAATTACACCCAATATGTTAAACCCTAATACCAATCGTAAATTTCTACCAAAAATCTAAGCTAAATATGATACATATAGAAAAAATATTATTTTCATAACCTGTGTTATTACTCGCATGATAAATGTGCGTCAATTTCGCCAGGTAGATATTTCCCGCAGCGATTATACATGTGACATAACCTGTCTGGGGTTTAATCCGCTTTTGGCAGCGCGCGGTAAAAGGTAAGCTCTCGAGTCAGCTGCAGTGTTTTGGCAAAGGGAGTAGCTGCCCACAATTAGGTGTGTCTTCAAAATAACCTTATACTGCTACTAAGACTACTCGATCTTAGGTAGTATAGTAGCTAAATAAATAGTGATATTTTTGCTAACTGGTGCAGCTGTGCGTATATCTGCCTAGGTTTTTGGTAATTTCAACTTGGGAGCCTATTCAATGAAAAAGATGCGTTTCAGTTGAGAACAAAGAGAGAAGTTTTTATTTTAAATTAAGTACGTACAATTTAACGATCTGTTAACATGACAGCTTTGATGTGTGACATTGACAGCGGCTCATTGCCATTAAAACAAAATAATTAAAACAAAACAAAACAAAATTAAAATGAATAATATGAATAATAATGCGAAACAATTAATGACATACATAAATAAAGTAGTGAATGCGAAAATTAATATTTACAAATAACAGAAGTATAAAGTAACTAAACTAGGTAATAACTCTATGTACGGAACATGCCCGCGGCCTTGAAAGCTCAAGTTTCAACAACTTTGTTATTAACTTCGCAGTCCATCCAAAGAGGGCATATTTTGGCGTACGATCGTTTCACAATGCCTGACGCGGTCTGGATTTCTGCGACTCTGGATATGCCGTCTCTCCCCGGTATATTCCGCAGAACGCGCCCAAGTGCCCACTTCAACGGCGGCAGGTTGTCCTCCTTGATAGCCACAAGCGTACCCTTCTGTAACTCGCGCGTTCTCTCCCTCCACTTGGTTCTAGTCTGCAGCTCCGAGATATACTCCTTAGACCAGCGTGCCCAGAAGTGCTGTCGGATCTGCTCTACTTTCTGGTAGCGAGTAAGTTGATGCTCTGGCACGTCGCGCAGGTCGTCGTTGTAAACCGGCGCAGTGCGCGGTCGACCAATGAGGAAGTGTCCGGGGCTCAACGGCAGGAAGTCTCGGCAGTCTGTAGATAGAGGCATAAGCGGTCGAGAGTTCAATATCGCCTCTATTTGCGTTAGCACGGTGGTGAACTCCTCGAAGGTCAAGTGTGCGTTTCCAACGACACGGCGTAAATGGTACTTACAAGCTTTGACCCCAGCTTCCCACAAGCCACCAAAATGCGGAGAGTACGGAGGTATTAGTGAGAAAGTAATGCTTTGACTACTCGCGTATTCGGCTATGTCCGAACTACAGCGATTCAAAAACTGAGCAAAATCATTCATCAAACCTACGAAATTGCGACCATTGTCTGAGAATAATTTTGAGGGCTTGCCTCTTCTAGAAATGAAGCGTTTTAAGGCTAGAAGGTAAGCATCAGTCGTAAGGTCACTAACTAGCTCTAAGTGGACAGCACGTGTAGTAAAACATACAAATATACATATACAGGGTCTGTCGTAATGAATGGATAACCCGTTACCTACAGTTGATCCGGATGTGAGGCTATAAGAAAATGGTGTCTTCTTGCCAGGGTTGTCACCCATAAGAAAATGGCGTAGACTTTTAAAGTTTTTTATAAATTTCGCAATTTTTTTCATTTATTCCGCTGCCATTTCTTCAAATTTTGCTATATTTGTATATTTTTTTTGTATTATACTCCTGAAGACGTTTACTATGTAATTTTAGTACAATTTTAGGTGTTATTTACGATGAACATTATCAAAATTCTCATTTTAAGAAAAACATTTCCAATGTTTTTTCTTTATGTCAACTTTTGATCATCTCCTGTGAAAAAAAAAAGTATGACGTTATAGCTGCCCATGATCTCAATAAATTGTCTAGTATGTGTAGATTCTAAAAAGGTATAACGATGTGTACTTTACAAGCAACATTAAGTTACAGGAGCGAGAACACTAATCAAGGTCGGAATTTTTATTTTTCAAGTTATGTTATAAATGGTTGTAAAACTTCGTCATAATGATTTTATTCTATCAAGATACTTTGCACAAACACTATCGGGCCACTAATAGGATATTCAGAAGAAAACCCGGTTGTTTTTGGGAAAAAAATAACATTACCCCACGATAATAATGTAATGAAAATGTACAAATGAAAATTGTTGTGCGCTTATAGTTACATGCGAGAAACATGTTGCGACAAGTTTGTTCGAAATTGAAACGGATTTTAAAAATCGAACAAAGACCGCATTACAAAGAAAAGGGTACTCATCACATCAGTGTCATTTTGAACATGGCATGTGCTTTTGTTCTCATTATTTTCGTCAATTTGTTACTGCTTTCTAATATCGGACTTTGATTTTCCTTGTGATTTGGACTTGATAACATGGTGATACTGATCACTTCGGTCACATTAACGGACATTGTGTTGTGCTATCGATTGAACTTGTTGTTTTGGAAAAGTTTTTGTGTAGTTTGTGTATCATGCCGCAACAATACACGCCGGCCGAATACGCGAACATGCATTACATTTACGTTGTATTTAATGGCAAAGATATCCAAATGTGCGACATCCTGATTACCGTGTGTTCGTGTGCACAATGCATTTATGGAAGGACGATTTCCTTCCACTTTTTTCCACTTTTCTTTGTAATGCGGACTTTATTCGATTTTTAAAATCCGTTTCAATTTAGAATAAGCTTGTCGCAACATGTTTCTCGCATGTAACTATTAGAGCACAAAAAATTTCATTTGTACATTTTCATTACATTATTATCGTGGAGTAATGTTATTTTTTTCCCAAAAACAACCGGGTTTTCTTCTGAATATCCTATTAGTGGCCCGATAGTGTTTGTGCAGAGTATCTTGATAGAATAAAATCATTATGACGAAGTTTTACAACCATTTATAACATAACTTGAAAAATAAAAATTCCGACATTGATTAGTGTTCTCGCTCCTGTAACTTAATGTTGCTTGTAAAGTACACATCGTTATACCTTTTTAGAATCTTCACATACTAGACAATTTATTGAGATCATGGGCAGCTATAACGTCATACTTTTTTTTTTCACAGGAGATGATCAAAAGTTGACATAAAGAAAAAACATTGGAAATGTTTTTCTTAAAATGAGAATTTTGATAATGTTCAAAGTGAATAACATCTAAAATTGTACTAAAATTACATAGTACACGTCTTCAGGAGGATAATACAAAAAAAAAAATACAAATATAGCAAAATTTGAAGAAATAGCAGCGGAATAAATGAAAAAAATAGCGAAATTTATAAAAAAGTTTAAAAGTCCACGCCATTTTCTTATGGGTGACAAACCTGGCAAAAAGACACCATTTTCTTATAGCCTCACACCCGGATCAACTGTAGGTAACGGGTTATCCATTCATTACGACAGACCCTGTATAACATTTCATAAGACGCGCGCCTCTACCTTTACGGTTTAGTATGAACATTGGTCCTGCGTAATCAACACCTGCCGACATAAAGGGATGACTTGGAGTGATTCGCTCCTTCGGCCGGTTGCCCATTAGCGGGTTGATGGTTTTGCCTCTCATCCGCGTACAAGTAACAAACTCGTGCGACACCTTTCTTGCCAGGTTGCGGCCTACGAGCGGCCACCACTCACCCCGCACGCTATACAATACCGCTTGCGGCCCGGCGTGCATTAAACGAATGTGTTCGTACCGAAACAGCAATAAGGTGAAGTGATGTTTGCTTGAAAGTAATATCGGATGGTTTTGACTGTACTCAAAGTAGGATGAAGCATCTAACCTACCTCCTACTCTAACAATTCTATCACTATCGATAAATAAATGCAATTTGGAGAGTCTATGCTTTGTATGTAAATTTTCCCCAATCGATAAAATGTTGTACTCTTCACAAATAGACTCTATCTGCGACATCTTAGCGAGAATGTGTGTAGCGTGTGTAAGTTCATTCGCAGTTAATACGCCCGTTTGCCTATTTGTTTTATTGCGCGCATTATTTATGAACCTAAGCATATAGGCAGCGGTACGAATCATGCGATTAAATTGCGAAAACCTACTAAATGGAAATAAATCAGAGCTACTATTATGCTTCTTAGCCAAAAGAGAATTAATTGCCTTTGACTTAACTTCTGGAAGCTCATGAAGTGACATATTGTTGAGCTCATTTTGGGTTTGTACGTTACTATTAGCATATTCAAAGTCATGTAAAAACGGAGGCCCATCCCACCATAGGTTCGATTTCGATAAATCAGCAAAGTTAACACCTCGCGAAACTAAATCGGCGGGGTTTTCCTTACCGCTTACATGGCGCCATGAACAATCCTTAGCAATGTCATGAATTTCAGCCACTCGATTCTGAACGAAAGTTTTGAGAGTGGAAGGTGCCATGCGAAGCCATCCTAGTATATCCACAATAGTTGAGTCGGTCCAAAACGTGACGTCATCAAACTGGCGCGTAAGTGAGCTACGGATCTTCTCGTAAAGCCTAGCACCTAACAAAGCTCCGCATAACTCTAACTTAGGTATGGTAATCGGTTTCAATGGAGCCACTTTACCTTTAGCTAAAAGTAACCTTACCCTAACTTCTCCATTGCATTCGCTGCGTACATAGGCACAGGCACCATATGCACTCTGTGATGCGTCTGTAAAAATATGCAGCTGAGTTCGCGAGGATGAATTTTGAAAAGCGTGACGCGGAACCCTAATTGCATTAAGAAAGGATAAGTTATTTACAAATGAATTAAATTGATTTAAAATATCGGTTGGAACAGAGTCGTCCCATTCCAATTTTAACAACCAAAGCCTTTGTAATAAAACTTTGCATGTAATTACTGCTGGGCAGACTAAACCTAACGGATCAAAAATCTGCGATACCGTTGATAAAATTACCCTTTTGATGACATGGCTTGTTTCGGTTGCAATTTGCGAATTGAAATTAATGTTGTCAGTCACATTACACCAACCTATTCCTAGGGTCTTACATGACCCTTGCGCGCCTAAATTTAAATCAACCATGGAAATTTCAGTTTCGTTAAATATTGATTGATTTTCTAACTCAAAGTTAAAAGTCCATTTCCGTAATGGAAAACAACCTGACTGGAGAACAGATTTTGTATCCTTGCAAAGTTGAATTAATTCTTGTTTACTATCGCATGACGTTAATAGATCATCCACATAAAAATCATCATTAATGATCCTCTTTACGCAAGGGTCGGGACATTCCGCGGCTAACTGTTTCAAGCATCGGACGCTGAGGAAGGGCGCCGCGGCCGTACCGTACGTGACGGTGTTGAGCTGGTACACCGCGAGTGGCTGCGAGGGCTCCTCCCGCCAGAGTATTAGCTGCAGGTTGCGCTGCGACGGTGCAACACTCACCTGGCGGTACATCTTCTCGCAGTCAGCTACGGCTGTATACCTAAACTGTCTAAAACGCAACAAAATACCTAACAAGTCCCCTTGGATCGGAGGTCCCACCATTTGTATGTCATTCAACGACTTTCCATTACTAGTTGCTGCACTAGCATCGAACACTACGCGTAACTTTGTCGTTGAACTGTGCTCGCGAAAAACACCATGGTGGGGCATGAAATAGTGTGGATTTTGATACTCATCAACCTTCATCATGTGACCTAATTTGATGTACTCACGCATAAACTCCACGTATAAATTTTTATAATTATCAGGCGCGCGGGATAATTTACGTTCTAAATAATTAAACCTACGTTCTGCTTGAGTAAAGGATTCTCCTAGCACAGTGGGTGATTCCTTGAGCGGTATATTAACGCAAAACCTACCATTTGAATCGCGCGTTGTGGTAGTGGTGAAGTAACGCTCGCATTCGCGCTCTTCATCGCTGTGTATATTATGTGATTTTGGCAACTCTTCCAGTTCCCAAAACTGCCTCAACTGTGCGTCTATTGTTCGAGTAAAATTGCATTGGATGTGACCCGTATTGCGCATATTATTATTATTAATTGGGCCCGAAACTATCCAACCGAATCGTGTGTTTTGTAGGAACGGACCGTTATTCAAGCGCATTTTACCATCAATAAGAAGGTTCCAAAAGTGATCCGCACCTATCAAAATATCAATATCTTGAGGCTCTAAAAACTGCGTATTTGCCAGCAGTACATGGTCAGGTATACTGAACTGCGCGCGTTGTACATGTACGGCTGGCAACCTAGACATTATCGTGTCTAGAATAAAACATTTGCATAGCATCGAGTAGGAACTAATACGCGATTTAATTTCAATCTCACACGTTTGAGTTGAATGCGATACCGAATTACCTACTCCACGAATTTCGTTAGTGGACTGTATCATGCGTATATTTAATAGTTTGCAAATTGACCTACTTATAAAAGAACTCTGGCTGCCGCTGTCTAATAATGCACGAACCAAATGATATTTGTTGTTATTGTCGCGCACCTCAACTAACGCAGTTGACAACAAAACCGGCTGCATATCACAGGTAGGCGTATCTGTGTGCGTATTTGTATAAACATTGCTAACTTGAATGTATTGTCTATCCCTATTGTTTGCGCTCGCGTCGCCGCCAGACCGTCCCGTTGCGTCATCAGTATGCGAGGATTTTTCGAGCGAAGAGCTCGCGCGCGTCGACTCAGCACCCATACGTGACACAATGCTGTTACAATGGAGAATGTTACTAGGTATGCCAAATCGCTTGAAATTTTGTCTCAGTAAAGCCTGTATGCATACAAATACACTAGTTTTTGTTGTAATCAAAAATACCCAGTAGTTTTGATTTTATAGGCATTCAAAGTTTCGAAAAATATCGAGTCCCGCTAACAGTCTCGTGACCGCTTGTGACGTCTTACCACAACGCGCCAGCGGTGGCGCATATAGCTGGCACAGTATTTTATTTTATTTTTTTATTTATTTAACATTTAATGTATATTTTTTTTGTGTTTTCGTCGCGTATTAGTAAATATAAATATTATTCGTTATTATACGTTAATAGTAAATATTATTCTATTAATAAATTGGGTATAGGTTTCGAAAAAAGGTAATCGTGTAATCTATCTAAAATAGATGAATTAATGGCTGCGCATTATTTATCAAGAAATAGTGATTTTGTTGCCGCCGAAATGATATGTTCTAAACTGTTTTATCAAAACAAAATAACCAATATAATAAAAATACTAATGGAAGAATGCAAGTCCAATAGTAGAAGTATGTACCTACCTACCTATCATTATTTTTTTTACGTTAAAGACAACAAATCATGTATCATAGTTTTGTAGCTATAGGTAGGTACGTCCTTCTAATATTATAAATGTGAAAGTTTGTGAGTATGGATGTAGGAATGTTTGTTACTCTTACACGTAAAAACTACTGCCCCCCAAGTCAAGTGGCAAGTGATATTTGCGATATCAAACTTGACGGATTTGGATGAAACTTTGCAGTAGGTTACACATCAGAATGACACATAGGGTACTTTTTACCGCGGGAAAACTTCTCATTTCAACGGAAACCGACTTCTACGCGAACAGAGTCGCGGGCGGCCACTAATATGTATACAAAGATACCGCTCTTCTTAGTAAATTTAAATAAATACATGCATTGATTTAGTACTAACTAGCTTTAGTTAGCAGCTTCGCCCGTGTTTCCCTCGGGAACTGTACATTTTCCCAGGATTAAAAGAAGCCTATGGATTATTTTAGTCTTCGTCCAGATCCGTTCAGTACTTTTTGTGTGAAAGATAACAAACACAAACACAATCTTCCGCGTTTAATATATTACTAGGAAGTAGGATACCTATACGATCTAGATGTAGTTTAACGTTACAGATGCACTTTACCTTTACTATTTTATTTAAGTAATTTAATTTATTTTTTATTGCAAATGTAGATGATATGAACTAAACCTTTTTTATTTATTTGTATTTTACTAACAAATTGTTTAATGGTATTGGTTTTGTTCAAGTTAAAAGATTTGGTGATGTACTCGTATGTATGTATCCTTTGGAACTGTAAAAAACAACTTTTCTGGCGAATTTATAGTTGTATTTTTACATTTAGGCACAACACACGATTTCCTAGTAGTTGGATTAGACATTTTTAAAAGTATTTAGGTTTAATTTAGACGACAAGTGCGCGCGACCGCGAGCGTACTGAGTGAGCCAGACCGAGCGAGTTGTGGTGTGACGTCACACCGCCACCGGCAGCCCGCGTCGTGCGGTAGCAACTTATTTTACTTATAAATCGGAAACTAATTGACGCATCGAAATAATTCTTTCACCAGTATTTTTTATTTTTGACAGAGAATACGAAGAGATAATAATCAAAATTTGTTAACATTCTCCATTGCTTGTATGAACGTCATCAGGATGTAACAGCGAGTTGTGCTTCTTGTTGCATTGACGACACGGCCCGAACCTACAATCTTCGACGTTATGCCCCGACCGCAAGCAGTTTTTGCAAAGATTATTATCATTAACTACTTGAAGCTTCGTTTGCAAAGATGTGTTAATAAACTTAAGGCACGTATATAGTGGATGTCTATCTTTGCACATAGGACACAGTTTATTCGATGCGGAAGACGAGTAGCGCGTTTGTTTGCTGTTAGAAACGTTACAGTGCGTGTGAGATTTAACCGGCAGAAATGACTTTTTGTTTTCTAGGTTAGTTAGCGTGTATTTGTTGTGCGATAATCCTAGTGTTTCTAATAAATCTGCGCGGTTCTTAAGAAATTTAATGAGTTGTTCGATTTTAAGAGTAGAATTTGACGACAGTAACGTGCTCTTATGTTGCTCCCATTCGCGTTCGGTTGTTTTATCTAATTTTGACGTAACCATATAAATAATTAAGGTATCCCAGTGCTCGGTTGGTTCCCCTAGGATTTTAAGAGCGCGTAAATTATTTAAAATGGTATCTATGAGTTTTCTAATTAGCACAGATGACTCTTTAGGTAATATTTGAAGGGAGAACAACGCTTTTACATGACTTTGTACTAATAATCGTGAGTTATCGTACCTGTTTAATAGTAGTTCCCAGGCGACGGTATAGTTGTTGGCAGAAATTTCTAAGGAACTTATAACTAGCTCTGCGCTTCCCTTTAGTGACGATTTGAGATAGTGAAACTTTTGTACGTTGCTTATTTCGGTTGAATTGTGCACTAAAGATAAATAAGTGTCCCTATACTCCAACCAATGTTCATACCCGCCGTCAAATGTAGGAAGTGATATTGTAGGTAGCCTGATTGCAGACTGTGATGCGTGTCGACAAGAACTAGAACTACCAGTGACTTCACTACTTTTGCTTAAAATCGATTCAGCCTGAGCGAGTGTGACATAGTAACTATCTTCGAAGAGCTGTCGTTGATTTAACTGCTCATCAACGTCGCTGTCTGGTACATTTTCTTCGATTTGCGACTGAATTTCATTAAATTCTGCAAACAAAGTACTTGCACCTTTCATACGTAGCCTAAGGTTTATGCTAACATTATCAGAATTTACGCTAATGTTCGATAGATAGGTTACGAATCTAGTAAATCTACCCTTAATTATGCCGCGCTTTTTAATTAGGTCGCGAATGATTTGCTCAGTTTTCTCATCACTTATATTTTTATACGGAGACTTATCGCGGGATCGTGGCTCCTGAACCTTTGCACTCAATAGTGACATTTTAGTGGCGGTAGAAAATAGGGGTACTCACAAGCAAGTAACCAGACACTGCCGGCGCTGGCAACGGCACAGGGCGGCGTCTTCGATGTGGTAGGTTGCAGGCGCCGATAAAGCAGGTGTCCTCTTCAGCGCTGCAGATCCTCAGTTGCGCGTATGGTAGGTAGCTCCCAGGTTGAAGATGATGCGTATATAGTCCAAAGGTCGCTCCAAAGATCCAACAGTGAATTGGTTTTGCGATACTCAAATAGGCATGATGACAGATTTTGAAAAACTGTTGTATCATATTCAGAAATATATACTTATTGTAAAAAATATCATATTTCGGAAAAAAAAGCATGATTTATATGAAAAAAAACAATTTAAAATTTTATGTTTAAAATTCCCACCAAAACGCTCCAAAGTGTCATGGCGTCAATTTTGACGTCACTCTTGAGCAGTGTTACCAACTCGAATTTTTATAAATCCTTCCGTACGACTCTAAAAGTTGGTAGTTTCTGACCAAACTCAATTCGAAAAGTAGGTAGATCTACCAACTTCTTTTTTTCAAGATTTAGAAGGAATCTGCACGGTCGTATAATATCTATAACCGATTATTTTAGTAAATATAAATTATTTTTCTGACTATTTTTAAAAAAGCAATAAGAAAAAACTAAATTGTTAATTTTTAGAATAAAAACAAAATAAAAAAAAATCCCATCCCACTAATTTACCCCCTAAATTTGGGGGGAAAACCCCTAAGTTGGGAACCATGCTCAATAGTGACGTCATTCGCTCTGATTGGCGTTCAGAATATCATGGCGGAGTGTAGTATTTTGTAGATTTATTTTTTAAAAATATTAATTAATCTCGCTTTAATTATAATAATACCTTGTTATTTTTTAATATTTTATTTACGTTTCATTAGATGGTAGCATAATTTTTGTGTATTTTATTCACAGTCATCATGCCTATTCACGTAGATATCGGCGAAGAAGGTCCAGGAATGGTGCAGCTGTGCGTATATCTGCCTAGGTTTTTGGTAATTTCAACTTGGGAGCCTATTCAATGAAAAAGATGCGTTTCAGTTGAGAACAAAGAGAGAAGTTTTTATTTTAAATTAAGTACGTACAATTTAACGATCTGTTAACATGACAGCTTTGATGTGTGACATTGACAGCGGCTCATTGCCATTAAAACAAAATAATTAAAACAAAACAAAACAAAATTAAAATGAATAATATGAATAATAATGCGAAACAATTAATGACATACATAAATAAAGTAGTGAATGCGAAAATTAATATTTACAAATAACAGAAGTATAAAGTAACTAAACTAGGTAATAACTCTATGTACGGAACACTAACTCTTACTCATATATTTTTTTAAGGATTTTTATGAAGTAACAGGGCAACGTCCATCTTTTAGCTAGATGGAAACAATTGGAGAGCAACGTGTACGCATTAGGTATATTAATAACATTAGAAATGTGTATTTTGACAAACAAACAATGTCCTGCTCTTTTCACTTTAAAGCCTTTCTATACACATTTTGTAAATGTTTGATACATTTCTAAGGCGCCATTCCATTACTATTCCATTTTTAAGGTGCGTGCATCAAAATTCATTGCGTAGTTTTTAAGATTTAAGCATACATAGGGACAGAGAAAGCAAATTTGTTTTATACTGTGTAGTGATAACAGTTATCATTGCGTCTCTTTTATCAAAACAAAATAGTTTTTTTCTTTTGAAGTTTTACGTCAAAAGTGTAAGCCTTCTTTTTTGTCAAACGTACATATCTAATACCAAAGGTAGGGGCCTGGCCTACCGCCAAAGTAAGTTCGCGCGCGAGAGCAGAATCTCAACACTCGATACCCACTAACGATACCAGACGAGAGGACGGTACGAAACGCCTACTTGATTACGTAAAGAAAGCGAATGAAATGATTTCTACAAACTATGGCTTCCTTCAAACGTTAAGTTCAACAAAAAACATTTGAGAGTAATAGTTGTGAATTGACTCACGGCCCATCTCAATAATCTACTAACTAACCTTTGACGCAACTATAGTAAAGATATTGAGACCGGCCGGCCGGTTAAAAGTCATTAAAAATACTAATACTGTAAATTATTAGTGGAGTTACGTGACTGTATGTATATTTGTTGCTTTTTGGCACCAATCCTTCTGAACGGATTTGTATGAGACATGATAAATGGGTAGACTAGAACCGGTAATCACAACGACATTTTGCTGCAGAAAATCAAACATTTCTTCCCTCATGCTCACCTTAATGAAATCACAGTAAAAACCTAGTTAGATAAGACGATAATTAAAATAATAATATTTAACACGTTGCCATTTGTCTTTGGCATTTGGCAGATAAGTCACTTAATAAAATGTGTACAAAAAGAGGTTTTCATCTAAATTCTAGGGTGACAAAGTAGCGATATACTTACAGCATCTCATCACATGAAATGAAGCGGTTTATGTCTGACTATAAAATGTAGAATATTTTTCTAAGTCCGTACTTGTAGGAGTTTATTAAATAAGTAAAAGTAAATAAATAACACCGAATGAAGTCAAGTGCGAGGTTCTACTATAATTTGTGTAATGAACAAACACTTTTCCACATGCATTGTTCTGTATTATTTCTTAAGTTATTTAGTAATTTAAATTTTAAATTCAACGATATAAAATAAAAAACTAAAAACGTACTTATATAAATAATTATATTTTCTTTACAACTAAGTTTGAAGTTATTTAAATAATTATACAAGTAATATAGAAACATATTGGAAGTTCGAGTCTAAATAATAAATCTACGATCCAATCATTATTTTAACAGCCATAAAAACTTTGTGGCCCTAAACTCAACGCTAGCTTGTATTGTAGAACATAATGAACTAAATGAGAACCTAAATACACCCAGAAACAATCCAATTTCTCAAATAATATCAACCACACTGTCTCGAACCGGGAAGTGAATGGCCCAAAACCACCACTTAATAGTCCGGTATTCCAAATTATTTTAAACAGTTTTCAACCAACTCCATTTATATACAAATAAGCTGAAAGTAAGAAAATGTCAGTACACTATCCATTAATAACAGTCTGTTCGGAATATTCACTTGCTTACAATTCTCCTTTTAATATGGAAAGTTCGCAAGAATATTTTCTAGAATTTTCTGTCCCCAGAATACAAAGTCTTTGAAACTCCGAGGCACTTTTGAAAGAATCACGAACAATTTTACTTGTGATATTTTAACACAGTTCGATTTGTGCGCGACAAAGAAATGTATTTTCTAATTATATTCATAAGAAAATGTAAATACTTTAAAAGTTTCAATATAATACAGGATAGCTTTAACGTGTTTTATACCTACATTTACATGTACCTTTCTTTTGATACATTTTAATTTTCAAATATCGTCAACGAAATATTTGAAAACCTACTTCTAAAGTTCCTTATATTTATCGGACGTCACTTTAGGTTTTTTTTCTTAATGAGTTGTTAAGGTTTAATTTAAATCTAGAATACGTTATTTAGGTATCGGATAGAATCAAATCAATATCCACTCTTCAGTGTGAAATAACTAAATATAAAAGCAGACAAACGAAAAATACAGTTTAAAGAACATCAAGAGACTACAGTGCCCGAGATTCGTGGGTCTCGTACAATAAATAGACCGCGCGCTGATAAAGACCCTAAAGTTAGTCCGAGAGCCACTAATTTCTCGGACGGTTACGTAGATTTGCCGCTACAACTTTTTCACAAAACTCTTCCGTGATTGTGGGGCAATTTGCTTTTTTACTTTTTTTAAGTTTGATTGTTGTTGGCTTGAAAACGCCTTTCGGGAACAATCCTTTCGTTTTCTAAAATAATACTTGTTACACCGTTTTTTAAACTACACGTCTTTGTACAAACATATGGATATCTACTTATATTTTCACTTAGAATAGAAATCAAATATTTTGCATGAACAGAGAATGCTAAAACCTAGACAATAAGAATATCTGCATTTCTTTAGTGGCAGGATTCCGAAGAAACAATACGACGCGACATGGAGTCGACGTGATCCGCTCAGAAACAATTCGAACTGGATCGAACTAGACAATACGCAGATGTAAATAAGAAGTTTTATTTGACATTCTTGCTTCAAAAGTCTTTTGATATACAAAATACTCCAGTACATACAATGCGATTTGCATATTGGTATTTAGTTAGCTTGCTTTAAGGACCGAAAAGTATTACTTAAAAAAAAGAGCAAAAATGATAACAAAACACTTCATTATCATTACATAGTATAAATCCAAGTCGCTAATTCCACTTATCTGTTTATATGTTTGGCCGCTAACTCCTCCTAAACCAGTTGAGGGATTTTAATGCGGTTTTTATCATTATCTAGGTATTTTTTTCAATTAAATTTGTAAATAAAGAACGTTCAGAAAAAGTTTTTTTAAATTTGCAAAAATGCAAGGGCTCGCGAGCAAGTCGGCAAAATTACACCATTGCGAAGCACGTTCGTTTATGATAAACGCGTTTGGTTGGTTTTTCAAAAACAGAACTTTACGTGTTTTTCCAGCTGACATTTCGACATGATCGGTTCGCGCGGCACATCCCTAGTTGTCCGGGATTAGGGCGGTAAATTGCGTTTAAGCCGCAGTGTTCGGCGCCGATAGAAACGCTCTCTCCGGCAATTGTTCACGTCTCGCGCCCCGCATTAATCGAGCACACACCACTCTCGCTGACACCGCCGAGGGATTCAAATCTTTTGGAATGCACTTCAAAAATACGACGGTAGTGTTGAATAGCGAATAGATTTTTGAGAATGTAAGATTAGGTTAGGAAACAATTGGCTGATAGGTATGTGCTACTTATGTGTATATGAATGTAAATGAAACAAAAGAAAATGAAATTTTAAAGCTATTTGACGACCTCTGTGGTGCAGCGGTATATACATATACCGGATTGCTAAGCGGATGGTTCCGGGTTCGATCCCCGGGTCGGGCCAATTTCGTAAAAATGGTTTTTCGATATTGGCTCGTGTCTGGGTGTAACTAGGTTCTCCCCTAGTCCATTGTGTGGTACCTATAGTACAAGCTTTGCTTAGTTTAGGGCCACACAGTTGGTGTGTCAGTGTGGAGATTTATTTTTTATTTTTTATTCATTAAGCAATTTAAAATTTTCGGTTATAAAGTACATGAGTAAATCGTTAAATCTATTCGTTTCTACATACGTTAAGCCTACCGTATAAGGAAAAATGGTTTCAGAACGTTCGAGAATACAATTGTCCTCAATTCGGAATTTTAATTAAGGAAAGTAATTAAATAGGTACAAGGCCTTGTCTCATTTTGGACAGTCATTAATCAAGTTGCGATTAGTCGAAGTCCTTCTGATGAAGCTCTATACAAATTCTTGTAACTGTGATCAATTATTATTTAAGGTAAAATTTAAGAAATTTTAGATTATACCTCAATAGTTTGAATGTTTTTTATTTCCTGTTTCTGAAAAAAACATTTCATAATTTTTAATAAGTAATTATCATCTTCAAATATCAGATTAAAAAAAAAACTGTTTTCGTTTTTTTTTTCATAATTAGCTTTTACCAGCGCGGCTTCGCACGCTTTAAATTCGGAGTAAAATTCCTTTCCCTGTACTATGTTATTATACATGTAAACGTTCCTCTTGAATCACTCTATCTATTTAATAAAACCGCATTAAAATCTGTTGCGTCGTTTTAAAGATTTAAGCATATAGGATTAGAGAAAGCAACTTTTTTTATACTATGTAGTGATTAACCCTAAATAGCACATTTTAAATATTCCCATATCATTCCCATACATTCACTTGAAAACAAAAATACAATTAATATTTCTACATCCTTTTCTTTTACTGCAAAACAGCTCAATTACTTACAAGTTTGTTTAAATGAAACTTTGCAAATAACTTTGGCCAAGTCTGTTATAAAATACGCGTCTAATAAAAGTAAGAGCCTCCAGATACACAAAGGCTTTGCGGCCGCGACACAAAACTACAATATTTCCCGCTCGCGACCGTATTTGCGATTATATGAAATTTTATAAAACTTTGCACCTACATTTTAGAACTTTACTGAGAAGAATTTCTTTCTAACTATGGTAAAAGTCAATGTTAAGAAAAAAACTGTTAACAAACCATTTTACTCAACAACAATAAATTTACAGATATTCGAATTCTGGAGTTTTTAATCAGCTGTCATTTTACCCGTAAAAAGTGAGGCTTGATTAAAACGACGCATTGCTACGTGACCTCAATTTTTGCTGTCCAAGCCACATCAATGTAAAAAAAAACGTTGATGCATTGTCCTGCACAGAATTAAAAGTTTTCATTCTTAACAACATTAACCTCCTTTTCTTTCACAAGGTTAACCGTAAAAATAAAAACCAAAAACACAAGATAAAATAATAATAACCGAGGCTAATTCATAAGCAAGCCGCAGTAAAAGTGTGATTCCCGTCCAGATTTTATTACGTTCTAAAAACCTAAAAAAGCGTGAAGCACCCATCTAATGCTGCTTCGAGCATGCCTCGTAAAACGTGACCGAACCAAACTCCGGGCCACGTACCCGCCGCCAGCTCACTTTAAACTTCGCCTGTTTTTAAACTTTTACTGCGACACTCTTGTTCTAAGGTTTTATTATCACTCGTTATGACTTTCAAGATTCAGGAGCATATCGCTGTCGGTATATACTCGTATTTCTGTTGTCATGTCGTGTAAAACTAACTTATCTTCTACAAGTGTTGTGTCAGCAGTCAATATGTTTTCCAGACTAGTATACCTAATATTAAACTTTAGTTAGAATGTTCTATTTAAGAAGTTATCTACAGTTTGTAAATTTCACTTTATATCTTAGTGTTTTTTTAAATTTTTTTTGTTTCAGAAATTTTTATATTGTCTTTGCGTCAACTTCATTTGCTCCAAAGTAAGGATACACCGCTGTTTCCAAATCGCCCTGTTTTTTTACATGACATTCTTCTTTTTTATTGAGGAGATCTCTTCATCTTCAGCTGAAGTCATACAACGGTTACCTTTGTCTAACTGTGGTCATACAAAACAATAACAACCCAACACACTCACGATTTACGTGAAAATTGCAGCAACAAATTAAATGCGATAACTGTAAGAGCTAGTCTAAATAAAATGCTATCTCTTTCATTTAACAACTTCAATAAATGCTTTCCTTTATAAAAACTTATTTAACGTGACACCATTCGACAACAAACGCCTGAGCAATAAATTAACTTCACAGACATTATCAGCATTTCCCTTCATATTACACAGGATGTCTCGCATTTTTGCGTAAATACAAAGTGTTAAAAAACAGAAGCTCACTTATCACCACCCAAGAGCGGCTCCTTCGTATTTGTCAATGTAATTGTGTCTGTAGGTAATTCTTTTGTAAATTGCCTGTAATAGGAGTCGCAGGGTACGAGTATTTCGACCTTTTCAGCATTTCTTTATGTTTCACTTTTGATTGACGCAAACAATAAGCTTTTTTTATTTATTGGGTTTCCATACTACGCGTGTATCAACTACGACGATCGTAGCGGCTACAACATGACTACGACAAATCGCTTCTACCTAAGTAGAAAACATACACCAGTAAATAATCCAAGTTTTATAACGCACTCCAGGCTTAAGCCGTTCGATATTAGTACCTCAGGTTAGTGCCATAAATATCAGTACATTTTATACGAAGAAGTAAGGTTAACGCTAGCTGTAAAATCGGTGACCACACGGTAGAAAATGGGGACCATTTCTCAGGTGGACAGCAACTGTTCATAACGACCAGTTTGCAAGGTATTTGTAAACTGTTAGCGATTATTATCACTCATATTTCATACAACTAGTTAAATTGTAGAAATACAGGTATCAAGGAATCGAATTTAAAAATATAAATTTACCAACCAACTCGCCAGATGCTGTCCCATTAATTTCGAAGTTAAACTTATTCGTTAACTAAACAGAATAAATCTTACTACTTATAAATAAACATAACGTTGTAACTTGTATATTATGAACTAAAGTAACTAAAAATGCAAAGTAGTTGGCGAACTGAATTAACAGAGTTAATAAATTTTACTTTATTAACTTTCAGTGCTTGAATAGTTTGTTTGTGAAATGTGTTTTACATCGTATTACAATATTTTAGATAAACATGGTCCAAGTTAATGATATACGTGAAACCAGATTTAGAATAAGTTTTTCTCCGTTAAACCTGTAGGTGTCATAAGATGGAATCAAGGGAATACCTAACTAGAAACCTAAGTGTGAGTAAACACCGAAATTAATGCAAGCGTTAAATTCTCTTTGTTAATTACCAGCGATTAACAATGCAATTGGCTGTCAGATGAAAGCATATTCATGCTAGGTTCACGCCAACATGCCTGCTATGCCCGTATACACAAATCCCTTCCAATTAAGATATAAAGCTATACGCAGCAATAGACAACTTGAATCTGTATTAACAATTACATCTTTGATCTGAAAGTCATGAACAATCTATACATATACTCATGAAACAGTTATTTTTAAAGAATGAATACAAAAGGCCACAAGTATCATCTTAAGAAATAACTAACGGCTAAGTTTGTACATTAATCACGATCGGGCTTTCTAAACTTCCCTTTTGTGCCCCAATGGCGTCTCGGGGGCTGATTATTCTAATTATCATTGTTTGAAGGGTTAAGGCTTGACGATGTTATAATTATATCAACGCTTCCTTGGCCTTTCGTTAATAGATCATGGATTAAAAAAAAACTTCCGTTTTATCTTGATACATTTTTAATACATACCTGACTACACCACCACAAAGTTAAGTGTGCACCTCGCATCGATACATTTAACGCTACATTTAGGCGAGCTGCAAACTTAGCTTAGTGGAGTTATAAGCCACAGCCGCAATGTTGATAGTTAACATAATGCTGCAATATAAAAACATAGACGATGTTTAACGATCCAGAAACCAGAACAAAACATGTTAAAGGCTGCGAACAAGAGTAATCCATCAGATTAGAATCACAGGAGGGCGTATAAAGGAGGGTGCACACTATAGAATCTTCCAGACTATGAGAATGATACAGAAAATAACTTTTGTAACAAACATCACAAAAAATACCAATAAATAAAATGTTACTCGTGCAAAATGTATACATTTCTGTTGAAAGTAAATATTTTGTAAAATAAAAACAGATTATTTAACATAAATTACTTTTACAAATAAAGTACCTACTTATTGCCTCTATTGGTAAGCTGCACACAATACCATTTTACGAATCGTATCATATTTAAGTATAAAGAATGAATGAATATTATGAAAAGATTTATCACGGTCTGGGAGAATTGAAAAAGAAAGTTTTTCATAAGTTCCAAAGAAAATTTCTGTGTGACGGAAAATTATTCATTTCAACAATAAAATATGGTAAAACTGTTTTTATGCAGAAGTTTGTGCGTGGGACAAAATAATTATGTACCAAGTTAGCCATTAATATAATAAAAACAAAACGGCTAAATAAAATTATTTATCTACAAGAAAAAAATCAGAAATTTGTGACCTAAAAAATAGACCTGGCACAAGAACATGTCCTAAACATGTGCTTTTTTTCACACGATTGCCAGTAAAGTACCTGCTACCACTATAATAAAGAGCAAAACGCAATTCTCATGTAGTCACTAATACGACATTTTTATCAAATGTACTTCTTCACCGTTTACAATAGTAGACTGACATAATTATCTTTTGAATTTGTTGTAACTAATAAATATTCGCAGAGTATATATTTATATAAATGTATACAAATTGCGTTTAACATCACTCTTAAGGATTTCGAGACTTTTTTGACTAAGCTGCTTTTTAAACCACACTATTTATTTGCAATCACACACATTTGTATTTATTTAATAGTTATCTGTTCCAATCAACCGAGGCTGGTACTTGGGAATACAGTTTATTGAAAAACTTCCTAAGAATAACAAGAATAAAGATAATATTTATCAGTGACTTTCATTTGTTGCCTTCGTGCCTTCTATCCTCTCCCAAAGTCACAATCGCGTTTACTCTTACAATAACGAATACCTACTTAAGCATTTGTAGGTGAGATCTTAATCAAGTAAGTTTCAGGAGCGTATTAGCACATGAGTAAAGAAACTGAACAGAGACAAAGCTTCTAAAGAGCTAGCAAAATTTATACCTATTTTGGTAGGGTTGGCACAATTGAATAAATTAAAAATATAAATGTACTTTTTTTTCAAATTTTTTATTAAAATAGGTTTTTTTTTACAAATTACATACTCTAAATATTTTTTTTTTATTACTTTTGGTTTTTAATAATTTGTTGTGTCTTTTAATCGAATGATAAATTCTAAATCTAATATAAAGTTTTTTCAAATAAACCAATGGGAAACACTCACATGGCATATGAAATGTACAATCTTGCAAACGTGCTAATATGTCATTACCAATATTAACATCTATACTAATATAATAAAGCTGAAGAGTTTGTTTGTTTGTTTGTTTGTTTGTTTGAACGCTCTAATCTCAGGAACTACTGGTTCAAATTCAAAAATTATTTTTGTGTTGAATAGACCATTTATCGAGGCAGGCTTAAGGCTATATAACATCACGCTGCCACTATTAAGAGCGAAGAAATAATGGAAAATGTGAAAAAAACGGGGAAAATTATTCATTCTTGAGGGCTTCCCTTGCGTGCGCTGCGTAAATGGTTCTAGATACCAAAAATATATGTAAACACAAGAATTAAGGGAACTTTTTACCGCGGGAAAACTTTGCATTCCCACGGGAAACCGATTTCTACGCGAACGGAGTCGCGAGCAGCCACTAGTTTTTAATATGAAGATCAAAATATAATAACTTTTTAAATACTAAAACAAAAGTATTACTACGTATTATGTGAGAAACTCGAAAACAAAAACAAAACACGCACAACGTTCGAGCGTCGCGTCACGCCTGCACGCCCTGAGATTGACCACTGGCTGATCTAGTTTGAAGCGGTTTCGGCTCATACGTGACAAGCGGCCAGTGGTCACGCACACACACGCGTTGCACTTGTAGTGATGTACCTGTCACAGCGCATTCGTATGTAGCTTTGTCTCTGTTCAGTTTCTTTACTCATGTGGTATTAGTGAACAATGAATGAGTGAGGCGTGTCGCCATTGTTGCGTGGGACTACGCTTATGACCGAATGAAACTCGACAATAACAATTAGTGCTCAAACAGTGTGACGCTGAGCGAGTTTAATATATGATTTTTAAGGGTGGTAGAGATATATATTTAAATTTGCACATATGAAAAGGATTTAAAAACGCACACACTCTAATATTTTTTAAAAATTATTTAGGGACCTTCTCATTCTTTGATTAAGAAAAAGTTAATTACCATTGCAAAGACACGTTCATTTTTAATATGCTTATACAAATGTTAAAACGAAAGCGAGTAGTGTAAAGATTTCTTTTAAGTATAATATGATACAATGAGAAGTGTCACTCCAGCGTGCAGCCCACTTTCCTACGAGTCAGCTGGTTGCATTGTGACAAGTAAATCATTAACGCCACCATTCAACGCTGACCCTTCAATGTTACTCACAATTTGGTACTTATGCCAAACAACGGGCCAACTTATTCTGGACAGAGGACAAAACTTAGCAACACTCGTTATTGCTTATAATAGGACTTGAGCCGGGATTTTTGAATGAGAAGCAAATTCGAATTAGTGGTAAATTGTTAATTGCTTTAATTGTTGGAGAATTCAGGACTGTCCAATTGTAAATTCGTTTCTCTTGAATTTGGCTTAAGGATTTAAGTCCAATTAATTTTAGGTGCTTAAAAAGCATATAATCTGCCGTTTAACGGTAGAGAAAATTACTAATTCTAATTGAAAAGCCCTTGTTGGGCTTTAATAATTCAACAATTACAAAGAAAAGGAAAAGATTTTCTTTTTCCTGAAATGAGTATCTAAATCGGCGTATTTTTTCTGTTTCTGCCGTCATTTTCTTTCATATATTTGATGGTATATTTTCGCACAAACTTCCTGCCCCACAAGTAGTAATAATGATAGGGTTCTGTTCACTTATGAAGCGGAAAAATTATCTCCCTTCGACAGGCGAGCTCTATGGCTGAAACTGGCCATCCCGAGTAAATAATGTGGGTTTATCTACTCAAACAAATAACTCATTTTAATCATGTTTGCTTGAGAAAGGTATTTTCAAAACGTAAAATTTATTAGCAGAATAAAAATATTTTGTGTGTCAGAGGACAGGAATTGAATATGGTTTATAAGTATATACGGAAAGTTCGTTTATATAAATGTAACAAAGAATGAAAACATGTTGATGGAAGAGTAAACGCAATGTTGATCTCACAGTTAGCAACGTCTTACCCGACGTTAGATAATGAGTTCCGATTTCACGCATCGTCGCTTCCGACACTCACCGCTGTCGACACTTGACAGGGAAAAATACAATCGACCTCCGAGAAATACAGAAAATATTCCTCTCAAGCCTTTAAAAACAACCGCTGAAATAAAAATGTTGCTCTATCAAATTTGCTTTTTCAGATCAATTAGGTATTTTTTAAACCTTTGAGTAATCATCAGTTTCTGAAGGGTCTAGTAATTTAATAACTCAAATTACAATTTTTTAACTTTCGGTCAAAACAAATAATACGGATCTACTATATTATACAAGCATCAAAACCACCATTTTGTTTTAATCAACCACTTCAGAATGAAATCTGAAATCAATTTAAGCCAATTATTTTTTGGGCAACGACGCTCGCCTACTGATAGATAAACTTTAACTCATTGCCTTTAAAATTATTTTCCAAAGAAATAACATTATTATTTTAAGATTAGATTTCAAGGCGTTACCCAAAAACTACTCGAATTGATTCGGACTTTCGATTCAGCGGGTTTGAAGTAATATAGATGCTGATTAAATCTCGGGCTAGCTTTTATCCCGAAAATACATTTCTGTTTGATAAGCTTTCTAGAGCTACATATAGCTTAAAGGAAAGTATGTGGCAGATTTTTGAATTAAAAAATAGGAGCTTTTAAAGGTGTATGACTCTTGTCCCTACTGTTTGAACTGAGTAGGACTTACAGAAATGGTAGGACAACCACGATAGGGACACGAGTCATGCATCCTTTTAAAGTGTAAAATTTGATGTTGTGTTTTTAGGATTTAAATAAAAATATGGTCATACATGAGTCGAACTGTATAGCTATCACGGTTCACGAGGTACTGCATAGTGACATACAGACGGACAGACTTAGTAATAAGATCCCTTTTTACTCTATGGGTACGGAGCCCTAATAACATCATATAGGCATACAAATTGTTAAATTAGTAGGTAGTTATAAATTTAGACAAACAATTTTGAAGGTAACATAGTAATTGTAATTTTCTAAAATCTTACTTATTTTTTTTTTTTTTTTTTATTTTTTTTTTTTTTTTTTTTAGTGCGTGGTAGCCTAGTGGCAACAGGTTCGGTCTACTATACCGAAGGTTCCGGGTTCAAACCCCACTAGGGTGTACCACTAATTTGGTCTTTTTCAAATTATGTACATGTTTATCACGCACTAACGGTGAGGGAAAAACATCGTGAGGAAACCCACATGATTGGATGATAATCCATCATGTGATCCACCAACCCGCACCGAGCCAGCGTGGTGGATTACGGCTCAAACCCTCTCGCTATCCGAGAAGGAGGCCTGTGCTCAACTATGGGACATATATAGGCTATTTATTTATTTATTTATTTATTTACTTATTTTTTAGATTTACCGACATTTCCTAGACCTTTCCCATAGTCGTATTTTTCCGTCATTTTTGGTTCAAAGTACGTTTATTAATAAGGGGGTTATAGTATTTTAATACAATAGGTATGCACAGGATGAGAGTGGTCTTTTTTTAACCGCAATTTACTTAATTTATAAAATAGAATATAAAAAAGCACAGTCATACGACTAGCTCAATTATTTGAACCATCAATCAATCAGTGTATTTGCCTCGTGTGTAAGCCGACCAATTTCAAAACTCGAAACCATGTTTTTTGAGCGAAAATAGTATAATACCAGAAACATTTAGTTGCAAGGGCGACGATTTATATTGGAGATTCATGCAAATCATTTTTTGTTATATAACTATAAAAATAATTACGAAATCAAATTAAAGTAAAAAACTTAATGATACGATTTACAAAAATATTTTTGCACTATACTTTTTTATGCTTTTATAGTGTCAGATAAAATCCAACAAATAATACTGATAAATAAGGTCAATATTATTTTAGATTCGTTTAAAACTAATTATAAATTGTCCTAATAAGCTTACAAGTTTGGGCATTTGAAATTTCAGCGTCGACTGAACACATAGGATGCTATCATTCTAATAATTATTAGGTTCATGAAAATTTCGAAAGTCTTCAGCAGAGATAATAAGAATCAAATGCCGTTTATTTCAGCACCTTTAAAAGAAGTACGTGACGCTAACGCAGATTTAGCAAATTGGGAACGCCTTGAGAACTTGAAACAAAACGAATTTTCAAGTCAACGTTATTACTTTTATGCGGTTTTAATCATTACTGCTGGAACGTGGCTTGTATAATAAAGGGAAACCATTTTTCTACCAAAAAAAACTAAAACGGAATGTTCCACCTCATTTATTACCTTAACAACTTTTTCTGACCGCTTATTATTTTTATGCCAGAATATATTCGTGTATCCCCAAAAAGGTTTACAAAAATAACACGGTTCACTGCAGGGTTAACTGTCATAAAAATGGGACCGGGTACAATTTATGAATATCGGCAGTGGGTCCTCCAGGCCTTCGACCTTTACATGTCAATTTCCAAGTGCTCCGACCATCCAACTTCCAGCCAGCACTACCGACTTATTGATGGAAAAATATATGCTCAACGAATATGTTTTGTTACCGATACCATCTTTTTATCGTCACTTCGTTTTCCTCTGTTAAATGGACGGGCTCACTTATTTTTCTTGCAAATGTGAATGAAATATGAAATACGATCCAAAACTAATTCAAACATCAAAGTGTTTTTGTATAAGAATGTGTTTACTTTACAAATGTGTTCTTATACATATGATAGATATAAAAAAGCTTATTTTATTTTAGATTTTTAACCTGAGTGCAGTTTTTCTGTGTTAGTCTCTAAAGTTTGATGATTAAAATCGGCAGATTTTATACTGCGAGTCAATAATAAACTTTCGTTATTAAAAGTGCGTTAATCTCAGTGGGTTCAATAAGCAGTTATTACCTTTAAGTAGTATCTTCGGTAATACAGCTGCGCAGAGAGTCGGTAGTCCGCCGGACTCCGGCCCGGCGCCGGCGGTCACGCGCCGGGCATTATTCAAAAAGCGCGGGAACGACAAACTTGCAAGCCACATGGGCCTGCACGTGACAAGACTGTTTTTATACCGATAGAGATCCGTGGTTCTAGATTAAATAGAATTTGTACATCGATGCCATTAATCATAAAACATATAATGGAATTTTTTTTTGGATTTTGTCTGAAAAAGAAAAAATATTATGTTCCTATTACGAAAAGGGATTCAACCTTAATATACTGACATACTTTCTTTGCATTTCAGCAAAATTTGTTATCGAAACGTGCCTACTCTCAATATTTCCAAAAATTTGAGAGTTCTCTTAAGGTGAAACTTGTGACTTTTAAAGAAAAATAAAAGTTCAAAATTGTCTTTCCAATGTTGTTCTAGTGCCGTCTACTTTTATATTCAAGGCTTATGAAAAAAGTTTAATACTACGGAACCCAAACTCCTTAATACAAGTAGATTTTTCTCAATATTGGTTGAATTTTCGACTCCATAATTTAATTAATGAATTCGGTAGTGAGTGCTCTTTCGTTATAGACATGCAGACATTTGGGTTATCGATTTTAGAAAGTAGCATCTGCTGTGAAGTTTATTCATATGCAAATTGTTGACGTTATTCCTTGAGTGCACTCAAGTAATTTTAAAGTTGTGTCAGTAGAGACTGTGTGTATAAGAAGTTGTGCGCTACAAATAACTATGTTTATAAATGAGGGACAGGCAACAACCTGGCAAAACTATTTATTAAACCTTGACAATATAAATATTCGTAGTCCGCTGATACGTAAGAATCACTAGTTTTCTAAGATTTACTAACGGTCTGGTTCGGCGCTTGCATGATTTAAGTTATCATTTATTTCCAACTGGAATGCGCTCGACAGGCAGTATGGTAAACGACGATATTGTCTCTAGGGAGGAAAGCGCCAGGCTTTTTGCAAAAAGTTACACAGTAAAATACTATGATTCAATGATGCTTGTCTTTACAAATAGCAAGGTTGTAACATAGCAACACACTAAAGCTAGTAAAGAGACACGCGAATAGAAATAAATCAGCTAATGTTTCCCATCCGGCAGATCGTCAACAATCAATCAATCCCTACTTTACCTGTAAGGCGTACTCCCACTACGTTAAGTACATTTCGTTAATAAATTGCCCAAACACAAGGAAACATAAACGTTGGCAGATGCCGCCGCGGCGCACGATCGTTGGTTCGACATTACCACCGCGTTACGAGCGCTTTGTAATATGCTATTATGAGCGGGTATAACTTACTCGGTCTTCTTATACATTTTGTTATTACTATAGAGATTTAGTTTTTACTATAACAACAACATTATATTATATTAATGTTATACCAATATATCATAACGACCGACAAATATTTTTCAACTCTACAAGCTCTGTGCAAGAAAAAAGGTTCGGTGAGCTTTTATAAAAAGACCAAAAGCTGGTGAAATAAGTAAAAATAGGTTACCGTCATATTTTTAATTAACTGAAAAACTCTTGTTTAGCAATCAAAGTTAAGCACTATACATTAAAACCATATATGAAAGTGGTATAATTTAATTTTCTTACAAATGTCACTAATGTGGTAGTTGGAAACAACCCGTATGTTAATACATTAGCTTGAATCAAGCGCTTTTGACCACTAAAGCCTATGATGGACTGCCGATTAGGGTCAACGCTTGTATGCGGATATTGGGTAATTTAACTTAGACAGAGACTTATTTTAACAACACATCGTTATCTTATTTACAATTTATGTATTTACACATTGTAACAGGAAGTAGAATTAATAGGCTTAGAAAATATATAAATACAGTGGTACTGCTTATTCCTCAAAAGAAATCTCTTCCAGCAGACCGAAAGTAGAAGAATTAATAGAGATAGCAATTTAGTGTGCACACATGAAATACATAAGAATAGCTTAAAATCAAATAACAATACTAAATACATGAATAAATTTAAATAGTATAATATAGGTATACATGAATACATACATAAAATATTATATCACTACTTAAACATAAATATATAAGTATGAAATATAAATCACCATAATAAATAAATTACGTTTAATACTTAAAATTGACATGAGAGACAGATATAAAGCCTTCACATGTTTTTTGAACAGAGAAATGGATTTAATTGCTCGAATTTCGTGCGGTAATGAGTTCCAAAGTCTGACAGCATGGACAGAAAAGGAGTAAGAGTAGAAGTCAGTGGAATGGGGGGAACTGATATGAGATTCATCTTAAGCGGTCTGCAGATCTCGTTCGGTGGGTGAGTGAACGAGAAGCGATCACGCAAGTAAGAAGGGTAGCAAGGATTATGGAGAATGGCGTTATCATTACTAAGGTATCATTAACCTTGAATAAGGTTCTTCAATTGTTTTCTTTCAGGTAAATTATGTTAGGTACTTTCTCTATTATCTTTATACATTAAGATTAACTCTAAATTGTAATTGATAAAGTTAAAGACAATAATTATTTATTTGACTGAAGTTGGTGTAATAAGATGTAACAAATTGAAAAGTTTTACAGCAAAACCATCAGTTTTACTTAAATCATTTTAATAAATAAATTTTATATGAAATGGCAAAAATACAAAAGGCATTGACTTGTACCTCCAAATTGTGGTTATATTACTACTGTGTCATATTACTTTGAGCGATTTCAGTCTGCCAAATCTTTGAAAAGATATTTAGGACGAATGCTGAATTAAATATAGAGACATGGTAATAACTAGCTAGGTTTATAAGTAGTACCTATATGTGGCAAACCTTTTGTAGTGAATCGGAAAGCTTCCAAAAACAAAGCGGCATATATTCATTCGTTAAATAAAATATAAAGGTTTCTTACTGATTCAGGCCAAATGTTTCTTGTATTTTACTTATTTCCTGAACTTTATCCTGCTCCACACGTTTTTACTTGATAAACAACAGATCCGCTTTCACCTTAAGATGTTTTGTACATTTCTGTCTCAACACGCACCTTTACCCGATAAAAAGGAAAAAAAGTTACGTTTTCTTTGGCGGGAATTTTCTTTGTTGTTTTTTCGGTGAATTCAAAAGCGAGCTCAATGTGAAGTTATTTACTTTGTAAAGTGAATGAGAGCGTTAATAATTGACGTATTTTGTGAAACTTTTTAATAAAGGACCACAAGTTTCGTTTAACTTAAATACCTACCTATAAGTAAAACTCTAGTATAATAATAAAAATATCGACCAAAAAAAGGGCTGTTATTAGTATGACGTGTAACACTTGTTTGTCTGTCTGTGGCCATAGCTCAAAACGTTGTAACTACTATATTTGTGTTCAGGGTAATATGTTAGCTTGAATATTGAGAATTAATGTTACCTAAAACTAGGCTAAAATCGTCTCCCTGACAAGACCCACCTGCACGATTCCGTGTTTTCCTAACATTGTTGGTTACCAAACGTTCGTTACACCTAAAGCTCCCTTAATTCTTCCTAACCTAAGACAAAATAAGTGCCTACTACCCGCAAAAGGCTCGCTTCAAGATAATCGAATTGCGAACGAAAATTCGAATATGGAAGTCGAGAGGTTGTCGAGTGTTTTCTTACATCTCCAAATAACTAAGTAACGTTCAACAAAATGGCAGGTGTCGAAAACGTAGCCATTATTTTTTATGTTACTGGCAACATTTGAGCATTGACTCGTAAAAATGTGTTTAGAGCAAAATTGTTCCGTGCAAGTGCTTTATATTATGTGAAAGTGTAGAGTTACGGAAATTGTTTCTATACAAAGTAGCAGTTTTTTCTTTGATAGCATATTCAACTGATACTGTAAACTATCAAAGAATATAGAGTAAGAGGAATACTTATAGTACAATTGAATAATGGTTCGCTCTACAAAAAGATACAACACGCAATACACACAGAGAAAAGTGTTCCCTGCATACAAACAGGAACTTAGTTTAAAGACGCCTTAAGTCAAACACTGAAGGTTTAGTACCTACTTAAGAGCTTTAGTTGAAAGCTTTGTTATAGGGCATAGTAATTTTATACATGGACTTCGACATGCGAAAAGAAAGCATCCATCTATTACTTAAGGTTACTAAGGTAGATTTTATGTAACTCTACTTAGTTAAAGCCCCTCTCTACATCATTTGATTGTTTATATTTTTTAATACAGTAAATTTAAAGTTTTAGAACATTATTCATCTCTAGCCCATTACGCACGAGTGTGTATTCAGTGACACATGTGGTCCGCGCCACCACAAGATATGAATATTATAAGATGACACATTTCATAACGAGGTAAAGAAGAACCTCCAGCATTATTAAGAAGATAAGCCGTCTAATCTAAGTTTAGCTAGCAAACAACAGTTATTATTCAAAAGTTTTGTGTCTAAGTTTATTTACTTACTTATGAAGTGCATAGAGACACATATGTTTACATAATCGACCATAAAGTAAGAGGAGATGAAAGTACATAAAACATTTAGTTTTCCAAAATGTGTTGAAAAAAATGCAAAAAGGCTACTTTAACACTTCATTGTTACGTATTTATGATATAACATGCCCTTTTCCACAGAGTTATCGCATCGCTTACCTTGGAAAGGGCGCCCTGTAGGTTTATAGTCGCTGTCATCGTACTCGTAGATACAAATTGTACTAAGCACATACGGTTATAACAGTAATACGTTGCGCTACGTATGCCTTTAATAACCGGCTGGAGACGTGGCGGAGTGCTGATAACAACCGATGCCGAAATAGCAAGGACTTTCATAAACAAAATCTAATATGGATTAATTATTGTGTTTAATATTTAAAGAATGTAATGTATAAAACTTTTACATTTAATATTAATGATTCTATCTAATATTTATGCGGTCTGATGTTAGAACTTTAACGTTCGCTAATAGTTCGTTAGACAACCGCTGATTAAACTAACTTACTCGTAGGTACCATATTAAAGGGTTCAAAGTTTATGTTTAATTACAAATCCAACTAAAATGTGAAAGTTGTAATGTTTGTAACCGTAAAATCGCGCTGATTAACATCATTAGAGCCATATGGAAGTTAGGATTTACTATTCTTCGATTCGAATGTCAAAATTACGTCGACCAAAACATCATAAGAACATCATTTAAGGGAGATTAAAAAGGAAAATTAAACCCACCTTAAACTATTGTCTATTTGGTAACTTTTGTAACCGCTATAATATAATACCTACATACAGAAAGTGTCATAGCACAAAGATCGGTGAAACCCACATAGCATACTTCCCGTCTAGAGAAAGCGGGTTCCGTAGGCGGTATTTAATTAAGACTCGGTGATGGTCGTGATGCAGTGGACAAAGGACCCTCGTGGGGATTACACCCGCTTTATTGAGCGCTCATAGCGTGCTGCAATGCCATTGGTCGATGCGGCGCTACAGACGGGTGACGAGAAACTACAACATTCGACCATTTGGTCAGTGGGATAGCAAGATTTGGTTTATAGTTAGGTATTTGAAGTTAAATAAATCGGAATAATATGTTTCTTTAATTATATACAGAGGTGAAATTGAAATTAGAAATAAGTCAATTCATGGTGTTATTCTGGAGATTTATTTATTCGTAGGTGAAATCATGTAAAAAAAGATGCATAAATATGTTCATAATCCTATAATTAATTTTTCTTTTTAACGTTTTCATGTCTAGCTTTACAGCTGATTTAAAAGAGAGATGTCCACGGGCCTAAGCCAAGTCTACATCAGCTCGAGTTGTTTGTAGAGGTATTTGGTCTGAAGACGTAGAGTCATTTTGTAGAAACTTTCTGACAATCCTGCAAGTATTTAAAATAACTGCTTTCTGAAGGTTTATATAGGTAAGTTCCGGAAGATCTATTGTTTTTAGAGATTCTTGCAGCGACTGAGGGATGACACCGGTTGTAGAAAGAACTATTGGGACTATTGTGACTTTGCGGAGGTTCCACATTCGTGTTATTTCATCTTTCAGGTCTACATATTTCCTTAATTTTTGAGTTATTGTTGTTTGTAAGTTGTGTGTATTGGGTATTGCAATATCTTAAAAGTGCTGTCCTGGTGTGTTTGTTTAGTAAAGTTAAGATAAAAGATATCTGGCCTGTTATTATGAATTGTTCTATCTGTTAAAATGGCTCTATCGTAATATAATTTGTAGGAAGAATTGTCTAAGACAGTTTGTGGTGTCTTCTTGTAATATGGGGTGGGAGTTAATATTATTAACGTGAAAGTTTGTAAGTATGTATGGATGTTTGTTACTCTTTCACTTAAAAGCTACTGGACGGATTTGGATGAAACTTTACAGTAATATAGTATGTTATACTTCAGAATAACACATAGGCTGCTTTTTACCGCGGGAAAACTTCTCATTCTCACGGGAAACCGACTTCCACGCAAACGGAGTCGCGGGCGACCACTAGTATTAATACAATTTTAACGAAAGAGTTTTGTTATGTTAATATCCGTGTATTAAATCTTAAAATTAAATTTTTGATCTACCGTCGTTCGTTGTGCAAACTCGCCTTCGTTATGTCAGATGAACGAGCATCTTAGAAATTTAAATTTAATCCGACGCGCTTAAACAAAGTAGGTTATCTACACTGATCCCTTTTAATTGTTTTAAATCTTCTGGGTTCCTGTGTCCCTGACATCTCATTCCGTTATGAATTTAAGTACTTTAAACAAAATTTATTGCAGACTTCATCCCACTTAATCTCTTTAGCAAATAATCCAGTCAATGCCATTGACAAAGCCGCGAGCTCTCGATTTTCTTCAAAATGTTTACGACGACATTGACGAAATAATTTCCCTTCGCATCATTTATTATCTAGTAAAACACTTTACAAAGTTGAACACTCAAACGATATTGTAAGACAAGCTGACAGCTTTTCAATCCTCCCTACTACTTACTTCTGAACTGTAGTAAACACGGTGGCATTGTTATGTGTCGTTGCATTGCCACTTCAGCTATGGGCTAATCTTACTCATTCCCGCCAAAGCAGCAATGTATAAAGAACAAGTAAGATGTCGTTTAAAAGTTTAGTATAATGTCTAGATTTAGAAATTTTGTCACGATCCCACTCGTGTTACGGAGGTAGAATAAGCAGACAGGTAGTACGAGTGGCTTTTATAAAGCATTCACGATAATTGTATCATTTAAACTTTATAATCGGCGTTGATAGAAGTAGCTGAATATTAAGCTTTAAGTAGTCGAAAAGTTTCAGCATAATTATGTGCTCAGTGAATTTAAATACCGTATTAAAATACTGTAAATGTTGCATAAAAATACCTAAGAATAAATAGACGTGTGTGTGCGACGATAAAGAAACAAATAAATTGATAAAAGCATTATTTTTCTTCTTAGCTAGGTAAAATAATTCTAGCTAGATATTATTTTATATTTTTATTTTATTTATTTTTATTTATTAGGAAAACTTACAGTAAATACAATCTTATTTAACTAAAACTAAACTTAAAACTATTTACCATTTAAAGGTTTTCGCATATAGGTAACATTTACTTGTGTTTAACAATACAAAGTTACATTTAAGGTTCAGCCAAAACAGTAATTTAACAAATAATAATAATGACTTAAAAAAAAAAAATAAGAAATTGTCTAAAGTTGTAGGCAATTTACAAACTGCCAATGGGAGTTCCAGTAAACCAACCGTTAGTCAATATTTTTGCTACTTTCCTGGGATTAGTGTTAAAAAGGTCTAAATTATATTGGTCTATCAGTATGTTTGCTGTGATTGCAGCACGAAAGAAAAAGGAGTTCTGTCTGTAGTTGGTCGCACAGTAAGGTATGTGAAGGATGTTATTTTTTCTTATATTCATGTGAGGGACTTTTATGCGAATTGATGAAAGTAAAAATGGACTGTTTATTATGGACTGTGCTATTTTAAAAACCATAACTGTATCTGCTATATCGATTTATTATCCCTATTCTTGGGGATTATTGATTGTCTTTTTGTATGTTTTTTTTTAACGACTCTAATAAATTAAGCAATTAATTTAAAGGAAGTATCTAGTAACCTCATCAATAACGTGCTGATCGACGTTAGTTACTAACATCCCGAGAGGTATAAAAGCTATAAACAAACTCGTTACGCCCTCTATCGGCAGTGTAATGTTATTATCATAACAAAATTTGCTATCTTTCCGCTAGACACGCTTTATGAAACAGCCCTTCAGGGCACTATCACACGGAGAGCTAAGCACATTATCGCTTGCATACAGTCAAAATATCAGGCACGTTAGAAATTAGTGCATAATGACTTGGAGATGCCTAAAATCTAAAATCTTAAAATTAGTAAGTAGTACTTTATAAAAAAAACCTGTGAAAGCGATTTAATAGTAATTATTTGTTTGTAGTATACCTAAGCATATATAAGTAAAAAGGTATTTTAGGGCTCTTAGTTAAATGAAAAAATATAACTATTGTAATGAAACTGCAGGTTGAACATTTATGCAACGACTCAGCAGACACTTACATGCGTTATCGAAAAAATTCAAGTAGGTATTGTAAGTGTACAGTAAACTGTGTAGAAGGAACGTTAAGCCATCACAAATATAGCTCCCATTAACAACGAGCCTTTACATTGTAATCAAGTTAAACAGCCTCTATGACCCATTACTGGTAGCCATTATAAAATAAACCTCCATTACAGATAAACTTTGGTCGTTTGAGAAAACTTTAAAGGTCCCATATACCTATAGGTACATTCCAGTCTAGCTTGTTTATCTTGATAATATCTTAAATAAGTATCTTTTCAAAAATATTTTAGGCCTCAGAAAAAAACAATTGTTATTAACAATAACAATATATTTGCTAAAAGAAGCAGGTTAAGTCGTTTGCTTTTACATAAGTTACAATGTACCATTAACCCATTTGCACATTAAGGCCCAATTGCAGGGAACGTTTTAACCCCGGGTTAGCTAACTCAAATTAAATAGCGCCACCATCGATTGTAATAAGAAGTATTTAAACCTGAGTTAGCTAACCCGAAGCTAACCCGAGGTTAAAACGATCCCTGCAATTGGGCCTAATAATATTAGTTAATAATCCCATTTTACATATGGGCAAGATTATTTTTTGAGGAAACTAATTTAAATGAACATTTTATTAAATTATAGTGACATTATGTTGAACCGTATACATGTATAACAAACAAAACTTTAATCAAGTATATTTTATTTATGAAGCAGATGAAAAGCAGAAATCTGAAAATGTTGGGCCATTGTTGGCTTCACCGTACTAATTACGTTTCAACGTTTCACACGACCGACTCTGAGTAGTAATTATATTATTACATACTTTAAGCCAAATGAAATATTCAAAACTTTAAATTAAATAACGACCACGATTAAAAATATGAATTTATCACATTGTAGGTATTGGAAATATGTACCTACATATCGCACAATATAAAAAAATAGCTATATATCAAATTGTATTATTCAAACACTTTGCACACTGATTAATTGAATTGAATCGTCAAAAGAAAAAGACATGACATTTTGTACCCGGTACCAAATTAATGGAAATACATGGTCTCCGAATCGGAATAGGCTCCTGAAATCACGTCATGGAATCCGATTTCCATTTCATTGTGAACGAAGTTTTAATTGTATTTGCCTCGGAAGTTAATAACGCTGTTTGTTCGATTTGGTTTACAATGAAAATAAATCCGATTCGGCACAATACCGGGTCAACATTGACGACGATCTGTCTTTATCAGAAATAATCGAAACCGAGTGGGACAACAGTTTTGTTGATATGTTCAGATTTAAAATGAGGGTATGACACATTTACGGCAATTCGCTTTCCAATTATATAGATTATTATTATTTTATTTTTCTAAACAATATTATATTTAAGGTGAACACAAATCACTACATAGTATAAAACAAAGTCGCTTTCTCTGTCTCTCCCTATTTACGCTTAAATCTTTAAACCTACGTAACTAATTTTCATGCAGTTTTTTTTAATATATAAAGTGATTGAAGAGGAAGTGTTGTATGTATATAAACATAGTATAGGGAAAGGGGTTTTACTCCTAGTTGAACGCTAACGAAGCCGCGGGCAAAAGCTAGTAATACAATAATTTTGGTATGAAAAAGGTTATCTGATAAATAAGGTTTTTTTTGATATTTTCCTATGGCTTTAACTTCGCGAGAAAAATAAAAATATGTGAAAAGTCTGTGGTTAATTAGGTCATAATTAGTTTAATAAGTTCACTAGCACTTTAATATTTTTTAACTGGGAGGTACGAGAAATTTTGGTTTTTGATTTTATGCTTCTGACAATGTATAAGAGATTAGTTTTTAATCCTACATACAATAAAGTCATTCCATTTGATTTCATTTCATTATTAAAACAAGCACAACTACACGTGTACACTACTCAAAGTCTGAAAACGCAAAAGTTGAAAACTGAATGCTTTATATTACATGCTTCCGCATATTTCCATAAATCCATATCTATACACATGTTATGCAACTAAATCATCGCGTCTGTTTCTAAACAATAGCAATTGTTTGCGAAGCGACGTGAAACAAAAGTTACTGCAAGTGGTAATTGCAGCACGACACAGTTTTCTAACGATTGTTTGTCTGACTAGAAACCTATAAACTAGCACGTTATCTGCAAAGCTGTCGAAAATAATCAGCAGAACCAGGATTGGATAAATCGATATAACGCGGCTGCTTCAAAGTACATTTTAAGCGACTGGTTAAGAGCATAACTCTTAATAAAATTACTTTATTACTTAAGCAGGGAGGTAGCTTTGTTTTAAAGATACTTTTATAAGGTAATAGCTAAGGTTCTGGCATCGTTTTCCGATATCAAATGATTAACGGCCATTATTCGTTTAAACATTGCATCGATTAACCGAATTCCCTTTGGCGATTAATAGCAGGCAAAAAGCAATTCTAGGCCGACGTTTAATTTGAGGTTTCGCACGAGTTGTGATTTATTCTGGCAATCAAAGTGCCACTGCGCTGGTAGAATCGCAGCGCTTCGACAACTACGCCATTTTTCAACATTTCACCGCCTTTCAGCTCTGTTCAAGTGTATCTACCCACAATATCTCACTGACCGCGAATAAACAAACAATTTAAAGCGCTCACTGCTAGAAACAATCGTATTTTAGTTTCGATTGTAGCTTACCCGTACCGTTGAGACGAATAAAATATGTACATATACAGAGCAAATGCAAATAAGAACGTGCAGATTTTATTAACGAAATTATCAGGAGAGATCCAGCAGATAATGAAAGCGTTCTGCTCTGGAACCTGTCACAAATCTGCAATTCTCTGGAGCGAGGGAAAACTGTTAACTGGGTACTGCTGTACTGCACTTATTATCTGTAAACTATTTTGTTGGTACGTGAGTTAGTGAATTCGAACTAGCTTCGTTTCCTGGACAAATTTTATATTTTTGATGCTAAAAAAAGCGAACCTACATAAAACTAGGTTAAGTAGGTAGTAACTTTAGAAGACTAGATGACCTAACCAAATAAAGCTCAACATTTAATTGCGTAAATTTAATTTTGAAAACATGAATGATATAATTTGAATTGCAGGAAACTTATAAACGTATCATACAAAGATATTTAATTTTTACTTACTTTATTAATGAGTTACAAGTTTTTTTCGAGCATGCGGAACGTAATGTCGCTGTCCACGTGTTTTCATTCACATCAGGTAGCAATTTTGTAGTTAATTGAATGCGATTGAAATCGTACAAATCATAGTTCCATTCAGAAAGGCAATTCAGTTAATTCTAAACGAACATTTCGAGTACGTTTCTTGACTGCGAGCAAATTACCTTTTCTGTAGTAGGTTTTAAACTGCGATTCATATTGATAGTTTTCTATAGCAGCGCTTTCTTTTAATGTTGTACACAGAAAATTCGAAGAAACTTTACACCCCGATTTACTATTGCTGCAAAAATATTGGTTATATTTATGTAGGCGATAAACCAAACGCTTCTAACTAAACTAATTTGTCAAAAAGAACTATTATCACTTATACGCAAAACAATAAGATTAACTTATAATAAACAAGATACTTATTCGATTATTTGCCAATTTACTTAATAATTCAACGCAAATCGAAAGTGTGCTACAGACATGCTAAGAATAAACAAACAGACTTAGTTAATATCTTCCAATAAACTTAATTATAACGATCACTTTGTGCATAATAAATAACTTCAAATAAATAGTAAGCTACGAATCGTAGCATTCGTAGTCATCTAGTTTCCGTAGAACACAAAGCAAGTACAATGTATACTGAAGAAGACCCAAAATATCATTTAAACATTTATTTAAATTATGTCACAAAAATTATAACTGTCGCGGAATGTCCATAAAAGTTTTGCAATATTATAATTTAGTGTTGAAAGCCAGATATCTCCAGTCTCAAGCCGCTGTCGGCGACACCCCGCGGGGTGAAGTAAAATCATAATATTGTACCGCAGCGATAAACAAGGCCTTGTAACTTGATTTTATTACAATAAAGCTTTATTAAGTAGGTCTGTTTTAACGTCGCTTACTGTAGCTACTTCGAGCATAATTAGCAGAACAGCGACACCTTTTAGCCACTCAATTCATGTAACAAACGATTTCGTAGCGACATCCCCGAGACGATGAAGCTGTCATTAGATCGCGAACAGAAATGATAGGTATATCCATTCCTTCTAAGTACATTGTCTAAGTTTAGTTCCGAGTAATGGTGACTGACATTACCGAATGCCTATATTCGCTTGTTGACGTGTCTGCGCGCATTGCTTTACCTATATGTGTCCCTACGCACAAAGCCATTTTTGAGAGTGGTAGAGTCTAGCTGTAGGTTCTGTCTGCAGCGATTACTGGGCTGACTCGACCGGTGAAATACCTCCGTCGCACAGAAAACCGACGTGAAGTAGGGACGATGTTCCTGCGTTTCGTTCGGTGAGTGCGGTATCCGGTGCCCAATTTTCTCAAAGGTTAGCAACACACCCCCGACACTTACAGTGTGCGGGGAGTCATGGGCGGCTACCTATATTATTAAAAAAAAAAAACATCAAAACAACGCGTTGCTTGAATGATGACAGCAAGAAAAATAATACGATGGTCCTTTGTTAGATATGTCTATACTCATACATAAACTCATGGCTTTAATAGAATATTGTATTTATTTATATAAACAATACCAATTTATAATTTTGTACGTACAGACAAAATTATAAAAAAAATTGGCAATGCCATCGACACGATCTCAACGGTTATGGCAACAAAGGCTATGAAACCTATATTTTATTATGAAAAGGCGCTGCGTATGAAAAGCTAGTTGGAAAATAGAAGGTAGAAGAAACATTTAAATCAAGTTGATATTTTATTCAAAGAAGCCAAAGATCTGTAAGTAGGTATGGGTTTTATTTATATATTTTACCAACTTTTTTAGTTTAATACATATCTATCTACGTAATTTAGGACTAACCTTCGATCATTCATACAATCGAACGACTATAACATAAAAATGATGTAAACATGAAGAATATAAACGTTAGTACCCACTTACTAATTTAATACCTTCTAAAGCTTTTGTACTTTATAAAGTCTAACCTCCAGGTCGGGGCTTCGCTGCTCGCAGTGTTATAAAGAAACTTCACTTTTAAATGAATATTAAGTTTCTTGAGAGCGGAACTAATGCACGAGATATATTTTCATGCTTTTTTCATTAAAGTTTGCAAGTTGAGAATAAAAATTTGACTAATTAGAGTCTGCAGCTGACTTTTAATTTATTGGAGGAAGGTAGGTATTTGATATCTTTAACTTAAAATGGTTTTTACAAAGTGTTGAATAACCAAGGCCTTTTTATGAAACAAACGTACTCACACAATTGCTTACGTACGTCTAACGACAGTGGAAGAAATTAAACTGAAAGGTAAAAATGGGCCAGAACTAATAATAAAGACGTGGAAGCCTTAAAATGAAAGACTAACATTTTCGAAAGTGTTCATTGATAAATAATTTAGCATCTAGTTTAAACTTATCCATTAGATCGGGAAAGGTACCTAACAAATAAAATTTACAAAATCCACTTCTATTACTAAAAGAACCCATTAATATAAGTTTACAGAATTTACATTCTTCATTATACTTACCTATGTCTAGGAGTCTGCTGAGTTGTCGTTGTTTTTTTATGGAGTACCTACCTATCGAAGAGAGAATCTGTCCTATTACTATCGTAGATTCTATATAGTTAGCTAGGTAGCTAAATAGGTAGAATCTACGATAGTAATGTCTTGTTTTTAATAACGATACCTACTTTATTCGCCCCTTTAACAGTTCTTGAACTCACAAGAGGCAAAAATAATGTTATCGTTGCAGCTGGTGACCTAATCATATTGTCTTTATATAAAGACTCTAGTCTTAATATTTTATTATGTTCTGCTTTATTCTTAAATCTTATAAACCTGGGATTACTACTAAAACCTACCTACTAAACCAGTCGCTTACTTAGGTTTATAATAACTAAGGGACTCTTTGTTTGTAGTATTGAATCATAAGGTAATTGTATAGCTTCCTACTAGGATTATGTCATACGTGACCGTAAGACTTAAAACCGATCAGACGTTATATAGTACACATCACTAAAATCGCAAACGATTGTCCGGTTTATCTGGAACATCATTACCTACTAGTCCTACCAACAATTATTAATGAACCCATAACTAATAATAATAATATAATAATAATATAAAAGGATTACAAATTATGTAGGTAGGTACCTAAATATTATTGGGGTTTGATGTAATCACTAGTTCGTTTTTTTAATTATTTCACTGTTAAAAGGTGTATTTCCTATTTCCCCTAAGTGCTATTACGTTTTGTATTGGTTAATATTTATTTTCTATAGCGTACGCTGCCTGACTGGCTTGAAATAGAGCGCTTAATTAATTTGTAAAATATTCATTTCTTTCTGTTTTACAAAAAGCTCGCGACATAATGTGTTCCTTTAGGTATCCATGTTTAATTTCAGTTGTAAAGTTTTTTTTTTGAGAGAAACGAGCAAGCGAGTCACGTGGCGGAAAGTGATCACCGCCGCCCATATACACCCACAATTACATATGCATTGAGGGTGCGTTGCTGGCCTATGAGAAATTGGGCACCGGATATCGCACTCACCGAGTGACGGTGGTATTTCACCGGTCGAGACAGCCCAGTAATCGCTGCAGACAGAGCCTACAGCTAAACTCTACCATTCTCAAAAAATATTTATTTTAAATAACTTATGTTTTTAATGGGACCTCTGTCTGTTAAATGAGCTAACATTTCAAATTTGACTCAATCGTATGGATTAAACCCCATTAGTCTTTATTATCGACTATTGGAAAAGGGAACTGACCTAGAATCATGAAAAAAAGCGAATAACCTTGCACTCTGTAATCTACAGCTGGATTTTTTAAAACTTATGAGAAGTTATATTTAAATAACACAAAAAATACATGCATGGTACTTTATTACACTGTACAATAAATATTGGGCTGTATACAAAATATAGAGTAATTCCAAAAGATATTGTCAACGCTCTAGCTTATAACATTGTAAAAACAACTCCTAATAATTATTTAAAATTCGTAACCCGCACTACCTACCTTCTTACATTAATTATAGTTAATGGTTCAGCTATGGAATCCATTTTATGATAGAATAATTAAAGTAGGTATGTTTATGTTCTTTTGCCGTCATCAACTGGAATGTCCAAGTGATCTTTACTATCGCATCTTTAAACCATGAAAAGTTTTCAAGAATTTGTATTATATTGACACACATAAAATAACACAGGTCATAAACAATTGTAACTATGAATTTTTACTTCAATGAGGGACCGATAAGACTTGAAAAACATGTACGCACACAAAATAATTGTTAACACTACTTAATGCAGAGATTTTCACGATTTATCAATTAAAAACTAAAATTATTTCACCAAACAGGTTTCTACAAAACAAAATAAAATACAAAAACTAGCAGTGACAAATTTGAAATAATTAAAAAAACTGCAATTCAAAGCTTCGTCCCCTCTATAAATTAAGTAAAATACAACAAAACATTTATGATGCTAAACTAATATTTATTATTAATTTACCTTTCTTTTCATATCAACTTTTTTTTTGAAATATCAGAATAAGCTGCGTTCATATAGATTACATTAAAATAGCAAAGTTGAAAACGTTTACAGTTTCTTAAATTCCTAATCTAGTTAACTATGCTTTATGTACTGTTTGATCCTTGTTGCTTTCCATATATAGCACCTCAACTGTTACTCACATTCTCCATTCATTAAAGGATATTTTCGTATAATTAATAAAGACCGATAAGAATACATTTCAAAACAAAATACACAAAATCTTGCGACAAAATATAGAAAAATCTAAAATTGATATAGAAGTAGAACAATCACGAAACATTAAGATGTAGGAAATATTAATTATTGCATGAATATCGATTAGCGATTAGGGAAATTGATTTTAAAATACATTATGTAGATGATGTATGTTTTTGCAGCCGCGTAGTCCTGAGATGGTAACTAATCTAATTCATAAAACGGTTAATTCATTAAATTAACAATCGACATAATAAATCAGGTATTAAGTGGTGGCAACGGTGTCGTTTTTGCACGTCAAATGGCACTATTAAATGCAACTTCATCACTGCTCTACAGATTATTCATATTGTGCATTGTGTTCAACCATTTTGTGACAAACTACTAAAAATAGCCATAAACATTAAAAATATAGAGGTATTTACACATAGCCTCAAATAAATGTTTGTATATAGAATTTACAATGAATAAATATAATTTATAGCTAGTAAATAAACTTACCTTATTTTTTAAAATAAATACACAAAATCTTATTGAACTTAACCAGTTAATGAGTATAATTATTATGTTCAAGAATTATGCATTTTTTCAATGATAAAATCAGATCGTTTTAGAATAATGAGGTAATAATAAAAATCAAAATTATAAAAAAGTTCCATAGTAGCTTAATTTACTACTCTTCGAAAATTTTAAATAAAGCATTCTGCTAAGACATATCCGATTGTAAAGTTGTCTTAAAGGGACGGAATTTAAGATTCGCAGTAAAAATTAAACACTGAACGAAGTAATAGTGGCAAATTGCGACATTGAGCGATTTTCAAGATAAAGAATCGAAAAGACGTTAAATCACAAAGTTACATAATGTTCCCAACGCTGTCTGTAGCCGTACTTGTTGATTTGTTGCTGTTTACAGCCTATCACTTTTACAAAAAATCACAGCAAACTCCGAGAATCTCCCGACATTATTACGTCGTTCCCCTTGGGGGCTTATTCATAACTTTACTAAATTGCTTTAATTTTCATTGTAGCACTTTTATTTTAATTTTGAAGCATTCCTTTTACTTGGCACTATATTGAGAAAAGACCAGCAGTAAGCGTCGTTTGAATCCATATATCTTTTCTATAAGGTACCTTTTAAGCGTGAATAATATTATTTCTCATGTTCAATATCAGGAGATAAATAGGTATATATCATATAAATATATATCTAAAATCGTGTTCAATATTGTACAGTCCAAGTGCAAAATCTACATTTTGGTCATAAATATACTGATATACAAATTTTACCATTACAATATGCTAAACTTAGTGTACTACCAAAATGGTGGTAGCCATATTAACATTTATACAGTCGCAACCGTAGCATTAGGCCTATATAAGGCTATTTATACAATCACAATAACATGTCTTTTTATATCAATTGCTCTATCATGTCGAACAACAGCTGATTATGATTACAATTCCGTTCGCGTCAACACAGTATAGGCAACAAAACATGGTGAGATAAACGTAATAACCACGCATCACAATGTCCACGGCAGTCACGTGTCGTCACGCTGTCGTCACTGCAGCATCAGCGACTCGAGGTTCCGGTTGAGGATCGTGTCCTTGACCGAGTTGAAGACGACTTCGATGTTGTGCGTGTCGATGGCCGTGGTGAAGTGGTGGTACAGCGTGGTCTTGGGCTCCCGGCGGACGTTGGCGAACATGTTGAGCAGGAACATCTGCACGTCGCGCAGGTCGTGCGGGTCGCCCGCGTACTGCGGGTAGTACCAGCGGATGTCCGTCTCCTTGCTGTCCACCTTCTTGGCGAGCAGGTCGGACTTGTTCAGGAATAGGATTATGGAGATGCCTTTGAAGTTTACGTTGTTCACTATAGTGTCGAAGATGTTGAGCGCCTCCTCTAGGCGATTCGTTTTCCTGGAAACGATGTTAAGAATTGTTATCACCTTAAACAGTTGAGTTACATACATTGACACTATACTAGAAATAAGGAGATACATAAAGAGTTTATTATATTAGCGCTTAGCATCAATGAACGACTGGTGCAATCCAGATTAATCTAGAACTAAACTAAGCAATTCAACTAGCAAGCTCTGTTTAATATCTAAAACAGAAGTCGAATTAAAATTATCGTCAGTGTCTGGAGTTGAAAATAAGGATATTTACATTTATTCAATAGTTTTTTATGATCCTATACAAATGTGGTTTCTATGCGCATAAATAAACTGCTTGCCAAATTCCGTAGTATTGGCAATGTGACATAGGCTGTAAAACTTTGAAATAATATCCAGTCTTTTAATGCGTCTTGTCGTAAAAATTTTACAGATTCATTTTTTATTATGATTTTTATTGCCCAGTAGGTATGATTCCTTTTGGTTTTTATACTATTTAAATGTTGGTTTCTTACCAAATTATTGATCTTTCGTAGTAAACAAGTTTCTAAAGTTAAATTGTGTTTGATGTGTAATTTGTAATATGATTTAGTTTGTATGTCTTTGATACCGGCATGTATCTCATCAAAGTTGTGTAATCAAAAGGTGACGCGTGATTTCCAAATTTAAATGGAGTGAATATTGAATGCTTATCTTTCGTTGGTTTGATTTAGTTTGTGGTTAGCTCTGATGGATGTCTTGCCAATGATTTTATAACTTTTCCGATAAAACTGGTAGTTAATTACAAACTTACGCAACTACTTGGGGAACAAAATTACATACCACCCACCACTAGTAATTGAAGTAGTAAATAACTAAGCTATTTCTATGTTTAATTTAAAGTAGCTATCGGGTTAAGTGCTGTAGCGTTATATAACACCCGAATTAGCCTGTCTGACTAAGTAATTACTTAAACAGGGTATTGTGGAACTTGAGTAATTTATTTAAAAGCATTGTTGTATATACAGGGTCTGTCGTAATGAATGGATAACCCGTTACCTACAGTTGGTCCGGATGTGAGGCTATAAGAAAATGGTGTCTTCTTGCCAGGGTTGTCACCCATAAGAAAATGGCGTAGACTTTTAAAGTTTTTTATAAATTTCGCTATTTTTTTCATTTATTCCGCTGCCATTTCTTCAAATTTTGCTATATTTGTATATTTTTTTTGTATTATACTCCTGAAGACGTTTACTATGTAATTTTAGTACAATTTTAGGTGTTATTTACGATGAACATTATCAAAATTCTCATTTTAAGAAAAACATTTCCAATGTTTTTTCTTTATGTCAACTTTTGATCATCTCCTGTGAAAAAAAAAAGTATGACGTTATAGCTGCCCATGATCTCAATAAATTGTCTAGTATGTGTAGATTCTAAAAAGGCATAACGATGTGTACTTTACAAGCAACATTAAGTTACAGGAGCGAGAACACTAATCAAGGTCGGAATTTTTATTTTTCAAGTTATGTTATAAATGGTTGTAAAACTTCGTCATAATGATTTTATTCTATCAAGATACTCTGCACAAACACTATCGGGCCACTAATAGGATATTCAGAAGAAAACCCGGTTGTTTTTGGGAAAAAAATAACATTACCCCACGATAATAATGTAATGAAAATGTACAAATGAAAATTGTTGTGCGCTTATAGTTACATGCGAGAAACATGTTGCGACAAGTTTGTTCGAAATTGAAACGGATTTTAAAAATCGAACAAAGACCGCATTACAAAGAAAAGGGTACTCATCACATCAGTGTCATTTTGAACATGGCATGTGCTTTTGTTCTCATTATTTTCGTCAATTTGTTACTAATTCGGACTTTGATTTTCCTTGTGATTTGGACTTGATAACATGGTGATACTGATCACTTCGGTCACATTAACGGACATTGTGTTGTGCTATCGATTGAACTTGTTGTTTTGGAAACGTTTTTGTGTAGTTTGTGTATCATGCCGCAACAATACACGCCGGCCGAATACGCGAACATGCATTACATTTACGTTGTATTTAATGGCAAAGATATCCAAATGTGCGACATCCTGATTACCGTGTGTTCGTGTGCACAATGCATTTATGGAAGGACGATTTCCTTCCACTTTTTTCCACTTTTCTTTGTAATGCGGACTTTATTCGATTTTTAAAATCCGTTTCAATTTCGAATAAACTTGTCGCAACATGTTTCTCGCATGTAACTATTAGAGCACAAAAAATTTCATTTGTACATTTTCATTACATTATTATCGTGGAGTAATGTTATTTTTTTCCCAAAAACAACCGGGTTTTCTTCTGAATATCCTATTAGTGGCCCGATAGTGTTTGTGCAGAGTATCTTGATAGAATAAAATCATTATGACGAAGTTTTACAACCATTTATAACATAACTTGAAAAATAAAAATTCCGACATTGATTAGTGTTCTCGCTCCTGTAACTTAATGTTGCTTGTAAAGTACACATCGTTATACCTTTTTAGAATCTTCACATACTAGACAATTTATTGAGATCATGGGCAGCTATAACGTCATACTTTTTTTTTCACAGGAGATGATCAGAAGTTGACATAAAGAAAAAACATTGGAAATGTTTTTCTTAAAATGAGAATTTTGATAATGTTCAAAGTGAATAACATCTAAAATTGTACTAAAATTACATAGTACACGTCTTCAGGAGGATAATACAAAAAAAATAATACAAATATAGCAAAATTTGAAGAAATGGCAGCGGAATAAATGAAAAAAATAGCGAAATTTATAAAAAAGTTTAAAAGTCCACGCCATTTTCTTATGGGTGACAACCCTGGCAAAAAGACACCATTTTCTTATAGCCTCACACCCGGATCAACTGTAGGTAACGGGTTATCCATTCATTACGACAGACCCTGTATGTATAGATTAAAGCCGTTCGAATAGGTCGTAAGTATTTTTTATAACTTGGTAATGAACCAAAATTAAGTAAAAAAGAGTAGAGCATCTGTAGTGCAATAATTTTACAATATACGATTGCAATAGGTTTCTCAATAGTAGGTACCTAATAGATTTATCATAAAGCATTACTTAATCGTTCGTGATAACAGCCTTACTAAACATGTATGTAAAAGAGCCATCTCTTTTTTAATTTGGGATTTTTAGAAAAAATCAATCAATCGAACAATATTTAGAAGAACAATAAGGTAGAGAAAAGTAGCTTCTGCGCTTTAAATTATCCTTCAAGTCGTCCAGAAAGAAACCAGAGGATCCATTGATAGACTTTTAAACAAACTAACCTGTCTTCGGACAAGACCTGGTCGAACTCCGAGGAGGAGACCAGAAACAGGATCGAGGTGACCGAGTCGAAGCACTGCGTCCACTTCTGCCGCTGCGTGCGCTGCCCGCCGACGTCCACGAACACGAACGGCACGTTGTTGATGTTGATGGTGCACTCCGTGATGCCCTTGGTGGCCTTCCGGCAGTGCAGGATGTCCTGGTGCGACGGCAGGTAGTCCGCGCGCGCGATGCGCTCCAGCTCGTCGAAGAAATAGCTCACCGAGTCGCTCTGGAAGTTGCAAACCACACATGTCATAGTGAGAAGAGAAAGAAAGGCAAAATAATTGAAAGAAGAGCTAACTGGTAATACGTCAAGTCTGTGTTTATTTAATTAGCTCAATGTTTATTTAATTAGCTTTTTGGTAAACTGCAGATGGTATGAAAAACGATAAATACGTCAATTTACTTAAATTGCTACACAAAGTGACCAATATGACACCTACTTATCGCTGAAACAATATAATTCGATCAGATACGGAGGCGTTAATAAAATAACAGCAAAAGGTGACGAGCCACTTGCAAAGTTAATTTGTGAGTGCATCGAACCGACCGCACAATAAACGAACAATACTTGAAAGTTGAACAATGACAATAATCCGACGATCGACGAACAAAAGGAGAGACAGACAGATTGGCTACCAGCTATCAGGTAGCCATTAGGGCCAACCAACTGTCTGTTGACTAATTGTAGTATAACAAACGGTTTGGACCGTAATTATATTTGTTTTGATTACTAACTTTAAAACGTCATTAAAACTTAAGTTATTTATCTTTCAAATTCCGAAATACAAGTAATCTATAATCGTTTTTTATTTAGATGTAAGTAGTTAACTATTATTAAGTTAAGATGAAAGGACCTGTAAGGTACTTTACCTAAAAATTGTACTAGTAAAGATTTTTGTTTCGTAAAGGTATTTCCGAAAATAACGATTTGAAAGGTAACTTTCCCGTGAACTTAAACTAAATGGTTTACATATCATACAAAAGTATCAGCAATGCAAAGCTGCAAAATAATTTTATTGAGCGTACATATCTGAAGAAATATAAGCAGGTCAGGAGTACATGAGTCAATAAGGTATGATCATTAGATGAGTTAAACAAACCTAAAAATAATATTGGTTTTGCAAAAGTCGTACCACATAACATGATCATACATGTTTCTAGGGTAAACGTTTGTTGTTCCAAGAATCCTTTAATCATTTTTTAGAAAGGGAGATAATTTTAAAATACCAAACGCGATAGGTGAAGGTACACTTACCCACTTTTTTTATTGTAATACAAACTTTTAATGCGTAATTAAGTGATGCAACATACTAAACGTATTTCCCACTTCCCTAGAGGTACTTTTCTTTCTGATTTTTTTAATAATAATATTTTTACACAAGAACCTGAACAATTTTTGCCAGGTCGCGTGTTTGTGATGTTTTAATTGCAATTTCGTATAAATAAATTCAATTCGTGTCGTATTCAATAAAGACATTGTTCTCAATGTAAAAATATTTTACGCAGTAACATAATAAATACTCGTTATGTACTTTTACCTTTTACGTGTTGTGAGTAAATTCTAACATGAATAACTTATCAATAAATTGTTTATAAAAACCACAACAATAGTCAAGCAAAATGTATAATTCACCACAAGAAACGACGGGGGACTTTATCATATAGTTCTCCGTAAACAGACATACGACCTCAATATACCATCACATATAGTGTCCTTTTTATCCCTTACATTATTTCATACAACTATCAGGAAAAGTTAAACTAGAGTTTCTACGTCTTGTAAAGTAAAAATTGTTAACTATAGTTAAAACCTGACGCTTTTCAGTAATATAAAAAATTGAAATTAACTACCAAAAAAATGATTTGTGATAACCATCTAATTACCATTGTGTGGTCCAAAAAGACTTAGAGGGCTGGCCTACATACAAACAGACACGTCTGGCGACTTTGCTTTATACTGCACTAGTTAGCTTTTGCCCGCGCGGCTTCACACGCTTTAAAATTCGGAGTAAAATTCATTTCTCTGTACTATGTAATTATACCTACATGTAAACCTTCCTCTTGAATCACTCTATCTATTAAAAAAACCGCAACAAAATCTGTTGCGTAGTTTTAAAGATTTAAGCATACATAAAGACAGAGAAAGCGACTGCTCAAACGTATAAATTGAACCGTAAACAGTAGAACGTGTAAAGCAGATAAGAAATTGGGGTGGTCTGTTCGCATCGTTTGACAAAGTATTTTACGACTTTTTTTAAGAATCATTGTTAAGGAAATGATATCATTAACACACTATAATTTTTTGGTATAACTAGAGACAGAAATGTTCTCATTTAAATGAAACATCTGGTAGTGCCGTAGCAGTCGTAAGTTAGTTCTAGTACCTCTACCTATGGCAAATTAGGTATTGCTAAATCAAATTCAATGCCAAAATTACGAAATGAGAACAATTTGTAGGGTTATTTGATGAGAGTATTAAGAAGTTATTGTGAATTCTCTCGTTAATTGGAATTTAATATGCTGATTTGAATCTTTGAAGGTATCAGACAAATTACGATCATTGTTCAATTGTTCAAGGAACTACAGAGTCGACTTAAATACTAAGCTTAGGTAACTTAACTCAAAGGTTAAATACAAACGATTTAATTATAACTACGCATACATTACATAGTATTGTCCGTTCAATTGTATGGTTTAGAATAAAATCTCTTCATAAGTTAACATAGAGGTCGTACAATGCTTAAAAAGGAAGTAATATCAACTGTTTGGCGATGGGCCAGTAACAGACACTTAAAGTATTGATCATATCGAGGAGTTAACTACAAAGAGATCTAGGTATATAGAAAAACATTTTTTGAGAAAAATTATAATATATATAACTGTGACAAAAAGAAGTTTTTTAACTTAGATTTTAATATATGATAGAACGTTCTGCACCAATACAAAAATCGCGAATCAAATTAAGAGGTAGGTATAAACTTGTTAAAGTGTAGATATACTAACATTGTTGTTTTTGTATTAACAAATATTGTTTTAATCTTTTTTCGTAGTTACCTATTCCCCGTACATATTTTTTTCATTTTCATTCACTATCAGTCCATTTCACGTTATGTGCCTTCGTTGACTACAAACAATTAAATCATTGTTAAAAATATTCGCAATAAACACAAAATCGTAAATGGAAAGATAATTACTATCGCCACTTATGAAACTACTATCGGCGGATTTTATCTAAATATCGTATAAATGTTAGCAATACGACTGCGCCCGCGCAACCAATCTCGGCTGATTCATGTTCGCCGACACGTAGTTAATACTCAACAGGTATTATTTTGTTCGAGTGCGCAACATAATTAGCCTACGAACAGTCATCTCATTTTATACTTGCTAAGTATTTCCAAGACTTGATAAAATACGAATGATCTATTTTGCTTACTTTATTCCAAGTGTGGTATAAACCTAATTAGTTGTGGCATTTTTTGCAACTTAGCGAACAAGTATAACGTAAGTCTGTGGCGACATATTTAAACAGGGGTAATTTTTACTTTCACTTTAGCAACACCATAGCCGTACTTACATAGTGACTGACAGCACCTCCATTAATTAATGCGAGGCATATCACATGCCATTTAACAAAAACAAATACGCGTCATAAGATAAAGAGAAATTATGTAGGTACAACAATAACAAGAGCTAGAATTTAGGGTGACCCAGATAAATAAGATAGAAGCTATATTGCAGACACATTCGCCATTATGTTTCTCATCCGTTCATTCATACCAATAATATTTAGTTTAAGGTATTAAATATCATTATTAAGTTATTTTATCACAGAGCTGTCATCATGGGAACGCAGTAGTCATTCGTCATATCACTTGCAGGCAGGTAGGTATCTCAACTTACGTTTTGAATAACAATATTATTACTTATCAAAGAAGGTACATTCTTTCTTATTACAAAACTGCTATTGTTAGCAATGTCGTGTGAAATTATATAAAATTCTTTCCTGCTAAAATTACGATGGCGACATTTCCTTGATAACTTTAATGTAAATATCGCTAAAGAAGTTAAACTGCAACATTAAGTTCAGACAATTAAGTAATCTTAACGTTTAATAAAATTAAGTAAATTGCCATTGTGTAAAATAAACACTTTTTAAGTTGGTGGATTTAGATTCTTTTTCGTATTAAGTTATAAAATAGACCTTGAGATGCTGTGACGTAATCCGACGAGTGTGACTAATCATATGTGATAAATAATGCAATTATAATAATTTTATATCGCGCCAGAGCAACTCTAACGTATGCGTCAGCATCACAGGAAACGAACTGTCATAAGCTCTTAGAAAAAGTTTAGATTCTTTATTAATACCATCAACCATTTTTCACAAAACAGAAGGTAATGAATACTGACAATGCAAATAACTATGTGCACAAATACTTACACCAGCAAAGAAAGAGATTTCTTACTGAAAAAAGCAGTACCTTTGTGTTTACTCTTCTGTTTTTTTTGTATATTTGTTTTTATTGTGTGGAAATACAAAAAAAATATAAATAAGCATTATTCATTAATACTAAGTTGGTAACTTAAAGTTTGAAATATGTATCTTTTTAAATTTAAATTTTGTTTAAAATCAAACTCAAAAAAAGCCTTTATACCCCACTAGCTCACAGGCTTCCTCATCTTCATAGATAGAAAATAGAAATTAATAAAAGCTAATCAATTGCTATAAAAAGTACTATTATGTGACTATATTGATGTTTAAAGTGTACAACCTAATCAATAACCAAAATAAAGGCATGGATGTTGATGAGCAAAAGATATAAATTAACTTACTTTTAATATTCTAGGCTCATTATCTAAATTGCAATAACTTGACTTAAATGCATTAAATAATATACCTATGTATGTTTAAGTTGTAACCATACTTTGATTGACCTGAATTAGATACATTATAAATTTTTCAATGTCCTCCTTTAGCGGGGCGATAGAATAACTTGTTTGCACAATCACTAATATTTCTTCTCTCTAAAAGGTTTAATTGACGCAGAGAACAAAAAATAGTTGTTTCAATTCCATGTAAGTTGGTTACTATGATTATCTAGTGTAAGAATTCCATGACAAGCTGTTGCTTTGATATGGCATGTGCGGCAAGATATTTTTGGTAACGTGTAGTTTTTGTTGTTAACTAGCCTATAAATGCTGTACCTATATAAAAATAAAATTAAATGAAAAACTTATAAGATATTGATTTATGGTTATAACTATTAAAATTATACTTCACAGCCATGTTAGAAAAATAAACTGGCTCAATTGGTAATTTTAAGATACCTAAATTGCATGTCATTTGTTAATTTTTGAATGGTTTTCCTAGTTGGTGTTTGCAATGACCATTAAATATGACTATGATCTATTTAGAAATTAGTTAGTGAATTAACTAATAACCATATATGTTAAATCATTTAAAATATAAAGGAACATTATTCAAATTAACAAAATAAATATTTTTTATAAATAGGCAGTAAGTTAGATGTTGGTGTTGGTTAGCCTATCCCAAATACATGTTTGCTCAAATAAAATATGTCAAGTTTTAGATAATTAGGTGATGATTACACAATTTAGGTAATAAAATAGGTTATATATAATAAAAAGACCACTTATTGTGATGAGCATAATTTGAAGCATTTAAATGTGATTTACATACAATATTAATCAGTCTTTGTTTACTTACCAATTGAAACTCTCTCCGTCTGTCATATGCTCTCTTTATAGCTCTATCCAGCCAGAGGGAGTGAATGTGTGGTGCATAGTGCATGAACAGTCGGCTGTCAAGCGCCGAGGAGCTGCTGAAGTGCAGCGCCTGCTGACCAATGTCCAGATTCCGCGGGTTTTCCCACGGAATCGCTAACTTGTCGCGCGCATCAACCAACACTTGTATGCCCTTCACTATGTTCTGATATATCACATGCTGGTACTCGCGGACCAGTTCCGGCTCAAACTTCACTTTGTGTATTATCCTCATCTGTTTCAGGAATGTTGACTTTCCGCTTTCACCCGCACCAAGTAACAAAAGTTTGACCTGTCTTCGAAGAGTCTGTTTATCTTTTTCGAGTATCCTATCGATCTCTTTGCTCCTGTACCTTTGCTCTATTTCTTCTGGCGACAGCTTTAGGCGTAACCAGCAAGTTAGAGCCTCTGAACAACAGGTACATGACCACAAATCGTTGGCCATTTTGCATGATTATCAAAAGCTTTACAAAAATAGAAAAAAAAGCTATATATCGCCGTGTACTATTAAGAAGTCTTTAAATTGCACATTTTTAACTTCCACTGAAAACCAGTCGCATTTCGAACTTCAGATTTTCTTTTATTTATTCACAAATAAAAAATACACGCATCTATGATCACCCCTCCCAGCAAATACTCAATGAGTAAATTACAAAGAGAAGATAGAGTTAGGTGAAGAAAACAATGAAAAGGGTTGCCATTTAAATAAATTAAAAAAGAACCATCAATCATCAATCAATTTAATTGACTACAAGAGAACCCCTACATCTCAGGACCACCTTTTAAAAATAAGTTCATTCATTCCATTTTTACACTGCCAAGTGTCAGCGTGACTGTGACAGACAGACAACTAAATGACATTTCCCTGTGACAATTACTGTTTTCGTAATGCGCACGTGTTTTGATCGATTTGTTCATAAATATTTGAATGTATAAGAAGCTTTTTCTAAATAAAACTACTGATAAAAGCAACATATAATTGGAATTTACTTTATCTACAACCATTTAAGTACTTCGCTCCAAACAAGTGTGCCCAAAATGCAAACCTAAGCAGTGAACGTTATAGATAGCTATGTCCAGAGAAGGCTACGGTTCAGAACGAAAAGAAGAAAGCAAAATTGTTGTTGAAAGATTACAAACTTATCTTAAAGATAAGAGAAGCTCCGAGACCTTAGAAAGTCAAGGCAACTACAGCAAGCCCAGTACAAGTTACGAAGTTAACCCTCAAACTGTCCACAACATTGACGACAATAGCAATATCTTAAGAGACGTTTTGGATCAAAAGAAATCCGAATTACTTCGACAACCTGAAATAATAGAATTTATTAAATATATCAGTACCGAAAAGAAATAAACTAAATATGGCATTAACAGCTCAAAGTAGTGTTGCTTCATTAATGCGTAAAACGCTTGATCGACAAGCAGCTGTAGCCAGTGTAAAGCTACGTTTCAAACAGTCTCAAATTGAAAACATATTAAAAGGCTATGTTAAAAATGGAACTGCAGCACCTTACAATGAATTAATCAAAGTTTTAAAGGAGTATCCTCTCAATGATGATAACTTTCGAATACTTTTGGAAGACTGTATGTACTGTGTTGTGATACTGGGACATGAATTCAAGACATTTGTAGATGTGTTGTGTAGTATAGAATGGGCATCTCGAGGTGAAGGTTTAGTGCATTTGTATTGTCTATTCCTTTTAAGTCTAGTCACAGCGCACAGTTATCACTGTCCATTAGTATTGAGACACCTTATAAAATTGTTCAAGGGTAAGTTAAAAGTTTTGTTTTAAAAAAGTTTTCAGCAAAATATTGTAAAAAATATAATAATATGCTTTGTGATGTCTATTTCATGGTTAATAATGTTTACAGCTGAGGATGGTGAAAATTGGGAGGAAAAATCGCCATCATCAGATTTAGTTGACAAATGGTCCAACATCCACCATACTATTGCACAAATTATAGCAATGATGCCTATGTAAGTATCCCTCAGTCAAGTTTTTCTGTATCATGATATGAGTCAAATTTGTTTGATTGCACCACTTATGCAATTAATTGACATATTCTTGAAGCTTTTCTATGAATAAAGTTATACTTTTCCAATTTTAATAATATATGTATTGATAATTAAGTAAAATTATGTTGAGGTAAATGTCCTACAAATAGCAAAGTTGTATATTATTGATGTTTAAATATAAAATAGCTATTAGTAATGGCAGCTAACTCTTAAACAAACACTGAGGCACAAGTTTCAAAAGTGGTGAAGAACATTTTTGATATTAAATTTCACAGAAATTTATTATGGAAAGCCTCTTATTTTGTACCAGTAGTATTTGGTTTAGGAAGTTGCAATTAATGATACAAATTGATCATCAAACAATTAAAAGAAACATACACTTTATACACATACATAGATAACATATAACATTTTTTTGTGGTAATCTTTAATTCATGTGTAAACTATGCAAATATGAAAAAGCCATACAGTTGAAAGCTAAGCATGTCAATCAAAGTACTTTTATAAAATGTAACTAAATAGTAAAGTAGAAAAACTAATTTAAGTTACATATATACAGGGAGTTTGGAGGGTGAGTAGCCAAATGAGAATGGTGGATAGGTTAAGCTATTTTATATATTAGCTATTTATTTCCACTAATTCACAATTTTTTGGCTTTTCAACCTCCAAATACCCTGTACATACGCAATCTACTTTCATAAAATTAAAAAAATATAATGTTTATTTTTCTAGGACCAGTGACCTTCTGATGCAGATTCTGATTGATCAATTTCCATATTACAAAGCTAGTTGTTTTGCAAATAGATCATATGTTTATAACCTAATATGGATTGGAAAATATGTTCCATCATTGCAAGAACAGATTATGACAGCAATAGTGAACAGGTAAATAAAAATTAAGACAAAATGTTAACTCCTTATTAATTTTGAATAGGGATGTTACGGATATGGAATTTCGGTTTCGGATACGGATATTGAATTTTTTTTATATCGGTTTCGGATACGGATGTGAAATTATTTCGGATTATCCGGTAGTTTCGGATAGTTTCGGTTACGGATATTAGATTCTAGGAATTTCAAAAGTAATACAAAAAATAGATAATAAAATGGTTTTATTTATATAGAGGAGGACGATGTGTGAGAACGATGACGTCATAAACACCGCTACATTGCGCTCAGAGAGAGAACCAACACTTTGGTCACAGTTCTGTAAGCGGTTTACGGAACGCAACCAAAAACAACCTGTCGTAACGTGTTTCATTTAGATTAATCAAATCAAAAAATCAAAATTCTTTTATTCATCATAGATATGTAACATAATATACTTAATGAACGTCAATGTTACAAACTTCGACTTTACCTAACCGTAGACCGAGAGAAAAAAGCCGGCGGAAAAAAACTCCCAGCACTCTTTTTGAAAATTATACAAACATAACGTGTACATTCAATGAACATATAAATTATTTTCTCGTACCTCAACTCAACACTATAAAAGTAAAAAAAATATAAAACTGCTAGTAGGTACGAACTAATTAAGGCCTTCTTCCCGCACCACAATTCGGAACCAGAGCAGACCGTTTCCCGAAGGCGGCACCTGATCACAAGTATGACGTGTGCTCCAGCCATCGTCCTACTCAACCATATTAGAGGGAGTTGGGCGACCCGTTGACACAACGCCACCGCCCCAGTAACTTTCGAGGCGAGCATGACTACCCTGGGCCAAATAAGGCACTAAAGAACCTCACAAAACAGCAAGTTAATAGGAAACCCGAACAATAAGTTAAAGCAGTGAGAGGAGGAACGAGAAAACAGTACAAAATAAAATAAAAAATAAATAAAAAAAACAATAAAAGTACATACTCAAAGTTGAGTATCATGTCCTAGTCAAACTACTTACAGAGAAGTTAATAGGTACAAAACAATCTTGAATAGCAGTAGAAATAGCCTGTCTAGATATCAATCCCATGCTGTTTTATCATCTAAATAGTCTTTGATTTTATAGTAGGCTTTCTTGCACAATACTTGCTTAATTGTAACTTTAAATTTATTAAATGGCAGGGATTGAATTGACTCCGGAATTTTATTAAAAATAAGTATCGACATACCGATAAACGACTTGCTGCTTTTGGCCAACCTACACTTTGGGAAAGCTTATCTATTTCCATGCCTAGTTTTTACCGAATTATTATCGACATGATTATCATTACACGTTACAAACTTATCAATATTTTTGTAAGTATACAATATATTTTCAAAAATGTATTGGGAGGCGAAGGTTAAAATATCACTATCTTTAAATATTTCTCTCAAAGAATCTCTATTTGCAAGTTTGTAAATTCCACGAACAGCCCTTTTTTGCAGCGTAAAAATCGTATTAATGTCAGCAGCGTTTCCCCATAGTAGGATGCCGTAAGACATTAAGCTATGAAAGTAACTAAAATATACTGTCCTAGCTGTCTGTACATCAGTCAAAGAGCGAATTTTCTTGACCGCGAACGCTGCAGAGCTAAGCCTACTCGCCAGTTGTGAGATGTGGGCTCCCCATTGTAACTTACAGTCTACAGTCAAACCAAGAAAAACAGTAGAATCTACTAAGTCTAGTTTTTTACCGTTCATTTGCAAGTTTGAGTTGACTTGTTTTACATTAGGTGCTAAAAATTTTATACACTTGGTTTTCTTATCATTAAAAGCTAAATTATTAACATTAAACCACGGTAAAACATTAGAGAGCGCATTGTTTACGTCGTCATAATTAGATTGTTGTCTATTAATCTTAAAAATTAATGATGTATCATCAGCAAACAACACTATATCGTGATTATTACCTACCATAAAGGGAAGATCATTTATATAAACCAAAAATAAAAATGGGCCTAAAATTGATCCTTGTGGAACCCCCATGCTCACAACTGTTCCAGATGACCTGATTCCGTTAACGTCAACCTTTTGAGTTCTAGCACTTAAATATGAAATTAAAAGTTTAAGATTGGTATCTTTGATTCCGTAATGGTTGAGTTTCCTTATAAGGGTATCGTGGTGGACGCAATCAAATGCCTTAGATAGATCACAAAAAATACCTAGGGCGTCTTGTGACTTTTCCCATGCACTAACAATATTTACAAAAAGTTCAACACCTGCATCAGTAGTTGAACGACCCCTTGTGAAACCAAATTGTTTATTATGAAGTAATTTATTCTCAGTGAAATGTACTAAAAGTTGATTTAGAATAATTTTTTCGAAAACTTTACTACACGTAGGTAAAATTGATATTGGTCTGAAATTAGTGGGATCTGTGGTACTACCCGATTTAAATAAAGGGATGACTTTACTGTGCTTCATCATGTCCGGAAACTCATCACTATTTTTAGATTCCGCCACTATCCGAAATTATCCGAAACCTTTATTTCGGTTTCGGTTACGGATACGGATATTTTTTTATTTCGGATATCCGGTAGTTTCGATTACGGATATGGATATCCTTAACATCCCTAATATTGAACACATTATTGTTTGTCTTTGTTAGTCTTATTTGTCAGCTTACATAGCTGATAGAGATAAATATAAAAAATTGTGTCTGTTAATAAAAAGTGTAATACTAATTTTAAAATAAGATATTTATAAATTTATTAAGATCCAATATTTGAATTTTAGGATGGTTGTTATGGATGCGAATCTAGTTGATAAAACTAAAAATCAAAATCAAAATGAAACCATATTTGAAATGGAGGTTGATGACCAAGATGATGTCAGTAAAAGTCTAGACTACTGTATGCTTGAAATGCTAGAATGGCTTGAAGATGAAAAGGACCCTATGCTAAATATAATGTGTAATGTATTTGAAAGAATAATTTTACCTACTCATGGTATCAGGTAAGTTATTAATATGTATTTTTAATATTCCTAATTAACAAGAATAGTAATATAAACGAATTAACTTATTTTTTTCAGGCATGTCCAATTTCTCATTCTATATACAGTTTCTGTAAACCAACAATGTGCTGATCGTATTCTCAATAATCTTTGGGTTGTGGCAGCTGGATTGCATAGTTTAGGACCTGGTGCGCTAACTACAAGACGGACAGCGGCCAGCCACTTAGCTGGTCTTCTGGCCCGCTGTATAAGGGTTCCTAACAGTCGCATTGTTCACTATCTCAGAAGTATGACAGATTGGTGTCATTCATATATTACGGCTACACAAGAGTCTTCAACTTCCTGCGACACAAAAGTACACGGAGCGTTCCACGCGATATGCCATGCGATATTTTATTTAGTGGCCTTTAAAAGCCAACTTTTATTTAGCACTAAAGAAAGTAAGTATACAAATATGCCCATGATAATGAATCGTAGTTTATTTGCGTAAAATAAGTGAAACTACACAAACTAAAAAACAGCAGAGTAATATAATAATATTTTCTTCATATTTGTGTAGAATATGTTTTTTAAAGTTAATTTATAATCACTACTTATAATAATTTATAAGTAGTGATTATAAATTAACTCTCTATCCGCAAAAGTCCTTTCTGATATTTTTTAATGATTTCTATTTCAGATTTAAACTTCATTGAGTCACTAAACCTTACCCGCCTAGTAACAAGTAATTTAAATCCTCTAAAATCGTGTCCACCGCAAGTTATTCGGGCGTTTTCTTCAGTCACGAGATCTTATCAAGTTGTTTATTGCCAAGCTATCATAGAGAAGAATTCTAGACTTAGTCTGCACTCTACTACAGTGCAGGGGTATGACGACTGGTTCCCGTATGATCCATATTCATTATCAGTGTAAGTGTTAAATTTTGTGTTCAATATAATATTAAATGATGCTGGTTTCTGATTGAGAATTAGTAGTTGAGTTATACACAATATCGTTAAGTTATAATCAATCAATAAGTAATAACTGGGCTGACTCGACCGGTGAAATACCACCGTCGCACAGAAAACCGACGTGAAGTAGGGACGATGTTCCTGCGTTTCGTTCGGTGAGTGCGGTATCCGATGCCCAATTTTCACAAAGGCTCAGTAACACACGCCCAACACCCACAGTGGTGCGGGTGGTCTTGGGCAGCGGTGATCACTAACCATCAGGTGACCCGCATGCTCGTTTGCTCCCTATATTATAAAAAAAAGTGTTAAAAATGTTTTAACCCTTTACCAGGCCTAGAACAAATTTGGTTGCAATAGCGATTTTATTAAAGATTTATGTTAATAAAAACGTTATGATAGAATTTTTTACAATTTTATTTAGAAAATAAGCTAAAAACCTAAAAAAAGTGATGTGGGAAAACATAATCCCATTGCCTCTCAACACGTTGATTTTTAAATATACATATATAAAAAAAGAAACGTTTTACAGTAAAACTGTTTTTTAAGAAAGTGGTTTTAAATCTAGTCTATTAATTCTTAACCAGACATTTTTATAATAATTAGCCGTTTCTTTTATTTATAGTAATATTTTAGAACTTTTGTAAATAATTATTATGTAGGTAGGTACAAATAAAAAATATTATGTAAGTAGGCACTTATTCTTTATTTTTAAATAGAAAATAGATAAATAATAATATTTTTATTTATATATTAGGTACATATTATGTATTTATTGTGGATTTTGAGCCTGGTGGTACAATTTCATGCAGGGGTCGATACACAATGCCACCTTACAAATTTTGCATTCATATTTTGTCCGCTTTTCCTCTTTCCTTCCTTGTGCTACAAATCTTTTCCTTGTTCAATCTTGCGTTGAAAGTTTTTTTTTTTTTTTTTTTTTTTTTTATGTAATATAGGTAGCAAACGAGCATGCGGGTCACCTGATGGTAAGTGATCACCGCCGCCCATGACTACCCTCAACACTGTAGGTGTTGGGGGTGTGATGCTGACCTTTAAGAAAATATATAAATAAATAAATAAAATTGGGCACCGGATACCGCACTCACCGAACGAAACGCAGGAACATCGTTCCTACTTCACGTCGGTTTCCTGTGCGACGGTGGTATTTCACCGGTCGAGTCAGCCCAGCAATCGCTGCAGACAGAGCCTACAGCTAGACTCTACCACTCAATATCTATGGGTATAATAAAGTATGGGTCGTCTTCATAATTTTCGTCCTGTGATGAAAACATCTCACCAAGCATTCCTTCGATCTTGTAATGTCTGTATAACACAAATTAATAATACTAAAGTAAGGAAATACAATCCAACAATTCAAAGAAGATAAAAGTTTACCTACCACTACCCCCTAATTTATAGAATAAAATCAAATCTATTTATTTTTAGTTGTACTATAAAAACCAAAAGTATAATCCGCGGCAAAAAGCTAGTATAGAATAAAATTTTCTATTCATAGGCAATGGTAATATTAACAACCACATAAGTTAGGTATTCACAGGCTAGGGTCATATGGTTCCCCACATGTTTTATTTTATAATATTATGAGATTTTTCAAGTATATACGTATAATTTATATATGTATCACTAGAAAAACTCAAATTCTATAACATATCAAAAAATTGTACGACTTACCTTTTCCCGATTTGCCATAATTCACAAAACTCGGTGCACTTTTCAAAAAATCAACCGCTCTCTAGGTGGTCACAAAAGAAATGGCGTTGACATTGACATTTGCGGTTCGTTCCAAAATGATTTTTGTTTTACTATAGAGAAATATTTCTAAGATGACGTTCTGACAGTTTGCGGGATTTTTTTTACCAAAACCTGTTAACAACCTTTAAAATTCTATGTGGGAGACGCTCAATCCATAGCCTGGTTAAGGGTTAAGGAAGATAATTATCAACTTTATTTTTGTTTCAATTTATTGCAATAATATATAAATTATCTCAATTGTTGTTCCAGATCGGGTAAAAAGTTGTGGCCATTGTGCATTGAATATAAAGATTGGGGAAAAGCAAATGATGAGGATCAAATGTCCCATTTGAAACGTAAAAGGGAAGAAGATGACGACTATTTAGTCCACAGTCCACACAAACTAGCTTGTAATTTGTCTAATTGTATTTCACCAGGATTTAAAAACAGTGATAGTATATCCCTAGGTTAGCCTTATAAAACCAGATTATTTTTTATAAATTTTGAGTTAATGTACAGAAAATGCGCAAAAGTAATTAACTTAATAATTAATTGAATAATTATCATACAAATTGTTTTGCTATATGTTTAAGCAAATGCAGTGAACCTTCGTTTTATATTATTACTTAATAAAAAATATTATTTATTTTACCTGCCTATTATAATTATAACTAGCTAAATTAAAGTATATATTTTTTAAATGCTTATTGAATGCTGATATATGTGGCGTCACGAATAAGCTATATATTAAATACACTTTGCATTACTTGCGAAAAAGTTGTTCGCCATGTTTGGTCTATAGATTGTCTATGCTGTCGTCCCACTGATAAACTTAGCCTCTCTATTGAAATTTATTGAAAAACGCAGGTAAAAAATGATAACAAAAGTCAAGTAGCCTTGGGACTCTCCTCAAGAAGCACTTCCATCCCTTCAGTAACACTTCAATATAACTCTTATTTTTTAGCTTTTGTTAAAAGCTATTAATATAGCCTTTGTATTTGAATATAATAATACTATGTATTTATGTTTTATAATACTTATTATAGTAAAGGTAGTTAATGTAAAAATAAAACTAAGTACACTATGGGTGCGTTCGGGGAGTCGCTATCCGCGCTATCTAGCGCTAAAATTTGTTCACGGAGCTCGACGGTGGTGCTATCAATCGTGTTCGTGACGTCATCTATAATGGTGTGTGACGTCATGACAATTCACTGTCAATGCAATTTTTTCCGAGGTGGTGTGATGACAGCGTCAGTGTTTGCGAACTCTGTGAACTCGAACGCTATCACTACTCATCGTGGTCCTAACCTCCTTCGTTCTTCGAGCAACCGGCATTCTGACAGCAAAATGGACAATTCCGTCGAAATGGTTTTTCAAGATCTTGATGTTAACGAAGAGTACACGTTATCGTTAAAATTCGCAAGAAATCACTACGACCCTCCATCACCTCCATGTTTCACTCAAGCACAGTGCAAAGTCCCGCGCAAATGTGTCAAGATGGCCGAAGGCGATCACGCAATCGCAACGCAAATAGCGTTCGTGGAGCTTGCAATCTCTGACACGCAAATGGCTCTCCGAACAGCAATAGTAGCGTTTGGGTTTTTAGTGCTGATAGCGACTCCCTGAACGCACCCTATGTAACAAATATAGTTATTGTTCATATACTTTTTTTTTTCTTTTTCTACTCTTGGTAATTTATTTATATCGTCAAGATTGCTCATAGCGCAAATTCTCCCCTTGCCTAAAGTGGTACCTTTTGGGGCCTTAAATAAGGAAAACAAGATGCGATCTCTTATCGACATTATATCACAGACTCTTAATTCGTGCATATATCACAACGGAAGCAAGTCTATTGTCCTCGGGATTTATTCTAATTTACAATAATTTTAAAGATAACTCTTCTAAATAACTTATTACCCGTATATTTCAAAATTATATAACTGACAAAAAATATAATTATCATGTAAGTGAGGTCAACCTTTTTTTTGTTCTCGCGGGGAATAGTATATTTCAATACAAGTGTGGAAAGGCTGTCATTACAACGAGTTCCGACAAATGTCTATCCGAGCCGAGGCACAGCCGAAGGCGAGGGTTGACAGGCGGGACGAGTTGCAATGACGGCTCCGCACGTGTACTGAACCAGTATTGTTAATACAGTTGCGAAAAGTAAAGCAATTTATTAAAATATAAATTTAGGATCGTAAATGTCGAAATAACTCATTTTGTGCAACAAACAACTAAACTCGCGATGAAAATTTCTGGAAAATGGTGCCATTTTTTCTTCGCCCATTTGGTAGGCAAAGGTTATTTGCCCATACAGCCAAGTCTTCAGTAGATTTTTTTATTGATATAAAAAGAAAATGAAAGTTAATGAGATTAAATGAAATGAAACCAACCACACTAATTCTATCAAATCATTAAATCTGATATCGAAACAAAATAGTAGCTTTTTTTAGAAATATACCTACGCTACGTAAGTATTAACATGAATCAAAAAACTTCTTTGTTTTTTTTTAGTAAAAACTTCATGGTTGGTTAATTTTTCTTTTTAATACAGTTGCTCAAAAAGTGGCGTATTGCAGGGACGTATAGCGTTCGGGATGTGGGCTATTACACACGCGTGCTTTTTTTTTACCTTTCCCGCACTCGTGCGTTCTCTTTCCCAACTGTCAAAATAATGTCTATTAAAAAGAAAAATTAACCAACCATGAAGTTTTTACTAAAAAAAATAGTATATTTCAATACAAGTGTGGAAAGGCTGTCATTACAACGAGTCCCAACAAATGTCTACCCGAGCCGAGGCACAGCCGAAGGCGAGGGTTGACAGGCGGGACGAGTTGCAATGACGGTTCCGCACGTGTACTGAACGACTATTTTTAATACAGTTGCGAAAAAAAAAGCAATTTAATAAAATATAAAATTAGGATCGTAAATGTCGAAATAACTCATTTTGAAAATAACGCCATTTTTTCTTCACCCATTTGGTAGGCAAAGGTTACTATGCCCATACAGCCAAGTCTACAGTAGATTTTTTTTATTGATATAAAATGAAAATGAAATTTTATGAGATAAATGAAATGAAACCAACCACACTACTTCAATCAAATCATTAAATCTGATATCGAAACAAACTAGTAGCTTTTTTTAGAAATTTACCTACGCTACGTAAGTATTAACACCATGAATCATGAAAACTTTTTGTTTTTTTTTAGTACCTAAAAACTTCATGGTTGGTTATTTTTTCTTTTTAATAGACATTATTTTGACAGTTGGGAAAGAGAACGCACGAGTGCGGGAAAGGTAAAAAAAAAGCACGCGTGTGTAATAGCCCACTTCCCGAACGCTATACGTCCCTGCAATACGCCACTTTTTGAGCAACTGTATTAAAAAAGAAGTTTTTATGATTCATGTTAATACTTACGCATCGTAGGTATATTTCTTAAACAAGCTACTAGTTTGTTTCGGTATCAGATTTAATGATTTGATTGAATTAGCGTGGTTGGTTTCATTTCATTTTATCTCATTAATAGTAACCTTTGCCTACCAAATGGGTGAAGAAAAAATGGCGCCATTTTTCAGAAATTTTCTTCGCGAGTTTTGTTGTTTGTTGCACAAAATGAGTTATTTTGACATTTACGATCCTAATTTTATATTTTATTAAAATACTTTAGTTTTTCGCAACTGTATTAAAAATAGTCGTTCAGTACACGTGCGGAACCGTCATTGCAACTCGTCCCGCCTGTCAACCCTCGCCTTCGGCTGTGCCTCGGCTCGGGTAGACATTTGTCGGAACTCGTTGTAATGACAGCTTTTCCACACTTGTATTGAAATATACTATTTTAATAGACATTATTTTGACAGTTGGGAAACAGAACGCACGAGTGTGTAATAGCCCACATCCCGAACGCTATACGCCCCTGCAATACGCCACTTTTTGAGCAACTGTATTAAAAATGCTTTTACGCACGTGGCGGGGGGCGTGTGTGGGACTCCCATCTGAGCAACTGACATATCGCGTGGGGCGGCGCGGGGCGGCCGCGGCCGCGGCCCTCGGCCCTAATAGTCAAGATCCCAGAGCCGTAAGACACAACTTATTTTCTAAAGAATAGATTTTTCGATTCTAAGTAGTCTTTTCATGTATTTTTAATACCTGCACGTTTGTGGGACTTGCCCGGTGACACCTCCGCAGGTACCAGGTGAGAAAGGTAACTAAAAATCACAGTTTATTTATTTTTTATTTTTTTATTACTTTACTTTACAGTTACTTAACTTTAATTTTTATGACTGATTTTGATATATATTTTGTAGAGTATTACTCTGAAGTCATATCAGAGAAGTCAGACGCTTTCCATGGGCCAGAACTTTTGTCAGACGCTTTAAAGCTCTATGAAAAAAAACTTAATTTATTTTTAAATGTCTGACTTTTATATACTACTTTTTATATACTTCTTTTAGCTATTACAAAGTTATATGAAATCAGTCAGACAATTTGTAATGACCAAAAACCCCCCTAACACCAAAATTACTCAGCCACGAGTATCAGCGCGGTAGCACAATGCGCATGCGCATCAGAGTAAAATATCTCAATATTTTAAAACTACTTAATGTTTTCAATTTTATATTTTTGCATATTTATTCAAATACTATGAAATTTATAACGCCACAAAAGTAAGGTCACCCTCCGACCTCCATTCAACAGAGGTGTCAGTTTTCGCTGCCCCTTACTGCAAGAATTATCTCTTGAAAAAAAAAGGATAATAGTTATTGAAGGATAAATAGGGTAACAAATATTAATTATTATTTTCAAATATAAACATTACCAAAAAACAGTTTACAACAAGTTCGGATCGCACACAAATAAAATAAAAAAAATGTCGCTGTCAATCACATACTTTTACTCGTTACTGTCACTGTCAATCTTTTGAGTGATTCTGCTCGCTCGGTGTGTTTGATATTTTTCTCGTGGTTTCGTAATCATTTTTCCTAATATAATCCTTTCAATAGGATTTAAAATGAATTCTTTGACAAAACTACGTAATGTAGCTGTAATACGGAGATCATTATGGAATTGTTATACTGCCAATACTCGTGCTATATCGACCTCAAAAAAAAACAACGATACCGCTGCAACATCCGGAGAACCTTGCCCAACTGACCCATCAAAACATGACTGGGTGAGCTACGGATTCGACTACAATGACAAAGCTGAAGATACTAGCGCGCACCATGCATCATTTTTCTTCTCTATAACTTTATGTTTAATGTTGGGTGGATTTTACTATGCTTATTCGCCTGATAACCATATGAGAGATTGGGCTCAGCGAGAAGCTTTCTTGGAACTGCGTCGTCGAGAAAAAGAAGGAAAACCTGTAATTGATCCTAACTATGTGGATCCCAAAACAATTACTCTACCCGATGAAGCAGACCTATGTGATGTTGAAATTATTATTTAATTGTTTTTCAAAAGTTTACTTATATTCAACATGTCATCTGCCCTTAAGTGTTTGACAGTCTTAAACAGTGATGAAACAATTAGAAATTAGCATTATTTATCAGCTGTGTTACAATTTCTGTAATAAAAATTTGTAAATAGAAAATTTTTTCAGTTATAAAAAAACAATGGAGTGTAGGTCACTCAAAATGGCAGTCTTTTAATAAAAAATGTAGAGTTACTAATAAACATTTAATATGCCCTTAAACTTGCACATTCATCTCAGAAGTTTATACATGAAAATTACAAATCTATATCTTTGGTTTTGATATTTGTCCCAATCTGAAAACAGCACTATTATTATTTTATATCCTTTAAATTTTTATTGCTCTTTATTACATTTTTATAAAATATTCACATAAATAGACTTAATAATGTTTTTTTAAAAACCTGTTGGTTCTTCTCTTTTTAACATATTTCACCTTTTCCCACTAGAAATTTAGGTTGCTTTTATTTTTACAATTTTACCACCAGCTAACACTGCATATGCAATTTCTGGTGTAGATGCAACTATCGCGTTAATACATGCTCCTAGTTCTATTTCCCCTGCAGCCTTCAGTTTGTTGTCAACAATTTGCCATCTTTTGACACTGCCATCCCAACCTCCTGTCCATGCAGAGTTCCCTTTTACAGACAGACTGGTAACAATCATGTTACTAACCTGTAAGATAAACAGATGCAGGTATTTGCTGTAAAAAATGGTCAGGCGCTTTTTCAAATATTCACCTTCTACAAAATCATTCGTTCCCCGTAAATAAGGCTTGTTATTTAATATTTAGTAAATTTGTGCAAATAACGTCGTTACTGAATACAGCATTATTGTGCTATTATTAAAGAAAGAACGCGTCACAATACTCCAGAGCGTTATTAACGGGGGTATCTGAAGTCTTGGTAAGGTTATAGTTTTAAAAAAGTTATATTATTTTATATATTGTATAGCATATATATATATAGACCTTGACTTCATGTAATTTATTGAATGATGCATTATATGCAGCGCTATGGAGTTGAAGAGTGGTTCCGTCTCTAGACATTAATAGTAGGTGAGAGCCTGTAAGGCCTAGGGGAGACCGACCAGGCATTGAGTGCTTGGTTACATAACGTGTATTTGATTCGGCTGAAAATAAAGAAAAACATTTCTAAATTATAAAAAGTATGGTGGTAATTAATTAGAAGATGTATTTAACTAAAAATCCACACTAAAGTTACATTTTTACGTAAAACTATGTGGATACTTTTATAAAAATGACGTTGTTAAACGCAAGTAAATAATGGTGTGGTTCCTTCCTACCTATTCTCGACTACAACACTGTGTTGAGTTATTATTTAACTTACCAGGTTTTATTTCGGTAACTGTAACATCTAAGTCTCTGACGGTGAATAGAAATGGCTCTGATACTACCAAATCCTTAACTTCTTCTAAAACATTGTATTTTGCTTTTTCCTTGTCATCTTCGAACACAGTAATCTACAACAAGCCGACTTTTGTGTAACTATGTAATTTGTAATTGATTGAATGTATTTTGAAAATTTGAATAAGAAATGCCTTAATAATTATTAGGTAAGTATATTTATAAAGTAATTCCTACAATCCAAGCTTCTTAACTTTTAATCTTTAAGGTAAAATAATGTTTGTGTCTCGGTATTTTAACACATAGAAGTATTAACTGTTGAGTAACAAATTAAATCGTATACATATTGATTTTATACCTATCTTTGAAAACTGCCTTTTAATGAATCCTTAAATTTACAAGTAAAGATAGATACATACATTACCACCCTCGTCACCGGCATAGAGATTGTTATTATAGACCTTTAAGACTCCCACATCAGCACCGGTAGAGGGCAACTCAGTCACCTTGGTACCATCTCTAGTCCACTTTCGTATGCCGCCATCGTTAGAAGCAGAATACACTTTGTCGCCGCTAACGGCCAACGCAAACGGCTGGACTGCATGGGCTTGCCAGGACTCACCAGCAGTTAAGTTAGCATCGAAAGTCTGTAAACAAACCATGGATAGTCCATCATGGAATTTTGCAGATTCAACGATAGACGAGGTTTTCTAGATATCCATTTATTAATATGCTGCAAATCTATTAAAACTTCAAAGAATATTGATAACATTTGTTGATACTTCACTGTTGTCGCTTACCCAAATAAAGCCATCTTCAGCGCCAATAAATACTTTGTCATCCCACGCCACTAAACAAGGATCAGAGTCCACGGATATTTCACCATCAACTTTAAGAGACATTATTGTAAGCAATTACAGAAATTAACACCGAAATCAGAGAGAAAGCGTGAATATTCTTCGGGATAAAAGTAAAGACTGAGAGAAAACAGTTCAAGATAAAAATAGTACCGAACGTCAAGATGATGCCGTGCCGGCTTGTGTGGAGATCGTGAACATTGCAGAAACGTATAGAAATACTTACTAGACTTTTCTGTAGTAGCCAAGCATCTATTATTCTTACTCTAGTTACATAGAACGTTTAATAACTCTTTTTATATGTCAAAATTATTCTATTAATATGTAGTACCTACTAGTGAACTTTTTGAAATATGGCGACCTTCTTGTATGTAAAAAACTTAAACGCGTTGCCCCCATAGCACTTCAGTTTGAAAATAAAGTACCTTAATTAAGTTCGTATGGTTTTACTCACTCTTTTTATATATTTTCTTAATCTTGTTGTATTTAATCATTTTTTGTAACCAGCAATTATGAAGCAAAAAAGGTTCCATTATATTTACATTTTAATATTTTCGTAACTTTGGCCGTGAAGCTATGATTGCTGGCTTACGTTTGGATGGGGTCGTTGTTTCCGAAATTTAGTCACATATCGACCGTGCATTCTTTAGTAAGCTGTGACGCAATCCTACATACACGAAATTAGGTGAGATTGTGTAACGGAATCCACCATAAGTGAAACAATGGGACAAGGTACCCAATTGGATGGGTTGTGAATCAACATCTATAAGTTAGGTATGCGCGATGGCAGTTAAGTCGTCACTACGAGTGTGAAAGTGAAAACCCTAGATTGCGACCTAAGTCATGAGTTAGAGTGCCGTGAGATACTTTTGTACTATTGTGCATAGAAACATGTGGTTACTAGCATTGCGTCACTTCAGTATCCGTTATTATTCGCTTTTAACGACTCTTGGTAAATGGCGACATGTAAAAGAGCAATTAATCCAGATAAAAAATGGTTAGCAGGTGGGTTGTAATTTCCTATGGAAAGTAACTTAGTAAACTGCAATTTTTTGAGTAACGAATAATTAAACTTGTGTTTGCTCGCGGCCCTGTGTAGGTATATTTTACTAGACCTATCTTCATGTTACTGAAGCGATGATAAAGATATTGTTTTACATTTACAAGCCTCTACTTACAAATAGAGTGGCGCACACAAATAGGTTGAACTATATTTACATAATGACCTCTGACATTAACTTTCGCCTGTAACATTTTTATTTAAATGTTTCATAATATTAGAATCAGGCACTTAAGTCACATTAGCTCTATGAAATGGCTTTTTAAGTGTTGATCAGTCTCCGGTTGAATAATCACTTCAAATGTAATAATAAGACCAATCATGACCGGATATTTTGACTTTTTATATCATCCGCCGAGTTTTTTTGGCTCTACTTACCTACATACTTTTAAAAACGTTAGAAATTGATGTTAAGTAATAATGTATGGTTCTGACCTGTAAAACATTACCAGTATTGCATAAGTATTAGCGACATAAGATTTCAGGTGATTCACAGTTTTCGTTTTTAGCGCATCACTAATTGCGCGGGTAGTTATGCCACAGGTTGTAGATACTGAAATAAGTACCTACTGTTTGAATATGTAGTCAAGTTTAAAAACGGTAAGTCAGTAACAGGGCTTTGTTTAATGTTCCTAATTCAAGTTTACTTGCTTTATAGTTTTAAGAGCAAATACTTCGATAGTATGTCTACAAATAGAGGCTTTGATTGTGTCCTTTTACACTAACCTATTGGAAATTAACTACTTTATATCTCGTAGAGCTTAGTGCTCTTCCGGCAATTTAAGGCACAATTGGTGATCGTTTTCTGGTGCACGCACCGTAGTCAGTTACGCAACGTAGGTCTTTCTAAACTGTACTTTTCTTCCGCAGGACAAGAATAACAACAGAGTATTTTTGTAAAAAATATTTAATCAACAAAAATACAAAACTATTTTAATATTTACAAAAGTTGACATCAATTTGATGCATAAGAAGATAATACATTTGGCGTTTTGCCAGGGGTTGGTGACTGTTGACGAGAACTCTCTGGAATTGCGTGGAAATGTCGCATCACCGCGCAAATATCATGAGTTTTTACAGAGAGTTGTCATCAACAGCGAAGTCTTTGATTTAGTCTCTGTTTAGATTAGTAAGAGCCACCCGAGGGAGCGCCGTACTCTGAGGAGGGCGCGGAAGCGGGGGGGCCGTACTCGGGGGCGGGGGCTGCGGCGGCAGGGTATCCCTCTTGTTTCTGGAACAACACAAATCAAAATTACACTACTGAATTAGTACCTTATAAATTAGCATGGTATTTAAAATCCTGTGTAATCTGCGTATTCTTTCCCTAAATGTTTCGGAGCTAAGAAGTATCACACTACATCCAAACACAAACCAAAATTTTACTAATAATTGTTAAATTTACTTTATAGAAAAAGTTATCCTAAAGCACTTGCCCCTATTTGTTCAATTACCCACCGGTATTGTATATATCGTATAATAAACTCAAATTCGATGAAAAAGCATATAAATGTACCTATGTTGAAACATCAACAGAAGTCTTGCAATACCTGTAGATAGATAGGTATTATTCCTGATGACTGTTAAACGAAGTTGGCTCATAGCCATTTTCGCAACGATGCATTTTCCATATTGTGACAGGATTATTATATTGCATACATAATGTTCGAAACCCAAGTGAAACTAACAATATACACCTAAGTACTTTGTAAGATACATTTATTTTACTTTACCCACAAACAAATAATTTAAACAAAATGAAGTTTCCATTTGAACATAAATTGAGAGAAACAGTAGTTCGGTAAGAATGTAACAAAAAGCGAATAGCACTTTAATCTCGGTTACATTATCAGTTCACGGTAGATTATCTTTACGTAGCGGATGCGCCTGCACATCCAGTTACGTCAGGTGATGACAGTCGCACGCGCATCGCCACAGGTCATGTGCACTACTTCCTGAACGCAAGGGAAATGCAACACGCGCACTTTCACGAAGCGAGATGGCTTTAATCACTGATAAAATGTTCCTTACCCGGTAATTATTCGTAGAATAGTAGAAATATCATAATACGCTAAAGTCGAGTTTCGTTTAATTAAAGTATTCAGAACCATGGTATCCTTTATAAGATTAAAAATGAGGTCCTAATATTGACCCTATTTTATCTTAAAACCATCTTGCAAATAATTTCCTGATAGCGTTCCATCTTCTTCTTAACATACACATAAAAGAATATTTCCGATGCCTCATACATGTATTGTTATACTTTTTACAATTCTTGTATAATTTGATAATGATCTAAAACCTGGGTTATTGTTCTCTTAACAAAACCTCCGTCAAAACACTTTAAGTAAGTATCTTTGTAAAGTTTTGTACAATCTTTTACTTATTGTAAAAATTAGATTGTTAGTTATCTATATGTTATCTTCAGACTAAGTATCTCCTGCTACCTACACAGAAATTGTACTGAAATTAAATCATACCTGAGTCTTGTATCTGATGAAGTAAACTTCTGGTTTAGCAGGTTGAGTGGGCGCCGGGGTTGGGATGACAATGTCGGGCTGTTCCTCGGGCTTCTTCACCAACACGTAGACCAGGGTCTTCTCCTCGTTCTGGGGCTGCAGAGGGATCACTGGTGCAGTGGGAGTGGGTGGAGTGGGGGCCTTGATGAACACGATCTTATAGTGCTTCTGGGGAGGAGGCACATAGATCTGCTTGCGGGGAGGCGGGAGGTCGTTGTCTGGGGGCGGGACGTGCACGTACACATGCTTGTGTACGATGGGCTGCTGGGGAGGGCCGTACTGGGGAGCGGGCGCGCCGTACGATGAGGACGGGGCGCTGTACGAGGAGGACGGGGCGGAGTACGAAGAGGACGGGGCTCCATACGAGGTGGACGGAGCGGAGTAAGAAGAAGAGGGAGCAGAGTACGACGATGGTGGCTCCGGCCGCGCCAACGCGCACACCGCTACCGCCGCGAATACCAAAGATCTCAGCACCTGTACACATAAACGTCCATTTTAAAATTAAGAACTACACTTAAAATTTTAGTGGCACAATCACTGAAGTCCCAACATTCACATTCCAATATCCACAAGAATTTATATTTGATGTCACCAGTTCACTAGGTCAAGATTATAGCACTGCTGTAGCACGGGCACCTACCATTTTTTTTCAACTCCTGTATCTACGTTTGACTCCGCTTAGAACAGTGTAGTGTCCAGTGACTCGGCAGTACATGTGTTTATAAGAGATGTGCGCTATATATCCGGGGAGGGGGTACTTTCAATGGTTCTCAAACTTGCGCAAGATTGTGCGATGGTGATCACGTTCCTACCACGCTACGCGCCCGCGCCGCCACCAGAGCGCCGCCGCCGCTCGAGGGCAGGATTTACTTTCGTTGTAACATCTCTAAATCCGATCTAACTTATCTGTGTTATTACGCATTTTATGGCTGTTTACTGATTTCGGAGTACTGGTCGATATGTATCTATGGCCCGTCCAAGTCATTTTATTGCGTAATAAAAAACTTCCCACGACCGTAAGTAAATTAACCGGTACCTAATATTCGTTTTGAAAATAGTTTCTTAACAGTTTCAAAAACATTATTTCTAACATTTAAATTAATTTTGGAAATTATTATAACCGAAACAAACATTGGCCCAGGTATTTGTAGTACATAATAGGTATGTATCCAAATATCGGTCAGCGGTTAGGTAGGTACATTGTAATGAGTGTCATTTACTTGCGCCCGCACAGGTTGTTAAATAATCATAACAATGATATAATTATCGGCGGTCCATCGCATTCATCTTATTGTGTACATAATTTGATAATTAGCATTACCTACGTGCTTCTTAATCCATTGAGATCAATCAACGAACTGTTTGATATTTGACAAAAGTTAGTAGGTATTATTGGATGAAACCTTTTTGTATTTTATCCATCCCCCATTCTATACAATACCTAAGTGGATGAACTGTTATTGATTCAGGTTAGGCACCTTATGTATGGACTCTAATTTATTACACAGAACTTACTCATGTATTGTTTAATGTGTTTAAAGTTAATTATAAAATAAATTACTATAAAAATATCTTATAACAAAAGGCCCTGTAATTGTTTGTAGAATGAAAAATTATAATTTATTTATTTATTTAAATCATAAAATTTACGCCTAAGTTTTACAACTTCCTACACGACCATGGACAGAAATAGAAGTAGGTAACAGTTAATATAGATATATGAACTAATATATATTTAGATATAGATATGTTTGTCGCACTTCCAATGTATATTTGTTTTACTTTAATTTATTTAGGCTATAGTATATAACGGGTGTAAAAATACCACTTCCGAAGCCTGAAACCATGTATTCTGGAGCCTCAATAATAGCTAAATTCACTAACAAAAAAAAAATTTCTTTTTTTCATTTATACAATTTTTTTGCTCAATCGTTACCGGCACCCCTCCAACAATGCCCAGTTTTTGTTTTCGGAAGCAGTTCTTTTACACCCCGTTTTTTAGGATTTATTTCCAGGGTTCACAAGTACGGTTCCTTTAATATCACTATTTAATTTTTATGGTAATTTATCTAATTTCATAGAAAGAACTGTGGAAAACCGACTACAATGGACTAAGTTCAAAATACTAAGGATCGTCTTAACATGTGTTTTTGACTTTGGTTTACTATCTGTTTACTTTAAATAAAGACATTGATAAGTTAACCACGAGCAAAAGCATCTAGTAAAAAATATGTTTCACTCAACTGTAGGCAGAATAAATAAGTCATTTAATGGTACTTAATATTCATGAGTGTGCTATGAAGTTGGAAATCACCCGTGAAACGTTTGTAGATACGCGCAACGTGCAGCCATATCTACGGCAGGTAGTTGCTGTGTAGCGAACGTGCAGTCTATAATAGCACCTAACCAATAACAGTTTTAATTAAAGTCACAAATCTTGAAAAAATACTTTGCTTTTAATGATTTTTACCGTGAATTTATTACTAAAGTTATTACTTGTAATCGTTTTTAATGACAAATAACGTTGGTGGAAACGTTATTACGATAAATTGCCCATTTACGTATCTGCAATACATGTGAAAGAAGCGGCTTATGACCTGTTTCAAAATAAATACATAAGTAAGTACCCACCTGGATATTTTATGTATATACCTACCGATGTCTAAATCCCAAACCGGTCCTGATTAAGTCTTAAATTGTGCCTCCTTGGAATAAATTATATAAATGTTACATACAATATTTTGTTAGACCAACAGTCACAAATACCCTCAATACAGTGTCCATTCACTATGCAAAATGAGTGACTAGTTCAAGAGAAAGGGAAGATTTAATAACACTGACATGTCAGGTCAGTTAACATTAAACCACTTTGTGGGTATGTAGTTACATTTTTTTCTCCGTTAAACTTTTATTACATATGCTTTAAAAATGAACGACGAAAAAGTAGTAGCCTCTAAAGAAATTGGGCTCAAAATTTAAATGTGAAGATAATAAATATACTATGTTTATCTGTGTATCTCCAAAAGATAGATTATAATTTACAAACCATGCTGAATTAAAAAATTAAAACAAATTAAGATGTTACGAACATTCAACATTTTAATTATTCTATCTCTAGTTGTATGTATGTGTAAATACACGTTGCAAACGCATATACATATCCACTTGTATTTTTTACATTTAATAAGTAATAAATTCTAGCTTGAAGGATGATACAAACACGCAAATAAAATCTTAGCAACATGTTGTGAAAAAATATATTTTAGGTATATGTGTAATTAGCTTGTTGAACTCGATTACAACAACTAACACTATGTTTTTACTCGTACAGTTATATTTCATTATATGTTAATTTTTTAAAATATTTCATAAATAACATTAATTAAATCTGGTTCCTTGCTACTTATTCGATGATCTAATTTTTAAGTAGTACAATGTTGACATATTTTTAGTTGGTTAAATTTGGAGACATAACAAAAATAGCATCATCACTTGATTGATGATTCATAAATAAAAAATGAAATGCATAGGACGTTTGCGTATTGATCAAAGACGGAAGAGCGTTCTGTTAGTAGAGTCGGTATTATTAACTAGAGTATCACTACTATATAGTCTTAATTGTCGTTTATTGGTGTGCATGTCGACACATAGCTCAGCGCTGAGTTGGTCTTGCAAGACGTTTGTTTGGAACTGAGGTGGGACCCTCTTCACTGCACAGGATATGCAAGCAGGAGAAAGCAATAACAGCTGAGTATCTGAACACTGACAGAAGATGTCGAGGCAGCCTTCCACAGCAGGACATTGCAATTTCAGATTTAAGGTCAGTTTAACATTTATAATGAATTCTCAGTTTTATTTATTTGTTGATAGAAGTTGACACACATCCATGTAACTAAATAATACAAAGAAAATGAAAAATAAACAGTCAATTACATGCCCCGATTAATAGAAAATATATAAAAATGCATCTATAAGCCTAGTTAAATACTAAAGTAACTAAAACTGAATTTCAAATCGAAAAAAAGACAAAACTCTTTACAATTATAATTATAAAAATAAAGTTCTAGCTCTAAGAAAAATATTAATTCATTAATAAATAACAATTTAGTTCCTCAACCCTTAACTATATCAATGGCGTTTGATGAAAGTCAGAATAACGAAGTGAACTATGATTTTTAACAACATGTGCTTACCTCTATTTTATACACGTGCACTGGCGATTTGATACACAAAGATCGTAACTTTAAACGATGCGAATAATTCGCACAATTAGTTTCGGTAGGTAATATTGTAATCTTTGTGCTTATTGAATAACAAACCTTATGTAAATTTTTCATAGAGTCAAAAATTAAACGTTTAATCATAACTTAATTACTATTTCACTCAGTTCTACCTGGAAAAAAATAGAGTTATAGTAGTTAATTTTTAAATCCTTAGGTTGTAGTATACGTAAGCACAAACATAATTTAATTCTAAAGAGGACAAATTTGTTAAGTAGTATTTTCGCAAGGTTTTTTGAAGAACAAAATCACAATAGGATTGCAAAAAACCTACATTTCTCAATGCCATATTTATCATTAAATTGAAGACCATCTATTCTTTTAGGAACCCTCCATTTGCTATAATAGAATAAATAAGTTAGTGCATTACCTACTTCAAAAGATTTTTTTGTTTTGCAATGTAAGTTACTTAAATAACAGTCACTCACTATATACACCTACCTCAGTTATGTGCAATGGTGCAAGAGGCGACTAATAATATAACTTTGGTGCATAAGAGATTTATTGAATATTAAACTTCGGACTAGGTAACCTTTTTATTGTAAATCTTGTATCTTCAAAAATATATTTACATAATTCACATATATGTTGATGTTTTTATTAAAAAACTTATCCCTTAATTTAATACTTATAATAATTAAATTTATATTTAAAAAAACTTATAGTAAGAGTTTTAGTTACCTAAAAGTATTTATAAGGATATGTACCATAACTTAGTAAATAATAAATACTTCAATAAATAAAAAAGTAATATTATACAAATATTAGTAAGTGTAGAAATAAGCATGTAAGTACCAAACGATATAAATATAATGTCCCTTTCTGCCCGCCTAATAGCTTTCGTTCTTTCTTAAAATCAAAATTGTTTTTTGCGATTGGTAGATATCGGAACATCGTACATTTGGCTGACTATGCAACAATTCCAATTTGATAAATATTGCTTATGCTTTATGCAGAAGTCAATTTCATCTTAATATTCATAACATAAGTGTTGGTTTATAACTAAAAGCAGGTCGACCACCTCTCGAAGAAGAGCATTTATTTACGTTAGGCTTCAATAATAAACGACAGTAATTGACGTTCAATAAATTGATGAGTCGCAACCTAAGGAAATTCAAACAATTTTATACCAACGTGAAAATAACTAAATACTTAAAAGAATTACATTATTGATGATAAAAACTAAATAATGAGGTTTTAATATAAAGCACCTCTATGTTCACGATAAATTGACAAAAAAAAACATTGACACGGTTATAAAAATTTAGTGCCTACGTAAATCATGCCACGCGCTTTTTATCGCGACTTCATTTGTTACCTAATCTTTCTGGACAAAAACATTTTAATCAAGGGCTAGTTAATTGTTTGGAATGTCTAAACGATCCCATGTGTGGCGGCGATCAATGAGCGTATCCGGAGTAGGCCGGTGTCGGCTGGATTCTTGGGATAAATCCAGTTTTTTCCGGATACACTCCTACCGCCGACTCTACACTAAACCATGGACGTCACATAGACACAAATATTTAACCATACATTTTGACACGCAATCTTAATAAAAGATGATCAATGTCATTGTTTAGCGTCTTGGTCATTCCTCATTTACGTACGAGGTACCTACTAGGTAGGAAGGTATATGGAAAATCCTAAATTGGAGAAAACCATAAAATTGTGCTTTGGGTAGTTTGACTACTAGGTACGTAAATAACAATGCAAGTAAAGTATCTATTTACCAACTGTACTTATTGAAATGCAGCAATACATGTAGTTTAGTAATTAATTAATCAACCGAAGCCAGAGACTAATTTATTGTAGTCGATTGAAAAATAGTCATTGAATCGATTGTTAAACCTAGTGCTTTATTGACCCGCCTGTTCTCAGCCCACTCGCAGATTATGCAATTATTGGGATGCGTTCACTTCGTAGAAGCCAATACCAAACGTTTAACAGGTATAAAGGATAAATAAATCGGTGATTGTTTAGTATACAAAAGTATGATTTTGTAGTTATAATAAGTAAATATGATGTTTTTAATAGGCCTTTTACTTCAGAATTCTTCACTTGGGCGAATTGTCCACGAAACTTAATTTTTTGGGTAACTTATAAAAACTATTTCTCTTGATATATCATTAAGATGCAAGGTTTATTTAAATAACTAATTAGGCTCATAGATTTTTAAAAGTCCGCTGCAATCAACGCAATTCTAAGTGTTCAAACAAAATGATTGATGTTTTAAAGTTTTTGCGATTAATATCACGTCATAAATGAGCAGTCAACGGTAATTATAGAGTCGTAAAACTGAAAATAATATTTTAAGATTATTCTTAAATGTTTATTTATTAAAAAGAGAAAGATCAAGGTCTTCGTTATTTTATTTTCAATTAAGATGAAAAAATTCAAGTTAATTTCATTTTAGTTATTAACGGAGTATTTCGTGATTCTAAACAATTATTTCAGATTAATTTACGGCATGCGGTATTGGGATGGATGTTGGTGTCGATGACGTCGGCATCACCTGTAAGTAATTCGTCGGGCAATGTGTCTATGGAAATGGGTGAGGAGTTGTTCCTCTGGCAGGACTACAGCGTGCTAGCGACCATGCTCATCGTATCCTGCGCCATTGGCGTGTTCTACGGCTACTGCGGCGAAAAACAAACAACCGGAGACGACTTCTTGCTCGGAGGCTCAAGCATGGGTACCTTCCCAATGGCGCTCAGCCTTGGCGCCAGGTAATTCACTTAAACATAGTATTCTGACGTTATCAGCGTACTACAGATATAATTACGTGTGCAATTTTAGTTTTATTACAGCCATCGAGTTATTGGGCAACCCCGCGGAGATGTATATGGCTGGAGCTCAATTCTGGATGATCTGCATATCGTTTGTGCTGGTGGTGCCAGTTACCAGTCAACTTTACCTACCCGTCTTTATGCGGCTCCGGCTTACCTCATGCTATGAGTATTTGGTAATTGTTTTGCTTAATTTTATGATTCTTATGTATGTAACTAGGTAAGTTTTAAATTATAACGTCGTAATGAGTTTTCCTTAATTTGTTTACTATTGCACGGTGTTAAATAATTATATATCATACCATCGAACACACCAATAAACGACTTAGAAAGGCGGCTTGTCGCGTCAGTCGAGTTTATAATCAGGATCTTCGTTCCGCATTCCTTCGGGTATTTGTGGAAATCATAAAACGTACCTTCAACCAATTATGTAATACTTCTACCTACTGATAGTAAGGTAATATATTCAATGAAAATTAAGATTTTTGATATGGTAAGAGTAAATTATAATAAAAAAAAACCGTTGATTCCGAAATGAGTAAGAATACTTATTGCAAATTGCTCTTATTTGGACATTGCTACTTAACATTATCAAAACCTAATTGAGTACCTGCGCAATAATAGATAACAAACCACAACATCAACTTTATAGCAGTTATTTGGATTCACTTATTTCGTCGATATAAAAGATACCCTATTCACCTTACTCAAAACAAATTACCTCCACAAAGTTGCGTAAGTTTAATAATCCTGAAATCCAATTTTTTTTTTTACAACTCTTCAATTTTATATACATACATACTTAGTTTGTGGGCTATTTGTTGTTCCTGGCAGGAGGTGAGGTTCTGCAAGTCGATCCGCGTGTACGCAAGCGTGCTATACATGCTGCAGATGATCCTGTACACAGCTGTGGCCGTGTATGCGCCGGCGCTGGCACTCTCCGACGGTAAATTCATACATCTGTGGACAATCATTTTCATTCATATTGTGTGTTGGTCAATTCTCATTAGAAATTGAAAGAAAAAAACTATGTTGGATACATTTAATTTCGATAGCTACGTACTAAATATTAATTAAAAATACATTTAGATTTCACAAAGAAAACCTGTGAAAGATTTGCGTTTAAATTTGGTGTTCTTCTTGTACAAAATTTTGTTTATTTAAAGTCCTGTTAAAGTATTTTCATTTTCTGTAACTAGGTAAACACGCTTTTTTATATGTCTTTTATGGCCACGAAAAAAATTAACTAAGAGAGTAAGAGTGAGTCTTAAATCAAGTACGGAAAAGTCAGTACGTAGTCATAAATATGATCGAGTTTACAATGTGGCCTGATATAATCAAGGCGGTTAACCCCATGGTTGCGTGTCGATATATCTTTGTGAACATGTGAGAGCATCTTAATGTGTTTACAACTAGATTATAAAGCTCGATGACGTCTTATATCATTTTGTACACAAATGAAAACAAAGGAGTAACAAAGTACTCGGTTGAAAGAATTAGGTCTTCCTTCTCTATCGCCCGAGCGCTTGACCTTAAAATAAAGCGTTGGCCAGCAACTTAATTCCAATTTAACTTTTTAGAGGAACCCAAAAAAACTTACTTAGTTTTTTTTTGTAAGATGATGCAAGGTAACGTAATGGTAACGAGCCTCAAAGTTTGAAGATGGAGATAAGAGAGGCGTTGTTAAAAACGAAAACATAAAAATAAACTACCAAAACGGTTGCGATTTCGATTTGCGATGCTCGTAACATAGATGATGATTTTGAAATAAGTAGGTTACTAATGCACCTTATTATCGTGTCAAGCTTCAATTTGTTTTGAGTGTGGAAAAGGATTAATAATATGCATATTGTAACTTAAAAGAAATAAAGGTTTATTTCTTTTTTGCAAGACTTTGTGTTAGACGCGTATGTATTACATATTGTGCATTTTTGAATCTTTAAATAGTATTCAACATTCCTAATATTTCATATCTTAAACTTAATACAACTTAACTATACATATATTTTTAATGATAAGTGTGGTCATAGCCATTTAGAAGGTAGTTATGGTAACCCACACATCTATTGCATTCCACCTGTCGACCATCCTCTGAACCTTTCACAATTATTGGACAAGAAGCCTGTACAACTACTAATTATTAACCGATATTCGTGATTACGGTTGCATCACTTCACCGTTTAAATATGATATACTAATACCAAATAACACCCAGTTGAACGTACGTTGAAACGAGATGAGATGTCATTACGCAGTATTCTATATCAAACGAGCTAAATTATCTTGTTACAGTATCTGTCTTTCGATTGAGTAATAAAGAAAAAGACAATATAAAACTTGGTACACTTTTTTATATAATTTTACGCAATTCGAACAATACGAAAATAGTAGAATACAAAATAGATATAAATTAAATATGTATAGACGTTTCTAAACAAGTGCAATAAATTATATTAAGAAAATGTATGGAAAATTGAGGCCAAGATCACAGTACATTAGAATATGGGCAATAACCACAAATCTTATAGTGTGCTTCATCATAGTTAATTATTATTTTAAAAATTATTTGCACACAACGTATCTACCTACTACCTTAACAAAACAAAGTTAGAAATTCGATTGTTACGAAATTGATACGTTTCTTAAGTAGCTATATCAAGTACCTAATACAATTTACATACTCAATGTCAATAAAATTTTGCAACACAACGTAACCAAGCATGGGGTCATTTAAGGCATGTGGCGAACGAGGGGCTACTTTAGGAATTAAGTGTCCATTTCCAATGCAAGGTGCGCAGTTCAAGTCAAGTTCACTTGTTTCAAAATCCTTAATTGAGGCTTCGTATGTTAGTGATAGTGCTGTTGGCTCTATCAGTGTAATTTCGAATTTTGACCTGAAGTAATTGGGTCTCGGTGTATGAGCGGGTTCAACAAGTCCGGTCTTAACATCTATTACATAACGATCTACGCCTCGTTGGTAGTATACGTTCTACGTGACATGGTTCTGCACAGATTCATGCGAAGGTTGTACATGTAACATTTTAAACTACAGTTTTCTCTACATAATTTCATTGTTTCGGAAGAATGATAACATAAATTTAATGATTCATTGTTCACAGCTCACACGGCTATTTTGTTTGGTATACTAATTTGAGTAGTGAATGAAAGTGGTACAAGTTAAACGTAATTGGTCGAAAAAAATATTGTTTTCTTTGAAATATTGTCGTAATAGACGCCCACGCGCATCTAACGTTCTGTCATGAAATATCTACTGACAACAACACCTCTAAGATTCCAAGATAGAGATCTAAATGTCTTGTTTGTTACATTTATTCCACAGTTACATAACCAGACAAAGTCCGGTAATAAATCAAAGTTGGCTATGTGTACGTAGGTAATCGATTATCTTTCTGAAAAGTATAACAATAATAAGTTACTAGTCTAATGTTGTTTATACCTTTCATTGTACACAGACAAAGATTCCAGTGGACTGGGCATAGGTTAAATAAAAGGAAGTACCTTATTACACAAATGTAAAAAATACAACATTAATTACAGTTATACAACATTAATTGTGCTCACGAGTTTGTAATTTGCATCAAATTACAAACTCGTGTTTTTTGTTTCTTTTAGTATATTTATCCTTTTTGCTACTAAAAACAAAATTAATCATACGACGCATAGTTCAAGATTATTTATTACCTAGGGTAGCGAATAAATATTTCGGTTACAGTTTCATACGAATTAATAATCAATTTTTGATTTGTTACATCATTACAGTTAATAGCGTTCATTATTTTTTCATGCTCATGAAAATATAAACAGTATTTTTTTATTAGCGACGTTACAGAGCATAGATTTAAATTTGTTGTTTATTAAAATATATATCAAAAGTATTTTGTACGCAACGCGTTGAACTCTTTAGCAAGCCTACTTAAGGTTACGTAGGTTTTAACATTTATGCTACGAAAAATAGCTTGAGCTTGATTATAGGCTAGATTATAAATTTAAAATACCCTTATTTAATAAGCAACCGACCACGAAACACTTACACCATCAATTAATACGATGTCCTTAATATATTTAATATACGTATTGCAAGATTTTAATGGTTATTTCGCAATAAGTATGTTAGTATTCACAAGAGTCTCAGGTTGCCAAAGCCTCTCTAAGAATGGATAGGGTATGTATCGTATTTTACGGCTGAAGTCATCGTTAACAATCACATGCATGGATCACAAACAATGCAGCCCGAGCTTAGTGCGTGCGCGCAGGGCGCATCGCTATCACTGTATTATACGTGCAAATGACAATTATGCCTGATAATAACGCCAGCATTTTTGCGAATTTAAATTTTAGTACATTTTGTATGAAATTACGAAAGACTTTATACGTACCGGATGTAAAATCTTTTATTGTATGTATTCAAAATACAGCAGACAAATAATTTAAAATCTATGTTTTCAGTGACGGGTCTGAACACATACCTAGCTGTTTCCCTGGTGTATGTAGTCTGTATTTTCTACGCATCACAGGTAATTTGATTTATTCACTACAATTAATTCAACCATAGAATTAATTAATTTATTACCCTTCAAAACAATCCCATAAGTTACGATCGGCACGTGCTAGAATTGCTTTGCATATTAATTGAACTTTAATTTGTATTAATTAAACATTAATATTAAGCTGTATAAATTTGTAACCTGAGTCTATTATTAATTTATTATATGGTGACAGCGTTTTAACAGCTCGTTAGCATATCTCGTGCTGACTGAATTAGTGGCATGGTAGTTATGAAGTAACGGTATACAGGGGGATTGCTAAGTTTTAATCTTAGGGCCGTATTAGTTGACTGTAGCTACGAAAAGAGTTCAATTTTTACTTGAGAGAAACATATACCATGGTTTTAGTAAATTTTAGTGACAAAAAGATATTTTAACTTAAGTCCGAGAAACCAAGACAAGAAATCAAGTCTCGAAATCCACAATTAAAAAGATAGAAGGGAAGTGCTAAAACCCTTATAATAATTTCACTCCAGCAGTAAATAAATCCATAATTTCAAAAATAGAAGCTCTATTTATTTAACCCATATTCTTAACCTCAGAATGACATTTTTTTTTATCCCCAGGGCGGAATGAAAGCGGTGATAATGACCGACACGTTCCAATCCGCGGTGCTGCTGGGCTCGCTGGCCGCCGTGCTGGGGCTCGGCGCGGCTCAAGTCGGCGGCATGGACCTCGTGTGGAGACACGCGGCCGACACTAACAGAATGCACTTCTTCGAGTGAGGAACTGATAGGCTGTTTCGCGGATAACGTAGAACTCACGTAACGAAAAAAAAAAAAAAAACTTGGTTAGATGGGATGTCATTGCGTACAAACTCTACCAGGAAAGCTCAGAGTTGCATCAATTAAATATTAAATGCACTTTCGTCGGTGATAAGCTCTAACTATTCAATGAAATCATGTCGCGATTAACTGGCATTGACGCAAAAGAAGGAGTTGGTATAGTATATGTTTAGCGATAAAGTTTAAGATATTAATGTAAAACATTGAGCTATCCGACTACTCATAAGTTGGTTATTTATGAATTTGACGAGTCGATTTAATCATAGCTTAACATACACTTATTGCATCACATAGTCAATTATAAAACGCATTCTTTTTAACCATCTCTATTACATTAGTCGTGAACAGGTGCGGTCGAAATTTGAATTAATCAAGCAACGATCACGAGGTTACCTTTAGCCTTTGATAATGCTACGATTAAAACTTTCTACGCATATGTATGAATGATGAAAGGCTAATCTATGGGAGGATGCAAGTTACTGTAATTGCTTTAATTACTTTAAAAATGATAAATTGTAATATTTTGTATTACGTGAACGCTTGCATCACACGATTACAAAAATTACATAACGGATACCAAAAGCTACATAGATAAAGTAAGAGAAAAATATGATTGCTTTTTTAAGAACCACTCAAATCAGTTGTCATAATACTACTAAAGGTGGAAATTACTTCATTTGCTATTCAACTGAATTTTGAGTAAAAGTGTCGATTACATCAAAGTTCTAGACAGTTCCTTTCAAATTATGGTAAAAACCTTAGATGACTCTACATTATTTTCTCTTCCACGTTCCGCGTTAAGAAATCCTTTGAATATAAATGAGATGTTTATTGCAGTATGAACCCGGACCCGACGGTGCGGCACTCGTTCTGGTCGGTGGTGGTGGGCGGCACGGTGTACTGGATCAGCATGTTCAGCGCCAACCAGGCCTCGGTGCAGAAGTACCTGTCGGTGGAGCGCATCGGGCAGGCCCGCGTCGCGCTCTGGGTGTCCGCGGCGGCACTCATCGTCGTCTACTCCGTCAATTTCGTCACTGGCGCCGTCCTCGCCGCGCACTATGCCGCCTGTGATCCGATTCAAGTAAAACTATCACACATCACCTTCCTTACACAACTTTACAACACACTATAATTAGATTGTCTTACCAATTCAAAAGTTCACGACCATTTTTAAGTTATTTCGCCTGTATTGAAGGGAATGTAAATTCTGTTACTTCATTTCGAGCATCTCATTATGCGCCGGATAATATACGAGCTGATGAAATGTGTTTCTTTATTAAATGCCTATAGACGACATAACTAATGAATATAAAGTGTTTTCTACCAGTTCGCCTCTTTTGAATATGCGTATGTTTGTTTGAGGTGAATGATTTATTTATGTAGAAATTAATGAGTTTTTATGTTCTTACCTCAGGCTGGTGTGATAAGCGCTTCGGACAGACTGCTTCCTCTGTATGTGGTGCGACAACTGGGTGGTTATCGTGGAGTTCCTGGCTTCTTTGTTGCTGGAATCTTCGCAGCTAGTCTTGGGTATTTTTCTATAGAACACTAATTCATTTTTCAAGAATATACCACTTCAAATTTAGAACACAAAAGATTAACAAAAACTCCAGTGAACCGCATGGAGTCGACGCTGTAACTAATGCTGATTCCCGCACTTGCCAGAAATGGGGTTAAACTGGAAAAGTCCAGTCTAGATACCGGTTTCAATTTGAAATATGGTCAATGCGAATTGGGACTTTAATTTATTTCGCATTTGGTACTAACACTAATTTCTCTACTCATGTGTTTTTGTATTGTTTTAACTTCTACTTACCACTTGCAAAAAAGAAATAACTATAAACTATTTGTTTTAGAACCGTTGCATCAGCCTTAAACTCTTTAGCTGCCATAGCCTGCCAGGATTTGGTCACGGGTCTTCTTGGAATATCTTTGCCTGAAAATAAGGGCGCAGTTGTAAGTACCAATAAAAAATTTCCACCTTTACCTAAGTAACAAAACATATCCAAAAAATATAAAATGAAAAATAATCTATACTATCTATACTAATATAATAAAGCTGAAGAGTTTGTTTGTTTGTTTGTTTGTTTGTTTGAACGCTCTAATCTCAGGAACTACTGGTTCGAATTTAAAAATTCTTTTTGTGTTGAACAGACCATTTATCAAGGCAGGCTTTAGGCTATATAACATCACGCTGCAACTATAAAGAGCGAAGAAATAATGGAAAATGTGAAAAAAACTGGGAAAATTATTTATCCTTGAAGGCATCCTTTGCGTGCGCTGCGAAAATGGTTCTAGATACCAAAAATATATATGTATACAAGAACTAAGGGAACTTTTTACCGCGGGAAAACTTCGCATTCCCACGGGAAACCGACTTCTACGCGAACGAAGTCGCGAGCAGCCTCTAGTAATATTATAAAGCTGAAGAGTTTGTTTGTTTGTTTGTTTGTTTGAACGCTCTAATCTCAGGAACTACTGGATTGATTTTAAAAATTCTTTTTGTGTTGGATAGACCATTTATCGAGGCAGGCTTTAGGCTATATAACATCACGTTGCAAGTATAAAGAGCGAAGAAATAATGGAAAATGTGAAAAAAACGGGGAAAATTATTCATCCTTGAGAGCTTCCGTTGCGTGCGCTGCCAAAAACAGTTCTAGATACCAAAAATATATGTATGAAAGAGTTAAGGGAACTTTTTACCGCGGGAAAACTTCGCATTCCCACGGGAAACCGACTTCTACGCGAACGGAGTCGCGCGCGGCCCCTAGTACTAATAATAACAGGTTAACCTTTAGATGTAACCATCTAGGTACATATTCATTCAGCGCTATAAAATCTAACTATTGTGAAATAATTGGGTAATATTTTTCTAAAGTATACCAGCTACCCTAGCCAGCTAGCTATTTAGGTAAACAATTTGTAGTTATTTGAACTTCAAATATTAAAAACTAAACATTTGTGTGTCTAGATAGCCCGATGGGTGTGCCTCGCGTGTGGGGCACTGTCCTTTGCATTAGTGTTCGTAGTGGAGCGACTGGGCCCCGTGCTACAACTAGCCTTGTCATTCAACGGCATGGCTGGCGGCGTTTCCCTGGGGCTGTTTTCACTGGGCATGCTCTTCCCGTGGGCCAACTCTAAGGTCAGAACTCCAATCTAACAATTGCTGCCTATATACATGATATTGCGAAAAAAACAGGTGCCTTAATTACCTTAAAAAAGTTAGGAACACTTGAAATTCAATTGCTAACTTAGTCACTTATTGAATTGTTGACATTACTAAGTAGCTTAGCTACTTGTACTCGTAGATAGATACTTGCTTAAAAGAGGTAGGTACCTACTAGAAGGAAACATAATTAGATGACTTTCACTTGTCACCTTGTATTATTTAATGATCACGCTCAATAGTTTTCATGTGGCAGGTCAATCGTCGGATGTTGATCAATTAGTCATTAATCATCAATACCACATGCACATCGGTTGCAAACTATCAATATCATTTATTTTTTATCGGCAGTAATCATAGCATTATGCATTAACCCCAGTAGGATGGCGATGTTGCAATAGCAATAGCTATTTAGCCTGTATCTAACGCATGCGCACGCTTCAACGTAATGTGTGTTGCAAAGTAGCATCAACATAAGTGGACAAAAAATACATCTATTCGATTTGTTTTTGTGCTTGATATGTATTAAACTTGCGTAATGTTTTACGGTAATCTTTGAAATGAAGTTGTCACTTTGCTATTAAGTGTGTTGTGAATCCGGCTCGAAGGACTTCTTAGATTGAATAAAATGAAACTTTGTACATAGGGAGCTGTAGCTGGTGGTATTTTTGGGTTGCTTGTGGTGGTGGTGGCGGGTGGTGGCGCACAGTTTTCACAGGTGTCGGTCCACCGGATACCAGTCTCCGTTCAAGGATGCCCAGCGTCATATAACTTGACTGCGAATTTCAATTTGGAGTAAGTTTCTTTCTTATATTTTTATAAGTTAATATACATTGATCGTTACAGTTACAGTAAGCCCTAGTCACGTGAATGGATTTAAGACATTACTACATAAATAAGAAATCGAAAAATTGTAGGTATACAAAGAAAGGTAATACAAAAGATGTAGGTAATATCTTAACAGGCAGCCCTACCGCACACAGATCGTCTATTTAAGATTGCAAACAACAATTTCTCTTTTAGTTAGGTCCTTTGTGCGTCGAATCACGCATCGTAGGACCTAACTGTTGCAAATTACTTCTACATTATTTATTTAAGCGAAAACCTACCTATATCAAATTGTTTTGTTACATTTAGAGATAACCACGACGAAGCAGTGTTCTGGCTCTTCCGAGTATCCTATCTATGGTACTCAGCACTAGGATGTTTGGGCACCTTACTGCCCGGACTCATCGTGTCCGTGTTCACCGGAGCAACCAACCCCATGGATGTACCCATTGACCTGATATCACCACCAGTCGTCACTTTCTTCAATTCCCTGCCGAATAAACTAAAGGTGAGGTGCTAGCTTACACTACAACAATAGGAATTTATTTCGGTAGTAATGACGCGAATTTTTAAAGCGTTTTATTTTATTCGTAAGATGGAACAAGCAGGCTACGCTGATAGCCTGTTCCCACTTGTCGGTTGCCAATGAGAGTCAGAATGGCGGGTGTACCGTAACAGATTTGAACGAGTCATATGTCAAACTTTAGTACCTGGGATGTACTATTTGGTACCTATCAAAGAAATTGGCGTACCTCTTTAAGAGCAGAGATATAACCAAAAGCGAGTACACCCGCCACATTGACTGTCAGAATGGCGGGTGTATCTCCAGTTCTCGGTTATAGACATGTTGGTGACTTATTTTAAGTATACCAAATTTTAGTACCTTTGGTGTACCTTACATAAAAGAGCACCACATCTCAAAATATAGCTTGATTCCAAAGGAATTCAAGATCTTGGTTTTAGATACATTGTAGCGACATAGATGGCGCTTATCGTCGTAAACATTCTTCCCAGCGGTCCGCATTTACACATATGATGGCCTAAATACAGGGCCTCAAGTCAGAAATTTTAAGTAAGGGTACCTTTTTATTGTCTATAATGAAGTGCTTCCCGATCTATACTAATATTATAAAGCTGAAGAGTTTGTTTGTTTCTTTGTTTGAACGCGCTAATCTCAGGAACTACTGGTTCGAATTTAAAAATTATTTTTGTGTTGAATAGACCATTAATCGAAGGCTATAATAATATAACAACACGCTGCAACTATTAGGAGCGAAGAAATAATGGAAAATGTGAAAAAAACGGGGAAAATTATTCATCCTTGAGTTGCGTGCGCTGCCAAAACGGTTCTAGAATATATGTATGAAAGAATTAAGGGAACTTTTTACCGCGGGAAAACTGCGCATTCCCACGGGAAACCGACTTCTACGCGAACGGAGTCGCGAGCGGCCACTAGTATTGTAATATTAAAATGTCATGTAGTTACATTATGAAAAGTTAAAATCTTGTTACATGTGCTAGGTCTATAGTATATACCTGATACATACTTACGTAGTTTGCTCGTAATTGCATGGCGCCTATTTTTTATGCATGGCGTAAGTGCCTACCAATTAAATATGTCAGTAAATATGTAGGTACATACCTCAACACCTCATTCATGAGTTTGGGACGACCTTTTTCTGGAAGTACTTAATTTAGATTGGGATTTCTTTCTTTCTTTTATTATTAAGCTATTGCTCTGAGCGCGAGGACCGAATGTAAAAATTCCGTAACGAAAAAACCTAACACCCCCCACTCCAACCGGCACAGCGGTGCAGCAAAGTCGTGTATCGTCAGTTTAGTTCGGCAGACTTCGGCACGGTGTTTGGGTGCCTCAAATTCGCCCCATTATATTGAGTTTTCGTCTTAAAAGCAGTTTTTCGTCCCTCTTTTGGGGCCAAATTGGAAAAAAAGTGGGGCAAAAACGAAAATTTACATAGACCTCCTTTTGGAGTTGAGTAAGTTACTGGACCCCTTATAACTCCCCCCACCATCTCAGGCTACCATCAGGAGTTACTACAGGCAGTGTTTACAAAGTCCCGCGTATCTATGACGTGTATGCGTCTATACCTATAAATCTCAAAGAGAAAGTTTCATATTTTTTTCATAAGTACGTAGGTAAGTTCTTAACATAGTACCTACCTACGTACCTCGCATTGGTAGATTATGATTCAAAGTTAAGAAAATGTTTGTGGTATGTGATTTATATGTAAGGTAACTAGGTATACCTAACTGTTATCAAGAAGGTAAGTAGAATAATCATTGTCGATGCGATTCCTAGGTAGGTTTCAGTGATAGCTACGCATTCAGTAGCTGTAATTGTAGGAGTCTAGTAATGCGATATTTACCTACCCATCTTTAATTACCTAACCGTTATCAAGAAGGTAGGTAGAAAAGTTGTCTATGCGATTTCTAGGTATCGGCGGTGGCTACGCATTGAGTAGGTGTACATGTAGTAGTCTAGTTATGCGATATTTACCTACCTAGAAGTTGTGTTTACTAAAGTATTTCGTTCCATCCGGGTGTCCCTTGACACCTCTCAACTTTTTTCGCCATTTTGGCGAAAAATTATGACCCTGGCGAGATTTTTGCGAAATCAATAACCTGGCGAAAATAAATTGGACAAGCGATTTTTTGGTGTTTATATCTAATGTCTATATTCGAGGTTGACATCACCTATTCCAAGTATTTAAGTTAAATGAAGTCGTTCTTACAGTTGAAATAAAAGTTTATTTATGCCGAAAAACAAAATTTTGCCGCAAAACTACTAAAAAATCCAAATTTTAATGATATTCGCTTATATTTCATCGACAAGCACTTCATTATAGACAATAAAAAGGTCCCCTTACTTAAAATATCAGACTTGAGGCCCTGTACTTAGGCGTCATATGTGTAACTGCGGACCGCCGGGAAGAATGTTTACGACGATAAGCGCCATCTATGTCGCTACAATGTATCTAAAACCAAGATCTTGGATTCCTTTGGAATCAAGCTATATTTTGAGATGTGGTGCTCTTTTATGTAAGGTACACCAAAGGTACTAAAATTTGGTATACTTAAAATAAGTCACCAACATGTCTATAACCGAGAACTGGAGATACACCCGCCATTCTGACAGTCAATGTGGCGGGTGTACTCGCTTTTGGTTATATCTCTGCTCTTAAAGAGGTACGCCAATTTCTTTGATAGGTACCAAATAATACATCCCAGGTACTAAAGTTTGACATATGACTCGTTCAAATCTGTTACGGTACACCCGCCATTCTGACTCTCATGGTTGCCAGACCCGGATTTTAAATTGATGTTTCGGTGACAGGGCCGAGCCGCCCCTGTGTGCGATGTGTGCGGCGCACACAGGCGCCTAAGCAAAATGGGCGCCGGATTGTTTTTTTTTAATACAACATAGTTGAAAAAATTGTCTAAACCGACATAAAAAGGCGCTTCATAAGTTTCGCACACAGGCGCATCATAGGTGTCGCACACAGGCGCTGCTTAGGGTCGGCGCGGCCCTGTTCGGTGACGTAGCATTTTATACAAATTTACACTTGTCTGTCCTGTGTGTGTTTTATCTTTTAACTAAGAAACCGTGACCCGTAAAAACTCCATGTTCAGAGTCTAAAAATACTAAAGAAGAATAAGAAACAAACAGTAATATAAATTTCACTCATATATTATAGAAAAAAAAGAAAGCAATGTAAATGTTCAGTGAGCTCCGCCCTAAGCCTGTCCAATAATTAATTAAACTTAATCATCTGTATCCTTATTTAGAAATTCCTACGCCTCCCCGCACGACTGGGCGCGCAACGCCGGCGCAGCTCCAGCGTGCGCCCGCCGAGCCTGCACGACGACAAGGACACGCGCCGGCGCCGGCGACTCTCCGAACTAGCCGGCGGGGTCTTCTACAGCGACGCGGCCGCCAACGGACACGTCAACCTGGCCATGGGAGACGACGCGCAGAAAACACCCGCGGAAGAATGCAACCAGTACACGCACCTGACAAGAGGCGGGTCGGCGAGGTCTGCGCGACAAACTTCTGCGTTCTAAGGAAATATGTCTTTGCGTAAGTAGAGTTATAAACCTAGGCTTCTCGTAAAATAATGTCACTGAACTCTTTATATATGATCATAATGATGTATAGAGACTGTGTTGTCTGTCATGGTTTACAGTGGCAATTTATTCATGTTAATGCAATTTGAGAATTTAATCATCAATGTTTATAAAACATCAGGGATTTTAAATGTTCTGATAAATCGATTTGTTTTACTTTGGGCTAATGTTTAATACCTCTTATCAATTTAAAAACTAACTATAAGAATGAAATGTTGTTCTATTTTTTGTTAAACTAGTGTAAAATAAAAATTTGCATATAAAATGTACAAATGCACTTTAACCGATTCTTAGATTAGTTAAGTAAACACTTAGTTGTACACGCTTCTAAGTAAAATGCAATTATACTAACTCTACCTTTAATTATTACCTTTCTAACGTAAATTATTTATTTAAAAATAATAATGTTGTGCCAATAAGTTGTGTGTTAAAGAGAAATAAATTGTACATTTGTTTTCACTAGTTTATTTCCCAGTTTTTAATTATATTACACTTACAAATATCAACTTTTTACCATTCGGGAAAACAAAGTCAATACACAACAATGTAATTTTGTGAATAATAAATGCGCAAAATTTCATATATAATATCAAATAATATACAGCAATAAAATATTGTGATTTAATACAGAAATATTGTACCAAATTAGAATTCTACAGTATTAAAGCTGGAAACGAATACATTTAAATGTATATTTCGAAGAATGTCATATTTGTCGATCAATCTTTCCATAAGACTGTAGAATCCAATCTATTTGGATATAAAATTTAAAATAAGCTAACAAGAAATTCATTTGCTTAAATAGATTGGCATACAGTCAGAGTTTCTCAATATTTCATGATAACAGGTCCTGTTGATTATGCTGCATCATCTGCTGCTGGTGTATTTCTTGCATGGTCGATACAGGGAGAGTGGCGCTAACTGTGACCGCGGGCATACCCGGGAGCGCCACATTAGTAACCACCGGGAGACCACTCGACATCGGTGGCGGTTGCATTGGCTGGCTAAAACTACTCATATCGAACGTAGGAACCAAGTTAGTAGGAGCCTCTTGATTGAATGTGGTTGGTGGCATCTGTGGCTGGGTGGGTTGTGCGTAGTTCTGCATCATTGGGATATACGGCTGCGGCTGGTTCATAGGAATACCAGGCAGGTTAGGCAGTGGCGCTGGCGGCTGCATTCTTGACACTGATGGTATGCTACCCAGGTTTGTCAAGGTCGTTTCGGCCAAATCTGAAAAAACATATTGCAATTACTTTTAAATTAAACACTGGTGACTTTATGTAGGCGTTATGTCTATCAAAACGGTACACGATAATGTTTAACGATCAATTAAGTTTTTTATAGTACACATACAAAAATATTCTTTTAAGAAAGCAAAATTCAAAATTGTGGTCATGTCATTAAAAATTGCGGCTGATCACTGGTGTTTAATACAATAAAGTAAAAACATCATGGTTAAGCTACATGTGTAAAAAGTTGTGGCTTCGACACATATTTCAAAATGTTGTAGAATAAAAAAATTAAAAAATTAAAACATCTCAAAACTCTCTCTCTTTAAATATGCTTTAGAAAAATATAAAACTTAAAACAAAATTGTTAACTTCTTAAAAAGTATTATGCCTTCATATTTAAGTCTATTCTTATCAATGGAGGTACACTTAAGTATTATACTGGACGCGTTTATTTTTAATTTTTGTTCATTAGAACTGTGAAATTGATTTTTATTTCAAGTAATGATTGCTTAAATCTTAGTACCGAGTAATTACACGCTCAAGCTCCCCATAGGTGCAAAAAGACATTTAGATGGTATAAATGGTATAAAACTGTATTGAAATCCCTATGAAAATTTAGACATATTAATAGTTATAGTAAAGTCGGAAACATTTAAAAGAATTAAGATTTATTTTTAAAAACCAGATATCAAATACAATCTAGCTAATCTAAGAACCAAATTTAACTTACTGCTAGAATAAGCTGCAACATTAGCAACAACTGCTTGCATTTCCGATATTGAAGTTTGCGGGTTTTGTGGCACTTGTCCTAATTGGTCCCCCACAGGAGGAGGTACTTGTGCCATTGCTGGTAACTGCGATGGGGGGTTGTACGTAGACACTGGATTCACCATCGGAACACCAGTCAAAAATGGAGGTGGTGGCGTTGGCTCAACACTTTGTACTGCATTCAACAAAGGAGTTTGATCACCCAAATTCATATTTTGTAAGCTTGATGCGACATTTTGAATGTTGCTTGGAGTAGGACCCTGTAATGTTAAAAGAAAATTAATGTTTTTATGCAGGATAAAGACAATTACAATGGAGTATCTGACAATTGAGTTTAAAAACTTTAAACAATTATTTCAATGACTCTCTTATATTAACAAACAAAGCAACTTTTGTCTTTAAGTATCAAATCAAAATATAAAATGAAATTAATGTAAAAACATTGATACTGTTGGCTTTTATTTTATATAACGAGGACATTAGGTTTAACCAAAGAACATTATTAAAGTCTTGATTAAATTTGAGATTTGTTTTATATGAGCAATTGAAATTAGTCTGTGAATTTGTGTCTAAAACGAAGTAGAAAAAAATATTAAACTATTTAATAATTTTTAAGGTAGAAATGGGCTACTTGAATAATAAATTATCTCAGTAGGAGTATACAAGATATATAAAATATATTTAGAGTTGTTGCCAATTAATTGCTGTGTATTCAGATTTTATGGAATTAAACATTTTTTTTTGTTTTATGTGTAATGAACAAGGCTATCCATGTATTCATACATTCTTGATGAGGAATGGAGCATTTGATTACATTTTTAATCAATCAAATACTTTAATTTTGGAAGTCCATAAATTAGTAAGCATAACAAGAAACTAATCAAGAACAAACCTGTGAAGTATTAGGAGTGTAAACGTTAGAACCAGCGTTACTGTTGATTCTTATTGGAATCCTGTGCAAGTAGCCGTAACCAATACCACACCCTAGACTTCCTTCACCACCCCATTTGTGGTTTGGAGTTATATGAACCTCTCTGCAGGTATCATCATTCACATTATACACATACAATTTTAAGGCACGGCCCTCATGGGCTTCAATTAGAGTAAACAAATCTTCACTTTCATGCATAATAGAATCAGCTCCAATTATATAGTCATTAAATGGCCTGAGTCCAGCAATTTCAGCTGGTGATGATGGATGAACTTCCTGAAAATAAAAAAATGAAAATTTGATATTTTTTGGATATTGAACAAAAAATAAGTAAAGAAATATTTATTCTTACCAAAACATGCCACACATTCTCATTAGCACCTTCAAATGAACAAAACCGAATACTGACACCGATCAACCCCTGGCCTCCCCAACTACCACTCGGCGTTATCGATACTTCTCTTACAGACTGTGTTTTACTACTATAGACCATCATCTTTATAGTTTTGTCAACATTGTTTTTTAGAAGTTCTTTCAGTGTATCATTATCCTGGTCCAAACGAATGTTTTCTATGGCCACTATGAAGTCAAAAAAAGCCTCTAAATTGGCTATTTGTCCCGGAGATCCATCCTGTACCTGTAAAATAAGTGTCTGACGTGTTATATCCTTTAGCATTCATTCAACCGCTATATTGTAAACATGAATTTACTTACGCGCAACACATGATAGCCCTCGGTTCCTCCCCCAGGCACCTCTGCACTATGAGAGGACCCCATTTTATGTATGGGTTAAAAATTATTCCAAAAAATTTACAGAAAACCGCAACAATTCACAAAGTTTCATAGCAGAATAATTTGACAGTGACTGATTGACGTTTCAGAAAAATACGTGGCGGATTTTTTTATTTGGCAAAAAGCAAAGCTATTCCTATTCGTACATTTCATCTGATCAAACCATTCAAATAGTGGAAATATATCCAACTACAAAGATTGTAAACGTTAAGTTGACAATGACAATGACATTTACACTATTGACTTGTTCGGATATCAATTGCATGCATTTTTATAAATTTTCATGTTTTTAAATTGTTGTTAAACAATACAAACTTAAATTTAATTTAGTGTTCTTCGTTTTTAATGTGAAAGCTCAATAGTGTGTAATAAAATATCAATATAATTTTCTGAAGAACTAAACTTTATATATTACTTCATGGCTGAATGAGGTAATCAACATGAACAACAAGAATAAGACTTACCAAAATTAATTAATAAATAAGAAATGGGGTTTATTTCGACTATAATAGTATGCATTTATTATAGCTAAGTCTTTATTTCAGTTTCATAAAAATCTGAGGAAAATGGCTGATGGAAAACAAATTATTTCTGAGTGGCTCAGTGAGTATGCATCACTTCATGATAACGAAATACAAAGTTTTGCTGCCGAACATGAACACAACCACGAAATAGCCACAGCAATTTTTAACTTCCTACACAGAGGCAATGAAAATGAATGTCCAAAATCTATTGACAATGATCCGGAATATGCACAGGTTTAATTATATTCTCTGTTAATATTCCCTTTCAAATAAAATACTCCAAATGAAACAAACAATTAATGTTTTCTTTTTATTATTTTAGATCTTGGAAGGTCTCTGCACACAACTATTCTCCTTTTATAGATCTAAAGAGGTTCTACTTCAAAAATTTGCATTGCAATTTGTTCCTACACTTATTTATATTTACCTAAGTTCTGTTGCACAAAGTATTACAAAATCTTACAGATGTGTTGAAACCCTGTTAATAGGTATGTAAATATAAATTTATATTATTTCTATACACTATAAATTACATTAATTTTGTTTTATTACACAGGTCTCTACAACATTGAAGTTGTTGATGAAAATGGAAAACCTAAAGTTGTGTCATTCAGATTACCCTCCCTAGCCCAACCCTCTATTTACCATGATGTATGTATCCTGAAAGTTTTTATATTCACCCATTTATTATATCCTAGGTTTTAAAATGTTACACTTTTTATAGCCCTCATCATTAGAGCCACAGTTTGTCTCAGAAAGTGCACTGCGTAGATGGGAAGAGTGCAACACGAAACTTGTCAGTTGGGGACCATTAGCACAGGTTGAGAGCATTAATGCTCAGAACCGCCTTAAAGTCATGTCAGCACTGTGTTTTATATTCAACAGGCAACTAAGTGTGCTGTCTAAACTTGCTTTGAGATATATTTGCATAGCAGCCTCAAGGTAGGTAAATAAAGAAATAACAAAAGATTAAAATCATTATAAGTTTTCAGTAGAAGTTTTTTTTTGTAAAAATAAAAAAAAAACTTTTTAATGATGAGATATGTATGAATACTATATTATTCACAGAATTGTAACTCAAGGTTTTCGTGGAAAAAAGGATAATGGATCACAAAAATCTGTTAAGTTGCCCAATCGTATACCAGTGTCATCAAATTTCTTGTTGGAATTAGTTGAAGCAGTTTATTTTGCAATGTTCAATGAATTCTACACATTAGGGTTTCAAGCAGTCCAGGATATAGACCAAAGGGCACAATATGAACTGTTTCCTGATGTAATGCTTGTTACCAGTGCTGTAATCAACTCTCTTAAGGATAATCCATCAGGTATAAATAAACAGACACAACTTCTTTAAAACATATTTATAAAATTACTAAAAATAATTACTTATCCTGACCTAACTTTTGTTTTAGATTATTTTCTGTCAAATATTTATTTTCATTTTTTTTCAAGGTCAACCCTGTGATGGACCTATGGGTATAAGTGTGGGACTTACTCCAGCCTCAACCACAGTGACCATTTCTAAATCTATGATTACAAATGCATCATTCCGCACCAAAAAATTACCAGGTATAGTGATTTTCACTGTAATTTTAAATTATGTAAGGAGTATATTTATACATAAATTTATTATAGACAAGAAACAATCACAAAAATACTAAATAAAAATAAAGTTCAATGTATTCTTGACCTAATGAAAGGTTCATGTTTGCATGTCAACAGATAAACACAACTGTAACACGCTGCCTAATGAATGCGTCTGTTCTTTGCCTTCTACCTTGGAATATAGCTTTTGGAATAATACCGATTCCACCAACTGTAGTGTGTCCTTTAGTAACAATATCACAGACGAACTATCGAAACTGTTCAACCGCCAACGTTGGGCGTCCACAATTAGACATATTGAAAGTGACGAATCTGACGAATATTCCCTTAGTTCCTCTTGCGAGAAATTTGAGAACAAACACACATTCACATAATCAGCTCAAGAATCTTTTAGTAACATAAGACAGTTAGTCGTAAGTTTGTGAAACTTGGCTATTTAGTTAAGTGTATGTTATAATGCACTTTAATACTTGTTCCCTTGTCAAAACCGTTCAACTCTCGTAAATCATGTTAGATTAATTTACCACTTCACTGCTTAAATCGATGTAAATTACACAATCATCGAGCATCCCATTTTTTTAAGTTTGTGTTTATTTTGTCAATTGCAGATTGAAAGTTAAAACAGAAATATAAAAACCGAAACTTACAAACACCAACATAGTTTCATTGTCCTATTTAAATTCCCGTTTTATTCTTATTTGTGTTATCGGGCCAAGGTACGCGCCATATCATAACTCTTTGGTAGATCATTCAGCTATAATAGGTGTAGTTTAATTTTATTTACGTTTATATACACATACATCGTCTCCGTCTTACAAAATGTTCACTATGTTACGTCTGTATTATTATTGTGTTTTGTAAATGAAAGGCTTACTTAATATTTATAAAGTTGACTTTTTTATTGCAGATGATATCCCAATCCAGGCGGGTCAGGCGGTTCCCACGGATGGGGACATTTTGACTTGCATCACAGAAGAGGGTGAGAGCGGTGAGAACATTCAGCGGGGCGGTGGCGCGCGATCCTCAAAACCCAAGTTCAGCAATTTGATGGGCAAGAAATCCAAAGACAGCAAAGAGAAGACAGTGACCATCGGCGACAAGAAAACAAACGTCAAGGACGCATCCAAAGCAATATGGAACTCACTCAGCGGAGGCGGGGACGTCGTGGATGCCCAACAGAAAAATAACGTATTAGATAACCTTGATACGAATGGCAGCAAAGACGAAAAACTGTCCATGACGTCATCCATGCAAAACAGTACAGATAATTCTGATTCGCGATCCCAAATAACATCCGATTCATTAGATATGGAAACCGCTCCGCGTTTTGCAGGCATGCAAGTTAGTTCTGTTTAAAATTTTAAGGGTATGGTTATGCTTCCTTACTACTTATCTATTTATTGTAAAGATAGTTATTTTCTTAATTTTAAGTCGCAAATGCGCGATGGGAAAGATTTGTAGGTATATATTCCTCCTTATTTAAGGTTCAGGGAAATGTATTACTGATACATATCTGTTTAACAGCATGAATATACTGTAAATGAAAGATTACAAAAAGCTATGTGTACTTAAAGACAGCGATATCCATCGCTTTTAAAACTTGACGAACCTAATCGAGTATAGCTATTCTATCCTTCTTTGTCATTGTGTCAAAGGTAGTAAGAAACTAATAAGAATTAATTGCTGATTGGATATGATTAAGCAAGAAGGACACGTTGCCCACAAAAAAGAAAACAAAAATTTTGCAGTATTTGTCATCATACGTAAATGAGGTACCTACATTTGACGACTTTTTAGATAATGGAGCTACTTATAAATGTTCTAGTCCTTTCCTAATTGCAAGAAGAAATAAAGCGCGATTATTTTTTTATTTTTAAATTATTATATTATATGGACCGTTATGCATTCCAATTTTACGGTGTAGGTTATAATATAGCGTACTAAACATGGTTTGAGTTCAAGTCTAATCCTGTCAAATATTTCACGAAAAACAGTTTGATTTTCGTTGTGCCTAAACGTTTCCTATCGTTTCTTTTATATTTTGTTAGTGCTGCAATGAAAGGATATTGATTCTTACCACGGTACGAAAGGAAGATGGGACCTGCAGGGCTGTCCTGTAAGAAAAACACCGATCGCAATCCCTTGCAAATGATAGCTTCACTTGAAACTATTTACCTACCTATATTAATTTCGTATTTAAAGTATAGGGACACCTTAATACCATATCGTTTTTTCAATTGCCGACAAGAGGCGTTTTATATTATGACATTCTAATAATTTAGTAGGAAAACACTGTAAAAAAATAAAAACACTGTTATAAATTACAATTACCTACTATACTCGGAATTTTGGTTCGATTCAGTTCGATTCCACTTTTGACATTAGCTATTGTTCTAAAATAATGATACCACATATAAAAGTGTAGTGATGAATACAAAAATCGAAAAACAATCGCAATTTATGTTAAAGACTTAATTATTGATTTTTATTTAAATAAATACATAATTACTGTAAATATTTCCTCTTGTTCCTTCATGATCACATTATGTTATTTATTTCACACACGAAACTCCTTAAAAACATTAACCGCCATAACTAAATTATCAGTTCAGAAATATTTAATTTTCTGATATACTTAGTTTCTATTAAAGTAGTCGGTGTTTAGATATCCATAATATAAAAATAAGTCGTTAATTTGTTGCTAAGCTCAAAACTCGAGAACTTGACCGATTTCGTTCGATTCGGAAATATTCCATTTCCGTATCGAATAATTTCTGGAATCGAATTAAAATTCCGAGTATAAAGCCTCATTTACACGCTACCATTTTCTTGCACGTTCAATAGCAATAATTGAAGACAATAGTGGAAGCGCAATATTTGCATTTCAATAATTGTAAGCAACTGTTTACACGTTGATATTATTTATAAAGTTGAACGCCATTATTGAATGCAAATCTTGAAAAGAAATAATTGCCAGGGTGTTTTGTTTACATTGATACAATAATGGTAAGGAGATTATCGCTTTCAAGAATCGTCTTGTCTAAACATCGACTTGAACGTTCCTGTTCCATTTACTGGCACGTTGCTTCAAGAATTGACCGTATTTGCTCAGACGAATATTTTCATTCAAGTGTTTGACGTCTTCGGATAAAATGACTATCAAAGTCAAGTGAGAAAACTTTTGAATACAAGTATTGCACAAGAAAATATTGTATGTACAGTTTAAACCGAGAACATTCTTGAAAGCAAAACTTGCCTAGTAGAGAAAGAATATGGCATGTTGTTTATACGCTGCAATTCAAGTATTGCTTCTACATAATTGTACGCTACAGGCAAGAAAATGGTATCGTGTAAATGAGGCTTAAGAAACAGCATTTAATTTCTAACCAGTTTGTTAGTTTTAAATCCAACCTGTTGTTTCTGAATCCAATTTTTTTTTAGCTTTAATAAATTTTAAGGATATTTCGGTGTTACAATGTTAATATCATCGAGTTATTAATACTTTCCTAGTGTGGATATTGTTGGTGTTTTGTAGTTTATGGTGTTTGATGTTACCGAAATAAATTCCTTCGTAAATCAATATGACTTTTAGTATAAAGAATTAATGAATTAAAACATCGATCAGTAATTTCTGAAGACAAAAAAAGCTACTTTGCCCCTATTAACAGTTAGCATTTTCACTATCCATGGCCTACATTACTTTTCTGATAAAAACAATTACTATTGTCTGAATTGTGTTTGATAAACATTGTAATTAAGTGGTTATAGGTTTGCAATAAAAACTTATTTTATCAGTGGTCGCCAAGTAACTTATTCATTTCAAACAGTTTGTAACTAAGTTCTGTAGGTACCAATATGCAATTGTTATTGCTACTTAGTATTATTTGCTATATAAATATACCATCAAGTAACGCTATGGACTTAGTAATGGGGACGAAGAAAATTATATTGCAGCAAAAAGTGCACTATGTTGGTGTTCCTTTAAAAAAGAGAGTGAAAGACGTTTTCAACGCCAGTCCGGAACAACAAATTATTAGAATAAGCGCAACTTTTTAATTATTTTTTTTAGTTGTTTCAAATTTATTTAATCATACTTTCAAATAATTGTTTTTTCTATAAAAATATTTTTTAGGGCATTGTAGCAAGAGATTTAAGCAATTCAGAAGCTAACAGCATCACAGTCGGTGGACTTGGAGACAATTATATTAACTTAAAATTAAAAAGCGAGCGAGGCGATGGCCCCAATAACCTTGTTGAAATTGATGCATAGTCTTTGTCTTTCAATAGATAGGTAGGTATATTAAAAAAAAAATATTTGTGTATTTTCATGTAGGTACCTACATATTTTAAAAGTAACGATGGCTAATACCCCTGGATACAGTGTTAAGTTCACGTCTTGGGAACGCATCATTGATTAAAGCAGCATCTTGCATGTTTGAACTTTCTTTCAATAGATTTTGTAGTTTAGCTATAGTTGCAGTTTGCTCGTCGAACTTCATCTCGTTTATCAAAACTGGCAAGTTCATAGCGCATACCAGCAAGTAGCACATGCCCACTGAAAAAATAAATAAAATTAAAATAAAATTTTTGTCAAGTAGGTTTAGGTCCTTTTTTAATTTAAATATTACTCTCAAACTCCAGGAGGTATATATGTAAATTTATGAGATTAATGGGATCATGAATGATAACATATTCATGATCCCATTTTAAGACTTTATTAGATAAATTACGTTTTGTCTTAATCAGGCAAGAATGAGTAAGTGGATAAATATATTACATACGTAGTAAAAAACCGCAACCAACACTTGCGCCGATTAAAAGCCCAATGTCCATTGTATTGCGCTTCAGAACAAGTAGCCAAGTTATTGTACCCAAAGTTATCATGACAAGCCTTATACATTCAACAGCGATATATGGATACATCAATGTATTAGTAAACTGTAAAAAAGTGCTTTATTACAATAATGTAAACATTCAAAAATAAGATAATTCGTAACAGAACCTTAATTTACCGTATATGCTCCGTAGATGTATAAAATACATACAATGATGTAAAAGCAAGTTGCTATGACAGAAGTTGTTATAAAACTTTCTGGGTCTGAAAGCGACAATAATTAGAATTACTTACACTATTAATGTTTCAAAAAAAATTAATATTAGATTTTTTATTTTTGAACTTACCTAGCACAAACTTTTCAAAGTGTTCTTTCGTATAAATAAGATTTAGATTATTAATCCAATAAGTCACTTCTTCTTTAATTTCTCGAATTTGACCGTAAGCCATTATGAAGAGCACCAAGAATATGAATGCCTGAAACTTAAAAGTGGGTACCTTTTATACCATTTACTAAATTAGTTTTGTAATAAGGTACCTTATAGTTATAGATATTGATTAAATATGAGTTATGAGCTCTAGTAGAAATCTTCCTAAAAACTTGGATTGGATGGATCTTTGTCCAATTTATTTTGTAGTTATATGAAGAAAATTAGGTTTTAGAACAAATGCGATTTGATGTTCTCTCCATTGGTTTAATCCTCCATGATACAAACTGTCATGGATAGCAACTTTATATCTACACTAGTGGCCGCCCGCGACTCCGTTCGCGTAGAAGTCGGTTTCCCGTGGGAATGAGAAGTTTTCCCGCGGTAAAAAGTACCCTATGTCCTTTCCTAAGTTCAGTTCTTTCTTCATACCAAATTTCATCAAAATCGGTTCAGTGGTTTAGGCGTGAAAGCGTAACAGACAGACAGACAGACAGACAGAGTTACTTTCACATTTATAATATTAGTAGGGAAGTAGGGAAGTAGGGATATAATAAGTATCTACTGTAACTTGTTGAGAGCCCAATCCCGGTTTTTGAGCAGGTAAAACATACCTACAGTGAATTAAAACTTAGGTAGGTACTTATTAAATGCATAAAACCTGACACGAGAATAAGCAGGTAGACACTTACAATTGAGAATGATGCTATAATTATTCCACCTAATCGTAAAGAGAACCAAAAGCAGCAACTGTAGACCAAAGCCATATTTTTCACTTCTTTAACTAGGCATTTTTAAAACAATAGTATTGTGTCCGCTGCCATTGCAGGAATGTTCATAAATCAATACTCTTCATGTACTCAACAGTATATCATTATACATTTTAAAAAGGTTTTCGTGACTAGTGTCTATCTATCGACCCAATGTTCAATTAAGATCGTTTTGGTGATAACCAGTACTATTAGAGCCCGGTGTACCTCGAACGTTAACAGTAGGTACAACCTATAGGACATTAGATATTATACTTTCACACTTCAAAAATCAAATCTGAAAATTACGAACAACCCAAAAAAACACACTGATGATTGGATAAAATAAAAATTCGGAGCCTTCAATGCGTGAGTCAAAGACAAATTAAAAATGACAAAGGTAGGTATTATATTGAAAAGAACCATTTAATTAAACAATATTCCTCGTAATTAAACCTAAAACAATAAAGAAAAAGCTGGACCATTTAGCATGAAATTTGAGCTTAACAAAACTAATTTTGCTAGTAAAAACCTGTCACAACAGCGTCGTACCGACATTATTTTTACAGTACAGCCGGTGAAAGTTTGATGATAAATATTCAAGTTAATGAATGGCCAAAAATTTACTAAAACTTTAATTTTACAGTAGGTATGGTAATTGCTGCTTATAGAAGAGATACAGTACATATTTGCTGAAAATTATCACAATGGTGAGAGACGAAAATAAGGGTGAAATAGTTGTGTCGGTGCTTGGACTGTGCAGCCTCAGCTGGTGGCTGTAAACATGCAGTGGCATTTCTCATGTGGACCCATCGTCGCACAGAGGAGCCTTCTTGTTCTGAGGTGGAATGTTTCTGGAAAAAAACAAGGTTCTCTAGAGTAGGCACAATATTGAATATGTGACTGTAGAACAGTTGTGCAAGCAAGCTCCAAAATGACAATCTAACACAAGCTTCTTCACAGAGTTTATTCAGGAAGCAGAAAAAGGAAAATTGCTAACTAAACTGTTAAAATATCAACCGGAGTTTAAGCACAGCGATGTAAGACAGTTTTCTTTGCATTATTTGTTGTTATTGTAGTGACAGTAAGGCCCCGTCCGCACAGCGAATATTAACCGCGCGGTTTTTTTCTCGCAATTCTGTAACACATTGAATACAATAGGAGTGTCCGCACCGGCGCGGCGGTTTAAAATTCGCGCGAAATAAAAATCTCCGAGAATCTGTGTTTTGATGCTAATTTCACGCGGCGCGCTGCGGATTTATTTCCGCACAAATGTTCTGTGCAGTATGAAGTAGTATGACTATGGCCGCACTGCGAAATAAAATTCGCGGGTTTTGCTCGTCAGTGACGTAGTAACTTATCAAATGATGTTTTACTCATTCTATAATATCTGAAAAACTTTTTACTGTATTTTCGTAGCTCTTCATATTTTATGTAGAAAAATCCTTTCATTGGTCTCAAAGCCGTAAAGGGGTGAATCCAGTGTTCATGGCTTTTTCTGATACGTCTATTACGTCGCCGCCGTAGTATCAAGTAAATCAAAATTGTTCTGTTATCCATTTTAGACGTTCGTTTAGAACGGGGAACTGCGTCGAACTGACAAATATCACGGAATAAAAATCGCGAGAATAATATTCGCTGTGCGGACGGGGCCTAAATACACACATCAACATCGTCTAGGGATATTTTGAAATTAGGTACTTACTTAGTTTACTCAAAATGTATTAAAAATAACATACAACATGCATATATTTTTATGAAGCTCATTTATCAGTCTACATTAACAAAATAAAATAAATCTTTTTTTTTTGCGTAAAAGTTTTTAATAAAGAAAAAAAGTGAAAAAAATGTAAAAGTAACAATGAATGTGTTTCTCAAGGAAAAGTGAAAAATAATCAGAAATTATTCAGATTTGAACGGTATTGTGAAAAATCAGTAGTTAGTAAAACCATCTACGACGTTAAAAACGGTTCTACAACGTTTTTTATGCTTTGGATTAAGTTATCCAAGTCAGGCTGCGGTATATTGTCTCAGGTCCGGCTAAGTGGCAAAAAAAGATGTTCTTTCGTCGCAATGTTTGTAGCGAAGTTCCTTAAAGCTCTTTTTTAGAGCATATCCTACGCGTATTTAATGGGGTTTAGGTCAGGCGACTGAGTGGGCCAGCCTAGGACCGATACGTCGTGCTCCTGCAACCAGCTCGTCACCACTCTCGCTGTGTGCGGACGGGCTTTGTCGTTTATCAGCGTGAATGGAGAATGTTACTAGGTATGTCAAATCGCTTGAAATTTTGTCTCAGTAAAGCCTGTATGCATACAAATACACTAGTTTTTGTTGTAATCAAAAATACCCAGTAGTTTTGATTTTATAGGCATTCAAAGTTTCGAAAAATATCGAGTCCCTCTAACAGTCACGTGACCGCTTGTGACGTCTTACCACAACGCGCCAGCGGTGGCGCATATAGCTGGCGCAGTATTTTATTTTATTTTTTTATTTATTTAACATTTAATGTATAATTTTTTTGTGTTTTCGGTCGCGTATTAGTAAATATAAATATTATTCGTTATTATACGTTAATAGTAAATATTATTCTATTAATAAATTGGGTATAGGTTTCGAAAAAAGGTAATCGTGTAATCTATCTAAAATAGATGAATTAATGGCTGCGCATTATTTATCAAGAAATAGTGATTTTGTTGCCGCCGAAATGTTTGATATGTTCTAAACTGTTTTATCAAAACAAAATAACCAATATAATAAAAATACTAATGGAAGAATGCAAGTCCAATAGTAGAAGTATGTACCTAACCTACCTACCTATCATTTTTTTACGTTAAAGTCAACAAATCATGTATCATAGTTTTGTAGCTATAGGTAGGTACGTCCTTCTAATATTATAAATGTGAAAGTTTTTGAGTATGGATGTATGAATGTTTGTTACTCTTACACGTAAAAACTACTGCCCCCCAAGTCAAGTGGCAAGTGATATTTGCGATAGCGAGTGAATAGAAAAAATATGTATGAAACTGTCAAATTGCAAGCTTGTCAAAAATTAATTCTATTCACTTGCTATCGCAAATATCACTTGCCACTTGACTTGGGGGGCTGGACGGATTTGGATAAAACTTTGCAGTAGGTTACACATCAGAATGACGCATAGGGTACTTTTTAACGCGGGAAAACTTCTCATTCCCACGGAAACCGACTTCTACGCGAACGGAGTCGCGGGCGGCCACTAGTATGTATACAAAGATACCGCTCTTCTAAGTAAATTTAAATAAGTAGTCATGCTCGCCTCGAAAGTTACTGGGGCGGTGGCGTTGTGTCAACGGGTCGCCCAACTCCCTCTAATATGGTTGAGTAGGACGATGGCTGGAGCACACGTCATACTTGTGATCAGGTGCCGCCTTCGGGAAACGGTCTGCTCTGGTTCCGAATTGTGGCGCGGGAAGTTTCCTCAATTAGTTTACTAGCATTTTAATATTTTTTAACTTTAATGATGTTGAGCGGGGAGGTACGAGAAAATAATTTATATGTTCACTGTTTGTACAAATTTTTAATGAATATAAATTATTGTTGTATAATTTTGAAAAGAGTGCCGAGAGTTTTTTCCGCCAGCTTTTTCTCTCGGTCTACTACGGCTATTGCTGATGAATGTAGGGGTGTCCCGTGACATCTTTTTATTTTTTATTTTATGCTTTTGACAATGTATAAGAGATTAGTTTTTAATCCTACGTACAATAAAGTAATTTCATTTCATTTCATTTCATTTCATTTCATTTCATTGATTTAGTACTAACTAGCTTTAGTTAGCAGCTTCGCCCGCGTTTCCCTCGGGAACTGTACATTTTCCCAGGATTAAAAGAAGCCTATGGATTATTTCAGTCTTCGTCCAGATCAGTTCAGTACTTTTTGTGTGAAAGATAACAAACACAAACACAATCTTCCGCGTTTATTATATTACTAGGAAGTAGGATGCCTATACGATCTAGATGTAGGTAGTTGAACGTTACAGATGCACTTTACCTTTACTATTTTATTTAAGTAATTTAATTTATTTTTTATTGCAAATGTAGATGATATGAACTAAACCTCTTTTATTTATTTGTATTTTTACTAACAAATTGTTTAATGGTATTGGTTATGTTCAAGTTAAAAGATTTGGTGATGTATGTATGTATCCTTTGGAACTGTAAAAAACAACTTTTTCGGCGAATTGATAGTTGTATTTTTACATTTAGGCACAACACATGATTTCCTAGTAGTTGGATTAGTCATTTTTAAAAGTATTTAGGTTTAATTTAGACGACAAGTGCGCGCGACCGCGAGCGTACTGAGTGAGCCAGACCGAGCCAGTTGTGGTGTGACGTCACACCGCCACCGGCAGCCCGCGTCGTGCGGTAGCAACTTATTTTACTTATAAATCGGAAACTAATTGACGCATCGAAATAATTCTTTCACCAGTATTTTTTATTTTTGACAGAGAATACGAAGAGATAATAATCAAAATTTGTTAACATTCTCCATTCTTGGCCCATTTGCAGTTTGTCGGGGTAGATTATTGGTTCTAGCACCTCGTTACAATATTTTTCAGCTGACATGGTGTTTCTGATCCAAACGGGTTCTGTTCTTCCACCAACACGAATTTTCGCCCAAACTGTAATTGTCCCGCCGTGGTATGGAAGGACTTCCTGTGGGTGTCGCAGACGGCACTCACCACCAGGAACTCGCTAAACACGTACTCTACGTGTATCAGGATGAAAACCGAACCGTGAGCCATCGGTAAACAGCAATATGAACCACTGGTTATCTTCCCAGAGCAAATGTTCACGAACCCACTCTAGCCGTCGTCCCCGATTTTCTCGGCGTAGTGCTGGAGTACGAAGCGGTCTGCGAGCATGTAGATTAGCTTCATGCAGCCTTCTCCTCACAGTTTCATCACTCACAAGCAACTGGTGCTCTGACTGGAGCCTCTGAACCAACTGCATGGCCGTAAAATTTGGTTGCCATCTCGCGGCAACTTGCAAATTTCGGTCTTGTCGTTGAGTGATTAAGTGTTTCCCGCCTGGGTGTCTTTCAGCCATCTCACGGAGAGCACGATAACATGACCATAAGCTTCATATCACGTTTTGTCTTGTTACCATCTCCTCAGCAATATTCCGTTGAGTAGCCCCAGTTTGGAGCATGCCTACTGCCCGTAACATTTCTTTCCTCGTTCAATAGCCCCCCTGCATAATGCACACAATAACATTAATTGATAATTTACCGATAACTTGCTATAAAACTTAAATTTGGCACAAAAAAATGACAAAAGTTACTGTAGGTAAATGAAACCTTCAGACTTCGCTACCATTATGCAGCATGAATCTTTTGTTTTTAATTTTTTTTTCAAATTCAAATTTAGAATCGTTCAACAAGGTTTACAAAATAAACTTTCTTAAAAAAAAATTAAAATTAATCAGTATTTTTTGAGTTTAAGAACTTTATACAAAATATCCCTAGACGATGTTGATGTGTGTATGTGAGTAATTTGTTAATCAATTTGTTTCTTTTTGGAAAGCAAATATTTTTCCACTATTATTTCGTAGTGTTACCTACCTTATTGATGACTGTTGAGTTTACTTAATTAATAAGTTATTTTTAATGTTCAATGAAGATTAAATAAAAATAAAATTCAGACAAAAAGTTTTTAATAGGTTTTAATGAATGAATGTGAAACTCGAAAATAGATATTGGTCTAAAAAGTTTAAAAAGGTAAATACATTACTACGCGGTCATATTAACTAGACGCATGTTACGGTGTATTTTGCATTCCAGTGATGCGTCGAGTTAATGTGACCGAGTTATACCTACATGTAAAACTCCTAAAAGGTGGACTGCAGTACCTACAACTATAAAATAGACTAAGTATTTGACAATTTTCAAAATCTAGTTTTTTATTTGGTGAATCTTAAGAACCCGGCAAAATTTGTTTTTTTTTATTCTGGTATTTACATATTTGCTGAAAAATATCAAATTAAACATTCAATATTTGAATAACGCGCCAAAACGCTACTTTGGCAGTATGGCAGAGTCAGTGACGTCACATGCCTGCAGTGCTGCCAGATTGGGGTATTATTACGCTATTGTGGCAAAAAAATACATTGAATCTGGAAAGATTTTGACAATTTCGTCTGGCAGCCCTGCAACTTTTCAAAACTCTCTTATTAAACGGTTAATCAATTCTAAATATACTATTATATAACTTATAAAAATAACTACTTTAAAAAAACCGACTACAAAACTAAAAAGTTAAAAATACTTGAAATTAAACTCATTTTAACGGGTTTTACGCGTTTATTTTATTATTTTTGATTTTCCGAACGTTTCGACATTTTCATTCTATGAAGACGTCAAACATCTCAGTCTACCCGTGACCACGGCATTTGCAAAAATGCCGAAACGTCGGAAAATCAAAAATAATAAAATTGATGTGGATTAACATCTAGCAGAGTTAAACACGTTAAATAAAATGAAATACATATATTAACATTTTATGTTAAAAACACATACTGAAAGGATCTACGGATGACAACCAAACAATAAAATAATAAGTAATGACAATAGGCATGATGACAGATTTTGAAAAACTGTTGTATCATATTCAGAAATATATACTTATTGTAAAAAATATCATATTTCGGAAAAAAAAGCATGATTTATATGAAAAAAATCAATTTAAAATTTTATGTTTAAAATTCCCACCAAAACGCTCCAAAGTGTCATGGCGTCAATTTTGACGTCACTCTTGAGCAGTGTTACCAACTCGAATTTTTATAAATCCTTCCGTACGACTCTAAAAGTTGGTAGTTTCTGACCAAACTCAATTCGAAAAGTAGGTAGATCTACCAACTTCTTTTTTTCAAGATTTAGAAGGAATCTGCACGGTCGTATAATATCTATAACCGATTATTTTAGTAAATATAAATTATTTTTCTGACTATTTTTAAAAAAGCAATAAGAAAAAACTAAATTGTTAATTTTTAGAATAAAAACAAAATAAAAAAAAATCCCATCCCACTAATTTACCCCCTAAATTTGGGGGGAAAACCCCTAAGTTGGGAACCATGCTCAATAGTGACGTCATTCGCTCTGATTGGCGTTCAGAATATCATGGCGGACTGTAGTATTTTGTAGATTTATTTTTTAAAAATATTAATTAATCTCGCTTTAATTATAATAATACCTTGTTATTTTTTAATATTTTATTTACGTTTCATTAGATGGTAGCATAATTTTTGTGTATTTTATTCACAGTCATCATGCCTATTCTCTTTTAAATTCAACTCTATGTATAGATATTGTTTTGTGGCCAGTGACTACCTACGTAGTCGACATTGCATTCACAACAAAAATAAACGCGTAAAACCCGTTAAAATGAGTTTAATTTCAAGTAATAATAATCGCGTAAATCTAAGAAGTTAAGATAAGTTAAGAAAAATAATAAAGATTTAATATAATTTAAATACTGCCTTTTATTTATAAGTGCTATTTACATGCTTGACAGAAGTTGTAAAAATTGTAAAATGTACAAATAAATCACACGAAAACAATGGACAATCTTATTTAAACAGTTTTGAAAGCTAATAACACAAGTAGTCGTACGTAGGGAAAGGATGTTTACGCGTCAGTGACGTCATCATTAACCCGAGGAGGGTTACCCGACCAACCAGAAGCGTTTTGTGTCACGTGAAAAAGGTTGAGTTTTTTTTTATGAATTTAAAAATTATAAAATTACTAGTGGCCGCCCACGACTCCTTTCGAGAGGAAGTCGGTTTCCCGTGGGAATGAGAAGTTTTCCTGCGGTAAAAAGTACCTTATGTGTTATTCTGATGTATAAATGATGTATATGCTAATGTTATTGGGATTGATGTAAGGAAGCCGCCTGGAAGAGGTGATGCGCTAATTACAAATAACCCTGTATAAGTAGGTAACTGTAAAGTTTTATCAAAATCTGTCCAGTAGTTTTTACGTGAAAGAGTAACAAACATCCATACATCCATCCCTACATCCATACTGACTCACAAACTTTGACGTTTATAATAATTATATTGTAGGATTATATTTAACTTTCGTTAGCAAATAACCATTTTTAAACTCATTATCTACTTACTGAAAACAGTTATTAACGTGTTATTTTCCACATTGCCAAATAGCCTATTTTTGGTGACGAATCTTGGTGTGATTCAATACAGAAGGCTTAAGAACATTTTGTAATAAGGGTTTTATTCGTTTTCTATAATTTGATTGATGTTATAAGAATAAAACAAGAAAATAATGTTGTAGGAAAGTTTTGTTTCTAATTTTGTCTTCCTTCTATTGGAACTCTTCTTCTTTTTATTTTTATTTAAGTTCGTACTTATTTTTTATTAAATCAAGGTTTGTTCGCAGCTTTTTTTCTTATGGCAGCTCTGCTCGGATGACGCCCCACCCCACCACTCCATCCCCGCCCGGATTGATTGATTTTGTTCCGTAGTTTCTATAGGTACTCTTTGTTTTGTTCGTTCTAGAGGTGTAAAAGTAACGAAAAAAAGAGTACCAGTATGTATTCGTTACTCTAACTCTTAGTACTCGTTACTATCGTATCGTTACTCGTTACCTTTGATTCCTCATTAGAAAACATACTGATACGTTAGTAACGTTTAAAACATACTGATACGTTAGTAACGTATCAGTATGTATGCGGATATGTATCGCAACGTTACATATCCGGCTGTGTAAGGGGCACTTTTTAACTTTACTGTAATTTAACCAAATTTGTCTTGTGTATAAGTTATTCTTGAATTTTCGGTAAAGGTAAGAACTACAAGTGTCAAGTTATAACAAACAATATTGTTCACGCAGGAACGGTACTTGTGCGAACTAATACAGTTGTACCGACCTATACGAAAGATGCGAGTAACGTATCGTTTCGTTACTCGGTACTAGATAGCGCACCCGTTACTCAGTAACGAATACATGCGGTTTGCTACAGCTTTAGTTCGTTCGTATCAGTACGTACAGTGCGTATGGAAGGTGAATAAAAACATTGATTATATTATTTTTTAACAAATAAATAAATTTTTTCAGAAATGGAAAGTGATACAGAGTGTTATATAAGTAAAATACCCAATGAAATATTCGGTTTCATTCTACGGTTTAACACATGCCGTGAAATAATGCAATTTGGAAGTACTTGTAAACGATTTTACGCTATGGTAAACAATAACCAAATTTTGTGGAGATTAAAATGCAAAACAGTGTAAGTATACAACAATAATGTATAACAAAGGCCTCATCAGTTTCTCTTAACTAATGGATCCTTTAAATCTCATCAACTTCTACATATATAGATATACTTCAATCAATACAGGGACTTTAAAAAGGTAGGTAGGTACTTTTTTTCAGGAACGTTTTATAATTGCCTTACTCAATTTTGATTTTCAGTATTCCATCGGATATGATCGATATTGTGCAACAAAATAACAGTGGTGATTGGTTGGATGAAATAATTTTATATTATGAACTCAGAAAACAAATCTTTACAAATATTTCTTCACCCTACACACAAAACAAAAGTGGATGTTTGTATGTTTCATATCTATAACTATATTTTTGAACTATCAATACCATCATATAAGAGTGTCAAATATATTTGTCTATTTAAGCCATGCCCATGCCAACATACGCCTCAGACATGGACAGCTTACAGATGATGATGCTACAGAAATTCTTCTACCAGCTCTATCTCATCAGTATACTTTATACTATGCATTGTATTTCCTACAAAGCATTGTAAAAGGGACAGCAGATAACTTACAGTAAGCAGAGTATAAATTATAATTTCAGCTATATAATTAAAATTAAATAACGAGAATGTCTTTAGATTTTCAGACACTGAAGTTATTTTGGCTAAAATTTGTCAAACACACCTAATACATTGCTACCTTGCTGTAAAGTGGGTTGTAGATGGACATTTCACACCAACAAGAGAAACTAATCCTGAGAAAGTGATCATGTTCTTTTTGCAATGGGTTGATACAGAGAACATTTACCTTGAAGAACACACAGATGCTGCAGTAAGTACTTTGTTAATATTAATAACTTTCTTGATTTGTGCACAATCATGTTTCTTTACAGATTCAACAATTGGTGGACAAAGTCAAAGCTAAGGTTTACAAAAAATTGGAATCAAAAGATGTTGCTAATTGTAATATTCAAGAGATATTGTCCAAAGGTTATTTGAAGGAAAGAAATATCCTGGACTTTGTATCAGTAGTGATGTATAATGAATTAAACATGCAAGTAACTGCAGATGCTTCAGCTGAACTTTTTAACATTCCAAATGTAAGTTGAATTATTTAAATTTGTTTAATGGATAAAATGTATGTTTTATTGACACATCTGATAAAAAATTACAGGTAATTATGACCAAGGAAGGAAATGTTATGGTAATAGCTGCAATATATCAAGCTGTAGCCAGACATTGTGGTGTCAAATGTGAATTAATCACATTTCCTAACCACCTATTTTTGGAGTGGTACGACACTGAGAGCCCCATGAAGCAAACATATACTATTGACATAAGTAATGGAGATATAAAACCAAAACGTCGTTGTCCATTTTCTCAATCAACTCAAAACAGTGATTACCTCAAAAACCGTGCTGACCAAATAATATTTCATCTTCACGCATCTTATGAAATGTCGGTAGTCAACAATCCTCAGTAAGTAAAGTTTTGTACTTTACTATATTATAAAAATAAACTATCTGCTTTGCGGTTTCATTTCTGAGCATTGGCGAATTCAGTTTTTTTTTTCAATATAGGCCTAATTTTTGTAGGGTATGCATAGATTTAAATACGTAATGATCAAAATTGACTCATAGTTCTAAACTGAAAACTTCAAACCCAAGCGAAATAGAAAATAATGTAACTTATGAAGGAGTCATAAACAGCAAACACGCTTGTTTTCATTTTACAACACTAAACTTACACTTTTTAATTCATTTTTAATTTCATCTGTTTCAGCTTGCCCAGGGACAGTTACGAAAATAACGCATCCCTTTTATTAGGATATTTAAGCACTGGTGATGAGAATGCCTCTGGAAAATATACTCGGTTCCTGCCTTATTTGACAGATGAAAGCCTACAGTCTACATATGAGAATCCTTTGAATTTGCGTTGTGTAAGAATTCCGTTTTTATTTATAAAGGGTTAAACCTTATAAAGGGAGTTCCTTGATACCTTTCCAAAGAACTCAACATAATTATATCTTTAGATTAATATATAAGATACTAGTGGCCGCCCGCGACTCCGTTCGCATGGAAGGTCTCCCGTGGGAATGGGAAATTTTCGCGCGATAAAAAGTACCCTATTTATCTAAAGTTATTCTTAAGTATAACCTATATTATTATAAAGTTTCATTAAAATCCGTCCAGTAGTTTTTACGTGAACGAGTAACAAACATCCATCCATACATACTCACAAACTTTCACGTTTATAATATTAGTAGGATAAGGCGATATGCGTGTCCTTTAAACAAATATCAGACTCCAGTTGTGTATAAATAAATAAATATATAGCCTATATATGTCCCACAGTTGAGCACAGGCCTCCTTCTCGGATAGCGAGAGGGTTTGAGCCGTAATCAACCACGCTGGCTCGGTGCGGGTTGGTGGATAACATGATGGATTATTATCCAATCATGTGGGTTTCCTCACGATGTTTTTCCCTCACCGTTAGTGCGTGATAAACATGTGCATAATTTGAAAAATACCAAATTAGTAGTACACCCTAGTGGGGATCGAACCCGGTAACCTTCGGTATAGTAGACCGTTCCTGTTGCGACTAGGCTACCACGCAATTATTGTACCACAAGTATGTCTCCACTGTGAATAACATAGCATGACCACAATCATAGCACACTTAATTAGAGTAGATAGAGCCAATTCTGAGGATATTAAACTTAATTGTGCACATAATAAGTTTTCCTTTACAGATGCATGATGGATATCTCAAAATAATGCGAACATTATTGACATTTGTCATCAATATGTCTGCTATAGTGTATTAAGTTTAACTATTTATTATGTATAACATGTACTAACCCTTGTAATCAATAAAAATCGTATTCTACCAAATCGTTTTTATTATTTCCTTTCCAAATTTTAACTGAGCATCATATTAAGTTTCTCTTAGTACTGACGACAATGGGAGAAGTTTTCCAATCATTCATATTTAAGAAGCGTGTCGTTAATGGCACTAAATTCTAAAATTAAAAAAGCTACGTCATACAATACAATCTAAAGCAAGTTAAAATGCAACATTAAGTACAGTTATTTCCGACCGATGGTCTCAGTTTCTAATGTTCAAAAACCTTATATTAATCCCTTTATTTTGGCATCACAATATTAAAACAAAAAATATGTATTTATTTTTGTTTATTAATAAAGCTTTGAAAAATAATTTTCAAATCAAAAAGGTACATTTTATGAAAATATGAGCTAAGTTTATATTTAGGAATGATACAACTAATCAGCAAATGAAAACTAATCGAAAAATATTTCGACAAACAACTAACAATGTGTATGTTATGTTCATATAGTCTAACTTTTAAATTAATAATTTCGTTTATTAGTTCAATTTTGAATTTCAAACGTTCTACCTACCTAAACTTATTATGCCAATCCAATTTCAATACGAAATGCATGTTTGAACTTGCAAAATCTATGCAATCCAAATAGGTATGGATGGGCTTTATTACGAGGTTTAAAAAAAATAACCAACATATATATGTGTCACTCATGACAAAGTAGTTACGAAACATTGATAAAATCGACCTCATTGAGTGAATAATATTAATAACTACCTATTAACACTCTGGACAAAGCACTAGGAGCAGGTTTCCATACAATGACACATTAATTTTCCATAAAATTATATCTAAAACTGACAGAGTAAGCGATAATTATGTGCATTATTTACATTTTAGTATTAACAAACTAAACCTGTTCCAACTAGATCCTAAAATCCTTATTTTACGAATTGGCAGCTTAAAAACAGCATATCGAAAGTTAAATAATTTGGACTAATTTTAAATGCTATCAGAAGTGAGCATATGTTTAATTTAACTATATAAATTCAGATGTATTGGACATGTTTTAAATACCAGAAAAAATTGAACGAGATCCATCAAGCGTGAAGTCATGTTGCGTGCTAAAACAACCTAACATCATTAAAATTGAGCAGCCAAACTGTTACTAACACATGTATAACAAATTAAATATGTTAAATTTTAAAAGCATAACTTTACAGCTGAAATTAATTTATGACGGGTATGCTTTAGGAATTACTTCTGTTTTTACTATGTGTGGTGACCTACTATTCTAAATTAGCAAACTAATACAAGTTGGACTCGTAACTCCTACGTAAATTGAGTATAGTTAACATTTGGATTATGTTTGGTTAAGCTAGCAGGGTAAATTAATTTAGCTGTAAGTCAGTGATTGAGGTACACCGTTGACAGTCTTCGACTTTAATACCCCATTCTCGTATGACAAGACAGTCTCACGTCCGTTTTCGGTAACCCTGTAACCAAGAAAACAATTATTATAATTTTTCATTATTATAAACCGTAATTAATGTGTCAGGTATTATATTATATATATGTTACGGCTAATACCCGAAGTGCGGCTTCACCTAGTTTTAGCCGGTTAGTAGTCTTTTTTATATAGCGAACCGTAAAAAAATATATATTCCTATATATATAAAAACTGGCTTCAATCATGAGTCGACGGAGTCCTTTTTCTGGGCGGTATCAAAGAAGTAACCTAACTAACCTAACCTATTGATGTTTCTAACCGGCTAAAACTAGGTGCAGCCGCGCTTAGGGTTTTAGCCGTAACATATAAAGATAGTGGTGTTTTTATTTATTCGGTTTTTAGTTACCACATTTAAGGCCGCGAGTCTCCGATATTTTTATTTGTGTGTATAAACCTTAGGTTATATTATTTGACCAAATTTTCTAATTGTAGTAGATATATAGGCCATTATCCTACTTCGATGTGACCACTGATATTAAGGTTATTAAATTACAATGGTCACACCGGATCAATTATTATCGTCTTTGCTTTTAGAGTATTTTTGGCATTACTCAACTCCCCGTTCCCTTACTCTACACTTACTTCTTAGTGGTGATCTTCTTCCCATTAACGACCCTCGTGGTCGTAGTCGTGCTCCTCATGTTGGCGCTGCCGGGGCCCGCCAGCGAGCTGTTGAAGGTGGAGAAGGACGTGAAGGCGTTCCCGTTGGAGGCGCCGAACAGGTCGTCGAGCCCCGCCATGCCGAACGAGAACGGACTGAACAGCGACGGCGCCAGCGACGAGGACGCGTGCGAGCGCCGCCCGGCCCGCCCGTGCCCGTGCCCGTTCATCTCTGGCAAAGAGATAGGATAGTTGGTTTATTGGGAGCTTCTTCTAAATACGAAGATAATTTCGAAAAGAGTGCCGAGAGTTTTTTCCGCCAGCTTTTTCTCTCGGTCTACTACGGCCATTGCTGATGAATGTAGGGGTGTCCCGTGACATCTTTTTTTATTTTTTATTTTATGCTTTTGACAATGTATAAGAGATTAGTTTTTAATCATGGGTACAATAAAGTAATTTCATTTCATTTTGATTAGTAGGCGAGTTGATTCATTCGTAGCTCTATTTCTATGCAAATACATATAGTGTCAATGGTAAATTTGGCCGTTAAAATAGTAAAGTTGAGCCATTGGTAGCTCCATCGCTATGTAAATCATCATTACATAGTATAAATCCAAGTCGCTATTTATGTCTGTATGTTTGGCCGCTAACTCCTCCTAAACCAGTTGAGGGATTTTAATGCGGTTTTCGCCATCCTTTAGGTATTTTTTTCATTTAAATTTGTAAATAAAGAACAATCGGAGAAAGATTTTTTAAGTTAGCCAAAAATCAATGTTTCGTGAGCAAGTCGGCCAAAATTACACCATTGCTTAGCGTGGGCGGGTCGCTAGTATAGTATAAATAGTATAATGGCTGAGGCCGATCTTCTCTGGCAAACATAGCGGTTAGTAGGCGAGTTGCTTGGTAGCACCATCTCTATACAAATATAGTGTAAATAGTCAAATTGATTCATCAGTATATTTTTCGATAGTCAAATTGTGTCATTAGAAATTTAATCGTTGAAAACATACAGTCAGATATAATCGAGATGAATCTTAGACCAGCAACATTAACAAGTTATTTAAAAACAAACAATATTTCTATTATTAAGCAAACGTAAGGCATGCTTAGGTATTCCATTGTGATCCAGCCTTCTGTAGGTCTGATGTCATATGTCGTTACAAAAATGTGAACTTATATGACGTCTCCCCTTTCCAAAATTTTCCCATTAAAATATGATAAATTTTGCCATTAAAGAAGCGCCCAAAGCAATAACAGCTTCACTACACACCTGCAAACAATTCTCCGAGTGGTGATCCGCCGAAGAACTCCCTAAACACCTCTTCAGGGTCTCGGAATGTGAATGGGAAGCTATGGTAGCCGAAGTCGTAGTCTTCATCAGGCGCCGACCGCCGTCCGCGGGAGTTGTTCAGACCCTCCTTGCCATACTGGTCGTAAACACGACGCTTTCGTTCTGGGAAATAAAATTTTAAAGGATTAAACGCTTAATAAAGGATTTGTTGTCGGTGGATATCAATTTCTAGCATCCTAGTAGAGCCAAAATATCAGCCAAAAGTTGCGGAGTATTCTATAATCGAGTGCCAATCGCGAGCTTCAGGAACTATTAGACTTCGAGACTCGGCCCTAAATATAAGAAACCTAACGATTTCCCTGAAATATGTTTTTTTAACGGAAATATGATAGCAGCACACTGATTTGTAAGTGTGTTCTAAAGATACATCTGCAAATCAACATTACCGTCTTGCGTGACAGGAATTCGATTCTACTAAAAATCTTACGATACTTGGTATCGTTGAAGTTTGTTAGCTGAATCAGAGCCCAGACTTTATAGGGCTAATGCTCGCTTTATCATTATTATTACACTTTTCTAGCTTACCCTCATTTATTAATTACGTAACAAGTCAATTCATGTGATAGCAATATATTTAATTAATTTTATGATTATAATTTACGTCCTATTATTTATCGATTTATTGCTTAACCCACTTTCATGCTTATTCAACAATTCGCCAAATGTATTAGATAGATATGAAAGTAGTCTAATAGCATAGAGAGAAATTAGAACGAATAATAAACTACATGATAGAATAATACTACAGATAAGTTGGGTGCTAACAAAATAACCGAAAGTTGTTGACGGCTCCCAAATTAATAACTTTACAAAGTAACGCTTTTTAAACGCCAACGATACATTTTTGTATTCAAGTATTTAAAACGAATAAATAAAGGTTCATAACATTCCTTATTTAACTGATCGCAGTGAAAAATTTCGTTAATAATATTTGTCACACCATATTTTGGGTTAATCGTTACACTCTAGGTTAATAAAAACTATCACAAAACCATTAGAAAGCACGCTGTATTTGTTAATAGGTCGAGTGTATTCATAAAATTCCCCAGGGCTGCATTGCATCAATACACAATTCAGTATTATGAGTGATTGTGTTATGTAATGATTTATCACTAAGGTGATATAAAACTATTGTTTCAACAATCATAATTGCCAATTATTACGCAACTGATTCAATAGTTGTCACACGCGTAAATTTATTAATTTTCAAACGGTTATAAACTTCGCCAAAAAATCAGCCCCAGCATTGTTTCTAGTTTCTTAAAAAACCTGAAGAGTATCGGGGGTCGGTCTGTTATTTGATTGGGTTAGTATGGATAGATGAATCTAGGGGAAACCACACCACAAAAATATAGCAATTGCTTTGTCAAAAGGCCACGACAGAATTGAAAAACTACCGAAAAAGCGGTGTAAGGGCGTGTCTCCAAAGAAACCCCTGAAGCTAAAGGTGCGATGGCCATTGACTCCACTCTTGTTTTGATATCTGTGACCGTAACCATGGTGTCCGTACCCGTGATGCGCCGAACCTCGGGCATCATACACTTTCCTCTTGCTCTCTACCCAACAACAAAAAACATTTTACTCGTCCACTCCTGTGCACACAAATAATGACAAATACAAAACCTTTGAACCGTAACGAGATTTAGTAAAAGGCAAATGTAGGTAAACTATCACAGGAAGAAGCATGAATGCATTATGCTGGTAATTTGAAATGTAGGTAATCTACTAACCCAGTCGATACAATAGTGTACTTAACTACAATTTAGCTTTGTGAAGTGGTCATTGCTTTAACAATCATAGTGAGCTTTTATGTGCCAGTAATGTACATACGTAACGATTAATTTAGCTTTTACTTTTTTATATAAAAAATGTGAGAGTCGAAAATCTTACCATCGGATAGAACTTCGTAAGCTTCAGATATTTCTTTAAATTTCCTGTTTGCTTCATCTGCATTGTCTGGGTTCTTGTCGGGATGCCATTTTAATGCTAATTTTCTGTATCTGGAATTGTGAACATTTATCTCATAACAAAGACGCACAAATGAATATATTTTACCATGGAATAAACATAACACGACCTTTAACCCATTAAAAAAAGGATAGTCGGGTATGTAAGACGTGTTTTAAATAAGTTTATGTAGAAAAATAATTTGCAGCCAGCGTTATATATCACGTTAACTTAAATAAATCATTTTTTCAAAGTGAAAGCTACCTACAACAAGTTTATGTTGTTCAACTACATCTGCGAGTTTTTTGCAACAGCTTTCATCTAATGTAAACAAAGAGCAAGTATAGTAACTTTCTTAGTACACCAACTTTAGTTCTATTAGGTTCATATGTGTTATATCAACAAAATACCTTATTAGTGGCTTTTTTCTAAAACAATTATTATGTAGGAAGTTTAAAAAAAATCACTTACGCTTTTTTAATTTCCACGTCTGTTGCCGAACGACTGACACCCAGAACCCTGTAGTAGTCCACCATTGCTGGCTCCCCTCAAGAGGGTCAAATATCCTGAAAACATACGATTAATATAACAGGATGGAAGTTTTATACTTTTAAAAGGTAATTTACCATCAATCTCTGTTCCTTTCTATCATAAAAATTTTAAAAGCATATTTAATTTGCATGAACTGCATAAAAATATTAATTTTAAATTAAATTAAGTTTTTTAAACATACTTCAACTTAAAAGAGTTTTCGTAAGTCTTGAACATAAATTGTAATCACATATATTTTGTAAAATTTTGTACTAAATACGTATTAGCACTTAAATAAACTTGAAAAACAACAAATGTTTCTCTGACAAAATAACACCATTTTGAATTTTTCATTTTGTTTTTTTTGCATGATTTAGGTTTTGACAGATATGGTCTCGTGGTCTTGTTTATTTATGAAACTTTTTATGTTCAAAGTATGTATGTAACATATTAGGGTGATTATCAAAAACAGAGTTTTCGCCTTGTCCGAGGCCTAAAATCCATGAAATTTTGTCTTCTTATCATTGATATTTTTTTTGTAGAAAGTTTTAATACATAGACACTTAGTGCCATACAGTATTTAAGCAAAATTTATATAACTGGATTTAAAATATTTTTTTAAAGGTAAATTTTCTAAGTTCTTTGGCGCGTCCTTCACTCCCTTATTTTTTTCTGTGAGTTGTAGTATTCTAAATTATTAAAATAAGAATGTGATTTTGATATCTTTTATTTGTAATACATCTGATGGTATTGTGAATTAATTTTAATACGTAAATTACATAAACTTTCGATGTAATGAACGAAATGGTTTTGTCCGAGCAAAAAACCCTAATTTCTTTGGCGCGACAAAACCGTTGATTTATCACTATTAAAACACTTCGCTACTAATTCGAGTGAACACCCTCGGAACTAGCTGGTCATCCGTCAATAAATCGCAGGAAGCAGACGTGCGTTGTGCGTGACGCCGATAAATTAAAAAAATTTTTCGTCTAGATTCTGGAGTTTCGGCAGGTAAGTGCCTAATTTCTTCGATATACATTTTCATGCTACAATATTTACAGATTGCTTAAATATTTTTTATATCTATAGTCTAGCTCAAATGGCATGCACCTGGCAAAAAAAAGTCATTTTACCGCCAAAGGATTTTTAGAAAAAAATCGAAAACATGTGTTTTCTAATTTCATTGTTCCTAATTTCTATGTATTTCTTTGGCATCCCGCGCCAAAGAAATTAGATTTTGTACACAGAAATTATAACAAGAAGGAAAAAGAAAAAGTTATCAGTAAAGAAAAGCTGCGAAAAGGACTATATAATTTTTATAATAAATATACTAACTGTGATTATTCATGTTTCAAGAGAAAATAAATGAAATTTAAATGGAAACAAAACTTAGTTTTTTTGTTTTATTCTTGATTTTTCAGGTGTGGTTTGAAAAAATATACCTGTTTTTATTATTATTATTAAAGCTAGAAGTGTTACTTGTTTAATACAATATCTAAAATATGTTTTGCATTCTAATTATATATTTTTAGGAGAAAAACCTAATTTCTTTGGGCATCCAAATTTTAAAATGCTAAAACATCAAAATTACTGGATAAATTTTAGGGCCAAAAAGATTTATTTGTAGCTTTAGACAACATCTACAATGTATGTTATTTATTATGGAATAATTATGAAAAAAAAAATGTGCCAAAGAAATTATGCATTTTAGGCCATTTTCTGATAATCACCCATTACCTATTCAGTTTTTAATTTCCTATTTAATCAGAGTCAAGACTCAAAGCGAGCTCCCTGGCACTCCCTGGGGTCAAGCAAGCCTTGTAATAAAAAAAGCCTTGAGTTTAATAAAAAAGCCTTGAGTTAAATAAAAAAACAAATGCTAACTTTGTTGTAATCAGTAAATATAAGTTACATAGGGGCCAAGGTCGGCTCCTAGACTAGCGTGATTCTCGCGTTCAGGGGAAGGAATTTCTTAATGAGAAAACTATTAATTGATTGTATTATCGAATGTCGTGGCCAACAAAGCCATTCACGGTCAAAACATCAAACTAATAGTAGTGGTATAATATCTCAAGTATCTTTTGGACCTGTGTATTGTCTTCGTAGGCCTTCCTACTTACGTATCTATTGCTTTTGTTTTGATGAATGCAACTGGTTCTTGAAGTAACAGTAGACGGCTAACAGCGTCCTATTTCGTAGCACTAACGAACTGTGCTGAACATCCTTATACAATGAGGAGGCTAATTATACATCAAATTATAATTTTAACGTATTTTTAAAATAAAAGTCTTTATTTTGCATTAGATTCAATAAACCAACAGAATATCTCATTTCTGCCACAGTGTGTGAACTGGTAAGTGTGGTGTGGTCCATGGTCTAAGACACTGTGGAACGAAGTTCTAATCTTTTGGTAAACTTTGTTTATTTAGCTGAGCAGGCATGAAAACTTAAGCAAGAAAATAGGAAGTCATTTTATTTATGACTAGTGGCCGCCCGCGACTCAGTTCGCGTGGAAATCGGTATCCCGTGGGAATGAGAAGTTTTTACGCGGTAAAAAGTACCCTATGCGTTAGTTTGATGTATGACCTATATTACTGTAAAGTTTTATCAAAATCGGTCCATTAGTGCAGCAGAAATCGTAATATTTTAATTTCAACATAACTCCAAAACCAAACGTCCAATTTAAATCATTAAAATATTATCTACATAAACTGTACTTAGTGATGAAATAATTCTTCTAATTAAATAATTTCGATAAGGATTAATAGTATGAGTAAAATAACCGCAAGAAAAATTCAATATTTTTAAATAAAAAAAAGGTTGCTGTGCCTCACTCGACATATATAGGTATAGTGTGTCGCGGACTTTTTTGTAGATATTTATAAGATTTACAATTGATTAGAAAATTTTATGGTTCTATCTTTTATAGTTTAGGCAGGGTACGCAAAAGAAGTAACTTTTCTGGCTGATTTTTAACACCTTGTATCCGAAAAATCCAAATATCTTATGGAACCCTATTTTTTCGAAAATAAAATATATCCTATGTTCCTCGTGGATAATGTAGCTTTCGAATGGTGAAAGATTTTTTAAAATCGGTCCAGTCGTTTTTGAGCCTATTCATTACAACAAAACAAACACACAAAATTTTCCTCTTTATAATTTAGTGTATACGGAAACCTTTTTTTTTCCAAAATAAAATATAGCCTATGTTACTCGTGGATAATGTAGCTTTCGAATGGTGAAGAATTTTTAAAATCGATTCAGTAGTTTTTGAACCTATTCATTACAACCAAACAAACACACAAAGTTTTCCTCATAATATTAGTGTTTAATGGCCTATAATTTCTTTAAAAAAGGACCATTACTTATTATTAACATTTAAAGTTTTTTAAAGCCCTGAACAAGCCATTTAGTGCATAAATTAAGTCTCCTTTACATTTAAGTGAGTGTTTAAGTATGAATATAATTAACAAGCATACCACCTAGCAACGGCAACAAAAACTTTTGTTGCTATATGCAAAGTGATAGGGTTTACTTACAAATAAATTTTAATTTCTGCAATTATCTTTAAGCTAGTAAAACACAAATTAATGAAATAAAAAAAAAAATGGAAAATATTAATTGCACCTTACCTAAATGGTTCTAGAAATCACTAAAAATGAAAAAACCAGCCCTCTTATGAAGAATAAGATGAGGGAAAACAATTGTGAATTGACATGATTAAGGATACAATTAACAAAACTGGTTAGGAGATATTAGGAAAGCTTGTGCCAGCCTAATATTTATAAATATAATTTCTATGGATGCTATTAATTCCTGCATAATAGTGCAAATATTTTGCTTAAAATTTAAATATCAATTCTATTATAAAGTGATCAAATGTAAATGTAAAAAAAACTAAAATGTTAAATGTTGTAGCTGTAGTGAAGCAATGTGCATCATTACACACATTATCACCAAGCTCTATGTTTATGCATACATGTGTTTAGGACATAACAATAACAAAACAATAACATCTTTCTAATACAACTATTAATGTTGCTAAATATCTATAAAATCAGCAGTTCACTGTTTTAGATGGTACATTGACACTGAGTGAAAGGCATATCTTGCTAATTATTATTTTTGAAGATCAAACCTTGACAAAACAATATGAGTCACAGCAATGGATGACACCACTGTAAACACACAAGACTGACAGCCAACATGGAACTAAAGCTCACTCTTTACTTCCTACAGGTTTTCATACTAATGTCACCTGAGAGAAATTACTTTGATGTATGGTAGTAATCTATTTTTGATGCTGCAATAAAAAATAACAATACTTATTTGATAAGTAGTCTTCATATACTTGACCAAAACAATCACTGAAGCCAAGACTCAGGGTAAAGTTAATTTTAATGCAATTACTGAAGTTGATATTAATCACCAACTTTAACCAGGTGTTACTCACATAGGCGAAATCACCATAATTTAAACACGCCTACACAACACAAAAATTTTCTTTGACTGAGGTACTAACATGTGACACACTAAACATAGCGAATGGAGAAAAGAACATGCCACAGTGATTTCAGTACGATGATGTAAACATAAAAACAAATTTAAATTAGTTGTACAAACCTCAAAATAACATTTGCTCTCTTTAGTGATTGAAGAAATAAGATCCAATCCCACGACAACCTGCCAATGTTAGTGAAGGATTTACACTTATTAACTGTTTTGAGACAACTAACGATTGTTAGGCCTTAGTGAACTGAAGAATACTCTGTAATAGATTTAAAGAACTGGCTTGTTGATTACAAATTGATTAAAAAAACGGAGAAACTGATCACCACAGCACATCACACCACCACAAAAAGTAAATGAATGAGTGATTTGTTTTTTTTAATGTCGTCTTTACAGGCCTGGATTCTAGTCCTTTAAGCCTATGAGTGATTTGATTGAGTGAGTGAATGCAGTGCATAAACAGTAGAGAAAATAAAGAATGAACCTTGAACGAAAAATGTATAACTCCGCAGACTAAAAAAAATGCATAAACAAACAGGCTCAACTTAGATCAAATTTATTAAATAAAAATAAGTTTATTGATTTTTGTACATTTTAAGAGTGCCATTTCAGTGTCAAAATTACGTCTTAATCGTCGCTGATTGGTTTTTAACCGACTTCGAAAAAAGGAGAAGGTTCACAACTCGGCCGGTATACATATTTTTGTATATCGCTTTTTAGCGCAAGTATGTTCTCTACATAAATTGAAATTATTGTGAGAAGTCATTAGCGCCATGTTAGCGCTGAGAACGATTAGAAACGGGGAATAGGAAACTCAGTTAATGCAGAGTGTTATTCTTCTCGAAATTTGTGAATTTCTGAAGTTAATGCTAGAGGTCTGCAAGTCGCAGTAGTCTGTATTCTTAGTTTGATAATAGATGGCGCTGCTTCATCATCATCATTATCATTACATAGTATCATCATAACTTATTACATACTATGTAATACATAGTACAAATCCAAGTCGTAATTATTTCTGTTTGTATGTTTGCCCGCTAACTCCTCCGAAACTAAGTAACGGATTTTGATGCGGCCCTATCTTTAAGTAATTTATTCATTTAAATAAAAAAAAACTTTAAGTTAGCCAAAATTCAATGTTTCATGATAAAGTCGGGAAAAAATACACCATTGCGAAGCGAGGGCGGGTCGCTAGTGTTTTATAGGTAAATAGATAGGTACCACAAACACACTTACTTATAACATTTATACAAATATCATTCCAAATTCCAAATACATAAATGTAATATGATGCAAGGTCAAGGTCATTTCTTAAGTTCCTCTAAATCCCTACTATAATATTATAAATGCGAAAGTAACTCTGTCTGTCTGTCTGTCTGTCTGTCTGTCTGTTACGCTTTCACGCCTAAACCACTGAACCGATTTTGATGAAATTTGGTATGAAGAAAGAACTGAACTTGGGAAAGGACATAGGGTACTTTTTACCGCGGGAAAACTTCTCATTCCCACGGGAAACCGACTTCCACGCGAACGGAGTCGCGGGCGGCCACTAGTGTGCTATAAACCCAAAATCTAAGAAAATTGTTTTGTGTTGTCTAACTAAATGCATTTAAAGCAAAACGGAAAGCAGCCGTTTTAAGAGTTTAAAGGGAGTGAAGATGTGTAGTGTTAAAAGAAAGTTGCAAGCATGGCTCTACAGTATTTCCAACTAATTTATTAAATACTCAAAGGCCTTACCACAAGGTCACAAGCGAGATCTAAACAGCCCAACAGCCCCGGATCTAGGGGGGGGGGGCAAGCCGGGGCCTATGCCCCGGGCGGCAAGTTCAGGGGGCGGCCAAATTCATTATTTACAAAAAAATAACAACTCATAATACCTACTTAACTTAGCCCAAAGAATAAATAAAAGTTCAATTACAGAACTTTCACTCTTATTTTACTGTGGCCATATCAACTTGACCGATACTCAGGGACAGCACACGGAACATGTGAAATTATTATTCGTGAGGCGCCTCTCTAGGCGTATTTCAAAATCAGTTTGCGCGCAGGAACGTAAATTATGACAAGGTCATAGATTATTTGGCTGAACAAAAAGCTCGAAAAGTAAATTTTAATTCATAATAATTGCAATTGAATACACCCAGTTGATTTTTATTTTTACTATAGGTACATATATTTTTTATTTTAAATCCTATCCCTGTGCTGTGTATAAAATATACAGGGTGTTTGGTGGGTGAGCAGCACTTATTAAATTGCATTTTGGTTCAAGTTTAAGAATTTCCAATACTTTTAAGATTTTTCTCACCACAAAAATAATTTTAATTTAAAGCCTAATACTGTCTTATATAGATGCAATCATAAATTTATATCAATCATCTCACAAAAAGTTACATTCATAAACTTCGTTGAACCAGTGGGAAAAAAATGTAATGTCAACTTTTCTATGAAAAAAAAAATACGAGTTTGAAAATTTCAAAAAAAAATACGAGTTTGAAGAGAATTAAGGATTCCTGCTATCTCACACGTTTGACTCCGGTCCGCGCAGATTTTCGGTGACGTACACTTTTCGACAGTTGGAGTAAGATGTGACATCTTACTCCTAATTTAATAATTGGAAGTAAATAGCTAATAGCCTCGCCTATCCACCATTTTCATTACTACTAGGGCTACTCACCCAGCAAACACCCTGTATATCCTACGCGTTCATGTATAATAATATTCTATAAATATGTAAATAAATAAGCATAACACGGAAAGAACAGCAAATGATGCATTATTTCCGGAAAGCCTATTTGTTAGTGAACATCTGATAACTGAAATTATAAAGATGATAAAAATTTTAAAATAAATAAAAGTGGTTGGGGGCGGAATACTTCAGATTTTGCCCCGCCTAAATAAAATTGAAGATCCGGGGCTGGATCTAAACAACCTACTTAGGTAACAAAAATGCTTGCTGGGGAATGGTAGGCTAAGGGAACGTACTTAAGGATTTTAAAAGCTTGTACAGTCCGCGAGGCGAAAGCTGAGCTTTGCATTAGTGTGCCAGGTCACGAAAAGAAAGGTTAATGATAAGTGTTCATACGTAAATAAAATATATTGAAAATATAAAGAAATACACAAATCCCGCCTTGAGAACCTCCTTCGTTTTTTATGTCGTTTGAAAAATAAGGATTAAAGTTCAACGGCGGCCGACGAACGTATAAACAAAACGGAAACCAACCCGTTTTTAGATTTACTTTCAAAGAGTGAGATATCCTTAGTTTAGTTGTGTTGGCAGCTATTTAAGAAAAAATCTAATACAAAAAATTTATGACCAGAAATAATTAAAACGTACTTGTTAATAAAAACTTTACGATGCTAACAGTACAAGGGGTGAAGCGAGGAGGGTTCGCGGGAAGGATGCGTCACGCGGGGTAGCCAAAAAGCGGAATAAAACGGTTTGATCCAAGCAAAGAAGGCGTCGCGCTAGAAGTATGATGTCACACTAACAATCTCTATACACACACACACACTAATGCAAAGCTCATCTCACACCTTCTGCACTATAGCAAGGTAGACCCTCAGGGAAGTTTTCTGTTTTCTTGTATGTATTTTTGTTCCATGATGGGACTACTTAATGGAACCTATGTGGGCTTTTTAATAGGATGTTCATTTCCCGCAGGTTCCGTTAACCGGACTACTGGGAATTAAATTTCCTTAATGTCCCGTTAAACAGACGGTTTTTTTTTTAGTAGGTAGGTACTTACGTAACCCCTAGCTGAAATATGTCAAAGCTTTATACAAAAAAAACTCCAACAGGGCTCGTATTCTGTCTGTCAGATGCACCCGGGGGATAGGTCGCGGAGGAGTAGGAACCGCTTCCTTGCGACCGCGATTGTGGAGGATCGGTTGGTGTGGTGTGGCGGCCATAGCATTCGATATTTAATTCTGTACTGTTTTCTCGTTCCTCCTCTCTCTGTTTTAACTTATTGCAGGTGTTTCCAATTAATTCGCTGTTTTGTGAGGTTCTTAAGTGCCTTTATTGGCCCAGAGTTGGTACTCATGCTCGCCTCGAAAGTTACTGGGGCGGTGGCGTTGTGTATAACGGGTCGCCCAACTCCCTCTAATTTGGTTGAGTAGGACGATGGCTGGATCACACGTCATACCTGTGATCAGGTGCCACCTTCGGGAAACGGTCTACTCTAGCACTTTAATATTTTTTAACTTTAATAATGTTGAGGTACGAGAAAATAATTTTTATGTTCACTGAATGTACACGTTTTAAATGAATATAAATCTAACTAATTTCGAAAAGATTGCCGAGTGTTTTTTCCGCCAGCTTTTTCTCTCGGTCTACTGCGGCCATTGCTGATGAATGGGTGTCCAGTGACATCTTTTTTTTATTTTAGATTTTATACTTTTGTCAATGTATAAGAGATTAGTTTTTAATCCTAGGTACTTATAATATAATAATTTCATTTCATTTCACTTACATATAAACAAAAACCAGCATCATACTTAGACATTGTGATCAAATTAACAACGGTAGTTCATATTTCAATATGCAAAACAGTGTGAGTAGATAGATAGTCTATGTGGGTAGCCTACCTAAGCAGGGCAGGAATTTTAACATAATTAGGTACCTTCTGTTTTAAAAAACAGCGTTCATAATGCGCCTCTTACAACACGCGATTTCCCGTTTACAAAAATTATCTAACACTTCTAAGAATAAAAGCGGATGCCCACCTAGTCTCCAAATCTATTTTGGGGCTACCTACTTCAACCTAGTGAGATATTTATAAATTAGCGAACTTGAGGAGTGATATAAATAGTTTGCTATAACGCTGATTATATCACTATATCAATCTATAACCGTACTCAGGCTTGTTTTCCAAAATCTCAGCTTCCTATATTTTTAATTAGGCGTTAACTTTTAAATCCTGTATATTGTTTAAACATTAGTTTAAACGAGACGAGATTAAAACTTGTGTAAATAATTGTTTAAGAAACACTTCAAGTATTCGTAAAGATAATATAATATCCTAATATAAACAAATATTTCAAGATATAACAAATAATTAGGTAATGATTATAGAAGTAAGTACCGTTAAAATACAAATAATATTACTTTTAAAAATAAATGCCACGATAATTCATATTTTACATAGATTTCAGGCTACATCTTAGAATTTCTAGATAGATATCAGCATGCTTGCGAGTAAAGGTTAAAGATGGCCTAAGACGCACCGCCGTATCGCCGGCAGCACCACTAATCACACCTGTAAATTTAAAAAAGTTATAAGTTTCAAATTGACGTTTTATTGTGACGATAGCATTATAACCGAGACCCACAAACCAAATAAGTTTGTTGGATATCTAATGGTTACTGTATACGTAACTACTTAATGTAGGTAGGTACTTATGTATCTGTACAAAACTTACCATTATTTTTTAACAATGTGTTAAGCTTGTTTCTCATTTTCATATCTGGCAAATTAAAGGCTAAAAAGGTTCCTCGACCTCTGACACTTGAGACCAAGGTATTGAATTCTTTTTCTATTTCATGAAGACCACATTTCAAATATTTGCCAGTAACGTTAACCAATTCTAATAAATCGTTTTGTTCTATTACTTTTATACATTGGTCTAAAAGAATCATTCTAGCAGGATCACCCATCCAGGTGTTAAAAATGCGAAATGGTTGTTGCGGTCTGAAAAAAGATTTTTTACATTACCACTTAACTTAACTCTCTTTCAATTATTTTCACTGCCATCTAGTTAGGCAAAGGGGTTGAAAAAAAAACTCATTTATGGCAAAATTGTATGCCTTTTTTAGTTCTAAAAACCGAAGAATGTAACGGCTCAATGAACAAAAATTTTTCTACGGAAATGTTGATATGTTTCTTCAGACAAACCCACCTACTTAAATGATGTGATGAACTATATGCTGAATACTCACTTTAATTCACTTCTAAAATAAAACCCTCCAAATAACATTTTCTTACTAAATGTTACTATATCAGGTGGAGAGGGTAAATTAAAATGCTCATGACACCACCACTTCCCAGTTGCCCCGCACCCAGTTTGCACTTCATCGAAAATTAATGCTATTTCATTCTGAAATGCCAAAATTTTATCGTATTTATGGGGCAATAGAGACATTTTACCCTTACTAAATCTTAGCTAGATGTGGTGCCAATTTAAGTTAATATTCTCATAACAAAAAAAGGAAAAATATTAGGAGAAGGTATAGATATAGGTACTCCACTAATACGGAGCCAGCGTGGTTTGCGGTCCAATTCTTATCTATCCAAGATGAGATCTGTCTATTATTTAAATAAAATGAACCTTACCTTTCATAGATGAATACATATTTTTTTAATCAAGAGAGGAAGTTATTTATATTAATAACCATCATACGGTATCAAAACTATCACTTCAATCTACATCTACTTTCTTACTTTTTGACATATTTCTTGTAAAGATTTAAAGAATGCAGGAGATGCCTCATTGTCGCCGCCCTCTGACTGGATTGGTTCTATGACTATGCCGACAACTGGGCTTTTTTTCTTCCACGTTTCTATTAGAGATTCCACTTTTGCAAGGCACCTAAGAAATCCGTTATTTAGACAAGGATTGCTACTAATTATATCAAATTTTATTATTTTATAAAACCAATATTTTTTCCCTAAGATACCTGTCGTCTTCCATTTCATTTTCGCATACATTATCTTTCAAAGGGTAACTGTAACTTGGAAACGTAGCCATAGGCCATGAGAAGGCTGGTAAGTCCAGTTTTTGAATTGCTTTCGATCTAGTCGCTGACAACGAACCTAATGTGCGACCGTGGAAACCTTTCTGTGGATAATAAGAAAGTTTTTTTTTACTTAATGCGTACTAAACCTACACAGTTCTTAGACATACCCCGTCGTTTCAAAAGTCCTAAAATTTAGTTGCTAAAATACTAGTAATTGATTGAGGCATTATCAATCATATCTATAATCAATTAATTATTTAAGATTATTCGCTTCACAAACATTGACAAACAGTAAGTTTAACTTAACATTTAACTTAACGATTCATCTGATTCAATTCATTCTTGGTTATTATCCATCTGTGTACAAATTTTATCCAAATCTAACAAGCAGTTTTTGCGTGGTCACAGTGGTATGTAACAATTATCAACACATCCAAAGTTTTTTTTTGACACAATTTACCTAAGTTAACTTCGAAGGCAATAATAAAAAAGGTTTATTAAGTAAAACCTAAGGTAATTTGTTGTTTTTATTATATATTTTTTTTTAGGAACTTTAAGATCTAAACGGATTTAAAAAGATTCCGTTGAATAGGTAGATAGCCGAATACACAATGACAAGGTTGCAAAGGGTGCATGTCCTTTCGTATGTTTTTGTTAGAAGTACGTAGGAGTACCTACTTACTTCAAACGACATGATGGATACTTTAGGCGATCCAGGAGGCTCGTTGTGCAAACATGATGCCACTTCTTTAGGTGAAAATGGAACGTTTGCTCCACGTTTCTTAGCTGCATGCCAGATAAAACTCGTTTTGAAAGCGTTCTCCAAGGCACAAGAACCACACATCCACGTTGATACACATGTAAGCCCTTGAGGAGCAATGGGCAAAAGAACATCTCTTAACAAGTGAGGCCAATCTTTTCCAGGGAACACCCCAAGAGCAGGACGGTTGATAATTCTTTTCTGTAAGTATTTATTTATTAAATACTAGTGGAAGTCGGTTTCCCGCGGGAATGAGATATTTGCTCTATATAACTAACTTTGGTGTTTCTATACCGATTTCTATGATTCTTTTTATGGAATAGTTAATAATGTTAACTTTTTAAATTAGGAATGACTGAGTTATAAACGTCAGAGTAGACAAATAAAATCAGAAAGCTTCGAACTGCTAAGCTTTTAGGAGTTACACGTGTTATTGTCAGTCAACCATAAAAGATAGACATTATGCTGTCGTGGGATATTTTTTATATAATTTTAAGGAGAAAAATTTCGTCATAAATGATTTCTTTGTAGCTTTAACCATTAAGGTAACTTCTCCTGTTTTCCCAGCATATCCCTTCACTGCTCGGCTCCTGTTGATTGTAGCGTGATGAAAAAATACCCGTCGAGTGGTTTTTGTTTCTATAACGGTTATACAGACAGACAGACAGACAAAAATTTTACTGATAGCATTTTTAGCATCATTATCTTTCCCTAATCACCCCCTGATAGTTATTTTGGAAATATATTTCATGTACAGAATTGACGTGTCTATAGATTTATTATAAGTACCTATATATTAGGTACAAGAACCTGTTGGCGTTTTTAGTTAGGTATCTATTAGTGTTTAGTAGTCCTTTCACATCATAAAAGGTTGGTAACTAAATAGATTAATTTCAAGCCAGCCCCGGCAGCTAGATACTTAAACTGGTTAGGTAAAAAATAATGTAAATATAAGTAGTGTTAAAATGTAAAAATCATTGTATGGGGAGGTTGATGATTTCCTTTTACCGATTTATTAATCTATCTGTGGTAATTGCTGTGCCATACCATAGTAGGTAAGCTAAATCCGCCTTTTGACGTCTGATCAAACTTTGATAGGCTAAAATTTCAGAAACAATGCAGATTGCATCCTTTCAACTTTTGATACAAAATAATTGGTTTAACATTAATCTTGCGAGCATAATTGGAGTACTTTGAGTTTTGACAATTGCTATTCCAGCCTCATTTAGATAGATGGAGCAGATCGCCTAATTATGTCTTACCAAAATGTTATTTTAATAACCAACCAAACTTACGAGTTACTAAGTTTTAAGTTGGTACTATTAACTAATACTTACTTTACAACCGATAAGAAGCTAAAGCGTACTAACCAGAACATGCTGATCTGTAAATACATCAAATAAATCTGGGTGGTTGTAACCAAGTGGAAGCGAAGCAATTTGTGTGTAGACATCCAAATACTTGTTACCATCAGCATCGACGAAATAATTCCCAATACACTTATCGTAATCCGCAAATAGTTGCACTTGTTGAGCTTGCTATAAATTATAATATTAAGTAATTAGTAAAAATAAAAAATAAAAATTATATTATAAACCTTTTATTTTTATTAGAAACATATCAAATCAAAAATGTTTGTCAATGGTAAGGTACACATCTGTTTTTTTTCGAAAATAACTAAGTACTATTAATACAACAATATTTATTGGGCTTTAGATTAAACATCTCTTTAAATTAACATGAATTAGTTAATAGAAAATACAACAGGTAGCCGCCATTAGATTCAATCCAAATCCGCGCCCAACGGCAGTGACCTCAACCAGTGATGTCCATCGAATGCTAGGGATGTCCAGTTACCGATTACTTTTGTTTTACCGCTAACAGTACCTACTTACATACCTGAATTTCATTTAGTTCCTTAAACAATGCCTTTGAATTCGGTCCAGGAACATCTGTACGTACACAAGGACCTTCGGGTTCTCCATCACAGCTACTACTATCTATAAAGATTATTTAGGTACAAGTAAACAAAATATATTTTATTGTGATATTTACAATCGACAATGTTGACGGTACTAATTTGTATAAATGTAGTATGTAATTTGTCAAAATTGTTGTCGTTGTATTATTATTATGTTAGGTTTTCTATAAATCTTTAGGGTAGGTAGGTAGGTAATCGTATAAACAGATAAAGATTGTGAATTTGGATTTTCGGTTGTTCGTGGTCTCAGATTATTAAGAATGACAATAAGTACTTTTATTAATCCAGTTTTATTTGTATGTGTTACTAAGGGTTAATAAAAAAAACATTTTTTAATATCAAAATTACTTTAGATTTTTTTACCTTCAAGGCTAAGTGCGATTGGGGAATAGCATGTTCACAACTGATCAACGATATTTTGTGGCTATGTACCTAACTATTTACATAGGGTATGATACATACCCAGAACAAACTGAAACACAGCTGAAAGCTACCTAAACTAATTACAAATACCTACGTACTTCGGTGAAATCTCGGGTATTTATTTTTCAAAAGTAAATAAATATTTTGTTTAATTTTAAGCATTTTGTTAAAATTCCGAAAATTAATAAAATTCAAAATATGGAATCAGAATAAATAACAATAAATAATAACAGAAAGAACAACAATGGAAACAACTTAAATCAGATTTTATAAATCAATCAAGCAATGACTTAGAATTGACGTAATCACAAGACGTTTAGTTAAAGGACGTTCATAAAATTCTTCTCTTATTTAGTTGTGGCAATTACGTCCCGTCTTGAAATTGAGGTCGATTCTTGCAGTGTCAATGCTCAATGCAAATGAAAATTTGTTTAATCATAAGTCTTTGCTGAGTAATGGTGGAAAGGCGATAAATTATAATCTAAGTTAAACTAATTATTAAGTAGGGAGTGAATAAAATAACTTAACTTTGATGGTTAACGCTACCTGGGCAATTATCAGAAATTTTGTGTTTTTACATAATTTAACTGGCACATTTTTTTTTAAATGAATTTGCCGTTTTTTTTTAACTATAATAAAGAGCTATTCACCATCTTTTTATAGTAAAGGCACCTAAATTTATGAAGTTGTTTGCGAGTAATTGGAAATCTTTGGTTTTTGATACCAGAGCAATGAGAAATAATTTAGATACCTTAAAATCGATGTCCATAAAAATTTAATATCGTCAGATAAATGAGAATTCGACCTTATTTAATTTTTATTAATATTTGTTGGTACAAACCTGACCGCCAATCATCATCATCAAACAATCAGCCATAATCAGATTGGTGTATCATTGATTATTCAGGATATTTTAAAGAATTTGACTACATAGAAACGTCTAGTAAAATCCAATTTGTAGCTAGCGTTAACTTCATCAACGTTAGCCAAGACATCCGTGTCTCTAAATTTGTATATTTTAATGTAACTTTGTGTCACATCTGTAATAATAATTTCTTGTTTATTTTCATGCTTACTCTCTTGACTTATTTTAATATCTTATTTTTTACTTTTTAAGTAAAATATTTAAAGGTATTGTACATTATTGTACATTTATTTATTTATCTATTTATATATTCATTTAACCATCCCGCCAATCAATTCATCATTCAAACTATCGTCGCGGCTGTCCCGCGTGCTGTGGCTGATGTAAGCTGCGCAAGCAGGACAGGTAGGATTGGTGTCTCGACGTCCTAACGATTAGCCGCATTTCTAATTATTTCTTGTTAAATTTTATTTTTATTTGCCTTTCTTGAGTTGTTATCTATAGGTACTTGTGAACTCTATCTACGCCCTTCTACTACTATAACTCTTCATCAGTGTTTTCTCCTTATGTATCGCCAAATATATACCGTGGTGCATACTATCTTCGAACCTTTTTATTTCCTGCGGCGATACCAAAGTGGTGACCCCGACGTGATTTATCAGTGTATTATTGTTCTACATATTTGGTTGCTTAATACTGTTGTTACTTAAATCAATAAACAAAACATTTTCTCGTAGTGTTTAGATAAACTGCACCGTATACTCAATCAGAGGTGTGACTGGAGTTACTAGAAGATCATTAGTATGACAGTGTTTCCCTAGTCTTATACTTTTTGAGGGTGATCAACGCTCGCGTCCGTAGGTACAACCATTAACCATCCTCCACGTGTCCCCCGGATGGTGCTAAACGAGCGTATAGCATAGATACGTTGAGCATCAGGCGGCGGCGGTCAATTAACATGATACAGGCTACAAGCCCTGAAGGAGCAAATGCCTCCAAAAAGAGTAGACTTGCCAATCCGCAATAGCCTTCATGCACAGACATCACAATAAAACGAGGCAACAGACAAGACACCATATACTCAAAACTGTTTACACTGTCAGGAGGATATATTTAAGCTCCTGGAATGGTACACTAAGGGCATTTTGTTTGCTGACGACGTTGTCATTTTTGCTGAAACTTTTCAAGACCTCAAGGCTATGTAATTTCACACAGTATCGGCCAATGTAGGCGTCAAGTATGAAAAAATCGACGTGTATATTTAGATTGCTCAATCATTGAGCCTTAAGAGAAATGTTAAGGACAAAGAAATTACGCGCTGAATTCAACTTGGGTGGGGTGCGTATGGAAAACTGTCTTATGTGCTCAGAGGTGACTTACCCAGAAGCCTAAAGCGCCAAGTCTTCGCACAATGTGTTTTTTCCGTGATGGTGTATGGTGCCGAGACATGGAAACTAATGCAGCAAGCCATACGCAAGCTACAGGTAGCACAAAGGGCTATGGAGCGGATGATGTTTTGTGTTTCTCTCCGGAACCAAATTAGAACACAGGGTTCCGGAGACTTACTGAGTTCACTACCATAGGACATGTAGTGGCCCGCAGGAAGAGGATGTGGGTAGGACCTCATTGTAGAAGGGATGATGGCAGATGGGGGGGGACAGCCGTACTAGAACACATAGAAACGTAAGCAGGCAACTAATGAGATGGAACGACTACCCAGTCAAGATGACAGGAAAACTGGGAAAGAAAAGCCCTGAAGAAAATTGTGTGCAGTAGAAAAGGCCTACTCTCGGCCTTGGGTGGCGACGGGCTGATGATGATGATAATGATACTTTTTGGAGACTATTGTATTATAATATGACGGGTAGAATGTATGTAATTATCATGTTTTCTACATTTAAAATGGATGGTGATGGTGGAAGATCTATGTGTCCATTTTCATTTAGCAGCATTTTGACTTACGGCAGGAGTCAATTAGTAATTGAGAAGTAAAATTTTCTTGTTTCTTCCGCAAACAAGATGCACTGAACTGATGACTTTTTTCTCCTTGCACTCTTGGAACTCTTTGTTATCTTGAAGTTATTTCTGTAATACTCAATTGTTTTTGTCTTTCTTTCTTTAAATATATCTTTCTCTTTATGAACTTTTAGTAAATTCTCATCATTTTTAATTCGATAATATTTTCCCATCTTCAAAAACCTAATTTACCTAGACTATGCCTAATTTACCTGACGCGCTTTTGCCAGAGAAATCAGAGGAATTAGGACCAGAGTAATTAGTTTTTCTTCATTAAAGTAAAATAACATTTAAAGTAAGTAATTTCTTAATGAAATTATTTTCTCAACTCATGACAAAACACAAAACACATTTTATGTTAGAGCTTTAGAAATCATACATGTTTAGTTAATCAATAAAACAAACCATAAAAATTAGACCATTTGCTTTACAAATGCCAGAATAGAGACTTTCATGGTAAGTAAATTATTGTTGATGCAACGTGGAGACGTGTGACCAATACGTTTACCATTCGGTAAGTGACTCCAAACAAATGCCACGCGTTGGGACAGCCCTGCCAACATATTTATTAAAATACAAGCCACGACACAACAAGCCAGAACAATTAGTAGTTCAGCGTCGGACATATTTCAAACTGAAAAGGTTACGATTCCAACTGCTTTAGTAAATCTCTACGCCGATTTTATTTTTGAAAAACTATTAAAGTATGTAATGTAAACAGTTTTTAATCGATTAACATAAAGGACATCAGGCATTCTGGTCTAAAAAAAAAAAATTGCGCGGCCAGAACTACGAATATTTCAAATAGCTAGGCTAAGTAGACCTTAAACTAGTTCTGATGAATTTAACACTGTAACTACGTTTTCTGAGTGGTTATTTAAGTTTTCATACGTAACTCATAATAATAAATAATACTTTTGATAATTCATCAGTATTTAGTTAACAATGCAGGCCGGCTAATAATACTATTATAGACATGCATATTGTGTCAGTGGCTTGATTTCGTTTTGGCCGCTCACTCACATTACAAAGCTAAACGTGTCGAAACAGGTTTTGTGCCATTCATTTGCCGCCCGACGAAACGAGACAGAGTGATAAGGGAAGAGTGAGAGAAACGATGCTCTTCTTACCTGCTGGGCTGCTATAGTTTTGTTTACGAATTATTTTTATTTAGTTATCCATTTGACGTACGTTAGATTGGACGGCTATCCCCTCGTAACAAGATTGTTGTTAACGATTGTTTATAGTTATGTCATTGTGCATTCGATGTGGTATTTCTGTGCGAAATCGCAGGAATTATGTTTGGAGTACTCGTGTACAGCAACACAATGAAATAGCACAGTTACTTATACAAGAAATACAAGACCGACAGGTAAGCTTTAACAAGTTATTAACGCAAAATAACGTAATACGAGACGTGTGTTTGTCAAAACGAAAACAGTTTCGTTGGCGCAGTGGTTAGTAGTACTGCCTACTGCGCTGAAGGTCGTGGGTTCGATTCCCACCCAGGGCAAACATTTGTGTGATGAATATAGATGTTTGCCCTGTGACCCTTGGTGTTATAATTATCTATGTATGTTTATATAACAGTCTCTGATACCTTTATTCTGAAACTATGTCTAAAGAATTAAAATATATTATTTCAGGTTAATCCAGAGAACTTCATTTGCCGCCCTTGTTGGCAAAGGGCTGAAAGAGCCTATCGGCGTCATATTCAGGAAGGCGAAGAGGCGGTCGCAGACGAAGCGGTGGAAGTAGAAGTGGTGGACGACGTAGAAGAACACCAAGATAGCGAAGAAGATGTTGACAATCATCCTGTTTCTTCGATGTTCATAGATGATTTAATTCGTGCACCAAATACATCGAGAACCTGTGTTTTTCAACATTGTAATAACGAAACTCGCCGCCGCATACCTGACAATGTTAAGGTTAGATTGATATGTCGGTACAATTATTATATACCTGAAAACGCGCGTGTTTGCACAGAACATCTCGAACAGGGTTCGTGGCACGATCTCCTTGCACAAGAAAATAATAGTCACCGCTTTACGCCTAATCAAGTTAGTGATATCGTGATGCTTTTAAAAGGGCGCGTCAACACTGATTTTATTGATTTCGACGACTATGAAAACATGGATCCGAATGAGTTCCAAACCTGGACAGGCTTAACTGCGGAACAGTTTACGGAAGTACTTAATAGTACTCCTAGTTTATCTGCACGTGCTAACAAAAAAACTATATTAGCGGCTTTGTTGAGTAAGATGAGAACTGGAGACTCAGATAAAAGATTAGCCAATATCTTCAAAACTAGTGAACGAACGTTCAGGCGTATGTTAAAAACAGCAAGGGAATCATTATTAAATGATTTTGTGCCCATCCACCTTGGCTTCGACCATATTACGCGCGCACAGGTGGTTGAAAGAAATCTTTTATTACCGAATGCGCTATTCGGTAACCCTGATGCCAATTCTGCAGAAAGAAGAGCCATAGTTGTGTGTGATGGTAGTTATATTTACTTACAAAAAAGCACAAACTACTTCTTCCAGCGAGAGTCGTACAGTCATCATAAGTATAGAAATCTCCTTAAGCCATTCCTGATAGTTTGCTGCGATGGTCATATAATAGATGTGCAGGGTCCATATGCAGCGGTAACGTCTGACGCTACTATAATGAACTCTTTATTGAATAGTGAAGACAGCGTCTTAAATTGGTTTTTTCAACCCAATGACGTGTTCATATTAGACCGTGGATTTAGAGACTCGGTGGATAACTTAGAATCCAATGGATACATTGCTCATATGCCTGCGAGCAAACATGCCAATGAAACACAACTTACGACGATACAGGCTAATAAGTCAAGGCTTATCACCATATGCCGGTGGGTAGTGGAAGTTGTGAACGGGAGGCTGAAGCGAGATTTCCGATTGCTACGATATGTATACAACAATCGGGCATTAGCCCATTTGTTCGACTATACAAGAATTGCAGCGGCATTAATTAACGCATTCCACATTGTGATCGAAGACAATGTACATGCTTCGACAATACTCAATATAATAAATGAACGATTGAACACCAGAAACCATCTATCTGAAATTGTTGAAAGATACAATTATAACAGAAGAAGAGCTCAATTCAGACTTATGTCAGCAGATATGCCAGAGTTTGAGGACTTTCCACGCTTGGAAGAAGAAGAGCTGTTTCTGTTTGCGCTCGGTATTTATCAACTGAAACAGGCTAGATGCTATTACGGCGAGCACGTTCAAGAAGATGGCTCATTTATGATAGAGCTCTTCAGAGAACCAGACCATGAGCAGTTAAGCGAATTGGAAGGAAATGATTTATGGATGATTCGCGCAAGAATTCAATCCAGACATGTACGGGCTAGGACATACTATGTTTATGTGGTCATAGATAATGCTTTAAATGGACGCGAAAGCATCAATCATTATTACTGTACATGTCATATTGGAAAGCGTACAGTCGGCTGCTGTGCACATTGCATGACAATTGTCTGGTATTTAGGCTATGCAAGACATCGACATGTAATACCACCAGCACCAGGCCTTGAAAATGTAATAATGAGAACTAATGATTAAATACAAAAAAATGTACTTTGTTGTTTTGTTTCTTATCCCCACCTAAAATCAATTATCTACATTAAAATAACTTGCAGAAGATTAAAACTTAAATACTTAACAGCTTAAAAAAATAAACGGAGTACGACGCCTTACCGCGTATCACCTCTTTCCCAGTACGGCCCCTTTCCCACTATGAACCCTTTCCCAGTACGACTCCTTTCCCAGTATTACTACTTTCCCAGTACGGCTCCTTTCTCAGTATTACTACTTTTCCAGTACGGCCCCTTTCCCAGTATAACTACTTTCCCACTTTGAACCCTTTTACTTTGCCAGTAAGACCCCTTTGAATGCATTAAGACTTTTAATCTTTTTTATAACTTAAATAACTACTTATAAAATGCAGTTACAGGGTTAAGTCCATATTTTTTTTTAGTTCTTAATATGGCCTAGCTATTGAAAATAATCCTAGGTCTGGCCGCGCAGTTTTTTTTTTTAGACCAACTATGTATGGATTTTGCCTGATGTCCTTTAACAATTGTACAGAATAGTGATGCGCGTAAATTGACATTTGGACGCGCCAGATAAATGATATTTTCAATGTTTGATGCGATATAAAAACATAACGAACGAATAAAATTTCAAATTAAATAAAGGCCATTGTAGAAAATCATTATCATGACACAATTTAATCACTAAATTTGCTAAGAAAGTTAAAAAACATATATTATCAGATGAAAAACGGCGAAAACGCTCTTATCTGATAATTGCCCACCTAGTCAGGACATGTTGTTTTATAAGTACTTAAGTTAGATAATATCTAAATAATATCAAAAAAAGCGGGTAGCACTCGCGACGATAACACGCAATTTCTGTGCGCTCATTTGTTTTTATTTATATTACTTAAATTTACAAGTTTGTTATACTAATAAATGCATTAAATAGTCGCGAAATTCACCTACACTCACTCTCACTTATTTTCCAATCACTATAAATCACCACACTATAAACACACCACTATGGAGGCCAGCGGCATGGAATCATTGGGAAACTTCTTTGAGTCCCGCATGAGGGACTATGAGAACAAGCTGCTCAACATCACTGGAGCTGTCTCAAGCCCGGATGTTGCATCACTGACCCAGGACTTCAGGAATTTCAAATCTCTGGTTTGGCAGATGTTTTCAAGAATGAAAAAGGAATTTGAGGCCATCTCTTTGGGTTTAGACAAGCATGAAATGACTTTGAGAAGAAAAGTGCTGCTTTTCCATGGTGTGGCTGAAAAGTCAAATGAGAAATTACAGGATGTTATTCATAAAATTGTTCAAGAACAGATGAAGCTCAAAGATGTTGGTAAATCTACCTTGCAGGTTTGCCACCGTCTCGGTTCTTCCAAAAACAAAACTAGACCTGTGCTCGTTCGCTTTTATAATATGGAGGACAGACATCATGTGTGGCATAACAAGACCGAGCTTAAAGGATCAGGTATCACCATCTCTGAATTCCTGACAAAGGTGAGGCATACTATTTTTACATCAGCTCGTGAGCGTTTCGGAATTAGAAATTGCTGGTCATCGGATGGTAAGATAGTCATTAACCTCCCTGACAAAACCCGCACTAAAATCGAAACTCAGACTGCTCTAGAAGAACTACTAGTAAGGTTTCCTTGTTCCACCGATAATAGCCAGCCAACTCTTGATCATGTTCAAACTGAATCAAATCTTAAGACCAGTCCACAAAGGAGAACTCGACGCCGGCATTAGATGTACGCTACATTTTATAAAGTACTCCTCAGTTATTGCCGGTACTTGTATTTTTATTTTCGTTTTAACCTGCAATTTGTAATTTCTTTTCTTATAGTATTCATTTCTTTATTCATTGTATGTTACTGACTTGATTGATTGTCATTGTCAAAAGTCAACATGACACTGTTCTTGACATCTGTCTATGATTTTTATGCTGCGGTTCAGAATTCGCTATCTACGCTATTTGCGTGCAAACCGTCGGTTCATAAATCGTAAATAGCGTGCTGGTGGTGGTTCTGAACTTAAGATATTTTCTGTTTTTTTAATTGTTTTGAGTTTTAATTTTTTTTTTTCTTTTTCCTCAATACATTTCTTTTTTTTCTTTTTTTAGTTTTTAATCTGTACAAATGTGTAAAGGTGAATTTTGCAACATAGTTAGTATTTTAAAAAGTATTTATTTATTATATTTTTATAAAAGTATTTTATAGTTACATTATATATTTACATATGGATATCGTAGATTGTTTCGACGAAAGTTTTTTTTCTTGCTCGTCTTCTAGTCACAGCTTTGTCAGTGTTGAGAGTACATCTTCTCCTCCCCGGTCATTAAATGACCAGCTTTCCTCTATCTTTACCTCTTATCCTCATAATTTTAATATAGCCCACATTAATGCCCAAAGTGTTCCCGGTCATTACTCGGATCTTCTGGCATCCTGTAGCAGCTTACCACTTGACGCACTCCTGATATCAGAATCATTCCTCAAACCCTCCCTACCTTCTACCCAGTTTCCTCTTCCAGGGTATGTACTTATACGAAACGACAGAATTGGCAAGGGCTGTGGTGGGGTTGCTATTTATCTTCGCGTAGAAATACCATACAAAATCATAAGTTCCTCTCCTTCACCGTATTCTGGATCTGCCGAACACTTAGCAATCGAAGTTACCCTTAATCACACAAAGGTGCTCCTAATGGTTTTCTATAGTCCAAATCTCACAATAGATTATTTCGATCCTTTTGAGACTTTATTGAACAATTTGTGCCCACAACATAAGCACATTTGTGTGATGGGCGATTTTAACACCTGCCTGTTAAAAAATGACCACCGTTCCCTGAAATTACATACCCTCGTTTCCTCATTAAATCTCAACATCCTACCCCTTTCTGCTACCCACCAGTCCCCTAATAACCCTCCTTCCCTACTTGATCTTATGATCGTTTCCTCACCCAATAATGTTGTCTGCCATGGGCAACTTCCTGCACCTTTTTCCTATCATGACCTCGTGTTTATGTCCTACCGTGTTCGTCCACCTAAACGTAGACCTGTGACCATGTTACTACGTAACTACAAGGGTATAAATTTGGAGGTTTTGGGGCGTGATGCAGCCAAAATTGACTGGGTTCCCGTGTACGATTCTGACAATATTGATGATAAGGTGCATTATCTCTCAAAATCAATAATTGATCTTTATAATATTCACGCACCACTCAAACGTGTCAGAATCAGGCACAACCCAGCACTTTGGCTCTCAGAATCCATAAAAGGGCTAATGGCTTCCAGAGACAAAGCTAAAAGCAGATATAGAAGAAGTCCCACTGAGCAAAATCTTGTTAGCTACAAAACACTGCGTACGCGATGCACTCGCATGTGTCGTGATGCGAAGAGGCAACACTTCTATGAAGCTTTAAATAACCGAAGTTCATCTGAGGTTTGGAGCTTCCTTAAGTCTGTTGGCGTTGGAAAGTGCTCTCCAGTGTCTGTTAAGGATCTTGATCTTAACACACTGAACAGGCATTTCTCCTTGCCCCCACTCATTCTCAACCCTGCCATCAAGACTCAGACCTTGGATGAGTTGTCGAAAACACTTTCTTCCCATAACTCTTTTAATTTCTCTGAGACCTCTGAGATGGACGTCAAAAAAGCAGTGCTGGCCATTAGTTCTGCAGCCACTGGTCATGATCAATTGTGTTCAAGAATGATAACCCCAATCCTACCTGTTTTACTTCCAGTCCTTACCCATGTTTTGAATTTTTCGATTTCCTCCTCAACATTTCCATCGGCCTGGAAGTTAGCCCATATCATTCCATTACCAAAAGTAACCAATCCCACATCCCCTACAAATTACCGTCCTATATCCATCTTACCATTCCTGTCCAAAGTTTTTGAGCACATTGTTCATGGCCAATTTTCCGCGTTTCTGTATTCCAACGATCTTCTTAGCCGATATCAGTCTGGTTTTCGTCCTGGCCACAGTACAGTTTCTGCATTAATCAACGTCACTGACGACATTCGCTGGGCTATGGAGGAAAAACAATTAACTTTGCTGGTGTTGTTGGACTTCAGCAATGCTTTTAATTCTGTGGATTTTGACGTCCTTCTCGGCATTCTCAAATCTATGAACGTCTCACTTCCCGCCCTTTCCTGGTTTGATTCATATCTTCGTGGCCGCTCTCAGCGGGTTCGCATTGATGAGAATTTATCTGATTGGTGTGATCTTGTTGCAGGCGTGCCACAGGGCGGAGTGCTCTCTCCTTTGCTTTTTTCCATCTTCATCAACTCTGTGACCCGAGTTATTTCCTCTCACTACCATTTATACGCCGATGACCTCCAAATTTATACTCAATTCCCTGCTTCTGACATCCATTCCGCTATTTCCCTCATGAATGAGAATCTCAATCGCATTGTTGCTTGGGCCAAGTCATTTGGTCTCCTATTGAACCCTGACAAAAGTCAAGCAATTGTAATAGGTAGTAAATACTTCCAAAGCCGTCTTGACCATGCAACTCTTCCTCTTATACTACTAGATGGAACTCCAATTCCTCTTACTGACTCCGTCAAAAACCTAGGTGTCCATCTTGACTCAAGTCTTAGCTGGAACACTCAAGTCAGTGAAATAAGCCGCAAGGTACATTTCTCATTTCATGCCCTTAAATCCCTCCAGTCTTTCCTTCCCATTAAAACAAAAGTAATCCTAGCCTTGACTCTGATACAGCCTATCATCGATTATGCCGATGCTTGCTACTTGGATGCTACAGAAGATATGCTTTGTAGACTGGAGCGTTTGCAAAATTTGTGCATCAGATTCATATTTGATTTAAAAAAATATGACCACGTGACCCAGTTTCGCAAGGAGCTAAACTGGCTCCCGATCCGCTACCGTAGGAACACTCGCATCCTATGCCTCCTTCACAATGTCCTTCACAATCCTAATTCCCCATCCTATTTGCGGCAGCGCTTTTCCTTTGAACATCCTGAAGACGCTGTCTGCAGAGAACACAAGAAAACCCTCCTATCCACACCCATACACTCCACTGACTTCTTCTCGTACTCCTTCACTGTACATGCTGTTCGACTGTGGAACTCACTTCCTTCAGATATTCGTGATTGTAAAACGATATCTAGTTTCAAGCGTCGAGTAAGAGAATACTATTTGTCATTAACATAATATGTTTGTATTCATTTATTTTATCTTATTGGTATGTAGATTTACTTTGTTGAAGATATGATGTCCAATGTATTTTATGTAGTATATTATGCGTATATTTTGTTAATTAATACATTTATTCTTATGTTCATACATATGTATGTATATATGTATATATATATTTATTAATATTGTATATTTATATTATATTATTGTATGTATATTTTATATGTAGTGTGTCTATGTAGTATATTTAAATATTCTACCTTCTTCGTATTTATGTACAGAAGTTGCACTCTCCTCCTCTTCATCACTCCTTTCTCAGGGCTGCTGGAAGAAATTCCTTTAAGGGATAAGCAGTACCCATTGTACTTGCATAATTTTAATTGTTTTAGTTTTTAAGTTTCCTGTATTTGTATGTACATAAATCATTAATAAATAAATAAATAAAAATCTATGTTTATTCAAAAAGTGTATCCAGCGTCCCTCATCTCAACCTTATGCTTTCTATTCTCACACGATCAACGGCAGAACCATCGATTTCAATTAAACAGATTATTTTCTCTTCGAATAATTATTTTGAATTAACAATTTATTTGAGTTTATAAATTACTTACCTTTATTTCAATCAAACTGTTACGCCACGCCATATCTACTTATAGTTTTTTTGCTTAGGTACATTAATAATCACATTGTTTGAATATCATTTACCAAGAAAAGAAGTACCTAAGTATAATATATTGTAAAGAGGTTACACATCACATTCAAGACCACAAAAATAATAATAAATATGTAATAAAAAATAAACCGGGTGTCCAGGAAACAATGGATAATCTCTGAAGGACTAATAGTAGAACTAAAGGCAAGCCTTAAAAAATAATTGATAAAAAGTATAACCTTTACACTGCTAGAAATATGGCGCTTTAAAAAAAAACTTCATATTTTTTTTACTGTGTTCATATTTTTACTCATAACGAGGTCAAATCACTTAGGGGGAGGTCCCCAAGAACCGGACACTTAAGGAATAACAGAAATTAAAAAAAAAATGCACAATAGTCTAATTTATTTAATTCCCTTTAAGAAGTTTTTAATTATATGCCTAATCAAAACACATAAATCACCAGTCTTAAATATTACTTTTGAGTGAAAGTTAACATAGCAAAAACGAGGTTTCGAAAAAGGACGGCCAGCCAATTTTTCGATCATTTTTAAACTCAAAATTATTTTAACAAATATCAAAACTAATCAAAGCTGTTCAAAGTTCCACATCAAAAATATTTCTTTAGAAATTTTACACAAATCAAAAGTTTAACACTATTTTTTGAGAAAAATACTCCAGTTAGCTATTTTATTTGGTAGTTATTCACTGATGCGGTTAATATTAATTATTTTAGCACAGAAATAATAATGGTATTAAGTTATTTGACCTCGTTATGAGTAAAAATATGAACACAGTAAAAAAAATATTAAGATTTTTTTTAAAGTGCCATATTTCTAGCAGTGTTAGGGTTATACTTTTTATCAATTATTTTTTAGGCTTGCCTTTAGTTCTACTATTAGCCCTTCAGAGTTTATCCATTGTTTCCTGGACACCGGTATATTAAAGTTAATACCTATTAATCATGAGAAGCGAAAAACTTACTAACTACATACTTAGTTAAAAAAAAACTAGATTAATACTTAAGTGTCGAAGTAACTTAAGTATTAATCTAGTATAGGTATTAAGTCGAATTTCACAATCAAAACAAAGTAAAACTATTTTTATCTACTTAATAGTGGCCGCCCGCGACTCCGTTCGCGTGGAAGTCGGTTTACCGTGGGAATGAGATGTTTTCCAGCGGTAAAAAGTACCCTATGTGTTATCCTGATGTATAACCTAAATTACTGCAAAGTTTGATCCAAATCCGTCCGGTAGTTTTTACGTGAAAGAGTAACAAACATCCATCCATACATCCATTCATACTCACAAACTTACACGTTTAAAATATTAAAGTAGGATGCTAATTTACTCATTAAATGACGTTTGTATATCCGAATAAACCAAAAGGATGGTTAAAAAAGTCCTTAGATCGACTAACTAAGGCAATTATTATATCTAAGTGTCATTATACAATACGACCGCGTCGTAAAAATGTTAACATTTAAAGCTACATTTTTTGTAGACATACATATTATGCAACGTCGTATTGTATGTATGTGTTACCGGCAATGTGTATAATCCGGTATTCTATACAATGCCTAGGTAATGTATAGAATACCTAAAACGTGCCGGTAATGTATGAAATATCATTTATTCTATACTTTGCCTAGGTATTCTATACAATACCGAATGCGCGCCCTGTAATGTATGTAATGCAGGTAAGATTATAATGAAAAACGTCAAAGAGGAACTTTATTATGGTCTATATTACACATTTATAAGTTTTTTTCTTTTTTTTTCAACTTCCGATTTGTGTTCATACCAATCACTGTTATAAATCTTTCTCGTACTTTTTTTCTTCATTTATTTTTGTCCTACCAACGGAATTCATAATAGTCGGTTGCCATATTTTTTAAAATCATAGTATCATTACTAAGGAATTTTTCGACTCATATTTTTTTGCTTTGTAACTTTTTTCTCCGAAGTAGTTGCTAATTTTTAGTAAAAATATCAGGGTTGTGGTGCTTCGCCGACCGCTGCCGCGGCACGCTCGCTTCGCTCGCTCGGCTTGCACACTGTTTGGTCACCATTCAACCTCACACTCCTCCTCGCTTCGCTCGTCGTCGTACCTATTATTTTGATTGTGACTCTTCAAACTACGGATTTGTCAAATCGTCAAATTTTTTTACACTTTCATTGGTGCATTATTTTAATTCCATCAATTTTAATTGTAGAACCTGTTTCATAATTATTATGAGCATATTATAGGTTATCATTGATAAATATAGACCAAGGTCTATTTATTTTACACATTGCCGGTGGAACAGCAGGTAATCTATACAATGCCCAGGAATTGTATACATTACCTAGGTAAAGTATTGAATTGACAATAATATTCTTTTTATTTTATACATTGCCTGGACGCCCCAGGTATTCTATACATTACCTAGGTATTGTATAGAATACCTGAATTATACAGATTGCCGGTAACATATGCATAAAAAACAACGTCGTAGTTATGTTCATTTTAATGTACTTTGTTTCTACATTTATCGCTTCGTTACAGTAAGTAATATTCATATAATGCTACGATTAATACAACATTTGGTATAGTTATAGCCGTTTGCACTAAACTTAAGAACATCCTACAACATTTATTACTACATTCGTAGTAGTTTACCCAATAATGCTACGACATCGTAAGTAGTTGAGTCAATGTATTACTACGTCGTAGTTTATACATACAAAGGAACAATCATATAATATTTTTATTTAGGGTTCCCACTTTTAACAAGTTATTTCTAGGATTTATTTTTAGGCGTTTTACGTTGTTAACATTTAGCAAAAAAAATTGTGTTTAAAGCAAACTAAATTTCATAATTTTGTTAGAGTATTGATGTTTTTTAATACTCATAATTTAGACTTAACTTTGGTCTACACCTACGTTAAAAAGCCTTAACAAAAAATACCTTAAGATACGGACACGTGATTCTATAGAGTGGAGTTAGCTATGAGCTAAGCCTACTGAGCGCTTATATTTCAATAATGGTCCGTACTAATTGTCAAACTTGGTTGGTATATGTCAATGTCAGTCGCGTTTATTTATTTATTTGCGTATTGTTTGTTTCTTGCAATTTTTTTATTGCATTTGGAACTGTAATGTACAATTATTTAACATGCTAACATATTTTAAGAAAATGTTTAAATGGGGATTATCTAAAGATCCCCCAAAAACGCAGAATCATCCATCGTTCTTGTCTAAAGCATTTCTAGGAGCTATTGAAGACGTCGTTTTTTGGGAATCAATGTGGTTTTCTTTAACCTTCGTCTTTCTTGTGAATTTGGTGTTTTTGTAAGTGATTAAAAACATAACTTTTGCTAGAACATCTGAGAATCACATTTAATGTATAATTAGTATAAGTTGTATTATAAACTTGCAATATTTCAGTAATTATTTATTCTTTTTATTTGGTATTGCGTAGTTATCAACACAATATATTTGTCTCATTTGCAGCTGTTCAATATCTGAAGTCTTTAATATTTTTCAGGGTATGTGTCTATCAACAGATAAATTTTTTAGGATTTTTATTTTCTGTGTGTGCCACAATAGCCATTATGGATGCATTTGAAACCTGGCTTAAATATAAACATAGAACTGGCTGTTTAAGGAGAATAGCTAACCATGAAGGTGAAAAACTTCAAAAGATTTTATCTTTTTTTAAATTATGGGTGCAAAAAAAATTTGCTGATTACCTATTTGTTCGAGACACTGTCCCAACAAAAGTAAGTATTTTGTGCTTATTTTTTTATAAAATAATTTTATACATAATCATATAAATCATCTATTATGTAATTTGCATTTCAGGCATTTATAATTGTAAATATAGTGTTAATGGGCTTGTTTATTATTGGGAAGTATATTAGTGGGTACATGATAATATATTTGGTGTGTATGTTCATATGCTTTAGTAAACATATAATACCACCTTTGATAAAAACAGCAAAGAAGATACAACAGCATGCAGGTATATCTTTTATTAAACAAATTGATTTTAGTTGATTTTAAGAAATTTAGACCTAGAGGTATACTCTTACAGATTCTGATGCAGAACTTGAAGGTCTAATCCCAGATGAATCTGATGTAAATATCAATCTCTTGTCAATTGAACCAGAAGCCAATGTGTATGATGAAAAGCAAAGTTTAGGTAAGATACTATGTCCTACAAAACAATAAGACAGAAATAAACAACCTTTAAACAACCATATATAAAATACCTCCTAAACCTTTTCATTAATTAGATTATTGGAAACCAGAAGATGTTCCAATTGAAGATGTTAGTGATAGCTCAGAAAGCAGCTCCATTGCTACTAATTTGTCTACAACAAACAAATTGAATACATTAGAAAAAGATGTACAAACATCAGATTCTAGTGATGATGAATATATTCCTCATGGTATGTGTTCATGCTTTTTTTATTTAAATGCATAATTTAGAGATATGCTTAATCTAAAATGTTTGCTTTTCCTTTAGATGAACCTAAAGAACAGCTAAGATCAACAGCAGAAGTTGTGTCAACTGATAATTCTTGGAGTGGTGCAGCTTATAACACTTTATGGAATATGGCTTCAGCAGTTACAAGTTTGGTACATACCACACAAGATAATAAAACTAAAAATGTGTCAAGGGCTGACTCTTCTGATGGTTTTGAATTTATTGACAAAAATGAATTAACTTAAATAAAGAGAGAAGCATAATTGAAGTAATTTATTGGTAGTAAAGTAAGTAGTAATCACATGTTACACAACATTATTTTCCAATTTGGACATCAAGTGTTGGTGCTGTTTTTTAAGTGCTTTTAACCGCACATTATTTAATGTGTTTCTGGTAACAAGCGCTTCAAGCATAGGCAGAGACATCTGAAATATAAATGTGTTATATGAAAAATAAATTTAAACTTATAAATATATGTACATTTAAATTGCTTCATAAAGTAGAATTATTATGTTAGGAATTTTCGGATTGTACTTTATTACCCTGTGATTTATTTTAGTTACCCTTTATTGAATAAAATCAAACAATCAACCTTATGTTTTTTTTTTAATACATTAATCCTACTTAAAATAATTCCTTTCCTTAGAGCTTGCATCACAAACATAAAAGAATCTTACCTTCTCAACTATATGCCCAATTGCTATAGTTCTAATGGCAGCATTGTGTTGTTTATTTATTATATCCCCTGTATCATTGTGACCTGCTTCATTATTAAATGCCTCATCCTCTTCTTCTTTGAGTATTATTGGAAGTTGGGTAAGAATCTGCAATGGTTACATTTTTGATAACATGCATATCATTGTTTTTGTAATGAGACCATCATTAAAAGACACTACACACCTCAAAATTATTTTTAAACAAAGGATCATCATTGTTAACAATCAGCATTTCAATTTCCCTTCTACTTTGTGTAGAACCCTCATTTATGGATTGAAAACATGTAATTTGTATCTGTAATAACAAGAAACAAGGTTACCAAGGTACTTTTAATTTTGTAATTTTACATATTCAAGGTACATACTGATGGTGCTTTAGTTGTCTGATCTACAAGATAAACAGCAAATATGATTCCAACAAAACTTGAGTCCATTCTTTGATACATTGATTGTGTAGCAAGATCTGCAAATTACGAAAATTACAATAAATATCAGTAATGCTTTTTCAGTTACTTTTTTTTCTTCTTTTTAACTTACCCACATGTGAAGGCCAAACTGTTATATGTGGATGAGAATGATACCAACCAACCACTCTCAATGGTCTTCCAAGTTCTGTAGCTAATTCTTCTGCCTTCATAGTGGCCTGGACCAATTGCTCTTCAGATATTTCAACTCTATCGGGTTTTTTATCCAAACGACGGAGTATGACTGAACTGACTATACTGACTACAAGACCATTGTTGTGTACCTAAATTAGATTTTAATTAATATTTTTTTTATAAGAATGTTTAGAAATTTTATATGCACTATTTAGCAGAACTAATAGACTGACCTCGCCAATGAGTAGTCCCATTATTTCTTCTTTTTCTGTAGATAAAGCATGTTGCGTACAGACTAATGCTACATCTGTAGACAATATTACCGAATTCAACATATTAAATACTAACAACAAACACTTTTTAATTAAATATATCAATCAACAATAACAAATAGGACACGGCAAAAGTTGTTTGCTTTTCCTGACACTGTCAAGTGTCAGTGTCATACGAACGAACATACGAACATACCTACGTATCAGATAGGTAGGAATCTTCATACATACAGCCCGTTTCAATCAATTTGAATGGCAAGTTTGAATAACACATTTGCATAGAGATGGAGCCACAGAGTACATTTTATATATTATAGATGGAGCCACCAATGGCTCAACTTTACCTGTGACTTTACTATTATAAAGTTGAGCTGTTGTGTTGGTTGCGTTCTCCGTTCAATCGTCCGAGTTTGTTGAATGTTCAATCATCTGTGAGACCTCTGTCTGTGTAAATTGTATTGGAGTAAGTAAAGTATTGAAATAAATGTAAATGATTATTGTGTTTACTTATTTGCTTACGTAAATAAGTTGTTACTGTGAAAAAGTGAGTGATGTGCTTTGCTTGCTTTACTTACTTTCTATATTTTGTTCTTTTGGCGGACGAAGTCAAGCAGGGTAAAAGGTGCTAAGTGCCTTGGATATTATAAATTGTGTTATTATCGATGATGGGAAAATTGTGACAAAAACAATTTGCGAGTGGAGCTCTTGACAAGACAGGAAGAAGATCGGTTTATCCAGATGTCAACAATAATAATTGATAAGCTCAATACTGTAGAAGGAGCTCGTCCATATCGATGTCCTGAATATGCATCTAAAATATCGGCGAACCTTCACCATTTTAAAAGAGATGGAAGATTCTGTGACATAGATCTTAAATCTGGAGATTGCACAGTCAAGGTAAATATCTTTATTTCTATTGCAGTTGACCAATGTTGGTATGAATGCATGTCTCAGTTTATTAACAACTCAATTTTCGGTTACAGGCCCACAAAGTAGTACTTGCTGCCAGCTGTGCGTACTTTGATGCCATGTTCAGCATAGGGTTAGAGGAAAGCCAGAAAACTCATGTATCATTGCCAGGGGTGCCTCCAGACATTTTACCCATTATAATAGATTTTATTTATACTGGTAAATATGTAATTAGTATATGTATTTGATATTTCCTTATTGTTTATTTAATTATATCGATAATTTTGTTTTTTTGTGGTGTATTTCAGGGGAAGTAATAATAGATAAAACAACAGTTCAGCATTTACTAATTGCAGCAGACATGCTCCAGCTTCGAGAACTGGTTACTGGATGTAGTGAGTTTTTAAGAAGAGAGTTACATCCTTCAAATGCTTTAGGAATATTTAGGTACGAAAAAAAATAGCACAAGTTGTGTTACACATTAGTACATGTATTTATGTTTTTTTTTTCATAATTTTGTAGGTTTGCTGAAGCCCATAATAGTTCAGAACTAGCAGAGCATGCGTTAGAACATGCACAAGCCAATTGGAACACTGTAGCAATTGGGGATGAACTATTAGATCTGCCTTTACCTCAATTGATTACACTGTTGTCATCAGAACAATTGAAAGTAGATAATGAAGCTCAGGTACAATTTAATCCACTATAAAAAGGTATAACTAACTAAACTAGTTAACAAGATTAGTATTTTTTTTAGGTTTTGTATCCTGCACTTAGGTGGTTAGAACACGATCCAGCTAACAGGAGAAGACACTGTTTTGAAGTTTTAAGTCACATAAGATTACCTCTCATTTCACCGCAAGTTTTGAATGATGCTATTAAGAATGTTCAAGATCCATCCATAGCTGTGGCACTTAAGACAATCCGTGTTGACATGGTAATTTCCTTATTCTTTATTAATTACTTATACTACTGATTTTCGCTCGCAGCTTCTTATTTATCTTAGAAAAATTTAGATATTATCTACTCTAATCTACGGTCTCTTCATACTACATAAATAAAGCAGTTGCTGTTTTTTATAGTATGGTTATCCACTAACTTCTCTTAGGTCTTTATTGCGATTGTTACCTTTTTTGGGTATATTTTAAATTTAATAAGGGCTAACATATAAATAAGTACAGGTCATTTAAAAAAAAACGCTAAAAAGTTTTGTGAATCAAATTGTAAAATATTGTAAAATACCATTGTAAAATGTGCACGAGTCACCAGTAAGTACCCTCTAATTGCAAGTCATAAAAATGGCATGTGTGAATAAATCACAACTGAATTTCCTGTAAAAATTAGCTATTAATTTACATTAACAGGGTATTTGTTACTTGTGTATCATTTCAGGTCATAATCTGTCTTTAGCACAAAAACTTTCACCTTTATAATAGTAGAAAGTAGAATAATTTAGTTATTATACCGCATACACCTAATATCTCAAAAATACTTTCTTTTGGTAATAATAGATTTTTTATATTAAACTGCGAACTGAAAGAATGAGAACCTTCTCCTGTGTATCAGAAACTTTCAATTTAGCATATACTATTGCAGAAAACCCGTCGTGGTGCGTTGGTGCCGCTGGGCGTGGAGCCCCGGAAGCGCGCGCGCCGCATGCTCATCCTCGTGGGCGGGTCCTGCCACGACAACGCCGTGCAGCCGCAGCTCACCAACGACAATATACTCTCTACCGTCCTCAAGTTCGATCTCCACAAACAGTTAGTTTTATTTACTTAAGAGGTTGTGGTGCTTTCGCCTGTTGCAAGAATTTAGCCTTTAGTTAAAATTCAGAACAGCAGCGTTTTTTTTTTATTGTAAAGATTCTATTCATCCAGCAAAGAAAATTTACCAACTTGCACTGAGACATGGATACGGCTCTCTCGCTATCCAAGAAGGGCTGTGCAAAACAGAAGAAATTGTATAAGTGTTATTATAAAAAACAACACAACTTTTGACTCCTGTTATTGATATAAGTTGTTTGTTTTCCAGGGTGTGGGAGGAATTAGCCCCAATGAACATAGCAAGGATGCAGCCCGGCGTGGCGACGCTTGGTGGACGCATTTACGCTGTAGGCGGGGAACAGGGCAGTCAAATATTAGCCAACGGCGAAGTTTACGATCCACAGGTACGTATAATTACTGACTTGGAACTGTGGAATTAGTAAATAATCACTTTTGAAATAGTATCACTTTTGAACATAACAAAAATATCAGGCTAACCATAACTCCGGACAAAGACTGTGGAAGTTAATGCGTATATGAAAGGCTTTTAGGTAAAATTGCGAAAAGTTTAAGAGATGAGTTTTCCCAGAAGCAAGACAAAGCTATTTAATTTCCTCCTGTAAACCTCATTGAAATCTTTTGCGAGATCTATTTAATATGAGAGTCAGAATGGCGGGTGTACCGTAACAGATTTGAACGAGTCATATGTCAAACTTTAGTACCTGGGATGTACTATTTGGTACCTATCAAAGAAATTGGCGTACCTCTTTAAGAGCAGAGATATAACCAAAAGCGAGTACACCCGCCACATTGACTGTCAGAATGGCGGGTGTATCTCCAGTTCTCGGTTATAGACATGTTGATGACTTATTTTAAGTATACCAAATTTTAGTACCTTTGGTGTACCTAACATAAAAGAGCACCACATCTCAAAATATTGCTTGATTCCAAAGGAATCCAGGATTTTGGTTTTATGATACTTTGTAGCGACATAGATGGCGCTTATCGTCGTAAACATTCTTCCCGGCGGTCCGCATTTACACATATGATGCCTAAATACAGGGCCTCAAGTCTGAAATTTTAAGTAAGGGTACCTTTTTATTGTCTATAATGAAGTGCTTCTCGATCTATACTAATATTATAAAGCTGAAGAGTTTGTTTGTTTTTTTGTTTGAACGCGCTAATCTCAGGAACTACTGGTTCGAATTTAAAAATTATTTTTGTGTTGAATAGACCATTAATCGAAGGCTATATAACAACACGCTGCAACTATTAGGAGCGAAGAAATAATGGAAAATGTGAAAAAAACGGGGAAAATTATTCATCCTTGAGTTGCGTGCGCTGCCAAAACGGTTCTAGAAACCTAAAATATATGTATGAAAGAATTAAGGGAACTTTTTACCGCGGGAAATTTTATCAAGGTCGCCAATTCGAATCTCATTTGTTCAAATCACTAATGAACACAATGGGTATCAACAAGACTAGAACTACGCCCTACCATCCGCAGTGCAATGGAATTGTTGAACGTTGGCATCGATCACTCAAGCAGTCACTGAAGGCACGCCTAGAAAACAAGCAAAACTGGGACGAAGAACTACCTACGGTGCTACTAGGACTACGCGCCGCACTTCGCAACGACTCCGGAACCAGTGCCGCCGAACTCACCTATGGCTACAACCTACGTCTACCAGCAGATTTCTTCGATCCGGTACCTACGCACAAGATCGACGAAACTACCTATGTTCAACAATTACGCTCAACAATCAACTCACTCAAGCCATCCATACCTACAAGTCCGCATAGCAACAACAGAAGTATATTCATCCACCCGTCACTTCGAACCTGCAACTTCGTATTTGTACGAGTCGACGCAACTAAAAAACCACTGCAATAACCGTATGAAGGACCCTACAAAGTACTCAGCCGCAATGGGAAAACGTTCGAACTGCAATTGGAAGATAGAAGATCTACCATCTCCATCGACCGCCTCAAGCCCGCTTTTACTACCGACGACGCGCCGAACAGCCAGAACGAGCCTACACCGCCACGTTTGTTATCACCTACGCCTACAACGCAACCGATAGCAAACACAACGCAAGATGAAAGGACAACACGCCGAGGCCGTCAAATACGCTTACCGGTTCGCTTCGCTTGAGGGGGAGCACTGTAGCTACCTACCTACACAACTACAGAACAGTACCTACTTCAAGAGGATATTTACAAAGTCAAGAGGATACTTACGAGTTCAAGATACCAAGATACTTACTGGATTACCATTACCATATACCACCACCGTTACCATTACCAGAAGAAATACCAAGATACCATTACCACACTACAAGATATTGAGTGTATAACTGATTTAAGAAGCATATTATAGAGTTCGTATGAAACAACGAGGGAGAAGCATATCAGTGTTCGTCGAAACAACAAGCAGTCTTGAAAAAGACTTTTGGTCGAGCCCTGAAAAGGACTGTTGAATATGCAGCCGTCGGCACACACATCTTCAGTCACCTAGTTGATGGATTAATGGATTCGCAACACGCAACACGGAGCGCAACGCGGAGCACGCAGCACACGTCCTCTCTCTTCGGCGGCCGGCGGCGGAAAGGACGAACGTCACTCTCGCGCGGCTATTTACGTGAACACCGCCGCGCGCGCAACGAGAGCATCGATTAAGATGCAATTTAATAAATCGGCCTATTGACTAGTGTTTCTCGATTTTGATGAGTAATAATAATTATGTTTCATTTTTGTATATAAAGCGCACATTTTTGTTAATAAAATCATTCCAGTATTACCTTCTGAAGGAGTTTCAATTAATAGGAAACCTACCTCCAAATGCCGAAAAACAAAATTTTGCCGCAAAACTACTAAAAAATCCAAATTTTAATGATATTCGCTTATATTTCATCGACAAGCACTTCATTATAGACAATAAAAAGGTCCCCTTACTTAAAATATCAGACTTGAGGCCCCGTACTTAGGCGTCATATGTGTAAATGCGGACCGCCGGGAAGAATGTTTACGACGATAAGCGCCATCTATGTCGCTACAATGTATCTAAAACCAAGATCTTGGATTCCTTTGGAATCAAGCTATATTTTGAGATGTGGTGCTCTTTTATGTAAGGTACACCAAAGGTACTAAAATTTGGTATACTTAAAATAAGTCATCAACATGTCTATAACCGAGAACTGGAGATACACCCGCCATTCTGACAGTCAATGTGGCGGGTGTACTCGCTTTTGGTTATATCTCTGTTCTTAAAGAGGTACGCCAATTTCTTTGATAGGTACCAAATAGTACATCCCAGGTACTAAAGTTTGACATATGACTCGTTCAAATCTGTTACGGTACACCCGCCATTCTGACTCTCATTATTTAATTATATGCAAATTTCACTCGTTAATAGTTAAGGATACTTCCCCATTGCTGTATTAACAATAAAAATCGTCTCCAATCGTATTTTGGCTTTATTAGAGCTTACAATTATTCAAAGTATGTTACGAACTGCATTATCATTGCATATAGACGGTCAGAGTATTATTCCCGAAGTTATAAACACCTTTGACACTTACGTATAGACGGACAAGTGGTCCGAGATCGCCCCGATGAAGGAGGCCCGCTGCGAGTTCGGTCTGGCGGCGTGGGGCGGCGCGCTGTACGCGTTCGGCGGCTGGGTGGGCGCGGACATGGGCGCCTCCGTGGAGATGTACGACCCCGTGGCCGACCAGTGGACCGCCGCGGGGAGGATGCCCGAGCCGAGGTTCGGCATGGGCGTCGTGCAGTATGAGGGTAAGGGATTAAGTATGAAGAAGTTACTAAAACTGTCTCTATTTAACAATACTGTCGCTACTCAGTGTCATGCTTTTAAGAACAACTCAAAACCGAACTTAACCCATAGTGGGTTTGCATCGTCCCGACCTTACGGTCTTTACTATAATAATAGGGGGCTCGTGCTTGGAGCTATTCCGACGAAGTCCGGTAGGAACGATGATTTCTAGAGTTGCCGCCAATAGTGGTTATAGCGAATAGTCGAATACCGATTAATCGCCATTCACTTTGGCGAATAGTCGAATAACTCGACATTACTATTCGACATTAAAAAAATCATTAAACACATTAAAAATATTTCTAATCTCTTCTAAGGTTGTGAGAAAAGAAAACAATAAAGTTAAAGAAATCTGTTTCATGTTATACACACCTAAATATAGGAAGCAAATTTAATTTCCCATTTTTAAATGCTAGCAAGTGGCAACCCTTTTCTTGTACATAGTTTACGGGGAACAACTCGTTTGGTACAGCACAGCCACATATTACAGATAATAATTGATATTGTGTATTGTTTTATTATGGAAACTAATTACAAGAAAAATTATTTCTAACTCATTAGTTTTTTTGTTCATTAAAATTTTATTTTAGACGACTTTTCGCCGAATGCCGAATAATACTATAGTCCGTTCGCGTTAAGAAAATAGTGACAACTACAGGATAAGGATAAATAAAAAATTCATAGTGGAGTAAAAGTAAAGAAAAATAATAATTTTATAAACAGTATTTTCGGACAAACCGCATGCACTTGCTGTTTCTATGACTATGCTCTCCACAGTTGCATTTAAATCACACAATTTAAAGAACTTATAAACATTGTAAATTATGCGTCTCACTCCACTGTGGATTATTAATCCACTTTTATTCTTTGGAATTGGTGAAGTAATCATTTTCAAAATTTATTGTTGGACGAGTCACGCAAAATACACAAAAGTTTTGTTCGAAGGTCAGACTTCAACTGGTCACTGTGAACTCGACTTTTTAATTTCTAGCATTTTAATTGGCTGAGGGGCGTGGCCAGGCTGACTGACAACGATCACTATTTTCTTAACGCGAATGGACTATAGCTATTATTCGGTATTCGACGAATATAAAAAAAATGACGAGTAATGCCGAATACCGAATAATAGCGAGTAGGTATTCGCGGCAACTGTAATGATTTCTTTCCCAACTGTTATCGGACACATAACTCTAAATGCCGAAATGTCGGAAAAACAAAAATAATTTAATAAGGGCTGATTTTTCAATAGTCAGATAAATGCTAACTGACTGATAAGAGGAATGTTTTCATTGTCACTTCATACATGTCAAGTATTTATGTTCGACGTGGAACAAAAACATACTGATTATATGACGACCTCTGTGGCGCAGCGGTAACTTTACCGGACTGTAAAGCGGATGGTTCCGGGTTCGATCCCCGGGTCGGGCCAATTTCGTCAAAATGATTTTTCGACATTGGCTCGTGTCTGGGTGTAACTAGGTTCTCCCCTAGTCCATTGTGTGGTACCTGTAACACAAGCGCTTAATGCGCTTACCATAGGGCCACATAATTAGTGTGTTAGTCTGGAGATTTATTATTATTATTATTATTATTTTCTGTCATAGAATTTATCTGACTATTGAAAAACCGGCCCTCAAACGCGTAAAAACCAGTTAAAATGAGTTTAATTGCACAAATCTCATCTTATAAATGGTAGTTGTGGAAAATGTGAGTAGGGTTAGCTTACGGGTCGACGACATTTCATTGGCCAATTGGCCAAGGTGTCCGAGTTTTTTGTGTCCGAAATGTCGTCGACCCTAGCTTACTTTACTTTCCACATATTTGGCCCCCTCTGAGTCCAACCCGTGCCTCGCAGGGCTGATCTACGTGGTGGGCGGCTGCACGCACGCGTGGCGGCACACGCGCGACCTGCTGGTGTACAACCCGGCGGCGCGCGCGTGGCGCTCGCTGGCGCCCATGCGGCACGCGCGCTCGCAGGCCGCCGCGGCCGTGCTCGACCACCACCTGTACGTGGTGGGCGGCAACGCGCCGCGCCGCGCCGTGCTCAGCAACGTGGAGCGGTACAGCTTCCAGGACGTGAGTAGATAAAGATGCAGGTTCAAGGACGTGAGTAGATAGAACTGTGGAGAGAGACAGCTTCCAGGACGTGAGTAGAGGGAGACAACTTCCAGGACGTGAGTAGAGGGGGATAGCTTCCAGGACGTGAGTAGATAAAGATGCAGGTTCCAGGACGTGAGTAGATAGAACTGTGGAGAGAGACAGGTTCCAAGACGTGAGTGGATAGAAATACAGGGTCCAGGACGTGAGTAGACGGAGATACAGGTTCCAGGACGTGAGTAGACAGAACAGTGGAGAGAGACAGCTTCCAGGACGTGAGTAGACGGAACCGCGGAGAGAGACGGCTTCCAGGACGTGAGTAGACGGAACCGCGGAGAGAGACGGCTTCCAGGACGTGAGTAGACGGAACCGCGGAGAGAGACAGCTTCCAGGACGTGAGTAGACGGAACCGCGGAGAGAGACAGCTTCCAGGACGTGAGTAGACGGAACCGCGGAGAGAGACAGCTTCCAGGACGTGAGTAGACGGAACCGCGGAGAGAGACGGCTTCCAGGACGTGAGTAGACGGAACCGCGGAGAGAGACAGCTTCCAGGACGTGAGTAGACGGAACCGCGGAGAGAGACAGCTTCCAGGACGTGAGTAGACGGAACCGCGGAGAGAGACGGCTTCCAGGACGTGAGTAGACGGAACCGCGGAGAGAGACAGCTTCCAGGACGTGAGTAGACGGAACCGCGGAGAGAGACAGCTTCCAGGACGTGAGTAGACGGAACCGCGGAGAGAGACAGCTTCCAGGACGTAAGTAGATATAGAGAGTCAGCTTCCAGGACGTGAGTAGACAGAGATACAGCTTCCAGGACGTGAGTAGGCAATTATATACAGCTTCTAGAATGCGCTTGATAATGAGTGCATTTACAGTCCGGCCACCGAGAGAATGCGTTTCTGACACATTGTGTTTGAAATAACGAGGTAACTTTGAAAGGCCGTCTACTAAATAAACGAAAAAAAGACGTCTATTTTGACCCTACAAACAAATAATAAGTAATAAAATGATATTAATTCACACTGATTTTAAATTTTATAACTGAGGGCTTACTGTAAGGGTAATAATTACTGATAAAATATATATTTTTAAAAATATAAACAACACTACTTCTTAACAGTACAAGGTTATGTACTTATGATATTTTCGTAGGGATGTGCTAAAAATATCAGTCAATTTTAAAGTTATCAATCAATTGCTAATAAAAAAGCAGAATTAGTAGCTGGGTTATAAAAACATGATATCGACGTAAAATATGGACATGCTTTAAGCAGAATTATTGCGGTTAGTGAAAGAAAATAAATCGGCAAATGTTCGATATGAAATAGATGAATTGGCTCTGCAGTACGGTCATCGGGTGCTGAGACTTATACCATATCACTGCCAAAACAATGCTATTGAGTTTCGTTTGTAAAAAGGCAGCAGTTGGATTTTCTTGCTAGTTCTTTTCCACCTTGGGCTTAGCTTCAAAATTAACGTTATACAAGTATCTTTAATCTAATTATTTACGTAACTACAATAAAACAATATTGTTTCGATTTTGTTTTTTTTTATTTCACCTAGAAATTTTAACTCGTAACAACATAAAACAATTTTTATATTATAAGTAAATAAAATATAAATAAGATAAAAAAGTTTTTTTTCTAATGTTGATTGAAAAATTATTTATCAATGTTGTTGTTTACCCCAACACTAATGGTATGTGTCACAAACGCATTCTCTCGGTGGCCAGACTGTACCTTGTTTAGTGAATTTTACCTAAATTTATAACAAAAGGAACTTTCACAAATTTTGGCCAAAATTCCATGCACAAATCGGCTAAAATGACCCCATCGCGAATCCTGTGGGCGTGGAGCACTAGACAACGGTGTAACGACAAGATAGGGCGGACACTAAGCTGTCTGTGCATGCGTTGCAGGAGACGTGGTCGGAGGTGGCGAGCATGGAGTGCGCGCGCGCGGGCTGCGGCGCCGGCGCGGGCGAGGGGCTGGTGCTGGCGGCCGGCGGCGACTCCGAGAGCCCCGACCGCGCCTTCTACCGCGCGCGCACGGCGCTGGCCTCCGCCGAGCTCTACGACCCCAGCACGGACTCGTGGCGCCCCGCGCCGCCGCTGCCGCACTCGCGCACCGAGGCCGGCGCCACGCTGCTATGACACCCCGCCTGATGCAACCGCTAGGGCGTCAACGTTAATACGCACCTCCAAATATACGTAAGCCAAACGTGTGTTCTAGATATAATGGTAAAAACTAATCAATTCCATCTAGATAACTCAACGTTTTCCCGAGTTGGCACATCTCTTACCCCTGAGAACATAGTAGAGAAAAAAACGATGAAATCTAATGCCGGATGAGCCCGTCATTTAACGTCGTAGCAAGCGGACCAATCGTGCCAAAATCAACATTCTACACTTGAATAGAAATTCTAGTGACTTCTCCATAATGACTTACTTAAATAAGCGCTTGTTTATGTTATAATACTACCAAAATTTCGCACACTTGTACTGTTAGCGTTTAGGAAGAGCCGCACAGTAGCTAAATGTTATATTTATTGTTATATGCTTAGAACCAAATTGAAATACCTACTCATTAAGTTATACAAAAATATGTAACAAAATACACATTATTATTATTATTATTTACAATAAGAGTTCAACATTATAATTAATTTAATTTCTAAGACTAACAATGCACTAAGCGGCTATTGAGTAATTTACTCATCCGCCTATCTAGGCGTACTACTACCGTATTTTCGGCCTATAGAAGTGATATCCTAGGACAGGTTACCTATCTTAATCCCGAATTTAATATTCTGAATATCATAATCCAAAAACGTTTGGACATTTTTCCATAATCCCGTTTTTTAATAGTTTGCCATTTAATCGCAACTCCGAATTTTATTTGACCATATATTCATTTGTATGAAGTTTTAGAATGAGAGGAATGAGTCCCAGACACCGAAATCTAGGCTTGGTCTTTACATGTCTTTCAAAAGCACTATCCACCTTTTTCGGGGTTTTAAGATTCGAGTAACTTCGAGGTTTCTTACATTGAATTAAATCAGCACCTGTCCTTGCCCTTATGATGTTAATATTTTTGAACGTGACGGTACCGCTATCCTACGTCTTGGTGGCCAGAGTATGCCAAAACATATATTATGTTAATACCTACAAACAAATCTTGTCTTGTACTCGCATGATTGGATTTTCCGGTAAATTAAACTGTTAACCGTCGCTAATACCATTGTGCCTTGATGGGAGGAAGAATACTCAACATTACATTCATTGTAAGAGCATCTAACATACTTATGAAATCTACAAATCTTTATAAGTTTTACTTTTGTTTAGTGAGATAATATAAACTGAAAATTAAAACAAAATACTGACTCTTTTTACAAACATATTTTATTCAAAATAGGTTAAATAGATATGTGTTGTGGTTGGTAGTCGTCGTAATTATAGTTTAATGCATAATAAATAAATCCGTTTTGTGCAAATGTATAGATGTGATTTACGGACATACCAAGTTACAATTCCTATTGAATGCATTTATTTTATACTAGTAGAACATTCAAAGATTTATTTCATATGCAGATATCTTTAACCCGTAATTCAGATTAAGAAATTGGCGTAGTTAATAATTTACCTTAAGGTTCGACACACCTTTCCCCCAAAATGTTTGCCTCAAAAAATTATAAAAACAGATGATACATTGTACCTCTTGTCGGTATTTTCGAAACTGTATTTTTTTACTTTTTGTATTCTATGTCATTCACTTATGAAAATGAATTTCTTCCTGCAATGTTTCTATGTTGCGAAACTGTTATTTGGTGATATTAGACTAATTTAGGTTGTAAGTGAAATTATATTATTATTTTAATAAATCTGACTGCTTTATATTTTGGTGTTTTTTTGGAGATATTAGAGTGTTAGTGCTGGGAATTTGGCTTTTTTAATGTTGATGATATCGTTAACGAGTTGTAGGCGACCGACGAGTCCTTCGAAGAGTGAGGCGGGTCGGTCGGGCCGATGTTGCTCTGTGCCTTTAGCCTCGGCTACTACCCACTCCGCGAACCGACACGCACGGTACAAATGCTTAGATTCCTGCAATTAACCGCTGACATATCATCACAGCCAAAAGTAAAGTCGCTATATGTGTGTGTTTTGATGTTTATTCATTATATCAACAATTTAACAGAATTAAATGCAATTTTCGACATCTTGTAGGTAATTTTTTCACTTCAATTTTAAATACAGAAAAATTTAGATACATTTTATTAATATAACCAAATTCAATGTTTCACACCATTGCGAAGCATGGTCAAATGATTAGTAATATATTTATTTAAAAATACAACCCGCCACCGCGATAATAATTGATCAGGCTGTGTTGTGAGAGGTAATGCTTGCAATTAATAATTCATACTTGAGATATGTGACAAACCTTAGTAGCTTGATAAAGTTGGATAAACGCATAAGCGTTCCCACTGACTCCATGGCAGATGCTGTAACCCTTAGTGCACAATCCACGCTGCCAGATCACTTCCCCGCAATCTAAGGCGATGTAGAAGTACCTCCGATCGTCGAATACCTGCAAAAACCTCGAACTGCAGTAATAGTAATATGAACTAAGTACCAATATTTAAAATACAATTAGATAGATACCTGAGATGCTAAAAGGCACAGCGGAACGAATCCAGGTGCGCCATGACACCATTGAACTAATCTATCGCCAGACGAACTACCCAGGGAAGATGGAAAATTGAGACTAGGGAAGCGTTGGTCTAACAACCAGTCTAGAGTTGGTCTGATGAGAGTTTGCATTTCTGTAGGCTTGATGTATGATTTAACCTAAAAAAAATTTTTTTTTAAAGAAAATACGTAATAGTTAGTACCTACGTAGTAGTATTATCTTGAGTGAACACCATAAATACCTGAAGAAGCATGTACAAAATTCCTGCTATTCCATGGGCAGCTCCTAAGTATATTTTATCATGCCATTCCCATAATAATGGACTCGTAGATTTTTTTTTCATGGCCAAATCCTTCCCAGATTTTATGATAGCATTTACTACCTAAAATTTTATGTCATATTTTTATTATCAATTTAAGAAGAGTCGGATTGGTTTAATGATAGCAATACCTTTTGGATATGACTATCGGGAATAACACTCCCATCTGTATGGCTATTAACATATTTTAGGGCATATAGATATCCAGACTTTCCATATAAAACTTCGTCAGGGGATGCATCTAATAGTTTAATCAACGACATTAATCTGCAATGATTGATACAGGAATCCAAAGTTAATTCACAGATAAAATCGTAAAAGGTACAATCGACGCGTCTGTCTGGTTAAATACATTTTGTTGAAAAAAAATAAAAAACATGATACCATCGTGCTACAATGATTTTTTTAGTTAACGTATCGATACCAAACGGATTTTAAAAATTCTTGTGATCAATTTCGATACTTTTACGTTCGCTAGAGGCACCGACCGCCGTCTTAATTTTATACATTTCATTTTATACATTTTGATAGTAATTTGTGATCTATACAGTTCAAATCTAAGAACAAAATGTTTCCCATTACACAGGCTATACATGTTTAGAACGGTACTCCGATCACTAACTTACCATGTAGGTAGGTACTTACTGGTTTAAAGGTTTTTGTATTATTTTTTTGTTTCTTTTTTCGTCCAATTTTTTTTGCGATGAAGCAAATATATTTTGGGTAAATTATAAATTAGTTTATAACCGAAAACCGTAACTTTGTTTTTAATTCGCAATCAATTATAGGTAATTTAAACCGGCCAAGTGTGAATCAAAGGATGGCCTTTACACTTTACAGCATCACTGGGCGCTCAGACAGTAGATAAATTTATTTTTCTTTTTAAAAGTAATAATAATAAACTGCCTATCAATGTCCCATAGTTGAGCACAGGCCTCCTTCTCGGATAGCGAGAGGGTTTAAGCCGTAATCCACCACGCTGGCTCATGTAATATTCATTTAAAGTCAAAACTTTTTGGTATGTGCCAAGCAATTCCCTTGCGCAGTCAGAAAGTCACCACAATTTATTACTCCCAAAATATCTTTCTACCTTATTTTTACCATTTTAGGTGATGAAATTTTTATCGAAAATAAGGATCAAGTCTTTCATGAATGCTGTAAAAGAATTTTTATTTAAAGTAGATTGGACCAAAGAACCACATCCAATACAAACTTTGCCCCCCTTTTTCATCCCCTTAGGGTGGAACTTTGGCAAAATCCATTCTAATCAGATGCTTTTGTCAAACAAGGAACACACCCTCCGAGTTTCAGGCACAATCAGTGGTTTAGGCAGTGCGTTGATCCATGAGCCAGTGATTCAGGACAAAGGCTTATAATAGATAACTACATTTTTTATGAATATTTCAAGCATCTACAAGTTATTGTTATTATGATCAAGAGAAAATGCAAAAAAATCATGATTGTCTCATGGGAGCCATAATTTTTTTAATTTATTTTGTTTTTAGAAATTTATTTAGTATGATACAAAGTATAATTTTATATATCAAGTATAATTTTATAAAAGTAACTTGTAATGTTTACCTCTGGGCCAAAGTCTTGTATTCAGGCAAATGTTTTGGAGCTTTTGAACCAAGTTTATATGATATTACAGTAGCTATGGCTAAAGGACCAGCATCACCACATAGAAATGTAATTCTCTTTTCCTTAAGGTGTTTCAAATCTATGTACTGCAATGCTTCCTAGACAAAAATAAGAAACAAAAAAAATCTAAGTCAGATGAGTCAAAATTATAAAAAAGTTGGTGTTTTATGTTTTAAAACTCACCCAACAAAGCGCTTAAATTTTTAAAGCACATTACTTATATAAATCTTTTCATTACCTAGGTAAGTTATGTAAAACCATATTGTTAACCAAACCATTAACAAATAAGTTCCCACCTAAGTTAGTTTACTTTTATGTCTGAAGGCTGTAAAACAATAAAGTATGTATTTCTTAAGTTACCTCTAGATATTTGGTATTTGGGTTTTCCTCTTGAAGAGCCAAACTTAAATAATAGTACGCTAAGCCTGCTGATCCTGTGTATACTGTTGAATCATAAAAAATATCTTCATGCAATTTGGTTCTTAAGAGAGTTAACTTTGTACATGAATATTCTTGTAGCTTTCTGCAGAACTCTTCTGATAACTAAAAATAATTTGCTTTATTTAATAGGTAGAAAGATAGATTTTAAAAATTATTTCCATAATGTTGCATTTACGAACTTCTTGCCCAGCAGCATTGAGAACTGTAACATGTGTTGAATCTTCTAAATTATAATCTACGTATTCGTTAACAAAGTGGATTATATTAGTCATTATAAAAATTCAAAATGCCAACAAAGAATTCAAACTTCTAAGCACTTTTTTTCATTTTACAATTTTCACAGTAGCCGTGCGTGTATTTGAAATATAGTTTGTTTGTTATTGTCAAAGAGTCAGGGTTGCCACACGTAATTTTCAAATTTTCGCCAGATTCAATAATTTTTTTCGCCAAAATGATACATTTTAGAAAAAAAAACGCCAATCTTCATTTAAAAGAAAAAAACAAAGGTTTTGTCTTTTTTTGTAGATATTCTTTCCTTGGTCATAAAGTAAAGAATATTTTTATTGTGTTTTGATGGTTGTTTTTCCTTTTATCCATTTTTTTACCCTATTTGCCCATAATCATTCAAAATGATCTGTTCATTTTTAATTTATTCTTGAAACCATCAATAATTTCAATTGTAAGAACGTCTTAATTTAACTTAATTACTTGGAAAATGTGTTGCCAACCTCGAATATAGAAATATAGTCATAATCGCCAAAAAATCGCTTGTCAAATTTAATTTCGCCAACTTTTTCGCCAAGGAATTGTTATCGCCAAAATCTCGCCAGGGTCATAATTTTTCGCCAAAATGGCGGAAAAAATCCCCAATTTGGCAACTCTGCAAAGAGTATAGAAACTACGTTATTCCTTGCGTTCCGTAAATCGCTTACAGAACTGTGAGCGCTCAAATCGCTTACAACCGTTCCGATTACTTTTAGCGCGATATTGACAGTTATTGCGTCAATTTAAGTTTTGACAGTGCTTACGCCGACCATACTCCAAAGTGTTGGTTCTCTGAGCGCAATGTTTATGACGTCATCGTTCTCACCCATGGTCGACAATGGACGCGCTCTCGTGTGCAGGATTTTTTTTTATTATCGTTTTTACAGGCCTGGATTCCAGCCCTTTTAGCCTTTTGTGAAGGAAGGAAGGAAGTGAACGGCGAACGGACGTTGCACAGAGCACAGACCAAGGGTAGAGAGAGAAAGAGATTTTTATTATGTTGCGTGACAGTTCGTTACTTCTATTCTCTAATGTCATTAATTAGATGCGCAAATGGCCCCGATTCCGAAAACACTCTCTAAACTAAACTAAAACTATCGCCGGGGCCAATAATTATGCTTCCTGTTGTCTTGTTTAACCAAACCTCTAACAACAACGGAAATACGTGAATAGATAGCTCATTTCAATCCAAATTGAATAAAATGTTTAAATAACAAGTTAATCATTTAAAATTCAAGCTCTAGGTACTCAGGTTTTTTATTGTTTAACAGAGGTCTAGATTTGAGCATTTAACCAAAGGCAAAGTCGGCCACCTACTAAAACTACTTTACGCCCGACGCCGTTTGCTATACCGTGTCGCTCTGTAACGCATACATTAGCTCCACAAAAGTGAGAATTTATTCAGTTTTATCGTGTAAACGATGCTCTTGCCTTTTAAATTTACGTGGATATACAGGGTGATGCCATACCATGTCCGAAAATGATAATTTCTGAGATATGCAACAATTAAGTTTATTTATAAAAAAAACCCATCAGCTCAGCTCAGTACTATCAAGACATGAATTAGAACTTATTAAATGTATCGCGAACAGATAAGAAATAACAGCTTAAGAATAAAAACGTCCGCGAAAGAAGATACCCTAAAAAATGGGGACTCGCATTTCGATGCGACAACGACTAACATAAAACAATTTTATTCAGTAATGTTTGAATTTTTAATCCTGTAAGTAAGACTATCCAAGAGAATAGTATATAGGGTGTCCCCCTATTAGATAAGGACGCACGTCTACTTAAACCTCTCTTTCGGCTCTTTTTTTTTTGATACTACTACGCAGACTTCACGTCCATGGTTTTTGTAGCTTAGCTCTTGTCATCTCCATTGGCTAAATACTCAAAGTGACAGACAGACAATTTTTTGAACGAGTGAGCGGACTGACTAAATTGAATGAATGTAGTGCTAACGAACGAGGGAGGCGCATGCGTAGTTATCAATTTTCGGCCATATTGTTATGACGCATTCAAGATCATAGGTCTCCGCCAGTGACGAGTCTTCTCGCAGTTGACGTGGCTACTACGTACCATCCCGTTCGCCCACTCCGGACGCAGCATATACTGTGACGAGGAATACGTAACTGGTGAGTGCTCATACTTGTACAGAAGACAAACCTTACAATCTGTCCGGCATCATAAAAGTCAAGTTCTAGACTATGGAAGAACTATGCTGCCTACATACAATTTCAGCTTTATCATGGAAAGAAAACGCAATAAATAATATTGCGTCTAAAATTACGGACATCCAATATGATACTAGTAAAGCGGTCCTATGACATTCATTCTGATAGAAGTGGTGGATAATAAAGAAGTCACAAGAATCAGCTAGCTATGTGTTAGAAAATAGCGCGCAAAATGTTGACCTTGAAAATTTTAGGGCACACAGTGGGCATGGAGGGAATGGTGGAGGAGAACGGCACGTCGGTGGGCGGCGGCGGGGTGTCGGAGGCGAGCTCGACGGGCACGCCGCACGTCGCCGCCGCCACCACCATCGTCCAGCTCACGCTGCCGGCTCAAGCGCCTTCCGCGCAGGTTTGTTTACATACTGTCCCCTTTTATCAAAACATGTTGTGATTACACATTGTTTGCATATCAATTGTTTACTATTAATAGCAGAACAATTTACAAAAGTAAAAATGAAATCTTTTTTGCAGGTGCAATCAGTTATTCAACCTAACCAGCAGTCTGTAATACAAACTGCTTCAAACATTCAATCAGTACAGTTGCCTAAAGGAAATGTAATTCTCGTCAGTAAACCAAGTTCAGTTATACACACCACCCAAGGAACATTACAAACATTACAGGTGGGATATATGATTTACCATTATATGATCTAACCATCTAAAATAAGTTAAAGAATAATAATAAAATAAAACAAGCTTGTTAAAAATGTAATTTTAGAGGTTAACTATTAAAAATAGTTGTAATTTTAATGGTTTTTGCTTGTTACTTAGATCAAACCTGAACCAACAATGGTTAGTGCTCAAGGACAATCTTGCAGTGATGACAGCAACTGTAGTGATGATGACAGTCAAAAAAATAAATACCGTGAATTGCTTACTCGCCGTCCATCCTACAGGAAAATCTTGAATGATTTAGGTGGTGGAACTGAAATTGCAGGTTAGTCATAGCTATTATTAATGTGTATCATTAGGCATAAAGATTGTGCTTTTTTGAAAAATGTTGAGTAGGTTAAATTAAATAATGAGTGGTCACTCAAAAATGATGGTAATAAGTAGAATACTTAGTGTAAGAGCATGATATATTACAGAAAATCGAATGGGATCTAAGCCCGGATGCGAGAATGAAGTTTCGTTGGCATCTCCTTTAACTTTTGCACCAGGTCAGTGTAATGTGTTGCTGAATCTAATCTTGTTTATGTTTGCAACATGTGTCACTAACCATTTCTTATACCAGACAGCTGTGTGTTCACAAATCATTTTTGCAATTGTTTTTAATTAACCTATTTGAGTTTTACGATTGGTATTATTCAACATTTTGGGTGGTTTTAAGGATAAAATACTTATAAATATGTAAATATTAAATAATTAATAAGTTCTATATTGAAAGTATCTCCATGAGTGATTCTTTACATATTGTGCTACTAAACAAACCTTTTATAAAATCCATAATGTGAAATATTACAATTAAATTTTCATACATTAGTAGCAGCATGTAATAATGTTACTTATTTTTATCAAGAACAATAAAGAGGAATAATATTAGTTTTATAATAAAGGATGTCGTCATCAAGGAGCGTTTGTTTCCAACGATGACGTAATCGCGCGGTAGGCACCGCTCGCTCCGCCGATGACGTCATGCCGCGTGAATGTCAACCGGTTTTTGTTATCGATGCATGTGTATGAAACTCAAAGTAACTAACAAATTTTAAACTAATTCCTGTTCAATGTTCATTGGTCAAAAATAAGTATTTACACTGCATAATATATTTGATCTTATACATTATTTATTATTAATTACATATTAGTGTTTTGGGCGATTAAACTTGCTCATTAAAAATGTTTTTATTAAGGTATGTTAATGATACCACTTTCGATTTTGTTAACGCGGATTTTTTTGAATTGACACAATTTGATTAAGTGCATAGATTTGCTAGGGCATGATTGTAGTGACTTGACTGAACTGTGCACAGTTGCAATTTCTGAAATCATTTTATAATTTTAACCGGTCAAGTTACTAAAAATAATCAAATGAACCTTTTAAGGAAAATAACAATAATTTTATTATTTTGAATGATTTCTATAAATATCAAATTACAACCTATATCGACTATAATAAGACCTTAAGAAGGTTTACGTAAATTTTTCTTTTCTCAAAAGAGAAATCATTGTTAGCAGTTTAGTAACACTGCTAAATTACTACCATTGTTTTATATTTTTAAGTTACATATACAATACTATTGATATGTATTTTTAAATTATGCGTTTAATAAACCATCATATGTATAAGGCAAAAGAGCACAATCTTTGACTGTAATTCTGTTTGTAACAATTTACTAGATTATAGCAAATGAAATTAAACTAAGCATTCTTCCACTTTTTCATACCATCCTGACAGGTTTTTGGGGCCAGTATGTTTTCTTCTTTTTAGATCATTAGCTTAAACATGAAATGAGTCCTAGCTTGTGTAATAAGTGTTTTGATTGTGTTTAGTGATCCCAGCGGGGGCGCTGCAAGCGGACGGGGGGCTGCACACGCTGGCAGTGGCTGGAGGCCCGGGCGGCAACGCGATCGTGCAGTACGCCGCCAACCAGGACGGACAGTTCTACGTGCCCGGTGAGTACACACACCCTCAGGAATATGCTTAGTAAAAAGATTTTCATATAAGTAGTAGTTTATAATCCGGTCAACCGCTGGGTGAATTGATGTAATCGCCTATTGATCACGTATTTTGAATTATTTAGACAAACTCCATGGATCAGCGAATCAGCGTTTACGTTACTGTATTGTAAGCGGAAGGTGCCTGGTTTGTTTCTTGAGTCAGGAGAGTTTAGTTCAAATGAAAAAGCTGTATTTGCGTGTTTCACTAGGTGAAGACCTAATCTAGCTCTTATAATAGCAAACATGCAACATTGTTTTTACACAAACTTAATTATTCACATAAATACATGCTAGTATACATAGTAGGTATGTCTTAGAAAAAAAATAGTAATTAAATAATAGGTTTTGAATATTTCTTATTTTCTGATCTTCTTACAGGAATACACCAAGAATATAATGATTACAAATGCCAAATTGTTATAAAACGCATTATAAAAATTGAATGAAAAACATCTCAAATTCTGTTAATAATAATAAGATATAACATAGTCTTTTAAAGATATAACATAAATGCTTACTTAATCTACCATCATTTTGGCGATTACAACAATTCATGTTACATACAATATATTTTCAAATTTGTACTGTGGTATTCGCTTTCGCTTACCGCTTGCTATAATTCCAAAACACGAACAAATCGTACTATTATTGTAGGTCCTATCCTAGAAGACCAGACACGAAAACGAGAAATGCGGTTGCTCAAAAACCGAGAAGCTGCAAGGGAATGCCGCCGAAAAAAGAAGGAGTACATCAAGTGCTTGGAAAATCGGGTAGCGGTGCTGGAAAACCAAAACAAGGCGCTTATCGAAGAATTGAAATCTCTGAAGGAACTATACTGTCAACAAAAAACGGAATGAGGCCCAGCTGGTTAGTGGAGTATATTGTAACTGACTGATCGTCAGATGTGAGTGCGATGTCCGCGCGGTCCGCCTCGGCTGGAGCAAGCCTGGCGCCGCGCCGCCGACTCTTGTCAGCTTCATTGACTTGGAATACAAATCCATAACATTGTGTATATTTAGTGTCAGCAAAATTGTCATGTCAATTGGGGTTAGCTGAGGAAGTCATATTCATTGTTAATGTATTTTTTATGTTATTGTTATCTGCTTACTCATAAAATGTTTTATTTTATATTTCTTAAAAACGCATAAAACTCTTTATATTTAATGGATCCCGTCTTAAAGATACAATAATAATCACATGTTTTGTTAAAGGTCCTAGTGTAACTATTATGTTAATATTAATTGTTTCTGATTCATTATTAGTTATCACACATATGTTTGTGTTGGGATTAATGACAGGTTATAATTATCATAGGGTAATTTCTAATGAAATCTAGATTAAAATAATTTGTGGAGTTGATTTGAACAGTTCTATATTTTAAGAGAGTTGTAATGGTTAATGTTGCTTTTTTGCGTTTTAAAAAGGGGTAATTTTTCAAGTAAATATTGTATGCGGTCACATTGTGCCATTTTAAAAGTTATATGTATTATGATTTACAAAATTAACCAGCGGATAAATTTACATATTTTAACCATTATTCATAATGTATTATTTTTAATAACATTAAAGTATGTTTTTTTACTGACCTTAATTGGTTAAATAATTTGCTGTAAAAGTTAATTGTGTTGCAGAAAATCTTTCCCAAGTTTTCAATAGTATTATCATGTTTTAAACAAAGAACAGTTTATTGAACGGAATTTATTTTAAGTGATTTCAAGTTAACCCTTTTAAAGTTATGATGTTTTAACTTTTGTGGAAGTTATTTAATAAAAATGGATAAGCCAAAGCTAATGTTTTAGTTTTTTTCGTGCAATAGCCATATATTGCAATGTACAGATTATAATTTTATATGGAAAATGAAATATCGAAATGATGTTGTACATTGTACATAATATAGATATAATATAGCTGTATAAACTGTATATGTATAGAAAATAATATTCTTTTGTATATACTTCTGTGGACAAAGATAGATATGATGAATTTCGCATATCACAAGTATTGGAATCTGCCCCTATAGACAATGGCCGTCACTGCATCAACAAGTAGTGTATAGTTATGACCTGCTGTATGATGTTTAACTACCATAAACGGTATTCTACCGTTTTAACTATCTTAAATGCTAATTGGCTGCAGGGTCAGGTACTAAATAGATTCAAAATTATTTTTGTATATTCGGTTTGGTTATTTTTATTTACATAAAATTGAAAACAAAACAAATTGTTAGAGAAATAAAATAACTGTATATTTTTAATATCTTACAACGATTTTTATGCAGTTCGCCCAAAAATGTGTATTGTGGAAAATTAAGTTATAATTACATTTATTAAACAAATAAAAATAAGATTTTTTGCATGTTTGCCATGATTATGTTTCTATTTTTTTTATAATATTTGTTTCAGAAAATGATAAATAATCATGGCAAATATGGAAATACACACATTGGTGTGAAAAGTGCCTTCAAATTTTAGAATGGGTAAAGTTTATACCAACATAGCTTTTTATGTTAACTTAATGCTATTTATAAATATTAATATAATATTAACTGTTTGATGGACTGTTGTTTTTTATTTTACCAAATTTAGAAGTTGCAAGACGGTAATACTATGCTACCTTATTCTAATTAAGCAGCTTAGTAACAACGGCGCAAAGGTAATGTTTGTGAGTTTGGATGTAATGCGTAATCTCTAGAACTACTTAACCGATTTAAAATAATATTTATTAGGTATATTTATGCCTGAGACACAGGCCTGTTAGCGTCCAAAAACCTACACGGACTGTTTAGCGGTCGTTCCCAGGTTCGATTCTTGGACCCGTATTTGTAAGTCACTCTTAACTCTGAGTTGAGTATAGTAGCAGTATAAGTATAGTTTTGAAATTGGCTTGTTTCTGAGTTTAAAAATGTTCTACCCTTGTCCATTACTCATCAATAATACATGCGTATGATTACACGCTTACTATAAGGCCACATAGGTAGGTAGTTGATGTGTTAACAACGTCGGGATGAGCACTCTACTATACTACCTACACTTTGAATTACAGTTTTAGATCTATAGTGGAACGAAACTCTAATCTTGATTTGATTGAGCGTCATAGATAGATTGCAAAACTTAGATGACAAAAAGAAAAAAATGTTATATAAAATTACCATTTCATCGGCGGGGGAAACGGCTATCGATTTTCAAACATTAAAAAAACCCCTTATTATCGCTTTTTATTACGACTATTTATGGCCAGACTACTAATTGTAAGCCGTAAGGGTTTTGGAGATTTTTAAATGTTCAAGCCATAATAATTATATTTTTGGAATCTATTATCTACTATTTCTTCTCCGAAAATTCACGATAGATGAGGGTTGCAGTTTGACTTTCAACCATATAATCGTCCCCAACAAATAGCTATAACGCCGAAACTATAATACGACAAATTATTTTACATATGTACCTATTAATGTCAATTTTTATCAATTTAAAATTTCTCTTTAATGGAGATTTCAAATATGAGGATTACAGTTACGAGGAGCTAAAGTAGTATTTTGCTTTGTGTGTGTCGTGTCGTGATAGTAATAGGTAGGTAGGGTAGACGCCTTTTATAAATTTAGTCTAGAGTTTGAATTCTGCAGTCGCACATTTATTTCATTGTAATTCGTATATTAGGAATTAAGAAAATAAATTTTGATATAATGAGTAAAATAAACACAATTGTTTAATATTTAAGCCTTTTTTCAGTCAGGTTTTTGGAACATCTTATTTTCTTATAATATCAGTTTTTATAGGTACTTATTTAGGTGTGCACGTGTAATGCAGGTACAGTGTTATAAAAGGTCATGCTAAAGAAAATTTGGAATTACATAGTGAGAAATTCAGACCTATTTCTGTTTACAACCAAATTGAAAGTCTTAAAATACAATACCATACTAAGTATGTAATGAGTCAAAATAATATTAAACTCTGCAGTTTACACACTCCTTAGTTTATACAATCAACAAAAAGAAAGTAAAACAATCAATTTGAAAACAAAATGTATTTTCAGACAAAATCTTATCATATGTGAAAATATGAATTTTTGTATATTTTATTCAGACAAAAAAATGTTATAAGAAGTACATACAACAAATTACAAAGAACAATGTTGGGCTTTAGTTATGTAAATCATAATATTGCTGTTCGCATCTGTTATTTATTCCATTCACTCCAACAAGTATTTATTCAAAAGTTACAATTTTAATCATCAAAATTTTGGGAGAGCAAAAAGTTAGCTGCTAAATTTTCATTTTTCTCGCAAGCAAAATATGCTTGTATTACCATATGTTCAGGAAACCCTAGAGCTTTTAATCTTTCAATAGCTTCTTTATCTTGAGGAGAAACTTGAATAACATTTTGTGGTGGCTGCACAATAGGATTCTCAGCAGCACTCTCATCTGCTATACCAGCTGCAGCCTCAGCACCACCTGAAGCTGGAGGAACAGGTTCATTGAGCATGCGCACAAAAGCTTGCTGATGTTGACTAATTGCCTGTAACAAAGCTGGATTGGTCTGCCCAATCTGTTGTAAAACAGTATTTAGTAGATTGGGATTTTGTTGTATTACTGCTCTCATTTGATGAAATTGAGGTTGCTCTCGGAGAAAAGCTAAAGGATCGTCTTCTGGCCCTTCTTCTTCCTGTTCTTGCAATAGTTCTTCCGGTATTCCAGTAATTAAGTATTCAACAGCTCTTTCACGATTGTTAAAAGAGGCTCTTAATGCCCTCTCTACCTGTTGTCTATTATATCCCATATCCATAATGCTTTCGACAGTAGATTCGAAGTCAGGATCGTTGGAAGTGACTGGCGGCGGTTCAGCAGCGCGTTCTGGTTCCGATGCCGCTGGTGGTTTTGGGGCTTCTTCACTAGGACCTTTGTTGTTACCGTCGCCACTTTCGGTTGAACTTTCACCCGGTTCCGGCGCCGATGTAGACGATGGATGAGCCTCCGCAACTTTAGGCTTAACAAGCATGACGACAATAAATTTCTTTTCGTCTATATTATAGGTACTTAACTTGTTATCATCAAGCAAAATTTTCCCCGCGTAAATAAGTTTCTGTTGGTCGGCTGCATAATTTTTACCTTTCTCTACTTCAATTTTGAGCTTTAGTGCTTTCACGGTTTCCTCTGAATCTATATCCACTTGAAATGTTTGCTGCTGCAACGTTTTTAATGTCACCAACATGGTGATGGTAATCCTTTTGTTTGCTTACTAAAATGAATAAAACTGCTGAGCGCCTGACTGACTCGACAAAATTATTGCAGTAAACATAACCTCCATTAAATAAATGTCAAGTGTCAAATATTATTATTAATAATGGCAATCTAAGTTATTGTAACAATCTAAAAAATCCTCCAACTTCAACATAATGGATTACCCGACTGGGTAGAAGCCAAAATAACCCAAAATTGATTGATTGATTCAACATAATGCCATGTTGTCACATTTTTGATATCTACAATGCCATGGATATTTTATTTATCGCTTCTTAATATGTGAATGGGTATATTCCAAAAGGAAGGAAAAAATTGAGAGGTAACCATATATAATTAAGAACTGTATTTAAGACAAAACTTAAAATATCGCGCCCTTACTTTCTTGTACTTAGTATATAATAAAGACGGGTATTGGCCTCACTAAATTAAGTCTACCTTACTGTAAAAATGGAAATAAGCTAATGACAGCACGTGAGGAAAAAAATATTTATAACAAATTTCCTGTTTTTAACAGGTTAATTACTTAGGTTTAATCACAGGGGTTAGTAAATACTATTTACTTCTTACCAAACCGATTGTATTGGATTGATTGGACAGGGGTCCACAAAGAAATTTTAACAAGAAAGAGCGCATATTTTCCCTAAGCAAAGTTACGCGACTGTAAATGCAGTAAAAATAATAAGTTTTTATTTTCAAATTAAATCTGCTCAGAATAATTATCGTTAGTAACGACTTTTTTTGACACAACTACATCAGGGTACAGTCAGCATCATCACATGAGTAAAGAAACTGAACAGAGACAAAGCTTCTAAAGAGCTAGCAAAATTTATACCTATTTTGGTAGGGTTGGCACAATTGAATAAATTAAAAATATAAATGTACTTTTTTTTCAAATTTTTTATTAAAATAGGTTTTTTTTTACAAATTACATACTCTAAATATTTTTTTTTTATTACTTTTGCTTTTTAATAATTTGTTGTTTCTTTTAATCGAATGATAAATTCTAAATCTAATATAAAGTTTTTTCAAATAAACCAATGGGAAACACTCACATGGCATATGAAATGTACAATCTTGCAAACGTGCTAATATGTCATTACCAATATTAACATTTTTAATATGAAGATCAAAATATTCGCGAAATTTTTGCTCAAGCAATTCAACAAATTCAATAAAATTGTCAAAATGTATTATGTGAGAAACTCGAAAACAAAAACAAAACACGCACAACGTTCAAGCGTCGCGTCACGCCTGCACGCCCTGAGATTGACCACTGGCTGATCTAGTTTGAAGCGGTTTCGGCTCATACGTGACAAGCGGCCAGTGGTCACGCACACACACGCGTTGCACTTGTAGTGATGTACCTGTCACAGCGCATTCGTATGTAGCTTTGTCTCTGTTCAGTTTCTTTACTCATGTGGCATCATATAGTTCGTAACATCCACTGTAGCCAAATACTTGAAAACAACCAGAGTCCTCACTTTCAGCGAATCAACCAGTGTCATCACATTAATCAGAGCATTCAGGTTGCTCTAAATTATCGTAGCGTGCAGAAAGCCTTATAGAAAGTCGCATTCAAAGCGTCTTAAATCCCGTTTCAACCAAAGCGCCAACGGTAACGTAGTGCCCAGGGTAATCACAATCTTCGGTACAAAGTAAAAAAACAACTTTATGCTTCATGTCATAGAGGTGTACTTTGCTTGACACGCTACCGCATGTCTAGAGGAAACTGTTTTGGCAGAAAACTTCATTTGATTAATAATATGTATTTATGAGATATTAGAATAAGACGGGACTTAACTACTGGGCTCTCAGATTTATAAAGAAGATATTTTGTTTGTAAAGGCATGCTTTAATATATACGTAATACCTACGTCTGAAATTATATAAAACATTTTAAGTAGTAAACAAAAATAATTTTAAGTAATTCAATGGAATTCAAGTGTATTTAAATAAGCTTGTTACTAGGTTTTCATAAGTAAGAAAGAGTTAACGAACTCATTCATTAGATCTTAGATACTAGAATTTAAACTTAGATTCTTTGACAGCTTGAAGTCTTTTTTAAGTTTAAGTGAAAGTTTAAATTATGAAGCCTTATTTTGTTTGCTTCTAGCAAGCAGCGATGGTGTCAAGGCTGTGGCATCAGATAGGCGATTAATGAGCATGGGTTCAATTCAAATTTTAAACAGTATTTTTGAAAATAGAAATACCTACATTATTAAAATTTCTTGCCTAAAGATAGATGACTTGCAATAATTTTATTATTGAAAACATAGATTCTTATGTATGCTGAAACAACATTTTTTTTCATCAATTAAATGTCAATCAATAGAAATTATTTTCACCATTTAGAAAGATGATCAAATTAATTGCATTTCAATTCAATATACCATTTTAAATCGTTAAAATAACAAACATATCATATATGGTCAAGATGTTGCTAATGAACAGCAAGAATGATGTTTTTTTTTAACGGTGAGTAAAAAAGCTATACTAACGCGGGACTGTTTATTTTCAAAATCTAGGTACTAGGCTATCATGAAATAAAAAGAGTAAATAAATATTGTGATAATCACTACGTCACATGATCATTCTAGTTAAAGAGCCGAATGTTCATTAGTAAATAAAATATGAACAAGTTAAAGTTTTAATTCTGTTCCATTATACGTGTATCAATATAATATTATGATTTATTAGCCTGTGCTGTTCCTACTTGTCCACGAATTGGTTTTTTTTTTTGAATACGCTCAATGTTAGGATACCTACCTGAAAAATAATTTACAGTAGGATTCAATAGCCCTAACGACAATTTTACAATTGAAAATTGAGACTTTTTTCCCGCGGGAAATATTTATTTTAAGGAAGGTTTTGCATCTGGCTCTTGCTTAAGCATAGGTCAAGAAATGACATCTGATGTGTAAAATATGAAGCTTCATTCAAGGAGATTCGAATTTCAAACAAAATACCAAAGATATGAAAATTTCGAAAAAAAAAAGTATCAAGCAAAAAGTTTGAATGTTAACTAAACTAAAAAAGTTTCTGAAGTATGAAGACATAGGTTCTTACACACTTGTGCGTTCCTGGTATATTTTTGGACGATTAGAAGAATTAAGCGATTTTTTATATTTCTTTCTAATCCTTGTTCATAGAATTCTCATCGCTATTACATGAAGCATAAGCATTGTACCTACCGAAGATTGTGACTACCCTGGGCGCTACGTTACCGTTGGCGCTTTGGTTGAAACGGGATTTAAGACGCTTTGAATGCGACTTTCTATAAGGCTTTCTGCACGCTACGATAATTTAGAGCAACCCGAATGCTCTGATTAATGTGATGACACTGGTTGATTCGCTGAAAGTGAGGACTCTGGTTGTTTTCAAGTATTTGGCTACAGTGGATGTTACGAACTATATGATGCTGACTGTACCTTTATATCTCCGAAATCTATCCGACTATTTTTACGTTTTGGCATGTCGTTTTGACTAATTGACGACAATTTTTGGAGTTGTAGAGTCTAGCTGTAGGCTCTGTCTGCAGCGATTACTGGGCTGACTCGACCGGTAAAATACCACAGAAAACCACAGAAAACCGACGTGAAGTAGGGACGATGTTCCTGCGTTTCGTTCGGTGAGTGCGGTATCCGGTGCCCAATTTTGTCAAAGGTCAGCAACACACCCCCAACACCCACAGTGTTGCGGGTAGTCATGGGCGGCGGTGATCACCTGCCATCAGGTGACCCGCGTGCTCGTTTGCTTTGTAATATTATTTTAAAAAAAAATTTTGGAACCTTAGGGCCCGTCCGCATAGATTTTTCATTGCGACGCTTTATTCGCACGTTTAAGATTCCGCGTTCCGAATTACTCTAGTAGGTATGCACCGCGGATAATAGTAGTACGACTTTTATCAGTTTATTGCATTTCCCTGCTGAGACGCACGACTGAAATGGGCCACCGAACTAAAAGCGGCGTAATAGACGTATCAAAAGATGTTTAACAATCCCTGTTTCATACTTTTTTGATGCTGCACAAAACATTCGCGGAAATAAATCGCACCGCATCGCGGTCAAATTGCAGTTATAACAGATTACTTGTGTCACAGAATTGCATAGAAAAAACCTAGCGGTGAAAAACCTCTGTGCGGCCCATCCGCAACCCAGTCCCTTAACCAAGTAGCAAGAGCTTAACGCTTGTTTTTACGGGAGATGAGGATTACAGCTTGACATTCAAGCCATAATCTTCACCAAACCATAGCTATAACTTTATAATGCCGAAACCATATTGGGCCTATTTATTTTACACTAGCTTTCCGCCCTGCAGTTTCACCCGCAACTAAATGGCTTTTCCCGTGGGAATGAGGTTTTTTCCCAGAGCAAAATTATCGTATTTTCTTCTTCCCTGTCGAACTATAAGAAAGAAAACATATTTATTCAGTTGTGCTTACATATGGAAAAATATAAAAAAACATGAAAATATTACAACTAACAACTGAATCGGTTGCTGACTCAACATAAAGTCGCTGGGCGACGATGATTTTCAGTCAGCACCGTTAAGGGGGTACGTACGGGCTAAAAGTGTTAGTATTATGTATAGTGTGTTCTGTATGTGTTTATAAATATAAATGAGATTTTTTATTATGAATAAAATTAAAATATAATTATATATACACATATACATACATAAATGTATTATTATATCTTATATACATAAATATATAAACGTGATAATTTCGCTAACCAGTTTTTTGCCTTTCAAGTAACAAAGCTTATAATCGATTTTTAAAAGTCAAACGGTTTTTAAGTGATCTTAAAGGTGGTGGCAGATTATTCCAGCATTTGGTTGCCTGGCAACGAAAACTACCCCGAAAAGCAACAGTCTTATGTGACGGAGTCATTAGCCTATATAAAGATGCCCGGGTGTGGTAACGATTTTGGGAAGATAGGTAACCAAACTATTTTACTATAAAGATATTCTGGACGCCCAGAATTAATGACATCAAAAAGAAGACAAGCAAAATGAAGCTGCTGTCTACCTTTCATCTTAAGCATGTTCCCGCTATTAAGAAAAGGAGTTACATGTGATCTCCGAGGCACAGTGAAACAAAATCGTGCGCATGCATTTTGTACACGTTGAACCAGTTGTTGTGTTCTTGCCAATAGACATGGACCATAAACAACATCTCCATAGTTAAGCCGAGAAAGTACTAAAGCTTCACAGAGCCTCTGTCTTAATGTCACACTCAATAGGTTTTAAGCCTAAAGAAACAATTATTGGCTATACCTGAAATATGTCTTTCAAATTTTAATTTTTCATCAAAAACAATGCTAAGTTTCTTACTTCCTCAACCCTATCCACCTTAACACCACTCACACAGATATTTGTGTCATCAGCATTCACTTTAGCAAGTTGATTCTTTGAACCCATGACCATAAACTTCGTTTTATCGGGATTGAGAGAAAGGGTTTTTTTTTTTTTTATATTAATAGGGGGCAAACGAGCATGCGGGTTTGGTGACCATCGACTGATTCGGTCTAAATCTTCATTAAGCTGGTTGACTGCTATATGTATTTTGTCTGGCTTACAACTATGGTATACTTGAACATCATCTGCGTACATGTGGAATTTACTGTGGTGTATATCATTAGCAATGTCATTGCTATATAAGATGTATAACAAAGGTCCCAGAATTGAACCCTGAGGGACGCCCCGACTAACCATTTTTTTATCAGAAAATACTTGAGATCCATCCTCCAAAATAATTTCAACAATTTGAGATCTATTTGAAAGGTAGGAGTGAAACCATTTCAAAGAAGAACTATCAACCCCATAAAAAGCAAGTTTTGCTACAAGTAGATCGACATTTATGCTATCAAAAGCGCGAGAATAATCTAAAAATACACATAACGTAACTTCACCCTTGTCCTGAGATGATAAAATATTATCTATGACATCGAGAAGAGCAGTCGCAGTACCTCTGTTTTTCCGAAAACCTGACTGTAACATTTGCAAGACTTTGTTTTCCTCCAGATACTTAGAAAACTGCAGGTATACCACTTTTTCCAAAATTTTAGACAAATACGGTAAAATGCTAATTGGTCTTATATCTTTTAAGACACTAGGGCTATTTGTTTTAGGAAGAGGTTTAACTTTAGCAGTTTTCCATATAGACGGCACACAACCATCCAGTATAGATTTATTGATGATAAAAGTAATCAAGTCTAGTATGCGGGGCAACAATAGAGGTACTATCTCTATTCCAAAATCAAGACAATCGGTTCAGCCGTTTTTACGTGAAGCGAACATACAGACGGACAGACAGACATACACATTTTCCCATTTATATTATAGTAAGGATAGACCTACAAAAAAGCCCTTCGCAGTACCTATATATATATCTTAAGTGAAAGCTATGTTAGCCTATACTGCAGTAGCTACCTATATGCCTGTGATAAGAGCGCTGCAGTGCTTTACAATATTATTACGTTGTTATAAAGGGGTTCCACGCGAACGAAGTCTAGTTTCACCATAACTTCAAAACTAAACGTCCAATTTTAATCATTCAAAGACCAAATATTATCTACATAAACTGTACTTAGTGACGAAATAATTTATTTTGATAAGCATTAATTTGATTAGCATAAGTAAAATTAACGCGTTTAAATGTAGTCCAAACAAAATTCAAGATATTTTAATAAAAAAATGGTTGTGCCTCACTCGACATAGATAAGTATAGTGTGTCGCGGACTTTTTTGTAGATATTTATAAGATGTACAATTAATTAGAACATTTTATGGTTATATCTTTTATAGTTAAGGCAGCGTACGTAAAATTTTCTCGTCACTTTTCTGGTTGATTTTTACACCTTGTGCCCGAAAAACCCAAATATCTTACGGAACCCTATTTATTCCAATATAAAATATAGCCTATGTTACTCGTGGATAATATAGCTTTCGAATATTGAAAGAATTTTTAAAATCGGTCCAGTATTTTTTGAGCCTATTCGACACAAACAAACAAAGTTTTCCTCTTTATAATATTAGTATAGATGTGTAACTATTAACCGACGCCTGTCCCGTGACGCACCTAGCGCGTCATGAAGAAACCTTCAGGGAAGCAAATGACGCGAGAGAAGCGTCATTAGAAAATAGTTGCAATTCTAATTTTTATTTAATTTAATCAATAAAATATCTTATTTTATATAAAAATTTACTCATTAGGAACACCAATATCTAGGGTCACTATTTTTTTGGAAAATTAAATTGTCAGGGGGTTTTTCTTTCGGTGGCCAGACTCTACCTACAGGTAACTGTTTATGGATTCGAACTTAGCAAATCTATAAAAATAATCACAATGTTTTGGTCACCAATGAATACCTAGTTTAGATGTAAAAACGGAAGATTTTTTGATTTGCGATAAAATACTTCCCACAGGTTGACAACCAATAGTGGAAATCTTTAACTTACCTTCCATCCCGTATAAAACACGTAGATCGTCACTTTTAAATACACTAAACTAATAAATGAAACATAACAAACAATAACAGGTCTCACTTTGTATTCTTTTAGTTGAAACTGCTTAAAATAGCGTAATAACATCACCAGTGGCCAACGACGCGTTAGGTGCGTCATTATTTAGGAGGGCCCGTGACGCGACTAGCATGTCATTGAATTTTGTATGGGGCCGGGGAGGAAAGGCTCGAAAAATGATGGTGGCAAGGAACAAGGTCGGTTATCCTTTTACCCGCCGGACGTTCCAATGATAAATCGTGTCCCTAGCGCCGCACACTAATTTCAACACTTCCACTGTAGTAGTGGTGGGAAAAGTTATTACGATAATGCAACTTTCTGGCATTATTAAAACTGTTTTAAGCCAAGTAAAAAACTTTTTTTGGTAAAATAATTAATTTTAAAACCAAATGTCATCGTTTTATTACTTAATACCTTATTCAAGCAACAAAAAACATAGTCTCTACTCAAAAACATATAATCTTGCAAAACATGAAAAACATCGATGATTCAAGCCCTACCGTGACCTTGAATTCACAAACTGTCGGATATATCCTACTATGGCGCCGTAATCCTAGGTGCTACTCTTATTTTTAGTGATGTGCATGTGCATGACTCGATGAAATAGAAAACGAAGAGCATTAAATATATAATTATTTATTTAACCGCCGGACGTCCGTTTTAATCGTTAAAATAATTAATTTTGAAATCAAATATGATCGTTTTATTACTTCATACCTTATGCTCGACAACAAAAACATATAATCTTGCAAAAAATGAAAAAATATCGATGATTCAAGCCCTACCGTGACCTTGAATTCACAAACTGTCGGATATATCCTACTGTGGCCCTGTAACCCTAGGTGCTACTCTTATTTTTAGTGATATGCATGACATGGATGTAATAGAAGAGTTTTGAGGTTGTCAATCACATTACTTTTTTTGCGTATTTAATTTCACTATTAATTCTTGCATTAGTAATAGCAAAATATATAATTATTTATTTAATAGTAAGAAGAAAAATATTTTTATGTAAGGAAGTAAATGAACATAAAAATGTAAGATTTCATCGAACATTCCAGGTTATTCTGGAATGTTCGATGTTCAAAGAGTAGCACATATCATTTCCTTCATATTGTTCATTCTCTGAAAGTCCACACTTCAATTGGTAAAAGAAAAGTAATCAAGGTAAGTTGTTAGTAATTTTTTCACTAGGTTTAGTACATAAAGCAATTAAGCATTTAATTCCCATATAAAATCTTCTGACTGCCTTATTTTATGAGTATTTTTATGATAAGCAAGATAATGAAAATTTATTAAATTATACGTATAGACATGTCGATAAAATTATCAACTTACCCTCATTTCGTAAACATTTATATCTTTTGGCACAACACAACTGTCGGACTTATACGACTGGCGTTTCAAGTATTAGTAAATTACCATTCTTAGATCTATGGGAAGTAAATTTTTTTTGTTGATAAATTTTTAAATCATATAGGGAGAAATGAGGATAGGAAGTGTATTAGAACCATCGTCAATACTTTCAAAATTATTAATTCATTTTCATTACTTTCTTCGACTCTATAGTTTGGATAATATTAGACTAGAAAGTTGCAGTCGGAATTTTACGAATGTAGCGTTTATGGCACGAAATCTCGCTGCCGGATATATACGACTGCGGCGGTTAATGGGTTAATAGCCGGATCCCCACCGGACGATCCAAAGCGCTCCGATCGCGCGCGCGGCGCGGCAAGGAGCGCGTTATACCTCTCCTCTCCGTGTGCGCGGCGGAGAGCATTTTCAAAAGTCGTTTCCATTGAGGTTTTAAATATGAGGATTACAGCTTGAACCGCACTTCCTAGCGGACAAAAGCGTTAACGCGTTCAGGTGCCGGCAACGCATTTGCGTTTTTGTACGTATACGCAAAGGTGCCGGCAACGCGCTCAGCGCGTTTTGAATATTTTCGCATAAGTTTAAAATTTAGCTTAGCGCGGTCACCGTATTTTAGGTGGAATCGCTAGTTAATGCTCGAAATTACAGTGGCAGTGGACGCGTTAAAGTTTAAATTGGAAAAATGTCACACTCCAACACACAAAACAGAAATTATCTTCATATACTCTTATTCACCTGATACAGTAAACTAGGTACCTTTTAAAACAATGCAAAAGCTTAAACTTCACTTTTTTCAAGTATTTGTTTAAACATAATGCAACCGAACTGGCGCGGCGGCTTAGCGAGTACATCTTTTGAACAGTGCCGGTTACCCGCCAAGCGAGTTCATAGAAATGTGGACAGCATCGGGGTAAAAGGCGTTATTTAAGGCGGTGTTGATATGGTTAAGAAACATTGTTTAATTGTAATGTTTTATTTCTTAATGTTTGTGTGCAAAAATCTATAAATGTATTACAATTATTTTTCTTTGTATATGAGACAGCCTTCTAAGACTTACTATTATTAAAATCTACTTAGGCAGGTGATTCTTTTTTAACCTAGCAAATTCCATCAGCTTAGATTAAATGTATTCTGTACCTAGAACTAAATACATACCCACCTTAGTTTATAATGAAACTTTTGGTTAGTGTTTGTACCAAATTAAGCCATGAATAATAAAAACTGTTACAGGTTACTAGGTAATCTAGTAAAAGATAAATTTTGTAGGTATATTGATTAAAGAAACGTTTGTTATTAAAAATTTAATACTTACTTAACTTTTAACTTATTCTAGCTGAAGTAACTAAATCTAAGCTATAACCAGCTAACTTAATAACATTCGCATTACATTTTCGTTTACAATATACTGCTTTCTATTCTGTCAAAGCTTACATTCTAGTGTTCTGGACATGAAAATATGAAGCAAAAAAGGCATGTAATAAATACAATAAATAGATACCTTTACGCACAACTAAAGTGATTATCTCAATGGTGGTGTTCAGTTCATATCTAAGCCCTATAATAATTATATTATTTTCAAATACAATCTATTTTTTACAATTTTTACATTACAGATACCAAAGCTTCGTTTATATATAAATAAACTCTGTATCAACAACACAATCAATCCATAATGCTATATACATTTCACTTCACTATTGCGTTGTTTCAAATAATTTTTCACGAAAACCTTTTATCTTCTGTGCAAAGAAAGCTTCTAATCCCTCCGCACAGCGGTAAAATTCAGAGTCTTTAGGGTTAAAATAACGGCAATTATCAAATATTTTCGTCATATCACCAATAAATTCACTCAAAGTACTGTATATCTGTTCGTTCACTTTTCTTTCCACAGTTTGCAAATCTGAAAGAAACAAAATTTTAAATAAACAAAAGCTACTATACTTGTTTTATATTTAGTTTATGAAGCCCTTTAACGGTTAAGCGCATTGAAAAAAATTTCGAACATAAAATTCTGGAATCTCTGCCATTATTAGCATTTAAAGTTAAGCTAGTTGTATCTTTACTTAAAGTATAGTTAATAAAGAAAGCAAATAGATTATTTCTTACCCATTGGTTCTTTTATAACTTTGTAATAAGTAGGTGCCTCCCGTGGATCGACCGGTTCCATAAATGGCCAGGCATTCTTGTGCATATGTATTTGCTTTACAAGTCTTTTCAAGTTTTCGAAGTCTTTAGCGGTAAGTTCCTTCATATTTGCGAAATTTACAGAATTATTTTTCTGACAATTAGGGCAAACATATTCATCAATATTGTCTGCTTCGGACTGCAAGATGCCAACACAGCGCCCATGGAACCAGTCTTGGCATCGGTCACAACAAATATAAAACCTAAAAGAATACAAAATATTAAATAACTGTAACAGCGCATCATTCGAATAGAATAATTCGCAAAGTAAAATACGCACTGTGAATTGTCATAAGGTTGCCGACAGAGACAGTAGAGCTCCTGCGTTTCTTCCGCGCGCCTGCAATCTTTACAAATGTACTCTTCCATGGTTTTACTCATTTCTTCTGTAACACCTACACAGTCGCCGTGGAACCAATTGCTGCAGTGTTCGCATCCCACGTAAAATCTAAAAGGTTTATTTTAAGTAGGATTATTCTTATTTAGCCCGTTTCGTCTATTACTAAACTCTCATTTTTTTATAGAATAGGCATGATGACTGTGAATAAAATACACAAAAATTATGCTACCATCTAATGAAACGTAAATAAAATATTAAAAAATAACAAGGTATTATTATAATTAAAGCGAATTTATTAATATTTTTAAAAAATAAATCTACAAAATACTACAGTCCGCCATGATATTCTGAACGCCAATCAGAGCGAATGACGTCACTATTGAGCATGGTTCCCAACTTAGGGGTTTTCCCCCCAAATTTAGGGGGTAAATTAGTGGGATGGGATTTTTTTTTATTTTGTTTTTATTCTAAAAATTAACAATTTAGTTTTTTCTTATTGCTTTTTTAAAAATAGTCAGAAAAATAATTTATTTTTACTAAAATAATCGGTTATAGATATTATACGACCGTGCAGATTCCTTCTAAATCTTGAAAAAAAGAAGTTGGTAGATCTACCTACTTTTCGAATTGAGTTTGGTCAGAAACTACCAACTTTTAGAGTCGTACGGAAGGATTTATAAAAATTCGAGTTGGTAACACTGCTCAAGAGTGACGTCAAAATTGACGCCATGACACTTTGGAGCGTTTTGGTGGGAATTTTAAACATAAAATTTTAAATTGATTTTTTTCATATAAATCATGCTTTTTTTTCCGAAATATGATATTTTTTACAATAAGTATATATTTCTGAATATGATACAACAGTTTTTCAAAATCTGTCATCATGCCTATTGACTTACTTGCTGTTGTCATACGGCGTGCGGCAAACGCACAATAGTTTTTCTTTCTTGTGCGATGTTTTCTTGGCGTGCCTGGCGTGCGGCGGCGCGGGCGCGCGCTTGCGGCCGCGCACCTCCTCCTGCTTGCTGCGCTCCGCGCGCGTGCGCTGCGCCAGCTCCGCCGCCAGCTCCTTCTACAATGTGGGTTAACATAAGTTATCGGATGTAAATCAGTTGCAAAAGTCCATACAGAGGTCTATAACTGCTTGCGTACAAATTACACACAGTGACATTAAATGTTACAAATTATTTTCAACCTTAACGTAAAAGACTTAAGCCTAAACACATGGACAAAAATATTAGTCGTATTGCGAGTAAAATTAAAAAACAAGTTGAAAATTTTTTACAAACGTCACAATTTGAGGGTAAAACAAAAAATAACCAAAATCCATAGATTTATTATCTTCGCTCTCGCTCTTACAAGATGGAGCACTGCCTGTAAACAATAGCTTTGATCTTGCGGCAGTTTTTTATTTTCGTGCCAACTCGTGTGTCAAATAATACACATACTGTTCGAAAAACTTCCGACCAAACCATTTCATGTTTTCTGACTTAGTACTAGGAACAAACCAAGATGTCGCTTAAGTCCAAACCTTTTATTTACTCATTATCCTCGCTGAGCAACAAAATCATACGTAAAAAAAATCAAGCTCGACAAAACGGAAACTACACATCTGTCTTTGTGTCGTTTTTCAATCATTTTGGCAATAAAAAAAAAATGTTTTAATTGCTTTGAAACGCCATCTATATATGACCCCTGACATTCCTTGCAAGCTGTTATATGTTAGTAACTACTCTTAAAATTGACTATTTTTTAACCATCAACCACCTACCTACGGTCTCAGAGACCGTAATGTTTTATAAAATTCAAATATAATTTTAATAAAAAAAATTGATGGTTATTTTTTACTACTTTTTATGTGAAAAACTTACAAAAATACGAAACAATTGCTTTATTATTTTTTTCAGTTTTTAAAGACATTTATAATTCAATAGCAAATTTTTGGTGCTAAAACGAAGCATTGGCGTATAAAGTTGCATGTTTTGCTACGGAACTTTTATTTGGTAATTGAAAATCCTAAAATCAACGCAATTATCTATTAGCGGTCTTTGCGACCGCACGGTGGTGGTAACAGGACAAAAATAGGTGCTAGGTGGTTAAGGGTTAATGTCAAATATTATGTCATATAACAACAGGGGCGTAGGAGTAACGATATTTTTAAGGGCCCTATAAGAAAAAAATTAAACATAGATTCACAATTACTCCTTGCCCATAGTACTCGTAAAATGCGTGATAATAAAGTAAGGTAAAAACACCAATTATAGACATTATAAGGAATTTTTATCTTTTTGCTTATTCATTTATGGGTTTTACTATACACGTTTCTAGGGTTTTGGATGTTATAATAAATAGTGACTTTTAGAACCAGTTTTCGAATTTTAAAGTAGCTTATTACTAGTTCCATCAAAATATACTTATTTATATACGAGTATATCCTCTGTCAGACTATCCTCTTTGATCTTACTATACATTTGCATACGAGAAATCCTATATCTAGACCATATCTTGTAAAAAATATTTTACTTTTTAACACCGTCAATTTGGAAACGCATGGACTTATGGAGATTTTTTATTTAAATAAAAGAATAAAGTAAGCTATATTCAATGTGTAGGTTTTAAAAAATACATTCTTTTTAAGTTTTCACTATTTTTAGGCCCCTGTAGCTCGGGGGCCCCAAAAAATTGTTACGGTGGCTACGCCCCTGCATAAAAATTAAGACACTAGCTCGGGTAGGTTCGAGTATGCTGAATTCAGCACACTATGTTTTGCCGCATTTTACGAGTACCAGTGCTCCATCTAGTAAGAGCGAGAGCGAAGATAATAAATCTATGCCAAAATCATACAATGATTGAATTGTTTGCTAAATGCTTTGTCGTTTTTGGTTCGCTAGCGAGGGTGCCTGTGTTGTGTTTGATAAAGTTGATATCTAAGTTCTATAATATGAAAGCTAATATCTATTTGTATGCAAGACAGAATGTGTATTATCGCAATGCATAATATATGATACAATATGTCATAATATTATAACGAGACTAGATTTACTGTAAGTATGAAAAAAGTGAATTTTTTATCCATTATTTTGCTTTGATTGGGTATCATTATAACAAATTTAGCGTGTGTTACATAATTATCTATTTTAATATGTTGTTTGTTATATTTATACCTATTTTGTTTTTGGTTTAGTAGATAACGGTAAAACGGTGGATTTTCAATAGTTCAAAACATCGATATAACCTAAATGTATGGGGATTGATGGTGCAGAGATGGGACATGCGAAATAAAGGGACTACAGAGGCATTAGCTACCAATGGAAGTGTGGAAAATTAAGTGGAACTGTGAATTGTTCGAATATAGTGAAATCAATGTGACGGTGCGCGTTAGCTTATGGTTATTAAAACAGGGGAGGGTATATTAAATACCAATAGTATTTCATTAATGTAGTCATTAAATATAAGTTCGTAAGTAACATATTTTTCAATTACAATGTATTTTTTTATGGTTGGCTAGCTTCAATTTTCTTTTCTTTACGAAAATGATTACTTAAGCTACAACTAACCTTAAAAAGTAAAACAAGTGTAAAAATACATTAATGTTTGTTGTTGGAAGTTTGAAATATAGACTGTAATTATTATTATCTTTTGAAATCAGTATCAAATATTTTAATTAAGTATCAAGCATTACCTAAATATATTTGTAAACAAGTTATAATAAATTACTGTTTTTATCTACTGTTTTCTTACTACCTTACCTTCTATATTTATTTACCCTCATTTAGTTAGTATTTCTTACAACTTAAAAAGTAAAATAAATAAAATTGAACCTGAACCTAAAGCTCTCAGATTACGGTTGAGAATTATCGAAACAAGTAGTGTCAATGTTGTCGGTTAGAGTGTAGGTTGATCCGAAAAAAACATCGTCGTATGCGAAAATGTTTTAACAACCACAATAGTTTACAAAAATATTTTAAGCTTTAAAACTGACGCTTTAAGGTTGATATTAAGAAATAGTAGTAAAATAGTAGTTGATTTATGTCAAAGCGACCACTGGATGCGATATTTTTTGTCAACTCTGTATGGACTTTCGCAACTTACTGTACATGCAAACGAACCCGCACTTCGCTCTATACTGTGGGATGATAATAATTAAAGACAGTTTCTATCAGTACCTGGATCTCGACGCCGAGCTCCTTTTCGAGTAGGCCTCGCTTTTTGATGATGTCCTTCTTGAGCATCTCCTTGTGCTTGAAGAGCAGCATCTGCAGGCGCGAGTGCGTGGATGCGGCGCGGCGGCGCTCGTCGGCGGCGGAGGCGGGGGGCGGCGCGCGCGGGGGCGGCGGCGCGGGGGCGGGCGCGGGGGCGGGCGCGGGGCGCGGCGGGGCGGCGCGCGGCGGCGGGGGCGGCGGCGGCGGGCTGGGCGCGCGGCCCCCGCGGGCTCGCTTGCGCGGCGAGCTGTCGACCCAGTCGTCGTCGTCGTCGTGGCGGGGCGGGCGGCGGCGCGGCGGGGAGGGCGGCGAGGGCGCGCGGGGGGGCGCGGCCACCACCCGCACCTCGCGCTCCACCACGGCCGCGGGCGCCGCCTCCGGCTTCATCTGCTTCTCCTGGTACCGCTGCAGTTGCAGGAGCTTCTCTTCGATCTCCGGATTGAGGTTTTCCTGTTTGAGTGCGCTTTTGATTGCTGAAAACATTGCCACCGCTAAAGTCTTTTCGTAGAGGTTTATAGAGCAAAAAAATCCACAGTTTGATCAAGATGACTGACAATGAATCTAGTATAGAAGTTTCAACTCACTTTGTTGGATGTAATCAGGTGTAAGAACGAATTTGTTAATTGCTTGAGCTCCTTCTTGTGTAGTATTAAGAACTTCAGTGTTATTGGAATTTTCATGTTTATGTTCAGGTTTAGGTGCTATCACTATCTTTGAATTCGTAGAGTCGATGTCTTCCCCATTAACCACCAATGATTTCACTTTTATCTTTTCCTTTTCATTATCCTATAATTTTAAATAAATTAGTAAATAAATGAATAAATAAAATTAAATACTCATTGATGAATTCAATAGTTGCCCACCTTTTTTATTTCCATTTGTTTTTTAATTGTAAAATAATAATAATAAAAAAACAACGTAATGGAGTCGATTTGTGGGAATATATTACCAGCTATGTTTTAATATTGCGATTTGTTAATGTTCAATTTAAAATAAACTTGAAAAATTGCCCATACACCCCCACAAAACGTTTGCAAGAAACCAAACAAAAATAAATAAAAAGGTCTTACAAATGAAAGTCTGTGGGTTTGATACAATTGTTTATTTGCAATTAATATATTGCATTATTGGACCATTGAATGAGAGATATGGTAGATTATATGAATAGGTACATGTTTATACGTTGTTGATTTGCCAGTGGTGGTGTATGAGCAATTCCAGATGTTTACGCTTACAGAGTTACGTAACGTCAAAAGCCTGTATATTTATAATATGGATGGCTTTTTAATTATTATAAATGCCGATATTGCCCATATGGCTTTACAAGGGAAATTCTAGAAGTTTGTTATTTTTTGTATTTCTATTTAGTTTTCTAAATATAACATGTAATTACCTAATTACAAAAATAAGTTAATGATAAACAGACAACTGTAAATAAGAAAACATTATGCTGGAGGTGGATAATTCATTGGATTAGTTAAGAAATCAATTCTTCCTAGCTGTCTGTTTTTCATTTTGAATGCTAAGTTATCTAAAATTTTACAGACGATATAAGTAATGCTAAATAAATAAATAAGTCCTACAACAATAATCATTTTTGAATAACCCTATGGAAGAATATTAATAATTTAGTTAATAATTTACATTTGTCGAATTTATAATTTTTGACATACATATTGCACATTTATAACTTTTAAATGATTTATGAAATCGTAAATATATTAATTAACCAGTCTCATTCAAGTTTAAGAACCTATGCTGTGATCACCAGTAAACGAAGATAATGGCTAAAGGACTTACTACTTATATTATACAACCATTTTCGAAAAAAACATATTATCCGACAGAATTTGTGTTAAAGTTGAAAAAATAAATATTGAACAGCATTGCTCAGTAAGTATATTCTTTTAACTAGTCCAATACGTTTCTTTGGTATATACATCACCATATTTTTTAAAATAATATTTACACCTTCGAACTAATAGGCACAATTTACGGCTTAAGGGTACCTATTCTTACTCTTAATGTTAAATTTCAATCAGTGATAAAATAAAATTACTAATAGACACATTTTTATTGGATGATTATATTTATCTATTCTAGGTATATTAATGTTAAATTGACTCAATAATGGCATAATTCTAGTGTAACACACACCGCATGTTAATGGCGAGGTGTGAAGCTCGTGTGTGGTCTAGTTTAGTAGTAGTAGATTACCTGGTGTGGGGTGGGGGCGGCGAGCGGCGCGGCGAGCGGAGTGGCCAGGAGCGGAGCGGCGAGCGGCGCGGGCAGCGGGGCGGCGAGCGGGGCCAGTGGCGCGCCCGGCACCGGCTGCACCGCCAGGTACATCTTGCGAGGACCCAGCATACCCTGCTTACCCGTCGACTCTTGAGCTGCACAAAACATCATTTAAATACATCATTCTACATAAAATCATCATTTAAACTTTTGATTCTGACCTTTCAAAAGCTGCTGTTTCACTTGATGCTGGACTAGGGCCAGTTGCTGTGGAGTCAGATTGTAGCCGTGGAGTCCTTGTAAAACAATGCTCGGGCCGCTACTCGTTTGCATTACCTGTAATAATATCAATTTTATTAGTAAAAAGTGATAGTTTTATACACGTGATTTTTTTTACGAAATTCTATTTTAAATTTGTCGCTATTTCAAATTTGTCAGTTACCCAGGTTAATAGAAAATGCAATTAAAGAACAAGTATTGTAGCCTTTGGCAAGGAAAATTCTTAAATAAAATTTTTGAGCCTTTTATTGAAATCTTGATGAAAGAGATAATTGTAACAAAAAGAAAATGGAGAAGATACCGAGTTAAGTATACAAAATGGAACATGTCTCACCTGAGCTGTAACAGTTTTAATGACGGTGCCAGGTGGCTGTCCTGCGAGCAGACGCTTCTCTATGAGTTGGTCTTCAGTGAGTACAGGCGCAGGCGGGGGCGGGGGCGGCGCGGGCGCGGGGGCGGGCGCCAGCACGGGGACCGCGGCAGGGGCGGGGGCGGCCGCCCGCGGCGCCGGCGACTGCCCGATGTGCGCCACGATCTGCGCCTGGTTGTTGCCGGTCGGCCGGATCAACACCTGCTGGCCATTGACGGTGGCCAGCTGGATGCGGCCGGTGGCGATCTGCTGCACGAGGGCGGGGTTGCTGACGACGAACTGCTGCGTGGCGGGGCGCGGCGGCGGGGGGCGCGGCGCGGCGGCGCGGGGGCGCGGCGCGGGCAGCAGCACGGTCTGCAGGCGCGGCGCCGCCCCCGCCTGCACCAGCACGGGCGCGGGGCCGCGCGGCCGCACCTCCTCGCGGGCCTCCTCCTTGCCGGGCGCCGCCACCAGCTGGCCGCCGACGCCCTGCTGCCCAGCCATCACCACGTGCAGTTTTCCATCGGGCATCTGTATCAGCTGCTGACCCGCCAGCAGGCCCTTCACCGATATCTTGCCGTCGGGCGCTCGGATAATCTGAACTTTCTGCGGCCCCTGAGTAGGCTTTTGGGGCGTGACAGTCGGTTTCACTTCATTCTGGACTTTGTCCGGCATCGGTTGACTGATGACACGAGTGGTGCCATCTGCTCCCTTTGTCATGATGATCCTTCTGGTCCCGATGACGGTCTTGGGCCCAGTGGGCGTCTGCGCGTTAGAGGTGAGCAGCGAGGACAGCGCACTTTTACCGGCCACGGGGTTGGGGACGGTCTTCGCCTTGTCGGCGGGCGCGGCGTCCTGGGCGCGGCGCGGCGTGGCGCGGTCGACGCGCGGCGGCTCGGCGGTGGCGCGCACGGGCAGCTTCCCGCTCGCGGCTCGAGTCAGCGGCGTGCCTCGCTCCGCACGCTCCCCGTACTGCCGCACCTCCCACAGCTCTAGCTTATCCTCGTCCACCCACTCCTCGGACACCTGAAACGATAAATTCCTTGTTTAGTAAAAAACCGTCGAAATAGATGCAAGCCAGTACAGAAAAGGGACCTTACCTGCGGCTCAGTGTTCTGGGGCGACTCGGCTCGTTTTCGTTTCCTGAGACCGCTACGGATGGAAGTTACCTCGCGCACGGTTTTGGGCAGTTCGAGCGGGATAACGACGCGGCGACGCAGGTACTGCGTGCGTTCCAGGAACTGGCCGATGTGGCGGTGCTTGAGTAGCTCGAGGGACACGATCTCGGTGTCGGTGGTGAGCTGGTGCTTCCCGTCCGGCGTGGGCGGCTTGGCGGCCATGTCGTCCCAGCGGAGGCACGCCCATGCCACACGTATCTGCAGCGCGGCGGACGATAGCCACTGCAGATTCACAGTACGGTACAACCAGCATGTCTTGAACAGCGGCCGCGGGCACTGGTAGGGCCAAACCAGCTGGTTTGGTTTTGCACTTAGACTGAACCCGGATGGCGTGACGTGTCCGGCCTGTCTGCAGAGCTTCTTGAGTTCGTGGTTGGCAAGAACCATTAATGTCTTCACCTTGCTTTTAGTATGAAACAAGGATGTAAGAGGATATTTTACTGGTGTTCTTTTCTTTTTCTTCTCAGTGGCTGCCATTTGAACTTTTTTAAGATACACTTTACCACTTGGCAACTCTGTTGAATATACTCTGACCACGCCACCTTCAGTTTTCTCATCCTTTATCCGTTTTTCGTCACGTTTTGGCCGGGGCAACTTAAAACGTCTATTGACGGTTGCGCGATATTGGGGCTTTTCGGCAACCTCCGATGTCAATGAACATTTAAAATTTTGTTTTGCATTATTACTAACTGTTGCACTTGGGGTTAACTTAGCTGACTTTCCTTTGGTTATTTTGAGTTTAGGCAATGGTGGACGCGACTTATCACTGTCATTACTAGTTTCTTCAATCTGCTGTTCAACATTTTCATTATCTGTTAATTCTTTAAGGGGTCCTATTTCAACTTCAATGTCTTCATTACTAGTACAGGCAATATCAATATCCATCTCATTGCCAACTGCAGGAATAGCAGATTCCTCAAGATGACTCTCTGTTTTTACAATGCCCTCATCATCTACTCTTTCTGTTTTGAGATGGCTTCCATCAGAACTTAATTTCCTTTTCACAAAACTGTCTGTATTTTTATTATCACATTCTTGAGCACATGCTACAGCTGACAGCAAGTCAGTTAAGATGTTTTCGCTTGAATTTGCCACATTTACAGCACTTTTCCCAAGTAAATATTGTTCCAGGATAGAAATTTTATTGTTATCTTTGTTATTAGAGTTTGATGGCAACTTTTGCTTTTTCAAAATGTTTAGCAAGTCGCCAATAATTTTGCCTTTTTGTAAGCAGGAAGGCGAATAACAGTTAACCTGAACTTCAGAATCATGAAGCCAGTCAGACGGATTGACGAGATTGCAAGTAGATGAATAACATTTGGAATGTTTAGTCAGCTGAACGAGATTTTGATACCGGTCTCGCAATGAATTTACCGTTTTGGCCACGGCATCCTCTACTTTTGGTTTAGTTTCGTTGTTCATATCACAAAAAGAAGTGGCATCGGAATCAGGATCATCATTTTCAATGTCAATTTGTTTCTCATCTTCACTTTTCACATCACTTTCCTCTTTTTTGACACTTGCAAGTAAGTTTGCGAGTTTTTTTTCCTCCATAAACTTTAAGTATGTTCTTCTTGCTAAGAATTCATCCAGCTTTGTTTTACGAGCTATTTTAGGATAATATCTACGTGTTGATGAACTTAAGGCTTTTGAGACATTTATTTCCTCAAAATCTTGATCTTCCTTTTCGATATCTAAATTGCGCATTGATGGTGGTACTGTTAAAAAACAAAAAATAATGAGTTAATATATCATCATTATCATTACATAGTATAAATCCAAGTCGCTAATTGGGTCTGTTTGTATGTTTGGCCGCTATCTCCTCCTAAACCAGAAGACGGATTTAAATGCGGTTTTCGCCATGATTTAGGTAGTTTTTTCATTTAAATTTGTAAATAAAAAACATTCAGCAAAAGTTTATTTAAGTTAGGCAAAATTCAATATTTCATGAGCAAGTCGGCCAAAATTACACCATTGCGAAGCGTGGGCGGGTCGCTAGTATAAAATATTTTTATATTTTATTGTTATTGCTTCATTATACTTACATTTATCAAACACTTCCTTGTCTGTTCTTTTGGAATTAAGATACTTGTAAGTTACTGGTTCTACAGCCAATACTTTAATAATATTTCCTTCTTTTACTCTTACAGCAATTTTAGCAGGACCGTCATTCAGGCTCTGTTTTGGAGTCGCATTTATCTTTTTGAGCTTTCTTGTTGAAGAATTCCAGAGCCATCCCCACTGACCATGAATTCGATATTCTTCACCTTTTTGTTTCCATACCTGGAAATCATTTATTGTGTTTATAAAACATAGAAACTAACTACAAAAATTTACAATCAATGAAATTTAGTAAGTAGTACCTGATGATGAAGGCCAAGGGAGTACTTCACAAAATTATATGCAGTTCTGTACCTTTCTTCTTCTTCATCTCTTTCTTTTTTTTCTCTTTTATCAATTTTTTTTCGTTCTTCACGCTCAGCAGCTGTGGTTCTCATTAATCGAACATGCCCCAGTTGTTCATGCCAGGTTGGCATCCAAACAGAGCTTTTGATACATGACTAAAATACAGTCATAGGTTAATAATGTTGAACAAAACAAACTGCACATACAACCTTAAATTTCTTTAACTTACCTGTAAAACACAGAGTGCCCTCGAAAAATCTCTAGGTGTTTGACACATCTGTACTGCTTGAACCCAAGGTTTCCTTAATAAAGACCAATTAGGATGCATAAAGTGTACTACAATGTTTGCTTCCAGTTGTAACAAGGTTTGTCTTAATGTATTCACAAATGCTGGTTTAGTTGCTGCAAATTGATCAAAACAGATTTTAAAGTATTGTCACATTTTCCATTATAATATAAAAAAAAGAAAAAAAACTTACCATTCAACAATCCTACCCATTTGAATTCTTGAGATGATGTTAATGAAAATTTATGAGACATGTATCTTTTTTTGTCTCTTTCTTCATTTCTTTGTGGCTTATTGAGAGCTAAAGGATTAGACACATACTGATTTACATAATTCTTAAAATTATTCTCATTCCCCAGTTTGAAATGGTAAGTCCCATTTGAAATCTGGTTGGATTTAAGTCTGGTAAGCCTCTCAGTTGCTGCAACAAATATAAATATATTTAAAACTTGTATGTTTGTATGTCATGCAATTTCTGGATTTATCTATCAATTTTCTTAATTTAGTTTTACACAAGTGAAGCTCAATAATAAATGAATAAAGTAGGTTTCCTTAGGTTTACTTACATTCATCTGTTTTTTTATGACTTCTTAACTTATATGCATTGTTTTTCTTTTTTGGGTCCTCTTCATCATCTGTGGCTTCATTTTGGTCATCATCATTCTGCGGGGTATCATCACTGGTCACAGTCACTTCACTAACAACATCACCATCTGGTATAAGGGCTGGCTCAGGTTCTTTCTCTTCCTCCAGTTTTATTCCCATGTTTTGATCCATTCTAACTTTTTTTTGTTTCAATAAATTTTCATTTTCAACTTCCAAGTAGGATTTTCTACTACCTTTAGATTGATTGGTTAAATTTTCTGTTACAAACATTTGTCTTATTATCTCACTTTTCATTTCTAAAAGCTCTCTGACAAGTGGGGCTTCCATATCACCATCGTCTAAAAGATTCAATAACTCTTCAAACTGTTGAAAAGTTGTATAATACCATACTTCTCCATTTTCTGCTTCACTGTTAATGTTAAAAAAAAAATAGTTAAGAAATTGGAATATCAAAATGTATGTTTTTTAAGAAAAATAATACTTACACAAAAAGTCTTCTAGCAATAAACCAATATTTTCTGCCATGTCTATCAAAACCCAAATGCTCATGACGACAAAGCAAACCTTGTTTCTCTGCATCAGGCACACAGTCTGTTACACCAATTGTTTTATGTTGCTTACACAGAGCACATTGCCAGTCTTCAGAAGGTACATCCAGTAAAGGAGGGTCAACACATTCTAAGTGATATACTGCAGAGCAAGTTTCACAACATAATAGATCACCAAGACGATGACATGCTCTGCAGTGGTCATCATATGCTATGGGAGCTAAAAAAGAATTTTTGTTTAATTATTATAAGCATTACAGTTATCATAAGTACACTTTTAAATTACATATTATTAATTTATTACCTTCTCTAAGGAGATCATCTCGAACTGGGTTCGTTATAAGAAACTGGTTACATAAGAACTGCAATACTGTCAGACGATCACCTACTGTGGTAAATGGATATTCACATGAATTTAGGATTCTTAGAACATTTTTGTCAAACATTTTATCACTTTCAACATATGCTCTAAGAACTTCAGGCCAAGTCATTACATCAAGCAAAAACAAAGTAATATTAACACTGTCTTTGTGATCCAAAGGACCAAAATGAGTTTGCTGAGCATCTTCTTCCCTTAACAAGGCTTTGAGTAACATCATATGGACCTCAACCAGTAAAGTACTCTGTTCATCACAATTTAAAGCAGCACAGAAGTCTTCTAAGCGAAATGGAGATAATCTTACTATATGTCTAAAATGGCGTAAAACTTCATAAACACCAACTACTTGCAAAACCATGTTCTGAGGTATTAATAAATCTTCCGATGATGATGGGAGTTGTAAGGGTGGAATTTGTCTTTCCTCTTGAAGCCATAAGGGATCCGGGCTTGGTGGTCGAACAATAGTGTTCCCTGCTTTTCTTGGAGTACCACTTGTGTTACTGAAGCTGCTAATTGAAAAGTCACTATCACTAGCTGCCTCACTACCATCTGATGAGTCACTAAGGCGATCTTCTTCAGGTTCTGATCTATCACTAAATTCATCACCAAAGTCAGAGCCATAGTGATATTCAGATTCATGATAATCAGCTGCTTGCGGATTATAACCTCTTCGAGAATAAGAATTGGACAATCCTCCTCGCTTCGATTTACGTACTTTGCCTCCTCGCTGTTTGCGCGTACTTCTCCGACTTGTATCACTTCCTTGTGGAGAAGAAGCTCTCGATGCTGAAGGAGTGCTTACTAAAGATGCATTTTGAGCTTGTAAGTATTTCGGTTTCTTCAATAAATGATACTGAAACTTTCGGTTCTTTTCAAAACTACCAGATTTCGGGGGTCTCCCGCGTTTTTTCGCCCCCCTACCCGACATCGTTCTAAACAACTGTCAATGCACTACCTCGCACGTGTATTGCAAAAACATAGTCTTGTTTACAAAAACAAAACGTTTGATGAAATTGCATTGCTTTTCAGTTTGTTGGTTTCATCCTAAATCCAACGCCGTCATGATGCGCCCGTCAATTTTTTTAACACATCTGTAAATTCACTGAACTTCTCCGGTTACTACTTTCTAAATTACAGACACTCACTTTATTGATATACTAAGAAGATTGTTACTTTTTCGCTCTAGAGATTACACGAAAAACGCAATGACGCGAAATGTGAGGAGTAGATTCCGAAACGCTAGGATGCTGGCTTCCTATTGGTCGATTACATGTCCGCCATGTCGTTTTTCAATTATTGGATTTTATTTTATTGACCAGTACTTTTTAGCACTACAAAATTAGTCTACTAATGAAACAGATAAAGATGAAAAAAATAGTCCACCAAATTATAGGGTATAGAAATAAAATATATCTTTCAACTTAGCACAGTCGCAGAAAATTACTCGCGCGTCCGTCCACAAGCAGCCATTTTGTTTTTAAAACCTAGTCAACTCAGTTTTATTTTTTTTTGGCATTAATGCGAAGCTATACTGATAAATAATTTAATTATATTTCACTTTCTATATTAATTTTGGTAATATTAAAGTATTTATTTTGGTTGGTTTGAACACAAATATTTTCATTCAAAAATAAAGAAATAAACTGATCTCACATTTTGTAGACTATTGCCATATAAAAAAAATGACATAACATTGCGCATTTTTTCTTTCATTAGTTGCTTTGGTATAAAATTAAATTATATGTCGGTTTTGAGTTTTTAGAACTGTTTTATAATCAATGATTTTGCTATGAAAATCAGACAAGGATTTAGAATAAATAATCCAGAACTTTAGAACAACCGTTAACTAAAATAAACAAACGTAAACAACTTTTCCTTTGATTTAATACCTAAGCATTTATTTAGCCCCATTAAATTTACCTTACCCGTCCCCCGCTTTAAAGCACCTGTTAAATATTATGTTCTTGTTATTTAGCTCTTGTCATCAACATTTGTTGAGTTTTTTAAAGCGTTTTCGCTGTCTGTATACACTTAACAATAACGCTACATTAAAATTTTCTTTCTTGTCACGCGATTTAGATAGAATCGTAACGGTTTGGTTTTTTTGACATGGCACCCAAAGACGTTTCAAGTTAAAAATAATGCCAGATTAAACTGGAATTGTCAAATTTACCGATTTTCAAGTTACCCACATTAAAAATGTTGTTCTACAAAAAATAGCATTAAAATATTTAGAACCATGGTTTTCTTTCAATCTATAACACAAAAAGAAATCGCTGATATAGTTTTCGCTCTCGCTTTTACTAGATGGAGCACTGCATGTAAGCAATTGCTTTTTTTGCGGCTACTTTTTATTGTCGTGGCAGGTCGTGTGTCGAATATTACACATAATATTCGATAAGATTCTGACTAGACCATGCCATGTTGTTGGAGTTAATACTCAGGGACAAATCAAGATGTCACTTATGCATAAACCTATTTATTACTCATCAGTTTCACTGAGCAACAAATAATACGTAAAAAGGACTTGGTCAAAGCTTGGGCTCTATGTTACCAAGCAGAACAATTTTGGTGTCATGGTTAATGACCTTATAAAGAAAAATTAACCAAACATGAAGTTTTTACTAAAAAAAACAAATAACTTTTTATACGTATATATACAGGGTGTAATCGTTAGTGTGCACAGGCGATTATTCCGTAACTATTACAGATATCAAAAAACTTTAAACTGATATCGAAAGTACTTGACCTAATGAATAAAATAACACTAATAACTGTAATGAGTGATGCACAACACTAGTGTGTGTCCCATCTCTAATATAACTAAGCTAGAGGGAAGATGGCGGTCGGTCGTTCTTTAATTGATACTGTGTGCTTTCATTCTTATAACTTTAATTAAATAAAGGATTTATAAAATACATGCTTGGCCACTCATTCCAACATATTACATGGCGCTGCGTATTGAAAATTGGATTGAAGAAGTTATTAATTGAGTGTGCAACTTGCAACGAGAATAACAAAATTGGCGTGGTTTGCAACTAACCTCGAAAATGGCGAATGAAAAGGGCGATGAAAAGGAGAAAAAGAAAACTGGCATACAAGGATTAAAACCCCCAGCCGGTATGCAAAAAATGAATGTGGAGGAATATAAAAGATTCAAACAAAGATTTGAAATTTACCGTGTGGCGTCAGGAGCTGTTAGTGAAACCATGGAAGTTCAGGCTGCATTACTACTACATTGTATGGGTGAGGCGTGTCAAGAATTATTCTTAACTTTTGATATGAATCAGAAAGATTCCAAGGATTATAAAAAACTGATCGAGAAGTTTGATGAATATTTTATACCAAAAAAGAATGATAGCGTGAATTCTCTCATGTTTTTCAATAGAAGTCAAAGAGAAGGTGAGACCTTTGATAATTTTTATACAGAAATTAAAAAACTCTGTATAGAATGTGATTTTGGACAAATGCAAGAAAGAATGTTAAGAGACAAGATTGTGACGGGCGTGAGAGATAGTAAAATCAAAGAAAGATTGTTGAGAGAAACGGATTTAAACTTGGACAAAGCCATTCAACTGTGTAAAGCTGCAGAACTATCTGAAGAACAAGTTAAGAAAATAGAGACAAGTGAACCATCTACGAGCACAATACATGGATTGAAAAAACATAAAAGAGCAGTATCGGGGAATATAAAATACTATACAGAACAACGGAAAGTATCAGGAAATGTGAAGAAATATACAGATCAAAAGAAATATGAACAAAAACCAGGATTTTCAAGAGCAAATTTAATTGATTGTACAAGATGTGGATTTAAACATGCTTATGCTAGATGCCCAGCTTATGGTAAGAAGTGTGCTAAGTGCAAGAAAGATAATCATTTTGCTAGAAAATGTAGGGCATATTATGTTAAAGCGGTACAAAGAGTAAATAATTCTAGCGACAGTGAAAATTCTTGTGATATGTATGTAATTAACATAAATAATGTAAACTCAGAAAAGAATTGGTATGAAACTGTTTATTTTACAGATTATGAAAAATATTTAAAATTTAAATTAGATTCTGGGGCTCAGTGTAATGTGATATCAGTAAATGATTGTAGCTCATTTGGGATATGTAAATTTGAAAAATCTGATTGTAACTTAACTAACTATAGCAATGAGAAGATAGAAACTTTAGGTAAGATTTCACTTTCAGTTAGAATTGGCAATAACATTCAAAGGGTTGAATTTCAGGTTTGTAAAGGAAAATATATACCCATTTTAGGTTTACCAACTTTGGTTAAGTTCAATTTGATACAAAGAAATAAAAATAGAGTTGATAGTATATGGACAGGACATTCTGAGCTTTTAGAAAAATATAAAGATGTTTTCAAAGGGGTAGGCAATATAAAAGATTATGAATATGATATAAAATTAATTGATGGTTGGCAAGGTAAAATTGAACGTAGTAGACATATTCCATTTAAATTACAAGCAAAATTAAAATCTGAGTTGACTAAGTTAGAAGGTATGGGTATAATTTCAAAAGTAGACGGTCCTACTGATTTTGTAAGCTCTTTAGTAATGACTACCAAACCGGATGGATCAATTAGAATATGTTTAGACCCACAATATTTAAACACACAGATACAGAGAGAACAAATGATGATACCTACTTTAGATGAAATAGTTGCTAAATTAAAAGGTAGTACTGTCTTTAGTACATTAGATGCAAGTAAAGGTTTCTGGATGATTAGGCTGTCTAATAAGAGTAAAAAATTAACCACATTTAATACACCATATGGGAGATATCATTTTAACAGGTTACCATTTGGATTGTCATCAAGCCCTGAAGTTTTTTATAAAATATTTAGTGATATTTTCAAAGATATAGAAGGATTAGAAATTTATATTGATGACATATTGATACATGCTAAAACAGAATATGAGCATAATAGAATTTTACAAATAGTATTGAAAAGGGCTCAAGAGTACGGTATTAAATTTAACAAGAATAAATGTCATTTTAAACAGGCTAAAGTCAGATATTTAGGTCACGTATTATCAGCTGAAGGTATTAAAATTGATCCAGACCGTATCAAAACAATTGTTGAGATGAAAACCCCACAAAATCAAAAAGAATTATTAAGATTTCTAGGTATGATTAATTATGTAGCCAGGTTTATACCAAATGTTGAAGCATATAAAAATTAAAACAAATGTTAATTGAACCTCCAATTTTGAGTTACTTTGATATGGATAAAAATGTTGTACTTAGTGTAGATGCATCTAAAGCAGGATTAGGAGCAGTTATTTTGCAAGAAGGAAAGCCTATAGCATACGGGTCTAGAGCTTTAACAGAAACAGAATGTCAATACAGTCAAATTGAAAAAGAAAGTTTAGCAATTTTGTATGGAGTAAATAAGTTTCATCAATATTTGTATGGATGTAAATTTCAAGTTGAATCAGATCATAAACCACTTGTGTCAATATTTTCTAAACCATTAAATAAATGTCCAGCTAGGTTACAAAAGATAAGGATGGCTTTACAACCATATACATTTCAAGTAAATTATAAACCGGGTAAAGAACTTTTAGTTGCTGATCACTTAAGCAGATCACATTTGTTAGATACAGAATATAATACAGATTTAAAAGTAGAAACACATGTAGGTATGGTATTATCTAGTTTTAGAATTACAGATGAAAAAATGAAAGAGTTAATTTCTGAGACGGCTAAGGATGAAGAATTAATGTCAGTAAATAAATATATACAACAAGGTTGGCCAGAGAATAAGTCACTAGTGGATAGTCAAGCTAAATTGTTTTATAGTTACAGGGATGAATTAAGTAATATTAATGGGTTAATTTTTAAAGGGAGAAATATTGTAATACCTCAGTCTAAAAGAAAGGATTTTTTGAATAAAATACACTATGCTCATTTGGGGATTGAAAAAAGTAAAATCATGGCTAGGAACTCTTTATTTTGGCCGAATATGAATAAACAATTAGAAGATTTGATAAATAATTGTGATACATGTAAAAGTTTTCAAAACAATAATAAAAAAGAACCATTGTTAGAAAAAGAAATTCCACTTAAACCTTGGCAAATACTATCTATTGATATATTTTTTTTGTATTCAAAACCATATATTTTAATAGTTGATACATATAGTAAGTTTGTAGAGATTCAAGCCTTAGATAGTTTATCAACAAATTGTTCAATTACTAGTATAAAAGAAATATTAGCGAGACATGGCATACCAGAGATCATTTATTCAGATGCTGGATCTCAATTTAGTAGTTTTGAATTTAAACAATTTTCTAAAGAATGGAATTTTATACACAAAATTATTAGTCCAAAGCATCATCAGGGTAATGGGTTAGCTGAAAGATACATACAAACTGTAAAGAAAATGTTAAAAAAGTTAATTTATGATAAAAAAGATGTATACTTAGGTCTATTAATGTACAGGAATACTCCTATATCAACAAATGGATCTTCACCTTCAGAATTATTATTTAATAGATGTGTGAAAACTGTTCTACCGGATGTGACAACATTACCAGATATGACAAAACTACCGGATTTGACAAATAGAAAACATGGATATGGACTAGAACTTAAAGAGAAACAAAGGATACAGAAAAAATATCATGACAGAGGAAGTAAAGTTCTACCGGAGTTAGAAGAAGGAGATGTTGTGAAAATACAGAATGAAAATGGAAAGAAGCCTCATGAAAGCGGAATTATAATGGGAAAAGGAAATGGACCGAGGTCATACAAAGTAATGAATAAATTTGGAAATAAAATAACTAGGAATAGGAAGATGTTGATTAAAGGAGGAATTTACAAGGAGGAAAAAGACATTATGGACGAGGAAGAAAATGATGGAGAAATATTGAATAGACAAATTGTAGATGAGCATACACTTCCTACAGATAATAATAATAGGTCTCTAACCACAGATGTACCTAATGTAACTGATTATGTAACAAGGGCAGGTAGAATAAGTAAAAAACCAGATTACTTAAAAGATTATATTTTGAGCTAGTTAGGATTTAGTTAAGAGTATATAAGTTTTTATTTTGTTAGAATTTATAGAAGTTTTTGAGTTCAAAGTTAAATTACTTTAATTTGTATTGTTAAAACTGAATATCTGAAAGGGAGAGATGTAATGAGTGATGCACAACACTAGTGTGTGTCCCATCTCTAATATAACTAAGCTAGAGGGAAGATGGCGGTCGGTCGTTCTTTAATTGATACTGTGTGCTTTCATTCTTATAACTTTAATTAAATAAAGGATTTATAAAATACATGCTTGGCCACTCATTCCAACATATTACAATAACTTTTTCAAAAAAAAACGAGAAATATCCAAAAACTTTACATGAAACTCTCCCATACATTTCTTAGTAAGTACAATATTTTGTATTCAAAGCAAATGTTCGAAGTGACGTCCTTGTTGTGCAATACTCATTGAGCTTTATTTACAGTTTCTAATTGAACTTAACTTAAACCGTACACGATTCTGTAACTCTAGGCTATGTACTCGCTCAGCGTAGGTACACGTGGTCTTTGACAAATCCCAATAGGAAGAAATCAAAAGGCGTGAGATCCGGTGATCTGGCAGGCCTAGGGGTTGCAGGCCCCACAGTGTCTTTTGTCGAGTACGTCCCCGTCGTCTGCCCTGGACTCTCCCTACTTGGTGCGCGGTAACGCAGTGGCCAGTAGCGGTAGAGACAAAATCTCGAAGACAAAACTGTGCGGCAGTGACTTCAAATCTAAAATGGATTTGAGTATGAGAGCGGATCCCGCAACCCCCGGGAATCCCCCAAAAGGCCCTTCTCAGGGCCAGCCTGTCGAGGTGCAGGCTCAAGCGGGAGCGGCGAAGACGCCGCCGGTCACCCAGACGTCCTCGGACCTGTTCGTCAGGCCGAGTGATATGTCGGATGGGTGTTTGTCTGACGCATCGGTGGCGAGCGATGCGTCGGATAAGTGGACGCGCAAGCGACTGCGGTCGCGCACGCGCGCATCCGAAGGGTCCTCTGGGACCTCCTCCGCGAAGGTCGTGAAGGCCAAGCGGGGTCGCAGTGTCCGTGGCAGAGGCCGCACTCCGCGGGGTACTCCGAGGGTGGAGCCCCCGTCGGAAAGCGAGGAGGCCGCGCCGAGCGAGGCATCGCGCGCGAGGTACTTGGCGGCGAGGAATACTCCCGCCGCCAAGAAAGATATGGGAAGGCTGGCGAGCATCCTGAAGAAGCAGGCGGAGGAGGAGGTGGAAGCCATTTTGGTGACCGCCAACTCCTCCAAGCTCACAAAGCCGGCTCAGGCGGCTCTCAGGGCCTCGGCGGCGTCGCTCGGTGAGATCGTCGCGGAGGCGATGAGTCGGGTGGCCTCAGATGAGACCAAGCGACTCGAGGCGATGGTAGAGGGCCAGAGCCGCGAGATCGCAGCGCTCCGAATGGAGCTGGAAGGACTCCGCCGTAAGGGGTCGGTGGCTCCTGCTGCCAGCGCCGGAGGTCCCTTGTCCCCGGAGATGCTGGAGGCGATTAGAGGGGTCATGCAGGAGGAGCGTGCTTTCGTGCGCTCCTGCCTGGCCGGAGTCGAGGACCGCCTCTTGCCGGCAAAAGTGGTCCGGCCGCCATTGGCGGCGGGCCCGGCGCCGGTTTCCATCCCGGCGTCGGCGCCCAAAAAGAAGAGGGCGGCCAAGAAGGCGGCGGCTCCGGCCGCACCGGCTCCTGTCCCGGCGGCCCCGGTTGCGGGCCCGTCCGGCACCCAGTCGGCGGCGGTAGTGTCCTCCCAGGAGGACACAATGCTGCCCTCGGCCACAGAGGCCAACGAGGAGTGGGCCATAGTGGCCCGAAAAAAGAAGAAGGCGCCTCAGCCTACTTCCTCCGCAACGCAGAGGCCTGCCAAAAAGACGGCCCCTACTCCGGCTCCCAAAAAGAGCCGGAAGAAGAAGAGTGCCGCCTCCAAAACGGCGGCAGTGGTCGTCACCCTCTCACCAGAGGCTGTTTCGAAGGGCGAGACCTACGAGTCGGTGTTCGTAAGAGCCCGACAGACGGTCCGCCCTTCAGAAATGGGCATAGAGAGGGTGACGTGCCGACGGACCCAAACGGGGGCTCGTATTTTCGAGTTCCCGGGGGCCGACCGGCACCAGAAGGCCGACGCCTTCGCCGCAAAGATGGCAGAGGCCATCGCTGATGCGGCAAAGGTGTCAAGACCCGTCCAAACCTCGTCCCTGATTGTGTCGGAGCTGGACGACTCAGTCACCAGGGACGAGGTGGCCGCTGCCGTGGCGGCGGCAGGGGGGTGTGAAACGGAGGCCGTCAAGGCCGGAGAAATCCGCAAGGGTAGTGGGGGTATGGGCCGCGTCCGGCTGCAGTGCCCCACCGTCGCCGCTGAGGCCGTCCTAAAGAGGGGACGGCTTCTAATCGGATTCAGCTCGGCCGTGGTTCGGGCACTGGAAGCGCAGCCTATGCGCTGCTTCCGGTGCATGGCGCTCGGACACGCCCGGCCGTTTTGTCCGTCGCCGGTGGACAGGTCGGCCCTGTGTTTCAGGTGTGGCCAGGCCGGCCATCGGCAGGCCACCTGCACAGGGGCCCCCCACTGCGCGGTATGCGCAGCCAGCGGGAGGCCGGCGGGCCATGTAATGGGAGGGGCTAAATGCAGCCCCCCCACAAAGAGGGGCAAAGAGCAGGCCACCATCCGGCCAGCAAATGCGGGCTCCCGGGTCCTCCCAGGTTCCACTGACGGTGCGATGTCCGAATAATGCCCAGTTTCGGACATCGCACAATTATGCAGGTGAACCTGAACCACTGCCAGGCGGCACAGGACCTAATGGTCCAGGTGCTAGCCGAGTGGTCAGGGGATCTCGCCGTGGTCGCCGAACCCTTCTCGTTCCCAGCCTCCTGGCTGCGGGACACAGATGGAACGGTGGCCATCGTGCCGCGGCCTTCCACGGACTCCCCGCCCCTCTCGCTCATAGAGAGGGGCCATGGATACGTGGCCGCCGCGTGGGGGGATATCGCCCTGGTGGGCGTTTACTTCCCCCCAAAGCGTCCGGTCGTAGAGCTGGAGAATTATCTCCAGACTCTCACGGCGGCGCTTGCGCGATTAGGGAGGAGCAGGGTTGCGGTCTGCGGCGACCTAAACGCCAGGTCCACGGCCTGGGGAGACCATGTCGATAGCCCCCTGGGCCGCTGTCTAGCGGCCTGGGCGGCGTCGACAGGTCTGGTGCTCCTCAACAGGGGGGCGGTGCGCACGTGCGTGCGCCACAACGGGAGCTCGGTGCCGGACGTCTCGTTCGGCACTGCAGCCCTGGCCGCGCTCGTGCGCCGGTGGGAGGTGGACCTGAGGGAGAATCTATCCGATCATAGGTACATTCGGATAGAGTTCTCCACTCAGTGTCCACCGGTGGTGGGGGGGGGAGCGGGAAGGAAGAAGGTCCTTCCCGCGGTGGTCCCTGATGCGGCTGGACCGCATCGCGGCCACGGAGGCGGCCTTCGTCCAGGACTGGTTCGCTCCGTCGGACAGTCCGGACGTCGACGAGGCCGCCCTCCAACTGAGGGAGGCAATGACCGAGGTGTGCGACTCCAGCATGCCTCGGTCGCGACGGCCCCCGCCCAGGCGCGCGGTCTACTGGTGGTCGGCGGAACTCGCCGGCCTCCGGGACGACTGCGGCGCCGCGAGGAGGGCCTTCCAGCGGGCCCGCCGCCGCGCCAACCGCGATGCCGCCAACGAGGACCGCCTCTATGCCTCCTACGTGGAGGCCCGGCGCGTCCTCAAGGTGGCAATCCGGGAGGCCAAAAAGGCGGCGCGGCTGGAGATGCTGGAGGGGTTGGATGCCGACCCCTGGGGGAGGCCGTACCGGGCGGCGCGTAATAAGCTGCGCCCGATCGGCCCCCCCGTAGTTGAGGCCCTTCAGCCGGCGCTGCTGGAGGAGGTGGTCCGGGGTCTCTTCCCGGACCGCTCGCCGGACTTCGTGCCTCCCCGGATGGCCCCGCTCCCGCGAATGGGTCCTCCGGCCGACGCCGGAATTCCCCCGGTGTCGGAGGAGGAGTTTGCCTCGGCGGCGTTGCGCCTCCGAGGCAAGAAGACGGCGCCAGGGCCGGATGGTGTGCCGGCACGGGTGGTGGCGATAGCCACCGCCCAGATGGAGAGACGATTTCGGGACCTCTTCGCTGCTTCGCGTCGGGGAGGTTCCCGAAGGTGTGGAAGGAGGGGGCGCTGTGCCTCCTCCGAAAAGCGGGTCGGCCGGAGGATTCACCCTCCGGCTATCGGCCGATCGTCCTCCTGGACGACGCGGCCAAACTCCTTGAGAGCGTGATCGCGGCACGCCTCAAGGAGCACCTGGGGGGGACCGGCCCCGACTTGTCCGAGGCCCAGTACGGGTTTCGGGCGGGCCGGTCCACGGTGGATGCGCTCCTCGAGCTGAGGCGCATCACCCGGGAGGGGGCGAGAGCGGGGGGAGGGGTGTTGGCGGTGTCGTTCGACATCGCCAATGCGTTCAACTCCATCCCCCACGCCACAATATTGGAGGCGCTCCGGTATCACGGAGTGCCTCCATACCTGAGGGCCCTGCTGACGGACTACCTCCAAGGCCGGGAGGTACTGTTCGTCGGCAGGGACGGCCGCATGAGGCGGCGGCCGGTGGAGTCGGGTGTCCCGCAGGGGTCGGTCCTAGGACCACTCCTGTGGGATATCGGCTACGACTGGCTCCTCCGGGGCGCCCTCCCCGACGGCGTGGGTGTCATTTGCTATGCGGATGACACCCTCGTCACAGCGCGGGGGCGCGACTTCGGGGAGGCGGCCGACCGAGCGTCGGTGGGGGGAACCCTGGTCGCCCGTCGGATCGGGCGGCTGGGTCTGAAGGTGGCGCTCCACAAAACCGAGGCCATATATTTTCATGGGCCTCGGGGAGAGCCGCCGCCTGACGCCCACGTCGTGGTGGCGGGGAGTAGGGTGGAGGTGCGGGCCCAGATAAAATATCTGGGCCTAACAATATCGAGCAGGTGGAAGTTTTCGGAGCACTTCCGCCTGCTCCAAGAGCGCCTCGTGAAGGCGGCGAGGGGCCTTAGCTGGCTCCTCCCGAATATCGGGGGCCCTGCGGTGGCATGCCGGCGTCTATATGCCGGCGTGCTGCGCAGTATGGCCCTCTACGGTGCGCCCGTGTGGGCGCACGATTTGGGGGAGTTCAACCGTGCCCTGCTCCGTAAGCCCCAACGCGCCATCGCACAGCGAATGGCGCGGGCTTACGGCACGGTTGGACACGGGGCGGCATGTGCCATGGCGGGCACTCCGCCATGGTACTTCGAGGCCGAGGTGCTGGCCGCCGTCTACCATTGGACGGCGGACAAGCGGGCTCAGAGGAGCCCGCAGCACCGGACGAGAGGGTCGCCGTCTGGCGAAGGGCCCGCGAGGTCATGCTCCGCCGGTGGTCGGCGGAGATGGCCAACGCGGACGACGGGCGGTGGACCCTGGACGCCGTCGGTCCAGTCATTGAGGGATGGATCGACCGGAGGCATGGGTTCCTCACCTACCGTCTGGTGCAGGTCTTGTCCGGGCATGGCAGCTTCGGACATTTCCTGTGCCGGATTCAAAGGGAGGAATCCACGGCGTGCCACCACTGTGGCGCGCCGGACGACACAGCGTGGCACACCCTGGCCGAATGTCCGGCCTGGGATGTGCCACGTCGTCGCCTCCAGGCGTCCGCTGGCCCGGACCTCTCGCTGCCCGGCTTGGTGTACGCCATGCTGGGCTCCGAGGCGGTCTGGGTCGCGGTGGCCTCTTTCTGCGAGGACGTCATGTCGCAGAAGGAGGCTGCGGAGCGGGTGCGTGAGAACGATCCTCTCGCGCCCCCGCACCGCAGACGTCGAAGGGGCCGGACGAGGCGCGATCGCGCCCAAGTCCAGCCTGGTGGTGGCCAGTGGGCGGGGGATGTGGGAATCCACCTGCCCGCATTGCACGGTCCACCACCGTCGACGGGTGGGAACAATCGGGCGCTCCCGGTTGTTCCCACAGGCCCCCCCTCACCGCGGGGGGGTCAAAATGGGCCCGTCGTGCAGTAGACGGGCCCATCGCCGGTGAAGTCGTGGCGTAGGGCCGCCGGTCCGGGCCCCACGGCTTCACCACAAGGCGAAGACGGAGCGCCGCGGTGTTTTAGTGGGTAGTCCCCTGGGCGACGTGCCAGTTGCTCAGGTGGGAGTCCCACACACGCCCCCCGCCACCCAGGTGGGGGGTACGGTGCGTAAATGCATTTCACCGCGAAAACAAAAAAAAAAAAAAAAAAACAAAACAAAAAAAAAAAAAAAAGGGGTTGCACTATTATCCGCCCACCGCCCACGCTTCGCAATGGTATAATTTTGGCCGACTTGATTGCGAACCCTTGCATTTTTGCTAACTTAAAAAAACTTTTTTTAAACGTTCTTTTTTTACAAATTTAAATAAATAAATACCCTAAAAGATAGCGTAAACCGCATTTAAATCCGTTTTGTGGTTTAGGAGGAGTTAGCGGACAAACATACAAACAGACACAATTAGCGACTTTGATTTAGAAATTAGAAAATTGTTTCGTAAGAAATTCATTACAACATTTGTATTATGTAGCACCTGCCATCTTGTTGAAAAATTATCGATCTTCATCGTCTCTAATTGGTTCTAAGAGTCTTAGCATGTCGTTTTGTACAAAGATGAGATATCTCAGTCCAGTTAAGGTTCCACTGTAAAAATATGGCCCAATGATCAATAATCAATAACATATCACACATAATTATAAAATGATAAGGGCAAAATGAGTTGATACTATTCCACTTAAAATAAGGAAACTAAAATCTCATACTAAATGTATGGGAGACTTTAATGTAAAGTTTTTGGATATTTCTCGTTTTATTTTTAAAAAGTTATTAGTGTTATTTTACTAATTAGGTCAAGTACTTTCGATATCAGTTTTAAGTTTTTTGACATCTGTAATAGTTGCGGAATAATCGCCTGTGCACACTTAACGATTACACCCTGTATATATATATACGTATATTTCTAAAAAGCTACTAGTTTGTTTCGATATCAGATTTAATGATTTGATTGAATTAGTGTGTTTGGTTCCATTTCATTTTATCTCATTAAATTTCATTTACATTTCATATCAATAAAAAAATTCTACTGAAGACTTGGCTGTATTCGCATAGTAACCTTTGCCTACCAAATGGGTGAAGAAAAAATGGCGCCATTTTCCAGAAATTTTCTTTGCGAGTTTAGTTGTTTGTTACACAAAATGAGTTATTTCGACATTTACGATCCTAATTTTATATTTTATTAAATTTCTTTATTTTTTCGCAACTGTATTAAAAATAGTCGTTCAGTACACGTGCGGAGCCGTCATTGCAACACGTCCCGCCTGTCAACCCTCGCCTTCAGCTGTGCCTCGGCTCGGGTAGACATTTGTCGGAACTCGTTGTAATAATAATAATAATAATAATAGTAAGCCGTCATTTTAAACACTTGCAGAATTACAAGAAAATTTCTCACACCATTAGCACAAATTAACACAACTGATATCTAAATCTGTAACGCTTGGCGTTTTAAAACCCCGCGTATATCAGATTTACTATTTCCCTGAACGGAGAATTAATAGAAAAGAATGAAATAATAATAATAATGTAATTCTTTATTCAGGCACACAAATTCGATGTAAATTTACAGACCCAGGGTAATGAAATAAAATAAAAATAATATACCTAAAATAAAATTAAACTAAATTAACTTACTAACTATCTTTTGACATTAAAAATGCAAGTACTATATTAGTATCTACCTATGTATTCTATAAAATTTACAGAAAGAAGTAGTGCAGTTATTTTTTATTACAATCCTTCTGCACTGAGAGCCAGTTCTTGAAGATAGGATTCTTAGTCACGTCGTCTGCTAGGGTTCTTAGCAGTGCGTTATTAGTTGATCTCAGGCGGGCCCAGCACGATGCTACGCGCGCGCGAACCACAGCAAAGAAGTCGGGCACTCTCGCCTCCGCAAACATGCCTGATGCACTGCAGAACCTGGGCAGGCGCATGAGGATCCTGTATGCATTATTATACTGTATTCTCATGGCCGACCAGGCTCGGCGGGTGTAGTTTACCCACAGTTGGCAGGTGTACATACCTTGGCAGAATGCTTTGAAAATGTTATCTTCACCTCAGTACTGCATCTGGCAAATCGTCTTGCAAGCATGTTTTAACGCACAGAGAGCACCCTACGTTCACGCTCTAAATCACCATCGTCCTTTAGATCACCAGTCAAAATGTGGCCGAGATATTTAAAACTCTGCACAACCTTGATGGGTAATCCCTTTAAATACACGGGTGGTACCCTCTCCGGACCCTTCCCACACCTAAATATAAGTAGTTCGGTCTTAGTAACATTGTACTTCAGTCCATGTGCATTGGCATAATGCTCACAGACTGAAAGTAATCTCCGCAATCCGTTGATGGAAGGGCTGAGCAGCACCATGTCGTCAGCATAGCTCAGATTGTTGAAACAAGTCCTCCCTATGTGACAGCCGACACGCGTGCCCCTCAGCTCCCCCATCAGATCATTAACATACAGGTTGAAAAGGTCCGGAGAAGTCAACCCTCCCTGGCGTACTCCGCACTCTAGCCTATAATCACTAGAAGTCGTGTCACCCCAACGAACACTATTCGTTTGATTGCCGTACCAAAATCTCAACAGACAGCCTTTCCACACTTGTATTGAAATATACTATTACAGTTAGCTTACACACGTTTGGGGCCCCAGTATATCGGTGGCCCAAAAATTGATACGTTGGTAACTACGCCCCTGCATAAAAGGTACGCAAGGAATGACACGTAAGAGCGAGAGCGAAGACCAATAATCAATCAAACATATTATAGACGTTTCACGTAAAAAACAAAAGAGGTTTGCACCGATACAGCTCTACTTGATTTTTAATGAGAAGTTTAAGTAATTTCGTTTTGGTGATCCTGTCAAAGCGTTTTTATAACCAAGACACTGACCGAAAGGTGTGCACTCGGCCCGAGCGCAACCTCGGAATGAGGCCCTTGTCATTGTCAATCACACACAGTTGACAATTCCCAATGAAATGTCGTGGTCCGTTAATAGAATACAGTGAAAACGTTGGTAAGCGTGCAAGCGTGCACAAATGCGTCCTCCGAAAATGATTTCATTACTCACAATAGTTAGCACTGAAATAAATTTGGTCTACTAGTGTGTACGAACATTTATATACTAGGATGTTCTGTTAAAATGACAGCTGATTTAATATGGGTCAGTGAGATTGCATTTTTAAGTTTTTCCGATGAATCCGATGAATAGCTTTACATTAAACAATATAAGTTCAACAAAACTTCTCCGAAAGTTTAGATCTTACAAATGAAATTATTCAGTTGTCAGTTTGGTATTGACTATGAAATACACTACCTATCTTTTGTTTGCACCGTTAGCATTAAACGGTGACGTCACTTATGACGTCAGATTGCTCAGACATGTGCACACGTCGTACACGTCGTACCGTTTGCACCCGTTTGACAATTGGACATTTGCCATACAATTTTTTTAATTTTTAATTTTCAATCCATCGATCGACCCGACCGACTATCTTTCGTCTGAGTCCAAAAAATTGTAAAACCAACAAAAGATCTAGGTTTAATACGATATTGTGCCTAAAGGTATAATTCTGTAGGGATCCAGCTTCAGGCTTAAATTGGTTAGTTGTGACAACGTGTTCGTTCAATTAGAAGCAGCATTACAAGGTACATTCAAGTAGTACATATTATGCTTTCTTATATATGTAAAATGATTTTTTTCAGGTAACACTATGATGTATCACATGAAATGTATTGTATCTTATAAAACAGAAGACATACCATTGCCTAAATGCATGTATCAAATCAAAAACCCGAATGAAAAATTAGTAATTGATGATTGTGATCTTAAAATTCCTGACCAGGTTAACAAGTTTCTTAAGGTTCCCATTTGTTTTGACATTACTTAGAAAAGCAAATTTAAGACTTATAGTGAAAAAAATAATTTCGTGTATAATTTCAGGGGCCCAGTACAAAGATGACAGATTTGGAAAAAAGGCAAGATGATTTGCTTAAGAAGCTCGACTATCTTTATGATAGAATAAAGTCCATTAGTGCTATTTGCAATAGTAAATCTCAGTGTGAGGCAATATCTACAAATACTGAAAGAAAAAGTTTAAAAAAGCTGGTAAGTTTTACTATTTTATTTATTCATTGCTTATAAAATTTAAGCTATTTTGACTCGAGGTTTTTATGCAGATTGCAACGCCTGAAGAAGTAGTTATGGTATTTGGACCAGACAATTTACCTTGGTTTTGGAATATGTTGAAGAATTCTATTCCAGGTGTTAAAATTACATGGCATATCCATTCCTCAGTGCCAAATGAGAAAGTCCCTAAAATTAAATCTTTTGTAAAAATATTTGATGGAAACAACCAAAACTCTATGGTCAATGTGAGACTGATATTTAAAAATGGTATGTAATTAGAGATGATTAATGTATGATAATAAAATCTAACCTTATGTGTGATATTGTATAACCTTATGATCTTAATGTTTTTTTGTTTCAGTATCTGCAGATTCAGAGTTAAAATTGACAACATTGGATGTACCTATTGTTGGAACAGTAAACATTTTAAGATATTTGTCTTATGTTTATCCAGTTGAGATCCCGTATGACAATGAAGATCATAATCTAGAAGCACTTCTGGATTTGTGCCACATTTTAGAAAGATCATCAGACAAAAACAAAGATAGTGTTGTTAAGAAATTATTTTCAGGATGCAAAGATTGGATCTATAATAATGAATACTCTATAGTTGACCTAGCTGCTTATAGCATTGTTAAACAGTGGCAGAACAGTGGAAAATCAGTCCCAAAATGTTGGTTAGACAAATGTAGTAGCATGTCCTCTTAAATAAATACTTTTAAATGTATCAGGTTTTTTTATAATACCATATATTCATTTTGCATCTGCTCTCTACGATCCTGGAAAAATCATGCTAATAAATAAGAAAGTTTATCATAAACAGATTTACAATTAACAACAAAGAATAAAGGTAAAACCAGATTAAAAATAGGTTTTAGTTTACAATATGATTGAGAGTCATATAGAAAGTGAAAAATTTATTGTTTGCTTGTTTTTAGATTACCTACCTATACAATTAAAATCACATTCGAATATCATTCCTGAAAAAATAAACCATACCTATAAAAAGTCGAAAGATTTTTCATATTCAAAAGTTACACACTGTGCCTTTAACTCTTAATATTTTTAGAATTCAGGGGAATAAAGAGTAAAATAAGCTACTATTTTATAGAAATTATTATATTGTCTAAGTTTCTAAGGAATATGAAATAAAATTTATACATTACATTAAAATGCATAGTACAATCAAATACAGCGGAAATTTAAAGGTATACCTTAATTGCATAATTTTAGTTTTAACAGTTTCTGTCTTGCTAAATGATGTCACAAAATAATGGCACCGTTTTATATTTGTATAGTTACAATTATAAAATAATTTAAAAAATCATTACCTTATCCATTTTAACTATAAGTAGGTGTGTGTGGGATTTTGTAAATCTACTTACACTAAAAACTTGATTACATACTCAACCTCTATAGAGATCTTAAATTGCAACTTTGTAAAAAGAACTATAAATTACATAATTGAAGGTTATTATATGTATAGATCACAGTTTATTTTAGAAAAAGTTGTGCCAAGTAGATTTTAAGAAACACGTGCAAATCGAAACATTATTCTTAAGTTATATTTACAAGAAATTATAAATACTTAAAAATTACACTATTCAGTCAATTTAATTTTAAAATAATTAAAAAATGTTGCCAATCTTAAACCTATTAAAATAACTATAACTAGTAATTTAAAGCAATACTGTAAGTATTTTGTTGCCAGCTGTCCTGTGAAAATAAGGGGTTTCTACCAATTGTATTGTAAAAAATAACAAGCTGCAATCTTTCTTATCAAGCAGATGGCACCTGGAGCTAATAAAGAAAAAAATGTCCTCTCTTGGAAAATATATCCTAGGGCAATGACAAAAACTAAATTTCCTTACAAAATTTAATATACCACTGCTGTAATTTTATTATAACCGTAAACTAGAACCCGGTAATGAAGATGTTATTATTTTGTAAAAGTTTGATGGGTCGCTAAACGGCTTATTGTTTTCAAATAAAATCAAAGTATTTTCAAACTTCGTAAATTTTTACTTGCCCCATAAAAAGGAGTTACCTAAAATTTAAAATTAAGCTTAAAGTAAGTACAAACTTAGATGCATTTTATGTTGAACTATTCTATTTATATTACAAAGTTTTGTTAAAATTAATTGTAAATGCTAAGAACTGATATGTACAAAACAAATTAATCTTTAGAAGGAACGGGCAGTGAACAAGATCAACACGTTGGAGTTTTGTAGATTTGGCCCCTTTTCAATTCATAAAAATGTGTAACATCAAAATCAGTCTATCACAAGAACCAAATACGAATTAACTCACTCGTGTTAAATATTTCCTACACTAAACTATCCGCTACATTTCCTAGGTAGGTAGTTGAGTCGATCGGTTAGATAGATTACCTACTAAAATTTTAAAAAGTTGAACACTTTATTGGAAACACGATGGTATAGTCCGTGGGTTACATGTGCAGGGCGCGGGCGGGCGGCGCGGCCGCGGGCTCGTGTCATACGAAGGAGGAGAAGCCGGGCAGCGGCGCCCGCGAGCGCGCCATGTTGTTCATGACGATCTGGCCGCCGTTGAGGCTCACCACGGCGCTGCCCTCGGGCTCCGAGTCCGTGTACGAGGAGTAGTTCCGCACGGGCCGCTGCCGCTTCCACGACTGCCGCAGCGTGTCGTTCACGTTCGCGTAGTGGTTCACGAACGAGTGCGGCTCGGAGCGCACGCTCTCGTTTTCGCTCTCCGAGTTCTGAACACGAACGGTTATTATGTGAACTAGATGTTACTTGTGCAAATATACAGATTTAAAGGGTTAAGAAAAAGTGCTTATATGATTTCTTATATGTACATTGCTTATAAGAAATGCTTGGTCTAACTAAAATGATACCTAATTTAAACAGTGTTAAACTTTTTTTGAAATGTTTTTATTTTAAGGATAAACATGCGTATACGAAAATTTGTTGTTTACAACCATAGCTTACTTTTGCAAATAATTATTTAAGTTAAGAACATAATATTAATTGACCATGATAAGTTTTGTGCATTCTGGATCTTAATGTGTTATTAGAGAAAGGTGTGCAAGTTTTGTTCGTAAATGATCTTATAGATGACAATTGAACAAGCGCTATCAATAGGATTGTGTACTATTAAGTTCTCCAGTTAAGAGACAAAAACAACGACCTACAACGTGCCAATTATTGTAAAAGCGTGTGTAGATATTTGCAGACATATCGGGTGTAAATATTTACCATGAATATAATCCGACAGAACGTTGGGCAAAAAACACGGAACATTACATCTTTGGGACTGGCGTAACCTGTGCTCATTCTTATCCTAAACTTACTCTATATTCAAAGTGCTAATAATTCAATCGTGCGGGAATCTCACTCGTGTTAGACGACGCTGATTTTGATGGTGATTACCTGTGAGTCGGAGGAGCTGATTTCCGACGGTTTTTCAGTCAGCGAGGAGTCGTCGGGGTTCTCGTCGTAGGCTCGTAGGCTCTCCTCGTCGCTGTGGTAGGCCACGGAGGCGGGCGAGGGCCGCGGGGGGGACTTGGCCAGCGCGGGGGGGGGCTTGCGGCGCAGGGTTCCGCTGGTGGCCGAGTTCTGCCGCGAGCGGTACACGTCCATGGCGAGCGAGCCGCGCTCGTCCGTCTCGCCGCCGAGCGACTCTTCCAGGGTTTTCTGCGCCTCTTCTGCGCGATATTAACACGTTAGGGGATAGGAACTTGATTTTTTCGATAAATACTTACAATCTCGGATATACATAAAAAATTAGGACATACTTCGGTAAGTTAAGGTGCAATTTTTTATGTCGGAAAAAATTATAGGTATTTTTAGACAATCATTTTGAACCATAAATCGGTATGAAAATCTTCTAGATAATTCTTCAATGCATCCAGCAAACCATGATTTTTTACATCAAGTTTCAATAAAACAGTTTTATGTAAAGTTTCTGAATGTAGCACATAACGAATACAACTTACTTTTGTACTTATAACTCTTGCTTTTCACGCAAAGAATGGCGATGACCATAATAATGATGATAATCGAGGCAGCAGCCAGCGCTACCATGAACCAAGTCTTTCTATAGAACGGCCGATACTGCAGGTATCCATATTCCAGGTACAATTTCGACGGAGTGACAATAACTTTGTCACTATTGGCCGGGTTGCTGATACCGTAACTGTTGTATGAGATGACTCGGATGTTGTATGCGGTCGACGGCAGCAAGCTTTGATAAGAAATCGTGAACTCGTCGAGGATACCGTTGTTTGTTCGCGTGATCGTCTCCCAGCGTGTATCGTCTGTAAGAGGATTATTTGTTTGTAACGATACTAAAATAGTCAGGTAGATGTCGTTACAATATTGTAAATTGTAGTAAGGTAATGAACATCGCACACTATCTACTATTTTATCATTAATTTTATTTACATCACACAATGTTAGTTACTTTTTAATTATATACACATATTTTTTTAATTAAGGTATTTAGGTTTAGAGGGTGTAAACATATTTATATTTAGATATGTTACGGCTAATACCCGAAGTGCGGCTACACTTAGTTTTAGCCGGTTAGAAGTGTTTTTAATATGGAAAACTGTAAAAAAATTTTTATACCTATGTATATAAAAACTGGCTTCAATCATGTGTCAAAAAAGTAACCTAACTAACCTAACCTATTGATGTTCTAACCAGCTAAAACTAGGTGTAGCCACATGAGTAAAGAAACTGAACAGAGACAAAGCTACATACGAATGCGCTGTGACAGGTACATCACTACAAGTGCAACGCGTGTGTGTGCGTGACCACTGGCCGCTTGTCACGTATGAGCCGAAACCGCTTCAAACTAGATCAGCCAGTGGTCAATCTCAGGGCGTGCAGGCGTGACGCGACGCTCGAACGTTGTGCGTGTTTTGTTTTTGTTTTCGAGTTTCTCACATAATACATTTTGACAATTTTATTGAATTTGTTGAATTGCTTGAGCAAAAATTTCGCGAATATTTTGATCTTTATATTAAAAATGTTAATATTGGTAATGACATATTAGCACGTTTGCAAGATTGTACATTTCATATGCCATGTGAGTGTTTCCCATTGGTTTATTTGAAAAAACTTTATATTAGATTTAGAATTTATCATTCGATTAAAAGACACAACAAATTATTAAAAACCAAAAGTAATAAAAAAAATATATTTAGAGTATGTAATTTGTAAAAAAAACCTATTTTAATAAAAAAATTGAAAAAAAGTACATTTATATTTTTAATTTATTCAATTGTGCCAACCCTACCAAAATAGGTATAAATTTTGCTAGCTCTTTAGAAGCTTTGTCTCTGTTCAGTTTCTTTACTCATGTGGTGTAGCCGCACTTCGGGTATTAGCCGTAACAGATACATTCTTTAGGTATGTATGATAATAGTTAAAGTTAGGTACATTCCTTAACTATTTAGGTGTTCATTTTTTCTATCTACTTCAAGATGTATTTTTGGATGGTGTGCAAATTGATTTGTTATGACTCGACATGGAAAAGTGAGTTTTTGTGACTTTTCGTGCAATGCATATAATAGGTTTAATATAATACAAATAGTACATAGTTGTAGTCATATATTCAACAGTGCATAGTGAGAGGTAGCTAGCATATTACACTACCGCAGTCGACTTACAAGCTTGCCAAGTTTCCTTTGCTGCATTGAAATTAAAATTTTATGACTTATTCGTTAAATATCACCTGGAAACCGTACACAACATAAATGTTCTATATTTTAAATAAAATGTTAGATCCCAAACCAAAGTTTGAATCGTAAAAAAATGTTTACCTTTTTTAACGGCTTCTATGTAGTATCCTAGCAAGGGTCCTTTTCCTGATGGTGAGTTGGTCCATTTTAGATGTAAGGCAGCAGGGTCGGGCGTGAGTTGTAAGTTTGTGGGGGCCATGGGGGAGCCTTCTTGGGGCCCCGTCTTGATCCGGGCCTCGGCGGTTCCTCCCGGTCCGATGGTCACTGCTCGCACAGTGAAGCGATATTCTACTTCCTCTTCTAAGCTGCCGACAGCGAGACGGCGCTCGGTCACCTTTTGTTTCACTTGTTTGCTGAATCCTAAAATTCATGGAAGTATTGTAAGTGCATAATGTAAAATGTCTCCGTGTCGAGTATATAATGCAATCAGTTTTTAATTTTGAAAAGAGCCCTTTTATGTTCTTCTAAGTACATAATAAATGCAAATTAATAACAGTTTTAGCGACTTACTCTCATCCTGCTCTATAGTTTCGTACGTCACAAGATATGCTTGTATCAATCCATTGCGTCTGCGAGGAGCCTCCCACGACACAACCAGGCTATTCATGGTGATATCTGTGAAGGTAATGTTCCGCGGCGCGGTAGGAAGACCCTGTTGTGTGCGCACCAGAATTGCTGTCGACCTCGGACCATCCCCAGCTGGGTTGAATGCTAGCACCTAACAGTAGAAATTGATCCTTTAAATACCAAAAATTCAAAGTCATGTTATGTATGTTAAGCTAAGAACATACCTGTATACGATATTGGGTAAACTTGTCCAAGAAGACGAGTGAGTGTGAGGTGGCAGTGGCAGGTACGACTTCTATTTCTTCTTCTATTCGCCGCCCAGGTTCCGGCTCTTCAGGCGACTCAGTCATAAGATAAAAGATCTGTAAAAGTACATTTACATAAACACATTTTAGGTGTCGTTGTGTCGTAATTATTAAGTAGAATATGAGTATAGATTTCGGGTCTCTTCTGGCCTGCTAAATCTACATGTAGATTGAAAGTGGTAGAAACAATATAACATCGCGTCCAGCGCAGGGAGACCTCTGTGTGTGTATCGTGTAGAATGTAGTGGTGTAAGTACGTGTTACATTGTGCCCGAGCTGTAGGGGTGTCCTCTAACTCGAATATCAATACCTTTGAAAGGTATCGGTTTTCGAGTCGCAATCGCGTAAAATTTTGAATGAAATTGCTGAATGATGTTGCTGCGTTTAGTATTCAGCAATTTCATTTGAAATTTTACGCGATTGCGACTCGAAAACCGATTTCGTTCAAGAGTTCCAACACCGATACCTTTCAAAGGTATTGGACATATTCGAGTTACGCGACACCCCCACAGGGCTCCGTTCTGCTACGTCGTCCAGCGCAGGAGACCTCTGTGTGTACAATACATGTATAGAATGTCGTCGTGTATGTAAGTGTTACCTTGTACCCGAGCAGGTCCCCGTTCTGCTGCGAGTGCGTGGGCGGCGTCCAGCGCAGCGCCACCTCTGTGTGCGAGGCGGCGTCGGCGGCGAGGTCGCGCGGCGCGGCCGTGGGCACCGCCTCGCCCACCCACACCACGGCGGGCGTGCCGCCGGGGCCCCAGCCCTCCGCGTTCACCGCCACCACGCTGATCTCGTAGTTGCGGTCGATTGATAGATCAGAGAGGATCACTTCGGAGCTCTGACGACAGTTAATCAATCAGTAGCTTCTTTGATTTACGCGATTATTATTATATTCTATATATTATATATATTCCGAAACGTCGGAAAATCATAATTAATAAAATAAACGCGTAAAACCCGTTAAAATGAGTTTAATTTCAAGCAATCAGTAGCTGTCCGTAGCAGACGAGCATACGTGCGTACGTTGCCGTTAATTTCAAACGAATACGGTGTAATGACTTTTAAATATCGGCGGCCCTTATTATTTTTATATCCTTGCCACGGGTTTAGGAAAATGTTATATTTGTCAGAATTAAATGATTTGGAAAAACTAAAAATGGAGTGGTTAAAAGCGGAGTTAAACAATTGATTCATTTATCAGTTTTCAGCGCTTACAAGTATAGATTAGTGAAGTAAAAGTTTCTTTGAGATTTTTATTTGACTAAACTGTCTTGTGTAGGCGTTGCGTTATTTAATTTGAAACTTTAAGAAACGTGAGGCATAAAATTAGGTATATATTTAAATCATCATGTTAAATAAAATATATGAACTATAAAACTACAATTATCCATTTAATAACCGGCTCTCGTTACTGCATAATGAATATCGAAAATGGATGCAATTCTTAAACATATTACTAAAGTTTCCAATAGTTTTGAACTGACCTTGATCCCCGGCACCTCCTGCTTCATGGTTTGTTGCAGCGACGACGGGAAGTCTGTCAGCGGCTGGTAGAAAACTCTGTAGCCCCCAGTCTCCGTGTCGCCACTCCAGTATTGTTCGGTGAGAGGACTCCATTGAACGCGCACGCTACTTGGCGTTATTGGCACTACACGAAGGTTCTCTACTGCTTTGCTTGGAGCTAGAAAAATATTTTAATATATTTTTAAGGTGCGTAGTAGCCTAGTGGCAACAGGAATGGGTCAACTATACCGAAGGTTCCGGGTTCACCATTAGGGTGTAACACTAATTTGGTCTTTTTCAATTATGTACATGTTTATCACGCACTAACGGTAAGGGAAAACATCGTGAGGAAACCCACATGACTGGATGATTATCCATCATGTGGAGCCAGCGTGGTGGATTACGGCTCAAACCCCTCTCGCTACCCGAGAAGGAGGCCTGTGCTCAACTGGGACATATATAGGCTATTATTTAGTTATTTATTTATATTTTTAAACGATCTATAATATGACTTAAATGTTTAGGGAGAATAATTAATAAACAAACCTGCAGGCAAAGTTCGTACGGTCTCAGTGGCGTTGCTAAATCGACTAGGACCAATGTCATTGGTCGCTCGGATTCGAAATTGGTAGGCTGTGAAAGGTTTCAATCCCTCTACAGTGTAAGAAGTGGCGAATGGGTCCACGCGTTCAGGAATCGTTTGCCAAGTTCCGCCATCTTCCTTTTGTTGTACTGTGTAGTATCTGTAATAATATTTATGATAGAAAAACTCGTGTATCCAGGGGGCAAGTTCTCGTAAAAACTTTTGCGACTTTTCAATGTAATGTCGTTTAATGAATTAGTCAAAAATGAAATAACATTAATTTGACGGAAAGAAGTTGAAGCTAGAAATCAGAATTACTGCCTCTGATGATGATGAGGACACAAATCCATTAATTAATAAGTGAAACTAGGAAAATACATTTCTATTGAAATTTGAACTAACCTCAACGGTGCATATCCATCATTGCCCGGTGTCCACGAGAAAGTAATATGATGTGGTTGCAGCAACGACCTCGCTATATTCGGTCGCGAAGGGGGCGTTGGGGCGGCTCGGTTCACAGTTGTAAACACTAGAGCCCGGGCGATGGCGCCCCAGCCGAGACGAGTCTGAGCCGTTACCGAGAATAGGTAGTAGCGCTCCGACATTAACTCTGTGGCTCTGTAATGGAATAGTTATATGTAAGCGTTCACAATGTTGACTAAGCTTTTAATCGGCGAAAATTACAGGTGTGAAGTCTTTTAAAGTAGGCTTATGCAGAATGTAACTAAGTTCTTATTCAGCCCTTTGTGTCGATCTTTAATACAAGCTCGCGCTCAACTTAAGGTCATAAAGTGCGGTGGTCTAGATTTTTATAACCGTAATTATATTTCAATAGGCTTGCACGAGTAAATTGCGTGTCGCAAAATTGCAATCTGAGTAATAAGCGGGTAATAACTATTTTGAAAAAGTAATGGCCACCTATCATGCATGCAGAATTGCTTTCATCAAAAAACAAGATTGTTTCAATCTGAAATCTAGTTTCTCGAGATTATTATTTTACTTCAAATTTACCTGAATGTCCGATCGGAAGGGAGGAATTCTCTTGAGAATGTGTGTTGAGCAGTACTATTGAGGTGGTACGTGACTTTATATGCCAATATTTCTCCGTTCGGGTCCTCGGGCACGTCCCATATTATACGTGCTGTCGAGAACGTTACGTCTGGGAACGACACGTTTGACGGCGGTCCAGGAGCTAGAAGATCAATCAAAAGTTAAACAAACTCTTTTAATAAACATATACGTAGTGTACAGGATGATACGTACTATCGTCGAAGGTTCGAACAGTAACCGGCGGATCACTCAGCGCGCCATCGCCAAGCCTAGTATAAGCCAACACTTGTATCTGATAGACAACATACTTCTTCAACTCTGTAAGTGTTATTGTATGCGTCAGATTGGATGGTATCGCTTGACAAGCGACTTTGGTGTTTTCAGATCTTGGCGGCGGCAGGACGGCCGCGTAACAAACTTTGTAGCCTTCGATGAGACCGTTCTGATCTTCTGTTGGGATGTCTCCCCAAACTACAACTACTGTGGTAGAGGAAGTTGCGTTCGCCGTGACTTTGCTTGGTCCCTGGGATGGTACTGAAAGATAACCGAAGCATTTCAAGTTAAATAATGTTTCAAATATAACATATTCTACTAAAAAATGTTATGGATACATACCGGCTTCACGTGTTCGTTCCATAGCCTTAGGACTTTCGACAGATGTTCCAACTTCATTGATAGCAGTCATCTGTATCTCGTACAGTGACCACTCTTCTAAGTTAGATAGTATATGAGAGTTAGCAGTGTGGTCATCGATAATACTGAACATGGTTTCGTTGGCTGAACTACGTCTGTACGTTATATTGTAGCCTTTCGGGTTGCCATACCATTCGCTTTGCTGTAAAGGCTATGAAAACAAACAATAATGTTAAAGTGAAATAAAAAGCAAGATTTTTGTTGTATGAAAAAATAGTGTTCCTAGTAGTATTGACATTCAATTTATTTACTTAACAACTTCGTTCATTTTAAAATAGCACGATCAACTTACAATCCACCTTACGCGCAGGTTCGTAGCGCTGACAGCTCTGACAGTGACGTTTCTCGGCGGGTGTTGCGGCGGCGCTTGTATAGTTTGGAACTCCTTACAAGGTTCAGAAGGCGGTGAAGACCCCACAACGTTAGTCGCTATCAGTCGCAAACGGTAAGTAGTGAACGGAACGAGACCAGTCACAACTATGGACTGGGCATCGGGAGCACTGACTTCGAAGATTGTCACCCATGATGTGTTGCGAGATGTTTGGGCCTGGGACAAAGATTAAGGGAAATATTAGCTATAAGATTTGATAGTTTACCACTGGAACGATGAAGTAGCAATTTTTTTTAAGATTAGCAAAACAGTTCTTTATGCTAGAGACCATTTTACGCGATCCAAGAATTTCTCCATAACAAACTTTATATGTAAGTTTGCTTAAAGATTTGAAATTCCAAAAGGAAAAACATTGTGAAACTAATACTAATGTAACACCATTGTATACCAATGTCTACAATTTTTTTTATTAAATGATTGTAAAGCTGACAATAATCTAATCCTGTTAGCCGTATAAAGAAAATAATTACCTGCACAGTCCATAAGGATATCGAAGAGTTTCCATCAAAGCTCGGCGTGAACTGCAGCACCACAGAGAAAGGCTCTATGTTAGACAAAGCCAGGTTTCTCGGCGCTTCTGGCAGCACTGGTTCTACCCCCGATTGTATTGTGGCTGAACGAGACGGACCCTCACCTACAGCTGTCATAGCTGATAACCATACTTTATAATGCGTACTCGCCTGCAATAAAAACACTGTTAAGCATTTTCAATTACAAGATACGTCAATAGAACACAGACATTTAAAACCCTTACATGTAAGTGTTCCACTCTGATGCTAGTTACATTAGGTGGTAGCACTTCTTCCTTCAAACTTTCAAGGTCATCTATTACTTGGTATGATAGTTTGTATCCGATAAGTATACCGTTGGACTTCTTCGGCGCCGACCATGATACTCTGACCGCGCGATCTGATATGTCATCAAATTGAAGACTTCCTACTTCATCGGGAACTAAAAAAACAGATTTTATTAGAGTTTTGAAATTACCCCAAATAAATCCAGTTGTTTTTTACAACTTACTGTCTTCTTTTGTTCTGACAAGAACAAAGTCACTTCGCGGGCCATCTCCTGGTTCAGTAAAGCACATCACCGATATGTTATATTCGGTAAACTTCTCCAAGTCTCCAATAAAAGCCGTTTGCTCTGCTAGCGGATCTAACAAGTTAGGAGGCACACTCACGAGCCTTTGTTCTACTGCTGTGCCTTCTTTATCATCCCATATCCACGCTTGAAGTTTATAACCCTGTTAATTAATAAAAGCAAGTTTTCGTAATTTTGTTTGGTTGTGTAAAGAGATTATGATATTGATGTTAGCTGAAATTTTACCTGATTGATTCCATTTATTTTCTGAGGACTAGGCGGTGTCCACCAGACGGCAATAGTACTGGAGTTAAACGCTTCGCATCGAACATTATCAGGAGCAGCCTCCGGTACACCCTCTTTGGTTTTAATAAAATGGCTGTCAGAAAATACACCGACACCTTTATCGTTGTAGGCTGCGATTTGTACATTGTAGTCCTTCCAAGTAATGAGGTCTTGTATCAAATAGTTTCTCTGCGCCTCGTTAGTGATGTTTTGATAGGTCCACGGACTGTTGTCGTAGCCCTTCAGCCGGTATCTAATAACGTAACCGATAATGTGTCCGTTCCTATGTTCCTCTAAAGGAGGTTGCCATTGCGTGATGATCTCAGAGGACGAGCGCGCTGAGCCCATGAAGCCGACAGGTGGTCCCGACGGAGCTATAAATAATTACTTCATTTACTCGCCGGCATTAATATTCATCGCACATGCAAACAGGATATAAAAATCGTAAAAGTGAAAAGGCGAGATAAAAAAATATGCAGACAACACACTTGACGACCCATGCAAGGACGGCGGGCGGTAACATGATGCAGCCAACTAAATAGAAAAAATAACGATCTACATAAAACCGAACGTGAGGTAACATAATTTGCACATGAATATAGGGAGGAACCTTTCGAATCAAATGTTCTGCATACCTTGGCAGCATATGAAATCGCTGGCTGTTAGATCACAAAGAGAATAATAGTTTATTGTGAAATTATGGTGTCAATGAATATGTACAAAACAAACGAGTCGAGTATTATTTGAATTCATTAATGTGTTTCGTGCGACAATTAAATAAAATATGAGTTTGTTTACTAGAAAATAGTATACAATAATGATTTTTTATACGATAAAAACGTGATTTGTTTTACTGTAACATAGTATAATATAATTATATTTTATACGAAAAACAAGATTTTATTAGGTTAGAAATTGTCTGAATCTTTGTTTAGTTGTTTTTTATATATTAATCTTACCTTCTTGTGGTAGAGTTAGAACGTCAGTGGGGTCAGAGGGAGGCCCCTCGCCCACCGTGTTCACAGCCGACACCCGGAACTGGTACGACGTCGCCGCTTTTAGCATAGTCAGTAGCACCCAGCGCTGGCTCGATGACACATTCATAGGCTCCGTCACCCAATTCAACAACGGATCCGGCGTTGGCCCTACATAAAGGAAGATAAAGTGTGCTGTTTATTTGATAAATGCTGCGGAGTTTGACGCTCACCACGTTATAACTAACTATCGATATAACTGTCTTCAAGCCTATAAAATTAAACCAGAACAGCAAAATTTTGTTTGTGGCCAACAATAACTAACTCCTCCGCTACGAATTTTTGAGCATTCCTAGAAGCAAACTTACCAAATTCAGGTACAACGCGTCTCTGCACTATGTACTTCTGCACGGGCGAGTTCCCGTCGAAGCCCGGCGTCCACGAGACATTGATGGCCCTCTGCGGCGTTGCATCCAGCCTCTCCGCCCGGACATTGGTCGGCGCGAACGGCAGTTCTATCACCGACAGCGTGGCGTGCCTCGTGTGGTTGCCGCCGGGTGACGTCACCACGCACGTGTACAGCCCGGCGTCGCTGGCGCGGACCGCTTGCACTTGCAGCGCTCCGTCGCCCGCCATCCAGATGCGAGAGCCCACCGTCATTGGCCTGGAACCGACCGACACGTGACACTGTTACCTATATTACCTGACACTTATATCACAGATTGAATATGACTGTCCACTCTTCGGAAAGTGTACGGTACGGGCTCAACTACTGCTAATCTTAGCTACACACGATAATGTATAAAACAGCAATAATAATAATTTTGCTGAGATTGAAATAGGTGAATTTTGTGATAAATGTCTTGTGGCTAATCGTGACTCAGAATTCTGCTAGATGACAGCCAATTCTAGACCGCTTCAAGGTTCTGAAAGTGAATCATGAAATTCCAACTCACTGCTTGTTGTGGAACCAGTCGATATTGTACTTCACGTTGGGATCGTTGGACACCTTACACTGTAGAGTCGCCGTGTGACCCAGCAACACGCGAGTATCGACCGGGGGTGCTATTATTTGCGTTCTCACTGCAAAACCATAACACGGCTATTTATAGAACTGGTGGCAGAACATAATATTAAAGCAATCGGGTCAAATAAGCCTCGCTGCGGAATGTAATTAGATTAGACTACTTACCGAGTACGGTGAGGAATGCCTCGCCTGAAACGTTGCCGGCGTCATTTGCTCGAACACAAGTATATTTGCCCGAATCAGCGGTCGTGGTACTAGTTATTAGTAAATCACCCTCCTCCAAGGCTTGCAACCTCCCTGACAGGTTTATTATAAGCGAATCTGTAAAAGATTAAGATAAATGAGATGCTTAATTCTCATCAGCGTTATTATAAACGAGAAAGGACATTAATTAGTCAAATTGATGACGTAATTGCGATGCATAATGAATAAGATGAAGGCGCGTCGTGACGCACTTTGGTGTAAGCATCTGCTCTCTATGAGACTTATTCCCATAGCTAATAATGAGAGGTAACAATGCATATCCTTATAGTATGACATTATGTTATGTACGGTGCTTCTTGCTTCGCTGTAATGCACAATATCTTTCCTACATACAAAAGTTTACATTTAATTAGATATAATTGCATATCTTATAATATTTTATTTATAAAGACGTCAACTTGTATATATAAGTAAGGAGGAAAAATACAAATAATTAATATTATTGGAAATCAGCACCCACGCGCTTACTAATACCGCACTACCTGTATAAAACCACTGCATTGCAATAAAATGATTCACCACAAGGTCCTTTACTTAAAATTAAAAGCTTTGACAAAGGCAGTATACAGTCGGATAATATGTGGGTTCTGTCAGGGTATAGCGGAACTAGAGTGCACTTACCGTTGAAGTACCAAGTAACATTAGGCGTGGGAGCCCCGATGGCTCGGCAGGAGATGCTCGCGTCCTTCCCGTCCAGCACTGTCAGGTTAGACGGCGGGGTCTGCATTACTGGCGGGGACGCTACAAGCCACACTTTAATTAGACTACCTCTACACTAGCATGTTACATTGGACCACTAAATTACAAGGTAACTCTACGAACACAGCTTATTCTAAAAGTTTAAAATTTAACACAATTCTAATATAACAAACAGTAGCGGTATGGGGAATTCAAAAGACCATTTTTTTACACGTTACAGTCTTAAGACTTTCCTTTCCCATTATTTACTTACTTAGTTATTTAGATTAGTAATATCACACAAAAAAGAAAACGTTAGTTAGAAGTATTGTGGGTGGTATTCAAAAAGTGCATGCAATCTAGTGCAAGTTTTAAGCTCACACGGTTCTTTTGTATCGAGTACAAAACCATTAGGTACAGTACACGTTGCAGAATGAAAGGGGTGGCTAAACATTCTATTATGTTGTGTATACTACTTGCGAAAACTACAATACTGAAATTAAGTAAGAAAATAAAAAGTAACCACGAAGTATGTAGTAAAAACTTATAATGTCATCGTACTAAAATGAAGGCATCTCAAAGTAATACTAAGTACGTTGCTTATGAACGGAGAGAATGTTACAAATATATGTTGTTGGTGTTTTCGCTGCCTAGTGCCTGTATAAAGTACACATCGTCAAGTTCTCAGGTGTCTCTGTACTGTACTCCAGTTTAAAAGCAACGTGTACAGGTAAAAGTTTTAGAACATTAAACGCTGCGGCCGAATGCTGATCTAAGACAACAAAACTTTAAAAATAAGACATAACAATTCGAATATTCTCTACCATTACACGACTTACTTTTTGCTAATTAATTACATAACGTTGCAAAACTAATAAAAAACAACCTACCAAAAAAACTATAAAACCTGTTAGGTACGCTCGATAAAGCAATAAAATAAACCTCAAAATGTTGCAGATTAAACTATCCAAGTGAGCACCTCAACCGAGGAAAATAATGATAAGCAAATTGTTTGCAATCAATCTGTGCTGTAATAATCAAACAAAACTTCTACGAATCAGTCATTTTGGAGTGCACAATTACAACAACGTTAATTCCTTACTGCCGGTATCGAATTTGAATGTTTTTGCTTTTTTATCGGAAGTCCTCATTCTTATTAACTTCATGTGACTGCGTGGGAATCGTCTATTGTCCTTAGCTGTATGATGATAGTTAATTAGACATCGTAGAATTTAACAAAAAGTAAATGATTACTAGACTTGGGCATTGTTAATACGAGTGAAACTTACTTTTGATTCGTAGCCAGGTAGAAATTGAAGATTCGCCAGCCTCGTTGTTCGCCGTGCATTGGTATATTCCCATATCTCCCATATTGAGGTCGGTGATGACGAGGGAGCGATTCAACTCGACTCTGTACCGCCCCCCACCGTCGTCCACGTCGGCGTCGTCTGCCACAGCCGCCTCTGTACCTACAGTCGCTATTTTACGTGCATCTTTGTACCAAGTTATGCTAGGCAAAGGTGTGCCTTGCACATTGCAATCCAAAATAAGGGTGCTTCCAAACTCCCCTAAAGTTTCGGTCTTCAAAGAAGTTAAAAACACTGGCTTTTCAAACACTGTAACGGAGGCCGAGGCCGTCACGGTAGCAAAACCACCTGTCCGCAACCTCGCTTGGCAGGAATATTTTCCAGTGTGTGTCAAGTTTGCAGACATAAGGCTGATAGTTCTATTCCATTGATCATTCAAGTCGTAAGTAACTCCAGCCAAGTCAATTAAAACCCCGTCTTTAAACCATAATGTTTCTAGTTCATGGAGTGGTCGCGCATTAGCTATACAATAAAGAATTGTATTCTCTTGACCTTTTACAATCTTCGTGTCTGAAGGTTTTATTATAATTTCTGGGGGAATTTCTTTCTCGTCGTCGCCGTATACTTCAAGTCGTATATATGGGCTGTTTTCTACTTTGCCAAGTTGAGAGTTAATTGCTCGAGCTCTGAAATAGTTCGGTTATTGAAGTAAAAAAAACAAACATGCTTGTTTTCAGACAAAGTGAAGTTTCATGTAAGTACAAACCTGTAAGCTCTTTGATTCTCTTGTGAAGCAGATAGAATAACAAGCTCATCCTTGTCCGTATTTATATACTTCTGCCCATATGGAAGGTCCTTTTCATCTTGCCAAATTACTGATGGGGATGGTTCAGAGTCAATGTGTGGAAATTCTAAAATAACTGCTTTACCGGATTCTACAGACACTACTTTTTCAGGTGCATTCTCAAACACGTCCATGTCTGAAATTTTAATTTGATACTTATATTACGAAAATGGCTTCACTTTGTTGCGGCTGTTAGAAAGGTAGTAAATTTTCACAAGTGATGCTATAACTACGGTTGTTAAAGTAACCTTTTAACAAAAGACTTACAGGCCACAACAATGTTTATCTTTTCACTGAAAATGGCTCCAACATCGTTTTTTGCGATGCATTGGTATGCCCCAGCGTCTTGTCGTTGAGTGTTGTGTATTTTGTAGAATATTTCTGAAGAGTAGTCTCCAAGAGGCATGCCATTTTTCAACCACCGGTACATCGGTTGTGGTACTCCTGTTAAAAAGTAAAAAATTAAGACACCAACACTTTGAATGCATTCAAATTCTAAAGTAAAAAACTCACCTATTGCAGAACATTGCAAAATTTTTGTTGTTCCTTCCCTAACAATGCTATTTGATGATGATGGCTGCATGTTAAATCTAGGCGGCTGCATTTGAACTGAAAATAAAAATAAACCTTAGAGATACTACAGATTAAAGCTGGAGATGTCGAAAAACTATATTTAGACGGGGTGGTTTTGTCTTTGCGTTGGTTGTTGACAAGTGAGTAATAATTTATTGGTTTCCTTGTGACCCACCCACGCTTCGCAGGGGTGAAATTTTGCCCGACTTGTTCACGAAATATTGCATTTTGGTTAACCTAAATAAACTTTATCTGAATATCCTTTATTCAAAAATTCAAGAGCAAAATATACCTCGACGGCATTTTTTTCCGTTATGTGGTCTACGAGAAGTAGAGTACAAACAAACGATATAAGCAACTTTGTTTATTACTATGTAATAATGAAATAGTAAGAATAATGAAGTTATCCGACTAACGGTCGTCATTTTGTTTTTTTTTTGTTGATCTAAAAACCTGACTTGACCAGGAGATGCATCATCACAAATGTTTCTTTAGTGAATCACGCAGTTGTTAAAATGAGGCACTATATGCTCCGCCGGACGATCCAACTAAGCGACATGTCCGTTCACCAAAATTGTGTCTGTTTCGAAATAAAGATACAATCATACACCAACCACTCTGCTAGTGCGGTTAACTCACCAAATTAACGAGAATTGAAATTGTTTGATAACTTTAGGCCAGATTATGCTTACGTAAAACAGCCGTCAATATAAAAATTAAATTAGTTAGATTAATAAAATAATAGAGCATGTCCCGCGACCGAGCTTCGCGTGGATAAAGTTTTTACCAAGTATTGAAACTAATTTCAAACTAAAACCTTTCATTAACTTTGTTTAATTTATTAGCATTTCTTGGTAAAAAAAAAACTATAAAAAACCCGTTTCTTTGTAGATATGTATTACTGAATTTGATTTTTGTGCATAAAAAGTTAATTTATAAGCCTACTTTAATAAATATTTTAAACACCAATACAATAATTATTAAAATTGCTGATATTGTGTTACGGTTTCATAATGTCGAGTTAACTAATTGCTGCTTTTCACAGTTCGGTTCAGTTTACAAACATGATACAACAAAAGCACAGTAAACAAAGTATGGAATGAAAAGAGCTTTAGTCAAAACTTTACTCTGAAATTGGAACATTTTGGGGTCTCTAAAAGTCAACCGTAATCCGATAACTAATGAGAGTTCAGTCTTCGATATCGTCTGTTATTTATAAGGTTTTATAGTGTAATACCTTGCGTACGTAAAATTATCCCTCAGGGATCGAACCCCGGGCTAGCTATAAATCTAATGAACCCTTTGTTACGAAGTAACTGAACCCCGCATGCTTACGCGGATTCAATGCCCCGAGGAGCATTTACGATATTTCTGTCATCTGTAATCGACATTATGCATTTTATCCCAACCTTTATAATGCCTTTCAGAAATTGTTTATAAGGTATTTAACCAAAAATATATTCTATATTCTAATAAAAACCTATAGAATACCTACCTATGCACCTGTATTAAATTAAAGTCTTAACTTTTAGGATTGCAAGTTATTTATTATTCATGGCGTTTGTGACAATCAAAATATTTCTGACGCACCACGATGTATCGTGTTAGTACAATCGGAAGCCGCTTGTTTACTATTTCAATCATGATTAATTGTTACTACAACGTACTGAAACTGGTTCAGAATATATCCGTTAAACGATTTTTAACTTACAACGTGTTCATTCGAATAATTTCCGTCTGCGAACGGAGTTACGTATTTCAAAGGAGAAAGAATGAAGAAGGAGGAAGTCGCAATATCCAGGAAAGCGTGTGTTAACTAATTTGTTTATTTTTTACGTGCTATTGATTGACTGCAGTGGAGCTGCCCCAGTTACTACACACGTGTTGAGTTCATATGGAAACAACAGTTAAAAATGTAAAGGAACCAAACCTTCGTACATATCTGAAAATTTCAGCAGTCTATTCATATTCATATGTTGGGTGATAACCGACATTGTTATGAAATGTTTGTTTTCCAAGTGTAAATGAGAAGATAATGCACCGTTAGTTGGTCTTCCATTATGACGGTTCTACTCCTGGAAATGGACAATAAGTGAACTCGATTACTCAAAGAACTTTCCAGTGTCGGAAAACATCAATTTTGCTCGTATAACGTATTAAATGGAAGTTTCGTTTAGTGGTTCCAGAATAAAGTGTTTACTTTTATGAACAGCATACAGGGAAAAACATTTAATTTTTCAACAGTTTCCCAAACGAGAATTTTGATTTGAGCTCTCAATTTTACTATGCTTGAATTGGCAGACTTTTTTATGAAAACATTTAACAATTTTGGTAAGCAAATAAATGAATTACTTTTGCATTGTTAACAAAGAGCGTGGTTATTTTGCTAACAGGCAATGTACAATCAATAACCTACGAGTCCGGATTGTTAGTAGGTGTATACTCAGTTTTTATTGATCCTTGTAAACTGCTGTGCAATCAGCTACCGTATTAATAACTGGCTCAAGGATACAAAGTTACAGGTTATTTTTGAACTAGTTCACAATGTTATAACATAAAATCTTCACTGAAATTTAAAGCTGATATGATAGCCAACGATAAGATAAAACTAATGACATAGTACGTTTAAGTAGGTACTACACAAACCATTTTGAAAGGAGGATCGTAATAGTACGATGCCGGTACTACAATTCAGAGATAATATCGCTTACAATTTAGGTCAGAAAATAACTTTGCACAAAGCATTCTATTGTAGAAGGTGACCGGCCACGAGAACTCTGATCAAGTTACACCACTCTAAATAAAATGTTTGCAGAAACAAAAAATACATATCATAAACTATGTTATGTTCAAGTGTACTTTTTTGATAAATATTATTGTGAATTTTATTTCTTAAAATTTGTAAAGTATCAAACTTTTTTCGTTCACCATGAACAATCCTCTTCGAAACAAAACATTTTGTTATGTGTGATCAAAAGCAAATATACTATATGTCATAAAATAGCTAGTGGAAGAAAAATATAAATGAATTTTATTCACTAATATAATAAATATTTTTAAAATTAAAAGGTGAAATATGTAATTCTTGATCAATTAACAGACATAACTAATCGTATCGACTTTTGAAACAAGCTCTCCCAGTCCAGTTAAGCAATCCGTAGTTGTCTTGTTACTATTGAGCTTGAACCTAATTCCGGAAAGAGAATTTAGTATTTGAACTAGAGACGATCTCTACAATTTAGAGTGAGCAGACGCAGGGAAATGAATTAACTAAGTTTATTATAATGGAGAATGTTACTAGGTATGTCAAATCGCTTGAAATTTGATCTCAGTGAAGCCTGTATGCATACAAATACACTAGTTTTTGTTGTAATCAAAAATACCCAGTAGTTTTGATTTTATAGGCATTCAAAGTTTCGAAAAATATCGAGTCCCGCTAACAGTCACGTGACCGCTTGTGACGTCTTACCACAACGCGCCAGCGGTGGCGCATATAGCTGGCGCAGTATTTTATTTTATTTTTTTATTTATTTAACATTTACTTAATGTATATTTTTTTTGTGTTTTCGGTCGCGTATAAGTAAATATAAATATTATTCGTTATTATACGTTAATAGTAAATATTATTCTATTAATAAATTGGGTATAGGTTTCGAAAAAAGGTAATCGTGTAATCTATCTAAAATAGATGAATTAATGGCTGCGCATTATTTATCAAGAAATAGTGATTTTGTTGACGCCGAAATGTTTGATATGTTCTAAACTGTTTTTTAAAAACAAAATAACCCATATAATAAAAATACTAATGGAAGAATGCAAGTCCAATAGTAGAAGTATGTTCCTACCTACCTATCATTATTTTTTTTACGTTAAAGACAACAAATCATGTATCATAGTTTGGTAGCTATAGGTAGGTACGTCCTTCTTATATTATAAATGTGAAAGTTTGTGAGTATGGATGTATGAATGTTTGTTACTCTTACACGTAAAAACTACTGCCCCCCAAGTCAAGTGGCAAGTGATATTTGCGATAGCGAGTGAATAGAAAAAATATGTATGAAACTGTCAAATTGCAAGCTTGTCAAAAATTTATTCTATTCACTTACTATCGCAAATATCACTTGCCACTTGATTTGGGGGGGCTGGACGGATTTGGATGAAACTTTGCAGTAGGTTACACATCAGAATGACACATACTTGGTACTTTTTACCGCGGGAAAACTTCTCATTCCCACGGAAATCGACTTCTACGCGAACGGAGTCGCGGGCGGCCACTAGTATGTATACAAAGATACCGCTCTTCTAAGTAAATTTAAATAAATACATGCATTGATTTAGTACTAACTAGCTTTAGTTAGCAGCTTCGCCCGCGTTTCCCTCGGGAACTGTACATTTTCCCAGGATTAAAAGAAGCCTATGGATTATTTCAGTCTTTGTCCAGATCCGTTCAGCACTTTTTGTGTGAAAGATAACAAACACAAACACAATCTTCCGCGTTTATTATATTACTAGGAAGTAGGATACCTATACGATCTAGATGTAGGTAGTTGAACGTTACAGATGCACTTTACCTTTACTAATTATTTTATTTAAGTAATTTAATTTATTTTTTATGATTAGATGATATGAACTTTTATTTATTTGTATTTTTACTAACAAATTGTTTAATGGTATTGGTTATGTTCAAGTTAAAAGATTTGGTGATGTATGTATGTATCCTTTGGAACTGTAAAAAACAACTTTTCCGGCGAATTGATAGTTGTATTTTTACATTTAGGCACAACACATGATTTCCTAGTAGTTGGATTCGACATTTTTAAAAGTATTTAGGTTTAATTTAGACGACAAGTGCGCGCGACCGCGAGCGTACTGAGTGAGCCAGACCGAGCGAGTTGTGGTATGACGTCACACCGCCACCGGGAGCCCGCGTCGTGCGGTAGCAACTTATTTTACTTATAAATCGGAAACTAATTGACGCATCGAAATAATTCTTTCACCAGTATTTTTTATTTTTGACAGAGAATACGAAGAGATAATAATCAAAATTTGTTAACATTCTCCATTCCAAGACCCTCCGCTGGGTATAAAGACAAAGCTTCGGAACTAAGTAATAGTTTGGCAAATAACTGTTTGATGGAATGAATGTTTTGTTTGGACAAATTCCACGAGTAGAGCGGTCGCTTTGTCAAGTTTATATAGAACCGCGGCCGCCGCTCGGGTACGCAGATGGGTTCTGATAAACGGTATAATTCGATGGCTCATTTTAATAAAACTCGGAACAGCAGTCTCCATAACAAAATACATTCAGTATTTATGGAAATATAAAGTATTTAAGTAGAGACGTTTAAATTGAAACAGAAATATTTAATGCAATTCAACCGCCACGGTTGGTCTCATGAACTTACGAAGAAATTTAATAACGCCGGAGTTTCGGCTAGTAGTTAATTTTTATGATTTATTTAATGACCAACGAAGCTTTTCCTAGTCAATTTCTGAAGTTTGTAACACGAATAACTAGCGTAAAGTAAAATCGTAATCTTGAGCAATCATCTAAGTAGCCGGAAATTGTACTAGCTTTCCGTGGATGTATTACGTGTTTATACTTTTACAGGGCGGTACGAAATGTGCTTTTTTGGTAGCGTATTCCCATGAAAGCCTAACCACGCATATAAGTACTGACATCAATATTGAAAAGTAAGCAGCGTTTCCGTTACGTGACTCATGGCGCTGGCACGTCCAGCCAGTCGATGTTAGCGACCACTAACATACTAATATAAGCCTTCTGAGGCTTTTTATTTCCAACGAACCTCAAACCAGCAAGCTTGAATTCTGATCAGATCTAATGGAATTCCTGATCGTTTGTTTTATTCACATGTGGCGCACCGTTTGTCCATTTGTAAAAGAGAATTTAATGGTCGGAGAAATAAAGGCTTCATTTGATGTTATATATTTATAGTTTGTTCTCGTTTCATTTATCTGCTGGTGTTGTGTTACAGTTGGTAATGTTCGCGGAGTGTCAGATTCGGTTGACCAGTTGCCGACCGGCTGGTAACCCGAGCCCCCCGCGCCGCCGCCGCCGCCGCCGCCGCCGCCCTACGACCGCCACTCTACTCACAAACGCCTGACGTCACACCCCTTTCTTTCTTACTCATTTTTTATAGGGAAGCCGTGTAAAAGCTGTCGTACTTGTTTAAGTTTTGTAAGTTGTGTAAAAGATGAACGTTCTTAGCTTATACTGCATATGATTATTTTTTGCTTATTTAAAACAAGGCGCGTCGTTTTACTTCCTTTTGTGTATTTGGTGGAACTTTTATAGGTATGCAATGCAATAAGTACGAATTGTAGGGATTGAATATTAATTAATTAAAAGATAATCCGAGTAGGCTAATTGTTCCAAATAATTATTCGAGCACAAAATTTGACCGGTAATCGATTCTGTAACAAAGGCTTTGTAATTTATCAATTAATTAAAAAAAAAACTGTAATGTTTTGTGATTTTCTTCCAAATCTGATTGTTTAATTCTACTTAAGAGGGCAATCCCAACAGGCGGTCCTCAAAGCTCAACATTATCTTCACAAAGGTCTTAGAAAAAAAAAACATAAGTATATTCATAATACTCGTAAGTTTCGCATTAAGGCGGTTCCGGTTAATATCTTTATCATTTTCCTTTTCAATCTTAATAATATAAGGCGTCATTCGCTTTGCTTGGTTTCTTATTTTAATAGTTACCTATATTAATAGAAAACGAATCCCCCCTAAATAAATAACAACAAGTTTTAAGTCCATATTCAAGTACAAATTTGTATTTATTTGATATAAAAGATGTTTTTTTTAGTTATTAATCTGACGATTCGGAACTATCTATTTTTATACCCCTAAGTGGTAAAATTATTTATATGGCAAAACAACGTTTGCGGGGTCAGCTAGTTTTTATGTAAAACAATGAAATTTATAAAAATAGCTGATTGCCAATGCTGTATCCGCGTGCGCTGAGTAAGTCGTTTATCCTCTTATTTGTCGTTAACAACGCACTTAATGACAAAATACTTATTTTCTAAGGGCTATTTACAGTCCCAATCATCTTCTCATGAATTTTGTTAAATAAACTAATTTAAAGTTAAATTAATAAGTGAAGTTGCCAGCAAAAGTCAAAAGATATAATAATAATAATAAATAATTACTACTTTATTATTTTTGTTTTTATTAATAAAAAAATTGAGCTATAGCTGTAAGTATGGAGTGTGATGTCGCTGTAATGCTTTAAGTTTTTATTGAACTGACAGTGCAAACAAACTGACGAAACACCTTATATGATACGTTTTAATAAACTACAGTTCAATGTTGGAGGCACACAACACCACACCCAGTTCTCATGAATTGTGTAGCACAACCTGTGGAGCCTAGCGGACCGTGTCTGTAAATACAAGATGCGACATTTCATTATTTTTGTATAACCTATAGTTGGTCTCGACACAAACGAGAGTGACCGGCTAGTGAACGGTATGTAGGTACGAGCGACCGCCACTGCAACAACCGGTTGCATAAATACTAGTCGAGTAAAGTGAATCATCTTACCAACCGACTATGAGCTAACTCACACACACGTTATCTTCTAATAAAATGCATCTTTCTCTAACAAACTCAAACTTTTACACATTAACATTGGCCCACAATTTTAACGTAGAACTTAAGCAAATACTTCAGTAAGCTTAGATTGAAGGTGTTAATAGCCCCTTTGTCTTGCTTTGCTTCAACAAATAAATAGAATCACAGGAAAGCTCCGTAATGAAGACAGGCCCTCTCAATGTGGCTTAAGTTTCAATGTGGCTTTATTCTTGTTGTTTGTTACTCGTCCGTATCATCAAAAACTTCTAAAACAACACAGTACTTACTACTGTCTGTACAGAGAATTATCAAACTTTGGCTAGCTACTGTAAGAGAAAAAGCTTACTTGCGGAGAAAATCTCAAAGGGTTTTAATGTGGAGAATTTATAGCAGGGTTCGTTTATTGTTCTGCTAGTCAACGTATTTCCAATGCACAACTCGCTTGGGACGGAAAAAAATACGAAAACAGAACAGTCCCGTTAAACGAAATTGATAGAAAAATGCGCCGCTTGGCTCAGCAATAAAATTACGACTTTAAGTGAATGTTCGTCCGATCACACAAAATGAGATTTTTAATCACCTTTCAATTAAACCGGATAAATTGGTTATGGAGACATGGATGGCTGGATGAAAGGAACCTTTTAGCGATCTGTTTGTATAGCTAATGAAAGGAACTCTTTTTTTGCCCGCCAAATGGGCAACAAGTAAATTGTAGCTACGTAAGCAAATCCATTGTATACGCAATAATGCTTAATCGTCGATTCCATTATCCCAACAACTTTATGAATTCGATTTGACACGAAAACACTCTTCTGCCGGTGCTAAATACCTATGTACTATACCCATGAGGCTCCTTTGTTTCAGTCACATTTCAGTTCACCGCAGAGCTGACGGACACGATTAAAAATAGATTTAATCGATCCCCATTATTCGTGTCAGCTCCCATTCTTAGGTCCTGTTACAAAAACACGAAAATTGGGAGCGATACCGGAACTTTAAAAATACGCAATGAAAGCCACTTCATTTCTTTTTGTGCATGTAAGACCGTAACAAAGTTTTCAATTATTAAATAAAGTTATTATTTTCATGAAGTTTTAATTAATGACAGTTGTTTTGTTCGTATCGTAAGCTTTGCCAAGATTTACGAGTATAAGGGAAGTGAAGAAACTGAATATTAACTGTATTTTCAAGTAAGGAGGTATATGTATTAAATTAATTAATTAGATGCGGATTTTGTGCTCATGTCGTTTGGCGCTTAGCAGATGTCGTAATGTTACACGACGGGGAGGGGTTTACGCGCAAATGTCGCCAACACTTTCAGCGTTTGAATTGCTTTTAACGTTTTAACGTAGCAGCTGGAGAAAATACGTACCTACGCATTGTTGTAAGCCTGCAACTTGGATTGATTTATTTTTATAAAGCTATGGAATGTTTCAGTAGGGACTAACACAATCAGGATTTGTTACGGTCACCTGAATCATTAATAAGGGTCGCTAGGGTTAGTGTGAAATGTCACCTCACCTTCCGGATTTTGACACCAGGGAAATCTGACCACACCGGAGATACGCAACACATTAAATACCATACTGAGAGCCATCATAACTTTTGTGGAGAGTTGCCGTACTCTCTGTCTGTAATTAAATTTATAAAGCAGTAGATCTCGATAGACATTGGATCTAGACTTATACATTCGAAAAAAACCTTAATGTACAAAAGTTTGATATTATTTTAGAATGGAATTACAAATTGTATTTGTTTATTTGCCGTTCAGCAATTGTATTAAATAAGCATATAATAAAAACATTCTATAAGTAATTATTATTTATATGTCAGACTACCCTATTAGATATATTTTTTTAAATATTCAGAATTTATATATAGGTTTATAAAAAAGGGTGAAAAATTGAGGTAGGCTTGTTCACTATGGAATATTTGATTAACGTTATTACCCTTTATTTACTTAATTAAATGTACAATATATTATTGTTCCATTTAGTTCTCATTTAATGGACCTAACGGATAATGTTATTAGTGAACGAAAAGATATTTTTAGTTCCGATTTTTCATAACAAAAATTCATTTATACCAAACCCGTACCTACTTGTATGCTTTTCGAAAAATATTGCATTTGACTAATGTGATGTTTTTTCTTTAAAATCTTATTATATCGGGATCAAGATAGCATAGACATAGAAATTATGTTTTTTTTTTATAAAAAAAAACAAAACTATACTAGTTCGACTTTTAAAAAAAAGGTTAGTAGCAGGTAGTCGGGAGGAAAAGGTCGCCGAAAAAAACTTAAGGCGCTCTTGGTGAATTGAATTTTTATTTACAAAAACATACTTTTTTGTATGTTTGTTAAAAAAGTATGTGCACAAGTGAAATTTGTTTGTACAGATATGATTTCCATGAGACAATTTTACTAGTTTTTAGGGTTTAAACCTTTATGCGGGATCACTTCTATATCCGTCTGACTCGCAGGGAGTCTTTTATAAAAAAAACTATAGAGTTATTTCTGCGAAACGTAAAGTTAGAAACAAAACATGTTATGCACAGTAGGAACTAAGGTCTAGGTCCCGGCACCTTAAAGGTTAATCTAGTTTACCGTAGTGCACGAAGACATTGTATGGAAACTTTTCGGGTGTACCCGTGAAAATCATCAGATAAAAATGTATGCCTAAAAGGCATCTTTTTTAAAAAAAAACTCAGAAAATGATAAAAAAAATTACGATTGCTTTATCTATGTAAAATATGGTTGCTTATTTTCAAAATATTGTAACAAAACGTGTAGAAAAATAGGGTTATGTTTCGATATTCCCTTAAAGACCACCTTAAAAAACTGTTTTACGTGCCCTTTCCGATATGAAGTTTGTAGGGTCAGTAGTAGATTATAAATACGCGTAATTGTGGATTAGTCGCATTTCAATAGATAGTAATTGACCAAGATTGACAAGGTCATGACTCATGAGATAGAAATCGGTATTGTTACATTCTTAATCTCAAGGTACTGGCCAACTTAGTACTTAAACATTTTCTATTAAACTGTGTTCGTTAGAATTAAACTTACAAATTGATTAATAACCTATGTTGCATGACACTTTATACTTTTTTTAAACATGCAACCATCGAAGATTACATCAACAAAAGGGGGAGTCAAAAATGCATCGTAGTTATGGTAATTTTGAAAGTGCAACGCGGGTCACAAGAAAAAGTGACTTGGTGACTCGTAAAATGAGGTTATCTTTTTTCGATGCTTGACCAGTTTATCATTGTGTGTAGTTCTTCATACTTTATCATTTATGTCTCAATATAAGGAAACGATTGAAGTCAGTAGGTGACTGCTACGTTTACGACGTTCGCTGATAAGTAGGAGTTGAAGGTTCAATTTTCCATGGCAATGCATGTCGAGGGCAAAAGGCATTGAACCTCGGAGCCCGAGCGCAGTGTGCTCCTTCATTGCCTGTATTTACCCGACTTTAATATTAATAACCCCTTACAAGAAGGCTCCTGTGGCTGCTTCTGAGCCGGGCTTTATGACGATATTTACTCCTTGTGCATGTCACGTGCCACAAAAACACTCGGTCCCAAGAAGAAATTAGTTCTGTTCAACGATGTCAACTTCATAACGTATGTATTGGTCGATTACATAATAAACTAGTGACCTGTTCGAGCTTCGAGAGGGTGAAACTTTTGGCAATTTGGTCATAATATACTATGGACATTATTGATGACTTGTTATTACTATATCATCAAAGTAGGTAACATATTTATATAAGGTAACGTTTGTTATTTTATGTTATTTATTATGTATGGGTGAGTAATTTTTTTTCGCAGTTGTGATGAGTAATGCAAGTATATATCTACTTATACGTATTATTTAATATATTTTTTAAGTTACTTTGTCTCGAGTATGTGCATTTAGTATGATATTCATGAACACTCAATCAAGGACTTGAACGAAGTTTCGCTAACTTTGAGTGGCTCTAAAATATTCAATGATGAATTAACATCGTCAACCCCATTATTTGCCGACATTGTGGCATTTGAGCCACTAGTTCAAGAGGTTACTTTATTTATACCTCAAGTAATTTTGAAAAAATATTTTTCCTATGGCTATCATAAGTATTATGCGATGCATTTACCTTTAGTTAGGAATAAGTGCCTAATTTTGTTATTTATGTATGTTAATATTATAAATATGAAAGTTTAAAGAATACATTTATAAATAAAACACCTACATTACCAAAATACCGTATTCGGACATTCTATGGTGTGGATTCAAGAGAATGATATGAAAAAGACTTTTTTAATTATTAATGATTATACATAATACGAAACGTAGTTTTATGAAGTGCCTAGAGTGGGTAGGCATTTTTGCTTCACTTGTTAATTTCATTTATTAGCTCTGCACGAACAAAGTACAATTTAGCCTTAATTGTTAATTCCGATCACTTAAGACTCGATGAGAGCATAACTCTCTCCTTTTTGTCTGGATGCAGAAATAACGGTATTAATCGTTGTAACTACGTATTTTGAATATAACGTAATGTAATGTAATGAACATAACATAAGTTCTTATAGGAAAAAACTGTCCTAGGTCCTCACAGTGGCCAACTTAATAATCAGTGGGTACTTTAACGTTTTTTTTATTTTATAACCGTTAATGTCTTGCATTGTAGAGGGCCAGAGCTGTATATACTTACTATAGCTATTAAAAATATGGGGAATAACTTTCAGGCGATAAAATGAATTGTTAAAATGTTAAATCTAGCACAAAGGTATAAAATAGGACCTGAGCAAAATCTTCTCAAAAGCGTACGAAGTCATAGACGGGACCCGCGATTCGACGGACGAAGTACCTAGTTTGGTATTTGCAGACTAAAATAGACTTTATTAAAACAAGCGGGGTTTTGCGCAACTTGGGACCACCTCTTAACCTTTACAAAGGAAATTTTAATAAATACTATATATACGAGTATTATATAACATCTTTTATCTTACTCTGTAGAATGGCGAAATCAACGTCTAGTGCAACACTTCTCAAACTGTGCGTTGCGACGACGGCATTGCCCTTAGTGTGGTGTGTGACGATGCAAATGAGTCTATGTTGGATATTTTTACTATGGATAATATTAGTCAAAAAATTAGAGGGGCATCTCAATACAAATAAGTTTAGGAAGCCCTGGTCTAGTATTTCTGTAAAAGAATATCTATCTTATAGTGTATATGTAATACTATTAAGTAAATAAATTTTATATTTTTGGCCTAGTAAAGTTAGTAACTAGTAGTTACTAACTACCCTGTTGAAAAAGAATGTTGTAAGAATGTTGGTAACTACACTGATACAAGAACCATATCTTTGTAATGCCTAGAATTAAATAAATTATTATTGACAACAAGGATTGCTATTGTGTACAATTGCTTGATAGTGGTTTTGTGTTTGTTGGTTCTTCAGATCCTTAAGATCACAAAATGTAATTGCATAAGCTAAGTATTAGAGCTGGTTTATGAATTATTAGATCTAAGTGTTTTAATGTAAATTAAATTTTGAAATAAGTGATAAGTCAGGCAGATAGACAGAGATCTTTCTTTATGAGAGTAGTAGAGTCTAGCTGTAAGCTCTGCCTGCAGCGATTGACTCGACCGGTAAAATACCACCGTCGCACAGAAAACCGACGTGAAGTAGGGACGATGTTCCTGCGTTTCGTTCGGTGAGTGCGATATTCGGCACCCATTTTTCTCAAAAGCCAGGAACGCACCCTCAATGCATATGTAACCACAATTACAAGTATATATGGGCGGCGGTGATCACTTACCATCACGTGACCAACTTGCTTGTTTGCTAGTTTCTCTCATAAAAAAATAAAAAAAAACTAGATGGAAAAGGAATTGTCCCGATAAGCTTTTTTTTATGGTTGGAAAACTGACAATTGAACTGCTTTCTGTAAGCAAGAAACAAGCAACACTGAGTTCATATTAATGTTTGACATGTCGCTTGATTCACCCCTTACTATAAGGGACTAGGAGTAACTGCCTTGAATCAATTCGCATTCAAGTCTTTTTTTCCAACTTTGTAGCTTAATTTGTTCTTACATATTGCTACTACTTAACTTGAATGACTTAAGTGCTTTTCGCAACAGGTATTAACTAACCATTAAACACAATTACTGTAACTGACTTTTTACATGTCTAAAAGTTTGTAGTGTAGCCATTAATGTCATAATACTTTTTCAGCTATTTCAGTAGTGATATCCTTACCAAGAACCAGTGTGGAAAGCCTCACTGACAAGAAAGACCAAGAATATTCCAAAGCATCAAATAGTTAATCAGAATAAATTTAAGCTTGGGAGAAGGCTAAAGCCACATTGTTTTTGTTTCTTTAACTTGCAATATAGGCCGTGATATAACATTAACTCTTATAGTTATGTAAAGTTGTATATGCTTTCTACAAGACAGTAGCAATTGCATAGTTTACTGAAATGTGAACCAAGTGCATACTGCAAGATTTATCAATCAAGTTTTAAATACACTTTGGGAATTATAAACAAACTACATACATTATCGGGAGATATAAATGCATTTTCCCAATCGAATTAGTATAATATTTAAAAAATAAATCTGACAATAAGATATAAGTAAATGAGTAATTATATTTAACTAGTAACTTACCTGTTGATTCTGCAGCTGGAGATAGAGAAATGCACAATAGCAGTATAGCAAGGGTTTGATAAACTTTATAGATACACATATTTAAATTCACTCTCTCTAATTCTTCCATTGCCGGAATAATAATCATGCAGATTTAAAAATTAAAACACATCACTTCCCAATCTGGACAAAGACTTTCAGTTAAGTATACAGCTAAACACAACTTCACTTTGAATCTGCACTTTTTATCGTAGTCATTTTAAATTGGTTGCTAGGATATAGTTCATCACAACAAACACAATGCAAATGTACACCTGTGGGAATGGCCTAACATTTCTCAAAAACTAAAGCGATGGTTCGCTAAGTTACAAGTTTAACACAAGTTCACTCAACTTTTAGCGTTCGAATACACATTTCATTACATAAATAACGAAAAATGTTGAGTTCATAGTTGTTTCACAACCGCAAAAAGTATATTTTTTGTCGAAAAATTACTCTTTAATGAGTTTGAAAGTTCTTAAAAACTTTATTCCACAATCTACTTGTTCCTTTGAAGTGAAGGACGCTCAACAAACCACGACAACAAGCTCACTGACCGACTGAATGGAATGAATTTATTTGACAGTACTATATGACTGACGTTTGTTTGACGTTAAGGGGAAATGTGTTCCCGAAGTTTTATAAGAAATATCGCATAATTCAAGATAAACTATCATATAAAAATGAAAACCAACATACGACAGTAGATTTATTTAAGCTAATTGAATTTATTTTGAAGATTATGACTTTATTCGTACATGATCCTTTATTCGTACATGTACGGCCTGCATCAGGATGGGGACAGATAATATGAACAGTTGCTCTAATTTATTCCAATGTGTTTGCAATGAATATCAGTTGAAAATCATATTTCTTTAGTTTTATTGTAGTTTTTTAATTTTGCGAGAACTAAATAATTATCCCATTTTACACACTAATACCATTAGTTCAATATTTTTTCATTACAATAACGACATATTACATCTTTTTAAAAACTTTATTAAACCAGGAATATTTTGAAATCATTGGCCACTGTTGCTTTCATATTATTTTTTTACACCAGAGCTGTTCAAAGTTCCACATCAAAAATATTTCTTTAGAAATTTTACACAAATCAATAGTTTAACATTATTTTTTGAGAAAAGTACTTTAGTTAGCTATTTTATTTGGTAGTTATTCACTGATGCGGTTAATATTAATTATTTTAGCACAGAAATAATGATGGTATTAAGTGATTTGACCTCGTTACGAGTAAAAATATGAACACAGTCAAAAAAATGTGAAGTTTTTTTTAAAGCGCCATATTTCTAGCAGTGTAAGGGTTATACTTTTTATCAATTATTTTTTAGGCTTGACTTTAGTTCTACTATTAGCCCTTCAGAGGTTATCCATTGTTTCCTGGACACCCGGTATATTTTACTACTAGAGGCCGCTCGCGACTCCGTTCGCGTAGAAGTCGGTTTCCCGTGGGAATGCGAAGTTTTCCCGCGGTAAAAAGTTCCCTTAATTCTTTCATACATATATTTTTGGTTTCTAGAACCGTTTTCACAGCGCACGCAACGGTGAATAATTTTCCCCGTTTTTTTTCCATTTTCCATTATTTCTTCGCTCCTAATAGTTGCAGCGTAATGTTATATAGCCTAAAGCCTGCCTCGATAAATGGTATATCCAACACAAAAAGAATTTTTAAATTCTAACCAGTAGTTCCTAAGATTAGCGCGTTCAAACAAACAAACAAACAAACAACTCTTCAGCTTTATAATATTAGTATAGATACAGGCACAGGTGCGCGCGCGCGCACCGTGGCGCGATACGGACGACGGGGTTCCCAGAAATACATATTTTAAAACGATAATTTGGAAACTTAAAACATAATATGTAGTAATACACTTGTCTCTGTATTAACGCAGAATTTAAGTAATGCTTTACGTTTAATATTTTACGGGAGTTCATCTTATAATTTCTTTATCCAGGGTATGTAATTTTTATTATAACCAGTCATTTATAAAGAAATATTTATTTATGGTAACCTTATAGGGCTGGGTGCATTTCCGATTAAATCGATACTTGTAATCATTCGATCTAATTGCATATTATCGATACACATAAATGAGTATTAAGAGAAAAATAACATAAATATAGTAGATATAACAACAAAATAATATACAAATTTATTATATTTCAAATAATTATTGTATATTATTGTGAAATTATTTTTAACATATTTTGAGAAAAGGAAAAAGGTAGAGAATCTAAAATAGGCAAAGTTTGAGCAAGTTATTGTAGCTTTGGAGGCATAAAGTAGGTATTAGCCCTGACTAGATGGAGCAAATGTTTTTGTAAAATGTGTCAAAAAATTATATGCCAAACCCGGCATACCAGAGCCTTCCTCAGTCACATAAGATTAGAATTATGAGATATCATACTCATTTTAACGGGTTATTACTTTTGTGTCTATTCATTTAAATTTGATTTATTTATGTTTTGGCATTTCCCGGGTAACACAGGAAATGTTGAGGGTGGCCGAATTGGTCTCCTTTTTAATCTGCTAGTTAAACTTTTAATCAAACAAGTAATTTATGTATAAATTACGCGTATTTTACCTACCTTTACCTCTGGGTTACCTATCTATACATATTCATACCTATCTATTCATAAAATTTCATCTAAATTCAACCAGCCGCAACCGATTTTGCGTGATTTAGTAACAAACGTCCAAACATCTAAACATCCAAACTTTCGCAGTTAAAAAATATATATTAGCAGGAAGTGGGATTTTTTATTTATCTTAAAATATTTGAACTGGCCTTGTTTTTGTAACAAGTAAAATCTAATTTAATCGATTCTTACATTCAGTCAAATGTGACATTTATATGTAAGCAGAATGGACAACTCTACGGTTTTCTTTCTTTTCTGCTCGTATGTCATTTCGAGTGTAGGGCCGGGTTAAAAAATCCTAGGTAATCTTTGTTTTTAGTGGAATTATGTGCATTTGATTTATACCAGAATTTGAATCTACTGTTACAGAATCTTCAGATAATTATATTTCTGTTACAAACTTGGTTTTACAATATTTGTGCTTAGAGGTTGTTTTCTGTGTTTTGACAGTTCCCCCGTGTTATAGTGAAGTTATTTTAATTTAAATAATACAATTGATCGTGTTATTTCAGCCATGGTGCGCATGAATGTATTGAGTGATGCTCTAAAATCAATTCACAATGCTGAAAAGCGAGGGAAGCGGCAAGTGCTAATCCGGCCTTGCTCCAAAGTAATCGTCAAGTTCTTGACTGTGATGATGAAGCACGGATACATCGGTGAATTCGAAATCGTCGATGATCACAGAGCTGGCAAAATAGTGGTTAACCTTACTGGGAGACTAAACAAATGTGGAGTTATCTCACCTCGCTTTGATGTACCCATCAACGACATCGAACGATGGACTAACCTATTGCCATCAAGACAGTTTGGGTAAGTTATCAAGTAACTTAGTTAAAATTATCTCGGCTGGATAATATACTGATTTTTTTGCAAGCTATTCAGAATCAACACTTGCATTTAAGCGTAGGAAAGGTATCTTTTAGAAAGTTTAAAAATTATTATTATTATGATCACAAGATCTAGTCTTAGATAAAAACTGAAGTAGGAAATATAACAAAGTTCACAATTAGCAAGAGGTTTTAAAGATTTATTTGTTTTTTATTATTATTTGTGCTAGAGAACCACTCATTATCTGCAATAGTATCGGAAATATTTGTTTGAGTGTATGCATATCTACCGCGGATCACCAATTACATATATTGGTTGTCATTTGAAATGTTATGCTACATTACTTTGAAGCAGCAGATTTTGATGTCATTGTTTTTCAATGAACATTGTTAATGTTATTTCACACAGTGGCAATATTCCATTTATTAATTAAATTAGGATTTTGTGTGTTCTTAACATTTTTCTTCTTAATTTGTGTGACTCATTGTTTATAATTTTTCAGATACCTTGTTCTCACTACAAGCGGTGGAATCATGGATCATGAAGAGGCCCGAAGGAAACACCTTGGAGGGAAAATCCTAGGCTTCTTTTTCTAACTTTAAGAAATATAACTGAAAAAGTAACAAGTTTCTTTTATTTCTTAATGTATTATAGAGATGTTATATGTATGTATAAAAATTTCAATCAACAAACACTTTCTATCAAACTGTGGATCAAACATACTATTCTGAATTTTCTTAAACATTTGTTTTTGGTGAGCTCTGTCAATAACAAATTGTAATAGCCAATTAGACTTTACGAGGCACGAAGGTTTAACCCTTAATAGGGCATAGCTAAACTGTGCGGGTTTGCAAAAATTTCAAAGCTAATATGTAATGGAGAATGTTAACAAATTTTGATTATTATCTCTTCGTATTCTCTGTCAAAAATAAAAAATACTGGTGAAAGAATTATTTCGATGCGTCAATTAGTTTCCGATTTATAAGTAAAATAAGTTGCTACCGCACGACGCGGGCTGCCGGTGGCGGTGTGACGTCACACCACAACTCGCTCGGTCTGGCTCACTCAGTACGCTCGCGGTCGCGCGCACTTGTCGTCTAAATTAAACCTAAATACTTTTAAAAATGAATCCAACTACTAGGAAATCATGTGTTGTGCCAAAATGTAAAAATACAACTATCAATTCGCCGGAAAAGTTGTTTTTTACAGTTCCAAAGGATACATTCATACATCACCAAATCTTTTAACCCTTTTCCAGTTAGAGGGAATATTTTTCCCACCAATTAAAACCAATAAAAAAATCAAAGTTTCTTTTTAAAATTTTATTTTTTCACCTGACAACACCAATGCAACATTACGATGGTTGTCTTTGTTCTTTTTTGACATTGACAGACTGTTTTTTGTTTTCAAATTGTTGAAGCGAATTTTCAAATCGGGCGTTTTTTACTACTGCGACGGAAATCGGTACATATCTTGGCAATAAAGTGGTAAAAAAAAGGTAAGTTCTTCTAGATATTGTGCTTTTGAATGTTGTTTCATAGATGTAAGACGTATTTTTGATCTATTTGCCACGAATTTTAATTTATGTCGAATTTCGTTGGTGGGAAGAATATTCCCACTAACCGTAAGGCACCCGCTTTCTATAACAAATATGTATATAGAAAATATTTCCTTACTGTGGTTTTGGTAACTGTTTTATTGGTATGCGACTAAAGATTAATGTTTTTGGTGGTCTTATGACAGCACTGCTTTTCCTTGGGGTTTTGGTGTGGTTTTTGCATGGCCTTTGCTTTTTATTTACAGATTGATAGAAAATGAAAATAATCAGAGATGACGAAATTGAGAAAGAATTGTGCGATATGTTTGGTTTGTCTGAACCAGAAGAGTCCGAAGATGGCGAAGAGTCGGAAGAAGATGACGTTCCGTACAATGTCACGAAACTGCAGCGAATTTTAGGGGATTTAGACGAACCAGACCTTCGATCTACTGCAACAATACAAGCGTCGTTATCGCCTCAACCATCTACCTCATCTGATTTGGAGGTCCCATGCGCTGAGCCTGTACTTGTTATGCCTCCACCTTATGTGTCAGAACCTGTTGCATCTTCATCTGCAGTGCCGTTACCTGCTGTGCCGCAACTAGCTGTACTGCTATCTGCTGAGCCTTTTGTTTCACGTGACTTACCTGTAAGAGGAAGAGGACGAGGAGCTAGGGCGGAACGTGGATCTGGAACGGGACGAACATCAGGAACAGTACGTAGATCTGGACCAGGACGTGAGAGTGGAGGCATACGGCGGAATATAAGCCTTAGACAAAGTTCAGGACACGAAGACGGCGATTCATCCGAAAACAATGCGTCACCAGAATCAGAAGCAGAGTCAGATGCGAGTGATTCTGACAGGGATGAAGAAGCGTGGAAGAAAACCATGTGGACCGATATAAGGCCACATTTTGACTTCTTTGACAGTGTTCCGATGACTCCAACACGCGTGTTACCATCTAATGCAAGGCCTATCCGTTATTTTGAAAAACTGTTTACTCAAGAAGTTTTTGAACTAATACTTACAGAAACTAACCGGTATGCGAGTCAAAATAACGTAATAGGCTGGACAGTACTAGATATAAAAGAATTGAAGGCTTTTCTAGGCATCTTCATTATTATGGGATACAATATTTTACCTACATTCGAGTTATATTGGTCATCAGATCCCGAATTTAGAGTTGACGAAATAGCCTCCACCATGACATTACGAAGATTCAAGCAAATTTTACGTTGTTTGCATCTAAATGACAATGCTAAACAACCTGCTAGATCTAGTCCCGAGTATGATAAATTATTTAAAATTCGGCCATTATTGACGCTTATCAACACCGCTTTTCAAGAAAATGCACACAACTCTTCATCCCAGTCTATAGATGAATCAATGATCCTTTTCAAAGGAAGGTCTTCATTGAAGCAATACATGCCTATGAAGCCGATAAAAAGGGGTTTCAAGGTGTGGTGCCGCTGTGACAGTACCACTGGTTATCTGTACGAATTTGAGATATATACCGGAAGAGATGGTGATAGAGTAGAAACCAATTTAGGTGGAAAAGTGGTCACGAAACTAACGGAAAAATTGAAAGGAATGGCAGCTGTGCATGTCACATTTGACAATTTTTTTTGCGGTTTTGATCTAATGAATTACTTATATGTAAATGGGATTCATGCGAGCGGTACTGTACGCAGGCAAAGAGCAGACTTACCGAAACTTTTAAAATCTAAAAGAAAACTAAAACTAAGAAAAGGGCAGTACAAATGGAGAGTGAAGGAGAATGTGGCTTTTGTTATCTGGCAAGATACAAAAGAAGTTTTATTCATGACCAATGCTTTTCATCCAAAGGACAATGAAACGTCCCTGTCCAGGAAAGGAAGAGATGGTTCAAAGACAGATGTAGTGTGTCCTGCAGTAGTAAAGGAATACACAAAAAGAATGGGTGGGGTAGATCACTTTGATCACATCAAAGGGACGTATTCGGTTGGACGAAGAAGCAAACGGTGGTGGCTTCGCATATTTTATTTTATTTTTGATGCCTGCATCACAAATTCTTTCTTGCTCCAGGGAAGGAATGCGAATGCTACCAAATTTTCCAACCTGGAGTATCGTATCGCTTTAGCCAGAGGACTTATTGGTGGTTTTTCTTCTCGTAAACGTCGTGCTGATGGCGTCAACTATGTCGTAAGAAAAAAAGTAGCTGTTTCTGAAAATTACCAAAAGGCAATTCACGTTGTTTCACCAGAAATACGCTTTACCAATGTTGGTGATCACATGCCAGCTGACATACCGTCTTATCAAAGATGCAGATATTGCAGCACTAAGGCAAAGGATAAGCGATCCAAGATCAAGTGTAGCAAATGTGGAGTGCCTTTATGCATAACACCATGCTTTTCTAATTTTCATAAAAATATCTAATTTCTTTTGATTTTCTTATTTGTATCCAATTGTTTGTTTGTTTGTTTGATTTTAATAAAGTTATTGTAAGATTTATATTGTTTTTTAGTTTCATGAAAAAAACATACTGCTATTTCATTACTCATATCGGGTAGAGGGAATATTTTTACCACCAAATAAAAAAAAGGATTTAAAAAAAATTTATTATAAATATTTAATTTAGGCATCTTAAATAACACAAATTCGAAAACCAAATCTTTCTATCTCATCTGGATCCCTATAACCGTTAAAGGGTTAACTTGAACATAACCAATACCATTAAACAATTTGTTAGTAAAAATACAAATAAATAGAAGAGGTTTAGTTCATATCATCTACATTTGCAATAAAAAATAAATTAAATTACTTAAATAAAATAGTAAAGGTAAAGTGCATCTGTAACGTTCAACTACCTACATCTAGATCGTATAGGTATCCTACTTCCTAGTAATATAATAAACGCGGAAGATTGTGTTTGTGTTTGTTATCTTTCACACAAAAAGTACTGAACTGATCTGGACGAAGACTGAAATAATCCATAGGCTTCTTTTAATCCTGGGAAAATGTACAGTTCCCGAGGGAAACGCGGGCGAAGCTGCTAACTAAAGCTAGTTAGTACTAAATCAATGCATGTATTTATTTAAATTTACTTAGAAGAGCGGTATCTTTGTATACATACTAGTGGCCGCCCGCGACTCCGTTCGCGTAGAAGTCGGTTTCCGTGGGAATGAGAAGTTTTCCCGCGGTAAAAAGTACCCTATGTGTCATTCTGATGTGTAACCTACTGCAAAGTTTCATCCAAATCCGTCCAGCCCCCCAAGTCAAGTGGCAAGTGATATTTGCGATAGCAAGTGAATAGAATAAATTTTTGACAAGCTTGCAATTTGACAGTTTCATACATATTTTTTCTATTCACTCGCTATCGCAAATATCACTTGCCACTTGACTTGGGGGGGGGCAGTAGTTTTTACGTGTAAGAGTAACAAACATTCATACATCCATACTCACAAACTTTCACATTTATAATATTAGAAGGACGTACCTACCTATAGCTACAAAACTATGATACATGATTTGTTGTCTTTAACGTAAAAAAAATAATGATAGGTAGGTAGGTACATACTTCTACTATTGGACTTGCATCATTCTTCCATTTGTATTTTTATTGTATTGGTTATTTTGTTTTGATAAAACAGTTTAGAACATATCAAACATTTCGGCGGCAACAAAATCACTATTTCTTGATAAATAATGCGCAGCCATTAATTCATCTATTTTAGATAGATTACACGATTACCTTTTTTCGAAACCTATACCCAATTTATTAATAGAATAATATTTACTATTAACGTATAATAACGAATAATATTTATATTTACTAATACGCGACCGAAATCACAAATAAATTATACATTAAATGTTAAATAAATAAAAAAATAAAATAAAATACTGTGCCAGCTATATGCGCCACCGCTGGCGCGTTGTGGTAAGACGTCACAAGCGGTCACGTGACTGTTAGCGGGACTCGATATTTTTCGAAACTTTGAATGCCTATAAAATCAAAACTACTGGGTATTTTTGATTACAACCAAAACTAGTGTATTTGTATGCATACAGGCTTTACTGTGACAAAATTTCAAGCGATTTGGCATACCTAGTAACATTCTCCATTAGGGGTACATACAGATCTAAGATTTCATGACATTATGTTTATATGTGTTTTCAGTTTTTCAGGAAACTATGTGGGAAAATTATTCCTGTTGATCGTTTACATCGTAAATTTTTGTGATTTCTGGGAAATTATTTTCCATCTAATGGGAAATATATTTCATACGTAACACAGTAGGAAAAGTAACTCCGACTTAGTTGAATGTAGTCAAGATAATTCAGGTAAATAAAACACTAAATTGAAAAAAAAAACTATTTTATTTTATTTGTGAAACATTTCGAAACAAGGAGCAGCACACAAAGATACTTTGCAAATTTTACAAATGAATTTGCTACGTTGCTCCTTCTCACGTGTACTACACATTCTGCATCTTCGAAATTTGGACAGTTCGGGCATGTGGGACCCTACGTCCGCTTTCCGAACCTCATCTGGTACGGAAATGGCACCTCCTTTTTTATTTTTGAATACAGGCGCGATGATTTTTCTGGACGAAAAATTGTTAATTAGGCCTCTGCCTAATCGCAACCGGAATTCTTTATGGGTGTTTCTTCTCGCCGAATGAGACGTCATATAGACAATATAAGAATTGATGACAGCTGCCTCCATCAGGAACCAAAAAAGTCTGTGCCAATTCTTCCGCGACTTTCGTCCTAGCGGGTACGATGCTCTATAGTGATCGAAATGATCAACACCACCCATGAATTCTGTGTATTTTTTAATAGCAAGTGGACAATAAATTTTTTTTTTACTACCATCTTTCTGTTTTCTCTCAATCAATTCAACAGCTCGAGGGTCAAACGCAGTAGTTCCAACAAAAACATCCTTAGTGTCTTTCCACTTCAATACTCCTATAGGTGTATTATACTGGTATATAAATTCACCAGCTTTCAAGTCTATTTCCTTCTTTTCTGCGCGAGTTAGATTTTTTCCTGTTATCAAATCTGGTAAACCCTTACGGTTTACTCTTAGTGTTCCCACGCTGTAAATACCTTTTAGATGTAAAAGCTCCATCAAAGGAAGACTCGTAAAAAAATTATCAAAAGCCACTAATGTACCACTCGGCAAAGTTTCACACAAATCCATTATTACCCTGGCCCCTAAATTCTCTTCAGTTCCAGTATCAACTTTACCAGTATAAAATTGGAATTCATATAAATACCCTGTTCGAGCATCTGCCCTTGACCAACACTTGTATCCACGTTTGATGGGTTTTTTGGGCATGTACTGCTTCATGTGACTACGACCCTTGAACCTGATCATACTTTCGTCTACTGAATTAAATGCTGACACTTGTACATTATCCTGAAAAATTTTGTCACACAATAAGTCGTAAATGTTGACCGTTATTTGAAACATTAAGATTAAAAATGTTTTTTTTTTTTGTTTGCGGTCCAAAACAAATATAAAGCTTATAAATCATAGATAATTTATTGAACTACGAAATGACAGTGACATTACACGGGAACATAATTCCAATTGACCCTTTACAACGAGAAATTTAATGTGGGAATAATTTTCCTATTGCCCTATTAAGGGTTAAAAGAGTCAAGGCATACCATAGAATTTAACTCAGTGATAGGACAGGATGCTCAATGGGAGACTAAGAAGAGACAGTAGTTTACAGTTAGTACTGTATAAAAAACATTGGCATCACATTTGTGTTACATACAATAGGTACTGCAGCAGAGTTACCACCTTAAAGTCTTTAGATAATTGATATCTCAAAAAATGTACCACAAATTACCACACCTTGCTTTCCCTGCTACTTTAATAAAAACTTGTAATTGTATCTATCCACTGATAACGAAACCTTTGCTTGTGTTCATGCTTCAAGAAATTATTAGTAATATTTTATCCTTACTCACTTTTCATCTGCACATTCGCGTTCGTTAAGTTTAGATTTTCAACTTTAAATACACGTGGCGCATGGCGCCCTCTTTAGATTTTTACATTTATTGACTGTATTTTTTTATAGAACATTTTTATTCTCAGTAAAATGATAGAATAAAGGCTTTTAGTTTGTTTCCTTTAAATAAATATCAACCTTAATCTTCGGTAAAAGTTTGTATGCACGCCTGACAATATGTAGTAGCAAAATGCTTACTGTAACATTTTTGTCTAATTGTCTTATGTTACGAAGCAATTTTTAAGAACCATTTAAACTTATGTTAGACTCACCGTTTAGACAGTCAATTTGATAATATAGTTGTTAATAAAAAGGAATAACAGATTAAAACTAAGGATAGGTAAAAAATTGGTCCGACGAAGCTCGTTGCAATCTCGACTATCGACTTGATCTCCTAGGTCCATTGCTAAGCAACGTTGGCGGCGGCAGTCCTTGGACACATGGCTAGCTAGCTAGATAGTAGTATTACATCCCGACTTTCCTTGTGCTGACAGGAGCGTGGCCATCCCTACTATAATATTATAAATGCGAAAGTAACTCTGTCTGTCTATCTGTCTGTCTGTTACGCTTTTACGCCTAAACCACTGGAAAAGTTCTCATTCCCACGGGAACCCGACTTCCACGCGAACGGAGTCGCGGGCGGCCACTAGTTTTTGATAAGAATAGCGTCAGAAGTCTTTAACGTCGTTACGTCGTCGTCGTAACTCTTAATAGATGAAATACTAATAAGTGCAGCGAAGCCTTATTCAAGTATACAAAAGCTTTATAACGTGTCTCGGAACTTGTAACTTGTTTAGGTATTTCATGATTCGACATTTTAAGTTCATGTTATTTACGTATATCGTAAGTATTGACATTGTTTGCCACATTCGATTGTTTTCTTTTTACACCCGGTTGTTGAACCAAAGGATTTTAGGGATAAAAATCCGAAAATTATAAATCAACTCTAAAAACTTGGGAATTTCTGATAAAAGTCTAAATTTTCCAAACTAACATTAATAATGAAATTATTTAGATAAATAGGATAAAATAAATTTCACTACGTTTTATATTTTACTAAGATACCTTTAATAAATAATTACTACTAGAAAAACATCAGGTAAGTCACTGTTCACAAAATATTTTGTCCTTAATTGAACTTCACTTAGTATATTTTAATTTTACTTTAGAATACCTACTCTCAATGATATTTCATTACGCATTAACACTTGTTTTCGTTATTCTAATCGGTAGTACCAACCTAATATAATATTTTTCCTTCCTTCATTAATTTTAATTTTTCCTTCCCTCGATTTAACTTTTGAAAACACTAACTTCTTAACTCTAAATGTTTATACACACATTAAAGTAATTAAATTGGTAAGGATATGTACAAATTGAACCCATATAGATTTCAGCTTTGCTATATGACTTAATACAATAATTATTATTTCTCTTTCGTTAATGACACGTAGCTACGACGACTGCCATAGATACCTATACGTATACCTACTATTTAATTAACTTTTCGTCGCCGGCTGTGTATACCTACAATTAAGTTTAATCTTCTATAAATGCTATTATTAGCTGTCTTGTGTATGGAATTCCGTCATCGCGGCGGTGCCGGCTGCAGAACAAGAACGGTACCTCCTACTAACTAGCCGTTCTACTTGCCCGCGCCTCTCGCCGCCGCCGCCTGCCACTCCGCTGTGTGCCGCCGTACGCTACACACTGTCACCGTCCTATGAAAATGGTTATCGTGACAACACTGTGCTAAAGTTTATAGTGGTTGTGTTCGTGTATAAATAACAGACTGTTTATTTAAAGTTAATACCTACAATTACAATACCATGATGGCTCCCGAGACCGTGGTAACCGTGGATCACAACAAATCTACGCCGCAACAGGCGCCGCCGCCGCAACAGCAGGGTGGAGCTCTCGACTGGATTAAAATCAACACCGACTATTTCAAAACACCAGCTGGAATTCTCAAAATTGTAGAACTGGTGAGTAATTAAGAGTAATTTTCCTAACAAAGCGTTAAGTCGAATTATTTTAATGACTAGTCGGCAGTAATTAATTTGTAAAGAAATATAGATAGGTTTGTATGTGTGTTTCATAATATAAGTTGTCTATACTCGGGCGCGTTGATGGTTAGATAGATTCAACCAAGATTCTTAACTTATCCTTATACGTTATTAACAAGTAGGTATACGATGATAATATGCAAATTATTGTGTGACAGACATGGTATGAGTAGGTAGCTTGAAGCGTTAAGTAATCGAGGTCACGCAGCGCTGGCGCATTGTCGCTGTAAACGCTGAGATAGCTTTTCAGTAAGTTGGAGGTCAGTGGGCAGGAAGCAAGCCCACGAAGCAAAGCATAGTAGGTGTTAGCCTCCGGCCCTGTCGACTCCGACACGTCTTCTGTGGAGAAAGTTTTTTAGGAGAAAGTGTTTGCATTATCGCGTTTGTACAAGGTTTTTCCATGTGTGGCATATGCAAACAAAGTTTTAAATTATTATAAACAAAGATCATAGATTCTTATCGACATAAATAATGGTGATACTGTTTTTTTATTTGGAAAGCATAGTTATACTTGGTAGGTATACAATGGTAAATACTAAACGTAAACGTTTACGTAAGAGCTCATATGAAATTAAAAATGAGTTCTGTTTCGAAAGTGAAAGGCAGGATCTCTCGTACAGTGGTATTTACAATGTTTCTGACCATATAAACAATAACGCTGGTAAAAAAAGAATATAGGTGTAGGCAATTGAAATGCATGTAAATAACAGGGGCGGTATAATTAGATTATGATATGATGAAGTTAGGTGAGGTACCTATAAACATTATATTTTAATCAAAACCAACCTTCCTCGCCAATTCAAAGTCTTTAATCCAGAGGTTAACATTTAGGGATCTTAAAATCTTGAGGTATATAGAGTGAAGGTTAAGTAAGGCATAATAAAGACGTGTAGTACACTACAATGCTAATTTCACTTTCACACCAATCTTAATTAAACATTTTAAACGAATGTTCAAAATGTACCTATGCATTCATTCAGGCTTTAAATACATTTTCTGATTATGATTTTTGCGATTGTGACGAATCGTTCAGCTAAAAGTATTATTAGTTATCACTAATAAATAAATGATTAAATTTTGATGTATTTAGTCATTTTAAGATAGAACAATATTTATAATTGTAAAAGCGTGCTTATTGCAATACAATAAAACATACCTATATTGTAAAATTTGCCTTAACGTAGAGCTGCTTAGTTTACTTTCAAATTAAATAAAAACAAGTGTTGCTACGTAGGTACCACATTTGTCACCGTGGTTAAATCCTTTCCTACTAACCTGATTAACACGTAGGAGTGAAATACAATAAATGGATAGCTACAAGTTCCTACTTTATCAATGTTACTCCATGTTTTTTCATTTTGTTGAGTTATTTGACCACTTAATACCTACATATAATTAGAAATGCTCATAAATTTTTAAACTCCAACAAATTCAATCTGTATGATGCGCATTAAATATTCTGTTTAGACTAGTTTAGTGTCGCTATAATGAAGATGACGATGTTTGATGTGTGTTTGTGGTGTACAACGTAAATTGAATAAAAGATTTTTCCCTCGGATTATTTAGGTACCAGGAGTATCTACACACACTACCTTAATGTATATGATACTTTATATAGTATAATCTTTAACTTACCTTCGTTACCTGCCTACACAATCTGAGCCTGACATCATCGATCGATTATTTAAATGACTAAAATATGCCTGAAGCTGACACACACTTATAAGAATTAGGTTAGGATCATTTTCATCATCACCATTTGATTTAAGTATTTTTGGGTAAATAAGTTTTAATAGAAATGTGTATATAGGATAAAAAAACTTGATATTTATGAGGTAAAAAACAGAGATATTAAATACCAAGCACTTTTTTTTAATATTACCAACGTATTTCTGATAAAGTTTTCCTATTGTTAGCCCACAAATATTTATAAGCAAATGATAAAAGGTGAGTCACAATTCGATAAAAGAGTTTAAGACTTTGAAAGGCATTTTTTTAAACATATACATAATCGAAAATTTGTGTAATAATTAATAATTTCAGTAGTAGGTCTTCTACCTTTTATGACAAATTGGTGTTCAAAGGCTAAGTCCCTACCTTCATTGTTCACTACAAAAAAAAAAAAAAAAGGAAATTGCTCGAGCAGCTAGTACCTAGTTCCTTGTGCCTAGTTTAATTAAATGATAACCTGCCTTTAACAACATTGAATTAATTCGACCCAATTAGCCGTGGTTCTCGACGCTACATCTTACATCTTAGGTGCAAGACAGATTGTTGAATTGACACATTGGATTTTCTTGAATGCCATTTAAGTTTATTATGGCGCTAAAAATCTTCGTCTTAATTCTTTTTTAAACCTTCTTATTTTCGTAAAATTATATCGGTTTGAATTTAAAAATACTTCTTGGATGACTTTAACTATCTATTTAAGGTTTTTAGTTACGTTTAGATATAAACTCTTACTAGCACAACCAACCCCAATTATCAATTATACATTTGTAAATATGTATAAGACCAAATTCAAGTCATCGTTTTTTCCAACTGATGCCTTCCTTTTTTTCTTCACGAATTTCAAATATGAAACTTAAAAAGAGGTTAAAATTTAAGAAATCGATTTTGTTTGTGGCTAATGTCTAGACTTTCACTCAGTGTTACACACGTACATAATAACACAGGCCGGGCCGTGAAATTAGTGGCGGTCGTTAACATTCGACCTCCATGGTTATCCTTGTCGCTGGTGAAATTGTAAGTTGTACAAGTAAATTAGACTCTTATAAGGTGTGCTCAAAAGTAAGCGTTGTTTTAATTTTTTGATATAGTGAGATACTTTACATACTTTCCTATTTTAATTTGCATTATTTTGTAAACAATATTTAAATTTTTGTAGCTAAATAAATATTCTTCGAACGGAATTTAAACTACCTAACTTTTACTTTTGTTTTTAAGTTTTAACTTAGCAATTGTAAATTCAGCTCCAAACTTAACAAATTAACAGTTTGAGATAGATTTCAAAGCTACGATAAAGATTAGTTTTGCATAAGTAGGTAGGATATAATTTTGAGCTTCTAGTCATTAATATTTAGCATTCGTAACTTTTATTTGAAATCATGTTGGGTGAAAGCTGGCGTCGAAATGAAAGTAGTTCTGTCAACATAGAGCGCCTGCAAGTCGGGGGCGACATCTTACGGTGATGCAGACGTCTGCTGACAACCTGTTCGTTTCTCGTCATATTGCCTGTGCTTGATTGATGTACGGGCATTACTCAGAAACATCTATCTATACGGTCCAATCATAGCATTATCGTGAAATCTAAGTTGTACTATCGTGTTATTCACGTTACTCAAACGTTTGTTTCAACAAAAGAACAAGTAGGTAATTGTACAAAACTGTAAGTGTACTCTTAGCTTATGTTTCTTCGGACTTTGTTTACTTAAAGCCAGTTTCATGTATTGGTAATTTAGTTAACAATGTAGAGAGACACGTTTAGCGTAAATTGAGCTGTCTGTCTTGACGATGTCGCAACCATGCGCTAACCATGTACGAAATATTTTCTTGAACATTTGGCTACAAGTGTAATTTAATGTTAACACAAAACTAAAACGCGATTATTCTAACTTAAATCTAACGTTATCAGATTTACGTGTCGTTCAACTCGCTAAGTTTATAATCTATTGTCCGACAACAGTCCTCAGATAAAATTATTGCCTAGGTATTTTTATGTTATAACTACATAATTAAACCTTGTTTACACCTAATGAAGGGAACAATATAAAAAATGTAAAGTACTATTTATAAATGAACGTTGTGTCATGCACAGATTCAAAACTCGTGTGTTAAATTTGTCGAACATAAGACTTACAGACGGATATTTTGGGAGGACGCTCACTTGCTCTGTTGTTCCCTTGATTATATGCCGACGATCACTGCAAACAAGAAAGCAGGTCGGGCAATTTATTACAAACCAAAAATAAAACAGCGCGCATGATCTAAACTGATTTAGTTAACAATATCTCATAAACAATTAAAGGAGATTTTTCAGTGTGTATTGTGTCATCGTCGAATTGAATGCGGCCACGTCATACGATAAATATCCACGCATGGGGCGACCTTTAGACGTAAACCTTTTGACTTCACAACCTCTCTGACCTCAATTGTTTCCATTTAGACACTTCATCTTATTAAGCACGTCAACTAAAAATGTTTCTTGGTTAGTCATGTAAATATAATGTTTATCAAGAATTTAGAGTACGTATCTACGCGATAACCGATAATCAAGAGACTTATGTTATCATTTTATGGCTTAATGTCAAACCTTAATCCAAAAAATACCTTAAAAATACCTATAGAAGTAAAAATAATTCGTTATCCAAGAAGATAGCGATACTAGTTGAATGTGCAGAAAACAATCGATTTTTTCTAGTTTTAATGCTGTTTCGTAACTCATTGCTTGACTAAACTTTTTAAAAAGGATGAAGTTAAGGACATCGCTGTGCCTACAGTTTTGTTTTTTTAATAAATTTAATTCTTAAAGTAACGGATTAACTGCCAGCCTAAAATAGTGTTAGCCGGTGGTTTATTTTTTACTGTCATTGTCAACAGCAAGACGCGAGAACGTAGATTTTGTTTACTATGGTAACAATTTATTAAGCTGACGTAGAGAGATAATTATTGAAATAAACAAGTTGGTATATCTTTAGTCAAGTAGGTGACAAACTATCGCAGGTGTCGCTATCTGCTAAAGTGATGTATCGTCGAGTACATATCGGTTAACAGGTATACACTAAAACTGCAACATTCTATAAAACATACGTTTACTAAACAGAATACCTAATGTTTTAAACGAAACCTATAAATGTGAATTAGCCTTGAATTACTTCTGTCGATGACTTAAACTCACTAGCCGTACAAATAGATAAACTCTGTCATTTTCGTATTATAATAACTGTTAAAGATATGTACCTAAATGTTATATAGTACATAAAAATCGTTAAAAATTCAATGATTATCGTATACTTAATGCTTACAAATTATAGTCAGTTTTACTTCGGAGTAAGTATCCAATGTCACTAAACACCGTAGCTTATTGCAACCTACACATTTTTTTATCCTACGTTGCTTTGCTTCAACATAATTAACATGAACAGAACCATATGATTTTAATATGGGTTAAAAAAAAACTTTTTAAGTAACACAGTAAGTAACTACCACGGGCTACAGGGCCTCTTGCATTCTTGTGTCACTAAGTTTTTTTTGAGAAATAAAGTTATTATTATTATTATAATCAAACAATTGATATTTTGTCATCTGGATATTTTAACATTGTTGCAACAAATATTCAAACATCTGAATATACAAGTAAACCGATTAAAACATTAGTAAGATTTTTTAAAGTTAAGTTAATGCTCCGGCAAATTTAAAGTAGGTTTTTAATTAAAACTGTTATCTTTTGATCTATTGATGAAAATATCTCTTGTTGTTAGTTTTATATCTGTGTATTCCAACCGACAGATAGCCAGACTTTTTAAAAACTGCTTTGATAAACAGGCTTACGCAACTACACTTCCCAATGATGTCATTGTATGTATATAACTATGTATTAATGATTTAAATGATTGCCTATTTAGAGATGAGTTACGGTAGAATGCCGAATCGAGGCCAATGAAATGGAAACAACTTTCATTGGAACGTTACTTTTGTTCGTATTGTTTGATTAGTTACCGGTAGGTAGCGTGGCTTGCACATCAAGGTCGACCTTTAATCGATCTTCACTTGACCATTCTTTTTCCTGACTGAATCAATACAAAGTTATTAACGCGCGTGGTAAAGTGTAAAGAATGCCATTTTAAAATACCTACCCACCTAAACATGTTGGGCTAGTTGTTTTTTTCGTGATATCGCGTAGGATTCGGTTGCCTCTGCTTAAGTATTATTATTGTTTGTCACTTGATAGAACTGTGGGTAGATTGTAAGAAGTGGAAGGCGACTGGACTCGATCGACGACATTCATAATTGTGCGAGTAGGCAGATTTGAATGTGTGGTTGCCTCATATTCTTATCATATTTATCCATACAAATGCAAAGGATATTTACCTATATTCGAAATAGTTATTTACTTTTTAGTATTAATATCCGCTGCTTTGAGTAATTTCACAGAGCTGTTCCATCTATCGAGACGTCCGCTCCAGATGGATATAGAAAAGTAAAATCGCGGGCAAACGAAAGCCAGTAACTAAAAGTATTTCCAAATATGTAGATATTAACAAATAAGTATAGATAGAAACACAAATTTATTTATCGTTAATGCCTTTATAAGGTTTGGTTGATAAGATTTTAAACCTTTTGTATTTAATCTCAATGGTTCTGCTAGATATCGGCAGGTAGATAGTTTTTGTGATCCCGGAAGAATGTGGTTGGGAAGGGCCGTGTCGTTAACCCGTCGCTGGCGCATGCTATGGTTCATTATGTTACCGAAATAGACCGGCTCGATGAGTGAGTTTCGTCACATGTATTACCCACCACTCCGGCTATAGATAGCACATCAATACTTAAATTATTACAAGCACATGCACGGATGCACGGATAGTACATAATTATAAAAGATGACAGCATATTCCTGAGGAGTAAAACGCCTTTTGCTCTAAGTAATATTTCATAAATCGAGAGGTAACGACGACATAAATAAAAAAATACATTGTTGTACAAAACTGGCGTTTAGTGTGAAAAAATAAAGTATAGGGCTATTGTTTCAGTGCTTTTAACCCAATTGGTCTGTGAACCGACATAGATGAGTAGAAGGTACCGTTATGTTTGTGCAATAGATGGCATTGTGCGCAGGCGCAGGCCTTAGGCGCTAGTTCCGAGGAAAATCTGACCTGGATCTCGATCACTAATGACAACATGGATAACTTTCTTGTACATTGCGGCTGATCTTGTAACATAGGCCAGTGTTTAGAAAATTATCATGTAGTCGGCCGCAATTCTATACTTATTGCACCTATTGCAATTTCATAATATTTTCACATGACTACAATCTATCTAATACCTATCTTATATGGCCGCTGTGTCTATCAACCTTATCTCAGGTAGAGTCACAGCGTAGTCAGTCCTCAGTTTAGTACAATTCAGTAAGTTAGCGTCGGATATCCGCCACGATTACGTATTCAGAGCGAGACCTCCGGCCGAGGTGCGATAGCTGCAGCCCATTGAATGGCGGCCGCGTCCCCTGCAGCCCTGCGCGTACGCACTTTCACCGTGCGCAGTGCGTGCGCGCAACTGACACACATTCAAACTTGTCTCTCTCCACATACGTCACAAAGCTGCACTGTATATGTTATTGAGATACTATGGTTAGGGTATGTTTTATGAAGAGTGTATCTAAATACTTTCGGAAAGAATTACTTAAGTCCTAATAAAATTAGGGAAGGATAAGTAGAAACATTGTTGTAGTACATCCACAAATATGTAACTACATATTTAATCCCAAAATTTTAGTAACGTACGAGTAGGTATGTATGGCTATTAGAAGTGTAGAGTTTTGCATAGAGCCGCTGTCTTATTTGCGTGAACAAAACGCCGTAAAGTACACAAGTTAAAAGTTACCGAGTATGTTGATTTAGTTTCATTGGAATTCGTTCCTTAACACCTGTTAGGAGTATTGCGACAAGCCGCGGTCGTAGCAGAACCGGTCGCGTGTGGGCTGAGTGCACGTCGGCCTGACACCGTTGCCCACTGCGACACTATCGGGACTATCGTAATATTGAACATTACCGCTACTTTTCACGTATTGAACCATTACAACCATTGGCTGTGGTTATTTTTAACAGTTACCAACCATTATTGGGATATTAAACGCTTGGTACACTAACAGTACTGTTAGGAACTAAAATGACTAGATTCTTGCGATCTACTATAGCTTAGTTTTAAAGAAACACCTACTTTTAACTATCATAACTTGATCGTCCAATGTTTATAATTAACATCGACGGGTAACTAGTCTGTAGCTACATTACTTGAATGATGTGTTTTTGTTTCCAGGTCTTAGGTATATTATGTATGGCCCTCGGCTCTCCGTGGTACTCGACGTGGTTCGTGTTTGTGGCCGTGACGTCATTCATCACAACCCTCATGTGGAGCTTCGTCTACTTGCTCAGTATCAGAGAAGCCCTGAAGCTGCCCATCAACTGGGAATTAAGTGTAAGTAAAATTAATAAGTTGATCTTTTTAACTATCAAAATTTTCTTCACGGAACGTTTAGTTGGTTTTCAAATGTTATTCCAAAGTGATACTTTATGCTTCAAATAACTTATATGTTCTACCAAGTTCTTATAGTTCTATGACAATGTTTCAGGAGCTCATCAGCACCGTGATTGAAGCAGTTCTGTACCTGATCGCCTTCATAGTATTGTTCGCTGCTACTGGTCACTACTACGGTACCTATCATGGGAACAACGTCGCAGCTGCTGTAAGTATTTTTTCACACATCAAACCATTTAAGACTACATCGCTAAAATGTAACGTTACACCGAAAACGTGATAATTTTAGTAAATACTGTTCCTGGCTAGCTTGGTTCTAGCTTAGAATGTCTGTATTGCATTTATCTTGATGTAGTAGCAATAAAAGGGATTCTCACATAAGTTTTATTTGTTTTCCAGGTATTCGGTTTGTTCAACACCGTCGCATACGCAGGCAGTTCGTTCCTGCTGTTCAAGGACGTCAAGAACCAGCAGAGTCAAGCCGCGTGAGGTGCCTGAGTACATAAATTTTGAACAACCACGATTTCTAGATATAATACCTATTTATATGTTATGGAGCCATATTGTAAAATTCTGAGAAAACAACGCAAGGACAAAATTGTTATTTAGCAACATTTTTAGATAAATATTTTAGCAGGTACAAAACTATTTTATGATTTTTAATTACTGATGAAAATGTTTTTTTTCCACGATAAATCTTACTTATTATTCACTGACTAATTGCACGATCAAACAACAATCGTTTCCTGTGGTGTGGATACATTTCTTGTGTCAATATTGACATCTTATTTACACAGTTTCCAACACTTTCATATGATGTCTATTTAAAATATTGTATTTTTCATCAAGTCTATGAGTTACTGTATATTATGTACAGGTTTTGTTATTTATACCTACAGAGAAAGCTATATTCATGGTTGCACATGTTTATTGTTGTAAGTTATATACAGATACTAATTATTATAATGTTAGCTATAAGGCTAGTTGTCTAAATTATTTTTGAAGTTTACAGTTCAAAATAAACTAAAGTTAAAGGAGTTTTCATTATTACTAAGATGAATATATTTCTGTATTTAAACAAAGACTAATTACTGCATGGTAAATTTACAATTTGTAAACTTGCTAAGGATCTGAATAATGAAAAACTTGGCGTATAATTTTATACTTACAACTTAATCTATCTTAATACTCCTTTTTAAAGGATTTTCAAATTAATTGGATATATTTGATTAGATCGATCTTTAATGTGCCTTTTGTACTAAATTATAAATATCAGTACCCAATAGGTTAGTTCATTTTGATATTTGTTGCGAAGGTTGTGAAAATCGACATTTACATTAAACGAATCTATTGTGAATTTACTTAAAAAGGCATTTATAATATTTGATAGATTTATTTTTAAAACCATAAGTTTCTGATGGTTTATAGAAAAAACATGTTAAATATGTACCTCGTTTTTATTACAGATTATTAATTAAGTGAAATGGTAAATCGGTCAAATAGTTGTCATATTTTTAATTTTATTAAGACTTTTAAACACAAAGATAAATAAGAGTTATGGATGGAAGTAATTATCAAATTACTTGTTGGAGATTTAGACGGAAGTTTATTGTTTAATTTAAACTAATTTGTATAAAGTAAATAAATATGTTTAACTTGCGCTTGTTTTTAATTTAATTTGCTACAATTTAATAGATGCAATTGGTATAAAACCTATATAGGAAGCGAGATATCTGCAGAAAACCGATGTTTATGAGGTTTGACGTTGAATATGACGCGGACATACCTAAGACTTTATTTAGGAGAATGTTATGAATGTTAAATTAAAGGAACCTATACATATTCGTGCTAACAGCTTGCTTCTATACTGGAATCCAAAATTAGCCATGGGTTAAAATAATGAGGTTTATACATAGTATGTTCCTGAATAGAACGTATAGATATTACGAATAAGGTTTTGACAGATTTTTATGCAGCTGACTAGTTCATCTCTGTGTAAAAACTTTTAACTAAGAATGGAAGCAATCTATCTAAAATTCGAATATTCATTAGCAGACCATAAATAAACCGAAACAATTCAGATTTTATTTAGCTCTTAAACATTTTTTACCAGGATTACTATCCTGTAACTTTTGACACTAAACTGCTGGGCCTATAAAGGCATGTATGACCATTGAGACGAACATTGCAAAATCTACACCAAAGTTGGCACATAAAGGAAAATATTTTTAGAACCAATGGTTGTGTTTGTAAAGTTACAGAATCGGGACCCAGACATATATTGTTTTCCAATAAAACGAACGTCATGGCATCTTATACAAAAATGCCGTAGCAACGGTGATCTGTAAGCACCTGCAACAGACGAAGATCAGGGTTCAATGCTTTCTACTGAATGGGTATGGATACCTTGGTATGGGTAAGATGATTTCGTTAATTAACACATTCTTAGAAAATAAGCAGTTAAGTACTTAAGGTCCTAAAAGAAAGTATTCCCGAGAAACACGTTAAAGTCTTTTATATGAAGTCATCATAATTTAGGCTTTTTTATAAACTAAGTATTTTTATATACCTACATTAAGACCTAAGAGGTCCTAAGCCAGAATTCTATAAAATTTATTTTATTTACTAATTGTAAATTATATCGAACAATATTTCTTTCCTTTAATATTTCCATATGCTTGATGTATAGAGTTGCGCTGTTGTAATTTTAGATACATTGATGAAAAATTTAATTCTTAGTCATTTTGCGTATGAATACGTGTGTTGAGGTGTATTTGAGGCGATGCAAAACTTACTAATAAACATGTTTCGAGTTTACATATCCACGTATAGTTTAGGTATATTGACTAACATGAGGTTCCAGGTAAAATACGTAGAGTTTCCTCTACATATAATATATGAACGTTTGTTCGTTGGTTGGTATATTCGTTCCACGCATGCGTAACTGCGCGATGACTCAATCAAGGTCCATCTCTTGTTTGTTGCACTGCGCGCGTCGACTTGGCCGCCATTGCCGCCCAAACGTCAGTGAGCGAGCGCGCTTTTATAAATTGAAGCTAAATTCACGTGAAGTTGATAATTAAACACCAATTACTTAATTAAGGTAAGGTTAAAAATAATATTCATACTTATCTTATTAAAATTAATATTTAATAGTACCTATACAGTATACCTACATGTATTTTAATTTTCTATTTAATATTATACGAGGTTTGGTAAATTGAGAAAAATAATTGGTTACAATTATAATTTAAACATTTAACATTCGTTCCGTTTAATAGTTTCTCACTAACACACACTATGATGAGTTATGTTTAAAAAATATTTCAATGTCAACATCTGTTTTTTTTTTCATGTGAAAATTTAATATAATTACTATCTAATTTATTGTTAAGTACTTACTGTAACATATAAATTATTGTGCTATACATTTACATTTACATTTTTCAATGCGTCAACAATGGGTAGGAGTGGATAGTCTAGACGGAGAGGGTGGAAAGTCGCGACGAATTTAGGTATCTACCTATACGTATCTATAGTGTATGAGTTTCATTGCATTTGGTACAATGTAAGGATTTTCTGATTCAGTTTTCGCCTCAAGTTTTGATTCAGATATATCTTAACAAGAATTTACTACAACGTACCTAATACCAAAATGTAAACATTGGAGGCTAGTTAGTCTAAACACTTCGCTAACTGGAATGGTTAGTTTATAAACTTATAATACCAAGGACAAAAGTATAAAAACCATTCCTGAGGGTACATACCGGTGTGTATTGTGTTTAGTTAGTGGTTGTATTATCCCGAGGAGCGGTCGACCTCGGCCCACTGAATCGCTCGACTTGTTCACCTACCTGGCTTCGGAACGTGCCATTTTTGGAAACACCTTCAACTACTCTCGCTAAGGTCTTCCGACTTCTTTCCATGGGCACAGAATTTCGTCTCCATCACGTCATCTACACGAATAAAACGATTGTTTAAACATTTTGTGAGTCAACTGCGACTTGGCTTATTTACTTGAACATTTGGAGGAGTACGTCATCGCTGTAAATAACACAAACACATAAAATAACCATAAATAAATTTAGGTATCTTTGTTTACTTTAATAATCACCATTTGAATGAAATACAAATTTCCGGATTTCTTAATTGCACATATGCTGATGGTAGAGACGCTAAAATTACACTATGTAGGCAAAGCGGCATTAAATATAAGTTTAAAAAATAAACTGGAAAAGCGAAATGAGGTACACGAAGACGCAATTTTATCAATTTTGCAACTGCATAATTTTTCACACCTGCAATTCTTTCGCACCACAGTTTAACAGTTTACAGATATTTATTTAATACTTACGTACTTATTCTTAACTAAAACAATAAAAAAATAAGTAGCGTATGTCACTTGCAAAACCGTTGTTTATCATCAATCATATTTATGATTTCAGCAGTCAGGATGTCTCACACGGTGACCATCACGCGGACCACCACCACCACCAATGGGAACATCTTCGTGGTGAACGGCAACTATCTCTGCACCAGGCCAGGCCTCTTGAAGCTGGCTCAACTGGTACGCAAGAAATAACACGCCAAGCAATAAGACTAAACGCTATTTGAAATTCAATTGGCTCATTTAATAGAATCTGCAAGTGTTTTTTACTTATTTACATAAATTAATTAGGTTATGGTTTACATAATCTACACAAAGTAGCGTGTTCTCTTGTTTTTTCTGACTATCTGTTTAAAACACGAGTTGTGATGGACGTTATTCCTGATGCAACCCTGAAAGTTTTACTCCATCTGACCTAGATTCAATGCCGCGTATAAAATTATAAACGATTGAGCAACTGCTATATTTGTACCAAACACTCTGGAAATTCTTTTCATTTGTGAATTTAAGTGAAACCATTTGTCAATTAGAAGTTTGGGGCTTAGTTGAAATACCTTATGCATTAGTTTTAATATTGAAATTATATTTGTGATAACTATCTTACTTATTCCTAGAATGTAAAAGTACCTTACAATATTAAAATTAACAGCAACTGTCTAGTGGCAGACGTGTTACCCTGTGGCTCTATTTGTTTTTCCTGGTATACCATATAAACTGAATTTTTAACATAAATTATGTTCGATCTTAGTTAACTGAACCAATTTTTTATCAATCCATTAAATTTTAAATGTAGTTAAATGTTTATTAATACAATGATGACGCGATACAAGGACGTTTACATGGATTGGTTTAGATGAACCGAGTGATGTCAGCTTTTTATGTTCTTGCTGGTAGATAAAACTCTACTTTGTATAAATATAGAGGTTAATAAATATTTTTATTAATAATGTTATATAACTGGTACAAATTAATAATTCGATATAAATTAGGAATCAAATTAAGACACTTTTTAGGGTTCCGTACCCAAAGGGTTAAACGGGACCCTATTACCAAGCCTCCGCTGTCTGTCTGTCTCCAGGCTGTATCTCATAAACTGTGATAGCTAGAAAGCTGAAATTTTCACAAATGATGTATTTCCGTTGCCGCTATAATAACAAATAATTTTTCGTATTTTTTTGCTCAATATTAAAAACGGTAACAGGTAGACGCTTCAAATTTTCACAGAATATTTACTTGTATATTCAAAATAAATATTTAAATAACAATAAAGTAAATATGAAAGGGGGGCTCCCATACAACAAACTTAATTTTTAAGCTATTTTTACTCGATCTTAATAAACAGGTAGAAAATGATAGTACGGAACCCTTCGTGCGCGAGTCTGACTCGCACTTTGCCGGGTTTTTTCAAATAACATACCCATGTAAGAAATTGCAAATTAATATTTAAACTTATTTAATTGTTTCAGGTGTTGGGAGCAGTGTGCGTGGGATTAGATGCCTACTTCTACACAAATCGAAATATTTCCTATTACATCCAGAACGAACAATTATTCTTCCTACTGATTTCCGTGGCTTTCCTAATAGGCACATTCTGTCTACTACTATCATGTATTATATCTTTATCAACAGGATCAATTATATCAAAAACTATTTATGTAAGTAAAAAAGCACTCTATATTTTGCTTGAAATTAGAATAAGATAATAATTTTATTATTTTTGTAGGAGTTGATTTACCACGGGCTCGCATTCATTCTTTATCTGGCTGCGTCTATAACTTTGATTGTGGAAGTCAGTCGATCAAAGCGTTATCTTCAAGGATACAAGAATTATTATGAATCCATGATGGCTGCTTCGGTAAGAAACGTTCCATATTATTTTTAACAATAATCTAAATGCAAATGGTAGTCTTGCATCCCTCTTTATCTTTCCTTATCTTAAAATACATTTAATAAATATATACTGTCATCATTATGTAGTAAAATATATTTTGAGAAAAAATATGTGTTCACAAATGGCTTGTCAGTGTCCTTTATACAAGTAACGGCTTGTTTTAAAATAGTCAGTTAAATAATAAGATAGGATTTATTCTACAGATCTCGAACTCGATAACTTTCTAAAAAACTTAACTGCATATATTGGTATTAACGAATTAATTGACGTTTATGTCATTATACGTATTTAATACTATAAATATAAAAACGTTGGCTTTTCTATTAATTTGAATACAATAAGCGATATGACAATAAGCATGGGATGAAAATATATTTCGCAAAAAATATATCTTGGATAACTATTTAATTAGGTTTTTTAATTGTAGACATGAAAGACAATATTTAATGTCTAGATAGAGTTTTGCGACTAAATCTGCATTTGATGTGTCACAAGCAAAATTGCTAGTGTTTCGCTTAAAAAATATTGTATGTAACATATTATCTTCAGAGTGAAGGATAAAAAATAAAATCCTACGGTTATAAGTGTTTTTTTAAGATTGCTATTACTATTCTAATATTCTGATTCATAACGCCATTCCTATAATATTATATAAATTATCTGTAGGTACTTATAAGACATACTTATGTATATTTTGTTCCTACCAGTAACGAGACTAGTCACATAAGATTGAAAAAAGTTACTTTAAATTATTTTCTACTTTCTCGCTCAGTTTAAAATTAAATCGTATTATTTGGTTATTTCAACCTGTTATTTATAAATTCTAAATTTCTTCGTATCCGAGGTTTTTTGGTGTTTATTGTTGTTTTATTCTTTTATTTCATTATGATATTGTATTGTTATTAGTCCTTGAAATCTGTGCAAATCAACCTATTCAAACTTCTTAGAATTGGTGAAAATTACGATGAAAGATTTCATTCCCCTACAGGTCGAGCTAATAAAGCCTGTTAATAAGTTTTTATAATCTATCTTTACAGGTCATCGGCCTCATAGTAGCTGCGTTGTATCTTCTGAGTGCGTTACTCGCTAACAGAAGCTACCGAGGGCTGTAAATTGGAATTTACGTGCTTTTACTAGTACTTTCGTCTTCTAGTTTTGATATAATTTTAAGGACGCTTTAACTTAAATAGTTTTGGTTAATTTTCGTAATTTAAGCACTAATTTTGAGAAACTTACAGTGAAGATATGATTAAAGTGTTATTTATTGTTAATTAAGTTATTTTTATAAACATTTTGTTGAACCGATTGATTGATAGGTATATAAATATATTTAAGCAAATTTTCAACGGCTTTTTAGTGCATTATCTAAGATGGATGTAACTAAAACCTAAAACTATGTTTGTTATTCCGCTTTGAATTATAATGTTTATCTTGAATTTTATTTGAAACCGAATTATTAATCAAAGGCACAATTTTTAGAATTATTGTGATCATTTCCAATAATAGAACGATATGAGGAATCAAACAAAATGAAAATTTAAGTAAACTATTTTTTTATCTCTTTTCAAGCAGAGCCGCCTTCAAGATTTTAAATAATTAGGTTTAAAGTTATAAATAAATACGTAATGTAACTATGATGTTATAATAAACTTCATAATATATTCATAAGTGCCATTCTATTGTAAGCATATACTAATTTGTGTTACTGTGTTCATGACTTAATTTATATTTCTCAACGCGCAAAGTTGTAGTCGATTTTTCTATTTTAATAAATATTTCTTGTAAAATAACGTAGGTATGTTTTATTGACTATGAAAACACTTTAGTTCCTTTCAGATATTATTTCATATAAGTTAATGCTTTAACACGTTAATAATGAATACACGTGTCTTGTCTACTCATAAGTACCATATAAAAAAACCATTCCTTTTGTACTTTGCTGTAGTCGGGTAAAAATAGAAGGCACCCCCTGCGCACGAGTGCAAGTATTTCCGTCGTTTGGGGCACACGCGACGCCGGCACGAGACACGAAATCTTTATTCTTTTACAGTCCATATGTGGCATTAGTCCACGTCGCCAGCCTTTAAGCTTACTGTATTATTTTTCTGTTAGTTTAGAAATCCGATCAAAATCGTAAAGACTCTATCTGAGTACAATCCAATGAAGAGAAAATTGGGACCAGGATCAACGAACTTTGTAAACCGCGTCTGTGAAATGTCTAAAAATATTGTATTGTGACTAACGCTGACCGTGTTAGTGTGAAGTTTATTTACATTACCCTGGATTTCCGGTTGTCTGGTACATTCCTGCTGGTCCCTTGTGGTAGATTGGCCGTGGTTCTCTGTGAGTTAGTTATTTATTGTAGTGAATGATGGCGCGTGGTCCTACGATAGTGCGCGTTGGTCCCGGCGGTGGTTACGGCGGCGGCGCTCGCGGCGTCAAGTGCTGCTGCTGCCGCTGCTGCGAATGTCTTAACTTCGGGTACCTCACCTCGCAACACGGGCTCATCAAACTAGCTGAAGCTGTAAGTAAAGCAGACGTACCTATTAAGTTAATGTTCGGTGTAATAAACCAATAATCATGAGACAAAGTCCTTTTATAAATAAAATAGATAAAGAAATTGATTTGATTTTTAGATAAGATAATAATGATTAAATACATATGGGATACTGTTATTTCATCGCTTAGAAGAAATCAATACGTGATTATTATCTTGAATTCAAAATATTCCAATTTTAAATGATACATAGGTACATAATACTGATTTCTAATTTTCTTGGGAAGTTACTGGTGCCGTTAAAATTGTAATTAAGTATAGCTTCCGACCTGAAAATATGAGTACGAGTAAATCAGAAGTACCTACTCGTATACGAAAACATTGTTATTTTTTCCATTTTGTAACAAAAATTTATATTTTTGTTATTATATTGTTGTATAGTTTTTGTATTGGACTAAAATCACCCATCTGCGCGTATACTGCCAGAAAATTAAGAAAAGTTATTACACTTCTTACTGATTCTTTCAATTTTTTGCTTAAAATTGGCATTAGTATCTTAAGCTTCAGCTTTCGGGTTTAACTACAAGTAAGACAAACGTAAACTTTTCGATGTTTGTTCCATTTGTGTTTTCTATCAAAGGCCCAATTGCAGGGAACGTTTTAACTTCGGGTTAGCAAACTCAGATTTACATGGCGCCACCATCGATTGTAATAAGTAGTTACAATCGTTGGTGGCGCCATTTAAACCTAAGTTAGCTAACCCGAAGCTAATCCGAGGTTAAAACGTTCCCTGCAATTGGGCCTAAGTGATACAAAACAACCTTCAGATGCTGGGAGGTCTCTGTCAAAGCCTGCTGGTAAAGTACGGGCTGTCGGCGGCGGGCACCATGGGGTCTGCCTTCCACGGGTTCCTCACCACCGCCTCGGCCTGCCTGCTCACCACCGCGCTGCTCATCGCCTGCTACGTGCTCTCCAGCAGCTCACAGCAAATGATACGACAATCTATATTCGTAAGTTAGAAGTATAAAATAAAAATAAATCTCCAGACTGACACACCAACTGTGTGGCCCTAAACTAAGCAAAGCTTGTACTATAGGTACCACACAATGGACAAGGGGAGTACCTAGTTACACCCAGACACAAGCCAATATCGAAAAACCAATTTTCGAAATTGGCCCGACCGGGAATTTAACCCTGAACCTTCCGCTTTGCAGTCCGGTATATATACCGCTGCACCACAGAGGTCGTCATATAGTATAATTTATAGTTTTAAATTGGTTATAGTAGTGGGGTTTCGCGGTGCTAGTTTTGACGCAAAGATTACCAAAAAGTGTTGGTGCAAGCAGAAACAAACTTTATGACAAGCGATCTGTGTGCAGTGTGGTGCAGGGCGCGGTTTTCCGCACCGTGGGACCGCCACTTTGTGTTATATATACTTAATTCAGCCTTTAGTTCTCTAATGGAATACTTTTTCTGTTCTTTTTATTAATAAAAAGCTGAAAGAATTCCGTTATGAGGTAATCAAACGTTTCAATTATCTTTACGAAGAACCAACCCATTGTTTACGTTGTTGATACCTGAAGGACATTTGTAGGTCTCTTCGTTAATTGACCTGATTTCTTTATCTATGATGCGATAACTATTTTTATTTTTCCCAGGAGTTCCTGTTTAACAGTGTGGCCTGTTTCCTATACTTGTCAGCATCTTCGTACCTCGGAGTGGCCGTCAACTTTTTTCTGTACCCTCAGTACATGGCCATCAATATGTACTCACCTTATCCGGCAATGACCGCCGTTTATGTATGTATCTACATGTTTGCTGTGCGATAATCCACTTTGTAGCCTTCTAATCAAGTATTATTTTACCAAAGCAAATACTTTTCTTTTTTTCAGTACATTGGCGTTGTGCTGGGTATTCTTCACGGCGTGGATGCGTATATATCTTTTAAATTTTATAAAGGATATCGATAAAACAATATTAGCATTGTATAAGTAGGATAATAAAATTAATAACTTATACTATTTGTGATTTAAGTACCTAACAAACCAAAGTATTATTAGTAACCTATGTAATATGATTACTCTATAAGTGAATAAAGTATTTCTGTAACAAAACTCTTTAATGTATATTATATCTCCGATAAAAACGTTTCATGTAACATTTATACCAAGTCTTGTGTCATAAAAAAGTAATGATGCTTACCAATTGCTAGTAATTTAATATCTGAGCCAACAATACAGGATGCTGAAAATTGCCATGAATTGTTTACAAGAAAAGAGTAGTTAATTTGATTTGTCTGTGTTTGCAAAAGGCATCTGAACCAACTGCGTTGTAACCAGTGGCGTAACAATAGGGTGGCAAGGGTGGCAAAATGCCACGGGCCCCCGACCCAAGAGGGCCCCCGCACAAGAGCTCAATTTTTTTTACATTGTAGGTACCTGAGTTGGTTTTGTTTTATTTGAAAAGTATATTTTTAAAAGTTCTGTTTACAATCCAAAGTGAGACAACTAAAGACCACAATAAGTACAATTTCAATTTTATCGTTGAGCATTTCAACAAACCTAAACCAAAAAATGTTGATTCATTTTTAGAGATGTACACGTTACCCGTGACAAGTCATTTTACGTATTTATGACCATCCAAAAACTGTTAATCAGAATACCATTAATTACACATCTCTATTCCTTGAACACATTTTATTGAGTATTGAACATCATTTTTAAACCAAATGAAATCGCGTTTCCTTCCAATGAACTAAATTATTTTTAATTTCAGTGTTTTCAAGGTCTCCACTTTATAAGCTTTAAATGCCACTGATCTATTTAAAAAGCTGATACATCTGAATCATTTGTTAGAGAAATTTTCAGTTTTTGATTCACCTTCAGAGACGAAATATAAAAATCTTCGTGTTTTTTCAATTTGGTGGGGTAATACCGTTTTTTTTTGTAACAACAAAAAGGTTTTCTGCCATTGAATCAAAAAATCCATTTAAATTTTTGGAATAAATAAAAGTGTCCAATACTAAAATTGACAAAAACCTATTTAAGAAACTTTATGAGACAAGACAGGTTATGTAACTTGGCCATTCTGTCTATTGAAAATTCTATGCCGCGATCTTAAAACTTTGCTGGTGTAAAGTATAGACACTTTTGCGGACCAGAAAGCTCGAAAAAGATTTTTCTTAATTATTATCGTATAGAAATTGTGTTGTAATTTTTATTTAATTGTAAATGTATGCAGATTTCCTCACGATGTTCCTTCACCGAAAAGCTAGCGAATAGATGATGAAAGCATTGAGATATTATATTCTATGGATGACTGTAAAATCTCTAATACGCATTAAGCTAGCGTGGGGGCTACAGACCATTATTCTCGCCTAAGAGAGGAGGCCTATGGCCCTTAGTAGAATATATGTCGGCGCAAGAGTTTTGCAGCGCCACCGCACTAGTCTCCTTCCACTACCCGCCATTTTGTATAAAAGCAGAACAACGCTTCAAAGCAAGTCAGTCTGCCAGCACTATCCACTTCGGCAACACGTGTTCATAAATATTATCGTGCAGTGTTTTTGATTGTTATACGATGAAATAATTACATGTTATAAGTGGTAATATTAATAATTAATAGCTAAGGATTATTAATTGATTGAAATTGTGATTTTGCAGGTACTTATTATGTCAATAAAATATATTGTTGATAATGGAAGACGATGCATTTAATACACATCTCCCCTCCTCTTACATCAGAAGAGGGGACGTACCAACGCCAACCAACAACGGCCACAACAAGGAATACAATGATGGTATGGATGTGAAAGAGTGGGTGGACTTGATTACGAGGACACAAACAGAATACAAATTGAGGGACCATGAAACACGACTTAAAGCAGCAAGTGTGCTCAAAGGCCGCGCTAAGTCATGGGCTGAAATGAAGAATGATATGCTCCAGACCTTTGAACACGAATAGAGATTTCCCCCACATTCTTAAATTTCATAGTTATTTTTTTAAACGAGGCTTACAATATCCCCGAATACATTACAAATGTGTGGCAAATGTTTAACAAAAATTATCTTTTTGTTAAATTACCAAATCCAACAGGACTGTTGCTATTGAATTAACTAACAGATGATGCCCTAAGAACCGATTGAACAGGAAATCAAACACGGTTCCAGAACTTATTGCTATTGACAAGCAGGTTTAGAAAGGACAAACAAAAATATCAAAACCGCGCATGTTTTGTTTGTGGTAAAATGGGACACCTTTCTCGTTAGTGTAATCAAAATGCGACTGCTAAACGAGAAAAAGATCTGAGAGACATAAATGAGGCTGGACCTGGTAACAGTAGTCAAAAAAAAGAAACGTCCAGAATGTTCGTACTTTAAAATTGCGGGTGTAAACGAATAAATGCGAAAAAAAAAAAATTTTTTTTTAACAATATTATATTATATAACAATTGTTCTCAATAGTTACAAGAGTTCATTTATAGATGGTATTTAAGAAATTCATTTTACAGCTGGTGAGCTACGAATTCGATGTGTAAAAATCCTGATAAAATAGTAAGTCGTCGACCTTACAGATTAGCACCTGCCGAACGACGTTTTTGGAAATTGTGAAGATCGCTTATGCGTTGATTTTACAAAGGGCTATCAATACTTATGGTAGGTACATGGGTTGACAGATATATTATTATATTTGGTTCCACATAAGAAACCCATTTGAGCATAGCAAAGGATGGAGACAGTCCGAGGTTTTTTATAATAAATATGAAGGTATTAAACGAATGTCATACTCTCAACCGCAATATGCATAGGTTACATATAGCCAATCAGTTACCTTATTTTTGATTTAGTTGCATTATTTTACTTATATTTTGTAAATAGTATTTATTTAGTCATTAAAATGTCGGGCTATGTATTGTATATCTGGTATTTTTTATATTTTATTAATTTAAGGTTTAGTGTTTCCTATTTCAAAATTATAATTTCTGTGTCAAATAATCTTTGAAGTCGTGATAACTTTGATGATTTGATTTGATGTGATGGGACTTTAATTTAAAATATTGTTGTTCTGTTTTTATGTCTGCGGGTAGGTCATTGTAAACTTTAATCAACATCGAATATGTTCCGGTATTGTGGAGCATTATTTTCGAAACTGGTGTTATTAACTTATTTCTTGCCGGTCTCAGGGCAAATCGTCGCGGTTCCTCGTCCATATGTTTATATTTTTGTGGATAATTCCGTTTTATTACAGAAATTCAGCTTTGTTTTGATCCAAACGCAGAATGAATAGCGCCACGTAATTTGGTATTTTAGTATGATAACTACACCAGCTGAGTCAAAAATACCACAGATGAGCTAGAAACTCTAGCAATTGTAAGATCAATATAACATTTTCATCACTTCTTATACGGGCGCAAATTTACAGTAATTACTGACTGTAATGCGGTGAAAGCATCACTACTTCCACGAATTCATAGGTGGTGGGCTTTTTGCAAAACTTTGAGTTCGAAAGTGGAAAATTTAGACATGCAGAGTTATTAAGCTGAAAATCCTTTTCAAACTATCATGAGCATCACGACTAAGGACGACTGGTTAATAATGGAGCAACATCGGGACCTCTTAATCCACAAGATTATTCTTGAAGTCCAGAATAATAACAACATTCAGGGTATTCCTACATTACAAGGGTAATTTTAATAACAAATCCAATTTGAAAAAAGTGGTCCCACAGAGTCTCAATATTTAATAATTACCAATGGAGTCTCAGCATATGGGCTGAGAAAAATAAATAAATATCTTTTAGCGAAGCTTTGGGAGAATTGTTGGTTTTCTAAAATGTCCAGTACTGTCTCTTTGGCGCACCAAAACATATTGTTGTCGATGGCGATGGCGCATTTGTATCCAACTACAAGTCGTTTTGTTAAGAATATGGAATTCAATTACATCAATGCGCCGGACATATAAGTAGAGGGTAATGGTCAAGTAGAAAGAGTTATGCGAATAATAAAAATTGGCCAAGTGCGAGTCCGACTCGCGCACGAAGGGTTCCTTTCTATCATCTATAATCACGTTTGTTGTTAATATATTTCTAAATATTTACTTACAAAGTTTCAAGTTTCTACCTGTTTATTAAGATCGAGTAAAAATTGCTTATAAATTACGTTTGTTGTATGGGAGCCCCACTTTAATGTTTACTTTATTATTATTATTTATTTTGGAAGGTAATATACAAGTAAATATTCTGTGAAAGTCGGAAGCGTCTACCTGTTACCGTTTATATGGGGACACCCCTTAATATTTTATGTTTTTTTTTAATTTGTTGTATTTTTTGTTATAGCGGCAACGGAAATATATCATTTGTGAATATTTTAGCTTTATAGCTATTACGGTTTATTAGATACAGCCTGGAGACACAGACAGCAGAGGCTTAGTACCCAGAGAGTAAAACGGGACCTTAAAAAACGGTCAAACTCCATCGAAATGCTAACTGGCAAAAGGGGATGTGTGCCTCTAGAATTACTGCAGCTTATTGACGAAGATAATAAATGTATTGATCCACAAATCTTAAAAATATTCTTATTTTCTTTTAGGATTACCGAGCAATCCGAAAAAGACAAAGTACGTTACGATAAAGGAAAAGCGAAGTTAACGAGATTTGAAAAAGGAGAATATGGCGTTTTCAAAGAACCTCCTAGACTGGGTACCAAACTAAGACAAAAATATGACGACCCGTTTGAAGTTAAGAAAGTTCTTCCATATGATCGATGTGAGATGTGGCGAATTAACGGTAGAGGAAAATCTAGAAAAAGTTGTCACGAGCATTTAAGATCTACACCTAAATTCGGGATTCAGAGTTTAATGGCCATGTCGGCTATGAATAAATGTGTAATTTTAGGAAATACTGACACAGATGAATTCACGGAAACGTTGGTTATATTAATTGTGTTATCATATCATAACCAAAATGAGCGCCGAGGCTCCGAGGTGTAATTTGTGTAATTTTAGGAAATACTGACACAGGCGAATTCGAGGAAACGTTGGTCATATTAATTGTGTTATCATGACCAAAATGAGCTCTGAGGCTCTGAGGTCGTGACCAAAATTAGCGCCGAGGCTATGAGGTCTAACGTGCATTTAACAAATGAGTTCCGTGTGTGATTTTATTACCATAATGTTTTTTGATTTCAGTGTAACCAAAAAAAAAAAAGTGAGGCACAGGGACGTGCCTACTGCAGAATGGCCGTGTCGGCGCAAGAGTTTTGCAGCGCCACCGCACTAGTCTCCTTCCACTACCCGCCATTTTGTATAAAAGCAGAACAACGCTTTGTTGAGGCGTGGGTTGAATGAAAACTCTGTAGTTGCTTATGAGAAGAGATGTTGCCACTTGCGCTATCTTCGAGAGACTGTATTTTGCCGAGCCGGGCGCTGGTTTTTATAGAGAAAGTTGGACATGTTCATGTCAAATGAAAGGGACAGATAGATGTTAGAAAGAGAGAGCTATATCGCGAGGGTATATGCACGGAGCAATACCGTAAAGAGAGCACCCAGCGTCCGACCTAACAAATTAATTTCCTACCTATTATAGCGCAAGTAAAACAACATAACATAAAATATTTATTGTAAACTTATGAGCCTAATACATAAAAACTATATAACAAATAATGAATCACATGTGCCACAACATTACCCCCCCTCAAGTGAAACGTACACTTTTCTTCACTGTTCTTCCGGATCGGGTGACGTAGGGTGCTGCGGGCGCTGCGGGTGCTGCGGGTGCTGCGCTCGGGATGCTGCTCCTCTCAGTCGCCTTGTCCATCTGGATTGCAGAGCTGCTCCCAGGTGCTGGTGTGGGACTAGTCTCGTCGTAGGTGCATCCGAAGGCAGGTTTCAATCGATCCAATGATACGACCGCTTCTCTGTTGTCCAGTTGTATTCTGTAGTACTTTTCATGACGTTCCAGTACTTTGTATGGCCCATCGTATGGTGGCGTCAGTGGCTTGCGGGTGTCATCTCGCCGTAGGAAGACGTGTGAACAGATTGCAAGCTCCTTGTGAACAAACGGTGTTCGTTGTTGTCTTGTTCTGCTGCTAGCTGGTGAGAATGTAGCCATCGTGGTCATCAGTTTATGAGTGAAGTCTGCTGGGTCCTCGTTCGACGTTGTAGGTACGAAGAAGTCGCCAGGTAAGCGGATGTTAGTTCCGTAAGTCATCGCTGCCGGTGTGTAACCCGTGTCGCTGTGAGTTGCCGCCCGAATGCCGAGGAGAATTGTTGCTATCTCACTCGCCCAGTCGTTCCTGTTCCCTCTTGCTATTAGCGCTGTCTTGATAACTCGGTGTAAGCGCTCTATTTGACCATTAGATTGCGGGTGATATGCAGTCGTCCTTATTCGATGTACTCCCAGCCTTTTCATGAGTGTTTGAAATAACATGGATTCAAACTGACGACCTTGATCTGTTGTTATTCGTAGTGGGCAACCGAAGCGTGTAATCCATGTTTCAAATAGCGCTTGTGCTACATTCTCCGCTGTTATTTCGTGCAGTGGTACAGCTTCGGGCCACTTCGTGCATCTATCGATGATTGTTAGTAGGTATCTGTTTCCTCTAGATGGCGGTAGCGGTCCGACGATATCGATGTGTATGTGTTCGAATCTCGCGCTGTTTGCAAACTGCGCGAGCGGCGTGTGACTGTGTCGTTGTATTTTGCTTCGTTGACACTCGACGCAATTTCTCGCCCACGCAGATACGTCCTTGTTGATGTTCGGCCAAAAGTACCTCTCAGCCATTATTTTTCTTGTTTGTCTCACGCCGGGGTGGTTGATGTTGTGACACGCGTCGAATGTAGTTTTTCTGTATTCTGCAGGTATGTACGGGCGCGGCGTGTGCGTAGACATCTCGCAAGTGATTGGCTGCGGCATTCCCGGTAGTGTGACGTCAGCAAATTTCAAGTTTTCCCGCCTTTTCAGTTGTGGTAACTCGTTGTCTGTATGTTGTTGCGCAGATAGCTGGATATAGTCTATTGTAGATTCTAGCTGGATCTCCTCTATTCGTGATAATGCGTCGGCCACGGTGTTTTCATATCCATTGATGTATTTTATTTGATTGCAAAACTGACTTATGAATTGCAGCTGTCTCTCTCTGCACGGTGTGTCGTTCTTGCTCGGTGGCTTCGTTAGCGCGTACGTAAGAGGCTTGTGGTCCGTATACACCGTCACGTTCATGCCTTCTATGTACTTTCTGAAGTGTTTAGTGGCGGTGTATATCGCTAAGAGTTCGCGATCATACACACTGTATCTCTTCTGCGTGTCGCTGAGGCTCTTCGAGTAGAATGCGAGCGGCTGCCATGTATTGTTATGTTTTTGTTGTAAGACAGCTCCCATGCTTGTGTCAGATGCGTCGCTCATTATCGCCAGTTCTGCGCCAGGTATTGGGTGGAAGAGTGTCGCTGCTTGTGTGATGCTATCACGACAGTTCTCAAATGCTTGAATTTGTTGCGGCGTCCAACTGATTGGTGTTTTGTCCTTTTTCTTTGTGTTATGGAGTAGCTTGTTTAACGGCATTTGTTTGTCGGCTTGTTGAGGAAGGCAATCGCGATAAAAGTTCAACATCCCCAGGAATCTACGCAGTTCTTCAATTGTTTTCGGTAGGGGATAGTTTGTGATTGCCTCGGTTCTTTCTTCGAGTGGTTTGATGCCTTGCTGCGTGACTTCATAGCCCAGGAAGTTGAGTTTTTCTTTACCAAACTCGCATTTGTCCATGTTAATGCTCAGGCCGTACTCGTTGAGTCGTTGCAATACTTTTTCTAAGTGTGTTCTATGTTGCGTTGGTGACTCAGAAAACACGAGTAGGTCGTCGACGTACGCAAAGGTGAAGTCTTCTAGGCCCACGAGTACTTGATTTATGAAGCGTTGGAACGTTTGCGCTGCGTTCCTTAGTCCGAATGTCATTCTTGTAAATTCGAACAAGCCGAAAGGTGTTGTAACGGCTGTTTTCTGGCAATCTTCTTCAGTTTTCATCTTGATCCAGTAGTATGCTTTTTGTATGTCAAGTTTAGAGAATATTTGCTTGCCGTGAAGTCTGTAGGTGAAGTCTTGAATGCGCGGGATTGGGTAGCGGTCGGGAATAGTTGCTGCGTTTAATCTCCTGTAGTCACCGCAGATGCGCAGTTGTCCATTGCTTTTTTTAACTACGTGAATCGGGCTTGCCCACGGTGATCGCGATGGTCTACATATCCCCATGTCGACAAGTTTCTGAAATTCCTTCTTTACTTCAATGTACTTCTCCGGTGGTAGGGGGCGAGGTCTGGCGAAGAGTGGGGGTCCGACGGTCTGTAGTTCATGTGTGACATCGTGTGCAGGCGGCAGTTTTGTAGACATCGGTTTCTGGACATCCGGGTATTTGCTGAGTATGTCGTAGTATTGATGTGACTTGCTAATGACGAAAACAGTTGGTTCGTTGCTTCGTATAGACAGGGTGTTGATGGAGAGGCTGGTGATCTCGTCCCGTAGTTTTTTCTTGTGTAGGTCGACAAGTAATTTGAAATGGCGTAAGAAATCAGCTCCGATGATTGAAGTTTTGACATCTGCGATTATGAAGGTCCAGCGGAAGGATCGACGAAGTCCAAGGTCCAGTTCAATGGTTCGCTCTCCGTAGGTTTTGATTGGCGTGTTGTTGGCTGCGTACAAGGTGAATCTCGTCGAAGTGCCTCTGCCTTTGCTCTTTCCTGCAAGCACGGATATCTCGGCGCCAGTGTCGATGAGGAAGCGTTCTCGAGTGCGACGATCGGTGACACATAGGCGGTTACTGGAGTTAACTGCATCGACATCCGCCACGGTCGATGCTACTTCTAGTTTTCCGACTTGTTTCGTTTAGCGCACGGTGATTCACATCGTCTTGCCTTATCTCCGAACTTATGATGGTATCGGCACAACCACCCTTCACTTGGGGATCTGTTTCTTGGGTGCCGGAACTTCGAGTTTGAACGGGAACGTGCACGATGTCGTGGTCGGTAGGTAGATCTGCCTCGTAGCTCAGCGACTTCGAGCGTTAGTTTCTCTATTTGTTTCGACAGCAGTTCCAAGTGTATCGCGCTGACGTCAGGCTTCATCATTTCGTGAGACGTTGAGGGCTTATGCATGGCGGCGATGTGTGCAGGTTGAGCGTATTCGGTCATCTTGTCGGCCATAGCTGCTAGAGTATCTAGAGTCGATTCACTGTTGACTGATAGGACCACACGTACTTGCGACGACAGTTTGTTGAGCCACTCGATGCGTAAACCTTCCTCGGTTAGCATGCTTGCACCTAATTCTCGCATGCGTCGTAGTAGCTGGCTGGGCTTCTGGTCGCCGAGTTCTAGGTCTCCGATCAGCTTCTGGAAGTTCTTGATGTCGGATTGCTCGTAGACAGAAAGTAATCTCTCCTTCAAAACGTTGTATTTCTTCGTCTCCGGTGGCTTGTACAGGATATCTGTTAGATGTTGTAAATCCAGTGGTTGCAATTGTTGTAAAACGTAACGGAACTTCTGGTCATCTGTTGTGTGTTGTGGATCCACGACGGCCTCGAACTGAATGAACCATGCTCGTGGATATTCTCTCCAGAAGGGCAGAAGTCTTGACTGTACTGATACGGCGGCGAGGTCAACTTTGCTGGGTTCGGTGCTGGCAGATTGTTCTTCCATGTCGGGGTAACCAATTGTTGAGGCGTGGGTTGAATGAAAACTCTGTAGTTGCTTATGAGAAGAGATGTTGCCACTTGCGCTATCTTCGAGAGACTGTATTTTGCCGAGCCGGGCGCTGGTTTTTATAGAGAAAGTTGGACATGTTCATGTCAAATGAAAGGGACAGATAGATGTTAGAAAGAGAGAGCTATATCGCGAGGGTATATGCACGGAGCAATACCGTAAAGAGAGCACCCAGCGTCCGACCTAACAAATTAATTTCCTACCTATTATAGCGCAAGTAAAACAACATAACATAAAATATTTATTGTAAACTTATGAGCCTAATACATAAAAACTATATAACAAATAATGAATCACATGTGCCACAACAGCTTCAAAGCAAGTCAGTCTGCCAGCACTATCCACTTCGGCAACACGTGTTCATAAATATTATCGTGCAGTGTTTTTGATTGTTATACGATGAAATAATTACATGTTATAAGTGGTAATATTAATAATTAATAGCTACGGATTATTAATTGATTGAAATTGTGATTTTGCAGGTACTTATTATGTCAATAAAATATATTGTTGATAATGGAAGACGATGCATTTAATACACATCTCCCCTCCTCTTACATATATACTTACAACGTGTAATTGAGAACGCTAAAATGCTCGAAGTTTATAAAAATTGAACTGAGTACCTACAACGTGACGATTTTTACTGATGATACCATCTGGGCCCCCTCTTAAGATTTGCCACGGGCCCCAGATGGTATAGTTACGCCACTGGTTGTAACACAAAAGCTGGAGACTTTAACACTTTTATAGTTACGGTCACCTCTTGAAAAAAGACTTCATTTAGTTACTAAAAACTAAACTTTATAGTTCGTATCGAATACCATGGGTTCTACCCTACCACAAATAGGAGCCGGATTCTTGTGCTGGGCAGTTCGACACACATACCACTGCGCCTAGAACGTAAAAACCTAAGGCGAGTATTAGGGTTCCGTACCTCATGGAATGCACTAAAACCCTTTTATGAAAAGTGATATTTGTCTTTCCATCACTATTTTATATATTTTTATGCGACTTCTAAACAATATGCGAAAAAAATACATGAAACTTTTACACCAACACAATCAAGAGATATGAAAGATACAGTCCCGTTTTTAACTATTCCGAGGCAATCAAGACGTCTAAGGTACTTCCCGATAATCATAAAGAGGTGCAAGAAGCGAGGCAAAGTACTCGTAGTTACTTACATAAAAAGATAACATATTACTAATATGATATTAGTAATTAGTAACTAGTACGCGACTTTGTACGCTAATTAGGTATGTAAATTTTCTTTTTAGAGGGTGTCGAACAATCTGTTTTCTAAAATTAATTTATATCGGTTTAGTCGTTTTGTCTTTAAAGCGGAACATATACAGACAGACGATAAGAAGTAAGGATAAGGATAAGTAAGCTGACCGAGACCTATATCAATGCATAGGGGCAACGTGGGATGTTATTATGGCTAGATGTACAGAATAGATAAGCTTTAAAATAAGATTTATTTTTCAATATTGTGGTTTCTTAAATCTTTTATATCCGTGTATAAATCGCGTAATAGCTCTGCAATAAAATACAATTCTATAGGTACGTTAAAGCGTAAGTACAATTACAATTGATCAATGCCCGCTACGATTCTTTTTATCTGGATATATTTTTTTAATTAAATTGATACCGTGATTTATTGAAGGCGCCATTACGAAGTTATATTAAAAATGTTTTTAACATGAAGAGATTATTTACAGGTTGGTAGATATACTGTGGCTTACTACTAAAGAAAAAACCGCAATTTGTATCATCAATCGCCTACCTGTGTTGATGTTGAGTGCTACTAAGCTTTAGGTTAATTTAATTATCAGCAGTACGATAAAAAACTGAATGCCTCTGTACACAGCCTCTAAATATATAGAATAAAAATCTTTAGAATAAAATGGTTTTTGCTCTTAATTTCAGTAGAGTTTTTTATACCTAAATATATTTAATTTTTCACTGATTCCAAGTGTGAGAAATCACCCCCAATTACCTAAAACTATTTAACGACACAAAAAATCAGCAGGTGCACATACAAAACCACAGTCGGTATGTAAAATATTGATATCTAATGTTACAAAACTGTTTCAAGTCTCTTACCCTAGGTTAAATTTCATACACAAGATACAGTGGAAGCGTCGCGTATTGTTGTATGCGCTAGCGCAGGTCGCTGTACCTGGCACGGATTGCGCCATTTCCATACATAAAACGTCGCACCCACTACCTGATTGACGACATGGACTGGCAGCGACATGATAATTGAAGCATTTTAAAATTTTCCAGTGATAGATTTTTCTATTGAACTATTGCGAAACCAAATCTTTAATTAGTTAATTGATTTTTCTTTTAATTTATTATAATAAAAACATGTTGTTAATCCAATCAAGCTATTCAACAAAGCCAATCAAGTTTATTAAATTGTTTAGATTATGGTTAATTTACATTAAAAAACAACTTATTTAGAGCTATATTTGAATGAGTAGAGTGTGTATGTATTTCGCAAATGGATAAACGTTTATCCGTTGGGCAAACTTTCAACATCTTGTCGCGATTAGGAAAGTGGGGTAATGAATGTTAGATTAACTTAATCACGTGGCGAGGTTTTCAACTATTATGTTAATGCTTATTACAATCGGTACCTCTAGGCAGTGTTCACGGAAGAAGGAAGTAGCTGTACTACAGGTATTTTGTGGGTCAACAATGACTCATCAATATCGTATTTCATGTCGTCGAAATATGCATAATTTTACGCACTTATTCATTTGTTTGTCAATACAATAATATTAGTGACAGTGACTCTACATAACTATCATTGGTGAATACCCTAATGTTCGATAAAAAATAATATGAATTCCTCATAATCCAACATTATCGAGATAAACGCATATCTAGTAGGAAATTACCGACAAACAATAGAGATAAGAGGATGATAATGCGTAATTAGCTAAAAAGGGGCGGATTTGCTTGCAGCCACCAACATATAAGGTTTTGTACCTATAGATCGTTTCCTGATGAATCACTGAAAGATTAACAATGATATCATTTAAGTACTCCAAACATTTTAACCCAAATAAATAAAATTATGATGATAAGGTAAGACTAAAGTAAACTATCTATTTGTATTTTAACGTTTCCTTAACTCGATCCTCGTAGGTGATTAACATATTAGATATCAACAACACAGGTTATTTCCTCTATGCTTCTATAGTTTGCGATGTTCTCAAGCCTCCGTCGATAGTAAAGGGAAACCTACCAATTGAATGTTTGTTAAATGGCATAGGACAAGGCTGCGGCGGCGTGTCTCAATGCTGCGTTGAGGCTGCGCTGGCCTACCGTAGGTACCGGAGCGGTCGGCGCAGTGAGAGCCGCGTCGCGGGCCGACCCGCATGTCTACAGCCACCGACTCCGCACACTAACCATCGCGCAACCACTATTTACCTATTGTGATACACAAAATGTGCCATTCGTGATTGCTATGAAAATTATTTGATAACAAAACAAGTTTAGTGAAAGGCTTTGCCGCTGTTTCAACGACCAACTAGTGTTTATGTAAGTTAAACCTTGTTTTCAACTGACTTTTTCAAACGGATGTAGGAACACTGCTGATAAGTTTTGTTAAACAAGTTGCGATTAGTTGTAAGTGGCAGTACATACTTGGTTCTAAGGTTGCTTTGTAGTTATAGAAAGCTATCGCTTGACACAGTTTCCAGTATTGGAAAACCGTTATTAAGGAACCTGTGTAGTTACAGGTTTAAGTGACGGGGCCTGCGTAGCAATCTTTAGATCCTTGTTATTTAGCGGTATGATAATATTCTGCTTAGTATTTGCATGTATTAAAAAAATCTATAGCAAACGCATATAGGTATAATTAGTAATTAAGATACAAAAACTGAACTTTTCTTTTTTACTTATCGAATAACTAGAAATGAGACTCGTCATCATTATAAATTTCACAGCACTCCGTCATATCCTGTTTACTGTATTTAGGTTCATATTGTTAAAAAGTAAAAGGACGATATATAAAAAAAGTTACTTGCTACCTAAGTACTTCTAAACTTTCAATTACTTCTTTGTTAGTTCGTTGTAAGAAGGTAGGTACTTACTATTCTACTACATATTTTGGTACCTGCATCTAAAATTAGCGTAGGCGAAACAACTCTGTTTAAATCTTATTTATTGCAAAAATTCTATCGGAAATCTTCCAAAATTATACGTTTATGTAGTGAAGGTCAACCATCATCATTAGCACGTTTTTATTATTTAAAAATAAAACTCAGATCAGAATCCTGTACCTTTTCAAAACAACAGACTGAATCTGTGTGATTTTCCTCAAATTTAATGTAAACAATAAACAAGGTAATAAATTATTAAATTATTTCAATTATTCTAAAGCTAGGAATGAAATGAATTGTAAGAATAGAAACTTAGGTAAAATATCAATCAGATTTTGCAACAATGTTTAAAGGTCATTTTGTCACAAGGCAATTTTGACACTTCGAAATTGTATTAGTTACAAGTTCAAACTTGGTAAATACAACTCCCAACAATTTATTGAAATAAATATATTGTTGCCGGTAAACCAATAGGTATTTTATCAAAAGATTGTGATCTGTTTATTAATGAGTAATTTTACTTCTAGGAACATTGTATACTATTAGGCGACATAAAATATGCATGAATAACATTGTCCCCACTGTCCGACATATTTCACAATATCATATTATCATATAAGTATAGGTATTGCAAAGACGATAGCTTAGCGGAACTAAAAAATCCTGTGTTTGCCATAATCTAACTACATGTTAGTAGGATATATAAGTACATTGATTAAAAAACATCTTAGTTGATAAGCTTGCAATATTTACAAGCCACTATGTAACTAATAGAAACGTAGGTACTAACCAAACTAATAAAAAATGTTTATTAAAAAAAAGTCAATTTTATATTTCTACAATTAGATAATTATAATTTATTACTTTTCTTTCGGACATAACATGGTTTCACGGTCATATTTCATGGTCATCATTATGAAACTACGATAGAGTTTCAGTAGCACGTGTATATACCGTAGATAGGTATATATATCTTGGACAAAGTGTTGTCAAAATATTGCATTGTTTACTTAGTCAGGTGCTCTACTTATAATAAATAAATTTTGACACGTTTCATTATTTCCACATATTTTTAAAATATTGGTGTTTCGATTAAGGACATAGTACGTTCATTTGAGCAATACTAAAGAGTCACTCTAAGTATACTGAAGGTGAGTGATGATTTTAAGGTTGATGGTATCTAAGTCCATACATATAATCATAGCCACGATCTCTGATAAACTGAAAATGTTATCAGCAATCTTAATGATTCACGTCACTTTGTTTCTGAGAAATTTACCTGCACCTTTAACTTCAAAGAATTTACCGGCGTTATAAAGTCAATGAAATAAAAACAATTAACAACGGTACTTACGTAAAAAGTTTATCATAAAACTGCTAAGGAAGAACTTAGGTCAATAATAATGTCCAAAACCATGTAGTTTGATTTTGATGTTTTATTATACGCCTACAAGTATTCCAATTATTCTAGAGTCGGGTAAAAAAAACTGTAAAAGATAAAAAACGACATAGAAAAATAAACATATACTTTTTTCTGGTTGCATTTTACCGGTAAGAGGTTCGATAATAATAAATTTTCAAATGTTTTGGACTAGTTGTTTAAAATCACTAATTGATATCCATTTGTTCGCAGATTAAGTATCTACCTGAAACCAAAGTGATAGATAAACAAAGGACAATAATGGAATTAGAAGACGTTTCAAAAGTTTGGCCTCGAGAACAAGGTGAGCTTGAATAATTATAGATTTTAAACATATAAGTAGTTAGCTTTGTAAAATATGAAGGAATGTCATTGTCAAGTAAATGTTTTGAAAAAGATTGTCTGGTATTTAATGTGACACACAAGCGATGGAGGATTTAGTATGGAGTAGACACTGTTAAATCTAGCACTCTATCAAATTCCTAAATAAAATATACATTTTAACAAACCTTAACGCCCTTTTTAATTAACACAGTTTAATCTGTATTAGTTAGTTAAACCACGTTTTGTCTCTGTCAATGACAAAAGTCAAATAGGATTGACAAAGGCAAAACATGGTTTTGCAATGTTGGTTTAAACTGCGTTTCATAGCTTTATTATTGGTCTTCGCTGTCGCTCTTACGAGATTACTTTATAGATTATATATATGAATGAGCTTAATAAGGTATAATTAATTTCTCGTGAAACCATTAAATAAATAAAAAAACACACCCATACAGTTGTACAACATAACGTATGTATTCGTTGCAGGTGATTGGGAGAGTACCGCGGAGCCCGGCAGCCCGGTGCTGGTGGCGGTGTCGGAGGCTGCGCCGGCGCTGTCGGCGGGCGCGCTGGCCGGCGTCGCCGTGGTCGTCGTGCTCGCCATCGTCGCCGTCTTTTTACTGGGAGTCTTTATCGACAAACGACAACAGTACGTATATATGTGCGTCTAAAAAATAGATACACGAAACGAAATAAAACGACCACGTTATCTAAATGTAGAGTCGTTTTACTGTACTAGAATCATAGAATCACAGAATCATAATTTATTGGTAATATGATAATTACATGTCAACTTATAGGTACCTAGGAAATTACATTAAAAATCAAAATAAAATAGGTCACAAAAATAATAAAAAGCATAATACATTATAAAAAATAAAAGTCGTGATAAAGAACAAAAATAAAAATAAAAAACATTAATTAAAATAAATAGCTATTTGGAATGTCAAAATACATTAAAAGTAAAAAAAAAAAAATTGGTAACAGGTAACAGTTAAAAATAAAAAGTCATTTGAAATTTAAAAATTCTCCATAACTATAGAAAGACCGCTCTTTGAGCCATTTTTTTATTTCGTTTTTGAAAACATTTGGGTTTTCTATATTTTTTATGTTATCGGGAAGATGGTTGTATACTTGCGGAGCCATTGCATGAATTGTACGCGTAGCTTTCTCGAGCCTGTGTCTACTACAATCTAAGCGTTGAGGGTAACGTAAACCATGTCCAATATCACCTCTCTGTGAAAATAGACTTAAATTTTCACGGGCATACAAGGTTACCTGGAGGATATGCAGGCATGGAAGTGTTAGTATACCAAACAGTACGAAATACTGTCGCACGCATTCCGCCGCCGGTATAATTATAGAAGACTTAATTATATTTAACGTTTCAAGAATACAAATACAATCTCATATAAGTATAGGTATTGCAAAGACGATAGCTAAGCGGAACTTAAAATCCTGTGTTCGTCATAATCTAACTACATGTTAGTAGAATAAGTACAAGTTTATACGTATTTTTGTAATTGGAAAAAGTAAAAAAGAGGGGCATGAAAAATACAGGGTGTTTGGAGGTTGAGTAGTCAAATGAAAATGGTGGATAGGTGAGGCTATTAGCTATTTACTTCCACTTATTAAATTTAATTTTGGTTCAAGTTTTAGAATTTATTCGATTTTTAAGATTTTCTTAAGAAAATCCCCGATTTTGTCATTAAAAGTCCAATATAATTTTTATTTACTGTCGGAACCAAACGAAAATAGTTTTAATTTCAAGCCTAATACTGTTTTATTCAGATGAAATTATAAATTAATACAAATCATCTCAAATAAAGTTACAGTAGGTTCATAAACTTCGCGGAACCAGTGGGAAAAAAATGTTCAGTCAACTTTGCTATGAAAAAAAATAAAAAAATATGAGAGTTTCAAGATTTCATTTGCTTTTAAAAACTTCTACATTGAATACACATTATAATGATATGCCACATGTAACATAAATAATTAGAAATCTCAACAGAAATAGTAAGTTAATCCTCAAAGACGCCTGGTAAGGAAGTTACAAACCCGTTAAACTACGTATGTAGTTAAAAACTTTTGTCTCATTCTTACAAAACTATGCCTATTGTGTTATCTCATTCGACTCCCTCTTCACTTTTCTTGCCTCGAATAGAAGAGGATTCTATTATTTCACATGTTTAACTCCGCTCAGCGCAGATTCTCGGTGACCTACACTTTTCTACAGACGGAGTAAAATGTTGCTTGAAAAAAGTTATGACCAACGGTAGCGTGGCCTTTGCGCATGCAAAAAAATCTCTTTTACAAGTTTTTTTGTTTTTTTTTAATTTGCTGGTGAAAGATGTCACTTGAAAATAAGAAAAAATTATCTATCTGACTTTCGTCTGTCTAGTCATAGCCAATGATAGCGTGGTCTTTTCGCATGCAAGCAAATATCATTTCACCAGCTCCAAGTCATGTAGAACCGGTTCACGGAGACTGAATCTAGGAGTTTATTTTACTCCGCCCCTCACCACCCCAACCATCCGCTCTTTGCGACCCTCGCAAGAGGCGACCAATCACAATCGTCAAACGAACGTCAAACGTCAAAAGATTACCGTAAGAAACAATTTGCTTCCTCCAGCCCGCGCCCGCTACCGACCCCGTGGACACGATAGTGGTAACAGCCTTAAGTCTTCCCTAAAAATACAACGCTCCAACCGGCAGGTGCAGCATTCAACATCTGGTTTCCTCGACTATCAGATCCGACCCCCGTTGAGTTTCTTGCTGGGTCTTCACAGAGAGAGGCCCCTAAGGGAAACAGTGAAGTGGAAATGATCGCGACGTCCTGAACTGAGGTCTGAATCCAACTAGGTGGCCTTAGTGGTCGCATAGTTCGGTGAAGCTATAAAGTTTTCATATGGGCCAACAACAATCTTCAGTCAGAAAATAAAAACATGTTTTTATACATGAGGTCGCAAACAAGATAAGTGTTGCCTAGTGACAAAATAGATAACCCAATAGGCATAGCTTTGTTAGAATGAGACCGAAGTTTTTAACTACATACGTAGTTTAACGGGTTTGTACCTTCCTTACCAGGCGTCTTTGAGGACTAACTTACTATTTCTGTTGAGATTTCTAATTATTTATGTTACATGTAGCATATCATTATAAAGTGTATTAAATGTAGAAGTTTTTAAAAGCAAATGAAATTTTCAAACTCTCATATTTTAAAAAAAAAAAACGTAGCAAAGTTGACTGAACATTTTTTTCCCACTGGTTCCGCGAAGTTTATGAACCCACTGTAACTTTATATGACATGATTTGTGTTAAATTATGATTTTATCTGAATAAAACAGTATTAGGCTTTAAATTAAAACTATTTTCGTTTGGTTCCGACAGTAAATAAAAATTATATTGGACTTTTAATGACAAAATCGGGGGTTTTCTTAAGAAAATCTTAAAAATCGAATAAATTCTAAAACTTGAACCAAAATGAAATTTAATAAGTGGAAGTAAATAGCTAATAACCTCACCTATCCACCATTTTCATTTGGCTACTCAACCTCCAAACACCCTGTATAACTATTGTACCAATACTTATTTAAGATTGATTTTTCTTTAAAAATATGCATTTTTCTGTATTCTTACGACTTAATAACAAAACGTTAAACACACTCAAAAAAAGTCACCCATAGTAGGTTAGTTTATATTTATCAATACGCCATTATAAATAATTCTTAAATAAAATTGTTACAGAAGCAAACTTGCAAAGAAAATGGAACAAGTAAGAAAGTTGAGAAACCACAAACGAGTAGCAAAACACTTGCAGAACGACTGTAGTGCCATTACTACCGACATGGAGGAAACGGCCAACACTCCCGCGCCGGCCGAACTTTTACGAGAAATACCGTGATCGGCTCTAGGGTACATAATTTATTAAGGCTTAGCTCATATTTAAAACACAAGGCGACGTACTGTAATTTTAAATAAGTGTAAAGCTATTTATTGCGTGCAAAGCAATCTAAGTGCCGTATCTTCATACTTGTAGGTTTTTAATTAAAGGAAATGATTAGATATGCCTTTTTTGTGTGATGTAATACAATACAGTAGTGATTTGTTGATAAATAATTAATGATTACTTGTGCCTTAACAAAATGTGATGTTTAAGAATGTAGATACGTATTCAATAAGAATCTCTTTGTAAACAAAAATCTATGGATTACCAAAGTAAAGTTGTTTTTGATAAGTAAATATTATAAATGTTTATTTGTTTGTTTTATTAGCTGACCTTTAGTGTAAGATATTTTTTTGCCTACTAATGCATATTGTAGTCACTGATTTAACTGTGAAAGGGGATTAAATATGATGCCCAATATACATGATAACAGTTTTACCCAGCTTAACAAGTTGAAGTGCGGCAAGTGATAATTCCTGAGTAGGTGCGTTTTATATAAACCCATTTTCGTATTATCGAGTGACACTCAGATTAAATCATTGTTTAGCCTAGTAAATGTAAGGACATTCTTCATCAGACTTTTGGTTCAATCGGATATTACCTCATTAAATGTGAAATGAGCACATATAATAATAGATTTAACTTTGCTTTTCATTGTATAAAACGACTTCACCCTAGATTTAATACTAGTTTCAGACTTAAGACTCCTTTCAAAATCCGATTATTGACTAGATCAAAAAATCAATGAAACAATGAAAATAGTCACTTTGTCGTGCAAACTTTAATTATTTCAGTTAACTATTGCTACTAATAGTTATTACTAACAATTTTTTATAGTTACCTGAAATAAACGTGACAGATAAAATGGAAAATTAATAGATTTTTAATAATTGTAAGTACCTAATTCTTTGTAGGTAAACATGTGAAATACCTAAGGTCATTTTAAAAAAAAAAACTGATTGAAACGCAAGTCATGATGTTGATCTGAATGTCTATGACGATCACGTGTTTTCATGAAATGTGCGTTATGCGTGTTTATGTAACATCGAGTAATGATTGACTTGGTGAGCAGGAGGAATGTGGTTCGCATTAATGTGCCACGCCATGGTTCAGTAACAACCAATGCAACGTCGACGACGCTCACCATACCTGCGCATACGAACACTTTTATACTACAACGTTAGCATGCTGCGCGTTTCCTTCGCTGACCAAATCTAATCAATTCATATGATAATTAGCACGGCAATAATCTTGGCCTGCGATCGATAACAAAATTGCTATATGAATTGATTTAATACATATTTTACCAGTGCCGTGCGGAATCTTACCCCGATAAGACGCTATAATAAGTGTGTGCAAGTACGGCTATTTAGCAACAAGATATTAGCGTATCAACTGATTAAGTGAGCAGATATGGGAAGTGGTAAATCAAAGCCGAAGAAAGGAAAGGAGCCGGATAAGTTTTTTGAGAGGGAGAAGTGGAAGGAGCAGCAGCGGGAAGAAGTTAAGAAGAAAAATCTGCGCCCTTCCAACAAGAGGAAGGGAGCGAAGGTGAAGGACCAGCCGGTGCCGGCGCTGCCCGCGCTGGCGCCGCCGCCCCCCGTGCCCCCGCCGCAGATGCGCCTGCGCTCCTTCGACGATGAAGCACTGGAGCGCATGCGCTACCAGCTGCACCACGATGCAGATGCGTTTTTACTCAACAATATTTTACTCTCAGTTCAGTTTTTTGAAAATTATGAAAGGTATGTTAAAACTGTTTTGTCGATGATACATTCGTCCAAATAAAGACGAAGTAGTCAAAGACGCTTTGGAATAGTTGTTTGTCAATTTTCAGTCTTGGTTGTCCACGTTCACATGACGTGCCATTACTTAGGCAAAAATAATAAAATTACAAAAAAAAACGAGTTTATAACATAAATGGTGACTAATGCAATAAGGATTATTGTTCTCACATGGACAAACGGCAGTAGATAGGTAATCTGTTTAAACCATTTCAATAAAGGGGAAGGTACCCAATTCTTTTTTTTATGTTTGTTACTCCAGAACTTTTAATTGGGTGAACCGATTTAGATGGTGGTTTTTTATTTAAAAGTTGGTGTTTTTCCGTGTGGTCCCAATTTAATTTGATCCAGTTCTGACAATGGCATCAAAAACTCTTAAATTTGCGTCGTTTTTAGTTTTTTCCCTAAATATTTATAAACTAAAATCCGTATTAAATAAAATTAATCCGAAAGAACGTGCATCACAACCGTACTTAGCACACAGTCACTTTTAGTAGGAATTTTAATTTGTTTTAAAGACATCAGTTAAATTAAAAATATTGAAAAGGATTGCATTTACAAACTACATAAACAGGGTATAAATAAACCATTTCCGAAGGCTAAAACCATGTATTATTGAGCATTAATAGTAAATGCAATCACCAAAGAAATAGGTACCCATAAAACTCAATTATAAAAGAAATATGTTTGAAATTTAAAGTCTGCCGTTAGAAGTCAACGCTCTACAGCTGTTGCTTCAGGCGCGTTGATTTATATTGCAGTTTATATTAAAATACTATTTGATTCGTAATAAAAATAAAGATTTTTTATGCTTTTGTAAAGAAAAAAATGAAATATTTATTTTAATTAATTAATTTTAAACGTCCTGATTTCTCCCCTACAGAAATACCTAGATTTCGTTTTCGGAAGCAGTGTTTTTTACACCCAGTAGGTATAGATGGTAAACCTATACTATACTTAGGTTGTAATTGTCTGAATTCGTGATCATGGCGTTATTTAACTTTAATGTATTTTGTTATACGTTGGTAACAAATAAATTAATTGCCAGGAAACTGATATGATTTATCGTATATCTAATATCTTTTAAATCTGGCGGACTGTGATTATAAAAAATATAGTCATATGAGCCAGTATAAGGGTATCGATAAACGATTTTGTTAATGTTTCCTAGAGTTACCTATGTCGAAAATATCACTTTGCTTACTCTATTATGTTTAAGTTAAAAGTGACAATCAGAATATAGTGCCCTGGGGTCCGATACCATTATAATACCTAGTAGGTACAGCCCACACGAGCAATCAACAAATTGTACATAGTTATGGGTTTTTATAACATCAAATATTTCGTATTCTATCAATAATGTATATTTAAAAAAAACATCTTAGAAGACTATGGGTATATTTGTTTGCAACACGACCTGTGGTCTGTTAACAGATAAAGGCACCGACAGAAGGTACTTCGCGATTTGATGATTTAATTATTAGGTATAGAATATGTCTGCGACTTTTATCGTGTGTAGGTAATCGAAAAACCTTTTAGGTTTTATAGTTTTAAACCAAAGTAGGTATAATTAAAAGAAAAAAACAAGACATTATTCATGAATTAAATATGATAAAATTGTATACATAGATTTAAATGTTTTTAAATAGGAATGATCCATTTAAATGCGATATCTTCTGTGCTTGTATAAATATTAATCCGTACCACTTCATTTGATTGTAGGTACTGTATAGTTTTACCGATATGAATGATTAAAACAATTAAAAAGATAAAAAAGCAATAATAGGACGCGATTTCAAACAAACAAGTACCTATCATCTAATTCTTTAAACCTTTTCGTTTTCATATATGTTATAATTTAAAACGTGGCCATTAATTTGATCGCGTTTTCTAATTTCAGGGAGGTTAAACACCTAAAAGACAATCCAATGGATGAGCATGATCACTTTGTTGATAAAGCTATGGTGAAACGTCACAAACATGTATTTTTTGCTGATAGACTTCATGAATGTGTGCATGAGCACGTGTGCTATAGACGCAAAGAAAAAACTGAAGCTCTTATGGCTCCGAGATTATTCGTCATCTATGATAATGTTGAAGCTAGTGAGCCCGGGGACACTTCGGACTACAGCGCCGTATTAGATGCTCCTTTTTACAAGTTAAGGATAGAAAGTAGCAAAGAACCTGGTAAATAAATAATTTGTAGATACATACACCTAAACTAAAATATACTATTTAGTACCTAATTTTAACTATATTTTATTACAGGTTATGTAAAACTAAAAAAACTAGAAGTTTTGGAGAGTATGTTGTCTAAAGAAAATGAGGCAGATTTAGTAAACTCAAATAGGAGAAACTCCAATGACAGCATATTTACAGACTCAGAAAAGGAATCAAATTACTCGGACGACTCCGCAAATATTAACAGAGGCGAACTTTTATTACAGAAAATTAAAGCCAAGTTAAATGATTCTGAGCAACGTAACAATAATGCTAAGAACCTGAAAAATCTTAAATTGAATGAAGTAGTGCCAAATTTGTCAGTCAGAAGAGGAAGCGGTCCAGTGATGAAAGTGAGCGGACTTGTTGAAAAAAATAGTTTATCAAATATTAACAACATACAATTTAATACTGATATATTAATTGAAGAAGACGATAATGAGATCTTAGAAGAAACTGATAGCAAACCAAGGAAATCTATATTAAAAAATTATAAGAGAGTAAGTGTATCAAAAGAAATTCAAGTTAAAGTAGATTTTCAAAATTCAGCAAATGCAGCAGAAGATACGGAAACTTCCGGATACAGATCAAAGAATGACTCCAGTGAAACTGAGTCAGATTATGGTTATTCGACTATTACCGAAGTCACAACCCCTAAGCGAGTAGAACTTAGTGAACATAACAGCTTTTTATCATCAGGCGTACTTCCTGAGGAATGTTGGTCGATAGTGCATATTCGTGCAGTTGATCAATGGACCGATGAAGAAGAAGAAGAGGAAGAATCTAATCCAAGGCCATCTTTATCCCGTAATTTATATGAAACACATCACTATTTAAGTTCTGTAAGTTTTATGAAAAACTTTGTTGATAATTTCATAATGGATTTAGGTTCCGGACTAGGTCTAACCCATGATGCTGTTAAAAATTCTTTAACACAAGGGGCCAGTGTTTATTGTGATATTCATAAAAATGGCACAAAAGCAGGCTACGAGGTATTTCCTGCACTTTTAGCTGCCTGGCCTAGTGCAGCTAATCAGTGGATTATTAGAGAAAGAAAAGTAATTCATAATCCAAGAACAAACTTTGCATATCAATGGCCTACAAAATATATGGTGAATAAAGGGATTGGTTTAGGATGTTTGCTTATACCGATCGGATTTCGTCCTAAACGAGGAAGTAACACAGAAGAGAAATTGCAATGGCGAATAATCTTTCCAGCAGCAGAACGTTATTTAGAAAGTTGTTTAGCGCACTCACATATGAGATGCTTTTTATTTGCCCTTACATTACATAAAACGTTCTTAGAGAATGAAACATCAAAAATTGGAATCGATGCAACTCACATAAAGAATCATTTGTTTTGGGAATGTGAAGACAATTATGCTAAATGGCCAGAAGATCGTCTCGGCGAGTCATTAAGAATATTTATTCAAAGTTTTTACGTGCATTTTGGTCAATCTAGATTGCGAAACTATTTTATTGACAACTGTAATGAGTTCAAAAGCATACCAAAACCCATGTTAATGAAGCTTCAAAGAAAGCTTGCCGATATCTTGGAAGCGCCAGTTATGCATGTTCTTCATTCTATCGATAAAATAAAATATAATAAAAAGGATTTCTATCCTAAATTGAATTGCTATAGGTTGTATGAAATATTAACGACCAAAAATCCACTTAGAATTCTTAACCCTAATTTGCCAATGGTGGTTAATTCATATGATAGTACTTCAAATAGTGAAGATGAATTTGAAAATGATCTTAATTTATGGGAGAAAGCCAAGCACCAGGATAAGCATTATCAGTGGAAAAAAGAAAGGCAAAGACAAATGAAAGAAAGAAGGAGAGCAAATGTCTACACTAAGAAACAAAAAGCTATTGAGAAAAGAGAAAACATTATAAAGGAAAACGTGAGTACCTGTCGTTTAAATTTTAATAACTGACCTTTTGTTGATATCCCTTAATTGCTTTAGTTGCTCTTTTAAAACAATATAAAAAATTATTACTTAAATATTTATATTTTTTTCTTAATAACATGACAAAGAAAGTCCTTAGCAGCCAGGAACTGAGTTACCATACCTCTTCATATCCCGTTCTTACGGTTATTTCCTAGAAATAATATAAACAGTCCTAGCCTGTAATTATTACTACGAGCGAGAAATTCACCGACATAAACAGTATCAACTTACATGGGTTACATAAAAGTATGTATGTGTGTATAATTTATACTTTTTCATTTCAGATAATATTACCAAAAAGATTAGAAACAGAACGCAGACGCGTAGTCTTAGAATTTTTTATTTCGCATTTCATAGCTATGGCTCGCTCCAGCGAAAGATTTGAAGCAATCAAACAGGCCATCATTTATTTGGAGCAAGCCCAAAGGCTTTGCACATTGTTATTAGAAGAGCCTGGTGGTGATACAACTGCGTCTGATTATTTAGAAGTTATTCGTGACAAACTAGCTGATTGCCAGCACTTACTCGTTAAACAAGAAGGGTTTAACTTGCCTCCTCGAAGAGAAAGTCACTCTGAGCGTGCTGCTCGACCGATACCGCACCCACTCCGTAAACAACGGCCTAGATACGAACACATCATCAACACAGATTCTCCGACTGAAAATCCTCCGGTAACAGCATTTTCTTTTGCTGATGTTCACGTCGATTCAGGAAGACATGATATATTAAAGTTTTCTGTTAATGAGGACGAAGAGTCTAAATTGTAAAGTTTAAATAGAATAAGATTTGGCTAACCATATAATAACTTGTAAATGCGATTTTGAAAAACGGGTAAACCAAAAGGTTCACGAACTAAGGTGAAACGATGAATTTACCTGATCAGCAGGATTTTAGTCGTTAAGTTTATTTAGACCTACTGGTTCCATGGAAGTTTTATTAGCAATTAAAACATAGACTTTATTTAAGGTTAGGGCTTGTGATGGTCCTGCAAAATTGAATTTATAGTCACCCTGTTTGTCATGTGCAGATATTTAATCTCAAGTAATGCAATATAGAAACTGTCTCAAACTGTTTCTATTTCAGAGTGTGAATGGTAATTTATTCTGAAACTAAATTATTTTTTAAAGGCTATATTAATTTGTCCAGCATAGGCGATATTATTTAAAAAAAATAAGGATTCAAACATGATCACTAAGGTATCAAATATAATAATTTTAAAATAAAGATTCTTGGATGCGAACTTCCAGCTCATGATTTAAAAAATAAACATATGATGACCTGGGGTTTCATGACTTTACAAATATTTTTGTAGGTGACTTACCTTTGTTTAATTTTTTTAAATATGATAGTATGTTGACCTATTGTCTATCGTATTGTTAACTGAACACAACTTAACTTTAATACCTAATTATTTACATGTAAATATTCCGTTACCAAATTATTTAAATCCCTTACACAAAATAAAGAAAAAACTGTGTTTTGTATTTAAGATTTATGGAATTGAGGCAAGGTTTTAAATTATATCATTAATTTTAAATTAATCAGTATAAAATAAAAAATGTATTTTTTATTTTATAAATATTAAACTAAGTATGTTATTTGTAAGAATCTCTTCCTTGTTATGAACGAAACAAAATTCATACTGTGTAGGTACTTATTATGAAGGAGAAAAAATAAAGCAAATAATTATTATAAGAACAACAATGTAAAAAATAAAATACTTGTGGGTACCCTAATGTTATTAAATAAACAACGCTTTATGAATAGGTACATCTATAATTATATTGGTCCCTTGTTTTGTTTAATTGTTACATTTATATTAAGGGATTTACTCCCGCCACCATGGCCAGAAGTGCCATTCGCACATACATCCCGTACTCTGCTTGTCGGAAGTAAGCAGCACGAGGATCTGAATCGAATTCTGGAGAAATTTCATCAACTCGTGGAAGAGGGTGCATTACCACCATGCGACGACGAGCCCGCGTCATTAGTTGAGGCGTCACTACTAACACTCCTCGAGCCTGTAAAGCGAAATGTTGTTAATTAGTTCAAAATCCGTAAACAACAGCACGTTTTTAATATAGAAACTTACTTTTTCATAATCCTCCTGGCTTTTGAATCGTTCACGTTGAATTCTTGTCATGTAGAGGACATGAGTATCGGCTAATACATCTTCGAGACGGTCGTATACTTTCTGCGAGATTCCTTTTTGTGCTACATAATCCATAATATGCTTAGGCATTCCCAAGCCAGGTGGACTCACATATTGAAGCTGCACTTGGTAGAGAGTAAGTAGTCTGGCTAGTGAGTGAACGGTGCGACCATTTTTGAGATCCCCAACCATGGTTATTGTTAAACCGTTTACGGTTCCAATTTCCTCACGGATTGTGAACACATCCAAAAGAGCTTGAGTGGGATGCTCACCAACTCCATCACCGGCATTTATTATAGGTTTTCGGCAATGCCGCGATGCTCGCTAAAATAAATTTATCATTTAGTAATAAATAAAACAAATCATTAAGTTTTTCATAGAATATCAACGGAAGTCTTACTTCTACAGCTCCAGGCTCAGGGTGACGTAATACTACAACATCCGAATAGCTAGCCATTACTGAAACACTATCTTCCAACGTTTCTCCTTTTTTTGCCGAGGAACTTGTAGCATCAGTATGTATGACTGATCCTCCCAGCCTTTGCATGGCAGCAGCAAAACTACAACTTGTACGCGTACTTACTTCGTAAAATATGGAAGACATAATTTTTCCTCGCAATATGTCATCAAGATAACGACCTTTATTGACCGATGTTTTCATAAACTGTGCCAAATTAAATATATCGTTCAAAGTTTCCTTACTGAATGTATCTACGGTTAAAATATTTTTACCAAATATATCACTTCTCTGTTTTTGAGGTGGTGCAGCGCTTGATGGGTGATAATAAGATGAACTATCACAACGTACTCTCATAGTTGTTTGAGCCGGCAGAGGGGACATACTCCTAAGCCCAGGCGTATCATTAAAATGTACGTTTAATTTTGTTTGGCTTTCTGTTTTATAGTTGTCTAAACAATCTAGTTCTAAATCGCTTTGCCGATTTGATTCTCCTGTAACATTCATATCCAATGCTGAATTAGGTCGGCTAAAATCTTTATCAATTTTTTCATTTACCAGGGCTAGTTTTTTTGCCACCGGCCATTCTCGCACATTCTGTCCAAATCCTGGTGGAACAAGTATTTGCCCTTCAACATATGCAATTTCTCCCCGCAACGTAACGCGATGTATAGCTCCACAAACTCTCATGCCTGCGAACGGTGTCCATTTAGACTTTGTAAATTCCATTGAATTAGGAATTGTCCATTCATAATCCATATCAACTTCGACGTATGTATTGGGTTGTTCGGGCAAGTTGAAAATTTTTCGAGGATTTTTATGAAATTTATTGATAATATCATCCATTGTTAGGCGACCTTCATTAACAGCATTTAATAAAAGAGGCAAAATTGTTTCCAAGCCGGGGAAACCTGGAGGGGGGTTGGCTGAATCTTTTTCATCTACAGCATGTGGGGCATGATCTGTGGCAAACACGTCAATGATATCCATATTTTTCCATAATTCAGCTTGATCTTCTGGGCTGCATAGAATCGGTCTTACATCTGATCTACCTTTGCCAAGACGGTCTACGTCATCGGTACTAAGGAACAAATGATGAGGACACACTTCACAAGTAACTTTAAGACCTCTTTCTTTAGCCGCTTTAACTATGAGTATTTCTTCTTTCCGAGCTAAATGGCAAATATGAATAGGCCGGTCAAGCAAAGAGGCCATCAAAATGACTGCACCAGTTTTCTCACGTTCTGCATGAGCACAAACTGGCATTTTTTTGGGCCAATTTTGAAGATGTCGTTGCCAAACTGTCATATCGTCGAGCCTCAGAGTGGTGAAGGTTTCATTAAGATACATTTTTAGAGCAGCCGCTTGTGGTGCTAGTTCATGGGCTGTGTCTGAGTTAGTTTTGGAAGCTCCAATGTATAAAGCATAATCGCATCGTGCACTTACACGTGCCAAAGTGGAAACAAAGTCATAAGATGCGCGATCTGTAAGCGCTGGATTTGTGTTTGGCATAGCACATATCATAGTAACTCCCCCAGCAAGAGCTGCTGCTGTACATGTTGTAAAGTCTTCCTTATGTGTAGCCCCAGGTTCTCTCACGTGAACGTGGACATCAATGAAACCAGGAAGCTTTATTATATTTCTGGAAGTCATGCAGTCGGTATGAGTTTTCATTGAGGGAACTCTACCACATTTCGTCATGGCCTAAAAAGCAAATAGATTGATTATTATATTTAAAGCAAAAAAAAACGCATTTTTAAGCATTCTTAGCGGTACACGATTTCACGAACATTTACATTATCTACCTACAGCAGTAAAATAAATAAAAGTAAGTACAAGTAGAAATATCAGATGCTCATCAAAGCCGGGCGTCACGACCTTCTACAACCTTAAATAACTATTTTTTATTAGAGTATCTTAATAGTTTCGCCTTAAACGCGCTGCTATATTTTGACAACATGTAGCACCTGTTATATATTTTTCAACACACTTGCTCAGAAAGTGAGCCTTAAAACACCGTTTTGAGGGCCATAAACCGACCTATAACACACTTGTGTGTAATAATATTACACACTAGGGCATAATATAACGATCCCTACAAAGTTAAGGTAGTGCCTAACCTACTGCAAATTATATGCTAGTAAACAGAGCATTTTCAATTGGAACAAAGAGGTTTTATGCCCCTGAAAATCCATTTATATATTTAGAATAAATTAATGTGTCCATAGTAGAAGAAAAAAAATTATTATTATCAAACATTGATAATAAACAGTAATTTGTTACAAAATAATTGTATTTTGTCTCAAAAATTATATTTTAAAATAGGCTGTATGGCGGCTGGTTGGCGCTTGAAAAAAAAAAGTTGAGTTTTATTTCCCGAATTCTTTATATTTTGTTTACATTGTATTTGTTGCTGTGTAGGAATTTTTTTATGCAAAATATAATTGTATTTCCTCGCAAGTGTGTTAAAAAAGTGCGTTTTGTACTCGTGAGCAACATGTTCATTATACACTTGGCTGCAACCCTCAGCCTCGTGTGTAATGAACAACTTTGCACACTTGTATCATAATATACTTTGATTGATAATGTCAGGAACTTAGTATCTATAACGTAGTGAACCACAATGTTAGGGATTAAAGACAATTGTGTTTCAATCAAATTATTTTGAAGTAACAATCAAATTATTTTACTCTTATTTATGTATACCTGAACAAGAAGTTTTGCACACTTAACATCCGTGATTAACGGAACAGCATAATCTACAGCAAGTCGACGAGTGCGATAGCCATGAGTGGTAAACGAAGAAACTCGACGAGCGCCACTGCGCATTGGTAAGTTGATAACCAAATCTAATTCACGCCGTGCCATAAAATCAGCCAAGTGCATAAGTTCACCGTCGGCACGATCATCTTCAATGTCACCAATATGTTCAAAAGTCCAATGAACACTTTCAACCTAAAAGAAACCTATGTCAGTAGTATACCACGGTTTATGTGTTAATTTTTTTACAATCATCCTGAATGCACGTTATCAATAAAATAATATTAATAATATTTACCTCCACACCATGTTCGGTGTAAAAATCACCGGTTCCCATACTAGCGTACAACTTATACCCCATGCTATGTAAAGCTTGTACACTAGGAAGAAGTTCCATTTTATGCTGAAATAAAAATTGAGATTGTTTTTAACCTAGTCTAGTTTAGGTTTTGAGCGAGAATAACCTTGAAATTTACCTTAAATGTCCCAACGGATAATAAAATTGCTTTTTTAGGAATCCTGAAACCTGTACTCATTAAAGATTTTAAGTAGGCTTCATAGCGATTTTCTCCAAAGCATGCAACTTCTCCAGTAGATGCCATTTCCACACCTAAAGTCACATCTGCTCCAGCCAATCTTGAGAATGAAAACTGCGGTACTTTAACACCGACTTTTCCGCAACCAGTCATCACATTTACAGGTTCAACAGGTAGTCCCAAGATAACCTTGGTAGCCATAGCCACAAAATCATGGTCTAAAGTTTTTGATACGAATGGAAATGACCTTGAAACTCTTACATTACATTCTATTACTTTAAGCTCGTTATCTTTCGCAATCAACTGCATGTTAAATGGGCCAGTTACATCCAGCATTTCTGCAATAATCCTTGCAATTTCTTTAATTTTGTCTAATGTTTCATTATTTATATCTTGAGGAGGAGTAACAAGTGTTGCATCACCGGAATGAACGCCAGCATTTTCCACATGCTCTGAGACTGCCATGCAAAGAATAACACCATCTGCGGCGACCACATCCACGTCTATTTCTTTCGCATCCGTGATAAATTTTGAAATAACTACTGGATGTTCCTTACTTACATAACTTGCAGATTTGAGATAAGCTTCTAAATCTTGATTAGAAAAGGCAACATTCATTGCTGCTCCGCTTAGTACATAGGATGGCCGCACGAGGCAAGGGTAGCCAACTTCATCACAAAAATTAACAGCAGATTCTAAGTTTGTTAGTTCTTTCCATCTTGGCTGAAGAATTCCTTTTCGGTCTAACATGCGGGAAAATTTAAATCTATTTTCTGCATTGTCAATCATGTCTGGGGATGTCCCTAATATTTTCGCCTGCTGCCTGTGTAAATCCATTGCGATATTATTTGGCAACTGACCTCCCATACATAGAATAACTCCACTGGGATTTTCAATTTTATAGATATCCATCACAACTTCAAAAGAAATCTCTTCAAAATAAAGTCGATCACTCATATCATAATCTGTACTGACTGTCTCTGGATTATAGTTTACCATAATGGTTTTCTTCCCTTGATTCTTTAGCTCTCTAAGGCAGCCAACTGCACACCAATCAAATTCAACTGAACTTCCTATTCTGTATACGCCAGACCCCAAAACCATTACAAATTCTCCAGGGAACACCAAATCATGAGTTGTCCCGTTATAAGTCAAATACAAATAGTTAGTAGAAGCAGGCCATTCTGCTGCAACGGTATCGATTTGTTTTACGATAGGTGTAATCTTATATTCCTCTCTTAATTTTCTTACAGCTACTTCTGTGCTTTTAATGGCAACTGCAATTTGTTTGTCGGAAAAGCCAATTTGTTTGGCTTTTTTTAGCATTTCCTGGGTAATGGTGCCCTTGCCGAGATTTTCTAAGGTCTTGTAATAGTCAATAATATTTTTGAACTTAACTAAAAACCATTTGTCAATATTAGTGAGTTCATAGAGCTTCTCAACCGTATATCCCTCTTTGAGGGCAGCAGCTAAATAAAACATCCGCTTATCAGTGGGTTCGCTTAGTTCGTTTTCATTCGCTGATTTAATATTAGGATCAAAGCCGTTAACATTTTCGTCTACCATTCTTAATGCTTTTTGAAACGCTTCCTCGAAATTTCTACCGATAGACATCACTTCTCCTACACTCTTCATTGAGCTTCCGATTTTTGTGCTTACCCTATTGAATTTTGCTAAGTCCCATCTTGGAATTTTCACTACACAGTAATCCAAGCTAGGCTCAAAACACGCTGTTGTTACACCTGTTACTGAGTTCTTTATTTGAGGAAGAGGAATGTTTAAGGCTAATTTGGCAGCAACATATGCTAAAGGATATCCTGTTGCCTTACTAGCTAGGGCAGAACTTCTAGATAATCTCGCATTTACTTCTATAATGTAAAATTCTTCAGAAAAAGGATTAAGAGCGTACTGTATATTACACTCCCCAACTATTCCAAAATGTCTGATTACTTTAATTGCAGTATTCCGTAACATGTTGTATTCTCTGTTTGATAATGTTTGACTTGGAGCAATAACTATTGATTCTCCAGTGTGTATGCCAAGAGGGTCAACATTCTCCATATTACAAACTGTTATACAATTGTCAAAAGCATCTCTTACAACTTCGTATTCAACTTCTTTCCACCCTTTTAATGATTTATCAATAATGAGCTGATTGGAGTGAGATAAGGCTAAATGTGCCAATGTTCTAAGCTCATCTTCATTATTTGCAAATCCGGATCCTAGGCCACCTAGGGAAAATGCAGAACGGGCCATTACAGGATATCCAATTTTAGAAGCTGCCGACACTGCTTCATCGACTGATGAAACTGCCGCACTAGGAGCAACTTTTTCACCAATGGCGTTTATTTTTTCAGCGAATATTTTCCGGTCCTCTGTATCTACGATTGACTGTATAGGTGTTCCCAAAACACTCACATTATATTTTTCAAATACTTTTGATTTTTGAAGTTCTACTCCACAATTTAAAGCTGTTTGCCCACCAAACGTAAGCAAAACTCCAGTGGGACGTTCAGCTTTAATGACCTGCTCAACATATTCAGGCGTTATTGGCAAAAAGTATACTTTATCAGCCAAACCTTTCGAAGTTTGAACGGTTGCTATGTTAGGGTTTATAAGGACTGTTTGTATTTTTTCTTCTTTCATTGCTTTAACACCCTGAGTTCCAGAATAGTCAAATTCACCAGCTTGTCCTATAGATAGCCCTCCAGAACCAAGAATCAAAACTTTTTTTGGTTTTTCTTGTAAAGTTGGTACAAATATAAGTTTCTTTGTGATTTCATCATCGATTAAATAAGTTTTTTTTTGTTTATGTGATTTAATTGCTTCTATGAATATATCAAATAAAAATTCAAGGTCAGTCGGTCCAGCTGTGTGCTCAGGGTGGAATTGTACACTGTAGTATGGAAGTGTGGTGTGAATGATACCCTCATTTGTTTTATCGTTCTCATTAGTGAAAAGCACTTCCCATCCTGCTGGCAGTGTTTCAGCATCAACTGCGAACCCGTGATTTTGTGAGGTCATAAAACATCTATTCGTACCTCTATGGGTGCAAGGAAGATTGTGTCCTCGATTTCCATAACTGAAATTTTAATAAGTACGAGTTAGCCAGTTATTTGTAATATTCAGATGAATCTGAGTGGAAGCTGTTTTAACTTACCTAGTTTTATAGGTTTTACATCCTGCAGCCGTTGATAAAAGTTGGTGTCCAAGGCAAATGCCAAAAATTGGTTTAATATTTTGTTTATCATTCATAACATGTTTTAAGTTATCAACAACTTCCTTACAGACTATGGGGTCACCTGGTCCATTACTGATAAAGAGACCATCATATTCTTTTGGATCTAATTTATAGTTCCATGGCACAAGTATTACTTTTGCGTTTCTTTTTATTAAGCATCGTAACTGATTATACTTTAGTCCACAGTCGACCGCTACAATCGTTACTTCTCCGTTAGGGTTAAATATTTTTGTATCCTGAAACAGCAATACAAAAGAAGGTTGATTGATTCATATTGATAGAAACTTGTAAAAGAAAGACTTTTCTAATTCGCGTGTAAATGACCTTGAACATCTAAAGTAAGTAAATATAGTAACTAAAAATAGAAAATAATTATAAATTACCTTAACAGATACTTCGGCTACTAAATTTCTAATGTTAGGATCTGGGATGGGCGGCAAAGGGGCAACAGGCGGTGTGCCTTGAATTATGCGACCCAACGTCACACCCTCTCTCAAACGGAATGTCAAAGCTCTGGTATCAATACCACATATACCAGGCACATTGTGAGCTGCCAGCCAGTCACCCAAAGATTTTTGGGCTCTCCAGTGATACGCTCGCGTGCTGATTTCGCCAACTATTAAGCCTGCGGCCCAGATACGACTAGACTCAAACCATCTAAAAACAAAATATGCAAATTAGATTACTTGGGCGAGTTTTTTTTTTTTTTAATTGGTATCTCGATGGAAGCTTATTTTCCAACGAATGAAGCGTTTTTTTAAACATACCTTGGAAGGCCATGTTCGTCGATGTCGTCCTCCGCTGGCACGCCGTAGTTTCCCACGAGTGGGTAAGTCAGCACAAGCAGCTGCGCGTGGTAACTCGGATCTGTCAGGGACTCGGGATACCCCACCATGCCAGTTTGGAATACTAAAATGTTAACAGTTAATAGCTCATTTAGTTTTTGAAGGTCTCCTCTTTTTTTTGGTCGTGCCTTTTTTCAGCTACGCGGATTAAATTTAAAACCAGACAAACACTGTATTCCTTAAATCTTTCTTTCACTCTAAACAAAAAATGGAAAAAAAATGTAAAGATAAAAAATAAAAAAATATATAAACCGTAGTAGGTGTGTTCTCTGTGCAGTCGCACTTGATTATTTTTTTAAATGTTTTTATTATTTTTAAAGTCCGGAACGGCTAAGACTTACCGACTTCTCCATCGACTGGGATCGTAGCGCCAAAGCTGCGGCCCGTGAACACGGTCCCGTCTGCCAGCACGAGGCTGCACGGTCCTCCCACCTCGGACTTCAGCTCCTTGTCAGCCGTCATCGTTGCACCTGGAGTTTTGCCTACATACATAATTATACCATTAGTTTTCCTTAACTCGTATATCCCCGACCAGCAGCCCGCTACCGCTGTCAAAATCATCAAGTATTAAGAAACTTTTTTCAAAACTATCATACTCTGTCCTCTTGCATAACTATAGCTATTGCTTTTCGCCCGATACTTCGCATGCCTTAAGATTAGATTGGTACCTGGGACTGACCTATTTTATGAATTTTCGTAATATACATAGTAGGTAAACAATGTCTATCCCATTCTATTCAGCTGCCTCATCCCTCAACTAATCGCGGAGTTATTGTAGAGTTGTTTTTGTTACATAAGTAATTAATTTTACAACTTTTAGATTTAATTCAGAGATTTTTTCTCGACTTCAATTGCAATTATCGTGATTTATCACTGAAAATACTTACACTAGCTAGCAATCAAGGATCTTTGTAATAATAAAATAAATATTAAAATCTATTCGGTACCTAAGGTTACCCATTATTTTATCTAAACTCATAAACGTAAGTAAATCCCTTTTCAATATTTAAGTATAGAAATGGACTTTAACCACACGTAATCTAGGTACCTATAGATAAAAGAAAATCTAAAAATTATAATCCTTGTGCCTACTCTAAAACTACTAAACCAATATAAAAATAGATAAGTACATAAATTTTAGATAAAAGGTCAAAGGTCTTTTGATCCAATTAAGAAACCGTTATGGTATCAGACTGACAAGAGATTATAGTTTTTAGGGTTCAGTAAGCAGCATAGTGTAAGAAAGCTCCCATAAAGTCAAACACTATTTAAATGATAAAAAAGCATGGGATTGATATCTAGACAGGCTATTTCTTAAGATTGTTATGTAAGATATGATGTGACCTATGAACTACTCTGTAAACAGCTTGGCTAAGACAGCATAATAAGAAACAGTAGGTAGTTTTTTATTTTACTTGTATCACCACCTTGTGTTTTTATTGGTTGGTATGAGGGGTTGTTCTCTAGCAAATATTTTTAAATTTTAATTTAAACCCTATTACTAAGCCTCCGCTGTCTGTCAGTCACCAGGCTGTATCGCATAAATCGTGATAGCTAGAAAACTGAAATTTTCACAACATACGTATTTCCGCTGTAATAAAAATATAAAATGAAAATATTAAGGGTGGTTTTTTCTTTTTTTTTTTGTTCAATTTTAATAACGGTAACAGGTGGACGCTTAAATTTTTCACAGAATATAAGTACATATATTTGTTTATTACCGTTCAAAATAAATAATTTAATAAAAATATTATTAAATATTAAGGATAAATATATATATCCCATAAAACAAACGTAATTTTTAAGCAATTTTTACTCTATGATGATGGTACGGAACCCATCGTGCGCAAGGCCGACTCGTACTTGGCTGGTTTTTATTAATGAATCATAACAACTTCCGAATATTCCGTCGTGGACATAGACGTTTGATAAGAATATGCAAAATCGATTAATGTTCTTTATCATTTTTACAACCTATATAAATATTATAGTTTGACGACCTATGTGGCGAAGCGGTATGTAGGTATACCGGACTGAAAGCGGTTGGTCCCGGGTTCGTTTCCTGGGTCGGGTCATTTTAGATAATGTACTTTTTTAAATTGTCTCGTATATGGATGTGCCTATAGGTAATAAAAGCTTCTGATTAGTTTAGTCTGGAAATTTATATGTAAAGTGGAGTCCAAAGGTGTGCGATTCGATGCTCATAGAACCTAAACTTTAGTTTTTGCAACTTTAATAGACCTACTTCAAAAGTGCGAATCGGACTCGCGCACAATTGGTTTCTTATCATCTATAAAAAGCCATATCATACTGTAGGGACAGCGATAATGCCATGTCGGCAGAAGCGCGTCGACGTTAAATTCAGTCGATATTCGTCACCCGTACAGTAAGGTAGTTTTAATAGCATTCTTGGGTTAAAATAAACGACTCAGTTTTTATATATGCTGTTTGATTTATTGGACATAGCAACCTTAAACAGAGGTAGTTCAGATAGTAATTTCTTAAGGTAGTTTAGAGAAAAAGAAACCTTAAAGTGGTGACCACCGACGTTTAAACCTACTGTACGGGTGGAAAATAAGTGGCGGCTCATAAACAATTGCTATAAAGAGACAGTTAAGTGGTGAAGTGAGTGAAATAAAAATGGCGCAAGACACGAAGCCAGAGCTATACGTTTTATCGGTCAGCTCCAGGATACCAGAATTCTGGACGGACCAACCAGCCTTATGGTTCGTTCAGTTCGAAGCGGTCGTAACTCCACAGAAGCAGTCGGACGAAAGCCAATACCAACTGTTAGTGGCTAAGCTCGGAAAGGACGTTCTGCAGCAGGTGCAAGACATTGTCACGACACCTCCAACCACCGAGAAGTACAGCGCTCTGAAGGCAAGATTATTAAGCGTGTATGAAGAGTCGGAAAACAGGCGAATCCAAAAGTTGGTTTCTGACATGCAGCTAGGAGATCAGCGCCCATCGCAATTGCTGAGGAAGATGCAGAGTTTATCTGGTAACCGGATGAACGACGACACCTTGACAGTCTTATGGCAGAATCACCTTCCAACATCGGTCAGAGCAGTGTTAGCAGCATCAGAGCTGAAGGACCTGACCAAACTGGCGGCAGTTGCAGACAAGGTGCTGGAAACCGTGCAGCCTAGTTCGATCGCGGAGGTCAGTAGCAGTTCCAACGGCAGTAGCGTAGCCTCTCAGTTAGCCAAGCTGAGTTTGGAAGTAGCAGCAATGCGCAACGAGAGGAGGCAGCAGGTGAACCGTGGGCGTTCCAGCTCACGTAGCCGTGGTTACCGTAACCGGAGGGGAAGCCAAAGTCGGAAGCGTACACCTCAGGATGCAGACTGGTTATGTTTCTATCACTTTCGGTTCAAGACAAGAGCAACAAAATGCGTTCAGCCATGTAACTGGAAGGGACAAAAACCGGGAAACTAAACGCGATGCAGCCTAAGGCGGATTGCTGCATCAATAGTGTGAACAATCGCCTATCAATTAGAGACAAAAATAGTGGAATGCATTTCCTAGTGGACACTGGTGCCAACGTTTCTGTTTTACCTAGAGAAAAGTGTGGTTATAGGCGCGAGTGCAGTGATTATGTACTGTATGCGGCAAATGGTTCAAAAATTTCAACATATGGTGTAAAATCAATTGAGTTAAACTTGAATTTAAGGCGAGCTTTTCGCTGGACATTTATTATAGCCAATGTCAAACAACCTATATTAGGTGCAGACTTTTTAAGCCACTATAGGTTGTTAGTCGATTTGAGCCGTAAATGTCTAGTCGATCAGTTAACGCAATTACATGCTGTAGCTAGTATTAAGCAATGTATAGAACCATCAATCAAAACCATTGACATTAATCATCCTTATAATAACTTATTGAACGAATTTTCAGAGTTAACAAAACCTTTGTCATTTAGGGAAGCACCACAACATACGGTACAACATTACATAGAAACGACGGGTCCACCGGTGCATGCCAGAGCAAGACCTTTACCTCCTGATCGTTATAGAAGAGTGAAGGAGGAGTTTCAGGTAATGCAAGACTTGGGGATTTGCAGGCCCTCGAACAGCGCTTGGGCAAGCCCGCTGCATGTGGTGCCTAAGAAGAACGGGGATATCCGGCCTTGTGGCGATTACAGGCAACTCAATGCCGTCACCAAACCGGACCGTTACCCCATCCCAAGACTCCACGATTTCACATATTTGCTGACAGGTAAGAAGATATTTTCCCGAATAGATATAAACAGGGCATATCATTTTATTCCTATAGCTCCAGAGGACATCGAAAAGACCGCGATCATCACACCGTTTGGTCTCTTCGAATTCCCGAGAATGACCTTCGGTTTGAGGAACGCGGCACAGTCTTTTATGAGATTTATGAATCATACTGTATTAAATGGACTTGATTTTCTTTTTGCTTATATAGACGATGTAATCATAGCTAGTGAGAACGAGACGATACATCAAGAACATCTGCGAATATTGTTTGAGCGTTTACAGAAATTTGGAATCACAATTAACGTAGAAAAATGTTGTTTTGGCGTAAATAAATTAGAATTTTTAGGTTTCGAGGTTACAACTAGTGGCATACGACCTTTACAGGAAAAGGTGCAGGCAATTGTCGATCTGCCTAGACCTGAACGCGTAGACGAATTGCGACGTTTTCTAGGGATGGTTAACTTTTACAGGAAACATATCCCAGGTGCAGTTAAGAGCCAAGCTGTTTTGAGTAAATATCTACATAAAACCAAAAAGAATGATAAATCACGTATTAGTTGGTCTGAAGAGGCTGACAAGGCATTTCAGTGTTGTAAGGTGCAGTTGCAGAATGCGGTAACGTTATCGTACCCCGTGAGTGAAGTCCCTATATCACTCATGACGGATGCGTCGAATACATGCGTAGGCGCAGTACTTCAGCAAAAGGTAAATAACATCTGGACACCTTTAGGTTATTTTTCAAAGAAACTTAGTGAAACGCAAGCACGTTACAGTACCTATGATAGAGAGTTGCTAGGTATTTATTTGGCAGTTAAGCATTTCAGAAAAATGTTTGAAGGGCGTGAATTGATAATCTTCACAGATCATAAACCCCTGACTCATGTTTTCAGCAAAGTTGGTTCTGATTCCGAGACTCCGAGAAGGACGAGACAGATTTTGTTCGTTAGCGAGTTTACAACGGACATTAGGCATATTAGCGGCGATAACAACTGTGTTGCTGACACGTTGTCTCGGGTCGCGACAATTTCCTGTCCCACGAGTCTTGACTACACACAACTTGCAATCGCGCAAAACAACGACGAGTACATAAATAATATAACACCCGAGGTATCAGGTAGCAATGTGTGCATTCGCAGAATGGTAATGCCAGGCACTGATAAATTTATTTATTGCGAAATATCTAAGGCTATAGTCAGACCGTATCTACCTATAAGTTTCAGGAAAGCAGCGGTTGATGCAGTACACAATCTTAGCCATCCAGCTACAAGAACTACAAGGAAGATGGTTACAGATCGTTTCTTTTGGCCAGGAATGAATCGCGACATAAATAGGTGGGTTAAAACTTGTGTAGGTTGCCAGCGAGCAAAAATCAATCGACATACAAGTACAGAATTAGGTGAATATCCAGAAGTAGATCGTTTTCAGCATATCCACGTGGACATCGTAGGCCCGTTACCAGTTTCACAAGATGGATATCGCTACTGTGTCACTGTAGTGGATAGGTATACGCGTTGGCCGGAAGCTTTTCCGTTAAAGGATATTTCGGCGGAAACGGTTGCAAAAATGATTTATGAAGGCTGGATTTGCAGATATGGTTGTCCAATTCGTTTAACATCTGATCAAGGTAGGCAATTCGAAAGTCAATTATTTACAGAACTACTAAAATATTTAGGTGTGCAGAAGATTCGCACAACAGCGTACCACCCACAGAGCAATGGTCTAGTAGAGCGATGGCATAGATCTTTAAAGGCATCGTTGATGGCTCGTTTACAAAACTGTTCTTGGGTTGATGAGTTAACAACAGTTCTATTTGGGTTACGAGCAGCCGGACGTAGTGATACAGGCGTTAGCGCAGCGCAGTTGACCTTTGGTCGAGCAATGCGTTTACCTTGCGATTTTATTGAGGCTGGTTGCAGTGTAAAGGGTGATGTAAGTGTAACATTAGAGAAAATTCAGCAAGCCGTAGAGAAAAATCGACCGATAGTAAAAGCACATTCAAGTAATAAAATTTTTTATAAGCCAAAAGATTTAGATACATGCGATTTTGTTTTCGTTCGCGATGATACTGTTCGTAGGCCGTTAAAAACTCCCTACGACGGTCCGTTCAAAGTAATCAAAAGAAGTTCAAAAGCTTTTACTATTCAGTTCGACAGAAGACAAGCTAATATTTCTATAGATCGATTAAAACCGGCATATTTGTTGAATGATGACATCAGTTCGAGAACACCCTGTACACCGAGTAACATCACTACTACAGGTATTGTACAACCACAGCAAGAGGAACGAAAATCGCGCAGTGGTAGAATAATTAAGCCACCAGTGCGTTTTAAAGACCTACATTTTAGTAATAAATAGTATTGTAGTTTGAATTCTGTTTTATTACACTATTATTTCAGAGGTGAACAGCTACTTTTCAGCAACTAACTATGGGTAACTGGAGTAGCAAGAACGAGCAAGTAGTGGTTAACGCTAATGTACAGGCTCAACTGGACCAGAAGCAGAAACACTTAGAGGCAATGAAGAGTAAATATGATATTATGGAACCTCTAGTTATTGCAGTCTCAATCTGCGTTATGTTGGTAATTTTGTGTTTGTGTTGTACCAAGTGCTGTAGTCAACTTAAAAGTTGGGTCAAAAAGCAGTTGATGACGTGGCAGCAAAGCAGTGTGTCAGTTTTTCCAGTCCAGGTGCAGCCGACTAAAAAGGAAACAGGAGAGGTACCTACAACGATAGTTTATGCGTAGGTGATATTTTTTTATATACATTTCATATACATGATTTACTTACCTTACATTTTTTTACAGATTTTATACATATATATTTTTTTCATCTGTGTTTCATGTCCTATTATACTTACATATTAATGTATGCGCATTTATACCTACATATTAATGTTAATGTCCTAGTTTGATTAAAATGTTATTCTGATTGATGGTTCAGACTTCGATGTTCAGAATAAAAATTGTAAAATCTTACATGTAACTAAAGGTATTTTTGTATACTACGATATAACTTACTTAGTTATAGTTCATTAATTTTATTTGTTGTACTATGTTTAAATAATAAATAAGTACTTCATATAAATCTAAAAATAGATTATGTTTCTAATTCACTTTGCATTGTAACGAGTGCAGTAGGTATTGTTTTGTATCATGCATTATACTAAGAATGTTACTGTAAACTGAAACGCAGACATAGCGTCAGCATATTTATGTAGTACCTAAGGCACGATAAGTGCGCTTTTGAATTGTGTTTTAAAATTGTTGGTAATTCTACTTATGTATTAGTTATAGAATATTTTTTTGTGAAAAATTTTTAATGTATAAAATTTTAGGAAGGGTGTACTGTAGGGACAGCGATAATGCCATGTCGGCAGAAGCGCGTCGACGTTAAATTCAGTCGATATTCGTCACCCGTACAGTAAGGTAGTTTTAATAGCATTCTTGGGTTAAAATAAACGACTCAGTTTTTATATATGCTGTTTGATTTATTGGACATAGCAACCTTAAACAGAGGTAGTTCAGATAGTAATTTCTTAAGGTAGTTTAGAGAAAAAGAAACCTTAAAATACCATATCTATAAAAAACGTCAAAAATAGCCTTAGTTGTGTAGGAACCCCCTTTATTATTTATTTTATTATTTATTCTGAAGTAAATACGTAACAAAATATTTTGTTACAATCTCAAGCGTCGTTTATGACCCTTCCTTAAATATATTTTTTAGCTAGCTATTTGTTGTTATAGCTGCAACAGAAATTTATCATCTGCTAGAATTTTAACTATTACGGTTCATTCATTAACTATTCGGTAAGATACAGACTGGTGACAGACAAACGAACAGACTGACGGACGGACAGCCAAGTTCTATTTATAAGATTTACTATTAATTGTTTTGCCTCACGGTATTCGCATAGGTATGTAATTGTGGTAACCCACTTAAGTAATTCATATAAGTATGTAAACCAATATGTATACGTAGGTATATTTCATCAATGGAAAATTATTATGGCTAATAGGTACATGGTTATCTTTAGTTACGTTTGATGGATCTAGTTTTATTGTCCAGTTACTTGCAAATCAACCTTATTTAAAATCTGAAACTAGAAAAAAACAATGTCATCTGATTTGACCTTGTGTTCTTAAAATGTACCCCTTACAATCTGAGGGTTAAAAACTTGTAGCGTGCAAAATTGCACATACTTCCTCACTACTTAAATATTTAAACAAAAATTAACAAATAAAAATGTTTTTATTTTAAAACTGTTGTAATAGTACCTAATAGTACCTATAAATACAAAAAAGGAAAGAAATTTATTTTTAATACCTAACCTTAGGGCCAAAAAAAATTACACGAGTAGCTAATCTAAATCTTATAGGTCAGTTTTTTGTTTTCAGTAAAACATTAATTAACTTATATTTTTTCATATAAACTAATAGCAATTTAAAAGACTTTCATGCCTACTTAGAAGACATAGAAAAAATATATACTGGTTGTAATCAACAGGAAAATAAAATTCAATACAGCCTTATAAACCGTGTACCGTTAGATAAACTATAAAAACTAGTTTTTTCTAAATCACAACAGGAAATTGAACTCCTCACGCATTAAAACTTCGCGTATTAATTGAACTTGATCCTGAAATTGGCGTACGTATCTAACGGCCAATTGTTAACGAGTTGACACATAACCTAACGAACAATGGTACCTCTGGAGTTAAGTCACAGAATTTATTGATATTTGGTCTGGCGAGTCTCATGGTTGCAGTAATGATGTATTAGTACTTACGCGGTGTAATTTGGGTCGTAGCCGGCGACCACGTGTTTTCTGCTCGGTAGCCGGGGAACGGTCCGACGCTGTCGCTGTCCGCACGACGACAGACCGAGCGCGCCGCGGCGCCCGCGCAGGCCTACCTCTCTTATCATTCATTACAAACGTCACACACGCTAAGCAACTCGAACCAGTTTTCGCATTGCTCGCACGCGCAGTATCGATGTATTTGCATTTCATTCCCACCTGTTTAAGTACAATGCGTATACAAACTATAGTGACCGCTTTAGGTAGGTACCTACATTCGTTGCAAGGATTTTTTTGAGCAGGGTTGTCTTGCTAATGAATTAGATCTTCCTTTCAGGTACACGTTCAACCATATTTTTTGAATAACTACATCAATTACTTAAGGTTTTTTCCAAGCCAGTTTAATCTTTAAAGTTGTGAAGAAATATTAAAATTAGTCCTGCACTTAAATTGTAAGTAGGTATTAAATAATAAGATGTTGCAACCTATAGGTATGGTTTGTAATAAGATTAAATATGTATAAGCTAATCTTTAGACGGCGTAAGATCCGAATTAGTGATATTATTATTTCATGTATATTCATCATTAACCATAGTATCTAATACATAAAGAAGTGTATTTTACACGTGTACCTACCTCCAAAATTTGAGCTGATTTTTACAGTATTTTTTAATTCATAAATAGTTTAAGCTTGCTACAGAAATGTCCATATCAAGTTATTAAATACCCGCTTACCTATAAAATAGAAAGGAACCTACTAAGGTAATCCATAAAAGAACCATCTGCATGTAGTCATTAGTTTGGTGCTTTAAGTATATTCAATTTCTCCCCCGCAGGTAATTCCTTGTACATTGATGAGGTTAGGGTCTCTTGCTAGAGCCATTAATAAGTGTGTAAAGGTTTTACTTCTAGTCTTATTTGCTCGATATAAGTTTAAGGCAGTTCGATAAGAAACCGCACTGTGATATTCATTTCATATAACAATCGCACGTGATTTCGTACAGGAAGTTAATTATTATATTTCCGTTGTAAAATTATCATTTAAATTAAGAAAAAACAACACATCGCAACTAATATTTAATTTAAAAACAATTAACGACTAGTAACATCAAGCATAGATTATTTAAGTAAGAACCTATTTTTTAACATAATCAAAAGACTGGTTTAAGAGTATTACATAATTATACACCAATATCTTAATCAATCCTAGTTATTGGTTGAGTGCGGTTCAGTATAGGGTAATCTATGAATTCCATTGTTTTTTTATTATGTGTTTTCTCAAATTCGATGACCTGAATGTGGTTCTTGTACGGAGCAGGTTTGAGCCACACACCAGGCACGTAGAGCGTCACCTGTGGCCCCGGCAGCAGCCAGTAACGACCCAGGTTGTGACCGTTCACCCAGACATAGCCCTGATAATAAACGAGAACTATCAACTTTGTTCAATTAATCTTTATAAGCAAATTAAAAGACAGATACATACCTTACCCCAACCAGTTGTATCTAAAAATGTATCTTTAGGTTCCTCTCCTGGTGGAAGTTCAAGCGTACCATCCAGGACTACAGGACTGTCATTCATTTCTTGGTGCATTAGATCATTCGCAGTAACATGAGCAAAAGATTTAATATTTTCAAGAGGAAAACCGGTAATAGTCCATTTATCTTTGATTATGTTACCATCTATTTCAATTTTACTTAAAATTCCCTGCAAAAACATAATCATAATTGAAAATTTATACACCTACCTATATTAAACGAATATTTAGATTAAATTAAAAATACCTTAAAGTCGTGTAGTTTATATGAATTGCCGTAATTGATTCTTCCTTGGTTTTCCACGAGCAGGGACAATCGTGCGTTTTTTTTAGGTTCCAATTCCAATTTAGTTTTGTTATACATTCTGCTTATAATTCCTTGTATTTTCTTAAACGAAAAAATTAATACAACTGTTAAAAAATGAGAAAAATAAAAGATTTTACTAATTATTAAAATAAATTATAAGTGACAATCTGGAATGTTTATATTTTTAAAGTATTGCGTACCGAGATTAAATAAGTTATGATCTTGTAAAAAAGTCATTTAATAACAGTCAGTCAGATGAACCCGTTTCTTTTGATAATCTTTCTTTATTGGCGAAAAAAATCATTATTTACTTATTATGATAAATATAAGAATTCGATTGTGTTTAACTTACACCGTCAAGGTAGACGTAAATCGAATCACGTGGTTTGCTGATCTGCAGTAAGCCTCCAGACTTCACTGTTGTTTCATACAGGACCATGCCAGATCTCTGTCTCAGTGTTTCGAACGTCGGCAATGTGGAACTTGTAACATCGTCGTATTTTTTTCCTAAAGTATTGATTCCTTTCGAGGATAATAGTTGAAATTTACTTTTTAAATGCACTTTTCCGTACGCTCCCTTTGGTGATGGTTGAGGTTCTGTTATGTTAGCTAACTCAGAGTTATACTGCAAGTAATTTTATTAAATTAATATTTTGTTCATAGTAAAATATTTTGTTTACTGATTGAAGTAGTACCTCCATTAGTAAGTTCCTGATCGCGTAATACTTTGGAGTCGGGTCTCCGGCCTCATTCAAAGGAGCATCGTAGTCATACGAGGTCGTATCTGGTCTGTAAAAGTTTTGTAACATGCCCGCACCTAAAACAAAATGATCAAAGTTTACTCAGCTTAAGTTTTTGACCCTTAAGGCCCGAAAAGTTTAAAACAAGATAAAAGCCGACTAAATACGATATGCCTATAGAAATCGCGATGCTACGCAACAATGCATTAAAAGTAGTAGTTTTGCACCAAACAGGCATTTTTGTTACACTTGTCTATGGACTATATAATTATTTTCTTGGACTATAATATAGTATGAAAGGTGTAAAATATCCACATACCGCCCATATATTCGAAGTTGGTGCCTCCGAAAAACACGTAGAAGTTGACATTGATTTTGCTTTCGATCATTTTTCGTAGGGTCCGAATGATATCGCTAGTGTCAGTGGTGGCAAATGGCCCTCCCCAGTACGTGATCCAGCCGGGGTAGAACTCGGAGTTCATCAGCGGCCCGTAAGGCATATTACTTCGCAGCGGTGCAAACATATCCGCCATGCTATTCTCAGCTGGAACGTGAAAATTTAGAGTCATTCATCGATAGGTTTTTAGATTGTTTGTTCGTATTGTTACCAAAGTTATCTAAACACTACTGGACCGTTTTTATACCACGTGAATATTATGCAGTTACTGCGAAAAATAGTATCTAAACTTAGTTGAAAAAATTATATACTTAAGTGCTTAAACTGTAAGTACCTTTGAGTGGGTTAAATTCAAACACAGATCGTAGGGGCCACGGGTTTCCCGAACCACTACTCCAAAGCAGAATAAAAACATGCTCAGTTATAAACAAGCTGATGGTTACCTTATTGGTTTGTAATAATTACTTGAATAGGTTTCTTACTTGTGCCAAAGTCTACAGTAGACAACACATCTGGAATTGCGCCACCCTTGATGAAGCTGTCATAAAAACCATCCGTAGTATATAATATCGCATTAGTGCCAACATGTCTTGACATTATGTCTCTCAGCTGAATTTTGTAGTCCATGTCTGAGCCATAACTGCCATATTCATTTTCCACCTGAAAAAGACGCAGGAAAGAAAGTCATTTGGACATGTTTATGGGAAGCAAGCTTGAAAATATAATACTTATAATATGATGTTATTAAATACTTGAATAAAAATACCAAAGTACCTGAACTAAAATTACAGGACCACCGTTGCCAAATAGAAGCGGTTCCACAATTCCAAACAACTTATCCAGCCAGATTCTAGTTTCTTCCATGAAGTCTTAAAAAAATCAATAGATAAATTAGTATGCTAGTAATTTTTATTTGCTAAATAATTACAATAATCGAAGCTACCTCTATTTTTGGAGCGCAATTCAATTTTGGGATATTTTCCGAGAAGCCAATAAGGCAATCCACCCTGAAAATTTATGCATATAAAGTAACTGTGTTATAAATATAGGCAAACTTTCTTCAATAGAAATTAACTATGCTTTCATTTTAAAGTTTTTTTATAGGTACCTAATATCTGGAACCCAATAAAATACGTTACGTTTTATTAATAATGGATGTTCCGAATCAAAAAGAAGTCATAGAATACAGTATTTTCTGTACAAAATGTCTAAGATTTGAGTAGAGCTAGTTCATGGTGTTGGTTGGCGGTTGATCGTGTGACACCATTGACACGAAAAGAAGAAGACGAAGAATGGTGTTAAGGTATAGATGTACCAGGTCCCGTTCAGCACAGATGTAGGGCCCCGGCCGCAGCAGCACGTGCAGGCCGACCTCTGCCGCCAGCCGGAGGAAGCGAGCCAGGTCGTGGTCGCCGCTGAACCTGTACTGTCTCTCTTCTGGCTCGTGGAAGCTCCACTCCACGTATCTACAAGCAGGTGCAATAATAGAACGGGATCCTAATAATTATGGGCTTCTGTTAGATATGTAGGTATCGATGTGTAGGTATGTATAAGTATTTAAAAGTAACGTCTTGTAAGGTCACGTTCTAAGTTTGTAGTTAGTTACCTACATTTGAAAAGCAAAAATGCATTTTTTGGAATTAATAATAATTTTACTGTTTAACATAAATGTTATCATGTATTGGATTTAGGTAGGTGCTAAGATAATAAAAATATTTTCCTTATTTGTTGCTTTGTTCTAGAGATGGGCCGAGTACTCGGTTCATATATAATTAAAACAACAGAGTTAATCAAAACGTACTCATATAGGAAATCTTTGACAATCTCAAGTAATAAAATCAAAATTATGCTAATGCATGCGTACTTACTGAGATAAAATTAAAAGAACAGTAGTAAAAATAATCAATATTTAAAATTTAATAAAGGTAAATTATGATGCCTTGTTTGGTGCCCTGTCCACCATTTGCCTACAATTTTTCTTCTAAATATACTTGCGTTCGTTTGTACTTGTTTACGCGTGCGAAATTGGGAATTTGATAGAAACGAGTTACTCGGCCGAGTACTCGGTTAAAAAAAAAATTGACCCGAGTAATACTCGGTACTCGTTACTCGGCAAAAATGTTACTCGGCGCATCTCTACAGTTTGTTCTAATAGTACGGGAGCTCATGAGGGGATTTCTGGATTTACTCAAGCGCCGCAGATCAACATACCGAGGGAAACCTTGTACCCGGTTAAGCACTTCCACCAGAAATGAGCCTTATACGAGTATATGTGGCCGCCCGATTAATTCAATAATTTCAAATAATTCAGTTCAACTTTATTGACAGATTACGTAAATCCCTCCAGATAATCGTCGGATTAAAAGACAGTACGTCTAGGGCATAAAGATGAAACATACATGTCTTAATCTGACGCGCTGGAGTATTCCAAAATGACTATGTTTGTTTGCACATTATAATAAAGGCTAACAAATCGTCAGATCACATTTGCACATTATAATAAAGGATAACAATCGTCTTATACAATGAGCGTTGTTTTAGGTTCACTAAACATCCCCTTAGAAAATCTGACGTGCTCGATTAAATGTTTTTTTTCATTTTCAACCCTTACGTACGACCACTTCCATCATGGAAATCATCAGATTAACGAACGTACATGTTTTAAAAATACGTAGGACATGGATGATATCAATATCTGACACGCCCGAGAATGTTCATGCAAAAGGTTTTTTTTAACATTTTTCAAAATCAATAGCCGCTTCCCCCGTCGATGAAATGGTATAAGTATGTTATATAGTTAATATTTTATTCTTTTTGTCATATAAGTTTTGCAACCCAATAGGTATCTATAACGCTCGAGTAAATCCAGATTTATCTTTGTGGGCTCCCCTACCATAACGCCGAAAAACATTGAAGAACAGTAAAAGTACTTACGTTGAAACTGAGTTCAAACCCGCGGCTTTTAGTTTTTGTAGTCGGTCCCTCCAGTACTCTGCGGGTAATCTGAAGTAATGCAGTGATCCTGATATGATGTGCAAGTTCTGTCCATCAAGCTTGAAATTATTGCCTTGGATGGAGATGGTGTGCTTTGTCATCTACGGAAACAATTGTACGTTGATTTTGCAAAGCATAAGAAGAATGAAACGACGAATGTTTCATGCCAAATATTACATTTTAACTAACGACAAAATGCTTTTTGGCGCTTAAGTACACAGATCTTGACTTAAATACCTATAAGTCGTACCTATATTAAACAGCATATTAATTGGTAAATCGCATTTAACAATGGTATATTGGTAATGGTATATCTACTGACAAAACTTGGTCAAAACTACATTTTATCATTAAAATTAGGTATCTACAGTTTAAGCAGTTTTCCCGTTTGATATTGGTTTCTATTTATAGTTAACTTACAAATAAAATTATTGTTTTCTTCGTTAATGATGTTTTGATTGTTGGTTTTTATTACAATACATAACTTGGGAAGTGGATCTTATTTTCTCATGTGAGTGGTTAAGTAACTTGTAAAAATAAACAGGTTATTAATAAACATGTAAATCGTCTCGACTTCTAAAATCTAGAAGTAATTGTTTAATTTGTCAATGAACTTATTCCCGTATTGTATTTATTTTAACAAATAATTAAATTTAAAGAATATACTTAGAACGCTGGTACTTTAAAAATAGTCAACAAAAAAATACAGAAGTTATGGTAATAATAGGTATACCTATACCTATTCCGGGTACCTATTATCAAAGAAGATACAAGTGTATTATATCAAAATTATATCAGTCTGTATTATTGTACTTATATGTATAGAATTATATTAACGGTCTTCCAAATAATAACGTTAAATACTTATTATGTATTAATCCTTAAACATTTAAATAATCTAACTTAAAATAAAGAAACATACCTACGTTTATTTGCGATTTAATTATTTATTTATTTCAACTAGCCATTGCATTGCCAATTATTATTGCATAATAACCTATATTTTAATTGAGCCAGTATTGCCTACTTCTAGTTATTGTTACAGTTAACAATGAATAAGCTCAGAAGAACAGCTCCGCAGGAGCTCTATTCGAGTCAAAAAACTAATAAAACAAATCACACAAAAAAGGGTTTCATATCGTATAGTTAAAAAATACTTTTGAGTGCCCATTTGTACTTTGAAAGAACTAATTTTCAAACATTTTATTCGTTCAAATATGCTAGCAGCTGGTGATAGAAAACAAAAAAATAAATAAACGTCAACATTGAAGAAAGCTCCGTGGTCAAAAATTTCAACTCAGATATAACTTTGAAAAGCGTACCGTTTAAAAAGACTTTTATCGCTCCTGCCAAGTGCTGAAAAGATTAAATTACGAAATCGTTGCTTCCTAGTGTTTTTAGAACTGATGATTTTAATTTATTTATATGCTTATGAGTGCTTAGGGACGTCGTTTAACTTTAAAGAAACTCACATTAAAGTAAGAGTATATCCAGCTTGTTTCCAAGCCACATAATGAGTGAATGTGTGCGTCACCACGAAATGTGCAGGTTAATCAGAGACACACCCAATTTATGTAATTTATAAATTTACCGAGCTTGGTGGTGCCACTGCACTAACGTACTGCATCCAGAAGCGCCAGTACCAAATCATTTTTGAGTGTTTTACCTTTGAGCTGCGAGCGTTAGAGGAAGGAAGTTCGGCTAACACCGTGTAGCCCAGCAAACAGAAACATGCTCCTATTAGGTGAAAGAACTTCATTGTGGCCCTGTCAAAAAATATTATTTTTGTTAGTAAATACTTACCTTATCAAAATATTAAGAATACAATATAGTAGTAGGTACTAGCGACCCGCCCACGCTCCGCAATGGTGGAATTTTGGCCGACTTGTTCACAAAAGTTTGAATTTTGGGGAACTTAAAAAAACTTTTTCTGATTCTACTTTATTTACAAAAAATGAAAAAAATAACCAAAAGATTCTGAAAACCGCATTAAAATACGGCGACTGGTTTCGAAGGAGTTAGCGGACAAACACAGAATTAGCGACTTGGATATATACTACGAGTATGTTGTTTGATTGGCGCTAGGTTTGTAAAACACTAGGTACTGCATGTTTTTCTTAATTAAAGTTTCAAGTTAAGTGTCATGTTCTATACAGGGTCTGTCGTAATGAATGGATAACCCGTTACCTACAGTGATCCGGATGTGAGGCTATAAGAAAATGGTGTCTTCTTGCCAGGGTTGTCAACCATAAGAAAATGACGTAGACTTTTAGACTTTTTTATAAATTTCGCTATTTTTTTCATTTATTCCGTTGCCATTTCTTCAAATTTTGATGTATTTGTATAATTCTTTTAGTATTATACTGCTGAAGACGTCTATTATGTAATTTAAATACAATTTTAGGTGTTATTCACGTTGAACATTATCAAAATACTCATTTTAAGAAAAATATTTCCATTTTTTTTTCTTTATGTCAACTTTTGACCATCTCCTGTGGAAAAAAAAAGTATGACGTTATAGCTGCCCATGATCTCAATAAATTGTCTAGTATGTGTAGATTCTTAAAAGGATAACGATGTGTACTTTACAAGCAACATTAAGTTACAGGAGCGAGAACACTAATCAAGGTCGGAATTTTTATTTTTCATGTTATGTTATAAATGGTTGTAAAACTTCGTCATAATGATTTTATTCTATCAAGATACTTTGTGCAAACACTATCGGGCCACTAATAGGATATTCAGAAGAAAACCCGGTTGTTTTTGGGAAAAAAATAACATTACTTTACGATAATAATGTAATGAAAATGTACAAATGAAAATTGTTGTGCTCTAATAGTTACATGCGACAAACATGTTGCGACAAGTTTATTCGAAATTAAAACGGATTTTAAAAATCGAACAAGACCGCATTACAGAGAAAAGGGTACTTATCACATCAGTGTGATTTTGACCATCACATGTCCTTTTGTTCACATTGGCCCCGATTCTGAAAACACTCTCTAAACTAAACTAAAACTATCGCTGTCACTTACACATCAATAAGACAGAGACAGGTAATAATTTTAATCCTGTCAAACTAAAATGTACGTGCAATATGACAAGGCGAAGGCAATTTTAGGCTAGTCCTCAGCGCATTTCATTCAATTTCACAATGATGTGGACTAAATTTAGTGAGACCAATGTACCTGTCTTGTTCTAATACGAAGCATGAGAAAGTGACAGCGATATTTTTAAGTTAGTTTTACTCTCTGTTTTGAGAATCGGGGCCACTATTTTCGTCAATTTGTTACTGCTTTCTAATATTTGACTATGATTTTCCTTGTGATTTGGCCTTGATAACGTGGTGATACTGATGACTTTGCTCACATTTACGGACATTGTGTTGTGCTATCGATTGAACTTGTTGTTTTGGAAAAGTTTTTGTGTAGTTTGTGTATCATGCCGCAACAGTACACGCCGGCCGAATACGCGAACATGCATTACATTTACGGTGTATGTAATGGCAGCACCAATAGAGCTGCTAGTGTTTATCCTGATTACCGTGTGTTTATTAGAGTGCACAATGCATTTATGGAAGGACGATTTCCTTCTAATTTTTTCCACTTTTCTCTGTAATGCGGTCTTTGTTCGATTTTTAAAATCCGTTTCAATTTCGAATAAACTTGTCGCAACATGTTTGTCGCATGTAACTATTAGAGCACAACAATTTTCATTTGTACATTTTCATTACATTATTATCGTGAAGTAATGTTATTTTTTTCCCAAAGACAACCGGGTTTTCTTCTTCTGAATATCCTATTAGTGGCCCGATAGTGTTTGTGCAAAGTATCTTGATAGAATAAAATCATTATGACGAAGTTTTACAACCATTTATAACATAACATGAAAAATAAAAATTCCGACCTTGATTAGTGTTCTCGCTCCTGTAACTTAATGTTGCTTGTAAAGTACACATCGTTATACCTTTTTAGAATCTACACATACTAGACAATTTATTGAGATCATGGGCAGCTATAACGTCATACTTTTTTTTTCCACAGGAGATGATCAAAAGTTGACCTAATGAAAAAAAATTGGAAATATTTTTCTTAAAATGAGTATTTTGATAATGTTCAACGTGAATAACACCTAAAATTGTATTTAAATTACATAATAGACGTCTTCAGCAGTATAATACTAAAAGAATTTTACAAATACATCAAAATTTGAAGAAATGGCAACGGAATAAATGAAAAAAATAGCGAAATTAAAAAAAAGTCTAAAAGTCTACGCCATTTTCTTATGGTTGACAACCCTGGCAAGAAGACACCATTTTCTTATAGCCTCACATCCGGATCAACTGTAGGTAACGGGTTATCCATTCATTACGACAGACCCTGTATAATAAACCGCCTCAAAAACTAATTATTTAATTGGGTGATGCAATCATATGAAAAAAAAAATTTTTTATTCGATGTGTACGTTAGATTATAATTAAAACGTAAACGTCTTATGATCAGCAAGAAAACCCCGTACGATAAAAAAGTGAACATAAGAAAGGTTTGGAAATTATATATACCTATACATAATGGTAAAATTTATGGTAAAAAGCAGAAGTTCTTTTTATGGTTTTCGGGAATATTTTGTATCTACCACCGATTGGAACAATAAGAACTAAGTCGACCATTTCGCTAAAACTTAATTATTTTTACCACCGAAACACATAATTTACAACAATAAAGTAATAGCAAACTCAAAAGAATTCACAATATATCTAGAAAACTACATTAATTACCGATTTCGACGATCTTAGGATTACGATAATCTTATGTGTTATTTTAAGTAAAAAAAAACAAATTGGCAGTTCAATTAGAATAATATACGTTATATATTAAATTAATGTTTAAGTACATTAGTTTACAGAACATGTTACCCATGCATTAAATAAAAAGCACATTCAAAATATGCTGTGGGAAGTATTTATCCTTTTATTTGTGAAGAGGTTATTGTATCTTATTTTTTTCTTAACCATAAACTACTTTAATAAAACTAGTTTTATGAGTTGAACAAAGAAAAAACTACGGAAGTTATAGCTTTTGCAAGAAATAATTACTTGTCTGAGAATCTTCCTGTAATTTAATTAAACAATTCAAATTAATTATTCCAATGTAAGTTAAGCCGGGTGGTGCTGTCTGGGTTTAATATGCAAATGTGTGCTCACCATGTTGGTGACCTCTGCTACTGACCTGCGTTCGAGTCTTGGTCGTTGGTATGCGCGTGCGCTGCTTCCCACACGTCCAGTCGCGCCAGCACTCCCGGCCACACTCCACACTCGACACTCGCTCACCGATCTCACACTAAAAACTATTAGCAAACAAAGGTTTGTACCTACTTGATAACACATCACAGGTTGTTCGTTAATAAGTAACACAAATTGGACACATTGCTGTCCTAATTACTGTTTAATTCGTTGAACAACATTTTAAATAGTAGGTCTGTAAGGTAATTAGTACAAAAAAGAAGCTTTGTAATATATTTCACAAAGAAACGAATTAACGAAACAATTAATAAAAATTAGAATCTTCGCCAAAAAAAATATTTATACATTGTCATTAACAACCGATTTTCCGTATTGTTTGGAGTATATACAAGTTTTGGGTCGAAATCCACTTAAAAAAATAACATACATATTTAAGTACCTACATATCTACTTGAATTTTGAACTGCCCGAAGAATTATTAACAGCGAACGTAGCGAGACTGTTATTGAACGTTGCGAGTGCTTATTATTATTAATCTCTAAACACATTTTCAGTCAACATGCAGTTGGTAAATCATACGATAGCTCTCTATCGGTACAGTAGGTTTTGATTAATTAATTATTGCTCTTAAAAACAACTCATTAGCGATGGACATTCGGAAAGCGGCACTTTGAATATTATTTATTTAAGTAACAACAAAACTAAATACAATAACATTTTACCCTGCAGCCTATGATAGTTTACATAGGTAGCTGTTTTACTTTGTAACACTATACGATATTTATGCCTTGAAGCTATGCTCTTATACATATTAGATACTAGTATGTATAAGAGCATAGCAAAATTTTAAGTTTCAGATTTCAGTAGTTTCGGCGTTGCGTTGATATATAAAAGTCAGTCAGTCAGGTTTGCCTTTTAGAAGTTTGCCTTTAGATAGTTCAATACAATCCTCAAAATGGTTTCAAAAATCACAAACGAAGAGGAAAAACATGTTTGCAACAGTTAACTATACAAATTACTAAGTAGTAGACTGTAATGAAACGTGTGTACGACTTATTTCCAACAAAGAAAATAATCTGTTAAAACATTATTTTGGAAACATAGTATACCTATGTACTTGAGTTACTTGAGTTACCGGGTACATAAAATATTACAAGCTTGCATCGTTTAGGGCCATACCTACAGTGTGGGAATTCGTTTATTTAACTTACAAGCAGGACCCCACGCCTTCGTCTGCGATAAAAGTAATCTTAAATTTCCCGTGAAAATGAGACTTATGCTCAATACTGCGGTAAAAGTTGCCAACTTCATCCCAGGCTGTTGAACTAGGTATGTGAATTCCAAAATTCTTTAAAATTGGTTCAGCAGGACAGCCATACACATTTTATTTTTATTTTATTTATTTTTTTATTTTATTTATTTACAAAATCCACAGCCCTTAATGTATATTGAGTAATGATAAGTTGTATTATGTAGGTAAAATAGAAATTGGCCTAAAATAAGAGGGGTCTGTAGTACAACCCGATTTAAACAAAGGAATGACTTTACTGTGCTTCATCAAGATTTCATTAATTAGTAAGGAGTAAGGAAAACAACAAACGAAACTACATTCAAAATAAGTCGTAAAGCTAGTCAAGCTAGTTTTTTATTCAAATATCCAATAACAAAAAATATATAATTCGATATTGATGAAAATCTAGAACTCATTCTATTTATTTTCGTTGTACCTCGGCATAAAACCATTTTCAATAAACAGCTCTAGAATCTCTCCCAAAATGTTTTTCTACCTGATTTTCACCATTTTAGGCGATGAGTTTCGTTAAAATAAGAATCACGCCTTCCATCAACACTGCTAAAGAATATTTATGCAAAATTTGAAATAGATTGGACGAAGGAATCACATTGTCACATACAAAATTTGCCCCACTTTTTAATCCCCTTATGGTGCGAATATTGGAAAATCCGTCTTATCGGATGCCCACGTCATACAAGGAACACATCCTCCAAATTTCAGGTCTCTACGATGAGCGGTTCAGGCTGTGCGTTGATCCATAAGTCATTCAGGACAAAGGATTTTATATAGTAGAAGATTACAGAGTCCTATGTTATTCATGTATGTAAGAGCCATCATATGTTTATTTATTTAAAGCTTTCAGTGAAATTATTGTGCAGTTCTTCTGGAATAGAAATGACATAGAAAATGCCAAAAATCATACAGCTGCCAATGTTTTCTGGTTTGTTGTACATTTTTAAATAGTTTTGTTTTTCTTACTTTTATTGATAACGTTATTATTACATAGTATAAATCCAAATCGCTAATCGTGTCTGTTTGTATGTTTCACTGCTATCTCCTCCAAAACCACGAAACAGATTTAAATTCGGTTTTAGCTATCTTTTAGGGAATTTATTCACTTAATTTGTAAATATTTAAAAAAAGTATTTGGATGTTAGCTAAAATTGAAAGTTTCGCGAACAAGTCGGCCAAAATGACACCACTGCGAAGCGTGGGCGGGTCACTAGTAAGTATATTATAAAACACAAGTAGCCATAACTGCTGACATTGTTAATCATAGGTCCTGCAGGTATAAATATTAAAAGAATAAAATAAATAACAGGTTCTCCTAAGTAATATAAAAAAATAATATATTTTAAACACACCCTGTATAAATTGGAGTACGTAATATTGATAATGTGTAATGACAACAATAATGTTCCGTGGTGCCACATGGCCCATCGCACAGTATGCTAAGGACAGGCCGCCGACCGTGCCGTTTGCACTAGATTTTCACACTATCACCTACATTACTATAATACTGACAAATAACACCCTTGCATTAATGGAATGGAAAGCTTTGTATTGTTACGCTTGTTAACTGATGTCTAAAGTTGATATAGATGATGGCAGAAGTAAGGTACTTACTTTATTTTTAATGTTCTTCTCAATCTTCTGAAAAACATAACTTCTACATAATAAACTTTCCTTTTTTCTAAATTTTATAAGTTATTTTAATACTGAATAGAAAATATACCTACTTTTACAAATTAAACTTGTTTAAAATTTCTTGGAAGCAAAAGAAATAGGTGTGCCGATATGATGATAGTTGTACATCGCAGGCAATGTTTATATGGAGAGCTCAGTGTCAAAGTAGGCCGGGGCGGGTTGACCCAGCTTGCGGCGGCGTCGAAAGCGACATCGGTAATGACAGCGGCGGGAGGGCTGGCGAGCGCGGCGCCGCGACAGTGCGCGCGCACCTCGCCATGCGCACACGCCGGTCACATGGCGCGTCGCCTGGCGCTGCTCGCGATGCTGGCCGTCGCCGCCGCCGCCGTCCCGCGCCCGCAGGACTCCTCCTACTCGGACTCCAGCGTCTCCTACCCGTTCTGGGACGACTACGATGACCCCCGCCTCCCCTCCACCTCCGCCAGACCACCAACGCGCAAAACAACCAGAAAAGTGTTTAAAAACAAAAATCCAAAAGTGAACGTTACTACGGGAAATACCAAATCTAAGGATAAGAAAAATGTTATAAAGACTACCAATATTAAAATAGAGAGTCATACGAACTTTATTGATACCGAAAGGCCTGTGCCTTTGAAACCTAAGCCTAGTGTATGGAGTGTGTCGCAGCCCGTTATGGGGGTTGACGGGCATTACGTGTGGGTTGACGGGCCGGGGTGGGAGCGGCCGATGGGAGGCAGCCCTCCGTTGCCGCCGCACCCTCCGCGCCCCCCGCGCCCCCCGCCCACCGCCGCACCCCGACCCCGCTCTACTACCCGCCGAGCAACCCCCACGACCAAGCGTCGTAAAGTACAATCTTCGACCACGCGCCGAACTACCCCAATCCCCAAACGGCGCACAACAGCTAAACCTAAATTGCCTCCACTAAAAACAAAAACGACTTGTGCGCCAAAAAAAACTGGATTTGTTTCATCGCTTTTTCATACTAAAACAAAGAAAGGTCCAAAGAAGAAACCATCGCAGAATGGTTGGTTTTCAGGTAATTATAACTTTAATTTAGTGTTTTCTTCTGCAGAAATAACTATTTAAGTCAAATGCAGTTGTAGCGGTTTCCTTTCGCAGTAATAAGTTACTAGGTGACATGATTCGACATAAATGACGCTGCGGTTTGCAATCTTAAATTATATCATGTTTCTATGCATTCTATCACTGAACCAATGGATGTAAATTACACGAAAGTTTACTTTTTCTTGTACCAGAAGTTAGTTATCTAAAATTCTAGAATATATTATTTTAGTGGCATTATTTTAAAAAAGCCAATTGTCGTCTTTGGTTCTTTCTACTGAAAACTTTTAGGACTTCCATCGAAACTACAACATAATAAACTACTTTCGCCGTCACTTTCGGAAAAAAACATAAATGCCGTAAAGTGCGGCTACTACCACATTTAAATATGTTCTATCATTAGTAGTGAAAATTTGAGTGAGATTTTTTTTATGTCGGCACTTTCAAATATACTCACGGTTTCAAATAGTCCCACTTTATGGTAAACATTTGACCTCACCTAAGGTATGATTATATTGCAATCATCATTACTCTTCCAAAATAAGTACATTTTAAATATATTTAGAAATACCATATTATTAGGAATACACAAGTTATAGGGTGGTTTGACCTAAAAATAAGGTAAGTACCCAGTGTATTTAAATGACAATGTTAGGTACTAGGTAATAATTTATTTACCATTATTGTTATTCATTACAACTTTCAATATCTATAAAACCAAAATCAGAAAGTAGGAAGGGCTGTTACTTCAGAATGTCACTAATAATCTAATTAATATTTTGCGATCAACAAAAACGTTTTCTAATACCACGAAACTTTTTAAATCAAACTCGTAATTAAGAGCATTCAAAACAAGCATTACTTTTCCAGAAAATACCTACAATAAAAGTTATTTGCATAAGGTTTATTTTATTACACAATAAAACTCGTTGAAGTCTTTTGTATGGAAAAGTAAGTTATGGTCGAATACATTTAATTTATTTCGTATAAATTTATATAGCGGGTCTCTGCCTTGACATGACCTAACGTAGGGTATACATAGTATTATATGTATGTGCAATATGCAGGTGAAGTAAGTAAGCCAAGACAACGGTAAGCATGAATCCTTAAAAGGAAGTGAAAATTGAAACTTATTCATATATTTTTTATGTTATTCGCTAGACAAATTTAATCCCTACTAATATTATAAATGCGAAAGTAACTCTGTCTGTCTGTCTGTCTGTCTGTCTGTCTGTCTGTCTGTCTGTCTGTTACGCTTTCACGCCTAAACCACTGAACCGATTTTGTTGAAATTTGGTATGAAGAAAGAACTGAACTTGGGAAAGGACATAGGGTACTTTTTACCGCGGGAAAACTTCTTATTCCCACGGGAAACCGACTTCCACGCGAACGGAGTCTCGAGCGGCCACTAGTTGTGTATATTCTAAAGATTTTGTTTAAAGAACTTGCCCCATACACATCAGTGCAACTTGTAACAACCGACTTTGTAGCTAAAGCAATTTTCTTAATAAATATGTATATAACCATGTATACAATATGATACAGATAATAAAGAAATACCAATGTATATGTGTATGTATAATTTATATGGTTGGAATTACTTATGATTTCGAATGTCTCTACAAATTGTGTTGCTTGAACCACATTGACATATGATAAGCTAATTTAACACGGCTAATAAAGCAATGTTTACCGACGTGACATTCCAACAGTAACAACCAAGACTAACCTGCTTTTAACTTAACCAGTTGAAATAAAAAGAGCTGTAAGACCAGGCCGATGGATCAAAGATGATTCACGCGCAATATCACAAAAACTTTCGTACAAGAGTGTATGTACATTAAAAGATGGCACGAAGTTTTGTGTCTCTGCCTATACCTACTTAAAATACGTTTGAGGACACCACACCATATAAGTAGGTAGTTGTTTAAATATAAAACCGGTATAGTATACTAGTAGAACTGTATATTAGTGGTAAGTTTTTTATGTTTTTATTAATTATGTTTTTAATTAAAAACGAATGAAAACATGTAACTTAACTACCCGCGGCATTTACTTGTAACACATCAACTGATAGTACCTACCTACTTTGTTTGCACCTAGCAACTTGCATAATTAGAAATTCGAGTTGTCCCTTTCCAGTTTCTTGCATCCGCTTATGCCTGCGAGGTTTTTCCCACAGTGTACCTATTAAATAGCGTAGCTTCCGGTCGCTATTACGGGTGATTGGTCCGTAAATGTAGAAAATAATCCGCGCGCACGCGCCACCATTAACCACTACGATCTTGCGATGCAGTTCTTACGAAGTTATGTCCCACTTATACCTGCAACGATCTTGTAAAGTTTCTCTGCTTGAATATTAAAACATATACGATTATCTTTTCAATATAGCTTGTAAGTTACGTATACAATTTTACAGGTATTTTTTCAAAGATGTACACCTGGATGTTCAAAGGCCCATGGTTCGGTGGTTGGTTCAGTCAGCCAGAAAAGAGAAAAACAACAACAACGACGACAACGACGACCACAACACCTGCTCCGACGCAACCGTCCAGTAGTTGGTTCCAAAACTTCCTGGAGTCAGAAGAAAATGATGTTACTTACACTTCAAACGATGCTAGCAGTGAGTTGACATAAATAGACTAAATTTAATAAGTTAAATAAATTGAATCAATGTATTTATTCATACATAAAATATGTTTCCCTTTAGCTAAGAAATCTATGAAAAAATCAATAAAGAAAAACTATAAAGGCTATCAATTGTTACGAGCATACCCCGACGCACCTTGGAAAGTTCACGAAATGCTTGAACTTAAAGAAGAAGGCGAGGGATCAGGTCTCATGTGGTGGACTGCTCCCTCCATGAACGGCTCCACTGATCTCCTGGTTCCACCAGACTTGCTGGCTGACGTCAAAGATAACATGAAGTCATCCAAGGTTGATTTTGATGTTATCATTTGGGATTTACAGGTAAAATAATTAACCTTCTTTGTTGAATTAACGCATAAGTAATTATAAAAGTACAGACACATTAAATGTATGCCCCTTTTAATTTACTTAGAAAGCGATAATGTATGAAAATCCCCGTTTATCGAAAAAACAACGGATCGAGTTAGAACACTTACGCGGTCACCCCATGACTTGGAGGCGTTACCATCGCTATGCAGACATCCTGCGCTACCTCGAGTACTTGCAGCATTCGTATGCAGACCTGGTAGAACTGATACCCCTCGGACGCTCTTCAGAAGGACTGCCCTTAGTAGCTGTAAAGGTGAGATTAACTTATTCTTTTAAATATAATTTGTATTGTATCATCCGACATTGATTTTAATTAAAGATCTTTTTAGATTTCAATGTCAATGAACGAAACTATGGATAAAGACAAAGGCTCTAAAAAAAAGTGGAAGCTGCGTTCGCAAATGAAACCAGCTGTGTGGGTTGACGGTGGGGCTCATGCGCGAGAGTGGATCGCGCCCGCCGTCGCCACGTGGATTATACAAGCACTCGTTGAAGGTGAAAAGGGATTAGGTGAGTGTAACTCATGACTTTAATATTTTCAAAGACTCCAAAGTCCTTATAGTCGACAGTTATAAGTTAAACAAGTATTAGGAACTAATAATTAAAATGCTAACATTAATAAAAAAAATAAGGTGCCGATTTCGAAGTGCTAAAGCAGGCGGACTTCTATATCCTGCCGCTGCTGAACCCTGACGGCTACGAGCACACACACACACACGATAGACTCTGGAAGAAAACTCGCTCCCGACCCGGCGACAACGATGACTATTTCACCGGATGGTCAGTAAACTATGGGATAATGGATATCAGAAAGTACGCAGTAAAACTTTAAAGACAGCAGTTCAAATGTCACCATTATCATATAGATAAGATCTTATACATAAACGTTGACCAACTTATTTATTTTCAAATATACAGCTATAATAGCTGGTGCGTGTGTCGGTACATATACGAGTATATGTAAGTACCTCTATAGGTAATGCAGACAGCACAACAGATTTTTTTTGAATTTGTTTATACCGAAAAATTTCGTAGTTCTTGCTGACTTAAAATATTTTGTTTAATACTTGATATAAAACTACAAATATATTCAAAAATTTCGCAGGTTCTTTAATGCTTTAAACCTAAAAGTAGGCGGAAAGGCACAGTTAATGTGTTACTTTTCTATTGACACGTACAAAACCTTTTTAAACAAATATTTCTACTTATATGGGTTTGTTTCCATTACCTATTCAGATAAAATAGCCAAAACTAAACATTTGTTTCCTGTAACAAGATTTTTTTTAAGGAAGTAACAGTCTAAAATACTCCATTGACTGGATGAAGACATCAAACGGTCTCATTAGTACCTACCTATCTCGTTAATGGCGCTGACAATTTTCCTTTGCACTTTTTGCTGTAATTTAATGTTCAGTAAAATTACTTATTAAAGGAGTAGATACATATTAGGTATATATGTCTACTTATCTCTGTTGCTACTTACAAGCTTGAGTTTAATGATGTGCACATGTATTGTACTGTCTGTCAAAAAAAAACCCCATGCCCATGAGGCAAATTACATAAATTATTCTTCTAAAAACTAGATCGTGTGATCGTAAGTTTGAAACCAAATAAAAAACGACTTTTCCTGCCACTAACAAGTCTAACGAGAGTGATGGTGGTTCCAAGCTAGTTTTTAAATCGATTTCATCTTAAATTCCAAGGTTCCCCTGGAATTGGGGTCAAACGGAGTGTATCGGAGTCGATGCGGATCGTAACTGGGACTACCACTGGGGCGAGAAGGATTCGTCCAAGGACATGTGTGAAGACAACTACGCCGGCCCCCACCCCTTCAGCGAACCGGAAACCAGGGCCGTGTCCGAATTCCTAGCCGAAAATCGCGGCCAAATTAAGGTAGAAGAAAATAACACTTTAAATTGATTTTATAGGCTTATAAAATGGATTTTGGATAATAAAATAAATTAGAAATTTAAAAGTGCCGCACAATAAAAGTTGTTCAAATAAACATTTAATTAAGATTTGATTGTTTTATGACGAGGTTTTGGGCCCGCTATTCTACTGAACTGTTTGATTGGTATGGTAAAAATTGACCACAGCGGCGGTCTCTTGTTCAAGTACTTAATTCAACAAATTAGTCCAACTCTAGCTACCTGTAGGTTGTACCGTACCAGCCAACGAATGATTATGGCGGTCGGTCTAATTGCTTGCATGCTAGCTTGACGACTCACGTACGCGACAGTAACTTCGTGGGATTAGTTTTCACTACTAACAAGTTTTTAAAGACATAAACAAGTCAAGAAATTATTATAAATATACGGAGATACCGACAAATCTGCCTTCACATCATTAAATTTATGGCACTTTAAATTACAGTCAAAACCGCACATTTATTGTGGCAAATTGTGACAGACCTCATAAGTTATCTTCAACTTTCATAGTAATTGCTACGACACTTTCGATTTAAAGTGCCCTCTAATTTAACTTTCGTTTTACCTAATATCAAACGAACGGGTCCTTTGAACAAAAAGTCATTTCTCCGTGACTGATAGATTATTTACTTTTATTGCAGGCGTCGCAAGAAATACTTCTACCTAATACATCATTAGTATCTTTAATAAGCAGGTACATCAGTATATGATGTTATTATGGTGTTCTCTGGCACGTGTTAAAATAATAGTTTTGAAGATATCTCTTTTCGAACCCCAAGGGAGAAAGTTATAGGTATTGATTTATGATCTTTACGTGCGGAAGATTATCATAATTATTTAAACTCCGGCCTAATTTTCTTTCATGTTTCAAAACAAGATTGTACCCGTACGTTTGTATGTATCTTATGCACTATTTTTATTGGTAGGTACTAAGAAATGGATTTTTCTACGGTTTTCACTGTCATTAAGTTATGTTTTTAATAAAACAAAACTCTCGCTTGTTATTAACGCGGTTAACAAGCGCAGTAGGTAATTATGTGTCATAAAAAATAAATAAATACACAGTGGTACAATTTCTTTTTTATAATAAATAGAGATATGTATTATTAATTAAATTAGTCTTCCTAAAATAGCTTTTAAATCAATGATGATTAAAAAATCCGCGTACCTATTTACACCATCGTTCCTAGAATGGTCCATGCAGCACATGGGATTACTTGTGATTAAACTTTTTCAACATAAATAATTTACAAAGCATAGATTGACAAGGTCTTCACGCGACTAGTGACTCGGAGCTCGGAGCAGACGTACTTGTAAAATGCGGGATTAAATAGATACTTTGACGGCATCCCGAATAATATTAGTTTTTCTCAAATAGAATATCAAGTTAAATAATTCAGAAGCTTTTATTTGCTGGTAATGTATCATATAGTAGATAGATACTTGCTTTATCTGCGATATTTCATAAACAAAATCATTCAATAAACCGATAAAACTGGCTACAAAAATTTTTTTAATTAAAAAAAATCTAGACATTTTATTCGCAAACCTAGTATTCCTCTTTCTATTACTACGTTTTAATAAAATACCTAACCAATTTTACTTAATTTTGTTTTTATTCAATTACTTAGTTGTCAGGAATATATAACTTGTATAAAAATAACAAATATACTCAATTTTTTTCTTGCAATTAGGTGTACATAACTCTCCACGCGTACTCACAAGCATGGCTGGTTCCAAGTTCGCATGCGCAGGCGCCGTTTTCTGACGACGGCGTTCTAATGGAGATGAGCAAGTTAGCGACCGCTGCCCTGGCTGATATGTACGGAACCAAGTATCAGGTAATAATAAAACTCATTAAATAATGTTTCTAATAAGAGTAACCATTATGCCTCTTTGAAAAGGGAGCATAGCCCTTGCATCTGTTTTACATAGAAATAGACACAAACATTTTTGCTTGCCTCAGTTCATCGTATCAAAAAAAATTCAAAACTATCAGTTACTTATCTAAATTTTTCAGGTAGGATCGGTTTCGGACATAAGACAACCTGCTTCAGGTATGGCCCACGACTGGGCCAAGGCACGAGCTGGCATCAAGTTTTCTTACCACGTGGACCTTCGTGATTCATTTGGACCATACGGCTTCCTCCTACCTGGATCTCAAATAGTATCTACAGCTCGTGAAACCTGGCAAGCAATAAAAGCCATTGTCGACAATTTAGGTCCAGGATAAAATAATGTAAAAGCTTTAGTAAGATTTTATAGTCAAATGTAGAGCTTGATGAAGACGCTTTTGTTATAAACAAGCATCACTTAGAAGGTCAGGAAGTCTGTAGTTCCCTTCTTCTACAGAGCGATGTGGAGAATAAGGAGCAACTATTATATAATTTTATGTTAAACAAAATGTAAATTTTAATTAAGAATCGTTGCTTGATTTTAGTTAATATCCTGTAGTAGATGTAGATTTAGGTTTATAAAATGTAGATAGTTTTGAGAATAAAAGGTGTTCAAAAATTATTATTTTTTTACTAATAAAATACACACATCAACATCGTCTAGGGATATTTTGAATTTACTTTGTTTACTCAAAATTTATTAAAAATAACATACAACATGTATATATTTTTATGAAGCTCATTTATCAGGCTACATTAACAAAATAAAATAAATCATTTTTTTTTGCGTAAAAGTGTTTTTTTTTAATAAAGAAAAAAGTGAAAAAAATGTAAAAGTAACAATGAATGTGTTTCTCAAGGAAAAGTGAAAAATAATCAGAAATTATTCAGATTTGAACGGTATTGTGAAAAATCAGTATTCAGTAAAACCATCCACGACGTTAAAAACGGTCCTACAACGTTTTTTATGCTTTGGATTAAGTTATCCAAGTCAGGCTGCGGTATATTGTCCCAGGTCCGGCTAAGTTGCAAAAAAAGATGTTTTTTCGTCGCAATGTTTGTAGCGAAGTTCCTTAAAGCTCTTTTTTAGAGCATATCCTACGCGTATTTAATGGGGTTTAGGTCAGGCGACTGAGTGGGCCAGCCTAGGACCCATACGTCGTGCTCCTGCAAGCAGCTCGTCGCCACTCTCGCTGTGTGCGGACGGGCTTTGTCGTTCATCAGCGTGAATTCTTGGCCCATTTGCAGTTTGTCGGGGTAGATTATTGGTTCTAGCATCTCGTTACAATATTTTTCAGCTGACATGGTGTTTCTGATCCAAACGGGGTCTGATCTTCCACCAACACGAATTTTCGCCCAAACCTTAATTGTCCCGCCGTGGTATGGAAGGACTTCCTGTGGGTGTCGCAGACGGCACTCACCACCAGGAACTCGCTAAACACGTACTCTACGTGTATCAGGATGGAAACCGAACCGTGAGCCATCGGTAAACAGCAATATGAACCACTGGTTATCTTCCCGGAGCAAATGTTCACGAACCCACTCTAGCCGTCGTCCACGATTTTCTCGGCGTAGTGCTGGAGTACGAAGCGGTCTGCGAGCATGAAGATTAGCTTCATGCAGCCTTCTCCTCACAGTTTCATCACTCACAAGCAACTGGTGCTCTGACTGGAGCCTCTGAACCAACTGCATGGCCGTAAAATTTGGTTGCGGTCTCGCGGCAACTTGCAAATTTCGGTCTTGTCGTTGAGTGGTTAAGTGTTTCCCGCCTGGGTGTCTTTCAGCCATCTCACGGAGAGCACGATAACATGACCATAACCTTCATATCACGTTTTGTCTTGTTACCATCTCCTCAGCAATATTCCGTTGAGTAGCCCCAGTTTGGAGCATGCCTACTGCCCGTAACATTTCTTTCCTCGTTCAATAGCCCCGCTGCATAATGCACACAATATTCGAATTTTTCCATAAATAAAAATTCTTATTATGTGCCTAATTTATTTGAAACCTTACAAGTGAGATTTGACGTTATTATTTTCCGTCTTTAGTCGCTCATTTGACTCGGCACGTGTTGTTGTCCACTTCCAACCTGCAGTAGGGCGACCGGTATTTAAGTCGGACCGGTGGCTCTAGAGCTTCAGTTGCATCTCTCACCATGCAGAACTAATTTAGGTTTCAAATAAATTAGGCACATAATAAGAATTTTTATTTATTGAAAAATTCGAATATTATGCGGCCTGAATTTATTTGAAACCTTACAAGTGAGAGATTTGTTTATTATCGCATGGTGGAAGTAGCGACAACGCCAACTGTGATGGAATGAAATAAATCATGTTGTAATAATTATAATTTTTATTGGGTACGAATCTACAAATCAATCTAATGGATTAAAACATGATGCTACAGATGGTATATTTCGATGAGACTATTCTATGGGTTTATTGTAAAATCGTGCAAAAGTGTTAACATTTTGCCAGTTTCCTTTTTTCAGAATTTCATCAATTGGCAGCTGTTCCAACCAGTTCAAAGATGCTACAGCTGAGCGGATAGATCCCGCAGCCTTATGTATTCCTGCTTCATTCAGCACTGTTCGAATCCAACCGCCGATAACTGTTCTACTAGCGGGTTTAGGTTCGCCTCTTGTAGTAATAAACAAGTGTTCGATGTTGTGTGGTGATCGACGACTTCGAGAAGTTTCTACCAACGTTTTGAGCCAGAAGACAGGATCAATGTTTCTTTCGAGACCGGTAGCAAGGTGCCATCCCGACTGTCTATGTTGCAGGGAATCGGTTTTTGAACCGAAAAGAGGTTGTAGAATTATTCCGTCTTCCGTAATCTTGAAGTTATTATCAGATATAGTTAGAAGAGTCAGGTCGTGTACTCTCCGTCCTGATGCCAGTAGTAAAAGAGTAGCGCATCGCCTTGAGACTTCGAATAGGCTGTCTAGTTGAGGATCATTCTGCAAGAGGTGCTCGACGACAGTTTGGGGATTCCATATAGGTGTAATAATTTTTGATGTATTCTGCCCTTTATTAGAGATTCCTTTTAGGACTTGACGTACGAGAATGTGTGATCCGAGTTTGCCTTCGGCTTCTGGTTGACAGAAGTTGGACACGACTGTTTTATGTATTAGGATAGACTTGTATCTCAGTTTCTTGGATTGGTGTAAGTAAATTAGATATTTTGCTAATCCATCGCTTCCTGGGTTACGTATATCCACGCTTGATTGCGTACACCATTGAGTCCATTGAAGCCATGCTTGTTTATAGGTTTTCAGAGTTGATGGTCGCCAGCTGGCTTCTATTAATGACCTTTCTTCTGAAGTCCATGACTGCAACAGGTCTTCCCACCCTGTATTAACCAGGCCTCCAACACTAAACTGCCGATCTGCTGAGGAGCAAGGTTCGTTCTGGTGTCTATGAGAACTTGGTTTAGGTATTTGATCTCGATTGGAGCTTTGAGAGCTAGTTGCTTGAGGTCCTCTCTCCAGAAGACATTATTCCGTTTGGGGCAGATCACAATATATCTCCCCTTGGCTTCTTTGAGTTGTACAAGAACTTTGTGCATAAGACAGGGCGGAGGGAACACCCAGGCAAGTTTGTAGTTCCACTGGTGACTGAATGCATCGTGTCTCGTTGCTTCTGTGTCCCTCCAGTCTCGACTGATGTACTTCGGAATCACATGAGCTTTGTTTGACGCAAAGAGGTCTATCTCCGGGCGACCCCACTGGAGAAATATTTGGCGACAACCTTTCGGAAGTAAATTCCATTCGGCGAGGGCTTTGCCTCGAGAGAGACTGTCGGCAATTCCATTGAGGGGACCTGGGATATAGCTTGTCAAAAGGTGTATGTTGTGCTCTGACAGCGTGTTGTAAATTGCCTTCGTAAGATCCATCAGGTTGCGAGAGTGAGTTCCACCTTGGTTTTTGAGATATGCTAGGGCCGTTCGATTGTCGCTTTGTACTAAAACAGTCTTGTTGCTGAAATGCTTCCCGGCTGCTTGAAGAACTCTTAGAATAACTAGGAGTTCCTTCATATTCGCATGAAGACCTTTTTCTTCTTGATTCCACAGGTTCCGGTGATACTCCCCGTCTATGTCTGCTCCCCAGCCCATCCCTGAAGCATCTGTGACTATGAAGTGAGCTACGGGTTCCGGCCAGATTGGACTGTGGATACTCAGATGTATATCCCACCAATCTAGATTTTGGAGAGCCGATGTGGTAGGGTTTACTGATGTATTCATTCTGACTGCATTTCGCATGAGAAGTTGTATATCTCGATGGTTTAATCTTCCTAGGGGAATCACGAAGCTGGCAAAGTTTAGGTAGCCAACTAGCCTCTGTAGGTCGAGTGGTGTCCAGGGTTTTCGTCTCAGGTACTCTTGGAGAACACCTTTCAACGTGGCCTTTTTCTTTGCCGTGAGGGCTTTTTTGTTGTATTTGGTATCCCAAATAATACCTAGGTATTCTATAGTCTGAGAAGGTACTGTTGACGATTTCTTCTGGTTTATGACCCACCCAAGATTTTTCAGGAGTTCTATGGCTATACTGTAGTGTCTTAAAAGTGTTTCGGGACATTGATTTACCAGCAAGAAGTCGTCTAGATATACTAGGGTCCGGATTCCTCTTTTTCGAAGAGCTCGTGCTATCCAATTGGACAGGGTTGCTGCGAACGCCTTTGGTGCACTGGCCAACCCGAAGGGAAGACAAGTCATTTGATAGATATGTGATCCGCTGATTATTCTTAGAAAACGACGATGAGTCTGTGCAATAGGTACGTGGAAGTAAGCTTGACTCAAGTCTATTTTCATCATCCAGTCGTTGGGTTGTAAAAGTTGAGGCACCTTGTACATACTCAGAAGACGAAATTTCGTTGGGCTTAGGTATCTGTTTAGGCCTTTGAGATTTAGGATAGGTCTTGGCGTGCCATCTTGTTTTTTCGTTAGAAACATCTGTGATGAGAATCCTGGATCGTTCGGGGCGGCTTCCAAGATATCTTGCTGGAGCATTTTCTCGATCTCCTGAATCAATTCTGGCGAGTCTGAACAATGGTGGTGAGGCCGGAGTCGCATGAGTGGAGGTTTGGAAGTATTTTTTTTTTTTTTTTTTTTTTTTTTTTTTTTTTTTTTTTTTTTTATGTAATATAGGTAGCAAACGAGCATGCGGGTCACCTGATGGTAAGTGATCACCGCCGCCCATGACTACCCTCAACACTGTAGGTGTTGGGGGTGTGTTGCTGACCTTTAAGAAAATATATATATAAATAAATAAAATTGGGCACCGGATACCGCACTCACCGAACGAAACGCAGGAACATCGTTCCTACTTCACGTCGGTTTCCTGTGCGACGGTGGTATTTCACCGGTCGAGTCAGCCCAGCAATCGCTGCAGACAGAGCCTACAGCTAGACTCTACCACTCCAAAAACTTTTATATTAATAGGGGGCAAACGAGCATGCGGGTCACCTGGTGGTAAATGATCACCGCCGCCCATGACTACCCGCAACACTGTGGGTGTTGGGGGTGTGTTGCCGACCTTTGTAGTGGGAATATACTCTCGACTTGAAGAGCCCCATGTTGTATGTAGCCGGGAATACCGCTGCAGGTAGTTCATTCCACATCTGCGTAGTGCGTGGCAGAAAATTCCGCCCGAAACGGACGGTGGTGGAGCGCCAGCTATCCAGGTGGTGGGGATGGAATTTCAATCTGTGGCGGGAGGTGCGGTGGTGGAATTGTGCAGCTGGTATGAGGTCGAATAATTCTTCAGAACACTCCCCATTGTATAGACGATACAGAACGCAAAGAGATGATATATCTCTTCGCAGGGCCAAAGAATCGAGGCGATCAGAAAGAGCTCGGTTGCCGGCGATTCGAGCCGCTCTATAAGTAAACGGTATTCGGTAACCGTTGATAATTTTCAAGATGTGAGATGGGGCATTCAGTTGTTTCCAGGCATTTTGGAAGAAGTGAAGTTGCCCGGCTTTGAAATGCAAGTTGCAGTCATTGTCGTTTCGGGAAATTGCGGCCCGTGGGCTCCGTCCTGGGATATTTCGATCTTGGAGGTCCGGGATTTCGCTTTCCGACGACAGTTTTGCCTCTGGCGATATTAAAACCGGGTGGTTGTCTAGAGGTTGATGGCTGTTCTGTGTATCGAAAGGGCACCGGAGGATCAGAAGATCGCTTTGGTATTGCCTGTCTACCCTCGGCAGGTAGGTGTGGGCGACGAAATATTTTTGCACCACCGGAAAATTCCTTTGGCTGGAAGAGGTATTCGCAGCTTGGTGGAATTCTTCGCAGCATTGCTCGGTTGTAGCGGTCCCTTACGCCATGTAATGCGTTTTCACGTCGACTTTCAATTATGCCAGCGCGGCGGCCGCAAACAACCTGTAAGAGGTCCTTTGATATTTCTTTGAACTTGCTGTCGTTGGAGAAAAGTTCATGAACTTTTGCGGTCAAAGCTGATGGTGTCAGTTTAGTGTTGCGATCAGAACCCCAAGTAAGCAGAGTTTTTATACTACTTTGAAAAGCCTCTCGCTGGGCAATCAGCATGTTCGTCATAGCTCCAAAACTTTGATCTAATGATCGATTTACGAAAGGTTTGGACTCGAAAGGGAGCAGCTCGTCGTTGATCTCAAGATTTGTAAATGCGGGTGTAGAAAGGTACTTCTTCTGGACGTCCGAGTATCGTACTTTGGCCCAGTCCACGTCGTTAAAATGTTGCAGCTTCGTTAAGTACTTAACTTTCGATTCTTCCGACTTTTGCATGGTTTCCGACAATGTTGTTTTTTCTTTCTCACAGTCAAGATTGTCCCAGTCTGGTGTGACAAGATCAGAGTTGATGGAACTGACGTCATCGTCGCTGTCGAGATAAATTGGTGAAGTAGCTGTAATGGGAGTTGTTGGTGAGGCCTGCCTATTGGTAGCTGGTGACAGGTTTGACACAATGAACTCTTTCAAGTCATTTAGTTGTTGCTGCAAAGAGAAAAATTTTAAGTCCGTATCATTCGGTTCGTAGCGGGCTCGCTTATTTGGAGGAGGGCCCTGCTCTTCCCCGATAGTATGTGGGTGCTCAGGATTAGTTGTTGGTCCGTGTGCGGGGAGGTCACCCTCGGGCTGAGTAGAAACCTCAAGATGCCGATGTTCACGGGATTGACTCGGTTCCTTGGATTTCCTAGGTATGCGGACGTGCTCGCTGGTACCAGGACGCTTAGACTGCCTCTGGGAGGAATCTTCGGTGCCTCCTGTACGGTGCTCTGTAGGAGCATCGGCATCGCTATTGATGATGCTTCTAGATTTCTTGGAACTGCTCATATTTGTTTCCTGATTTTTGTGGAACGACTGTTTTCGACGAAAATCAAACGCCAACTGAAGCTCTAGAGCCACCGGTCCGACTTAAATACCGGTCGCCCTACTGCAGGTTGGAAGTGGACAACAACACGTGCCGAGTCAAATGAGCGACTAAAGACGGAAAATAATAACTTCAAATCTCACTTGTAAGGTTTCAAATAAATTCAGGCCGCATAATAACATTAATTGATAATTTACCCATAACTTGCTATAAAACTTAAATTTGGCACAAAAAAATGACAAAAGTTACTGTAGGTAAATGAAACCTTCAGACTTCGCTACCATTATGCAGCATGAATCTTTTGTTTTTAATTTTTTTTTCAAATTCAAATTTAGAATCGTTCAACAAGGTTTACAAAATAAACTTTCTTAAAAAAAAAAAAAAATTAATCAGTATTTTTTGAGTTTAAGAACTTTATACAAAATATCCCTAGACGATGTTGATGTGTGTATTCTGCTGCGTCTTCAACACTTACTGACAGTTACAATCAACTACATCAACATAAGTAATAAATAATATTTACTTCCTACCTTATATTTCGCCATTGCTATGCTAGTTCATAGGCCCTGGTCTAGTTCGAAAACGCTGCGTCAGATACCTTAAAAAATATTATATTTGTGTAGGTACCTACCGATTATACCAATAAGATTGATCTTAAGTATGACCTATAATAAGTCACATTATTATAGGTAACTTGTAAGCTCCAACGGGAAAATCACTACCTATTATTGCTGACGAAGTCGCCGGTACCTTTGAGTTTAAAAATTAAGTTTGTTTTTAAATGCGGAAATACAAATCGCCTCATCGAGACTGCGTTCCGATTCAGGGAAATTACCACCAAAGATTTCACAAGCTTAAGCGTCTACTTATTTGAAAAGTGATCAAATTACATGAACACGACACACAAGCATAAGTTAAAAAAGTTGACAGGTATCAATAGCGCTATGTTAGAGCTAAAAGAAAAACGGAGTGGGTAAGATCACGCATTAGCGTGTTAGCATTGTTTGTCTGAATCGAATCGAGGCGCAAATATCCAATTTAATTTATGTCGTGGTCCTTTAATAGAATACGTGAAAACGTTGTAAGCGTGCACATTCGTGGACCAAAAAGATTTCATTACTCACAAACGTTAGCACTGAAATCAATTTGGTCCACTTGTTGGTACGAACATATGCTTGAACGTTCTGTCAAAATGACAGGTGGTTTAATATGGGTCAGTAAGATTGAATGTCGAGGTTTTCCCGATGAATCTGCTAAATATCTTTACTTTAAACAATATAAGTTCAATAAAACTTGTCCAAAAGTTTAGATCTTACAAATTAAAGTATTCCGTTGTCAGTTTGACATTGACTGACATCCACCTGACATTGCTGCACACAGTGCACTACCTATCATTTGTTTGCAGTGTTAGCACTGAACGGTGACGTCACTAATGACGTCAGATTGCTCACAGTATGCAAACGTTCGTATTAATGGTCCAACCGTTTGCACGCAAATAGTGCAGAAAGCGCGCTGACAGCAATTTCGGACCAGTATATTAACTGTCACTCACTGTCACGTCTGTCATTGTCTGTCATAACAAACAACACAAAACAAGCGTTTGTTTCTATATTTTTACAACTTAAAATCATTAATAAACCAACAAAATGGAAAGTGAAATTATATCTAAAAATTCAACTTTAACGAAAATCGATCCAACTGAATTTGATTTGACAATTTGTGCCTTGCTCACAGGTTTAGGAGCTGAGAAATACATTGATATTTTTCGGTATGTTATACTTTTAAATTCCAAGTGTTAACTATGAAATAAACTACTATCTAAGAAGCTAACCTCAAGCTTTTGAAGCACATTTAATATAATGAAAGGCACTAATTAAGCTACACTTTTCACTAAAAACCATGAGTATTACTCACAACATTAATTTCTCATATTTAATTTTTATTTATTCAGGAAACTCAACATTGGCCAATCTACTTTGGTAGAACTTACAGATGAAGACTTAACAAAATTAGGCATAATTGAACCAGAAATAAGACAGAAAATCTTAGATGAAGTACAAAACCTTCCCATATATGAAGAAACCTGTGCACAACTGTAAGTCTTTTCAATATCTATATATACCTATAAATAAATTAATTATGTAATTTTTTTTTAAAATGTGGTTTGTTTTGCAGTAAAAGGCAAATATGCCCAAACCTAGGGCCCATCGAAATTGCTGAAATTCTAGAAGAAACCTCACAACATTTGTATAGAATTTATTTAAGTGTGTTGGCAAATACTTTAGCTATAAAGAAAACCAAAAATATTGCAGATTGCTTACTTCATGATGATAAATATGCCTCTGATATAGCTATTACTACTTGGAATGAAATAGTTACAATTTTAAATACAATGGATGTTGATGTGCACACTAAAATGAAGGTAATTTTTAGAACCAAAAGTCTGTATAGCATGTAGGTATTCAAAATAATTAAAAAACATATTTCTTTTACAGTCTCTGGTGTCTGAATCTGAAGGCATCAAGTACAAGAAAGTTTTTGTTGGTACAGTTGGAAGTGTAGCTATAGCAGTATTGACCGTATTATTTTTTAATTCCCTAAAAAATTTGAAATAGATACTTAGTTATTTTTCTCATTGATACTATTAGGTCTGTGAATTTTGCCAAAGTATGTAATCTGACTACACATATTGGGCTTAATAATGTTTAAACATTTAGTTGCCATATTATGGAAATGAACAAGTATCTACCTCTGACCTGTGTCATTTAACATATTATAATGATAAAAATGCTGATTTCATTTATATTATTGTTAACAAATACTCTGTGTTACTTTAAATAAAACGAAAGTTTGTGTTTTGTTTTAATAACTCTTATCATTTTGTTTAACACAATTCTAACAATGAGGTAAAGAGGCAAATGTTTTAATAGGTTTGGCCTCTTCAATCAGAAATTGCATGTTGAACATAGTATGACGTCACAGGCGCGGTGCGCTGTAGATGGAAGTGCCTCCCGTCCCGTCCGCCGTCGCAGTCCATTTATTCCCGCCACTCGCCATTGGCACCGCCGCGCGTGTCCCTATAATTTCCCGCTAAATTTAACTTCTATACCTAAAAATATGATAATGTGTGTAACAGTTAACAGTTTTTAGATTTTAATAGCCTCTTAGCTAATTTTAATTGTTAATATGTGAGTCAATAACGCCTTAGCTTAATTATTAACTTTCTTAGTAATAAAAAAGTTTTGTAGGTAGGTATAAGGTATTTACTTAACCATGTTTTTTTTATTGTGGACATTCGTTGTGGCATTCGTACTTAAAAGTTCTAAGGGCGAGGATATTTTTAAAACAGGTAAGTGTTTTGAATGTTTTTAAAAATGTAAAATGAGTTGTTCTTCCTAAATATATTTTTCAAATAAATCATTTTGTAGTGGATGCTTTGGTGGGCCAGAGTGCAGAGTTACCCTGTAACACGACTGCGGAAAACGGTGATAAACTAAATGTTTTGATCTGGTATAAAAACGGATCATCAACAGCATTTTATAGGTAGGTTTTCTTTAGGTAAAAGAATATGTTAGGTAAGTTGTTTCGCGCAAAATAGTTGTTGAGTCGGTAGTATCTACTTACTTTTTAGCAGTTTAATTTAAATGTTACCACTATTTCTGTGTGCTTTAAGCTGTATTCTTCCAAATACGCCAAATATTTGTCATAAATAGTTACACATGTAAAAAAAAAAGTAAAGTATATTAGTACTAGTGGCCGCCCGCGACTCCGTTCGCGTGGAAGTCGGTTTCCCGTGGGAATGAAAAGTTTTCCCGCGGTAAAAAGTACCCTATATGTTATTCTGATGTATAACCTATATTACTGTAATGTTTCTTCAAAATCCATCCAGTAGTTTTTAGGTGAAAAAGTAACAAACATCCATACATCCATACTCACAAACTTTCACGTTTATAATATTAGTAGGATGTACTTTTTTAATCCTGTATTGAGTAATAAAACTATAAGTATCATATCATATCATACTAATTAGGTATCAGTACCTACCTACTCAATAGTTACGAGTATACATGAAGATAAATCATGTTGAGGGATAATCTTTCTACACCTAAACGTTAGATCGTTCAGAAAATGAAAACTCATACTATACACTCCTATTGCACCAAACCTAGAGAGTCAAACCCGGGACCATACTTTACCTTAATTAAGGTATAACAAAAGATAAGTACTATGGTTATTAAAGTAAGTTATTCACTATAGCTATGTATAAAGGACCGAATACCTTAATAAACTGAGCCCCAAATCTGCTAAGCGTTCCAAGATATTCCCGATGAGTCGACCGGCAAAAGGAATTCCGGTAGTTTATCCCGAGCTGATAAGTACAGCCGCTCCGTTATCACGACGACATCGCCTTTGCGCCTCACTGACCCAGTTTCGGGAACTAGGCACTCGATACCTTTAGTTAGATAACCTGTTTCCTGCAAATCTGACTAGATATCACATCCATAGCCGAGTTAATTGCGAACCAGTCGAGAAATCACAATGATTTCCCTGTAATATTTGCCTACAATTTATTAACAACAGCTGTATATGATAATTAATAAATAATGAGCATTACGAGAAAAACAGTTAGGCATAAATTGCAAACATGTTAACGTTTACTAGTTTTATATAAATTCAGATCTTAGTCCCAGATTTATAATTAAGCTTTCCCTAATTCTCGGATTACCTTATACGTGGGACTTCTTCAGCTCGTCGAAATCGAAACACAGACGTTGTTATTTTCACGCATCTTAATTATTTATATTCAGCTATGATCGTCACCAACCGAACGCGCCACTTCTATCGGGACGTTACCGGCTTCTGTTCGACGATGAGAACGGAGTCTCCAACCTGCAGATCCTGAAGGTGCGCCCTGGAGATGCCGGCGTTTACCATTGTTCTGCAGAGTTTACCTCAAGTCCGACGCTTAAAACTTTCCTTCTGCTAAATGTTATAGGTAATAAGGTAGTCCTTAAAAAAATTGATATCTGAAATGTCCTAGTTCATCAGAGTATTATAATGGCATATCATCATTACATAGTATAAATCCAAGTCGCTAATCGTGTCTGTTTGCATGTTTGTCCGCTATCTCCCCCTAAACCACTCAGATGATTTTAATGCGGTTTTCGCCATGTTTAAGGTATTATTTTCATTTAAATTTGTTAATACAGAACATTCAGAAAAAGTTATTTCAAGTTATCCAAATTTCACGTGCTGTGAACAAGTCGTGCAAAATTACACCATTGCGAAGCGTGGGCGGGTCACTAGTTTCTTTTAAATGCTTAACTGTCAAGAAATTCGAAATGCGATGACTGCCCCCAATATAGTAAATTGATGGCTAAACAACGAGCTTTTTCTATTATTTGGGTTTTCTGAAAAGCAGTACCCTCCATCGCAGTTAATCTAGGTTACAGATCCAAGCCTAATGTCAGCATAAAACCAAATTGTTCTTTTTTTAGTAAATGAATAACTGCTGAATGTTGACTTCCATAGTGAAATAGCGCGGCTCACTAATTGGGTGGCCGGCTAATGAGGAAGCCGACAGCACCGGAACAATTCGTTCCGTTTATAGACCAATTACTCTGTGTAAACATTTCACAACAATAATGCATAACAATCATATTTTATCCATCCAGTTACAATATGGATTTTTGGTGACCCTATTAGAAGTATCTGTGTCAATGATGAGCTTGTTGAACTGTTTAACAAGATAATGAGCGGCTCGTCCCTTTATTTACGTTTTGATTCATTGCTTTTATTTTTCCCCTGACCTTAAACGGGTTTCGATGATAATTGAGTAAATTAGGCAGGATGTAATTTTAAAAGAAACGTTACAGAACCGCCCCTGAAGTTATGGGTTGTTTACGAGAATGGAACTCACGTGACTTCAACTAACTCTAGTACGAATACAAGCAAGAGTATTGGGCCATATTACGTCGGAGAAACTATTCATCTCTTCTGTGTGGTGTATGGTGGTAAGTATCAAAATTACGTCAATAATATACCGTTACAAATATCAAGTTTGCGGTGCATAAGTTCATACTTACAATACATCATACTTATTAAGTATATGTGTATGAGTAAACGTGCTTGATTGAAAGCTCTTCAACTAATGAATCAATTTCGATACTTATATTTTTGTCAGACAGATGACTCGATCGTGAGTTATCTTTAACATCTGGTTTCAAGGAGTCTTAGATATATACCTACATACTTTCAATAGGTAAACCTAGTCCTTCCATCTCATGGTGGGACGAGGAGCGTCAGTTAAAGAACACGTCTACGCCACTATCGACTCGGCGCGCGCGCACTAATCTTCGATACGGACCTTTGCGCAAGGAAGACCATGGGAAAGTTCTCACTTGCTACGCCGTCAACTATGAAGATGGACCGTCTCTCGCGATCTCCGTTGTGGTTGATATGTATTGTAAGTGATGAAAATTAATTTGAAACAAACCTATTCCTAATTATTCTTGTGAATTTGTTTTTTATTTTTGAGTTATTCTAGTTAGATTCTTGATGTTATTAAGATTCCAAATGTTATACGAGGTGTTTTTACCACAAACGTCTAGGGTATGTTTAGCTATAATTCTGAACCGTAGTCCTTGAATTAGTTTTAAAAGTCCGGCCTTAAATTGTCTTGGTTAAAAGAAGTGTTATATATAAAAAAAAACTTTCTAATTTTGGTATCTACTACGGTTCACAATAACGACCCAAACACACAGCCAAAGTTACTCCCTACTCATTACCTCGTGTACACTCCCAGTACCACCGGAGTTACTGTCGGTGCGAGTGTCCCACGGGGACATCTCGGGGCGGGTGCTGGCGGGGCAGCAGCTGGCGGCGCAGTGCCGGGTGCTGGGCGCGCGGCCCACGCCGCAAGTCGTGTGGAGACTGGGCGCCGACGCACTGCACGCGGACCAGAATGTCACTGTAGGTGTATTGCGAGGCTGTTTGTGGCTGAGAGAGTCCTCAAGAACGTGTCTTGTTTTTAACTAAGTCGGTTATAGTTATTACCGTGTTTGTTTGTACGTATATCGGCTAACACCTTTCAAACTACGTAAATAATTTAATTAAGGTTATCACAAGCACTTAGATTTTTTTCGAGGTGTGAGCAATATTATTTCTTAATTAACTTTACCTAATGCAAGATTTGCGCGAATCTTGGGCAGGTCACTAGCTATTATGTTTCCGCTTACTAGTTCTTTACCATGCATGTTAGTTCACTTATAAGATTAACTGACATTTAATTTCATCTTTAGAGAGAACCTTCACAAAGGCTGGTCGTGAGTGAGATCAGTTTGTCTATAAAAGCTGAAGACGATGAATCGTTGCTGACTTGCTGCGTTCCCTCCTATACTAGAGTAGAAGATGAAATCGTCTGCGCGCAGGGAATACCCCTAACTGTTCTATGTAAGTAAATTATCTTTAACAAATGTTAATAGAACTCTTCTTTTTAGTGATCGCTTATTTTCTACAGATCCGCCGAAGCTCAACATAATATCTCCACAAGGCGAAGTTATTAACAATACTCTGACAGTGGTGAAAGGAAGTGAATTGACTCTGAACTGTTCAAACCAAGCGAATCCTCCTATTTATAAACTCGTGTGGTTTCATAGGGTAAGTCTCTTCACTAATGCACCTTTCTTTTATATAAAGATACATAAAATCAAATTAATTATTAATAATAGGAAGACATTTATAATCCGACATCTGACAAGACGCCTGATATCCAACCGAGTATTGAAATGAAGGCTATCACGGAAGAAGATGGGGGCGAATACGCGTGTGCCGCCACCAACGATGTCGACTCTTTGTACAGTAAACCAGTTGTTGTGGATGTTACTTGTAAGTTCTATAAAACCATATATTTCGTAACTTTCTACAATCCCTACTTCCCTACTAATATTATAAATGCGAAAGTAACTCTGTCTGTCTGTTGGTCTGTCTGTCTGTCTGTCTGTCTGTCTGTTACGCTTTCACGCCTAAACCACAGAACCGATTTTGTTGAAATTTGGTATAAATAAAGAACTGAACTTGGGAAAGGACATAGGGTACTTTTTACCGCGGGAAAATTTCGAAAATGGTAAGAGTGGGATCCCATTAGTTTTTAAAGTATTGCCTATGATTTATACTTGGGCTTAGTTAATTGATTTTTAGTAACAGTTCGATTTACCTGCCAACTTTCCTGATATTGAAAAGTAATTCGTTGAATTATAGCTACTCAAACTATTGTCGTTAAAAATATTTCAGATCCACCATATTGTGCAGACGAAAGTATATCCGAGTATGGTGTAGGTGAGGGGGACACAGTGAATTTAATTTGCAACGTGATCAGTAACCCGCCGCCGAAGATGTACCGATGGGTCGTCGTGAATGAAGCGACCAACGCGTCCATGCTGAAATCAAACCTTACTCGGAACGTGGTAGAAAACGAGGAGTGTTCTATATTGTATCAAAGACCGAACGGGACAAATTTCAGTAAGTTCATTTTATGGTAAATGTAGCATGAGCAGGAACACTAATACAAAAAGTATATTTAAGGACTCTACACACTTTGTAATTGCAATTACCTACCAACGTTCATGTTTGTGTTGGTACCCGTGTTAATGTGTACACGTGAATTGGCGTGACTAGTTTAGTAAGTACATTCCGACATTCTGGATGATCTTATTCTCTTTTACATTGTATGAAGTAAATTGTACGATACCTACAAGCACTTATTAAAATAGAAACTTAATTGACTGCTTTTCTCGTAAATCTCAAACTCATAATTTGTGAATTCATATAGGGTAATTGCATGGAGATCGAAGCTATAAAAAAAATCATATGATCTCAGGTACAGTCTTTTGCTGGGGTCTAAACAACGTTTCGTCTACGAGTCTGCCCAATACTCCGTGTACGTTCCTGGTAACGGACCAGACAGTCCCAAGACCTCCTAAACTATGCACCGCGAGCAGAGTCGCGACGGATATCTCTATTACCTGCGAAAAAGCACATGATGGAGGACTACCACAAGTAAGACTTTTTTTATAAATTTACCCCTTTTTAAAAGTATGTGACAGTTAGCATAAGGAAAGTAACAAGATATTTTAAGAGGGGAAGGTAAAAATTCATTTATGAATGAATTAAGTTAAAACTTGGTCTATTAGCAAGATCATGATCAGATTGAGATCATTAACGAGGGAACCAATATCAACACTTAAGGAACTTAAAAATATGTATGCTTCTGAAATTCATACATGAAGTTCTGAAAATTTCTTTTCAGAAATTCAAACTTGCAGTTATGTCGAAAGACGAAGAACTTATAATTATAAAAAACCTCGATCCGGAGTTCAAAGTGCAGGAACCAAAGAAAGACGAATATAAATTTATCATAATAGCGTACAATGAAAAGGGAGAAAGTGAAACTGTGGAAATAGGCAAGGATGGAGTTATAGATGTTACGACGGGTAAGTTGCAATAACTATGTAAAACAATAAAAAAAGAGAATAACGCAATCCTTAATGTTACCTTTATCTTAAAGAACCCAAAATTAGGTAAAAAAATAAAAGATTTTCACAGTAAGCGGCACTTTGTGAACTTTGCCGCCGACAGTTGGCGACGGTAGACGTTCACAAAGTGCCGTTCGTCTGTATGAGCACTAAGTGTTCAATATTCATTTTATTCCTACCTTTTCAACAAGTAAGCTGATTCGTTTTCTTCTTACTTTTTCATTCAACCATTATAACCTCTGACGTTTTTAGTCTGACGATCTGTCTCGTGTGAGTGTACCACCATAATAACTTTACATAGATTTATGCGATTATTAATACTTGAAATTAAACTTATTTTAATAGTTGACCAAGGCATTTGTAAAAATGTTGAAACGTCGAAAAATCAAAAATAAATTTATAAACGCGTGTATACCCGTTAAAATGAGTTTAATTTCAAGTATTAAAGATCGCATAAATCTATGTAAAGTTATTATGGTAGTACACACACACACGAACATGAGAGATCGTCAGACAAAAAAAACTGCTGTGAACTTAGTATGTTTGTATAAATTTCAAGCTTTGCAAGACTTACCGTGTGTAATATACCAGTGGAGGCGGAGCGCGGCGTGGGCGTGGTGACGAACATCACGACGCTGTCGCTGGCGCTGTGCGGCGGCGTGGCGCTGCTGGCGCTGCTGGCGTGCGGCCTCGTGCTGTGCGCCAGAGACGCCCGCGCCGGCGGGGTACAAGAGCCGCCGCTGTGTGCTTACAACACTGAAGGTGGGGAGTAGGCGCGGTGCCGGGTTGAAGTAGTTATGTGAAGTCGGTGTTGAGCAAGTCGCGGTTGTTGGCGATGAGTCGAAATTAGTATTGTAAAGAATATTGACTTTGAAAAAGTTACAAATTTGCTAATTTGTCATAAACTCAAAACAAACCATCCGTAATTATATAAATTCTTTAACAATGTATCTTTAAATAAACTTATTTTAATTCAAATCCAGAAGCCTGTCGAACTTATTACGTTGGTGTTTCACCGAGTAAAATATGAAAAATAGACATTCTCAGAAAGAACACAAAGTCTATTATCATTATCATTACATAGTATAAATCCAAATCGCTAATTCTGTCTTTGTATGTTTGTCCGCTAACTCCTCCTAAACCACTTAACTGATTTTATTGCGGGTTTCGCCATCTTTTAGGTATTTTTTTCATTTAAATTTGTAAATAAAGAACATTTAGAAAAAGTTATTTTAAGTTAGCCAAAATTCAACGTATCGTGCACAAATCGCGCAAAATCACACCATTGCGAAAGGTGGGTGGGTCACTAGTACTCAGTAGATAAATTAGACCACAGTTATCAGGCGCATAAAACAACTTTCCTGATTCGCTTCTTTTGTTTTCAACGACACCCTAATTCCACGACTATCTGCGTCCCTCCAGAATCGAACTGCGAGACGTGCCCCGACAGCGACGACAGCTGCGTCCGGCGCAGCTTGTCGTTCCGTCGCGCCGTGCGGCCGCCGGACGTGCGCCGCAGCACCTCGTTCCACGCCGCGCGGCCGCCGCACGACGACTGCGGCCGGTGCCGCGTGCGCTCGCTGCAGAACATCCGCGGCAGGGACCACCTGGCGGAACACTTGGGGATGACGCTGCCGCCGGATGTCGGATACAGCGTGCCGCAGCCGGTACGGTGCCAATAATGCAACTTTTATCTTCTGTCTTTGACAATTTGCTGGAGCGTCTTTATAGTCGGTATTTAATCATTTAAATGCGAGTAGATGGCAAGTATAGGTAAAAAGTCTGGGTTTCGCTTCGTGACTTGGGAAGGAAAACTTATTTAGAACTTGTTAATCGTTTTAATGGAAAATTAAATTCACATGTCGGAATTAATAATAAAAATTAAAGTATGATTCAAGTATGTGTCAGTGGTATCCTCTTACCAATGAGATACAATATTTATGTAAATATTTATTATGACATGTTCATTTAAACAGTATTAACTATACCTTTTTATTAATATTAACTCGGAAAGGACGAAGCAATTTACATAATTAAACCCATTTGTCGCTCGCGTAACCAATGTATAAATAAACCCAAATGTACTTTCAGATGAACACGTTTTACACATTACCGAAGAAAATGCGGCACAGACCGAGAGAGATCAGCGACGAAGTATCGGAAATCACTCAAACTTCCGACGGATTCTCGTTACCACCTCCACCAGATGAGTTCAGCACTTATAGAGCTGGAACCAAAATCAAAGACGTTCCGAACAAGCCATCTTCTACCTACGGCACGATCAGAAGGAAATCTACAGGAAAAGTGCCAATGGAAGAACAATATACTAACGTTATGATATCGCCCTTGAACACAGTCGGTCTACCGACGATCAGTGGTCAGACCACCCTCTATAGCTACCCCGACGACCACCAGGTAAATACTAACCCCTTCGAAGACTCCTCCTGATTTTAGCAATATTTCATAGATATTAATGCGTAATTTCGTTTTAAAGGGCGTGCAGAAAAGCAGTGGCATCCTCACGACTTTTCAGAGTAATTCTAGTCCTAGAGAATCTGGCATATAGTTATGTATCTTAAATATAATCCATTTGCTTTTTTTGGACTTACATAGATTAAAATAATCGTTAAATATACTTACAATTATTTATTTGTAAATAAGTTTTTATAATAAGATTCTTAATTTTAAGATCTCAACTTATGCATTTTTACTAAGTCTTATGAAATGAAAAACGTAAACATATCTTGTTAATCATTTATTTACAAAAATAGAAATCACGAGACATAGTGCCTTTAAAAAGAATACATTTATCTCTTATTTCTCTTACTATTTATTACATGCACATGATTAGAAAAGAACACTTTTTTGGAAAGCTTTAACTTTTTAATTAAAATCACAAACTAACTGAATGCATGAGTCACTGCCATTGTATTTGTAATTTAAAAATAATATATCGCCAAAAAATATTCTGTAGTTGGTTTTTGTATGAATAGTATTGACAATTTGTATGGATAAATTAAAAAAATAAATTATTGATGGTTATTTCAGTCACTGTTGTTTTCATTCCAAAAACATACTTTTTAACTATTAAAAAATAACAATGTCAAAAAATAGAAACGAACTAAAAATGGCATATCATATGTCACAGTTTTGCGATCATATGTGATTTAACTTTTTTATTCTATGTATTGAATATTCCTATCTAAAGTTAATCCATGCGGTCTAGATGCGCCTGCGCAACGGAAAGTTTCTCTATAAGGTGCTGCGTGTTGGGCCGGGACTGAAAATAATTGCAAAAATACAACTTAATATTTTTAGCAAAGTTAAACAATGTTAATTAATTATATATAGTTCATAAATCTGTAAAAACACAAATTTGAAGTGTGTTTATAAAAAGCGTATTTTTTCCACTATTTCTCCAGTTGGATAAATTAGTCAAGTATATTTCTGAACTGCGGCAGTTTCCCATATAATGCATACCAACAATGGTTTACGGTGGATGATATAGATGTCATCTTTAACATCTGAGAGGTTATTAACCGACTCCTTGCCACCATCATTTTTCGAGCCTTCCCTCCGTGGCCCCATACAAAATTCAATGACGCGCTAGTCGCGTCACGGGCCCTCCTAAATGATGACGCACCTAACGCGTCATGGGCCACTGGTGATGTTATTACGCTATTTTAGGCAATTTCAACTAAAATAATACAAAGTGAGACCTGTTATTGTTTGTTTTGTTTCATTTATTAGTTTAGTGTATTTAAAAGTGTCGATCTACATGTTTTATACGAGATGGAAGGTATGTTATAGATTTCCACCATTGGTTGTCAACCTGTGGGAAGTATTTTATCGCAAATCAAAAATCTTCCGTTTTTACATCTAAACTATTCATTGGTGACCAAAACATAGTGATTATTTTTATAGATTTGCTAAGTTCGAATCCTGGCTTTAATAATAACACTTTTCAATAATTAGTAGGATAAACAGTTACCTGTAGGTAGGCACCCTATGGTTGACAACCACTGGCAAATTTAATTTCCAAAAAAAAATAGTGGCCCTTGATATTGGTGTTCCTAATGAGTTAATTTTTATATAAAATGAGATATTTTATTGATTAAATCAAATAAAAATTTGAATTGTAACTATTTTCTAATGACGCATCTCTCGCGTCATGGGCCTCCCTGAAGGTTTCTTCATGACGCGCTAGGCGCGTCACGGGACAGGAGTCGGTTAAAGCGCAATTCGATTTCTTTACAATGAATATATACCTACTTCCGACACCAATATTAACACTGTCGGAATCCGGAATTAGTGCATCGGCAGTCAGTACACTGTCATTACCAGTGGATGTAGTAAGTTGGTACCAATAAGTAGCTATACCGCTAGCATCAAATAACACTTCTGATAATAATACCTAAACTACCGAAATCATCAAGTACCCAGCAACTGGCTTCAGTAAGTACAACGCCGGCACTTGTTTACCGTCGTCAGCACGACCACGCCGTGGTGGAATACGCGCACAGAGTCTTCCACTGTGATTATCACATACACACAGACTGGAGCTATTTACGCGGTGTATCAGCTGCTAGGCAGCGACGACGCTTGTACAAACGGCATCAACCTTAACACCACTGTTCACACTGTTCATCTTGCTGCAGCTTCTGCCCCCCCAAGTCAAGTGGCATATGAATTTACGTAAGCGAGTGAATAGAATAACAATGGATGTAACTGTCAAATTGCAAGCTTGTCAAAAATTTCATTCTCATGTTTCATACATTGCTATTCTATTCACTCGCTTACGTAAAGTTTACATGGCACTTAAATTGGGTGCTGATCCTCTAGCTGCTAGTTATCTGCAGCACCGAACTAGTTACCTGCAGCACCGCACTAGTTACCTGCAGCATCGCCCTAGTTACCTACAGCACCGCACTAGTTACCTACAGCACCGCACTAGTTACCTGCAGCCCCGCACTAGTTACCTACAGCACCGCACTAGTTACCTGCAGCATCGCCCTAGTTACCTACAGCACCGCACTAGTTACCTGCAGCCCCGCACTAGTTACCTACAGCACCGCACTAGTTACCTGCAGCCCCGCACTAGTTACCTACAGCACCGCACTAGTTACCTGCAGCATCGCCCTAGTTACCTACAGCACCGCACTAGTTACCTGCAGCATCGCACTAGTTACCTGCAGCACCGCACTAGTTACCTGCAGCCCCGCACTAGTTACCTGCAGCACCGCACTAGTTACCTACAGCACCACAGGTCGGCGCGGGCGGCGGCCAGCAGCGCTCTAGTTACTGGCAGCATGGCTCTAGTTACTGGCAGCACCGCACTAGTTACATGCAGCATCGCACTAGTTACCTGCAGCGCGGACAGCGCGGCCTCGTGCAGCGTGTGCGCGCGCGCCAGGGCGCGGCGGCGCGGCGCGGGGGGGAGCGCGGGCAGGTCGGCGCGCGCGGCGGCCAGCAGCGCTGTAGTGACTGGCAGCATGCTCTAGTGACTGGCTAGTTACCTGCAGCGCGGACAGCGCGGCCTCGTGCAGCGTGTGCGCGCGCGCCAGGGCGCGGCGGCGCGGCGCGGGGGGGGAGCGCGGGCAGGTCGGCGCGCGCGGCGGCCAGCAGCGCTGTAGTGACTGGCAGCATGCTCTAGTGACTGGCTAGTTACCTGCAGCGCGGACAGCGCGGCCTCGTGCAGCGTGTGCGCGCGCGCCAGGGCGCGGCGGCGCGGCGCGGGGGGGGAGCGCGGGCAGGTCGGCGCGCGCGGCGGCCAGCAGCGCTGTAGTGACTGGCAGCATGCTCTAGTGACTGGCTAGTTACCTGCAGCGCGGACAGCGCGGCCTCGTGCAGCGTGTGCGCGCGCGCCAGGGCGCGGCGGCGCGGCGCGGGGGGGGAGCGCGGGCAGGTCGGCGCGCGCGGCGGCCAGCAGCGCTGTAGTGACTGGCAGCATGCTCTAGTGACTGGCTAGTTACCTGCAGCGCGGACAGCGCGGCCTCGTGCAGCGTGTGCGCGCGCGCCAGGGCGCGGCGGCGCGGCGCGGGGGGGGAGCGCGGGCAGGTCGGCGCGCGCGGCGGCCAGCAGCGCTGTAGTGACTGGCAGCATGCTCTAGTGACTGGCTAGTTACCTGCAGCGCGGACAGCGCGGCCTCGTGCAGCGTGTGCGCGCGCGCCAGGGCGCGGCGGCGCGGCGCGGGGGGGGAGCGCGGGCAGGTCGGCGCGCGCGGCGGCCAGCAGCGCTGTAGTGACTGGCAGCATGCTCTAGTGACTGGCTAGTTACCTGCAGCGCGGACAGCGCGGCCTCGTGCAGCGTGTGCGCGCGCGCCAGGGCGCGGCGGCGCGGCGCGGGGGGGAGCGCGGGCAGGTCGGCGCGCGCGGCGGCCAGCAGCGCTGTAGTGACTGGCAGCATGCTCTAGTGACTGGCTAGTTACCTGCAGCGCGGACAGCGCGGCCTCGTGCAGCGTGTGCGCGCGCGCCAGGGCGCGGCGGCGCGGCGCGGGGGGGGAGCGCGGGCAGGTCGGCGCGCGCGGCGGCCAGCAGCGCTGTAGTGACTGGCAGCATGCTCTAGTGACTGGCTAGTTACCTGCAGCGCGGACAGCGCGGCCTCGTGCAGCGTGTGCGCGCGCGCCAGGGCGCGGCGGCGCGGCGCGGGGGGGGAGCGCGGGCAGGTCGGCGCGCGCGGCGGCCAGCAGCGCTGTAGTGACTGGCAGCATGCTCTAGTGACTGGCTAGTTACCTGCAGCGCGGACAGCGCGGCCTCGTGCAGCGTGTGCGCGCGCGCCAGGGCGCGGCGGCGCGGCGCGGGGGGGGAGCGCGGGCAGGTCGGCGCGCGCGGCGGCCAGCAGCGCTGTAGTGACTGGCAGCATGCTCTAGTGACTGGCTAGTTACCTGCAGCGCGGACAGCGCGGCCTCGTGCAGCGTGTGCGCGCGCGCCAGGGCGCGGCGGCGCGGCGCGGGGGGGGAGCGCGGGCAGGTCGGCGCGCGCGGCGGCCAGCAGCGCTGTAGTGACTGGCAGCATGCTCTAGTGACTGGCTAGTTACCTGCAGCGCGGACAGCGCGGCCTCGTGCAGCGTGTGCGCGCGCGCCAGGGCGCGGCGGCGCGGCGCGGGGGGGAGCGCGGGCAGGTCGGCGCGCGCGGCGGCCAGCAGCGCTGTAGTGACTGGCAGCATGCTCTAGTGACTGGCTAGTTACCTGCAGCGCGGACAGCGCGGCCTCGTGCAGCGTGTGCGCGCGCGCCAGGGCGCGGCGGCGCGGCGCGGGGGGGGAGCGCGGGCAGGTCGGCGCGCGCGGCGGCCAGCAGCGCTGTAGTGACTGGCAGCATGCTCTAGTGACTGGCTAGTTACCTGCAGCGCGGACAGCGCGGCCTCGTGCAGCGTGTGCGCGCGCGCCAGGGCGCGGCGGCGCGGCGCGGGGGGGAGCGCGGGCAGGTCGGCGCGCGCGGCGGCCAGCAGCGCTGTAGTGACTGGCAGCATGCTCTAGTGACTGGCTAGTTACCTGCAGCGCGGACAGCGCGGCCTCGTGCAGCGTGTGCGCGCGCGCCAGGGCGCGGCGGCGCGGCGCGGGGGGGGAGCGCGGGCAGGTCGGCGCGCGCGGCGGCCAGCAGCGCTGTAGTGACTGGCAGCATGCTCTAGTGACTGGCTAGTTACCTGCAGCGCGGACAGCGCGGCCTCGTGCAGCGTGTGCGCGCGCGCCAGGGCGCGGCGGCGCGGCGCGGGGGGGAGCGCGGGCAGGTCGGCGCGCGCGGCGGCCAGCAGCGCGGCGGCCACGGCGCACACGTGCGACTCCTGCCCGTGCGACAGCCACACGCGCTCCTCCACGCTCACCAGTCTAAAGACGAGAAGCGTTAGACATGAGAATAGACAAAGGAACTAAATGGCACGTGCGCAACCCAAGGGTCACTAACTTAACACGATCACTCGAAAGTGCGAAAAGAATAACCTGTAATTCACATAAAATACATGTCGGAGAGAACACAGATTCGATGGACTTGGCCAGTTGAAGAACTACTTTTCTATCTTTCTGTCTATATTTTGTATCGTCACTGGAATGTCAACATCAAGATGTGATATTGGTTGCGTCAAGTTGTCTAACTTGGGTGTAGTCAGTGCGAGGCTTTATGAGTGAACGACTTAATGAGTTTCTGTCATTTTCCGTTGTGTCTAGTTAGCCCATCTATCTTGTTAGACGGACATAATTCTTATTTGGTCCGGGGGGCAGTGCAGACGTGTAGTAAATAAATCGGTGACAGTCACACGCCGAGTTCACCGCGCTTCCTATATCCATTTACATCCTGACCGACCTTGATTATTTTTGTAAAGTTGCTTAACGTTGTGATTAATACACCCCCTTACATCAAGTTCCACGTTTTATTTTGAAGTTTCCGCCATGATCGAACCCAGAGATAACGAATTCCCAGTTAAGAGATAACAAATCGTTAGATTATTGTATATGTTACGGCTAATACCCGAAGTGCGGCTAGACCTAGTTTTAGCCGGTTAGAAAATCAATAGGTTAGGTTAGTTAGGTTACTTTTTTGATACCACCCAGAAAAAGGAGTCCGAGTTTTTAACTCCGTCGACTTATGATTGAAGCCAGTTTTTATAATTTATATAATTATATAAATTAGGTATAATTTGTTTTTACAGTTTTCCTTATTAAAAACACTTCTAACCGGCTACAACTTGGTGTAGCCGCACTTCGGGTATTAGCCGTAACATATACAAGCCACGCCCGCCCATGCTTCGCAATGGTGTAATTTTGCGACTCATTCACAAAAAAACAAATTTTGGCAAATTTTAAAATCCTTTGTCTAAGTGTTCGTTATTACAAATTTAAATGAAAAAAATACCTAAAGGATGGCGAGAACAGCATTAAAATCCGTTTAGTGGTTAAGGAGGAGATTGCGAAAAAACATACAAACAGACACGATTAGCGACTTGGATTTATACTATGTTATAAATAATAGTAAGTAATAATAATGAAGAGCGTTGTTTAGGTCCACTAAACAGCCCCTTATAAAAACTGACGTGCTCGATTAAATGTTTTTTTTTTTTCATTTTTAACCCTTACTTACGACAGCCAGATGGAATCCATCAGATTAACAAACGTACATGTTTTAAAAATACGTAGGACATGAATGATATATCTGACACGCCCGAGTATGTCAATACAAAAGATTTTTATTACCTTTCTAGAAATGTATACATCTGTGATGTCAAAAATAGCTCATTGCCCAGATATTCGAATTTAAACCTCTTGTGATAGATACTTTTGTCCCGTTCTGATAACTATAAAATATTATCTTCAAATTTAGCAAATACCCATGTTTTTACAAAATATAAGCAAAAAACGAATAAATTATCCTTTTCTTACATAGTTAAGCATGATGACAGAAACATCAAAAAATCTGTTAGATAACTGCTAAACTGGGGCAAAAAGAGGCAGCTAAGTTTTTCAGTCAGTTATCGAATTTAACCTTCTGTTAGAGCTTATCCGCTACTTGAAAAAATTTCAATCTTGCTATCCATAGAATAAGTCCTATCTGGGCCCTAAATTTTTCAACCCAATAGGTATCGATGACGCTTGAGTAAATGCAGATTTAGCATCGTGGGCTCCCCTACTATAAGACGTTGTAACATTGACTTAACATATTTTTATTTTAACACAGCAGTGTTGCTATTCACGAGAGTAATCTATCAAATCTTACAAATGTTTGTTTACCAAAAAATATAATGAGAAAGATATCGTGACAATAATGTTTGCCCCTTTTGAAGTTATAAATACTGGAAAAAGGAACGCGGGCCTCCGAGCATTACGCGACTGGGACTCGAACCCAGGACCTTTGGATTGCCGGTCCAATGCTCTTCCAACTGCGGCGCGGTAGCTCAGTCAAACTTGGAAAATACTATAAAAAATAACTCACTTTATGTAGATATCGAGAACTTGTTCTAACGACACTCCGATGTTCAGTATTGCTTTAAACACCATGCTCTTTTCCGCATGTAGTTTGACGCTCATTATCTCTAGCTGACGAACTATGAAATCTGGAACAAGGAAAATAATCATTAGTTTATGTTTCAATAAGAAATGAGATTCGAGCATAACGAGTTTATAATTATATCCAAACTATTATTATTAATGACTTAAAATACTGGGTCACTTTATATGGATAGGCAAGAAATGAAAGGTCTGTCTCGGTTGCTACAATTGCATTTCACTGTATAATCTTTGTCACGTCTTTTTAAACCCGGGTTTATTTACGTGGAAAAAATAATTTATGTAACTTACACAATGGGAAGCAATGTCCAGTATTAACATACTCGCGTCCCAACGACGTCACTTTACTCAGCACGGATCCTAGTTTCTCATCAGCCGTGGGCAGGTCTCTTGCAGCGTTCTCCGCTTCAGACAGTATGTTGCTCCAGATGGTCTCGACTAGAAGTGCGTCGTTGTGACCAGAACATTGGACTATGGCTAGCTTGCACTCCCAGAGTTGGTAGCGGTCCGCGTATTCTTCGTACAGCTGGCAAAAAAGGTTATATGGTTTTTACAAATGTAGACTGGTTTCTTTTTGATATATTAAGTTTAAGTTTGTTTATGTAAGATAGGAACAAACATTTGGATACATTTTGGTTTACTCGTTTCTTAGTACTTTAATATTGAGACCAAAGACCGACAAAAAGTAAGAGTAATCGGGACATCGGTTTAAGACCAAACGAATGGATGACTATTTCTGAAACCATGATGTCGTAATTGAATGTATTGCCTAAGTCGTATAGCTATGTCATTGGCAGCCCAGATCATCGTGAACATGTGTTATTCGTCATCAGGCAGCTCCCAAAGCTTGCATTGTGTATAGTTGCCGACATGATTCATGGCACCTGCACCGATATAGCAGTTTCCATGTACGGTTGCTCAGTTTTATCTTTCTCTTTCTTCTTATTTCGACTCCACATTTGCTGCACCTCGGCGGCCTCCGCCAGTGTATCTTAAATCTTAATCCTTAAATCGTTAGATAGGCTCTTACCGCAGTGAGACCGCGCCGTGTTGTTCCACAGTCGAAGTGAGTGAGCTCACTAACCTGGGATGAGTGCACCCAATGTAGTGCGGTGCAACTAATGTAGGAGAAAAAGAGATGACACTATTTTCTCAGTACACTTGTTGGGTATAGATTGATCAAAAACAATGCCACAGTTTTCCGCGAAGCCTGCGAACGTCCCAGGAGACTTCTGCGCTTCTGGACGGAGTTAGGCTGGCTAAACTCTTAGCCGGCAAACCACGCACAAAGGACCAAACTTGAGTCCAAGTGCGGAAACAAGAGCCCACTAACCCCTAACCTATGCCACAGTTTTTGGTGTCGGGGGCTATCTAACGATTTAACTCTATGGGTGTACGTACCTCGGTGATGTCCCGCAGCACGTGCAGGTTGTGCGCGCGCGGCAGGCGGCGGCGCACGGCGTCCTGCACGCGCGCCACCTCGGCCGCCTCCTCCAGTGTCTCTGTGCTGTGTGTAGTGCGGTGTACGTACCTCGGTGATGTCCCGCAGCACGTGCAGGTTGTGCGCGCGCGGCAGGCGGCGGCGCACGGCGTCCTGCACGCGCGCCACCTCGGCCGCCTCCTCCAGTGTCTCCGTGCTGTGTGTAGTGCGGTGTACGTACCTCGGTGATGTCCCGCAGCACGTGCAGGTTGTGCGCGCGCGGCAGGCGGCGGCGCACGGCGTCCTGCACGCGCGCCACCTCGGCCGCCTCCTCCAGTGTCTCCGTGCTGTGTGTAGTGCGGTGTACGTACCTCGGTGATGTCCCGCAGCACGTGCAGGTTGTGCGCGCGCGGCAGGCGGCGGCGCACGGCGTCCTGCACGCGCGCCACCTCGGCCGCCTCCTCCAGTGTCTCTGTGCTGTGTGTAGTGCGGTGTACGTACCTCGGTGATGTCCCGCAGCACGTGCAGGTTGTGCGCGCGCGGCAGGCGGCGGCGCACGGCGTCCTGCACGCGCGCCACCTCGGCCGCCTCCTCCAGTGTCTCTGTGCTGTGTGTAGTGCGGTGTACGTACCTCGGTGATGTCCCGCAGCACGTGCAGGTTGTGCGCGCGCGGCAGGCGGCGGCGCACGGCGTCCTGCACGCGCGCCACCTCGGCCGCCTCCTCCAGTGTCTCCGTGCTGTGTGTAGTGCGGTGTACGTACCTCGGTGATGTCCCGCAGCACGTGCAGGTTGTGCGCGCGCGGCAGGCGGCGGCGCACGGCGTCCTGCACGCGCGCCACCTCGGCCGCCTCCTCCAGTCGCCGCAGCAGCTCCCCGCCCCCCGCGCCGGCGCCGCGGACGCACACGATGCCGCACGACAGCCACGCGATGCGCTGGTTCAGGGTCGCGCCGTTCCTGAACAATACGGTTGTGATGACAAAGGAAAAGACAACATTTCAACCACGCAGACTTATCATCGCTCATATGAAATTTCAATCATGTATAAAGCCACGCCTACAAATTAGGTTTAGTCATGACCAACTGTCAGACCCTTGCGCTTCTGTCGTTTGATGTATTTAGCAATAGCAGAGACTTGTTTTATATACGGAACAAAACTCAGCTTGAAGAAGTTCAAAGAAAACATACAAAAAAAGTTTCTATATCATTTAAGTTACAATAACAATAAATGTAAAAAATTTACATCCTATGAAAGTCGCTTACAATTTTATAATGTCCAGTCCCTTAGAGCTCGTCGCAAAATATCAGATGTCCTATTTCTTTTTAAGTTAATAAATGATTTCGTTCACTGTCCGGATTATTTAGAGTGTGTTAGTATTACTGTACCTCGACCAGGTAGCCGACTCCTAAATAGATTGACGTTCAATTTACCTCGTTACAGAACCAACATAGGTCAACACTCATTATTGTACAGGATGCTGTCGTCTTACAACGCAATCAGATTTAAAGTCGATATATTTTCAAGTTCTTTGGCCTCATTTAAGTGTTTCTTAAGAAAATATGTTTCTTAATAGTCCTTTATATAACCTAACATTACTAAGAATCCCTGTTACTATTTTCAATTTCTAAATTTAATTTTTGTTTTTATTTTGTATTTTAGAAGTTGTTTATTTTTATAATTTTATTTTATTTACTTTTTCACTATTAAACTGTTCACACAATGCATGCTGTGTTCGCTGCTGTTAAAAGTGACACCGTGTTAGTAGTTTTAAGTATTTTATTTTCTTAATAGCTGTAATTGTGTTTACTTTGATTTGCGAACCGAATAAAAAAAAAAAAAAAAAAAGACAAAGCGAGTCTCTTTTTATATCAACGCATTTGTTAATATATTTTTATCATTTTCACATATAATGCTAGAGTTGGGAAGTCGATATTTTTTGTTTAAAAATAATGGGAATGACATATTTTTAAAATGTTAATAGCTTTTTTTTCTGTTATTGGTCCCTAGGATATTTTTTGCTTAGTTACTAAATACTGTGTTTCATAAAATGTTTAAGTTCATAACAAAAACATTTTTTGAGGATCCCGAAATCCCCTAAGAAGAAGAAGAAATGAATGGAATGTTTCTTAAGTTGGTTACCAATTAAATGTTCAACCTTGCCTCAAAAATTTTCAAAACATAATTTCAAGGTGATGAAAAACGAAGGCTTACCATATTGATCAACAATGCTTTAATGTTAATTGTGCGATATTTTTATAAAATGATATTTATAATTAGTCGAACTGGTTTCATTTATTCATCTTAGAACGCTAGTATATTAAAATGCTATGACTTCCTTCCGCGCAACTCGGGCCTTTCTTAACTTTTGGTGACTGATGCAACAGAAATGTTCGAATATGCGACATCTATTAGGGGGCTACCTGTGTGTTTAACCTAACACGATTTTATGTTCGAAATGTAATAGTGTTCAGAAAGTTCAAAATTTCGCCCCACAAAAAATAACGGCATAAGAATGATTTCCAAAAAATAGACTCTTTACTAAAAAACATGAATTGTGGACTTAAGATTGATTTTTTAGAGCGTTAGGAATTACAGGCCAGCTTTTTAAAAAATACTGGCTTGGGGGGCGCTGATTATAAATAAGTAAATAAAATCTCCAGACTAACACACCGATTATGTGGCCCTAAAGTAAGTTGCATATAAGCACTTGTGTTATAGGTACCACATAATGGACTAGGGGAAAACCTAGTTACACCAGAAAAAAACATTTTACGAAATTGGCCGGACCCGGGGATCGAACCCGGAACCATCCGCTTAGCAGAACGGTATATATGTTACGGCTAACACGCGGCTACACCTAGTTTTAGCCGGTTAGAACTTCAATAGGTTAGGTTAGTTAGGTTACTTTTTTGATACCGCCCAAAAAAATGAGTCCCGCGTAGCGGGACTCCGCCGGCTCATGATTGAAGCCAGTTTTTATATTTATAGGAATATATTTTTTGTTACAGTTTTACATATTAAAAAGACTACTAACCGGCTAAAACTAGGTGTAACCGCACTTCGGGTATTAGCCGTAACATATACATATACCGCTGCACCACAGAGGTCGTCAAAGATCAGAGATTATCATTACATAGTATAAAAGAAAGTCGCTTTCCCTGTCCCTATGTCCCTTTGTATGCTTTAATCTTTAACGGATCTTTTGATTTTGATTTTGAGAGTTGGTGTGACGTCATGCCCCTAGCGAGACGCGTTCTTTCAAACTGGTTCATCCCGTTATTGGCTACCCCTGAGTGTCGCATCCTTCCCGCGTACCCTCCGCATTCACCCCTTGTACTAATAGCACCGTAAGGTTTTTAATTCTTTCTTATTATAAAATTTTTATATTCGTTTTTTTACTAAAATAGTTGCCAACACAGGTAAACTAATTCTTCGCTATTAAATCGAAAAACGGGTTGGTTTTTGTTTCCGTTTTGTTTTTAACGTTCCTTGGTCGCGGTTTAACTTTAAACCTTATGTTAAAATCTTGTATTTTTAAAATTAAAAAAAAAAATGTAAGACCACGTATGTTTCGACAGGGTAGTTCGATTTTGACAATTTTATACTAATCTATTCTAATCTTTCGGTCACCACGCACACTAATCTAAAGCTCAGCTTACGCTTCGTGAACTATACTAATTGAAGAATAAGAAGTTACAAATTTTACAAAGCTGTGTTCTAAAAATTTTCTACAAAAAAAAAAGTCACAATAAAACTAAACTTCACTTAAGTTTCAAAAAACGACTCACTTCGGATTAGTGGCCAGTCCCTCCAACACGGCCGCGGCGGCGAGATGGTCCCCGCACTTCTCTAGAACCTTCCACAGCAGGTCCAACAAGGGGAGCGCGGCCGCGGGCGGCGCCGAGCGGGACGCCGCCTGTAGATACGTGCGGAGCGATAGCGGGGGCGACGCGCCGAGGGATACTAACTCTGTGGGACCAAGGATAGAAATATATAACAGACTTTTTTTTTGTTAATCCAGGAAAATGCCTTCACATACCCGCCCCTCAAGGGAAAGGAGGCGGGTTATATCAGACTGGCTGTTGCCGGTGGCTTTAGTTCCGAAACAAAAAAATCTTTTGAAAATTAAGTTGGTTAGAATGAAGCCTAAGTTATTTCTTGTTACATCAGCTGTCTGCCAGTAAAAGTCTCGTCAAAATCGGTCCAGAAATTAGACGGAATAAACACAGACAAAAATGGGAAAAAAACATTTTGGTAAGCGGTTATTTTAACATTACAGACACTAGAAATTTATTTACTTGTATAATTACATATAAATAAATGATAAAAGAAAACTGTAGTTTCTTACCCGATCCTAGGTTTTTGGAGACTAGCCATTCGTAAACCGCTACGTGGAGTAATTCATCGTCGCGGGACAAACAATCCCAAATGAGTTTTCTTCCCTAAAATTGATTAACGTTTAATTGCCGACAGATACACATTTAAAGGGTCGATGACTTTTCGGTCAGAAAAAATTCGGACACCTTGGAAAAAAATAATTGAAAAACCACAATTTGGCAAGGGTTTCCGAGTTTTTTGTGTCCGAAAAGTCATCGACCCCATTTAAATACACAAAATATAGACGTTCAACTTTATGTTACTTTTAAAAATCTTGCCATTTAGTTTACCTGGTAATTAGCATCGGCAGGTGTAAGCTGCATTATTGACTCAGTTTGCACGTTGGAGGTATTCAGTAAAGTTTCGTTGGCTGAAGTCTCCGCTCTTTCGTACAAACGTTCTAACGCATTGCACACTTCGCGGTAGATGTCCATTCTGTTATGCACAAATATTAAACAAATAGAATTAACAACTGTAGGCTACATTAAAAAGAATTTTACTGTATACATGATGTCTTTAAAGGTTAAGAAATGGGTTGAGCTACAAATTAATCTCATTATTCATGAATGCATTTTATAGTGTCAAATACAATTGTCTCAAAAGGTTCACCAAGGCGAAACACATTTTTATTATGAAAGTTTAAAGTGCGTTCAAGTTAGGAGGTAGAGCTGTAACCAACATTGCTTCGTACCTTCTATAATAAGCTAGATGTCCTTCTCGATCCTGAGAAGGCTGGTCGCTCTTGTAGTAATGCAGCGCTTGATCCGTGGGGTCTATTCTAGCAGCACACGCCACACAAAGTTCCACCACACCGGAATAGAATCCAGCTGAGATTAGTTTTGAACACACTAACGGTAGATTTACATTTGGTGCTACATCCTACAATAAAAACAATTATTAGTAGGTACAGTCAAGTAGTAAATAGGCCTATAAATGTATAAAGATTTCATACCTTGCATAATTTTAAAGCTTGCTGTAACATTTCATCTCTCTCAATCGGACTTTTCTGTTGCTTTGCAAATATTAACAACTCGTTTGCCTACAAAAAGAAACATCAATTTAGTTAATAAATCTTGTTGATTATTTAACTATTACTAACACTTAAATAAACTTTATACCTTAGAACATGTAGCGTCTTCTTGTCTGTACAAGGTAGGACAAAGTTGTCTCAGCTTACTAGAAATGCCATCGACCGACGCGTTATCATGGAGATAGCGGGAGACTAGTGATCCAAGTAGCAGACAAGCAACTTCCTGACCGCCGACTAACAATTCCCTGTGTAACAAATAAATATAAATTATAACAAGACGAGGCGTAAGAAAAATACTAATTTCACAAGCATTTTGATAGTCAAAATAAATCACCAAAATTTAAAACTTGTGAACCTTTCTTTATTTTGAAATATGAAATTTACTGTAACTTACATACTATTCCGAACATTATAGATAAAAAATAAATAAAGGGCCATTATAAATACACCTACCTGAAGCTAGCAGCCTGTAAAGCGGACTGTTGTTCAGGCGGGAGGCTGGCTGCGATCACGTGGAATTGATGCTCACACAGAACTTTCCAGAGGCCGAGCATCTCTATCGCCATTGCTGATTATTAAATGAATGAATGGGTTATATTAGTTGTGCTTTGAAGATCAAAAAGTGTGACTTTCGGTATAAAGAGCTTCTGCTAACATAACAGCCCCCCAAGTCAAATGGCAAGTGATATTTGCGATAGCGAGTGAATAGAATAAATATGTATGAAACTGCAATTTTTGACAAGCCGACAATTTGACTGTTTCATACATATTTTTTCTATTCACTCGCTATTGCAAATATCACTTGCCATTTGACTTGGGGGTCAGATCATTAATCTTTTCTAATGATACTTACAAATAAACATATTCAAGGCACTGAGGGAAGCGTGTTCATGCGACGCGGGCGCCGCGCAGCGCTGAATAAACGCGGACACGCGCTGCAGTCGCTGGACTATATACGCGCAGTCCTCACCAGTTACTTTACTGCTCATCTAGAAAACATTAACAACAAATAAAAAACGAGACATGATATATCACCTTAATGTTAACAAACTAAGTATTAGAAATTAAAGTTAAAGTAGAACAATACTTACAAATTCCTTATTTTCGGGAGTGAGCGATTTCGTAACACATTTCAAGTTCCAAATGGGAGATAGAATTCTACCCACATAGATATAAAGGCCATTATGCTTCGCAGTGTACTCTGGCTGAATTTGAAAGTTGGGATCTTTCTGTTGCTGCGTCGTATTGCCCACGAACGATGATTGGTTGAATTGTCCGGGGCTCATGAGGTTCTGTTGCTGGAATGGCGACTGCGGCATCACGGATTGATTGGGCGAAGTTAGATACACTGACTGGTTCATTTGACCCGATTGGAATGACTGGTTCATCCTGCCGGGCTGAATTTGACCTTGTGGACCTCGCATGGTCATTGGGGTTGACACTTGTCTCGGTGAAAACTTTGGTGAGCCTAAAAAGAAGGTTTTTTTTCCATACAAAAATTACATAACTCAAGGAATCATTCCTTTTTTGGTACTTCTACTTACCAATAGATGATGGATTATGCAGCGTGTGTTGTAGCTGAGTGGCCGCAGACTGCGCGGGCTGGCTTCCATATAGATATAGCGCCCGCGTCGCCCACTCACTGATGGACATGTCCCCACTGGGCTCTTCACACGCCAGGTACAATGCGCACGCGCACGCTTGCTCTAGGTTGTACAACTGTAAGAATATTAAACTCATTTTGTAAAGATTTCTTATTTTATATGAGTGTAACTTTTGGAAGGGCCAGATAACAAAGTGGTGTAGAGAACTTATAATTTTCTATAATGAAATTGATAAAAAAGTACCTTACACATTTTACCAATTAAAAAAAATAAATATGTGCTGGCTTTAACAAAAAAATACTTCGTTCCTAAAAAATGATAAACAATATCAATCTGTTAACAATGATTTCATTCAAAACACCAGCATATTTTCCCAGCCGCAGTTGCATATAAGGGCTGCCGCACACGGGCCACAGGCCACGGGCCACAAAACGCCGTCACTGGCATATTTCCGTGGCATATATCCAGTGGCGGCGATTTGTGGTTGTGGCCCGTGGCCCGTGTGCGGGAGCCCTTGGTCGTAGTCTTTCACTCTATCTACTCAGCCACAAGAACCCTCGTCGTACCAGGAAGAAGTCCTTGACGTGGTGGTGGTCGGGCCCGCGGCAGTCCCGCAGCAGCGCGCGCAGCAGGTCGGGCGCCGCGCCGCAGCACAGCACACACGCGCCCGCGCCCGTCACCACCGCCCAGCGGGACACCGCCCACACCTCTGTATACCACCAAATACTAATTTGTAACACTAATGTATTTATGCGAGTTATACTATTCTAGGTTTACTCTACGGTTTTCAATGCTATTTCATTTATTTTAACAAATAACAAGAGACTTTTCTATAGATTTACAACTACATATATTCTTAAGCAGTTAACGAAGACATAAAAACAAATCTTTATATCTGTTATGACTGTATTCTGCCGCAACAGCTAACGAAAGCACAAAACATTTATTTAGAGGACCTAGTTTTTTGGATTTGAAAAGAAAATACATATAATATGCTTATAAGAACTTTGTTCTGCATTTCAACCTAGGAATGAAAAAAAAAGTCCAAACGTCCATATCCTACCCACGTACCTTTCTTTTGCAGCATGGCGGGCGACAGCTGCCCGGCGTGCGGCGGCGGCAGCGGCGTCAGCGCCCACGCCGGGCCGTCCAGCGCCAGCTGCGTGTGCGCCTCGCTGAGCGCCGCGGCCTCGGGCACCACGCGCGACGCGCACCACAGCGTCTCCGCCTCCGCGCCGCCGCCCGCCGAGCACACCATCACCAGCGTGCCTGCGGGGTTAGGAGACAGGATAGACGTCATGAGGTATAGGATAAAGAGAATGTAACAAAATGATGATCAGAATATACGTGAATTAAGCTAACACTGGCAACAATAACCAAAAGCAAGAATCTTGTCAAAATCTGAACAATACGTCAAATGAGGATAAAAGATTATAAAATATGAAATTCTTCAAAACATCCCTTATTTGATAAAACAAATAAATACAAAATATTATGCCACCAAGTTTTAAAAATGTTATATAATTACCATTATCATAGGCTGCACTGTGGACTTGTTTCGGTTTCAGCACTGCCGCGTTAGGCGTGAACCCGGGCGGGAGTCGCACATGCAGTAGCGTAAGATACTGCGGTCGCAACTGACCTCCGGACTGCGCGCTACAAATATACAATTAACAGTCAAATTATACCAACATCAACATCTTTGCCATATACCAGAGCTGATGATTTGACACTTACTCTCCTGTGCCAGCACTGAAATACAGTCTTGCTCCTGCTTGTGTAACAGCAACAAGGTTCAAATGTTCAGACTCTGATACATCTACTGCAGATATTGATATCACAGGTTTGAAATTAGTTGGTTCCAAGGTCCTATAAAAATAGATTACATAACAAATCATTGTTTATTTGCTGTTAAGAAACAAAAAGAAAATAGCCATTATACATACTTGACAATATCCACAGCAGAAGAAACAATTTTCCCTTGAGACAATCTTATAACCCTACCTATTCCAGTGCCATCATGACCAAGATCAAACACTTCTATGCTACCCTTTTCACTGAGAGTATATAAAATATTGCGAGAGTTGTCAACCTCAATTTTAACTATAGGGTCTTCATCATATAAAGCTGCATTTAGGAATGATGGTACAAGGAATGATAGAGCACTAGTTGAGTGGTTTATCTTTTTACAGTGTTTGCCAAACCATCCTAATTGGGCCTGAAAGTAAGCACATTATAAACATATAAACTTGCATATTTCAACCATGAATAAAGCAGGTTACATTGAGAATATTACCTGGTAAGTAATTTCATACAAACACCCATCTTTCCCGCCCATGAAAATGCGACCCTTCTCAGTAGATTTAACACACATCATTGACACACCATCAGTTGGTAGAACAAACACTGGTTCAGGCACAAGATGCATCTCTTCAAATTCACCCGAACCTGTACTTTTACTTGAAGAAAATGTCACTCCTGTAATTAAATCACTTTTAGTTAGAATACATTTAAATTATTGCATTCTTTTGTCAAATACAATTTTATAACTTACCTAAAACAACTATTTCTACTGTGGTAGTTAGAACTAATAAATATTTTACAAAACTTTGAAATACTCCAGCTTTAGGTTTTATGAGACCCACACTAACTATAGTTTCTCCCAACCCATCAAAGTAGGCTACATCGGTACCATGCTCGAAGGCCCAAACATAAATATTACTATCAATAGCGAGCCACACTCTGCTTATTTCAGGAAACACACCCATCAAACAGTGACATTGCATATCTGATTATAAAATGTAAGAAATATCAATTTTCTTTTAATGCAAAGTAAATAATTTGGTGATTTTAAAATAAAATATAAATATGTATTAAAAGGATACGAGCAAAATGCTCCATTATCTCCGGAGGTAAGGGAACTTTGTTTACAACTCGCAGCTGTGACAAATTGTTGTGATTTAATAAAGCTGCCAAGTTGCGGTAATCTCCTGAATTTAAGCCACTGCATGTTGGACTTCGTTGTGCTGCTACTCCTGTAATCTGTAAACAAAAGTTTTTTTTACGTATCACTTTTTAATACTAAGCAGTCCTCCGACACTTATCTATGTAGTAAGGGGCTATAAATAATACGGGAAACATTAGAACCATTTACATACCTCTAAAAACGAAGGATACGAGTTATCAGCAGTAATATACCGGTCAAGTGTACACCCCGCCAATTCTAAACATTCGAGTTGCATTTTACTGCCGTCAACTTGACGGGTATTCTCAATACCAGCCACAGCAGTAGGCATCTAAGTATATCACCATGTATTTATAATTAAAGTTAATTGAAAATTAAGACCAATTACAAAACAATCATTTTTAGTCGCACTGAATTTACTGATTTCATTGGGATTTTGAGGTTATAAACGAACGTCAAACTCAAAACTCAAACTTGTTGACAGATGAAATCGTTTCAAAACTTTTAAATTGAATTTTAATGAAAATGTATCACTATCCTTGAAAAAAAATATGTGCAGATACGGTATTTTTTATTTATTACATATTAAATTAAAATAATGCAAAGACTATTTACCTAACACTTAATATCTAATAACTACTAATTTGAGTAGGACGTACGTCACGGATACTCGTGGTTGCCAACATTGTAAAAACAATATCAACAGATAACAAATAAATTTCATAGACAAAAACGGCAATCAAAAAACCGAAAACGGAAGTAATTCTACAAGTCCCATTCGTTTTTTATGCATGAAAAGAAAATAACTAAAAATACGAGTATTTGTTAGTGTCTAGACTCTATTCTCACCGTTGGGAATTAGGATGTGTTTAAGATTTTGATAACTTGTTATTGGCATAAGAAAAAATCATATAAGGTACATATTTTAAATGTCACTTATCTCTTTCTCTCTCAATAAAAATGCATGTCATGATCGATGTTTTCATTACGTCAACAGGCCACTGACATAACAAAGAGTTAAAAACAAAATACTTTAGGTAATGAGCGGGAGTTTTGAACAGCCAAACGTGTTTACATTATTTACCTGTGCACCAAACTTTTTTTTTTAATTTGAACATTTCTACAAAACAACAACACTCAAAAACAATTTTGTTATGTATAGCATAGTTATTTATTAGTCAAGTTTAAATATCTATATTCAACAATAGTTTCCCTTGAGGTTCTATAATATCCTCTCCATCGTACACCAGCTGACCCCGAAGGTATGTTTTCTTTACAACCCCTTTAAGTTTTTTATTCAGGTATGGAGTCAACTGCAAAAAAAAACATATTAATGAAATAGGTAAATAAAGTAGAAATAGTTATAGAACTACGTATGTGTATTTAGTAGGTAAGTACTTTGTTTTTGTGACGTATAATATCGGTTTTTATTTCAAATTCCGCATCTGGATCAAAAAAGACGATGTCACCATCGAGACCGGGTTTCAACGCTCCTTTCTTGTTTTGAAGACCGCACAGCTGTGCAGGCGCAGAGCTAAGGTATTTACTGATTGCCTTAAGATCTAGTCCACGTTTACTAACTCCAGTCCAAAACAACGATAACCCTGTAAAGTAATGATAAGCATTAATTAAGTAAAATACAACTCTTATATTAGGTATATGTCAAGCGCAAGCCGTACCAAATTGGACTGAAGAGATCCCTCCCCAAGCTTCTAATGTATTAGCGCACTTTAGCTCCGGAGTACATGGTGAATGATCGGACACAACCAAGTCCAATTTATCCTCCAGCAAATATTTCCATAGTTTTTCCTTAAACAAAAAATATTACGTGAAACTAATAAAAGGTCGGCTTAGTTTGTATATCTAGGTATAACAAACTAAGCCGATGTTTAATCTAACATACTTTATTTTGTTTGTCCCTGATAGGTGGAGCACATTTATATTCGCTGTGCCCACGAGGAATCTCATCAGCGCTTAAGGTCAGATAATGATGACAAGTCTCCGCAGTAACTCCTGCCTTCCAGCCTTTATACTTCGCTGCAATGCGCTTCTTTCTAGCTTCTTCTAGTAGTGGCACTACTTCGGCTGACGAAACATGCACTATGTGAACACGAACACTGAAAATGAAATTATAATCAAACTAACACTTATAAATAGGTTTTTATAAATAAATAATATTAAAAGTTAATTAAATCTGACTCGGTATCTTGCAAGAAGCTCGTGACGAGAGATATAGCGTTGGTCTCCATCACAGAAGGTCTGGATTCCAAATAAGTAGTGTATTCTTCAGGATCTGTGCAAGAAAGAGTTTTAATTAAATGATAAATAAACTTAAAACAGAGATATGGCAAATTATAAGCAGGTAATAATATCTTATGATATCACATGAAATTACCTTTCTTTTTCTTCTTCTTTTTTCCGCCAATTTCATTATCATCTTCCATTTCAGCGTGAAACTAAAATAAACATGATGTTAAATTAAGCTATTTTAAATATATCAAGGGTCGTTGATTAAACGGTATTTATTACATATTTTATCTTACCGCCAAGACCGTTCCTGTTCCTTCGAGTTTCTCAAAGGCAAGTTCAAGATCTTTCGGCTCTACATTAGGGAACTCATCCACTCCACTAGGACAAAGGAAACACTTGAACCCAACAACGCCAGCTTTAACTAGTTCGTTAAGAGACTCCTAAACAAAAAAACTATTATGAACACCTCTACCTACTTCAATAGATTTCTATAAAAGTCGAAATTATTAGTTTCCTTTCAGTCTTACCTGGTTTCCAGGTATTACTCCCCCCCAAAAAGCAACATCGACGTATACGTTGTCTTTAGCCGAAGACGCTTTAGTTTTTAGATTTTCTAAAGTTGTCGTAGGTGGTATGGAATTCCTGAAAAATTCGCAAAAAAGATTAAATGATGTTCTTACTATTTTAGTACAAAAATAGGTAAGTAAAAGAACCAACAGTGGCATGTCAACAATAGTGGTGATGCCCCCGCAGGCAGCCGCGGAGGTGGCAGTCCTGAACCCCTCCCATGCAGTACGACCGGGTTCATTAACGTGTACGTGTGAATCCACAACTCCAGCCAAGAGAGCAAGATCACCTCCATCCACCACCTGAACAAATATTTAAATGTTGCCAGTAGTTACCATCCTAACTTTGTACATATTTAAATGTGACTGTGATATTTAAATGATTCTGTTTTCAAATGTTAGTAGCCCATACAAGATGACAAACACAAGGTCGCTATGCACAAAAAGCTTCTTAGATATCAGCAATTAGAATGCTATAAAAATATGTTGCTAAGCTTAGCGTAAATAACACTGCTGCAACGGACCTACACAACAATGTCAATTAAAATGACTAAAAAGTCAACTAAGCACGCGAAGGACGTTAAAAACTGGTTCAAAATTTAATTTTAATACAATGCTAACACTGCAATTAAAGTTGTAGACCATCTTAGTGTGAATGACCTTGATACCTTTATTTTGTCTTTACGTTCGGCCAAAAGACCTTGAACTTCATCTTTATTTAGAAGTTTTTCTATGACACCATTTTCGTCTACCAACACTCCACCATCAAAAATGTCCGTTTCGGTAACCACTCGTTTACTCAAAAATAACTGAGCACTTTGAAGGGCCATGGCTTCACTTTGGATTATAAAGCCGAACTAGCGAAACATGAATGTTATCTCGTGTGACAACAAATCACTACTGGTAGATATCAATATTTATTTGTGGGATGCGATTACGCAAACATCGTTTCAAGCCATATCAATCGAAGCGCGATCCATAGACGTTATCAATGACCGATGCGACTTCTGTATCCATTGCATACATACCTTCGTATTATAGGTATATTTTTTCGGTACTAAACATTCCAATATAATTAGGAACCTACCTCACCTAAGTCCTTAATGTAGGCATAAATCCTTCTGATAAAAAAATATTATTACTAAACATTATTTATTACTAACCTCAAATGCTAATAAGCTTTAACATTGTAACAGGATAACGTCCATATTTGATAAAACATGTATGTCTAGTACAAGTTTAATCAAGCATTGTTAATTTTTTGTTAAGATCATCATCTTGTCAACATCACCTTATGAATTACAATGGAAGGGTCCTCGGTACAAAATTATACATCTCTAATGAGAGTCCTATATCATGTGGGCGACGGGCGTCCAATACCGCGCAGTTGACGAATCAAAATAGCCGAATAAATGTCAATGTTCCGCCTTGAACTTGGCCGAGAACACGCGGGATGCTCCCGGCGGGCACCCTCCGCACTGCAAATATACACAACACTTGTTTCGCTTCACAACACCTAGAAAACGTAAACATACGTCAGACCGGTTAAGCGGTCATTTCTAGAGGGCAAACTAGTAGTCAGAATACTTAAATAATTAACAGCATCTAACATAACTATGAGACATTATCTTCAAACAACGCAAACAAGCTCAACGGATGCTATTTCCAACAATGACTTCCTCGCACGTGGTAGGTCGGACGAATACCAGCAGCGGTCGGAAACAAGGGCAATGCCAATTTCAGGGCCCACTTAAGTAGTTTACAGTTAGATGGTGAGGTGGCGCTGCGGCTGACAATGGGAGTGACATTGGCGGGAAGAAAGGAAGGAACGCCGTGTGCATAGTAATGTGAAGAAGCGCTCAGTGCGCCCGCGCAACACGGAACACGTACACATCGCACCTGACCGAGCCAGACGACAAAGACCCGGGCATGGGTCTACAACATTTCCTAACAACTTATTTATGATACAGAAAAACGCATGCTTATAGGCAATCTTCATAAATACCTGATAAAACGCAGAATAAAATGTTGTTAAGCGCTTTTCTTTTTTGCTGCAATATATTCAAGATTATGGTTCCAGTTGTCGTCTTTTTGGCCTCTTGAAAACTTTATTCGATAAACTTCGACTTTAAACTACCAATAATTTCAAATAATTTAAGCAAGAGGCACCAATAATTTAAAATATTTGTAACAACTTGTGACAATTATTGTAAATTATTGTTGCTCGTTTTTAAGTAATAGGCTATTTTTCGTAGCGTTTGCGTTGATGTCTTTTGTACTGTGCTACGATGCTACAAAACAAAAATTCCAGGTTAAGTTTGTGAACGACTTCATTTAAACTTATTATATAAAGTACACTATAATTTTTGTGGAGAAGAATTTAAAAGAAGTACAGTAATGTTGACAACCTCCTGAAGGTATAAGGCACGCAAGGAATACGCTGAGCGTCACAAGTTAACTTTGCGGTTTTGTTCAATGGACTGCTTCATTAGCAGATAATGGTGGTTTTTTTTATTTAAGTGGATTTATTTATTATAAAATTTTATCCGAGTGAAGTGTAAAGTGATATTAAATCTTGTTTTTTTGAACATGTTAGTATTTTAGCAGGTTTAATTGATTTAAGAGGTTTGTTATTTACCAAACGAATCGTGACTACCAAAAGATCATATACCTAACAGAATACCAGCCATTTCTGATAAGAATTAGATTTATGGAACTGCATTTCAATTTTTTTTTGGAAGCTTGTTTAATTTTTGAATTTACAAACCGGAATATTTTATGGACCATAAAATAATTCCCTCAACTTAGGGTGATATAAATATCTACCAAAATAAGACCCAAGAAATGATATAGAATATCTATGTGAAACTTAATCTATATACGTTTATTCACCTTTTCAAGATTAATCGGATATGCTGACCTTTAAAAAGGCAATGCAATTTTTCAAGGTCTTATCTATAAGTGAATGAAGTAAGTGTTCTATTTTTATTTCCTACCACCCGCTCTACATAGCTCTGTTTTTTATATTTCCTTCAAGCTCAGTTCCCCCATATATTATTTTGCCATAATATGATCACAAACCAATTAAAAAGTAATTCTAATCTTAACGAATATATGGGCATCGACTAAGCCGCAGCAATTAACAAAAATCTCGGCGTAATTTATCATCGGTGCCTATCAAATCTCCGTGTGGCGGTTAGGGTAAACGTGTCCCAAAATTCCAGTTATACATATGCATAAGCGTGGGTGAGATGGTTAGCGCGACGACACCGAGGTATTAACAGCGCGCGAGGTCCGCGCCGACAACTCAGTCGCTGGTTGCGCAGACGCACGCACCGCAGCCTCTGCGACTAGCCCCTGAACACCGCTACTGTTGGAACTTGAGCGAACTAATTATTTTAGGTTGGTATTTTATGAACATCGATGGTTTTACAACGTTACGAAATAATTAAGAAGTTTTTTAATTGAATAATATTGTGTTACTTGATAGAAAATTTGCGTGTCTTATATATTTTATGAACAATAGAAAAACCAAACAGTGCGTAATATTTTAATTGATCTGGAAGACACATTGGTTTGAAATTATTAATTTGTAAGAGTGTAAATTATAACGTAATGTTTTATGTTCCAGGTGATTATATAAATTGGAGAGAAAAGCTATCATCTCCCCGGAATGGGGCAGAATATGATCTGGGTAAGTACCTACCATATATAATATATATTATTTTAAAATCAAATACATAACAAGACGATAAAATAATGTGATTCGGTCAATAAACTCTCAGATAAAGGGGTTAATCGGAAAATCATTACCAAAACTATTAAAAAAGTAATTTAACTAATTTAATTATTAACCACAAAAAGTAAATTAAGGCAGAAATAATCTATTTTTTATAAGGCATCACCTTTCTTGTTTGACGCTTATAAGGACGTATGCAAAACTAAGTTTTCATTTTCATTGTGAGTAGGTACCCAAATTCAGACATAAATCGGCCATTATTACTTTGCATACTTGCATGCACGTCCCAAATTTTCTCTAACACATTGGAACACTTACATTCATTACAAGAAATGACAATAAAGTACAGCACCAAAAAATTCCTACTATAATGTTTCAAAATATGATGTAAATAAGAAAATAAGGCTACAGTTTGATTTAAAATACTTTGAATAATAATTATTCCCTAAAAACAGAATTAGTTCTATGATCTTTCTTACACATAAATTTTTAAATCGTAACAAATACATATACTTACAGAGAAATAAGTAAGTAAACCAAGATTATTTATTATTTTTGACTGTGTTTTAGAAACGTTATAATCCAAAGTTTAAATGAACAAAAATAATAAAAATTAACCACAATAACCGAAAAATGATAAAATTGTGACCAAATTTCTAGGTATATCTTAAATGCCCATAATATTCAAACTGATGGTTACAGTCAATAGGTCCTACTATCACCCGAGTTTGAGTTTTGGGACCCCTGTGTATTGCGAATTAGATTTCATAGATAATTAGGTATTATTATTGGTATAAGTTTTTATAAAAATGTATGTATATTAATAATCATAAATTCATTTCGGCTTGTTTTTTTTTAAAGTCCAAAAAACATTTATAGCGTCTTTATTGAGGACCGTGTAAAAATAAGTTATTGATATCTTATTCCTGTTTGATTTTTTCCACGGCTAATAACAATATTCTCGTAAGTAATAAAGTCAAACCCTTTTTACCTGTTTATTATTGCCTCAGCAAACATGTGCTGGATAAAAAATAAATGGATATTAATGAGAGCATGGTGGGTCCTAATCGTTGGTAAAATGTCACGAATTGCCGTGGACCTGTTGGGAGGTGACGATGACCCCGAGGCGCTCAGGTAGCCTCTGATACCAATATGTAAATCGATTTTAGTTATTTTCCAAATGATAAAGTCAATGTAACTTACCAACTATAGTTATATCGTAACTAAAAAGCCCCAGCCTTTGCCAATAATTCTATAATTAAGTCGTATATCACATATTAAAACAGCTTTAAACAAAATTTATAATCCCTGATCGCTAAAGATAAAATCGATTTATAGTTGCACAATACTTTCTTAGGGAAATCAAGATTGGATTTTGTTTTTTTGAAACTAGTTTTGGTTTTTGATAATTAGACCTTTTAAATGTAGGTACCTTTTTCGCGTGAAATAATTAAAGCGAGATACTTAAATAAGTTTTTAAATTGCAATAGAGCTTTTATTAACGTTCCGCTTCTTAAATCAGTTTAAAACTGTTAATAATAAAACCAGGCGTTTATTGAGTAGTTAGACTTAATGTAACACTTACCGAATAATAACCATCCATATTTTAACTGTAGGTATTTTATTACCAATTAATGGCCATTGACACGCGCTTAAGCACCATTAATTTTATTTATAACTTTAGAAAACAACGAAATTCTGAAACCAGTCTATGTTGATGTTTATCTACAATACTTCAAGTTATGTAAATTATGTAAAGTTTAAGTACAATGTGATAGGTTATTGACCGTCACCACCCACACCTCTGGTGATTTACTGTTCACCATGATTTGATGTGACTGAAGGGTACCTCGAGATTCTTATCATTGTCACTTGCATTACTCGACCATAATTAATCTTTATACTTACAACAAAGAATTTTGGAGCTCACAGTTTTTGTTTCAACGCTATTTTCTAACGGTGCAGATCACAAACACCTATTATGCTCTCGACATTCAGTAATTGGCACTTATTTGCATTGTTCACAATCTTTAGGTACACAAGTTTTTTTGACAATAGTGTCAACCACCTCTGAGGCTTTTGTTCGGCTAAATGGTTATTTATGCTAAACATGACCACTTTAATCAAATAAATCGTGATATAATCGATAATACTATGCCTTTGGCGTCACATATTTTTACTATGTTCCAAGTTTTATAATTTGTTTCTTGCAATATAACGCAAATACCTACAACTAAATATCAAACTGCTTATGAAGCTGTTATCTAAAGCAATTAGTTTATATGCGTTTTTTGTTTGTTGTGGCTGGTATTTAATTTCTTTGTTTGATTCCTTTTAGTGCATACTGGCTTTGCTACTTAGTAGCGAGGCAACGCCGTCACCACGTTCATTAGCGAAATCATTTGTCAGAAGTGCAGTAGAAACAGTATTAGAACATGAACCTATCCCGCCTCCAATCAGGGCTTCAGTAGAGAGTATACCAAGCAGGTATGAAATATAAAAATAATTTGAGTTTGCAATTATGATGATTTCATATTTAAAATATCCAATGAAAATTTTTAGAAGTCTTCGCGATGAATTTGAAACGAGGTTACCACTTCGCGATGCAGTAGAACGAAGACCAATTCCAGTATTTGATTTACAAAACTACTACAGACTGAAAGATGATGCAGAATTCATACCAAATTTTGATACAGTCAGCGAGCTACGTAATTACTACGGAGCCGCCAGTTACTTAAATAAGTATGAAATATTTCAAAGTCTTTTGTACCTTTACTATTGAGTATCTAGCAATATTTTTCTGACAATGACTTTTGCTTCCGGCAGCGTAACTCTGAATGACGAGAGACTGCAGCAAGGAAATGCTAACTTACAAGGTAAAATACACATGACTTCCTGTAGTCCACAACAGTGTCATCTTATTTCTTACATACAATTATAATTAACTTATTTTTTATAGAAATGCAGCAAACATCTGTAAGCAGCCCTTCAAATCGTCGTCTAGTCGTTTGTTATATGGAGTCATGGGCGGCCTACAGGGCTCCACCTCTAGCCTTCACCGCCGGCCTAGTCCCGAAATCTTGCACACATTTGCACTACGCATACGCTACCTTACATCCACACACATACAACGTTATTCCAAGGAATGAAGACTACGATGTTATAAGAGGTTGATACAGTTTATAAAAAGATAAAAGTAAAAAAAGTTCAATCCAATATTTATCCTCTTAATATTTTTAGGTGGTTATCGTACCGCAACTGGACTTAAACGTCGCATGCCTGGTTTGAAAGTTATCTTGAGCGTTGGTGGAGATGGTTCCGAACGGCTATTCAGCGAAATGGTCCAAGAACCAAGGCGAAGAAATCTTTTCATATCCAGTGCCGCTAAATTCCTTCAGGAACACGATTTCGATGGAATGGAATTGAACTGGGTATATTCAGGTAAATACAAAAAAACTGAAAATTGACAAAACAAAACAAAAGGAAATTAACACGGTGTTTTGTTTTAGGTGAAAAAGATGAAAAAGAAAAGGAGCTTCTAACTACCCTTTTGTATGAACTTAGAGAGAATTTTTCCGCTTATGGACTTATACTTTCAACGGTTCTACCTCCATTTAGGTAAAGATTTACAAAAAATTGAAAATCAAGGTGATAAGTATGTACTACGAAAGTTTGATATACAAACAATATATATTTTTCAGATACCAAATCGACGATGGTTACGATCTAAGCGCAGTTAGTGGAGCATCCGATTACGTGGTCCTTCAAGCTTGGGATATGACTCACGCGAAGAAAGAAGAACCTCCTTCTAGAGCGTTGCAACATAGCGCTTTACATCGTGATCCTGGCGCAGCTTCGAGAGACCAAAGATATGATAATATTGTAAGTGGTTTATATTCTAAAAACCTCCTTATTTTCTCTGTGGATTTTATTTAATTTTATTTTTTAGGAGTTCATAGTAAAATATATAACGAAGCGTGGGATGGTAGCGGAAAAACTTGTTCTTGGCATACCAGTGTTTGGAAGAAGTTACACCTTAGCTCCATCCACGGCACCAGCACCGGGGGCTATTGTCTCTGGATGGGGAAATGAAGGCGCTTACACACAAACTAAAGGAATGTTAGCCTACTTTGAGGTAAACTGCCCTTAATTGGCTCCAACAGTTTGTGGTTATTGTCATAATCAGTATAATTATTAGGATACTTATTCTTGGATGCTTCACAGGTTTGTATGAACGAAAGAGAAGGTAAATTCACAACAAGCATAGACGCAGGTGGAAACTCGTATGCGGTTTATGAAAACCAATGGGTTTCATTTGATACACCAAACACTGTTTTAGAAAAGGTAAATTATAGGTACTATAAAGTTCAAAAATATTTATTGGTGATATCATGTTTAAAATATTTCATAACGATTATTTGTCCTCCTATTTCAGATGAAATTTGTGGTAAGTTCTGGATTGGCCGGCGCCGCAGCCTGGGCAATAGATATGGATGACTTCCGAGGTCTATGTGGTACTCCGTTCCCGATATTGAATGCCATTTCTTCTACTTTGAATGGTAAGAAACATTTAACTGACTTCTTACATATTTTTTTTTTGCACGGTAACAACATAATTACATTTTATAGGGGAATATTTGGAAAGAGATGAATCTACACTTAAAATAAGTAGTTGTGAATCCGATACTCCTTACTTATCATCGGATCCACAATCGTGCGCACATTTCCACTTCTGCAATGGAAAAGTCAGTTACCGACTGATTTGTGAACAAAATAGTCTCTATGATCCTTCCACTGGGTTCTGTGGTCACCAGGACGTGACTAAATGTATTCCTGGCCAAAGTTTGAGAATAACTATTGAACAAGCTACAAGATATCTGCATCGTACATATGGCATCAAAATAGAAAACGAAGCAAGTTATGTCCCTAAAAACTTCCATGGAACAATTGGACAATCACAGAACATTGTTTCATCACAAATTGTAAAGCAAAGTAAGTTAAATATAATTAATAATATTATTTGACATTATTCGCTCTTTCTACTTCTTTTCTGCTTTCTTTCTTTCTGCCTAGTTGCTGAAGGTTCTCTTCTCATGAGTGTTTGGGATTTGAATAGCAAAAATTCTTATTACAAGTTCATTTTGGCTGCTAAAACTGCTTTATCTTCTTTCTTCCAAAACATCACTGGGTCTATATTAACAACAAATGCTTACAAACAAAGTACCAACCGTAGGTCTCGCGTTGGTAAGTTGTTGATTTCTGTAATTCGTTTTACCTTTGTTTATAAAAATATTACTTTATATTCGAATTATCAACAGACAGAAACAACAACAAGAAAGTAGTATGCTATATGACCAGCTGGGCATTCTACAGAAGAGGCGAAGGCAAGTTTGTACCGGAGCATGTTGACTCAAGATTGTGTACACATTTGATTTACGCATATGCTTCTCTCTCTCCTGATGAACTCATCGCTAAGGAATTCGATCCATGGACTGACATAAACAACAGTAAGTTATTCAACCTAACGGTAATCGTAACACTCTGTTACACTCTACAACAATAAAATTTAATTATGAACTTTTTTACAGATCTATATGAAAGAGTGACTTCACTTCAAGACGTGAAAGTAATGTTAGGACTTGGAGGTTGGACGGACTCAGCTGGTGACAAATATTCAAAATTAGTTGCTTCAGCATCATCCCGTACCAAATTTATAGATAAACTTATACCGTTCCTACGTATGCACAATTTCAAGGGTCTTCATCTTGATTGGAACTACCCTGTTTGTTGGCAGAGTAACTGCAAGAAAGGACCACTGAGTGATAAGACCAACTACGCAAAATTTATTGAAGTTAGTGTCATATAATACTACCTTAATCACAAACGACTATTTACTAAATATAAAAAAAATGGTTTATTTTTAGGAATTATCTCAAGCTCTCCATGGAGCGGGAATGGAATTGGGTGTAGCCGTTTCAGGATACAAGGAAGTTATCGAGACCGCATATGTATTACCCGTAATTTCGAAGGCTGTAGACTTCATGAGCACAATGACCTACGATTACCACGGTGGATGGGAACGCGCTACTTCTCATCATACTCCACTGTCTCCCAACTCGCCTTCAGATCCTTTGGCATATTACTCTATTGTATGTATAATAAAAAATAACAAATCTCATACGTAATTGAGATTGTTTGCGTAGTTTTAACTTATTAATTTTGATTTTAAGGAATACGCCATCAAAGCGTTAATAGGTGGAGGTGCAGATCCCAAGAAATTACTTCTCGGGTTAGCTTTCTACGGCCAGTCGTATAGACTAGCTGATGTAGAAAGTAGAAGTGGTCCAGGAACCCCAGCAGCTGGTCCTGGAGAACCCGGAGAGTTTACTAAACAACCAGGCATGCTGGCTTACTATGAGATTTGTTACAGAAGTAAGAATTTTTAATTCGATTACAAATTATATTGTCAAGTTCTTGTACCTTATAACTAGCAAAATGATAATTATAACTTTACTATTACAGTAAATAACTTCCGTTGGAAAACTGGCAAACAGGAGAAAGCTGGACCTTACGCACATTTAGATAATCAATGGGTCGGATACGATGACCCTAAATCGATCACTGAAAAGGTTTGATTTCTATTTTCTTATATTATATTATCTTTACTCCAATTCTCTTTCATAAAAATATCTCTGGTTTTAGTTATTTACAATATCATTTTACAATGTATTTTTTTCCTACAGGCTCCTTTTTAGCAATCTATTTAATTTCTCGTTTTAGGTTCAATGGGCCTTGAAGCAAGGCCTCGGCGGAGTAACAGCATGGGCCATAGACTTGGACGACTTCAACAACCGTTGTTGTGAGGAACCTTTCCCTCTACTCCGCGCCGCTGGCAGAGCTTTAGGTAGAGCAGTATCAGCACCACCCAAGAGTCCTTGTGAGAGACCACCACCACCAATAACTCCACCACCACCTACAACTACCACCGTGGAAAGTGATGGTAAGCTATTGTTTTTTTTATTAGATTGAATTATAGGTAATAAATCCTTCAATAAATTAGTCCTTCAATTAGAGAAATCATGCGAATCTTTATAAACACCAGTACCATATAGTCTCATTATCGTCATGTTAAAATGTTTTATATCTTAGTAAAAAAAAAATAAGAAAACCTCTCAGTAGGCAGAAATTTAGTTAACATGTGTTATACAAAATTTATAGTGATTTACACCACATCTTATTTTTTAGGCGCGATAACACCCAGCGCAGTGACAGGCAGCCATGACCATCATCATCACCAGCAAGAATCCACCACTTGGCCCAGCTGGAAACCACCGGCGACTACTCAGTCCACTGTGGTCACGTGGTGGCCTCAATCCACTACACCTTCAACAACAACAACAACCAAAGCTACTACCACGACTATGAAACCTATAGTTGTTGACGATGATGCATCTCCTAGTAAGTTTTTTTTATAAATCAAGATAGAAGCTTATTTGTTAGGTATATTTGATTTAACTTTTTAAAAGTTGGAGCTAACATGTTTCAACGCTTTTAAACTTTTGAACCCTAAATTAAACTTTCAGCGGTTTTATCGGCTAATGTCTTCTCCCAAACAATTTGTATATTCTCCCGTTGTAAAAATTTTTTTTGAGTTAATCTAAATTGTATAATATCTATACTAATATTATAAAGCTGAAGAGTTTGTTTGTTTGTTTGTTTGCTTGAACGCGCTAATCTCAGGAACTACTGGTTCGAATTGAAAAATTCTTTTTGTGTTAAATAGACCGTTTATCGAGGAAGGCTTTAGGCTATATAACATCACGCTGCAACTATTGGGAGCGAAGAAATAATGGAAATTGTGAAAAAAACGGGGAAAATTATTCATCCTTGAAGGCTTCCGTTGCGTGCGCTGCGAATACGGTTTTAGATAATTACCAAAAATAAATAATATGAAAGGATTAAGGGAACTTTTTACCGCGGGAAAAAATCGTATACCCATGGGAAACCGACTTCTACGCGAACGGTGTCGCGAGTGGCCACTAGTTTTTTAATAAATTTAAACCAAATCTGTTCAGCCAGTTTTGCGTGTTTTAGAAACAAACTTATTAACACGAAAACTTTCACGGTGATTAAATTAATAGGATTATTCCGTTACCGGCTCTTACTATTGTAATAAAAGAAAAGAAAAAACTAACCCGAGTCCTTGAAATAGGTGGATTGGAGGGTACCAGCTGTAACGCTGGTCAATACCACAACGATCCACAAGATTGTGGTGGATACTTGCAGTGTGAGGGTGGAGTGTGGCACAAACACCAGTGTGCGCCAGGATTGCACTGGTCCAATACTGGAAACAGATGTGATTGGCCAATCGCAGCTAACTGTCAAGGTAGGTCTCTTTTTACATCAGATTCTTACTAAAAATTAAAAATGTTATTAGTAGAAGCTATTTGTTTGTAGTTAGTAGTAGTAGAGAGAAGACGAAGTTATACCCATGCCTTGTTTTGAGATATTGTCAATTCATACTTATACACCTAAAAGACCAAAATTAGGCATTTTTTGTCTCTTCATTAATAATTATCTACTACTACTATTACCTTACTATTCTTACAAACTAATGCTTAAACAATGCTAGCTCATCAATTTATGCTATGAAAAAACAATTATGGGAGACTAATCCTAAGTTCTTCTATCACACCAGTCCAACCGCCAAACGCGGCAAGTACCGCGACATCAACTCTCGCGCCGGTGACGTCACGACCTCCTGCTTCTCAACGTCCTCCGAGACCCTCGAAACCATCTACCACGACTACCACCACCACCACTACAACAACCACTACCACTACTACCACGACTACAAGGAAACCATTCACTACTTCCAAACCATCGGCAGGATCGGGTAAGTAAGACATGAAAGTGTACGAAAGGAACAAACTTTAGTAAACTGATAAGTTTAAAATATAAATTGAATTATATGTCCTACGTATCAGATCTATTTTCGCTTTCTGGGATATCTCAATCAAAAGCCAAAATTGTAGTTTATCTATGCTATTTACCCTAATACTGAAAGGATTGCTCTAAATTTTACAGCCAATAATCTAGATGGCAAGCCTTGCAACGGTGCAGACTACATGCAAGTGGCAGGCGATTGCAACTCTTATCTCCATTGCGATGGAACCGTGTTTAGAATAAGACACTGCGCCCCTGGACTACACTGGAGTCAATCTATGAAACACTGCGATTGGCCTAAGTTTAGCAATTGCAAGGGTAAGACTACCAAGCTAAAAATATATAATCCTAAAAAAGTGGAGCACTTCACTATACGCCGTAATTATTATCTTATTTTCAGAGACAGAATCCAGACCCGCAACATCCACAGCTAAGCCGTGGTTCACTACTTCACGGCCTACCAAACCGACTACCACTGTTTCTAGTTCTAGTAAGTTGGCCTTTGCACCGGGCACGCTTGCTCTTTTGCAGGCTTACCTAACAAAAAAAGGTCATACAGTTCGTGTGACAGTCAGGAACTAACATTAACCACTCTCAGATAACAAGGGTTCCGTACTGTAAATTATCCTCAAGAACATCCAAAACTCCTTACTCTTTTAAATTTTTGTAAAGATTATTAATTTCTATCACTAACTACTCTAGGTGCAGTATCGGAGGGTCGTCCATGTTCCGACAACGACCTGCACGCTGCCGGCGCCACGTGCGAGACCTACTTGTTGTGTTTTTGTAAAGATTATTAATTCATTAACTCCTCTAGGTGCAGTATCGGAGGGTCGCCCATGCTCAGACAACGACCTGCACGCGGCCGGCGCCTCGTGCGAGAGCTACCTGCTGTGCGCGGGCGGCGCGTGGAGGAGGCAGCAGTGCCCGCCCGGCCTGCACTGGGACAAGAGGAGCCGGCGGTGCGACTGGGCCGAGTTCGCTATGTGTGACCGTGAGTATACTGCCCTTCTACCGCGTAACTAGCGTCGATTTGAACTCGACGTCGCCAACTGTTTTCATAGTATAATAATAATAATAATAAGCCTCTCATCCTGAACTGCTTTCTTCTTTGTTTTGTAATGTCTCTCTATTTATAAAATATCTCTGAGTTCAGTGTGCCTCTTGGCAAAGGCCTCCTCTAACAATTTCCATTGTACTCTGTCTCTAGCAACCCTTCTCCATTTTGGGCCTGCCGTAAGTTTCAATTCATCTTCCCATCTCTTGCTTTGTCTTCCTCTGTTTCTTTTCCCCTCTCTGGGGTACCAGTCTGTTATGGTATTGCTCCACTTCTCTTGTGTACTGCGCAGCATGTGCCCAGTCCATCTCCATTTCAAACTATCTATTCTAGTAAGTATGTCTATGACTTTTGTCTTACTTCTTATGGCGGTGTTTCGTATCTTGTCTTGTTTCTTAATACCTATCATACTTCGTTCCATAGCTCTTTGGCAATATTGCAGCATGTTTCTATGATGTTTCGTGAGAGCCCAGGTTTCACATCCATAAGTAATACATGGGAGAACGCAGGTATTGAAGACCTTCCTTTTGATACCAATACTAAGGTCTGTGGATTTCATAATCTCTTTCAGTGACCAATATCTTTTCCATCCGTTAGCTATACGTTTATTTATCTCTTTTGTAGTTGTGTCTGTATGTGAGATGATTTGTCCTAAATAGATATATTCATCTACATATTCAACAGGTTGGTTGTTAATTTTTATTTCATATTTGTTTGAATTTGTTAGTAATTTCGTTTTGTTTATATTCATAGATAAGCCCACTATCTCGCTCTCTTTATTTAGATCATGTATCATTTTTTCCAGGATCCCTGGTTGTTCTTCAAACAAAACAATATCGTCAGCGAATCTAAGGTGGTTTAAGTTTTGTCCGTCGATATTTAATCCATGATGGTCCCAGGTTAGCTTTCGAAATATGTTTTCCAGCACCGCCGAGAACAGCTTTGGGGACAGCGGGTCGCCCTGCCTGACACCTCTTTTTACTTGGAATGTCTCACCCAAGGTTTCCAGTTGTACTCTTGCCTTACTGTTGGAATAAATGTTTTTAATTATGTTTATGTACACTGACGGGATTCCCTGATTTTGTAAGCTTTCCCATATGGCTGTGTGGCTAATGCTGTCAAATGCCTTAGAATAATCGATAAAAGCCATATATAGCGGTTTGTTGTACTCATTGTACTTTTCCATAATTTGCTTGACTGTGTGAATGTGATCTATTGTGGAGAAATTTTTCCTAAAGCCAGCCTGTTCCTTCGGTTGGTTTTCATCAAGTATGTTGCTTATTCGGTTTAAGATAATTTTGGAGAAAATTTTATATATGTTAGACATCAGACTTATTGGTCTGTAGTTCCCTATGTCATCTTTTTGTCCTTTCTTGTGTATAAGAATGATGTGGGATGTCTCCCATTGTTCTGGAACCTGTCCCGATCTCAGGATGCCGTTGAAAATTTTAGTTAAAATGGGGACCAGTTCTTCTATAGTTCCTCTCAGTAGCTCGTTTGTGATTTTATCAGGACCTGGTGCTTTGTCTATCTTTTGGCTTAGTATGGCATTTCTAGTTTCACTGTGTAGTATATCAGGTTCTGGGTTCAATAAGAGCAGATTATAATTTAGGGTTTCTTGACTTACATTTGTAGTGGTATCTTGGTTGGAATATAAATCGCGGTAGAATTTTGTAGCTATTTTATTTATGTTCTTTCGACCTGTTACATTTTTTTGGTTGTTTTTCAATTTCGTGATCCATTGGTTTGAGTCTCGGAGTTCTTTTAGAGCTTTCCTAGTTCCTCCTGTCTTCGCTATATGTTTTTCTAGGGTTTGTAACCTTTTGACTTTCCTATCCTTTTTGATTCCTTCTTTGATTTTTTTGCTTAAGTCGGTTATTTTTTGGATGTTCTGTTTTCTTGTTTTGCAGTCAAATAAACTTGTTCTATCTTTTATAAGTTGTAGTGTTGAATTGCTTAGATTGTATTTATGTTTTGTTCTTTTTTGGTCTCTTTGACATGTAATTTTATTTTGTAGTTTGCTGTAACTTGTTTTAACATCTATTGCATCGGTTTCTAATAGTTCTCTGCTGAGTATTGACAAGGAGCTCTCCATCGTTTTGTTGGGTTCTGAGCTGTATGTCGGGAGTGTATCATGTATAACAAACTTTCTGGATCCTTTGGGTGATATAGTCTTGAGTGACGCCCTTACCATGCGGTGGTCGGTATTAAAGTTTAATTTTGATATGACTGCTGTGTTTGTAAATAGATTTGGGTGGCTGCTTATAATATAGTCTATTTCATTTCTATGATTCCCGTCTGGAGAGACCCAGGTCCACTTGTTGTTTTTATTTTTCTTAAATATACTATTTAAGAGGGTTAAATTGTGTTGTAATAAGAATTCAACCAATCTTTGCCCATTTTTGCTTCTTTTGCCGTATCCAAAGTTTCCCAACACATATTCTTCTTTACATTGTTTTATTCCCACTTGGGCATTAAAATCTCCCATTAGTATAATTATATTTTTTGAGTAAGTACTTATAATAGCTTGGGATAGGTTGTTGTAGAAAGTTTCATGTTTGGGTTCGTCTGCTTGCTCCGTAGGTGCATAGGCTTGGATAATTGTCCATGTTTTTTTGAAGTTAGGTAATTTGATGTTGAGTATGGCAGTTCGGTCATTAATTCCGATGAATTCTATTATGTGTTCTTTTAGGTGCTTTTTAACTATAAATCCAACCCCTCCTTTTCCTTCGATGTTTCCTTTGTTGAATAATACAAAGTCCTGGTGCTCTTCAATACATTCTCCTGTTCTTCTCATTTCACTAATTCCTAATATATCCCATTTTAGTTCCTTTAATGCTTCTTCAAGTTCCGATAAAGATTCTGGTGTTCGTAAAGTTCTGGTATTTAGAGTTGCTATGTATAATTTGTTCTCGTTCCTTTTGTTTTTTATTATTGTTAGAGGGTGGTGGTCTAAGTTTTCATAGGCTAAATTGTTAACAATGGCGGGTCTCTAGCCAATGAAAACAGTTGTCGACGTCGAGTTCAAATCGACGCTAGTTACGCGGTAGCCCCCCTGGTTTACATTGAAGAGAGGCAAGAGTTGAAGTGTTTGATCAACTCCCAAATCTGCAGGAGTACGCATTAAATGATTGGAATAGAGACTGATTATCTAGTCTCATGCATCTCTTATTAAGATTGTTTTATTTTGCGGAAGTAGATGGTAAGCATCTACGACCTACAATCATTACCTACTATGGATTAATAATTCATTTTATCGTCTCATATGATAAAAAGAACTCTCTATCAGAACATTTTGTCAAAATTATAGCAAAACGTTCTGATGAAGAGTTGTAGAATCTCTTGAAGTCACAATGCTCTTTAATCTTTCAAGAATAACTTTCATATTCATTAGAAATTGATTGTCATTGAGCTACGACAGTTTCAGTTTTAAAACACTGCAATGCACTTTTACGACTATAATTTACTAGTGTAATTTTTTTCGGCAGCAAATTATGTTGTGGTTAAGTGTATCTATTTGTGGAATGAATACATTTGTTTCAATTATGTTGCGTAATTTAATTCTGGTCAATAAACTTACAGCTACATAAAATGTCAATAAAAATATTTTTTATGTAGTCAATATGAAAACTACAAAGGCTCCGACGACGACAACAAGAAGACCTTACACCACCACTACCAGAAGAACTGTGACTGCCGCTACCTCGCCTATCAAACCGTCCGTGGTAAGAAATAAAATCTGCTACATCATACACTTAGTGATTAACGGTTCCCCGTATCCTTGGGTCATCTCGTTTATTTTCACTAAAAAATACTTCTAAGATACGAGGAAATTCTATTTTTAAGATAGCTTATATCTTAAGTTAAAAAAAAATCTTTGACATCAACGTAAATCCTTTCATACGCAGCTGCATTAATATCGAACAATTACAACGTGACAAGTTATTGTATGTGAAGCAATATCGCTATTTTTTTATTATTAATTATTTTAACCTAAAACATACAACCTCCCCCTAAAATCTGTTGCAACTTATCATTAACTCCTCCTTTTCCCTTCCTCCTACCCATCATACTTGTTTTTATCAGTGCAAGCATGTTTTTTTTCTGCCTGTCGATTGCTGTTGGCCCCTTGACGGCCTTTACAGCTTCACCGGGCTGTCCAAGCATGAAACGCATACCTTGTTTCTATAGCCCTGTACAACCGGCACATACCACGCGCACCCTCGCTGCGAGAAGTTCTACATCTGCGTGAACGGCGAGCTCATCACCCAAGCTTGCGCCCCCGGACTCATCTGGCGGCCGGACAGGAACCAGTGCGACTTCCCCACGGCCAACGCTTGCAATGATCGGAGACAAGTCGCGCAGGCCATGGTCGATGCGAGCAAGCCTGCCGCCGTGGTGGAACAGACGGGTAGGAATGATTGGTGGAGGTGTGATGAGTGAAGTTTAGCGAGGTGTTCAGAATAACATATAGGGTACTTTTTACTGCGGGAAAACTTCTCATTCCCACGGGATTGGAGTCGCGGGCGGCCACCAGTTTTATATAAAAGCTGAGAACACTTTGGATCAATTCATCAAAGAATGGAAAAAAAACCAGAGAGTTGTGAATATGAATAGCATAGCATAGTTATAATAATAAAAAAAAACAATTTGTTATGCGACACGAATGAGTTGATGTTCCTAAGTAACAAAAATTTGATGCCATACTGGATTAAACTTAAATAACATTATTTACAGCATACTGTGAAAGTGGTCAATACAGTCCGTTCCCCAGCGATTGTTCGCGGTATAGACATTGCCTCTTTGGCAAGTTTGAAGAATTTGCTTGCAGCGCTGGATTACACTGGAACCAGGTATTTAAATAATGTAACTTCAACAACAAAAGTTAAGGGAAAAATTGCCCACAGATATACTTTATGGTTTCTTGTTTTACTTCTAGGACAAAAAGATTTGCGACTGGCCACAAAATGCACAATGCAAAGAGCAAAAAACGACATCGCAGAAGCCACCTTTAATGGACATCGAAATATCCAAACCTATACAATCAGAAACCTCCTACAAACCTACCACCGAGCTTAATCTACCAGCTTCAAGACCAGGTTTACTAAACTGTAAGCGATTTTACCAAGCCGTGTTACCCTAAGGCTATCCTATCCTACTAATATTATAAATGTGAAAGTTTGTGAGGATGTATGGATGGATGTTTGTTACTCTTTCACGTAAAAACTACTGGATGGATTTGGATGAAACTTTGCAATAATATAGGTTATACATCAGAATAACACATAGGGTACTTTTTACCGCGGGAAAACATCTCATTCCCACGGGAAACCGACTTCCACGCGAACGGAGTCGCGGGCGGCCACTAGTATGTAAATAAATACTTTCGACGTTTGCCTTTTAACTCTGATCGATGTATATTTCCAGCTCGTTACAAACTGGTATGCTACTACACTAATTGGTCGTGGTATAGACCGGGTATTGGTAAATATAGTCCGGAGGATATCGACCCGAGTCTATGTACTCATATTATATACGGATTCGCTGTTCTCGGCAACGATGGGCTTATCATGGCGCACGATACTTGGTCTGATTATGATAACCGTAAGTAATAATAAATAGAACCTTTTGCTTCCTTTTTAAAACGCAACATTCAAAAACAACTGACTAAGTTTTGCTAAAAATTTTCCCTAAACTCCTAGACATAATACCACCTTGTCGTACTTTAAGTTATTTAACTCAATTGTTCTGATTTAGAATTCTACGAGAAGGTGGTTCGGTACAAGCGTTACGGGATCAAGGTATCGTTAGCTCTTGGAGGTTGGAACGACTCCGCAGGAGATAAATACTCTAAACTGGTGAACAATCCTTCAGCAAGAGCCAAGTTTGTTAGGCACGTCGTCGATTTCTTGGAGAGATTTGAATTTGACGGCTTGGATCTTGATTGGGAATATCCTAAGTGCTGGCAGGTAAATTCTAATAAATATCAAGAACTCCCTTAAAATCCATTACATACATTGACATGTTAATAATGTGTCAAAATTTTAGGTGGATTGTTCTAAAGGACCAGACTCCGATAAAGAAGCATTCGCCGATTTAGTACGAGAACTATCAGCTATTTTAAAACCTAAAGGTCTTCTGCTATCAGCCGCCGTATCACCCAGCAAGAAAGTGATAGATGAAGGTTACAATGTGCCAGTATTGTCTAAATATCTTGACTGGATAGCTGTGATGACTTACGATTACCACGGACAGTGGGACCAAAAAACTGGACATGTTGCGCCTCTGTTTTATCATCCTGATGATGATAATACTTACTTCAACGCCGTAAGTGCTTTATACACAAAAAAATAAGAATTGTACTTAATACCCTGCTTACATTTGATTTAATTATATTTTAGAACTACACATTGCATTATTGGATGGAGAAAGGAGCTTCACCATCAAAACTTGTCATGGGAATGCCAATGTATGGACAAACATTTACTCTAGGAGTTCGATTTGGCAGCTCTTCAAACTACATAGGAAGGAGTGAAGCAACTGGACTCAACACTCCCGCAATATCTGGAGGAGAAGCTGGCGAATATACAAGGGCTAAAGGATTCTTGTCTTACTATGAGGTTAAATAATACAGTTAAATCATTCAATATTACATTGCAAAGTTCATGGCAGCGTACTTATAAAAGAGTTGTATTTCAGATATGTGAAAGAATACGTCATCAAGGATGGAAAGTCGTTCAAGACCCTTACCATGCAATGGGTCCTTATGCCTACAAAGGAAATCAATGGGTGTCATTCGATGACCTGGAAAGCATTAAGCGAAAGACAGAGTTTATAAAGTCATTGGGAATTGCTGGTGGAATGATTTGGGCCCTGGATCTTGATGATTTCAGAAACAGGTACATTTTTAACAGGAGGTTTTTAAAGATAGTCATCAAACCATTTTTTTTTTTTGCTTTTTCTTACCTCATCAATTTCGTTTTCAGATGTGGTCAAGGAAAACACCCTCTTTTGAATGCAATTAAAAACGGACTCATGGATCCAAATGTCGACTACGAAGTCATACAACCTGTTGACCAACCACGACCTACACAATCTGTCCTTCCATCTCCCATCACAGAACCAGTCAATCACTTGGACGATAACTTAGACGACATTGAAGTAAAACCTAGTTATCCGAAACCTCCGCGTCCCACCCGACCACCGGTACAAAATGACTTCGAGATCATCACATCACCGAAACCTAGTAGCACCACAACAATGTTGGCTGCCGTCGAAGAAAGATTCAAAGTAGTTTGTTATTATACCAACTGGGCTTGGTACAGGTAGGTAACATCTTGTTTTTTAATAGTTACCAAAATCAGTGAAAATTTTATTATTTAATTTTCAAATACATTTTTCAGAACTGAATCAGGAAAATACACACCAAATGACATTGACCCATCACTTTGTACACACATCGTTTACGCCTTTGCCGTTCTAGACAAAGATAAACTTGTGATCAAACCGCATGATAACTGGCTGGATGTGGAAAACAGTAAGCTAATTATTTTGTTACTAATGTTAACAACATATGATACAAACAATAAGAACCTAACCCTCATATAAATATCTTTCTAGAATTCTACGAAAAGGTGGTAGCCCTAAGAAGCAAAGGAGTTAAAGTTCTACTAGGATTGGGAGGTTGGAATGATTCCTCCGGTGACAAGTATTCTCGACTTGTTAATAACCCTTCTGCTAGAAGGAAATTCATAGTTCATGCTATCGACTTCCTCGATGAATATGGATTTGATGGGTTGGACTTGGATTGGGAATACCCTAAGTGTTGGCAGGTACGATCTTTAATAAGATAATATTCTACATAAAATAACGCCTTTAACCTTGGTTTTAAATGAATTTCATTTTTAGGTTGACTGTGACAAAGGCCCTAGCTCAGACAAGCAAAACTTTGCCAACCTAGTCAAAGAACTTCGTAGTTCCTTTGATCGTAAAGGTTTCCTTCTATCAGCTGCAGTTTCAGCCAGCAAACGAGTCATAGATATGGCTTATGATGTCCCCGTGCTGTCACAAAACCTCGATTGGATTGCACTAATGACATATGACTACCACGGACAATGGGATAAGAAGACTGGACATGTGGCCCCAATGTATGCTAGTGATGAAGATAATGACAAGACTTTTAACACTGTAAGTCCTAAAACAAATATATTACATTGACATACCTACTATGTTTGTCTTGATACTAAATAAAATATGTATTTTCTAGAACTTTACAGTCCACTACTGGATCGAGAAAGGTGCTGATCGCCAAAAACTGGTGATGGGGTTGCCTTTCTATGGACAGTCGTTTGCCCTTATGGAGAATGCAGGAACCGAGCTCGGGGCTGCGAGCTACGCCGGAGGTGAAGCCGGAGACGAAACTCGGGCTAGAGGATTCTTAGCTTTCTACGAGGTAAATAACATTTATGGGACTTAACTTGATGCCTAAAGTGTCAGTCTGAGTCAAATGAAAGCAAATCAACATCAAGCTTACATTTTATCGATTTTTCTAGATTTGCGAACGCATCAGAATGAAGGACTGGAAGGTGCAAAGGGACGCCGGCGGTCGAATGGGTCCATACGCGTATAAAAAAGACCAGTGGGTGTCCTTCGACGACGACTTCATGATTCGACACAAAGCTGAATACGTCCGAGCTATGGGTTTAGGAGGAAATATGGTCTGGTCTCTCGATTTAGACGACTTTACTGGAAGATTCTGCGGCTGTGGAAAGTCACCACTATTGCAGACTATCAACTTTGTGCTAAGAAATAAGGCAATGCCACCTTCCTGTCCACTTGAAGAATGTAAGTTAATAATTTCTGAAAAATCAAAATGTTGTTAATTGTAACAGGTTGTAATTTTAACATAAAAATACAAATATTTTAGTGCTTGGAGAGCCGACTGAAAGTTCAGTGGCAAAACCAACAGAAGTGGCGATGGTAGAACCTAAACCAGCGCCGCCACCGCAAGAAATATATCACGATTCCGAATCCGGTGTAAGTTCTTAAACCTTAATCCTTAACCTTAAACCTTAATCTCAATAATTAGAAAGACTTAATTTAAATTTAAGAAAAAAGAACAACATTTTCAGTAATGAAATGAAGTGTAGCAGCGTAATTGTGATGTGTCTAAAATCTAAATGCTATATTTTTTGTTTTTAGATATCTATGGAAGGCAAGTCTTGTTCGGGAGCGATATTCCGCGATGATGGTACTGATTGTAGAAAATACTACCTGTGTATCAATGAACAGTTTGTCTCTCTCACTTGCCCGGACCCCTTGTACTGGAACAAGGTAAATCACTTAACAATGATACCTTGAAGAAATTTAAAAAAGAATTTTATTTTCATTGAATCTTGTAACCTATTTTTTTTAGAACCATTGCGATTGGCCCGAAAGATCTTCGTGCAAGAGCAAGGCTCAACTTAGAATAACTGGCCAAGGAGTACAAGAAACTAATGCGGAAAAGAAAAATCCGATCATCGCCTGCTATTTCTCTAATTGGGCTTATTATAGGTAATGAATAACATTCACCAAAAAAATCAAATTTAAATATATCGGATAAACTTAGTAACGCAAAATACGATGGGACTAATAAGGCAATAGTGCTACGCTGTTGTTTAGTTTCAAGAATTTTAATGGTCATATTATTTTAGGCACGGAGCAGGAAAATTCGGCCCCGAACAAGTAAATCCTTCACTGTGCACACACATTATCTATGCGTGGGCGCATCTCGACAATGCAACCTTCAAACTTGTGCCCGGCCTACCTGAACTAGATGTTGAAAATGGTAAGTAATAAAATAAAAAGACTGAAAATACTAAAATACTAGACTTAATTATCGCGTTTTATACTGTCTGTGTTTTATTCTGTTTGATTAGACACTTGATAAAATTATGAGTGGTTATTAAGCAAATACAGATGTGCAGATACCATAAAATGATAAGAGAGGCAAATATAGTGTTATTTCATGACGTATTGTTTTATTTTTAGATTTCTATGGTAAAATTACGGAACTGAAAAGCAAAGGTATAAAGGTTATTATTGGGGCTGGAGGTTTAGAAGACTCAGATACTGAAAAATGGAGTGTAATGGCTGCTGATCCAGAGAAGCGACAGACCTTTATTCGATCAGTGCTCAAATTCTTAAACAGATGGAAGTTCGATGGCATACAAGTTGCCTGGCAATATCCTGTATGCAAACAGGTATTAAGTCAACTTTAATATGAACTTAACTCAGGCACTGTCTAGTAAACGCAAATAACCATTATTTTCTTTATTTCAGACTCCTTGCAACAAACAATCGCAGGATGTCTCAGACAGAGACAACTTCAGCTCACTTCTCCTTGAACTCTCCAGAACATTACAACCACATAATTACGAGCTATCCGTCAAAGTTTCAGCTAATCCAGAAATTGCCAACTTGGCTTACGACCCGATAGTATTATCCGAGGCTGCAGACTGGTTAGCAATAGCTGCTAACGACTTCTACGCCTCTACAACTGGAAAAACAACGTTGCTGGTGCCGTTAGAAAATATGAACCGACTCCACAATAGTTTTGTAAGTAGAAACCATAAAATCGTGAATACCATCGTAACTTTAATGAAAAAGTCTTTTGAATTAAGTAATAACTTTGTTAAGGGAATTATTAACTGGTTAATCTGCATTTAAGTAACTGATTTGTTTGTTTCAAGGAAGCAATTATATGTTTTATCTGGTTTGCAGAATTCCACCTTGACCTACTGGGTGAACATAATGCCAGCGCATCAACTAGTGCTGAGTGTTCCAGCGTATGCGAGATCGTACACGTTGAGAGATAGAAGTAACTCTCATATTGGAGCTCCAATAGTTGGGCCAGGAACACCGGGACCTCATACTAAAGTTCCAGGCTTCTTAGCATATTATGAGGTAAGATATTTTCAGACTTAAAAGGAATGTAGGTATTTTGTTAATCAGAGGAAGAACTTTGATGATTACGTAACTTCAGGAATCATGGCAACTTAAACGAACCTTAATTAAACACGTTTGTAAAATGGTCCTTTTAAATATTATCATTATTCCAGGTGTGTCCCAACCTCCGCTCTCCAACCTGGAAGGAGTCTCGAAACGACTTCGGTACTTTCGCCGTCAAAGGTTCCCAATGGTCGTCTTACCTTCGTCCCGAGGAGGTCCACAGAGTAGCCGCATCTTCTGGCCGTCTAGGCCTCCGCGGCGCCGCGCTGTGGGCGCTCGACCTCGACGACTGGAACCACGCGTGTGACGACTCCAACATGCCTTTACTCACTGCACTCAGACAAGGACTACTGGACCCCACTACACCCTACAACTACCAATCCTGAAAAAAAAGTTTGATTGTAAAATAGTTTTCAATTGAAAACTAGAGGTATTTGAATGCCAATAAAAGAAAACAAAAAAAATGCATTTACGATGTTGTGATAGTTAAGTTAAGTAAGCTACTTTAAGGTTCGAATCTTACTCAATTTTAAAGATAATGTGAACTGAAACCATAGTGATGGTTACCATTGTGTTGTAAAGAATAAAGTAATTTTGTAAATAAAAAGGCATTTTACTATGAACATTCTATAGGTGGATACAGTAAAAATCTGATTGATTACATGATATCTAAAATTACAATTTAACTTTGTAATAACTAGGTATGTCAAGTCTTTAAATTAACTATTTTGTAACTATATCAATCCAATTCAAAATTATAGCAGGTAAAATTAAAAATATCGCCCAAAAAGATGGTTTACAATCTACGTCGTAGTCTAATCGTAGTCGTGTCGTAGTCGTATGACACAACGCCACGATAGATGTTCTACTCGTAGAAATTATCGAGTTTAAACTCATTTTAACGGATATTGCGTCATTTTTATTTTTTGCCATGAGCAATATATTCTATTTTACGAGTTATGGAAGTAAGAACGGAAACGTGGGAAAATTAAATATAAATTAATGTAATAATCGTAACGTAACTCTAAGAAGTTGTCATTTTCTAGGTATTCTAAAAGAGTACATAAATATTAACTAATACCTATAAATCGCAATCATATCTTTATTAGCAATAACTGCCTACTGTTAAAATAAAATAGGAAGGCCTACATAATATGCACAACGTTTTTAAACATTTATTGACGTTGAGTTGTCAAATTTTAACAATATGTTAGGTAAACTGTATTTATTTTTTTTATTTTAAACTGTGTTTTATAGTTCCTACAAAAGTTTACATGAGGCCGAGCAAAAATTAGTATCTGCTATCTACGGTTAGCGATCTACGTCACAGTCGTATGATTCACGTTTGAATTTAGTTTCCGAGTCAGTCAAGGCCTTTCGCCTCACGTAGTAGTACGCTATAGCGCAACTCAGCGCTATTGACGTCCGATTGAGGTTATGTTAGAGTTAAAATAAACAAAAGTGAACTAAATTTAGAGTGTTGCTTGTTACTAGTAAAAATTACCTCACCTTCAACACTTCTTATTGATTCAAAGTGCAAAGTTACAGGATTATTTTATTAGTGTTTAATTAATAAAAGAAAAACAAAGTAATAATTAACAATGGCCGGTAAAATACTAACGAGATCGTTATTAAAGTATAACACTACTCGACATGAAGCGCCAATTTCGAATATATTTAAATCCTTCAACGTGTGTAAATTGCACACAAACAGTGATGAGGTAAGAATTAAGTCATATCTACTGTGTATATATATTTTTTGTTTTAACTGTAGACTTTGAACTTCGAATTCAGTGTAGGTAAAGGTACCTTCTTACTTACGAGTACTTTAATTATGATAATCGTATATGTACCTATTTAATTAGGTGCCGATTTTAATTAATGAGCTAACTTTTCGTGGTTATTGTGAAAATATAAAACGTATCCAAATAAACTGTTGCTTTATATGAAAATTATTTCAGGTGCCAGTCAAAGAAATTCAAATTCCTGTCCCATGGGGTCATATAGCAGGGAAATTATGGGGAAGTGGTAACGAGAGACCTATCCTAGCACTACATGGGTGGCAGGACAATGCTGGTACATGGGACCCATTAGCTCCCATGCTTTGTAAAAAAAGGCCAATCCTAGCACTGGACTTTCCCGGACATGGGTTTTCCTCGTGGATACCACAAGGTATGATAAAATTTAACTTTTACATCATTAATTAATAGGGATTTTTTTTCCAATTAACTTGTACGACTTATGTGCTTATTAGTTTACATAGTTTAAGACAACTTTAATGGGTATTTTTTTAAAATAATGAGTAGGTACTTAAAGAACTATGTCTTCTTGCAGGAATGCAATACTACTCATGGGAACTACCAAGACTTGTGCTATTGCTAAAAGATTACTTTAAATGGGATAAAGTGTCCTTACTTGCGCACTCGATGGGGTCCATCGCTGCATGCCGGTTCGCTTGCCTCTTCAATGACGATGCAGACATGTTTATAGCCATAGACAACATAATTTACGACGACTATGACCTGGATCAAGTAATCGACAGATATCCTAGAATGTTACAAAAACTAATGATAGAACAAACACGATTAAATACAGAACCTCCTTCATATACAGTTGATGAAATAACGAAAATTTGGCATTTGGGGACAAAGAAATCAGTTAACCTCGAAAGTGTAAAATATCTGCTTAAACGTGGTTCAAAGCAGTCGAAAGCCGATCCTAACAAGTTATATTTCAATCGTGATAACAGGCTTAAATATATATCTTTTCTTCCTGAAGATAAGAAAATCGTAGAAGGTATAGCAGCCAGAATGAAGTGTCCGACTTTATACATTAAAGCTGTAGACTCACCATATGCCTCCGATACTCATTCAGTAAACATAAGAGAATTCTTAGAAAAAAGTAATGAGAAGTTTGAAACTCATTTCGTTCCCGGCACTCATCACGTACATTTAAATAACCCTGAAGTGGTCTATCCACTTATAGAAACCTTCCTGCAGAAATATAATATGGTTTAAGTACTTATAAAAATATTTTAAGGTAAAAAAAATTAATGTTTTTACCATATTTATAATTTTTCGATTAAAATAATTTACCCTGGCTGCGAACGTAAATATCATATATTTCTCACTTATTTAAAAACGCATTTAAAAACTTCAAAAAAAAACTAATTTTGTTTTAGTAACTGTTTTAGTTAAAAAGACGTACGTTAATCTAAGTATTTATGAAAACACCCTGAAACTTCTTCAATGCATTACCAGTTGCGCATTTTAATGTACATGTAGATGATGAGAAGGGCTTTAGACTTTTTAAATATTAATTTGTGTGATTGTGTCTGTGCTCTGTGGCTAAAAACTAACTAATTTATTGAATTATTCACTTATGTTGGTAAATATTTATGATAAGATTAATAGTCTGTGATATCTACCTTAACCGACTCCTTGCCACCATCATTTTTCGAGCCTTTCCTCCGTGGCCCCATACAAAATTCAATGACGCGCTAGTCGCGTCACGGGCCCTCCTAAATGATGACGCACCTAACGCGTCGTGGGCCACTGGTGATGTTATTACGCTATTTTAGGCAATTTCAACTAAAATAATACAAAATGAGACCTGTTATTGTTTGTTTTGTTTCATTTATTAGTTTAGTGTATTTAAAAGTGTCGATCTACATGTTTTATACGAGATGGAAGGTATGTTATAGATTTCCACCATTGGTTGTCAACCTGTGGGAAGTATTTTATCGCAAATCAAAAATCTTCCGATTTTACATCTAAACTATTCATTGGTGACCAAAACATAGTGATTATTTTTATAGATTTGCTAAGTTCGAATCCTGGCTTTAATAATAACACTTTTCAATAATTAGTAGGATAAACAGTTACCTGTAGGTAGGCACCCTATGGTTAACAACCACGGGCAAATTTAATTTCCAAAAAAAAATAGTGGCCCTTGATATTGGTGTTCCTAATGAGTTAATTTTTATATAAAATGAGATATTTTATTGATTAAATCAAATAAAAATTTGAATTGTAACTATTTTCTAATGACGCATCTCTCGCGTCATGGGCGTCCCTGAAGGTTTCTTCATGACGCGCTAGGCGCGTCACGGGACAGGAGTCGGTTAAACCGTAAAACGAATCCATAACTTTGTAATACTTACAAGCTTTTATAGTTGTTATATTGTATTAAGTTATAATAAAAAAATTTAAATATATACTTTTTTTTATCTTACACATATGGGGAACTTAATTTATACATCATGAACTTCAAGTCAAACATGCTTTTGAATAAAAATAGGAAAGTATTAAAAATTGCCTTTTTATTGTATTAAATAATCTTTTTGACTTTTTAATTCATCAATTGTAGTTGTATCACTGCTATATTATTTTTTGAGTCAGAGTTACTGTTTATATGAGCACCTTTCCTTAGTGGTAAAACTTTCAGAAGAGCATCCTGCCAACTCTTGCCTTCACATATCCTCAGCACTATTTCAAATACTGCAATAGACAAAAAAATACTTTTTAAAAAATACAGAGACAACTAAAATATAATATGTTTACATATAAAGTAGTTACATAAATTGATAAAGCAACCAGACAGTGACATTATAAATTTGATAATTTAATTAAATAATCTATGATATATACTTTTTCAGCATTAAATAAGTAAACCACAAATCAAATTGGGGCATCTATCATGTGACAGTATGTTTTGCAATAATTAGTCTTTCTTACCATGGTCAATAGTAAGGACCTTCCTTGTTTTCATATTAACATACTTGCCTAGGGGCAACTGTGCATGTCTGATACCTTGTTCAACAGCTATTTTATGACATAAACCCTGAAAGACAAAAGTGAGTTATTTTTTTATTGATCCAATATATATTTTTTGACAAAAACTACTTACTTACCTTATGTTTATTATGATCAACTAACCCACCAATAATGTAAAATGTGTCATCTTCAAAGTTTTCTATAACATTATCTGATTCACTAGATAGATATACCAGCTTGTCCTTGGGAAATAGGTCTAAATATGGGGACTCGTGGAACTCAACCTTTAAAGAAAGTTACAATATTCAACTTATTAAATAACCAAGAAATTTAATAAATTCTGTAGATAACTTACATCCCAGTATTCATATCCATTGTGTCTCGAAATATCACTTTTAGATTTATCACCAAAACTTGTGATATGAAACTGGAGAGGTGATTCTGATCTTCTATTAATTGAATAGCACCTTAAAATTTGCTTAATAACCTTAAACCTGTCCTTTTCAATCATCAACTCATCAAAACTTAAGTCTATCACAACACCTATATTTTTTTTTGGCCTTTCTAGTTTCATTTTCTTTAATGTTTTTCTAGTAGGGCCAAGATCAATGTTTGCTTCTCTCGCCTCTTTTCTTCTTTCTTTGGCTCTGGCTTTTTCTTTTAGTCGTTTATCTGCCTTACGATTCTCCCATTTTACTTTCTTTAGCCACTTGCGCATTTGATTTTTTGTGTATGGTCGAGGATATTCTATGCCTTCATCATCCTTTAACCCAGGGTCAACTGTTATATCAAACAAAGTATACTGGTGGAAGTTCGACTCATTGATCTCCGGTGTTTTGGTATCTTCAATCTTATCATCTTCACTAGCCATTATAAAATATCTCTTTAAATTTCCACTTTTTCCAATAATAAATAATTAGCAATACATAAAAGTAATGTGATCATTTCAATCAAAACAAGAATATAACCTCAAAAAATACGTCAAAGTGTGACTTTGAAGTATTTGATTACAAGTAGTATACTGGTCCGAAATTGCTGTCAGCGCGCTTTCTGCACTATTTGCGTGCACACGGTCGGTCCTTTAATCCGAACGTTTGCACACTCTGAGCGATCTGACGTCATTAGTGACGTCATCGTTCAGTGCTAACGATGCAAACAAAAGATAGGTAGTGCACTGTGTGCAGCAATGTCAGATGAATGTCAGGCAATGTCAAACTGACAACTGAATACTTTAATTTGTAAGATCTAAACTTTCGGACAAGTTTTGTTGAACTAATATTGTTTAATGTAAAGATATTTAGCAGATTCATCGGGAAAACCTCAACATGCAATAATTCTGACCCATATTAAACCACCTGTCATTTTGACAGAACGTTCAAGCATATGTTCGTACCAACAAGTGGACTAAATTGATTTCAGTGCTAACGTTTGTGAGTAATGATATCTTTTTATGTCCACGCATTTGCACGCTTACCAACGTTTTCACGTATTCGATTAAAGGACCACGACATAGAAGTTTCTGTATTAGTTCATAAATTCAAATACAACAAGTAAAATAGAAATTCATGAAAGTTCGAAAAATATCAAGTAATCATTTGACCAAATCAATGTGATAACGCTACTGTTACTATAGTTTTGTTTAAATAAATATTTTTACTTACCTTATTTATTTATTTATGTTTATTTGGGGGGCTTACACCTAAACAATAATAGAAAAGGAAAATAAATATTGGGTCGAATCGCTGCCTATGGGAGTTTTCTCTTAGTACAATAAGTACAATTCACCTAACGCAAGAATGTTGGCTGTTTCTTAAATTAAGTTAGTAGGTAGATACCTACGCAAGAACTACGAAAACGAATATAATGAAATCGTTAACTGTAAATAAATATGTGACGCTTAAGGTTTTAACCTCTGTGATAATGTAAACTGATAAGGTTTCTCAAAGCTACAAAAGTAAAACATTTAATTGTGAGACTGGAACGTAATTTTGTCACTGGAGCAAGCAAAGATGTCATCTGTAAGTAACAGCTTAATAGATTAATGCTACTTTATTAATCACTTGCACCTACCTATGATATACTTAGAAGAAAATAATTTTAGGAGAGATATCAGTTGTGGGGTGGATGCTTTGAAGAAGAGCCTTCTGAAGTGCTACGGCGCCTGAACGATTCTTTGAGTGTGGACACCCGACTATTCCGTGAAGACATTCGCGGGAGCAGCGCCTGGGCCGAAGAGCTGCACCTCAGTGGATATCTCAATGACATAGACCATGAAGCCATTCAGTTGGGACTTGATAAAGTAAGTTAATGTGACAGGTATACCTACTTAAGATACAGTTTAAACGAAAACACTGAAAAATACTCAATTGATAGGTGGAAGCGGATATCGAACAAGAACTCAGCACCTCAGGCCGTCTGAAAGATTCTGAAGAAGATATTCACTCAGTGGTTGAACGTCGGCTGTTTCAATACGCCAAGGATGCCGCTCTGCGCCTGCACACTGCTCGCAGCCGCAACGACCAATCTGCCACCGATACCAGACTCTGGATGCTGACTTGCTTTAGAACTTTGAGGAGTTCCTTAAAAGATCTAATTGGGGTAACCCTTAAAAATTTAAATTGACCTTAAGAATTAGCTGTCTTTCTTTTTACCCATTTATAAATTTGTCATACCTAAGGTTATTGTGCGGCGAGCAAAAAGCGAATTAGACATCATCTGTCCAGGATATACCCATCTTCAAAGAGCCCAACCGATTCGCTGGAGTCACTTTCTTTTAAGGTGACAACACTTCTAGGTACGATTAATATTATCTGCTACTGAAGCTTTATTTCAGTAGGTATATGTTATTTCAGTTACGCCTGGGCATTTTATGATGACGTAGCCAGACTAGATGACCAACAAAAGCGGTTATCAAGATGTCCGTTAGGCAGCGGGGCTATAGCAGGATGTGCTTTAAACATTGACCGAGAAAGACTGGCCTCTAGTCTAGGATTTGATGATGTTACCCCCAACTCCATGTTTGGGGTGTCTTCGAGAGATCATATCGGTAGGTCTAATGGTAAACCCTCTTCAATCTTCATGCGTTACATTTAAACGTCGATAGTGACGCCTATCTAAATAAGTGGTATTATGTTTCAGTTGAATTTCTCAATTGGACTTCACTCTGTGGATTACACCTAAGCAGAATGTCTGAAGATCTCATAATTTACAGTTCACAAGAATTTGGTTTCGTAAAAATCTCCGACCATTTTTCAACTGGATCCAGTTTAATGCCCCAAAAGCGAAACCCAGATGGTTTGGAGCTTATAAGAGGAGCAGCTGGCCATTTACTAGGTGACGCTTTTGGCTTTAGTTGTATCTTAAAAGGGCTACCGAGTACTTACAACAAGGATTTACAATATGATAAGGAGCAAATATTTAGAGCATTTGACCGCCTTGTCGATTGTATCAAAGTAGCTACTGGGACTGTCGATACTATGGACGTGAGTTTTGCCACCACCATAATTTTATACTAAGGAGCTAGTTTAGCTTGTTTCATCAAATATCTACTTTAATAATCAAACCTATATCAAACAGGTGTTTAAGGAGCGTGCCCTAGCGTCATTGGATTCAGGAATGCTAGCAACAGATCTTGCCCTTGCACTGGTTCGGCGTGGCGTGCCATTCCGGCGCGCACACCACTTCGTCGGTGCAGCACTGCGACGAGCTAACGAACTTAAACTTGATCTGAAGGAGTTGCCTCATAGTGAATATGCTGCTATTTGGTAATTTAGCACTTATGTTTATCTATCAAGTCGTCGAGCAAAAAAGAATAAAAACTCTATTTTCTTCTCGAAGCAGTTCATGCCATTTTTGACTCGCCTAAACTTCGTTTTGGAAAACTAGAAGCCAGAATTCAGTAACCAAGCAGTTGTTTGAGAATTATAACTACAACCCAAGTTACTTAATTTTGTTAATAAAATATAGAACAACTACCTATCTACAAAAAGAAATGAGATTAGATTAAAAACATAATTATAAAATCCTTTATGTTTAAAATAATAAGATTGACTTCGCAATCTCACGTAGTTTTCGTCTTTAGAATAGAGACACCGCTGCAGTTTTAATTCAATAAATAAATATTGTTAGTTACCCGTTATTTCTTCTCCAACCCACTAATACAGTGTTTTCTGTTGCAGCCCTGAATTCGGCAATGAAGATGAGCTGCTGAAGACGTTCTCGTGGGAAACCAGTGTGGAGCAGTACACTAGTACAGGAGGCACAGCCACCAGTGCCGTCACTCTTCAAATTGAACGCCTTGAAGCTTGGTTAGCATGTTAAACAAAAATAAACACACATTCACTAAAGCTATTTTTTATTTCCTTAGCAGTTTAAAGCTCTTAATCAAGGCCTAAACATTAGATAAATCTTTTGCTAACTCATGAAACGAAAATTCGGAACACCTAGTTATCTACTTACCTGTAGGTATATTTAAATGATTACTGTGTAGGTATCTAGCGGAATCATAGGTAAACGTAAACCTTGCGTTAAATTATAGATAGCTACTCAGTTACAATAAAAAATATAAATAAATGCCTTTTATTCACTCCCCTTTAAAAAAATGTCCTTTTTTAAAGGGGATTTTAAATTTAAACGAAGACAGCATGCAGAGAGCTGTCGGTTGCACTGATTATAATAGTAGGCTCTTCTGCTTCTTACTCTTTATTTTCTTAAGATCATAATGTCTTCAATTGTTTTTTTATATATTCAGTGATAAATCAATAGCAGAAAAAATATTTATTATGATATAAGTAATGTACGATGGAACACATTTAATAAATGGTATGTCATGTGTACGGTGCGTCACACCGACAGTGTTATTTTAAGTAGGTACAGTCAGCATTTCCGCGGCAAAGTAAGTCAGTCGAATTCATACTCGCGACTCATCAACACATTTTAATTATAATTTATTTGCGTCTCATTTATTTGGTGTAGTGCTAACATTTGCCTATAAAAATTCTGTGTGAAATTTCGGTAAGTTTTTATAGTTAGGTACATATAGATACATACCCACAGTAAAGCTTGCGTTATTGCAAACGTTATCTTTATCTGCCGACTTTAGTTCAAAGTATATCCAAGTTAGCATAAAACGCGTATCACTAATAACTTTTTTGGGTTTTGACTAATATTGCCGCTATCGAATATTTCATATTTAACGCATTAGTATGCTCAATTTATTTAGTTAGATGCAGAACAGTGTAGTTGCTTCCCTGCTTGCCGTAAAACCATTTTTTTTTTATAAATTTGCAGTATTTGACAGTAAACCGTTAAAACAATGATTATAAAGTATGGAATGTCACATGCACCACCCTCTTAGTTTTGGCTTTGGTAGCGGAAGTCTTCGTGTTAGACTATGAGGATTTAGGAATACCGAAAAAGATCTCCGCACTGAAAGACACACTTACTACCCGACTTCGACGATTCCCTATATTTTTTTGTATGTAGCAGATTTTATAAAATTATCAATATTATTTTCAGTATCTCCGTCACATTCACTCAATGATGGATACGTACAAGGTCACCATCAGGGACCAGTTGGAGGGGGAAACCAATGCTCTTACAAACTCCAAGTACCTAAGTTAGCTAGTTAGTTAGTTAACCTAACGTGGAAACGAAACGCCGATTTAATCAACTCTTTGCTAGCGCTGCCTAAAGGAATGAATGGTGCCGGTCGCTAAGTTAAAAAATCGTACACTTAAAACAATCACAGCTGTTATTTAAAATAAGATTTTTAAATAAATAAATCCTTCTAACCCTGAAAACACGAATCTTGTTATTTTAGAGTTTAAATAAAACATAAAATTCTTTCAAAACATAGATGTATTGTACCGTAATCGACTATCTCTAAATTATTTTATAATTTGCCGTTTAGGCTTATACAAGATAAGTAAGTATATACAAAGTATGTTTGACAGTTTAGGTAAAGTGGCATTCACGTTAATGATATAGAAATGGTCATTTAGCCGACAGAATGTTTAGGATAAACATTTGGTTGCATTTTTTATGAAAAAACGTTCGAACTTGAAAAATATATTATTTATACAAACATGTAATTCTATTGCATATTCGCAGTAGATGGTAACATTTACTCAAATGTTTTAGTCATTTTATCTGTTCCATAAGGCTTGGATTGGTTTTAGGAAAATAGATTTCGATAGGTATAATATAACAGTAACTATGGATATCAATTCCTACGGTACATTATTAAATCGATACATTTATTGAATAACCACGAAAATAGAGCAATTTACAATTCGGCTACTCGATATTTTAATTTATATCAGCGATTAAGTTTTATAATCACAATAACCAACAGACATCTCAAACGATAAGTCGCGATACAACTTGTACTACGAGCCCATAAAATTTTATTACTATTTCTTTTTTTTCATCAACCAAAGGAAGAACAACCCACACCTAGCTCCGTACACTAATATCGACATTACTGAAAGTGTTAAAAAATGGCATTAGTTTGCAACGCAGGTGCTTTTCACTCTCCCAAATGTGTGTCGGTCATCCTTTGGTTCAATTGTTTTTCCCTTTTCACTTTTTTTTCACAACTGCGCCTTCCGTGTGTCCGCGCTGCGGTCACGGTCAGAACTTGAGCGAGAACCCGGGGGCCACGTTCAGCGACCGCTGGTGGAGTTGGAAGCCGCGCGCCTCGTCGGAGTCGCGCGAGTACTGCGCGTAGGCGGCGCCGCCGGCGGGCGGGCGCGGGGACGCCGTGCTGCGGCGCGCGCCCTCCGACTTGGCGGGCCACGTGGGGAACATGGCCGGCTCGATGGCCGTCGGCTGCTCCTGTATACCGCACGAACACGTCAGACACACGACTAACTAATGATTGGAGTAATGAACGAATGCGCTCCAATTGAATTCAGTGACGAATGTTGAAATATTGGATTGACTAAGATAAAACATGGTTATATCTAAACTAGGTTAAGTAAGAAGAGGCTTACAGTACCTCCTATATTGTCCACTTTATATAAGCAGTCGCACAATTCGTTTTTTCTTTCATAATTCAATGACTTAAAAAAAAAAACTAGCCGAGAAAAAACTACCATCTACCACAGTTTCTCTGCGCATTGCTGAGTCCTAAGCAAAACTACGTCAAGCAATGGAGTTACAAAACTAGCAATTAATTTTGTGTTTCATGTTTTTTCTTCCAAAAATTTTGCTGTTTTCAAAAACACACGTAAAAACAGCACATAACTAACTGAATATCGAAAGTTTTCGGTTATAAAAATATTATATTATATTAGCCTGCATCATCCCACTGCTGGGCAAAGACCTCCCTACCATTCTTCCACATCTGTCGATCCAAAGCTATATTGTTCCAGTTAGACTGGTAGTGGTCAAGCTCGTCGCGCCATCTCCGTTTAGGTCTGCCGAGGCGTCTTTTTGAGTTCATGCTCCATTCAGTAGTTACTTTTTCCCAAAACTCGTTAGACATTCGACAGACATGCCCAGCCCAGTCCCATTTCAGCGTAGCGTAGTTATAAAAATAGGTTATTGAAAAGAAAAATGCCTAACCTTGAAATAGGCGTGTTCCAGCGCGGCATCGGCGGTGATCCTCCGGGCCGGGTTGTAGGTGAGGAAGCTCTGCAGCAGCGCCAGGCCCGCCTCCGACAGCAGGTCGGCGCCGATCCTCTGCCGCAGGCCGCCCGCGGGGTGCTCCGCGAACGTCATCTTCTGCACCGCCGGCAGCTCCGAGTAGCCCGGCCACACCAGCTCCGACGGAGTGCCCAGGTCCTGTGCGCAAAGAAAACGATATAAGAACAATCAAATGGCTTTGGGAACAGAAAAGTAAATGTGTATAAACTTAAGGACAATGATATAAGAACAATGAAAGCTTTGGAAACAGAAAAATAAATGTGTTTAACTTAAGTAACTAAAATTGCCTGCAACATAATAAATTGAAGGAGTGGAAATAGAATTTAATATTGTTGTTATAAAATTCACGCAGGGGTAAATCTGTGGTAGAAAGTATGTAAATTATGTTCTAGAAAACGTTCAGACGGATACAATCATATACAAAAGTTTCATAATGATTCGAAACGAAATGAAATGAAATTACTTTATTGTACGTAGGATAAAAAACTAATCTCTTATACAATGTCACAAGCTAAAAATCAAAAATAAAAAAAAAGATGTCACGAGACACCCCTAAATTCATCAGCAATGGCCGTAGTAGACCGAGAGAAAAATCTGGCGGAAAAAACTCTCGGCACTCTTTTCGAACTCAATTTGTGTCCTTTTACTAGATTCCAAAGTACAAGCCTCACCTTGAATATCTTGTTGAGCTGGTCGACCTCCGACTTGCCGGGGAACAGCGCGCTCATCGACACGAACTCCGCGAAGATGCAGCCCACGCTCCACATGTCGATGGGCGTGGAGTACTCCTTGCCGCAGAGCAGCAACTCCGGCGCACGATACCACAGAGTGACTACCACTGGAGTGTACTGACGCAGCGGGGAACCGTACTCGCGGGCTAGACCGAAGTCACCTACCTGAAACGTTAATAAACATATTGTTCTATCTTATTACTTGTTGGTTAAGGTTGATTTTGGTTTGTACTTACAAACTAAAATCATTCACTAAAAAAATGTATTACTAAACTTAGCAAACTGTCAGGTGTTATAATTATGAAGGCAATAGCATGAAGTGGCTCTATGAATATGGAAAATTAAAACAGCGTCAAAATATCCAAAATCATTCATTAATTACTAAGTTTATCTTTACCTATAAAATTTGAAAACTGTTGCGATTTTCATATAAGAAAGCCTCGATAATATATTATAGGGGATTTCAGCTAAAAAACAGGACTACTCACTTTCAGTATTCCTTTGTGCGATAACAAAAGATTGCTCGTCTTCAAGTCTCTATGCAGAATCCAATTGTCGTGTAAATGATGCACCGCTTTCAGCAATTGTGTCATCAAACACTTGACTTCACCTGTTTTAACGAATACAATTTTAAAGCATGAACTTATTTTAGATAGTTACTATTGACCCGCCCATGCTTCGCAATGGTGTAATTTTGCGCGACTTGTTCACGATACGATGAAATTCGGCTAACTTAAAATAACTTTTCAAGAATGTTCTTTATTAACAAATTTAAATAAAAAAACACCTAAAATATGGCGAAATTCTCCTTTAAATCCGTCAAGTGGTTTAGAAGGAGTTAGCGGACAAACAGACACAATTAGCGACTTGGATCTATGTAATGATGATACCTCATTTTGGTGTACAAACCTGGTAAGAACACCTGTTTCTTCGCCCTCATGGTTTCCATGAGACTCTTCAGGTCGTGCTCCACGTAGTCCATAACGATGAATATCTTGTCCATGTTGGAGCCGACGACGATCTCTCGCACCGTCACGATGTTCGGATGCTGGCCCTACAACAATGCAATGGGTGTGCCGCACGTTAGTCAAATGAAGGGAACCAAACCTCGCTTTCTCTGTTCAAACAATAACCGATAAACTGTTTAAACTGCTGAATCTGAAAATTGAGGCTGAAACTTCCTAAACACTATAATTTTTTTCCGAGAGATCAACCGCGTTTAAAATATTTAGCATTAAGATTGCATGTATAAAATACGATGAGTATTCATTTAAAATGTTTTAATGACTATTGTATGTATAAATGTAGTGACACAAATTGTAAAATATTATTAAAATATTAATACGTTTTGGAATTACAAGGTTCAAAGAGTTCCATATTATACATTTAATATTAGCTACTTATAGAATTAAATAACAATCATAGATCTCGCATTACTTCAACTTTCATTTAATATATTATCTAGTACGGAATAGTACAGTAGGCCTCACTTATTTAAATGCAAAAAGTTTGTGTGATTACTATTTTTTTTAGGATTAAAATTAGCTTTGTTTCACAATTTTATTCTACATAACAAAAACGTCCACATGAAAAAATAACAATAATATTTAAGAAATAAAATGGTTTAGCTTATAAAATTAAATGTTATTAAAACATAAAATTAAACAAAGTATTTTCCAACCATTTTACTTCACTGCTTAGTCATAAATGGATTTCGATTAAATATTCCGAGTTATTGGTTAAAAACATTACAAAGAAATAAACACATTGCAAACAAAATAATGCACCTAAACAACTCCTCATTATAAAGTTTATGTAATAAGATTGTAAGTAAGTGGTAGAGAAAATAAGGCACAAATTTAAATCTAAAAGCGGCCTGCTAAAAGTTTAATTATCATTATTGAATGATACTGTCACAAATTAAGGGACACCTTGAACAGTACAATTCCAATACGTTTTAGAAAAGGTTGATTTTTGTTTTAAAAACATGACAAATCATTGTTTTTGTTGGACATACATGAACGAAATCAGAAAAAAATAAACATACTTGTCACTTATTATAAAATCAACATTTCTTTGAAACAGACCAAAACTTAATATTAACACAAATGCGAATTAAATTGTGTCAAGTATCGCAGGTTTATTTCAATATTAAATATAATACCATGTATATTATCCCTACAGATGTAGATTTTGTAAAGCAGAACAATAATTTAAGGAAAAATACATTGACACATTTATCTTGGGCCATAAATATTTAATAATTAATTAAATACCAATTGAGATGACGATGCAAATTTTCGTTCACAAACACACATAAAAGTCTAAAAACTGTAAAATCAAATGTTAGCAGCATGGAAATCAACACACATAAAGTAAGAAATAAATGTATAAGTAAATAACTCATAAAAAATTGCTATACAATAAACCTTTCAAGGAACCTTTATATCAGATATTTATTCACAAACAATCAAGACGTTTTCTTTATTACATAAAAAAATATCCATCTGAAATAGTAACTAAAACGTGAGACTCATTTTTTACTTTTTCATTATGATTATATGCTCCTTGTCAATTGCAATCTGAATTTAATAGAAATGTATTTTTATTTTACAAGAGCCGGTTTGCTACAGGCTTTAAAGTTAGTTGCTGCTTAACTCTAGGTATTTAAGGTGCAGAAAGCTTGATATGAAAGTCCGATTTACGATGAAAGTGAACATTCGTTTCCTCCACACTAACCCGAACTTAGAAACTTTGATCGTGGGTCTGAACTTGCAAGTTTTCACATAATCCACATTAAAATCTGTTCTAAAGACCATAGTAAAACTTATATTTTTGATTTGACTCAACCACCATCCAAATCCGGGTATTATACCGCATATTTACAAAGAGTTGATCGATGATTGCTGATTTGATATAACAACATAATTTTAGAATCGCAACAGTGTAAATTTTTTCAACTTTCGTGAAGTGAATTAGAAACAAATTTTGTTATTAAGCTTAAGAATTACCAGAACGGTATTATTAGCCGCACTACAGGAAAATAAATGGACAGCAGCTTGCTGCACTTCATTTCTAGGGTTTAAAAGTAAATATTTGTGGGTAAACGTACCAAGAGCAATATTTAGGCAAGATAAATAATTAGGGTGCTTTCAAGTGCATGATTCTAAAATGTATCTAAGTTAAATCAAAGTTTAGTCCTTCGTGCATATCACAATGAATATTTGATATTTGGCCGCCCTGAACAACACCGATTTGATAACAATTTACGTTTTGTGGAGTTCCCTAAAGTTCATCTTAAACTAGTCTAAATTCGAAGCAACAGTTTAATTAGTGGATAAATCGAGTACGTAAAAGCTTCTTTTTTTTTGTTCTCGCGGGGAAATGCATTTACGCACCGTAACCCCCACCGGGGCTGAGCAACTGACATGTCACCCAGGGGACTACCCACTAAAACCCCGCTGGGGGCTCGGCCGTCGGCCCTACACCACGACTCCACCGGCGACGGCCCGTCTACTGGCCCATTTTGACCCCCCCGCGGTTAAAATGGGCCCCTCCTGCCCCTTCGAGTACTGCGGTGCTAGGGCGCAAGAGGGTAATGTAATTCTCAAGCTCCCGCTCCGCTGCCTCCTTCTGCGACATTATATCCTCGCAGAAGGAGGCCACTGCGACCCAGACCTCCTCAAAGCCCAGCATGGCATATACCAGGCCGGGCAGCGAGAGGTCCGGGCCTGCGGTGGTGGTGGCACGCCGTGGATTCCTGTCTCCGTATTCGACACAGAAAATGCCCGAAGCTTCCATGCCCGGACAAGACCTGCGCCAGGCGGTAGGTAGGGAACCCATGCCCCCTCTCGATCCAGCACTCTATGACTGGAAATCCAGGGTCCACCGCCCGAACTCCGCGCCATGTGCCCGCACCGGAGTGCCCGCCATGGCACAGGCCGCTTCGTGGGCAACCGTACCGTAAGCCCGCACCACTCGCTGGAGTAAATTAATGCTTAGCGGATTCAGTTGGTGCTTTTTCAAATGCACTTTTTTATCAAATTGCAAATTTAAAGTGTACTCGATGTCAACTACAAGCAGATGTTATAATCGTTAGGTAGAATCTACATAATAATTCTAATACCTAAATATGTTTTTGGAAAATGTAGATCATTGATTTACTATCTATGTAACTTTGATTCTCTTTAACCTAAAAATTTTATGGCCATGCTTTACCACTTACTACAAAAGCCTTAGTTGGGACTTTGTCATAAACTATTTCTTCAAAAGTGTTTATTTTTATTTTAAACTTAACGGTGCTTACTTTTCAAATTTATGTTGCATATCAAGGTACGCAAAAACACGTTTGCCATAAAAAAAAAACTATCAACGTATGAAGCCTGACTGATTACACATTAATTATACGTGATCAATCAAAATTATAAGCGAAAATCAATCGATTTCTTATTTAATTTGGTAGTTCTTTCAACTCACAAAATAGTATCGCAATAATCAATGGCAACAAATTATTTTGAAGACTGTTATACTTTAAGCGTTTACGTTTCGTAATACATACTTTTGACTAGATTTTTTTGTGCGATATGATTCACGAATTTAGCATACACTTAAAATAAGCCTTCGCGATAAGAGTGTCGCAACATCTTAACAAAAATGTAATAGCTAAGTAATATAACCGAAAACAAACAGATTAACATTTTTACATTTCAAACCGAAAAATATAGTATCGTATAATCCGTAGCCATTCTATTCATTATTTTTCTAATAACAAAAATAGTTTAATTTACTGAAATGTTTCTTTGGATATTTTTTTACAGAACTATCTTAATTTTTTTTTTTGGTTGTGGTTCATAATTTTATACTATTATTGTAACTTTATCAAACAAATAGACTCACACCTAACCGCTATTTTTAAATTATTTTCTCCTGTCAAGATTTCTTCAATTTCATGAACTTCAGGTTTTTCATTTGTTCTTTTTCCTTTCTTAGTGTAATCCAGGTTCTTCATCGGTAATGGATTTCATAACTACATAAGTTTTTCTTATTGACATACATGCTCTCTTTACTGCTTTAAATGTCTTTCCTTGGTGATAAAACCTTAGCTTTGTAATAAAGTAACAATTATATTAAGAAAACGAGTATGTCTGAACAAATCAAGCAGCTTCTTTGGGTTAAATTTACCTTGTTACAGGTGAAAGACATCCCAAGTTGTTGAATTTGTGCTTGTCGAGTAGTTGCTGATTTCACTTATCTAAAAAACATATTGACCATTATGTCTCTAAAGAATGTTAATTAATTTATGTGCGTTCACACATTTCTGTAAGTTTTGATAGGAAAAATCTTGTAACATACTGTAACTATCAACTTTTCATCAACACTGCCAAAAAAAACTGAGTGGAAGGTAGTGCTTTTAGGGTTTATCATATTCTCATGTCTTTTTTTCTTTTGCTTCTCTTCATCATGTATTTATTCTACTTACGACTTTATACTCATTGACATTCACTGAACCTCATTAAAGTTATTTTTTCCAATTTGTATACTTTACAGTAAATTGTTGTCGAATCAATGTATTACGGACTTTCATATCATGCGTTTAATAAATAATTACACCTTTTTTAAATACCTTACACTTTTAAGAAAATATATTCATTAAAGACACATCAGTAGTAATAGTAAAATTTTATGTTCAGTTAAAATAAAAAAAAGTTTATAGTGTACTTTTCAACGTTACTTTTACTTCTGACGATGTTTTCTTTATCTTATCTAAAATATTTGTATTTTACCTTTCATTTGAAGATGCAGATATTGTATTCATCACATTCAGTTCTTACGTCATTTGCAACGCCATCTCAATCGCATTTTTATATGGGCAAATTATAGGTTAACAAAAAAATAACAAAATTACTTTTGAGCTTTCATATGCGATTAGGAGAAAGCATTAGCGGGTTTGGTCCCCTGAAATAAATTCCTTATAAGATACTTAGGCCCGCCCGTGTATCGAAGTTGTTACCCTTGCAATTGGGTACACCTCAAGCACAACCCTCTTGCAGGTAAGAGGTGCCGGGCCTGTAGGAATAAAATACATGGCATTAATATGGTGAAACAACACATGAGCCATCTTAGCGTCACAGCGCATGGCTCAACAAGCTGCAATACACAACTTATACAGGAGATTTAAATACCTTGGAATAGAGAGCAGTGATGCATAATGATGGCTCAAGTGAGCGCCAATAAAGAGTAAAAGAAAACATGAGCCTACCTTAAGTAATGTATTGATTTCCCGCAATGATGTAATGGGAAATCCTTCCTTTTCCTTCTCCATTTTGAGTCGTTTTAAAGCGACAATTTCCTCTGTGGTTTTGTCGCGAGCTCTGTAAACAACTCCATATGTGCCTTCCTCTATTCTATTGAGGCACTGAAATTCCTCTACTGACCGACACCCCTATAAAACATAGTAGTAAATTTAGAAATGTTGAAAAACATAATAGGCGACAAGTCAGAGACTGTGTGTGTAGTGAAAACAACATTCGCAATCGCTTTCAAACACTATGTTTACTTCATTATATTAAATAATTTGAAGTAAACTGATTGAAAACGACTGCTGGCAATGCTTTCCTTACGCAAATGATCCACATGTTAATTTTAAACACAAATAGATAGTAGGGAAAAATGCCAATACTTACATTTAAAAATATGAAGAATATACATCAAAATATATGTTTAACCTAAATGATTGTCAATTTGAACCAGGGATGAAAATTTTACAACTACATGGGCAAATAAAGTAAACATATTTACCTGCAGGGCTGGAAAGTATGGTGGTAAGGCATTGATAGCCTGTTCCCGTAATTTTGCTTCATCATCATCTTCTTTAGTGGTCTCCTCGATTGCAGGCTTCCCATTTTCTGCATTAGGGGGAGGAGAGAATGAATGTGATCTACTTCTGCTTTTGGACCGTGATAGAGACCTGAAATATAATAAAAAAACATATTATTTACTAGTGGCCGCCCGCGACTCCGTTCGCGTTGAAGTCGGTTTCCCGTGGGAATGAGAAGTTTTCCCGCGGTAAAAAGTACCCTATGTCCTTTCCCAAGTTCAGTTCTTTCTCCATACCAAATTTCATCACAATCGGTTCAGTGGTTTAGGCGTGAAAGCGTAACAGACAGACAGACAGACAGACAGACGGACCGACAGACAGACAGAGTTACTTTCGCATTTATAATATTAGTAGGGATTGGGGAAAATATAATAAGCAAGTAGGTATATTACAAGTTAACTTTACCTTCTAGAATCATTTGATAAAGGAGTTACTCTCTCAGAATTTGGTGTTGGTGACTTTGACTTTGGTCCAATTTTATTTTTTGGCTGCTCCTTCAAATCTTCTTCTTTGTATGACTGATCATCTTGCTTTTCATAATCTTCGTCATAATTTTCCTCTTCTGACTTGGAGTCCGCCTTGGAATCTGTGTCAGTGCTAGAACTGTCATCATCAGTGTCGCTGTTGGAATGTTCACCTGAAAAATATAAACATTTAACTAAATGTTGTAACTAATTGATAAAGTTATTCTGTATTCAGCTGTATTAAGGTTAAAACTTAAAATGGTAATTATAACCTACCTTCCTCCTGTCCCGAGTGTTCACTCTTTAAATCAACATCACTGTCAGATAAAGTGACAACATCTCCATAGTTTGGTGAGTGATCAGTCTTAGTTTTTTTGTTAGTGATGCCATCAGTAGAGATGGAACGCTTCTTTCCTCTACGCCTCCGTTCTTCCCGTCTAGCTTCCAGTTCAGTTCTTGATTCATTTTTACGCTTTTCCATTTCCCTTTCTAGAATAAAAATAGATTAAAAGTATCGCTTTTTGAAGATTTTTTTAATAGAGCATGACTAAATACTTTTACTTACCAGCTTCTAATAATCTTTGCCTCCTTTCCTGTTGATTTTTATCTAATGGTGTATGGTTACCATATTTATCTTTATAATGATCTGAGCTTTTTTTATGATCTTGGTTCTGTAACTCTTTCGTTATTCGTTTACTAAGTAATCTGGTTCTAAGGTCTTCTAATTCCTTGTCCCCAGATGTCATTTCCCTATTTTCTTTTTCTTGAGTTTGTGCACTATGACCTTCTTCAGCCAAGAGTCTCAATCTATTTTCTATTCTGTCAGCCTCTGGTCGCTTACGTTCATTGTTCTCTATGTATCTAGTTTGCCTCTCGCCTCCTAAATAGGCTTCTCTATCTCTTTGTAATATTTCCCTGTCTCTTTGCAGAGTATTCCTTTCCTTCTTAATTTCTTTTTCTTTGTACACCTCTCTTCTTGCAGGGTCTCTATGTGTAACTTCTCTATACATTTCTCTTTCTCGGTAATATTCCCGCTCTCTGTAGACATTGTCTCGGTAGGCTTCTTTTTCCCTGTACATTTCTTTTTCCCTTGTTTCCTTTTCTCGGTATGCTTCTTTTTCCCGTGGCACTTTTTCACGATACATTTCCTTTTCTCTGATTTCTTTTTCTCTATATAATTCTTTTTCCCTACCTTCCTTCTCTCGATAAGCTTCTTTTTCTCTATAGTATTGTTTTTCCCTATAATAAACATCTTTGGTCACATCTTCCCTTTCCACATTTTTGCTGACTTCACGCTTGGGATTCTCCATTTTTTCACGCTCCCTGAAACAATTCGTTTGTACAATTTCGAATAGGCTCATTAACAAAATTAGCTTTCCAGAAAACGTAATTTTACTAACCTGTAAAGATGTTTCTTTTCCTTTCTGTTAACATCCTTGTACCTATCTTTTCCAGCCCTTTTATGGCTTCTTTTATCCCTGTGTGGCAATCGAACAACTGCTTGAGGAGGTTTTATAACCAACGAGTCTGCATGATCACGATCCTCATCCGATAAACTAGGGAAAAAACGCAAGCTGCGTAATTGTACAACGCCAAAAGGTTAAGAAAAATCAATTATATGCCTCGAACAACATGTATCAATCGAATAATTGGGGTGTTCATTATAATAATCAGTAAAACAACATCTATAGCTTACCTAAAATCCATTTCATCTTGGGCAGGACTACGTGCTAATTCACCATCCTCACTTTGTTCATCTTCGTAATTACTCATGACACTAAACGAAGTCTCGAATTTACAACAAAAGAGAAATAACAAAGATCTCAAATGCGTGACACTTTTCACATAAGTATGCTAAACTCAGTTAATTATTATTTAGATATAAATCTCGATCTCGACAAAACCGCGTAATTTCTAAGAAAATGGGGGAATCAAGACGAATGAAACGCGAAGTCACAATTCCACCATCTTGTTTTTCTGTTTAGCGTTGCAAAGTGCAAATGGTACAGCAATCGTTACTCAACTCGAGTTGAATAGTTCGATTATAAAAAATGTTGTACTGTTCGTAATTGAGACAGTGCGAGCACATTTTATTTAACTAAGCTAAAATTAATGCACAAGTCTTGAACAATTTTTAAGAATGGAGAATGTTACTAGGTATGCCAAATTGCTTGAAATATGTGTCTCAGTAAAGCCTGTATGTATACAAATACACTATAGTCCATTCGCGTTAAGAAAATAGTGACTCATCGTTGTCAGCCGGCCTGACAACGCCCCCCAGCCAATTAAAATGCTAGAAATTAAAAAGTCGAGTTCACAGTGACCAGTTGAAGTCTGACCTTTGAACAAAACTTTTGTGTATTTTGCGTGACTCGTCCAACAATAAATTTTGAAAATGAATACTTCACCAATTCCAAAGAATAAAAGTGGATTAATAATCCATAGTAGAGAGAGACGCATAATTTACAATGTTTATAAGTACTTTAAATTTTGTGATTTAAATGCATCTGTGGAGAGCATAGTCATAGAAACAGCAAGTGCATGCGGTTTGTCCGAAAATACTGTTTATAAAATTATTATTTTTCTTTTGTACTTTTACTCCACTGCGAATACACCCTTATTCTGTAGTTGTCACTATTTTCTTAACGCGAACGGACTATAGTTTTTGTTGTAATAAAAAATACCTAGTAGTTTTGATTTTATAGGCATTCAAAGTTTGACGTAATATTACAAAGGGGCGCCCTTTGTAATATTACGTCACAAGCGGTCACGTGACTGTTAGCGGAACTCGATATTTTTCGAAACTTTGAATGCCTATAAAATTAATAGGTTAATGCCTATAAAATAAATCAAGTAATAGGTTGGGCAGTATTTAATTTTATTTTTTTATTTATTTAAAATTTAATGTATTATTTTGTTGTGTTTTCGGTCGCGTATTACATTAATAGTAAATATTATAATAGAAAATAATATTCGATTAATAAATTGGATATAGGATTCGAAAAAAGGTAATCGTATAATCTACCTAAAATAGATGGATTGATTTTGTTGCCGCCGAAATGTTTGATTATTTTATAAACTGTTTTATCAAAACAAAATAACCAATATAATAATAATACTAATGGAAGAATGCAAGTCAAATAGCAGAAGTACCAACTACAAATCATGTAGGTATCATAGTTTTGTAGCTATAGGTAGGTACGTAAGTGTATAAAGATACCCCTCTTCTTAGTAAATTATAATAAATACATGGATTGATTTAGAGCTAACTAGCTTTTGTTAGCAGCTTCGCCCGCGTTTCCCTCGGGAACTGTACAGTTTCTCAGGATTAAAAGTAGCCTTTGGATTATTTCAGTCTTCGTCCAGATCCGTTCAGTACTTTTTTGTGTGAAAAGATAACAAACACAAACACAATCTTCCGCGTCTATAATACTACTAGGAAGTAGGATACCTATAGGATCTAGATGTAGTTGAATGTTACAGATGCACTTTACCTTTGCTATTTTTTTTAAAGTAATTTTATTTATTTTTTATTGCAAATGTAGATGATATGAACTAAACCTTTTTTTATTTATTTGAATTTTTACTAACAAATTGTTTGATGATATTGGTTATGTTCAAGTTAAAAGAGTTGGTGATGTATGTATGTATTCTTTGGAACTATAAATAACAACTTTTTCGGCGAATTAGTAGTTCTATTTTACATTTAGGCACAGCACATGATTTCCTAGTATTTGGATTGGTCATTTTTCAAAAATCAAAAATAAAAACAATGGAGAATGTTAACAAATTTTGATTATTATCTCTTCATATTCTCTGTCAAAAATAAAAAATACTGGTGAAAGAATTATTTCGATGCGTCAATTAGTTTCCGATTACGAGTAAAATTAGTTGCTACCGCACGACGCGGGCTGCCGGTGGCGGTGTGACGTCATACCACAACTCGCTCGGTCTGGCTCACTCAGTACGCTCGCGGTCGCGCGCACTTGTCGTCTAAATTAAACCTAAATACTTTTAAAATGTCTAATCCAACTACTAGGAAATCATGTGTTGTGCCTAAATGTAAAAATACAACTATCAATTCGCCGGAAAAGTTGTTTTTTACAGTTCCAAAGGATACATACATACATCACCAAATCTTTTAACTTGAACGTAACCAATACCATTAAACAATTTGTTAGTAAAAATACAAATAAATAAAAAAGGTTTGGTTCATATCATCTACATTTGCAATCCCTACTTCCCTACTAATATTATAAATGCGAAAGTAACTCTGTCTGTCTGTCGGTCTGTCTGTCTGTCTGTCTGTCTGTTACGCTTTCACGCCTAAACCACTGAACCGATTTTGATGAAATTTGGTATGATGACAGAACTGAACTTGGGAAAGGACATAGGGTACTTTTTACCGCGGGAAAACTTCTCATTCCCACGGGAAATCGACTCCCACGCGAACTGAGTCGCGGGCGGCCACTAGTAAAAAATAAATTAAATTAAGTCGGTTCCCGTGGGAATGAGAAGTTTTCCCGCGGTAAAAAGTACCCTATGTGTTATTCTGATGTGTAAACTACTGCAAAGTTTCATCCAAATCCGTCCAGCCCCCCAAGTCAAGTAGCAAGTGATATTTGCGATAGCAAGTAAATAGAATAAATTTGTATGAAACTTTAATTTTTGACAAGCTTGCGATTTGACAGTTTCATACATATTTTTTCTATTCACTTGCTATCGCAAATATCACTTGCCACTTGACTTGGGGGGCAGTAGTTTTTACGTGTAAGAGTAACAAACATTCATACATCCATACTCACAAACTTTCACATTAATTAATATTAGAAGGACGTATCTACCTATAGCTACAAAACTATGATACATGATTTGTTGTCTTTAACGTAAAAAAAATAATGATAGGTTGGTAGGTACCTACTTCTACTATTGGACTTGCATTCTTCCATTAGTATTTTTATTATATTGGTTTTTTTTTTGATAAAACGGTTTAGAACATATCAAACATTTCGGCGGCAACAAAATCACTATTTCTTGATAAATAATGCGCAGCCATTAATTCATCTATTTTAGATAGATTACACGATTACCTTTTTTCGAATCCTATATCCAATTTGTTAATAGAATAATATTTACTATTAACGTATAATAACGAATAATATTTATATTTACTAATACGCGACCGAAAACACGAAAAAATAATACATTCAATGTCGAATAAATAAAAAAATAAAATAAAATACTGCGCCAGCGATATGCGCCACCGCTGGCGCGTTGTTGTATGACGTCACAAGCGGTCACGTGACTGTAAGCGGGACTCGATATTTTTCGAAACTTTGAATGCCTATAAAATCAAAACTACTGGGTATTTTTGATTACAACAAAAACTAGTGTATTTGTATGCATACAGGCTTTACTGAGACAAAATTTCAAGCGATTTGGCATACCTAGTAACATTCTCCATTAAATAAATTTTAAAAATCGATTAATATAACTACAGAAATCGATTATAATAAAAAATAATCGATTAGAATAAAAACGATTATTTTTTAACATCCCTACTAAAAGTGCCTGAAAAATATGTACCTGCTAAAATCCTTTGGTTAAATGCTAAATGTAAAAATGTTATACACAAATTGTATCCAATTTTAGGCAACGCTTGTGCTCATAACTATTCTCAAAATATGTACATATAATGTTTGATTGAGGTTGTGAATGAGTGATTGATCTTTCTTCTGAATTTCTGTCACTGTGACTGTTCAATCAAGTAAATAAATATGTCAGTAATGAGAATTTTGTAAACAAATTGAATCGAATTGGATAGAGAGTTAATTTTTACTAATTAATTTTTCGCTTTCGGTTTGATAAAACCTTGGGCATGATAATTGTGTGACTACTCCTCAAATAATGGTGAGCAAAAGTCTTTTCTTTTTTTAAGAAGTCCTTGAATTTCCATTACTATCACAATTTTTTTCTTTTATAGACTAGCAAAATCATAAGCACGATTGTAAATGCTATAGACAATAAGGAAGAAATTAAGAAACGTAACGAGAGTGGAAAACTTCTATTACAAGATTTACTAAATTCGGTACAAAACTGCCAAACTCGCTTTGGTGGAAAATCAGAACTAGCTACAGAAGATGATATAAGGTTTGTTTTATTTTTAATTTATTTTGAGCATTAAATTCTTGGGCTAATCAAAACCAAAAATTTTTTTCAAGACTTAATGTATTAAGCTTATTAATAATATATTATTATTATTCATTTAAATGAAATGCATTAAATAATTCTAAAACTTATGTTTCAATTGTATTGTATTCTTTACATAATCAATTTGTATTTCAGAATAGTAAATCTTTGTGACAAATGGGAAAAAGTCTTGAGTCATGGGATAAAAACAAATTTTTCTAACTCTGCATTACAAAGTTTAGTTACTGCCGGACTTAATTTTACATTCAATATTGCTAATGTTGGTAAGTCTCTACTTTTAACATTTTATTTCTATCTGCAAGTTCTTTTAAGACATCTAATTGTTTAATCTTTTTAAGGCAATTCCCTATGGAGCTATGCATGTCTTCATTTAACAAAACATGAAAAAGAAAGATTTATGATTCTTACATACATCAACACCCCTCTTGGTTACTTCAGAGCATTCCTTCGAGCCTCTTTGAATGAGCGTTCATTAGAAAGGTATTTTGAGTAATGTTACAACATCAAATGAGTGGTTATTTAAAATGTTAATTTAATTCATGTGTTAATTGTTAGATACCTTCAAAGTTGGATTTCTCATGGTCTCTTAATGGAATATTATGATGAAGGTGCTTTATTAAGAGATCCTGAAGCTTGCAATGTGATCCCAAACATGGCAGCAGGTTAGTTTTGTGCATAACTTTTAAAACTTTACAATAACACTCTTATCAGGTTCAATGTTTCATTAATAGCAATTTTTCAGGCTTATCATCAATTTTATTTGCATTATCAATTGACAAACCAGACCTCAATGAGTCGCAACAGTATACAAATTTAAGTAAGGCAGAACATGTTATTCCATTGCCAACACCAATAAAATATTCTGGAAATGTAAAAAGGAAACCTCTTCGTCAAGTGATATCATTTGATAAAAATGAACAAGATACTGAAGACAGAGGGAAACCATTAGAATCTTTGGAACAAAGTGTTAGTTCTAAGTGGAATAGTGCACCAGCTACTTGTCTTAGCTCTCCAGATCCGAGAATCAATCCTCAGATGGCCTCTGTCAGTGAACCTACTAGTTCTGAATATAAAGGTGGCTTACGACAATTTTTTCCTGATAGTGTGAAAGGTATGGATAGTCCTTCCCAAATACTTTCTAAACTCTCAGAGTGTGCTAAAGAAATATTTTCGTCTTCTACAAGTATTGATGTCAATCAGGTAATAAAAGACGAAATGTCAGAAAGTATAAATAATTTAAAAATATCTGAGAGTGACAGTGAGGAGGTGGCTGGCAGCATTGACGGAAGCACCTCGTGCTTAGAACTCTGTTTTACAGAAGACGACAGCATGCAAGAGGAGCCTAAACTCAGCACTTTGTTAAATTTAAAAGAAAAAGAATGTTTGAATTTACAACACAAGTGTAACCAAATTGAAATAGCCAGTAAGGAAAAGATACAAAAACTAGAAAAAGTTGTATTGGATTTAAGCAAGTAAGTATTTTTTTAACTTTAATTACTAAAGGTTAATAGTATACTTTTAGTAGTTTATAACAAAGTGTGCTTGTAGCCAAGCATTTTGCCTGGTGTCGTGTGAATTGTTACTGTCATCCAACTTTAGGGCAGAATTAATTTGCTATGTTTTGTTAGAAGATCTGTTGGCATTAATAAAGATTTATAAGCCTAAACACCCAGCCTACCCAGTAGTACTTGACTTGTTAAATTTGCTGTATAATTGGTGGACTTCACACCAACACACTTCAAATAGGCATGATGACAGATTTTGAAAAACTGTTGTATCATATTCAGAAATATATACTTATTGTAAAGAATATCATATTTCGGGAAAAAAAGCATGATTTATATGAAAAAAATAAATTTAAAATTTTATGTTTAAGAATTCCCACCAAAACGCTCCTAAGTGTCATGGCGTCGATTGTGATGTCACGTTAGAGTAAACACAGTGCAAACACAAAAGTTCTTACAAATTCCAAGTTCCTGAGTTACGTTATTAAACCAAAACGCTCAAGAAATAAAACTGAACTCTGAAAACAAGTAGATCGTAAATAAAATCCGAAAAACATACGAGATGAAAAAGAAAACATAGGTTAGGATCACTTGTTTACTCTAACGTGACGTCATTTGGCGTTCAGAATATCATGGCGGACTGTCGTATTTTGTAGATTTATTTTTAAAAAATATTAATTAATCTCGCATTAATAATAATAATAACTTATTGTTGTTTCATTAGATGGTAGCATAATTTTTGTGTATTTTATTCACAGTCATCATGCCTATTACTAATTTTACCTACTTACTTGTAATTTTTTTTATCTACAGAGAAAATGAAAGATTAAAAGAACAACTGCGTCAGTATATAGAAGCCGTTGAAATGGGAAAAGCTTTAAAAAATAACGAAAAAAATCAAGAATATAATGAGGAAGAGATATCTCAGTATGAAAGGAAGCTTGTGCAAGTAAGTGCGAGATCAGAGAGTCAACATGTCTCTAACTGGAAGCAGTTTTACTTTAATTTTATTCCTACAGTTGTTTACGAAACATAAAATATTAGCTAAATTTATAAAATGGTAATGTTTCTTACAAACATCCATTTGAAAAAATCATAAAAATCAGTTTCATAGTTTAGCATAAGTTGGAGGACAAACAGACCCACATAGCGACTTTGCTTTATACTATTACTGGAGTCCCCGCTTCTTAATGGTGTAATTTTGTTAAATTAAGGACTACTTTTTCTAATCTTCTTTATACAAAAGATGTTGTGTACAAATTTTCTTAAAGTTGGCGAAAGCTGCATTAAAATCTGGAAAGCGCTTTAGGGGGGTTCAGTTAGAGGACAGACATACAAACTGACCCGATTAGCAGCAACTTTGCTTTATAAAATGTAATGATAATGATAATAATGACACAAAAAGGTTGCGGAAATGCATGCGGAGTTAATGGAGTTCAACCAACACCTGCAGCGAAGGCTACAGGAGCTGGAGAGCGCTAACGTAGTGGAAATATTAGACTACCCGGAATCCAATGTTAAAGCACATATCCCTACTGCGTTCCTGTCGGGGAAGAAAACACGCCAGTACCATGTTTATCAGGTAAGTTGTAGTATTATGTTATTTTTATTTTAAAAGTTAGGTAGTTAATACTTACTAATATGATAAATGTGAAAATGTGTATGTCTGTCTATATGTTCACGTCAAACGGCTGAACTGATTAGTTTTGGAATAGACAAGAAAAAACACTTTTATCGCAGATGAGGGTACCTACTAGTGTACTTAGAAATATTTATTTTGGTATTAATTTAAAAAAAACTATTTCAGATTTTCCTAAAAGTGGGACAAGAAGAGTGGAACGTTTACCATAGATACGCTGACTTTCACGAATTACACACACAGTTGAGAAAATGTCATCCCGATATTTCTACTTACAAGTTCCCTCCAAAGAAAACACTCAGAAAACGGGTAAGTAATTTAATTAAATGTATTTATTATACAAGTAAGTTCATGACCGATTTTACAACACTAAAAACCAGGGTTCACACACTTACACTTCACTACAGCTAGACTCTACCACTTTTGAGTGGTAGAGTCTAGCTGTAGGCTCTGTCTGCAGCGATTGCTGGGCTGACTCGACCGGTGAAATACCACCGTCGCACAGGAAACCGACGTGAAGTAGGAACGATGTTCCTGCGTTTCGTTCGGTGAGTGCGGTATCCGGTGCCCAATTTTATTTATTTATTTATATATTTTCTTAAAGGTCAGCAACACACCCCCAACACCTACAGTGTTGAGGGTAGTCATGGGCGGCGGTGATCACTTACCATCAGGTGACCCGCATGCTCGTTTGCTACCTATATTACATTAAAAAAAAAAAAAAAAACTTAGTTATGCTTTAATCTGAGTGCAAACTTGTAATACAGGGTGTAAAAGACTGCTTCCGAAAACGAAAACCCGCGTTGCCAGTTGGGTATTTTCTCGCCATTCTGGCCAAAAATTATGACCCTGGCGAAAAAGTTGGCGAAAAGAAATTAGACAAGCGTATTTTCGGCGATTAAGATTATATTTCTATATTCGAGGCTTGAAACACAAATTTCAAATTATAAAGTTGTATAAAGTCGTTTTTTCAGTCGAAATTTTTGATAGTCTAAAGAATAAATAAAATCAATCCGCAAAACACAACAAAAATATTCTTTACTTTATTACCAAGGAGAATATCTATAAAAAAAGAAAATATCTTTAAATCAAGATTGGCGATTTTTTTTCTAAATCGTATTATGTTAGCGGAAAAAAAATTGAATCTAGCGAAAGTTTTAAAAGTACGCCTGGCAGCACTGACGAAAACTATGTGTTCCAAGTGGAGTCGTTCCACGTTCAAGTTCAAGTTCCAATCGTTACCTACCTACGTTTTTAGAGCAAAAATGTTTTTTTTTTAATTTATTATAATTCTTAATCTATGCCTATGGGCTATTGATTGTTGCAACATATTTATAAAATATTAAAATAAGTAAACGTTTCTACCACTTCCCCGTCCTACTACATAACTTAGAAAATGATATGAGATAACTAGTATTACTGATAAAAAAAACTGAATCAGTAACCACTCCAGAATTTTTCAAAATAAATCTGTGGTAACAATAAATGTTTTGTCACCAGAATGCAGCAGTGGTGGAGCAGCGGCGCATAGCTCTACAAGCGTATTTACGACACATACTGCTGGTTCTGCCGGAGCTCAAGGAGTGTACCAGTCGAACGCAACTAGTCACGCTTCTACCATTCTTCGGGTGGGTGTTTTTTCTATAAATATCTTGGTCTACATGAAACATTTGTTTTACTGGTAAAACTACTGGGAACTAAAATTCCCAGAGGTCTTACTAGTAAGACTATTGGGAAGAACATTCCCAGTAGTTCTATTGGTAAGACTACTCGGTAAAACTACTGGGAACTGGGGAAAATGATCGGTAATGAGCATAAAACATATTTTTTATCTATTTTCTATTTCAGAACATCTACTAATTCGAGTCGAGAGAATGGAGTGAGCGTTCTTAATCGCCAACTATCGAATAGTTCGATTACATCGTATGATCCACTATGATTATAGTATTTCGATACACTATTTAATTACCTTCGAAGTCGAACATATTTTGTTCTTGGTAGGAATCTATATGATTATTACACCAAGCATTATGTAGTTCTTTAAATACACACCTATAGGTAAAAAATGTAATAGTACATTATATTATATAAAAATTGTATTTTTGTAAAACTACGTAGCATGGAATAGCATAGAAATTAATCTGCATTTTGACAATAGACAAAGTAAAAGGAAGTGCTTTTATACAAAAATTATCTAATAGTTAATACAAAATTACAAACTAATGATGAATTATTCGTTAAGTAAATTTTGCAGTTTACTAATATATTTTAATCTTGAAATTGTAATAGTTGCTATATTTAGTAAATGCTTACGTTAAATAACAGTAAGCTTTTCAATTAGAAAATCATAAATGATTTCTTAAAATAAATAATATTTAGGAGTACAAATAATAGCTTTGAATAATTTTATTTTATGGTTATTAGTCATTTTGCAGTGGAACCAGTAAATGCATGCCTACCAAAAAAGTTTAGTTTATATTAATTAATTAATCACATTATATTAGCATAACGAAATGATTTCTTCACATAGACATATTGCACTAAGTATTTGCTTTTACAATAATATAACACCTGTGATATAATTTCCGCGTAGGCGATCTAGATTCATATTTTATTATATTTAATGTTATTTATAGTACCATATCAAATAAAAATTAGCTTTAATTTATTGTAAAAATAGGAATCAAACATTTAATGCAAAGAGATGTAATTTGTTAATAAATACAAAAAAACTATTTTTTTTCTCGTCAATAATATGAAATACAAATATTTATTTTAACTGTTTTTTTTTTCTTGCATTAACATGGCCTGTCCTGTACACAACTTACGTATCAGACATATCTGCAAAGTTCTGTATGCAGTCTGAAGCTGAAATGCAAATCTACCCTCTTATTTATGAATGCATCCTTAATTAGGTTATTGCCTCTGTCAATGTTATGTGACAAACTAAAAATATGATGATGAATATTAGTTATGTAGTATACTAGTGACCCGCCCACGCTTCGCAAAGGTGTAATTTTGGGCGACTTGTTCCCGAAACATTCAATTTTAGGTAACTTAAAAAAAAAAAATAGTGTTCTATTTACAAATACCTAAAGAATAATGAACCGCATTAAAATCCCTCAACTGGTTTAGGAGGAGTTAGCGGACAAACATACAGAATTAGCGACTTGGATTTATAGGTACTATGTAATGATTTTTAATTTGAATTAGGAATATTGAAATCTGAATAATAATTCAAAAACAAGATAAAAGCTTTATAAAAATCTGAAATTTTGATGTAATGATATTAGGACCCTACGTGTTCTGAGTCCGATTCGCCCTTGTCTGTACCTATTTAGTTTGGATTTTACGCAGGTAGGAGATCGAGGACTCTCAGATCAAGGATTCGATATTGGGCTCCGGGGCGTTAGTCTATATACTCGTATGTTTAGATTTTTGTTTTTCATCTAAGTATGTACAGAAAGTTGTACTAGTGTAAAGATCGTTTCAGTTTTAGTCTTGAGGCACAATTTTGTCATAAATGGATTGGATCCTATACTTTCATAATACTTGCGTATGGATATCAAAATTTCAACATTGTATTAATTAAAAAACCGGCGGCAAAGGCTTATGAGGATATACTAACCATGCCCTACTCAGGATTTGCAGGATTCAACCCGAGCAACCCGATACTATCTTATTTTAGATTAAGAATTGTTAAGAATCTTATTCTAAAGCACATTTCAGTGCCATTATTCATTCACAATGACAATTTATTATTCGTAGGAAGGTAAGTAACTTACTAAGTATATCCAAGGAAGTGTGGCCACCCTCTACCCGCAGTTCTTTGATCGATTGTTATTTTGATATATAGGGAGTCTATCTACACTGATGAAAGAAAATACACTCTAGCAAATTAAATTCATAATTTTATTTTGTAATAAATAAAAATCGAGGAAACGCTCTTATGAGTTATTTCCGTAAGTATATTAAATACATCATACAAAAGATGCCAATACAAACTAAATCACTTGGTGCAAAGGCGAACCTGTTGGTTAGGGGTAGGGTCGTGTGTCGGCAGTGACTCACTGTGATTAGATGACACTACGAATAGCATATACATTGCCATCAAGTACCTAAATACAACTCTGTGAATGGCTGTGGCCGACGCACTTCCTGCAAATATATCAACAGGCTTGTGAAGGAAGATAACCTCATATCTACCTATATTAAAACAAAACAGCTAAATCTTAAACAAAGATACAATCACATACACCTTGTGGAATGCATCTTTGAGGGCTTGACTCACAATTTAGAAAAAATATGTGTGTATGTTTATTTGATCTTTATTATAAAATAACGTAAACGTAAATAGAGGTATGTAAAAAAAGCGTACAACACTTCAAAAGTGGAAAACGATATAATTTAGGTTTTAAGAAAATCAATAAATAAAATTTGTAATAAAATCAAGTAGATAAAGTATTAAACTTAAGTTGTGAAATAATTTACTACATCTTTACACCTAAACGATAAATGTATTGCAACACATCCAAGGAGCTTTGGAACCATGGAGTAATTTGGGGCTTACTATAAATTTCAGCTGGTAAACTTCAATTGTGATTTATCTTTGGTTTTCTGGACGTTTCCTCAACAATGAACAGTTCCATAACTCCTCTTAGAGCTCAGAGAACGGGGCTCTTATACAAACTGCGTGACACTGGGTATTAATAAGTACTTATTAAGTTATAGATCTACTACGAAGCTCAATTATCCTTAAAAGCAAATAGAGAACGTTATAAATCAATCCACATTGTTTAATTTCATGTTAGACGTAGAGAGTATCTTAATGCATAAGCACAGGATATAAGTCGATCGGAAGATAAAAATTAAAAATTACAGATTTATAAACTTATATCGTAATTTTATTATCTTTTTTATTTATAAAAAAACAACTAATAGCTTGTAACTTAGTGACTACCACCGAGACGAAGCAATAAAAATAGGTAATACATTTGCTAAAAAATTCATCACAGCTCACAAGCAAACGTGAAGGTGACGCTGTCGAGAGTGGCTACAATACAGAGGTGTCGAATGATGACCTATACACTACACGAGAACTAACATATTACTGGCTATGAATCGATTATGCATTACTTGACGTACAATATTACCAGAAACTGCGTGTGATCAGTTAGTTGGAAGAGATTTTTATATTCTAGCGGTGAATATAAAAATCACCCACTAATTTCTATTGCGAACCCTTCTGGCGTGTCGATGCCTGACGCCGGGAACTTGCTGGCCAGCAAGTCGCGCAGGCACCCACCGACCTTCCAAGAACTCCTCGATGGAACCCGAATCTACCACTCACACCTCGCTATGTATACCAATGATCTGCCCGATAATCAAATAAATGCTCGCATGACGGCATAACAACGCTTATCACAATATATAAAAATATGTTTATATTAAGAAGCTTATACTACAACTACATATTGAAGATGCACACTGGTATGCATTTGCCACCACACTCAAGATTACAAAGACAATCAGCTCATATTTTTTTAGTATTTTATTATTTTTATTTGTGCGGCAGCATATGCAAGTCTGCAGACGATTCACAGCTTTTATCCTTACAGTTATATTGCAACTTGTAAATTGTCAATCGAATGGAATAATGCGCGTGTTTTCTTGCTTTCCGCTTTAATTGGTAACTGTCTCGGTTGTTTGTACTGAACATTACAGCAGGGTGCTGCTCCAACGCGACTCCTCCCATTCGATCGCAACGTAGACATAGCACGAATACATCTTGTAAAAGCTTTAAAGTTGATAGACTAAATTCTTGTCATTTCATAAAAAATATATCTGATTTGTTAAAAATAGCAACATCAAAGATCATTGAAGCTTGTCAGCCCATTATAATACTTTTAGCGTTATGTACCTAACATAAATCTCTAATTTCATTTAAAATCTTTAGCTGCCGACGTCCTGTTTCGTTAATGTCAGTTGTTAATTTGTGCTTGATATTGGTTTGCCACGTCCATATAAATCGATGTTTACTTAAAGCTTCGAAAAAGGATATCGGCAAAGTCTAAACGATTAGCGACAAGCTATTTTCATAATTAATTATCTAAGTCCATGTGCACTTACTCAGTAAAGATTACATAGCTCAAAGAGAGAAATCTAAGATATTTTTTTCTGTTATTTTCTTTTTTACTTAATTTAGGCTTTTTCGTAAACATGTAGTTATTATATTGGTTATAATTTGAATCTGAGAATGATTTTCGCCGCCCCAGTTAGGTACATCTAGAAGTTTTATTTTATTTCTCTATAGCGTCACTACTGCCTCTTCAACTCTCATCTGAAAAAAAAAAACAATCTTTATTTGAACACCTTTAAAATAAATCAGAAAAACCATATTTCGGAACCAGCTTGGTTATTATGGAAGCTTACGAGAATCAAATGTCATAATTTTAACATTTCCGGATAACGTTAAAATTTATGAAAAATAAATACATTTTGAAATTAATAGAAAGATCAATGTCGCCATCTATTAAGCCTAAAAAGGTGTTGATTTTCATAAATTTTAACCTTTTCCAGAATTGTTGCAAATATGACATCCGATTCCCATTACCTTACATTATAGCCTAGTAGTATTTTTTTTAAATTTATTTATATCAATGTTGATCCATACCCCGTGCGCCGACGATGATGGACTTGCGCTTGAGGTCGTGCGCGGCGAGCGGGGCGGGGGCGGGGGCGGGGGCGGGCCGCGCGCCCCCCGACACCAGGTGCCCGCCGCCCGCGCGGATCGGCTTGGCTGGTGGAGTAACAATAGGTTAGACAGTGAAGACTGAAGAAGGTGTCCGCTAAATTAGTGCCTCTAGCAGAGTACCAGCGAAAGGTGACCGCAGAGGATAAAACAACTACACATATCGATAGTTTTTAGATTGTAATCAAAGTGTAGACTACCGATTGAGATCATAGTATGGGATCGAATAATAGTGAATTGTCGAGTAAAGCAATATTTCAAATGTGTAAGGTATGCTACACGATAACAATATTATTAGAAGAATATCTTCCTCCCACACTTTTGGTCTAAGAGCCCACGTACAAATTATGCATGTTACGTTCTTATAAGTCTTAATTGAGACGATTGTTTTGTTATAATTTTACACTGTTATTTATAACCATTCATTTCCAAAGTATTGTATTATCTAGCATTAATACATTACCGCGAGACAATATTATCCAAAACTTTCTGCACAAACTTTAAGTTGATTAACATTCAATTAAGAAAATGTTGTGTAACGTACCAATCTGCGCCTGTGGTCCCCGGCGCGCCAGGTTCTTGGCGCGGACCGCCTCCTTGATGCGGTCCACCTCGAACTGGTACCGCTTGCGGTCCCTCATCGCACCCTCCTTAGCTTCCTGCACACAAACAACAACATATTAGCAACACAATAATAATTTTAAAAATAGGCATACAAAAGCATTAAACAAATGATTAAATGCCTAATTGAGAACGACCTCGCCGAAGCCATAAATTAAGTTATTGCCGCTATCAAACAATTCGTGACGTATTAGCGAGGGGCTTAACCTATCGCGTGTCAAACTAAACTTACATACATCTTGCCCTTCCCATATTGTTCTACCCTCAAAACGGTATTATTTCGTTTGGAATGTTACCTTGAGCGCGGTCTCGAGCGCCTTGACTCGCTCCATGGTGGCCCGCAGCCTCTTCTCCAGCTTGGGCAGTTCGCATCGCAGATCCGCGTTGTCGCGCACGAGTTGCTTGTGCACCTTCGTCAGCTGTTCCAGATTGTTCTCCAGGAACGAGATCTTCTGCTTCTGGGCGAGAGAGCCGCCCTCTTCCTCGGCGCCTTCTTCCGAGTTCGTGGACTTCTTTATCCTGGCCTAAAATAAAAAACAAAAAACGCTCAAAATGCATTCTCAATTAATATTAAAAAAAATGTAAATTTCATAATTACACTGACCTGTAAGTCCTGGACAAAGAGCTTGCGCAGATTGTGTAGAGTTTGAAGTTCCTTGGCAACGGTGTCTTCCAAACCCTTGAGATCAGCCCGCGCTTGCTCGCGACGCTCCACGCTTTGACTAGAGGACAAAACATCACATTGAACACAACTGCTTGTGTTACTACACTGTAGATACTAACTAAGGGAGGGTTCATGATAGACAAACAAGGACCCGCTACGAAATGACATGTAATAATGACGAGGAACCCTCGAGTATTACCTGAAAACGGATGTGCCCGCACGCACCCATCCATATCATGGCCGCTCCCAGCTCAGGCCGTTTCGCAGAAAATGCCAACTCCCGGCGGAATGAGTATGAATGGGATACGTGCGGAATAAAATGACAACTCAAAATTTAAAAAAGCGTAAGGCGTCACAAAACTTAGTTCTACATCTACACAGTACTTACATACGCTACAGTGTAGTATAAATAAACTTTAGACGTTAGATTTACGGTCGATGCGTGACGTAAGTCATTCAATATAGCAGGTCCTTATTTATTCATATTTAATCGCAATAGCTAAAGAGAATGACCGAGCACGTACGACGTATATTGGTAATCGTGCAAATAAATGCCAAAAGTATATTTGCACGACGTATTGAGGCGACAATCACTCTTCGGCATTTGAGTGCAATCTAGAGGAAGTGACATGGACACAGAGGGACAGATGCAAGAATACATCAAGTTACATTATGTATAGTTACTTAGAATATTCCATGCAATTTTAAACAACTAGGTAAATGCGTGATACGTGTGTGGAATGACCAACATGCAGATATAAATTAAAATAATACTGAAATAAAAATATGGCACGACAAAAATGCAACATAGGAATGACTAGTTCATTAAATGCTTTGCTGAATTTCTAAATATAAGTTTATAGTAGTTATTGAGACCCCAAATTACAAGACAGTTCATTTTACTAATTCTACTAAACAGTTTTCTTGTTTATTATTGATTTACTCGTAAGTGTTATTAGTCTATTCTATCATAATAAATATAACACTTGATTGAATACAACACTAATTTGTACGCTACCGACTGTAACGAGCACCTATGCTTAAATAGCTTTTAAATAGAAAAATATTTTAGATAAAAATATGAACTTGTCTGTCTCTTTTATACAGAAATGTATCTTACTTATTTACATGTCTATTATTTACACGATGTAAAACAATTCAAGAGAATAGTTGTGCGCAATGATGATCGCACATTATTTACAACAATGCTTTAACAATTTACTAATAATTTGAACTAAATACGTCCATGACGTAATAAAATTGCTAAAGTTAATTAGTGGAAATAACAAGTCTGCCTCGACAAAGAATTACGACTATACAAGGCAGTGTTAATTGTATTGCATTGAAAGAGAAACTCATACTACTACCGCGAAATATCTTCAAGCTTGATATAACATTCTAAAAATATATTAATTTAAAGCCAATTACGTTATATTGGTGTTGGTTATTGCGCATAAACTTTTCACCCATTCACTAATTTCAACACCCAATCACTAATAATATCATTATAAACAAAATATGTAAATGTATTCTGTTTAGAGATCGACTAGCATCACAACCGAAACTAGAAGCAAGCATATATAAATGCATCACGGCTAGAAAACAATTATAGCGGCGAGACCAAGTAAATAACGAGTATAAATAAATACCACAGGTACAACAAAAGCTTACAGCTAAATGGATCGCCTACACATAAAATCAACGGTCCGTATAAAAACAAAGACCGGTCAACAAGGCACTGCAACTAATCGTCTGTAGGGATCCATGCAGAGAGCAACTAAAAGGTTAAACCAAAACGATAATCTGTGGGTAGCGGTGAGTGAGCAGGATCATGGTGACGGATATGAGCAGGTGGAGTTGGAGGGGGTGGATGTTGCACGAGTGGCGGGACTGCGGTCTGAGTGCCGAGAGCGACTTCCCCTCCCTAGCCACGAGGTCGAGCCCAACATCCAGCTTCTCGGACGGAAACTCGCGCTTGCTCAGAGCCTCGTCGTTGAGCGTCAGCAGGTTGGCGAGCTCCTTGTCGGCCTTGTCGAGGGCCCGCGGGCGCGCGGCGCGGCTCACGTACATCAACTCCTTGAGCTTCGCCGACTTGTCCGACTCCTCGCGCTTCAGCTTCTCGTAGTCGTCCTGCAGCTGCTGCCGCGCCAGAGTCAACTCCTGGTACGAGCTGCGGACGAAAAACCATCATTACTAACTGGAAATAAGAATATGACTCATTGTGATCAAAAATATTCATTATCATTGAGACATAAACTTGTAGACCTTGACTCGAATTCTGTAATGACTATGTGAAACCAAAATAAGTAAATAAACAGTGTTTCAGTACAATAATAATAATTTTAAAAAGCATTAAACTCGTTTAAATCTTTCGACTTTGTTAAAATTCAAGATTTAGTACCGCCCAAATCACCACTGACTGGTGCATTTTAGATTTCATATTAACCATTAAAGTATACCATCAAATCTAAACGTTATTTTCTATTAACTAGCCAAAAAATAACTAAATAATAGCAGAAATCTGTTACAATAATTAAAAAAGTTGAAGTTGTTGTAAAAACTGATACACAAACAAACAGATGTAGATACCAACCAACACTGCTTTTTGGTCTACTAAAGGCCGCCTGCGACTGCGTTCGCGTGGAAGTCAGTTTCCCGTGGGAATAAGAAGTTTTCCCGCGGTAAAAAGTACCCTACGTGTTATTCTAATGTATAAACTATATTACTGTAAAGTTTCATCCAAATCCGTCCAGTAGTTTTTATGTGAAAGAGTAACAAACATCCATACTCATAAACTTTCACATCCCTACTTAATATTATTAATGCGAAAGTAACTCTGTCTGTCTTTCACGCCTAAACCAAAGAACCAATTTTGATGAAATTTGGTATGAAGTAAGAACTGAACTTGGGAAAGGACATAGGGTATATTTTACCGCGGGAAAACTTCTCATTCCCACGGGAGACCGACTTCCACGCGAACGAAGTGGCGGCGGCCACTAGTTTATAATATTAGTAGGGTAGTAGTAGTGAACAGGTGTCAACTCACTCCTTGACCTCCTGGTAGTGGCGCTGCGTGGCGGCCAGCTCGTCGCGCAGCGCGGACAGCTGCGTGCTGTGCGCGGCCCGCAGCTGCTCCAGCTGCGCCAGCAGCTCGCCGCGCACCTGCGAGTCCGCGCGCTGCTCCGCCGCCGCCTGGTGCACGCGCTCCGCCGCCTGGGGACCATATCCAGGTGTTAGGAACCAACACAGGGAGTGAGAAAGAATACGTCTCCGCCGCCTGGGAACATAGCGGGGTGTTAGGAGCCAAGACAGGGAGTGAGAAAGAACAGGTTTAGGGCTTGAGACGGGTAAAAACTTGGAAAGTGTCTTTGATGTGATTTTGAAAGGTAAATTGAAAGAAAAAATAGGTTTTTCTTTTCGAAGCTTGAAAGAGTTAAAACGATTTAATATTAGGGTATTAAAGACAGCTCGTATTTTGTGTAAGTTATTAATTAAAAATAACGGAAGTTTTTTAAAGGCCTACCGCTGTAAATAACACGATTCAATGTTAAAAAGGTCTTTTGACGTCAGAACAACCTTAATCGCAATAGTTAATAAACTCGTGTAATTCCTTACAAAATTACGCCTGCTTTCTGGTACTTTTTACACTTACCTTATCATAAAACTTTACCCATTGATGTTTATTTGTGGAAACTAATCAACAACACATTATTCACAATTACTACGACGTTACTTCTTGATATAAAGACAGGAACTAAACAATTGTAGTTTTATGAATCATTCCTCCTTAGTTAACAAGCTTAGTTTTATGTGTATACCTGTAGCCGGGCGCATTCTTCTCTCAAAGCATCGGCAGCTTCTTCCAGCTGTCTCTTCTTGTTTTCCGCCTCCCGCATGGACTCGGCCAAGGAAGCGCATCTCGCCTCGTGCTGGGAGATAAGCAGCCGGCATTCGCCCAGGGATCGGGAGTACTCCTCGATCTAAATAGAAAACAAAATGAAATAACTCGATTTTCTGTTAGGTTCCCATCCTTTTTTTATCTGAGGTTGAGAAGTTTAGGTCACACAGACATTCCGTTCATAGACGTGAAGAAAAAGAAAATGTGTGGAGTAATAAACAAACTTAATGTTATTCCCACAGACTTTTACTTTTATACTAATAATAAAATGCATGTGGCTTTACTATCAAGAATCTTATTGGAATATAATTGTCCTTTAGTTCATTTATTTTTTGTGAATGTAACCACCAATCCAATACTAATATTTGAGAAACCCTGTATTCATAATCATTTATTAAAAGCGTAACATCATTTATATGTTTAAATAATAAGTCAAATCATATTTTATTACATAAAAACCTTGATCTAATCAAAATCAGACGAAACTACACGTGTGACGAAAATATTCAGCGCTAAAAGTTATCTATTTCACTTATTCGCAATTTATTGCCAATTGTCTAAAATATGCAGATATATTCCACCTCTACTTGTAATTATGCAAAAAAAACTTTCATTATGACTGCGAATTACGTAAAAGAATCTCTGGGCATTTCTCGTAATGTTATTATGCAGTTTATATACATACAAAATGCTACAAGTAAATGTTGCATTGGAAAATAATTTACGTGCAATGAACTGGCACTTGCAATCATAAAGTGAAGATAACATCTAGATTATGTTTACCGATAACACATCACTTTCGAACAGGAAAAACATGACGTCAACCACGTATTTTATTGTCAATATATTGAACACGCTTACCTTCTGGTTGGCGTCAATGTTGGCAGTCTCCAAAGAGTGGCACCTCTGGACGATGTTCTTGACTTCGCTCTTCATCTTGCTGATATGCAGTCGAGCCACCGTGAACTCTTCCTCTAGTTTTCCTACAGTGTCGGTGTTGAGTTTGAAGTCTAGTTCAGTGCCACCGACGGCTGCGCCGATTTCTGACAGATCACGAAGAAGGTTTGTCAACAGTTCGGCGATGCGTTTGCGCTGATGTGCAGACAAGTCTCGGAGTTGCTGTAATTCGGCAGTTGCGCTTGCCAACGCGGTCTGAAAACATGACAATAAAAGACACCTAAGCACACTATGAACTGATTGACAATCATGGTGATAGGTACAATAACTTACTTGTTTAGATTGTAAGTCCTCAGATAGCTGTTCACATTCCATGCTCTTGTTGTCAACTTCCTGCGACTTCTGATCATAGTTCACTGCAAGCTCTTCCAAAGCTTGGAGGACTTCCTTGACCTCCTCTTTAGCTGCCTCATTTTCTTGCTGGATCCTGTTCATGTCTCCTTGCAGGGATTCGTAGTCGCGCCTATAGCAAATTTGTTTTTTTTTAACTATCCTAATTGTTGATTGGTGTTGACATCATCAAATGAGATGGAAAGTACATACCTGGTGCAAGCGATGAGTTCTTCTTGTTCCATCATCTGGTCCTTAAGTTTCTCGACCAGCTGTGACTGCTGGTTGATCTCCTCATCCTTGTCATCCAGCTGCTGGTACAGCGCCTCCAGTTTTCCTTGCATGGCTGCATCTTCCACCGCACCAGAGACGGCCACTGGCGCAGGCTAATTTGCAAAAAAAAATTATTTTTCCGCTTCATTTTAACTTTAAAAATTGCCGCCAAAAGAACTAAGGTCGCTTTTTCGTCTAGATATAATAGTAAAAAATAAACTGGTTTATAAATTCTGATTCATAATTTTTTTTCTTAACCTATGAAAATATTGTAGAATGGTACTGGTCCCACGAGTTTTTTGTTGGAAACCAATTAGGTTAATCCTAAACATAACGTGTGTAATGTACTACAAGGTCAAGTAAGAACGCAAATCAGACGTTGTGGGTAATTCTTTGTTTAATAAGTCTTCGTTACATCATGTTTACTACCCATGAAAAGTACTTAATTAGTAGCTTGGCGGGAGGGATTTTTAATACGAAGATTTTTGAACTTGAGTTACTGAGAAACTACTACAAAATATAAAAATCTATAGTGTAAATAACAACATACCGGTACTGGAGGTTTTTCCTCAATGAATGATGTGACAGGAGTAACAGCTTCCAATTCTTGAAGATTAACTTGCTCCTCAGGTCGTACAGTCTCGCCTAATCGCCAGCGATTGAGTTCAGCTTCCAGTTTCTCGACCTACAATGAGAATATAGTTATAAGATTGATACATTATGAAAATGTAAATAAAACATTGTTTTTTAAACATACCTTGCCTTTCAGCCTAGCCACCTTTTCCTTTTCCCTCTCATAACGACGCTTCCATTCCTCAGCTGTAAGCTCCTCATTGACAGTGACCACATTCTTCACAGTCTTGGCTCTGTAACAACATTCTAGTTAGTTGCCACATCAATAAAGACGCAAATAGAAGAGTCATTGTGCCATTACCTTTTACCAAAGTCAAGTGTACTTTTAGTTTCACTTTCATTAAAGGAGGCAGGAGAACAACAGATAACAATAGTAGTTCTGGCGTTACCACCAAGTGATTCTTGCAATATACGGGTCAATTTTGAATCTCTGTATGGGATGTGTGATTTGTTACCATCTGCCAATGCTGATATTACATTACCCAAAGCTGATAGTGATTTGTTAATATTTTTGGCTTCATCAAGAACTGTACCCTCAGCACCAGTTTTAGATACCTGTGAAAAACATTTACTGTTCACATACCTATTTACAAATAACATACACAAATGTTAGTCAATAACGAAACATGAGTCATAACTCAGACATGCATTATTTACCTTCTCAGAACCTGCCAAGTCCACAAGATAGAGTTTACCAGAGAGTTTCTTTTGATTTTCCAAGTTTTCTTGTTTAACATTAATTAGGAAAACCGAATGAGATCTAGATGAATGTTCATTCATGTCTGTAATATAAGGGATGATGTTAGTTTTTTTTTTTACCAAAACAATAATAATAGTTTGTAATAATTACTTGTGACTGCAATATGCCTATTGGATTTTCCTTCTTCTATAACTTCAAACACTTCCTCAGGACTTGACACAAATCTTTCAGTAGCACCTTTGACAAATGGAACTCTGTTTTTGTCTTCATGAACACTGAGGTTCACTTTGGAGACTGCAAAGAATACGGAAATTAGTATGTCAATAAACAGTAGATTATGAAGTAAACTGTTTTAATATTACCATCTAATAAGTCCCGAATTTTGTCCATGTAGATTTCAAAATAAGACACCTTTATGTGGAATTCAAGATTTTCTTCCATTGCATAAATGTGATTGAAGATGTCATTTACTATTCGTGGTATGATACCCTGTTTCCCTGGATCTCCTGTAAAGTGATGAGACATTTAGAATCCTAGCGTTTACTGTTAATGAAAAGAATATTTTACATCCTCCAGTATATTACCTATGACACCTTCCATGGTATGTGTTTTGCCTGAACTGGTTTGACCATAGGCAAATATAGTGCCGTTATATCCAGCCAGAACATCTGATACAATGCTTTTTGCTGCTTCATTGTAAACTTTTTCTTGGGTTGCATTGGGTTTAAATACTTTGTCAAACAAGTATACTTTACCCTAAAAATTATATAAAATCTTAGAAGGTAAAAAACTAACAACTTAAAATATACATCTGTAGCCACTAACTTTTTATTTATTATATAAGTTCCTGCTTACTTCTGTACTTTCATTAACATGACATAATCCATTACAGAATTAAAACCAATCTATTGCAATTCTTAAGATTATGTACACTTAATGTTTCTCATTATTATTTTTTAGAATGTCTGCTTTTGGGAATCAATGTGTTTATCAACACAGTATAGGTGTATCTTATTATGATAAGCCTGATACAACTTCTAATAAAATTAGGTTCAAACCCATATGAGAATATTTCAAAAATTTGATTTCATATCATGAATAGGTATAAATCATACATTTTTCTAAACCACCCTACTATTGAATTGAGAAGATGAGTTTTGTATATAAGAAAATCAATATTACTTATGTGGTCTGGGTTATTTGTACAGCCTAAAATTTTTTTCTTACAGAATTGTTATGGTTTTTATCAGTAAAATGAATTCGAAATGACCAGGAAAAAAGAATACGGTTATAATCTTAGGTCAAGGACGATTAGATATTTGTATTGATTTTTGACAAAACAAAGAAGTAACTCATTCACCGTTGCTGCAAATTCCAAAAGATTCTCTAAATTTTCGTGATTGCAATCATGACCATCGAAGCGTATTAGAAAAGAAAGGCCATTTCGTAGCAGGTGAACCAGCCGTATTGTATTAGTCATCATGATCTAATTTAGGGCGATGATTGAGAATTAAACGATATCCATCTCTTATTTACTTACCCCTATTGAAATGCAATTGTCGTCTGGTCCCGATGGAAATTTTACTATGAATTTGGAACCAGCCTTCTCTTCAGAATCATTGAGTGGTCGAAATCGGCATACGACCCGAATGCTGTCTTCAGCAGCAATCTCGCGATCGGCTGCCATTACCTTAGTTTTTTACACACAAATGTAGCTTACACTAATCACCGCCTAATAAATTACAAAATAAAACGTTTTCGGAACATAAAACCGTGCATGAAGAACTATAAAGTTAAAATTTTATGTCACTAGAAAATCTTCATAACAGGAATATCAAAATGTCGGCCATACTCTTCGCAGAAGAAAGGCCCCAAAATGATTTCTATTGGCTGAAATTCTAGTAGCAATACCAATAAAACACAAAAAATCGATATACTGCCAACATTACAAAATTACAGTCGCGTTCTAAATATTTTATTACCTACTACTAAAATAGAACTACTACTATACTTTTTATTACTTTTGCCCATAGCTGAGATAAAATTTAACTTCAGAGGCTGACACGTTGTCAACGTCAAAATTAATTCTTAGAGCTAGCGCGCACCGGTGACTTTTGTCAGCATGACAAAAAAGTTTTTGTCGCTGTCACGTCACGACTCCAAAGCGAGGTGCGCTCACGAAAGGTGACAGTGACAATTATTTTTTTTAAAAGCTTCATTTGTCGAAATGGATTTCGAAGAGACGGTCGTCATCTGTGAGCTTATAAGGAAACTCAAAAGAGAAAAAAAGCGAAAAGAATACTGGGTACACCCCCTTTGGAGTGACAGGTTAATAAATGGAAAGTTCTACACCATGTTTCATAAACTTCGGGAACATCCAAAGAAATTTTTTGGGTATTTTCGAATGAGTGTTAGAAGTTTTGATGAATTACTTCGCAATTTAGGACCTGCGTTGACATACGAAAATACAAACATGAGATTGTCTGTTCCGGCTGAAGAAAGACTCGCTGTTACTTTGAGGTAAATATAAGTAATTAGAATATTATGTAATTTTAAATTGTTTATTTTAATGAAAATACAAAAATGTTATACAAATTAAAGTAAGTAGTTTTTAACTATAATCAAAAATCAAAAAAGTAAGTAATTGAAATGTAATATTCTTTAATTATTCTTCATGTTGGTTGATATTGTACTCATGGCAGATGTCATACAATTCGGAATCTTCTGTAAACTCTGTAATATAGGTTTGAATTGATGACGATGAGGCGGCTGAGGAGTTTTTCGGGTCTTGCTTAGGAGGCGATGATTGTGAAGATGAATTCGGTTGAGTGTGTGCAGAGGGTAGCAAATTTTGGGAACTTGTAGATGTATGAGTAGAAGGAGATAAAACAAGTTGAGTGTTTCTTGCTAAGTGGAGCGGATTTTGAGGAATGTGCGATGGAAGAGAGACAGAATATTTGGGTTTGATTTGTATATTTTGAGGGCTTGTAGATGGAATATATGTAGGAGAAGGAGATAAAATCAGTGGAGTGTTTCTTGTTAAGTGTAGTGGGCCTTGGGGACTTTGCGATGGTAGAGAGACAGAATATTTGGGTTTGATTTGCATATTTTGAGGGCTTGTAGATGGAATATATGTAGGAGAAGGAGATAAAATCAGTGGAGTGTTTCTTGCTAAGTGTAGTGGGCCTTGGGGACTTTGCGATGGTAGAGAGACAGAATATTTGGGTTCGATTTGCATATTTTGAGGGCTTGTAGATGGAATATATGTAGGAGAAGGAGATAAAATCAGTGGAGTGTTTCTTGCTAAGTGGAGTGGGCCTTGGGGACTTTGCGATGGTATAGAAACAGAATATTTGGGCTTGATTTGGAAATTTTGAGGACTACCTCTATAAATTGTGGATGGGCTATTCATAGGAGAATAATTATTGCGCTGAGTGTTTTGTTTCTGAACTTCCTGGAAAATTTGTAAAATTTTGATCTGTACGTCTAGTTTATTCTCCTCCGGGACTGCTTTTAACAACGGCACCAAAGACAGCGCAAAATGCTTTTCCTTGTCATGGTCATTACAGTCACTTTTGTTATTTCTCATAGCCTCGCTAAACCTGTTATCATCAACTCTTTTGTTGTTTAAAATCTCTAGAAGCCTTTCTTCGTAACATATTTTGTTTTTTTTTCTTTCGGGAATATTCTTCTCGCTGTAGTACTTCCACACTAGCATCCTGACTATCTTCTTCGCAAGCAATTTCCTCTACAGAATCAGCATTTCCTGAGGTTTCTCGGGTATCCATGCTTGGGATAAGAAATAAAAGTTGGTCAAAATGTTTGTACTTTCTTCTTTTTGTAGCGGCCTGGCCAGACTTAGTACATTTTTGCTCACGTAGCTCACGTGAAAAACAAGCCCTTAAATTCTTCCATCGTTTTTGTACAAGTTTACCTGAAAATAAATATTTAACTAGTATAAAACAGTCAGTCATTTATTTAATTGTATTATGTATTTAATTTTCTTTTGTTTCAGATATCTTGCAACCGGCAACAGTTTTTACAGCATATCATTTGAATATTTGATAGGTGCCACCACTGCACGAGAAATTGTAAAATCTACATGTTCCGCGATCTGGAATTTACATACACTATACATGCTGAAAAGTCTGAAGAGGATTGGTATACTATTTCAAATCAGTTTTACCAACGGACAAATTTTCCGAACATAATTGGCGCAATTGATGGCAAACATGTGAGAATAATTGAGCCGGAAAACACCGGTTCGCAGTGTTTCAATTACAAAAAGTACTTTTCTTCTGTTCTCATGGCATGGGTAGATGCAGATTATAAATTTGTATACATAGATGTTGGTGCTAATGGAGCAGCAAGCGACTCCAATGTATTTCAGAATTCAGGCATGGGCAAAAGATTGCAGCAAAATCAATTGAGCATACCAGATGATCGTAATTTGCCATATGATGAAAATGGAAAAAAATGCCATTTTGTTTGGTCGCTGATGAGGCATTTGGCTTGTCGAGGCATATTTTGCGACCATATACAAGAAAATCATTGTCTACTGTGAAAAAAATTTACAACTATCGCCACACTAGGGCACGACGCATGGTTGAATGCACTTTTGGTATACTTTGTAACAAATGGCGAATTTTGCACAGGCCCCTTGACGTCAGTCTTGATTTTGCTGATATAATAGTAAAAACATGTTGTATTTTACATAATTTTGTACGGTGCAGAGATGGCATTCAATTTACTGACACTGTTTACGATTGTCCATTAAAAGGTATTGCAACAAATCCATCAGACAGAACCATATCAGCAGCAAATATACGTAATTATTTTGCGAATTACTTTACTTCACCACAAGGGGCTATCTCATGGCAATATGACAAAATCTGAATTTCACTTTTTTGTACAACTGTTGTTTTAGCTACAAATACTAAAAATAAAAAGATACTCACCAGCTTCAGTTTTTTCTTGTGACGACAACGTACCCCAAACTGTAGAAAATATTATACGACTGATTTCATCCCATGCTTTAATTTTCAAATTAGAATCTGAATACTCTTTCAGCTTTTTATCGTAAATTGCTGCTCTTTTTTCAACTTCTTCAATAAGTAAATCATTATCGATATCCTCTTCATGCACTTTCACGTTTTGCGTAGACGTTGATGCCATTTTGCGTACGCTAAAGACGACGGTCCGAATGCAAATGGCGGAAGAACTACGTGTTGAGTGACAATTTTGTTGCCCGTGCGCGCGCTGCTATAAAAACCTAGCGGCGCGGTGACAGTTTCGTCACGGGCTTGTCCGCTGGCCGGCGGACAAAAATGTCACCCAATTGTCACGTCGTAACGTGCGCGCACCTCCATACATACATAGACTTGATGTGAGTGAAGAAACAGTCACGGTGACAAAAGTCACCAGTGCGCGCTAGCTCTTAATATTGAAATCCTACTAATATTATAAACGTGAAAGTTTGTGAGTATGTATGGATGGATGGATGGATGTATGGATGTTTGTTACTCTTTCAGGTAAAAACTACTGGACGGATTTGGATGAAACTTTACAGTTGTATAGGTTATACATCAGAATAACACATAGGGCACTTTTTATCGCGGGAAAACTTCTCATTCAAACGGGAAACCGACTTCCACGCGTACGGAGTCGCGGGCGGCCACTAGTTTCTATATAACTCTTTCCTCTATTCTACCTACTCTATTCATTACGCATGCCAATTTTGCGGTTGTTATTTGTATTTCGTGAAAAAATTAAGAGATTGAATAGCAGACAGTTAAACAATAGTTCTTAACACGTCCCGCGAATAAGTGCGATTGTTGCTTTTAACTACATTGTGAAAAATTATGAAAGAGTCGGAATTTTTGTTGTGTAAAGAAAATAAAATTATTTGATTCAAAATAGTTTTTGAAATGCGGTGGTAACAAGATTAGCTTCTTGTTAAAAAGATTTTAACAAATTCTATAAACGGTTTACAAAACTGTAACTAATGTAATTTTTTTATCTTTGTTCTTCATTCTTTTACTTTTTTTTTTCATTATTTGGCATCTCTGTTCTCCTTCATTTTTGTTTCTGTTTGCCTGTGTGTGTGTTCTGTGCTGTGTGTGTATTTATTTGTCGTATTATTTTGTGTCAGGTAAATCTCATCTATTTTAAGATTTTGGAGTTATTTTGTCCCCAAATTTTGAAGTGAATTGAAAATTTACAAATGCTACTTTCGCAACATCAAAAACGAAGACTGGTACGTATACTTACAAGTTGTCAAAAGTTATTTGGTTTTCAGATGGTGATAGCTTCGAAATCGTTAAAGAACATAATTAATTTTATTGTCTATTTAGAGCCCTTTTTAAAATTAAATCCTTTTCTGTCGATGCAGAAAACTTTAGTTGTTAGAAACCGTTTATTTTAAAGTAGGGAACAAGTAATCCTGTAACAACTTTAGTGTTTACATAGCCGTGAGTCATCTTCGTCAAGCTTTTTTTAAAGTGTTTTATTACTCTTTATTTGCTTTACTTATTGTGTTGCAGAAATAACTTTTTTAACCCATTTCAATAATTCTGAGAATCTTGACTGTTAGGGATTGTAGGAAAATAGAAACCCTAACTGGGTTGCAAGCACAGAACTTTGAACAGTAATCTGACATTTGTTTCGTTAATTCTTATAACAATAACAACAGCCAAACTTACCCAAAAGTTGAAGTTGAACGATAACAATGGCATCTGTCAAAATAACTAAATTAACGATGTCTAAAAGGTACATGCTTCGACCACTTAAGTCAAACTTAACAATAACATAGTCCTTTAACCATCATCCCTACCAAAATCGTCAATTTAGAGTGTTCTTAAAAGAAATTGTTGGGATGTGATCTATACTATCTATACTATAATAATATTATAAAGAGGAAAGATTTGATTTTTTGTTTGTTTGTTTGAAATGAATAGGCTCTGAAACTACTGGACCGATTAAAAAAAATCTTTCACCATTCGAAAGCTACATTATCCACGAGTAACATAGGCTATAATTTATTTGGGATAAAATAGGGTTGGGTAAATATTGCCACGGGAAAAACAATTTAGTTGTGGGTGAAACTGCAGGGCGGAAAGCTAGTATTAAATAGTTTTGGTTGGATGGCAATTGTGTTTAGGCAATTGCTTTAACACCAAAAAACTTAATACACTCATTAACTAAATCAACTTATAAAGCTCTGCTACATGTTGACCAAATACCCTTAGCTTTTAAGCCTTGGCCTATTGTTGGGTTCCAACTTGACACTAGTAAATGGGATTTCTGTGTATTTATAATTAATATTATTATACTGTCTATAAAATATTTCCAAAATTAGATTGTGATTGTGAAGACCCTAGTCTATTGTGTGGTATCTATTATAAACGTTACCATTAAGTTTAGGACCTCATTGTTGGATCAAATAAGATATGAATAGTCTTCATAATGTTAATTAAACACTAGGTTATAGTTTTAATATCAATTTAATGCCAGGACTTTACATCAATCCTCCTAATATTATAAATGTGAAAGTATGTGAGTATGTATGTATAGATGTATGGATGTTTGTTACTCTTTCACGTAAAAACTCCTGGATGGATTTGGATGAAACTGCAGTAATATAGGTTATACATCAGAATAACACATAGGGTACTTTTTGCGGGAAAACTTCTCATTCCCACGGGAAACCGACTTCCACGCGAACGGAGTCGCGGGCGGTCTAATATACTATAATGTTTATTTAATCACTAGCAATATTGTATCATTTCCTGTTAGAATGGCAGTTCCAATATTTGCATATGGATTAAAGTGATGTGCATATTCGAAATTCGAATGTTACTCAAAGGTTTTTTGCTGTTGTTTTTCTAGGAACAAAGTTTCAATTTAAACACATTTTGTATCATATGGCTAAGGCGACCATACACCCCGCTTTCAGGCTGTCGGTCTCGCTGGTGTCCCGCTGTTCCCAGCGCGACCTAAAAATGTCCAGACTTTGCAAATCAAAAAAAATATTCTTCTTGTCTACATACATCAATTTCGTTGCATACATATGGCAAAGTTTTAGAAAAGATTTTTTGAGCATAGTAGATCGTTCGTGAACCTAATGATTTTAAAGTTTGATTAAAATGAAAAATGGAATAACGGGAATGGAATTATAGTGTATCAGTTTCTTTAATTATATAACAGTTTAGTAGAGACATGTCCTTTTTATATCAGTCCTTTTAGCTGTTAATCTGTCTTGCGCGTGCAGTATTGGCATTCCAGGGAGGGCCGGTCGTTGACCCTCAGAGGTGCACCCTCTACCGTTACGTACGAAGGACTGGTTCAGGTTGCGGGACAGTTGACTGGCTTTATAGGGACTTCCATAAAAAAACCTTTACGCTCTATGATTTACGTCTTCTTCTGGACGTAACGGAGACAACTTCCTAGTAGGTCGCACCGCTGCTTTGTATAGTTGTGCACCAAAACGAGTGTAAGCTTTAAATCTAACTAAGGTAACATACGCGTAACATCATGTGTTGATGTACGGTATGCTAAAATGCGTATTTGAAGCGCACGACTCAATTGGCTATCAATTAAATCTTATTTAAATGCGCCCGCAATAAGTATGCTAACGTAGGCAAGACCATATTCAGTCGGATTTAAATTTTATTTGGTCATCGGATTGTTTAGTGTGTGTAGGCAGTCTGTTACACTGTTCCATACGAATCATCGCATAATTTAGTCAGTCAATGGTAATAGGTAATGACGCAACTCTACGACCTACAGAAACACCGGTTTTCTGTCATTATAACTGATCATGGTCATCCGTCCTTGCATTTTTTTTTACTATTTAAAAATGTTTGTGTAAACACACATCATTGTTAAAGTCGTCTTATATTTTTACAATAACGACATAGTCTCTAAATGTACCTCCCTTATAAGCTTTCCTTGTTTGCGTTCAATAAAAGGTAATATACAAGAAAATGTGTAAATAGCTTATTCAGAGCATTCTGCACTATTCCATTGACCCAGTTGCTCAGGTCAAAGGGTACGCAAGGTTGGTTGTAGCACCCGCAGTGTTGTTGTCTAAAACTGTGCTGTTACCGCTGTTTGTATAGTGAAGCGGTGATCATTATGTATTGACTAAGTATAGGTTCCGAGAAGGAATAGTGACGAGGCGCCTCGATTGTATCACCGCTGCTCGCTGACGAAGTTATTTTCTGTCCATTAGTCACGCGCGTATCCGCTGCGGGCAGGCCGCGTCGCACTCGCCGCTCCGCGCTCTAACGTAACTCCTATATTTACAAGACTCGTATCTTGCCTCTATCGGCCGTAATTAACTCTAACACACCGAGCAAAAGCATCTAAACGTATACAGTACAAGTGATAACTGATAACACTTCAATGTAAATACAAAGGGTGATATTGTTGCAGTTTGTTGAGATAAAACCTTGCAGTTAGTGAACATGTGTGTAAACCTAAAAGTTGAGTGAAGCGGACGAGAAAATAGCAGTGACCTCAGTGTTTGTTTTCGCAAAAATAATTGAAAAATCTGTGATATTTGAGAAGTTGCAAATCTTGCCATAAATTATTTTAACAGTTGAAGTAGGTCGTGTAAATGTTACTTGTTTCTTGGAGTTTACAACTGGTGTTAAAGGTTGGTGTAATTTCATATTCATACAACAGACATCTGCTGTTATATTTCCTCCATATCTTGGGTTATTAGTCATTTATTGACACCTCTTGGTAGTATCTACCTACTTTACGTAATCGGATGTCTATAAAAGGTCTACCAGAGAGTAGGTACATAATGTTGGTAGTTACCACTCCGGTATTTAAAATACTTTTACTTTACAAATAAAATATTACAACTATAAGGTACAGTTTGGAAATAGAAGGTAGTTTTTGTATGATCTAGTTGTCGTCATAACAAATCACTGTCGATATGGTGTTAAGACACGGTGTCCCATTCAACTCACACCGGTGGCCTCAATACGAGGCGTGGGCGGCGCCCTTTCTCGTACCACACGCCCGCCCACTACAAACTGTGTCAAAAGTGTGTACCGAACTACGAAAGCCGCCTAGAGTTAGAAAACGATAACTATTAAACCACACCTGGTGGCGTGCTGTCATTTATTTTCTATATTCTCATCAACTGCCGACTCTATTTATAGATTTACTGCTCCACTATCTGGCAAAGGTTACTAACCTGCTTTACTTTAGGGAATACTGTCTGTACTGGTATGTTTTGAGATTACCGATGCGTTTGAAATAATACGTGCGTTAAATATAAACATGAATTTCGTATCAATAAAGTTTCAAAAAATAAAAAACCTTGTTACAGACTGGGATCTGAATAATAAACATCGATATCGATAAGCAAAATGCATATACGAACGAGTTTGCTGCTAGTATGCGTGTGGGCGGGGCTGTTGGCCGTGTGCTTCGGTCAGAGGGCGGAACAGCTTCTGGCCCAGAACCCTTGCTCGAGTAAAACGACCTGCAGCGATTGTATCCGAACCCCCACCTGTGCGTGGTGCTACGCCGCTGGGTTCAACGGGCCGCGGTGCTTCAACCCGGCGATGGAGGGCGGCACCGGCGGCTGCGACGAGGCCTGGATATTCAACCCGGACAACGGACGCTCTATAGACCCTAAGTACAATAGGGAACTTAGCAGAGGTGAGCTGAATATGTCTCAATGTGATGCCTTCTAAGTAAAATATCGTATATCTAAGACTCCTTCATCGTTGTAATCATATAATAATAGCATAAAAGACCCCGAAAGATAGAGTTTTAGACATATGACAGTTTACTTAATAGAATGATAAGCTTTGTTGACTGGGTAAGTTACATTATTCTTTTTTTTAGCAAAGGGTATGAGCATGAGTTCGTCGTCATTTGAGGAGTCGAGTGCTTCCGGGGGCGGTGGCGCGTACTGGGGGGGCGCCGGCGGCTACGGCGGGGCTGACAACCTCGTGCAAATCAAACCACAGCAAGTCTCGCTTGACCTTAGGAGAGGTAACTAACACCCTCTTACACCTATTGATTTATTTTCTATTAAATAATTAAAATAAGTTTCATGCAATTGTGACCATAATATATGTGGTTAAATTAAAATTACCTTGAGCAGTTCTTCGATTTATCCTTATGTGCTGTGTCATATTATAATTTTGTATGTTTTTAGGTCAAGTGCAAGAGCTGACATTCGCATACTCGCAAGCGCAGGATTACCCCGTAGATCTCTACTACCTTATGGACTTGAGTAGATCTATGAAGAACGACAAAGAGAAACTCAGTTCTCTGGGCAGTTTGTTGTCAAGCACTATGAGAAACATTACTTCCAATTTTAGGATTGGATTTGGTTCTTTCGTCGACAAGCTGGTTATGCCTTATGTATCCACTGTGCCTAAGAAGTAAGTTAAGATTATTTTACTACAAGTCCAAATATTTTGTTGATTTGATGCCTGTGTTTTATGCATTAACTTAAAAAATTAAACGATCCTATGGAATATTGCTTTAAATTAAGCTACGTACTACCAAATAATATAAATAACTTTGTTGTCTAAGCTTATTTGTGTAACCAAAAAGAGTTTAATTTCAAGACCAAACGATCCAGTACCTTTCTGGCATATAACAATAAAATAAAGTAGGTTTATGGGTTATACAGAATCTAACCCATTTTTTCCATTTACATCACAGGTTAAATGTTCTTTCCGGGTTTTTTTCCGAGTTAATATGGCATTTATTTTTCCTAGTCTGATCTCACCATGTGACCAATGCGCTGCTCCGTACGGGTTCAAGAATCAAATGTCTTTGAGCAACGACACCGCTTATTTCGACGTAAGTATTTATTACCTTGTACATTGAATATATTACGCATACAATTTTATTTGGAATACTTTATTAAAGTGAATGTCATTATTAATCAATTCTAGTTGTATATCGCTTAGTTTCCGTCCTGCCAATATGTACTATGAGTTATTATTGTTATAAAAACATTAGGTATCAAAGATGACTAAGACGTGATAGTATTAAATCATATTTTTAAATTCACATCAAGAGTATCTACCTACACATGTTAAGGTTTGTTTTAATTTAAAAAACATTGTTAAAGATACTTTATAAATATATCATACCTATCAGTTGTACCTTAGGATTTAGAACTTTAGAATAGTCAAATAGCCTAAAAACCTGCTCAAACAGGAAATGTAGAAGTACCATCGACCCATATATCTTTGTTCAAGTTGTAATTGCAGAATATACTACCGTAACAAAAAAATATTTAATGACAATAACTTTTCCGACACCTTTTTTTAGTGTCGTGTAAATCAAGTTCTTTTAACCCCATGTTGTTCAATTAACCCTCAAAATACCAACTATCTCCGTACCATACACCAGTCTAATGGTCCCTCCTCAGCAAGCAGTAGCGAACGCGGACGTGTCAGGCAACCTGGACGCCCCCGAGGGAGGCTTCGACGCCATCATGCAGGCGATCGTCTGCAAGAACGACATCGGCTGGAGGAAGCAGGCCCGAAGGCTGCTGGTGTTCTCCACGGACGCTGGCTTCCATTACGCTGGAGATGGCAAGGTATGGCTAAAATTGTGAATGGTTATTGTTAAAGTGAAATGACGAAACGTCGGAAAATATAATAAAATTAGTTAAAGGGGTAAAAACCCGTTAAAATGAGTTTAATTTTAAATAATATTGATCGCGTAAATCTAAGCAGTTACATCAAAGGGTATTTAGTTTCTCGTATTATAATATGACTGTTTCTCCACTATTCTGGCAGATTTTTAAGATTTCTAAACTGCAGCTCCAACAGTTTTATTCTGTTTTGTTTTGCTTTTGATCCTGGAAACTAGTACCTTTCTTTCCAGGATTATAAGTAAAAGTAAAGAGCTATAAGTAAAAGCATTTACTGAACAGTCAATTTTCGACTCTAATGAAATGAAATTTTCGGACATGGCATGATACGACTTAATTGACTGCAAATAAGTTCTACTTTAACCTCTTATAAGGAATGGATCGCATTACCAATCACCCTGTATATCATTTGTATTAAAAGTTCTATGTGTACATTGCAGCTCGGTGGTATAGTGCAGCCCAACGACGGAGAGTGTCATATGGAGAACAACACATACACACACTCAACCAAACAGGACTACCCGAGCATTTCGCAAATTAATTTAAAGGTAAATTTACAATCTCCCGTTATTTATTTGACTTATAATTTAATTGTAAGTATAATATGTTTTTAACAACTGCACATTATTATGACCTTCGTCATTAAGCACTAAAGATAAATTAAGGAAAACGTTTTGCGCCTGGTATTTTTAAACTATATTAATCGTATTGCTCATATTAAAACAATTAGTTCTAATAAACATGATTTTTTTTATATGAGCAGAAACTAAACCATATAAAATTGGTAATTTCAAACGAACTTTTTTACCTATGCACAGTTTTTGTCCCGTAAATAATCGAATATAATATAACTTTTATCGACTTTAAGTATTAGGCTGTCACACGCTGAAAGAGTTTAAAATCTTGCCACATCTTAATGTTATACACACATCAACATCGTCTAGGGATATTTTGAATTTACTTAGTTTACTCAAAATTTATAAAAGATAACATACAACATGTATATATTTTTATAAAGTTCATTTATCAGACTACATTAACAAAATAAAATAAATCATTCTTTTTTTGCGTAAAAGTGTTTTTTTTAATAAAGAAAAAAGTGAAAAAAATGTGAAAGTAACAATGAATGTGTTTCTCAAGGATAAGTAAAAAATAATCAGAAATTATTCAGTTTTGAACGGTATTGTGAAAAATCAGTAGTCAGTTAAACCATCCATGACGTTAAAAACGGTCCTACAACGTTTTTTGTGCTTTGGATTAAGTTAACCAAGTCAGGCTGCGGTATATAGTCCCAGGTCCGGCTAAGTGGCAAAAAAAGATGTTCTTTCGTCGCAATGTTTGTAGCGAAGTTCCTTAAAGCTCTTTTTTGGAGCATTTCCTACGCGTATTTAATGGGGTTTAGGTCAGGCGACTGAGTGGGCCAGCCCAGGACCGATACGTCGTGCTCCTGCAACCAGCTCGTCACCACTCTCGCTGTGTGCGAACGGGCTTTGTCGTTCATCAGCGTGAATTCTTGGCCCATTTGCAGTTGGTCGGGGTAGATTATTGGTTTTAGCACCTCGTTACAATATTTTTCAGCTGTCATGGTGTTTCTGATCCAAACGAGGTCTGTTCTTCCACCGACACGAATTTTCGCCCAAACCTAAATTGTCCCGCTGTGGTATGGAAGGACTTCCTGAGGGTGTCGCAGACGGCACTCACCACTAGGAAATCGCTAAAAACGTCCTCTTCGTGTATCAGGATGGAAACCGAACCGTGAGCCATCGGTTTACAGCAATATGAACCACTGGTTATCTTCCCAGAGCAAATTTTCACGAACTCACTCTAGCCGTCGTCCCCGATTTTCTCGGCGTAGTGCTGGAGTACGAAGCGGTCTGCGAGCATGAAGATTAGCTTCATGCAGCCTTCTCCTCACAGTTTCATCACTCACAAGCAACTGGTGCTCTGACTGGAGCCTCTGAACCAACTGCATGGCCATAACATTTGGTTGCCTTCTCGCGGCAACTTGCAAATATCGGTCTTGTCGTTGAGTGGTTAAGTGTTTCCCGCCTGGGTGTCTTTCAGCCATTTCACGAGTAGCACGATAACATGACCATAACCTTCATATCACGTTTTGTCTTGTTCCCATCTCCTCAGCAATATTCCGTTGAGTAGCCCCAGCTTGGAGCATGCCTAACTGCCCTTCACATTTCTTTCCTCGTTCAATAGCCCTGCTCCATGATGCACACAATAACATTAATTGAAAATTTACCGATAACTTGCTATAAAACTTAAATTTGGCACAAAAAAATGACAAAAGTTACTGTAGGTAAATGAAACCTTCAGACTTCGCTACCATTATACCAGCGTGTCTTTTTTGTTTTTAATTTTTTTTTCAAATTCAAATTTAGAATCGTTCAACAAGGTTTACAAAATAAACTTTCTTCAAAAAAAATTAAAATTGGTCAGTATTTTTTGAGTTTAAGAACTTTATACAAAATATCCCTTGTGGGTGACTTACCACTTCACATGTACCTATTTATTTATGTATATTTATAACATTCACAAAAATATTACTTATCCTTATAAAAATAATAAATTCACGAGCGAAGCCGCGCGGGCGCGTTGTTTAGTAAAACCTTTTGTTTCTTACTGCGTGGACGCCGGCCGACGCGGCTAGCGCATTCCACAGCCGGAGTCGAAATCGAACGCTCGGACGCAGAGGTTGTGTCGTATGAGTGAATAAAATACTTACGCGTATTGAGTTTTTTTCGTCTCCTAAACTGGTGACCCCTGAAAAATTAAGGAGTCGAAGATGTCCTCAAGCAGCAGCGACACAGATGACACACGCGTCAATACGGAGCGTCGAACTTACCACAAAATGGCCGCCAGAGTATCTGACCCAACCACCGCCGCAATTGAACATCCAAGTCCAGGCCAACTGAAATTACCACCTTTTTGGCCAGAAAAACCTGGTATATGGTTTGCGCAAGTGGAAGGCCAATTCGCCATCATGCGTATTACGGACGAAGCAACCAAGTTCTACCACGTGCTACCGAACCTCGACCGACAATCAGCCGCAGAAATTGAAGATATCTTGACCGGCCCAGCCGATTACGGAAGACTGAAATCTGAGCTAATCAAACGTTTGTCCGTTTCTCGAGAAAACAAAGTGAAACAGTTACTTATGCACGAGCAGCTCGGTAACCGCAAGCCGTCGCAGTTCCTGAGGCACCTGCAAAACCTTGCTGGACCTGCTATGCCGCCAGACATTCTGAAAACCATATGGGCAAGCAGGTTACCCAGGTCGATGCAGCCAATCGTCGCATCACAACCATCACTTACATTGGACGACCTAGCTGAACTCGCCGACCGCATCCACGACATCTCTTCGCCAGAGCAGCAGGTTGCAAGTATGACTACGACACCAATGGACGAGCTGGTTCGCCAGGTAACGCAGTTGACCAAGCAAGTGAGCGCACTAACACTCCAGGTCAATCAGTCTCGACCGGCGCGTTCAGCCGTGCGTACTCAAGGTCAGAGAAGACAATCCTCAGCTGGCAGGTCGCAGTCAAGTTACCGCCGCTTCCCAACATGCTGGTACCATAAGAAGTTCGGAGAAAATGCCAGGAAATGCATGAAACCGTGCGATTTTTCGGGAAACGCTCCAGGCAGTCAGTGATGGCGACAGACGACTGCCAAAGTGCTACGGGTCGCCTCTTCGTCACCGACAGGACCACTAACATTAAGTTTCTCATAGACACCGGTAGTGACATATGTGTGTTCCCAAAATCAGTGCTCCGCGAACCCCGTAACGTTACTTCTTATCAGTTAAGTGCAGCCAATGGTTCGATCATCAATACCTACGGGTTTATACAATTAAACTTAAATTTAGGTCTTCGTCGCGACTTCCCGTGGCGTTTCATAGTTGCTGACGTCACGAAGCCTATAATCGGCGTAGATTTTTTGTCTTTTTATCATCTAATCGTAGACGTAAACAAACAAAAAATTATAGATGATTTAACCAATGTCAGTACTGTCGCCACTATATATAAAATATGTCCGTTTGTAACGAGTGTAAAGATTTTGACTGGAGGCAATAGTAAATATCACGCAATTTTATCTGAATATCCTGATATCACTAGACCCACAGGTACAGTACACCAAACTAAACATAACACTATACACCACATCCAAACTACACCAGGCCCACCTATTGCATGCTCACCGCGACGACTTGCGCCAGACAAACTTAAAATCGCCAAACAAGAGTTCGAGGCTATGATTATTTCAGGTACGGCGCGCCCATCCAATAGTCAGTGGGCATCACCGCTCCACCTAGCAGCTAAAAAAAATGACGGCTGGCGGCCATGCGGAGATTATAGATTACTCAACGCTAGAACCATACCTGATAAATATCCTATACGACACATACACGATTTTACTCACTGTCTGTCTGGTTGTAAATTTTTTTCAGTCATCGACTTAGTAAAAGCCTATAACTTTATTCCCGTTGCTGAAGAAGACATCCCGAAGACAGCAATAACCACCCCATTCGGTCTGTACGAGTTTCCCTTCATGACCTTCGGGTTACGAAATGCAGGTCAGACTTTCCAGAGATTTGTCGACGAAATGACGCGAGGCCTTGATTTCTGTTATGCATATCTGGATGATTTTTTAATTTTTAGCCGCACTGCTGAGGAACACGAAGACCACCTGCGCCAAATATTTACCAGGATGCAGAACTATGGAGTCCTCGTTAATATCGCAAAATGTGTATTCGGAGCTTCTGAAGTAACCTTTCTAGGTTATTCAATCTCTGAAGAAGGCACAAAACCGCTTATAACCAAGGTACAAGCGATTGCAGACTTTCCCATTCCAAAAACAGTTCGCGAACTGCGACGATTTTTAGGAATGATAAATTTCTACAGACGATTCCTGCCCAATGCTGCGCAAATTCAAGCTCCTTTGCACAGGTTACTGAAAGGATCCGTAAAAGCTTCCCATCCAGTTAACATCGAAGGTGAGGCATTACGAGCCTTTGAAAACTGTAAGTCGAGTCTGTGCACCGCAGCCCTTTTAGCTCATCCCGACTCAGAAGCAAAGTTAGGACTCGTCACTGACGCCTCCGATACGGCGATAGGTGGAGTTCTGCAACAGATGAAAGATGGTCATTGGCAACCATTGTCATTTTTCTCTCGCAAGTTAAGCCCTTCGCAGTCTAAATACTCTCCTTATGATCGTGAACTACTTGCCATTTATGAGAGCATTAAATATTTCCGACATATGTTGGAAGCCACTCACTTCACCATATATACTGACCACAAACCGCTTTGTTACGCATTCCATCAAAGGAAGAGTAACTGCTCACCTCGTCAGTACAGGCATTTAGATCTGATATCCCAGTTCTCAACAGATATTCAACACATTGCAGGTAGAGACAATATCGTAGCTGATACACTCTCCCGTGTTGACGAACTGCAACTTCCTGTAGATCTCGATGTAATGGCGGATCTACAAACCAGTGACCCAGAACTGAGGGAATATTTAAAAAATGACACTTCTTTGCGCCTTGCTAAAATAAACATACCTGGAAGTTCTTCTAAAATGTACTGCGATATCAGTACACAGAAACCCAGACCATTTGTACCCAAGCAACTGCGCGAAAAAGTATTTAAGTCGTTACACTCGCTTAGCCACCCCGGCAGTAACACCACAGCCAAGCTCGTTGCACAGCGCTTCGTTTGGCCATTAATGCGAAAAAATTGCCGTGAATGGTCTAAGGCATGTTTAACTTGCCAGCGAGCGAAGGTAAATAGACACGTCTCATCACCAATAGGTACGCTTGACTTACCTTCAGCTCGCTTTAAACATGTCCATATAGACTTGATCGGACCACTACCGCCTGCTGGTGACTATCGGTATTGTCTTACAGCCGTCGATCGCTTCACGCGATGGCCGGAAGTTGTACCCATTACCGATATCACTGCCGAAACAGTAGCCAAAGCGCTGATATCCTCTTGGATATCGAGATACGGTTGTCCTGCGGTTATCGTCACTGACCGCGGCAGACAATTCAAGTCCGCGCTATTTCAGCAATTGTCCAAGTCCATCGGTTTCGATCACCGCAGCACAACCGCATACCATCCTCAGTGCAACGGCTTGGTTGAGCGGTTTCACCGTCAGCTCAAGACCGCAATTACTTGTCACGAGAATGATAACTGGGTAGAAGCACTGCCAATTGTTCTTCTTGGCATAAGAAGTTCCTTCAAAGAGGATTTACAGGCTTCTTCAGCGGAACTGGTTTACGGAGAACCCCTACGTCTACCCGGAGAGTTCTTCGGGCACGACACCCCAAATGTGACTTCCGACTTCACCGACTTTTCCGCACGAATGAAGTCATTTGCTCAAAATATACGTCCTGTTGCTACACAACACCACTCCAAAAATAAAATATTTGTTTACAAAGATCTGTCGACCTGTAGCCACGTATTCTTAAGAGAAGACGCGCTGCGTGGATCACTGCAACCTGCGTACACAGGACCTCACGCAGTACACAAGCGAGGTGCTAAGAATTTTAAAATAGTTGTTAAAGGACAAGTCGTCACAGTAAGCATAGACCGCCTTAAGCCAGCCTATATACTACACGACAATACTCAACATACACACAACACAACACCAACACAACACTCACACAATACAGAATCACGAACACACGATACACTTCCACAGGACAAGACTACACATTATGGAAGACGCATCCGCTTCCCTGACTACTATCGACCGTAACCTGGTCTCACGAGGGGAGTGATGTGGGTGACTTACCACTTCACATGTACCTATTTATTTATGTATATTTATAACATTCACAAAAATATTACTTATCCTTATAAAAATAATAAATTCACGAGCGAAGCCGCGCGGGCGCGTTGTTTAGTAAAACCTTTTGTTTCTTACTGCGTGGACGCCGGCCGACGCGGCTAGCGCATTCCACAGCCGGAGTCGAAATCGAACGCTCGGACGCAGAGGTTGTGTCGTATGAGTGAATAAAATACTTACGCGTATTGAGTTTTTTTCGTCTCCTAAATCCCTAGACGATGTTGATGTGTGTATAATCTGTGATTTGAAACTGACTATTCAGTGTAAAAATCAGAATTGTATTGAATTTAATAATATTATTCTATTAAAATAATATATAAATGTATCGTCTTCGACAGTAGAAGCGCCATATAATTTCAACATTATGACGTATGTCTTTACTAGAGTTCGATTCTCACTGTTTAGTTTATAACAAAAAAAAATCACAAAAAAAAACCGCCACATATTTTTGCCTTATTTAATGCTAACGTCTTTCGTCTATACAAAGGTACAAGAGCACGGCATAAACGTGATCTTCGCGGTTGTGGCGGACCAGATCTCGGTGTACTCTTCCCTCAGCAAGCACATCCAGGGCTCCAGCTCCGGAGTACTCTCCGAGGACTCGGACAACGTGGTGGAACTTGTACGCGACCAGTATAATGTAAGTGGAACTATGGTTAAGTACTTTAAATTATTTTAGGGACTCTTAGGGCCGATTTTTCAATAGTCAGTTAAATTCTATCTGACAGAAAATCAGCATGTTTTCGTTGTACATCGAATATAAATATTGACGTGTGTATGACGTGACAATGAAGACATACCTATTATCAGTCGGATAGCATTTATCTGACAATTGAAAAATCAGTCCTTAACGTTTAATTACGTTTATTCTATACTAGTGGCCACCCGCGACTCCGTTCGCGTGGAAGTCGGTTTCCTGTGGGAATAAGAAGTTTTCCCACGGTAAAAAGTACTCTTTGTGTTATTCTGATATATAACCTATATTACTATAAAGTTTCATCTAAATCCATCCAGTAGTTTTTACGTGAAAGAGTAACAAACATCCATACATCCATCCATACATACTCACAAACTTTCACGTTTATAGTATTAGTAGGATAATATCTAAGTTTTGATGTTATTACTTCCTAAATTAATACCAATTTATTTGAGAAGCTGCCCTTCTACCGCGTAACTAGCGTCGATTTGAACTCGACGTCGACAACTGTTTTCATAGGCTAAATTGTTAACAATGGCGGGTCTCTTGCCAATGAAAACAGTTGTCGACGTCGAGTTCAAATCGACGCTAGTTACGCGGTAGCCCCCCAGATCAACGTAATTGGTAATTATCAATATTTAAACATAATGGCTGACCCTAATTTTAGTAATTCGATTTTGATTTGACTAGACTTTGTGAAAATATATTTATTCACTCTTACAAAATACGCAGTTTTAATCTGTTATAACGTAATTAAGCCCCAAACTATATTAATATTCACAAATCGTAAAATATTTTTAACAGAAAATCACATCAGCAGTAGAAATGAAGGACACATCAAGTGAATATATCGACATCCAGTACTTCTCGTCCTGTCTCAATAAAACCGAGATTAAGACCAATCAGTGCGACGGACTCAAGGTAAACTAACAGAGGAGTGGTAGCAAAATATATCAATTGTGTTGAAGTGAACACTTGTGAATTCGATGAGACTAAAAAACTTGCAAAGTTGACTCAATTTAAATACTTTTTTAATGTATTTTACATTTCAACTTTTTTAAAAAGATATTTAAACTACATATAGTAAAATTCGTTTTAAAATCATTTGTAAAGTTTATTATTGTAACAATACATAATAACTGCTTGCTATGTGCTTTTGTAAACATATCTGAGGAAGAATAAAACAAACAATCTCTTTCTTTCGCAGGTTGGAGATGTAGTTGAGTTCTCAGCCAAGATCACGTTGAAGGAATGTCCCAAAGACAAGTCGCAGTGGCAGCAGACATTCAAGATCTACCCCGTGGGCATGTCGGAGAGCCTCACCGTGCAAGTCAACATGATCTGTGACTGTCCCTGCGAACACGCTGGCAACCATGTAAGATTTACTTTATTACTAGCAGACTCGGCCACGCGTTGCTGTGGTATTATAATTGCCAATAAAATAATATTGCAGCTATAAATTGAGATATACGCTATAATAAGAATAAAACGGTTTAGTAGTTTAGGAGTCCATCGAGGTCAAACGTGACACGAAATTTATATAAATTAAGATTATATTATTTTGCTTCGATAGGTTTATAAACTAAATGAGCAAGGTGGTGTCAATATTATTTTTAAATTCGCAAATTAAAAAAAGTTTATTATACGGGGTGTAAAAACGGGGTGGGCTGCTGGTTACGTTTTGAGCAAAAAAAATTTTTTTTTAACGTAATTGTATAAAATTGCATTTATACATCAGATTTTGCGATGATTTCAAATTTAAAAGTGTTTTAATTTAATTTCCAATGTAAATAATCGCACCTGAACCAACAGTTGATGTGTGAGCGATGATTCGAAGCGGCAAATATGACTTTTCAATCCTTAATAACTTTTTTAAATTGTGTTTTCTGGGTATACTGTCAGTGAATTTAGTTACTCAATCTCAAGCCTCAATCTCAAGAATACATGGTTTCAGGCTTCGAAAGTGGTCTTTTTACACTCGTTATAGTTGGTAAGTACCAGCAGGTCTTGAAAATCGAATATAGTTTTTTTTTTAATTAAAAAATATAAATAATTTGTTCATGGGATTCAAAAATATAAGGTCATAAGGGTCATGTGTTATGTTACTTGCATAACAAGATAGTAAATTCAAAATAATACATAATGGCTTTGCATATTATCAAGTGCGTGTTGTAGACTTCTATTTTAGATTTTAGGTAATGTTTCATTTAAATTTGTAGATAAAGAATATTAAGACAAAGTTATTTTAAAATTCTACGTGTCGTGAACGTGAACAAGTCGCGCAAAATTACACCATTGCGAAGCGTGGGCGGATCACTAGTCTTCACAAATATTATAAGAGGAAAACTTTGTGTGTTTGTTTGGTTGTAATGAATAGGCTCAAAAACTACTGGCCCGATTTTAAAACTTCTTTCACCATTCGAAAGCTACGTTATACACGAGTAACATATGCTATATTTAATTTTGGAAAAATAGGGTTCCGTAAGATATTTGGGATTTTCGGCTACAAGGTGTAAAAAATCAACCAGAAAAGTTACTTATTTTGCGTACGCTGCCTAAACTATAAAAGATAGAACCATAAAATGTAATAAAATCAATAGTAAATCTTATAAATATCTAGAAAAAAGTCCGCGGCACACTATACTATTTATGTCGAGTGAGGCACAACAACCATTTTTTTATTTAAAAATCTGGTTTTTTTTTGACTTCATTTAATCGCGTTTATTTTACTAAAGTTATTAATCCTTATCAAAATAAATTATTTCATCACTAAGTACAGTTTGTGTTGATGATATTTGGTCTTTAAATGATTGAAATTGGACGTTTGGTTTTGAAGTTATTGTGAAACTAGAGGCCGCCTGCGACTTCGTTGGCGAGGAAACCCCTTACAACAACTTAATAATAGTGTAAAGCACTGCAGCGCCCTTATCACAGGCCTGTAGGTAGCTACTGCAGTATAGGCTTACATGGCTTTCACTTAAGATATAGATGCATAGGTACTGCTGCGGGCTTTTTTGTAGTTCTATCATTACTATAATACCTATTATAAATGTGAAAATGTGTATGTCTGTCTGTCCGTCTGTCTGTATGTTCGCTTCACGTAAAAACGGCTAAACCGACTGTCTTTATTTTGGAATAGGGATAGTTCGACACCCAGTGAAGAAAATAGGATAATTTTACTGCGGGAAAAAGCCTCATTCCCACGGGAAAAGCCATTTAGCTGCGGGTGAAACCGCAGGTCGGAAAGCTAGTATACTATAAACATGTTTCCCATCCTCCAGGCCTACAACGACTCGCCGCTCGTCTGCAGCGGCCAAGGAATCTCCGCGTGCGGTGTTTGCGTGTGCAACCCGGGGCGGTTCGGCAAGAACTGCGAGTGTTCCGCCTACGGAGGCACCTCCGTGGAGCAGGAGAGGGGCTGCCGGCCCGCCAACGCGACCAGCGGCCCGCTGTGTTCCAACAGGGGCACGTGCAGTTGCGGCGTGTGCGACTGTACCAAGCTGGAGGACCCGGAGAAGGTAGGTTGGAGATGTAGGTTCGGTGAGAACTGCGAGTGTTCCGCCTACGGAGGCACCTCCGTGGAGCAGGAGAGGGGCTGCCGGCCCGCCAACGCGACCAGCGGCCCGCTGTGTTCCAACAGGGGCACGTGCAGTTGCGGCGTGTGCGACTGTACCAAGCTGGAGGACCCGGAGAAGGTAGGTTGCAGACATAGGTTCGGTGAGATAGGTTTTAGTCTTTTTTTTTTAAGGCCCCTCAAAGGGGTAAATGCATTCTTAAGTTGTCGATCTGTCTGTAACCATCCCCTTTCTCGGGACCGCGTGTAGTTATTTAGTTGAAATTGATATCAAATATTCAAGTCTGAAATGTTTCGATGCTGTGAAAGTCCATAATAGGTTGGGGAAAAAGTTTCTCCGCATTTTTTAAGAAAATTCAAATATTTTTTAATAGTTTATTTACATTTAACTAAAGTATGCAGGTACCATTTTGTTCGATAACTTTTTGCCATCTTGTAGGAAATTTTGGGGCTTCTGGTCAAAATACCGCGACAAGTGGTTTTGGCAGTCCTCTAGTGATGTTAACCTGACACTGCCTAGAGAATTCTGAAGAGAGCGAAAAAGGTGGAAATCTGAAGGTGCAGGGTCAGGACTATACGGCGGATGCATTAACACCTCCCAGCCAAACTCTCTTAAATTTTGCTGAGGGTCTAGAGATGTGTGGGGTCTAGCAATATCATGATGAAAAACCACACCCCTTCTTTTGATTAATTCCGGCCGCTTTCTCTCAACTTCTTGCTTTAATCTCATCAGTTGTTCGCAGTAGAGTTCAGAATCGATGGTCCTGCCTGGTGGTAACAGCTCATAATGAATAATGCCCTTCCAATCCCACCACACACACAGCATCACCTTGTTGCGAGTTAGCCCGGATTTTGCCACAGTCTGTGAAGCCTGACCGGTCTTTGACCACGACCTTTTTCGTACTTTCTTATAGTACCTACGTGATCCACTTTTCATCTCCAGTTATCAGCTTCTTCAAAATGGTTCGGTTTCATTACGTCGTAATAAAGAATCACAAATGAGTACACGATTCATTAGGTTTCTTTCAGTGAGCTCGTGGGGTACCCAAATATCGAGCTTTTTTGTGTACCCAGTTTTTTCAAAGGCTTCAAAACTGTTTTGTGGTCAATCTCCAATTCTTCAGCTACGTCGTAACTACTGATATGCCGATCTTGCTCCACTTTTTCAAAAATGGCATCAATTTTATCCGTAATAGGGCGACCAGAGCGACGTGCATCTTTGACATCAAAACTTCCGGATTGAAAACGCTTGCACTAGGTCCATAAACATCGTAAATTTTTACCTTTTTTGTAGTAAAATTTTAAAATGTATCGAATTTCTTCATTAGATTCACTCATCTTGTCAGTACGAAAAACAAATGAAAAACACACATTTTCCTAATTTGAATTTGGAATTATGTTCTTTAAAATGTAAACTTTTTAATGATACCAAAACCAGCTACATACAAATAGTATTAGCCAAAGAGATTTTATTAAAAGCTCATACATACTATAATGCGAAAAGACTTTTTTAATACAGTTGCTCAAAAAGTGGCATATTGCAGGGACGTATAGCGTTCGGGATGTAGGCTATTACACACGCGTGCTTTTTTTTACCTTTCCCGCACTCGTGCGTTCTCTTTCCCAACTGTCAAAATAATGTCTATTAAAAAGAAAAATTAACCAACCATGAATATTTTACTAAATAAAAACAAAGAAGTTTTATGATTCATGTTAATACTTACGTAGCGTAGGTATATTTTTAAAAAAAGCTACAATTTTGTTTCGATATCAGATTTAATGATTTGATTGAATTAGCGTGGTTGGTTTCATTTCATTTTATCTCATTAAATTTCATTCTCATTTCAAATCAAAGGGTGAAGAAAAAATGTCGCCATTTTCAAAATGAGTTATTTCGACATTTACGATACAAATTTTATATTTTATTAAATTGCTTTATTATTTCGCAACTGTATTAAAAATAGTCGTTCAGTACACGTGCGGAACCGTCATTGCCACTCGTCCCGCCTGTCAACCCTCGCCTTCGGCTGTGCCTCGGCTCGGGTAGACATTTGTCGGGACTCGTTGTAATGACAGCCTTTCCACACTTGTATGGAAATATACTATTTCCCCAACCTAATACATTCGTCAATAAAATCAAAGAACTGTACGGTACTTCTGTTAATTTAAAATTTGTTATATAACAACGTTTTATTGTAACCCTTAAAGGAAACACTAAAAACCATAAATTTATTTATACTTCTGACACGAAAAAAATTGGAAACCTAAGTTATTGGCATGCTCTTTTTTTAATGACATTTGAAGGAAGCTTCAGTTGGCGAGATCCTGTACTTTGCCTTTTTTATACTTTCTCAGTAAGGAAGGATTAAAGTAAATGCCTTTAAAAACAGATTGATATGGTGCAAAACACAAAAGTCTATCAAGAATATTCTTTTGAGTTCAAAGCCTCTCAAAGCCGCTAAATAGCATCACGACTCTCAATGACTTTCTGAATGTAACTTCGAAATAAAACGTAGAACTTGATGTAAGGGCGTGTATTAATCACAACGTTAAGCAACTTTACAATAATCATCAATAGTCAGCATGTAAATGGTTAAAGGAAGCGCGGTGAATTCGGCGTGTGGCTGTCACTGATTTATTCACTACACGTCTGCACTACCCCACGGACGGACCAAATAACAATGATGTCCGTCCAATAAGATAGACAAGCTAACTAGACACAACGGAAAATGACAGAAACTCATTCAGTCGTTCACTCATAAAGCTTCGCACCGACTACACCCAAGTAAGACAACTTGATGCAACCAATATCTCATTTTGACGTTGAAATTTACATTGACATTGCAAAACAAAGACAAGGTAGATAGTAACGTAGTTCTTCAATTGGCCAAGTTCATCGAAACATTGTTCTCTCCGAAAACCTATATTAATGTATGTGTCATGTGTTCGCAGGTGATCTCCGGCCCGTTCTGCGAGTGCGACAACTTCACGTGCGACATGAACAAGGGCCAGCTGTGCTCCGGCCGCGACCACGGGGAGTGCGTGTGCGGGAAGTGTGCCTGCCGCCCCGAGTACAGCGGCCCGGCCTGCCAGTGCCTGCGGGACACCACGCCGTGCCGGGCACCAGGTTAGTTACTGTCACACCGACATGAACAATAGCGAGCACGGGAAGTGTGCTGCCGGCCCGAGTACAGCGGCCCGGCCTGCCAGTGCCTGCGGGACACCACGCCGTGCCGGGCACCAGGTTAGTTACTGTCACACCGACATGAACAATAGCGAGCACGGGAAGTGTGCTGCCGGCCCGAGTACAGCGGCCCGGCCTGCCAGTGCCTGCGGGACACCACGCCGTGCCGGGCACCAGGTTAGTTAACAATAGCGAGCAAGATACACTACGCAGCCTTTCAATGTAGCTTTCTACACTGAGCTGAGCTTAATTTAGATCGTGCCGTTAAAAGTCGCTTTACAGGTTACAACTCTGTAACTCTCGTCTTACTGACGTTGATACCACTTCAATGGTGTGTTTAGTATGAATGCGGACAAATTGCCCAAAAGATGGAGAAAACCTCATTAAAATCCGTTACTTGAATAAAGGACTCCGTTTGCGTACGAACAGACACGAATAGTTCCTTTAATACATTATATGTATTTAAAATCTAAACTGACTGAAATTCTCAATAATAAACCATATCTATTCAATCACCAGACGGTAAGATCTGCAGCGGCAACGGCAAGTGCGTGTGCGGGCAGTGCGTGTGCGACGTGGACGCCGTCAACAAGGAGCGACACTACACCGGCAAATTCTGCGAGAAGTGCCTTGTGAGTAGAAGCCATTTTTTATAAGTCGATATAAAAACCTCTTTGTAATATTATCTACTAGTGACCCGCCCACGCTACGCAATGGTGTAATTTGGCGCGACTTGTTCCCGTTAAGTTGAATTTTAGCTAACTTAAAATAACTTTATCAGAATTTTCTTTATTTACAAATTTAAATGAGTAAGTATTCTAAAAGATGGCGAAACCCGCATCAAAATCCATTGCGTAGTTTAGGAGGAGAAAGCAGCCAAACATACGAACAGACACAATTAGCGACTTGGATTTATACTATGCAATAATTAGTATAGGGGGCAACAAGCTCTCTAGAGATGTTAAACAGTATCAACGTGTGTATATCAATAAATAGTTAAGTTTGAACTTAAAGAATGGTTGTTAGAACAGAGGTTTTATTACTTGAATGACTTTCTGTAAATATTAATCGAATTAAAAAAGGGTTTTACACTAATATTTGTAAACGATAAAAAAAATCCATGAGTATCTCCAGTCAAAATTCATCGTCACCGATGCTTTGAACTTTTCAATGTGTTTTAACAGAGTAGCTACAAACATTTATCTTTTAGTAGTCTTCCGCAAAAAAAACAAAATACGTGGTTCATAAGAAGTTAGATAATATACCCATGCGGAAACATGCGACTATCGCGAGTTAGAATAAAAGTTGAAAAAACCAAGTATCAATGTAATATTTCTTCAAGTATTAATGTCATATTTCTGCTTTGCATGTTTGTTATAGGATTACAAGTGTTTAAATTATAGCGCAGTAGTGACACGAAACCCATTTCAAAAAGTTATTGTTTTAATGATTCTTTTCTTTTATTACTTATTGCAAATAAAATACAATACATGCCTATTTAGAGTGAATTTACTGTGAGTCGTTCAGTAATTTAGATTTTAACTAAGATAGGAAAGCTCATGATATTATATGCGTTTCATAGAGTGAAATAAAGTTTTATTTTCATTTGCCTGGATTTTTACAGGTAGATTTAAACCAACGACAAGTTGAAGTCCTTGAATTAAAGATAAGAATAACAAATGTTGTTCAATCAAACAATCTAATATAAATTTAATAACGTAGTAAACGTTTTGTTACGTAAAACTTAAGTCCTGTATTTTCTTCTTTAGACATGCGAAGGCAACTGCAAGATCTACGACCCGTGTGTGGAATGCAAGGCGTTCAAACGAGGCCCGCTTTACAATGAGAACACCGGCCTGTGCGCACATAACTGTACCCTAGATGTGTACATCGATGAGGGGAAAGTTGAAGGTAAATATCACGTTAAATAATATACAATATAATATATAATATACAAGGCGATTATACTTGATGATTCGATCGCTACTTTTGATCAATTGGTAACGTGTTTACCGCTAACCAAGTTAAAAACATCACGTTCTGATGCACTAACAGAATTTGTTTTACACATTTAATCTTCTTGAAAGATTGTTAATATCAAATTGTTATAACTCGTTTTAAGAGATTTAAAATTAGGCTTTAAAATACTTGCATTGAACGTGTAATATATTATTATTATATTGTTTGTGTAGCCAACGAGACAGCGAACGAGCGGCTCTGCAGTTTCTACGACGACGAGGACTGTCTGCACATATACGTGTACTCGTTCGATGAGGTTCAGAAGGTGCATGTTCGACTGCAGAAGAAAGCAGAGTGCCCGCAGAAGGTACGTTTGTATGGTTTTATGAAGTCGTTAACGCAAGAAGATTCGAAAAAGACTTGGACACTTATATTCAAATAATTAAAACTACTTTTGATGGCTCTCGGAAATAGCTTTTCCAATTTAAGAATTATACGTATGGATAATGGTATATTATAAAATACTAATTGCTATCTCAACAAAACGAGAAGGAAGTTTTAGGATATCAAAATTTTCCCCAGTTTTCAGTAGTCTTACCAATCGAACTACTGGGAATTTTCTTCCCAGTAGTTTACTCGTCCTACTCGTTCTACTCGTCGTTTACTTTGCTCCGCTAAATTTATTTAAAATATACGTTTTACAAACCTAGTTTCAGTCCAAAGTTTAGTTGGTTTAAACCTTGTGCAGTGATTAAGGAGTGCATTTTGGGTATTTACCCAAAAACATATATTTTACTGGATGTGGTTCCCAAAAACTCAATTTAATGATTTTGATTGATGCTACGCTACCACTACCCTCAAGTTTCATTGTGGAAAATATTTGCTGAACAACTACAAAAAAAAGTGCCTGGCAGTGATAAGAGTGTGTTTTGGTGTTACGTAATATCAAGAAATATCTCTTGGAATCAACGAAGTTTACAAAATACTTAACATAAACAAAACAATTTTTCAACGCCATCTGTTGGTACCCAGATCAAAACAGAATAACTAATGCTAATCGATTGCAACGCTTGTTAGTTGCTTCGTTAGTGAGAGGGCACCACCTGTCTACCAAATACAGTAACACTACATTCTTATTTTGAAATTGAGATTATGAATTGCTATATCTGTACCAACTCCATCACTGGAAAAGTGCAATTAAAATGTAATAATTGCTTTCAACTTGTGCACTATTTTTGCGCGGGGCTTACCGAAGCAGAGTTCAATAAGATTCTTCCTATGAACAAAGCAAAATGGAAATGCCCAACATGCAAATCAAAAAAGGATAGCCCGAAATTGAAAAAGAAAAATGTAAATAATGAGGAAGAAAATGGAAAAATAGCAAATTCAGCATTGTGTGACATGCCCTCGTCAATGGTTAACCTGGATACACAATATTTTATTGATTACTTTGACAAAAAGTTTTTCGATTTAAGGGAAGAGTGGAAAACTGACGTTAAAACTTTTCTGAAACCGCTACAAACTGAAATCAAATTATTAAATGATCGCCTCAGCCGCTGGGAAAGCCGTCTGGAGATTCTTGAAACTAAAACATCACAATTTGAAGAGCTCCAAAATGAAAATAAAATAATGAAAAAGGAAATGGAACAAATGCAGAAAAACATCGATGCAATGGACCAAACTTCTAGGCAATGCAATTTGGAAATACAGAACATTCCGGAAACTCGCAACGAAAATCTCATAGGGCTCGTCCTTAACATTGGTAACATAATCGGCATGAAAATAAGTGTGGAAAATATCCAAAGCGTCTCCCGCGCCGCGCCCGGCCTGCACCGCGGGGACCGCCCGCGCAACATCGTGGTGCAGCTGACCTCGCGGGCGCTGCGCGACGCCGTGCTGGCGGCCGCGCGCGCGCCGCGAGCTCTCCACTGAACAACTGTGTCTCCCTTCCCCTATCACACGTTTCTACATCAACGAACATTTAACTATTAAGAACAAATTGTTATATATAAAGGCGCGTAGTGCAAAGCAGGAAAAAGATTATAAGTATGTATGGATAAAAAATTCTATAATTCAAGTACGCAAAACAGATACGAGCAAAATAATCAAAATTCGCTGCGAAAATGATTTGGAAAAACTTTTTTGACTAAATGTTGTTTTGATTTATATATCCAAAGTAGGTGTTAATATCTTAACGGTCAGTAAGTTGTCTACTTTCAATATTTTTCAAGCTATTATTATATTTGATGATATAAGGTTTATTTTGTTTTGTGGTTGGAGAGGCATTCATTGTAAGTGTAACGGTTCAAAACATAAATATTTTGTTTATACGATGAAATTCTTAAAATCTTGTTGTGTATTTTTGTTTTATAATTTAGGTGCAGTTGTAGTTATATTGAAGCATAGATTATGTGAAGAGTTACTTTATATTTGTTATATATTTAATAAAAAATATATTATATATTTACTTATGGTTTTTGAAAATGGAAAGATAATTCGTATTTTTTATTTTTATTTTGCTAAATTTAATTTATTTACTTTTATATTTATTTTTACTTCATTTAATAATTTTACTTATATAATTTATACTTACTTTTTTAATTTTAACTATGCCAGGTAAGCAAAAAAATACTAAATTTAAGCTCGGGTTGTTAAATGTACGATCACTTAATACGGGAATAGATGAACTTCGTGTTTCAATAGACACGCTGGGACCAGATATTCTAGCCTTAAACGAGACCTGGACCAGATCGGGTCAAGATAGGTACGCGCCTATGATACCCGGTTACATTCTCAAGAACACACCACGACCTGGAGACGGAAGAGGGGGAGGTGTGGGTTTCTATGTACGACGAGGATTGAAGGCACGCGTCAAAAAGCATCCACCGTCAGCGCTCGAACAAATGTGGTTAGAGTTGCGAGTGCCTGGTACTGGGCGTATTGCCATCGGCACAGCTTACAGACCGGAGTCGGGCCTTTCCACAGCCGCTGCCATCGACGCTTTAAGTGAATCCGTAAGTTCTTTTGGATATTGCGACTTCATTATTATTCTCACAGATTTTAATGTAAACCTGCTCATACCAGATGCTAGTTCCGCCAGTAAGTTACTGTGTTTCTTCGAACAGCAAAATCTTTATCAGGTCGTTCAAGAACCCACACGTGTCACGGGTGAATCCTCGACTTTATTGGATCTCATTATAACTGATAACCAAAGTATATGCCGATCCATTACCGTTCATCACAATCCACTTTTAAGCGACCATGGTTTAGTTTTGGGTGAATTTAACATAAAAAGACCACCACCTATTCAGCGTTTCATGTGGACGCGTTCCTTGCAGTCGATAGACGAAGAATTATTTCAGCATGATTTAAATCAGATTAACTGGGGTGAAATTTATAAATTAAAAGACATCAATGCAATTGTAAATTTATTTAGTAATAATCTCAATAACTTATTTAATAAACATGCCCCACTGCGCAAGTTTAAAATGAAAGAAAATCCATGCCCATGGCTTACCTATAACATTAAATTAATGATGTTGCTTAGAGATAAAGCACTGCGCCGAGCACAATCTACAAAATCTGAAATTCACCTCCGATACTACAAAGATCTCAGAAATACGGTAAATGGAGCAATAAAAAGAGAAAAGAAAGCGTTTTATACCCACTATGTAAATAATAATAGCAATAAGCCAAGTGAAATGTGGAAATATTTTAAACAAACATCAGCTTTAGGAAAAAATGACATCAACAATATACCAGAACATCTTAATGATCCAGACAAAATCAACCATTTTTTCTTGAATGTCCCGGGTGACTCAAATATTGATGCTAATATTTTGAAATTTTTTCAGGAAAACGAATGCAAGGATAAAATAAATAAATTTCAAATAAGGAACTGTTCTCAAGACGATGTTAGAAAAATTATTGGATCTATTACTACCAATGCATCAGGACACGACACTATTTCAATCAAAATGATACAAAAAACTTTATGTGTTACACTTCCAGTTATAACTTTTATTATAAATAAATCTATTAACGAAGGTATTTTTCCCACGTCGTGGAAGCTCGCCAAAATTAAACCTATACCTAAGTCAAAACATATAGAAGATTATAGAGATTTACGCGCCATAAGTATTCTTCCAGTAATGTCAAAAATTATGGAAAAGGTTGTCTGTTCACAGTTAACTCTGTTTCTAGAAACTGAGGATATTCTTCCAGCGATGCAGTCAGGATTTCGTGGACAACACGGAACTGCAACAGCACTTCTCCAGGTAACAGATGACATACTAGCCGCAGCTGATAATGGGTTGGGTACTGTATTGGTGCTTTTAGATTTTACAAGGGCCTTTGATTGCATCAATATAGAATTGCTACTGGCAAAAATGACATATTACGGAATATCTCATGCAGCCTGTCAGTGGTTCCAGTCGTTTCTATCAAACCGAGAACAATTTGTTGAAACTGAAGGTAGCCATGGTAATCATAAATTGTCTCAAATAAAAATGCTCCCACGAGGCTGCCCACAGGGGTCTATCCTATCACCTATTCTCTTTATTTTGTACACAGCTGACATAACAAGATGCATCAACCATTGTAAAGTTCACCTTTACGCAGATGACACCCAGCTATATTTCTCCTTTAAAAGTAACACAACAAAACAAGCAGTGTCGCAAATAAATAGTGACTTAGATGGTATATCTGGATGGGCAAGAAGTAATGTATTGCCGATGAATCCAGCTAAGTCAAAGTGTATGGTTTTGGGTACCAGGGACCAATGTAAGCGGATAGTTGAGGAAATCCCAGAAATAAAAATAAATGGTGAAACGGTAGAAAGAGTGACTTCCGCCAGAAACCTTGGTCTACTCATGGACAGTGAACTTAGGTTTGAAGACCACGTTAATTTAAACATCAGAATTGCTTTCTTTCGTCTAAAGGTTTTATATGGAATAAGGGAATACTTGAAGGAAGAAGTAAGAATTGTTCTCACCGAGGCACTAGTTTTGTCCGTCATGAATTACTGCGATACTGTATATGGTCCAAGACTCTATGCAAAAACCAGCCGTGCCATACAACGCGTTCAAAATGCATGTTCTCGGTTTTGTTTAACGATTCCAAAACGCTCACATATAACACCATACCTCAATGAGAAACGAATATTGAAAATGGATGGAAGGCGCGAACTGCATTTGGGGGGACTAATTTATAGAATAATACATACAATGAGGCCACAATACCTGTATGATAAGATCAAATGGCTAGGAACGTCACATGACAAAAACACTCGAAGTAAATCCCATCACACGGTATCCATTTCGAAACACAAATCGGCAAACTACAGGAGTAGTTTCAAGTTTGCAGCAGCGAAAATTTGGAACGATCTTCCCCCTCCACTAAAGCAGCACATGCCATTTGCATCCTTTAAAAGACGTTTTAAGACAAGTATTCTTAACAAGCAAATAGCTGCTGCAAGTTTTGTATACGTCTGAAGGTGTACACGAAAATGAATAAACGTTTCATTTTTTTTTACGGTTGTTATGTTTTCAATCCGATGCTCTTATTTTGGTTTGAGTATTATTATATTTTATTTATTATTTGTTCATTTGCATTTACTTTATATATGTGTGTGTATGTATGTATGTATATGTGTATATTTATATATTTTCTTGTATCATTACTAAACATGTTTCTGGTTTTATATCTACAATTAGTAACACATCATGCCAACAAGACTGCAACCAATATACCAAGATCAAGTGACTCTCTGCTACCTATGTCGTATACAACATCTTTTATGTAATGGTACATGCTGAAAATCAGCGTTACTCAGGCGGTGTGACGGCTTGTTTCACTTCCTTTATAACACATGCTGAGCATGGACCCAATTACCGAAATATTATGTATTTTTAATTTTTATCATCTTTTTTTACATATTTTTTATTTTTATTTCTTTGTTAATTATTATTTTAGTACCTAAGTGCTTGTAATTTCAATAATTGTATTTTTTTGTAACTATTTTTTTTCGGTAATAAATTTGTTTTCTTTCTTCTTTCTTCTTTCTTTCTTCCCAATAGTCTTACTAGTAAGACCTCTGGGAATTTAGTTCCCAGTAGTTTTACCAGTAAAACAAATGTCAAAATGGTCTTAACCTCATATAGATAGACCTAGGTATTTATAGACATTAAACCTACATAGTGTACTTGAATGTACGAACAAGATAAAACATAAATATGGTGCATTGAGAGTAAATAATTTACAGAACTCGGTCTACGCGTTTATTAATAAATTAATAAACGCTTAAAACACGGTAAAATGAGTTTAATTTCAAGTAATAATGATCGCGTAAATCTAAAAAGTTACATAATCTTGTCTTCTATCGTGTGACGTATTTGGCTTTGAACAACATTTACATCTAACATTTTATAAAGATTAGTGTTTGAGGACTCCCACGTTTTAGAGTAGAGACCTTCCCGTTTGTAAATTTTACTTAATTTGGTTATAATATCATTACATAAATTGAAGACGTGAGTGGATGAAGGTGATATGATAAGCGCTATACCGGGTGTCCAGGAAACAATGGATAAGCTCTGAAGGGCTAATAGTAGAACTAAAGGCAAGCCTAAAAAATAATTGATAAAAAGTATAACCCTTACACTGTTAGAAATATGGCGCTTTAAAAAAAAAACTTCATATTTTTTGACTGTGTTCATACTTTTTTTACTCGTAACGAGGTCAAATCACTTAATACCATCATTATTTCTGTGCTAAAATAATTAATATTAACCGCATCAGTGAATAACCCATTTTATCCCATTTTACACACTAATACCATTAGTTCATTATTTTTTCATTACAATAACGACATATTACATCTTTTTAAAAACGTTATTAAACCAGGAATATTTTGAAATCATTGGCCACTGTTGCTTTCATATTATTTTTTTACACCAGAGCTGTTCAAAGTTCCACATCAAAAATATTTCTTTAGAAATTTTACCCAAATCAAAAGTTTAACATTTTTTTTTGAGAAAAATACTTTAGTTAGCTATTTTATTTGGTAGTTATTCACTGATGCGGTTAACGCCCGGTATATGACATATCACCTTCATCATGTCACTCATGTCTTCAATTATTACTGTCTTGTTCTACTAACCCCCGCCACCGCCAGGTCCCGATCCTGGGCATAGTGCTGGGCGTGATCGCGGCCATCGTGCTCGTGGGGCTGGCGCTGCTGATGCTGTGGAAGATGGTCACCACCATCCACGATAGGAGGGAGTTCGCCAGGTTCGAGAAGGAGCGCATGATGGCCAAGTGGGACACGGTGAGAATTCTTACAAAATTATAAATGTGAAAATGTGTCTGGTTTTTTTTTATATTATATGGCAAAGCAAACGAGCATGCGGGTCACCTGATGGTAAGTGATCACCGCCGCCCATGACTACCCGCAACACTGTGGGTGTTGCGGGTGTGTTGCTGAGCCTTTGACAAAATTGGGCAGCGGATATCTGTCTGTATGTTTCACTTTCACGTCAAAATAGGTGGACCGATTTTAAAGAATTTTGTAATACACATAGTTTAAGAGCCGGAGATGAAAATAGGCTGCACTTTACTGCGGAAATAAGTCTCAATCCCACGAGAAAATTACTTCTTCGCATTTTTTTATTTACTTCGCATATACGTTTTATTCTCTATAATGAAAAGATGAACTTTTGATGCAATTACCTACAGCTATTTAGTGTTTGGATTAAGTGTGGTTTTAATATTTCCAACAATAGACAATTTTGAGGATATTTTCTTAGGGGAGCAATTAGTTCTCTTTGCCTGTAAACGACATTAAAATAAATATATTACTTTGATCTATGATAAAGAGATTGACTCACGTAGTTGTAACATGAATTAATGAATAATTTATTTAATTAATGAAAGCAATTTCATTTGCATTTAACATATTTTTTGTTTACAGGGCGAAAATCCTATTTACAAACAAGCAACATCGACATTCAAGAATCCTACTTACGCAGGAAAATAAACTCTAAACGCACAATATGATTGAAATCAGCATTTAACAGAACAATCAATACTCAACGTGAATTGTTCGATTCTTATAAAAGTTTAGAAAATTTTTAGATGACTTTACATAGAGAAAAGAAATGCCTTAGATTTGTGCCTTTGGATTTGTAATTTGTACAATAATTTGCGATTTTTATAGAATGATAACGACTAGAAATGGTGTTAGAATCTGTTGTAATCTCAGAATAATATTCGACTCTTATTGTGTATGCTTTTTGTACTTACGTGTGGGTGTATGTGTGAATGTTACGTCTGTGTTTGTTGATGTGCGTAGTGATTAACGAATATTATAATTTCAGTCGTTTCTCGAATATTTTAAACCGATTTATCAGTAATTAATAACTGTATTTTAAGCAATATTATGTTGTTATAAACCGAGGCTAATCTATATTTTCCATTTATGTAAACAGAATTATAAATATACACGATTGCAGTATATATTTAATGTGTGAACAATGAGGCACTTTTATGCAAATATTTGACTAAAACAATAACTTAATCACTGCCAATTAATGTGTATGTATGCGGTGTGCTAAATTGTATTAAATCAAATTGAATTTATGATCCTCTTCCAATGTTCGGTATTGTGCCTTAAATAACAAGTTTATTGTCGTAACGACTGGTGCCATTACTAATTATATCTAAGCAAAATTTTATTTATTTACTTATTATTATAAGAATATTTTTCGTAATTTTAGATTTGTTTTACAATTGACGTCTCAATATTTTCTCATACCATTGTTTTTTTTTATCTAATATTTTTTTTAATATCGGTCAGTCATTTTGTCATTGTACATAAATTATTTAGTTATATTGACTTTTTTAAGATTTGGCTTCTAATAGTAGCTAATAAATTAACTTAATCGTAATTCAAGTGTTTTTTATTTGTATTTTTACACTTAACATTATTTTTATCAATATTACATAGAAGGCAGCAGTCATAAAGCAGTCTATTCATGTCTAAGATTCATGTCTATTTATATGTTTAGTATTTTAATGAATTCCGTTTTGGATTTTGGAAAATGGTACAAATTTGATAAAATGAAGCGGGCAGTAAGTATTGTTTTTTAACCGACTTCCAAAAAAGGAGGAGGTTCTCAATTTGGCCGGTATGTTTTTTTTTATGTATGTACATCGATTACGTCGAGGTTTCTGAACCGATTTACGTGATTATTTTTTTGTTTGATGCGGAATAGTTTCGAATTGGTCCCACAAAAATTTGATCTAGGTAGGTCCAGTAGTTTTTATTTTATGAGCATTTTTTTAATTACCTATCCCTATGTCTGAAATCAAATATTGCAAGTAAATTTGATCCACTTCCCGGTTACCGATTGAGCTGTAATTTTGTATACGTATGAAAATTAGATGAAAGTGAAAAAATATTATGACATGGAGCCGGTCTGATGATGGAAGGTGGCCTATTTAATTACTCAGTAATTAAATGACGCAATACTATCGAGTTTGGGCTCGTTTGTTTTGTCTTGACGAGCACTTTGGTGCTTGATGGTAACTAGGATCCTCCAGGGTCCGGTGATGGAGCCAAAATACACTAAAAAGTATTAAATAAAAATAAATACGTTAAAAAAAACCGACTTCAAAACTAAAAAGTTAAAAATAATTAAGATTTAATGTAATTTAAATACTGCCTATTATTTAAAAGTGCTATTTACTAACAGGTTTGAAGTCAGATATAATCTGTAGGAAAGGAAAAGCGGCACAACAATTATTATTTTAATTTAAAGAATTTGATTTTATTACCACTTTCACATTTTTATCCAGCACCATATCACCAGATTTTTCAGAAGGTAAAATATGATTATTATATTGTTTAAATAAGAAAAAAACATCATTACAAGTCCAATTAGTCTCTTTCCAAGCAAGACAGGACCAAGAAATTGAAAGAAGAACCGACAACGCCTGGAAGAGCTATTGGTCTATGAAACCTTTCATGAAGGGCAACCTTCCTGTACATCTTAAACGTAGACTCATGGACAAGTGCATTCTTTCCCATCTTAACTTACGGCGCACAGACTTGGTCTTTGACAGAGGCTCAGAGGTCCCGACTGGGGGTTTGTCAACGTGCAATGGAACGCAGTATTCTCGGTGTCAAGTTGACAGATCGTGTCTGCAACACCGAACTGCGTTCCAAAACAAACATCGTGGACGCCTAAGGTGGACGCTGTAAGTAAGCCCGCTGAACTTAAATGGGATTGGGCTGGACACGTTTACCGAATGCCAGATAATTCGTGGTCCAAACAATCTACCCTCTGGACCCCAAATACTGTTCGTAAACGTGGAAGACCTATAACGAGGTGGCGAAACGAATTATAGAGATATCATAAAGACTGGACTCAATGCACTACAGACCGACAAAAGTGGAAGTGTTTGAGAGAGGCCTTTGCCCAACAATGGGATCGAAACGGCTAAATAATAATAATAACATGACAATAGAAAATATTTTTCTTATTTCCCTAATCTCGGAATAAAAATTGCTTTTTCTTACTTCTACTTCGCGTCGTTCGTTTACAATTTTGTCAAGGCTCGACAGTAAACGTTATTAAAGTGCACTTCAATATAAATATTTTTACAGTTTCATTCAAACGCCAATGTTTATGCGTGAGCTTTAAAATGAAATCAACGGGACTTTGCTTTCACAAAGTGGTATTGATTTTGCTTGCAATGCGAACAAATTCAATTACTCCCTATAGTTGCGTAGGGAAATTGCTACCCTTGATTCGGAATGAAAAAGTTGCTGCAAAATAGTTCCGTCCGGAGTGACTGCGTTCATTGGATAAAAATAAAACAGGGAGAGCAGCCGGTTCTAGCTTTATGTAAATAAGAAATGGAATGAGAAAGAAACCTAACCAGTTGCCTATTTAAAAATAAACTGGATCCGAAAATAGGATACGGTAATTGTAATACTTCTTATGAATAGGTTGAAAGCTAGGTAAACTAACTTAGTTGCTTGAAGCCTGGTTTAGTAATTTGCTGTCAACCTTTTTTTTATCCATGAAGTAAAAAACTAAGTTATTACTGAACTTATATTTTATTTCATGATAGTTTCGTATGGGCAATTCTATAATGTCTACTGTAAAAAGTGATGTAGAAAGAAAATATGAAAAGATAAGGAAAAACTGCTTACTTGAGCTTTGCACATGCAACCTCTACCTAGTTGGCTGCGGGAAAATCTAGTGTTTAGTTTTAGGTACGCTAAGACATGCTCAAGTAGGTAAGTGTAGCGTGGCATTTGACCTTGTAAAAGATAGATAGTTTTAGAAAATAAATGTTATAAGAAAAATAATAATGTTTTCGAAGAATAAGTAAGTTATTTGCCAAGAATAAGTAAGTTATTTCTTTGTTATCTTTTTAATCATACCTAATTTTGTCTCAAAATATTGAAGAAAGATTATCCCGAGATAAAAACACATTCTTTAAGGAGAAAATGGTGTCCCGGGAAATATTATCCATTTAGTGAGACTCGATTATTGTTTATAACTTTCTTAATGTACAAAAAATTACAACAATGACCTTATTTCTTTACTTTGGGTAAAAGTCTTTCCCTTCTGGTCAGCTTCGTTTCTCTTCACTCTTTAAAAAACCGAAATCTGTTTGTTGTTTTTAACTAAAATGTACCTTTATGTTTCCTAACTCAAATAATTATTTATTTATTTAAAAAAAACTTAGTTAATGCAACTTATCTAATTGTTATAAGTAAGATTTTACTGTTTGAAAACTTGAAATCCCAAATCAAAAGAATATATATGTTACGGCTAATACCCGAAGTGCGGCTACACCTAGTTTTAGCCGGTTAGAACATAAATAGGTTAGGTTAGTTAGGTTACTTTTTTGATACCACCCAGAAAAAGGAGTCCCGTAAAAAACTTGTTTTAAGTTTTGCTGTGCGCTTAAATAACAATTGTAACATCAAAAACCGAAGTCTACGAAGAGTGAGATCGCACTGCCACAATAGCGGCGCAAACGACTCGCCGCCGCCGTGTGTGGCCTTCAGATTGAGGGATCTTAATGTGTAGTAGAAGGAATATGTCTTAACATGTCAATAAATACGACTTTCTAATAGTTGGCCTTCAAAGGAGCGTGGCCTTCCATGGTACACCCACCTTATAGGATGTTACTGAATTTAACAACACCTATTAACATTTGTAATTTACTAGGAACCGTACCATAAATCTCAAGAGTTAACTGACATATTATCGATACGTCAAAATCTATTGAACATCGGATAACAACAATATTACGATACGAACACAACGCGTTACGGACGTTCACGTCGTCGGGCCCCGGGCTACGTAAATACCTACCTAATATCTCGCGCTTCGGATACAATGCAGGCTTACCGAGAACATCATACGACACCCACTACGCGCTTACTTCATCCACGTCGTGTTTCATCCTTACATTATCGAGATAAACACGACCCAGCTTAAGATTTGGCTTTTCTTTGCTTGTCTGTGCATGCGGAGATCAGGACAAACTTTTCAATTAAGTTACGTACCCATTTATAAAGTTTAGCCGGCTTTGCTTTAAGGTAAGGAAATCCATTTGTTCTGATGTTTTTTGGGTTTTTTTAACATTTAACAGGGTGCTCAGTGTTTCGTTAGCCTTAACGCAATGGTTATGAGAGAACTTAATTTAGAACTTACCTACATAAATATAGCTTTTAAGTAAAACTAGACAACAATTTAAACGTTACATAATTATACTTCTTATTTATTGATTTACTATTACCATGTTTATTTTTATTGTACGCACTTTAGATATACCAGCTTACCCCACTGAGTTAACAACTTACAAATCAAATCGTTAACCTTCTAGGTACCTACCATTTTCTTTTTGCTAAAAGCAATAGTAACAGCGAAATCTTACAAACAATCTTAATTAGCTTTGTTACCAATTTGAAGTTAAAACTATTTGAGTAAATTTTCTCAAAGAAAATACGAAATTACAAACTTCTACATTAAATTGAAAACCGTATACCTACATTCCCACTTACCTAATAAATGTCGCTAAAGAGGTACCAAGCGCTGGCGTCGTTGCTTCAATTACTTACCTACATCAAAATGTAACTCTTTCCCTTACTAAAAGCTTTTTCGTAATTTGTATTTTACCATGAAATATAATTCCAGCGTCAAGCGAGTTATTTGTTGATTGCTGTTTCGCGCTTCCGCAAAAAACACTTTTCGATATAATCTGAACACAAATATCAAAAAGGCTCCTCAAAATTGGTTTTGTTTTGGATAACAAGAAGGTTGCATGACTCTAATTGGTACCGTAGGTACCTACGTGCTTCTTAATCGTAGCATACGAATTACTTCCTTAGTGTGATTTTGATATTTTACAGTATTTTGAAAATTTGCGCTATACACCTCCAAAAGAAAATACTTACTTAAGTAACTAGGTACTTACCCATTTTTCGAACTTTTTGAAAGTTTCATCATATAATTATCTAACAAATCATTAAAGATGAATAAGATAAATAAGGAAACTCTAAATTTAAAAAAGTAGCAAGCGTCGCGAAGCACGTCGTAAATGTAATTAAAAGTAAGTATACCTATTTAATTTAAACAAAAGCATTTATCTGCTTATATCTCATAATTTATGGTAAACAGATTTTCCTAGTTTCATCCCAAACTATCAATATATACGCAAATAAAATAACTCATACAGGACTGAAACCTATACCTGAGATAAAGTAATAGGTCTTTTATGGAATTAGATTGTAGAAAAAGCTATTCCGTAGCACGGCTCTTTGTCCGTAGCATGCATGCACGCTTTTGTAAAGGTAAAAGATCTAGATTGCAGGGATACATCTATGTACTTGTAGTTAATTATTTTGCAGCACCCTAATTAAGTAACTGCCTAAGGAACCGTCTATACATACTTACTTTTGAATGTTCAACACGTAAATAAAAAGCTGAGGGTAATTTCGTTGTAGTAGCATTGTTAATAGTGGTAGCTGCGGGTTATAAATACAAGTTGACGTGTAGGCTCCGCAGGTGGATCGGCGATACATCATGTTTGTTGGTTGGGGCGGTGCGAGCTGGTGGCGGCGGCGGCGGCAGTGCACCCGCGGACTTGGGTCGCGCCGCAGGCCGCCCGCCATCTTGCTTACACACGACTTCCCGCCAACACGCGACGTTTCCGCGCCAAACTCACTACCCCCAACACATCAACAAGGTAAGTACATTCGAACACCGAGAACGGCTACGTGATTTAAACACACCCTGTAAATTATTCTGCCGTTTAAATAAGTAGCATATTAAATGTTGCATTGACTACCTGTTGCTCAACTTTATGGTTGTAATTTGAGTTGAAACAAAAGGTTACACACGGCCCTTTGGTAATTGATATTTATAGTACAAGTCAATTAGGCCTCTCTCTGTCCAAATTATACATGTAATCACCCCCGCCCGTCGGATATTTACTATTGTACCTACCAACTTTTTAGCTATTTACTGTGTGGGTTGTTTGATAAAGTTTGTACCCAAAGCTCTTTGTTGTTTTGGCTAAGCCTCTTGGGAAGTTATCACAAAACGGTGGAGAACCGTTTTTTAAGGGTCGCAACTGTGGTTATTTTCGTTTCTCATGTTTGTTTAATTTTCTAGTTGATTTCCCAATTGGAAGTAAACAAACATAAATAAATAAATATTTAAGTGCCAATTTATTACTTTAAGTTGGAGGTACGTATACCTACGTATGATCTACATGTTAATGTGATTTCGTGGGTATTTGTTAAAAAATCTATTAGGTACTTGTCAGATTTTAAACTTCAGGTACCATAACGCTAAGGATTAGGAGGGATAGTGATATTCGTTAGAGATAAAAAATGTGTATGTAGATATACCCAGAATTTTATTATTTTAACTTCATAAGACACGCTTAAGAGCAATCTATAAGCTTTATAGCTTTAAGACGACTACTGCTGGACATAGGCCTCTCCCATTTCTTTTGACAATGGCATTAAACAAAAATACATTTTAAGTATTTTTGTTACCGATGTCTGCACCTTTGGATTTAAACTCTACATTTTCTTTTTTTAATCGATTGAAATTACTTTATTTAAATATTTTAAAAAGTCCACTTGCATATAATCGTTAGGTTAGCCCCTTATATTTTTAGGACGTGCTAGGCAGTGCTAACAATTTTATGCTTTCAACAACAACCTTCTATTATAAAACTTTGATGCATTTGCTAAAACCATTTAGATGTAATCTGCGGTACTTGAAACGTGGATTATCAAGAATCAGGTTTGAATATTCATTTCGCATTTCCTACTCAGTGATAATAACAAAGTTTGTCCAGCATTACCATAACATTAGGAAGGTACCGCTTCTAAGATAGCAAACTTGTCAATAATAAAAGTTTGTAACTTTCATTTGTTTGTAACTTGAACACTAAACTCTTTTTTTATTAGTTGGAGGAATATCGGAAAGAGGTACCTAAAGAATAAAGTTTGAGTTGAACATTTTACATGTTTAAAACGTGGAATAGAAATCCTTTTGTAACGGTTTGTGCTTAAGCTTACAACCGTCAACCGTAAAAGATGTTATCTAAAGTATTATTAATGATAAATTAAACTTCTATCCAGTCAATATAATATCGAGAAACTTTATTTGTTAACCAATATTCAGGTACCGTAGTTCGATGGAAGCCGCAGAGCTATCGAAAGCATATCAAAGCGGAAGTCTAGCTTTGAACTTTATTAACTCAATACACACTTGAAGTAGGTTGGTCGGCAGCAGGAGTTCAACACACATTGTTACCGGAATTCTAGCCTGTAACACAATATATTACGTGGTCTAGCAACGTTGGCTTGTTCGTGAACACCACCATATACAGCTTTAAAGTTCTAACTTCAATTTAATAATAGAACCCGTAAGATAACGCTAGATAACAGTAAATTCTTAAACGCAACCGACTTAGGTACCGTAAACCCTTTTATTTACATTCAAGCTTTCGTAGTTATTACGTAAACAGAATACTTACAATTTTTTTTTTAAATAATTACTGAGAATATCAGTAAAATATCCCGTTACTCAGCGTAATAAAGTCCTTTTAATCAAGTCCGAAGTACCACAATATTAACAAAATTAATATCAAGCTTTACTTGTACTTGTTTATTACCTTCAAAGAGATAAGAAGTTAGTTAATAGAACAGGTTGGTAAGTAATTACTAAATTATAAGATGGAAGGAGATCCAAGCCAACAGGTTACTTTCGTATCATTAGCTCTCTAGTGCGGTTCTACCCGTAATGACCGGGTGTTCGTTACCCGCTGCGGCTGGATGATACATACCCGCTGCAATTAATGTGCAAAGTTAACTATTATTCTATAGATATTAGTATTCGTTGCGTTTTGTATTCCTATTTACATAAATTGAATATGTGACGTTAATAAGATTTGTAAATAATAATATAGGTATTGCGTTGGTATAAAAACACATGTGCTCGTAACGACAATTAAGAAATTATACTTAATTATAATTTGGCGTTTTGAAGAGTAAGATTCCAGCAGTGAAATAAAATACCGCGTAATTAAAATAAGGCCAATAATTTGGATAATAATGTATCATGTTTAAACGAGCTTGATATTTATGTCAAGTTTAAGAAACAAATTTCATAACTGCGGGAGAAAACTAATATTCTTACCTAGACTTAAAATGTGTTTATGAATATGGCTTTAACATCATCATAGAAAAGTTTTCTTACGTAGCTTAAGTACCTATACGTAGTATGCAAAGTTTAAGAGTTCCACATGAGCCACTAGTTAGGTATGAATATAGAGGCAGCAGATATGAGCTCTTCAATTTTAATTGCAAAAAAACGCGTTACTGTTTTCCCTAAAACTTTGTTTTGAGGATTCTAACATCAAATTATATTAAAAAGATCAACTTACATTTTTATAAAGTAAAGAAAATTAGGGTGGTATTGTATAAAAAAATATTTTGTGTACTGTAATATCTGTCTCTATGTATGTTGAAATTATGTGTGGTTGATTGTATGCGGCGGCGGCGATGCATATCGACGTGGTCTGCCGCCCGCCCTCCGCCGCCGCCCCCGCGCCCCGCCGCCGCCCGCGCTCTCTGCTGTTTGTTAAAGTAATATCTGTGTATACCCACCATTTGCATATCACATACGAGCTTTAAAATTGAAAACTTAATAGTGAATGCATGATACGTCCATACAGGATTAACCGAACCCGGATTGATCGGCTTTTATCGCTGTTGACCTTATATAATGGAAGATTCCTATCGCTGTATTTGGGTACGGAGTATAATAGTTAGGTCAATTAATTTAACAACGATCTCTATCTGTGGGATCCCCCGTAATTGGGTTATAATTATTATAATGGTCATCAATTATATCGCTGGGTAGCTAAAAGGGCTCGATTGATTTTCAAAGACGACTACGAAATCTCATTTTCAGTTGAATTTCAGTCGAACTTTGTGTAGGCCCCAGGAAATTGCACGAAATGGGTGTAATACGAGAAATTGTTTAGTAACCGCAAGCCCCTAGTGTTGTCCCTTTATAGGTCCGCCGATATAAACGTCGCCTGAGTGTGAGTTTCGGATTAATAAGGAAGGAACATCGGCCATTCCGTTGTGGGGTTTCAAACTTATGATAACCAAAAGTTAGAGGTTCAAAGGGGTTTATTATATTGATTTAATGATCTTTTTAGTTAGTGCATCTATTTCAATACTATTGTTTACTCTGGCTTTAAAATGTGTTTTGTGTACCTATACTTTGAATTTGTAGGTTAGGTAATCAAATATTATGTAGATAGTCTTAAAGTTTGCAGGAAAATGTTTAATTCCAGGTCATTGGTCTTTTCTGAAACGTCTGTCAACTGGAAACTGCTGTTGCGCTGTAGATGCATATGTTGCTTGCTGCCTCGCTCGGTTCGCCATTCATTAATAATTTACAATCGAATGCATTTATCATCGTTTGATTACCGTTAAATAATCTGTAAAGCGATGTGTAAGCGGGAATTGTCGTTTAATTATTGAATAACCATGTTAATATGTCGCTATCCAGTATGTTTTAAACTGAAGTCTGACCTACCCCTTTTTCTGATTTTATTCGTGTCTTTTACACGATAATTGTAGTAATGAGGCTCGGAAAAATGCTAACCCGTATTTTGAAGTGTGATAGTTTTCTAACGTTTTATAAAACATTTTTCAAGGAGGAAGAGTGTTTTGTATTGTAAGGCGGTGTAGGCTGCGTACTTCATCTTGTGTCAACGTTAGTGCAGCTCGCGTGTAGTGTAGCGCTCTATGCGATGAATGGAAAACTGTGCTTCTCATCTGAAGGCATTGTACGAGCTTTTAACTACCCGATAGCCGACGCCATTTTCTAAGTCCGTCGGCAACGTTCACCGAATTTCCGAACACGAAATAATAAAATCTATCTGTATTATCGTAGAAACCCTACCTCAAATATCTTTCTGTACGACGAATATTGTTAGGAAAAACAGTTTATTATTGGATTACCTATTCTACTCGGTACAAGCCGTCGTTGTTTAAATTTGGTTTTAAATAAAGTTGAACCTCAAAGGACTCTGTTGTACGACAGGAAGAGTAAAAAATGAAAATCTTTGTAATAAAAACGAGATCCGCGTTGCACGTGAAGCTTAGATATAGAGCAGCTGATCCGTTGAAACCACTCTTCGCCCGAGTGTTTGAAAAAATGCTCAGAACGTTTACTCGACGACCAGATCGCTTTTACTGAGGATCGGAGCGGGATCTTTTGATGCAGCTTTTTCAGAATACAAAATAAAGACGTGTGCAGATTTTCAACTTTTTTTTGTAAACAGACTTAGCCAGTCGATGATTTATAAGTATTGTTCCCGTCAAATTAACGTACCTAAACATAAACATCGGTAATAACAAATTGGCTGTTGAAATGTTTATTTCTATAAAATAAACTTATAATAAATTCAATTTCAGTTAGATTTACGACCTTGGTAAAGATTCTCATTTTAATATAACATGATATTAGTCGTCCATTACCTATCAATTTATTGAAAGTTTAAATTTACTTACACATTAGTCTGTTTAGAAATAATAAAGTGAAATGAAGCTTGTAATTGAATACAATAGAAACATTTTTGTTAAACACAAAATTAAGGAACAGTAACGTCAGCAAACTTTCTTAATAAAGGGCCGTGATTGTTTTCGTCAAACCTTTTTGGGGCTTTTCGTGTTTCATTTCTTTTAGGCCGCATTAAAGCGTAGGGAGTAACGAAGATTCTGTTTTTTACGTTGTTTCGGTAGCACTGGGTTTCATTTTCCTCAACCGAAATTGTAGGTAAGCCTTAGTTAAAGTATACCTGCCTGCTGAGATTGCGTTGCAAAAAGTAGGCGTAGGTTTGTTATTTAATGTCTAAGAAAATCGATAAGTTGCGGTACGGTCAATGAATGCAAACGGCTTTTTTAACGGTTAGAATGGCTTCCCGACCCCTGCCATTTCGTGGAAAGGCAGGCTACATTGAAATACCTACAAGTCTGCAACACTGCACTTGTTTTTGCAACACAGATTTGTATCTTCCCCGGCATGCGAGTGGTTGTAGTTTTTCGCAAAAATTCCACTCGTTAGTTGGTGTATTATCGCAGAAAGAAATTGCGGCACCGACCGACAGTGTAACGATCTAGAAACGTGAAAAATGTTCGCGTTACATACAACGCTCCTGAAACCTGAAAGTTACGTCTCAGCAGTTGCAGGATGAACTGAACAGGTAAGGAAAGGAAGGAAGGATTTAAAATGTTATAATTTTAAATCCTTCATTAAAACATAGTTTATATTTTTAATTTAAAAAGTACATATGGTTAAAATATCCTTAAATACAAAATTTCAATAAATATGTTACGTAAATTAAAAAAAAAAGATTGTAACTAGGTAATTTTTAACTTTTGACTTCAATTTCCCTATACTAACATTTTATTTAACTGCATTAAATTTACAGATATGTACCTACTTCTTTCAGCGCTTATACAACAGATACAGGCATCTGAAACCGATCCATCACTGTCCACCTATCAAGATGGTATTTTTTATTTATTTATTATTTATTGCTGTGTCAACTTCTTACAAGTAACTACTGATCCGTCAAAACGGCAGTATATAAATTGACTCGAATGCATGTGAAAAGGCGCAAATTACTAATTTGTTTTGTTTTGTCCAAAATAAATAAGCTACCTAACAATTGTAAAGAGTTAACACTGTAAGGCAAAGATACACAAGGGAATTAATAGGCACATATTGTCGGGGTATAGCGTTGATGTGATAGACTTGGTTACACTTGCATACATCGTAATCGTGTGTGCCTTAGACTAAACATTAACAATAGAACGCGCGTATCGCACATCGTCTGCTATACCTACCTACATTATGCCGATTTATTGGTATAGTGGTAGAATAGTGATGCTGGCTGACGCCTCGTAATTACCTAGCATGTGTGCATCTTACTTAATGCTGCTTACCTAGATGTATGAATGAATACCGATTACCTCATAATAGGTAGATAGCTAAGTCACCAAATGCTTGAATGTTATCTGTGTAAAAATTAGCAACAAAATATTGTTAAACATGGAAAAAGGGGCTATTTTGTGTTTCCAATATCATATCAATCATTGATAAAAAAACATTTTTTAAATCATGTACTAAATGGTCACATTTAATTACATTATAGCTCCATTTTACCATTTTCCCAAAGGACAAGCTATGTTCTCGTAGTAATTAAGTAAGGTAGTGTACAGTCGGCGCTTGTGTCTTACAGATAACAACCAAAACTGTTCGTACCCGCGCCTTCGGTTTATACCCGCTAGTGCTCCTTCTACTCTCTAAGTTTAGTCTAAGGTACCTACTCACATACCGGAGATACCTTCCCTCAACTGTCATTCAGGAAACTAGCTTACCAATAACTCGGCGACGTAACTTAGTTGGAATGGCTGAGAGGTAAACGAAGATATTATTAGGTATGTATGTTATTAGTTGTTACATAATTGGCCAAGAAAAAAAAGTTCTATGAAGCGTATCCCGTATAAATACCTACCTCTATAATAATGATCTTTGTTGCTTTCTTAGTAAATTGAAATTAAAATCAACATTCAAATGAAATGAATATCAATGGAACAATGATAAAATTAGTCTTCGAACGAATGAAATCGAAAATGGCTAGGTCATTGTTGATTTTAATTAAATCTGGTGGAGGTAGGTATTGAGTTATCAGGGCGTCACGTGGCGCGGAACAATCCTCGTTTTATTGTCATTTACAAATAAATCCCGTAATCCTGCGACGAAATAGAATTTTGGAATAAGAATTAACTATGTTATAATAAATTTATTTCATTATTATTATTTATTTTGACAACCTATACATTTACTTTCCACTTCATAAATCTTGGAAAAATAAGATTGCTGTTAAAGGTACCTACTAACAGCACAACAACCTGTAATTTGAAGCGTTCAGTAACATTTTCATTCATTAAAATAATAAGGGTGATTCTCTAGAATATAGATAGGAAATTCAACTCATATTAAATTGCAGCTCTATGAATGAGATATATTGTTACGGTATTAGGATGATACCTACAAAATGAAACTCGGCGGGATGGTGATTATCATAGCTTTACCGACTTTTGGTGTATTACCTTTTATCGCAATTGTCCTTTGTACCTATCTATCATCAATATCGTGGCTAATACAGTAAACGGTATTAAAAAACTTACCTAAAACAGAAATGTTACTTTTTGTTTGATTAATTATTACTTAAACCATTTTCTTAAATTAATCCAAGTTTGTTTGTAAAGAAATTAAGACATGCAAAATAAAGGCGCTTTCTATTAACAAAACAATCGATTGAAACATGAAAAAAATTAAAACAACTCGCTAAATTGGGGAGTCCATTCGATTACTCAGAGCTTAACAATGTTTTCAGTTGTAAAATCGTGCTCAAATGACATGCACTGACTACCGATCCAACTTTCTGTCGCTTTTCCGTGCACAATTCGCAATCAACCGATCATTTTGCAGATTTGTATTGACTCGATCTCTCTTTGTACATGGGTACAAACTTACTTTTGTATAGACTGCTTTTGACTACTGTGGTGTAGAGGATATTATTTATTTATGTATATAGGTACCTACCTATTTTGAATGTAGACAAATGTTAATATTTTCTAACAAAGTTCGGTGTTATATCATCAAAATTTTATTTAGATACTTAAAACACTTCTAGTAAATAAATCTTACAACACAATATCCGGTTTTAGCGTAAGTTAACTGGTTCAAATCCCAAGAGCGATGTGAAACACCTTCAGCCCATCTCCATCGCTGTCTCACAACTCATACAATTTATATCTTTGCTCGCTGAAATATTTAATATGTTTTGGTATACTTGCTGGAGTGATATTTGTAAAAGTGTGTGTGACTAATGCAATAAATGTGAACATGAAATCTTTTTATTATAAGTGTTCGCCTATGACATTGTACGCTACGGCAATGTTTTATAGTTAATCGCATATTGCTAATGCGAGTTTGCCGTATCAAGATTATAATAATCAGTTTGCGCTTTATTTGCAAGCACCACGTAATACTACGACGCAAATAAATAATAAATACTTGGTTCATATTTCAATTACTTGTTTTGCAATCTTTTCTATCTTTCTCTCTTGTATGGATTGTAAACAACAGAGATCTACTCAAATAAATATAACAAAGCAAGTCAAACAAATGACTGCCGGGCATTGTTGGCCATTGTAAAAAAATGCATCGTCGGCCGCCGGGTACCTTAACTCCGGGAACTGGATGCAATGCGAAGTTACAAATCCACTCTATTATTGTCGGTCAATCGTAAATGAGATTAAAAATGTTCCGTGGTCGATAAATTTTCCTTTTAGTGATTCAGTGGAAAATACTATGTTGAGTGTTTACACTGGTATAGCGAAGACTTCAATTAGTTAACTTCAAAGGAGTTTCATTTGTTTTCTTCGTAGCAGTGCCCGTCTACGACGTATCTACGCCGTAGCGGTATCAAATTTAAAGCGATTGTTTAAAAACACATACCTACGCTGTATGCGAGATAAGTAAATATAAGGTTTAACTAAATGCTCATTATAGATATATTAAAGATGAGTGCATTTAAGGTATAAATATAAATTTGTGTTGGTAGAATTAACATGCTTTGATTACCTAAGTTGACATAAACAAGCATTAAGTGCGTATATAAAATAGGATTTTTACACAATTTATAAAAGGTTTATGTAAAAAAAAATGTTAAGTCAAGAAAATATCAAATATTTTCTTGAAAACGCAGCTAAGGTAATTTAGTAAATGAAACCGTGTCTATTATTGTAAATTAAGCCGGGGGCCATGGATCCTTGGTGCTCACAAAGTGATGGCTGGCCCCGATTCTAATAATGTTGAGCCTTTTGTTGACTCCCGACCGTTAAACGCGAGGTTGTTTCATTTAATAGCGCTTTGAAAACTAACAAAAATACCCACTGACACAATTAGACCCAAGTTGTATATTATTCATAGGTTTAATTTCACACAGCAAGATTTAGGATATCCTTATTTATCGCGATATCATTTCCTTTACCTGTGTAATAAACCATTTTATTAACAAGTACAATAAAACTATGTTTAGGTAATTAAATCTATAAAAATCGGTGATAATTCAAAGAATAAGTTATCGAACAAAACACTTTATGAATATTTTATCAAAAAATCGAAATACAATTGTTATAATAATTCACAGATCCTGTTAGAAAAAAGGTTTGTATTCTTTATGGAAAAGGTAATTGTCCCAACGTTGTAATTGTCGACGTTTATCAGAAATGCCCAAATCTAATGGCGAGGTCGGCATTGTGCCTCACAATTGGAACCTTAGTCACGTTATAATCAAACACCTGCAGGTGATATTTAACAGTCATTTATTATACAATCCACGGCTTTTACAAAAGTGACGATTTATTGTACTCCATTGAGTGAGGCAACTCGTTGAGACGGTCTCAAATAGAACTTGTGCGCACGCGAGCCTAGGAAGTGATTAAGAGAGCTTTCAAACTTTTCGCCGTTATAACGGAACAAGAGAAAATTGTAAAGAGCCACTTAGGTAGCTACTTACTGTTGTGGTGGAGGTGACTACTGAAATTATTTTCACGAAAATTGAAATCCTTTGCTGTTTTGTATTGCTGTGTTGTGCTATTAATCATTTTGGATTATTTGGGTGGAACGTTCGTACAAGGTATACTTAGTTTCGGGTCCATTCTAAACGCAATTTGTCAAATGAAACGTGCGAGGAATTGTGAAAATTGTGTTACCTTAGTTACAGGTATTGATAGAATGATGGAAGCAATGTGTCCTTATGTGAGAGTTGTTCATAATACCGGCGGGGGGGGGGCGGGGGGCGGTCAAACGGCAGGGGGCCCCGCCAGGGACGCACGATCCACAAGTTTCATAACCTCTCGTATTAAAACTTCAACCTTACAAGGTCCGTGTAATTGAATATATTCGACCTCTTACTTCTTTCATTTTATGAGGATAAACAAGTTAATAATATCTCTACAGGATCATGTTAATATAATCTGGGTAAACCTTTGAGCTGTGTAAGTAAATTTTATGCATGCAGAATGTTGTAAAAGTTTATACAATTCTAGTTTAACGGTTTCAAAACACATTCATTGAAGGTAAAACACAGCTTTATTAAATTGTTTAGTTAGATTTAAGTTGCATTATCAGGTCAAGGGTGGTATTTAGATGATATAATACTACGATTAGAGTCTAGCTAGGAATAATTGTAGAAAGCACGCAAGGTAAATTGCTGCGCTGAAAAACATACGAGGCAGGTTCGAAATTCAAGAACGTGCTATCAAACTGTTAATGGTGGATTTAATTTTGTAAAAGCTGCAAAGAATTTATGCACAAAAAACTCTTTTAGTAGGTAGGTATTTACTTTATAAAATTGCTTACTTGTACTTGCTTGTTATGTCTATAGTTTATTACATTCCTATTTACTCACAGCAATATTAAATATTAGCAGTATTAAATTTATTTTGCAAAAGAGTCCATGTTACATGTATTTGTGTTTTAAACAAAACACACACAAATCTCCGATCCCTGTTGTTTGTTGAAGCAATTAATTGAGCATTTAGGTATTAATAGTTAAGATTATTATTTGATTATTTATGAATATTAATTTTTGATAAACTTAATTCAATTACAAAAAACATCTCTTTAATCTTTTAAGTTATCTGAAAGGCTTGACAGCTTGTCTAGTGCATAGTAAACGAAGCCTTTGTGACTAACACTAACAAAAACTCTCAAATGCTGCAGGCTCAAACTAGATTTAGTTCTTTTTATGTTGCCTTGTATTACGTCTGACTTAAAGATATAACGTAGATAGATTTAAGAATAATAAAGACAGAAAGCTTGCCAAAGTTTTAACAAGATAAATTCAAATGTAAGTCAACGCGATCGTTATTTTGCTAAATGTCACGAAACTTGTTCAACTGTGGATTTTTTCATATTCACAATAGAAGTAAGTAGTCCCAAGTTGACAAAGTTTTACTTAATTTCTTTTACTTGAGTTTTTTTGCGGGAGAATTCTTATCTATTCGCAAATAGAGTAATAGAGCAGATAATTTCTTTTAAAAAAAGTGAAGTATAAGTAATCGAGTAATGCCATAAAAAAAGTAATTTAGATTACACTCACCTAAATATTTGTTTACCATAAGGCCATAATCCATAATTACATACAAAAACATTTATAATCTCATATTGTTGTCATTTCAAGAAACATATTTGAACGGTAGTAGGTAACTGAAGAATTCGCGACAAAGTAAAAATCTTATCTGGCAAGTAAATGTTTAGGTACCTACTTGTTATCAGTACGATAATCGAAATCGTAACACGACGAGTTCTATTCCGCCGTATAGGAAAAAAAGTAAATCTAATAAATCCGAACATTTTTACCTTTTATAGTTACAGAAAAATTAAAGCGAACACATAAACAAGTAGCCCATACGATTTTCAATCAATTCCATACTCGATTTAATAATAATACTGTTTAAAAGTTGTTGGTGCTGGTTGACTTCGAGTTTTACAAAAATAACACATTAAATAACACATATTTAATTAAAAACATTTTAAAGTAACTATACAATTCCAAACCAAGTCAGTATGCATCTATCGAAAACTTCCTGCTACATAATTCTGAAAAACGATGTCATCAGTATACGTCATTCGTCGTCAAAGCAGGGAACTTCCAAGTAGGGACTTCGTTTTATTTTCACTCGCGATTTAGGGCACGCAAAGGCAAAGCTTTCTTCCGCCTTATCTCGACATGTCCATCAAGCCGTGGTCGCCGTGTTTTGTTTCCTAGATTAACGATCCAAAAAGCAAGCTTTGTGCCATGACAACGAGACAATCATTGGTACAATTTCATGACGAAATGTTAGTACCTACACCAAATGATTCGCTTGAATATAACTTTATACACAGAGGTTCCAACAAGCAAGCAGCATAAAGCATTTATCTTTGTATCATTAAGGGTTGATTTTCGGTCAATAGGTTGGGGAGTTACCCTAACTTTGGTACGGCTTATGAACAGAAATGCAAGTCATAATTTTTCATGAACCAAACATCGATTTGCCGTTCACACGCGTTTTAATCTTCAAACGAATCAAGGTTGAGGAAAATCGGCGATCACGTGATGACGTCATTTGCTTATCATCCATCTTAACGATTCACCCTAGCGAGGTTTCCGCTTGCCATTAGGATGCCTTAGTAAAGCTTGGATACCTTGCGAAGGGTACCTACATAGATACATACTTGGTTTTTATTACCTTAAAACGATTTGATTCAGATAGCTAATACTTATTAAATATATTCAGGAAGACACAGAGAAGAATAATGAACATTCCTACCAGTAAAAATTACAACCCTTATTACATTTTTTTTACAAAAATACTGTGTTTCGTACCTACGTGTTGATTTACAAAAAACCAGCAATACATCAGACAAATAATAACTGCAAAGGCAAGATATATTAGCTGCGGAAGTATATCCGTACAGTGAATATTTTACGACACATATTTTGTCCTTTCCCAACTCAAGAATCGAATTGGCCAATGCGTGATCCTCATACATATTAAAATAGGGATAAAAAATACATGTTGTTTATTACGCTCGGAAACGGACACACATACAACGTTGGATTACGAATTATGTCAAAGCCATATCTGCTAATGTGTTTTCGGTGGATAAATATTTAATGAGTTTTCATACAAACAGTGTATACGGAAAAGGCGAAAACCGAAGTAAAACGAGGAGATAAAATGGTCGACGTTACCTTTCCTACAACTTTTAGAGAAGTAAAAAACCGTAGCGTCTACGTCGTAGCGTAGTTAATATTTTTATTATTTGTGGGCGTCGTAGTTTCTTTTGATCGTTATATCTAGTCGATATGATTGGGTTTTATATAGGGAATACTGTTAACTATAAAGGGCTGAACCTGTAGTAATAGTGTGTATTATAAAACTTAATTTCATAGGTGCTTCGTTCTTGGTGATATAGAAGAAAATAATGTTGAAGATATGTTATGTGAGCTGTTTATTAAAACCTTATACATAATTAGGGTAACAATTAAAGCCTGTAGGTACTCGGTTAAGCCGTTTGCTACAAGGTAGAGCCAGCAGGTGTCGGCTACAATCTAGCACTGTCACGTTGCCAATTTCCGGACGCGCCGACACCACCCCCGGTAGCGATAACATTTAATACAATTATATTTGGTACGTTATTCAATTATTTGTAATATTTAATTTAACAGCTAACTTAACTGAAAAATACTATAGAAGCTGAAGTATTTTTTGTTTTATTAAGGGTTAAAACAAAACTTAGTGGTTTGTGAGGCTTTTTAGAACTTTTTAAAATCATTTTTATATATTATTCCACTTTTCTACTAAGCCTACTTAGCCAGGTGTACCTTTCTCCCAAGAGCTTATTATATTACGGTTTGTAGTCGAGCTCCGGACGGTAACGAAATTGTAAATGGCATCTTTTATGTACCCAGCAAGTAATCAATCACATCGAGATTGTAATCCGTCGGTAATATCCCAGAGGCCCGGTAGACTCCGCATTGTTTCCAGAAACCACGACTCCTTCGGAATTCAGGATACGATTGTTTACTTTCGATTAGAAACAAAATTGCTACGCCGACCTTTGTGATATCACTAAAGTCTTCCTTGCTATTTCCGACATCTTAGGATATCCTTTCGAAGACGTCGTAAAATACGCCTTAAGGGTTTGACGGCATGTGGTAATAAAACCATCCACCCGTCTAGTGACAATATCCGATTATATTTTTTGTTATTCTGACCTAATTCATACCCTCAAGAAAACTTCGCTGTTGGAAAAATCTTTGTTTTAAAAACCTTATCATAGTTTTATCTTAAAAACATTGCTTTGTATAATTACAACATGAACGTAATCATACTTAACAATAAAAGTTTTAATACATCTCTACATTAAAGTTGCTCGAACAGAGCCTATCGCAGAAGTTTATTGCCTGAGATAGTCATCTGTTCACAGTGGTTGTGATATGAAAACTTTTATTATTTTCAAAATAAGGGTATGTTTCCCGAGGTCATTAGTAGTCTTTGAAATTGAGTATTAGGACAAGTTGTGGCTGGGGGCAGGAGCAAACATTTTGCTTCAAAAGAGAATTGCTAATGATTGTGGTCGCCGCGTCGAAGTAGGCCGGAGTCGGGGAAATGTAGCTACTTAAGAGGGGGTATACAGGTAAATTTCCAGTCGTAATTTGTATTTTTACCCTAGAAAACAAGGCACAAATTACCCGAAAAAAATACCATAGATATTAAAGCATATTTCCAAGGGACTGATCAGAGTGAAAACATAAAATAATAAAATTTTCTCGATAAAAAAAAATCACGAAGTTAGCTCTAATTTTCAACTATTATTCATTTATTTCCAATATTATGCATACTATTGAGCCAATATTTTAATACATACTATCAAATTATATTACCCAGAGACCCTACTAGCGATTTTAGAAAATAATGTATACTTTACGAGTTATTACATTAAAACTTATTCGGCGCTTACTACGTTTTTATTTCGCGCAGAACGCTTTCGTCTGTCGCACCTGTCCTGGGATCTAAGGCATGTTTAGTTTCATGGTTTAGTTGTGATCGCTCCGTTGAGACAAGAGGACTATGTTTCTGTGCTCCGGGGCCGAAAAAATCTTCGTTTTAATTTCTAATTCATGTTTGACTATGAAAAAAAACTTTAAAATATGGCTAGCAAAAAAACGCAGCAAAAGAGTATTTTAGAAATTAAAAATTTATCTCATGGCTAATTTAAATAGATTTTAATGGCTTTTAAGACAAGTTACAATGAATAGATCATAAATCACAATATATAATATTATTGCAATTTCTTTCTGTCTGTGCTTTGCAGTACAGATACAAGACACCGCATTTTGAAAAAAGGTCATTGTGTAAAGCACATAGTAAAAAAAACATTATTATAAATAAATTATTATATTACATACTTACCTTTGCGAATTATTTACCACCAGCAAAAAGTGCAGTACAATCAGCATCATATTCTTCGTGACGACTACTGTAGCCAAATAGTTGATAACACCCAGTCATCATTTTCATCGTATCAAAAAGTGTCATCACATTTAATCGGGACATTCACGTTGTACTAATGTATCGAAGCGTCCAGAAAGTCTTATAGAAAGTTGCATTCAATTACGCATCAACCAAAGCGCCATCGATATCGAAGCGCCCAGCGAAATATAAAAATACGCTTTCTTCTTCTAATCGTCAAAAAATAAACCAGGAACGCACAAGTGTGTAAGAACCTATGTTTTCAAACTTCAAAAACTTTCTAGCTTTTGTTTTCCGGTTCCAAGCTTTCAGGTAAAAGTCACAGTCGGCGCCGAACAATCAATTTTATGTACTAGCATTTCATGTTAAAACGTTTTAGCAAGTGAGCCTTGGAATTGTGAAATTAAACTAATTTTAACGGGTTTTTACGCGTTTTATTAAATTAATTTTGATTTTCCGACGTTTCGGCCTTTTTACAAATGCCGTGGTCAATGGTAGACTGAGATTGATGTCTTCATAGAGTATAGTAAAAAACGATTTTTAGAATTCATCGCCATCTGTTTCGTAATTTTCTCACATAGTTGTTCGGGTTCACGCAATAGACGCTGACAGTGTCTTGGTGTTTCTGCTTATTTGTCTGCTGGTTGTTCTTTTTTATTTTGCTAAGTATTGGATCCCACGTTGGTGATAGCATCCAACCATCTTCTCTATTGAAGTTAGGGTGTTTTATAATTTCAATAGTTTCTCTTACCAACCTAGGGATAAAATGTTTCTCTTTTGCTAGGATTTTAACGGTATCAAATCTGAGATAGTGGTTGGGCTTATCCATGGAATGCTCACAGACTGCAGGTTTTGTATAGCGACGCTTACAGTTTAATTTCAAGTAATAACATTCGCGTAAATCTAAGAAGTTACATAGAATAGTTAGTTCAGTTAACATTCTAACTTTTTGCTAGACACATTTTTATTCCTAAATTTTTAAATATTTTTTATTTTGTTTGAAATTTGAACCTTCTTCAAAGAAGTTTCATATTTTACACATCAGATACCTATCATTTCTTGACGTATAATTAAGCAAGAGCCAGATGCAACAACTTTCCTTAAAATAAATATTTGCCGCGCGTAAATAAGTCATAATTTCCGATCATAAAATTGTTATTAGGGTTATTGAATCCTACTATAAATTATTTTTCAGTTAGGTATCCTAACATTGGTATTCAAAATAAAATATAAATTCGTGGACAAGTAGGTAAATCATATATTGATACACGTATAATGAAACAAAATAAAAACTTTAACTTGTTCTTATTTTATTTACTTATGAACATCCAGCTCCTTAACTAGAATGTTCATGTGACATATTGATTTTTACAATAAGTATTTATCTACTTATTTTATTTCATGTCAGCCTATAAAAATAGTACTTTGATTTTAAAAATAAACTAGAGACCATTCCCGCGTTTGCATGTTGCACTTTTAATGCTCTCCGTTAACAAAGAAAGATGCAAAAGGTTTATCAGAGGTATCGATGAACCGATTTGTGGAATATTTGAGAATGTTATTTGTAAGGTTCCGTACCCAAAGAATAAAATCGGGACACAAATACTAATTTTCCGCTGTCTGTGCGATTGCACATCAGTCTGTATCTCATAGGCCGTGAGAGCTAGACAGTTGAAATTTTCACATAATATATTTTCGTTGCCGATAGAGCAACAAATATTTAAACCAATATAGATAATGATATGGAACGTTTCACCCGCGAGTCTGACTCAATTTAATAACTTAGAAAACAACATGGCAACTTCTTTATAAATGTTTAAGTTTCAACTGAGTAATTTCAGTAAATATTTATGACAACGAGGGTCAAAATTAATATAGTAATGAAATCAAATATTTACATGAAACAGATAAAAACTAAAATAATTTAAATATTTTTACTACGAGTATATACATAAAAAAACGTACGCTGCATGTTCCTTCGGATCCTCATTTATTGCAACTACTGATACTCTTACTACCTCTTGACAATTTATGATATTCTAGTATGTGTTTATTATTTAAACGATTTAAAATGGTATCTTTGAATTGAAATGCAATTTGATCATCTTTCTGAATGGTGATGATAATTTAAATTGCTTGATGAAAATAAAATGTTTCAGTTTTCATAAAAAAATGATTTTTAATAATAAAATCATTGCAAGTCATCTTTTGGACCAGAAATGAAAAAAAAAGTAGGTCATTTCAATTCTCAAAAAGACTGCTTAAACTTGAAATGAAACCCATGCTCATGAATCGTCTATCGGATGCCACAGCCCTGACACCATCGCTGCTAGCTAGAAGTAAACTAACTAAGCTATATGCTTTACATTTTCACTAAAACTTAAAAAAGACTTCAATCTGTCAAACAGAATCTAAAATTAAATTCTCGTATCTTAGATCAGTGGATAATTTTGTTGACTCTTTCTTACTTATGAAAACCTAGTAACATATTTATTTAAACACATATGGATACCATTCAATTCAGACGTAGGTATTACGTATGTATTAAAACATGCCTTTACAAACAAAATATCTTCTTTATAAAACTGGGAGCCCAGTAGTTAAGACCCCGTCTTATTCTATATCTCATAAATACATTTTTTTAATCAAATAAAGTTTTCTGTCATAACAGTTTCATCTAGACACGCTGCCTGTCAAGCAAAGTACACCTCTATTACATAAAGCATAAAGTTGTTTTCTTACTTTGTACCGAAGATTGTGAATACCCTGAGCGCTACGATACTGATGGCGCTTTGGTTGATACGGGATTGAATGCGACTTTCTATAAGGCTTCCTGCACGCTACGATAAATTAGAGCAACCTGAATGTTCTGATGAATGTGATGACACTGGCTGATTCGCTGAAAGAGAGGACTCTGGTTGTTTTCAAGTATTTGACTACATTGGATGTTACAAACTATATGGTGCTGACTGTACAGGTACAAATCAGTCAACGAATTCTGAACAAAAAAATATAAGTAAATGTAAATAAAGCACATTCTAAAAACAACATTACAAAAAAATATATTATACACTTACTTACCTTTGCGTATTATTTACTACAAGCAAAAAGTATTTTTAGCGTTTCAAACAACAGCTAGGTGATCCGGCACTCACTTAGCCGGTATTTATCTGATTATTTTAGGTATAATGTGCGCGATCGCTCTAAACACGCGGTAGCATCGGAGTCACCGGACGACGGGACGAGAGAGGGGCGCGTGCGGCGCGCGGGTGAAATTCGATTTTTTTCTAGGTTTATGCGCGCTCTTAATACTAAAATGATGCATTTGTCAGATATTTTTGCTTTCCTTGTGGCCACGGGGAAAAAAATTGGTTTGCGGTCTGTGTATGAAAAAAAGTAATAGAAAATGTCTTTTATTTTAAGTTTTATGTATAATAAGGAATTTGTTGAATCTGCAATTTTTTATTTATTTATTTATTCAGTCATTCTACAAATCTGTACCTTATTAATACGACGAATGATTTGTGTGTTTGTTTGTCGCCAAAATACCTCTGAAAGTAATGGAACAAATCAATGAGATAAAGAGAATTAATTGGTTCTGGTAATATGATTTTGTAAATCTTAGTTACTAAGCTGTTTGTATGATGTAACAATACATTTTTTTATGTAAGCCAAAATTTTATGTTTAGTGGACAAGTCAGCTAAATTTACACAATCGCGAAGGGAGGGCGAGTCACTTGTATCTGTATAAGTTTAGATCTTTAAAAAAGCGACGGCATACGTCTGCTAGGATCAGACATTCTAGAAGACTATCATTTATTTCCATAAATTTTGGTAAATTTACCTAGATAGTTTGGTACTCTTTTACGATAAACTACCACTACACTACTACCTTTGAATATTTAGTAAAATTGTGTCAATAAAATGGTAACAATCATTATTATTTTCTATGTGTTACCTTTAAATGGTTAGTTCTAAGTAACCAAGAATTTGTTTTTACTTTTAAGTGTTTTGTCAATATAAATAATGTGTTTGCACACAGTTAGTAAACACGAGGTCGGTTATTAAGTTAATTACCGTACGTTTTGTCGACGTTTACGTTAAGTAAAAGTAGGAAAAATAAACATTAGTAATTTTTACTTTTCCAACTTATATTAAAAATATCCTGAAAATCTTTTAAGGTAAATTACCTTTAGCTACCCGGAATAGGTATATAATACACAACAGTTACATGAGATGATAATTAACAGTTTTCGACTCCAAAATGTCTGCATAGAGTCATGTAGAAATGTCAGCAGCACGGACTACAAAAACTCTCAGTTTCATAAGTATTTGAACGTTCTTTTTATAGGTATGAGAATTTGTACAATATAATTGACTTTCACAATACCTATAACTTCTATAATAATTTATTATAATGACTTTATAAAAATACAAAATAAACGTGTCTTGATAACCTGTTTTAAGAAATCACAGCATGTTATTGACAGCCTGTTATGTTTTTATTTGTTATGTCTTAAAGTACATGACTGTATTAAATGCTGTTGTTTCTTATTATTAAAACAAACAAAAAGAAGCCTGAATCATTTTATTAAAATAGAGCAGTTCAAGTTTCAAGACTTGTAGGTACTTGAATTAACAGCGCATAAATGAAGCAGTAACCTCATTACGGAAAAATCAAACAAACCAAAAAAGTTGTCCTTATTCGGGATGGTTACTCGACGAAATAAAAACTTAAAAAGGTTTGTACCCAGTCACTACACAAATTTAAATGAGTAGGTATGTACTTACTGAAAATGACAACGTCGAATATTGAAATTCGGTTTATTTTCGACATTTCACTCACCGACCATCACTTAACATCACAAATAAATGAAATTTTACTTATAGAATGAAGACTTCGTTTTATTCATATTACTTTACAGTTTTAAGAATAAAAAACTTGTAGACTCCTTGCAGGAAATTGTAGTAGTAGTAAAAGTATTGTTTGAGTATCTAAATACATTTATTATATCGTTGATGAAATAAGAAAATGCCTACGCAAATCCGCCCCTCCATCCAGGGAACGGAGACGGGTTATGTCGGACTCGCACCGACTAAAAACCTGGAGTTGTCCTTCTGGCCGTCGTATAATGGCGGGGACAAGGGAATAACCTGTTAAGGCCCTCACCGCGAACCCGCCGACGGATGGCTACCGAGGCAGCCCCCTCAAGTTTGGAGGCGCGCTGGGACAAACCGCGGCGGGCTTACCCCCTCACGTTCCCTTGGTTAGCCACCGACCAAGCCCTGTTTCGGCAGCCTGGAAACCACTCCAGGGTCTTACAGGACCTCACCGGCTGGAGTCGCCGACGCGCCACTGCGGGGACAGTGGCGTGGCGCCGAAACTGCCCTGGGCCGAAGAGAGGGATTTTCCCACCGCCGGTCTACCTCACGACCAGCCCTTGTGGGATTTCGCCATCCCGCAACAATAAACCTTAAAAGGAACACGATTGCGGGACGCCCAGGGTGCACCGGGCCGAACCCCTTCCGTACCCTGTAGAACACAAGTATTCCAGAGAGCAGGCAAGAGGACGGCCGCACGGGGAGGTATCCCACGCGCACCCCTCGTTGAACGATCCTGGGTCTGCACAAAATCCGTTTTCTTCGCCACCTATTTAACATAGTTATATTATATTCCTTTAATTTAATTAGTAATAAATAATAATAAATCTCCAGGCCAACAAACCAATTATGAAGGCCTTGAGTAAGCGCAGTGAGCGCTTGTGTTTTAGGTTCCACACAATGCACTAAGAGAGAAACCTAATTACATTACAGCTAAACACGAGTCTATTTCGAAAGACCGCTGCTCAACTGAAGACGTTACTGGCTAAAAAACTTGGTATTTAGGTCGTTATTTTAAGTTAACTGTACTATCTTTACGATATAAATCGTTAGAAAAACGTAAAATACCAAAATTACTGAAATAAGCATAAAAAAACTTCCAAAGGAAGTGTTCCAGTGTACTTAGACGAAAGTTCTTTTAAAAATTATTTTCTCTCTGTTTCATTTCGTACAAAAACTGCGAATGAAATATTCATCAGCTGCAGCAAGTTGAATAATTTTATATTTCACTTGTAGGTAATTTATTTTGTAGAAAAGGTAAATTTAAAATGGCGGTTTTCTTTTGCTTATCTCATCAGACATTTGTTATTTACGTTATAAGGATATACAAAAGTTAACGTGCCTATCTAATAATTTGGCATTACCTACTTACTAGTAAGTAATTGACATATAATACAATTACAAAAGTTACAAGATACCTACAATATGTACTTTTGCGCCCTGTATGTTTTTGTATCAAAAGAAACAATCTTCATTTATAAATTTCTAATATAAGTATAGGCAAGTATATCATTTGAAGGGTCCACTGCAATAATGATTAATGTCTAAAATTCACTAACGTTTGGGGGAAACGTGAAAGAGAAATAAAATAGTTGAAACGTTTTAAAAGCTTTATATTTAAAGCATAAAAGTGATTTTAATGTTATGTGCCCACAGTCCGAGCACGAAAATATGACTTGAGTCTGGAAGGAAGCTGTCAATATCTCATTGTTTCTTCTTTAGAATCTATTTAAATAATATAAAACAATAGCTGCCAGTATTCTAGCAATGAGTTTCCTACATAGTGCTTATGCACATTACATCCCACCGCCTACGAAAAAGATTTTGATACTAATCAAAATCAGCATCACTTCCAGGCACATGTCTTCCTAGCCTACCTAAGTTAGGAAGCTCCGAAGTAAAAGTGATTCGACCCAATAGTTGTAGCTAACAACCAGTCAGGTTAAAATGTGGAGTAAACAAATGAAATAAGAAAGATAAATATTTAAACAAGTTAAACTGACCCCTTCATGCAAAAACCTAACAAAAATACATGATGTATGGGTGAATCACAGTATGCTAGTCCAAAATCTTCACAAGAACTTAAAAATAGGAATTTTGAAAATAGACGCAAAAAAAAACTTAAATATTTCAATCACAATCGTAGTGGTTTAATCATCATGCATCTAGGCAGCATCCAGTAATCATAGCTGCTTAGCTGCATTATCAAATTATCTCTATAGATACATCATTGTCCAATGTCATCATCTGAAAATTATCAATGTTACATCTCGCTCGACAAAAGACAAACATAATAATAAAAAATACCACCCAATGACTCGACATAACAAATGAGAAATAATATTATTGAACAACAACTCGATCATCCACATACACAAAATTCATTTAATTAAATTTACCTACTTCATCAAGATTTTAACAATCTAAGAAAATCCTATCTTTAGGGTAGACTGGGTACGGTTGAAACAATTTCACTTATAATGTCCATAGTTTTGCTATTTATAACCCGAGCGATGAAAAAGATATGTTTAATAAAAGAGCATGTTTCTGTCTTCGAATAGGCAATGTGGTTTTAGTTCCAGGTGTGTTATTTTTAATAGTAGAACAAATTAAAAAATAAATCCAATTTGTTTCAACCGTCCCCATACCAGGGGCGGTTGAAACAGTGATTGGGGTCAGTTGAAACACATGCGAATAATACAATATATAATATTACAATATGTTTTATTTATTGTTTATTTTAAATCTAAGAATAATTAAGTAACTCTTTGTCAATAGTAATCAGTCTTTGCTGTTTATTTACTTGTAATGATATTTTTAATCAGGCTTTAATGTTTCTATAGCACACTATTTAAAATCTATGTATATTATCAATCATCTGTTACTATAGATTACTTAACATTGATATAAAATTTAACTAAAAAACCAAACAAAAATCAACTGTCTGTATTTTAAACATAGCAAACTAAACAATAATATTTGAGAAAATACGAAAAGAAAACTCTCTTTGGCTTTCATTAGTCCATCGATCATAAGTCCAATTTAAACATTAATCAGATTCGCAATTCTGACAAATATAGCTAAGACCACTTTCTGTACATTTTTCGTGAGCCCAAAGTTTACAACTGATGCATTAAATCCACTGTTCTCCGGGTCTGCTCTCTAAATATGATGACATACAAACAAGACAGAAGCACTCCTCATCTTCTGATGATACCTCTTCTTGTACATTTTTTTTTCCTTTTATGGTGTTCCTTTTACATTGTCCTTCATTAAATTGCTTCTTTTTTCCTCCTCATATGCGTCTTTGTACTTCGACAAGTCTATTTGTTCTCTAAAAGTCTTTCTTACGCGTATTCTGGGCACCTAAAAAAACCAAGAAAAAATTAATACAATGTTTCAACCGTACCCAAAAAAAATGTTTCAACCGTCCCCAACTCATAATTTTGGTAAAATTCAGTTATAATAATTGTAACAACAATGATACACAAAAACTAGTCACGATGTCATATTCCACGAGCTTTATTACAAACCAATACGCACACTTAATACTCTCACTTAAATAGAAACGACAATAATTGGAAAAATCTCCAAGCAAAAATACTTACTTTTGGTCATTAAAACACAATAGGGCCTTCTAAAAGCTACTGATGCGCGCGGAGAATGACGCAACATTGAGGTTCGTGTTTAGAACGGTCGTCCGCTTCGTTCTCCCCTTGGACCCCTCATCGCCCCACCAACGGTTTGCGAGATATTCGCGTTGTTTCAACCGTCCTTTGTTTCAACCGTACCCAGTCTACCCTACTCAATATGAAGTTTCATAAATTAAATACCTATTTGAATATTGAATCTTTGGGGCAAATAGTGAAAACATTCAAATATTCTCTTATTACATACTTGTGATAACGGTTAATAAAAATCAACAATGATACAACAAACCAATAAATAATCCCTTCACGCTCCCCCTGGAATATATGCAAATCATCTCTAAATAGAATCAAAGATTCCCTTCTCATTATATTTTTGTATTATATTTTTGAAACGTGAAAGAGAAATAAAATAGTTGAAACGTTTTAAAAGCTTTATATTTAAAGCATAAAAGTGATTTTAATGTTATGTGCCCACAGTCCGAGCACGAAAATATGACTTGAGTCTGGAAGGAAGCTGTCAATATCTCATTGTTTCTTCTTTAGAATCTATTTAAATAATATAAAACAATAGCTGCCAGTATTCTAGCAATGAGTTTCCTACATAGTGCTTATGCACATTACAAATTCTAAGTACTAACGATAGGTATGCAGTTAATAATCTCGTTTAGAAACTTAGCAACATCGCCTGTAGTTCTACACGGCTAGAACCGTCAACGTCTAAGGTGATCACGGCAATACATAATGACATTTCACCGTTTCTAAACTTAAAACCCAATTATCACAAATCAATAAACCGACAACATTCATCATTATTGCCGTGGATCCTTCATTTGGTATAAGTAACTTCTAAACAAAATGCACAAGTATATCTACATATACAGAAACATACCGTCTCATCCAGAATAATTTTGATTTCTGTGTTAACAAAGTTCGATTTTGATATTTCAGGCACAAAGTAACCTTATTAAAACTTTTGTTGAATTAATTAATAGTTCTGTTTGACTTCGATTTAACTTTGTTTTGTAAGAAAAATGAGGAACTTGCAATACTATTTAAAATGTTTACACATTTAAGTAGGTAAGTCCTTACTTAATATTTAATTTAGCGACATCGACTTAAATCTAGGTAGAAGAAATTTTAGAAGAACTCTCTTATTAAAACCCTCTTTTTTCGATGGGTAATAAATAAATATTTCTAACTTCTCTCATTTTCTTTAACCTTTGCTTAAACGTTACCTTGGCCAACCTTATTTATCTAATTATAAATAAAAACAAATTGTTACTTTGATAGGTAATGGTTAACCTCTTAATTGGACTATTTACTAGGTACTAAGGAATCGGAAGACCCTTTTAGTCGACATTACAAATTAATACCTACATTTATTGGACACCTACTAATTGCATTTTAGATAAGAAGTCATTTAGGATTACACATTATCACCGTTCATGAAGCTCAATAAATCGTTGTCTTAGATAGTTTAATATAAAATATTTTTGCTTTACACTAGTATCATACATACAGCATGATATTATTTAACTTTAGATGGATTTAGCAGACTAATTTATAAATAAAGTTACGTTCCTACGGTGCGCGAAACCACATTCCGCGCGAAAACAAATTTTCACAGAATATTTACTTGTAAATTACTTTTAAAAATAAATAATTAAATAACAATAAAGTAAATATTAATATCCCATACAACAAACGTAATTTTTAAGCAATTTTTACTTCTTCTTAATAAACAGGTAGAAAATGATAGTACGGAACCATTCGTGTGCGAGTCCGAATCGCACTTGGCCGGTTTTTTTTGCACGCGCCAACCAGCCGCCATACAGCCTATTTCAAAATACTTATACTTTTTGAGATAAAATACAATTATTTTGTAACCAATTACTGTTTATTATCAATAATTTGATAATAATGAATGTTTTTTCTAATATGGACTTAACAAGTTACAACTTTACTTTGTAGGGATCGTTATATTATGCACTAGTGTCTAATATTATTACATAGTACACACAAGTGTGTTATGGGTCGGTTTATGGCCGTCTAAGCGGTGTTTTAAGGCTCACTTTCCGAGCAAGTGTGTTGAAAAAATATTATAAGTATCGTATAAAATAGGATCGAAATTTGAATTTTTACACGATTTTATTATACTTAGATGTTGGTTCATATTACTTCTTATGTACTTACCTAGGGGCCAAAGATATTTTAAATACTGAAAAAGTTTATAATAAGAGATGATAATAAGTTTAAAACCTATTGATATATTACCTACTGCTAGTAATAAATTAATGTTTGTAAATTATTATAGTTTCTCTCGATATTTGGAATGTGTATTATGTAGGTAGGTATATACTTAGTAGGTATTTTATAAAACAAAAGTAAAAATAAATTTTAAATTGATAAAAAAATAAATTAAAAAAATACGAATAAATATCATAGTAGAGCATAGGTACATTATAAATGTAATTTCATTATTTCTTAAATTACTTTAAATCAAATGGGGGTTGGTACCTAAATGGTTTTTTTCATGAAGCCTTTTTTTAAAAAAAGAATTCTTACCCAAGTACCCAAATAGTTTTTTGAAAGCCGTAGTGAGGTATTGTCGAAAAGAAAAATGCGTAGAAAAAATAACGACATGGTGCAAAGAAAAAATAACAAATTCGTTTTGTTACTAGAATGGTACAAAGATTGGGAATACATAAATCGATGCATATGGGTATGTAATAAAATTATTTAAGCTTAATATCAATTATGTTTCGTAAGAAGATAAGTAGGTACCTATATACCTATATACCTACCTACGTGAAATGTTATAAACTGAGTTAATTATTACCTACGTATGTATATAAATTTTTGTAATATTTTTGTATGTTTCTAATTGTTAGAAACCAACTTATGCAGAAAGCTAATGCTCGTATTTCGAAAAGATAATGATGTCTAAAATCAGTAATGAAATAAATTTAAAAGTGTTTTTACACTAAAAAAAAGCTAAAAAACTAGCGATATTTCGATGAAATAATAATTGTTTGAAAGCTTGTCATAGAACATAACGACCTAAGGTACATTACCTAATTAGATTAATAAATCTGAATGACAATTTGAAGTACCACAACATAGAGAATAGGTTTCTTGCGTCACCTGGCGGCTTTAAAGACGAATTAATAATTAAAATGCATAAATGGTGGAAAGTTAGTAAACCCTGCCCTTTAACAAAGTTTTATTTGCTCATAAGAAGTCCCCGCTCCCCTACCTATCGCATTTTCCTATGCTTACTTTTACAAAGCTACTTTTAACCTACGTTGATAGATGGCGCTACTGGTATGGCAAGGAAATATGTATTTATATAAAGTTTACTTGCACAGTGAGGTATCATTTTGGATAAATTTGTAAGAGATGTAGGTATATAACTTAGGAGAATAAGTGAGAAGATAGTGATCTTTTTAGGTCTAACTAAAAGTATGGTTTCAATGTTTACTGAATATTTTGTGTTTTAGTAATTGATCGTAGATTAAAGAGAAAATGTGAAATTAAGAAAAAAAAATTAATTTTCAAAAACCTAGTTAGTACTTACGTATTTAATAAATCTTAATTCGTGTAAACTTCGACGCCACAGTGAGATTCATTAGGAGATGTTAAATAATATTTGAAAAAATTAAAGTACAAACTAACTTTCCATAGACAGACTTATTTTGTACAAAAAAACCGACTTGGTACCTACCTATTTCATTTTTTGGAAAAAAAACTGATTTATCATAGTCTTCTGCATTGCACACGAGATGACGCCAGGCATGCTTTTCATGAAACGAGGTTTGGGGGCCCGGGAACGTTTCATTGATCCGAAGCAATCTCGGCTACAGCGACAGGGAACAACTGAGAAGAGATCCTGGGAGTCTATGGCTGTCTCTTTCCTGCTCTGTATAAAAATCATTTTTGTTGTATTTTTGTAAATAGCTAATAACTTATAACACAAGTTTCGTTTAGTTATTTTAATTAGGGTTACACTTACTTAATAATCTGTTTAGGTTTAAATCAAAATGTATTTCATCTTTGTTATACTTTTTTGACTACGAACATTAAGGTACCTTTGACTCCAATTTTAGGGTTGTATAGGCATACTAATATTTGAACTAATTTACCCTTAATAATAACAATTAATTTAAATAACGTTTAAAAGTGTTAAAGCACTACATTATTCTTTTGTTTCATTCAAATCCGCGGCTATGGTCCCTGTGATTAGTGCAAGAGAGATGGCATTATTTCGCTCTAAAGTGCCGAGCACTGTCAAATGCTCTGTCTTCTTCCCACCTAGTAAGATTTGTACGAGCGCGAGTCGTTAAGCGGCCCCCGCGTGCCTGGCTGATCATTTCATTCGTTGTTGCTTGCACATTCACAATTCACATCGACATCAACTGCTTTCAGTGCCACAGCGCGTTCCACCGCGCTTAATTCACATAACCTAAAAATTGAACAATCCTTTTTGTTATTTTCATATTTAACTTTCTACAGTAACCAAATACTCATGTTTACCTCGAATTTATAAAAGTTTGTGTTGTGAACGCGTTATCCCGACAGGGAGCGGACGTGGAGTGTTTTTGTGTAACCGAAAGTAAATACAAACGGCAAGCTGTGGGGATCCGGGGCATTTTTTTTGCCGCCTCAGGGGATGTACTATCCTGTAAGTATTGTCTAAATGTGTTACTATTGCTTAAGTTCTCCGATATTACCACGACTTTAAAAATAGCATGCATCCGTAAACATGATTGGCGATAACCTTTGTGAGATGGACAACATCGCACAATAGCGCTCAATTTGTTAGCAAGCTCGGATGGGTGGACAGACAAAGCCATGGCGTTACATTCGCATTGCCGTGTGCTATAATTACATACCATTAAATGTGTCAATTGTCATTTACCGAATACTATGGCTTAAGCGTACGTCATTATGAGTTGTAAACAATGTTGAAGCTTCAACTCAGGGTGTAATATGTACCTATACCTGATAAATATATAATGGGCCTGTGTACTTAACTGAATCAAGTTTAGTTTGTAGCAATATGCCAATAATGGCAGATTTCTAGTTTAACAAGTATACATTAGCCTAATGGTTGTGTTCATTACTATTGTAGATAGTACCTTTGTATTTATTTATTTCTTGCCTTTTTGTATCTAGCCTAATTTACAATATCATAATGTAAGTTAGAAGCTATTAGCGGGGTTGGTAAACTTGTTTTATGAGCAACTTCACTTTGTCATATCTACAATGTAGGAACAACAAATAAAAAAATTACCATGTATACTTTGGGATGCAAGATACACAACATGTTTTATGATACATCATTGTCGGAACATTTAAAACATTCATCAATATCACATATGTTAAATGTAGATGTTAAATAAGTAGGAAAAATATTTTAGTATTAACTTTATTGGTAGGTATTGATGGGCTAGTGTAGTTGTTAAACAAATTGCATTAAATGAAAATTTATAAAATTTAAATAACATTTACTTTTTTACGGACCAATAACTCAGTTTCTTGTTATCTTTAAATGTTGGAAATGTGCATGTACAATAAAACTACTCTTCAATCATACTACTCAATAATTGAAAAATATGTCCTGGTCAATTAATATGTTTAATTATTCTTATATAAAATTATATGGCTAAAGTAAAATTTTCTTCTTGTTTAGGTGTTAAATGCATGGCAGTCCACTATAACAAACATATTAATTTTGCTTTAAGTAATATGTTTTTGGAACCAGTTTTAATAGTGCAAATAAATACTTAAAGCATAATACACACAGCACAATTTTACCATTTACTTTAAACCTTTTTACTGTAGGTACAAGTCCTTTGTATAAGTTGCATCTGACAAAAGAATACTTTAAAATAACAACATAATAACAACTTCTTCAATTTTACTTCTATAGTATATTTAGTTTGCCTAAGGAATGTGCTACTATCTATTTAAATTTTAACATTTAATAAAAACTTAGAAAAAGCCTCTCCCAAACATTGCGGCTGACTAGCAACAAAGATAACATAACAATGCTTCTCGTAAACGTGAATGCCGGCGCAGGTTGCGGAGTTTTTACCTGTCCACGCTTTTGAATTTTTAATAAAAAAAAAAGAACTTCTCCCGCCCTTTTCATTTGGCCCGTCCGGATGAGATTACAGCAACTTGTTCATGGTTTCAAGGTGAGCATGCGAAGCCACCGCCGCGGGCCAGAATGGTAATAACAACAAATTATTCACATAGGTTCCTCCCTTTGTGCTCTCGTGGGTTTTGATTTAACTATTATAACGATATACCTAACGTATTTTATTTTGTGATTATCTCGATACCTGAGTCTTGTTTTTATGCAAAGACAAATAAAAATATATTTTTTTGTCATATACACGGTCCCAGAAACAATCTCGATTTTTTTGTGTTGAACTGACGTAACCGTACCTCTTAAAATATTAATTGTTGTTAAAAAAGCAGTAAAAAATTACGATATATTTGATAACTTGAAATCTATTATGTCTAAGTAGAAAAAGAGAAATACCCAGTTAAAGTTAAGAAATTGAAAACCACTAAATTAAAGTTTTCTCGTATTACATAATTATCATCATCATTATCATTATCATTACATAAATCCAAGTCGATAATTCTGTCTGTTTGTGTGTTTGTCCGCTATCTCCTGTTTTGACATCATTTTGGTATTTTTTCATGTAACTGCGCTAAAATTCAACATTTCGGGAATAAGTCGCGCAATATTACACCATTACGAAGCGTGGGGGGTTACCAGTTAACTATAAATCATATATTAACCATTATCCTAGTATCAGTGCAGAAGACAAAACAAGAAGTGAAAATGCAAAGTCCCGTCGTGTCGTTCTTAATGTAATCTCAGGAGTATACTGTCTAACAGCTACTTAAAGACGCAAATTAAATTCATTTCATCAACTTCCCTTTGTTACTTTCTTTGTAAGTACCAAGTTGTATCTTCAGGTCTTACCAAGAATTCTTTGGCAATTAGACTAACGAAGTAGGTACGTCAGGAATTCGCAGAAAACTGTGTCACTTTGTTAGAATAATGGTTCTTCATTTTTCTAGCAGCGCGAGTAAAACGCCTTGCAAAGTGTCGGCAAATAAGTTTCCGAGCGAAATCCGGGAGCGCCATCTTTTCTAGGAGTGCACGGGGCGTGCTGCGATGCCATGTCATAAACGGCTTCCGGCCGGGAAACTGCATCACATCCACGGTGCAACGAGATGAGATGTTGTGCATTATGGACTCTTAATGTCGGCTTTTAATTTCTCTAATGTTCCATACACAATTCTAAGAATACTGTTAAGTGCTTTTTAGTCTTCATTGGTTGGTCGGCACGAGCGTAAATTCGGGACAAACTAATTTAATGTAGCTTTCTAATTTCATCCTTTAATACATACTCGCGTATCCAAGTCCTAAGGCAGTTTTAAATGACTTTTATGAAACAAAGGACATGTAGACGAACGTGTCGTACATTTAAACTAATATGTCTCCTAGCCGAGGCAACGAACTCTCCGGGAGTAAAGAGCTAAGCTAATAAAACTTTTGTCCAGTGAATCATGCGTGACCACGCTATTCATACAGTCAGTCAATGTTCGAAATATTCTGGCTCGGGTACACACTACTCGTTATGTTCAATTACGTTGGTATTGCCATTTTCATATATAAAAGCTTTCGATATGGGTATCCGTTTTTATTTTAAATCCGATAAGCTTGTTATTTTCCTTTTAAAGCCTGCACCGTATAATTAATCCACGGGTTTATGTAACATAATTTTGAGCGGATTGTCTTGTACGTACTACCTACGTATTTCAGTTTAATTTTCTTGTAAGAGCAAAATGTTATTCAGCGTAGGTATCTGTGATACCTTCCTTCCTACACAGGGTAGACGTATGTTTACCTAACACGGCTGCTTCTGGTATTTTATGTAAAACCACGAGTAGGCAGCACGCTCCATCCAACCACCCACTTTGAGTCTTAGATGTAATTAACGTCAACGACTTTAATTTCAGTATAGCTCTTGACAGTAAATGTTTAAGTCATCTTCTAAATTAAGCACCCTTTGAAGATTTGCAGAAAGTAGCAAATTATCTTATTAGCATCTTAATTGCCTTCCTTCTAATTGATCACGAAGGTTTTGTTAATCCGTATCAAAGAAAACGTGTCTTTGTTTAGTACCTAAATAAATAATAATAATAATAATAATAAATCTCCAGACTGACACACCAACTGTGTGGCCCTAAACTAAGCAAAGCTTGTACTATAGGTACCACACAATGGACTAGGGGAGAACCTAGTTACACCCAGACACGAGCCAATATCGAAAAACCATTTTTACGAAATTGGCCCGACCCGGGGATCGAACCCGGAACCACCCGCTTAGCAGTCCGGTATATATACCGCTGCACCACAGAGGTCGTCAATATCAAGGCCATCATTTAAGTAAATGGTACATCAATTACCGAATTATGTAAATTACTAACCTTTAGGTAGCAGGCATATTGTTAAAGTTTTGATTGTTGCGCCTAAGGAAGTCGACGAGTCTGAGTTGGCTTCAAACTTTAATGATAAAATGAAGTTTATTGCAGTTCGGTAAAATCAAGTGTCGAACTTATTAATTTTTGTATTAAAGTAAAATACGGTTATTCTATTTATTGGTTAACTTTGTTGTTTATCAAACGTAAACTTACCCGTCGCGCGATTTTCTTCCGTAGTTTTCTTTTCGAGCAGTAGTCGCTGTGAGCGGAGTTTGCGACTTCATTTCCGTCCACTTATTGTGTTAGACGTTCGTTTCGCCGACTTATTTATTGCTGCCAGGGAAACATCTTTTAACAAACGAATGTAGCTATAGGGTGTATTTTTGTAGGTTATCCAAGTTTTAAAATGAGTGATTGGCATGCAATATCCGTATGGATTGCATATTAGTCTCGGGAAATGTGTACCGAGCTTGCATAACAGTGGGCCGGTGTGTACGGAGAGTGCACTAAATGTAGTCTGAGTATGTCACCTAGTTTCTTGCGTTTAATTTGACTGCGAGCCGCGGCGTGCGGTCCGCCGGTACATGTCGCAGGCACCGCTTGTTGGATACCAATCAACGGCCAAGATAAACACACTGACATCCCATAGTAGGTACTTTTCTATGTGTTAGACATGTTTTACAGTCCAGAACTTTAGATTTAACGGCTGCCTACTAAAGAAATCCTTTTATAACATGGAATTATCCCGTCGGGAACTCTACCGGAAAGTTTCGCCAAATACAGACTACCAGATTAGTCAGATCTGGCAAGATTTCAAAGAGTGTGAATGCCTAAAGAGTTAACGGAACCTTGTGATTTCAGCGTTATCGTCTATCGTGCTGAACGATTAAGTATAAAGTCGGCAGGGTGTGCAATTGTGGGACTCTACCACGATTTTCGCTCAGTAGTAACGTTTTGTGGTTATTCAATTAAGCTTTTGTTCGTAAAGGTGAAGGGTTTAGGGTTTTTAGGTTAGAAATGTCATTTAAATATGATGACTTTGAACTTTGATTATAAGGATGATCATCAACTAGATGTCAGTCACGTTTTGTTAATAGTCTGCTGCTCCTCTAGTCTGTACCTTTATTTAAATACATGTTAGGTTTTGCGCCACTTGTCATTTAAACAAAATGTTTGTGTATTGTTTATCTCAATTTTTGAGACTAATTGGCTAGTTTCCAAATTCAAGCTGTGATATCAGGTTAAATGCCATTACTCTAGACTGTATTTGCTTGAACCTATTACTTATGATTTATGATGCTATTGCAATTTATATCTGCTGTTGTTTTTGGGAGCAGCAGACAATAAAAAAGTTGGTAGTGTCAGTAGGTGGGATTCAGTGACAGATCTGCAAAGCATTCATCAGCGTCTGACGGAGGCTTTGCCAATTCGGCGTATGTTGATAACGGTTGACTGGAGTCAGGCGCTTGACACTTCGCCGGGTGTCAACTTGACGGTTGCTCGTGGCTCACACGTGAGAATTGAAGTTACTTTGATTTTGTTTTAAACGTGGTTTAAACGCATTGACATTAATATATTCTTTGATATCGTTAAAATATTCTTTTTAACATAACATACCTAATGTTTTGCTCCATAGGTATGACTTGATGAGAAGTAAAATAATTAATTTAACTCAATTTCCAATCAAAATGGCAGTTTTGACGCGATCGAACTTTATGGTACCTACTGGGAGTGTGAATTTTTTAACGTTAATAGTTATTGTTTGCATACATGGCTTTAGAATAAAATATTATAGAATAGAGTTTCAAAGATGTTTTTAACAGTATATAGAAGCGACTCATGAATCTCACGATTTAGTGTTTCTTTTTCCCTAAAATGTTACCCTCCTGGATATGAATAGCCGCGTTATTTCTATTAATAGTTTAGTGCAAGGGCGCAGACAGCTGTTTATCGTGGTTTAACGAGGGTACTTACTCGGCTGCTCATTATAAAACTACGTATTTACTCTATATCGAGTCCTGGTACAAAAGCAATGCATTAACTTTACTGTTATATATGAATTTGACAAACGTTAAGAAATGATAAAAGCAGAGAATACGCTGTACGTACTTAGTTAAGTTGAAGTGTATACACGGTAAGGATTGAAATAGGCGTAGTAAGTGAGTGAGCCCGCAATGTAGGGGGCCGGGCTGTCGTGTCTGTAGCCGAGCGTGGTTCTGTACACGAGCTTTGATTGCACCCACACTACCCTCCCGGCCTTTGCCGAGATACCAACTTACTGCAACATACAACTCTCAATAGCCTCAGCTTATGAGCTTTGAACAAGTTATTTCAGCTTTTATTGTATGAAACGCTCCCAATGATGCTATTTCGAAACATGTGGGAGCATTGTTATTTCGCAACAATAATCCCCAATTATTCTGGCTGGTAGGCGTACAGCTTTGTTAAAACAAATATTCGTAACAAGATAACAACAAAAGCTTCGTTTGTAATTGGATTGGCTATCAATCCTTTATGGTACCTGTACATCTTTATTTTATTTTGCAACCAAATGCCAAGTCTTCTAAATATATTATAGAGGTCCGCTTGCGACGACGTTTGAAGGCGAACCGGTTGCACCCAGCCTGTTGGTTTCACACTATGTTGTTCATAGTACAATCAATATGTTTATAGTAAATAAACAGAGCGGCTCAAGTAGAAAGTGGATTGATTGAACAATGTCGAATGTTTATTAGTTGTATCGAGCACGTTGTTTGCAACTTGAACACGTACACACAAGAGCTGGGAGTCCGACTCAACTGTTACTAATTAGTGCTATTACTATACCGTATCAGAGACTCAATCCATTGTTGCAATGAGTTTCAATGGGAGCTCAACTATAAACGAATATTAAACTACGTGTATACCTGCGTTCTACGTATGCTTTGTTATTGACGTTACTAGCACAATTAAATGCAAAATAATTAATTGTAAATTCCAGCGACATTGAATGCAGTTTGAGAATCAAATGCGGGTGCTCTAGTATTTGAAAATGGTAGAATTCCAATCTGGTTGAGATTTAGCAGGATTATAGTTGTAAATTCTAATTTTAGAATCGTAACTATAATAGGTTCGCTTCTGGTATGCATTTATAGTCCAGCCGAGCGGTTCCGAGTGTAATGTAGAAATCATACGGTTCCTTGGTTCAATGGCTACAATAATTGTTAATATTGGATGGAGATTTTTGTAAAATATACGGAAACTTTCTATTTGCATTCCATCTTTTATTGGAATAATAGTTTTTGTCTTGTATGTTATTGATTTAGGTAATTTAACCTCTTGGCGTCCGTAGCGCAAAATATCAAACATCACAAATGTCAAAGACATCAAAATCTCGTTTAATTATCACTAGAACACAGGTTGAGTGAGAGCGAAACTTTAGTTTGATCCGTGTCATCAAAGACTTGGAGGTGGAATTCTACTTTGAACCGCAAGACGTTAGTTAGTTGAGCAAGATCAAGTCTCAATGTTCTTTGTTAAAGCTGCTTTGAAGTAAATCAATAAGAAGGGAAATATAATTTATAAGGTGTTACGCAGGTACTTTACTTTATCATTTGATGGAGAGCTATCGAAATTCAATGTTAAAAATAAAAATATTGTCATTGTAGTACTTATCTTCCAATTTCCAACAAGATAACTAGAGTACGCAGTTATGTTTCTCTTGTTATCTCCACAAAACTCACTCATGCTCGTCACGCGTGTGATAACTATCTGTTTCACCGTTCTATTAACTAGTATTGCTAATTAACTTTGAGTATGTTAATTGCGATCTGCAACCATCATATTTTACGCATGTAGTTCTAAATAGTTGCATTTCGAACGAATCATTTTATATCAAAGCGCTCGGTTGCTGAAAATGTATTGCCTATTCAGGTGAACGAGCGGACTGGTCTTGGTCCGAGTGAGGCGTCTGCAAATATTTGGTAGCTTGCCAGCGCGGCTCACGCTGCCGACTACCGTCACTGTTCGATAACTCCCAAACGCAATATTCCTGCTGGAAGTGCTGCTCTTATCTCTACCCACTACCCACTATCACCATGACAAATACCCAAACATTTTGGCACACTTACGTAAAACAGCATACATATTTGTATGAATACCACTGGAATTACGAACTAATTCGGCTATAGATTTTATTATGCTAATCCGGAGCTTTCACTGTCAATTTGTATAATCCCGTGCCTACCTTAATTTAGGCTGTATAATCTATGAAAACGTGTTTAGGTGTAAAAGGGATAATCCAGTTAACAGAAGTGTGTTTGTTTCAGGTGAGTAACGGCAATGTCGTCGACACAGGAACACCGACCCTGCTGGTACATATATTTTTAATACATTTTGCATGTTCCAAGGTGTCATTTTATATTTCATTATAACCAATTTAAACTCTTATTTCAAAATACTTGGCAAATTGCCATGCCTTTTTTAAGTTAAAGGATTCTTATTTGATAGCCGTCAAAAACGATTTCAATGTAAAAACTGTAGTTTAGTGTAAGCGAAATATGGAACACACACTTTATTCATTTTGGCTGTAAATACTGACATTAACATGTCATGGACCACCGACTTGCAGATTGTTCTTAGCTTGTGACATTTTTGGGTCTTAACCGAGTTAAGGATAAGCTTCATCAAAGTGACTCCTACTTTGTTATGAGTAATTGTGGGGCCAAAACGAACCCTCATTCTTTAATGATGGATGAGGATTAGGCCCTTTTCCTTTTTTCGTGACCACTTTTTGCGTATTCCGCTCGAAGGCCACCAGAATAGCACCTAATTGTAACCGTGAGCACGTATTCCACTGGTTCTCCTACTTGATTTGGACTGTCAAAAGCTTTATTATACTATTATAGGGTAAGGTTGTATTTCCTTTGCTGGCAGGTTAGAGAATTCACCACAATGTTAAACAGACAAAACGATAAAGCATCTACCTACTTTATTGTACAATGAAGACTGTTTCATAATGCTACATTACCTTTTTCATGAACTCCCACAACTTGGGTAAAGTTCTAAATAAATTAGGGAATTTGTTTTCGAACTGTGTGGGAGGAAAAAATAAGAACAGAAAACCTTCTTCTAATTAAATACATTCCTGGTATTTTGGCAAATCGTTGTATTACAACTGTTAAGTTATTTCTTTTAACGAGGTTATTAATAAAATGGTAACATTAAAATGGCCACGAAGAGCTACCTCGAATAGACTTGTACGTTTTATAACCGCCTATTAAACGTCTTCGTCGACGCGCTTGTCGCGGCCTGGATACCATCATCCAATATCATACATACATTCGTTATTTTATATTGCAACATTTTTCTTTTCCATCTCAGTTACACGTGAAGGGCACATTCCTCCTTTTTCACCTTTTAGAAATTTTATAACTGAACGTTACGAGATATCACGATAAAATATTTACATGTTGATGTGTAGGTGTGAGGGTATGCGTCGAATTGTAACGTTTCAGACGAAAATAAACATTCGTTTGCCTTTAATCTGATATTTTTGTGTTTACAATTAAAACCTGCGTAGGTAATATCCAATTAAGCCTCGTCTGCTTGTATTTTATGTTTTCGATGTTGTTTTGGCTCTCGCTTTCCTAATTACAGTCGTTCGGCGGTAATGGAATTGGATCAACATCCACTTATCAGTGCGATATCAAAAGTAAATCGACGTTATAGTCACCTTTGAGAGTTGTGTATCGAAGTGGCTGGCGGGGTGCCAGAGGTGGAGTATTATTAGCTAGCCGACAAGCAACGTCCGAGTTAATCAAGCTCAAATAAGATCAATATTTCCCGTAGGTGATCGTCTCAGGGCTGGGACGCTGTCGCACAGGATTACCGACGGGAACGGACGACGAAGGCCACGCGCTGCTTGCAGCAACGGCAATCTGTTAACCTAATTACTTTAAATTAATCCCGACTGAAATACATAAATTGGAAAGACGTGTAGAATGTTTGCGTACCACAAATACTCGTAAGTGAGGTCGAGCATTACGCGGTTTTTATTGATTCAAAATGAAAGCTAACTAATAAAACTCGATGTTTACGGTTTTGTGTACAGCACTGGGAGCTGGTAGTTCTTCCATCTCAGACAGACACATGTGGCAAAACTATTGTTGTCGAAAAAACGCCTTACTTAATTTATATACCGAGAATGATATGGGCAGCAGATGTTCATTTCTGTTTGATTATAGTGTACGATGTTACGGATAGGCACTAAATATGAGTTGATCCCAGTTTTACTTTCTTTGCGTGTTCAATAGCGTGTATTTTTGCATGCCAACACGAGAAATCATCTTGACTACAACGTAGTAATGACATGATAAAGGCATAATTTTACAAATTGCTGCATAATATAATTTGAAAAGTGCGCCTCTGATATTTGCATCTAATTCTGTATCGGTCTGGTTGCGATTGTGCCGAGTGGGCAATGAATCAATACTATAGAGATCAGGTATTGGAGAAGAAAAAATAACGTAGTTAATTAACTGGCTCGGCGACCCGTTAAATAAGGCTCGGGTCGGTGCAGCGAGATTGCCTCGGTGAGCAGCGCGGGCGGCTCGTGGCTCGTGTGACTGATGCGAGGCACCCCCGCTCTCCTGCACACTCCACTCTACACATTATAAATGCTCCAATGCTTGCACTCTATTTACAGGACACATTAAACAGAAAATCATTCACTTACTGAAAATTGAGAATAGGTAAATGTTTACATTTTGACGCGCCACTTTGAAAATAACGCGCATTACTGGTTTAAAAACCGTTTACCAAAGCTCTTTTGTTTGTAGAACGGTTCGGTACCAAAATACAATTTCCACGGCTGTTTACCATCCGTTAGCTCTTTGTTTCCATACATCATGAGTTGCTAAAATGCGTGTGTGAGACGTTTTAATGTCTATATATAACATAATGCAGAAACACGGCGGCCATATTCTCTTGCCGCGTAAGGAATTCGGGTCGTAAGGGAGCCGTTTATATGTAGCAACATGTACGCACCACGCGTTACCGCGGCTATTTGCAGCCCTTGCGCGTCTCTGCTGCTTAAAGCACTTCATACCTACCGGATATGGATATGAATATGACAACTTTGCATTGCATTAACACATGAACAAACACAAATAAGCTTTTAGAATACCGAATAGTAGAGTAGAGATACTTAATTTTTTAGTAATAATAAAAAATTAAGTATCTCTACATCTTTTTTAAATAAACACGCGACAACCGCTAATACTTTCTTTAGGTAATATTAAATTATATGATTCGGGATTATACCTATTGAACTAGCGACCCGCCCACGCTTCGCAATGGTGTAATTTTGGCCGACTTGCTCACGAAACATTGATTTTTGGCTAACTTAAAAAAACTTTTTCCGATTGTTCGTTATTTACAAATTTAAATGAAAAATACCTAAAGGATGGTGAAAACCGCATTAAAATCTCTCAACTGGTTTAGGAGTAATCGGCCATAGTTGCCATGATGTTAGCGGCCAAACATACAGACAGAATTAGCCACTTGGATTTATACTATGTACCTAATGATGATGATATCTACTTGTCCGACGATCATACTTTAAATGCTTTTACATTCGATTCATTTTGTTTGATCGAGCATTTGACAATAAGGACCCTGTCAGTGCCTTACCTTCAGGTTATTGTCTAATAAAAAGAAAATACGTTTTCGCTGCACGATAAAAGGTTTTTTGTATCGTTCCATACATTTTTGCTTGAATTTCGCAAACTCAGCTCCACGTTACGCGGTATGAAAATTGAGCTGTCAGCTTGTTGGTAGCTGAACGATTTATAATAATTAAGTTGTGTGCCTGCCTCGTTTTTCAAACCGCCTACAACCTCGAGTTAATAAAACAAACGTAAGCCGTAGCTACAAATAAATATTTTATTATAATTATTGAAGCAAGCTGTTGCTACCAACGTAGTCTACCTCTGACCTTTCTGACTGTGAATATTTGTAATTTGTATTCCCGTGCTGCCTGTTATAACTGTACGTGGAAAAGGGTTAACTACACTTTAGAGCACATGAATGGTGGTTGGACAGGCCCAGCCAACGACTTGACTCACGGCCAGGAGAAGACGAACGACAGTTTCAGATAAAAACGTATGTTTATCGGCCTTATTGCTGGCCTTCTCTCATAAGGGTAGTAACACAACTACTTCTTGACATTGTTTATGTTAGAACTAGTTAAAAGGCTTACTAGTTTTTACGTGCTACAAAACTCGCGATAAAACCTGCAATAGAATGATCTCACCGCAGAGTGCAAAAGAACAAATGAGTGTCGTAGTTGTCATACATACATACATACGTAGAGACAAACATTATGCCCGCGGCGGGAACTCGGTCCCGCATCTGTAATCAGCGGCAGGACTCATGATTAGCATACATGATTAAACGATAAACCACACACACTTTTAAATTGTATTGTAAGAGACTATCTGGACGTTGTAAATGTTTCTTATTAAAAATATCGGTAAAAGTATCAGGCGCGTTCTTTATGAACCAGTTGCCCAGTTACAAGTTCGGCAAACTATTTCTATTCGTACAATTATAAGACTAGTTCAGTGCAAGTACATATTTACAAGTGCTGTATCGGTTTATTTATAATACTTTGACCGGTTTTTGTATTGCTTAATAGTAAGCACGTTGCTTTGCAACATTCGTTTGGGAAAGAGAAACCTAATATTCTAAAAAAAATACTTTTAAACACAGAAAATTTAGTCATATCACATTATCTCTTTTGTTGTTGACATTAAGGTATATTATTCCAGTAAAACAGATACATAAAGAGCACAATGTAAATTTCTAATATAACGCTTTAAGAGCTTCTTTACTCTGTAATACTTGTATTAAAAGGGGATTTCTTTGTCAGTGCTACTACCAAGAAGAAGACTCTGCGTTACTGTATTGTAATATTCGCTAAAGTAGAACAGCGTTCGAAAGTTAATGTTTTTTCAGAATTTAATATTCGTCAAATAAATTACCGAAGAAATTTCTTTAAAAGCTCTCGAAACGTTTCGGAACGAAATTATAGGAATTTGCGGATTACGTCGATTGACACATTTGGGTTTAAGATAGGTACGTACTTTGCGCGTCAAATTCTGCCAAATATTGATTCGAGTAAATTGTGAAGCGAGGCGGCGCGCGGGCGAGATGCGAGGGTGTGTGGATCGGATGCGGCCCTTCGCGCGATCGCTCCCCGGGACTATTTGTGATCATCAACATCCATGCATAAATTACGATCTCTTTTCCTAAGCTGTGATTACTCACAAAACATATGCCTGTCTATACACACATACGTCAACACCTATACGTACGCAAGTTACGCAACTACCGTTTAATATTGTCAATTTATCCTTGAATATCAATACAGATGGTAGCGCAGGCGAGTCGAGTCGAGTAACATAATGTGCGACATGTAACGCGGTCGCTCGCAATGCCCGGAAGAGACCTATTCCATCTATTTACGAGTACATTGTGTGCTCGCCCGAACGCCTTTGTCAAGCTCGCAATTCAAGTGTAACACCCTTAGTCTAAGCGCGACCTTCTACATACTTAAAACTACTTACTTTTTATGTATCTTGCCTGATGCTTACAACAAAATATGTAAAGTACATTACCGTTGGCCATTACGAGTGTATGTCTGGTAGGAGCATGATGAGCTCAGTTAATCATGCGGGTGGACGGCAACTCGAAACGACTTTACCATAGTTGTTGACCCGAAATAAATGCTAATGTAAACCAAACCAAGCTGGAAACTCCTCTGAAGGTACTATCTGCCTGCATATACTCATACAATTTGAATTTGCTAGCTAGACAATTCGGGTTGGTCAGCAACGCTGGAAAGATTTAACAGACGTAAAGTTTGTGAGCTATGAATGTGAGAAAATTTAAGTAGTTCTATACCTAAAGTTAAAAGTGCTAAAAAAATAAGCTTAGACAAGATCATCCATATGCATGCGATGATATCGGCACGGGGGTTGGGTGTCGGAGAGCTGATGCTGCGCGCTTCGCTAAGCACTGTAAATACTCTCCCGGTCACGTACCGTAGCTGCAAACCGTTGAATAATCATTGCAGAAATAATATTCTACACGAAAAAACTGAAACTGGAGCTCTCCGTGCTTGAGTAGGCGAATCCGACCTCAGCGTAAATCCCGCAGCCTAAATTGTTGAGAAATTAAATAACGTTTTTGGAGCGAGCGTGGTAGGTATCACTTTCGCGAGTAGTAAGCGTGGAAAAGTTTTATTCGTTGGGGTTTTCATTTCTGGATTCCAAGTATGTTTCGTATTACAAAAAATGGATATCGAATTCAATAAAGATTCAGTAGGAGTAAGATTAAAACTTGACCTTTGTTTGTATTAGGCGAGGTTGCCGGGACGTGGGTGTTTGATAGGGGGTAGGTTTAGTTTTATTGTGTTGTGTTTGTGTTTACAATCCCGGCATCTGTCAGTCGGGAGCCGGGGGCGGGGAGGGCGACGACTTGAGGGGTCCACGTATACGTGAGGGTGTACCTTGCTATTTAAATTGCAACTACTACCTACGTTATCACTGAAGTAACCAAATATGTCGTTCGTCGTGAAAAACTCCGAACTATACATCATTTCAACAAATAAATAATGTTGATTAATTCATTCATTTAACTGTAAATTAGTACTATTAACTCTCATTGACCGACCTCAAACATTTAATTTGGAGATGCATAACTCTAGATTATTAATGTATTTCAAAATAGTCGTTGAACTTGTAAACTACATTATCAACGGTAAACAGTCATTGGCGTTTATCTAAAATAAATAAACTTGGGACAGATAAAGAGGTCCTCAATATGACCTCTTCTATCACTCTAGTATGCTTCATCAATATCATAGTTTGATTTCGTATTTCGTTATTTTATATAAGAAGGTACTTATTTATATCACCCGGCAACTTACGTAAAATAATAACGACAGACGTTTATTATCTCAGACACGTTGCCCAATATTGTCTCATAAACACCCTGAGAAATGTTAAAGACTTATAAAAAGGCAACGTGAAACTCCTTTGTGCAAAGTTTTCTTTACTTCAAATAGCTCGGTCAGTTTCAAAGCGTCGCTATTTTGTGTTTGACGGTGAAATATGGCGAATAAGTGCGTCATCCATTTTAAAAGTCATGTGCTTTAGGACGCTTTCTCACTATCGATCTAATCCAATTTCTTTTATATTTAATACTGAGTGTTTGTCGTAGTTCCTTGATAATGTAAAACCTATTGATTACGCAAATGTATACATGACTTATTTGTAAGTATGAGTATGAGTGTTAACAATATCCTATTAATTTAATTTGTTAGGTGAACATTTTTAGTACTTAAGTATAGTAGTCGTTAAGACCGGGTCAGTCAGAACGTTTAAATGATAATTCGCATATTCAATCTCTGGCCGCACTTAATTTGCGGTTTCACTGCAAATCATGTGGTTACAGTAGCAGCATACTCCACTCTAGTGGAATGTATGTGATTTATGTATCACAGGCGACTCGCTCTAACTTCGTACAGGTGCTTTAATTATAAACAAAGTATTTTTATTAAATTTCTTTATTTGCGACGGAAGGTATCTCGACATGTTGGCACCAATTCGGAAGTTAACTTTGCTAACCGCATCGAAATCCGTAGCTAGCTTTAACAAGTAACACGCGTTGTAATAAACTACTTCTTTGCTCATCCTACTAATATTATAAACGTGAAAGTTTGTGAGTATGGATGGATGTATGTATGGATGTTTGTTACTCTTTCACGTAAAACTACTGGACGGATTTGGATGAAACTCGCAGTAATATAGGTTATACATCAGAATAACATATAGGGTACTTTTTACCGCCGGAAAACTTCTCATTCCCACGGGAAACCGACTTCCACGCGTACGGAGTCGCGGGCGGCCACTAGTTAGAAATAATACTATGTCTCAACCGCATATGTCCTAACTAATAAAATAAAATAAGTAAATAAACCTTTAAATGACAATAAACCCGGGATAGGAAAAATCTTGTTTTGGATTCGAACACGGGCGTACCTACATCACTTTAAGCCCATTACTCTGATTTGAGAGATTTCCGCTGTGGTTGTCTTTATATAAATATTGCTTGCGGCTCTACAATTCACGTTGTGAGTGCGCGATGTTTTCTTACAAAACTTTACTCTTTTCAAAAACTTTTCTGACTTTTCCATCTAGGCTCATTCTTTAACTTTTCTCATTACTGAAAATTCTTTTCAACGGTCGTGGTTGCTGTTGCGTTAGATCGTTTGGCAAAGCTTATTTTTAAATATTTTCTACCAAGTATGCTCATTTACATAAATGTTCGATTTCTTTCTGGAAAATTCAAAGTTAATCGAAACCAACAAGTGTGAGAGAGAGAAATCGGCAAAATTCCTTTATTTTGATCACCGAAGCTAGATTAATTATTGGAAAAGGTCCTTTATGCGCCAGTGTCCGGGCGGCAATTGAACGTTATGATGTAATGAAACCCGCTAAGTCCCTCCGCCTGCGGCAATCAACGCCTGTCCCATCGTGCTCAATTATATTTAATTGTTCTTGATATTATATGTGTTTACCGTGGAATCAGACGGCGCTTCCCTCACCTTGTAATCGGATTACGTGTTTTTGTCCTCTGCCTTTCCTGTTTTGAAATTCATGAATTTCCTGTACCTGACCTTAGGAACTGCAAACTTTGAAAGTAGAACGGCTTCCTAAAGCTTGCCAAATATTTAGTTTGTGTTGTGTTTAAGTTCTTAAGATTTGTTAAGGAAGTTAACGCCTTGAACAAATAATATCTACATCATCCTGAGGCTATAAATTATCTACCGGGAACTCTCATGTATTATGGCGGCCCTTTTCACGGCGCTTAGAGCTCGTTTACTCGTAGAGGAAATAACCCGTTTAGCTGCCTACGCTACAGACATCCTTACATTATTCTTGAAGACCGTTTAGCACTAATATGCTATTATAAATTTTCCAACACCATAATTTTATTTGTTTTTCGCATGTCAGTCGTTCTTCATTTCCTTTCTCTGTGAATGAGTTTAATGCATGAATGAATGTTCATTGACTGTATTTTGCTCGGCTTGTGTTATGACTCGGGCTGATATTGTATGAAATAAATTTATCGTAACGACATTTCTGGGGTGCAATGTCTTCTGATTGAATTCTGATGAGCTGCCGTTTTATTAAGTAACTGCGGTATCCTCAATGGTGGTCTATGTCTGGTAAAGCGAGACGAGCAGCATGCGCGCTATAAACGTATGTTTGTTTATGTGACCGCCGGATGTACTGCACCACATGCTAATGGTCATTGTGACTCTTCAGTTACACATGTCTAAATACAACAAGCTTAACATAAAAAAACTGTAAACTTGCACCTTCGTCAATCTATAAAGAAGCTACATTAAAATTTAATTCTCTTAGAACTTAACCTTTGTATTATTCATGATTAGAATATTAAATGAACAGTCTTTATTATTACCAACACGTGTCCAGTCTTACGCGAAGTAGCGGTTCGGGTGACTGCTATTGTTCAACTTAATTGAAACTGCAACATAAAAGCCTTATTAACACAAATCGCATCCCCCCAGCAAGTTGTCGCCGCGGACAATTAGTGTTCCGCAAAGAACTCTAGTTCTACAGAAACCGGGGCGCCACTCCGTCTTGTAGCCTGAAGCACCTACCAGTTTTGTTCTAAAATTAAACCCCGAGCAAATCCCCGGCGAGCATTTTGTACATGAATTACACCCTGTGAATTATTGTTCATTAGATTAATCAACATATTTATGGCTGTCATAAGAATTTTAACGGTCTGCATGAAGCATTGTACTTGACGCTAGTTAATAGCCTGATTATCATTTCCTTTATTTTGGGACGTTCTTAAAACAAACTTAAAGAATTTGGCACGTAAGGTAAAAGCACCCGAAAGACTTACGTGCCTATCCGGATTAAACGAACATTTAAAAGGATTTCCAAATCGTAAAATAACACCTGGTGCTCCTTCTTCCAGACACGCTGGGACGCTTCCCGGGGATTCCGAGTCTGCAAAGAAGCGCCTGTCAAAACAATGTTTCAATCTTTTTTGTACCAAGTTTATTAAGCTTTTTGGCGTGCTAACATACTTTTAGGGAATTAAAATACCATGTAACATTAATCAGAAACGGTTTCTTAGGAAAGACAAATAATATCTTATTAATGGTATCGCAAAGAATCCATTTTCTCAATCACAATTAAATGATTATCAACCCTTTGTTTCGAAATTCTAACTTTCAATTGAATGGTTTTTGGGAAATATTAACGAGTTTTGATTGTACGTCTTCGTTTGTTTCGCTTTTAAAAAACCTAATTCGCATTAGTAATTAACTTATGAGCATACCATTAACGGAAACGATGAAAGCGTCCGACAATTAGTACAAGGCAGAATGTTCAAGCCTGGGTTAAGTTTAATTTGGGGAAAAGGAAAGTCATGTGAATAGGGCTTAGATGTATTATTCCGTTTTATTTACCACTGTGGGAATCAAAATGTGTTAGTTACTAATGCACGTTCCTGAGATTTGTAAGGAAAGAATAGCTGCCGGGAGACCCACTAGAATACCTCAACATGATTAATGCGTTCTGCGGACCCTCATTCTTACAAGAATGTATTGCTGTATAGGTACTCAACCGTCTCGGTCTCATTTAATTTGAAAAGGGTATCGCGATATTTTTCACTGACGCACCTTTTGTAATAAATACAATAAGCGAGAAAATTGAGCTTTTCACGTCATATTGTGTTTGTATTTATTTTCTTCTACTCATTGAATTGGAAACGATCGATGCCAATGAATCGCCTATTTACAAAATGTTTTTGGAAATCGCTTGTCACGCCATTGGTGGAAATAAATAGATTCGTTGTGTCCGGCTGATTATCAGTAGGGAAGAGCGGCAGTGTAAGCTCGTTGGGCAGGCACCCGTATAATCTTTGTTCAGTCGCCGATGAGCAGTAAAAGCCACGTTAAGCTCGCTATCTCCGCGCGATGGTCGCCCCGAACTCCGTGGTAAACAAACATGGCCACTGAGTCATTTGTCTATATTCACTGTGAGATATATTGCGGATTTATTTATAAACCAACTGTAACATAGACGCGGGTCTGGATTCAGCGCAGGATAAGTGCGTAAGAAGGAATGTTGGATGAACCAATAGACAGTGTATCGTTGAAATTATACGCACGCAACCAATGGCGTTTCGCCTGCAGGGCAATTTGCTCAATGAGAGCTTCCTAATTCAGCTGCTTCCGCTGCCTCGTGCTCCCTTGCATGAACGACACAACATATTTAAATAAACATTTATTGTGATACTTTCCTAGACATACTAAGAATACTAATATCACTTGGCAGATTTGTGAGAACTTGAATTAATTTCAAAACTTGATTGTTCATAATACTTGTTCGGGATTGGCAAATTATGACAGGTTGCCGCCAGGGATTTTCAGAGATTGAGTACCTGTAAACTTGTTAATTGTTCGTAAGTTTAACGTTATGAAATTGTTCTGAAATTGTTTGATACTAAGATTGGAAAGATAAACATATTATCACATCAGGGTTTCAAAGAATAGCCAATTTAATTTCTGTTTTGTATTTCGATCCGTGATGTTAGCATGTCCGATTTTAAGTCCCAAGCAAATAGCTATCAGCATCGAAACGAGTTCGAATGGATTCGAGCAAAACTCCCCAATTTAATTTTGTCCCCATTGGAGCACTTTGGAAACGAAAATAAAATAAAAGGGTTGCGCACTCGATGAGACTGCGACCAAAATGTTACTGCCCCAATGAATTGTGAAACGTTAAAAGTATTTAAGAAACATTTCAGAACGTTTCCGTTCAACGTTCGATTTCGAGCCCTTTTCATTGCTTTCTGACGATGAAGTAGTCGTTATAAGAGCAAATAAAACATGAACAGGTAGCGAGAGTAAGCACGTCCACTTTGAAAGTTACTTCGAGAAAACGGAAGCCAAATTAAAGAGCTTTCCGAGAAAATTGATTTCCCTGCAACTAAATTAAGACTTGGAAGAAATAGCGAAACAATTAGTCACATTAATAATTTTGTTGAAATAATAAGCTGTCAGAAACATAAATTACGCTCATGGCTATTAATTTACGTTTAAAATTAAAGGTTAAATAAGCAATATGGGATCATTAAAATATTTTGATTTGAATGCTTTGATTATACGGTGCAGATATAGCTAATCGTGTGAATGAATTATAGTTGGGCGCGATATGAAGCGTGCTGGGTCGCGGTAAACGAGCGAGTGCGGTGTACGACCGACGCGGGTTTTGGCACTAACCTCGTGTCAATATTTCGATTCGCAGCCTAGAAACGTCAACTTTATAAATGGGGATATTTATTACCCCAGAATTAGTATACCTCGAGTCCCTGACACAGGAATGCTTAGAATATTTGATTTATGCTGGAACACTGTAATAGTACACATGCAATATGTCCTGAATTAGAAAAGCAGGGTTAGGTTCGTTCTGTTGTTTGATTGTGTTTATTAATAAGTACCTACATACGAAACGCTTGCAAAAGTTATAGATAGATTATCTAAGAAGTGTAGAAGGGTGTACGATACGAATTCCTAAGCTTGTATTGTTGTGTTCCAGCACATGGTTGGGGCAGGCATGGCAGGGCCGTTCCCCGCTGCGGCGGCGGCGGCGGCGGCTCAGTTCGCGGCCGCCAACGGGGAGGCGCTGGGCGTGAAGCCCGACGGCGGCCCCGCGGCGCCCCCGCAGCCGCCGCTCGTCAAGAGCGAAGGACCGCCCCCGCCCGCGCCGCTGCCACCCGCCACCTTCTCGCCACAACCGACACAGACGCACCAACAGAACTCAATAGAAAATCAGAATAATGGATCAGTAAGTGATTTACATATTAAAATATAGACATTAGAGACCCTTTTTCGAATAGCGAATACTGTAGATGTAGTTCGTATCAGTTGCAAACCGGCCCTGCTATGATGTCAGAAGTAAAAAATAAGTGGCAAATTGACTTTATTAATGTTCACTACAAAATTAGTCTTATGCTCAGTAAAGGCAAAAATAAACAAATCATTTTATACATCGTTCTTTAATTAATTCGACCTAGAAGTAACTCTTGTTTTCTTTGCTGGTTATGTCTACCGCTCTTGTTAAATAATTAATGAGCAAGTCTCCATCAGATCTCATTTGACTGGCAGCTTGACATTGTGAAGTACATTTGGCTCCTCAAATGTAGAATTCATACCTAATCAATCGACATGACGAGGGCCCGACAACCCTTATTTTCATTTAGTCTAACTCCGACCGTGCCCTCTTCATGTCCGACCAATCAACAATACGTTGGAGATGAGAGTAAAATCGATAAAACTCTTGTTTACCATGTTTTATTTCGGTTTTATTTGGCAGTAAAATATTTATAAAGAATCACAAAGCTGGCATTACTGTTTCACGTGGACATGGCTTAAAATAATATCAAAATGAACGATTAATTATTTTTATTAATATTTTCAATTCGCTGTCCATGATCAATCAAACAGAATCACTGAACTGAAAGAATTATTGAATGATGTAATTAAATCGATGGAAATTGTTCATGCTCGTGCATTTCAAACTATGCTAATTCGAGCTACCAAATGTTAACTAAAGGGCAAACTTCGCGGGTTCAGGTCCTGATTCCAATGCGAATTTCAATATAAAATTAATTTAGACCGCTATTACAGCTATTACTGGAAACCTTTGTCAAGAAGCCACGAAAATAAATTATGGTTGCTACTTTAAACTTTGAACTAAGGTTCGTGGAAATCAGGAAAAGTTGTCGAGCTTTAAATTATGAGGCAAAATGCGCCTGTTATGTAAAACAGCATCTAGTTTCCTCTAAATAGTATATAATGTAGTCGCCATTCACATATTCTTGTTCCTTACATTTAATATTTTTTCACACTTTACTGTCCATTATTGAAAGGCATCATTCGAATGTGTGACCATATAGTCAAAAAATATATTTGCATATGATCTATCAAACATATATTTCAATATAAGAGTTTAATAAAACCTTGTCTAAAATTATTGCGATTCATCGACGAAATTTTACAGAATCACGGTACGAAGACGGTACTTTTAGAACTTTTCAGAGGCTGACAAAATTGTGATGTAGCGTCGACGATATTTCAATGAAATTTTGCCTCACTATGAATACCAAAGCGGCGACACGTCACTGATTTTCGATTGATGTATCTTCAAGGAAACGCGGTTTCGACGATAAATCCTCTCCATAATTTGCACCTATATGTGAATATCGGAAAATATTCGCCAATTTATTGAGTTGTTATTTTAATAATAAACTTGTTTGTATTAAAATTACTGGTTTTGCTAGTGTTCCAATCTTTAAAGATAATAAAAGGAAATTTCTATGTTGTTGAAAGAAAAATATAGATTGAAGATTGTTTTTGTTGTTGCTCGATACTGTAAATATCTTTTGATGATTGCGCAAATGTCTGAAAATAAGTAAGATATATCATTTGTTTGTGTATGATATATATCCGTAAGAATACAATTCGATCCACGTGTGTCGTTTACTGAATTATTTGGTCGTAAAGGTTGAATAAAGTAATCAAAAAACGGACGTGGCGACTTTTTGCGTATCATTATACGACCTTTGCCCGTCAAACCGAGTATTGGTAAAATGGAGGTGAGGGTAGGAGTTTTTAAGTCTAGAAGACTTACGCCAGATATTTTAAATCAATGTTAGGGGATTGTTACAATGTTGACACCTTTAAGAATATAAATAATTATCCAAGAAGGCAGGTAGTAAAGAAGTAACTTTTTGATAATGTGTCAGTCTGTCTTGTTCATTCTCTCTCTTGAAATTTATATATTTTGTTTGACGAATGCTTTGATTATTGCCGAATAGCGCTATAAACAATGTTGTATGACGACTTTCTTTTATGCTATTCATAATTATAAAGTAGACTAGACGCTTCGCAATGGTTTCATTTTAGCCAAATTGTTAACGAATCATTGACTTTTGGCAAACATGATAAAACAGTTTCTTAATGTACACTACTTGGTTTCGGCGAAGTTAGAAAACATATAAAAACAAATAGCGACTAAGTAAAGTAAGTAATGACGACCTCTGTGATGCAGCGGTATATATATATATCCCTGGGTCGGGCCAATTTCGTCAAAATGGTTTTTTTATAACTAAGTCTGGGTGTAACTAGGTTCTCCCCTAGTCCATTGTGTGGTACCTATAGTACAAGCTTTGCTTAGTTTAGGGCCACACAGTTGATGTGTCAGTCTGGTGATTTATTTATTAACTATTATTTAATGTTGATAATGACGACAAATAAGAGAAGCCACGAGCCCTATAGCATACGTTTCGCTTGTAGCAGAGCGAGGGCGAGTCGCCGGAGGAGAGCCCGCCGGTGAGCGCGGCGGCGGTGGCGGCGCAGCAGGCGGCCGCGGTGGCGGTGGCCCAGCAGGCGGCCGCCGCGCACGCCGCCGCCGCCGCCGTCAGCGCCGCCGTGGCCGCGGGCGCCGCGCCGCCCAGCGCGCAGGACAAGATCAGCGTGCCCGTCTCACAGGTACACCAACTACTACAATTTGTGTTAACATCACCAATCACACCTGAGGAATAGGCTTTCCCATAAAGCAAAGGTCCAGTCCAATGATGCAATTGCCTTTAAAATCTAAGGCTACTTAGTAAACAACGTCTAAATTGAAGGTTCCAAATTATGGTAGGAGTCGCAGTAAGTACATATGGAGCTGAGTAGGTATATGTAGTAGAGCACATATTAAAAATCCAGTTTCGACTTCTTGCACTAGAGGCAAGAGTCGCCGTGAGTAATTGGTTTCCGCTGTTTGAAAAGACCGTGTGATTGGCTAACGCCACTCGGAAAATGTGTTTCACGTGCAATCATTTTGGCTTTAACTTTCAAATATGTATTTTAAATAACTAACTCTAACCATGTGGTCCTCGTATGTGCTCCGTATGGACTTTACTAAAGCCATTATAAGACTTTTAGCTGTAAATAATATAAATAAGACGGACCGTTTGCATTGCCTGCCTGCCTTATTTAACATTTAAATATACAATTAAATGTTTCTGCCTGTGAAAACTGTAAACTATGATGTTTGTTTAAAACATAGTTGCAGATTCAAGGAACTTCACAATTAACTGTAATCAGACATCATAAAATAAAAGGCCTTTTACAAATCCATAGCAATGTTGCAGCTCTGCTACTTATCACTTTTCATAAGGAATCTTATAATGTTTAAAATGATTAAATCTTACAAGTATAGGTAATTGATAACAACAGTAGTATCATTATGTACTCAACGCTGCTAGAATTAAAAAGCGGCTGTCCTAAATTGAATCCATTTAGTTAGATAGCAGTAGATACACCTGTTATACTAACTTATACGTGATAGGAGGGAGGTATTTTAATCCATTTCATCACCTAAAACTGCAAACTTATCTTCGACCTATAACAATATTATAAACTCCGCTGGGCCACACAGTTGACTAGGCGTTGACTGATCATATTTTTATAACTTTATCTCAAAGAGTTAGAGAGAGCAAGTGCGTCTTAGATCCGATGCAATCATATCGTCGTTGCATGTCATGGCACATCGCATTAACTAAATGGCCGTTGAAGCACGCGCTGGGCAGCCAGTCAGAGCCTAAATCATGAAAATATTTTTTCTTCCAATATTGTGTTACAGATTCTAGCAAAAAAGAAACAAATGTTGTTGCCATTTTTATTAAGTATCTTTTTATAAATAAAGTAAATCTTTAATATTCCTGTTAACACATCTAGATTTCCCTGATTCACATCAATACAATTGCATGTTGTGATATAGGTGGTTTTTCAATTGTGACTATTCCCTCAGGGCCCTCTACGGCTTTTGCTGTTCTGTTTTTGATATTTTTTGAAATTGTATGGGTATATTCTGAGTTGTGTAAAAATTCAGTAGTGCAAATAAGATCCGTTGAACTCTTGCAGCATCATTATTTTTTAAAGCCATACTACAAGATGTAATAACTGATTAGGTAGTGCAAGTTTCAAATAGGTATGCAGTGAACAGAAGTGAAGCACGCTTGTAGTGCGGCAGATTAATATTATTTTGCTCAGGCGGTGAGTTGTTACAGGTAAAACCACATGCAATGGAGGTGGTATTGGTAATTCATTGTTAGGAGTAGCACTGCGAGCCAAAAACCTTCTAGCACTCGTCCAACAAGTATAACATGCATAATACAACACACTACCACGCTGAAACATAAATATAAATAACTAATCTTCAACCAAAAAATATGTTAAATATGGGTCAATAGTTATTAATTCAACTTACTAGGTGATTATGCTATGATAAAATAACTGGTAATATTGGATCATCATTTTTAAGAGTTTAGTGCCGAGGTCTTGTTACAAACCATTGAGCGGCGACTCAATCTTTCATTTTCAGCTGCTTCTGTAACTAATAATCTATATCATGCTTGACATATATTTCCATACAAAGGAAGCAGGAACAATAACAGACGACTGATTGCTATACTGCAGTTGATGCAAAGCATTTTTAAGGAAAAGTCAAAAAAAAATAACGTGCAAAATAAAGCTTGTAATTGAAATCGTATTTATCGTCCGTGAGAGTAAGCGAATAATAGCTGTAATTATCACAAATCACAGAAAAATCGCACAATAACAACATCGAAAGCAAACGCAACGAGGAGACTTCAATGACAGACAGATGCCAGTTTTGGTGACACGAAGGGCTTGAAAAAGGATTATATTTCAACAAAACGATTCGATTATGAACATCGTTTGTCTTGTTATCGATTTGATACGTTTTATAGGCAAAATATGTGATATACTTAGAATATATTTCTAGAACACCCTAAAAACTGCAGATAAACTCACGGCAGATTATAAACATGCTGAAAAATATCTCCAGTTGGGTAAAAGCTGCTGGAGAAAATTAAAAAAAAACGTAAGCCAATGCAAATACCAGTCGCTGTTTTAGATAGTCCCAGAACAAGTTCAAATGAATGAAGAGCATTACTGCGTTGGCTTGATCACTTTGCTCTTTAACGTGCGAGTCAACGACTGTACAAAAACCTTTGTATCTCCTTGAAGATAATTCTTAGCTAAACGAAATATATTATATTTGCCCATAATATTAAAATTAGGTAACTTTAAAATTGGAAATCGATTTCACTATTGATATCGGTTTGTTCATAGATACCCATCACTAAGGCAACGGAAATAAATAATGACGCATAAAATCAACACAATAATTAATTATAAACCTTTATTAGCTCAAAATATTCCTGAAGTTCCTTGAAGTTCAACATATTTTTTTAATTTATTATTTTAATTATAGATTTTTGTGCACAAACGGTTTAACAGGGCAATGCTGGGCACTTTTGGCCCAGAATATTTATAAAAATAACAAAATTGTTGTTCTATTTGTTTCTCTGAAGATAAAACAGAATCTAAAATTTATTGATAAAAATTTACGTCTTAAAGCGAATATCATAAAAACATTTTTGTTTTTAAATAAGATGACGGTATAACGAAGCGGGAGTAAGCATTTGATTGAAAACGATTACAGACAATCGATAAAATAAAATGTGCCCTCTTCGTACCCGATGTTATTTGCTCAAAATCAATTATATTCTAAAGCCTTTTATTTAACTGAACTATAACAAATATTTATTTATCTGGATAGTATCGATCCATACGTTCATATTTTTTTTAAGCATAGTTATAAATAAAATAAATTATTATTCCAGGGATCCCAGCCAAAACGCCTCCACGTGTCCAACATACCCTTCAGATTTAGAGATCCGGACCTCAGAAACATGTTTGGGGTACGTACTCATACATACAGCATTCTAGCACCCTCTGCATGCAACGACCTGTACCATGTGTTAATTTGTACGTTTTTCTTTCAGCAATTTGGCACAATTCTTGATGTAGAAATAATCTTCAACGAGCGCGGTTCCAAGGTGAGTTGGCTGTCCCGTGCGGTCTCAGTGGCGGCCCAGCGAGATCCACTGTATGTTGATCTCGCTGACGGCCGCCTTATTCGTAAATACAGATTCAATTGTATCAGAAAGCAATTAAAACAATAACTATGTACATTATTTTGACAAGTTCAATCACTTACGATTAGCAATATTTATGATTTTGTTTTTTTTCTGTTATTTATTTTAAGCGGATAACTTTAATTGACAATTAATATTGTTTTAATTACTCTCTCCCCATTTATTTACTGAACGCAAACGATAGTAATGACCTTATATTTTAAACCAATGAAGCAGATAAAGATACAACAAAGTAAGAAATATTACCGGAGTTTGCGTTCGCAATGAAAAGTGAAATTATATTCTGCACTTCATAGCTATTGCCACTTTTAGAAAATATAGCGTAATTTAATTTTAAGTGTATTTTACATGTTTACGAAATGCAATAGCTAGGGAGCCCACCAACGATGTAATCCTAATGGCCGCCCAAATGATAATTGTTAATTAAATACTTCTGTCTACTTAGTTCATGCGATGTACTCATTAATTTTATTTTTAACTTATTGATAAAGTATAAAGGAAATGGGCTTAGTTCGAATAACAACATCTAATATTTGCGTGAATAAAACCCTTCTTTCTATATCACGGTTTTAATGTTTGGTGCAGTTTCTCTAATTGCATTGTAAAATATCATTCAATAATATCTACTGTTTACAATATTATATATCTAAAAAATACATGAACTATTTATTTATTATGTACTTTGTTGCACTTGTGACATATTTTGTTTGTTCGTATTAGACATTTATTGCACTTTTGAATGTTGTAAATAGTTACTTATAGTTGAGTGATGCAATTAAAATAAGTCACAGGTGTGGCCATTGATTAATGATTAATGAATTGACTTGATAATATAATGATACTCAAAAAACAACTCACTGTAAATGTCAATCCCGAGAGAATACGAACCAAAGAGATATCGATTTGATTTTTTAATGATTGATTGGATTGACTGCTTTTTCGTGTTTATTGCTTTCCTTGTGTCAGTTTGGTGACCGCCCCTAAAGTAGTCCATGCTCGCTCATGTCTAAAAGTACTTTAAACTCTTTTGAAATAATAGCTCCGAATTATTTTTCTTCAAAGCCTCACATTGGGATGTGCAGTTTTAGAGAATGATGCATCGTCACTATAACAGCTGAATTTCTAAGTCATATTTCGAGACAGCTCTATTATTCATCACTAATAGGGTTGTTGTTCGTCTGAACTGCACGCGCTTCCTTCATAAGTAGAATGTATGTAATAATTATTTTTATTTTCTATAATTATATTCTTACTAAATGGGTTTGTCTTCGTACTCTTTCATATTTACCTACATCCTTGTGGCGTGTCTCGTGTGTGTAGTTTGGATGAATCGTGAGACTTAATAGTATTCTAGTGTCTTAATATGTCTATCCCTAATTATTTTTTTAATTTTACTAGTTACTTCAGCTTCCTAACTGGGAAATGTAAGCCTGTTGGCATGTTTATCTGACGTGAATGTCGCCACAGTAACTGTGCGAGCGTCCCGCCGTCTCTTATCGTTTGGCTTCTCTAATTTTGTTGATTCGTCCCCAGTATTGGATCTATTGGAATCACCAATCATCCACCTCGATCCCTTAATCAAGTCGACGATGACGTCGCTCCATCAATATACAGTCCCCGTTGCCTCGTTGGTGACTCATTTGGTCCTGTCAAATCGCCCAGTAATACCAATGATAATAATAGGGCTGTCGAAGCTTTTATAATTGTTTCGTGCAATCAGCAACTTGTCCGCCACTCTCTCACTTCTCGTATCTTCTATCCACTTGAATGTGTGCTGCGCTAGCTGCTTTTTGTTAATGGGTTATCACCGTGTATTTGACAGTAGTACAATTTGCCTCAGCACAGTCCAGTAACGACTTTTGGTGATCTTGCGGCTCATGTACCTTACTATGAATGCAACTTTATATTGATGATGTTTTGTATGTTCACTATAAATATTGATAAAAATATTATTTTTAAGATATAGATTACTATTTCGCTTTTTTAATGTTTTAAACATTTTTAGCACTGTACAGTACATTGCACTATGTTTATGAGACCGGTAATTGCAAATGATTGTTTTAGTTGGTTAGATCAAACTGTTCGGGTGAACTATTAGAATTGTTACAAATCTTAATTGTTGATTCTACGTCTGCATCATAGGCGTTCTCTAGACGTGTTCCTGTCATAGTGAAACTGTTATAGCTGGAGTGCTAAAGTTTAGATTGTTGCATGAGCACAGTGATTTTCTATATGAACAAATAGCAGCTACCATCCAACATTATTTTGATGGACTTATTGTCACCACGTTAGCTTCAGTCGAGCCAGTCGGAAGAAATCCTTACGACTCCGTTCACAGATAGATACATCTCCAAATAGAGAAATCTTTCTAGGTCGAGTGACATTTTACTTTAATCCAAACGCTTATGTGTACCCATTCGGCTAGAATACGCTCAAAGTATCAACGTTAATCAATAATACTCTCTCGATATTTCACTAGAGTCTATATTTAAAACGATAAATAAATTATGCAATGCATAAATGTTAATTTTTGTTGCACGTTGTTTTTTGAGCGACGCTGTTTTTAATGCATGTTTTGTCTGTCTTGCATGCAGGGATTCGGTTTTGTAACATTCGCAAATAGTGGTGATGCGGAGCGAGCACGAGAGCGTCTTCACGGCACCGTGGTTGAGGGCAGAAAGATAGAGGTGTGCATGATCGAACATACCATCCGTAGCACTCGTAACTTTAACTTCCCGCTCCACGCCACCTGCGCTCGTCTGCTCTGTAGTTACTGTCATGCTACCGCGGCCGAACATACCACTAAGTACCTACCCCCACGACGAGACAAACCTTATTTATTTTATCCCTTTACTCTCTAGACGGTCATTTAAAATGCCGATCGAAAGAGAGAGTGTCTCACAGAGAATGTAGAACGATCCGTACCGACGATGCGCAGAGGTAAGCCGCAACACACATAGACCCACAGTTATTCCCGATCAGTATAAAGTAAATTTTGTTTTATTCAGAGCACTAACAAAGACGTACGACGAATCAGTTCCATTTATAAAGTTCTGTTACTTGTGATCCCCATTCAATAAAGTTTCCCGCCTCTATAAGTAACACACAAACACTCCACATACGATCCTTTCCTATCTAAAACTTCTAACTTTCAACCAAATGTCTCTTCATAGATTATTTTAAACTTTAATTGTCGTTTCAATAATTGTTTACTTTCTTCATAAACTTTTATTCAATGAAGAGACACTTGGCACAATATTGGCTGACTTTGTAAAGTTTTTGAAAATAAATCAATGTTTTGTTATTCAAAAACACTAAATTGGAAACTAACGGGTTCAATTCCCGTTTTGCATAACAAGTATTTAACTTTCATTCAACTTTCTCTTTTCAGTTTGTTTCATAATAGTAAAGTTTTACTTAGATTTTGAACTTCAGTTTTTGAGTAAGTCAGCCAATTTCGATATTTGTTTGAAGGAGAATTAACGACATGACTTGTACTCTCACGTTAGGTCAATAACGCTACAGCGAGGGTGCAGACTAAGAAACCTCAGGCAGTGCCGAACGGTGAGTAATATAACCTTAAATATTAATATCTTTTTTACATATCCGAATATGTGTATGACTATAAAACCTACGAAATCCTCATGTCCTTGTCTTTATTTGAATACGAGTGATTTTTGATTGCATTTTGAGATGTTGTCTGTTTGGCCGCCCAGTGTTACTGGCTAGAAGCGGATCGGTCCCCGCGCTGGGTGAGCGCAGTTCTCAGTGTGTTGTCGATGTTCTGTCTGTCTGTATGCCGTAGAGCATGCATAGACTCTACCGGAGACATCGTTACGCTACTGTCCCAAAAGACACTAAATCTCCTTTGCAAACAATCATACACTTTGATTGAGTATAAGAAATGAGAATTTAAAAAAAAATTAACCAAAAGGTACTCATAAGTGTTTCCGTTGCAACATATACAAACTGCTGTAGAGCGAACTCTTTCTTTCTCGAACAAAGTAAATCAAAACAAGACTAAATTGACTAATTGGTTTAAATTGCTGTGATCAGTACGATTGTCTCCGGCGGTAATGATTAGCTTGAACGATACATCTCCGTCTTACAGAAAGACACCTACAATTAGTTAGCTAGACCCTAGATGTCAAGACACTATCCTTCCTTACATTTACTCTAAGAACGTGTGTTTCTTTCTGACGATGCGCTGGAATGAATGCAACCGCCAACTTGCACTGAATATTTCAATTTCGTAGTCGAGAATGTTCTAGGTTACTATCTGTTTGTATAGAATTAATATTTACGCGTAATATATTTTACATAACTGTACATTGTTGTTTCAGTGTGCGTCCAATGGCCGGAAGGTAAGATAAAAATCATTATTTAATTGAATGAAATTTCTTTAAGACAGCTTCCGCGTTACATTACTATAACATCATTCGAGCATGAACTTTCTTTACTTAATGTGGTGGGATCTGGTTGATTAGCTCTTTGCTCGAACAACTTGTATGTCACCGATTGAATTACAGCATTTGTATAATTTACAAGCGGCCATGCTTCTTTAGAGCAGAAAGTCAACGGCTAAATTTTAAAGACGTTTGACCAACATTGTGGCTGTAACGTGGCATGGCCTGAGTATCCCTGGTATAATTGTGAATAATCTTTGATACAGTATTATTTTAGCATTGTTAATTATATTGAGCATTTTAGTGCATATGATAGTAACATAGATTGATCGTTTATTGTGATTAATGGTTGAGCAGTTTTGTAATAGCTTCGATACTTTCTAACTGGGTCGGAATGTAACCACCGAGGTTCGCTTACTACTCGACAACTGAAATTAGTTCGAAAGGGGAGAAATTCCTACTAGACCACGAATTGGTAAGGTCAGGATTAATTGTGGGGAAAATATATATAAAGCTAAATGAATTTTAGACTCATAAAAAAATGATGAAAATTATACATTTGTATAAGAGTTTATTTACTATTAAGAAGTAAGTTTAGCCAGAATTAACACTTCCCCACGAGTGTTGTTGAGATTGCAGCTAGCCACAGCCGCCCGCACACACGTAGTCTGCGCACGAGTTCATTAGATCTTACAGTGGCGTAACAAGATTTTAATGCAAAAATTACATTTGAATAATAACAAAAAATGCGAAGGTTGTTTTCCGAAAAGAATCCATTAAGTTAATTTAAATAAATAAAGAGCAAAAGAAAATAAGAAAAGTGAAGACAAATCATTGACATGATGTCTATGTATGAGATTTATTTTTGCGTTGTTTTCGTTTCGTGCAAATCAAAAAGAAACAAAAATATCTTTACTTGTTAATAACTCAAGTTAAATCTTCCACGTAAATGACGCATAATAGCGTTTTGTGTTTTCTTTTTCGTTTTATCAAAAATATGAAAATCTTCCTTGTCTGTACGGTTCATAATAACTGACTAAGTAGTAGTAGTAGAGAGTTTTTACGAAACTTTTTTTACGCCACTGTTCGACTAGACATGTGTACACCGTGCACAAATAGGTTTACCTAACGGAGATCCCGGAAACCTTACGCTCACGCGGGGCTTCAGCCTAGACTCCGTTAGTAATCCGTACATCCGGCAAGCCTCGCTGCCGCCACCGTGGCGTGTACTATCAGTTTGCACATGCGTGGTATTGTACACTAGCGCCGCCGCTGGAGCCCGTGTTGAGTGGTGTGTGTGCAGGGCTGCGCGTGGGGGGCGTGTCGTGGCCGTGGCTGGGCGTGGGGGGCGCGGGGGGCGCGGCGCCCGTGCTGCTGGCGCCGCGCGCGCAGCGACGCAGGTAACGCATGACTGTACAGTGTTGTTGCATGCAGGCCGCCGCCGCCCGCCGCCGCCGACCCTGCAGCACGCCTTCCCGCACCACCTGCACGCCTACGCCCCGTGAGTACCGCACCCGACCCGACCCCGACCGACCCCGGACCGGCTGCACGGCCGGCACGAGCCAGCAACACACTACACACATCTACTGACAAACCACACGCCTAACATCATACGAACATAAACACTTGCATTCATCCAGCCAAGGACCTATTCGCGTAAAGAACACATGCAATCCATTCAATGGAAATTATATTTCGTTATTGATAGTTTTCTTACGCGAATTGGCTCAAACACACTGATCATTACAGAACATACACAGAACACTCAGAAGCTCTTTCTTCAAAAATTTACACTACACTAAGAAGTTATGATCAATACACTGCACATGTGCTAAACCCACACTTTTAACAATAGACACTTACTAGTACACCCCTATTAGTACTCAATTTTGAAGTTAAGTTGATATAAATAAGACATTTTAAAACTTAGGCATTGCAAGCTTATATCATTGACATCAAACAACGGACTAGGTGAACTTAGAACCGAGCTCATTTTGAATAAATCAGGACATCGATCCTGGGACCTTCTGTTTAATAGCATTAAAATCTTTGTTTTTCTAAATAATGTAGGAACATGATTTAAATGCCAATTTGAATAAAATAGTTCCCGAGGATAACTCAGTTAAAAACACTTAAGACATTCTCTTACTCTTAAAACTGGATTGTGTCAACGGTCACATGTGCAAGGCACGTTTTAGTTAACATCAGTTTTAATAAGAGTGTTGTCATTACATTAAAGACTCAACAAGACAATAAAGATTCTGTTATTTAAATTCAAGAACACAGTTTCTAAATCAATAAGACAGCACATACCACAAGACATAACCCACAGTACTCCGACAGACCCCCCCCGCCCCCTGGCCCCGCGCCACTGACCCGCCCCCCCCCCCCCGCTCCTACCCGCACCCCCCTCCCATCCCTCGCACCGCTCTTCTTCACTCTGGTATGAATTAACATTTTTTTTCTCGCTCACACCAGCACAGCGCTATTGTAGCACACTAAATAGAATGTGTAACTAACTTAATGTTGACTAATTCTAAGTTTAGTTTTTTTTTTGAGTTGTGCAGGCACGAATTAGATGTGCAACATTTTTTTGGTACTTAACGTAGTTTGTTGTTTAGACTTTCTTTATTTCTGTACTCTTCCTTTCTCTTTCGCATTGTGTAGTGGATCACTTTTCCTAACATTTAAATACAACTCTAATGTAGAATAATTTATAGTTTACCCTCTTTCATAGGTAAAGGTCTTAAATATTTTCTTTTTAGCTGTTTCGTGTAAGTAAACTTCCATGTACAACACAATGCGTGTCAGTAGCATAGCCCCATTAATTTGTAGCCAAGTGTAGTATACATTTAAGCGCTGTTTTAATATTTTAAATATTCAGTTGAAGTAAATAAAATAGTGATATCAAAGATGTATTTAATGTTATACAGTTATTATTATATGTGCCCTTTGTTTCCGCAGTGTATATTACGACCCCTTCCTAGCCGCGGCAGCGACGGCTGATTCAAACTACAGACTGCAGGTAAATTGAGTTCCTTATCAATTCATTTTCAACCTCGCTTCATGTACCAATATCCATGTCAAATGTACTGTCAGTTTCTCTTGAGAGTTCTAGAAGCAAGACGATTCAATGAATGAGTGGTGACACGTGTATGTTGTTGCAGGCCGCGAAGCCGGCAGCCGAGGTAAAAGGCTTTGTATAGATCGATTGCCAATTTTCTTATTTGTACCGTATCTATCGCTTCCTGATACATGTTCCACCACGCTAGTTATACGTATGAGAGCCGTGGAGTGAGTGCTGGGATTTTGTTTTTGCTCCTTTGTTTACATTAGTATGGTCGTGGTATCCACGTAGGGCAGGGTGCACTGTGGCTGCGCCGGCGCTTGTAGTCGTCGGCCACCGACGCTCCGTAGAACATGAGCCCACAAACGTTGCCACTTTACTACTAACACACACAGTAACGCCTAGCTAATAGCTCCTCAGTATTTTTTTTTACTTATATTCATATTATTTTTAATAGTTTGTTTTCATATCCATCATAATTGGTTACCATAGTGCATGTCGTATTCACGTAACATATGCAGTTCTCATTCTAATATTTGCGGGGACCACAGTTTTACAGGAACGCTGCATGCATATGTAAGTAATAAATGAACTAATGTCGCGATATTTTTCTACACTTGTAAAGTTTGACAGTTTTTGTGCAACTATAACACTTTACTAACAATGTTTTATATCTAAACACAACTACATGGTTTTTACAAACGACGACGTAAATAAGTATTCAATTCTAATAAATTCGCAAAGTGCCTTTGTGGGCTCATTGTTCATTTTATTCAAGTAACTCATTCAAGGATATGAATGTTTCATTTATTTAAACGACTCCATAGACATACTCATTGTGCATTTTAAGAAAACAATACACACTCGACAGTATTGCAGGTATATTAACAAATTTCAGCTAAAACTGGATTAACAAATCGACATCTGTTTCCGATTGAATTGTCTTATACAAACTTTAATTTTATAAAATTGTTACTTTATTATTGTCTCATGCCAGGGTTGAAAGGTCTGAATTAATTAATTATATTTAACAAAATAATAGATATAGTACTATTGTCCGGCCACCGAGAGAATGCGTTCCTGACACATTGTGTTTGACATAACGAGGTAACTTTGAAAGGTCGTCTACGAAAACAAACAAAAAAAAAATCGTCTATTTTGACCCTACAAACAAATAATAAGCAATAAAATGATATTAAAACACACTGATTTTAAATTTTATAACTGATGGCTTACTGTAAGGGTAATAATTACTGATAAAATATGTATTTTTAAAAATGTAAACAACATCATATTTTCGTAGGGATGTGCTAAAAATATCAGTCAATTTTAAAGTTATCAATCAATTTCTAATAAAAAAGCAGAATTAGTAGCTTGGTTATAAAAACATGATATCGACGTAAATATGGATATGCTTGAAGCATAACTGTTGCGGTTAGTGAAAGAAAATAAATCGGCAAATGTTCGATATGAAATAGATGAATTGGCTCTGCAGTACGGTCATCGGGTGCTGAGACTTATACCATATTATTGCCAATACAATGCTTTTGAGTTTCGTTTGTAAAAAGGCAGCAGGTGGATTTTCTTGCTAGTTCTTTTCGACCTTGGGCTTAGCTTCAAAATTAACGTTATACAAGTATCTATACTAATATTATAAAGCTGAAGAGTTTGTTTGTTTGTTTGTTTGAACGCACTAATCTCAGGAACTACTGGTTCGAATTTAAAAATTCTTTTTGTGTTGGATAGACCATTTATCGAGGCAGGCTTTAGGCTATAAAACATCACGCTGCAACAATTAGGAGCGAAGAAATAATGAAAAATGGGAAAAAAAACGGGGAAAATTATTCATCCTTGAGGGCTTCCGTTGCGTGCGCTGCGAAAGCGGTTCTAGGAACCAAAAATATATGTATGAAAGAATAAAGGGACCTTTTTACCGCGGGAAAACTTCGCATTCCCACGGGAAACCGACTTCTACGCGAACGGAGTCGCGAGCGGCCACTAGTCTTTAATCTAATTATTTACGTTCCTACAATAAAACAATACTGTTTCGATTTTGTTTTTTGTCATTTTACCTAGATTTTAACTCGTAACAACATAAAACTATTTTTATATTATAAATAAAATATAAATAAGATAAGCAAGTTTTTTTTCTGTTGATTGAAAAATGATTTATCAATGTTGTTTTTTACCCCAACACTAATGGCATGTGTCACAAGCGCAATCTCTCGGTGGCCAGACTATAACTTTACATATGAGTAACGTGACGTTTTCAGTCAATGTCTTTTTTATGGGCGAACTTTAGCTAATGATTTCCACAAATCCCGTCTGGATAATTTTGACAAATCGGCTCGTGTTTACACGCGCACATTTCCAATCAACCACGACCAACATGGTTTCGAGTGTATCGCTGCGGTGTTCGTATTGAGTACGGTTAGTGATGCTGACGTAGTGGGGCTTGCAGGCGGCCGCGGCGGCTGCGGCGGCGGCGGCGCCGCTGCTGAAGTCCCCGCTGACGACGGCGCAGCAGGCGGCGGCGGCGGCGGCGGCGGCCAACTACGGAGCCGCCGCGCGCGCCGCCGCCGCCGCCAGCGCGCAGCCCGCGCCCGCCGCGCTGGCGCCGCTCGCTGCCACGTTAGTACCCTACTTCATTATCATTATCATCATCATTACATAGTATAAATCCAAGTCGCTAATTTTGTCTGTTTGTATGTTTGGCTTCTAACTCCTCCTAAACCAGTTGAGGGATTTTAAAACGGTTTCCACCATCCTTTAGGTATTTTTTTTCATTTAAATTTGTAAATAAAGAACAATCGGAAAAGTTTTTTTAAGTTAGCCAAAAATCAATGTTTCGTGGGCAAGTCGGCCAAAATTACACCATTGCGAAGCGTGGGCGGGTCGCTAGTATCTAATAATCCTACTAATATTATAAATGTGAAAGTTTTTGAGTATGTGACGATGTATAGATGTTTGTTACTCTTTCAAGTAAAAACTACTGGACGGATTTTGATGAAACTTTACAGTAATATAGGTTATATAGCAGAATAACACATAGGATACTTTTTAAACTTCTAATTCCCACGGGAAACCGACTTCCACGCGAACGGAGTCGCGGACGGCCACTAGTATATAATAATATCGTATATCTTAACTTCACTCTTTTTCAAGTGTTTATTAAAGATACAAATTGATTGCAATTAGTTTAGTTTCCCCTTTTTAATTCGAGCTGCAGGCTCTTTGAAGAAATTCGACCAAAATGGTATCAAACTAACGCATGTTGTGTAATACAAGCAAATTTTCATATTTAATTTCGAAATATAATTTTTCATCTATATTTTCAGGTATGGCAGGGAATATGCGGATCCTTACCTAGGACATGGCATTGGTCCTGTTACGGGCTACGGGGTACGTTCACAAATTATGATATTATCTTATTAATGTTCAATTTTACATAATTTTATGCTAACAAGTAACATTGATGTTCGCAGACGGCAGTATACAGAAGTGGATACAACAGATTCGCGCCGTACTAAGCCAGTGGAACAAACCATCTCGAATACGAACCTACCTACGTCACCTCTACTTTGGCATGACAATGAACTCTCTTTGTTAACGTACAAACATATTTTCATAATTTAAGTATTCAGTAATTAGTGCTAGCCGATTACTGTTTCAGTAAGCTTGGGTAGCCATAGGTCATGGTACTAACAAGTATACTAAACTTAATAATACGCTCAATTGTTGATTTTGAGCGTAATATTACACTAGAGTTGAAGGTTCGCTTCGAGAAGTTACTGTTTGTGATTAGTTACTTCTCGAAGCCAACACAGAAACTTGTAAAACCAAAGTCATTAAAATTTCTAACGGGGAATAGTTAAGGTTACGTGTACATTTATTTGTAAAATGCATATACAAGTGCGAGCAGCTAAAACGTAAGTGCATTCATTCTATTTAGATATAAAGATTAACACGTGATTGGGTGTGCAAGCCTAAATCTAGAGTACGATGTTGTCTAGTATAGACTTACACTACAATTGGTCGACAATAGATTTTTTCATGTAACAATATTTAGTGAGCTTTGCACTTGCATATCATAGAAAAAAATGTAAATATTGAATATTCTTATGGGAGAGTTTTCGTTGATTTGAGATATAAGATTTTAACGCTGAATCAAATCCGAAAGTTGCCCTTTCACTGTTAGAAGTCGTAATCATAGCTTTATAATACGTACATTTTAAATTACCTATTTTTACTAAATATTTCTTAGTTTACCGGTTTTACCTTCGTTTTACCGTAATAGATTATAGTCCGATCAATGCAAGTTTTAATATAGAACTAGGTAGAGATATTACGTCTCGGTGCAACTCAACACGGTGCCATTGCTTTTGGTTGTTATTTTATAAATCTAATTATTACTTCAGATCGTTCGTTACCTCCTAAACAATATTTTCGAATATTTTTAATAGTTTCTAGGATACCTAGTAGTATACTCGTGTTGCGTTAGTCTACTCGCATCGGTAATTGCTATAAGTCGCTTTCTTTTAACGCATCGTTTGTTACTCTATGACGTGGTCGTATTTCCACAAGCTCTCAAATTAATTATTGGCTAGCTCTGTAAAAATCGCTTTTGAATAATAACGACAAATTATGTTTTCCGGATTAGTATTAAATATTGGATCGCTAGATAGTATGTGTAATATTTTACAAGAACGTAGAGGTAACGCTTTAGCTGTAGTGTTAAGGAAGAACGGAACTCCATCGAGTTCTGACATATCATGTAAACTCTCCTTGTAATGTGTTGAACACGGATGGTGTCATGTCTACTACTTGTGTTGGAGGACTTTCGTTTTACGAAACAACACGCGTACGGGTCCAACCCTTTCTTTAGACGTCGTTAACTTTAGATCTAACGTTTGCATTAGGATTGTAAAGTATTTTAACATCTGTGAATTCGCTCAACGTTTATACCAAAGCACAAAAACCCATCGATTCACCTGTATTAAAAGCATTTCATTAATTCATTCTCAGTAGATTTCATAGTCTTTCACCTGAAAAACTCCAAAAATCTATGGGAAATACATAGATACCTTATTTCGGTATAAGTATTTACATTAACTTTTTTCTCTACGAACATATCTATTTGCTATTTAGAATAGTTTTTAAAATAATTCGATGATAACCTAGATCTGATGTAGCTTATGTTTATTTGTCTGTAATTCAATATCGATTTTTATATATCGTTTTACTTACAATTTTGGTAATCACACGAAGATGAAATGTTACTTGTGCGAAGTTGTTTCTATTTAAAGTGTTATATCCGTCAGTTATTAATGCATTCAATAGCACTCAGCCCGTAGTCGCAGCAATGATATCAGATGGCAACAGTTCCATGACATTGTGGTTATGATATATTTCTAGTCCATTCGCGCACAATCTATATTTTAAAATCAAGGTGCTTCGTTCGTAATGTTTTCATGTGATATACGGATTGAACAAATCTGAACTTGAATTTCGGTTCTTTATCTCTAGGAGTTATTCGTTAAGCTACCCTTTTGTGTCATATTGCTGAATAGTTTTACACTCACCTGTAAGTGCCACTGGCTTGTAGTGAATAAGTTAATTATAATTATATTTTCTTGTTAGTAACAGGATAGCGTAGTCAGGTTGCAGCTTCGAACAACATTTGTGCTTTACAGCTAAATAAATACTCATTTGAGAATGCGTAATTTTAAGCAAATCTTTAGTTATGTAGTTGATTATACAATAGGTATTTGTTTAGTTTTTTTTAATGCAATTTTCGTGGTTAAGTACAGAGAAAAAAGTACATGTGATTTCTATTTGAGGAATTTATATTTTTTTAAGGATGAAATTATCAAAAATGGTTAATGAGGTCACAACATTTACACGTGATTTTAGTTACGAATGTAATTTTATGAACACCTGCAATTTTGATTGAGAATTAGGCGGCATTTAGATACACGCACTGAGGCCCTTACCGGTACTTTGACACTGTTTGAGTGTTCGAAGCATTTTAATTTTACTATTTTATACTACTTCGGTCCACCGTATATCTAAATTCGACCTAATAACTTGATTTTTCTACAATCTTATATGATTTTATATTATGTGCATTGTTTTAAAACTTTTTAGATGATTTTATTGAATGTTTTATGACAAATCACAAGAAAAAGAATGAATTAACAGAATAGAAGTAAGCGAAATTGTTACTTGGAGAATAATCAGAATTTAAATGACATATCTGATACAATGGTTAGTGTGCTACAATAAGATTTTGTGGAATAAATCATCAAGAACAATGTATTATAAATATAATCACTATAATAGGAATATGTATTTTGTAACGCGATTTGTTTCTCGGTTTTTAATGAGATGTTGAATTAAATTTTCATACTGTTCCAATTTCTTTACGCTGTGCACAAATTATGATATCGATGGCTTTGTAATCATTAGAACTATAAAATTGTTATATTGTGCATAATAGGAAGTCATATCAGTAGTGTTGTTTGTGAGCGCCGGCGGCTGGCGCCCGGACTGTTTCTTCCGTGAGTGGATTGCAAATCTTTACATCTCCGTGTTGCAACATTCAGTAGTAACGTCCGTGACGTCAGCCGCGGCCACACTCATTAGTCTCCCACAGCTGTAAATAGTGTTATCGGCGGACAACCGCTCATGTTGTACGATTAATTTGTACCCTCGGGTTTATATTGTTAAAGTAGTGTGAGTTATAAGTAACACTTGTTCGTCAATTGCACTCGTCGACGCAGTTCAGTTAGAAGTAGAATATTTGACGTTGACTCGAACGCGAGGCTCGTTATGCAGCTTCCGAGAAACACGAGATATATTTTAAGATAAAACTTGTAGTTTTGTAAAATATGTTCCGTAAGGAAACTGTGTGGCGGTCTCGTTTTTATTCGCAAGCGACTAAATCGCGTATCAAGTAAACTATGAGAATCTTCCATGACACTATTGTAACTTGAAACTTTTTGATACACGAAGTGTGGATAACCGTAGCGCATACTTATCGCACGTGCATTGCGAAAGATTATTTTTTATATGGATACTGAAAAGTTGAAAATGCTTTTTTATATAAATGAGTGAGGAGTCGTGGTTCTCGTGGTTGGAACCAACAAATTGATGTACTGCTACCACGAATCCGCGATTTTTCACTCATTTTGTACTTGTAATTTAGTTTGCTGCTCTTTGAACATGTAGTGCCGCGTACCACCGCTGTAACTCGGAGTATGCGTTACGAGATAAACTAGCACGAGTGCGTTACAGTATGCAAAATGTTTACAGTGCTCAATTTCCGTATCTGTATTTTTAAACTAATATTAAATTAAATGTTCGAAATTAATGTAAACTAAACTACCATAGATTTGTTACATAATGAATGTCTTCCGTTCGGCACATTTAAAAGTACATTTGCACAATATATCGTTGCACGGATCCCTTTGAAGTACCGATTTAGTTGAAGTTGATCGATCCAAGTGCACAGCTCCATGTACGATTGTTGATAATTGATCAAAAGAATAGGATTTGTTTTGTGTGGCAATTTTGAAATAGATTGCAGAGCTGATTCTCTCTTTTAGTGTAAATATATTTTTTTCGAATGGAAAATTAAATGAAGTGAATCATTTAAACGCCTTTGGCATTGTGTACTCATTTACGTTATTAATAAATTATAGTATGAATTGATTCGTGTTGTATCATTTTATTAGTTATATCTTTTTTAAGAAATTATAATCCATGTTGCCTTATCACGATTCCTGATAATCTGTTGTTTACATCAAATAAATATCTGTCCGCAAAATAAGACGAACTGAAATGCATTTCTTACAGTACAATGACGTTACCGAAGACCTAATTTATGAAAATGAATAGTTGATTAGTAGACTATGAATGATAAATATATTTGCCGCGATAAGATTGTCAGGTTCTTGATAAAACGAATCGGTAAGGTGATTCGAGGCGGGTAAAATAATTAAAACAATTGGAATGGTGAGATTATCTTGTAAGAGCGATAACGAGTGACTTGCCGGTTGTGTTTTGTGTTATTAGCATTTTGTTGGAACTGCGAGTGTCGCTGCGCCCGACTGCAACAGTAGACGAAGTATGTTGTGGATGTTATTGTGCTTAAAGTAGACATCATGGTATTCTGCCCGTGGTTCAAATGGGGAACGGCTAAAGGAGGATTCAATCTACCCGACACTAACACGGCCAGCGGCGAGGTGGCGCGTCGGGAAACTATTATAGTAAGTACCTACTAACACATGTATTTGGAGAAGTAAAGGATTAAATAAATAATTCTTGAAGAGTAGGAATAGAGTAATATAAATGGTATGACTAACTAATACAACCGTAACAAATCCTTATCACCTGAACTGGCAGGTTTTTCCCTAGAGCCCGTGAAGGTAATTGTTTGTTACTAGAGTTCTATCGCTAGTTTCACCTCATAGTTAGAGTTAGTGCGAATCACGCACCTGCAATTTTGTACCTACTATTAATGATTGGCGAAAAGTAAATACTATTAGGACACCTCAGCCATATTAGATTCATTGGATGCAATTTTGTTGCGCTGCCATTCATAAACAAGTTATTTCAGAATATCCGACTAGTTAAACCTCCAATTATCATTTGTTTGCAGATGATTGCAAATTTACACCCATTTCCCTACTTCTGACATCAATGCTGTGGTCGCTTTTATTAATCATAATTTAAGCTGCATCCACAATTGGGCTAAATCTTATGGTCTCCTGCTTTATCCTAATAAGAGCCAAGCGATCACCATCGGTAGTAAATGCTTTCATGGTCGTCTTGATATCTCTTCATTACCCTCTGTTTGCCTCGATGATATTCCCTTTACCTTTTCTGAGACTGTAAAGAACTTAGGAGTTACTCTTGATACAGTAATTAACTGGAATGCCTATATCTGTGAAATAAGTAAAAAGGTTCACTTCTCCCTTCATTTCCTTAAAGTTCTCCAATCCTTCATTCCTTTTAAAAACAAGATCTCCCTTGCTCTGTCACTCATTCAGCGTATTATCTATACTGATTCATGTTACTTAGTTAAGTTCTAAAATCTGCTAATCCGATTAATATTTGATCCGAGAAAATTCGACCACGTTACTCAGTTTCGCAAACAGCTTCAGTGGCTTTCGATCCGCTTTCGTAGAAACACTAGAATTCTATGCCTTCTTTACAATATCCTACACAATCCTTGTTCCCCTTCCTACCTGCGTCAGCGTTTCTCTTTATAATAGCTGAAGATGTTGACTGCAGAGCGCATAAGAAGACCCTTTTATCCACACCATCCCATACCACTGACTTCATTTCCTTCTTCTTCACTATCCATGCCGTTTGGCTGTGGAATTCCTTCCCCTGGGATATCCGTAATTCCCTAACTATATCTGGTTTCAGAAGACATGTAAGAGAATAAATACTTCTTAACTCAATGCTAATGTGTATATACCTACATATATATGTATGTATATGTATGTGTTTATACTTATGTATTTAGATATGTTTGTAGATATTTCTTATGCATTACGTTATATGTGTACATTGTATTTGTATTAATTTATTTTATTAAAAGTAGGTACGCACAGAACTTGCTTTTTTAATTAACACCACTCCGATAACAGGGCTACTGTAAGAGGTTCCTCTAACTAAGGGATAAGTAGTTCCTTTGTACTATTTTTTATTCTTACTGTTTTTACTGTCGTATAACTAAAACTGTGAATAAATAAATAAAAGTTTTGATTAGTTATATTCTTTCTCTAACATTAACCTAAATAAATTATTACACTAAGTAATCAATGTTCAGGGAATTGCAAATTTTATAGTGGAAATCGTATATCCTACTAATATTATAAATGTGAAAGTTTATGAGGATGTATGGATGGATGGATGATGGATGGATGGATGGATGTTTGTTACTCTTTCACGTAAAAACTCCTGGATGGATTTGGATGAAACTTTGCAGTAATATAGGTTATACATCAGAATAACACATAGGATACTTTTTACCGCGGGAAAACATCTCATTCCCACGGGAAACCGACTTCCACGCGAACGGAGTCGCGGGCGACCACTAGTTGACATTAAATTGGACAAACTGCGAATGCAAATTTCTATAAATATGAAATACCTGTTTACTGCGTTCAATTTACTATATTCAGACAGAGCTTTATTTCGTTTTTAGTAATTCAGTCAGTTATCCCCATTATATTGCTAACCATCCACGTTTGATGATTAATAAACAAGGAAAACAACCTGATGTAACCGTTAATGCTTCAGTACAAATTAATAATTTATATGACAGTGTCGGGTTAAAGTTCTAATGTAATGAATTCGTTAGAAAGTTACGAAATTAGTGATGATGAGTGTTTTGATGTAGTGAGCACAACTTTCTGGCAAAAAAGTAGCTGTAAAAAACCTCGTCTATCCCTAGTAGGTACCTAGTTAATTGACTTTACAAATATTTTTATTACCTACAATGTGTAAATAAAAGAAGCTTCTATATGAATTGCATAAAAAATTGAAAATGTGTAGGTAGGTGATGAAAAATAGACAAATAGAGAATAATTTGGTACGTGCCCATCCGAAATTAAATATAATAATAATAATAATCCCGTAAAAGGTGAAAAAATAAATAAAAATCTAAATAATAATAAAACTCTTTATTGCATAAGACATAAAATATACACAATATTAAACTAAAAATGGAAAACAAAAGGCGGCCATATCGCTTTAAGCGATTTCTTAGACATAATTAGATAATTTGGTAAAAATATTTATTGAAGGCTAGGTAGAAACAATCAAATCTTGAATATTTGGCAGGCAAATAAGTTATAGGTACTTTAACTTGGGTTTGAAATAGGTACCTACTTTATAGGTAGGTATAGCAACTACTAATAGCTACTATATATTGCTAAATGTTTAAGACTTCGGTATAACCAACGTTAATGATAACAATTTCAACAACAAAACATATTAAAATACTTAAAAAATAAATCAGTGCGATAATAGTTAAGTAGATAAAAAATATAAAATCTCAGGATAGTAGGTACAAACGATAAACTCATTATCGCCTCAAGCGATCTTAAACTCTGCACCAACAAATTAGATAATACTATGGAAGGTATCATTTAGGGCAGGTACCTACCTAACTTTGAATTCCGGTTTAACTTAGAACAAAGTTTTAATAGCGTTTTTGTTTAAACCTTTTTGTTTCGATATCGCTACTATATACGACAATTTTATAAAACCAGAACTAGGAGTTTCGCATGCGTTGGATAAATACACGTGGCACAGAGTTTAACATTGTAAGGTATGATTAAGTTAATTTTTTTTATTATTATATACCTTTCTTCAGCCCCGATTAGGCTGAAATTTTGAACAGACTATTATTAAATAATAATTAGACAAAAAATTAACATCTTCATGGCTGTCTTTGCGTAATTGAGATTTAAAAAAAATCTGATACAAACTTTCATAGTGACAATATTAATAGAATTATAGGGTATCCGAAACGAGTCGTAAAAACCACTCTGCCAATCGTACATTTAAAAAATTGCAGTAAAATTGTAGCCCTACCAAAGCTTTGTTAATATTTCAAAATTTGTTTACACATGCAATTTCACGACTCCCTACTTGTGCACTACTTTTTGCACTAGGTCAAATATCCCCAAAAATACTAACGTCTAAAGCCATTTCACATAATCATGGTTTATATAGGCTGATTGTAAAGGTGTTAAAGATAAACAAAATTTATACGTCTATAATGATTAACATCCCTGCTCTAACGCAAATATAGCAATAATTCATAAAAGCACCTAAACTAAAATATTGAGGTATACTATATATTTTTTAATTATTAATATAAACATACATAATTGAAAAAGGATTAACCTACTTATAGTTAGTGAAGCTGCTGTAGATAGATAGGTATACACCGTCACCGTGATTGGTAAGCGGCTTTGGCCCCAAAGGTATTTGTGGAAATATTTAGTAAAAAAGAAAGTATGAGTTCATTTAATTTGTACTCGTATTTTAATTAAAATCTAACAATTAAACGAATGTATTAACTAGCTTCGGGTCGAAAACCACTAGATAATCATCTTGAAGGAAAAACTTATTCTTATTACCTACCGAATTTTTCAGAAAATCGAACAAGAACCAGAACCACCTAAAGCTTACGATGCGCCAACAAACGGTCCATCGCCTAGTGGGCTCAGTGTGGACACCGGCATTGCTAGCAAGAAATCTAGTAACATGAGCATCCAGAGCGTCAAGTCGGTCACGAGCTATGGCCGAGAATCCGACAGTGAACCCAACGATCGAAAGAGCAGCGCCGGCAGGAAGACAGTGTCGGATCTTATACAAGGCAATCAGAAACAAACGAAGAATGTCCGCAAACGAGGAGTCATAGCTCCGCACGCACCTCTAGACACCACCCGGTCTATTACCGATCTGCAATATGAAAAGTTTGAAAAAGATGAAAAGTAAGTTAAAGCATTTAGAGAATCCCAAAATTAGCTCAATCTCACACCATAATTTCGGGAAACCGCCTTATTAACCCTATATGGGCTCAGACCTAGATATCAAAAATCTATATTCGGCAACAGCATAAAATACACTATTGTTGAAAGTACTAACGAACTTTAATTTATTTCTAGATCTGCAGAACAAATCAAAAAGGCGATAATGGCAAACGATTTCCTTAAAAATTTAATGGACCGAGAACGTTTAGCAGCCGTCGTGGAAGCCACAAGTCCTCAGGAGTATCCAGCTGGAAGTCTTATCATACGTGAAGGCGAAACTGGCAGTCATTTATTTGTGTCTGCTTACGGCCAATTCGAAGTTCTGAAGGGAGGACATGTTGTCAAGACTTTCGGACCTGGCGAAGCATTCGGAGAGCTGGCAATTTTATATAAAGCAAAACGCTTTGCATCTATAAGATGTAAGATTTATTTAACTTGTTTACTAGAGTTTGTTTTTTTGATAACTTATTTATAAACAAAATATTTTTAAGGTATAACAGAAGCCAAAGTTTGGACTCTGCAGCGTCGTGTGTTTCAGAAGATAATGGTTCGCAGCGGACAGCAGGAGCAAGAAGACAACATACGATTTTTATCTTCAGTGCCACTGCTACAGGGCATACATCCCATAGAGTTAGCCAAAATATCTGATTTCCTGAAAAGGGTAAGTAAACACACATTTTACATATACCTACGTGTGAATGGAAGAAGTTTAACTTTATTGTATTTTTTTCGTTTAGGAGTTCTTTTCGGCGGGTACAGCGGTAGTGCGGCAGGGTGAGCGTGGTGATAAGTTCTACATCATTCGCGGAGGAACCGTGGTGGTGACGAAGCGGGAGGGGGATGCTGCGGAGAAGGCTGTTGGCCTGCTGAAGAGGGGGGAATACTTCGGGGAACAGGCGCTGCTGCATGAAGATAGAAGACTGGCTACAGTCACCGCGCAACCACCGGGAGTCGAATGCCTAACGCTTGAACGAGGGTAAAGTTTGATCAAGATATACGGTTATTGTCTATAGTCTCACATGTCACTTTTTTCACTATGCTTAACACAAAAATAAGAATTTACTGCCTACGTTTAAAACAGAATATGAATGATGATGGTTCGTTTTGTTTTAGACCATTTACTGAGCTTCTGGGTAATTTAGAAGAATTAAAGAAAGTTCGACATGCCGTGCCAAGAGCGTCACAACAGAAATCAAACACAGCTGTTGATATTAAGAGCGGTAATTGAAATACTATTATAATACTTAAATTCTATTTTTTTACTGAATGTCATAGTTTACACCGCTTCTCTTTTTTTAAAGAATTTTCCTACGTGGAGCTTAAAGACCTGGAGATCATTGGTACGATGGGTGTAGGCGGGTTTGGTCGCGTGGAGCTGGTTCAATACAGACCAAACAAGAATCTGACATTCGCTCTCAAATGTTTGAAGAAGATCGACATGGTTCAGCAACAGCAACAAGAGCACGCCTTCAATGAGAAAAATATTATGATGCTGTGCAAGAGCAACTTCATTTGCAAGTATGTATCGCAAACATATATTTTAATTAATCCTAATCTGTAAGTAGCTACCTAAAGTCGCCTGCATTAATAGGTTTTACTTCAAAGTTTAAAACTTCAGGTACATGTCGACTTAATACCATATACATGAAATGCAGCGAGTCTTCAAAAATATGTTAACGGCCGGCTACTTAACATTCAAATATCATCGATATTTGCAAATACCTTTAGGCTTTTTGTGGTTGTTTATTAAATTTTGGAGAAGCCAACTGGTGCAAGCCCTATTTATAATTGTGCCTAAAATTTACATTTAAAATATGTATCTAACGAATTTGAAATCCAAATTTTCCATTGTACGTTTCAGATTATACCGAACATTCAAGGACAATAAATACATATACTTCCTGATGGAGCCAGTGCTGGGCGGCGACGTGTGGACCATTCTGCAGAAGCAGCGATACTTCCCCGAGAACGTCGCCCGCTTCATGACCGCGTGCGTGGTGGAGGCATTCCAGTTCCTGCATATGAAGGATGTCATTTACAGGGATTTGAAGCCGGAGAACTTAATGCTGGATGAAAAGGGATACATTAAACTGGTAAGTTAAGATTTTTTCTTGAGTATAAGAATAGACCACTTCGTCGACAGAAAAAAAACGGAAAAGTAAATGTTAATGAAGTTTGAAATGCAGTAAACATAGAAAAACAAATACAAGTCTATAAGTAATAATTAGTTAAGCATTCTGCCAACCGCGACGAGTATCTGTAAATGTTGTTTAAGGTCTATGACCACTAGTCTACTTTTTATGACGTATCGTGTTAAAAAGAAAGACATTATCACTTGACTAAGTACATATTTTTATAGGTTGATTTTGGTTTCGCGAAGCTCCTTTCGCCAAACAGCAAGACATGGACGTTTGCCGGCACGCCCGAGTACGTCGCTCCAGAGATCGTTCTCAACAAAGTACGTATCGAATGTTCATTCTTTATTTGTTAAATATGTGTGAAACAATAGTGAATGGAACATTGAACAAATATAGTTCATTTACATATTGTCCCACAATAAAGAGAATACTAATGATTTGATACGCGTTCAATATATTTAAAAACGTTTTTTTGTCCATTATATACGTTTTTTTAACGACTGAATTATGGCAGTTTTTTTACTTTTGAAAATTCCGAATTATAGTGTGACGTACATTTTAGGTAAAAAAATAAAAATAACAAAAACGGTCAGATATTACGCTATCTTACATAACTGTTTCTTAACTCAGTTGGTCTTTATTAAACTTAAGAGTCGACTGTTGTTTTGTTGTCCGATAGCATTATCAACGACTTACAAACACTTAATCCAAAGGCTTAGTTAGGTACTACACACACTAACTATATGTTAACAACATGTTAGCGTCGATAATTTCTTTGACTAACCATATACCTATTAATTATTTTATACATTAACAACATTTAAATTTCAATCATTTCCTTAACTAACAGAATATTTTACGATAGTTTTTGAGTTATGAGATTATTAACTATGTAGATAGTTTTTGCAAAAGATTTTTTTATTATTTTATTTATTTAAAGGCGGTTTTGCTAGTTTACTTTTGAGGTGCAAAATAAAAAAAAATAATGAGTTTAAAATAGGTATAATACATCATTATTTTTACCTCATTTATTTTTTATTATTAGTCAAGGTAACATGAACATTTGGTCTAGGGCCACGACCGAGCGGTGGACTGCTGGGCGCTGGGCGTGTTGATCCACGAGCTGCTGGTGGGCAAGCCCCCGTTCCGCGCCAACGGCGGCGACCACATGAAGACCTACACGCTCATCCTGCGCGGCATCGACGCCGTCAACTTCCACCCAAGAGTGCCGGAGCTGGCCAAAGTACTCGTCAAGAAACTATGCAGACCAGTGCCGGCCGAGAGAATAGGATACCTCAAGCACGGCATCGCGGATATCAAAAACCATAGGTATGTTACGGTTAAGCGGCTTCGTTTAACGGTAGCTAACGCTATAATACGCATTTTTTATTTTCTCGTAGATCTAATAACGCGCATCCTTTTTCCTCGTCTGTCCTCGGGTCGTGTGTTGATTAGGTCAACCACAAATGACATTCATTATAGCTCATTTGTACAAAATATATAAAATGATGACCATCGCAATAATTGATGTAGGATATGCGATTAACCTTTATTAATTACGCTTCATGCTTCAATCAAATGCTTGAAACTATTTTCTTCATTATTTATAAAAAAAAAACTTACAATAGTCTAATTATGATATTCCACGCTATGTGTGTATAGCTGTTTTTTTAGTTACAAACTAATGGTAAAAAACAACACAAAATACAAACGTCTCTCACATGGTCCGCGTTCTAGATGGTTCCTCGGCTTCGACTGGGAGGGCCTGCGCGCGCAGCGGCTGAAGGCGCCGCTGGTGCAGCCGGTCGCCAACCACCTAGACCTGTCCAACTTCGAGAAGTACCCCAAAGACAAGCTGCCCCCGGACGAAACCTCCGGCTGGGATTGGGAGTTTTAGACTATTTAATAAATATATTTGTTTTAAAAAGCAATAAACTTTTTTTTATTCGTCGCTTGTAGTCTGATTTGACTTCTTCAAGCTTCACTGCGATCGTTTGAAGTATTTTATCAGGATTTGATTTTTTTATGGGATTGTTTTCACTTTAACACCTATTTAAAATTGGCTAATCAATTGGTTAAAAGGCTAATCAAATTCTACCGGGATTCACATAAACGAATTTCTCGAACTATAATCTTTTCAATGCAATAAAAGCCGTATCTTGAAGCCAATTATCATTACCATCCAAATGACTGTCATTTATATGTGGGTCACACATTATTAGGTGTGTGATAGCGTAGCGGCAATCCCCTCCTATGTAAAGAGCGGAGAAAGATGTTATAGTGTTAGCCGTGAGAGCGGCGGAAAGCGCAGAAGTATGCAGGTCAATGAGGGGACCGGCGCGCGCGCAGCGGCCTTACACACGCACGCGCACTCATTATTATGTATGCCTTCCTTCCTGTCAATAGAACGCTAGAGGCTGTGGCCATTTATTTACATAAAAACATATTAAAAGGCCGCAAGTTTACGTAGGTATAAATCTAAATAGTTAGTTACGGGTGGAATTGTGAAGTGGTGTGCACTAAACTAATGGCGTTAAGTTTATTAGTTGACTGCTGTTAGTTAACCGAATAAGTAGCAAAACTAATGTTTTTTACACTTAATTGTTCTATAGATAAAATAAAAGGAAAACTAACTAGTTTGCTGAATTTACGAGAAATTGCAAAACCGTAAGTATGTCGGACTGAAGGTAACATCTACAAAGCATTATTAAGTTTTTATGAATGCTCTGAATGTTAGGATAGCAACGATCGATGCAAGTTTTGATATTTTGCACTGCAAGGGTTGGCAGACAACGATAATGGTGTGCGTGCAGGCGAGCTGGTGTATATGACAGAAAGGCGATATTTGTTTGTGTTTCGGTGGAAGCAGTGAGTAAAGTGAAGTAGCGGTAGCGACGAGCGGCCGGCACGGGCAGTCAGTCGTGAAAGTGCCGCTCCGCGCGGACGTCGCCGCGTCGCCGAACTCCGCCAACTCACGATTCGCACTAATAAAAAAAACACCGTAATCACAATGCCATCGTCAAGCCAACGTAATAATTTCACACACAATGGACAATAGTTAAAAAATACACGCTCTCATCGCGCTACCTACCGTGCATCACATCGAGTGAACAGTGCTAAGAAAATTGTGGGAAAACAAAGTTTTTGGATACAGAATTTCATGTTAACTGAACGGTGCAAGCCAGTGCAATGTTTACGAACTGTGTTTACATAAATCACATATCACGAATATCAGTAATTGATAAACATTTTTCTTGTTTAACCCAATGACCATAGCCACGGCACTTAAAGGAACATCGACAAATGTTTCATACAATCAGTTCTAATCTACGATTTTAATACAATTCGGAGTTTTATTGCCCGTTGCTTCGTTGTATGTGAAAGGATTTTCAATTTTAGCAAGGTAAGTTCTGCGTTAATTTCGTGTTTTCGGCATTCACGTGGGAACTCTGTTAGTTAAAATAATAGTTTATTTGACAGTTAAAAGTAGGTTGGTGGCTTAATTTATATTTAAAAATGAAGTAATTAGATAATAAAGTTGTATGTAAGCGATTATATTTCCTCATATTAATGAGATCACCAATATTAACTTCCTCAATTTAACTGTAACATAGAATACTAAGAAAAAAAAATGTTACCAGATAGACTCGCGAGCGACAATTGCGTTCTTCGTATGCATAATTTGTGTTACTATTTTTACATCTGGGTCGATATTCAATTATGCCTTGACATGTCATGATTATGTTATTGGTGTTATCTAATAAGTTTATATTTGTTTTGTAGGAAGTTGATTAGTTACAATACACTAAAACACCAATTTATCTTAAAAATAAAAATTAAATGTTTCGATATTTTTCAACTTAGAAAAGCCCTATTGAGCTTAGGCAACATGAAATGCTATAAGAATAAACTAAGTACAACGTTTTGACTTAATTTGGTTTCTAGAAAAAAAAGCATGAATTTCAAGAATCTGTGCGCTGATCTGTGCTGTGTTTAACGCTCCTTGAGAAACCAACTTAAACCTTTTTGTGAATCCACCAGTAACTTGAACCTTAACTTATTTAAATAAATAACTAGATACTTATACATATATTTTTAAAAACCAGTGTATCACTATGAAGTTACTCTGACGGAAAATTTGGTCGTCACGAATAATGGAGGCGATCTGCGCACGCGGTGATGCGATTTGTGAGACGCAGGCACTGGCTGCAGCTCTACACATACTTCATCTATACTGTGGCACTATATCTGCAGGGCTAATTGTCTGCTGCACTTCTAGACAGCAGAAATGGCAAGTACTCTCACGAAACGTTCAAATAATCTTTTGGTACATCTTCGTAATACAAATGCTTATTTTGATGTATTGCTCTCCCAGGAAAGAGAGGCGTTGGCGATGGCAGAACGTGCGTGGTGTGGGGACTTTGATAATATTGGTTGTTTGGTTGTGTGGTGCGGCGGCAGCGATATTGAGAGGGGCGGGAGGGGCGAGTGGCGTCGCTGCTCTGCTGGCGCCCCCGGCGTGGCTCGCGGCCGCCGCACTCCACCTGACACTCTGGTCACGCCGCTCTGCCGCTCCCGTCCTCTACCTCGCCATCTACTGGCTCCTCGTGAGCGCCGTATCATCAGCGTTGCTATGGCAACATTTCCGCGACTTCACGCTACACAACATCGACATCTATGTGCAAGCACTTACTGCAACCATGGCGCTGGTCGTCTCCGTCGTGGACGCGATATGCTTTTACGACGAGGTAGTTACCAACCATAACTTGCTAGTTTTTATCAACGCCGTGCATTAAAATAATACCTTGGTTTAATGTCAAATTAAAGAATAAATGGGTCAATGTTAGAGCGGTTGCTGTAACTGTGGCATAACACTAAGGTCATTGACACGATTGCGGAAGGCAGGTGCACCGGCAAGTTCGTAATTTCACGGCGGAGCGCCACAACAATCATTTGCGTATGGAAAGTGGCGCGGGCGCGGAATCTCTAATAAAATATATGCGTGTGGCAGATCATTTTACTGCCAGTTGTCGAGTAGGTGACGTTTTCTCAATTACCTACTGCAGATAGCGGGAACGACTAGAATGCAATCCGCGTCCTCGTGTCTACTGCAGCGCTGCTATGCAGTTTATTGCCACATTATCACATTTTATTAACATTGTAATTACATAGGCACTAACTTAGTTTATAACTTTATAAGTGAAGCAAATGTTACACATGTATTTAAGTAGAGACCAACTGAAAATAATTATGATGGCAACTGAAATGTAGGCCAAGTAAAATCACAGCAAAATGACTACAATGATACAAGAGGTGTGAAAATTTAAACAAGGGTTCATGGCGTGACGGCTTATCATGTAGTCCATATGTCGAGCAGTCATAGTAATATTACCTACTCCGTCACAAATGTTGCATTTACTGTCGCGAATCATCAACAGTATGTATTTTATGGGTAATTACCTGCTAGCATTTGCAATTGCAACTGACATGCTTAATGATAGGACTGAAATACCTACCATTCTTTTATAAATAATCCTTGGCTTGTCGTGGCAGGTACCTGTACAGTAAATGTATCCTTCAGGAAGAAGCCAGCGATCTATAATAGGCTAAAAGCCTAACGCTAGTCATAGCTACTTGAACAAATGACTCAGCTGAAAATTACGAAGCCTGCTGCACTTTGCTCTTTGAAACTACAGCACAATTTAATCTCTCTATGTTATCTGCATTGCGGTTCAATGGATTCATATAGCAATAACATTACCTACTGGTTACTTGTAGCATACATTTGCGTTTAAACAAAACTCATTTAAATAAAAATAGCAGTGCCGGTCTAATTAATCTTCTCCATTGTCGATTCGGTGATGGCGTCTTTTGTTTGTTTTTCAATCTAATTGTGTTCCATATTCCCAACGCAATAGATTCGAAAAATGACGTGATTTGTTTGGACAATGAGGCGTGTGATTAAAATGGGGGGTTCGAGTCGAGAGCTCTAAACCGGACACGAGACTAGTGGCGCCGGGAAAACGCGACACAGCATGGCGCCGAGCTAACTTGACTCATACATTTATGTAGCTATAGAAACTAATATTTCGTACAAGTCTTATTACACTTTGCTGTCTTTATTGTTTCTCACCCCAGGGCATAAAATTAATGATCGAAGAATCATAGTCGGTTATTCAAAGTATTAACTCACATACACTTATAGATGTACCATGGTTTATCTTTTGATTGTCTATTTTCATTTTTAATAGGTAACCAAAAATTCTATTCACATTACTAAGTCATCGGCATCCACGCAACTTCAAAACATTCCGTATCGCCACAACAGCACGCACTTCTACTCCAAGATTTCATTTTTCTGGATGAACGCTCTCATGTACAAAGGATATGAGTCACCGTTGGAAAACGACGATTTGGGAGAGTTGCCAGAGGGTGAACGATCAATGAAACACTACCTCAAGTTCGAAAATATATATAGGAATCAAAAGGTATTAAATGACAATTCAATCAATTTAAAATTGTTTTATACGCTTTCTTTCTTAACTAGTAAATATTATGTTTTAGGACACAAAAAAGAAATCATCACCGAGTTTATGGCGGTGTTACAGTCGTCTGGTGTGGCCAAACTTTTACATTGCTGGAGCCCTGAAACTTTTTAGCGACCTCATAGGTCTGATTCCTCCTCTTGGATTGGCCGTTATAATCAAGTTTATTGAAAACCCAGAGCAAAGTTTTGACACGAAATCTCCAGTTACAATACAAGAATTTCTTAGCAACGGCTACGTCATGTTACTGGTAGTCACATTGGCGTTAGTATTACAGGCATTCTTGTCACAAAATTCTAGCCAATTAGTCACAGTAGAGGGTATAAGACTGAAAACTGCTTTACAGGTATTTTTTCATAGTTCCTACACAAACACAAAAACTAACATAAAAACAGCCCTTAGCCATTCAGTATATATTTTTTCGTTTATTTAGGGAATGGTATACGACAAATGTATGAAACTAGCTCCATGGTCATCAGTGGAAACTGAGTCCGATGAAGAGGCGCCCTTGTTAGGGACGCATGAAGATCAAACAACTACTCAACACGGACTTGTCACAAACTTGTTATCTCAAGATACCTACAACATCATGTCGTGTGTTTGGATATGTCACTATACTTGGGCAATACCCTTGAAGGTTTGTATGAATTTGGAACATAACAAATATCAGCATCGTACACATATTTATACAATTATGATCACAAAACCTTCTTTCAGGTAGCAGCCATTCTTTATTTACTGTACACCAAATTGGGAATCAGCGCAATTATCGGTACCGCTGTCAGTGTTCTGTTTATTACTCCTTTACAATTTTACTTGGGAAAGAAATTATCTGACAACTCGAAAGCAATTTCGAAATGTTCCGACCACAGAATATCTAAAATGTCTGAGATACTGCAGGGGATTAACGTAATAAAACTTTATGTTTGGGAGGATTTGTTTAAAGAGAAGATTTTAAATCTACGAGAAGTGGAATTAAAACTGTTAAACAAAGACTCGATTTACTGGGGTTTTCTAAGTATGAAAATACTTAACATTTTAGTAATTTATTGACGTGCTAAGATATCTTATCTAATTATCCACTTTCAGATTTTTCAACACAAGTGTCAACTATATTAATTACAGTGATAACATTTACAATATGTTATTTCCTGGACTATAATGAAGGGTTTACGGCGGTCAACGTCTTTGCTGGTCTAGCGCTCTTCAACCAATTAACAATCCCGCTACTAATTCTACCCGTTACTGCTCTAATGATCATTCAAGCGACGGTAAAAAACAATCATGCTTAAAATACAACGACATAGGTAATGAATTGCGATGAAGTAAGGCTACCAGTAAATAAAAGATTACATTTGCAGGTAAGCACGAAGAGGTTAAAAGAGTTTTTAGAGCTACCGGAGTCTAACAATGTTTTTGAAGATGTAGACGAGGAACAAAATCGAAAAGTTTCTGATAGATTGAACGAAGCATTTTTAGACATTAAGCCTGAAGATGAAACATTAGACATCGAAAAGGACGAAGCATTAGATGCAGAAAATGGGGATCAATTTCCTGAGGACGAGACTTTGGCGTCAAGCCAAGAGTATGTAGCAAGGTTTCGAAATGCAACATTTTCATGGGGAACGAAAAATGATGCAATGTTAGAGGTTGATGATCTGGATATACCAGCAGGTAAAATATATCATTAATATACGGATCATTAATAAGATTTAATAACTAACGTCATCCTACTATTTACAGGAAAATTAATAATGGTCGTAGGGACCGGTGGAGCAGGAAAATCATCCTTGCTATCAGCAATACTTGGGGAAATGTATCTTGAACGAGGCGACGTGGTGTTAAATAGGTAAAGTTTAAGCTAATTTGGGATTTATTACATTGCAATACTAACAAATGACAATGTAAAACACACTTAAAAATAAGGAAATAAACTTAATTCAAAAAAGTGATATTGGTAACTCTTACGATAAAATAAACTTGAAGGCACTCGCCTTAAGCAACACAATAACGCCTATAACACACACACATAATGTTAGAACTTAATTTTATAATTTCCAACTTACCTTAACGCAACTACTTATTCCAGTGGTTTCTCGAGCTGGTACGCGGGGCAGCCGCCATGGCTGGTGGAGGGGTCAGTGAGAGACAACATCGTGATGGGAGACTCCTACTGCCAGCGACGATACACCAGAGCCTTGAGAGCCACCGCGCTGCAACCAGACTTGCATTTACTACCAGGTATAGTACCACTATAGAAAACTTTCGAAAGGAAATTCACATTGTAAGGTTATTTTCCATCATGCAACCACCAAACCACGTTGAACCATCGTGGTTGTTTGCAGCTCAATTTCTCTCGCTAACCGAAATCGAGGCCCATACCCAACTAGTAGGCCATATAAAGTTCTTTTCATACAATATCTCTTAACAACAACTAATATTACTTACCTCAGCATTTAGCTTAAATTAGAGATTCAAACATATTAAACAAACAAAAGAAGGTAACGATAATCGATTTACCAAATAATTAACTAGCAACGTACTTATACGTATTATGTTCGATATAAAAACTTTCAATTTTATGTGTAACTGGAACCAAAGTGCAAAGAATCAAAACAAGAAACAGCTTTCGATTTTTTTAATGCATTTTTACGACAAGATATCAAAACTACAACTCGTAGTATTCAACTGATTAGTATGCTGCTCGTGTAATCCAGTTAATAATCAAATTAACTCCTAGCTATCCGTCCATTACGAAACTAGTTGGAAACACATCGACTGGACCGTTATAATTGATCATACCTTACTGGTTCACGCTCAACTGGAACCGATCTGATCATCTAATTACAGAGAAATATTTATTCATACTATGTTGCAATCCAGTTTAGTAGAAATCTTATAAATCTTCATTAGGACCTTGTTTTTCATGTGTTGGGAAACGTTATACCATCGTTGTACTTACAATATGTATGGCAAAAACAAAACAATTTAATACAATGAATGATACGATGCATCATTTGCACACAATGCTTTTAATATTAAACATAATCTGGCAAATACAAGGAGCCAAACTAAAACATTAGTTGGTGCTTTACAATAGAACGTATTAACATAGTCGAAGTAGGTATTAAACATTTGCATGCATTTTCTATAAAAGTAGCTAAAAATGTAACGCGACGTAAATTGCTTTGATTGATTTAAGCTACACAAATTTGTTTGTGACTATTTAGCCATATTTATTATGGTAATTTATTTTTGCATTTAAAATGTTATGTAGAACGTTGTTGAAACTTTCGCACCTATCAAGTAGCGAGTTCTTAGACCCCAAATAAAGTTTAAATTTATTTCAGTTAAAAATTTTATACCTTTTATAATAACACTAGAGGCCGCTCGCGACTCCGTTCGCGTAGAAGTCGGTTTCCCGTGGGAATGCGAAGTTTTCCCGCGGTAAAAAGTTCCCTGAATTCTTTCATACATATATTTTTGGTTTCTAGAACCGTTTTCGCAGCGCACGCAACGGAAGCCCTCAAGGATGAATAATTTTCCCCGGTTTTTCCCATTTTCTATTATTTCTTCGCTGCTTATAGTTGCAGCGTGATGTCATATAGCCTAAAGCCTGCCTCCATAAATGGTCTATCCAACACAAAAATAATTTTTAAATTCGAACCAGTAGTTCCTGAGATTATCGCGTTCAAACAAACAAACAAACAAACAAACAAACAAACAAACTCTTCAGCTTTATAATATTAGTATAGATACGATAAACTAGTGGCCGCCCACGCCTCAGTTCGCGTGGAAGTCGGTTTCCCGTGGGAATAAGAAGTTTTCCCGCGGTAAAAAGTACCCTATGGGTTAGTCTGATGTAAAACCAATATTACTGTGAAATTTCATCAAAATCCGTACATACATCCATCCATACTCACAAACTTTCACGTTTATAATAATAGTAGGATAGATTTAAAATAAAAAGTTAAGTATTAAACTTTTCTATATCTTGTACTTGTTTCCAGAGGGCGACACGACTAAGCTGGGCAGCCACGGAGCTCCTCTCTCCGGAGGTCAGCGAGTCCGCGTGTGCGTTGCGCGTGCGCTGTACTCCCGCGCAAGACTGCTGGCCCTGGACGAGCCGCTGGGCGCGCTGGACGCGGGACTCGCCAGACACCTGGTGGCGAGAGGACTCGTGCCGGCCGTGAGGTCGGGGCGGACGGTTCTGGTGGCCACCAACAGACTGGAGCTGCTGCACTATGCTGATCTGGTACGAGGAATACTTTGAAATGAATCTGCTTGGTTTAGAGCAAGTTTTAGTTTTGCAGACCCCTCGGCTTATTCCGTTTATCCACCCTGAAACAACCCTAAGGTGGATACGTACCTACTCGGAAACGCGGAAACGCCTGAACGGGGTGGTTAGTTGGAAGTCACTTTTGAATGTTCTTCCGATTTTTACAGTACAGTGGCGAATAAAACTGTCTACTAAAAATAAGCTTTTATAATCTATTTCTAAAAATTATTCAGATATGACTTTTCAAGCAAGAATTATCTATGTAATTTTAAAGAGATTTCAAACGAAAATAATGTAGGTATGTAAGATTTTTATACTCTACTCGTTAGAATGTACCTAAGTTTATTTAATGATAATAGCTGTTTCAGGGTGCATACAGGGAATAAGTGAGAGTGCAGTTTAAACGCCTTTTGGGGTAAATAAAAATTGTATGTTGCAATATCACTTCTCAAATGGTATATGTTTTTAAAGGTGATAGCAGTAGACGAGGGTCGCGTGTCGGGCTGGGGCCGGGTGACCGAGCCGCAGCTGTCGTCGTGGGCGCAGCGGGCGGCCGAGGCGCGGGCGGCGGCGGCTAGGGCCGGGGCCGGGCCTCCGGGCGGCGCCGTGCGGGAGAGGAACAAGCTCATCCGGGCGCTGTCTGTGGCGCAGCACAGGACCAGTGAAGACGCCGGGGTAAGACGCCGCCAATTACCCTGGATTAAAGCCATCTAGCGTGAAAAGCGTTGTGCACTGCGCGGGAACCTAAAGTTCATGCATAGAACTACGGTATTTCAAAATTTTGTACACTTGCACTTGTGTGTATTAACCCCTCTTCACATTCCAAAGGACAAATGTCACCGGGGTTTTTGCTATGAAACAAAATTAAATCATTCTAACATTTCTTCCTCAAAACCATCTATCACACTATAGGTCGGTATCAGCGAGCCCCCAGGTTCCCATCTCTTCGCCGAGATGCCGACGTGCTCTGGTGGCAGTTGGCGTCGAAGGAAAGTTGCTCCGACACGACCAGCACTCGAACGGCAGCTTTCTTCACCTCCAACTCTCAAGAATTATTGCAAGTAAGCAAGAGATTCTAGTTTGACCATTTATATTGATGAGTTATAAAAAACTGGTCCGTGTTGCGAGAACCTCGTTCTATTGCGTTCAGAACGCTTAAGTTAGCATTCCAGCACTGAAAGTTACGTATTTAGTTTATACTTAATAGTACAAAGCATAATGAAAGGGTAACTTGTAACTATAATTTATATATTTTATGCAATAATTCATTTAAAATACTTATGTTATCAAATAAGGCATCCGCTCAATTAATGAGTCGCAAATTAGTGAATCAATCCTTTTTTTTCTTCCTTTGTGTGACGAATCGTCACACAATAGCTTAGAGAGGCACAAGTACCAATTTGACCTTTGGTTTCTGACGGTGTTTCTGTAGTACGGAAGCAATCTATTTAATTTAAATTGCTTACAGATGGAGACGTGAGGTGAGGAGGTCTGTTAGCGCAGACGCTTCAAATACAACTCTGCAGAGAGAAGCTAGTGTGTTGCGAAGACTTTTACAGCCCACACAACGTACATTGAGGTTACTAGGCACTCTTTTGTATTTTACTTTTTTAAGAATAAGTATAATTAAAATTACTTAAATAATTTCAGATGGCAGAAGCACCGCGGCTCGAGACATGATGCTGAATCCCCGGCGGAAGATTTACCTAATGGTATTTTGTAACTTTAACTATTTGCTAGAATTTTTAAAGCAGTATTGGCTGGGTTGGTTATAAAACTCTTAGCCGTTTTTACCGTAATAAAAAACACAAGCACCTTTGTCCTTTTCTGTTTTAAATTGTTTATATATTATCTGCGTATAAATACATAAATGTTAAATAAATAATAAATAAGCAGACTAACTCATACTGAATAGTAAAACAGAGATGGAAGCATTATGTATACAGACAGGTTTATAGGTTAGGCATCGCTTCAACAGGATCGCTTTGATAGTGTTTAGAGTCATGGAAGATAATTAATAATTTTACACATAGAATTAATAGTAGTTAAAATATTAACAGGAACAATCGACGACTCAGACGCAGAGACTACGTACGCTTCGCTGACTTCAAACGGTATAGAGTCCACAGTTCACGCCCCAGACGAGGTACCAGTTAAGGAAGAACATGATAATGGAATTAGTGAGGTAAGTTATGATATACGGGGTGTAAAAAGACTGCTTCAAACTATGATTAAGAGTTAGTTACATAAAGCTGATAATTTTCTATTTAGATAAGTACCTACTGGTCTAGTTTTAACATAAAAGTTGAATTAATGATTTTTTTCCTTTTTTAGTTTTTGGGTATTTAAAGGCTTCAGAAATGGTCTTTTTACACCCGTAAAAAATATGTTTATTGTAAATTTTCCATCTATAGTGGTTTAGTAATTTTACATTTTTTTTTGTTATAAGGTTTTCTTAAGTATTTATATATAAAAGAGTTAGTTACATAAACCTGATAATTTTCTATTTAGTTAAGTACCCACCGGCCTCATTTTTCATCAATGTTGTATTTTACCTTTTTTAGTAGGTATTAGGGTTTTTTAGTTTTAAACTAAATCAAATGAATGACATGCTTTGCTTTATTTCACAAAACCCTTCATTTTGGACCAATTGCGAATTGGACCAATTGCGAATTGGCTCAATTGCGAATTGAACCAATCGCGAATTTGTATTTTTTTCACAATTGGACCAATCGCGCCTAAACGAATTTAGTTTCTATTGAGGCTCAAGAATACATGGTTTCAGGCTTCGGAAGTGGTCTTTTTACACCCATTATTTCTACTACGCCATCAAGTTATTTTTACGTGTAAGAGCGGGAAAAGAGAACCATAAATAACATATAGCTGGAGAATTGTAATAAATAGATAAATACATACTTACTCATAAGAATATTTATAGCTATTACATGGAGTAAGAAAAAGGTGACTAGGTTTAACGAGAAAAAATATTTCCCTATACATATAAAGCTGCGGTTTTGCGGTTCGTAATGGACTGCCGTCGCTTGCTTAACTTAGGTCAGATATTTCAATTGTCAGCTAAATGCTATCCGACTGAAAAGAGGTATGTTTTTATTGACACTTCATACATATGTCAAATATTTATATTCGACGTGCAACGAACACATACCTACTGATTTTCAGTCAGATTGATTGATATTGAAAAACCAGCCCTAAATCATGAATGTTATTGTTTAGTGCGGCGTGTGGTGCGTGTACGGCGGCGCGAGCGGCGGCTGGGGCGCCGTGTTCTGCGCCGCCGCCGCGCTCGCGCAGGCGCTGGCCGTGGCCGCCGACTGCTGGCTCACCTACACCGTGGCGCACGCGCACACGCATGTCATTGACGGGGAACAGGTCAGTGAACTGGGAGTCTGCTCGGTCTGTTTGCTCCGCCGGCAAGTCTGTCGCCGATTTGTCTCGGTCTATCGTTATGAGCTGTAGTCCGAAATATTTTGACGATTCAATCAATAAACACGTTTTCGGAGTAGGATTGTCAGTAAGGTTCACTTACCTTTCTTTAACTCCTTATACATAAAAACAAATTATTGTAAAGTTATCTTCGCCGCTTAAGATCAACGCTAACACATCGTCTAATGAAACACTATTTGATCTTAAATAATAACCAAATCTTTTTGTTTTCACGCAATTGTGTAGGTACTCTAGTCGTAACGAGTATTCCTCCAGCAATGCCCAGTTATCGTTTCCTGTCTTCTTGCACTCTGTAAAGCTTACCTACTATCCGCTGTCAACGCCCTATCGTGTTTCCAGCTGTGGTACTGTTTGTTCCAGCTGTGGTCGCGCCTCCGCGTGTACGCGTGGTGCTGCGTGTGCGGCTGCGCGGCGGCGGGCGCGGCGGGGGCGGCGGGGGCGGGCGCGGGGGCGGCGGCGCGGCGGGTGCTGCACGAGCGACTATTGCACGCGGCTCTACACGCGCCGCTGCACCAGGCGGCCAGTAATATGCACAGGTTCGCCAGCGACGTGCATGTGCTTGATAAGGTAACTCAAACTACTTATAGAAGATCTTATAGGTAACTCAAACTACTTATAGAAGATCTTATCTTAACATTTTGGCAGCTAAACTATGCTAATGAAAACCACGTAGTAACTTACTTTGGTCTTGTGGCCTAACTCACGTGAAACGACGATTAAATGTTTTATCGAGTGCATAAAGTTTCCCTTGGTACCTTAGTACTTACTCATAGATACATTATTCAATAACCAAAAAAACTTATTTTCATAGTTAAAGTTTGTTGTTTATTTTTAAATAATTCAGTACTTTGCGAAAATAAAATAAAATTGATACCTTATAGTATAAATAAGGCTCATACAGTACAGAATATAATTCCTACTTATAAAGTTTTTGTGTTCTCTAGAAACTGCCAACAGCAGTAAGTCGATGGGCTCAGCTAGCGTTGCTATGCGGTGCAGCAATGATGGTGAATGCCGTTCTAGCACCGTGGAGTCTTCTCGCGCTTCTGCCTGCATTCGTGCTATATCTGTTGCTGCAGGCCGTCTACTTACGTACCGCTAGGTAAGATAACAAACATTCTGATTACGGGTAAACGAAATTGTTCACAGACGAGTCGGTTTACATTATTATTTGATCGTCAATTGTTTCCTTCCATCTTGTTAAAACCAGCACACTGTTATTGTATTAACATACAAAATCACTTTAGAGAACTGCAACGAGCGGACGCCGTAAGCGCAGCGGCGGTATTATCCCGCGGCGCGGAGGGGTGCGCCGGCGCAGCCACAGTCCGCGCGGCAAGACTCCTGCGCCGGACGAGGAATAACTTCCTGCGACACCTCGACCGCAACCACAACGCGTTGTTGCTCATCAATGCTGCTAATAGATGGCTGGGGCTAACGCTTGTAAGTTGATTTTCTTACTATGCGAAAAGGATTTAAAATATGATATCCAGCGTAGTAGATTACAAACGAGATCGCTATAGCGCTATCCGAAAAGGAAGCTTGTGAATAACTAGTGGAATTAATGAAGTCTTCTATAACATTATTATTAAATACAAGTGGCCGCCCGCGACTCCGTTCGCGTGGAAGTCGGTTTCCCGTGGGAATGATAAGTTTTACCGCGGTAAGAAGCACCCTATATGTTATTCTGATGTATAACCCTGTAAAGTTGCATCAAAATCCGTCCAGTAGTTTTTACGTGGAAGAGTAACAAACATCCATACATCCATAAATTCATACTCACAAACTTTCACGTTTATAATATTAGTAGGATTTTACCCCAAACTTTTCGTAACTAAACTTTAATCCTACCCCATTGTTATCCTACGGTCACTAACATTAAATGATCTCTATCTCCAGGACTTGGTGGGTGCAGCCACAGTCTGCATGACGGTGGGCGCCGCGCTCCTCTGCGGCGGCGGGCCCGCCATCGCCGGCCTGGCGGGGACATACTCACTGTTGTTGCCGATATACCTGTCACACCTGGCCAAATGCAGGTCCGATCTACACCTGCAGCTGGCGGCCGTGGAGAGGATACACGCCGATACCAACGTACCGCAGGAAGATTATAGAGAAGACTGTAAGTATATTAAAAACTAGCTTTCCGCCCTGCGGTTTCATCCGCAACTAAATGGTTTATCCCGTGGCAATATCTTACGGAACCCAATTTTTTCCAAAATAAAATATAGCCTATATTACTCGTGGATAATGTAGCTGTCGTATGATGAAAGGATTTTTTTTAATCGGTCCAGTAGTTTCGGAGCCTATTCATTTCAAACAAACAAACAAAAAATAAAATCTTTCCTCTTTATTATATTAGTATTGAAGTACCTATAGACAAAATATAAAAAAAACGTTTTAATGGAGATTATTATAAGGGAATTTTCTTTTTATTTGCAGGTCCAATACCATCAGGATGGCAGAGAAATGGGAGAATTGATTTTGAGAACGTCAACGTACAACATGACCCGAGTTCTCAAATCATACTCAACAACATTAATCTTACAGTACAACCTGGTGAAAAGGTAGTTCTCAATTCTCTTTTAAATAAATTAATTGAACTTTCTTTCTGCCTTTAAATCTACAACAAGGTTTTACCTCCGTCCGTTTTTTTTTTCTCACAGATCGTTATTTGCGGTCGAAGTGGCAGCGGCAAGTCGACGCTGCTTCTATCATGCGCCGGCGCAACCACCATCCGTTCCGGCAGAGTTCTGATCGACGGTCAGGACTCCAGCTTGGTGCCCCTCCGCGCGTTGCGGCACAGGGTGGTCGTGATGCCGCAGGACCCCGTCATGTTCTCGGGGACCCTGAGAGAAAACCTGGACCCCCTGGCGGTTCACACGGATGAGGAGATCTGGATGAGCCTGAAGGCGGTCGGCCTGTGTGAACTTGTCAGCGCACAGCCCGCTGGATTGGGTATGTCCATTTAAATTATACAACTTGCGAATCTAATACTTTCAGTTTTATAAGGCAAATTTGCCTCAAAATTCATGGAAACTTAATTACTCACCATGTTACTGCATACAAGAAAATGTTATGTTAAAGTCACTTCCTAAGTTTGATTTTTTAGCATATATAAAATCTGAACCGTTTAGAGTCCTAATAGAAGCCAGTTATAGGTACTATGTTTGTTTAATAGATAAAATAAAAAGGAAATTAAAGCATGGCTCCTTTTCTTTGTCAGAGTGTCAAGTGGGTCGCCGCGGGTGTTTATGGCGTGGCGGGCGCGCGGCGCGCTGCTGTGTCGCTCGTGCAGCGCTGCATGCAGCCCTCGCCGGCGCCCTACTGCTGGACGAGCCCGCTGCGGCGCTAGACGCTGCCGCCGATGCAGCGCTTCCCGCTGCACTTGCTAAGGCCGCCCCTAACACTACTATACTTACTGTAGCGGTAAGTCGACTAAATTAGTCAAATAGATCAATCTAAGATGTTGATGAACTAACCAACATTGAGTAATGCATGTAATGTTTTTTTCTTTCAGCATCGCATGTCATCAGTGAGGAACTACGATAGAGCCGTGGTGTTAGAGGAGGGTCGAATTGTAGAACAAGGCCCCGTGTCGTTGTTACTAGCCCAGCCTACGTCACGACTGTCTCGCATGATGACGGCCGCGCATCGACCACTTTGAACAATCGGCTATTATCGACCAATTGGTGCAACATTTACTAACCCGCGACAATCGCAACTATTTAAAACAAGTGCTTACCCGGTGCGTACGTACTCTTATTGATAATACAACTCAAAGCATGAGACTGATTATACATACGCCATTTGACGACGTTCACATGAATTCAACCAAATATAACCAACCGACACTGAAGTAGAATAATAATTAGCAATAATTGTTTTTGTTCAAAATAAATGATAACTCATTATTTTCGCATTTATTTTCGGTGTATGTCTCGTGTCTACTATTTGACCTACCAGTAGGTCTAGCGATGCAATTTCTACGACTCGTGGTCCCACCGCTCGGTTGGGCTATTAGACATGCTAATAAATAAAATAAACCTATGACTGGTAGTCCGACCGTATTTACTTTTGGAGTGTAATTAACTAATTAAACTTTTCTAATTTTAATCCTTGATGACTGTTAAGGGAGAAAAAAACTTGCCTTTTTTTCTAATATTTTACAAGTATTATTTTGATTAACTTAATTTTTTAGTGGTATTTATATTTTCGCTACAAAAAACTACTAGGCTATCAGATTCACGAAGGACTTAATCTATAATAACAATTCAATGTACTTCATTGGAGTTTTTCTTACGTTACTTATGTAATGAAACACACTAGTATATCATAGGTTTTAAAGATGTTAAGTTAGTCTTAAGGCACTGCTCAAACAGACAATCTTCCAATATCAGCTTCTATTAGTGCATACAGCCATCGTAAAAACTTTTTGTCTAAGGTAATATAAGTCTATTAAGTAAAGACCATGCTCATTAAAAGAAAATATTTTATTAATGTAATTAGTATATAAATATGATCTGTTACCATATTTATTAGAAAATTTAAGCTAAAAAATACTGTCCTGCTATGTTTGTCATCATATTTAACATAAGCTTAAAAAGTAAAATGGAAAGAACTAATAAATCTAACTATTCACACTCGTCTTACATAAATATCATAACTTTGCCTTATTTATACAAGATCTTTAAAAAAGAGAATCAATTAACTATAGAAATGGCAGAATAATTCTTTGATGAAAATCTAGACGTCGGGCGTGTAGCCTAATGAAACGTATTTTATTTTTATCTAAAAACTACTAGGCGATCAGAGCTGCCAAGGAGACAAATTAATTGAGACAGCCCGTTAGAGCGAGAGAAATATGTTTTGATATTTTAGGATGTCAAAGTTTGATGAAATGTCTTCATAAAATATGCTGCCAGTGCGTTTTTACTGAAAAAAATTACCGATACTAAAGTACTCTTATAAATATCGGTAAATAAATACAAGAAAATTATTTATATGCATGAATAAAAGCCGTAATTCATTCAATATACCGGTACTAAAAGATTAAGAAATAAAACCGAGATTTCTAGTTTTTGGTTCGGCCTGGCAGCTTATACAAGATCTCAAATGAGTAGTTGACACAGATTTGACATTTTTAATCAAATATCAGATAATGCTCTGATTACACGGTACGATTAAAGTTTGTACTTACCCAAATACTTCACAAAATAGAAAAACTACGTAAAATTTTTGCATTAATGTTTTTCATGGCTACTTTGTTATCATTATTGTACTGAAAGCTATTCGTTGTGTATACCTTTGAATAAATAATGCATTTAATAATTTTATAATTCCAATGTTTATTTCAATGGGGTCTCATTTTCGCTGTATGAATTATATAAGTGCATTTTTTTTGCGGTGTGTCGCTCTACTGAAATGCTTGTAGCATAGTGTAAATTGGCCATTAAATATTATATTCTAATAAACTATAATCTCTTTCATCCTGTGATATCCTGGTACTTGAGAGTTGAAATTTAAGTTTAAGCCGGCACATTTGCCATTGATATTTTAAACTCCACTATGGTGATGTTTCGTAGTATCGTGGGTACAGTTGTTCAAATCATTGTTGTTAAGCATGCAATATTTGTTGGGTGGTTCTTTAGATAAAAATAAACTATCTAAATTATTGTTTTTTTGGAATACGAAACTGTAATAAGTATTTTACATAATGTTTCAAAGACATTAGTATTAAATAATTATAGCATATTTTTGTTGGCCAATCAAAAACCGATTATTGGAACAATCCAACATATTACATACCAAACAAGCATTCGAAATATAACCGTCGTATCGGATTTTCGATAATTATATTTTTTTTTTGTAAACCCTCAGCGATGCAATTAACTCTTTGAATTTTATGATATCCGAATATGGGAGAGTACTATCTAGTCTTAACATTATTTGAAGAAAAATCTCTGAAAAGGAAAAAAGCCAATCTCAATCCCAGTAATAACTCCTCTACATGTACGACGGTCTAGTATTTTACAAATTCTTTATACCCAAATTATTTTATTGTTAAAATATCAACTTCTATAAAAAAATCTAAGTTTTTTTGACTGCTACTAGTTTTGAACAGATGAAAATTTAACATGTTCAATTAAATTCTTACTAAACTTTGTTAATGCGTATTAAAAAAGTAACACGGTAGGGTACGAGACATACTTTTAGACTTCATGCCTAGTAGACCTACCGCGCGGTAGGGACACGAGTCATGGTTTTTGACGGGTAGTAGGACTAACAGGAATGGTAGGACAACCGCGGTAGGGACACGAGTCATGCATCTTATTTCCCACCTTTGTAATTTATGGATTAAAACGAGGTAAAGTTGACTTTAAAATTGTATTTCAAATAGAACAACAATTGCACATCATTTAAAGCTTCGCCAGGACGCTCTCGCCACAACGTGCGATTTCAACGTACATCATAAAACGTAAAATATATACTACATAACAATTACAACAATCTTTACGTTGGCACCTCTTTTATCATTAAAAACATTTGTGTCGAAACACAAACAATATAAAAATATTCTTATACAACTTACGTAATATGCTTACTGCAATTCTAAATTAAATCTCGACATGTTTAATAAATTCTTTTTTTACTTATTTTCTATTCTGTATTCACAAGAACGGCGCGGACGGGTGGGAAGGTATTAACAAATTAATTTGTGTTGGATTACATTCTTTGGTAAAATCGTTAACGCATGAAGCTGAATATAAAATCTCGTTATGTACAGGTGGCAAAAATGCCAAGGCACTTAGTTACAGGCCACCATTTCACATCATTATTTACACGATGACTACATCTCATATTAAAGTAACGTTTGCATTATTGATATCAATTTCAATTCATGTTTTTTTATTGTGCGTCGTCATTATTAAAAATACATTGCAATTCAAAAATCAAAATGTGACAGGTGACTTTACAGAACACTTTCACGTTATAAAACATTATTTCTCATATTCTTATTTTGAATTCATTGTGATATATTTTGTGAAACAGGCAACAACAAGCAATTGCTGGTAACATGTTTAACAAAAACCCGTTTCTTTAAAACTTTGAGTAAATCGCCCAACGAACACCGCTGCGGCCAAGACCAAACAACAAAAGTTGGTAGTAATTCTTAAATAACAAAAATAAATTCTTTGCTTAAACTTCATTATCAAACTCATAAGATTTAGAAATATATCGCCGAATGCATATTTACAACAATTAATTGATAGATTGTTCTAACACATAACCAACAACTTCATATAGACTTTTGATAAGTCCATTTATTATGCCATTATTTAAGTATATATCGGCCAAAATCAATATTCAATAAAATGAGATCAATGTTAATCCTTACATTATTTTAATCATAAGATATTTTTAACACAAGAACATAATAATTGAATCTTTAATCTACTGCAATATTGATTTCGATCGTGTATCTACTTTTGACATTTAAATTGCAACTACTTTCTACACTACAACAATGATCAACCGAGAACAGGTATTATAAAATTTACAACAACTACTTTACATCTATGACTATAATCTGTAAGATAAATCTATCAAAAATATTGATACATCAATAATCTTTAGATGTCGAGGCGTATGATACAGAAATAAATCATTTATAAATAGTTTCACCGTAAAAGTATTCTGATGTAAGTTAAAAAAGTAAATACAGAAATTCGAAGACAGATGAGTATTTGAAAAGAAAACCGTTACCACTACCCGAACAGAGATCAAAATGGATTACCAACTTCGACACCTAAAAATTACGTCTAACCTCGAATTCGAGACGCCCTAAGAATAAAAAAGTGTATTTACTTCGATGTGTGACGTCATTAGTCGGTTGCTTCATGTGTGTAGTGTGGTGTAGTCTAGGTGGGCTCGGTCTTGACGCCTGCGCTGGCGGCGGCGGCGGCTCGGGCTTCCTCGGGTAGACGCTCGGGACTCGTGAGGATGTCCGTCGTATTGCATAACACTCGGAGGGAGTTTAACACCGCTGCGAATATCAACAAGTTAACTGTAAATATATAAGTTTATTTATATGCAAACAGCAAGTCACATAAAGGAGTATTCGATGATATAAGTAAAGGTAAGTGTACACTTTATTGCATTATGATAAAAAGCGCTAAGTTAGCTACAAAGTAAGTTTAGATTTCATGGTACTAATAACGATTATTCTAATTTAATTCTTGATACCCGTAATAACTGTAATAAAAGTGCAAGTACAGTGTGTCGTAGAGCGATTTATAACCAAGTGTTCGAGTTCTGTTATTACTTAAATACTTACAACTTGTAAATTGATTATTATAAAGGTAGTTGAAGTCCTTAATTAGTTCGTAGTAGCAGTTTTAATTTTTTTTTTACTTTTATAGTGTTGAGTTGAGGTACGAGAAAATAATTTATATGTTCATTGAATGTACACGTTATAATTTTCAAAAAGAGTGCTGGGAGTTTTTTTCCGCCGGCTTTTTTCTCTCGGTCTACGGTTAGGTAAAGTCGAAGTTTGTAACATTGACGTTCATTAAGTATATGTTACATATCTATGATGAATAAAAGAATTTTGATTTGATTTGATTTTGATTTGAGTCAAATAAAGACTTGTAAAATATTTTTCACCGTAAAACAGTCGTAGAATATCATCAAACCAATCCGACGGACTGAGTATAGTAAGTAGCCGCCGCCACCACGCTCAGCTGGGCACGGACTAAGTACAGTAAGTAGCCGCCGCCACCACGCTCAGCTGGGCACGGACTAAGTACAGTAAGTTACCGGGCCTCATCTCGGCGAGCGAGCAGTGTTGCTCGGCCCACAGCAGCGTGGTCCGCGCGAGGTCCGCGCCGCTGCCGAGCGACACGCACGCACTGAACGACTCCACCAGCGCCGCCGCCACCACGCTCAGCTGGGCGCGGACTAAGTACAGTAAGTTACCGGGCCTCATCTCGGCGAGCGAGCAGTGTTGCTCGGCCCACAGCAGCGTGGTCCGCGCGAGGTCCGCGCCGCTGCCGAGCGACACGCACGCACTGAACGACTCCACCAGCGCCGCCGCCACCACGCTCAGCTGGGCGCGGACTAAGTACAGTAAGTTACCGGGCCTCATCTCGGCGAGCGAGCAGTGTTGCTCGGCCCACAGCAGCGTGGTCCGCGCGAGGTCCGCGCCGCTGCCGAGCGACACGCACGCACTGAACGACTCCACCAGCGCCGCCGCCACCACGCTCAGCTGGGCGCGGACTAAGTACAGTAAGTTACCGGGCCTCATCTCGGCGAGCGAGCAGTGTTGCTCGGCCCACAGCAGCGTGGTCCGCGCGAGGTCCGCGCCGCTGCCGAGCGACACGCACGCACTGAACGACTCCACCAGCGCCGCCGCCACCACGCTCAGCTGGGCGCGGACTAAGTACAGTAAGTTACCGGGCCTCATCTCGGCGAGCGAGCAGTGTTGCTCGGCCCACAGCAGCGTGGTCCGCGCGAGGTCCGCGCCGCTGCCGAGCGACACGCACGCACTGAACGACTCCACCAGCGCCGCCGCCACCACGCTCAGCTGGGCGCGGACTAAGTACAGTAAGTTACCGGGCCTCATCTCGGCGAGCGAGCAGTGTTGCTCGGCCCACAGCAGCGTGGTCCGCGCGAGGTCCGCGCCGCTGCCGAGCGACACGCACGCACTGAACGACTCCACCAGCGCCGCCGCCACCACGCTCAGCTGGGCGCGGACTAAGTACAGTAAGTTACCGGGCCTCATCTCGGCGAGCGAGCAGTGTTGCTCGGCCCACAGCAGCGTGGTCCGCGCGAGGTCCGCGCCGCTGCCGAGCGACACGCACGCACTGAACGACTCCACCAGCGCCGCCGCCACCACGCTCAGCTGGGCGCGGACTAAGTACAGTAAGTTACCGGGCCTCATCTCGGCGAGCGAGCAGTGTTGCTCGGCCCACAGCAGCGTGGTCCGCGCGAGGTCCGCGCCGCTGCCGAGCGACACGCACGCACTGAACGACTCCACCAGCGCCGCCGCCACCACGCTCAGCTGGGCGCGGACTAAGTACAGTAAGTTACCGGGCCTCATCTCGGCGAGCGAGCAGTGTTGCTCGGCCCACAGCAGCGTGGTCCGCGCGAGGTCCGCGCCGCTGCCGAGCGACACGCACGCACTGAACGACTCCACCAGCGCCGCCGCCACCACGCTCAGCTGGGCGCGGACTAAGGAAGCTTATTCGGTTTTAATGCAGGGCACAAAATATCAATAAGGTTATGCGCAAACCGGAACAAAAGCTTGATAGGCCTTATAAATTGAGGGATAAGTCAAATAATTTTAGAACTGAATATCTAGAAAATTAATCTTAATAGACAGACATACAACACCCTACCCTCATTCCTATAACTAAAATGAATGAAGATCATAAGTCATTTTTGCAAAATAAATACATCGATATACTTTATAAATTTGTTACTAAAATGCAACTTCCGTATTAGATTTTAAACACAACTATTTCAACAATTAAACTCCTCCCCCATAACCACTGAGTAAAACCTTCCCATCCCCACGTTGGTGAAAAGGATACGAGCCAGTACTTCCAGTTGTGCATGGTTCTATCCGCCACGTGTCTCGCGAACATCTCTCGCAGGCGGCCGGCGCGCGCGCGGGACACCGGCGCGCCCGTCGCCGGCAGCAGCGAGTGGCAGTTGCTGGGTTGGAAGTAGGAGTTTGTGACAATCATCATCATCATTATCAGGGTCGACGACATTTCGGACACAAAAAACTCGGACACTTTGGCCAATGTATGGTAAAAAATAATATTAAAATTGAAAATCCATACATTGGCCAAGGTGTCCGAGTTTTTGAAAGAAGAGAAATGTCGTTGACCCCATTATCATCATCATCATCATTACATAGTATAAATTCAAGTCACAAATTGTGGCTGTTTGTATGTTTGTCCGCTAACTCCCTCTAAACCAATAAACGGAATTTGTTGCAATTTTCGCGATCTTGTAGGGAATTTATTCATTGAAATTTCATTACATAGTATAAATCCAAGTCACAAATAGTGTCTGTTTGGATGTTTGTCCGCTAACTCCTCCTAAACCACTAAACGGAATTTGTTGCAGTTTTCGCGATCTTTTAGGGAATTTTTCATTTATATTTGTAAGTAAAGAACAATCGGAAAAAGTTTTCTAAAAGTAGCCAAAATTAAAAGTATCGGGAACAAGTCGGCTAAAATTACACCATTGCGAAGCGCGGGCGGGTCGTTCGTATAGTATACAGCGTGTCCCAAAAGGTTACGTAGCTGGGAAGGGGGGTGGTAGGGATGGTCACAAGGGTCCCCAGAAAAATAATAAAAAAATTCCCCTCTGGATATTTCATTAAAAAAAAAACATTTTTTTAAAATCTAAAAATTTTACACCTTGTTACCCTATATTGCTTACTGTACCTACAGATATTGCTTTATTTGAAAAAAAAAACCTGTTATGTAATCGTCAATAACCCTTTATCAAATTGAAATAAAAAAAACTATACATATCTAACCAAGTTTTAAAGAAAATTAAGTTCTTGTCCAGTCAAGGACTTAGTAATTACGACTTCACTCAACTTCTTGCAAGCGTACTGAAAAAAAAATGTACTACGCAACTCCGGCGAGTAAGTTAAAAAAATAGGTAATTTTATTGCAATTCCAAAATGGTATAACACTTATTTGAAAAAATCATACTAGGACATTTAAAAATATTTTTCGGGAACGATACTCCTGCAAAAATAAAAATATCAAAAAACAATAGTCTCAAATTCGTACGCAAATACATTTTTAAATGTCTATTCTGTTGCTTTGATGTTACTGCCCGGTATAATTCTCAAGATTGGAGTACAGACATACCTCAAACATTCGAATAAGGCTAGATTAAGTTTTTCCATATGCCAGGGAAAATAATCTTTACTGCATTTACTCAAGTAAACGAAAGATGTAAAGGATCAAGCTTCACCTTGTCTGGTCTGTACAAAAGCAAAGGTTGATAGATTTGATTAGCTTATCTAACTGGTCTCTTACCTAAAAGTGGCTTATTAACTAATACTTTCAGCTCATCCCTAAAATAGTTTTGGTAATATTCATCATAATTTCAGTATAGGCCATAGACATCTATTACCCTGTCTAAGACTAGGTAAGCTGTGATAACAAATAAAAAGCGTGGTAAAAATAAATCCTATTTCCATACAAAAAAAGTTCGGTTAGTTAGTTTCAAAACGGCCACAGCTTACTCGACATTACAGTTGCGATTTTAAATGAAACTCGAAAGAAAACAAAATTATAATTTATTATTTTAATAAAATGCTCGAAATGTCTACCACCAACATAAATACATGCCCTGCGTCGTTTTAAAAATGAGCATCATAAATGAACTCAAGTCAACCAAGTCCTTGATGGGTTTTTCATAAACTTTTTTATTTTTTATTAAACGAGCAAACGAGCATGCGAGGCACCTGATGGTAAGTGATCACCGCCGCCCATAACTACCCGCAACACTGTGGGTGTTGGGGGTGTGTTGCTGAGCCTTCAAGGTGGGAATACACTCTCGACTTGAAGAGCCGCATGTTGTAGGTAGCCAGGAATACCGCTGCAGGAAGTTCATTCCACATCTGCGTAGTGCGCGGCAAAAAATTCCGCCTGACACTCACGGTGGTACGCACAAATGATGCGCAAATCAAGCTCCATATTTTTACAACTTACCCGTTGATCTAGCCTAGACTGTACTTGAATGTTTGAAGTATGTTTGTACACCAATCTTGAGAATTATACCGGGCAGTAACATCAAAGCAACAGAATAGACATTTAAAAATGTATTTGCGTACGAATTTGAGACTATTGTTTTTTGATATTTTTATTTTTGCAGGAGTATTGTTCCCGAAAAATATTTTTAAATGTCCTCGTATGAATTTTTCAAATAAGTGTTATACCATTTTGGAATCGCAATAAAATTACCTATTTTTTTAACTTACTCGCCGGAGTTGCGTAGTACGTTTTTTTTTCAGTACACTTGGAAGAAGTTGAGTGAAGTCGTAATTACTAAGTCCTTGACTGGACAAGAACTTAATTTTCTTTAAAACTTGGTTAGATATGTATAGTTTTTTTTATTTCAATTTGATAAAGGGTTATTGACGATTACATAACAGGTTTTTTTTTCAAATACAGCTATATCTGTAGGTACAATAAGCAAAATAGGGTAACAAGGTGTAAAATTTTTAGTTTTTAAAAAAATTTTTTTTTTTTATTGAAATATCCAGAGGGGAATTTTTTTATTATTTTTCTGGTGACCCTTGTGACCACCCCTACCACCCCCCTTCCCAGCTACGTAACCTTTTGGGACACCCTGTATATCCAAGACTCAAATTGTGTCTGTTTGGATATTTGTCCGCTAACTCCTCCTAAACCACTTAACGGAATTTGTTGCAGTTTTCGCGATCTTTTAGGGAATTTATTCATTTAAATTTGTAAGTAAAGAACACTCGGAAAAAGTTTTCTTAAATTAGCCAAAATTTAAAGTATCGGGAACAAGTCGGCTAAAATTACACCATTGCGAAGCGTGGGCGGGTCGCTAGTTACGTAATCGAAGTTGCAATTATTATTAATATTTTTTAGATATTTCATTTATTTGACTTGTAAATAAAGAAAAGTCGACAAAAAATTTTTTTTATGTAAGCCAAAATACGCTATGCGTGGGCGGGTCGCTAGTACTTGTATAATCCGTGTTGATAAACAGCTCGGAATATCAAAAGCTTTGAAATAAATAAAAAATTAAAAGAATGAAGTAGTCAAGTTTGATTGGAGCGCTCCCAATCACTTATGATTAGGACTTAATGATTGTTATTGAAGTAGAAGCGATAGAATCAAGGGTTCTAGAATTTAAACGATTGCTAGTTAACTTTCAATTTTTACGATCTATGTATACTCATAATAAGCTTGATTTTCTAATATTAACACATTTTTTTCGTAATTAATTAAAAAACAAAAGTTATTTCGTAATAAAATAACTTAACTATAATAAAATAAAATAACTTAACGGTAACTTTGACAGACCTGGAAATGACTAAAACATCATTTAAATTAAATTTAACCAAAGAAAAACTTACGATATGGAATTGTTTAAACACTCGATCTGTTGCCGCAAGCTTTCCATTTCCTCTTTGATTTGATTTCTCTCCGCCTTCAACTGTTTTATGTACTCGGCGCCTTTTTGTAACATTGCTGCTTTACTTATCTGTCAATATAACAATATACTATTGTGTCAGGAATCTTTTTAATAATACAGTGACTCGTAACAATCTTTCTTAGAAAACCTTCCTTAACTATCCAATGGAGGTTTTTATTTGTTAGTTCTTACACTGTTACCTAGTTAAAAACTTCGATTTTTAATGTTTATATGACACAAATAATACAAATCAAATATCTTAAAGTTAGGTTTTATAAATTCCGACTTGAGCTGTCAAAATTAAGTCCAACCCAATTCCGACTATCCCACTTCTGAAAACCCTTCCATACATATATTTAGATTTACCCATCTATTAAAAATAAAAGTTTAAGTATTCCTCTCGGAATTCTCACACTTAAAATTCGCAACATAACATTATGTAAACTCAGAACCTACCTTTAAACTAAAGACCTACCTTTAAACTAAGGACCTACCTTTAAACTAAGGACCTACCTTTAAACTAAGGACCTACCTTTAAACTAAGGCCCTACCTTTAAACTAGGGACCTACCTTTAAACAAAGGACCTACCTTTGAACTAAGGACCTACCTTAGCGGCGGGGTTGTTGTTGAGCTGCGGTATGAGCGCCTGGAGTGTGTCGAAGCCGTTCTTGATGTTGTAGCGGCGCTTCTGTTCCGCGTGCAGGTGCGTGCGGCGCGGGGGGGAGCCCGCGCGCGGGGAGCCGGGGGACGGCGGCGGGGACAGGGACTGGAGACAAACGTATGGTCAACACGGCATATCTCACTCGAACTTCACAGGGTTGCAATAGGGTATTTTACACCATGCAAGAAAAAATATCAAAGTGAATGTTTATTATAGATTTCATATAATATGAACGAGAAACGTTGATATTAATTTATAGAAGTGCATTATAAATTTTATATATCCAATTTTAAAATCGACTTTTATAATCTGTATTTGAAATGTCAAAAACGCTGTTCGCCATATTGGGTTGGACGTGACGTCACTCCGATAGTAAACACATTGTCGTGCTTTGGGAAGATTTGTAGAAATTGTCAACTTATTAAGTTTTTGAACGTTTATCCATTGTTTTATCCAATGATAAGGGTTATAACTCATATTTCTGAAAATATTGTTTCTTGTTCTCCAACAAAATTATATTGTTTACTATCGGAGTGACGTCACCAGTCGCAACAGCATGGCGGCTACTGTTTCAGCGCGCAAGTTCAAAATCTTAAATAAAAAGTAGGTATTATAGCAGTTTTTAGTAATTTAAAATTAAAATAAATATCTACTGGTTCAGTACCACTTCAAGATTGATTTAAACCAGTTTTCAAAAAAGTGTGTAATAGCCTATTTCATGTTTAGCGGCATTAACCGCGGATCTCAATATTCTACTATACCTAGTAATTGGAAACTGCTACTTTTGTTTTTTGTGACGTGTTCCTGTCATTTCCATTCCTCCTGCTATCTACCATAGTTTATTGAGACGCAAAACTGTTCATTACGGCTACCATAGTTACACAAATAACAAGGCTTCAATGGTAAGTAGAATATTGAGTTTCGCAGATTGACGCATTTGAACTTTTAATGGGTGCAATCTTAGACTTGTTTATTATAATTTATTATTAAAACCACTTTTTTTAATGACACTATTATATGCTGGAAGATTACTAGGTTGTTAAGATTTTTAGGCAAAATAAGATTTAAAAAAAGGTTAAATTTAAATTTATGAAGAATAATTAATTGGCACTTATACTAAATCGGTTTTACTCTGCCAAGTGCTTCGAGCATATAGGCTTCGGTTCTGAATAATAACAGCCACTTTAGCTTTAAGCGGAAATCTGAACATTACATGATAATCCGTCATCATAAAGTTCCACCTCAAATAAATTATATTAACTAATTCTTACATGATGCGGCGACATAATATCGCTGCCGATGGGCGAGGGCTGTCCGCGGCGCGCCGGGGACTTGGGGCTGTCTTCCGAGCTGGACAACTTGTACACGCTCTGAGCTGAACAACAACACATTACGCTGTCTTAGGCTTACACATTATCATTCACTACTGGCCGCCCGCGACTCCGTTCGCATGGAAGTCGGTTTCCCGTGGGAATGAGAAGTTTTCCCGCGGTAAAAAGTACCCTATGTGTTATTCTGATGTATAACCTATATTACTGCCAAGTTTCATCCAAATCCATCCAGTAGTTTTTACGTGAAAGAGTAACAAACATCCATCCACACTCACAAACTACTCATAAAATACTCACATTTATAATATAAGTAGGATTGAGATGACAGAATCCCAAGAACGTTGGCAATGAAAGTGTATTAATGTAGGAAATATTCCTATGGACATGAAATGATTGTCTTTACCTATACAAACTAGCAGACTACCATGTTGCTAGCCAATTAGTATTCTATGTATCTCATGTAAAACTTGGGGATATTTAACTGTCATTTAAGCTACTGTCTAAGGTCTTACGGCCGAAACCAATATTCTACTGTAGTTAAAACCTTGGTAATTGGAAACTGCTAGTTTTTCTTTTTGTGACGTGTTTCTGTCTTTTCCATATCAACAGCTATCTACCATTGTTTATTGAGACGCAAAAACATGGATAATAGTTACCATAGTTACACAAATAACAAGGCGTCAAAGGTTATTGTCTGGCCACCGAGAGATTGCGTTTGTGACACATGCCAGTAGTGTTGGGGTAAAAAATAATATTGACAAATATTTTTTCAATCAACATTAGTAAAAAAATTAGTTTATCTTATATCTATTTTACTTGTATAGCAAGAAACTCCAACTGCTGCCTTTTTTCAAAACAAATATTTAGGTCTACAATACAATAAGTACTAAAACTAAAAGTAGGTAATAAATACTTAAAATAATAGATATCGCGCTGGTATAAATTTAATCAGATTCCGATTCGCTTGAGGAGGTGCTATCATCATCTTCTCCAACATTTATAATTATGTTATTATCAATGATCGAATCAATTCTAATATCTCGATCAAAGTCTTTGGTAATAAGATTTTTTGTTTTTTCTACCGCCTTCGCCCAGTCTTCCTTCGTGATTTTTTCGCAAGCTTCTTTTAATAGAGCCATCATCTTTTTTGTGCTAAAAGGTGGGGACGTATTGCGACGGGCTGCATAACCCTTAATTTGAGCCCAAATTAATTCAATAGCATTGTATTGGCAATGATATGGTGGAAGTCTCAGCACCCGATGACCGTACTGCAGAGCTAATTCATCTATTTCATATCTAACATTTGCCGATTTATTTTCTTTCACTAACCGCAATAGTTATGCTTCAAGCATATCCATATTTACGTCGATATCATGTTTTTATAACCAAGCTACTTATTCTGCTTTTTTATTAGAAATTGATTGATAACTTTAAAATTGACTGATATTTTTAGCACATCCCTACGAAAATATGATGTTGTTTACATTTTTAAAAATACATATTTTATCAGTAATTATTACCCTTACAGTAAGCCATCAGTTATAAAATTTAAAATCAGTGTGTTTTAATATCATTTTATTGCTTATTATTTGTTTGTAGGGTCAAAATAGACGACTTTTTTTTTGTTTGTTTTCGTAGACGGCCTGTCAAAGTTACCTCGTTATGTCAAACACAATGTGTCAGGAACGCATTCTCTCGGTGGCCGGACAATAGTAGAATATTGGTTTCGGCCGTAAATAGATCGAATTAAATTTAAATGTTAAATATAGACCCAATATTAATCCATTAGACGTTCATATGAACTTACAATGCTGTGCGGACAGTAGCTGCGCCAGCATGACGCTGGCCTGCGGCAGCGCGGGCTCCGAGGCCACGCTGTTCAGCGGCGGTGGTCTCCGCGGAGACCCTGAGGAGCCGTCCGCCAGCAGCGAGCTGGAGGTAGACCGCGACCGCAGCCGGAACGTGGCCGGGTGCGGCTCGTGCGGCTATGGAGTTAATAATCATAATACATCTCCAGACTCAACACACTAATTATGTGCAGTAAGCTCTTGTGTTTAAGGTACCACACAATGGACTATAGATATAAATATAATAAATAATAAATAAATCTCCAGACTAACACACCAATTATGCGGCCCTTAGGTAAGTGCAGTAAGCTCTTGTGTTTAAGGCACCACACAATGGACTAGGGGAGAAACCTAGTTACACCCAGACACGAACCAATGTCGAAAAACAACTTTTCGAACCCGAAACCATCCGCTTTGCAGTCAGGTATAGTTACCGCTGCGCCACAGGGGTCGTCAATTAGGGGAATTATAAGATCTGCACCCTATGCGGGAAACAGGGGCGTTTATATGCAGTTTCAATGACCTTCAGTTAGTTAGTGGTCCAACTTATGTTTGATGTGAAAGAAAGTATATTCCTAGTCGAGAACACTTTTATGTATGTACTAGTGGCCGCCCGCGACTCCGTTCGCGTGGAAGTCAGTTTCCCGTGGGAATTAGAAGTTTTCCCGCGGTAAAAATAACCCTATATGTTATTCTGATGTATAACCTATATTACTGCAAAGTTTTATCCAAATCCGTCCAATAGTTTTTACGTGAAAGAGTAACAAACATCCATACATCCTCACATACTCACAAACTTTCACATTTTTAATATTAGTAGGATAGTAGGATGTGAATGAAAGTATAGTCGTAATCAAGAACACATTTATGTACGAGTATGTATTCATAAAAAGATCAAAATTTTGATCTTTTTGAAATAAATGTAACAGAAGGCGAAAGTTTATGTACGGGATCAATGAGATCATCTTAATGATTTTGTTAGGTATAGTTTCAGACACGTAGACTAACAAAGTTTGTTATCAATTATTTAAATGTAAAAATTGATAAGATAGAAGTTGACATAATACTTTTGTTCCGGAGATAATGTTTAAAATGTTATCTTTATGTAATTTGTTTTGTATCTGCAGTGTGTTATCTCCAACCGTATTTGCCACCATAAAGCTAATGCTTATAGATAAATAGAATTTAAAAAAGAAAGAAGATTTAAGTATCGCAAATGCTTAATGACTAATTTTGACTAAACATAACAAAAATATTGAAAAGATAATGTCGTACGGGTATTGTCAAATTATAAATTTAGTATTAAAATCATACGAGTCAAAAAACTCTCTGTTCTTGAAGGATTTTTTTTTTTTCTGATCTATAGGTACTAATTTTAACGCCAATTTTAGTCTATCTCTAAGTTACACTCAGACAGTATGATCATCTTTTCTTCTTTGAATCTGTTTATTATACAATAGAACTGACCCTGGCCATAGGTCTGGAGGTGTGTTGCGGCGCGGGCGCGGGCACGCTCACCGACCAGTCCTGGTTGAGCTGCGCGCCGAGCGGCAGGCTGTGCGAGCGGAACTGGTCCTTGCTGCGACCAGGGCTCACCGGCGACACCTGGACAATTACATGGACTTAGTTTCAGCCACTCGTTTGACGTAATTAGCTCGAATTATACTAGTGATCCGGACAAGCTTCGAAATGCTGTAATTTCAGCCCAATCGTTAACGAAATAAACAATTTTCGCTAACTTAAAACACTTCTCCTGAATGTTCTTAATTTAAACTAAAAAAATGTCTTAATGATGGAGGAAATCGCATTAAAATCATTAGTAATGTTAATGATGTTGACAAACTCAACTTTCAGTAAATAGGCATAGAATAAAGTTTTCTTAAAAATATTTGTGAAGCTCAATCTAGTCAAATAATAATCTCGATTATCTTCAACGAATGACGTCAAAACAGCGGCGTGCTCATCCAAGTAAGTGTAAAGATAGTCAAAAGATATCTCAAATTTATTTAAATGCCTACCGTCAAAACAAGGTGTTTCGTCATATACGTAACGTAAAATGGTTACGATAAACATAGTTATTTATTATTTCCGCTATGACATCATTTGGTTTTAAAAACAATAAGTGCAACTAACAAGTTTACCGTATCAACGAGCACAGATGGAACACAACTTGAAAATTACTCCGTAATTGCAGCAACTCAAAGTTGTGTTCGTAAAAAAACATATTATATTGGACTAGCGACCCGCCCACGCTTCGCAATGGTGTAATTTTGACAACTCGCTAGCGAACCCTTGCATTTTTGCTAACTTAAAAAAACTTTTTCTAATCGTTCTTTATTTACAAATTTAAATGAATAAATACCCCAAAATATGGAGAAAACCGCATTTAAATCCGTTACGTACTTTAGGAGGAGTTAGCAGCCAAACATACAAACAGACAGAATTAGCGACTTGGATTTATACTATGTAATGATAAAGATACGCATCCTACACTGCCATGTACATGCAAAACCCTAATTATTAGCCTATTTAGCTCGGGTGGGCTCGCGGATTTCGTCATAGTATTTGTTACCATAGAGCGGTATTAACCTGCAGCGGCGCGACCGGCGCTAGCGGCGGCGACGGCATCTTGAAGGGCCGCGTGCTGGCCGGCGCCCCCCCCTGCTTCTTGTAGGGCTCCACCGGCTGCAAGTATTGCACCTGCTGAGGACTAGTTCGCTGCTGCCGATCAAACCCAGCCTGTCCCGACTGGTAGCCCTGGTAACTATGGCCCTGGGTCATCTGACCAGAATGAAAACTCATCCGAGCCCGAGGCTTCTCTCTATTGTACCCCGCGCGACCCTGGATAACCACTGAGGACGCATATTTAGCATTCTGAACCGGCTGCTGCAGTAAAGATACCGTCTCGGGGGCCGTCTGCGAAGGCGGCACCGCTGAAACACAAGTTTACCGTGTGTGTTCATTTAAACAGACTTCTTTTTTTTTGATAAGCGGTAACTTTTATCTGCAATAAAACCGCTACGTGTTATCCGACACTGATAAAGCAAATTGGCTATCTTGTCACCATTACACAGCAAAACTTATCAATAAATGGTGTTAATTTACGAACATGACAACCGAAAAAGGCGCTTATTGACCACTTATAAGTTTTGAATGAGAAGATATTTACCTGTATTGTATTTTGTGTAGCACGAGTCGGTCTGCGTGATAATTTTTGGAGTATTTACAAATTGAGGTCTAATTTTGCCGTAGGCGTTTTGCATCTGTTCCGCTTGCGTGTTTGTTTGTTCGTACGAGTTGCTGTACGGTTCCTGTATGATCATGTCCTGGGTTGAAATCATGTTGTTCTGGAGATCATTTTGTTGCGGGTACATCCTAGAGTTATCATACATTCCCATTTCATTTTTAACCGTCGGATCCGCCATTATTAATTGAGTATTACTTGTGTTAGCTGAAATGCAAATGTTTGGATGAAAACTTAATGGATGGCTTTCTTCTAAGTATCTGCTAGTATCAATATAAGTTTAGTGATTGAATGCTACAGCATCTTATCTCTGTGTGTATTTGTTACGGCTAAAACCCGAACGGCTGCACCTAGTTTTAGCCGTTTAGAAACATCAATAGGTTAGGTTAGTTAGGTTACTTCTTTGATACCGCCCAGAAAAAGGAGTCCCGCCGACTCATGATTGAAGCCAGTTTTTATATAAATAGGTTAATATTTTTTTGTTTCATTCCCCATATTAAAAAGACTACTAACCGGCTAAAACTAGGTGTAGCCGCACTTCGGGTATTAGCCGTAACATATTTATCTCAAAAATATCATTTCAATTAAGTCATTTTATCCAAAATACACGTATTCTATACCATGTACAGGCATTTGCGCGGCGGCGATGGCGCCAGCGGGTGGTTGGTTGGGCAGGTAGGACTGCTGGAAGCCGGCGGCCAGCAGCGAGCGCGCGTACATCGCGTCGTCGGCCGGCAGCGGGCTCTCTTCCGGCACGGACGGCAGGCGCGGGGGCAGTAGCAGATCTATTGTTTGTAGAATTATGTATACAGGGTTAATTTTAATTAGCGCATCACCTCTTGTAGGCAGCTTTTCTACATCGATCCGAAAATAACCCTGTATACATGATGTTAGGATAAAAAGTTTTGAAACAAAAAAAACGACAAAAGTCCTATTGATAAACCCATTTTAACCATCTCCATTATGATAGCTTTGGTCTCTGTAAATAACGAAAGCTGAAGAATAGTAATATTAGAGATAAAGAAAGTTTTACTAGAATAGGTTTTCATAACTTTATAAAAGTTTCAAGTTTGTCAATTCGGATAGATTCTCTAAAATCTCTTGCACCAGTAAACATTTATGTTATTAGGGACTGATATAGATCATTTTAATGAGAGTTTATTCGCTTTTGGAAGGCTAGTCACTTACATATTGAACATAGCGCATATAAGTAACTGCGCTTAACTATGTTTAGACAATAAAAATTACAAAAATTATAGTTTCCCTCAAAAGTGTTAATAAATTCCCGTTAAAAGTGTTATATATGTTTACGTATCTAACAAAAAGTTCAATTTACAAAAAGAAACCTGAACCATAAGCTTTCTAAACTCTAAGATCAATATAATAAGATCAAAATAAGATTTCTAAAATCAAAAATCCCCGTTACGTTAGTATCATAACACGTTTATGTAAATATTGTCGACCATGTCGTTTGACGACATTTTATTTATTCACGCGACCAAAGCGTGCTCTTCTATTTTTTATCTCGCAACAAAACATTTTTTTAATCTCAAGATGTAAAAATATTTTTTTATTCATCATACGGACTATTGTAGTAAATGGTTATACAAAATAAAGACTAAGGGTGTTTGAAAGACAGAAAGGCAGCGTTATCTCCGCAGTAAGTAGGCGCAATAGACAACTGTAGGTAAATAGATAAAAGCATGTTGATCCGCTTTATCACTTGTCTAAAATAAACTCTTATGAGAACTGATAAATCTCCAATAAGCACAGAAACAATTTAATAGACACATTTCAATATTTATTAACAAAATAACTACACGCTAATTGGTAAATATTAGTGTTATCTCACCTTGCAGAGGTTCCAATGTGTCCATAAAATCCTCCAAGTTCGGTTGTAAAGGGCCCAAGCTAGGTTGAATGAAATCGGCTAAGCTCGCACCTCTTGCTGAAAAAATAACGAGCCTAGTTATAATGCAACTGTCACTATGTGCAAAAATAACTCCGAACCAAACAGCATCATGTAAAAACATAATCTTAATAGGTTTATTTATCAAAGATCACAATTCGAGCCGTGAACTCTTCATTGAACCAAACTTGACGTTTTATAAACTATTTGATACTGCTACGTAGCAGACTGAAAGACTCGCGGCAAAATGAGTTTCAATGGAATTAATCTTAGTCCGATCTAAAGTAATATTAAGAAGAAACTTAAAATAAAGCGTTTTTAGCAATTCCTAGCTTCATTCGACCCATTCTTTTAACTGAGTATAGTTACTAATTTAAATCTAGTCAAAAGCTACATTTCATGGCCCGTCAGGTACGCCATTACGCCTATATAAAACAACCAACATAAATAATTACGCAGATAATAATTTCAACTTAACCCGTAAACTGTCTACGTTAGAAAATATATCAATACGGTTCCTAAGTTTGCTACGTACGATGAAATGAAGTAAGGTTCCCCGTAAGGTATCCCGTTACCCAGCCTAGTCGCAAAGATTTTCACTCAGCGGACTAGTGACTGAGTATACCAGTCAATGCTGAATGTACTGCTGTAAAAAAGTCAACTATTCGATCCCGTGATGTTTGTAGTGTAAATCCTAATTCTTATTTTTTTTTTTTTTATTTCTTTTATAGTGTTGAGTTGAGGTACGAGAAAATAATTTACATGTTCATTGAATGTACACGTTATGACTGTATAATTTTCAAAAAGAGTGCTGGGAGTTTCAGTTTTCGGTCTACGGTTAGGTAAAGTCGAAGTTTGTAACATTGACGTTCATTAAGTATATGTTACATATCTATGATGAATAAAAGAATTTTGATTTGATTTGATTTGATTCCCACCTATCTCCCTGGTGTCCGGGAACGCGAACGGCTGGTGGTTGGTGATGGTGGAGAACAGCGTGTCACTCATGAAGCTGAGGTAGTCCTCGTCGGTCAGCATGTTGTTCGCGAAGTCGGCGCACTGCGCGAAGCATTCCACGTCCATCTCCGACGTCTGGCCGACAAACCATTTTAGATTAACGGCTAACTTTAACATATAATAATTATACAAGTCTTTACATTTTTTTTTGTAGGGTGCAAATAAGCGCCTAGCAAAAGTCTTTGACACTGACTGGTAGTGCTAAACCGTTTAACTAACTCTAGGTTGGTCGAACCTTCTCATTGCATTTCCTAAACCAGAAGGTTACATGAATCAAAGATTGAAGATTGTCTGCTTTAATGCAGCAGTATTGTGATTGTTGAAATGCATCTTACCGTATCTTGTACACAGGTGTCGCCCTTGCCATAGAGGCGGGTAATGTGAAACATGCGCCATTTCTTATACTCCGCTTTAACTGCTTCAGCTCTTCTTTTCCAGTATTTTCCTTCTAGTAGTGTTGCCTTAAAGTAATTCATGTATTAGATATCAAATTTATTAAGAAAAAATATATCTTATATATGTTATAAGACAATTATCTTACCTCGGGTTTTACGTGTGTGTCGACGTCTAATGGAGAAGCGAACTGACACACCAAAGTGTTCTGTTTCTTTATGACTAGAATTAAAACAATAAAGTTAATATATGTTGGTCGCCTAAGGGCTTCTACTGCCTGGCAACTTAAAATACACTTTGGACTTATCAAAAACCTTGGTGCTGCCTTGTATTGGCGAAATATTGCTTATCACAAAAATATATAAGTAGTTCAAATTAGCCAGTGATAAAAACGTCTAGCTATTGGGCGTGAAGATATTTGTGTGTTATCATTAGGTGTACGCATGGTTTATTTACTAAATTAGGAAGTATAGCTATCGTTTAAAATTAACAACTTTTGTCAGTAGGCGTGCGATGACATTTTACGAGCACAGGTATTTTTGTTGACATTATTAACCACAGCAAATTAATACGTATCAATTCCGTAGCGAGAGAAGCATTTGCGGATATACCTACGAGTACATACAGACGGACGCGGATGGCGATTTCATTTTATACAATAATTCATCAAACTGAAAAATAAATGTGCAACAATCATATTAATTAACTTCATCAGAGTAAAATAAAATTTTTGAGCATGAGTTATTATCTATAATCTTCGTAACATAGAAATGTGGCCTCAAAAATCTGAAATTAAAAGGTCAACTTAATCTCTGGTTCATATAGCGCCGCTGCAATTAATAAGCTGTTGGTTATCACTGGTTAACCTAACGCATCATCAATTTATTGCACGTTTATCAAGCTAATATAAATATTTTTAATCCAATTAAAGTTTTTTTTTTATAAATTGGTGATTATAGTTTTTGTGAAACGCAAAACGTTATTGTATCATACTGACAAACTAGACAGCCATTTAAAATAATTCGGCATAAGTATGCTTTGGGCGCCCGCATCCCTATATTACAGTTAGATTTAATTTAATGGTTTACAAACAGAACATAATATGTGCAATTATTGAGTGCATTGCTGGTATTTCGTTACCATACTGATATTGAGAAATAAAAGTGTGCTAGCTTACATTTAATGCACTTAAAAAATTGCTTCTAATTCTTTTGCGACAAATAAAATAAACAACCGCCAGATGCATGCGTCAACCCCCCCAAGGGATCGCGCCTTGCCGCGGCGGGGGGGCTTAGTACCCCGTAGCAAGCCAGCTACTGGGGGAAGCTAAGCGGTCCCACATGGGGCCGGTCGTGAGGTAGACCGGCCCACGAGAGGGGGGCTGCTCCAGCTGGGCGGGAGCCCAGCGTGCTGATGCGCCCGGAGGGGAGGCTCTGGCCGGGCTCGGCCCGGTCAGTTGCACCCTAGGAGGGGAGGCTCCAGCAGGGCCTTTGGCCCTCGTTCTGTTGAGCGCCCAGGGGGGTAATCGTGGGGGGTCGGGTGGTGCGGCGTGGCGGCCGCGGCATCCGATCCTCCGCGATTCGGATTGGAGGTGGTGGGCTGAGGAAGGGGTGGTGGGAAAACCCCTCTCCTAGGCCCAGGGCGGATTCGGCGGCGCGCCACTGCGGGGACAGTGGCGCGCCGGCGACTCCAGCCGGTGAGGCCCCAGGTCGGCAGACGGCCGAAGACCCTGGGGAGGTTCCCAAGCTGCCGACACAGGGCTAGGTCGGTAGCCAATCAAGGGAACAAGAGGGGGTAGGCGCGCCGCGGTTGTTCCAGCGCGCCTCCAAACTTGAGGGGGCTGCCTCGGTGGCCAGCCGTCGGTGGGTTCGCGGCGAGCAGACCTTTACAGGACATTCCCGCGTCCCCGCCATTATACGACGGCCAGTAGGACAACTCCAGGTTTTTAGTCGGTGCGAGCCCGACATAACCCGTCTACTTTCCCTGGAGGGGACGGGTATGCGTAGGCATTTTCCTGGACAAACAAAAAAAAAAAAAAAAAAAAAAAAAAAAAAAAAAAAAAAAAAAAAAAAAAAAAGATGCATGCGTCAAAAGTCAACAGTACTACGGTAAAATTAAGGATTATAATAAAAAAAATCATTTTCATGTTAGACAAAGTTACGCATATACCTAGTTGAATAACCAAGGAATTTATAATTTATAAAAGATATTTGGTTGTAGGCCCTTGAGTTGAACTGACTACAGATAAACATTGCGAAACCTAAATTTAAAAAATCTTTGACACGTTTTATACATATCTCTTTATCTTCTCTTATTTAGCAAAGTCGGCATCCATGTCCGTTTGTACGTATATTCTTTTAGACCATGCGACGGATTTCGATTGCTGACAATCCCTATAACTTTTTTAAATGGCGCTCTAAAGTCAATTCGGTAAAACAAACCCAAAAAACAAATTAACAAGCCATGAACATGATCTTTTGTCTTAGTGATTAGCAAGTTTCTGGCATCTTATTACGGGGTTTTCTGAAGTCGTGGGATTAATTTAACAAGCATCAGACTCTTGAGGCCCTTAAGCACAATATTTGGCAGGAATACGAAAATCTGTCGTCCGAATTTCTGGCAAGCAAGAGTGATGGAAAATGCCATACAACGGGCCCGTATGGAAACAATAATGGCGACTGTAGTACTGTACTGAAGTACCAAAGTTTTTTAATAAAAAAATATATGAAGTTTAGAAAAATAACATCGGGCGATTATGAAATGAAATGAAATGAAATGAAATGAAATGAAATGAAATGAAATGAAATGAAATGAAATGAAATGAAATTACTTTATTGTACGTAGGATTAAAAACTAATCTCTTATACATTGTCAAAAGCATAAAATAAAAAATAAAAAGATGTCACGGGACACCCCTACATTCATCAGCAATAGCCGTAGTAGACCGAGAGAAAAAGCTGGCGGAAAAAACTCTCGGCACTCTTTTCAAAATTATACAACAATAATTTATATTCATTAAAAATTTGTACAAACAGTGAACATATAAATTATTTTCTCGTACCTCCCCGCTCAACATCATTAAAGTTAAAAAATATTAAAATGCTAGTAAACTAATTGAGGAAACTTCCCGCGCCACAATTCGGAACCAGAGCAGACCGTTTCCCGAAGGCGGCACCTGATCACAAGTATGACGTGTGCTCCAGCCATCGTCCTACTCAACCATATTAGAGGGAGTTGGGCGACCCGTTGACACAACGCCACCGCCCCAGTAACTTTCGAGGCGAGCATGACTACTCTGGGCCAAACAAGTCACTAAGGAACCTCACAAAACAGCTAATTTATTGGAAACAATAAGTTAAAACAGAGAGAGGAGGAACGAGAAAACAGTACAGAAAAAAGTAAAATGAATAAATAAAAACAATAAAAGTACATACTTAAAGTTAAGTATCGTCAAGGTACATAAGGTAAAAAATATGATGCACGTACAATTACGTCAACCAATATCTTTATACAAAGTATAAATAGTCTTATACATAATACCTACCTACAAGAAACCTGCAAGAGTTTTAATCCCAAGCTTTCTTATCATTTAAAAAGTCTTGGATGCTATAATAGCCTTTACTACACAGTTTGAGTTTAATAGTTTTTTTAAAAACGTTAAAAGGCAGGGACAGTAGGGACTTAGGGATTGAATTATATATAATTATTGACATTCCTATAAAAGACTTTGTGCTTTTTGCCAACCTACATTTTGGAAAAACTAATTTATGATTATTTTTGCCGTACTCTAATTCAAATAAACCGTTATTCAATATATTCTAATGAAGACATAAAAAAGCGCACCCGCACTCGGGCAGGTCACTTGTAGAGAAGTAGTACTTATTTCCCCAAATAGAAAAAAAATAACGACAGCGTTTATCCCAAATATAATATGTTATTCCTCAGAATGGACTTTATTTATTGCTCTAACAAGACATTGACGTCAAGGGGACAAATATCAACACTATAAAGCATGAATTATTTAGAACGATGTGTGTGAACATGAGTATTGATAAAGAGACCGGACCACTTTTTTCTCAGTATACCATTGGTTTTAAGCCAAAGTTGATATGTTACAACTTGATAAAATGAAGCTTTTTAATACGAATTCAAATGCGAAAACAATATAAAAATATTTATATAACTCACATTGCATGTGCCAACAGCGCCATATGACATTGTTCAATCTGATCTTGTCCTTCCAGCGAAGCTTTATACCTTTAAAACGATTCCATTTGGGAGATGTTAGTTTTTGTCTAAACAAAGAAAAAACACAAATCAAATTTAAAAACTTACCAAGTGCTGTTTCTCTTAATTACCCTGTCACAATATTTTGTTTATAATAATCATTTGTACAACTAAAATAACCGCAGGAGTCCTTAGTTTTAGACATATTGTTTTCACAAGAAAATATTTTAGGAAAGACATGATTAAAAATTAATTTGGTAAAAAATCAATCTTTGGATTAGTCTTATGTCAGCTTCGCAGCTAAAAGTGGATGATACTAATGAAAAGTGGATATCTAGGCATATGTAAGCTACTTATCAATATCACTATCAATATGATCTTAAGCTTATAACAAATAGCAGTTTGATAAGCAACATTCTGTTCTATCTTATCTAGACACAAAAACAGGCATGATGAAACAATCTCAGAACAATTTACAATGCAAAATCCATTGCTCTCATAAAATATTTTACAGTAAGGTAAAACACATCTACACACTTCAGAAAATAATGTATTGTCTTATCAGAATTTGAATTTAATAATAATTGGTATTAAAAATTTATGTATCAATAATGAAATTATTAATAAATAAATTAAGGTAGCTCATTTTAATAGCCAATTTAAATGTAATCAAATGAAACATATATTTTGGAGGATATTTATAGAAAACTTGAAATTAATGTAGAAAAAAATTTGAGTAGGGAAAGTACCTACTGACGCAATTGTCTCTAGCAGTAACATATTTAATTTTACTTCAAGGCTATTATTAAGTTTGCAAATTAGTACCTCAGTGATTTTAATGTATTTAAAATATTTGTTTTGTTTTATTTCTCCAAAATAAAGATATATCTTAAAAATATCAATCTTAATAATTATGTTAATAATTAAGTATTTTTTAGCAAGTTTTAAAATATTTCTATGTGTAAGTAATTATGTATTGGGTTTATATTGTTTTAAAATAGTTATCACAGTCTGACCCAAGCCTTTGTACTTGTATGATGACCTATGTTATCTTTGCACACTAAACTTTACTCATGGAAACATACTTAATATTTCCTTATTATAGGCATAATCTTTATTAACAATAACAGAACCTATTCCTAATATATAGAGATACTCCTACATTTTCAAAAGTGTAAATCTAAAAAACATAGCCACATTAATTGTTGATTGCGAATGTTCATTATAAAAAATGGAAATGTAGTGGTTTAGTAACTACTTTAAAATATTATTAAATGTTTTTTTATGCTAAATATCTATTAATCTATTTCAACTCACCTGTATGCCAATGTCATGCATTTGAATAACTTAGTAAGAGAAATTTCAATACAAAGTTGTTGTTGTTTAGTCTCATCTTTACTCGATGGCAGTCGCTGTTCCAGTGATCCAGGGACTGTGTAAGTAGTTACAACGGAAACCTTTTGACTTGTTTGTTCTTCGTCAGGCACAGGCACGGCCAAGTCGTCATAATCATCTTGCGCTTCAGCTTCAAAGTGCGACACCATGAAGTGACCAGAATGAATGGTTTCCTTCCCGGTATGAGTCTGCTTTTCCACATGCTTTGTGGTTATTTTATGCATTTTTACAAACGCTAAAGAACACTACGATAGAAAATTGGGTACAAAATAATTAAAATCTTCGTATCCATATTCTCACTCCTCACATTGTTTTTCACGATCTGACATGACAAGACAAACAACATTGACACAACAGTCTATTGACATTTGAAATACGTCATGCCCTGCGTTCCGATTGGAGTATGACACGGAACAGAGAAGTAGATGGAAGTGTGAAGTAGGCGGGGTACGCGCGCCACTAGTAAGCGGAGGATCGCAAACCCATACCTCAGTCGTACCTGTCTTATTGTTGTGTTCGGTTGTGTTTTGCTGTGATCGTATTGCGTTTTCTTAATCTAATATCGACTTTATTTTCAAAGCAGTAAAGTTCAATTCATATTTGTTCTAATTCTAATGTAACACTGCTTCCATCTATTGTGGAGATGCTGAAACGTAAACATGAACTTTATTTGTCAAGCAATAAAGTTCAACTTACATTGTTAAATGTAGGAGCGCCACCTATTGTTAAGTAGTTGAATCTTTTGTATGTCAACGCGAACATGAAGTAAGTCGCGGAAGGTCGTAAATACATTATGAGTTTTAGAAAAGTAAACTCTATTCATCACTGACAAGGTGTGTTTTTGCTTAGCAGCATTTAGAAATAAGGTCATTCCGGCACTAAGGATAGGTGTGCGACCAATAAAAACAATTGTTTACATGTAGTGACTATGTTTATTATCAGTTCCATGTGTGAGTTTTGGCGACAGCGGTTTCGCTAGTAAGGTATATAGCATTTCCATCTACTTCTCTGTTCCGTGGAGTATGAGCACTTTTTGGACCGAACGACAGCTTAAAGCTAAAATCGTTCTAAATTGTACAAACATCATACGTAAGTGAGCTTGGCTTGCGCGAAACTTGCGCATCATATCATACCATACATACAACGCGTTCACCGCACACACTGCTCACGGTACCTAGTTGGGAGTTAGAGTAGCGTAATCACCGTCAAAAATTATGTTCACAGTAGTCATTAGCGCTAGTTAGCGCGTGGTTAGCGCTGTCAGCAAAATTTGTAAAGGTAAGCTCACGAATTACTAATAAATACTGGGAACATTAACAGATACCTATATTAAATAATTCGCTAATTCTATAACAGAGCATAAAGTTTTATTACTTAAACCTAAGTAAGTGGGTTCACTTTGTAATTTCATTTAAGAATCTTTAAACTGTATCCTTTTCTGAAATTCTATTATTGAAATGTAAAAATCAGCGGGATCAAAATGTACTTATTGCATAGTAGTTATATTAATTTTCCTCAAAAAAATAAATTATTTTAATTTCAATAATACATCAAAACTAAATTTCGCAATTAAAAACGACTTTTTTGGGGTTTGCCCATTTGAAATTTACATATTGCCCTACCCTAAAGACGTGTTAAACACTAATGACCGTTTTACTGGTGTGTTTTTATTTATTTTTTATTTAATTAATCTGGAAGATCTACAGGTTTGAGTAAAATGTGTATATAAAAAAGAGTGATTAACAAAAAGCCAATTAATGATCCTCACATGTAGCAACAAAAACTTAAAAATAAACTGCCATATGAGACAAAGAATAAAAACTACATAGTTGTCGATAACACCATCAAAGAAAAGATTCGTAAGCAGTCGACGAGCCGTAGCAATACTAGTATTAAATAAGTCTATGTGTTTAAGGGTATTTTATGGAAATTATATTTTGGATCTCAGTACGAGTAGGTATAGGAAAAAAAATTATATGTTACGGCTAAAACCCGAAGCGCGGCTGCACCTAGTTTTAGCCGGTTAGAAACATCAATAGGTTAGGTTAGTTAGGTTACTTCTTTGATACCGCCGTCGACTCATGATTGAAGCCAGTTTTTATATATATAGGTATATATATTTTTGTTACATTCCCCATATTAAAAAGACTACTAACCGGCTAAAACTAGGAGTAGCCGCACTTCGGGTATTAGCCGTAACATATAAATGTAAACCTTCCTCTTAAAGCACTCTATCTATTAAAAAAACAGCATTAAAATCCGTTGCGTAGTTTGAGGCAAACATAGGGACTGAGAAAGCGACTTTGTTTTCTACTATGTAGTGATATTTTTTTCAATGGGTCTTCTATAGCGACCCACACTAGTAAAAATGTTTATATGTGTGCAAGGTTAAAATTGATTCTATGGAACATATAGGTCCCTGTCCCTGTCATTCATCATTCATTTCATTCATCAATCAATTCAAAATAAAAGCAAACTTTACATTATTTTGTTTATTTTTCTAATGGAATTTTGTTGACTTGAGATATTTTCTACTTTGTTCCAAAATGAATTCTCCAAGTGCCAGACTTAGTCCATCATATCGAAATATAAGATTAAATAAACTCAAAAATTCTCCTATAGAACTTAAGGAAAAAATGAGAAAGGTAATGTAAAAATCACGTTAATATTACATACACAAATAGTGTAGCAGTTCTCTTTAATTCGACTACTTTGTAGGATTATAAGGACAAAATACAAAATTGTCGTAACATGCTCTTGAGCAAATTCCGTGGATCAGTTGGGGACACAGACCTCCGTGAAAGATTTTCTGAGATTTATAAAAGTATGTTCGACTATACGCAAGACTTTACAATAGATGATGAAGAATTAAAAATGTTGGAAGAAATAAAGAATGAGCTGGTCCAAGAAGAATATGATTGGTATGTCTGTAAAGATAAATTATTGGTATCTATAATCGTGAACTTCATATGATAAGCCATCTTATCTATGTACTCAAACAACTGTTTTAATTTCAGGTGGATTCAAGAGTACGATAAATACCACATGGAAGGCTTTGATTGGTCTCAAATAGAGCAGGAAAATTATTTAATATGCCCCATCTGTGAAAAACAAAATTGCACTTTAGGAACCCATCTTTCTTGTAGGAACTGCAATTATATGATCCAAACCGCATTAACTCAAACTGAAATAAAAAGTTTGATAGATGATGCATTGGAAAAACATGATTTATTATGCAAAAACATTGGTCAGTTTAACTTAGTCTCAGAATTGCAAGAGAATCATATTTATTTAATTTGTGATAGTTGCCATGATATGCAAATCATAATATAGGATAAATAAATTTACTGAGTTTAAATTTAATTTTTTGAACAAAAATATTTAAAATTTTAAGTTTTCTACCTAAGGATGGTCTAACTATGATTTTGCATGATAACTTACATAAAAAATAGTTTTTTATAAGTCTTGTTGTTTGTTGTATATGTAAGTAAGGGTTTAATAAAACACATTCATACAAAATAGAAAATTACCATTTTTATTCAATTCAGAAGCACGGTAACAACATATCTATTTATCATACAAGTTTTTCACATTAGACTACAATCTGTCATACATGTGTATAATATCATTTCACAAGTTATAAATGGTAACCTGTTACATGAATCTACATTCCATAAATATTACTATTATTTAATATACAATTAATTATTTATCTAACAAATGGGCAATATTATTATTGCAATATCTTCCTTATTATTACATAGGGGTTCAACCAACATTATAAAATACTTTGAATAAGAAATTAAATAGAACTTAATGCAGAAAATTTTGACGCCTTGTTTATGGAGACTTATAATTCGGAGACATTATTTGAGGCTCTCTAAGTTAACTAAAATAAAAGGTAGGACAGCTTTTGTTTTCGTTATGAAAAAATTCAATAAAAGCTGTTATCACCCATAGCAGATTATTTCTAATAATAATAAAAACAAAAGTTAACCTATTGGGAACAGCACACTCAAATTCATTGACTATTTGTGGCAATAGCCATAGGAACAAAACTAAGCAACCAGATAGGTAGTTTTGTTTTCCAATCCTAAAAATTGACCTTACATCTATAATTACCTAGAACTTATCAATGATATAAAGAAATTTTCTATTTCCACACTATTACTACACTTCATTTTTTGTAGTTAAAAATGAATACTATCTTGTTATTAAAATTTCAAACACCTGTTGTGTTATAAAATGGCAAACTTTTTATATCATATCAAATCCATGATAGCAAACTATTGTACCCACTGAATGTGTAATTCCCTAAATATGATTTTTTCATCTTTTGAACTATAATTAAATATTTTTTAAGTTAAAAATAAATAACACTATTTATGCATGATGATACTTCCTTTTTTTGTATGTTTCACCTAATTCATTAACTTGTTTTATTAATTAAAGATTATTATCAGATCAGCTGCCTTACAGATATTTTTTTGATTACATTTGCACTTGTAGAATATCTTGAAAAGATTTTTATCATTTCTTTCGTTTTTGGTTGGTTTAAGCCCAGAAAGTTATTTTAGGATTAGTACTTGATTATAAGCAAATCAAATAAATAATGTTAAGTTTTATTTCCAGTTATAAGGTTTAAGCATCTCCTAAAGTAATTTTTTAGGTTGCAAAATAATGTTGTAAGTACAGGAAAATATAAAACATATGTATTAAATTGCAGTCATAGAAGATAGGAAGTAAGGTAACTAACAAAGATTTGGATGGTTACAATTTTAATAAATTAATCTAGAAAATGAATAGTTATATGTAGTTAGGTACTTTATTATTATAAAATACACTTTTGATACCCTCAAATATTGATGATTTATATAAGTTTGTTAAATTAGATTTGATAACAATTTATTTCAGTTTTTGCATTGTAGATTATATCTTTAAATAAAAAATAATGGTTGTTCTTTTAGGTTGAGCTCTGTCTTTTCGGCATAGTTTCTAAAACAAATTGAGGTTATTAGGTTTGAGTGCTTACTCACTAAATGGGCATGCCCTGGACGTCCATGGGGTCCTCGTGGTGCGTGGGGTGGGAAGAGGCGGCGAGGGTGAAGGGGTGGTGGGAGTGGTGGGCGCCCAGGCGGGCCCGGCGCGCCGTGATCACGCGCGGCTTGTGGATCTCGTCCATTACTGACGGAGCTACATAAGTGAAGCCCTGAAATGGAATCATTTGAAAGTTTTAATAAAGAGATTATTGCTATTCGAAAATAAAAACTTATTATTAAGTTCAGGCGTAGACTACACGATTCGATTTGTCTTCAGTTTAATTTATGTTTTTATAAATGAATACCTGAAACATGAGGTTGGCGCTTTCACTAAGGGTTGATTCATCTGGTGAATCAATAGGAGTTTGTAGGGTAAATCGTTTATCAAATTGAGAGACGTCATCTTCACTCGACTGAAAATAAACAAGATTAGTTAAAGCTAGAAAGTAATTCGTTACAAACATCAATTTGATAGTTAAAAAGGTGAACTAGATTTGCCCTGAGTTCGGATTTCACTCATTTTAGAGAAGCTTTCTTCTATCTTCGTGTTTTAGGTGGTATATCAATTTGATTTAGGTATCCTATAAACTTTAAAATATGTTTAGTTTAATTTCTTACTAGCTTTTTGCGGTGTATTTGATTGAAAGGGAATTAAGCACATGTTAAAAGTTTTATGTAAGTACCAATTTCGGTTTAATTGGTGGTTCTAGTCTTCTGGCGAACACATCATCCCAGTGTACATGTTTGAAGAAAGCATGGCCGCGAACGGCAGCAGCCCCGGCAGCCCCCAGGCGCTGGGTCTCAGACCGTTTCATCAGGCGGCGAATTAGATCCCTTGCATCTTGTGTAAGATAGGCTGGCAGCATCAGCTTCCCTTTGAGAATTTTTTCTATTGTTTTTGTGCGGTTGTCCCCTGTAAATGGTGGCTGAGGAAACAAACAAGGTCAAATTGGAGAAAAGACAGAAAGGATAAAAAGTTCAAGTGGAACTAGCGCACCGAAACTGCCTCATTTGATAGATGATGTAGGTGTTACACAAAAAGTTTTTAATTTTGTTTATACTTCAAAGAAAAACAAAAAGAAGTGGGTCCAAACCCGAAATTTACTGAACCTCGTTCAATTTTCTGAATGCTTTTTGAGCAGTGTAGGAAACAAATGTAAACAAGGTGTTAACAAGTTCGTATATTTTAGTTTCAGGCGAATGGACTCTCGATGTTAAGACTTGCTTCGACAATGCGGCTCGGCACATCTCACATCCACGAAATTTTCTTTTTCTATAGAAATTAATAGGTACATAATATACCATAATATCCTTTTTATCAGACGTTACAACTAACACTAGGTACTCTAGTAGAAAAATCTGTGTAGGTATGAACAGTTAAAAATTGTTTATAATAAACAGAAAGATTGAGACCTATTTTTAGTATTGGGATGGATTTAAACTCTCATTAATGATAGTTAATACTTATTACCTTATCATTAAACACCTTGTATAGACCTGAATAAACCATATTAAGATAAAAAATGCAGATATGACTGTGTTTAAGACAATGTTTTTGCCCTATAGGTATTAATTTCTTTGCAACTATTATAATGTACGGCATTAACAAACCTTTTTAAAATTTTGGCAATACAGCAATTTATATTTCACAACTTTAGAGAATGAGTAAATGAATTAGAATTTTAACCTTTGACCTGCTCATAACTAATATCTTGATAGACACAGGCTCGTTTTTCGCAGCAACTTTTTGTGTAGTTTTGAAAGTACATCTTTTCCAAAACAAAATATCAAAATATTTGGGTGGTTATACCTGTCCAATTAGCATGTCATACATCAAGGCACCCAAACTCCACCAATCAACCGCTTTACCGTGTCCACTTCTTGTCAGTATCTCAGGTGCCCTACAAAAAAAATTGTTAGGCATTCTAGGAAGTCATAAAAAAGAAGGATGTTTGATAACTTACATGTATTCAATAGTTCCACAAAATGTGTGCGTAACAATTCCTTCCTGTATGTGTTCCTTACATAATCCAAAATCAGTAAGTTTAACATGCCCTTGTGCATCCAGAAGCACATTTTCAGGCTTCAAATCACGATAAATTATACCTAAACTATGCAAGTGCTCTAAGGCTAAAATTATTTCAGATAAATAAAAGCTGGAAAAAAAAGAAACAGTATGTAAGAAATACATTCATAGTATTACTGTTGGAATGAATGAAATACACCAACCTAGCAGTGTCCTCTAGGAATATTCCTTCTCTTTCAAGGTGCATGAATAGTTCTCCTCCACTGAGATATTCTAATATAAGATACAGTTTACCACCAGTTTGAAAAGCATAAACTAATTCTACTATAAAAGGGTGCTGAAAATGTAAACAAACATTTTAGTTTTTTTTTTACAAAAATAGGTTCAATATAAATTTCATTTATGATATACCAACCTTAACAGCTTCTAATATATTTCTCTCAGCTTTAGTGTGGGCAGTGTCTTTTTGGTTCCTTACAATTGAAGCCTTTTTCAGAACTTTCATAGCGAAATGGGCACCAGCATCAGGACCAGTTATTTTTCGCACTTGGAACACTTTCCCGTAACCACCTTTCCCCAAAACTTTGCGTAATTCAAAATCTTGGGGACCTAGACGCTTACATTGTCCTGGGTTTACATTGTCCTCCGAAAGTTGAATAGTTTCTGATCCTTCAGCACTAGAAAAATAACATAGCATGTAATGTTAAAAATCTGACCATCAATAAATTTCCCATAGATAACAAAAAAATATATAATTCTAAGAATATTGTATTTATGCTTAGTAATATTCGATTTTACTTACTTTACAATATTATTAACATGAAGTTCAGGATCATAATCAACCTGCAAAAAAAATACATAACATGTAAGGAAGGAATTCTATAGAGTGCGAAAAAGAGGAAATTAAATAACACAAGGTTTGAGGTTATATTTTAAGGAACAACGGGATGAAACTACCTTACGGGTTTTATCTATATTACCTCATCAACTTCAATAATGTCGTCTTCATCAGAATCTCCAACAGTTATGGAATTATCCACATCTAAATCCAAATCAAAAACACCAGCCATATACGATGACATTTCAGATAATCACATCAGCATCAACAAGTTAAAAGTGTCCTCGTTCTTATATCGGTCGCACGACTTGTATAGTAGAAAAATTAAAATCAACACGAGATTCCAACTTATTTTTAATAAGTTCCAAAAATATTAGGACAAATAAAACGTGAACGATTCAGCAAAAGTAAGAAGAACGAATGAATGAATGAATGCACTAGCTTAGCCAGAGAATGAAATGAATGAATGAAAATCAACACGAGATTCCAACTTATTTTTAATAAGTTCCAAAAATATTAGGACAAATAAAACGTGAACGATTCAGCAAAAGTAAGAAGAACGAATGAATGAAAAAATGCACTAGCTTAGCCAGAGAATGAAAAGTAATGAACGATTGTTATGTGAACACAGAGTTCAATCAATAATAACAATTTAGTACAAAATACCTACAAAAAATGCAGACGCATTAAGGCAACACAATATGTCTTCCATTTATACTGCTGATTATATGAAGATTTTCAGGATGCTTATCATGGTCATCGCCTTTGTTTCAAAATATTTGGTATGTTGATATTAGTTTTTGTAAATCATAAAATATTAAAATATCGAGCGACAATTTAAATAAAAAAAAATATTGAAAAGCTTTATGAATTCCGCTAAATCTTTCTTGTACAAATTAAGTGAAGGCTATGATGACATACGGTTTCCACGTAATTAAAACAGTTTTTTTATACATAAAAAATACGACCTACTTTGTATATTTGTATTACGCTGTCTTTACAGGGTATACAGGGTGCTTAGAGGGTGAGTAGCCAAATGGAAATGATGGATAGGTGTGGCTATTACCTATTAACTTCCACTTATTCAATTGTATTTTGGTTCAAGTTTTAGAATTTACTGTATTTTAAGATTTTCCTAAGAAAATCTGATTTGTTTAATTAAAAGTTCAATATTTTTTTTATTTACCTACTGTCTGAATAAAGCGAAAATAATTTTAATTTAAAGACTAATATTGTTTTTCAGATGCAATCTCATAAAAAGTTACGTAGGTATTTCGTTGAACCAGTGGTATTGCCTCACTTATCCACCATTTTCATTTGGCTACTCACCCTCCAAACATCCTGTATATTGTTGTCGGCCCTCTCGAGACAACATTCATAGATGTAATTTTTAGGATTGTCAATTGATATATTTCCGTTGCCGCTATAACAAAAAATACAAAAAATTTAAAAAAAAGAGTGTTCCCCATACAATTAACGTTTTTTTTTCGTATTTTATGCTCAATATTAAAAACGGTAACAGGTAGACGCTTCAAATTTTCACAGAATATTTACTTGTATATTACCTTTCAAAATTAATAATGGAGAATGTTACTAGGTATGCCAAATCGCTTGAAATTTTGTCTCAGTAAAGCCTGTATGCATACAAATACACTAGTTTTTGTTGTAATCAAAAATACCCAGTAGTTTTGATTTTATAGGCATTCAAAGTTTCGAAAAATATCGAGTCCCGCTAACAGTCACGTGACCGCTTGTGACGTCTTACCACAACGCGCTAGCGGTGGCACATATAGCTGGCACAGTTTTTTTTTTTTTTTATTTATTTATTTAACATTTAATGTATATTTTTTTGTGTTTTCGGTCGCGTATTAGTAAATATAAATATTATTCGTTATTATACGTTAATAGTAAATATTATTCTATTAATAAATTGGGTATAGGTTTCGAAAAAAGGTAATCGTGTAATCTATCTAAAATAGATGAATTAATGGCTGCGCATTATTTATCAAGAAATAGTGATTTTGTTGCCGCCGAAATGTTTGATATGTTCTAAACTGTTTTATCAAAACAAAATAACCAATATAATAAAAATACTAATGGAAGAATGCAAGTCCAATAGTAGAAGTATGTACCTACCTACCTATCATTATTTTTTTTACGTTAAAGACAACAAATCATGTATCATAGTTTTGTAGCTATAGGAAGGTACGTCTTTCTAATATTATAAATGTGAAAGTTTGTGAGTATGGATGTATGAATGTTTGTTACTCTTACACGTAAAAACTACTGCCCCCCAAGTCAAGTGGCAAGTGATATTTGCGATAGCGAGTGAATAGAAAAAATATGTATGAAACTGTCAAATTGCAAGCTTGTCAAACATTTATTCTATTCACTTGCTATCGCAAATATCACTTGCCACTTGACTTGGGGGGCTGGATGGATTTGAATGAAACTTTGCAGTAGGTTACACTTCAGAATGACACATAGGGTACTTTTTACCGCGGGAAAACTTCTCATTCCCACGGAAACCGACTTCTACGCGAACGGAGTCGCGGGCGGCCACTAGTATGTATACAAAGATACCGCTCTTCTAAGTAAATTTAAATAAATACATGCATTGATTTAGTACTAACTAGCTTTAGTTAGCAGCTTCGCCCGCGTTTCCCTCGGGAACTGTACATTTTCCCAGGACTAAAAGAAGCCTATGGATTATTTCAGTCTTCGTCCAGATCCGTTCAGTACTTTTTGTGTGAAAGATAACAAACACAAACACAATCTTCCGCGTTTATTATATTACTAGGAAGTAGGATACCTATACGATGTAGATGTAGGTAGTTGAACGTTACAGATGCACTTTACCTTTACTATTTTATTTAAGTAATTTAATTTATTTTTTATTGCAAATGTAGATGATAATATGAACTAAACCTCTTTTATTTATTTGTATTTTTACTAACAAATTGTTTAATGGTATTGGTTATGTTCAAGTTAAAAGATTTGGTGATGTATGTATGTATCCTTTGGAACTGTAAAAAACAACTTTTCCGGCGAATTGATAGTTGTATTTTTACATATAGGCACAACACATGATTTCCTAGTAGTTGGATTAGACATTTTTAAAAGTATTTAGGTTTAATTTAGACGACAAGTGCGCGCGACCGCGAGCGTACTGAGTGAGCCAGACCGAGCGAGTTGTGGTGTGACGTCACACCGCCACCGGCAGCCCACGTCGTGCGGTAGCAACTTATTTTACTTATAAATCGGAAACTAATTGACGCATCGAAATAATTCTTTCACCAGTATTTTTTATTTTTGACAGAGAATACGAAGAGATAATAATCAAAATTTGTTAACATTCTCCATTAAATAATAATAAAGTAAATATTAAAGGAGGGTTCCCATGCAACAACCGTAATTACAATTTACAAACACTCAGCCACACCACACAGACATATACTCACATACACAATCACACAGACACACACACACACACATACACACACACACATAAGCATACAGCCTTACTCACACACAAACTAAAATTACTGTTTACTTTATAAAATTAATGTTAACTAAAAGCTAAATGTATACTTCTTTATTATGTTCTTTATTTAAATGTTATTTTTTGTCTGGAGTCCTTTAACACAGGCCCTAGCTTTTTTTTTACTTGATTTTAATAAACAGGTAGAAAATTATAGTACAGAACCCTTTGTGCGCAAGTCCGACTTGCACTGGGCCGGTTTTTTAAGAATGGTCTTTTTCTATGCAGTGTTAAAATTACCTAGTCAAATATAATTTGTAAGTTTATCATGCCCTATTGGCTAACTTTATCCTTGATATTGACAGTTGCTACATTTTTTTATGTCAACTTGATTTGACGTTGTATTTGAGTATGTTCATAATTTTACTAAAATTATCAATTTCCAAAAGTATTTGTATATTAGACTGATTTAGAAGTTTTTTTCTTGTAAAGTTCCAATATCTCGATAAAAATTTAATAAACATTTTTTATGCATTTTTATTGTTTTATATAAAGTGTCAGTTCAGTGAATTTTAATTGTAGTATTAGATTATTAGCAAAAATTTGCACGTGTAAATGTAAAAAGTTCTAGATTCGGAAAACACCTCGTTGACCGACAAAAAAATGAATCTAAAAAGACTATGAGGGTGTAAACATGTTTTGTTTTACAATTATTTTCGGTAGTTGTAATAAACAAGTGAATTTTCGTGAATTTTGTGAAACACATTTCCAACATTAAGTTATCAATGAATTACTGCAAGAGATTATAACACTTCCTCACTGAATATTTTTCAATGGCTAGTGATAACGAAAAATGTTGCAGCACTCTTGGTTTGGAAGGTTCTCTTAGAAGTAAAAATCATGACAAGTCTGGTGGTAAGTTTTATGTTCTTTAAAGTACCTAAGCTTGTCTATACTCACCAATTAAAACGCTAATATAACCTTAGTATGAAACAATATTGAATTTGTTTGATTAAGTTTGGTCTTATTGAAAATATGAGTCACAATTGAAATGTTATTCAGTTTTAGTATTTTGGGAAGTAGGTAGTAAAGATGTTTATTTCATTATATTTATCTGTAGAATAAGAAGAAGAAGTGGTCCAATTAAATATCTTAAATACACATAGTATATGATACATACTTTAAAATTTTGTTAAGAGTTTACTATAAGGGTGCTCTGTAATTCAACATAGTTCTTAACAAAAATAGCTCTAGGAAAAAAACTTATGTTTTTAAATTAATAGATTATATTCAATATTGTTTCAACCTAAAATTATCGTGCCAATTAATCTTAAATATTATCAATCCATTACAAAATAAAGGCTTGGTGAAACTTTGTACCATGTTTTTACATTATGTTTCTTTGACTATATTTAGTTTAGGTGTACTACATAGGAAAACAGATAAATATATTATGCCACTCGCTACAGGCTTGAAAAGGCAAGACTGCTGGTTTCATAATTTGAAGTAAAGTAACATTTAAGTAAAATATTTCAATACTTGACAATTCAAAACTACTTTTGCATAAAACAAAAACAAACATTTATATAGGCGGTTCTGGAAAACTCTGATAAGAGATGAATATCAATATAAATCAAACTTTTGAATAGATAGTATTTGTAATTAGAATGGATTTACTTCAAAACAAAAACCAATGATAAGCGTTGGCCTCAGCTTATGAAGATACTTCTATTTGTGTTAAAAAATAATGCTTTTAAAGTATTATATACCATTATTGGAATTGTCTTACTTACAATGCAGATCATGACATGATTAGATCTAGTTTCTAGCTTTAACAGATTTTCGTATAGATAGATTGAATTTTATCCTAAAATGACATATTATAATCACAATGAATAGCTGGCAACACTAGTACCTACACTACACGTCATTATTCCGACAGAGACGTTGACTTTGACAGCCTGTGATTGATGACCAATTGTCAAATTGACAAAACCAATGTTCTTTCTATTGATTTGTTTTGGTAAAAAAGTAAATAAATTCAACTATTCCAAACGTCCTCAGCAAACACTAATAAATTCAAGAGTTTCTTGTTATAAATCATCATGAATAAATTATTAGAAGACAGTAACACCGAAAACGTTCCAGAGCTCTTGTCTGAAATTATTACAAATATATTACAACAGTCAAAAGCAGCTGATTCTTTACAAAAAGACTTTTTGTTTGGTGTTATAATTGTTGTATTGATTGAGAATGGATATCGTCTTGTTGATAAGGTTACCAATGAAAACTTACCAGTAAATGCTCAGCAGTTTGAAAAGTGGAAATCTCCGAATGGTTTATTTGAAGCTACACTTGTTTTGTCTGGGTTTGAAAAAATACCCCTGAAAATTATAATGAGCCCCCTAGGAGCCACCGCTATAGTAAATTTAGTTATAAGTGAAATGCGCTGTGAAACTTATGGAGTATGTTTACCTGTCAGTCGCTATGTTGTGTCCCCACAAGCTTCTACTATTCCAATGATATTCCGGGACTTAAGACATCTGTCGTATACATTGAAGAATAAGATTTTAACACCAGTTAAGAGCAAAATACTTAATCAATATGGTTATCCCAGTGCAAGTTTACTTGGTTTACCTGAAGAAGTTCTCCAAAAAATTATATTATACCTTCCAATAGCTGATATTGGTAATATGTCAAAAACATGCCTGAAATTCAAGTATCTACTTGAAGACAATAATTTATGGCATGAATTTTTTAAAAGAGATTTCTTAGAGTCTACATCCTTAACTAGTACCGTATCCATACAAGAAAACATAGACAGCTCAACCGCTTGGAAATCTAAATATAAAGAACAGAAGGACAAACTTGCGAGGCAGGCAAATAAAAGTTCATTGTTAATTGCAAGTTTTACACATTTTGACACTGATTTCTTGCAACCTGAATGGAGTAACATAATCATGTGACATTACATTGAACAAATTGATACTTATTTACTTCAGTATCAGTAGGCACAAAGAAAAATAATGGAAAAAAACTATTGCTCACTATATTCTTGGGTTTCGATTTTATCCTGTGTAACATTCTGATTTGAATAAAATGATCCCGTTGCCAAATACAACTTTTTTTAATTATAAACCCTAAAACTTTTTGGCTGTAAGTACATCAACTTCAAATTTTACTAAAATTATAAATGTAAATCACTCTCCCTTTCAATCATGCAAAAAAGTTTAGTTGGCTTTTGATAAAAATTCATATAAAGATTTATACCCAGAATAACACACTTGCTTATTAAAAAGTTAAATGTAAAGTAAACTTTTTTTTTATTAGAATATGCCACCAACATACATCACAAAAGATTAAAATATATTTAAAGTTGGTGTAGTATATTTTTTGTAAATATCCAAGTAATAATTATAAAAGTGATATCTTAAAACACATATATTTTTTTATCGATTTTTTTGACGATTAAAGCATGTCGTACAGTGTTTTTCGTTTAATCCTCTAACTAACTAATCTATGAATCGACACGTTATGCCTCAAAGATTCAATTCAGGCAATAGGCAAAAAACTTCGATTCAGGCAATAGGAAAAAAACTATTAATTGAAATAAAAATATGCAACTGCGAGTGTAGTTTCTACCTACATTGATACAAAGAAGTACAAATTTTAAACTTATTATAAATGTTATTAATATATACTGTGTATTTCTTGTTATTTGATTAGTATGCGTCATTTTGCACTATCATTGTAGACAATCTGCTGTGGAGTTCTCCCAATCTATATGAGTTTAATTTATTATAGGTGACGGAGACAAAGGTCAACCACATGTGAAAGGTGGGCGACACTTATCTATACCATTCGACTCTTCGACTGCAAACGGTGATTTAAGTAAGTTAATTCTACACTCTACTACCTTACGTTGATAGTATGGGGCAGTGACCTTCTTGCTATTTATTCCTCCAAACTTGACCGTAGTTTGGAACGCGAATTAAGGACATTATTTTTATGTATTTATTTACGGAATTAGGAAATTATAAAGAACAATTTGGAATTTATCATTGAAAAATATATAAACTTTCTAGTAGCAATAAGTAAAACTTAAATGCGAAAGTAAATTATATGTGCAAGTGTCTTCAAATCGCAAAGTTTTTAATAATAAGAATACAGTTATCATTTCAAACGATAAAACACAAAATTTCCAATATCGAGCAATATAACCTACCTAGTCGTGAGTATTGTATATTTTTACCCTTATAACGTGATAAAGCGAAGCCGTTGAGGGAGATGAATTCACGGTGCGATAGGCACTGAGAGCGAGGGCGGGCGCGGGGCGAGGGATGCGCCGCGCAGCCTCACTCGGCTCAAGAAGCCCAAGGCGGGCGCCGCCATCGCTCAGTACACACGGGCACCTACACCCGACGCTAATTTATTGCGTAAATAAATGTAGGAGTCTGTGTATCGGTTAAATACTAATGGACCTGCGAAGGTGAGCGGCGCCGTGGAGGGCCCCCGGGCAACGCGTGACCACCGGCCGCCCTGGCGGTGTTACGGACCCATGCTCACCCATAGTCGATCCGATGGCGATTTTCCCATATACGCGAGAGGTGAGCATCAGTCCGAAAATTCTAATGGTTGGTTCCACTCATAGTACCAGCATAGAACAATAATGACACCTAATTCATTTCCTGTTTGTTCATATTGTTATCCCTTCATTCGTGTTGTGTGTTAGATGGATATGTAATAAGTTGCAACGATTATTGTTGTCTCGTGTAATCAAATTCGTTATACAGATTTTTGAAACAGTGTTAAGCGCATGTTAGGTTTTAATTGTGACGTCGTGTTTATTAGATTTATGAAGTTATAATATTCCTATCTTCCTTTAATGTCCTTTCCATTAGTGGCGTCTAGTTGTCGGAATGCCCAAGCGTGATTTATAAATCAATATCCCTTTGAACTTGCTGTTAAGTATGGTATCCTTCCAACGTTTTCAGGTACTAAGGCAAAATGCACGTATCCATATAATTATTTAAAATTCAAAGGCACCCTTGAATTTATTTTTGAATTAAGGCTTCACCGCGTACTTCACACGCTAGAAAGACTCTCGATATGATCATATGGTCGACTTATTTTCTAGGGCGTTAGGTATCTAATAATAAATAAAAGCCTTACGGTTAATCTCACCCTGATAACTAATCGTTAAGAATTAATTTACCATATGGAGGTCAACAGACCAAGGAATTTTAATATAGAAAGATAATAACATGATTTAATCGGAAAATAAATAAAATTAACGCGTGTGCAAATTACTTCTTAATGCTAACGAAGATCATGCATAAATAGTATGTAATTAATTAGAAAATAATAATGGAAAGTAATTTTTGATAATAGTTAAATTTCTGTCCTACACTTACTACCAACCTGTTTAATATGAACAAGGCTCGTGTGATTTGATGAAGTTTATTTTATGGACTAAACATCGTTTCGTGTTTAAACCTAACTTCTATTTAATGCCTTACACATAATAAACGGAGTTAGGATCGTTTATTATAGGAAAACAACAAATTTGTTAATCGTTGAACTCTCGAGGTTGCACAGGCTAGTTAGGTGAGAATAAATTAAAGTACACAAAAAGATGAACTTGTGTGTTGTGTACAGGCAATCACTTTTGATAGAGCCTTATCAGTTGCACCTTATCTAATCAGTACTGAATAGTAACGTCTTAGTTATTTTTCTCTTTTCGATTAATGCGGACATCGACACAAGTTTTAATTTAAAAAAAATGTGCAATGTGTTTTTTTGTGAATCGGTAAATTAATATGTTGCATAAAGATGGACGATATTACCATTATATCCAAACCGAGGCGTAGGCCTATAGACGACGACACGAAAAGTGATTCAGGGACCTTGGATAGAGATGACAGTACTAGTAAGTAAATCTTGTTATCGTGAGCAATTTAAATACTGTGGAATTTGATAAGAACTCGTTAGTTGAAAAATTAAATACATATCTTAAGAAGATGAACACCTTCTTCTAACGTCGCCCCAAGCTAATTATCTATGTTGATTTGATACCTTAGTATGTAGTTTTCTGTTAATTACCCATTGTTAAGTAAATCCGGAATAGCGTACAACAATAAATTGTTGACTTAAATATAAATACTTTATTGTTGTCGAGTTTTACGTATAGATAGTCAAATTATTTGTCCTTGTAAGGTATTGGTACTTGTTTGATAAAAGTACGGATGCATCTAGTCATCATTTACAAAAAATCCCTAGTTTAAAACGTTCACGTGCACCTTAATCCTTTATTATGTAACATTGTGAAGTCTAGCTAGTTGCTACCAATCGCGACGGATTATCCCAGGGTTTTACAGCACAACTACTGCAATAAATCTGACATATTATATCAAAGTTGTTTATCTCTTGTACAACAACTGCAATAGCCGACGCTGTATTTTCAAATAATCACAAAAGTATGCACCTATACGTACAACATTATTAAAGCGTACAAAACCTGAACGAAACATAAATATCCCTAAACTGGTTTTTCGGGAATACAAGTTACGGCATACAAAGATGTACTGTTTCAATAATCTTGTAATGATTTGAAATAACTTCTCATGTTATGCTGTGGTGTTTTGAAAGTATGTAGGTATATTGTGTATTTTCTTGTTTTCAGACCTTGCCAGTTCAACATTAATGAAAAATTCTAGAGCGAAACGTAAGAGGACACTTTTGGTGTATTTTAAGCTTTTAGTGTCTCTGCATGATGCATTATACTTTTTATACTCATTTATTATTACAATAAAGTGAGTTAATTAGTGAATCATTTAAGTAGACTCTATATATAGGCAATAGAAATCATTTTTTACAAGTCCATCTCTAAACACTAATATTTTTTTAATAATTAAGTTTTATTTTAAACTCTCGTTTTTCGATTATTACGTTTTGCTTGCTTATCCCATATGTGTTCAATTTTGTGATAGTAACCCTAAGTTTCGGTCGGTAGTGTGGGGTGACAAGCCGCGTAATTTCTTACTCTGTGGTAGGGTTGTTTGTCAGTCCACCTGCCCCGGGCCGCGGGGCGCACGGGGGTTGCATGAATCGATGTCAATGCTCTCTCTTAACACTTTCTTGGGACGAAAATATCACATGACAAATTATTTTGCTTGTCTGATCGCTGTAGTCTGTTGTTCTAATGTTTTTACTTTTATGTCTTTAATAAAGGTCGTTTTGGTTTCAAAAATCTTATCTCGGGAAATCTAAATAGGACTCTTTAATGTGACAGGCGATAAGCAAGTTTTAAATAGGGTTTTTTATTTAATAATCTCTAGGACGTTAACATAAAAGTTAATATCTGACGTTATGCATGTAATTACCTTGACTCCTAACCGGTATCTGGGAACAAATCGAGCAAAACATTAAGAGCGGCCGCGGTATAAGTTAACTGTGGCGGTTAAGTGTTGTGTCGGGTCGGGTGGCTGTAAACACGAGGCCCGGCGAGAGGTGGGGCGAGCCGAGTGCATCGGTTGCATTGCAACAGTGCGGCAGGCGAGCCCCCACCTGCCCCGCGCCTCGCCCGCGGCCGCACCGCGCGCCAGTCCGACGTTGCGCGTCCCTCGCGCCGCAGTCATTCGACCATCGCTATTTTAATGCCGGTTGCGCGTGTGCCTTTGTTTTGTGTTCGCCTACAGGAAAACAGTGTTTCTGTGTTATTTCTATACCAAAGATGTGTGTGCGACATGGCCGTGTGTAGTTGACATGTCGGTGACTGCGCCCGCTCAGCCGGTGCGCGGGGCGAGGACCAATAGCCTCGACCAACTCGATTTTCAGGAGCGTAGACAACTGATCGCAAGCTCGTTGTCCCTCACGGACTTCTTACACGTCGGGGCGAAGGAGGTGGCTGCTGTTGCCGGTCAGTCCCCTTCCTTTTCAGTATCGCATTTGTAACAACAGTTTTGCGAAATCATACTCTTAAAGCACACGAAATTATTCGTTTAAATATAACGAATGTTGCGCATTTAGCGTCGTCGCAAACATTGATGAAATTAACACTAATAACAACCAGGGCCCCTACAATGGAGCGTCCATGTACTGCATGTCAAATGACATTGCCTTCGCTAATTAAATTAAGGCTTGTCTCAACGTACATTGCATAATTTAAAGCCACTGTTACTTATTAGAATTGGTTAAACTAAACCGGTTTGTTAGCGAATAATTATTAAAACAATTACATATTTGCATAATTTGGTTTTTGGTCAAACTGTGTTAGAAATATTACTTTGTGGCAACTTTGTTAAGAACATAAACCGATAACGTAGCAACACTCGCAAAACACAGTCAATGAAAATGATGATTGTTTGTTTTTTCTTCCAGCAAATTACTGCCGGTTTTTGTTCTAGCCAATCATAATATTCTGCTAGTTATTGTAGTCATAATAGGCTTTAATAATAGCACAAAGATCATAGGTCCACATAATGTACCTACTTAATAGGATCATGGAAGTAACACGAACGGGTAAGGTCACCACCACACCATGCCATACACAGGAGTGGTCTCAAATGTCACAAAATTGTGTATAATGTTCGTCAACACGATCGTAATTAGCTTTTACAAAATTCCCTAGCGCATGTTTTCGTTTACTTGCCCCTGTAATTATTTTTAGCTCAGCATTCGTATTATGGACTGCTTGCTAGCACAAAATTAATTCTGATATCAATAGACGGATATACTCGAAGTTTAAAAGTATAATTTAAAAAATAATAAGCTTTAAGTATTAACTTATATGGAGAAGTATATGGTTGAGTAACTAGGAACTGACCTTAAGACACTTAATTCGTTCCAAGACAGCAAATAACCTTTATCTGAGGTCGTTGCTGAGGCTGTCTCGTCTTTGACACATAGAAATACAAGTGTTTAGTAACTTATTACGTTCAATAAGAGCCAGTTTCAACAAAGAGAGATCGAATTATCTACTTCTCCAGCTACACGATTTCCCATTGTTTTAGCTGTACCATGTAATATCGAAAGTGAAAATAGATACTTTCTTGCCGCGACAAAATGTGAGCTCTAATTCTTTAACATAAGGCTTTAATGCTATTGTTTATACTTCTATAAATATGGTAAAACGAGTTTTATCAATGATCATTATTCATGTTATTGTTTGAATTAACTTTATTATTGAACACAATAACAAATACAATTGCAAAAGTAGCATTTGTATGTAATACAGTTCACCACATGATCTGTGTGCGATATCGTATTATTAATTTATCCAAATGCCAGGGCATTAATAAGTACATTGACCAGGCATATGCTCGATTTGTTGGTGATTATGATTCCGCGGCGTATGATGTCACTCGCTTGTTTTCGCCAGTTCCTAATTCTAACGTTACTCCACCTACGACTCATACTGTCATACATTCTAAATTACTGCTATCGGTCACGGAATGCAGTCTTGTGACTACATTACCTACATGTTAATTTAAACATCTAAACATTGGAATAGTCAAATAATTTAGAGAAATAATATTACTTTAGTACTTAAATATAGAATAGGGAAGATCTAGTACATTATAAATTTAAAGAGAAATACCGCACTTTGTGTTAACCTTATTCCGTTGTCAGTTCACATACCTGTTTTATCTTCGTCTGGGCTCAAGGTAAACCTGTGCTGTGGTTATTGTACTAGCTAGACAAAATCAACCACGGGCTAGGCGTGTCGATTTACTTCATACTTCGTAGTTATTCTGTTTGTTTATTGTAGGTACACACGACGATCAAACAATTAAATGGTGTTTGTTACGCAATAAGCGATGCCATAAAATGATTCATGCTATTCTACCTTTGGATGTTAGATGAATATGTAATTAGTTTGAAACTACGCTCTATTTCGAACACATTCCAGTGTTTCAAAGTTTGACATTCAATTGTGAATAGGAATGCCATATTGCAGTCATTCAATTACAAGGTGCGATGTGGTGTTTGCGAATGTGAGCTAGTCACGGGTTTAGGTGTGGTAGAGGTCGCGTCGTGGGCCATCTATCACAGTGGGCGAGAGTAGGCGCGTGACTCACGCTGCACACTTGCAAGGCAACCATTATTGCCATCGATGTTCTAGCATTCAATCAATGACTTGTCAATACGCTGCTGGCTTGTGTGCATTCATCACGCCTACATCCGCACCGCCGACAATCGCACATTATGTATTGTTGCAACACAGCTACATCGCTCCCATGCTAATATCTTCATTTTAATAACTGTCTAGAAATTGTATGCATGTTGTTGCTTACTTACGGACGGCCTACACTTCATGCTCATAATTTAGTACGAAGATAACGAAGAGGCGCTCTACGAGAAGCGCTCGTTATCGCTTATGTCTTTGGGCCCGATTCTTATTAATAGCGTTATCATTATATTATGTACCGCTTCATAATCACTAGCTTTGTTTGGTTTTGTGTATCAAATTTAAAAACCGAATGTAGTTGATTTCATAGAATTTTAAAGTTTGTAAACTTGGATGGGAAGCTAAAGTGATTGTACGCAGTCGTGTAGTGTCTCTTGAATATCAATGAACGCTTTGATGGCTCGTTGTGTGCATATCCTGTTCATAATCTTGGCTTTCGTGTGACTATCCTTAAATGGGTTTTTTAAAGATAAACCCTATCAAACTACTGTACAGTAAGAGACCTGCAAGAAGGCTAAAATCAAATGAAACAAATAATATCGATTCAATCTCAGTCCAAGAGACATACTTCATGGAAGTATTTCTGTTTTTGATTTATGAAAACGTTTCTTGATAACTAATATTGTTCGCAAATGTTTGTAGTTAAAATACAGGAATCCAATAATTTAAAATTATGTTCAATAATTAAAGTTAAAATAAAGACTAACCGATGTAATATGTCCCACGGGATAGAAACAAAGTTTGCTCTTTCAAGACACACTTGATTCCCGCTGGCATTGTGATAGGCACGGACAGTTCTCAACAATGAGTTCTCGACGTAATGGGGGCATTGATTGTACTCCTGTGTTCATATGTATGTGTGTACTATTGGGTACCGATCATGCTCTCTTGTTATATAGACGACGACCGTTACCGTCGCTTTTGTCATAATCACAGCAAGCGAGAACACTATTCAGTGTACATCAATTATTGTTAATCAGTCTCACAGGGCTTTCAAGTGGCGACAATAATAAAGCACGGAAGGTTACTCTAAACAAGCGAGTGAAGAGTTTAAAGATCTCTCGTGTTATTAAGGGTACCTTAATCGGCGGGCCTCAAAAAGGACATGAGATTTTTTGTCGGCCCATTGTTGTAGCATCAGGGGCGAAACGGGTCTGTGGTCATCTCTTTTTTCGCCTCATTTTTTGTTGCGAGCTTGGGTCCATGACTTACCTGGCTACACGTACAAGCTTATTATTATGATACTCCCGAATTGTAGAGAGGAAGTGAAAGCACTACAAAATCGGTTCAGTGGTTTTTGAGATCACTCTGATTGAGGTTGTCAGTTTTATGAGTTAGTTTTTACAATTAACCACATAATGATTACTCATTTGCAGTGACGATGTGTTGTTTAATTAGAGTACTTATTTGCTTACAGCTAAAAAACAGAATGGCTCAACAGTCCGGACGAATAGTCTGGGCTCAGGAGCGAGAACACCTCCAGCGGAGAGGCCCAAGTCTAAGTTCTCGGCGTTCGGCAGACTCTTCAAACCGTGGAAGTGGAAACGGAAAAAGAAATCTGAGAAATTCGAAGCCGCCTCTAGAAGTAAGTATTCCTATATTTTTAATGCTTAACGAAACCAAAGTTCTTAGATAATAACAAAACAAGACAAATTTAACGCTTAACTTACTTGAAACTGTGTAACAACCTCAAAAATTTGAGTTAACAATAAATTAGAATATATTTAACACGGATTCGTTTTTCTTATGCTAATTATTATACAATAAAATATCAAGCAAATCTCGTATAAATTAAAATGTATAGAGTATGACATCTTCCGTGATTTGTAATACAATTGCTCATTTAAATAACGCCCATGTTTTTAATTACAGCGTTAGAAAGGAAGATATCCGTCCGAGCAAATAGAGATGAGTTAGTGCAAAAAGGCATTCTTCTACCTGAAAGTCCAGTCACACCCGTTGCAGAATGCAGTAAGTATTTTACCCAATTATTGTAATTTGAAGTCTTAAGTAAAACCGCTTGATAGTGGCGGCATTTATGTTCTTTACGGCATTAAAACGAAACCATTATCTTGTCGCGGTTTAATTGTAAAGACTCTATGTAAGCGCAGCCAGTTTGTCGTAGCTCGAGGGCTATTCAGTTAGAAAGTGGCAGGGAAATGGCGAAGATTTGGCGACCGCCTCCTCGGTAGATATATCCGTGATCAATACCAAACCTGGGGGCCTACCGGCTAACTAGCGTGGATTTGGAATAGGCGACGAAATCGGCTTCATTTTGACAGATGGCGCTACTTTCGTACCGGGCAACGACCCAAGCCGTCACTCTTAACTCGATATCGGCGATGACACCGAAAGAACGAATGGTTTAGTGATTCCTCAGTAGTTTTGACAGTTAAATCGTACCGCGTAAGGTTTTTCAAGTCGAAGCGTCGTCTTGAAAATGACATTGACAGCCATATTGATGTAGGCGACTCGAGAGCTACCACTTTCGGCCGTTGATAAGCAATATTTTAGATTTTTCTTCCTATTACGCTTGGTTTTTTCATTCTTAACGCTTAAATACGCATTCCTAAGGCTCTTTCGTATTAATAATTATTACATTTTAATATAACTTCTTAGATTACATTTTGTTTCTCTGTTGTGATTTTTGTGTGTTTCTGCCCGCAAGAGTAAGGACAAGTGGAATAAAACCCGAAATTAAGGTACCTCTTTATCATATTATACCAATCTTGTGACAAACGTTGTATTGTTTAAATGTCTCGCCCCGAAACATAACAAATAACTATTATTATAGGTGTTGGCTGCATTAAATTTTTATGCAACTGGCAGTTATCAGAGTGGCATTGGTGTGAACGATGTTCTACACCTCAGCCAGCAATCCACATCGGAATGCTTGCAGGATGTCACTGAGGCTCTGAACAACCCTTGCCTCCTACAGAAATATGTCTTGTTTCCGCACACCCAAAAGCCAACGAGACTCCGTAGCAAGGAGGTAATTGTAATTTTACACTTAAAATAATATAAATGCCAACAAATTGTCCAAGCCAGCAATGTCATTGACTATCAGGGAATGTTAAATTGATATAATTTATTTTACAGTTAAATTATCTACATTTGTTTGATTTAGAAATAATTAACTACTGTGGTTTAGGTTCAGTGACAACTTAGGATTCCCTGGGGTCATCGGGTGCATCGATGGGACAAATGTGGCTATTGTTAAGCCAAAGGATGATGAGGAGATTTAATTCAATAGAAAGGGCTACCACACACTCAATGTTCTTGTGGTAAGATGTGTTTTAATTGTTGTAACATGTTAGATATCCTACTAATATTGTAAATGTGAATAAGCTAGTCTCTCATATTTTTTTTACTTTTTTCAGATTTGTGATGCAGATCTCAGGATTTTGCATGTGGATGCATCAATGGGTGGTGCCAGCCATGATTCCCATGATGATGACGCCCATCCTTAACACCAAGCCCACTTTGAGATCGACCGGGAGGAAAAACGTCGCGACAGAGAGCGACAGCCTCCTCGCCAGCCAGCCGACAACGATGGACTTCTTCGTGGTGACAGGCAACATGTGGTTAATCACTTGTGGCGTAACAGACGCTAAATGTGCTTTTGGGTATGTTATAAAATATTATTGATATGTATAAATTTCAATAATGGCCTTACTCAAACAAAATGTAAAAAAATGGTTTCTTTGCAGATGTAAGAAGAGGCCAGAGTGGACAATCACCGCCAGAGAAGAGAGAAGATACATCTTTTTTTATTTTTTGGATTGTATAATTTGTTGTGTAAAATGTGCAATTGTACCTAAGTTAGATTTAACTATATTGTTTATTTTAAATATTTTGTTTCTTAGATATCATTGTATCCATCTTAAGTAATGACTTGAAATTGTATGATTTATTAACCATTATTGTAAATAGATTTATAAAAACCTGACTTAGTTTCTTGCTTATTCTTCTCAGCTCGGTGTAATCTAATAGGTTGATTTTAATAAAAAGAAAGTATAAGTGATTTAATTAGTTTAATTTTAAATTAACATTCCTAATAGTAAGCAAGGAAGAGACATAGATAATAAGAACGTTTAACATTTTAAGTAAATTATAACAACAAGTTTAATAGTAGCGATTCTCATTAGTTTATTTATTATAATATGCAACAAGTGTAAACAACGTTAAAAAGAAAATACAAAAATAAATCAATATTACAAATTAAAATAATAATTAGATTACATGCCAAAGTGTCAAAATAGCATTATGTCAATATGCAAATAAAAAGGAAATAATTGTGTAGCATTGCAAATGAGTCCGCAAATATATCGAAGTGGGTGCTTTGCGCGACCCTGGCATTCTCCAAAAGAAATTTAACCACCAGCCGCCCATTGCAGTTGTAAAATTTCCACAGCAACTAAAACAAGACATACGTGACAGTTAGTATTTTCTCCATAACATATTAATTAATATACAATAAGATGTCTCTGTACTATGAAAATCAGAGACTAAAAAAAATTGGTTGGTCATTCATATCTTAATTCTAAAACATTTATTATGAGGCAATAATGTTATAAAAAATCATGGAGTGGGGAAGGAGGGATTTCTCCTCATATTCAATTAAAACATAGAATTAATAGAATAGATAGAATAAAGAAAAGTAGAATTGCATTTAGGTTTAAAAAATAGTGTCATAATTTACCGCCCGTGTGGGCCTCGTGCTTATGCGGGACACAGGCGTGGGCGGCGGCTCCTGCGTTGGTGACGGCGGGGAGGGGCTGGAGGTGATCTCGACCTCCCCCCAAAGCGGAAGTGGGTCCAACTCGGGCAGCAGGGGTCTGACGGTTCCTGTAATTGATACAAAGAAGCTAAAAACTGAAAAGTATACATAGCTATTTTAAACTTTCGTGGTTATTTTCTCAAATATGTACAAGTACACACACAAGACTTTTTATGAAACAAAAGGTTTTGCCTAATCCAGCTAAATATAATTAAAAAAAAACAAAATATTAAACTAACTTTCCAGGGAATCCGCATGTTCCCATCCCCCACCACCGCCCGAGTGCCGATGATGGCATAGATGGCCTCCTCTACCACCCTCAAAGGAGCTTGAGTTGAGAGCCCACCACCCGTCCACCTCCACCGCACCGGCTTTCTTCTAGGCAGGCAATACATCAAACATGCAAAAAAGCAGTATAAGAGGCAATCAAATAATTGATAAATTGAAAAGATGGTTGTCACATTTTAGAGTTGGCTCTGACTGAATACACTTAAACACAGAATCTTTCACACAAGGGGTGTCTTTTGTGTCTGTCTGAGCTAACTCTTATAGTATCAAGCTTTAGAAAATGAAAAGTTTTGATACTGTGCAATTACTCAAAAACATTGTATTAATAAAACAAAACACCGGTTAAAAAGCAATGAAAAATGCACATTAAGTATTAGTAATAGACATTTAGAGACAAGCGATGCAAAAAATATTCACAAAAACCCAGAAGATGAATAAGTTTTCTATCTATAGACTTACGTCCCGCCACTCTGCCGCCGACTTGTGCACGCCTGTGCCTTGGGCGTTGAGACGGGTCATCAACTCCTCCCACAATGCCCGGACCTCTTGCTTTGCTTGAGAGGAGTTGACGGCCTGCCCCTTCGCCAACGCCTGATGTTCCTGCATGAAGCCCAGCAGAACATCCATCTGCTGGGCACTTACTTTTCTTGGTGCTGGCATCTACAAATTATAAAGTTCGTAGATGTTGCCATTGCTTGTTATTATTATAATAATGTAATATCTAAAACACAAATTAATTACTTACTGTTATTTTGTATTGGAATATTGAACTTTCGAACTACGAACACGTAAATCACGAACTGCCAAGGCGCAAATAAATAAACTTGTTTTTTTTTCACGAAACAATGTTACCAAATAAATTATCGTTTTGGTAAAACGGTCGGCTGTTGAAATTTAGCTAAAATTATGCTAAAGGTTGTTTATTTTAGACAAAAAATGTGCCAATTTTTATATTTCTATAAAAGGACAAAGATTTTATATACTAAACAACAAATAAAAATACTTAACGATATTAAAGTATGCTAAATCCAACTATATCATAGGCTAAATTGTTAACACTGGCGGGTCTCTATTCGACGGTCTTTTATCATTCGGTCAGTTATCAACGCTTGCTTTAGCCACGCCCCTTAAGTTGCGCGGTACGAAATTATGAAACCAATGGTGTCAGTATGGAAAACCGAATTCGACGTCGAGTTTAAATCATGGCTAGTTACGCGGTAGGCCCCCTGGGCTACAGCCAGCCAGGTGGGCCGTCGCTCGGTACTGCCTATTGTGTTTTGCTATTGACTTCTCGTTACTAAAATATTACGTTCATTCTGGCGCATATCAGCATCTATAAATGTGTTTTATGGCTTAGATAGCTTTTGTTATTGAGCCGAATAGCCTTTTACCTTTTTGTTAGTCAGATGTTATTTTATGTTGTGGTTTGATATAATTGTATTTTACTTGAAATTGTATACTGATATGAGAAAACCCATAAGTGATTCATAGTTGATCAGGCGTATCGTATTATCAATGTTATTTAACATAAAAAGTAACGCTAGCGTACAGCGATGATAGTGAATGTGAATACTTAGTTTTTGCTTTCTGAATTTCGTTGATTTAATCTGACTTAATGAAGTATTTACACGTGTAGTGTATACGTGGTATTTAATGCTTTGGTATAGTGTTTGAGTACTCACTCAATCATTTCCTTTCAATGTCACACAGATAATGAAAACACCTTTTAATTCGTAATCAAAGAAAAAAAGGTTTTTAGAATTTTAGAATAAACTTTTATAAGTCTTGCGGATAGTCACCGAGTGTACAAGCACTTTTATGATATGTGATCATTTACAGTACGGCAATTTGCTTTTATTTATATCTATGCGGCATGCAAGCATTCGTTGGTCGTTTCAATTACACAAAACCGAGGAAAGTGTGACAGAACGACACTCACAGATTAGACGGCGAATAAGGCTTTACTGTGAATTGCGTTTTTTACGCCGCTTTTTATTTAATCTTTGGCCGAGTCGTAACACTTGTACGTACTCTTAGACTTACTTTAATTTTACGACGGTTTTTTATAAATACAATAAGTAACTCTTGAGATTTTATGTAAATAATGCATTGGTCATGCGGTTATTGCTTTCAAAAAGATTTAAAACCATCTATTTTATGGTGTAGCTACAAGCAATGCATATGATTTCCGGTTTAGCTCATGATAAGCAAAAGAAACGAGACGGCTACAAACTTCGATAACATAAAACTTTAGATTGTTTACTTATCTCTTTTAAGGTTTGATAATTGTTACTATTGATAATCCGGTATCGTTTAGTAATTCTCGGTATCCTTCCTGTTTTAGAAACTTGGTAAATATTAATTTAACACTGACTCTCTTTAAACAAACAACGTGGTTTGTTTAGGCGGGAGTTTCTAATGAGTATTTTTATACATAACATTTGAGAGATAGTGTAATGTTGTTGGTAGAAAAATATTTCTCATAAAATTTTAATAACTATTAATAGAAGTTTTACTAGCATTGTTAGCAGACACAAGGTTGTCTTACTTGATTTGTGTTGTCAATTTGCATGGGGTTTTGTTTTATTTAGCTCTCTCAAAACTGTGTGTTTTTAAAACATTATATTTAATAATTTTAAGACATTGAGTCTTATTGAAAATAAGTTTGAATGATTTCTGGATCCGAATTAAATGAAAGCCCAATAGACCTTATATTCATCTTATCCTATTAATTTGAAAGTTTGTATAAATAGTACGATGTTGACTTTTACATTATTACATTGCGTCGCTCGTAAAAAACTAGTAATTAGCTATCCCACCTACACGAACTGATGTTGAATGTTGCCGCAGACGAGGAGTCGTACGAGGAGGCGCGCGGTGACGGGGGCGGGGGCGGGGGCGGGGGCGGGCCCGACCGCAGCATGGCCAGCATGCACGCGGCGCTGCAGGCGCAGCTGCAGCAGCAGATGGCGCAGCAGCAGGCCGCCATCGCCGCCGCCGTCGCCGCCGCCGCGCACCACCACCACCAGAACAATAACGTCATTGGTGAGTACTGAACGCTGGTACAACTAGTTGCAGCTAGACCGGAGCCTAAAGTTTAATCACCCTACCGGATTATCAACCTAACATGTTTGGTGTTTTCTTTTTTATCAATTCACATCTGTACATCTGAACGTCGCCACAGTCTGACAGGCCTGTTTGTACTTCCCTGGAATATATATCATTGGCCTTATTTTATTTGTTTGCTTCTATGACATATACAGGGTGTTTGGAGGTTGAGTAGCCAAATGAAAATGGTGGATAGGTGAGGCTATTAGCTATTTACTTCCACTTATTAAGTTTCATTTTGGTTCAAGTTTTAGAATTTATTCGATTTTTAAGATTTTCTTTAGAAAATCCCCGATTTTGTCATTAAAAGTCCAATATAATTTTTATTTACTGTTGGAACCAAACGAAAATAGTTTTAATTTAAAGCCTAATACTGTTTTATTCATATGAAATCATAAATTAATACAAATCATCTCAAATAAAGTTACAGTGGGTTCATAAACTTCGCGGAACCAGTGGAAAAAAAATGTTCAGTCAACTTTGCTATGAAAAAAAATAAAAAAATACGAGTTTCAAGATTTCATTTGCTTTTAAAAACTTCTACATTTAATACACATTATAATGATATGCCACATGTAACATAAATAATTTGAAATCTCAACAGAAATAGTAAGTTAATCCTCAAAGACGCCTGGTAAGGAAGGTACAAACCCGTTAAACTACGTATGTAGTTAAAAACTTTTGTCTCATTCTTACAAAACTATGCCTATTGTGTTATCTCATTCGACTCCCTCTTCACTTTTCTTGCCTCGAATAGAAGAGGATTCTACTATTTCACATGTTTAACTCCGCTCAGATTCTCGGTGACCTACACTTTTCTACAGACGGAGTAAAATGTTGCTTGAAAAAAGTCATGACCAACGGTAGCGTGGCCTTTGCGCATGCAAGAAAATCTCATTTTACAAGTTTTTTTTGTTTTTTTTTAATTTGCTGGTGAAAGATGTCACTTGAAAATAAGCTATTATCTATCTGACTTTCGTCTGTCTAGTCATAGCCAACGGTAGCGTGGTCTTTTCGCATGCAAGCAAATATCATTTCACCAGCTCCAAGTCATGTAGAACCGGTTCACGGAGACTGAATCTAGGAGTTTCTTTTACTCCGCCCCTCACCACCCCAACCATCCGCTCTTTGCGACCCTCGCAAGAGGCGACCAATCACAATCGTCAAACGAACGTCAAACGTCAAAAGATTACCGTAAGAAACAATCTGCTTCCTCCAGCCCGCGCCCGCTGCCGCGCCGGCCCGGTGGACACGGTAGTGGTAATAGCTTTAAATCTTCCCTATAAATACACCGCTCCAACCAGCAGGTGCGGCATTCAACATCCGGTTTCCTCGACTATCAGATCCGACCCCCGTTGAGTTTCTTGCTGGGTCTTCTCAGAGAGAGGCCCCTAAGGGAAACAGTGTAGTGGAAATGATCGAGACGCCCTGAACTGAGGTCTGAATCCAACTAGGTGGCCTTAGTGGTCGCATAGTTCGGTGAAGCTATAAAGTTTTCATATGGGCCAACAACAATCTTCAGTCAGAAAATAAAAACATTTTTTTATACATGAGGTCGCAAACAAGATAAGTGTGGCCTAGTGACAAAATAGATAACCCAATAGGCATAGCATTGTTAGAATGAGACCGAAGTTTTTAACTACATACGTAGTTTAACGGGTTTGTACCTTCCTTACCAGGCGTCTTTGAGGACTAACTTACTATTTCTGTTGAGATTTCTAATTATTTATGTTACATGTAGTATATCATTATAAAGTGTATTAAATGTAGAAGTTTTTAAAAGGAAATGAAATTTTCAAACTCCCATATTTTTTAATTTTTTTTCGTAGCAAAGTTGACTGAACATTTTTTTCCCACTGGTTCCGCGAAGTTTATGAACCCACTGTAACTTTATATGACATGATTTGTGTTAATTTATGATTTCATCTGAATAAAACAGTATTAGGCTTTGAATTAAAACTATTTTCGTTTGGTTCCGACAGTAAATAAAAATTATATTGGACTTTTAATGACAAAATCGGGGATTTTCTTAAGAAAATCTTAAAAATCGAATAAATTCTAAAACTTGAACCAAAATGAAATTTAATAAGTGGAAGTAAATAGCTAATAACCTCACCTATCCACCATTTTCATTTGGCTACTCAACCTCCAAACACCCTGTATTTCGGTATCAACGTTGAAAGTTGGTTTCATAAAGCACTAATTGATGGCTAACGAACTTAAGCTTGCCTGGATTATACAGAGCGTGTAAAATATATTGTTTTGGAAACTCAATAAAATTTGTAACAAAATGTAAAGAAACACCAGAAGCAGGTTTCTGATAAGATTTGCAGCTTTTGTTTATGTTCTTTACTTATCTAATCTGTGCTTCCAAACTTAAGTCCAGATGCACGGGTGATACACCAGTGAGTCAGAATATGGAGTCGCCATAACAATAAGTGCATGCCGATATGAATCAGACAAAAGTACCTGCATTTAACTTACGGTCAAAGTCGAGGAAGGAAGACAAATAGCGCATACTAAACGCGTGTATGTAAACAGACAATTATGGGTCACGTTAACTTGTACATATCACATGCTATATAGGAAAAACATGGGTTAATAATTGCGTCGCGCACAACATATTTGCCGAGGAAATGAGCGTTTATATTTCTAAACTAAAATACACAGAAAACTGTCACAACTTTCTACGTTCAAACCAATGTATTTCCCAACTTTGTTTTTACTAATAGGATCTAAACTCATTAATTTAACTACACTAGATTATTTCGAGTGACACTATGATACATTGTAATAATTTATACGCCTACAACAAATTGTTGCACACCTAAAAATACAGGGCCGTTCAACTTTCAAATCACCGTTACGGTATTGGGGTACGTAATCAGTTTGACATCTTATCTTTATTCTTTCTAACAATATCTGTGAGTCATCGAAACCTTTTGAAGTCATAACTAATGGCGTGCAAAGTTTACTTTTTCAAGAGACCTCTTACTGAATAACGATTCAAATGTATGAGGATAATGTGCGGTTAAAAGTACAAAATCAAAACACAGTGGCTTAACTGAGGAAAGGAAGGTTGAATATGAGGAAAATGTTACAAATCAACTAATTGACTTCTTATAGGGCCCTTTAATTATAATAATCGTTAGTATCTACATTATGTACATATTACTTTTTCCTTGTTATATGCTGTATTTATTTACTTAATACGCTTGAAGTTATTCAAATAATTGAATTAAATGCGTGGGTGACTCTCGGCGCCCTGAAGACCTTTCATTAGATCATTGAAGAATTCATTTAAATGGTTTTAGTAGGTAGTATAAAAGTAAGCCATCAATCAGAATATTATGCAAAAATATTAAGATAGAAAATATATTAAAATAGCCTTTACGAGATAGCATAAGTGTTAATTGAATATGAAACACTACTTCTTCCTACTTACCCAAGTTATCTTAACGGACATCTAATATTAATAGAGATCAAGGATCTGACTATTATATGTTATTAAAATTTAACACATTCAATTGCTAAACTTAAACATTGTGGAAGATACAAAGAAGAGGCGTGTATTGAACAATGAGTGCATGTATACGATTTTATAAATATGTAATGTAAAGCATCCCCTTTAGATTCAATATTTTTTAAAAACCTTAAACACATGATAAGGGGAAACTTAGGATATCGCTTCACATTTATCTCAATGATGTGGTATTTTAATTTCTAATGTCTAACAGGTGCCTTCCCTCCTCCCACGTACAGTTTCAATAGAAAAACCAATCAAAAATCCCATTTTCGTTCCACAAATCGATCACCTATAACTTACCTGCAATAAGTGATACAGTTGCAACTGCATGCGCAATTTTCCGTGAAGCGGCGAGGTGTCGCGCCGTGTAAGCTTTCGCGTATTATTGAATGATGTGCGTGCTTGAATCTCGTGAGAAAATCTTGGTGATCTGTCGGGAAATTCGCGTGATTTGCGCCAGAGTGGCTCGACACGCTCAAGTATTTGGGCAAGAATTTTTCAAGTATTTTTATTTATATAACGACATGTGAGCCAATAACATACTCGCATAGATACCAGAAGGATGTAATGACGAGAACAAACAATTATGTATATGTGTATGGAATTGTATTTGTAATAAATAAATAATCTTGTCGATTAAATTGGTCTACAGTTCCTTCCTTCCTTTATTTTATTATTTTGAATTTAATTATAATAACTTGTAAAGAGCCTCATTAGGCTCTATTTTCACTAGAGTTTCAATGTAACCTTAACGCTGATAATAATAATAATTATATTAGGGTTATCATTCCCACGTTGATGCTATTTAAACGTCGTCTTAATACGTTACATCTACGTTAACTGTTGATATCGCTTTTCAGCTATTATAACATCCCTAATAAATCACTCATATTTATATTTAAGTAATATTAGGGCTTTATTCTGAGTGAAAATTATTAATAACTAGCTACCCGCCCACGCTTCGCAATGGTGAAATTTTTTGCGACTTGTTCTTGTTACGTTGAATTTTAGCAAATTTAAAATTACTTTACCAAATTTTTTTTTATTTACAAATTTTAATGGAAAAAAAATCTATAAGATGGCGAAAACCGCAATAAAATCAGTTTGGTGGTTAAGGAGCAGTTAGCGGACAAACATACAAACAGAGACAATAAGCGGCTATATACTATGTTATGTATTAATATACTATGTAATGATATGTAATGACGATAAACAAATTACGTTAATGAAGGTATACCTGTGGTTATAGTCCTTGAAAAATGGGTTGTAATTTCTAGAAATATTTACTAAAAATACCATGAAGATTGTATTAATACATGTGATCGAAGTGTTTTATTCCCTTAGTAACCACTTAGTTTAACAAGACAGAGTAAATATTTTTGCAATATTCTGACTATAATGATTCTCTCTATATGTGAAACAGATAAAGGCTACATACTCATTATGTAAGTACCTAAACTCGTGCCACTATTATGATGGAAGGATATCACTTTAATCACAGAATAATATTATTTTTCCGCTTGGAATGTTTCATATACGAGTTATGTCATGCTAAATAATGTATGAGATATATTGTTATACAAAATATATGGGTAGTTCTACAAACTAAGGAAGAATTTGAGTCTGATTTCGGCACGACATTTTTTACACATTTTAGAGGTGGAATTCAGTCTAATAGCTAGAGTTCAGTGTCTTTTAGCATATCCTAAAGGGAACAGACAAATTATTTGATATTTATTAATTTATGGCCATTTAAAAAAACATGCCACAGGAAAATGAATTCAAATATAATATTTGTAACATCGATTAAATATTTGTTTATTTCATACTTTTAATCCGTCGTTTCAAAACAATTTTAGAATACTTTTACTTAGACCACCACCCAATAATAAATAACCGTATATAAACAAATTACGAGAGTAAGTTGTTTATTGGTCAAATTATTCATTTTTAGTATGTTTATGTATAAACTAAAAACTATTATTGCACATAAACAATATTTTTTATATAATGTACTCAGGATACTGGACGGTTCTTAGTATCCTGAGTACCAATTTGACAGGATCCTGAGGCCAGGTTCCTGATAATTTCTGTCTTAAAATAAAAAAAACACACCAATTTATAACTTTCATAAATAATCACGTTAACTAGGCCTATGCGCTAGTATCTTACATATCAATACCCTAAAATTAGTCATATTTATTATCTATTTCGCAAATAAAAATCTTACCAGGATACTGAGAGCTCCACTGATTACGACCCCATTTCACTCGCGAAACGCACTGGGCTCACTAAACAACGTGCAAGGTGACAATAGGAAGATGACATTCTTTGAAACTTTCGTAGGTACTATCGACTCAGCGGAACGGTAAAGATGCTCAGCATTTAGTTTAGAGAATATTTGCCAATTCAACAGCGAACAGGATACTGATATAAAATCGTGGGGACAAAATGTAAACATGATTTATTTAAAATTTTTTAAGGAAATACAAATTGTAATCGCCCTTCCTAGCTAGGAAAATTAGCAAACTTATTAATTTGGGTTTCTTTTAAGACCCTAATGTAGAAGCATATGAATCACGACGCACTTTGAACTAAAATTTGGACGAGGGACACTGCAGGATCCTGAGAATTCGGCACTTTGAACAGTAATTTTGTTCAAAAAAGTTTTGTGAATCTTAATTATTTTTAGTGACCACCTAAAAACTATTGTAATTTATAGTATGGCATTCAAAATAAAATGTTATTAACAATTTTTTCATTACATTTTGCCTGAGCCGTCAAAAATTCCTTAGTTTGTAGAACTACCCATATGTTTAATAAGTTTTTCTTGGTAATATTTATAACATTTAATGCTTTGAAAACAAACACTCATCTTTTGTAAGTAAATAAGGAAATTTGACTTTGTTATTTTCATATTTCATATTCAAATTAGATTTATCTATCAAACAATTAATCAGCTTATAATCCCAATACGTATTATTTTTTCAAACAACAGGTACCTGCAAACCAAAACGATGGAAACAATTTGATATGAAAGAAGCTGAACATAAATAAGTTTTCCTAGAACAATTCACATCTCTTGCATAAATTATTACGCGATTAAAATTATATGGTAAACAATGCAAGATTTTCTTGTAGATCATGAATAATTAGTTTAAATTAGGTAACTTTGTTTGTATCTACATATTAATTATTAAAGAAGAAAAATATAGGATTCTACTAAAAATAACAAAATGAACCTGCATATTTTGAATTAGGAAAAATATCTTATGAAAACTATAAATACCGGTAAAAAGTATTATAATAAACTTAGACCGTACAACGTACCGTTTTCCACTTTCTTTTCTGTCACATTTCCGACCTATTTCCCGGATGGAGTAGTCACTTAAGTATCTCTATCAGGTACTTACATCTCCCTATGCGTAGGTCAGTGAGATTTGATGACAGATTACCCCCCCTTTCCTTCGTGAAAGCTTTACAAGGGGAAAACTTGACCTAATTAAGGCTTAGTTTAATTGCGATATAAAATTAGAAAAGAAGAACTATTTTCTTCGCATAGTGTCAAAGTGTTCCAATAATTATTGACCAGGATAATAAAGTCAAGTTTTCGATGTTTATATTTAAGACGGTAAAGGTTATTGTGGTATTTAATCGTCGTTGTCCCTCTGCATACAAATAGCGTTTGGCGCGTGTTGGGAATTAGCGGCATCCTGGCAGGACGGTGACGAGCGATGACCCCTTGATGGCCTTCTGTAATACCCATGTGGCCAATTCAAGAGCAATTTCTAATATGAAAGTAAAACATCGATCCTTATTTCGCATTCTATTCGGAAAAGTTTTAAAATAAACGTCATCCAAAGATATTTCTGTAGTTCGAGACAAAATCTCTTCAAATTAGAAGTAGTGGCGAATTACGTGAGTGTGCAATCTAGATAATGCGGGCTCGACCGGTCGCCAAGGGTATTGGGGTGCTACTGGCAGTCTAGGTTTCCCGGAGCGCGGGGGGCGGGCGCGGGTGGCAGGCAGCGCGCGGCTCAGTGCAGGCCCGCCCGCGCCCGCGCCCGCACCCGCGCTACCCAACCTCTTCGCTCCAACCAACCGACCAACCTACACAACACCACCTGTCAAATCGCAACCCACTATCTGTCGGCATCGACATCTTCCAAATAAACCGCCCCGGCAACCGCGCATCCGGCTTCAAACGGTGACTCAACGCCAAATTCACCTGCCGAAACAATCCCGGTACTTTGTTGTCGAAAGTAATTCGAAGTGTTGTAGAATTAGGTTAGTTATTGTGTGTGCGGCCGGGAGGTGCGAAGTTGCCGCGGTATCGATCGCCGGCCGCCGGCACGCGACCGCTGCACCGACACACGACCCCGCCGCCGACTGTTGTTTTCCTATCATGTATTGACGAAATCGTCGCCAAGCATGCATTTCAAATAAAACTTACCAACTCAATTTGAACTCTACTCGACGAAGTTTTTTCATTAACTCAAGGTATCTTCCTAAGATCCACCTTAACATATGCAAAATTTGTTTGCTGAATTTTAATTAAATATTAATTGAATATGCTAACGAACGGTATGTAAAATAATACAAACAAGAAGCGGTGTTACGGTTTATAACTTTCAAATGTTTACCTGATACAACTTCGCGAGAATCGTTATTAAACTGGGTCGTACAGATTCGCGGGATGGAAATTGGATATTGAGGCGAATAGTGTCGCGATGTCGGGGGGTGTGTGATGGAGACGATGTGGTGTGCAAGGGTGAAGAGTGGCGGGTAACCAGCGCGCGGGGAGCGGTGCGACCGGCGGCCGGCGGCGGCTGGCCGCGCGCCCGCCCGTGCCCGCGCCCGCGCCGCGCGTCTCCGTCATGGGCTACATTATGGGCTGCGCATGCTTGAGAGGTGCGTCCCTACACTCTACACCGATACACTCCAGTCACAGTAACATGTGGACACGTGGGCCTCATTTGGCTGACACTCAAATCGAGCTTCGTCACTGTCAAAACTATTCGTGTAGACCACGTTCTTCGACGCTCATTCATGACTGAGCCATTAAACACTTCCTGTAACGACTATACCTAATAGTTTCAGATTACCCCAAGTATCTGTTGCTGAGTAAATGTTGCAAAAATTGTTTATCCATTCGCGTTTAATTATCTCGCAATCGTAAAGTGTTGTTAGAGATCTTTCTCTCGTTAGCAGAGCAATAGAAATTGTTGGAAGCGTCCAATTAAAAATAAAACAAGATTTGTGTCGTCTCTCTGTAACTATATTATAGCTACGTAGAAACAAACTGGATAGACTCTGAAATTTATACGCCTTTCATCCGAAATTCGCAGGTGATTGAACATCAAAGGATGGCTTTTTAACACTACTCTGTTACTTGTGACCTTTACTAGGATTGCCGGTTTTTGATTGGACAAAGCTGACCTACATATTATATCTATGTAGTGTAAACATTGATAGGTACTTCTCTTAAAGGGACTTTATATTTTGGATGTCGCACCCTCGTCTGACTTTCTTCGTGTCATTCGTACACAAAGACGATCAAAACACTCCTGTCGATAAATATGCAGAAAGGTTGACAGATAAATGTTCTATGTACCTACTTTATTTTGCTGACATAAATAGGTGCTGAATGTTTCTGAATACATTCGGGAAACAAAACCCGATATATCACGTTTACAAACGCTAGCTGAAGATAAATGGAAATACTGCCAATCCGATTTGAAATTCTGAATTTATTCGTGATTTATTGTTATGGTATATTCCCCAATCTTAAAAAAGAAGAAATCTGTATTCCAAAGTTATTTTGTTGTATATTTTGTAAACATCTAAACACAATCTTAAATAACAAAGGCTTCATACTGCTGAATGTGTTTTGTTTCACGATGGCTAGATTAGCGCCATCTTATCTACAAAATATCAAATTCTTTAGTTTTATCGCGGCATCGACAACTGAAGCAATATGTTGCTTACAGAGTACAGCTATTTCGAAATGTAATCCAGATGAATTTATGTTAATCCTGTTTGTAACATATGGTCTTTAATCGACGTCCACAGCACATTTATGATGATCATAAAATTTCATAACGACTACGGCCTCGGTAAGGTCGATACATCACTGCTCATCAAAATTGCATGATGCAAGGAAAATAATTCCTTGTAGCCTAATTTATTAAATTGTTCCTTAAGCTGTTTTCTTGTATTGCAAATAATCGTGGCCTTTGTTTTAATACCCCACGGACTAAGATTCAGGGTATAGCTAGCATGTAATAGATTCAGGTTAAGCTTAATTGTCTAATGAGGTTAAAATGTAGGTGAATGTTAATCAATTATTTTAATTAATGACCGTATTGCTCTATTGAGAATTGTGACAATGTGTGGGCGTGTAGCGGCAACTAAAATATGTCACCGTTGTCCCGGTGAGGGTTACCCATACATAAATATAAATACATTGTAAACTCTATTTCAACATTTTGCTCGTAAAGGTGAAATGGAAAATGTAGTTCAACCCTCAGTGGAAAGCTATTTTTGTCAGAATATGAATTAACATAGCATATGACTGAAATGTCAACTACAGAAATCGCTTTCCAATCGTTTAGCCTAAAATATGTTTTCGAGATAGAATTTAAAAAGACTTGAACTATTTTTAATCATATAAGAAGCTACATCACAGCAAATTATAGATAAAAGACCAGATTTTATAAATAAAAGTGGTAGCGCGAATTTTGTATTCCTTACTTACGCAGGGCGAAGGTCAGCCCGTAAGCTATAAAAGACCCTTATTTAGTACCTTCATATCCCTCTGCCGACGAAGCGGTTAACAATCTTGGGACCTGTAAAGGTTGTAAACTACATAAAAGAATACGAGTTTATCTTCTTATGATGCTCTGAACCAGAATATTTTAACTTCAGAATTACAAATGGGCTTTCTTCTCTTCCATTGTGTCCTCTTGGCCTACATTGAATATTACCTACTAGGCTTCCAGCCACTCTTCTAACTGCTTTTGCATGTATGGAGGCACTTTACAACTGTGCATTAAGCTTGCTCATTTAGTTAATGCACCATTTATTTCACTTTTCTTTTGCTGGAGAAAACTGTTTTCAACTATAAGCTGAGTACAACATTCAGTGACGTAAAACTCGGTTCACTCCTTTATTGGGTCTGTACCTTTTCAATTAAGATCTTATCTTGTATTTTCTCATTGTATTTCTAGACGGAAATCCATCTAACTCGTTGCGGTGTATGAAATATAATTTATCTACCGGCTAAAGTTCTGTGTTGCGGGGGCGCGCTTTTAATTAAACTTTGTCACGATCGATTTTAACAGATGTTGCAATCTACAGTATACTATACACTATTGCTATGTTTATGTTTTTTATTTATGAGTGTTCGTTTATATTCAGCTCGTGGTTTTCATTAGGCTTTAGTGGCCTAAAAGGTTTCAAAGGTAATTACTTGAATAAATTAAGCAGGGTTTTTATAAAGACAGAGAAACATAAACTTATGTATAATTATTGTAGGTAACGAGATCTAAATTAAAAAGTGTATATACAGGGTCTGTCGTAATGAATGGATAACCCGTTACCTACAGTTGATCCGGATGTGAGGCTATAAGAAAATGGTGTTTTCTTGCCAGGGTTGTCAACCATAAGAAAATGGCGTAGACTTTTAAACTTTTTTATAAATTTCGCTATTTTTTTCATTTATTCCGCTGCCATTTCTTCAAATTTTGATGTATTTGTATAATTCTTTTAGTATTATACTGCTGAAGACGTGTATTATGTAATTTAAATACAATTTTAGGTGTTACTCACGTTGAACATTATCAAAATACTCATTTTAAGAAAAATATTTCCAATTTTTTTTCTTTATGTCAACTTTTGATCATCTCCTGTGGAAAAAAAAAGTATGACGTTATAGCTGCCCATGATCTCAATAAATTGTCTAGTATGTGTAGATTCTAAAAAGGTATAACGATGTGTACTTTACAAGCAACATTAAGTTACAGGAGCGAGAACACTAATCAAGGTCGGAATTTTTATTTTTCATGTTATGTTATAAATGGTTGTAAAACTTCGTCATAATGATTTTATTCTATCAAGATACTTTGCACAAATACTATCGGGCCACTAATAGGATATTCAGAAGAAAACCCGGTTGTTTTTGGGAAAAAAATAACATTACTTCACGATAATAATGTAATGAAAATGTACAAATGAAAATTGTTGTGCTCTAATAGTTACATGCGACAAACATGTTGCGACAAGTTTATACGAAATTGAAACGGATTTAAAAAATCGAACAAAGACCGCATTACAAAGAAAAGTGGAAAAAATTAGAAGGAAATCGTCCTTCCATAAATGCATTGTGCACTTTAATGAACACACGGTAATCAGGATGTCGCACATTTGGATATCTTACACGATAAACACTAGTAGCTCTATTGGTGCTGCCATTACATACACCGTAAATGTAATGCATGTTCGCGTATTCGGCCGGCGTATACTGTTGCGGCATGATACACAAACTACACAAAAACTTTTCCAAAACAACAAGTTCAATCGATAGCACAACACAATGTCCGTAAATGTGAGCAAAGTCATCAGTATCACCACGTTATCAAGTCCAAATCACAAGGAAAATCATAGTCAAATATTAGAAAGCAGTAACAAATTGACGAAAATAGTGGCCCCGATTCTCAAAACACTCTCTAAAACTAAATTAAAAATATCGATGTCACTTTCTCATGCTTCGTATTAGAACAAGACAGGTACATTGGTCTCACTAAATTTAGTCCACATCATTGTGAAATTGAACGAAATGCGCTGAGGACTAGCCTAAAATTGACTAAAATGATTACCTGTCTCTGTCTTATTGATGTGTAAGTGACAGCGATAGTTTTAGTTTAGTTTAGAGAGTGTTTTCAGAATCGAGGCCAATGTGAACAAAAGGACATGCTATGGTCAAAATCACACTGATGTGATGAGTACCCTTTTCTTTGTAATGCGGTCTTGTTCGATTTTTAAAATCCGTTTTAATTTCGAATAAACTTATCGCAACATGTTTGTCGCATGTAACTATTAGAGCACAAAAATTTTCATTTGTACATTTTCATTACATTATTATCGTGAAGTAATGTTATTTTTTTCCCAAAAACAACCGGGTTTTCTTCTGAATATCCTATTAGTGGCCCGATAGTGTTTGTGCAAAGTATCTTGATAGAATAAAATCATTATGACGAAGTTTTACAACCATTTATAACATAACATGAAAAATAAAAATTCCGACCTTGATTAGTGTTCTCGCTCCTGTAACTTAATGTTGCTTGTAAAGTACACATCGTTATACCTTTTTAGAATCTTCACATACTAGACAATTTATTGAGATCATGGGCAGCTATAACGTCATACTTTTTTTTTCCACAGGAGATGATCAAAAGTTGACATAAAGAAAAAAAATTTGAAATATTTTTCTTAAAATGAGTATTTTGATAATGTTCAACGTGAGTAACACCTAAAATTGTATTTAAATTACATAATACACGTCTTCAGCAGTATAATACTAAAAGAATTATACAAATACATCAAAATTTGAAGAAATGGCAGCGGAATAAATGAAAAAAATAGCGAAATTTATAAAAAAGTTTAAAAGTCTACGCCATTTTCTTATGGTTAACAACCCTGGCAAGAAAACACCATTTTCTTATAGCCTCACATCCGGATCAACTGTAGGTAACGGGTTATCCATTCATTACGACAGACCCTGTATAACACAGTAGGAATGGAAACAATAACAAGAAAATCTCTTTTATTTAACGAGATCTAAATTGCTTAAAGTCCAAGCTATTATAAAACAATAAACATCTCATGAAACCGCTTTAAGTCTTATAAAGAGAAGTGGTCGTAAAGGACACAATGCTAGATAACTGCCCCTCCAGCTAACCTCATTGAGTATCCTTCAGTCTCTCAAGGACGTTCGCCAAGGTCACCGAACTCTCTACTTACATTTACGGGTTTAACCTGAAAAGGAAAATATAGTCTGGCTTGAAGCGCAGAATTCGAGTAAGAATCGTAAAGTGATTTGGCGTCGCCTTCGATGCAGAGAAAAGTTGTCTTGAAAAATTAAAACCAATCTATGACGTCGGTCATCGAACTTGCGCAAATTTCGTTTGGTGCAAACTGCAAGCGGTGTATCTGAATGGGCGAATTAATAATTGAAAACAAAGCTCGGGGCGGAGCGTAGGCGGCGCGGTGCGGAGGGCGGGCGGCGGCGATCGAAGCGCGCGCGCGGTGGAGCGGGGTGGTAACGATCCGCCAGTGTCCCAGCGGCCGCCCGCGAGCATGAGCGACGTGGGCACGCTCGCCGCCATGGACGCGTTCGCGGGCGGCGCGCGACGCCGGCCGCCGCGCCTGCCGCCGCCGCCGCCGCTGCTGCCGCCGCCGCCGCCGCGCCGCGACCACCACTACTACCGCCGCAAGTCCCCGCTGCCCCGCCACCACGCAGGACTCGCCATCTTCAACAGAAACAACGGTACCCGCGAAACATATGATGCGGCTTTTATCAATTAAACTTACTCTCTTTACAATTTTCACTAGTTTTTTTTTAGTCGCTTTCTGTTTTGCTAGCAGGAGTGCAACAGTTTTCAGTCATAATTTTGGTATTTTCTTCCGCAAAGTTTGGCCGGTTCGAAATAGTGTCATCTGTCATCTGCGGCGTGTCGAGGCCCTTGACTGCGATTACTCGCAGTGTCAATGTTACGATGTCGATCACTCAGTTTCTGGCTTCACTGTTTGTTACAGCAGATAATTTGTAAACTGATATGTTAGTAGTGTATTTGATTTTCATGTTTCTGGGACACTTTCTGACTTATATTTCAATAAAATAGTTTATCGTAGTTTTTTTTTGTATACATTTAGTTTTTGGTCGAAAATGCGAATTGTTCGTTTTTTTGCAATTGTTATAAGAATAAAGCGACAAAACTTGTTTAAACTCGATTATTCTATTAACAACTGGCTGCAATAAAGTTGTCTCTTATTAAAACAGCGAACGACCCATTTATTATTGTTTTAGAGATATATTCAACATTCTTGGGATGTTTTGTCAAATAAGCTATTGTGTAGGTATCGGTAGAATGTAGATATTTATACTTTAGTAGTAACATTATAATAAATTCATTGGCTGTAAGTCGGAGTGAGGTTCGGTTTCCTCCTACGCTATCTCTCCTCCAGGGAACGGACTATTGTCTGCAATTGTTTTGAGACGGAACAACTCTGACAGTCTTTTTTGTTACGAATATCAAATCATCTGAAAGCCTTTCTTTGTCTCGAGCATTTGCATAACTTGGAAGATGTTGTGTAATGAAAATCCATATTATAAAATCGAAAGTTTAACAGGTAAGAATTTCATATTTTGTTGGGGGAAATGAGGTTTTATTTAGGTCGTAATTAAAAGAATCATTAACAATAATAAAAAAAGTATAACTGAAACTTTTATTAAAATGTTATGTTTTACTCATAAATAAGTACGTAAATGTGTCCAAAATAATGAAGTAATATTTCAAAATCAGGCTCCCAAACTTTTTGCCTTACCTTTAAATACACTCATACCAGTATTCAACAAAATAATTGGTTGTAACTTTTTGAATAGGAAACTCAGCCTCGTGTGTGGTCTTAGAATTATGTATAAGGTTCCCGGGCGTAACTTCCATTGTATCGAGGTTAACCCTTGCGAACATTGCAAATTATATTCAATCCAATATTCACTCGGTTCAGCGAACCCAACATGAAAAGTCTCAGAGATTTATGTGGAAATACGTTCTTATAGATCCCATTTACCGCATATATAACAAAATTTAGGGTACGTTGTATTTTTATAGTATCTTTAACCGTGGTCTTCTAAAAATTTATTTATAAACGGTATGTCCGTTTTGTAAATGTCAAGATCCCTTTCCAAGAATAAAATTTGAAATGAACTTTAACCGAGGTACGGTTCCAAGAATTTGCTTTAAAAGCCAAAGCTCGCCAAAGCTTTTGGAGTTCAACGTCTATTTGAAAGATCGTGTTGTTCATGACGACATTTAATGACTTCAATTAATTAAAATATTGATATCCAAACGATCACTGCTTGCACTAATTGAAAATAAATCGAAAACATTATTTATTTTTGACCGCCTAACATTCCGTACGAGAAGTAATGGTCTTTTTCATTTTTAACTATAGTTCGCGAAGGCGTCAGAAATTTTGAAGTGACCTTAAAAGTTTTTCCGTTAAACTTGGCGGAGGTCTCTCTATAATTATAAGTCCCGACGATACGGATGCGGGCTTGTGTCGGAATCAATATGACAGTGGAGGCTGCGAAGGGCCTGCGAACTGGTCCCAGGGTCGAGGCGCGGTCGCGGTCGCCCGCCGCCCTTGACCCGCGCGCTTCCGCTCCGACCAGCCTCGCTCCGCTATCTTCATCCAATATTTACCAACCCAAGACTCACAATTGATAACTCAACAAAAATCCAACGCGCCAAATCAAACTCGATGATATTCAAATTCAAAACGCTGCAACAATATTTTGAGAGGAACAAAATGTTTATCCTCTTTAAAACCACTCAGCAAATTCCATTTTAACGTCCAAAGTTTTGGAAGCACACAGAAATATTAACGAGCAAACTGTTGCTAAAGTATTTCAGTGGCTCATGGTATGTTTGGTATGCTTTGTATGAAATTTAAGCTAAAACGCTGTGTTATCAGTCGCTGTATGGGTTTGTGTGGCGTCGTGTCTATCAAAAATGTGGCATTCTTCCAAGGATGACCGTAGAAAACACTTGAACTGTTTCATTCTTGACCGACATTCGTTCTGATAAGTTATTATAAGATTAAAGATGTATTTCTATTAAAATGAAAATAGATTTCGACACTGTTCTTCTTAGCATTTTTATTTCTTTTATTGTGTGATATAATTGTATTTATGTGACTTATTTTAATACACCATATTCAAAAAAATATTCCTGTAATTTACTCTTAACATTATTTTATAAATGTCGAGGTACTTCAAAAATATTACTGAAAGGCAAACGAAAATATTATCTAACTTGAGTGGTGTCGCCCACCTGCCACTTTGCCTTGTCTGTTTACACAATTTTACAGAAATTATAAGTAATTTAATAAAATATTAAATGTGGAACCTTATATTTGTCATTTTATTACTGTGGACATTGCAATATTATCAAATTAATTAATCCCGTGGCTTACCGGGAGAGAGATATCACGGAAAATGGAAGCCACAGCTTTGACAAATTAAGCTTTCCTAATCCCTAATGGTAATACGGCTACATTATATCTTTACCTTTGTATATTTTATTTGACAGAATTCTAATTTGTAACTAGATTTACTTTGTGGAATTTACGTTATACTGTATTTATAAGCGTGTCGTTTGCGTACGGTATGCGAGGTCGAGGAGCCTTCTGTTACGGATCGTAAAGAGACGTGACGACGGGCCGTGTCTCAAACGTCTAAACTTTCCGCTAGGTGATGACTTCCAAACACTTGCCCCGTCACTTCCCAACACTATTCTCATTTACATTCCACTACACGTTAGTGAGAAACGGCTCTTGTCTTTTCGTATGTCAATTTGGAATCGAATGTATGCGAATCACGGTTTAGCCAACTGACGTGAAAAATGTACGCGATCTTGTAAACAGGCCAGCAACCTGATGCGTCATTTGAATGTTTCAGATTATTGTCACACTTTATAAAGGTTATTTTTATATCTTTTAAATACCTCTCTTCAATAAAAGTCTTGCTTTCAAAATACATTTTTTTAGCAAGCGGTAACGGCTGTTGAGTTAACGCCATCAATCTTTAGTCTTGACATTGTATGGTTCTATTACTGTACGTTTCGTACTATAGTTAACGCCATTGGCATACCACACGCATAACGTCATTGTTTTCAACTCTACGTAGTTAAGTATCTCGCTTTTGGTGTCAGTATAAATCTATTACGCAAAATAAGATGTAAGCTAGGTGAACTTGCGAGAGCCTTGAATCAAAAGGCACGTGCAATTTATCGGGTTACGTAAGTTGCAACGTCCTTGCGAGGGTGGCCGGCCAAGGGCGGCATCTCATTGATCCAGCCTCCCGCCCCACCCCGACCTCGCCGCCGCGACCATCCGCAGCCAGTTATAGCGAATTGAAACCAAACAAAAACAAATAGAATAACACCGCTCGCTGACAGTTTAACAGTTTAATCGAAGCTTTCTTTCCGCTACAAACTAATAAAAGCAGAATGTCTGCCGTCGACGTTTCCATTGCCTTTTACACTGATTGTGTTTTCGTTGTATTGCTTTTGTTACATACGCTAATATCGCAACTACTGTTGTACTTTATGTATATTGGTAGAGATTTAAGCAATTCGAATTATTAATTTACCTATCGTGTAAGTTAACTGCGTAATGGTTTTTGTAATGCTAATGTTACGATTTCGAGACACTCTCTTTTGTAATTGAAAGTCTTATTGTTATTGTAACACTTATACAAATAGCAATATGAATTTAGTTTTGATCGTAAACAGCCATAATTTCCATCGTAAACGAGCTCGCCGAACCATACATTAGTTTTATTGAATGTTTATTTGATCGTTAGAGTTAATGTCACAATAATTTCGTCGGCACGTAACCATCAGTCAAACGTAATCGCACCGTTTCTATTGATTCGTGATTTGTTAGTTATTGAAGAGGTTTGTTTACAACTGTTTTAACTAGTTGTAGAGCTACATTAACGCCAGGATGCGTCAATAATAGTTACGATTCCGCGGTCGGCCAAGGTCGCACCGTGCGCCGTGAATGGAACGCACTACCTACAGCGTCACCAGTATATCAACTATTATTAGCACCAACTACGTCGACGCCCGCGCCGTTACCGTGACGCTGCAATACCGTAATCTCCAGCAAAAAACTATTACAGTTACAACTTTATTGAGCCAGAACATGATATTTTACGTAACTCAAAAATCTCGCTACTTCCTCATGTGCTTTATGAAGTTATACGATCCAAATGACTTCCTACGCGATATCCGATTACGTATCTACGGGCCACTTTCGTTCCAACACCATTAATCACACGGCTCATAATCTGAGTTGATCTGATATCATTAGTCGATTCTCATAACTTATACATGATGATTGATAAAGGCAATAATATTGTTATCGTGACATTGTTCCATTCCATTACAGTTTGATGGGTTATCATATAAAATGGGTTTATTTTTGTTCTAGAACCAAAGAAAGACAAATTGGAGAATGGGGGGGATCACGTGAAACCAGAGCGGCCGAATACCCTTCTAGCGGGTAAACTGCAACGGAGATGCTACCAGGGAGATGTTGGTAAGTCACGTTTTTAGTCACGAGTCCTACAAATGAGCCTAAGTTGATCACCGGAAAAGATCACGACAACAGTAAAAAACGCACCATAATAAACAAGGCTCATATACAACAATAGAACCTCGCGATCTTTTCCACAATCTCTGTTTATTTTAGATCTTTTTTATAGACCGGGATGGTGAAGCCATATAAACAGTTATTACACAGTTGTAAAGACAATGATACTTATTATGTTTTATAGTCGCGACCGTAGCTTTGTTATGTCTGTATGTGACATAAGTTAAAGTAGCTGTTATGCTAAAGTTTTAAGTTACTTTTTTTTAATAGGTGGTTTCGTGCCTGGAGCGGACGGTGTGGACGGCGAGGGCCAACTGGTCCTGTCGGAGTTGCCCGAGCCCCCGATAGCGCTGTCGGAGATCGGGCCCATTCCGCCGCCGCCGATGTTCAGCTCGCCGAGCCCGCCGAGACACCACCAGCATCAGCACCAACACTCTCATCAGCACCAGCATCAGCTGTCTGACTGTAAGTTAATGGGAGAGTGTAGAGGTCACTTTTAGAGCTTCTTATACTACAGGTAAAATGACATTTCACAGAATTGACTAGGAAAGGCTCTGTATCTGATGTTACTGTGTGTCTAACGCATTTGTATGGAAATCCTGTAACCAAAGTAAAAGTGCGCCGTGAAAATGAATAACGGCCCTACTTCCCAAAGCTTGCTTAAAGTTTTATCATGTGTCAATATTAAAATCAGTAAGAATTTAGGGAAGCATAATTTAACAAACATTTTCATAGGCACATCTTAGTTTTAAAATAAAATAACAGTTTATTTTTCTTCTCATTTCCTAGCTCTGTTAGTTATGTACTATTATCATAGTGTTAATATCGAGTCCTGCCCTCTCAATTCCAGCTGAGGACGAGGACGACCGCGACGACGACGACGTGGAGCCGCTGGCGCTCTCCTCGGACATGTCCCGCGTCGAGGAGATCCCCCCCAAGGAGCCGCTGTTCAACGCGGTGCCCCTCAAGTCCGCGCTGAAGAAGCGCCCCGCGTCCTCGGCCTCCCCCGCCGCCACCCCGCTCGCCACCCCGCTGGCGCCCAGGCAGGACCATCATCATGCCAGCTTTAAGTGAGTTGCCACCAAATAATGGTACCCAATATGGTAATAATGTTTGCCGATAAAATTATAAAGCTTTGACGAAATGTAATCTTTTGTGTGACTCAATAACTTTCACATACATACACACTTCTATTCCAAATCGGAGCGTAAGTGGGCTGTTTGCACAGCCAAAATCGATACGCTTATGTCATTCCCAGAATATGAAATTAAATTCGAAACACTTTCTAAAGTAAGCTTACTGCGTTAGCAAAATATACTCGTAATGGAAATTGGTTTGTGGGTGTTTTGTGAAATTGTACGTTTATTTCCATTTTGCGTCGCCGGGCAGACGGCCGCCGCCCAAGCCAAGGATCCGCATATGGTAATAGTCGATCCTCCGTACCACGAACTCAATGTTGTATTGCAATTATCGCATCGCCAGCGACCCGACGACCGGTCCGCTTCATGCATCGTGCATTGCACGCTTCCACTTCTCATCTTTGTCTTGATTTACCAATTACATTAATGGATACAACTATACCCACACGATCGCAACCATTATGTGTACCTCATTGTTGTTTTACGCCAACGTTTAAATGTTAACTGTGCTTTGTGTGAATCGTATCTTAATCTTACTAATATCTAAAACCATTAATTTAGTAATGATTTTTACTTATTAATTAAACAATGTGAATAAAAGACATATATTTAAAGTATACATTACAGATACCGAATTGATTTCATTGAATTTTTTTCAATCAAGTTTTTTTTAAAAAACATCATATTTGTGATTTAAATAGTTGTAATCCTCATTTGTAATAATTGGATCAATGTTGCATGATTTAAATGTGCCTGTTGGTTGTTTCATCGTTATCAGCATCTCATTTATGTTTAGTTTAGAAAATTAATCCTTTTTTAAATTGGCTGTCTATTCCCATATTTACATTTTGTTTGAATACTAAACAAAAGCTTTGCAGAAGCTTTTGTCGTATACAGTTCTGATTTAGATACGTAGGTTATTATTTTCTTTTACACATGCATATTAGGTTAGGAACACACTGTCAAAACATGTCATTGTCATCAACTTGATTCTGAAACGTAATTGGGAAGCATATCCTTATTATTATACCCATTCTCAAATTTTTGACAATCTAAATTTTGACACGAAAAATGTGTCAAAATTCCTTTCCAAATAACTGTCATCATTACTCAGACAAGGCTTTACCATTCCTCTCAATGATAGCTTTACCTTTAGCTATCCTTTCGCGTGTCGTATTCAGAATCAAGTTGTCCCCCTCCCCCGCCACCGTACATGTGCCCCCCCCCCGCAGCAGCCGGCCGGTGCGCGTGGGCACGGCGGACAACAAGGAGAACGCGCGGCCGTGGGAGGAGCCCGAGCACGCCGGGGACTCGCAGGCCGCCAAGCTGGCCCGGAAGGAGAGCCTCAACATCAAGCTGGCGCTGAGACCGGACAGACAGGAACTAATCAACAGGTAATACACACGAATGACACAGCATTTTGACACGGTTTTCAAATGTTGACACATTAGGTAAATGTAATGTCAAAATATAACTTTTAAAAAGAGTGAAATTCAACATTGGAATCTACAAACCAATTGGGTTTCAGTAACAACTGTTAACTTAGTTTTAGTTATTCATCGACATTCATACAAATTCGCAATCATATTTTTAACGAAACATCGGGTTTTTTTATTTTTATTAGCACATATTCAATGTTTCACAAGCGTGCAATGCCGCCGAGTCGCTAGTAAACAATATACAAAACAATGTGAGATCCTTTACTACTTTGCCTCAGAAACTGCCATTTGACATAGCCAAATTCGCTGTCAACAAACATATAATTTGTTAATTATATTTTAATATACATGTAATGAGAGGTAACAAGTCATTACTTTTTCCTTTTGTCTGTTCTTTACAATCAAATAAAAAATAACTAAATGAATCAACTAGCCAAAGTAATTAGTCAACGCGGATCGTCTACAATTGTTTACATTTGGATATGCCAAGTTTTTTCTAAACGTTTCCATCCGATGATTGTAAATCGTTTACTACATTATTTACGTTCAGTTCCCGCGCTCATCTACTGAAAATTTGACCGTCGCGTTCTAGGAACCAGTTGAGTCATTTCGCTCGCCACGCCCGGGAGCGATATATTTTCGTCACATTTACGAGACTATCCCTAACCCTTCCTGATTCGTTTGCACTTGGCACTGACACTGTATTGTCAATATCGACATTGAAATGTTGCGCAACCGTTGCTAGCTTTCATCTTTTTTTTTAACGACAGGAAAATCGTGAAAACATCCGCGCGAAAATAGAATCGTGTCACAGTTTCGGACGTAATTTTAGTGCGAAACGGTCGGAATGTGTCGCGTGCTTTATGGTGTTATTTTAATTAATTAAAGCGATGCTAGATTGCCTGTGTTGGGTTTACGCCAAGAGTTTAGGTTAATCGTCATTATGGGTACATTTCCGGTGTCGTATTATAATACGCTTTGGCAAATTTTGTATTGTCGGTCGGTTGGCAGCGTGCGCTTGTGTTTGAAGCGGACTTATACTGTTGTTGCTGCGATTTACCGTCTTAAGGCGAAAGTCGCGTTAGTAAACTGTCATAAAATGTATCATTTTTACTTGGTGAAGTCTATATAGTGCCTTTTTTTTGTTGATAGGAACATATTAGTGGTACAAAGTGACCACGAACGACAAGAATCTTGGGAAGCGATCGGCGCGCGATTAATTCGAAGATTGTCCATGCGGCCCACAGCGGAAGAGCTCGTTGAGCGAAATATACTCAAAAGTAAGTCCCAACGAAGTCATAAACATGAGTCTATAAATAGTCACCATCGCAGCTAGCAGTTTTATAATAGGTTATGAAATCTAATGAACGGCGAGTGCCAACGGTATGTAAACAAACAAATGTTGCATAACAGGAAAACTATTACACATGTTTAATGACATCCAATTCTGAATCTACTGAAAACATAACTAGAAATATTCCACATTTTGACATATGTCTGTCTTTTCCAGGCCAAAGTCCCGCGGAGGAAAAGAAGCAGAAAGAGGAAAAGAAGAGATATCTTCTCCGCAAGTTAAGCTTCCGACCCACCGTGGAAGAGTTGAAAGAGAAGAAGATTATCCGCTTCAGTGATTATATCGAAGTGACACAGGTGCGTTGTATTTGTTTTGTAATCTGATGATTGATGGACGATCAATGAGATGACAAATATAGTGTTGTTGCCTTGACGAAAATACTTTTTATATCTGAAAGGTGCCCGAGAATTTCGTTTTCTTAACCTTAGACTAAGGAGAGACGGGATCGATTTAGTTTTATGAACAAAAATTAATCTCCTGTGAATATTCTTCTAAAAATGAATTAAGATTTAGAGTAAGCCAATTTTAACGATTTCACTGTTTATAACTGTTTCTGATTTCGGTCTATGGCTGTTTACTTTTGACCTAATGCTTTAACTAAGGAAGAGCCGAATTTTGCCTATGGACCCAGTTTACAAGAGTTGGTCGGTTATTTAGGGAATCATGCATTGTTTACTTTGCCGATTGTCAAACAATTTTAAGCGGATTTTAAATTAAATATCGTCCATATAGATTTTAATCATTTTGCTTCGAAAATGTATTGAGTTGAATATACTTTACCTTCATACCTCTATAGCAAAGCTCACTAGTTAAAATCATTTTCCTGCGTGTCAGAAAAGTATGTTACTCCTGCCCCACCTAAAGTCGTTATATCGTTCTAAATTACGTTTTTAAATACTACATTTTTCTTTTTTTTCTGAACCTTTTCCAAAATAGTGCTGCACATAGGGAAACCTTATCAAATGGTTCTATTTTAAAACTAGAACAATCATTGCGTAATTCTACCATTAATTTGTAAAAGACTAACGTCAGCATTAAAGTGAGTATTACTTATATTCATAGGCCAAATATCACAGAGTAAGCTATTATAAGGGTTTAATTTAGGTAGCCAAACACCTTCGAATGTCATCACAATGGTTCTGAAACTTGAATTTGTTTGCACTCTGATTTAGAAAAACAAACAGTTCAAGAACATCCATATTGCACGCTATATTTAATTAGATCATATAATTTTGGTCGCGTTATATGTGTATGGTTATAGGTTTTCAATTTAATAACATATTTAATTTAACGATGACATCGTAAAACGGATTAAGAAACGATGTATGCACCTAGTTTCGGCCCCGAAATGAAATGAAGATTTTTGAAATGAAATGAAGATTTTTGAAATGAAATGAAGATTTATTCATCATAAGTTGCGGTTGAACATTTAATGAACGTCAGTATGTAACAACTTCGGCTTTAATTAAGATTAAGTAGAAAGCTAGCAGGTGGACCGAGAGAAAAAAAAGCCGGCGGAAACAAAACTCTCAGCACTCTTTTGTCAAAAAATGTTTGGGTACAAGTATGTTATTTACCAACTTAACCAGGACATGAAAATAACAAGCACAAGACAGCTATCATGCATATTAATGTCATGCCTCAGTCAGGCTGTTACAAATAAATATTACATTTATATTTTAGAGATTGCCTGTACAGATATCAATCCCACGCCCTTATATCGTCTATATAATCTTTGAGTTTATAATAAGCTTTTCTACATAAAGTTTCCTTAACAGTTTTCTTAAATTTATTAAAGGGCATGGACTGAATTGACTCCGGAATTTTATTATAACACAGTATTGACATTCCGATAAATGACTTACTGCTTTTAGCCAATTTTAATTTAGGTATAGCTTACTTATGGTCGTTGCTGGTCCTTACATTATTATCATGGTTATCTTTTCTAGTAGCAAATTTGCCAATATTTTTGTAAATATACATTATATTTGCATAAATGTATTGAGATGCAAGGGTCAAGATATCAATCTCTTTAAACTTTTCTCTCAGAGATTCTCTACAGCCAAGTTTATAAATTCCACGAATAGCCCTTTTCTGCAGAGTAAAGATCGTTTCGATGTCTGCAGCATTTCCCCATAAAAGGATGCCGTAAGACAGTAAACTATGAAAATAACTAAAATATACCATTCTGGCTGTGTGAACATCAGTCAGTGATCGAATTTTCTTTCCGCGAACGCTGCAGAACTAAGTCAAGTTATCTAAAGTCATACCAAGTCTAAAGTTATACCAAGAAATATGGTTTCATTAACTAGGTTCAACTTGTTTCCATTAAGATGTAAGTTTGTCTCAACTTGTTTTACATTCGGTGCCGAAAATTTAATACATTTGGTTTTCTTATCATTAAACGCAAGATTATTTAGATTAAACCATTTTACTACATTAGCAAGAGCATTGTTTACATCCTCATAATTTAGTTTGTTTCCGTCAATTTTAAATATTAAAGAAGTATCATCTGCAAACAATACAATATCGTGATGGTTGCCTACCATAAAGGGTAGATCGTTAATATAAACTAAAAATAGAAATGGGCCCAAAATTGAATCTTGAGGTACCCCCAATCTCACAACGGACCCATTCGACATTTTGGTATTAACCTCTACCCTCTGAGTTCAACTACTCAAGTATGAAATCAAAAGTTTGAGGCCAGGACCGTTAATGCCGTAGTGATGTAGCTTCCTGACCAACGTATCGTGCTGGACACAATCAAACGCCTTCGACAAGTCGCAGAAAATGCCCAGGGCGTCTTGCGACTTCTCCCAGGCATTGACAATGTTTGTGAACAATTCAGCACCTGCATCAGTTGTAGAGCGATCTCTAGTAAAACCAAACTATTTATCATGCATTAAGTAATGTCTTGTGAAATGATCAAGCAGTTGATTAAGAATAACTTTTTCATAAATTTTACTACACGTAGGTAAAATTGAAATAGGTCTAAAATTTGTAGGGTCTGTACTTTTACTGGATTTAAATAATGGAATGATTTTACTGTGCTTCATTAAGTCAGGAAACTCACAACTCATAATACAATGATTAATTATTCTAGCAAGGTAAGGAGCTATGACATCAATAATCGAGTTTACAATTTTAACTGATATACCCCATAGATCAGTTGTGTTTTAAACATCTAATGTTTTAAATATTTTAATAATGTCCTTGATGTCTATGGGTTGGAAACTGAAACCCTTTCACGTGAAGGTGATTTTAGTCACGATCGCTCAAAAACACTTTCATTTTAAACTAACGTAAACAAGAGTTACAACTATATTGCGATTGATGTTCAATTTAGACCTTTCAGTGGCATCATAAAAATGTCTTGAGCATAAAAAGAGTCTTATCCATCTATAGCTACAAGTTCTTGTACCGACTTTGAACATATCAATTTTAAAATGTATTCTCAGCTATCATTTAAATCTTCCCTAAATTGGTTAAATATTACCCCCATATTCATAATTGCTCTTTAAACTTACATTAGCTTAAATATGTCTCGTCTCTGCCAATCTCAAGCGATAGCCCTTGTAACTGACTCAGACAAATCATGTTTAAGCTATTATATGTTAAGGTCGTCTATGAATATGGAGGTAAGACTTTTCCAACCTATGACAGTTAAAGTAAGGGTTAAATTTGTAATTACCAGGCTCACGACTACGACCGGCGCGCGGACAAGCCGTGGACGCGGCTCACCCCGCGGGACAAGGCCGCCATCCGACGAGAGCTCAACGAGTTCAAGTCCTGCGAGATGAGCGTGCACGAGGACAGCAAGCATCTCACCAGGTAATTACTAGTGTTGCATATAGTCTGTGGACGCGGCTCACCCCGCGGGACAAGGCCGCCATCCGACGAGAGCTCAACGAGTTCAAGTCCTGCGAGATGAGCGTGCACGAGGACAGCAAGCATCTCACCAGGTAATTACTAGTGTTGCATATAGTCTGTGGACGCGGCTCACCCCGCGGGACAAGGCCGCCATCCGACGAGAGCTCAACGAGTTCAAGTCCTGCGAGATGAGCGTGCACGAGGACAGCAAGCATCTCACCAGGTAATTACTAGTGTTGCATATAGTCTGTGGACGCGGCTCACCCCGCGGGACAAGGCCGCCATCCGACGAGAGCTCAACGAGTTCAAGTCCTGCGAGATGAGCGTGCACGAGGACAGCAAGCATCTCACCAGGTAATTACTAGTGTTGCATATAGTCTGTGGACGCGGCTCACCCCGCGGGACAAGGCCGCCATCCGACGAGAGCTCAACGAGTTCAAGTCCTGCGAGATGAGCGTGCACGAGGACAGCAAGCATCTCACCAGGTAATTACTAGTGTTGCATATAGTCTGTGGACGCGGCTCACCCCGCGGGACAAGGCCGCCATCCGACGAGAGCTCAACGAGTTCAAGTCCTGCGAGATGAGCGTGCACGAGGACAGCAAGCATCTCACCAGGTAATTACTAGTGTTGCATATAGTCTGTGGACGCGGCTCACCCCGCGGGACAAGGCCGCCATCCGACGAGAGCTCAACGAGTTCAAGTCCTGCGAGATGAGCGTGCACGAGGACAGCAAGCATCTCACCAGGTAATGACTAGTGTTGCATATAGTCTGTGGACGCGGCTCACCCCGCGGGACAAGGCCGCCATCCGACGAGAGCTCAACGAGTTCAAGTCCTGCGAGATGAGCGTGCACGAGGACAGCAAGCATCTCACCAGGTAATTACAAGTGTTGCATATAGTCTGTGGACGCGGCTCACCCCGCGGGACAAGGCCGCCATCCGACGAGAGCTCAACGAGTTCAAGTCCTGCGAGATGAGCGTGCACGAGGACAGCAAGCATCTCACCAGGTAATTACTAGTGTTGCATATAGTCTGTGGACGCGGCTCACCCCGCGGGACAAGGCCGCCATCCGACGAGAGCTCAACGAGTTCAAGTCCTGCGAGATGAGCGTGCACGAGGACAGCAAGCATCTCACCAGGTAATTACTAGTGTTGCATATAGTCTGTGGACGCGGCTCACCCCGCGGGACAAGGCCGCCATCCGACGAGAGCTCAACGAGTTCAAGTCCTGCGAGATGAGCGTGCACGAGGACAGCAAGCATCTCACCAGGTAATTACTAGTGTTGCATATAGTCTGTGGACGCGGCTCACCCCGCGGGACAAGGCCGCCATCCGACGAGAGCTCAACGAGTTCAAGTCCTGCGAGATGAGCGTGCACGAGGACAGCAAGCATCTCACCAGGTAATTACTAGTGTTGCATATAGTCTGTGGACGCGGCTCACCCCGCGGGACAAGGCCGCCATCCGACGAGAGCTCAACGAGTTCAAGTCCTGCGAGATGAGCGTGCACGAGGACAGCAAGCATCTCACCAGGTAATTACAAGTGTTGCATATAGTCTGTGGACGCGGCTCACCCCGCGGGACAAGGCCGCCATCCGACGAGAGCTCAACGAGTTCAAGTCCTGCGAGATGAGCGTGCACGAGGACAGCAAGCATCTCACCAGGTAATTACTAGTGTTGCATATAGTCTGTGGACGCGGCTCACCCCGCGGGACAAGGCCGCCATCCGACGAGAGCTCAACGAGTTCAAGTCCTGCGAGATGAGCGTGCACGAGGACAGCAAGCATCTCACCAGGTAATTACTAGTGTTGCATATAGTCTGTGGACGCGGCTCACCCCGCGGGACAAGGCCGCCATCCGACGAGAGCTCAACGAGTTCAAGTCCTGCGAGATGAGCGTGCACGAGGACAGCAAGCATCTCACCAGGTAATTACTAGTGTTGCATATAGTCTGTGGACGCGGCTCACCCCGCGGGACAAGGCCGCCATCCGACGAGAGCTCAACGAGTTCAAGTCCTGCGAGATGAGCGTGCACGAGGACAGCAAGCATCTCACCAGGTAATTACTAGTGTTGCATATAGTCTGTGGACGCGGCTCACCCCGCGGGACAAGGCCGCCATCCGACGAGAGCTCAACGAGTTCAAGTCCTGCGAGATGAGCGTGCACGAGGACAGCAAGCATCTCACCAGGTAATTACTAGTGTTGCATATAGTCTGTGGACGCGGCTCACCCCGCGGGACAAGGCCGCCATCCGACGAGAGCTCAACGAGTTCAAGTCCTGCGAGATGAGCGTACACGAGGACAGCAAGCATCTCACCAGGTAATTACTAGTGTTGCATATAGTCTGTGGACGCGGCTCACCCCGCGGGACAAGGCCGCCATCCGACGAGAGCTCAACGAGTTCAAGTCCTGCGAGATGAGCGTGCACGAGGACAGCAAGCATCTCACCAGGTAATTACTAGTGTTGCATATAGTCTGTGGACGCGGCTCACCCCGCGGGACAAGGCCGCCATCCGACGAGAGCTCAACGAGTTCAAGTCCTGCGAGATGAGCGTGCACGAGGACAGCAAGCATCTCACCAGGTAATTACTAGTGTTGCATATAGTCTGTGGACGCGGCTCACCCCGCGGGACAAGGCCGCCATCCGACGAGAGCTCAACGAGTTCAAGTCCTGCGAGATGAGCGTGCACGAGGACAGCAAGCATCTCACCAGGTAATTACTAGTGTTGCATATAGTCTGTGGACGCGGCTCACCCCGCGGGACAAGGCCGCCATCCGACGAGAGCTCAACGAGTTCAAGTCCTGCGAGATGAGCGTGCACGAGGACAGCAAGCATCTCACCAGGTAATTACTAGTGTTGCATATAGTCTGTGGACGCGGCTCACCCCGCGGGACAAGGCCGCCATCCGACGAGAGCTCAACGAGTTCAAGTCCTGCGAGATGAGCGTGCACGAGGACAGCAAGCATCTCACCAGGTAATTACTAGTGTTGCATATAGTCTGTGGACGCGGCTCACCCCGCGGGACAAGGCCGCCATCCGACGAGAGCTCAACGAGTTCAAGTCCTGCGAGATGAGCGTGCACGAGGACAGCAAGCATCTCACCAGGTAATTACTAGTGTTGCATATAGTCTGTGGACGCGGCTCACCCCGCGGGACAAGGCCGCCATCCGACGAGAGCTCAACGAGTTCAAGTCCTGCGAGATGAGCGTGCACGAGGACAGCAAGCATCTCACCAGGTAATGACTAGTGTTGCATATAGTCTGTGGACGCGGCTCACCCCGCGGGACAAGGCCGCCATCCGACGAGAGCTCAACGAGTTCAAGTCCTGCGAGATGAGCGTGCACGAGGACAGCAAGCATCTCACCAGGTAATTACTAGTGTTGCATATAGTCTGTGGACGCGGCTCACCCCGCGGGACAAGGCCGCCATCCGACGAGAGCTCAACGAGTTCAAGTCCTGCGAGATGAGCGTGCACGAGGACAGCAAGCATCTCACCAGGTAATAATGTACAGACACACATTATGATAATTAGCTACATAATAAAAGTCTAAATACAATTTACTAGTTGGGCATAAACATCCTTTTTGGGTAGCGTGAAAGATGAGCCGCAATGGCCAAAGCTGGTTTTTACGGCCATTAAAGTTTGCAAAAAAAGGGAATGTATTTATTTCCGCAAAATTTTGTAAAAGTCAGCGAGTCTGCGACAGACGCCTCTTGTCTTTTAATATGAATTTTCTCACAAGCTGCTACGCCGTAGATTACAACAAAAGGATCACTTGTACGTATACAAACTAACTTGTCTCGTTCTCGCCAGGTTCCACCGCCCATGACGGCCGTCCGCTGGCCGGCGCTCCCGCCCCCCTGTTGCCGTCTCGCTCGCACGCCCCCGCCGCGGCGCTCGCCGTCTCGCTCGCACACCTCTACCCTACGACCTAGTTATCGAGTACAATTTAATTATTACCCCCTTATTATGTTAAGTTCACCTACTCTAGACGTACCTATACATTCTTTGAATTGACCTTTGCGAAAGGTTAGTGATACTGATTATTGTATTAGTGGAGATTATGCGCTTCGAAGCTCGGTTAATTGAGATTTACGCGTTTGTTGTTGTTTTTACGGGCGTCATGTTTTGTGTATGACTTGTGATTTTTGTTTCTTAATAAACGCTAGCTTAAGCTTTTTAGTCGTATAGCTAGAACAAATTGTAAAGGTTCATTTGAAAAAATATTACTTTGTTGTATTGGTCATACGAGTATTCGATTTTCGTTAGGTATTTAACTTTTTCATACAGTTGTTTGACTTGAGATAAGACTTGCAAATATAATTTTAAATAAATAAAAAAAACTATCAAAAATTTACTAATGAAAAAACAAAAAAAAGCTCGCGTTAATCTAATCTTTTCTGAAGCATTTTGAATGTGGTGAATTCTCAAAGCATTATGTGATACTTGGTCTCCGAAATAAATGGATTCACACCGAACAATAGCTACTTACAAACAAAGTAATGACTGTGCGATTGTCGACGGTCGCAGAAGATTTCGTACAGGAGCAACATCGTACATAACATACTTGCTTACACAAACAGTAATATTCATTTCAACAATGGTTTCAAAATTTAAATATTATTGGTACCGTCACAAATACGGTTGCAAAACCAGCGTTTCTTATTTATGATTAATACAGGGATATTTTCTATAAAAACTTAACATTCAAATACAAAACTGGATGTCTATATTAAAAAGTTGTTGACAACTTAAAGAACGCAAGGGCAACCTCGGTGGGAACAAGTTGTTAATCAAATCGATTCTTAAGCCTATAATAGCGTAAGTGTCTAAGTATTTCGAATTGAACGAACTATCGAGTAACGGACTTGACTTGTAGTGTTATATAACTACTGAGATTACTGAGTTCGACACTCTCGTCACAAAAGTATTTTTAATAAAACAATCTTCAAATATAAGACTTGATATAAACTTGTAGAAAGCAATAATTTTGCTGCACGGGTTCGTTTGGATTGTATGTGAAATGATTTGGAGTTTAAATGTTGAAAACTTTTTATAATGTCTTGTAAGTACTTCGTAGTGGTAGTGTTAGATAGGTCACAGTTAAATCATTTTATATAAAAAAAACAATGTATCGCCTGTAGCGGTGTTTGGATATTGGAACAGGCAAATGTAAAGACGCTCATTCGGTACTGTATGTACGAAGTAAGAAAAATTACAATCGAGTCAATTTGTTCGTTACTGAATTGTTGATGACAAAGCTTTGTTAAATAATGATATAAAACAAATAAACTAGACTTCAAAGTGTTCAGAATTATCGGGAAATATAAAATGGTTACAAGAAGCGCGAAATGGTTATTAAATAACGGTAAACGTTGAGACCATTCCAATAGTTTAATGGGAAGCCAAAATAACGATTTATTTTTCTAAACAGTTTTGTTAGATGTGCAAATATGATAAGATTAAAGGTAGATGTTTATCGATTACGGTAAGATAATTCAGATTTCCAAAGATCTAAGGCTCAACTAAATTCTTTTAGCTAGATGCATCCGCCATTCATGTTGATATATTCACGTAATTTGTGTATTCTCATTCATTATGTATATTTAAAGAATTAGTTGGTAACAATATCATAGTATTATAGATCCCAATCGATGAAACATCACAAATATGTATATAATTGAATATTTATCTTACCAAGCATTGTGATACAATTTATTATCGTTTGCATTATTCATATATTTTTAATATTGCATATTAGGTGTGTATTAATCGGAATTTATATTTTTTATTATTTTTATTGATTGGTGCTACCGTGCACAACATTGTGAAAATTTACCTTTTTTAAGACTTCGTCGTTTTAAATAATCGGTTTATTATGATATTTGAATGCACCTGTAAAGGCATATATGTTATGTGGTATTTTATTAAACGTGTGATGTGTTTATAATGTGAATGAGTGCAATAAACTTTTACACATTAACTTTAAAAAGTCTTGTAACATTATTACGTGTAATTTGCAATAAACATTAAGTTTTATAATTGTAGTACCGAATATATCATTATATAGCTTGTTTTCCAACGTAGACAATATTGCTGCATAATTGCAAGTATTGATTACTACAAAGTACTCGTATGTAAAAAACGATATTATTATCTGTCAAAATAGCATTTCTTATTTGGTAACATTTTGGTATATTAGGGGCTTGGACACGATTATACGAGCGAGGTTTATAATTATATTGTTACCTATTATTATGTAAAAAACATAACAAAATTTTGAGAATAATAGTAAGACGATTCTAAATTAATTATATCGATGAACATTCGAAAAATAATTTTACTATTCTGTATAGTATTACTTTACTACAATATGGAATCTCTTTATTTCCATTTATTAATAATAATACTAGCGCATACATTTTGTGCTATCACGTTTTAATTATAATTATCGCTGTATTGAAAATAATCTGTTTACTATTTAGCTTTCATTTTAAATTGTGTAAATTATTAATGACATGTTGTAATAAGTATATTTAATGATAGCCATAAAATTATTTGTTTTATATAAAATAAGTCTGTAAATACCATTATTATACATTAAGTTTTATACACGTTTGTTTTTGTTGAATCATCTCCAAATAAACCATAGCCTTACCTTCGTTCAATGAGTCATACATCCGACGAAGGTTCAATCTCTACCTACACCTTAATTGCATAATTGATAACATCACTTCGAAACCTTAATTTATAACAGTTAAATGGGAAAAAGTAAAGTATAAATCAAATAGAGGTCGATAATAACATAGTCTTGAACTGGAAAAAGCAACAGCGTTGTCGAAAGGATGCTAATTAAAATAAACTAGCTTTCTATTTTAGTATAAATTTTACGATGTGAGTTACGATCCAGCTCTGCAGTCAATGGTTATACCTCGACATCTTAATGACCTTTCCGGCACCGCAATTGTTTTCAAATATATGAATTTTTAATGAAGCGAGGCTTTGACCCGCGACGACTTTCGATGGCGCTTAGCCTCTGGACTGGGTTGAGTGAGAGAAAGTTAACTGTAGTGCGTGCCCGATACCGCCGCAGCCGCCGGCGCAGTCCGCGGCCGACCGTCGACGCGCGCGCATACTATCACACAGCACACGGCTCGTATGCAACATGTTTACATCGAGCGTATCTTTTAATGACAACAGAAAGTGACAGTGACTCAACAGTGTTTCAAATAAACGTTAGTTCAACGGACATTACGAGATCAATGTAGGCATCCTGCGATGACATTCTCAGGAAATATGAAGGAGAGCAAACCGAGGGCCGTAAAAGACACATGGGAGTCAGAGGTAGCGTACGGTTTCTATATTGTTCGACAGTGTTAATTGTGGGTAAATGGTCTAAATGCGTGTGTGATACTTTTCGCTATTGTTATAATATACCATTGAGAGTAACAGACAATTGCAGCTTTCCCTCTTGTTATTAATATCTGATATAGCTATCTAAACTGCATATTTATTGGCGCTATCTCTCTTTCTTAGCAGGGGTTATCAACCTTGACATCCCCTTTCTTGTAGCCAGTTTTAAACCTGCTTACGTAAAAAATACGAATAAGAAAATCTTTAGGTATAAACTGGCTACTGTGACTAAAGACAAAAGCTCAAAAATTGTATTATGAAATATGCGCTAGTAGTAACTAAATCAAATCGCAGTTTTGTTAGGTTTTTTTTGTTTCATAATGTTTATTTATTAAGCGGTAGTAAGATGGTTTTCTTTTTTTCTTTTGTATCAAATAAATTTCGTTACCTTATTTATCGATTACCGACTTACAAACATTAGTCACACGAAGAAAACATTCCTTATATAGGTAGGTACATTATAATAAAAACAGCCCTTGTCGTACCTTAATTAGGGTCCTTCCGTCCTGTCGTACTTATCGCCACCTGCTTCTTAGTTTTGTCGAGAAAAAAAATACGACATCAAACAAAACCCTTGTAACGACTAAATCTACATGCAGGTAGGTCATTGTTAGGTAACCTAAGTAGGTATAACAGGTGGTAATATACCTTTATTTCCTTGCCTTTGTTACTGTGACTTACATGGCTTGCCTTTATGATTCTATAACTATGGCTATTTTGACGTAAGAGTAAGAACTAGAGTAAGCGATAAAATCTCAAAATTATTTTAGTAATTATTACTAAAACATATATTCCTTACAATATAAACCTACCAGGTATTTTGTAGGTACCTATGTTTTATTTAAAGCAAAACGCAGAAAAACTTCGACAAAGTTAAGCGAATTATTAATTACGACATAGGTATATAACTTACCCTATATCATAGGTATTTACTTAATTTAAACAAGGTAAGAGTTCTAGATTTACGTGGATAAAATTGCGTAATATTTTGATTCTTATAACTTATAACACATTCAAAAAGGCTTATGAGTAAGTACCTGCATCTTATCTACTAATACTATAATGTCAGCGATTGGTTGTCAATTGTCAATCACACAAAAAAGTCTAGACGAAATTAGATATATTTTTTTTATACTAACTAGCTTTTGCCCGTAGTTAAATGTTGTAGGGTTCTGCCAGCGTTTGCAAAAAGTAAGCGGAAAAAGGCAATTATTTACGACATCACATTAGAAACCTTAAAAATAACAGTATTTTTCCACCATTTAATACCAAAAGTTTAACTTTATTAACCTTCCTCTTGAATCACTCTATCTATTAAAAAAAGCGCAATTTTAAAGATCTAAGCATACAGACACACAGGCGGCGGAAAGCGGTTTTTAGAAAGCTTTGTTTTATACTATATGTACCTAGTGATATTATATTTCAAAAACTTATGTTCCTGGTAAAACCAAAGGGTAGAAAGCTAGTTGCCGCCCTCGGCCTATTCTTTAAACGAAACTACTATTATTTTATAGATATAATAAATAACTAAGTAAATTAATGAAATGACAATAAATCGAAGTTATTATTGGCTTAGTAGGTATACTGAATGTTCTAGAATCTCTAAAATGTGATATTGATCTAAATCTCGATTTACGAGCCACTAGACTTGGTTCCCTTTTCTGTGTCAGACAATAAACAGGCAATTCACTTGAAATTGCATTTAACTTTAAAATTGAGCAAGTCTGTATAAATTGATCGAGACGTATTGGACGTGCACTTAGATATACATGTTTGTCCTTGATTCTTTTGCTGTCAGTCCTTAGGTACCTCTCACTGTTGGTTTGTAGGAGAGGCACGAACATGACCCATTCAAAGTAACTCAAACACGTACTGCACTGAACCAGTTTTACTTTTAACCGGAAATGTCAAACCACATCTCAAGTTAAGATTAAATTTGGCGATCACATTGTTAGATAAAATAGTCTAGTCGTTCTTTATGCATATTGTTAAGAATTAATTAGGCATGATTCGATCTATCTAATTTATTAGTTATGGTTCGGCGCAAAATGGTTCTTTATAAGAACTGTGGCAGTTGCAGATACGATTATGTCATCGAAGTAAATAATGCGATTCGGTTACTGATACGGTAACAATGGAAATTATTCAAAAATATAAGGTCTTTATTCAAATGAATGCCGACACCGTCTGTTTCAATTAAAATAACGTCTTTACAGATAACTGATGCATACTTATTACTAACTTATCTAAGGGATATTAAGATTGAGAAAAAAAACAACAACAAACCTTTTTAAGACATCTGTTCAAGTATTTACTTCAGCTAAATATGAGTAGACGCCTTATTCGAGAATTGTTAAAAGGAAGTAGGTACACCGCGTGTAGGTATAGGCAATTAAAAGGTTTTAAAATAACACTAACACTTAATACTTTCTCCGACCGAGCACAGAAATAATTTAAAATGTGTTTTTAATAAACTGTTTGTGTTTAATTTTGCACACATCAAAAGTGTAGAAACTTTAACAATAAAATGCGTTATTTTTTATATTTATACAGTTTCACAACGGGTGTAGTTAGATATCTTTTAACTTGACTATACGCTATTGTATAAAATAATAGTATGTACACTACAAGCCCATCTGTTGTTAATAACTTCCCAAAGTAAACATAGTTTCCATAGAAAAAAATAATTAAAAATCGTTACGTTTATCTTCTTTGCAGTATAATAGGCGCATATAATTAATTTTATCTTCAAACTTAATTATTAAACTATTACGATGCAACAGACGCCCACACGCGACTCTCATTGTTAAATCTTTAGCTTTTAGACAGTTAAATTAATTGCAAAGTGTAGGACCTTTGTGAGGAAGCATAGAAGCATCCAGGTATTCAAGGTTCCATGTTCATATAAGCCCATGTGACGTGGGCTCAATAGCGCACGTAATGGGAAAACTACTCGTCTCGAACATTATTCAATCTTTACTGCCGCCTAATTTAATTTGTGGGCGTAACAAATGCAAGAAGATCCTCGAAGTTAGCGAGAAACAATGACTGTCGTTACGTGGGAGCGCCAAACGTCTGTGTAGGAGTAATGTGAAAACAAATATATATTTATTTGGTTACCCACTTTACCTACTTAGGGGGTTATTCTTCCATTTAGGTAAATGTAGTGTAAGTACAAAAGAATGTGTGTCAGCGTAGTTAACGGCTCGGCGTTCATCCTGTCCGGGTCACGGCAGACGCGAGCCCAACCAATGACTACATCTCATCTAGCGATTTTAACCCAACACTTACTTTTGTATGTTAATTTTGTCTCTAGCTTCTGTTAGTCTAGAAAACAGCTTAGCTGCCGGAATTGAGAGATTGACGTTGAGTTACGATTAACGCAGAATAAAACTTAACTAATTAAAATTAAAATAAAAGGTATCAATACTTAGTATGTCCTGATTTAAAATTCTTAATTATTAAGCCGGCGGTGAAACTGCTTAAATAATACGTACTAAAGTTTACACTTGTATCTTTCTCACTGTACTATTATTAAATACGAAAGGTATGTAAAACTCTCAGTCACTTATAGTTTTATGCGTGTTTTTATGTTTACATCTTTTGATTTTACTTTATAAAGACGTAAAATAGAGTCGTTACGAAATCAGTGGCGAAAGCTTGTCACAATCAATCAGAAATACGACGTTGTATTTTTGTTTTCACAAGTTGTCGTGACTTGTGAAAATTAAAAGCGCACGATAATCCAGCAAATCGTTTCTCTACTAATCTTCTAGACAAAAATCTGGAAAATAAAGTACAGAAATGTCGACTGCAATTAATGCATTAAGGTTCCAGTTGACAGTGTAATTTGCGCAATATGGTTGAAATTAAGTCGTTTTACGTATTATATCGCCACATTTAACATACATGGCAGTTAGTAAATCTGGGAACTAGGTGAACTTTGAATAACTGTAGTTGGTAATGGAGATGTAAATGCGAGCCTTTCATAACATCGCCTGCGCAGATATCCGAGCCCTGAGCACAGATTGGGTTACCTTCTAGTGGTTCTTCGACCGCAAAACTAGTTGCAGATAAACAATGTTAACTACTTCCGAATGTTTATGTCAAATGTCACACCACAGAGTTTATGAGATAGTAAACGCACACGTGAAAGCTACTGAGCAATTACGTGTCACATTAACAACTTACCTGGACATGATAACATATGAGTATACATAATAAAACATATTTTTTATTAAAATCCTAATATAAACTTTTGCAAATATTAATAACAGTTTTTTTTGTAGCTTCGCATCTTTTTATAATTTAAAAGAATGATGAATGGTTGTTAAAGAAATGGGGGTACGCCGTATGACAATTTCACTTTCCTAAACAGCATTACCGAACAATGGGTAATAGTGTTCTTAAACTTGACCCAGGACCGTAACAATGGCGGCTGGTTTTCTTTGAGCTTGTAACACGATAGTAAGAAAAGTTTGCAAAACATATGATATCACTTTCAATTAAAACTTTTAATAACTTTCTCATGAACTTGTACCGCTAACGAGTTCTATACAAACTCGTTTTAGTATACCTTGATCTGGATTATGTTTGAGCGATCGAGCATATAATACTTTCCGTCATTACGAACGGACCGTGTAAACGAAAAATCACTAACTAATTGAAGTCCCGTCACGGTTTTTGGTGCCTCTCAAAATTGTAGAGAAGAACTGTAAAATTGTAAATTGTTATACAATGTACCGTTTTTATATTAGTGAACAGTTAAATAGCTGTCGATGTCATGTTGAATTGAGACGGTCGGAAACGGGCACGCGCGGAATGAAAGTGACGCCCGCCTTGTGGTGGATGAAGATGTCGGCGGTTGACGCGGTGGATGACAGCGCGGCGCGCACGCAACGATGTAGGACATCGTGCGCTAAAAACTGCGCAAACAACAACATTCCACTTACTTCGTGTCTATAAACCACTAAACAATTATGAGAATATATATGTCAATAAAAAAATAACAAAACAACGCATACGATATTAAAACAACACAAACCTTTTATCTAACAATTTAATCAGTTAGGACAGGGTCCAATTATTTATTTGATATCCTAGTCTTCTCAGAAACATGCAACATTTTATTGCACAAAATGTCAAGCAAACAAACTTTATAGTCTCAGAAAAAGCTCTGTTGCTCATTTAAGTTACGAAATGCGAGTTTTTGAGGTCACCGGAATACCTTGAGGCTCCTCTGTATTGGATTTTTGCGGTAGGTATTCGATTCTGATTTAAATTAACCTTGTTTTATTTTAAAACGAACTTAAAAATAATTGATAGTATAATTTTGATAAAACGCGATTGCACTTATCAAGTTAAGTAACTGCTTCTAATTGTTAAGTCTCTGAACTCTGTTAAAAGACGACAATTATCGCTAATGTGCTCAAAGTGATTAATGATGATTAGGCCCCAGCGTCATGCGCTCTACATTTAAGTTAATTATTTTTATGTTCTCAACAATGATCAGATAAATTGCATAGTATCTGACATTCAGTAAAGGCCTCTTAGCGGGCTGGTTGCCGCAACATAGATATTTCAAGCCTTTTCCAAGCTTTGTGCCTACAGTTTCGACAGAGATAATAGAAGTTAAACTACAACTGAAAGCTAATTTAAATGTTACACCAGACCATTCTATGGCTGCCAGACAACATGCCGGAAAATGTTACTATCTAAATACTTAGGTAGTTTTCCACTTGGAACAATATCTATCAAGTTTTGTATAAGTTACGTGAACGGTCGCAATATGTCTGAAGTGAATATAGATCACATTATGCTCGAGCTCTGTTCTCATACAAAGTAACATGGTATTCTATTGTTCAGCCACAAGATTGGCAGGCAGAAAATATGCGGCTCTACGAGTATAATACATTTGTGTCAACTATTTATATGCACTTCAGATCTAAAGATTAAATGTCTATGCTAATATTTTCTAGAGTCGTTTTTAACACTAAGACAGCGTATTTATCTTGCCAAAAATTTCAAAAGTGGATTATTAGAGCGAAAGTCGTTCTAATTTTATAAAACTTAACATCATAGTTCCTGTCTTGATACAAGTTTTAATGATAAACTGCGCGAGCGCGTTGATGTCTTTACTAGTGATATAATCGAATGCAAAATATCTTCTGCGTTATAGGTACACACAAAAACTCAATTTATAAGTTATTTTATACCTGCTTGGAAATAATACATTGTAACACTGTTATTCCTCATACATATGTATAAATAAATAGGTCAGTTTTTAACAAAAATAATAAGCACCGATACAAAACTATGAAAGATGTTATAGAGTTTATTTCCAAGTTTTCGCGCACATATAAAACAAACGTTATTTAAAGCATTGAAATTGAACAGAGTATTTGTGTTTTCATGGTGTATTTAGCACTAACAATAACACCGATAATAGCATAACTTACTCCAAATTAAACAAAGAACGAAGCTTAATTACTTTCTGCCCTTTCAATGCTCGGTCTTCATTTTCTAATCCTTCTTTTTGTGTACAAATAACCGCTAGTGTTTTGTTTATCAGTTGGGTTACGGCTGGGGTCGCAACAGCTAATGCTAACAGCTAGTGTTTTGTTTATCAGCTGGGTTACGGCTGGGGTCGCAACAGCTAATGCTAACAGCTAGTGTTTTGTTTATCAGCTGGGTTACGGCTGGGGTCGCAACAGCTAATGCTAACAGTTAGTGTTTTGTTTATCAGCTGGGTTACGGCTGGGGTCGCAACAGCTAATGCTAACAGCTAGTGTTTTGTTTACCAGCTGGGTTACGGCTGGGGTCGCACCGGGGGCGGGGGCGGGGGCGGGGGTCGGCGCTGTCCGCGGCACCGCCCGCCCGAGTCCACCATGTCCGTGAGCAGCGACATCCGCTTCACGCGGCGCAAGCTCAGCCGCCCCTGCCGCGGCTGCTGCGCCGCCATCGCCGCCTTCCTCGTGCTGCTGCTGCTGGCCGCCGTCGCTGTCTACCTTGCGCGTGAGTTGACAATCATATTGGTAACTAGTAGCCGCCCGCGACTCGGTTCGCGTGAAAGTGGGTTTCCCGTGGGAATGAGAAGTTTTCCCGCGGTAAAAAGTAACCTATGTGTTATTCTGATGTACAATATATTACTGTAAAGTTTCATCAAAATCCGTCCAGTAGTTTTTACGTGAAAGAGTAACAAACATCTTTCCATACATCCATACTCACAAACTTTCACGTTTATAATATTAGTAGGATTAATTGGACAATAAATAACATTAACAGTAGGGTTGGAACAATTATTTTTGTGACTGTAAGCCCCTTTTGATTTTGAGTAGTAATGCATAAATAATAATATTGGTTTCAATGTTTGTAAAGGATTTACGAACATTAAAAATAATTAAACTTATATCAATTCCGAATATCTTTACAAATAAAGTAAAGTAAATTACAAATGAGTGGGTATCGTACATAGGTGAACTGAATAATCAAAAATTAAATCGGCCTGCAACATTATAATCACCGGATATAAGTAATCATTAAATTCACATTTCAAGTTAATTTAGGGCTTATTAATAATTGTAATTAAATTAAAAATTATACATAGTAACTCGTAGCCGCCGAAGTCGGTTTCACGTGGGAATGAGAAGTTTTCCCGCGGTAAAAAGTACCTATGTCCTTTCCCAAGTTCAGTTCTTTCTTCATACCAAATTTCATCAAGATCGGTTCAGTGGTTTAGGCGTGAAAGCGTAACAGACAGACCGACAAACAGACAGATAGACAGACAGACAGACAGAGTTACTTTCGCATTTATAGTTAATATTAGTAGGGATAAAATTACGATTTAGAAGAGCGACATATCATAAAACACAAATGATATAAAAGTGTTGACCAAGTGTAAACCGACGGGATGGTGCAAGGCTAGGAACAAAGAATTGCTGATCAAATTATAGATTAACGAAAAAGTAAATTATGAAAACTATGTTTTGTGTTACTTATATTTCTATTGGAAATATGCTCATGTAGCCAAATTCTTGCTAATGCAACATTGCGTAAACCAATAAAGCTTCAACACTGGAACTGTTTAGATCGAATCGGTGTAAAGTCACGACGTACCCATTGACCGGAGATTCTATTGGAACGATTCGGTCTAGTCTATGGCTTTAATCATTATTTAATGAGACTTATTGTTTATTCAACCACTCGAAACCAAATCAATTTGACGATAAGACGTGATCTCGGAAATCATTATAATATTTTTTGGTAAGAAATTAAACTAAATTGCTATGTTATTAACCTAGTTGAATAGCTATATAATTGTTTGTCTCTCTTTGTTTCGAATATTATGTAACAGTTATTATTTAGCGATACCAGAATAGGTACATGTACCTTTTCCATTATCTCGTTTTAAACCTTTCAAAACCAAAGTTTCTAAGGCCAATAATTAAGATGCCATAAGTTCTTATTTTTTGTAACAAAAGAATATACTTATGTCGTAATCAAATGCAGTATTAATGTTGTTGGAAATAATATGTAAGCAGTCAACCTTGAAGAGAGCAAACACCTCAGCATATCTCATAGAAAGGGATAATTATCTACATCTCCCTTGGTTATGAAGGTATAAAAGATGTGGTTGAGTACTTAGTTGGTAATTATTATTTTTATCACGAGCAACCGACGTTCATTTAACTTTCCCTGCTAATAAGAGGATGTGACGACTTTACGACTGTGGTTACACTGTAGAAATGTAAAGGAAAATCTTTTTTAGATTAAAAGACACTCACATAATTTTGATGACAATAAAAACTGCCTTTGTTAACAAAACTGTTTTTAATTAAATGATGTCGTACTTGTAGATCTTCAGAAAAAATATCTAAATAAAACTTTATTTATACCTAAGTACTACCTTCCGGTTGGAAAGTAAACTGAATCTAGTCAAATATTTTCGCTTGATCTATTGAATTTTACTAGATATTGTATTCAATTCAGTATTAGATGACGGCATTATGAGACAAGAATACTCGTTTTAATATCTGTACGGTGTCAGGTTCCTTTGTTGGCAACATTTGCTAGGTATGCGCTAGAGTGGTGATATTTAGCCCGTTCGCCGCGCAGGCGCATGGAGGTCGCGTCGAACAGGTGCCGGCCTTGCGACAAGTGCACGCACTTTAGATTCAGATACAATTACTTTTACTTAGACCCAGATATCATGTCGCGAAGTAACTAATTTTATTGTGACATTATTATTTTCAAAGAGAACCCTCACTCCTTTTTATCTATGGGAATAAAATTCATACATCAAATATTGAATTTCATTTTGAGAAGTGTTATGAAAGCAAAGGTTGCATACTTTTTCTTTCTGTTTTAAATATGGATATTGAAAATTATGTTTTCAAACAACATTATATTTTATTTACAAGTACCCTATGTATATACTCGTATTTATAGGCACTAACTAAACATATTTATTCTTTTACACCTGTTTCAACCCACGTAAATGGATATGTTAATTACTTATGATCAATAATAATGATTGACGTTATTAACGTGCGTAATGTTTGCAGACATGTACCTGTTTGGCGACCCATTGAACCAGCAGACGTTCCGGGGGTCGTTCGTGATGTCCCGGGGGGCAGCGGGGCTGGCGGGGGCGGCGGGGGCGGACGAATTAAACCTCGCGAAGGGCAATGGCACTCAGGAGGTGCAACTACAACGAGCCATCTACAACTTGTATAGGCACTCACAACTCAAATCCTGTTTCATTTCCGCGGACATACTTGCACTCGACAGGTAAGGTATCGCTCTCGCTAAGGAATGCTTTCTTTTTCATGCAGAACTTAATTCCATTCCAATCAGTTTAATGAACTTAGCAACATGTTTTTGTTCAGTTAGGAGGTAGTTGAACCATGAAATTGAGATAAAATGTAGCCTGGTTTTAGTATCTGAAAATATTGTTAAGCAACAGTAAATTGGCTTACGTAAATCTAAACTGGGTGGTTAGCAGGCATAGACGTACGATACCATTTCGATACCATTATTGTAACGGTCACGAGTTTAGGCAAATTGGTTTTGTTTCCGCGAGTAGGTACACTAATCGTGAAATACAGTTTATATTTTGGTGTGTTATGCAATCACGTTTGAGATATGTTTATATCGTGTTATAGAGACGAAGAGAGAGAGGTAGAGAGTAGCTTATTGTAAAAGTTAAAGATTTAATGGTTAGTGAACTTTTAACCACATAAAATTGAAAAGTGATGGAAAATCGTCGATCGGAGTAATCAGTGGCGCTAACGCCGAGGGCGAGATATGAACGGATCACGGAGAAAGTTCACTTTCTACAAGCTCGTGATTTGTAACATGCCATGTTGTGGTAAAGCACATTCATCGATCTCTCAGCGACATTGTCTCGAGACACTACTGTAATTTTATAGAAAGGTTACCTGCCTACTGTTATAACGTATCTAATTACGATTATCATCGCAAGTAGATAGTTATTTGATTTTCTAGACAATGACTTCCTTGGAAATCTAAGTGATATAAAATGTTGATATTACTGGGTTTTATTAGTGCCATTACATATTTTATTTATTATTATTAACGACACGATTTAAAAAAGCTTACTTTACAAAGTAGGCGAGCGGTTAAGTTATTGGTACCTAAGGTCAGTTAAAAACATAATTATGAGTGTGGTGACTTCTAAAAATACTTCAAAGTGATATCATACTTGGCCTACTTTTTGAACAGTTTATTTTTTCCGAAACATAGCGTGCAACGTTCACGAGACAGAGCGTACGTGACTTGAAAAAGTCTAATTTACGGGCGTGCGTTACTGACATGGGAAAGTATGACTATAAGTTTGCATGTTTGTATCTATGTAAGTACCTCCAGATTGGTAACGCACGTCTCATTTAGGAGTGACAAATATCCATACAAAGAACTTTCTTAACCGAACGACATACATTAGCGTCCTTCTAGCGAACATACAGCCCTTTCTATTCGTAAACCGAATGTTAAATGCCGCTGCAGTGTTTAATGCATCCGGAAAAATAGTGGCTTTCACACAAAGTAGGTCTGCAACCTAGAAATTCTCTGTTGTTTGTTGACAATACATTTAGAATTATAATTAGTTTCTTCAATTGGTTAATCAACGATACGATGTTGATTTTACGCGTAATTAAATGAACGTTTTAATGGATTATAGAGCTATATGATAACAACTGTTACGCAAGTGGAGCGAGACGTGTCGGATTATCATTAAATCTGTAAAATTCTTGGATATGCTCAATGAATTGTAGGTAAAATTTCAGTGCTGAAGAAGGAATCCGGGTACACTTTGAGGTGACATTTGAGCCGATTTTCACCGCGGTCAGCACGGCGGAGGTTGCCAGTATCATTGCAGGAGAATTGGAAGCTCCAACAAAGTATTTGGACTTCATCGACGCTGTACCTGATTCTCTACATATCGAGGTAATTTTGTCTTCATAGCACTAACTAGGTACTACATTTGTAATAAAATGCATTTTTGCACAACTTATTATAAAGCCGCTGTAAGTAAACTTAAGTTGGTACGTAATTCTAATTGAATACCTTTCTTTTAGGAAAATTCAGTGATCTCTTCACAAGCTTTGAAAGAGCCTGACACGACGACAACGGACGCCCCGACCACCGAGGCCATTATCTTCGACGTGGTGGAGGAGATTCGAGAGTGCGCCCCGTTGAATTTATCCTTCTGCTCTAACCTGCCTTACAATGAGACGTCGTTTCCTAACCTGGTGGGGCATTCCTCGCGGGAGGCGCTCATGAGGGATCTGGTAGGATTCAGAGAGCTCCTGGATGCCGAATGCTCGAATCTTGCACAGGTAAGCAATGAAAAATATTTTAAAACTTTACTCCGCTATACTGTTGTATTTGAATAAGTACTATTAGTTGTTATCTAGGTTATAGTCTATTCATACCAAGTTTCATACAAATCTATATAACTAGTCGTTATTGCGTGATTGAGTAACAAACCTTCACATTTACAATACTTGTAGGATATATTTTTTATAATTCAACTGTTGTACTTTAAAAGAACATCTATTTTTTAACCTATCAAAAAATAAGATCGAATAGAAACTTAAGCTAAATATGGGGTGGATATTTTCGAACTAAATATCTGTGGCTAGCAAAATTCTCAAAACAACTTTTTTAATACAGTTGCTCAAAAAGTGGCGTATTGCAGGGACGTATAGCGTTCGGGATGTGGGCTATTACACACGCGTGCTTTTTTTTACCTTTCCCGCACTCGTGCGTTCTCTTTCCCAACTGTCAAAATAATGTCTATTAAAAAGAAAAATTAACCAACCATTTACTAAAAAAAAAACAAAGAAGTTTTTATGATTCATGTTAATACTTACGTAGCGTAGGTATATTTCTAAAAAAAGCTACTAGTTTGTTTCGATATCAGATTTAATGATTTTATTGAATTAGTGTGGTTGGTTTCATTTCATTTTATCTCAATATATTTCATTTTCATTTCATATCAATAAAAAAATTCTACTGAAGACTTGGCTGTATGGGCATAGTAACCTTTGCCTACCAAATGAGTGAAGAAAAAATGGCGCCATTTTCAAAATGAGTTATTTCGACATTTACGATCCTAATTTTATATTTTATAAAATTGCTTTATTTTTTCGCAACTGTATTAAAAATAGTCGTTCATTACACGTGCGGAACCGTCATTGCAACTCGTCCCGCCTGTCAACCCTCGCCTTCGGCTGTGCCTCGGCTCGGGTAGACATTGGTCGGAACTCGTTGTAATGACAGCGTTTCCACACTTGTATTGAAATATACTATTTTACTAAACCACATGTTATAACCACGTCCCCAGGACTTCGTATGCCAGCTGCTGCAGCCGCGCTGCTCGGGGCGCCGCGTGCTGCGTCCGTGCCGCGCGTACTGCCGCGCGTTCCACGCCGGCTGCGGCGCGCGGCTGCCCGACCGGCTCAAGCCGCACTTCGACTGCATGAAGTTCCCGGAGTACTTCGGACCGGGGTCTTGTGCGCCGGAGCCAGGTAAAACTAGATACGTATGCTAAGCATGTTAATAAGTCAGTAATCCTACTAATATTATAAACGTGAAAGTTTGTGAGTATGGATGTATGGATGTTTGTTACTCTTTCACGTAAAAACTACTGGACGGATTTTGATGAAACTTTACAGTAATATAGCCTTTACATCAGAATAACATACAGGGTACTTTTTAACGCGGGAAAACTTCTCATTCCCACGGGAAACCGACTTCCACGCGAACGAAGTCGTGGGCGGCCACTAGTTAAGCGATACTTATGTAATATTATGATTTGGGAACAACGAGTGAGTTATAGTTTAACTTTTTATTACCTACACTAATTTAGGGATATTGTTTTACTAGTAGGTAAGCATTGAACGTCAAAGACGGAATTCAGGTCTATGTCCTTAAGTTTTCAAGTACCATACATTAACATCTTATTATTTACCTCCCAAATTGTAACTTACAAGTTTTGTGTAGGGTCTACAAGTGCAACTACAATGGTAAATGTCACCAGTAATTGTAAATGCTGTGAGATTATAACAACGCGTTACTTGCCATAACCAGCTCAAACCTGGCTTTCTAGTCACCCTATTTGCTGCTTCCACGTATCAACGACTAACGTTTGGGGGAAACGTGAAAGAGACTTAAAGACTTTAAATGGTTTATAGCTTTATATTGAAAGCATTAAAATTGAGTTTAATGTTATGTGCTCACATTCCAAGCACCAAAATATGACTGAGTCTGGAAGGAAGCCGTCAAATGCCATTGTTGCAGACTGCGCGGGCGGGCTGCAGCGGCTGGCGCTGTCGCGGCGCTGGTGCGACGGCGCGGCGGACTGCGCGGACGGCGCGGACGAGCGGCACTGCAGCCACTGCGGCGCGGGCGGCCTGCGCTGCGCCCTGCACGCGCGCTGCCTGGCCCCGCATCTGAGGTGCGACGGCACAAACGACTGCCCGGACGGCAGCGACGAGGCGGGATGCCGTGAGTTATGATATCTAACGATATGTTCATAAATTGCGATAGAACCAGTCGGTATAGCATAATCCATTGTTTTCTGATAAAATACAAGAATTGAATCAATAATTGAAACAGTAGTATAAAATGTACCTACTTAACATCTCTATCAGGACCGAAAAATTACGATTGCAATATAGAAACAAGGCATTTGTTTTTTTATATGTTTCACCTCATTCTTTTCTCTTAAGCAATATAGAGAACATCTCCACATAAATGTTTACGTCAACGAACTAGATATACCTACATTACTACATTAGACATCAACGCGTTCCGTAGTTATTAAAAAACATTGTAACTTGTCAAAGCATTTCTGCTTCCAAAGTAAGCTCGAACCTTCTCTTTCAGTATGGATATCCCGTTCTCTATCATGGTGGAAGCGTGAGTTGGGCGAGTCGACGCTGGGCGCGGTGCGCAGCCGCGGCGGCTACGCGCTGTGGGCGGAGCGCGGGCGCGCGGGGAAGGTCTGCGCCGGCGCACACGAGCACGACAAGACCGCGCTCAACAGTGTCGCCAGCTCGCTGTGCAAGGCGCTTACTTTTAAGTAAGTACATACACTTAAATTAAAAAAAACCGTCGGAATCGGTGTCTTATAATGCAGGTACTGTTTGCTTCTTTGGAAGTGAAAATATTGATTTCATCTACTCTTATGGGTTAAAGAAATTTGTATAAGGTATTTTATATGGACAAACCAAACTGGACTGGAGCAAACGTGGAATTTACATACGGGATTCCTTTTTGAGTCATTTACGATTTGCCGACGACTTAGTGATATTATCAGAGTCAAGCTCACAACTGCAACTCATGATTGAAGATCTCCAAACAGCTAGCACAAGTGTAGGACTCGAAATCAATCTCAAGAAAACCAAGGCAATGACAAACAGTAGTAGAAATCAGATAAAAGTCAATGGAAACCCCCTGGAATACACAGACAAATACATCTACTTAGGAAAAACAATCAGCTTCGAAAAAGTAAACATCGAGCTAGAAATTGAAAGAAGGGTACAGAGAACTTGGAACAACTATTGGAGTTTAAAAGAAGTTTTTAAAAGCAATATGCCTGTAAAGCTGAAAAGTAGAACAATGAACTCTAATATCCTACCTTGCTTGACGTATGGTTGTCAAACATGGAAATTTACATCTAAAACCATGCAAAAAATCACGACCTGTCAACGAGCAATGGAGAGAAGCTTGATCAAGGTAAAAAAATTAGACAAGATCCGCCACACTAAAATAAGAGCAATTACAAAAGTCACTGACGCCCTGCGCTACGCACAGAGGTTAAAATGGAGGTGGGCTGGTCACATAGCGAGGCTCACAGACAATAGATGGACCTCCATTGTCACCAAGTGGAGAGGACCTCAAGGGAAAAGAAGGAGAGGAAGACCTTATACTCGTTGGGACGACGACATAAAAGCAGTCGCTGGTTCAAACTGGTGGCAAATAGCACAGGACAGAGAGAAGTGGGCATCTTTGGAGGAGGCCTTTACCCAACCTGGGGACCTAGCTTAATACATCAAATTGGAAAAGTTAAACTTAAGAATATAGAATTTTTTTAGTAATTAATTTAAAACTAAGATAAAAATGTAAATAGTTTAGTTAGAATAGCTTGGTCAAATAAAGGCTTTTTTATTTTTATTTTTATTTTATTTTATTTTATTTATTTTATAAGGTGATAAATTACCATATAAAATTTCTAGAAGTAGTGCATGTTTCTGCCCTAGTTTAAAGTAGCCACACGATTTACGGTCTCGCAGCTAATAAAAAAAGTTTGAACCTAGTCAATTTGATGGATGTTAAAAAAAAGTTTTTGATTTCCAGGTCTGCAGTCAGTGCAGAAGTAGTGGTAGACACCGAGGATGATAAAGAAAGCATCGAGAGCAACGAAACAAGAATAGAAGCTCCCGAGTACGTGGAAGTGGTGGACCCATACGCCCCAGAAATATCCTTCGTGAAAACAGATTGTCCAGAGAAGAAAGTCATTAGGATTATCTGCGATCAATTAAGTAAGTTGCAAGTTCAGTAGCTTGATGACTGCACAAATTACTATTGAATTAGTTTCTTTTGGAATCGTTCCGTAAATTTTTTGAGGTTCTTTTTGTTCCCTTGGATTTCGTGTTACGCACCATGGTACTGTATGACTCTTTGACTTCAATTCTTACAGCAAGGCCTATGCAGTCATTCACGTCTTTTTAACGGTCTGTAGACTCACAAACGTTATCTTCCCCAGAGTGCGGCACGGCGTCGGCGCGCGGCGAGCGGGCGGCGCGCGGCGTGGAGGGGCTGCCGCGGTCGGCGGCGCCGGGCGACTGGCCGTGGCACGCGGCGCTGCTGCGCGCGCACGTGCACGCCTGCGACGCCGCGCTCGTACACCCCTCCTGGCTCATCACCACCGCCTCGTGCTTCCAGGTACCTACTCTTTGCCTTCTTCTTACGTAATAACAATAGAAGAGATTTAAGATTCCATCCAACTTTGGTCAGTGTGATTTACTTAAAATAACCAGCCTTTTCTCTTCTACAGGGTCAACCTAAGGCAGAATGGATTGCGCGACTTGGCTCCGTTAGAATACAGAGTACCACACCATGGCAACAGGAACGTCGAATAGTTGGCATGGTGAAATCGCCGGTTGAAGGTAGCATGCTGGCTCTCGTACGATTAGAAGAACCTCTAGAGATGACCGACTTCGTTCGACCTGTTTGCTTACCAGAAGAGAACGTCTCAAAGGAACAGCACACGATTTGTAATTCACTGGGCTGGACTAGAAATAGAGATCAGTTACAAAGAATCCATATACTGACTACGCCCATGAATACCTGCGAAAACGCAAGCATCGCGACAGAAAACGGAATTTGTGCTGAGCCTCTGTATGACCAGGATGATTGTGATGTAAGTATAGTGTGTAAATTATTGAGGGATTACCAATTATTTAAAAAGGATGCATCAATTAATAACATTAATTTTGTTATCTTTCCAGGAAGAGGAGTATGCTGGTAGCTCTATGATGTGCTTTGACGATAAAAACAAGAAGTGGTCATTATTTGGTATTAGCGGATGGAGAATCGCGTGTACTAAGATAGGGCTCGGACGACCACGAATCTACGATGCCATATCTTCACATCTGGACTGGATTCAAAGAACAATCACAAATTCAGCAAGATGACCAATAAATGTAGGGACACATTGGAACTATTCAAGACTGTACAAATTTTATAGAAGTGGAGTTTATTCTCAAAACTTTGCTTATAAGAGCTATAACTAAAATAAAGGAGGTAGCTAGCAGGTACCTCACAATAAAGTATTAGATTAAAACATTATTATAAAATAAATAATACACTTTTGAGGAGAAAAAAACAATTACATGCCATTGATAGAGACTGGAATCTAAGTTTTATCATGGTGGGATGAATTAAAACCTTATGAAAACATTTAAGTAATGTGATTAGACTTTTGTAGATATTTATTGTACTAAAGGTGGTAAGTATGAAATGAAAAAATGGTACAATCTCTAAGGAATAAATTGTAAATAATGTAATTAATATAATTTACCAAAATATATTATTGTTACAAAGTGCCTATTTTTTATTAATAAAAGTCCTTTTTATAAATAACTACATAATATATTCAAATTCAACTTAATTACTTCAAAATGTTACTATTTACAATGTGTAATCATGACTTTAACACTCCCTCTTCTTGAAGTTCTTTTCTGATTTGGGTTTGGACATTAGGTGGTAAGTGTTTTAACTCCTTGTTGATATAATCATTTAAATCTTGTAATGGCTTGTATTGTGAATGCACAAGCTGTGATCCAGCTAACATTGACAGCATAGATGCCGCCGCAAACCTTAAATATTGACCCCAAGTTACTCCGGCAGGCATTTTTTTAGGTTGATGTGTATTTCTTTACTTTCTCTTCAATTATATCGTGAGCTTGTCTTCTCTTAAACGTGTTGTAAAAGTTCACTTCGCCAACTCTCCAATTTATCATAGAAAATTCCAGAGCAGCACCCAGAGCAAAAAACATTGGAAGAAACCTATAAACTCCGAGTGTCTTCTTGCCTGGCCATTTATTCAAAAAGTTTTTGAACCAAACACTACGCATTTGTTGTTCTTATGAAAAGGAAATATGACAAAACAAGCTCTACACACGATTAAGTAATTACATTGATTTGAGTGATAATATGGGATAATTAAGTCAAATTTGCTCTTGTAAAGTAGTAAATAAATACTAAAATTACATAACCTCACTTTTAAACGATCGCAGGTGATCGAATCGAACGTACAGGGTTGTCATTGCCAATGTCACTAAAAATTTGTGGCAGATACAATAATGCTTCCAATCTATAGTTTTTTTTCTACAGTGGCTAAAACTCCTAGCTTAAGTATTAAGCCAAGAGGCGATACTTAGTACTCTAATAAAATAAAACTACTTACTCGTGCCGACACTTGTTATTACATATCATTGTGTTTCATGCGTGACCATTAAAAATCGTATTTATTACGTTCTATTGTACAAATGAAACTTTATCATATAATAAGCAATAAAATTTTAATCTCTGGTAAATGCAAATATCAAACGTTTAGATTGTATACAGTGGTAAATCTAACAAATCAGTTTTAATAAAGAAATTCTAACGTTTAACGAAAATTTTTTTTTTCGGCGTAAACTCAAACACAAATCATAATAATGGGTAGCTGTTTTTTTAGTGTTTCTAATACTTTGTTGTTATTGTTAAAAATGAGAAATGAATTAATATAGTTTCTGACTATTAGTTGGTATTTTAACTGGTAACTAACTGGTTTTAACTTGGTATTTAGTGTCTTTAAATTGGCAGCACTTTTAAAAAGTCAAGTAAGTGACAAGCGCAAATGTCAATGTCAATCAAACAAAATTGCCATTGTAGAGATATTTTACGTTACAATGTTGAAAAAAATGAAACTTGAAATTTCCTTTATACTTATTATTTTATGAAATTCAATACATTTTTATGTTTCTTAATATTATTATTATCTTATACTTTTATATTATCTTATACTAAAGTATTTTTTCAACTACGCACGCGCTTTCAACTTAATTAACTCTGGGAATTTTGGGATATTGTGCTTAAGTATGGTATCTAAAAACCAGATGTTTTCGATTTATTGCTGTGGCGGGAATTCAAAAAAGTTGTTGAATATTTTTTCCGTCTATAAAATTAAATAATTTAAAGTTAATTGATGAGATTCCAATTAGTTAAAAGCAAATATTTACTTTCCCCATAATGGATGGGAATGAAGGAGGCCCTGAAGAGGGCCCCCGAAATCCGAAAACAAGAAAAAGAACCGTGGAGGTGGTGGAACCTACCTTAACTCCAGACGCTTCAGGAGCATCGGGTGAGGAAAAACCATTCATTAAGCCAAACTATAAAAGACTATACCCTGAACACTCAGGTATTAGTGTATTTAAGGTCTATGTCACACAAGAGAACGAGAGACTAGGAAATAAAAGTCCTGTTTATCTGAATCATATATTTTCATCAGAGATTAAGGGTGTGGTTGCAATTACTAGAATAAACGCATTGAAAATAGCAGTTACATTTAAACAATACAATACAGCTAACAATTTTATCAACAATACCACATTTCTTGAAAAACATAAAATGAGAGCATACATACCAGCAACTCAAATAGAATGTATAGGGATTATTCGCTTCGTTCCAACAAACATTTCTAATAAGGACCTCTATATAAAGCTATCTTCACTCAATGAAATAGTAGCAGTACGACGATTTACTAAGAAGGTGGGATCACAGCGAGTTCCATTACAAACAGTGTCTGTTACGTTTTTAGCTAATTCATTACCCGAAAATGTACACTATGATCTCTATTCTTATAGAGTATTCGATTATGTGCCTCCTCTCCAACAATGCTTTAAATGTCTTAAGTTTAATCACTCAGCAAAAGTCTGTAACGGTAAACAGAGGTGCAGCTCTTGTGCCGGTGAACACTCGTACAAAGTATGTGAGTCTCCAGATGCACTCTGCTGCATCAACTGTGGTGGAGGTCATCTGGCAGTGTCGCGATCGTGTCCTGTCAAAATAAAGAAAATGTTAGAGAAAAAGAATAAAATAACATATGCAGCTGCAACTAACTCAAAATTATATGATGAGAATTTTCCGCCATTGGAGCGTACCTCTGTTTATAAAAAAAAAGATCATCAAGAAACCCCGAGAATTAACAACAAAAGAGAAAGTAATATTGAAAAACCAGAAGTAGTAAAAAAAAATCTCATAACCGAAATTATTGAGAACAGTAATGTATTAAAGGCTCTAGTACAAACCATTGTCCAGTTAGGTAACAAAAATGATGATGTTCCGGTAACATCAGCATTTATCAAGGAAGCATTAATTAAAAATCTGTCAGAATAATGGGTTCAAACTCCAACAATAACAATATATCAACATTAAGAATTGCACAATATAACATTCAAAGCGCCAACAGCAAAAAACAATTATTAATTAAATTTTTAAGTGATGAGAATATAGATATATGCTTACTTAATGAAACCTGGCTCAAAGATAATCAAAACTTTAGAATCCCAAACTATCACATACATGTCAAAAATGCACAAAATAAACATAATGGAGTAGCAATACTTATTAGATCCCAAATTAAATATAGTCTATTAATTACACCTTTTTATGAAGACATTCAATGCATTGCTATAAGTTTACCAACAGAGTTAGGCAATATAACAATTTTATGTTTATATTGCCCCCCTCCCAGGACAGGAGGATCTTCTAGAATTAATATTTCCAAATTAGACAAAATTATTAAACAATTACCCAAACCAATATTTGTTAGTGGGGACTTCAACACACATCACATTGCATTTGGTTGTGTATCCACCAAAGGTAGAGGACAGGACATATACAGGGTCTGTCGTAATGAATGGATAACCCGTTACCTACAGTTGATCCGGATGTGAGGCTATAAGAAAATGGTGTCTACTTGCCAGGGTTGTCAACCATAAGAAAATGGCGTAGACTTTTAAACTTTTTTATAAATTTCCCAATTTTTTTTATTTATTCTGCTGCCATTTCTTCAAATTTTGATGTATTTGTATAATTATTTTAGTATTATACTGCTGAAGACGTGTATTATGTAATTTACATACAATTTTAGGTGTTATTCACGTTGAACTTTATCAAAATACTCATTTTAAGAAAAATATTTCCAATTTTTTTTCTTTATATCAACTTTTGATCATCTCCTGTGGAAAAAAAAAGTATGACGTTATAGCTGCCCATGATCTCAAAAAATTGTCTAGTATGTGTAGATTCTAAAAAGGTATAACGATGTGTACTTTACAAGCAACATTAAGTTACAGGAGCGAGAACACTAATCAAGGTCGGAATTTTTATTTTTCATGTTATGTTATAAATGGTTGTAAAACTTCGTTATAATGATTTTATTCTATCAAGATACCTTGCACAAACACTATCGGGCCACTAATAGGATATTCAGAAGAAAACCCGATTGTTTTTGGGAAAAAAATAACGTTACTTCACGATAATAATGTAATGAAAATGTACAAATGAAAATTGTTGTGCTCTAATTGTTACATGCGACAAACATATTGCGACAAGTTTATTCGAAATTGAAACGGATTTTAAAAATCGAACAAAGACCGCATTACAAAGAAAAGTGGAAAAAATTAGAAGGAAATCGTCCTTCCATAAATGCATTGTGCACTCTAATGAACACACGGTAATCAGGATGTCGCACATTTGGATATCTTACACTATAAACACTAGCAGCTCTATTGGTGCTGCCATTACGTACACCGTAAATGTAATGCATGTTCGCGTATTCGGCCGGCATGCACTGTTGCGGCATGATACACAAACTACACAAAAACTTTTCCAAAACAACAAGTTCAATCGATAGCACAACACAATGTCCGTAAATGTGAGCAAAGTCATCAGTATCACCACGTTATCAAGTCCAAATCACAAGGAAAATCATAGTCAAATATTAGAAAGCAGTAACAAATTGACGAAAATAGTGGCCCCGATTCTCAAAACACTCTGTAAAACTAAATTAAAAATATCGCTGTCACTTTCTCATGCTTCGTATTAGAACAAGACAGGTACATTGGTCTCACTAAATTTAGTCCACATCATTGTGAACTTGAACGAAATGCGCTGAGGACTTGCCTAAAATTGCCTTCGCCGTGTCATATTGCACGTACATTTTAGTTTGACAGGACTAAAATGATTACCTGTCCCTGTCTTATTGATGTGTAAGTGACAGCGATAGTTTTAGTTTAGTTTAGAGAGAGTTTTCAGAATCGGGGCTAATATGAACAAAAGGACATGCGATGGTCAAAATCACACTGATGTGATGAGTACCCTTTTCTTTGTAATGCGGTCTTTGTTCGATTTTTAAAATCCGTTTCAATTACGAATAAACTTGTCGCAACATGTTTGTCGCATGTAACTATTAGAGCACAACAATTTTCATTTGTACATTTTCATTACTTACATTATTATCGTGAAGTAAAATTATTTTTGTCCCAAAAACAACCGGGTTTTCTTCTGAATATCCTATTAGTGGCCCGATAGTGTTTGTGCAAAGTATCTTGATAGAATAAAATCATTATGACGAAGTTTTACAACCATTTATAACATAACATGAAAAATAAAAATTCCGACCTTGATTAGTGTTCTCGCTCCTGTAACTTAATGTTGCTTGTAAAGTACACATCGTTATACCTTTTTAGAATCTACACATACTAGACCATTTATTGAGATCATGGGCAGCTATAACGTCATACTTTTTTTTTCCACAGGAGATGATCAAAAGTTGATATAAAGAAAAAAAATTGGAAATATTTTTCTTAAAATGAGTATTTTGATAAAGTTCAACGTGAATAACACCTAAAATTGTATGTAAATTACATAATACACGTCTTCAGCAGTATAATACTAAAATAATTATACAAATACATCAAAATTTGAAGAAATGGCAGCAGAATAAATAAAAAAAATTGGGAAATTTATAAAAAAGTTTAAAAGTCTACGCCATTTTCTTATGGTTGACAACCCTGGCAAGAAGACACCATTTTCTTATAGCCTCACATCCGGATCAACTGTAGGTAACGGGTTATCCATTCATTACGACAGACCCTGTATAATGTAATAGATAAAAATGATCTGTGCATCCTTAATGATGGTAGGTTTACAACTATTAATTATCCTTCACATAACCCATCTGCTATTGATATTACTTTTGTAAGTGGAAGTATAGCTCCACACTGTGAATGGAGTGTCCATGATGACACTATGGGAAGTTATCACTATCCCACAATCACTAGTATAGCAATAAAAATAGAAAAATATCAAATGAATCCACCTACTGACAGATTTTTATATCATAAAACTGATTGGACAAAGTATAAAAAAACATCTGTTTCTGTTTTTAATAATTTACCTATTGATGAAGAAAATCCATTGGTATCATACAATGCTTTCTGTTGTTGTCTCCAAGAATTAAATGAAATGGTGGTTCCAAAGTTTGTCAAGAATAATAGTTTTAAGAGTAGGCCACCAGCGCCGTGGTGGAATGCTACATGTGAGGAAGCTGTAGTAGCATCATACAAAGCTCTGAAACAATACAGAAATAATCCATTAATTGAAAATTATTATGAATATAAAAAGGCTGATGCAAAGAAAAAACGAGTTATTTCTGAACAAAAGAAAATTGGTTGGAATAACTTTTGTACCAGTTTTAATAGAACTACCCCTATTAGTAGGATTTGGAACCTTATTAAGAGATTCAAAAATATTAAAACTAATAATAAATCATTTGGAGACGAGTTTATACAACCATTCATAACCAAGCTCTCTGATCAAAGTAATTTAATTAACACTGATCATTTTGTTGACAATTTTCATAGATGCGGAGACCCAAAAGCTAAATTTCTACTAGATCCTTTCTCATGGTCAGAATTTGTCATATCCCTTAAATCTAGAAAGAATACAACTCCTGGTCTCGATGAATTTGCATATATACTAATTCAACACCTTGATGAATCTATTCAGCAATTATTTCTTCAGATATTAAATAGCCTTTGGCAATATAAATTAATCCCAGAGTCATGGAAAACACAGTGTATTATACCAATACTTAAACCAAATAAAGATCCTCTACTAGCAAATTCTTACCGTCCAATTTCACTTGCATCTTGTCTAGGAAAAATTTTTGAAAACATGTTGAAAAATAGACTTGACTATTATATAGAATCCAATAATTTAATCCCGGATGTTCAAAATGGCTTCCGCAGAGGCCGAAGCTGTGCTGATAGTTTTATCTCTCTCATTCATGACCTGAAAAAAGTAAGAAATTCAAAATTAAATTCTGTTTGTGTATTTCTAGATGTACAGGGGGCTTTTGACAGTGTTGACCCTGGTATCTTAGTAAATATCCTAACAAGAATAGGCATTCCAGGAGCAGTGGCTGAATGGTTGTATAAATTCCTTAACAACAGATTATTTTATGTCAAGCATAATAACATTATCCATGGACCTAACATTGCTTCTAAAGGTACAATGCAAGGAGCAACTCTTTCCCCGCTGATTTATAATTTATATACTAGTGAGATTTCCAAGTATGTAAATATTATAGATGTAAAAATTCTCCAGTTTGCTGATGATCTGGTTTTATACACATCTAATAAAAACATGTCCATAGCTATCAATGTCATTAATTCAGCTTTAGAAAGCTTAAAAATGTACTATAACCAATTGAATCTGAAAATTAATGCATTGAAAAGTGAGGTGATGATCATTGGAGATATGTTTTCTATACCTCGTGTCATTTACGACAACCAGACTATACCATTAGTAAATCAACACAAATTCCTAGGTGTTATCATTGATAAAAAACTAAAGTTTGAAGAACATATAAAATATATCTCTTCTAATGCTCTGAAAGCTCTTAATATTTTAAGATGTCTAGCTGGTGTGTCTTGGGGTGCTGACCCAAAAATTTTGACAATATTATATAAATCTCTTGTTAGAAGTCACTTTGATTTTAGTACATTAGCTTATTTAAATAGTCCCTATACACATAGCCTAGATATAATTCAAAATAAGGCTCTTAGGATAATTTCTGGAGCAATGTGTTCAACTCCCATTCGAGCTATGGAAGTGGAAACCCAAATTATGCCATTAATTTTGAGAAGAATCTTTCTTTCTGAACGATATTGTGTAAAACTCTTGGCTTCTAATAATACTAAACTATTTACACAAGTTGTACCAAACCTTGTTCCACAGCTTCAAATCCCAGAAACATTAATGACAGTAGATGAATTGTTGAGAGGAGCTCCTTTAGAGTTCTGTAGAATATTCCTGAAAATGCATAAAGATTGTAAGTTAATTTATACACAGACACATTGGCTATGTTATTATCATTCATACAATAGCCTAACCCATCAAATTATAATTAAATCTCACTCTATAAATTGTAATACAGACATGCTAACATTTATAAATTCAAATCCACATTATTATATTTTGTACACAGATGGCAGCAAAAGTAATACTCATGTCAGATCAGCTGTTTATGATTCAAAAACTAAATTTGCACAAAGCTTTGTAATTCCGAATATTTGTTCTATATTTACAGCTGAATCTAATGCAGTTTTAGAAGCTATAAATATCATTATGCACAATAAGAATATTTTTAGTCACTACTTAATATGTACAGACTCTTTAAGTCTTATAGAATCCCTAAGAAACATAAAAATTCATTATAAAAATAACTATCTGCTTCATAAGATAATGGAACTCGTTTATAGACTGTATGTTAAAGGTATAGAGGTGCATTTTATGTGGATTCCTTCACATAAAGGAATAACAGGAAATCAAATAGCTGATAAAGTTGCCTTTGAAGGCATTAACAATATAGAAATTACTAATTTTAAGATCCCAATAACAGATTTTCATGCCGATATAAATTGTAAATTAACGGAAATTTGGAAAGAAATGTGGAATCAAGATGGAAAAACCAAAGGAAAGTGGTACAGATCAATACAACTAGATTTACCTGTCAGCTTATGCGAATACTGCCATCAAGACATAGGTGACCTTGAGCACATAGTATTTTCCTGCAAGCAGTTTGGAGTTGAAAGATTGATATTGGCAGATCAGCTGTTACCAATACTCAAAGAAGCCCCTCTCTCCCGCCACCACCACCGCCTCACTGATATTCTACGCAACGATAAATGCTTTGAAGCAATATTTATATTGATCAAAACATCCAAAACAAGACAACCATTGACAACCATAGAAGATTGAAGACAGTGAAGATGTTAATTCAAAGTTTTGTTAAATTGTTACTCTATTGTTGATATGGCTTAAAGGAACTTAATCCAGGCCAAATAAATATTTAAAAAAAAAAAAAAAATCGATTTATTGTTTTGCTTATTTGTTTTTATTGTTTACGGTATAAAAGGCACTTTTACTTTGAACTTTTTATAAAACAGGATAAAACTTTAGTACTTACATCATTAAATTATTTTCAGTAGACTACGGTTAGACATGGAATCAAAAATAAAACATAGTGAAAGCCAATCTTTTTACAAAAAGATACCTCCAATTAGGCTATTTGAATGCCGGGAATTGCCCGTTGGCGGTAGAAGTTGGAGTATAGTTACAAATTATTATCTGGAGTCTGTGAAGATAAACCATTATAAAAACAGAATTACATCAACAGCAACTATAAAAGTTGCTGATCATTTAGGGCAAACTGTATGCCTTCTTCGAGGGCCTGCAATAGGCCTTCTTTTTGGTCTGTCACTTGAAGACTGGACTGAAGTTGAAAATATGTGCATTCCAGGAAAGCAGCTATTTTATAGATATTTTAAACTTGGACTTAGTGAAAATTATAGCTTTGAAGAAAAACTGTTTTATAACTTTTGTATGACTAATCAGCAATGGGAACCCCTGGCTGTGATCTTTAAAAAATGTGTTAATAATAGAAACAAAGATGTTACGGATCCATTACTTGAAGTTTTGCATGCTGAAAAGTGTTGTAATAGTATATTAGAAAGGTATTTTAATTGTTTTAAAGATAAAGTAACTTAGAGGATGTGCTTTAATTTCATTTCATAGTGGAATGTATTCCCTATTATTTTGTAAATGATAATGTTGAACGGGGAGGTACGAGAAAATAATTTATGTTACTGTATGTACACTAAATGAATATAAATCTAAATTATGATTGTATAATTTCGAAAAGAAGAGTGCCGAGAGTTTTTTCCGCCAGCTTTTTCTCTTGGTCTACTATGACCATTGCTGATGTATGTAGGGGTGTCCCGTGACATCGTTTTTTTATTTTTGATTTATGCAATGACAGTTAGTTTTTAATCCTACATACAATAAAGTAATTTCATTTTATTTTATATGGGTTGGTAACCCTAAGTTAAATTTGGAACAAATTTTGTTCCTTTCTTTTAAGAAACTATGCTACTAAGAAGAATTATTATTTTTGTCTATTCTTTCGAGTGGCATCATAAAAATAGGAGTGATTTTTTTTATATTTAAGTGGGTTCAATTCCCAGTCGAAGCAAGTATTTTTTAATTCTTTAAGTGCAGAATTACTAAGTTTAAAAACTAAAATAAAGTCTTCTTTTAGCAAAATATCCTATCTACGATATTTTAGGTACTATTTTATATTTTGATGTCCTGTAGTCTTGGGACGCCCTAGTAAACGTATTTAATAACTTTTATTTGTGCCTGTTGCTATCTGTAAGTCACTAGGTATGAACATGATAGAGCATAGCTTGAACCTTAAAAGGTAGACAGTTGATTATACACAGATATTTAAAATTTTTGGTGTGACTATAATATCAAATGCTAAAACAAAATCAATTTTTAAGGGGGTTTCCATTCACCAATGATTTTTCCTTTTTTAGATAAGTAGTTAGTGGTGTGAAACACTTTGTGCGCCAAACTGACTCCCACTTAGCCGGTATTTTGGAAGCGCATAATCCTACATGTATGTGAAAATATGAATGTTTGGTTGTTTGTTACCTACTTAATCTCGTAGAAACGGCTGGTTGAATTTGGATGAAATTTTGTGAAAAGAAAGCTGTACTCAGAATAACATACGCGCTTATTTAAACTAAGCTAAATGTATTTAAAAATCGGAAAACGGCGGGCCATTTAATAGCAAGAAAAAAATATTTTTTATGGTCTCAATATGTAGGCACAAGTTGTTGATATAAAGGGTTAAGTCTCCGTTAGGTTAGTACAGTGTACAGTAGGTACCTCTACTTATAAGCATTACCTATAACATATAAGTACGTAGATTTATAATTTTTACCTAGAATATACCTAACAAACGAATAAGTAGTTGGTCTAGAAAAGTACCCGTTTTATCCTTTATGAATTTTGAAAAAAAATTAATTGACGTAAATCCGTAAAACCCGCTAACATGAAAATCGATAGGTTTTAACACATTATGTCATCGTGCGCGTGGGCCGCAGATCGCGTCTGCTGATCTGCTGGAAGCTCGAGCTGGAGTGGGCGTTGACATCAAGTAGGAACGGTTTTTTGCCAATGGAAGGCAATGACTATATTCAAATTTTATGGGCTAAGGCTGTGGTGCGACGCGGTATGCGCCGAAGGCAGTAGAGATCGAAAACTCGCACAGAACGGACGTGCGCAGGCGCACAGAGATCGCGATCACAGAATACGAGTGTAGCTGCAACGAACGAGTTTCAAACTAACAATATGGATATGGAAGTAGCCGGCCATTGGCGTCGCGAGTGGGCAGGCACAGCCGAATTCGGAGATGTAAGTACATAAATACTAATTAACGCCATCGCTTTGTTACTTTTCCTAAGTCAAAGAATAATAGAAGATAATCCATTGTAATCTGTTACACTTAATGCAGATCTATCCAGTTTAAAGCATTCATCTTTAAATGTAAATCTACATATATGTCACAATAGTTAGAAAATATTTGCATCGCCTTTAGACCAACTTATCTTTATTTAATCAGAGTAAACGAGTGTTACATAAAAGGTAGTCTACATACTTTAAATAAATAATAGACCCGTTGAAGGTTGCTCGAAGGCACCCTTCAAAGTTCCCTTGATTTATTGCAATTTTTATAAGCGGTCATTGCCAAAGTTTATTTTATTTTCGACAAGATTATAATGTCATTTCCTTATAAGGTTATAAAACCTGGTGGCTACATTCATGCTTCTTAATCCACAAGTCTGTAAAATAGCACATCTGGTTATTAAAATAAGATCGAGTATTGCAAAAAAATATCTTTGAAAACCTGTCTGCGGCGGTCAGGTCATCGTGTGTTTTCTTTGTTGTTTCACTTTATCGAGGATATACACTGGAAGCCGCCCTGTCTGACGGAATAGTTTGGTCACACCTACTGGTTGTAATCGAGCAATACCAAAACAATTAGATAAGTCTTTAGAAAAATACAAGAATCTTAAAGAACTACTAGGTAATAAATACTAAGTACATATAAAAACGTTGAAACCTACTAAGTTAAATTAGGTCAATTAACAACTGCCTATAAAAATGTTTTCTTTCAAATTCTGCTACCTATGCGTAAAATTATCCTAAGAGATCATTTAATTTCGAATCAATCCTACTGAGCAAAATCAAATATAAAATTTTTGCGAGCTTAATCATAAACACCTAACAAAACATTTTTTGCTTACTAATGCGCGATGATGTTTCTTATTACCACGAATCAAATCAAACGAGGTCGCCAAACTGTATCTTCACCATACTTAATTACTGTTGCGAATGCGTCTTCGGAAACAATTAACCGAATGCGTAGGTTTTTATCGTAAGCATAGGTGAAAGGTAACACGACATCTTCGACATAAGGAAGCCTCTACTTCCTATGGGTGTCTTTACTTGCTTCCCCTCAATCGTTTTGTTACGCAATGTAGATACCATCTGAATATAAATACATTGATGTCGTTAGTGGAATCTGCGAAAGTTTTTAGTAAGTTAGGTCATAGATTTATATTGCACTAGCGTCACGAATGAACTGAGGTGTACGATTGATTTTGATAAAACATTTTTTGCTACAGTTCACTTTCTGCTTTTAGTTGCATTTAGAGGTTCTATTTCTGCCTAACTTATTAATTAGTTAAATAACATTTAGTTCTATCATAAACCTTGCAGCAAATGTAAGTGTACCTACACTCGGTCTTAAGGTATCTACGAGAAACCGCTTTTCGTAATGTATTTGTATCACCACTTAAATCCGTAGTTAAAGCGACCTATTCCAAACAAAAAGTTATATGAAACAAAAATAGTCAAAAAAAGTGTTTTTGTTTTTTTAATCAAATAAAGGTATAGTTCTTTTCCTTGTCTTATAAAAAATATGACAGACGGCCACTTAGCACTTACTTTTTAATACAATGCATGTAAGACAATAATCTTTTGACGTTAAACTTTCGGAGGTCAATTACTGAAGGTAATTTCATTTGCCTACGACTTATAAGAATCGACTAATATTTGTTGAGTTTATCTTCAGGGAGCTAACTACACCGTGGGTGGACTTTGCAAACACTCGCTCATGGTTAAATTAAAATACGTTTAAATTCGATAGCTACTTGGGTGCTAAAAGTTCTAATAGTTTTATGTTAATAGATACGAAGGTAAACTTTTTGTTCGCATTTTGGAGACACTTCATAAAATAAGTACTTACCTAAGTTGTTCGAGGTGACGTAGTTTTTCCTGATAGATCTTCTACATATTCCTCATTTTTTGAACATTGTGATTTCATTACACTTAATCTTTTCGTCGTATTAAAAAAGGATGACTAAGATATTTCTTATTGATATTGTATACCTAATTGAGCGTAATTTTTTGAGGAAATAGTGTTTCAGCTTTAGTTTCCTTCCTAGCGCCCATAAACATGAATTCACGTCAGACCTTTTATTAATTATAGGATCGATCTCTTGTCCTAGCTTAATCTGTAGATGATGTTTTCGAATCCTCGCGAATTAACTATTTACTGACCCACATATTGGATATAAAACGTGGGTTGAATAAAATGTCATTACTCATTGTCATAAAAACATAAGATATACCTATGTGTAATATCGCAGTGCAATATAATAATTCATTACGTCAAGTAACAAGCTAAGTTAATTTAATTCTGACAAGCCTTAAAAAGTTAATAAAGCTTACAAAGTTAAGCATTAGAATACAATGGTGGGAGGGATCATAAGTTAATTAGAATATACGAGATGATTTTGTAATTTTTTTGCAAGCTACCTTTATTTTGTCAATGTCCATTGTTTTCTTAATATAAAAATTATTTTAATTTTCTCGTGTCTATGAACTAATCGCTTCATTTACATCATAAGTGACAAAAGTACGATTTCTACATAGATAAGATAGGCCGTAAAGCTGATACTTGTATAATCTCACAACATTGTATGTAATGTGGTGTGTATATATTATAGTTTTACCCTGCTATACATTACAAGGTTAAATCAAAAGTCAAAGAAAAATAAAAGAAAATGGTAAGTGCGAGTGAGTCACGCGTTGATGTCTTTTGTATTTAGTTTCGAACAGAAAATTATTGCCTACAAATGGAATTCCAGAACGTAGTTGGCTGGTATTTTATATTATTTATACTAGTGTTGTATGTAAATACTGTGTTGATACGCTTGTTTGCATTTAAATCATACAGTTTAGCCTTTACGAACAATAAAGCCAATACGGAAGAAACATACCTCGTAGGTCCATAAAAAATTGAACGAGTGGTAACATTCAAAAGTTTTAACAATTAAATTGTAAAGTAATTGTTGCAATTAACAGCGTAGTTTATAACCTAGTTATTGATTGTACTCATAAATATGTACGTTTTATGTTTATAGTGAAAATAACACTAGTTAATAAAGGTTACCCAGTAATTCTTTTTACAAATCCAAGTGAAACAGACTTGTTTTCATAATTGATTAAGAGACAAATAACAAGCATGTTTAACATATTTGTGTTGAACTTTATTTACCGAAGCGTGTGAAATAACTTTTTGACACTTTAAATAAAGCAGGTTATTAATGTACGTGTGTGCAAGAATATTACCTACTTTATACGATAAAAAGTTAACAAATAACGTGGTATTCGACCTGAAAGTGCAGGCACTTAATTGTAATAAACAATATTGAAAGGCAAAATAAAGCATCAGCACCTACATTAGAACTTATTATTGCCGGCCAGGTTTTAAAAATAATTCACTTGAGGACGGTACCAGGTTTCTCACTTAGTCCATGGTGACATGCTCCAAGATGTTAACTTAGTTTATTTGTTCCCATTCAATACAATGTGAGTCAATAAGGAAAAGTGCACCAAACTTTCATATGCACGTAATCTAGAGATGAAAGTTGCCATTCATTCTCACATGCGGAAGATTGTCAAATGACATCAGCCTTAATTTCGAAGTGTTCATCAAATAAACTGTTGGTTCTGATGTTCGGGTTCGTGTGCAAACTGCCGGAAATCCTGCGCAAAGGCCGACGCGAGGCTTTATTCACATACACTGCAATTACATACAAGTTTTTTACCGAGAAGACGAATCAAACCCTCTTGGTTTTATCAGTTTTTATGATATCTCTGTAATGTTTGAGGAAATTCCTTATCCTGCATAAAAACCGACTAATACCGCTACCGGTTTAACTAGAGCGACTCATACGCAGCCATTTTCCCAGGGAAAATAGCGGCACACTACGCGGGCCATTGTCAATGTAAAACACAGAAAAACTAGTCGTCGCATAAACTATCAAACGATCATTTGTGTCGTGTGCCTAAACATAATTTAATGACAAACATTTGCGGTAACTGCATTTAATTTAAGGTTACTGACAAACTGTGATTAGCCACAGTTACTTTACGATAATGGAGGCGACCTTCAGTTTCAATGTAGGCTAAGTTTGGCTGATTATTGTGGATTACAGGATTGACTATGGATATGATGATTAGTTAAAAGATAGCCATAATTCAGCTTATAAATATAAAATAAAAAGAGTAAAGACATTGTTGTTCACTATAAATGAAATCCTACCTAGTGAAAAGTTGAAAACTATTTTTTTTCAAGCACATATTTTAGTTCAAAGAGTACTTGAATAAAAGGACATGTAAGTGTCCTTGAATGACTGACCATAAACCACGCAAGTAATTGAACATTGCGTTCGAATAAGAACATGTTTCACGGAAATACAACGTCAATGTTAAAATAACAATCACCTACATTCAATTTGTAGTTTATTTTAATCCAAAGTCTATAGAGTAGACATACGGCTATGAGTAAGCATGGTTCCATATATTGGTCTGGTTGAAATAAATTAGCATCGGTAATGAGTGTTTGGGGAACGAGTTTACGTCGTGGGTATCATTTAGTTAGACGTATTGAGATGAATCAGTATGTTATGATTTTCCTTTAGAATTCCAAATGGCCCTGGCCTCCCCTGCGGCGACGTCAATGACCGTCTTGCGAGTCATGGGGCAGAACCAAATAAATTAGAGCCATTTTCACTCGCCGTAATAGTCGTGAACTAGGTCTTTCGGGCTTAAGAAAATAGGTCCCGTTATTTCACTGGTCATTAATACCTAATAATCTTAACAAGCAGAAAATCGTGCATCTTATTAACACAAAAACTGAAACCAGGTGACCGTTATAATTCGCACTAATGTGTTACCACACTCGGTGTGACAACAAGAGTAGGTACCTATGCTTGAGTAGGCGGTGACAGGCTTTACCTACAATTGCAGAAGAAAAAAAAACTGGGGAGTCACTGGATGAGTAACATTTAGGTTTTTGAACTGTAAACTCAATTAGGTACTTTAATCACTTACTAAATTTATGATCTTATGGTGAAATATTGTGCAAACAAAGCGCTACCTGCATGATTTGCGAATTAAAAGATCAAATTTTTAGAATATGAATAAAATTATAAAAGAATGCACAAAAAAAAAGATAGTTTAAGTATTAAATAGTTTCGAATGCCACCTGGTCTTGTTCTGATTGTCAGGCTATTATCAGTCAACAGAGAAACCTTGAAAACGAAAACGAGCATGAAAGTGGTTAAGCAAGTTTTCATAACTATGCAGATTTTGTGCGAAATATGCTTCAATTTACGAAAAACAATATTGAGTACTTACCACTATAACAATATGAAATGTTTAATTCCTTGTTTAATCGGTTTACACTCAATAAATTCAAACTTGAGTTTCTAGTGGGCAGAGTGAGTGACCTTACTTTTGGCTTGGTCGCCACAAGATAATGACGTCAGCTATCCTAAGATACATTCGCCTTGATCCAGTAATAATGTCAGTAAAAGGCGAACCGCAGTTCCGACTCATTTGCTGCTTGATATCTATCATACACACCTACATAACTACATTTATGGCTAGGTATTTAGGTTGGTGTGAAAGCTCATGTTATCATTTTGTTTAAGTAGGTCTGCATCCTCGTGAAGCCAACCGGACTAGACACCCATACCTATATTCAGATACTTCACTTAGTAGGTAGCTAGGTTTCCAAGTAACTTTACCAGGCTTACACATTTGTAGTAGCTTTTTCCCGTACTTAAATGTGACAGATTTTTTACATAGTTAAAGAAGGGATTTAAAAAACGACTTACACAACCGATCAGTCGAGTTTCCTTTTTTGGAAGCTTGTCCACTTGAATCGTTGAAATGTTTTCTATGTACACATCTATCTAACGCGATATGTGGGATTGTCGCACCATGTTTAGGATTTAAAACCTACGTGCATTTTTAAGATAGAAGTTTTCAATAAATCTCTGTAAGATTTATGTGGGACATTAAATGCAGGATATTTGTGCATTTTAAAGCCATCACCGCCTACGCCGACTGTGTAATGTTAATGGTGAGATTGCAATCAGAAGAACAATTTCGTTTCGCCTCCGTTGTTTGTTGGGTTTGTGACGTAATTTCCAGCAGATATTATTAATTTCTTGTATCTCGAGGTCACTCGTACGCATCTGCAGACATCGTTAGCAACATCAGTTAATAAAATTACTGCTTATGACTAGTGATGGGCTTTATTGTTGTGGCACCTAAGTATTTTTTACTTCTTGTTTTTATTGAACAAATAAGATGCAACTATTTAATTTCGTTTTAGTAGATGCAAGAACGTTGGTTTTGTTATTTACTATATTTAACAGGTTTTTTAGAAAACCCTAAGAAATAAATAGAGCTTAAAAATTCACTCATGCGTAAAAAGTAGTACCTACTTGTCTGTGATGGTAAGATACTTTCATTGGTACCACTGTAGTTAACAAGATGTATCAACAACGGTTCTTTATAAGTAAGTACTATAAACAAACAATTGAAATAATAGGTACCTACATTCTTTCTGAATTTTAAATTGTGTATTCGGTAAGCTTCCTCACAGTTATAATAACATTTCGAGGCCAACGTAAGTTTAAGCATGAATATTTCATGACTTTTTTTGTTACTAATTTTAAAAACATTTTTGTTAGCAGTTCCAAATAAACGAAACGTCGAACTCGTTTTTAGTCATGTGTGTTTTGATTTAACGTACAAACAGAAAGGAACTTATATGTTTGCCATCCCATGAGACATAAATAAAGAGGTTTGTACATGATCTCTTTAAACAGTGTTAATAAATACAGTTTTTTGTGCATTTACTTTTAATCGACTTAAGACTTGAAGCTTAGGTAAATATTAGTTTAAGACCCTAACATTCGAGTCCGTAAACCTCGTTTAAGTACCTACTAGTGATTCATTAATGTTATGGTTGACCATGTTCATGTCATTAACGAAGTAAGTAGGTTTTCAATACCAATCACACCAACGCAGGCGAGAAATAAAATAAAGAGCTTATAAATTGCGGGGAATCACGTTCTTGTATCATAATTATAATCTTAGCATGTATGTTAGTTTTATTACTTAATATACTTATAATTAAATCAAAAAATATTAATACGGTTTTAAGACTCGTTTTTTTACCATTGCATCTTAGGTTTTGTTTCAGCCTGCATTTAAAATAAATATGTCTACATTCAATATTTTTTAGTATATACGTATCTATAATCTTATTTCCTGAATTTTTTGGATATTCTAACATGCTTAATTGTAACTAAATGAGTTGTTGGTTACCACCTTATTTATATTAGTTTAATGTGTGATTTCAAATTTCATAATAAACAACTTTATGAATGAAACATTAATTCTCATAATTCTTTTATAAGCCACTCTTTTCCAAGTTTTTTGTACTAAAGTTTCGTGTTTGTCAGGTGACAGAGGGCGGTGTGACCCGGCACGTGGCGCGCGCCATGGAGGTGCTCCACGCCAGCGCGCCGGGCACCAGGGTCCGCGTCATGCGCGCCGCCTACCACGCCACCGCCGGCGCCGGCACGCCCGCCGCCTCCTACCTCATGCACTCATCACGAAGGGTAACTCTCTCACCATGGATCTTAGCATACTCTGACTAGATAAGTAGTAGGTAAACTGACGTAAAGTTGGAAACATGGTTTTTGTTCGATTAAAAAGTTTTGTAGGTATTATGGTATTGTTTCGTCAGAAGCGTTTCATATTGTATGTGCTTTTTAACGAAACACAATATAAAGTTGCCGCAGCTCCAAAAAGCTGTTGTTTGCAGGTAGTGCTTCTTGTTTAAGCTCGTAGACCCATTCTAAATATATAACTTACACATTTAATCTCAGAACCAAAACCCTAATTAACTCTTCCTATACATATTTCAATATATTTTTATGTTTTATTTCAGGTCATATCGTCTGGCTTCAACTTCTTAGAACCACCGTCAATTACAAACAAACCATTCATTGACTCTCCAACAACTCCGAGCAAACCCTTGGAAATATCGTCAATGCCTTTGGACAACGCCAGCAACGTTGATAACACAAACTACAAAGTAACAGAACCTGATGATACAGAGATCTCAGAACCATCCAAATGGAAGAGTTCAAACGGAGGATCTTTGAGGTTTCCCAGTGAAGAATCCTCATCTACAGACAATGCCAGTATCGTTGACCTTGATTGGAAAAGAAGAGGAAGTTATAGAAAGTCTTCCTGTGATTCAGAAAGCAGTGACTTCCAGTATACTAAACGAAACAGTATAGATATTCCAATCCGTCTCAGTTCACCTACTTCACTTAGCACGCTTAAATTCAAATCGTTGTTAAGCGGCCAACAAAGTGAATGGAACAACCGACGAAAAAGCTATAGCTTTGAAGACACTTCACCAATAAACGACACTATATTACCAAGCAACGATTCACATGCGATGGAATCATCAACAGACAGTGGTATTTGCAAGTCTACGGAACTTGTAAATGAACAACATGACTCTAAGTTTTCAGTAATAAGAGAACAAAGTGAAGATATTTATGATAGAGAACAAGGATCGTTTAAAGATTGGCTTTCTAAGAACAAACGCAACTCTTACCAAAAATCTAACCGTTCACCGTTTAGGGAGCACAGCAGAATAGCAGAAGATACTACAGAAAGCAACATTACATTGCGATCTCTAGGAAAGGTTACAATTACTGTTCCTATTACTGTAGAAAAAGATGACGACTCTGTAAACAGATTAAAAACAAACGATGACAACGAACGTAAAGTCAAAAGGGTTGAATTTTGTAAAACTGAACTACATTTCGCTGCCGACACTGGGAAGGTAAATATTATTGCAACGGATGATAAGCCACCGCCCTCAAATGATTTTAGAAAAAGAAGAAGCGCTTTTGTTCCTTTGAATGAGAATTTCGAAAAACCTATAACTTTATTTGGCGAAAAGAACAAAAACAATTTTACTAACAATAACCTTTTCTCTAACACTAATGAATCAACTGAGAACGATGAGAATACAGCAGCTACAAAAAGTATTCTCAAAAATAAAATTCCTAAACCCAAACCATATCTCTTGGGTGAGAACATGGCTTTTGGGGTTTCGGATGAACTTATTAACAAAGACAATTCAAGTACTGAACCAATAGTTCCTTCAGCGGTTTTATTAATAAATAAGCAATTACAGGCAGGAAGATCTACACTACTTGAAGATGAAGATATTACTAGTAATATGAGCAAAATTGATCAAACTCACAGGACAATAAATGATGGTAAGTTCATACATATAATTATTACTGAGACAAAAAAATACTTTTTCCTAAAATTTATATTTTACTTATTTGTTGCAGGTCCAGTAAAAAACAACAAAGTCTCAAGTTATAGATCATTGTTTGAAAGAGAAAAGCAAACTGAAATCATTCAAAGGGAAGTACCTAAGATACAGAAACAAAGAAGCCCTAGCCCAATAAAAAGCAGATACAAATTAGCCCAGCTGTCACCGACTACGGGAAGAGCTCCAACCAGACAACTTCGTGATAGTGATCTTGTTTATTTTGGCGTTAATAAAACGCAGAACAGAGAGCAGCACAAAGATATGAACACTGATATTTATGCATTACCTGCTCAAGAAGAAGACATATTTGAATCAGTAAAGCTTGTTAGAAAAATATCAAGCAGTGTCTGTAATAGCGAAGCAGAATCAGAAGATGCTCCAGAATACCAAAATATACGGTTTAAGTCGAACTTCGCGCCAGTGCCAGCTCCAAGGACAAGTAAACTTAATAATATTGCAGAAAACCATAGTGTTGAAACTCGCAGATCAAGAACACGTAGGACAGCAGAGCATTCAAGCTCAAATCGAAGTATTTCAGAGCCACCAAAGTTTGGGAGAAATTCGTTAGAAAGAGCAAATCGAAGGCGAAACCAAAAAAATCTGAATTTGGATATTCCAAATTCAAGGTAGGTTTTATAATGGCTTAATGAACACATGTTATTTTCCTTTAAATTAAAGACCTTATACAAGTTAGTAGATATACCTTCCTTATGCGATAGATACATCGTCATAAAAAAACTTATGAACCATTTTTTTTTTCAGATACAACGAGATTAATGAAACTAAAAGGATCAAGGAGACGATACACGAAAACGAAGTAGTCATACCGGCATCGAGCGGTAAAGTTTCGCCTCTGTACGTAAATATTGGTGTTAAAAATGTATATAAAGAAATACCAAATATAAAGAACAACAAACATTCTGTGCGGTCAAACAAATCACATGCTGCAGAGCAATATGTATCGTCAAACAACAGCTCTGTGAAAAGAGAAAGAAGTTCTAATATTGGAAACAAAGATACCAAAGGCAGCCCCGACCGGAGAGATCAGTCTTTGCGTAGAACACGGCAACGAACAGAAAAATTAGCAACACCGGAGCATTCTGATGAGAAATCTATATGTGTCAACGGGGATATAAGAAGTTCCATTAGGCATAAGAAAGCAGCTAACCCAACCAACCACATTGGATCGTCGGGAAAAGACGATAACCTTAAAAGGCCAGCCAACACTGTTACACAAATACATAAAATAATATCAAAAAAAGATCTTAAAACTACCGAGGATACAGTAAAAGATTCACGCAGGAGAGGAGAAAAAGTAACAATGGATCGAAGTAAGAGCAGTCATGTTGACCGTAGTCCTAGTGCAGCACGAAAGGTTTCTTCACAAGAAAATACAAGTAGCGACACTGGCAAGAGATCGACAACATCGAAAACTACTGACAAGTACACCTACAACAGAACTCCTGAAGGAAAATCCAACAAATATAAACGGAGCGAGTACGTCATAAACTATGACGATAAAAATGGAACAGTTTCTTCAATCTGTAAAGTAACACCGGTCCAGTCGCTGTCCAAAAGGCATAAAATTCCGAAAGAGAATAGAGATAAAGCAAAAGCAACTGATAAGATATCCCTGCGTAAGTAAAAAGAATGCAAATGCCTTTTAAACATTGTAACCGAAGTCATGAATACTAAAAATCAACGTCTTTCAGTGCAGCTCCCTGAACGCGACTGGATTCGCAACGACTACACCTACGTCCACAAGAAGTCCAAGAAAAAGATTAATATTCAGCGCTCTTGCCAACTTTTATAGATATAATGATAAAAGCTAGTCTCACTGAAACGACTGTCTTAGATATACCTATTACAATAATAAATAGATTACGATCAAGTTAATTTTTATTGCGTTGTATAATTGTAAAGTTAAAACTTTAGCAATAAGAGTTTAATTGTAATAGTACCTAATATTATTGATCTCTGGTCAGAGCCCTTAAGGCGGCTCTTTACTTACTCTAACAAATTATTAACATTTTTAAAATAAAAAGCTGATAACTATTGTTTCGTTTTATTAACATGTTTAAACAGTGACTAATGGATCTCTATCAAATTCACTGACCAAGACTTTGACATTGCTGTGCAGAGCTTTTTCAAGTATGCCAGAGAAAACCTTTAAAAAACCACGCTCCGAATCTGAGTGATTGGTCAGAATAACCGATATTCCATTTTGTGTTGCGTCTAGAACATCGTGGTGTAACATTTCACCTGAAATAAAAAAATAATAGTTCTTACTTATTGCCAAGACTACTCTTCTGAAAAGCGAATATGTTATTTAGTTTTTACCGGTCAAGTAGAGATCAGCTTTGACTCCTTTTAAAACGGAGGCTCCAGAGCCTGCACACAGCGCAACAGTCTGAATGTCGTCCTTCAATTGTTTTCCTCTTGCAATAGCAAGTCGAACGTGTTTCAGGCCAGTCAGCGACTTAACTCTTTCTATTGCATCTGTTAGTGTTACTTTTGGTTCCAGTTGTAAAAGTCTAAAAATAATTTAATTAAATTGTTGACAAATGGATTTAAGATTTATGATAAAAAAGATAGGTTACTTCAGTAAAATAATTAATCAATTATTACAGTACGGTACGTAAGGTAGTTTTGCAAATAAAATATTACCGGCCAGCACCAAAACCTTTCTCTTGAGTACTAGGAATTATAGGAGTAGACTGAGAAACAGGAAATCCAGAGCCCAGCCAATCGTTGACACCCATTTTCACATTATCCCAACTTGTATGGGGTGAATACAAATACATACGATTCTCAAGCATAAATGAAACAAGTTGTTCCTTCCATGACCTATAACAAAATAAACTGTAGAAAGACGACCTTAATACTTTAATCTTTTTGATTTTATTACTTTAATTTTACATACCTTTGAGTAACAGATTTTAGTGGCGCAAATATAGGCGGGTGGTACGAAATTATCATCTCACATTCATGCTTCTTTGCTTCAAAAGCTACCTCTTCTGTCAAGTCATTGGTTAACAAAATCTTAGTGATAGGTCTGGGGGTATAGGGTTCCACTAGTAGGCCTGTGTTATCCCATGATTCTGATAGTGCCTTTGGAGCAAACTCTTCTAATGCTGCTATTAAGTTACTCACAGGGACGCCAGGAGACATTTTAGTAACCGTAGAACTAGATAACAACCTCTTAAGAATGCGCCTATTGCTGAAAACTAGCCGCCCGGAGAGGATATTCATGAGAAATCTGAAAAATTTAAGAAAGAATTAAGGCTGGGCTAGACCTCGAAGTTTTTTCAAGAATTTACTTCTGAGGAATATCTTTAATAAACTACTTTTAGTTTTAAAACCGATTTATTATAACTTTCCTTACAAACTATTTAATAAAAATGTCACACTACACGTATAAACAAATATACATGATTGAATGTATAGGTTTTATCACATTTTCTATTAGGTCTCAACTCTTATTCTGTGAACTTCCACACATTGATTTCACCACTGTCGCTACAAGACAATAATTCTTGATTGCCTGTGGGATTCCACTTCACACAGTTAACATCTTGATTGTGTGCATCTAATTTGGTGTAAATAAGTTCAAAAGTTGGAGCATTAGGGTCAGAATCTTCTGTTTCTTTGAATATCCTAATAATATCATCCCCACAAGCAGTAGCTATTAGCCCAGTGTTGTGACACCATGCTATGTCATAGATGCATCTGGTGTGATAGCCAGATAAAGTACAAACACATTTCCAGACTGATTCCTTATCAGCGACAACTACACCCTCTTGGTTATCGTGTTTGTATTCCTTCCAAATCTTCACAGTTCTATCATCACTGCAGGTTGCAAGCCTTTCTCCAGTTTTATCAAATGCCAGGCTCCAAACAGTAGACTCATGGGAGTGTAGGGTAGCAAAACATGTCCAGTCATTGTCTGCAGGGTCCTCCTTAAACATCTTAACAGTGTTATCATAGGATGCTGAAGCAAGTATGTCTGTGTTTGGGTGCCAAGCAACCTAAAAACAAAAGACTTATAAATTGTTTGGTTTTTAAGTTGCTAATTGTCATAAACCTTGTGTACAAGTTACTACAAACTTTTTTGACATCTTGATCATGTGCATTTAACACTGCTTCACATTCATATTCGTCATCGCCAGCTACTTCCCACACCCACACAGATTTGTCTCTTCCACAAGTTGCCAACAATTGACCAGAGGGAGACCATGCCACACTCTTGACTTCATTCTCATGCCCTTCCAAGGTGGCATTGCATTCAAATTCACCTTATAAATAAAATGAACCAGATTATTCATAAAAATGATGTTAAGTCAAGGGAAATATTTGTTTTTAAATGCTATACACACCACTTTTCTTATCCCAAATAGCTGTAGTTGCATCAAAGCTAGCAGACGCTAGGAAGTTTCCACAGGGGGACCAGGCAACTTCTCGAATAGTTCGTTGATGGCCATCCATCAGAACAGTTTTAATGCTCCACTCATGACCTCTGTTCCACAACTTGATTGTTTTATCTTCACCACAAGAAGCAATTACATTGCCAAGGGGATGCCAAGAAACATTCCAGACGATACCTTTATGTCCAGTTAGTGTTTGTAGAAGCTCTAGTGACCCCATATTATTATTAGGTGCTATATTCTACTGATAAGCCAAATAGAGGTTATAAACTTAAAAACAATTATTTTTTTACCAAATTAATACCTAGAAATCTGGGTAAATCAGAGCTAAAAGCTTTGGCTTATATGGCTTTGATTATTTGATGGTTTTTCTTCAATAATTAATTTGCTTGCTTCACACTTGCACACAAATAGAAACAAATTATGACAGTGAGTGAAGGGCCGAGTGACAGTAAGTAAAGTAACGTAAGTAAGTGACTTATGTCAAGTCTATTATACTGGTCCGAAATTGCTGTCAGCGCGCTTTCTGCACTATTTGCGTGCACACGGTTGGTCCATTAATCCGAACGTTTGCACACTCTGAGCGATCTGACGTCATTAGTGACGTCATCGTTCAGTGCTAACGATGCAAACAAAATATAGGTAGTGCACTGTGTGCAGCAATGTCAGATGAATGTCAGTCAATGCCAAACTGTCAACTGAATACTGTAATTTGTAAGATCTAAACTTTCGAACAAGTTTTGTTGAACTAATATTGTTTAATGTATGTATATATTTAGCAGATTCATCGGAAAAACCTCAACATTCAATCATACTGACCCTTATTAAACCACCTGTCATTTTGACAGAACGTTCTTGCATATGTTCTTACCAACAAGTGGACCAAATTGATTTCAGTGCTAACGTTTGTGAGTAATGAAATCTTTTTTGGTCCACGAATGTGCACGCTTACCAACGTTTTCACGTATTCTATTAAAGGACCACGACATATGGCTGTCACAGATTTTTAGTTTACATATGAACACCTTAGTTAACTACTTTTAGCACGATATAGTCTTATTGATATATTCGTAACTGTTACTATGTTTGTTGGAAATAAAAAGTTTATTTGTTTTCAAAGATTTATTTACAATTTAAAACATAAAAAAAAAACTTAGTTTTATACTTATTCAAAAACGTTAAATATGCAAAGTTGACGAAACGTTGTAATATATAATAATCATAATTTAATTAATTATTTGTAATAGCAAATAACTTACATATTTATAAGTAGAACTCTTTGTTTGTCTGAGTCTGGTGACCGAGGCATTGTACTCTATTATTATTATTATCATTCTTATAATCAATACAGAAGTTCAATATAAAACATAAATATGAAAACTTTATTCACATAATTATTTATTATTCTGTTATAAAATAAAATCGATTATTCGAAAACGTATTTTATTTTATCTTCACTATCGGTCTTTCAGATAAAAAATAAATTATAGAAGCATTGATCAATTTTGACATTTTAACCGTGTCATTTGACAGTTTCATATAAACAAACAAAATTCCTTCCTCGTTGCTTGTATTTCCCATGCTCTTCTTCTTTTTAGTTTTTTATCTTACACTTAATCTTCAAATACCCCTGAAAACTTTCCTGAAAAAAGCATAGTGACTTAACCAATCTTTCTAGCTGAAATGGAAAGTTCAAACAAGTTAATACCACCTCACTTGAACGCTGAGGTATACCGATCAGATACGACCGGCACTACGACTTTTGACTATTTGGATTATGTGAGGTTACATCCAGGTATGCATGATATTTTATTCTGTTACACACTTTTCAAATTTAAAATGAGAGGCACTGCATAATTTATTTATGTTTATTTGGGGGGTTTATACAACATGTTTCAATTTTTCAGATGGCAGTATTCTCGTTGGTTGCTCAGAACTAACCGGAAGATACTGGAATGGTGGAGTATACATTTTTAAAAGCTGGAATGATTTTCAAGAAAAGAAGAAAGAGCTTAAATTGAGTATACCTCTTGCTAGCGGAACAGCTGATGGATGTTTTCTACAGGATTCCAATAAGGTATACTGATATTTGTTACACAAATTTATTCCTCTAAATGGTACTTTAAAGATCCATAATTAAAAAATTAGCACTACACAGCAGAAAGTAGCTCTTTAAGTTATTTCTCGTGTAATTGCCAAAACTTATCTTTCACTTAGTAGCATCCAATCACGCTCAGCTGCAGCTGTATCCTGTATTGCATTCAATCAGATATGTTGTTTCATATTTAGGTGCTACTTTGTGAAGACAATGGCAGGTTGAGTTTATGGTCAGAGAGTGATGTGAAGTGTGTTTGGAGGCAGTGGAATGAAGAGATCATTGTGGCGGAACATGATGATGCAATACTGGCCATAGACTGTCTGAAACCTGCCAGTGAATATGTTACTGTTGGTGCTGATGGAATTGCAAAGGTATTTACTATTTAATTACCTGAATTACTTCTAGCATTAATTTAGGTACTACAATAACAAGTAACTTTTAACCAGAACTTAAATATATTTTTTTTATTCCTTCTCATAAGTATTTTATTGTATATTTTCATAGGTTTGGGATATAAGTGAATTGATCTGTGTTAGAAACTATGTTGGTGCACACAGCAGACCCATCCAAGGAGTAGCAGTCAGACCGAATTCAACTGTCAACTTTGCCACTGGATCTTTGGATTACTACATATCCATGTGGGATGAAAATACTTTCGCACCTGCTTTAAGTAATAACATTACTGTTACTGTCATTGCTTTAAGGATTGGGCCAGATATTTATTTTAATTTGTATTTTAGATGTCAAAAATGATAGTGGTGTACGGTGCTTACAATGGTTGAATGAAAATGAATTAGTATTTGGGGATGATGCAGGATGGTTGAGCCTAGTAGATGTCAGGAAGCCAGAACCAGAGAAGCTTTTAGAATTACCAGCTCCTGTTCATCAAATTACCATTCAACCAAAGTAAGTCATATTAATGTAATTTGTAGGTAACAAATTGTCCATTAAAACTTGTAATACAATTTTATATGAATGTCAAAAATAATTTTATATTTCTGTAAGTATCTGATGTTGTAATTTATTTCAGGAAAAAACAAATTGCAGTTTGCTGTGATAATAGAATAGTGTCAGTATACAAAATTGATGGAACAAATTTACAAATGTCTTATCAATGCAAGAATGCCCATAGCAAATATGTAAGAAGTGTGGCTTGGGATCCAAAACAGAGCAATGTACTTTACTCATCTGGTTGGGATGGTCAAGTAAAGATGCATAAATTGTAAAATTATATACAACGCTATAAATAAAACCCACCTGTGATTTAAACAGATTTTTATTTTTAATAAGAATCAAATTAAGGTATTTATTAACTTTAAGCACAGTCAGAAGATCTTAATCGGCGAAATAAGGTAAGATTTCACACTTAATTCAAACTCTTCTTGTTATCTTAAGTATAATCGTGTTACGTTATTCATTACATAGTTTTAAGTTTCCTCTAATTAGTTCTGAAGTCACAAATACATCTTATTTATAAATTAGGTATACATATATTTAGAAAGAAATATAACAAATGCGTTTTTTGTATATGAGGGTATTTTATGAAAAGAGAGTCTCGAGTAAATGCAGAAGAAACATTTATTGAGGTTACACATGTGTTGGGGGGTGAGGTGGTCATTGCGAGGGGGAGGGGGCGCGGCGCTCGGGGGACGCGCACGGCGACGAGCCGCGGCGGCTCGCGGGGCTCTTCAGGCGCACCATCGTGTCTAGGTGACGGAACCTACAAAAATACTGTCATGGTTTACTGTGGTCAGGTGTATTATACAGGGTGTCCTAAAAATCAACGTCAAGCCGAAAACGTATGATGGACCAAGGGATGGTGGTTCTCAAAAAAAAAATCTAGGTCATGTATTTTCTCATCATACGTTTTCGATTTGACGTTGCTTTTTGGAACACCCTGTAGAACTGTTGAACAACTTTCAGAAAATTTTCAAAATCTACTAAAATATTATGGTTGTGTCAATTGTATCAGTAAGTAAAGGTTTAAGGTTTTTTTTTCGAAAGAACAAGATCTCAATTTAAGAAGATAATTTTACGAAACACACAGGTCATGTACCTACACTTGGTATATTAGCAAAAAGTTATCTAAAGCAGCTCCAACGATGACGCAAAGTTTCGTAGATGCTAATTAGATTGAAAAAAGGTGTGACCATTCGAAGTTTGCCTCAAACATTGGAAAGAAGTACAGTATTTGTAGTTAAAGTGCGATAATATTAATATAATGAAGTATGCTCAAATTCGAATCTTATACCTTAGAGGTAAGTCGTTAGAGTCACTGTCGACACTTTGGAAGAAGAATGCCAACGGCCAACTGATCCACGACTGAGTTCTGTAACACAAAATATAATTAATTGTAAAAAATACACATAGACGGTCACAAGGTTATCAAACAGTGGAACTTCCTTGGGCTGTTATTTTCATCAAAAACTTTTTTTTGGTTTTTCTGACTTAATTGCTGTTGGCCCCTTGGTGGCCTTTAAAGCATCAACAGGCTTAAGTCGCTCAGCTAGTTAACAATATCAAAAGCAGTAAGTCTTTTACTCTATACTCACGGTGTCGACGGCTGCAGTTGCACGGCGCTGTCGCTGTCGGGCGTGGCGGGCAGCGCGGGGGCGGCGGAGGGGGGCGAGCAGGGCGTGGCCGGCGCGGGCGGCGGGGTCTTGCTGATGGCGGGGTTGTACAGCTTCGGGTCGCTCACCATGCGCACGAAGAACGACCGCTTGTGGATCAACGCGGCGCGGTTCTTCATGGCGCGCTCGGCGTTCAAGTCCTGGGAAACGAATACATGCTTTTGTGATTATTGAACTGGTTAAGGAAAGTTAAAAGTGTCTGACGAAGAAGCGGGAAAAAAGACGATGATAATAAAGGTATGTAAATAATGTAAGTAAATGCAATAATGGCTTTTAGCATCATCCTGTAGTGATCTTCTCAATCAGCTAGATACATATACCTAAACAACTGATAAACTTATCATGTTTTTTAATAATAAAGGAACAAAATAACTAATCTGTTGGAGCCCTCCACCTTAAAACTAGTAAGTGGCATATTTACCCTCTCCTTGTCGGGTCCTTCGAGGAGTTCTGTTGCGAAGTCAGCAATTATGTCCCATGCCGCTTCTAAAATAATTAAGGTTTTGAAGTTATAGAAAATTATAATTTATAATGCAAAATTAAAAGTAAAATCTCAATAATTAAGGTTCTTATTAAAGCGAGTGTTAAAGATTACGAGTTGTTCGTATTGTATTTGACAACGTTGACTGAGGAGAGAGAGAGAACTTTTCATTGAGGATTACTAACTTAAGATATGGAAATTTTACCTATTACTTAAATAATGGTTTTTACTTTTTAGTATCCGGAAGAGTACCGACGTTATAATTAACACCACTACCTATTGAAATTTATGATTCAAGTTTGACCAATAGGTATTTTTTGGTCTTAAATGTTGTGTGCAATTTAACTTATCAAATCTCATACATCACCAATAAATAAATAGGCACCTATGTCTTCCCGAGAAGCATGTTGGCTGACGACGCAGAATCGAATGACGAACCGGTCCCGCACGCTGGCAGGAACCATGTGGATTTTACCAGAAGCATTTATGTTCGTCAACAACTTCTTGTTCATCTCGTCTACGTGTTCCGGAGTATCTTCTGGACTTCCCGCCAGTCGAAAACATACCAAGCCAAGCTGAAATTAAAAAAATATATATCAAGATGTATAGCTTACTTATAGCTATGATTAAGGATTCTTAATATTCTTACCTTCACTTGATTGCAAACCACAAATCTATCGTCTTTTTTGACGAGTATCTCAAAATATTTGGCCAGCTCGCAGTGCCGTCGTATGTATTTCTGTAAACCACTGATACCAAAGCTACGTAGCATGAACCATAACTTCAAAGAGCGGAATCTTCGACTGAGCGGAATGCCCCAGTGTCGATAGTCGATGGCGGTGTGGTCGTAACAATGCTGAAGATACAGTGGATCCACTACCAGAGCTGATGTCAGGAGATATCTATTAGTGACCCACAAGAGTGAACAATCAAACGCCGTCAGCATAAACTTGTTTGGATTAGTATTGAATGAGTCAGCGTAGTCCATTCCCGCTAGATGATACTTGTGCTCGGGGCAGATGAATGAGCTTCCAGCATAGGCCGCGTCTACGTGCAGCCAGACGTTGGGAAACTTGCGGACCACAGGCCCAATCTCAGGCAGATTGTCGAACGAGCAGCATGATGTTGTACCAAGAGTTGTCGACACAAAGAACGGCACTCGACCGGCTTCTTCGTCTTCTTCCATTGCCTAAAATTATGTAAAATTTATAAATAAACAGTGTTATAGAACAAATTAATTTTATAACCAACAACCAACCGATAGAAACTAAAACTCAAGTTGCACATGCAAGTTCAGCAAATGCCATTATGTGTAAGATAGAAGTCGAATGTAGGTCGCGGCATGCAATTAAATGAACCCTCTTTCATGGGAGCGTATCGTGAATTTTACAATGCGAGTCTATTACCGCGCGGCTCGCCACGTATTTCCGGAATCCGGGCGTCGTCATTATTCCGAGACGCCGCCCCGAGCCCGGCTGCGTCGCCCAGCCGTCAATTACCGCTCGATTATCTGCCCTCCTGTCTCCTAGCCTCATCTACCAATCTCAATTAAAACCCTCTTAGAATAACCTAAATTAGAATAAGCTAAGAGCATTTCGAGAGATAGGCGCGCGATTTATGAGAGAATAAATTAGGTGTTCATTAGGCTTTTAAAATTAAATGAAACCTATTTCATAATTATTAATGAACCTGTTTTAAAGTCTCTCCCCTCAGGCTTCCTTTTTCGTCTGGAGGTAGAATGCGCAGTTTCACAAAGCTGATCATTGCAGCTTTCTCGACGCATGAGTGTGCTTCCTTTGAGCAGTATGCTATAAGTTTGGAGAGCAGCAGGCCTTCATCCACCGTCGGGAACTGATGCTTCAATCTCTTGATGCCGTTGGCTCTCGCTGCCAGCATACACACTAGCAGGCATTCACTTGCAGAACCCTGTTAACAAGACATACAAAAACAAATATTTGCGCACGTTACTAAGTTATTTTTTTATGCGTAGTTTGGAATTTCAATTCCAACTCACTTCTATAACGCCCCCTCCTTTGCTGCCCTCTTCTAAGGCTAGAAACGCCGGCGGTAATCCAATAGCTTTGCCTGAAATAATCACAAGGATAGGTACAAATAATTTTGCGCTAATGTAACCGTGATTAAAAAACATTTAATTTTAGGTAAGCTTCAGTTTGTGTTAAAATCTAAAAAACATTTTGATAAAATCCAATTGACTAAAAAATTATTTTTATTTTTACAGAGAGATCTAATTTTTAAATTTGTTAATTATTTATGTGTTTAAAATAATTAACAAGACATTGAACCTCGTTTTTAATTTACATAGATAATGTACCCACAAAATGTAAGTCTAAATTAGGTTTTTTTTTTTTAATTGCATAGTTTCAATACAAAACTTCGGCAAATTGGCTATTATCTACACTTTTGCTGCACATATTAGATACCTAAAAGGAAGCCAACCTCCAATAGTGGATAGGCACTGGAAGAAGAAGTAAAGGAAGCAATTGCTTAGATGGGTATAGGTTGTTACCTTTTCTGCAATAAATAAAAGTAACAAGCGGTAAAAATTCTAAGAATTTTTTGTTACTTTGAAGAAAACTCGATAGAGGTACATTTTTCGGATAAGCGACGGAGAAATAAATAAAAAAACCTGATATTACCAGTAATAAGTTCCATACTTTTATAATTAAAAAATACTTATTGTTCTGATTAATTAAGTATAGGGGGAAAACGTTTTGTCAATGCATGTTTAATTTACTTATTTTTCAAGACATATTTACGAAGTAATTAATGAATTATATGGAATAATCGAATTAATTGGGATTTTAATAACTGCTTCAGAAATAGAAGACATTTAATTCTAAGTGTCTACTACCTATTCAGGGACGGAATCGATCGGCTCCTACAAGATATATTAAAATTTTATATCGGCACTTAAAGCCGAACGACTAAAATGAAGGAGGAAACCATCTGTTTTACAGCAATTTATCCGTGAATTAAAAAACAGTATTTTAGCATTGCTTTGTGATTGAAAGCGATCTTCAACGATTTAGAATTTTAAATTGCATAAGTAGGAAGATTTGTAACCTGCATCTTTAGCTTAATAGGTATGCCATAATCTTATATATCACAGTAATATTAGTAGTAATTAGACGTAAATAAAAGCAGAAAGAAGAAATCGACTTACCCAACCAATCTAGCATTATGATTTCTAATTCAGTACAAGCTGGACTTGCTGCCTGAAATCAATAATTTAAAATTAGATTATGAAAAGTTAAAGTTGAACGCTGCAACCTATTACGCAATTAAAGCTAACATTCCTTGAAAATTTAAGTTCTTCTGTCAAAATGTTAAGTACGTGGGTATCTACTTGGTAAAAAGGCTGGCGCATTTGTAAATCATTAGTTATTTAAACTCCTGCAATTACTAGACCACAATCAATACAACTGCACTCCTAACTTCTTGGAGTTGGAAATTGTAAAATGTTTGCATTTTTACGTATATTTTTACATCGACAAGGTTGAAAGGTATTTTTTACGATATCCAAGAAGAATCATTCGTGGCTTTAGACCCGCAGCGAGTATGCTTTTCAACCATTTATTTAAGTTCTTTGTTTTTTTTTATTCAGATTTTTAATTTTAAATTTCTTTTAGGTTTATTCGAATTCTTTATTAGCCGCATAACTTTACATACTTAACAAACAGATTAATGGTTTAGTCCCAAAAATATATATTTTTCAACACTATTAAAAATACCACTAGGTAGGTACTTACATTCCGGTGTGTACGGGAATTTCGGAACTTAATAATCACGGTATATAGTTAGTAAACCAATGAAAAATTTTGAAATAAGTCGGTTATCAGTACAAATTCGAAAGATTCCGAAGTCTTCTACATCAAATCCTAAAAATAATTATTGAAATTTAAACATAATATAGATACCTATATTTTATGGAACAATGTAAACGTGAGCTGTGTGAATTTATCTTAAAATGGATTTTATTAACCGACTTTTTAATCTTAATATTCCTCCTAAATACATATTAATTAGAAATTTTATGCTAGCCAATTACCTTTATTTTTTATCTCAGTAGGTCGATACAGATACGACCTATGTAGTTCGTTATTTAGACATTTATTAATTAGTAATTTATGTCTGACTTTAACTTAAAGCCACACACCCACACCCACAATTCATTCATCTGTTTTATCTTAGCACGTAGATGTTACCTACTAGTAGATGAATACATCGCACGATAGAAGAAAAACCTAAATTTTTGTTAATGTGAGGAAATACATTTTTTAATTAAGTGTTATGGGGATCCTTCACAGTACATCATACTCAACATAATTATAATTTAGAAAGTGTACTTATCTCAAATTATCTTACAAATTTAAAACGGATCCCAGCGTTCAAAAAGGTCTTCTAATTTCAAGTCAACAGTTTTGTAATATGAACTCAATTTAAACTCAGACTAAAGAAAAGCCCGCCTTTTTTATTTCTTAATTTATTTTGTCTGTAAAAAACGAATATTGATTACTATTTACCCATGAGAATCCGACGCAGCCGATGCCAGCCGCCAGCATATCACCCAAGATAGAAGGGTACGCGTTGCCGGCGGGGAAGTAGGCGTGGAAGCCCGGGTGCTGCCAGTGCGTGACTCCTGGCATGATCTTCTTCTCCACATCGTCCATCACGTCGTCCCAGCACTCCGGGTGGTGCGGCGCCTCCGACGGCAGCTCCTTGCGCAGGTACCCGGGCTCCACCGACGGAGTGACGCGCCGGGAGCGCAGCGTGGTCATGTACGTGCAGATGTAGTCCACCATCTCCTTCCCGCGCACCCGGAACTCCTCGACGTCCATGGTTGTTGTAGTAATGTTAGTGGGTGAGTGGTGAGTGTTAGTGCATGCTAGGAGCAGTGTCAACGCGGCGGCGGTCGGCGGCCGACTCGGCACTCGCTGACTTCACGAAGCGGGTAACATCACCATGGCGCCGTGCTAACACACAAGCGATAGCGGTTTCATATCATGACTGAAAATACACTTTTAATAAAATAAGCTTGAGTTGCTCTGCGACTTTGCATGTTTGAATTATCAGCTGTGATTGTGTTGATAACAACTGTTTAATTGTTGACTGTATCGAACTTTTATACTCCGATATTTATATTGGGGTACAAACGTTCGTTCTTTACCTATAATACACTTAAAAATATACACCGTGATTCATAAATGGCTAACGCCCCACAGCTTATGGCAGCAGTCCGACTTGCACTATGAAAATGGTAGTTTTTATTTTGTAAAAAAGACATCACCCCCAACAATCAAATTGAAAACTAAATCCGCCGTTATCTCTTGAACTGCAGACTCAAAAGAGGCTCTTGATGCCACTTCATTGACTCAGCTGAATGCCAGAATGACTCTTTTAGCTCTACGTCATATGTCGCACGCTGTTTTATTCTCTAACAGACTTTCACTGAAAACATCGTCAATTTTAAAAGCGTTGATTGTCTCTCAGGCTACGGTAAAGATCTCAAATTGGTTTTTTGGTCAAGTAGCCGTAGATAAGTGGAATGAATATTCATATTGCAGAGTCAACCTTGTCTATTTTGGTCAGATACTTAATAGCTAACTTTGGTAACTACCTTAATTTGTATTTAAATAGTTGGATTGGTGGATGTTAAATACTTAATTAATATGCTACGGGTTGCGTAGCATTTGTAGCACGATATGTTACTATTAATATCTATCTTTATTGTAATAAATAACGTAAATAATATTAAATTGCAATAAATAGTCGCCGTAAAATAAACTTAGTAGGCAATTTATTATGTAAAGCATATTTTGTCTGTTTTTTATGATTCGTGTTAGTGTGCTACGGCGTAGTCATCTTGAAGGTAAGGTCCAAAAAGAATCATTTTTCATAAATTTACATGATTGCATTAGTCTGTATGATCAGCATATTGTCTGTAGGTATATCCTCTAAGTCCTTTAGTACAAAAAATAAGTTTTTTTTTTAAATTTTTTGGATAGGTTTTGTTTTTTTGTAGGTCTACCTACTCAAACAGGCATTTTATTAATAAACAATATAAAAAATTGTCAAAATTTGTATGAGAACCACGCCTGCCAAACGACTGGACTAAAACGAATGGAGCCAAGCTTAAATGTTGTGAGATTTACCACTACTATATAAAAATGAACTTCAATTTAAATAAAATATTGGATTTTTTTAATTCGCTTAACGATTTTTCCTCGGACCAATATTTTTTTTACTTACGAGTAGTTGCAAACTCATAAACCGTCTGTATAATTAGATAATTAAGTGTTACAAATTGGTTTGAAATGATATGTATTTAAAGAAACTGTAAGTTATGTTTCAAAGCGAAGATTTTATGTTACACATTAAACATCTGCTTCATAATTTAGGAGTGGTGTAATACTAGTGTTCGTTTTTTAGGGTTCCGTACCCAAAGGGTAAAACGGGACCCTATTACTAAGCCTCCGTTGTCTGTCTGTCTGTCTGTCTCCGGGCTGTATCTCATAAACCGTGATAGCTAGAAAGCTGAGAAAGACAAATGATTTATTTCCGTTGCCGCTATAACAACAACTACTAAAATTTTAGGTATATCCTACTAATATTATACCTAAATGTGAAAGTTTGTGAGGATGTATGGATGGATGGATGGATGGATGGATGGATGGATGGATGGATGGATGGATGGATGGATGGATGGATGTTTGTTACTCTTTCACGTAAAAACTACTCGATGGATTTGGATGAAACTTTGCAGTAATATAGGTTATATATCAGAATAACACATAGGATACTTTTTACCGCGGGAAAACATCTCATTCCCACGGGAAACCGACTTCCACACGAACGGAGTCGCGGGCGGCCACTAGTAACGCAAAATAAACGTGTTTTTTTCGTTTTTTTGGTCAATATTAAAAACGGTAACAGGTAGACGCTTCAAATTTTCACAGAATAATAACTTGTATATTACCTTCCAAAATAAATAATTAATTAACAATAAAGTAAATATTACAGGGGGTCCCCATACAACAAACGTAATTTTTAAGCAATTTTTACTCGATCTTAATAAACAGGTAGGAAATGATAGTACGGAACCCTTTGTGCGCGAGTCCGACTCGCACTTGGCCGGTTTTCATAGTTTAGTTCAAGATATTACATCCAAAGTCGCAGATACCTCTTTATAAAATAAGCACTTACCTAAATATTATATCAATATAAAAACTTGCTTTTGAAAGTAACTATTTCAGCTTCCATTTGAAAAAAAATCCTATATGAAGGTCCCTGGTGAATGAGAATTCGTCTGTGGCTAAATTAGTTTTCAGAATTCACCAACTTTTCCGAACTGCTCCAAAAATAAGTAAAAAATATACAAAGCTGCTACGGTAACGCTGTTGTATAATAGTTTCAGTTTGTAAAAGTCCGTTACTAATGTTTGCTTAGGAGAAATATATACCTATTAATAATAATAATTTACATATATTAAGAAATATTGATTTATCTGCCCGCCCATGCTGCATGCAACAACGGAATGAAGCTTGTTCGATTTCCTCATAAAAAACTATGGGTATGGCCTTATTGTATAGGTAATGTTGTCGCCCATCTGTCTATCCATCTGCCTGTCTCCAGAACGCATGAACGTAACAAGTTTAAATTAAAATTTTACACGTAATTAAAAATATAACTATTTATATATCATCTTAGTTGTTAACATTTAGGTAGGTACTAGCATTAGTATATATTGAAAGATTTGATTTCGTGTGTTAAGTTACCCATTTATGCAAAAACAACTAAACTTTCTACGACAAAGTAGGTTAGTTTTAACCTGAATATTGTTGGGCGGGCAGGGCAACATATAACTAACGCTGCTCTAACATTTGATAACTCTTAATTGAAAGGGTATTTGATGATTTACTTATTGTTATGATTCCCTTGGTAGAACTAATAATTAGCGATTGGTAAATTGATCGCTTCTTGAAATAAGATAGGCACCACCAATATGCTTTTTCTCTGAATTAAAGAAAACGTTAGACAAATTATTGACATGCGTTAAAATTGTACGGAGTTTTCGGTGTGCGAGTCCTAGCACTGAGCTGCTTTAATCTCCTTTTTTCAAAAACCACTAAATTCATTTTAAGTGAATTTTGTTTGTTAAAAAAATATATTAATTCCGTTTTACCTAATGTCCTACATTCAAATGTTGGGTTAAATGCTTGATACCTATATAATAAAAATAAATTTCCAGCTTTATACTTATATTTTTCGACCAGATCCATCAGTGATTACAATACCTGACAATAATTTCATTCCGATACTTACGCTGAATCCAATAAGGCAGGAAAACTTTCTTCTGTTCTATTAAATGTAGATATTGTCATTAAATACGGTTTGTCATGGAAGGTTTTAAGGTGTTTCAATATCTACTCTTAAACAAAAACAAATTAAAAAATAAAGACCAAATGAAAATTTAATTCCATCCAGGTAAAGCAAGGCAATGTGATAATAGTTAAAGAGTTAAGATTTATATATTTATACTTATTAATTTAAATTAAAATCGTATATGTAGCCCAATTTCCGTAAAGCAAGTCTCACGTAAACGCAATTGACCGTTTTGTATAGGTTACTTATTAACGAAAAATTGTGCTGCTGTCCGAAATTGTGCTAACTAAACTCTTCTCTGGTAACATAATAGGTACCTAAGGCATCGGTGCGATCGATGTGGTTCATAGAGTGGAAAAATAAGCACCTACTACCCTCCTTATCTTGGGTCGCATCTCAATATTTAGGTAATATAAGCTACGAAATATAAGAAAGAGCTATGTAGGCACTGAAAACAATAGAAAACTTCCTTACTACTTATAAGAATAGTATAGTAGTACTTAGTAGTGTTTACTATTTTTCACATTTTTAATTACATGTTCATGATAACGATCTACTTAAAATATCCATGAATTAAATTATAGAAATCAGTTGCCTCCTACGCCGTAGTCATGTGAAAACAACAAAAAATACCTACATAGAAGAGGGCTGCTATTACCATGGCAACAATGGAAAGCAAAAGACTGGGTGTAAATTAAATTTTAGCAGAAGAAATCATACTGTCGCGATCCGTTACTTCCGAGTATCGATTTCATTAGAGATTTCATTCGAGATTGATACCCAGAACACCGCCCTTTTCCTAAATTCTGATTTAAATTTAGAAATATTTAACTTTTCGCTCCAAAGATATTTGCCTTCATGATATCTTCGTGTGCAAGATCTATGAATGACTCTGAAGGCACGCCAAGGCGACGCCTCGGCCGTCGAAGGAACGCACATTCCTGTTCACTTCGGAATACCAATGCTCCATTATTATGTGCCATCCTCGCCTCTATTGTGCTCTACACATATCTTGCCAGCACCATCGACCTCTTATTTCTCAGCCATAAACTCAGATCACGTAACCGCCAATTTTATTTGACATTGTGGGAACTCGTTTTCAGGCAAATTTCAGTTAAGTTGTGTACCTACATTCAGACTTAGTAAGAGGATGCATGACGACGATACTTATCTATAACTCAAATTCTAAAGAGGAACCATTTATCTTTATAAAGAAAACCTCGTTTCGAAGTATTTTAAGGTAACAATTGTAGGTACTGTATAACATCTACATGTTAAAAATTACGTACTTAGCTGACTCAGCTCTTAGTTACCAAAAACAACTTTACCTTGCATTATATTTTTTTATCTTTGCTATCAAACTTACTACTTATACAACTGGTTCGCGCTGCTTACGTAATCATGTGGGAACCCGCCTAATTCTGTGGACGAGCATGTATTAGGTACCCACGCGGAGGGTGATCAGCATAAAACAATTTACTGCTCCTCGAAGAAACTCAATTTTCGCAGCCCCGCCACCTCCAACAGACATTCCCGCCTCAATTATTGAATAAAAATTACATAACCGCTAACCTCACGAGCTTACCTAACTTTGTATAAAATATGAGTACTTAAAAAATTAATACTTTATTTAAAATCTTGTGTTAAAAAATAGTGACAGCAATAAGAAATTATAAGTTACGTCAAGCAAAAAATTCTCATAACTTTTGTACAACAAAAAAAAGACCCCGATTTTGAAAACACTCTCTTAACTAAACTAAAAATATTGCTCGATATAGAAAAAACGAACATCGGCAAATAGAGGCCTCACTATTATTAAATCGAATTCCGTTTGAAATTATTTAAAAAATTTAGTGACAAAACGCGTTTTCTATGATTTTTTGGGTTTTTCGCTTGCCCGCTTAGTTTCTCGATTGGTACCCAATTAATTCATTAAAACCTATACCAATAACAAACTTTATGGTTGAATATCAGTCGAAGAATATCCCCAATTAGAATTCAATTTAAAAAATCTTTAAGAAACGGGTAAACGGTCGATGGATCTCTAGAAAAATAAAAGGAAGTCGTCGTCATTTTCTCGCGCAAAATAGACTCGTTGAGATCTAATTTCGCGGAACCATAACGGACAGGCTCTTCAGTCAATGAGCCATCGGCGGCAGACGCCTCATATCAATTCCTTAATTGAGGCTCCCGTGGCTCCGTTTCTTTGCTTCAACGCATTTCTATTAAAAAAAAACGTTTCGGTTACCACGCGCTCTTCGCTTTCAAGCCCCCACCGTCATAGAATTCATAAAGCATTCCATCACTCCCAAATTTGGTATTTGATTTAGAAAGGTCAAGTCCTAGGTACGTGAATTTCAGTTTGATTGTGATTTAAATGTCGAAATGCAAAATTTCATAATCTTGGACTTGGGTTATTTTTCTCATTACATAGGTACTTAATTACTTAATTTGTGAAAAATAAAACACATTGACAATTTTATGATTTGTAATACCTACGGTACCTACCTACCTACATTTTAATTTTCACATAATCAGTTGATCAACTTAATACATAATTATTTTGTTAGTTATCTACGGGTTGTTCTTCAACAAGTTTCTCGGAATTGTCTGCCTTCTCCTGCTCCATCTCCAACAGAGAGTAAGGTCCCTCGTTGCAATCGGCTTCCACACATGAGAAGTTGTCATACTCGCAATATTTGCCCGTGATAACCTTAAAAATAAAAAGAGTTGGTAATGGTAACTTTAAAAATAAGTGCCAAGCATAGAACGGTCACCAATTTTCGTTGGACTCAGTTATAACTAGACTAGATTTAAACTCTGGAATTACTAGAGTACCTCTTTTCTTTTGTTTATGAGACGTTTGATCTTTCTTTTATTTTCATTTGAATAGCTATAATATTTGTATGATAGTTGTATAAAGAGATGCAAAACGCGGATCCAGGTAACAATAGGAACAAAAACGGGGCTTCCCTAATAAATAAATCACTAACCAAGGAAGTGACTCCTACCTTATCAGGGTGTTCTTTATCTGGGGTAGCGTCACAGAAGCAGCGGCCGCAAGTACAGGTGCCCCTGCCGAGACATTGCTGCGAGTCCTCACTCACTCCTGGCGGGAGGCAGTCCTTCTCCACCTCGCCTTTTGCGCAAGCACATTCCGCATTAGCCAAGTAGCTCACTAAAAACAAACATAGAACACTTTTGAAATGAACGATAGATTGACTACTATGTACCATTTAATTTTAACTCTACAGTTTTTAAAAAGAAAACACGATTGGCTGTGCTGAAATAAAGAGACACCACGTAAAATATATATGCGATAGTAATACTTAAAGTAAGTAGTTAGTTTTTTCGTCAATCGCATTAAATGAAAATTAATCTTACATTACTTATACTTTTTGTAAGGTATTGTTTATTTGATATGGTTGTTAGGTATAGTTTATGGCTATAAAAGTAGGTAGGTATGTGTATTTGCTGAGTAATCCTCATTTTAGAATATAAGCATAGAAGGTTAAGGTTGCATTTCAACATAATTTGAAATTAATGCCACCACGCAATTAACTAGCGGAGAAATTAATGACTTAGAAAGATGAATTTTATGTGTTTGCATAAATTCTTGGGTAGTTACCAAATTCGATAGACCACCTACTTACGACGTTAAAATTTAAATCTCCTACATGGATATTGAAAACTCTTACATTTTTTACTGTTAACGACGATGCGGAGTAAAATCCAACTCGGTTATACGAAGATCATATAAGTTTATACAGTATATTTGATCAGTTAAGTTTTTAGAGTGGTAGAGTCTAGCTGTAGGCTCTGTCTGCAGCGATTAATGGGCTTACTCGACCTGTGAAATACAATACCACCGTTGCACAGAACAGAAAACCGACGTGAAGTACAGACGATGTTCCTGCGTTTCGTTCGGTGAGTGCGATATCCGGTGCCCAAATTTGTCAAAGGCCAGCAACACATCCCCAACACCCACAGTATTGCGGGGTAGTCATGGGCGGCGGTGATCACTTACCATCACGTGAGCCGCTTGCTCGTTTGCTGGCTTCTCTCAAATATAGTCAAATATATTCTCTCAAATAAGTAATTTTTGATAGTCATTTTAAATTACGCGGGCACCAGTAGCTGCCTAACATGTACCTATCTAATAGATATTATTTTGTTGTCTAAGTTTTCAACAAATAGGTAAAGATTAAAGTTTCAAATCATGGCGTGTCGTTCGTTTCTATTATAATATTATTTCCATCAGAGAATATATTTTAAAACTACAACCAATAGGTCAAGTCAGTTAGTTACTTTGGAACAACCACATAGGTAGGTACACGATGATTCATTAATGGTTTTCGACTTAAATACCTATAGGTACTATTTACAAAACAGAATGGTCAGAATCAATTATACCTATCGGTGTATGGCAAAACATCTTTTCTCAGTTGATATTCATACAATATTTTTTAAAATAAATTTTAACATAACCATATTTGGATATGAGTACTATGAGGGACTCATAATATAGCTAACTACTAAAGAATCATCTCATCATGTAAGCTACCTACTTTATGTTATCATACATATTACTTACATCCTTGATCCAGATACTTTATAGTATTATTCTTACAAAATCCTTGGTAACCAGAAGTTTTCTCGGAAAAACATTTGTTTTCAGTCTCGCACCATGAACACACAGTTATCTGAAGGCATGCTGAACAACTTGTTTTAACAGAACACACTGCTTCTTCCTCTAGCGTGTAAATAGTAGGACTCGAGTAAACCAGTAACACATTCAATGTTAGTAAATAAAACGGATAAAGTAATGACATGATTTACTGAGAAAAAAGTATCGCAAGTTTACTCATAAAATGTTCAATTACAACTGCAAATTAGAAGACAAGACGGTTGCGTAGTGAATTGGTTTATCGCTTTAGATAACCTCTAGGTTAGTAGTAATTCCTTACAGGGTAACGTATATAAGTTCATTATATTCAACTCTAGATGTTAGTACCTACCTACTGGCCGTTGGTACTTGCCTATTAAACTGCGCTCGCTCCCATACTGAGTCTGAAACCGTAGCTCCCAAAACCACACATCTTTAGGCTACGCTAAAATAAACTAACAACCTATAAGTAACACAGTAAGTAAGTGCGCTACACCTTTTCCGTCCGTGTTGCGTTGACTTCATTGCAAGATTTTCTTTAAACAATGCGAAAGTTAAACCTTATCTTTCTAACCTTGAAAGGTATCTTACATTTTTTTTTATTTGCCCTTTTTCATATTTTTTAAAAGGCTTCATTAATTATTTAGGTACCTACCTACTTACTTAAATCTCCAAATCATGATACTAAATTAAGAACTAATAAAAAAAATACTGGCTTTTTGGATATTGTATCGGTTCATCTTTTTGCTTTCATACCCACTTAGTTGAAAGGGTGCGAACAACCCCCTCGGACCGCGAGGGCGTAAGTATAGAGATACGCACCTGCTTGGGCGAATTAATGTTTAGAAAACAATTAACACATAACTAAAGTAAAATATTAAAACGTTATATTATGTCATAGTAGCGAGCGTGCATAAAATTAATAAATATATCGCCGAAAAATAGTTTTTAATTGCCTGCGACAAAAAGTCTAAAACCAATTTACTTCGTCTAGAATGGTCTAGATAGAGGACAGAGTAATTCGAATAGGGGATATTCATGTTTTTTTTTCTTGCCTTAAATTAATAGTTTACGACATTATAACATAGAAAAAAATATAAAAAATCTTCAAAATACTCTAGATATTTTTAAAAACGAAATTTAAAACATTGAAAAAATTAGAGCAGTTGAAACGCCGCCATTTTGCGCGCGCTTTGCGTGACGTCACACGACACGTCCAGTGGGACTTTACTATGAACTTTTCAGTTATTTCATACATATTTACAGTTTTAATAGCTTTAAAACCATGGAAGAAGCCAAAAAATTATCTTATAAGTATTGCATAGTACCGGAGTGCACAAATACTATTCGAAAAACACCCGAGAAAGTGTTTTTTTCGTATTTCAAGTGATGCGAAAATACGAAGACGGTCGTGTAAGGTGATGAGAAGGGATAATATATCTCCTAAATCTTGTTCATATTGTTGTGAAGATCATTTTAACGAAAGTATACTTTATTTATATACAGCTTAATGTGAATTAGTAAAAAGTAAGTTTTGCATTAGCTATTGAACATTAGAAAATTCGGTATAAAATTAACCTACCCTATAAGAAAAGATCAGTAGCTATAACTTTCTATTAAAACTTTATTCCTGTTGTGGTTTTACGATTTTTTTATAGTTGTTGATTTATTCCAGGTAAAGGAAGATACAGAAAATTATATTGAATACAATTTAATAAAAGAGCAAGGAGAAAAATGTTCTCTTCGGTTGAAGAAAGAAGTTTTGCCTCATATATTTTTGTGTCAATATGTAAATGTTTTGGTGTATTTTAAGTAAACTGCTGTGTGCATTTATGAATAAAAATCTATATTATGGTCTTAAATATACTATGAAACATCCTCTGAACTCTGCGCTCGTAAAATCGGGTTTCGATGCTGTCTGCGCGCCTACGTCTTTTCTATAGCAATACGTCTCAACTACATATTTGGTCTAGATTTTGTTTCTTTTCTTTGTATAACTCTTCACTTGCCAACCAACCGTTGAACACGCAACATCAAATTGTAAACCACATTAAATCGAATATCAAAGAAGAATCTGGGGTTGTCATTTGTTACGCCACCACAACCCACATCGCGCCTTGGAGACGCGACAGATGCAAAATTATATGCTATCATCAATGCACCTGTTCTCGGTAGATTGTCCTAATGTGCTATGACAGAACCAGCTTCAGTCATCGTCAAAGATTCACTACCAATCTAAACTAAACTTCATTACAATCAGCACAAGAATATAGATTAAATTTATTTATTTTTTTCACAAACACTTGTAAAATAGTATAAGTTTCGACGCTGATGAATGCAATGTCGTGTCAGATGACGTCACATTACGTTCGACCAATGGTGGCGCGTTTTGGCAGTTTGAATTTCGCTCCCTTATTTTGCACTTTTTAAATATTATTTTAGGGGTTTAAATAATAAATAAATTAAAAAAAAACTTTTGCATTATAATATAACGATAATAAGTATTCAAGAAAAAAATATTTTAGGCCATTTAAAATTTTATGCATATCCCCTATTGCGATGCATTCCTGGTAAGAGATTAAAGTGGATCTTAATTGCAGTTAATCAAGTCCTATACCTAACAGTAAATTTTAAGTTTTCAACTTTACGTTACCCACAAACAGTAATAAAATTTCGTGAGAAATTATTAAACTTCGAAAAGATTTCCTAATAAACATACGGATCGTTTTATGCGACACGGAAAGACAAGCATCGCTGCCTGAAAGTAGTTATGTTCGATGCATGGTTATAGTACAGCCATCCCAAGGATAAAAACGTCTTTGCCATTTTGTCAGATAAAATAATCAAAGATAATTGAACAACGAATTTTAGTGGGACCGGCAGGGAGTCTACCAATAACATATTATTTTAGAAGTCCAAATAAGTCGCATGTTCAATGCATTTAAATAAAAACGGGTTTTCTTGGGTAAATTACGACCAAAAGTAATTATTTCCAGTCTTCTGTTACAGAAAAAAAAACACTTGGTACTTAGAGCTTGGTTTTAAATTTAATAACACGTTTTTCAAACATATCATTCATTTTTGTCTGGAATGAGTTGTTTGGTAATTTCTCTGAGGTAAATGATTTGACCACTTGACAGTTGACAAATGTACATGGTTTCCTCAACTTTCCTCTATATTGTTTTTGTTCAAAGGAGGTTTTGTTGTGGTTTTGTTTGTGTAACATTTACCGTGGTTACTTTATGTTAAAACTATTAACTACTATACTTTTTGTGTCTCACTAATTTACCAGAAAGAAATGGAAAATTATTCTAAAGGGAAAAATGTTGAAGAAGAAATGGAAAGATGCAAAATTCCTATCACAGATCTCCCTGAAAATTTTCTTTGGATGCAAGTATGTTTTGTCAATATAAAAAGAAGTTTTTAAGTTATTTTTTTCTAATTATAGATACACTTTTAGGTTAAAGGTGGCAGTAAAATGAATAACCTACTTTCTCATGCTTCTGGCATATTGGAAGATAAATCTGCAACAGCTGTTGTTTGGAGTGGTGCTGGTGTGGCTATTCCTAAAGCTATCTCTTGTGCAGAAATTATGAAGCGTCAGTTCTCAATTGAACATCAAGTTACAAAGTTAACCTACAAAAAGTATGTATTCCTTTGAATTACTTGTTTTATTTAACTCAATATTTAAGTTATTGAAATACATTATCACATTTCGTTTTAGGGTTGAGGAGTATTGGGAGCCTAAAATAGATGGATTAGAAACACTTGTTGTAAAGCGTGAAATTCCTGTTATACACATACTATTGTCAACCAATACAATAATTGACACAAATCAATTGGGGTTTGTTTAATTGCACATACTTCTAATTTAACACTTTAATTAATAAGTTTTAAGCATTATTTTAAATTTACAGGTATCAATCTAGAAAAGGTAAACTGTTTTGGCAGAAAGAAGAAGGTGCAGCCTCAAAGAACCAGAGTTTCAAATCTAAGAAACCTTTTAGGCACAAAAAAGCACAACAGAAAACACTAAATGTTAATGAAACACAATAAATAAATACTGAGAATCTTGGGAGTTTTTAATGTAATTCCACACTTAAATTTGGAACATTCTAATACCATTTCAATGCAGTTCTCAGAACTGTTGAAAGCCTTCATATATGTTTAAGTAGTAAGATATTTTCGTCCCACAAAAAATAATTTGGTACTTAAGTTCTAAACATACTGAATATAACATACTCTGGTGTTATTCCAAAAAAAATTAAGGGTTATCAAGACATTAGTATTTTAACTAAAAGTTCATAACAAAATGAATTTGCCAACATTTAATGTTTTATTTTTAACTTTTATGGAATAACACAGACACACTTTTGCACTAAACAAGTCACTTACAAATAATATGAATATACAGGCTATGAGTAAAGTTAAACATCTCACTAAAATGTATAGAGAGAAAAGTTTAAATACAATGATGTACATGTTCAATAATTACGATTTCAGGCTTCAGATTCACCTATAGGTGGGGCAATAGGTGCTTCATCATCAAGTTTTGGCACAATCAATATCTCCTTAGATATAATTGAATATTTTGTAACAAATAAAGTGAAACGTTTACATAAATGTGTTTCCTTTTCAAAGGAATCAAATATAGCACGGTGGTGGAAATATGCATGGGAAAAGATTCTGTACACTCTCCGGCATACTGATCCCAGTTTTGTTACTGAGGACTCCTTTATGCTGACTCTGGAACAAGTCAGGAAAATAAGCTTAAAACATTGTTGTGGATAATGATAACATGAAAATTAATAGAAAAATTGTACCTGCTTGGAAAATATTTGTTGCTGTTGAGTAGACAAGCAGCACCATCAAGAGTATGTCTGGTATAATCAATAGCAGGACATTCTTTAGGTGTCTTATGGGCAGCACACAAAAATATCCATTGCTCAGTGGCAGTCATCTGGGTGCATGTTTCTGGTTTACATTCACTTTGAAGTCGAACAGCTAAACCATTCAATTCCATACAAAATTGCCTGTAAAATATTACTTTATGTAATACTGAATGAAATTATATGGGACAAAGCTTAAAATTAAACTGACCTCAAGTGTTCGTATTTCCAAACACCTTCGTCCTGAGCATCTGGCATTTTTAGGATGGCCTCAAGATTCGAGGGATCACGACGAATAGTTTGTTGAATGAATTGTGGAACTGCCAATGTACTATCCATCTCTTCAAATGGTTCATCAGGCCAGTGACAGTAATCCTGCAACAGAAAGACAATCAATATTAGTCATTTTCTCAAAGAATAAAAATAACTGTTGACTTGTATTCGTACCTTTGCTTTGGATCCTGGTCGATTTCGCCTCAATATCTGTACACTATCTGCCATATTAATATAATACAGCAATGAAATGAAACAACTTTTACACAATTATTTTAGTTGATGCGGCGGAGGCACTTTTTCTTGTCAGACCAACAAAGATAATAAAAAAATGTCTATGGCATGGTAACGCAAAATATTTTTTATAAATTGGGATTAGCGCCCTCTATAATTTAAACTAACCGTGCCTTTTAAAATAAAAAATAAACCGCTCTTTTTGACATCGATAGGAGATCCGATTTATGTTACGATATTTATAAAACGTAAAAAAGGATTAACATTATTTATTTATTCTAGTAATCCCGTATCCCGCTTAATTAGAAATATGAAAGTTTGTTTGAAACATATTTTTATTCGGAATAGAGGGCGCTATGTGTTTTTAAAAAATATAAAGCCTTGTATATCAACATTGTCGGTTAGATGCGTAGTATCTCTGCTTAGTCTGTGTTTGACAGTGTTTCCAGCTAAGAGGTATCTCCCCCAAAATGGGGTATATAAGTAATATTTAAATATTTTTAGATTAAAAATAATTTTGCGCAGATTCTTGGGTTAATAGAAACTAGCTGTGATTTTCAGTTGTTATCCTGTCATTTGGTACATTTAAACTTCATCTTCTTTGTAGCGAATGATGGTTTTCTTGTTTGTGTATCTTATGCCCGTTTTTACCAGCGTTCCCTAAATTATTGGACTCCTACCAACTCCTAACACGTTTTAAACAACACCTAAATGCAAATATTAAGTCTCCATTTTTCCTTGGTAAACGTTAATAAATTAAATACTAAACTACACAGTGCACAGTACTAGTGGCCGCCCGCGACTCCGTTCGCGTGGCAGTCGGTTTCTTATGTGAATGAGAAGTTTTCCCGCGGTAAAAAGTACCCTATGTGTTATTCTATTGTATAAGCTATATTACTGTAAAGTTTCATCCAAATCCGTCCAGTCGTTTTTACGTGAAAGAGTAAGAAACATTCATACATACTTACAAACTTTGACTATTTACATAATAAAGATTGATAGTTTTAATATTTGGCAACACTGATGATGATAATAACAACAATAAACAGAACAATGAGTGAAATCAAATCAACTTTTTTGCCAATTTAACGTCTAGTTAACTACTTATTACGCAAAATAAAATGATCTCAGTGTGAGTTAGGTATCATGTTTGTTAATCTAATACTGTTGTTTTTCTGTGTTGCGTACGTTCCTGCTTATGACCTTAGCATAAGCGCTTTTGGAAATTACAAAGAGGGATTATTAGCTGCATTTGGGGATTTTAACTCAGATGAGTTAACGGATGCGTTTATCATTAAGAACAATTCCAACCTTGAAGTTTTATTGGCCTACGATGTAGAACCATTCTTTAGGCCATCGATTTTTGCTTGTAATTTTAGCAATATTGTGATAACGAGTGTTGTACCTGGAGATTACGATGGTGATGCATACATGGACATTCTAATTACTACTCAAGAAAAAAATGATACAACTTTTCTACACGATGTAAGGATTCTGTGGGGTGGAACATCTAGGTTGAACTGTTCTGATGCCCTTTTAGTGAAGGCTGTAAGCTATGGTCAACCATTGGTCATGGACTATGATGGTGATATGACATTAGACTTGTTTGGAATAAATGCTCGAAAGCAAAGAGTCTACTGGATATTTAATCAGGATAGAACTACTCCAAAAGAGATCAATATGGGTACAAAAAAATATAAGGAATTAAAACATCCTCACTCACACTCCTTTTTAGATTTTAATGGTGATAATGCTGCTGATTTATTAGTTACCACAACACTCGATGTAGAACTATGGTTGAATAATAAATCTAAAGGTTTTACCTATGACAGCTCCATAAATCTTCTACTTGGACACTCTGCAATATATGGACAAGCTGTTTTTATTGATTTTGCCTTGTCCGGGCAATTCTTTTTAGTTATCCCAGTTTGTGAGGATATTAATTGCATGAAAAGCACAATTCAAATTTATAATAATACTGTTTGGGTTGATTTAGAAATAGACTTATTTGATGGAAAAGATACTCAATGGCGGTTTGTGCCTCCAAGGGATGAAGTGTATTTGGACTCAATGACAATGAGAACAGGGGACTACAATATGGATGGATATCCTGATCTTCTCATGACCCTGAGCCCAGTTAACTCTAATGAAACAAGGGTTTTTCTACTGCACAATGTTCCTTGTCATTTACCAGGATGTAAATTAAGCAGGACTTTTCACGTACAATGGGATACTTTTAACTCTTTTGGTAACAATGTTGTAATGGCAACCTTTTACGATCTGCACATGGATGGTGTTTTGGATATACTGTATGTTAAGAAAAATAAAACAACAGGCGCATATGAAATGAACGCTTTCAGAAACATCTTACAGTATGATGCTAATTTCATTAAAGTAATTGTTGTAACTGGATTAAAAAAAGAATACATTCCAATTACAAATAGTAAAATAATCAGATTTGGTAAGGAATACAAATAAAAGGTTGATTATTCGTTTTTTAATGCATTAGTTTAATAATTATTATTTGTAAAATGTTTCAGGAACAAACCTCCCAGGCCCTAAAATAAGCTATAATACATGGTCTCGGGACAGATACCGGACTGGTGTATGTGCACAATTGCCACAATCAGCCCATTTTGCTCTTCAGCTTCCCTACTCTGTCTTTGGACTGGATCTCACACCAAACTTCGTTGATACTCTCAATGTAGGGCTATCAGGATATTTCAAAAGTTGGTTACAAATAATACCTAATTCTCAAATAATTGTTATACCAGCTCCACCAAATGATCCTTCAATGTGGAAGACACGCTTATTTGTTACGCCAAGCAAAGTTATATTGACAAGTGTTGGAGTAATAATTGCATTACTTCTTATTTTAATTAGTATTATACTTTGTTTGGAATGGAGGGAAAGAAAAAATATTTTGTATGCCAGAATGAATGAATGAATCTATTGATGTTTTTTTAGGGTTCCGTACCCAAAAGTAAAACGGGACCCTATTACTAAGCCTCCACTGTTTGTCTGTCTGTCTCCAGGCTGTATGTCCTAAACCTTGATAGCTAGAAAGCTAAAATTTTCACTAATGATGTATTTCCGTTTGCCGCTATAACAACAACTATTAAAAATTTAAAAAAATATATATACAGGGTGATTGGTAATGCGATACATTCCTTCTAAGAGGTTAAAGTAGAGCTTATATGCAGTCAATTAAGGCATAATATGCTATGTCCGAAAATTGATAATTTCTGAGATATGCAACATTTAAGATTTTTTATAAAAAAACCCATTTTCGAAGTTCAAATGAATCTTTTTAGTGAAAAATTCAAAATTGAGTTTAATGTTTTGTTGTTTTATGGTAGCTTGATAACTAATAAATTTGATTGACAACTCTACTAATAAAAGAAGTAACCTCTCTCTTAGAATGCCTCTACTTTGTGTGCAGCCTTTGCAGTCAAATAGAAAAAAAAGTGTTAAGCGCGAAAAAAGAGACCTCTATTAAAAGAAAACTAACTTCATATTTTCATTAAGAACTCTTGAAATGGTATCATTTAAGATCCTTGCCTTAGAAGACTTTTTGTAGCGATGCTGTTGCGCGTTAAGTAAACGCATGTTAGTCGCATTTGCAACGCGCTACATTATCGCAACTGTAACGATGTAAAGACAATACTAACGCATCGCGACTGAATCGATACGAACCACGATATCGATGCAAACACACGGCAGCATCGCTACAAAAAGTTGCTGTGGGCAAGGGCCTTTTGTAATGAAGATTACTCAGACATTCTTCTTTTTTACGTATTGTGTAATGGCAACGCTGTAACAGCAAAAAAAGTACTTGTGGCGTTTCCGTAATGGACGTGAGTCAAACGTTAGAGTATAGAGGGGACGTATCGACGTCTCAGAAAAATGAAGCTTGTATCCGTCCGAACAAGTGAATCTAGTAGACCTTGAATTTGGCGAAGTAGACGAAGAAATGATAAGATAGACGCAGAAATCTAGCAACCACCACAAGAGTTGGCGACATCGACCAAAGAAAAATAACAAGTGATGTGTAGTGATTAATGAAAAAGATGTAGTTATTAATAGCAGTAACTTTTTCCGCACTCAGCGTACTCTTTTTTTCTAATTAATCGCAAAAGCTACACACTTGAAGGTTTGGCTTTTCAAAAAAAATATTTATTTAACGCCTGATCTTAAATGTTATTGCATTATCCCTGTGCAAGACGTCGACAGCAACCAAAGAAAACACTGCAAAGTGCGCGGTAACCACAAAGAAGAGGCGTTCTAAGAGAGAGGTTACTACTTTTATTAGTAGAGTTGTCAATCAAATACTTAGTTTTAGTATGACAAATGTACCTTTTTGAATAGCTAATGAAGTGGGGAAGTTTTTTATGTAATTTGTACGCAACATTATTTGGACTTTTTTTAGAAAATCGCTTTTTATTACCATAAGACTTAACTTTTTTTAAAAGTTGTTCTTGGTTTCTTGACTTTTTCTAAAATAAGGACGATTAATTTTAGCAAATTTGAATCTAAAATGTAATTTTAGTTATCAAGCTACCATAAAACAACAAAACATTAAACTCAATTTTGAATTTTTCACTAAAAAGATTCATTTGAACTTCGAAAATGGGTTTTTTTATAAAAAATCTTAAATGTTGCATATCTCAGAAATTATCAATTTTCGGACATAGAATAGTATGCCTTAATTGACTGCATATAAGCTCTACTTTAACCTCTTAGAAGGAATGTATCGCATTACCAATCACCCTGTATAAAGGGGGTTCCCATACAATAAACATGTTTTTTTCGTTTTTTTTTTGCATTATATTAAAAACGATAACAGGTAGACGCTTCAAATTTCCACAGAATATTTACTTGTATATTAACTTTCGAAATAAATAATTAAATAACAATAAAGTAAATATAACAGGGGGGCTCACATACAACAAACGTAATTTTTAAGCAATTTTTACTCACTTTTAATAAACAGGTTTCTGCCTTATAGTACGGTACCCTTCGTGCGCGAGTCCGACTCGCACTTGGCCGGTTATGTTTAGTTTTAAGAATCTTAAGATAATGTAAATACACCTACAAAAAAATTTATATTAGAAAGTGATATTATATTAGATTGAGAAAATATGCATTGTTAAAAGGTCATTTATTTAAAGGGATTTTCGTACATTCTATGTTATATGTTTGAAAAAAATTAAAGAACTAATGCCGAGACTTCTTATGTTTCTTGTCTTTTTTTTCAATTTTCTCCAATTTCCTAAAAAACAGAGATTATTTAAAGTTAAAAAAGGTTGTTGAAACTTTTGCTCCATCATATAAAACATATCATTTATACTTACTTCAATAGCTTCTTTTTTTGCTTTTTGGTAAGTTGACCAATGAGGTCCATCTCAGTTATAGAAGCAGAATCACTTGCTTCAACTGAAGATGCAGTAGCAGCCAATGGCAACGCTCCAGGTTTCATAACAAGACCATTGTCCCGCATTTGCTGCATTAGAGTTGGTACATCAGGTTTATCTTCTTCTTCATTAGTAGCTGATGATGATGCTTGTAATGCTCTCGCCTCGCTCATAGACAATGAGTACATTGAACACTCCTTATCTGTTATTTTTGAAAAGAAAAAGATTAAATTTTATCAAAAAACTAGCGACCCGCCCACGCTTCGCAATGGTGTATTTTTGGCCAACTTGATCACGAAACATTAAATTTTGGTCAACTTAAAGAAACTTTTTTAAATGTTCTCTATTTACAATTTAAATGAATAAATTCCCTTAAAGTTGGCGAAATCTACAACAAAATCCGTTAAGTGCTGTAGAAGGAGTTAGCGGACAAACATACAAACAGACACAATAGGCTATTTCACACTTTTTTGAAAACAGTTTTAAATCAATCTTGAAGTTGTACTGAACCTGTAGAGTTTTTATTTTTATTTTAAATTACTGAAAAATGCCATAAAACATACATTTTATTTATAATTTTAAAATTGCGCGCGGAAACATGCTTTTTCGACTGGTGATGTCACTCCCATAGTAAGCAATAGAATTTGTAAGAGAGCAAGTGAAAATATTTTCGGAAATATGAGTTATAATCCTTAACATTGGATAAACGTTCACATTCTTAATAACTTGACAATTTCTACAAATCTTCTCAAAGCACGACAATGTGTTTACTATCGGAGTGACGTCACGTCATGGCGAACAGCGTTTTTGACATTTTTAAAACAGATTATTAAAGTCGATTTTAAAATTGGATATATATGTATAAATCTATAATGCATTTCTATGAATTAATATCAACGTTTCTCGTTCATATTATAGGAAATCTATTATAAACATTCGCTTTTATATTATTTCTTGTATGGTGTAAAATACCCTATTATCGACTTTGATTTATACTATGTAAGAGTTATGTTAAAGAGTTGAGTACTCAAATACATTTTTATTTATTTATCTATTGGTGTAAAATATAACTTTACATTTCTATATGTTTTGGCCTTCACAGAGTACACAATTACTAACCTGTGTTAATATGTCCCCATTTATGACATTTGATACAGCGGACATTCCTTACAAGTATACCAAATGGCTGGTCCCTAATTTCATTGTCTCCTTTACAATAACTTTCTCTTGGAGCATTGTACTTGCGTTGCCACTCAAATTTGTACTCAGGCTCGTTATCCTCCCTTTCACGTTCTTTCTTTACACCGGGTGGCGGTTCATACATGAAGTTTAAGCTTAGTTTGTCTTTACTGTCTTTGCTAAGTAATGCTCTGAAACAATAATTTAGAATTCAATATCACAACACCATATAAAGGATAGGTAGATAATATATACCGGGTGTCCAGGAAACAATGGATAAGCTCTGAAGGGCTAATAGTAGAACTAATGGCAAGTCTAAAAAATAATTGATAAAAAGTATAACCCTTACACTGCTTGAAATATGGCGCTTTAAAAAAAAAACTTCATATTTTTTTGACTGTGTTCATATTTTTACTCGTAACGAGGTCAAATCACTTAATAACATCATTATTTCTGTGCTAAAATAATTAATATTAACCGCATCAGTGAATAACTATCAAAAAAAATAGCTTACTAAAGTATTTTTCTCAAAAAATAATGTTAAACTTTTGATTTGTGTAACATTTCTGAAGAAATATTTTTGATGCGAAACTTTGAACAGCTCTGGTGTAAAAAAATAATATGAAAGCAACAGTGACCAATGATTTCAAAATATTCCTGGTTTAATAACGTTTTTAAAAAGATGTAATATGTCGTTAATGTAATGAAAAAATATTGAAATAATGGTATTAGTGTGTAAAATGGGAAAATTATTTAGTTCTAGCAAAATTAAAAAAATACAATAAAACTAAAGAAATATGATTTTCAATTGATATTAATGGCAAACACATTGGAATAATTGAGAGCAACTGTTCAAATTGTCTGTCCCCATCCTGATGCAGGCCCTACAACTACGAATAAAGGATCTTCAAAAAAATCGCAAGTGTCGTCGATCATTGATTGCAGCGGCCTGAACACGAGCTCGTAGATCTTCTAATGAAGTTACTGGTTGCCGGTAAAACTCTTCCTTAAAATACCCCCAGTAAAAAAGTCCAAAGCGTTTAGGTTTAGGCGGCCTACCTACCTGTTAGGGTAGGTTTCGTCAATTATGCACATAATGCAACAGCATAGTGTGCTAGACAGCCTTCATTTTGCCAATATGTGTCGCGAAGCTCTTCGGAAACGTCTATCAATAAATTGGGTAAGTCATCTTGAAGAAAATTTGGATCACTTTCTCCTGTTAAGTTGATTTCTTTGAAGATCCTTTATTCGTAGATGTAGGGCCTGCATCAGGATGGGGACAGACAATTTGAACAGTTGCCCTCAATTATTCCAATGTGTTTGCCATTAATATCAATTGAAAATCATATTTCTTTAGTTTTATTGTATTTTTTTAATTTTGCTAGAACTAAATAATTTTCCCATTTTACACACTAATACCATTATTTCAATATTTTTTCATTACAATAACGACATATTACATCTTTTTAAAAACGTTATTAAACCAGGAATATTTTGAAATCATTGGTCACTGTTGCTTTCATATTATTTTTTTACACCAGAGCTGTTCAAAGTTTCGCATCAAAAATATTTCTTCAGAAATTTTACACAAATCAAAAGTTTAACATTATTTTTTGAGAAAAATACTTTAGTAAGCTATTTTTTTTGATAGTTATTCACTGATGCGGTTAATATTAATTATTTTAGCACAGAAATAATGATGTTATTAAGTGATTTGACCTCGTTACGAGTAAAAATATGAACACAGACAAAAAAATATGAAGTTTTTTTTTAAAGCGTCATATTTCTAGCAGTGTAAGGGTTATACTTTTTATCAATTATTTTTAGGCTTGCCTTTAGTTCTACTATTAGCCCTTCAGAGCTTATCCATTGTTTCCTGGACACCCTGTATATTCAGAATGATATCTACTAGATATCATTCCGAATACATGTAGCTCTCTAAAATTAACATACTTGTTTTCATGTAACTCTTGTTCCTTCTCGTATTGAACACGCAACTCCTCTTGCTTTTTCTTGTATGCGTCCGTTTTCTGTTCTGCCATCCATACCTGTATATAAGAGTTGTTTAATATCTGACTATAAAATTTACATGTAAATAATAATACGACTCTCAGTCTTACTCTTTTCAAGTTGTCCCTGGACGCAGGATGAAAGAATTTCTTACACATGTAATTATTGAAACCTTTTCCCATTGTTATTGCGTTTTAGTGCCTTTAGGAAATTTAACTTTTCGTTAGTATTACAACAAACAATATAACACCAAACACAGTACAAAATATTTATTTATTTTGATTTTAAATTCGGTCCACACACACACAGCAACCAACAAAAAAGTACATTACTGAATGAATGAATGTGTGACCTAATGCTAATGAATTTAAAGACTCGTAGTGTAGTTTTGTTGGTATTGATTGATAGTGTATGACCACAGACTATGTAGAGATACTATGTCAAATGAGATACAATGTACTGAGTCACATCAACAATACCATAATTATCAGAAATCAGCGCCCCTGTGTTGTGTTGAAACCGTCATAATGAGAAAAATCGGTCTTCTTCATTCTAAAAGTTCTAACATACACTTTTTACGATACAGTTGTGTGTGATTACCTCTACCAGTGAAAGCCATATTTTGTTATTTATACAATGACTAACGTTTGGGGGAAACGTGAAAGAAAATAAAAGATTTTAATCTTTTTTTAAAGCTTTATATTCAAAGCATAAAAGTGATTTTAATGTTATGTGCCCACAGTCCGAGCACGAAAATATGACCTAATACCGACACTTGATCATACGCAAAATGACATTTACTGGGTTTCAGGGTCATATTGGCCTCTTTTAGTCTTTGAAGAACCTTCTTCAAAGCGGTGCAAAACTCATCATAGTCCCTACCATACACTAATATATTATCAACGTACACTATAGCGTTCCTATACTTTAAACCACCCAGAACCTTGTCCATAGTGCGTTGAAAAACAGCCCCACTAGTTTTAAGACCAAAAGGAAGAACATTAAATTCAAAAAGACCCGACGGTGTCACAAAGGCAGTTTTATGCTTATCAGCTTCCTTAATAGGAATTTGCCAGTAACCTGAATTTAAGTCCAAGTCTGCAAAGTATTTAGCTTCTGACAGATATGACAATAAATCATCTATGCGCGGTAGCGGATAAGAATCAGTAATAACTTTCTTATTTAACGATCTATAATCAATACAAAAACGCCACGAATCGTCAGGCTTTTTAACTTAAACGACAGGAGACGCATAAGGAGAACGCGATTCGCGAATGATGCCATTCTGCATCATCTCGTCTACCTGTTCGCGAATTATCCGATGCTGCTCATGCGAAGCACGATACGGAGACTTATGGACTGGTGTATCATCAACAGTGTTGATTTCAACCTCCGAAATCGAACACGATCCTATTTGCGTCTTATCAAACGCAAACTGCTCTTCATATTCTGATAAGATTTTAACTAATTTTCCTTTATCATTTCTGGATATTTTATCAGAAATGTCTAGTGTATTCAAACCCCTATTTTTTGAAAATATTTCTCCTACATTCTCGCCCAATGCCGTCTCATTATTTAAAAAAAACAATTTGTCTTGTTTTGACAAGTACGGCAAATGGCATTGTTCTGACAAGTATGGCAAATGGTCATTCTCATCTGCACGCAAAAATGGTATACACAAATTATCTGGAAAAATTAATAGATTTTGCCCAAAATCTATCGAAGTCCTATGAATACTGAAAAAATCGCAACCAAGAATTACATCGGTTGTAATACTTTTTACAACAGCGAACGTATGTTCGAATAAATAATTTGACAAATAAAATTTTATTTTGAGTGAAAGAATAATGTCAAGTAATTTGCCATTCGCAACACGCAATACAGGCTTTTTATTATCTACGCTACTATTTACAATATTATTATGTACAAACTTATCCATATTTTTATAGTAAAAATCTTCCGACATGACCGAAAGACTGGCACCGCTATCCAATAATGCGGACGTGGTGATACCGCACATCTTCACTTCTACATAGGGCGTTGTAGTGGAACCTTGTCTGTCGTCGGTCGCTAGTGTGGTTCCCTGTCCTAGCGCCGCCGAGCATTTGGGTGCTCATTTCGCATGTCTTGAGAAGGTGGCTGTCTATTCCTTAAATTATACCGCTGTTGTGGTTGCGAAAATGGCGGCCTGCTTGTTCCTGCTTCATCACCAGCGCTTCTTCTAGCAGAGTATGAAGCTCCCGTGGGTTGTACATGGCGCTCCGGAACATGTGGAGTTCTTGACGACCATGGTGTAGAAAAGTTATCACTGATTTGACGGGGTGGATGTGTTAAACGCACATTCTGGGCACCGTCACCCCGCGAGTAAGTATGATTGAAGGAACCAGAGTTCCCTAATGTTTGTATCTTGACCGGCAACGCCAATTGTTTTGGTTGTAAATTCAAAATCTCGTTCTCTTGCAATGCTGCTTTTTTAAATGCAGTCAAGTCACTAAATACATGTGTTGCATATCGTGTTCTATTATTAAAAGTTAAAGATTTCAAAATTTGTTTTATTATCTTCTCATCTGATGTAATTCCAGCTTTTTTAGCCAACAATGACATTCGGTAGATGAAGTCTACTGTCTTTTCATCGTGATCTTGCCGATTTGAATAAAATTGAGCGGCGTAATCCGGATCTGAGGTGAATTCTTGTTTCAAAGCTTCTACTATATCTTCAAAAGTTGAAGTATCATCACTGATGGTGTGAAAATAACTGAGGGCAGGCCCCGATAAATAATTTGAAATTAAAATGGCCTTGGTATTGTCATTCCAGGAATTTAAAGCTGCTAATGCATTGTACTGCTTAATAAAAACATCAATATGAGAAGAAACGCCGTCAAACGTTTCCATGTTGGAATGTGTACCTATAGTGTATTTGTAGGTACTTATCTGTATACTATGCTTCTTGAGTTCCAGTCAATATCCAATATTATTCCAATTTTTCGTAGCGTATATCAGCGTATAGTAATATTCTTGTATTAGTAGTTGCAGCTGCACTTGACTGGACACGCTACCATGTGTCTATCCCTGAAAAGCACTGATTTTACTCGCGACAGTACCCGCGGTACTCGATACGGCGCCTCCACCAACTAACGTTTGGGGGAAACGTGAAAGAAAATAAAAGATTTTAATCTTTTTTTAAAGCTTTATATTCAAAGCATAAAAGTGATTTTAATGTTATGGGACAAGGTTCTGGGTGGTTTAAAGTATAGGAACGCTATAGTGTACGTTGATAATATATTAGTGTATGGTAGGGACTATGATGAGTTTTGCACCGCTTTGAAGAAGGTTCTTCAAAGACTAAAAGAGGCCAATATGACCCTGAAACCCAGTAAATGTCATTTTGCGTACGATCAAGTGTCGGTATTAGGTCATATTTTCGTGCTCGGACTGTGGGCACATAACATTAAAATCACTTTTATGCTTTGAATATAAAGCTTTCAAAAAAGATTAAAATCTTTTATTTTCTTTCACGTTTCCCCCAAACGTTAGTCAATGTATGCTCCTTTATTGTGTAAGTAATTCGTACCTATCTAAATATGGTATTTTTTTTAAAAAGACTAACGTCACTGTCAATCATATACAGCGATTTTTTTTCAATCTTTCTATATCTATGTGTTAAGGTGAATCTATACTGGCGAAAGGCGAAGTAATTAAGGAGGATCGATTTTATAACTTTTTAAGTTAATTACGAAAAATCTTGGTCTTCTTTTTAAGTTAATTACGAAAAGGCTTGTATTTTTTTATATATTTCTGTTGAAATTTTGAAAGAGATCTAAATATTTTTTAACTATCTTTACTGATTAACGAAGCGAAGCTCTTTTTCTATGGAACGTTGAATCGAATATACAAAGATCTATTGATTCGGTTTGAAAAAATATAAGAGTAATCGAATGGAAGTAACGACTCATTCAGTTCAGTAATCTTTTAGACTTCACTAGTTAATCTTTTTCTTGCTTGTCTTGGATCCTTCCTTTGCTTTGCTTTCGCTAAAAGAAGGGAATTTATGATCGGCAAGACAATATTTAACGTCCGTAATTTTAGTTTTTGATATATGTTTCTTTAGTAAATAATCAAAGTGAAAAAAAAATTAAAAAACTGGATGCGTGAAACAATGTGAAAAGTGAATTATACCTATAAAATCTGCATTTATTTGTACGTGGTTGATTGTCTTGAATGTGGCTTCAAAGTTAAAAACATTGATTGTGTGATTCTGATCTCAGTTTTCGTCAATCATATTGTTGTTATTGATAAATTGCGTATATTGGAGACCAAAATTGGATGTACCTCAAGAGACTCATTCGTGTTGCTATTTGCCTTTGTAAGTAAGTTGTGTATCTAGTCCTAATTTTTTGTTTGTCGTACCTGTAGCTTAATTATGTTTAGACAAATCCCAGACACATAAAATGTATTATTTTGTAGCATGGTTCTATGGATAATCTTCATGTAATGTTTCACCCACTTAGTCATTTATGTGGAGTGTGTTTTTACACATTCATACAGTTTATCTTGTTGATGTATTTTTAGAATCGTGTGCTCTATTGACGCTGATGTCTTTGTAAATGTTTTTAGCCAAGAGAAATGATACATTAAAGGACAGCATTTGGTGTTTAAAATATTTAATGAATCCGGAGAATAAGAATTTGAAGATCTATCAAAGAAGTTTTTTGAGATTTTAATACTCATCTGATTTTATGGTAAGTAATTTTATATACTCCTCTTCCATAAGAAAATGATTAAGTTAAATTACATTTTTCTTTATGCCTTTATTCTATTTCTTTTTATCTTATTACCTGCTAGATAACAAATTCTTAACATGCTAAGTCTTACTTTCAAAACATTAACATGATATATATTTATTTCTAGCAAATATTAAAAAAGACTTAAAAACCTTAATAATTCTGTAATAAATAAAATTTAACAGATTATCCACAAAAGTGGGTAGGGATGAGTTCTCTTTTAAGTAACTGCCATTTTACTACATAATACTGCATTTGCAACTTGCAGTTTCAACCACTGTTAAATGACTCAACATTATTTTAGCACAGAAAAAGAATTGTTGCTGTTGTTTTTCAAGATTATAACCTCTCCATATGCCAAAGTTTATTGTTATCCCTAGAGCGTTTTTTATTGCTTACTTATTTTTAAACATTTTTAACATTAGTAGGGTTTTTATACACCATAAGACAGTTACAGAAAGAAATGACCATATTGTTAGTAACAGCTTTATAAGGCTTTGTTTATTGATAAATAATTTAACCATTTAAAAAATTCCTAAACCCCAAGACTTTGAACTTATATTTGTAGTATTTTTTTTATACTGAGCGGCATTTTATCCTTAATGAAGTGTTTCTAATACTAAAAGATTTTTAAAAAAATGAGCTAGGTATAAAAGGCTTACATTATTAAAAAAAGAAAAATTTTTAGAAACACTATTCAACATTTTACTGATCCTAATTCTGTAGGTCGTAACCAATTATTACGTTACCAACTTACTGAGATCGCTAATTTTTGACTTGAACCTACATTAGTTCTGTTCAAGTACCTTTGTTTACAGGGTTTTGTAAAAATGTAACCATCATACATATGGTGTCTTTCTCAATAAAATTAATGAAGAAGTAATAAAAATTAAAGATGGTTTAAGAACCAAACATTTTAAAGTTTAAAAATAATAATTGTAAACATGTTTCAAGTATCTACAATCAATGAAACCAATTTCAAAGGTATTTTTTTTGCGGAATAAAAATTAAAACTTCAGTGTGCATCATATCGCTATCATAGGTTTCCTCGACTTCGTCTGCGCTTAAAGTGATTTTCCCGTGGGAATTAGACTTATTCCCGCGGTAAAGAGTATCCCATTTTTATCCCCGGCTGTTGAAAATTCATTATAATCGGTACAGCCGTTTCGACGTGAAAGCGGAAAATACAGACAGACTGACAGACATAAACATTTTCTCAATTACTTATTTTAGTATATACGTAAGCCCCTGACTGATATCAAAGCGTCATGTCACCCTCTTGTGTCAATCCTATCTTCGAATCCAACCAAGTCCGAGTCCGATTCGCATATAGGATTGTTATGAACTATTTTTATTGTTTTCTACATTTTCTATAGTAGTTTTTACTTTTTCAAAATCTATTCAAAGGATCATAGATGCGAGTTTCAAAGAAAAAGTTTTAGCTATCTATTATGCGCAATACAAGAGTTTTAATATAAACGTTAAGACGAAACCGATTGGACAGGTTCAACCTGCAGGGAAAGTACCTATTCCGATGACCACGGCTTAAAGGAAGGCATTCTCTGACTTTTAACTTTTTAACCAGGGACCACAATCATCAAACCGATCAACATTACTTCTATGGTTTGCCCAAAGCCAAAAATACATATTAAAGAGCATTTTATTTCCCGATGAAAACTATTATCTAAGAGCAAAATCGTAATGGCAACCCTTTGAATTTTTATACCATCGGTCGAGCGTATTCATTTCGGTATATCTCGCCATTAAGAAGTCCCAAAAGCACAAAAATCAGGATGTTAACTACTTGCTGATTTTGTTGCTTAATTTAGATGACACTTCCATTCATACTAAACATATTTTAAAGAGAAGCATTTGTATTTTTTTCCGTAACCATGCATTGAATAAAAAAATCAATATTTTAATCAGGAAGTACAAAGGCTATTGTTTACATCAATACTTTGTGCCACGAAAATGTTTCTCCTATATTCATAATCGCAATATCTTCTCTGTTTTTTTTCTATCTTATTTGATAGCTTTTATAACTGACAAGAGACAGGGATTCACTAGGAATTAGAGATGGGCCGAGTACTCGGTTTATACTCGGTACTCGGCGTACTCGGCGGGTTTTTTGGTACTCGGTACTCGGCCGAGTAACTCGGTATACTAATGCCGAGTACCGAGTACCAAAAAAGTAATATACTTTGTTTAAAGAAAGCAATATATTTAGGTAGATATAATTGAAACAACAGTGTTAATCAAAACGTACTGATTGAGGAAATCTTTGACATCCTCAAGTAATAGAATCAAAATTATGCTAATGCATGAGTACTGAGACAAAGTTAAAGGAACAGTAATAAAAATAATCAATATTTAAAATTTAATAAATGTAAATTATGATGCCTTGTTTGGTGCCCTGTCCACCATTTGCCAACAAATTTTCTTCTAAATATACTTGCGTTCGTTTGTACTTGTTAACGTGTGCGAAATTGGGAATTTGATAGAACAAAAAAAAAAATTGAACCGAGTAATACTCGGTACTCGGTACTCGGCAAAAGTGTTACTCGGCGCATCTCTACTAGGAATCTAATGTAAGTTTTTGGGGCAATTACCAATTATACCAGGGGCAATTAAAATTAACAAGCGGGTTATTGGGCTGGTTTTCAATAGTCAGTTAAATTTTACCTGACAGAAAATCTGTATGTTTGCGTTGCACGTTGAATATAAATATTTGACATGTGTATGAAGCGACAATGAAAACATACCACTGTTCAGTTAGATAGCATTTATCTGACAATTGAAAAATCAGCCCTTAGTTTTTAGTTTTTTCCATCGAGGTAAATTAACGCAATTATGTCAATTTAATTACACATACTCTAGAAGCTCATAACGTAAATTCTTTAGACTTCGAGGGAATAAAAGTTTTAAGTGTTAAAATAATAAATTTAGGTGAGCGACCGCACTGTACCTACTTTTAAAAAAAAAAATAGAATAACTATTTTAAGAAACACTATTCAAATTTTACTGATCCTAAGTCTTTTCTGTAGCTACCAAACCAATTATTATGTTACCTAATAAGCGCTTCGCCGGGTGCTGCCACACCACGCTCGCTACGCTCGCTCGGCTCGCGCATGTGGGGCAAATGTCAACCTATCACGCTCGTTGCTGCGCTCGTCGCTAATCTATCCTAGCTATTGCATAATAGTCGAAACATAACCGTTGAGAAAATGTAGGAAAAAAAAATATAAGTGCAATAGATGGCTATTGCTACTGACATTATGAAGTTGAATGATTCGGAACTATGAAATTAATCAGTAGTTTAAATAAAAAAAAAAAATCATAAGATCTCATATGGAATATCAGTAACCAATAATCATTTATTAAGCAGCTTACAAAAATTTGCTAAAAGAGAACTTTTAGTAGATCGTAATACAAAACCTCAATTGGAAAAATTAATGTAGTCGCACGGATAGTATTTTAATACCTGAAATGGATTAATCAAAACCCTTTTTTGTGAGCTCGTCCTGGATATTATTATCAATCAATTTTCGTCGTTAGTTTAGTAAATTTGTCGCTTACTCAAATTCATACCGCTCATGTTATGTCATCATCAGTCGTTATTTTATTTTTTATTCGCTCGTTTTGTAATTCCCCATTTTAAATTACATTATTTATTGCTAGCTTACGCCCTCCGATTTCTTTATACATATTCATATATAAACTCAACAGGTACACCGGTACAGTCAAAGAAATTTTATAAAAGCTCACTCATCTACTGACTAATTATGTTATCCTGTCAGCTAAAAACAAATTATAGTATTTATTTATTCCTGAAGAAGATTAATTTAGCGGTGGTTATGGTTCTTTATTTGCCAGGCAAAATAATTTAAATCCCAAAATCTAAAAAGTCATGTAGCCGTGGGTGTGGCTGAACTGAAAACTGGGCGAAAAGCGTGTGTATTATTTAATAATTTATATTTAAGGTACCGACTTGTCGGTATCTGACTTGTAGTTACCGAATAATATCGGAATTGGAATGTTAATGTCATAAACGAAAGTAGGTAATGTTAGCCTGTCGATGGCGAATAGTGAGGTCGATTTTTATAGTGTTATGGTGTGGGCGCGGCTAGGAGTGGCAGACAAACACCAGGCCGACGAGATCGATAGCACCGTGGACTATTCCGCTTTCAAGTCGCCTTTTTTTCATAACAAAATAATATCGCCACAGATCTTATTCTATTTTGTATAGTGCGTTTCAAAATATTTCCAGAAGCCCTTTTCCTGTTGACTTGAAAATAATTTCCATCTATCAATGAAGCCAACATTCGACTGTATTCCAATATAGCATGTTTCATTCATAAGACTCACATAAATTGCCCATGTAATGTTTACGTATCAATGTTTCAAAACAGTATATAATGCATTTATTCATCTATTAAGTACTTATTTTAAGTTATTTTGTAGATAAGTCCACGATAATAAGACGAAGTGTTGCGTATATTATTTTTGGCGTATTTCTGCGCATCACGCCTGTTTTGACTACATACAATTGTGATTGCGCGAAATGTAATCACATCCACATTACCTTTTTATTAGTTAAGTTCTAAAAATAGCTTGAGAGTGCGTTATCGCTTACTTTATCTCAAGGCGAGATCGTTCTGAACTCCCCTGCGGCCGGCGCGCGGTGTGAACGCCTCGCGCCGGAGTGCCAACTCGCTCCCGGGACCAACATTCAATGATCCCGTGCTCCCATTTTCGGCTGCTGATTTGGTTGATGCTAACAAACCTCTTATCGCCCCTAACCGGTTTACAATTCGTCTTCTAAGTATTGTCTTGCATTCAGATATAGGTAACTTTATTGCGCACGTGCTATCATTTATGCCATCTGTTATTCGTCGAGTCGCCTTGAGCATACCTACAGTTATGTGTGCAGCAGTCTGGTATGGACTCGGGTATTTGTCAAAACAGCGGCACGTCAATTGGCCTAATCGGTCTCCGGCGGTGCGGCAATTACTTACTTGACAGTATGGAAGCAATTCCTACATTTGAGGGCGGAAAACGTATTGCAGGAAGACTTCCCTTTGTTTTGTCTCAGAAATAGATACTTAACATCTTTTGGATTTGACCTTATTTGACATATTGTATACAATGTTACATACTGCGCACTATTTTAAATATTCTTTTTGTTTTCGATTAAACCATGAAAATCACATCACGAGATATGAATCATAATTTGTAGAGGATACAAGAATGCCAAACATTGTTTTATCGCCCACTAACTTTGTACAAATAAATGCTACAGCTTTTATAATAAACGTAAATTATACTTTACGTATCAGCTGGTAGTTGCATCGAGCGCTGTTAAACAGCTAGGTGCAGGTTTTCAAGTGAATTCCATTAGTTTACTTACTTTATTATATCACGCGGCTCTGATTAACTTATCTTGTATACGTTTAATGTTGTTCTGCGTTCAAGCTCTTTTATGAACTCGTCGCAATATAAATTAGAATATTCTCTGTGATCAACTAACAGTATCGATTCTAGTTTATAAACTAGTAGGCCCTCCGTTTAGAATTCCTTCGTTTTAATGATACGAAATCATGTACCTAGATTCAATATTGATTTCTTCGATTGTGTAAGTGTGCCTGATTTAGTTTCTAATTATGTATGTATATATATTTTGCTATTTGTCCCAAAAGTTGATGACAAAAGATTTAGGACGAAGTAGGCTCTCTATCTGATAGTCGCGTCGTAATGTTTGTGACTGAGTGTGTGATTTGTTGTAGCGGGGGGCGGTGGCGGAGTGAAGGCGGGGCGGCATGAGAGGCGGCGGGGGCGCGCGGCCGTGGCTGCTGCTGCTGCTGCTGCTGGCCGGCCGCTCACTCGCCCTGCAGAAGGACTACTCCCTCACTATCGGCTACCTGCCCTCTATCAAGGGTTTAGTCCGCGACCGACAGGGACTCGCCATCTCCGGAGCACTATCGCTCGCCCTCTTCGAGGTAAAATAAAACGCTAACCTAAATTTTTTGTTTCTCTAACAATATCAGTATTTAATGCAACTGGAACACACGGAGATACGACTCCAGCTGTACGCCCACGTGTTCGAATCGAAAAATTATTTTTAAACTTGGAAATAGTTAAACAGCGATAATCATTGTTTGGTCAACACGAATTCATATCTACGCTTCCGTAGTTAAATTTAGTTTGAAGGTAATAGTTACGGTTGTAGTTTGTGTATTCTTTTAGACGACCGTCGCTATATTTTAGGTACCATGTCAAGTTTAGATTAAGGTAAATCGTTTATGCAAACACAGCCAAACATTGACTTAACCGGGTTACCTCTCATGATTGGAAAGCCATGTTTAAGTTGTTATCTCTCTGCATTTTATTTTCACTTTTTGTGTAACTTCGTAAAACTAGGTACATCGACGACTGTCGTATCTACAACTCAATGTATGAACAGGTAAATATTTGGTAACTCCATTATGAAATTTACGCGTCGTTACAAAAGCCTTTAACCCTAGTTGCAGTGTCGATAACATGTAAGTATTGGCGATCGATCACACTCGTTATCTGTGGTGCAGATAAACAACAGCAAGGACATCCTGCCCGACGTGAAGCTGATGCTGGAATGGAACGACACGCGCTGCGACACGGTGATGGCCACCAAGCTGGTGACGGACATGACGTGCGCGGGAGTGGTGGCGTTCTTCGGGCCCGAGGGCCGCTGCCACACCGAGGCCGTGGTAGCGCAGTCGCAGAACCTGCCCATGATCACCTACGTGAGTTGCCCACGCATTAGACACTGTTGGAAGCGCTACCAGTTCTAACCAGTTTAAGCCAAATACGGAGATATGCATATTTGTGACGCTATCTATGTTCTTAAATAAGGATAATTTGTGACCTGACATTCCCTTTAAATTACATAAATTAAGGTCCATTATATGTTCATTAAATTTTATTACAATTACAAAATGGATAACATATTCCTACATTCAATTTATGTACAACCACTGATACGCTCGGGCTTTGCACTTAAGCAATTTTTTATGACATGACCGCAGAGCAAACATTTTCCTCTTTATTTTTCATATTAACTTTCTCGAAAAAATATCTTCATGTTAGTGAAAACCGCATCAAAATCCGTTTCGTGGATTGTCGAAATTAGCGGGTATACATAGAAACAGACGCGGGTAGTGACTTTGTAATAATTTTCATCCGTGGATCACGTTTCACGTAATCTCAAACACCATCTGAGATAGTGACGTCTTCGTAAAAATAAATACTGTACGTATTTTATTTGTAAGTTTATAAACACTGATGTCACAGTAGATCACGTGGCCAAATAATGCGTTTTTAAGCGTTGCTCAAAATTTGTTCTGTAATCTCTGTGTAGTTAAGATATTATTAAGCAAAATCTCTATTTGCCTTTGGACTCCTTGAAATATTGTTTTCGAAAAAGTTCATACATATATTTTTTTTTACATTGCAGAATACAATATTATTAGATGACACTGTATGAAAACAGGTTGTTTGAGTATGACATGGAGTAATTAAATAACATTTGAATAGACAAAGCTGCTGGTTTAAAAGTGTAAAATAATATGTCTACACTCCTTATCAAAGGAAGCGATCAATTACAATCGCTTTAAAATGCTTTTAACGTTACATTATATCATCCGTTGTAGATCTAAATAGTAAGGGAGCCCACGATGCTAAATCTGCATTTACTCGAGCGTCATAGATACTATTGTGTAGCAAAACTTAGATGACAAAAATAATGAATCATCGGCGGGGGAAACGGCTATAGATTTTCAAAAATGTAAAAAAAAACCTTTTGCATTGACATACTCGGGCGTGACAGATATTTATATCATCCATGACCTACGTATTTTTAAATCACGTACGTTTGTTAATCTGATAGTTTCCATGACGAAAATGGTCGTACGTAAGGGTTAGAAATGAAAAAAAAAAAACGCCTATATTAGAATGTGCAAAAAAAAATCGTCATTTTGAAATACTCCAGCGCGTCAGATTAAGATATGTGTGGTTCATCTTTATGCCCTAGCCGTACTGTTAATCTGACGATTATCTGGAGGGATACCTAATCTGTCAATAAAATCGAACTGAATTATTTGAAGTTATTGAATTGGGCGGCCATTAGGGTTCATATTTGGTGGAAGTGCTTAAGGGCCCTTAGTAACTGAAAACGGCAGAATTAGCCGTTTTCTATTAGCTGTTACTTACAAAATATATGATATTTCGCACTGATATTTCAAATGTATAATAAAGAACGTATGTGTGATGGGAGGACTGTTTTAAAAACACGATTGGAATAATTTTGCTCGATAGAAAAAAATCCTGAAGTCACCCCTAAAATTTCATATAAATGCACATTAAGACGGTGTTTTACAATAATAAGTCTTATAAAATCGCAAACTGATAGATTTTTACCTTTTCTATTTCGTGACTGTTTAAGATTTCTGAGAAATTTAAAATTTTATTAACATTTTGATAATAAATGTGTTTGGCGCTTACGCCACTTAATTTCAAGGCCGTTGATTCTATAGGAACCGCGTTCCCCGACCCCCCCGCCTAAGGCGCAGAATCGTAGCGAAATCTGAATTTTCGATGACCGCCTAACCCCCCCTAACCGGGTATAAGGTATCCCTCAGTATGTTAATCTGCGCGCTTGAGTAAATCTAGAAATCCCCTCTTGGGCTCCCCTACTTAAAGTAATCTTTACGATATTACTGTCTATTAAATCTGTAACAGTGTTTTATTCAGTAAGGCATAACATCTGAGTAATGTTTCTGATAAATGATAATTAACAAATTGTTATTTATATTTTATTGGTCTTAAATGTAGTTATAGAATAAACGTTGTTGTTATTGCAGAAATGTGCGGACTACAAAGTAAACTCTCCGTCAAACTTTGCTCGGCTCGAGCCGCCAGAGAAGCAAGCGACCAAGTCGGTGATATCTCTCCTGCGTTACTATAAATGGTTCAAATTCTCCATCCTTGCGGAAGACCCATGGTCTACGGTAGCACTGACTCTAGAACTACACGCGAAGCAACATAACATGACAGTGAATCATCTAAGAACTGTGATCGATTACTTCAAATGCTGTGAAAGCAAACACGCGTGCTGTTCCCCTGGATACTGGTACCAACTTATACAGGATACAAAAAATCTGACGCGTAGTGAGTATAGTCTATTTACTTTAAATACTGGCTTATCGTTGTGTGCAATATTTTGCCATTTTGTTATAAATAAACACACAGGAAAATATGTTATCGGCTTAGAGTATGTATGTTTAAAAATACAAACAATTAGGTACTTAATCCCCACTAATATTATAAATGCGAAAGTAACTCTGTCTGTCTGTTACGCTTCCACGCCTAAGCACTAAATCGATTTTGATGAAATTTGGTATGAAGATAGAACTGAACTTGGGAAAGGACATAGGGTACTTTTTACCGCGGGAAAACTTCTCATTCACACGGGAAATCGACTTTCACGCGAACGGAGTGGTTTTAATATAATTGGTTTGAAACGTGTGTATTTGTTTTCAGTTTACGTGTACCTGGGATCAACGGCGGGTCTGGTGGAGTTAATGACGGCGATGGATGCCCAGCAGCTGTTCGCTAAGGGCGAGTACATGGTCATACATGTAGACATGATGACGTTCTCGCCTAAAGAATCTGACAAATATCTGATAAGTAAGTTTTCTTTAGTGATATTTACCATGTGGCTCAGTTTTGTATAATCAAAATAATTATATAAATTTTCGACTTTGGTCATAAAGTCGTTTTAAGACACTCTTTATATTAAATATATCTTATTTGTTGTTAGAAGCGGAAGAGCGACCCCATCACGTGTGTCCGAACACGACTGAGTTTGAATCTCGAGCCCGCTCGTTGCTGGTCGTGGTGTCTTCAGAACCCGAAGGCAGCTACGAGGAGTTCACGAAGAAAGTGCAACAATACAACAATCTAGACCCCTTCAAATTCCCCTTTCCCAATGTATTCGCCAATAAATTTAATAAGGTACGATAATCACTTCAGTTTGGTAACTGACATCATACATTTTATTAACGTTTTTTTGACACACGTATTGTACAATAATTTATGATTTCAGTTTGTTTCGATATACGCGGCCTACCTGTATGATTCCGTGAAACTCTACGCCACTGCACTAGACAAACTTATAAGGGACGAAACTAGAAACGAGACTCTAACAAAAGCGAAGTTGCTCTCCATTGCAAGAAATGGCAGTCGGATTATAGCTGAGATGGTAGACAACACTATGAGGACTCCGTTTAAAAGTAAGTTTGAAAAGTCTATACATTTTTTATCCTGCATAGAATTGAAAATTTATTTATTCAATCTTCAGCTTTGCCTGGATGTACGATTAAAAGTTCCATAAAAAAAACTTTATTTGGTTCAGTCATTAACAGTAATTAGTTGTTAAATTTGTTGCATATTCCACCATTAGTAACCGATCATAAAATATAAAATGTGATGACGTGCTCTTTAATGTTTAAAGTATCTCTATAACTACTGTTAGTAAAAAAATGGCGTTTATCACTGAATAGTAAAGCCGCTATTCGCATTTGTTTATATATTCATGTAACCTTAGACTTCTGGAATAACATTTAGAAAAACGTTGTTAATCGTCTTTTACGTATTATAAAATAAAGTATATTAAACATAAACTTAAACCGTTTTCGAAAATAAGCTAAGTTTGTATGTTTGTTTAAGAGGCCTTACGTTTTTTCGAGACGGGTCAAAATAGGTATTTGACTCGCACCCACACAAACGCAGCAGCACTCGGACGCGTGTGTGCATTGCGTAATTCGGAGCCGTCGTTGTCTAGTACGATTTAACGGTTTTGATCTTTTGATAGTTTGGATACTTTTTGTCTTTAAATGAAATAATATTGGGAAAATAAAACATAGCATTGATTAATTAATTTATAACGTGTAACAAACATAAAAAAAACCTAAAAAAATGACATAATTACAATTCACATATTATTATCTTCTTCTTCGTCAACTTTTCGTTTTTTAATCATTTCCCTTTTCTTGATTGCTTCTAAAATGTATTCGGGCTCTTTTATTTCCATTTGCCGGTCTAATCTCGAATCGATAGTTTCAGGTCGAGAGAAAACAGTCGAAGTAGATTTTTTTCAGTTTATTTTCCATGACGTTACATAACTCCTTATCTTTCTCTATTATTTCGATTTTCATACTTACTTGAATACTGTTTGTGTTGGTGGCATTTTCTGGTAGCTTATCCGTATGATTATTTTTAACCTTTTAATATCTCTTGCATGATTAAGAAATTCAAGATTTGCCCTTTTTTCTTTTTCAACTTGAATTCTGTTCTTTTATTGCCCATTCTTATTCTGATTTGATACCTACAAGCATAAAACTTCAATGAAGTAAAAAGCATAAACTAAATACATACAATATAATAAATAATTGCACACGCTAATTAATATTTATTTTGAATACAATACAATTATCTTAATTTTCTGACAATCATAGTTCAGTTACATGCATTAATTAATTGTTACTTTGCTCACCCAAGTATCAAACAACGTTAGGCCGCATATAACTTAAAAGCACGCCGGAATGCATAACAGGCGCGCGGGAAACGATGCGATACGTCCTCTCTCCTGAAGGCCTCGGCCGGGACTGATTTCACGCGGCTCATGCGCATGGTAATAAGGAGCTCATGAAAGTATTTGTTAAAAAATATAATGACTTTAATTCAATATTTTTATTTTCAATTTAGATTGTCCATATTTTAATGTATAATATATATTAAAATCATTGTTTATGGAATATCTGTAATATGTCAAACATCGCGATGAAGTTGAACGATTATTAACATATTTCGACCGTTTTATTCAATTATTTTAGTTATGAAACAATAAATATTTGTATATTTTTCTCTATCACTTCAATGGAACACTGTATGAAGAATTTAATAGATATTTTTATTTGAATTCAAGTTTATCACTTTAGTACCTATCGAACGGCATAGAAGACCATAATTTTTAAACTGCGAAAAGGGTACGTGAAAAAACAGTTAATACACAAAATAAAAGAAAATAACCTGATTTTTTCTCTGTCACTTCATTAGATGAATAAATTTCCTATACTTAAGGCTAATATTTACTTGAACAAATTTAACCATTCTCTCGTAATTGAACGTCGAAAAGTATGAAAAATCACGATAACTGCGTTTCGGTGGAGAAAAAAACGTAAGGCCTCTTAACAGTTTCGTGCAAATAAAAACTTTACAAAATAACATACTAGCTTATATTAAATTGTTAAGTGTACTTGAATTTGTAAATCGTTAGTTAACGAATTAATAATTTTCGCCTAAAATATAATAAAATCCGTTCCATGGTTTAGAATGAGTCAGTGGACAAACATACAAATAGACACGCATATATTACAAGTATATTACATAGTATAAAGCAGAATGTATACTATGTAATATACTGATAATGATGGTGATGATAATGATGATAATGATAATGATACTCTGCAGGTATATCGGGCATGACGATCCGGCTGGACGAGTTCGGCGACTCGGAGGGCAACTTCTCGGTGCTGGCGTACAAGCCCGTGCCCGCCGACTGGGACCCCGACGAGATGCCCTGCAACTACTCCATGGTGCCCATGGGGCACTTCCAGCACAGCACCCGCCGGTACCCGGTGAGGATGATACACTTGATGACAGATGAGATGGGGGAATGAATGCCCTCATTCATTCCCCCATCTCAATTCCTAATGACCCACCAATTACAACGGTGTAGGGTCATTAGGAATAGGACAGTGGGTAGTGACTATTTTTAATATCATAAGTATGTTGTTTTTTTATTTTAACCTTTTTTAGGACTTTGCCAAAAGCAAGTGTAGCTTCGTACTATAATGGATATAAAATTCGACTTAATGTCAAAATGGAACATAGAAATCTACAAAAGTGGCCACCACTAACTAAGCTGTTACCTTCCGTTACAGGATTACAAAACTCTATCGGGCATGTCCGTCTCGTGGGTGTCTGGTCTTAAACCCGAGGACGAGCCTTCCTGCGGTTTCCGCAACGAGAAATGTCCCAAAGACGACTCCCAAATAACATCGTTAGTAGTGGCTGGAACATTGGCCGTGACTCTGTTCTGTGCGCTGGTGGTGACCGTCAGCATCTACCGGAAGTGGAAGATCGAGCAGGAGATCGAGGGCCTGCTGTGGAAGATCAACCCGGCCGATATCGACGGGTATATGGGGTACGGACTCGTCTGGTCGCCTAGTAAGGTAAGATTGTGGCCCCGATGATGTGAACTTTTTAAACCAAACTAAAAAAAATGTCAGCACTTTCTCATCTATACTAATATTATAAAGCTGAAGAGTTTGTTTGTTTGTTTGTTTGTTTGTTTGTTTGTTTGTTTGTTTGTTTGTTTGTTTGTTTGTTTGTTTGAACGCGCTAATCTCAGGAACTACTGGTTCGAATTTAAAAATTCTTTTTGTGTTGAATAAACCATTAATCGAGGCAGGCTTTAGGCTATATAACAACACGTTGCAACTATAAGGAGCGAAGGAATAATGGAAAATGTGAAAAAAAAGGGGAAAATTATTCATCCTTGAGGGCTTCCGTTGCGTGCGCTGCCAAAACGGTTCTAGAAACCAAAAATATATGTATGAAAGAATTAAGGGAACTTTTTACCGCGGGAAAACTGCGCATTCCCACGGGAAACCGACTTCTACGCGAACGGAGTCGCGCGCGGCCTCTAGTACTTAATAATAAGGAAAAACAGGCACATTTTTCAAAAAATATGTCCAAATCGTTATTGCATTGACCAAAATGCATCGAGGGCAAGTCTAAACTTCCTTGCTGAAGTGCTAGCAATTTAATCCCTGTTAATATTTATTTTGACCATATAATTTCATGAAAAAAAGTCTTTCATATGTATGATTGTTACAGATTAGTTTAGTTAGTGGCTGTTCTGGTGAAAGCCGATGTTGCACACAAATATTTGCAACCACTGCCAAATACAAGGGGAATGTCGTCCGGATTAAAGAATTAAAGTTCTCAAAGAAAAAGGTATCATTCGATTGCATTTTTGATGTTTAATTTTCTACTTTATGGGTATGTTAATATGGTTGTTTTTCGCAGGACATATCCCGAGAGATAATGAAGGAGATGCGTTTGCTGCGAGAGCTCCGGCATGATAATTTAAACTCGTTCGTTGGCGCCGTCGTGGAGCCGCTAAGAGTTCTACTTATTACTGATTATTGTGCGAAAGGGAGCTTGTATGTAAGTATTCACTTCTTAAGTTGGATAATTATATCAGAAATATATTCATTGGAACGCACAACGCTATTCTAACTTGCAATTGCAAGATCTCGTGGTTTAAATAACAATGTTAATCCTTCCTTAAGTAGTTTGCTATCTGATTTTTGATGTGCATATTAACTGTATTAGTACTTATATGCAGAAATGTATAATATAATATAATGGTATAATAAACTTCAAGACAATAATCTTTTTTCTGTTTTTTACAGGATATAATTGAAAATGAAGATATAAAACTTGACAAGATGTTTATATCCTCGTTAATGCATGATCTCATTAAGGTAATAAAATAAACTTTTTATATTTCAACTTATTTCTTATTTAAAGTCTAATTGGTGTCTTTATGTTCCAGGGTATGATATTTATTCATACTTCGCCATTAAATTATCACGGGAATTTGAAATCCTCAAATTGTGTAGTCACATCCAGGTGGATGCTTCAGGTATGATATCAATGTAATTATAATTTAACATTCATTATCTTATTGCTTGTTTACAATTATGTTGCATTGATGACTAATTTTGTTGTAGTTAGCAGATTTCGGTCTTCATGAGTTAAGATATTGCGCAGAAAATGACTACATGGGAGAGCATCAATATTACAGAGGTAACAATATTTTTATGTTTGAAAATAACACAAAAATGTGTGGTTTGTTTGGTCTTTACATTGTATATCTTGTATTTCGATATGTAAAGATTATAGTGGCACTTAATCCACATCTTAAAATTTACTCCAATTTAAGTTCAAGATTCATTTTTTTGTTTGTTAAAAATCCCCTGGAATTATTTACATAAACATTTTGCTATATTGAATATCGTGTCTGTATCTTAGTTTGTTAGCTGACGCTTTTTAAATCACGAATTTTTTGAATTGTTATGATCATATCGTCCAACATTGTAGCGGGCCTTACTAGATTTTCTATAAGACTGGTTTGGTTTACGAGTTTCTGTATTATGTAGGCTTGCTGTGGAAGTCCCCCGAGTTACTCCGCGAGGCGGAGGAGTCGGGTGTGTGCGCGGGGGGGGTCGCAGAAGGGGGACGTGTACGCCTTCGGGATCATTCTGTACGAGATCATCGCGCGGCGGGGGCCCTTCGGAACCACCACGCTAGAACCTAAAGGTACTGGGAACTTACAGTTTAAGCTTTTATTTCAGCGAGGCACTGTTTAAAAAGTTGTGGGTTTAGTATAAAAAAATTACTTTAGGAACATAGATTTATTTATTTCTTCGCTTCGTTCCTAAAAGATGGAGCACTGCCTGTAAACAATAGCTCTGTTTTGGCGGCACATTTTTATTTTCGTGGCAGCTCGTGTATCAAAAAATGCCATGTTCCCGGAGTTAGCACTCAGGTACAAATATAGATGTCGCTTAAGTATTAACCTATTAATTACTCATTACTTTTACTGAGTAACAAATAATACGTTAAAATTTACAAGTTAGACAAAAAGGAAAACACATAGCTGCAGAAATGTTATTTTTAATCGTTTTTGCAAAAAAAGGGATAAGCCTCAAAACCTTGAGACGACATCTAGGGCTGACCCCTGCAAGTTTTATACCTCATTGACTACTCTACTACTCTATATAGTTATTGTTTTTGTTATGACAAATATTGTGTCACATAATTACATGGGTGTAGCACTTCTGGGGCCCCTAAAATTAATACATATTTATCCAAAGCTTAATAATTAATGTTTATTTGGTATTTATTTCTTTAAAAGATTAACTTTTTTAGCCCAAATTTAAAATACAGTTGGTTTTCATTCTTAATATTAAACAATTTTGAAACATTGAATGTATTTAAATGCAAAGTGTAAAGATAAACAAGTAAATACACAGTAAGCAAAATTTTCAAAGAGTCTGTATCAAATCGTTCTTCTGAAACTAAAGCTAATTCTTTGAAATTGACATCACATACAAATGAGGTGTATTCCCTGTAAAATACGTAAATTTCCACACAATGTAGCATGTGACTAATATGTGACTATTGAGGAAAATGACCATGCAATTTATCTTCACAATACAGCTGTATAGAGCACACGCTATATTTAAATTCTAAATTTAGACTGCTTTTATTGTATAATATGTAATTTTTGATTCCATTATCTCAGTGCTATTTTAGGATTCAATATTGTTAAACCAACAGATATATTTTCCCTTTCGCTATTCTATTTGGTATTCCTTAAAGTTTTTCCCTAATCAATCAGACGGACCTTTACACTCTAGCTCGTACTTTGTGCACTAACTAGTCTTTTAATCATGGGTAACCAGTTAGCACGTGGGTTCATTTTTCGTGTTTTCCGGGGTATGACAAAACCTCAAACAGTTTTATATTGTGACGTGTGTAAATTGGTGTGTGTAGATATAGTGGAGCGTGTGAGAAGGCCCAAGTTGCATGGTGAGGAGGTGTTTCGGCCGGATTTGAGTCAGTTGGCGGGCGAGGAGGAGTTCCTGGTAGCGTGTATGAAGGACTGCTGGGCGGAGGACCCCAGCTTGCGGCCTGACTTCCCCACGATAAGACGCCAGTTGAAAAAATTAAAAACTAGCAAGTGAGTGCGCGTTATTTTTACATATGTCATTTGTTTATCTTTTTACATTGTAATTTTGCTATGATAAGATGGGGTAGAGATATGATGGGAAAATAAAAAAGACACTTTGAAACGTTGTGCTTTTGAAAAAAACCTTTGATGGGTGTTGTTGGGTAAATTAGTTTTGTAACTTAAATCTTTATGGCTGTTGGTTGATGCCGATTTTAACCATTTTTTTTGTTTGCCATAAATACGTATTATGTGGTTTGAACAATTAAAGAAATTGTTACTTTACTACCAGGTCAAGAAACATAATGGACCAAATGATGGACATGATGGAGAAGTACGCAAACAATTTAGAAGAACTAGTCAACGAACGAACGAGGCTACTTATTGAAGAGAAACAGAAAACTGAAGACTTATTACACAGAATGCTACCAAAGTAAGTATTATTCAAACTATTTAAATTCTAATGCAAACTGGATACATTTTACATTCAAAAACATAAAAGCCATGACCACAACATCAAGTTTTTTTATAACTTGTCAATGTCGATGTGTATGTTTGTAACCTTGCTTTTCTACTAATCTGTCTCCCAAATATGAATAAACCAGTGTTGTAGTCCTACTCATTTCTGTCTTTAAATGTATGAGGTGTTTCAATCTGTCCGTAAGTATTGGTATGTGTATGAGACTAATGCAGGTGTCCTGGTCGCAATTTACATGTTCACTTTACGAAGACGCAAATACAACAAGATGTTCCTGGCTGGCCACTCTCTTATGCACACTGCTTTACATTTCAGTCCCTCTTAAAATTGAATAAATATTCCTAATCTAAGTGTTTCCTTTGTCAGTTTGTTTTGAGAACCCAATTCTTAATAGAAAAAAGTGAAATTTTCCTATTTCCTAGTTAGATTTAAACTTTACACAGAACATTGACACGGACTTGATGTAAACCAGTGGTACATGCAACAAAAAGAACGTAAAACAAATAAAAAATGTATTCACTTTGTTGTACTTGTGTTCTTTTGCAGATGTGGAGGTTGAATCAATTATAGAAATGTCGTGAAAATAGTCTTGAGGTAATTAACTCCATACTGGTGACTGTAGATACTGAGGTTTTGGCTTCGTAGGATATCGGGGGCATACATCACAAAGATACGTAGAAAAAAAACTGGTTATTACTGGAATTTAATATGGTTGTCTTCGTGATGTATGCAACTGAATAACAGTTTGACTTGTAGTTGCTTGCTTGGGGTTTTAGATGCGGACGGTGATGGCGTAGGTATTGTAAGTATTTAGCGGTTTTAGAACTATAGTGTAGTTTTTCTTGTAAAAAACACCAATAATCCTAGAGAAATAGTCACAAATTAGATTGATAGTTACTAGTGAGAGTGATTATAGCGATTAACTTTAAATGCAATGTAAGAGAACTATGTCATAGGTTGTCAGTTTGTTTAGTACATAGCAATAAGTTACGGTGTATGAATAGTTTAATTGACAAGTTTGTTGAGAACTAAGGTGAGGCTAATTATAAACACTATACTAATCTTTTTCACTAAATTTAACACCTGCACTCTGAGTTCGGCATGATTTTCACTAATACACACTAATAATTGATCTAAAATTGAAATTTCCTTTTAGTATTATCCATTTTATTTTTATTTTGCAGCAATTACATATAAACTTTAAAATGACAATAATAACGTTGTTTTTCTTAGGGCCGGTTTTTCAATAGTCAGATAAATTCTATCTGACAGAAAACCAGTATGTTTTTGTTGCACGACCAACATTAATACTTGATATATGAAGTGACAATGAAAACATACCTCTTATCAGTCAGTTAGCATTTATCTGACTATTGAAAAATTAGCCCTTAAACTAGCAAATACAGATTTGTTTGTTTTCCTTCAATATAATAAACCAACAGTGGTTGTAAATGTCCCCCCATTTCTATATTGTCTCAGATCGGTGGCGCACCGCCTGACGACCGGCGAGGGCATCGAACCCGAGTCGTTCGACTCCGTGACGATCTACTTCAGCGACATCGTGGGGTTCACGGCGATGTCGGCCGAGAGCACGCCGCTGCAGGTTGTCAACTTCCTGAACGACCTGTATACGGTGTTCGATAGGATTATACGGGGGTACGACGTGTATAAGGTTGAGACTATCGGAGACGCTTATATGGTGGTAAGTTGATATGAACTACCAAGTTAAATTTTTACCCCATATTCTTAAGAATTTAATAATTATCATAACAATAAATAGCCTTTAAACTAGTATCTGTAAGTTTCAAATGCACATAAGATTGACGAGGACAAGAAAATTTTTTGAATTTAGGTTTCAGGTGCAATTTTGCATACGGAACGTCGCCGAGAATTTCATCATATTTTAGTGGTATAATTAACCAACCTAGCTTTCTTTGCTGCCTACTTTCAGCTCCTCAATCGTCTATATCTTAATTTCCGTAATTATAATTTTTAATCAACTTAAACATAATATGAAGTGTTTTCTATTCAACCAACCATCATACCCACTTTAAACATTGTCCCCAGGTGTCCGGGCTGCCCATCCGCAACCAGGACCGGCACGTGGGCGAGATCGCGTCCATGGCGCTGGAGCTGCTGGCGGCCGCCAGACAACACAAGATCTCGCACCGGCCCAGCGAGACGCTCAAACTCAGGATAGGGATACACACAGGTAGCAATAAACATCATAGACACCACAAGATCTCGCACCGGCCCAGCGAGACGCTCAAACTCAGGATAGGGATACACACAGGTAGCAATAAACATCATAGACACCACAAGATCTCGCACCGGCCCAGCGAGACGCTCAAACTCAGGATAGGGATACACACAGGTAGCAATAAACATCATAGACACCACAAGATCTCGCACCGGCCCAGCGAGACGATCTAACTCAGGATAGGGATACACACAGGTAGCAATAAACATCATAGACACCACAAGATCTCGCACCGGCCCAGCGAGACGCTCAAACTCAGGATAGGGATACACACAGGTAGCAATAAACATCATAGACACCACAAGATCTCGCACCGGCCCAGCGAGACGCTCAAACTCAGGATAGGGATACACACAGGTAGCAATAAACATCATAGACACCACAAGATCTCGCACCGGCCCAGCGAGACGCTCAAACTCAGGATAGGGATACACACAGGTAGCAATAAACATCATAGACACCACAAGATCTCGCACCGGCCCAGCGAGACGCTCAAACTCAGGATAGGGATACACACAGGTAGCGATAAACATCATAGACACCACAAGATCTCGCACCGGCCCAGCGAGACGCTCAAACTCAGGATAGGGATACACACAGGTAGCAATAAACATCATAGACACCACAAGATCTCGCACCGGCCCAGCGAGACGCTCAAACTCAGGATAGGGATACACACAGGTAGCAATAAACATCATAGACACCACAAGATCTCGCACCGGCCCAGCGAGACGCTCAAACTCAGGATAGGGATACACACAGGTAGCAATAAACATCATAGACACCACAAGATCTCGCACCGGCCCAGCGAGACGCTCAAACTCAGGATAGGGATACACACAGGTAGCAATAAACATCATAGACACCACAAGATCTCGCACCGGCCCAGCGAGACGCTCAAACTCAGGATAGGGATACACACAGGTAGCAATAAACATCATAGACACCACAAGATCTCGCACCGGCCCAGCGAGACGCTCAAACTCAGGATAGGGATACACACAGGTAGCAATAAACATCATAGACACCACAAGATCTCGCACCGGCCCAGCGAGACGCTCAAACTCAGGATAGGGATACACACAGGTAGCAATAAACATCATAGACACCACAAGATCTCGCACCGGCCCAGCGAGACGCTCAAACTCAGGATAGGGATACACACAGGTAGCGATAAACATCATAGACAACACAAGATCTCGCACCGGCCCAGCGAGACGCTCAAACTCAGGATAGGGATACACACAGGTAGCAATAAACATCATAGACACCACAAGATCTCGCACCGGCCCAGCGAGACGCTCAAACTCAGGATAGGGATACACACAGGTAGCGATAAACATCATAGACAACACAAGATCTCGCACCGGCCCAGCGAGACGCTCAAACTGCGGATAGGGATACACACAGGTAGCGATATAGACATCATAGACAACACAAGATCTCGCACCGGCCCAGCGAGACGCTCAAACTCAGGATAGGGATACACACAGGTAGCAATAAACATCATAGACACCACAAGATCTCGCACCGGCCCAGCGAGACGCTCAAACTCAGGATAGGGATACACACAGGTAGCGATAAACATCATAGACAACACAAGATCTCGCACCGGCCCAGCGAGACGCTCAAACTCAGGATAGGGATACACACAGGTAGCAATAAACATCATAGACACCACAAGATCTCGCACCGGCCCAGCAAGACGCTCAAACTGCGGATAGGGATACACAAAGGTAGCAATAAACATCATAGACACCACAAGATCTCGCACCGGCCCAGCGAGACGCTCAAACTCAGGATAGGGATACACACAGGTAGCAATAAACATCATAGACACCACAAGATCTCGCACCGGCCCAGCGAGACGCTCAAACTCAGGATAGGGATACACACAGGTAGCGATAAACATCATAGACAACACAAGATCTCGCACCGGCCCAGCGAGACGCTCAAACTCAGGATAGGGATACACACAGGTAGCAATAAACATCATAGACACCACAAGATCTCGCACCGGCCCAGCGAGACGCTCAAACTGCGAATAGGGATACACAAAGGTAGCAATAAACATCATAGACACCACAAGATCTCGCACCGGCCCAGCGAGACGCTCAAACTCAGGATAGGGATACACACAGGTAGCGATATAGACATCATAGAAATAGATAGATGTAGGTGGACTTTAGGAAATTTAGAAATTATTGAGAATCAAGAAATCAATAAGAAAGTGATCTTTTCAAAAAGTTTACCATATCAGGGACCTTATTATATTAAATGACCATAAGCCACACCACAAGATCTCGCACCGGCCCAGCAAGACGCTCAAGCTGCGGATAGGGATACATACAGGTAGCGATATTAACATCATAGAAATGGATAGATGTAGGTGGACTTTAGGAAATTTAGAAATGATTGAGAATTTACCATATCAGGGACCTTAGTATATTAAATGACCATAAGTCGCATGATATTTTATAGACAGTTTGCTTTGCGTTGTAAGTAGGTTGGCTTATTGAATTAAGGACACCGAATATTAGTTACTATTAGTCAAGAATCCGTTAATGTTTTATTTATTTCTAGCTTTTGTTAAAAGGAATATTTTAATAACAAATTAGGAGTAAAACCCTTTCCCTGAATTACTATATCCATAAAAAAAACATCAAAATTTTAAAGATCGAAGCATATACCGGGTGTCCAGGAAACCCTTTATTCGTAAATTTAGGGCCTGCATCAGGATGGGGACAGACAATTTGAACAGTTGCTCTCAATGATTCCAATGTGTTTGCAATTAATATCAGTTTAAAATCATATTTCTTTAGTTTTATTGTATTTTTTAAATTTTGCTAGAGCTAAATAATTATCCCATTTTACACACTAATACCATTAGTTCAATATTTTTTCATTACAATAACAACATATTACATCTTTTTAAAAACGTTATTAAACCAGGAATATTTTGAAATCATTGGCCACTGTTGCTTTCATATTATTTTTTTACACCAGAGCTGTTCAAAGTTCCACATCAAAAATATTTTTTTAGAAATTTTACACAAATCAAAAGTTTAACATTATTTTTTGAGAAAAATACTTAAGTTAGCTATTTTTTTTGGTAGTTATACACTAATGCGGTTAATATTAATTATTTTAGCACAGAAATAATGATGGTATTAAGTGATTTGACCTCGTTACGAGTAAAAATATGAACACAGTCAAAAAAATATGAAGTTTTTTTTTAAAGCGCCATATTTCTAGCAGTGTAAGGGTTATACTTTTTATCAATTATTTTTTAGGCTTGCCTTTAGTCCTACTATCAGCCCTTCAGAGCTTATCCATTGTTTCCTGGACACCCGGTAGACACACAGATGGCGGAAAGCGACCTTGGTTTATACTATTTAGTGACTTATCAAAATCTATCCCCCAGGCGCGGTAGTAGCGGGCGTAGTAGGCCTGACCATGCCGCGTTACTGTCTCTTCGGCGACACCGTCAACACCGCGTCTCGTATGGAATCCAACGGAGAGCCGCTGCGCATACACATCTCCCCGAGCTGCAAGCTGGCGCTGGAGAAGTTAGGAGGGTACGAGGTGGAGCCCCGCGGGAAGATACCCATCAAGGGGAAGGGAGAGGTAAGCTATTTTGTTTGCGAGGGGAAATGCATTTACGCATACCCACCGGGGTGGCGGGGGGCGTGTGTGGGACTCCCGCCTGAGCAACTGACATGTCACCCAGGGGACTACCCACTAAAACCCCGCGGCGCTCCGTCTTCGCCTTGGTGGTGGAGTCATGGGACTGGCCGTCGGCCCTACATGACTCAACCGGCAAGGGAGAGGTAAGCTAGGATGTTTTGATTTGATTTAGTGCTGTGTTTATGATTAGGAATTTAAGATGTTGCGTTTTAAAATAGAGGTCGATGATGTAACGCCGCTGAAAAGCGAGATGAAAGATTGTTTGAAACTATTAATTTATTTGTGTTCTTTTCCGAATTGAAATACAACAGGTTTTGTGTATTTTGTACCTATATTTTGTATGATTAAACATACTTTATTTTTAAAAACTACTCTTTACGCCAATAACTAGTGCATACATTCACAACAGTGTCCTACGCAACATTACGTTACATATCTGAGAATTATTTACTACTACTACTTATACGATACTTACTATATTATACGATTTGTTTGTAGTTACAAACGTACTGGCTGGTGGGGGCCACGGAAAAGGCGATCCAGAAGAGACCCGTGGAGGGCGAGGAGCGGCCGCTGTTCTGTCGACCGCGCCGCAGTCCAAGGCTAGCCGACTCCCGGCATCCATCACTGTCTGGTTAGTACTGAGCAAGTTACGCAAATTAAGCTTGAATTTTGTGATTTTGTATGATTTAATACTGATAACTTAATATATTTACACATGTTCTTGGGCTTAACAAAATATCATAATTACTAGCGATTTTTATCTTAAAGAATTAATAACCAATTGTTGTTAGAACTCCATGGTTTGACGTGACATCGATTTTGATTATCATTTTACGCAGTTTGTCGAACAGTCAAAAAACGTTAACTAAGGAAACTTCTCATTCATTGCTCTATAAGTACTTTACAGTTGACATTTTGACAGTACATTTTACAAGATGTCAAAATCTTTGATATATATTGGAACGTCAATCTTCTATTCTATCTAAGTCATTCCATCCCGTGTAGAAGTGAAGCCCGAGTGTCTGGGCGTGCGGCCGCGCTCCAGCAGCGGCGCGTCCCTCCCCGCCCCCGCCCCCGCGCCCGCCCCCGACCTCGGCACGAGGCGCCGGTACAAGTTAGTATAATACTGTTGTTTCACGAAATAAATGTTAAAAAAATCTGTTGTTGTCACTTTCTGCTCGCCAGGAAACAGTGATATGTATAAATAGATATAGCATATACGAGATACTTGCAGAAGTGACCGATTATAAAGTTGTACTAATGTTAAAATCGTATCTCAGTATTCCACATTTTCCGTGATCCAAATCTGAACCGATGAATACTGATATATCTGTTCTGATTATCTGAATTATATTAAAAAATTAAGAATAATCTAGTTTTTAATTTTTTTTACGTTAAATTTTACTAAATATTTCCCCGACTAAAAAGAACACTTGTTTCCAGAAACGCGCTGAGTTCCATAGCTTCGTCAACGGCGTGCGAGACGCTCGGCGACGACCGCGGCCCGCACCGCACACAATCACTAGGAACTCTGCATCTACGACGCAACAACCCCAATCTAGACCAAGACCTGCCTATATCCACTCTCTCAGCTCCTTTATTCAATGGGAAGATCATAGGAATAGTGACGGATGACACGCCTAAAGATGATAGCCCGCTGCTGAGGAAAAGCAGCTTGTACAACAATGATAGTAGGTCGAAGAGGAAGGTGCCCGATGCGAAGTATATAGAGTTTTACAAGAAGTGGCGCTCGCTCGAGAATGTGGACGATGTCAAGGTAAATATTGTTTTATGTGTCATTATGTATTTATTGGAGATATCTCTATCACATTGACGGTATTGGACGAAGTTGTTTCTTTAAACACTTTCCATAAATAAGCTTCATAAGTTTTCAGTACTTCTTATTTGTGCAAAGCGAGCTGTTATATATTAAATATGTACCCTATAATGCCTTATCAACTCTAGTCTAGACCTAAGCTTGCAGTTTCTGATCTCTTAATATATTTTATTCCATCTTTTAAAAATCAGTTCGAATCCATCATCCGCGCGTGACACTTGCCCTTTTAATTAATTCTATTTATTATAAGTTTTCTAAGTCTCAGAAGTAATCTTGTTTCATAACTAACTTTCATAAATAAAAGTGTTCTTTAAAATTAAAAGTTCTTTTTTTAAAAAGGCTTCTCGCCTATTCGTTATAACAGAGCGTAAGATCGGCAGTGTTTCCCAAATATCTATCTGATGTAGCTTTAAGAATATGATGTTAAGTAGTTAAATATCATACTGATATTATAAACGTGAAAGTTTGTGAGTATGGATGGATGTATGGATGGATGTTTGTTACTCTTTCACGTAAAAACTACTGGACGGATTTTGATGAAACTTTACAGTAATATAGGTTACTAGTGACCCGCCCACGCTTCGCAATGGTGTAATTTTGGGCGACATGTTGCCGAAATATTGAATTTTAGTTAACTTAAAAACCTTTTTCTGAATCTTTATTTACAAATTTAATGAAAAAATTACCTAAAGGACGGTGAAAACCGCATTAAAATCCCTCAACTGGTTTAGGAGGAGTTAGCGGTCAAACATACAAACAGATAGAATTAGCGACTTGGATTTATACTATGTAATGATACATCAGAATAACATATAGGGTACTTTTTACCGCGGGAAAACTTCTCATTCCTACGGGAAACCGACTTCCACGCGAACGGAGTCGCGGGCGGCCACTAATCGGAAATATGTTTGTGTTGTTCCAGAGCGAGCGCAAGATCGGTCGGTTCGCGATCCGCTCGTGGCTGCTGACGATCCTCGCGCCGCGCTCCTCCTCCGCGTCGCTGCGCCGCGCGCCCGCGCTGCTCGACGACTCCAACGTGTGACGTGGGTGTGACGCGGGATATCATGTAGAACATAGACCATAGCCGGACAGCGACGCAGAACATCATGTAGAACATAGACGACAGCGGGCGGACAGCAGACTGGAGGAGACAGTGTGGGATGCTGACATAACATACACGACGTGGAGCAGACTATAGTGTAGAAATATAGACCATAGCGTGCGGACAGCGGACTGGAGGACAGTGCATGATGCTGAATAGAACATACACGACGTGAAGCAGACTACAGTGTAGACATATAGACAACATGAAGCAGACTATAGTTTGGAAATATATACAACATGAAGCAGACTACAGTTTAGAAATATAGACAACATGAAGCAGACTACAGTATACATATAGAGGATACAATGTGAAGATAACTGCAATGTAGACACATAAATGTATATGAAACTGTCAGCAATGTGTGAACAATGTAGCACATGAAAAAGAATGCAATGTATGAATGTCACGTAGCAAATGTTGACTCCAGTCTATGAAAATCTAGTAACAAAATAATGGAGCCAATAAATCTGAAGTATGAACCAGAACGACATATGAAGTCGACGACTTCAAAGTCTGAACCAAAATGTTTTTGGATACTAGTGTAGCAACTGTCGTTAAAGTATCTACAAGACTTTTTTTACACAAGTTTTCAGAAATTGAATAATTTGTAATGCAGATGAATATATAGAAATAGTATCAGAATTTTTACTAATGGAATTCTAATACAATACATAATCAACGATGTTAGTGGGACGATTAATCGTATATATTGGTAATTACCATATAATTGTATATGAAATTATAATATATGTATAGAAAGTGAATGAACGAAGTGAAACATATCGTCATTTAGTGTGCACACACATAAATCCAGTGAATAATGTTAAAGGGGTGGGGACCATTGTTAAGAAGGCCTAGTTAATTAGAATTGCGTCGTGCGCTTACTGAAACAAACATACTTACTTATCATTGAAAACTAAAAAAAAACATGACGAACAAAATAATAATAATTAGAAATATTTACATGTAGATTTACATTTTTAAACTATAACTATATACTACAATGCATACATTTGGTAAGCGCACTGACATGACTGAAAAGTACCAGTCAATTTCATAACATGTATGTTATTTACTATCGTGAAACGAAAATATGTTGCAAGTAAGAAATCTAATGTTAATGTATAAAAAAGATGTGGTTATTTTGAATTGCCTTTTAAATGTTGTTGTTCGAATATGTGTAGTTGTTAAATTATATAAACCGAGTCGTTATTTGTAAAGAAACCGTCTATTTTTAGGGTGTTATAATTAGTTTTCAAATGTATATTTTTATGTTAAGCTGCCTAAGGATGTAACCAGACGGTTCTATCAATACATGTTTAAATATCGATTTATTAGGCTCGAATTTATTTACATTATAGAAAGTTTGAAGTGCGTGAGTGAGTTGATTGCGTCCAGATGTGAGTTGCATAATATTGTAAACTATTTTCATATATTTTTACTAAAGAATCTAGCATATGCGAGGATAAGTGCAATTTTTTTATTCCTTCTTTTTCGATAAGAGCGCAGTGCGTTATATTTTTCTATTTATTTAAGAGTAGCCTACTAATGGTTATATTTTATTGTAACTGTACATTTATGTATGTAAATGAGATGTTGTAAATAATATGTGTAAGTAAAACGATGTTACCGTCAATTGTGAAATAAGAATTTAATGTTATTAAATAATTTCTATTGAACATTCTCTCTTAATAATACTGACATTGAACACATAAACGCTACATACATCAAATCTATTTAAAATAGGTATACACTTTGCAGATTAAGTACATTTATAATGGAAATACATAATGTCCTTTTAGGACACACATTCATTCTTAACAAATAATACATAATAATAAATTATATTTATGTCCATGAATTATGGACTAACTATAAATTCTATTACTGACATGGATCATTGACTAGTTTATGATCTTAATTAAAATTAAATATACCTATCGTAAAGATTCTAAAAACTTAGCTAAATCACAATAATAATAAATCTCCATACTGACACACCAATTATGTGGCCCTAAAGTAAGTGCAGTAAGCACTTGTGTTATAATACCACACAATGGACTAGGGGAGAACCTAGTTACACCCAGACACGGGCCAATATCGAAAAACTATTTTTACCAAATTGGCCCGACCCGGGGATCGAACCCGGAACCATCTGCTTAGCAGTCCGGTATATATACCGCTGCACCACAGAGGTCGTCAATAGAATAAAATTAGCTAATTCGATAATTTAGATGATATAACATTTACAAGAGTAAAATTTTAGGCATCATCGTTTACAATAGACTAATTTATACCTACTATTCAGAAAAGAGAAGGAAGTGAAAATTATCATCGCTGCGCTTCGCTATATTGATGCCGAGCCTTAGAGAAAAATATATAACGAAGGGCAGTTTAAACGATGCTGGAATTTTTCTAATTCGAATTACCGCTTTATTAAACATGTATCGCAGTTAATACAACCTAAGCATCAGCCAGCAGTGGTATCCCAGCAGGATCATCATTATACGAGCAGCCGTTGATCACCAGTTTGATGTCGCACTTGTCTGTGGGTGTGTCGTGCGTGGTGTGTGTGTCGCGTGGAGTGTGTGTGGTGTATGTGTCTCGTGTGTGTGTGGTGTCGGTCTCTATGATGGGGCAGGACACGCTGGTGCAGTCGTGACGAAGAGGAGCCTCCAGGAGTTCTCCGCGCGGCATCAAAACCCGGCCCTCGCCTACCACCTGTTGGGTTATAACGGTGAATGGTTATTGTTTTATGAAAATTTTAGGCATTCTTAATCTTTATTCTTTTTTAAAAAGGTTAAAAAGTTATTGTAAAATTGATCCTAACCTCTTAAGTTGGTAATGTGTAGCGAAGTAATAAGCTTACCTCCATTAGGTATTCATCACTCCGATGATGCAGCACGCTGTCTGTATTTGAATCTAAATGGTTGCCCGACGCGAACCTTAATTTCTTTGGAGATTCTAAACTGCAGCACCTGTTAAGTTTCAACATCACATAAAAATCATACACTTTACACTAGGAACAGGGTGTTGAAAATTTTATAAGAATCTGTCACACACACAAGACTGAAAAAGGCAACACAGACAGTGCGACTTTAAGCTGAATCTTATCACAGAAACAAAAGTTATTTATTTGGGAAGTTTACTACGTCTGCGACGCAGGTTTATAAACGCCGTACATTTCAAAACCAACTTATCTCTGTTTACCTATGTAGTCCCCCGACTTGGTTCTTCCAATTCTTGGTCTTCATGGAGCTCCTCTGCCCCTTCTTCTCCGGGCCAGCACTGGGCGCGTCTTCTCTCCGAGTTCGTCTCAGCGCGCGCGCGGCGGCCGCGGCCGGCTCTTCTCCCTTCAGCCAGTACGTCATCTGGTCTCTCTTCCCCTTCATGGAGATGACGCCGCGCTCCTCGAGCGAGTAGCCGCCGAGCTGGTCCAGCAGGGCCTTGCACGCGGCGCTGCAGTGGATCTTGAGAGCTGGGAGTGGTGTTGAGATAAATTATATTAATTATAGAGAAATAATATAATAAATAAATAATAAATCTCCAGACTGACACACCAACTGTGTGGCCCTAAACTAAGCAAGGCTTGTATTATAGGTACCACACAATGGACTAGGGGAGAACCTAGTTACACCCAGACACGAGCCAATATCGAAAAACCATTTTTACGAAATTGGCCCGACCCGGGAATCGAACCCGGAACTTTCTTATCTGAATCTTAGCAGTCCGGTATATATACCGCTGAACCACAAAGGTCGTCAAATAACATCTTTGTTGAGGGCTGTTGTTATCATGATCACCTTAAGGAGTTATCGGCAACGTATCGGCTAAAGTGCGCGATGCTTTTTATCCAAGGCAAATTAGGAATTAGATTTGAGCTTCTTCATAACTTTCTTTTAAATGAAAAGGTTAATTAAAATAATAATAATAATAACCCCCCTGAGGGACCACCTTGCCGCGGTAGGGGGGCTTACGGGAAGCATGGTACAGGAATAAACTAATAACAACATGAAACCCTTCCCAAACTAACGGTTCCGATCCCAATCCTTTTTCCCTTTTTCCTTTTCCTTCCCAATCTACTATCCTGTCCTGAAGCCAATCCAAGGTCTGCCGTGCCGAGGGTTGCGTGGCCGGGGGCGTGCCCGGTCGTGAGCGTGCCACGCCTGGAGCCAGGGCGAACTCCAGGTGTAGCTTACAATGTAAGCCAGCCTTTGTTTCGGCATGCGGGGCTCTGCTGAAATCGACTACTTTATACCCTAGCTTCTCGTGGGAACAATATGGAAAATTCAATTTTAAATAAAAAATATAATTTACGTAGGCGCCTTCCTAGAATTGTGCCAAATATAGAGGAAAGTCAGAAAACTTATTCTCAATCGTCATCACCCACTTCATCAAATCATAGTCTTTTTCAGTCACCCAGCTCATCACCCCATTCATTTGAATTTAGAGCCCAATCCAGATCTTCAACATATAGTTTTACGTCAGCAAGTGCTATGTTGGAGGCAAACGCCAACAATCCGACACCCACTGCTGGTAACAATCGTACGCGACAAAGATGGTCCGAAGAGATCAATCGCTTTATCTGGCGTACTTACTTAATAGCAACAGCCTTAGAGACACAACCGAGAGGATATCTTGACACTCTCCACAAACAATTTATAGAAAAGTTCCCTAATTTTAAAACAACTCGACAAAGACTAGGAGACCAGCGTAGGGCAATTATAAACAACAAACTTCTTTCTCAAGACATCCTAGATGAAATTAGGGCTGAAGTAAACATTGTCTTAATGACACCACGGAATCGAACTCAAGACACTCAGACACAATCACAATCACATTCTACTTTATTTAGTCAGACCACTCAAAGGATGCGATGGACAACAGAGCATAACGAAGTTTTAATGCGATCTTATTACAAAATAACCCAACTTGAAACCAATTTAACATCTTATAGAGCTGCGCTACATCAAGATTTCATAAATAAATTTCCACATTTATCACATGTAACACAACAAAGAATTGCAGATCAAAGACGTCTTATAATACAGAACAAATACATAACTAATGACAGATTAGCCGTTATAAGGAGCGAAGTTGCCGCCGAATTAGAACCCAGGACCGCGACCACTCCTCAATTAGAGACTACTGAGCCACAACACGTTAATAACGAAAATATGTTGACTACCACAGAATTTCATTCGTCCAATACACAATCGTCATAAAGGATAGGTGACATTGAACAATATACACAAGAGATTGATACCACTATACAGGAGTCAGGAAACGATAAAACTGAAGAAATTGACAATGCTTTCAGAGAAGCTCTAAGATTTTTTAAATATACCTCACCAACCGGTCGTACCTACATACCAAAACAGAGAACCTCCAAGAAATTTGCTCTTACAATCAATTATATCAATGAAAACCTTCTCCCAAAGTATGTCAATAGTGATACCGACTTCAATTCACTCCAAACAATACTGTACTGTGCCGCTTGGTCAGCAGCTAAACAAAATGGGTCAAAACTATCTTTACCTACAACACAATCACAACTAATATATAAACAAAGACGAAAACCAAAATGGCAATTAAGAATAGAATCCAAAATTGATGATTTGAGAGTAAAAATAGGCCGACTTACACAATTTTTGCGCGGAAACAGATCACACAGATTAATGGCACACATACAACAAATTTTACAACGGTATAAAACTCACACTATACATGAAGATCCAAATACACACATCACACATTTCTTGGATACTTTGAAACAGAAATTGGCAGTGGCTTGTAGCCGTCTTAAAAGATACAAAACCTGCACTTTAAGAAAAAATCAAAATACTACTTTTACAAATAATGAAAAAAAGTTTTACCAAAATTTAAAGTCAACAACTTCGAATGAAACAACAAATAGTACACCATCACCACCATCATCAGATCAACTGCATTCTTTTTGGACTGCGCTGTGGGGAAATGCTGTTGATCACAACGATGATGCCGCGTGGCTCACTTCTGACGACATCAACAACGCACATATCACTGACATGGAGTATGATGCTATCTCCACAGAGACATTTAAAACAGTCATAGATAAATTACATAACTGGAAGACACCTGGACCAGATTTCATACACAACTATTGGATAAAAAAGTTTCCTTATATACACCCGTTTTTATATAATTATATAAATAGTTTCATAAAAGATCCAGCTAGTATGCCAACATTTTTAACTAGTGGTACAACATACATGTTGCCCAAAGACCCAGAAAATAGTAACAACCCTGCAAGTTATAGGCCAATCACATGCTTGCAATCCATTTATAAAATTATCACTTCTTGCATCAGTCATATTATATATTCACATGTAGATCAAAATAAAATAATGGCAGATCAACAAAAAGGATGTCGTAAAAGCAGCCAAGGGTGTAAGGAGCAACTGATCATAGACTCAATAATACTAAAACAAGCTCAACAAAAAAGACAGACCTATTTTCAATATATATAGACTACAAAAAAGCATACGATTCTATACCCCACTCATGGCTAATTAAAGTTTTAAAATTATATAAAATTAATCCAGTGATAATACATTTTTTGAAAACTATAATGACTACTTGGAATACCAAACTAAAACTTAATGTTGGCAATGAAGCAATAGAAACCGATCAAATCCAAATTTCTCGTGGTATATTTCAGGGCGATACTTTAAGTCCCCTATGGTTTTGTTTGGCCCTAAACCCCCTAAGTAATCTAATAAATAAAACGAATATAGGATATCCATTAGAATACAAAACAAACTCATCAAGAGTTAAAGAAGAATACCGCCTTAGTCACTTACTGTACATGGACGATATCAAACTCTATGCAACATCTGAAGATAATCTCAACAAACTAGTGGAAATCACAGAACAGTTTTCTCAAGATGTTTGCATGGAGTTTGGTATCGACAAATGTAAAATCAACTCTGTTATAAAAGGCAATACTCACAGGCATTGCTATACAACCAATAGTGGTGAGATAATAGAACCACTGGATGAACAAGAAACATATAAATATCTAGGTTACATTCAATCAAAACTAATACATCATAAAGACATTAAAAATAATTTAAAGAAAAAATTCAAACATAGGTTAAACTGTATCCTAAAAACTCATTTGTATGCTAGAAATATCTTTAAAGCCATCAACACCTTTGCAATTCCTATTTTAACCTATTCATTCGGGATAATTCAATGGAGTAAATCGGATTTAAAAACTTTACAGCGACTTATAAATACCACTTTAACAAAAAATAGGAAACACCACCCGAGATCGTGTTTGCAAAGGCTAACACTTCCTAGACGTGAAGGGGGTAGGGGTCTCATCGATATATTAAACCTGCATAATAAACAGATATCAAATCTACGATCTTATTTCTTAAATTCATTGGCCCTTATACACAAAGCAATAATCCAAAACGACCAGAAATATACACCACTTAACCTTTTCGATAACACTCCACAAAGAAACGAAATACAAACAGACAAACAGACAAAATTTAATGACTGGTCCCGAAAGTCTCTCCACGGTAGGCATTATCACGATTTGAGCCAAACTCACGTCGACAAACGCGCGTCGAACGACTGGCTCAACCGTGGCCAACTGTTCCCGGAGACTGAGGGCTTCATGGTAGCAATCCAAGACCAGATCATAGAGACACGTAATTATAGAAAGCATATCATGAAAATCCCGAATACCGTTGATACGTGCCGCCGATGCAACGGTGGCTCTGAAACAATACAACATATAACCGGTTCTTGCAAATCAATAGTACAAACTGATTACAAACACCGTCATGACCAAGTTGCCAACATCATCCACCAGAAACTTGCATTAAAATACAAACTGATCACACCACCGTCTACACCATACTACAAATACACTGCAGCTACTGTGCTTGAAAATACTACACACAAATTATACTTTGACCGTGCTATTTTAACCGATCGTACAGTTCACTATAATCGACCAGATATCACTCTTTTAGATAAACTCAACAAAACAGCAATTATAATAGATATAGCAGTACCAAATACACACAACTTGCAAACCACAATATCAGAAAAACTTAATAAATATATTGAAATCAAGGATGAGATAACACGAATGTGGAAACTCGAAAAGGTTATAATAGTCCCTATTGTTATTTCAACTACTGGTGTGATACCTAAATCTTTACGTCTTTCTTTAAAAGCTTTAGACCTACCCGAATTAACGTATGTAAATCTACAGAAAGCTGTGATCTTAAATACCTGTAGGATTGTTCGTAAGTTCTTACAAAATGAATCCTAGTCTTATAGAGGTTATGTCTACTTGGCTTAGGCTCGTGACATTAAACTAACCTCATCGGCAGCAATGCTTGAACAAAAATAAATAAACACGAAAAATAATAATAATAATAACCCCCCTGAGGGACCACCTTGCCGCGGTAGGGGGGCTTACGGGAAGCATGGTACTGGAATATTTAATATCATCTTAACACCCTTCCCAAACTAACGGTTCCAATCCTATTCCAAAATCTCCTGTTACCCTTATCCTTCCTAATTTGTCTACTATCCTATCCTTATATGCCAATCCAAGGTCTGCCGTGCCGAGGGATGCGTGGCCGGGGGCGTGCCCGGTCGTGAGCGTGCCACGCCTGGAGCCAGGGCGAACTCCAGATGTAGCTTACTCCGTAAGCCAGCCTTTATCGAGGCAAGCGGGGCTCTGCCGAGACTGACTTTTAAATTCCCTTGCTGCTCGTGGGAACCAAATGAAAAAAAAAATGTCTTTTGTAACAAAAAATATAATTTACGTAGTCGCCAACAACCGCTTGCGACTATTGGTGAGAGCATAGAATTAGCTCTTCCAAGGGATAGTCCCGAATCAACTTCCAATAATCCACTGAACCCATTATCGTCATCGCCTACTTCATCTTCCTCCTATAGTTTATTTCAGTCACCAGATTCTTCACCCAGATCCTATGAGTTAAGATCATCTTCCCGAAGGTCCTCAATCTCTTCAATGTCAGTTGATGTTGTACCGGAGGCAGACGCCGACAATCCGGAATACACAACTGGCAAAAATAATGTGCGAAAAAAATGGAGCAATGATATGAACGAATACATCCTGCGCACATACTTACAACTCACTAAAATGGAATCGGACACAAAATCTTATCTCATTACACTACACACAAAATTTTGCGAAAAGTTCCCTTTTATGGAAGTTACCCGCCAACGAATAGGAGATCAACGTAGGGCCATAATCAGGAAAAAACTATTACCACAACATAGAATTGACCAGATCTATCAAGATGTTCAAACAGAACTATCACTTTCACAATCCCAAGTGACACCTGACACCGACACTACTGCGCCTCATAGGTATGCCCAATCATCTTCGCGTATGCGATGGTGTAATGATCACAACGAAACAATTATGAAGTCATATTACAAAATAACACATCTTGAGACAAATAAAACAGCATACAGGAAATTTCTGCACCAGGAATTTATAGCGAAATACCCACATCTCTCAAATATTACTGAACAGCGTGTCGCAGATCAAAGACGGTTAATAATTTTAAATAAATATATCGACGACACACGCCTACAAACTATTAGAGATGAAGTTGCTAGAGAGCTGGACCTAACAACAATCCAAAATACAAATAATAATGTGACTCCAGTATTACCTACGCCTAGCTTGGAAACAAACGAAATGAAATCCGATAACTTTCTTCAAAATATAGATCCTGAAATATTAACTAACAATCTTATTCCAACGGAAAACCATCTAGATCCACAAAATATAGAAGGAGACGAGCTATTTAAAAAAGTGTATCAATTCTATAAAAAAACTGATCCAACAAGTAGAAACTATATTCCTAAACAAAAACCTTCAAAAAAGCTTGCTTTTATATGTCAATATATTAACAAATCAATACTTCCAAAATATATAAATAAAGAAACTCGATTTAATGAACTACAGTTAATAATATATTGCGCTGCTTGGACGGCTGTAAAATTAAACGGTGCTAAAATATCAATGTCTCCAATGATTACCAGAGTTCATAAAAACAAAAATAAAAAACCTAAATGGCAAATACGATTAGAATTAAAAGTAACTGACCTTAGAGCTAAAATTGCTAGGCTCACACAATTCATAAATGGTAATACAAATAGGAATTTAGTACGTCATGTTAACAATATTATTAAACAGTATAAAATTCATTCCACTCATGAACGTATAAATACAGAATTAAATCATTTTTTGGACACATTGAAACAAAAATTATCAGTTTTTAGCAGTAGACTCCGCCGATACAAGGATTGCACCCAGAGAAAATCACAAAACCAACAATTTAAGCTAAATGAAAGTAGTTTTTATAGAAACTTAAATAATACTTCACCCTGTACTCCTTCGAATATTACACCTCAAACACCATCATCAGAAAGCTTGCGATCATTTTGGGCGGATATTTGGGAAAACCCAGTAACATATAATACTGAAGCTGAATGGATTTTAGATGAAAAGGTCAGAGTAGCAGATGTCCCATCAATGCAGTTTGAGTTTGTACCCGTAGAAGTGTTCGAAGGTGTAGTCTCAAAGCTGCACAATTGGAAATCTCCAGGATCTGACTGCATACATAACTACTGGTACAAAAAATTTACATACATCCATCCTTTTATACACACTTTTATTAATAACTTTATAATTAATCCACAACAAATGCCGGAATATCTACTAGAAGGTGTGACTTACATGATACCAAAAGACCCAGCTGATCTTTATAACCCGGCTAAATACCGCCCTATAACGTGTCTACAGACGTTTTATAAGATTTTGACTTCGTGTCTGTCACAAGTGATCTACGCTCATTTAAATAATAATAACATCTTAACTGAAGAGCAAAAAGGGTGTCGAAAACACAGCCAGGGCTGCAAAGAACAGCTAACAATAGATGCTGTAGTTATGAAACAAGTACAACGTAAAAAGAAAGACTTATTTAGTACTTATATAGATTATAGAAAAGCTTACGATACAGTTCCGCATAGTTGGCTTTTACATATATTAGATATATATAAAATAAATGATAAAATAAGTTCATTTTTGAGACACATCATACCAAAATGGAAAACGCAACTAAAAATGAGTACAAAAATAACTAGTGTTACTACTGAACCAATAAAGATTCAGCGTGGTATTTTTCAGGGAGACGCTTTAAGCCCACTTCTGTTTTGTTTAGCATTGAACCCCTTATCAAATCAACTTAATTCTTTAAATTTAGGCTATCAATTTAATTTGCAAGCAGAAAACTCAAATTTCCTACAAACTTCTGAATATAAACTTAATCATCTCCTATACATGGATGACATAAAATTATTTGCCTCAACACAGAAAGATTTAGAAACTTTAATTAAAAAAACAGATCAATTTTCGAACGACATTAACATGGAATTCGGCATTGACAATAGTCGAATAAATTCTGTCAAATCAGGTGCAACATACCAACACTTTCATCAATTACAAAATGGACAAACAATAGAACCACTTAATGTCAATGAAACTTACAAATATTTAGGCTACAATCAATCAAAATTAATACACGTTAAAGAAACCAAAACAGAATTAATTAAACAATTTAAACACAGACTAAATACCATCCTTAAAACTCATTTAAATTCAATAAATGTAACGAAAGCCATTAATTCGTACGCCATACCCATTCTCACGTATTCCTTTGGTATTATAAATTGGTCTAAAACTGATTTGAAGAAACTTCAACGAACAATTAACACCACATTAACAAAACATAGAAAGCATCACCCACGATCCTGTGTACAACGAGTTACACTACCACGAAAAGAAGGAGGTCGGGGTATGATAGATATAACTAACCTTCACAACAAACAAATTACTAAACTACGTTCTTATTTTCATAAAATATCTTTAACGTCTGTAATGCATAAAACAATAGTACAAAATGATTTAAAATTAACACCTCTAAATTTAAACGATCACTCAACCCAAAATAACGAAGAGCAAATAGATAATAAGAAAAAGATTAGTGAATGGACCTTGAAGTCTCTACATGGAAGACATCGCCGAGATCTCGAAAACCCAAACGTCGACAAGGAGGCGTCGAACGAGTGGTTGAGACGAGGCGAACTATTTCCCGAGACGGAAGGGTTCATGTTGGCCATACAGGATCAAATTATAGAAACTAGAAATTACCAAAAATATATAATAAAAATACCAAATTTACCAACCGATACATGTAGACGATGTCACAACGCCTCGGAGACAATACAGCACATTACGGGTGCATGTAAGAGCATTGTAGAGAATGACTATAAACATCGTCACGACCAGGTCGCTAACATCATACATCAAAAATTAGCTTTCAAATATAACCTTGCTCCCGAAAATCAAGCAATTCAACCGTATTACAAATACAAACCAGAAAGTGTCTTAGAAAATTCAACCCACAAACTTTATTTTGACAGAGCTATTCTAACTGATAGAACTGTTCATTATAATAGACCGGACATAACACTAGTAGACAAAATCAACAAAACTGCTCAAATTATAGACATTGCCATCCCGAACACCCACAATTTACAAGATACAATAGCCACCAAACTCTCAAAATACACTGAACTGAAAGATGAAATTATCAAAATGTGGAGATTACAGAACGCTACAATAGTACCAGTAGTCCTTTCCACAACAGGTGTCATTCCAAAACAGTTACTTAAATCTTTAAAAACCCTCGATCTACACGAACACACTTACATACAACTTCAAAAAGCAAGTATTTTGAATACATGTAGGATAGTAAGAAAATTCCTGCAGTTAGGTAGTGATACTCCAACAATATCGTTAGATCCCACAGTAAGACATTCACTTGGCTAAGGCCCGTGTCTGTTAAATACTGAATCCGGCCAACACCGTGAACTTTTAGAAAGAGAACTGAAAATAATAATAATAATAAATAGCCTTTATATGTCCCATAGTTGAGCACAGGCCTCCTTCTCGGATAGCGAGAGGGGTTGAGCCGTAATCCACCACGCTGGCTCGGTGCGGGTTGGTGGATCACATGATGGAAATTAAAATAAATTAAAAAAATACTTACGGGCGCCAGTAGACTCGAATCGACTGGCAGTGTTCACTGTGTCGCCAAACAAACAATATCTCGGCATTTTGAGACCAACCACGCCCGCACATACTGGACCTAGGAGTAATATAACAATTAGGCATCTATGACTTACAAACTTATTTTTTGGAGGTGGAATTTGGTAAAATATTAAAAGCACAGCTACGTAACATATTCAAAAATTGAGTTGACATCGGTGAAATAACAACTTACTCTGAAAGGGTAATGTGATTTCTATTTGATCAAGAACAATTTTGAATAGTAATAACTCTTTCTTTCTATAGTGTAGTTTTCTGAATTTTTGACTTTGAATAGTGTACAGAATTAGAAATACTTAAAAATGATTATCTAGTGTGTAGAGATCTATAGAAATGGACTATTAGTGTAGTGTATCGTATTGTATTATGGTAGTATAAGTGAAGTGTAAGTGAATACTTGTGTAGTGTGTGGTAATGTATAGTGTGTGGTAATGTATAGTGTGTAGTACCGGAGTGTATCCCGACCCGCAGCAGCAGGCGCTGCTCGGGCCGGTGCCGCACGCGGAAGGCATACTTGTGTAGTGTGTGGTAATGTATAGTGTGTAGTACCGGAGTGTATCCCGACCCGCAGCAGCAGGCGCTGCTCGGGCCGGTGCCGCACGCGGAAGGCATACTTGTGTAGTGTGTGGTAATGTATAGTGTGTAGTACCGGAGTGTATCCCGACCCGCAGCAGCAGGCGCTGCTCGGGCCGGTGCCGCACGCGGAAGGCATACTTGTGTAGTGTGTGGTAATGTATAGTGTGTAGTACCGGAGTGTATCCCGACCCGCAGCAGCAGGCGCTGCTCGGGCCGGTGCCGCACGCGGAAGGCATACTTGTGTAGTGTGTGGTAATGTATAGTGTGTAGTACCGGAGTGTATCCCGACCCGCAGCAGCAGGCGCTGCTCGGGCCGGTGCCGCACGCGGAAGGCATACTTGTGTAGTGTGTGGTAATGTATAGTGTGTAGTACCGGAGTGTATCCCGACCCGCAGCAGCAGGCGCTGCTCGGGCCGGTGCCGCACGCGGAAGGCATACTTGTGTAGTGTGTGGTAATGTATAGTGTGTAGTACCGGAGTGTATCCCGACCCGCAGCAGCAGGCGCTGCTCGGGCCGGTGCCGCACGCGGAAGGCGGTGGTGGCGGCCACGAGCGCCAGCGCCATGGACGCCACCTCGCCCGCGTGGCTCACGCCGTTGCGGATGGGGAGGCCGGACACCTGCCACAACAAATACTTGCTACAGTTACAAAATACCACACAAATAGACCTATAGTCCATTCGCGTTAAGAAAATAGTGAGTCATCGTTGTCCGCCGGCCTGGCCACGCCCCCCAGCCAATTAAAATGCTAGAAATTAAAAAGTTGAGTTCACAGTGACCCGTTTGTAGTCTGACCTTCGAACAAAACGGTTGTGTATTTTGCGTGACTCGTCCAACAATAAATTTTGAAAATTAATACTTCACCAATTCCAAAGAATAAAAGTGGATGAATAATCCATAGTGGAGAGAGACGCATAATTGTACTTTAAATTGTGTGATTTAAATGCAACTGTGGAGAGCATAGTCATAGGAACAGCAAGTGCATGCGATTTGTCCGAAAATACTGTTAATAAAATTATTATTTTTCTTTTGTACTTTTACTCCACTGTGAATACACCCTTATCACTATTTTCTTAACGCGAACGGACTATAATTTATACAGGCATAGATAACTTATGGAAATTAGCTTACAAAATACCGATCGTACTGTTTCAAACACTAGCTTTAATTTGTAAATATAAAATGTCCCAAAACTCAGACAAGTGGACATTAGAAGTAGGAATTGGTGACAGCACCTCAAAATAAAGAATACTTAACAAATAATTTACAAAATTGACGCCTCATATAATATTTTCAAGTCCCACAGAAACATACAAATTTTCAGTATTTTTAGCGATCAATTTCAACTACCTTCTTTTGACGATTTTTAATGTTATTTATTAAAAATAAATAATTTTCGTTCAATACTTACGACCATGTAGGCATCGCCAATAGTTTCTACTTTGTAAACATCAAAATTTTCTAATATAGAGTCAAAACACGTGTAGAGATCATTTAAAAAGTCCACCACCTGCAACAAACAATTAACAAACTTCTAATAAGTGGAGACAACTTAAGCTTATTCTATGCACATTCAGTCTGACAAATTATAGTTAACCACTTGAGGCAAAAATGAATCACAATCATAGTACTGTACATCTTTATCTTATGGTTTAGAAATACGAATAACAAGAAAAAATATAACTCTATTTTCTTCTCCTTTATTTAACCATAGCAATGTACTCGTATCTCTGTTACAATTTTCATCTTTTCCTAAGCCACTCAAGATTTTAACAATTTTATTTAATAACATGAAAATCTGTAAACAGCATCTTTCGTAACCTGCAGCGGCGTGCTCTCGGCGGACATCGCCGTGAACCCCACGATGTCGCTGAAGTAGATGGTGACGGAGTCGTAGCTCTCCGGCAGCACGCGGCGCCCGCGCTTCAACTGTTCCGCGACGGGCGCGGGCAGCATCTCCTCTAGAAGCGCCTCTGGGGGTGTACGGTATGGTAAGAGAGAGAACAAATTATTATGGTAATATTTATAAAGTAGCAAAAAAAAATGAAAAAAAAACAACGTTCAAACAAACGCATTCTCAAAACTGTTGTTTTTAATCAGTTTTTGGAATTTACTTGGTGTGAAACTTGCATATCAATCATACTTAATATTATAAACGTGAAAGTTTGTGAGTATTTATGGATGTATGGATAAAAACTACTAAACGGATTTGGATAAAACTTTGCAGTGATATAGGTTACATCAGAATAACACATAGGGTACTTTTTACCGCGGGATAACATCTTATTCCATCGGGAAATCGACTTCTACGCGAACGGAGTCGCGGGCATCACTAGTCCATCAACAATTGATTGCTTTTAAAAAAGTTATAAATAAATATTTGCGTTTGTCTCATTTTTTTGCATTTCCTTAAGATTCACAGCATAAAGAAAAGTAGCGACCCGTGTTCATTTTTTTAGGTATTCCTACGTATATAAGCAAAGTTATTCTAAAATAGGTACCTCTAAGATTTTATACGTTTTTTACTAAGCTTTAGACATTTTCTCAAGAAAGTTTGTTAGTAAGCAACTTTTAATAACTAAAAGACATAACCTAAATTATTGCTTTTGCGATCACATCATAAAAAAATTGCACCCGCGCGAAATTAGATAAAGATGACTATATAAAAATATAATAACTGACCTGTTTTCTTCTTCTCCTCCTGCAGCTGGTCGGTCCTCTCGTCGACCAGTACCTCCAAGTTGTTGGCGTACTTCTCCATCATTGCTATCATGTTGTCAAATATATTTGGTTTCCTGCGGCGGACACCCATCATTTGAATGATGGTAGATATGTTTCAGAACCGTAATGCAATGCAAAATCATATATTGTGTAGTCGGTTCGGAAATTTTATATGTTTTTTTTGTACATTTTGATTTACATTACGATTTCCCCGTCATTAAAATTAGCCTTTATTACTGAATATGTTTCATACAGAAGAAAGAAAATAGATAACTCATCAATATTAACAATTTAATTCGTCAAGACTGCAGTCAAATAATGAGTTTAATTGAGTTGCAATTAGAACTGTAATCCAAGAATTGATTTCATTAAGAAAACCTTAATTTTTTTTAAGAAAAGTAAACATACATGCCCTTCCTCAGCGGTCTGAGCTTAGTCCGTATAGTCTTAAAGTCGGGCCTCGTGGTGGGTTCCTCCGCCCAGCACTCCACGCAGCACTCGCGGACGCAGTCGAAACTGTTCGACAGCGGCTCTAGAGGAGGCCTGGAATATATACAACATGTTACCTTGCGTTCCGTTAATCGCTTACAGAACTGTGAGCGCTCAAATCGCTTACAACCGTTCCGTTGACTTTTATCGCGATATTGACAGTTATTGCGTCAATTTAAGTTTTGACAGCGCTCACGCCGACCATACTCCAAAGTGTTGGCTCTCTGAGCGCAATTTTAATGACGTCATCGTTCTCACCCATGGTTGACAATGGACGCGCTCTCGCTTCAACGGAACGGTGATGTGAGCGTTAAAATCGCTTTTATCAATTTGCGGAATGCAGGGTTAGAAGTATAATGTTATTAACATGCCTACAAGATGTATACTTAGTCGACATCGAAAGTGTAGATAGCACATATTTTTTTGGTAGCAAACATACTGATACATACTGAAGTATTTATAATAATTATAAATGTTTCATACAAGGGCTTTATAAAGCAACAAAGTTTCGTAAATAGTAGTACACGTTGTACCTTCGCATACTAGTTTAAATATAATTCAGACATTCCAGATGCTCAAGAAGCCGAGTTGATATATTGGAAAGTCTCTATGAAACTAGGTATGAAAGTTAAATTTAGCATTGTCAAATTAGCGCAATCATGCAAACATTTTTCTCACGACTTAACGCGACGATAAGAATGCAATGACGCAATGAATGTGGAAAATGCAGCCCTAGTGAGAAGCATTGCAAAGCTGTCTGTCATTGGATATTTATTTTCGATTCGCAGTCATGAACACATTATGTCATCTACATTATCTTTGTTTCATATAAGTTTTTTCTACATAAAACTAACATAGAACTCGTATACTTTGCTTACTCCATAATGTCCACAATAATCCTCACTAACCTTCCTACCTCCGCGACCGCTTTACATTCAACCATCCGGAAGATGCAACCTGTTAGACCTCTTAAAATGTACTTTCTTTCCGTGCCTACCCACACCACCGATTTCTATTCCTTTTCCTTTACCGTTTCTGCTGTCAGACTTTGGAATTCACTGCCGATTGATATCCGCGAGACTAAGATTTTGTCATTGTTCAAAAAACGTGTAAAATCTCTTAAATCTTTCATAGTATTATTTATGTATATATTCGATTGTGTGTTAAATATTTGCGTACATATTAGTATTTAATTTATGTACATATTAGTATTTAATTTATGTACCTATATTTTATTTATTTATGTAAATGATTAGTAGTTTGTATTTATATATTTATGTATATTATATGTAGTTTATGTATATTATTTAAAGGATCACACGAAAGTTGCATAACTGATCCACCTCTCTAAAACTAGGACTGCTGGAAGAAATTTCTATTTGGAATAAGCAGTTTCTTTGTATTTATATAGGTATACATGTTATGTTTGCTTTATTCTATGTTTTTGTCTATCCTTTTATTGTATGTGTTATTACTGTGTGTAAATACATTAAATGTTAAATAAATAAAATAAATAGATTCAATATATGACACATACAATATGAGTAAGATTTCATGAAATATAAACCTAAATTATAAATATAAAAACTCCGCAACCACCGCAACCCGTTGTGACGTGTGTATCAACGACACCTACCTACCTGAAAGGCGCATTGCTCGGGTTGGCGACCTTCCTCAACAGTACCGGCGCTGGCGGCGCGTCCGGTCCAAAAGCCCCCTTCCTCGTGTGAAGCTCGTAGAGCACCAGGCTGAATGCGTACACGTCGGAGTGCTGGGAGCCTTCGCGGGAGTCGTCGGAGAGAGGGAACGAGTCGGAACCCCAGCCCGCTGAGCGGAGCAGCTCCGGGGATAGGTACACTAGACCTGGGTTAAAGAGAAAGAGTTTTATACAGCCGTTAGGTGTTTTAAGCTGGAAGTAATAATCAGCTTTCTTTTTGAACGCGAGTATAAGTTCTCGATTCTTGTAAATTTGAGGTAGCTCAAGTGTATGATTAATAATGAGAGCCGTAATAATGTCGGTAAATAACGCAGGTTTTGCTACAATAAGGGAAAGGTTAAGCTCTGAAATTGGTACTGAGTCTGCTTATAGTAATTTTTTCCATCTTGTTCGGACTATTACAGTGTACTCGTGTGCTAAAAGATCAAAATAGAACATAATGACTAACGGCCGAAACCAATATTTTAATTTAGTTAAAACCTTGGTTATTGGAAACTGATAGTTTTGTTTTTTGTGACGTGTTTATGTAATTTCCATACCAACAGCTATCTACCATAGTTAATTGATAATAGTTATAAAAATAATAAAACATGGATAATAGTTACCATAGTTACACAAATAACGAGGCGTCAAAGGTTAGTAGAATATTGGTTTCGGCCGTAAAACAATAACACAATGCAGTTTGTCTCAAAATACAAAATAATCGAGACAAATATTTTTTATTAGTTCAAGGGTGCCAACAACGTCATAAACAGAGGTAGCAACGTCAATTGTGACGCAAAAGGAAAGATTTTTTTGCAATTTAACATTCGAAACGTCATACTCAGACACCCACACCTTAACGAGGATTCTATTGAATGTAGTACAAGGATAACAAATGCTATGCCCTGTAAATCATCTATTATATTTTAGCAAATAGTTTTATCCCTAATCCAAAAACGTTGCAGATTCCTACTTTGTAAACCAGATGCAAAAACGTTGTTCTTCTAGATTCCTATTTTGATATCCACAATCACATACTATCTGCTACCTATCAATTGGATGAAATTACGTGTGGTTGCGTGTCGATTATTTTATGCATTTTTTATTGGCTACAAAAGTAGCCACACCAATAAGTAACAGAGCTTTTAACACTTGCTTTTAAAACTTTTGTTTGTTTATAAAAACCTTTCGGAACCTATAACTCATTCATCTCCGTACCGATTTAAAACTCAAACAAACAAATACGAAAAGAAGAGATGAATATTTGAGCCAATTTAAAAAAATATAACACTGAAAAAAATAATGGTTTAATTTAAATCAATGTGCTTTGCTTCCCTGATATTTTGGCACACTTGCATCTGCTATAGAAATGGTGTTGTAGGAAAATTGTGGCTACAATAAAAATCGTAGGCAGTAATAAAAAATAACATATAACTAACCTTCAATATGCGATCTGATAGCATTAGGTTCTGAAGGCGGTAGTTCCCCTCGCCTGAACTCCCTGAGGCCGAAGTCCGCGAGTTTCACCACCCAGCGCGCGTCCACGAGGCAGTTGGACGGTCTCAGGGCCCCGTGGTATTGGATGGGGGACTCGTGAAGGAATACCATGCCCTGGGCAAAATATATCGATTACCGAAATGCATTTAGGCATGGCTTCAAATAAGAACAACATGAATGAATGAATGAAAGAAAACCATGGGCAAAAAATCAATTACCTATCGAAAAGCCTTTAACAATGTCTTTCAATAAAAACAGTATTATAAATAAAAGACAACAAATAATTTTTAAAGAAAAAAATATTTTAAAAAAAGTTGAATCGTGAAGCGCAAATCTGTTTTATATTCCCTTTTCAGTGATCTTTTCACACCTTTAACTTTTTAAAGAAGAATAATTTCAAATGAATAATAGGCACTGTAAAAACGTCTCACTGAGACTTCGTCATATCTTTTTTATTAAATAACGTAATTATTTTTTCAGCAAACCTCTATTTAATTTTCATTCATAAAAGTTTATTGAATATGGAATCGAGCGAAATTGCTCTCTTGTCGTTAAATGATGGCATCGTTTGCATGATTTTCTCACGCATCTCAAAAACACATAAATTAAATTTAATCTCTGTGCCCGTTACCCGTCTGCTACCCTGCTAATGGTCGAATGTCCACCTAAATCTTACCCTAATTATATCTCCGACGAGAGACGCTATGAACATGTTATCCAACTTGATGTCTTCATTCTCCAAAATGTCCTGAAACAATCGTAAAACCAAAATTGGAACGAAATGATTTGTTATCTTTGACCGACTTCTGAGAAATCCACCTGTTCGGTATAACTCGGCAATAAAAACGGTCAAGTAGTCTCGCAAACTGTGACTGAAGTTTTTACGGTACATCTGTTTCGTTCGGAGGTTGATTTCGTAAAAGTTTTTGCAAGTTTTTCGGGATTTTTCCTCGGGCGTTCATTAGCGTTTATTGCGTTCGAGCCTCCCGCCAAGTTTCTGTTATTACTATCAGGCTAATTTGGCTTTTGTTTTCGCGTGCTTACGTTGTAATAAGAAAATGTTACCTTGAGGCTTCCACGGGTGCAATATTCCGAGAGAGCACACACGTTCGGTGGTTCGATGCATGCTCCCACAAACCCATTCACATTGTCATGCTGAAGGTCCCGCATCTGAAATAAAGAGTCTTTACAACCACCTAGCACCCATAAAAAGAATAATACCTTCATCTCTACCTCGGTTCGTTTCAGGAACGGAAATTACGACTCGACTTTTGAAAGTGAATTTGCTCTCCGAAGTTTGCAATGCAAATAACCTGTCTAACAAATGACTCCCGAAGTTATGTTATGATCGTTGATTAGATCTCTAACTCTAAAATGGAAAATGATTTCTCTTTAGCATATTTATGTATATGGGCAGGTTAAAATAAAAGTTAAAGTGTATGATTTTTAAATAATAAAATCTTTTTTGTACTTTCGAGAACAATTCTAAGCGCACAAATGAAGTAAACAGAGCCGAGCAAATACGTTGGATTCATGATATCGAGACCGTCTCACTGCAAATATTGATGTTGGCACATTGGATACTTTCACACTCCGATACTTCAGTATAACATTAGAAGTACAATAAAGGGGAATCAGAGTGGGTAAAGGTAAAAATGTATAATGTTAAAATATAAATATTGTGATATAGTAAAAAAGAAAACAAGTAACAATAACGACGAAAACATATGTTAAATTACGACTTCTAATCGAAACTGGAATGAAATAACAAAAAACATTTTTACAGATTCCAAAAGTATTTTAATACCACAAAATATTTTTAAATTTATAAGCTGGTATTTTACAGCTTCGCACTGTTTGTTTAATAAAAAAGTAAATTCAACTATAAAACTGAAACGTATTTTTTACGACCACATTAATGAGTGCTAAGTGGGTCTATATTTTTTGCGATGACCGTTTAAAAGAAATAAAAGTAAAGATATTTGAATATAATTAATAAAATAAGTACTTAACTTGTTTTAAAAAAAAAACTTTTATGTCAAAATGCTTAAGAGGATTTCCTTTGCAGAAGCTTTACAAAGGTAAAACATCTTTAATTAGGTTGTTTATTAGCTATTGTTGTAAGGGCAGTGTTCCCAATGTTGAGTAAGTAGGTGTTGTTGGGAACACTCGCGCCTGCTGTTAACAACATCACTTCACGGTACACAGCGCCTTTAACAGCTAAATGGGCTAAGTGATTGACACGGGGCACGGTATACCTAAATATAGTTGATAGAACTAAATAAAATGATGGGCCGTTAAGTTATTTGTCTACAGAATACTTTAACTTGTCTTTGTTAGAACGTTCAACCTTATAAAGGCAATTGTCAGGTATTTACTTTGATGTGAAGCAGTCTCCTATTTCGTGTCCACAGGAGTATTTTGAGTTTTAGAAGAGTACTTCAAGAATATTCTTATTTCCTTAAAGCATTAAGTAGTATTTTTTTTTCCTAAATATTTCTTTTTTTACTTGCAGCTTTTCCTCTTTATGGTATATTTTTCCATGAACGTAAATTACAATTGTACCTGTGAGTATCCACCCGGGGACGGATTGTGGTGATTTGTTATAAGTCACCAAGTACCTTATCGCGAGATTTCATACAAAAAACAAAAAGCTATAGAAGGTTCATATTGCTTCAGTAAGACACCTATACAACGTGTTGATAAAAGTTACGCCATTTACCTATGTATGTTTATACCCTATTGTTTGTTTTGTAGTAGAACTCTTTTTAAAGCGATAAACAGTATTATTAATATTTTTATATAAAAAGGTTTTCGCTTGCTTTTCCCGTACCTTTACCAATATATTTAAGAAAATTACTGTAAATTTATTTTTATATTATCTTTCAAGCTTATGAATAAGTTGATATATACTTACTTATCTTGTAGATATGAAGTTGTTTTTATATTATTTGATTTATTAATATTTTAGTAAAACTGTTTTAAGTACTGCATAGAACACGTTGTGTCTACAGTTCATAAGTACCTACATAACTATAGCGGGTAGCAAATCATTTGTTTTGTACAATCCTCCTCGTCTGAGATATTGTATATTTTGTGTGCGAGAAAAGAGGATCAAGTTACGTTGAGTAAATGTTTTGTTGTGATATTTCGTCTACATACTATTTTAACTTTAAAAATGTTTTTATACACTTAACAGTGCACGTGTATAACATGACACGACATTAAAGTTGACGGCATGGCAACTATTCGTAGACAGTAAACAACTTAGCACGCTAACGACCACCTCACGACCATACTCACGATTTTCAGTTCCTTCTTTATCTCTCTCGTGATGTCTATATGGTGTCGTCTCACTCTCTTCACTGCCAGCAGTCTGGCTCTGTAGAAGGCTACTTCCGTGAAGATGGCCGAGTATCTGAAGTCGAGGTCGGGGTTGGAACTCAGCGACACTTGGCTGGATCTGATGATGGGGCCTCCGTCGCCGTTGGCTTTCTCGGTTTGGTTGGCGCTGACCACTGCATTACTGTCTTGCTGGAAGAAGTTAGATCTGATCAACTTGTAACTGACATGCTGATTTAATTGATCAGTATTGTCTCTTTCTAACTAAATTATAAGGTAAAGCAATACTTAATTGCAAAACCGTTTATACAACAGAATTATATTCTATTTTTACTAATAACTGTTTATCATTTTTCATACATATAACAAATTAGAATCGGACCCTTGCAAAGCTACGTGGTTTGGAATAAATGAAAAGGAGAAAAATAAATTGTACGACTCAACGTTTATTTTCACAGTTCCATCTTAAAAGTATATTTGAATATTGAAGCTGAACTGAAGCAAGACTGCTTTAATAAAAAGTTTTAATTCATAACTTATTTTGCTTTTATCACACAAAGTACCCTCTATACTTTGAATGAAGTTGAAAGAGATCTATGAACCAACCCTTATCCTGTCATTAATTTTCAAGGCAGCAAAAGCTACTGTTGTACAATGAAATTAAATAGTTTTTGTGAGGTCATAAACATTTTGTAGGGTAGTAAGATATGAAGTCCGCAACTCATTAGGGAAGCGTAGTTTTCACCATTTTAACGACACCCATTAACGTGTTAGAAGCTATTAGTTAGGCCCTACCCGTAGCGCAGTTAATTAAATCTAAGGAAAGGTCACGTGCGTTCAAATAAAATATTTATGTAATGGTGTAGGTATACCTATGGGCGGCCGTGATTACTTACCACCACGTGACCCGCTTGTTAGTTTGCTTGCTTATCTCATTAAAAAATATAAAAAAAACCTTGGAAGAAAAGGAGTAACAGAATTGAACACATTGAAAAACCAACATGTAACTAAGTATTAAACATGTATGTATAAAAATCGGTAAGTGCATGGACAAGTTTACTTGTACATAATGTATCGTTCCTATCTATTTCGTTTAATAGAAGAAGAATTGAACAAAAAGTTGGTTTTATGATATTCGAGTGAAATGAAACTATTGATTGTGAAACACGCCAATTTGCTATAACAAAAATGTTCCCGCGATGTGTTAACTTCCTCTTCATTTCGTTTCGGTCAACGATCCGTCGAAAAAGTCCATTAAATTAGGATTTTACGACTTTTACGCGACATCAGCGCGCGCGCATTCCCACGACGCACGATTTTATTCGCGAGGCGTATTATCCGCGAGTTCTCAGCGAATAATGCGATGTGTGTCATAAATGATAATGAAACGAATAAATATGTGCTTACTCGGTCCGCTTTTAAATCGGAAAATAAATGAAAAGCAGCCGCCATTGCAAACAATTGTGTGTGGGCCTGCGTGTGAAAGTTAGGTATCTAAAGCTTTTCGTCGATAAATCGCAAAAAGGGAAATTATGTTATGCTCGTTTGTTAGTCAACCGTTTAACAAAAAGCGTGCATTTCAGTCCATCTCATGCCAACATGAACAAATTCGGTTTACCTACTTAGTTTGTTGGTTCGCTGCTCGTTTTCAGGTAGCTGGAGGTCCTTGAAGTCGATCTTCCATAATAAAGAGTCCAACTCCTGTTCGTAACGCCAGCCGCGGTACAAAGCTAGTGCAGCAAGAATCAATAGGATTAGAGTACCGCCGGATGCTCCCAACGCCCATGCTCCTATGTGACCTGTAGAATAATAGACGATAAGTATAAAGCTCAAAGTTAGATTTAGGCTATAAATTAGCTGTTTCAAATTAATAAAAAAACAGACTAGGGAAAGAGAAACTTTTTGGTGCTGCTAACATGTTTACACCAGAACAAGGATATAAACGGAGGCAAATTATATCTAAACGAGCTAAAATTATACTATATTAGTGGCCGCCCGCGACTCCGTTCGCGTGGAAGTCGGTTTCTCGTGGGAATGAGAAGTTTTGGCGCGGTAAAAAGTACCCTATGTGTTATTCTGATGTATAACCTATATTAGTTGCCTAGTTTCATCGAAATCCGTCCAGGAGTTTTTACGTGAACGATTAACTAACATCCATACATACATACTTACAAACTTTCACGTTTATACTATTCGAAGGATAAACCTAAAGTCTCAACAATAATCAGCGACAAGTATACAAAGCAAACACAGTAAATTCCGCCTAAGTTAGCCTCCACTTAACTTTATTAGTTCGTCTTTAATTAATCATCGTAAAAAGTTAAATAAGGTCCTAAGAGGTTAAAAAATAATTAGCTCCCAACTTATTACCCAGAATTCTTTGAAATCCCAAGATTTACTTTAGATATTGATAAAATAAGTATTGTGTGGTAAATAATTGCAGGAAATATAGAACAGTTTTGTAACAATGGAAAATCATAAACAATTCAATTTGCTGTTTAAAGCTGGAAGCTTTGCAATATAAAATGGTTCTGACAGCGAAGCGAGGCATTAAATTGGAAAAGAGAAGAACAAAGATGTCGCAAATCGTTACTTTTATAAACCCTACTGAAATTGCTTCTCATGTTAGTTGTATGTCACAATTCTGTAGTTTACACATTAGGTATCTTCTTGGAATAAAATATTTTAAGATTACAAAATGTTATCCTTAAAACTTACCAACCCATGAGATAGAGAAATAGATTCTACTACCCACGCCTGTTTGTTACACAATTTTATTAGGAAGAGCTTACTTTTAATTAAAAAGGCAGAAGTACACTTTAATTTGTGTAAGTGGGTGAAACAACAAAAACTGTCTTGTTTGCAAATGAAATCACGTTCTCAAAGCTTTTATGGGCTTGTGAATTTAATACGAAACAAGCACACAAACCATGCTATTTAATTTACGTGGGAGAAACACATAATGTTACTTAATAACTTTGCAAGTTTTCTGTAGATGGCTGCTTGTAAATTGTTATAAATATGCTAACAAAACATTAGTTTTATTTATTAAAAATATTAGGGTACCTTCCTAATAACTACACAAATATACAAAGTCGCTTTCCGCCGTCCTTGTGTATGTATGCTAACATCTTTAAAATTACACAATAGATTGTGATGGCTTTTTTTAAATAGATAGAGTGATTCAAGAGGAAGGTTCATAGGTATAATAACATAGTATAGGAAAAGGGGTTTTGTTCCGAATTGAATCCGCGCTAAAGCTAGTACTTAATATAACTTACAACAAGATATTAGCTGAAGACTCTCTACATTAACCCTTTAGATTGGAGCAGAAATAAAGAACAAGAAAGGTTCCCTTAAAGCTGAGTAATCAAATAAAACTGTAGAAAACTTGTGTTTCGGGTTGTTTACCAAGATGTTATAAAATCTGGTCGAGCGAAACAATCGTTACAAAGCTGGGTTTTTTCGTTCCTTTTCTTCGTATTCAGCGACAGACGGACCTTTCGAAATTGATACGCTTCACGAGGGACATGCATGTGTTACCGACTTTTACGTGTCATTGAACAGTCACTACGTTTTATTTTAACTATTTATGTGGGTACTTTGATTTTGAGTGAAATAAAATGCATCGTCTTTATGTTGGAAACACGAAAACGGTTATAGTTTCTATACGACTAGCGTTACAATTACAAATGTAATGCCATAACACAATCTGCTTATCTTTTTTTTCTGAGTTCACCTGTTAAAACATATATTTCAATCATGTTAGTAATTTTTATTTAATGTGTCATATAGCGTAGAGCTTTCAGTAATATTTCGTACATCGGCACTCTAATGGAGTCCGGCCCGCTCGCTGTTCCTAACTACTCGTACTAACACTCCATATGTTGTACATTACACGAAAATCTTCTTAACCACTTTCTGGAATGGTAAGAGTGGACTTACTTATATGTTTATTTTGTTGTACTTAGTAACATGCCAATAAAAGTAATAACGAATCAATAATCTTGGTCTCTCGTTGGAAATTAAGTTCCAAAAATAAGCGGCAATACCAAGTAGATTATTGGATGGCAACAAGTTCACTGAAAGTCACACTAAAATTAGATAAATATTTAATTGCATATGAACATGTCATAGCGACATTAATTTGTTTTATTTGCCAAAACATTTCTATCTACGTTGCCAAATAATTAAATTTTCCGGTCCAAATATCAAGCGACATTAGCAAATTATACTAATAAGGATAATGATGGTACTCACTGACGCACTTTTCCCCTCGGAAGCCACAAGGCGGCTCCGACAGCGGCACCCTACCGCCCGGCCATTTCATCTCGCGAAGCGGACGCACTTCCTGCCACAAAATGAAGACAACCATTACACAAAAAAAGAAAAATAACCCGTTATTTTCAGTAATTGGCAACCCTAAACAGCTGCTGATGAAAATGATAGACATCGCGAGATTGCGATCTCAGGAAATTAGGACAAGATTGCCATTTTCATTTGGCATAATCATCGCTCTTTGACGACATACGAAATAAGCAAATTCTCCTACGCAAATGGATGAATAAAAGGACGTGAATGTCGTCAAAAGAAATAGAAGATTAACTTGGTAAGGCCATAAAAAACTCGTTAAAATAAAGACCGGATCACATTAAGTATATGATAAGTGCCATGAAAAGCTACAAAAGGATTATATGAGCACATTTTAAGCACGCAGTAGGTTTGTTGGCAGAAAACTGTATTTTCCGAGCCAACGGTGACGTTATCTGCACCAATGAACAGTTAGGACGAGATGCACGTAGAATAATAAAAGTTTTTATTCAATGGCTACACTAGCGTACCTAGAGTCAACTTATCCTGAATTCATTGAGAAGATGAAATTAAAAATGCTCTCCAACTTTAAAATGAGAATCTGAGCAAAATCCAATCACTTAGAAAAAGTTTCCTTTTAATTATATCAGTCGGTCAGTGGTCCGTGTCGTGATTCAGCAAAAGTCCTATCCAATTTTAACTTTACAAACGTTTCATTAATCAAAAAGAAAGAAAACAGAAAATGGCGTGTCATCCGTTTGCCGCCAATACAACGGTTGTCATTTGTTTCCCCGCCAAAGAGATAGCGCTCTATCCACTTAAATTAATAAGCACGTCAAACAACTGTAAAATTTATTTAGTGTATTTACTTTGTAGGTATCCCGCGCATCCTGATTTGTATTGTTTAATTAAAAGAAATTAATTCTAGATTGCTCCAAGTTATTAACTTCATTTTCATTTTTTGTTTTATTTTCCTCGTTATTCGTTAAGAATACAATAGAGGAACCACGCAAATCTTATGCTACAGATTGTGAACTTACCGGTGTATTCTTATGCAGGACGGCCAGTGGGTAAAGTCCTGGAGGTTTCGTGGGGTCCACCGACAAGAGCGTGTAGTTTCCCTCAGCATCTCCGTTCTCATCCATGTGAATCCAATAACTAGCAAAAAATAATCACTGTTTAATAAATTCTTTATCAAATGTTCAAAGTTTTTTAATATAACTTGGATCAATAACTTAACACAGTGCCGACAAAATATGAAATTTATTACAAGATTTTGCGAAATCTAATCAATTTAAATTGCCTTTCTTGTTAAACTTGCTAAAGCTTATAATTAAATTCGCCTGCTGGGACCTCTAGAAAACCTAACGCTGCTAGTTATATGCATTAATATACGAGGGCACAGTTTTTGTTGGTACTTTCTACATAAACGACATGGATTAGGTACTTGTTTGCATTGAATGTTTCGCAATCTTAAGTCGTAATGACTATTGGCGCTAGACAGAATTAGTTGTAAAGGAGTTTTCAATTATTCCTATAAATTATTCTCGCGGACCAAAGCACAATTCAATTCGAATTCACAGCAACTAATCTCAGCTTTGAAGAGACATTTCTGAGCTGTGGTGCCAACTTTTGATTGAAATTCTTACAATAGTTATTTGTTAGGCTTTAATGAAGATTTCGTAATTGAACATTAATTTTAATTGGTGCTTACAAGAGAGATTAGCTTGCCTGTCCGTAATGTATGGACTGAACTTATGCATATTCAACCGATGTATTTGAATTCGCATATGTTTACACTTGGTTCAGTCGCTATCTACTCCATTAAGTGTAAACGCTCCAGAAATTCGTCCGATTTCCGCACCCAAATTCTCGAGTGGACGAAATATATTGTCCGTGAATATAGCACATTACAGTCTATTTACATGACTATTTGTAAACTTTGTTTTGAGCTTTAAGTAAACAAAGAAAAATACGTATAACGTAAGCAAGTCACAATAAGAAAAAGTATCTTTGTCCATAATTTAGGCGGCAAACAAGTTAAAAAACACTTGACTGTTCGTGACACCATCTCCATGATTCTCGAATAAAATTATCATCTGTTATTCTTTGCTGTTATCATACGGCGGCAGTTTTCACGGAAAAAAGCTCACCGTTGTTTAACAGAAGTATAATAATAGCTTGAAGGACATATTTGCTCTGTTAAGTTTACGTTTACAATAGACGTACTCGTAATTGTTGTTTACAACTTCGTTCAAATACCTAAATCGTTATATTTCAAAGACGACATGCGATTTTCCGCTGAAAATCAAATCAAAATATGTTTTATGGTTCTTAAGGAGTTAGCGTATCCATAAAGCAGATACGATTGCTTCCTTATTTTAAACTATTTCCGACAGAATATAACCTAAAACAAATTAAGTTAGTAATCATCACAAAACTTCACAAAAGAGATATCTTATGATCTTACCCCATAACACTGCGATATGTGGTGTTCCGCATCATGGCCGCGACCACCCGGCCGTCGCGCGGGTCCTCGCCGATGGTGAGCGCCGTGGCCAGCGCGCGCGCATACACCCACACCGCGTCGTGGAGCCACGCCGCCTCCACCGGGATCTTAGGTATCATCATCATTTTACATAGCATAAATCCAAGTCGCTAATTGTGTCTGTTTGTATGTTTGTCCGCTATATCCTTCTAAACCACGCGATGGATTTTAATGAGGTTTTCACCATCCTTTAAGTATTTTTTTCATATGAATTTGTAAGTAAAGAACTATCGGAAAAAGATATTTTAAATTAACCAAAAATCAATGTTACGTGAGCAAGTCGGCCAAAATTACACCATTGCGAAGCATGGGCGGATCCTACGTATAGTATAAATCCAAGTCTCTAATTGTGTCTGTTTCTATGTTTGTCCGCTATCTCCTTCTAAACTATGCAATGGATTTTAATGCGGTTTTCACCATCCCTACTAATATTATAAATGCGAAAGTAACTCTGTCTGTCTGTCTGTTACGCTTTCACGCCTAAACCACTGAACCGATTTTGTTGAAATTTGGTATGAATAAAGAACTGAACTTGGGAACGGACATAGGGTACTTTTTACCGCGGGAAAATTTCTCATTCCCACGGGAAACCGACTTCCACGCGAACGGAGTCGCGGGCGGCCACTAGTTAGGTATAAGTTATTTTAAGTTTGCCAAAATAGTATGTTTCGTGAGCAAATCGGACAAAATTACACTATTGCGAAGCGTAAGCGATTCGCTAGTACGATATAAAGACTATATTGTGGGCTGATAGTGTAGAAGCTAGGAACTATACCAAAGAGATCTAGAGTTAGATTCTCATAGGAGGAAAAACTCAAATTTTGTATTTGGAGAGGGAAAGAACATGATAAAATTAGAATAACATAGTTAGATGTCAGCTTGGTAGGTTACAGCTCTTTAGATATCAGAAATGCAGGCTGTGCCGAATTAGAAAAAAATAGGTTTATACTACTACAAACGCCGCTTTTCTTCTACTTAGTTGCTTTAAGAATGTTTCCACTTTAGTGTTTGAGCCACAATAAAATTAATATTAAGCAATAACTTCTTATTTTTTATACCTACTCAACGAAAGTTACTTTTTAATTTTAAAAACTAGAAACTAAGTTATTTAATACTCTTGAATTAAGAATATTCTAGCTTTGTATTTTCGTGCTTTATCCTTGTTTGTAAAACTTCGAAGTTCGCGAAGTTTAATAATTTTTCTGCATCTTGTATTAAGTTTCTTAAAAACATTTTTGAATAGTACTATGAAATAAACTAAAGTAAATAGTAATTCTCCAAAATAAGATATTATATAATGATATATCATAGCTGATGGTTGTTTTTTTTTGCAACGTTAAAGAGCTCAAGTATAGTTTTGTAAAAATACTTGATTTGATTTTCCATTACATAGTACCTACACATAATATTTCACCACGTCAAAGGGATTCAAAATAAATTACTCCCGCGGTCTTGAGGGAAATATTGGTTTGAAGTTTAATTTAACTACCTATAGATATCCAAACATCGTACGTAATGATGGCCTTGTTTATTAGTTTGTGGGTGTAATCAATTTATTTCACTAACAGCATATACTACTACTTTTTAATTACTTTTTTACTATAATTAATTAAGGCGCCATAAGTTCGCCGTTAATATACATTGTTCTTCTAATTATTATTTCTATATAAATTATTAGTCTCTATCTTTAAGTGAATCTTAACGGAACTTGACCATTTAATCTACGTTGTCCGTTTATTCTACATAATCGGTCAGTTGTTGCTACAGTTTATAACAGTACTGAGGCGGTATAATGGTGCCTTTCCCTGAAGTTGTTAGGAGCGGAAAGTATTTTGATATTATCTGCCTTAAAAACAGTAAAGAAACAAGAAAAGGGTGGTTTAATTAAAGTTGGTATCTGGGACAGTGGCAAAGAGAAATGTTCTTAACAGCCCCAACACTCGACATGATTGTAAAATATTTGGGATACTACCTAGTACACGAAGAAATAAAGTTTCAAGACTAAACGCTGTGTGTATCGAGATAGTTTTAGTTGGCTAAGTTCCTTCAGCTATTTGTAAGCGTAAGTTTCCAGTAAGTATTGGCACGATCTAAACTTACGTCGCCGCAATTTGATTCCTGTTTGTCACGTAGTTTAGTTCACAAATTCATTTAAAGTTGGCAGCTTACCACTTTTCCCGCTCCGAACTGCAGCAAGGGGTTGTTAAAGTTGAAGGGGGCCATCTGCAGTCTGTTGTTCACTTCTTTAGCAAACATTGGGTAGGATGGCGAGGGAGACGGGGCCACAGCGAGGTATGACTGAAATGCCCGGAGCGTTCTTAATGAAGGCTCTTTACGCAAAGGACCGGCTAAATACTGAACTGCTAAATCACTGTCATACTTCTCAACGTCCACTCCGATAGCGGCGTATTCACCTGAAACAAAACTTTAATTATCCAAAGAAAGACGATACCACAGCTTAAAGAAGGGAAGAAATATAATCGCTAGGTCTTTAATCTAAAGTTGAAATTAAGTACCTAATCCTGGACACTTCCAGACAAACTTTAAACGGTTTTCAAGCCCTTGGTCGGACAGTAAGTATTTAATGGAATTTCTCTCCCGTTAGTCACGCACAATAGAAAGGATGATAAGAAGATTTGCCTCGAGATTTACCCAATCCTATCTATCTCGAACTTCAAACGTATGGAAATGAGGACCTTTCTTTATGTTTCTATCTACTCGTTACGATTACCTTATCCACATACACCGTGGTTAAATAATGAATATTAAATAAACCAATAGTAGGTACTTCTAGAACTTTGCGACTAGACATCGTAAAATAACCGTAAAAAATAATGCGTTACTCTACAAAGAAGTAAATTATACTAAACAAAAGAGGGTTGTGTAACTATGAGTAACTAGGTCCGCCCTACTCGAAGATTGTTGGCATGTAAAATAAATCGTTGAAAGTTTTATGTAGTTTCCTTCCTGCTCCGAGACTTTAAGATATTCAGCAATTTGCGAGAAAAATGTGCCGGAGATTTCGCATTATCTAGGAGAATTTACTGTGTATGCACGAGAAGTTGTTTGACAATATTGTCATATTAACAATATTTATTTTATCTAGGAGACATGCAAACATGTCTAGCGTGAAGTGTGTGTGAATTGGCAATAACGTACAGGCGCCAAATGTTGGTTGTCACTTCACTGTTTCAATATTTGTCGTTTCGATGTCAATTAGCTTTCAAACATAGTTGGAAGGAACTATATATATTTATTTGAAAGATTAATAATATTATTATTGTCCGGCCACCGAGAGAATGCGTTCCTGACACATTGTGTTTGACATAACGAGGTAACTTTGAAAGGCCGTCTACGAAAACAAACAAAAAAAAAGTCGTCTATTTTGACCCTACAAACAAATAATAAGCAATAAAATGATATTAAAACACACTGATTTTAAATTTTATAACTGATGGCTTACTGTAAGGGTAATAATTACTGATAAAATATGTATTTTTAAAAATGTAAACAACATCATATTTTCGTAGGGATGTGCTAAAAATATCAGTCAATGTTAAAGTTATCAATCAATTTCTAATAAAAAAGCAGAATAAGTAGCTTTGTTATAAAAACATGATATCGACGTAAATATGGATATGCTTGAAGCATAACTATTGCGGTTAGTGAAAGAAAATAAATCGGCAAATGTTCGATATGAAATAGATGAATTGGCTCTGCAGTACGGTCATCGGGTGCTGAGACTTATACCATATTATTGCCAATACAATGCTTTTGAGTTTCGTTTGTAAAAAGGCAGCAGTTGGATTTTCTTGCTAGTTCTTTTCGACCTTGGGCTTAGCTTCAAAATTAACGTTATACAAGTATCTATACTAATATTATAAAGCTGAAGAGTTTGTTTGTTTGTTTGTTTGTTTGAACGCACTAATCTCAGGAACTACTGGTTCGAATTTAAAAATTCTTTTTGTGTCGGATAGATCATTTATCGAGGCAGGCCTTAGGCTATATAACATCACGCTGCAACTATTAGGAGCGAAGAAATAATGGAAAATGGGAAAAAAACGGGGAAAATTATTCATCCTTGAGGGCTTCCGTTGCGTGCGCTGCGAAAGCGGTTCTAGGAACCAAAAATAAGAATAAAGGGACCTTTTTACCGCGGGAAAACTTCGCATTCCCACGGGAAACCGACTTCTACGCGAACGGAGTCGCGAGCGGCCACTAGTCTTTAATCTAATTATTTACGTTCCTACAATAAAACAATACTGTTTCGATTTTGTTTTTTATTATTTTACCTAGATTTTAACTCGTAACAACATAAAACTATTTTTATAACTATTATAAATAAAATATAAATAAGATAAGCAAGTTTTTTTTCTGTTGATTGAAAAATGATTTATCAATGTTGTTTTTTACCCCAACACTAATGGCATGTGTCACAAACGCAATCTCTCGGTGGCCAGACTATAATGATATAAACTATTTTGGCGTTTACCTTTTTTTACTTAAATAATCTACATGAGGTCATAATTTATGTTCAGTTAAAATTATTAAGACTTTGGGTTTCCGTACTTTTTTTTCTGTTGACAATAATGTTGCCAAATAATTTGCCCTGCGTGGTAACTGTGTTTTTATCGCAGCGCTAAAACAACTTTTACTACTCATGAAGGTACATTTTACCTACGTACAGGACTATAATTCATACTATACATGTAAATTTCATAGCTCCTAGTTTCCTTCTCAAATTGCAATAACAATCCCACACCGAAATATGTACGTAGAATATCAAAGTGATCGGATCGATAGGCTTGAATTATTCCATTTTCTGGGAAAAAAAACTATTAAAAATCCGAGAATTGTTTGCAATTCAAATTCTAGAATCTCTTTCTGTATAAAAAGTAAACCTTTATCACTGTGACGTTTAATAGAGCAGACCTTTCTCAATGATATTAAGGAGATGTATTATTCATCGCGTACATGTTCAATTTCAGAGAGATTTCAATATCTAGCGGTTTGCGCCGCGCTATCTCCGCGGGCATTTTACTTTATAATTGGTTCTTCAGCCTAAGGAGCGACTAACTTATGTCATTCCAGGAACTGAGTTGATAATTTAAGTTACAAAGATTACAGAGGAAGTTCGTGCTTCTCCAACAATATTATATGGAAGTAACTTCCACTTGGAGTGTTTGGCGAAGATTACGATTATTGGAACTAGAACGCGACTTATAAGTTACTTGTTATTGCGAGTTTGGAGATTGGGGAAAGTTATATTTTATCGTTTTATATATGCTGGTGTGTATCTTTGTATATAATATGTATATAAAATATATGAAAAAAGCTAGGATTACTTTATCTTTATACAAAGTTATTTTACTAACTTACAAAAGAAAAGTTGTGTACGTATCTGAACTCATCAACGCATTGATGGTTACTTCGAACTTATGATTCTACTTTCAGATACTTTCGTTTAGAATACGAAAATTGGTTGTGGAACTCACCAGAATCTAAAAGCTGCATGGAGTCTAACGCCAGCATTAGACCGATGTGATCGTGATAGTAGCCCACGGACACGTAAACTGAAAACAAAACATAATTTAGAGAAGTGATAACAAACAATCATAAAAAGTATGTAGGAAGTAAATAAGGATAGTATAGATTGTAGAAGCCATAATCATGTTGCAATTTTCACATTTTGAAATTATTTAGGTAATTATGAGTTTATTATGGGTACACTTTCAAGATTTAAACTATAGATGTTTATTTAAATATTTTTTTATAGTTTTTTTTAAGAACTTTTTTTTTAAAATATTATCTTAGTAGGTTACAGGCTTGTGAAGCTGAAGACGAATATACTTACAAACAGATAGATATGCCAGTTTGCTTTATTCTTCGATATTAGAAAAGATAATAAACAACACGAAATCTTTATCTGTCTCTTACAACAAATGTCCTAGACCTAGACTTTGTACAATATAGTAGGTTTTTTTCCTCGATCAGCGAAAGACATTAAAATGGTCAAGGCTTACAGAATTTATATTGAAACATAAATGATTCATTTGTAGTCATCTTTTAGCAATTTATTGACCTTTTGATCGTCGATGACCTAGATAAAAACTACATCTAAGCGAAGGTAAATTATTTTAAAAGAAATGGTTTTTTTACGAGTAGAGATGTTTTGTTATGTACTGTCCCGACAATAAAATGCCTTATTTAACTACCACAAAAACTTTCTTATGTTGTTTAATAACAACCTGAATGTAGGGTTGCTAGCTCACTGTACGAACTACTTCACAGAGGTTAATGAGGTTCATAGAACTTCGACACGAAAAAAGCTAATACACCTACTTTAAGCCACACGATAAAATATTATTAAGCTGAAAACCTTTTATTAATTGGAAAAGAAAAAATAGAACCAGTTCATTGCCGCTTACCTCTCGCGTCTTTATACGTGTCCCGTACGATGTCCAGAAATGGATTATGCGTGAAGTTCTCTCTTTTATTTTCGTAATAGTACGGCTGTCTGTATACTTGTATGGTCCTCACTGAGATCTGCTTCTCTCTTGCTGCGGAAATGATGGCCAGCGCCAGCCGGGAGAAGTCGTGGTTTGGAGCCTTGAGGTATACCACTGCTATCTGATTAGATAAGGATAGAAATATTTTTTAGGCAAAATAGGATTAAAATTTTAAAGTTGCATTAAAAGATACTGTATTGTATAGACTTTTTCAGAAAAAAAAAGTGTTTCAAAATAATGTAGTTTTTTGATATTTATTTGGCCTTTAAGCGCGGCTCCTTGTAGATATGCTTTTGTCGTCAAACGACACGCGGTTGCAAATACTGCTTGAAGTTGATGTTTTCATTGTAAGAAAGTAAGAAGAGACAAACTTTCTTAAGCCGCAATTGGACATTATAAAAAATGTTTCCTTCTCTACGAATAATTTCATGACCAATGGTACCTATCTAAATAATAGCACTGTACATATTATAAACCAAATGTTTTAAGGTGTGATAACCTGACTGGTTCGGGTAGGACTTCCGTGATAAGGGTTTGGGTTCAACCTCACTTAAACGCATGTTATTTGAAGTTTAATTTCACTGTTGAGTAAAACTGGGAAATTTAACAATTTTCACCATATTTGGTGTGCAGTTGGATTTTTAGATAAGAAGTTCATCCAATGCATCTCTCTTTAAAGCTTCTTATACTTATGCTTTCGTTTAACTACATACGTTAACAACCGTAAAGTAATTACTTCAGAATTGTATAATAGTTACATCAAAAGATCTTGCGCTGATCGTTGCCAGTTTACAAACCGTTTAGCGTTTACAGTTACAAAACAGATGCAACTTATCATGACAGGAGCGCATACGTTCGCAGTCAACATACAAATACGTGTTTTGTAGATACTTAATGCACGTTGAAGACACTTGGAATGCATCCAAGTTCAATAACGCTGAACCTTACCACAAGCAAATATGTCGAAACAAATTGAATGCAGGATATTTATGTCGGCAGAGATATATATGGCTATCTACGGAATTATTTGGAGAGTTTAGAGTTTTTGCCTTTTAGGATAGAGTTGTGTCAATTTATTGATATTTAAACTACGTCATCTATAAGCTTAGTTAGAGTAAAAATTAAAAGGAGAAGACAAACGTTTACTGTGTTTTTTTATGGTAATAAAAACTAGACCTAGATAATGTCAATATTTGAGGAGATGAATGGCTCATACAATCAGCGGGGTTATTTTCTTAGAGTATTCCAGTAGGCATTAACTTAATGCCAGAGCACTTAAGACTAGATAAGCCATGCTTAATGTGAGCTAACAAAAGGTTAACTAGATCGTTACGGGTATAACGAGAGGCTTACGTACTAAGTGACGCTTAATCATTTCTTCAGGCCCATTTAGAGAATTCTAACATAAAAATGTTGAAAGACATATTATGGTCACGGAAAACTTCCCACAAAATTGTGGAAGGATAATATCAGTCAGTAACACGTCTATTATATAAGTGATTGTTTGTTTTCCTTGGCAAATTATGAAATTTGCAATACAATCTATCGTGACTTTGGCAGTATTTTAGCTTTTTTTTTTACTTTTTTTTTTGATGATCCAGGAAATTACCAATCCAGGGAATAGAGACTGGTTATGTCGAGCTTGCTAAAATGAACCGTAAAAGGACCACAATTGCGGGACGCCCAGGGTGCACCAGGCCAAACCCTTGCCCTGCCCTGTGGAACACAAGTATCCCAGAGACCAGGAAAGAGGATGGCCGCACGAGGAGGCACTCGCCTGGCAGTATTTCACCTGCCTTCTATTTTTTGCTTGAAAATCATCCATTTCCATCATCCTCATCCAAATTCCGTCCCTCACCTGAATGTTTAACAACATACACAACAAACAACTACAACTTACATGCATAAAGTTGTAATGCCTGAGCACGGCGACCACCGAGCGCGAGATGTCGATGTCGGAGGGCCGCGTGCGCGCGAACGTCGAGTACACGCGCTTGTTGGAGCTCGCCACGTCGCGGCAGTACTGGACATAAACAAACAAGTATAATATATAAGTATAATATAATGTAATAAGTAAGTAAAATTAGTGGCCGCCTGCGACTCCGTTCGCGTGGAAGTCGCTTTCCCGAGGGAATGAGAAGTTTTCCCACGGTAAAAAGTACCCGATGTGTTATTCTGATGTATAACCTATATAGCTGTAAAGTTTCATCCAAATCCGTCCAGTAGTTTGTTCGTGAAAGAGTAACAAACATACATCCATACTTACAAACTTTCACGTTTATAATATTAGTAGGATTCAGATAATAAACATATTAATTAAGGCGAAGGTGGATAAACGCGCTTGTTAAAGCTGGCCACGTCGCGGCAGTACTTGACGTAAACAAATACATTTCAATATTGAGATAATACATATAGATGTTAGTAAAAGTAAATGATTGTTAGTATAGTATAAACAAAATCTAACAGCAGCACATATTCATCTGTGGCGTGGTTCTCACGCCTAAAATATTGTTTAATAATTAAGTACCCACGGAGTACGACAGAACTTCACTCAGGAATTAGCAAAATAGGGTAGGCAAAATATTTTATAGTTTGGTTTACACGATTTATAAGGAAGGTTAATCAATCATATGTATTTTATAGTAATCGAGGTGCGCGAAGGCCGGGGAGGGGATGATGCGGGTGCTGGACTACTGAACGTGCCAATAAACGGAAGTGTCGGATTAGTAGACACTACGGAATAGATAGCCTTTTTTCAAGGATTTTTTATTTTATATATAAAACCCAGCAAATCACGGATTTGTTACTAATAGCAGTAGAGTATATAGAAGTATAAAATAGAGATAATAAAATAAAACTAACGTTGGCCGCTTGAATTTGAACACAAATCAAAACTACATGTAGTTCTGTAGAGCCGCCCTATTATAAAATATTAAAAATTCTACGAATCTTCTTGTAGACTTAAAATCTGTTTGAGTGATAGGAAATTCATAAAATTTTATGTCATGTCAACTTTAGTTTCAAAACTTTTTCCTGAAAAACATAACAGTCTTAAGTTAACAAAATGTAAAAAAATTAATATATACTACTGACATATCTTTACGAGCAAAAGAAAGTAATTCATAACAGCAATATTCCTGTTTTTAAATGTTTTCCCTCTTTACAATGTGTGAAGTGTCCATGAGGTAGTTACGTGTGTACAAAATATAGGTCCCTTAAATCTTTCGCCAGCTACACTCCAGTTTTTAGGTTAATAGTCAAACTATTCCTGCCTACAGTTACAATTCGCAAAAATCTTACAAAATAGAAATATTACACGAGTTTTATAAAAAAATAAAGCGGAGTGTACCAGCGTGATAAATACTTAAGCCTGTAATCTAACAAACACCAAATTAGGAGCGTTTAAGACGGAAGGCAATGTCGGAAATAGGTAGCAAGGAAATAGCGAAAGAAATACGTAAGAATTATTTATGAATCAATACATTGCTTGCGATTCTACAAAGAATAAGAATAGAACACAAGTACCAACAAAAGTTCAGTGTATCTTTTACTTCGATGGTGTTCTTCAGATAACTATTTAAAGAGTCGTAGAAATAAACGCTTATCTTCTCACATACAGGAACTACACATTTTAAATCACATTTTTCAATAAGACGTATTTGAACCGTGGTGTCATAAAAAAACACATACCAAAAAGGAGTGGCAAAGCACCCCGAATTTCACCAGTATATTTTTCCAAGACATAAAATCTTTACAGCTTTCTTTTTTTGTCGAGTCAAATATAACTCATACATAACATTGAATCAAAGGAGTTATTGGATACTCGTAAAGCTTTGCATATAAATCTATGATTTACAACGAAAATGTGTTTTCAATTGTAGAAAGCTTTCATGAGGGTTTATTTCGGACCGGTCCCTTGTGTGTCCCCGTATTATATTCTGTCTCAATTCACGAAACAAAGGAATGGAATGCCAAGGTACTGAGCGGAGTTAATAACGCTTAAAAGATTCAGTCGAAACGTGCAGAGGACTGCGGGAAATGGCTTTTCTTCCGTCCCTTGTAGTGCAGTTACATTAAAGGATTTAAATGTCGTTGCAGCATGCAAGCTGCGATCTCGGAGACAATGGAAGTAACATGTAGTTAATCTTGTCGAGTATTCCTAAAGTATAGCTTGTTCATTAGGTACTTTGTTTTATTTTAAGAACTGACTGAAGAATAGTCTGTACGCTAACTGTGTAGCGTAGGTTCGGAAGGGTTTGTCGATCGAGCAACGTCAAAAATTTGATTTATATTATGAAAAAATATGTTCAAATCTTACACACAGGGCCGAAAACACTACCGACACTTAAATTGAGACATTTAAAACTCATAAATCTACATTAAAAGTGTAACTCTAATTAGCTTATATGTAGGTATAGAATACTTACATAGCTGACCATGGGTAAGTTAAACGCCGCTGCCATTCTACCCTCATGGACGCAGGTTTCCTGTGGTCCGATAAACGCCGACACATTGGCTGCCCATAGCGCTGCTACCTGCCAAAACATGTCTTTTAATATTTTGTTAAGTCATAATATTTTAGAAAATAAGTGCTGCTAGTAAATATTCATTTGTTTTGGACCACGCCCCAATTCGAGTTCACTCGGATTAGTGCACTTCAATAGTTGGTCTTTGTATAAAAAAAATAGTTCTATGTACTTCTTTTCGTTTAGCATAGTAAGTGAATGAGTGTAAATTAACTAACCTATTTCTATTGTTCATAATATTTTAAACTACATATGTACTTCAGACTTCTTCTCTCTTTATGAACAGTTGAAATGGAACAAACCATAAAATCTACTACCACTATAACTAACCGCAGCCATAAAACATAGTTTTCAGCTCTTGTAACAAATACACAATACGTACGAGCTTATTAAAAGAAAGCTGTTACTGTATTTCATCGCTGTACATCTTCTCAAATTTTATTACAGTCTAGTTTACGAGCGCTATAAAGATTTAAATTTAAACATAAAAAAGAATTTTCTCCACAACAGCATCTCAGTTTAACTTTATTTACACCGCTAAGTAGTGGATGAGGAAAATATAATTTCTTCGCTTTACGATACAGTTCGCGTAATAGCGTTATAGCGGAGATAATAAATCTTTCGGAACACGAGGTAGAATAAATCTAAATTAAGAAAGAATAGTAAAGGAATAGGAATAAATTTGTATAATTATAATAGTGGACATTAAGCTTAGATAGAAAATAAAATAAAAAAATACATTATAAAGAGAGCAAAGAATACTGGGGATTAGTTAAAGCATCAAACAACCTGAGTACTTAAATAGATTTTTTAAAATCCTGAAATCGTATCGATAAGTTTGCGATGTAGGTACCTTTTTTTTAGTTTGTTTTGTGCTTAAGAAACGGGAGAAGGAAATCAACTAAGTTAATCAACGATTTTTTATGAATTAAAGAAATATAAAACGATAAGGCCCAATTGCAGGGAACGGTAACTTAATCTTATTACAATCGATAGTGTCGCCATTTAAATCTGAGTTAGCTAACCCGAGGTTAAAACGTTCCCTGCAATTGGGCCTAAGCATGTTATAACTAAGCAAACTCTTTTTCGTATTTTACTTATTTTTTATTAAACTGTCTCATTGTATGTGAAATTTATTCTCCAACTTGATACTATATTAATTTACAAAACTCTATAACCGTTGTGTTTACGAGGACAGAATTTGCAACATTCATTAAAAAGCAGCCTCAATTAATTTACTATGTTGCCTTAATACAGTTTGTCGTGTCAATAGGAGCTCATCAGCATAAGAACATGCACTCTCCATTATGCCCTGTCTCCAGTCTGCTACGTGACGGAACTAAGAAATTAAAGACGACATTCTCAGATAGAAATAAAATAAAAATTAAGACCATTTCGGCACTAAGCTCAATTATTTTTATATTTTGCCTACTAACACGTTTTTGGCATTAAAAACATGCAATAAAAGATCCTATCGCAAATTTGCTACGCGTTCTGTTCCAAAACTCTGGATAACTTACGCAAATCGAAAGCAACAACATGGAAAATGAGAAACATATTGGTTTTTAAAAGGAATACAAACACGATTCCGCGATAAAAAATGAATTTCCTTGCTTTCTTTACAAACTGCTGGAGTTTTTACATTTTTTTTCTAGTTTCTCTTTTTAAGAACTACGAAAGTGTTGTAACGACTGAAAAGAAATTCATTTCTTTCATCAAAATAGCATACCTATTGATAGCGGTTCTGAAAGGCAGATCTAATCTATGTATAGATTAAGGAATTTTTAAGTTAGTTATTTAAATTATTTTAATTAAAATGGTAAACTTATAAAACTGTTATATAATTTTATAGTTAAGGACAGATAAGACGTTCTCGTAATTTTCCGTTATTTGCAGCGAGTAACAGGTGCATTAAAATATTAACAGTTCGAAATGGATTCGCAAGATCTCTGTTACATCTCTTGATGGCCGCCGTTTGTAGGTCACGCAATTCGTAAGTTGATAGGTGTTCGTATATTAATAGCAAAAATTATTAAAATTAAATCAAGATAGTATAATACTTGCTTACTAGATAAAATTTACGAAAATTGTTAAGGAATATTAGCAAAGTAATCACAAAGGCACAATTTTCCTCGTAATTTTTTTTTTCTCTTAAAACCAAAAGACTTGAACTTTAGAGATTTATCAGAACAAGTAAAAATCCTTCCAGACCGAAAGGTAGTAGAAGCTGAAGCCGAAACCTCGTACAAAATGCCCCTTAGTTACAGTTTTACGGTCTCAGTTATGAGCATTGTAAAAGTTGTGTGTCAAAGCGTACGACCCATAAAACCCTGCTTACTACGCACACAGAAACTATCTTAACCATCGGAGTGTGTGCGGGCTGTAAATCATTTGTTGGTTTATTTGATTCTGCTTCTCTACACTAGGGGTTAACTGATGCTTTATAGATTTGATCCCGTGTCAAGAGAGGACGTAAAACCGTAGCGATGCCAATTTATTTGCTGAACTATTCACGTCTAAAGAGTTTGGATATAATAAGATATTTACTTAGTACATTCATTTCTCTTCGCGTGTAAGATTAATGACGTAGCGATGGGCGTTCTTTATCTACTCAACAGCAATTTCACACCCCATCGGAATAATAATACAGCGGGTGTGTGCTGTTATGTCTGGATGAGTTTTTCACAACAAAACGTTTAAACGTGCTTTAATTTTACACACCGTTAAGTTAATAGGCTGTTTTGTTTTTCTGTTTATTTACATTAATGACGTACAAAAAGTTTTCTTAGGAAAAAAAATGTATACGAAAACATACCTAATTTATTGGAATAGTATCTTATTCTATACACAGATATCATAAGTGATAAAGGATTGATTTTGTCACATAAATCTTATTCGACAGACAAGTAGTTCGATCTTTTTTCACGTCGAATATAATTTCGTCGTATGTGTAAAGTAACAATTCTACTTATTAGTCAAATAGTAATTAATCTGACAGTTGGAAATCAGCCCCAAATATAGACTTACTTGCTTTATAGAAACTTCTTCCTGACCATAAGTTTCGGCAACAACAAAGTCAAGCGAATGTCCCATTGGTTTCAACAACTTTTCATTGACTTCATCCACCGCCATAGATATTGCTCCTGTTGAGAAATCATTTTTATTGAATACAAATTCGTTCGTTCTTTAGTTTTTATTTATCTACTAACTTAAGGTCTGCGGCTTTGCGGATTTCCGATCTTAAATACACGTGGCGACCACTATTTTTGAGGATAATAATTATGAACAGAAAATGTATCACTCAACTTTCCAATAAAATCTTTGTACTACTTTCTACTTGTATATGTAGCATTAGAAGGATTTAAAAGGTTTACCATAACCATAAAATTTTCGTCATTATTACATAGTATAAATCTAAGTCGCTAATTGTGTCTGTTTGTATGTTGGGCCGCTATCTCCTCCTAAACTACGTAATGGATTTTGATGCGGGTTTCGCCATCTTTTAGGATATTTACGCATTTAAATTTGTAAATAAAGAAAATTCCGATAAAGTTATTTTTAGTTACCTAAACTTCAACTTAACAAGTCGCGCCAAATTACACCATTGCGAAGCGTGGGTGGGTCGCTTGTAGAAAATTAAAAAGTGCAAAAACATAAACTACCTATAGATTAAAATCACCTGAAATGACTCGTCCAGGCCTTGCATAGCTGAAGTCTCCAGGTCTTCGCTGGGAGCCGGTGAGGTAGCCGAGGGTGAACTTGTCCCCACGAGACCGCCCCACCCCCACCACCAGGATACACCACCATATATGCCACTGAAACAACTACACATATTATTGACAGAAAACTATTTCTTTCAACCTAGTTTAAAACAATAAAATCGAAATTGAAGAATAAAGCTACTTTTTACAGTTATTTTACGCGAAAATTAAATTTTCTCTGTGTCAAAGTTATGCTTTAAACAAGCGTAGTAAAACTATACGTAAACGTGGGGTTAAAATTGTTGTAATAGCCAAAGTTATTTGTGAGCACGTGCGCGAAACATTTTTCCAATATCGGTCGTCCCACTTTATGAGCCCGTTTGGTTTGAGCTTTTTAACCACACATTGAAACAGATAGAAAAACCACATAGGAAATGTGTTTGAATTAGCAAGGTTAAGATAAGATATTATGAAGAAGGTATCTACAACTATTATAGTTCCCTTATGATATAAATCTTATGGTATGGAAGGTTAACTTTCATTATATTTCTAGCTGGTTCCTTAGCTGCGACTGAGAAATGCCATCATCATGACAAACGTCACCTTACCGATATGTAGAATAATCGCAAAATATATAATCTTAAGTATATCTTCCCCGTTTCTATATTCTGAACAGTAAACAGTCGTAGTATTTCACGGACAGGGTTATGGCCAAATCGGTATAAAACAGCCCTAACTGTTGGGCACAAGAGACCATCAATTACTTGAGACTGACCATACACAACAGTCGACAAGTGCCAACTAAAGGCATTTAACGGACCATAGTTTATTACTTTATTTGTTCTTCCTAATTAACACACTCCAACTAATATAAATGCACTTAAATATTTAATTAGCTTTTTATAACGTAACCAACTTTGGCGATACAGTATGATGCAATTTAAAAGCGCCAAAATCGAGACGTTCGGGTTTTCCTTGACAGTTGAATGCATCCAAAACATAATATTATTATTCTTTCAAGTGTTTGCGCAATGACATGTAAGTATAGTGATCGTGTGTTACGCCTGTTAAAACTCGTCTGACAAGACGACAGGTACATCGCGGTACATATGAACTCATACAAGCGTTTGCTCCGAATTTCGAAACAGAACTTTTTGAATGTAATTATCTTTCGGTATTGTTATGAAACTATTTTAAACGGTTCTACTGGTTTAAAAATTAGTTTCTGTAGTCTCTAACTCGTGCACTTCAAACACCGCGTGTGCGGCACTATATCACCGAGGTATAAGACCGATATGTTGTTACCGTGTCGTTCGAGATTCACAAAATCTAAGACTACGATACTAAAACAATATTTTCAGATTAGTTAGATATAACGGATACCAAACATAAGCCTGAAAACACATATAGATACTAAAATAACATCGTTATTCACAAATCAATTTGTCCGTCGTAGGTAATGAACTTGTAACATTCATAGCTTTACGTCTTGAGATAATATTCATCATCAATTTGTAAGAGCTACTAAATATGAAAGTGTGGTATTTATTATACGACGGAACATACAATGATGTCAAAAATAGCTCCCGTGGGAGATATTTACGTTACTATAACCCGGTTATGTCAACATATCATAAATAGGACCGCTCTGTAGATGCTCGATGCAACTCTTGCGCATTCATTCACTTTCTTTTACTAATTTGTTGAAGAAACAAATATGCAGAGCATACTTCGTTATTTTTTACTCAGAGATAAACTACTAATACGTATTTCTTACTACAAATACAATACTTTCATAGAGTATATAGGATAGTCTGTTATAACAAAGCGTATTTCATAACGAGATAGTTTGAAAAACAACGTTCTATCATAAAAGGTCGTTTATCAAAGAATACGTTTCTTGATAAGGGCGGAATCTAACTCTTTACAAACATTTGACCCTTCGCAAAATTGTTTACCATCGTTAGGATGACGGTAATTGCCTGTTTGGCCTCAACAAAATAAATTGCTATTATTTATCAAACAGGTTAATAACATTTGTTAGCAAGTCAATCGCTGTGTGGTCATGAACTGATGATTTATTTGTACCTACGGCTATATTGGGTAATTTGGGTACTTTAAATATCGCTAAATCACATTTTTATTAGAGTGGCAGATAGGCAGATAAAATAAATTTGGAATTATACTTCCGAAAGATTGGTATCTTTAAATTTGAAATTTGCAGGAAGAAATAAACATGTTGTGGGTAATTATAATGTAAGCATTAAAATTGGAATGATAATTAATGTCTGATATTAACGAGTATAAATCATTTTGTCCTAGAAATTACATTTGATACGATAGAGATACGAGTAAAGCCAATTTATATATTGCTTGTAATTACTAAAATACTCTCACATTAATAACTTGAAATATCTGCCAAATCTGATTGCGGGCTTAAATTATAAATTTTAAGAGCATACGAATTTGAAACTGCAGATACTTTAAGATATCTGCCGAATTAAAAAGGAATCGACCTCAACAATAAATGGAGGTTGCAGATTTGATTGTGTTGCCCACGTCTCATACGCAAGTGATTACAAAACCTGATAATTAATTTACAATCAAATTAATAAAAGAAACATTAAACACATAAAGTGTTGAAGGTAAACGAAAGGTAATTAATCCTTGTTTTAGCAGTAAGATAAATTAAAGATAAGCAAACAGAGAGCTAATACGTTAAGGATTAAAAATGACTTGCATTCAAATGCAGACATTAGTAGGGCTTATGACACACATCCATCAGCCTGCGTACTTATTAGGCGACTGTTAAATCAGGTAAGGAGAACTGCATACAACAATGTGCAAATAAACTTGTTAACAATGGTTTATTGCATGCTGCGAGGCTGCAGCGGTGCCCTTTGCAAGTCCGTTAACTAATTTGAATATCGACGTGCATAAGACAGGGAACACGGTAGGTACAAACACCCTGCAATGTCGTTAAGCAATGTAGATTTTTATTTATAGAAAATTAAATTCTATTCTTAGTATGATCTTAATAACGAATTAGTCTAACTACATAGTACACAACAAGGAGAAAACAAACTAGTCAGTGGTTAATCTTTTCTATGTCCATTGTGGTTTTTAATCTATGAGACTAAGGTTGTAAATCAGAAAGCAAATTAAACTTCCCATGTGCAGTTACAATAAGACAGGCAAGCCATCAAAATCATGGTAATTGAAATATTAAGAATAATATTTGGCATGGAATAAAGTTATGTTGTTTTCTATTGAAGTTTACAATTTAATATTCCCTGTTTTAGTGTAATTTATGTTCGTAATTTTCCAGTAAACGATGTTGATAAACGTTAATGAGCTAGCTGAACCACGCGGGTGCGACATTGACACAGTTGCGCGTGCGATTTCTAATTCTCGCTATACGCTTAACTTGTCTACTAGTTTTGGAAGACACCTTTACTTTAATAGGATCACAATGAAAACTATTTTCCAATAATTATTTTCAAACTGTTACAGATAACATACATGCAGGCTGGCATGCATGGTATAAACCCAAATTTTATCATCTGCAAAGAGGTTTATAAAAACGATGGGATTAGTCATAATAAACTGATTCCATAATTACTAAGTTACGGGTTGATTGGTACTTTTGAGCCACTCAGTACCTACCTACAGAAAAGCTAAGGGCATAATGGAACTGCTGGCTAACGCTGTAAGTTTCGACTCACTTCTTCTTAAAAGGTTTTTCTGATCGTCACTCCAGGAGGTCGGACCTAAATTACCAATAGCTTCGTAAGTGCTTAACTCATTTCCTAACGCCAAAATAAATAGAATATTAGTTGTTAAAGACACCTATTATTAGACTACGAACGTGCAACAAAGGTTCGCGCAAATATGCAAATTCGCAGACGACCCTTTTTTCGGTGGTTGTCAGTCGTAGCCGGTGTAAATCGATGGTTTTTGAGAATTTAAATGAATGCTAATTTGTATTCAAGTGTAGTTGACCCGCACATTGTTTTATGGTCAAGTCGATCTTCGATCAGGTATAGTGCCCGCATGATTGTGTTTCGATGCGCTGTGCCAATGAGGTCTTTACCTGACTGCGGTACTAATTTACTAATCATGTAGGCTATTTAGCATTTCTATATCTATATAAAGAATTGTAAAGAAACAATTCATATTTAAGTTAAAATGACTGTGTGGTTTGGGTTGTTTTAGTCTCTAGGATAGCTTTAACATTATTTGAAAGAATAACAAAACATGACTATCATATGTTAACTTGAACAGTTTTTAGTTTATTTACAGCTTATTCATTTATTTCGTATTTGATTTACGAAAGTATTATTCACTTTAAAGTATACACAAAAGGCTTTCCGAATACAAAGTTGTGATGCGTGACACAATGAAATAGAAGCTTATTATTGTATTGTGGTTAAATAATCGTTATTAACTACCATTTAAAATGTTCAACACACATCATTAGCACCACACAACACCACAATACAGCAGTAACACGTTTGACTTCCGTTGTACATTATAATAACATTACTAACTGTAATTAGTCTGATAAAGGCAATTTAAATGAATATTTATCTGGAAAAATGCTAATTTTATGGGCGATATGAATATTAGGTGTAATATAAGCGATAAAGAAAGATGTTTTGCGAGCTACAATACAGTTTTTAGATAGGTGTTTTTTTTGTATTTTTTCGTACTTACCTCTACATTAGGTACCTACACATAACCTACTTAAAGGTTTAGGGCCGTCTCACTTTTCTTAAAAGCGATTTACCTAAAAGGCAACTTTACACCTACTTATGAACAAGGCTTCCTCTTACCAATGGAATCAACACGATTTGCTGTGATTGACCTGCTACTCTTTTAAACTTTTGATAATATTATTAATCGCATTTTTTAAGTCGAAAGAAACGTTAAGGTGTTACGTTAGCACAGACCTGCAGTTCGCAATCCTTACTAATGTTATAAATGTGAAATGTGTATGTATGTCTGTCTGTCTGTATGTGTTCCGCTTTTACGTCGAAACGGCTGGACCGATTTTAATGATGATAATCAGATGGAATGTTTTGGAATAGACATACCTACTATAAGCCTGGGATGAAATTAGGATACTTTTACCGTAGGAATAAGTCTCATTTCCACGGCAAAATCACTTCTATAGCCGACGAAGTCGTGGATACCCACAAGAAGACTATATTTTACGGGCATTTAATTAAAGACATAGTGTGAAAAAAAATATAGATAGTTTTTGCTTGAACAGACAGCTCGTTAGTTCCATTTATTTTAAAGTACATCTTATTAATTGAAATATTATATTACTTCCTTTTGTTATACGCCCTGTTACCTATAGGTACTAACACTGAAATACGACACTAACAAAATATTTGGTTTAATACGCAAATTTGGCTTCATTTTCAATTCAAATTTGATTTAGAAACAGGCGGTTAGTGTTTATTTTGTTGTTTTTGCGGTTATATATCGTGCGTTTCCTATTGCTTTTAACTTTGGTGAGCATGGCTAACAATGTTTTTTAGGCTTATTCTTAAATCAACATTGTTAATCGGTATCTGCGATGAGATTTTTGGAAAATTACAGTCTCATTATGTTTAACTAGATATAACAACCTAAGCCTTTACAAACTGCTGAAACTGCCGGTCTCGAGTTTATTCTCTATACCGAATACCTAAAAATATCAAAAAAGGTAATTTAATCTGCTAGTTTATACTGAAAAGAATAAGTAACTATAATATTTTTTATATAATTAAGTAATTATTAATAATAATTTAATGCTCTTAATCTGATTTAACAGATATTGATACCTCTTTGTTAACATAAAAAAATAGTAACAAAAGTTTAGTTTAGACCTTATTTTTTCTTTTTTATAGATTGGTACATTTTCTTTACCAATAGAAAAAAATAACTCATCAAAAAGGCTGCCTGCATACATTAACTTCGGCTTTATTAGGCACGACATAATTGTGCACATACTAAGGAGCAGTATGAACTCAAGTAAACTTTTTTGAAACTTACATTGCCAAATGCAGAAGCTTTCATGTTTCGTTGAAACTTTCACCGAGTGCACCAAAATACGTTTAGTTACACCTGTTACACAATCATGGAATTAGTTTTTAGCTAAACTATGCGTAGAGTTTGTTCCCGCCATTTCGTAAAGTTGCGTTTCGTTATACGCTTTCGACGCGACCATCCAACGCTAGGTTCGGCCATAGACTGGCAAAGTTTGCAGCAAAATACAAGTTTACGCTAATCGTCTGGTGAAATTGTGACGCTTGATGACGTATCCTTCTTGTCTCATTCAATGCTTCTGAGTCATTTACACCTGATATTAAAAACTGTCCAATATCTCTGTAGGTCAACTTTATTGACGCAATGCTCGAGGATATGTATGAACACATGCCGTTTTGTTAGCAGCTGTTTAAAACTTTAACTTAAATTCAACTCAAATAACATATGTATAGAATTTAGGTAACCTAATGCCTGTAGAAAATATTTTGTCGTAAGAAAGTTTCATAAAGGTGAGGGACAAAGTAGTTCAGCAATAAAAGCTTTAAAATGTGGTTTAACGAGAAACATCAAAGCTTAGATCAAGTTAGTTATAAATCACAGTTAGACAGAAATTATTAAAAACGGAACTATTTTAAAAAGCGGAAAACAAAACTTTCATTTACTATTGTGCCATCTTAAAGTCAAAAGAAAGAAGCGTATGAAACAAAAGCTAACAAAGCTCTAATGTTTATTAAACCAAAGGTAAATTGCAATCTAAAGTGCTAGTACTCTACACAATTGTGTCAGTGCAAGTTTTATTATCATATTTTAAAGATTGCTAGATATTATCGGTGTCAGCTTAGATCTCGCTATCAACTATCGATAGCGTGTCAGACTTTAGTGTGAATGAATTATACAAGTATCGGAATAGAAACACGCTAGGCGGGCGGTCAAGGCAAACGTGATTATTGTACTACATTCATTACATGTCTACTTACTTGCTCACATGCTAAATCTAACAAAATCACTACTCTAAGAGCAAAAACAAATGAAATAAAAACTAACAGTTCCTACTACAAAAACAACTACATATTGCTACATCAGCTGGTATTTTACCCACTGAAGATTGTTCATATAACAATGCATTCATTTACAAAACAAGACAAAGATTAATAAGTGGCACTAAAATTAATAATTTTCTGACTACTTTGCTAATAAAACAAAAACTACCTTTTCACCACAACAAGAAGCAAGATTAATGATTCAGATGATTAGTTTATCTTGCATCTTGACACGGTTTCATTCACTTGGAGGGTTTAAAAAAAATCAGAGCACTGCGACGTCATCAATCACACGATAGTATCTATTGTCTTTGCTTAGTCCGAAGTTATAATGGAAAAACAGGACAAAAAAAAAACACTTTGAATACGTCGACTTCAGCCGCGAAAACGTTTGTTGTATTCATAGTTTTACGTACAGTTTAACTAACTAATAGTACATAACTACACAATAGTATTAATTACTAATATATTTAATTTAATAACAAATATTCTATTCATAAGTTAATGGATTTCATTTCAAGTTATCACAGATAAGCGGTAGGTTTAAAACGTAAATTTTAAAAGTCATACACTCATTGTCTTGTCCTTCAAATTAATTAGCGAGGCTTCTTGGTCGCGTAGTAAACCTTTTGTTATGATTGCACTTTCTGAAACAAAAACAAATGACAAACGGGTTACCGAGAATAATATTAAAATACTTTTAAAATATGACGAATAATTTGACGAATAAAATATGGCATTTATCGTAAGGCTTGACAACAACTATCTGCTAAACTACATTAATATTAGCCGTTCACTAATATGAGAGTAAGATATCCAAGATTAAAAGCTTTACGTGCTTTCTAAATGGCATAATGCAAACGACTTCAGAGAAACGTACAATGTAAGACAGTTAAATGTACAGTAACTTACCATTGTTATTTCAGGAAAAATCGTGCTCAAGTTGAAGTTCGCCCGGGATGTGACTGGAAAGCTTGCAAGTGAGCGGTCGACATTCGGCGCCACACTCTGCATGTTAGAACCCATCAAATGACTGTTGAAGAATTCCGATTGGTACTGGGAAGGCATCTGGTTGTAGTTCGGGAAAGGTAACTCTTCACTCGAAAAATTACCGTGTCTTCTACCCCCTTTATTCTGCCACAATAAAGCAGATGAATCACTCCATTCTTCTAATTCGCTACTCATCTTTGCCCGCTTATTTTGATATTTTTTATTAGAATCTTTTTTTGAACATTCAAGCTTATGCTTCGCAGTGGACTCTCGCCGTGAGCTTTTGTAACTCGCAGCAGGTTTCTCTTGCAAGAAAATATTTGAATTGTTTTTCATTTTTAGGTCATCATACTTATGGTTAGTGAAATTACAATCCGCTGTTTGATTGTAATCAATAAAGTCGGTTGAAAATGGACCACTGGCGAAGTTTCCAGTCATAATGTTGCTGTTGCTCGGCATAAAGTTACTGTAGAAACTATTAGACAAAGTGTTGGTTGTAGAGTTGTATAAAGAGGTCCCGGAAAATTGCTGTCCAGGGTAATTATTGTCAGAATAGTCGATAACAGACGGAAAATGAGAAACTTGAGCGACACTGCTATCATTTGTATTATAATCATTATATTTTTGACCAGGAATTAGGAATTTGTTATTTTCATTGTGATCTTGAACTTTCAGAGGTCCACCGCCACGAATCAAAGCTTCGGCAGAATAGTTATTTTTTTGTATCTTTGTATTTTTTTCTGGTTTAGAGTGTTTGGGCTTTTGTTGGGTGAATTGAATAGTGTTTTCAAATACGGGTTTGTTATCATTAAAGTTGTAGCAAGATATTTGGTGATTATTTCCTCGGGTATTTGCCGGTTTACGGTTACTGTCATTTATGTTATGGATTGCATGCTGCTTGGGTGCTGTTGTTTTGTTAACATCCATGTTTAGTCCTTGATATCGAGATGACATATTGTCAGAGGATCGATTCATAAGTTGTGTAACGGATAAGAAGTTACCACAGTTTTGTATGTCGGGCTGAAGAATTGCTTTATTCGTAGTTTCTAAATTCTTTTTCTTATCATGAGGTCCTAAAGCTAAGTCTCCGACTAAAGTTGGAAGATTAATAGGTGGAGGTTCTATTGTAATTTCAGCAGTTCCGACGCCTCTCGTAGCAGGCCAAACTTGAAATTCTTCCTGGGTTGGTTGGCTAGGAAAACTATGCATTGGTATAGGAAAATAGTTTGCTTCGTTAGTAGGTAAATTATCTGATTTCTTGGTCACATTATCAATATTAACGAAAGACGGTTTATGGCTTATATCTTTAAGCTGTACATGGTTCTGTTGAAAATTTTGATCTCTGTGCATTGACCTAACTTCTGATGTCATCCAATTTATGTGCATCTTCGTCGGCGATTTTTTTGTAAACTTATCATTTTCAGGTACTTGAACATTCGCGGGTTTCAAATTTAATTCTGGCAGTTGCTTAGTTTCAAAGTGTTTGTGGTGACTCTGTTTGGTATTGCTTGGTAAATGAATGTTTTCCGAAGTTAAATAATTAGGTTGCTTGGCTAATGATTTACTGATGTTATTGCTTGTATAAAATGGTACATCATCTGACCACATATTTGATGATTGAGAGTAAAAGTTTGTGATTTCGGGAAAGGAAGACTTTGCTGTTGTGTTTTCTTTTTTGCTAGAATTAGTAACTAACGGCACATGAAACTCTGGATTGAACGGATTGTACGCCGTCGAATACGGGGCCGACATTGGAACAGTCGCCAAAATGTTATCCTTAGTAAACGTGTTATTAGTAGACGTACAATTTGCGAAATCTAGACTTTTGTGGGACCAACCCAAGTCAATATCGTAGGTAGTCAGCCTTGAAGATCCAATTTTCATCAAGTTATCCTCGATATTAGTATTTGTTTTTGCATTATATTTGTCCATAGCGCAAGGATACAGACTAAGATTATTGAAATCGTGCGATGAAGTGATACTGCTAGTACTGTAAATAGAATTTTTGACCGCATTGAAGGGGTCACTCTTGTAAAAAATATTGTTTGTACTATTATAGTTATTAGATTGACTAGAATATGCTTTTGAGATATTGCAATCAAAGTCTAAACCAAAATTAGTTTCAATTGTCGTAGCTGTTGTCGTTATTATTGACGGCATGGGCAAAAAGGGATTATCATTTTGTACCGTTGATGAAATGGTTTTTTCTAATTCTGCTTTAGGCAATATATTGGCATTGTTTGCAACATATTTTTGACTTTCGCTTGTTTTAGGGGTTAAATTCGTTAAGGTACGATTTTTTGTTGTAGAACTAGATTTTTTGGATTCGTCTGTAATTGATTTATCTAAATATGGAACAGTTTGAGGGGGGAGGATATCATTTCGACGCTGGCCATCTTTCGTCGACACCTGTATATTCTGTGGATCTTCCGTCGGACTGTCAGCTCTATTACCACTAACTAACGGAAAAGACATAAGGAACGCGGCCGTAGGCGATGCCGCTAGAAGCTCTTCAGCTAACTCAAGTCGCGCATTTCCAGTATCAACAACATTTTCACATAATGTTGTATCTAATATGTTTGGTAATTTATTTTCTTTATCTTTATCCTTTTGAAGTGTTGTGTCGTTTGGTAGTTTGGGTTCTTCATTACTATGATTTTCAACAGATTCTTTAACTGGTTTACTAGGTAAACTTTCAAGTTTCTTTTGGCAATTTTCATGCTTGCCATCTACCTTCTCAATTTTCTCAGTGCTTTCAGTCTCTTTATTTATACTAATCTGTTTATGTTCGTCGTTTCGTAAATTTGTCTCTTCATTTGATTTACTACTAGTTTCATCATTAGAGCTGGATATATTTTTATCTGCTGGATTTAACGCAGTACCATTACAAGGGTCACTTGCTTCTTCTATATCAGATTTGTTATTGGTTGTATTTTCCAGTTGGGGGATACCGGTTTCGGTTGTAGTTCCTGTAGCAGCAGACTTTTTGTTACTGTCAGTTATCTTTATTTTGTCTTTTTTAGTTTTTTTAGCAGTCTTGGGTCTAGAGTTATTTTTTTTAGTTTTGGCAGCTGACAAGGGTCGTGAATATGCCGAAATAGGCAATATATTTACCATAGTAGTTTTTGTTATATCATTAGTATTTCTATTTACAATAGGAACATTTGGTTTGTTTAGTTGATTGGGGTCCACTAAAACAATTGTTGGATGAACAGTTGGATACAGCATTGGCCTTTGAGGGAACAGGTATGGTGATGCTGGTAAAAGCACAATTGTATTTTCGGGACCTGAAAAAACAAGATGAACAAATAAGCAAAGTAATAACAAATAAGCACTTGGTGTTTTATGAAAAGTTAAGGTAGTGTATTTTAAATGCAAAACTCACCTTTATTATTGCTCATATTACACTTGGGGAGGATAGGTTTAACTGCAGGTACTGAAGCTACATTATTTTTATTAACTGGTTTTTCCTTTAACACTGCCCTTTTAGTTTTTTGCAACATCATGACTTTCATCATTTTGCCTGTAATTTTAACACAGAAGACTCTTAAGCTGAAGAATAATTATCAAGTGTGTAGGTAATTATAAGCTACTGATATACCTTTCATGAGTTCCTAAAAAAATAGCATGTCTACAAACACAAATATATGCCTACAAATGGCAAGGGTTCATACTTATGATTTGTTACCGTAGAATCTCACAAACCCAGCACAAACATTTTAAGGTAAGTATAAACAAAATAAGCTAAACTAATAGACATGCCAGATCGGTCATTATATTATAAACAATAGAAAATTTGTATTAACTCAGCTTTCTTATAGTTACTTATAATAACAAAAGTTAACACTAAATTAAAATATATTCCAATATTGTTAACATGGCTATTGGAAATCTAGAATAAATTCTAAAGCTTTTCCTAGGACAATTATGCTGATATATTCAAATCTATTGATTAACAAGTATGATTATAGTAATTATATAATGCAGTAGTAAACTCACTTGGTTTCTTCTTTCTAGTAATAAGGTTAGCTTGTGTGGTAGCATCCTTTTTGCTGCTTGCCTTATTCTTGAATTCATCAAGAGAAACTTGTAGTGCTAAAATTTCTGCCTCTAAATAAATAAATGTTAAATCACATCAATAAGTGTGTACAAAATTATTTCGTAGTATAATGTAAACATAACAATGCATTTTTACATAGATTAAAATCAATGTTACCTCCAGCCAAACTTACTCAGTTGTGTCTTTTCTCGGTTACAGTCTTCCAAGCAAATTATAGCTTTCTGCACTATTTCAATTTTAGGATATTGCGTGTCCACATTGTCCTTTCCAGGATTGTTGGACAGGATGATAGATTTGACAATATCACCTAATTTAGCTATAGCATCATTAAACTTATTCCGTCTATTACGTTCCCATTCTCTGCACCGACTAGAAACATTTTAAAAGAGTGATAAATACTGAACATGGAAGAAGACTGGTTAAAAAGTTGTGGTTCTAAATCTTTCAGATATTGTAACAAAAAAAAAATTTGGTTACCTAGGTGCCCGTTTTTTTGAGGTAGTTTCCATTTTGAAATCCTTTTAGTGCAGACTTAAATTATTCAATTAAAACCATCATATTTTAGAAAAAACATCAACAAATACACAACAAATCTGTAAAATTCTCGCTTTGTCAATGTCAACAGTCCATTTCATACTATTGATTGACAGTTGACATTGGCAATGCGAGGACCTCTAAGACCAAAAGAACGTGGATTATAAATAAGAATTAAAAAAAAGTAGACTGCAAAAATAACCACTTACTAAAAAGAAAATAACAAGCTTTAGCTATAGAGTTAAGAGTACCTATTAAATTATTGCAAGCAGGACGAACAAATCTACAAAACGCTGCATCTACCATTAATGAATCAACGAATTCCTCTTGTGAATAAGTAAACTACCATCAATCTAATAAATTTGAAATAGTTGTTTGTACCGCATGTAGCATGAAAAAAACTTAGAGCATTTAACCAAAGGAGATGGCAAAGCAGGCCTTTCCCCTCATGGTTCGGCCACACTATGCCGGGTTAGCGCAATAATATTATCGCGATAAAATTAGCGGGATACAGCGCTAAGCAATACACCTGTCCACATATAACGGCCTATTGCGCTAACGCGATAATTGCGTCTTGCCACGCCGCAGAAAACAAAATGGAGGAAGCGAACGCAGCTTTGTTTATAATGTCTTTTAATAATTATTTGCTTCATCTCTTGCAAGAGCTGAAAAACAAAAAACAAAGAAGAAAAAGGCGTTATTGGATGTTAACTATTCATAAAAATCGTTCAACGTAAGTTTTCCTTTTTATTTTCTTGCCTATTGTTGAAATTTACTAGATAGGTATAGGTTATATGCCTCTTTAACAGATTTATAATCGACAAACAAAAACTTGAAAAAATGCATCTTATGTTTAATCAGTTTTCTTTGTTTTCAGGAATTCTATGGAGCAAATGTTTTCGGAATTACTTGCAGAACCAAGCCAATTTTTCAATTTTATTCGTATGTCTTCGTCTGATTTTGAAATTTTACTTACAAAATTGGGACCTCTGATTGCTAAAAATGATACTACGTTTAGGAAGGCGATACCAGCAAAAGTGCGATTGGCAGTAACCTTACGTTACCTGGCTACAGGAGACAGCTTCAGAAGCCTGCATTATTTATTTAAAATATCCCATCAATTAATATCATATATAGTACATGAAGTATGCAAAGCATTAGTCATTATTATGCAGGATGAAGTAAAGGTAAATAAAAACTTTTATTCACACATTTTATTTATTTTTTAACAAATGTTATTGCACCCGATTCAGAAATAATAATTTCGGAGGCTTTTACATGCTGAGGTTGAATCTGTTCTGGAGTGTCGATCTGATAATTTTCTGGAGAGTCGATCTGGTAATTTTCTGTTGAAAATGTCTGATCCACATAAACTGGCGAGTGATATGATGATGGGCCGACTGGAGATGGAGATTGATAAGTCGATATAGAAGACGTACTTGGAGAAAACTGTTGGGAATTTTGCTGAACTCTGTCTGAAGTGCAAGCTCTTATCACGATATTATGAATTTGACCCATAATAATATCTCTTGTGTACGGATCTTTTAATTTTCTTATTTTAGCTGCAATTAGCTTGCCGAAAAATTCGTACTCATCATTTGCAGAGCTTCCTTTTACGTGCTCGAAGGCTTCTGCCATTTGTTGTTTCGCTTCAAATAACTCTGAAGAAATATTAATTTTTTGACGTTTTGACACACCTGCAGTCGTTTTTGACTGAGCACTATTACTACGAGTAGATTGAGACTCATTTTCTTCATTTTCGGTCAAATTTTCTTCACCTATCTGTAACAATAGTAAACTATTTTAATAAAACATAATTATTGTTTCAGATACCTGAAAATGAACAAGAATGGTTGCAAAAAGAAGCTAAATTCCATGATATCTTTCCCCATTGCTTAGGGGCCATAGATGGAAAACATGTGGTCATTTTAGCACCACATCACAGTGGAACAGAATTCTACAACTACAAACATGCATTCAGCATTGTACTCATGGCTCTGGTTGATAAAAATTACTGCTTCATGTTTGCAGACGTAGGTTGTCAAGGAAGAATTAGTGATGGAGGCGTATTCCGGAATAGCTTATTATATGAGAAACTCGAAACAAATGCCCTTAATTTGCCAGCTCCTTCTGTACTTCCTAGCTCTGGAGAAATCGCACCTTATGTATTTGTTGCAGATAATGCATTTCCGTTGAGTACAAATATTATGAAACCCTACCCCGGTGAACATCGAGAAGGTAGTATTAAGAGAAGGTTCAACCGAAATCTGTCCAGAGCTAGAATTGTAGTTGAAAATGTGTTTGGTATAATGTCTGCAATTTTTCGAGTATTACGAAAACCAATCGCAGTTCAACCTGACAGGGTATCCAACATTGTAATGTCTTGTGTACTATTACACAACTTCTTGCGGAACAGTAAAACATCAAAGAATTTGTACACGCCTCCTGGTTTTACGGATACAATTACAAATGAAGAAATAGTCCCAGGTTTATGGAGAAATGAACAACAGCATTTTGATGGTGCTTTACGTCCAATCAGTGCGGTTGCTAGACGAAGTGCACTACAGCCGACACAGATAAGGGACGTATTTGCACAACATTTTGGGACTCTTTAAATTACATAGTAGTAGGTATGCGCACGCGAATTTTGATTTGTTTACATACTCGTATATTATAAAATTAAATAAAAATATATATGGTACTAACCTTAGTGTGTTGTGTTATTTCGCACTCGTATACAGGCCTCAAAAAACCATCTAAAGCATCGAACGCGAACCAACTAGTTTTGTACACTTCGTCCGAGCCAGCACCTGACTTCATGGATTTTTTAATTTTATTTATATGGATGCGATAATATGCCATCAATGACTCTTTTTTCTTTTTCAACTCTTGCACGCTCATTTCAAACGAAAGATTACTCTTTAATCTAATCCATGCATCATGTATGGCGTCTTTTTTCTTATGCAACGTCTCCTTCGGATCCCAAATAATCGGTTCCGCCTCTAAATTTACTATAAATTCGAGAATTCGCTCGTTGGTCCACTCCATTGCTCGCACTTTATGTATACGCGCGCGCGGGAATTACGTAGGGACGTGCGAAACGTTTGGTGTCACTGCGCCGACTGAAGTGTGGCCACGCTAGCGGAGTATCGGCGCAAAAATCTCTTTGATTTCAGCTAATTTACCGACAGTGCAACGATAGGCATTCGGCTTAGCGCGCTAACCCGATAATGTTACACGCTAAGACAATAACAATGGCCACATATTCTACGCTAAGGCGAATTATCGGCTTATCGCGTAATATGTGGCCTAAGCATAAGGCAAAATCTTGGTCGTAGCGATGGTCATAGTCGTCAACAAAAGTACTACGCACGGTACTTTGTCATTCTGTGACGCTCTGTTACGTGTGTATGTGGTTTTATCGTATAAACGACATTCAGAAACTTCAAATTTACGTTGACATTGCATTAATTCATATCACCTATCAGTATTTTTGGCAATTTACTACACTGATTATTGATATTTTCGAACTTTAAACTTGATCGTAACGACACTTCAAACGATAGCGACTGTAAACAACGAATACCATGTTAGGGAGTCAAGCTGTCAAAGCCGTCAAAGCTGACAATCGCAGTGATAGGAAAATGGGAGTGAATTGATTTGAATGATTGGTGGGATGAATAATTGGTTCAAAAAATATAAAGTTTAGCAGACATATATTACTAAATTGCGCTTATAGGTTTTAAGCACGGAACAGAGAAGTAGATGGAAGTGTGAAGTAGGCGGGGCACGCGCGCCACTAGTAAGCGGAGGCTCGCAAACCTATACCTCAGTCGTGCCTGTCTTATTGTCGTGTTCGGTTGTGTTTTGCTGTGATCGTATTGCGTTTTCTTAATCTTATATGGACTTTATTTTTAAAGCAGTAAAGTTCAATTCATATTTGTTCTAATTCTAATGTAACATAAAACATAACAATTGTAAACATGAACTTTATTTGCCAAGAAATAAAGTTCAACTTACATTGTTAAATGTAGGAACGCCACCTATTGTTAAAAAGTTGAATTTTGTGTGAGTCAGAATGGCGGGTGTACCTTAACAGATTCGAGCGAGTCATATGTAAAACTTTAGTAGGTACCTAAGATGTACTATTTGGTACTAATTAAAGAAATTGGTGTACCTCCTTAAAAGCAGAGATATAACCAAATGCGAGTACACCCGCCACATTGACTGTAAGAATGGCGGGTGTATCTCCAGTTCTCGGTTATAGACATGTTGGTGAGTTATTTAAAGTATACCAAATTTCTGTACCTTTGGTGTACACAATTTATTTTCGGCAATTTTTTCGCCAAGTTATTGACTTCGCCAAAATCTCGCCAGAGTCATAATATTTCATCAAAATGGCAAAAAAAAACCCTATCTGGCAACGCTGGCGACACTCTTTCGATCCCGTGTATTTAAGTGCTATGGTCCTTCAAATAATCTTTTGAACTTGTAATTTGTAGACCGTTCAGTAATCATATTTAAGAGACATCTTCGTGTACAATAGTGTTGTCGCCACTGAGCTATTGTGGCCTCAGATGATGAGTGAAGCAATGAACGAAGGAGTGAGACTTTGTTTTCGGGTCACTCATTCACTCGTCACTTTTGGCGCGGCGCTCGATGTGGACGGTTTCATTTAATACTAATTCTATTTATCATTTTCATTTGTAGATTTTCATATTGTAAAAATTGATTACATTCTCTTATATTAATTAGTCTCAGTATTTTATTACCTTGGGTTCCTTAGATAATTTATATCAGAAGTGTTAAAAAAAAACTCACACCTAAATTTTAAACAAAATGCCTCGTGGTCGGAAAAGAAAATCGACACGCCATCGGCGCCGAAACCGTTCAATTTCGAATACGTCCACATCGAGCTCGAGCTCATCTACTTCTTCTAGCAGCAGCTCTGATAATCGCAGCCGAAAGAAGGTTAGACGCAACAAACAACCAGTAAGTCAAAATGTTATATTATCTTCTGTCATACCTGAATTCGACCCTTTAGTTGACAATGTTAGAATGTGGATAAATGTGGTAGATGCAAATGCCCGCGCATTCGGTTGGGCTGATGAAGTTATTAAATATCAGGCTTTGCAAAAACTTAAAAATACCGCTAAAACTTGGTATGACTCATTACAAAAAAATCATACTACCTGGACTACGTGGAAATGGCGAGATTGGCGAAAAAAGTTACTTGAAACATTCATAATTAAACGTAACACTTTTAATTTACTTAAAGAATTAATTGAAAGCAAACCAACTATTGGTCAATCATTGTACGAGTTCTATTTTCAACAAAAGGGCCGAATTGAGAATTTATGTTTAGATTTTTCTGAACAAGACATTATTTCTATAATAGTCGGGTCAATTGGTGACAATAATATCAGGACTGCTGCTGAAGCGGGTAGTTTTCATTTTTGCGAAGATTTAGCTTCTTTTCTGCACAGCAAAAAGTACTTGAATTCAGAATTACAATGTAACATTAAAAATAGTAACAATTCGCAATTTGGTCACAAATTACATAGTTCCAAGCCCGTATTTTTAAACGTAGATAATGCAGGTAGCTCGAGATTCAATTCAACTATGATATGTTACCGTTGTGGGGAAAATGGCCATAAAAGAAATAATTGTAGTGTTTCTGACAACGTAAAATGTTTACACTGTCATCGATCAGGACATTTGGAGTTAGCGTGTAAATCTAAGGCAAAGCTAAAACCTGAAAAAGATGTCGAAGTTAAAATGATTTCCCAACAACAGGCTAAACAAAAATTTTATAAAGACATTTTTTTAAATAATATTGCTAGTCGTGGTTTTATAGATATGGGCAGTGATTGCTCACTGATAACTACTAATTTAGTAAATGAGTTAAAGTTATCAACGTTTAAATTGGACACTACAATTAATTTGGTTGGATTTTCTGGTGATTGTACAACCGTTGTAAAAGATGCTGTGAAAGTTATACTTAAAATAGATTCCGTTCAACTATTAACTACTTTATACGTTGTTGATTCATTGTCAGGATGTGAAATATTAATAGGTCGTAATTTTACAGAAAATAACTCATTAATGTATACGCGAATAGGAAATACACTAACGTTTACACCAGTTACGCAAGTCTTAGTAACTAAAGCAGATTATTCTTTTAACGTGTCGTCAGAGGAGCATATTTCAATATTACAAAAGCTTTTTGATAAATACCCACTTTGTATCGCTCGTGAATTGTCAGATTTAGGAAAAACTGCATGTGTAGAACTAGATATTGAATTAACGTCAAATACACCAGTTTTTCAAAGACCGTATCGAATGGCTGAATCGGAAAAAGCAATAACTAGAGAAATTATAGAAGATTTGTTAAAAAATGGCATCATACGACACAGTAACTCAGCATACGCTAGTCCGGCTCTTTTGGTAGATAAAGCTAACGGGGAGAAGCGTATGTGTGTTGATTACAGACTGTTAAATAAAATTACGGTAAAAGAAAAATATCCAATGCCTATAGTAGAAGATTTAATAGATAGGTTAAAAAATTGTAAATGGTTCACTTCTCTTGACTTAAAAAGTGGTTACTATCAAATACCTGTCAAGTCAGATTCGATCAATAAAACGGCATTCGTAACTCCGGACGGCCATTATGAGTTTGTAAGGATGCCATTCGGGCTATGCAATGGCCCGTCCGTATTTCAGCGGCTTATGAATACTGTTTTGGGGAATCTGCGATTCACACAGGTCATTTGTTACATGGACGACTTATTGATAGCTACTGATACATTTGAAGAAAATGTTGCTTGTTTAGAAAAAGTTTTATTATTATTTCATGAACATGGTCTTACTATTAATTTAGATAAATGCAATTTTTTTAAAAGTAATATAATATTCTTAGGTTATGATATTTCTGCATCAGGTATAAAGCCAAGTAGTAAAAAGGTTCAAGCCATACAAGATTTTCCGGTACCAAAGTCAATACATCAAGTGCGTCAATTTTTAGGATTAATAAATTATTTCCGAAAATTTATAAAAAAGTGTGCCATTTTATGTAATCCGTTAACAATGTTATTAAAAAAAGATGTTGATTGGGTTTGGACTGAAAAACAGGGACAAGCCTTCGAAAGCCTCAAAAGCAGTTTAATTGATAACGCAGTTTTGAATATATACAATCCAAGTTTACCAGTCATATTATATACTGATGCTAGTAGGGATGGATTACGATGCATTTTAGTCCAGGTTACAAATATTGGTGAGAAACCAATATATTTTTATAGTCGACAAACGTCTAATGAAGAAAAAAAATATCATTCGTTTGAACTAGAGCTTTTAGCTATCGTTACAGGCTTAAAAAAATTTAGACACTATCTTTTAGGAATTGAATTTCAAATTATTACTGACTGTAATGCTGTTAGATTAGCATTGTCAAAACAGGAAATAATTCCACGTATCGGTCGTTGGGTCTTGCAAACAAGGGAATTTACGTTCAATATTTCACACCGGGCAGGTTCACAAATGCAACATGTCGACGCACTTAGTCGAAATCCTCTTGTCGACACTATCGTAGGTACCGATACAGTTATGTTGATTACTGAAGGCGATTGGTTGTTGTCGGTACAGTTACAAGATCCTCATATATGTAGCATTCGGGAAATATTAGAATCAGGGGATATGGATAATCACAAAAAGATATTTAACGATTATGAGTTGCTTGGAAACAAAGTTTTTCGACGTACTGAGTATGGTAGACGTTGGGTTGTTCCTAAATTTTGTGTGTGGCAAGTTATAAAAGCAAACCATGACGATGTGGGTCACTTTGCTGTTGATAAAACATTAGAAAGGTTAAAAGTCAATTATTGGTTTCCCAGAATGAAGAAAATTGTTACCAAGTATGTTAAAAATTGTTTGAATTGTATTTACTTTAAGAATTTACATGGTAAGAAACCAGGGAAATTACATCCAATTCCCAAGTATGCGAGACCTTTTCACACTTTGCACTTGGATCATTTGGGTCCATTTATTAAAACAACTAAATTAAATTGTTATTTACTTGTTATTGTAGATTCCTTTTCAAAATTTGTATTTATTTTACCAGTTAAAAACACTAAAGCTAAAATTGTACTCAATGAATTAGACAAATTGTTTAAAATATTTGGAAATCCTAAGCGTTTAATTTCCGACGCAGGTAGCGCATTTACATCTAAAGTCTATATTAATTTCTGTAAGAATAGGGATATTAGGCAACATACAATCGCTACATCGATGCCCCGTGCAAATGGTCAAGTGGAGAGGTACAACCTCACTATTTTAGAAGCGCTTCGCAGCATGGGCGCTGATACTGACAATAATAAATGGGATACCCATGTTGGAAAAATACAGCAAGGTATCAATAGTACAATCAATAAAAGTACCTCAGCTGTACCAAGTGAGGTCTTCTTTGGGTATCGGTTGCGAATGGATGGGGACAAAATAATTGATGAAGAGGAGTCAATCGTGGATGTCACAGCTTTGAGAAATACAGTGGACAAAAATATAAAAAGTACAGCAATCAAGCAGAAGGCAGCCTTTGATTTGAAAAGAAAAGATGCTCCTCGTTACGAAGTAGGAGATTTGGTGGTCATAAAAATTCCGAGTCAAAATAACAACGGACAGAGTACTAAACTATTACCACTATTTAAAGGACCCTTCCAGATCATTGAGAACCTAGGTAATGACAGATACAGAGTTAGTGATATGAGGGGCGCAGAGAGAACATCCAAACGCTATGACGGTATAACCTGTGTTGAAAATATGAAGCCTTGGGTTCGTCTAGAAAATCCGTTTCAAGACGACGATAGTCAATAGAACTTGCTAGATATCCGAATGTTGTCAGTATAAAATTAAGGTTGGTGCTTATTTATTATATTTTAAAGGAAAGTATAACAAAAATAAAAAAGTGTAAAATTAAAATATGGATAACTTTTAACATTTATATTTATCATGGTCAAATACATATGCTTCAATTAAGCTTTGGTGGTCACACAATGGGTAATGTTTGTAGTCGGATATCTTATATGAACACCGATTAGTGCCATGTACGTGGTGATATACTGTTGTAAGACGGCCACAGGTGTCTTGCAGCATAAACCACTGGTATACTACAACTTTAGATGAGACATGTGTGTGACTGGCTGAAGCGGAAGCATAGTTATTGGTGTGCAGTTCAGTAGCGCTTCGATGTACACAGCCATAAACGAACTGACACACTAGTTTAAATTTAATGACTGACAAGTTCTTCACTAATGATAACAATTGTACTTTTTCAGCATATGCACTTGACCATAGCACCTTCGAGGACGAAGGAGCATGCAGGACGGCCGAATGTTGTCGCCACTGAGCTATTGTGGCCTCAGATGATGAGTGAAGCAATGAACGAAGGAGTGAGACTTTGTTTTCGGGTCACTCATTCACTCGTCACTTTTGGCGCGGCGCTCGATGTGGACGGTTTCATTTAATACTAATTCTATTTATCATTTTCATTTGTAGATTTTCATATTGTAAAAATTGATTACATTCTCATATATTAATTAGTCTCAGTATTTTATTACCTTGGGTTCCTTAGATAATTTATAATAGTATTGTTAAAATACTACAACGCTCACAGATCTTCTACGACAAATTTAATAAGCAGGTACACAGCTATTTTTGTAACTTTGTAAGCACTCACATCTCTTATAAAATTTTTAAATCAAAGTTACCATTCTGACAGTCAATGTGGCGGGTGTACTCGCATTTGGTTATATCTCTGCTCTTAAGGAGGTACACCAATTTCTTTGATGGGTACCAAATAGTAAATTATAGGTACTAAGTTTGACATATGACTCGTTCAAATCTGTTAAGGTAAGTACACCCGCCATTCTGACTCTTACAGAATTTTTTGTATGTCAACGCGAACGTGAAGTAAGTTGCGGAAGGTCGTAAATACATTATGGGTTTCAGTTAAGTAGACTCTATTTTTCACTGACAACGTGTGTTTTTGCTTGGCAGCATTTACAAATAAAGTCATACTGGCACTTGGTCGCATATACCAATAAAAATAATTGTTTACATGTAGTGACTATGTTTATTATCAGTTCCATGTGTGAGTTTTGGCGACAGCGGTTCCGCTGGTAAGTTTGTCGTATAGCATTTCCATCTACTTCTCTGTTCCGTGGTTTTAAGCTAAGACTTACGAATATTTGAAGTTTCTGAACGTCATTTACACGATTAAACCGAACAATTCACTATTTTGTGGAGCACACACACACGTAACAGAGCGACACAGAATGACCAAGTACCGAGCGTAGTATTTTTGTTGACGCCTATGGCGATCTACGCTACTTTGTTAAGCCATCTCCTTTGGTAAGCCTTTGGTTAAGTGCTCTAATGCCCGTTTGCACCAAACTTAAGAACATCCTAAGTCTTTGCCTAACTTGTTTAAGCAACTCCTAACGAAAAATTGGTTTGCACCAACCTTAGGTCATTCCTAAACTCACTTAGGCATTTCCTAACTTTAGGAGCCCGTTTATGACATGCCTAAGGAGTTAAGAAACGCCTAAGTTTTTTTTTTCGTAAAACATTGACATATCTGTCAAATAAATGTTTGTTTTGAGCTGGTTTTGAGGTTATACCGAGTAGTTTCTGTCTGTTGTGTTGAGAACTGTTGTGTAATTTGTAATTTGAGGAGTTTAATAAGTGCTGTAGTGCTTTTGCATCATGACAAAGGAAGTAGGTATTAGATGTCCTTGATTTTTAGATGAAGTGGACTTTCATAATGATCAGATCAGCATCATGATCAGCATGCCTCGTACCGTAAGATCACGACCAAATCCTTTTGAAAATTACGACGACGTGGACTTTGAAAAGATACCGGATGTGCAAAAGCACGGTTTTGTGGGTTTTGGATCAAACTGCTGAATAGCTTTCTGCATCCTGCATAACATTTGTGTAGATTTGAATGATGATATGCCCGCTGCTCCAGAAGAATTGTGTGAAGAGTCTCTCAACTATTGGATTCAGGCTGGTCATATTGAAAACGAAATTACTAACATTGGGATACTACCAAATGCCTTAGATGGGAGAAGTCTGTTTTACTGTGCACAATACTTGTTGTAAATAAATAATGTATCTTTATTTAGAAATATTAACCTGAAGCTGTTTTTAATAAAATTCCCAATACGGTTTTTATTTTTTTCTTTTCTATTTTTATAATATGCAAATGCATTTTGTGCCTTTTGTTGATTTATAAGGGATTTTTTTCTTGCTCTACCCTTATTCTCATTGCTGCAAGTCTATTTGCTGGTTTAGGCTTAGTTCTGATTCTACTTCTTTCATTTCTAATACCTAATTCCGGCACCAGTCTAAAACTTTTCAGTAAAATTTTCTTCATCTGCCTCACATTCCTAAAAAAACATTAAAAAACCATAGGCAATCAATCTTTCATTCGTTCAATCATTCACTTTGCTAGGTAATGCCTAATTTAAGACACGGTTACGACCCGGCTGTTGGTGCAAACCGTTTGTTAAGATAGGTTGAACCTAAGCTTAGGTGTTTCCTAACTAAGACAAGCCTAAGTTGAGGTTGGTGCAAACGGGCATGAGTAAGCTGCTGTTTTTTAGTTTCTTAGGGCTGGCAAGTGGCAACACTGTACGAGTATTTTTTTTTATCTGTGTGTTGGTTGGTTGTTGTTTGTAGTTGGTTGGGTGTAGTAATCTATCTACGTTTGCTAAATTCTGTTTCTGTGTGACTCACAACGTGAAAATTGGCAATAAATAAGAAATACCCCGTGCATTTTTTGTTATTCTTATTGACGAATAGAGATCTTGGTAAGACGCTTACATCTTCAACAGAAAATATTGTAAAATGTAAATAACTAAAGATGGGAAAAACCCATTAGTGTATCATGTTTCAATTAGCGTTACATTTTTAGGTCAGCATCATGTCTTTATATCCGTCGCTGGAAGACATGGTGGTGGACAATATGGTGAAGGCACAAATGGCCCAGCATCAGGCACCGCCCCCGCCGTCATATAGTCCTTATCCCAATTACCCACATCCTCCACGTACTGCGCCTACCGCCCCTCACAATATGTATCCAGCCCTTGGAGAATACATGGGCCTTGAACTTTCCAATGATGTCATAGCTCTCAACATGCCAGAATACCAATTACAACCAGTAAGAGTTACATTTTGCTTTGTTGCATGAACTTAGTACTTACAACCTCAAGTACTGCTAATTGCTATTTAGAGTTAATTACTTGCTGAATATAGTGCTTATGTAGGTACTATAATTTCTACAGGTGCAATCTGGAGGTGCTATTACTAATTTGGTGGCCCCAATTTCATCTCAGTCTCTTACATTGCAAAAAGCTACAGTGACTAATGCCATAAGGCCAGTAATCTTATGCAAAGATAAAGACGGAAAATGTGGTCTTCGTCTACATTCTGTGGACAATGGAATATTTGTCTGTTTTGTTGCTGCTGGAAGTCCTGGGGCTTTAGCTGGACTTAGATTTGGTGATCAAATTCTTGAAATAAATGGCATTGCTCTAGCTGGGAAGTCTATGGAGGAATGCCATGGTATATTGAAGAAGGCACCAGTCAATGGTATAAAGATGGCTGTCAGAGACAGGTATGATCAAACCTTGTTATGTTTTTTGGTAGGTAATTTAGATTTGGACCTTTATTTTAACAGTTTTTGACATTTCAGACCATTCGAGAGAACAATTACTCTACACAAAGATTCCCTTGGACATGTTGGCTTTCAGTTTAAGGATGGTTCAATTATTGGTATTGTGAAAGATTCATCGGCTGCTCGAAATGGACTACTTACTAATCATCAGATCCTTGAAATTAATACAATCAATGTGGTTGGGATGAAAGATAAGGATGTATCAAAAGTCATAGACTCCAGTCCTTCCATTGTAAATGTCACAGTAATTCCGTCATACATCTACAAGCACATGATAAACAAGTAAGTTATGACTAATTAGTTATTATTATGTACCTATTGCACTTAATGATAAGGAAAATTACTGCTAATTATAACATTTTACGCGTGATTGGCTTATAGTTATATTTAATTCCATTGCATTTCCAATTTAGTAGAGCCACTTGTCTATATGGATTAGTTATCCTGGTGACTTAGACCGTTCCAAAACTCAAACTACAAACAAATCTTTATTCAACTTATTATATTGATAGCCATTTCACCCAAGACAAAATGACAATTTCTGACATAAATATTAAATTTGTACATAGAAAAAAAACACACATCACATAGTATAAAGCAAAAGCACTATTTCTGTCTGTATATGGGTCCACTAACTCCTGAACTACGAAACTGATTTCAATGTGGTTTCTAGTCTAGGAACATTTCAGTGTTTTTTTCCATAACATTTGTAAGTAAAATACATTATGAAAGTTTTTTTGTGTTATCTATAAATTATTTAAAAGACCACATGTAATGAATCATTGTGTATAGGTAATATTCGTTTGGGAAAAACCGTGTGATTATGATTTGTGTTTCCTAGTTTATTGAAAACAATTTAAACTTTTCGATAAGGAAGGAAACTATAAATTAAATAAAATTTTTGTATTTACAGAATGTCCTCATCACTGTTCAGAGAGTTGGACCGTACTCCAGCAGTTTGATTCAAAAAATTGTGTTTGTTTGAACAAATTTGAAGGTTTTCTAGTATATTTAAATTTTAATATTCACAAAATAAAATAATGCTGTAATGCATAATTAGCACATATTTTAAAATGAGACACACATTATATTTTGAGTTCAATACTACAGAAAAATAAATTAAGAATATTAATTATTTCGTCAAATTAGAACACTTTAAAGCTGCGGTCGGCAACACGCGGCCCGCGAATGTATTAAAAAAAATATATAAAATAAAATTTCACATGTTTATTAAATTTAAAACCATAGTTTTTTTTAAACATTATTGTCACAAGTGCCTTTGGTCGATTTTTTCGGGTCGACGACATTTCGGACACAAAAAACTCGGACACCTTGGCCTGTGTGGTAAAAAAAATATTAAAATTGAAAATCCATACATTGGCCAAGGTGTCGACCCATTTTTTCACCATGTGGCCCTTGCCTGCTAAAAGGTTGCCGACCGCTGCTTTAAAGTATGTAATTTTATGAATAGAGTAGTTTATATTTTAAACGAATAAGTTTGCACTTTTAAACTTTTTCTTAGTCATAGGGCTGTGACAAAATTAATTGCCAAAAATAGTATGTTTTTCAGTAACCCAATTTGTAGGTGTCAACTTTTTGGATTGTTAATTGACTTTTTGAATTGAAACCTTTGTTAAATTTCGAAGATTTAAATATATAAAAAATACCAAAGTGCCACATCTAATTTAATTTTGTAATTTTTTTAAAGAACATTCCTTTCCATACCATATGTACAATATAAAAATGTTAAAAGAAAACAGTTTTAGTGTCCTGAATTTTTATTTTTTTCATAAATTTAAATTGTTGAGCGTAAGTACTCTGTTTGTGTGCCATAGTAACGACAAAGGGCAGGCTTAGACGCACAACTTGCCAGAAACGGCCTTCCTTGTATTGTTAATTTGTTGTTGAGGTGAAGGTACACAATTTCGTTTGCCGGGTCTCTGGTCTCATGAACCCTAATGTTTTTGTTTCTAGCTAAAGTCCTGTATTTTTAACAGTACTATAAATGTTTGTATTCACATTATATGGCATCAATTAATGGTTGCGTATAAACCTGCCGTTTTAATGAATCATCTATCCCGGCTCATTAGTCGGTCTGGTCGCGGTTCGGGCTTCGTCAATTTTTGGTAAAAAAATTGGTTGGTCGCGATCCGTGCGTTTTGAAAAATATTTTTAAAATGTCCTGTATTAAATAGTCGGGTACGACCATTCGGTGAAGGCATTATTTTAAATTATATTTTTTTAAATCCACGAATCGTGACCAACCAACTTCTTTACCAAAAATTGACGACGCCCGAACCGCGACCAGACCCATTAGTCATAAGTTTATTGCAATTATTAATTAGGTTATTTTTTCGTTTTTCTTTATTCATAAACATATTTTATTCGTAGTTAATAAATTATTGTATGTAGGTATGTAAACATTTTTATATTGAATAAATAGTATTAATTCAAGTATAAGCTTGAAAAAATTATGTTTTATTTGTAATACCTTACCTTACTAAGGTTACATACCTACCTGCCTCCATTGGTACCTTCTCGTACAATAGGTACCCCCAGCATCCGGTGAAATACTTTTAAGTTTTTGAGCACCAGGAAGAAAATAAAAAAATGTTTTTGTTTGACAACCTTCTATGAATAGGTACTCACAGGCGTGAAAGCCAGACATAGGTAGGACACAGTATCTTTCGCTTTTTTAATAGTAAGTACGTTATAAAAAATTAAACCCGTTTATAAACCTCATGGCTGTCATGTCTTTTGCCACTTTATGATCCTACTACCTACATGGGAAGTGGAGTGGAGGGTTGAACTAATGGGTAGGTAAATCAACAACATTTATTAATTAATAATAATATCACATCATACTATTCAGTACATTAAACTAAAGGGGTTCTGAAAGGTCCAATTTGGTTTAAGAACGACTTCGGGACAGCTCCAAGATTTAGGAATAAAGTAGCTGTCGTTCTCGGAAGGTGGACAGTTCTTTCTGGCAAAGTATTCCATTGGGTATAGACTCCACAAGAGACCTGCGAAATAAAATAAAGCTTCAAATTTGACTTGGGCTGCTTGGATAAATCAAGAAGATGGTAAATTTTTTGAATAGGGCAATGAGGAAAACGAATTAATGTAACTTCTTAGGTTTACACAATTTCCTACTACCTACTTATTTTTTACTTGAAATTTAATTGATTTTACGTGATAATATGGATAAACAGATCTTGTTCAGCACTGGAAAGCGGCGAGCAAAGACTGATTCGATTTTTCAATAACTGTTTTTAAAAGAATTGTTACAGCTCTGATACCGACTTCACTTAAGGCCTGCCGTAACTTTTTATAGCGCTCGGATTTAAAGAATTCTTAGCTATTTGAAGCTTCGTCAGCTCCTTAAAGGGCTCTTACCATCTTACTGTTTATGAAATCTACTACCTGCCAATGCTACTAGTAAAATTAATAAAGGAGTAACCGAATTGTAAAACTTACCGTTTCCAATGAAGAATGACAGCCACATGAGTAGGTTCAGCATGTTAGGGTACCGTCGCCCAGCGGTGGTAGTTAGTGGCACCATCAGTAAGCCACACACTCCGAACTCCATCAGAAGCACGGGATAGAAGAACCCGAACGATAGTGCCAGGATGATCTCGTGGGCTATTGACGATACCTGGCATAAAAAAAAACTTAAGTTGATAGCTACGTATTTTTTTTATCTTACTTTACAACACCTAAGAAGTTTTTTTTTGTAAAATATGACAAAACGGACGTCTAAGCTACGCAAGCAGAGTCTCAATATTGAGCAATACGTGTAGGTATAGCAGCATATTAATGTGTAGAGGTTTCAAATCAATTATCTAAATAATGAAAGAAAAATAATAAATTTATAAGCTACTCGATATTATTATATTTTTATAATTATCTAACATATTTTTGAAATAGGTACGCACGTAATGTACCTACGCCTTTCGGGTGGAAAGCTACTTAAGAATCACTGAGTAGGTCTTTACCTACCAACCTTTTATAAAAAAGTCCGCTTAGTATCTATAGGTACCTGGCTTGCTATTACGAAAATGTTTCGAGCTTCGGACGGATCTTGTAAGATTGGTTTGTGTTCTTAAATTTAAATTACCCGCCATTATTTTTCAATTCACTCCGAAAGATTCTAACCGCTCACTTGAGCTATAAAAAAAACCACTTTGACAATATTTCAAAACTGACTTTTCCCATCAAACGACCACTGTTTACTTATATTATAAAATGATAAACGATTTATTCAAAGAATACACTTTTATTGTAATGTGCTCCAATAATCTTTTGCACGATACTGAAGTTTGTCCAAGTTCTGTATCGTTCAACTATGGAAGAAGACATGTTAGTGCCACAAACTGTTTGTTTCTATCTTTCAATCTAGTGTTTACCTAATTAGATAGGATCCAGGGAAAGAATAAGTTACTCCTTTTTCCCCTTGTTAATCTTAATGATTGTCTAAAGGTATAATGAAAACAGGATAGGTCCTTGCCTGAGCAAGTTCTATTTTCACATTTAAAGTAAGGAAGTAAGGATTTATCACTAACTTACGATGAGGGAAATCCACATGGTTTGATTATTTGTAATTCTAACCCGCATTGAGCCAGCCTAGTGGAGCGTACTTTTAAACTACTGGACTGATTTTGGTTTGTCTTAGCATATGAAATACTAGTATTAAACTTAACTTTACTTCAGATTAACCTATACTTTATTATAAAGGGCAAAGAAAGATTTAATTCTTATAAAAACTGGACTGATTTTATATACCTACACAAAGAAAAAATACATAGGTTAGGATTATTTCTGTAATATCCATTTTTTTCTACCACAGAACCCATCCTACTCAGCTTTTAAAACCTGTCACTAACTCTCTAGCTAGTGTTTAGATACAACACACTTCTAAAAAGGCGTGGTGGTGGAGATCCCTAGTATCAGCTGGGTAATTGCTTTACTATAGAATAGCATTTTTGAGCCTGTTTCAGTAAGCTTAAGCATAAAATCTGCACTGTGCTAAATATAGAGGAGGTCAAAATGAGAAATATGTGCCAGCAAACCAGCCGATGAGCCCCTTTCGAAATTAGGTATGAAATGTGTGAAGGTGTTATTTGCTTCTTCAAATATTTTAGGTATGTACTTTCAATATCAATTCACGTTTATATTTCACATAAACATTATCAATGCGGGAGTATCTTTTCTCTCCTACGATGCTGAATAGATTTTATAAAAACTTGTTAGGCATTTTAACTTAAGTTTTATGGGGTTTACAAGAAAAGTCTAGTCCTTTATGGAATTTCCGTAGCACAAACTCATTGTAGTGTAATTCGTAGCTTTCCCACCAACATAAAGTTAAAAGATCAATAAATTTGTATTTTTTGTTATTAACATAAATGTTGTACAAGTAAAACGCCCGCAGCTTCACATGCGTTGACAACTACAGGTGGCGCCTTATATTTCTATTTTGGGTTATAAACTATGTTATCCCAATCCAAATAGCTGTTTTTTGTCAAAAAATTGTAGTAGAGTAGTGTCTTTAACTTGAAAATTAAGAATTGTCATTCGCATAGGGACCGAAAATCATCGACATCGAAAGGTTTTCAGAGATCAACATGCTGAGGTGCGCATAAACCTGTCATGTATCAAGACTTACAGATTCTCAGTCGCTACAGCTGCCGCTTTTCAGTTGGTGTTCTGTGGGGAAGACCATCCATCAGAATGGCTTTTGGCTAATTGTTTAAATGGTAATATTACAGAATACTTTTGAAATATTTGAGTTCCGCAGTAAAAAATAACAACTCATTTATTATTCTGTTGATCCATGTATCATCTGAACATATAAAATGTCACTTTTTGAAAATAAATATTATTAATTGAAATAAAATTAATATTAGAGGTATAAGAGTTTTATTTTGCAGTTAATATAGGTTAGGTTCCTTAGTTCTTTAGTTTAGTGTGAAGTTCGGAGAAAACGCTTACATCGTACCGCTGTAATCTTAAAACGTGTCTCTGAAAAAGCAGTAGTAAAAGAAATTTTTAACTTAAATAAATTGATATTTACTTTAAAAAGAACTTTTTAATTTCTATGAAAAAGTATAAGACTGTAGAAAGGTAATGAACATAGGTAAGTACCTACTTAAAAATCTATAGAAAATTAATAAAATAAAACGATATGGTCTCAACAACATTTAAATAATAAGGTACATATAGGTATAATATTTATATATGATCCTTTGTACTCCATCTCAATTGTCTTCAGAATACTTGATAATTCTGCTGTTTTGCACGGCCTCGTGTAGATTATAGGTTAATCCTTTGATGATACCAAACTAAAACAAATTAAAAATATATAGTTTTTTGTTAGTACCTACGTGTAATGCTAGATAGTCGTAAATATGGACAATTAAACACAGATATAAATTCGCTAAGGTTGTTTAAAAAGCTTTGGAATAGTTTTCATAAGCAAATTATTTCACATTAACAAACTCATGATAATAAAACAATACGATACCTTTACCTTGTTGATGCCATCTTCAATTGCACTTTATAGCAGCTGCCTCCTTTAGCTCACTAAATTAAGACCATTCTTCTTCTCTATTGCCGGTATTTGAGTTATATCAGGAATAGGATACTTCTCATTCTTTAGATAGAAGATGGTTAAGGAATAACAACATGTAAAGTTTTTGTTTAACATATTTAGCACTGAAATCCTAGTCCTTTTTGTTGTGTAATTGATTTTGTAATATATTAGCAGGTAAGAAAAGTTGGTGAAATAAGAAATGAGAAATATGAAAAAAAATCAAAACTGTTTGTTTTGATTATGGTTTGACATTAAAAGTCATGTCAAATGAATAGTTGTTTTTTTTTAAGTAATGGTGATGTGTGTATTGACAGTATTATTTTTACTGAATATTTCACATCATAATGATTATAGCGATAATTATCGCGATCAAGCGGGCACACTACGTTTTATAAGTGTGCATCGGTAGCGCAAAGGGATGTGATCCCTTTGCTATGCTTTTATATGCTACGATAAGGAATGGAGAGTAATGGAAGATGTATTGCGTTTTTAGAGAAATCTAGTGGAGCAATAATTATAATTGTCACGTTCATGGGCATTACAATTTTCAACAGTGTGACCCCAGCTCAAGGCATTAAAACTGTTTTAGAATATGGTAGGATGGCAATTAACAAAAATACACTATGGATTAGTGTCATTTTTTGAAGATGTATAGAGCTTATAGAGGTGTTGAATGTAAGTCTATGGGTTTCCGTCCGAATAACGGCTTTAAAAGTGATTTTTGCACTGTGATGATGACGTCATTGCTTGACGGAGTACCCGTTCTTTCTCTAAACCTCTCCGTTTCCCGAAATTTCGAGTTTCGTAATAGCTCTGCTGGTTAATATTTGGAAAGAGCCAAACTACAGATCAGCTGTTGACCTCGTTAAATTTTTAATTAGAGGTTTGGTGGGCCGAGGCTCAATTATCGAATTTCTATCAGGATTGAAACTTAATAGATTCCTCCCCTATCCAGTAGCTATGCCTTAATTAAATCCCTATTCCTTAAATATTATAGTTTTGAATACAAAATACGTATTTTTTTAAAATAAATTATTCTTTATTAGAAAAAACTAGGCATTTTTAAGGACATTTGAACGAGACGTAGGGGCAAGACAAACATTTCTTACTTTAGAAAGAGGAAAATAACAAATGCATTATTGGTCCGACCCACAGCTGCCATTAACGCAGCAACACCGAGCATATTCAGGCCACAGCTATGCAAAGTGTGTAGGAGCCATAACGACCTATGAGGCCTATTATACTTTATTTAAAAGTTTTTTTAGGTACGTAAGCGCCTAGTTTGTAATGGCTTGTTCCGTCTTTGATGTCCTAAATTCATTTGACGGAAGTTGGAAACTTTTAAGCAAAAAGCTTTTTTGTAATAGACATCTGACACAGTTTTGAGTTGCTAAGTGGAAAGTATCTGTAGGCAACGTAAGTGCGTAGTTAGATACTTACCTACTTACCTAAACATTTCGTTTTAATGCAGAGTATGACACACTATATGTTCATTTACCTAAATCAGCGCCGATACGTCATCTTTGCGGCCCATGAATGTTTCGTAAAAAATATATTTTTATTTTTATAAAGTTTATTAAATATAAAAACATTACTTTTTATTGTAATATTATTATCACAAGTGTGTCCCTTGCCTGCTAAAAGTTTGCCGACCGCTGACCTAAATAAAAGCTGCATGGGCCACCCCACGGAGCGTTATCAGCGTACCTACCTACCTACTAAAAAATTTGCTCTATGAAAAGTTTACTACTGAAACTTCTTTGTCTTTGGCAAAATATTTTGGTGGATAAACAGTTGAAGAACTTTTCTGCGACTAATAAATATTAGTAAGCCCTCTAAGTATTCTGATGACTTCCGATATGTGCTCGAAATGTCGGTAGAAAATTTCAGATGCTTTACGAAATTATATATATATTTTTTATCATTAGTGACACGTCAATAACTTACCAAAAATACTATGAGTGTTGAGAGCCACCGTCCAGCATTGGGTGCTAACGGCTTGTAAATGTGAAGGTGCAGCCATGAGTGGACCACCCTGTTCCAGGCGCGATAGTATCGCGAAAACTGGGATTGAGTCCACCAATCCTGAAAATTAATAGGTAATTAGTGAGTGAAATAATCTGATACCCAGTGAGCCCTGTAAAAAATTAAGAAACACAATCAGAAAAAACATTGTCCAAAAGGTGAAGAAAATCAGGTGCTATTTATTACTACAGCAGTTGATTTTGTATTGCACCGCAATATTTATACATACTTTGCGAATCTCCCTTCCATAAAGCCTTTGAACATATCGCCGATCAGGTGTTTTTCAGGAAGTCCTCTAAGCAATAAGATTTCAGCCTTTAGGACTCGCTGCCTAAACCACATTATTGGCTTGTATAATGGCACGCATTAACGCCTATTTTTTTAATTGGTATTGTAGGTAAGTAGGTACTGGCAGTCTCTCCTGCAAGAGCTTTTAATCACCTTCTAATGGTTAAACCTACGTCAAATATACAGGGTGGTTCAAGTAGTGACGTCAACAATTTTTTTTGGATTCCTTACACCTTGGGGTGTCCGAAAATACCATGTACCTATCTACGTTCCGAGATTTTTTGTAGTTCTCGAGTAATATTTTTGGTAGCTTAGCAACCTGTACGGTTTTTAAGCTTAGCTAGAAGCTATGGAAACTCCTTACATTTTTAAAATGAAGTTGAATGTTTGAGTAAATCCTACTAAAAACTAAAGTTCTAACTTTCAAGTGTTTTTGATTAACTTTGAGTAATTTCAGAAAGCGGAGTTTTTTTTAAATTAAAACCTCATTCAAGACATTCATGTCACTAAAAAAACTGTAAAATACGTAAGTGAATCAAAAAAAAAATGTTGTTGTCACTACTTGAACCACTCTGTACATATATTAGTAAAAATTAGGCACATACCTCGTAGAAAAGCCGGTCGCCGAAGCGCAAGACCTCAGAGGCCGCGTTGAGCCACGCGTGCAGCAGACAGTAGAAGCCGCACAAGAACGAGATGACGCCAGGGAGGACGCAGGCAAACATGGCGCGGACTAGAGTGCCAGCCTCTATCTAGAACGTAAGGTACCTATATTATTGCGGGAACAAAAAAATCTAGGTTATTACCTACCTTCCATTTAGGCAACTACAGATCTTTGCTTAACAAATGCTATAATTATACCTAGGTATTTTTGGCCGACTTGCTCACGAAATATTGAACTTAGAAAACCTTTTCTAATTGTTCTTTATTTACAAATTTAAATAAATAAATTCCTTAAAAGATGCCGAAACCGCATTAAAAACCGTAGTGTGGTTAAGGAGGAGTTAGCAGCCAAACATACAAACAGACACAAATAGCAACTTGGTTTTATACTATGTAATGTAATGAAATATAAAGGGACAAAGTCGGATGAGAGGGTCGTTTCGCAGAATCTGTAATAATGTTAACGCTGATCGGTATTCTTCAGCGAAAATAAATAAGTTATGGAAAAATTTACGATGCTTTTAGAAGGTGATCGAATTTCTTTTGCTTTTTCGAGCAGCAAGTAATTTACCAAACTCAATTGGTTAACATTTTTTTTAATAAGAAACAAAATGTTTTTTAGAAGAGTTAAGACAAGAAGAATAGCTGCTTTAATAGGGAACTGTATTATCATTGTTAGTATTACATAGTATATAAAATAAACGTATTTTTAAGTTAAAATTTAAAGTTTTGTAAACAAGTCGGCCAAATATACACCTTAGCAAAGCAAAATATCTATTAACGTAATTAAGTGAAGATAGGATAGAACTGAATGCAAAATAATGTGAAAATGAAGTATCTCTTTTAATTTGAAATTATTATGTAACTAATTATTAGCCTTTTGATTTCTATTTGATAAAAATAAGAAACCAGACGTTATTTAATTACATATTTGTAATAATTTTAAACTTATTGTTATTGTAGGTATTGGTAATAATATATTATAGGTAGTAATAATATAGGTATTGGTAAGGATTGGTGAAATATGGAAAAAGCCGAATGGAGAAATTCGGAGGATTTAGACTTAGTAGGTAAAACTTGTTGGAAAGCTAAAACCAGTTCTTGATGTCTTAAAGTCAGTTCCCACGGAGCGCCAAACCATGCCGGGCCCTACGCCTCACAGATCGGTAATGAAATATTTTTTAATGAACCTATTTTAAGTACCTATGTTGTTTATTGATACAATCACGATTATTGTTATTTTTGAATGTTATTATGATATTGATTTTTTTTTTATTAATGGGGAGCAAACGAGCATGCGGGTCATCTGGTGGTAAATGATCACCGCCGCCCATGACTACCCGCAACACTGTGGGTGTTGGGGGTGTGTTGCCGACCTTTAAAGTGGGAATACCTACACTCTGAATGTTTTTATTGACATTTTAATTTAAACAGTTTTTACCTGAGGTTGTTTCCCGAAGTCCGACCAGTAAGGCAGAATGAACCTCTGCCACAGGAAACTGTTGTAGAAAACGACGGCTGCCACCTCGAGAAGGTGGAACATCACCACGCCCCATCTGATCTTTTGCGTGCTGTTAAACCGTTTGAAACCATTATTGCATCTTAGATAGATAGGTAGTTTGTGATTTTCTTATTCGTGATACAGGATTTATTTAGAAGAGGTTACTATTTATTATTGTTTACGTTTCTATTACCTAGGCAGAAGCTACTATCTACGTATGATAATACTGTATAAAGTAGGCGGTAAAACTGCCAGTCTCGGTACCAGTGTTTTTTCTGGTGGTTTGCATAAAACCATAGCTCCTATAAATAGCGCTACCAGCAATTAAGTCGTTTAAGATTAACTGTATGAAAGTTAAGTTACCAAGAAAATTAATTAAAAAATATAGCAACATTTACGAGTAAAAGTAAGTGATCAATAACTGTTTTTATTGCAAGCAAAAAGTCTAGTCTACCTTCTCTTTAATTAATTTGTCTAACAACCTAATACGAAAAAACTCATCGACTTTTACGACTGAGTATCAAGTAAAAGATTTAGAAAATGAAAACAAATATGCAAAAGAAGATAAACAAAGCTGCTGAAGTCCGAAGGGTATATTTAAATAACTGCGCATGAACGACCCTTTTTGTGTTTCGTTTGTGACAAAACTAATTGACATGGGTTCCGTTTTCACAGCTAGATTTGTAGCCGGCCTAGAAACAGCGGTTTACGAGTCTCGAAGAAAACTATAAAACTTGCGTATTGTGCAAGCAGACCTTTACGTACGTTACTTATTATTTTGATTTCATAGTACCTAAAAGTTTGACGAAATTATTCAGAAGTAGTTAATTTTCAAATTGTTACAATAAAACAGAAGGATTTTAAAAGGTTTGACCATAAAAATGAAAAAAAAAACGTTAAGTCCTAAAAATTGCTTTAGGTTTGATAGCAACTTCGGAATCAGGCTACAGCTTGTATATTATTAACTAAAGTTCGTATTTCTTTCCGCCAAACTTTCTTGGCATAGTTTATTTACATTATCGTTATGAAGATGAAAGGCTCTCAATTTTTTTCCGCTTCACGTTAAACTGAGCTAATAAAATTGATCTCTGCTCAGCGTCTCGGCTAATGAATTTTTCCATCCGATGGATTTAATAGAAATTTCTTCATTAAATTATATGGTTTGTTAAGCCTGGTTTAATAGTTAATTGAGATACATTGATTTGAGGTATTTTTCTAAAAACATTTATTTTCTGAATGAAACTTCCTTTTGCACCTTTTGCTAACGGTCTGATTAACATATTACCGCTTCAGTAGATTTTTCCATATGATTTGCTTCACAATTTTTCAGAACAGTAAAAGTCAGAATAGCTATTTATTTTACTTTTGATAGAACAATATTTTACGCGTCTGCGCCAGCTTCTCGTAGTGTACTAAATAAAAGCGTGAATTGAATTTTACTTAAATTAATAATACTAACTAGTGATTGAAACCTAAACTTTGTAACTTAATTAAGTAAACTATTACTTAACTCTTAATTTTTCAAAAAGAATTTTATGGAGCTACAATGTTTCAGAAAACCTGACTTATATAAAAGTTTTTCTTAAAATTTTGACAGACTCGAATCTTATGTTAATATTATGTCAACATGCACCGTTTTGACTTGATTAACATTGTTGTCATTGTCAAATGTACATAAAATACTACTAATTAACTATAATACTCGTAATATGTTTTTTGTTGGTGATACATCGTAATGAAAATAAAATTCCCAACTTACCGCGGATACTCGTCTCTGTAAATGAGTGTGGGTGCAAACAGGAAATAAATGTATTGTTTCAACGTAGGAACCGCTTTTTCCTGATTCTTATTGCTGCAGTAAGCCGCGGCGACTGCGTGGATTTTCATCGCAAATCGGAACTGAAAAGAAAATGCTGTTAAGTTTGTTAAATAATACAATAGGATAAAGAATAAAGAGAGATAGATACACAAGTTGTTTTGGATGCAGCGTAGCACTTTCGTAGCAAACGTAGCAAGTTCTGAGATTTGAAGAACCTACTTTCTTTGCTATAAAGTTGGTTGATACTATTAAATTGATTAAGCTATTAAATACCACATGACATGCTTATAATGTTTCTTGTGTCAGTAATGACGGAAGCAATTAGTCAGCATTATTACGTCAATAATATGCGGTAAACCAAGATAATTATTAATTAACAAGAAGCTAACATGTGTGTTGGTACAGGTATGTATGCATAATTTAACCGTTCGTTGTACCTATTAAGGTTTGTGTTTGGTGCTAAAATAGCTTTATTAGTGTAGTTTAATTATCCCATCTGCAATAACCCGGCTTTTAGAGCTTATCCGAGTTAATCTAAAACGTTCTAACGAACAATATAAAGTGACGTCGTAACTCCATGGATAGCAATCTAAACTGCGAGCCAAATCTCTTTTGATTTATATTTTATTAAATTAAATTTTGAGTCATCGCTAAAGTTGAACAAGCGTTAGATTTCACTTGGAATCTTAACGAGCTGATGTAGCGAAAGCTGTGAGTATTGTTCGTGCAATTATGAAGTAACTAGTGGCCGCCCGCGGCTCCATTCGCGTTGAAGTCGCTTTCCCGTATAAGTGAGAAGTTTTCCCGCGGTTAAAAGTACCCCATGTGTTATTCTGATGTATAGGTAATCTATATGACTGTAAAGTTTCATGAAAATCCGTCCAGTAGTTTTTACGTGAAAGAGTAACAAATATCCATCCATACATCCTCACAAACTTTCACGTTTATAATATTAGTAGGAAGTTATACAAATTTAACATAACCAAGCTTATCACTTAAAAGCGGTTTAGTAAAGGCCTATATATCATTACAACTGGGGAATCAATCGGTATTATAAAACACAAAAACAAAATTATTTTGGTGAAAACTTTTTTAGAATTTGACTGTCGATGTCAGAACCAACAGTCAGTCGGCTTCTTGCATGTGGATGCAATCAATCCCACCCTGATAAGACGCAAGGATTTTATGGCGAAAGCTGTGAAAGATCGATGTGAAAGGTAACTAGAAAATATAATATCAATATCTTTTATTAAATAGTACGTTTTATGATAATTACAACTCGTTCCCCAATGAAATGCCTCCCTACTAAACTTTTTCTAAAAAGGGTTTTTAGTTCTAAAAATAGATATTTCTGTGAAACTAAATAAGTAATACATAAAACTATTATTTGGTGAATTGACGATAAAATAAAAGGTTATATGTGAAGAAAATAAGTATTTTATTTTAATAAAGTCTAATGTAGTTAAATTTTATGATATAGCGAATAATACTGGTGTTATTGTTATCACGGTGATTATATCCTAATATTTTTTGATTTATTATGTTATCTGATACTATGATGATGGTAGACTAATAAATTATTGGCTGCTAAAGCACGTTAAAATAATAAATAAGTTTAGTTAACTGAATGGTGTTAGGTTAGAAAACTTAACAAAAACAGAAAGGAAGATGGCTGGCGGGTTCTGCTAATTACCCTAGCCTGCTATTCTATTAAAAACACGAAAAAAGATAAACCAATCATTTAAGCCAATATTTCAATAAAACTAAAGATTTTCATACAATATGTATAGTTTCCTTTTACATTCATAAAAAATGTATACTGCATTAGCTAATAAATTCACCACGCCAACATTTAAAATCACAACGCACAATAACGGAATGAAAGTCAAGAAACGATCGTCATAATTTGTTGCGGTTTTGTATTCGCTTGTTAATTGAAACGACTAAAATGTTAACCGTCGTGTTTGGTGGTTGGAAACAAAGCCTTCTCTTCCTTTGTTCCTCGACCGCAGACGAGACGTAGAAATGACTTGATTAACGAAAGGGTATTAATATTGCTAAGGTTTCACTGTGCAGGACGGGTTATATTTGACATTTCAGTAATAGAGAACAGAGGGATAATACGTGAGAGTTAGATATATCTAACGATTTATCGGGTGCTTAGCTTAAGCTTGCCTATAGATCGATGTAGATTATTGACTAAAATTACCATACAGGCAGTTATAGTGTTAAAGGACCCTAAAGTCTTCCGTAAGTATTTGTTTCTATTAGGAATGAACAATCTGTTAGAACTTTTTAAATAAACAAACGTATCAGACTTAAATTTAACCCTTTGTGCTCCTAAATTAGGCACGACCCTGACCTTATTTTATTTTTAATTTTTGAGTGCCTCACCACACCTTTTCGGGACGTGAAAATCTCATTACGCGGGTATTTCCGCTTTTTAAGTAACGCGTCACATTTTTATGAACGTAAAATATACAATTTTATACATTTTTCTTAATTAAGTTCAATAAGTAGGTTCTATTCAAAATTAAGATATGGTTTTGTTAAATGTCAAGATTTGTGTGGGTTTTAATTTAATAATATATAATAAATGGAGTTTTGAAACTTTTATTATATCATGGAACATACAATTGCTAGCTTCGTACTCTTATTTATATATCCATAAGATTAAAATCGTCCCATATTTGCGCGCGGAGATTTACATGCATCGAACTCTACCAATCAAAACCAAGCGTTGTCGATAGCAGACTTAAAAAAGGCACTAACGCAGATGAGTTGTATTATAAATCGAGATTTGAGACGCTTGACGCAAAAGGTATACATATAATGAGTTCAAAATTAAGTATGTGTTTGCTTATTTAATTCATAAAAAATGAATTTTACGTTAAATTCATATAGTATGCAACTGTTTATACCGGACTAAAATCATACATTTGTGCTTATACATTACTAGATTATTAAAATTGTTTATACAATTTCCTTAAAAAACACACTTGCTTATTAAAATGGGTCTGAAGCCACTATGAATCACTCTGTACCTTTAGGTAACTAAACCTTGAGCGTTTGTAAAATATAGGTAGGAATATCTATGAAATTGGTGCGATTTGTAAAATATTTCGAACGGCAGAGTTGGTTGACTAAAATGTGGGCCGTTTCGTCGCCCGTGTTTTGTAGGCTTTCTTGTTCCTCGTTATTTACCGTGCCGCCATCCACTGACACGGGTCTGAGCTGATTTATGACCAGTTTCACTTGCCCAATGTTTTATAGTCTGAGGTAGACTGTACTTTCTTCTGTAATTGTACCTACAACCTCGGTTGACTGTGTACTCGGAGCAATTAATTCCACCCCTCGTGTGGTTTTTCCAAGACGTGTTTTGCAGATTCTTTGTGTTTTGCAGTGAGTTTGCTCGTGTAAGGTACAAAATGTTGTTGAACTGTTCACCGACGTAATTGAATTAAAATGGAACAGTCCTGTGTACGAAAGTTTTGCTATTGTAGCGTAGATAAATCACAGGTCTCGGCGGTGTAGTGGCGCCCTCTATCTAAACGGTAGGCGGGAATTTTCAATTAATGGCGCTCTAAGAACGCCATATATTAATGGGTTAAGTTAGCTGCGAGTGGCGAAAGGCTAATGAATCAAAGGCAGTGTAAAAACTGGGCCGAACATTTTCTTTGTGAAAAAACTCGAATGAAATAAAATTGTTACAAAACAATTCAAAAAATAAAACGTTCGTCGGCAACAATACATCACCAACAAAGCTTCATGTATTTTAAATATGAATCACATTTCTAAGAAACCTTACGCGGTTTGATTTATTCCCGGTATTTTATTGTTATGAAAATGACATATTTATACTTAGCAAGTCTTGCATTCCTTTAAGGTTTTTCGCAAAAAGTATATAAGTTAATGAACTCGACAGACACTTAGAAAAGTAGTCATGAAGCCTATGCATACCAAGAAATTAGGTACCTACTTTTTAACTCTACGAAATATCATCATATCAGAACTTACCATTTCGCAGGTGACCGTGACCCCTGAGGCGATGGCCAGGTGCTTCCGGCTGAGGTCTAGGATGGGCACCAGCAGCAGCGCGCCCTGCAGCAGCGCCAGCCCCGCCACGCCCAGCTTGCCCACGAACTGACTTGACACTGCAACAACGAGACACATATTACTACTGTTAGAAGAATAATTAATTAAAACATAAATCGGTTTTTGGAACATCACTAGTGCCAATGGACAACCCTAGTTGGCGTCACTTCACGGAGGGTATTCGAAGATGGCGTCATATATGTGTCGTTACTTAGCGTGTGTTTTAAAATCCAAATTAAATTTGTTTCTGATTAATTAAGTCTTTTAAGAGTTTAATACTACGTTCGCTGGGACTTTAATATTGGTTGTAGACTAAATTAATTGAAGTAAGGACTGAAATTACTGAAACACTCCTATTTGCTAAGAATTTCTTATTGGATATCACTTTGTCATTATTAGTTTTAAAGGAAAATCTTTTATTTATTTTTGCAGCAATGTTTGCGTCATTTTGAATTAAAATCTTAGTGACTGCGCTAATATTTAATAACGTCACTGTACCTAATGCAATTTCTTCAATTGTCATGAAAAACGTTAAACTGATAATTTGGTTTTGGTGATGTCAATAAAAAACACATGAGTTTAAAAGATTTAAGTGACTAAACGAATCGAATTAGCCACTGGACAAGTAAAGCACCACAGAAGTGAACTACAATATTGAGATGCATTTCAATCGGACGATTTCTATTCACATCGAGGCTCTGCACTCCGATTCTGTTTAGAACCTTTAGTGCCAAGGCGTTGTCATTTCATTAATCAAATGAAATCGAATGAAATGACATTAAATCGGCACGATGTCGTCGAACTTTGCTAGCAGAATGGCTAAAGCTTTGGACGTCTAAAGCCAATCTTAAATGAAGACAAAAAAGACATAACCTGAACATTGACATTTAACCAATAATTAAGAGCTTACCTTCCTTCTACTTCTAATTTATAACCTGAAAATACCTATTTACCCAAAAATTTTAGAAAGACAAAGTTATCTTTGAAGCTAATCAACCAGAAATTCAAACTTTTGATTAAAATGCCTAAAACTTTAGTTATTAAAATGTTTATAATGGGAATGGGTATTTCATTAAAAGTTTTTTGCATTTTCATACAAAATCTTAATCAGCTAATATTTGAAACTTGGAAGAATGTCCGAACGTTTCAGAGAAAGTTACACCGTTAAGTTTCTAACGCTATCTTAATTAGGAATCGAATTTTAAATGGTCGGTGTTTGCTTAACTTGCCTTAAAATAAAAACTTTTATGCTTTACCCTTTTGATAAGAGTTCTATAGCTTTTATCACTTAGCGAATAATAGTGTTAGAACCTAAAACTTTAATGAAATGAATCTAAACAATAATAAAAGTTGATAGTATGCATTATCAGTTATTCGAAAACATAATGAAGTTGAAAACCTTTACAAAATATCAAAGCTACTACCACATATATTTCGCAAAACTAATAAAATCTCAGGAAGCAACTTCTAATCAATAACTTCTAAATTAGGTAGATAGTCTCTATTTCTCTCAGTAAGGATTCGTATAAAAATTAAAGTTATTTTAGAACAAGCAAATTTCCTCTTCCGAAACAATTTATCGATTTATCGTCCCAATCCCAACTTAAAATACCTCTGTCCGTCAATTACGTAGTTACGCAAGAGGCCGATTAATTACCTAGTTATAATGACCGATTGCAAATCTAAAATTTTGTGTGATTAATTGTAAAAGTTAGAAAATATCACATTATTTGCTTCATAGGTGAATCGGTGGAGTAATCAGACCGTTGGTGGTAGGTGAATGGGTCGTTGGACAAAAGGCCTTTTGCAGTGTATGGTGAGTGCCCACTTAGCAACCGTGGCTTCACTCGAGCTTAGGGGTTAAAAGGGATGGGAAATAACCACGTGCATTTTAATCAATTTATCATCGTAATAAGCGTGAGTATTTTGTAATAGATATATAACTTAAACAATTAGATTTTAATAACATTATATTATTATTTAAACATAATCAATATAAACTTATTTAGAAACAATTTCAGCTTTAGGTTTAGTAGCAGATACATATTCACCAGCCTATACCTATTTTATTTAATATCGATCTCAAATCGATTGTATAAAAAGTAGCAAGACAATCGTAATTTATGACTAAAAGAAGAGGTTTAACACAAAATCGGTTAAACTTTGAATTTGCCAGTTTGTGTAAGTTTTGAACTCGATGTCGAATTTTCCTGATAACATCGAGATATTTTGGCAAAGTTCCTACTATGTCAGGCTGGAAAGCAGTTCTCGTTGCAATTTCATCGTGAAATAAACTCTGTAGACAGTTTGAAGTATTGTGGAAGGAAGCCAATGTAAGTACGAGGCGATGAGTACGTAGTTGAAAGAAGAGAGTAAAAAGAATATATAAAGTCAAAAAGAAGTAAATTTTGTTTATCAGATAGACAGTTCCTATCGGTAGAATATTTTTGTGCACGAGAATTATCTACTGTTACTACAAGTTTGATATCTAATTATCTATTAAAACGTTCGGTAATCAGCTAACGATATTATTGAACGATTGTAAGGAATACTACATATTGTCTTGGCGAAACTCTAACTCAGCAATACGAGTAACCTAACTGTTTAGTGAAAGAATCTTTGAAATATCTTTAAAAGTATATTATAGGGCTTTGCATCACCGTGTGATGTCACAGTCAAAATATTTGCAAACTAAAATAGATTTTATAACAAACAAGCGGCGATCAGAATCTATGGTTTACGCACATGTTTATATTATTCCACATCCTTTAATGTCGAAGCGCTAACGCAGAATTTTGTTAAACAGTTGGCCTAATATGTACAGCCGGCTTCAGTTTGTCAATCCTCCATTTAAAATACACTTGAATACATTACTTGTGTAGGTAATCAAATAAAGAATTTTTTTAACAAAACAAACAGCGGAAGAGTACAGGCCAGATGCAAATAAAATAAAAACTATGCTTTTACTCGCAGTACTGTGACGATTCTGAATTCGTACCGTCACAGGCTAGTCAAAGACTGAATTATTGGTTTTGATCCATAGAGTAAGCTAAAAGCTGTATTTTTAATTTGAATAAACTTTTCCATTGTTGTCATATTAAACAGGGATATTTTTTTGGTTTCTTTAAACGTTACTATACTCTACAGACTAATTTTTACTAGAATAGAGTTTAAGCATCTAATAATTTTAAACGAAAACTTAAATTAAAACTGATGCATATCGTTCTTTAAATTAAATATTAAACTTATCCGTTCAACTGTTTTCCAGATAAAACACAGATTCAGATTCAGAGTTTCAGCGACGATTCTAACCAGGTACCTATAACACTACAATTTTGTATTATTAACCATCTTTTTATTATTAAATTTTTAAGTAAGAACGACTTTTCCAAACCGTTTTGTGAAGAAAAACTGTAATTTACGGGTTGCTATTATTTATCTCGCCAAGCTAAAAGCTAAAAGCATCCAAACAGAATTACCAACACCGAACAAATTCAAGCGGGGTACCTATAAAGTCATTTTTTAAAGGTGCCGTTTGTAGGGGTTAGTTCCAGATAAAGCCAACAATCTTTCTTTATAAAGTTTCCTTTTCCTAAGAAACTAAGATAAGTAGTACCTATCAATATATTCTGCGATTTAGTGTGCAGTTTTTTCTTAATAATAGAGTAGGTACTCCACATAAAAGTTTGGCGAATAATGTTTATATTATATAAATGGCAATTTCAGATGGAAATACTCCTTGACTGACTAAGTTTTTACAAAGTTATGTTAAGCTTTTTTCCTATTAGCAAATGATAAGTGGGTTGACAAAAAAGCAGATTTTCCTTTTTTCCTTTGAAATAAGGAAGACATGAAAAGCCTTTTCTCTGCGTTTAACACACCTGCCCCACGCGACAATCCCCCTCAATTTTACACTGGAGTCACAGTCCATTGGCAATCTTCTAAGGGATATATATTTATAAGTTAAATAGTATACATATAGAATCAGTACTGGACTTTAGATTAGACATTACTTTCAAATAGTAGGTAGGATAATTATTACTGGGTAAATACCACATGTAATCGCCGTTCGATCCGATCTATTCCGCAGGAAAAAGTGAAAACATCAACTAGTGATGTCCGTCGATACCGTTAATTGTACATACATCTACCAGTGCTTACCTTTGTTATTCCTGGCGAGTTTCCGTAACGCGTCGTAAAAACGCAGGCAGGGGTAGAAAGCGAGGGCGATCGACAACTCGAACAGCCATAGCCGGGCCCCTCGACGGATATCGCCGAATCCGTATATTATAACTGATATACCGACGTTTATTCTGGAAAAATATACATTGTATTATTTAATTTGTGAAGCGAGTAATAAACTGTCTTGCTGGTAGTAAACACTTTGTAAGTTTTACCAGTAGTAACTGACCCTAGACGTACCTAATAACACTATTTAATGATTATGTCTTTTGTGGTCTAAAATCTATCCCTAGTTAGCCTATCTATAAGTTCATTTGACATTTAGAAAATTAGTGAATTTTTTGTAATTTTATTTTGTTACAAGTTGTATCATTACTCAATAAAAACTGTCATAATATCGACCCACACAGTTAACAATAAATTGAATTTATCATTTTGTTTCATCAGTTTTCGGTACTTTAGGGTATACTCGTGGGGCGGATTATGATGTAAAAGGATCCCGACGACAGGTAAACCAATTAATTTATAAACTTACTTTAGATTCCCGGGTTAACTAACATTTTACCGATTAATTAATATTTTGATTTGGCTACACTGTGAATTAAATACATATAGACCTGAAGAATGGACAAGGTAAGTAAAAGTTGCTTTGCTAATTAAAAACTCGAAGTACATACGCTAAACGTTGTTCTTTACTTGAGTGGTTTAAACGTAAAAATGCATCTTGGCTGTCATCATTGTTTTGTTTAGTGGTAGGTAACTCTGCATAAAAAGTACCGCAAAGTAAAGATAAACTATTTAATTTACTAATCAACTAAACTATCACAAAATTTAGTCACTGTACAGACAACTAGTTACAAATGTTTTATTAGTGTCAGTAAAGCTACTTCGGGTCCATGGTGATATTAATTTTGGGAAGCTTAACTAAAAACAAAAGGATTATGTTATAAGGGATGTAGGTAATACTGTTCACATTATTTATTTTAAATACCTACCTAGCTCTGATTAATGTACTGGTTTAGTGGCCCGTGTTACAAGTAATTTTGATTACCGAAAAAGTTTTAAATTTAGGGTCAAAATGTAACTGGTCAGGTATTTATTACACTTTTAAAATATTACCGCTTTACTAACAACGTAAAGCAAAAATCGGAAATAGATTTAACAAGAAGCTGTTAATAAAAATAATTATACTTTGATATTCAATTTGTAAACTATCTGAAATTAAACATAGCTAACAAAGTAATATTTAAAAGAATGCGTCATACCTTCCGCTTTCAACAAAGTCGTAGATGACAGTATCACATAGCAGTATGAGCAGGATTACCACGAAGATGTGGTACATAGACCTCACGTGCAATGACGTATCTTTCAGCACCGTCAGTGGTGACTCCCGAATCGCAAAATCTGAATCCTTCACCTTCTCAACATTAGCAAACCCATTCTGCTGCTTCGAGTCCGTCTTCATACGATTCCGTACTTCCACCGTCATATTTATCCCGGAATAATCATACAAAATAACACAATAGGTAAGGAAGAAAGTTTTATGATAGTTCCCCGTATACTCAGTAATGGAAGGCAGTTGTCCAAACTTTCATATTGTAGTTGTTCGTACTTTAGTATAATGTGTTTGATAGGAGACGGACGAGGGGGTGAATTACATCGCGGGGTCTTTACGACTGAATTACTCATGAAAACCGGTATTTTGTATCAATGTTATAACGCACAAGACTTGGACGAAGAGAGACTTTTACTAGGAGTTTCGTAATATAAAATTATTAGGTCTGCGATCAGAAACATTAGTTTTTCCTACCTTTATTTATTCACTACTTCACTTGTATAAGGTATATGTAGCACTTAGGGAACACAATATTATTATTTTATCATTATCTAATTAACACACTGGGATAATTTCAATGCCGCAAATTCCAACTGCGTTATGTCAACAAAGTTTTACGATGTACCCTCCTAACTTGCATAAAATAAAATGTAATGTTTCCGTTCGAAATTTAAATGACTTTTTTCATGATGATTTATAAAATACTTACTGTGGGCATTATCAATAGTAAAAATCTTATTTGGTTCAATTATTTTACATAAACATTATACTTAAGCGAAAAGTTATTTATGTTTATATTTTAGTTAAGCGATTGTGTTGCGTTAATTATTCTTACAAAGTTGCAATCTTTAGTACCTAACCTTTGACAGAGTAGTAAAAAATACTTACAGTTTGTTATTTATGAGGTACTAAATTTCAAAAATATATTTAATATTAAGTAATGTCTATAAATATTAAGTAAACAATTTTAGACTTTAAGACACTGGCATCACTTATTTAATTTTATTTATAACAAAGTAATAAAATCCTTCAGTCAATTATTCTTTATTAAACCACTTATTCACATTGAATCACTTTGAATATGCCTCACGCATGCGCATACGCCGCGCCGGTCTCAACTCCGATCGATAACTAGCCGGTACAATGTGTAATTACTCTAAATCATTATCTACTAATAAGTATAATGATTAATACCACATAAAATTTCATATTTTATGAGGATGCTGGTTTGTTACTCAATTCCGTAAAAACGATTTAGATTTTTATGGCTTGTCTGTGGTTAAATTATACCCCTTTCCCATTAATATTTTTTTTTTTATTTTTTTTTTCTATGTAGTAATTGCAATCAGCAATGTGCTTTTAGCAATTGTGTTGGAAGAGTTTGTGATAGTCGAGCGCATCCTTCATTAAGGATGCTTCTCTTTATTAGCTTCTAGGGGGCTAGAAGATGTCTTTTTGTTTCAGTCGCTTCGTGTAGCTTCTAGAGGTGAGATTTGTAGCCAGTGGGTTCGGATGACATTCTAGTTTTCCCCTATATTTACGTAAGCGAGTGTTGATTTCTTCCTTCACAGTGTCCATACTGAGTGCCTCGTAGATTTCATTGTTGGTAATGAACCATGGCGCGTTAAATATTGTTCTGAGTATTTTGTTTTGCATTCTTTGCAGTGTCAATATATTAGTGTTACTAGCACTTCCCCACAGCTCAATGCCGTACATCCATATAGGCTTCAAAACAGACTTATAAATAAGAAGTTTGTTATCCATAGACAATTTACTGTTTCTTCCCATTATCCAGTATAATTTTTTGTGGCGTATATTTAACTCGTCCCTTTTTGTTTTGATGTGGTGGTGCCAGGTCATACGTCGATCTAGGTGCAGACCAAGGTAGCGTACAGTGTCTTGCTGTGGAAGTGTTCTGTTGTCTAGCTGGACCGGTGGGCAATTTCCTTTCCTCAGAGTGAATGTGGCATGTACAGATTTTGAAGAGCTAGGCTTTATCCTCCATTTCTTTTGCCATGTATTTATTTCGTTTAGCCCATTTTGCAGGACTTGAGATGCAATTGTCGGATTTTTATGACTTGTAAGTACTGCTGTATCATCTGCGAACGTGGCTGTTGTAATTTGAGTTACTTGGGGCAGATCTGCAGTAAAGATGGTGTACAGAAAAGGACCCAACACGGAGCCTTGAGGGACTCCAGCTCTTATCTCAAAGAAGCCTGAGGTACTATCAGCTTCTTTTACTTGAAATATACGTCCATGTAGATATGATGCCAGTAAAATGTAGAAGCTGTGAGGGAGGCCGATTTTCAGTTTAGTCAGCAACCCTTTATGCCATACTTTATCAAAAGCCTGTTGAATATCCAGAAAAACAGCAGAGCAGTATTCTTTGTTTTCCAGAGTACATCTTATTTTATCAACCACTCTGTGTACCTGTTCCACTGTAGAGTGCTTCTGTCTGAAGCCGAATTGGTGTCCCGGTATTAAGTTATTCTTTTCCGCAATTGGCAGCAGTCTATGCAGCAATATTTTCTCAAATAACTTGGAAAGGATTGGCAGTAAGCTGATTGGCCTGTAAGAAGTTACCTCGTGATCTACTTTTCCCGGTTTATGAATCATAAGGATTTGTGAGACTTTCCACAATTGAGGGAAACATTGCACCCGTAGTATTCCATTAAACAGAGTCGTAAGGAAAACTATTGCTTTTCTTGGAAGTTGAACCAGGATTTCCTTTGTAATGAGGTCAAAGCCAGGTGCTTTCTTATCTTTGAGCCTCTTTATTGTTCGCCAGACTTCTTTGACCGTTACTGATGTAGGTGGAGGGGACATTTGGAGATCTTGGTTGAGAAAGTCATTAATTTCCCTTTCAGAGTCGAGGTCAACCGATTCGTTAGGCTTGAAAATATTTTGTAGATGCTTGGCAAAAGTATCTGCTTTTTCTTGGGACGTTCGAGCCCATCCGGTGGTATTTTTAAGTGGTGGTTTAGAAACTTGTGGTCTGTCGTGGTGCTTTGTAAATTTCCAAAGAGAATAATTTGTTGCTGCAGTTGGTGAAAGTGATTCTAGTTGTGTTTGTAGAGTGTTGTGGTACCAGGTCTTGAGCATATTCTTTAGTTTTTTGGCCTCTGATTCAAAGATTTTTTTGTCTGTTTGGTGGCGACTTAAATGCCAAACACGTCGTAGTCTTCTTTTTTCCAGAACTGCTTGTCTAATTTCGAGAGGGACGTTAACATGTTTCTGTTTAATTTCAAGGTCAGGGGTATTTAGCCAGCACGCGTTTTGGATTAGTGATGTTATATATTTAGCTGCATTTTCTATATCATCCTCTGTTTTAAGTGCTATCTTAAGTTCAAGGTTGTCATTTATGAAATCTCTGAAGGCCTCCCAGTCAGTATATTTATTACACAGTGTTTCGGGATTTTGAAATTCTATTAAATATTTAAAAATAATTATATTGTTTAAGTATTATGCGACACTGTGAGATAAAGACTTTTCTTATTTTAAAGTTTTATTCAAATTGAAAATAAAAATTGAATAAAACGTAGGTTCTTCATAATTTTACTGCTAAGTTCCGTACATATAGCACGTGAAACCGCGAGCAAAATTCTAGTTCAATAATATATCTCTGGGGTTCCTTAAACTTTGCAATATTTTTTTATGAAACACAAACTTTTTTTAGAATACGTATCAAGTACGTAAGTAATAAAACTACAAAGGGAAAAGACCACCAGTTTAAATTGCTACTGCATTTTTAACGTTGATTTCAATATAGGTGTGCATTTATAAATCATACTAACTAACGTAAATGCTCCTATTACCGCCCCTTTAAGCTGTCTTAGAAATAACTTTGAGTAAATAGATAGATACTGATGGGTTAGTTAAGGTGTTTTAATTTAATATCAATCTTTGTAAAGTATTCTGTTGGATTCCATACTTCAATTTAGTATTTTATTACACAGTAATTATTAAATAATTGTTTAATCCGAAAGAGCAATTGATTCTATTACCGACCTAAAGATGTAGTTTGATTCTATTACCGTTTTTTCTGATTCTATTACCGACCCTAAAAATTGCCCCTTCATCTAAACTAAAATAAAAAAAATGCAGTTAAAAGTATATTAAGACATTATTACAGTTTTGAAATCAACATCTTAATATTGCAATCCTCCTAATATTATTATCGTGAAAGTTTGTGATTATGTATGGATGTGTGGATGTATGTGAGTATGTGAGGATACTTTTTCACGTTACAACTACTGGACGGGATGAAACTTAACAGTAATATAGGTTATACATTAGAATAACACATAGGGTACTTTTTACCGCGGGAAAACTTCTCATTCCCACAGGAAACCGACTTCCACGCCAACGAAGTCGCGGGCGGCCACTAGTCGTACATTATATAATTCCTTGCTGCCCTTTCGGACGAAAACCTGTTTTTCTTTGGGACATAAAAAGAATTCCGTCTCATCGCAATTAAAAATCGGCTTGTAGGCTAATTCAATTCGCCTTGAAATGTAAGGATGCCTAGACATAGCCTTAAGAAACAGCTGGAACACCATCATTGAAAGGATAAGAGCGCTCCAAGTTTTCCACCAATATTGCAACTGTTTCTAACAGTTGGTCTTTTGTTACAGGAAAACCTGACTTTCCGACATAGAAAATCCAGTCCAAAAGTCTTTTTTCTTCGTCCTCCGTTGAACAATATTGTTTTCCACAATGTTCATTTGTGTATTTATTATTTGTCTTGTCGCGGTAGTTTTTCTCGGTATGACATAGGTCTTCAAGCTTGGTATATCCTGCTTCCTTCATTTACAGCTATCAGCTAAGCTTTTAGTTGAGCAGAGGTATACCTACTTCTTGCGCCTATGCAAGCAGTATACCTCTGGTTACATGTTTCTATAAAAATGGTTCTTGTTATTTCTTTTCAGCTGTGAGTCGGTAATAGAATCAAATATGAAAATTACAAACTTCTAATAACGCCATGGATCGTTAATAGAGTCAAGTTATGAAATTTGGATCCTATTACCGCCCTTAATTAAGATATGATTTTATGCCATAAAAACCAATAAAAATGATTAAATTCAATGTAACTTCGAAAACGAATATATGTATTATCGTTGTTATGTGATAGCAAGCAGATAAATCAACTTTAAGTTTGTTGTTTACCTTAAGTAATATTTCGGTGTGCTTACGAGGCTGGAGACGCGACACTATGGAAAGTGCGTCGGTATCGGGCGGCACTCACTCAATAACAAATTATTGCTAACACTGGCTATTTAGACAAGACAAATTTACTCTGTTTGTTGACCAACTAATCTACCTATCTAATTTTTAAGTTATTTTTTTTATAGAATCTATATTAAGTCTAATATGACTGATTGAAAAAATAGATCGTTAATAGAGTACAAATTTTAGTAGGTCGTTAATAGGAGCATTTACGTTAAACATAAATCCTGGAGTAAAAAAGTAGCTTCTTTCGAGGCGTCCATTTGCAATGTGTTATCTGAATAATCCTCAGTGAAGATGAATTATAAATCGTTCCTCGGTGTTGTTAGGTCTTGACCTTAGAAATTGAATAATTTATATGCAATTTCACGTTTTTATTGTTATTTTATTAATAATGTATTCACAAGTGTTATATACTTACTGGATTAGTGGCGTAGTTAATAACATGTGTATATTTTAACTTTTATTTTGTTTGCACTAAGTTAGTACGGAACAAACGTATCACGAGTCAGAGTTCTAATTCCACACATTCTATCAGATTAGGGAAGATTAGGAATTATAATATAATTATTATCTTTCTAACCTAAAGATATACCAAAGTAAAGTATTTCCTAATAGGTTTTAACCTAATACAGAGGTACAATCGACAAAGTTCCCCATCGAACATGTCCGAGCGAAAATCTAATGCAGACTAACAACTGATTTCTAGTAAATTTTAAAGGTTGTAGGGCAAAAAATTAAAAAAATGGTTACGAGTCTTTTTAAATGAATAATGGATAAATGCACTTGAATTAGTAAAACATACATAAAATAAGATGTTTTTAGAAATATTTCTTATGTTTCTAGACAAAACACCGCCAAGTACAACTCAATATTTATAATTTTATTAAACATGTAACTATTAACACAATGACCCTTAGTTCTTGTCTTGAGATTAGGTAAACTACTATTGATGTAAACACAACAATCTATTTCGTGATAGTTCAGTACAACGGCACTCAGAACGTACTTGCCAATCCATACATAGATAATAAATAACTACTCATTTCTCTATATAATATTGAAATTAATTATATAGATATTGTTATGTTAGTTATCTTTTCAAGCAAAATTTTGCTTGGTCCGGAATAATTTAAAATAAATCTTTTTTCTGTATAAATATATACGCTCTAAACTTTGTTTTACATGACAATGCCTAAACTATTAGAAATTAGTCAAGTAGATAACAAAATTACCTACTGCTAGGATATGAGTATTATGGGTCAGTCATCTGTATGTGTTTTAAAGTTGTGGTTTTTAAATTTGAAATGTATCCTTTACTTCCTCAGTAAAGTCGCTGTATAACTCTTTTTTGTTTAAATTAACTGAACTCAATAATTTGAGATAGAAACAACATTGGCAAGGATTTTTTAGCATTAGTGAAAGTTTGTGAATATGTATGGATGTATGGATGAATGTTTGTTACTCTTTCACGTAAAAACTACTAAACGGATTTTGATGAAACTTTGCCGTGATATAGGTTATACATCAGAATAGCATATAGGGTACTTTTACCGCGGGAAAACTTCTCATTCCAACGGGAAACCGACTTCCACGCGAACGGAGACGCGGGCGGTCACTAGCACGTAATATATTTGTTAATTGCACGTTCTTACTTTGAACCCTTACTTTAATATAGTATAGTAATAATTAAACATTATTACTTTACCTGTTGCTAGAAGGGCATTTTCTCATTAGATATTTTTCCTTATTTTAATGTTTCATATATTTTTTGAACAAATGAATGCTATGTTTCTTCCTAAATAAGGAGTAATCATTAATTAGATGTTCCATAGTATGAAGGGCGTTGTTATGACCCTTGTGGTGAGACCCTCCACCGAGCGGATCTCCAGACCCTGCCTAATGGACTCTACCACCTGACGACTGATGCTTTAAGACATATTTTATGGACGTGCAGTGATAACGTCTTGTTAATCCTGGCTTAGCAATGAATACCGAACGATAGGCCAAATTTGACATAGGTGAATACTTACTGTTACGTAAAAGTATTAAAAATATATTAGAATTTAAAACAAAACAATATTTATAAACAAAGGAATAATTTATTTGCTTTAGTGCTTATGTTATTGATCTGCGTTTGATTTATTCCTTTGTTATCTTGACCCATTCATAATATGTTTAATCAGTTCGTCTAATTTAGTACCAATAATAATTTAAGTGTGTCTTTAAATTGATGATATCAATGTCAAATTTCATATGGTAGAAAATTTTCAGGTATTATAATTTTTCTTTCTGCTTCTTATTTCAAGACCTATAGTGTATTTTCTAAAAAGTGAAATCTTTTGTAGCATAGCATAATACTGACTGATATTGCAAAGAAGTAACTAAAGAACATATCTATCTACTCACAGTTTGAATAAGGGGTGGGTTTTTTTTTCGTAGACGTGTATAGGTACCGACTATTCTTAAGTGTACCCTTGTCACTGGAGGGGTTTTCTGACAGACGTTACTTTTATGGGCAATATCCAAAGAAACATTGTTGAAAATAACGTTTTTCTTATTAACAACACATGACAAAGCACTTTGGTAACGGTTATATAATAGATATAATAAAATGTTTGGCTATTTAGAAACATCTCTATTTGTATTATGAAGAGGAAAATATAAGAAGGTCTTATTACATACATATATGTTTATATATAGAGATGAGAGAAGTAGAAGTATTTGGAAGTTGTTTTATTTATACAACTAGTCCTTCTACCTTTTCTTCCCTGCCTTCTTACAATTCGCAGGTGTTTCTTGCCTTGCAAAATAGTGTCTTTGTTACCAGTAGGACACTCGAGGTGTCGATGAAGTATTTTCCCGGAGTCGGTTGCAAAACCGGTTTTTGTTCACAAACTCATTACCAAACTGTCAGCTTGTGAAACGCGGGGGTGCGGGGTGCGGGGTGCGGGGGGGGGGCCGCGCCTGAAACCTTCCAAGCTGAAGTTGAAGCCTGTTTAGCTCCGGAATCTGTAATGTGTCGTTATTGGCGGCTGTCCGGAAACGAGAGGTTTGTAGACTCGAGGACCTAGAATTTAATTGAATAGTCCACTTGAAAGATAGATTGTCTGATGGTGTCGATTTCGATTGCAATGTTACTTGATTGTTTGTGTGTGTTAAGCCAAATATTACACCAATCCCTACTAATATTATAAATGCGAAAGTAACTCTGCCTGTCTGTCGGTCTGTCTGTCTGTCTGTCTGTCTGTTACGCTTTCACGCCTAAACCACTGAACCGATTTTGTTGAAATTTGGTATGAATAAAGAACTGAACTTGGGAAAGGACATAGGGTACTTTTTACCGCGGGAAAATTTCTCATTCCCACGGGAAACCGATTTCCACGCGAACGGAGTCGCGGGCGGCCACTAGTATGCTATAAGTAAAGATGAGTTTACATTTCTGAAGCCGGCTGCCGGCGCGAAGGTACACTTACAGCAATAGGTACGTATTTACACATGTCGTTATATAGGAGTCTATAAGTTTAACTTTAATTCCCAATCATTTATAGACTTGCAATAAAGAACCTAGCCACATGGATAATAGCTGAGCCTAAAAAAAAACGAAATGTTATGAAAAGTCAGCAATAGTCAAATATGAGTATACAATGGATTCTTTTGGAATGTTCTACTCTACAGAATAATTGAAAACTTAAAACTGTTTTTTTAGTTTTAAGTTTTCATTTAAAACTATTTAACGAATTATACGACCTCTAAACTTATTTATTTAGCTAAACCTACGTACGTTTAGCAAAATAATAACATCAATTACCTTCATTATAAAGTGCCTATTTGAACATCCAACGATCTAGTCGAGAACTGAATTTCAGTAGAGAAACATTTTAATTTGCAGTTGGTTACAATGAGTTTATGTTTCATTTTCGGTTACAAATTACAAATCGCACTAGCATAATGCTTTTAAAACTATAGTTTGTGTATGTAATATCTTTATCATAGATTAAAAGCTGTAGGTACCTACTTGTATTAACAGCGTATGTCGCTAATTAGGCAAATATAAAACTAACGTAAGTTCGACATCGGGGACAATACCTAATAACGACAAACAAAGTGTATATTTATACACCATGATTTTTTTGACTGCAAAAATATGATTTTAAGTTAAACAATATACTTTTAAAGATATTTCATGAAACATTTATAAAAAAATTCATTTTGAATATTAGTTAGGATGTTTTTTATATTAATATTACCATTCAAAATCCTTTTTACCCAGAGTCACAAATGAATTCTAAATTGTATTAAATTATGATGCAAAAATACACTAACGCTTTTCCAACGTTAGCTATTTCAGATAACCACTGCAATCATAGTATTAAATCTTCAGACAACTTACAGCACTTAGACACTTACAAAAACGCTTCTGTAATTTATATCGAGTGTACAAACGTCGTACGTAACTGTTAATAAAGTTCTCCACCTGAAGCAACACAAATACTTGGACAACCCAACAAAACAAGTCGTCTTTGTTTTATTTCCTGTCTGATATTAATGTAAGAGGGCTATTAATAAATATTAGTTACAGGTAATGTAGTGGTTGCGTGTGTAGGGCTATTACATCTGATTGAGGCCTCACCTTGCCTTGATAGAGGAAGCGTGATAAGAAATCTAGCAGAAGGGTCGCGGCTCGCCCTTGTGGGCTATTGACGAGGCCCTGAATATACAAAGTCAAGCTGCAAGGTCATGAAGGCCGTTACGCTTTCAAGCACCAAAAGTATGCATTAGGCAGGAGCTAAGTATAAAAAGGTCGTGTTACATACGGCGTCGTCACTGTGGAAACGTAATCAGCCGAGAGAGAAAATAGGTACTATGGAATACACCATTTCGGATTCTCATTATATTCTCTTAGAGCTGTTTTTGAATCATCAATTAAATCTTTTCGACAAATCTGCCTATCAGTTTTCATTGCGAGACGATAATGAAAATATACTTCTTATCAGTCGAAATTTTTTATCTGACTATTAAAACAATCAGCTATAAGAGAAGCTCTTGCTAATGCGTTGTAAACAAAACATCGAGATTCCAAGTTTTCACTGAATGTTTAAACAATAACATTGTCAAACCGGTTTGCTCCGGCAATATGAAAACAAAGAAAGCATCCGACGCCCCGCTTCGATTCCAATTCTCGATCGAAGACGGATAATTTGCCTCCTGAATACTGTTTAATGACTTGTGACGAATTAATAGCCACCAGAAAACAGACGCCTTTTATCATCGCAGAATATTTCGCTTGATTTATTAGAAAGTGTTAATTAACAACGCTTTGAATAGCTTCGCTCGCTCGCTTTAGTTTTTATATTTTTAACGTGAAAGGCAAGAATTTAATATCACTTTGTAATGACGGGTCATTTTATTAAGTTATTTTTTTCTTAATGGAACACTTGTTGAAATTGAAATTCCTTTTGTTTTTTCTTGTTGAACACTTTGACATTTACTGAAGCGAGGGGAGATGCTCTGAATTCACTAGGTTTAATTGTATTTGTGTTCACTTAAATATTTGTTTGTTTAGGATATCTCCAAAGACAAGAAGAAGATAAATGTGCTCTTTGACCTTTGCTCAGTAAGGAAATATTATAGCTATAGAAAATGTCTTTATACCTATTTTATTGTTAGTAAATAAATAAAAAAGTTATCAGCAAGTTGAACGTCCGGTCGAGCGTTCCACGTTCAAATAAAAGCAGTGTTTCCGAAATTTATGACGATAGAGATGCGATAACGAACTATCCTACTAATAAAATGGTTTTTATTCAACCGAAATTTCGCTATTTCGGATATCATTTCAAACTATAAAATCTTAATATGATTGCTCTATTTAAACTAGGCATACCTAATAAAATCTACTACGCAAGATGTCTAATGATTAAAACATGATCACTGAAATAATTTTAACTTGAATAAGCAGACATTATTCTAAACTTATCTCCCTAATGGCCCTTTCATGTTATTTACGGAATATTATTATAAGTTATAATTAAACAGTAAGTCTGTCTAATTTTAGTACACCAACTATAAATAGGCTACTATTTCTACCATAGAAATACGCCTAAAATGCTAAACAGATTTATTATCTTAAAATGAATAAATTAAATTATTAATTTATGCTACAAAATAGTATTAATTAATAATTTAATAAACAACTAGCTTTTCGCCCGCAGTTACGGATGCGTTTACTTTAAATTAGCGTTTAAGTTTAATATAAATGTTTAAGAATGTAATAAGTATTTTTTTAAATTTAAACCTCCCCCCAAGACTTGCTTTATATTCGCAGACGGTATGGCCAATAGCAATATTTTTTTGTTTTTTTATTAAGATATATACCTACCATACCGATTAGCATCCTGTAAAAAGAAAAGTCCATATAAAATCTATTTTATTTTAATTATTAGTTTTGGCCAGTTTTGGTTTTAAAAAATATTGTTTAAACCTAAAGTATATGTAAACCCTGTATTGTATCTAAACTTAATCTTATATAAAAAAATAACTAAATATACGTATGGTGTTGTACTATTAAAGCTATAATTTTTATTTAAGACAAACATTTTTGCTCTATTTCTATTTTTGATTAATTATTTATTTATTTAATATACATAATAAAGATAAAAAGGAACCTTAAACCCTCGGAAATAATATCCTGAGACTTGCGCCTTCAACAAAATAAAAAGCTTGTATTCAACATTAAAAGTCAACACGGTACACAGTCGTTTAGTTAGTTGTAATATTTTATCCATATGGCCACCTGTCACACTTTATACAGAAAGCCTTTTGTCTCGTCTGGTATCATATAAAAATAATAAATCTAAAAGGTATCAAGTGGTTGACACGGTATATATCTTCGTCCTAGTTAGAGCAAAAAGTATCAGATGCCTGTACCGAAGTAATTCACCTCCACGTCAAGATTGAATGTAACCTGATATGCTTCGTGACGTGGACGGACCTTTTTGTGTTTAGATGGTGTGGTACTACTTGGATTATTAGAAATGCTTGAAGAACGTACAATAGAAACATTTATAGAAAAAAAAAAGAAAAAAAAATATTTCGAAATAATTTAAGGATAGCTTTATACTATTTTCTGTCCGTACAAAAATCTCAATACAGTATTAATTTTGTAAAAAGAAAAAAACAAACATTTTCCTATACGGATAATTATGGTACATGTCGAACTTATAGATCAAAAGCCACTTAATAATCACGTTGTAATAGAATTTGTAATAATTTTAGGTGTAATGGTCACTATTTCATAACGTATGGGGTGGCGAGTTTTCATTTTGATTTTTTAACAGCCTAAATGCTTTGCACACGTTAGGCCTGGCCTCTGGCCTCGTTCTGATCTCAACTAATATTAAAAAAAAACTTAATTATTCAAAACCTTTCTTATTCTTAACCGCCTTTCATATTTGTTCAGAAAATGCTAATGCTAACTAAATGTTAGCAAAAGATTGTTAATAAACTTCGTCAATTTATTAAAATGCACTCGTGTGAAGTCTTGGCGGATTGATTACTTGTTAACTGTGCCATATTAAATGTACATACTTAGTAGCCTCTATTTGACAAATATCGACGGCCTGTATCAATAACTTTTATAGTTGCACACAAATGGGACTATTTACATGGCACTTGTTAAAGCTTTATCATTATTTAATACATAATTCTATCTTTGATTCTAGTTTTTTTTAATATAGGTACCTTAAATATATTTTAATTTATTTTCATCCTAATTGTTACACATAGATTTTTATTTGAGTAACGAGTTATGTTTATGTATTTTTTATTATTGTCATAAAAAATATATAAACGTAAAGTGAGTAACTGATATATACTGATAACATTTTATTGTTTGATGTAAATCATTTTCTCACTATCCTTTAATTATTTACATCCTCGAGGACATTGATCTTTGTCTACTGCCTTTGTTCAATATAATAAGGTCTTCGTATATCAGTTATATCATGTAGAGATCTTTATTTCTTATAATAGATAGGTACCTACTCTGTTTATTTATAGCTCGTCGTACATTTTAACATAACAAGCTGTCGTCTGTGATAATCTCCTTCCTTTAAAAACAAGCTTTTGAATAATTTGGGACTTTAATATGATAATACGAGCCCTTAAGAGTAATGTACACAGCCTTTCACGAGAAATTAGCCAGTGTGATGGGAGGTTGCGTGCCCTGCCGTCGATGGGCTGGTAAATTAGCAGATTTGCTATCATAAGGACGACAACAGACTTTCTTACGTGGGAACACTTGAAATCAGGACTCATTTTAACACCAACTCTGTCTGATATGAATAAAATTAACGCAGACAAAAGTACTTTTAAATATCAGCAGAAAAAGAACAAATTGTTTTGAAATAATTGGCTTCGTTCTAAAGCTTAATCAATCTTCTATACTAATAAGAATAACTGTCCGTGAAACGTTGTACCGTTTAATTCCTTTTAATTTGTCCTAATTATTAAGTTTGATCTTCGTTAATCTATCCCGGGGCTAATGAGGCAGGTTTCAGTCAGGCTCCTCGGCGGGAGGCAGTAATTATGAGCCGCGAAAGCCTCCTTAGACTAATCACGTGCTATCACTGTAATCTCACCGAGCTATGAACGCAAATGTGTTGCGTCAGTTAACGATATTAATTTTAAAAGGGAAAACTAGTTATATTCGTGATATTTACTCTATTTTAACACAAAAATTGCAAAAACAGTGTCGATAACATATTTACCTACTATTGTATCGTAAAATCGTTTTAGAGGTCTTTGACAGTCTACTTTTATTTATTCATAGATAATGATAATACATGAACTTCTGTAGATTACGAACTTATCAAGTATTAACACAAAGTGAGACTATTAGTTTGCTATCTGATAAGTAGATAAAAATAAAATACCAAAATACTCTATTACCTAACCGAACTAATAACCTAACATTTTATTGGATTATATTTAAGTAACTAAACACTTTTTGGTAACGAATACTTTCCAAAAAACCTTGATTATATTCAACAAATAGATTTACTAGCTACCTAAAGTTGATTTATTACTTAAAGTTAAAACCTATCACCAATAATCACCCAATTTACGTTGACTGTTTGTAAACTATTTAACAACTGTCAAAACAGAAACTTTGACAACAGTTTTGGCGCATACAATGCCGTACAATCATTACTTTGACGGAGGGGAGCGGATATTACAGTTGTGATTTGTTTCAGTTTCCATACAAACTTGTATGAGTACGTGTCATTGGACGTTTGTTTCCTTGAAATATTGGTTTCAGTTATTACACGTTCATTTTTAAGCCCCCTTTTCTACTGTTTCCAAACGTTGACGCATTTTGAAGCATTAATACACAAGTTTAACACGAAAGAGTTTCCTTAGTGACGATTCTTCCGATTTCTACAAGGTGGCGCAAAATTAAGCGCTCTATCGGGAAATAATAATTATTGCAAATGGCATCGTACGTCGACCATATTTGACATTTGTGAAAGGGGAAATGGAGCGCTATAACGCACACAGTACGAGCAACAATGGGTATTGTGAAGGAAGCGTTGCCTGGTCGCGTTCCCCGTTTTGGCGACTTGGCATGGCCAGCAAGATCACTTGATTTAACTGACTTAGTCTTCTTTCCTAGGGGCAACTTGAAGAAAAATTCGTCAGAAATGCGAATGTCTTGCGAATTCTTCACGCATAAGTTTAACCAGAAATTTCACAGTTAAAACCACACGAATCATAAACTTTATTAAAAAATAATTCCATTTACAATTAAGAAAACCTAATACCAAGTAGGTATAGACTTTCATACAATTTTATTTAATCCTAAATTATTTTAGTTAATTCTCAAAGTAAAACAAACAATAAAGTTTGTAGACATAATACATTTTACGAACAAATGGTTATGTAACCACTGCTGTATTTTGATACAACCTCTCTATTCTAGGTCAGTAAAATCACATAAGTACCAACATAATACCGAGGTACAGATAGTACGAAAAGTTAATCCTTCATTTCTATGTAATAAACAAGTAAATTACCACTCTTATGAAGCAATAAAGACATTAGTTTCGTAGAAATATAGCTCTTAAAACAATGAAGGCTAACAAGTAAACTAAAATCAAACAAAAAAAAACATTAAGAGGTTAATTTAAGATAAATAAAATATTAAATATAACTGAACGAGTCAGAAATCAAATACCTATATTTCTTAAAATACCTACAGTAAACAATGTTTTCGTCAAAAAGTTAGCCGTCAGCCTTCTAAACTTTTGCGCGCAACAGTTCTCCGTCCGAACCAATAAAAATGGTTACATCCACGTCCGCAGTACACAGTTACTGCTAATTCAATTTCAATTTTATATTCGTCCGCGCGGTGGCGGATATCGCCGGACCGACTTTATGAATCTAAACTATTTTTCAATTTCGTTCTTTTACGACCGTTCGCCTTTCATGAATTATATTGTGTTGTATTGTCAGGTTTTCTGCTAGTATTATTAGATCTAAAATAGTCAACTTATTAAAGACACATAAATACTGGTTTGATTTTGATATAAATAAGAATGTAGCCTATTGCACTCGGGAACTTTACCTTCCTGCTAATGACTTTAAATACAATTCAATTATTTAATGGCAATAAAGTAATGTGAATTGAACCGTTCTACCTTTTAATTCGAACTATCAAACGTCGACTCCTCATAAGTTTAACATAGCTTTCTAATGACCATTTTTAACACTTTAGCTGTTTCAAAGTCCGTTTGATATACAAATACAAATCCCTCTTCATAATATTAGTATCGATACAGCTATAAAACCAAAGCAAATAAGTACATCTGAGTTTCGCGCCTATAACCTCCTGCCCTTTAAAACACTTTGATCAAAGTGGATAAAACGTTCTGAGATGTGAGCTTTAGATATTCAGATAACACAGCAAATATTTGACTTCCAGGAAACGCGGCAAGGAGGTTTATCATCGAGCACTTCACGAATCTTGTCGGTATTTGAATATATGTATATCTTTATGATCTGTATATAAAATATATACCGGGTGTAATCGTTAAGTGTGCACAGGTAATTATTCCGTAACCATTACAGATATCAAAAAACTTTAAACTGATATCGAAAGTACTTTACCTAATGAGTAAAATAAAACTAATAACTTTTTAAAAATAAAACTAAAAATATCCAAGAAATTTACATTAAACTCTCCCATACATTTTATTTCTTAGTAAGTACAAAATTTTGTATTCAAAGCAAATGTTGTGCTATACAATGACGGGCTCTTTTTACAGTTTCTAAATGAACTTTATTTAAGATTTGCGGAGCAATTAAATCAATTGCACGACGTTTGACGATTCTGTAACTGTTCTAGACTATGTACTCGCTCAGCGTACACGTGGTCTTTAACAAATCCCCATAGGAAGAAATCACAAGGCGTGAGATCCGGTGATTTGGCCGGCCAAGGGGTTGCACTATTATTAGCTATTAAGCCATTATACCTAATTGTTTCGTAAGAAATTTATCAATATCATATCACACATAATTTAAAAAATGTTCCACTTAAAATAAGCAAACTAAAATCTCTACTATCTCATACTAAATTATAGGAGTGTTTAATTTTAAGTTTTGGATATTTATAGTTTTATTTTAATAGTGTTATTTTACTCATTAGTTTACTTTCGATATCAGTTTAAATTTTTTTGATATTTGTAATAGTTACAGTATAATCGCCTGTGCACACTTAACGATTACACCCGGTATATCGTGGGCGGTTTACTGAAGGTTTTTTTGGTTAAATTGATGTTACGTTGATGTAGAAAACTTATCTTTGGGGACGATGACAGTTGAATACTTACCCATATTGATCTTCTAGGAATTTTTATACTTAAAACAATGTTGACATATGTTCGTTCAACTAAAATTCAAGTGTAGCAAAGCATGACACACGTCGTATATTTTTGTTGTTTGGCAGCGAAAAAGCTCACACAGAATACAGTAAATAATCGAAGATTTAACCACCGTTGGACAGTAAAATTAATTGATTTATCATTCAGTTTTAAATTCAATAAATATAATGAGTTATTGTTACTTAAAATAGAATAAGAAACGTAATAAAAGTCTATGATGAAATTATTTTAACACAGTATGTAGGCGTCAGTGAAAATTTGATATAAATTTATTCATTACCGCCTACTTAAGATAATCAATCATAAATTACATCAACAGAAATTTCTAAAACCTTATCCTAATATTTTCAAAAAAGCAAATTTGAGATATGTTAATAAATTACCATACCTTCTACTACATGACTGAATACACTATTCCAAAAGTGCCTATTAAGTCGATAACAACTTACTAAAACATATTTATAGATAAAAATAACATAGGTATAATATCTATCTACCTTCTAATACCTGCCGCCATTAATTATTATAGTCACACACAAATAACTAATAAGTTCTCGGGAGAAAGTTTTAGGATCACAAATTACAGCTTGCTACGTGCTATGCCGCTACGATCGTAACGCAGCGCTACGTGCTACGAATTCTAAAAATATCGTGCATTATATGAAAAATATTAAAATTGCGAAGTGCATTTAAAACACGTTTTTATAAGTCACATTTTCTTTTTAACTTTTGTGTTTTCAAATTTGGAATGCAAATTTACATTATCTTCTCTATTTTATACATTTGTGGTTTGATGAAGGTTTAAAGCAATTAAACCGTTTAATAGTGGAAACACGTAATATTCAAATAAGGATACACCAAGTTTACTGGGTAAATTGAATTCCAATTATGAATAAGTGAAATAATTTATTGACGGCGGTTTGATCTGATTGATATTATATTCTACGAACTGAATGTTAAATTAATTAATTTGATTGTCCAACTGTGGTTAAAACTTCAATTGACTGATTATAATAAATGAATATTAAATAACCATGTAAAATGGGCAGCTATATGTGTAACGAAAGGTTTGGCATTTTACAAAATAGATTTATTTAACGGCAGATCTTAAATGATATTGCATTATCTCTGTGCAAGACGTCGACATCAACCAAAGAAAATACTGCAAAAGTGCGCGGTTACCACAATGTAGAGGTGTTCTTAGAGAGAGGTTACTTCTTTTATTAGTAGTGTTGTCAAACAAATACTTAGTTTTAGTATGACAAATGTACCTTTTTTAATAATGAATTGGGAAGGTTACGCAACATGATATGTACTTTTATTTAGAAATTCGCTTTTTATTGCCATAAGACTTAACTTTTATAAAAAGTTTTTCTTGGTTTCTTGACTTTTTCTAAAATAATTTGTTCAGCAAATTTTAATTAAAATATCATTTTAGTTATTGACTGCAAATACGCTCTACTTTAACCTCTTAGGCGGAATGTATCGCATTACCAATCACCATGTATACTTACGCTTAGTTTAAAGTCACATAGTTGGTGTGTTAGTCTGGAGATTTATTATTATTCTATTATTCGAAACATTCAGTCTTCAAGAACCATCTGTTATTAGAAAAAACATAGGCTGTTTGAATGATCACAAAAAGCTGTGTAATCTGTTCACATAATAATAATTAGTAGCGATCAGAGCGGCGAGCATTAAGCACGCTATCTCACGATTTATTACCACAAAAGGCTGTTCCGAACAATCTCCTATCCACCCGGAGACTCACGGTACAGTAAAAAACCGAAGCTAACGTCTTTGTTATTATTCTACTAAAACATATTTTTTTAATTACCAAAGTTACCAATTTTAATAATAATTATGATTTATATAATCTTATAAAAATAAGAACAAGGTGTCGTTTAGTATTCATATAAAAAAGGTTAACATATTTAATGGTGCCGATTTTGAAGACACTCTCTAAGCTAAACAAAAAAAGTTGCCGATTCTTCATCAAATAGAATTAAGACAGGAATGAGTATGTTGGTCTCACAAAGTTTTCCAAATCAAAAAACTTGCTTGTGCCGTTAAATGTAATTATGTTAGAAAAATTGTGGGTTGGCCGGACTAACATGTCTACCCACCTTAACCTGTTGATAGTCAAATTTATTTAGAGGATTTAAACTCGGAATCGGCACCATTACGTATTCTATCATCTTCTGCAAATAGTTATAATAAATAAGCGCCAACTCCTTTTCAATCACACAAAATTAATACCATAGCAATCAAGTCGTTATAAACTTACTAGTTTTTGTATAAGCGCTTTAGTTTTCAAGACACGTACAGTTTGAAGCGAATTTATTCTATAAAATGAAAAATTATAACTAATAATAATTTTATTCCAAAATTTTCAAAATCATATTTTTTTTGATATACGACCTCTTTACCTGGTCGGTAATCACCTTGTAAAGTTGAACATATTTAAAGTAAAGGTCCTTGAAATTCCAAACAATTCAAGATATTTTAATGACTTAAATAGCTTTTGCTTTGTATAGAATTACCATGTTCATATTTAAATTGCAACACTTACATAAACTCTAGTATACTTAAATGTTTTGTTATAAATTATCACTCACAGTGTAAGTAGTCTCCTAATGAAGAGGAAGTGTAATACAGCCACAAAAGCACAATTTACTTCCCCACGAAGTTTGTATCCAAACTCCAAAGTACTTCCGATTGCCAAACTATACACACACACACATATACTATAGAACCACAAGTTAAACCGCTTTACAGACAAACTTGGAGACTAGGACTCCTTGGCTCTTAGCGAAATGTAAACTGAAGGTTCCCTCACTTTTCTACTGATACCTTCTTAGATAAAACTCCAGTACAGTGGGAAACAAGCTTTAACTTTCGAACCAGCTGCAAAAATAATCGAAGTAAAATGTAAACTAAAACTGGCAAAACTATTTTTAAAATTCGATTCGGCATTTTCGATACTCGGCCATTAAGGTCGCGCTAAGCTCTCGTCGTTCTTTCGGCAAACATTTAGGCGTTCCGTGGCATTTTCCTCGGCGTGGTGACATTGGGGAGAGTGCTTGAAAGTGCCCCACAGTGCCCCGAGTTGCCCCATAGTGCCCCCAGCTAACCCGCCGTCGCTAGCGTCCATTAAGTAATAGCTGTAGACCCGCTCCGCAAACACTACGCGTGGCCTAGTTCACACTGAAATGCTACCTCCCAGTAAATGGGTTGTGTTGAACTTATAGTAAGATGCTGCTCGATAACTTATGACTTTTACGCCATAAAATGTTTTTCATGGGTCAATGTTTGCTGGTTTGGTTTATCGTTATAACGAATTTCGAAAGTTTGAACACTAAGTATATAAATCTACTTAGAAAACTTTGAGGTGTTTACTGCACGGTTACATTTAAGTTATATGCAAAAATCGTTGATTAGTTATTAAGTTGGCTATATTTTACTTAGTAGGTAGTAAACGTACCTATTGTATATTATTTTCCATTAATATAGTAACGCATTTTGTAATAATCTTCAACCTACTTCTGAAAACAAAATGTACTAATAATGGCTTGCTTTTGCCTAATTCATAGATTACACACACAGTCCGCTGTAACTCTAACAAATAAGAAGAAACATTGAAATTACATTTAGTTTTTACTTTGTGTCGCCTATTTAGTTCGCAACACGACCGAGGCTTAGTTCCGGTCTCATTTACTTTGCTCACTGTTCTTTGAACTCGCACGAATTCAAGCTTTTGATGGGATTAATTTATTGTTCAACAGTTACGCAACTTACGAGTTCCAATGGTTGGAGACTGCGGCTGTAAGTATGTTAGTTTGTTGGAGAATTAATGGGATCGTGCGCGGTGGTTGATGATGGTAATTTCATTTGAATATAGCCTTTAGTGAGAAGAACAGTAAATTACATACTTTTAAAGTTGAAGCAAATTGGACTTTTTAAGGATAGGTTATAATAATTGATTGCTCTCCATCCTGCTAATTTACCCGCTGGTGGCGATAAACAAACGTAGGTCGGTCCGGCTGTTGTAAAATTAACAATATCATGTTTTCGTATCCCTCACTTCCATCATCAAAATTCAAGCTGCTATGTCCCTGCGTTTTGATTTTTCTGTTATGTTTATAATTTAGTCATTATGTCTTTAAATCCAGAATAGGATTACCTAAATTCGTGCTAGTTTTACGTCAGCTGCTAGTTCAAACATCAGTATAATGAACTTACCTGTACTCACATATATTGTTTTTAATTCAAAACCAATGAAGAGTGTGATATGTGAACACATGATTGTGTTACGACAAAATGTTGCTTCAGGTCCCTAGTACAGTTAATATAAAGCACGCTTATCTTTTCTGCCAGTGAAATAAAAGGGAATTACGAAGCAGTGTAACTGGTTGACCCTACACGAACGCCGCTTCGGTTCGTGACAATACAATGTACAATTTTCCACTCGAGCTTCGTTCACATATCTCAAGTTATCAAAACTTTCCGTTTCTACGTAGACAAAGCTGTAACAACTTGTGAAGCTTGTTTGTCCCTGTTTATCTTGATATCAACGAAACTTCACATTATCGGTTTTTCGATGTATTTTCCTACAGTCAACGGCAAATAAGGTTAGTACTTAGTATTTTCCGGGAAAGTTGTTTTCCGCTTGAAAATCTTTTAGGATGGTAATCCTTTTTCAGCTAGTGTTTGGTGCGAGATTTTCTTTTTGCCGCGCTCGGTTGGTTACGGCGGACGGGCATTATATTAAGTTCATCTACTGCGTTACTACCGCTATTGTAAAGCGTCATAGCCTCTGAAAAGCTTTTATGTTGAATATAAATCCTGTGAGAAATTGAGTAACAAATACCACCGTTGTGTAACTTTATAACCGGTTCTTTTGTATTTGTTTCATAACACTCCATTCAGCCTTTTGCTGTAGAATGAAACTGATAAAAAAACCGGCCAAGTGCGAGTCGGACTCGCGCACGAAGGGTTCCGTACTTTCATTTTCTACCTTTTTATCCAGTAAAAATTGCTTAAAATTACGTTTGTTGTAGGTAATTTTGAAAGGTAATATACAAGTAAATATTCTGTGAAAATTTTAAGCGTCAACCTGTTACCGTTTTTATTATTGAGCAAAAAAATACGAAATAAACACGTTTATTGTATGGGGACCCCTTATTTTTTTTTTTAATATTTAGTATTTGTTGTAATAGCGGCAACGGAAATACATTTGTGAAAATTTCAGCTTTTTAGTCATCACGGTTTATGAGATACAGCCTGGAGACAGACAGACAGCGGAGGCTTAGTTATAGGGTCCCATTTTACCCTTTGGGTACGGAACCCTAAAAAATGAAAAGAACAAGGCAGTGTATTGTAATTAAAGTCTTTTCAGTAGTATACGCTGCAGCTTTTGAATTGTTCACGAGTAGTTCCTTTTGAACGCCTCGAGCTGCCCCCCTCACCCTTCACTCTTCTGCAACCCTGCAGCTCTACCTTTGATGTCTTTACTAAGTTTCAAGGTCTGAGTACTTGAAAACATGGTTGCCGCAAGGTAACTATTACTTTTAAAGTAGTTATGCCTCATTGATCTTCCTCCTTCATTTTACCTTTTAAGATTGATTCATCCTCGTCGAACTAAAGGGCAAGTCATTTTTGTGAAAAAAAATTAATTCAAAACTATCTATTTACTCAATGAAATTTAAATAACTAATCCTCTTTCAAACTCAAAACAGTTTTAATGAAAAAGAGCTCGAAAAAGAACATTTTTACATTGAATTCCGCCAACGTTTACAAAGTAGAATATGCAAATCTACGTCAGCTTAAAACTTTACAAATATCTGGTGCACGTTCCCAGTGCTCCATCTTTTAACCCTCGTTACAATGTTTCTTAACCCCCTTGGTATCGCTTGCTTGAAACGTAGTTTGTCATTATTATAGCTGGCACAACGTAGCTCGAATAATGCTTTTGTGCCGTAAATAAATCAATGTCACTTTCTACCTGTTGAAAAAACGTTGACTTGACTAAAACGTATGTGTAAACTTCCGGATTGTTTGGTAGATAAGCGTTTTAACTTTAGTAAGTAACAGTGGTTGGTTACCCGTTGAACCCTTGAAATTTATGAAATGTTTTAGGTTTCTTCTTATTACTATTAGGTATTTATACCACTACATTAAAATCTTTCTCCCACCAGCTTCTGTAACTCCAACTTTACTGTCATGACTGCTATGAGAATAAAATCAAAATAAAATAAGGAATTTTGACGTTTTTGATACTTAGCAGTTTTGACGTTTATTCTCATAACAGCCATGGCAATTTGAATTACATATAATCACTTCGCTGTACGGCCAAACTAGCGTTTTGACGTTAGATTTCCATTATTTTGATATTCGCCGTATGGGCAGCTACCACATACCAGCTGGATCAAACAAGTTACAAGTTTGATGTTTCATAGAAATGTTGTCGATTAAAACTAAGTGCCTTATTACCGTGTTTGTATTATTTTAAAAGTAATTGCCTGGTAAAGGTTGCAGTAAGGCGCTGAATCATTCCTTTTCTAGAAGTAAAAGTCTTACGAGTACAACGTACGACGTATATCATGTTGATTTAGAGTTGGGCGAAATAGGAAATTTCTCGCTTCGTGAACTATTCGCACTTACGTACTTACCTTATGGAAGTACTTTCTTTATTTCCTGACTTATTTTTATGTTATCGAGGTTTTCAGTTAAAAACGCTTTTCATTTTTTGAATGTATATTATGAAAATATTTTTTGTTGTTTTACGTTCACGATCATTCACGACCTACTTACATAGTGAATGTAGATGTAATTAAGCATCCATGGTTTTCTAACTAATCTAATAAAAGTAAAACGTATCTTTGAAAGTACCTTTAGCGAACAACCTGATACCAACTAGAAATAGAATTTTACTAAAGCATTAACCAACTTTAAAAACATCCATTAAACAATACTAACTGCTGGTTTGGAACGAGTTTTAAACATTAAACGAACGTGGCCAATTACTAGATGCACTTTGAGTTGAAAATAGCTGTCACACATTGATGTCCCTGAAATTGCGTTTTATTACGAATATACACTCCATAATGAATATGGCGGAATATTAAACTTATTTTGTGAAGCATTATTATCCGTGACAGGCGAGGCGACGACCCCAAGATAAATGTCGCAAGTTCATGAATGATTATTGCACATCAATCATTATGTTCAAACATGTTTTAATATAGCAGCGTTAAAATTTGGCTAATACGATGGCATATTTCACGAATATACGAGTAGAAACTGCTTACAGCTGTAAATTGAAATTGTGAGATGAATTTAGCGCTGTTATTCTGAATATTTTAAAGCGTGAAATCTTTAGGTAAGTTGTAATGTATATAGTTAGTAGTTAACATATAGTATCTTACTGTGAGATATCTCATATATAAAATTCTCGTGTCACAATTTTCGTTCCCGTACTCCTCCGAAACGGCTTGACCGATTCTCATGAAATTTTGTGAGCATATTTAGTAGGTCTGAGAATCGTCCAACATCTATTTTTCTACCCTACCCCTAAGTGATAAGGGTTGTCCACCTCTAACAGTTTTTTTTAAATATGGTAAAACAACGTTTGGGCGCTCAGCTTGTCTAAAAATATAAAAAATAAACTTACGTCTAAAAATTTGTTTAAGATTTTAGCAAACAACTTGAGGTTATTTAGAGTAACAAAAAGAAAATCTTACTCCTTGACCAGTTTAATACGTAAAGAATCTCAGTAAAATTGAGTCCAAAATCCTTCGCTTAGTAAATATCCCGCCATACTGCGAGTTTGTTAAAAATTTGTTTACGGAACCGTGGCAAAGGGAGGTTTATTTGTGTAGGAGCTCGTTCATCTTCGTCCACATCCCGGGATGCCGGAATACTCTAAATATAAAAGATTACACTAAATTTGAACCTTAATGGACCATGAGCTATGCGCAGACTAAGTTGCTTTTACCATATCATTAAAAAGCTATTTTTGTGTTGTAAACTAGCATTTCATCCGCAGATTTGCAGGCCAATCCAATCAGCCGTTTTTGCGTGTGCGATTTATCTAAGAAGTACTTCTAGTTTAATTCCTGAAGGGTGTTTGTCGAATGTCAAAATATGATATCACAGATCACCTACTTGTATTGAAAGACCTTCAAAACTTCATACTAACCAATTTTTTTTGAAAATTGCTTTGAACTTAGGTACCAAGTTTCAAAACTCTAATCTAACTTTCTACTCTCTTTAGTTCACATTAAACTCCGAGTATGCATAAAAGCTCACTCGTACCTACTCACAAATCTCTTCGGTCGTTTTTCTCCAAACTTTATTTAATGTAGCACAACGTAAGTAAAATGAAATTTATACTGTGCAGTTAACTTTAAATCCTAGAGATTCGGAACACTATCTTATTACTTAGGTTGTCGGCTGCGTTGATTCATGGCTCCAGTTTATAGCTTGACAGAGTACAGCATTTAGAAGGCATCACGCCGTGTTACGTTCCAATTTACGTTGGGAGCAAACGATACTGTTTTGTTGTTCCGAATCCGAAATGCACTTACAGAATTACGGTGGACAACAGTTGTTTTGAAACGTGTGATGGATATATTGCACGTTTAGGGTCCAGAGTTATTAAGTTTGGGTTTTTGCTTTAATACTTACTTTCATTTCTCATCGCTGTTTCGTGATAGACGGTTTCCATGTTGGAATTGAATTAAAAAAGTCACAACCTAGAGATTGAACTAAAAGATTTACCTAATACTTTTGTATGTAGATTTTCAGAATTATTTTTCTTTCCGGGAAAGCCTCTAAAAATAAAATTCTGTTAAAGTTTTAAGCGCCGTGATCATCATTCAAATAACCAAAGTAGCCTTAACGGTGGGTTTAAAATATCATCAATTAAAAAGTTAGATGGAAATGTGAAAACGAGGCTTAACTTTCAGAACGCGGCCGCACAATGACTGGCAGTTTGTAAAGGTTTACCTGAGCAAATAATAGGTACCCAAGTCCTTCAAAATAAATCCTACCAGGAAAATTACTACTTATACAGGGAGTAAACAGACCGTTTCCGAAGGCTAAATAATAACCCAATTCACCAATAAAATAACCAGAAAACTCAATTTAAAATACATACATGTTTGAATGAAATGTCTATCCCTTGTGAACGTTGACCTCAACTCACACATCAGCTAATGGTTCAGGCGCGATGTTATCATAGCAGATTGATTTAAAACACTATTACATGAGATTTATTACAATAAGGAAAAAAAATATTTTTACTCTACACGTAACTAGTACCCCAATATTTTTAAATTATATTTTGCGCTATTTGAAACATTGGTTGCTAATGTGCTACACATTTCATTTGAAACGACTCAACTAAATCCTAAACGTTTCCTTTAAAACAGAAATGTTACGAAACTTACGTCACCACCATTTATCTTAGTTTTGTACTTGTTCCGTTTTAAGCTTGTATAATCCCATTTTGAATTACGTTTGCGGGCTGCGGTGAATTTACGAGTGTCAAGAAGTATAGTGGTTCCCACGCGGATCGTGAGCAAATACGTAATTATGGATACGAGCGTCGAGCCAACGTGTGAGGAAATTGCACTGAATTACTTATGACAGCCTAGTACTTAAATTAAACCTAACTCTCCGTGATCTTTCCTAAAATAGTGTAATGCAGAAAAAACTTAAATTTATCTTATGGTAGAGCAAATATGGACTAACGGCGACAATTGAAAAATAGCGTATAGTTGATTTACTTTATAATTGTGACCTTATCACAAAGCTAACTCCAATAATTATAGTATCCCGTTGCCATACAGCCATCATCCATAAGTAGCTCTCAGATTCCGTGTCAACCTTGGCCTATTCACAATCAATTTACTAGTTTGACGTGTCAATCGAAGCCTTTCATTTGGACAAGCTAACGATGCGTCAAACGATCGACGGGAGTAGCGAATTACCCGCGGTAAGAGCTTTGCAAGCACGTTAGATTTCCTACATGGAAACACGATATATCAAAATATGATGGTATACGTACTTAAATGTTAGTTACAAGGTAAAGGATTTACGTTAACTAAAATTGTAACGAGGTGTTTTAAAGACAAGATTGTGTTACACACCATGTGTGTGACTAACGAAGGAAGGTTAGTACCGTCTTACTGACACCTACTTTTTATTACGCCTATTACGCCTGTAGTTTATTATTTTGCCGTTACCCGGCGAAATAAAAATATTCACAAACTTACTTAATGACGAATTTTGGGTATCTGTCATAAGTTTGTATATCCAGTGGTGAAACTTCTTGTGTTCAAGATTTTACTTTATTTCCATGCCAAATGTTATCCAAATCTTTTTATCTAATATTTTTTGATTGATATTAGATAAATAACTTTCTTTAAGAAATGGTCTATCAAATGCGAGAGTTCTTTTCAATTTTACCAGAAACTTCAAAAATACTTACCGCCTGTTCCTGAATTGAAAATACGAAGTTGAGTTTAATTACTTAAGAAAAACTTTATCAATTTTTGTTTGGTAAGTTATTCTTAAAGCAAATTAGTTAATGTATTTTTGAAAACAAATCTACTTAGCTATCACTTAGTGAAAAGTAAGCACGTTCACAAAGTAGAAACATAAATAATTGATTACAAACAGTTGTTATGAACTGTAATGAGTTTTAAAATCCATATTTCTGGTTTCACGCCCGTCGTGTCGTTGACAGACGGAAAATTAATATCCAGCAGTTTGTATGTCGACGGCCTTCAGCAGTCAGCTGTAATTACTGGTCAATCGGACAGTGTGCGCACCGCTTTATAATTATATTAAGCAGTTAGCGGTTAGTTTAGGGCTAAACTCAATTTATACTCACCACATTGTCAGCACTTTGGATTTGATTGGATAGGAACTGTTATAGCTAGAAACATACTCAACATTTCATGAAGATGTGGTTAGTCTGCATAAATCTTCTTTATGATTATTTACTGAAGTATAGCTATATATGACGAAGATATCATAAAATGTTTTTACATTCAATTAAATTTGATTCTGTATAACAATACCTATTTATTACTTTAAAGTAAATAAGTTAAAAAAGGTAAGTAAGGTTGAGAAGAATAAAGAATTTAAGTGCTCATTCTGCAATCTTCTTTATGATTCTTTACTGAAGTATACCTATACTGGGTGTAAAAGAACTGCTTCCGAAAACAAAAACTGGGCAATAATACTATCTGATTTTACTATGATTTCAAATTAAATTGGGTTTTAATTTAATTTGCAATGTAAATAATCGCACTTGAACCGACAGTTGATGTGTGAGCGATGATTTCAAGCGGCGAATATGACTTTTCAATCCTTAATAACTTTTTTAAATTCAGTAGTCTGGGTATACTGTTAGTGAATTTAGCTACTATTGAGGCTCAAGAATACATGGTTTCAGGCTTCGGAAGTGGTCTTTTTACATCCGTTATATGACGAAGGTACCTATCATAGAATGTTTTTACATTCAATTAAATTTGATTCTGTATAACAATACCTATTAATTACTTTAAAGTAAATTAGGAAAGGTTAATTTAAAGTAAAAAAGGTATGGTTGAGAAGAATAAAGACTTTAAGTGCTCATTCTGCAGGTGTAAAAGAACCATTGTTGACACCCTCCCAGTTTATGGGGTTTGTAACACGAATAAACTTGATAAAAATAATTACGAGTCGCTCTCGACGCCAATAAAACTGTGTTTATTCCACAATATTTTAATACATTACTGCCAAAGTTATGGCTAAAGTAATAATAATAAAAAATATACTGTCCACAAGCATATAAAGTAGAAGCGATGGCTCATCAAAGATGAGGAGATACGGACGTAAAACGAAACTGAGGTTTACGGCCGCGGCAACGACTTTGTATGGAATATCGCGGCTGAATGGGCGAATTTAATTAAACGGTGTAAATGGTAATACATTTAGGTTTCGTTTATGGCAACCACTGGTAATTAAGAACCCCTTTGTTTGTTGACATACGGTTCGTTGCTCTAGGTCCAGTTAGAATTCGATCGCCTACTTACCTACTATAGAGTAAAAAAAGTTTTCAGTTAATACTTTACCCTTCATATCCCTGCTTTTGTCACTGCGCGCTTTTTATTTAACCTTGATAAAATATACTTAGTTATTAATAAACTCATCTAACTGAACTTCATAAATCTCTTACAAAGTTCACCTAAATCTCCTAGTACCTACGCAGTAATATTTAATTTCTTCAAACTTATCTACCTAACTTTAAAATTAGAAGGTAGATTATTCTCGAACATTAATAACCCTGCAAGCTTAATGTTACTAAGTTTTACCGTGCTGTCAATTATTTTACTAAGCAACTTGTCACTCAAAGTAATGATTTTGAGCCTTCGAAGTTGGAAGTTTCCCTCAGTTTGTAAAGTTGCCTGTCTCTCGCCGCCTGCACCGTGACTGCCTCCGCCTCGGCAGGTACGCCCCAAGTAACTACGAGTACATCTCTCGTCGCTGCAATATTTCACTGTCAGGATTTTACAATAATACCGCACAACGTCATAAAGAGAGTTTGTGATTTATTCACTAGACAGGTAATCTTATTCGCATTTATCACGTACAAAAAATAAAGGGGTGTAAATATATCTCTGAAAATGTAACAAGGTAACATAAGTGTAGTGTGAGGTGGGTGGCGGCTACGGCGGAGCACGACGCCTGCGCGTGCGCCGGCCACACAGCAGCCGCTGGAACGCGTGGCGGAACTCCGGGCTGAACACCGTGTAGATCACCGGGTTCAGCGTCGAGTTGAAGTAGCCCAGCCACAGGGAGAACGAGGTCAGCACCGGGCTCACCTCGCAGTCGCACGTCGGCGCCAGGATAGCCAGCACGAAGAAAGGAAGCCAGCACGCCACGAACGCGCCAGTAATTATTGCCAATGTTTTCGCCGCTTTTCTCTCGCGTTTAGAATCTGCCGCCTCTTTCGGCTTGCGTTTGACAAGAGTCGGGTAGTAGGCGGCGGCGACGGCGCCGTACCCGGTTGTGGGGGGATCAGCTTCGAGCCCGTTAGCGCAGGATTGCTTCTCTGGGCTGGTGTTGTTGGAGGAGACGTTGGTAAATCCCGTGGTGGTGGTAGTCGCCTCGGAGATAGTGGGCAGTGGCCGCCCAATGACGGCTACGACGGCGGCTGCGATGCCCCCACTGCCGCCGGCTGCCACCAGTGCACCGCCCGCGGGCACCGGCGGGGGTCCTCCCCGTGCCGTAGCAGCTCTTCGACGCCTTATTCTTTTTCTAGCAGTTTGATATATCCGCCAGTACAATATTAATATCACTAACACAGGAACGTAAAACGAAGAGGCCGTCGCAAATATCTGGTACCCCACGTCTTGACTAACGACACAGCGAAGATCTTCCGACACACGTCTGTTCCAATCGGGGTCTTTCCACCCCAAGAGTGGGGCTATGCAGACCAGAAAACTCACGATCCACACACACGCGATCATTAAACCGATTCGTTGAACTGTCCTCGCATGTATATAGTCTATGTTGGTCACAGCCCAGTATCTGTAGGAAAAAGAAAGTCATGGGTTAGAAGGTGCAAAATGGTTTTGGTAATCTTCTGTTTATAAAAAAAAAAAAAACTTACCTATCGAGGGCGATAGCAACGAGATGTAGTATGGAGGCGGTGCAGCAGAGCACGTCTCCTGAAGTCCACATGTCGCAGAGTTCTGGCCCGAGGGTCCAGCGCTGGGCCACCTCGTACACGGCCCCCAGCGGCATGACGAGGCACGCCACCAGCAGGTCCGCCACCGCCAAGGAGAGTATCAGCTGGTTCGCGGCACTCCGCAAGTGGCGCTCGAGAAGTATTGCTGCTATCACGAATACATTACCTGGGGAAAAATAAACACTCAATTTATCAAAGACGACCAACAACGAGTCCTTGTTTTACGCGCAATTTGAAAAACGTACACTCCTATTAAATAATACATTAACAAGCATTACGTAGGTGGGGTCATTACAAAACTACGCGTGTTACAAACGACGTTATAATACAAAGCATTACATGTTGCGTGCGCTTTATATTCCAATTGGGCGTAATTTATTATTTACCGAGTTCAAAATGTTGTTTACAAAGCTTCCAAAATAAGTACTATTAAAGAGAGTCTACCTGAAAGTTGAAGGTGTATCTTTTGAATATAAAATCTCCGAGTGGAATTCCCGCGTAACTTTTGGAGTAAAGCTAAGGTTACAATGTTCCGCGCATGTGTGATTAATTCAGTTCTGAGGTTTGAATTTAACTTCATTTGACTTACAATGTGGGGTACTTCAGGGGCGCGATATGCTTTATTTCCTTACAATTGGAAGTCAACGTGTATCTGAGCTTTGCTCTGTTCAGTCTATGTAACTGCAGCATTATTGTCAAAATTGGACAAAGTAAATAGGCGATGTTTGTGTTGTTCGTCCACTGCGGCTGTGGTTCTGATTGTTGGAAGAACTTTATCATAACATTATTATAAAAACTTAAGAGTAAGATGGTACTAGCATATCGACCATAGCTTCTCAGTAAAGTGTTTTCACTTTGATGAAGGGAACAGTTAAGTTTGAATTATTTTAATTGAAAATACTGAAAAGCACAGGCACTAGTCATGTTGGGTTTCGTTTTGTTTCAATATATAATTAAAATTGATCTGTATAGGCTAAATTACAGATAATTAAATTAACATAATAAATAAACTTATACGGCATTATTTTTAAACATTTATTTGATATAAAGGGGTACTATTAGATATGGGGAATGGTTAAAGAATTTTTTCTTATTTGTTTATAAAACTTAATAAAAATAACACACAGTAAGACTTTAAATTCACGCCTTTTATCAACTCACAGCCGCTATCCTCTATCCACTTATCTCTTTCTCAATGTGCACTTAATAAATTCCTTGCAAATAGCTGTATAATAGCATTGCGCGTAACTCGACTGCGATTGCATCTACTTATTGCTTTACGCCTATTTCTATGCATTGTGCGCCGTTGTAAACGCAGAGCAGGCTAAGAAATAACTAGCAATAATACTAGATATATAATGATTCTATAAACGAAGATACATTTACATTTGAAAACTGCAATATACTGCAATACTTGTAAATTGTTTTTTTTTTGTGCAATAAAGTGTATTTTACTTTACATTACTTTATATTTTAAAGTATAAGTATTTTGCAGTGGTCCATTGACTGCTTAATTTGTTATAATTGCCATTGACAGAAGAAAACGTTTAGGAAAAGTCACAAATCTAAGTAGAATAGTACACAATAGACAAATTTTTAAAATTTTAAGGAGAGGAGAAAGAATGTCTTCAGAGTTATCGAACAATTTTTCTTTTCTTGCAAGCCCGCTTTACCTTATTTATCTACACTTCGCAGAGATTCAAGGAAGATTTATATTGAACTATAGAGTGTCAAAATTTTGCAATATGCAAGGAACTGAGGAAATAGAACAGTGTTAAATATTGTGTGAAATATGCTATCAAGTTTTCAATATTGCCGGTTAAACTGGGTATACATATATAAGAATAGGTATATATATATTTTTCACGTGGAAAAACTTTGAGAAGTATCCAAGCAACATTTCGCAATTGTTTTACCAATGTATATTATTTTAGAAGCGAATTATAACATATTTAAATAAAATACCATAACCCATATATAGCTTGCTTGTTCGATCGTTTACTTTTTAAATATTCTCTTGAACTCTTTATACCTATAGCGGTAAGCTTAAGTTTATGCAATGAACCTTGAAACATAAGAGCTTAAGTCAAGAGGTTAGTCTATCCACATCTACGTTCAAGTATCAAGTAATATCATAACTTGAAAACGAAGTAAGTACTATATATTGCAATCAGGAAGTTATAACTCACGCCGCAAAGTAAATATCTCCGTATGATAAAGTGTACAAGAAACTTCGCAATATTTCTTAATTTTTCCTCGCTCTCAGGCAAATTGGATTCACATGTCTGTGGCTTCACAACTTCTTGTTGAGTACAAAAGTTAAATAGAAACTAAATATCAAAGACTGTTCTTATGCTATGATAATACAACTTCTTTGAACTACTTTTTAACTGTATCTTTTCCCTAAATTACTCGATTTATTTATTGAAGATGACGAAATACAATAGATATCTCAGTAAAGTCAACACAGTTATATATTCTGAAACGCTTCTTTTGGCGGAGCAGGTTGCATTATTAAATATGGAGTTTATTTGGTGCTCGGTACTCAATTTTTAAGATTCATTAGATCATCATCCATCATTCTTAGACTATCCCTCAAACAGCACATAAAGTAAAAAAAATACTTTATTCTAAAGACATTATCAAGATCCGAAAAACTTCCAATCTTTTCTCCCGTGTTCTTTTAATTCAAGTGAAAAGACGTTAAAAGGATTTCGTGTAACTCAAAGAAACTCGTCATCGCACTCGAGTTAAGTTCCGAATAACAGCCGTTTTTCAACAGATTGTCTGTAAACGAGCTGTTAACCCGAGTCTCATTTGCATATCTTTACTGTTACGACTACAGAGATCCTCCAACAAGGCATTGATGGTTATTGCAGGTTACTGATACTGACGTCACAAGCTATTGACACTTGGTATAGAGAATGAGATAAAAAAGAAATGACTATCTACAAATATAGGGTACTCTCTCTCTAAAGTTTCAAAAGCAAATGAATGAGTCCATTGTGCATTCGTTCTTCTGACGTGCAATTAAAAGTTAGCAGACAATTTAATTACGTTTCAATACTTTGAAACTCTTGAGCATTATCAACAAAGAGAGTGACAATCAATTAGGAGAGTTCATACGTAGTACTTAATGCAAGGGCGAGGGATAAAGTGTCATAAAAGAGGTCTCAAGTTTTTTCTCATTTACGGATCGGATCTTAAAAAAGGTTCCGACGCACCCGTTAACACGTACAACGTGGGCGCACATAGACGATGAATACCTACGTGGCGTATTCCCACCGTATTCCTTACGATGACAGCGTCGTTTCTTTTCAAAACGAAATACTTTTCAAAGGCTATTCTGGCAGTGAACACTTCGTACTCACTTTGAACTTGAAAATCGTTTCGCCTGTCATTCAGGACTGAATCCATTAGAGATAACAGTATTGTCAACAGTTTAAAAAAAAATGGGCAAGCATGAAAATAACAGAAGCTACTACGATGTGGTCTTTAGTTGATGATTGTCCGTAACTAGGCCATAACGTAGAAGGTACCCTTAATATTCCTTAGCTATGTAAGGTGGCTATCTAAGCTAGAGTTGACTATTATTATTCCATTTAGAACTTTCGTGTTACCGGCATGGTTTTCGTGTATCAGCTACAGACATGATTCACAGACTTTAGCTAAACATATCTTTACACATCAAACTTGTCGAACAGCACCAAGCACAGCTTAAAAATAAGTCACCGCGCGATTTAACAGAGAGCGAAAGACCTATATAGCGAGCTAGACAAGAAAATTTGAACACTCTGCAGCAGCCAGACAATATGATGATTATAATGTAAGCAACGATGCTAGAATCTCTCACAAACAACAGTTTAGGTACTATTATTATGTAAGCAAAGCCCGCAAGAGGTACTTAAGAGCTACCAGCAACAGTGTACTATTATTTGACGGGTAATTCGTTATCACTGATATATTATTTAAGTAAAGCTGGCAAGAGGTACTCACCAACAACAGTGGCGAGAATGAGCAGCCCCAGCGCCACAGCCTTGGCGGCGGCGCGCGCCAGGGCCGCCGTGGAGTCGAAGGGCGCGGACGGGCCCCACGTGGAGTTGAGGTCGGAGCCGTTCCAGGGCTGCCAGCCCACGCTGGCGTTCCAGCTGTAATTCTGGTACAGCGGATCCCAACCCTCCAGCTCGTCCGCGCCCTCCATGCCCTCTCACCGGGACACCGCCGCTACTGGGGACAAATGTTCTGTTTATTTTTACACTAGTGAAGTTTGCGCAGCTTGGCATGCGTTGACTACTGCAAGAGACGCAGTATTTTGATGAAAAAAATGATTTTTCAAATTTAAAATTTAATCTGGTGTGTTATTCTGGGTTATAATCCAAAATTTTTAATAAATAATATATGATTTGTGCAGATTCATTATTGAAAGTAATATGGTTTAAAATTGAGATTAATAAAAACATAAAAGTAAGCAGATTTTAAAAATCATTTAATTTAAATTCTAGTGAGGCTGAATTCATTAAGCATAAAATGCCTATTTATAGCCTTTCAAATGTGAATTATCCAATATCTACGAATTCGATGCAATACACCCTTTAATTTATCTTTGAATGCAAGTTGAATGTAATATTTTCGTGGCGAAAATGTATTGCAATTACATTTTAATATTTACTTATTAACTCTCGATACGATATTCTGTTATTGCGTTTATGTACCTAATTGTAATTTTACCATTACAAATGGAGGTATTCTCTTTTTCTTTTTATTTGCTTTTCGAAATTTCTTTTTAATAAAAAAATATTTGATACAAAATACTGCTTCCCTTCTGACATTTGAATAATAAAATAATTGAGGAAAATTCATAGAAACCCTTACAATTGGCGCTGTATTTCAGGAAGATGACGTCCAGCGCCCGAGCCATTGTGGTGTTTTTTATTGCTTTCGTTTCAATCTGTAACAGTGAGAGAATAAATTAAAAATATTTTTTTAAATTGAAATGGTACAATTTTTTTTGAGTATTACAGTGTTTCAAGAACTACAAAACTCTTTCGACTGAAGCAAGTGAACAACCTTCATATGACCGAAACCTCCAATGTCAATGCAATTTGCTTCGTAATCTTCGTAGGGGAGCGAGGGGCTTGTTGTAACAGGGGTAAGTAGTAACAGGCTCTTTTCACCAGGATCTTAATCACTATTAGCGTATATCTTTGACTCGATGTAACCCATAAACCGTACCGCATCATATTGCCATAGCCAGTGTTCGGCCGGTTAGTGCAGTGAGCGAAACTGTGCATGCGCTTCATTTCTCCCAGGTAATATAAAATTGTACTGTCGTAAAATTTCGGTTTGCGTTTTTAATATCGCCTAATTTCAAATTTTCTATATCTTATTTCCATTCAAATTTATCTTTCTCTAATAATATGTAACAGTTTTTTTGATTGCTTAATTGTTTAAATAGTTATCTTGATAAATGTTAAAAATCATACCATGGGGTTAGTTGTAACAAAATTCCGGGGCTTCTTGTAACATGCTACAACATACCAGACAGGTATGTGGTGAAGCTTACACAGATACAAAGAAAGAAGATTGGATAGAGTGTATTAGAAATAAATAATTTAATTACATAATGTGATTTAAAAGTGCCATTATGATTATAAGTAGTGTATAACTAAATAAAACTGTTAATTACTTAATTTTTAAGAGTTGATTACAATAAAGTGTATTTGAGTTGATTTTTGATATGAATTACATAATACTTACTTTAGAATGATGTCAATTTTGTTAAAAATAAACAAGGAATAAATGATTAGACGTATTAATGTCGTTTTTTATTGTCGTTACTACTTGCCCCGGTAGACGTTACAACTTGCCCCAAGCACGAGGTAAGTTGTAACACCGCACTTCTTCTAGAAAATAATTGATTGTTAAATAATGGCCAATAGTTTTGATATTATTTTTACTTGATTTGGTAGAGGAAGAGTTACAGTATCCATCCATCTTTATTTAGTAGAAATTGAATCAATAGATCTCAAGATATATTAGTTTTAATGAAAACTGTTACAACAAGCCCCTCGCTCCCCTACATGTATAAGCTAAGGTCACGATAACTGATGCCAATCATGTGCTTTTTATTGTCTGAATCTTTCATTGACGCTGACATTTTCAGGTAAATTGACTTTTGTTTTTCTTTCTACTGAAAACCATCTTAACCACACACGTTTTTCATTTGATTTACCTTATTGTTTTCCATTAACATAATAGTAATAACAATGGGTAATAGTATGGACGATTGCTTGGTTTGATTTCAGTAATGAACATATAATTCAAACATTATTTACAACAAAGGCGATCACTTAAAATTAATGGGGATCTTTTTTTGGCCATTAAAGATGGTAAATCACCACCAAAAGTGTTGGTTTTTAGAGTTTCTTAAATTAAATAACTTTTTGATGTTTTATTGATTAATTGCTTTTAAAAGAATATTATGTAATCATTGAATGTATGATTCATCGCATTCTAACCCTACCACCTATTTAAATATTGATTCCATTGAGCACAAATAGAAATCAAAGCAAACCGCAACGGTTTATAGCAATCAATATCGAATATTAGATGTAATATCAATACAACTAGGTGTCAACAGCTGCATCGTATTAGACTAGCGTTTAGCCCGCAGTTTCTTACACGTTAAACTCAATTGCACATTTATTACCCCCCCGTTCTAAGTAGCGTGTTTATATTAGAATATTTTTTAAAGATTCGTTGTTTTTAATGTTATTAAATTTTAATTTGAAATAGGTACATAGTTTCTTTACAAATCCAACTTTTACTCAACGCACCGTTTGAATTGGTCTAGAAGTTTTTTGTGTTTATTCATTCGTTACAAACAAACCAGCAAATGTTGATCTTCAAAATATTAGACAAGGTAATCCAGGAGTATATTAATGTTAATATTATAACTGCTTATACTTGTTAAAACAGCCCGCTGGTTAAAATAGTTAAAACTAGCCCTTGATATTTCTTATGAAATAACCGTTTAAACATACATACTGAGTAAAAAGCGACACTGCAATTTCATTTCTTTGTATAGAGAAAAGATAATCTAGTGCATCCTACATTGTGTGAATACACACTTTTTCTATGAAACCAAAGTTTTAAACTTAAATAATCGATTTGATGGCAATTAATAATGGGAAACCCAGTGTAAACATCTAGTTGATCGAGTATCAAATCTCAGTTTAGTTTAATACGACCTCAATTTAACCAAAATTGCTCCCATTGTTGTTACATCCCTCCTAATATCTCTAAACTGTAATTTACAATAACCCCGCGACAGATCTATAAGCACTGGCCTGCATTAATAATACTATTAATCTCTACAGCCTTGTACAGCCTCATGTTCAAGCTATAAATAAACCAAATATAACCTTCGAGTCGTTCCAATCAGTTAATCTCATATAAAAACAATAGTGTTTGTATTTATACATACTATTATAGAGGTTTTCATTTGAGCAAATCTCCCAGAGATCGGTTTTGTACGTGACTGGCGTATGAGAACGTACACCCTTTAGCTCCGTAACAAGTAGGTGCACAACAAATAAAAATTGGCCGCTATCTTATTTGGACAGTTACAAATTGGATAAAATAAAATAGACTTTACGGATGAAAAAACTACGTCATTTCCCGGGTTTCCAGTTTTGTTTCGTTTCCAGTACCTACGTATTTTGTAAAATCAACACATGAATCATCGTTACGCAAATAATGCCTATTTGTTTTTTATTTCACTTTGGTGTTGCGCTCGAGTGGGATTATCTTGTTAGGATACATCTGTTAGTTGTTATGTTATAGTGGACGTCAGATTAAAATTATATTCTGCTGTCTGTAATTAATACTTTAATTCTTGGCGTTTGCTGTCTGTGTGTAATGTCAGTCCGTCGAATCGTCGTCAGAATCTGTCATTGGTTAGTCCCAACAGACAGCTACATACAACGGGAAGCGGGGGCTTTGTTTCCTCGTCATAATTACCCCGCTTTGATATATTATCACCGTACACCGCATCAGCTACCATTTATCAGCAAGCATTTTAGAAATGAATAAATACGAAGGTATATATTGATTTGATTTTGATTTTGTATGATTAAATCCAACAGATCGTAAGAGATGAGTTTGCCAGAACAAAAGTCGAATTTTAATCAACATTGGGAAGAAAATACTTTGAAGTCAGCCAGTCATTTCTTTCTATTATCACAATTTCCTGGTATTGTTACAAACAATTGTTCAAATACCACCGAAAACCATTATTAAAATATTAATTAATATTAATTAAAAACCTGTTTGTCATAGAGACGAATTTTCATAACAATTTCAAGGTCGCACATGGAAAAAAACAAAACATGGAATGTTTTATTATCATGCTAAATTATGTAAATTTTTACGGAATGCGTATTCATTTCAATAATTCATTGTTGAGTGTTTGGATTTTTCACAAAAAAAACTTGACTTAAGGAGCATACTTTAAATTGAAATATTATTTAAATTCCATTCCGTAGTTCAAACTTCAGAATCAAACCTCAACAATCAATGATCCTTAGCTTAATGTTCTTGTAATTGCTACTGTATCTACTGGATCGTCCTATTTCTATTAGTTTACTAGAGTAATGATAGTCGAATTACTTTAATCCAGGCCTATGAACTACCAGCATTACTGCAATGACCTCAGTTTGCGAACACAAAGACTCGCTAGATTACTGTAGGACCCCAATCTAACTATTTAAACCAAAACCTCCGGAATTCACTTAAAACACTTTGATTCGGTTTCAGCACTTAAGATAAGCATACAGACTTCAACAGGCCGGGTAAAGGTTACAGTCCTCTTTTAATAAACCTCAAGAGCATTTTTCAGACGAACTTGTTAAATTATTTCTAGCTCTCCGTCAAAGATATTGTCCTTAAGACCTTTGTGAACATTTCGGCCAAATTAAAAGAGTTTCTTTGAAAGGTGAAGGGAAAAAATGTGAGCCATTAGCGGCGGCGATATTGTTAATTGTAATAAAACTGTGTCAGACTAAGGTTAAGTACAAACCGTTGTATCTTTTATTCTTTAGATAAGAGGTTCTTTGAAAGTCTTGTTATCTAAGGCTTTAATGCGCCTTTGGTCGTTAGGATAGAAGATTTTCTTTGTAATAAAAATCATATTAAAATCTCTTGTACCTATGCTCTAAAAGTAGTTAGTTAGACGTTACATCTACCTACAAGCAAACGCAAATGGCAAATCAGTTATATTCTAACGAGGTAAAGGAAGCTAGATATGATGCGCAATTAATAATTATGCTAAGGCCCAACAAACTCTGTTCATACATAGTTTGTACCTATTTATACGCGTGACGCGCATGCGATTCTCATTGAATAAGCATTCCTTTATATCATAAATAAATATGTATTTACAATGATGAGTTTTATATAGCTTATTGGTTTGTTTCAACAGTTAGTCTCCTTTGAACAGCTTTCAGCATCCGCCACACAGTCTGCCGAATTTCTCTTTACCCCGGACAATAACATAAACCATTGCGCAACAACCATCTTATAAACATATCCCGATTCCTTAGAAGCCGAAGCTAATAAATTATAGGAATTAAAGCAATGAGCTCTCGGTTTATTGATGTTACCCAAAGCTTTGCATTAAATATTTGGCAATGTTAAAATAAACAGCAGAGTCAAATAGAATAGGTAACCAGTAGGTATTACGGCTGCTTTTGCTGAATTTAGTAAACTACGAGGGTTTGTGGGGGTCAGTTCCAAGAACTTGTGTCAATGCGTTATTGTTGTTACCAATAATTATACAGAATCATGGTTTCCATTAAAATATTATAGATGTTTTCTTAAAGACGTGTTAAAACCACTCTAATGCGTACTTCATTATTTCATTTCCTTAACTTTTTGGTTACTTTAACACAAGTTTGGCGTTGAGAGTTGGATATAAATAGGCACTGTTTAAATGCATCAGTTAAAAGATGTTAATGTAAATGTTTCATCACTACTTAATTAATTCTAACCTTTGTTTTTTTTATTTAACCCATGAAATTTCAAATAAGCTCGGTTCTATTTTACTTTCCAAACAGCTCATACACGGTACAAATAAATGATGTCCAAAACCAAAGTCTAGGTTTGCGAGTGTGACTCTAACACGGCCGCATTTGAATAATAACTAGGATTCTATAACTTTTAAACAATTGGTTTCATAAAAATCGCACGATCGTTACGACACAGCTGCAGCTGTAGTAGATAGATACCTGTTGCAAAGTTCGCGCGAGACTGTGGAAGCCCATCTTCAGTGTATGTAACTATTGATCGAATATTGCCACCAATTTCTAGGTTATAGCTCAAAAACTTTCAATCAATCAGAATTTTGGAAATCATGCAGACTCATTTAAAAACGTCAAATACATAGCCAGATCCGGAACCCAATACCCAACATTATTTTTCCAATTCCATTATCCTCATCGACTTCACTCACAACTGTAATATCTTAAAAGCGTCTGACTGAGTAGTACCTACACAAACTGTCAAACTTACTGATTCCCAAGCTTGCCAACATTGTGTGGAAGCTTGAAAAGTTCGGGACACCGACGTCGATTGGGGAAAATAACTGAGTTAACTTCGCAACAAATATATATATCACATTTTTACTGCAAGGTATCTTAATATAAAGACAAAAACAAACCTACCATGTTATTATGCATTTAGGTACAAGTATTAGGTAATTACGTGACGGTGTTACGAATCAAGAATCCGAATTTCCCATGAATATTAAAACCTCATTTGATTTGAATGAAAACAAGCAACCTACTCTTGCAATATGAGCCAAAGCAAAGAGTTGGGGATTGCGTTCGTAATTGAATGGTATGAAGTTGGGGCGGATGAGAAGCATTTAATTTGGCGAGTTATCCCGAGCCTAGACTCGCGGCAACTTCGCTCGACTGGAAAAACTGGAGCAAACGGACGTCACACCGACGCTGAACGACATATACAAAATATTATCTAATTTAACACTGTGAATGGAAAATTCAATGCAAAAGTTGGAATGGTCTGTATAATTAACTCATGCATGCATGAATAGAAACTTTAATTCCACAGTTGGAAGATACTTTTCGGTTCAACATAAATAACATGTTTCTAATTAATCTGGTGTTGTGCGCAAAATTAACACGGAAATGGAAACAAAACCAAAATAACAGTATTAAAATTAACTAGTAGGTTCTTTTACCAAATTAGTACTTTTTAATATATTTTAAAAATTGCATCAATAACTTGAGCAAAAATAAAATAAAGTCTTGAAATAAACCATCCTGATTGTAACGTGCTTTCGTAAATCCACGTGTCTGTGTGTCTTTTACTCTTTTATCTGTAGTTTTGCGAGTTTAAAATGTATCTCAAACATCTGATCATTCACTAAATAATCAACCCATAACGTTTCAATATTAATTATAATATACTTAATTTATTTAAAAATATCCACAAACATTAAGGTAAACAAATTTGATGCACCAACACATACAATTTATATATAACAATAACCAAAGCTTAAAAAAACAAAGGTAAGCTCTTTCTAAGTATAATATTGGCCAGCGATAGGCGAGAATCCCGTCTATAGGGGCTAGGGCACGTAGCGCGGGGTAGTGTGAGAGTCCGCCCTGTCATCTATAGGAACTATACCTACTACTTGCTAACAATAAGCAACGGGTAAGATTATTAGAAACGTGGTGCCAACATTATATTGTAACAAACATTCATTACATCCTGGAAACAGCTTTGGTTCAAAAGCTGATAAGTTCGTCTAAATTGGTGCGACGTCGGGATAGTAAGTATAGTATTTTGACAGAAAATACAAATTAGTTTAACTACGTTCTATAAGCCGAGTGCTTTACATAAATTAAGAAGACGAAGCAACTAAACTATTTGAGGAAACCCCAAATTATCTCAACTATTCAGTTAACAGATGTTCAAATATAATTATCTGCGCGCTTCAGGAAAATACTTGATATGTTTCGAAATAGTGAAACGATAGAATTAAAGCATTCTTTTTCATCGAATTGTAAAAATCTGCCAGCGAATACTCCACTTAACCAACTCGATTGTTTCAATTCAAAACATTTTTTTGTTTCGTTCTCGCATTTTGAAAGCCTTTTTAGTCAACGTTTTAATCTAAATCCATTTTTGATACCTTTTACGCGTAGATAGGTATTCAGAGAATTTGCATAACGAGTGACAAAGTATGAATAAAATAGAGTTTTAACCTGAGATGGCAGTCGTAAAAAGTACATTATTTTGTATACGACGCGACAAATGTGGTTACCTACTAGCGGGGGTGTGTACAATATTCTTTAGTGCATTTTGATGTTGCGCTCGAAACTGTAAAGGCAACCCTCTCAGTGTAACCAGCTTATATTTCAAAACTTTCCTTTCAAATTCATTTAAGGTATATTATGTAGGTATATTGCAGTCTATTTTAAATTTTAAAATATCTTGTGCTTATAAAACTTATGTTTGTTAAAGTAGGTATTTCATTGATGAGGTCAATAAGTTGGTAAAATAAAACTACTCGTATTAACACGAATAAGGTAAAGGTACTAAAATAAAATGAATTGATAAATATGTGGTGACACATAGTTTGTAAATAATAGTTTTAATTTAGTTTTAATGTATATTTGTAAAATAAATATTATTTGTTGTAAGTTTATTTAGATAGGCTCCCTTTACGGTATTGCTCAAAGAGGGACATAACACGGGGCTCTCTTTACGGTATTGCTGACGTTCAGCTCATACCAAATTTTGTAACTATAAATAGGGTACCATTTCTAATAAATTCATGATCGCATACATCTGCCTTTCATTCTGCCTCCAACCTCCGTAGAAGCAAGAGCTCCAGCAATCCACTAAATTGGTGACCCCGCACTGAAGAAAATAAAATGGAAGACCCAAAGAAAACCGGCCAGGCTGAAGTGGCTACAGTCTCACTACAGGCGCGAATTCCACCGTTTTGGCGAGAAAACCCGAAACTTTGGTTCGCCCAGTTTGAAGTCGTGGTGGCAGCACAGAAGATCGGCGACGAACAAAAATACAACCTCGTCATTCCCGTCCTGGAACGCACCGACGTCGAGCAGATCAGCGACATCATTTTGAACCCGCCAGCTACTGGAAAATACGAGCTTCTGAAAAAGCGGCTTATTTCTGTATATCAAGAGTCCGAAGGTCGACAGCTGCAGAAACTACTCGGCGGACTAGAACTAGCTGACCAGAAGCCTACCCAGTTACTTCGAAAGATGAGAGATCTCGGCGGCCACACTCTTTCCGACGACGCGCTTCGAATAATATGGATGAAGCAGATGCCAGCCAACGTACGCACGGTTCTTGCGGTAAACACGGAGTCGTCACTAGAAATTTTAGCAACCATGGCCGACAAGATGCTGGAACAAACCGAGGGTGCATCAATAGCTGCGATATCTGCCAGTTCGAGTAACGGAAATTTGCAGTTCGAATTCCTCAGCAAGCAAATCGAGAAGCTTACGTTAGAAATCGCCGAGCTACGCACGAGTACATCACGAAGATATCGCCATCCCTCTCGCACGCGCTCGCGTTATCGTTCCCGATCGCGCACACCCGCCGATGTCAACCGAAGGCCCAGAGATAAGGAATGGCAGTGCAAGTACCATTTTCGATACGGCGATAAAGCTAAACGTTGCGAGTCGCCGTGTTCAAGAAGGAAGCAGGAAAACTAAGACAAACATCGACCGTGGCGGGTGTCGATGTTCCCAGTTCAAGCCACCGCCTCTGCGTTTTCGACATTAATAGCCGAGAACGATTTCTTGTGGACACTGGAGCAGACATTTCAGTTCTGTCGGCGCGCAACAAATCAAGACTCAACACAGCTTCAACAAGTTATAAATTATACGCAGCCAACAACACACCGATACGTACCTACGGAGAGCGCACATTAGAACTCAACCTAGGCTTACGTCGTTCTTTCAAATGGACATTTATTGTGGCGGACGTCAAGACATCGATTATTGGAGCAGATTTCCTGAGAAAACACAAGATACTGGTTGACCTGCACCGCCGCAAACTAATAGATACAATTACGGATATAAACATCGACGCCATAACAATCAAGAATGAAGACCCGACGATTTTAATGGTTAACCGCAACCACAGTTACCATGATATCCTGTCAAAGTATCCAGATGTACTGCGGCCGATGTCACTCAAGTCTCCGTCGAAACACTCTGTTACGCATCACATCGAGACGTCAGGCCCACCCCTTTTTGCGAGGCCACGCCCACTTCCTCCTGACAAGTACAAAGCCGCAAAACTCGAGTTTGAGAAAATGTTGGAGATGGGAATATGCAAGCCTTCCAAGAGCTCGTGGGCTAGTCCGCTGCACGTCGTCAAAAAGAAGGATGGATCACTGCGCGTATGCGGCGACTACCGGCGGCTGAACGCGGTCACTGTACCCGACCGCTACCCGATACCACGAATTCAAGACTTCACATACCGCCTACACGAGAAAAGAATATTTTCAAAACTTGACATCAAGATGGCATATTTCTGGATACCTATCGAAAAGGCAGACGCACCGAAGACCGCAATCATCACCCCATTCGGCTTGTTCGAGTTTAATTGCATGACGTTTGGCTTACGTAACTCGGGTCAAACGTTTCAACGTTTCATGCATGAAGTACTTCGAGGACTAGACGATTTTGTTTTCTGCTACGTGGACGATCTACTGATTTATTCATCGGATCCAGAGGAACACAAGAAACATGTCGAACAAGTACTTCAACGCCTCAACCAGTATGGAATATCGCTCAACATCGACAAATGCGAGTTCGGCAAGGAAAACATTCAGTTTCTCGGATATGAAGTAACATCTGAAGGAATCAAGCCCACGGGGGAACGCATTCAAGCTATACTGAACTACCCGAAGCCACAGAATGTACAAGAGCTTAGAAGATTCCTCGGTATGGTCAATTTCTACCGCGACTGCCTACCGCATCAAGCAGAACATCAACAGGAGCTCAACAAATACCTACACAACAGCAAAAAGAACGATAAAACCGCAATAGAATGGACAACTGAAGCCGAGAAAGCTTTCGTCACGTGCCGTCAAAGCATTGCCGAAGCAACCACTCTTTCACACCCAGTCCCCGCAGCTCCATTATGTATGTTGACCGACGCTTCAGATCACAGCCTCGGCGCCGTTCTTCAACAGAAAGTGAACGGCGTATGGAAACCACTCGCTTTCTTCTCTAAAACGATGAGCGAGACACAGCGAAGATACAGCGTGTACGATCGCGAACTTCTTGCAATGTACACAGCTGTGAAGCACCTGAGAAGACTCATAGAAGGAAACGACGTTGTCATCTACACTGATCACAAGCCCCTGTCGTACGCGCTAAGTAAACCAGCGAACAGTAGCGACACACCGCGGCGAGAACGACAACTACACTTTTTGAGTCAGTTTTGTTCGAGTATCAAATACATCAACGGTGACCGCAACCAAGCTGCTGATGCCATGTCGCGCATAGAAGACATAGAATTCACCGCAAACTTTGACTTCGAGAAGCTATCGAGAGATCAAAACATAGATGAAGAATTGAAGAAACTTCGAGCAAATAGCACAAATTTACAATTTGCTATTATCAACATGCCAGGCGTTAACTCTGCGATTACCTGCGAGACTTCATCATCACATATTCGACCTTATCTACCGCCAGCTTATCGTCTTGCTGCCTTCAAAGCTCAACACGAGATAAGCCACCCAGGCGTCAGATCGATGAGGCGAATTATGGCATCCAAGTACTTCTGGCCAGCTATGAACAAGGACGTTGGAGTGTGGACACGAGCATGCATCGGTTGTCAACGTGCAAAAGTACATCGGCATGTAACCAGTCCCCTTGGCGAGTTCCAGCAGTCACAGAGGTTCGAACACATACATGTGGATATCGTCGGACCCCTACCAACATCAAATCAGTACCGGTATCTCGTCACAATTATCGACCGATTTACGAAGTGGCCCGAAGCTATCCCCACCACTGAAATAACAGCCGAAGTCGTCGCAAAAGCAATCTACGATGGGTGGATCTCGAGGTTTGGATGCCCGCTGCGCATGACAACAGACCAAGGCCGGCAATTCGAGTCATCACTAATCAACGCTCTCATGAAAAAGTTTGGCATCACACGCATCCGAACAACTGCTTATCATCCGCAAGCCAACGGGCAAGTTGAAAGATGGCACCGCACTCTGAAGGCCGCGCTTATGTCAAGAGGCGCACAGTCAACATGGAGCGACGAACTATCTGTCGTATTACTCGGACTTCGCACAGCACTACGCGACAACAACATTAGCCCAGCATTGATGACGTACGGATCAACTCTGAGAATGCCAGCAGATTTTTTTGTACCCGCAAAAACCAATGTTGAAGATGCCGCATTCGTACGCAGACTAACCGAAACGATGACGTCATACGCACCAGTTCCACGAAAAACTGCATCGAACCAGAACATTTTCGTCTACAAGGATTTACCTTCGTGCAGTCACGTCTTCATTCGCAACGATACAGTACGAAGTTCACTCACACCACCATACGACGGACCGTACGAAGTACTCGAGCGCAGCGACAAACACTACAAGATACAACTACCTCTGCGTACAGCGATCATCTCCGTCGACAGACTTAAGCCGGCTTATATATTCAACGACGAGAAGCCGAGTGTTACTGCAACACCCAGAAACGTAGCGACTCCGATCCAGCCGTCAACATCACAACCTGCAGCCACGAAGGTACCTACAAACACGGGCGTGACGGTACCTACCTACGTGACAAGATACGGGCGGACGATAAAGAAGAACGTACGTTTCACTTGAAGGGGGGTTATGTGGTGACACATAGTTTGTAAATAATAGTTTTAATTTAGTTTTAATGTATATTTGTAAAATAAATATTATTTGTTGTAAGTTTATTTAGATAGGCTCCCTTTACGGTATTGCTCAAAGAGGGACATAACACGGGGCTCTCTTTACGGTATTGCTGACGTTCAGCTCATACCAAATTTTGTAACTATAAATAGGGTACCATTTCTAATAAATTCATGAACTGAAAAACTGAACTCGGGCTTCGTGTGTTCCAGGTGAGCGGTCGTCTTGCCTGCACGCTCTCTGCGCACCCCGCGCCGCCCCACTCCCACCCCGCTCTCGCCCGCTGCTCGTCGCTCGTCGGCTCGGCTCGGCCGCGCTCGGCCCGCTTCGGCATCCGTCGACTTTTCGTTGAATAACACTCGTTATTCTTCGTAAAGCCACTTCGTCGTGTTCGTTTGCGAGGCGCAATTTTTATTGCGCTCGCGAACAAGTTTCATAGAACGAACAAGTGCACTTGAAAATCGCCTTCAGCGTCGTACTCGGACACCTTCGGGGGATAACGAAGAGTACGGAGGTCCCGCCCGAGACCTCGGTTTTCCCCTTCAGGGAACACCGCTGTCGGAAGCCTTCGGGATCACTGGCCTTGGGGGGTGCCCCTAGTCAGCCCCGTCGAGCACGCACACTTACACCCTCTCTCGGGCGTAAGACATCGAGAGAGGTACACGTTGTACTCACCACACTATAGGCACACACCCTCCTGCCGCACACAATCCCTAGGCAGGGGGTCCGCACTCCACGCCGGGGCACTCCAACCCCGGCAGCACACTCTTGGTGCTACTATTGTGTCTGTGGTTGCTACCACCATGCCCGACCCGTCTCCCGGCGAACAAATCGCCGAACTAAAGGCGCAAATAGCGCGGTACCAGCGATTCATAGAGAAGCTGTTGCTGCAGAATCCTTCTGCGGCCGGCGACTTTCTGATCGAGGTGCCGGTTAATTGCGCCTCTCCTGCGCCCTCAGCGCTCCCCCCGACCCCCGCGTCCCCCGCGGCTTCTTCATTCGTTCCGCTCACACCTATGTCCCCCGAGGTGCGACCGAACTTCGCGCGTCGCCCGCGCAGACCTTCGTCCGTGGCCGCTAGTAGCGAGTCATCGGGAGAATCCGACAATTCGTTGGAGTCCGAAATGGAAGCGCAGACCTGCGTATCTAATCAGTCCTCAGATGAGGAAGGCTTCCAGGAAGTCACTCCGCGCAAGAAGCGCAAGAATCGATCGTCTCCGATCGATAAGCCCCCACAGAAAGCGGCTAAGGTAAGCGCGTCTCCGCGCGCCGCCCCTAGACGCAAAACTTCTGCGGCTGCGTCTTCATCGACGCAACAAGCCGCCTCCACTTCCGGGCGCAAGCCCCCCTCCCCCCCGCCTCTCTTCATCCGGGACAAGGCGTCCTGGGAGAAGATTTCGCAGCAGTTTAATGCTGCACACATTCCATTTACGTCTGCTCGCAATACCCCGCAGGGTATCCGCGTGCAGCTGTGCACCCCCGACGGCTTCAGAGCTGCCACCTCCCTCCTCCGCAAGGAAGACGTAGGGTTTCACACCTACGCACTTGAGGAAGAGAAACAACTGCGCGTCGTCATCCGCGGAGTTCCCAAGGAGTTCGATTCCGAACTCATCCTAGCGGACCTTAAGTCCCTAGGATATCCAGCTCACGAGGTGCACAGGATGTACCTCACTCGTACCAAGGCCGCCCTGGACTTAGTCCTCGTGGTCTTGGACCGCTCGAAGGCCGGGAAGGCCATCTTCAACCTTACCAAGGTTTGCGGCCTCTCAGGCCTGTCCATAGAGACCCCTCGCAAGAAGGGTATACCTGGCCAGTGTCATCGCTGCCAGTTATATGGTCACTCGGCGAGGAATTGCTTCGCAAAGCCTCGCTGCGTCAAGTGCCTGGGGGACCACGGCACCGCTGACTGCACACGTGACAAGTCCAGTCCTGGCTCGGGCCCGCCTAGTTGCGTGCTCTGCGGCCAGGCCGGCCACCCGGCAAGCTATCGGGGCTGCCCCAAAGCGCCTAATCGCAACCGCAGGGTTGCTAGGCGTAACGCCCCCTCCGACCCAAACCGTCGGGCCAAACGGCCCCCCACCACCCGCGAACCGGCAGCCTGTCCCGCTCCCGCTACCGGTATCGCCACCGCGGCCCCTCTGCCGCCCCAATACTGGCCCCCACTACCGGGCTCATCAGTGGCTTCTCCCCCTTGCGGTCCCCCGCCTGGGTTTCCCCCCACCCCTCCCACCCCGCCGACTGCTTCACAGCCGGTCGCGGATATTCAATTGTCCCCTGCCAGAATGGAGGCCTTAATAAGGTACTTCAACTCCCGGGTCCCTCAGATCCTGAACGACTTCTTCGCTCTGCCGCAGACACCCTAGTGACACCAACACTTTCACTACTCCTACATGCCCTCCCCCCGCCGGCGGGGGGTACTTCTAAATCCGATGCCGGCCAGATGGCCGACTATCAGGATGCGACCCGCTGAGTTTCTTGCTGGATTCTTCTCAGAGAGGGACCCCTTACGAACCAGTGTAGTTTTCATGATAGCAACGCCCTAAGCCGAGGTCGTCCCAACTGGGAACCCTTAGGCAGTTGCATCGTAGGTAGGGACAAACTACTTACAGGCTGAGCGCCTTAAGCGCTCGCCATCCAAGCTCGGTGAAGCTGTGAAAGCCGTCATGTGGCTAACAGCAAACAACAGACAGAAAAAAAAAAAAAAAAAAAAAAAAAAAAAAAAAAAAAAATTCATGATCGCATACATCTGCCTTTCATTCTGCCTCCAACCTCCGTAGAAGCAAGAGCTCCAGCAATCCACTAAAAATACTTCTAATTATATCTAACTGTTTCGGTAGGTATATCTAACAAATGAACTAGAGATTTAGTTTTGAACTTTGCGGCCGTTAAGTCGTTATTCGGTAGTCGGTACATTATTTACTTGAATAGCAGATAGTGTACCTATTTGTGCTAGGAATTTTGGTTGTAATATGACAAAGCATATTTGCCATCCGGAACTGTTCAAAACTTACTCTTGAAAGATATCTATACGGTTTTTCTGTTAATTTTATCACGAAGGATTAAATGTAAAAAAAAATTTCATAAAAAAAAGACGAAGGTAATTCGATTGTGTAAAGTCAAACCTAAAAAGAAAATTTCAAAAGAAAAATTTGACCTAATTAATGAAAAAACAAACAATTTGGAGCAAAGAATTGATAAACAACAAAATGTAATAGAAAACTTGGAAAAGCAATTGCGAAAGAAAAATCTATTATTTTTCGGCGTTGAGGAAACAGAAAGAAACTACGAAAAATTACTTAAAATTGTGACAAACATAATAAGTACAAAAATAAAAGTAAAATGTGAAGAAAATGATATCGAAATAGTGAAAAGATTAGGTAAAAAAGGAGATAAAATTAGACCAATACTCACTACTTTCACTACAATGTGGAAAAAAATTGAAATTTTAAAGAACAAGAAAAATTTACAGGATTTTACTTTCTATGTGAAGGAAGATTTTCCAAAGGCTGTCCTAAAAAAAAGAAAAATGCTGCAAGAGGAACTTAAAAGAAGTAGAGAAGCAGGCAAACATGTTATACTACGCTATGACAAACTAATAACAGTAAACAAGAATTATCCTCGAAGTCACAGCAATGAAAATATACGTAAGAAAAGAACTTATTCCGAATCGCCCAAAGATACAGACAATGCCACTGCCGACAGTAGATCAAGTAAGCAATACCACAAAAAGAACAAAACGAGCAGCATTACGTCCTACTTGAATCATGCAAAAAACTACTAATGGCCCCTCTTCATTCTCCCCCAATCCGGCCGGTCCCCGTGGGGGAAAAAGACCAACACCCTCCATATAAAAGAAAAAACTTACAAGAAAATACTCTCTACATTGGAACTCTGAACGTAAGATCCCTTATCAACCCCACTAGGCTCATAGAACTAGAACATGCGTTACAAAATATAAAGTGGCACATTATAGGAATCTCAGAAGTTAGATTAAAAGGCCATAATATTTCAGAAAACGATAAATACATACTAATGTTTTATGGAGAGACACACAATAGAAATGGAATTGGTTTTCTAGTAAAAAAAGAACTAAAAGAAAATATTGTAGACTTTATTCCATGGTCAGATAGAGTTGCATCGTTACTTATAAACTTAGATAACAAAGAATCCCACATAGTACAAACCTACGCACCAACCGAAAGTTCACCTCCTGAAAACCTAGATACCTTCTATGCGGATCTAAAAAAGGCTCTTGAAAAGACAAACAACAACACCTTAGTCTTAGGGGATTTCAACGCACAAATCGGAATGCCACAAGCAGATGAAAATGCCATAATGGGACGCTGGGGCTACGGCTCTAGAAGCAAGAGAGGGGAAATATTGGTTCAATTTTGCTTTGAACAGCGACTGTTTATAATGAATACCTACTTTATGAAAAAATCTAAGCGTAGGTGGACCTGGCATCACCCAAATGGACTAACACGTAATGAAATAGACTACATACTAAGTAGAAGGAAGAGCAATATTAAAAATATAGAGGTCATCTCTACGACATACCCATCCGATCACAAACTAGTACGAGCAACTTTACAATTAAATAGCAAAAGAATAACATCGCGAAAAGACTTCAAACAAAACGTGGCAACAACTTTAAACTACATAGAAAAGGAATTCTTACATAATGTTTTTTCAAAGGACTCAAGAAACTTCGTAGAAAAGGAAACCATAGAACAAACATACAAATCTCTATCTCAGACTATAAGAGACGCAATCAGCAAATTGCCAAATAAGAAAAAAATAAGGGACAACATAATATGTAAAGACTTAAAAAAATATATACTAGAGCGAAATTCACTCAAAGAAAAAGGAAACAAAACGGCCCAAGAAAAGAAAAGACTCACCTACCTCTATATTAGTATTAAAAGAAAGCTTCAAAACTGTTTAAAAGAACACCGACATAGGATTATTGAAGATGAATTAGATAAAAAGTCGTCATTTAAAAGAGCGCACAAAAAGTTAAATAATTCAAAAATGTGGATTCCAGCGTTAAAACATGATAACCACCCTTGTACTAATAGACAGGACATTGTGAAGTTGGCTACCGAGTTCTATACTAAATTGTACGAAGACCCAAATACGTTCTCTGCTACAAACCAAGATAGAGAAACAACTCAATACAACGAGTACATACCACCTTTCTTGCAGAGTGAAATTTTAAACTCCATTAAGAAGTTGAAATCAGCAAAAAGCCCAGGCCCCGATAAAATATCTAATGACATCATTAAAGCGATTAAAGAACCGGTTACTCCGATTCTGACCAATTTATTTAACCAGATATTGATACAACAACAAATACCAAAAGACTGGGAACAAGCAGTTATCACTTTACTGTATAAGAAAGGGAATCCGGCAAATATCGAAAATTATAGACCAATAAGTTTACTACAAACAATCTATAAAATGTTTACCAGCCTAATACGAAATAGAATCAGCAAAAACTTACAAGAAAACCAACCCGTAGAACAAGCTGGATTCAGAGCAAAGTTCTCAACAACGGATCATATCTTTACCTTAACACAAATAATTGAAAAATACACGGAATATAAGAAACAGCTCTACATTGCTTTCGTAGATTATTCGAAAGCTTTAGACTCTATTGCACATCAAGCTCTATGGCGATCACTCGCTGCACAGGGTATACCAAAAAGTTACATTAATATAATAAAAGAAATATACAATAAGAGTAGAGCAGTAATACAGCTCGACCGACAAGGTGACCTGTTTGTCATAAAAAGAGGAGTGAGGCAAGGCGACCCTATTTCCCCAGATCTATTCAATGCCGTACTAGAACACATTTTTAGACAATTGTCGTGGCAGGATGTGGGAATCAAAATCAATGGCGAACATATTAACCATCTACGCTTTGCAGACGACATTGTCCTTATTTCAGGAAACCCGAAAGAGCTTGAATTTATGCTGTTTAACTTGGATACAGAGAGCCGTAAATGTGGACTTACTATGAATGCGGAAAAAACATGCCTACTCACAAACAGTGAAAAATACCCCATAAACATTCAAGGTAACCTGATGGAGTACGTCGACAGCTACGTGTATTTAGGACAAAATATCTGCTTTGATGACCACACTCTCAATGAAGTTAATATAAGAATCAAAAAGACTTGGCAGAAATATTGGTTAATGCGAGAGGTATTTAAATCAAAAATACCTATTCGTTTGAAAAAGAAAGCTATGGACACAATACTACTTCCAACTCTACTATATGGTTGTCAAAGCTGGGCACTGACGAGAGAAATTATTCATAAACTCCAAGTTTGCCAACGGTCAATGGAGAGAAGTATGCTTAATTACAAAATCGCTGATCGCAAAAGAAACAGAGATATAAGACAAATTTCAAAAGTTGTCGACGCCGCTGAATTGGCTTGCAAACTTAAATGGAGATGGGCAGGTCACATTGCTAGAGTTACGGACGAACGTTGGAGCAAAAAAGTACTATACTGGTACCCTCGAGAAGACATACGACCTCGCGGCCGACCCCGGAGACGCTGGAGTGACGACATCGTGGCCGTCGCGGGACCAACCTGGACGCGGACTGCTCTACAGAGAGAACAATGGCGGGACATGGAGGAGGCCTTCACCCGAAAGTGGGTAACCCAAAAATAATTATAAATGTAAAATATCTACTATATATGTTTAAATTTAACAATGTATTTAAATCGATATGAATTAGTCTTTAAGCGCTTTGACATAAAATTGTAAAATAAAATTTGACATTATAAAGACTTAGGACTAATTATTTGAATGACGAATGTATTAATGCTTAATTATTGATAAAACATGATTGATACTGTAAATTATTTTGTAGATGACATTAAAATGCATTTCTTTTATTTTGTAATTTAAATTTATTTGATGATTTTAAATTGTGAGAATGCGTTTATATTGACAATATTGTATTTTGCTTAATTTGGGAAATAAAGGCTTTTTTTTTTTATTTATTTTTTTTATTTATTTATTATTTATTTAAAGTCAAACCTTACGTTTAAAGGACCTTTAAATAAGGCAGCAATGATCGATCGTTTATCCAATAACTTACATCAGTTACTTGAAATAAAAATGTTGTACCTATTTAAATGTGCAAACAAAACTTTGTGCAGTCTCATAAAACTACTGGAGAAATAAAACATAAGCCACAATTTGCACAAAGTGGTTCTAACAGACGTTTTCTAAGAATATTTCTCCGCCGGTTCCATATTTGCTATAAGGCTCGCTTGCAATTTTCTACACCAGTGAGCACTTAGGGATTTTTTATTTTATGTATTTTATGGTAACGTTTGCGTGGACAATTTACAGCTAGCTTTTGGACTCTAGCTTCGCCTTTAGTTTTATGCTCGGAGAGTGTCATCAATCAATATATCAAATCAATCGCAGATTTTTCTCTTATTTGTTCTTTTTATGTAAAACCTTTAGAAAAGAATTATTCTAACCGATGGCCCCAGAGGGAGATCCAAGTTTATACCTCTTGAACCATGAAAAGGAACGCATTATGTAACTTAAGCTTATGTAAAACAATCCCGTGGCCTGCCAAATACACGATATATTGACTTGTACTTAGCGCTACCAATTATGCCAGGTTTAGTCGAACCTTTCTTAAGGTAGCCAAGTGCTGAGTACCAAGAAACGTTGCCCACTTGACGTGTGAAGGGGCGTCGGAGTCTTTCAATTTCACCCCTACAAAGGATGTAGAGTAAATATCAATCTACCTACCGGAGGACCTGCTACTTACTTATGCAGTCCCCCCGAAGTGTTTCTCCAACCTACCTCTATCTTTAATGAAGGAAGTGGTTATTTTCTATTATGTTTTGAGTCTAAGAAATCAAAAGCTAAAGAACATAACTTTTTTTTAAAGAACAGCTGGTATTATTAACCTATCTCTTTGTTGAAATACATATGAATCCGCATTTCTAATGGTTTGTACTTAATAAAGGAACTTAGAGTTAATTCGTTCATTCCTGTATCCATAATCTTTCCAAATCTCAAGGAAGATGAAAACCAAAGACGGTTGCACATTGATATCCATTTATTAGATGTTTGCTTATTTTTTCAATTACATTTATTCAATACTATAATGTGTAGGTATGTTCAGTCGCAATTCACTTCAATCTACACAATTTACGAATGGGCACCAGCCGGCAATCCAAACTAAAAGCACTGAATACCGAATCGCTGTGCTGTAAATTGGTTGGGTATTTACAAAATGAAAAAAATAGATAGACACCACCGTTACTTTCGATATTTTATGTGTCGTTTTATTACTGTTTCAATATCACCGAATACCATTTGATCGAAAGTGACGGCTGTCAAATAAGAAACAGTACAATGTGACGGCGACTTTACTTTGCGGATTAATACCCACTTTATCTTATAAGGTACCTATAGGTACCAACAATTCTCGAACGTTCTACGATGCTCACTGTTTTGCTTTTCGATTTTGTTTACGAGATATTCAGTCTAACCTTGGTTTACTTTCAAATCTGTCAGCAAAGGTTTTCATATTCCGCGATAGTTGGGAAACGTTTAATTAAATTACCTAATGTTTATTGTAGTGTGAATGTTTACTTTTTGTTCGATACAACAAACTTTTTGTTCGATACAACAAAAATCTATATGTTGCTTAATTACCGTGGTATATTTATGAACATTGAGAAAACTGGATTCGCTCTCGAATACGTATTGTCATTGTTGGTATTGTTCACAATATTTCATCGGCAGTGTTTCGGGGTCGGAGCACTTGACAATTGCGTTCTAACGACAAATATCAGACAAACAAGCCATTCTCTAACTACCCGCAGTTCGCAGCGAACAGAATTAATCCTTCAAACCAAGCGAGCAAATTTGCGTCGGCGGCAAGTCGTTACGTGAAATGTTTTCATTTTAATGTCCCGTACTTGAAGCGCCATCTGCGGCGACATGGTTTTGTTTCAATTCGTGATTATTTTGTTTAGCTATTTTAATTTCAACATGTCTACTTAAAACTTTAGGGTTAAAATAAAAATAAATAAATAAATCTCCAGACTGACACACCAACCGTGTGGCCTTAAACTAAGCAAGGCTTGTACTATAGGCACCACGCAATGGACTTGGGGAGAACCTAGTTACACCCAGACACGAGCCAATATCGAAAAACCATTCTTACGAAATTGGCCCGACCCGGGGATCGAACCTGGAACACCACACAGGTCGTCATAATTTATAATATTCCCAGAAAACATAGTTTCTAATATTCCCAAAAAACAATATTCCTCCTTTATCTATAGTTTCTTCTTCGTTTATTTTTAGTTTCTCAAGCCAAACTTGGCAGAGGCATATTGAATAGGTAAGATAAAAGGCTCGGAGCGATCGCATCCGGCGTTTGGAGGCTCGGAAGCTAGGCTGTTTCCTGAGATGATGATTCTCCATTACCGGCCACGGAACCTGATCCCGTCTGCATCTACGAGAACAATGTGTCCGCATCCGTGAGAACAATGTTCCCGCAACTCACGGAACAAACGCCCGGATTCATCGGAACGGAACATAACATTTTCACCTTCAATAGCCGTGTACCACGCCTTTGTTGCGCTTCGTTTTATGACCAAGCCGACATTATATGTTTCGATCGTTTATGCACAAATATTTTTAAAGTACATAAATCTTTAGAATATTGCGCAGGTTAAATAACTTTATGTCTTATAAAATTTATCCAAGGACTTGGTCATGTTGTATTTAAATATGCTTAACCTTAGAAGCGACAAAATAAATCTCGTTTCGCAAATTAAAATATATTGGAAATAATAAGAATAACTAATACTGACTAAAATAGCTTCGTAGCAGCAATTAAAACATTTATATAGGTATCATGATAATCATGATGTAGATTAAAATTAAATACAGAAGGTACTACTTGCATGAATACATTTCGTCAAACTCCCTCGGATTATAATTAAATTTATAGTGATTGGAAACTGTGGTTCGCGTTATAAAATCGACACTTTATTACAAAATAAAGTTATTTGCGGGTGAATTTATACTTTGAATGATTGCTTAACTACTGTAAAACTAGAGTGGAGCAGATGAAAATAGACTGGGAGTTGTTTCTGATGATTTACTTAATTATGCAAGTATAAAAGATTCTCTGAGCTTTAAACTGCAATGAAAACATAGGGTTTTCCTAGAAAATATTTAATAGATGCAAAAAGTAAAAAATGTATTTGTTAGTCTGTAAAAATGGAATGCTTTAATTTTATTTGTAACAACATATAAAACTTAAATGAACGATTTTCTAAAAAGACGGAAATCTAGAAGACGAAATAATAAAAATCGTCAAACTATAGATATAGGTATCTATGATATATTTTCTTAAAACAATGTTTGCGATAATAATTCGTCAAACAAGCATACCTTCTGGCATGGACAACTGAATCCAGCTTGCCACTTAGTTGTGCAACAGCTCGCGTCTTTAATTCCATGCTCTCCGTCCTTCAGACCCGTATGTTCTGGTTGTAATTTACAAAAGCTTTGCCAACTTTTCCCTATTTTCGTGACTCTAAAATGATGAGCGTCGTTATCAACATCCCTCGTGCGATGTTATCTAATACAACATGATGCAGACCAGTCTAGACAGCAGAATCTCGTCACAGTAACAAAGCTTTGAGCTCGGACAAACTGCTTTTGTTTGGCGTTGTACCTAACGGCAAGTTGGCCGAAGTTTTGTCTTTGCCAACTACTTTTATATGGCCTTTTAGTTTCAGGAGTTTTTAATGGGTTTATCTTGGAGATAGATAGAGTCAGCTGTTCTTACTCAAACTAAGAACGAAACTGAGCGTCGTCTGCCGTCCGACTACTTTTGATAGGAAGTGTGTCAGGCACGTTGACCCGTTTATTAATTAATAACTTTATAACGCAAAAAGAGGGATTCGAGGTTAAAGTTATTTTAATTTATGACATTAAATAATCACAAACTTTTTTGATATTGTAAGCTACATACCAATTTGATCTATAAAGCCTTCTGCCTTCTTATAAAGTACCTCACACACTTCCCACCTATATTTATTCTCATTGATCATCTTTGTGTGATCTAACCTTGCAAGTGTTGTATGTTGGCCGCAGTAGGTCGGAGGCGGTATTGCATGCCGCGCTGCATTCCTACTGCGGCACTCGACCGAGACCGAACGATTCATAGCATATCGTTACTAATATTGTAATTGTTATCTTTATTAGTTTGATGAAAAGTATTTGAATTATAAGGAATTTATGGTTATAATCAGGTGTTCAATTTACTAACGTTCCCTTATTCGGTCCTTGGTGTAATAGATTAGTTCTCAAAACACATTTAAAGTGTAATAAATCATCGATGGAATCAGCGTCGTAAGCATAGAACAACGATGATAAATACACAAGAGGCTAGCTCCTAGAATGAGAACCTGGTGTCAATATTATTTTTATTTATACGCAAAGCAGTCTAAATTATCCCCTCTAATTTTTACCCATACGAAAAATTCCAACGCCAGTCAGTTGATTCAATATCGATTCGCGTCTTGATTGAGAATCGAGTCTCACAAACAAGGCGCCTCTCGACCGCAGACCTGTAACCCGAGAGGCGTGCCACTACATACCTACTTACAATACCTCAGCCAAACCTAATGCGTTCCCATTCCTAATCTGCTTTTGTAAGATATTGAATCACATTCATCGATGATCTATATCCGAACGATGAATATTTGGAAATAGATTTTCGCCATTGAGGTAAATTAGCTGAGGGAAAGGTAGGCTTTGAAATCAGTAGGGCTTTTATGTAAGACAAGCATAATGGATTGGCAATTTTATTTGGTAATCGTAGTATGTATTATGTGACGGCTTACACGGTGACTATATCGGTATACGGTATCTGTAAAATCAAAACACTAACGTTAACAATAATTTTAACTTCTTACAGTATAATCTAAAGAAAGCTTCCGCTTCCTATTGGCAAAATAAGCCCTGAAGTTTTAATTATTGCTTTTTTTTCAATACCAAAATATCTGAAAATATCTAAAAATATTTTGTCCAATCACAGGTTTGTTTTTCAATGTTAGCAAACTCATGCCGTTTACAAGCTTTAATGAATTTTATGCTACGATATGACAGTATTTACCTATCTATTAGTATCCAGCAAAATAAAGTCTAGTTTCAGAATATTTTTAATTACAAAGTTTTCTATTAAGGTATCTTCGTTATATAAATGTTTACTCTCATTAAATAAAACCAATATAGGTACTTTGAAGGGTTTTTAGATTTCGATTTAAAGTTACCTTTAAAAAAATGATATTCCTTTTAACATAAATTAACCGAAGCTTATAAATACTAAAACAAAAGAAAATATATAATCATATTTAAATAATGCTAATTCGGTATCTGCTTGAATAGGTTCTGCAAACAAATTATTGACATTTGGGACTCTTATAGCCGCAACACGGTATTCACAAACCGAAATTTTCATTTTTAAATAATACCAATTAATTTAGACACAAGCATGTGACAACTTCACAATGATATAAAGTTACTAAGCCTACTACCAATCCTAAGCCGTAAAGTGACAACTTTGTATAAAAGTTATAAAAACTACGCGACTGTCGCTTATCTGCTTTTTTTACATCAATCAAAGTGAAGAGCCTAATCGTGATGTAATTGTTCGAAATGTTCAAAATTCGGTGGCGCGTGATTCATGAATTATGATTTACTGACCAAAAGGGCCGTGAAGGAGAAAAGGACAAGTGACATTTGGCTGGCGTGTTACCATACCAGTTAGTGGGCACCTTCCGGTTCAGCGAGTCAGAACGGCCGATCGTTTGTACCTAATTGTCACCATGAATAAGTTATGAGGACGATTGCCAACTTTGATGGCAGTTTTGAACGCAACCCGATAGTATTGCGCCACTTCCGCGCTGTAATGCCGGACCAAAGATAGGGTTAAGTCAGGTATGCTTAATACTTGTTAATTCCTGTTAATATAAAGATACCAATGCCTTGTCAAGAAGAATCATTGATTGATACTTTATATAACTACTAGTGGCCGCCCGCGACTCCGTTCGCGTTGAAGTCGGTTTCCCGTGGGAATGAGAAGTTTTCCCGCGGTAAAAAGTACCCTATGTCCTTTCCCAAGTTCAGTTCTTTCTCCATACCAAATTTTATCACAATCGGTTCAGTGGTTTAGGCGTGAAAGCGTAACAGACAGACAGACAGACAGATAGACAGACCGACAGACAGACAGAGTTACTTTCGCATTTATAATATTAGTAGGGAAGTAGGGATTAGTCATACAATGACTATATAATATCAAATAGAATACCTATTTGATAATCAGTAGTAGTTCAGTTTAAATTAGTTATCTCATTTGAGAATAAGTCTAGTAATTCAAACTGTACCTAACCACCAAAACTATCTACCGAATGGTATTAGGTGATTGTAAGAATCGAATTCCTGGATAAGCTTACCTATCTATTTCTTAGCATCTGTCTATTCCCCGAGGAGGTGGCTCCTGTTGCACGTGGTGAGATAACAATATCATTGGAAAATAATAGAAGATTACGATACCTGTTCCATTTTTTTTTTAAATTTCCCTAGAGAATCTATAATATTACCAAGTTGACGTTGAAGAGAATTGAAACGTGCCCGTTGTATCGTTTATCAATTTTCCACGGAATTGCTGGGGACGGCTCAGCCGAGCAACAATGGCCGTGTGTGTTGTATAGCTTACTGAAATAGCTTTCACACTGAAGAGACGCCAGGTTCAGTGTTGCAGGTGTTTTGTGATGGTGCTCGGAAATCTTCAGCTTCATGCATAAAGCATGCCAGGTGCACACGCCACCCTGCCTCGCTTCGCACCTATGAATAGTAATACGCTATTCGACGTGAAGTTTGGAGGTTATTCGGTCTACAGATAATAACAGACATTGTTGCTACAACTCCATTAATTACATCCTATCGTGTAATCGGAAAATCGATTCGGTAATCATTTGTCAAACGGCGTAGATATCGAACCAACGTATCTGTTCAGGAAAACTCTTTTTGGTATCATCTGCGAAATATGAAATCATGCAAATGCAATTAAGGTTTAATATAATTAAAAAAGGGCTCCGCGAGGTTTGAAAAGACAACTTTCCTTAATCCGAGACACGAAGCCGTAAAAAGACGTTAAATTCTCCGCCGTCCGAATTAAATAAGTCGGGAACTCGGCCCGGACGAATTGATTTTATAAAGATACATTTACCTACGAGATAACCTCTGTATATTTAGGATATCAAGATGATAATAGATGTTGATAATGATTATTTACTTAAAGATATATACCGTGTTAATCTATGATTATGAAATATAGTGTCTTTTACCGTTTGGCCGACTCAACAACATTCACCAAGTGCCTGGGAAGTTAACCAGATAAACAAATTCTACTTTATTGTTTTTGGAAATAGTATTATGGGTTGATACTGAAACATATCTTAGGAACCACGTAGAAATAATATAAATTGTTGGTTAATCACGAGATGGCGGCAGAATAATTAAATTATAATATGTATGCTTTATCATTCAGTTCAATCATGGATTACCTATTTTAATCTGCTTAAATGAACCACAATTTTAATTTTTGATTATTTCTACTGTATATTTATGCTTAACCAATTTGTTACCTTTATACAAGAACATAAAGTTTTATTTCTCCTTAATAATGGTAATGATCTCAAATGCATTATGTGTAAACGTGGACTAGGTCGACAACGAAGAAAGAATTGTGAGCTCCGCCGTAAAGGAAACCGAACTAATATTTCATTGAAGGTTTTATTGGGGATTAACCGTATCTATCGGAGGGATAGAGGCAATGGAAGATAAAATGTGGTGAACGTTATTAACTATCGTTTTGTGTCGATAACTGTTGTACAGGTATTTATGAAAAATAACAGAAGCGTAGAAATATTATGTAGGTACAAACACGTTATTAGATTATATAAATAAGTTTTCTACATTTATTATAATCATCATCGTGTCTGTTTGTATGTTTTTCCGCTTACTCCTCCTAAACTTTTAATGTTTGCCACCATTGAAGTAATTTTTTCACATAATAAAATAAATAAATAGCCTATATATGTCCCATAGTTGAGCACAGGCCTCCTTCTCGGATAGCGAGAGGGTTTGAGCCGTAATCCACCACGCTGGCTCGGTGCGGGTTGGTGGATCACATAATGGATTATCATCCAAACATGTGGGTTTCCTCACGATGTTTTTCCCTCACCGTTAGTGCGTGATAAACATGTACATAATTTGAAAAAGACCAAATTAGTGGTACACCCTAGTGGGGATCGAACCCGGAACCTTCGATAATAGTAGACCGAACATGTTGCCACTAGGCTACCACGCACGCATAAATTTTAAAAAAATTACAAAGGCACACTTAACAAAAGTTGTTTTAAGTTGGCCATAAATAAATGTTTCGAGTACAAGTCGACCAAAATAACTCCACGGCGAAGCGTGGGGCGGGTCACTAGTTTTATATTAAGTAATTCCTACTACTGAGTTTTAACATTCGTACTTAAACAATACTTACATTTAATATTTTGTTTTATATTTGATAAAATACAAGCGCACATTATTTTTAAATAAACGAAAGGCTTATTCACTTGGTGACTGTACCACTTTCAAAAGGAATAAATAGGTGTATAATGCGATTAATGTTGACATGATATAAAATTGAAGCACCCATTTGTGTCACAGATAAATTAGTTAAGCGGGTAATGTAATAAACGATAAAATGTTACAGTTTTTATAAATCTGTCACAGATTTTGAAACACAGAAATACCATGTGACTTTTGAAATAGTTTCGGATGTTCGGGCTAAGTCAACCATTTATATTGTTGACTATCAATTAACGTGCCTATCTGGATTTATTCGTGTGTTGAAAACATTTTTATTTTAAACATTTTATTATCAGTAACATTTTATTATACGAGACTGACCTATATAATTTTTCAAAACCCAAAGCATTTAATAAGCCTTTTACATAAAAGTTCATTTTCATTGCGATCGCGAATTTTGAAAGCCCTTTCTCTGTCGGCGTTGGCTATTTGATGTCTTGAAATCTGGGGCTCGTTGACTGAAAAGGTTTTCAATTCTTTGTTTTCTGAGATTTTAACCTTGCGCGAAATATTCTTTTATGTAAAACCTTAAACTTTTTTTACAATTCAAAAAATATTCCCTTTGCTTGATTTTCATTGGTACCTACTTTGCTTTTAAACTCGAGACTTACATTATTCTTATTTTTTTTTAGTATAGTTATTTAACCACCAGTGACTTTCATATTTGTAGATTGTAATATATGTGGGTAAAATATAGAAGTATAGGTATCATGAAAACCGCATGTTTTTTACTTAGTTCTACTAAATAAAAAATCAAGAGTCGCCGTCGAGGGAAAACGCTTTCTGTAAAAAATGCAAGCTTTTCCCTGAAGTGGCATCGTACCTAAGAGCGCATCGTAGCCGCGTGCAGTGTGGAGTGTTACTACAGCATACTACGCGCGTGGGCGGCTCACGGGGCGCCGGCTCGCGGCTCACGGCACTCACTGTCCGCACTGTTTGTTTACGTCGCACAGGGCGCTCGGTGTATGCAGTTTTCCGCGAGTGGTTGCGAGCGCTCGGCCGCGCTACGATCGTCGCGTGCACAGCGCTCGGCGCGCAACAGATACTATGCTCGCTCTCCCGCGGCCGCCGCGGCGCGCGCCTCGCCCCGCCCCCCTCCATGACGTCACAGCTAGACCCCCGAATTCACCCCCTCACTCCCTCACTACATCTACAACTCATCTTACGACTCAAATTAAATGACTTGTGAATCGGGTCTCACAAGTTTTATGTCAAATGGAACCGCCGTATCCGGTACTCCAGCAGACCCAAATTAGTTTTACTATTATAGTTCTTGGTTGTTAAATAACTCTTTTACTCGGTCACTTTTTTATTCAACCTTTTGTCGCAAATATTGCTTTTTTACTACTTTTAATACACTGAAATGAAATATTATGTAAGTTATTCAGTAACTTGAACAATATTCTTTATAGTGAGTAACTTCTGTCAAAACAATAAAAACTCCACCACAGTCCCCCTACTTATTAAGAATTTTACGTAAAAGACAAAGTATGAAAACGGCAATGATCCAATTTTAACTGGTCTCGCTCGACAAAAAACCCCAGCTAAATCTGGTTAGCGAGGTCCGTCGGGGCAAACGAGCCAGGACACCCTGTAGCTGTATAAGGTTTACTTAACAAACAAATGTTCTGGGATCCAGACAATGCCAATTCGGTATTAGCAAGTGTATATCGTACAAAACGTATAATAAACCCTCCTTTGTCACACATTTAATCCACTTAAGGCTGAAGTTGCGAGTGACGCGTCCTGGCGTGTAGGGACTCGGGACGCAGGATCTTAATATAATTACATACCCCGAGCTGAGCCGGCGGAAGGCTCATGGCTCAGTTGCTAGCCCCACTGTTCAAGTGGATTGACAATTAACATCGAACTTCTTAAGCATTCTAGACCCTAACTTCCAACACTTGAATCTTAGTTGTAGGTAACAAGATAAAGTCAAGTTAGATTTATCTTAATCTCAAGCAGTTACGCTATTCAACTAGGCACTCAATTTTGGCAGATTGTCAGTACACACATTTTAAAATTAGGCCACGAAACAAGAACTTATTGTTATATTTGACATGAATAGTTGATGCATAAAACCTTATACAATCTAGGTTATATAACAGAAATAGAACAAAAATAACCTATTTGGCAAATAGTATTTGCTCTTAATATAATACGTGGGTACCTAATTATAACGTAAATTTGATATAACTTTGATATCCCGCACTAGAGGTATTATATTAATAACTAGTGGCCGCCCCGTGGGAATGATAAGTTTTACGACGGTAAAAAGTACCCTATATGTTATTCTGATGTATAACTTATATTCCTGTAAAGTTTCATCAAAATCCGTCCTGTAGTCACGTGAAAGAGTAACAAACATCCATACATCCATCCATACATCAATACACACAAACTTTCACGTTTATAATATTAGTAGGATCATTCATACGACTGTCGACGCTAAAGTAATTTTATGACATTAAATATTGATGAGTAGGTACTGGCATTTTATTTGCTATGTCAATACAATTGTACAGAAGCGAATTACGAGTATATCTAGTAATTTTATGTATAGGAATACAACCCGACTAATTTCGTTCGATTAGTAAATAAACAATCTTACAAATAACACCATTTTATACTATTATTTATTTATACGGATAAATATTGTTAGTTATAAAACAATGCTTTTATCTTTTCGTTACCTTTTTATAAAAATCGGTTATCTTTAATCGTTTGTTTTAATACATATAATATGAAATAATACCTGCATTATATATCTCAGACATAACATTGATATATTGTCTTTGGTTGATATGCTCGCTAGTTAATATACCAGTAATGGTGTAGTTGATTTGTAATCGCCCCGAGGTAACGATAACTGAAGCTTGCCCTCAGGTAATGCAGTCAGAACGCATTACTACCCTCTCTCCTTTTACAAGGCAATTAAATTATAGTGTACCATATAGGGTACACAGTTAAATATATAATTAATATCAACAGCAGTAGTAAATGTCAGTATGTAGGTACTATGATGTTATTTAAAGTTAAGTAAGACTGTTCCCAGAACTAGTATCGATTTTGAAGCTGAGAGGTCTTTGAAAAGAGGACCATTCTTTAAATTTATAAGTAAGTAAAAAACGTATTCTAGCGTTGTATCTTTAAAATATTTATTAACTTTAGATCACATAATTTAGTAACTCCCACATCAACACCGACTAAAACAAGTATAGCTAATGCGTCGACGAGCAACCTATTAAGCTTTCCGCACTTTGCATAAATGCAACAAATATAAATAATTTGACACATCGCCATTAAGCTAAAATAACGTTGGAAGTAGAGCAAGTAGCGCATTAATATTCTTGCTATGCAAGCGAAATAACAAAAGTTAAAACATAAAACAAAAGCAAATACCTCCGTATGTGCAGGCCGTTTGTTTTTGCTCCTTTAATAACTTAGTGCAGAGCGGAGTTTCATTATAACAGCCATACAACATAATGCTACTCCGTATGTACAATTAAAGCTTATTCATAATTCACATTCTTTTGCACGCAAATTTTTTATTTAAAAACGTCATCCGTTTGCCAAAGGCGTGCTAAAAAGTAGATTAGGTAACTGATTTTTTACACTTTTAAAATGATTAGTTTCCGCAAACCGTTCGGCCGATATGAATCCAATTTAATGGCACATCAGTTTCAGCCAGTGCGAGCGGGCGGCGGCAGCTGGATGCCCGGTTAATACAATAATCACCCGGCCCGGATCGATACCGGCTTACAAGCCTCGATTACCACATTATATCACCACTCAAATAGACCCCAATCAACAGTACACGCTGCATCACCCAGATTAAACCGACATCGAATTCAACACTCATTTAAACACAAAATTAATACCGATTGAAAAACATTTCCCAAGTGAAAAATGGTCGTCCAATTTAATTCTGTTTACGGCAACAACGGATGGTGATTGACATTGCATGAAATTCCAATTTTATTGCGTCGTAAAGAAAAACGAAACGGGAAAGATCAAAGAATTAACGCGGCTCTTTGTTAAAAAATAGCCTGTGAAGAGATGATTACAGAGAATCCAATAGGGTCATACAAAAACACTTTAAAAGATCTTGACTCTTTCTTGATGTAAAAATGACTCGAGTCCATTTCTTTGTAAGGTTTGTCCATTATAACAAGAAATGTAGGAGCGATAGTCCGTAGGGGCTGCTCCCAGTCGAAGCCACCAAATTAAACTGAACTAGATGAATGATCCGAGCTCGAGTTGCTAATCAATTTCCGTTTCTCCGGAAACGGAAACCAACTTCTATTGATGGAAAATGCAACTTTATTTCACTTTGCGTTCTCAATTCCTGGGTCCTTTGGCAGGCTTTTATATTCCCCAAAGAATTCCGTTCGTATTTTCGAAGGCACGATACTCTTTTTACTTTAGCTATTCATAGAAAACATTTTTCGATGAATAGCTAAAGTAGTTGATGTTTTTAAATTTTATACGTAAGCTTTTTGTATTTTTGTTTTTATTATATTTATGAATAAACTAGAGGAGTCCCGATGACCTTTGACATTTCGTGTTGATTCGCAACTGCTCAACAGCTGAAGCTGAACAAAGGTTTGCCCCAACAGAGACTACTTAACGATTAGATACTTCACACACTTACACTTTTTTACACTAATCTTGATGCTGTAATAATTACTGTTGTTTCGTTTTCCTGTTTTATAAACTCTTAACCCACGTTCGTGCTAGTTTATTTTCAATAGTCAAAGAACAATTACTGACATTTCTTATTGCTAAACATGAAAAAACTATTCACGTTCATAAATTGTCGTAAAAATGTGTAAAAATAAAATAAAAATTTACCATCATGTAGTGAGAGTTCTGTGTTATCCATTAGTGTTTATTCACTTGCTGCGAACCCGTCGCCCCGACTGAATAATTAAATGAGCGGGTAGCAGGTATCCGCCCAAACCGAGATCGCTTCTGGAAGAATTGATTATTAATAAGGTAAACAGTGACTCATCATTTATTATTGGTAACATTGTCATTTTTATATATTGGAAGATGAATTAGCAGCGAACTACTGGGTTGATTCTGTTTTCTGTAAACGGTTAAAGATTTTGTCGAATCCTAGAGAAACGAATCTTAATTAGCCGTTAATATTGGTATTTTTACGTATATAATCAAAATACTTCTTTGTCTTACGAACATATTCTATTACAAAATGTAAATAAAAAAACATAACTCGTATATTCACCTTTATTAGGTACTCTATTGTTGTTAACAAGAATTAAACTGGAATTATTGTATTGTATATTTTATCTCTACAAGTTACTTTTGTAACATGATAATAATGATTATTCCTTATCGATTTATAATGAAGATGGTTTATCATGGTTTGTTCGATTACGGATACCAGACCGAGCTGATCAAATCACTGTCTAATTACGTTTAATTGTGTTTTGTGCCTTGACCGACCTTCATTTATAAAACTATGTGTTTTTATATTCTGTTTTCCCGTAGATTTGAGACAAAAAGGTTATGTAAGTTTCGATAAATGAAATTTATATTGTGTATGAAAGTTTTTTATGAGTTATTTATTTTGATGTAGGTACAGTTTTATACAATACTAGTGACCGCTCGCGACTCCGTTCGCGTAGAAGTCAGTTTCCCTTAATTCTTTCATACATATAATTTTAGTATCTAGAACTGTTTTCGCAGCTCACGCAAGGGAAGCCCTCAAGGATGAATAATTTTCCCCGTTTTTTTTCATATTTACCTTTATTTCTTCGCTCCTTATAGTTGCATCGTGATGTTATATAGCCTAAAGCCTGCCTCGATAAATGGTCTATTCAACACAAAAAGTATTTTTAAATTCGAACCAGTAGTCCTGAGATTAGCGCGTTCAAACAAACAAACAAACAAACTCTTCAGCTGTATAATATTAGTATAGATTACTTAGAAAAACATACACGTTCATGGATATAAGGACAGTAAAAGTAAAAACATAATCAGAAGGTGTGCCTGAATACCCTATATTTGTGTTATAAAAGTGACAATATTGGAATATATACGAATATCTCACAATATCGACATGGATATATTTATTTGGAACCGGGAAAGTATAAACCATAAAAACCGCAAGTGAAACATAAAATCCTCGACATATGGAGTACAAAAATTATGGAATTCGTTAAAGTAGCGTTTCCTAAAAGCCTTTTGATGTTTATTTTGTGTATGTACTTACGTTTTATTTACTTCTTTGTTTATTCTTTTAGAACAATGTACACTGATTTATTTAAAAAGGGTGGTAATTAACACTATTCTTTTAAAAACTTGATTCAACTTTAAATTAGGTCAGGCACAATTTTGAAAAACCAACTATTAAAAAACTATAAAGTTTGAACTCCTATTTTTCTGCTATTGACACAATCTTACTTGTATAATTTCGTATTACGTTGTTTGTTCTTTATTTACAACTTATCTTATTATTTACGTCAAATTAAATTTAATTAGAATTATCACTAAATACTTGTTAATGTCCGCTTAATATTAGAAATTAATAAGGAAAGATAAAATAACTAAAAACAATAATTAATTGAGAAATATGATGCTATTTAAATTGTAGGTAGGTCTGTTCATCTGTGATGTTTAAATCCTACTAATATTATAAATGAGAAAGTTTGTGAGTATGTGAGTATGTATGGATGTTTGTTACTCTTTCAAGTAAAAACTACTGGATGGATTTGAATGAAACTTTGCAGTAATATAGGTTATACCTACATCAGAATAACACATAGGGTACTTTTTACCGCGGGAAAACTTCTCATTCCCACGGGAAACCGACTTCCACGCGAACGGAGTCGCGGGCGGCCACTATTGATAGATATAACGAGGAAATATGTATTTGTTGTTTTTAATAAGAAGATGTCATTGGTATATTTAGTTGCCGTTGTTGATCAGATGCTTCGTCGATTGCTTTTAACTCTTAGAAAACTGATCCAAAATACTGAAAAATCATTTCAGGTTTGTAGTTGTTCTACGAATAAAAACCGTCGCTATTTAACGTTTCATTAATCTGAAAAAAGCTGCGTGTTTCGCAAGATTAATTCGCATATGACGTATACAATTGGTTATTGTATCAGAAAATCATACAATTGAAATTAAGCCCGAAAATTTTGAAGTTGTATCAATGGGTCCGCTTTTCGAAATTAAGCAGACACTGAGCACTGAATCCAGGCGATAATTTATCAGTAGGCCATAAAGATATACATAAATAAAAACAAATAATTTTATAGATCACAACTTCCGAAAATATTTCTCCGGCCCTGTTTTGCCCTAGTGCGGGATTACATTCAAACTTTATTTTGTACCAGCAAACTCGCCATTTATTTTAAAAAAATACTTTTAAAAAAAGAACTTGGAACCAATTTACACACTTGAATACACGCAAGGAGTAAGTCCTTTATCGTTTTCCGGTAGAATCGTTTCTTTAAAGTTAACTTTTCGTAACGTGGATAAGAAATGCAGCCCAACTAACATTGTTGTGTCGATGTTGTCTTTTGGAGCGAAAAATTGAAGAATTGGCACTTAGAAAAGTTGATTGAAACCTAGTTAGTGAAACTATTTTATGCTAGAGTTATAAAAATAGTAATAAAAAGTATCAAAAGCCACCTGAATGATGAGAATTATATAATTTGAATCAGTTGGTATAATGAATAATACGCATGGATGCGCTTCAGTATTGATTGGTGAAATAATATCTCAATATGTCCTAAAACTGTACAAATTATAAAAATCTTTTATTTTCGTGATAGCAATGTGGCCAGATACAAAAATATATGCAGTTAAATTTTATTAAAACTCAGCTTCGGCATATTTTGCGTTAAAAAAGTATAAATTGTTGATTTAACGAAAGATTTAAAAAAGATTGAACTTTAACATTTAGTTCATCAGCAGTTTAATTCTTAGCTCTAATCTTGAACTGTACAACAAATAGTCAAATAGTAGATTTGCATCTCAATTGAAGTGTCATAGAAGCTGTTATGTTATTAAGCCCGTGCTTCACCTAGTTAGGCCGTCGCACATTGGGTCACAGTGTAATTAATCTCAGTACAATCTTGCCACTGCGTATAACGGACACATTCACATCGTGGTACTCTGTGGCCGAGGGGCGATGAGCAGTGAAATGGAGCATTAGAAGCATGTGTGACACCTCGTAATCACCGACCCTCAGGTGTTAGATACATACCTACATTCGCACATTAAGGTATATGACTATTTCTAAATGTGTAAAGAAAAATTGAAACTGTTTGAACCTTTTTGTCTACGACTCCCTTCTTAATGCCATAACGGATTTTGATACGGTTTTTAATGTCATTTTGGATGAATTACAAATAAAACATAGGAAAAAGTATGTATATTAATATCTATAATATTATCAATAAGTTGTATGGTCCACCATAATTACCTATATCTAAGCTAAGTCATTAATAAACTTAATATTTAATCTTATGCCATAATAGATTAAGTTAATAGCGGTTAAGGGTTTATGTCGCTGGATGAATTGTATTCGCAAGCTTTTAAGATTTCCTGTCTCATCATTTGGACAAAACATGCATGACGAGAGTTAATTCAATAAATATACATATACTCAGACATAAATTGCTGAGTCAACAAAAATGATTACTGATTGTCTGTTTGCCTACGATAGTAAGATCATAAACTTCGTAATTATATCTGAGATAGTTCTATTTAACTATTATTTGTTACAAGACACAAAATAATTACTCTTGACTAAATTAATAGTCAAGAGTAAAAAAACCTTAGAAAATGGTCAACATTGCTACAAAAACATTCTTTATTGTTATGTTTTTTAGTTACCTATACCTTATCCAAAGCAAAAACCAGCGAAGTCGTAAAAAACTCAACAAAATACATACAAAAACATGATCACGAGACATAATAAATCTGTAACCCTATTTTCATACATATTGACATTAAGTGACTCCCAAAGTAAGTTCTGTTGCCAAAAATAGCGACGTTTCCCCCTTTTATCGGCTTATAATACTGAAACCTTCGAAAACATTCTCCGCTTCGCACACTCCCAGTAAATACATAGGTAATAGGTATTTACTGTACTCATAAAGAGCAATGAAAAAACACCTTTCAGAGCTTCGTAATGTACTCTACCTGAACACCACTTAGCCTCAGATAGAATCTTTTTTGCAATTATTCCTTTTACGTCGCTCATAAACCTTAATGTTTTGGTTGTGTGCGAATATAAGATGCGAAATACATTGGCACAGAAAACCTACAGTTTTTGCACAGAATACAGTGTTTCTACGAATTGTAACAATATGCAAAGAACTAAGGATTTAAATCTAAAACCCGGTAAAAAGAAACTGTCACTTAAAGAGTGAGATGTAAGTCTTTTATAGAGTAGGTTATAAAAAAACATTCCACCGAAACAGAGAGATTAATGCGTCTATAAAATAATTAGATAGCATAAAATATATAGGGTGTGGTAGTATAACTGAAATAAAATTAACGTTATTAGTTCAAATATTATAAAGAGGTAAAGCAGCATTTATAATTATAATTTATTTAATAAAATAAAAACAAAGTTTGTTATCCAGAATAACGAACGTTATAATAAATGTACATGCCCAGTAACAATTTTCTAAGTTTTGTGCTCAACAGCTGGATAGGGTTTTTTTATAATTCTTCAAAAGTGTATTGCGTTCCTCAAGTTGTTGTTTAAATGATTGTTTAAATTGTTTCCAGCAACTCTTCTGCTTTACACAATTTTGTATGGTTAATAAACATTCTTTGAAAAAATCTAATACAGCTTTAATAAATAAAATAAGCATAATGGATGTTGTTCGCAATTGGATTTTACGAGAAGCACTTAGTAATTTCAATAAAATTGTAGGTACACCCGATTTCTGAAAAGAATGAACTTCATAATTCAACATGTTTTTTGAGTGTTTTGGACGATAAATTAACAAAAACCGTCATTGTAGAGTAATAATATATATTTTATGACTAGTGTCAAATTTAGGTAACTATAATTGATATCAATATACATATAATTTCAGAATTAAATAGATTATTAATTTCGCAATCTTTAAAAGTTTCTTGATTGTTTTCTACACAATATTAGTTATTGAAATTTTCCATACGTGTAAGCAATAAATTAATAATAGCTACCGGTACTATAAAACTCGATATCATACGAAGCGAACCGTTCCATTTTAATTGGCTGAGATCGATTTTACATATGAATAACAAACATCACCAATGTCAGATCGGAGTAATGACTCCTCCAGTGTACGGAGGAACTTTAACAATTAATAGTAGTCGAAGGCTATAGTAATTAGCACAACTGTTATCACTCACTTGTTTCAAAGTTATTATACGTTACGTTTACTATACATGTATAACAAAAATAGTGGACATTTGTAAGTGAAATTGGGTATGTTGTGCTACGGTCGCTACATTGCTACGCTTTTGTGTATCACCGTAGCATGACCGTAGCCATAAAAGCCATTCTTCATTATTGACAACCATTTTCTTTTATCTCTTGAATCGTTTGTTTAAAAATAGTTTTACTAAGCCAAAGGATTTCCGATCCGTAATTGATCTCTTACATAATGATCACCCAGGGTCATTATTTGATTCATTTTCGTTTCCTTTGAACACCTGACGAAGAAATCAGCTCGATAACCATTGCCACTTATTTTATTTAGGTAATTTATACAGACAATAACTACAATGTCAAAGTCAGAGACAAATATTTTGGAAACTTTTTTTTTCAGGTGTCGGCAGTGTTTAAATGTTCTCCTTTACCACGATTATGAAGAGACTTTTATCGTGATATCCCGTGAACAGTGTTGTGAATATCAAAAACCATGATAATCTTAAAAAAATAGACGTCTCCTTTTTATTGTGTAGTATTTATTATGGCAACAGCACCGTTGCGGTTATTGCTTCAGTTTGTAATTACTAACAATTTCTTCTCGCAGTTTTGTTAAGTAGATTTCAGCTCATTTACCTTAGACTTGTTAAATATCAACTTGATATAATTAGGTACATATGATTTAATTCCATTTCCAATAAACATAATCACACAAAAGTAGTTAAACGTGGTTAATTTAAAGTTATTACGGCCACAACACTAAATCACGTTAGTGAAGGTTTAATAACAGAATACGGCGTATAATAAAATTAATTTAACGCTGCGAATATATTAGCTTTGGTGTTTAAAACAACCATTAAATGTAGAGCAGGTAAAATTTGTATTTACTTTGTTGAGTTTTTAATTAGCAAAATGAAATTCAGAATTTTTGTGAGACTGTTAAAAAGCGCCAACTATACGATTAACGCAATTACAAGTGACCAAACCGAGGTGTCTACAGTTGTAATTTTTGCCTAAGTACTAACATTATAACAAAATGTTGAATTTTGACGAACTAATATATTTTTTCTGTATGTATTTGAGCCACGAATGATAGTTACAGTAAATACCAACAAACAGACTTTGTTTATTTTATGTCGAGAGATTAAGCCCGTAGAACAGGGCAACTTTAGCAAAAGCAATGCATTACTCATTTGCATTACATGCGTCTGTAAATAATTATATTTTTTATAACTACCAACCCCAAATATAAACTTAAAAAAGATAAAATAAAATATCTGAAGATTATATTTGAATTCAAATCCAGCTTCTGAGGTTTCCAAACTAACTCAATATATTCAATAGATAGATATATTCAATATATAAAATAGATTCAATACATTCGCTTTTCACTACGCCTGAAGCCATTGGATTTATTGCTTGCATTTGACTATTCACAGTATTCATCCTGCAACGTTCCTATACAAACTCCTTCGAAGGGAACTTATCCCGCTCACGAATACGCCAATTCAAAGGCGACACAAATATTATTTATCACCCAATAAATAACATAGAATGTCTAAAACTACACATTTGTTAGATAGAACTTAGCATTCAGTTGTCACGAGTGAGTCTCGTGAATATATTTTGGTTTTCAGAAGTTTGGTTATGAGGAATGTTTGGTGCCATTGTTCTATGCAAGGCAGTCGTATTTAGTTTTTTTTATTGTCTGTTCATATTAAACCTAGGTACTTTAATAAAGTAAAAACATTAAGAAGAATACCAATTGCCCAATTAGTATGAAAAAAGTAACGTTCAATCAATGATGAATGACAGTTGTCGAGCCCAAGTAGTTTAACAAAAAATGATGTTATTATTTCATTTTTTGTTTCTTCGTTCGTTATTTGCTATAAAGCCATCAAAAAGGTACCACAGCTAAGAAAGTTGGGATCTTTCCGATTTTTCAATTTTTAATTTACACATTAGTCATATATATGTAGGTATTTGATTTTAAAAGTAACAATAGTGTAATACCTAAGTGCATTACACATAAAACATTGGAAAAAATTTCCCCCACTAATGCAAATATCTACTGTACTAAACAATAAGTTCTATATTAAAGCAGTTGCAAACTTGTAAAGGTCATTTAAGTTTTAAAATTTAGTCTTACCCTAAAATGTACCAACGACCGAGGAACGCCTAATCCAACAATGATTTTGCACACAACAGCATTAACTGTACATAATAGCAGAAGTAAACAAATTACGTCATTATGAATGCATAGCTTCTTAAATCGCAATCTGGACAGCAAATTATTTTAAACCGCTTCATTTGTGATTCGGCGCGGAAAGCAAAGTTGTCACCAAAATAAACAATTTCCCCGACACAATGGCGGCGCTTCCGGTTTGGTTTAATCTTATCAACGGACTGCGGAATTAAAATTTCAGTAAACATTGTTATTACTTACTGTTATAAATGATAATAAGGTAGGTTCTCTGCAAATAGATACAATTTAAAATATACTAAGCATCTTATTACTCACTCGAGGACCAATAATTAATCTATGGAACTCATATAATTGCTTATTCTGAATCAAAATGCCAATAACATAGTTTTTTAGATCTTCTTTAAAATACGGTTACCGAAATTAAGTAGCTAGATGTTGTGAAAGACTCCTCATTCAAATACATTCCTGATTTGAGTTGGTGATAATAAAAGTTACAAAAGGTTAAATATGAATTTCTGAATGACAATTTTAAATTCCTTTTTTAAGTAGAGTCCGAAAAACAAATTATTTTGTGTCCCCAGATACTTACTGTTGGATTTTCTTCGGAACTAAGTAGAATTCTGAATCCATATTACCATAAAAAGTAATACGGAAAAGAATGGATGCTGAAAAAAGCTGAATATTCTTGGAAAGTGAAAAGTATAAATATCCGCACCCAGTTTATTAAGGTCGGGCTTTCAGGCTACAAAAGATTTTCTTTTATCAGTGTAAAGAGATAGCTAACCTACTACGTATCTAGTATATCCTACTCAATTGATTTCAACTCGCGCTTTTCTCTTTATTTTTACTAGGGTTTCAAATGTCAAGACTTGTTGCCAATTGAACCATATCCATTCCAACCAGATTTACTTAAAAAGGTGGGCTGAGGAAGGGGTGGTGGGGAAACCCCTCTCCTAGGCCCAGGGCGGATTCGGCGGCGCGCCACTGTCCCCGCAGTGGCGCGTCGGCGACTCCAGCCGGCGAGGTCCCAGGTCGGCAGAGGGCCGAAGACCCTGGGGTGGTTCCCAGGCTGCCGACACAGGGCTAGGTCGGCAGCTAATTAAGGGAACAAGAGGGGGTAGGCGCGCCGCGGTTGTTCCAGCGCGCCTCCAAACTTGAGGGGGCTGCCTCGGTGGCCAGCCGTCGGTGGGTTCGTGGCGAGCAGGCCTTAACAGGATATTCCCGCGATCTCACCATTATACGACGGCCAGAAGGACAACTCCAGGTTTTTAGTCGGTGCGAGCCCGACATAACCCGCCTCCTTTCCCTGGAGGGGGCGGGTATGCGTAGGCATTTTCCTGGACTAACAAAAAAAAAAAAAAAAGATTTACTTAAAAACACGCTTTCGCAAAATAATAGTACAGAATGTTAACATAAAGAACTTATTGATAGCGTAACGTATTGCCTTCTCCAAACGAGCTTAAAAGTTTCCAAACCTCACATTCAATTTAAATTGAACGAACATATTATAAGGACATATTGGTATTTTTCTCGATAGGAACTTAACACTTAACCTTTTTTTAAGTGAATAATATTAATAAACTTGACTGTACATACAAAAAGTCGTTACTTCCACAATACGAAAGATAACAATAGAAGGAGAGTTCTTGTTTTGATGTTCGACTGGTTTTTTTTTTATTAAAGCTTTTCCTCGTGAACCTGATAAGACTGATATATTTTATACTAGCTTTTGCCCACGGCTTCGCACCTTTCCCCATACTATAAGGTAAATTGAAATCTTTCCCGATTCACACGTTTCGCCAACTTTTGTTATACAACGCCTCTCCTCCTTGCAGCGTTAAGTTTTGCACATCATGCGGCGCGGGTAAATTTTTTATCGGTGTTATTTTAAAATTCTAATATCTTCTAAGATATTCATTGAAATTAAGTGATGTCAAAGACAAATTTGTTTACAATTAAATACTCTTAATTAACAACACATAAGGTAAAAGCACCTAATTCCGCGGTATTTTTGCAACATTAAGAAAGATACAGTGATATTAGGGATAAGAAATGCGGTTTAGGGTAATAATATAACTTTATAAGATGAACGATCTAATATACTTAAACAACTAATATACTTAGTCAAACGTAAAAATCCTAACTCCGCGGTAGTTAGGCACCTAATTCCGAGGTATGAATTTGTAGAGAAAGCCCGTTTAATAGTAGTACTTATGCAGCAAATTATGCTTATTATGATGGAATATTTACGAGACTTACTCTGTTTATTGATTCTATGGAATAAAACATGTGTAGTAGATAAGTTATAGTCGAAACAAAATTTATGAATAGATTTTTTAGCCAATAGTTTTTACATTGATTTGAACCCTCTAAAGTTGATATACTCGTAAATAGCAGCCTGAAAGTTAAAGAAACCTTGCAAATTTTATGCATTCTGTTGGGTATCCAGGATACCGTATCCTTACATTGGAAAAGTAGCACGGCATTACGTTCCGATTTATTTTCCATATAACTTAATTCCGTGGTTTATACCTCGGAATTACGGCCCTACCCGAAAATTAATATTTCTAAATCCGAGTAATACATGTCTTTTAATTTTTATAAATCAATGTTTTTATTTTATTTGAAATAAACAAATGAATTATAATTGATAGTTCTGAAAAGATATTGTTACTAGAACATAGCATTAAAACGATTACAATATTGGTTACGTTTTGGAATAAATCATCGAATTTTACTCTTGTCTTATATTTTGATTCCTATTTAATATGTGAAATATATTCAAAACACTAACACGGAATTGGATTTTCTAACCCAATGTTAACCGATTCTTTCAATTTTATTGCCAAAATAAAGTTAAGCTGTTAAGAATCACGTGAAAAATCAAGATGAAATGAACACCATGATTTCCTTATTCCGAGGTATACCGCGGGATAAGGAATCGGTACAAAAAATGGACGGTAATGCCGATGTATTTTCAACACAAAATTTCTTAAAAAGTAAGCTATAAATGCATGTTATTTAAACAAAAACTTAAAGATTAAACGTTGTGCTATTGAATTAATATTTAAAAACCGATCTTACCTGTTACAACTATAATGATAATCACTATTCTTGTAAATTGATGGTTACGGAGAAATGGCACGAAAATGTATGGCACATCCTTTAACCTCGTTCGCCACAGCTTAATTGTTTTATATTTATTATGTTTTACGCTTTTATAAAAATATTAGCACTAAAATATGTTCTTAATTTAGTTATCTTTGCGCTGAAGAACTATAACATCTAAATATATGACGGAAACTATAAAAAATCTTAGTTTTTCTATTTACCGCAGGTTTGGGTTCCGTTTTTAGAACCCCACGGAGATAGGTGCTTTTACCTTATATTGGGATAAAGATTAATATTATTGCGTTGATAGAACTCTTAACAAATAATGCATTAATTTCGACGAAATTTGGTTACCATAAAAACGGTTCTAGTTTTCATACATTTATTTTTGGTATTTTGAACCGTTTTCGCAGCGCACGCAATGGAAGCCCTCAAAGATGATTAATTTTCCCCGTTTTTTTTACATTTTCCATTATTTTTTCGCTCCTTATAGTTGCAGCGTGATGTTATATAAAGCCTAAAGCCTTCCTCGATAAATGGTCTACTCAACACAAAAATAATTTTTCAATTCGAACCAGTAGTTCTTGAGATTAGCGCGTTCAAACAAACAAACAAACGAACAAACAAACTCTTTAGCTTTATAATATTAGTATAGATTTACTTATATTTTTATTAACACTAAAACAGACTTTTACATTTAATAGAGTAAATAGCATGCTTTTTACTCTATTAAATGTAAAAGTCTGTTTTGGAATGGAAACAGGAACGCGGGTCTCCGAGCATTGCGCGACTGGGAAATAAATTATCAAGAGGAAAAAGTGGTGAAAGTTTTCATGCGTTGATTACTTCAAGAACTTAAATTATGTTTAATTAATTATTAAAATTTAAGTTTAACATCTACTTAAATAAATAATATAAAATCAAAATGTATGGAATGATGTCAATATATCAAAACTACTTAAGAAAAGAAGAGAAATAATTTTTTTTTTACTTTAAAATTAATTTCAACAATTAAATAAACAGAAATAGTTTCCAACAGCCGTCACAGATAGACAATACGGTTACGATTAAAAATAGTTCTCAGAATATTCAAATTTCTATTTATATTTGAATCACTATTGTAATCAAAGTATGTGTTTCCAGTTTTAAACTTTTTTGCATAAGAATTTAAATTTGAAGTTTGTTCGATTGTCGTGTTGGTTCTCCTAATTTTCTTTGTTTTTACGACAAAACGTTTGTTGCATTGGGTTGGCACATGTCTGTTTGACCGTTTTTTAATTTAATGTATTGCCTTTATACTAGATCACTTCATTTAAATATAATTTTATTCAATTTTCGTAAAAGAGTTGCAGACGTTCATAACAAAATTTTACAAAAAAATCTACTAACTATTGTGTACACTGTTACTTTTCTTTAATAATAAAATTGAGAAAATTGGGTTTACTTCATTTATTAGTGGTTTTAAAATAACATAACTCTATCTGTGACATAAACCATGACTAGAAAGTACCGAATACACTGGCTTCAATTATTTAGGTCGGCACGTGGGCGAATCTTTATGGTTTGTTATTGTTTTTATTATCAACTGCCCTATTAATTTATTTTTGCTGATTGGAGACATTGTTATTGCTTTACGTAATGTTTCCCTTACTTTTGATCTCGTAGGAATAGTTTTACGACTATTGATCCAAAAACAAAAGGGATAAATAAATGGATATTAGTTTTTTGCTGAGCTTGTTTATTATTTTTATGAAGGCAGTTTTCCGTAAGAAGAATATAAAGACGGGTTTATTACTCTTACTTTATTAACTCTAAATTGTTGTTAAATTGTATGAACGGCTCTGCAGACTAGACTAATCTAGCTTGCATCTTGATTCGATACAAGATACTCATTTTTAATTAATCTATCTCGACGTCCTAAATTATATTCATGAATAAAGCTTACAACTTGTATTGTTTTTTTAATAGTATTGATCCATCTTAAACAGAATACCTACTTGTAAGTAGGTAGGTATATAAAAAACTCCAGACTAACTCACCAACTATGAGACCCTAAACCAAGCGTAAGCTTGTACTCTAGGTGCCACACACGGACTAGGAGAGAACCTAGTTACACTCAGACACGAGCCAATTACGAAATTTCATTTTACTAAATTAGCTCGACCCCGGAATCGTACCCAGAACCTTTCGCTTAATTGTCCGCACATTAGCCGCTGCGCCACAGAGGCAGTCATTATCTGCATTTTCGCTCACATATTATTCTAAGCTTTTATTAATATGTAAGCAAGCTATAGGGAGTGATAAGGCTTGGCGGGATGCGGGGACACTCACCGTCAATATTTGCTAAGTCCGCGGCTTTTAATTAATTGAACCCCCTGTAGGTATGTGCTGATAGATATTTTATATCACACTCACTCATATCAACTCACTCACCTGTAAAGAAGAAAAGAGTGGGACAGATAATGCAACTAACATCTCTTTCCTTTTCTATGTTCAAAGTACACATACAGCGAGGAGTAAATGTTACAACAGTAGATTTTACACGTTGACATAAGGTGTGTAATTAAGATCGTAGCTCTTTAATTATACCTTATTGTTATACAAGGGAACAGCATTATACTTTTGTTTGCAATTTCCATTATAAAGTAAACCTCCCCACAAAGGAAGTACCTAAGTAACTCTTTATTTAATGTTACTTCTTTGTTAAAATAGGCCGTTTTATAACAGTTATTGATACAAATACGTAAAAAATCCAATTTATCCTAATCCTATAACAGCCAATATATAAAGGGTAAGTTATCAACTTAATGGTTGCTAATGCACAATGGCATAATAATAATCGCATCAGCCTTTCGATCAGCTTACATAGATTACAAAGCTCTTTGAGTAAACACGATAACGTACCAACATGGTGTCTGTCATTATTGCTGTATTAGATATATGTTATAACAGCGATTACGTCCTTTAATAACATAGCACGAATATGAGAAGTATGCCCACTTGATTAATATTCGTTGTTAGGCGACGATTCTTTATATTTTAATAGAGATTTATGAGGAAATGGAAAGGCTTTTGAATAGCAGGAAGGAAAAAACTATGATTATGGCTCTCCATTCCAACACTGTTCGGTGCTGCGTACCATTCTCATGGTGAAACTGAATACAGCTAAGAGAGGAAACTGCAGATGGGACTAATAATAGAATTGCAAAATTAACAAACCTGTAACTTCTTATTTCGAATTTTCCTTATAATAAAAAATGATATGAAAGTGATATGAAATAACACGAACATAAATTATACATTCAAAGGACGGATACATAAGATAAAATATTTTTTAATATCCTCTTCGAAAAATAATCTTGCTTGGTGGCACTCTTCGGGTGAATTTGGATTTACGGAATTTTCCAAAAGCGGTCCTTATATCCTCTGTCTTAGGTGCTTCTAACTTTCAATTATTTTTAATAAATAATAGTATAAACATACTAAGAAAAAAATATTTCAATATGTAATGTATAATGTAGAACAATGATATTCGACGAAAAATGCGAGCAATTAGCAAGTTTAAGTGGTAGCGGGCAATGGACATTGCAAGCAATAAAAAACCTCTCAAGTTAATTGAAACAGATAATCTCTGGGTCCACACACCGTCAGACCAGCAGGAAAGGTCCACACAGAACAAAAACATTTGACGTATAACTACGCAGTAAACTGTTTGTATTGATTCGTTAGTGGTTTTCGACCCGAAGCGTATTTTTCGCAAAAAACGCAAATTAAATTCACCCATATTTTAAATTCACACAAAAAATAACGTACTTATTAAATAACATTTCTTTACACAGTATACTCACAGTATACTACACGTGGGACTCTTACTACTTATAGTGCTTAAAATTGTAAAGGTTCAATAATATCTGCATTTTTATTGTAATAAAATTTCCTTAGAATATCATTTTTTAATATAAAGTGAACCCTTCTGTATGTAAATATGATACCGTGAATCTTCATCGATATTCCACCGCTGCGCTCTCAGATTTCTAACCTTAAGTATTTTCGTCTGGCTGGAGTGCCGACCCCACTGAACGAGAGTGACTAAAAGCTTGTATGACGTCACAGGTAGATAATGTACCGATTGGTACTTGGTGGTAATGTAAACAAAACTTAATTATAAGGCGAGGTGTGCGCCATAGAGAGCCCGGTTTAAAAGTCCATTAGGGAATGTAGCTTTGGCGAGAAAATGACAAAGGTCAGTGTACAACTACATACGTTACATGACTGAGCGAGTGTGATGTGCTCATAAATTAAAAAAGTTATAAATAAATTGAGTTTTTTATTGCATTCATAATTAATGCGTAATTCTTATACAAACAGACTTGATTTTAAGACTAAAATTGAAAATACTACTTATATTTATCTACAATAACATAAAAAGGTTTACAATTGAACGAACTAAGAAGTCTTTAATTATGCAAATTATTAAATCCCGTCCACTAATACGGATCAACAAACGTTGCAAAAGTTCACATTGTTTCGTAGATAAATCCGACCGACAACTTCTGTGTTCGACCTTTCACAGGATTGCGGACAATCCGGTTACCATAAGTCTCTTTTTATAATCTATCGGTAAAAGGTTTTTGGATAGACAAACAGTGTTACTTTTACCGCAATAAATTATAAATAAACATTGTTGTTGTCGTTCTATCAATACAGGGCGTATTCTTGAGACGAGAAAAATCTTTAAGAGTTGTTTTTAAACTGTGGTTGTGAACCGAGTTTTTATATAATAAGGGTACTACGTCAATCATGAGAAAATTACCATGGTTCATATTAGAGATGTTAGGGGGCTCCGTAGCCGTAACCGAAATTATCGGATATCCGATATAAAAGTTTCGGATAGTATCGGAGCCTATTTGAATCAAGTCTTGACAAGTGCCGCGCGGTGGGTGACAAAGGAATTTTGATGACAAAGAAATTAAAATTCCTTCAAAATCTAATATCCGTAACCGAAATTATCCGAAACAACGGATAATACGAAATCATTTCATATTCGTATCCGTATCCTTATCCGGTATAATAATAATTCCAATATCCGTATCCAATCCGTATTCGAAATTTTATATCCATTACATCCCTGGTTCATATGAATTCACACTCCACCACAGTAAGCTCTTTATAATTTCGGCTCTAGATTCAATTATCTAGTAAGACGTGTATCTGTATATGCCTCTATCATAATATTTATTTTAGAATTTAAATCACCATTTAACTACCTACCAGAAAATGCAATATATCAGAAGAAGAACTTGTGACGTCACTTACCCTTTAAAGGATCCCATATAGCTACACAAAGTGTTTGTTTGGTGTACCTTAGGGCCTAAACCAATGAACCGATTTAATCAATCTGCTTTGTAAGTACTTGGATGGAACTTCACACTAAACATTTATTCTAAGAAGAGACTATTGAAGTATGTAAACATTTTTTCTTATTAGATACTGAGTTAAAGAATACCTATTAGTCTTAAAACAGGTGAAATAACTTATTTCCCTTAATAGTTAGGTATTTATACAAAAAGGACCAATACATGTAACGTCTTCTCATTTTTATACTATGAACTCGAAAATTGAAACACCCAACAATTTTCATCCTCTGCCAAAAAAATATGGAGTAAAATCAAAGTATAGATAGTAAAATAATTAATGACAGTGAACATACTAGCCATACCTCAATAATTTTATAATATTTGAATACAGCAGAACTATACATAAACTAAAAACCAATAAAACATTTTCCACATTTTTGATTGCAGCTATCTGTTGCGGTTGCATAGTTGGCCAACGATTGGCCTATATTCTGAAGCTGTGGGACTCCAAGCTGCCTTATATTGCTGTTATCGACTTTCCAATGCCTGTGGACCTATGTACTGTAGGGTACCTGTAATTGACAACTGTCCTCTATACTCTGGAAAATAGGACAATATTGTATTTGTGCTGCATCGGTGAATTTTATTGATCTTATGCTGTTTGTAGGAAAGCTTGGCAGTCTATGATTTCAAATTTTCAAACGTTTGGATTTGGAACACTGTTACCCGCTTTATATTGTTTAATTTAGGTAATATACAAAACCTTCAGACTTCTTGCACACTAGAATTTGCATAGTAAATAAGAAATAGTATACAACTTCTTCATAATTTACTCAAATTGTAAAGAAAACTTCTCTAACTTTTACCACAAACTTTGATATACATTCAAAATGAGGGGAAAGTTAAGTATTGTGAATAGCCGCTCCTTTTCGAGCGAAAGTACGGATTTTCGTTCGTGGCGACATCTGGCGGTCCATTTTGCACAAAAAGCATATTTTAACACGATTTCCCTCTTAATGTGTAATTTTGTTTTGCTATCGACTAACGACCTTATTCATAAACATTTTAAAATCTACATAGTCAAATATTGTTTTGGATTTATTATTAACTTGAATAATCTTATAAGATTTTTTCAATTATATGAATGTAAAAAAAACGCGTTGTAAGATACAGGGGTAAGAATTTATTTATGAAAATACTGAGTAACTAGTAGGAAATCAAGTATTTCTAGGTTAGAAATCATCCTAAACTATGTTTAGCACACAAATCACCTTATAGATTCCGCATAAGGGCGATGATCTGTTTCCACCACTATGCATCTAAAATCATAGTGGAAGCCACGCCTACATTTTTTGATTTAGTCATGACCAACCGTCACACACTTTCGTATCCGTTTCACTCTATATTTGTGACAGCGGAAATTTGTTTTTGTGGAGTTCAACTTACGTTGGTTCTATTATTTTAAATAAACAAAGTACCTACCTATTGTTAGCGGTAAAACAAAAATAATCGGTAACTGGACATCCCTAGCATTCGATGGACATCACTGGTTGGCGTCACTGCCGTTGGGCGCGGATTTTGGATTGAATCTAATGGCGGCTACCTGTTGTATTTTCTATTTATTCATGTTAATTTAAACAGATGTTTAATCTAGAGCCCAATAAATATTGTTGTATTAATACTATATGTCTTTCTCTCACAACAAATATTAATTTAATTTTTAAAACGAAAACGAGATTAACCGAGTAACGATAGAGTTGGAAAGTTATATATCAACGAAAAATGAAAAAGAGGTTGCATAACTTCTTAAGAAAATTTTAAACTAGATTTACACCCGCAGCTTCGCAGGCGTTGGTGATGTCGTGTAGCGCCCTCATCAAATCTAACATCAGAATAACACAAAGGGTAGTTTTAACCGCGGGAAACTTCTCATTTCCACGAGAAACCGATCCCCACGCGAACAAAAAAAAATAAAAAAAGGAAACCATTCACGTTCCATACATCAGAAATTTAATATGTTATAATAGCTATAATACTTGTCCCACAATTGATATGGACAATATTTTCAATAGTAAGTTTTTTCGTCGGTCGGCACTTTTCTAATTTCGGCTCAAAATGAATAGTCTATTTATCGGTTAATTTTAGCGTGATAAAAAACGAATGCCTATCAACAACCAAAAGGTAAATCGGTCGATATTTTTATTAACCGATATTTTTAATTTATCGATAGATACTTTTATCGAATACTTAAATCACTATTTAATCACTATTTGACGGGTGCATCTAAGAACGTTTTTGAACTAGCCAATTAGAATGTCATACTTCCTCCCCCGCATCCTCATATTTTGGTGACCCTGATACGACGGAAATGTACAAATATGCGGAATCTATTAGGGGGTGATCTATGGTTCAGCATTATTATCAAATAGTTTGAGAATTTGGGAACATTATTAAACAAAACAATAAATTAACAAGATTTTTTATTTATCAAGTAATTGTTGGAATACTTTCATGAATAGACATTTCCTTTGCCTATAATTTAATTATTAATAGTGAAACAAGTGAGAAATAATTAATAAAAATAATTTTTAGCGACATTCATACTGGAATACAAACTGTAAAAATAAGATTACCGAAGTTAAACTACTTTTTTGAGGTGAAAAGATAAACCTACGCTAGCATCGCCTTATAAATCTGTGAAAGATATCAATATAACTGTGATATGTATAAATAATTATGTATATACATATAACAATTAGTAAACGTTAAGATTTGCGTATTTCATCTTCCCTAGCTTCCCAACCAATAATTTTGAACTAATCACACACAAGAATCTGCGAATAAGTCGTCGGATCTCTTATAATATTGTGAATATTTAACGCCAGTGACGCACGTCGCAGTCGGCAGGCATTAATATATAATCCTTTACAGAAATTGTTTGTAAAGGCATGTATCCACCCGTTCGCTTCAGTGACTGCTGAATATTCAATCACGCTAATTTCCAAAGGCTACGGTTTTCAGGCAATCTGTGGAATCAATACGCGAATCTGTGTTTACTTTTAACTTCATTATCCGTTGGCTGGAACTTTAGCAGTCAGACGGAGTGCTGTTGGATTTCTGTTAATTTTGGTTGGGATTTATACTATTGAGTAATAATTAATTTTAAATGTAAGTTGGTACATAAATTGGAATAAGTAGTATAAGCCTTTTTCTAAAATCCAGTGATGTGACTTATATAAGATACAAGTATTAGGAAGATACAAAATACGTGTTTTCATCTTGTATCTAAAATACTTTTTTAAAGGGTTTTGTATCTTATACTGGGTGTAAAAGAACTGCTTCCGAAAACAAAAACTGTGCATTGCTTATAAATGTGAAAGTTTTTGAGTATGTGAGTATGTTTGGATGTATGGATGATTGTTACTCTTTCACGTAAAAACTACTGGATGCATTTTGATGAAACTTTACAGTAATATAGGTTATACATCAGAATAACACATCTTTTACCGCGGGAAAACTTCTCTTTCCCACAGGAAACCGATATCCACGCGAACGGAGTCGCGGGCGGCCACTAGTTTATAAAATAAATGCGTTGAACAATTTTGTTAAATGAAGTAGGTACCAAAAGATAAAGAATATGTAAAAATCTTGTCCTGACTGAAACACAAAAAAAATATATCAGAAAAACAAAATTTGGAGGCTTTCGACGATAAAAAAAGTGTGTTATAAAAAAAGTCAAAGTTATACATGTTTTTAGAAAATTCTGATTTCTCTATTGCAAGTGGCGAAAACACGGGATCTACTGCCAGCGCTGCTTTAAAACACTGCAATTAAATACCTTAAAAATAAAGATATAAGCTTAAAAAGCTTAAATACTTACTGTAATACTTAATTTAAAAGTATTTTTTATTCCAAATACTTTGTAGGTACAGGATATTTTGTACATCACAGCTAAAGTCATATTCGTAATAATTTTATTCTATCTAAAAGTATAACTTATTTGTTTAAACTTCCTACTATGTTCGAATATAATAAAGCATTATCTATTTCTCGTAAACTGTACAATTATATTTGAACCTCAAAGTTCAATTTTATTTTAAGAATCGTCTTTCCGCTTGCAATGTTTACAAATACAAATCGGATTTTCCATAAATTCATTGCGTTGTACCGTCCTTCTCTCAGATTAAATATGACTTGCAATTCATATCTTGACTTTTTAAATGAATACGTAGAGCTGAGCTCTGTCCCTGGCGTTTTCAGCGCTGTAATCTTCGTGAAAAGATAATTATGTCAAACAAAGGCTTTGCAAAATGTGATGTGGAGCATTCTCGACAATGAAAATATGCACGTTATTCGTTATTTCGCTTTAAAAACTTTAAAAGAAGCTTTAGTATAAAAGCAAGATAAAATATCATCGTAGCTGGCATTTGTTTGCGTCTATCTTTTGAACGTCTTTTGTGAAAGTATTCGGGCATCCATACCATAATTCTAGCTTTTTGTTTCACAAAGATAAGTGAAGGTTGTGATGTTATGAGAACAAGCCGTTGATAGATTTGTTAAACAAACTTCGATTTTCCGGTTGAGCTCTAAGTTAAAATTCCATCATTCAAAGTCACCGACAACATGGAAATTATAATCGACAAGTAAATCTACTCTCTCTCTACTCTAAACGAGGTGGTTATGCTCAAGAGTAATTTTACGGGCTGAATGTAATTACCGACAACAAATAATCTTAAATTGATAACCTTTCGTTTTGATATGATTGAGAGAATAGTTTAAGTTCTGAAACTTTACAGACAATAACGTAAGTTGTTTACACGATATAAACGAGGACCTCCTTGAACCGAGATTCTTAGAAGGCATCAATAGACGACAACCCTTCTTATTACTTAGGGACCGTAGGATATCTCGACTATAAATATTGAAAAGAAACGCACATTTTATCGGATATTTATTGAAAAGTTTGCTCAGTGCATAGTAGTTCAAATTGAATTTAAAATCTTTAGTTGAACGAGTTCCAACAGAAGGTTTGAATGCACGCCAGCTATGTCCACTTTATTCACTTTTTGTATCGCAGTAATTTAAACGGTAAATACAGAGTATTCTCAGTCCTCTAACTAGGTACACTATTTCTAGGGACTATAATTTATATTACAGATCACTTTTTAACGTTTAATTACAAATTCAAATAACAAAACTTTCCTGATGTCTTTTGAATAATTGCAAAACTTTATGAATTAAACAAAAGAGATAAGTGAAAAGTTTAGGTTCACTTAGGTAAATGATCTTTAGGTTGGTATTTAGATGCTACAATACTGATATTATGTGTGATAAAATATGAACTGTTACTGTCAAGGGGCAAGGTTATCAGGTTTTATACAAAATAATTGCAACAAATAACAAATCAGACTTTCAAATCCCCAGTCTCTTCGAAACCGTCTCGCAGAATACTACAATAACACATTAATGTAAGTACTATTTTTTCATAATGCGAACCTTTGAAATATATTCAGTAGACTGTGTAAGTTAGGCAACCTAAAAAGCTGCGACTCAGTTCAACAAATAATGAAGAAATGGCTCTTTTATTGCGGTAATAAAACGTGTGTGCCTGATTTATTTCCTTCGAATAGGGTTTACCTTCACGAGCACCCACTCGGGCTTCTCATCGCGTCTATAAAATACTTGAACAGAGAGAAACAATTTCGGTGAACATTTAACTGATGTATAATTCGATGCACGTAGCAGAGACCGGGCCCGGTCGAGTCAAAGTTCGATTTGATCTCAAAACGAGACCGACTGAAATTGTTTCACTTTCCCAGAGATTTGAAACCTTTATCCGGGAAATAATCGAAAATAATCCCATTCGTTAGCACCAGACACGAATTTAATCCCCGAGGCTCGATGAAATTCTTTCTGTTTGTTTTACCTGGAAACCTGAATTACCGAAATGGAAAAAATATCTCCGGTAATCGCAGGGGAGAATAATAAAAGTGGGAATCAAAGTTTGAATAATGATGGACACGTTGCCAAGATTCGTCAGAGAACAAACTTTTTAAGTACAAATTGTAAAGTTTTGTCAGCGTCTGTCAGACACACGACAATAGATACTTTTTACAACGTCGTCGGTTGAGGACCACTCTTACAACAAGTCTTAACTTTCCAAACATTTATATGAAAGAGTTAAATAACTAGTTTAAGAAGGTTATCATGCCTAAAATTTACTTAATTCGAAATATCTGCTATAGAAATTTCCAAACTAATTCAATTTAAATGTATTTATCGTCTATGTTAATAATTGTATTTTTTTGTAAAATCATATACATAATTCGCTATATTCAAATACAAGTTTAATACAATCAAAAATAAGCTATCGTAACCACCGAACACCCACTGGATTTATCTTTATAAATTAACATTATGTTTGGGCGAAATTCTACGTTATTATAACTTGGAAGAATTCAAAGGTCCAAGCAATGCTATCCAAAACATATTTACTACCCCTAACTCTCTTTTTTGATGGCATTATTTTAATATCCTGTCTCCCCACAGCATGAGAGCCGCCCTCATCCTCCTCGTCCTGACCTGCGTGGTAGCAGCCTGCTACGGCGACCTGGTCTGCGGCACCAGCTACTGCAAGCAGCACCCTTGCGGCAACAAGATCGCCAAGACCAGCTGCTCCTCAGGGTCCGTGTACAAGGAGAACCACGCCGGCAAGTGCGCCTGCTGCCCTGCCTGTGTCACTCTGCTTTGTAAGTAGCACTTACAAATCTCACAACCTATTCTATAAAGTAAGCCTATACACAGGGTTATTTCTAATTAGCGCATCACTTCTTGTAGGCAGCTTTTCTACATCAATTTTCTAAGGGGGCGGTGAAGCCGGTTTAGTACTTCTTACAAAATACAGAGTTATAAATAACAGAGCGCGTTAATTTGTTTTTGTTTCTTTTGTTTTTGTGTTAATTATCAAGTTATGCAAAAAGTCGTAGAACAAATGTTATTAGGATTGATGTAGAGAAGCCGCCTGCAAGAGGTGATGCGCTAATTAAAAATAACCCTGTATAAACTCAAGTCCGTCCTTGGTAATGTAGCTCTTTAATGAGGAAGGAATATTTGAAATCGGTTTCGTGGTATCAGAGATTACCTCAAACATCCGAACTCACAAACTTTACATTTTTATAATATTAGTATAGGTACTGTAGACTACAGTCTGTAGTAGGAACTCGAGTAAATAAGCTGGTTGCGGCAACGGGGAACTGTTAAATACAGTCGGTGGTTGTCACAACCGCAGTAACTTGTATATGCTTAAATACACAGAACTACAAGTTCTGAAAGTTAAGATTTCTTGAAAAACTATCCAGATTCGTAAAATATCAACCGTAGCGTTATCGTAAAATATGGAGATGGATACCTTTGCATTAGTCGAGAGTTTTCTTTAGAATACAAAATTGCTTCGATATTAACTCATTAAAATTTTGTTTTTTAACATGTTTTATTCAAATAACTATCCAAGCAAGTTAAGTAGAGTTTAAAATGAAGAGTGACTATATAACAACAGTTGATAAATTTAAAAATGCCTCGCGAAAGTGTTATGATAAATCGTTAGCTACCTATAAATGTTGTCACAACAAGTATAATTTAAAAAGATTACTAAGAACAGGTCTTAAGATATCTCTAACCTGGGGTCAAATACTCAACCGAGATAAAGTAACTATAACGGTGTAAGTTCACGTTTAGTTCAAACAAAAAGAGTATCTCCTGTATACAAACAAATTAATAAATAATAACTGCCTGCAAGGGCGGATCCAACATTGGCGCCGGGGAGGTCACAGTGGTCAGTCACAATACATTATATTTAACAATTTTAATATGTGGTCCACGTGGGCCCTGGATACGCCCATGATTGCCTAAAGGTATACATCCCACTAGTTAACGTAGTTAACACACACATCTTTTGTATAGAATACTATGCTGGCTCAGTATTTGTAACCAATTACATCCTACTAATCCTACTAATATTATAAACGTGAACGTTTGTGGGTATGGATGTATGGATGGATGTATGGATGTTTGTTACTCTTTCACGTAAAAACTACTAGATGAATTTGGATGAAACTTTGCAGTAATATAGGTTATACATCAGAATAACACATAGGATACTTTTTACCGCGAGAAAACATCTCATTCCCACGGGAAACCGATTTCCACGTGAACGGAGTCGCGGGCGGCCACTAGTTATTTATAAACCGATATATATTAGATTATTTAAAATTGCAGCCGAGGGCGCCGCTTGCAAGAAGTACCACAAGGAGCTGGGAGAGACCCCGTCGGCAGTCTGCCGCGACGGACTCATCTGCGCCAAGGGAGTCTGCAGCCCTAAGAGGGTCTTGTAAACTGATGATCAATAAACACACTTGTATTTAACAACTGACTTTAAATATATATACAGGGCTATTTTTAATTAACGCATCACCTCTTGCAGGCGGCTTCCCTACATCAATCCCAATAACATTTGTTCTACTTTTTGTAGGGATAATAAAAGGCTAATAAAAATTAACCCTGTATATACAATAACATTTCGGATTTGTGTTTGATTTGAAGAGCAATTAGTTAATCCTAAAACGTCTTTGGATGTCTTCATGAGCAAAACTGACCACATTGCAAACTAAGTTTTATTGAACTTTATAAGTGCCTGTCGATTGTGCAAATGTAGAAAAAAACAAAACAATCAAGTAGACGTATCGCTACTGAAGTGCTAATGTAAAACCGGCAGCATCTGTTACTTTTATGCTACAGGCTATTTAATTGTCTCTGTTATGAAAATTCTAAGTACCATAATGTCTTCGGAGTACTCGATGAGCTAACAAGAAACCCTTCAGGGCAAGGCCGGACAAGCGCTCAATTCTAATATTTGTGTACATCGATAAAATTTCGGCTATTTTTATTAGACATTTTTATCATACAATGTTCACAAGACTCCTAATAGAAATACGAAAATATTAAATTTCTATCTACAAAATAAGTAGATAAGTGATCCTTAACAACATTGCTACTCTTCCTCTCACGTTTACCCTAAACGATATCACAATAACGATACCGAGATGTATATCGTCCCGATTACATAACCGCTGAAGATATTTGCGCCACAAATATGCATGAAAGTATGCCGTCGCTCCATATCAAAAGACGGGAGATAAATAAAGCCAGCGGAGCGGTATTAACGCGGCGGCACAGCCGACTGCATATCGTGGCACGGCACTAAGCCACTACAGTACAGGTGTGACTTGACATTACTCGCCCTCCGCAAATGCCACGGGTCGACTCCACAGATAACCGACATTAATATTTCTTAACCAAAACATCCCTCTCTATATTCTATCACAGATTGCACGAAGCTTCGCTCGTAAACACAATTGGCACTCAATAAGACGGTATTGACATGTTTGTATTTGTCATCAGTTTTACTGCTCGTCATGAACGGTGAAATTGTATCAGCAGTAAATCCTATACATTTTTTATCACCTCCTGGATCAATACTTATCTCAGTCGAACATCTTTTGAATCTATCTATCGTAAGTTTTTCCACTTACAAAAAATAAAACCCGGCTCGTAAAGTTTATACACTTTCGCAGAGATGTTTTATACGGAAATAAAAAGGGTTTTTGGCAGAAAAAGGTATGTTTGTAGGTTTCCACTGTAATATTGTAACCCGGAACGTATTATACTTAATGTGAAAGCTTTTCAATATTTCAACTAGTCTGTAATAAATCCTTCTCGGTTGTTCTTTAGGATTATTATATCGGTGGTACGGGTTCAGGGTAAATAGCAATTTACTTAAAACAGTTTCACTGTGTTCTATTTCCTTCTAGGCAGGATATGCAAAGTCAATACTGCCATTAAGACACATCTGAAGTCTGTACAGTTGACAACACTAGTGTCACTAATTCTGTGGGAGTCTAAGCGTTGGTTGGTAACCTTTTTATACTAGAAAGGTCAATTGGTGGTTCGAACGATAGATTATCATGGTCTGAAGCAGCTAACATGGATGAGATATACAATGGATAATAATATATGAAGTAAAACACTTTGCCTTATATGGCCTCTTTGAAAACAAATAAGTATTTTGGATTGGCCAATCATGCACATAGTAAGTCTTTTGTGAAACTAGTTAGTACGAGACGAATAAAATATGGATCCTTCTAGTAAAAAATATAAAACCAAAGCATTTGAAATAAAAAAATATCTTTTGAAAAACTTTTTAGGTTTTAATTGAAACGTTTTCATCAACATCATGTTTCTTTACTAAATAAAAGTCATAATATACGACCTCCATCATTCCAAGCTCATCTCTTCAAAAATGAGGTTTCATAATGCGAGCGTGTACAAATTAAAATTTTCTCCGTTTTGATACAAATACTACGAGAACTCATTAAAATCCAAACTTGACTTAGAAAGATTAACTTCTTTTGTGTAAGCAAAATATTGGTGCAAAGTAGGTTAGCATATTTATGTGTTTGCCTCCTTAGCGCTATACACATTTTCAATTTAGATCCAAACCCGATATTGATATTTTGCGACGTAAGAAAGCGAAGAGTGCCGAAATTAATTTCCCCTTCAATTGAAAAAGCTTCAATAAATCGCGCCAAAACCATCAATATAATTACGTCGTCGTATGGAAAACAGATTGCGTGTTTATTATATTTCGTTATTAATGAAGGTACTGCATATTTTTTTGTAATCAAAATAATATATTCCAACATATTTTATTTGTATCGTTTCTACCAACAATACAAAAGTGTTGCCTAATACAAAATTTGGTACTAATGTAAAAGCAATAAAAATAAAGTATTTTATTTAAGTCCCCCATTACACAAACAATTGGACTTGCATATGTTTTTTTTAAACCTTAGCGGTTTTTTGTTATAAATAGATTTAAAGCAAAAACTTCAAACAAATTCCAATAAATAAAATCGTATAATTAGTTGGTTATGCTTTATTAACATTCGTGACAAGTCCATTCAATTGAAACATTTTTTACACGACAGTGTCACGCTGTAATAAAAAAAAACAATTATTTTTACAGCAATTAAGTTAATGAAAAATATATTTCAACGAATACGACAAAACCCCGTTGTGTAATTAATTTCCACAGACGTTTATAAGTCAATGACATTTACATAATTCCATGACACGGCGCGGCGTAACAAATCGAACAAATGTTTTGTTTTAAATTAAAGTTAAACTAAAATAAAAAAGTATCTTACGATAAGTGTCTATGTAAGTGTGAGCATTTGAGTCTGCTGCGTGATGTGCATGCGCTCGGTGCGGGGCGCGGGGGCGGTGCGCGCGCGCATCTTGCACTCCAGCAGTTCCAGCGTGTTCTGCCACAGCCGCGTCTGCTCCTCCACTTCGCCCTGACGCGAGCTGATGCTCTTTTGCTCCTAGAGAGATAAATAAAGAATAAATATAAATATAGTTATAAACAAATTGAAAAAAAGCAATGAAAAGACATAAGTTATTTACCTCTTCAAGATGTTTAACAGTCTGCTCCAAGTGCAGCACCTTTTTCTTCAAGTCGTCCATCTTCGAAGGGCCACGCGGCGACTGCATAGAATTTTTCATCTCGGACGCAATTATCTCTTGCAGGTTCTCCGCTTTAACTATTTTCTGCCTTAAATTTTTCCACTCCTCCTCTTTGTTGTGTAGTTTGTCTATCAGATCTTTGGCTTGATTCTTAAGAGGTTCCATTTGTGATGCGATGTTGATGGAGGTAGCCTCGTACACGCGTTTCTTCTGTTCGTATTGTTGCTGCACAGACTGGAACTCCTCCCGGACCGGTTTGATTCGATCCGCCAGAGGCTGGATCTCTTGGCGCACTTCCGACAGCTTTTGAGCCGTTTGCGCAACCAACTAAGATAAAAAAGGAAAATTGTAAACGAAAAAATACGAAAATTGATGCCAGCTTATGACGGAGATAAATCACTGACCAGCAAAATGAAAAACTCCGTATGTAACAGTCAAACGTACCTGGGACAAATCGTGCAATGATTTTTTCGACAAATCCGACACTTTATTATCTTTTTCCATCGCTTCGTCGTCCTCGATCACCAATTTTTTATGATTAACGAGCGCCATTTCCACCGTGGGGTCCGCGGCGCTTATAATATGAAGGGTCCTCGACAAAATTCCAGCTTCAATCTAAAACAACTCGACATTTCCATATTTTACTTTTTAATTTGGGACACGGCATATTAATTACTGTAATGACTTCAATAAATAGCCCACCTTAAAGTTGGACAGATTGGCTCGTTGCCGCTTATAGATGGTGCTTTTTGTACGCAGCGAATTTACATACTTTTTTAATTCTTCACCCCGCAAAACTTGATCACCCAATAGTTGTTTTATCTATAGCAAAAAGAAAAATACATTAACGAAGCACATAATTTTTGTACTGTTGGGTCGGGTTAAAAATATATAATTTTACTGACACAAAAATATGCTACGTTCATAATTTAATAAATATTTCTCCAAAAAAACATCGTATTAACTGTTGGACACTGGGTAAAATATTGAATAAGCAATCGGTTTTCATCAATCAAACGAATTTATCTTCTATAGAGAAGCAAAACGGTGGATAATCCGCGTCGATACCCTGGGCGTTGTGAGTTGGATGTCCGATTATCTACATCCCAAATGAGAAAAATATCAGATACACTCTAATCCACAAGATTCTGAAAAAAACCCTTTCTTTTGGAGAATGCCTATCAATAAATGAATCACGGTGACTGTAATTATCTTACTAACAATCATATCTCGTAAAGACGGCAAATGCTTAAACTATGAACTACATAAAGAACTCATTTGCACTCAATCTAGAACCAACTTTTAATTCTGTACATACTTATATTGGTTCCTACCAAGAATCGAACCCGACCTTTCGAAGAATACTCTGAACCCGCCAAAATCTAAGGAACATTCCTTCGGACATCAAAAAGGTTCACAGGCTTTGATCAAATAAGTTTACTTTCTTAACGGTAATTCCTAGAAGTGAGTATACACAATCCCAGTCGTGACCAACGCCGAAGTATCTCCAGCCCACAGGTTTTCAATCAAGCGGAGTGTCAATCGAGTGTATTCATTCGATTTCGGGAATTTATACATCGGCTGATTAAATGTGAAGCTGACCTTTTATGCCCTTTGGAAATGAGCTGCGTTTGTGTACGATAATAACGTGTGATTTTGTGGAATGACTGTCTCGTTTGGGTATTTTTTCATGAAGCTTGAATAATTTTAGCATGTATTATAAGATGGGACGTTGCGGTCAATACTTTTAGAATTCGACCTTTTTTAAATTACTTATGACGACCCTGAATAAAAAAGGAAAAAATTGACAGGAGTGGTAAATATGAATAAAGGAAACAGATAAAGCGAGTAAAGCTATCACTCAATTTCTTATTGTATTTTCTTTTATCCCAAGACCTCAAAATCAATACAAGAATTCCGATTTCTTCACACTTTTCTTTAAGTTGTTCTGTTTGATTAAATAAAACAGACCTGTGATTGCAGGTCAGCTAACGTAGCTTCATATTCTTTCAACGTGGCAGCTAGTTCGTCTACGCGCGCGGCACTTTCCTCTTTATTCCTTCGTATTACGGTTGCTTGTTGTCTGAACGGAGCTAGTTTATCCTCCTGGGGACCCGAAGTAGCCAACCGCCTCTGTACCAATTGTTCTAACTCGCTATTAACGGCAGCTATCTGTCGCAGAAATAAGAAAAGACAAGGTAATATAAGAAATAGTTCGAAGTAAAGCATTATTTTTAGGTAGTTAGGCGTATGTGCCTCTGTATAAATAAACTGTTTATTTGAAGTCTAGAAGTCCTATTAAAATTTTTAAAAACCCTTTTATTTGAATAAATATTACGGTCGAAATAACAAGTTCATATTTTTGTTATTAAATTTTAACCTGTAAAACCAACATTGATTACATTAAATCAATTAATATTTTTCATAAAGCGACAACTTCGTTGCGAAAAGGAATTGATGACGTCCTTGACCTATAAAACGAATTAATCGCTCAAATAATGTGATGAACAGATTATGATTAAATAAGAAACGCGAGGGGGAAACCTGTCTTCGTAGTACCGGAAGTTTTATTAAACTAATTCAGTTATCAAAGGTTATATCTTTTAGCAACAAATAAAATTGTATAAGATACACAAAAAAGAAGCCAAGTTAGCATTTGTAAAGCTTAACTTATTTTTAAGCTGAGCACCGACTTAATTGAAATATTTTTATGAAGTATTATTTTTACATTTTTGTTTGTGCTTTATTTTCACTTTGCGAAGTAAATATACAAAAAATACAAATTAACCCCATACTTAATCCTTTTAGTTTTGTAAGTTTCCTAAAATATTTCTATATCTGTTAACCTAGTATTCTCTTTAAAAAAGTAAACATAAATAAGTAAGTAAACCTTTTCCTGCACGGAAATGAGGTCGGCCCTCGTGGGGTGCTGTTCCATGGCCACGTTCTGTATTATGGTGATCTCTTTCTGCAGGTTGTTGGTCTCCTGAGGCAGCTTCTCCTTCACCAGGTAATTATTTAACTGAAACATTCCTGTCCGTAAATAAACCAACAGAAAAAGGGCAGAATTTATGCAAAGGTATACGTGCCTTTGAATAAAGATTTTTTGGAAGCCTCGGTTCAATTCTCATTCCGAAAACAAATTACTTAAGCCCTCAAATAATATTTGCACAACAATAATTTCTAGGCGATAACGGCGATATTTATTACCTGAATTTCCTCTTGGAGATGCTTGATAACATCGTTCACGGTTTTCGGAGAGGCGCTTTGTCCGTGGATAACGTTCAAGTATCTCTTCAATTGGTCGGACGCCATTTTTAATTGCGATTGTTGTGTTTCATACTGTAATTGAAAACTCTCAACATATTAGTGCTTTAATTAGTTTGCTGAAATAATACCACAAAGTAATATTGAACTAAGAGGGGACGGAGTTTCGTAGCCTTTTATAACACGGACGCTACGAAATTGGCTACGGCCATGTAGCGGCTACTAGGAGTACGACCGTCGAGTCGTAGTTGAGAAAATGAGATTCTTTATTTGATTTCGTAGCTCTATTTTTATAAGGTAAACCGATATTTTTTTATTAAAAAGTGAAAATTACGTTACGTACCTGTCGTTCTAGTTCCTTGGCCTTCTCCTGCTGAATTCTCAACAATTTGCTGACGTTCAACAATTCTTCTTTATCGTTGACATCCACCAGGTTAACTTGGACATTCTCTAACCGCTTAATTACTAAAAAGTTTAGATATTTTTAATTATTTTCTTTAAATTTCTCAATTAAAAAATACTCCGTTAATTAAATGGGTAATAAAAAGCGGCCGTCATTAAAAACTTAATTAAAAACGTGTAACAAAGAACTCACCGATGTCCCTCTCGAGAGCGATTTCTTTGATGTCATTTATGATTTCGACGGCGTTTTCCTTCTGTAAGAGCCTGGTCCTTTTGTGGACGTCTTTGAACTCGTCAATTAAGTTTTGGTACAGATCCAACATATCTTGAATCGTGTTGTTGCGAGCTATGTCGATTGGAATCTCCGGAATTTTCAGGAACCTGCCATTATGTAATATCTAGGCACTCACACACATACTGAGCACAGACATGGCTTAATTATGTAGTTGGGGGAAGGGTTCCTAGTGTAATTTTATTTATTAACTTCATTAATTTAAACTAGCCATATCAAACTTCAAAGAAGTCTTCTATATTATTATACCTAATTGAAAAAGAGTAATTTCTTGTCACAAAAAGCACCGCTACATTCCATATAGTTATGGATATTATTATAACTAAACTTGTCTAAAATAAGCCACCATGCAAAGTACTAACCTAATATTACGTAAACGCTTATTTTCATGTACGTGACTAAACAACAATGCCCTAACTTACTATAAAAATATTCTTTCCAACACTAACTTTCATAAAGCGTAGAACAAAAGTGAAAATATTTCCCAAATACAAAAATTGACAGTTATGTGAGAGAAAATAGTAATAAAAGTTTCACAATATTGGCTAAGTTTGGCACGTAAAGATTGCTTTTCTGTTCCTACGCTCAGTTAAGTATTATTATATCTGTGGCTCAGGTAAATAAAATTGCGTTATTGTTTACTGTACTCAGGCGTTAATGGAAACCACTCATAAAATAATTGAGTTGGTACTTTCTTATTACTTAGGTTCATAGGTTCCTACTAATGTGAAATTATGCCTAAGTAGTAACCGATAGTGAGTGCCTATACCTACTAACATTCTAAGTGGAAACGGTAAGCAACAAAGTTAGGTAGGTACATGCTTTAAGTGTTTTACTACAGAAAGCCACAAAATTTTGCGACTTTGTTTTTAATCGATAGAAACAAGACTATTAACCACCAAACATACTATGTATTTAATAGTTCAAAAAAGTTTTTTACTTAACTAGTGGTAGGTGCCTAGTTGATATTAAAATTCTTAAAAGGCGATCCCACTCGCCGTGGGAGGAAACTCACTGTATGCTACAGTGCCATGCCATGTTAAATAACGCCTTACGCTTGAAGTTTATGAAATCAGGCACTGAGAGCTACTTTTTTTTCTTTCTTCTTTGGCCATGGTGCAAATATGATATGCACATTGTGCCAGTGTCAAGTTTATTGAGAGCTACTTAAAATTCTGTTTAGGAAACTTTATACTGGCACCCGTTGTTCCCACATAAACTAACAGAATCTATAATTACCTAAGATTTAAGTAGGTACCTACTACCTACTTAGGTAGGTACTTGTTATATTTTTTATTCGTATATAATTATTATTGTACGTATAGGTAGGTACCCTATCATTTTATCTTATATAGAATACTTATTGATGCAAAAACTATATCTATACTAATATTATAAAGCTGAAGAGTTTGTTTGTTTGTTTGTTTGAACGCGCTAATCTCATCGAAAAAAACGGGAAAAGTTATTCATCCTTGAGGGCTTCCGTTGCGTGCGCTGCGAAAACGGTTCTAGATACCAAAAATGTATGTATGAAAGAATTAAGGGAACTTTTTACCGCGGGAAAACTTCGCATTCCCATGGGAAACCGACTTCTACGCGAACGGAGTCGCGTGCGGCCACTAGTCAATGATAAAACTTTCATTAGCGACCACGCATTAATAAGTATTTCTCATATTCCATAATTCTTTGTTTCACTCAAGTCTTACTCCTAACTGTTTGTGCAACTGTTTCCTTTTTGTCGGAAAATACCTACAATAATTGGGTTAACTAAACTCAGCTAAACATACTTGGCTAAATAAGCTGTATTCTTGACTTGTTGTTTGTTTGTCAGCAGCCAGTTCAGAACGTGATGAACAGTCCTCGCGTCACCAGCAAGCAACTGGGTCCTGAACTTAGTGGGCTCCACGCCTGGTGGCGGCCTGTACTTCACGTTGCCCAACATTTCCAAAAGACGAACTGAAATCGTCTCTGAATCGTCTTCGCTAATATCCAACTAAACAAACAGATAGCCATATGTGACGTGAAGGAAAAATATAATTTAAAACTGGTATTGATTGCGTTACTAACCTTGTCCCCAGCATTGAAATTGACGAGCAAGTCTACTAACAGTTGGAGAAGCTGTTTCTCATCTAAAGAATCGAACTTTATTAGATCGTATTGTCGTCCCAACGTTGCATTCACTTCTTTTACTATAAACTTTATTTGTTCCGTCATTTTGTAGCTTAAAAATACTCGCGATTTCAGGTAATGAAGTGAGGTTATGTTTGTTTGTTTGTATTCTTTGGTAACTATGGAAACCCACCTACTACATTTGTCTACTAATGTAGGTATCAGTATCACACCACCGCACCACATGAGTAAAGAAACTGAACAGAGACAAAGCTACATACGAATGCGCTGTGACAGGTACATCACTACAAGTGCAACGCGTGTGTGTGCGTGACCACTGGCCGCTTGTCACGTATGAGCCGAAACCGCTTCAAACTAGATCAGCCAGTGGTCAATCTCAGGGTGTGCAGGCGTGACGCGACGCTCGAACGTTGTGCGTGTTTTGTTTTTGTTTTCGAGTTTCTCACATAATACGTAGTAATACTTTTGTTTTAGTTTTTAAAAAGTATTTAAAAATATAGGAAAAGATTCTTTTTTTTGCCATTATAAGGACTTTAATGAAGGTAGTGTGAAATCAGGTTTTTTGATAATACCTCCTGACAATTTTATTGAATTTGTTGAATTGCTTGAGCAAAAATTTCGCGAATATTTTGATCTTCATATTAAAAATGTTAATATTGGTAATGAAATATTAGCACGTTTGCAAGATTGTACATTTCATATGCCATGTGAGTGTTTCCCATTGGTTTATTTGAAAAAACTTTATATTAGATTTAGAATTTATCATTCGATTAAAAGACACAACAAATTATTAAAAACCAAAAGTAATAAAAAAAAAATATTTAGAGTATGTAATTTGTAAAAAAAAAACCTATTTTAATAAAAAATTTGAAAAAAAAGTACATTTATATTTTTAATTTATTCCATTGTGCCAACCCTACCAAAATAGGTATAAATTTTGCTAGCTCTTTAGAAGCTTTGTCTCTGTTCAGTTTCTTTACTCATGTGACCGCACCGCAGAGTAAGGGCGGCCGCAGACACACGGTTTCCTGATTAGGTTTCCTGATCTGGAATTCAGATTCGGAAACCTGAATGCTCAATTTTTATACAAAATTTTCAGCACGACGCACACGTCCTTACTATTTCCGAACGGAAAAATACCCATTTTGTATGAAAATTGAGCATTCAGGTTTCCGAATCTGAATTCCGCTTGTTAATAGGTATACTTGCTTATATTTTCAAGCAGTGTGTAGTTTTGTAACTTTTGTTACTCAATTCGCTTAAACGGCTCCTTCATAAATTTGGAATAAACTTTTCTTTTATTACCTTTGGGTAAAGAGTACCCGATGTGTCACTTTAGTTTTGTGATAGTTTATATGTTACCAGCAATTTGTATAATCCGGTAATCATTCCAACGGTAAAACACACTTACCTCGAGTTAAACCGCAGGGCCGAAAGCTAAAGTGAAAAACGAGCAAACGGACCCTACGGTGGTGTAAGTGACAAGAATCGGATTGGTAACTTCAATGTATCAGCTTTTATGAGGAAAAAACAGCCAAATGAAAAAAGGTATAATTGAATAAATTATATTTTCTGATATATTACAATCATAACTATAATTTGTTGTAATTGTCAATTCTCAACAATTCGATCTTAGACTACGTTATTTTGTGCCTAAGTCACTGCAATTTTAGACATTAGATTCTGACCACTACTCATCTATAATTGAGGTGGGTATTAACGAATACAATTTAAACCCTGTATAAATACTTTTATAACATAATTATCTCCGTTGTGACAGATAATACATCAATTGTCCTGAGCAATTGAATCGACAAACACACAATTGACTCATTAATACTCGCCTCAAACATTCACATTTTCGAAACCTTACGAATTGAGACTCGCAACACACAAAGTAAATCAAATTACAAACATCACCAGAGAAACATAAATGTAACCGTGACCAAAGTCACCACAAACTAAACCACTGGTAGGATTAATCGTTTAGCACCAATTCGAAAAAACCTAGGATTATTACTCTAAATTAAACACTAAATAAGCTGAAGTAACAATACCCTAAGTGTGTTAAAACTGACCTTCCTTAGCTGATGCGTTTTTTTTATCAAATTGTATCAAAATCTTTTCAATATAGAACAAATGATATTGATTGATTGTTATAATTATAGCCCTGATTTTTGGCTTAATGTTCAAATGGAATACAATTGTATGGAAATTAATTAACATAAATTTGTACTGCCTGTTTTAAGTTCACGGAAAATGAAATTATCTATTTACAATAATACATGACTCGCTAAACAAAACAAACACCTAAAAATAAACGATAAACTATTTATTTATACATACATACAAATCAGTAATTACAAGTATTCTTCATGGAAGCAACTACAAAATGTCTAGTTAAGTCTCACTATTTACCTATCAATTAATAAATACTAACTCTATCCTTACATTAATTATTAGGTACATATTGTAAAGGGACGTTTAAATCCGAAAAGTATAAAAAACCAAAAGCCATTAATAATTCTAATAAAAATCGATAATCACCATCTTTTCTAAATCTCAATCGTAAGTCGGGTTTTTCGTTTGGAAAGTAATCGTTTCGGATATGGGATTGGACCTCGCGACACTCAACTGGCTTCGAAATTAAGGAATTGAGCTATCCAGGAATGTTACTTTAGAAGATTGAAGAAATGCTAGCTTTGTGAACGCTGTCACGAGAATACCACCAACGGTGCAGATATCACATCCCAGAGTCAGTCAAATAAATGCACCAATAACATCCTAATAAAAATATGACTAATAGAAAAGTCAAAATCAATAAAATTATAATAATCAAAACGTAAAAATTCCACTAAGTAAAGCGCACAAATAGAAAAATACTAATTGGACCTACAAAAAAATCATAATCACTTAATCATAAGGGTGTATTTACATTCATAGAAGGCCTCCTTTGCGGCCGAATAGGAAAGTGCTGATAGTGCCGAGTGGGGACTGGTGTGTGGAAACGGGAGTGTTGGTAGTATTTGCTCCTACAGTCCCGAGATCTGTTCTCGGTCGCGGCGCCCGAGCTCGGTTCCTGCCATTCCTCGGCACTACCGGAGTAGCATCCAGCGCTCCTTCACCAGGATGCGCTGGGACTCCTAGAGGCGGGTCCATCCTCTCGGCAGGCGGCGCGGCGGGCGATCTCAGCGTCCGCTTTAAGCATGTAAGTTGCTCCATCGGACTTCTATGCATCAGGCCTGTGTATAACGACCCAGGAGTTTGCAGCGCTAGCGGGGACGGCGAGCCATCTGACGCTGGAGATGACAGGAACCTCTTTCTTAATATCGAAGTTCCGCTTGCTATCAAAGAATGTAGCGACGGCGGCGCGTCCCCAGGCTTCGGGCTCGGCGGGGGGGTGCAATCTGGAGATCCCAGCAGCGGGCTGTTAGCCGGCGTCGCTGTGGGGCTAAACCGGGCTACCGCGACCGAATCTCTTCTCGATCTGGTAGGAGATCCAGCGGCTGAAGATCTGCGGGAGGTTAGACGGGAGGACCACGCGCTGCCTAGAACTGAACTAGAGAGACTCGATAATCCGGACGAACAGACGCTGCTGGCTGAAGAACCCAGTAGACTGCCGTCGTTTGGATGGAGGACAGTGCTGTAACAACCATACATTTCCGTTAATTATTTTCAAACAAATCAACATACTTTGCAATATAACTAAGACCCATGGTAGTATATTTTACCTGTTAGTGAAGGTGTAAACGCAAGCGGAGGGCGGCATGAGCGGCATATCGTCGTCTTCTTCGACATCGGACAGTCTGTAGAGCCGGGAGTTGGCCCCCGGCATGCCGCGCGAACCTCTAACGCCAACGCCTTCTTGGTCTTCCAGAAGACCTGCACAATCACATAGAAGCACGTATTAAAATCGGTTTTGCATACTAATCTTGCACGTAAGTAGAGGAAATCGTTGAGAATCTATTACTAAAGCTCGTTTGATTAAAAACTATTAATACGGGCTTGAGATGGAGAAGACCTTATGAAGACCTCGTTAGTATAATACGTTTCTGTTTGCATAAAAAGTGCAAATGTGGCGGACTATTCCAATATGTATCTATATTATTTATTTAAAATGTTGTTCAAACTAAACCTTATTTGTCCAATGCCAAGGTTTAACTAAGAATTTAGCTTGAAAGCCAGATATCCTAGAAGCTACACTGTAGCGATAAATTGTAAAATCATTGGAGCGATTTATGTTGGTTTATCATTACAGTTATTACAACGTGAGTGAACTCAACCAACCATGACACGAGTATTGTTTTTCAATGTTTATATTATTAGTGTTGTTTATAATAATCCAGAAATTTACATGTTTATTGGTATTGTTTCAATGTGGTATGAATAATGTAATACGGTTAATACCAACATTTATTCAGGACGTCTTCTGATGTCTTGTTAGTTTAAAATTATGATGCAAATGTTTTAGTTGCGTAAGCAAGTACACTATGCCGAATATTCATATGAGGGTTACATTTACATAATAACCTATATAAATAGGTAGTCAAATGAGCAACGTTGTGTGTCAACTGAAGTTCGAACCTTTGAGTAATATACAACTCGAGATCATGTTAGAACATTTTAGTCTAGCAAGATTGTCTTTTAGCGGGGCGACGTAAGAATCGTGCTGACTTATTAGCACCCGCTACTTCAAAAGAGATGATACTTCACTTTCAAATTTTTATTTGATTTATAATAAATAACTGACACGGCTGCCCCCGGTTAAAAACTCCAACATTTTATCAATTTTTCTCAAATCTTTTTAGGTGACAGCTGAAAGCTCGAGTTCTATTGTTTCCTGACAATAACTTTGGTCCGCCCCTATACTAAACCTGGCATACATTTTTAGTCGAAAACTCCTAAAAAACTCACCGGACATAGTAGGCTTGGCCAGCTGCGCCCACGTGTGCAAAGTGAGCGATCCCTCCATCGGCTTCACTATCTGCAGCTTGGTCGGCGTTCTGAACCGCGCCAGACCGCCGCCCGCGCCCGCGCCCCACACCGCCGAGCCCTCGGATAGATCGCGGTCTGTCGCGTCTGGAAATAACGGGTATGTAAAGAATAATGTTTTTAGGGTTAAATGGCCTTGAAGAAGTGGCAATGGCTGTATGGTAATGTGAGGTGCAATGTTGTCGATTTCTATAATAAAGAATGCGAACAGTTTTGTAAATATCCTACATTTTAATTCTTTTATCAATCTAGCAATTGAAAAGTGCCACTTGTCTTGTAGGGGCGAAAAAAAAGGACAGACGAGCATGACGAGCAATAACCTACCATAAAGTGGGATCTTTGGAAAACGGAAGGCGTTTGTAATTATTTTTAATTCTCACGGTAGCAAAATAGTGTCACTTTACAGTTTCTATGAATAGCTTAAATAGAAATTAGTGTTTTGACATAAAATTAATAGACCATCTGTCATGGGACACAAAGTTTATTTGTAGTACAAAATCTCACAATCTTCAAATATCACAATCGACAGACGATCTATTGATCTCGGGCGAAAAATGACACTGGCATAAAAGTAGCAAAGCTTCAACTGAAACATAAGAATAATGACACGTCACATCTCAATAACCTTTCGCGATTTGTCTGTCAAAATGGAGGACTGACAAAACATAGAATTAAATTTGTATTACGTGCTGGGTTTTTTTTATTGTAACTTTTTAAGACAGTGCATGCTAGAAGCAATTTAATAAGAATATGATAGCAAAAGATATTCACACACCGAGAAGAAAGATTGACATAACAACAAAAGCACCTTATATAACCTAACAAGAAATACCTCTAACGACTGCACGAGAATAGCTCGTAACAATACTAAAACTGGACTTCAAAACACAATATTTATATCCAATATTCTATTGTTTTGTTCATATGAGTGTTTGCACAAAAGCTTTAAAAGATATCAGCCGATAAACCTACGATATGAATTAGTTTTCTTTAAATGACTTCATAACAGTTTACTTAGATGTTCAAAGTTATCTATTAGATGAGTGCAAACAATATACACGTGATAAGGCGTAAGACACGTTTTCAAGTAGGCTATAAATAAAAACACTCACGAGAAAACTGACGTCGGCCAAAGATGGCTAAGGAAAAAGATTATCAATTTAATGGCGTGAAAGTATCTTATGATTTTCTCGGTGTATCATAGATATGATGCAACAATCTTAAAATCCTTCGTCGATAAATGAACACAAAGGTGAAGTTTATCCTCCCAATAGTACTATTCGAGAAAACTCTTATGACGTCGCAATTTTATAACCAAAGACACGCAGCGTACTTCTCTTCAGTCAATATCGCGCTTTTGTATATGCGTATATAGTGGCCATATCATATCATATTCATCGCCTCCATTACCTCTCCTTGCAAAACAAAAGAATGTTCTTTCCCCATTGCTTCTTCATTAATTTCCACTCGCCCGTGTTCCTCCATACAAAACAAAAGAACATCGCCCACTATTTCTACGCACACTGTTTCACACTCACCCGTATTCCTCCTATATCTCAGCACATGGCTAGCGGCGAGACTCGCCCGTCGGTTGTTGATCTCCTGCGGCGTTAACCTCCGGAGCGCGGCGGCTAGTTCCGCCGCCCCCGGCGCCCCCGGCACGCCGACCCCCGCGCCCCCGCTGCACAGAAACGTAGCTTAGTATAGCCACACTAGCCACCTGGGGGCGTACACACGTTACACAGCTGGGAACGCCGGCCGGCGCTGGGTTAGGGTTAACTAGCGGGTAAAAGTCCCGATCGTGCATTTAAATAATCAAGAGTTACGTGCAGATCGAAACGGTTAATAAGTATGATAGTGTTAATGGGTGAAAAAAGGGTAGTCAGTAATTGACAGTATTTGGATGAAATTTCAAAACAAGCATACAACTTTAGTATAGTGCAAACAAAAACAAAACGACACATACTGTGTATGGTTTTTTAAAACACTACACTATCTACATAATTATGAAAATCGACAAAACAAGCTTTCAATAGCAACTCAAAATCATAACCAAACTAATTCCTTTTAACTTGTCATCACTTACTACAAATTTTGACATTAACTGTCAAAATCCCCAACGATTCCCAACATCCGATCTAACTCTAAAGAAACAATCTCCAAAAAGATCAACTTACGGATACAGATCCTCGGACTCGGTATCCGACGCCTCCTCGTAGAAGGAGTCGCTGAGCGCGGGGCGGGGGTGCGGCCGCACCGGCGCGGGGTGGGTGTTCGGCAACGGATGCTCCGCGTCCGAGCCAGTTACGGACGCACCCGACCAGCGGGACGCGCACTGCACGGTCTCGAACACTTTCTGCATGCTCGATCTGGGTTTATGAACACGAATTTAGATAAAAAAACGAAAGCAAAACCTTCGAAAGGTGTATTTTGACATAGCTGTACAAAACTTACGCGTTCAATCAATTCGACAGTCAATAATCAAAAAACAATAAAAATGTAATTTATCAAAAACGTACTCCAACTTTAATAGTTAATTCTATTAACAATTTTCAATTTTGAGAAACGCATACTTAACTTTAAACTTTTTAAAACACAGCTAATATTGACGAAGTTATTGGTCAAGGTTCAATATCCGCACTTTATTTCTGACTGAAACAAATTGCCTTGTTTCATCAACTCAAGCTTCTTACCCGACAACTCTTTACATAACCGTAATATCAATAACAATAAATATGTAACCAAATATATTTCAACGCATTCATTTAACACTGTCGATACTTTAAATTTAATACGCTCAGTTGACCTCTTCATCTCCATTCGATAAACAATTGCAACAAGTTTATGTAACTCAACAACTTTGAACATTATTCCGTCAATTCTTTTGTTACATCGCCTTGAGACATGATCAGACGCATCACATTTCATACTATTTCTAAACGTTAAGTCAATATTGACGTATATCCTGTGTTACGTAAGAAAGCACGTGCAATATTGCATTACTAAGAGGCAAAAAAATCTTCCGTCGCGTCTTGTACGTGCAAAGGTCAAAGCGGTAAAAAATCGCAATGAAGGTAAACGAGGCGTTTCTTTAACCATCGATATTTGGTAAATCATTTTTTATTTACTCAAATCACCATGATACGGAGGTTTTGTTCAATCATTGATTTAAGTAGTTACTCAAAAACTATTAGCTGAATGACATAATTACGTTGTAAAGTTCAAATATTTATAAAAGATTAACATTTACCGTAGTATGCTAATGTTTAATAAAAATCAATAAGCGACATTATTGTGTATTTTACTATATCTGACATCATTAAATAGATACTTATGATATGCATTTTGTGTTGCAACTTTTTATATTTATTCTTGAACTAACCCAACATTAAGTTTTAAAATTTAACGCTAATTTCAAATCAATATTTTTAAAAAGTTTTTAATCTGCTAATTTTCTAAATCTATACACTCTCACATGATCACAATACGTTTATACAAGTCAACTTACTGTGCCAGCGGGTCTCCGATGCCCGAGTCCAGACTCAGCTCCGAGTACACGGACGAGTGCATCTCTCTGTGTAAACTGTTCGGCATGAGGCCCGCCGCGATGGCCACACTAGGCATGAGCCCGCGGACCGGCTCGCCGCGCTTCTTCAACTGACGGATCTGCTCCTGTGCCTCCGCCAAGTGAGACGCCACGTCTGCGTAGCGCTCCTAATATACAATGATATGGTGTAGAGAGAAGACAACGAACAGACGTCTTTTCACATATTTACGGGGAGTTGCGACTTTCTAGTCAGTTAAAAGTTTTTACGCGTAAAACTATTGCTTGTGAAATTTCGTATTAACACATGCAAATCATTGTGAAATGTTTATTCATGCAAAATTATACCCCACACACTTTCTAAGGGCCATTACTTCTAAGTATATTATTATTCATTAGGCTATTTGTTTTTTATAAACGCATCAATTATTATGTGATTACGTTACAGTAAAGAAAACAAATAATTTTATTATACCAACCTTGGCGTCAGCGAGTTCAGCTGCGAGGGCATTTTGGTTTTCTTTCGTTATTTCTAGTATTCTTATCGTTTGTTCATGCTCTGCACTTAACTGTTAACAATGAAATACTAATTATAGAAAAACCAATAAAACATAAAACATATTTCTACACAAGGATACTAAAATGTTTGCCGTGCAAATGTATGACAATTTGTTTATTTATCAACTTGTAGTTTCCATTTCAAAATCAGAATCGTTATTATGTATAGAAAACTTTTTTCTCATTTAACTTCCGTACTTTACGTTCCTTTTTATTGCTCACCACAATTTCTTTCAATTTAAATCCAGATGTTTTTAATTATTTTCATTTCTATCATATTCTGTTAGTTGTTCTAAGGGTTTGGTTCTTAAAAAAACAGTCAGTTCATCAGTAAAGTAAGTAAGAACTAAAGCTGACCAATTGATAGTTCTTCTCGGTAGCGGCCAGCCGCGCGGTGACGGAGTCCAGCTGGTACTGCAGGTCGGCGCTGCGCTGCCGCTCCTCCGCCAGCTCCGCGCCCAGCACATTCGCCTCAGTGTTTGCACTTGCTGGTCGACAAAATAATAACACAGGTAAAAAAATTATAAGAAGAAGATGTGAAAATTTGTATATGTTACGGCTAATACCCGAAGTGCGGCTACACCTAGTTTTAGCCGGTAGTTGTGCCGTAACATATATATTGACACAAACACACATGTGATTAAAATCTGAATAAATGAAGGTCCAAATCCGAAAGCGATCACAATATCACCAATTATCCTTTGAATGAATACTATGAATAGCTAGTTAAAGAATAAACATAGCTAAATACAACATAAAATCAAAAACATGAATCTTCTTGAGTCAAATCTTCTCTTCTTCGTTATGGTAGATATTGGGTAAGTTAGAACAAGTATGGTCTGACAGGGTGCAAACTTATAAGGAAAACACGCTGCTAGGCCATCTTGTCCTACCAATACCCATTCTTCTTTGATCTTCTGCCATGTGTTGAACGCTTAAAACATTATTAATACCAAGTGTGCGAAATTTAAAAGAAATTATTAATTTTATAACAGAAGAATATATAAAATGACTTAAACAATTATTGTACGAATCCAATGCAATAACAATATACAGGTCTGCTGATAACATAATTAGCGTATTCTATAATCGCAATGTTTTATCTTACACCGGTCTCAAAAAGATAAGCTGAAATAAGTCAACTAAATATCTAGAAAAAATTTAACATCTCTTTATTCTGGATTCTCCATTACAGAAATATTATTTTATAAACATCACTCTTTCTTCTTTAGGAACAATGACATAATAAAAAACTCAAGTTTAATAGCAGTCTTCTTAAAATTAATATCATTTTAACGGGTTTTTACGCGAAAATTACTTTATTTTTCATTTTCCTGTAATTATGAGATGTAGGAGGGAATGGCACTTTAATTGCTGCCGCCGTCGAAATACTGAATGAACATCACCAATGACCCCTTGACATTAGGAAAAGTTAACTCACAAAACCTTTGACATTAAGACACATTAATAGCCTACACAAAGAGCTGTGGGGTTCCTCTAACTCGAATATTAATACGCGATTTTTACGCGATTGCGACTCGAAAACCGATTTCGTTCAAGAGTCCCAACACCGATACCTTTCAAAGATATTCGAGTTACGCGACACCCCCACTGTTTGGCCAAATGACCCCTTAACATGAAGATAAGTTCGTAGGCTACTCACAGAGCTGGTTGGCGATGTCCCGCAGCAGCTGCCGCTCGGCCTCCTCGGCGCTGTCGGTGCCGGCGGCGAGGCGCGCGGCCTCGTCCCGCAGCGCGCGGTTCTCCTTCTCCAGCGCGCCGGTGCGCCTGCGCAGCGCCGTCGCCGTCGGGGACTCCTGCTCCGTGGGGGAGCCCTCCTCTGTGTCATTTGTTAGCACCTGGGGACACGCGACGGTGTAGACTTGGCGTGTGAGCTTTGAGGGTTACGGCTTAGGGGAATCTTAGCTTTGAGTGAAGCGATCACTGAAGTATAATTATGAAAATTCTTCCGTAATAAAAAAAGCAATTCAATCTAAGACGGCGCTTATAATGCTGAACCTGACACGATCGTAAAGTGTTATTCTTGGAAATAACTACCGGGAAAGTAATAAACGATAATTAAAGATAGTAAATTTTTCCCCTTTTAACTTCAGCAATAAACAATAAAAAAACACAATTACAGTCATTGAGGATAAAGATAAATTCATTCATCCGATGGCCTCAATCCCCGGCCTTAAAACTAAGTAGGGTGGGCAAATGGCACAGCGTTGAATTATCCGAACTAAAATATCCCGCACACTAGAAATACTAGCACAGAAATAGACAACCGATAGCCGCTAACTGCTTTCTATTTAGGACGGCCGAAAAACCGCAGTTCTAGCAATTTGAAAACTGAGCCGGTTAATTTTCATACCTTTACTATTACCTAACTTGAGTTAATTTTCATTTTTATGGATAGCATAAAATAATAATTATTGTAAAGTTTATTTTTTCCCAGTTACTTTTAGGTATTTATGTGTGTAATTTATTTTTATGTAGCGGTTAACTTCCTGTATTTTCAAAGTCGATTGATTATAATCGATCGAGTTTGCATGCATTTCATTTGTTCCGTACCTACGGCGTGCTGTCTTGTACCCTTACATAAGTTAATAATCCGATGTTAGACAGCACATGTTACATGGTATCTGATAATTACTTTTTGTTCAAGCACAAACAGGTACCGGGTCTATGAGAAGTTCTACTCGCGAGTTTTTCTCGAATCGGGAAGTCAGCTGTTCCGTGTCGCGTTTTGTAAGATCGTTAATAACTAGTGATGTGCTTGTCAATATTTACGTCAGTAATTACTAGATTGCCGGCGCAAAGAAATCCTTCCTTCAATGGGCTGAGTCGGCTGCCCGTAATTGGTGAAATGGTCATGCATTATTCACGCCGCTAAATTTTACGGTACTTAGTCAATGAGCGACTCGACTCGAATCAACTAATTAGATTAGTCGACGGTTACCGACTAAACCAAATAAAAACAAAAACACAATTGTTTAACGTTGTGCAATTTTGCTGATATTTAATATACAAATTTTAAATTATGAATAAGGACACAAAGTGCACTCACCCGTAGAATAAACATTTTTTACGTTTACCGCAACATAATTCTTGTTAGTTCGATGGTATTACACATGCGGTACTGAAGAATTGTAGCGAAATTATGGGTGGGGGGATATTACCGCTTTTCAGCGGTTTAAGTGCGGTACATAGAATATACGTGCAAATTGCTTCTTGAAAAGATGGTAATTTGCCCGGCGTTTTACTAGACACTACTAGACGGCATATAAGTGCTCACGAGAATAACTAACTTCACATTATCTTGTTAGATAGTGAACTTCTATCTGTAGTGTCTGTACGATCGTTATTTATATCTGCCATATGCCATTAAGATATGATTCACTGTTTCGCGTTGTAATCTACATGTTATTTTCAATGAAACATTTTATTTTGCCGGTGTTTTGAATACCGCTGTTTAAAATTATTATAAACCTGACATTGTTTCAATTATGTTTTAAAATTGTTAAAGCTGCCTATAAAAACTTTTATTTACAAAGAAAAAGACCGGAAACCGTTTAAATTGTTGTAACTAATTATAACAAGAATTATTACAAAAGTTATTGACAGTCGCAAGACGATGAACCGTACATTTGTCGCAGACGTCTTTTGTTTGGCGATTGCTACCATCTATAATTTCTCTTACCTGCAATAGATCAGTCTTCGAGTTGATGTCGTGTTTCAGCTGCGTGATGTAGTCCCTGGCAGTCCTGAGCTCTGTTTCCAGGGCAGTGACACGCGCCTCCAGCCGGCCGTTCGCCGTCAGCAGCTCCTTGCCGATGCGCGCGGTCAGCTCCAAGTCTTTCTCTTTCTGCAAACAACCAATCAATGGTCATTTGCTGTTTTTTGACACGTAAGACGTATATATGATTTGATTGGTGGATTACTATTAAGATTTGAAGTTCAATACTATAGACAAGAACGAAGAATCGAGGAAGACAAACGCATATGTCAAGAATTCATTCTGTCATTTTAGAAATTTACTTTCCTAACGATGAAGGCAACATAATTGCCTACTATCAATTTAATTGAGAGACAAAAAGACATCTAGGAAACTAGACTACGATTGGTCAGCAACCGTGACGGTACGAATTCGCGAGTGACCTCCGCCGACTCAACCCGCTAAACAAAATGGCATTACTATAACTCAGTCGGCTGTCACAATAAGTATGTCAACTGTCAACCATCTGCGCGCGTAATGAACCTGAACCAAACATTATTATGGTGATTTTAAATAACTGGTCTTGTAACAAAACAAACAACACAATTCTAGTATTTAGTTATGCTATAATAATGCTCTTTCAGAAAATTCTTAAACGTTCATAGCACAAAAACGTAATTCATGATAAGTTCATGACATTTCCCATAATCTCTACTTTAAACATTAAATAACTTAACCTTTTCATCCCAGCTTCCATAATACCTTGCTTAACTTAAAACGGTTCAATGCACACAATAGTAATAAATAAAAAAGCCTAAGAATCCTATTCTGATTCATTATTCAGGGAATTCTTAATAACAATGGTTAAGAAAACATACCTCTTCTAAGAGACGTGTTACCGCTTCGATGTCATTGTAGGTTTTTGTCATTTGGCTCACCCTGTTGCTGCATAGAACTGCAAACAAAACACAACCACTTTAACACTTGTGTTTAAACTTTAACACCTTTGTTAATAACTTCGATAACAAAAGACAAACATTCAACACTAGTTCTAGGTGGGTGCTGCTTACGGATATTGTCTGATTCAATTGAATACCTTATTCCGATTTTTGTATCTTATCTAGCAATTACACGTACTATGCTATCTGATAAAATAAGGTACTTTTAAAGGAATTCATAGATCAGTTTATTTTTCAGTTTAAGATGTGTATGTACAATCCTTCACCAAGAATAATTAACAACTATTAATTGTGAGGGTTTATAAATAAAATAAGATTGACCACAAAGAAAAATATTTTTCATATTGTTAACTCAATGGCATTTTAATCCTGATAAAATTAAATAACTGTTATCTTAACACTTAGTGTGTTCATTGTTTCACACACAAAACGTAGTAATACAGTCCACTTTCACATAAGATACCTATGTTAATGTTATCGTGAAATCAAATTAACAATTTTATATAAAAGTGTGATGAATATTTTGTACAATTATATATGTAAAGTGTTCGTAACCATTTTTTTGCGCATGATGATTAGAATAAAAATAAAGAAGTGCCGATGAATAAAATACATTTAATAAGAAACTATAATAATCCCTTCACCAGCAAGGAACATGGACGAAGCATATTTCACAATCTTCAGTTCTCACACATTTAAAACAGAAATCACACACAATGCTCTCCTACGCAACGATAAACGTAATTACCAACTTTGAAGTGCATGAATTATTTTTATAAATCACAGAACATGGGTAAAATACGCACTCAACCGGCAAGCCGGAGTGGCTTAGTAGACGCGGTTCGCTAAATTCGGAAGAGACGACAGCAACCGCGTCGGAAGGTAAATCTGTTTTGGTAATAACTCACTGACCCAGGAGAGCTTCGTCAATTTCCGACCTTCGCTCGTTCATCGAACTGGCTAGCGAGATCGACCGCGGCCGAGTAACATTACACCGCAGGACAATACCGACACCGATCCAGCTGGTGGTCACACTGAGGACATGACAAACACGAGCTCCGAACAACCGATCGAGCGCGACTAACGCTGCGCCGGCGCAAAGCACGCGACACTACCCCAACAATATGTGGGAAGCTCTGACACAATGCGACAATAAACAAACACTTGTACAATCTATAACCGATTACGCATTAAGAATAGAACACTAAAACAAATACATGCCAGACCTTATCGTAAGACATCGGTCGGTCAGATAACGTGAAAATTTTAATGTTGTCAATAAACTGCAAAAGTGAGTGTTGCAAGCACGCAAGTGTTTAATAAAAAAAATAAAATAAAAAAAAGCTTTATTCCTTCCATACATTTGGTCTTCGTTTACATTTTTGCATTCTTAACTTTAGGATTTATAATTCATTGTCAATAATATTTGATTACATGTCATGTTAGGTACGATTTTAATTTAACTATATTCAAAATTACAATTATTAATGTTGAAATTAAATAATTATGTCATTTGTCTATATAATTTGAGTCAGTAATTAAAGTTTTTGGATAATAGATAAATATATTTATGATTTTTATTTTTATGATTAATCTTGAATGTATGGACCGCCTAATGCGGTGAAAGCCTCCTCCATTTCTCTCCATCCAGATCGATCTCTAGCGAGCCTGCTCCAGGTTTTCCCCACGACGCACGCTATGTCGTCGCTCCATCTCTTGTGTGGTCTACCTCGGCGGCGTTTTTTGTGTATTGGATACCAATTCGTAGATATTTTTGACCACCGATCATCGTTGACTCGTTGAATGTGACCGGCCCATTTCCATTTCATTACATAGATTTGTTTAATTACATCTTTGGCTTTAGTGTTTCTTCTTATTATTGTATTTCTAATTTTGTCTTTTAGTTTTACTCCCATGTAGCTTCTTTCTATGGCTCTTTGGCAAACTCTGAGCTTTTCCAGTGAATCTTTTGTAAGGGACCACGTTTGGCATGCGTAAGTAAGACAGGGTAATAGGCATGTTTCCATAGCTTTAGTTTTGAGTTTAATGGGGAGAGTGCTTTTGAAAATTTCTTTCATAGACCAGTACTTCTTCCACGTGTTCTTGATTCTACGCATTATTTCTTTTTTTGTGCAATTTTTTGCAGCAATTAAGTGCCCAAGATAAATATAATCTTCTACCCATTCCAATGGCTTAGAGTTGAGAAAAATAGTTGTTTCTGCACTATTTGTCATCACTTTGGTTTTACTTTCGTTCATTTCCAGTCCTACAGTCTTACTTTGTTCGTTTAGTGTATTAAGCATGTATTGTAACTCGTCTGGGTCTTCGGATAGCAGCACCAAGTCGTCGGCAAATCTCAAATGTGTCAGGTATTGTCCATGTAGCTTGAGGCCCACTTCATTCCAATTTAAGGATCTAAATATTTGTTCGAGCACTGCAATAAAGAGTTTTGGAGACATCGGATCCCCTTGTCTCACTCCTCGTTCTATATTAAATTCTGGTCCAGTAGAGTCCAGTCTTACGCAAGTGTTTAGTTCACTAAAATAATAATTTTGAAAATTCATTCGACTTTTGAAGAAAAATTCAAAATAACGATTATTAACAATCTTACTGTTAATTAAGAACTGCATCAAGAAAATATGCAAACACGCACAAATCACAGCGTGTTCGATTTTTGAGTAATAAAGACTTCAACACTTCTCATTTAAGAAAACATAGATTAGATGATCTATTTAAATTTATAAATAGTCCGTTAAATTAAATCTTAACCTCATAAATAATCAATCTTATGATAATGACATAATATTATATCTATTGTTTTTCTTCCGCAATACTCAATAATCTCAATAGAATTGGCTGCTTCTATGTAAGTCTGATTATGCTTCATAGAATTACATTAAGGTAATTTCTGCTGTCAATATATTTTGAGCCTTGAGCACAAACCAAACCCAGCACTGTTATTATCATCAAAATATTTGTACAATGCAAGTGCAGATACTCGTAACGGCTTTCCAGAAATGCAAAAAGCCGCTGCATGTGGGAACGCAGTATAAGAATAGTTTCATTCAATGTGGCATGTGCTTTTTCCCACTCTTACCTAACATTACAAATTACAACGGATATATCGATTGTGTTAGCAGTTATGTATCTACGTTTCTCACACTAACGCATACTTTCATGGTTTTTGTAACGGTGCGTAGGGTTTGTACTTACGCATTTCGCGAAAGTACGTAACTATTAAGCATTAAACAACTTCTTAATAGTAACAAAGTATGTTTACAACAGTTTATATCGAGGCTGCCTTAACGCATTCCCCAAGGCGCGGCATATGTGTGATGCATATTACTCATTTGAGTTCACAATGTAACCCGTCATTACCTATTGTGACATATGTAGGCTGGTTCTTACACCTTACCATTAAATATGCAATTTAAATAAGTGCGTACCTGTGAGAATGAGTTTAAAACCTATCAAGACATAGATAAATTAGTATTGTAAGTTCATATGATTATTAGTGCAGTTAACCCACAAATGAATGGACAAATGAAACATGTTTGTTATGATGACAAATGAAAGCAATGACAATAAATGACACTCAGTGGAACATCAAAACATTAAAAAATAAACTTCCTGAAACAGAGATGATGGAAGCGTGATGATAGGGAAGCCAGAAGCTTACACGTCAGCCAGGTGAGCAGTGGAGAGGAATTGGAATGATATACCTCGATGATGATTCAAGGATGTACCACGGAGATGATTCGCAGTGGAAGTACCTCGGTCAAGGAGCAAGCTCCTGATGACTCTGAAGTAGACCCTCCCAAACTTGTCCCTGGCTACGTGGTAGAGGTAATCGGGATATTCGCCGAGGCACTCGCGCAGTTCGTCGTCCGGTAGAAGGGTGAGTTCATGGAAGAGCTCGGGATCGAAGCCGGGCGGCGGAGTACGCGCGCCCGCGCACCCCGCGCCGGTCCTGCCAGCGCCCTCCGCCGTGACGCGCCCAGCCCTGGACCATGGGCCCTGCGCGCACTTCACCTACCACCACCTCAACACGGCACTGCTCTTTCCAAATCCTTTATAACCTTCCAAATTTCCACCACAGCACTCACTAACCAACACTTGAGTTATTAAATCACGATATTGAAAGTTGTATCTATTGATTTGCGACATGAAACTCGTCTGACTAGGTGACATAAACGGGGCTACTATAGAACACCGCAGACCACTGCAGTGTACCGAACACGCTCGGGTAGTCAAGTGAACTGCATTAATTTACTGTTAACACGTAACAAACCAAATACCAAAATGGCATGGACAGCTTAAATACAGAAAGCAATGCAAACACTTTCGTAGCAACCAATTAACGGCAACTAATTATGTATATTATGGAATATTTTACATTTTCGATCGGCTAATGAAGATACACGCATTAGAAGTTACTTAATAAAAATAAGTTGGGCTAAAGTGATGCGTGGAGTTATTTGCTCTAACAATCGATAGGTTTAAAAAAGAGGGTAGTGTGAGGTACGGCACACCCTACATTACATGTACCTACTCCTGTAGGCTTGGCGTAATCAAATTTCCGTAACACGCTATCACTGTCGCAATTAGCCATACACATAAAATGATGAAGAATTATGTTAATTAACTAAGCCCGTATAATTATGATGGCTAAATGAAACAAGAAAAATAAAATGCTTAGTTTTTCTCAGATTAGTGAAGAAACATCTCACCTATATGACGCTTAGACGTCTATTAGTACAAATGACTATTATTAAGAATTCACACTCTTGGCTAAGCAAGTGTTTGTTACAACATTAGAAGCAGGAAACTGCAAATTCAAATAAGGAACTTGTTGTACAAGACAACCACTATGAGTTTACATTTTGTTACAAATCTAGGGAAAGTAATCGCCCATTGGCTTAAAATTTATAGTTAGGTAATCAATATAAAGCCTATAATAAAGCACAATGTTTTTGGCGTAAATTTTATCTATAGTATTTTTAAAAAGAAAAAATCTTAAATAACTTTACAAACATATTTGCTTAGAACTTTAAATAAATACATCTCCAAGATAATTTTGCGTATTATATGTAAAAGAGTTCAAATTTGATTAGTTAATAAGTACATAACTCTCCTTCTTAAACACTCGTCTCCGTTAAAATTCTTAAAATAAATAAATAATTTCATGAATACAATAAGTTAACTTGGACTTTAATCTTGCCGATGATGTTCAAGATTTTCCTTTTACTCAAGGCAAACCACCTCATTGACCTCAAGCAGACATTGAGATTGGCAAATGAAAACTATCCTTATGTAGTAATAAAGAAAACCGCTAAAACGTAATTTATAAATAGCTGAGAAACAATGGAGCCGTAAAATAAACAACTGCAAACAGTAAACAATTGGCAATAGAAAAATAATAGTCATGATGGAAATGTTTGTTCGCTAAACCAATTTATGATTACCAACTTACAAACGATATTTAACTACTAAAAATAATGTAACGTTTAAACTTAGACTATGCTTTGTCATGTTAAGAAGAAAATTTCAAAAGGTTTTGTCATTATACTCATTAAGGCGTATTCAGCCTGAGCTGAAAACATTTCGTATTCCGTAGCCAGCTAATGGCCGAGTTTACCTCCAAACACAAATGAAAACGTATTTTCGCTCATTCGAGACACGAGTCGCTTGCAATGCTTGGAGCCGTCTCAAAATACAAGTGTTTGGTTAACGCAGAGTAAAAATATCATTTTGTTCATAATCTACAGCTGTTTCGAGTTTTTTTTCTTTTAGCTCCAAAATTCGTGTTGTTAAACTCATGTTAACCAGTCAGTCATGAATATTTATGCAAATAACTTATTCGTAAGCATCAAAAACGTTGTGATAGGTTAAAATAATGTTCGTTACTTTAAGCGTGAACGTAGCCGCTGTGGGGATCTCTAAAGCATCGATCGTTCTATTTTTAAAACCATTTCAGTAATAACAGCGTCTTAGTAATTTTATAGAGTGTACTTTTTTTCCAGCCTAAGTGGAAGCAGTGAAACAAGGCCGCAGAAGGCACGTGATTCAATGTCTTGAGGCGAACACAACCTTGCTGAAATACTATGTGCCAACTACCAACATAATGACACTGATATGATAAAGCATTATAACAGAAAGTAGGTTACATACAATTTATTTGCATTATTTCTGAGTACAAAATATCAAGACACGTTATCTTCGTGCTACTACAAAACCGCATTATCAGTTCCATAACTTGAGAACAATGTGATTGTAATTTTAATCGAGTTTACTGTTCGAAATAGTCGAACGCTCGCACACTTGAATTCAAATAAATACTCGCATATTTTGTAGGTATTTGTAGTACTCGTATCTTGAGCAAGTAATCTCAAGGACATAACGTATTCCGGCTTATGTAAAATGTTTTTTCTCGATAATTACATTCGACTGCAATACTTTATTACCAAGATATAAAATGGATTGCAATCGATAAGCATAATATGTTGCAATTTTTTTTACTCTCGCCCTATTCTTTTCTGTACAAATAATTGCAAAAATATTTGCAAAGTAAATGTGTTCACGTTTATCTAAAGGCAGAACTACTAATGTCTTAACAAATTGCAAAGAAAGTATATAATTATTTTCAACTTTCTTTATTAAAATACACCAGGTTAATTTAAATTTTCTGAAAGTCTAATGGTAACCGGGCAATGTGGAGATTTGCATGATCATACTATTAATTATTTATTGACAGAAGTACTTTAACGTAAAAGACGGAAGTGAAAAGTGGCGATACCTACCATATTGCAAATGCTAATCTAACGCAGTGCTTAGGTACAGGAAGTCAAATTAAAAACTTGTAGGTAATAACAGGCACAGTACCAACCTTCTAAGTTCTATCGGAATCATGAATCACGATTATATTAACTAATCACTGACTGAATCAAGACCTTCGTCAAATCATACGCCGCTCTGACTACCCGAGAGTTTCAGTCAACAATTCGCTTGAAACAAAGCGAGGTTTAAATCAGGTCCAACATTTGAGGCCAATGATATAAACTTTCACGATCAAGTGCAGATGTCCGCAGCGTCTATACGAGAGCACGCGATTATTCACTCACTCAAAATATGCACACTATTGGTCGATTTACTGTGGCGTTAAGGAACCGGCGCGTTCACGCGACGCTCGCGAGTCGCCGGCGAGTCGGATCCGCCTCGGCAACGACCATATCCGTCGATATCATAACTATAACTAAAACAGCTGCCCGCAAATCACCACTTGGTATGACGAAAGCATACTTTGCGCGCATACATTACAATCGTGTGGGTCAAACTGAATGAACAATGATACCGGCTTCGAGAATCGAATTTTATTTCTATCTGTGACGTATATTATATTTCCGCATGACTTTTTTTGACACCTAATAAAGTTTTTATCGACTATTGCTAGCGTAGATAGAATCAAATTGCTGCGTGCGCATGAATTTACACCACTAATGTGCAAATTACATAAAAACCATAATTTATTTTAATGCTGATCATTTATAATCACAGTAAAAGGAGAAAATAACGAACATAATCTATTACTTCATCAACTGTACCATTATAAGATAATATATTATACATAGGTATTATATGCTTAGTGCGATAAACGCTGAATAAAAAGGTTGCTAAATAAACGTTTGTACTGTGACAAAAGACCGTTTTAGTTATCAAATACGTTGAAGCAAGTTCAAAGAGAGATAAGCGTAATAATTTAGTTCTCACGGTGTAGATCTGATCGTGTGGCCAGCACACAGCTGTTGCGCGGTACCCGAGATGCGACGCCGTCTCCTGACAACGGCTCCAATCGATGACGTCGAGTCGCTCTCAAATCTTAAGACTGGCTAATCGATAATGCACTTTTGTGATTCGGGGCGTATTAAAAAGAGTGTATAAGAGGCACGTCGTGGCTCGCGTACGGTTTGCGGTTGGGTGTTGTTGCAGCGGTTGCACCTTTGTTGCGAGTGGGATGCGCGCGGGTATCGATCTTGGGGCGCGTGGCGCGTGCCGCCCGGCGCGACAGGCACTGCCCCGCCGCGCCGCGCCGCGCCGCGCATGCGCAACCACGACCCGCTCCGGCTGGGCACAACTCCCCGGATCGATCCGACGCAAGGTCGCAACCACCGGGACCCTATTCTAGGATGATGTACACATTCCGATAAAGCTTTCAAGGCTACGAAACCCCGAGGTTGAGAATACGAGGACTTAAATGTCGTTTACGGCAATAGTAACTGGCATAAAGAGGAAATCAGAAATGTGAAATTATAAAAAAAAAAACATTTAAAAACGGGACCATAAACTAAATAAAAGACGAAGAAAATGTGTTTGTACGATCAAACAAACTTATCATATTTGATATGTGATTAGTTCAAGAGAGTGGAGCTTTTCGGGCAAAAATGTTTACCAAAACCAACACATTATTTAATTAGGTACTACCAATTATAAGTTGTCAGGTCATAGACGAAACAATCATAGAAAGAGACTCCTGTTGAAATAATACAACAATAAGACCCGCTGCCTTATAGTAGAATAGAGTCCCTAACTGACGCAGGTACAAGCTATATTAAACCCACAGGAATATACCCCCCTACCCCGTCCAGTTTCTGACGCCACTGTATATCAATTTAACGCCACTTGAGCACGAATAGACTAATGTTGCGAAATCACCAAATGATCATTAACTCTGAGTTTACAAGGAAAAGAGCTATTTGAAACACACAATAAAACATGTTAACGGCTTCTTAAAAGCTTCGAAAAGGACAAAAAACTTATTTTCTAAAAATTTTTTTCATTTCGGCAATGTTTCCAGTTTCTTATATAGATCGACAATAAAATAAAATATGTACAAAATAATGTAAGTACATATCAAAAATATTTGCGTAGGTACTTACTTACTTATTAAATAATTTGTTGCAGTCGATAGTAACAGCTAAATAAAAATTGTGCAAACAGACCGAGTGGTCGCGCCAGTTTTAATTCTGTGACTCAGCTGGGCTCTGAGGAAATGGTGTCAAACATACTGCCAGTGACATTTCTTTCAATAAAAATAAACAGTATTGGGGTTGTGCAAATTCAAATATATCAAGTTTATGTGTACTATCAATAACTGCATAATAATTAAGGCATGTTGTCAAAAACATGAAACATTTTTACTTAATAAGTAAGATCTTCACCAGAAGCTACAGTTTCCTACCTTATTTGAAATTAAATCAACGTAAAGCAAGTTTAACTGGAAAAAGGCCTTGACTTAAAAGAAATGTGGGTATGCAATTAAGTATCTTTTAATAGCCAGGCAAGCTAAGAAAGAGATGGAAAACGTATAATCACGGCAACATTACCGTCTGATGAGCAAATTCACACAATGGAGTAAAAACTTATCATTAGAACCTATCATTATCATTAAATATAAACAATAATGACATTGTACAGCCATAATGTCTTATTCTTCAAATTCAAAATAGATTTAGCTTCAAGACTTCCGTCTATCTAATGTTCTTATATACCTAGTATAATTTTAATTGTATAGATGAATCGATACAATTAAAATTATACTAGGTATCCTTTTTTTGCAAACTAATCAGATGTCCCTGACATTAATTCAGACCAATTAATTCATTGTTCTTATATGGTGACTGTTTTTGTGTCATTACAGAACAATAATTAAAACCCCCAACACATTTATAAGTTATTTAATTGTTATTAATAGTCACATAGCTAAAGTTAAAATGAGGTATCCGATAACCTGCTACTGACCTCAGAAGTTGCTCTTACTCCTTTAAAAATATTTTAATGTGCTACACAATATCAAATGATAACTACAAATTATCTTTAATGTATAAACAGTGGCGCCACTGTCTATATAAAATAAAATTAAACAGTCATACGCATTTTTATTCCGATAGATTACCTGTCGCTATCGCCATTTACTCATAATAGATGGCGTTATGATAAAACAAGTAATTATTTAAGAATACAATAGCTATTATTGGCCAAACTCTATTTTATAGTAAAATAGAACCTTTATATTTACATAAATTTAATAAATATTATTTTAAATGATCTGAAATGTTTGGTTAAGGAAATTTTCTGATCTTTGTACTTAATAGATATTTACTACTCAAGAAAATTAATGTGGTTCCAACTTATAAATGGTAATCTACAGATGAGGATTTGTTTCTAAAATTGAATCAGACAATAACCAGAAAGGTAGTCTTTTTTTTAACTAGTTGCTAGTTCTTTCATCTCAAACTAGATGGCAGCACGTACCTAAACTTATCTAACACAATGTGGGTCAATAACCGAGACCGTGTCAGTAAGATACCCAAATTTAACCTAATTAAAAAATTAATATAAATAGTAATTACTCACGAAAATAATTTAAAGTTTCCCTGATTTGATCAGGTGTAAGCTCGAGGTCTGCTTGGCTGGGAGGCAGTGCAGGCGACGGGATAAACCAATCCTGGTTCTCGTACCCTGAGAATAAAAAGAAATATTACAGTAACCGTAACAAAAAAATATTAAAAGAAAACAAAGTGGTTTTGACCCAAAAAAATACTAAGTAAATAACTATGTGACAAAGCAGCGTTTATAACAACAAATTATTTCTTACTGGCACGTGTAGCGAGATTTTGAACTTGTAACATGAAAATAATGGGCATGACAGTCTAAAAATAAAGAATTACCCGGCATTTTTGTTAGCGAATAGTTGTGTAAGAGTGTACCACCTCCGAGCCACTGACATCTATTATCAGTTTTATTCGATATTTCGTTCGCGATATGATAACAACAAAAAAACCGCTCACCCAATAGTTTGCGTGCGAACAGCAACACAATTATACGCAGTGAGTAAGAGGAACTGTTAATAAAGCAATTTAAAAGGGTCGGCGCTTCTGACGTCACAGGCTGAATCACTTCTATACTCGAACTCAACTAAGCAGTTCGAACCAAGTTTAATTAAAGAGGCACTTCTAAAACTTCAAGATCGCATCTTGATTGCAATTCACTTAAATTCCTTGCCCTTTTGTTCCATCTAGCCTAACTGTAGATACCATTTGCAAATTCTAACGTCGCTATAAACGTCTGGGAAGGTACTGAATGTTTACAACGCGTGTGGTGCGTCTGATATGGGAAGTTATGCGAGATGCGTTCGGTCATAGAACCTGCCCCGGAGGCTGTGACACTAGATGCAGGGAAGGTATGGGACCGGTCGCACGCGCAGGCCGTTGACGCGAGCGTGATTGGATCCACTACATCAATCATGGCTCATACAATCAATGATGGCTCGGACCGATCGATGTAAGAACTGAGACTCACGGCATGGGTAAAAGTTGATGTCGACATTAATTATCGATATATTAAACCGTAAAATAATTAAAAATATTCTATAGTTATGATGTGAAATAGCTTGTATTGAAAATTTTAAAAATATACCTTCTGTCTTCACTCAGCTGATGTAAGTATCTATGATTCGTTTGCTTCCTTCTCTCATAAAAAATATATAACTATGATCTTTACATTCCTATACAGGGATAGAAATTCAACATGATTACTCAGCGAGACATTATTTACTTTGTGTTAAGGCTTAAAATAATTTGTGTGAAATGTGGACATCGTCTAAGTATCGCGTTGTGACGGCCTTATTTATATCCTAACCGGCGCCGGCGCAGTCGGAAGCCGCGCCTGCGCGCTTATTATGGTGGATCCACACCACCCGGCGGCATGTGCCGACGGCCGTGCCGCCGGCCTGGCCGCTGGCGTTGTGCGCGGCATCCACAACAAAGCCGGCGGCCACTTTGCCGCACGTTGCCGCCGGCAGCGCAAGATAGCTCAGATAACAGTTATAATGATCAGTCTTCAGACTCTTATAGAACTGAATGAGGGCGACATCTTCACACTTTTCACACGTTTAAAATTATTTTATAAAGACCCAATTTTTTGAGTACTTCGATGTATTTTTATAATATATAAACTAGGCCTAATAACTTTTTCAAAAAATACATTTTAATTCCCCACACTATTTTCGGTGCTGCCAAGGTAGTTGATCCTGTTCGTATATAAATTTGAAGCTCATTTCTAATAAACGCTGGCACAAAATTTGCGGTGTATTATATTTGTCTGAATAGTTATTATGAATTTGTGTAGGTTCTTCCACTGTGTCATTTCTCTAGCCTCGCCTAAATTATGCAGACAGGCACAGGCCATCACGACAAGTTTTTCTCTCTGAGGTTGTAAATTTAAACGTGTATGAAGAATCTGGAATATCTATGCCAAAATGCCAAATGCATCTTCTACAACCATGCGTCCTCGGCTTATTCTGCATTTGCAGAAAGCTGCGCTTGCCGGCGGCTGCTGGCGGCATTTGCCGGCGGCTTTTTTGGAAGATTTCCTTGCGGTAAGCCGCCGGCAGTGCCGCCGGGTGGTGTGGATCCACCATTAGGTCGGAACCGCGAGCGCCGACCAAAAACTTGCCATATAATGGTGTATCCACACCACCCGGCGGCACTGCCGGCGGCTTACCGCAAGTAAAGCCTCCAAAAAAGCCGCCGGCAAATGACGCCAGCAGCCGCCGGCAAGCGCAGCTTTTGAAGACAATTACAGAATAAGTCGAGGACTCATGGTTGTAGAAGATGCATTTGGCATTTTGGCACAGACATTCCAGATTCTTCATACACGTTTAAATTTACAACCTCAGAGAGAAAAACTTGTCGTGATGGCCTATGTCTGTCTGCATAATTTTATAAGGCGAGGTTAGAGAAATTACACAGTGGAAATACCTACACAAATTATAATATTCAGACAAATATAATACACCGCAATTTTTTGCCAGCGTTTATTAGAAATGAGCTTCAACCTTATATCTGAACAACTACCTTGGCAGCACCGAAAATAGTGTGGGGAATTAAAATGTATTTTTTGAACAAGTTATTAGGCCTAGTTTGTTATAAAAATACAACGAAGTACTAAAAAAAACTGGGTCTTTATTAAAATAATTTTAAACTTGTGAAAAGTGTAAAGATTTCGCCCTAATTCAGTTCTATAAGAGTCTGAAGACTTTGATCATTATAACTGTTACCTCAGCTATGTTGCGCTGCCGGCGGGAACGTGCGGCAAAGTGGCCGCCGGCTTTGTTGCGGATGCCGCGCACAAAGCCGGCGGCCAGGCCGGCGGCACGGCCGTCGGCACATGCCGCCGGGTGGTGTGGATCCACCATAAGATTTCAGAACAATTACTGTTAGATGATGTGATGTATTTTAAAATTAAGTTAGAAGTTTTTGATATTGAACAATTCCTATTAATTTAACAAATAAAATCTAAACCTTTTTAATCAAGCTTTTGTTATAGATTCTTACAATGACTAATCAAGCCAAATCAATAAATTTAAATAAGGAAAATTATTCTTAAATAGATTGGGGAATAAAAAAGATAAGTTTAGGTAAAAAAACATACATGAAACTTATCTTCGTAGGTAAAAAACCAAAATCTACCGATTTTACAGACAGTAGGTACTCTTAATTTTTTTTTGTTTTAAACTTCGGACTCAAGTGCAGTCAGATAAAAAACAAACTAATGAGTACCAACTGTTATTTTTACTAACGACTAAGATATTTTATTGCTGATGAATTAACGCAAAGTATTTGAACAAAGCACGTCTTGTAAGTAATTAAAATATGTATATCTATAACCTTATTTAGAGGTCTGAACAGTCAGTTACAGATAATATCAAATGTTGCATCTAGGTACTGTTACTTTTAATTTCTGCATTTTAATTAACACCCTTATTTTATGGTATCCCACTCTGCATAATTTTCTAATTTATTATTTGAGTAATTGGATATATAAGAGGTACCTATATTGTGACATTTACTTTTACCTCACGAAGTTAGCCTATTGAACAACACGCCTTCAATTTAACAAACGATAGGCTTTACTGCTCGTTTCAAATAGCGAACAAATTACGCGATCCGTCAGATTTCGTTATATTTCCTTGTACGGAACCTACCCTAACATTAAACAAGCTCAACAAATGTGAACATATAACTAGGCACGGATTTATTGACGAAGGTCGTACCCAAAACTAAGTTCATATTTTCCTTGATAAAATAGGTTTGCGCTTTTGAAAATGATTTATTTTTACAAAGAAAAAGTAAACCACATCCAATCGAAGGCAATAAAAGAATTAATAAATTTCTTGAGAAGAAAATAAATGAATGTAACTTCTAAGATTTGCACGCCTCTTACATTAATTTAAACTCTTTTTAACGGATAACTACGCGTTTAACATTTTTTTTTATTTTCGACGTTTTTTCAATTACTATGGTCAAGGGTCGACTGAAACCATTCCCAAAAAACTATAATTACCTCCAAATTGAGTGATGCTGTCAGCTCTTAGACGATACTTCGGTATGTGTTCTTGAAGTAAACTGACGATCTCCACTTCCGGCACCTCCTCGCTATTGCACACCTCTGTTGGCAACAAACAACCTTAATTAAAACAAACTGGACCACTAAACAAACGAGAATGGGTTAACCATAAGCGTTTACCACCATAATAGATTTCATCGGGCTTTCTAGAAAGTAGGTGGTTGGTTCGAACGCTTTGTCGTGACTAGATAGGAGAGAACAGTGCTATGGCGACGTGTAGCTATCTGGTTGTATGGGGAGTGTCTGAGAGACAGACATAATCGATAGCGCGGCTCTGACCGCGCCATCTGCGATCGAAGTCGGAGCTTGCATACTGCAGTCTCACCGCGCGCCGGGGCTACTACGGTACATTACGATGAATGCATCGCGCCATTCCAGGAACGCAGTTCATAATAAACTGTTAGGAATTACACTACGGGAATGCTCTTTTACAACCGTAAAGATAACTGTTCATGGGCGACTCAGCAACTTTTTAAACTAACATAGACTAATGGAAAAGCTTAATAACTGAATGAGAATATTTTCCACGACGAAATACTTAAGTTTCAAGAATGTAAAAAATATATGCTTCCGTTGGAACTCGTCCAAAGAATCTCAACACATCATAAGGTTGTGGTTTTATCACCGTCAGTTATGGAAGATATTTGAAACAGATTAAATTATATCGTAAAATATTATCTCAACTCTATTGCAATTACAGAAAATGGTTATTCACGACTTCAAACATCCGGCATAAAAAACGTACAAGTCGTCATTAAACTGTAACTTGTGTATATTTTTTCAACTTGATCATAATCTAAATTCTCCCACGAATCTTATTTAAGCGTCGCGAATACACAGGTTACCTAACAATTCCTAGGTTACAAAATTGTAAAATTGTAGAGTACCTACTTTTTTAATGTAGCAAAACGTTACCAATTGGTACCGAATGCTTATCAACTCTCCCACGATTGAGAAACTGGTCATTCCGATAAAACTATATCATTAGTATTCCTAAGCAGTATGTTTAACCAGTTCAGCTCTGTAATTGTGCATTAACTTTACTCTATGCATGTAAATAAGCTCGATTAAAACATTTAATTAGGTAATGCAGGTTTGCTTTTACGACTTTTTTCTGTTGAATACCTTATAGGGATACTACGTAGACACAAAGGCATCCATAGGCAGCAAAATAAAAATATAGCACAAAGCTCTGATGTTCAGAGAGTGTTTTAAAAAATCTAACACAAAATAGAAAATACGACTTATTTATATCACACATTAAGTCACACCACAGCTAAGTAGTAAAAACTGAACTCTTTTAGGTTCACTAAAAAAACAGCTCGTTAATCATCGTCTTAGGGCCTGTCGAATTGAAATTACATGTTATACTTGCATATAATAGGAGGTGTAGCTCTTGTTAACGATTTTATAATTTGCTACTGTAGACTTGTAGGCGTTTTACAGGCTATATTTGGAAAACGTTTTCTGGTAGGTATTATTACTACTATAACTTGTATGAGATACATCGAGGGTTGATAAACATTATATGTTATTAAATCTGCAGGTGCTTAGTGCTTTAAATAATTGTAATGGTACGTAATATTGTATGATTTAAATCAATAGATAATCTAAGATAACTTCCTAAGATTAATTCTGATTGTATTATTATAAATCCAAACATTTATTATCTTAGAACTAAACTTGTTTGGATGGGAACCCTTTTAAATAATACCTATGATGCATCAAAAGCGCAATCTACAGTGATCGATAAAATGTTATCATTTCATTTGTTTCAAGATCGAAAAATTTCCACGCAAAAACAATAGCTCGGTAGTTATAATTTTTTTCGGTATTTATATTTAAGTTCAAGTTCATATTACGAACAATTATTTTATCAAGACCCTATCATAGTTTACTAATACTAAACAAAGATAAGTTGCGAGGCGTCTCGTCATCGAAATACAAAAGACTAACAGTTTATAAGAATATCAAGTGTTACGTACAATCAGTAAATGTGTAGACTCAGGCAATTTACTTAAAAGGCAAGGACACGGAACACCTTTCATTTATTTGTTAGAGTAGCGTTATCAGCATATGCGATTCGGACTAAATTGCTCGGACCAATTGTCGAATGGGAACAAGGTAGATAAAACATTATTTTTTTGACATTCGAGTCACTCACCATCGCTCCAAGCGAGCAGCATGTCCTGTTTCCTCTCGCGCAGCTCATCGCGGCGGCGCGGGCGCGGCCGGCGGCGCTTCTCACTCATACTCCACTCGACATAAACACAACAACTCCTCAGAGGATATCACCACCGGACGCCGGCCACCAGCAATGTCAAATCACAACAAACAAAACTCTACACGCTAAGTGCGGACGTGCATAGCCGAACGAAGGCCCCGATATATCACCGACGTAACTCCCGATACCTGATAACACGTCATTTACATCGATAACCGCAGAATAACCTATCAGAACTAAAACCAACTCGGCGAAGACTAAAGAATCACATCTATAATGGAGATCTCGCAGTCAACTGATTGCGACAACAATACTAGACACCCGTTGCGAATTCATTAACGAAGCTATTGTTTTTAGATCAAGTAATAAGAAATCGGTGCGATCGTAATCTTATGTGGGAGAGATTTTACAACAGTACAATAGATGAACATTCAGTCCTTACATCAGGTTGAATAAGCAAGGTGAATAAACTACTAGGTAAAAACGTTTGAAAATATTAGACAAGGATTTTCAGTAAATGTCAAGTTAGTAGAATAACTATTATAATATCAAAAATTACTTCCCTTAGGCCGCGAATTACAAATAGATTTATGTAAGCGTACTCAAACTTATGTAATGAATGTAACACCAACTTGACCAATTCCATGTAAGGTATCGCGTGAATTACCAAACTGTGTTACAAAATTCACGGTTCGGATTAAGATACGTAGGTTGTTTTTTGTCAATTCGAGAATGTAGTAAACTTGCTACGAAAGAGCAGCTTATGCGATCGATAGCTCACAAAGAAAACATGGTACATTTCGCCAAAAGCCTAAATAGAACGGGCACGAGGCCACACGCACATTTGAACCGTGGCATAGGCAGCCCGGTCGACGCACTCGTCCACATAACCAATAATAAAAATAAGGATGTCGTCAATATGTTGGCACCAGAGCCAGTGAGAAGTCACCTCCAATAGACATGAGTCTGGCTAATCATCAACGACCTTGCCAATGACGTAGTAAAAAGGGCCAAACGATTTAAATGAAATTACGAGCAGCGTTGGTATATTATGGCACAAACCGACGCTCTAGTTATATAATAGTTTGTTTGTTTAATGTACAAGTACATATTTATTCTGTAAAACTTGAAAAAAGTGGACAGTTGATAGTTTTTTGGGGAGCACGTAACTTTCAAAATAACGATTGCCTCACACGTCATCTCATTGTTATCTTACTGACACTAATTAAAACCTGCACAACTCAAATTATGTATATCAAAACAATGAAGAAAATAAGCACTGTTTCTAAAATTATGTAAGCTTAATCGATTTTAGACAATCATTCTTTCATTGTCATTCTGATTCACTTTCAATCGATGTCAATAACTCGTCTATTTATAACTTGATATAATTTTGTATCAAAGGTTGGCACTGATTAATTTATGAATCAGAGAAAGTTTTCACTACAATAAAATATCGTAAGGTGAGAAACAAAACTTGACACAATTGCCTTATGAAAATTACATAACAAGATATGTATGTTATGATATCTATTAAATGATGCGTCAAATGCTAAATTCAGACTTATCGATTTATACACTTAGGTCAATGCTTTAGATCTTCACTGACTATTATCTTTCACGAACACGATGTATTAAAATGCAAATTTTACGAAACATTATAAATCAATACCATTAATCATCTGTGAATACAACAATCACGTAATCATTTCCGAAATTTCCGATCAATGAAAACTTTTTAGGAACGTCACTATTATCTCTCAAAATCTTCTTCGAAATATTGTAAAATTAATAAATCACTGCTTTGCTTTCGCGTTAGTTGTGTCAGTTAGTCGCATGGATCGTTGTGTTCCTGCGCGCGAGTCGGCCGCGTACGCGAGCGTGTACTAAATGAGCGAAGCGTCACTCCGCCCGCCCAGAATAGGCACCGGCCCACCACGGGATACACTCTGCTTGTGTGTGTGTCATTCACACGTATTTCTGTACACCCCTTACTTACATCCATTATATGAAAGCTTAGCGGACAGACTTGCCATTGTTGTTGCACTTTACTAGTTTCAATTTACTAGAGTAAACACCAGCTTGCTTGTTATTCAGCATAAATACAGCACTCACAAAGGAAGTAGAAGGTACAATAACTAGCAGCTGTAACAAGGGCGCTTGTACATTACAAATGGCCTAATTTTATTTTACGTTAATTACCTGTTTTGCTATAGTGGCATAAAAATTATTTCATTACAAGTGAACGTGTAAAACTCGTTCGTGACAAAAGCCACTCCTCAGTCATGATTTATAAGTCAAACCAACATGAAATAATTCAGAACTAATCAGCTATTAAATTTGCATTATTTACACGCTTGATGTCATCACTTAAATAAATAGTTACTAACTACCCAATAGGTACTAAGAAGTTAAAAGTGACGTAAGTCTGTCTAAAATGTTTATCGTAGACTCCAAATTACGACATTTAATGAAATGCTAAAATTAATACTAATAATATAATGAATTTTATCGTTCAATTTTTTTAGTAGCAAATATATTGTTTTGTCTATATTATCATTGTCTTTTAATCTAAACATTTTGAGAAAATTAAGGAAAATCATTGATACACGTTCCCGAAACACGGAAAAGTTTTCGTTATGATAATAAATACATTATTTTCGTTATGATAACAAATAGCCAAATGTTTTGTTGTGGACGAACATGATTTATTACCGGAAGCACATGAGTAAAGAAACTGAACAGAGACAAAGCTTCTAAAGAGCTAGCAAAATTTATACCTATTTTGGTAGGGTTGGCACAATTGAATAAATTAAAAATATAAATGTACTTTTTTTTCAAATTTTTTATTAAAATAGGTTTTTTTTTTACAAATTACATACTCTAAATATTTTTTTTTTATTACTTTTGGTTTTTAATAATTTGTTGTGTCTTTTAATCGAATGATAAATTCTAAATCTAATATAAAGTTTTTTCAAATAAACCAATGGGAAACACTCACATGGCATATGAAATGTACAATCTTGCAAACGTGCTAATATTTCATTACCAATATTAACATTTTTAATATGAAGATCAAAATATTCGCGAAATTTTAGCTCAAGCAATTCAACAAATTCAATAAAATTGTCAGGAGGTATTATCAAAAAACCTGATTTCACACTACCTTCATTAAAGTCCTTATAATGGCAAAAAAAATAATCTTTTCCTATATTTTTAAATACTTTTTAAAAACTAAAACAAAAGTATTACTACGTATTATGTGAGAAACTCGAAAACAAAAACAAAACACGCACAACGTTCGAGCGTCGCGTCACGCCTGCACGCCCTGAGATTGACCACTGGCTGATCTAGTTTGAAGCGGTTTCGGCTCATACGTGACAAGCGGCCAGTGGTCACGCACACACACGCGTTGCACTTGTAGTGATGTACCTGTCACAGCGCATTCGTATGTAGCTTTGTCTCTGTTCAGTTTCTTTACTCATGTGCCGGAAGCTTACGAACTGAACTTAAAAAAAGCTGTCAACAATGTCAATCTCTTAACATAAGTAGTACATGGATTTTTCATGTGATTTGTTTCATAAACCCTAAGAAATATTCTGACAATGTAAAAAAACTACAGGAAAATTTTTCGACGGCCTTGATGTTTCAATGAACAACTCGCAATCGTTGGAAAATTTAGAGATTCGTTGGAGTAGGTTTCAGAGGAACGGAGGTTTATTTGAAAAAATAATTGCAAACCTAGATTTGTCTCAATCTATAATCAGAATTATAGGTAGTTGCGGTAAGAAACCGATTATACCTTCCCTCTGCGTGACTTACGATTAGTTAATATAAGAAAAATAGAACAACTAACCATAAAAGTCAGTTCATGACGAATATAAAACGATTCAAACAATAAAATTGTAATCAGATTCTTAGTAGGAAAGTTATATTTTACTGATAAACGTCACTCCATGATTTTATCTTCATGATTAACCAATACACTTGTCTGTTTGTATACCACTTTGTCCAGTTTCAGCTTGAAACTATTGACTTTACTGCTGACTCAATTACAAGCAGCATTAGAGTGGGAAAGTAAGTATGCAAAGGTAAGAACATGTGTACTCTAACCTTTAAGAGGGAACAAAACAGTAAGGAGTGTGACTCTATTTCCTTATAAATAAAGTAAAAGTCTTGTATTCCAAATTCCAAAATAAACAGTGAATAACTTACCAGTAATAGTGGCAACGCTGCGAGTAGCGCGCGGTGCTAGCGGGTGCGCCCGAACATCCTGAAGGGACGCCAGCTTGACGAACTGCCCTGTACACACGAAACACATTGTAACACTACAGCTAATACACAGCTACTGCCGCGCTTCAAGGATAAGATAGCCACAATATACAAAAAGATAAAAAAACAGACTCAGGGCATTACACTTTCTCAATAGATAGGCCAATGTTACCAAGCAGATGCATTGGTACTTCCCGGTGAAAATCAGATGCATGTAACTTCAATTTATCCAAAATAATAAAACAATACAATAAAAAGCTATAACACTAAATTAACAACTTTAGAATCTACTTTCTTCATGCAAAAAATTTGAACAAAAATTACATAATAGTATATCATTATTCCTTATTTGATCTTATCAATAATTGAATTTTGTTTAAAATTTCTGTGTTTCAAATGGCTACTTTTTCCGGTCAGAAAAAAAAGGTTTTTAAGCATATTTAGCCTTTATAAAAAACAAATACAAAGTTAAGATGACAACATCACCTACCCTTTCTGTTGCTTTGCAACATTGCAGAACAAGACACTCTTATAAAAAAAAGATAAGCTTAGATTTTTACAATGATAAAGTGACATGCATGCACACACATGTTGACTTGTTAGTTAAATTAAAAAATGAAATTAAGGTGATGGCTGTAACAAGTTATTCATTCTTAGTTACAAAATCATGCTAAATGTCACTGTTAGCCCAAGGAACCAAGGAAAGACACTGAATAACTATACTGGTGCTTATACCTACTTCATACTTACTGGTCAACTAGTACAGTTTCTGGTTGCTTCTGAAAACCTGAAATACAAAATTCGAATTTGAATTTACCATTGCTATATAACAAATATTAAATATTTAACAAAATATTGCCAATTTAACCTGTACTTTCAAATCTTTTGATTGCCTAACATAGTGTAAGGACTATTGATTTTTAAATGCAGCTTTGTCAATGAAGTTATTTGATATTTAACAAACTACAATAGACCTTTTTAGAAGTATTGAACATTTTAAAACACATATTTTAATTCAAATTAACTCCTTTTACAAGTATGGATATTTTATCAACTTATTATTATAAAAATGACTGAAAGCAGCATATAACTCAAACAAATTATTGAGGAATAAGTCTTATGCTTTGGCAACAAAGCAAAGTTAAAAACAGTTTTGTATCATCTCTCATATTTCCTTATGTGTATTACTCATGCAATTTGCATAAGCACTAAATTGAACACAAAATAATATCTAAAGGTTCACAATTTTCTTCAAAAAAACCAGTCAGATAAAAATGATTATGACTTTTTGTTTAGCATTGCAAAAAAGTGGTGACTTACATTGGTAAATCTCAAGAGGTTCCACTGAAACGATTCACTATTGACCTTGCTGGGTGTTATTCCAAAGGTTCCTGTGCACAACTTGTTTACGTTTAATTGCTTCTGTATTAGTCACTTCACAGTTTATTTTTTAATAAAATGATGATCATCGACTTTATAGTAACTGGAAAATTATATTCGAATAATTCACAGTTTTTGAAAATTTCTTCTTGCAGCACCGTAATCCCACACACATTCCAAAATTTGACAACTGACAGACAACCAAACTAAACTAACCAACTGACAATGACATTTGATTTGACTTACCGCACCTACCTACCCCGATGCGTTCACTTTGGGGACACGAAACTCGGGCAAGGCAACTCGTTGTATGTTGGGTTGGGGTGATAAAATAATGGGTTACCAGGGGCCATACCACAAGTTTATAAAATCCACCATGATTCATGGCAGTTATTAAAAAGTTTTTTATGACATATAAAATAAGACGTCATGGTACAACAAAACCTAAACAAGGCTGTTTAGGTCTTTCTAGGTATAAGAGCTTATGGCAAGGCCCCAGGTGGGTTCAGCTTCAGGGCAAAACAACCCAAGCTGGTTAAAAACAAAGCGCGGGAAGTATTAAAAATACTTTTATTAGATCTGTATTCAAGACGAATTATGGTAGCATATTCTTGAATTACAAAATTAACTCGATTTTTATATATATTTTTTATGTCTACTTAAGCACTAGCCTAAATCAAGAGGCGCGAAAACCGAACTTCACAGTTATTAAATTTGATAATTATTTGATATATTTACTTTTTTTTTTTTTTTTTATTTATTTATTATAGAGAGTTTTAGCCATGCAAGGCTATACCACCCTCATAGGTTAATCAATACATATTTTTCTTAAGTGGCAGTTCTTAACAGATTACAGGAAAAGAAGCAATTAAAACTAATTTACTTATTATCTACGCTTAATACCTATTTTTACCAATTTAATCAATGCTTTAGCTTCCGTAGACAGAGGACAAGCTAATATACTATTACATTTACCTACGTCTAAGAAATTAATGTTAAACTTGATTAAGTATTCTCTTCTTTCATTTCCGTTCCGGACACATTCCAGCATGATATGATACACATCTTCTATGACATTACACTCTGAGCAATTAGGAGATGACGTTTTACCCATGAGGAAAGCGAAACTATTTAGAGGAATGTGACCAGAACGAAGTCGTACGGCAATTATAATGTTTGCCCTACTCGTATTTGAGTTTTCAAACCATAATAAACCTCTAGGTTTTGGGCATATAGTTTTATACCATATCCCTTTTGTACACGATATCTCATCATACAATAATTCCCAACTACGTTTGCATTTTTCCTTAACTAACTTAATGGAATCAGTAAAGTATGGGACACAGTAGCAGGGTAAACCATCCGAACCTGCATCTTTAGCCAACGCATCAACAACTTCGTTCCCAATGATTCCTAAATGAGAAGGAATCCACTGGAGCACAATATTTTTATTATGCAATAATAGTTTTCTAATGCTGTCCAAAATTGTATAGGCAATCGGCATTCCTCGAATATTCGAGGTACACCGAGCCAAATGTTGCAACGCACTCTTTGAGTCCGTTAAAATAACGAAGTTGTGATGCTCTATGCCTTCGATGTATGATACAGCCTCCAGGATGGCAACCAGCTCAGCGTACATAATACTTATACCTATATTTATTTTAAATTTTATATGAGACTCCACTTGTGGATCATAAAATGCTGCCCCAACCTGGTTATGAGTTTTTGAACCGTCTGTAAATATTTGGTAAAAATTTGAATATGACAAAAACAGAAATGTATTACAGATTTTTAACAAGTTTTGAGCATCATAACTTTTTTTGCCATCTTCAACGTTAGGAATATTTGTAAAAATATTTTTGGTAAGATCCATATTGCTAACCCATGAGTCTAGTGAGAACATTTCCAGTTGAGCGCTTGAATGTAAAGGCGTGTCTTTTAAATAATCATGAACTGTCATCATTAAAGGTTTTTTCCTTCTCCATTGTGATGTTGAAACACTAGCAAGTAAATCATCCAAAATGCTTATCACTTGATTATTTACCATAGACTTTAATTTCAACCAAAATTTTCCTGCAAGATAGTATCTTCGTAAGTGTAATGGTAGAAGATTTAACTCTGCTTCCATGACATGTATAGACGTACTTCTTATGAACCCTCCTATCACTCTCATGCACTGGTTTTGCAATCTATTGAGTTTCATTAAATGTGTTTGAGCGCTACTGTCATAGAGGAAACATCCATAGTCTAACCTACTTCGAATAAGTGCAATGTATAGTCTACGTAGATGTATAGGGTGTAAACCCCAACCAGAGCCTGCCAATACCTTTAAAATGTTAACGTATTTTGTTAATTTAGACACGATTTCGTTAATGTGTTTGGACCATCGCAGTGACCGATCTAACCATATACCTAAATATTTTATATTGTCAACTAACTCTAAACTGATGTCATTTACTTTTAAATCAATGATTTCTCTTCGTAACTTATTAGTGAAAATACATACTTTTGTTTTGCGAGGTGATATTTCTAATCCTATTTCGCCTAGACAGTGTACTGCTTTGTTTAAAACATCTTGTAGCTTCTGTTCAGCTTCATTTGGGTTGGAAAAACCATGAAAAATTACAAAATCATCTGCATATTGGGATGTTTTAACAGATGTCAGCATTTTGCATAAATCCATAGTAGCTATGTTGAATAGAAGTGGCGACAAAGGATCTCCCTGGGCTAATCCGTTACAAGCATATCGAGTTATTGATTTATTGTTTGAGTAAATTTTAAGGATTCTTTCTTTGAGAAAATTTGCTAAATATGTACAAATTCGTGAACCAATTCCAATTTCTTCCAAAATTTTTAGTAAGCTAGTTAAACTTACATTGTTATACGCATTATCTACGTCAATAAATATACCAACGGTAGATTTCTTTTTAGCAAAGTTATTTTGAATACTACTTACTAAATGAGTGAGATTATTAAGCGTCGATCTGCACTTTCTAAAACCCGTTGTATTTTCTGAAAAAAAGCCATGTCTTTCCACGTACCATTCTATTCTATTTTTAAGTATATTGTGAAAGATTTTACAAACACACGATATCATTGAAATTGGCCGCAACGCTCCTGGTGAAAATTGATCACGACCAGGTTTAGGAATTGGTATTATCTTGATGTTTTTCCATTGAGAAGGAGCCCACCCTGTTTCTAAAATTTTATTGTATATATGAATCAAAATATTTTTTCCATTATCAGGTAAATGAAGAATCATAGAATACGAAATATCATCATCTCCAGGACTGGTATCTTTGCTTTTAATACAATTAGCCAATTCGGTAACTTTTATAGGACATTCTAAAGTGAAGTTATTGTTTTCGAAATTCTGAATATAAGGGACAGCAAAATCTGGTGTCAAGCTCTGCAGTAACTCTTCAGATTGTTTTTCATCTACATGGTTTCTTTTAAAATTAAAGCCTTTAAACCATCTCATTTTGTTCCAAACCTCAGTTGGTGATAAAGTCTCATCCAGGGAGCTGCAGAATGACTGCCATGACTCCTTAGATGCTTTACGAATCTCTTTTTGCGCTAGTTTTATTTTATCTTTAAGTAGTTTATAGTTTTCAGGAGTAGGGTTACGCCTAAATTTTGAAAGTGCTAGTCTTCGTTCTGCAACTAATTTAGATAGAGACTTATTCCAATAAGGTTTAGGCGTGAATTTGGAATTAGGACAATTATTAATTTTTATAACAGGAATAGACATATTTGCCGCACTATTAACATATTTAATGAACATATTGTACACATTTTGCACGTCACCGTCTAGCTTAAAGTTCTGAAAAAGGTCTTGCAATGTATTTTTATAGCAATCCCAATCTGCTTTTTTAAAGTTTTTTTTTTTAATGACGAAACTATTAAATTTACCAACTAAAGAAATTTTGATGATCTGGTGATCACTACCCAAATTTTCAGCAGTGACTCCCCAATCGAATTGGATAGCTATATCTGTAGTTACGAAGCTAACATCAGGTGACGATATTTCTAGTACACCGTTAGATAATTGCATTCGCGTTGGTTTACAATTGTTGAGTGTTATAAATGAGCTATCCACAGAAGCATTAAAGAGTTGAGTTCCTCTACTATCTAATTTTTGAGACCAACTTGTATGGTGCCCATTAAAATCTCCTAAAATGAGCGTCTTTTGTTTAAATAAATTAAAAACTTGATCCCAGTCCTGTTGATTTGTAGTGACTGAAGATGGGCAATAAAGCGAAATAATATTTTCAATCTGGTCGCAGTTATAAATTCTAACACAAACTACCTCTATTCCCGTATTAACAATGTTGACTGTCTGAACTTTAGTCTTTATTGAGTTGTGAACAATTATCGCCACCCCTCCATACGTTTCGTCTCTGTCTTTCCGATAAATAGTGTAATTTTTAAGTTTCAGTATGATTTCAGGATTAAGCCAAGTTTCTGATAAGGCCGCAATATGGATCTTATCCTGTATTAACAAGTTTTCTAAACTCAATAACTTAGGTCTAATGCTGCGTGCATTCCATTGTATCATGTTTAGCCTAACGATTTTTGAGGACTTAAGATCCATTATTAAAATAGTTTAAAATAAGTTGCAATACTGGCCAATCAGAAATATTATCTACTACGACTAAAATCAACCATTCTATACAGCACTTAAATATATTTTTAATTTTACTTTGTAAGTTGTCCCCCCGTAAAAATATAATATCTTTTAGTCTCGTTAATAACTCACTAAAATTTACTTCTTTACTTGTTTTGTCGGCACAGTTTTCATTTTCGATGGTATCTTTTTTATTCTCGTTATTCTGTGACTCAAATTTCCACTCCTGTGTGAAAGGTTTCTTGGGCCCACGTTGTATTTTTTCACTTTTCTTCTCTGTGTGTATTATTGCACTAGTCTGTATAACATCAGCAAATATTGGTTTATTTTCTGTTTCCTTTAAGTTACGGCTCCATGCCTTAAATGCATTAGTTTGTAAATTATTTTGTTGCTTAAATGGTGCTTGTGAAACTGGTGACTGCTGCAATGGAGAATCTGGTTGAACATACACCTGTAATGCTTTTCTATAGGTACAGTTGAATTCTGCCATAATTTCTCGTAACTTCTTTTCTTTTATATAAGCTGGACATATTTTGGCTAACGATATATGGTTGCCCGCACAGTTAACACATTTAAATGATATAGTATCACAATTCTCATGGTTTTTACCACATTTGGGACAAATAATTTTTGAAGACGGACATTTTTTCAGTTTGTGCCCTAGTCTCCAACATTTGGAGCATTGTGTAACTGGAAATATGTATGGTACAACCTTTATATTCATATTATCGACTTTTACATATTTAGGCAAATACGAGCCGCGAAAACACAATTTTACTGCGCCACATTTTATCCACTCGTTGTCTTTGACTTCCCTATTACGACGTTCTAATCTGGTTGCTGAGATCAGCTCTACAGATCCTTCGCATTCTAACCTTTCCATTATGTCTTCATCTGTCAAATCCATATCTACGTTTTTAATGACCCCAAAAGATTCATTTTTTTCAAACGCCCTATGGGATTTCCAACCTTTTTCCGTAAAAATGCTACAATCTTCTAGTTTTGTTAGGCTCAGCTCATTAGAGAAGTCCAATCTTATTTTATAGTCATTTATGTACTTAACTCTTAGTATATCCCTCACATCATATTCTTTAAGAATTTTTGCTAGCATAAACTGTTTTGGCATTTTCTCATCGCTTGATATATACAATTCAATTTTTTCTAAATTGATCTTCTGTTTTTTTTCCTTGTTTTTAACTGTTTTCCATCCTTCCATGTTTAAAATTTCTTCTTCTCTAGTTCTTTTTATTGTTTCTCTTATATTAAATCCTCCTTCCTCAGTATTACTTGCATAGTTCTCATCTTTGTCTAAAATTTCTAATAGGCCAGCTTCACTCATGGAGTCCGCACTCGATAATACTTCTGAGATGTCCATAGTGTATCTATTCTGCGACGCCTATTGTTTTGTTTGCTGTGCGGTGCACCGGCGAAACCGGTTTGCCGCACGGAGTAGCCACGATCGACGCTCGAGTTATTCTACGTAAACAATACTTATAATTTCGGCGAGCTACACGGAACCACTTCGCGCGGATGCCGTCGCGAGACTGGATATATTTACTTAAAGAAGGGTTAATTAAAAACCGGGCTAGTGCTAGTCACGCACGAGGAATGTATTGAAAACGTTTGTTACATGGGAGCCTCCCTTCTTTTAGTATTTCTTGTTTTATCCACATCAGGAATGCATTCTCTGTGGAAATTTCAACTCTCTAGCAATCACGGTTCATGATGTATGTACTTACATAGTAGGTACATAGATTACACGATCCTCGCTCGCTCTAACTGGATGGAGCACAGGTAGGTACACGAACTTACACAAGCTTAATTAAGTAATCCAGGGGCTTAGTTGCAGCCGTATACATTATTTTTGGGCTACTAGACCCCGAACGTGTGTAAACAAGATAACAAAAAAAAAAAATATTTTAAGATACAAGATAACGACAAAAAAAATGTGACACAAAAGATCTATGTTTCTTAAATGTTGGCTTTTATGTAAATTAGTAAAATCGACTTTACTACGGCTTGGTGGCCTTTAAGTTTAACGAGGGTTATCAAATAAGTGTCACAAACATTTCACATCACTTTCGATCACTACGATCTATGTTATTTATTGTGCGACTTTAGAATAAAGCACATTAGCTCATAGCTCGTTCAGTATCAAAAACTATAATTAGATAGGTATAGGTAGGTCAACAGGTCTAAATCGCATTAGTGTGAGTTTTCACCAAAACCTAGAATTGGTAAAAATAAAGATTATTTATTTTATTTAAGATTACTAATGAAGTATTAAACAAGTTATAATAGTTCAGACCTTAACCTTTAAAAAGCTTAGAGCATTTAACATTTAACCATTGGCTAAATGCTCTAAGTTAAAAAGTAATGAAATTGAGAAAACGGAAACAGAAACAATCCGTATTTAAATAAACTAGCAAATATAAGAACTATCCTAGTTTACTTGTGCCTACACAGAAAGAAATTATTGCTTTTGCCAAATAAGTTTATTTAGCGCAAGATATTTCCTGTTTTGTATATCAGGAAACAATAAGATATTTGTAGCAAGCAATTTTATATTTTAAAATATCAAGTATTTAAATGCTTAATCGTATTGACTAATTTTTTACTCCAATAAATAATTTCATCTTATCTCAAGAACTCGACACTTTGATTTGAGTTGTTACTTTTTTGAAAGAATGTTTACAATTTATTTATTCAAAACATTATCTTTCTTAGATATCAACTGCCTTCTGCTTGCTTAAATTTCGTTAATTCTTAGACCAAGAAACAAACAGACTTTAATGTAGTTATATTGCTACTCGGTACTAGACTGCATGGTTCTTGAAAATAAAAAGATTTACTTATTTTAAGAATTTCCTTTATTGAAACCAGATGCTTAAATTTTTGATACAATTATTATAATATTGTTTGTGAATAATAATGTTTCTTCTTGCTAGTTCTAATTTCTTGAATTACCAAAACATATCCTTTGTCATTTTTTAAAATACTCCATCTTTCGAGGTATTCATGGATTGTCTTTAGTTCTTGATTTTTTTCTAATGTTGGGAATGTTTTCGCCTCTTTTCAATAACCTCTTCCCAGGGTTCGCTATTGTTTTGTAGCTATATAATATTTTCTTCAGTTGTTGCATCTAAAATGTAAAATTTCCACTTATTACATGATTGGTATCCATCTTAAATCAAGTCTAAATGTTAAAATTATGTCAAAGTGAAAGCATTACAGACAGACATTGTTAGTTTAGAATTTAAAATATAAAGCATGGATAAGTATGAAGTATGGATTCCTCTCAGATTATTATTATTAATGGAAGCAATACCATTCATATGAAAGTTCCAATTCAAACATTAAAAATTTTATATACTTACATACCAAAGTCCTCTGTATTATTGATTTTAGTAACATCTGAGTCCCTGATTGCTGTCCTTCTTTTCGCTTCAAAAATGTATAATAGATTTCTCACTTTATCTACTAATTTCCCCTTTGCAGGAATGTATTTGCCCGTATACGATTTTGAAGTTGGAACAGATTTCATGTAATATGAGGCTATGTTTTCTGAAGGGAAATTGTAATCTTCTGGTTTTAGTTTCCTGAAAAAAATTAACATTTAGCAGTTAACAATCAATATAATGCCAGATTTAGATTAATTTGTTATTATGAGCCACAAGCATGACAAACAAAATAGGTACATACCTTAAACTCCTACTAAGGGTGGTGTGCACCAAATGTTAATACAAAAATTGTAATTATTTAACAACTGATTACTCATTCACTCCAGTAGAATTATTGTTGATTCCATTATTCAAAAAATAACGACGTTCAGTAGTTTTCGTTATCTAATAAAATAATACTTTTTAATAAAAACGAACCGCGAAAAGAAGAAGCACGAACAAACAATTTCAAACAAAGTCAACGAACGAAATAAAATAATGTTGCCATTATCTTACGGTCAAATTAGGGCTAAAAAGTTGACAAAATATTTCCATCAAACAAATATTGATAAAAAATTATAAAAAAGCGTCGTTATAAAATAAATAAAAAATCGTATATTAATGATGAAATTGAATGAACTGGTTAACGAGATATGAAGAAAAAAAGGACTATTCTTTTAAATGCTTACCTATCCCTACTTCCCTACTAATATTATAAATGCGAAAGTAACTCTGTCTGTCTGCCTGTCTGTCTGTCTGTTACGCTTTCACGCCTAAACCACTGAACCGATTTTGATGAAATTTGGTAGGAAGAAAGAACTAAACTTGGGAAAGGACATAGGGTACTTTTTACCGCGGGAAAACTTCTCATTCCCACGGGAAATCGACTTCCACGCGAACGGAGTCGCGGGCGGCCACTAGTATGCCTATAAAATTGAGAGGCAAGCACTCTTAAAATTTTGCTTAAAAATGTATGGAGACAATAAGATTTATTTTTAATTAAACATAACATTAAAAGTATCCTATTGCATGCTCTAATTCCGTATTAAAGTTCAATTTAAAGGATATCATTTTTGGGCTAAAAGGCACATTTATTGCAAATATCTCGTTTCCTATGGATTTAAATTTATCCTACTAATATTATAAATGCGAAAAAGTAACCTATAATGTTATTCTAATGTATAACCTATATTACTGTAAAGTTTCATCCAAATCGGTCCAGTAAATTTTTCGTAAAAGAGTAACAAACATACATAAATACATCCATTAATCCATCAATCCATACATACTCACAAACTTTCACATTTATAATATTATTAGGATAAAAACGTAATATAAATAAAAAGAGATTTTAGGGATTTTAGTGTATCGCTGGCAACACTATATAATCACCAAGAAAGTTTATTAGTAAATTATTTATTCTAAGAAAGTTTGTTTCTTGGAAGAAGAAAGCCTAGGCCGTCGTTTTTAAAGGAAGAAAAAAATAATGAAAAATATTTCAGTTGAGAATGTAACTATTTTGAAACGACTTCTTTTTCTTTCTTACTAATGTAAGAACTTATAGATTTGGATCCAGTATGTGAACTCTTTCCTTTAGAAAAGTAATTTTGAATTGAATATCTTTCTCTCAAGAACTATAAAACTATGTCTGAAACTTATGAAATTTGATTTAATTGTCTTGGGTCTAATTTAAGACTCTAAATTCTTATTTCCATGAATATTGCGCTCTTTATTTAATATGTAAAAGTGCTTCCTTGATGGTTCAGTGCAGCCTTCTGTGAAGAGATATTTCTTACATGAAGTGAAATATTTTTTACGCAAAAAAATATTGCTCAAGACACATTTTCGTTTTGAATTTAAATACAATTTCTTTCTGTGTAGTGACAGCTATTTCAGTGAAAAATCGAATACAAAAATTTAATTGGTGTGTAAGTCTGGATATTTATTATTTATTAAAATTTATTAATTTTAAAACAATTATTAATTAAAAAACAGTAAAAAAATTACGCTGCTGGGTGTGAAACGCGGAGGGTTATGCGCAGGAGATGTGTTATGCGGAGGAAGCCAAAAAGTGGGATAAACCGGTTTAAAAAAAACATAGGACGCATCGCGCTTCAGGCATGGCGGCGTCACGTCTACATTATCTGTATACACTCACACTAATGCAAAGGTCAGCTTAAGCCTTTTGTACTATAAGGACCCTTTTTAAATTAATATTACCTAGTTAGAATGATGGATTATATTGAAACGCAAGAGAAAAACTTTGTTTTGTTTTCATAAATCCATGGATTTATTTAGCATTATTAAATTACACTAGTTACAAAAATAAACAAAAAAATAAGAATTACAGCTACTATTGAAGTCAAAAGTGCCAGAAGAAATACCAAGTACACTAAAAAATAAAATCATGTTAGGTAAATAAAAGCAAGGACAATAATGAATAATGATGACATAAAAAATAAAAAACTTACCTTCTGTAATAATTATAACTATTATTATCAAAGACGTAGACGTTATTGCAACAAAAGCGATAAGGATCGAGTTGAAAAAAAATATTGCTACTATGGAAAAAAATAACGTCCCTTGCAATGGATTTTTTAGCAAACTCATAGTAAATTTATTAAAAATGCTGTCCATATTTCCACAAAAATCATTGTAGAAAGATTTAAAAGGTCCTGAAAAGATAACAATTCAAAAAATAGTAACGGTTTTATATTATTCGTGTTGTCGAATTTTACTTACTTAAAGTTAAGAAAACTGTGATTCGAAACGCATTGTTGATATTTACTTCCATAATGAAACGACTTAAATTTATTTAGAATTTAAGTATGATTAAATCTTACGTATGGATTTTCAAACCATGAAGTGGTTAACCTTTCTTGTTAATAGTTTAGACGAGGTTGGTACTTCTGTTAGGAATGCTAAATATCCAAAAACTTTTATTTCAGATGCGTTCCTTTAAAACAAGGCTTGGAATGTATATTTGTGACTAGAACTAAAAAAGTGTTAAAAAAAAATGTACTGCCAAATTTGTCATTTCCGTTTTTGACACTGACAATTGTCTAGCTATAAAAAAAGTTTGGCGCCAACCAATGCAAACCAATTGAAAAGCAAATACTTATTCAACTAACAAAAGTGATGATAATCATACATGTTTATTTACTGCAGTGAATATTTTAAAAAAATATATTTTTTTCCATATCAGCATAGCTATAATATTAAATATTTTTTTGCATTTGAGTAACTTTCTAACAAAAATAAAATGGTAAGATTGTTTGTTTTTAAATTTCTAAATACATTCATGATAGCCTGATAACTATTAATCTCTTACAGGTTGGTAATTATGATGAGAATTTATTAACTGACATGTTACCAGTATATTATACGCGTTTGTTTCCTCAAAATGTATTTTGTCGTTGGTTATCTTGTGGAGGCAGTCCCCAACCTCTGGGCAATAGAGAGTTATCTTTTACTTTAGCCGATGATGTATACATGCGGTACCTGTCTGTTAGCAGCCAGAAAGAACTACAAACACTGCTTCAAAAGAAATGCCCTCATAAAATTGACATAGGAGCAGTCTATAACAACAAGTAAATATTTTAACCTGAGAACTTCTTCTTTTTATTGAATTGACGAAATAATTTGTTAATGGACGAAACAACTGGTAATTAATAAAATCTTAATTTATATAGACCTTCAATAGCAAGACATGATGCTGTAGTACTTTCAAGAGAGTTAGTATTTGATATTGACTTGACAGACTATGATGAGGTCCGGACATGCTGTCAAGAGGCCAAAGTCTGTGAAATGTGTTGGAAGTTTATGGTTGTAGCATGTGAAATATTAGACAAAGCTCTCAAAGGTACTTAAATGTTTATTTTCATTATATTTTAAATTTCAAGTATTTTCTTAATTTTTCTAAAGTGTTTTTCGAAATTCAGAGGACTTTGGGTTCCAAAGTATTTTGTGGGTGTTCTCTGGAAGGCGAGGTATCCATTGCTGGGTTTCTGATTATGATGCCCGAACACTAGACACCCCTGGAAGAGCAGCTGTTGCAGATTACCTGTGCCTGATTACTGGGGGTGATAACCAAAGCAAAAAAGTGCATTTGGGTAATGAAAATTTGCATTCCAGTATTAAGTAAGTGACTTATAAATAACTTAACTTTAAAATTACCTAATTCATCATTTAATTTTTTTGGAACCCATTAGTTGTTATTGTTTTTATAATTTCCAGGAGAGCTGTTTCAGTAATTGATAAATATTTTGATGATATAATACAAGACCAGGACTTCTTTGGTACCCCAGAGAGACTGAAGAGTTTTCTAAAAATAATTCCAGACGAGACACTTAGAAACCAAGTTGAAAAGCAAGTGGAAAAATTACCAACATCTCTGGAGAGATGGCACATGTTTGTGAGCATTTATGCAAGTTACTGTCGAGAAGTAAGTTTGCTTCTGACGTTTGATAGTTCTTCTTGAAACAGTCTTGCCACCAAAAGTAAACCCTTATTATGCTTATAATACCTGATATGGACTCTCCATATGCTTGTAGGCCACTCTCTTGTCTCATCCACTGTCTTAAATTATAGAAATGAGTGCACACAGCAATTTTTACATTTCTCTGCACCAAATGATGGATGCTAATATTATTTATATGGCAATTAATATTCTTAAACAATATTAATACTTTGAGGCCTAAAACAACCCCCACAATATAATTATGTAGCAATTTAATAATCAATCTAATAATAAATATCGTTTTTTTTATTTTACAGAATGGTGGAGCAGTACGTAAAATCAAGTACTTAGTAGAGGAATTAAAAATACAATACTGTTATCCAAGATTGGACATAAATGTTACAAAGGGCTTCAATCACTTATTAAAGGCACCATTTAGTATTCATCCCAAGACTGGTAAAGTTTCTATAGTTTTCAAACCAAGTCAGGTGGCAGAGTTCAAATTAGATGAAGTGCCTACTATTCACTCTTTATTAGATGATAGCATGACTGAAAGTGCCCAACATAATATAAACATGAAAACTGCTGTAAAAAACTTCCAAGATGTTGTATTTTCTTTAGAAAAGTCAGAAGCTATACGAAGGAAAAATGATGCAAGTAAGTGTTTTCATTAGGTGAAATTTGCTAATATTAAACAACAACACAACTTGAAGAGTTATTTCTCTTATATATGTTACGGCTAATACCCGAAGTGCGGCTACACCTAGTTTTAGCCGGTTAGAACATCAATAGGTTAGGTTAGTTAAGTTACTTTTTTGATACCACCCAGAAAAAGGAGTCCCGCGTAGCGGGACTCCGTCGACTCATGATTCAAGCCAGTTTTTATATATGTTACGGCTAATACCCGAAGTGCGGCTACACCTAGTTTTAGCCGGTTAGAACATCAATAGGTTAGGTTAGTTAGGTTACTTTTTTGATACCACCTAGAAAAAGGAGTCCCGCGTAGCGGGACTCCGTCGACTCATGATTGAAGCCAGTTTTTATATACATAGGATTATTATTATTTTTTAATTTTTCCATATAAAAACCACTTCTAACCGGCTAAAACTAGGTGTAGCCGCACTTCGGGTATTAGCCGTAACATATACATAGGTATAAATTTTTTTTTACAGTTTTCCATATAGAAAACACTTCTAACCGGCTAAAACTAGGTGTAGCCGCACTTCGGGTATTAGCCGTAACATATACATATTATTTGCAAGTACTGACAGTTACTATTAAAATAGGTCGTTTCGCCAACGTCATCAAGAACAAGCGCATAAAAAAATACGAAAAATAAGTAAATCAAATTGGTCTGACCTGAGAGTCGAACCCGAAACCTGTCGCTGCGACACAGGCGGGTTTAGAGGCAGTTAAGGCCTTACAGAGACAGTTGTTGCCAGGGCATCCTACTAATATTATAAATGTCCAAGTTTGGATGTTTGATTACATAAAAAAAGCTGGTTAGATTAAGATTACATTTGTTCTTAGAGCAATAATCCACCCTAAATAACATACCTGTGCTGATTTGAATTTAACTAAATTGTTGAACTAACAGTCAACGTTTTTCGTAATGAAATAACGCCACATTTTTTTCAAATCGCGCTTATAAAGTAAAGCTAGAGATACTATAAAATAAAAATCGTAAATAGTATAAAATATTAAAAGTATTTATTTGTGATATCTAATTATAATATTATTGTTACAGATATATCACTCGATTTTTGATAAGGCAAAGCAATTAACCAATACACTTATGCTGAAGTACCCGTAATAGACAAAGATGTGATAAGCGGCGGGCGGCAAGTCCAAATAATGGAATGCATCTTATTGTGTACATAACTTTGATTAATAAATAATTAATTTCAAGAACCAGATCTAATCATTATTAACCGACTTCTCTAAACTGAACAACTTAGTGCTAGAGTGAGAAAGTCTTCGAATCCGATGGTGACAGTTCCGTTTTGTTGCGTGTCGCGAGATCGGAATGCTTCTGTGAACCGTTGGATTTGAATGCAGAGTACCATGAAGTTGTCGACGGATATCTTCCCCTCCCGAGGGTCCAGTTTCTTTGTGATGAACGACACGAATTCAGGCGTGAAACGGAACCCCATTTGTGTTAGTGCTATAAATAATTGAAAATAACATTAAGTATTTTTTATTTTAATAATTAAATCTAAAAAGGATTCTTTAAACTAATCAAAGTCAGCTTAAAGCTCTAAAACGCTTTACTAACAAATAAATCTCAGATTTAATTAAATAGTTCTAACTAATGATTATTAGTATAGAATGAATCCCTTTTAATGGTTGCAAATGCTTGTTGTCATGCTTACGGATTTAAATATTGACTAATAAATATCTTTTCTAAGAAAGAAAGGTGGAATGGTATGAATGTAAGCTCAAACTTCTACGATAGATTTTTGAAAATGTCAAAGATTTTATCTTAATCAAGTATTGTGGAAAACTAAGAAAAGTACATGGATTGTAGGCAAAAACATGATTTAAGATACCTTTGGTAAGTTCACTTTCGTCGATATGTCCAGATTGGTCTGTGTCATAAGTTTTGAATACAGCAAGCCACTGGTTGACGTAAGTATACAGCTTATCAAACTCTTCGAGATCCATGTGTCCGGTACGGTCTTTGTCAAACATTCCTAAAATAATACAACGGAATTGTTATTAGCATTTCTGAATAAACTTTCCTTTTATATTAATAATCGTGAAAGGTAATGAGAATGGATTATTTGATGTTAAAAAACTCCAATAACTAAGTAAATGATATTTGGTAGATAGGAACCTACTTAACACACAACGGAGTTCTGAGTAAATTATTGTGGCAAATACTTCATCCACAGCCTGCGAAAAAATGTTATTAGGTTGAGCAAACACAAACTTACCAATCATCAAATTACACGCAGTGTCCGAAAAGTGTTGGCCCTGAGCGTTCACAAGAGCAAGTTTTAACTCATTGCAAGTAATAAACCCTGAGCGGTCCTTGTCAACAGCTTGGAACCATTGCTGCACTTGTGGTGAGACCCCACCACCGGGACCAACAGATGGGTAGGGTCCGTGGCCCATTTCCAGCTGACTTGGAGGCGGTGCACCCGCTCCTCCGAACGCAGGCTGGAAAATAATAAATGAAAACGTAGCAAAAGGAAGATTCTTTGTTTAATCTATACTAATATTATAAAGCTATAGAGTTTGTTTGAAAACGCGCTAATCTCAGGAACTACTGGTTCGAATTGAAAAATTATTTTTGTGTTGAATAGACCATTTATTGAGGAAGGCTTTAGTTAGGCTATATAACATCACGCTGCAACTATTAGGGGCGAAGAAATAATGGAAAATGTGAAAAAAAACGGGGGAAATTATTCATCCTTGAGGGCTTCCATTGCGTGCGTTTCCAAAACGGTTCAAGATATCAAATATATATGTATGAAAGAATTATTCCTCTTGAAATGATCTAAAAAAATGTCTGCGACAGTATATGTCTACCTTTAAAGATTAACTCACTAGAACCGTTTTTATGGTAATCAAACTGCAAAACTTAACGCTGCAAGGAGGATAGGCGTTGTATGACAAAAAGTGTAACTCGGGAAAGAACTCAATTTTCCTTATAGTATAGGGAAAGGAGTTTTACTCCGAATTTAACGCGTGCGAAGCCGTGGGCAAAAGCTAGTCTATGCTAATATAATAAAGCTGAAGAGTTTGTTTGTTTGTTTGTTTGAACGCGCTAATCTCATTAACTACTGGTTCGAATTTAAAAATTATTTTTGTGTTGGATAGACTATTTATCGAGGCAGGCTTTGTTAAACTAGGAAGGCTAAATAATGACGAAAATCAATTTTCCGGAAGTTTCTTGGCACAACTGGTTCTGGGTAGTTGTTTCTTAAAATGAATTTCATAAGGTCGGTAGATAAAAAAAATGACGAGCGTTAATAACACGCAAAACTATACATTTTTTTTGTGGCGATCGATGTAGTTGAGGGGTGTTATTAGGGTCATAACAAAACCATACTTGAATGGATTATCGTCATTACCTGAACTACGCAACGGATTCTAATGCGGTTTTCGCCATCTTTTAGGTCGTTTTTTCATTTAAATTTGTAAATAATTAACATTTAGAAAAAGTCGAACAAGTCGGCCAAAATGTGTACATCTGCACTGAGTGTTCTATTTTTCAAGTTTTAGTATTAAGAAATGAAATTTTAAAGAAATTTATTAAAAAATAGTAAAAAAAAAATATTTGTCAAAATTTTGTAAAAGTTTAATTAAATCTATTACAACCCAAAAACTAGAACACGCAGTTCAGACGTTTGAACCAAATGGAAAGGTCTAAGGGCGGGTTGTATCAAACAGTTGGTTTACGTATCATACGTACGTAACTTTTTGACGATTACATCAGATGTTTAACGTACGTCAAATACTTACAAAGCGTTGTTTCGTCACAAAAAAAATTGTTCGTCAATGCAAAAAAGTAAATCATTACTATTATTCAAAATATATGAAAATAAACAGAATCCGTAGTATTGAAAAAAGCTTTTCATCAAAGATGTCCTGTCAACACAAGAGAAAAGTTACGTTAACCAGTGGGTGGATGGCCTGTCAACGTAATCGTTAATTTTTAACGTCCGTTAAAGGCTGACAACCTGTTTTCTAGCTTGACAGGTGATTAACGCCATTTTTAACGTTGACAGACACGTCAAGTAGTTGTGATACAACCCGCCCTAAATCTCAAAAAGTACAAACTCTGTGCTGATCGTTTTTATTGGAGATGGGCCGAGTACTCGGTACTCGGCCGAGTATCTCGGTATACTAATGCCGAGTATACTTTGTTTAAAGAAAGCAATATATTTAGGTAGATATAATTAAAACAACAGTGTTAATCAAAACGTACTGATTGAGGAAATCTTTGACAATCTCAAGTAATAAAATCAAAATTATGCTAATGTATGAGTACCTACTTAGTGAGACAAAATTAAAAGAACAGTAATAAAAATAATCTTAAAATTTAATAAAGGTAAATAATGATGCCCTGTCCACCATTGGCCAACACATTTTCTTCTAAATATACTTGCGTTCGTTTGTACTTGTTTACGCGCGCGAATTTGGAAATTTGTTTTTCTACTGAATTTCTTTAAAATGTCACGTCTTTTACTAAAAGTTGAAAAAGACCATTGCGAAGCGTGGGCGGGTCGCTAGATACTTATAGAATCATTGACTCCGCCTGCCGACCTCAAATCTTGCGACCGTGCCTGTAGGTTTAACATAGGGGACAGAGTAAAGAAAACCATGTAATTAATTTGTATTTCTTATGAAAACTTTATTTTTAAGGTATTCTATTTACATTCTTACGAAATAAAAAAGCTGTAGATAAATTAATTTGAGAACCATCATAACGATAAATTATAATAATTTAGTTTACTCGGTAGGTGAAAAAGTATTGTTTCTTTCGTGGATAAATGAGGAAGATCTAGTTTCAGTTAAATATGTAGGGTGTCTCTACCTATAAACAATGTAGATACTGTGCGGCAGCACGTTAAAATCCATAACTTCAAAAACAAGTAGGTATATCTATGTAAGAAAGATTAAAAAAAAAACTTGTGTAATGTAGGTTACTGTATTAAGCCTTACTTTCAAATAAATGATTTTAAGATACAGAGGGAACTTGAAGAGCTGCGTCAGATCAGCCCCTTGAAAATGTTTGATGAACCAATTATAGTCCGCGTTGGATATTTAACAAGTATCTTGGTAGATAGAGACACCATGCATAAAGTTAATTATGTAATATAAATGTATTTCAGGTTATTTTAGCTGCCTGCAGTCTTAACACTAGGTATACCTTATCTGTATATTTTTCACACTAGATACATTCAATACAACCATTTCATTACTGCAACATAAATCGTCTTTTTATATGGCTTACTTTAAAACTATTTCATTATATATAATTTAGTTGTGTTATATAATACTCAGATTGTTAATATTACCATATTATTTAAAGTTTAATGGATATTTTAACAAAGTTAGGTGGACTGTGTTTATTGTATTTGTAAGGCACAGCAATGCAATCACAAATTTCAGCTGCATAAAAAAGGAACATTATTTTAAATAAATTATATCTTACAAAATTATACCTACAAGGTAATTATTAACTATTAGTTATAACATACATACATAGTAACTAATTACCTTTTCTCTACAACATATGAAATGAAATGAACAATATTTGGGCGATTGGAAAACTTACTTTTTCTTATAAAAAATATTTGGGATTATTTTAACATGGTAAATTCAAAAGCTCATTTACAATGTAATCCCTTATTTGTGCCCATAGTAAATAATCTCACTACAATCATACAATTGTATTAACACACAATAAGTAGGTTAGGTACCTTAATCTAATGTCTATAAACAGTATAAAGGCTTACTATAAAGAGAAATAAATATTTATCTATCAAGTCTATTAATTATTGTTCTACAATGTTACAATATCCATTTTAGTACATGGAATATACTTACTAAGGCTACAAGTACAAATACTTTGTTCTTTTGAAGATCATTTCATAAAGGTATTACAATTGCCAAGTAATTAGTAGCTAGGCAACAGGAAAATTATATGAGTAACTGGATTATTTTAAAAATACAAAATGTAATAACATAACAAATATGTAAGTCAAAATAAAAAACTTTCTTATGGACTATGCTATCTACATTACATTAAAAATTAATAATGATCATATCTAAAATGACATTCAGTCTTTTACTTTAAAAACCAATACTGGCAAGTTTTTTATGTTTTGTACTGAGTAATCAAGTGTTTTCACTAATTACACTTAATATAATAGTGGTATTAAGGCTCATCTCATAGACAGATATTTTACAAAATGTGTTATTAGTGAAAAGCAACCAGATTTTTCAACTAATTATAAAATTACTAAACAATGTTTTTAAATCATATCCTAAACATTACTGTGACTAGAAAAACTATAAGTAGCTGGTGTTACTGAGGCATTTACACACACTTGTATTGAAGGTTTAAATGAAGAGGGGAGCAGTTTATGTGCTTCAGGCACTTGGGGGTAGTTGCTACACATTGCAGTCTCAAAATGCACTTGTTCACTCCTATCTACAGGCACTCCATCAAAGCTCGTTTGTTTAGCTGAATCACCGGTACCACTATCCTTGCATGAAGAATGTTCAGAAATATTGTCTGGGAACATCTGTGGTGACTCACTATCACTATGCACTACCTGAGTCATTTTCATGCTCTCAGAGGGGTATGTGTGGACATCCCTTGCCATCCGTCTTCGTGTGTGGTATATAATCACCACCCATATAATTGAAGTACCCACTGCACAGCAGACCGCAGTAATAACTATGATTCCAGTCATATCTTTTTCATTTACCATTATTGCTACAGGTGGGAGAACTCTCAATTCAATCATGTCCTTTTTGGTTCCTAATTCATTTGTTATCTCACATTCATATTTGCCAGCATCAGTGGCTTCTGCACCAATTATTACTAGGAGTTGATCTTCAGCAGTAAGGAAGTGGCGTTCAGAGTGAACCATGGGTATTCCATCTTTAAACCACTTCAGTATTGGTTTTGGTGAACCAGATATCATACATTGCAACACTACTGAGTCCCCACTTGTAACTTCTTTGTTCTCCATTACCCTGACAAATGAGGGTTCCTGAAGTACTGTAAGTGTTGCATTTGAAATAATAGTTCCTGCAGGATTTTTTGCAGCACAACTATATATTCCCATATCAGTTGTCTTTGCATTCACAATGAAGAACAAGTGATCAGTAGGCATTACATTCATTCTTCTCTCTCTGGCAGCTGGAAAATCATTCCCACCATCTTTTTTCCATGAAATCTCTGGTGTTGGATCACCTGTAGCTGCACAGTTCAAAGTCACTGTCTCTCCTGTTTTCACTGTTACATTAGTGGGGGTTTTTAGAAACCTTGGAAATGTCACAATATTAACTTTTGCTTTAGAAGAGTATGTTGTTCCAAAATTGTTAGTGACAATGCATTGATACTTGCCAGCGTCTTCATGAGTAATATTTGGGATAACAAGAATAGATGTAGCTTTTTGATGTCCAATAGTTGCAACAGAAACATTTTCAAAAACCATAGGATTACTGAGGTTGCCATTGTTTTTTCTCCATAAAAATGTCATATTACTGAAAGGGTTTGAAGTAGCTGAACACACTAATTTAGCAGGCCTGCCTTTAATAGCAAGATGTGTTTTGGGATTTTCTACCACTTTAGGTTTAGGTGAATCCCCACAATTATCTTCCTTGAGCTTTGTTATAAATACTCCTTCAACATCTTCAGGGTATGCACATGTTGCAGTTATTAGCTTTTGGTCAGCTTTTTCTCTAATCCACTTAATAATCCATAGTAAATTGCAGTCACATAATAATGCATTAGAATTTAAAGAGAATATTCTTAGTTTGGATAAAGATGCAAATGCGTGTGGTTGTATTGATGTTATTTTGTTACCTCTCAAATCTAATTCAACTAAATTGGTTAACCCTTCAAAAGCTCTAGCATTTATTGATTTTATATGGTTTGCAGACAGGTTAAATGATCTCAAGCTGTGTAACTTGGAAAATGGTCCTGACATATCTTCAACGGTCCAAGAAATCTTATTGTTACTCAATGATAATTTCTCCAAGTGTGTAAGATAACTAAAAGCTTCCTGAGATATAGATGAAATGTTGTTGTGACTCAAATTAAGTTTTTTCAGGTTGATTAAATATTGAAATGTTTTGCTTTCAATTTGAAGTAGATAATTGTGTGACAGATCCAAGTCTTCCATTTGTTTACAAAGCTCCCATGAATCTAAATCGATTACAGATATTAAGTTGTTGGAGAGTGATAATGTTATCAGGGACTCCAGCCCATACATCCAGCCTTTAGAAATACTTTTGATGCGGTTATGATCCAACTGAAGTAACTTCACAGACTTGAATCCATAGAATGCGCCAGCCATTATTTTCTCAATATTGTTGTATCTCAATTTCAAAGTACTCAATCCAGATAATCCATTAAATACAAGCCCATTTATGATATGAAGCTTGTTATGATTAAGCTCTAAAATCCTTAGATTTGATTGATTCATAAATAAGTGATTAGGCAAAGAAGAGATTTCATTCTTATTTATTTTGAGCTCAACTAAATTGGTTATGTTGTTCAGTGCTCCATCTTCAATAGTTTTGATGTGATTGCTATTCAAATTCAATAATCTTAAAGAGCTGTTCATCGCAAACCGATCTCTATCTATAGAGCCGATGCTGTTTCGACTCAAACGCACCTCTTCCAGAAGTTCTTGTTTTTGAAGATTTGGTATTTCGTGAAAATTGTTTTTTACTAAATACAACTCCTTCAGTGATGGAAAGACTTCAATATTTTCCATAGAATTTTCATTTAGTTTATTGGAACTTAGATCTAACTGTTCCACCCACTTCGGGATTTTTGGCACTGTAGTAAAGTTTTTGCTTGAGCAATCAACATACCGATTCAGACATTCACACTTATGAGGGCATTCGGAACTTTCTGCAATTATAGTACATCGTGTTAGCAACATGATCGTCACTATCGACAGGAAAAAATGCGCCTCTCCCATTTTTCTACATTTGTGTGGTAGTCCGTTTCATTGAATCGAAGTAACAAGGGCTATTGCGTTTCTGTGATTACATCATTCCAAAAAGCGGAGACGTCCAAAGTTTATACGAACACTTCGAAAACACACTTCACCATTGAAAAATAATAACATTGTTATAATGTAAAGACAGAAACTCTTATTTTACAACTCAAAACAAATTATTGACACTCAGACAAACACCAGGCCGCCATTTTCTAAACCAAACCAAAGCAAGCGGTGGTGTTGCCACTAGCTAATTACATAAACCTCAATTTTTTTTTTACATTTACTTCTGAATAAATAATTTGCTACGATTAGTTTTATGTACCTCATTATTTAAAAAAAATTGCAAATGTTATAGTAGGGAAGCCCAAAAGGGGATTTCGGGAGTTACTAAAGCGCGGCAGATTAATATACAGGGAAATACCTTGTACCCTATTAAGTACTCCCACCAAATAAGAACCTTCTATATAGGGGCGTTCTTCAAGGATAAAGGATCAGCCCGGTAGCCCCCTGGCCCCCTACTGCGTAACTAGCGTCGATTTGAACTCGACGTCGACAACTGTTTTCATAGGCTAAATTGTTAACAATGGCGGGTCTTTAGCCAATGAAAACAGTTGTCGACGTCGAGTTCAAATCGACGCTAATTACGCGGTAGCCCCCCAGATTAGTAAAAAAAATTGAGCATCAAAAATTCTCGAGCGCGGCAGATTAAGATAAGGTGAGGTAGTTACATGATAAAACGTGTATATTTCACTAATCTGACAATTTGAGAGTGACGTAAAGAAGGGGGAGTGCTACAAAGTTGTAAAAAAAAACTTATTTTAAAGGGAATAATTCAAGCATTACGAAAAATGTATAATCTGAAAATTTCCACAAGCTGAAGCAACAAAAATTCATCGATAAAGTTTAATGCGTGCAGCTACGTGATGCCTATATTCCCCTCTCCGCGTTTCTATTCCTTTCTCAGTTTTTCTCTATCTATTACTCTCTCACTCCGTCCCCACTCTGGTTTTGGTTGCCATGACGCCATGACAGCTGATTACACAGACTCGTTCATGGCATGGCATTGTTTACAACGTATTTCCAACGTTTTTGCGTGTTCTATGATTTTTACATAAGTTGTGTGAATTAAAGTTTATAAATATTAACTATGAGTTAATAAGTGTATATTTTGTGGAGAATCTACTTTGCAAAAAACAATTAAATTTACATTAGAAACAATAAAAAAGTGTATCAATATTTTAGAATATCGTCGGAGCAAACCGGTTCTCCGAAAATTCCGAACAACATAATATTATCTTGACCTTTGGATAGAATCTTCATTGAATAAAATATATCACGCACAATGCTATAAATTAATTCAAAAAATACTTTAAAAAATATATATATTTTTTTTTTTTCTTATAAATACGAGTGTTTCTCATTTGCTTGCTATTTCCTGAGCTTTTCAATTAAGTAATTCAATGGTAAATTCAATGATTTAAAAAAATAAAATATTTTTTTTTACTGTTAGATTAGGCAAATTCCTCTATATAAAGCCTCATTTACACGATACCATTTTCTTGCCTGTAGCGTACAATTATGTAGAAGCAATACTTGAATTGCAGCGTATAAACAACATGCCATATTCTTTCTCTACTAGGCAAGTTTTGCATTCAAGAATGTTCTCGGTTTAAACTGTACATACAATATTTTCTTGTGCAATACTTGTATTCAATAGGTTTGTCACTTGACTTTGATAGTCATTTTATCCGAAGACGTCCAACACTTGAATGAAAATATTCGTCTGAGCAAATACGGTCAATTCTTGAAGCAACGTGCCAGTAAATGGAACAGGAACGTACAAGTCGATGTTTAGACATGACAATTCTTGAAAGCGATAATCTCCTTACCATTATTGTATCAATGTAAACAAAACACGCTGGCAATTATTTCCTTTCAAGATTTGCATTCAATGATGGCGTTCAACTTTATAAATAATATCCACGTGTAAACAGTTGCTTACAATTATTGAAATGCAAATATTGCGCTTCCACTTTTGTATTCAATTATTGCTATTGAACGTGCAAGAAAATGGTATCGTGTAAATGAGGCTTTATCGTCAGATTATGAGACAGCACATCTAGAGCATAGAAATGAACATATATCTTAATCTGACGCGCTTGAGAATTTCAAAATGACGATTTTTTTTGCACATTCTAATAATGATCATGACTTTGCGTTACATCCAAATCGTCAGATTAATATATAAGAGCATTTCTTTAGTTTCAATTAACATCCCCTTCGAAAAACTGACGCGCTCGATATTTTTTTTTATCTTTAACCCCTACGTACGACTACCCCCATCATGGAAACAATCAGATTAACATATGTACCTTTTTAAAAACACGAAAGACATGGATAATATCAATATCTGACACGCTCGAGTAAGTCCAGGGAACTCTTTTTTTACATTTTTGGAAATCTATAGCCGCTCCCCCCACCGATCAAAAGGTATGTAGGTATTATGTCATTTTTTTCTTTTCATCATCTAAGCTTCGCAACCCAATAGGTCCCTATGACGCTCGAGTAAATACCGATTTAGCATCGTGGGCTCCCCTACTATTAATTTCAACATTCTTTATTCCACATACTATATCGAACTACTACGGTGAGAAAGTTATAAAAAAAAGATTTCAAAAATTTCTTAGTTATGATACCTGGTTTAAAAGGTTATGGCAACTGACTATTAGGGATGTTACGGATACGGAATTTCGGTTTCGGTTTCGGATACGGATATGAAATTATTTCGGATTATCCGGTAGTTTCGGTTACGGATATTAGATTCTAGGAATTTCAAAAGTAATACAAAAAAATAGATAATAAAATGGTTTTACTTTTATAGAGGAGGACGATGGGTGAGAACGATGACGTCATAAACACCGCTACATTGAACCAACACTTTGGTCACAGTTCTGTAAGTGGTTTACGGAACGCAGCCAAAAACAACTTGTCGTAACGTGTTTCATTTAGATTTTTAGATTCTGCCACTATCCGAAATTATCCGTAACATTTATTTCGGTTTCGATTACGGATAAGGATATTTTTTTATTTCGGATATCCGGTAGTTTCGGTTACGGATATGGATATCCTTAACATCCCTACTGAATATTACGAGTCTTTGAATTGATAGGACAAAAAATTAAGAAAGATGTAAAATGTATGAGAAACTTTTTATGAACTGTAGATGAATGATACGACCGTTAAAGTCCTGGTAGATTTCCTGTGTCCATATGCAATGTTAGGAAATTTTATTTTATTTGTAACTTGATCACACACATTCAGGGTCCCAGTAACCCGACAGCCCAAAATAATTGAACTACGCCTCTGCCTACAAGTTACATCATGTATGACACAAGTTCCGCATAGTGCCTATTTTATATTATGGCAAATTTTACGATTACCTCTTCTCCACCATGTAAGAGCGAGCTTGATAGGTAAGTAGATACTCAAATAGATATATAAATCTATTTACTCGGTACTCACCACCTTAATTTCACAGGTTTTGTTTTATGACCTTTAAAAAATAGCAAATAACATATTTGTCTAAGGGATTTGTTGCAGGTATTTGTTATGCCTAAGCATAAAATACACTCTGTACATCTGTATGTACATATGTGCTAAATTTCATGTACATATTAATCGCCTTTTGTGAGCTTGTGGAAGCAAAGAAAGATTTTTAAATTTAAAGGATATTTAATTGGAAGTTGTTGCTACATAGGCACCTAATTTAGATGCAGTCTACAATATCTAAAACCTTACTTACATTATAAGCCATTTCACCAATTCAAAGTTGACCTGCAACAGAAGAAGAAAGTAACATAAATATGTAGATACAAAGTTGTCAAGTTAAAAGTTTGATAAGCATTTCCTGATCAGCTAAGGTATGTATAAAAAAATCTTCATTTCAGAAGACAAGTTATAAAACAAAATGAAAACTAACCAACACAACCCACCAAAATACTAAAATTTAATATAACTGTAGTATAACAACAAGACAATATTAAAAAAGGTATTGTTGATTTGATTAGGTTGAATTAATTTCATTGAGTTCAATGATTATAAACCTATTGGATACGATATACCTAAAAAAATTAGAGTCCTCCTCTTATTGACAACATAAAATGGCTACCATTAAGTTGTACCATTTCAATACATAATAGCAATATTGATTAAAATTCAGAGAAGATATTTTATAGTATCTTGTATTACAACAATTCTTATGACGTTAAATTATTTAAAAATAGTATACTCACCATTTAGGTATACCTAACATAGTAGGTTTAAATATATTTTTATTTTTGGCTTTTTGTCTTTCTTCGAGCTTTTTTCTTACAAAAGAAAAAGCTCATTAGAAAGGAAAAATTATGTATTGTTAAAATTCACGAATAATTCATAATATATAATCATAGAATAGAATAGAAAATTTTACAGTATCCGTTTTAATAAGTAATATAAAATAATGAGAAACTTAATTTGGTTTCAAATATTAACTTTAATCCGAACCTATAGTGTAAAATATAATAAAACTAATATTTTTTTTGTCGTATTATTTAATATTTTTAATTCTAAACTTATTTATAATTTATAGTTTATACTAATAAACAAAATTGCGATTTTACGATTTGTTCTGTGTTCTTTTTTTCGAAGGTATCTTATACCTACTTATGAATCAATGGTACGTGTATGTTTACTAAAATGACAACGACATTGACAAATTAATGATGTTGTTTTTAAATTCGCTCATACGAGCAGGCAAAGGAACTAAGCCATACTACCTACAAATTAATGAAGTTTGACACATTAAAAAAGTTGTCGTGGTCCTTTAATAGAATACAGTGCATACGTTTGTAAGCGTGCAAATGCGTCGACCGAAAATGATATCATTACTCACAAACACTTGTGTGTACGAACATGATAGTACGTTCTGTTAAAATGACAGCTGGTTTAATATGGGTCAGTGAGATTGCATTTTGAGGTTTTTCCGATGAATCTGCTAAATATCTTTACATTAAAAAATATAAGTTCAACAAAACTCGTCCGAAAGTTTAGATCCCACAAATTAAATTATTCAGTTGTCAGTTTGGCATTGACTTTGACATGGCTGCACACAATACACTACCTATCTTTTGTTTGCACCGTAAGCACTGCATGGTGACGTCACTAACGATGATGTCAGATTGCTCAGAGATGTGTTCACGTCGTATTATTAATGGTTCAATCGTTTGCACGCAAATAGTGCAGAAAGCGCGCTAACATCAATTTCGGACCGTAATAGAGTGAAAGCCTCTTAAAAACTTGGCAACGGTAGGTTCGTAATACCTTTTACTATAAGATACACGTTTAATAGGCATGATGACTGTGAATAAAATACACAAAAATTATGCTACCATGTAATGAAACGTAAATAAAATATTAAAAAATAACGAGGTATCACTATAATGGAGAATGTTACTAGGTATGCCAAATCGCTTGTAATTTTGTCTCAGTAAAGCCTGTATGCATACATATACACTAGTTTTTGTTGTAATCAAAAATACCCAGTAGTTTTGATTTTATAGGCATTCAAAGTTTCGAAAAATATCGAGTCCCGCTAACAGCCACGTGACCGCTTGTGACGTCTTACCACAACGCGCCAGCGGTGGCGCATATAGCTGGCACAGTATTTTATTTTATTTTTTTATTTATTTAACATTTAATGTATAATTTTTTGTGTTTTCGGTCGCGTATTAGTAAATATAAATATTATTCGTTATTATACGTTAATAGTAAATATTATTCTATTAATAAATTGGGTATAGGTTTCGAAAAAAGGTAATCGTGTAATCTATCTAAAATAGATGAATTAATGGCTGCGCATTATTTATCAAGAAATAGTGATTTTGTTGCCGCCGAAATGTTTGATATGTTCTAAACTGTTTTATCAAAACAAAATAACCAATATAATAAAAATACTAATGGAAGAATGCAAGTCCAATAGTAGAAGTATGGACCTACCTACCTTTTTTTTAACGTTAAAGACAACAAATCATGTATCATAGTGTTGTAGCTATAGGTAGGTACGTCCTTCTAATATTATAAATGTGAAAGTTTGTGAGTATGGATGTATGAATGTTTGTTACTCTTACACGTAAAAACTACTGCCCCCCAAGTCAAGTGGCAAGTGATATTTGCGATAGCGAGTGAATAGAAAAAATATGTATGAAACTGTCAAATTGCAAGCTTGTCAAAAAATTATTCTATTCACTTGCTATCGCAAATATCACTTGCCACTTGACTTGGGGGGCTGGACGGATTTGGATGAAACGTTGCAGTAGGTTACACATCAGAATGACACATAGGGTACTTTTTACCGCGGGAAAACTTCTCATTCCCACGGAAACCGACTTCTACGCGAACGGAGTCGCGGGCGGCCACTAGTATGTATACAAAGATACCGCTCTTCTAAGTAAATTTAAATAAATACATGCATTGATTTAGTACTAACTAGCTTTAGTTAGCAGCTTCGCCCGCGTTTCCCTCGGGAACTGTACATTTTCCCAGGATTAAAAGAAGCCTATGGATTATTTCAGATCCGTTCAGTACTTTTTGTGTGAAAGATAACAAACACAAACACAATCTTCCGCGTTTATTATATTACTAGGAAGTAGGATACCTATACGATCTAGATGTAGGTAGTTGAACGTTACAGATGCATTTTACCTTTACTATTTTATTTAAGTAATTTAATTTATTTTTTATTGCAAATGTAGATGATATGAACTAAACCTCTTTCATTTTTTTGTATTTTTACTAACAAATTGTTTAATGGTATTGGTTATGTTCACGTTAAAAGATTTGGTGATGTATGTAGGTATGTATCCTTTGGAACTGTAAAAACAACTTTACCGGCGAATTGATAGTTGTATTTTTACATTTAGGCACAACACATGATTTCCTAGTAGTTGGATTAGACATTTTTAAAAGTATTTAGGTTTAATTTAGACGACAAGTGCGCGCGACCGCGAGCGTACTGAGTGAGCCAGACCGAGCGAGTTGTGGTGTGACGTCACACCGCCACCGGCAGCCCGCGTCGTGCGGTAGCAACTTATTTTACTTATAAATCGGAAACTAATTGACGCATCGAAATAATTCTTTCACCAGTATTTTTTATTTTTGACAGAGAATACGAAGAGTAATAATCAAAATTTGTTAACATTCTCCATTAAAGCGAGATTACTTAATATTTTTAAAAAAAAAATCTACAAAATACTACAGTCCGCCATGATATTCTGAACGCCAATCAGAGCGAATGACGTCACGTTAGAGTAAACAAGTGATCCTAACCTATGTTTTCTTTCCCTGCGTTCCGCAAATAGACAAAAGTGATTTTAACGCTCATATCACCGTTCCGTTGAAGCGAGAGCGCGTCCATGGTCGACGATGGGTGAGAATGATGACGTCATTAACTTTGGGCTCAGAGAACCAACACTTTGGAGTATGGTCAGCGTAAGCGCTGTCAAAACTTAAATTGACGTAATAACTGTCAATATCGCGCTAACAGCGGCGGCCTTAACCATTGCGAGGCTCCGGGCGGCAGGTCTTTGCGAGACCCTATGCTATGAAAAGTATGAGATGCGAAAAGGAGACCAATAAGTTTGGGCCCAAATTCAAAAGTACAGGCCAACGATTCTTTTTTCTCTCAACTATTTGAAATATTGCCCTTATCATTTATTACTATGGCACCAAAACTGTGGGACCGAAACTTTTGCTGTTATTAGACTTTGAAGTTCTGAGATTGCCATACATTTTACCGGCAATAATATGTAGTATTTAAAAAAAAAAAGTATTCAGGCGACGTTAGTGACCAAGCTCTGGAGAAAGCTAAGTTCTGGCTCTTCTTAAACCAGAAAAATGTTCCATTGACCCATTTCCCTACTTTGCTAAATTATAAACTTTTCGAGCGTCTTCTTTTAAGTCAACTGACACAGATGATCAAACCAACACCAGCGCTGGCTGGCTTCAGACTTTCTTCTTCGTCTTTTTTGTTTTATTTTTGATATCCCAGGAAAATACCTCACGAATACCCACCCTTCCAGGGAAAGGAGACAGGTTAAAACGAGGTTGCACTCACAAAAAAACCGACCTAGCCCTAAGTCGGCTACCTGGGAACCATCAAAACTTCCAGCCTCTCCGCCAACGACCCCGAACCTTCCCGGCAAGAGTCGCCGAGACGCGCCACTATGGGGTCAATGGCGCGCCGTCGCGACACCCTGGACCAAAGAAGAGAGTCAGGGGTATACCCCCACACCTCCCCCAACCCACTTCTGAACCAACCGTGAAGGGTCGGATGCTGCGGCCGCCATACCATTATCATCGACCCTCCACAATTATCCCCCTGGGCGTATCTGGCAGACAGAACTCGTCAATACGAGCCCGCAGGCTGGTCTACATCACGACCGGCTCGTAGGGGATTTCACTATCCCGCAGCAATGATCCAGCCTGGGACCGAAACACTAATTCAGGATGCCCAGAGTGCACCGGAACGAACCCCTTCCCTGATTTGCGAAACACAAGTATCCCAGAGAACAGGAAGTGAACGAGAATGACCAATCTATGCCATCAACTAACTTGATCTTTCACCACAAGGCACCCGTGTACAGCTGCTTAGATCACTGTCATCATTACACATTATCTTGGTGCATGATTGGATAAATAGCTTACATTTAAAAAAAATGTACTCGAAACAACCTGCTCCGACGGCTCGGTAATACGACATAGGATGCTGCCGTAGATGTTTTAAGAACCACGAGTGCTCTGTCCATCTCAGCCACCGAATATGCCTGCCTAGTTTGGCACCGAATGACTCACGCGAAAGAAGAATTACGTAGTATATCACGCTTTGTTGCCTTAAACTAACACCATTAAACAAGATATTTCCTTAATAGGTATAGTTCCGATGACACCTCTAGCACCACCAAATGCAGCGAGAGCATTCAGCGAGATGATCACTGTGCGGTTAAAAAAAAGAACAGGAAAACGACCAGCAGCCGGCCAACGATAAAGTTTTTTTAAATCAAACCTAAGCCACCAATACATCGTCCTCAGAACTGGGCAAGGTTCTGGATACAAAAACTCTCCTCTGGCCGCGATCAGTAATGGTCAACATGAATATCTCTATTTATTTGCATGTTCACGATGAGTGCTGCTGTGATAATATGGTTAGGTGGAGTTTCAACAACATCAAATAGTGAGACTGTGGCGCACCATCCCAGTCTTTGTCAAACTTGCTCATTTGTCCAATGATCCCCTCGCACTGTATAATTAAAGATCTGATACTGGGCACCGACAATGTGCTTGATTTGATAAAGCGCTAGGCCTGAAAAATATGACCATCTTAAAACATCCAGGACTACTTGACACGATAGAAGAAAAAGAAGAGGATTACCTACAAGAGTTCTGCTCACATGTGATGGTCTTTATCCGCTTAATCACATACTTACCTACCTACGCAAGATATGAAACCGTTGCAAGACGAACTCCAGCCGTTCGCTTGGATAACATATTAGTTAAGCCAAAGAGCATTAACTGCTATTATCAAAAAAATCTTATTTAATAGGCATAAGTGTGTTTTTATTTTAATTTGAACCGAACATAGCGCGTTTAAAGTAGGAAAATATGTTGTTTATGATCCCTGAATAAGATGACATAAGATTTTATACAAATTATGAAAAAAAAAACAACTTTTTGAATGAAAAAAATCAACTTTCGTTTCCCTTTAACACGTAAGATGTTGACTTTAGGATGTTAGTGTCATACAATGAAATTATCAGATTGATGTCGTCAATCATATGAAACCATTTTTTTTTGCTGGCCGGCACTTTTAGTTTTGGGCCCAAGTTTATATGGAGCGTGATTGGTCTCCTTTGCTTGTTGCGCGAGGCCCCTGCAAGAGCGAGGCCCCGGGCGATTGCCCCGTTCGCCACCCCCTAAGGCCGCCGCTGCGCGCTAAAAGTAATCGGAACGGTTGTAAGCGATTTGAGCGTTCACAGTTCTGTAAGCGATTTACGGAACGCAAGGATTGTGTTTACTCTAACGTGACGTCACAATCGACGCCATGACACTTTGGAGCGTTTTGGTGGGAATTCTCAAACATAAAATTTTAAATTGATTTTTTTCATGTAAATCATGTTTTTTTTTCGAAATATGATATATTTTACAATAAGTATATATTTCTGAATATGATACAACAGTTTTTCAAAATCTGTCATCATGCCTAATATCTAAGCCAAAAAAATGCCTCCTATTCGTTTTTAATGGAATAATATTTATAAATCTCCTGATTATCACCTACTATATGGCCCGGAAATAAGCGCAAGCGTACAATTAATTAATTATATCGCTAAATAAATTGTTCCAGCCTAATTTCGTTAGTTTATTCTTTTGATAGAACACAAATTTAATGATCGCTGTTTAAGAAAATTTTCAATTTAATTCATATTTCATACGTTTTAAGCAATGATATGCGAAGATATGATATGCAAAGGTTTAAAATTTGATATCAGCGCGCTATCTATGCTATGTGTGAGAATGGCTGAAGGAGTAACTTCTTAATCCATGGTGTGAGAAAATCGTCAACTCATAAATCCTACTCATAAAAGCAATTTTGAACCTTAGCAGTCGAACTTCCGGTTTGCGCGCGGGAAAATTGGAAGTGAAAAATTTTTTCGTGAACTTAAAAATTCATTTAATTCTTTCAATTTTGTTAAATAGTGTACATTTTGTATATATTTTTAATAACTATAGTATAGAAGCTTAATTTTTATTAAAATGACGTCTCGGGCGAAACGCAAGAAAAAGAAGGAGGAGGCAGTAATATCAGGGGAAGACTCGCTGCTTTCGGACTCCGACTCCATGCACAGTGACTGCAATTCAGCTAAGTCCGATCCATATAAAACTTATTTCGTTCCCGATTATACACGTCGGTATCCTGAGGATTCTTCAGCTACAGATTTCGTTGTCTTCTTGGAATCAAACGATGAGTCCAAACCTATTTCAACAAGAGATATGATTTCTTTATCATCAACATTAAAGAAATATATAAAAGGCATAAAATATATGCAAAATCTTAATAAATACAAAGTTACAGTTCATTTTGACCGTGCAAATTTGGCAAATAGTTTTCTTAACAATAAGACTTTGTTATCAGAATATAAACTCAAAGCAACTATTCCTGCAAAAACTACTGAAATTACTGGTGTTATTACTAATGTGCCCATTAAATGGTCCAATCAAAAAATTTTTGGAGTGATTAATAGTAATAAAAAAATTATTTCTGTTCGGAGAATTCAAAGGAAGGTTAAAAATGAACAAAACTTTGAATTACAACCGACTAAAACAGTAATCATAACTTTTGCTGCCATTTATCTTCCTGATCATATTGATTTACAAGGCTGGAGGTTTCCAGTTAAGATGTACATTCCACCTGTAAAACAATGCTTTAAATGCCTACGGTATGGACATTTGGCTAAGTACTGTAAAAATAATGTTAGATGTTCAATATGTGGAGATGCACATTCTTTTAAAGAATGTACAGTACAGTCAAAAGCATAAAAATATAATGTATCAGAGTCTACAATTAAATGTTAGTTGCAAAGTTTCAATTTTATTTTGGCATATACAGTTATCAAATTTTTGTCACCAGTATAAGAATCATATATATCTGCGGGTTGAAAATGTCCAATTACATCGTATCTTTTAAAGTAGTCTGTATTATATAGGCTGCCTAACATTCTCTGGTATCTAAGCGCCCAGAATAGTCAAAAATATCTTCGGTTACATGGTACAAGCAATTTTAAGTCTTTCGCCATAAGGTTTATAATTAATGATTATTGCAAAGATTTATTATCACATGTCCATAAGCTAGTAGTGTAGCCATAACATGTGGAATCCTACAAAAATCGTGTAAAACTTGACTACAAAAATAAAACGTGACAGGAAAAGTGCCCTTAATCAAAAGAAAAACGTATATTATGTATTAATGTACTATTTTTGTAGTAGCCCTAAAAAAATTATTAAAATTTATTTACATGAAGAAAACGTTATTACGTATATTGCGTTAGTTATTTAATAAAAATAAAACATGAATTATAAACCAAACTAAAACCCTTTGATTAAATAAAAAAAAAAATTGAACTTGGAATTAAAATATTGTGTATCGTCCTTCTGCATTGATGACATGTAGAAGTACAGCATTTTGACAGAAATCAAGACCTCGCAGGGAATCCCATATTTGCATGACATGCGTACGCAATGATTCTGGAGTTCGGGATTCATGGTGATCATCGATGATGATAGAATTTTACAAATATTCTGCATTACAATTTTATTAATTTGCAATACAATGACATGAATGTCAGAACTATTATTATCTATGTTTATAGATTCCAAAGTGGTTTTTCGATTAAGTTCTATCTACTATTTGAAAATAATTATTTCTTATCTGAAGATTTTCATTGCGTGGTTATGTCATCTATCCTAATATTATAAAGCTGAAGAGTTTGTTTGTTTGTTTGTTTGAACGCGCTAATCTCAGGAACTACTGGTTCGAATATAACATATAACATCACGCTGCAACTATTAGGAGCGAAGAAATAATGGAAAATGGGAAAAACAAGGGGAAAATTATTCATCCTTGAGGGCTTCCGTTGCGTGCGCTGCAAAAACGGTTCTAGATACCAAAAATATATGTATGAAAGAATTAAGGGAACTTTTTACCGCGGGAAAACTTCGCATTCCCACTGGAAACCGACTTCTACGCGAACGGAGTCGCGAGCGGCCACTAGTATTGACATACAATAAAAAACATACTATATGACAATGTATGTCACTGGTCATGTTGATTACCTATACATAATAGAATAAAGAAATAGGTTTGTCGGTTCATTTAATCAATAATTAAATAATTTATTTTCTCGTCATATATTTTTAACCTTAACTAAACATTAATGGCACATACTTAGTAAAGAAAAAAACAGAAAATATAAAGAAAAGAAAATTTAAAATCACACAGAAACGAGAGAAGTGATCTTTTTTTGTAGGTAATTATTATTTTACACTAGATTTTATAAGTTATTATTGGTGTTATTTATTCGCCTTTTTTAACTCAATCCCTTAGTCAATGAGATCAGTGAATTCGTTTAATGGTTACGAATACGTTTTTTTACTTAGGCACTACCGCTTGACACTACTAGTTGTGCCATGGGAGATTCTTACTTCCCATTACACTATCGGCATTTTCCAGTAGTGTAATTTTAGATAAAACCGCGGGCGGGGCTTTCTTTCAAAAAACTATTTTCTTACGACTTTAATTATAAAAGATTAATTCAGTTCTAAACAAAAGCCACGTCAATGACGTCATGCATAAAATGAAACAGATAAATAAAGATGATTACTGTGACTTAAGTCATAGAGTTTATTTTTCTTAAGCGCGAAGATATTTTTGAAAAATTAAATGCTTAGATACCTATGAATAGTGTTTATGCCAACATAATATTGAACATCTTGATGCGTTATATAAAATTGCAAATTATTGCGACGATATTTATGTCAACTTTGTTTGGTTACAATGATATGGTTATTATGACACTAACATAAAATTGAATTTTTCACCCATAGATATTTTTGACTATCTTGTCTTATAATATCTTTATGCTTTTGACTGTACCTAGGGAAAAGGCTACATGCTGTCACTGTAGAGGAAATCACATTAGTATATCTGCTGAGTGTCCTATTAAAAAGAAAAAAATTAATGATATTAAAATTGGTTTATCCTCTTTGTCTTATGCTTCAGTTGCAAATACAGAGAGTTTTCCAGCCTTAGGACAAAAGTTTGACCTGCTCAGTCACTTGAAAAAAGATAATAAATCTTTGAATTTATTGGTTGAGGCTATTGTTAAAATAATTACATTAAATAAAACAAAGGAAACTTCCATCAGTACTAAAAATATTTTACAAATATTAAGTGATATTTATGAAAAGTCATCTGCTAATAATCCATCCTAATGGCTCATTTAAAAATAGTTCAGTGGAATGCTCAAAGCATTAAAAGTAATAAATCTGAATTTACATATTTTCTTTATAGTAATGATGTTGATATCGCTTTAATAAGTGAAACTTGGCTTAGACCACATCATACCTTTAACATAAAGGGATACACAATAGTTAGAAATGACACTGGTAATACACATAATGGAGTTGCAATAATAATTCATAACAAATTACAATTCTTAAAAATTGATACTTATTTTGATGATTCCTTACAAAATGTTGCTGTACAGATAAAAATAGGTGGTAAATATATTTCATTTGTTAGTGTTTATTGTCCTTCTAGGTGTCATTATTCAAAATTAAAATTTTCAAAATTAATTGATAGTCTTCCAACTCCAGTCTTTATTGCTGGAGATTTCAATGCATACCATACTTCTTGGGGTTGTCAAAAAGTGGATAAAAGAGGTGAAGAAGTACTAGATTCTTTTGATGAAAATAACCTTGTTCTGTTAAATTCAGGAGAAGTCACGACTGTAGGAACTTCGTCCTGGAGACCAAATGGCTTAGATCTTTCTTTGGTTAGTCCAGCTTTATCATGGGATTGTGAATGGTCTGTTCATGATGATTCCTTTGGAAGTTATCATTTGCCTACAATTACTAAACTTCTGTTGTCTCAAACTCCAGTTATATCTTCAGAACATTGTGTTCACTCTCAAAATGTCAGTAAGAAATTAAACTTGAATTTAGTTAATTGGGATTTGTATGTAAATATTGTTAATACTTCGTTGAATAGTTTTATGATTAATTCTGAATGTTCACTAGAAAGTTATTTGCAGTTTTGTGATATTTTATTGGCATCAGTTGAAAAATCTATGTCACAACAAAAAACGAAAACAAAGTCTTGTTGTCAATGTCAAAATCTTTGTCATTTATGCTCACGTTCCGTTTCAGGTTTTAGGGCAAAAAGGGCAAGACATTCCGTTCCTTGGTGGAATAGCAAATGTGCAGATGCTGTTAAAAAATGTAAAGATGCTTTTGTTGCTTTCAAAAATGATCCTTCTGTAGAAAAATATTTGCTTTTTAAAAAAAATCAGGCTTCTAAGAAATTGACTATAAACTTTGAAAAACAGAAATCTTGGCAAGATTATTGCAATTCTATAAATCGTCTTACTCCAATTTCTCATGTCTGGAATAAAATACGCAGATTTAACAAAACTTTTGTTTCTAGAAGTGAAAATGATCATTGGGTAAATAGTTTTTTAAAAAAATACACTCCAGACTATGTCTCGAAACCTTTTACTTTTGCAGATAACAAATTTCATAGACAAAATCTTTCGTTGCTTGATCCGTTCACAATTTCTGAACTTACTGCTGCCATAAAATCAAGAAAAGATACAACTTGTGGTTTAGATGGTATTTCCTATAAAATGTTTCGTCTTCTCAGTCATAAAAATCTATGTAAATTCTTGATAATTTTAAATATTTTGTTTGAAAATGACTTAATACCAAATCAATGGAAAACTGATTGTCTGGTCCCTGTACTGAAGCCAGGGAAGGATCTTGATAGTCCAGATTCTTATCGACCTATAGCGTTGTCCTCTTGTGTTGGTAAAATTTTTGAGCAGCTGCTCAAACAACGTCTGGAATATTACATCGAATCAAATTGTATTCTTCCTAGTAATCAGTTTGGTTTTCGGCGTGGACGCTCGGCTAGGGAAAGCATTGCACATTTGTTATTAGATGCAAATAAATCCATAAAGGAACGGAATTATCTTGCTTGTAATTTTTTCGATGTAACAGGAGCCTTTAACAATGTAGGTTTAGAAACGCTTGCTAATATCTTGCTATCACTCAGAATTCCAAAAAAAATGGTTCTTTGGATATATAACTTTCTAAATGAAAGAATGGTCTATGTTAAATTGGGTAACAACTTTTATGGTCCACGTAATTCCTATAAAGGCGTCAATCAAGGCGGCATCTTGAGCCCTCTACTGTATATAATTTATATTCATAAATTGAATGAGATATTAGGCGCAAATGTTTCTAATCTGCAGTTTGCTGATGATCTTGTTGTTTATTGTTCTGGCAAAAAACTTAAAGATGTGCAAACGAATTTAAATAATGCCTGTAAAAGGCTTGAAGTCTATTTTTCTTTCTTAGGTTTAACTGTAAATACAGAAAAGAGTAAATCTCTTGTTTTCTCTAGAGATAAAGATTGTAAATTAGAATGTGTATATAATGGTAACCTTATTCCTAACTGTACAGAAATAAAATTCTTAGGTGTAGTATTTCAACAAAATTTAAGTTTTAAAAAATATGTGCAAATATTGATAGATAGAGCTGTAAAAGCTACAAATATTTTAAAATGCCTTACTGGTTGTCGTTTTGGTGCAGATCCTAAAATATTATTGATGCTGTTTAAATCATTAGTTAGAAGTCACTTTGAATATGCTTTTTTTTGCTTTGCTTCTGACAATAATTTTATAAATAAAATAGATAAAGTACAAAATAAAAATCTCAGGATAATTCTAGGAGCCATGAGTACTTCTCCGATTAATTCAATGCAAGTTGAAACTAACACTTGTCCCATTAAATTTAGGTTTGATTATTTGAAAAGAAGGTTCATAATTGATTTGATGAAAACTTCTAATAATGCGTTGTACAAAAAGATTTTGATATCTAATTACTCTTATTTATGTAAAAATTTTGATTTCATTAATTATTTGAAAAATGAAAATATTGCTCAGTATGATATTTTACCTTGTTATAGTGGAACATATGAAGGTAAGTTTTTTAAATTTGATGTCATTATAGACACAAATTTAAAAAATAAATATGAAGTATATGAAAAGTTATCATACTATGATAATTACCGTCAAATTTACACAGATGCTTCAAAAACATCTCAGTCTGTGTCGATAGCGGCTTATGATATTATTTTGAAAATTGCACATGGTTATAAGCTGTCCAATATTTGCAGTATTTTTACGGCAGAAGCTGCTGCTATTCTGTTTGCTTTAGATTTGATTAGTTCTGTAGATTCTTCTGGTAAATGGATTATTATTTCTGATAGTATGAGTGTTCTTCAAGCTATTAATAATCCCCGTCTTTCTAGTAAAATTCATCCTTTTATATATGAGATCCGGGAAAAGATTTATAAATTATCATTGAAACATAAAGAAATTGTCATTTTCTGGACACCAGCACACATTGGTGTTAGTGGTAATGAATTAGCTGATACATTAGCTAGTATCATTACAAATACTGATAACAACATTTGCAAATTAAAAAACATAGCAATTCCCATTTCAGAGTTTCTTCCTGAAATAAAAAATCAAATGATTAATAATTGGTTTCAATTTTGGCAAGATTCTCTTAAAGAAAAGGGCAAGTGGTATTCCGTATGTAACCAAAAAATTTCGTCTCCTTGGTTTACCAAGGGCTCTTTCAAAAATAGAAATTTTTATACAACAATTTGTCGTCTTCGTATAGGTCATGCTGCTTTTAATGAACACTTATATCGCATGAATATGATAACTTCCCCTTGTTGTTCATATTGTAATGAGTCAGTACAGTCATTGGATCATATATTTTTTGAATGTCCTCAATTTCATATTGACAGGTTAATTTTCATTGATGAGCTATTAGAAATTTATAAAACATTAGAAAATATCCCGCGTAATACTCAAGAACTTTTAAAAACAACTGAATGCTACTTACCTATGTATAAATTCATAAAATTTACAGTGTGTAATATCTGATGAAAATGTTTATGTATACTCATAACAAATATATATTAGCATTTTATTATTAAAGACATGGACTTGGTCCTTATTATGTTTGTTTATGAGGAAATAAAATATCGTCAATGTTACTTCTTATTGAAAACTAAACAAAACTAAGTCAACAAGAAAGAAGAAAACCAAATTATTGATGACATGGCTGTATGGGCATAGTCTCTTTGCCTTTCCGCATGACGGAAGAATCTAACAAAAAAAAAAAAAAAAACCTTAGCAGTCATGCATACATGTCATTGTCAAATTGACAATGTCATGTTTGTGTTTGGTTGGTTGGTTTGGTTGATTGGTGTTGTGAGTTGTAACACGAAATTTAATGTATTTTAAATTATTTCATTTGAAGTCTTCATTAAAACATTCTTCTTAGATAAGTTCGTTAATGATGCATTAAGGGTTCAGCTGAATAATTGCCTAGTTTTCAGTGATACCTTCTGGGCTTACTAAATTAATTGTAATCTTTTACCATATGGAAGGGATTTTGTGGAAATGGACCAACTATTGGAATGGTATAATTGTTAAGATCTAGGCTGATATTAGGTGTAACGCGTTGCCTTCTAGTTTAATTGTGAACTATTTTCAGGCTGGCAAACTAGATGGTTTGTTTTAGAAAATGGAATACTTTCTTATTTCAAATCACAAGAAGAGGTCAGCCAAGGCTGTAAAGGTTCAGTGAAGGTTTCAGTTTGTCAAATTAATGGTAATACCTGCTATATTTCCAAATCTTAAATCATCTAAGTATGTGTAAAGACTTTTTTTATTTGCCTGTTAGTGTGGGAGGCCCTTCTTTTTCCTTTACAATTAAAATCGCAAATAAAAATTAAAAAGAATACATAAATTGTTAATTTCCGAAAATCAAATAGTCTGACTATGATTGTTTTTACTGTTTCAGTGAACAGTATAGATGGTACTCGGCTGGACTTAGTTATACCAGGACAACAGCATATGTACCTGCGAGCTCCTTCCCCTCAAGACCGGCAAAAGTGGCTGGTTGCACTAGGAAGTGCTAAGGCTTGTGTGCAGTCAACTACAGAATCAAATGGTTAATACTTTAACAATAATAGCATGTTTTATAATCTTGTTTAAGTTTTTTAGTGTAATTTTTAAATAATTACATGTTATTTAACAGCGCTGGAAGATACTAACTCAATATGCCACAAAAAATCAGAGTTGAGGCTATATTGTGATTTGATGATGCAACAAGTACATGAAATCAAAAGTGCAACTAACACAGAAGGTGGTCCTGAAATTCAGGTATTTGTGTTACTCATAATTCATTTTACACTCCATTTATTACCCCTCTGTTAATATTTGCTGCATACTAAACAATAGGTACTAAAAATTAAAATGCACTACTCTATTAACACAACTAAATTAGTTATATTATTTGTATTATGGTTGCATTCATGTTTTACCTTATCCTGTTTTTTTCAGAAAATTGAAGATGCTTCAAGCCTCCTTACTTCAACCTGTGATACATTCATCAGAACCTTAGAAGATATAATGAAGATTTCAAGTAATGCATCAACTCCTGTCCCCTATGAAATGCCTATACCTAATGTTTTGGTTAAAATTAATGGCAACAAAGCACAACAAAACAATAAACAAACTAAACCAGGTCTCAGTAGAACTGTATCTCAAGAAAACAGGTGAGATGATATTAACATCCTTCATAATATTTTCTTTACTGTTTTCTAAAAATGTTAATACAATTTAAGATATTGGAAAATTATTAATTACTTACTGCCAAAGATTTTTATATATATGCATGTAGTACATATAAATTGACATTCCCTTATTTTGTAATACATACATATGTATCTTTACTTTAATCAATACTCAGATTTAATAAGTTGAGAAGCTAGTCAAAATTAAAAAAAAAGTTATGGATGAAGCAATAATTGATATAATAATCAGTCACCAATTTCAATCCATATTCTCATGATTTAAGAATTAGTTTCCTATCTAAATTCTAATTTTATTATGAATTTCTCATAAAACATGATTTTCCAAATAGATAAGTACATACATTTTTATTAAATTTGTTTAAGGTCTCAGATACTCTTATTTAAATATATATATAGTTCGTGTTATGTTGTTAATTTTATAACCATTTAATATTATTTGGTAAATAAATTGTAGACTCTATAACATATTTGGAAAGCATGTCTGTATAATATGTTCTAGTTAGTTTAAAAACTTACATAGGTAATTTGGACTGTAAATCGAAATGCTATGCAGTGTGAAGGACTTACCAAACATATTTTTCTGTCTGATATTTATTAGATTTAAAATTGTGACAATTCTGTTAAAGTTATTAAAATTAAATTAATTGATTGATAAGCGTTCCAAAAACCTGGAATTCAATTACGAAATCCTATGCTGTATTTGGCGGAGTCGGAGTTCTTTAATGTTTATTTTATTTCTAGTATTTCTTGTTATACCGTCAAAAGATATATCTTCTGTTGAACTTACAATTGCCTAGCTATCACGTTTCATGAGATACAGCCTAGCGACAGACAGACGGACGCTTACATTTAAATAATACAGTCAAGGTAGAAAACAATAAAGCCAATTGCCTCCACAGATAGTACATAAGAACAAAAATTCTGTTTTGGTTACACATAAAATAAACTGTTACGTTTATCGGCAGCAAAATGTAAAATAACTATTATTAAAGCCTAACTTTGTATTTCATTAATATAATACCTATATTTACAAGCGAACATTCATAATATTACTAGTGATTACTAAATGCGCCGTTGTTTAACAAGTTTTGGTACCTACCGTATTTATGGCATATTGATTATACCTAAATATTTTGTCAGTAATTTGGTTCCTGTTTATCGACTGTTACTAGGCTTGTTCTTAAATTGCCGCGCATATTTTCTAAACCTAATCTTTTAGGTTCTGATACAAAATAAAGGCTGGAAAGTGTATACCTATTCAATTTATAGATCTTACTGTTATTTAGGTTGTTTTTAGTTAATTGTTATTTTAGAAACATTCCACAGTTAATTGTTAATTCAATACATGGAGGAATAAAAGTATCGTCTCACCATGCAATGTATTGTAATGCTTTCTTGTATTATGACCTTAACTAAAATAAGTTATACGGTAATCTTTAAAATACGTATAGATAGAAAGATTATTTCATTTTCCCAATGTACTTAAATTTATTATAATAAAATGGTTTGAATACATTGATATTATAAAACATTTCTTTTATTAATTTACTTACATATACGGCACCTCAATTTTTTTTTTTTTTACTGACTGGTACTCCATTTAAATCGTTACATGATGTAACTTACATCATTAAAAGTCCCCAAAGGATTAACTACATCAAAACTGCCGCAAACGTATAATAACTTTTTCTTATTTACAATTCATGAGAACCGAGTTGTGGTATCCTTCCTAAATGCGGCGCGACGTTTGCCATAAACCTGCAAAAACGCCTAAAGTGTGCCTAAAATCTAGATAAGTGTAGTGAATTGTAAAAGCCATCCACATCTTTTTCTATGTTTTGATTTTGACATCCACCCAATCCTTTGAAGCGCTGAATAGAAATTTAAGATTTTCTATTAACTGTTTAAGTTTTTTATATTTCAGTATTTGGTGTGCAGACTCTGTTTTAGTTACAATATATAAACTCAAGTTAAGATATTGCTGCTTCAATTGAAGATGTGTGTTGTAGGTACCCACCTAAGTATTAAGTAATAATAGAAAGTTTATTTAATAACTTTTTATTTAAAAACATGATAATGAAACAAAATAACATCACAATTTTCTTCTTAGGCAGACAACTTAAAATACTTATCACATACCTCTTTACTCATAATTTAATTTACCATGATGGTTCACCAAATCTTAACACACTCTTCTCTTGAGAGTCTAACTCGATTCCCATTTTTTTTCTCATGTAAAATATAGTGCAGTCTCTATTAGTACACAACACTTCTTCATGCAAACTTCCTTGGCATCTTTGACATTCAGTCCAGAGCCGCGAGAATTTCTCTTGCAGTTGTCTCAATTTAAACACTTCTGTTATGTACAATTGGCCTTCCTTGTCCAGGCAATGATCACATAAAGCTTTCTTTGTGTCATTTTGCATTACAGTTTTGCAACCAATGCACTTTTCTCTTTTCTTAGTAAATGCAGCAAGAGCCCCTACTTTAGAAGTAACCATAGCTTTTGTTCTGGTGTGTTCCCCTTTAAGTAGTAAAGATTCTGCTTTATCACCAAGTATTGGTTCAAAAATTCTTAACAGAGGTTTTGATAACTGGTTTTCGAGATAGTGATTAAAGTCTATAGGTATACTATTTTCAAGAACGTATATAGGGTCTTCTGCTTTCATGTAGGCTGGTGTGTTTTTTGCAGCACAGCACAGTACATAGGGCACTCTGTCTCCAAGTTTAGGCGCCGTCCCCGCATCACGCTTTTTCATTTTATTGGCCAATTCAACATGAGCTTGTTTGGCAGCATAATCATTTTTAGTTAACTCTTTAGTGATAACTAGTTGAGATATATCAATTCTATTACATAAAAGATCTGCAATAACTTGCTTTGCATAGTTTACTGCACCATCAGGATCTCTATCGATCAGTAACTTTTGCAAACATGTACTCATCATGTTTGAAACTAATGGACAGTTATCTCTTCTAACAGTTTCAATGCCTTTACAGTCCATTTTATCATATTTATCAGGTTTAGTAAAGTAAAGTCCAGCATACCTTTTTTTATTAATAAGCAAATATGGATAATAAACTTTTTCAAATTCTAATTTGATAGGTTTTACAAACTTTGCAGTGACGAATTCTGCTGCTTCCTTTCCTAATTGCATGCTCTCTTCCAGAGTTTTAACTCCAAATTTAACCATAACGGAATCTGTGTCACCATAAATAACAATAGCATCTTCCTTGTATCCATTTGATTTTGTGTATTTCTTTTCTACTTCCGATTTAGTAAATTCAATCATAGTGCGCCCATAGGCAGTTACACTGCCAGATATTTCCAGGCATGGAAGTTTTCCAACTTGAGCTCCTGTGAAGCCATAAACTGAATTTGCGCTAATTTTTAATGCTAACTGACGTCCATCTAAAACAGATCTTTTAAATGGATCTTTCTCTTCTTTTAAGTCTGCTTTTGCTTTTTTCCTTGCAGCAAGCAGTGATTCCAAAATTTCTGGTAGTAGTCCTTTTCGTACATTAGCCTTAACAAACATGTTTTTAGATGGAGTTACAGTTATGTCATTTTCACTCACATTTAATTCTTTCTGTACATTTGCAGGTAACAATGTGGTATAACATAAATTATGTGCCATCATGATGCTAGGGTATAGTGAAGCAAAATCAAGTGTTGATATAGGATCTGCATAATATCCTTTTTTAGGCTCAATAACTGTTGCTCCTTCAAATTGATCATCAGAGCCTTGCCCATGGTAAGCAGGCATTAAATATCCAGCATCTTTTGCTTTTCTAAGCAGCTGGCTGACTACCTTAATTTGTTGTCCTCTAGTTAATAAACAAGTAAGAGGCACACCGGTGACTCTAGCCATCTCCATGTAGTTAACTATACACATCAATTTATTTAACAATTTCAATGGCAGATATGCATCTTTCAAGCAATACATAGCAAGTCTGCGCCTTGTTTGTTCACTTTCATTTTGCAAATCAGTAATAATGCTGTGATGCACATCCTCTTTTTGTTCTTGTAAAAAGTGATAACTCACTGCATTCAATGTGTAGGACCTTAGTTTGTAATCCCGAACAAGGACTAAAAGTAAATCAAAAGGCACTCTGCCTTCAAAATTTATACTTTTATTTTCGCGCCGACCCATTTGCTTGGATTGTAATACTGAATCCTTGATGACAGATCTAATATTTTTTATTCTACCCAAGAAGTCAAAATTATTAACTTTAAGATGTTTTGCTCTGTTGATAAGATAAGGCCAATCAAAATTACCTATATTGTAGCCAGTTACTATGTCTGGATCTAGTTCTCTGAAGAAATCTGACCATTTAGCTAACATTTCAGATTCAGATTGAAAACTGAGAACTTGAGAACCAACTATTGGAGCACAGGTATTAAGTGTAAATACATTGCGTAAGCATGGTTCCATTTCTCCTTGTCTTATAACCATTGATGCAATTTGGATGACAGGATCATGATTTGGTTCAGGGAATACACCTTTCCTTCCTGCACATTCAATGTCAAAACTTAAGATTCTGAATGGTGCAACTTTAGACCATTCTCCTTCAGGGGCATGAGCTATAAATGCATTCCAAGCTACATCAACTTCAATTTGACATCTGGATTCTGGTTTCATTGAAGAACTATTTGTTCTGATAAACCATTTGCCCGCTGGCAGCTCTATCCAACTGCATCCAACAACTGAAGAATCTACCATAAACCTGATGTCAAAGTCAATATTTGTTTCATAAAAAGTAGGATCACAAAGCTTAAATGAAGTGGGTTGCCTCTCAATTAAACGTTTCCCAGCTGCAATAAGCTTAGGAAGTGCTACTGATACTCTTGCAAAAGTTATCTCACTATCACCTTTGTAGTACATCAAAGAGCGAGCTTTTAATAGACGGACTTCTAATACTGCTTCCTTTATATTTTCTTTATTTGATCTAAGATCTTCCAACATAACTTTATTTAAGGTACTCTTTAACTCATTACACATTGATTCATCAAAGGTGCCCGGGACAGTTACATAGAAGTATGGGGTAAAGCCATGAACATGACAGCATACAGAATTGCCATCCATAGTAACACCATACATTCTCATTACAGGAACTGGAGCTAACTGTGATCCAGGCATACCTGACATTGGTTGACCATTATAATGATCAATATCTAATTGTTGAAAAACCAGCTTCTCTGTTTTAGGATCCATATCAGGGGGATTAGGTCTAGACCATTTCTGATTAGTTGATTGATTTTCCGGCCCTTCCCCAAACACTTGTTGTGTGTCAATGTCAACACTATCCATTCCAGCAAGTTGTTCTTCAAAACTACACGGAATATCATCTTCTTCATCGTCTTGTGACTTAAACCTTTTTGGTGGTGGACCTTTAAACTGCTTCTTCTTATCCATTGTGGTTAAATATACGAAAACAACACTGAAACAATGAAAAAACTTTTTATCTAAACCGAGCGGCACAGTTATAAGATTGTTTTAAATTGAATTGTCTTATATTTTAAGGATAGTACCATACCACTTAAATATCCCAGGTATTATTTTTAACGTGTTTTATAAATAATATATAGTTTCAGTAATTTTAAGTAAGTAATTAATAAAGTTGCTAATACGATACGGAGAGACGGCACCAAACAAAACAAGAAAGACGCGCGCTTAATCCTGTCAATCCATTGATTGAACATGAGACAGAATGACAGATGACACTTTATGTCAAAGTTCTGTGTAGCCCTAAATAAATCCTTTCAGAAATTTGTTAAATGCGGATTGTTTTGAATACCACCCAATATGTAACCCTATTTCACTGGATATTTATAAAGTTTGTTAATATTTATAAAGTAAAAATATTTTAAATGAATGAATTATTTAAATGAATAAAAAGTATAAATAAATCTATTATTTTCGCATGGCAATACTGACTGATACTTGAACGTCACTGTCAATCGTTAATATATTACAAAGATATACTTACATCTTTCTAGACATGTCACTTGTATCCATAAGAAAACCATACATATTTACATCAGCCATGTTGGATTCTAGTTGTCTCATGGCAATATAACATGAAATCGGTTAAAATGCTTATTATTATTGTGATAAAACTTACATAATGGTATTTCATAAAATACAGGAACCAAAACGGTTTAAAATATCATTTTATAAAAAATCGAGACAAGGAGTGAAATAGGCAACCTATCCCTCAGATGCCACAGTTCTAGCTTAACAGCAAGTAAGGCAATGAACCCCCTCCCCACCCTCTTGCAGCTGCTCCTCCTTGCCCGTATTTCGGTACACCTACGCCTTTAGGTAGGTACATAAGTATTAATAAAACTAATTCGTAAAAATAGTTTTGCAGTTTATCTATCTTAAATACTTTGCCGATATCGATAGGTAGCTTACCTAAGCCAAAAACTAAAGCTACGAAATATCGTAAAATTTGTCCAACTTTGGGATAAATTTTGTCAACAACTACGAACATAAAACTTTTTATTTTCATGAAACATAGTAAAAAACTTTTTTTAAAACTATAGAAGAAAATAGGTAGGTAAGTGTTTTCTTAACAATTTACAGAATTAAAACACAGCGACTCTACCTACACTAAGTTAGGCTTGTAACGTAGAAGTCTTGGTGGAATTACAAAAGATATTCATGATTTAACGATCGGAACATTTTAAAATAAAAATAATAAATAATGTTAGCACTAAATGTAGGTAATTGAGTAACAAAAGGCACTTTAATTTAATAGATAGTAGGTATCTTATCTAGTTATGGTTTAAAATATGCTTAAAAACTACCTACTTATTTAACAAACCTAGAGAACAAAAAAATATTAATTAAAAATTAAATAATTTCCTAATTGCCACGTATTTTTCAGTTTTCGAAAAAATAAACTTCACGATATAAAAATAATTTCGTTTTTAGGTTTGTTATTTAAAGAAATATATTAATTCCTCCTGTATCATATTTCTGCCATGTTTTATCGAGAACCAATAAAATTTGTCTTCTGAAGATTATCTTATATACAATTCTTAAATAAAATTATATTAAAGTATTTATGCACAAGTAGGTATAGTTAGATATTTTGTAAATTATAAAAGCTAGGTACCTATAGACTTCTTCCCAAAATCGATTCTGACACTTAAGTTTTTACCCATTCTTATAAAATATTAGTGGCCGTGTGGCCGCCCGCGACTCCGTTCGCGTGGAAATCGGATTCCCGTGGGAATGAAAAGCTTTCCCCGCGGTAAAAAGTACCCTATGTGTTATTCTGATGTACAACCTATATTACTGTAAAGTTTCATTAAAATCCGTCCAGTAGCTTTTACGTGAAAGAGTAACAGTATACATACATCCATCCATCCACACATCCATACTCACAAACTTTCACGTTTATAATAATTATTAGTAGGATTTAGTAGGATTGCTTATAAATATTGCTTATTTAGATTTTTTTGTATTTAAAGGCAAGAATCTGTTGATGCATGCGAAGTTGCATGCGTTATAGATAGGTACAAGTGTAGGTAAAATGTAGTGTAGTGATTGTAACTACCTTCATTCATACTAAATCGAGCCGAGTCAAGACAAGTCTTTTCATGGCTCCAATGTATGTTATTAGAACTTTTATTTTGTTTGGGTTAGTAGAATTTACAGTCAAAATATGACTTCCAGGAATAGACTAAACATTGGTAACCTTCTAAACGGTAGACGAATTAACGATATACCTACTTACCAATAAAAAGTAAGTTCTACTCTAGGTAGTTATAACTTTTTGTTTTATTCTCCTTATTTAACACCATAAAAATATAAAGTAGGTACGTCAAAACCTACTAGTAAGCAAAAATCTCTTACAATTAGTGGTAGTATTTCATACAATTATTCCTGGTTTTACTGTCGATCGTAATTTTCGTTCCAATTCGTTTTTATGTATCGTCGTAAATTACCTACACAATTTAGCTTACTAGGCAGGAAAGTAGGTACGTCAACTACTGATTGAATTTGGGCAAAATCAAAATATGCTGTAACTTATCGTACCTAATTGTAACTTTAAATGTCAATTGAATTTGAATGTGTCGGAGTCGGTGGACATTAAATGAAACTAAAGAACGCCATCTATCTTATTTTCATGAGAAGCTTTGTAAAATGCAAAGGTGCCAAGCCTAACCAAGAACCATGACGTCCGACGCGTGCTCGGTGAAGAATCCTGTCAAAAGGAGAATAGCGCGGGAATTGGCCAGGAGCAGTCATCTTTACCTTATTCAATTTGTTAAATGATTTTATATCGAGTTATTGCCTAAGTTTAACAGTTCTGTATTCTATTGCTGTATCGGAAGTCTTCAATACGAAAGCTAAGTATCTTTGTATCCGTTAATCATGTAAACTAGTTGTTAGATTTCTGTGAGTAATGTAATAGCGAGTTTTATAACGTTCCTTTGTATTTTAAATTGTGATAATGGCAGTGTGGAGTTTGTTCACCGGTGTTCTTCTCCACTCAATATGTCAGACAGATTGTACCTGTCTTTATGAATCCGGTAAATTAAAACAAAGTTAAAGGTTAAACTGTTTCTTTATTATTCCAAATACCCTTGTAGTTCATTATGGTAGTGAGGCAGGTCATTTCAATACAGTTGCATTAGTTTTATCAGATCATTGAGCTAAAGTAGTTAACAGATTGTTCCTATATTCTTTCATAATGCTTTAAGTTCTTGTTTGCTGCCTTCTACGCCCACGTGTATGTGATCTTAGCATTCTACCATTAACAAAAGACACCCGAGCCGCCGACATCAGAAGTGGGATGTACCTCAAACTAAAAGAAATAAACCATGAGTTTCAGAAACACCGCGTCATGTCGCTTCAAGAGCAGCCATCTGATGATTCAGGCATGCAAACAAAGAAAATGACCTGGATACCACTTCGACGAAAAATAACCGTCAAGTATTTTTGAAAACTAAGTTGAGTGATTTTGTGCAGGTGAGTATACTAACCAAGGTCAGTGTTTTAAATTTCTTTTACGATTCTCGTTTTGAGTTATGGAGGGTAATTTACAAAAAAATATTGGTGGCAATCATAATTTAATAGAATCAGAGTTTAAATGACGAAATTGTTTAAAAGGCTAGTTAACTTTGAAATGTATTGCTAATCGGGCTTGCTTGGGACTATACTAGCTCGATCGGTATACCTTTGAGGGTAGTCCATGAGTGCGTCGCCAGCACGCAACGGTTGACTTTGGCGAAGGTCAGGTTTCAGGGAAACCATGGAGATATTGGCAACGAATATGAAAGAAGCCTAGTTGTTTAAATTTCTAATGAATTAAGAGCCACAACTTTCGGTTTTAGTTTTGCTTTGTCATTATTGAGTTTTACATACTGTGGGTCTAATAAATAATTTCTAGGCCACCCAGACCCAACCATCTAACCACCTTCACATCCTTTGTTATTTTCGACGAGTCTTTTTCTGCCGTCTCAGTTTTCTTAATTGCGTAAAATAAAAGTTTGCCGAACAATATGATGCTGTGTTAAAAAATTTGTTTCAGAAAAGCTGCTAGAATAGTGGAATTGCTGGATGGTTTGAATCTGGTAAAAAAATAGAAACATTGAAGTACGCGGCAGTACCTACATTATTACGTTATAACCGGACACATTTTCACTGGGTGATATAAAACATTTTGTAATATTTGAGGCTAAGTATGTTCGTTAATTCAATTATGTTTTGGCGGCAAAAGTAATGCTATCGATTTAAATGAAAGTCATTAAAAGAGGGCACACACATCTGGCTACTTACTATCTACGCCTTTATACCTACCTACCCACATTTAGGTTTACAATTGTCCTTTGATTAGTATTCACTCTCTTGAACTATTTTATGTGTTGCATTTCTTATTTGTTAGTTTCAAGTTAAACCAAGCTATTTACGCACAATAGAAATTATTGGTTTTTACATTTAGTGTTGATTGATGTTTAATTATAGTATAGGTACTGATGTTATTAACAACTGTAATTCACGTGTGTTTTAATATGTTCCGAGGATACATCGAATGGCGATGACAATAAACAAACGTTGGAGCAGAGATGACGAGCTGTGCCAACAACAAGCCCAGCGGTTCAGCAGCCGGCAGCGAGGACGCTGATTTGCTACTAATGTGGCAAGCAACATGTCGAGGCCTGATCTACGAGCGGTGGCGGCGTCGCCGAGGCTGGGGCAAGCTGCACGCGCACGAAGCGCGGGTTGATGTATGCCTTCCCACGGGTTGTCTTGAATGCAAAGGTGAATGCTATTGTTTCTTTTATGATTCTGTTGCTGAATGCTCGTTAGTTAATGAAAGTTTTGGCGCGAAATTTTATGTGGGATCATTTAAAAAGGTTTACCTGTGGTCTATTGATCAAACACGCGTATTCAGCACAGAACTAGTTGATGTCATGTGACGTTCGATACTCCACCTCTTGAGGTTATACCTTATTGGCGACGTTACATTAGATCGGTCAAAAATTATTGAAAATTGCTAGTAGATCATGTACCAGATGTAATTGATAATGTTATTGACGATGTTAAATTGTTTTTCATGACTCGCGTCGTGGCGTGTCTCAGTGATTGATTTATTGTGATAAAGTGATTACCTTTATCGATGGTACCTACATGATCTCTACTGAATTTAGTGTTGTGATATTACTGTTTTATGACAGTCTAATTTACCAAGTTTAAATTTACTTTCTTGATTTGTAAATATTACCTATCAGTAAACTTTGGTTGATGGATATCTCTTTTCACGAAAATTTATGTTTTGATGTGAAAGTTTATTATCATTGTAAATTTAAATATTAAGCTACTGAGAAGGTACATCCACGAATACTGATTAAGGTAAAAGGTATGTCTTAGATACTTGTTATCTTTTTTTATCAGTGCGAAGGACTGATGTTATTTGTTTTTTTTTACTTGCATTTGTTATCCTTACCAGTGAGAAGGACTGGCTAAGATGAAATTTGTTACCCTTACCAGTAAGAAGGACTGGTTAAGATGAAATTTGTTATCCTTACCAGTGAGAAGGACTGGCTAAGATGAACTTTGTTACCCTTAACAGTAAGAAGGACTGGTTAAGATGAAATTTGTTATCCTACCCAGTAAGAAGGACTGATACTAGCTTTAATTAACTTTAAATTTTGGATGCACGGATAAAAATAACTAAGTTTAAAAAAAAGTTTTAAATCTTGTGAGATTCTTTCTTGTTTAATATTGGTTCATTGCAAATGACCAATCCTTACATTACTTTCTAACACATCATGCTTGTTGAGCTATGTCAGGAGTGGCCGAGCATATACTGTGCCTAGCTTGTTTTGTTACAGAAAACACACGAGGACGTGTGTCCTGTCAGAATGGCCGTGTCGGAGTCGGTGGACATTAAATGAAACTAAAGAACGCCATCTATCTTATTTTCATGAGAAGCTTTGTAAAATGCAAAGGTGCCAAGCCTAACCAAGAACCATGACGTCCGACGCGTGCTCGGTGAAGAATCCTGTCAAAAGGAGAATAGCGCGGGAATTGGCCAGGAGCAGTCATCTTTACCTTATTCAATTTGTTAAATGATTTTATATCGAGTTATTGCCTAAGTTTAACAGTTCTGTATTCTATTGCTGTATCGGAAGTCTTCAATACGAAAGCTAAGTATCTTTGTATCCGTTAATCATGTAAACTAGTTGTTAGATTTCTGTGAGTAATGTAATAGCGAGTTTTATAACGTTCCTTTGTATTTTAAATTGTGATAATGGCAGTGTGGAGTTTGTTCACCGGTGTTCTTCTCCACTCAATATGTCAGACAGATTGTACCTGTCTTTATGAATCCGGTAAATTAAAACAAAGTTAAAGGTTAAACTGTTTCTTTATTATTCCAAATACCCTTGTAGTTCATTATGGTAGTGAGGCAGGTCATTTCAATACAGTTGCATTAGTTTTATCAGATCATTGAGCTAAAGTAGTTAACAGATTGTTCCTATATTCTTTCATAATGCTTTAAGTTCTTGTTTGCTGCCTTCTACGCCCACGTGTATGTGATCTTAGCATTCTACCATTAACAAAAGACACCCGCGCGCCGACAAATGCTTTATGTATCTAAATAGGTAGATACCTACTTTTATGTCAATATTGTCTAAAGAAGAAATGTTTTTGGTCTTCAAGAGTTTTGCCTGGGAAAACCTAGTACGGATACCTACAATGTGGTAATAAGCCGATTTTTCAGTACCAAATTTTAACTTGGTTGCCCGAACTACTGGTGTCAACCTACATTGAAACTATTTGTATAGTAACTAAGTAGTTAACGAGACTCCACTATATTTAGAATACCTAACATCTAAAATTTAAGGAAACACCAAACTTCGACATTCGAGGTAAATATAATATGTACCTAACCTGAGTATTTGCCATCAAACAAATTGTCTTTGGCAGCAAAAATGCAGAAGCAATTTAGATTACAACGATACAACGTACCCACGTTTTATAGTTTACAATTTCATGAAACATCATAGATCTACTGCTATGCTTGTATCAAAAGTTTAAAACATAGTTTTATTAGGTACATCCAAATACTTACGCATAAACGGAACCTTTTCTTTTAACAACGCGTTGAAGTCTTTTATTAGAAAAAAGTAATCGAAAGAAGTATCAATTTATTAGCCTAAGTAATTTAAAAAAGTGGGAGTCGTAGGTACTTGCACCGAGGCTTACAAACTTTCAGATACCTATGTTCATCAAAAGAATCGAGTGTACAACATCAAAATAGTCAAGTTACCAAATAGAAATTGGTTTATTTTGGTAGTATAGGTACTTACAGCTACAAATGCATAGTTTTCAGACTTTTTCTTTATTTTGCAATCAGCGGAGGGATTCTGTAGCTCAAATTGGAATGGAATCAACAAAAAAATGGAATTGCAGAATCGCACGGTTGCAAATTGAAGTAAGAGGACATAATAATATAAGTTACAATTCCTGAGATTAGCGCGTTAAAACAAACAAACAAACAAACAAACTCTTCAGCTTTATAATATTAGTATAGATATGAGAAGGAAACGGCAGGAACTTTAATTACGTAGACTTAGGTAACAGTTTTTACAGCTTTAGTGATTACTACAGTATTTTTTTTTAAACACAATTGCTCTATAGGTACTTACTAGCGGGTGACACAAATCGTATGTCCTAGAATCAGACTCTTCTAAGCTTCGCACGGTCATTTCGCTTTGAAAATATACGCGCGTTTTGCATTTTGCTTTAAGCTTTAGAACTTATGGATACCTATTTTACTTTTGATGCGTTAGGTTGGTATGCTTATTATTATTATTTTGTTTTTGTCAGTCTTGTGACAACTTTCGTAACCGAAAGAGACAAAACAAAGTTTATAATACCTACAGGTTTGAACAACGTTTAATTAGTAAAGTGTTTGATGTAAAATAAATCTTAACACAAATACATATTCTTGTTCGTTATAACATTTAATAACTTATGGGATCTTTGTGAATCTGAAAAATATTCATATAGTTTTTTTTCAAGTTTTTGGAATAAGCTCAACTAAATAAATATAGTGTAAAGTAAGTTTCTTTTTATTTCCATCTGTATGTCCCCAACAATAAATACAAATAAACAAGACAGATCCAATTGAGCAGCAAAGTGAAACGATGCAATTATTTAATGTGATTAAAAACTGCCAACGATTAACACCATCTGGTCAAAGCAACGTCGGTACCTACTACGTATTCGTATGTGCATATTATTCGTGAACTATTTAACAAGTCGAAGAAATAAAAAAAAAAGTGTAGTGATTTAAAAAGTTTTTAAAAAAGAAATGTAAATTTTGCGTCACATGTTACTGTTTATTATGCCCCGTGGTAGTAGCACCGGTTAAATAACATTTTCCGTAGAAATACACTTTTGTTGTCGCAGTAAAAAAAGACTTAATTTTATATGTTAGGTTATTTTCTCTATAAGTTTATTATTCTCAGTTATAAGAAGAATTTATAATTTAGTTGTTTTAAAATATTTTATTTTGATATAAATTAACTGACTGAACTTGGTACCCATTTAGATCTCACTTCTTTTGTTGTTGACATCATATTGGACTTGGCTCTCATTTTATATTTATCTTTTTGGCGGGATACAATAAAACACGCATAAAATAGGTAAGTATTAGAGTATGTACAGTATACTTTTTAAACTCCAAAGACACGAATAGTTGATTAACACTGTAACTATTGTTGTGTCCACATAAATCAGTCGTCTCGATATTTGTCCCCTTCTTCTTGGTATTGATAATTGAATAAACTCATTCATTATAACTAAAGAGTCGTAAAGTCTTTCTCACAGGCCTGTGTTTGTGTAGTTTTATGAGTTCAGACAGCTGCAAGTACTATCTTTATTGGAGCTGCACTGACCTTTATGTGATGTCATTTTTAAAACACTGCTGAGGTCTGCGCGTGGACTTGTAAAAATAACGCATAATATTGAATAAACACTTTAAAAGAGTTAAAACAACATTTCAACTTTTAATAGGTGAATAACTTTATCCTCATAGTTTCTTCGTATTCTACCGTTTTTTTAAAGCCCGAAATATCTTGTTGATTATGGATAAAAATATGTACCTACTACAAATCAATAAATGATATTGATTTGATTTTGTCTGACTGATGGAAACTAAAACAAGTTACTCTATCAATCCATGATCAATCCTTAAAGCGTACTAACTCATAGAATGTAAAATTAACATTTTATTACGCCTCATTGTAATTCATTACAAAAAATGACAGGTTCCTAACAACCTGTCAGACTTCAAACCTTCTTCGAATGTTTGGTGACTGATCAGATTGCAATGTGCCATTATCTTATCTAGGGAATGCCTTGGACCCTACGGACTTCACTTAGCGGTACATCACAAACGCCACACAAAAGTTACCCAAAATCAATAGGCTTTATCTCGTAACGGTTACGACTGTGTCAAAACTCAAAAGAAGAGTAAGTTGACTCTACGCTGAATCTGACGTTAGTTCGAAAATGGAAGATAACAGAGGTTTATCTAGAATGAAGGTATAAATTTCACACGGGTCTCTTTGACTTCGATTCCAAGTAGAAATAGCTTCCGACGGTGGTCCTTGTATTACTAATATGTATGGGATCTCATAACTATTTGAAATATGTAAAATTTGAAGTATTAGCAGAGGCAGAGAAGTAACTTATAAAATAAGTATCATGAAAAATAATAAATGCAAAACAAAAAAGGTTTGATACGTACAATACGTAGGTTTCAAATTAAATAATATACTAATTTAATTTTTGTTTATAAAAATATATCGTTTATTTAATATTCTGCAAATGTACATTATGCGAAACAAACAAAATAATTAAACTTTGCGCCGGTTCATATATGGATTTGCGACCAATTTTATCTGATCATAATAATACTGAAATGTAAGAAATAATTTAATATCGGGCGAGGGCATTGCACCGATGACACTGGGCCTGCGTATGCGCACTGGAGTAGGTACTTCTCCAACGAATTTCTTGTCTTGGAGCAATATCAGTTTTTTGTGCATTCGGCTTGCAGATATAGCACGAGGTTTTTGACATGGCTTATCTTCTTTATTGGGCTTTTATTTAAAAGTTTCATTGAGGATAGTAATTCTATTTTAAAGGACATTAAAAGGCCGAAGAATTAAGACCCAGAATTAAGTTAAATACCTAATAACATGGTGACCGGCAAGGAGTTACCGAGATAGAAAGTGTTTGGCAATGAATGACATCATTGTTAACCATAATCTAAATGTAAAATCAAATAACACGCTTTATTATTAGACAAAAGTTAACTTATGTCTTTCACATCTTTAGTGTCGTTTATCTGCCATAGCCACGATGATCCAAACTGCATATTGGGCCATCGTTCGTACCTTTGCTAGGAGATTGCAGTGACAAATTTTCAGATTTTATAAAATAACTAGCGACCCGCCCACGCTTCGCAATGGTGAAATTTTGGCCGAATTGATCACGAAACATCGAATTTTGGATAATTAAAATATACTTTGTTTGAATGTTCAATATTTACAAATTTAATGAATAAATTCCCTTAAAGATGGCGAAAACTACAACAAAAACCGTTAAGTGGTTTAGGAGGAGTTAGCGGACTAACATACAAACAGACACAATTAGCGACTTGGAGTTATACTATGTAATGATGATGAAGGTCTGAGGTTCACGGGCTCTTGCTTTAACAATACAAGACTCTCATATTGTGATCTCAAAATATTGTCAAAATTTAACACCGGTGTTCAGATGTTCGACATCTAAATTGTACCTATATTAACGCTTTTAAAGATAAAATAAATAAAACCAAATTGGGTTATATTTTTAAAGTAATGTCTCAAGTAGGTCGGTTTATAATTGAATCATCAACATTTTACATAATTATTATAAGCAAAAGTCGCTTTATTTGTCTCCGTGACCCTTCTAAAATACATAAAGGATTTCAATGCAATTTGTATCATTATTTTCATTATTTTTTAAAATGTAACTGAAAAACATAAAAAAAAGTTTTTTTATTTAATATTCCCTTAGTAAGTTACGAAGCTTCAGAGGGCCACAATGTAAAATTAAGAACTTCACATTGTCTTGTTTATTCACCCTCGGGAAGGTATAGAGAGTACGATTACAAGGATTTTCCTATAAAATACTGCAAAGACCACACACGGACAACATTGTTTACAATAATACATTACTCATTCAATAAACATTCCTCATTCAAATAATTGCTTTGAAGTACCTCCTTAGATTCTCGATCTCATTTCCTTTAAGATAGCTTAGTAATTTATTAGACTTGCACAGAGGAGCTTTCGCTTAGTTTCGTCATAAGCACTTACTGATCAATACAGAGGCAAAGGTCCGATAGATAAAGGTATATTGATGATGTTTGCTGTAATTTGCTGGCAGATACCATCTTGTGTGGTAAATAGCCAATACGTATTTACAACTTTGATAGTTATTTACAACCTATATAAATTATTAATGGTAATAGTAAGTTATTACTTACTATGCGGCTTATACCATTTTCATTTCAAGTTACGAAGCTTCTAAGAACAACAGTGAGTAGGTTAGTTAGTTATTGTAGTTTTGACCAAACTTACAAAATTGTATCATAGAAACCGTGGTTTCGTATTTTTTTATTGTTTGTTTATTTTAAAGGAATTAATAAAAAAACAGAAACATACAAAAATGTTTACAAGAAAGTCCGAAAAAATATTCATATATTTTTAAATAAAAGTGTTTCAGTCTTTTTTTTTTTTTTTGTTTTTGCGGTGAAATGCATTTACGCACCGTACCCCCCACCTGGGTGGCGGGGGGCGTGTGTGGGACTCCCACCTGGGCAACTGACACGTCGCCCAGGGGACTACCCACTAAAACACCGCAGCGCTCCGTCTTCGCCTTGGTGGTGAAGCCGTGGGGCCCGGACCGTCGGCCCTACGCCACGACTTCACCGGCGATGGGCCCGTCTACTGCACGACGGGCCCATTTTGACCCCCCCGCGGTGAAGGGGGGGCCTGTGGGAACGACCGGGAGCGCCCGATCGTTCCCACCCGTCGACGGTGGTGGACCGTGCAATGCGGGCAGGTGGATTCCCACGTCCCCCGCCCACTGGCCACCACCAGGCTGGACTTGGGCGCGATCGCGCCTCGTCCGGCCCCTTCGACGTCTGCGGTGCGGGGGCGCGAGAGGATCGTTCTCACGCACCCGCTCCGCAGCCTCCTTCTGCGACATTACGTCCTCGCAGAAAGAGGCCACCGCGACCCAGACCGCCTCGGAGCCCAGCATGGCGTACACCAAGCCGGGCAGCGAGAGGTCCGGGCCAACGGACGCCTGGAGGCGACGACGTGGCACATCCCAGGCCGGACATTCGGCCAGGGTGTGCCACGCTGTGTCGTCCGGCGCGCCACAATGGTGGCACGCCGTGGATTCCTCCCTTTGGATCCGGCACAGGAAATGTCCGAAGCTGCCATGCCCGGACAAGACCTGCACCAGACGGTAGGTGAGGAACCCATGCCTCCGGTCGATCCATCCCTCTATGACTGGACCGACGGCGTCCAGGGTCCACCGCCCGTCGTCCGCGTTGGCCATCTCCGCCGACCACCGGCGGAGCATGACCTCGCGGGCCCTACGCCAGACGGCGACCCTCTCTTCAGGTGCTGCGGGCTCCCCCTGAGCCCGCTTGTCCGCCGTCCAGTGGTAGACGGCGGCCAGCACCTCGGCCTCGAAGTACCATGGCGGAGTGCCCGCCATGGCACATGCCGCCCCGTGACTAACCGTGCCGTAAGCCCGCGCCATTCGCTGTGCGATGGCGCGTTGGGGCTTACGGAGCAGGGCACGGTTAGTCGCCCCCAAATCGTGCGCCCACACGGGCGCACCGTACAGCGCCATGCTGCGTAGCACGCCGGCATAAAGGCGCCGGCATGCCACAGCAGGCCCCCCGATGTTCGGGAGGAGCCAGCTAAGGCTCCTCGCCGATTTGAGGAGGCGTTCGCGGAGCAGGCGGAAGTGCTCCGCGAACTTCCACCGGCAGGATATGGTGAGGCCCAGATATTTTATCTGGGCCTGCACCACCACCCTCCTCCCGGCCACCACGACGTGGGCGTCCGGCGGCGGCTCCCCCCCGAGGCCCATGGAAGTATATGGCCTCGGTTTTGGGGAGCGCCACCTCCAGCCCCAGCCGCCCGATACGACGGGCGACCAGGGTTCCCCCCACCGACGCCCGGTCAGCCGCCTCCCCGAAGTTGCGCCCCCGCGCCGTGACGAGGGTGTCGTCCGCATAGCAGACGACACCAACGCCATCGGGGAGGGCGCCCCGGAGGAGCCAGTCGTAGCCTATGTTCCACAGGAGTGGTCCTAGGACCGACCCCTGCGGAACGCCCGACTCCACCGGCCGCCGCCTCATGCGGCCGTCCCTGCCGACGAACAGTACCTCCCGGCCTTGGAGGTAGTCCGTCAGCAGGGCCCTCAGGTATGGAGGCACTCCGTGATACCGGAGCGCCTCCAATATTGTGGCGTGGGGGATGGAGTTGAAGGCATTTTTAATGTCAAAAGACACCGCCATCACCCCTCCCCCCGCCCTCGCCCCCTCCTGGGTGATGCGCTTCACCTCCAGAAGCGCATCCACCGTGGACCGGCCCGTCCGAAACCCGTACTGGGCCTCGGACAAGTCAGGGCCGGTCCCCCCCAGGTGCTCCTTGAGGCGTGCCGCGATCACGCTCTCAAGGAGCTTGGCCGCATCGTCCAGGAGGACGATCGGCCGATAGCCGGAGGGCGAATCCTCCGGCCGACCCACCTTTCGGAGGAGGCACAACACCCCCTCCTTCCACACCTTCGGGAACCTCCCCGACGCAAAGCAGCGGTCGAAGAGGTCCCGAAAACGTCGCTCCATTTGGGCGGTGGCTATCGCCACCACCCGTGCCGGCACGCCGTCTGGCCCCGGCGCCGTCTTTTTGCCCCGGAGGCGAGCCGCCGCCGAGGCAAACTCCGTCTCCGACACCGGGGGAATCCCGACGTCGGCCGGAGGGCCCATTCGCGGGAGCGGGGCCATCCGGGGAGGGACGAAGTCTGGCGGGCGGTCCGGGAAGAGACCCCGGACCACCTCCTCCAGCAAGGCCGGCTGGAGGGCCTCGACTACGGGGGGGCCGATCGGACGCAGCTGATTGCGCGCCGCCCGATACGGCCTCCCCCAGGGGTCGGCATCCAACCCCTCCAGCATCTCCAGCCGCGCCGCCTTTTTGGCCTCCCTGATTGCCACCTTGAGGACACGCCGGGCCTCCACGTAGGAGGCATAGAGGCGGTCCTCGTTGGCGGCATCACGGTTGGCGCGGCGGCGGGCCCGCTGGAAGGCCCTCCTCGCGGCGCCGCAGTCGTCCCGGAGGCCGGCGAGCTCCGCCGACCACCAGTAGACCGCGCGCTTGGGCGGCGGCCGTCGCGACCGAGGCATGCTGGAGTCGCACACCTCGGTCATTGCCTCCCTCAATTGGAGGGCGGCCTCGTCGACGTCCGGACTGGTTGACGGAGCAAACCAGTCCTGGACGAAAGCCGCCTCCGTGGCCGCGACGCGGTCCAGCCGCGACAGGGCCCACCGCGGGAAGGACCTTCTTCCTTCCCGCTCCCCCCCCCACCACCGGTGGACACTGAGTGGAGAACTCTATCCGAATATATCTGTGATCGGATAGGTTCTCCCTCAGGTCCACCTCCCACCGGCGCACGAGCGCGGCCAGGGCTGCAGTGCCGAACGAGACGTCCGGCACAGAGCTCCCGTTTTGGCGCACGCACGTGCGCACTGCCCCCCTGTTGAGGAGCACCAGACCCGTCGACGCTGCCCAGGCCGCCAGACAGCGGCCCAGGGGGCGGTCGACATGGTCTCCCCAGGCCGTGGACCTGGCGTTTAGGTCGCCCAAGACCACGACCCTGCTCCTCCCCAGTCGTGCAAGCGCCGCCGTGAGAGTCTGGAGATAGTTCTCCAGCTCCACGACCGGACGCTTTGGGGGGAAGAACACGCCCACCAGGGCGATATCCCCCCACGCGGCGGCCACGTATCCATGGCCCCTCTCTATGAGCGAGAGGGGCGGGGAGTCCGTGGAAGGCCGCGGCACGATTTCCATCCGTGTCCCGCAGCCAGGAGGCTGCGAACGAAAATGGCTCGGCGACCACGGCAAGGTCCCCCGACCACTCGGCTAGCACTTGAACCATTAGGTCCTGTGCTGCCTGACAGTGGTTGAGGTTTATTTGCATTATTGTGCGATGTCCGAAACTAGGCATTAATCGGACATCGCACCATCAACGGCGACCGGGGAGACCAGGGCACCTGAAAGGGCGGGCCGCGTGGTGGCCTGTTCCTTTCCTCTCCTGACGGGAGGGCTGCACTTAGCCCCCCCCATTACGTGGCCCGTCGGCCTCCCACTCGCTGCGCATACAGCGCAGTGGGGACTCCCGGTGCAGGTGGCCTGCCGATGGCCGGCCTGGCCACACCGGAAGCACAGAGCCGACCTGTCCACCGGTGAGGGACAATACGGCCGGGCGTGTCCGAGCGCGAGGCACCGGTAGCAGCGCATTGGCTGCTCCTCCAGCGCCCGGACCACTGCCGAACTGAAACCGATCAGAAGCCGTCCTTTTTTAAGGACGGCCTCAGCGGCGACGGCGGGGCACTGAAGCCGAATGCGGCCCATGCCCCCGCTGCCCTGCCGGATTTCCCCGGCCTTCACGACCTCGACGTCGCACCCCCCCGGCCGCCGCCACGGCAGCGGCTACCTCGCCCCTAGTGACGGAGTCGTCCAACTCCGACACTATCAGGGACGAGGTCTTGACAGGCCGCGCCACCTTGGCCACATCGGCGATGGCCTCCGCCATCTTGGCGGCAAAGGCGTCGGCCTTCTGGTGCCGGTCGGCCCCCGGGAACTCGAAAATTCGAGCCCCCCGTTTGGGTCCGTCGGCACGTCACCCTCTCTATACCCATCTCTGAAGGGCGGACCGTCTGTCGGGCTCTGATGAAAGCCGACTCATAGGTCTCGCCCTTCGAGACGGCCTCCGGTGAGAGGGTGATAACCACCGCTGCCGATTTGGAGGCGGCACTCTTCTTCTTCCGGCTCTTTTTGGGAGCCGGAGTAGGGGCCGCCTTTTTGGCAGGCCCCCTCTGCGATGCGGAGGAAGGAGGCTGAGGCGCCTTCTTCTTCTTTCGGGCCACTATGGCCCACCCCTCGTTGGCCTCTGTGGCCGAGGGCAGCATTGTGTCCTCCTGCGAGGACACCACCGCCGCCGACTGGGTGCCGGACGGGCCCGCGACCGGGACCGCCGGGACAGGGGCCGGTGCGGCCGGAGCCGCCGCCTTTTTGGCCGCCCTCTTCTTTTTGGACGCCGACGCCGGGATGGAAACCGGCGCCGGGCCCGCCGCCGGGGCCACCACCCCCGGGCGACCCTTGCTCGCCGCCAATGGCGGCCGGACCACCTTCGCCGGTAAGAGGCGGTCCTCGACGCCGGCCAGGCAGGAGCGCACGAAGGCACGCTCCTCCTGCATGACCCCTCTTATTGCCTCCAACATTTCCGGGGACAAGGTACCTCCGGTGCTGGGAGCAGGGGCTACCGGCCCCTTGCGGCGGAGCCCTTCCAGCTCCTTTCGGAGCGCCGCGATTTCGAGGCTCTGGCTTTCCACCATAGCCTCTAGTCGCTTAGCCTCCTCTGAGGCCACCCGACTCATCGCCTCCGCGACGATCTCGCCGAGCGACGCCGCCGAGGCCCTGAGAGCCGCCTGAGCCGGCTTTGTGAGCTTGGAGGAGTTGGCGGTCACCAAAATGGCTTCCACCTCCTCCTCCGCCTGCTTCTTAAGGATGCTCGCGAGCTTCCCCATGTCTTTCTTGGCGGCAGGAGTATTCCTCGCCGCCAAGTACCTCGCGCGCGATGCCTCGCTCGGCGCGACCTCCTCGCTTTCCGACGGGGGCTCCGTCCTCGGAGCACCCCGCGGAGTACGGCCTCTGCCGCGGACACTACGGCCGCGTTTGGCCTTGACGGCCTTGACGGACGACGTCCCAGAGGACCCCTCTGACGCACGCGTGCGCGACCTCAGCCGCTTTCGCGTCCATTTGTCCGACGCATCGCTAGCCACCGATGCGTCGGACACACTCCCATCCGACATCTCACTCGGCCTGACAAACAGGTCCGAGGACGTCTGGGCTACTGGTGGCGTCTTCGCCGACCTCGCTAGAGCCTGCACCTCTACAGGCTGGCCCTGAGAAGGGCCTTTTGGGGGATTCCCGGGGGTTGCGGGATCCGCTCTCAAACTCAAATCCATTGCGATTTCAGTCTCTTCCTGCACAGTTTGGTCTTTGAGATTTAGTCTTCTACCGCTACTGGCCACTGCGTTACCGCGCACCAAGTAGGGAGAGTCCAGGGCAGACGACGGGGACGTACTCGAAAAGACACTGTGGGGGCTGCCCCAAAGTGTTTCAGTCTGGGTCTAGAACCTGTGACATATGAGGTCGCGCTTCCATACAAATAACTACAACGTCGTAAACCACACAGACAAGTACGTACAAGTCATGGATATTTTTGGCATTACTATCAGAGTTCATAATACAAGAATTACATTCATATAGCGTCATTCAGCTTACTAACACCCGATAATAGCTGTCGAGTGTTTAATGAAAACGTGTGGGCAGAAATTACTATTTACTGTACATACTTTGTATATTATTGCTGTCTATAAAATATGTGTGGCCATTATAACTTACGTCAATTTACTTAACTAAGCGTTTGGTGACATTAGAGTGACGTCATAGCTTGCACTTTCAACGAATGACGTCATGCTCCACATAAAAGATTACTTGTTACAGATTAAATTCGATTTGTTGTTTGGTTTAGATATAAGTTAAACTAATACAAGGTAATGTATAATGTATACTGAGATAAGAATAATGGTTCGTATCGTCTACGAAATGTAGTGCAGGAGATAAGTTTATAATTTAGGTTTTATCCGGTCTTCTTACTTCTATTATGCCTAACAGTTTTTTTTTATGTCAAAGTGGACTAAGCTTTGTCTTTGATTATTTTTTTGTTGAAGTATTTAAATCAGTAGCTGTCAAAGTTCATGTTAACAGAGCCATTGAGTCCTGGGAGAGCTTCAGGACACAATGCGTTTATTGCAAGTGGCGTCTGCGCATCGGACGCGATTATTAGTTGATTGCAGGGAATCAAATTTTATAGCATTAAGTAGCTGATTGTGCAATCACAGTACCTTCTTCAGTATAGTCATATGTGTTTATTGTTAACTCACGATCTATAATAAACTCTTAACTATTGTCGGTAAGTCACAAGTTTCTATGATTGCTAACTCTTGCCATGAAAGATGCGATTCGGACACTTTATTTTGCTGTAAATGAGATATCAATAATTTAAAAAAAAACAGAAAGGCAAGAACTACTGTAGTCTAGATATAATTCAATGTATTTGATACTACACAATCCTACTAATATTATAAATGTGAAAGTTTGTGAGTATGTCAGAATGTATGGATGTTTGTTACTCTTTCACGTAAAAACTATTGGACGGATTTGGATGAAACTTTGCGGTAATATAGGTTATACATCAGAATAACACATAGGGTACATTTACCCGCGGGAAAACTTCTCATTCCCACGGGAAACCGACTTCCACGCGAACGGAGTCGTAGGCGGCCACTAGTAATACATATTTGACATGCACTCTGTGTATCAACGTTATAACTCTGTAGATTCAGTTTTGGGCTCTAGTCCAATTTTCACAATTTCTAGCATATTTCATATTTATTGTAGTTTTCTTGATATGCTTGAAGCATTTGCTGCTTTAATCAAAAAGTAACGGGCATTTTATGTTTTTGTCACTGACAATGAAATGTTGGTGTAAGTAACTAACTTTAGGTAAATAAACATACTCACCTATGTATTTTCCTTTCCTTTACTTTTCTTATAAAGCACCTAATAAGATTAAAAGCTTACTAAAAATCCCAATCATACTTTTCGTTTTATCTGGCTTTTTAAACGACTAACCAACACGTATCTACATTATTTTGTGACCCCAAACTTTCAGTGAAGCCAAAGTGTAGTCAATCACAGTGTTTGTTAGTTCTAAAAATAGCTTTTTCTGTAAGATCTCAAATACTACTAGGGTCGCCAGTCTGTCGCGAGTCGTAGACTTCTTCATTATGAAAACACACACACATACAGTACATCACACGCACACAATAAAACTGAATGAATAGGGACACCCACGCTGAGACAAAAGCTCTCAAAGTGAAATGGGGTCGGGATTTTCCTACGTCACAGATCTGTTAAGATGCAAGGCTTCGTCTATTCTTTTACTTATTTTGGTTTCAATTAAAATCTTATGATACCAACCAATAAAACGAGATTTTTAGGCTGAGTTTGCAGCTTATGTTAACATTTTGTAACGTTTTTTCCTCCTTTTTATTAATAATTTGTATTATTTTTATAAGTACGTACGTTTACACGTAGGTATTGACTTCTTTTCTGTAACATCAATAGAATTTTAAATAATCTCGGTGCTTTGAACAAAACTGAATTTTACTGAGGAAAACTTTGATATTTTTTATGCCTTATGGTGGTTTCAATTTTCATACTAACCTAAGTTAACTATCTAGTTAGTATCTGCGTGGGTTTCACAGTATATACCTACATTAATGTGTGATGATCTCGTTTACTGTAGGGTGAGTTGCGTAGGAGTTGGGTACTTAAAGAAAGTTGTTTTCTTTGTTTAATGGGGAGAAAATGACGTTATAGTTTCCTAGTTGCTAAAAAGCTTCCTAAAATCTTATGTAAGTACATTTTAATGCCTGTGTAATTTGAACATCTTTTTTTTCTACGTTTTTTTTGCATGACACATAGATAAATATGCACAGAGAGGAATACTCACTCCTGCTAATGTTAAATTAATGTAAGCACGTATTAATCAAAATTTATGTGAATTTATGACGATTTTATGCAGAGTAGAAGACATAAAATACGAGCATAATACATTCATCATATTTAGCGCTTAATATCAATGCGCCGTTTAGCAAATGGATGCAAATATTCATGGAATGAGTAATTCATTCAGTAAACTCTGCATTTATGTATGTGCGTTTATGTAGCTTAAATACCAGAACATATAAGTTACAATAACTTATTGTCATGACTCATCTGAGTCAATAAGCACTTAGTTTTCTGCGCACGTAATCGCCTAAGTCGATGAAAAACTTTCGAGTTTTTCTCGCGTCCGCTCACTAGTTTCGTATTCGAGTGATGTAAAAGTAATGCCACTTAAGTGCTCGGATATCATTTAATTGGAGTAATTAGGCGGTAGTTAGTAGCTGTTTCGAACGTCGCAAATTGACACGTCCCTTACCGAGACATCTTCGAATGCCGAAAGAATATTGCAAAGATATTTGTAGTTGTTAATTATATAAATTAATATTATTTATATAATTAACAACTAATTATATATATTTATATAAAATAATAAATTTTCTTTATATATTTAAGAAACACATTAGAAAAGCCCACTTTATTAATAAGACACCTTTGCCTTACCAAGTTATTTTACATGCAAAATAACCTATTTTGATATCATTAATGGCTATGTAACTTCTCATTTACGTCTCTTAGAGATCCCCCTCTAATAATTTTGAAGCTTTTACTAACGATAGAAAACGGTTCCGTAGTCTATAATTGGCTATTAATGCATCGTTAGATTCTGAAGCTAAATTGATTAGGACGTATTGATTAAATGAATGGTGTATGGCCCAGACGTGCTAAGTGAAGAAAAGACGCCGTTTCTGGTATAGCGGTTTAAAATAAAAGGTTATTATTACATGATGCTAGGTAAATAAGTGAATTCTCCATTGCTGAAGACGCTTCAAGAGTTGTTAACTTCTAGAAAAAAACGAACTTTTATCTGAGTTTTTTTGAAATTACCTTCCTACTTGGCTAGTAAATTAGCTTGCTAGTCATGTAGTGTTTTATCTTCTAAATAGTAACTATATTTTACCACAATAAAAGTAATAGTTTAGCAGCTAGACGCGACGAGAGAAAGACCAAAGATAAGACTAAACAAACTACGTATATAAAATCTTAGTTGTCCAAGTAATAGGAAAAAGTTATACTTAATGTGATACTTATTCCGTTTTATTGAAACACCCACGCAGAAATAAATGTTTGTAATGCTTTCTGGAGTCTAGCAAGTTTTCTTTCGCTTTATAAAAATATCGAAAAACTTTTTTTTTCTATTGTTAACAAAAACTTAAATCTCATGATTTAAGCAGTAGGCTTATATTGCCTTGCATGAGTAATTGTTATTTGCGGTTTGAAAAGTAATTGAGGTGAAGGATTTACTTATTTCATGTTTATGTGCCTAATTATGCAAATGTGTCAGATCTCTAAAGTAAATTTTTACGTAAAAAAAAGGTATAGGTACGTATTTTCTATATGTGAATTTCCAAGAATCAAAGAATTGATTTTGGACTACTAATTAGGTTTTACTTCTAATTAATTCCCGGAATCAATTGGCATTTACTTAAAGTTTTTTCCTGGACTAGTTCCTAGATTTTCAGTCGAGTTTTCTTGCGTGCGCGTGCGTCTGCGCAGTGCTCATTGCGCAGGCGAGTGTCCGTCGCCGCGTCCAATAAAAACAGATTGATTGATACGATAGCGTATAGAATTTATTCAATAATTTATAAGTCGTTGTATGATCGAGAAAACCGCGTTTAGCGCTAGTAACTAACTTATATGTACTTACTTATTAGCATAATCGTCTTTCATACGATGCCGCCGGCGCTGGCGCCGTGTCGCGTCGATCGCATTAGATATTGCAAAGGAAATTACACAGCTATTCAAGATACCTGCGAATAAACAACTTTATACCAACGTAATTGTACCAGTGTACCTATAATAGCATTAACAGAGCAGATTTTCAAATTAAAACTGTTATTATACGGGGATTATTAACATCTTGAAGGTTTCATTTGTTGTTGGTGATTTTAAGTGGCGATTATGTAGTTACGTTCGTTTGATTGGTTTCTGCGTATTTGTAACAATGCAATATTCATTTTTAAAAAAGTTATTACCTATTTGCAGTATAAGTATTACGTACGAAAAAAATTTATTTTACAGGAAGGATTTATCGTTTCATCACTCATAAAAATTCTGTTTAAAAAAAAAGAATATCAGAATTCCAAAATTGCTCAATCGAAAAAGTTTCAAGGGGTGGGAAAACTTAATATACGTGAATTTTATCGCCCTTTTTCATATCATAAACCACCAAGCAAGAACAAAGAGCATTTAAGATACCTGTAATGCAAAGTTGGGGTTACATTAGATCTAGGTAAGCGATGTTAGATAAGTTGACATAATTTAGTTGCAGTTAATGTGCTGGTTGAAGCCAGTAATTACTGGGTTATTAACACTTTGGTACAATGAATCATACCGACCGATAATGTCAGATAATGATCGACGTCTCACGAGCATCAAGTGTAAATTTATTGCCAAACCGCAACCTTAGCTTAATAATATTACCTTGCGGAATGTTACTTAAATTGTAACTAGATTTGACTTAAATAAAAACAAGATTTACAAGATTCTATGAGTTAAACTTAGTAGTATGTTCCCTGCATTAAATGGGGAAAATAATGTGTAATAGGCTTGATTTCATTCAATGTAAAAATATATTTTCCTTAATATCTAAGTATTGTAGGCACATTAATAGACGCATTTAAAACTACTTATTTTAGCAAGAGAAATAAAACACAAATTATAAAAATAATAAGTAAAATTAAATTCACTTTAAGCATAAACTAAAACAAATTTAAATTCGAATCGGTCAGTCGTAGTCAACGATCATAACTAACAGGGTCAATTGTAAATATTGCAATCAATGTCACTTTGTTGTTATACGTCACATTAATATGACATTATTTAGTTTTTGGCATATAGGTACCTACAGACGGCCGCTCAAGTCACATGAGTAAAGAAACTGAACAGAGACAAAGCTACATACGAATGCGCTGTGACAGGTACATCACTACAAGTGCAACGCGTGTGTGTGCGTGACCACTGGCCGCTTGTCACGTATGAGCCGAAACCGCTTCAAACTAGATCAGCCAGTGGTCAATCTCAGGGCGTGCAGGCGTGACGCGACGCTCGAACGTTGTGCGTGTTTTGTTTTTGTTTTCGAGTTTCTCACATAATACGTAGTAATACTTTTGTTTTAGTACCTATTTAAAAAGTTTTGTAAATATGGTTGTACATTGTACTGTGTGCATGAATAATAAGTTTTTTGATAATACCTCCTGACAATTCGCGAATATTTTGATCTTCATATAAAAATGTTAATATTGGTAATGACATATTAGCACGTTTGCAAGATTGTACATTTCATATGCCATGTGAGTGTTTCCCATTGGTTTATTTGAAAAAACTTTATATTAGATTTAGAATTTATCATTCGATTAAAAGACACAACAAATTATTAAAAACCAAAAGTAATAAAAAAAAAATATTTAGAGTATGTAATTTGTAAAAAAAACCTATTTTAATAAAAAAATTGAAAAAAAAGTACATTTATATTTTTTATTTATTCAATTGTGCCAACCCTACCAAAATAGGTATAAATTTTGCTAGCTCTTTAGAAGCTTTGTCTCTGTTCAGTTTCTTTACTCATGTGCTCAAGTCGCTACAGAGAATCAAAAGTTTAAAATCTCCCTAGTCTATGTTTCAACTATTATCCGTAGATTTTGCAACCTTTTATTTTGTGTCGAGTTTTAGAAACCACTTTTATTTATTTGTATATTCCTCTTGTATTGAATTAGAAAAAGTATTACACGAAACGGTGTTACTTATAGCAAGCCAAAGTAATTTTGCAAAGTTTTAAAACATTAAAAAAATTAACGTGAAGTCATCCTATCCTATTTAATTTAATTTCTATTCATTCCTAAAAAAAATATTGCTACTTCCATTTAGACTTTCGTACGACATTTGTTTAAAACAATATCTATGAGTATCAAATTCAGAAGGAAAGTACACCAAGTTAATACCAACAAAATGATTTGTTATCTTTGTTTTGTGGTTTTGGTTACGGTTACGTTAGATATTATTTTGACATAACTACAATAAGGAAATACACAAATACATAGTACACTGATAAAATTGGTACCAACCCGTATTCCCGTATTGATATGTCGACTCCTTTGATTGAGTCCCAACAAATTCTGATGTAGGTATATGAAATTAGTTAACTCTTTCGTTACTAACAATACACGTAAAAAATATATGGAATTAAATTATATTATTCGAAGATTTAATTGGAACAGATTTTTATTTAATTTACCCATCAAAACTTTAAAAAGTGAAATAATGGTATTGACATATTTAACACACCAATTATGCGGCCCTAAAACACCGCGGTAAGCGCTAGTATTAAAAGCACCACACAAATGTTGTATTGAATACCAAAACATAAATTATTAATAAAGTATACAAAGTAAATAAATAAAAATAACCTGCGCAATAAAATTATATAAAAAAACATTAGTATCAATAACATATAGATTCAAAGTTAATTAATTGGTGTTATAATATAAATAAAGAGATAATTGAAATACTTCCTAGTCCAGACGCTACGTCACTCCGTTCCATTATAAACTGTGTTTACAATAATTACACTATTTATTTGTATGTAAGGTATTTAAAGGAAAATACTTATATAAGTATAGTAAATGTATAAAGTAAGTTTATACTTTGTTATGAAATTGACCGGTCGCCTTAAATCTATATGTTTTTGGTTTGGAGTAAAATTAAATGCATAATTGCTTTAATATTCAATCACCTTCGAAATTTGTAAATTTTCGAAGAAATTTAAAAGATACTTAAATCTTAGAACAAAGTTTTTGTAGCATATCTGTAGTAGCATTTGTGTACTTTTTAACCCTCAATCAAAAACAGGGTGTGTGTATCGGGGATACGAGTATAGTAGATCTGTCTTATAACAGTCATAGTGACTTAAAACTGATGAACCGATTACGATTTTTTTTTTTTTATAAGAAAGGTGACTCAATCAAGAGTATGATCTGCCCTATCATTTAAACGTATATAATTCGTTGGTTTGTTATTTCGAGCTCTAACTTGTAGATTCGTTTGTATGTGTTTTCCTAGTTCTATTCTAACACACCGGTTACACATGGCTTGAACCATACAAAACATATTCTCATTCCCGCTAATACATAGTAAATAAATAAATAAGTGTGTCAAGGTAAGTAATTTGATAAGTTGCATATTTGTACAGAAAGTGGATATTTGACTCACTTTCCACTCGGCAACTCCCTATCATGTCTTATTGACGCTCCGATGGAAATCAGGAATGTTTTATTAATTATTATCTGTAATAATACCGAGTATAATATAAGTTGGTGAATATAACAATAGATATGAGTATATAGGGTGTTGAAGGAACGATAAAAGTACCTACACAATATGTATGTAGGAACGGTTTCCTTGAAACTTGTTTTAAAGCGCAAACATGTAATAGAATGTAGGTATTGTAATGTTACATCGCTATTCATTAGTGTCTGGGAAGGAAATAGTACGTTTTTTTTTGTGGTCAATAGTCTAGGTTTATAATGTAATATTATTTTGTTATAATATGACAGACATGCCTAAACAGGCGAAAATCCTCATTTTGTTATGTAAAAAATTGTGTTTGTAAATGTTTTTAATATTATGTTAACAAAATGTCTAAAATTCTTTACTTGACATTTATTTAAAACAATAATAATAGTTTAATGTCAGATTTCCCGAAATTAAGATTTTTATATTTGAACCTTTTGAGTAAACTAAATAAAGCCATCCAATGTTTACCAACAATTTGTCTGCTATTTTTGTATATGCATTTTTATAATTAATAATAAATAAAACATAACTGACACTTAAGTTCCAATTAAGTCAATTCAGCGTTAAAATAACTTTTTTTTTAATTAAATTCTGAGGAATAAAGTATAAAGTTTTTTTTTTATTTGTAGCATAACACATGCAAGTGATACTTGTATACCTAAACAATTCTAAAGACAAAGACAGTGTTATTGAGTTGGTGCATTGAATATTTTTTTTCACTTTCTGTTAGTTAATACAACCACATAGTTTTAGAACCTCATTATTATCGTAGAAACCATTTTTTTTTTTTTAATTCCTTTTTAAAAAACTATATTTTGGTTTTTTATTTTCCATGAGTTACATGAGTTTTTTATTTTCAGTATATACTTATTTTCGCCTTCTGTTAAAAAAACGCATTCTCAGTACGGAGGCTTTCGTTGCAAGTGGCATGGTGGTCGCGGCCCGGCGCACGCGCGGGGAGGCGGCTGCGGCCCTCGCGCGCGCCGGCCGTCAGTCCTCGGCCGCGCTGCCTGCCCACCGCACCTACCGCCACCACCGGCCACCTCCGCGATAAAACTAACTCAGTGCAAACAAGTTCCGAGTGATTAACCGGTGCCGTACACATATCGGAGTATTGACACCCGAATTCTCTGACAACTCACGGTAAGTCAGGGATACTCGTATGTACCGTTGCTTTGTTTTTATTTCTCGAAATAAACCCCAGCTGATCAAGAGCTTGAGCTGTAAATATTTTATTTGGAGTCATAAAAGGAACTTTAATATTAGAAAGTTACTTGCATCGGCTAAGAAACAAGTTGAATGAAACGACTCGCACACGTACTTCACTTCATGTTGATGTAACCTCGTAATGCTTAAGATAAATAAATGTCAAAATTGACTAATATGTTTTTTAACATTTTTAATGAGCATGCGATGTATTTGAGTACCGCATATTTTGGATGTTTGAGTTATGGTTGTAAAATATGATATTATTATGCATAATTATATCTTTATAGTTAATATGTTGCATGTAGGATATACCTACGTTAGTGGTGGTGTTATTACTAGGTAACTCGAATATAAACCAGTTAATGATGTGGTAAGCCTCAATGTGTTTACATCCACCCAACATGGAATAAATTGAACCGACATTTCAATTTGAAAATTGGGATCAACAAGTTACCTATATTTAAATATGTTTAGAAGTTTAATATAAATGACAACGACTTGAAATAACAGAATAACTAGTCGATTTACGTAATGAGAAGTAAACAATCGTATAGTTAAGAGTCCGGTGAAAATTATAAACATACTCCATATTACTATATTTTTCCTTGTTAACGAATAATATTCTATATTTTATCCATAAATCATCCTAGTGTAAGTAGGTATGTCCTAGAAGTTCTTAACTTTACTACTATACTCACTTTAAACTTTTTATATCGTAAATAAGTACACAACATTTATACAAAAATAAGCAAAAATGTCCCTTTGTAGATTTACCGGTTTAAAATATCTGTAAGAAAACAACGTAAATGTTTTAAAACCAGATTTTCATATAAAACATATATTGATGTTTCGAGTGATGAATCTAATATAATAGGCGATTAAACTAATGTGACATGATAACTTACTTTACAAGATTTTATTATAAAGAGAAGTAAAAAATGAATGTTTACAAGCACAATCTAATGAGTATATAGATATCTGCCTTAACTAATAAACATTGACTAAGTAGGTATAAGCGTTCCTTTTTCCAGTATCTGTAACTTTAAAATTAATAAATTAAATGCACAATTAAAAGTAAAATCTCTAGTATAACCTTTTTATTGTAATTTATGATTAACTATAAAAGTCAAGTTAACAAGGCTTTAAATTCAATATTTTTCTTTGTTCTTTCTTTAATAATATGTTATTTCAATTCAAATCGGTATACCAGACGGTATATTTTTTATTGATAGCATTATTCTTAATATCTGCCTGTTAATTAATATTTAATCTATGTATTTGACTTTTATTCTTAATTTAATGGCAATAATTTATTGTTCCGCAGCGATTAAAATAGTACCTATATCAAAGTTTCACGTTTTGGGTCTGGCTTAAAATCTCTTTCATATAAGTACGGGTAAATAATATACAAAGTTAATTTTCTCTATAACACTGACTAATGTAACGAGCACAGTCCTTGGTACTCACTCCCGCGAACATCTGTCCCGTTTCTTCGAATTCGGCTGAGTCAGCAACCGCCGGCGTCGACCGGCGCCCGCGCAGGCATTTCCCGTACGTCACTTGTTTCAGCTTCAGTTTCATTCGGCTGATGCGCTCAATTGTTTCATAAATTGTGCCCGCATTAAGTCAATGAGTTCTATTTTGGTAGCAATACGATAATGTTCAAAAATGTGTGTTAGTGAAGCAGAATTTTGTGTTTCTAAGTATATAACGGGTATAAATCTAAGTAGGTATATAAATATGAAAAAGAATTAGTTTAACTTCTTAGATTTACGCGATTATTATTACTTGAAATTAAACTCATTTTAACGGGTTTTACGCGTTTATTTTACTAGTCTACCGTGACTACGGCATTTGTAAAAATGTCGAAACGTCGGAAAATCAAAAATAGTAAAATAAACGCGTAAAACCCGTTAAAATGAGTTTAATTTCAAGAAAGAATTAGTTAATTTTCAAAGGTTGTAAGTTCGATTCCTTTATTATTTATTATTCATACACCTATGATGAGTGTAAGTAAATTCACATGATTGAATGGTCATCTATCAGACACGACTAATTGTTGCTCAACTATTTTCGCTAATCAATAAGGAGGTCTGTGTCTAGCTAAACTAAAGTGGAACATTTATATAAGTACTCGTTATTGTTGTTTATATAGTTTTTATTAATAATCAATATTATAAATGCTTTTCTAAATACATTTATAGGAACTCAGCAAACTCGTAACTTTAAATTTTATGATTAAACTTTGTCCAATTAACGTATACCTGTAACACAAATTAAATCAATGACAAATTAAATAGATAACGAGTTGTAACGTAGATATTTAAATGCTAACAACTTACGTCTAATAGTTAATTGCAGATTAAAGTTGGACTGAGATTACCTTTAAGTCTAGAGATAAGGCTTCGGTAAAAGCTAGGCGACGTTTTCATGGGAAGCTGTATTGTTTCTCACGAATGTTTACTATACAATACAATATATCGTTATAGGTTATTGGTATATGGCTAATTAGAAGATTAAGGTGTGAAGGAGGCTTGCTAAGCTGTAGATTCGTATAGCTTAGGCTTGTTGTTTGAATCTTGGATAGGAAATAACTTATAAATCCAGAAAATCGTTGGTGTGGATAATCATAATATTATAATGAAATAAGTAATAAGTTTTTTTTGTGTCTTCATCCCTAGAATAGTAAGTACTACTGTTCGACCTATTTATTGCAAAATAATACAAGAAGTGAATCATTCCTGTAAAACTTTCAGTTTGGTGATTCACAGTTATGAGTAAACCCATTTTAGTTTTGTTGAATCACACTTTTTATTTTTATGTTTTTTCATAGAACTCAGTAACAATGAATGAAAATAGTTTTTTTTATTATAATTAGTTAATTGGTTACTCATCAGTGTCGTACTTAAAAAAATAACTACGACATTTTCCGTAGTGCACAGTGGTCTCGGAACGTACTTATGAAATTACCTTATATTTAGGTAAAATAATGTCACTAAACTAATTTGCGTAACACGCACACCTTTTTTGATTTGTATAAAAATGAACCTCTACAAGAATTGAGGCAAAGATTACATCAATTGCATAATCAACACTTTAGAGGTTTGAGCTTCTTAGTAACGGAAAATTACTAGTAAACAAAAGAAATCTTACAAGATACAATCAATCTTACTCATTTAATGTGTCACTTATTTATACGGTCACTTACTTATTTCACCTTATTAAAGAAAATTGCTCCGCTTGCCACAAGCTCAAACATAGCTCTGCTTTACTTGCAATGTGGCTCGATCTTAAGGTTGCGCTCAAGTCGGCCTGGGTTCAGTACCTGTCGCGTGCAATGTGCAATTAATACCCACTTGCAGTATTTACAGCTGCTAGTTACCCAATAGTAATTGAAAACTGGGAAATTTAACTGTAGTGGGCGCTTATAGCTTCTAATAGAGATTGTCGCAATGTAATTTGTTAGTATTTATATTAAGTCGGCATTAACAGGTCTATGTTAAAGATTTACTGTTTATTATACTTTCATCAGAGTTTGCTTGCTTGTAATAAGTATAAAAAATACCAGTAATCGAAATCTCCCTCAGACTAGAACACAAAACAGTATTTTTTCCATTAAGAACATTGAACTCAAGAAAAATGAAGCCACAAGACGCCGATATTTCGTTATCAAATCAATTAACTACTTATTTGTTATAAAACACGGATAGTGACAAGTGGAGTTGTGTTGTGTCATCCATGATAACAACATATTTGCAATTCTTCAGGCATACCGTCACCGATATCAAAATGACGTTTTTTAATATCCTCAATCGAAAGATTAAATATTTGTGCAATACCAAACTTATCTATGCAATTGAGATTCTTGGCCTGATCTTGTAGAAACTGATGGATCAACACGGATTCAATAAAAATAAAGAAGGTATTTTAGTATTCACGTTTGTACAATGCGTTTGTGTACACTTTTACGCGTCGCTTCGATAACGGAAAATTTGTATAAGAGTGCAAAAGTTTAAGTGTGCATTTTTATACTAACACCAGTTTTATTCATTCTCCCGAAATAAAGCCCAATGGCAACATTGGCAACAAATAAATCGTAACATTGAATGTACTAACACACAATTGTAAAAGTAACTTTACCTACTTGAATAACTTAAGATTAAGTAAGGAACAAAACAGGTATTGCTTCTTCTTGATCATTGCTGATCTACTCCCTTCAGACTTTAGTTAAACAAATGTGCCATTGTGTATGGAACCTATTATTATCTATTTACTTTACTGCAGGTAATGATAATAACTTGCAAAAAATAATTTCTTTACCGCGAACTCTTGTAGGTACTATATTTAGCTTATAGGCAAACCAGAATATTTCAAAATTAAGGTGAATGTTCAGAAAACTAATAATTTAAAGATAAGCAATAAGTGATTTCATCTTAGGTTCAAGGTTTTATTGCTTTTTACTTATTAATTTTTTTCCGCCGGCTTTTTTCTCTTGGCCTACTGATTGATAAGCTGAAGATCGATATTATGTATATTGACTTTCATCGAATGTAATGAAATTCCTTAATGATGCAATAAATGATATAGGTATTTTTAAAATTTAAAACAAAATTGTGATGTGTTTTTCTTTGATTTACGCGATCATTATTATTTGAAATTCAAATTTAAATCAAAGTTAAACCGAGAGTTAAAGGGCGGCAGCTAATAAAAAAACTGATTGAGCAAACACTTACGTATTTTAAAATTTACTGCGATTTTTTTGTCGTCAATTTGTGCAGCCGTCTAAGGTTAATAATTTTATAAATTCTTATATAACAAGATTCGTCTAATGAAGCCCATATAAGAATGAAGTACATGAGATATAACATAAGTAGATGATTATCAGTTTATGTTGACAATTTAACGGGAATATTATCAAGACTAACAGTCGTAAAAACTATTTCATAACGTTGTGAATACCTTATCGATACTAATTTCTGATTCATAGTTCTTATAAACACTTTATAAGGGAACGAGTCCGTAACAGAAATCCTGCTAGAAGTATAATTATCTTTCATTGACTAAGAAAAAATTCAACGTATTCTAGTCGAGTCAATATAGATAAGATACACTGACCAACGTAGGTGATGACGTAATAAATGTTTTTTTTATTAAAAGTTTGTTTAATTTTATTATGAACTATTGGAAAGTTAGTTGCTGGTTAACTAATTATTGCAGTGACGGTATTTTTTCTGTCAGTCCGAAAAGTATGAAGATTGGTTTGCTGAGTAAAAAATATGTCAGTGTGGTAAATTTATAACTATTTTACGGGTATTACCTCTTCCGTCTATAATGCTTTGCTCATATTAGTTATTGATATCGTGTTTTCAAAATTATGTTTTTCTGTGATCATACTTTTTTTTCTTTATGCAATGGAAACTTAGAATATAGATTTTTATAAATATTTAATTGGTAACTAACATGACTTATAATAAACGTAGATATAGGCTCCTTTCTACATTACTTTGTGTGCGTTTTTTTCTAGTTCAGATATAATTTGACCAATTCAAAACTCAACATATCTACTTCTGTACATTGTAACTGGTCGTACAACATTAATAGGCTTAAACGTTTAAACACAAAATTTACATCATTTTAACAAACTTATCATAAAGTATCAAATTTATGCACCATTAACCCAAGTCTTAAGTATGTAGTGGAAATTAACTATTATTTTGGTCTCTAAATTAGTCCTGAGATAAAGCATTTGTCATTTAGACTCCACTTTAATGATAAATGGGGACGTGACCTTTGCAATGTGAGACTGTAACAATTAGATAATAGTATCTACTTGTACCGTCTCATTAAAGAAATTTCTTGAATTATACTTATAAACTGATTGAGCGTCACTCATTCATTTATTATTTTGTACATGAATGAGTTATAGGCACGACCTTTCTTATCAACTGTGTATCACTGGCCGAACTGTATGAACTCGTTTTTATTTTATTTTGATAAAAGAATATTGTTTGGCAGTGTTGTCATGTTGTGTTACAAAACTTTATAAAATTAAAAATAATGTAGATGACAATGTTCTGTTGAATTTTGTATGAGGAAATACGTATTGTGCGTTTATTTGTTTGTCGGCTCTTCAAAAGTTACTTAAAAGGGCCCGAATATTATAATAAAATTCCTTTATTAGTTTTGCTCGTTACAGTAATTCCGATGTCCTTCGTCAAAATAGTACCAACAATAATAGTGATAATTAGTATTTTATAGTTTCATGATCGTTTTCAATTGAAGCGTCACGAAGATTGCATAATTGTGCTATTATAGCCTTTAATTTCATTTGATAAAGTTTAGTTTGTATTGAATCGCAATGGGCAAAATAAATCTTTAGGTGACAGTAGTACAATAAGGTTTTGAGCTTAATTGCTCAGTAACAAGGCTTTTGATGAGGAAGAAGTGGTTATTACGTTACTTTGAGCTTTGTGAAGTCCTGAATAAGGTGTATATTTCAGGGTATAGTTTTAGTTGTTTTGTGGTGGCGACAATCTGGCTGCGTAGGCGCTCACGAGGCCGTTCGCCGCTCTGCGCACGCGTCGCTAACCCCGCGCTATCTCTTTATTTAACTTGATTCTGTTACATTATCATTGTTTAATATTTACCTCAGTTCTGTTAAACTTAACCTTTGATCCGTGTTTTCTTGAAAAGCACCTTAAATAATGTGTGCTTATCTTTTGTCTCTACTTAACACTTTTTACGATACATAAATGCAACTTTTTTTCTATATTGTATTAAAGTCGTTAATCTATAGTTGTAAGCCTTTTAACCTGCTTAATAAACTTTATTTTCATAAACAAATTGATAAATTTAATGCAGCTGCTTTATTGTTTCCATGAACAATGCTTTCCGCAGTTAATTTACAATGAGAATAAATCTTGGCGAGTAGTTTGATTATAAATTACATCTGTTTTACATTGTAAAGTATTTACATTACTAGCTTGTAATAAGTTTAATTAATCGTCTACGAAGATGCAATGTAAATAGGGCTTTGTAGGTACTTACCTAACAAAATAAACAACAAAAAAAATCAAATTTACTTTAACCAAAAATTGGTTTAAGAACAAAGATTTAAGTTAGTTTTTAAGTTCAAAGTCAAATTTAGTTTTTTTTTGTTTTTTTGTGGCAGTGTTTGAGTAAAACGGTTTTTTTTATTTGTACCTATTAAAACAAAACACTTTATTTACGACCTTTTGGACCATCACGATATCTTTCTGAACTGAGGGCTGGTAGAGAGGTAGTTGTCGTCACGGTTGGGTGCTGACAGGTAAGGAGGCGTGGCATAGTATTACCCCGCCCCGCTTCTCACCCCCACCCTTTGGTTACAGAAATGGTCATTGAGTTTGCTTACTGGTGTCAATTTACTTCGTTTTTGTATCATGACTAAAATAAATGAAGTAACCAGAAGGCAGTCTTTAGAACTTAAGAAAATTTTATTATTAATAAAATTCTCCTTAATTCTTAGGACTGCCTTCTGAGAGTATTTAATAACTTGCAAAAAAACAATCGACCCAACCTTTTACTTCTTTTGTATACTCTCAATCTATATTCTCAACTGTAACATTATTTCCTTATACATTCAATGACCAATTCTCGCGACAAACCTATTCACATTACACACAGTGTTTTGTTTTTGACTTCTTAAATCCGTATACACCATGACACATGTTACAAAACAGTCTTATTACCATAGCTCTCATTGACCGGTGCCGTGTGAAACGAGCTTTGTTTTAGTATGAATGCTTTGATTGACAGCAGGCCCGTCTGCCACCGGCTTGCTGATCACGTAACTGTGGATATCGCTTGCAATAATGCAGGTTTCAGAGCTAAGTAGGTGATGGCTGTTAACAAGGGCGATAGATAGTAAATTGGGCCTCAGAAGCAGTGAGTGTTAGCAGAGTAAAGTTAAGCTGCCGGCGATTTTTTTAGATGACAAGGAATTGTTGAATTTATGTGATGTTGAGGTGGTCCTTTGAACTTGATTGGTGAACAGTGGCGCTTTAGCAGACCTCTGGAAGTTATCACAGTTGATACAACCATTTTACTTAAATCACCTAATCTGAAGGACATCTTAAATGAGACATATTAGGAAATTCCCATTCACACACGAACCGCAGCTCAGTAAACAGTGGGTAATCACGAATTTGTCCAATATTTGCCGAGGATTAATCGCAAGTCGGTGGCAGAGAAGTAGAGCTAAAATAATCTTTAAATTCATTATGAGGTCATGATCGTCGGGGATGTAGAAAATGTGGGAAATCGATGTAGTAGGGTATCATAGTATACACACGTATGTAAATATCGAAGATGTTTTATTACAATATTATATAAAAACTGAGCAAATAAATTTCGCTCGCTACAAGCAAATCTTTATAGTTTCGACCAATACTAAATCGGAAAATCAAATAAATGTTATGTTTTAGCTTAGCTGATTTAGTCATATTTATGATAATAGGCGGCGTTATTTATAAGTGCCTGTTGCAAATTGTTTTAGAATAAGTTGCAGAAGTTGACAGACGATATAAGCAGCTACACAGGCAACATTTTTAGTCCCAACTGTCTAGTTATCTGCTAAACACCACAAAATAAATTTAGACAATTTAGATTGTAGTCCCATTTATTTTGTGGTGTTTAGCTTATAACTTGACAGTCAGGACTAAACATGTTCCATGCGTGGCTATTAAAATCTAGTTAAATACACTGCAATTTACTGTTTACATTATACATAGCGCCGGCTATTACCATGAATATGACTAAATAAGCAATACCTTGGACATTAAACTTCTATGAAGTGGATAAGTATTCGACGAAAATACAACGTTTTGCTTTTAGCGATCAACATTCGTGAAAATCTTGGATTGTTATTATTAAGACACGAGTAGATATTGGCACTTTGTTCTATTGCAGTGCAAATTAAACTATGAGGAAACTTTAATGAGTTCCTCGAAGATATCTCTACAAACTTTGAGTCTATGTTAACATTTTACGTTTATTAGCTTCGCAGATAGCTTGCTATATTGATGTGAGTAAAGCAAGGTGTGTTTTTAATGTAGCTGTTGGCTGATCTGTTGTTGCCTAGGTGTGGTGTGTATAAAGTCAGCAGGCACGATCGTCACCTACTTTCACGCCGGCCGCGGGGGGCGAGGCAAAGGCCGAACTCTCGCAAGGTCGTGCTGAGGCAAACCACTCGACGAAATCTCTTCTGCGCATACGCATACCAGTTTGGAACGCGGTCGCTATAAAACGCCGCGATATTTATCACGCGTGCGCAAGATTATCTCGCTCGATCCGATTACTTAACGCCCGGGTAACTGTACATTGGAAGCCAGTTTAGGGATTTGACTTGGAATGAGGTTTTGCAAATTGTTACTTTATTACTTTGGTTCTTTGGTATTGTAGCATTTCGGGGAAAATATTAGTCATGCAAATGTAGATAAATATGTAATAAACCTATAAACCTAATTGTCTAATAAATAAACAAGCTTTTGCAAGTAACTCTATCATTGCAATGCATGTTTATCGTACCTCGATTTGTCATATTTTATTTAAAGTGGGTGGTTTTCCTTAAAAAATAATTAATGTACTTATTTAGTTTCGAATGAAATTTCGTGGAATAAAGGAAATCTGAGTATGTTTCTGGTAATTCCGCGGTTATTGCGTGAGAAATATATTGTTTTAAAATTATCAGCGTGGGTTAGTATTAGGTAGGTATGTTTATATCTGCGCTGGCTGGAGCAAATACCCGGAATCAACATTTTTTATTATTTTTAAATACGGATAATAAATTTATTTTTAAAGAGTCTTGCAAGTTAAGGATAAAAATGTATCAAGCATAAGAAAAATAAAACATAAAACTTATAGTATTGAAGAAATGAGCATATCGTTTCTTAAATCAAATTACAAAATAAAACGTTTCTAAAACATAAGTTACATGGTATTTCTAGACTTGAATGCCGAGTGATACTAAATACTCATAAAGGTTTTACTCTAGTTCGCTGTCAAGACGAATTTCTACTATACATCCGCATTGTCAGGATTTAAACAAAGAATCTAACGATAAAACACTGCAAGTTGTCTGCTCCCCATGTGTTCTCGGTATCGCCCAGGAACCTATAAATTATATCGAACGCTTACCACAGCTTTCCAATACTGATACGATTCGCAGAAAGTAATTGCAAAGTTGCATCCATTCACTGCAACAGTATTTGACGCTGTGATACTTGGGTTTCATTCGATGCTTATTTCCTGTTGTGTAATGCAATCGGCGAGTACATTAAACTTGGATCAGAGTTTAAATCTTCGATTGGTTAATATACAAGCTCTTCCAAAGCTTTGCAAATAAACTATTTAAAACAAAAAAAAAACTAAATGTTAAGCGTTACTGGATTTAATTTCCGGGTAGGGGCAACTTATTATTACAATGTACTGAAATTGGCCAGTTACCTCATTTTTAACAGTCGCATTAACTGTTGCTATAGGAAAGTTGTTGCACCATTGAATTGAAATTCAGAATCAATCACCTAATTATTTGCATTACGCGCTATTTTCATGATTCTGTGTACTGTAGCATAGAAGCTTTCCTAATCAATTAACTTACTGGTAATGCGTAATAGATACCCACTCACTAATGATAATTCTAAGTAACATTACAGTTTTTATGACTCTGTGAAACAATGGCGTTTAATAAACGTATTGTTAACTTTAATGAGTGGTACGTTACTGTATTAATAAAGTGATTTTTGTTTACTTTTTGCTACCCATTGTGTGATCAACATTTTCTATGTGGATAATTGATGGATGACAAAAAATTAACAATAGCTTGGTAGCGGTATGCGCCACTCCTAATGCTAGTTTTTTTTTCATAATGTATTAAAATATTTTAATGAGCCATCAAGGTAGACACAGATTACCTTACGTTAAGTGATGTAAATATTAACTTTAATCTTCCTAAATAGCTTCGGAAGTAGTTTTAAGTAAAGTATGAAAGTTGAGAGCACAACCCCTGAGCATGAGAGTGAATAGGAATTTCATTTTGCAACGTATTCGTTTATTTTGACATGTATACCTAATTTTCGGTAATTACTTGTCTCGATATCTACCTACAAGCACTTTATAGGTCAGTTTAAACGATTTAATAAACAAACTACCATACACACACCTGTCCGCTACTTTAATATAAATCACGCGTTCAATTAGCTTTTTTACAGCCATTTCTAAGATTGTATTACGAACAGGATACAAACCCGGAACTAGCTTTGAAGAAAGTGCTTTTTTACGTTTTTTCAATGAACAGTTATTGTGTAATTTCACAACCGTAAGAAGTGCTTCACTTCTTCTGTATTTGTATTAAGCATGTACGAACACACATTAGCAATTTATTTACGGAATGATAAAAATAGGAATTTCATTCCGGAACTTCTTGACAATCTTTTTAGTATAACAAAAATGTGTGTTGATGTTTTAAGTTAAGGCTAGATGTAACTGTCAAGCAAATTCTGAACTAAAACCACATGAGTAAAGAAACTGAACAGAGACAAAGCTTCTAAAGAGCTAGCAAAATTTATACCTATTTTGGTAGGGTTGGCACAATTGAATAAATTAAAAATATAAATGTACTTTTTTTTCAAATTTTTTATTAAAATAGGTTTTTTTTTACAAATTACATACTCTAAATATTTTTTTTTTATTACTTTTGGTTTTTAATAATTTGTTGTGTCTTTTAATCGAATGATAAATTCTAAATCTAATATAAAGTTTTTTCAAATAAACCAATGGGAAACACTCACATGGCATATGAAATGTACAATCTTGCAAACGTGCTAATATGTCATTACCAATATTAACATTTTTAATATGAAGATCAAAATATTCGCGAAATATTTGCTCAAGCTATTCAACAAATTCAATAAAATTGTCAGGAGGTATTATCAAAAAACCTGATTTAACACTTTTTAAATACTAAAACAAAAGTATTACTACGTATTATGTGAGAAACTCGAAAACAAAAACAAAACACGCACAACGTTCGAGCGTCGCGTCACGCCTGCACGCCCTGAGATTGACCACTGGCTGATCTAGTTTGAAGCGGTTTCGGCTCATACGTGACAAGCGGCCAGTGGTCACGCACACACACGCGTTGCACTTGTAGTGATGTACCTGTCACAGCGCATTCGTATGTAGCTTTGTCTCTGTTCAGTTTCTTTACTCATGTGCTAAAACCATGTAAAGATTATTTGATCACGTTTAAAGCTAATGAACAAGTGATCAGACCGAGAAGGTCGTTGTTCTTTAGGAATGCGCCTACAAAAAAATATGCTAAGGACGTTAGTCGTATCTATCAATTTCAGAACGATTATAATTGCTCGATTATATTTGAATAATTAACCGAATCGATATCCGAGTGAGTTGATAAATAATTTACGTCGATATGCCATTTGTCTTGTATTGGTTTAAGTGTTTAGATAATTGCGAATTAACAAAGTATTAGTGTTGAGGTATGTTTGTTTCTAGATTGATTGCTTACCGTCTATAGGTTAGTGTAATTAGTTTTATTTATCTAAGAAAAAGCGAAAAAGGTACTTTAGAGATTGCTGTTGATTGATTGTGAGTATGTGACATGTATCGGGTTTATAGATATCATAGACTAATTCTATGTTTATTTGATTTAATCGTTGTAGACGAATTGTGGTCTGCGTTGCGCATGGGCCACAACACGTTAACTGAAATTGTCGTGCACTATCGAAGAGGCTAATAAACTTGATTAGATTTACAGTTTCTTTTTGAAATATTTTTATTTGTATTCAATTTTGTATTTTCATACAAATAAAAAAAGATAGTAAACATATACCTAACATAGAATAAAAGTTTAGAAGAAAAAGTTTATAGTTTCTGTTTAGAAGCAATTTACCTGTTTATTAATTACTAGGAAGAAGTTACGAATGGTTACTGATGTTATGTTTTAAAGTTGTTATATATATTCTTTTATATGTGTTTCATTGTTTCATGTCTCCTATACAAAGTTTCCAACTTTAAAAGATCTCATCTCGATATTCTTCTCTATCCTTCTTTACTCATCAACCTAAGGGTAATTAAGTTACATTTTCAATACAATCCCGTGGTCTCTGCATCCTGTTCCATCGATCACTCAGTGAGTAATATCACCGGGGTCGTGCAAAAATAAATATAAACTTATCACTCGATGTGTACCTATTGAAAGTACATTGAACTCCGCACTTTAATATCATGTTCAATGTTTTTTGTGATATCGCTGAGGACGTGTGGCAATTAAAAGAAAAATAATCCTTTTAAACACCACTAGTCCTTAAACGTGTTCAATTTAGAGTTATTACTGTTTAAGTATGTGTTTTAAAACAGGATAAGAAGCCCTTAACAAGTTAATATTCACGGTCGCCGCTGCTATGATATGACCCTTAATAATTAATTTACTGTTGTGTATAGGATTTTTTTATTTTAAGAGGATTATTATTTTCGTGTAACTGGTAAGATGCTGTTGTCTATATTTTTTAATAAACCTAGTAATAGTTGCCTCTTATGACACATCAAGAGCAAGTTAGGCCTAAATTCTCAATGATTTTCAATCATGTATTTATATATTTCTTACCTATACCGCAAGGCTTTTTAGCTTTTAAACATATCAAGCCAATACATATTTTCATTCAACAAAATATGTTTTTTTTTTCGTGTAAAATATGTACCCATCCTGTAAAATACTCCCCCATCGTGTAAAATACGTCTCCATTGTGTAAAATACGTCCCCATCGTTTAAAATACCTAACCCTATTGTTTCAGCGGTGGTCGCCCCCCCGCGGGGGAGTGAGATGCTCGGGGCGCGTGGCGGCGTGCGCCGGCGCACGTAGCCGCACCATGTGCCCGCGCCTCGCCGCCTGCCTGCTGCTGCTCTCCGCCGCCGCCGGCTACGTCAGCAAGCACGGCGTGAAGCGGAGCAACCCGCGCGGACTGCCTTTCGCGGGTACGAGCGTAAACTTAAGATGTAGCCAAGGATGTTAAAGCTGAGTTTCCACCAGCGCAGCGCAGTGATTGAGGTGAAATATCGATCACGAAACTAGGAAATGCCTTTCATCGAAATTTTAGAGAATAGAGCCTGGTGGGTGGTGTTAAGTTAGATGGGACTTATAATATCGTCATACAGCTTTCATGTTAGGTTGTATGTTAGATTAAAAGTTTTTATGTTAGGAATTCAGTATATGAATGGAATGAAGTATCCGCGGTTATTCGAATAAAAGATAATACGAGTAAATGTAAACAGTGCAAGTTGAATGAAGTCAGCACTAGGCTTTTGTTTTATGCTTATTTTATGTTGTTTTATATAAACAATCAAGTTTTATGATTTATTGTCATAATTTCATAATCTGTGATCATTTAATTAAACTGCAGCTTAGCACCCACTCATTGTTCTAAAATAGTAAACTTTACGGTTAACTATATTTCAATCACTATTAAACTAACTATTATACCCTTTGTCCGACAAATATGTTGTTTCGTAAATGGTAGCAACACAAATAAACAAGTGGAGTTATGATCACGTTTTGTTTCTTATAGGGCTGATTTGCATAATTGTTTGTGAAATATTGTAATATGAATCAAATGTATTCCTAAATGTTCCTCTTCGGGTTACACAATGCGAGTACAATAGGTTGCGCAAGAGTGCGACTACAGTTCTCGTGTTGCGAAACTTCGCGAGTTCTCACATGTGTCATGCGACAGAAACATTGTCGACTTTTCGTTTCCATAATAAGGCTCCATGAGGAATAATAAGTAACCATTTATTGTTAAACAGAAAGTAGCAAAAAATACGTAGTCGTCTCCGTAGCCCGTAGACGCTACGAAAATGTGATCCTTCGAAAAATGATTCACTTTTTTATAATTAGTTTTGCATTTATTTTACATTTTAAAAATGTAGAATTGTTATGTAATCTATTAAATCAAATTCTAAGTTATTTATGAAAAAAATCAAGAAAATAATTAAATTTCCCGACTTCTTAATATTTTGCAAATATTTACGTGGGCCAGGAAATACTCGTATTTCACTGATAATTTTTCCTAATCGCAAAAGTTATATCAATCGAAATGTTATTTCTCAGCAGGAAAGAGTTACTTTACGTTTTACAGGATGTAACAAAATATCCCGAGGCTGCCAATCAACCGAAGGCTACTTTCTAAAAATTATCCCATTAAACGAAATAACCGGTAATGTGTATTTGTATCAATTTTATAGATAAATCGCTAAAACTAAATGATCGCGCAATTAAAGCTCACGTAAGGTGCGTATACGCACATAGTCGTATGAGCCATTTACATAACTAGTCGCTAACTGGAATCATTATCATTAAAGCTTAAATCTATAGTAACTTAATATTACTTATTTGAATATTGGCAACCGCTATGAATAAGAAAATGTTGCAAAAAGTACAGCGTGTACAATTCTAAATGCATACCTACTTGTCTTTTAAAGAACAATGTTATTTTAATAATAAAGTTTAAATAACAGTCGATCCTAAAATAATTGAGTTACACAAAATAATAACTTACACTTTTATAACAAAACTAATGGCCGCCCGCGACTCCGTTCGCGTGGAAGTTTCCCGGAATGAGAAATTTTCCCGCGGTAAAAAGTACCCTATTGGTATGTTATTGTGATGTATAACCTGTATTATTGTAAAGTTTCATCAAAATCCGTCTAAAAGTTTTTACGTGAAAGAGTAACAAACATCCATACATCCATACATACTCACAAACTTTCACGTTTACAATATTAGTAGGATCATCCAGATGAAATGTTCTAATGTCTTTTGGATGTACTTTAATTTGAATTTAATTATTCTTGTCAAGTAGGTATCTTCCAAGGTAGGTAATATTTACCTATAGTGTTTTATGTTTAAATAAATGAAAACGATACTTAATTATTCCGACACATGAATAATGACAATCATAACGATACAGACATTTATGATAAGTTTTGCTTATAATTCTACGTACAGGATTATTTTACTACTATCTGCCCATAAATGAATAATGTCCGACTGATAAATATGCAAAATCCTGTCAGATAGTACAACTCTTCAACAATATGAATTATATAATTTGTTCATTTAGAATTCAATAGATATATTTATAAATACGTTTACCTTGAGAAACGACTATTTGGTATGACATTAAAAGGAAATGTGTGGCATCTGCAAGCGAACCTTTAAATTGGAAGCTTTCTATAACTTATTTAGATACACGCAACGATAAATTCCGAAGTAGTTGATTAGCATATAAGATGCGTACGAGTGTGTGTGACAAAAAAGTGTTGATACTGGTATTGCTCGCGAGCCGGTGTTTTTTTGGTTTCTTTGTTGTGACTATCAAAACACTGTCGGTGGATTGATGTGTCGGCGCGGGCGGCGCGGGCGCAGGCGGTGGCGCCCGACTCCGCGGACTCCGGAATGCGGATACGATGCCTTATCAAGGTAAATTCGAGAACCGACACGCGCACATCGCACCGTTTTTTCACAAATAAACAAACATCGACACCAAATATTTGTTTTGGGTATTTCTTGCCATTAACCGCGTCCTAATCTGAATAGCGATATATCAGCATACTTATAAAATTTGAAATGCAAAACCTTAATTAGCTATTTAACAAAAAGGCTTTGATTTATGAGTATTTAGATTTATTGGTGTCTTGATAATATAAAAGCTTCGACCTGAGTTCAAATGGCTTCTGTAGAAACGAATATGTTTTTTCTAATTTGTTTTTTTAACATTTTATCTGAAACAAATTATACACCCTGTGTTAATATTGCTTGTTTTGAATAAAACACTTACAAATCCACAAGACCACTACAAAATAATTGATAAACCATCGGTTAACAGGTGCAGCATTATTTATTCAGTTTCATGCAATTCAAATTGAATTCAAATATCTGCGCAGTGACAGCGATTCCCACGCGCTCGCGCAATGCTCAAACGTTACTTGTGATTCTAAATAAACATATAGACGGACAAACTTGTATCTCCTTATAGATGCAATCTAAACTTTTGAAGATGTTGTTTCATTTAAATTTTGACCAGTAGGTATTTTTTTATTTATATTTTAAAAGGATTTTCCTCTGTATTTGCTATATTTTGTTTTTGTACAAAATAACTGTGATTTAGTAACAACGTGACCTAACTTAATATAGCGTATTTACCCACTAAAAGTTGAAAGTAATATTGCTCCACGCAGCGATCTAAGCAAGAATTTCTGCTCGGCCAAGATTTTTTATTGAGCTTAGAGAAAATGAGACTCGTTTTGTGCGTAAAGAAAAAACTGCGGCGCCAGAACGGCCGACCGTTTTCCGAGAAATCATAAAATTTTACCGGCAACTAGAAAATAATTGAGTCAAGTGTGATTTTGTTTTATTATGCCATAAAACTTACGGATTTTGACTTTGAATCCAAATTATAGTGGTTTAATGAAGGCTTTTAAAACGTCGGTGATATAATTGACTGGTTACGCCGGTGATTTGTTTTCAAGAGATTGATATTTATAAATTTGTCTTTTAATATCTAAGCATGCTTTCGTTTAGTCGCTTATTTGCTAAAATATTTGTATATGAGAAGCTATTTATAGGGTTAATTCTAATAGGAATGAATAAAAATACTGATCAAATATTTGATTCGTTATCAGATATATTATTATATTTTTATAAGTAAATATAAAAAATATATATAAACTCCTTTATTTGTTTCATGATTAAGCCATGCTAATTGGTGAAGGATGCTGTTTAACTTTTATAACAAGTAATAATAATTATAGTTTTAAATTCCTAAAAACTACTTTTTTTATGCAGTTAATGGAAACAAGTGGATGAACCTTTTTAATACGTATTTTTATTTTTTTGTTGATAAATAATCTATTTTTAGAATATATCAAAAGTTGTAATGAAAGTGGAAGGTTCGTAAACAAATATCGTACCCAAGATACAACAAAAAAATCAATATACCTACATGTCCAAATTTGCTGTATGTTATAAATCAAAATAGTATTTCCCTAAATCCTACTAATATTATAAACGTGAAAGTTTGTGAGTATGTATGGATGGATGTTTGTTACTCTTTCACGTAAAAACTACTGGACGGATTTGGATGAATCTTTGCAGTAATATATTTTTCTTATACATCAGAATAACACATAGGGTACTTTATACCGCGGGAAAACATCTCATTCCCACGGGAAACCAACTTCCACGCAAACGGAGTCGCGGGCGGCCACTAGTACTTTCCATATATAAATTTTGCCTTAACCATTTGTTTTAAGTTTCAACCCTTCTTGATTCATGTTTTTGTTTCAGAAGGCAGGCGTGCTCCATGCTCCAACGAGGGTGAACTAGTAGATTTAAAGGATGTCCAACTGTCAGATTCCGAGGCCAATAACGTGAAGAAATGCTTCAGCTGCTTTTGTAAGGTAATTATAGAACTTAGTTTTCAGTTCAAACAGTTATTATTATATAAAATGGCGGAAAATAGCGGGGCTGTCGCGTTTGAAAACACCGATGAATCGCCATCAAACGCTAACGTCACTTTTTACAACTATATTAAAGAAATTCAGTAAAACTTTACTATAAATATAGGATTTTACCTTTACTAATTTGCATTGCATATTTTTTTAAAACCATAATTTACTTTATATTCATATACATTAACAGTCTCTGAATAAACTTATGCGATAATGCGTCGTAGACCCTGTGATTTTTTAAGTGGCTTATCTTATCATACCTAATTAGTAAGTCATGATTAAGTCAAACCTCTTACGACCTTCTGATCTCCTTGCGGGCGAGTTCACAATTAATTGACCTTCTTTAAAATATATACTTACATAAATTATTTTTGTCGTTCAAGCAACTAAATTGTTAGACACATTTTTGCCGCCAACGGGAGAGCGAAGTGATAATGAGACCGAAGTCGCGAACATCACACTCATTCAATAACCAGTCATTAGTTCACACTTCATTCTTGTCACTCTCAAGTCAGAGTATAACCAAGAGTGAACTTGATAGATGTTAGTACTATTCTGTAGGTATATAATATTTGTCTTCATTGTATTAGGCAATTTCCTTTAAAAAAATCCTAACCATATACGGACGGATACTTAAAAGTGATTGACTTGACATTATCAAACTTACGTATTCAATCCTCTATTACTGAGATTTATTATTGTACATTTTGTATTATTATGGTATTTATTTCGTACGCACCTTGACAAAACTTGTTGCCGTTCTTGGCTACACAACCCTAAAAGCCTATCAAAACCCGTTGCTATGTGCTCATTCGATGTCCAACATCTGTAGAATATGTGTATTCTGCCGTATAAAGGCTCGTTTGTATGCCTCCATGGCGGTAACTTAACCAAATCAATTTATCACGTTTCCACTAGAATAGGCAATAAGTTGATTTAACCAAAATTTACTGCATCGCGTGCGCAAGACGAGAATACACGTAGACAATAACTTAAAGTTAATTTAATTAGCGTCTAACTGGCTATTTGAACAACAAAATTTTAAGTTTGTTTAGTTTAGTGTTTTTGACACCTTGCCGTGTCCACGTGGGAGTTGGTCTTTGAACTTTTCATTGCATTTAGCTGGAAATAATTTAATCAACATAATGACAGCTTGAATTGCTTATTCGCGTTAGCAAAGGAGCCTAAGCTGCGTCGAGAAGTGGTAATAACTTACTTGTGACGTATCCGTATGTCGATACGCAGAACTATCAGAGAGTCAGAGATAAACCTGTTGTATTGTATCATTTCGAGGACGATGTTTTTATTCCGAAGAAACTAGTAGTAAAAATTGTTTATGTCATCTGCTTCGCGAATATAATAAAGATAACGGTTGTATTCTTAGACCTGTCTTGTTTCTAAATGTTATGAAATTCTCGAGTTTAGATATGTGGAATTTGCTGAGTAGGACTACGTCTAAAATTATACACTGAACTTCTTAATTAAATCCTTATTAACTTATGTAAATAATGACTATTACAACAACTTATTGAAAATTTCTATATATGGTGTTTTTAAGTTAAATATCCATAAGATAGTTATCAGAGTAGGGCGCGTGCCAAGTCGCGTGGTCTCGCGCAGCCCACGTTGCAGGCTCCGCGCATGCGCGACGCGGAACTTGACAATCGACGCAGGAATCCTGCGCAACTGTTTCAACATTCTTACAGTGCACATTCTTAGTGAGAGTTATCATATATTTTGTATGGCTGTGTTAGGCTTAAATTTATTTTTATAACAGTAAAGAACAGACACTGTATAGTAACTGAAAAATGTGCTTGCTTGATATTAGGATAGTCTATAACAAAACACGACAACCGCGAAATCACCGAAAATAATCGTTAATAAGGTGTAGAAGAACATAAAGTTGATTGTAGTAATGTCAACACGATCACGCTAGCCGCGGTGCGCGCGCGCAAACGCCGGGGTATTTCCCATCGCGCTCAACTCGCCGGGCGACTTGCGCGGAATTCGAAAGCCCATCCAAAGATTTATGGCTTATTCTGTATTAAAATATACATTCGACTACCTAATAGACTTTGTGTCACTTGTCACAAGGGACCACGACGGGATGAGTTTTATGATTTATACGGTTTTAGATTAGTTTATTTCAACACTAATAATTATATAATATTTTAATGAATTTGGCTAATCGATTAATCTTCTCGGTGTACCCTAAACAATGGTCTTTAATGATCCAGGTTAAGGTTAAATATAGTAATACTAAGTTTGTTTGTTTAAAAGATATAAAAGAGGCTTCTGCGCAACGCAAGATTAAAGGTCTATGTCGTCACAGATTCCAATGATCCACAAAGATGACGTTTATTTGTGTAGAAATGTGGTCAAACGTCAAACGGTAGCCGTTACGCGCTATAATAATATGTTATTCTTGACATTTTGAATGTTGTATGTAATTGTGGCCTTAGTAAGATTTCCTTATAAATTGAATACCTATATTGGGTTGGCATAATATTATTTGTGATATATTGTTATAGCTTTTTATTGATATAAAGATGACACTTTTATTTCCCATATCTGTATTTTGCATCGCAATATTCCGTATCTAGTTTGAGACTAATAAATTCCTTAGAAATATTTAGCTTAAGTTTTCAATAGGATCAAAGGGCAAGAGTCCTGTAATTCAACGTCGCTAAAGTATATAATTACGTGCAAATTGAATTTTATGCAACAAAGCGGTAATAAATAAAGAAGTGAAATACATAGAGTAGTAATAACAGAGTGCCACCGCCTCGTGACAGGCTAATTGAATACTCGGAGTAATTTCTTGCATTCACTACGTTGCATGAAGGGCCAGAAGTTCATTATTAAAGGCCTTACAGGACTTCCTGCTTCATATACTCCCTTTGACATTTGTTCAATTCTAAATTATGCGGGGGTGCAAAACTGACAGACTGATGATGACAGATTTTTTTACTGAATATATACCTATCATAGAAATATTTGACCGGAATGAAACTCTCTATTTATACTACTTATCAAATTAAGTTTATTGTTAGTTGCAACTTATTTAAATATGCAGATTTAAACTCTAATAAATTGTTAATACACATAGGATTTGGTTCACCGACCGTACTAAATATTACAAATACCGTTTTCACTATTGACGCAGAGTAAACATTACGATCATTGCTTCAAATAAATAATCGGTGGAAACGCACCTTTACGTAAAGGCTATTTTTGTTCAGTTTGTACTCTATTAATATCACATAAATTGTACTTTATTGTACAAGTAAATTGCTAAGTCAAGCACTCTTGTAATGACGGTACTGCGCACTCGATGGCTCGGACCGTAGCACGTAAATATCTTTAGAGCGCCTATGGACATTTTCAATACAAGTTTAACTTTTGACAGTGTTGAATAAGCAAGTTTTTGTATATTGTACGCAATTGACGTGTTTTGGTGACTTGATAAATTTTAAGAGTTAAATATGTAGATAACTACTATAAGTACGTACATAGACATCCGTAAAAATCTTTTGGTTTGCCCCTAAACGTAATATGGCTAAAATTTTTGGTTTATATCTCGTTTATAATTTTGTTTATTACTCGAGTAATAAATTCACGTACTCAAGACAATCATAGCATCACAAAACTTTAAATCCTATCCCAATATTTCGAAATGATTCAAAGTGTCATTTGAGCAATTGCGTGCAATACTGTCGGACCGCCATGGGCCACTTCAGCCACCCCCGGCTGGCCGCGTCACAGCTGCGGCCACGATATCCAAATGTGAAAGTAGGTGACTCGCGCGCAGGTGCCCGTCGGGGCCTTGCCAGCGGCATGCCGTTCTACCGGTTCCCGTGGCAACGCGTTTTTTTACATACCCACACATCATCTACATTGTCCGTTGCTAGCATGCAAAAATGGCTGAAAAATACTTATAGTCAAATTTTTGATGTTTGATGTCGGTTCATTGATTTGGCCATTTACAATCGATACTTTAAATTTCTGATATTAAATTATGCCTGTATTTTGTTATTTTCAATAAGTATGTGTTTTGTATGTAAGAAGGAAATTTATAAACAAATTAATATTTTACATCTCGTTTTTTAAGAGTAGCGTAATTGTGTTGTTTCCAATCAATTCCATATAAGTAAGTTTATGAGTTTAAGTTTCTCTTCGCCGGACTCAAGTTAAGATTACCTCTACTTAACTGCCCAACTTTTGATTAATGAAACATGTAATAAAATTACGACATCCGGTTTTTAAAGTAATGATCGTTTCAGGAAACTTGGCGTCAATAAAAAACCTGTGCAGCCTTACTTGTCTGGTCTAGTCGCTAGATAAATATTAAGATTAAGACCTATTATTTATCTAGTGATCTTGAGCTATTACTTGGTCGTTACCGTCGCTTGTAAAACGATAATAGTGTTGCCGTATTTGAAAGATTATTTTTGCGCAGCGCGTGTTATTAGTAAAAAAAGTCTGTATTTGGTTATCGCGAGTCAATGTTAAGTATATTTTAATTACTGATTTGTCTGGAGATTTTTATTTGCTAAAAATCTTTGTCTCTTCTACTAATGTCTGTGTAAGGAAGTTGTTACATACTGCCGTAGATAACAGTTTTTTTAATCTATAGATACTTCACATTTTAAAGCTGAAGAGAATCTAAGAACTACCGGCTTAAATTGTTTTTTTTTGTATTGAATAGACAATTTATTGAGTTAGGCTATGGGCTGTATAACAATACGGTACGATTAATAGGAGCGGACTAGCAATGAAAACTGAGGCAAAAACGTGACAACTTTTAAAAGTTTTTCTTGCTTGCGTTGCGTTAACGATTTTTTCTCTAATTATTGAAAGAGAAAGCAAGAAAGAAAACATATTTATTCAGTTCCGTTTACATATGGAAAAATATAAAAAACATAAAAATATTGCAACTAACAACTGAATCGGTTGCTGACTGAACATAAAGTCTCTGAGCGACGTTGATTTTCATTGCGGGTGAAACCGTGTTGCAAATTTAGTCAATAATAAAACTGGCCTTTAAAATCACCGAAATAATGTCTAGCCTTATCCTCTTTAACTCGAAAAAATCACCTCCGACCCATCATCAAACGGCATAACTTTAACACTTGCTTTTCCACACCTGACCTCACTGGCCCGGTGTGCCCGCGGCCTAAGACCCCCCGGCGCCGGCGAGTCAGTCGCGCCCACACGCGGCCTTGCTGTCGCCGCCCCGGGATCGTTTACTCGTCTAGATTCTATTACAACTCGAACACTCTCATCTAGACTGTACTCGTGTGCAACTGGCCTTAGGTACAGACTACTAAAATTGTGGCACCGGGAAGTTGAATTATATTATTTTTCAACCTAAGTCAGAAAGAAACGATATTTACTTTTCGCCAAATTAATTAAATTACTTGAGAAAAAAACAATAATTAAATATTATGTATAAGTACATATTTATTGTAAAATATACGGTGGCACACCATAATAACTGCCTATACGTAGTTACATTGGAAATTGTAATTCTTTGTTTAGTTTGTAATTATCTTGTATTGAATGAAACACGCGTAACTTTACATAATATTATTATTGTTATTGTAATTATCCCTTTATATGTACTATTTACTACTTCTAATCAGGCCTATTATGGCATCCGTTCCGCAAAATTATTAAAACTATGTCCATAAATATAATTTGTAATATTACATTATCCCAACCCTTCTTTGAGGAAGTTTGCTGTTCATGAAAAAAGTTTTTTTTGCACCAACATCTTCTAATCTATCATTTAAAATAATCTTAGTTAAAGGCTTGCTACTCCTTTTTAAAAGTTGTTGTTGAAGAGTTGTAAATTGCTTCTTTTAACAGTTATTTTAACAACAATTGTTTCGACACCCAAAACAAATTTTTATATCGATTGATTCTTTGTTTTTGGAATCAATTTTATTGATACATACCTATAACAAAATCGTTATTATCTTAGCTTTTTGCAGCCGACGTGAACAAAAAGCAGCCATAGTTTTTACAATCAATTAAATGCCTTTGTTGAAGTCCGCAACTCGTGCGCAGGTAGCCCCAATTACACGAGAATAGGAATTTGTAACATAATAGGTAACACAATTAAAGTCTGATTGAAGTATGTCGAACAAAGTGGGGCGAGTTATGATGTTGATCATTAGCTGATAACTATGCCTCATTATTGAATTGAATTGAAAAATAAGAAACATTCGATTTTAATGGCTTAGCTATAGATTTTAATCTAACCTATAAATATAAAGGGGGTTATTAAAAGTACCATATTTATTTATATCACAGTCTATTTTATTTACTTTAGTTTTTACCTCTTAAATTTATTACTATATAGCTCAGTATCATCAGCGTAGTAGGTAGTTTATATGAGTATTAAATTGAAACCTATTAATATCTTATTCATGTTGGACATTTATATCCCTATGGTTAAGTACCTTGCTTATATCACACTTATAATAATGTAAATATAGCAGTTATGAAGCAGGCAGTGCTGCCAATTAATTGAATTATCCTATTTGTAATCAATGTCATGTTCATAACCACTGGGAAGTGTCATATTAACTACAATATAAATGTTAACATTCGCTTTAAATTATTATCACACGCGCATAGTTACCTTTATATTAAACGGAGGTCTCCCTGTGCTATGATATGTTGTAGATTGCTAATAGAGTAGCTACTGCTATATTTTATTATTAAGGCCTGTCTAGCCACTTACAAAAAATAAATTATTTATTTTTGTAAGGCTAATTTTACCCTCAATGTAACAACAATAACTTGAATCTGCTAGCATTCGGCAAAATATAAACAAGAAACCAAAGTCTTGCAGTTTTATGAAAGATCATGCGACAATCAGCGGTATTCTTGCAATTATCTCTTAACAAAGCTTCTATTAAACTATCCTAATCATGACTGTGCATAAACTTGTAAACAAAACATTTTAACACTATTTTGTTTACATTGGTTACCATGGTAACGTAACAGACAGTCATGCTCACCTTCACAATTCGGAGCCGCAGCGAGGTCGCTCCCGCTCTCTGCTTATTGCTTTTCAATACTTCGCCTGAATTTCACACGCCTTCCTTTGATGTAACTCCTAAATAGTGAAACATTTACGTTACACGTCGAATAAAAATAACTATAACTCTGTCGACGAACCATTACATGTTATACTCAACATTAATAGCGAAGGAACATGAAATAGAGCAAAGGTTGAAAGGAAAGTCTATGTTATAAGGTGAGAAATTGACCTGATTGTAATGGGCGTAATATTAAGCATAATAAATTACGTAGTAATTTAGGATTTATTATCTATTTTTCCCTATCTGATACTATTCTTACCCAGTTTTTGATAGTAGGTATGACTGTCATTTTTTTATTTAGAACACTGCCTTATCTATGACTTTCAATTTTGTTAATTAAGTAAGTAGGTAAGTATGTTATATTAGAAAATAATTAGAATTTAATCAAAACCTTATCACACATTTTAGTGTGCAGTTAAATTAACAAGTACAAAGTAATAGTTGCAACTAAAGTTCATGACCTAATAAATTAAAAAAATACAGAAAGTAATTGTAAGTAATAAGTATATTAAACCATTGTCATAAATAGATTCATCATTAGTAACAGATCCAGACATATTATTATCATTTTTAATCGTCGTTATCCATCAATCATTTTGAATTTAAAATTAGAACGATGATTGACAACGTTGGTGATCAACTGGCTTGTCAGTGAATGAACGAAATATTTTTTTAGTAATTCTAGGTTGTTGAACTAATAATAATTTATTCACTGGTTACCATCAAATTATTTAAAACGATATGTCTGTACTTCGGTTTATTGATCCTGAAAGTATAATAATTGATGCTGAAGAGCAGACTTCAATTTTACGAGTCACTGCGTACATGCAGCCATACAGAACGAATGATCTCAAGTTTAAAATAATATAGGAGCATGCTTTTTGGCTACATAATATGCCTCAATTCAGAACATAACGGCTTTGACGTTGCAATCGCGTCGATGATCGAAGTAAGACCATCATTATGCAGCTTACGCGTAGAATCCTGCTGATATCCTGCTGTAATTATCTCTCAGTTGTCACGCACTTATGTATATTTTATAAAAATAATAGAATAGAGTAGGTTTTATTGAAGCGTGTAGTCTCCGATGACCGCCACCGGTTTCCTGTCCGCGCGCATCGTCACTGATAGCGATTTTATAACAACCGAACGTTTCCGTAATTGTTACGCAATTGCTCCCATGCTAATTCAGTTCTTATCTTTAATACCTACTTATTATATGCTATAGTCCTAACGCTGTCGATTTATTAAAATATTTATGAAATTAACTACAGTAACTTATTACTAGACTAGTGATTTGCCCAAGCTTGTATTTGCTCTAAGTCTCTTTAATATAAACAACGTAAAGATAAATTAAAGCCATCTTATATTATAATCATTTAAAGTAACGAAGAAGTGAATTAAAACTAACGAGTTTTGCAGAACTAATGCAAGTCTGTAAATTCGTGGAACATCCGTACGACAAGCTTCTATTTATTTCCATAGAAAATGGATTACGGAGAAAATTATTTTCTATCTGATGGCTGATGGAGATTTTTCTAGAAAAACTTGAATTTTAATTCATCAGGCGGTGGCAATTACTTTTCACTTAATGTACGTATGACTGATGGTTATCATTTAGTTCCTTTTGAGTTTAATTGCTATCAGTATGAATGTTGAATACATTATAAGTTTTATCATGCATTGATTAATCTATACAATAATTTACTTCGCAGATTTTTTACTTGAATTAACAACTGAAATTACTTGTCAAAAATGTGTCCAAAGCGATAATAGAAACATGATTTTACATTACATTTAAAAATCTATTTGTCAAACACAGATTTATGTTAATATTTGTGTTTGATATTGAATCGCGAACCAGTGAGGCATCCTTGGATGTCTGGCTAAATATTAAATAATAATGTACATAATGATTATGTGTTAAATGAGGTATGTTGGTTTAAAGGATGTTTGGTTCATATCAGCCATTAAAGGAATGTGGAATGTTGATGACGTCTAGACTGTATCATACACGAAACGAATTAAGAATCATAAGGTATAGTTAGTTTTTGAGTATCGTTTATGAACTAATATAGACGCTGTAAGGGTTATTATGATTTTTTTTTTAAATCTCCAAGCTCAGTCAATTTCCTGTGTATTAAAACTTCACTAGGTCTTATTAATTTTAAATGCTAAATGATGGAAGTGACATTATGTTCAACGGCAAATCAACCTATTGAAGGTAACTTTATGAAGGAAGTCCACCATTATACAGTTTAGTGCTTTTTTATCGAGTTTCATACAATTCAGGAATTTAATCTTACGTAGACTAGGGTTTATTATACGTCATTAAAACTAAGTGTAATTGAACAATAATATGATATTTTACTCGACTAAGGTTAAGCAAAAGGTCTTAATTTTAAAATTCTATATTGGTTTATGTAACTGACTCCTTTTTTTATTTAAATAAGTTTTCGTTTGATTTAAATAATTAAGAAGAAAACCACGAGATGTGTACTTTTAAAACTTGTTAAAAATATGTGTTATCGTATTTAAATAAAAAAAGATTTAAAAACATTCCATGGAATAATTTACCTACCTAAGCACCCACAATAAAAACGAAAAAGTCAAACTATGATGTACCTAATAGCTAAACGAGTAACTACTAATTTAGCACACAATTAATACATATGAATCTATCTACAAATAAAATATAAACAATTTTTTTATTGATTAGGGTTTTCCTCTTTGCTTTGTAGAATGAACTTAAGGTAAGTCCTTAGCACAGGCCGGTAAGGCGAATGTGGTGGGAACCAAAAGTTAGTCGTCAATTTTCTTTTGGCATTTAACAATTAGACGAATATTTGTAAGCGGACGTCGCCGTTATATGAAGATATGCCGAATTATCCAAATTGCCTGCGACATATAGATACCTACAGTACGCGCATTGTTCATATTTGGTACTTCTATATATATCCGATCTTGCATTTTAAAATTATGATTTTAAGGTGTCTCAGTCCGCAAATTCCTAATAGTAAAATGGTGTATGCACTAATAAGTAGGTATTTATTATTACCTATAATTGTCTTAATTATTTGTTTCAACGGTTAAATATTACATTTCCTTTGTAGTCAGTGTTCAGAGAACACAGCGCAGTTTGCATTATGTGTTGTCATTATTAACATCACATCTTTGTCTCGGCTTGTTGTCACACTACAATAGCTTGTACGATGTTAATCCTTTGTCAATTTACATCAAGAACCTTATGAGTTAATGCATATTCGATGATTTGTGTTATTGACGAGTTGTATGTGCGTACCATGTTTTAGCATTATATTTGTACTAAATAGTTTTGGTGCAATAGAATAGAGTTAGAAGTATATTTTTATATCTGATTCATACTTATTAACATTCAGTTGTTGAAATATTAAGGACGATAATTTTTTTCGGGTTCCAACAACAAGTAAATAACGGCCCTGCTTAGGTATACCATTCTCAGTATCAGTTCACCTTCAACATACATCGCTCATTGCATTATTCTCATGTAGTTCATTGTCTACTTCCAGAATGGCTTCATTGAGTGTCACCCGTACCCCGAGGCCTGCAACCAGACGGACGACTGCGCCGTGACTATGCCTCGCCAGCCTCTACTACCCAAATGCTGTACCAAGTGCAAAGGCTGCTGGTACAACGGCACTGAACACGACTCTCACACCGAGTGGGGAGATGTAGGGAAGCTGTACAGGTGCGAGGCGGGCGTGGTCACCATCTCCAAGCCGGAATGCTATTCTCCTTGCGATAAGCCGAAGCATCAACGACACACGCACTACAACTGTCCTGTTTGTGATGGTGAGTTATATTTGTTATACTTATTGACTTTTGTTGAAAGAGGATTATTTAATACTGTCTAGTTGGTAAAAAGGCAATTCGGGCTCAATTAGTAACTTGCTCCAGGTAGTACTTTTAACCAGCAATTTCACAAAACAAATAACGTGATAACCATTGAAATAAAAAAACGAGTGACTCGCCGGTTCTCTCACAATTTCACGCTGAGTTTTCCCACCGCTGCGGGTGATGTTCCGAGATTGTGTGTCGACTGCGCCGGCGCGTCTCGCGCAGCGCCCACCCAGACGCGAACGCACCAAAAAAAGATAATCCTATACAAAAACAAACATAAGCCGCCACGCGAACTTAATAAAAACAAAACCTCAACCAATTTACCTGCGCTTTCAATCCATAACAAGTTTATCAATTCTGTATTAAATAATAGTAATTCATTTACAAGATGATTCGTTGCTTTGTGGATAACCGGCGCAGGCGCATTCCAAGACGTCGTTTTATTGTCTGTGATTATGTTATATTAATTGCCGACTAGTCGGAAGGCCGGAAAGGATCATAGGCAGTTAGTAGGTCCGCTGGTATCATTAAAGGAATATAAGTTTTTTTATTGGTGATTTGAAAGTTGGTCAACAGTTTTTGCTTATGTTTTGAGTCGTGAATGAGGCATCACTAATTTTAATTTCAAAGTTGTGTTCTGCCATTAGTAGCATGAAGTAGGCCCGCGTTCCGCTGGAAGACAAGTGGCCCTTACATTGTCTGCTGAGCATTAATTCGCCCACACGCATGCGCCTCGGGATGCGATGACACATAATGCCGAGACATGTCCCATGTAACTTCTCCAGAGACAATGGCCTTTCAATCCCCTTTTGGAAACAATGAACCACCAATCAACAGTAATTTATATCAACACTTATTTACATTGTATTTGTTGATCAAGGCTAAACCATAAATTAAAATCTACAACGAAAAGCTAACAAAAACGAGAAAATAGTTAATTGCGGTTCGAGTGTTACTAATGCCATTGGTTCTAGAAGGCGCCAGTGGTAATCAAACAAGGTAAATAGACTCTTGAAAAAATTTACGGTCATTCGGTTTGATAGACTTGCGAGAATTTTAGCGCCCTGTCGTAAAATTTACCGTCGATATCAGAAAGTTAATGATTGCATTAAAAAGTTGGCAATAATTGCTGCAGGTATTGTTACAAGATTACTGCGAACGCGGGACCACCGGAGTCGCTCATTTCGCAGAGACCTTACGATGCAACCAAGAAGACAAAAGGAAGAATTTCTATCATAAAATGAAACAAGGGCTTGTGTTACGTTCACAGGGGTTCATTAAAATTATATATATTTGTGGTGGTCGGAAAGTCTCCCACGGAGTTGCGTCTCTATTATTGACTATAAATCAAAAAGTTAACAACCTACTTAAAAGGTTCGAGTTTTTGTGGCGTGGTCAAAAGCGGCCGACCCGTCGACAGCTCGGCTGGGAGGCTCTGAGGGTACCCTGTGTTTGTTTGTTTTATGATCCCAACGGTGCATTAAGTTTTTTTTGGCTTTTTTATACAGGTTATTTCCTCACGATTTTCGGTTTATCAATATACGAGTGCTTTTTTAGGGTTCTTAAGTGGAAACTGTTGATTCATGCTGCGTTGTTTTAAGCTTAGGTATTTTTATTTTAAATCTTCATGTGTTCCTGTGTAGTGATTTGTTGTCTTACAAGATTACATTATTTATTTTTATCTCTTCATCTTTGCTTGTTTCAGTGATAAGTATTGCCTTCTAATAAATAACATTATCTGTTGGGAATTGGGTCTGTTATTGAAATTCTTATACAGAAATGAGAAAATTGTATACATTTCTTTATGGATATGGATATCATAAAGATTCTCATGTTGTTCATGTCAGAATACAGCGAGCTGAGAAATTGAAATAATTAAGTAGTGATGTACGCATTGTACGTGATAGTCGTACGAATAAGGAACGATTTTTTTTGTTAAGTGTTACATAACATTATAAGGTTGACCACTACCCTACGTGCGAAGCATCTATATGGTCAGCTTAGGACTTTGGGCAAACACTTGTACAATTTATTCACGCCCGACCATGTTTAAAACAAGTGCCAACGAGATACATATATTTGTATAATTAATTACCAAATTAAGTCTAGTAACAGTGATAAGAAGTATTTATTATTAATCAAAGCCACCGTCACAAACTAGATTTGTGTTGCTGGGTCATACCGGAAGGAGTACACTTGACATCGATATTATTTAATAATATAAACAGGAAAAATTTATCGCAACTTTATTTTAAATAGCTTTATTTTGTATCCATAAAGCGTCATTTAAACTATAGTCTCTGTTAGTTGAATAAAGTATCAAGTCATACTAAATGCAAATGTAGGCATAGACATTTAATGAATACTTGATTACTGTACAACATATTATGGCTATCCCGGTTTGTTCATGTGTGTCTAGTTTTACGACAGACGATTGACTGTCTTCATTGTCACAATTATATGCGCCGGCGCAGGCAGTTGAGCTTCGCGCATAAAATTTGTTGGCCGCTATTGAATGAACTACTATGCGGATAGAATTTCATTAAAACGTATCACCATATCGTTAGATATATAACAGTCAGGTTTTCCCCGCATTATGCAGGAATTTTTATGATACAATTTCAAATGAGTTGCAGAGAAAAGGGTATATAGAATGTCGCAGGCGATGTGATAAATGGGACCGATAAAGGCGATAAAATTAAAAAGTTAAGGAAAATCTACGTCGCTTCCGATTATATTGTCTTTTTTAATTGTAGTGTCTTTCTTATGGGCGGGAGTTCATTTGGTTCAATTTCGCAAATGTGTATAAAAAGTGTTTCCCAGGTGGGCTGGTGTTGGTGGGCCCCGTGTGAGGCCTGCTGCGCGCGCGCTTCATTCATTAGCCCTTGATTGATGCATCGATACCCGCACTAATTTATGGCTCTCGGCTTTGTAGCCAACAAGCCGACATTCCCGGTGTTTTAACTCACAATAGCATGTTCTTTTGTCTTTCAATTTTATTTGCTATTCTTAAGTGCCTTCTACAGTGAATGTCTCGTAAAGTTTTTTAGGTAACAGGTGACATTTTAAGTCATTTCCGATTTTAAACAAAACCAAATAAATATTATATACTTAAAATTTGGAAAAGGAAATTTGATTAATAATATGTGACGATACTGAAACTTTTCTCGTTAAAAAGTTCAGGAGCTTTTCAGCGAAACATTAACTATCTCCCAAACTGCGTCATTACTTATACGTCTGTAAGCTACGGTATTTGATTTCGTTCAGTGACCTTAATTTGTTTGTTTCAGAATGTGTAATCAACGGTCAGCCGGTAGGGGAGGGTCGTGACGTCAGGATATTCGAGGAGCCATGTTTGTCGTGTCGCTGTTTGCACGGGGCGCTGTCGTGTGCCAAACGCGCATGTCCAGTGTTGCCATGTCCCACTGCCCACCAGCACACGCCGGCGGGAGAATGCTGCCCGAAGTGCCTGCATCCTATGGCTGATAAGATCTTGCCGAGTAAGTTTGCTTGATGTTAGGTTATCAACAAATAAAATGCTGTAATGCAACTTTGCTCTGCGATTTAGATAGCGTTAGCAGCAAAACTTTAAAAGCAGACCATTTCGCTGTTTTTTACACACAAGTTTCAATACACATCAATTATCAGATAAAAATAATATTTCGTAGGTAAACTTAGAAACTAATGTGGTTTGGTTATTTTTCAGTGTTAGGGTCTTCAATCCCGAAGCCCTGTATTATCGGCAAGGAATTTCACGCGCATAATAGCAGGTTTAGAGTAGATCCTTGCACCGACTGCACCTGCATGAACGGGACGTCGGTATGCAATAGACATACCTGTCCCGTTCTGACTTGTGGAGCTCGAGCTCTGCCTGCAGCTCCTGGGAAATGTTGCCCTGAGTGCCCTAATGTAGAAGAAGCAATAGCGGCATGTGTCATTGGAGGAAAAACCTATCAGGTGTGTAACCAATCTTACCATATGTTAAACGAATGCTCTCTCTCCTATAAATTCTTAATAATTTCTTTTTTTTTATAGGATGGAGAAACTTGGCAACTGGATGCGTGTAAATCATGTGAGTGCCACGGTGGAGAACCTCGATGTGCCATGGAACGATGTCCATCTATAACGTGTCCTTCTGACCAAACACTAAGAGAGGTTCCAGGACAGTGCTGCCCTAAATGTGTTGACTTGGATGGTGTCTGCACAGTTTTTGGAGACCCCCATTATAAAACATTTGACGGAAAGTTTTATAGCTTTCAAGGATCCTGTAAATACCAACTGGTATCCGACTGCTTAAACAACAGTTTTTCGATAAGAATATCCAACGACGCCCGAAACACAACGCATTCATCTTGGACACGAACGGCGACATTGCGAATCGGACCCTCAAAAATTAATATGGGCAAGAAAATGCGCATAAAAGTCAACAGCCAACGGGTCACACTACCTTTTAAACTCGACGGAGTCGCGGAAATAAAGCGGACAAACGGATATGTCCAGCTTAAAGCTGACATAGGAGTGCAGTTGTTATGGGACGGTGACGGATTTCTAGAAGTGACAGTGTCCAGTTCGTTTAAAGGGAAACTTTGCGGGTTATGTGGAAATTTCAACTTGTTAGCGAGGGACGATATAAAAACGCGAGACGGTAGATACGTGAACGATACGTGGCGGTTCGGTTCGTCGTGGCGTGTCGGGGGAAGGAAGTCGTGCACGCGGCGACCGGAGCGCCAGGGGGGGAGTTCGAGGTGTCGATTGTCGAAAATGAAGCGTGCGCGGCGGCTGTGTCGGGGCTTCGACCAGTACGAGGCGCTGTCCGAGTGCCGCGGGAAGGTGAACCCGCACCACTACCGCGAGGCGTGCCTGCAGGACGCGTGCTCGTGTACGGGCGTGCGGTGTCACTGCGCAGCGTACCGGGCGTACGCGCGGGAGTGTGCCCGAGTGGAGGCGGAACCCCAGCCTTCATGGGAGCTTGAGACGTGGTGCGACGGCCCGCCGCCGCCGTGGCTCATACGTGGCCGCAAGGGCATGGGCCGCGCCGCGGGATCCAATGAGCTCAAGGAGTCCGCCAGCTTCCAGCGGAAGGAGTCCCCCACTGGCCGGACAAGACCCCCGCCGCCTATTCTGGTCTAAGCTTAGTGCGGATACAATGCTACTAGTCAAACCTGCCAGTGTGCTGGAAAGAGGTTAGTTTTTCAACCTATAAAACTACAATCATGTAACTATAAATAAGTAATAGCTTTAGTTGTTGAAATTTTGAAATACTTAATTTGACTTAAAAAATCTGTTTATTTTTCTGTATAAATTCTTTAAAAAAATACTCGTACCTTCTACTAAATTTTAATGGAACTTATCAGTTAATATATGACTTTTGTTTTCAGAGTATTACGGAACGCTATTTCCTGTGGTACATGAAGCTTTACAAGAAATGAAGAGCTATACGATTAAACAGTATTCATAAAACTACTTACCTATAGTAAAACACCAAGTACACAATTTATAGGTAGTAAATCTTTATTAATATTAAACTTAATTGTGATGTAATAAAGTTAACGTCTGCTGCAAATGCCTAAGATTGTCATTGTCTGCTTACGAAGTTCTGTCAAAAACTATAACGTTTTGTAAAAAATTTCCAATATGGTTAATGTCAAAATAATATATGATGTCTAATGCAGCATTGCTGAGTAACAGCTGCAGGCGTTTTATATATAAAATTGGGTATATTTTAAATATGAGTTAAAGATGGCGAACTTAATGTTTACAGCTTATCCGTTTTTTATACCTTAACTTTTGTATACTTACGTAGACTTATTTAGGAATACCAATATACCTAATACTAATCGTTTCTATTTTTATGTGATAATCTGATTAGTTTTGAATATGACTGCAGAGGACGTTCGGTAAACATAGTTCAAATTGAGATCTCATCCGTAGGTAGTTGTTTACGAAACGTTAGATAAATTTAGCAATTTGATGCATAAGCGCTAACTGTTGTTATTTTAATGAGCGCTATGTGAAGCTGTTTTGTAATTTGCTACCGACTGTACAAGTTAACTTTTTAATTCTCTTATTCCGAAAAGTGTTGACAAGAAAACGCATATTCTTTTTCAACCGGTATATCTAAGTTGCTTTATTATGCAATCGTATACGATACATCAAAGTGCAGTTTTTTATTGTTTAACTGCGAGCGATGGAACATTACATTAGGCTGAATTACTTAGTTCATGTAGTTCGTGTATAGTTTTAATATTCGTACTTTTGCCTATTATTAGGTTATCGAATTGAATTGAAGGACTCTTCTGCAAAGTTTAGCTTTTAAACACGTTACCAATGATCTTCTATACTTGACATTGAAACTTATAGCACACTAGTTGTTTGGTATATCTTAGAAAATATATGTAAGTTTTTTAAGACACTTTGTACGTCTTTATAACAAGTGCCATGAGCAAGCGGCAAAATTGACAAAATTGTGATATATTTAATGTTTGTATGCTTCGTCAATCAACGCCTGGATATGAATGTATAACTGTGTATATACCTTTACTATACAATATTATATTTCTGTGGTATACCTTTTTACATCTTCATAAAATTATCCATCTACTTACACAGAAAGAAATTGTATTTAAATTCAAAACGAAAATGTGTCTTGAGCAATATTTTTTTGCGTAAAAAATATTTCACTTCATATAAGAAATATCTCTTCACACAAGGCGGCACTGAACCATCAAGGAAACACTTTTACAATTTAAATAAAGAGCGCAATATTCATGGAAATAAGAATTTCGAGTTTTAAATTAGACCCAAGACAATTAAATCAAATTTGATAAGTTTCAGACATAGTTTTATGGTTCTTGAGAGAAAGATATTCAATTCAAAATTACTTCTCTAAAGGAAAGAGTTCACATACTGGATCCAAATCTATAAGTTCTTACATTAGTAAGAAAGAAAAAGAAGTCGTTTCGAAATAGTTACATTCTCAACTGAAATAGTTTTTATTATTTATTTCTTCCTTTAAAAACGACGGCATAGGCTTTCTTCTTCCAAGAAACAAACTTTCTTAGAATAAATAGTTTTCTAATAAACTTTCTTGGTGATTATATAGTGTTGCCAGCGATACACTAAAATACCTAAAATCTCTTTTTATTAATATTACGTTTTTATAATATTATAAATGTGATAGTTTGTGAGTATGTATGGATTGATGGATTAATAGATGTATTTATGTATGTTTGTTACTCTTTTACGAAAAATTTACTGGACCGATTTGGATGAAACTTTACAGTAATATAGGTTATACATTATTCGCATTTATAATATTAGTAGGATAAATTTAAATCCATAGGAAACGAAATATTTGCAATAAATGTGCCCTTTAGCCCAAAAAAATATATCCTTTAAATTGAACTTTAATACGGAATTAGTGCATGCAATAGGATACTTTTAATGTTATATTTATAAATTAAAAATAAATCTTATTGTCTCCATAAATTTTTAAGCAAAATTTTAAAAGTGCTTGCCTCTCAATTTTATAGGCATATAGGTAAGCATTTAAAGAATAGTCCTTTTTTTCTTCATATTTAGTTAACCAGTTCATTAAATTTCATCATTAATATACGATTTTTTATTTATTTTATAACGACACTTTTTTATAATACTTTATTAATATTTGTTTGATGGAAATATTTTGTCAACTTTTTAGCCCTAAATTGACCGTAAGATAATGGCAACATTATTTTATTTCGTTCGCTGACTTTGTTTGAAATTGTATGTTCGTGCTTCTTCCTTTCGCGGTTCGTTTTTATTAAAAAGTATTATTTTATTAGATAACGAAAACTACTGAACGTCGTTATTTTTTGAATAATGGAATCAACAATAACTCTACTGGAGTGAATGAGTAATCAGTTGTTAAATAAGTACAATTTTTGTATTAACATTTGGTGCACACCACCCTTAGTAGGAGTTTAAGGTATGTACCTATTTTGTTTGTCATGCTTGTGGCTCATAATAACAAATTAATCTAAATCTGGCATTATATTGATTGTTAACTGTTAAATGTTAATTTTTTTCAGGAAACTAAAACCAGAAGATTACAATTTCCCTTCAGAAAATATAGCCTCATATTACATGAAATCTGTTCCAACTTCAAAATCGTATACGGGCAAATACATTCCTGCAAAGGGGAAATTAGTAGATAAAGTGAGAAATCTATTATACATTTATGAAGCGAAAAGAAGGACAGCAATCAGGGACTCAGATGCTACTAGAATCAATAATACAGAGGACTTTGGTATGTATATAAAATTTTTAATGTTTGAATTGGAACTTTCATATGATTGGAACTTTCATATTGCTTCCATTAATAATAATAATCTGAGAGAAATCCATACTGCATACTTATCCATGCTTTATATTTTAAATACTAAACTAACAATGTCTGTCTGTAATGCTTTCACTTTGACATATTTTTAGTATTTAGACTTGATTTAAGATGGATACCAATCATGTTATAAGTGGATTTTTTACATTTAAGATGCAACAACTGTAGAAAATATTATATGGCTACAAAACAATAGCGAACCCTGGGAAGAGGTTATTGAAAAGAGGCGAAAAACATTCCCTGTTAGAAAAAAATCAAGAACTAAAGACAATCCATGAATACCTCGAAGAGTATTTTAAAAAATGACAAAGGATATGTTTTGGTAATTCAAGAAATTAGAACTAGCAAGAAGAAATATTATTATTCACAAACAATCAATAATAATTGTATCAAAAATTTAAGTATCTGGTTTCAATAAAGGAAATTCTTAAAATAAGTAAATCTTTTTATTTTCAAGAACCATGCAGTCTAGTACCGAGTAGCAATATAACTACATTTAAGTCTGTTTGTTTCTTGGTCTAAGAATTAACGAAATTTAAGCAAGCAGATGGCAGTTGATATCTAAGAAAGATAATGTTTTGAATAAATAAATTGTAAACATTCTTTCAAAAAAGTTACAACTCAAATCAAAGTGTCGAGTTCTTGAGATAAGATGAAATTATTTATTGGAGTAAAAAATTAGTTAATACGATTAAGCATTTAAATACTTGATATTTTAAAATATAAAATTGCTTGCTACAAATATCTTATTGTTTCCTGATATACAAAACAGGATATATCTTGCGCTAAATAAACTTATTTGGCAAAAGCAATAATTTCTTTCTGTGTAGGTATGTAATATTTTTTCCATTATTTTTTTTTCTAATCTCTTCAGCAATGGAACATTTTTAGTTAGTAATGTTGTACAAAATGATGTTTAATTAAACCCTAAGTTTCCTATTTTAGTTACAGTAATTTTGTATTAATAAGCAGGGTCTACGTTTTAAGTAGGCTGTTAAGTTACAGATAATTTAATTTGAAAATAGTTCGGAAATGTATTTAAATTTGTAATGTTATGTTAATATTAATTTTACCAAACAAAGATGTTGACGCAATTCTGCAAATGTTTTTTTATGTATCGTATTTGAATTATGTACTTGATAATTGTCGTTGTTTGATTTAAATGAAATACTATTCAAATTTGATGTTTGTTAAAGTAATAATGGAATGAATTGCAAAATCAACAAATGTTATATCTACTAATAAATTACAAATATTAAATATTAAATGTTTTGTAATTTCCCGATCGTAAATTTAAAATATTATGCGTATCACTTTATACTACAAAGTAGAATGGTCTTTCAAATAGACCTATTACTTGTCACTGGCTGAAAGCCAAATCCTCTGAATTTCACGCCATCAAAATTATCTAGGACAATTTGGCGTCTGCTATAGAAACACGGCTTTTATTATTTTTATCTCGACCAGAATTTTCACCAGAACATTTCACCTATTTTTGAATCTAGCGGCACCTGCCCACAGATATCATTATGATATACAAACATCTTTATACACTCTCGTCTCAGATTATACGCCAGAGTTGTGTAGGCTGTTCGAATTAGAGAAATAGCAGTATAAAACGTTTAATAATAGAATAAAAGATTTATTAATATAAACATGACGCAGTCACACACATCATATATTTTATCAATATGCATACATAATACTTTAGATGGCTTGCTATGATTGAATGTGATGGTGTCCAATGTTCCCAGCAGTCGAAGGGTTAAATTACCGATAGATATAAAAAGTATGATTCCTTAAATTAGATAAAGTAAAAGCATGGAAGCAGTAGTTTGTTTATTCTCCTGTCATCATCTCCATGAACTCTGAAACAAAAGAACAAAGTCGTTATGTCACTGCTCTACATACAAAGCATTTGTAGATTATATGTTCTTGATAATCGAGTAGGTATAGTATTGTTATTACCATCGAAGTCAACTGTGCCGCTGCCGTCAGTATCAATTTCTTGGATAAGGCCATCCAGCTCTTCGTCCGTTAACTGTTCATCCAACTCACGGAGGATCTCGCGCAAGCTTGATGTGGGAATGTAGCCGTTGCCTAGAAAAATATACCTTTATTATTTCTGAACAACAACATAATATTGCCAAGAGGCAGAAGTAAACTAAAAGTAAATGTTATTTTATCTAAAAGGTTTTGGGTATTGAATTACCTTCTTTGTCGTATAGTCTGAAAGCTTCCCTAAGTTCTTTCTGCATAGCTTCGGCGTCTTCTTCAACAATGAACTTAGCAGCGAGGGTTACGAACTCGGGGAATTCAAGGCGACCGGATTCTGTAATAAATAATATTTTTAATAAGCTGAATCTGTATGTATATGCTGGCTTTCTTAGAGATCTGGAATATTCTACAGCGGTAGATACTAGTAGTAACAAAAATAGATTAGTCGGCTGGATATTTCGGTAAGAAGATTTATCGAGTCTAGATTTATGAACCTGGGATATAAAAGTTTTTGGAGTGTAGTGTTTAATTTACGTACTGTCAGCGTCGACTTCTTCGATAAGTTCTTCAAGGATTTTCTTGTTGAAGGGTTGTCCCATCATCCGGAGGATGTCTGCTACAAAGTCGCATGGGATGGAACCCGAGCGGTTGTGGTCGAAGCCATCGAACGCCTTGCGCAAGACTGTAATTAAACACTAGCTTTAGGAACACTAGATTATTTAAATTAATTTCGAATAACTGAATTTTCCTCTAGTAATTTCGGTGCCACACCTTCGACGTTTAGGCTCATCGCTTGCACTGATATCTAAACTGACTCTATCTAATTTTTGAACCGTTTTCTACGCCTACGAGATATTTCAAAAGTTGAACTAAAGTGTTTCGCAAAAGAGATGTGCACTCGACGACCGACAGGTTACTATGAGATTAGACTGCAGTTCAATGCTCTTAGATGTAGTGCGAATATTGTGCAATGATGCTATTTCTGTGCACTGCTGCATCCCTGAGCTAGGCGTGGTGCATGAATAGCCGAACAACATGAGTTTGCCTACGACTAAACTGTTAACTAACATTACGATCCAACAAATGCCTGGCTAATGAACAGAAATATAGGGATTACAGTTCAGTGTCATCATATGCAGGGTGTGATAATCACGAACATATAGGCCAGCGTCAGAAACTATCCAAGATTTGATTCATTAGACGATACTCTTAGCGCCATTACAGACGGCAATTGGAAGCTGCAAGATTAAATTGAATTTAGGTCGATAGTATTCAGAGTACTAACACTTCGTAGTAATAGATGCGTAGGCTTGGTAGTAATAATGTCAAATAATAGTTTTTCATACTGGCGACTACCAGCCGTTTTTCTGTGCCAAGTAAACTATGTGCCAAAATAAATGAAATTTATGAATTAACAACAACAGTGAATTTCCCTTAATCCTCGCAAATCATAACGAGAGCTTTGCCTGTGGACATGACACAAAGAAATATGGGTTCTAACAATGACAACTTCTAACAAGCTCGTGTCTGACATTTTATTAATATTGTCGAAATTTTGAAAAGTTAAAAAAATCTTCTTCTTAATTTATTTCAGTTTTTGAACTGTCGTGGAAATTATAGTGACAGTTTAGGTGAGTTCCCAGAAGCAACAAAAGTGGGTAATAAAATTATCATCGAGACGGATACAAGTTATAATCTGGAGCGTGCGTCACGATTTCAGTATAAATATTAAACGATATGAAATAGCAGCCAAAATAACTCTTTCAGAATTTTGTAGAAATTAGATATATGTATCTTTTAAAAGTGTTTTTTTTTCACTTTTAACAAAGGGGGCGTCCATAAATTACGTGAGATGTTAAATATCACGCAATATTTTTTCTTATTGAAACAAAAAAAAAACATTTTAGTCCATTTAATCCAGATGAATCTTAAGCATGTAGGTGTACAGTAGTAATTCGATTAAGATCATTCATTAATTCGTTTTTTTTTTCTTTTTACAATAACCATTTAAAGAGTTTACATAAGAAAACCACATTTTGGAACATCTCACGTGAGATTGGGGGATGGAGGAGGAGGTTCAATATAATCTCACGACATCTCACCATACAAAAAAAAATAAAAGAACCTCTCACGTAATTTATGGACGCCGACAAACAAAACAAAAAAAAATACTCTACATATTTGGAAAAAGTATAATGTGAAACTTATCAATTTTTTATAAAAAAAACCTGGTATAAAATTTTTGCCTAAAATTAGTGTTTTTTTCGGCAGCTGTTACAATGATAAGCTAGATCTTGCTAGTCAAATATTCAAGCAGTACCTCACCCTCTGAAGACTTGTCCAGGAGACAAGCTTAATGCAATAGTAATCCACTGTCAATTAAGACTGCCGGCCTTCCACTTTAACTTATTTCCTTTTGATCTCCCCTAGTCATATCCCGAGCATGAAAAAATCCAAAACATATTGTGTTTCCATTAATTTATGTTTTTTTTGGTTTTATTTGTTTATTAACAATGTTTTTACAGCTTTGATTATTTTTTTAAAATTATTTTTAAAAGATTCTACTGTAATATTTATCATGGTTAAAAAAAACTTACTCGGCACAGGGCAGCGAAAACTTGCAATAGCATTAATAATTATTAATAAGTCTTAGAGGTATTGCTTTCTCCTGAGAAAAAATCTTCTATATAAAATAAACACAGGTCATTGACCTATGATTTGGCATTAGGTATAAAATTATTTTCTATTGAAAACACAAGTTCTGTTCAACGTCTTGTTTTATTTTAGTGACATTTCTTGTGCCAGCATGTTGAATTAATAAATACAATATTTCAAAAAACATCATCGGATATACTACCGTAGCATTAACAGCAGCTGTTTCACGATATTTTGGCAACAAAATATATAAAAATATAAACGCAAGCAGTATCTTTAAATACGATTTTTATTTTTGTAAGAGACATGATGTTAATTTTAATCATCAAGATGTCTTGGCAGTAATTTCAAAGATACAAGAAGTTTATAGCTTTTTTTCTTGAATTTAATTTAGAAGTTGGGATGTTAATAACCAACACACATCATTTTTGTATTTATCGCCACTTTTCTCTTGATGTTGTAACGTTTTCGTAATAACGAATCAACGTTGACCGTAATGATGGTATATCAAACTTATTTTTAGTAATTTGCCTCTTTCTAAATATAAATACAAATGCAATTTAAAAAACAGAAATAACTCAAAAATACAAATCATTTAAATAAATGAAAAATAACTAAATACTTAAAAGTATACTTGGTGACTCTCAGTTTGATAGACATTATTTTCAGGTAGGTATATAAGCTTCATTAGAAACTATCTTTCATGCTAGCTTTCAAAATGACAAATGTGAACCAAATGTTTCATACCCAACACCTACCTACACCTACTACCTAATACCACGCAATTTATGATCGATTATAATCCGGGCTTACAGTAAATTTTAAAGCTATCATAGATCTTTGTAAGTTTGTAATTTTCCATCGCGGCACGTTCCGCGGATAAACCGTGACCGCAGTAAACAGTGTTTTAAAATAGACCGTTATCTAAAACATGTAATGTATACGTTTTTTGATTTTCTGGTGAATTCGGTTCGCGATACAGGCTAAACAATGACGGTGGCTGTATAGTGTTCACGGTAGATTGGCCGCCCTCCAAGCCTGTAGCAGACGACCGCTGCCCGCCCTAAATCACCAATCCGTTAGATAAACAAAGTGTATTCGCCGCATTATATTGATTAAGACGACCATAACTTAGGATTAAAAGAAAGCTTTCGCAACTTTCTTATAATAAAACAAATCAACATTATGAAATCGTTAGGTATGTAAGTTTTACAGCGCGGTTTATTATTTTATTTTTTCATCAAGCTCATTAAATTCAATCGGTTGTTTGCATTTATTTTGTTTTCAATAGCTGTTAGAGATAAGTTTCTTGACATTGGTTGTCGTCGTATTATGTTGCGTGGGCGCTTTGTTATCTCCGATTTTCTTTTATCGTGTTATGTTTATTAGGTATCCGAGAATATCCTTTGTGACAAAAGTACTTATAATTTTCCCAGTTGAATTAATATTGTTTATTTTATTTGTTTTCTTAGACGCTTTAATGTTTTATGTAGGTTGCTTCGTCTTTTATTGTTGCTTTCTTGCTGTAATAAAATATACTTATCACTATGTTGAAAATTCTATTCGTAGTATAAATTGCGTTCACATTAGTTTCAAAAATCGAACAATTCACACATGAATCGCACAATTCTGTAATCGAATTCTCTGGTTCATGGAGAACTTCCTCCAACCGCATCTATATTTAGTCATCGCTTCTGTTATTTTTCATGAACCACGCCCTTAGCTCTAGCCGAGGTTATTTTTAATTTTAATTAAACAAACCTCGCGAATTCGTTATTTAATTTCTGTACAGTATTTTCGAACATAACCTCTATTATGTTTTTGGATGTAGTCCAAGCTTTTACTTCAACCAGTTGTTTCGTGAGTGTAGTAAGATATGCCCCATTAGCTTCTCGTCAATGCATAGACTAAGGTCAATTACTGCCATCCATGTTTTAGGAACTTTGTTTATAGCATCCAAATATTTAAAAAACTTTATACAAACAAATATATACTGCTATTACTATTCACTCCTAACCGCAGGATAAAGATCAATTACTACATCTACTTATTAAATCAAATAAAGATATCGCATTTATTTAATGTGTCGGTCGTATGTGCACACTAACTTGTTCCTTCATGCGAAAGGAGTCCTTAAATCCGAGCAGAAGATGCATCGCATAAATGCGTGTCCAACCTTGATGATACAAGCGATTTACGTCGTCAATATTATTTTTAAGTTCTCCTAGCTGTGTTTAGTTACAACAGCCATCAGCTACAACACTTAAGAAATCGGTAATATTAATCAATCCGCTAGAAGTTCCACGAATCTCGCGTCGACTAGTAAATCACTTCATTAATTTGGACGGGAATGAGCTGCATATTTCAGTTTCGTGGATATGAACGAGGGTGGCACCAATTTTACAGGAGTTGGCAGTTTTGAGACATTAATTATTTTAGTTATAGCAACACTTACCGGCGATCTGTTCTGCTGGGAGCTCATCAGCCTGAAATTCAGAGTGGAATTGGTCAGAATTAGGGCAGCACTACATATCAATGTCAAGGCTTTGTAATTACTTTGATATTCTAAATCTTATTTAGAATTGAGTTAGTAATAGTTCTCCATAATAACAGGCAGCTATGAGCTTTGATAATTTGTAAATATCTATCAAATTGATAAAAAAAGCTTCTAAGTTCGAATTCTCCGTTAGAATTTCATCAGTTTAAGAAGATACATATTATCGCCAAAAATGAAATAGTAACTTCTAAAATATGTATGACTGTGATAAGTATGTAAGCACAAACTCATAAACCAAAATTACGAAAGCCGAGGCCGTAAATTTATTTTATAGGGGCAATTGAGACTTAAAATAGATTGCGTGGTGAAACTGAGCACAAAAAACGGCTAACAGTCTTTTGTTGAATTTTCTCTAGTTACTTTGTAAAATGTTATTAAAATTGTGTGCGTATCTTGTAAAAAATCTGTGTGACAATTGCTGATGGCTTATAATTTAGTAGGCAAGCTATTAGGAATAACGGTTAAGAAGCTTTGACCTATCTATGATTAAAGTTGGTATATCTATCGATAAAATCATTACTACTGTTAAATCGAGGTGTACTTTAAGTAATGCACAACTAAAAAAGAAATCCTTATTTATCTTCGCACTACCTTAAAAAGCTGAAATAGTTTTTATTAATTTTAGGTTTGGGATTATCGTTGGAAAACACTGTCAAACATTTTGCCTGACTCTCCAATACACTTTTTACTTATAGGTGGCAAATGCTTTAAAGCTACCTATTATAAATTCGACCTACTTACAGGAACTTACAAAGTATTCGAAAATTAAATATTTGTTAAGTGTTAAGCAGTTTTATTAAAATGTTTCATTTCGAAACGGAAAACGTTTCGAACATGAAACGCATCATCTGCAACCTAACACCACGCTGAAATCCGGTGGCACCTCACTCCAACAACATTATTTTTTATATTTCACGTTAACAGACGCTGGAGTATTAAAACCTAAGCTTTTTGTGATCTCAGTTATTTGTTAAGTACTTATTAATAAGCGAAGAGACAGTCCATTGGCGTAAGCATGTCCAGCACCTACCCAGTCTTCCGTGTCCAGAACCATGTTAAATATCACTTGTTAACACTGTGAGACGCACAACACGACTGGGCGCGATTGCGGCGATTCCAGCGTTCAGGGTTATTTCTGCGGCAACGGGATTTTGGATTTCGTATATGCGTAAGCGCATTCGGGAGGGGGTCGCCGGACGCCGATGCTTGGGTCCTGCTGGCCGACCAATCCGGTGAGCCTCAAACGATAGGATGCTGGCCTATTTATAGCCCCAAGCGTGGTCAAGAAAAACGTAAACAAGCAAGCGTGTTGAAGTCAGCGATATCGCAGCGGCCTCGACTCTGATCCGCAGATAAAACGCTAATTACCCTGTTTTCCTGAGCTTTGTGATTTTACTGTTGCTTCGGGAGTTTATTTATGATGTAGATGTAGCGATTATAGAGCCGCACACAAAAATGTAGCGTTCATTATAGTATTTTTGGACAGTCAGCTGTGTCACTAGTGCAAGATTAATATTTAATTTGAAGTGTAGACTTCTAGATCAAGAATTTGATACTTATAAATCCACTCGTTTCTTACTTTTTCATAAACAACACTTGTTAGTAGGTTTTACTGAGACAGTGTGGTATCAAAAAGGAGTTTTAACAAATCTTGGAATTACATTTACTGGCATGATATTGTAAAATAAGAAGTGTCATTGACATCAACTTTTCAATGACTTTCCACGCCTCACACAATCCGGATTTATCAAAGCATTAATCAGTCATCCGAACGCATTTATATCATGTGACAAGTATATATTGAAAAAATCGGCAAAGAAAAAGCAGTAGGTATAGTAGGTTAGTACGCCTATTGAAGGTGGAGAGCATGTAAGAATATATTTTCAACAACTTGAAAAAAAATATGAAAAAGGATTACCGCCGGTTTCTGATTTAAGAATTTGAAGTTGCTCCCATTAAATTAGTAATAAAATAATTCTCAATTCAGTATCAGGCGAAAAGTCTTTTGTTAAGTTTTTTAATAATCGACGGATTACGGCACCTAACACGGCTTGACGTAAAAAATTGGTGGTTAGCATTCACACACACACTCATACTGACTTAACATACCTTAGGGCCGATTTTTCAATAGTCAGTTAAGCCTTCAGATAGGACTTATTCTATGGATAGCAAGATTGTGAATTTTTCAATTAGCGGATAAGCTCTAACAGAAGGTTAAACTCGATAACTGGCGGATAAACTTAGCTGCCTCTTTTTGCCTCAGTTAAGCAGTTATCTAACAGATTATTTGACGTTTCTGTCATCATGCGTATGTAAATATAGGATAATTTATTTGTGTTTTGCTTATTTTTTGTAAAACCATGGATATTTTACTTTATTTGAAGACAATAATGTATAGTTATCAAAACGGGACAAAAATATATATCATAAGAGGTTTAATTTTGAATATCTGTGCAGTAAGCTATTGTTGACATCACAGATGTATACATTTCTAGATGGAGTAATACGTTTGATGTGTGCGTGTCACAAATAACACACTGCTAAAGATACGCTTTATCAAAATGAGGATTTTTTGAGAATTATATTAAAATATAAGTAGTTATTAAGACATACAGTAACATAAAGTATCTCTGAGTATATGAAATACCAAATCGATTTTTTAAAAAAGCATCAAAAATATTCTTAGCAATCATTATAATAAGATAGAAATACTTTCTCAAAGTTTACAGACACATGTTAAAATATATTGTATTTGTAACTTTTATTTGTATTTTTTTTCGGTGGGCTCCATCTAGTTTTCGGTATATCTATGTATTATCGTTGACGGCAAATCTTGATGTCATACCTAAATTTTTTGTCAATTGGGACACCCGCTGTCAATGCGTTGAAAGTTTACAGTCCTTTTCTAACAACTGTAAAATATATAAGAATGTCTCTTTCTTGCACAAATATCATTAGGATAGCTAGCAGAGGGTTATCTGACCATTGAAAAATTGAAACTTTATTATTCGTCTCAGTTAAAGCTATCTGGCTGTTCGATATCTGGCGTTTTAACTATCTATTGAAAAATCGGCCCTTAGACAGGTAATTAGCAAAAGTCGCTAGGCACTCAGTCTATCACGCTATTTTAACTGAAACTTAAAGAACCTGTAAGAGACAGGTCTGAATAATAAATTTTATGCTTCCATGACCTAAGACATTTGATAAATCTTTACCCTTTTTTCAAAGTAGATATTAGTTACTACAGCTAAGGTCAATAGCCCATACATGTAAAAATAATAATATTCCTTACTATCTAACAAAAAATCTCAAATTAACTTTTATTGCTTGATAAATGTGTGTTTGTCCAAACTTTCTTAAAATAAATCTTGTGTAAAAGTTTTCTCTGTTTTGCAATATCGTAAAGCTTTTCATGGAGGAGATATATCTATTTTTATTTTAAGTAGGTGTAGTTAATTTAAAATCTATGCAGCATTTTAACATCTTGTAATATAAAATTATTAAGATCTACAATTTTGTGACAAATATCTTCTTGTAAGTAGATTCTTTCGTATCTACTTATTTATTGTATGTGTTACGGCTAATACCCGAAGTGCGGCTACACCTAGTTTAAGCCGGTTAGAACATCAATAGGTTAGGTTAGTTAGGTTACTTTTCTGATACCACCCAGAAAAAGGAGTCCCGCGTAGCGGGACTCCGTCGACTCATGATTGAAGCCAGTTTTTATGTACATAGGTCTAAATTTTTTTTTACAGTTTTCCATATTAAAAACACTTCTAACCGGCTAAAAGTTAAAAAGCCGCACTTCGGGTAGTAGCCGTAACATATACATAGGTATAATAATTTTTTTACAGTTTTCCATATTAAAAACTCTTCTAACCGGCTAAAACTAGGTGTAGCGGCACTTCGGGTATTAGCCGTAACATATGCATTCCTTAAAACCATTTGCTTACTTTCTTTTGTACTTCTTCCTCGAGAAAAGCCTCCTTCTATCTTCATGATTTTCATCATTGTTTGCTCGATAATCATATCCGTTGAAGTTCCACAACGTTTAGTTTATCAGAACGTCGAACAGTATAAATCCTTCCGTAAACCTTTGATAAACACTGGGTACAATTTACCTCCTCTAATTGAAACATATCCTGCAAGTAGGTATAAGTGTGCAGACTTAGTGTACAGTAAATGACCCTACGCAAGGAAGTAAGGAAGCATTTATAAAAAATATAAGAACTATTTTTATAGAGAATTTTAATAGGTATCTACCACTTTGGTCTGAGGTACTTTTTTGAAAGAACTTACCGTTTTCGCAAAAAAAAATTGACCTATGACTCCGAATACGTTTTTTAGCACACGTGTAATCGATGGGGACTTTTGGCACTTTATTTGTAGGTAATGGTAAACCCAAGGTCTCTACAAAAATTTGGCTTTGTCGGAATTATTACTTTTGATCACTACTTTTATGTCTAAATTAACCAAACAGGCTTTTATGTCTAAATTAACTAAATATAAGGCATCGGTAACCTGTTTAAACATGGTTTTTTTGTCCCTAGTTAAAATAATTCGAGTCGAAGTATTTTATACAGTCCCGTCAAAAACATACATGTACCTAAAATGAGAGCCAAGTCCAATATGATGTTCACAACAAAATAAGTGAGATCTAAATGGGTGCCAAGTTCCATAGTCAGTCAAGAAATTAATTTATATCAACATAAAATATTTTAAAACAACTTAATTATAATTTCTGACCATCCGCTTTACAGGCCGGTACATATACCACCGCGCCACTGAGATCGTGATACATTCTAAGTAAGTGTTTCTCATACAAACAATTTTTTGAAAAATTGTTAAAGAAATTATAAAAAATACTACTTTCGGATTTTTCCCATGGTATGTACCCAATTACCTATCAGTAGGTATGCGAAATTTCAACTTTCTAGATCATCTGGAAGTGCGATTGCGATTTTTTGATGTTATTATCTCAACAACTTTTTAAAGTATGACAATGCAATTTGGAGCATATATTTATCTCGCTCGCCAAACTTAATATATTGGCCAAATTTAACATCTTTATGTACAATAGTTTTAAAGTTATGAGGGGGACAAAAGTGGCTCCAAATGGTTCGGGTAAATATACACATAGCGCGCTGTCAGCCTGTACCTACTTGGCTTGACACGCTGCCGCGTGTCTAAATACCTACTTAAAGATGAATTAAACTATCTACATATAGTACGTGTTCTCGGTAGGTATCATTCGTTCGTTTCTTGATATGTAAAGAATTCTTCATACGCATAGTGTTCGCGGTTAAAAGCTTTTTTGGTTCAGCTGATAGAATTTAAAGGAGGTTAGCAAGAAGTACCTACATAACGATTCGCTATTTTAAGAATGCTTGTAAGTTTTGTAGCTGTTGTACAATACGACTAAATTGTGTTAGTTTGTACCCACTTCTGAACATAAATCAATCTTGTTTTATGATCTTAACGTGTTATTAATGTCATTACGATGACGATGGCAATAAAAGTTTGTAGTTTAGACACTTGCTAATTCTGTTTGACGCATATAAAAAATTTGTGGGTATGGCTTTGTCCTTCAGAACATATGGTATTGAGCAAAGGTACTATTAATTGGATATGTAGAGACACTATTAAGACTCTGCAGTAAATTTTATGTTCATTCAAATTTTAAGTCCTCGACCAAAAATAGTGTTGTAGTTTTTCCGTTTCAGATTTGTGTTTGATTTACAAGCCGTAGTCATATCCGTTCGTGTAGGTAGAGTAGGTAACTTTAGAGGTACTTTCTTAGAGTTAGGTAGCTAAATTAAATCATCATATCATCTCACCTTAGTTATCCTTTCTGGGAAGGGAAATTAACTTAAGTTACGAATGATTAGAACAAAAACTACTATTAATTAGAATTTAACCTGAGTAGTTAAAAAGGAGGTAAATTAAAAACCAATCTGAATGACTGGTTTTAATGTATCTTGTAATTTTTAATCATTTTCCTATTAATTTAGATATTTACTTTACTTTGAGAGTAACCTACTGAGTAGAAGCATAAATCAAGATGTTCCTCTTATTTCAAGAGCGGAAGATGGAGCGCTTTCCTGCTGACCCAATAAATAAATTCTAACGTAATGGTAACACTGCACTTGGATTTTCGAGACTTCGTTCATGTCCGCTACATTATATATTTTTTCTAATTTCTGCCACTTAACATTTCTAAATTGTATTACTTACTAGCATAAAAAAAGAGAACCTCTATCTACACGAGATATATTTATTGCATTTGTCAACTAAATATTTTACTCAATGCAAATACTGACACAAACTCTTATTAAAATCCAACAACTTAAACTCTACCATATTCTTTATGTACGCATGCTATCATATTACTTACCTACTTATACCAAATTCCTAATTAAAACCGCGCCCACTCGATGTCTCATTTGTTTACAGAATGCGTTTGCTCGTGAAATTAATGTACGAGTTTTAAGGTGGTTAATGTTCTCATTTGCTGTAGTATCGTCGTTGGAAGTTTTATTGTGCGATACACAAGTCGTACAGCTGCTTGCCGAATAATCTGGTATAAATAGAGGATCGACAAACCATCAACAATACCGATTTATACCAGGCTACAATGTAGGTACATATACCTAGTTATACTGGGTGTGTCGATTCGCAAACTGTTTCATGTAAGCAATTACTATTGGGTACTTTTTATAGCTAGTTATACTTTAATTAAAAGTAAATGAAGACAAGTAGTGCAATTATATATTTTTTTTCTTAATTCTGTGATCTACCTACATGTCTGAAATTTAACAAGCTACTTACACAGGCAGGGCCACTTGCAAAGATAAATTAAAGTAACTACTTACTAAATATAACTTACTTGGAATATTATGTTATAGGGTAATCATATTAGGAACACAAAAATAGTAGGTACCTACCTACCTACCTACACTTTTGCCTACACAATAGCTGCTTAACTGATTCCCATTTCTCATTTACTTAGCAACTAAACGGTAAGTATATACCAAAGCACAGAAGCAATATACTTACCTAGTTAAGCTGCTCTCTAACCTTTGCGCCATAAATTTAATGATATATAAAATAATATAGCTAAAAGCTAAACGGCGATCTGGGTTCTGTATACAGCAGTCAGTGAATGTCCTATGATTATTTTACTACTAATTTTAAGTAGCTTCTCAAATTTAATGTGGAGTGCTAGTGGTAAAATTGCTATTTCAAACGTCTTTGAGCCTTCCATGCACCTTTAATCCTTTCGTGCACTCAATAGCCGTTCTAAATTCATCAACCTACTGCAAGTCGGACTTGTACCATTTTATTTAAAAAAAAACCGGTAAGGTGCAAGTCGGACTCGCGCACGAAGGGTTCTGAACCATTTACATATAAAAAACGACTGGAAATAACGTTTGGTGTATGGGGTAAGTAAAGGGTGTCTGGTGGCAGATTTATATTTTCAAACTTTAATAAAAAACGTTATAATGGACACAAAGTTTTATTAAAAGCATTGAACGATAGAATGGAAATGCGGATTTTATTTTTTAAAGAGTATGTCATCTAAATGTCTTCCGTCGAGTTGAACACATTGTTCAAAACGAAGCCTTGTGTTCTGCGCCACACGATGCACGCCACGCCATGCGTGGATAAGGCACACCAAACAGTTACCCTGGGGCAATGCAATGATTTTTGATGTTTCAACCGAGAATCATGTGTTCTTGGAGACCAGTAACGGCAGTTTTGCTTGATGACGTGGCCGTTTAAGTGAAAATGAGCCTCGTCTCTCCAAAAAATGGGATTTTCAGTGCAAAAATGCTCCAACATCGTTTCACATTTTTTTTGCGTTATTCATAATCACTTTCTTGCAGTTTTTGGACGATCTGAATTTTAAAAGGATGGAACTTCAGATCCTTTCTTGAAATTTCGTGAATAATCGCTCTTGGAAGTCACGAAGTGTGGCTGAATTGAAAGTCGCGGATTTTCACGTAAACTGCCTTCAGCAAGTTCAATGTTTTCGGGAGTCCTGGAAGATCGACTAGGCCCTGGCCGTGGGAAATTCATAGCCGAAGCAGTTGTGCGGAATCTCTGCACCCACGAACGAATTAAATTTACACTCGGTCCATCACTTAATCGCCGAATATCATGCTTTGAGCAGAATTGTAGACGAGCAATAACGTAAGAATCATTACTTTTAAAAAATGACTCGATAGCGATCGCGTGATGCTCACTTGACCTCTGCGACATTGTGATTGACAAATCCGCACGATCAGTTATTCCAACGGCGCCAACCTATTCCCGCACCGTTTATTACTTTTTAAAATAATCGTGTTTGAAAATATAAATCTGCCACCAGACACCCTGTATTTGTTGTTAAAGCGGCAACGGTAATAAATAATTTGTGAAAATTTAAGCTTTCTCTATCAAGGTTTATGACAGACAGACAGACAGCGGAGGCTTGGTAAAAGATCCAGTTTTTACCTTTTAGGTACTGACTGAACCCTAAAAACGGCAAAAAATAACGAAAGCGGAAGCGGTACTAAACCCTAAAAAAACGTCGTTCGAAGGCGACGGCCATGCTTCCGACACGCTTAATTAGCTATTGTGTGATACTTTATTATTATTCAATTATATCACAGACATCTTTTCCTAGTCAAAATAAACTTTTTTCAAACAAAAATTTTAAAACTAAATTTCTATTGTCATTGTCTTGAAACATCGAAGTCACGTATGTCAGCTTGTCATAATTTGAAAAGATTACCAAACTACCGGACATTTTAAAATATATCGAATATTCATTAAGGTTTGTATATTTTATTTAATAATACAAGTTGACTTCCCTTAGCTAAAAACTTCATAATTGTGAGTCTGTTCATATCTGTGAGTTTACATTTATAACTTGATTTATTTACTTAATTGTATTGTATGCAAATAATTTAAATTGTTTTAAAACTTCCTTTAAGTTGGCAGCACTCTTACCTTGTTTTGTTTTTTATTTATTTACTGAAATGTTTATTGAAAATCACTCAATTTAAGTAAAATCAACAATTTATGCTGATACTAAACCAGTATTTTTTTGATTCAGTAAAATATTTAAACATCTATATGTATAAAATCTTTCCGTCCATAAGTTTTGTTAGAAATAATGGATAATTACGTCATTGTGTCCTTTGTTGGAGAAGGGTCTTTTGGAAGAGTTTTCCAGGCCAAACACAAGGAAACCAATGCCTTAGTGGCTTTAAAAGTTATAAGAAAGGTATAAATAATGCTGGTTAATTATTTGGTCCTAAAATCTGGTTGTTAATACGTATATTTTACTAAATATGTCTGTGTGTTTGTAAATTTCAGAAGGGACGCTCACAAAAAGATTTAAAGAATTTACGGCAAGAATGCGACATTCAGAGGCATTTAAAACACCCCAACATCATAAGGATGATAGATAGTTTTGATACTGATACAGAGTTGGTAGTTGTAACTGAATATGCTGAAAAAGAACTGCATAGTATATTATCAAAAGAAGGATGTTTGATAGAAGATACAGTAAAAAAAATTACATGGGACTTGGTTTCGGCTCTTTACTACTTACACTCACATAGAGTCCTTCACAGGTAATAAACATGTGTTAATAAAGAAGCATTTTCTGTAACTTAGTTTTAAGTCGAAACACTTATCATTCTGTGTGTGAACTTGATCAAATGATATTTTTACAGGGATCTTAAGCCACAGAATGTGCTTCTTGACAGTACTGGAACAGCTAAGCTGTGTGATTTTGGTCTAGCAAGAATCATGACAAATACAACACACATACTTACATCAATCAAAGGCACACCATTGTATATGGCGCCAGAGTTGATAGATGAAAAACCATATGACCATCAGGTAATTTGAATACACACTTATTTGTTATTTTGGGATTTTCATAAAAATATTCTGTATTTTAGGTCAATCACATCAGTATGAATTTCATAGAATTAGATGATAAAAAATGAAAACTCCTACTTGTACTCAAATATTCATAATAACAACTCCACCCTCCGCAAAGTCTATATTACTTATACAGCTTCTTTATGTTTTTTTTTCTGTCCAGGCAGATTTATGGTCTCTGGGTTGTATAGTGTATGAGTTGTTTGCCGGGCAGCCTCCGTTCTGTACGATGTCCATTTGGCAACTGGTACGGATGATCAGACACAAACCCGTGCAGTGGCCAAGTTTTATCAGTACAGAGGCCAGATCATTTTTACAGGTAAGTTTTGATTATACTTGCTCTATTGGCACTGTTATAAGCTTAGTAAATAGGTAAAAGTTAAACAAAATTAAAAACACACTTTTGATTAGTTTTATTATTTGTAGGGTTTACTCCACAAAGATCCAAATGAAAGAATGAGTTGGCCAGAAATTCTGGATCATCCTTTTGTTAGAGGCCACATACTAATATTGCCCGAGGATATACAAAGTGATTCTCCATTTACTAAGCCACTGTCACAAAGTCAGCAGGAAGCTAAGCAGTTGCAGAGGGAGAAAATGGTTAACATAACTAAGTAAGTTTGAATAAAACCAGCAATGCATAAAAAGAATGGATATTTATAGTAACTTTTAGTTTTCATCTTTAGCATCAGATTATATCAAATACTAGTGGTCGCTCGCGACTCCGTTCGCGTAGAAGTCGGTTCCCCGTGGGAATGCAAAGTTTTCCCGCGGTAAAAAGTTCCCTTTATTCTTTCATACATATGTTTTTGGTATCTAGAACCGTTTTCGCAGCGCACGCAACGGAAGCCCTCAAGGATGAATAATTTCCCCCGTTTTTTTCATATTTTCCATTATTTCTTCGCTCCTAATAGTTGCAGCGTGATGTTATTAAGCCTAAAACCTGCCTCGATAAATGGTCTATTCAACACAAAAAGAATTTTTAAATTCGAACCAGTAGTTCCTGAGATTAGCGCGTTCAAACAAACAAATAAAAAAACAAACAAACTCTTCAGCTTTATAATATTAGTATAGATAATATATCCTATATCCATCATGAATAAACAAAACAGCATTTCATATTCATAAAAATCTCTCGTCTTTATTATTTTATCTTTATTATAATCATCATCTGACCTAGTGTCTCATGTTTTTTTTGTACAGAATGGCAAAAGCGGAAAGTGTGGCAGCAGCAAAAACAGAAATTCGCGAACACGACCTACGCAATGTTCGTGCAATCGCTCAAGCGGTTGAGTGTGTACCACTCTCAGATGACGACAGTGTTAGAGCTACAAGTACTTTTAGTATTAGAGACAGCCTTAGAACTGATGACGAAGACCAAGTACAACCAATCACAGCTGCCAATGTAAAACTTCTTAGACACGAGTACAAAGTTATGAACAATTCAAACCTTGTGCTGTGCAATCTGGAAAACAACATGGCCCAGCTAATAGTGACAAACAAAAAGCAAACTGAAGCGAACGTCAAAAAGATGGACAAAATATTGGAAGAAAAACAAGAGAAAAGCACAGACGAAAAACATAAGAAACGCGGCTCGAAAGATGACGTCGCTGAAGCCAAAGCTAAAATCAAATCTGTTGATACAGCTTCACATAGTTTAGAATCGCCTAAAAGTCCAACGAAATGTAGTAGTGACGTTAGTTCAGCACTCAGTAAAAGTGTTCCACCTTCCTACAAACAAAAACTGTTACAATTTTCTAGAGATAAACTTAGATTTGGTAGTGGAGGAAACCGACTTACAAGAAGTATAAAGAGGTCCTTCAATTTTAATCGAAGTTGGGATAAAAACAAATCGGAAAACCAGAGAAGAACCAGCGAGCCTGCGATCGAAGTGACAAAAGATTTAGATTCTGGTGACATTGAAAAATACAGCAAAGAAGAAAGAGATGAAGATGTTGAGAAAAGCGAAATTATTGAAGAGACTTCGGACGATAAAGATATTGCCAATAACGATATTGTTCTGCGGCCAGAAGAGAAACATGAAAGTACGTTTTATTAATTGTTTACTGCTATTATACTTTGCTAGTTTAATATGTTGAAAGTAGTTGCATGAAACAAAGTATAAAGTTCTTATGTTTTATATGTTAAACATATTTTTGTGACATTTTCAGTGAAACAGCCTACATCTATTGAATTAGAGGAGTGGGAAGCTTTTATTAACTCCAACATCAGTGAAGTTATGGATGGCGATATTGAATCACTAACCCAGTTGAATATGGTAAGAATTCCTACGTTGTATATCTATATGCCGTTTTATAATAATGCTCGTACAATCGAGTAGGTAAATTCTATAATAGTTTTATAACGAATCTGAATATTTAATTTTGAGCAATTTTTTACGGTTCGATTTCCTAACATAGAAACGGGTTTAAAGTCTATTCACGTCAAAACTGATGGGTATCAATGAGTCGTCGAGAAACTAAGGCACTCTACACTGTGCGCTCTACACCTTTGATGCCTTTGCAATTATCATAATTCTGGATTGTGTGGCTAATTTGATACATCTGTCAATAACTATACACTACAGTGTGTGTCAATAATTATAACAAGGTATTATGTGCAGGTGAGTATGGTGGTGAGCGTGGTGGGCGGCGGCGGCGCGCGCGTGTGTAGCGCCGTGTCCGCGCTGCTGGCCGCGCCCGCGCTGTCCGCGCCCTCGCACCCGCTGCTCACCATACACGATGTAAGTATACCACACACCCCCCTACTATGTTACCCACAGCCACACGATGTAAGTATACCACACACCCCCCTACTATGTTACCCACAGCCACACGATGTAAGTATACCACACACCCCCCTACTATGTTACCTACAGCCACACGATGTTAGTATACCACACCCCCCCCCTACTATGTTACTTACAGCCACACGATGTAAGTATACCACACACCCTCCTACTATGTTACCTACAGCCACACGATGTAAGTATACCACACACCCTCCTACTATGTTACCTACAGCCACACGATGTGAGTATACCACACACCACCCTACTATGTTACCTACAGCCACACGATGTATGTATACCACACACCCCCCTACTATGTTACCTACAGGCACACGATGTGAGTATACCACACACCCCTCTACTATGTTACCTACAGCCACACGATGTTAGTATACCACACCCCCCCTACTATGTTACTTACAGGCACACGATGTAAGTATACCACACACCCCCCTACTATGTTACCTACAGCCACACGATGTGAGTATACCACACACCCTCCTACTATGTTACCTACAGGCACACGATGTAAGTATATCACACACCCCCCTGCTATGTTACCCACAGCCACACGATATAAGTATACCACACACCCTCCTACTATGTTACCTACAGTCACACGATGTAAGTATACCACACACCCTTCTACTATGTTACCTACAGCCACACGAAATAAGTATACCACACACCCCCCTACTATGTCACCTACAGCCACACGATGTAAGTATACCACACACCCTCCTACTATGTTACCCACAGCCACACGAAGTAAGTATACCACACACCCCCCTACTATGTTACCTACAGCCACACGGTGTAAGTATACCACACACCCTCCTACTATGTTACCTACAGGCACACGATGTATGTATACCACACACCCCCCTACTATGTTACCTACAGCCACACGATGTAAGTATATCACACACCCTACAGGCACGTTACTTGTAATCAAATTACAACAAAGCAAAAGCAAACCGACGAGAACGGTCAAAATAATTGAAAAGTCCGGAAATGCTAGGCAGCGCCACCTGTTGGCTACAGCTGCTACTCATCCACTAGTTTTATGCGCATTAATTTTCCAAGTGTAGTTTTCGTTTCATGTAAGATCGTATCTATTGAATAAGATAATTGATTGCTAGCCAGTTACCAAATTTAAACATAGTTTTAATGAAATAAATTCGTTAGTTAAAGTTCTTCACTATTTTGCATTTTACCATATTGTGTTGAATGATAACAAGGTGGCGCTACGAGCATTAAACATATGATTTCCGTGTCTAAATGAAAGCTACAACAAACTAATCGAGCTAAATTTGTTATTTGTTTCAGGTTTACCTTGAAGCTAAAGTGGTATATCACTTTGTTGGTGCTATCAATACATTGAAACAAAACATCAATGAAACTGACGAGGACAAGTAAGTAAAAAGTCTGTCTGGCTCTGATAGGTATTACACGCATCGTAAATTGAAAATACCCATACTCTGTTTATGTGCTGGCTTCAAAGTACTTTTTTCGTTCAAAACCTACCCTTTACTTGACAACATGTTGGTGTCATAAGAGAATGCTTGCTTACCGTTTTGTTTTGTATATTGGTATGATATTCCTGGTGATTGCAAATTATTATTTTTTATTAGTATACCCAACATATTTAAATGCTACAATGATTAGACTAGCAGATATTAAGTAAAATTACATCGATGCGAAACTTAATTTAGCATGTCATGATAAAATGGGCTTAATTGTTTTAAGTGAGAGATGCCCTTAAACTTTACATGCCAGATATTTCTATTATTTTTATTAGTCACCGTATATGTTGATACCGTAGTACGATGCGGTTATTCGATTTACGTAATTTCTTCGCCGTTTTAAATATTTTATCATAATTTTTAATTCTTCCCTGACTAGTCATACTATTTTTTTTCTACCTTTCCTTTTATTTCTGTATTATATTAAATTGAATGTCGCCTGCAGGCTGAGTGCCATATCCCGCATGTTGGAGGTGTGTGCGTGGGTGTGTGTGCGCTCGTGTCGTGGTGTGCGTCAGTTCGCTTCGTCTGTGTGCGTGAACCAGGCTCATGACACGTTCACTTCCCTACTCGCTTCCTGTAAGTATATGTTTCATATGTTTTTCATATGGTTAAAAATGTACAATCGAATAGTGTAAATAAAGTTTCGTTCATAAGCTTTGCTTGTTGATTTGAAAATTTAAAAGTGTCTACCTCATTTTATATATAAGTATATTATTATAGAGGGTATATTATATTAATTTCAATTTTAAACCATGTTCAAAAAAAACTTCAAAACGTAGTTCAAAATTATCAATTTGGGTCATAGATTTCGCCAAAGTTCGCCTAAATTTTCAACTCCGATTATTGGAACTCCGAAAATGTTCTTCCTAAAATTTTCCATCCTAACAATTACAATTCCTAATTACCTATTATGTATGTGCGTTATTATTATTAAACTGTGCCGTACGAAGACAGCATAGCCCTGCTGGATGCGCACTTCATCCCGAAACGTGCCGGGTTTAGTGACAGGAGTGTGTTGTACTCCGCCGCGCAACAACAAGCTGAGCTCACTGTGCGTTCAGCAACATTGAAGAAGCACCAACCACGCGACCGCTGCATCGTGGACGTGGCACCAGCGCCGGAGCGACAGAAGCTGTTTGCCCAGAACTCGGCGGAGCTATCGCAAAGGCCGTGGCGGGCTGGACGCTGGCTGCCGCCGTCTGCTTCAACACTGTTGGCAACACTTAGTTTTTGGACGCAAATTACGTTCTCGCCTTGATTTATTGAATAATAGACCACCGGCCTCATCTGCACTCTTATCTGATTTGGTACAACGTAAACAGTGTTCGCAGATTAAATATCATGGAGGTCGAAATAGGAAATCCTACCTACACTATATGTGTAGGTATGAAGGTTTCATACAAACCATTTTTAAACAACAATAAATACAGCTGGAACGTAGGAGAGATTTTAAACGTTTAGGCCACGTGTTATACTTAGTAAAGGACTTAAAGACATCTGCGACAGTAAAAAAACATAAAAACCAATTAGCACTCTATCGAGGTACTATGTTTGTCACTAACATGCCCTGGGATGGCGATGTGGAAAGCGACATATTGAGGAGCGGCAATGTGGACTGTGACCGCGAAACCAGTGCAGAGGCCGACCAGCGACGCAGAAGTCTTGTCGCCGGCAGCGGAGGAGCAGACGGCGGCACCCAACGTCCAGCCCGCCGCGGCACCGACACCACCGCCGCACCCGACACCCGCCGCTCGACGCGCCGCCGCACCCTACCTGCAGTTAATTATCGACGTTTCTTCTAACTTTAATATAATTAGTTAAACCTAAGTACAAATTAGATGTATTTAATAGTTGTAAGCTATGGGGGAGGGATGTTGTGTCGATTACAAATCGTTAGTAAGGGGTTATCATTTTCGGGTAAACAACTTTAGACGAGCCAATATGGACCCTAGATTGACGGTAGTGAAGCCTTTTGTATGGATCGATGACTTTTCGGACCCAAAAAACTCGGACACCTTGGTAAATTATAATATTAAAATTGAAAAACCACAATTTTGTCAAGGTGTCCGAGTTTTTTGTGTCCGAAAAGTCATCGACCCTTTTGTATTTTGCTATGTATATTTATCAACTTATGTTTTAAATTACTAACTTAAATTGTTAAACAAACAAATATTTAATACCAAATTAATGATTACTATGATCGATGCACTTAATAAAGAAGATGATTCACGTATATTAATAATTTAATGATCTGCAAAATTGCTACTTGTTTTCTGAAGGCGCCTTTTTTGTATAGAGTTTTGTTTCGATACCCAATCGTATTATTAAGTAACTAAGAGTAGATTTTATTTGTATAAAAAATAAATTAAATAACCTTTGGTCAATTTTTGATTTACAAATTATGCAACGCACCTGCACAATGAAAACTACTAACTTTTGAAGTAAGCATTATGCAATAACGATTTAAATAAAAGCGGTCTTATTTATCAACGCTATCAATTATATTAAAAAGCGTCTAGGGGCAGCCCCTGGAAGTTACTTTACTGGACATCCTTGATTATATAAATATCTCGGTATATTTCTATTTATAACAATAGATTTAGTATTCCATCTGTCCATTCTCAGGTACCTACATCGCTCGATGATATCATTTTGCATTTAAAGTAAGGTTGGGCGTCCGTGCCACTACTGGTATATAACACTTAATTATTACTAATAAATCAACACGGATTTGCAGTTGTTTAGAATTAATAATAGCAACGCTGAATGCTAAGTACAGGGGTCAATCGCCTTTTGAATATTCTAAACGCTTACAATTAGTGTAGGTAGAGCCATTGGCGTTTAATAATCTGTTTTATTTTATGGGCAATTAAAGTTATGTTACATGTGTTTTATGTTTTGTTCGTAATGTCAACTGCAGTTTGTAAAAGGAAGACTACAAGCAAATATCGAATACTTTATATACAAATGAATATCGTGTATGAGAGGGATTTGAGAAATAATCTTAATCTTAAACTTAGGTAATGTTTTATTTAAAAGAAAAATAATTAAAACAATGTATTTAATTACAGATGCCAAGGCTCCTCGAATAGCTTTAAGTATAATCTCATTACTCATCACAATACTGCAAGATCTGCCTGAAAACGCTGACGTCGTGGAAAAAATACTCTTCGACGATGAAAAGTTTAATTTCCTCGTCCTTTTAGACCAACCGAGTGACGCTCTTAGAATGAGAGTTTGTATACTTACCAGTTTGCTATGCACATTTTCGTGTACGGCGTTTTCAGTTTTCATGGAGAATAGATGGAGTAAAAAAGAATGTGATAGGTTAGAAGCTTTACACACGCATTGTAATGTAACCCTGAACAGGGCGGCACGGTTAGCGACCAAAGAACTGAGCAATATGCCGTTTTATGTAAGCTAAAATGTGAAGAAAATATGGTTCTAAATGTTATATTCCGTCTCTAGTTTTTCTCAATTAAGATTTTATTGTTAGTGATATTTTTATCTTTACTGTTTGAGCGCTATCTTGTGCTTGAAATCTGTATTGAATTTTTATCCATTATGAATTTTTTATACTACTTTACTATAAATTTTTATATTAGACTGATAAGAGAATCAATTTTAATATTCTAAATAAAACGGTGCCATACATTTTTCCTTATACCTATCTTTCATTTCTCACACGTTTAATATACACTCCCTGTTTCCTAGGTTGTAAAGTTTACTTTTACTGATATTTATTACTCATTTAAGTTTCGTTTCGACGTAATTTACTAAGGTAAGATACAGGCAAATGTTCGGTCCGATACTGAATAAATTTTCGGAGTTAGGTAACCGGTCACCAAACCCTGCAGTTTGCATTGATTTCCGGTCTAGTTGGTTACTCTGAGTGGTCATAAAACTACATTACATTATGATCCTTCCTCTAAAGTCAATGAACTGCACGATTCAGTGAATGCAACACCAAAGTTTCAAAATCCGATTGAATATATTAAAGGCTGCAGTTGCGTCAAGATCAATGACTTATGTAACGAGTTTTGGATATTTGCTAAGTATTGGATAGTGAAACATTGATCATTAGTTGATATGATATTTTATACAGCTTCTTGATTTTTTATTTTGGAAAGGAATATATCTTTTAAAGTAAAAATTGTTGGGATGTTTATATAATATCGTCCGTGTTTCAATAATAAACTATTTTTCGCATCGTTGCTTCATTTTGCATTTAAAAATAAAGTTGCTATCCGAAAAAGGATTTTGAATTTGAATGCGTACAAATAAATTGTTAATTGAAATATCTGTCGTAAGTTGTTTCTTACTAGATGCAAAGCAATGTGCTCTGATATGATATTGCAATGGCACCTGCAATTTGGACAGACAATATTTTTTAAGTTTTTTTTATTATCAGCACAGTAAAGTCGTGGTAAGTATAAGAGGTACTTATTATTTACTGAAGTGTTGGTGAGCTAGTCACTGTAACCACACATGTCATATGCGCGTGCGCTGAGCAATCATCTTGAAACCACAACAACGTAAACCCTAGTTTACATGTAACCGATATTGCCAGCGTGTAGGTACAACTTATAGGTGATACATAGGTTTTGTTCACGTTTTCGACAAATTCTACAAATTATGCGTATTAAAATTTTTGAATCACCTGAAGAGATGCAAGATTACACTAGAACCTGCCATGGGTTTCATGAAGACGTCAATTGCTGAAAATATTTTATTCAAATTTTTATTGAATACGAGGGTCAAACTGAAAGTTCTTAGAAAATCAAAAACTAAGCATTCTAGCAAGTTATTAGTTTTATTATAACTTTTCAAAATAGCGTCCATTTACATCAATACATCGCTGCATTCGATGGAACCATGGATGGAACCAACCATGAGAAAAGCACCTTGCCCACTCGGCCTTAGGGGTCTCTTCGACGGCGTTTTGAAACGCAGCCACTGCTTCTTCGGCGTCTATAAAATGTTTTCCTCGAAGTTTTTCTTTTATTTTCGGAAATAAATAAAAATCGCAGGGTGCGAGGTCGGGGCTATACGGCGGGTGACCCAGTAACTCCACGTCTGAGGTCGCCAAATAGTCGATCGTTTGCCTGGCGGTGTGCGACGAGGCATTGTCGTGATGAAGGAGGATCCTGCTGCGAGGTCGTTTCTCTCGAACTTTTTTCAAGACAAGTGGCAAACAGTTGTTAGTGTACCACTCTGCATTAACCGTTTTCTGATCCTCTAAGACAACTGTCGCGTAATGACCTGTCTTTCCGAAGAACGAGGCCACCATTTTTTTTCCAACACCTCTCTTCACTTTAGTTGGCAACTCTTCGGAAGGAAACACCCACTGAGCAGACTGTCTTTTGGTTTCCGGATCATAACAGTAAATCCAGCTTTCGTCACCCGTTAGTATGTCGAACACAGCATTTGAGTCACCTCCGTTAAATTTTTGGATCATTTCTCGGCACCAATCAACACGGCGGAGTTTTTGAGCCTCGGTCAAATTATGCGGTATCCAGCGGGCACAAAGCTTCCTGACCGCTAAATGTTCATGGAGGATTTTGTGCACTTGACTCATACCTATGCCTAGACTTGTCCGAATCTGCTGATAGGTCACTCTTTTGTCAGTCTCTATCATACGCCGCACAACACTGATATTATCTTCAGTCGTCGCTGTAGAAGGCCGTCCCTCACGCAAATCATCGGTGAGATTAGTTCGACCACGTTTGAATTCATTAAACCAGTTGTAAACTGTGGCACGAGATGGGGCTTCATCGTGAAAAGCCAATCGAAGTCTATCATAACTTTCTTGTTGACTTATATGACATCGAAAGTCAAAAAAAATTGCACGAAAATTTTCTCGGCTTAAATTCATTCTGACGTGCAATTTTCAATTTGCCGCCAAATCGTAAAACAAATGAAAAATGAATGAAATGTATACTCAATATTATTGCTAAAGAGTTCTATTTTCAAAATTTAAACTTATTTTTTTAATATAATGCTTTTAAGTTGCCAGTTCTAAAAACTTTCAGTTTGGCCCTCGTAAATTTGAAATACAAAAATATGGTTATTTAGTCTTCTCCAGAAGTTATCGATAGTGCGGCTACACCTAGTTTTAGCCAGTTAGAAATGTTTGTAATATGGAAAACTGTAAAAAAAATATTATGCCTATGTATATAAAAACTGGCTTGAATCATGAGTCGACGGAGTCCCGCGCGGGACTCCTTTTTCTGGGTGGTATCAAAAAAGAAACCTAACTAACCTAACCTATTGATGTTTCTAACCGGCTAAAACTAGGTGTAACCGCACTTCAGGTATTAGCCGTAACATATATATCGATATAACTTCTCTGCAGCCATGGGAACCTACGGTATGTATCCTGAGTATACGTAAATACGTGGTAAGTTTTCTTTTAAATTAGAAGTACGTATCTGATTTGAAGTATCCGCTCACATATTGAAAACAACGTAAATTCACTGACATACAGGTAACTAAAAGTAAAGCTTTAATTTAGGTGTGACAGACTTTCAAGCTCTATTCCAATCATACTCAAGTTGTCACATTCGTGAGTGTTAGGGTGGGCCACCGGAACAAGACTTTTTACTACGAGTATGTTTGGCCTCAAATATTACCCAAGTGCCTATCTAATATTTATTTTGAAAGCTAACTAAATCGTGTGTTTTCTAAGCCTACACAAAAACTTCATGCATCATGTCACTGACATGCATCGAATTTATTAATTATCTAAGCTTTCTTGCGTCTAACAAGTTAAACTTAGGTTAAGCAGCTAGCGTTATAAGCTTTGCAGGTTACCCTTTAGGTAGGCAACTAGGTACATAAAATCCACCTATAAAGATAAAAAAGTATTGAGTCATTGCGGGTTTTTACAGTCGCTTTGTAAACTATTGTAGGTAATATCCATCATAGATAGTTATGTGGTTATTGCTCTTTTAGCCTAGGTTACATAAGGAGGTGATCGCCCGGCCTCGGCCGCTTGTTAGATGGTTCACAGCCAAACATGCACACTAAAGTCATACATAAATGCATTTTATTTACTTTATCTGTTATAATGATTATGGATATACGATAAGGTTTTACTTAATTATGCAGCATGATGAATGACCTAATGCAAACATAAAATGATACTTGTAAGTTTCTTTTTTATTGTCAAAGCTGGCCAGTTCTTTTGCGTGAACTCTTGCTATAAGTAAGGATTCCTACGTTAGTTAGTTTGTGAGGTTGGTCCTGTAGAGTGAAATAAAAAAATAACGGAAAAATAATTGCAAGGGTTTTTAAGGATTTAATAGGTTTATTTGCAGTTAGGACCGCCTTTACTAATATTACTTTCCTATACCGTTCCTTCCTATTTTCTGTTTTAGTTTCTTTTCACCTTGAACTTTTTTGTTTTTTTTATTATTATTTAGTTATTGATTATATAATAGGTAGTAAATTCGCTAAGTAGTGTAAGCCAACTAAAAAGTTTAAAGATGTATAGGTACCTAGGTACGTAACTACACTGAGTCACCTACCTGTGTAATAGGTTTAATTCAATTCTTTACATCAATATCGATGATAAGCTTGTAATATTTGAAATATTTATAACCAAGAGGAATATTACAAGGGTCACCAATGACGTAAAAGAAAACAATAATTTGGTTCATCTAACTAAGATCAATAAAATATGGGACACATCTATCAAGAGTTTAGCAATACGTGTAGCGTGATGTTTTTGTTTAAGATATCAATGTAATATACCTACTAACGATTGTTAAAAATTACGAAATTTATTTAAAATTAGAAATAAATAGTTTGTAAATAGATTTTTATATGAGTTTTCAATGTGGAACATACTTTGTATTTACAAACATACCTTTAGTTTTTGAGCAATCTTAAATTGTACTGAATGTCATTTTACAAATACTATACAATAATGTACTGAAATGCTGACATTTGTTACCTTGTAAACTCTAGATCAAAATTGACGTCATATTATTTAAATGGTTTTAATTAAGTATACCAATAAATTCCACTATATGGGCATCGAACTATAGACGACTCTCGCACACATCTAAAGGATCTGCAGTATTATTCCGCAGTGATAAAACACTAGTTTAACCTAAATTCCCTGTGCACCCGCAGTTAGTTTTTTTCCGCATTAAGCCTGTGTTTTTCCCCTTTTTGTTTAGATTAAAAATGTTATACATTTATTTGCATTTAATTTAAACTTACAGAGACCTAATAAAGACTGCAGGTTGTTTTTCCAATTCCTAAAATGACAACAAATTACATAAAAAATAAAACTTTTCTTACTTGCCAGTACTTTTTAGTAATTGTCCCCCGTACCGAGTACAGTATTCCGTCCGCTAACAAATCCGCATCGAAACATTCGAACTTATCAACGCCGATCACGTAGGTAGCTGCGCCGGCGCACAGTTCATTACCCTCTCGCCTCACTGTACCATTAGGTCACGAGTAATTTTGACAACAGCGCAGAATTATCTAATCGGTACACGGAGCGGGTGAATGAACTCACAAACGCCTGCCCAAATACTGCCTGATGAAAGTGAACTCGAATACAGTCAACAACATACGAACACTCGGTTACTACCCACCAATTTGCCTGGTCTAAATTTCTCTATTACCAAATATGCATGCTAAGGACCAATTGATGTCAGTTTCGAATATTAACCTCTGATTTGTCGATTGAGTTGTTTTCCTTTTTTAGCGTCATCATCAGGCCTAGATTGGTGACGATTATGGAGTTTAGAGCAAACGACTTCAACGCGTTAGCTGGAAATCTGCTTTGTAATTAAAAAAGAGATATATCGCTGAATAGGCTTCAATACTGCAGAAATTGCGGATGTTTTACCTGCATTGCAGGTTTTGTTGGCAGTAGGTAGGTGTGAACCAATTTTATTTTACGATCGGTTTTATCAAAATGAAGCGATTTATTTTATTTTCTCGTTAATTATAAAATGTTGCATTTAAAAGATAAGTATTACTTTGGGTTACAATATTTATTGTTTTTTTTTATTATTGTAAGCTAGTATGTAATTATTGTTTTTTTTGTAAGTAGATGAAAACATAGGAAATCGAATTTAAGCACCTGTACCAATCTTTATTTTCCAGCTAATGTTGGAAATCACCTAGTTAGAAACTCGGGGATTCCCTTTAATAACTCGCGGTTGGTGAATTATGTTTTCAGTAGGAATGGAACTTTTGTAAAATATCGTAAGGTATTAATTTAAGCAAAAAAACTCTGGACTTAACATTTAAAATTAATCTTTTTTTTTTACCTACAAGCACCTTTCCTACTTTATTGTACATATTCATGTTAAAAGTTCATTCGTGTAATTCCTAGATAAATATGTCAAATTCCGAATGTTACATAGGAATATTTTGTAAAATGATCGATCACTTTTTGTAAATATTTTGAATAATACGTCCGTCAGAACTGGAATATTAATAATAAATATTCCTTGATAGTGCACGGATGATAAAAAACTAGGACGCTCGATAAAAATGTTGGGTAAGGTTTTTTATTATTTTTCAATTTTGCATCTTAAATAAGCGGCGCTTAGGTTCAGATTGGTTAGACTTTTAAAAGTAAAGAAAGGACTGTAGAAAGCAGTCAATTATTGAGTGTTATACAATAATAAGAAAGTTGTCATTTTACTGGTTTTTATATTCTTATAGCCGGTGGCATCGTAAGATTGTCATCTGGTTAGATGATATTACTTAAAATTCTATTACAAAAATATTTATACCTACGTCATTGTTTTAAATCCAAGATTTCGCCAGATTAAGGTAAATGATTTATTTACGCTGCATATCTTATTAAGCTACTTATATAACAGTGAGGGCAATGACCGATAGATTAATTACACTACTGTAGTAAAAATTTCTAGCGCGTCATTTGCCTCTGTATACGTTAAAATATTCGGTATTGTTCCAAATTGGGTTTTGTTTTGTGAATATTAAGGTTTATATTTGAGTGTAGGTAAGTGTGTAGTGTGGTAAATCACGTTGGTAAACGTCAATCAAGGCAACGAACGTCCTTGCGCGTGCGTTCACCCCGGAACATGCCGCTAGTGCTTACCACAGATGTATCGATACCGAGAAAACATTTACGATAAAAGATAAATCTACTTAGTCACCTAATTTACCTGTTTGTCATAGTATTTTGATATTGTGTCGTGACACGTGGATGTATGACGAAAAAACTTTAACATGATAAAATTTTATTTATTGCAATCTTGTTCTAATAAATCTACCTAATTATATAGGTAAATGAATAGACATTTTTAAATTATTAATTATAGATTTTCTGTATTGCAATCTGATTTATTTACGATACGAAACAAAAATACAAATTACTATAAAACCTTTAAAACACAAATTCCGGAACCCAATTATCCCGTGCTTGTTTTATCGATTTGACGAATTGCTTAATTGCCATCAACTGCGCTTTCGATAGATCGATATCGCAACTCTTCAGCGAGGTCATTGACCCGTACTTTATCCAGTCGGATCATGCTTGGTTTACGTAAGTCCTTGGTACGAGTGATGACCTTCGCGGTCAACGAACTCCACTCAGTTGATGGCTTCGTTACCCAGTTTTAGATCGCGTACACTCGCGAAGAAAAGTGAATCCATAATTAGATAAAGGTACTATCAAATACCAGTTTAAAGGTAGGTTAGACGACGTGGGAAGGCAGTTATTATGTTGTAGTATGGAAATCTGAAGCGATTAGCCTTCTACTATGAATTTATGTCGATATCTTTTATCGACACCTGATTAATCCGTATGATAAAATAATAGGCAAGAATGTTTAAGCACCTCGTAAGTTTTTGTTTGGTGAATAAATATATATTTTATTAAGTTATACGCAAATCGTTACCCTACAAAAAATTGATATAAGATAACTAAACCAACAATTATTACAAGTTAATTAATGAACTACGATTTAATAGTGTAGTAAAGTAAATAAATAATAATAGTAGTAAAGTAAATATTTTGATGAATTAATTAGGTACCTGCGATTATTAAATTGCGACGTTTCAAATGTATTTGTACCTAAGTATAAAGTATATTGGGTTATCTTATCTATAACTTTAAAGGTTTAAGGTTTTATTTAAATTAAATTTTAGATTAGTATATGTGACGTCACATATAAGCCGTACCTACCTACTCTATTCTCACGATGATTCCCATTAATTATCACAATATAATTGATAAATCATTTATTACCAATTTTCTCTTAATTTCAATGTAATTTTACAAGCAATATAGTAGGTTAAGGTTTTTATTATAATACTTTTGTGTCTTTAAAAAATTGGCAGGAACTTAATTACCCCATTATGTAAAATTCTTTGCTAAGATTCTCGGTAGGTAAAAAAATAAATTTTACAGTCATTCATTATTCCATTATGTTACATAATACTCTAAAACCTTTTTAAACATTTTATAAATGCTACGTTATATTACCATAAGAGCTCAAAACATTTCGATGACGTAAAATAAATACACATGATCAAAGAGGGTAGTTTTGAAATATTGGTTCGTTGCTTTGTAGCGCTTATTCAATTGTTTCGCGGGCGCAGAATCGTAAATAAATAAAAATAAAATAAGTCCAGTAAATTATAATAATCAATTGACATTCATTTAGCAAGTTACTCATAACATATGGAAAATATAATTGACTACCTTCTGTGAATATAAATAAATCTTATAAAAATGTTGATTGATGGTCTGACGTTTGATTTCTCATGGATAACCCACAAGCACGTGAGGATAAGTCTTGTGGGGGCTTGTGTTACTGCTGCTGTGGTCAGCATAGGAGTGCATTTAAATAACTTAAGGCAATTACCTCCAGGTGAGTGTTTGTTCATCTTGCAAAGATTTTACCAAGTTTTATTTGCTTACCGCAGCTTCTTTCTGCTACTTGCCAATGCCATTACTTTGTAGGCAAAATGATAAGGATAAAAAATAAAGTAACTATTTAAATTGGTTTAAGCCATGTTTCTATTGCGTGTTATATCGATTGCGTTTTATATATTACGTTTTTCTTTACTAAATAGCTCTCGGCTTTACGGCCGTTAAAATACGTAAAACACTCCCTGTTAATAGCTTTCTATTGGTGAAGTAAATTTTCTAATGTTACTCTCAAAGTTTGAGGTTTCATAGTTTTTAATACAACTTCTTCAGGACCATGGGGCCTGCCGATCATAGGCTGTCTGCCTCGCATGAGTCGCGGCGCGCCCCACTCCTGGTACATGCAGCTCTGTGCCCAGTATGGGGAGCTCGTCTCGCTGAGGCTGGGCAGAAATCTGGTGGTCTGCATCGGGTCAGCTAGGCTGCTGAAGGATATATTCACCAGATACGACTCTACGGGACGGCCGCATACGCCGTTGAATAACTTGCTCGGTGGGAGGGGTGAGTGGGTTAATTAATATGAATTACAAGGTAGGAATAGCTTTGATAACGCATTGTTTGCGTTTCGTATGTTTTGTGTTTTTGTTTTGGTATAGAATCTATTACTTTTTACAAATAATAATTAAATTATATGTCCAATATATGTATATCTAAATTTATTTCTATTTACTTAGAACTACTAAGATAAAGGTAAGATCATATAAATGGGATAGTAAACATATATCATTTTTCGCTTAGGTATATAGCTTTCTTCTAGTAACGTGAAACAAGTGTTCAATAGTTTAAGCGTTTATAAATTTAAGCATTGATTTAATACATTTTACAAAATATAATATACAAACATCTAGGGGTGGTGCTGAGTGAGGGAATTATATGGAGACGTCACCGACAGTTTCTGCTGGACAAATTCCGAGCACTTGGCGTCAGGAACCGAAACTTCGAGCAATTTATTCTAGTAAGTAAATCTATGGAGTAGGCAAGTCATAAAAAAAAACAAACTATGTTGTGTCAGAATAAAAGTAAATCATTTATGGTTTATTTTGAAAAAGATGAGAACTATGTATAAGTGAATAGTTACTTAAATATCTCTTTTCGCTCTCATTGCACTTACACGGAAATTGTTCCAGAAATGACCACCTGTTCAGGCTTTTGCATGCAGTAACTTTTATTTCTTAAAAAAATCACTTAAAAAAAAATCGAATTAGAGGTAATGACGCATTTTTGACAAAGTTGGATGTTAGAATAAAACATGACAATATTCTCTTAATCTGCTACGGTAAAATGTAGTTGGTGGTGTGGAAAATCAGTATAAAAGACATTTACCAAGAAAAGTCCTACAAGTATTAAACTAGAAGAGGCAATCAAATCGAGGCTCTTCCGTTCTTCCTTCCTTATCACGTATCTAATATATTTGCAATAACCTTGTAAATGCTTATTAATAATGCAAATACCACCTCCCAGCAGGAAAAGGACATGATAGACTATGAAGCTATAAAAGTATACCTACAAATAAATAATGTAAGTACTATGTTTTCATTATTTTCAGCTTGAAGTCGAAGAACTAAAATCTAACTTGGTGAGTAAGAAAGGGCAACCCGTAGACCCTTCAGTAGTCCTAGGGAGACACATTCATAACATCATCACCCAACTGATGATGAGCTTCAGATTTGAGGAGAATGACCCAGATTTCATCACCTTTAACGAGAAAGTCACCAGGGGCATGCAGCTGTATGGATCTATACATATTGGTGAACATCTGCCGTGGTATTTGGTAAGTCACAAAAGTATCATATAAATAAAAAAGAATGGATTTATACCTACTAGCATTTGACAGGTGCAATTTAAAACTGCTACGAGTAAAAGCAATTGAATTAAGTGTTTGTTATCAGATAATTTTAACCTAATTGTAAATTTTTAATCAATTGAGCTTGATTGTTTATATTAATGGAGCAATATTTGTGTAGATGCATGACCCATGTCCCTAACGCGGTTTTTCCTACCATTCCTGTTAGTCGTACTTACTATCCGTCAAAAACCATGACTCGTGTCCCTACCGCGCGGTAGGTCTAACAGGCATGGTCTAAAAGTATGACTCGTAGCCCAACCGTGTTACTTTTTTTTTATTCATATTTACAAAGTTTAGTAAGAATTTAATTGAACATTCAAACTAATTTGTGATTTAAAAATAAAAACATTTTAATTGATATCATAAAATGACGAAAACTGCACAAACAGTAATCAATTAAAATAGAATGTTCACTTTTAACAATATTTTGTTATAGAGCCTGCCTGGGAAAAAGCAAGTATTAAGAGAAATACAAAAAAATCTTGACGACATTAGTAAGTTCCACTTGAAACACATTCGGAAACGTATTGACAAACGACTAGCGTCGCCGCAACACCAACCTGTTGATCTGCTGGACTTCTTTTTGGATGAATTAGAGAATGATGAATCCACACTGTATGTTGGGGTCGATTCAGGTAACATAATCTTATCTTAGGTGGGTCTAATTTGAAATTCAGTTTTTAGTGCATGGTGCAAAGGGCATTGAACCAAGCTTCAAATAAGTGTTTTTTTCCATTAAAGCCTTCTTTGAACATCGTTTTCCATGGCTTAAAACCACGTTAAAACTACTATTACTATTTGTTTTAACGTGATACAGCTATTGATACTTTGATGATTTTTACGGTTCCGTACCCAAAGGGTAAAACGGGACCCTAACTTAGCCTCTTACTAGTTAGTCTATCTGTCTGTCTCCAGGCTGTATCTCATAAACCGTGATAGCTAGAAAGCTGAAATTTTCGCAAATGATGTATTTCCGTTGCCGCTATAACAATAAATACTAAAAAATTATAAAATATATATTAAGGGGGGTCCCAATACAATAAACGTGTTTTTGCGTAAATAAAAGAGGGACTCTCATATAACAATTTTTAAGCAATATTTGCTCAATCTTTATAAACAGGTGGAAAATGATAGTACGGAACCCTTCGTGCGCGAGTCCGACTCGCACTTGGTTTCCCATGAATAAGGGGCTAAAAATATTCAATCATAGTACTACTCCATTCTAAAATATACTCTTTTCCATTTTATAGTTATTTAAGAGTCAATTTACATATCAGCAGACTTTGACAAACAACAGGTGGCTATCCAAACCTGTTGTGACAGACGAATTATTGAATTCCTAGAATTGATTTTTTCATTTTTACGACGCTGTAACCAGTTGTCTAACTTTGGCTGTTGACCGTCAATGATATTAAAGGACATCGTTTTTTAATACGGTCACCGATATGGACAATGACCTATTTATGACAACTGATTCACCTTTGGAATCCGATTAAGCATTTATTGAGACGTGATTCCATGAAAATTGACTATAAATTATGTAAAATTTACATAATAGTTGGGTGGCAAGTGGCAAGGCGTCAATAGAATGGTTATTGGATTCTTTGATCTTCGTTTTACATGTCTCAACTTGTATGTGTATACTATACTCGTGAGAAATTATTCATCTTTTTTCTCATTGAAAGTTCCTGATGTATCAGATTAAAAACTTGTTTGTTATAGTAAAACAGATAGTACAAGTAATGAACGACCTCTTCTCTGCTGGTATGGAGACGTCGCGTTCTGCTGTTTTGTGGACTGTCGTGATGATGATGAGGGAGCGAAGAGTGGCCGCTCGAGTGCGGGAGGAGCTGGCGAAGGTGGTGGCGCCTGGAGACACCGTGACCTTGGACCATAGGTCGCAGCTGGCCTACGTCGAAGCCGTGGTCTACGAGACTTTGCGTCGGGTTCCTATAGTACCTTTGGGAACTACACATGTTAACTATAGGTTGGCTTTCTTTTGTTTTAGAAATTAATTAAGTAGTTCTTAGTAATAAAAACTAATATCCTAAGTCTGTTTATGAGCCTCATGATTAGCAATAATTTTACCCCCGTTCAGCGGGGTGATTCCGTAAAATTTGAGTGAAATAAACTACTATCAAAAAACGTCAAATTTCCATTATTGTATGGGAAAATGTACATTTTGACGCTTATTCTCATAGCAATCCATGACAGAAAGAGGGTTTTCATTCGTCAGAATCTTCTTAATAGATTGCATTATTTGATGACCCTGACTATTGATTGTAAGATTACAATATACCACCACTACCAGCATTTGCACGACCAAAGGTCTTATTTGGGTTGGTAGCCTATAACTACCGATTATGACCAATATCTTAAAAAGAAATCTAAAGGTAGGCACAATGTCCTAGTAGAGCTTATTATTTTATTCATTGCAGAAACTGGAAAGCCTTTGGCTTCAGCATACCAGTAAAGACCCAACTGGTGCCACTATTAAACAGGATTCTCATGGATCCTGAAGCTTTCCCAAGACCTTACCAGTTCCGGCCAGAACGTTTCCTTAAAAACGGGAAAGTCGTCCTTCCAGAGAATTTCATGCCTTTTGGAGTAGGCCGAAGAATTTGCATCGGAGACCATCTGGCTAAGATGGAGATCTTCCTCTTCTTTGCTAACTTGATGAACAGCTTCCAATTCCATATGCCAGAAGGACACAGTATCCCGGAACTGGATGACGGCGTCTTAGGTTCCACTAACGCGCCGAAATCTTTTAGAGTTATCTTTGAGAAAATTAAGACCTAAATATTAATAAGAATATGACAAAGATGTTCTCATCTGCCTTAACATTTTATTTTACTATTTATTATATTTATTTATCTTAATTTAATTTAATAATTGACCGAATGTAAATAAAATTTATTAATAATAATTTGTAACAAAAAAGTTTTTATTGTTAGCCCTTTTCAATCTAAAATAGCCCTTACAATAGACATCAACGCGATTCTATTGAACTTCTTCTGCCAAAAATTCTAAGGGCTTTTTTACATATTCAAATTAATTCGATTCTAAAGTCCTAACCCTATATTTTTACGTAATAAAACCCTGAATAGCTTATGTCATTGATAAAGACTAGTCGACCCTTTTATGATGCTGGCCTTCAGATTAGAATGCAGGGAAGGGATATTCATTGGAAGTTATGTTTGACCTCATATGACAAGTTCAAGGCCTTAAGGTACGTTTTCATTGACACTAATCTATTTATCATATTTATTAAAAGCTAATGCGGAATGATTTGTTGGTTTTGACACTTAGTTTAGCGAATTAGAATTAAGTTTTATTTTCCATTTTAATACCTACTCATTTTTTTATATACCTAACACGGTTAAAGCGTTTTTTAATCAAATTATTACACACTAGTGGCCGCCCGCGACTCCGTTCGCGTGGAAGTCGGTTTCCCGTGGGAATGAGATGTTTTCCCGCGGTAAAAAGTACCCTATGTGTTATTCTGATGTATATATAGGTTATATTACTGCAAAGTTTCATCCAAATCCATCCAGCAGTTTTTACGTGAAAGAGTAACAAACATCCATCCATACATCTATACTCACAAACTTTCACATTTATAATATTAGTAGGATAAAATCTATTAGCAAAAAAAAACTGAACTACCCATAATTTATTAATAAATTCAACCATGCTTACCAATAGCGTTCTCAATCAAACATTCGTAAATCACTACGTTCGTCTTGTAACCTTGCCTTAACTTTTACACGTGTTGTCCGCCATAATGGCTGTGTTCAAGGTCGCGGGGAACCGGCGCCCGCGCATACGCGCAGCCCTCGTCGGGAGAACGATCAATGGAGTTACGCAATCATGGAGAAGGGATTGCCTTTTTTAGAGCTATTTTTGGAGGGTGACAATAAATAATTGATGGTGTAGGGAAGTTTTTGCTGATGTATATAAAATTAAATATTGTTATAGTTAGTAAAGTTGGTATTTTGTTGTAAATAGGTAGTAGATAAAAAGACGATGTTTATAGCTATAGCACAGCGGTTTTGAATCCCGTGATAAAATTATAACGTGTATCGTACGTAAAAACTATTCAGTAAATTTTTTAATAATTCAAACTTCTATGTGAAATGTACCAAAATAAGTTACCATACATTAAGAAGCTGGGTCCAAGTTCGGTGTTGCAATTCGCAAAATACCATGTAACCTTGCTAATAAACATTTATTTTATTACATTTAGAAATTTATTGGTCTGACGTAGCAACACACCGTCACCTAACCGCAATATACATATTCAATAAAAAAATAGACCGAGGTTTGCATATTTTATCTTAGTTTAGGATGTAATTTTGATTCCGTACAAGCCCTGAAATTAGGGTACTTCTCATTTGGCATATTTATTAGGCATTTATTGATAAAAATAAACATATATTTATTTCAAAACACATTTGTCTTTCCCAACAGAATATACGACTTAGGGTCACTTTTTTATTTATATTGTAGCAATTTTAGATTACTCTACAATTCATTTAAGTAAAAGTATTTCAGTTGATATATCTAAGATAGTAACGACCCTTTTTATAACTGCGTACTACAAACATTTCTAAAATATTGTCGCGAACAGGCAGAAGTGGTGAAATTACGTAAATTCGCATTGAAATATAGTCACTGACCTTACGCACTTTGTTTCGTAACTTACCTACACATGAAAAAAACTTGTTTTACGGAGATTACTAGCCCGTCTTTGTAACTACGATGTATATAATCTATACTACTGACATATAGGTTTTTTATTATTAAAATAAGTTTGGCCACAAAGCTGCTACGCTGAAATGGGCCTTAACTGGGCTGGGCATGTCGAATTTCTAACGAGTTTTTGGCAAAAGTAGCAACTGAAGCCCGAAGCAGTGGGATGATACGGGCTAATATAATAATAAAAATAAGGTTGGTACCTACCTAAGTGAAGGTTTACTAAAATTGGGGCTATAAGCCTTAATTATTTTTTCTTTAGCTTTATTTTATTATTTACTAGTGACCCGCCAACTCTTCGCAATGGTGTAATTTTCGCCGACTTGTTCACAAAACATTGAATTTTAGCTTAAAAAAACTTTTTCAAATATAAACTAAAATAACAAAACAAACGTATTATAAGAACTTCTTTGATATCGTTATGAAAACTTGAATACTTTTTATTGCGTAGAAAATTTATATTTATAACAGTTACTATAGGCTTTAATTTCTCTGCTTCAAGTTTTCATCAAATTTTTATGACTTACTTCGCAATCTTTTAAAGGTTTCGGACATCATTAATATTCCTAAAGGGTCTTCATATGTCGGCAACACTAACCGATGTTGCATTAGACCATCCCGGGTTTTGTACAGCGACACCTACTACATAAAAATTAACGGAATCTTTTAGATTAAACACTTTACGACCCATGGAAAGTTTTAAAATTCCGTTACTGTAACTACAAGGTTACTGGAGCTGAACATTACCAAGAATTGAACTCACTAATTATTGCATGAATTGCTAAAATTCCCAAACTCTTTCTTGCTTATTTTACACTATTGAACAGTAAGTAAAAACTAAAGTTGTTACTCCAAAATCCCTATTTTTCCTGACCGGTTTTTCTTCATTGTTGAAAACTTAGTTAAAAACGGATGTCTCGCAGAATCTTGTGTATCATATGACGTAACAGCTTGCTGTCTTGTGCCGCAGTGAGAAACAGGTCACACGTGCTACCTAGGTCTAGGTAACCAGGTAAGCCCTGAAACGGGTCGCACAGACGTTATGTATACGCCATTGACCTCATTGTGATCTGTGTACATAAACAACGATCAAACAGCCTGCTGAAGGGTAGGTTATCGTGTGGGCGTAGTGTTTACAGTGAATTGAAATAGATAAACAAATGAAGAAGTTAATTGGGATTGGTTGTGTAAGTGAATATTTGAAGGAAGTTCTTTTTGTTGGTTTCAGAAAGTGGAGAAATATTTTTTCATCTCAATATTTAAACAGAGATCTTTGATACAACATTATTTTTCCCATCTGCATTAGTATGTTTATAAGGTTTTAAGTTCTAATGTTAAAAAATACGTTCGTAGCGCAACAACTTGAGTTGGCTTACATCAACATTTTTAATTACAAATGTTTATTTGTAGAAATATCCACGATAACATATTTTATGTAAACAACCACCAAATAATCTACTAGTTACGTTTTAAACCTATTAAATACCTATCTATGTGACGCGATGTAACGTAATATTTACTTTGAAGATAACCGGGGGAAAGTCCAGTTTGTGACGCACCTTTCCTACTAGAATACCCGCGACGTAATATCAAGTCATAATAAAGATAAATATATCGCTTTACATTTAATTTAGAGGCCTGTTTTATTTTTATCCTTATTTACATTGCGTTGCTTTCGTTAAACAAAGCGTTTAAATAAACAAATTATTAAAGGATGTATTTCTAGTTTATGAAACATTAAGATTGATGGTAATTGGATTTTATATGTTAATAGGTTACAAATAGAGCGTTACTTTCGTATACTCAGAATCACTAAAATCTAATTAATAATTGCAACAAAATCATAATCGAAAAAAGAAAAATAGACATGTGCCTGAAAAAATATAATTTTTCCATGGATATCTTATTTTTGTTTCGATTGTTTTTATCTTCTTAAGTTATTTAACTGGAATGTACTCGCTTCATTTCTAAGTTATGAAAACCGACTTAAAACTTAAAACCGTGAATCCAAGGGAACTTGACAATACACGGGGTGTAAAAACTAAAACATTGCTGGAGGGGTACTAGTTGCCTTTAATTAAAGCAAAAAAAATATTATTAAAAAAAATATATATTTTTAAGTTAATGTACCAAATTGCATTATACTATCAGATTTTGCGTAGATTACTAATTAAATAGTGTTTTAATTTATTTTGCAATGAAAATAATCGCAACAGTTGATGTGTTAGCGATGATTTCAAGCGGCGAATATTACTTTTCAATCCTTAATAACTTTTTTAAATTGAGTTTTCTGGGTATACTGTTAGTGAATTTTGTTACTATTGAGACTCTAAAATACATGGTTTCAGGCTTCGAAAGTGGTCTTGTTACACCCGTTATACCAAGATGTTATGTATTTAAAATCCCCGACCCAAAAAGTAGCTGTTATGTCAGTAGTAGATACCTAACAACGTAACCATGAGCTAGTTGCCTGTCCGAAATACGAAATAAACAAATGAAATATCCGGTAGTTTGTTTAGATAATAATTTTGTTTCGAGATTATAACAAACACTGGTTCCAATTCGGATGCGGCACTTAAAATCAAGGTTGGGTTCAAAGCATAGACTAGAACTGTAAACAATCCGACGGCTGTAAATTTGGATTCCAGTCACATCTAAATCTAGTTTTTTAAATATCTAAGTAAATTTAAATCTGGAATTGTCTATTTAATAGTATCTATATTAGATTAGTATCTATATAAAAAATATCAGTATTTTCAAGCTAGATTATATACACCAAAATATGTGCATCGTTTTTAAAAGTCAGGCTTTTAGTAAATGAGAAAAAAACACGAAAAACTTTATCAAGAATTTATTTTCGTACTTTAATTCGTAACCTCTTCTTTAACTTCAAAAAGGCCAAGTTTTTAATAACATGTTTGATAAAAAACAATATCAGTTTATTAAACAGCTGTTCCACTGCTACCTTAATGTATAAGAATGCAGTATTTTAATCTGCCTGAAGGTTCTGCTTATTTTAAAGTCCCGCTGCCCATGACCTAAAAGATCTGGCAAACCAAAATATTAACTAAAATAACAGCTTTGGATTACATAATTTTTGTAATATCAGACGTTATCTATATAAGATATGAGATGTAAATATAGGAATATGTATATGTTGACCGTGAAATCTTGAACATTGTAAGGCACAATGCCAAGTAAGTACGTCTGGCATAGAAACGAATATAAAACCTTATTGATAACAACTCGACAATGAAATTAATTTATGAGCCATTAGTGTGATGTTAGTAATTTATGTGATTTAGATGCATATGCGACGTCACAAGGATAATAAGCGAGCCTTGAACTTAGGCTAATGTCAGCGGCGTCTATCGGCGCATGCGCTCTGTTATGTAATAGCTTCATAGCAATTGTATCATGAGATGCATCTTTAGTTTATATTTTTTGCTTTACGAAACTTAAAAGAAAAAGTACATCTTTTTACTATGACAAAATTCCTAAACTTTTTATATTTTCGACTTATAATTCGTAGCTTGATTATAGGTATATTTTCTCGCTTCTTGTCTCTTGATAAGACATTTATTATCTCTTCCAGTAAATAACTAGATATAGATTCTTGTCCCAGCATCTGTTTTATTTATAGGCGAGCGACCTTGCATCTAGTAACTACTATGCTTCCTGCATTGAAGACGATAATTCTAATTCGAGTAACCTATCTACTTTGTAGTTGAATCCTACACAAGGTGAATGCAAACCAAGCGTGGGTGAACTTAGCAAAAGCAACATTACGATACAATTACTCATTCTGAGTTCCTTATACAATATTTTATGATTTATGGTAGTTGATCAGTAATTGAGAGGCTGTTATTTAATAACAAGCATAAAATGTTTATGGTGTTTTTCATGTTAGGTAGGGACATCAAAGGTAAACAAAAGCTGATGTAATAGTAAATGATAATAAATCGTAGGTAATACGTAATACCAGTAGTTTATCGTCTTGTTTTTATCCAAAGTTTCCGAAAACGACAAGCTTATACGTTTCCGAATTGTTTTACGTAGTATTGTGTTATCTTGAAAGTTTTTGTCCAAAACATTTGTTATCTACCAGTTTGACACGTAATACTTTTACTGTAGTTTCTTTAATTGGTGTGGTAATTTGACGGTAAACATTTGATAAGGAGAAGTTAAATAATGAATGAAAATGTTTTCGTTTTAACTTAAGTAATAAAAACAAGATAAATATGACCGAAGTATTATGTCAACATAGTAGTTTTTTTGTATTCGAATTAATTCGTATAGAATAAGGGCGGGTTGTATCACAACTACTTAACGTGTCTGTAAACGTTAAAAATGGCGTTAACCAACTGTCAAGCTAGAAAACGGGTTGTTTTTGACGTACAATATCAACAACGCTTTGTATTTGACGTATGTTAAACATCTGATGTAAACGTCAAAAAGTTACGTACGTTAATACGTTAACCAACTGTTTGATACAAACCGCCCTAAGACAATTTTAGTAGGTGATATAGCATAAAAATAGGTTGCCATATTGGCTGCCCCTTTAAGAAGAGCATTTTATTTAATTGCGTTAACTAATACATTAACTTAACCTTAAAAAGGTAACCGTTAGTAAGTAAAAAGCGCGGCAGGATTTGATAATTGAGAAAATCAATGATCTGAGAGACATACTGTCTGGATAGTTATTTCAAGACTGATTACGGCTGATTTTTCAATTGTCAGATAAATTCTATTCAACTGATAAGTAGTATGAAAACTGCAAGGAAAATTGCTCATCGTTACTTTCTTTGTTTCAGTTAAAAGTTGGAACTAAAATTAAATATCTGCCCGATATAACTTGATATATTGAATGACGCGTCATGAGTGACGAAAGCTTTTACTCTCTGTAGGTAGTTGCAACAAGTTTAGCTGCGGTCAGGTCAAGGTCATGTACGAGCGCTTTGCAAAAAGCAGTTTGAGGACATTTTTGAATACCCTCCGCATGATTTCAATAAATCGTCAAGTTTTTTTTGACGTATTATCACCGTTTGTATATCGTGAAATCAAAGACGATGTTGATTTGTTACGGCTATGTTTGTAGGTTTGTCAGGTAAGAACTATATGTCGTATATTGAGAATTGAGAATGTAGGAGTGAATATAACACTAATGAGCCCGCACTACTTAATGTAACTTCTTAGATTTACGCGATCATTGTTACTTGAAATTAAACTCAATTAAAATTAAACAGATTTAATTTCCGACGGCACTATTTGTTTATAGTGTTTATGAGTATGTATGTGTGTGCGTTTGTTACACGAAAAAACTGCAGAACGGATTTGGATAAATCTTTAGTAGGTATAGAGCTAATGTATCACCTGAAAGAACGCATGGAGTATCTATTTCTTACAGAGTTTAAGTACGCCGATCGAGCGGGAAACAGTATGAGAAATTAATGCTTATTAAAAAATATCTTTGGCATTTATGTGAAGGTATAAAACAGTTAATTTAAAAAGTAAGGGAAGAATAACTTATTCGTAAACATCTTTACCATACTGACTCATCAAAGAATTCTGGGAAAAAAATACTATCGAGACTTACTCGAATGGAAATAATCTTCGCGTTGTTTTTTCTTTTTTTTCTTATTAAGTATTCCGTTCTAGAACGTATATGTATTAGTAAAAAATATTCATAAGGTTTGTACATTTGACTTTGTGTTTGACACGCGTTATTCATGCAAAATATAAGTTTTTATTCATACAGATTTGCTCTTGTATGACCTTACTAATATTAATGACAAAGTCCAGGACATAACTTTAGTCGTGTAGGTATAATTTGGTAACTTTATGATATTGTTTCGATATTCTTTTTTTTTATGTGTTGCAAATTTCAAAGCAATAAAGATGTTGTATTCATTGAAAGAATTTCGTAGTAACAAAAAAAATAATGATGCATTTATTTAAAAAAATCTACTTCAAGTTCTCCATTCAGATATTTGTGGTTACTTGTAATGCTATTTTTTTAATTAGTCATTAAAAATATGCGAACTGATAAATAGACATTTAGCTGTTTTCACAGCTTAAGTGATGAAAATAAAAAAAAGAAACGATTGTCTGAAGTTGCCCACCACCGCTTTAGATCAGCTGACGAAGCCAAATTGAAATCTACGTACTTAAATTTTATCAACATCAAATAACTTAAACAATATTAATTCCGCTTTAGAATTAAAATATAAACTAGAAACTACCTACTCCAGGAAGCAAATGTAATACATAAGATTTCCATGATTTATATAATTTGCGAAATAAAGTTTAGCTTTGTTCGAAAGGCAAATTTACTAATCTTTATAGGTTAATTTATAAGTCACTATAAGGATTGAATATTTCTTCCTTCTTTTGTTGGAGCAATGTTACACCAAATGCTACGAGGATTCGTAGCAGTCTTTCGATTCTTTGGGTTTTTTTTATTACTCAAGTAAATATAAACTAATCAACAAATATAATCATTAATTACTCCTTACTCAAATCATTAGTTATAAAAGTTATGAAACCGTGACTATTTTAACGATTTAAAACTAAATAATCAGAAGGTCTGAACTTAAAATATGATTAAACATACAACTTCTAATGAATCCAGTGTTAATAACGACCTTGGATAAGATTTATTACGTAGCAAGATGTCATTGGTTCCGCATTTTTTAATTTGTTTACTTCACATTGCCGGGTTCAAGAAACGGCCATGAACGTTCTACATCTAATGTGGCAGGTGTCATTAATGTAAAAAAACAAGTGTTATTCAATACTTATTGTTGTTTGTCAGTTAGTTATTGTCTGTTTGTACTGACGTACCTATACAGCGTGTCCCAAAAGGTTACGTAGCTGGGAAGTGGGGTGGTAGGGATGGTCACAAGGGTCACCAGAAAAATAATAAAAAAAATCCCCTCTGGATATTTCAATAAAAAAAAAACCATTTTTTAAAAAACTAAAAATTTTACACCTTGTTACCCTATTTTGCTTACTGTACCTACAGATATTGCTGTATTTGAAAAAAAATACCTGTTATGTAATCGTCAATAACCCTTTATCAAATTAAAATAAAAAAAACTATACATATCTAACCAAGTTTTAAAGAAAATTAAGTTCTTGTCCAGTCAAGGACTTAGTAATTACGACTTCACTCAACTTCCTCCAAGCATACTGAAAAAAAAACGTACTACGCATCTCCGGCGAGTAAGTTAAAAAAATAGGTAATTTTATTGCAATTCCAAAATGGTATAACACTTATTTGAAAAATTCATACTAGGACATTTAAAAATATTTTTCGGGAACAATACTCCTGCAAAAATAAAAATATCAAAAAACAATAGTCTCAAATTCGTACGCAAATACATTTTTAAATGTCTGTTCTGTTGCTTTGATGTTACTGCCCGGTATAATTCTCAAGATTGGAGTACAGACATACCTCAAACATTCGAATAAGGCTAGATTAAGTTTTTCCATATTCTAGGGAAAATAATCTTTACTGCATTTACTCAAGTAAACGAAAGATGTAGGTAAAGGATCAAGCTTCACCTTGTCTGGTGTGTACAAAAGCAAAGGTTGATAGATTTGATTAGCTTATCTAACTGGTCTCTTACCTAAAAGTTTTCAACAACTTTTTTCAAATTTCAACTTTCAGCTCATCCCTAAAATAGTTTTGGTAATATTCATCATAATTTCAGTATAGGCCATAGACATCTATTACCCTGTAGGTATAGTCTAAGACTAGGTAAGCTGGGATAGCAAATAAAAATAAATCCTATTTCCATACAAAAAAAGTTCGGTTAGTTAGTTTCAAAATGACCACAGCTTACTCGACATTACAGTTGCGATTTTAAATGAAACTCGAAAGAAAACAAAATTATAATTTATGATTTTAATAAAATGCTCGAAATGTCTACCACCAACATAAATACATGCCCTGCGTCGTTTTAAAAATGATCATTATAAATGAACTCAAGTCAACTAAGTCCTTGATGGGTTTTTCATAAACTTTTTTATTTTTTATTAAACGAGCAAACGAGCATGCGAGGCACCTGATGGTAAGTGATCACCGCCGCCCATAACTACCCGCAACACTGTGGGTGTTGGGGGTGTGTTGCTAACCTTTAAGGTGGGAATACACTCTCGACTTGAAGAGCCCCATGCTGTAGGTAGCCAGGAATACCGCTGCAGGAAGTTCATTCCACATCTGCGTTGTGCGCGGCAAAAAAATCCGCGTGACACGCACGGTGGTACGCACAAATGATGCGCAGATCCTCCATATGTTTACAACTTACGCGTTGATCTAGCCTAGACTGTACTTGAATGTTTGAAGTATGTTTGTACTCCAATCTTGAGAATTATACCGGGCAGTAACATCAAAGCAACAGAACAGACATTTAAAAATGTATTTGCGTACGAATTTGAGACTATTGTTTTTTGATATTTTTATTTTTGCAGGAGTATTGTTCCCGAAAAATATTTTTAAATGTCCTAGTATGAATTTTTCAAATAAGTGTTATACCATTTTGGAATTGCAATAAAATTACCTATTTTTTTAACTTACTCGCCGGAGATGCGTAGTACGTTTTTTTTTCAGTATGCTTGGAGGAAGTTGAGTGAAGTCGTAATTACTAAGTCCTTGACTGGACAAGAACTTAATTTTCTTTAAAACTTGGTTAGATATGTATAGTTTTTTTTATTTTAATTTGATAAAGGGTTATTGACGATTACATAACAGGTTTTTTTTTTTCAAATACAGCAATATCTGTAGGTACAGTAAGCAAAATAGGGTAACAAGGTGTAAAATTTTTAGTTTTTTAAAAAATGTATTTTTTTTATTGAAATATCCAGAGGGGATTTTTTTTATTATTTTTCTGGTGACCCTTGTGACCACCCCTACCACCCCCCTTCCCAGCTACGTAACCTTTTGGGACACCCTGTATATTATACCATAACGTAATACATAACGCTATGGGCATAAGAATATTCCAACCCTCTCTGTAACTTTTGGTTATGTTTAATGGTCAATAAGAATAAATCGGAACAATAAGATCAATAAAATAACTCTAAACGTGTACTTATTTATTATGAATTCTTCAATTGTAACTTTTAAAGTTGATGCAATCATTACTTGAAATTAAACTCATTATAACGGATCATTAGGCGTTAAAATAAGTTTAATTCAAGTAATGATTTAATTTTCAGTAAAATATAAAAATTTCAATCTTTTTCACAGTTCTTTAAATACCACGATCATGAATTTGAACCGGCCAGTCTTGAATAAATAAACGGTTACTTCCTACACACGATATAATCTGGGGCTTTGTAAATGACTTATCAATTCGTTAGCGGTAGAAATAAACATATACAGCGTGTCCCAAAAGGTTACGTAGCTGGGAAGGGGGGTGGTAGGGATGGTCACAAGGGTCACCAGAAAAATAATAAAAAAATTCCCCTCTGGATATTTCAATAAAAAAAAAACATTTTTTAAAAATTTAAAAATTTTACACCTTGTTACCCTATTTTGCGTACTGTACCTACAGATATTGCTGTATTTGAAAAAAAAAACCTGTTATGTAATCGTCAATAACCCTTTATCAAATTGAAATAAAAAAAACAATACATATCTAACCAAGTTTTAAAGAAAATTAAGTTCTTGTCCAGTCAAGGACTTAGTAATTACGACTTCACTCAACTTCCTCCAAGCATACTGAAAAAAAACGTACTACGCATCTCCGGCGAGTAAGTTAAAAAAATAGGTATTTTTATTGCAATTCCAAAATGGTATAACACTTATTTGAAAAATTCATACTAGGACATTTAAAAATATTTTTCGGGAACAATACTCCTGCAAAAATAAAATATCGAAAAACAATAGTCTCAAATTCGTACACAAATACATTTTTAAATGTCTGTTCTGTTGCTTTGATGTTACTGCCCGGTATGATTCTCAAGATTGGAGTACAGACATACCTCAAACATTCGAATAAGGCTAGATTAAGTTTTACCATATTCCAGGGAAAATAATCTTTACTGCATTTACTCAAGTAAACGAAAGATGTTGGTAAAGGATCAAGCTTCACCTTGTCTGGTCTGTACAAAAGCAAAGGATGATAGATTTGATTAGCATATCTAACTGGTCTCTTACCTAAAAGTGGCTTATTAACTAATACTTTCAGCTCATCCCTAAAATAGTTTTGGTAATATTCATCATAATTTCAGTATAGGCCATAGACATCTATTACCCTGTAGGTACAGTCTAAGACTAGGTTAACAAATAAAAATAAATCCTATTTCCATACAAAAAAAGTTCGGTTAGTTAGTTTCAAAACGGCCACAGCTTACTCGATATTACAGTTGCGATTTTAAATGAAACTCGAAAGAAGTTTCATTGATTCTATTACCGACCTAAAGATGTAGTTTGATTCTATTACCGTTTTTTCTGATTCTATTACCGACCCCTAAGAATTGCCCCTTCATCTAAACGAAAAATACAAAAAATGCAGTTAAAAGTATATTAAGACATTATTACAGTTTTGAAATCAACATCTTAATATTGCAATCCTCCTAATATTATAAACGTGAAAGTTTGTGATTATGTATGGATGTGTGGATGTATGTGAGTATGTGAGGATACTTTTTCACGTTACAACTACTGGACGGGATGAAACTTAACAGTAATATAGGTTATACATTAACGGCCGAAACCAATATTCTACTAACCTTTGACGCCTTGTTATTTGTGTAACTATGGTAACTATTATCCATGTTTTTGCGTCTCAATAAACTATGGTAGATAGCTGTTGATATGGAAATGACAGTAACACGTCACTAAAAACAAAACTAGCAGTTTCCCATTACCAAGGTTTTACCTATAGTAGAATATTGGTTTCGGCCGTAGAATAACACATAGGGTACTTTTTACCGCGGGAAAACTTCTCATTCCCACAGGAAACCGACTTCCACGCCAACGAAGTCGTGGGCGGCCACTAGTCGTACATAATATAATTCCTTGCTGCCCTTTCGGACGAAAACCTGTTTTTCTTTGGGACATAAAAAGAATCCCGACTCATAGCAATTAAAAATCGGCTTGTAGGCTAATTCAATTCGCCTTAAAATGTTAGGATGCCTAGACATAGCCTTAAGAAACAGCTGGAACACCATCATTGAAAGGATAAGAGCGCTCCAAGTTTTCCACCAATTTTGCAACTGTTTCTAACAGTTGGTCTTTTGTTACAGGAAAACCTGACTTTCCGACATAGAAAATCCAGTCCAAAAGTCTTTTTTCTTCGTCCTTCGTTGAACAATATTGTTTTCCACAATGTTCATTTGTGTATTTATTATTTGTCTTGTCACGGTAGTTTTTCTCGGTATGTCATAGGTCTTCAAGCTTGGTATATCCTGCTAAGCTAAGCTTTTAGTAGAGCAGAGGTATACCTACTGCTTGCGCCTATGCAAGCAGTATACCTCTGGTTACATGTTTCTATAAAAATGGTACTTGTTATTTCTTTTCAGCTGTGAGTCGGTAATAGAATCAAATATGAAAATTACAAACTTCTAATAACGCCATGGATCGTTAATAGAGTCAAGTTATGAAATTTTGATCCTATTACCGCCCTTCATTAAGATATGATTTTATGCCATAAAAACCAATAAAAATGATTAAATTCAATGTAACTTCGAAAACGAATATATGTATTATCGTTGTTATGGGATAGCAAGCAGATAAATCAACTTTAAGTTTGTTGTTTACCTTAAGTAATATTTAGGTGTGCTTACGAGGCTGGAGGCGCGACAATATGGAAATTGCGTCGGTATCGAGCGGCACTCACTCAATAACAAATTATTGCTAAAACTGGCTATTTTAGACAAGACAAATTTACTCTGTTTGTTGACTAACTAATCTACCTATCTAATTTTTAAGTTAAAATTTTTATAGAATCTATATTAAGTCTAATATGACAATGAGAGTACAAATTTTAGTAGGTCGTTAATAGGAGCATTTACGTTACTCCAATCTTGAGAATTATACCGGGCAGTAACATCAAAGCAACAGAATAGACATTTAAAAATGTATTTGCGTACGAATTTGAGACTATTGTTTTTTAATATTTTAATTTTTGCAGGAGTATTGTTCCCGAAAAATATTTTTAAATGTCCTAGTATGAATTTTTCAAATAAGTGTTATACCATTTTGGAATTGCAATAAAATTACCTATTTTTTTAACTTACTCGCCGGAGATGCGTAGTACGTTTTTTTTTCAGTACGCTTGGAGGAAATTGAGTGAAATCGTAATTACTAAGTCCTTGTCTGGACAAGAACTTAATTTTCTTTAAAACTTGGTTAGATATGTATAGTTTTTTTTTTCAATTTGATAAAGGGTTATTGACGATTACATAACAGGTTTTTTTTTTCAAATACAGCAATATCTGTAGGTACAGTAAGCAAAATAGGGTAACAAGGTGTAAAATTTTTAGTTTTTTAAAAAATGTATTTTATTTATTGAAATATCCAGAGGGGAATTTTTTTATTATTTTTCTGGTGACCCTTGTGACCACCCCTACCACCCTCCTTCCCAGCTACGTAACCTTTTGGGACACCCTGTATATCCACTAAAGCCTACCTATGTATGATAAAATATAGATAAACTACATAAATAATGTAACTGGACTTATACATTTACGATCTATTATACATTTCTCAGGGCAGAATTAAATAATTTACTTAATAAGATTTGTGTGTTGCTATATTTTTTCATTTATTTTTGACTTACATGTTAACGCTGAACGTATTTAAAAAAGGGAGCCTTTAGAGTTGATTTTACATGCGCTTTTATCGAAGCGGCACCATTCGATCCTTTTAAAACATATTGGCTTTACGGATCGGATCACATGAATAGTTCAAAATATGAGAACAGAAATGCAAATAAACTAAAAAATCTAAACGTTAATATGTATAAAACTATGATAAAAAAAGTTAGTTAGGGACTTTACCATTCACAACTAGTAAACAGATTAAACAAATGAAGTTTGTTCTGTAAAACTATTTTATTATCAATCGAACCTTGAATTTGAACTTGGATTTGAACTGATATTTGTAAACAACTTTTTTGCTTTAGTTGCGGTATTTTCCTGTTTACTAACCTATCTTTTAATAGGCTACTAACCTGATAAAAACTATCTATATTTTTTTCCTGGGAATAAATATTTTATGCAGACATAAATTATTGTATTTTGTTATAGTTTTTCTATACAAAAGACGCCATCTTGTAGTTAACCTTGAACCTGGCGGTGCGTCGCGGAGCTATTAGAATCAATTGCAAATGGTCAACTACAGGAGGCATTTATCAATTAGTACTGAACGATTATTAATGACTAGGAACTCTACAATATTGCACACTACTGCCCCAAGATACGGTATCAAACATAGCTTGGCTTTAGATTTATCGTATGCAATTTCGGTTCCGTAAACTGATGGACCTAGGCGGAAGGCTTTTTCTATAAAGAACAAGTCACCTTAAATGTCGTAGAAAGTATCTTCGTAAAATCTAACAAATATACTATGCTTCAATATGCATCTCAGTTAATATGAGATACTTACCTTATATTGTTGACGTTAAAATATATTATTTGTTTAATTATGTAGGTACGTACGGCCGAATTTACTTAAATAATAAGTATCTGATTTCGTTAATCTAATACCGCAGAATAGGTTATAATTCCTTTCATCGGATTGCATACTTGTTCAAAGTTGCATAAACAATAGATTATAATATTAAAGGCATTACCGAAAGGTTGCTCGGGTAAATAACAAAGTTCAACGAACTATGAATTATTTAGCTTATGCTAATGATATAAAACGCTGTAATACAATTACTTAAGCATTAACGTGTCAATAAACTAATAGTAAACAGCATTTTGTAAGTGATTTGAGTAATGTAAACAACTGCAGAGTTGCGATTGACGGCGGTGTTTGATACCGAACACCTGTCAACGAATCGTGCGCCGCAGGGTTAACGAATTGTGTATCAAGCGCATTCAGGAAAAACTATGTACTTATTACGTTAACGAAACACACCAATTCAATGCAGATAAAAAATAGGTTAGTATAGTTTACTAAGGAAATTTTTCTTATTTGGCTGAAAGACTTAAAAATATTGCTACCGGCAATTTTTACTTAGTTTTAACAGTGCAACAATAACTTATGCCATTAAATTATTGCTCACTAATTCGTAGGTAAATTAATAATATTATTAGCAACATATTTTTGAAGGTGCCCTCTATTCTTAATTGCAAATAATTAACAGATTAAATTAAGAACAAAACACAGAGATGACTAATCAATCATTAAACAAAGGTTAACCTATTTTGTTTCCTAGGTAGCAATTGTTGGTCACATGATTATTCTACACTATCCTACTAATATTATAAATGTGAAAGTTTGCGAGGATGTATGGATGTTTGTTACTCTTTATACTGGACGGATTTGGATGAAACTTTGCGGTAATATAGGTTATACATCAGAATAACACATAGGGTACTTTTTACCGCGGAAAAACTTCTCATTCCCACGGGAAACCGACTTCCACGCGAACGGAGTCGCGGGCGGCCACTAGTAATATATAAATTTAATATATAAATATAATAATTCTACACTTATAATATACAAGCGACCCGCTCACGCTTCGCAATGGTGTAATTTTGGCCGACTTTACAAAATATTGAATTTTGGCTAACTTAAAAAAATCTTTTCTAATTGTTCTTTATTTACAAATTGAAATGAATAAATTCCCTAAAAGATGGCGAAAACCGCATTCAAATCCGTTGTGTGGTTTAGGAGGAGTTAGCAGCCAAACATACCAACAGACACAAATAGCGACTTGGATTTATACTATGTAATGATAAAGCAAAAAGAAATATTTGAGACTCTTTTGGTTTTTAATAAATACTAAGAATCCAAATCTCTAAGCTAGATTCAAATACTTTTCCACCGATAGCTACGGTTTCGGTGGCCGAGAAGAAATATAAAATTAAAATTCGCGATTAAATTATTTTTAGCCGCGTGTGCTTGTAAATAGATCGATTAACCTAAAAATCGTGAACCACATATTATGACAAAATCACATCAACAAAAAGTATACCAACGCATAAACATACCTTTTTCTTATTAGGTATATATATAGGTAGATGGTATATAGCTACAATACAGTAACCCATATTATGTCGAAATAATAATACTCTATGGTACACAGATTGTTAAGCAATTTATTGATTAGTTCAAACTACTTCAAACCTTACTTCTAATATATAAATCAGCATTAAAAGATTAAACGAAAATATTACTTTACATAATTTGCTTAAGATTTTTTTGTTAGTTAACCGATACGTGAACTATTTTCCGGAAGTAATTTTTATCAAATTTAATACAATACCCAAGTAGATAAGTTGTTAAATGCCAATCAATAAGGTAGGTACTCAATAGCTGCGTGCCAGGTAATTGGTTGCAAGACTCACAGGTTGTTGAACTCGTAGGGTTTTCCCTAAACACCCATAGTACAAATAATTGGGCAAATGAACTACAATTAAGTTAACTATCAAGGATAAGGTTTGAAGATTTTTGCAACGCACAATGTTTGGACAAACTAGGTTATCAAGTGACCTACGAAATGCGTAGTTTGACGAGCACCAGTGGACGTCAATTTGTAAATTATTGAAAGGATATAGATCATAGATAAACCTATTTAATGTCTTTATGTACCTACTAAAATGAATTAGAGGCCGCTTTTTTTCAAAAAGTCGGGTAAATAATTTAAACATACATGATTGTAAAGAGCTGTACCTACAGATCCAAGCAAATTCTTTTTCCATGGATACCTACTCATATTTATAGTCTTCTTTCCATACCGTTACTAGCATATAAATGTAAATACTAGCATAACTCACTTAAAAGAGCCGTATTTTCCATTATTAAAAGCTTACCTACAATTGCCAAATATTTGGTCATAGGTACCTCGCCGCCAGGGCTTCCAACAGTTCCTTCGTCGAGGGCGCAGGCGCTTACGCAACTGTCCTTATCGATCGATCGTGCCTGCGTAACTACCGCGCAGCTCCGAGTTCAATGACCTCGCCATTCACGCAAAATACATAGATTTAAGAACCTGGATACCGCCAGCTGCGGAATGACGTAATGTGCCCGATTTGCATTGTAGTAAATTACTTTAGGTAATATTGACTAAACTGTCCATTGTCTGAGGAATTGGTGTTCGTTTTAACGGACTTCGTTGTATCTAGCACGAGTCTTAAACGTCAAAATCAAGAGATAACACTGAAGAAATAACGATACCAACCTTTGACGAGTCAATTTTGTGTAACACCTGTAAGTAATAAAGAGCAAACAAAAACCTCGCCAATTCTACAGAACACATTCTTTGACCACATTATTTTTTGTTTATCGTTGTTTTCTTCTTACACAACTGATATCTTTATAAGTAAGCGAAATATCTGACACGTAACCCGACGAACGGTTCGGGTTACTATTTGTTACTGCAATCCTGGGAAGACATTATGATTTCGACATCTTTAAACTTCAGTTCTTGAAAACAATCACCTACTAATGACAACTAACATGGAGCTTTCGCTTTACAATGCGCGTTACGTTAGAGCGGTTCTACTACAAGCTTTAGGTTAACGAGCAATGTATACTGATAAAAGGTAATTAACTTGAGGTTATTAGTAAATAATCGCTTGTAATAAAGATGGGTCACATACAGACTTCCAGGTAGACAGTGTGTTTATATCTGTCAGTTGAACCCGGTCGATGAACTAATTATTTAATGGCAACGAAACTTTTTCTTTGAATTTACTGTTACTGATTGTTGTAGGTGTTGTAGGTATCCCTACCTGTACTGTTGATGTAAATACCTACCTAAAGGCCTATTCAAACCTGAGCGATATTCGCTGCCGCTGTGGGTAGAGGTACATACCGCGCGGGTTTCGCTCAGGTATTTAGTTTAGTTTAGGTCTGAACAGTATTAGTACCGCATACCCACTGGGTTTTCTCTGCCGCAGACGGTAGCGAATACCGCTTAGATCTAAATAGGCCTTAACAAATTGATTGAGTTTGTCGACATGATATTCATTTCTTCATTATTCATGTTAGGAAGGCGTGTGATGGGCAAAGGCCATGCAGACAGCATCTTTCAAAAACATTACCGCATAATATTAATTCTGATTGAACATGGAAATAACTTGTGGCACCTATTTTTTTTATTTTACAATTTATAGCTTAGTCCTAACCCTTATAAAAATTGTTTTCGAAAGCCGTATTATGATTTCGTTGGTAGACCACTTTTTTTGGTTGAGATATTATAGAAAGAGTAAGTAAGGTTTGAAAGACCAATGTGGATACTGTGTGCCAAAAAATTTAGCATACCTAAATATAGCGAAAAAAAGAAATGACGTAGGTAAAGAAAGAATACAAACAACTTGAGAAGTGTAGGTATTTTAGTAATAACTGATTGCTTAGTGTATTAAAATACGCAATATAATTGGTCTTAGGCCTTTAAGCAATCGAGTATTAAGATAAATCTTCAGGTTAAAAAGTGACCCGCAAAGTGATAAGCTGTCGTAGTGTAAATTAAATTAAATGAGTGTTATTTTATTTTGCCTAATTAAATAAGTTAGGCATTGAAAAACACAATTTACGCGATCAATAACATCTGCGATAAAAAAAACATTGTAATAGATTTTGTAAGTTTCAAATAGCTTATAATATTTCTGTACCGACTAAATATAGAGATAATATGTTTTTTCTTTTATTTCTAAACTAAACAATATTTATGTGTATACTTTGGTCATAGTAATATACAAAGATTGTATTGGTTATTAATATATCTAAGTTTTTCATCATTTAAAAGTGATAATGTTGCAGAGTATTGAAATTATACCTTGCAACTGTTCTTATGACTTTAAATAGTGTTTAGGCCAAGTATTCTTGCAAAAAAACCTGTTAAGTTGTGAATATTATCTTATTTTTCAGTTGACGTTCTTATGACGTACTATGTCCCTAAATGAATCTAAGTATGTCACCTACTTATAGCTAAGTGAAGGTCAACGTTTAAGTTAAAACTTTTATAAGTATTTTAATCATTTTCTAAATAATATCTGACATTCATGTCACGGTCGAAAGATATGATTTCAGCTGTGGCATTGTCTGTTCAGTATTGAATAAGATTATATAAATATATTGTTATATATCAACTGTACTTACTTTACTGTAAATATCAGATACAATATAATAATATAACCTAGTAATAAACTCAACAAATTTAGGAAACTCTGAGAAGAAACAACACAAGCGCTTAGGCATTAAAATCAAAATAATAAATAAATCACGAATACAACTAATTAATAATAACTTTATCATCTCATCTCAGTTATGCAGGAAAATATTTTTTAGCTGAGTCATGTAATCTCAAAACGACCTTTGCCTCAGTATTTAATTTTATTAAAGCCGTGCATGGAAACAGAAATTGCTGAGTATATGTCAACATTTGAAATTATGAAAAATTTGAAAAATGCTGAATTTCTGTATCATTTAATAGACCTGTTAGAGGAATCTAGGCTATATTTGAACTTTAGATAAATTATTATTTTGTTAAAAAAAACATACTTTTTGCAAGTATTCAGGATTGAACTATGGGTTTGTTAAATTAATGTGATAATAATTAAATAGACAGTAACTTACATTTAAATTAAATAATCTCGTAATCTTATCATAAAGTACTGGTGAAGTGGTTTGTTTATGTAAATTTAATGGGAGTTTAATGCACGCTGGATGGCCCTTAACATTTCCTATAACCACTTAAATATGAAAATGTAATTTTCCTGAAAATTATCTGTCATTACCATAAACACTTATAGAGTCATAACATTTGTTTGAATATTCAAAAGTGGTTGGTTTAGTTAGCCCAGTTTCCTCGTAAATTCGTTTCTCATTGGTTTTTATCCAACCGATGATTTTTCTTTTTTTTTTGCTGATAATTATCGATATACTTAATACAATCGAGATCACGTACTAGAGTATGATCGATGCTTATTTAGATCAATCACGCGTTTTATCTAATTTCACTTTGTACAAAGCACAATTTAAGAGCGTTTAGATAGGTTTTAAGAAAAGTAGACTTTGATCCAGGAACATTTTTAAATGCCTAAACTAAGATCACAAAATTTGTTCAAAATAAAATGTTTGTAGTTTGTTGTTATTGTTTTGTAGATGCAATCAATTTCATATTCTGCAACACATACACTCCTTATTAGTCAGATGAAAACAACAATCACGTATATTTTGTTATTCATTTGTTTACGGCGCTTGTTTTCTGTATGAAGATGATTGCATTTCAATCAGCATTTAATTGTATTACCAGTAAAAAATATAGATATTGAGATTTATTCTGGTCATGGCATAAATAGTCACAAAATTTCCTTGCAGCCAAATTTCACAACGGGATTCATGTCAAGGAATGCATAATCGAGGATAACTGATTTGTGTGTGCTCTTGCGCATAAAACGCTTTTTTACCTATTATTTGGGTAATATTCCTACCAAATTGTATGTAGGTACAAATTGTGGTTAGATTGACAAATAATTGGAATTTTGTAACGTTTACTATACATGTAAAATGGCACATCACTAGATAGTCTACCTTAGTCATTTATCCTCCTTTCTAATGCCTACATGACGTCTAGCACAGATTCGCAATTAACTATTTTAAATAGGAACATAGACAATAGGTTATTAAATTGTTATGTGTCACGTAAACCGATAAATATTTAATTAAAACGGTTTTTTTAATTAAATTTTGATTCGGAGTCGACTATAACCATAGATTTATTATTGAATGATCTTCGCTCTCATTCTTCCTAGATGGAACACTGGGACTCGAAAAATGCGTCACAAAGTAGTATGCCGAATCCAGCATACTCGAACCTACCTAACTAGTGTCATTTATTGCGAACATTTTATGCAGGGGCGTAGATTCCAATGTTTAAATTTTTGGGCCACCGGGTTACTGGGGCCCCAAACGTGCGTAAGCAAAAAAATGTAAAATCTTATACCAAATAACTTAATTTATTCCTTTTTTTACAAAAACACTCCGCGACTCGCAAAAAAACTCAAATAGATCATTTCTTATGTTAAAATTACAAAAAAAAAGATAGTGTTTAGATACCTAAAGGTTTCTTGTATGCTATACTTTTAAGTTGTTTAATCAAAACCAAATTTTATAAGCTTTGAAAAAATATTTATTTATTTTATAAAATTTTGTAACAGTGTCCTAAGTGCTACACCCAAGCTACATAATATCTGACAACAAAACAATAACTATATAGTCACTAAGGTATAAAACTTGAAGGGGTCAGACCTAGATGTCGTTTTAAGATTTCAGGGCTGATCACGCTTTTTTGCAAAAAAAATTAAAAAATGTCATTAATGCAGCTGTGTCATTTCCGTTTTCTCAAGCTTGTAATTTTTTACGTATTATTATTTGCTCAGTGAAGCTGGTGAGTAATAAATAGGTTTATACATAAGCGACATCTTGATTTGTCTCTGAGTATTAACTCCGACAACATGCCATGGTCTAGTCAGAATGAAATAGTAGTGTATTATATTGTTATATTTGACACACGACCTGCCACGACAGTAAAAAGTAGCCGCAAAAACAAAGCTATTTTGTTTACATGCAGGGGTCCATCTAGTAAGAGCGAGAGCGAAGACCAATAATAAATCTATGACTATAACTTTATAACTTACGTAATATCCAAGTTATCAAACCGCAGAACATATTTATTGTACTTACCTTATACTCTATTGTTTAGCAAATGACTATAAATATTTTCCAGGGAGCCGTTAACTAAGCACCAAAGTTGTATAAGGGTTTAACTACATTGTTGCGTTTTAATCGGCTCTTGAAAACGGCCTAAGGCTAAATGCATTTATGATTTGTCAAGCGCAAAAGCTGAGCGCTGTATAAAGAAGATATCGTTTTACAAAAGCTGTTCTCTCCGCCCTGCTGATTTCAGACCGTAGTCTAATCCTTTGCTAATCTTTCTAAACTAGGAAGTAAGACCGACTGAGTCTAGGTCGCTGGGTGAAATATCGAAACTTTCGGTCATTGATCTTTTGTAAAAGTAATGCTTCGGTTAGACACCCGGTTTCGATAGATAAGATCCGGAAAATGGTTTGTTTAGAAAATGTTAATAGGTTTCAGGTGTTGATGGTGATGAGATAGGCAAGAATCTTCTCTGTATGAATAGATAGCCTATATTGATAATTCGCAATGCAAATTGAACCGGTCTTAAGATGTCATATCTTTATTATATTAGCAGAACATAGCTAAGTCACAATCTTACTTAACTGTGGGGAACATTATAAAAATTTACTTTAATAAACAATAAATGAGCTTATACTTAAAAATGTTTCAGAGTTATTAAATTATAAAAATATTGATGCTTGTGTCGATCTATTGTTCGATGCGGTCTTTCAATAAACTTTTCGGTTTATTAAAAGACTTAACTTCTAATTTAGCACTTCAACCTTTTCAATACGTTTAAAATTAGTTTGTTTCTTGTATTAGTTGCATCTTCTTTACTTTGAAAATGACGATGACTTATCCGAAGTCTTTACAAGAACCAAAGCAACAAATAAAGCGCGGTAATGGCGGTAACACATTTGTCAGAAACCAGATAATTCCATTTCATACCTACTTTCCAGGTCGCTGATACAGTTACTAAGATAAGTTCAAAGCTGGTAGCGTTGCAGATTTAAGCTTAGAACAGCGAATATCTTGAGTGCTTTATCTGTTTCGGCGTGTACTGGAGAACTTAACAATATGGTTAATGGCGAATAATACCTACCTAGGACTATTTACATTACGTACATTTCTTTTTAAATTTTGTAATGCATTTTTTATACAATTTCATTGGAGTTTTTTTTTATAACTATTTAAAAAAAACAAAAAAAAGATTACTATTCAAAACTGTAAACTTTTTTTATAATTAAGAAAACACAGATATGGGTTCAATATTTTAAACCCTCCAGTCGCCGTATCGTATCTCATTGTCTACGTCATTTTATTTGGTAATAAACTGGCGGCGCCACGTAAACACGCTGTAACTGGTTTTTCTGCACAATATAAAACCATGGTTACATCACGTTTACACAGCCTATCAGCTTTTTCATTCAATTTAATGACTGTTTACTCAATTGGATGTCACGGCTTATCTCAGTTTGGTTAAACTGCTAAGCAAGCTTGATTAATTTTGTAATTTAATTTGATGTTAAAAATGTTTTGATTAGGATAATTGGTACTGTACCACGTGCTTAGGTTTTTTGACTACGGCGAATCAAAAGTAGTTAGTAATGGTTTGACCGGGTTATGAAAATGTATTCAAAATTCAAGAACACCTAAGTACTTCATTGTTATTTGTTTTTGAGTTGGAAATTTAATTTAAACTTAATAAGAACGCTGAAATGAGCTCACTGCATATTTAATTGTTCCTGTCGCTTATAAATATCGTAGGCTCTTTTGATATAGTTTGTAGACGTAATAGCACAATTGGCGCGTAGAGGTCAGTTGTTAGAAGCTCCCAAGGCCCTCGTCACAAGTCGTCGACCCGTTACCTTCGCCTCGCGCCCAATTACGCAATTCGGTAATCTTATCATCTGCATGCATACACGACCTCGGTTGTCTCTTTCATTCGCAAAATTTACGACCACTAGCCATACAGAATCGCCAACACAGTAGTAATTCAACGCTGATCCCAGTATGTGCTGTTAACGCGATTGAATTTTTTGTTAAATATTTTAACAGCTCGCGGTGGCTACGTCTGCTACGATTTTCGTAGCGGCCCGAAAATCGGAGAGAGGATCGCCGGCGAAGAGGCTGCGCGTGCGCCTCCGCGCTACCCCGCCGCAGCGTATTTATGTGCAAGGCCACGAGAGCTGACGCCAGTACGCAAACGACGCCCGTACGCTACACACTGACACGGCGGCTAAGGCGTCGAACTTCGCGTACAAAAATCGCGCATGCCGCGATTTAAAAATTGTTATATATTTTTTTAAATCAAAGACTGTAAAATGATATCGATATTAGCAAACAGTAGGTTGTTGTGGGGACTATGGCAAGTGTTGAGCTATTGTGCTGCGCGGACGTCGGTTCCGTTGGTGTTGTTTGCTGGCGGGGTGATGTTGCTGACGCGGTTGATGGCGTTGCTGCGGGAGATGAAGAAGCTGCCGCCGGGTCCGTGGTCGCCGCCGGTGGTCGGCTACCTCCCCTTCATCGGCGTGAGGCACAAGACGTTCCTCGAGCTGGCTCGAAGCTACGGCGCGCTGTTCTCCGCCCGCCTCGGCAACCAGCTCATGATCGTGCTGAGTGACTACCGCCTCATCCGTGAAGCTTTCCGCAGAGAGGAGTTCACCGGTCGGCCCAACACACCGCTAATGCACACTTTGGATGGTCTTGGTGAGTACATAAATTTTTGCACAAATAACTTTTTTGCGAAATTTTTATGCAGAAATGTCCAAATTTTATTAAGAGCTACCTAGGGTTAAAATTACACGCATGGGGCGTGCCCCTACTGCTAGCCCCGCCCTCCGCCTTTTTGACCGCCTCTTTATTGTGCAGGCATCATCAACTCTGAGGGCCGCCTCTGGAAAAGTCAACGCCGATTCCTCCACGAGAAGCTGAGAGAGTTCGGCATGACTTACATGGGCAACGGCAAGAAAGTCATGGAAGCCAGAATTAAGGTGTGTAAAAATTAAATAAAATAGTATTTTTCTGTTTTTTGTGTAATACTTAGTGCTAAATTAGATATTCTTAACAGAATGAAATTAACGAGCTGCTGGAAAATCTACATCGCACCGGGGGTGTTGCAGTCGACGCCAACCCCTTCCTTGCCTTAGGAGTGTCCAACGTTATCTGCGACATCACCATGTCTACCCGGTTCAGCCACGGAGACGAAAGATTCGAAAGAATGAACTTCCTCATAGAAGAAGGCATGCGATTGTTCGGCGAAGTACACTACGGCGAATACATACCTCTGTACAATGTAAGTATTACGTAAGAACATGTGCGTTACTAACATCTAACGAATTGTATTATTTGCAAGTCAAATCAAAAACGTGCAAAATAGTAACTAGTTTCTTTTTTGTTATACAGTATTTGCCTGGTAAGGTTCAAGCGAAGGAGAAAGTGCTCAAAAACCGCGAGGAGATGTTCGAGTTTTACCAAAAGTTGATCGACGAACATCGCGCTACACTCGATATCAACAACGCGAGAGACCTTATCGATGTGTATCTCATCGAGATAGAAAAGGCCAAGATCGAAGGCCGCGACGGCGAACTATTTGAAGGCAGAGATCACGGTAAGATTGTTGTTTGTAATGATAGCATTCACTTGTTGTTTGATACGTAACTTTGTTATTACCGTTTGTTTAGAATTATGCAATATTTAATTAATCTCTTATTTGCAGAGCTACAATTGAAGCAAATACTGGGTGATCTTTTCTCTGCTGGTATGGAGACGATCAAGTCGTCGATTCTATGGATGATCGTCTTTATGTTGAGGAACCCGGATATCAAGCGCAAAGTACAGGAGGAACTTGACTCAGTCGTGGGTCGGGAACGACTACCTGGAATCGAAGATATGGCGAAACTTATCTTCACGGAAACAACAATCATGGAAACCCTCCGAATGTCTAGCATTGTTCCCTTGGCCACCACTCACTCACCAACGAAGTAAGTTAATTTTTATCTGGAATCTTCAATGTCTCACATTTTTCCTGTCTAGCTGGATCCTAATTTTATTTCTTTTCATAGGGATGTTCACCTGAATGGATACAGAATCCCAGCAGGTTCTCAAGTGGTGCCTTTGATCAATTGCGTGCACATGGACCCAAAACTGTGGGACGAGCCGACCAAGTTTAACCCAAGCCGATTCATCGACGAGAATGGCAAGATCAAGCGACCAGAATTTTTCATGCCCTTCGGTGTCGGACGCAGAATGTGTTTGGGAGACGTTCTTGCCCGCTTGGAGATGTTAATGTTTTTCGCGAGCATCATGCACCAGTTCGACATTCAGATGGAAGACAATGAGGAACTTCCCTCCTTGGAAGGCACGGTCGGCGCAACCATCGCCCCTCAGGCTTTCAAAGTAAAGTTCGTGCCGCGCGGGCCGGTCGCAGCCCCTGCCCCGCCCCCCGACCACCCCCATCTCCGCCATGTGGGCGCTCACTAGCGCCTACGCATCACACACGCCCACCAGTATTTAGATCACTCGTTTTAGAGCGAATCGACAACCATTTAGTTAAGTTTTATATATAAGAGACGACTTCGCCTGTCGACAGTCGAGGCTGTGCATAAAGTGTTCAATAAAAGTAGTATGGATTTTATAGTAGATATTAAAATTCCCATCGTTGAGATTATAGTAAATTGCGTGAGCTTGCAGTATTAAGAGTTAAGATAGGTTGACGTACCGTAGAGGTTGCAGCAAATCACACCGTATGTAATACGATAATAATATTGTAAGTTTAGCATTTTAAATTCTAGTAATTTTACCAAAATAAATGTATGTTCTAGGTCATTATTTATTGTTAGGTGTCACTTGAACGAGTGCTGTTTGTCTGGGTGATCTCATGTATGTTGCGTTTTGTGGCGTGTTCGTAAGAAATTTGCAAGTGTTCATGTTTATCTTTAGTTTTATGTACCTTTTGTTACATTACAGAGACCCACACTAGTCCTGGCGAGTCGTAGTCGCTTTATAACGGTCTGACCCTGTGATGAATAATAAAAAATATATGAATAGATGTCTAAATTAGACTCATATCTATAATTAATCATGGATATAAGACATTTTAATCCCATCGTATTAAATACTTGTTCTGGCGCCTATTTATAAATATGGAATAACTATGTAAACGATCAGAACCAATTCAGATCGGCAAACATAATTACAGATAATTAGAGTTCCACAGAAAAACCTTGTATTTTTGCAGCTCACCGTTAGTTTAAGTTAAAATTACCATTAAATTGTAGGTACCTAATGTGCTTTGTAATTCCGCTATAGCTTTAAGAATTCATAATGTAAGAAATAATAAATAATAAGTCTTTATAACTATGAATTTATGACTATTTTTTACCTCCACATGTTTAAACTCTAAACAACAAACTTATAGGCAGGCAGGTAAACACTAATTATCTCTTGGACACAATTTATTAGATGTCTTTTGGTTCAATCACTCCAAAGAAGTAGCATCTATAAATAAAGCTGTTATTCAATAATAATCTGCTACCTAATAATAGTATTCTTGGAAGCAATAATTCTCATTTACAACAAACTGGATACAAAAGAACAATTTCATTAGAAAACCAACTGGTTTAATTTAACATCGGGGATGATAAAAATACTAAATTGAATATCAACATATTATACCATTTAAAGAAAGTTCATGATTTCAGGCTAAAAAAAAATTGAGACAAATCGGAAATAAAACGATATTCAACATTGATTATATATAGACCCGTGTTCCCTGAAAATTATTTACCTACCATAGTGAAACTTAAGGAGATCTAAAAAATAAACTTATAACCTAACAGCTAAACAGATTTTTTTGGATGGGGTGGGAAGGAGACTAGTCCCTTATTCATAGACGCAGTTAAAACTTACATAGCTAAATTAGAAAACGTTTTATCAGCCTATGTGACAGCTTTCGTGACTGACAGAAAAAAGTTTACTATAATAGATTTAAAATGAATTTTTACTACTTACCATTTCAATTAAAATCAACTAATCCGAAACAGCAAGAGGAAATATAGCCTGTGACATAAAAACAATTCAATGTGAAATTACGTTAAACGCCGGATAAATAAATATGATAATGTAATAAAATATATATAAAATACTTTGTCCTGAATGACTTATGGATCAACGCACAGTCTGAACCGCTCATCGTAGAGACCTGAAACTTGGCGGGTGTGTTCCTTGTATGACGTTGGCATCCGAAAAGAACGGTTATTCCAAAATTTCCACTCAAAAGTGATGAAATAGGGGGACAAAGTTAAAGTTTTGCTTAAATATTATTCAACAGTTTTGATGAAAGGTGTGATTCTTATTTTAACGAAACTCATCGCCTAAAATGGTGAAAATTCAAAATGGTCAATATCGCCGGTTTTTTTTCGTTATTGGATATTTGAATGAAACACTTACATAACTAGCTTTACGACTGCTGTGTTATTTCTTTTGAATATAGTTTCGATTGTTGTTATCCTTATATTATACTAGTTGCCGCCCGCGACACCGTTCGCGTGGACGTCGGTTTCCCGTCGGAATGAAAAGTTTTCCCGCGCTAAAAAGTACTCTATGTGTTATTCTATTTTGGAATTGACATTTTACTTATTACCTAAGTAGTAAGTTTCATTTCCACGGGAAAATTACTTTTATCGCAGACGAAGTCGCGGGGTCCTACTAGTAAACAATATAACGTGACCGATAACGATGGTGCATTCAAAGAATTTGTGTGAAACATTACAAAGTTATCAAAGAACATTTAAATGACTTTACAGTCACATACCAATTGATAGCCATTGTCTGATTAACGCCTTTACTGGATACGATTAGTTTAATTACAACCATATCAATTTATGAATTGCATGGAACAAGCTATGATTATCAAGTAATGAGTAAAAAAATACTAATTAATGGAGATGACGCCGGCAATACGGTATTTTACTTTTTTTACAAGCGTCGTCATCCATTTACAAATACTTCAGAAGGTATGTAATATGCCGAAGGCACTTTTTACCTTTCCTTGAATGTTCAAATACACACAATGTGAAGTTAAAACTCATAAGAGTAAATTTTATAATGGTCATCATACAAAACAACTAAAAACTAACGCGAACCTACCTACAAGTGGCTCTGAACAAATCAAAGATAAGCTTAAAAGCGGTTCTTAGACTAATAGGTATAATGCGTTACCTTAAGTTTATGAATTTAAATAAAACAACTAAAAATAAGATGCATGCGTTACCTTAAGTATAGAATATATTTTAGAATTTAAATAAAACAACCAAAACTTATTGTCGCGTTAAGTACGCATATATTTGGCAGTATTTTTTGTACCATTAAGTACCTACTTAGTTTTATACTTCCTTTAACTACACGCTATACATGTTTATGGCAAAACTTTTACACAGTATTTAAAAAAGTTTAAGAGTGTAGGAGTGAACCTGAACCTTATCTTGCATTTTAGTAGTTAGTAAACAAAATACAAATCCAAGGCTTAATTTAGAGCAAATCACACTGATATACAACTAAAGGCGGCGCAAGAGTCACCCCAACTATCCCTCTCATCTCCTCTTCGTTTGGTGGATCATTTGCCAAACTAATGCGCATACGACGAAATAGTCTAGTGATTAGACCACACGAGATCATGCGAGATAATTCGTCTCCAGGACACATACGTTTTCCTGAAACATTGAAAAAGCTTTTGAGATACCTATATTCGGCTTAAAGTTACATAAACATTTATCATCTGAGCAGTAAGAATATAAATAGCAGTAATTAATAACAGTCTTGCAACATAAACCATCATTTAGTAGGGCTAAAGCAATTATTATAAGTGGAATTAAACCCTACTCAATGACTCAATAACTTAACTAAACGTCTACCTGTTTGGAAAGGAATAAATTCCTGTGGTTTTAACAAGCTTCCGTCTTCATCCAAGAACCTGCTGGGTCTGAACTCTTCAGGGTTTTCCCAAACGTCTGGGTCCATATGCATTGCCCATTGCAAAGGCATCACCATTGCACCTTTTGGGATTTTATAGTTTCCTAGGTAGGTGTCCTGAAACATTTTATTTATTTTAAAATATGAAAAATGATAAGTTAATTTGAAAGTGAGGGTACCTGAAGGCATCCGTGTGGGATTCCCACCGGTACTATTGACCGGATCCTTTGAGTCTCAGAAATAGCCGCCATCATTCGTGGTAATTTTGCACTGTCCACTGTTTCCTCTTCCGGATACACACTCATTATTTCTTTACGTACCACCTCCTACAAAATACAAAAAGAAAAACAATAATATTATGCATTTTTTATGCTTGTTTCCCTTACTTAAAACCTCACCTGCTCAGACGGATACAAAGCCATATATAACAAAAACCAGGCTAAAGTTACAGCCGTTGTATCAAGGCCAGCTCCAAACATATCTGCCAGTACATGATAAAGTTGCTCGTCAGTCATGTACTTCGCCAATTCGCTCCCTTCTTCAAACCTCTTCTTTTGTTCTGCCAAGAAATTATCCAATATGCACTCTTCTTTGTAAGGAATCAAGACTGCTGGATCGAAAAAGTGTTCTTTATTTTCTGCGTATTTGCTATATGTGACGCACTTAATAAAGCCTTCTGGATGATCATCAAAAAGATTGGCATGAAGCTGATACTCAGAACCCTTAGGCTTTTCGAGGCCAAACATTTGTCTTCGTCTATTGACCAAACACGCGTAGAGCCTCAAGGTTTGGGCATGTCCACGCCAGATAACTTGAATCGTTTTTTGTACAGATGATGAGAAGAATCTAAAATTGTCGAAGGCCTGTTGTTTTAATTTAGCCTTCATTTAGAGTAAGACAGCGAGTTTTTAGTTGATACAATGTACCTTATAAAGGGTAGAAAGTTGACAGCACCGGAAACACCCATTTCATGGCAGCCCTCCTCTTGAATTTGACGAAACCACTGCCAGGTTTTGTCTTCCGCAGGGAATTTAAAACCAAATACTATCTCATTTACCACGTTGCCTATGGAATTGTTTAGCTTACTGCTGAGATCAACTGGAGATTCCGCAGACTTCTCTATATCCTGAAGGGACAATAAGGCTTTAGATATACGTCATATTTCTGTAAGGCTTTTGTATAAAAAATGGCAGGTACCTCTATAAGAAAACAAAACAATAAATGATGTTCAAGTAAGAAAAAACTACAAAAAAAATCCTATTACAATATTTGAGTATATTAATCTCCTGCAAGGCACGACCTAAATAAAATAATGAAATGGTTCAATTTGGTATAGTACTACTTGGAAACATAAAAATTAAAACTCAACAAAAACCCGGGATCAAATCGTTCAATGTTAACATTATTTAAATGTCATGATAGCTATAAAAACAGTGAGAAATGACGATTGCGTCCAAATTGCAATGCAAAAACGTGTTGAGGGGGGGAGCTTTTTTCCTTAGTGCGCCGGCGCAGGCCTCAACATTTGTCAGTGACATTCAAAGGTCACAGAATTAAGTGTAATGCCAGTTTTTGCTTCTCTTAGAGCAACAAATTTTAGTTAATTTTTTACTTCATAGCCGCCTATTGCATATGATTCATTTTTTTAATAAAAAACGTGTACAACTTTTGATCTCACGTGCTGAAGTCGTAATCGATGGTCTTATCTTGCTTGGCAACAATGATGTATGCCGCACATGGGCTTGACTCCTGGCCTTGGTAATTTGGGTCAAGGCATCTACTACTTACTATCTGTGCCTCTCAAGCATATCTCCAAACTTGTGCCAATTTACTACAGAATTAAAAAGCGTCCAATTTAAAGAAACGCTAGGTATCTTTCGCTCATGCATCAACATTGGAAGTATCATCAATCTAGTACCTAATTGTAATGCTGTACATTGCTAGCCATGTCAAGTGGCATTACAAACCCGACGTCATCTGTTCAATCAAGATGTGGCAGGATGTTTAAAATCGGCCATTTTGTTTTTGAACTGTGAAGAATTCGTTTGTTTAGTTAATGAATAGTTGCTTACCGCAATAAGTTCGTAAACTCCTGTGGCGATTCGTTTTTCTAACTTGTCTCTGGAGGTACTATGCTTGCCCATACCGAAAGCTTTAAGCCAGCTGGTGATTAATTTCCTCTGATCCTTCCATAGGCCACCCTCAGCGCAAATAATGCCTACGTTAAAAGACACAATTATTAATTTTCTTTGTACGTATTTTTAATATCAATTCGTGTAAATTTTTTCAGGTAGTAAATACCAAAATGAAAAAATAAGTAATAACCTAAGTATTTAAAATTGAAAAGATTTCCCATTCCCCTAAAACTATTTTTGAGACGGTTTACACCGTATAATATTGTAACTACCTACTTACCATTTCCTTGCATGAGCCCGTGAGTCAGGTATAAAGGGGCTCTACCTGCAAAGACATCTTTTGCAAATGCCTCCCTCACTAACTTATTATCTGACAGCACTACAGCATAAATATTGCCCATTCCAAGACCGAAGATAGGTCCGTACTCCCTTGATAATTTTGTCAAGGTTAAATGAGGCTGATGCCTGTCTATAAATGGTAAATACCCCACAATTGGCAAACCCCATGGGCCGGGAGGTAAATTCTGCCATTCCTTATATTTCTTAAATATCCAATACCCAAGAACGAACGTGATAAGGTAAAGAAATATAAAATCCATTGCTGCAATCGTAAAGTGTAAATATTATTAAAAGGAATGATATTATGTCTATACATAATTTTTTTTAGACTTAGTCTGGATCGAAATCAATGTTCTTGTTTTTATTGACTAATCTAGCTTAAATGTATTACGTCGCTTTAAATAAACTTACTAAGATGATTCTTTATTTTTCTTAAAAAGTTTTGCGTTTATTCATACAAACAAGGTTCACCTAACACCATATTAATCAGCGCAGCATTTATCATTAAAATTGTTATCGATCAAAAAATAAGCGCCGCCATACTACCAACATAAAAATAAAAGCGCACGTGAGAGAATGACGCATAACCAAGCGGTTTCTGCAAATTAATGTCTTTATACGGCTTTAAAAGAGCAAGTTGAATTACGAGTATTACAAATATAGACTCACCTGTGTTCTGCAAAAAGTATTATCAGAGAAATATCACAAAAATAGGGCAGCTGCGAGCGTTTTTATTATACAGTCGCAGTGTTATCTGTCAGTCTGGTAAAGACTAGTTGCGCAGGCGATCGTGTGCCCACTACTGACCTTCGCCTTCCTTACTCTGAATAACTCAATTTGATCCCTGTTTACCGTTGTTTCTCATTGATTTACAAAATAAGGATACATATTTATATATGCACAATTTTTCCAGAAGCACACAGGATATTGTTTCGAATTTCGAATTTATTGAATTCTATTTCTACAGAGGGACAGTTTACAACAATTGTTTTATGAGAGTTAAAATAGCAAATCAAGCATTTAAATTTAATACAGATACACTATCAAATCCTTGTATATATTTTTATATCAGTATTAATTAATATCTTAACGTAGGTGTTTAAAGAGTTTGTGCTATAAGTAAATGTATCAAAAATCTACGGCACTGATAAAAAACTTCTTCACTCGAAAGATACAAGTAGATAACTGAAATAACATTAACCTTACAAATGACATACAGTAACTATATTTTAGTTACATCATCCAATTCTCCGATAGGTACTCAGTGTCGTATAATGCATCTGAGGGCCTCTAGAGGAGAAAAGGTCGTTATTTTAGATAAGATTGCATTTTTTAATTACGCGAATTACGATTACTCGTAAAAACATTGTAAATACACACTTAATATACGCAAGTAATATCTTTGTATGAGATACGAATTCGCGATGCCAAAGTTGAGGGTAAAAAACTTTGAGCGGTACTTAAGTATGGCTCATAGCGAACATGTTGCTTTTATGTTGTCTCATTAAAAGTTGAGGAGTTGAGTTCTTCGCAGGTGCCTATTCATGCAGCCTTTGCTTTCATCTTTCTGAGATGCGAGATGCGAACGCAATTAACGTAGGTATTTTAATTAAGATAAAAAAATCGGACTTACTCACGTCATTTAGATATGTAGGCGAAAGTTAAGTTCATTCATTTTTACGACTAGGTACACCGTGTTCAAGGTACCTTTTTGTTATGATATAAAAGCTAAAATTTTAATACATACAGGCCTTCTTTTGCGCAAAATCATTTAAGTTTTTTACTGTCATGTAACTCAAGCTTCATATACATATATTACGGATCTTGTCGTCTATTCATATCATAGCTCTTCTAAAGTGTGATATGACTCTAACGATATCTTATACACCTATCATTACAATATCATATAGTTATTAAAAAAATATACAACAAACATAGCAATTGCCAGCAATTGATTTATATCAATCATATCATTTCATTTATTATTTAAACGCACGGAGCCTCAAGCGCATAGATCAAGGTTTTTCATGTTTGGTAAGATAAATTAATGTAATATCTTATGATGCGTTTTTTTGTATAACACTACAATATCCTTAAAGCCTGCACCCTACCCACGCGTCATGCGAAAAAGTGGTAAAAAACATTGTCAAATCTACACTACTGTTCTAAACCTTACTTCAGCCAGTATAACACTCTAACCCTTAATCTTCGTATCACAATACCTACACTAGAAAAATCGATGTAGGTATCGATAGCAGTGAGGTGGACAAGCCTAGAGTCGCCGGCGCGGTGACGAGGTCGCACGCCGGCGCGGCGCAGCGCACGCGCAGTGAAGGCCGGTCGTCGTCCGGGCCAGCCTGATTGTCTCACATCTACTTATCAACTTAGATCTAAGTACAGGTGCACTAGTTTATGCTGATAGCTTAGAAATGGCTGGTGTTTAAGACGAAGAAGCAGGGACAAGATGTTAATGCATAACATAGCTTACATAGCAATGCTTTTAATTAAGGTAAGAAGTTAAGAACAATTAATACAAGGCAAATCAAAGTTGAAAAAGTTAAATAAGAGCTGGATTGGAGTTCGAAGTTTATTCGAAGTGTGTAAAATTTATAATTTAAAACGTTTGCCCAATATCCTACGTTGGTTACTTATATTACTTAAACAACAGTGTCCGAAAGCGATACTGTAGTTGGTAAAACGTTTATCTCTGCCCTAATAAAACTCTTTAAATCAGCTATAAAGCAAATACATTGTATTCATTAAACCCGCATTATATAACTTTTTTTTTCGTTTATTTTCATAAAAGTGTACTAATAATTACATAATTTATTTCGTAATGTCTACAAAGCTAATATGAACTTGTCGGAGACGGTGGTTTTAAAAGATAACTGTAAAATGTTATGGGAAATGAAAGACAACCACAAGTTCATCGATCAAATGAAAAAAAAGTATCCACCAATTTGTTTTGGATTAAACAAATAATTTACCACAAATTAAGATAATTAAAACTACGTTGAAGACTTATTACGTTACTGAATACTTATTCTATAATTTGTTATGATTATTTTTTATCAACGTAATAACAGTTTTAATCAGAATGAATGAGTATCGTCATGTATTAGATCACTCGCAAGCCTCATGCCCAGGTAAATGAGATCGTCTGCGCCGACGCATCGCTATTTTCATTCACCCGCCTTACAGTTATCCCCGCTAGTGTTACTGACACAATGCAAGGTTACCCTGTGAGGTAGACGCCCTGCCATACCACTTAATAAAGGACAATAACATAAAAAAAGTAAATCCGTTCCAAATAAAAAGAACACCCCGTTTCCTAGTTATAACTTCAATTTGTATTTCTACATATGACCGTTTAATACACCAACCTTGTACTATGAACAAGGAATTTTCCTCGATTTAAAATCGAGAGTGGCGTTTAGCATTTACAAGTAGTTGTTATCTCGATTTTTATCGATCCCTATATAAAATTATTAAGAGCCTATTAAGATAAGCGAAACTTGTACGAACAGACATGGTAGATGGTATATCTGCATTTTGTAGATAGATTGGATAATGAAAACCTTGTTTGTGTAACCTGATAATAACAATATGTTTCCTCTATTAAATTTGAATGTGCGTCTAAGTCTGCGCGCGCAGCCGTGTGTTGCGCTCGGCGGGCCATTGGACGAGACCTTTTTTTCTTTTTTATCCCATACTCCACGCGTCCAGTCTAGGCTGGCAGTATCCTGTGTATGTCTTCCTTCTTTTATTTTTAGTTTGCGCGAAAAAGGTGGTCGACCAGTGGTAGTTCCAGGGTCAACGTATTGAGGGCTTTTACCCTTGCCCGTGCGCAGCTGTTGCACAATAGCCTAGAACATTCTTGGAATTGTTTACAAGTCCTAATCGAACTTTGCTAATAATTTTTGGTATAGTTTTTTTTTAAATGGATCCTTGTTTTACTGAAATATGTTACAATGTGAAACGCCTCTTCAGTAACCGTTTACTGAACAAGGTGCTTTTTATTATAGGCAACCCTTACCTTTTTAAAGTATTATATTGTATTAAATGAACCATATTGAAACCAAAATTATAATTGTTTAATAGAACAATGTTTTTCCAAAAACCCAATTTTGTTCCAAAACCTTTTTGATACGGGAACGTAATAAGTGTTTATTATTTATAACCTTCATGCCGAATTTTAACCATAAATAGGAGTTAGAAATAATTAAATAAGATCATTTTCGTTTCCACCCTCTTTTAACGAGCTTTTCACTTAGCCAATCGAATTAGGACAGCGATGCTCTCATTACCATAAATCCAACTATTTTTACATTTCTCATTTGATCGTAAACAAGTGTTTAGCACGTAAGTGCTAAGAACCTAATTTGCCTTTGTCGTAACTCTAACGTGGCCTAAGAGAGGTGATTGTACATCACTGGCATCCTGTTCTAAATTTAAACGAGACGGTTCGAAAATAATTCCCACCGGCCAGTCATTGATCAAAAAGTTAGGTACCTCAGTTATCATTTCAAGGCAAATCACCTCAGTGCATTGACATTCGCTTAATTAATAATATCAATTTCAACTATCTGGAAATATTTCGCAAGTAAAAAAAAATAATAAGCCAAGAAACTGAAAAAAAACAATAGCAGTTCTTGACTTCCCTAAGAGGTATTTATTCTTACTGCTTGTTGTGTGCGACAAAATCTTAGGTACTCGTATAATAGGTACTGCATTTCGTGCATTCCAATAAAAAATAATACCTATTTATACGATCGCATCATAATAGCATTCTGGCTAAATAAAATAAAGAGATTACCTAGCTATCTCTATTTTTTGTTTTTAAATACAGGTAGGCATATACATAAGCATATTACGGAATTCATATTGTATTACAGTGTCCACTTTCGCTCTTTTGCCCATAATCTGGACTGTTGCGTTACGTACCAATGACCTCATCGTTAAAAATCCTACGAGATGTTATGTTAATTCCAAATTTCAACTTTGGTATTACGGCGAGGGCGGGCGGTTGCGTCGGCGCTATCGCGTTGTCCTTGCATTCTTGTGAGGAGTGGCACCAGTTCAGCGACCCCGATGTGAAGGGATCAACAGCACCGTGTTAAAGGTTTACGTAACAATCGATCTTAAGGTCGAGACCTCCTCGCGGTCGGACACGAACCTAACAAACTTAGACCTATCTACAGGCACAACTTGATCGGTCACGTGACTTTTTCTACGTCGCAACGACAGGTTTTCTGAATAAATGCATAAGTTTATCGCGACACGAATTGAGGTCATATCTCTTTCGGTACACACAATAAGTAGGCACATACTCTCGCTAAAACACGAAGGTGTAATATTTAACCAGCAAATGTACGTGGTGCACTCACATGGACTTACTTAAACGGACATTTTGCAAGCAATCACCAATTTGTCAATATTATGTCTTCAAATACGCTTAGTACGTGACAGTGGAGCGTTGATAAAAAATCTGATAGGTATTTCGGCAAAACAGCATATATGTAAAGGAACAAAAATGGAAGGTAAACTTGGATTAAAGCAGACTTAATGTGTGAAAACGTTGTTCTGCTCCACCTCAGTAGCCACAGGATTAATAATTTTCAGAAAAAAAAACAAAGCACATAAAAAGACAGCATTGCTAAAGTTATACTAAGCCTGAATAAAATTCTTTTAAAAATAAGTAGTTGGTAATTATTTATTGCTTACTGAAACACTTAATTAATTTAATGTGCTTTTTGCATACTCTTATAATGCAATTTAAGCAAAAATAAGTATTTTGCTACACGCCTGTATTCTTATCGACCGGTCATAATTACCATTCTCCTCAACCATTTATATAATTACTATATTAAATCTAAAATTAAAATTAAAAGTTAACAACAAGTTCGAAATACACGATTGTACATTTGATAACAAAAATGCTGCACTTAAATGTACCTCATTACCTGGAAATTAAAAATAAATGAGGCGTTTGTTCCTTAAAGGTTTCAAGTAACTATTGTATATATTTGTAAACTAAGCTGTGCCTACCATAATTTGGTCTGAAACATCAAGTTCATTTACTAAAGATATTCGACTGAATACTAGTTTCAACTATTAGTCATGAAACCAACTACCTACGATTATTTTGTAACAACCTAAATACTAGAAATGATAACTCAGAGTGATTACTAATCCTAAGTTCCTCACCGAGGAATATGACGCACACACCCACTACGACAATACCCCTACTAAGTTTGACTATCTGCAGAACCACGTAATAATTTTGACATATGTCATCGAGTGTACATACGTAGGGCGGCCATGTTTACAAACAAAGAGATCAACGCTCTCCAAGTAGGTTAGCGCAGCGAGCGCGCGCAGCGGCCGCCGCCACTCTGTGTTGCGATGGTCGTGGTCTGCACTCACACGCACCCACTCACTATATCACTCATTAATACACCTCTATAAATATTCAACTCAACATTTGGACATGTAAATATAGCACTTAAAAAACATTTAACATTATTGAAAGCAATCTGACGAAATTCGCTTTACAGTTCATCGACATCAAGAGTTCAACAGTTTCGACTGCAGTATCTGGAACTCGTTCAGGAAGATAGTAATTGAAGAGAGATCGTCTAATCTTATAGTTAGCCGTCGTCAACCGGAAGAAAGTTCCCAGCCGTAGCATAGAGACTGCATTAGCTAGGTATAAAGTGTGTAGGTTTGATCCTATGGTCCGATGACCTACTTGGTTTGCTGCAGTTTACTGCCATGGACCCATTTAGAGGCACGAACTCGATGGCACAGTGGCCCGCGGCTCGACTCGACCTACTTACTACTCCGAAAGTTTCACCGACAGAAACGTACACCATCTGATATCGCCGACATCCGTCTATGCAGATTTCCAGATCAAGCCCTAGACACTGACCTAAATACGACAAAGCGTATAATAAACGTAGAAAGCCTCGGTTATTACTCTTGAACTGCATTTGAAAGTTTAGTTGCTCCATTTCTTTTGAAAAGGAATCTAAATTAATCTAGCAGTGAGAACACACACTCGTTTTCATTTAGAATGATTTGTAACAAGAAAAACTTGCACTGGTGTTAGAGTAGAAAGCGTAGGCATTTCTCCATAAAGTCTAGAAAGTGTAAGGGAGAAGAAAGTGATAACCGAGGTAAAAATACTCAGCGGAAATGCAGTGCCTTTTTAAGATGGTTGTAGGGAAGTTTTTAACGTTCCCCTTTTTTCTCTAGAAGGTGCAATCCTACTGTAAATAAACGCACTGGATGGCGTTCGTGTTTCTTACCTCTTAATACATCGATGCACTCATTTTTACTTTCTTTTAGTTCGCTCTTAAACGTGCCCGTTTACGTGTTAGGTACCTACCGCTTCCGATCGACGCAAACTTATGTTATTGCACTTTCACGCTTTTAACTAAGTTGTTGGCGCTACCTAATTGCAACTGAGCTGCTAATGTCGTTTAATTTCACTAGGAATTATACACAGCCGCTTTCTGAATCTTAATGAAAAATTGCATTTACTACAGCAATCTCCAGTTTCATTTACGATTACCTATCTCAATTCATGTTCGTAAATTTCACTTGCCGATACATGAAGTAGATAACGACAGAAGTATTCAGAAAGAACTAATTAATTCAGTTCCTGAAAGTGAAAATCAAATTTACGCGTTGCAGAGCACGCGTGTGGGCAGCGTGCCGTCTCGTTTCAGCTAATACAAGACGATTTTACAGTCGCTAACTATTGTCACAAATATATGCAGGTACATCTTAGAAAGGAACAACATTCTCGAGTTTTTTTTATTTTTTTATGACAGTTTCTTATGCATCAGTTCCGTTGAATAGTTAGGATAGTCACATGCAAGTGGAATGAGATTGAGAGAAATTACCGACATTGACAATCCAATATGAAATCCGCACGTTCGAGCAGGAAAATCTGCGAATAGCAACAGAATATTCAGAGGTAAAGATCAAAGTGCGCTGACGCAGCGTTGACGTTTGAGAAAGCTGTCATGTTGGGAGAAGAGAGTGTGTAGAGAGATGGTCATTTCTCTGCGTGGGGTCAATGCCCTCTAAACTGTCACTGATTGTGGCCCAATTGCAGTATGTGGGTCTAGGACGGCGTTCGTCGACCCGAGTGGCACACTTATCGACGCCCGCGCACGCCGCCGGTGCTTTCACGCCCCACGCGGCCTGGTGGGGCGGAGAAAAGCTGGAGAACTTGCACTCACTTATACAGGCCGTGCCCGTTGAAATCTTTTGTATGGAACTAGAACAAACTACCTTCACTATCTAATAATCTACACTTGACTTATTTCGAACCTAAGAAAATAAAGCGCAATTTCGGTTTAATCAAAAAGATCTAAGACTGGATTTGGATTGACATATTTGTGAGATCGTTTTGAGTAAATTCGGGTTCATTTATTTAGCCTGTGGGTTTCACGAAGGAATATTTTGTTTGTACTGTCCGGCGCGAAATATGGGTGAGGCATAATAATAAGTATTTATTTCATTTTGAAATTTGTAAGAATTAGTTCCAAGTGCCAAGTAGAAGAATCTGTCACTATAAATGATTCTACTAATGTCAGGGTTCCCTATTATTTTCTGTAGACAATCCGCACGGGGGTTTTTCATTAATGGAGATGATGTGTGTCCATGATAGGTCATTGATAATAGATACAGTCGACCTTTGTAATGGGATAGGAAAAAACGTAGTTATATTAATTGAATTCGTGCTTGACTGTACTAAACCTTGAATGAAACCTTAGTTAGTGTTTAACACTGACAACATTATTTGGCCCATCCATCTTGTTAAATTTAAAGTTAAAAACGATTAGTGCCTTTTATTTTTTGGGATTTCAATAATGTATATCTTGATTAGGATTGCCTTCACGGTACAGGCGATGTCTTTTTAGTATTTTTGAGAGAGGTACGAATATAAATGGGCAATAAACTATGATTTTGAACTCGTAACTTTTAACACAGTTTAATTTTAGAAAGAAATGACCCTTCAGTTATAAATATTTTTGTGCTTTATGAAACTGTTTAATATCTATATTAACTGCAATTAAGAGCTAGACTTATTCTTTTACACATTTAGATATCATATTTACATATATATGTTTAACTAGTAAATAGCCATGATTGTTTTTGTCAATCAACAAAGAACATCTCCAATTATGGCTAGTCAGCTAATAGTTGAAAGCTACACGACTGGACAAAGCGTTAAGTAGGTACCTACATAAGTTGGTATTCAAAAGTAGGCATAGTTAGCAAGAACAAGGTCGAAGTAAAGTAGAGCAAGGGCAGAGTCTTCTAGTGATAGCGTGACCTTTACTGTCATTATCACCTCGACAGTGCTTTAGAAATCGCTTTTCGTGAAAATCATGACACCACGAGGCTAGATATTAGAACTGTCACAAACGCATATAGACCTCCCTAATATAAAAGATCAAGTGTGAACATTAGAATTCTAGTGGAGTAGTTTTCTTTGATCCATATATTAAGGCGACATACCTAAGAAAGAATTAAAAGGGTAGCATATAAAAGTTTTTAAAAACAGCTGCTGAAGACATAATGCAAGGTGATAGTCAAGTGACTTTCGACCCAAAGACTGGGTCTGACTTGGTAATACGAACAGAAGACTTTGATCATAACATGCGTTTTTTTTTAGATATTCTCTGAAAACCTTCTGCTTCTTAAAATTATTTCTGCACAAAGTACAGATTGGTCTGACGTCTTAAGACACCTAAAATTCAACATGTTTAATAAGTAAGAGCTGATAACACTTTACATGTTTGCCTGTGTATTCATAACAAGAACTAACCAGCACAACTCATTTTTATTCTGAACCTTTTTTCTGAATGACGTCATGACGACAATTGACGTCAACGTTAAAACAATCATAGTGCTTAGCTTTTTTCAAAGCTGCATTGAAATAACCACTGCCTTAACTTTTTGTGTTCACTTTATTGATCACCGCAAACAGCGTGCAGTGCAAAAAATTAGCTGTCACGGTGCTAAATGAATGGTTATTTTTACTTATAGTTCATTTTAAAAATACGAACAGGTGCACAAAAAGTGTTCTCAGAACCTGAATGTTCAAAACAAGTACCTGTATAGGTGCGCCAGAGTTGACTATCCCATGACGTCATGCAAGATGCAGGAATTGTCCGATGCTATTCTCAGAGCAAGAACAAAACAACATCACACGCGTCCGGTTATCTGAGATCATTTTTAACTTTCCTTGTAGAATGTCTGAGATGTGTCGCAAAAACTGAAGGAATGGTTGGTATCGCGTGGAACAAGTAATTTCAATTAGCAGTACTTACCTACCTACTAAACAATTTCACAGACTTAGACTTGGAAACAGCTGCGATTTAAGATTATAAACAGCAGAATTTAACGTTTTAAATTAATACTGGTTAATTTGCTATTGATTCAGTATGATTTAACGAAAGTAGGTACTTTGTTATCTATTAAGTAAATAAAATATGACGCATAAAGTAAACATCGGTAATTTGATACAATATTTGATGCCTCACCAATGAATCAATGTCTTTCAATCTTATGCAAGTGAGTCATTTTACGAAAAAAATAAATGAAGCTTGCATTCACCCTAGGGCTACAACGTCAGCAACCAGGCATGCACATGCGATGACTCATCTTACTGATATGAGTTGTGAACAATCAAAATGTCCGTGTTTTTTGAACTAAATCCTTATCAAAACGAATTAAAATGGGTAGTTCCAGGCGTAAATAAGGCAAGATTATAAAGATGCATACATACATTTATTTACGAAAAAACATGTTGAGGTGGCATAGCACTACAAGACACGTCGGAATTGATAATTAATTAGTTAGTGCATGCGGAGCATAGACGGAAGCACGGGGGTGGGCTGCACAGCTGGGGTGGGCATGGGCTGAGGGAGCACGGGGGCGGGAAGAATGCCAGGTACGGGCATCGGCTGGGGGAGCACGGGGGCGGGAAGAATGCCAGGGGTGGGCATCGGCTCGGGGAGCACGGGGGCGGGAAGAATGCCAGGGGCGGGCTGGGGCTGAGGAAGCACGGGGGCGGGAAGAATGCCAGGGGCGGGCTGGGGCACGGGAGAGGGAAGCAGACCGGGTGTGGGCAGGGGATGAGGGAGAGCGGGGGCGTTTTCAACCACTATTACTGGCTCGGGAGCAGGCTGATCTACCACCACGACGGGGCTGGGGTTGATCGGGGATGCGACCGGTCCTTCCACGGCCACAGGGTTGGATCCAGCAGCAGCGTCCTCAATGTTCACAACGATCTGCACGAGAGGCAGGGGGTTGGCCAAAGCCACAGCCAAGACGGCGGCGAATGCGATGAAGCTCTTCATTTCGACGAGCTAGAAAAAGTCGCGTCATTAAAAATAGTTTTATTTCAAGTAACCTCCAAATGCGACCGTAGAATCACGAAGCTCGTACTTAGTTACCCATCAACTTTGTAATTTAAATGTCATGATTCTATATTCACTGTTGGCCTAGCAACATAAGTAGTTCTCATTCGCGTCTTGTGGCAGGTTCAAGAACCGAACAAGTGCGTTATGCAAGAAAATTTGGCAATTTTTTTCCTAATGATACCTTTCGTAACGTTTACGTGTCCACCAAAATTTAAAGTGGTGAAAATGCTGCGCAAAAGCATTACATAATGTAAAATTATGCCTATCAAATAGTAGATCAAATTGTGGTTAGGAATAACTTCATTGCGCGTGTCAATGATATGATCTCTCCTGAAAGAACATTATAAAGTTTGTGGATTAAAAGATAGCGAAAACATTTACGAGCCTATAGATGTATATGAGCCTATATGTTTACATTTAAGTTTAAAAAACGGTCTGATGATAGAAAACAATAAAAAAAATGATACTTTAAATCAGTGAGATAAATACGAAGATTATTTCGCTCGTACTCACAATATTAGGAAAAAGTAAACTCACCGTATTTTCACAGAATATTTAGTGAAGAATATGATTTTCGACTACAAAATGGAGACTTTATACTGTTTCAATATCAGAAATTATCACATAATCTTGACTTTTTTATTATTCCCAATAATACATATTAAATTTAATCCAGCTGTAAAATTTATTTTACTATCGCTTCCTTTCTTTGAAACCAGAAATTCAATTGTTCAATTGAAAAATTATCAAGGCAATAAAATTAGCCATGAACGATATAGCTGCAATGATAATCATTTTTTTCCAAGTACTTTAATATTTCCAAAGAGCAATGCCTTATTTAGTTTTCACACATCAATAATCAATCAAACTAATAAAACAGGCAGTTCATCTTAAGTTTCATAATGCAAGTTTCCAGTGTGCAGGGAAAATGGAAAATTCGCCAAAGCTAAATAATTTCTTCATCCGGTGCAAGTTACCACGTTGCACTCTGCGGAACTACCCACACATTAAGCCATCGGAAAGCTGAGATGTACACAGAGCTTCTTAACTTTAATAATTAAACATGACACAATGTAATAAATACCAAAGAAAACTCTACAATTAGTCAGGTTGGTGCACCTAGCTCAGCCGAGTATTAATCGTCTATCTGTTTTTTTTTAACATTCGTGTATCTATTCTAGTAAGGACTGCATTTTGCTTCTTAAAATGAAATTCACACAAATTGAAATATAGAGTTTACTGCGTCAACTTTCCAGAATTTTCTATGGATATCTGATCAATAATGTTGACTGTACTATCGTGGAAACTGTGTCAAGACGCGCCTTCTCCCAGTAAAAGTACTTTCTTCAAGCCGCTTTCGTAAACTTGACTAGTCTAGGCTCATTTCCTCACTGTGACAACGTTGCTCGTGTGACATAAGGCAGTTGCTACGCGCAGACATAATTAGACGTCGATTTATAGATTTCTTAGAAGCTTTTTTACCGCAATCTGAAGAAGGCTTAACATATCAAGAGCGTAATTAGAAAAGCTTGTGCGGAGTTATCTTTTCTAGAATACGTGGTTAGTTTTATATACATGCTTTGTTTTAAAACCAAAGGAATTAAAAATAGTGCTATTTCATATTGAAATGAGTTTAAGTTTTAAGACAAGAGAGCAATAAAAACACTCCTGTCTGAAAGCCTGCATATTTTCATGCAGACGTAGAAAAAGGTTGTTTCGAAGCTAAATAGGTCAAGTTGCCAATTCCCATCTAGGACGGTATTTGCCATTTTTACTATAAAGTAATCTAAAAAAGCGACATTAACATTTCATAATCATTGTTTGATTTACCAAATGATAGCTTTTCAAGTTTTGTAAGTCTCCTTAATTTAAATCACATTATTCTTTAAATCTATTAATTAAATGTGATTCAATAAATCGTTTTGTGTTTCTTAACCAATCACGTGTCAACTAGTTTTCAGCATATGAACTTGAAACACGATTTCGAAAATAATGGTCGCAATAAGATCAGATTCGATTGGACCAACCTTACAAGAAGTAAAACTCTTTTAATTCCCCGTTATATGGAATGCCATAAAATTTTCTGAAATTTGGCGTTTTTTATGTGTCTGGACTGAACAAAGACTCGTTTAACAGTGTCCATGGGGTCGTAAATAATCCATTGTTTCGAACCATCAGACTTTAGTTGAACACGTGTTGAAATAGGCCAACCAACGTTCAAGCTTCGGCCGATTTGACCAAGCGACCAGGCAAATTATTTAAATTGAACAACTCAAAACAATAAAGAGTGATCGACTATTTTATAAAGTGTTACGTGCTCGCTGCTAGTTTACCTAACTGCTTCAATTATTTTATAAAATATTTCAAAGCTTATGCAATGTTCGATTACTTTCGTATATCTGCCTTCTTCTAAAAATGTAAATCGTTATTACTAAATCTTGGTGGATTTGTAAATTTGGGATTTTAAAAATATGATATAGAGACCCTAGACGAAAGCTTTACATAATATTCAAACTCTGAAATACCCAGTAGGTAGTGTCTTCTAATCAATCATATCTGGTATTTACTGATCGGCGATATTCATGCGATAGTCAGACGATGTCATAAATTTTATAATCACATATCTGTAAAAAATAATAATTGATTTCTTTGAAAAAAGATAACACAACTATCATATAACTTCCTATTCACGCAGAAACACATTCGTGCAACCATATAAAAAAACCGTGACTATCGTCGATTGATCGACTAGTCGACTAAAATCTGCCAAAACGCGTTTTGTGCAGCCGCTTGAATCGCCTCTCAGGTATCGATAGTAACTAGGCGCGCACAACTCTCAGAGGCGAAATTCGCCGCTCTCGCCCACTGATCTACATTACACCAGGAATATGGGCCAATAACTGGCCACGCTCGGCGGTCGTTCACCCCGCCACTCCAAATCATTGTTCGCCAAATATAAAGCGTATCCGGAGTGTTACAAAGGTCGATGACCTCACTGTTGAGCTGCCGAGGCTTCTACGAAAGACATTGGACACTGACAGCGTAAATGTAAACTTCCTTTATAAACTTTCATTTAAAGACAACTGCGATAAGTAACTGTTGACATCTCAGGTTCAGCTTCTTTAGTAGTTAGAGAGAGATATAATATTTCTAGTGTGATAAAAGATTGATATAATAAATAGAGACAATATCTTAAACTCATACTGGAAATCTTATTTAACTTTGGCACACTTTAAGCCCTCTTTTCATACGTAGATAGTTGTGTGTTACCGACCTAGCAACAGGCTCAAAATCTCAAATAGGTTTTCTTTCGAGTCTGATCTGATTTAAATAGTTCTTTTGCTATTGCGGTTAGTACTAATTATCTAGCATCCGATTTAAAGACCAGTTGCATTTCCGTTTCTCATGAAGTACTTACTTCTAACTTCTATCGTTCAGGCTTACCCAAAGTGTGCCAGCGTTATTCATTACTGTACAGACGTTTTTGGCTAACATTGACGTAGGTTAGGAATAGCCTAGTTCTTTAAGCCTAAAATTATACTGAAAGACAAAACTGGGCTAGTTTTGGAAGCCGTAACGTCCGTAATTTAATCTACACTTCGGTGTTATAGTTTTACACAATGCCGCTTCTTTTTATAGGTATTCCAATTTCTGTGACTCACGGGATGCTAATTCTGCAGATCATCTGCAATAAAGCAGTCCTTTAGGGCTAAACGACAAACCTTCATCTCATTACAATAGCTATTCAATTCAAAGCTGATCTTACAAAAAGTCTTACTCTTTTGCTGGATAACTTATTCTTAATCTCGACTCCAACCAAGATTACATTCAGCCAACCCGCAACCTACAGCAGCTTTCATCGTAGTTTGGGACAGGTTGGTGGCTGCTCCACATTTTTGGTTAAAAGCCGATGACTCTTGTTGACCGTGTCCCCAATACTGCTTACCTCACCAAATTTCTCTTGGTTCCGCATCATCACAAAACAAAAAGTTTCGGACAACCGACTTTTGGACAATCAACACTCGTTTCGGCCCCTACGGCCTAGATGCCCCCACCTGGTATGTACTTATAATGAACTAAGCGAATACTTCATACGAGTTTAAACTCTTTATGATGACTCGTTTTTAAAATAATTGGCAGTCGTTACTCAGCAGAAGTTGTTTCGGAGTGTAAATTAAAAAACTACGGTGAATTTTTAAATAAAGCTTGTTTGGTGTTGAAATTAATTAAATGGGAATAAGTAATATTTTTTGTTACGTTGGTTATACATCCTGCTATTTTAAATTACTTACATATAGGTAGGATCCTACTGAGATCTGACAATGCTAAATAAAATTTATTTAAAATAAGTTCCTACTACATTGAAAATTGTAATATATGTAGGTTCAACTTTGAATCTGTTTTTACATTCGTACTTGTACAGGGAGATTGTATCTGAAATTATTAAATGTTCACTTTAGAGGATAACCTTTTCTTCTTTAATTTATATATTTGGAAGTTATTTTTGTTAAATAAACTAGGCTAATAGGTTAAGATTCTCAAGACGACCTTTAGTTCTCGCTATGTTAAATTGTTCTTTGTTTATTTCTATTATTATTAGTTTCATTGCACTTTTTTATTTTTAATTCTATCTGTGGAGGCTTGTAATTGGCTTTTTGTTTTTTTTTTACTATTATTGTTTAGATGTAAGCAGCTGTAAGCCCCCCAAATAAACATAAATAAATAAAATAAATAAATAAATTATATCTTTTTTATGCAATAGCTTAAATTAAATCTATTTTAGTATTTTTGAACACACAAAACGTGTAAATATTGTTTGTGATGTAATAAAAGTTTTAAATCACTTTATCTTTAACTACCTACCTACATTTTTGCAACCTACTAACATTGCGTACCCACATAATTCCGGTTTAATGGCTGTATTAAAAAATAAATGCCTATTTATTTTACCGGTTTAATGTAACTGGACAAATTGTGCGTGAACTAATTTCGTGAATACTAAAGTTGACAAACTTACAGCAAGCCTTCATTTAAATGCATTTTTGTAGACATTCTAAAAAAAGCTAAAACTATGCCAAAAAAAATTTTTTTTGTACACTTAAATGTTGGATTAAAAACCTGAAACTTTTTACTAGATGTTTGATTATAATTAAAAAAAAACTGTTTTAAAAAACATTTTTAAAGCTACGCTAACGATGCTTACAATCACGATCAATACCTACGCACAGCGTAGTAACTACGAACCGCAGGTTTGAAATAAAAAAATATAGTAGGTAAACAATTAAGCGCTTAATGTCCTCAGACTCCAGGTGACAATTCGTTTAAGACCCAACGCAGCTTCGCTAACCTTCAAAAGAGAGAATGGTTCGACGCGCACGTACAATGTGCCAATACCTTTATGTACTTGTTTCGTAATTTTTTATAAATGATTTGCCTTCGACCTTTGTGAGCCGCCCAAATTTAACCCGATTGGTATTCCTGTGCTGGTGCGAAGTGCGTTTAATTTTCGTAACGCTCGCCACATTACGCCTCTTCTACGTGATTATACAATAGACGAACGCAACTTTTGAAAAGTTCTTCTACCAGAAATTAATGTTGAATTTGGTGTTGAAGGGCTGTAATTTTAAAGTTACATAGGTTTTTTATTGTATAGACCTCTCTGAAGATCGCTTATAGCATTTTGTTTTAGATTCACGCATAAATTAAGTAAGCAAGTAAATATAAGAAAGCAAGCTAACTACTGGGTGTAAAATTAGTTTTTATTTAGATATCTGTTAAAAACGTGGAAAAAGTGAGTTTATCCCTACTAATAATACTTATAGTTTAACAAGAACCGTTTAAAACATTTGCTTGTTTTTATATACCTAATGATGTTTTTCAGTAAGTTCCAGAGAACGCACTCAATTTTTCTTCATATCTAAAATTACCTTTATTAGCTTTTAAATTGTAGAATTATTCTGGAGTCAGCATCGTCCCGAAAGCTATGTGATCTTTATGAGGATGAAAATTATTATTTTTTGATAATGTTTTATCTTAACTTAAATTAAAAAAAAAGTTTTTTTTTTTGTCTATTAAGGACCTTTTGACAATTGAGAATCTATGTTATATTTAATTTTACCGCAACAGTTGTCAAGTTTTTCTTATAACCTTTTTTTTCATAACCTTGCTTTTCACGTCAAAACTACTGGACGGATTTGGATGAAACTTTACAGTAATATAGGTTATCAAAATAACAAATAGAGTTATTTTTACCGCGGGAAAACCGACTTCCATGCGAACGGAGTCGCGGGCGGCCATTGGCGTATAATAAAATAACATAGTATAGGGAAAGGGGTTTTACTTCGAATTTAACGCGTGGAAAGCCGCGGGCTTAAATGTGAAAATTTGAATGTTAGTCTGTCTGTTTGTATGTATGTTCCGCTTTCACGTAAAAATGTCTGAACCGATTGCCTTGAATTTTGGAATAGGGAAAGTTCGATACCCAGGGAAGAAAATATGAATCTTTTTCTTGCTGGAAAAGCATAATTCCCACGGGAAAAGCCATTTAGCTGCGGGTGAAACCGCAGGGCGAAAAGCTAGTTTAAGGTAAACATTTCCATCATACATTAAATATGTGTTACTCCAACGGTTTTGGCAGATTTTTTTACCTAATATTTTTTACTACTTGTTTAATAAAATGCACATAATATCCTTAAATATCCTTAGTGTTATTCTGATGTATAAGCTATATTATTCTAAAATTTCATTAAAATCCATTGAATAGTTTTTACGTGAAAGAGTAACAAACATCCTTACATTCATACATACTTACAAACGTTTACGTTTATAATATTAGTAGGATTTATGCTTTGGAAATTATATGAAACGTAATAGGTCACGAAACTTCGACTAAATAAATACTTCTGTGGTGTAAAGTTACCATCTTCAGAAGGAATGTAAAGCAAATTATTTATTCTACATATATTCAAAATTAATTAATCTAGAGAGCGTTTGTTTATTAATTTCCAGGGAAAACCCACCAATTATAAATTCTCCGTTCACTTCAGCATAGTCGACTACAGGACAGTAGAAAGCGTCACAGTTCTTATACAATCAAACGTCACAGAGTAACATCGGAAACAAAATGTATCATTCCAAAGTTCAATGACCCCACGACATCTTTAACACTTAAGCTACCGACGCAATAAAAAAAATGTCGCCAATTCGAAAGATACATAAATTATGTCACAAATCTTACGACCCCATCAGTGAATACTGAAAAGATTTCAACGCGATGCCAAGCAACGTGATTTATTATACCTACAAGCTCCTTTCCCCAGTTGGCTGTATAATGAGTTGCGGATACATATTTCAAGATGCTGAATTAGGTATAACGCGAATGTTAGAGATAAAATTGTTTCATTGGATTCGGTGCTATTAAGTTGACGTCAAAGCAGCTGGTCGTTGATGGGTCGTCTTTGATTTCCGGAACACTACGCGGCCTTTCACGCACTTAATTTGGCAGGAGCCCACTCCCCTCCCACCTTTGTTGGTACCGCGCCCCGGCACAGAGAGAAAGTAGAGCCTACGCAATTCTAGGGTCATCGACCCGAACTCAAAATTCGTACTTCTGACAAAAAGTGACACATAAAACCGCGTGCATTTCATATTCTGTATGTGTGGTCAGCTAGTTTCTTGCACGGATTCGGAATGAGCGATGCGATTAGGTCAGGTCGGGCTGTGAGCATTGTTTAGCCTCACGTAGGTACCATTTGGACCGCACGCTTTGTATATGAAATATTCTATTAAATAAAGTAGTTATACAACGCTCAGTGATTATCTATTTGTAAAACCCTCAGGGGACTAGAAGGGCGTTGCACTAGCAAACTATCGATTGTTCTCTTTATCTTTACTATGCTTATTATTAATGCAATGGGTTAGTTTTGCATTTGCCTTGCTTCATCGCGCTATACCTAAATAGTTTGAAATACCATAGAGATTTAATGGTGTTGCTACCTACGTCACAAAGGGTCCGTTACAATTTGGTGCAGCAGCGAAAGGTAATAGAAACTATCTCTGTGATAGCTCTACGTGACCTAGCAACGGGCCACGCCTCTAAAACATTTAAGCCGACTCAGATAGCTGATACACTGTTTAAGGCGCCACTTATTCTAGTATTGACGATAAAACCAATGCTGGCTACCAACATTTTTCAACAAGGTTTTCGGGGAATCCCCGGATTTCAACAAGTCTTTTCTTTTTAAAGACCTAAGTTCGGCTTTTTAGGACTTTCTAATTATTATTTAGTTCTCATTATTATCATAGTAATTATAGATACTTTATTTCGTTTTATATCCATTTGATTTATTGATGTGTAGGCATCTTAAGCGTCAATATTTTACAAACTTAGAAAAGAAAAATCAAACATAAAACGCTAGGAAAACAATATAAGCTATTTGGTAGTAATTTGATTAAAAAAACAATTTTAAATAAGTTTGAATGAAAAATTATAAATTACAATATCGAATGATCTAAAATTAAAACCTTTGTACTTGCATGATTTTTTTGTTCTTACCTATGCCTTTTAGATTTATAACTACGTGTAGATTATGAAAAAACCACTGAAATAAAACTACTGTTAACTTTTAAATGTTCAAACATTCTACGCAGTTATCTATCCTGCAGCTAATACATGTTAATTCAGCATACATAAGTTACAGTCTCGCTGTGATCCTTGCTATGGAAATCTAGTTAACACGTGCGCAGGCGACGCGCTTCATGGAAAATCACAGAAAACAAGGACAAACTGCAATGGTTCATTCAACCGGACCTTATTATTCAAGAAACGCACGCTGATGAAACTACGCAGATCTTCAATATTGGTAACAAAGCTAGGGTTACGAAATTTTCGGGCCAGTACACCGTAGGGCACGTATTGGCCCTTTGTTGACATGCCCAAATTCAGATGAAGGTACCAGTGAAATTCGGGTACGACCTGCCTACAAATTGTAGCTAAATTCAATGGATGGAAAAAATTAACCATGCTATCATCTACTTGGGAGTGAAATAAAACTTACCTAAGCTGAATAAATTTCTTTGAAATGTTAAAAAAAAATTTTAAGAACCAGCTATATTCAGTTCATGAATTAAGAAATATCAAATGCGGTAAGTTATTCTCTGCAACTTTGTTGTAGGCGATAAGAACACTATGGGGCATTTAATTTTTACAAATTTTCCTAATTGTTGAAAATGAGAATTAAAGACGCTAAAAATATGTCCTTAATATTAACTTAGCTTCTTGTCATGTTTAAAAAAAAATCCATAAAAAATATAATCAAATAAATGTCATCGCATTTACTAATTTATTAAGAAAAGCAGCAAGTTTCAACACAATTTTTGCATGTAAATTAAATTTTGCGGTTAACATTGATCAAGTTTTTACTATTTATCGATTACGGACTGCGATGTTTTAGGGATCTGCATGAAAATAAAATAATCAAATATGTATACTTTTATTCATTACGATACCTAACTAATATTATATGTAGTTAATACTAATCTTTTTTTTACTATTATTTTTTAGAGCCTAGATAGCTTTTCAATGAAAATATTTAACTTGCACAAAAATAAAATGTATAATTTAAATTAATTTGTTTCGTTTTCTACCTATTATCTACCTATTCTAACATATTTAAGCTTTCCCTTAAAATACTAAGGTACAAATTTATACCCCGTTAAGTCTAAAATATCGTACTGAATAGGTATTGTATTTGAAAACGTTATATAATAATAAGTACCTATACTTAAAACTTTAAGATAACATAGATCACTTAGATCGGTTACACAGTTTAATATTTTTTTATTAGATGAATTAAAAACATAAAATTCTGCAGAACACAGTATTAACTGAAGTTTCGCACTCGACTCCATTTTTGCGTGAAATATGTTACACAATTCGACGGGGAAACCCAATCGTGCGTACGGGATGAAACTCTTGCGCAATGCTACTCAAAATTATCACGAAAGCTATTTACGACGGATACAAAAATACGCAATTTGTATCTCATTAAATTCTTATTTTTGCTACTTTCCATTTGATTTTTCGGCTTTCAATTTTATTACAACTACCTACTAAGTTGGCGTTGTGGTCGTAGTTAGGCCATAAGGAAAAACTAGAAATTTATTAATGTTAATTAATGCATTTATACCTGCGGTTTAAAGCTCACGTGACTGCAGTAACGAATCATGGACTCAGTATGCGTTTGCACATGTACTTTGCGATCGAATTAAATGAAACAAAAAAATAAAATTTTTGCTTCGATATAAATTGACTTTGAGGTAACCTTACCTTCTTCTTCTTCTTTATAACAATAATAAGGTGTTCAAAATACCACAAATTTTGCTTATCTATGATTTTATATCACTGTAAGATGACTTTCTTAACGCAAAAATCTTTCGGTGTTAACATCTTGATTATAAAACAGAAAGTCTATAAGTACAGGTAACTGTAAATCTGCCTGAATACTACGATTGAGCTCACAGATCGATAAGTGGGTGACTACTTACAGAATACAATGTACGGAAGATGTAGGTTAAACTTATCTGTTATTTTAATTGCTTTCTTTATGAATCTTGATTACTACTTAGTTTCAGATACTGTTACTATAAACACTTCATTACCACTCTAGGCTTTAAATAATCTCAATAAAATAAACACCTAATAAACACAGACCGCAAATTACTAAATCAGAAACACCGTCACGAATAGAGAGTTAACACCCGAGCCTATGTACTTTATTGCTTTGTATGCATACCATAACCGACTGCGCTGCCAAAAGCTAACTAAAGATATGGTGTAACACCGTGATCAGTGTAACAAATTCATCAGGGCTCGTTCGTTATCCGATAAAAAGGAAAGTGCAGTCAGTGGGACAACGACCGGGACCGTGCCTTCCTTCTTACAGCCCACCTAGCAACAAGCGGTCAACGGCACCTCAAACTATGTTGCGCGTTTCTGCATGCATACATTTGAATACTAATCGAGTATGGGGATCGCGCGAAATTCAACGCGCGTTTTCTAAGTTTTGCAACGCGTAGGCGCTACGTATCGCTACGGAGAACCGTAGTCGATGTATTTGTCGTGTAAGGGACTTAGGTTTTAGATCTTTATTTGAATTGGGATGGAATAATATTTCTTTTGTATTTTGCTTTCACTTTATTTTTGAGACAATATAAAACAAAATTTTATATCCTAATAACCACTAACGTAGATTTTCAAACTGCTTTTTTTAAAAAAAAGTATTAATTACAACAAAATATATATGTTTAAATAGTGTGAGTAATTAGTTTTAACAAACTTCTATTAAAACTTTCTTTTAAAACTTCCTAAGAAAAATAAGTTCCAATAACTTTGGTAAGCAAATTGCTTCTGTATTTTATAAGGCGTTTGTGCATGCGCGAAAATTATTTAATGCGGAAATCACGCTAGAATGAAATCAGAGACTACCTACTTATTAAGGTTTAAAATTAAGCTGCTATGGAATATTGTTTCAAGACGAATAACTTAGTTAATACATGATATAGGTATACCTTATTAAATAAGAAAGAGCTAGGGCATGATATTTCATGTTTTTTTAGACAAAAAACTACATTGTCCATTTTGGAAGATAAGGTAAAGCTATTCTGCCTATTTGCAACGGGCATAATCGATTGGAGAAAGTGACTTAAGAATCAATCTCTATTTTATAACAATCTTGATAACAAATAACAATATTTTATAACAATGAGAATGTACCTAAGTAAATGGAATTACCCGATCAATAAATCCTTCTGTGAATATATTCAGTCAATAGTAAAGTACTAAACTACCAACGACCTAGCGTGACTGCATTACCTACAATTTGCCCTGTAGGAACCTACCTATAACCTTTACAGATATAGGCAGCTACTACTAAGAGACTTTTTCAAAGAACAGTTTAACTTTTGCAAGTATCAACAACGCCGCAAAGCCAATGTGCTAATATTTTGAAACATAAGTACGTAAGAAAACAAACAAACGCAGTCACGATCGTCTATCAAAACAAAACGACGCTATTCGTGCGTCTGTTGACTCTATGACGCAAGGATGTTTTGAATTTCCCTCTTAGTAAGTGGAGACAGCCAGTCGTGTATGTAGCGAGGTGTGCGAAATCGTTACCGGGGCGCGTCGGTCTGCGTCGGCGGACATGCGCAAACAGACTACAACCGATCGCCCGAGTGTGAATTGAGAAGGAACGAAAGGCCGACTGCGGCCGAAACCAGCCCCGCGCCGCCCGCAGTCTCCCTGCCGCGCCGACTACGCGCGCTCCACACCACTACCGCATCATGGTGAGTCATACCCAACCAATAATACCGCTCAGTGCTCACTATTCATCAACAACGACCTTTAAAGTTCAGATTCAACTGCATCGCTCGAGCGAATTGTGATCTACTTCGGAAATACAACCAACCAAACCGGACTATCCTCGGCTAACTAACCAGCGTACTTATCCCCTATCTTGTAATTAAATTAGAAGCCGGCGTAACATCTCCAATAAATTACTAGTCACAAGAAACGACGATCATGTAAATAAGTATCTACTCTCTATAATGAGAAAGTAGAGATGTCGAATGATTAATAAACCATGTTTAAATAACAAATCTCAGGTGTCAATGTTTAATTTACAGAAAATGGACAACAGAATAAAAGAAGAGAATAAGAATTATCAATCAACGATAAATATAACAAATTTTCACGACAATGAATTGGTAAATTACAGTTTAGTTCTTATAAAAGGAACAATAGTAACCAATAATTCAGAAAGTGATACAATTCTATGCATCGTAACTCATGATGGAGCTCAACAAAAATCGCAGTGGCAAATCTGCAATGGCGAATTCAAAATAATTATTGATTTGAAACAAGGTGAAAACACTATAGATTTGGAATACTGCGAACAACAAAGCAGAAGAATAAGTTTAGAATACATACCAAGGAAAACTAATTTCCGTGTTACCCCTGTCTACATTGTATGCCAAGGTCACGATGGAAGCTTTCAAAGCCCGCCGGATATTGACAACACCATAGAAAGCGCTTGCTCACGTATCGCCATTGGCGCAAAGCTCATTCAAAGTATAACAGCTGAGAAACTTTATGAAAGTGGCATGGGCCGGAAAACATTTCAATTAGAATATGAAATAAATCCAAAAAAGTTAGAATGCATCGTTTTTAGAAGTAGTCTAAATGTTAATAAAGCAAGGAAAATGAAACAATCAGAATTATGGTCTCACTTTGGACGGGAATTGATGCTATCAGAATATGGAAGTAATGAAAGGAAATTTTTAGCGTTCATCTCGTGCACTAGGTTCAAGGGAACAGATGTCGACAGGCCTATGACACATGAAGAAATTGTGTCCCTCACAGAAGCTTATGCTGCTCTTGGCGGTGGTGGGTTAGCCCTATTTGGTACTGCGTGCTTATACACATGGCCTACTTGTGTGGATGAAATAGTACCCAAATTTTTAAACAGCACTCCAGTAAACAATAAACGATATATGGATGACAGTGGATATCGTGGAACCTTAGGAGGCTGCTTCGCTACAACTTTAGGATCGGTGTTTCATGAGTTGGGCCACACGTTTGACTTAGGACACACCAAAGATGGCATTATGGGAAGAGGATTTGATAACATACATCGTGTTTTTGTTGTAGAAGAGAAAAAGGTCCCAATCATTACAGACAATATGAACAATTCTATAGGAAAACCAGTGCAGCATTCAACAATATCTTTTCAAAGAAATATTAGTGTGACGATGAATGTTGCTGAACCTTTACGAGTATTGGGACCACGCAGTAAAACGACTTTAGGTAATTTTGCATCGATGTCAAAATCAGATATAATTCGAAGGAGCCCTAATATAACACCAATTACAAGACCTTCAAGTGTGTATTCAAGCATTACAAATAAAATAGCAGAATCGAAAAATTATACAAGCCGTACAAAAGATATCGATTCAATTTATTGGACTAGAAATTGTGCAGTTCTACTTACATACCATAGATGGTTTAATAATGAATATGGGCGTGAGAGGCAAGCCATTACGAGATCCTTAAAATTTGATAAAAATAGAATGCTTATCATATCAACAGCAGGAATCAGAATAGTCGAAGTAAGAGATGAATCAAATGGAATGGTCTTAGATTCCTATGAATTTACGAATCCCTCTCCAGAGAAACGGTTCTTGGTACCATTTACATTTACACCAAACAGCAGAACACAAACCATATTAGTTGAAGACGATTTGGGAAACATTTTAAAACAAACCTTTTCTTACTAGAATAGTTAAAGTGGTTGAAGAGAACTGACAATAAAGTGAAAAATGGTATTAGTATTTTTAAATATGTGTGTATTTAAAAATAGACGTAAGTGTAAAATTAAATTAAACATTCCAATACGATAAAATTATGGAAAAATATCTACTGAAATTTATCGATTGCTGCTTGGAATTTTTTTATTTGGACGGCTGTCAACGTCAAGATGATAAGACAGAAGACATTGACATATTTTTGTTTTTTCGCTAGTGCTACGGTCGCTGAAAAATAATATAAAAATTAATTTGCATTTGAAATGGAAAACCAAGGCAAGGACGGCGGTTTCTTTTTAGATAAAGTCAAGGACTTTCCTGCAGTCATTAATGGTCAAATAAATATCATCCGGTTTCAGGAGGCCACGGCGTTTCTTATCTCATTACTTGGTAAGTCACAGATACCTAATAAAAAAATATTTAAAACTAATACATGGGTAATAGATGTTGTTTATATATTTATATGTTATGCACCTATTTGTAATTATATAGCATGGAATACAATGTAAATAACACTTTCAGAACGGCTTGGCAAGGCTTTTGCACCAGTTAGATATGACATGCAAGGGAACATTGATGTGAGTGAATATTATTATATTCTAACGTGGCTATATATTTACTATTTTAAATGTTGTTGAACCACATTTAATTACTTTACTAAATAGCTTAACACTGCAAAGTAAAAACCTATTATTTATTATGATTTAAATCCATATCTGTAGCTAACATATGAAATTTTGTATAGATAAGTACCTTCCAAATTTTTATTGTTATTTGCGTCTATAGAATTTTATTGTTATTGTTACAGAAAATTAATAAACATTACAAATATGGCAAGGATTCTTGTCTTTTGAGTTTGATGGAAGATGAAGTCAAGAAAGGCAAAACAGAAGCAGCTGAAGGTGTTCTCTGGCTAAATAGGTTTGTAACATATTAAACATTAAAAATATAACCTTATTTCTGTATCTTACCTTATTATAGTTTTCCAAGTTACCTCTTGGATTTTACTGAGTTACCTGAAAGTAATAACAACTAATAATCTATTTTTAGGGCATTACTATTCTTTGAGCTGCTATTTCAAGAAATTATTTACAACATACAACACCACAACATTGATATAACCATGAAGAACATATTTACAAAAGCCTATGAAGGTTCAGTCAAGAAGTATCATAATTGGGTAACACAGCAAGTGTTCTCTGTAAGTATGACAGGATAATATATCTATAATAATATGAGACAGCATATTCAGCAGCAATAAGCATCTGACTCAGATTTGTAGATTTTCATCAAGATGTAAAATGTTTTCTGATATTTTACAGTTAATATGCAAGATGTCACCTACGCTGCCTCAAATCTTGAAGTCATTGGAAGTCAACAACAATATGAAAGAATTTGAATTATCACTTACAAATTTTAATATAACTTTACATTTAGTAAGAACCAAAATTGATGATTTCTTTAAAGACAATGAACTGTTTGAATAATTAATTTATTTAATAATTAATTTATTTAGTTTTACTAACTTGAAAGTTAAATGAATTTTATGTTTTCTTAAATGAAATGTGATGACATAAGGTTGGAAAATCAGATATTTAAATGGTATTTGTAAAACAAAATGCTATGCAGATCAATTATTATGTAGATAATAATGTTAAAGATAAATTTTAAATTATTTATTGTTAGGTGTGAACAAAATAAAACATTCAATATTGTTTTATTAGAATCATGTCCTAATTCAACACTATCTTAGATAAACTAATAAGTGATATATTTTCAGAATCATAAAAAGTGCCTAAAAGGCAATAAACATTTATAACATAAATTAGGTATGTACCTTTACATATTTTGTTACAAATATTTACCTAGGTGCTGAATTACTGTGCAATAATTTCTTTGCCATTTAAAATTATATTCTTTCCAAAAGTTTAAAATGTTTTAACCAAAGTTTGCTTTGTATTTGTGATAACACTGCAATAAAATTATTTTATAAAATGTGTACAATTTTATTCATAGCTTTACAGAACTTACCAACTAGATTTTCTTTAAGGTTTTTCTTTCTTGCGACATAAATAAACACTTTTTGCAAAAGATGATGCTTGTTTCAAAGAAAAGAAGGATAAAACAACTTCAATGATAGTGACAGCCCATAATAGGAAATGTAGAATTAACTCAGTAGGGGTGCTCAAGAGGTAAGGGTTGAACAAAAAAAAGCTGATTAAAGGCATCTGCATTAACACTGCTACCATCAAAAAGCCTGCAAGTTCTGGCACCTGAAAGTATAAATAAATATTAATCATTTACTTCAGATCCAAATGAGATAAGGGGATTCATGTAGGTACTTACACGATTAGATAAATTGCCATAGTTTCCCAAGTATAATTTAACTGATTCAATGGCAACTAAAATACTGAATACAGTTATCGCTAAATATTTAGTTAGATGTCCTAACTTATCAACCTAGAAAAGAAAAAATATTAGTTTTTTTCTATTTATATTTGCACATTTCATAGGTGCATACTTTCGTTGCTGATTATTGATTGACTTTACATACTTTTACATACAAGAAAAATCCTGTAGTGACTACCCAGGTAATATAAATGTAAAAATTGAAATACAAAAACTTTTGCAGCCTCAACGTAGTTTTATACTCCATTTAAAACGTTTAAAGTAGACTTAACAAATTACACATGGACGCTTAACAAGTTCTAAATGTTTATGAATGAAGCGCGCCGCACAGTGGGCTGGATTTGAAAAAAAGGAACTTAGGATTTTTTTTTCGAAATTTCAATTTTTCTTGGTGTCATTCGCTAGAGGCAACTTATACGATCAACATTTGTTATATAACTTTTTTTCGAGAAACGTATACTTAATGAGTTTTGGCCACAAATGTGTTTTTTTTACTATGGAACGTTACCTTACTTGCCTCAGATCTCCAAGTGAGGCAATTATCCCGTATTCATACTACCTGAACCTTATTCTGTGGGTGTTTAGCTATCGATTGGTATATTTTTTACAACAGGATAGCTGCCACCTTGCCCAATATAAGCGTTCGAAACATGGTACTTTTTTCGGTATTTTCCCATATATGGTTAGCATTTAACGACTACCAGGAAATGAAATAATCAAGAAATTGAGGCTTAAATATAGTCGGTAGTTGACTGATCACTTTCTTTTCTGTTCATAATTGACTAATTAAGAAAAGGTCGTTAAAATCTATTGTTTTCACCTTTACATATTTTTACTTTGGTAATGACTTGAACCGAAAATGATCGATAACTTACAAATGGGCATTTAGCTTTGTAATCACTTGCCGCCAAAGGTTTTAATTACTACTTGTTTACATTAAACTGCATTTATTTTGCGGGAGACTAATGGTGATGGTAATTAATCAGTATATTTAAACAGGGAAAAATAATTTTAAAGTCATATTAAGTTTACGTTTGATCGGAGATAGCAATTTTTTTGACACTTTTACCCGGTAAAATGGATTCTTTAATAAACAATATTGATTTGTTCATGCTTCTGAGGGAAGAAGTACAACAACTATCGGATAGTACCGCACTGTTTGAAATTTTAAAATTAAAATTGGATCCGGATTTGACCGTAGAAAATAGAGCATTACTTCTAGCTTTTTGCCAGAAGTTCTGTTATAAATTAAAAAGTAGATGGGCCGCAGCCAATAGAACGCTCGCCAAGTTCTTGAAAAATAATGAAGACTGGCTCGAAACCCCTATTACTTGGCCAAATTTTGCAAATTGTAGAGAAGAACCTGATACAATTTTAAGTGATCAACCCGAAGAGGAAGAAACTGAAAATATTCCACCAAAACCATCAAGTTCAAATTTTACACCAAGAAAGCCATTCGAGGAACTTTGCCCACAGCAAAAACGAAGACGATTAGATCAGATAAATAAATCGTTTTCTCCAGAAGAGCTATTGGGTGCAACAGCAAAAAATTTGAAAGAAAACGGGCAAGAAGAGTTAGCTCAAATAGTTAGCTATTTACTAAAGCACCCCGAGCACATCGCAGATGTCAAAGCGTGCATTGAAAAGAAACAGCAAAATACGCTGTTAGCACCGGAAAAGGCACTCGGTTTAATGGTCTCCTTGAAACTCACAAAATGGCAGTATCTCATTTTGCGAGAAACTACCCGAGAAGAAGTTTTGTTCCCATCATATTGTCAGTTACAAGAAGCAAAACAAAACTGCTACCCACCCAAGGATTCCATTATTTTGAGTGATGAAGGAGCTGAAGTAAAATTGCAAGCTTTACTAGATAAGACTGTTTCGAGGCTGGTTACAGGACACAACTTGCAGCTGGAATCCGGTAGTGATTTGGAGTTGGTCAGCAAGTGGGGCTTTGATGGAGCATCTGGACAAAGCACTTACAAACAAGTGGGGCACGTAGATGACGATTCCAGTGTACTCATGGCAAGCTTGGTGCCCCTAAAGCTGATGAGTAATGGATCAGTTGTCTGGGAAAATAGGAGACCTTCATCAACAGCTTATTGTAGACCAATCCTTTTCAAATTTATTAAGGAAACGAAGGAATCAGTGGAAAATATCAAGAGCTACATTGATGACCAAAAAGCTGCCTTGATTCCAAGCCAAGTGGGCAATGTCTTTATTCGACATCAATTACTCTTGACTATGATTGATGGCAAAATTTCTTCATATATATCAGAGACCTCTGCTGCGGTTTGTGATATATGTAAAGCAAAACCATCGGAAATGAATAATTTGGATGTCATCAAGCAGAAAACATCTAACCCAGACTTGTACCAATATGGACTGTCATCGTTGCATGCGTGGATTAGATGCATGGAATGCCTGCTACACATTGGTATATATCTATTTACAATATATTCCCACCATTTTGTATATTTATTTATATCTACATGTTATTTTAATGTTTTTATTTTTTTTACAGCTTATAGACTGGGTATCAAAAAGTGGAGGGCTCAAGGAGACGACAAGGAAAACGTTGCTGCACGTAAGACCAGCATTCAAGCTGCATTTAAAAATGAATGTGGTCTCATCATTGATTTGGTCAAACAAGGATCAGGAACCACAAATGATGGTAATACAGCCCGCAGATTTTTTGGCGATTCAAAGACTTCGGCTCGAATTACTGGGGTCGATGAGAACTTGATAGAAAGATTCCACATTATTCTCCAAACAATTGCGTGTGGAGAATCTGTGGATGTTTCTAAGTTTTCGAAGTTTTGCCAAGAGACAGCAATCTACTATGTTGAATTATATCCGTGGTACTACATGCCTTCAAGCATGCACAAGCTCCTCATCCATGGAGCTGATATTATTGAACATTTTGGTTTGATGCCTATTGGGAAACTTTCGGAAGAGGCAGCCGAAGCTCGGAACAAAGACTTCAGAGTTTACAGAGAGAGACATTCGAGGAAAATTAATCGAACTGCGACAAATGAAGATATCATACACTGTCTTCTGTTGTCATCAGATCCACATCTCTCTCATGCCAGGCCCAGAATGACAAAAACGAGAATGCCTCTTTCGTTGAAGGCAAAAGAGCTTCTGGTGCCTCTTCCTCTTGACCCTAGTGATATCGAATTTATTGATGTAGACCTTGATGACTGTACCTTTTAATTAAGAATGTATTGTTAAGCATTAGAATGTTGTATGTTAGACGTTTATTTTCTTTTTTATTGTTATTGTATGTTTGTCTGCAATTTTTTTAATTACATTTTTACATTTTAATTCTGTTTTATTTTTTACTATTTAATGTTTGTTTATCATATAACTAAAAATGCCTTGCTATGACTAAAAATATTTTGTAGATATGAATAAAATTTAAAAAATTTACACTGTTACTTATTGTTTTTTTCAACACCTCAAAATGTCCTTAAGTAATAAATTCAATTAAATTGTAAAAACATTACAATAAAAACCTTTGGCGGCAAGTGATTACAAAGCTAAATGCCCATTTGTAAGTTATCGATCATTTTCGGTTCAAGTCATTACCAAAGTAAAAATATGTAAGGGTGAAAACAATAGATTTCAACGACCTTTTCTTAATTAGTCAATTATGAACAGAAAAGAAAGTGATCAGTCAACTACCGACTATATTTAAGCCTCAATTTCTTGATTATTTCATTTCCTGGTAGCCGTTAAATGCTAACCATATATGGGAAAATACCGAAAAAAGTACCATGTTTCGAACGCTTATATTGGGCAAGGTGGCAGCTATCCTGTTGTAAAAAATATACCAATCGATAGCTAAACACCCACAGAATAAGGTTCAGGTAGTATGAATACGGGATAATTGCCTCACTTGGAGATCTGAGGCAAGTAAGGTCACGTTCCATAGTAAAAAAACACATTTGTGGCCAAAACTCATTAAGTATACGTTTCTCGAAAAAAAGTTATATAACAAATGTTGATCGTATAAGTTGCCTCTAGCGAATGACACCAAGAAAAATCGAAATTTCGAAAAAAAAATCCTAAGTTCCTTTTTTTCAAATCCAGCCCACTGTGCGCCGCCGCGCCGCTAGTCAATACACTTAAAAAACCGCTTGTTCTGTGAAATCATTAAAAATGAGAATTAGGGAGTTTTGTTTACAAACATACATAGCAACAAACATTTTTTTTTTTTTTGTTAGATTCTTCCGTCATGCGGAAAGGCAAAGAGACTATGCCCATACAGCCATGTCATCAATAATTTGGTTTTCTTCTTTCTTGTTGACTTAGTTTTGTTTAGTTTTCAATAAGAAGTAACATTGACGATATTTTATTTCCTCATAAACAAACATAATAAGGACCAAGTCCATGTCTTTAATAATAAAATGCTAATATATATTTGTTATGAGTATACATAAACATTTTCATCAGATATTACACACTGTAAATTTTATGAATTTATACATAGGTAAGTAGCATTCAGTTGTTTTTAAAAGTTCTTGAGTATTACGCGGGATATTTTCTAATGTTTTATAAATTTCTAATAGCTCATCAATGAAAATTAACCTGTCAATATGAAATTGAGGACATTCAAAAAATATATGATCCAATGACTGTACTGACTCATTACAATATGAACAACAAGGGGAAGTTATCATATTCATGCGATATAAGTGTTCATTAAAAGCAGCATGACCTATACGAAGACGACAAATTGTTGTATAAAAATTTCTATTTTTGAAAGAGCCCTTGGTAAACCAAGGAGACGAAATTTTTTGGTTACATACGGAATACCACTTGCCCTTTTCTTTAAGAGAATCTTGCCAAAATTGAAACCAATTATTAATCATTTGATTTTTTATTTCAGGAAGAAACTCTGAAATGGGAATTGCTATGTTTTTTAATTTGCAAATGTTGTTATCAGTATTTGTAATGATACTAGCTAATGTATCAGCTAATTCATTACCACTAACACCAATGTGTGCTGGTGTCCAGAAAATGACAATTTCTTTATGTTTCAATGATAATTTATAAATCTTTTCCCGGATCTCATATATAAAAGGATGAATTTTACTAGAAAGACGGGGATTATTAATAGCTTGAAGAACACTCATACTATCAGAAATAATAATCCATTTACCAGAAGAATCTACAGAACTAATCAAATCTAAAGCAAACAGAATAGCAGCAGCTTCTGCCGTAAAAATACTGCAAATATTGGACAGCTTATAACCATGTGCAATTTTCAAAATAATATCATAAGCCGCTATCGACACAGACTGAGATGTTTTTGAAGCATCTGTGTAAATTTGACGGTAATTATCATAGTATGATAACTTTTCATATACTTCATATTTATTTTTTAAATTTGTGTCTATAATGACATCAAATTTAAAAAACTTACCTTCATATGTTCCACTATAACAAGGTAAAATATCATACTGAGCAATATTTTCATTTTTCAAATAATTAATGAAATCAAAATTTTTACATAAATAAGAGTAATTAGATATCAAAATCTTTTTGTACAACGCATTATTAGAAGTTTTCATCAAATCAATTATGAACCTTCTTTTCAAATAATCAAACCTAAATTTAATGGGACAAGTGTTAGTTTCAACTTGCATTGAATTTGTGAAGAGTGGATGACGAACTCTTCCTATGTCGACCAGTAATAAAAACTATTACTGGTAGCTAGGCAACGGATTTCGCTGTTGACTGTTATATAAAATTCTTCTTGTAAAATGTTTGCTATGTGTTTGCTATTAAACCATAATTTTAGTTTTCTCCTGTGTTTTACTGGGTAAATACATTTCTCACATGGTAGCAGAGCGAAACAATATCACGGGATAATGTCTGTTGTGAAAATTAATTCACTTGGCCGAGAAAACTATGACACATGGGTAATTCATGCAAAAGCTTACCTAGTCAAAAATAAATTGTGGAAACATTTTAGCAACAAGTTCGTGATCACTGGATCAACAAGTCAAGAAGATATAGACGCAGACGAAGTAGCAAAATCTGAGCTGTTACTTCTCATCTCTTCATCGGAACTTAAGCAAGTAAAAAACTGCAAAACCGCAAAAGATGTCTGGGATGCACTGCAGTCTATTTATGCCAGCAAAGGACCTGCACGTAAGGCAAGCCTTTTAAAACAACTAATCCTGAACAAGTTGCATGCAAATGGTGATGTTCGAGAGCACCTAATGACTTTTATGGATACAGTCGACAAACTGAATGTTTTAGACGTTCAAATTAACAACGATCTAATATCCATTATCATGCTCTACAGTCTCTCAGAGGAATACGAAAACTTTAGAATTGCAATCGAGACACAGGATACACTACCGAGTCCGGAGAAACTGAAAACTAAAATTATTGAAGAGAGTGACGCTCGACGACGCAACACCGACTTCAACGAACCAAGTACCTCCGAAGAAGCACTCTACGCAAGTTGTAAAATATGCAAAAGACAAGGAAACATCTTTAAGCGCAAAACTCACAAAATCTGCACCAATTGTTGGAAGAAAAACACCTTCAAAAAGGAGAAATCCAATCATTCCAGCAAACCTGAAAATAATCACTTTGTTTCACCACAGCAGCAATGTCTACTAACGAACAAAGCTGACAATAAACATATTTGGGTGCTAGATAGTGGCTGTACTTCTCATATGAGTTATCAGAAAAATTTGTTCAATAACATGAAAAGTACATCAAGGAAACTAAATTTTGCTAAAGATGATGTATCTGCTGAGATCAAAGGCACTGGAACTGTATCTATTAAAACCAAAGCTGGAAAACTAGTTACAGATACTCACCTGATGAACACGTTGTACGTACCCAGCCTGAGTACTAACTTATTGTCAGTCGGCAAGATGACGGATGCTGGTTGCACTGTCATTTTTTCCAAAACAAAAGCAACTGTCAATAATCCAAAAATCGGTATTACAATTACAGCCGAGAAAGACTCAGATGGACTATACTACGTCAAACCCCAGAAGCCAAACGATCGCAATAATCTTGCCAACATTGAAATTACAAAACCGGTGGCAAAATTATCAAACACTTCAATAGAAGAATGGCACAAAAGATTAGGACATATGAATACTAAAGATATGAAGCTAGCTCTTAAGAATGCCAGCCTCATTGGCTTGGATTTTGATGAGAATGAAAAACTTCCAGAGTGTGAAGCCTGCATTCGAGGAAAAATGCATCGAACTCCAGGCTCTACAGACAGAATCACTCCAAGAACAACAGAACGCCTCGAAATTGTTCATAGCGACGTGTGTGGACCAATACAGACTCCCACACTAGGACAAAACAGGTATTTTGTCACGTTTATCGACGATTTTAGCAAATACTGCAAAGTCTACTTGATGAGGAACAAGAACGAGGTACTCAGCAAGTTTAAGGAGTTCAAAGCGTCTGAAACCTTTACAGGAAACAAGATAAAATTCCTGCAAACAGACAATGGCACTGAATATGTCAATTCCGAATTTAACGCTTACCTCAAGCAACATGGAATCCAGCGAAGGCTCTCCGCTCCTCACACTCCTCACCAGAATGGTGTTGCAGAGAGGAAAAATCGCACACTAGTAGAAAAAGCTAGAACTATGATGCTAGAGGCCCACGCTCCGTTATACTTGTGGGGTGAAGCTATACTTACCGCCAACTACCTCTGCAACAGGGCAATCAACCAGAGCATCGAAGGAATGACACCTTACGAAAAATGGGTAGGAAGGAAACCCTGCGTTAACCATTTATACGTTTTTGGCTCCAAAACATTCATTCTTTTAAAAGGCTCTACACAACATAAATTTGCAGAAAAAGCAATCCCAGGAATGCTAGTTGGATACTCTGAAACTTCAAAGGCATTCAGAATATACGTACCTGCAAAAAGACGAGTCATTATCAGTAAGGATATTAGGGTGATGAAGAAAATGTTCTACGATAGTCAAAACACTACTCAACCTTTCGACACACCTCAACCCGAAACTGATGAAACTATAAACAATGACTGCAACGGGATTTTAATACTGCAAAACAATGATACCCTGCAACAACAAGGTACTCCAGGGCAAGAAAACATAGTTCACAGCACCGATAATGTACAAAGTGACTATGAATCTATCCATGAAGATGACATTAGCCCTGACGACAGACAAGACAATCTTGTGGAAAATATAGCTACGCAGGACGCAAGGGAACCTGATAATGAAGTACCTGAACCTGAACGGAGACAACTTCGTGACAGAGCACGGATCGCTCCCCCAAAAAGATTCGATGACTTCATTATGGCAGCAATTGACGCAGAAAAGTCTGAGGAGCCACAAACCTATTTCGAAGCCATAAACAGTAGCGACAAAACTAACTGGCGCAATGCAATGCACAGTGAATTTACCTCTTTGAACAAGAATCAAACCTGGGAACTTGTAGAATTGCCTAAAGGCAGAAAAGCTTTACCTTGTAAATGGGTCTACAAGAAGAAATTAAATCCAGACGGTACAATTGATCGCTACAAGGCCAGGTTAGTAGTAAAAGGATTCTCACAAAAACCAGGGCTAGATTATGACAAGACATTTAGTCCTGTTGTCCGACTTAGTACCATAAGAGCGGTATTAGGATTAGCTGCACAAGAAAATATGTGTTTACGACAATTCGACGTCTCAACGGCCTTCTTAAATGGCATTGTACAAGAAGAGATATACCTACATGTCGCAACCCGAAGGGTACAAAGATGGTACAGCGAGGGTGTGCAAATTGAAGAAGAGCCTTTATGGACTAAAACAAGCTCCTCTCTGCTGGAACACATGTATATCAGAATATTTGACCAAAACCGGTTTTACCCAAAGTACGGAAGATCCTTGCTTGTACATTAAAAAAGGCCTTTTAATAGCACTATATGTGGATGATGGTCTAGTAGTCTCAAAGAACGAGAAAGTAACAGAGAATTTCATCGAACAACTAAAACGCCGTTTTGAGATAACAACCAAACCTGCATCTTATTTTCTTGGAATGGAAATTCACAAGGCTGAAGACGGAACTGTAATACTTGACCAAAAATCGTACACGAAGAGGATTTTGGACAAGTTTGGAATGGCTCATTGTAAGCCAGTTCCAACGCCCGCTATTAAGCCTACTCAGGATGAAGAAAATGATAATGAACCTGATAACAGCAATTTTCCATACAGACAGGCTGTAGGAACCCTAGCCTACTTAATGGTCGCTACGAGACCTGACATTTGCTACGCCGTAAGTGTCGCGTCCAGACACCTAGAAAATCCTACAAAGCTTGACGTAAAGAACCTGAAACGAATACTCAGATATCTGAAAGGAACAACTGAAATGGGTCTGGTATTCAAGAAATCGGATCGGAATGGTATCATAGGTTACAGTGATGCAGACTATGGAGGGGATGCCACGACTGGTCATTCAACCACTGGAATGGTATTTTTAATTAATGGACCAATATTGTGGAAGAGTCAAAAACAAAGTGGTGTTTCACTCTCCTCAACTGAAGCCGAACTAGTAGCCTTAACTGAAACTGCGAAAGAAGTAATTTGGCTAAAAGGATTACTTCGAGAAATCGCCAATTTAGAAGAAGTACCGGTGATAAGGGTTGATAACGAATCGGCAATCAAACTGTCTGAAAACCCCCCTTACCAGTTTCATCAGCGAACAAAGCACATAAAGTTGAAACACTTCTTTATAAGGGAATGTGTATCAAATAACGAACTCAGAATTCAACATGTGCCCACAGAACTGCAGCTTGCAGATCTCTTCACGAAGCCGCTCTTCGGTCCGAAGCTGAAACAGCTCACCAAGAGGATTGGACTAGAAACCCCAACACATAGAAATTGGACTTAGAAATCGTCAAATTTCTCAAAGTTCGGTGGGTGTGAAGAGTGGATGACGAACTCTTCCTATGTCGACCAGTAATAAAAACTATTACTGGTAGCTAGGCAACGGATTTCGCTGTTGACTGTTATATAAAATTCTTCTTGTAAAATGTTTGCTATGTGTTTGCTATTAAACCATAATTTTAGTTTTCTCCTGTGTTTTACTGGGTAAATACATTTCTCACAGAATTAATCGGAGAAGTACTCATGGCTCCTAGAATTATCCTGAGATTTTTATTTTGTACTTTATCTATTTTATTTATAAAATTATTGTCAGAAGCAAAGCAAAAAAAAGCATATTCAAAGTGACTTCTAACTAATGATTTAAACAGCATCAATAATATTTTAGGATCTGCACCAAAACGACAACCAGTAAGGCATTTTAAAATATTTGTAGCTTTTACAGCTCTATCTATCAATATTTGCACATATTTTTTAAAACTTAAATTTTGTTGAAATACTACACCTAAGAATTTTATTTCTGTACAGGGGCCCAAGTCAAGTGGCAGTAGAAAATTGCGAAAGCGAGTGAATAGAATAAGAAATGCATAGATTTAAATCGTTAGATAGGCTCTTACCGCAGTGACACCGCGCCGTGTTGTTCCACAGTCGAAGTGAGTGAGCTCACTAACCTGGGAGTGCACGAAAGAGAAAGTAGTGTTTGCAACTTATGTAGGAGAAAAAGAGATGACACTATTTTCTCAGTTCACTTGTTGTGTATAAATTGCAAAAAAAAAACAATGCTACAGTTTTTGGTGTCGGAGCCTATCTAACGATTTAAATCTATGCATACAAAGTATCATGCAAAGGTACCTATTTACAACAATTATTTATAAATTATGAAATTAAAATAAAACCATATATTTGTTACGGTTTACCTTTTAAATAAATATTTTTTTTTACATTCATACATACATTAACTGAATCCATTTAAAATAATTTGTCACTAAAACATGTAAAACCGCAATCAGCTGATCGCAGAAGCCGCCATTTTGTCGCCGGAGTTATCTACAAGGTTTTGATGTACGCTTCATTTTCTATTCTATCAAGGCGAAACGCTTGTCAAAATTGCCACATGGCATGGAAAAGTCAAAAAGTCATAGCTACGATCTTTCAATTTCTAAGGAACATTTGTATGACAACTTGTTTAGGCGTAAATACGAATCGACAATTAGCGAATGCCACTTGACTTGACCTCCAGTTAGGAATAAGGTTACCATTATATACACATTCTAATTTACAATCTTTATCTCTAGAGAAAACAAGAGATTTACTCTTTTCTGTATTTACAGTTAAACCTAAGAAAGAAAAATAGACTTCAAGCCTTTTACAGGCATTATTTAAATTCGTTTGCACATCTTTAAGTTTTTTGCCAGAACAATAAACAACAAGATCATCAGCAAACTGCAGATTAGAAACATTTGCGCCTAATATCTCATTCAATTTATGAATATAAATTATATACAGTAGAGGGCTCAAGATGCCGCCTTGATTGACGCCTTTATAGGAATTACGTGGACCATAAAAGTTGTTACCCAATTTAACATAGACCATTCTTTCATTTAGAAAGTTATATATCCAAAGAACCATTTTTTTTGGAATTCTGAGTGATAGCAAGATATTAGCAAGCGTTTCTAAACCTACATTGTTAAAGGCTCCTGTTATATCGAAAAAATTACAAGCAAGATAATTCCGCTCCTTTATGGATTTATTTGCATCTAATAACAAATGTGCAATGCTTTCCCTAGCCGAGCGTCCACGCCGAAAACCAAACTGATTACTAGGAAGAATACAATTTGATTCGATGTAATATTCCAGACGTTGTTTGAGCAGCTGCTCAAAAATTTTACCAACACAAGAGGACAACGCTATAGGTCGATAAGAATCTGGACTATCAAGATCCTTCCCTGGCTTCAGTACAGGGACCAGACAATCAGTTTTCCATTGATTTGGTATTAAGTCATTTTCAAACAAAATATTTAAAATTATCAAGAATTTACATAGATTTTTATGACTGAGAAGACGAAACATTTTATAGGAAATACCATCTAAACCACAAGTTGTATCTTTTCTTGATTTTATGGCAGCAGTAAGTTCAGAAATTGTGAACGGATCAAGCAACGAAAGATTTTGTCTATGAAATTTGTTATCTGCAAAAGTAAAAGGTTTCGAGACATAGTCTGGAGTGTATTTTTTTAAAAAACTATTTACCCAATGATCATTTTCACTTCTAGAAACAAAAGTTTTGTTAAATCTGCGTATTTTATTCCAGACATGAGAAATTGGAGTAAGACGATTTATAGAATTGCAATAATCTTGCCAAGATTTCTGTTTTTCAAAGTTTATAGTCAATTTCTTAGAAGCCTGATTTTTTTTAAAAAGCAAATATTTTTCTACAGAAGGATCATTTTTGAAAGCAACAAAAGCATCTTTACATTTTTTAACAGCATCTGCACATTTGCTATTCCACCAAGGAACGGAATGTCTTGCCCTTTTTGCCCTAAAACCTGAAACGGAACGTGAGCATAAATGACAAAGATTTTGACATTGACAACAAGACTTTGTTTTCGTTTTTTGTTGTGACATAGATTTTTCAACTGATGCCAATAAAATATCACAAAACTGCAAATAACTTTCTAGTGAACATTCAGAATTAATCATAAAACTATTCAACGAAGTATTAACAATATTTACATACAAATCCCAATTAACTAAATTCAAGTTTAATTTCTTACTGACATTTTGAGAGTGAACACAATGTTCTGAAGATATAACTGGAGTTTGAGACAACAGAAGTTTAGTAATTGTAGGCAAATGATAACTTCCAAAGGAATCATCATGAACAGACCATTCACAATCCCATGATAAAGCTGGACTAACCAAAGAAAGATCTAAGCCATTTGGTCTCCAGGACGAAGTTCCTACAGTCGTGACTTCTCCTGAATTTAACAGAACAAGGTTATTTTCATCAAAAGAATCTAGTACTTCTTCACCTCTTTTATCCACTTTTTGACAACCCCAAGAAGTATGGTATGCATTGAAATCTCCAGCAATAAAGACTGGAGTTGGAAGACTATCAATTAATTTTGAAAATTTTAATTTTGAATAATGACACCTAGAAGGACAATAAACACTAACAAATGAAATATATTTACCACCTATTTTTATCTGTACAGCAACATTTTGTAAGGAATCATCAAAATAAGTATCAATTTTTAAGAATTGTAATTTGTTATGAATTATTATTGCAACTCCATTATGTGTATTACCAGTGTCATTTCTAACTATTGTGTATCCCTTTATGTTAAAGGTATGATGTGGTCTAAGCCAAGTTTCACTTATTAAAGCGATATCAACATCATTACTATAAAGAAAATATGTAAATTCAGATTTATTACTTTTAATGCTTTGAGCATTCCACTGAACTATTTTTAAATGAGCCATTAGGATGGATTATTAGCAGATGACTTTTCATAAATATCACTTAATATTTGTAAAATATTTTTAGTACTGATGGAAGTTTCCTTTGTTTTATTTAATGTAATTATTTTAACAATAGCCTCAACCAATAAATTCAAAGATTTATTATCTTTTTTCAAGTGACTGAGCAGGTCAAACTTTTGTCCTAAGGCTGGAAAACTCTCTGTATTTGCAACTGAAGCATAAGACAAAGAGGATAAACCAATTTTAATATCATTAATTTTTTTCTTTTTAATAGGACACTCAGCAGATATACTAATGTGATTTCCTCTACAGTGACAGCATGTAGCCTTTTCCCTAGGTACTGTACATTCTTTAAAAGAATGTGCATCTCCACATATTGAACATCTAACATTATTTTTACAGTACTTAGCCAAATGTCCATACCGTAGGCATTTAAAGCATTGTTTTACAGGTGGAATGTACATCTTAACTGGAAACCTCCAGCCTTGTAAATCAATATGATCAGGAAGATAAATGGCAGCAAAAGTTATGATTACTGTTTTAGTCGGTTGTAATTCAAAGTTTTGTTCATTTTTAACCTTCCTTTGAATTCTCCGAACAGAAATAATTTTTTTATTACTATTAATCACTCCAAAAATTTTTTGATTGGACCATTTAATGGGCACATTAGTAATAACACCAGTAATTTCAGTAGTTTTTGCAGGAATAGTTGCTTTGAGTTTATATTCTGATAACAAAGTCTTATTGTTAAGAAAACTATTTGCCAAATTTGCACGGTCAAAATGAACTGTAACTTTGTATTTATTAAGATTTTGCATATATTTTATGCCTTTTATATATTTCTTTAATGTTGATGATAAAGAAATCATATCTCTTGTTGAAATAGGTTTGGACTCATCGTTTGATTCCAAGAAGACAACGAAATCTGTAGCTGAAGAATCCTCAGGATACCGACGTGTATAATCGGGAACGAAATAAGTTTTATATGGATCGGACTTAGCTGAATTGCAGTCACTGTGCATGGAGTCGGAGTCCGAAAGCAGCGAGTCTTCCCCTGATATTACTGCCTCCTCCTTCTTTTTCTTGCGTTTCGCCCGAGACGTCATTTTAATAAAAATTAAGCTTCTATACTATAGTTATTAAAAATATATACAAAATGTACACTATTTAACAAAATTGAAAGAATTAAATGAATTTTTAAGTTCACGAAAAAAATTTTCACTTCCAATTTTCCCGCGCGCAAACCGGAAGTCAGCAACAAACAAAAACATCTAAACAAAACGGTTTTTTTTTCGGATTTTTTGGCATGGTCAAATTAATTAAAATCAACTAACGTTTTAAAACAGGGTGTGCTAAATAATAAAACAAGTTGACTTGATCAAAATATGTTTTAAAGGACAAATATGTTTTAAAGTTTGAAATCATCATACATCGTTGTCACGTCTCGAGTCTCGACTTACATGTTGATTGATATTATATTTCATTTCTTAACTTTATCGATTAACTATCCGTATCGAATCCTTCAAAACTATTGTGTAAAAATAGCTTTTAATTAAGTGTTACCAGCAACAAAAAGGTTTATTGGAAAAGGAAAAATGAATTTTCGATTCGATGAATATTAATAACCATAAATAAATATTTTTTTCCAAACATATAAAAGAAATCAAGCTTAATCAAATGCCCAACAATAAGAAAAAGCTTTAGGAGAAAAATAAGTTTGTTTGTTATATTTTGTAAAGGGCAACCTTCGAATATAAAAAAGTAAATAGAATAACCTAAAAAAAGACACTCCAACCAAAATAAAAGTAGTGAGACGAACATAAAATTAAAACTAAATCAATATGTTTGCTAAATGCCTTCGTAATTGCATAGGTACGATTTTGTGAAAGAAACCTACTTCAAACAAACTGTTTTGCAATGGCTCAATCTTGTTTTGTTACAGGTCTTCTTTCTGCCGATAGTTTCCAAATATCTTTGGTTGCTGGTATAAAATACTTTCCTCCTCCAGTCAATTATGACCGTACGTTGTTTATTTTATAAATAAAATCTAGGTTGTACAACGTAGTATTACTTTTGTGTACTATATATTACATTTTTATTTTCAGATATTGAAATACCTGAAAAGCCAAGGTTGCGAGTCTATGAAAAAGTTCCTCAATATCCCGCTAATCTTAAGCCTCCAAAGATGCAAAAACGTCTTCGCTACATGAGAGGTCCTGAGCCTATTCATACTACACTACAGTTGAAACAGTATGGTATTGTTGTAAGTTCACTCGTTCTTACCTAATTATAAGTGATAAATGAAATTTTAGTATTGTAATTCTAGGTAAAAACATTTTATTTTCAATGAACAATGAAACTATTGCAATTATCATTTTTTGTTTACTCAGTTCTTGTATGGATTCATGGTTATATTGCAGGCTCTTGGTGGTGGCAGAATGAGGTTTGAGCATTTTGAAATGGTCCGTCTCTCAGTTGCCCGTAGGCTTGACATGAAGCGGATGTATGCTATCTGGAGAATTGACCCGCCCTGGCAACCTGTTACTAAAAAGGGTCAAGGACACCGTATGGGAGGTGGCAAGGGTGCTATTGATCATTATGTTACCCCAATCAAAGCTGAACGCATTATTTTAGAGGTTGCAGGCAGATGTGAATATAAAGAGGCAAGTTTTTTTTATGGATATGTTACGGCTAATACCCTTATCAAAAAAGTTACCTAACTAACCTAACCTATTGATGTTCTAACCGGCTAAAACTAGGTGTAGCCGCACTTCGGGTATTAGCCGGAACAGATACATGATTTAAGTTAGTCCCCTAAATAAACTAAAAGGATAAAAAAAAGGAAAATTAACTGCCTTAAAAAAGTCCATACCAATTTATTTTCTCATTACACACTGATTTCTTTTTTAAATACAAAAAATAACACCTTTTTACAGTAACAAAAATCTTTTGTGATGTCTTTCATTGATACAATTGAAATGTGTTCTCAGGTATATGACATGCTTAGAATAGTAGCTGAAAGACTTCCATTCAAAGCAAAGCCAGTTTCACAAGAGATTATGGAACAAGATGCAATACAAGCCAAATGGGAGGAAGAAAACAATAAAAACAAATATACAATGAAATACATCATTCAGAATAATATGGGTGGGTGTCACAAGATGCTATCGCCTTTTGACCATAAGTGGTATGGCAAGTATTTGTAAATATGTCATTTGTTAAATAGTTTTAGTAGCTAATTATATGATTATAATCTATTTAATTGTATTTTATTTTATTAGCAATTATTTATCTTTAATCATTTTTGTAGTGCCTAGTAACAATTAGACTTAACTGAAATAGTGTCTTAGGTATTATTCCTACAAATAAGGTTTTGCCATGGCAAGTGCAAGATTATTGCTACTTACTTGCAAAAGTAAAAGTTTCATAGAATTTATTTTTTATTTAGATTTCTTTTTCCAAAATGTACTGTCAGGTGACAGAGAATGACTGATCATAAATTAAACTAATCTAAAATTTGTTTAAAAGCAAAAGTAAAAAGTTTTTTGTCCGAAATGTCGTCGACCCAAAGTAACTTCATGTAAGTAAGGGGCTTGCGGTCGCCGAGAACGAGTGTTCGCAAGATCATTCTGTTCTCAAAAAGTGCCTCAGCTAGTACACCTAATACAGTATTTCAATAATTGAAACATAACACCGACTTTTAACAACATATTTGGGGTGCAACTTCCTTATTCGAAAGTCGACATCTTGGCACGAACGACTAACCTAAGGGTAATTTTCATGCAATTGAGTTAATTTTTGAACATTAGACTACAACTACAACAGATGTGCTGCAATGGATGGCTTTGGATATATTTTTTAGACCGTCACTTTTTTGTTGGAAACGGCTTCTACCAACCATTTCCATGCTGTAATAAGTCAAAAATATTTTAAAGTAATATAATAATATCTTTACAGATGGCTTTAGGGCTAATTATTTGTGTTTTTTTGGCATACCACACATGACGTTCACTGCTGCAGATTTTTATTTAAAAATCGAGTTTTTTTCCGGCATGTTAAAAGATTAGTACTAATTACTACTATCTTCCTGGCCTTAATAAGGAAAAGTAATCATGGTAAAAATCATAGATTATGGGTTCCAGTCAATACTTAACAGTCATTAGCGACTTTTGCGGAAAAAATATTAGTGCGGGTAATTAAGAAAACATAGTAAGTACCTAATTACATTTTTTATTTTTGGAGACATATATATTAATAATTTTTAAACTTATTGTTCAGTTTATTCTAAACTTTTGAACTGAACTGAACAATGGAAAGTTTACGTACGAATTTGGACTTGTTTGTTATTCAGAGAAGTGAAGGTACTTCGTTTAATCATGAAGTTTTAATCGTGGATCGCCTAGGTGATCAAATGACTGACGAAGTTCGTGTAACGTTGGACGAGTTTTGTCAAAGATGGCAGAAATCTTACTGTATTCTTGATACATTTAGAAACAGTACGAAAACTGGCTCCAGACTGATGTTGATTGGCCGAATTGCGTGTAAAAGAGTTTCAATTTGCCACAATCAATTGAAGCCACCAGGGATATAGTGAACATGTGATCATACCAGGATCATCGACATCGTCTACTGGTACTATGACAAAAATATCTAGAAAAGCATTTGATGATCTAGGAAGTAAACAAAAGAAGAGAAGGTCTGACGATTACAAAGACAAAGCGTCAACTGAAGTGGCATATTCAGCTGCATTACTTTTGAAAGAAGATGGTCATGAAGTTATGGCATATATCATCGAATGTATGCCGAAAAATCCAGAAGCAGCTAAAAATTTAAGAAATCTTGCCAGACCTTTATTCCGGAAAAGGCGCTAGTTTTGCTTCTCTCATCAAAGCTTTCTAAGTGGCGATACATCACGCTGCGAGAGATGACCATTCGGGAAGGCGCAATTGATGTCTACCCGTCTTATTACAAAGTGCAACAATCAAAACAACAATGTTATCCTTTGATGCAATCAGTGACTGTAACGGATTCATCAGCAACAATTACGCTTCAAGCATTACTTGATATTACAGCAAAAAGGATTCTTGAGAGTCTCCCGGGACGTGTTAATTATATAAAGATTTGAAGCTTATATCTAAGTGGGGTTTTGATGGTGCTTCAAACCAAAGTCGATACAAACAGAAAATGTAAGGGCAACAAGACGAATCCAGTAAGTATATTTATGACGTCTTTGGTGCCTTTACTTCTAACTGCTGGAGAGGAAAGTTTATGGACAAATCCAAAACCATGCTCAGTATAAAATTGCCGTCCTGTGCAATTTACTTTTGTGAAGGAGAGTGCAGAAGTGGTTGTCAGAAACAAAAGCCATATGGATGACGAAATCAAGTCTCTTATCCCCACTGTGTGCAGCAGCAATAAAATCACACATGAACTAAAGATGACAATGGTTGATGCGAAAATCTGCACGTACCTTTCTGAAGCTAGATCGACCGCAACCTGCTACCTGTGTTTAGCTAAACATACAAAAATTAACCGTTTAGATTGTGTATCAGCAAAAGAAGTGTCCGATAGCGCTTTGCAAATTGGACTTTCATCGTTACTTGCCCGTATAAACACTATGGAATGGCTTTTGCATATAGCATACAGACTTGATTTAAAGAAGTGGGCTGCAAGAGAACTTTAATACTAGTCTTTATTGGAAAATAGAAAAAAAATTATCCAAAACAAATTTAAGGATGGACTCAACCTTTTGGTTGATATCGTTAAAAAGTAAAAAAATCTAATTGAGTACCATTCTTTTTATATGTAGGATATATTGTAATTTTAAGGGTTAAGGTTTTAAATAGGAATACTCAAATCAGTAATTAATTGTTTATTAAATTTCACATTTCATGAAAGTGTTTTTCGTGACAAGCCTCATTTTGCATACATGTATACATTGTAGCAATATTTATTTCATAAACTTCTTCTTTAATATATTATGGGAAAAACTCAACAAAACAAATGTTTACAGTAACAAATACTAGCATAATGTAGTTTTGTGAGTATTCTTTTTAACCTAACGACAAAAGCGGAACAACACATTAATAATATCTTACAGAATTTATATGCTCACATTGAGTTACGACCTTTAGAAGTTGAATATTTATTTTAAGTGTATTTTTGCCTCTAAATAAATGGTAATAAGCTCGAATTTGTATGCATTTTGGACTCTATTATAAATATAATGTTTAATTGGAGGTTTTTATATAGGTATTGGATAGTGTCATTTGTATGCATTACCACATTCATTACATTTACTATTTTAAAATTTCACGTATAAACTGACTTTAAATATTCAACCATACATTATTGTGTGCAATTTCTACTTTGATAAGCGACTCTACCACATTTAATTTCTATTTTCTCATCCCCACAATTACCTATAAATTATATAACGTCATAACAATATTTACAAAGCCTAAAGAACTAACTTACAAGTAAATGCAATGTACATTTCAATAAATTAATATTATAGTGTGTATACAATATTATACAAGCCTTAGATTTCATAATATGATATGGCTTTTTATATATAAACTTGACTGCATAAGAATTATTTGCAGTCGGACTATCACAACACTATCCAAGTCGATTCTATTTAATATATTGAGACCAATGAATATGTCAACTAGGCCATTTCTTACAGAGTATTAAAGTGTGGATTGCCATGTTAAAATAAAGTTTTCTTAATAACTAAACGCGGTGGTAATAAATATTGTAATCTTAGGTCGGAAGTTTATTCGTGACACTAAAGGATAGCGATAAATACGTTTGAGCAACTAAAAGCCCACAGATTACAATACATTTGACTAGTTCCATGTCTTAATAATTATACATACTATTACTATAATTACTTTTCTAAACACTGGCATATTAGCAGTCTTAAATACTATTTTATTTTCACAAATAATTTATTAGTATAGAATGGCAATTACTAGGAATTGGAAATAACATAATTAAAACCATATTTTACATTTAAGTAGGTACATCAATCGATTATAAAATGACCATTGAGTAATCGTATCGGCTAAGCTAAGTTAAGACAAAAGTGAGGTAGCGTTTTTACCTTCTAGTGGAAAAGTATTTACAAATCTAAAACAAAATGCAAGTTATATTTTGGTATAGGGACAACGTTAATGACGACTTAAATTCACTTAAAATCTGTACTCCTGTGTAGCCTGATTTAAGAAGATAATAATATAAATATAGTCATAGCGTCGCGTACATTATTAGTGTATAATAATTTAACATGACCATTGATATATGAGTATTAACTACTTGCACACAATTACAATTTTCAGTTACATAGATGTGCAAGTTTGGTGACTAGAGTTATATACGTTTTAACGATAGATAGGTACAAAACATTTCTTTTTCAGTTTTCGATCACTGCAAGGATCCACGTTTAGACACATATTGTTATTTGATGTTGAGGATAATAAATTGACAGCCAATTTGATTTATTGATAAGCTTCGCTCAGATGTTCCAGGAGGAACTCGAGACGCTGCTTCATGTAATCGTTTTTGGTTGCGATCGAGTCGCACAGTTGTTGTGTGGGTGCGATTACGTTACCGTTACTAACATTCTCATAGATAGGCTCGGTATTTGCTGCGTTGTTATTATGTTTGTCAATATTACTATCCCCAAGGGCGGCGGCCCCGGACGTAACGCTAGGTGCATTATATACGTCGATTGAAGGAGCTTTGCTGATATGCTGATATTTAAACGTTGACAATATCGTCCGGATCTTTGCAATGATCTGCTCTACTCAGGCGTTCGATTCCTGCGAATTTGAAAATAAATGGAATCAGATTCAGGAATTTCTAAAGTGACACACAGTCTACATCTATGCTAGTGACAGTTATTCTATAGTTCTACATGAAGGGCTGAATGGTCAGAGAGAAACAGGTGCTATAGTGCGTCTTGGCTCGTGATAGTAAGTAGTATTGTTGTATAAATTGATATAAAAGACTAGGCTAGTTATTTTAAATGCGTCCAAAGTTGGGTCCGTTCATAAGAATGAGAGTCTTGGTGACCGGTGCGGGTCGTGGCAAGCGAGCGGGTGTTGTCTACGGGTTTATACCTTGAGGTTGTGGAAGTAGCTCATGATCTGGTCGTAGTCCATGTGCAGGTCGTCGAGCCCGAGCGCCTCCACCGCGGGCTTCTCCTCGCGGGAGAACATCGGGTTACCTACTATTGTAGCCCGCTTCACTTCCGCACTCATGTTCCCTGGAAGAACATTAAAGACTTGAAGGACAAAGAATAGCTAACAAGTAATACAGTATTTTCAGTTTTCTACTGTGGATATCTATTTTATTTAAAATCGGCATAGCTATTGTAGAGATTAAAACTTAATTCAACTTGTTTTTCGTTCATCGTTTAGTCTAGGTATCAAATTTCATAAAAGCCACCTGAAGGTGGCCTTTTGGGTTCACGTCACGTAAAAATTACATAATTTTTTTTACAAATATATTTTATATTTCTTTACCTTTGTTCTGCCCCATAGCTTCCACAAAATCGCCTGTGATGTTAGATTCTTTGGATTTGTTCTTATGTCTCATTTGGACTTCTGGTAATCCTGTAAAATATGAAATTTTTGTAAGATTACGGGATAGATTTATTAAATTCTGGGCTGATTCAGCGGAGGGCTTCTTTATCGCAACTTCTGCTTAATTATACAATTAGTGTTGCGTTAAAAGTTTTTGATTTGTGATACTAACCTATTCCAGAGTCATGCATGTAATCAGGGCTCTCAGGCTTGGCGAAGGTTCGCCTCGAGTCATCCGTGCCTCTATTCAAGCCTACAATCTCTCTGTAGTCTTTATTTTCCATGATCAGTGGCGCATCGTTATCAAATTCAAAGAGTCTAGAACAATCTTCTTTGGTTAGTTTCTCCACAACGTTGTCTTCAATTTCATTTCGTGAGTACATTGGATTGTAGTCGTATGTATCGTTTTTGTCGCGGCTTGAGATGTAAGGAGCGTCGGCTTTGTTTAGATCAATAACTCTAAAAAAGTAAGACAAATTAGTATGTTTTTTTTCATTCGCGTTAAGGATCGTATAGAGTAAAAGTTAAGTACCTTTCTGATCGTCGTCCGTTTTCTGGAGATCTTTTGAGATAATCGCTCTCGCGATCATGTTTCTTGTGATGATTTCGTGAGTGGCTTCGTCGACTTGGTGGCATAACTGCATCAGGGAGGACCTAAACAAATATAATTTAGGTTAAAGAGTTATATGGAAAATCTTCGTACCTACTGTTGAAAACTCTCTCAATTACCTTATTTCTCGGTGGGACTGGAATGTTAGGCTGTGGTGACATTGAGGTGTTCCGATGTGGTGGCACTGGTGGGCGGTAATCATCATCTTGCGCTACTTCTGGGTTTCTGCAAGCAATAATTTACTCTTAAGAATATGTTAAGTATGGAAGTTTGGTATACAATATTAAAATTAGTAGATACTCACTGCCAACTGGTATCAGCAGACTTCTGTCTGGAATGTCGGGAAGGTTTCTTGCAGTACGTTTTGGTGTCGATGGCAGTTTCTTTCTTATCATTCTGTGAGGGTAGTTCGATTGAGTTAGGATTGTCAAAACTGGTGACCATGACATTTCCATTATCCTTTATTGCGTCCTCAGGGTCGACGTAGTTGTAATTAAGAGGATTAGAAGTTATTCGCATTTCACTGGCGTTCGCATTATCGACTGGAGGTTGCGTGGAGTTGCGATTTACTGATTGACGATTTCCGTTACGCTCGATTGTTGCTCTTCCTGTTAACGAGCAAAGATCAATAAAAATATGTAGGTGTTAATTAAATATAGGTAATATAATTATTTAGAGTCATTTGTTTCCTTACCAAGCCACACCCAATCATGGGCGTTGGTTGTAGACTCCCTTGAAGGTTTTTCTCTAGTTAGTCCTAGCGTTGTTCCTACTAATCCGGCAACTTGAAGTCTTCCACCATCGGCGACTGCTGGCAACGTCCTGCCCCCACTAGTTGGAAGGATTTCTCCATGCGCAGGTTTGAGTCGAGAAGCGTAAACTACGCAGGAGACGACGAAAACTACGATGGCGAAGCAAAATGCTCCGAGTAATACGTACATTCCTGAAATTACACAGTATCTATTAGATTTCGTTCATAAAAATTAGAAATTAAAATATTTTAATTGAAGGAATTTCATTACCAATTTCAACTGCGCTCATGTGAGCAGGCTGGTGTCTAGGGTGCAAGGCGCTGTTTGTGCGGAAGATTGAAGATGCATACTGTTGCGCTTGTACAGTTGGTTCGTGGTTGTTTTCATCTTTAAACGGAGAGAATCCTGAAATAATAGTAATTGTTTACCATTGTAAATTATAAGGCACATTTTACAAGTAGTTTTTAAAGCCATTTAATCGGGAAGCGATTGCTCACCTTTTAAAACATCGCTGAGATCAGACATCCCTGATCTAATTCCTCCCCGGGCCATGATGTCATCGTTTTGAGGAGTGTCTGGTCTTTGTGGGGTATCTCCACCACTAAAGTCTACATCGACGCTAGCTGCTGCCGTAGCTAATGCGCCAGGAATGTTTTTAATATTAGCTGGTGTCTTAGCATCTCCTTTACCGGGAAGCGCTACTCTTCTTATCGGACCAGTTCGACATTGTTCCGGTGTCAAAAGTGTCACACGAAGTAATTCACCACTACCTGGAAATGAATTAACGTTTTCATATAAATATCTCTTTACCTAAGCACTAACGCCTATTTCTTAGAATGGAATATAAGAACCCAACTCAAAGAAACCTTAATTACTCATGATTAATTAACGCCTACGAGAAGTAGCAAGCCCTTAATTAGCCGTATCGTTTACGTAATATATTAAATTTTACCTTCGCCAACGGCAATCACTCTTGGATGTTTCGAAGCTAACATGGGAGCAAATGCTACAACTTCAGGGTCCAAACTTTCCACTAATAAATAGTAATCAGACACTGCAACATCTCTTAAAGCTGTTCGGCTGCCATCAGAGAACTCCATATCGATGTCTAGCAACCCTTCCTGAAAAATAAGTTATTTAATTCAGCTCGGTATTATTCTTGTTATTTTAGAAATAATATTTTATGTCAAACATTTTATCTCTCCATAAACGTTAAGGTAAACGTCTCATATAATAGAAATAGGTATTGTGATACATATTCCACCAATTTGTTTTTCTCGTGACTTTAATTTTCCCAGAACATTTTCGCGTAGGTGTTATCACATAAATCCCTCGGCGTTATTGCTTCTACACAATGAGGGTAATAATGTGTATGAGAAGATTTCAGTGAATGTGTAGGTGTTTAAATATTAAAGGTGAGGCATCAAAATTGCTATTTAATTTAGAACTCTGTTGATTGATACTCTACGGTTTAGATATAAAAAAACAAACCTGATACTGAGCAGTAAGTCGGCGAGTGACTGTGGTTTCGGAAACGTATCCGTTCTCGATAGCCGTGTCCGGTGAAATGTTTAACTGGAGTCCGGAAATTACACGAACCAAGAGACGAGAAATGGACACCTTATCGTTCACCACTCGCACTTCGCGAAGTCCAATGACTCGACCTGTTTGTTATAGTCGCTACATGAATATCCAGCCCCACAAGTCAAGTGGCAGTAGAAATTTTAGTGTAGTAATTCATGTTACACAATTAAAGAAAAGCACTCTGGAATACTAGCTAGACTAATAGACGTAGTGGAATCTTCAAACTTACCAGTGATAGGAGACAGGACCTGCACCTCTGTTCGTCCAGTGCTTCTCCCTTGCAGTACCTTCCCTCGTAAAGAGGCAATTCTTGGATCGGAAACCCTCATTAGCGATAGAACCAGCTCAGTCACTTTCAGCCAAGTCCGACGTGACACAAAGTACGACACTCGTCCGGAGTCGTGGTCCTTGGCCAGGAAGCGAGCAAATACCTACAAAAGCAAAGTTTGAGTTAGCCAAAATTGTCGACAATCCTTAATATTTTTGGTGAAACTTGACAGTGAAAGAGTTTTCAAATGATAGAATTACACACCTCAACATTGCTTTGTTGGTATCTGAGCCTGCAAGTTCTTTGGTCAGTCAAAGCGTTGCTACCGTCAGGACGACTACCACCCCACCCTCGCGATGATAAAGATCTCTTCAATCGATCCTTGAGGTTGATATCGTCAGACACTTTCCATCCTACAAAATAATAAGAATAAATTATGTAATTATTTGGGTATGAGGTAAAGTTGACTTGCTGTTGTGAAAATCATGCTTTAAAAACGAATGTTGTATTCGTGTAAGGCCCTGCAGCTAAGACTTTCAATAGATGTCTGATTGACTTAAAGTAGAAATTCACTTAGCTTACTTTTTCATTTCTTGGAAGTAATTAAGCGAGGGGCCTGAATACGTAACTTTCGAAAATTGGCATTCAAATATCAAAGTTCGTGTTTTAAACTTAAAGCGGGGGCGTAAAAGCCTTCAGCGTGGTTACTAAAAAGTAATTACACGGGCACTAAGAAGCCATGCCCCGTAATTATACAAAGTGATTGACAAGGCCAGTTGTAATACCTTCATTACTGATGGGTACAGGCAGCGAGACAGGACAATCGCTTTGCCTTTTTTGTAGTTCGGTATATGTCTTTCAACTTGTTGGTAATTGCTTGCTAAATTATAAGCTGAATCAATGTGAAACTATAAATATTTTCGTTCTTTCGAGGAAGTTAATAGATGTCAACAATATTGATTTCTTGTTCTTTTGCCATTCTAGCATTCGTGAATCGTGACCACGGCATTTGTAAAAATGCTTGCGTAAATCTATGATACTTGCGTTCTTACTTATAAAAGTAAAAATCGACTATTTGTCCACACAAAACTTACTTACACGTTTCTTGTATTATAACACCTTTTTGCAGTTAATTAACTTTTTGTTATGACTTTTGTTTAAGTTTTTATTACCTTTGATCTGCGAGAGTCTGTTGTCGTCCACATCGATTTCAAGCGGATACTCCGGCATCCAGACGGTAAAACGCGCCAGGCCCGTGTAAGTACCGTATTTAACTATAACGGAGGCGTTTGAAGACCCACGGATTTCCGACCCGTCCACGTACACCGAGCTACAGGAAGAGGACACCTAAAAAGTTGAAACTTTTAGATAAACCGTTTACGACAAAGTTTTCTGGGAGGAAAGTGTGTCAGAAAAACCCAAATTTACCTTCAATACGCTTTCGTCTTCGGAATGACAAGAACTTTGCAACGTGACATCAGCAACTTGGCCGGCTTGAGAGACGATGAGCACTTTCATAGCCTGAGATACTTGACGCCCAGTCAACACTGCCGTGTTTAACACCTCCCAGTTCTGCAAAATCATTTTTAATTTAGCCTAAATGTTATTCCCACATGCAAACACAGGGTTAACCTGAGATGTTACCATATATTCATAACGGTAATTTAACGCAAGACCGTTGACACTATGTGGTTTTGCTGTCAAGGCGACGTGCGGTTTGATAAAGCTTCTTGTCAAGATACAAGCCACAATGCCACCTTAGGAAGTTAGGTTAGGATTAATATCTTGGATCGTTATTCTAACCTCCTGGCTACCTTCGACGATTGACTGTTTGAATGATACATTTTTAACTACATGCATAAGTTGCTACTTTTAGAAATCGAATCGAATCTTTTAAAATCCGACTTACTTGAACGGCATAAAAACATTATATACGGTCGAATTCAAACATCCTCCGTTATTTTAATCGGTTTTAAAGACGCTAAATTTATAAAAATAAAAATAACTCATGTAGGTACACGCAGTAAAAGATAAGTTTACTAGTTGCTTAATAAAAAGTGTTTATAAAGGTACTTATTGTCGAATAAACACTTTCACTGACTGTACATTTTAAAATTACTTTCCTGCGGTATGATTATTCGTTCTCTATAAAAGTTATATTTAATGTGGACGCAAATTCTAACTTAAACTAGTGTTCCTTGGAATCTATATCATTTACTTTACAAATAGGTTTCAATATCCGTTCTCTTAGAAGTGCTGTCTCCCTTTAAAATCATGTGCTCCTACAATTTCTCTACTTTCATTTGTCTGAATGGGCCACACGGGAAACCTAAAAAAACATTACGTAGCAGAACTACGGCTATCATAGATCCCCTAAGCGACCTTCCTACGGGCGTGATACTATTCACAATAAATCCTTAGAACAACAGAAATGGCTTTTATATCCACAAACGGTTTTCATTTCAATATCAGCGGAATAGTTGGTTGTCTGACTATTCTGCATTGGTTGCTAAAATTCACCAATCAAAATTCCTCTCCCTAATATTTGCCTTTTTAGCTCATTTAGGCTTGTTGGTTCACTGTTGGCATGTTGGTTAACTATTAGCCATCTAAGCCTTAAGCGTATTATCCAATTTAGGGACAGTGCGCTTAATTAACTCAGTTTAGTAGCACAGTGTGTGTACCAAGTCAATTATGTAGCTGTTTGCTAAATTTAATTGGTTTAACAAGACTATGTTAAGAGATTTCTGTGATTGATAATAGGAATAAGCTAAGAAATGGTCACAACAGACGACAATCTTAAATTAGCTTTGTAACAAAACAATCTTTATATGTAGGTAAGTTAAATAGATAGATTCGTGTCGGAGAACGTTTACCTTTGAAGATGTGAGTTAGTGCATTCTAAGATATATAGTTTAATTACTTATCTGTCTGAATAGCAATAGCAAGTAAGACGTCATCTGGCGTTTAGTTCAAAAGGCCATTATGTTTGAGCACTAGTGAGCTAGAACTCAAGATAATTACTTCATAAATGTCTAAAGGGTTAGGTAGGTACGTCTCTACTTGATAATATAATTAATTGTGACAACGGCATCACTCCATTTGTAGCTGTCACAATAATTTACGAATAGACTAGACAGTTTAAAACCTTAAACCACAATGAATAACTAGGGTAGCTTTTAGTAGATCGCGAAAATCAATAAAATCGTCTGAGCACAAAAATAGTCCTCCAAAATTTATTGTTGGTAGTTGAGAGAGCGGTTTTTCAGAAAGGCAATTTAAGTTAGGGGCACTATGTCTTGAACTGTGAGTGTCAGGAGAGTTGAAGTCTTGTTCTACAACAAAGAGTTCTTTCTTGATAAGTTAAGAAAATGCGAAGAAGAGAGAAATAAGTTTTTATTTCTTTATATAATTTTGAAACATCCTTTTTAGCCACATTTAAGGTAGTAACGACTATGTTGTTGCTGTGGCTTCTCTTCGTGAAAATAAAAATAATATATATCTTGCAATTTCAAAATTATTAGTTATTTGATGCATGCATTGTATTGTTACCGGTTTTGACTTATAAAAACTGTAAATAGAAAATATGTAACCCTAATTAATGACGTTCAATTAACTTTATCGACTACGTACATATACGTAATAACGTATCTAAATGGCTCGCTCTAACTCACTAGAACTAATTTAATCGTCTAAGTTAAACTAATTCCATTAGTAAGCAGCCAAGTAGGATTACAGCTTCATTCATATTGAGAGCAGCTAATAAAATGTTAATTCGAATGTTCCACGATCTTTAAAATTACCAACAAACCGGATCCTAGCAGTAAACTTAAGCGTTTTACAATCTTATTTAATTAGAAAATTTTACACTGACAATGTCGTCTAGCACTTTAACCCTGGGAGCTCTATAAAGTTATAATAGCAATAAAAGAGCGCCCAACGTAACGATTAATACCGAGAAATTACCTTTCGGTTAATTTAGGGGTCGCAATAAATTGTCAATTTTCAGCCATCTTTGTTATTTGGCGCGGGAACAATGGCCTGCGAATAGAGACCACGGATTTGTTACCCACCCGCGGGATTAGCGATTATGAGCTTGTTATTTATGGGTGTTGGTATTTGTATTAAACCTCTATTCCATTCATTCACTTGAGGAAAAACCTACGACTTAATGAAAATATCATTTGAATAATTACCTTGGAAATTGGTAGAACTGCTTGTATGTCATCTTTTTCAATATCCAATCGGGTGTTGACTCGATGCTCATGAGGAGGTTCTTCAGTGGTCACCGCTACGCTAGGGCCGGCAGATACTCTTGCTGACCAGCTCAGTCGGGCAGTGCCTCGACCAGATTCACCTTCGGAACCTTCCGCATCACCGTCCCCCTCAGCGCCGACTTCCACTAACCATGTGAACAGCTCTTCCCACTCTGATCCGCCAGCGCCAGAATCACTCTCCGTTTCCCTAGAATACAAAAGTGTAATAAATTCAAAGTGATATTAAATTTTGAAACTCCTGTAAACTGCCACGGAAAAATTAAGTGGCAAAAACTAGTGAAATTTTGCTACAACTATAAGTTTAAATTTCGTGACGTAGAGTTTCATTAAGCGGCACAAACGCCGCCACGAACGATTTATACGCTAACGCGAATGCAACTTGGGAACTGAAATTGTGAACGAATTCCTAAACGAAGCGAGGACTTTGAAAACGTTTATTATTGCTACTGTAATATCAACTATGAAAGAATCTTTAGAATTTATTGTCGACACCTAACAAATGTAGGCTATTTGTAAGTAAGGATTATGTTAATTGGAGCGGTTCATATTCGCTCAATCTTGCTTAGCGTAATTTTCCGTGACCGTTTCATTCGTTCAGTATTTCCCTCTAGAGTGGAAGGTTGTTTCCTCCGGCGCCTGACCCACTTATAATGGAGCTGTGGAACGCGAATGGCTCGAAGGCCTCAGAAAATACAAATGGAATGAATACTATAAAATCTGCTTCGTCCGTGAATGCACTCAGTCCCAGATTGAAATCGTATTCTTTTGAAATTCACTCTTTAGGTAATCTTTTTGAAATATCTTCACAAATAGCTGCAGGTATTTGAATTGAATTCTTGTGAACTGTTGCTTTACTTTTTAGTTTTTGTTTTTTGTTCTGCAAGATCTATCGTGGCCAGTTTTCCCCGTTTTGGTAAAATTGCTACTGAAATTTCATTATTTGAATGCACATACCTAATGCGTTGCCGACTTTTGGAAAACGTGAACTGAATATATAACGGAGAAATAAGTAATATTTCACTCCAGAGCCTGAATTTTGATGGATGGTTTGTTTTGGTCTTCGTTACTTCGAGGTGTGAACTCACTGAGTCCGTTACCTATATGTTTGGTGTGAAATTTTACACAAACATAAATAAGTTACTGTTATACCATTTATGTGAAAGCTAATATGAGATTGCAGGTTGGAAATTTATAGGTTTAGAGTGTCATTTTATAGCTCTTTGTTTAGTATTATAGTTGTTGTTAGTGTCTTTATTGCAGTTAACGTTACGGTGAAGTTGGTACTTATGAGCTATTTCAAGGCACACTTTAAACATTGTAATTTTATTTATTTTTATGAAGATAGATATACACTTACCTTCTACGAAGTTAGCGAATTTATTATTTATTTATTTAGCAATTTTAGTAAGTTACCATATCTATCTTAACTGATTTTATTTAAGCTCTTTTGGTATATTCTCAAAATAACAATTTGCTATAGGTACAGTTACTAGTTATTTATTCACACTTATCTGCATTGTTCAAAACCAATATTTTCGATTGCAATACTTATGGATTGCTGTTTTTAACCGACTTCCAAAAGAGGAGGAGGTTTTTTAAATATATTACCGATTATATGAGAAATGAATTTAAAATTACGTACGATTGGCTTTAACAGTTTTAACTCTAGAAGACTCCCAGCTCGATATTTAACTAAGTTTTTGACTTACGTATCCAGTCCATCGTCATCTCGAAGCGGTTGCTCGATCTTGGTCGCGGTGACGGTGGCGACGCGCGGCTTCACCTCCGCGGTCACCGCCCAGCGGGGGGAGGCTGCGCTTGCGCTCACCAAACGCATCCCCGACTTCACCTTCATCCTGTGTATTGGAAAATATAGATTTTTTAAAGATTTTCTTTATAGGTCATCTTTAGTTATTGTTTGTTCTTCAGGGAAAGTTTTTGGTTTCTACTGTTAGAAAGAATTTTAATTTCATACGAGAAGCGACGCACACGAGATCGGTTCATCATAAGAAGCTGCAGACAGACTCACAAACATACAGATACACATGACAAATTTATAAACATCTCTTTTTGGCTGAGGCTAACGCGACGATAATATGAATATTAGAACCTGCGTCACTAAACTAAAAAATAGCTTAAAGTAATGTAAGGCACTGCAGATGCTGAAGTGGTTATAAATTTCCATTTAGGCAGTCCCGCTGCTACATCACGCCCTGACTCATAACTCAAAAGTAGAAATAGATGTATGAACAAAGTTCCCAGCAGGTGTCTTCTATGACTGAGATGAAACTGAAGTACATCCGTGTCTGTAAATCACAGACAATTCCAAGACTTTTACTTTTGTATGTTAATTAAATAAAAATGCCTTTAGAAAATATGGAAGCAATTATACGTTAAAAGAGTTTGTACTTACTACTTAATATATTTTTTCTATACTTTAATCGCCACTTAATAATTGAAAACGCGTTTTTTTCGATATGCAATAAATTGTTGTCGCTCTTCACTATGTAATGGAATATCAAGTCTACTAAATAACTTACAAGAGAAAAAATCTTGGTACTTACGGATAATTAGGTCTACGATATTTAAGACAAGAAAACCTAATAAATGCCTAATTTGTGAAGACTGTGTGCGCTTTCAAACGCTTCAAAATATGTACAAAGATTACTATTGGTATTATTTATTTATCTTTCAACTTCAAAGCGAACATGTTAACTTTAAGATTGTCTTTCTCTTGGTCTTTTTATTTATTTCTTGAGTATGCTCTTCATATTTTTTCTAGAATCCTTTGCAGCATATTTTCTATTGCGCCCAAATTACAACTCCGTTTTATTGCCCCATCCGACGTAAAGATATAAAGACGTCTCTATATTTCATAGAAATATCACGTAACAATTCCTTGTAACATATGTCCAAGATAACCTACACTAGACTACGTGCACTGTATCTTACAGTATTATATCATACATTACAATATATCACAATTTACTACCTTAACCAAGGAAACAAGAAACCCTAAGTTCCGTTTAGTTAACAGCAGGAACTAATTTCCACGTAAATTATGGCCATTAAGAACAGCCGGAAGTTACCGAGAGAAACCGCGTACAATTCGAAATACGATACCTTGGGAATAAAAATGGATTTGTTTTTACTTTTATTGTACCTAATCAGTAAAACCCGTTGATGTAACTTCAGATGTCTACTTAGTTTGAAAAACATTAACACTTTGCAAATTTACAATACTAATACACATATCTATGTAGGTAAGTAAAAGATATGTACATCCCTCTCAGTCATGACTGGTTGTGACAGTTCTGGATAGCATATCACCAAATGTGGGCATGACATAACGGCCCTCAACTTGGGTGGCTTGCCGTCAGCGTTGATAGCTTAATTCATTTCACAGCGCTTCTACACGACACTGAGTGACTCTGATTTCAATTATACGCTTACTAAACTGCATTCCTACCATCGTCTTCTTTGTACAGTGTGTGGGAGAAATAAGCCTCGCCTAGAAGGACTACGAATTTAGTTCTTTTATCTTTATCAATTCAAAGTAAATGAGCCAATAAACAATCGGTACTAACCTGATAACAACGTGCCCAATGGAATGGCTAGCGTCGCGCCGAATGACAAACGGGAGATGTAATCTTGAATGAGGGTAGAGCGGCGCCCGAGGCAACAGTAGCGCGGTATCTCCAGCCCTCGCTTCGCGGTACCCTGCGCGTGCTCCAGCCAACGTCACTGCACCGAGAGGCCACGCGGGCTGCACTGACACTCTCCCACAAGCGCTCTCCCCCGCTTCACCGCCACCGGCCTCTGCAGCACTATAAGCTAGTTGCACCGTTCGAGGTGGACGCTTCCCTTTGCCGTCCGCTGGCCACCAAGCAGCTGGTATCGTCAACTCCGCAAGACAAGCGCCCTCTTCACCTTCAGGTCCACATGTTGCAGTTAATATTTTTGAACCGAGACTCGCATGCAATGTGATGCATACTCGTCTTGGTCTAGCTGCTGCTCTACGCGCACCACCTTCTCCTCCCGTGTGGAATAACACTCTTAGTACTGGGGCATCTCTCGGCAGTTCTCGGAATACCAAATGAGCGGACACGTCTAGACGATGTGCCGTCGCTTCTTGTAGGTCTAGTAGTGTTGCATTTCTTTTCGGTGGCTCTAACGGATCGGGAACTGCGTAGCGAGCTGGCACGGTCTGTTTTGTGGAAAAAGGACCGTACGTAGCTCGCACTGATGCTGGTGCAGAACCTTGTAGGACGGTGAATCTATCTAGTGATAACAACGCCCCAGGCAAGGCCGTGCCCATCGGTTCCGGTGGTGGTCCTGCACCCGTCCATCTGGCCGTATGTTTCAGGAAAAACCCGCTGTCTTTGTTCTCAAAGTGCACTTCGACAGCGAGCACGGTTCCTGAAAAGAAAAGAAAAATAAATTAAGTGCTCCGTCCGTAGGTAGTTTACATGTGTAAAATTTTAAATGAGTGTTTTGTTAGGTGACGTGAGATGAAAGAGTGGCGGTAAGGAATGCTGGCAGCTCTCCAAGCGCATTCAAATTGTGCAGCTTCACATAATTATCCTTTTTTATTTAGTGTTTGTGAATGTTTTTAAACAACTAGATATTTGTTGTTATTTATTGTCTTAAAATTATACTGTTGATAAAAAGATGTGTTTTGACTGTGTTGTGTTTGGATTAATAAACTGTGTTAGTAATGCAAGCTCGGCAAGTTTATGATCGAGATAAGTTTATGCGTCTGATTAATCTGACATCGGCCGGCTGTTGTCGGGGCGTGTTTGTCCGTCGGAGACAGTTACGTCACGACATGACGGCACACGAGGCCTCCTCCGGATTATTGAACCAGGCCGTCACGTCCTAGGCGCCCTTCACGGAATTTGTATTAGACATGCGTCGACCGAGATAACCTTACTGCATTTATGTTATGATGGGCAACATGTAGGAAAGTCAGTTAGTAGGCTAATTTAACAAAAACACAATATCTAAGTTTATTTTTGGTAGTTTGATTTGATCAGATTTTTGTTTTGTTTAATAAAAAACAATAATCTAACTTACTACGCTTCATCAATAAACCCAAATGTAAAACTGTCATGTGATCCACACGCAATCTTGACACGGGTCTAATAGGTACATTTTCCTAACGGACCCTTACTTAGCCACTATTCATTTGCCACTCATATAAGCAATAAAAACCAGACGCTACTTTCCTGAGGACTTAATTAAATTGTCACGCGCGGGCCGTAAGCTGTGACACATAGTAAATTAATGATTGCTTTTAGATGTTTTCTTAGAAATTGTTAAGGAAGTTATTGCATATACATTACTTATGAAATTTGTTACAATTTAAAGCTTTTTAATTTAATTATGTGTTAAGTATACCTAATAGGTTTTATAGACTAATGTTACTCCAGTTGGCTAACTGTCAAAAAGAGTCTAGCTCTAGCAATCGTCGTTGGCAACTTTTAAATCGATTCCAATTGTTTTCTTAACTGTAGTTTGTGTTATTTTTGTAATGCTAACAACTGTAAATCCAACTCCGGGGACCTCTCGGTCTAACTTCATTACTCTATCTTCAACTCAGACACATTAAACTTTTTCTACGTTTCTTACAAATTGTTTTGTCTAGCGTCTGAACGACATTGGAATACTTCAAGTATAAAATGTTAATAAAGCTTAAAGTTTTTTAATTTAACTTCTACGAACTATTTTGACAATTCAAAGGAATAATAAAATGTTTGTTAATCACAATTTTGTGGTTTTATAAATATTTATTAGTCATCGGTAATAATTGTTTTGATACCTACGTGGTACTTTTGATTTCAGTTATCATAACAACAAAGTTAAATGGACAAACATTTACTGATTCAATACAACCGCATTTGTTCCACCTTCACGCTCCATTAGGTGTGTGTGCTTTATAAAATGGGCTAATTGGCCGAATTTATAAAAACATACACCACGCCTCTGTTAAAAACAAGCACAAAAATGACGAACATTTTTCTATAAACGTGCTATTGAGTGAATTGTGGGCGTTTCAAAAGCTATACAATTTAAATATAGGCACTCAAATATAATGCTGCCTACTACTTTAGCAGAACTGCGTAGGTGAAAACCTATAAAGAGCTTTCTTCGTATTTGAGAAAGGTCATTTGGTAAAGAAATAGGGTAAAAACCTCGCCCGGAAGGATTAGTTGTGTGGCAGTTATTAGGTACGTCCACCCCGAAGGGGTAGCTTACCCCCTCCGACGCTGGGCGGAGGGGGTAACATTGATAGGAAAACGCGATATCAATTCTCGAAAGTTCTTTTTGGTTCTGCAATGGGGGAAATTAAAGAGCGGCACGCCTTTGAAGATTGGATCTAAAATGTGCTCCCGCGGCTGCGGCTGCTAGGAACTGTAATTGATATTGATAGTGGTTATTTATTTTCATTTTAACTTGGGCAGCAACTTCATAAATGTTGTCTGATATTTTATTTAAAATATCAGAGCCCAGTAAAATAAATTTTATTTCTATGAAACCATATTTCACCTTCATAAATTTCAATAAATTACCCTCAAAAATGTTTGCGTTAAGTTTTGCAACGCAATAATCGTTAAAAAACGTTTGCCGAACACTGAAATTGTACGAAACGACAATAAGCCGGGAAAAATTGGTGAATAAAGGAGGTTGCGTAAAAAAATAATGGCCCTCCCTGCAGAGGGTAGCCTGCAATATAAATTGTTTGGCGTTTTCAATTTCGGAACGAAGCCACAGTATCACTGTACCCACGCAAACGACGAAAGCTTTACAAAATGTCTGTTCGTGTATCGTAACATTCGACAACATTGATATGCAAATGTTATCTTACCTAGCTCATGTTTAGGGTTCTATAATGTTTTTTCTTTATGTTTTACAAACGAAAAGCTGTACGCGGTATTTAAGGGGCTTCTTTGGATTCCTGCTATTTTTATAGTAACAAAATCTTATTTTTGAAATGGTAGGAAAAAATGAATAGGTATCACATTTTTTATAAAATATTCTTTAATATCTACTCAAAGACTTACCTATTACATCTACTCAAAGGAATTATAAAAGTCCAAAGACAAATAAAGGGGAAACATCTAATTCCGTGCAAAAGAACAGGCGAACAGTTAGGAACAGTTAGACTAAACATTAATCAGCGAGCAACGCCGGATTGTATCGGAAATAGTCGCAGCGGAACCATCCGGAAGATTTAACTTTGTTTGGGATCAATTATTCAGAACCCTTTTAGTACTGGCCAGCACCAAAATAAAACTGCGGAAAATCGCTTCGGACTTAAAAGAAAAACTTCCTTGCTCGATCCTTATTCAGAAATTTCAAATTAGCGTAGCTCTTTAAGGAAGCTATAGGTACTCGTACATTTATGCACAGCAAAATTATTGCTATTAGATTTAGTTGCGAACTTACCTACATAACGTTATCTTCACTGGCAAGATGTTATTCCTCTACCTACTGCACCAGGCTGTTTTTTAGGGTTCTAGTTCCAAGCCGACCTTGAAAAAAAAGTTTTGCACCTCATAAGCATGACTATAAATTTCGGAATGTCCTAACTGTAGACGCTTCTCCACGCATTACTGACATTAACGAGGAGCACTGCATCCCCACATCTTTCATTGATTACGTACTCTCGTAAGGACAAATTCCTGGTGCTATTTCAGGAGTTGACTTATGTTGCGTCTCCACGCATTCGGCGCATGAGTCACTGCGTTGCGGCACTTCTCGGAAGACGCAATGAATTACATACAGAATCGGCGACTATACATTCCTTATTCGCCACTGTATTTGTCATGTGTGTATTTGCTTTTGAATTATTTATGTGGCAGCATCGGTAAGTGCTATTGCAACTATGCTTTTGGTAGGGAAGTTAGTGCGGACATTCCTTATAATAAGCTGTCTTATATGAAGTAATAAGTTGGTGCGGCCGCCATTGTCTGTGGTATTAATGTCAATATTTATTGGCGAAGGAACTAACAAGTTTAAATTACGTCGGATCGTTATATGTCGGTTGAATTTAAACACATCAAACCAGATCAAAGCAACTGCACAATGTTCAATATTTAAGGGCAGCGTCATTCAAAGCTTATTGCGTTGCATATTGGAATCCTATATGTTTACGCTAAAAGAACACACAGACAGATATTAAGCTACGCAGGATAACAAACGCCCGGAAACAATGAGCTTTATTAAACAAAGCATCAACAGTGAATTGATCGCGTTCAATTAAAAGCTTATTGTGATCAGACAACGATTTTAATACCCAAGTTGACTTTGAGACGATTGTCATTTTGTTTTTGTCTCTCCCATTCATTATGTTTTTGCAAAGGATCTCAAATTAGTCTTTGTTCTATTTTTATCTCGTGCTCTCGTTTCATATTAAATGTCGCCTGTCTATGAGGGGTGCTTTTAACACAGAAGGCAGGTAAATATATTCAGTTCGGCGAAGCTCTTGAAGTCTCTCAGCCTCTTGAGAAGGTACTTGGTTCGGGAGCCTCTTAAATGAAAAGTTGCTGTGCTCGACGTGAACTCTTGCGACTTGTTTGTTATTTATGTTCTCGAATACGTGGGCTGGTGATTAGAAACGATGTTTGTTACTTGAAGTATGAATACTTGAATATTGCGAGTGTAAATGTGATTTCAATGTTTCTACACGCATAGAGAATTTATTACAGGCAGATAACAGTTGTCGCAGGTATGGTTCGTTCTTTGATATACTGCTGTTGCCATAAATCTTCATGACCTGCATAGTAAATTATAGACAGATACAGGTGAGTTAAGGTTACAGTACCTATGTACGTACATCTACAAATTTTAAAACAACCTATTTTTTTGTTACAACCTAGAAATAACTTCCCTCATACATGAGTGTCCCTAATAAACAGTTCCTCTAATTCTGGCAGAGATTAATTACCAGCCATTTGTCAGCGCAGAGAACTATTTCATGTCTCAACTACGAATTGTAGGTAATTGTTGCAGATTACAAAGATGAATCGCCCACGCACATTCTTCACGTTATTTAAACACAAATGCTGTGAGACCGGACGTTTGGCCACTTTACTTCCTATAGTAACGGAGGCGATGACCCTTTTGACATCTGTCAAAGAAGAAATCCGCTGCCAAGTGGCTTTATAAACAAACATGGGACATGTAAAGCCGCAAAAGGTATGGGAGAAAATTTTAGCCTTTCATTTGACTCAATTGAGTTTACCTACACTTCGAAATAGAGCAATTTGTAATGTTTGTTAAACTGAATAAGGTAGTGTTAGTGGGAGATAAATTTGCAGCTCTGGTTCTAACTAATGTATGTTTTGCTTAAAATGTAGTTGAGTTATTTTGTAACGTTAATCAAAAACGGGTATTTCATCCAAATGAGCATGTTGTTACTGAAACTAAATACGTTTACATAGATATATTGGTATACCCTGTTTCAAATTAATACCTATAATCGATAACTTACATGCTTGTACGAGTCTAATATTATTACTTTTTTTGTTTTAAAAATTAAGCCACTTATGTAAAACCTTAGTTTTTTTTCCATTGGTGAACCAAATTTGTTAATATTAAGTAAACTCTGCGTCATTCAATTTCCAAAATTCAATTTAGAATCAAAACATCCATTTTCATTAGGACGTCGAAACAAACTCGACAGAACACCGTATCATGTAATTAATCCTTTCATTCGCTGAAACCACCGAATGTTTTACTCGCTTCATTAAACACCAAACTTGGTAACCACACAATAAGGAAACTTGGATTAGATGCGTCTTCGCAATTTGCAAAGCTTGTAAAAGTAGGAAATTAGAAAGAGACAGTATGTGTTTTCTCAGTACGTACAATAACGGAGAATAACACACGAAACTTTATGTTTTGTTAGTCTGTGGTATTCTCATTTTCTGGGGTGTTAGGCTTTGTTTGTGAAACTGTCCAACGGCTATTATACCAACCTACTGTTTCTTAATTAATATGCGACGCCTGTAACTATGGTTGTGTTTGCGTTAACATTTAAGCGTAAAGTTTGCCTGAATTAATTGGCTTGTATATCGTGCTCTCACACTCTCTCATTATTACTATACAAAAGCAAAAAAATAACAAAAATATTTTTTTGCTATTCTTAAACTAAAAAATGACGTATTGAAAAACAAGCTCTTACCGACGAGGGCTTACCAGCATCGTTACTTAAAGTACGTTCTTCCTACTGCGGTGACAATAAGGGTTGTCATTACCACTCGGCTATACAAGTCTCAAACAATGACTGGAGGCGCCATCTATATGTAAATACACCCGGGGAGATCACCCCTTGATCTTGGTTGGATCCCCCATTTAGATCTCTTGCGAGGAAGCCTCATTTGTACTCAGCGGGTAACGGTTTATGAAAGGCTTAGAGGCTCGTGTTGAGCAAATGAAAAATCTGTAGACACACTTGCATTACGTGGAACACTTAAACAGCTTTATATGAGAGAGGGTGCACGCAGACGTAATTTATTGTTGTAAAATTGTATTGTTTGTATTTATTAAGTGTGCCTTCTTGAAATTTATTTATTTCAACCTATAGAGAGAGCACATACTAACTGCTGCTGGAGCATAAATTTATACTACCTTAGCTACATATATTTAAAATTAAACAGTTGCATCCATAATAAGCAATAAAAAGTCTTTACAATCAAGCAAGTTGTGTAGTACCTACTTTAGTTCAGATACATACATTTTAAAATTATATAAATATATCAATAATTAAAATTAATGGGACCATGCTGAATGGACTGACTGGTTTTCTGAAAAATAGAATTTGTCAAGTAAAAAGCTTTCAACCTGTGCCCTTGTCACAGGGAAAATTTAAATACAAATTGAATACCCTGCACGAAATTACCTACAAAGGGACTACATGATGAACGTTGAACTCCTGTATTACATTATTAAAAAAATATATATCATATAAGGGCCTTTAAGGTATTTTTTATCAAAGACCAATAAAATCTGTTTACTAAAGTATAACTGTGTTTTTATCCGTTTAATTATCTGTAGAGACATAACAGAACAGTTTCATCTAAATCATTAGGTACAGTAAATCCAGATTTCGTTTGAAATACCGTCCATCAATCCTGTGAAATCCTATCAAGCGCAGCGGTAAAGCCTGCACATATCTAGTTGCGAATTTGCAGAGCTTGCTTTTAGAAACATCTGTAGGAAAATACATAGATACCGAGATAGAAAATATAAAATGTATCGGAATTTACTACCTGCATTGATTTTCATGAGATACATAAAATACTTACGTGATTTATTTTTTTATTTAAAAATGTTACTTCGTTAATCAAAAGTTTAGAAGAAACAGCAACTAACCAGTCACATGCTTTAAAGCTGCAATGGTAATTTTGTCGTGACGTGACCAAAGACAGTAACTAAATCGACTTCCAGCTGAGAATCAGTCTTTTTCTCCGTGGGGTGGCTTCACCGCAATATACAACCTACAATATTGAAACAACTACACTTAAATGTAATAACAAGTAAGACCATACTTGTGCTGGAGATTGTACACTTTGATTTAAAGGTACACGTGACATTTAATGAGACAGAGTGCCCAAAACACAGTTTTATTTACCAATCGGTTAAAATATGCATTTAGAATGGAAATACATTTACTGAAGTACTGATTAATCTTCATTTGTTTTAAAAAATATTATTCTTGTAGACTAAACAAATCTACAAATACCTACATAAATAAATTGATTCGAAACAAACATCATACAAATACAGGTTATTTATCATACAATTTTCATCGCCCGAAATTAGTATTGGCTTGCATTCCTGGTTACGTAAGTGGTGTTCATTGAATAGCCCAGCGCTGGGCAAACGCGTAATTAACATCATCATGCTCATTACTGCAACAGGGCACGTAGTATACCTATATGCGGTTAGAAATTACCTTTCAAAGCGCAATCCATTGTTTAGCACGTAATTAGATAACGCACTAATTAATAGGAGATTGAATATACTTATGTTAACAAAAAGTTCGGCAAACAAAATATATCTAATCAATAGCAAATATACTAATAAAACATTTGAATTAACATTGTTGGCGAGAATCTATTTATAAGTGCTTTTGACAATCTTACTTAGGTAAGTACTTATGATGCATTAAACGATGGATGCTGCAATTTCCAATATTTCTTATCAAAATATGGTGCTCTGAATTGAATTATACCTAATTACAATTACCTATCACAAAAAAACGAACACTGCTCTTCTTAATGTGTTACCTTTATTTTATTTATTACGCCAGATTATCTTGACATTTCAAATAAGTACGTAAAAACTACTTGACTTGAACAGTAACAGTATGTAATTATTAGTATTTTTAAATAACGTCGTAACATTTTAACCTTTACGTGCTATATTAATGGCTCACCTAGACTATAATCCAAGAGCCAACGTCACCGAAATGTCATTAATTTCATTTCACACCGGCTCACTTTAGTCTACGGAGCGTCCTCGTGATGTCTATCAGACAATTCCATTAGTTTGAGAATAGACGAGCTGCTTCACCAGCCTCCAGTGAATAATAGTCTCGGAAGTAACAACCAAGTAACGACGTTCACATAGAATATGTGCCTATTTCGGGGGATAAAAGCCTTCGTTTATCTATTCTACATATAACAGAATGGACCGGTTCTTGACGTTATTGTTGGTTGACGAAGTTTATCGAAACGATAATTCAATAAAATCATCAAAATTCTGCAGATACCATACATGATACATTAGTCGATAGTTTAAATGGATTTCAAACCTATTACCAAAGGACCAATGTTTAGTGCCAAGTCACGGGTGCAAACTTCTTAACTTAGTTACGTGATCGGTTGCATTTTAGGCCAAGAGTCGACGTTAGAACTCTCACATGTTCTAAGTTGTGCTAACGAAATGGCACCACGGACTTCTAAATAGGCACCTATTTAACATAGTCGGACGTGTGGTGAATTCCAGCTAATTATAGCTTGTTTCAGTCACCATACTCTGTGGTTATATTTTGGGGATTATGGTAGGTCAAAAATAATAGTTATCTCTCACTGCATGAGTTGTTGTTTCCACAAATATTTATTTTGTAATGTATTTTTGTGACAGACTTTTACCTTTATTATTGCTTAGAGCTTCAGATCGATTTAATGAACCATCGTACATAACAGTTATAATAATAGTTTATTAATTTAATGTGTTTTGTAGAAAACATGGCTACAAACCTAAGTACACCACTAGCACCCAAAATAACAAAGCCTTGTCAATTATGATGCAAAGTTTCAACTTAGTTTGGGTACGAAAAAGTAACCCAGGAGGTTACCTTCTGTACAAAAACTTTTTGAATTATGCATCTTTTTCATTCTTCCGTGATTCATATTCACACGGAAAGTCGAAGCTCTCCTCATATTTACATAAAATAATCGAAATTCTCTCATTTCAAAATATATCGTATGTTTCTCTCTGGAACTTTGTAATCTTGACAAATCATGAAGAAGTTTTCTTTTGTGCCGACCGATAAGTACCCATCTTGTTTCAAAGAACTATTTTCTATCAAAGACAGCTTAACTTTGTTTTTCAAAAAGTTTATTTTTATTTGAGTTGCCATTAAATAAGTAGATATAGACGGGTATAGTAAAACATAAAGCTGTAGGCTGCGTTTGTGTGAACGTATAAACATCTGAAACTTTCAAAGAACCTTTTGCATTTGACCCAATTTCTGAGGAAGGATGTAATATAAAAATACTATTTCGTAGGTAATTAACGGAAGTAGTCTAAGAATACCCTTCCCTCTTTGGGCTGCCTTCCTTAAGACTTTGGATATTTGGTCTGGGTCCTCTTAATTAGGAATTTTGAGTAAACGAACTTTAAATTAAGAACTTATCGCCTACGACTAATTTAGCGGTAGCAATATTCTAAACGAATTCGATTCCGACTCGGTTGCATAAAACCCTCCTATGCCGTGCTTCCAGCGGTATTGATTTTGGTAACAAATTGCGTTGTTAGCCGCATATTGCATGCACTACAATTTTGGAAATCGAATTTGACGTTCGATTTTCGCTTTAACCCAGTTAGTGGTAAGTGCAATGATAGTACCCAGAGTGGCAGCCACTTCCCAACGTGAACGAACAATGACTTCACTCGCGGCTCCAACTCAATTTCACGCGTGGTTTGCAGACTTTTATTTCAGTCCCATATATCGTTAGGAAATGCTGAACGCACACTTTTCCAATACATTCTCCGAATCTAAAAATACGGACCCGTGCCACAAACATATTTACGTAGGTTAAAAAGGAGTTTGCTCCAGGCAAGGTAGAAAAGCTACGCCGAACTCAAAGAAATGTCCTTTTTGATCAGTTTCCTGTGAACCGCTGAGCACGGAATTAGAAACGTTCTGAGTAATTTATAGAGTAAAGTTTGGTTCAGTCGCGGACAGGAGTGGTTGGATTTAGGATGGTTGCTCTTTTCATGCTGTTATACAATGGGATCACGTGACTTGACAAAGTGTAGTTTGTTTACAACAGTGACTACGTTTGCAGTCTACGACCACGGTGCAGAGACAAGTTGATATATGAGCTAGCTTTGTAGGGGAGGTCGGGCAAACAAGCGTAAGTGAGCAAACCTATTTTACGAGAGATAAGGGACGGGACCATCTTCGAGGGACACTAAATTACGCTTTATCTAAACGTTGGACGCGCCATTCGTGTTTTAAAGGCAATTGCACAATTTTTACTTTGATTTATTGATAGAAGTGGCGGTGAGAAGAAAGAGTTGTAACTAACCTAAGATGAGAATTGATTCCAAAATAAATTTACTTCACGATTTTTTGTTTTAAATTTTGTAAATCAAGTTTCACTGGAAAATACTTTTCATGAAAATACCTTAACAGAATTATGCTCGTCTTCTTGTAGATAGAATTGCTGTGTTACCTGTAACAAAAATATATTAATTAACGTAAGTAGGTAACTAATTAAATCCACGAAAGTTTGAAAGCTCTGATTAATAAAAGAAAAAAACTTGTTTCATCCGAAGGAAAAGTTGTAATGAAATTTTGTAATTTATATGTTTGTACAAAGCTTTTTCAAGTAGGCTAGTGAAGAAAAGTACCTAAAGCTTGCAAAATTAATATTTAAGGTTCATTTTGCGGCTTGAGTAAGTAATTTCGGTGTTCTCTTTATTTATTTTTCATATAAAAGCAATTCTTAGGAGGTAATTTAGGTTAATATTCTATACCATAGAAGGTTTCTAGAAAGGAGGTAAGTTTTACATTAGTCATTATATTGCGTGACTTTTTACTTGTTTGTGTTAAACTTATAACAAGGCACCTTTTATTTCCGCGTCGTTACCGCTTTTTTCGAAATAATAACACAAAAAACGTCATGTCAAACACAAATCTACTAACGAACTACCAAAGTAAATACACAAACGAAATTTTCTCGAAGGTTCTTTTTGCAGTATTGTTTTTATAAGTAACTCAATAATACAATTTCGTAGACTTGTTGTTATTTTCCTTTTATTTTGTAAATGGAGGCGGCATTAACTGGATTTGTGTTAACGACGAGACTCGCGTCAACGCCCTAGTTCTCTCGTTCACAACCCTTGCCAAAACGTCTGAGAGATGGCGGAAAACGAACATATAAAACGAAGACTTGAATATTGGGTACCTACATGTTCGTATATAGAATTATGACCAAGATATGGTTTGAATAAAATAATATGTAGGATAGTTTTTGTAGGTATGTACTAAAGCATAAAGCAAGTAGGCACTTTTGCTTACACTTCTAAACCATGCAAGGTATTTTGATTCGGCTTTAGCATCATTTTGATCTTTTTCAGATTTGATTTGTACTAACAAAATAATATTATTTTAATAAGTCAAAAATAGTCGTTTATAATTTAATCGTATTCGAATACACGTATCTAATATAATACGTAACCTCTCATTTAGTGTCCTTAACGGTACTGCATTTTATTTAAAAAAAGCCAAAATTGCATACGCGCCAAAGCTTCTTTGATCAAATAATCAGGAAACCACACTTCTACTTCCTACATTTCCAGTAAGTTCCTCCGAAAAGTTTACAAGAGATCAAAGCCACAATACTCGAGATCTCTATCTATAAGCAGACGAAGCTTTCAAAACTACAAATTGGAGTGGACGTCAACATAGGACTGATTCACCTTTGCTATTTCAAGCCTAGACTAGTCGGGCAGGATCCAACTTTTACAATTTTGATCAGTCACAGTTTGGGACTATTTCGGTTTGTGATTCCATGTTACTGTAGAAATCTGATGGAACTGTCTGATAAATGAGATTATACTGAATACTTTGTTTACAGATTGCTTCTTATAGGTACAAAAAGATCTTATGCAAAGATTTATCTGTTTCTTATTGATGCTTAAGGAGTTGTTTGCAATTAAAAATGCTAAAGAGTTTGCTATACGATTGTTGTTGCAATGGATTCTATACATTCCACTGAGTTGAGCAAGCTAATTTTTAAGGCATCGACCGTCCTGCGTTTCACTGATAACGCCAATTAAGCCTTCTCAATACGGAATTAAGGCTATACAAGTAAATCTTGGGTTCCATCGATCAAACCGGGTAGTTTTACGAGAAAGGAACACGGTGATTATCAGAGCTGCATATCTAGTTATGGTAAATAGTGCTAAGTGGGATCGGCGTAGCGTCGAATAGGACGGAAATTGCTTCGTGCATTTTTAAATTTTGTTACTGTTACAACGTAACGCAAATGTGTAAAGAGGTTAAAAAAACAAACAATGAAATTAATTTCCACAAAAAAAAAACCTTAAATTTAAAATAATGGGTTAAAACTCATTCAAAATTAAGTATTGTAGGTAAGTTTTAAATCAAGTAACGTATATCTTGTAAACTTTTACAAAACAAGACTGCATAGGTAAGTAGCCCCTCAGGAATACCCCTACAAGCTTTTACCATATCATTTAGCCTAGTCCTGCGACTGACATTGGGCCGAAATTCAAATTGCTCTACATTTTCAACCGCTGTATGCCCAAAATGATTCTGCGCGAGTGCGTTCGATTTTCAGCTTAGGAGGAGGTGCGTAGGGTTGTGTTTTGAGTGTTTTGAACGTAGGGTTGTCTCCTGGGTGTGGCCATCACCACTTTGCCCGGTCGTTGGCAACACTGGCTGTCATGACAGTGTTTAGATATCATCGCTCTAATGTGTTTGTTTATTGCTGATGGATACCTAAGTACTTTGTTTGAAGGATACAAAGTAGCTATTAACATTGATTAAAATATTATAGTAATACCTGATACCTAATTTAATGGGACCATGGTCGGCAAAAACATGTCACCTACTATGAATATAAAGTAACAAATTTTCGGGTTTTTTACACATTGCCTGTGATTTACATAACTCGCCAGCAAGTTCATTAAAATGGAAAAGCTGCCAAATCAGAAACGGGTGTTTTTCATGTGTTTACATTTTACCACAGTGTAAGTAAGCCATCGAAGATAAAACATAGTAAAATAAAAACAACGTACTCTAAAACTTACTTAGATTATTTGTTGTGCGTCTTTTATGCGCGTCAAGCCTTATCGCTTAACCATTTAAAATGAAAATGTTTTAAACTCCCATACAGCATTGTGAAATGATAAGTTAGACATGTCACCGAAATAAACGTTTAATTTATTAATCACCAGCTCTAAGTAACTAGCTAGTTAGTTAATAAGTAAACAAAGGCATGTCCAATGGTAGAGCTTACACAAGTTACCCACCTTTCTTTGCACTCTCCTATATTCTGTTTAGATGTAACTTTCCACATGCCTATGCGGAAATATATCTATACTAATATTATAAAGCTGAAGAGTTTGTTTGTTTGTTTGTTTGAACGCGCTAATCTCAGGAACTACTGGTTCGAATTTAAAAATGCTTTGTGTTGGATAGACCATTTATCGAGGCAGGCTTTAGGCTATAAAACATCACACTGCAACTATTAGGAGCGAAGAAATAATGGAAAATAGGAAAACAACGGGAAAAATTGTTCATCCTTGAGGGCTTCCGTTGCGTGCGCTGCGAAAACGGTTCTAGAAACCAAAAATATATGTATGAAAGAATTAAGGGAACTTTTTACCGCGGGAAAACTTCGCATTCCCACGGGAAACCGACTTCTACGCGAACGGAGTCGCGAGCGGCCACTAGTATATTTATATTTGATCAAAAAATATTCGTAAAAGTATAAAAAAGAACACCTAAATAGAAAGCGTTAGACTATAAGGAAGTGTAAAACCGATCTATTCAATAAATTAGATATTGTAGTATTATTGAGATAAGGCGCGTATTATTACCAGAAAATTACTAACTGATTCGCTTAATCCGTCGGGGATGTAATACGAACTTTGATATTTATGACGTAACAATTACGTAACGGAAAAGTTATGGTGCCCTGGTGGCAAATTTATGGAATTACCTTACTGCTTTGTAAGCTACATCGCTAACTATACTTTCAACTTGTTCTGGAATATTCCTGCGATGTTTCCAGAAAGCGAGTAACTAGGCGCAGTTTCCATTTTAAGATATTGCACGAAAAGGTACGAAAACTCTCACCGTTATGTGCTTCCATCGAAGAAACTACACAATGAGACACTGTGAGATAAGAAATGTCACTCTTGTGTTTTGTGAATGTACAGAACTTGCATTTAGGTAAGTTTCAGCAACACAACACTAAAAAGAGAACTGTTACACAATAACCTTTTTCATTTATGCTTTTGTCGAAGGAATAAAAGTATTTTCTTTTCCAATTATTTCTAGTGTCGAGTGACGCAATTTCAGTAAAGTCTTATATCGTAAACATCTTAAATTATTACAAACGAACGTCAAGCAGCAAGATTACAGATAATTTGCTAAGGACCATAAAACCGTCTGTTAGAGATGCTGTCAATTGACAGTTTTCAAAGATGTATCATTAAAATAAACACTAGCTAGGTTATTGGTTTCCTTTCCATGTTTCTTGCCAATTTAAATTGATTTACTTACGAACAGGTTTGTCTGTATTTATGTCTTGGTAAATAAATCGCTAATCTGTACGATGTGAAGTGTCTTTTTATTATTACCATTTTGAAACGTTGCTATAAGCACCACAGCTTTAAATGCCAAATCATGCACGTCACAACCATCAACGTTTTCTTATCTCCCTTCATAAGGCAACACATTTGCCTCCCGCCGCCATTATTTCTATGTTAAGTGTCAAAAAACGCGCCAAAACTTGGCAAGGAATACGATCGACTTTCGCATTCGACGCACGACTCGATCGATCGGCACACAGTCTGTTCCCGGCTCTGACGTCACGTTCGACCCGGAAACTTCCAAGAAAACTTTAATTAGAAAATAGAAAACGCTCAGTTCGCTCCACCTCGTCTTCAGAAGCGCGAGAGTGTAAATTGTACGAACTTCCAATCTAATTTTAGGAGTTTGAACATAGTCTATAAATTAGGCTTTATAACTTTGAAATGAGGGTGTTATTCACGTTAAATCATTATGAAAGCCATTCAAAATTGCATGGATTAACTTCCATGTTTCATATTTCTTATACTTTAACTACGCTTGTAAAAGCAATTCTGAAACGGCGTGATATTTTTTTGAATTAACCTCATAGTACTTACAAGCTTTGAAATATTCTTTATCACACAAAACCGCTTTCTATTGTATTGTTTGCGAAACAACTTTTATGTCATAACCTGGATGCCTATGAAGGAATGAAAAAATATTTGTACAGTATTGAATGCGACGTTCGTGTCGAATACACAAAGCCAGGAACACCATCTGTGCAATGTGCTCCGAATGTAAAGCTTTGCACACATGATACGGATGTACGAATTATTTAAAGTGAGAAAACGACAGGCTTTAGAAACGGTGTGATTTGGAGCGAAATATGCGTGCTTCGTAGTTTTTATTTGTGAAATATTATTGTACAGCGTGTCGTTTTTTTCTGGGTCTAAGCATTAAAACAAAGTGGTTTGAGAATTAACCTTTTTCGAGTCAAAATAGATAATAATGAAAATTCTTATAGTAGTCCCTGCCTTAAGGTATATATTGGGATAAAAAAAAATATTTTTGTTTTTTTTGTGGTTTGAATCGTTTACTTTTTTCTAAACAAAAAAATACACATAGAAAAACGAGTTATCTGCTACTAGTACTAGAAAACAGCAGCAAATTCAAGCTACACCGCTGAAAACAAACCAAACAAACAAAGCCTGTGAAAATGCAACCTCATGTAAGGATATTGTTACACTGCGGCTATAGCACCGACCTAACTTTGTAGACTGCGGCATATGTGCCCTCCATAATGCAAGCCTCCGCCTCAGGATAACGAAGCCGAATGAAAACCACTCCCGGCGTTTGCGCTAACTCCACCGTTTGCTATGCTAATTGGTTGGGCTGCCATATGCCGAATTATAGGAAATCGATGCCTTTTTTAACAGCTGGCTAGTGAATGGGTAATGAATCTTGTAAACCAGATAAATAAATGTAACTTGTGGCCGCCCGCGACTCCGTTTGCATGGAAGTCGGTTTCCCGTGAGAATGAGAAGTTTTCCCACGGTAAAAAGTACCCTATGTGTTATTCTGATATATAACCTATATTACTGTAAAGTTTCATCCAAATTCGTCCAGTAGTTTTTACGTGAAAGAGTAACAAACATCCATACACCCATACATACTCACAAACTTTCAAGTTTATCATATTAGTAGGATATAAGGTAAGACAAAGTAGGAAAATAATCTTCAATAAGTAACTGAAAATAAAACTTCAGACTGCCTCAAATTGGATTTATTAAAGCCTTAATATAATCCTGAATATACTAATAATATTATATTCGGCGAATTCGTTAGACCAGATATTTTAAACAAACAATGAAATTCAAAACCACACAAAGAAAACCCTCGGAAAGCTTTATATATTTTAAACATTTTTACAAACAAGCAAGTAAACACATTCATATTTGCAATCTCCTCTAAGATTATATTTCCTGCGCGCAAAGTTCATAATAAGTTGTTACTCCAAGAGTTGGGAGTCGGTTTTCTCGTGCAAGTAATTCTACACATTGGCTCCCGGACTAATGAGCTTATAGTTCGCCGCCGCGCCGGAGCGAGTTTCTTGTTGGTTATAAGAATAGTTAAGTATATAAAAGTGGTTAATTAAGTCAAGATGAAGTAATGCTTCATAATGGAAGGTATCTTGTAGAGTGTTTTTCAAAAGAGACGAACTAGGCTTTGGAAAGCTTTGCTGCTTGTTACACTAATGATTCAATCTTTTATATTTTGAGAGAAATATACTAAAACTAGCTTTTACCCGCGCGGCTTCGCACGCGTTAAATTTGGAGTAAAACTCCTTTCCCTGTACTATCCTACTAATATTATAAACGTAAAAGTTTGTGAGTAGGTGTGTATGGATGGATGTTTGTTACTCTTTTCCACAAAAAAACTACTGGACGGATTTGGATGAAACTTTGCAGTAATATCCTACTAATATTATAAACGTTAAAGTTTGTGATTATGTATGGATGGATGTATGGATAGATGTTTGTTACTCTTCCACGCAAAAAAGTACTGGACGGATTTGGATGAAACTTTGCAGTAATAAAGGTTATACATCAGAATAACACATAGGGTACTTTTTACCGCAGGAAAACATTTCATTCCTACGGGAACTGACTTCCACGCGAACGGAGTCGTTGACGTGTAAACCTTCCTCTTGAAGCACTCTATCTATAAAAAAACGCATCAAAATCCGTTGCGTGGTTTTAAAGATTTAAGCATACATAGGGACGGAGAAAGATACTTTGTTTTATACTATGTTGTATCCGTTTTGATATGTTTGAGTATCAATTAGTATCTAGGTATAGAAAGTAAGCCTTTAGTATGCCTTAGTTAAGCATCTATCGTCACGAGAATCCAGCTGAGTAGTAGTCGTGAGGTTATAGTATTAATAACGGACAGTCATAAAAATCTTATACCGCTTTCGATGCCTATAAAATTGAATACAAAAAGCGATATTAGCAGATGAGATGTGCTATATAATTAGACCGAGACCTAGCGAGAAACGGAACAGCATAATCTACGTCAAAATTGCAAAACAAATAAACTATACAATTTTATGTACTTTTTACTAACACCTCGCAATCTCTCAGTCAATTACTTAGGAGGTATCGAAAATTGGCACGACGTAGTAATTAAGTGAACAAAGATCAATCTACAGAAAGCTATCGGCGAATTAGAACTTTGTTGGAAGAAGAATTTTCTTAAGGTAATGAATTTTATCGAAACAGTAAACTTATTGCATAGAAAATAGTTTTTTTTTTGCTGTACAAACAACATTTTACAAAAAAAAGAACTACATAGTGAAAAAGTTACAATGATGTTATTGAATATTAAAAAATTTGAAAAAGTATTTTAAAAAAGTCACTCAATGTCCAAATTGCTTTACACAAAATCACAAAAGTGTGATCTATAAACGGTTAATTTATAGTTTACATTTTATACAATATCAAGAATTTTGTGACCACAACACTGTTTACAAAGCTAGGGAATATAGACCGAGAGTACAATGCTTCAATCGCCATTGTGGGTATTATAGACCTCGGCCACCTTTCTGGGTTAATATATCGACTTGATGATTGGGATACTCTTCGGAATTACAGCAATTTGTTATGAGGAAGGTAATATATGTTTTTATACTTATAGTAGAGCAGAAAATAGAAAATGTTACAGGGACTTAGCTTTTACTTTCCGATAGAACTATATTATTTAAGATTATCTATTTGTGGCTCCGGCCTATGCCTGAGAGGAAATGAAAATATTTTTTTTGTTTCAAATGCAATTTAAAAATGATGTCTTATACTTCTTTTTAAACTTCTGACATGACTCCTACACACGAACCTAACAAAAAGCTGTCTTTACATTACAACCAATTTTCTCTTTGTAAACCTTCTAAAACCGTCTCGACCAATCCAACATCGCAATTCCAAAGAGAATCCAGTAGGAAGTTTAATTGAAAACTGCCTATAGATTGATAGGCAGAAGGCAAAGTTAGTCAATACGCTTCAACAACTCACGCCAATCGAACGAGTCGACAAGAAAATCCTTCACTACACTTTTTAAAACGAATTGAAAAGGAAACTTAAGACTTAAACTTGCTTTGGAAATTATTCTTTGTGAAACTTAAATATGCCTTCAAGTATAGTAAGCTGTTCAAGTCTTATAAACACTTTAATAACGCGGAAGTTAGAAAAGGTATCTAACTCAATAATAGCATGCTTTATAGTAGCATAGTTACTCAAGACAGAATCAACATAGACTCTATTAAATGTCATCAAGGCTGTAACCACACCGAATTCAATTACCTACTACAAAGTCCACAAACCACTGCATACTCTATGAATAATTAGGTTAATGATACTCTATCGATTCAAATGTTGAGTGCAACGGCGCGACAAAGTACTACTCCAAAACACACCACACACTTCTCACTCACTCAGATACAACTACACGTTGGCGGGAAGAGGATGGACATATATTTAAACAGCCACCAAAGGCGACAGGCTAAACTAATATTGACATTGCACTTAAACGAAATTTAAAGGGAAGATGATGTAACTTTTGAACATAAACAAATTCAGATGAAAGGACGTCAATGTTGTTTGTTTATAATTATTATCGAATTGGTTAGTTCTCATCTTTACGTAAACTTTGTGTTTGATAAAAGACTGTAAGCAGGTTTATATTTTACTAAGTACCTAATGTATTAAGAAAACGAAGAAGCTAGAATACGGCATTCGTGGAGTCCTGGTAAAGCCCAGTGGGGTAACAAGCTTCTAAATTTTTAAACAAAGAATCCGAGATTTTCTACTTTTCGTTGGCCACTTGATACAATATTTATTCGTTACTGAACAAACACATTTCTTTATAAACGTTGAACTAACATCCTGATGATACTTCTTATACCACTTACCGTGCTGAAGTTACGGGTCCTTTGACTCTTTAAACACATTAACTACATGCAAAGCATATTTACTAGAGTATTTACAAATTTATTTCAATGACAAAGTATGTAACAGAAATAAAAAAATGAGTTTTCACATTTTAACATGACTTAGGCCGAACATAACATATTTGTAAGTATCAAAAACAAAGCCTTATCGCTAAGGAATTAGTTTAAAGTTTAAAAGCAAAACTGCAATTTACAGTTCTTCATCTTAAAATTATTTTCGATCAATAAACTGCGGAATTACACCACCAAATGGAATTGTAATTTCTTGTCTTGACAACACTATTGCGGGTCCTAACCTAAGCCGTGACCCACCAAGGCCTCAAATATTACCTCACACACCCTTTCCTTGTTCATAGAAACACAATGCTCTATTTAGAGAACAATGTTTCGTTCATATAGTGTCGGATGAACCGTAATATTCCCTCCACGAAAGTCATTTCGAATGCCAACATTATAATCCAGGAGTCAGTGACAATTTCATCTGGGAAGTTAGAGCAGGTCATGTTTGTGTTTTCCTTTTCATGGCGTACATTATTTGTTTTTCAAACAAATAATAAATGGGGTTTACTATTTATTAAATAAGACAAGGTCATATTAATATATTACCATAAGAAATCAGATTTTTGTAACGCTTTTGAATACAACATTTTCGCAGTCGGCTCTCCGACTATAACCAACTAAATTTTCTCGGATGAGTATCAGCTACCGAAGAACGTAGATAAATATTTGAAGAGCTTGCTTTATTAGAAAGTAACCTTCGGCTTAAGATGCTGTTTCGATGGCATCTTTTATCCTAACAGGTTTTGTTCAGTTTCCTCAATGTTCGACCTAGTTTTCCGCAATACCAAATGTGTTAAAAATTGAAAATCACTGACCGATTGTTGTCGTTGTTGTGAGTAATATAAAAATGGAAAACAATGGACACTTTGATTGATTAGTGACGTTGATTGATACGGCCATCAAATTGAGGCGTACAACTTATTTGGATAACGGAATATTTTATCCTTGATACGTTCCATTTAAAAATCCTTTTGCATACTTTCTAATACATGGTCAGTTTCAATATCAACATTCTAAAAAGAAAAGAGATACCACACATTCCAGAACCGCCGTCGCTATTTACGACCGGAAAATTAACATTAAATATATATTATGATAATATTTCGAACCCGCCCCTTTCAATAACCCAGCAAAGGCCCGCGTTTAATACTGCCGTTTTATCCTTAAAGAATGTTAAAGCAACCTTTGAACCCTTTCGATTTCTTAAAAAATATAGTACTTACCATCAGTGTACCAAAAACTGTCGTTAAAGATATCCGATAGTAGTATAAAGAAGACTTTCCCAACCTCGACACCTTGAATTATGGATTGGATAAAATGCTATCGAAAAAGTGCTAAAACTTGGATATTTCGATTATGCTTGGAATTCTAAATAACGAGCAGCGTAACTTTAACTTTCGTTGGGAATTTACTTGACATTTTTACGATGTCACTCGGTGCACGGTACCGACACATGAGTAAAGAAACTGAACAGAGACAAAGCTACATACGAATGCGCTGTGACAGGTACATCACTACAAGTGCAACGCGTGTGTGTGCGTGACCACTGGCCGCTTGTCACGTATGAGCCGAAACCGCTTCAAACTAGATCAGCCAGTGGTCAATCTCAGGGCGTGCAGGCGTGACGCGACGCTCGAACGTTGTGCGTGTTTTGTTTTTGTTTTCGAGTTTCTCACATAATACGTAGTAATACTTTTGTTTTAGTATTTAAAAAGTGTGAAATCAGGTTTTTTGATAATACCTCCTGACAATTTTATTGAATTTGTTGAATTTCGCGAATATTTTGATCTTCATATTAAAAATGTTAATATTGGTAATGACATATTAGCACGTTTGCAAGATTGTACATTTCATATGCCATGTGAGTGTTTCCCATTGGTTTATTTGAAAAAACTTTATATTAGATTTAGAATTTATCATTCGATTAAAAGACACAACAAATTATTAAAAACCAAAAGTAATAAAAAAAAAATATTTAGAGTATGTAATTTGTAAAAAAAACCTATTTTAATAAAAAATTTGAAAAAAAAGTACATTTATATTTTTAATTTATTCAATTGTGCCAACCCTACCAAAATAGGTATAAATTTTGCTAGCTCTTTAGAAGCTTTGTCTCTGTTCAGTTTCTTTACTCATGTGGTACCGAGCTGGTTTATTATTGTAAAGCTGTTAAAGCAGGAATTGCAAAACTGATAAAATTATCACCTCTATTTATTGAAAAAGCCAACTATTCATTTAAAACTTGGTTAATAAAATAGACCATAATATTAATGATAATTTGATAACCTCTGTGGCGCAGCGGTAACTATACCTGACTGTAAAGCGGATGGTTCTGGGTTCGATCCCCGGGTCGGACCAATATAGCAAAATGTTTTCCGACATTGGCTTGTGTCTGGGTGTAACTAGGTTCTCCCCTAGTCCATTGTGTGGTACCTTTAACACAAGAGCTTAGTGCACTTACTTAAGGGCCACATAATTGGTGTGTTTAGTCTTGATATTTATTTATTATTTATAATATATATTATTATTATTTATTATTTATTTCTTAATAATGGAGTTCCCACAAGAATCATACTACATTACATTATTGACTAATAGGAAGCGTTTGATTATTTGAACAGGCCATAAAATTGAGCAGCCGGTGTTGCCAGGGCACTTCATAATCAATTTGCTGAGCACATGTATCGGGTGTTGAAATTAAAATGTTTATCGACTGGCAACATTAAGAGCGGGCGTTGACCCCCCATGAAGCATGAGTCTGGTTTCTGTAAAGTAAAACCATATTTTGATGGTGAGTAACGAGTTTGTTGTTGTTTGACTTGATGAAAGTTCCTGGGTAATAGTAAAAATCTATATTTACAAAGTACTCGAGAGTTCTTTTGTTTGTAAAAATATTCTGCAGTTTATATAAGTCGAAAAGTTTCTTGAGGAATTCTTATTTTCATTTTCTTTAGCTTAAAAGAAGCCATGCATTCGTATTGTTTTTCTGTTGATGAAAGATAATACTTTTAAGAAACATCTAGTTAATCATTATTTTCTTAAAGTTATAAAAACCATTAAAGGTTAATTTCAATGCTTAATATAAAGGATTACCGGAAAGCCATTAAACTTAAGGAAATCGTTAAAAATATACATTAAGGCACTTCCAAGTTGGTAAATTCGCTAAAATAATTCCCTCACGCACGAAGTTGGAAACTGTGTTAAAAAATCGCTTTTCCGTCAAACTTCCTCGATAAATCATCGAGCTTTACACTTTTTGCTAATATAGAAACTGCTGCACTCCCTTTCGTCAGGTTAAATTTTTCCCAAAGTTAAGATGTAGTAGGCGGGTTACATTATATACCTTCATATTATCTACCTTCTTCATGAGATTATGGTTTAAGAATTTTAAATTTATTATGAATAGAACTTGTGTAGAGTTTATTGAATACGGCAATTGTCTAGATTGAAACTTAGAACATAAAGATTTATACAAAGTTGTTTATTGCGTCTAAAAGTGTTATCTGAAATAGAAGTGTTCGGTTTTCTTTGAATAACCAATTGCAATATAACACTTTGTCAGTTTACTTTACCAGTTAAACTAATGAACTTATTACTAACCTGCGTTGAAGTCTTTTGTATGTATATTTTACTTTAAAATGTTACATAATTACAACTTAGTAAAACATTTCACAAATAACTTATAACGCTATAAAATGTAGTCCGTTTATGTATATGGTGCCATATTTCTGTTAAAAGCGCTATAAATCTTCGCTGCTATTACAGTAAATTGACGTTATTTTGTAATTACTTTGAAATATAAAACTATAAATAACCAGTAATTTGTTACACTTGCTATGTTAATTACCGATCCAATTATGATCGCTTACAATTTACCATGACTTGTTACGTTTCATGTCATACTAACAATTAGCAATTAATACAAGTTTTCATTAATTATCGGCATCAACTTTACAATAAATTGATTAATTTACAATTTTACAAAATTCTCGTTAGCACAAGCTCGGTTGAAAAGTGAGCATCGCGCATACGTTTAAAATATAATAGGCTGAATTAAGTGCCTACGTTCGAAATTTAACAGGCTCCATTTAAAAATGTCATTCTCGAATGACAATTATTGTTTTCCATCAGTGAAATGGACGGGTTGTTGTCGACGCGCTTAATTACAAAATGTCAGCGAGGGCGTTGCACTACATCGAAATCACACTAATGCAGATGTTATAGACTGATTATTTTGTAGTAGGCTATTAAGTGACCATTCAAAATCTTCGCACTGATACGTCTTTATTGATACGTTTGAAGGAAATGGCAAGTTATCATGTTATCCTGTATCATTTTGTAAAGTTTTATTATTAAAATTACAAAAGTCAAAATCTTATATATAAAATTCTCGTGTCACAATGTTCGTCCCCGTACTCCTCCGAATCTGCTTAACAGATTCTCATGAATTTATGTGAGCATATTAAGTAAGTCTGAGAATCGTCCATCTATTTTTCATACCCCTAAGTGATACCAAAGGGTTGTTCACCCCCCAACATTTTGTAGGACAGTTTTTAAAATTAACAATAAAAATCGTGCTTTGAACTTTGGATTATTTTGTAAAAAAAAATATGATCGCTCATTGGATTATAAGACTAAGATAGAGCGTTAATGATTCCAAAAAGAAAACCTGTCTACCAACGTATGTCTGCGGGAGGTAAAAAAGATATACCGCCTTAAACAGTAAACGGCGACATTTAATTAATTAAATGGTACTTGAGACTTTTCTGTGGCGATAGCGCTACTTAACAGTTAATTACACGATATCGTTAACTTTGGTAATGTCTTTTTAGACGTTTTAATACGTAGGTACGACCAACGTATAAAATGGTTTTCTTTTAAAATACATTTTGTACAGACTGTATAGCAGTTTAGCCTCAAAACGAAACACTACAGTGCAACTCACTAAGATCGTTAAGCTAGCAATAAGGTTTGATTCAGTTACTAAAAATCAAACTCAAGATATTATGAGCGTTAGATCGAGCACCATAAGAATCCACACTTACTTAACACGGCCTGTGTAAAGTTTATTCTAAGTAATGTCAGGCTAAGTATATTGTATATTTCTGAGGAATGCCACTTTTCTATAAAGGTTTACTTATATAGACTATTCCTATAGACTTCAGCATTGACATATACTACATTGTACAGCTTTCAAACTATTTATACATTTAGTATTTACTACGACATCTTATGTAGGCGCTTAGTCTAAAATAACCGTCCTATATTCGTTCTAAGTACAAACGTAGTCCGACGCATGCGCACTATAGTTACGTCAAATTGTTGTGTTTTGCGTAAAAGGAAGCGTAAAGTATAATTTACGAACATAAACGCAAAATGTTACTATGCAGACAAGGAATGCAAATTATTTACATAAACTGACTTAATATTAATATACGACGTTATCTGGTTTCTGTTAGGAATATTAGAATTCCATGAATTTGTAACAAGACTGCACAGTTATTTGCCAACTTCCGCTATTACGATAAAATGTATACCTACGTTATTAATTTTTGTGATTCCTAGTATTTTTAAAATGTTCTTATTCATAAAATAGGTATGTATGTTTTTATATTGTTCCAAGACAAATATATAATTTAGATTTTTATATATAATATAAATATAATAAATCAAACTCTAAATCTAAACAATGCACTTCATTAAAATGTTGTTAACCACTTAACATGTTACCCAAAAAACAACTCAAGTTTTTTCGAGTCGTGTCTTATTTCACACTTAAGCCTAATCACAACTGGGCTCCGCCACACAAATAATATTCATTAAAATTGGGGGCCATTCATTAGTGGGGCCACTACCTGAGTTGAATCGTCATTTAGTTGTAACTTGCTGCTTTTTACTGGAACACTCATTATTGAGGGCCCTTCGTAAAGGGCGCTTTAAATTACTCAGGTAATTTAGTCGGCTCACTTTTTGTAAATATAAAGTCGATTTATTTTTTAAAGGGTTATCTATGGGTACCTATAACGAAGTGTTATTTTGCATGTAGAGAGACAAAGGGGTATTTAATTTCAACTTAAAAAAAAACCGGCCAAGTGCGAGTCGGACTCGCGCACCGAGGGTTCCGTACAAACCTGCAAAAACTACTTAAAATTTTAAGCTTTTCGGAATTTTTCTGTTACCTGTGCTGTAAGCTATTGCTTCTTACCAAATTTCAAGATTCTATGTCAACGGGAAGTGGTCTTTAGGTTTTAATTCCCGTGCGTGTAGTTGCGAGTTTCAAAATATGCGGTATCAATGGTTGTACTTTTGCGTTTTGCGTTTTTGCGTTGACTTAGATTTTTTTTTTTTACGGGTTAAAGGCAATTAGATCTAAGTATTAGATATGAATTCCAACTTATAAGTTTATATTTATTAAAAAAATATATATTTTGTAATGTAACTAAAAATTTAAGGTTTTCGGAATTTTTCCTTTATGTGTGCTATAAAACGTTGCTTCATGCCAAATTTCAAGATTCTAGGTCGACTGGAAGTACCCTTTAGGTTTTGATTCCCTTGCGAGTACTTGCGAGTTTCAAAATATGCAGCTTAAATGCTGTTTCTTTTGATTGCGTTGACATAGAAGTTTGATTTTGTTACAGCTTAAAGGTATTATAGACCTGAGTATTTGGTATGAATTTCAATTTAATACCTCTACGCATTTATGAGGAAATGGGTAGTAAGGTTAAAATTATTAAAAAAAAAATATTATGTGATGTAACTAAAAATTTATGGTTTTCGTAATTTTTCCTTTATCTATGCTATAAGACGTTGCTTCGTACCAAATTTCAAGATTCTGAGTTCACGGGAAGCACCCTGTAGGTTTTGATTCCCTTGCAAGTGTCGACTTGCGGCATAATTTGCGGCATAAACGGCTGTATCTTTTGATTGCGTTGGCTTAGAAGTTTGATTTTTTCACAGCTTCAAGGGACAGTAGACCTGAGTAATTGATATAAATTTCAGCTTCATACCTCCACGCGTTTTTGAGAAAAAGGGTCTTGACAGACGGACGGACGGACAACAAAGTGATCCTATAAGGGTTCCGTTTTTTTTCCTTTTTAGGTACGGAACCCTAAAAATAACTTCTACGATTTATTAAGACTTTTAAGTTGGACACTGATATCATATCAACAAAAACCATATTACAACAAAACTTCACTTTTTATTAACTTTCTAGCAAAGTAACTGGCATTTAAAAATTAAATGCACAAACATTTATCTAAATAAACGCTTCTTCGAAGTTAAAGTAAATTAAATTATCCTTAAGCACCACCACTGCAGCCCACAAGCACCTTTTTTCTAAGAGCAAAAACATCAATTGCATTTTGATAGCGTTTTCTAAGAACTACGGCTACAAAGGACCCCGTTCTACCTGAGGAAGGTATATTAAGTTAAACTGCTCTCAATGAGAAGATTGTAATGTGGTTAAGCGGCGTCTAGCGGATGACTTTATTAAGACTTCATTAGTTGACTTAACGAGATCAGACGATGAGCCAATAGGAGGTTCTAAACTTCAACAGTTTAGTTTTAACGTCAAAATTTTGCTAAAAATAGAGGTCTAGTCTTTTGATTTTCGTGCTTACCCCCAAACCTGAAAATGTATATAGTTACAAGCTTTAACTTGAGCGCAGGTAGAGTGAGGTAAACAAAAAGTAATTAGTAGTTTTCAGTACCATTTGATCCCTTTTCGGAGGCCGTCATCCGCTTTCGGAACAGTCATTCTGAAACCGCAAATCGGAAAGGGTCGAAGGTAGTCGGTGAAATGGGCTCGTGATTTTAACATACACACATCTACACAAACATATCGTTACACAGAATGAAATACGAATTTAACACGACAAAACTAACAATAACATTGCAGTGATGTTATTTGCATCGGTTATAGTTAAGCTTTGATTGCAACCAGCGATAGGCGAATGTAAACCGAACAATAAAAATAAAATCACACTATTTGTATTCCATACTATAACGCTAGCCGAATGCGAACTATACAAATCGAAATTCCTTTTATTTCGTATGCTAATCCAATATGGCGGACAAATACGTTGAAAATATGTTAAATCCGATTCAAATTGTAAACAGCATCCGGATAATTTAACGGAACAAATACCCAAATCCAGGTAAATACTCGGATGTCCGGATATTTCCAGTTTAGATATCAAATCTCACATGCCGCAGGGTTATTTGGACTTCGCTGTTGTGCGTAAACCAACAAATAGGATTTTTAATTCAGGTGTTATTTTTCCGATACTAAGTAATGTAATAATATTTTAAAGTGAGATTTTACTTTTCAGTTTTGCATTTAAAATGCTAATTTATTAATTTTGAAGTTATAGATACTGAAAACAGGAACGCGGGTCTCCGAGCATTGCGCGACTGGAAATCAAAGCCACCATAGGACTCCCAATCAAAAGAAGCAAGGACGAAAAATCGATAAAAGACACTCAAAAGATATTGAAAGTCAAAAATGATAATTTAATAGTAAATACGAGTAAAAAAGTTTCTACTATAAAAAATGTTAATTATTGCGTAGAATTTTGAAGTTGTAAATACTGGAAAAAGGAACGCTTGCCTCCGAGCATTACGCGACTGCGACTCGAACCCAGGACCTTTAGATTGCCGGTCTTATGCTCTTACCACTGAGCTACCGCACGCTACGGTAGCCCAACGAAATTTCTCCCAGTATCTATGTGCTTACGTTATATAGCTGACGTTATTCCATCAAATGAGAGGAGTTTCCGCCTCTTCATTTCAGTAGAAATACCTTTACAGGATATTTAACTACTAATTACGACAAGCTAATGATTGAGATTTTACCTATAACTTCAAAATGTTTTAAGTGTTTGAATCAACAGCAATTTCACCGGCAGGTTCCTTTTAAAATTTACATAAGCATAGGAAATTATAGGTTTCTTTATTCAATAAACCAGCATTCCGCATATTACAAAAATAATCCTAAATTTATTATATCTTTAGTTCATTTTAAATTAATTTTTATTTTCGAGGAAATTTCCAGAAGTAGAAACAATTCCGTGCGCCAACTTGTCCCGGCAAGTGAGAAGTTTCTTACCTAATCAGACGGGAAGTTCCGCGGAAAATAGTGTCAGAACTTCTGCTTTACAAACTTGACACTCGGAATATTCGCCAAAATAGTTGTTTATAACGACACGTTCCAGAAGCTTTATTTACTTACTAGTGGCCGCCCGCGACTCCGTTCGCGTGGAAGTCGGTTTCCCGTGGGAATGAGAAGTTTTCCGCGGTAAAAAGTACCCTATGTCCTTTCCCAAGTTCAGTTATTTCTTCATACCAAATTTCAACAAAATCGGTTCAGTGGTTTAGGCGTGAAAGCGTAAGACAGACAGACAGACAGACAGACAGACAGAGTTACTTTCGCATTTATAATATTAGTAGGGATAGGAAACACCGAGATAAGAACTCGACCAACTTCGACATTCTCGGGTTAAATACACTTATGTGTAAGTTGGGTTAAGGACTACCGAAATGTTCCTATGTACAAGGATTTGACAGAGACCCTTATTCTGGGAAATTCCGGAATTCTCGCTAGTGAGTATGGGAAAGAAAGGATACCCTTAAAAGTTTGGTGTTCAAGTTAATCGATAAGTGGAAAAGAAATTTAGGTCAATTACCCAATTCTCAATCGATTTTCCAGCAGAATAAAATAAATTTAAAGCGGACGAATAACACTGTAGTTTATAACAGTCTATTCAAAATATGGGTACATATATTCTGTTTAGTTGTACCTTCATATTTCATTGAACAGCATAAAATCTCTGTTTATTTATCTCTACACATTGAATACGTAGGCTGTACTTGTACAAAAATAAACAACGCCCAATGATTTAAACGGCTTTTTATTTAACAAAAGCATCTTGTTGTAGACGCGCTGTCGCATGTACGTAGTCTCGTAAAATTGTATTATAAACCTCTTCAGTATGCATTAGATTTATTATTGAATGTTACGTTGTCGACGTTATGGCACAGTTACGTTAAAGGAGTAACATGTAGAAACTGGGATATGGGTACTAAATTCCATACCTAATGATCTGTTTGTTATTTAGTTTTCTAGAAAGATGTGATTTTATTCTACGCTATATTTAGAAGACAAAATACAAACAAATTGGTAGAGGTTAATTGCGTATGGAACAAATGTTCGGCCATCCTACTTCCTACTAATATCATAAACGTGAAAGTTTGTGAGTAGCTATGTAAGATGGATGTATGATGCCGAGTTTTTTCCGCCAGCTTTTTTCTTTCGGCCTACTGATGATAAGCTGATGATCGATATTTTGATTTTCATCGAATGTAGTTAAGTTACTTAATGATGAAATAAATGATTTTTATTTGATTAATATTAATGATCTTTATTTTATTTAGTTTATTTGTTACTCTTTCACATAAAAACTACTGGACGGATTTGGCTGAAACTTTACAGTAATATAGGTTAAACATCAGAATAACACATAGGGTACTTTTTACCGCGGGAAAATTTCTCATTCGCACGGGAAACCGACTTCCACGCGAACGGAGTCGTGGGCGGCCACTAGTATTACTATAGGTAACGTAAAAGTATGTATATGAACAAAATATACATACCTACGAGCAACATTACTAATTTTGTTTTGAGGAAAACCTCTTTGTATGAAAACTAGCACGACTAAGATCGATAACGGGCGACATGGAAAGCTTTATTGGTTAGTTCAAAACAACGAAGCAATAAAACTATATAACTGAACAACAATAGGTTTGTATGTATTGCTCAATTGGACTGAGAATTTGGGAGGTAATAAAACTTGTGTAATCCTTTACACCCTTGATTAATGTGAATTTGCAGTAGGTAGTAGTTTAGATATTAGGTTAGTACTCTGGCGTTCTGTCTATTCAATTGATTGAATAATTTTACTACTGTAAAGTAGCTTATACCAAGTGTAAAATCCAAAAAGAAAAAGAACATACTGAAGTTCTTTATTAACGAAAACCAAGTAAGCACACATCAACATAATTATGAAAGAGCGCACTTGTTGTTTTCAGTAAAATGTAAAATCCTTGTTTCGCTCTGTTTCACCACCCTCGTTACCACAGTGTAGGGTGTGAAATAACACCAACAAACAATTGCTGAAACTTTCACAGGCTCAAAAACGCTCAAACTTCAACACACATTCAGAAAGTCGGCTCTGAAACAACACTGGTTGAAACAATTACGAAGTTATACCGTTCTGTTGCTATCACGACAAATTAGAGATATACGTTGTAGAGAACAATTCGAATTGAAAAACAAAAGAGGTTTATTAACTATAGAGATAAAATAGGCATGTAAATGATCTTAAGAAAAGAGCCATTTTTGTCGGGGGCGAAGAAATAATCGTTGCATCTAATTACCTGCTGTTAATTAGGAATACGTGTCGTACATACCGACATGTAGAGAAACCATGTCACTTGCAAATACATTCACTGGCTGTTATTCAATAAAATTAATACTAAAAGCTCACTACTATAATAGAATATCAGCCAAGCATGTTCTCTCCATTACCTAAGTACAATACTAAATAGAATTAAACATTAAATAACCTAACTTTAAGATCTCTTAATAACGTTAAACGTTAAGTCTAATGCTTTGAAAGTTTAACTTAGCTTTTAACAGCTAATCTAAGATTAGGCTTTCACGACCTTTACACTGGCCTACCTTAGGTTTCATCACGGGGCACTTAAAACAAACACAGCGAAAGCTAATCTCACTGTGACAAACTATACGGAAGACAATCCTTAACCTTTAAATAAACTAGTAGTTAGGTTTAAGCAAAATGAGATCTAAGTTTAGCTTTAGATATAGGCAGTTGTACAAATAACGAATATAATTTCAATTAGTAAGTTTCTTCCTTTAGAGTTCCGCCCAAACAAACGTCTTACAATCTTTTTAGCAAATGAAACAAGCAATTTCATAGAATTTCATTCGAGCGAAGAATTTTAACAGACGATATACTGCCTTGCCAGACATGGCGGCCCAGACATACAGTCACCACGTTACGCCACAATACAGCCTGTTACCCAAACGAGTTTCACATAACCGAACAATGTCACTGGCAACACTGGCAACACCGCCATGTTCCGTCTGAGGAATAAATAGCTCGTGAAGATTCACGAGTGATAACTACATTGAAAAAAACAGTGCCTCAATCACGATACTTGCAAATCGCAGCGTCAACGTATCAAGCTCTCGATACCAAAACTAAGGTTGACGATATATGCGATCACGAAACACCTTCTTACCGCTACAGTTCGGTACGAAAACGATGACGTCGTGAACGAAATGTCGTATTTATATAAATGATCAAAAATTAAAAATATAATCAAGTTTTGTAAAATACTCGTGCTCGCTAGATAAAGTAACTTTTACGTCCACTACAGACGCTGTCTAATCATGCATTTTTGTATTATGACGTTAAGTCGACTATTCGGTAGTTATTCGTGATAAAGCTACAGGACAATAAAAATGTTTTCAGGTCCGTTAAAACTTTGCACTGCTTCACCTCAATTTACATGTTGGAATATTTTTATGGAAGCTGTATTGTTTCACGTCAATATGTGCAGACAGTTCACCGCACATTCAATTTGGGAAATGCAAAATACAATATTATTTTACTTATTATTATATCTGAAAGATTAACAGCGATTCTCTTTCGAATAATTGGTTTTTTACCTGCAGTTTCTTTTAAACATACAAATGCATTTCAATTTACAGGCCGAAATTAAAATTGTAATGAGAAAAGATTTGATTGTTTGTTTGAATAGAATAAACTCCAAAACTACTCAACTGGTTTGAAAAAATCTTTTATCTAAATCTTTTTAACGCGGAAAAGAACCCCATTCGAGGAAAAAAATTGCTGCGAGTTACTCTGTTATCTAGATAAGATAATCTCTTACAACAATCTCGCATTTTAGTGTTCTAACACTAATCGTTTTACGATTTGAACGGTCGTATATTTAAAAGCTCACATTGCGCTTGATAATCGTATGTAGGTACTATCGTACTCGTATGTAGGTATGTAAAAAAATCTTCGGAGGCTATATTTAATTTTCATTTAAATTTTATTATAATCATTTTCATCTATGAAAATTAAGGTTACCTGCCTGTAATGTAATGTTTGGCCCTTGCCTTCAGAAACCTTAGAAATTCAGTGTGATTTATAGTACTCAAAGGTAAGATTATATTAAATTTGGTAGGTATATCATATTATTTCATATTATTTTGCTTTTAGCTCCACAAAGTTTCAAATTAAATACTTTAGGGTAGCTTTTTAAAAACCTACACAGGTTGAATCAACCTTACCGTCTGACGAATGTTTGGCACCGAATCATTATACCTATTGTTTTGAAGACTCGATCGATAGTGTCCCTATATGTATCCCGAGGTTCGTATTTTTTTTCAATAAATTGCTATTTAAAGTAACTGGTTGAAAATGACGTGTGACAGAAGTCATTACACAAGTGACAGCCTGAATCTCCACAAGTCCATCATCATTATTCATGATAAATTGACGTCGGAATTCAATTTATTCAATGCAAATTACCTGTTGGTTTTTACCCCATGCGAAATCACAATTTGTGTTATTACACCAAACTTTGTTGTCTGATTGTTGTGGCTAAATAATGACTGTAATAATAAATAGTATTTTTATATGAAAAATATTTCGATAAAGAATAAAAATTGGCTTCTGTTACCAAATTAAGTACCCACATAATCACAAAGCTCTGGATTATAAAGTATAATAGGCTTCGGCACGACAGCTTTTGTAGCTCGTATCAAGCTTTCATGTTAACATAATATTTGAGATTTTATATCGTCATTATAATACACGTAAAGTGATATTTTAAATTAATAACTCTCTTTATTCACGTTGTGAAAGTTAGTTTTAGTAATAAGAAGTAGTTTTCTTTATAAAACAACACGCTCTAGGAAATATCAGTAAAAATCTAATCCCAGAAACACATTCTCGCGGGTTCTAAGCCTTTGCAGGAACTCCGCAGGAAGTGGCAACAGCGCCGTAATTTACCTAAAACACTAACTTCAGGTACAAAACCTATGTTTAATGCCGCGCCACAATCTCACTGGTTGCGTTTTAAACACAACTTTTGTTCCTTGAATTCCATACCATTAAACAACATGTGTTTCACAACAAAATAGCTCATATTTCATAGGCAATACAGCTCAAACCCGTATGATTGGTAGTAAATTAGTGAATACTCCCATAGAACCTGTGAAATGAAGGCGGAACGTGTCTTCAGCCAGTGTATCGGATTTTAAATTAATCCCCAATAAGTTTACGATAGTTCCACGACATAATGGAGCTTTACAATGTTTCTACGAGAATTTGATTCGGTGGATTAGGCATTTCTATGGTTGGTCATGATTGTAAGTTTAATTTATAACTTTGTAAACGTTTCCGATCAAGAATTTCGGTGATTACGTTTCTATGACAGCTTCAATTTAAAACCCTCAAAAATACCTTCGGTTTTTTTGTAATTTATGCGAAGATTTTGTACTTACTTTAGTGCCGGAAGTTGTTCGTAATTTGAAAACTGAAAAGCGGAGTTCTAGAACTTTGTAGTTTTCAGAAACTTTTAGTTTGGATGTTTCTTTTGAAACAAACTTGTTAGTTTTTACACGTTTAGTCAGTTTAGTAGCAACTGTTTCTCCTCGTAAAGGCGCATTACAGTTTCACGATTTTGGAGTGTTTGCTGAAGTTTGCACGACGTGATGCAATGTTTTACTTGTCTCATTGCATTAAAATGTTACAAATAAACAACAAATAGTTTAAAAGGATGAAAATAAATAGAGAAATGAAAACAATTGAAAGATTGAAAGATAATCTTTCAATTGTTTATTTAATTATAATTAAATAAACAGACTAAATAAATAAAGAAAAAGACATTAATAGTGACATTAACTTTTTAATGACATTCCCTTTCGTCCCTTGGGTGAAGAGGTGACTAAAGGGATAGTCAATTAGTAGACGAACGGTAGCTAACTCTTGCACATAATATTAACCCCAAACTGCGCGATAAGCGCGCAAAGTCCTCTTTTTTTAAGCTAATGTATGGGCTAAGTAATTATTCACTTTATTTTTGCGAGCATATAGGTGCACAATATTTTGCTTGGTTACAAAAGAATTTGAAATTCTATAAGTTTCAAAATTTTCGAAGAAAACATCTTTATTTCGTTCCGTATAACAGCCGAGGCAATCCATCAATCATCCGAAGCAAAATTAAAATCCAACTCCTCTCATAAACATGACCAAACCTTTTTGTAGTAAAGGCGTAAATCTCACTATAACGACCTCTACTCAGCTCGCCCACAGAAACCAAGACAAAAGTTCTCAAAGCTGTTCGAAAACTTTTAATTGCTCAATCAAACACGACTTACAAACATTGTAAATTCCAAATCCGAACCTATTTGTTTTCCTAACAATGAAAAACACTATTCAAGCGGTTATTTCTTCTTTTTACCACCCCGGTTGAAGTAAGGATTGTTGTTTCGCCTTGTGTTGAAGAAAAACAACGATTCTGCTTATCATTGAACGAGACAGATGTCCAAACGCAAAACACTCACGGAATGAAATTCACATGTTCTTTAGACAACCTAAAACACCAAGATATCAAAGTAAACCACATTACTTTGAACATTACGAACATTTAAGCTTGCTTTGCAATACTCTGGCAAAATAACTGACATTAGCTCTGAAAATGCATAGGTGGAATTGCACGTTGCGAATTTAGGAACAGGAGGTGCAGTAGGTTTATGAAAATAAACGCTAAAGCGGCGTGGGGAAAGATTAATAGAGTTAAAATTGCAAAGCCGGAAATGCAATAAAAAGCCGAGTCAGCCTCTAGCAGGGTAAATTTTAACCTAAACTAAACTTACGACTTTAACTCGCCGGCCGGTCGTAATATTTAATAACATTGTTTTATATCTCCATTTAGACTTTAATACACAACAACAGTAAACTGTGAAATATGTTTCCATTCTATAGCAGCGCTTAACCGAATAAAAAAGAAATATAGACAAAAATTCTTTAAAGTCATAAATTGCATTAGTCGAGAACACGCCGCGCCTGGTTACGATCAGAATTAAATAAAAAAAGACATTTTCGTTACGATACGGCGGTGACCCGTTTTCGCTTATTGCATTTAGTATGTGCCAACTGAGCCAAGATTTACTGGGTACCGCTGTCTTTTGAACCACTCTGTGATAGATGCGATTCAGAATACATGTGGCAGAAGCATTCAAAACATTGGAAATTCAGAAGCATACCGATCTGTCTCACAAATTGCTTTCCAAATGGGAATGGCCAACATAATTATGACATACCGTTATACTAATGATATTTCAGAAGAATGATGGTTAAGAAATGGGCTTGTTAAAATACAAATAACTTTAGTAAGAATTGTTGATAAGTTATTTTAATAATACCTGGAGTGGTTCTACCTTCACAATTTCTAAGATCTTACCTGCAACAAAAACAAATAAAATATTAGTAGGTAATATTATCTTACGTGAACAAGACATTGCTATAATAAAGAGAGACTATATCAAGTGAAAGCACATTAATTATTTCCTTATATTAATTTCGTGTAATGAAATTATATCTTCAGCGCTGTCTCAAAGAACTTAATTAAAATCTACGAAAGCTATTTATTGCTTGTGAAACGGTTGAGATTTTGCAAACGTAGGAATGGAATTTTCTACTTACCTACTCACTTTTATGATTATATACCTATATCTTCACTGTTAATATTTAATTGAAGCCCCTAGACACATTTATTAGTAAATAATAATCTACAGGTCACATTAATTATTTAATTGCTACATTTCTATTTATTACGGCATTAAATATTAATTACAACATAAGTTACAAAGTTACTTTTATCATAGACTAGTTACCAGACCCGACTTCGCACGGGTGATGAACGTTGTGAAAAATAATCTTTCTCCAAACACATGACCTTGAATGCCTAAAAAAATATCAAATTGGATGCAGTCGTTCTTAAATTATGTGCTTACAAAGATTCGGCAAATTAATTTTATATTTTTGACAACCCTTGTTAACTCGACTTTACCAAGATAAACGGTATTTGCAAATTTATGTTGCGCATATACGTGTAGAGAGGACGACAAAACCTTCGTTGTATGAATGAACATTCATTTGACATCAATTAATTTGATATCGAATCGAACTATTGTTTACGGCACTCATTGTAAAATGACTACAAGTGGTATTTATTACGGTTGACACAGTTTTAGCAGTAGCTGATAAGACTAATAAACGACTAGGCCAAGAAAGTCACAATGTGCATTATAGTTATTTTATTGGGTCGTAGTTTTAGTATTTATGGAACAAGAATTGATATTTGATAGAAACACGTGTTTATTTGTTGTGATTGTGTATGAAATTATTTATAAGACAAACGAAGATTGAATGTACAAATAGGTTATAAAACAATAAGATAGGTACTAACTTAGTAAATCTTCTTTGTTAGACGTTAAAGGTTACAGTTTTACCAATAAAGTTGAAACTATTTAACAATGTAACTATTAAAATGTAATAAGTATAAATTATGCTACGAAGATTGGTACTTAGCCCCGATAATCCCGTCATTAAGGTTAAAGTTAATCTAATTCGCAACTGCGGCAGATCGATAACTAAATAAACGCGAAGGGGATCCGACCCTACTTCAGGGCGCAGATGCCCTCGTAGACGGTGCCATTAAGAATTACGAGAACAAACGAGTCCCGACGTCGCCAAATTCCACCCCAGATTTAGTAAGGATTGGAAAAAACGCCGTAAAACGGCATTACATCGCCCGACCTGAGCCCAAACAGGCCCAAGTATTACTGGCACCTGGGGTGCATCGGCCCAATTACAGGCATCTTTATCTTTACGCTCCAAGAATAATAATGTTACATCAACCCACTAATTGCTCTTATTTGAAAGTATATAGCTGCTACAAAATACGTTTAAAACCAGAGCTAACCATAATCAAATGCTTGTAGTAGGAAGTTTTTACCCAATGAACACAATTTGCGCTAATGACCATTGAAATCTCCTCTGGACAGCGGCCAAACAAAATGGACTGCCAGACATTGGAAACTTGTAGAACTGCATCAAAAGCCTCATTAACTCGCTCTTTGGTTTTGCTGGCAAGGCATGCATCGGTGCATATCGTGTTGAAGGTTTTATCTTTCGACCTAACAAGTTAAATTGTCTAAATTTATTTGACTTTGTTTAACCTCTATAAAGAACACTGATTTACCTTAATTACATACATTACTTACCTATTTGTGTTATGTATTCAGATTGGCAGTCAATTTATATCAAAATAATAACGTATAAGCTCTTTAATGCAGTTTCCCCTACCCTTAGATCTGATGGTGAAATGTGTAACAATGTGCACGTATTTCTGAAAACAACAACTACACGCACTTCATATTTAAAGAGCGATGGGGATTATCCCCCCAGTTGGCGCCACCCAAACTAGAAGACTACAATAAAAACATCATAAACCAAATAAAAACCGTGACGCTTGAGTAATAAGGTTCTAAATCATGTCAGCAAGCGATAATCACACGACGACAAAATACCGATACCGGTATTTTCGATCACGCGCCGTGCGTCTAGACTTGTTTGACCAATATCCTTTCCTCGCGCTCAATCACTTCGATATCAATAAAAGAACAATGAAGTTTGTATCAAAACGTAGGTTGAAATTATTACGACTCGGACGCCATTACTCTGCTACTGATTACATGGTAAATCCAACAAGACCGTAAGCTTCATCACCGCCATGTGATAGCCAGGGTAAACGAACTTAGAGTTAAGCTTCACATCAGATAGGTGCTGTACGGTGCATTATGTGGCTTCCCACAAAGGATAAATTAGCATACCCTACCACAAAGGTAGCATTAGTCTACTTTGAACGGTAGCATCCAGGAAATTTAAAGTGCCAAGTTGAAACCTCCTAGGATTTCTTAATTTCAAACTCCAGTTTGTTATCATGAAGAGGGATCATGACAAGTTATTTTGTTGTCAGATCATGAGTCACGTTCCTCAATTAATATTTGAAATCGCCGATGCTCAGCGACTATTGTTACAACATTCGTAAACCTGGCAAGGCGGCATTTAATACAAAGCATAGGATCGATAGGTCGTGGCCAGAATAAACGGAACAATGGCGGACATATTAGGCTTTCCCGCTTAAAATGCTTTCCATGTTCTGCCACATCCGCCGGTCGCGACGCAAACCAGGAAGTCCAACTGACAGTTTAATCGTTTCTCAACTTTTTTTATCTGCGACCAGTATTGGACAAATAAGCCAGTTGATGGAGAAACATTAATTTCAGTTGTAGAGACGTTAGATGGGACAGATTGTATCGCAGTTAATATAATCTCTTGTAATATATGGTTGCGTGCGGGCGGTTATCATTATGTGGTAGTTGTGGAGTATTTTTTAAAATAACTGAGTTACTTAAATAGAAAGCTTGAAAGCAATTGCTATTAATTTATTTATGATATGATATTATTCTTGTACATATTACTTACCAAGAAGAGTCTTTATAGTTTGTTGAGCTAACATTCGAACTCTACCTCTACAGATTAAATTACAATCAACATTTTACACCAAATCTGCCGGCAAACAGTCGATTGTGCAAAACTGCCTGTAATATCCCAGCACAGGGATTTAAGGGTAATCAACGCAAAACCAAAGCGCTCTTTGGCAATGTTCGCTCGAAATTTGAACTCCATCAGCGAAATACGCGAGTGAATGACTGAATGATAAAATCGTTTTGCGCAATGTCATTCAATCTCACCCCAAGGAGGGTGAGTCAGCTAGTTTGTTTAATGGAACCCTCTCAGTGACTTGCTGCAGTTTTAGATACAAAAATATATGAAGTCCTATCGTTATTGTGCCTTCAAGGCATCGTATTAGTCTTCTGTAAGATTTCGTTAATAATGCAATTTTTCAGTGAGGTCGTTACTTTTACGCCACGTTTTGGAGATATCTAAATTTAAACATTGAATAATGACAAGACCACTTAATAAAAAAGATACGATATCTTCTTCGTTAGGAACAAAAAGCGCCATGATTGATACAAATTGTCCAAACGAGCTTCAAATAATGAACCTTATTAGTCATCGTTTGAAGACTCGAAAGGAAAATGTTCAGGTTGTTTAATGATGCAGTATTGTTTGCTCTTCATTGTTATACAAATTGATATTATTTACTTAATTTGAATTCCAAAAATGCCAAAAGGTACCTACATCGCATGTTTATATAAACATTGCTACTTACATTACGAAAATACAAGCTGTTAGCTGTTAGGTAGGAACGAGTTCGATTCGAAAAAGTCACACTTAGGTAACACTAACGACTATTGACTATCTGTCGCCGCACCACCCGCATAATCGGATTACTTATTGTACAAAGTACACACAACACCAGTCTTCTGAAACCAAATCATCCACGTAAACAGACGAGGCCCTCATAAAATTATGTGTCATATGGGAAAAGTAGGTTAAATCATAAATTCAGCTATATGTGTGTCAAAACATAAGGGATTTGGGCGCGCGGCCCAACGACGCCAGCAGATAATGAAAAAAAAAGATTTATGATCAAGTCTAATCAAATTTTATTACAGCCCCTCATAAAATCACCCCTAAAGCTAGTGCATTTATAACATCAATGCTGCTTTTTGTAATTTAGATTACATCTTTAGAAGATGTTATTTGTATGTAATTTTTTCGGTATATGAATAATAGAAAAACTTATCTATATGAACGAAAGTACATATATAGTTCTTGTACAAAGATGTTGAATAAATTATTATCAATAACAACATGTTTGCGATTGATTTGATTGGCAATAAACTAGGTTGTATTAATCGATAAAGATAAGTTATGCCCAAGTAACGGTGACTGATATTTACTAAAACTAGAGCAAGGCGATCCTTTGGCCTCTATCTACACAAATTAACCTTTGAGACTCAAAGTCGATACAGCCTGTCATTACTGCCCTTTCAGTTGCTGGACTATCAAATTACAAATGGGGCTTTTAAGCTCCGCCAGAATTACCAACATTGAAAAGAACATTAAATCTTTTCAAAATATTTTTATGCCGTTCTTTAAGTAGTTCCCTACAAATTGCTTCAAGGGCAAAGGGTTGCACAATGGGGCTATTAGGTGGAGTGGAGCCATGGTTTGAATTAGTTATTCAGTTGATTATGCCTCCCCTTTGGCCACTCTATCATTATCATTTACTCGTAGCACGTGTCCCATTCGACCCCAAGCTCTTCAAGGTCGATAAATTGTTATAGTCTGCAGAATGTCTTTTGTTCTCTATTTGACGCCCCTTTCACCATCTCGCAGTAGTCCGTAAATACTGTCTGACCCACACTTAGTTACACAGAAGTCGTCTGGTAACAAAATTGCCTTTGGCTACTACTCATTGGTTACGCCCATTTAATATTACAGCGACTGTGTCGCAACACTGTCGGCTGTTAATGTTGTTTTTAACTGTATTTTAAATGCTAAAATTTAATATTCTTTAGATATTAGTAGACGGATAATCGGCAGCTTTTTGCAATGTTTGGTTAATTATAGAGGAGCAAATCCCTAAACACCGGCTGACGCCAGCTTTAATTGCAAAGTTCGCTTCAATTCTATCTTACTCTGAATCAGTTTCAGACCTAGATGCTCTTGGGAAATAAAGTAGCTATCTACTTATAGTTATTCCGATGTAGGAAACGACAAACAAAGTTTGTTTGTCCTGAGCACGCGCGCAAGATAATGTATCATCTGAACTATCCTATCAAAACATCAAGGGGTACGATATTAGGATCTGTGAAGAAGGTTTTTAGGCTTGAGCATACTAACACGAAACTGATATGTTTTTTCTCTTTGTTAAAGATTTTTGTGTCAATAGTAAAGTTCATTAGTAAACATTATTGACAGAAGTCTGTACTTGATCACATTTATCAGTTTCCGTTAAAGCATATTAAAAAAATCTGCGCAGGTTAAATATAAGAGTTCTCTGCCATATTCTAAAACTGTTATTACTCTGATTGTAAACGGAGCGGGATCTTTTGGGAAATTAGTCTGTTGTCGATAGATATGCTCGAAATTATGTTCACGCCTGGGAAATCATCGTACCTACTTACCTTACAGGATTCACGTATGTGGCTGCTCGTTGCTCATTTACTAATTTAGCTTGCATGTCTATAATTAATACACATTTTTAAAGCAAACGTGATATTAAAATAATTGCAGAAATACTATTTGAAAAAATTGTTGGGTACTTTCCAATGTATATTTTTGACCAGATTTCTGCTTAATCGTGTAATTGAAATCAACTTATTTATTATTTTTATATTATAAATTTAGTTAGGTGTTGAGACACATTTTTGCTGCATCAGAAAAACCAGAAGTTTCCAACGAAAGCTACCAAGATTAAAGAGAGCTGTCGCAATAAAGTAACACCACATGAATGGCACCGCGAGCCGAGACCGCGACATTTGACCTGCGTATACGCAGAGTTATCCCGCGGCAGTAAACACACACATACATACACATGCAGACACATGAACATGAAAGCAGGCGCCCCGGCCACTTATCGCGTCTACACCCGTTTCGATTACGCTCCTGACTCTGTCACTACCAGAAATAGACATAAACTATATCAAACTCCAGATTCCCACACGCTCAGCACCATAGAAAAAACAAGTCTATTTACATATTCCGTAAACGCCATACATATGCACAGCTTTCCGACTGCAGTGTGGATTTTTTAGAACTAAGACCATGATAAAATATTCACACAAAAGCCCAGAAATTGTGTATTTTACAAGTTATCTGACCTCGTTCCTTAAAATTCAGATGCGGCATCTTTAAAAATAAAATGCCTAAGTACCGTGGAAGATGGTCCGCAATTTCCGGGGATAAACATAATTACGGTTAAAGTGGGTAAAGCCGGGGTAGGCACTTCTGTGGTTACATCCTTGGAGCCAAAAGATGTTATAAGTATGACGCAAAAGGCAACGATCAATAAATATATAGGAAAACATAATTGGTTTTCTGCTACAGGCTCTCCTATTGAGCAATTCGAGAAGGCATATGATTTAAGCAAATAATGCTCACTAAGGTGAAACAGAGAGCTTCAGAACTTAATCTGAATATGATAACCAAGATACAAAATATTATGTAAAAGCGGGGCTTTAATGCGATAGCCTTATCCTAACCTTTGCCTCGATTACAGAACACATAACATTTGATTCTTACTTAGCTTAAGATCCAGTCAGACATCATATGAATAAATCATTACATAGCGGAATAATGGGTATATAATATACACCATACACATAACCCTATCATGATTCATAACATGCGTCCTTACCAGTATATGCTATAATTAATGCCAGTAGTTATCTACATGTAGAGCTTTCACAACGGATTAGCGGACGTGCCTAAGGACGCAAGCCAGACGTTTGGCAAGGCTCAATTTGGGCGTGACTGTTTGATATTCAAAACTATAGATTATGTAGGTAACTACATATTAATCTCTTATACTATATAATAAGTATTATAATATATTCAAAGAAGATATCGAAATATAAAGTTTTAAGAACAGAAACAGGACGAAAAACGTCCCGCCGGATAGTGTAGACAAGTATTAAAAAGTATTTCTACTAAAAAAATATAAAAAAAGGTTTACTATTACTATCCAATAACTAAGTATACAGCTCTACTAATGTTAGAAAAGTCATAAGGGTAAAGCACTTTCAAAAACATGGAGGAACGCCAGGTGCAGTCCGTTCACATCCGCTCGAAATAAATATAAAAAAAACTTAGGAGCGTGGGATGCTCAGAGATTTATGTTAACTTTGAATGTACGCAAAATTACAAATATAAACTTTGTACGGACTGAATTTATATGAGAAATGGTTGAACTTTTGGGACACATAGTAAAAAGTTTATGATTCGCATCAATCTAAATATATCTCGTAACACTTGGCTGTCGGCAATAAATTTGCTATTTCAATGACATGTACCAATAGCAAGTTTATAGCGTAGGTCTTGCTATCCAAAAGCCGGTCCGCCTACCTTCACATTGATTACTTTCTGGCCTAGGACATTAGAAGCATTCCGGATGAATCATCCGTAGATATTGTTCCTTTTAATAAATTAACACTCTTGTTAAACAGCTAATACTTTTATTAACCGCTTCAAGATAAGAGTGCAGAGTCAACGACTTTTTTATCTTAGCCGGCGCATCATCTCATTCAGCTCCTAAGTGGTCATCAGTTGTTAATGCAAATTACCCGTGATAACAGAAACTTTATTATACTTGTGTTTTTTTTATTTCTGACATATTTTACGAGCCCGGCCGATAGAAATAAGCCTCGGGTAGTCGCAATCAAGTAAAAGTCTACCTGCATTGCAACACACCTGTCGTGCGAGCCGCCAAAAGCTTTTACGAGCTTCAATATAAAACCGCCGGTTTTTGAAAACCATTCGATATTTTAAAACTTTACACATATCGGTTTGGTGTCGACTTTATCAGATGCAATAAATATTAAAGCTGTGTGATATTCATGAATATCGACCTTACTGTTCATAATTACTTACAGAGAATCGAAAAAATAGCTACAATATCCGTAGCGATCAGTAATCGACAGCTGCCGCATAACAATACTTCATGCATTTTACATACAAATTGAACATAAAACATCACAATAGACAGTCACATACGATGTCTAATGACACGGATGATTAAAAACATCAATTTACTCGGACGAAAGTCTGATCAATATTTACTTTACGAACGGACAAAGAAATTGAATAGGATGGTATAACACCAAACCGCAATTGTGCTTCAAACAAATGAGAGGGTCCTTACAAAAAATTGCTCTTTTCTCTCAAACGGTGCCATTTGTTCCCAAACCTTGCGGGACGAGGGTCTTCTGGCGGACTTACAACTTATTTCATCCAAGCGATGATAAATAGACTGCCATGACAACATTACGTACGCGATCTACTAAAGAATGCCTGCGAGTTTTCAATTTAGAACTTTTGCAGGGGACCAACTTTAGGGACGGGAAATATATGATTTAAACATCCAAACAAAGTTTGTTTTTATTGTGAGAGATGTGTCGCTTCGAAAGTTAGGTGTGTGTTGCGTGAATACAAAGTTTTGTACAATGGAGCTTTTATTTGATGCAATAAATAAGTTCGAAACTACATTAGGGACGATTTAAACCGGGATCTTCAATAAACCCTCACATTTTTGCCATTTTGATATCCCATAAACCTTTAATTTGACTATACTTCAATGCTTAAGCTGACTAAAAAGCTTGATATCATAAATAACAAAAATAGTATATTATCAACAAGTATACATAATTTGCAACTTTCTTTGCCGTAAGTTGTAAGCCCTTAATTAACGGAGAAATCATGAAGTCAATGCCTTACCTGTGAGCAGCAATAAAATAATGAGCCGCATGTTGGAATCCGGTAGAGCCAGGTCAACAGTTCAAGCTGGGGTAGGCCCTGGAGCCATCTCCTTCAGTCCACAACGCAATGTTTATGATCAGCTGACGTCCACACTATAGCCAATTAAACACACACTCACTCTCGTCCAGCGGTTCAATGTCAAACGGTTGTGAAGGGTATTTCACTTGAGCATTTGCGTTGAGGGTGTTGTTTTCATGTCGAGTTAAGTGATTAGAAGCGTCGGATAGTTGAAAACATGGCACATGGTTATTCGCGTGGTCGGGTCGCGTGCGCTGCGGCCGCCGGTTGACTCGCGATTGCGTGCCTTCATCGTAAGAAGGCGGGCGGGGGGTGGGAGGGGGCAGCACACGCCTGCGCACGCCGCCTCGCCGCACCAACTTGTATTGACCGACTCCTTCCTACGTTTCACGTTCTTATCAGGGTTCCGCCAACTCTTTCAAAAATCCCTTTAATTCCGCACCCCCATTTGTGGTTCTCTGCGCTTTGTTACGTGCGCGCTACTAATCTACGTGCTAAACGCTATTTAAGCTTACCTGCATTGGAACGCAATTAATGCAGGTTCCACGTTAATAACTTTTACTAGCTATATAACTATTGGGTAGAAGTACTTAGTATTCTGTCGGTTTTGAGAAATAAATATTTAATGAGGCATTACCATAATTATTCCATTACTTTTTCGGAAAAACTTAAGAAAGTACAGTTTGAACTACAATATAATATTTACTAAGCTCTTCTTATCTTGAGACGCTGAGATACCTACTTAACTTAAGTTGGCGCCAAATTCTGTACATCTATATACTCTGTTGCAGTCTAGCTCATTTATATTTTAGCACATTAACCGACTTGGTTGCCTTGCCAACGGCCAATCCTCGCAATAATAAAATGGTAAATTTTATTCCACATACCAAGTAGACTTTTGGAACAAAAATGCTGGCTAGAAGAATAAAAACCATAGAACAGGCAACAGCGTTGAACTTATGTGTTGCGACTTAACCCTTTCGTATGACGAATATGTGCTTTAGCACTGTTTATCACAAACTCATTAACCAGAAGTAAATTGACAAAAGTTGCAAGCATGATGAAATAGGCGAAAATATAATGGAGAATGTTACCAAATTTTGATTATTATCTCTTCGTATTCTCTGTCAAAAATAAAAAATACTGGTGAAAGAATTATTTCGATGCGTCAATTAGTTTCCGATTTATAAGTAAAATAAGTTGCTACCGCACGACGCGGGCTGCCGGTGGCGGTGTGACGTCACACCACAACTTGCTCGGTCTGGCTCACTCAGTACGCTCGCGGTCGCCCGCACTTGTCGTCTCAATTAAACCTAAATACTTATAAAAATGACTAATCCAACTACTAGGAAATCATGTGTTGTGCCTAAATGTAAAAATACAACCATCAATTTGCCGGAAAAGTTGTTTTTTACAGTTCCAAAGGATACATACATACATCACCAAATCTTTTAACTTGAACATAACCAATACCATTAAACAATTTGTTAGTAAAAATACAAATAAATAAAAGAGGTTTAGTTCATTTCATCTACATTTGCAATAAAAAATAAATTAAATTACTTAAATAAAATAGTAAAGGTAAAGTGCATCTGTAACGTTCAACTACCTACATCTAGATCGTATACTTTTTTTTTGGGGGTAGGCAATCAAAAAGTCAAGACTTAGCTCTGATTGTTTAATTGAATTTTAATAATATTTACAAGTAAATAGACACTATATTGTTTATGTGCGTGTGATGTAAACAAGGTTTCACCTACCAACTAATAAATTTCCAACACCACTTCAAGATTTCCACTGTTTTTCACAACACTGTCGATCAAGTCTACCTTCCTAGAAATGGAGTCCATTCAACACTCAATACTGGCTATGAAGGAGCTTTTTGATTCAAGGATGGGCGAGTTCCAAAATGAATTAACTAAAACTCAATCCGGAGCATCATCGTCTGCCCTGGAGTCATCAACACTAGGTAAAGAATTCCTTCACTTCAAAGTAGTCATATCTGCCGCTGTTAATAGTTTGCTGAAGCAAGTCGAGTTTCTCACCAAAGAGGTTGATCGGCTTGATATGTATAATAGAAGAAAGCACCTGTTGTTGCATGGAGTGGCCGAGCAGAATAGCGAAGACATCACTCAGGTTGTAGTCAAGGTAATCCGTGATCAACTCAAGTTTCCGGAGTTCTCAGCAAGTGACATTGCCAAGGCGCATCGTATGGGTAAGCCATCTTTATCTTCAAAACCCAGACCTATCGTCGTAAAGTTCATGAATATTTCCACTAAAGCCAGGGTTTGGAGGGATAAGACTCATCTAAAGGGTACCGGAGTGACTGTCTCAGAATTCTTGACGAAATTTAGACATGACTTATTCCTTGCTGCACGTCAACGCTTTGGTGTGACCCGATGCTGGACACGAGACGGTAACATCATGGTGCTGGGTCCTGATGACGTGAAACACAGAGTGTCGTTGTTTTCGGAACTCGAAAATATCTGCAGTGCAACAGCGGGAGGTTCGCCGGCTAAGACTGAAGAACCAACTAAACCCGCAACTAGGAGTAGGCGCCCTCACAGGAAGTGATCATCCTTTTAAATAAAAATTTTTGTGCCATCGCTATATCCTGATACCTCCAATAATTTATTTTTTGATACTTATTACAGTATGCACGCACACTATTGTTTTCAAATGCTTGTCAAGTCATTTGTCAAAGTGACATTGTCAGTCATTGAACGTTCAAAAATTGGTTTGTAACAAAGTTTCTTTTTCTTTTTTTTTCTCCTTAAAATTGTTAATGTTATAGGGAACGTTCAAAAACTAGGATATGTGCAGTGTTATCTTATGTTTTCTTTTTTGTTATTTAACCCATTTTTGGTTGGAGGTAAAACCTTACGTTAAGTGTATTTTGCTTGTTTAATATTTTATATATTTATAATATTTAATACTATATTTGTATAAGTACTTGTAACTCGTATATATATATATATATATATTTAATTTTCATAAACATATTATTTTATTTATAGTATTTTATTTATATTTCTGTATCGTATAAATAAGTAATATTATATCAGTTATGTCAGATGATGACTATGCCACCGCCAACGATTCTGAGTCAAGTTTTTTCTCCATCAGTGATTCTGACTCTGACTCTTACGATAGCTCCTATGACATCGGTAATCGTATGTCAAAAGAAAACTTCAACATATGCCATCTAAATGCTCAAAGTGTACCCAAACACTATTCTGAGTTGGCTAACCGCTTCCGGCCTGATTTGGTTGATGCTCTGCTTATTTCCGAAAGTTGGCTTAAACCTCATCTCAGCTCGTCCTTTTACAATCTTCCAGGGTTTACACTAGTCAGGAATGACAGAACGGGCGCAGGATCAGGTGGTGTTGCTATGTTCCTTAACTCATCTCTACGCTTTAAGATAATATCTTCATCCTCGAGTCAATATACTGCTAGTGCTGAATACTTGTTTGTCGAAGTAAACTTAAGGAAAATAAAACTATTACTAGGTGTTGTTTATTGTCCGCCAAAAATAGACTACTTTCACCAATTTGAGTTGCTTTTAGAACAGTTAGTAACTGATTACTCACATATTGTTGTCATGGGCGACTTAAATACGGACTTGCTTAATGACACAGCGCGATCCCGTAAGCTTCAATCAATAGTCAGTTCAGTCAACATGAGTCTACTCCCTTTGAACGCCACTCACTGCAATTTAGATTCACCAGATACTTGGATCGACGTAATTCTAACATCGTCTCCCAATTTTGTGATTTGCCATGGCCAAATTCCTGCTCCAGGTATCTCTCGACATGATTTAATTTACTTATCTTACAAAAATAAATTTTCAAAAAGGCAACCAAGATTCACACTTGCCCGCTCCTTTAAAAAAATAAACAATGATACTTTTGTTGATTCTTGGAAAGCGATTGACTGGTCTCCAGTTCTTGACGCTCACACACTAGATGTTAAGGTCGCAAATTTTCATGGTATCATCAATTCTATCTTCGATACTCATGCCCCTGTAAGAAAAGTTAAGATCAGCCGTGCTCCTCCTGATTGGATTACTTCGGAAGTTCGTCTTGCTATGAACAAGCGAGACAGAGCTTTTCATAAATTTAAAGCTAACAGGTCTGAAGAAAATTGGAGCCGCTTCAAATCCTTACGAAACCGCTGCAACCAGATCGTGAGGACAACAAAACGCCGTTACATTCACAACAACCTTTCCTCCTCTTCCCCAACTCACATCTGGAAATTCCTTAAATCCCTCGGACTTGGGTCTCAAACTCCTACTAATACATCAACACCCTTTTCACCGGATGAGCTTAATAGTCATTTTGTTTCCACCATCTATCCTGACCATAATACCAAAATTTCCTCTCTTTCTCTTTTAGATTCCTTGCCCGTACTTTCCGCTGATACCTTTGAATTTTCTCCAGTAACTAGCAATGACATTGAAAAAATAATCTCATCTCTCAAATCTAAGGCCGTCGGTTGGGATGGAATTGGTCGCGGCATGATCATGCTTTGCTTGCAGTGGATTCTCCCCATCTTAACCCACATCGTCAACTTTTCGCTGTCATCCGGAACATTTCCTGCTTTCTGGCGCAAGGCTTTCGTTATTCCACTCCCAAAAGCTTCTAAACCCTCTGAACTAAAACATTTTAGGCCTATTTCTATCTTACCCTTCATGTCTAAAGTTCTGGAAGCTGTTGTGCACAAACAATTATCCCAATTTGTTTTCTCACGCCACCTTGTAAGTCAGTATCAATCTGGCTTTCGACCCGGACACAGTACGTGCACAGCTCTCCTTAATATACTTGAGGATGTAAGAGCTGGTATGGAAGAAACTAAGGTCACTATCCTGGTACTTATCGATTTCTCGAATGCGTTTAACGTGGTCGATCATGACCTTCTTCTAGCCGCTCTTAAGAATCTAAATACATCTCCATTGGTACTGGATTGGTTTTCTTCATATCTTCGTGGACGACAGCAAGCTGTCAAAGTTTCAAACGATACCCAATCTACTTCCAATTGGCTTGACTTAGCGTCCGGTGTTCCTCAAGGTGGCATTCTATCTCCACTTCTTTTCTCGTTATTTATCAACTTAATTTGCCACAACCTTAAATGTCGATACCATCTATATGCCGACGATCTGCAATTATATGCTCAGTGCGCTACATTTGATATCGATAATGCTGTCGAAGCACTAAACACTGATTTAAGACATATTTACCACTGGTCTCAACTGTTTGGTGTGCCTGTGAACCCGGACAAATGCCAAGCTATAATAATAGGAAGTCGTAGGCTAATCAATAGTATCCCAGTAAATGATATCCCACCCGTAAAATTTAACGATATTGTTATTCCATTCTCCCCTTTCCTCAAGGATCTGGGTTTGATTGTGGATTCGACGCTGAGCTGGACCAAACACATCGAGGAAGTAAGTCGTAAGGTCACTGTATCACTGCGTTCTCTGTACAGGTTCAAAAACTTTCTTCCATCTAAAACTAAATTGCTTCTTGTTCAGTCTTTGGTTCTACCTATCATCGATTACGCGGACATTTGCTGTACTGATCTGAACGAAATACATCTCAGCAAGTTGGACCGTCTCCTAAATAATTGCATTCGATTTATTTTCGGACTTCGTAAATACGACCACGTTTCTTACTTCCGTCAACAGCTCAAGTGGCTACCTATCAGAAGACGTAGAGAAGTAAGGATCCTGTGTATGCTCTATTCTATCCTAAATGAGCCTTCCACACCGACTTACTTAAAACGTAAATTTGAGTTTCTTGGCGCGGAGCGTGACCGGCAATTACGTTCCACGGTTAACCTTCTACTGCACATGCCCACTCATCACACTGGTTTCTTTGAGTATTCCTTTGCTGTTCAAGCCATTAATCTATGGAATAAGTTGCCATCTCACATACGAAAGGCTCAAAGCAGATTCTCTTTTAAACGAGCTATCAAGGAACACTTGCTCAAACAGGAATTGTTGTCATAGTAGTTTTAAAAGTTGATTAATTTGTTATATTGTATTTTATTTATGTTGGTAAGCATGTGTAACATTAGTCATATCTCTTTGATTTATGTATTATAAGTATGTATATTCTATATATTATATGTAGGTTTTTATTTATTATATGTAGGTATTTATGTTTATGTATGTGTAATATTATACTGTATCATATTTATTAATAACAATTACTGATATTCAAATTTACCCCATTAATTATTTATTTGCATTTCTTATCAATGTACTACCCAATTACTTCATAGTTTTTCTTTTTGCCATGCGGTTGACTGGTAGATAATGCCAACAGGCATTAAGTCCGCCCTTTGTGCACTAACTTTGTACAAAAAAGACAAATAAATAAATAAAAAATAAAATACTTCCTAGTAATATAATAAACGCGGAAGATTGTGTTTGTGTTTGTTATCTTTCACACAAAAAGTACTGAACTGTTCTGGACGAAGACTGAAATAATCCATAGGTTTCTTTTAATCCTGGGAAAATGTACAGTTCCCGAGGGAATCGCGGGCGAAGCTGCTAACTAAAGCTAGTTAGTACAAAATCAATGCATGTATTTATTTAAATTTACTTAGAAGAGCGGTATCTTTGTATACATACTAGTGGCCGCCCGCGACTCCGTTCGCGTAGAAGTCGGTTTCCGTGGGAATGAGAAGTTTTCCCGCGGTAAAAAGTTCCCTATGTGTCATTCTGATGTGTAACCTACTGCAAAGTTTCATCCAAATCCGTCCAGCCCCCCAAGTCAAGTGGCAAGTGATATTTGCGATAGCAAGTGAATAGAATAAATTTTTGACAAGCTTGCAATTTGACAGTTTCATACATATTTTTTCTATTCACTCGCTATCGCAAATATCACTTGCCACTTGACTTGGGGGGCAGTAGTTTTTACGTGTAAGAGTAACAAACATTCATACATCCATACTCACAAACTTTCACATTTATAATATTAGAAGGACGTACCTACCTATAGCTACAAAACTATGATACATGATTTGTTGTCTTTAACGTAAAAAAAATAATAATAGGTAGGTAGGTACATACTTCTACTATTGGACTTGCATTCTTCCATTAGTATTTTTATTATATTGGTTATTTTGTTTTGATAAAACAGTTTAGAACATTTCTTGATAAATAATGCGCAGCCATTAATTCATCTATTTTAGATAGATTACACGATTACCTTTTTTCGAAACCTATACCCAATTTATTAATAGAATAATATTTACTACTACGGTTAATAACGAATAATATTTATATTAACTAATACGCGACCGAAAACACAAAAAAATTATACATTAAATGTTAAATAAATAAAAAAATAAAATAAAATACTGCGCCTGCTATATGCGCCACCGCTGGCGCGTTGTGGTAAGACGTCACAAGCGGTCACGTGACTGTTAGCGGGACTCGATATTTTTCGAAACTTTGAATGCCTATAAAATCAAAACTACTGGGTATTTTTGATTACAACAAAAAATAGTGTATTTGTATGCATACAGGCTTTACTGAGACAAAATTTCAAGCGATTTGGCATACCTAGTAACATTCTCCATTATGACATAAAGCACTTTACACTTGGTAAGAACTAAGAATGCTTAAATTTCTGTTAAAAAAATACTACCACCAAACACTTGCAAAGAAGTATGAGAAATAGTAAGGGAGACAAGGACGAGTGGATTTGACGCAAAAATTACAAAAAAAATGTTTTCAGAGTTAGACCCTATTTCAAGAACCTTACACCAAGGGAATCTCTCCCCAACTTAAGATATCAAAGAAATATTAAAGCCTGAACCATGTTAACTAACCAAATTAAAATCGTAGAACTATCCGTAAAACATTCCTTGATCTTGTGTTTGACTGAAAGATCATAAACAAATAATTACTTGAAGCAAATCAAGACTTTCCCGCGTTCAATAAGCGCCATCTATTGATGAACGTGTTTTTCTTTTCCAAGGAAATGAGGAACTGAAAAGTAGTTCTAGAGACGGTACTGTCTAAATATTTATGTGAAAGGACTTGCTTCCGAAACGGAAGGTGGAGCAACGAACGTAAAAATACATGATCACTTTAGAATTAAAGTTATCATAACAAAATTCTAAATATTGTCTTGTCACATAGGTACACTTATTACAAAAACTTTTCTATGGATTTATTTCATTTACCTACTCGGCTGAAAAAGTCTACAAATATTTACACTTAGCATCGACAATTTGTCATTCTTCTATTCTCAAATTTTGTCTATATTGTCTGTGGTGTATTTTGTCAATAACTTATTAATTGTAATAAAAACGTGTCAATTTCTATTCATATTTTTTATTTTGAATACTAAAACTAACTTACTTATTGCACTACTTATTTGACTAAGATTGCATCCTCTCTGCTTTGGCTTTACTCCATGCCTGCTTGAGTTGTTTTTTAATTTCAAATGCTATGACTGCAGTCGCCATGCCTGTGTTTAAACTATCAACGCCTTTCTGCAATGGTATGTTGACTCGTAAACCATTTTTAGATGCCGCAAATCTGAAAGTGGATAATATGTTTAAAAAAAAGCTTTGATTTTATAATTTTAATACAAATGCGATTTTAAAGCTAAGCTTTTACATAAGGGTTTTCCAATTAAAAAAACAGATTACCCTGTACTGACCCTCAAAACTTATAACATGAAAACAAAAATTATAGACTTTCGTTTTTTATTATGAAACAGATTGAAAACATATATTGTAGGTACCTAACTAATATATGCAGATAGTGTTAATAAGTAACTGAAGTTGTGTTATTGAAGTTCAGTAGTAGTTAAAGTAGGGAAATGACTAACCCATAACTTTCTGCACTGATCCCTTCTGTTTCGCCACCAATGATCAGCGTTATATGTTTGAATGAGGGGTAGTCAACTGCATAATATGGAAGCACTGGTGTTTGTGTCTCTTCAACAATTGCATATTTCTGACTATTATCTTCCTCAATATTAGTATTACTGTCAGCGATAAGTATTGAAGTATCACTGTCAACAAAATTGTGTAGCTCTTCCCAGTCTACCGAATGGTGAATGGGGAGGCGAAAGTGGGCGCCGGCAGCACTGCGAATAACTTTCGGATCCCAAACGTCGACGCAACCTAAAAATATAAAGAAATAATTTGAAATAATGTTTTTCAAAAATAATTCCTTTTTTGGGGAAATTGCATTTATCAAAAGCTTTGAACTTTTATAAAATGCCTATAAGATTTTTACCAATTTTGAGAAGTTTATTGCGTTTTTTTTTAACTTAAGTTTAATACATAAATATATCTTATGTATGGGCATATAAAAGGTACACAATGTAATTTATTGAAACAATTAAATTAGTTTTTTGTTGTTTTAGTGCTTATAAGTGGGCTAAATACAACTAATTATCAAACTGCAATTTATTAATACCTTTTGTAAGCACTACTTTCTCACACCCAGCCCCAACAGCCACTCTTAATATAGCACCTAGATTACCAGGTACTCTTACATTGTCGCAAATAAATTGAAGTGGCAGGGGTCTGTCAAATCTTTTGATGTTGTCCACTTGTGGTGTATCAAATATACCTGCGAAACAGAAAAAAACAACTTAGTTGTGCTAATCATCAAAGTATGTTTAAAATTATGTGAAAGGGGTTTTAGATTGAATGGCAAACTTTTTAATATAATATCTGTAGATATTAGAACTTCGTATATTTTAAACCCCAATTATCATAGAAGGAAATCAAGTAATTGATCCCATTTTTAGATATTTTTAGTATTTCACAACAAAGGTGCTTAAAGTATGGAATAGAAGTTTGATAAGAAGAGAAGATAAATTTTACATAAAGACATATGAACTGAACAAGTTTGGATATTGAAATAAATATAAAATAATCAGACAAAAAAACACCATGTTATAAAATTAAGTCTCAAATTTTAACTTGGATGCATACTAGTACTAGTGAAATATATTCAAAGAAACTTACCAAAAACACCCTGAGGAGTTTCTGTACTAGACCATAGCTCCAGATCTTTGTAAGGCATTTTATATATTTTCACCCCTGTGTTAGGTAGGAACGGCCTCAAATTGTTCAAGTCTGTGACCTGGCTGCACATCAGATACCTCAGTTTGCATTTAGCTTGTAATCCATCAACAATCAACCTCCAACCTTCAACAAGAGTCAATCCGGATTTAACTCTTTCCTTTTTGGACTTTAATTTCAGGAGAATAGAGCTGAAATTATTGAGAAACATGGTGTTATATGGTGGTACTTGGTATGGTGTTAAACATTTTATATAGAACATTACTAAAGAGCAATGTGTATTGTAAAATTAACCCATAGGAGGTTATATTTAGGTGGCTTAATACATTTTTCCTAAAATATTTACCTTACTTTACTATCATTTTCCATTACTTTTTCATATAGGATTTCATTATGATCATTAAAAACTTTAAGTTGACTTAAATAGAACTTCCTTTTTTTTAGTTTCTGCTCTTTAATACTTTTGATGCTATCTCTTTTTTCTTGGGTAAATATTGTCTGAGTTTTACTTTTTTTGTCTTCGTTTTGTAGTTCTATTTCTTTATTAGGTTTTTGTTCCTCCTTTGTTTTTGGTTTAAATTTTGCATCACTCAAGTCTATGACTTTTTCATTCTTTAATCCAACCTTTGAATTGGGCTCAAACGGCAATATAACTTTCGCCGGATCTCTATTCATCCATCTAGCATAGGTTCTGATATTCGTTGAATGTGTTTTGGACGAAACCGGCAGAAAAACACGGTACAGATTTCTTAAGGCCATGGCACGGTTTTGTGTCAGTAAAAATATTTTGAGGTTTATTCAAGCTTTAAGAAAAAACATATGGTTCCATTAACAGTATTAGCATTAAATAATATAATAATAATTTTAAAACATGTTATTTGGGAGCACACATAAGTTAAATATTTTAGGTTATAAACATGCCAATGTCATTATTATTTTTGCGTCAATGACACTGTCATTCGATCATACCTGCGGTTCGTTAAATAGAATACATTTTAAACGTTGGTAAGCGTTTGGCTGTTGCCTATCTTGCGGGTTGCAGTCAAACACTTTGTAACATAGGAAAGCGCGTATATTAGAAGCAGGTTTACAAATCTTGCCTTATAACTAATAATACATATCGTACAACAAAACTAGATGTAGCGCGTGCGGCGGCCATGGCAAGATAGCTTGCAAGACCGATTGAACGATTGATGTTGAATTATTGATTGATGTTGGCTGCCGCTTTATACATATAGATGGCGCCACTTGTGACGCCACATCACCCCCCCAAGGAGAGAAAAAAATCATAAATAACAAAAGAAAACCCTACAAGTCGAATGGCGTTTGAAATCTGACTCTGCGACCAGAACGCGTAGTGTACTGAGCAGTCGACGTGGTAGTAGGCGTTGCGACCGCCTGAGGCGGCGACGCTATGTTAGGCGGCGGTGGCACGGTGGTTCTCGACGATGGCGGCACGGCGGCATTTGACGGCAGGGGCGCAGCGGCAGCTGAAGGTCCAGCTAACGACAGAGCAGGGTCTGCAGGTAAGCATTGATTAGGTACAGAGTATGTGCTCAGGGAAGGTGAGCAGCTGCTGGTATCCAGATATGCAGGCTTAACTCGATCGATGCTGACCACGGTATTTTTACCGTGGATCCGTAAAGTGAGAGTTTTGTCTCGTCTAGCGATCACTTCGTGAGGGCCAGTGTATGGCGGCTGTAGAGCGCGCCGTACGGTGTCATCCCGTAGGAACACGTGAGAGCAGCTGGACAGGTCGGTGAATACGAAAGTCGCGGGCTGGCTGTGGCGCGACGCAGGCGTTGGTCGCAGACTGTTCATCTGGCTGCGTAGCTGGGTAAGGAGATCTGTCACATCCTCGTGGCGTACCTGAGATGAACTAATTAGTAAGTCGCCCGGTAAGCGTAAGGGCTCACCGTAAACAAGTTCAGCTGATGTCGTTTTTAAATCGTATTTTAATGATGAGCGCATACCTAATAGCACGAGAGGTAGAGCCGTGGCCCACGCCTCGTCGTGGCTCATTAGCGCAGCTTTTAGTTGACGGTGTAGTCTTTCGACCATACCGTTAGCGCACGGGTGATAGCTAGTCGTTCGCGTGCGATGTATACCAAGGTATCGCATAAGTCGATGAAACAGGTCCGCCTCGAATTGGCGGCCTTGGTCGGTCGTCACGGTCTCGGGCGCACCGAACCGTGAAATCCACCCGTTGAGAAAAGTGGTAACTACTTCTTCGGCAGTGATCCGCACCATTGGCCATACTTCCGGCCAACGGGTATATCTATCTATGGCAGTTAAACAGTAGCTATATCCATTGGAGGTAGGAAGGGGTCCTACTATATCCAGATGGACATGGCGAAATCGTGCCGAGGGTTGTGGAAAACTACCGAGAGGTGCTGTGACATGTCTTGTGACTTTCGCTCGCTGGCATGCGACGCACGCACGCGCCCAAGTGCGGCAGTCTTTTTGAACTGCCGGCCACACGTATCGGTCGGCCACCAGGCGTGCGGTTGCGCGCGCTCCTGGGTGGCTTAGATTGTGTAATCGCTCGAAAATCTTTCGGCGGAAGCTTGGGGTTATATATGGGCGTGGTCTGCCAGTGGCTGTGTCACATAATATAGAAATGTTGGTACCGGGTACGTGAACGCTCTCCAGCTTCATGGATGTTCTGCCTCGCAGTTCCTGCAGTTCAGGATCGTTCGCTTGCGACTCTGCCAACTGCGTGAAGTCGTCCTGGAGGCAGATAGTCTCTACGCGGGACATCGCATCAGCCACGACGTTGTCGGAGCCGCTGATGTGACGGATGTCCGTTGTAAACTTGGATCCAGCTAGGTTTTGAGAAAAATCCCCAATATGGCGCACCGGGTACAGGTCTGGCACCGTGCGCGCATTAAGCGCGCGGTAGTCGCCGCATGGTCTCCACGACTGGTCCTTTTTCGGCGCCAGGTGTAGTGGTGAAGACCACGGACTGCTGGATGGACGAGCAGTGCCGGTGGCGACCATCGCCTCGAACTCCTTCTGCGCTGCGCGGAGTTTCACCGGTGCCAAGCGACGCGGGCGGGAGGTGACTGGTGGCCCGTCGGTGGTGATGATGTGATGCACTGTTGAGTGCTTAACCACCTTCGGCTGGCCAGCGGGCTTTGTCAGCTCTGGGTACTGCGCCAGGAGCTTTAGGTATGGTGAGTCATCTGAAACACGTATAGTTTTGACACTTAATTGCGAGGTAACAGATGAACCACATTTAGTAAATAAACCCGTGGTGCTATCTACAAGACGTTGGAGAGCACAATCTGGCAATAGATTGTAATGGGCCAAGAAATCTGAACCAATAATGGGACAGTCTACACTCGCTACTATGAAGTCCCAGCGAAACACTCGGCGTAAGCCTAAGTTCAACTGAAGGTTGACTAATCCGTAGGTGGCAATATCGGTGCCGTTGGCGGCACTAAGGAGGTAAGAGGTCGCCAACCGTTTCTCATTCATAAATTTCCTCGGGAAACAAGATATTTCCGAACCAGTGTCCACGAGGAATCTCCTCGTGGAGTACTGATCCGTAATGAACAGGCGGCGACTAGGTCGGCAGCAATCAGTAGTCGCCATTACTGATTGCTGTTCCTGTTTACCTGTGGCTGCGGTGTGAATGAGCACGGCTTGATGCATCTAAATGCATTTTGTCCAAATTTTAAATGGAACCGGCATACCTTTAGTTCCCCCTGAGTAGGGTCCCTAGAATGCGACCTTGTCCTGCGCCTTGACGTACTTCTCCCTGCGCGTACCCTGCGCCTGGAGAAGCTGGCAGTGAGTGCAGCTACTTGCTTGGTAAGGTCGTCCAAGCGTGCTGTGAGGTCCTGGCTTGACGAGCTGGAAGTAGCAAATACAGGATTATTTAATGCACTGGACACACCAGGGGTTACGTCTAATATACTGTCTGCTAGTTGGGCGAGTTTGTCCAATGAGAGTTCGGATTGGGCAGTCAGGATGGCTTGTAGAAATTGGGGAAGACGTCGCATCCACAGTTCCTTTAAAATACTATCATCTTTAAGCTCTTCACCTGCTAATGAGCGCAGGTGACGCAAGAACTGGGACGGCTTCCTTCCGTCCAACTCTTCCTCACTGATTAATTGCCTCACTCTCTGACAATTTGTCATTGAGAGGCGTCGTATTAATTCATTTTTCAGCTTGTCATATTTTCCCTGCTCCGGAGGGCTAGCGACTATATCATCCACCTCAGCAATCAACCGGCTGTCCAGGTTTGCTACTACATGATCGAACTTGGTTTGATCACTTTTGATTCCTGCTAAGTTGAATTGTGCCTCCACTCGCCTGAACCAGTGTGAAGGCCTGTCTACCCAGAATGGTGGAAGCTTGGGTGCGACAGCAGAAATCTCAGCATGTTCAATAGTTTCTCTGGAAGTTGCTGCAAGATAAAGAGAAGCGAGCTGCTTCTGCAGAGCAGCGTTTTGTTGTTGCAATTGTTGCAGTTCAGATTGCAGGTCAGAGTTTTCAGCCATTGTTAAAAGAAAATTATAAAAAATAATCCCAAAAATGTGTTAAAACAGGCAACCAACACCGAAATAAAAGAAACAATCGTTACACATAAACAATAAGCGCACTTAAACAAGAGTAAAGTTAGTAAAAAGGGTTATGTTTGTGTTGATGGATGCAAGTGCAATAAGTACAGTAAAAAAACTATGTACATACCAATTATAAAACGATAAACATTCCCATTACACAGAAATAATGACACAATAAAGACAGAAACACAATAATAACGAACACAAAACAGCAAAAGCAATAAAAAAAAAATCTAACAAAATTGTAAACAAAACAAAATAAATGTCAGTGTGACATCTGCGGGAAATCACTCGCAGATCGTCCGGTCGTTCAGTCTTTACTTCCTTCTTGATTAGTTCAAAAAATTTACGGTTTTTGTTGGTGGCGCTAGCGTCAATGGAAGTTGCATGCACTGTAAGAAGCGTCCAAAATGGCGGTGGAAAATTTTTTACTTTTGCAATTACACGATCACTTATGTACACGATGATTATACTTATTTACACTATTTACACTATATACACACAAATCATCATGCACACACAGGCTTCGAGATAGCGGGGGTTGCTTTAGGGCTCCGCTGGGATGAGCCGGCCGGAGACCCGAACACGCCGCGTAGCCGGGAGCACGGATTGTGCGCCCGCTCGTCCACCGAAGATGCTGCGGGACCGTGTCCCCTGGCTGCAGAATAGGGCTGGCCAAGATATTATTGGCCTGCCGCACCGTGTGGTGTTATATAGTGAAGGAGGCCGCTCGCAAACACATGCACGCTCGTAGTCGGGGTCACCAATTTGGCTGTTGCCTATCTTGCGGGTTGCAGTCAAACACTTTGTAACATAGGAAAGCGCGTATATTAGAAGCAGGTTTACAAATCTTGCCTTATAACTAATAATACATATCGTACAACAAAACTAGATGTAGCGCGTGCGGCGGCCATGGCAAGATAGCTTGCAAGACCGATTGAACGATTGATGTTGAATTATTGATTGATGTTGGCTGCCGCTTTATACATATAGATGGCGCCACTTGTGACGCCACAAGCGTGAGTGCCGCTCATAAATGATTTCACATGGACTTATTAGTTAGTAATAATAAGTCCATGTGATTTCATTGACCACAACACAATCGTTAGCAATGAAATCAATTTAAATCAATGGTTGGTATTATACTGACAGCTGTTATGACGATGTCAAAATGAAAGCTTGTTTAATTTTAGTCAGTGAGATTTCTTTATCAGCTTTTCCCTGGTTTTTCTAGCTTAAGTATAAGTTAAATGTCAATAGGCAGATTTCGATGCGAAAATTTAATTATTATATTGACAGTTAAACATTGCTGCACACAGTCAGTACACTACCTGTTTTCTGTTTGCACTGTAAGCATGAACGAGACGTCAGACTGCTTATAGACGTTTACACGTGGAATTTTTTAACTGACTGTTTGCGCGCCAATAGCGCTGATAGCAATTTGAACCTTAGCATCTGTCACTGTCAATGCCTACTTTATTGCCAACATCGTGTTCAATATTCCACCATTAAATTTATCCCACTTATTTCATTGTACCTTTTAAGGTGAAAGAAAACCTTGCGGATCACTTATGTCCGTTTTTAACCACCTATTATAAAGGACGCAAGAAGTAATTTAGTTGGAATTAGTATTAAATACTCATAAAGCTGTCAATAATACCGTTAAATTTTGTTAGTTTTTTAGATAACTGCACAAAACCCTTCGCGTTTTTTGATTTACTTTTATTATTAGTTCACCAAAACAGAAACTGTCCATTGAATAAATAAACAAACAATATTCTCAAATTGGCATCACCACTGGTCACAGTATCGACAAATCACAAAACACCAACATACCAACATTAGACAAATTTTGACACAACACGCACATTCTATCAGCTGAATTTAATGCGTGGATGCGGAATATTCCGTGTTTATAAATAAACTTAACTATTTTGTGGCGTGACAAAATGGCAACGGGCGTAAAACCTCGTGATGAAGACTTACATCTTTCTAGGACTGACCTAGAAACTATTCAAGACGCTTTGAAGCAAAAGAAGTTTCGAGACATGTTGGCCGACTACTGCGACGAGATACGTGACCCGGCGAATCAAGCTCTATATCAGAAAGAAATGACCCAACTAGAAAAAGAACGTGGATACGATGTTACTTTCATCAATCCAAAAGGCGGATATGTTATTAAAACTAGTGTCGCTGGCGACCAAAAGGCTTTCATTAATATTTGTAGCAATGAAAATGTCGGCAAACCGTCTTGCAACTCTGAAGTAATTGACGGAAAAAGGGGACTCAATTGGAAAATTCCATACTCCATGATACCCCCTAGATACGACTATGATAACAAAAAAGTGCGCTGCGTGATTTACGATGTTGTTTTCCATCCCGACACACTGCGCATGGCAGAGGTTAACCAAAGGTTCCGTGAGTTAGTAAACAAGACTGCATTAGACGGCCTAAAGAAAACCTACAATGTTCATTTAGATGACAATAACTGTCGATTCCCGCGCTCTCAATATAAAGGGGCTACTTCCCAAGCTGTGATAAGGACAGAAGACCCCGACTTTGTGCCGCCTTCCGAAGACGACACAGAAAACTTTACTCCTGAAATGATGGAAAAACTGTATCCTCAAAAATTATACAAACCTCAAGAACCAGAAAAACCACAACCCAGTGCAAAACAAATACCAAAAAATGAAAAGAGCAAAAGAAAATCCGAGTACAATTTGGAATCCCAGAATGGGTACACAGTTCCCAAATATGTTATCAAACAACAAAAAAATATGGATTTACAAGATTTCACTTTTGAAAAAAACTGCAAACAGTACTCTGCCATTCCTAGTCAGCTTATCTTAGAAATTAACCTACCCCTCTTAAACTCTACTGAAAATTGCATTCTAGATGTTCATGAAAAGTCAGTGAGTTTAAAATCTGAGAAACCAGCTAAATATAAGCTAAGTTTGGAGCTACCTTATCCAGTGAATGACGAGTGTGGTACTGCTAAGTTTGATAAATCAAAGCACATGCTTATAGTGACTTTACCAGTGATCAAACGAGACTTAAATCAACATAAACCTCTAAGAGTGGACAGTGGTGTTGAAAGTGAAGAGAACTCAGGTTCTCAAAGTGATGAAGACCATAAAGAAGACCTAATTGTGGAGCTTTCTTCAACTCCTGCCCAGGAGTCACCTGCTAAATCTGCTAAAACATCCTATAAAACTGAGGATTCCTTCTTTGACTCAACATTAGCATACTCACTGCCTGATTATACATATAATCTACTTGATGATATAGTTGCATTTACTTTCCATGTCAAAAACACAGAACCAAACTCTGTAAAAGTTAAAACAGATGGCAACAACATTTTCATAAAGTTTACAACAGTAGGCTCAGGCTTTGTCCCCGTACATTATGCTGCGTGCATTGTCTTAGACGAAAACATCAGCTATGAAAATGCTACTGGAGAGGCTTGGGACAACAATGTGATTCTGCAGTTGGAGCTCACTGGTGAAGCTCCTCAGAAGTTCAAAATAGGTGCAGACTTAGACAATATGACTTGTGAATACTTTGATTCAGCAAGTGTTAAGAAAGTACAAAAGGAAGAGACAGCAGAGGCTAGAGAAGAAGATGTACAGTCTACAACTGTGGAAGTTACTAACCTGGGATCTGAAACTAATATAATGGTTTCAACTGGAAACTCAGACTACGATGATGATGACTATGAGTCGTCTTCCCCGAGAGATAATGAAGCAGAGAATGATAATGTCTTCACTGACACTAGGATGCTTGAACGTGGTGCTAAGAGCATTTTGCGCAACGGCTCTAGTGTAGGAGATGTTGCCTCATCAATGGACTATATAAGCTCTGATTGCATCCAAGAAGAATCAAGCTTAAAGAAGACTGTTAGGTTTAGCAATGTTATTGCAAAACAATTTTACAGGTAATCTATTCCTTTCCTTAAAAGATTCAAAAAACTAAAAGTCATTATTTAAATAAAAAGTATTATCAGTAGGTATGACCTGATTAGTTATGTTTTGATCACCAGACCAGAATATTCTTATCAATATAAACATAATAATTGTAATCTTGCTGTTCTGTTATCACTTTTTGTAAACAAGGATTACTTCTCGGTTTTACGTCATATGCATGTAATTTTTTACAGGTACAATTCATCTATTGAAGGCCAAAAGAAGAAGAATCAAAAGAAAAAAATGAAAAAACGTCAACTGGAAAGAAGGAAAAGTGAGAGTGAAGCTGAGGATGATATGATGAATAATAATTCTCATAAGGTTTGTATTGTATCTACCTACAAAATACTCTTCCATTATTATATTTTATGGAAATTCACCATCAATTTGTTATGGAAGAAACTGCCTCATTATCATAAGTTTGATAACAAGCTCACTGTTTGCAAATTAGTTAACAATGATTCACTGTGTTTACAGAGTGGCAAGCCGAAAGTAAAGTCCGCGCTAAAAATACGACGCGACAGTGGCCTAGCCGACACTTCAGACGCGGATGAATCTAAGAATAATACACCTAACTTAACATCTATACATTCTGATAGTGACAATCAAAGCAACATGGAGAGTGACTATCAAGAAGCAAAACAAACTGTTAATTCAGTTCTTAATATAGTCAACAATGATTCCGAGAGAATGGAAACTGAGTTGGACTTGCAGGAGACAAGTTCCAAGAAAACTCAACAGCAAAAGAAGCCTATAACCTGTGATAATATTAAACATAACACAGACCTGTATAACCCTGAGAATCTAAACAAGGGGAAATATCCAGAGGTCTTGTTCAAAAATGATCTCATATTTGATTTGGACATGTGAAAATGGTTTATACGTTTTTCGTTTTAAAAGACGTTTAATTTTAGAATAGAATAGCATGTTTGGTATTTTTAATTTTGTCTTACAATTTTTCAAAGTTTCCTTTGAGTTTTTAATAGTGTAAGACTTAAACAGTTGTAAGTCTTACTAATTTCATTAATTTTTGCACTATCGGAAATAGGTTACTTCTATGTTTAAATCATGTTTTTAGATAGTGCTAAGTTTATGGCAATGGTAAATAATAACATTTGAATCTAATCCAATAACATTAATCAATTTTTCTTTAGTTTTAATGTTTCTAAATTGAAAAGTATTAAGCTCATTTTAGACAATATTTACAGATAAAAATCGTAGACGAAATTGATTAATATGGTACAAATTAGTGATATAGCTATGTGGTTGCTAGTAATTAAATGTTTAAGTGAAATAATCTTAGTCTTATAGTCTTATGATGATCATTTTAATGATTGAGTATTTTAGAGACACAAGTGCACATTTGGATCACTGAATTTACTGTTAGATAACATAGGATGCAAAATTAGCACATTAGTAAAAGATTGTAACATGAAATAATTGTGTGCAGGCCATACAATTGCAGTTGTATGATGCTACTAAGCCTTTTAATACTAAAACAGCTTTTAGAGGCCTTGAACAGTGCCTCTAAATGTAACTATTAGTTGTCGAAGTACTGGTACTAGTGGTGTACTGGTACTAATCAATAAAAATTTAGTATTTTTACATTAAATCATTCATATACTTACCCAGTGTCAACGAAATCTTTGTAAAATCTTTATACTAGTGACAAATCTTACATTTTACATACATAGGCCAAGTTATAAACTGTCTTTGCCCAGTGCCTTTACATTCAATTTGTGAATCCCAGTGAAAATCCAGATATGGACTGTTGTCATAAACAATGCATTTGATTTTAGTTTTATAGAAGTAGTTTGTACGAATGAAGTAATTATTATTATACGTGTTATGTTTTGTCTAAAGTTTAATCATTATGTAATAATGGAATGTGATTTTGCAGTAGTTTGTACCTCAATACAAAATATTGTCACTTAATCACTCTTTTATTTCTTGCAATTTACTAACAGATACAGGGCCACACAGGTAAAGTTGCTGTGTTAGTCTGGAGATTTATTTATTTACACCCAAACAGTATGTTATAATAACCTACAGTGTGCTGAAAAGAGATAGGTACGTACGTGTAGCATTAACTACCAGTATTTGCATACTACCTAAATTTCATTAATTAAAAAAACTATTAAATACTTATTCTTCAACCTACCAAAAACGCGTTTGTTTCATTTGAACCAATTTGAAATAATGTTTCATGGGTGCTGCTGAATTGCCTTTGACGATAAGAACTCCATAAAAAAATCTTTTCTCTATAATTTACCACGCCGCGGTTTCATGTTTTATGTTCCTAAAAAAAGTTCTAATAAATCTATATGTAAGCACCTGTGGTATGCACTTTAACAAAATTTCATTTAAATCGTCTCAATCATTCCTGAGATACATCTAAAAATATTAGTTTTTTCACTTTACTTTTTCATTCCAAGTTTTTATCGTAAACTAATCTTAAGTATTCAGACTGAACCATAGCTGTTTCTGCTTGATTACGAAAACAGCTACAGTTTTTAGACGGGTAATAAACTTTCTTGCTCGTGGAAGTTACTACGAGTTGTACGGTACCTACAACTTGTACCTGCACTTTTTTCTATTCTATCTATCTATTCTTTTAATAAATCTGTAGAGAGGTCAATTCTGTACATGAATTATATTTCCATAATTAGGGTGTGATTATGGATCGATACTGGTGCCAAAAATTCAATCAGTAAAATTTTTGTCTGTCTGTCTATTGGTCTGTCTGTCTGTCTGTATAAACGTTATAGAAACAAACACTACTCGACGGATTTTAACGAAACTTGGTACAATTATTTTTCATACTCCTGAGCAGGTTATAGAATACTTTTCATCACGCTACAATCAATAGTAGCAGAACAGTGAAGGGAAATAAAGAAAACAGGAGAAGTTTTTCCATTTTTTAAGCTTAAGTCGCGTGTGGCACCTTAATGGTTAAAGCTACACAGAAGTCATGTATGACGGAAATGTTCCTTAAAATGATATAAAAATTATCCCACGACAGCATAGGTATGTCTATCTTTCATGGTTGACTCACAATAACACGTGTAACTCCCGATAGCTTAGCAGTTCGAAGCTTTCTGCTAATTTGTCTTCTCTTACTTTTATAACACTGTCAGTCATTCCTTTTGTTACTCTTTCACGTAAAAACTTCTGGACGGATTTTGATGTAACTTTACAGTAATATAGGGTATACTTTAGAATAACCAATAGGGTACTTTTTACCGCGGGAAAACTTCTCATTCCTACGGAAACCGACTTCCACAATAATTTTTTTTTCTCAAAATGTAACCAGTACCCCTTCAGCAATACCCAGTTTTTGTTTTCGGAAGCAGTTTCTTTACACCCCGTATAGACACCCAAGTAAAAAAAATGCTATTTGGTTTTGGCGTTATAGCTATGGTTTTTGGAGGATTATGGCTTGAACAGCAAGCTGTAATACCTACTCATCTTTATTGCAAACCATCGGTATGGTCCATCGACTTGGTTAGGTTCTAAAAAATAGTCGTGAATTAGTCACAACGATATACTAAATCTTGGAAATAGTCGCTTAAAGGTTCTAGTTCTATTAAAAAGTTCAACGTAAAGTTATTTACATTGAATGTAATACTAAAACATATCTATTCATGGGAATGAGACTTAGGTACCCGCGGTAAATAGTAGCCGACCAATCTCAACCTATTCCAAAATTCAGTTCAGATCATTACCACGTTACTGATTGCTACAGTTTTATTTATTTATGAAACATCTAGATACAGTAGGTACTTAGCTAAAGTCCCAAGTTTTTCAGTCCCTAATGCTGATTTTTTTAATAAGTTACGTAAATATTCTCCTTACAATACAAAACATCCTTTAACTTTGCTTCTTATTGTTTAAAGTGTGAAAGATAGAATTATTTAGGTACCTACTGAATCGAATAATAGGGTACTTTTAATTTTTTTATGTTTTTTCCAAAAATGTTTTCAGTAAGTTTATGAATCATATCTTAATTTACTGATTCAAGTAAATTAAAATCCTAAAATAGGCAATAAGGAGACTGACGGTGGACCTTTGCGATTCTTTCTAACATATTTGACAAAATAGGTCCGTAGACCTGGCCCATTCGATATGGGCTTTAGCACCAATTTCTCCCTTGTAATTTCTAGTCGTAGCCTTTTCTGGTAATTTTGTCTTACGTGTAAATCTCGACAGAAAAATAAAAGGAAACATTTTTTAATCAAATAATAATAGATCTTACGAAATAAGTCATATAAACCAATTTAACAAACTAACTCTGATAACCTTATGATGTTAATGACAAACAGAGTCCTCAGTATTAATGCCTAAATTGCATACAAAAACTCAGTTTACTCAATAATACCTTTGACTTTGTTGCCATTAACAGAGAGGAAGCAAAACCGTCTTACAATACAAAGGTTTCCTATTGTAAGCAGAAGTCTATGATTAATGGTGTAATGTTAGAGCCAATGCTTGAGCCTTTTCCAGCCTAAGTTATTGAAATGGGAATTGTACGTGATTTTTCACGAAACCGCCAGAAAATGGCTTATCTTAAGGGTAGCTTGGGAAGCATAACTTTATTAACACTTCCGAAGTAAAAATCGATAAGTGTGTGTATCGATTGGGAATACGCCTTGTTATTGTTGAATTTAATCGATATTGAGGTAATTATTGGTTTTTTTATTTTATTTGATTAAAAGAACTTCAGCTGTCGTATATTTTTAAGTACCTACTTTAGTATTTATCAGCGCGTTAAATGTATAATTTATTTATTTAAATGTGGAGGCCAATCTGTAAGCGTTTTATGTAAGCACAAAAAAATTAAGGCTTAAATCTTTAAATGTTTCTTACGTTTTGCTGAAAATGAAATCATAAAATCGTTTAAGAAATTATAACCTACTTAATAATTAATCCTACTATATATAATAATATTATAAACGTGAAAGTTTGTGAGTATGGATGTTTGTTACTCTTTCACGTAAAAACTATTGGATGGATTTTGATGAAACTTTACAGTAATATAGGTTATACATCAGAATAACATATAGAGTACTTTTTACCGCGGGAAAATTTCTCATTCCCACGGGAAACCGACTTCCACGCGAACGGAGTCGCGGGCGGCTACTAGTAATAGAATAAAGGAACTAATTAATAAAACGATTGACGATTTATACAAACTCGAGAAGTCTTGGAAAGTTAATAAAATCTGATTACCTGCGAGACTTATTGGAAGTCAAGTCAGAAGTATTATGAAAACCAATAAAAACTATTTAATTTATTATTTCCGATTGAACGTAGAACTTTCTAAGATTGAATAAAAAAACGGTCTGTAATAAGTTTTATGGAATCGTATACCTCGGCTTTTCATGCTTAGATCTAGTTATATATTACCTGTAAATATAAAAAAGCACGAAATAAATAATAAACCATACATACAACTATACGTATTATTAGTAAAAAAACATTATTTTTATTAAAAAATTTATTGCGCATACCAAAATATCAGAAAACAATAAAAGACATTAATTATGGGTAAATATAATAATAATAATAATAATAAAACTCTTTATTGCATAAGACACATAGAATATACAAAAGAATAGACAAAAAAAAAGGAAAACAAAAGGCGGCCATATCGCTTTAAGCGATTTCTTCCTGACAAGCCGGTTGTGGAAGAAGAACATAATTAAAAGTAATTGCGGTCAGGTACAGGAATGCAATATAAATAATTTAAAATAATAATTTTTTTAATATGTATAAGAGTACTAGAATCATCTGCAAATAAATACACAATATAAATACATAATAATAACATATACTAAATATATAATTCTATTTTATAATAAATACATTTATACATACATATTTATATAATAAATAGATAGGTGATATATATATATATATTAAATAATACTCAATAATACTTAACATAAAGAAAGAAAATGTTCATGCAAGCGATTTTTGAAAGTTAAGATGCTCGGTGCTGATTGTATGGTGATGGGTAACATATTCCATAGCTTGATAGCTTCGATGGTAAAAGATTTGCTATAGTAGTTCGTATGATTAAGAGGGAAAGTAAGTGTGAGCCTATTATCAGACCGGAGGTTGCGATCGTGACAGTCAGAAAGGTAGGAAAAACGTTTTTTCAAGTACCCAGGAGTTTTGGGATCAAAAAGGACACGATAGAGGAGGCAAAGGACGTGAGCATTCCTTCGATAGCGGATTGGGAGCCACTTGAGCGTCTTGCGAAATTCGGAAACATGGTCATACTTGCGTATACCGAAAATGAAGCGGATTGCCAAGTTTTGAAGACGCTCAAGTTTGTTTAGTTGCTCCTCAGTTATATCAGTACAGCAGACATCAGCGTAGTCAAGGATTGGAAATAGGATCGAATGGGCTAGCGCAATTTTTGTGGAGACAGGCAGGAAGTTTTGCAGTCTTCGTAGACTACTATTAGTGGCGTACATCTTCTTACTAACATCTTCAAGATAGGCTGTCCAAGAAAGAGTGTTGTCGAAAAGCAGACCAAGATTTTTGACAGTTTGACTATACGGTAGTTGTTCACCATTAAAATGAACTGCCGGTATGTCATTAAGATTGATTTGACTAAGTAATCTCGAACTTCCAATTAAAATAACCTTGGTTTTTTTTGGATTAATCGTAATGCCATATGATAGGCTCCATTCTGCGATTGAATCAAGGTCCGTGTTAACAGCAGAAATAGCATAGTGTAGGTTATTCACCGCCGTGTGTCTATAAATTTGTAGATCGTCCGCATACAAGTGGTAGAGAGAAGTAATACGGGAAGTTATCGAGCTGATGAAAATTGAGAAAAGGAGTGGAGACAGCACACCACCTTGAGGGACGCCGGCCCCAAGAGAGCACCACGATGAAAACGCGTCATCAGCCCGAATGCGTTGCCGGCGTCCACACAAGTAACTACGAAACCAGGAGATAGTGGATGATGAGAAGTTAATAGAGCCTAAGATAGCCAGGAGTATGTCGAAGTCAACTGTATTAAAAGCATTGCTAAAGTCTAGTAGCGTCATAATTGTAATGTTTTTTTTCTCCATACTTACCCGGATATCATCAGCAATATTAACCAACGCGGTTACAGTACTATGACCGGGTCTAAAACCAGACTGAAATGTGTTAAACAGATTGTTTGAGACTAGAAAGTAGTTGAGTTGCTGGTAAACAAGTCGTTCAAGGATTTTGGAGAGAAAAGGAAGGATTGATATGGGACGATAATCAGAAAACGATGTAGGAGAGGATTTTTTAGGTATGGGAATGATGTTGGCGTCTTTCCATAAGGAAGGAAAGCAATTAGTAGCAATTGAATTGTTGAAAATGCTCGTGATTACCGGTGTTATAATATCAAGTAACGGTATAATCATATTTCTACTAATATTGTCAGTGCCAATAGCACTAGACGTGACGGCAACAATATTTTTCTTGACATCATCGGCAACGAAAGGGCACAACACAAATGCAGGAAAATTAGGAGCGGGTAATGAGGAAAGATAATTTAAAGTAGACGTCTTAATAGTAGAATCATGAGAAGGGCAAGCGGAAAAGTGATCGTTGAGGTCATTTAGGTTAAGGTCAGTGGCAAGGGAATTAGACTGTTTACCTATACCCAAACTTTTCAGGAATCTCCAGACCCGTTTGGGATCTGGATCTTCAACGGACTTATGGATATGGCGTCGCTGTGCATCTCTACACACTGTATTGCAGCGATTTCGGAGGATCTTATAATTGTCTCGGTTGATGTCACTAGGATTCTTTTTGTACTTTGACTTTGCGCGATTACGTTTTGACATAAGATCCCTAATTTCATCTGTGAGCCAAGGAGCAGGTCGATGTCGCAACTTCATGAGACGTATTGGGGCATGTTTGTCGTACAGTTGAGTTAAGAAATAGTTGAGTTGTTGAACTTGCCCGTCAACAGTCGGAAATGAAGTGACTAATGCCCAGTCAATAGCAGCAGCATCACATAATAGTTGTCTTGTGTTCATGCCAGAAAAATTGCGCTGCAGGAGAATACGAGGCTTAGGTTTAGGAGGACGAATTTTGTAGGACAGAAACAGTAGGTCATGGTATGAGAAAGGAGCATCGTACTGGCCATGCTTGCAGACAAGTTCAGGGCGAGAGACAATTATTAAATCAAGGAGGGATGGGACGCTGTTTGGGTAGTAATGGGTGGGATTTTCAGTTGTAATGATATGAAGGTTAAAGGAATCGATTAAGGAGGAGAGTTTATGAGCACGAGCATCAGCCTTGAGCAGGCAAGTATTCAGATCGCCCATTAAAATAACATGCTCATATGAAGGGACTAGCTGATCCAAGGTAGATTCAAGGTTGTTGAAATAGTTGATAGTGATAGAAGGGCTGTACAAAATACCTAAAAGGACTTTGGAGTGATTAAGGATGATCTCGATGAAAAGATGTTCTGCTGTGTAACTGACATTAGAATGAGAAGATATGCTGACAACGGAATAAGGGATATTAGCTCGTAGGTAGATGGCAACTCCGCCTCCTACGCGATCAGGTCGATCATTACGCAGCAAGTGAAAACCGGGGAGAGAGTAAGAAGTGGATGCAAGACAAGGTCTTAGCCAGGATTCTGAAACAAGGATGGCATGGATATTGGGATTGGATAAGGTTGTCAGCATATCAGAATAATGTTTGGGAATGCTCTGGGCGTTTATGTGGACAATGTTTAAATTATTGGGACAGTCCGAGAAACAGGACTCTAGTATGTAGTAAATATATGTTAATATCCCGTCAAAAGTGATGTAAATAATCATTTTTTTTTGTCAAAATCAATATACAGGGCGTCCCAAGACTACGGTACATCAAGGGCAAGTACCTTAAATATCGTAGAAAAGATATTTTGCTGAAAGAAGACTTTATTTTATTTTTTAAACTTAGTAATTCTGCATTTAAAGAATTTTTTAAAATTACTTGCTTCGTCTGGGAATCGAACCCAGTTTATATTAAATATAAAAAAAATACCCCTATTTTGATGCCAATCGAAAGAATAGACAAAAAGTAATATTTCTTCTTAAGTAACATAGTCTTGGGACGCCCTGTATAACTCGAAGTCGTCAATAATGACTCGGACGGATAATTAGGTTTACTAGTGAGACGTACAGCGTTTAAAAGCATTGACATATCCAGAGATGTACAAAATGGTTTTAAAAAAGCATTTAAATACAAAATGCAAAATACTTTTCAAAATAAATATTTCAAATGCAAAATACCAAATTGTTTTGTGTTTTGTATTTCAAATGCTAAATGCAAAATAGGTATTTTAAAAATACTTTTTCAAAATAAAATACCTTTTGAAAAACAGGTACAAATCGGTATCTTTTATTTTAGGTATTTTTCATAAGAAATAGAAAAGGGATACAATGCCAAGCCAAAAGGCTCTTTATGCTTGACATTTTGGTCATTTTTAGTTATCAATAAATTCTTTTATAATTATGATTAATATACATAAATACAATATATATTCATGAGTATTATTTTATTATTAATAATAAGTAATTCTTGATGCGTGTATGCCGAATTTGACCGCCTGTTAGTATAGAGGCGCCTGCTTACCATGCGTGTCCTTTTTTCTTCTTAAAAAGAAAATAGTAATAATCCATACATATAATAAATATGTTACTGAATAAAAATAAATAGCCACACAATTCACAAAATGGAGCCATGGCTATCTTTTCGTTAGTCGAGTTTTTACATTATTTTACGTGAGTATTATTATCCCTACGATAATATTATAAATGCGAAAGTAACCCTGTCTGTCTGTAATGCTTTCACGCCTAAACCGCTGAACCGATTTTGTTGAAATTTAGTATGAAGAAAGAACTGAACTTGGGTACTTTTTACTGCGAGAAAACTCGTTCCCACGGGAAACTGACTTCCACGCGAACAGAGTCGCGGGCGGTCACTAGTTATTAATAAGTTATTAAAGGAAAAAAAAGACACGCATGGCTAGCAGGCGCTTCTATTGGTCAAATTCGGCAAACAAGCGTGATTCGTTGATTTCATTTTGTTTGATTGGTAATGTTGGCTAAACTGACAAAGCATTTTGCATTTTGAAATAAATATTACAAATGCAAAATACATCTCAAAAGGTATTTTAAATAAAATACAAAATGTTTTTCACTTAAAGGCATTTAAATGCAAAATACAAAATAGGTATTTTGCATTTTGTATTTGCATTTTAAATAGAAGTATTTCAAATAAATCGCATCTCTGGACATATCTAAACTAATATTATAAAGCTGAAGAGTTTGTTTGTTTGTTTGTTTGAACGCGCTAATCTCACTACTGGTTCGAATAAAAAAATTATTTTTGTGTTGAATAGACCATTTATCGAGGCAGGCTTTAGGTTATATAAGGAGCTGCAACTATTAGGAGCGAAGAAATAATGGAAAATATGAAAAAAACGGGGAAAATTATTCATCCTTGAGGGCTTCCGTTGCGTGCGCTGCGAAAACGGTTCTAGATACCAAAAATATATGTATGAAAGTATTAAGGGAACTTTTTACCGCGGGAAAACTTCGCATTCCCACGGGAAACCGACTTCTACGCGAACGGAGTCGCGAGCGGCCACTAGTTATAAAATAAAAGTTTCTTGCAGAAATTATGTTATGGTTATTTAAGTAGATACCCTCTCATCTATTAATAATGGACGCTGACCCAAATTCACTCAGCTTTTGCCTTTTAACCATTTTGGCTTTTTACGAGTGACCGAAATGATTTTTCCCTCCAAAACGATCACTGTGACATTTTGAAAAGAAAACGGGGTTTTCTTTTTCTGAAATTAAGTAAGTGTATCGGTCGGGCATCTGGCACATTATAGTAGGTAATGCTTATTGAGCTGTAATAGATATTCACACAATCTTGAGGAGTGCTCTAATAAGCCCCTTTATTGGCTATTGAAAAATCCAGAAAGACAACCCCGCTAGGATTTCACGACTAACGTTCTTATTTCCTGCCATCTCATAGGCAGTATTGTTTTAATAATGACTCAAGAGTGGGTGGAAGCTTTTCGCGCCATTAAATTCAACTGTTTGCCTCCCGCTTCAGAGCAGCCGCTACTCAGTAATGATTGTGTAGGAGGCTTACGTGTCTTTTAAGGTTGTTGAAGTCTTAATTTACGGCTGCGATTAGGTTGCGAGACAATTTCCTGATGCTGATGGTGACTGGTGTGTTGTAGGAGTCGATTGGTAATGAGGATGTAAATTGGTGTGCGGGGGTACCTCTGTATTTGTGGGGGAAGGGGGGTGTGCCCGGGCGGCCCAACCTGTAGAGTATCTGTTGCGCCGTCTCGCCGCTCGCCAGTCGCGCCGCGCCGCTCCGCCGTGCCGCCGCCTCGTTCCGAAGTGACGCTGCGACGCATCGTAGCGTCGCCGTCGCGCGATTTCCGCACCAGTGCACGTGTGACGGGAAAAAAAAGTTGCTCCACGACAATGGAGTAGTGATTTTTGGTGTATGACACAGTTCTACTCGGGATACCCAAAAAGGATATTTTTTTGAAGTAGGTATTTTTACGGTTTGTTATTCGTAGTGTGGGTACCTGCTGCTCTACAATGACACAGTTGGTACCCTGTGATCAGTGTGCAGATAGATTTTTTTTTTAATTTACTTATTTATTAAACTAGGTACCATCTATTTATTATTGGCTAGCAAATACCTAGTAAATTTATCTCAGCCGATATTTTAATAATTTCCATTGTTCACAAGGGAAAATTCCAAAATCAATCAATCTAACTTATTTATTGGTTAATCAGAAAGCCCTCTTCACGAAAGTTAAATGTGTCTTGAAGACCTTTGGACAGTTTTAAACAGCCCTCTGCCCTAAAGGCCTTTAGTTTGAACTGACTTCCAGATTTAGGTCCTATATTTAAATAGTTGGCTTTGTATTTATTGGAAAAGGGAACTTCTAAAGTTGGCAGATTAAGCTTTTATAAAATTTATAAAGTCTGAAAATAAGTGTACACGATATAGACGAAAAAAAAAAGAATATTGTAACAAAGGTTTGTTAGTAAAAATTACCAGCTTTATCACTAAAAACATTGTAAAATATAATGGAATTGGGTTTTGATAAAGTACTACCCATAGAATTTTAATAAACAAAATGTTTTCGTACAAATTGTGTATGTGTAGGTAGGTGCTATTATGTAATCGGTACCGTTATAGTCTGTTTTTATTATATGAAATATGTAAGTAGAACACGATAGCCCCCGAACCTAAGGTTTCTCTGGATAGTAAGTTATCATATTCGTTACTTAGAAGATTAATCATCAGCAAAGATTGATTAACTTTGATTTTGGATGTTTGATAAACGAGTAAAGTTATATTGAAACCTTAATATTGTAGCGTTCAATCAGTGTCAGGGATCATGTTATCGTTGCTAGGTTTTGGTATCATAATCTTAACTCAAGGGCGTGAAATCGATCGTTCCATAATTAGGAGCCGGCTGCATTACTGCGCTTTGATGGGAATCCAAGCGGCTTCTTACAGAGTTAACTTCTTAAGAAGTTATCTATATAAGTTAAAAGACGACAAGGTCCCTTTAATAACCATCGAATGATTGAGTTAATTATTTTTCACAAGATAGTTGCAAAAATCGATACAGTGAATAATAGGTAGATACTTTTCATGACCATGCATAACATTGCAATTGATTATCATTTGACATTTTACGCTTATCAACATTATCACCAATATCTGAGATAAAGCAACCTACTGCTTAATAACAAATGAGCTTGACGAGAATTCATAATGATTTGCATGTATTGTTTCGTAGCACACAACAGACACTAAAAGTACCGAAGTTTAGTAGATTTATGATTGTTGCGGTTGAATATGACTGTTCTATTTCATATTTAGCAAATAGGTCACGCTGATGTAGTACCTATCCTTGTAGAATATTGCGTGAGTGTATTCAAATAGGCCTCTTTAAACCAATAAATAAAAACAATAATTATTAGGTACCTATTATAAAATATATGGCTCATAGTCATTTTTGCCGTAATCCGTCAACTGGACATAGGCTTCCTACAAACTTTTCGATGACAACCTTACAGGCGAATCCGACGTAAATTACAATTTTAGAGATTTTGAGCACTGAATTTCTAGCAGGCTTCTAATTGGGCAGGCCTTTCCGCTCGAGGCCTGACCCCGGATGCGCTACATCGATCCTATCTGGAACGCCGCACGGCCGTGAATGCATCAATACGCAATTCACCTTCAGATTTATACCATTTTGAATTTAAAATTCGAAATGTTAGGCGGAACTCGAGAGCCGGAATTTGGTTTTTTTATGCCGCCATACAATCAAGTCGCTGTACATACATTTTTCTCTCATGTTGGCAAATATACCTATCCAAAGTTATACGCATGTTGTTTGAGGTAAGAATTGGTACCTTCCGATTTTATTGAAGACAGAAAATATTATTTTATTTATTTACATTATTGAAATATATATATATTAAGTTTTGTTAAATAAAAAAATATGTAGATATTAGACCATTAAAACACTTAAGATTACAACTGCAGAAATTCCAAGAACTCTTGCTTTTATGAGCTTAATAAATTATGCTATCTATCTCACGGCTGCACTTGCACTCAAAAGTAGAACTATGTTCGCACTGTTATATGAAAGTTTCGTTTATAGAAAGATGAAGTTCCAGCAGATACAGATAGTAGGGTAGTTAACCATGTGGTTTTGCATCAGTAATATTTAGAAGTTTCAATGTAGAGAGGAATTGATAGCTTGAATTAACGCACGGCTTCGTCTTAGTTGGCTTTTAAAAAGTTGTTTACTTAAGTAATGCTCCAGGCATCGTGTGGATTTTTTTCGTACCTACACTCGAGAGCAAAAAAATCGCACATACGTGACTTAGGAACTTAAACCGAAAAAACAAAAGAAAATTTAATCAAAGTAATTTTTTTGTTAATGCAGATTCATAGTCTATTTCAATACCTATCCATTGATTCCTTATTTGTGTTTAAAAATCAAATTTTAATGATTTTAGGGGTAAGAATTCAAAGGGCACATTTTTTATGAATTTCTTAGCTGTTAAATAAAGTGTAAATGCAGAAAAAAAAGGCAAAAGTATTTTTTTTTCTTATTTATTAATACGAGGTGTTTCCAACCCTTGCCTGAATCACTGACTCCATACGAGTTTTCATAGATTTGACAAGAGTTTTGATGTCATCTTGTGTTATGGCGTCCCATTCCTCTGTGATCGCCTGTTGTAGCTCCTGTAGTGTCGTTGGAGCAGCATCTCGGTCTCGAACTCTCCTTTTCAGTTCATCCCACAAATGCTCAATAGGATTAAGGTCTGGGCTTCGAGCTGGCCACTCCATAACGGGCACATCTACCTCTCGAAGGTACTCGTACACTATGGTAGCCGTATGCGGTCTTGCATTATCCTGCATAAACAGGAAGTTTTCGCCGATAAACCCAGCAAAAAGTTGCACGTGGCTCTCGAGCACTTCCTCAATGTAACGCTGAGAAGTGAATCCCCCTGATTGACGGCCAGTATTCGGTCCGGTGATGAACACAAGTTCAGTCTTCCCTTCTAGAGATATGCCTCCCCAGAACATGCACGACCCATCGCCATAGGGGACACGTTCCGCTATGCAACATTGAGCGAATCGCTCCCCTGATCTTCTGTAGACCCTTCCTCTTCCATCGTTGCCATGTAAGCACATCCTGCACTCGTCAGAGAACAGGACGGTGCTCCATTGCTCTTCGGTCCAATTCAAGTGCTCTCGAGCGAAATGAAGGCGAGCTTGTCGGTGGGCTGGGGTCAATTTTGGTCCATTTGCTGGTCTGTGTGCAGTCAGACTACCTTCACGAAGTCGTCTTCTGACTGTCCACCGACTGACTTGCACTTCATGAGCTTCTTGGAGCCGCTGTCCCAGTTGAACTGAGTTCAAGCAACGTTTCCTTAAAGCTGAAGACACGAGAAAGCGGTCGTCACGCTGTGTTGTAGCACGATGACGGCCAGATCCTTGTCACCGTTGGTAGCCACCAGTCTCCTGGTACCTATGGTACACGCGACGAATGTCGTATCGGCTCAAATTCAGCTGTCGAGCCACTTGACTTTGGTTTAGCCCAGATTCAATAAGGGCAACCACTTGAGCGGCTGTTTCTGGTCTGGTATCCATTTTCTTGTTTCGGTTTGAGTTATAATCGATAGAGAACCTTTCACACAGGACGTTGGTATGCAAATGATGACTGTTCCCGAAAAATGCACCATTTTATACCTGCTACAGTCGCGCAAGTAGCGCTACCTGCACTAAGCGATTTAAGGGTGTGTTGTTGTTGTGTTGATATTGTTTTGTTTTTTAAGGTTAATACCGACCCCTTATGTGCCCTGCAAAAGCGTACATTATGTGCTTTAATTTTATGTAACTTTTATTTGCAGTAAGTTATAAATAATAGAAATATTGAACTTTTAAGTAAATATTGGCAGGTGTGCGATTTTATTGCTCTCAAGTGTAGTTAGTTTTGACACGCAAAAAGTTACACACGTAAAACTCGTTGAACATGAATTGCCATTGATCTTTTTAAATACGCAAAATATTGTATATGACTAGCATTTTTAATTTCAATTTTCATGTGTTTTTGCGAACTAAATAAAAACATTTAAACGAGGTCCTTACCAACAATTAACTTGATACAATGTGGTGTATATTAAAAGGGACTTTAAATTAAGTTATGCCACAGTAACCAAAGCAATGTACAATGTTAAAGCGATGTTAATTAATATGATTATGTTGACTACTGGAACAGGAAAATCATCCTTAATTAAAGGAAAATTCTTGTTATGATGCATGTCCTAATAAAATTTAATAACAGATTTTTGTTCTCCAATCGGTGAAGTACTGAGTTATCTAATAATTTTCGCAAATCACAAGTTACACAAATACCTAAAACATACTATAGGTACTTAAGTTATGTATGTAATCAATGTAAGGACATTTATTCATCCATGAATTCCCCGTTCAAATTTTTATTTATTTCTTCAACTGTGGTGGTATAATGAATCCTCATTATATTTTAAGTTAGGTCCATGTTAATGACCTTTTTGCGGTTCTGGCTGTGCGTTTTGATCATTGATAGAGTACTTGTATATTTTGTTGGTTGTTACTGATTTATTATTTGTAACAAAACAAAACAAATCTTCCCAATACATGGCGCCCAGTTTCACCACAGCGCTGCCTGTCATAAATTGTAATTTCAACCCCTCTATCTGGATGGTAGGTGATCCACCACCTATGCTTTGAGCACAGCTTTTTGCTGCGTACATCGAAATTGTGAAACAATCTTCCTGCCGCGATATTTTCGAAGAACTATGACCCGGGGCGCTACAAAAAACAGCTTAGTCCCACCTCAAAGGCCAGCAACGCGACCGATATGATATTGTGCATGTGATGTGATAGGCGGCAGTGATTACTTACCACCAGATGAACCGTTTTCTCGTTTGCTTCCTCTTCTTGAGAAATGAAAACACACTTTTCTAAATCGGTTTGCCGCGGCAATCCCATTGTTTGCTAAACTAAACCCTCTCCCATCACAGAATGATATCTTGCAATCCAACAACATTCATAAATATTGTCTGCCACAGAATGGAAAACTGCCAAGGACAATTTCTGTTTTCCTTCAACAACTATAAATTTATTGTGGCGTGTTTAGAGTTAAGACCAAAGCGTTCTTTTTAATACACCACAATCATAAACCGGCCGGTCTACTGTTTATTTACTTTCACCACCATACTACAGAAAATGCTACGGTAATGTTTACTTATGGTAAGACGGGGGATAGTAAATCATATTTTTATGTGTTCTAGAATACCACAGTGGGATAATCTCCCGAACTTGACGCGAGTTGCGAAGTCGACGGATAAAAGTAAATTAGAAAAAGTCAGGTGTGTTTTTGGGAGCTTTCGCATAACGTATGAAGCGCGGCTTATCTGTGGAAACTTGTGAGTTTTCCTCATCCGTCGCGGATAAATCGTTAAACTCGCGGAGATTGATTTTGTTATTTCAAATAAAATAGAACAGATTTAGCTAAAGATTGAAGCTTTGCTGTTTTAACTGATTCTAAACTATTCATCACTTTGTTACGATGTTTGAGGAAACTACTAGACACGTTCGTTTAACTCTTTTTCTTATTTAAAATTCTCCGTAATCATGCAATGATGTTTAATTATCTTTCTTCAATTACTTTAGGTAAATAGTTAATTAAATGACTGTGCAAACAAGGCATTTAGATTCTCTGTTCAATATTTGCCTTCAACGTATGTAGGTACGCCAAGCGAGCTGTCTCGCCTTGTGTTGAATGTTAGCTTTTCAGGCTTTGCTAGATTAAATTGAATTTATTATACTTCATTTTATAGCTCATATTAACACAAATGAACCATTTTGTAGCAGAAAACCTATATTTATTCTGTTCTACACAGTTCTTCTGAAACATCACTTTCAAACTACTAACCTTGCTCAGTGATTAACACAGTAGGTACTTTCTAAATTTAACTTAATATGCAAAATAGACCAGCAGGTCCTTTAATAAAGTATGTATATATAAATAACGTTAGCAACAATGTTCTGTCATAAAAAACCTTATAATTCTTTATGAAGGTAAGGTAAATTTGTTATCTATTAGCGAGTCGTATTCTTAGAACCATGTCCAACGTCGTAACGCTGTTTTTAAGATAGAATTATGTCAATTATTTTGGGAGATCTCAGAGACAAAAAATATATCTTCATAAATCTGTCTGGCCCAGGAGCTGGGCTTCCACATTATAAAAATCCTGCATTTTTATACGACTCTTGGTTAAAGCGGATAAAACATGCCTTGTGAGGATGATATTTATGATATCTCCAACGCTCCAGCACTCTTAAAGGATTTAAATGTATTAGGTATTAGATTCCAGGAACTCTTACAAGAAATTTCTATAAACTAGAGAAGTTGAGTTTGATGCCTTTACGCGGTTTGAAAATTCCTGACGCTTGGTTACCTACAACCATACAGAAACTATGTAAGAAACACTCTCATTTCTCGTAAACTGTTGTCTCACGCCTAAGATTTTAGAGTTATCTCAATGTGATTAACACTTATTATTATTGGTAGATTATTGGTAGAAGGATCAAGAGCTGACACCGTTTCAGCCACAATAAAGATAAAATGAACAAAAACACGCCTCGTGAAGTGTTTGCTTAATGTTAATCCTGTCACATGTTCCAACACATACAAGGGCGATGAGTTAGTTGTTGTTAGACGTGAGTAACTTTTATCATTTATCTATGAAAAAACAAATTCACTTCCTACAATACCTTTAAACGTTTAACTAATATTTAAATGAAAATATTTAGAATAGCATTAACAAAACTTTTAAGACACATGGGTAGTAAATCTACATACCTATACAAATATATATTTTTTATAATTGGCAACCTATGTTAAGAATAAAATTTATGCGTTGGTACTGACTTCAAATGTCGCATTATTTAACAATAATTGAAAAGTTACAAGAGCTATTTTCAAGAGAACGAAACCCAACATAAACATTTATTAGATATCCTTTCGCACTTTTGATTCTTCCTTTGAAACGTGTCTTTGCTTTGTCAAAATTTCTGGTTCCATTAATTTCCCGAGATCCATTTAATCGATACAAGTAGCCTCTACCACAAAGGCCTTTCAATTCGAGAGTTTTGTAATTACGCAATCAATGCCTTCCTTAAGTAATGGAACTTCGGTACATTTATTCGACGTTAGCACCACATAATTCTCCTTATGGCCACTTTATACGAAACTAAAGGATGCTATTATAGTGTACTTATTGATACTTAAAGGGAGTCGGATCCATTAAACCTTTTTCTTTTCCCTGTACCCTTATTGCACGTATTATTAATTTATTCTGTCACACAAAGGGCTGAGTGATAAAACTGCGGTCGACAATGGGCCGAAAATAAAAGGTCTCCGGGGGTTCGCTCTGGGCTGATATGTAACAGCCTTGCAAATAAATAAAATAGAATGACATTCCCAACGCAGTTCCATATCCCGGGACGGAAACACCGCCTTTCGTATGTAGGTTGACTCGAATAGGAACTCAGATAAAGAGGTTTATCTCACTTCATACTCGGTGAAAAGTTGTCCAGTGTAAATAGAATTGGTTATTCCAACAGCAAATTTGTCGGGTACTGTCTGACCGGTAATGGATTACGCTGTGAATCGAAAACTTAATTCAATTTTAAATAAACTTGATTGTCTGTTGAGAAACGGTTCTATTGTAATAGATTATGGAAAAGGAAAATAAAGAAAACATTTTGATTTCTGAAGAACATGGAGTAAGTAACCTTTGGAGATTATATGCGGTAGGTAGTGTCATAGAGATGTTTATACCATCTACTAAGTATAGTTTTGGCTAAACATTTCTTTAAGTTATAAGTGACAAAGTTGAACTCTGAGATAATTATCATTCTTTATAGCAGCTAATAGACGAGACAATTCTTACCTCGCCTCCCACTAAAAATTACATCAAAATATACTTGCTGAAATAATACACATTTTTTCATACTCCAGGTTCGAATAGGAAGCTGCGGGATGTTCTAATGTAATGGAAAATGGAATTGTATTGCTGTAACGTTCGGTATCGGTTCGCGATATAACGAGATATAACTACCTAGATACCCAGTGGGAACAGACATAGGAGTCGTAGAAATGAGGAACTGGAGATTCAGTGACCCTTTAACAAAGAACTAGATTTTTCAACATTCTTGGTGTTCTATAATTATTAAAACTAATATCAACATACATTTTATGTTTCTAAAATGTGTCTTGAATAAAAGCCCGTGTCATATTAAAGGAATCAAATTGAAACACTATCGACCTTAAGGAACACCCATAGTAATACCTAGTTCCGAAATCGTAATAAACGCCAAAACTAATCTCTGTCCCTACCTACTTAATCTCAGGTAGATAAGGTACCACGGGGTTTCAAATCTATCTCTAAATGATGTCGTGTTGCCAATTCACAGCTCGATCCCGACTCTGATTATTCAGATTGAGGTCCTTCTTTCGTTAAGATCAAACCACTGAGGAGCTATATCTGCAAGATACCTTACTGAATATTAATTGGTGTCGTCTGTAGAAGCTGAAAATTAGCTAAAAAAACCTTATTTCTATTTTAGCCTTTTCAAAGGTGATCTTAAGAAGAAAACGCATTATTAAATTTTTTGCGACAGGTTTGAATGACAAGTTAATTAAAAGGTTATTAGAAATGAAAGCTGCTTGTAACTATTTTAATTAATTTTGAGAGGTTTCGTTGCACTCGAAAGTTGAACCATACAGTGAAGGTTTTAGAGTTTCCATTCATTTAACCAGCAACCAATTCCGGAAATAACAGCGGATGATATAACAATGCAATTACAAAAGAAAATAAAAACAAGTACGTGCTGTGAACAGCTGAAACAATGAATATGTTGACGCGTAAAACCGTCAGGACAACCGCCATAAATCCTTTTGCGTATTTCACTGAATGTTCATTTTCATGTTCATTTTGATAGCTTCGTATTTGGAACCATGTTGTTCTCTCCCTTTTTAATGTCTTGCTTTTTCATTAATGAGGTAGATATTTACCATCGCCTATAAAGCAGTTTCAATCCAGATAATCCACCATTAAAAGTACTTACTGATAAAAAGTAAAGAAGCACGAGACGTAGAAGTGATAATCTTGTTTTAAGAAACGTCTTTGTATACGCAAACTTTTCAGTTCCAGTCATCCGATTAGTTTATAAACCGGGTTGCCCAGTTTAAAGCAATTTTATTGCTTCCCGAAAAAGTATAGCAATTAATCAGGGACTGAGTCGTAGCGGCTGGCAGCACAATGGAGCTGGTGTTGGCTCCACGCCAGACCACGTAACCGTCGATCGCTAATTAATAGAAATCCGATAAAATTACCAAATTATTATTGGCACCATTTTGTTTTGGGAATGTTACGGATACTCTTTTGTTTTTAAGCGAATTTGTCGTGAACATGTCAAACGAGAGAGTTTTGAACTTGATCGCGTGTTATGTCCGACTGTATGAGTTTTGTATTTGCGGTTAAATAAAAACTTCTTTAATATCAGCATATTGCCTCTCACATTTTCAATATGCCGCAAATTTTCATTTCTTTCGTTCGACGTTATAGAGGTTTATTATTTGCAGACGTAACTGACATGTTATTTAATGTAAACGTATTGGCAGCTATCTCAAATAAATGCAAAATGTCTTCCTGTGTTTATAGCATCCTGTATTCAAGGTCAACTTACTTCCTGCGCACGCACCGAGTTCAAAGTCGATTCTTTAATAAATCCATCGTTATGTGCACTTTCAATATTTAAGCGATTATCAATAACTAGTGGACGCCCGCGACTCCGTTCGCGTGGAAGTCGGTTTCCCGTGGGAATGAGAAGTTTTCCCGCGGTAAAAAGTACCCTATGTCCTTTCCCAAGATCAGTTCTTTCTTCACACCAAATTTCATCAAAATCGGTTCAGTGGTTTAGGCGTGAAAGCGTAACAGACAGACAGACAGACAGACAGACAGACAGAGTTACTTTCGCATTTATAATATTAGTAGGGATAGGGATAATTCAAAAAAGGCGATAACGGTTAGCTATCAATTAAAACCGATATAGGTAAACCTTAAGTAATCTAGAATACCTATAGATAAACTACATTTGTAGCACATTCATTTTGTCACTATAATCATCCACAAAGCTAGAAATATGACGCAAAATAACTAAACAACAAAGTATTGTTAATTACACATTCTGAAAATATATCTGACACAGATTATTCTGGAACCAAAACGTATCCCGATTGGCCTATTAAACTGAACCAGAATGTAAACAATTTTAATTTACCTGCGGCGGCTAAATATAGTCCATAAAACAAAAGTATTTTTAGACTTCCATAAACAATCAAGATGTCTGCACTCCATCTGTAAAAAGGAGTAACTGCTAATTTCCGATTCTAATAAAACCGAAATGTATTAATGTCTCATTTAACAGAAACACATTTGTGCAGCTAAAAATTTCGTAACATAAACACACATGGGTTATTTAAGTAGGTAGGGTTTAGGTGATAATTGTTTAAAATCTTAAATCTGTATCAAACATACTTGCAACACTGTTTATCGGAAAATACTGCTAGCTGCCCTGGCAAACGCTGTTTTTCCATTAATGTTTGGGTTGGACAAACCTTAGCACTAAGGGGTATAAAAATAGATAGTAGCCGATTCTCAGACCTACTGAATGTGCATATAAAATTTGGTAAAAATCGGTAAAGCCGTTTCGGAGGAGTAAGGTGACATTGTGACACGAGAATTTTATATATAAGATGGTGTTGGGTTTAGTTTCAATTTGTTACCAGAGAACACGGTGATTCATGATGTACTTTCATGTCGGAAAACACTATGAAAAAAACTTTGTTTTGTTTTGTTTTTCAATATCCTAAACGAATCAGTTTTTTAATAATTTTAGAGTTTTAATTAGAAATTTACTTATTTTGACTCTTTTCCAAGTATTTTCTATGTGCAAACAAAATATTTTTTGGACAATACGATTATGTGAATAAGATTCTGTGAAATGAAACGGCATGTCACGCCTACAAATGTTTCGAGGCAAGCACATATTCAGCATTTGGCTGGCAAGTCGCACTCACTCGAGTAAACCGCTATTTTCTATAACGTGTGCATTGACTTTTCAATACGTATCTATACTATATCTATTCTATATAATATTATAAAGAGGAAAGATTTGATTTTTTGTTTGTTTGTTTGAAATGATTAGGCTCCGAAACTACTGGAGCGCTTTAAAAAAATCTTTCACCGTTCGAAAGCTACATTATCAACGAGTAACATAGGCTATACTCGTATTTTATTTTGTAAAAAATTGGGTTCCGTAAGATATTGCCACGGGAAAAAACATATAGTTGCGGGTGAAAGCAAGTATAATAATAATAAGCAGTGGTTGCCTAGTATAATACCAATAATAAAATCCTATGTACGACCCATAGCAACACGTATGCCTATACCTACATCAAACACTTTTCTTAGCATAAAAACTTGACAAAATGTAAATTAATAATTCAAGTCATTCGCATTTACCTAAAGATATTTTCAAAAAGACAAATTTTTGAATCAATGTTTAAGTAAAGCGTGTTAACCGTGAAATGCCTAGCAAATACCATTTAAAATGAAAATACGCAGAGACGAACGAGAAATGAGATAAAATGAAAAGAATTTTGATTTAACGCTAAGACGAATTTTCTGCTTCGTGTAGCTTAGATGATTTACTGGGTTTTAATACGACGAATGTGGTAAAATAAGCGAGCCCTTTAAATATTGCTACAAACCTTTAAAGAATACTTAAATTGATGTTGTGGCGGATGCAGATTTTTTAATGAAGTGTGAATTTTGACAGCGTTTTTACGTAAAAAAATATTTTATCTTGACTAAATTAAGAAGAGTTTCAATATTGTAGTTCTTATTACAAGGTTTTTTATCGTCTAATTAGACATTGTAGTTTGCAATGTGTTTTAGTAATCTGCTATCAGAAACACGAACTGGGATATATATCGAAATACACCAATTAAGTAAATTAAACAAACGGAAAGGGAACTTGAGACACACAGGAAAATCAAACAAAACAAAGGACCTTTAACTTGTAACTACTTAGCAGCCGCACCTTTACATGAGTGGTATCAGAGGATATTTTTTGTAAAGAACATAGGACTAAGTACAAACCTATACATATTCCTACACTTAGTTTCGCTAATAACTAATTAGACTAATTTTAGTTTAAAAAGGTTCGATGAAAGGTTCGATGAATTTTTGGAGTGGTAGAGTCTAGCTGTAGGCCCTGTCTGCAGCGATTTTTGGGCTGACTTGACCGGTGAAATACCACCGTCGCACAGAAAACCGACGTGAAGTAGGGACGATGTTCCTGCGTTTCGTTCGGTGAGTGCGGTATCCGGTGCCCAATTTTGTCAAAGGCTCAGCAACACACCCCCAACACCCACAGTGTTGCGGGTAGTCATGGGCGGCGGTGATCACTTACCATCAGGTGACCCTCATGCTCGTTTGCTTTGTTATATAATAAAAAAAAAGTTAATAAAATAAGGGAGACCTACGTAATTAGAAATTTATTATTATTAACTGAAGAATACACCAGCTTGCTGAGTACAACAAACTCTCTTCTTATGATTATTACACGATACCATTTATTTATTTCCATCGATTTGGCCCGAGGTTCGCTCCACACGACAACTACTTTCAGCAAATAATGGTCCGCACATGGGGCCTCCAATACCTAGTACAAGGGCGCTATTACTCGCGGTGAAACACAAAGGGCTCGGGTGGTCTGTTATCATCAACTCACACTCCTGCGATCAGCTTAACTTGAACCGTTCTGTACTATCGAGAAAGTTGCTGATCGACCGCTTTTTGGTGGTAATCGCTTGTAAGTTGATATTATGGAACTATTTAAAACCAAAAAGAATTGCCAACCCACTGACTTAAGGACAGCTAGATATTACTAGTAATTCTGTGTAGAGTGATCAATTGTGTTGCCATTTTTTTTTCTCATCTTACGAGCATTTTATTGTGTTGTATCGGAATATTATACTACGAAATAAAAAACATCTTATCTGCGGATTATGCCCGTGATTTTACTGATTTTCTAATGAAAATAGAATATTCATCACAGGAAGTCGAAGTTGTCTTCCCCTTTTCAATCTGTCTATCTCATATCTACTCATTCACTCATTCACTCATTCACTCATTCACTCATTCACTCATTCACTCATTCACTCATTCACTCATTCACTCATTCACTCATTCACTCATTCACTCATTCACTCATTCACTCATTCACTCATTCACTCATTCACTCATTCACTCATTCACTCATTCGCTTATTCACTCATTCACTCATTTGCTGATTCACTGATACTTTACCTTCCATAATATAGGTAAAGCCTACCTATATCGTAGGTAAATATACCTACATATTGTCGAAGTATGCAACCCGTAATGATTAATCATCATTATCATTATCATTACATAGTATAAATCCAAGTCGCTAATTCTGTCTGTTTGTATGTTTGGCCGCTAACACCTCCTAAAGTTCGTAACGGATTTAAATGCGGTTTTCTCCATATTTTAGGCTATTTATTCATTTAAATATGTAAATAAAGAACGTTTAGAAAAAGTTTTTTAAGTTAGCAAAAATGCAAGGGTTCGCGAGCAAGTTGACAAAATTACACCACTGCGAAGCGTGGGCGGGTCGCTCGTATTATTATAAAATCAGGTTATCATCGTTAATATTTATATACACATGGCGTGCTGTCCGCCTGTACTTGGCTTGACACAAATTACCGCAACGAATGTCAGAATAACGATATTAACAATGGTTTATAAGACTGTGCTCGTAACTTGTAGTATTATTGTGACAACAAAATATGCGTCTCTTACAACACTGGACGAGTAACATGCTAGCTATTTTGACCTAAAAGTGAGCGACCGAGAACTTTGCAGACTGTACCAATAACGATGTAACCGATACGGGCCCATTCGACCGTAAATCTGGGGCCAGCCGTAAATCACCGTAAAAACCATAGATACAGGTGCAGTTCTGTTCCAACAGATTTTAAAGATAAATTGCTGAAGCCAGATCTTAGTAGAGTGTTGTGAATAACTGAATAAGTAGCTATTTGATTGATATTTTAAGTAAAAAACAATAGCTTAAAATGACAGAGAATGTTTAAGTAAGTAACCTCAAAATCCCATAAATAACCAGACTAGATTAAATGAAAGCCAACAACTGTCTTTTCTATTAACAAATCTTGTCACAGAAGACATAGAAATCTTAAGGCTTACTCTTGTAATAAGAGATTTGGGTGCTTTTCTTTTCATTATTACTTACTTATCCATTAGGATTTCTTTCATTTCAAAGGAGCTTTTAGTTTCATTGCTAAATATAGGTATCTAGTTAAAACATTACTTCACCTGGAGTCGGGGCGAGATTGTCTAAATATTTATCTTTTAACGTCAATATTTTGCCAGAATTGTAGAACGATACAACTTTTTAGTGAAATTGAACTTTCGTTTTCTTCATAGATATTACTTGATGATTAAGTAAATTTAATATAACTGTCTGGCAAAGAAATGCTTTACCGATTGATTGATGTGTCGAGTCGGATGGGACTAGTCTGCTCAAGAAATATTTCAAGTAGTTATTCATAGTTAGCATTATACAGAAACCAGTAGGTATGGAGTGAATTAGATAAGAATACTACGATTTCGTATTCATATTTATGGTAGGTAGCTATATTACTTAAAAAAATGAAAACTCTAATCTAATACCTACTCAAGAGTTCTTACTTAGCACTCTTATAATTTCTATATCAATTGCTGACAGGAAAATAATTCGGCCACCATAAATATGATGATAACCCAAGAAAAGCCCCGATTGTTACTTGTTCTACTATAGAGAACTTATGATAGGCCGTGAGATGACAGGATTAACGCCACATCGCAAGATTTGAAGTAAGCCGACAATATGTCAGTGTAGGAACTCGATACGGGCGCCTCTTAACGTAATGAGGGTCTTACCGGCTTACACCGAATAGGTACCCGAGGATATAAACTACAACATTACTTAGCTGGATTGACGACATCTTATCTGATTTATAACGCACTTAAAACGTATTAAAACCCATGCAGATATAAGAACATATAGTATATGTACCTATCGTCTCTCCTTTTAAGCATTTTTTCCACTTTCTTTGTTTTTAAGCTGTTCACTGTCGGAAGCAACACAAGAAACTTTTGACAAATCCCAGAAGAAAACCGGAGTGAGAATTGCGAGTTTTTCGTGTTTTTCCACGACATTTTACTTTTAAAGTAACTGTTTGAAATCGGTTCCCATGGGTTGGAACTTCTTACTTTTCAGGCCCAAGTAGCAGTTTTTATCAAGTTACTTATAGGTACGATATGTCACAAAAATACTGGCAGCTATACTATGTTATTGTTTATTTACTTATTATCTTTACGTGACTACATTTCAAATACATATTTTTAGCCATTCTAATCACCATATTTTTATATCCACCATTCTTTTATGTCAGAATTTAAAAATATCTTTGTTTTAAAATATTGCTAATATAATGTTTATAAACAAACAAAAACGTGCACGAGTTAAAGTCTAGATGAAGTTTGTGCCAATGTTTAATATTGTTGTAAAGCCATATAGGAATTGGCCAAGTTTTAATTAAAATCTAAAAACGTTTGAAGCTATTTTTGAGTTGCAACACCGATTCTTTTGTGAAACTTCTATAGTCATCAATATATTAGAAAATACCAAGAACAGTAGTAGCTTCTCTTTGAACTAACGCTCTATTGCACATACATACTTGGACTGAGTTCAAAAGCCTTCGGGATTAAGAACGGCTTTATGGATAGAATAGTAGACATTTTAATCACCATTCTTATCCTATTTCTTCTTAGATATATTTCAATTTAATTTTGTAGACACATAAGCTCTTTTGTGCCTGCAGAAAGCTTCTTAAAGTTTATTAAGCTTGTACATTTTATGTTCCTGAGCTTGTTATGCAATTTCTGACGGATTTAGACGTGTCACTATTTACGCCTTTTTTAGTGAATCAAGGGTCTATGTACTTACACCAAAATTAACAGAAAGACAAAAGTTAGAGGCATTTTTTTTTCTAAAAATATCAATGTGTTTAACAAATAAAACGGAGCCTTACTCTATATTAAACCCACGTTTAAGATATTATTTTGATACACTTTTATTTCAGTTGTTTAGAATTTAAGCAAATACTCACACCGTGGTCACAATTCACAATTAAACTCTTTGTTTTTGTTTGTGTTTAACATTGACAGAAGTTACGGGGCCTTAACTGTCTACGTTTAACTCGGCTTAGAACCAAAACTTTGCAGGCTGAGAATGTCTCTTTATAAGTTAACCAAACACGCATAATTTGTAAACCTAAAGGTCTGTTTTAACTAATGATTTTTATTACATTACTAGCCACCCGCGACTCCGTTCGCGTAGAAGTCGGTTTCCCGTAGGAATAAGAAGTTTTACCGCGGTAAAAAGTACTCTATGTGTTATTCTGGTGTATAACGTTTAATACTGTAAAGTTTCTTCCAAATCTGTCCAGTAGTTTTTACGTGAAAGAGTAACATACATCTATTCATACTCACAAACTTTCACGTTTATATTAGTAGGATGCCATTACTTTATCTAACACCACGGTACACAAACCCAAGTAGGTATTCTTCAGCCCTACAATTTTGCAAGAACAAAATTCAATCTTCTACACAAAATCTTTGCTTTTATTATGACGTGAACATAGAGCGTAAATCCTAGGTGCTAATGCTAGCTTAGATGGAGTTTAACGTATTTACACGTGATCGCTTCCAACCGTCAATACCATGTCAAATCTGAAATGTAGCGTCAACATACAAATCGGCAATTTATTTGTTTTAACTCTATCACTGAGTTCAATTAACATTATCCAGATTTGTCTATATTTACAATACGTTGTACAATGCAAGGAATGTATATTATCAAGTATGTGAATTACAATGCAGTATAATATGTTGTTGGATAGGAATTACGTCAATATACCGCTGACGTCGTTTATGATAATGGAATGCAAGCTTTTATAATAAGTCCTACGAGTTTTTTCTATGTAATGTTTGCTTATCACCAATGCAATTTTCAAAAGCTTTTATACAACTTGCAGTCTTCTTCTTCTTCTTCGTGTGGTGAGTATGCACTTTGCAGCACATATTCATCTTGAACTTGCAGTGTAACTATGCTTTGGGAAAATCAACCCAATTTCTTCTATTATTCTAAACCAATTGAGCTGAAATTTTGTATACACGCTTAGTTTTGGTGACAATTACACAATTCCGGGATCTTGAAAACCGATATCCAGATATCTGAACCTTTTTTTGGTCCCGGAAATTAGTAGAACAAATAAGAATTGGTTTATTTTTTTCATAAAGTCGTTTATAAATACGATTGTAATCGAAACAAAAAGGTTTTTTTTTCCGATAGTACAGTTCCTGCTTTCCTGCATGATGTGTATGAACCGGTTTTAAATTGAAATAAGGTATATTATATGCTGTTTATTTGAATAGAAAATTTAAACACCGTGTGTTATGATTGATAAGGAAATGAACTAGAATTTATAAATAAGTGTATAATTTATATTCCACGTGTAAATATGTGTGGTTTTCTACCCGGCTTCGTCTTCTATGAGGCTTTTAGGCTAGGTCGTGCTTATCTTGTTATATGCCTATAGCTATCGCACTTACTATCTACTGGCGTCAAACGAAGCCAACGTGTAATTTAAATGCGGTATTCGAACAACCACTGAAGATTCAACCGTCGGCGGCAACCTTTTAAAAATCCAGATGACTTCTGTTAGTGGGCGGGTATCATCGCAGACAGAATATAGAAACGATCTCATTTCTTAAGCAGGTAAAACTGATAGAACGCTAGTTTTACTGCAAGCGTGAAGACGAGAGTTCAGTAGGTGCCCAAAAATGTAACACTAATTGTGAGTACTTCCTTACGCCTCTGAAGCCCAGGGACTAATTAATTATGGTTAGACTATAAGGGTGTGCCGGGTTTAACCGGCGGTTAGTTCTAATGCCGTGCTAACTGATAGGGTCCTAGTCAGTAAATTACCACACCAGTAGTTAATAAAGTTTATAATCTTCCACAGGCCACATGCACATGCTCCACTCATTCGGTAATTGTATTAGACAATTATGTACAATTAGTTTACACCACACATCATTAAATAAAACAGTATCATTAAATAGTTACAGTAAACTTGTCGCCATTAGTGAATTGACTTCTATTACTTATTTTCTCTATGACATAGACTTGATAGATATTTGCTGTGGGTACGTGGCATTTCGCCACATCACCCCCCTAGGCAGAAATATAGCCCAGCTATATAAAATAAAAACAAATAACAATAACAATTGCTGCCAATATTAAATACAATAGTTACTTTTTGTAGGATGCAATATAAAACAGTCATATACAATACAAAAAAATAACAGTATAACAATTACTGTATAAACAAATCAAACAAGTTTAACAATTACAATTAAACATTTGTTCTTATGAGCTAAAATACAACATAACAGTAACTATAAAGGCAAAACAAATAAGTTTAACAATTATAATTAAACATTTGCACTTCTTATAAACTAAAATACAGGAATATTTATAGTGCAGGATATTTACAGTAATAAGTTTGTATATAATATCTAAAAAAAATAATTAATAAACAGAAATATTGTGGCAGCTGTATAAGAAAAAAAATATATAAAAATATATATAATACAAATTACAGGTCAAAAGGTGTTTTAAAATGTACTTTACGACCAGAGCGTGTGGTGTATTTTGGAGCAATAGGTGTAGCAGGTTGTGGCATGGAAGGCGCAGTTGGAATTGCAGGAACAGCAGCAGGGGCTGGAACGAGAGGACGATGGGAAACAATATCTCGAGCTACAGCTGCTGGAGGGCTGTCCTGAACGTGAAAAGCTGGCTTCACGCGGTGCAAACTAACCTGGGTGGTCTTATCACCCATGGTGATAGTTATGGTTTTGTCTGTTCTAGTCACAACCTTGTGAGGTCCGGTGTACGGTGGTTTCAGTGATGCTCTCACTGAGTCGTCTCGTAGAAAGACGTGCGTGGCGGTGGCCAGGTCTTTAGAGACGAAAGTGGAATGCTGACCATGACGAGTGACCGGAGTAGGGCTTAAATGTGCCATATGCTGTCGCAGCTGGTTTGCGAAGTTGGTGATGTCTTCGGTGCGTGCAGAAGCTGGAGAAGAAACAATTAGCTCACCAGGCAAACGTAAGGGTTCCCCATACACAAGCTCGGCTGCAGAAAGTTGTAAGTCTTCTTTCAATGCAGCTCGCATACCGAGTAGTACTACAGGCAGAGTTTCGTACCAGGTCTTCTCGTGGCACATGATAGCGGCCTTCAGCTGGCGATGCATCCGCTCGACTAAACCATTCGCACAAGGATGGTAACTTGTGGTGCGCACACGCTTGGAGCCGCATAACTGCATCAGCGCCTGAAACAAAGCCGATTCAAATTGTCGACCCTGGTCAGTCGTCACTAACGCAGGGACGCCAAATCTAGAAATCCAATTACGGAAGAAGGTGTCTGCACACTCCTCCGCTGTCATGTTGACCATTGGCCAGGCTTCCGGCCAACGGGTGAATCTATCCACGGCAGTGAGGCAATAGTGGAAGCCTTTGGATGATGGAAGAGGTCCAATGATGTCCAGGTGCACGTGGAAGAATCTCTTGGTTGGTTTAGTAAAGGTTCCAACAGGCGTAGACGTATGTCTTGCTACCTTACAACGTTGACAAGCGAGGCAAGAACGGGCCCAGACGTTGCAGTCTTTGCGCATGTTGGGCCATACATAGCGATCTGCCACCAACTGTGCGGTGACCCGCGCAGCAGGGTGACTAAGGTTGTGCAGTCGTTCGAAACAAGTACGTCGGAAAGATGGAGTAAGATATGGTCGTGACTTGCCAGTTGATGTATCACACCAGATCTCCAAATCGCTTCCAGGAATGCGGATCTTTTGTAATTTTAAAGATGAGCTGTTAAGCATTTCCTGAAGCTCTTCGTCCGTTGCCTGTTCTTCGGCGAGGGCAGTGAAGTTATCCTCGAGTCGAATTGCTTCGATACGCGACATTGCGTCAGCAACGACGTTGTCCTTGCCGTGGACGTGGACAATGTCCGTCGTGAATTGCGAGATAAAGGACAGTTGATTCAATTGCACCGGAGGAAGCTTCTCTCTTTTCTGGGAAAATGCATATATAAGAGGCTTATGGTCTGTGTATATGGTAACGTGTTGGGCTTCCATAACATGACGAAAGTGTTGAACTGCTTCGTAGACAGCCAGTAGCTCGCGGTAATAAGCAGGCCAAGCAGAACGCTGTGATGGCAACTTCTTTGTGAAGAAAGCAAGCGGCTGCCAGTGTCCGTTGAGCTGCTGCTGTAGACATGCTCCAATGTGGCTCGACGAAGCATCCGTGAAAAGTCCTAAAGGAGCATCAGCGACGGGATGAGCCAGGAGTGTAGCAGAAACAAGATGTTCTTTGCAATTGTTGAATGCGAGCTCCAGTTCAGGCGTCCAAGGTACAGGCTTAGCACCTTTCAGCTTCGTACCTGCTAAGGCGTCGATCAGTGGAGCTTGAAATTTTGCAGCATTTGGAAGGAATCTACGGTAAAAATTAACCATTCCAAGGAATCTACGGAGGCCCTCAACCGTTTTGGGTAAGGGAAAATTCCGTAGAGCTTCAATCCTCTCAGGAGGTGGGCTAGAGCCTTCCTTGCTGATCTGGTAACCGAGAAATTTTACGGTGTCGGCACCAAGTACGCACTTAGACGGATTCACGACGACACCATAGTCTCTTAATCGCTGAAACAGGATGCGTAGATGTTCGGCATGTTCTTCAGGTGTGCGAGAGAAAATGAGGATGTCGTCGATGTACGGGTAGCAAAATTCGAGTCCCCTCACGACCTCGTCCATAAAGCGCTGGAATGACTGGCCAGCGTTGCGCAGACCGAAGGTCATGAACGGGAACTCGAATAACCCAAAAGGTGTTGTAATAGCCGTCTTTGCTATATCGTCATCATGTACTGGGATTTGCTGATAAGCCTTCACTAGGTCGATAGTGCTAAAGACCGTAGCGCCAGCTAGGTTGTGAGCAAAATCCCCGATGTGGCGGACGGGGTAGCGGTCTGGGACGGTTCTGGCGTTCAACGCGCGGTAGTCGCCGCAGGGACGCCAGCCGCTCTCTCCCTTGCGCGCCATGTGAAGCGGAGACGCCCACGGACTGCTGGAAGGACGAGCGGTTCCGATGCTAATCATCTCCTCGAACTCCTTCTTAGCAGCCTGCAGCTTTTGTGGGGCAAGTCTTCTCGGGCGGCATGAAACAGGGGGCCCATCCGTTGTGATTATGTGGTGCACAGTGGAATGTTTCACGGTGCGTGGTAGCCCAGGTGGTCGCAAGATTTCTGGAAACTCCAGCAACACCACAGAGAAGGGTGACTCGGTAACAATCGTCTTGACGCTTGGCTGGTTGGTCTTAGCAATAATAGTGGCTACAGACATGTTTGTACGCCCATCCAGAAGTTTCTGGTTGCGGCAGTCCGGCATCAAGTAATGTTCTGCAAGGAAATCCGAGCCAATTATAGGTGCACCAACATCTGCAATTACGAAATTCCATTTAAATTCGCGTCGTAGGCCTAGATTTAATTTTAAAAGAATTGGGCCATATGTTTTTATGACTGTACCGTTAGCCGCGCGAACATCAAATGGGGTAGGTTTATATTGACCTTTAAGTAAATGTCGCGGAAAACAACTTAAATCCGAACCAGTATCGATTAGGAATCGATGGCCAGACTGGATGTCTTTTATAAATAAACGGCGGCTGTGGTTAAAACAATCAGATGCCGCCTCTACTGATTGTTGTGGAAGTTTCCCGTCTTCTTGCCTTGCCAGGAGCAGGGGTCAATGCATTTAGTTGCTTTGAGACCAAATCGCTTGTGGTACCAACATAATCGGTCCCGAGACTTGCTGGTTGACCGGGAGTTAAACTGCGAGCGAGCCGTCGATCGTGAGCGTCTAGGACGTTCCAAGGTCAGTGCATCAACTCTCCTCGATAGTTGGTCTAATCTTTCAAGTATTTGGCTTAAGTCACTCGACGAGGTGCTAGCAGCGTGTACGGACGCAGCTGGAGCTGAAGGCGTCTCTGCTATAGCGTCAGCTATTTCAGCCACCTTGTCGAGTGACAGGTCTTTTTGAGCAATTAAAATTCTTTGTACCTCAGGAGAGAGATGACGCATCCAGAGTTCCCTCAATATGCTGTCGTCACCCATCTCGGTACCAGCCAAGGAGCGGAGGTGGCGGAGGAAAGCCGTCGGCTTTCTATCACCCATCTCCTCGTTGCTCAGCAATTGGCGAATTTGTTGCGTCCTGGAAGTTGACAGTTTGGATATTAGCTCATTTTTAAGATTTTTGTATTTGTCACCGGAAGGAGGATTAACAATTGCATCTTCAACCTCTGCAGCAATCCTGGTATCCAGGACAGACAAAACATAACCAAACTTTGTGGCATCGGTTTTAATTCCAGAGATGTCAAATTGTGCCTCGGCTTGACCATAACTTAGGTCGATCGAACCAAAATGCAGGAAGTTTTACCTTGATGTCACATACTTGGGAATCCGAGGAGGAGAGGGAAACAATGCGTTCCTCAAGCTCCTGCAGCTGCTTCTGCAGATCTTTTTCTGCCATGGTAGGAAGAATATGAATTTCATCCGGAACTAAGAAGCTGAAGTTTGAAGCTCAGTATCGGAGTAGAAATTTCTAAAATTCAAAAATACCACTTAACCAAAGCTCACAACCCTCCACACACTATGACAATAAACAATTGTGTTTGCAATATAATAATATGCAAATAAAATAAAAGTTTGCAAAAAAAAAAAAAAATGTAAAGTTTGTAAAATAGGTATTGCAAAAACTTATTTCCTAAAACTTAAGTACAAAGGAGTTAGTTTTATGAATATTACAAAATTGGCAGGCTGTATAGCAAATTATAAGTATGAAAAAGTTGCATTCACTAGAAAAGTTGACAAAAGGGTACACATAAAACATGTACAAACACACAAACAGGTAGGCACATACAACATAAACATGCTGGGTTATATAAAGTTGTAAAAATATTTTAAAGTTTGATCCACTGCACTAAATTGTTCGTGTAATTGTTCAAAAACTTACGTTGACACATAAACCACTCACAAACACTTTGTCCTGTCTTCAAATAAAAGAACTCGACGTCAGAAGTTGTTAATCCGTCGGTGATTTGGATGATGATGGTTAGAAATTGTGTCTACCTCCCTGATTTGGATGCTGGTACACCTTGCCTCACCAATATCTGGAACTTTCGCATGCAACTGGGCGGGCGCGTCGTTTTTGCAACAAGATGGCGGCGGTTTGCAAGCAAGTTTCTTTCTCTTGCGCTTGCGGTGCAAACTAGTAGCGTACAGGCAGGAAAAATTGTGGAAGATGCGTGCGTAACTTGACGGCAGTATCTATCGTCGGGGTCACCAATGTGCCGGGTTTAACCGGCGGTTAGTTCTAATGCCGTGCTAACTGATAGGGTCCTAGTCAGTAAATTACCACACCAGTAGTTAATAAAGTTTATAATCTTCCACAGGCCACATGCACATGCTCCACTCATTCGGTAATTGTATTAGACAATTATGTACAATTAGTTTACACCACACATCATTAAATAAAACAGTATCATTAAATAGTTACAGTAAACTTGTCGCCATTAGTGAATTGACTTCTATTACTTATTTTCTCTATGACATAGACTTGATAGATATTTGCTGTGGGTACGTGGCATTTCGCCACAAGGGTATTCAAAAATCATTTTTGAAAAAGTTATTGTTCAAAATTTAAGTATCTAAAGCTTACACAGTACAACAGTAATTTAAAATCGATTTCATTAATTAATAAAAAATAGCATAACAGTCTCCGTGTATTCATCTACATGTGCCAATAAGACATCTATGTTTTCATACTTGTCTTTCATACATTATACAAGTAAGCATATTGCATATACACAGCACACAGATATGAATGAACATCGCGATCATGACGACATTTTTAATTACTCACTCTTTCGCGTGCAAAAATAGATGGAGCTTTGAGTTTCTGTGCCTTAATTAAGCCACCTGTGCAGGTGACATACATACCTACATTTTCTATTAAAACTAACCAATCAGAGAAGATGTGAGAAATAAATAAATAAAAACCTTTGATCTTTAGTAATGCTTTCTTGAAAAATATTTGATTTGGATTTTGGCAAATAAAACAAAAGACCGTCGCGTCCACATTTTTAAATTGCATGATAAAATACTGGGCTTCATTTCAAGCAGTTTTATTATTAGAATATTTGTTCTAGACCTAAAAGGTCGTAAATCAAGACAACCTGAATTGGCTGAAATCAGAATTTTGCGGAATAACAAAGCAGGTATTTGTGAGTTTCCCGTTTTGAAATTCAGCGTTCCGAAATAATCTTTTCATTGGAATATCGAGTGGGGTTTTCTTTGGCTGTGATTTGATTTTGATTTGGAAAAATGTGCCTCAGCTATCGAAGTTGATAATAAAAACGACTGATTGAGATAATTTAAAGCTATTTTTGAATAAAAAGCAACACATCGCTTAAATAATCTTTGAGGTAGGTATATGTATATTTTAGTATAACTTGGCAAGACAGGGTCACAAACGAGAGGGTTCTAGAAATTGCACAGTTGCCTAGTTTGACCGCGCTTCTCAAACAGAGACGTTTGCGCTGGCTTGGGCACGTGCACCGGATGGAAACCTCCCGATTACCACGGCGTGTCCTCCTTGGTGGCATAGCGAACGCAAAAAGAGACGTTGGGAGACCAATGCTTCGCTACAAAGATTGCGTCAAACGGGACATGAATGCTTTCCAAATTGACCACCTTGACTGGGAGAATCTTGCGGAAAAAAGATCGGTATGGCGCAGACGTGTTGTAGATGGTCGCAAAATATGCGATGATGCCTGGTTCGAAGTACTTGCTGACAAGAGACAGAAGAGACACCGTAGTGGATCGTCACCTGTTGCTACAAATTTCTCTTGTCAAGCCTGTGGCAGGTTGTGCCGTTCTCGCATTGGCTTATTTAGTCACCAGAGGCGTTGCCTCTCCGACAATACACCATAAATCGTCTGCAATAGACGAAAATGCCTATATATATAGTATTATACTTACTTACTTAAAAAGTGTAACACAGAATCTTAATTTCTCATTTAGATGTTAATCGGAAAGTGCCTACTTACGTATTTGTCTTTTTGCTCTTAAATTTATGTAAATTGATTCGATTGATTGAAGAGAAGCACAAACAGCAGCGGCTTTATTGAAAAACTTTCTAACAGCGAGACTCGGAACTTCACATTCTTGGCTAGTTATATATTAGGTACTTAGTATGTAGTTTGCACACAAGGCGTTGAGCGAAATTGTAACAAAACCGCATTATTTTAAATGGGTAAGGAATTCCTTATTTATTGATTAATAAATTATTATAAAATAAGATAATGTACAGAGGAACAGCAGCTAATTTTATATTGAAATCCCGTTTGACTGCTAACGGTAATAGCCTATCGGGCTTATGCCACATGAGTAAAGAAACTGAACAGAGACAAAGCTACATACGAATGCGCTGTGACAGGTACATCACTACAAGTGCAACGCGTGTGTGTGCGTGACCACTGGCCGCTTGTCACGTATGAGCCGAAACCGCTTCAAACTAGATCAGCCAGTGGTCAATCTCAGGGCGTGCAGGCGTGACGCGACGCTCGAACGTTGTACGTGTTTTGTTTTTGTTTTCGAGTTTCTCACATAATACGTAGTAATACTTTTGTTTTAGTATTTAAAAAGTGTGAAATCAGGTTTTTTGATAATACCTCCTGACAATTTTATTGAATTTGTTGAATTGCTTGAGCAAAAATTTCGCGAATATTTTGATCTTCATATTAAAAATGTTAATATTGGTAATGACATATTAGCACGTTTGCAAGATTGTACATTTCATATGCCATGTGAGTGTTTCCCATTGGTTTATTTGAAAAAACTTTATATTAGATTTAGAATTTATCATTCGATTAAAAGACACAACAAATTATTAAAAACCAAAAGTAATAAAAAAAAAATATTTAGAGTATGTAATTTGTAAAAAAAAACCTATTTTAATAAAAAATTTGAAAAAAAAGTACATTTATATTTTTAATTTATTCAATTGTGCCAACCCTACCAAAATAGGTATAAATTTTGCTAGCTCTTTAGAAGCTTTGTCTCTGTTCAGTTTCTTTACTCATGTGCTTATGCTGCCGTACTAAGGATGGAAAAAGATATTCTTTATGTATTCAACGAGCCACTAGTGAAACTGGTTTCTAAATATGAAATCTTCTAATATTATTTTTAATTTATCATTATAATAAAACAGTGTGCTCATGGTAGATATAACAGTGGCGACGAGAATACCCACAATTGAAAAAAAAGTGGTCAGCTCACAATTTGGGTTTTTAACATCATTTGATCATCATGTGCAAAGTTGGAGAACCTACAAAGGCCGATTAGCTGGTTCATCGCAAATGACATTACATCGATGACAGATTCAACTGGACAGAAGAGAAGAGCCTATTGAGCGCACTCGCCGATGAAACTTACCAGTTAATATCAGACCTCGCACTACCAAAGGAAATACAAACTGTGCCGTACAAAGACTTCATAGCCCTGCTGGGTGCGCACTTCATCCCGAAACGTGCCGGGTTTAGTGACAGGAGTGTGTTGTACTCCGCCGCGCAACAAGACGGCGACGCACGCGCAGTGGGCTGTATACTGCTCACTGTGCGCGCAGCAACATTGAAGAAGCACCTCGCGACCGCTGCATCATGGACATGGCACCAGCGCCGGAGCGACAGAAGCTGTTTGCCCAGAACAGAGCTATCGCTTGCAAAGGCCGCGGCGGGCTGGACGCTGGCTGCCGCCGTCTGCTCCTGCGATGACGGTGACGCGACTTCTGCGTCGCTGGTCGGCCTCTGCTCCGCTTCCTCCCCCGCACTGGTTTCGCGGTCACAGTCCACATTGCCGCTCTTCAATAAGTCGCTTTCCCAGGGCATGTTATTGTCAAACATAGTACCTGCAGACGGCGGCACTCATCGTCCAGCCTGCCGCGGCACCGACACCACCGCCGGCACCGACACCACCGCGGCACCGACACCACCGCCGCACCGACACCACCGCCGCACCGACACCACCGCGGCACCGACACCACCGCCGCACCGACACCACCGCACCCGACACCACCGCCGCACCGACACCACCGCGGCACCGACACCACCGCCGCACCGACACCACCGCACCCGACACCACCGCCGCACCGACACCACCGCGGCACCGACACCACCGCCGCACCGACACCACCGCCGCACCGACACCACCGCCGCACCGACACCACCGCCGCACCGACACCACCGCCGCACCCGACACCACCGCGGCACCGACACCACCGCCGCACCGACACCACCGCCGCACCCGACACCCGCCGCTCGACGCGCGCCGACAGAAACCGAGCGCACCCTACCTGCAGTTAATTATAGACGTTTCTTATAACTTTAATATAATTAGTTAAACCTAAGTACAAACTCGATGTATTTAATAGTTGTAAGCTATGGGGCAGGGATGTTGTATGTGCGCTCAATAAAACAATGTGCTTCAGTCGTGGCCTGCGCAGATATAACAATAATGTAAGAAAATACTTATTTAAAGTCTAATAATAAAAGAAAATACTTATAAAAGTAAATAAAATCAACAATAAAAGTTTTAAATTATCTCAATACCACAAAATGATCTCTCTAGCCAAATTATTATTTATCATAAATTAATAGCGTTATGTTAGTAGTAAATGCATCCTTTGTGTACGTAATAAAATCACCAACGTCAGACAGTTCTAAAATAAACCTTCATAAACTTACATGAACCAGAATTCCCTTAGTACATTACAGAAACCACAACACTTACGGGTTCAATAACCCCGATTATACAGCGTGTCCTAATAATTCGTCTGTCTGGACTGTGTCTCTTTGAAAAGCTACTAATAATATTTTTTTTGCTTAACCGTAAAGATACCTTAATATCGAAATACCGAATTAAAAAAGTTTGCTTCAATAAATTGACAAAAAGTATTTTTTTATGAAAATCACAGGACGTAAATATTCTCTTTTTGAAAAATCAATACCGTTGACTTATTTATTTTGATATTCAAAATTATTTCGGCATTTAATTTAATAAACATCATAATGTATTATATATTATACTAAACGGTAAACTTAAGTGATAAATAACGACCCGAATATCAAACTTATCCGCGAACACTTTACTTAAGGCTGTGTAAATGATGTAGGAACTTCCCCTTAGGGCTCTACCCCTTTTGTATAAAATGAAAAAAAAAGTTAACACGTGTTTAAGACTACCTGTTTATTAAGGCAAAGCAAAGTGGAATTTTCATACAAAAAGTATAAAATATTTATTTCAATAACTAGAATGACACAAATAAGTAACGTCGAAATATTTGAGACAATCAGCAGACCGGGAAATAAAGCCAACGGAAAATAACGCTCAGCACTCTTTTGTTCTCTAATGTGAAAATTCTTTCCTTTCTCATATTTGGTCAAATAAGCAAATATGCAAAACAGAAGTCGCACAACAAGATGAGCACATGGACGAAAACATCTTTATTAATATATTGTCTTGGGCAAGCTTTTTACTTAGAAATCGGTAGGTACAATATACGTAAATATAATAAACAGTATTGTAAATATCCAACCCCTTTTTTTGAAAAAACATCTGGATGTATACAAATAAAATTGTTTATTATGTAAAGTGTATAAGCGTTATATCTACACACGAAAAGTTATTAAATATTTAAGGCACCATCATCTTTAAACGGCGCCTGGAGGCTTCTCCGTAAGAAATTATATTATTATAGAGGCGCGAGCGGCTCCATGTTACAACTTTATTTAATGGCTAAATGGAAGGAAGCAAACAAATAAAATACACCCTGTATATCGTAGGGTGTTCTTTTTGGCGAAAAGAGAAAATGATTTAAAAAAAAAGAGTTTTAACGCAACGGATACTGTAGATTTTGCGTTATTTGAATAAAGGAATATTGTAAAATTTTTGTGCTCTAGATAATTTATTTATTATTTATGATCAGAATTTTACCTCATGACATAAATGGGTAAACTATTTTTTTTAATCCAAAATATTTAAGATTTTCTTTCCTTGTAAAGCTGGTAAGCTGTACTAAAACTTTTTAATAAATGATTAAATAAAAGAGAAAAATCATTAAAATGTATATGTCTGTCAAAAATAATTCGAATTCACTTCATGAATTTGTAAAAAAGTTATTTGACACTTTATTATTATTATTCAATATTTGAATATTGCATGATAATTGTCATTGTTTACATTGCTTCATTGGAATTGATAACAATAAAATTTTAAATTGTATAAGTTTTTGCATGTAGCTATTTCCATAAAAATTATGTGTTTACAGTGAAAAAGTAAAAAACTTGGCATTAGCGATTTCAAATACCGGTACATTTTTCAAATTGATAAATCATGACAAGGGTAAAGTGTCCCTTAGATTCATCAAAGGGTATTTTTATAAGCCGCTACCTGATGACGAAAACCGATATTTTTGAGCCACAAAATTACTGAGTTTCGCAACCGCACGTCCTTGTTGGCTACCTTTCTTAAATAGAGTTACTGAAAATCATAAAATGAGAATATTAGATTCGGTTTCTATTCAGTAATGAATGTAAATAAATATATTTCTTCGTAAATTCCGATATTGGTTACTTAACTATAAACAGGTAAAAGAGTTTTAATAATATTTTGTAGTTAGCTTATAAATTGCTTTTTGTCATGCAAAAATATAGCCTACCTAACGATAGGTACTCAATTAACTACGCAAATTTTAAAAAAGATTAACCAAAAAAGTGCATTAAAACCAACTATATTATAGAATTTCTTTATCATATTTAATTGTTCCTCAAATCATTCTTTGACTTTTATTTGTATAAAGTTCCTTCAGTCTACTTAGGTTTCATTTTAGGTTTTTTTTACAAAGTTTATTTTTAATTAAAACCTAACACTGCCGTGCTCTTGCAACGTTCATATTTCAGCTTCTCACTTTAAATTATCGAGATAAAACAAGCTTACTTTCTTAATAAACTGAATAAAAAAATTGTTACAGTTAAATTTTATATTTTTAACGGCTTTATATAGAAAATAAATTAATATCAAAATCATTTTTTCGTTTTTAACAATATAAATACTTCAAGCAATAATATTATTAAAATAAAATTTCTATAATAAGTTTTGTATAAAAAAATCTGGAATATTCCGTTACCAAAACCTTATATAAAAATAAAAAAGCACCACGCAAAGAAAACTCGAACATCAAACGTTTCCCTTTTCAATACTAAAAGCATGAAAACCCGCAGGTCTGACGTATCCACACTTAATAAAATATTGAAAAGGTTTTCTCACAATGAGAAATGGACCCGTAAAGGTTTGGGGTATGTTTCCATGGAAGTAAATACCTATATTATAACCTACTAGTGGCCGCCTGCGACTCCGTTCGCGTGGAAGTCGTTTTCCCGTGAGAATGAGAAATTTTCCCGCGGTAAAGAGTACTTTATATGTTATTCTGATGTATAACCTATATTACTGTAAAGTTTCATCAAAATCCATCCAGTAGTTTTTACGTGAAAGAGTAACAAACATCCATACATACTCACAAACTTTCACGTTTATAATATTAAGTAGGATAGGTTGTATACATAAATAAGTTGATTGACAATTAGTTTTTAAAGGTAGAAATAAATGTCAACTAATGAGAATAAATAAGACATAACATCAAAGGATTTTAATAAACTAGTTGGTGGCATGAATCTTATTTATTTTATTTTGTACTCTGTAAATGGCAAGCAAAATGTAGTAATATCTTAATTTAACACTACATAGTATAAAACAGAGTCGCTTTCTTTGTCACTATGTCCCTATGTATGCTTAAATCTTTAAAACTACGCAACGGATTTTGATGCGGTTTTTTATTAGATAGAGTGATTCAAGAGGAAGGATTACATGTATAATGACATAGAACAGGGAAATAAGTTTTACTCCAAATATAACGCGTGCGAAGCCGCGCGGGTAAAAGCTATTATATTACTAACAAAAGTACAAGTATAATTCTTCTAACGTAATAAACTCTATCAACAAAAAAAAGAGGACTAAATAAATAATTAAACGAATAATTTCACAAAAAAATACATATAAGAGGATAAAGAATTACATATAAGAGGATAACATTTTAATTAAAATTCTAATTATAGTTCAAAAGGTATGGTGCCTATTTCAATAATTGGCGTACAAAATACAACTTCATAATAAAAGACATAAGGTTGGTATTAAAAAAATACTTAAGTATAATGACAAAACCACTTCCCATCGTAAATCATGAAAATCTAAATTTAAAAGCAGGAATAAATGTGTGGGAATTTCAACCCAATTAATTAATTGCTCTTTGAAATATAAGTGGGAAAATTAAAAATTAAAACTTTGACATATATGCAAATATGATTTCAGTACCTATGTTTCCTTTTTTTTGAATTTAGAAACACAATAATATTTTGTCACTAAAATACGAATACAGGGAAATACATCAATCCTCCTCAAAATGTGAAAAGCTGATATTGGCAACAGAAGAAACCAAATTAGCAAATTCAATCCAAAAGTATATTAATATCGCGTTCATCAATCACCGAAAACATGAAAATCATTTTATTTAAGAAGCTTTTACAAATATAAGCAATGTATATTCTGCGAAAGGTGCTGGGTTTGTTAATATAATATGTACCGATGAATATTATTTCTGAATTACGATCATATTAATCACGCACTTAAAGTGAGGCAAAACATCGTAAGGAAACCCACATGATTGGAAAATGGATTCATCATGTGAACCAACCCGTATTGATCCAGTTTCTAGTGAAATGTTTTAAGATTTTAAAAATACTTATTCGATTATAGCCAGATATAAAATACCCGTCGAAAACAACATAAAGGTTGATCGCAATGAACTTTACAATGTATGTTTATTGTCTACGGCGTAGTAATCCTGCTACGAGAGGTGCTTCGTAGCCACTTCGTAGCTAACGATTCCAACGAGTATCTTTTATTAAACCTATTTCAGACACTGTTTCTAATTAAATGTATTTTATTTTATAAAATAATGTCCTTAAAATATAATTTAAAGAAGAAAAGTTACAATACTTTTTATTTTTGAATAGATGTTACTAAATAATTTTGTTGATTGAAGATTTTACTTCCAGCTTAAATTGAATTTTTGAATAAATGATTCAAATAAATATATACTCTAGTACTCTCTGAATAGGTTTCTGTTTAATTTGGCAAATTCAATAAGCAGACAAACATTGGGCTTGTTTGTGGAGCCTTGTTTATCTTTTCGACGAGATTATTCAGTTTATTTCTTCCAATATTAAATGACAGGTTAAGGATAATTAATGTTCTTTTACCGAAATATGCCTATAAAGAAAAACATATAAATTATGGAACTTCTCTGTTTTAAGTCTTACTCTGAAAGGTTTTTTTCTTACTTCTTTAAGCAACAGAGTGTTTAAGGGCACAGATGCTTTATTTTCTCATAACTCATACTTTAACAGCATTAATATTGGTGTAATCAATAAGACGAATTCGGGCGAGAGCACTGTGATGAGTTACAATTTTAATACGAGAAGATCATGAATCGGTTTGGAATTCGCTTGTGTTATTATTTGTTTAGACATAATATTTTCTTAAAAACTAGGTAAATATACATTTACATAGATCAAAAAGGTTTTTGGGGTCTTGTTTTTGTTTTTTATAATCTACCCGTAGATGATCATCTATGTGTATATTTTTAATTTTTTTCTTCATTTAAACTCAACTTTATTATATAATTCTATCAAAATTTAAATATCATTCCTTTCTTACACTTTATATAACGCTTCATCTGTATCGCTGGACCTCTGATCAGCGTTACCTCGAAAAAACATTAATTCATATTTACTGCCCCAACATTTATGAAACATAAACATTTTTATGCGTAACGGTGGAAAATCGGCTATATTACAACGTTGTGTTTATAGGTCAAAGGCTTTTCTGAAGTTATGTCGTTATTTCTTAACCGACTTCCAAATTAAACGAGTTTTTCTGGAAACTCGAAACTTGTACTCAAACGTTTCTAAATAAATTTTATGCGCCAACTACCTAATATGAAGTTACCAAAATAACGAAATGAAATACAATAAAAAAAACAATTTATATGAAAAAAATCGAATTCTGATGTTAGTCTGCAGATTTATTACTATTATTAATAAAAAACCAATAACATTTTTATATCATCAAAGTGTAGGTAATAAAATTGTATTGAAACAACTAAAATTCTAACTTTTACACTAACTCATATCATTAAAAATGCTTAAACAAAGAACCAGAAACAACTTTTCCTTACCAAGCCGAAAGTCAAATTGGATACTACCCATTCTGAAAAGTAAATTACTTATTAATTTCACAGAGACCTTATTAACAACAAAGGCTTGTAAAAGGTTTCATTGCCTTTCACAAAAATCTTTTGATCAAGATTGAAGTTGTCTTTTGGTCATCTATACTTTTCTTTTGTTCTTAATTTATCTATATAAGTAATTCTAAAATATAATCAGGAAAAAACACCAATACTGAAGCAATTTTCTTCGCATTTACCGGTTGTAATTTTTTAAATAGTGTATGACATATACTAATTAACTACGCCATGAGTTTAATTTTTTAGGTTTAATGAAAATTAAGTTAATTCAAGATTAATTAAAAAGCCAATGTTTAATAAAATACATTTATAACTCTTTTAGATAGGTAACATTGAACAACACCAAAATCTAGTTTTCATTAGATTTTACAACTAGAAAAAAGGTTACTTTCGTAAATCTTTTTATTAGTTTGTCATAAAAGCTAAAATTTTAATAAATTTTGCAATATTTTGCACACATTTCTTTTTAAACGATATACAATAGTTACAAGAACCCATATTTTTTTACAAAATGAGATAAGTATAGACTCAAGAACCCAACATCTTGACGTAAGAAACTTAACTATCAAATAGATCCTACCTCGTCTTTCTCATGGGACTCGGTTGATTCACAACATTAGCTGAAGGTCGATCCCTGAATCACAAACTTACTAGGTTGTGAAATATTCTGTATTTTCTGAGCCCATTTTGGGATAACGATACCGTATAAAAAGGAATATTTAATAATACGAATTGAATTGTTAATCAAAAATGGTAGATTTTGTGAACGTAGCGAAGAAAAAATTTTGCAAAGTAGAGGCAATAGTTTGTTTTATATTGGGTACTTATATAGGGAATCATAATATTTATTTAAACAATAACGCTATAAACGAATCATAAACATCAAAATATTGTAACTAGGTATCTTTTATAATGATAGCAAATATTGTTTCTTACCATTACTATGATTTTCCATTGCTAATAAAGTTTTTTCTGTAGTAACTATTGCAATAAAAAATCGTTTAATTAAACCATTTAAAATTGCGCTACTAAACTTAAGTCATAACTAAACGTAACAGGACATACGTAGCAAAAAATTAATAATATTTACAAGTTTTAACAAGTTTTGAAGTTCTAAATTTTAAAACTCGACCAAGAAATTAAACACTACAGTTTTTATGACGTTATTAATATGTAACTGTAGTAGGTCTCGTGTTCCTTTTGCGATTGGGGGTAACTAGGTATTCCCCTAGTCCATTGTGTGTAAAAAATTGTGCCAATGCGCGGTATCTATCATACAATTCTAAACTTAGTTTCTGGTCCCATATTTATGCATCAACGCACATAAATATGGGACCGTTTTATGGGGGCGTTTTTCATTACTTTTTATATTTGCAGGTGGTAGAAGGGTGTAAGCCCTGGAGGTCCTCGCGGGGGCATGCCGGTGCGGAAGGGGCTGCTGGCGCCCCAGAACACCTTCCTCGACACCATCGCCACTCGCTTCGATGGCACACGTGAGTTATACCTTATAGTACAGCTAATGAGTTTAAATAATATAGATACGTTTTATGCAATGAACATATGTGTAAGGTTCCACATCAATATAACCCTTATATCGGAGTCTTTTTACTTTTTCCAATAACCAAAGTACCCGTATATGGTTTTAATTTTGTAGTTTGCTATTATATCCTATGGCATTTAAATAAGCTAATTGCACCGAGTTATGTATAAGTGTATGAGTGATTAGAATACATGGAAACCGGATTCTAAATTGCAAGCTCGAGCTTCATGGCTCAGATAGCTTTACGATAATAACAAAGCCGTCATAGATATAGCTAACTCTAAAAGGTTCGCAAGCAAGGAAAGTGCACACACTCACACGTCAGTTTAGAAGTAGTCGGACTACTTTACCGGGTAATGTTCTGCAGGATAATCATATAGTACGTGAAATGGTCCGCAATCAAGATCTCGAGATCTCGAGATAGCGGGATCCCGGTGCACTCAGTGACGGAAATAGTCCCGGACACAGACTTATTGTGCGCGTAGGACCGGATACACGTCTAAAACGATTTGCTACATCGATCGCTTAGGAAGAAATAAAAGTTTTGTTAAAGGTGAAGTCCCACGTAATCCCACGTAGGCGCCATTAAGAAGTTTTTTGAAGCGTGTGATTTTTAGATACCTGAATTTTAGCTGGCAGCTGGTAGGAACTTAATAATTTGTCAATTTTTTTTTAAAATAGACCTAAAGAATTTCCTTTAAACCATTTCCAAAATTGCCCAACTAAATTTTATCTAAAGTATATAAGAGCCAACGGGACACACTCGTTGCAAACATTCTGTTTACCAACAAAGTTAAAAATTATATTTTGCTCAGTTAACTGTAGCAAAATAATTTCTCTTTCATTTATTTATGTTATGTAAATACTTACCTGACCTGCGAGTAATCAGCCGTCTCTTTAGTGTATTTACAAACTATGCATCCCAAAAGCTTTTGCAATTTCCAGCGAAAATGAAGTGAAATTTTATGAAGTGCAGGCTATAATGATTTACTCGCACAAGGTAAGACTGATGTGTGCTCGTAAAGCAGAAAGCGCAGTAGAGAGGACATTTATTAAATTTTCATGCGAACTTTTTTGTAATTTTTTTTTTTTACTTTGTAACATGAGCTTTATGCTCTTTATGCTCGTTTATTTTGGCTGATATTTGATTTATAACGTTAATACTTACAACTTTTTTATTAGAAAAAGATTTGTGTCAAATGTGAAGACAAAACTCTTGGCAAAATGTGGTTGTCACGGACGCCCGGCGTATTTTAAAGATGCAGGGCAGGTAGACAGAGAGACCGACAGCAAATTGGTATTTGACAAGCCAATAACCGTTTTATATTCAACAAAATAAAAGCTACAATCGCTATAACTTTGAAAACATTTACAACGACATGTTTATTCGTCTGAAGTAGAAGTTTTTTTTTTCCAAAGGTAAGCTCTTTGGATAATCAAGTAAAAGAGAAAGATTAACACGCCTAAAACAACAAGCTGAAGCGTTTATTATTCAAGGGATAATGTTGTCTTTTATCTGAAACGTTGTAAAAACGAAATGAAAAAGTAAAAAGTACCCTAATATAGCTTACGATCGTTGAAAAATGAAGATTAACGGCCTTTTGATTACCTCGACTGCCGAAGGTAAGGAATTGTCTGACTACACAAATATAAGGGGATCCAAAGGAAACTCTTTTGCGTATAATACGATGTTATAACTTGAAAATATTATCTTAAAATAAATCTTATAATTGATAAGCACAGTTAAGTCTGTATTACTTGAACCATGTTTTGTCTCTGTCAGTTACGAAAGTTGTAACATGGGATTGGGATTTAAGATTCTTCTTATAGTGTCGTGGCGGACATAAGACGCAAATGAAAATCCAGACTATTCTTCAAGGTTGAGGTTTAATTAGACTTTTGGCGTTATACAATTCAAAATATAGCGAGCGGTATTAACAGGTAACAGTTGAGTTGAATGTGTTTGAATCCATTGATTTGAATCTATATTTGAAAGCTTCTTACGGTTCAACGGTTGTGTGTTTTCGCTTTATATATGATAGGTGACGGATGACGCTGTCATGTGATGACTGTTACGGTCCATGCCGCAACATATAGGTAAAAACTACCTATATTCAAAAATAATAATGTTTTATGAAGGAGTCCCTAGAGTTAAGCTATCTTAAGTATGTAGAGTATCAACCTATAACAGAAATAGAAAGCAGTTATTGTACTTTTGCACTTGTATTATTGGACATAAATAATGGTTTTTTTTTAATAAATTCCTTAATAAATAATTTACCATTAAATGTTAAGAGTCTGAAAAAAAATACAAAAAAAAACTAAGAGTAGGTAAACGATTTTGATTTCTATAATCAAAATTACCTTAAGAAAATCATAATAGAATGATTTATAAGCCGTGAATAAAAAATTCTAACTGAATATTAAACCTTAGCCAACTTTCGATTCTACGACGTAAGCAGATTTCCGTAACAGTGGATTTAGTATTTATTTTGGTAACATTGCCGAATTACAGGCGCCGGCGCATTGACCGAACAGTTCAAATTTAGAACGGATTTCGCGACTGCGCATTATAATGCAATAATGGTTACGATATACGTATAAGTAAAGTTCTTGAGTGCACCTACAACTGTTCGATACTCGTATTGGAGATAAAAAATAAGCTATTATAGCTATTATTTAAAATAAGCTATTATTATTATTATAACAGCCTTTATTGATTCCACTAGTTGAAAAGACTCTCAGTCTTCTTAGTAAGGAGAACGAAGCCGTAATCCACTACGCCGGCTTAGTATAGTAGATTTATTAATATAAGGGAATCAGAGAATAAAAAGCTGTTTAATATACTAACTTGGTGTATTAAAAAAATATGTTTTTAAGATATAAAGCCTATTTGCTCTCTAAATAAAAACCAGCGAGAACCTTATGGCTCATTTTATTTTCTTGTAGAAAATATGTACAGTATAAAAGATAGGACTTTGTTCGTCACAAATGAAATGATAAGGATACATATGACAACAAAAAGGCTACGGATAAGATTTTCTCAGAAATAAGAAACTATTTCTCTCATTACAAGATGTGCTGAGTCTAAGTCGATATTGAATTCTCATTTTTTCAATGAAATAAAACTAAATTGCATTATTTCCAGAGGACATGAGACAATGTATATTTATATGAAACGGTATTTTACATTACCGTTACTATTGCATTTTACTACAAAACTTTGTAGGGTAGTAGGTAAGTCCTACCACAAGTTAACGTTTCTAGAATTTTTTAGTTATACCGAATTCTTGATATATTATAGATTCTTTTGCGTTTTTCTGTATTTCAAATATTAAAGGATACATCGCGATTATGTTGCAATATGTAGTTCAAAGATCGCTTGTATAGCCTCGTAAATATTTCAGTATTCAAAGCGGCTTACAATGTTAGCTGCTCAATATCACGTAATGGAGGCCAGCAGCTAGACAATCATGTTCTCCGTTTAGAGAACATGACGTCATGAAACTGCATCAACGCGCCATGAAATGATCAAAGAGAATCCCGTCGTGAGAAGTCCAAGTCCCGTAGTCCAAGTTAGAACAGCTATTTTTAACCCTGTGGTTTGAATAGAATTGTGTGTAAGAAACTAAAAGATTGCCAGCCACGGGAATGAAAACACTATTAACCCCTGAACTCGCAGCCAGCTCGAGCGCTAGCTGTAATGAAACTGCATTATATTATACCTAGCTTTGACTCTGACGTCGAATCTGCAACTTGCTTTTAAACATCTCGCTATAAAATAGGGTCGGCGAGGCTTGAATTATGGAATTGCGTCGGTTACTGCATAAATGTATTTTAATTAAGGTAACCTTTTACTGAAACGTCCCTGAAGACTGCGTTTTAAAGTGATTGCTTTGTTTTGATGCAGCTTCAAAGGTCGGTTATGGTTTATAAAAAGAGATGGTAAACTTCTAGCTGGAATGAAAAAGCTGAATGTTATTCTATACGTTATTTTGCATACCGGTACAGATGAGTGATTTTGACACAAGAAACCGCCCCCGCCCCCGGGGTGACAAGGTGGGCCGCCCCCGCCATCAATCTCTGCTTTTTGCCACAAGTTTTGGGTCAACCTGGAAACCCCAAACGCCTGATCATTTTGTTCAGCCTTTTTGGCAATAGTTTAGTATTATTTTCAGGGACATTAATCTTCCAAGGTAGTTTTCGAGGGAAAGAATTTTGTTTTTTCTAAAGAAGTTGCGTGACCCAGTAAGTTTGATATTGGAAATAGCTTTATTATTAGAAACAGATACCCAGCATTGTGAAATATAAGGATTTATAGTTTAGGATCCATCGTCTTCCAGATGTTATTTATTTAGGATTACAGAATGTGATGTAGAGAGCAGTATAGTATTATTAGAATTAAATTCCAATTTTTTTACATATAAATTATCTACTTGTCACAGCTAGCTGAGAATGTGGTCAGGGAGTGATATTGATACATTTAGCTACTCAGGAAATATGCTTAAAAGGCTACTAAGTTCTAGCTAGAAAAATTACCTTTTACTCATTATTTCTTTATACAATGGTGGAAAATCAGCTTACAAAGACCAACATATACAGGGTGATTGGTAGTGCGATACATTCCTTCTAAGGGGTTAAAGTAGAGCTTATTTGCAGTCGATTAAGTAATATCATACCATGTCCGAAAATTTTTAATTTCTGACATAAGCAACATTTCAGTTTTTTTTATTAAAAAAACCCAGTTTCGAAGTTCAAAAGAATTATTTTAGTGAAAAATTTAAAATTAAGTTTAATGTTGTTTTTTAGTAGCTTAATAACTAAAATGATATTGTAGATTTGCAAATAAGTTCTAGTTAAACCCCTTAGAAGGAATGTATCGCGTTACAAATCACCATGTATATGCGACATAATTATTCTGAAAATCTTAATGAACAATGTTACAAACGAAGAAAACTCAAAACTATAATTAAAACCCCGAAATTAATTAAAACGAGATTGTATACAAATCTCGGGTTTGCAAAAACGAATACACTGAAATATTCTGAAACAAATCTCCAAGAATGATGAAAAGTTTTCAACATATAAATTCATACAATAAATGAAACAAAATGTTGTATCAACTCGGTGCTTTTCAGTGTTAACACTAAACGTGTCGCGACATCATAAAATGAAATTCAAAGCATAATACGTCTCAGGGAGATAAAAGGGCAGCTTACACAATGCAACTTCGCTCGAGGTTACAGCTTAGTCCAATGGTAGTACCTCTAATCTACTTTTCCGTGTCAGTTTGCAGTACTTGTTATAATAATATGTATTATTTACACAATATAAAGCAAGTAAAATGTATTTAATTATATTTTTAAAGTCTATAATTTCAAGATTTTGTGATCAATTTGCCAATACTGAGACTCTGTAAATCTTGGTCAGGTCACCAGAATATTTAACTCTTATATTCAGACTAAAACTCAATACATTTTTTAATTGATTTGTTACTGTAACTTTACACAACTGTAGTATCAACAATATGTTCTTGTATATTATCCAGGTTATTTCAACAATATCAGACCTTATAACTCTCGAAATACAAAGTTATGCGAAATAAGAAGCGCAATATTATTCGCTTGCTAGTTTCATACCCTTGGTAGTATGAATAAGTTTTTAGATTAACACGGGTATTGTTTATGTTGCGGGAGGCTTTGCAATCAAAACTTTGTCACGACGCTTGCATGAGACTAAGTTAGGTCTATTCCACTGTGATCACCTGGGTGACCATAGGCTACTGAATGGTGTCCTTTGACTATAAATAGATGTTTTATGACGCGGATTCGTATTTATACATTTGTAGTTTTGTTTTACGAAAATTGACTTAATTTTTTGTATAAACATAGTTAGAAATGCAATTGTATTTATTTTTGTTTTAATTAAGGCAATTCCTTAAATGAGTTTCATACAACCGTAGGAGATTTTTCTATCATGCTTATTAAAATTGTCGAAAATTACAAATGTTTGAAAATAAATTAATCAATGTTTAATTATTAAGGAATGTATGGAGTGGAGACATTATATATACTTGAAGTAAACTTTCATTCACAATTATAAAACAAAAACAATTGGATTATGTATGAAACTGTCATTTTTGTCAAGCTTGCAATTTGACAGTTTTTATTCTATTCACTCGCTATCGCTAATATCACTTGCCACTTGACTTGGGGGGCAGGTTATTTTAAACAGTGAGACATTATTATGCCTGTATTTTTGTAACGAGTTTGCTCTGGACTTTACGGTTAAGATTACATGATATTGTTTCTAGGTCCTAACCATAAAAATCACGACCTCTACAACCTGATACTGATAGCTAATAATCCAAAGTGTTAATAGGTGTATCCTAGGAAGGTAACACAGAAAACCCATTACACTATTATTAGAAACAAAGGAAATAATCTGCTGAATAAGGTCCCGCTCGTTCCTCAGGGACTTGGTAAATCGTAGAGCGCTTATACAAACATCGCCGGTTGGTTAATGAATCCCTGGTACCTACAGACAGATCCTCTATAATTGAAGGTATTATTGACATATTTGAACTAATATTTGAACTAAATTTGAGTAATTACAGTAGTTTTGTTTCGAACATTAGTCTCTATGTAAGAAAACTTAGATTTTTTTTCTAGATTCATCTATTAAAAGAACGGCTTCTTCACCATCTTTTATTGGTGATATTGGATGAAAGTTTTTATATTTTTCACAAATAATGAGGTACTTAAAACTCTTTCGAATACCGGAACAGCTTGCTTGCATTGGCAAATTGAAATAGATCCGATCGACTCGATCTAGACTTTTGAGTTTTGCAACTTATCAAGTTTGCTAGAATTTCAGCATAAAGCAGACTAGTGAATCCAATATATCCGATGGCTAGATAGAAATTTTGCATTCAGCATTTTCTAAGTCTTAACTTTAATCACTTTTTTAATTTATTAAGGCCATCAAGCTGTGTTAGTCAAGAGATTTATTATTATTATCTACGATAAGAAATATTTATAAGTTGAGATATTCCATTTGAACAAACTTCCTCCTCTAAAATTAGATGGCATTTCTGCTTTATATTTGCAAAAAAAAACAAATCTTATTAAAGTCCCGTGCGTAGGTAGATGGGGATAACTTATGTAATATGAATCAGTCGATCACAAGAAACCCAAATAAGTTTTTTTTCTGCAGGGTCGGGTCTCCACTTCCTTACTTGATGTGAATCAACCTTTATTTTTCCAAGGATAGGTGAATAGAATGAATGGAGGATACGAGGACAATGCAAACATGCAAAATGGAGAAGTGCTGAATGAATATGTCTGCAAATTTCGCGGTGAATATAAAAAAGGTTGTGAATCTAGGTTGAGCGGAGTATGAATGCATAAAAGTTTGGTTCACTCACGGCAAAGTATGTAAATATGAGTATCTAGTTGCAAGTAGTAGTATTCAAACTTGTCTCTGTTTGACTGTTTTTTAAGAAGTTTTGTATTCTGTTCAGAATTATACTAATTAACGGTCTGAACTTTTCGAAAGTTTTATACATGTTAGTTGCATCTACGTCGAGAACTTGCATCTACGTATCACAAATTGTGCAAGTCTAGTAAGTACTTTTAATTTAATGACAGAACTATATTAGTTGTAAATTTACCTGAACACACTAAAGTGCCGAACACCCCCACAAGTTAATCCTACCTTAATTTTAACCGCAAGTTATACGACTTTCCTGCTACAACTCTGTAATAAAATACAAAGGTTCATTTAACACCTGAAACGGTACCTCAAAGTAGTAATTGCTTTCGTTATTTATGTTGTTATAACGGAAACTTAAATCCTAAGCAAATCCCATGTTACATCACAGAAATTACACAACAAAGTAAAGCAAACCCATAATCTCTCTTCCCTTTACTGTCATTTACCATTTAGTTATAGACTGTTAAACAGACACATCAAAGGCTAAGCCGATTTCAGATATCGAAACTTAACCTTAATAACTTCTGAGCCAACATTAAACAGATATTGACAAACAATTTAAGGGGAATACAGCTTTAGATATTTACCTACCTCAATCTTAATGAATAATGGACGTAATTAGCAGCTAGCAACGTATTTGGTTAATTTATTAAATTACTCCCCACGAAGCAATATTGCATCCCATGAAACAATTTCTATTGAAGAATCCGTAATTTGTGATTAAAATTGACAATGAAATTAATTCTTAGAATAAGGCGAAGGATTTTTTCACGAACTCACTTGACGATAACACGGGGATTTTTGACATCTTGTCGAGGGATTTGTCAAAAATTTAAGATAAAGAGAAAAGAGGCAATAAATTATTCCTACAAATAAGATGGATTACTTTAAGTAACTCATTTTACTTATTATTTTATATTTTATTGATATTTTTTAAATATTCGACCCGTGTACACCCTGTATTTGATTATATATTTGTCTCCATCCGAAAGTCTATTAATCTCCATTACCGAGGTCGAATTTGTCATGTTTCAAAATAGTTTGATTTTTATTTTATTAGATGTCAGATGAATAGCGTGATCGTTTGCTATCCTTTGCTTTCAAATAACTTAAACAATGGCTTATCAATTTAGGTCCACGTATATTTAGAAACAATATGATAAAAAAAATAGATAAAAAAACAACGAACAAAAATTTTTTTTATACAGGTTTGTTCATTAGAGACTTGCAACTCGAAGCGTACAAGTAAAAACTAAACACAATTGACCAATATCAAATATTCTTATATTGTTATTTTTGAATTTCATGTTTTTCTTACTTAAAAGCTTAACAAATTAATATCTTACAACATTTTATAACAATTAAACTCATTGGTTTACAAAAAAAAATGACAGGCTTTTCCTTTCTGGTCGAAGTCCTCTGAATACTTACATATTGGTATACCTGTTGTCTTACACATTGGTATACCTGTTGTTATGTTGTTCCAGACAGCAACTTCGTGCTGGGCAATGCGCAGGTGCAGTCGACGACGCTCAAGTACCCCATCGTGTACTGCTCCGACGGCTTCTGCGAGCTGACCGGCTGGGCGCGCGCGCACATCATGCAAAAAGGTGACATTCGGTTTATTAATTACTTGTGGCCGCCCACGCTTCGCAATGGTGTAACTTTGTGCGACTTGTTCCCGAAACATTGAATTTTGGCTAACTTAAAAAAAATGCGGAATGTTCTTTATTTACAAATTTAAATGATAAAAATATTAAAGGATGGTGAAAACCGCATTAAAATTCCTCAACTGGTTTAGGAGAAGATTAGCGACTTGGATTTATAATGACTAGTGGCCGCCCGCGACTCAGTTCGCGTGGAAGTTGGTTTCCTGTAGGAAAGATATGTTTTCTCGCGGTAAAAAGTACCCTATGTGTTATTCTGATGTGTAACCTATATTACTGCAAAGTTTCATCCAAATCCGTCCAGTAGTTTTTATGTGAAAGAGTAACAAACATCCATCCAACTTTCACATTTATAATATTAGTAGGATTATACCATCCGCATATCATACCAAAAGGTAAAATTTCTTGTAATAACTTTTCGGACACAAAAAAGTCGGACACCTTTACCAAATTGTGGTTTTTCAATTTTATTATTATTTTTTAACAAAGTTTTTTTTTACACAACTTTACTAAATACAAATTTGAAAACAATGCTATAATTAAGGTCTATAACTAAGGTATTGAAATAAAAAAAAATGGTTATAAGCCAAGTAGTGATCTCAACACATCACTTACATAGCGAATGTATTTCGCAATAACCTGCTTGCAAAATAGCTTTTTATTAAACTCCCTCGGGTTTATAGTAGGAACATAGTTTCAACAAAGCTTTAATAGTAATTTGTGTTTCTGCCATATTAAGCTTACACTGACTTACAAATGACTGTATAAAAGTCTACGGGGAATTATTTTGATAATGATAAGGGTGAGAAGTTTACTGTTTAGAAACGAGCTAAATAGAAATGTATAATTAGTTAAAACAATTCAATTCTTTTTTTATATACTTTCTTTTGCATGTTGGTAAAATAAATTTTGACCCCCTAAAGTTAATTTATGAATAAGACCTTTTGAAACATTTTAATCACTTACAGCTACTTAATTTACACAAGAAATAAGTGAGACATGTATCCTGTCTAACTATGTTTAAGTAGAAGTACGTATTCTGTACATGAAATCATTAAAATTTACTTTTCGATTTTTAGTAAGTAAACTCAAAAATCAAGAAGAATGTTACTAATGTGCTGATTGTACGACCTCTGTGCTGCAGCGGTATATATACCGGACTGCTAAGCGGATGGTTCCGGGATCGATCCCCGGGTCGGGCCAATTTCGTAAAAATGGTTTTTCGAAATTGGCTCGTGTCTGAATGTAACTGGTTCTCCCCTAGTCCATTATGTGGTACCTATAGTTCAAGCTTTGCTTAGTTTAGGGCCACACAGTTGGTGTGTCAGTCTGGAGATTTATTTAATTTAATTTAATGTATATCGATTTGTTTACCAATAAGGATGTGCGTGCAAGTTCCTCCACGGCCCGGACACGAAGGACGAGCACAGGAAGGAAATAGACGCGGCCCTCGACTCCAAGAACGAACTCAAACTAGAAGTTATATTTTATAAGAAAAATGGTAAGTTTTAGCTTTTACTTTAAAGTCTAAGTGAGAAAGTGTCTTATCTGTTAACTGCGTTCGCGTAGTTAACAGATAAGACACGTTCTGCGGATCGCGTAGTTCTTAGAAGTAACACACAAATAATTTAATTATAAAATATTTCTTTACTGGTTTGATCACATAATCCCCTTAACATTCTTGTATCAAGATACGCCATTTAAATAAAGGATAAAAGAAAGATAGAAATCCCATTGGAAATCGTAAACGATATGACAAGGGACAGCTGACCCTTATCTCGCTGAAATCCCTTGAATAAGATGTTTTCGTCACGATTGTATCAAAGGCAGTTAAAATGGGCGAATGTCAGCTCAGCGTTAAAAAAATGGATTCCTATAACTTAAACAAATAGCATTATAACTAGCATACCTAAGATAAGAAAAAATATTAAAAACTTTGTAGTTACTAATTACATTGATAATTTATTACAAATAACCCTGCTGAAAACAGATTAATATTAACATTTTAAGAGGAATATTGAGTTTGTTCCATTGGAATTGGAGGTCGAACATTTAAAAGTCCAATTAAAAATTGATAAAACCTATCTAAAAATCCTTTTCTGACAATTACTCAAAATTGGGAAAACTGGTTAATGGTCGGAGATAATCTTTTAAGGCGATGAGATAAAAAAGCGGGGTTTTATTCTATTGCTCTTTGTTTTATGAATAAAATGTGAATAGCAATTGTAATATTCGTTAAACGTTGTACATTTGTCTTGTTTTAGAGTAATAAATCATCGCGATAGAATCTATCAAAAGTTATTCGTCAAATTTTATCCCACTGAAAAATCGTAATAAATCTGAAAGTTTTTTTATAGACGGCATCAATAAACTAAATGGATTTTTTGTCTAACGTCCAGCGTATTTCAACTGTGACAGTGGAAAAAATCTATAGTTATTCATTAACAAGGCGTCTTTTGTCAGGCGACCGTTAACCGACCCGAATGTGCGGTTTACGAGTTCATTCGATAAAATTAAACTTTTACAAGCACCCAGATGGTAGTTGTCAGTTGTTTTATTGCGGTGTGTACTTGAGTACGAGTATTATTGGTAATGCTAAGTGCGGCTCAAAATATCTTCTGTATGTTGTCATATCATTGTAACATTAAGCGCTCATTATGAGGCTAGTCAGTTTGTTGTTCTGAAACAGAATACTTAACATCCCCAGTGGCATAAAGTGACGCCTAACACCTATGTAACCGTAGTTATCTATATTATGAGAGTCCTTTGTCAGATAGCGGTTGAAAATATTCGAGTTACAATTTGCGACTATCTGTATTAGGTTTGGGGATAAAGGAAGGAATGACCCAATAAAATTAAGTCGTGAGCTTTTAAATTGCAAATTTATTACGTCTTTTTGACTAATCGAGGCAAAATTCCTTTTGTAATTAATTGGAATATAATCTAACGAATTATAAGCTAGACGACATTTAATGTTTTATTTTCACAACGTGTTAAGTATTAGATACATCGCAAAGCTTGGTACTAAATAAAACCTGACTTTGCTAATCTTTTAAAAAGAAACAGCTCTTAATATGAAAGCAAATAATTGAATAATGTTATTACAACGTCATTCTCACCTGCGTTTTGGTTGCAGAGGTCCCCTTTTGGTGTTTGCTCGACATCGTCCCAATTAAAAACGAGAAGCGCGAAGTGGTCCTGTTCCTTGCCTCGTTCAAGGACATCACCAACACCAAGATGGCCGCCATGAACACTAACGAGGACTTCGACAGCGGTGAGTACTTATAAGGGACGACACTCGACACGCTCCCAAAATGTCGAATTACTTTGTATCGGCGTGCCAGCCCGGCCTAATGAGATTACCTATAATAACCGAAACAAAACATAAGTGCACTTCATCCCGCCAAAAAGACAGCACTTTCTTTAACTAAAACATTTAATCTGCATAAAAATCTAACCATTGAAAGTGACGCTTAGCTCGAAGTAGCATTAAAGGAAAAGAATTTTCTCAAACTTTGATCGTAAAATTGAACGGGAAGCTTAGACAACGACGTTTCAGAACGAACGTCACTCGCTCGGAGTTAATTCATCCTTTATTTGCGCGTTCTACTTATTTTACTGGAGTTCCGAAACTAACAATGTTAATATCTTATCAAAGATATTTCTATAAATTAATTAGGAAGTTTCCAAAGTTGTGTAACGACTTGCTTTATAAACTTCTAACTGTAACTATCGTGTTTCAAATTCGTCTCTGTGACGTTGTGCTCGATGATTCTCTTTTGTCTTATTTTAAACATCAAAGTCTCAAAAGTTAACGAAGTCGAAACTTTTCGTCTATTTATTATATTTAATCTGTTTTTACTATTGGTCAATATAAATAGTTAGGTTAGATTAACCAATTAATAGTAAACAGTGAAACCCATCCTAGCGTTACTTAACTGACCCTTTAGACGATTGATTGAATATACATATATTAATTAAGTGATAGAGGATGGTAATAATCTATTCTGTTAGACTTCTACCCAGTAGGTTCCGTAGACGGCCATGTCGACTTGCGAGTACAACACGGTAACATTTAAGACTGCGGTCACTGTGCCAATGAGCGATTTTTCATACAAATCTAATATTTTCTTTGTTAATTGGATTATAAGACACGCTCAGTGTGACTGTGGTCGCAGTTTTTGTTGTTTGTTTATAGACGTTTCATTTCATCGTCGTGTAGATAATATTTATTGTAATTATTGTTGTGTATTTAGTTCTTATATCTTTGTAGGTAGTTATCAAGTATAAATGTCAGTCTTTATCACTATTAATGTTAATGTATATCTTAGATACAACCTTATAATGACATAGAAAATACAACTCTAAATTCAACGTGTGCCATTAACAACAAAGTGCCTTTCACAAACAATAATTTTATTTTATTAGTAAAATATCTTTATTGATAACTTTTTTAAAATTTAACACTTTTTTCCTATTGGATTTCATAAACCTTTTAGATTGGGATGTTACCCAAATGAACTACATTTAAACACAGGCCAAGTTTCTCTATTTCATTTAATATATTGGGGTTCACTGGTTTAAGGGTTTTATATAAAGCCTCTTGGTACCATTTAATAGTTTATCTATATTCCGGCGACTTGATTATCCTTACCGGATAGGTAAGCCAATTGCCAAGATAGGTAGCTCGAATCATCGTAATTAATATTCTTAAGATAGGCAAATTGCTAGTGGTGATTATTAAGGCTTCTCAAATGGATCAAAAAACACTATTCCACTATTAATTGGGTAGCATCTTGTTGAACTGGAGCTAATAATATCAATAGAAGCAACCTACACTGAGCCTTAGTGTTTAGCTGACGCTTTATTTTCGGATTGATATAACAAATAAAACATGGCAAATATTTGTGCTACTACGGAACAATAAACGAGACTACTTAGATTGGGATAGTGCTGATCTATATCAATAGATTCCTTATTGTGCAATACACAGACTTTGAAAACCTCAGTTTCTCCTTAAGTACAGTATGTGAAAATAACTTAGTTAATAAAATATTAATCTAATCAAATAAAAAGTCAGTAAAAAAGGGTAAACCTTTGAAGATTCATACTCGTATTACAGCTCCAGATTTCCTTTTTCTTTCCTTAAAACTTTACGTCACTTCTAAACAAAACAGAGTATAGTCCAGCAATACTCAGATGAAGCCCTATCTCTCGAAGTCCGGTGTAGTTTTCACGCGGCCGCCGCAACGTAATTTCATTTGCTAATGAACTGCACTCGGCCGAAGAAGGCTCTGTTTCAAACGATTCATTTATCTCAATGCACTCGGCATGCTGATTAAAAGTGCAGAAATAACTTGGTTTGACCATAATTTTGTTAATGTAAAGATGAAAAGTGTATCTTGATATAAATAGGTATGTAGGTTCTACTTAAATTAGTAGGACAAGTTGTGATTGCAAAACGTCCTGTTTTTAAATTTAATAGAACCTAAATAAACAAAAAGTTTAAGCCCTTCGATTAAATAGTCGTGCCAGTTTTAAAAAACTGATGAGTTTTATATCTGCTCCGCCGTACGATATAAAAACTTTCAAAAATAGGGCAACGCGAGTATGTAAATTCACACTTTAATAAAAGCCAACAATACAATGTAAGGAAGATAAACCTCGTCGTTTGAATTCATAGCTCGTTCGTGAAAAAATGATTTTCACAAGTTAGATTTTTTTGAATTTCGATTGAATACCGAATTTTCTGAGAATGATAGCACTGCCTGTAATAAACATTTACGTAATATTATTGGATTTTAATTATAAGTTTTTGATTAAGCATTCCAGTAGTGATGCCAATGGTCTTATTCTGATTCTATTTCTAATTAGAAAATATAATAACAATATAAAATTATATGAATATTTATATAGTTTCTGCTGTAATTCTTATTTATGTATTTTGCATTTCAATTAAAATAAATACTAAAATCTTATTACATTTTCTGACTTCGAGCTGGAAAAATAATAATTAGGTAATTACAATTCAATTAAACAAACGTAGTCTTATTTTTAATGTAGTTTTGATCTATTTACTCACCTTCTTAATAATTTTATTCATTCAATAAATTTATCAATAATATAATTTAAGTAACGTTTTGTTTTATCGTATCACATCACAGCCGTATTTTTTTTTAAGTATAGTTTTTTGTCTATTTTTTTCAGTTGCTTACTCGATGGCCTACGCTATACGAATAGCCGGTGATGTAGTCTTTGTTTAAGAATGCGTCTGCGCATGGCTCTGTTTTACCCATTTCGCGAAAATCATGCATTTTCCACCAATGTCCGAATTTCCAAAAACCCATTGTTTGTGTGACCATGTTTTTTTATTACCACCACAATTATAACTTGAAATAAAACAGTCATTTATAATTTATTTAAAAACATTGAAATATATAATTATTTTATTTTATAGAAGCGTTAATAATTTCATCTCGTTAGTTAAAACACGATTATTTCTGCATACGCAGTTAATACAAGAACGTCACTAAAACGAGAAAATAATTGCCAATTAACGAAGTACATTATAGGCTTCATGAAAAGGCTTGCAAAATGTTTGTAACTATTTCTACTGTATTTGAAAAGACTCGCTGGGATAAAGGTTGAAGAAGCTTATCCATTAGGCACTTAGGAGTTTACTATATCTGTGTGTTCGGGGCTGACAAAACATTTTGGTTGAGCTTAATGACGGTAAAGAACTTTGAGATTCAGTTAACGAATTTCCTTTTGTACGCGAAACGAGCTGATGGCCACATTGTTACAAACATTTAGTTAGAACCTCTATTATGTCCCTCATTACGTATGCGACATCGTCTTCTCCCATTACAATACCACGGTAAGCGCGCAACAAGGTTGTGCATATAACCTTTGTTATGCTAATACCCGTCCCAACGACTTTCTTCTTTAATGTTAGTAGGTTTATTTACTTACAGGTTGCATGACATTAGCACTTTTATCTTTTTTCAATTTTGCACCACCGATACCCTACCTACCTACACTTCACATTACCATTCAATGAAAGCTCTATAAGCAAACAATGCAGTCATTGAGAGTTAGACATTTGGACGGCGCTCGAGCCCGACACCACACAAGATACTGTTCAGTAGTGTGTCATGCGACCTGTTAGGTGTGTAACTCCGTGGTTTGTGGTGCAGGAGCCGCGGTGCGGCCTTCAGCTGGCGTGGTCACTCTAGCGTTATCTCCATTTGTACCCGCAGCGGCACTCTTGGGGGCTCGCTTCCGCGCTGAATCTAGTTGCCTACTTCCAGACCCGAATGGCAATCTTGACCCAGAAGCGCCGTCGCCCGCCAACATGGGCCGGCGGCGGTCTAGGGCAGTATTATACCAGCTTTCAGGCCATTACAAACCGGACAAGATGAAGACAAAACTGAAACTCAACAATGTTAGTAAGGTAATTCTAATTCTCTAATTAACCCAACTAAATTTTCACGAGATGATCAGCTCTACGGGGAATTAAATTGCGGTCGTAAGTTTAACGATCTATTACGATAGTTTGAGAGAAGTAAATTTGAATTAGCTCCAATGAATAATATCACTAACCAGACATCTTGTGTTATGAATATGAATATCTTCTGCTTAATTGATTGAGAGTAATTGCTTTGTGTGTGTCTAAGCAAGAGACTTTGAGAAACTGCATGTATCGAATACAATCCATAAACACTGAGTTTTCTTCATCCCTTTTAACTGTTTTCATTATACTTACACTTTAAATAAACCATGTTTTACCGAATATTTTAATCTTTAGAACCTGCTCCATTCGTCTGACCCACCGCTGCCCGAGTACAAAACCTCAGCCATAAAGAAGTCTAGATTCATAATATCGCACTACGGGGTGTTCAAAACGTTCTGGGACTGGCTGATCCTGATTGGGACGTTCTACGTGGCAGTGGTGGTTCCTTACAACGCCAGCTTCGTAGACGAGGGGCAGAGGATCAGCGTCAACAGTGACGTGGTGGTAGAAGCTTTATTTATTGTAGGTAAGTATTGAATTTACCTTTTGTTTTTTTTTTATCTTGGTAAAACAAAAGAATTCCTAAGAAAAAGTGCAAAAAAAACAGAGACAAATGAAGATATTTGAGTAGCAAATTAAAGTTACTATTAAAATGGTTTTTTTATGCAATACCAGTAGGAAATTGTATGACGAAATAGTGTAGTCATTTTACACACAGACGATGGAAATTTTCGTCACACACACAGACTCTAAAGCTACCAACAAGTTTCTACCTCAATTCTAAACATATATTGACACATATATAAATTCAACCGTATCATCGTACCCTTTTGTAGAACCATTATAACAGAATAACTTTTATTGTTTGAACTTAAGATGGAATCAGCAGAAACTTGGCTAAGAATTCGCTGAAGCAAGTTGTGGTCAATTAAATAACCGTTGGAAGTTTGTTTGGCAGGTCGAGGGTTCAGCTAAATTGTTCTGTTTTCTTTAATCAAACTTCCAAAATTATAAATAGTTCTCCAACACGAGGCTGAAAATTCGTGGAATATTTGAAAAAATATTTTGATAAAAATTTGATCAGGATTTTTTTTATTTGCAATGTTATTTTGTAAGTTATACCTAAAGTTTAAAAAAAATCATAGATTACTTATCTGTGTAGAGGTAAACAGTGGCCGTCTATTATCTGAGATGCATATTCGTATTGAGATTGTAGAATGATAACTAGGTCATTAAAAATGCTTAAAATACACATTGCCAATAACTCACACATGTTTTAATGTTGCAGATATAGTGCTTAATTTCCGTACGACGTTTGTCAGTAAGAAGGGGGAGGTGGTGTCCGATTCTAAGCCAATTGCTCTTAATTACATCCGGAGTTGGTTCATTGTGGACCTGCTGGCAGCTATTCCTTTTGACCTACTTTACGCGTCAGATGTATACAGTAGAACGGTAAGCCCCATGCCTACTCTACCTCCCAAAAACAGGGTTCTCGGATTTAAAGCGATAAAGCGTCTGGGTTTATTGTTCTGGTTGCTTGTACTTGACTTAGCTTGTTGTAAGGAAGGTTAATAAGTGTTAACATGTATTCAGTTTGCATTAGTCTTCATTTTATTATCTAAAAGTAATCAATAATATAAGAAAACAAAAAATATCAACGCAGGATCAGATGAACACTGTATTTGTATTGCAAAACAGAAAAAATATTCAAACATTGTTCAAGCGACGAGATATTTCTAAATCTGGCAGCCCTGTAACCGGAGTGGTACGCTCCCGTTACCACCCAAAGCTAACTTCATTAGACTTGTTAATAAAATTTTCGTGAGCGCTCGTGTGTGTGCAAAGACATCTCGGCGGTAAACTATTTCGTTATCTGCAGTACCTACATAAATTTACACAGCCCTATTTTGTGCCTGTTGTAGCAACACCAAACATATCACAGAAACTAAATCGATAACCATAAAATCGAGTGCTGATAAAAGTTAAAAGCTTTCCCTTCCAGGTATATTCTTAAGTACGTTTTACGCAAATTAACCTTAAATTGAACACGACATTCATTAAATATTTTAACTAAAATCACTTGGCATTAAGGTCGCGATTGTGAGCGATATTTCGCAGAAGTGATCGAAGATTGATAAATGAGTTGTCTAATTGAAATCTCTTTGGAAAGGTATATCTGCGAGATTTGTGTAATTAAAGCTTCCTCAGGAATTGAATTGGCTAATTCTAAGGATACTGCTTTGAAATGGCGTGGAGAATAAGTAGAGATAAATATTCGGTTGTAATGTTCCTATTGACTCTTATCAACACTAACAAATATCAAAACAATAATGTACAGAACTTGATATCTGAATTTTTAATTAACTAAAAGACCTTAGTAGTAGTAACAGTTCTTATAAATCTATTTTATTTGTAGGACTCAACGCATAGCAATGTTCATCTAGTGAAACTAACGCGTCTGCTACGTCTGGCGCGATTATTGCAGAAAATGGATCGATATTCACAATACTCTGCACTCATCCTGACTTTACTCATGCTATCCTTCACGCTGGTAGCTCACTGGCTCGCCTGCATTTGGTACATAATAGCAGAAAAGGAGAGACAGCACCATAAAAACGAGAGCTGGGACTTGGGTAAGCTAATAATTTAAAACCATCTTACTGATTCGTTTCTGTAAAAGAAACCACTTTTTACTTGATGGAACTCGCAAACTTTACGATTTGAATTAAGAAATGGAAATGAGCTTTTGTTTATGTTTTTGTAAATTATTATCCGTCTTTATTTCTACTGGAAATAGAATTTTAATTGTATGAAAGCCAATTTAAAGAATTTGCTTTATACTGGTTTCGTTGTCAGTATTTTTTAATACAGAGTCTTTAATACTCTCTTGTTTATTCCAAAAATGATTGACTGTTCCAACTCGGGTGTACCGACGAAAGATACGGTTTAATCTCGGCAATTTTTCACGGAAATCGGGGAAGTTGCTCCTGAATTCATTACCATTTGTATTGCAGTAATCACGACGCTTGATGAAATGCGAAGGTACTTCGCTGCAAACTTTGTTTGTTTTTTTTACCCACCTCCACAGCCGTAGTCAAATTGGAAAAGTTCAGTAACTTTCTCATGTTGAGATTTATTGGAAAACTGTTTTTTTAAAGCAACTGTTTTTATATCAGGGAATTAAGACTAGTTTTGGAAAACAGATTTTTTAAAAGCAACAGTTTCATAACAAAGAATAAGGTTTTGTTAAAAAAAAATGGTCCTTAGAGTAACAGAGTAAGAGCAAGTATTATTATATTCCACCGTATTAATTTCCTGTCAAGTAGCTGTTAGCAATGCCGCTGGCATTTCAACAAAGGCATTCGGAAATGTTTTTGATAATTAATTCTTGAACGAAGAATAGTTGGAATTTTGGATTAATAATTAACTATACAATTAAGTTCAAGTTCCTTACAAATATTGCAACAAAATTTTCAAGGACTGCGTATTTTATTATTGCTAAGTACCACTTTGAACTTTATAGCAAGATATAATTGTTAGCAAGCCATTGCCACTTAAATTACCTTTACATCAACAACAAAGGTAAGCAAGTTTTATTTTTATTGGCAGGCAAAAAGTTTCATTTTGCGTTCACCTATTTTATCGTGGTAATACAAAAAATCCTTTATCAGAACAACGTATTAAATCAAGAAACTCCTTAAGTATTTTTCCCAAATAACAGAAGAGCGCTTCAAAATCTCTGAGCCTTATTTGCTTTAATTGGTTTATAAAATATATTGAGTGCTTTTCACAAGACTTGGGTAAACAGTTTTCTCAGCGAAATTTCTCATTTTAAGATTTGTTTTTCTTTTGTAACTTAATGGTTGCCCGATTTCCCTAATTAATTTAATGGTTATTTATGGGATTCGGTGAGCCCAAAGGTTTACCGTGCTTTATTATTATTTAACCTTATTCTTCTTTAAATTTACTGTTGCCGTTTGCAAAGTGACGTAGATTTTCAAATTAATTTATTTCTGTTTTATGGCTCATTACACTTGATTTTCGGTATTTGTATTGAAATGAACAACACTTAATAGGCTTGAATTGAATATTAAATCAAACCAAGCTAATATTTGGGGAAATATGTTGGCTTTGGTAATTTACCTATTAATATTAATGTTCTAAATGTAGAATCATAGAGTTAGAATAATATGGACTTATTTATATATTATCGGACACAACAGATTGTTGCCAAAATGTAATTTCATAATTATCATCCTATTTGACTTGATAAGCTGACCTCAGCATAGTAGTTTATTTAGTCAACGCGCGAAAACATAATCTTAATCTAATAATATCTATTAGTTTTAATTAAATAATATGACATACAGATTTAAACCACCTTTATTACTTTGCTATCATTCTGCTCACAGCTTTGCAAACGGTTTCAAACACTTCATTCGATTTTTGAATGACTTTATACATAATACCATTAGAGTTATATTTCAAACCTGCTTTGAAATCTAGGCTATTCCGCGACTTCACGGTCTTAAGAAGCTGTGAACTGTAAACAGCAATATCGTGAAGAAAGTCCCAGGACTGAATTCAATATTTCTTGTATAAAATGCGTTATTATGACTTTAATCAGATATGCGAATGGATCAGACTTTTAATGCATATTTAAAAAAAAAACACGTATTTAATTTAGAAGTTCGGTGTTTGTAAAACAAACAACGTACATTTCCTCTTAAATCCACCAAATAGAATATCACAAAATCTCTAACTTATCCCTCACCTCAGGTTGGATCAACAACCTGGCCGACCGTCTGAAGGTGCCCATCGTGAACATATCCCACAGCGAGAGCTACGTCACAGCACTCTACTTCACCTGCTCCTCACTGACCAGTGTGGGCTTCGGGAACGTCTCCGCCAACACCCTGGCCGAGAAGATCTTCAGCATACTTACCATGCTTGTGGGAGGTGAGTGCTAAGTTGTAAGAAAACTATAGTAATGATATACGTAACAGCGTTGTAGGACTTGTAAGTATTTAAGCTGGTTGTTAAACAACAAGTATTTTTTTTATATAAAAATATCTGAATCAATAAAATACCTAACGATTTGAAGAATTAAAAGAAGTGCACGATCACGTTACGTGTTTGTCGCGATGTACCAAAATCACTAATTTAGAAAAATGTTATTACTTACACCTTAAAATCACTTGACCTTTTTTTAGTCGCAGGAGTGTAAGGTCTCTTGAGAAGTTTTGTCTTTTCAGATTTTAGGTGTATAAATTAGTAATTCAGGTTACTCTATATTTATAACCTTAAAAGGTTTTAGTAAAGTATGTCTGTATAGCACAAATTAGCTAAAAATTAGGACTTGGCAATTTATAACCCCCAAAAATAGGTCAGACTTTCACACCTGACGACGGTCGGTTAGCGCGTCTCTCATTTCTTATTAATGTCCGCCTAAATCCATCTAAACACTCTTTAGTCTCTATAAAAGTGTCAAATATAAACAAGGTAAATGCCACAGCTCAAAACAAAGCCCCGTAAAACCTTTTTGGAGGTATTTTTTTATAGTTGCATGTGTTCCACAGCACGTAATTAATCTAATTACGTTCACAGGTTTTTGGCAACATATTCAACATATAGCTTTTTTTGAGTGTAAATTGAAACAACCGCAATTCCACCGTTATTTTATCGAACAAAAATAATGAATTGATAAACGTTCCAAAAAAAAAACACTGGCAGGCAGAGGCAATTAAAAATAAAAAATGCTTGAACTGGCCAGAGAGAGAAATTAAAAATAAATGATTTCTGCGCAATGTCTAACGCAGGCTGAGAGTGGTGGCGTTAACAAGCGCACTCGACCCTTAACACCGGCGGGTGCTGGAAAAGTACAACTTTACCCACGACCGAACAGACATCTAGGTTATTCTTTAATTTTTTGGTGTAATTAATATAAAACATTATTAAAATTGAATTTCAAACTAATCTTTGCAACTATTTTTTGTCGAACAAATGTTAGGCATAGGCAGAGACTAGCACATGAATTGGCTCAACGGGTTCATTTAAACGCAAAAAGAAAACATTCCCACGGGAAGCTGAACATAGTAATGGACGTAGAAATACATTCAAAGAACATCTTCCTTTTTTAAGTTGATAATTTTATTACAAGATCTTATTTAAAAAAATTGACTACAGAATAAGCTTCAAATAATAACCAATGTATTAACTTTAATTCTCAAACCAGGCCAAGAGGCACTTGCAGGTAGTATGTACTGGTATTTTCCAGTGATAAAAGGCCCTTTCATTAAGGAAATGGTCTCATTTTAAACTGTGGACACAATGGACTCAAATTAAGCAATGTCAACGCTTGTTGTAAATAAGTACCTTACTCTGAAAAAGTTTCCATCATTGGGACTGGATTATTACATTACAGTACGGCATTAATACATTATTTTTAATTTCGTTTTTATAGAGGAAAAGAAAAACAGTATCCATTATGCTGTTATACGTAAGTTGTATGTCAACATATTGACCACGGAAAATATAATATTAAGGTTATATGTATGTTTAACGCTTTGTTTATTTACTTTGTTCGGTTACCAAACGTCTTTTATAAATATTATTCCATAGCTTCCCATGTTACATACCATGAGTATATGCGGAAAGAAAACATTTAAAGTTTGGTCGTATTTTTTCAGGTTCGCAACAACTTTTGAGCGATGACATAAAAATACATAATTTCCAGCGTCTAGCCCCGAAGGCACGAGGAAACTCAAAGTGCCAAACGCCACAAATTCGAACCAGCCTAAAGCGGTCGCAACAAAAATTAAGAAAACACTTTCTCCTCCACGCTAAATTAATTTTATTAAGTGATGCTTGCTTTTGGCCTAAAATCTTTTAATTCTAAGTACAAAATTGATGTACGGAATTAGAGAAACCAAATTTTGTTTTCATTTAGTCGCTGAAACATTATTGCATTTACATTTCTGCAATACCTTATAAAAATGTACCTGAGTAAGATTATTACAAGTAACTTTGTATTTTAGCATCGTTCTTGTAATTTTTGCTTCGTTGAACTGAAAGAAAACCCTGCGGAGTAAAAATTTCAAACTTGCGCTTAGCGCGGTGTAATATTAAATTTTAATCACAAAAGTGCCTGGCGCGCTTACAGCTATGGAAAAAATGGTTATGTGTTTAATATGAGCAAATCTTCCACAGTTCCATGAAAGTATAATTGGAGTATAAAAATGAGAGTATGCAATACAATTTGTAATGGCTTAACATTTCAAAAGAGATAAAAAGTGGTACGTACTCGAATCCAATTTAAATAACAAATGCAATGAGTAACCTTTGTGCTACTTAATAACCAAAAAGACTGAATTTATTAGTATAGTAGTTTCCAAAAATTTTAAAATATTACTGCACAAAAATATTCCTCTTTTCATATGTTAAAAAAAACGATATGTATATATTGTAAGCTGTATGTTTCTTTAATAAATAAATAAAATAAAATATTAACCCTATTATATCTGGATTCAGCCATATTTAATTATTGAACATTTGCAACCAAACTATAACCAAAGAAAATCAGAAACCCCGAACTACATAACACAACGTTGTAAATTGCCGTGTGAAGAAGCTTTCGCGCCGTTACGTTTTCTCTCGAAAAAAATATAACCTATCCAACGCCACATAACTTTTTCACATGTAGTGTGAACCCTCGTCAGATTTTCTACTAAAAATAAGTTATGGCATATTATTTCTCAGAAGGATTTGGCAGCCATGAATGTGCACAATCTCACACTCTTATTTACACAATTTGAGGTATACCACTTACCTATATAGATGGAAAAAGGGTGTTATTTGTTTTGATTTGCCGTATGTTCATTTGGGTTAGTTATTTACATATTTTTTAAGGGTAAAAATTGATGTTAAATGCCTAAAAACGGCTTGAAAACAGGGCAGTATTGGACCCAATAATGCTTGTAGTGAACTAAAATCCAGGCTTACCTTCTCGCTCATATTCAACCCTTATCTAAACCAAAGAAGGTACAACACTTCTTAAAAACTTAAGAGTCAGTAAAATTCGTTTCATCTACCATGGTGGCAGTTACACACAACCAAAAAATAGTACTTTAGAAATAGTTTTTTATTGAAGGCGTTAACCTGTAGCTGTCGGCTCTGTCATCAGCGATTACTGGACTGACTCGACCGGTGAAATACCACCGTCTCGCACAGAAAACCGGCGTGAAGTAGGGACGATGTTCCTGCGTTTCGTTCGGTGAGTGCGGTATCCGGTACCCCATTTTCTCAAAGGCTCAGCAACACACCCACAGTGTTGCGGGGAGTCATGGGCGGCGGTGATCACTTTCCATCAGGTGAACCGCACGTTTGCTACCTATATTATAAAAAAAACCCCTCTAAATAAAACAAAAATAAAATGCCGTGTCTCCCCCCAGCGCTGATGCATGCCGTGGTGTTCGGCAACGTGACAGCCATCATCCAGCGCATGTACTCTCGGCGGTCCATGTACCAGTGCAAGTGGCGCGACCTGAAGGACTTCCTCAGCATCAACCAGGTGCCCAAGGAGCTGAAGCAGCGCATGCAGGACTACTTCCAGACCATGTGGTCGCTGAACCACGGCATCGATATACATGAGGTATTTTATATACGACTAGCTTTCCGCCCTGCGGTTTCACCCGCAACTAACTTTGCAATCTTACGGAACCCTATTTTTTCCATAATAAAATATAGCCTATGTTACTCATGGTCATGGATAATGTAGCTTTCGAATGGTGAAAGAATTTTTAAAATCGGCCTAGTAGTTTTTGAGCCTATTCGACACAACCAAACAAAGTTTTTCACTTTAGAATATTAGTATAAATTATAGATATTTTTAAAATTTAGTGAGTGTTTTTTTGAAAAGATTTTTATTAGGTTAAAAATATGTAATGAACGATCTTTAAAACAAAATAAACGTAATAGTTTAAAAATTACTGTGATGTTGCAAGTTTACCTACAAGAGGCTCGCAATTGTTTTGTTAAAAAAAACCTTTTGAATGAATGTTTGTGAAACAATCTTTGTAGCACATAAATAAAAACTGCCCTGTAATTAAAACGTCCATATTTTCCCTGGTTATTACACTAATTGCATTTCATAAAAGCTTCAGGTGCTAGTTAACGCTGCAGTAACGATACTGTAAAAAGAAGATAATGCTTTCGCTGTTTATTTAATATAATGTTAACCTTTGACTTTCATGTGCATATCACTTCGACACCGCTTCGATATCGAATAGCAATCAAATTGCATTCGATTCAAATCTGTCGATTTGTTTTTAACGTTTTGGTTATTAACGCATTACTTTTGGCGTTTGAATTAATTGAGATCGATATTCAGCTTTTGTTTTTAGATTGATAACACAAATCCGTGACCGTTTTTAACCTACTTCGAAGAAGAAGGTAATTTAAATTCAGTCGGTTTCTTTATGTATGTACATCGATTTCGTCAAGGTTTCTGAACCGATTTCCGTGATTCTCTTTATGTTTGAATTGATGCGGAATAGTTTCGAATTGGTCACATAAAATTTTTATTCAGATAAGGCCAATAGTTTTTATTTTATGAGCAGTTTTTATTTGCCAACTGTATAACTATTCGTAAATAGCACGTATATAACGGGTGTAAGAAGACCACTTCCGAAGCCTGAAACCATGTATTCTAGAGCCTCAATAGTAACTAAATTTACTAACAGTATACCCAGAAAACCCAATTTAAAAAAGTTATTAAGGATTGAAAAGTCATATTCGGCGCTTGAAATCATCGCTCACACATCAACTATTGGTTCAGGTGCGATTATTTACATTGCAAATTAAATTAAAACCCTATTTAATATGATATAATAGCAAAATCTGATAGTATAAATACAATTTTGTATGATTGCGTAAATTTTTTTTTTCTGTTAATCATAAAAACAATATTTTTTTGCTATAAACGTAACCAGTACCCCTCAAGCAATGCCCAGTTTTTGTTTTCGGAAGCAGTTCTTTTATATAATAGGTAGTATGTATTCAATTAATATTAAAACTTTTGTATTTTTTACTTTTTAGTATTCGAAATCGTTTTTTTAACGTAGTCATTTTTATTTTTTCAATATATAATCTCAGTTTATTATGTCTCAACATATCTCCATAAACCGCATTCAATAAGAAAACGATAAATTTCTTGGTGTAATCAAGCAGAACATTATTGCTGCCTCAAATTATGATCCTACAGCTGATAAATATAGTTATGAGCCATTACCTGACGCTTATTTATTACCAGCTTTATGGATGATCGATTCAACATACGTAGAAAAAATATTTTCTCAATGTTATTTATTTGTCTAGCTAGTCAATTCTTGCCAGACTTTCTTTACAATTTACTAGCTAAGCTCGATGCAAGGAATATTATCTCCAGCCATATTAAGTCAGGATTTATAATGATAATCTCTTATAAACGTAAGTTTATAAGAGAAAGTTATTGTAGACGGTCTTTGAAGTTAGCTCGGAATAGCTTAGTGTAGGTAATTAAGCGGAAGACAGTAACAGAATTAACTTGGACGGGCACCTATTACGTATCCTGGGAACTTGCTGTAACACAATCATAAAGTTTGCTTTAACCTTGCGGCACGTAATAACCACCCGCTTATTTTGTAAAAATGATTTGGTAACTGTTTTATTGAAAAGCAGGTTTTGTCAATTTCCTCGAGCGAATGGGTGCCCAATCAAATTGTTACATTTGCGGAATGGCGCCCCTACTTCAATAGATTAGGTATGAAATCATATTTGTCAAACATTTACCAATTTGTTTCAAGTATTGGTTCCGTGCGAGTACCTAAACCAATAAAGTAAACAGTTATTTTATTCCAAACATTCGCTTTAACAAAGAGGTGGCCCATTTGCAAATGAATAACAAAGATTAAAAGCTCCGATTTGCTATTTGAATGTGAAGGGTAGGTGCTTTTGCCAGCTCGATCAATACCTAGGTAGGTTACGTTACATCCCATTTCGAGGGATGTTTTTGAGCTGATTGAAATAATTTCAACTAATTTAACTTTGCCTGCGGGTAGAGGAAGGTTTGACTGGGAGTTTGGTGTTTTAACGGGGTGTCTGTGTGTTCCAGACACTTAAAGAGTTTCCAGAGGAGTTGAGAGGAGATGTTTCATTGCATCTTCACCGGGAGATATTATCACTGCCGATATTCGAGTCAGCTTCGCAAGGGTGTTTGAAACTGTTGTCTTTGCATATACGGAACAATTTCTGTGCTCCCGGCGAGTACTTGGTGCACAAAGGAGACGCGCTTACATATATCTACTATATCTGCAACGGATCTATGGAAGTGGTTCAAGACGAAATGGTCGTCGCCATATTGGGTGAGTTCATTGATTTTGACTACGGATATTGTTTTTATACGCTTTAAATATAATTTTAACCCTGGTAAAAAAAGATTCGTCTGAAATATTTGCCGTTGAGTTTAGTACCTACCTGAGTAGGAACTTATTAAAATTTTTGAAGCTGAAACATGAGTTTCGTTATCTTTAATAGTGCAAAATGATTAGCTTTACTACCGCCGGGTTTTAAATTAAAATAAAAGAGATTGAAAGTTCAGTCATATTAAATCAATTAAAAAAAGGGTTTTCATACATACATTGTGTACCGTTTAGTAGTATCGTTTCAAAATTTTAATCAACTCTAAATACTCATTCAGGAACCAGCGGTTAAACTCTCTACACTATAACAAATAACACTAAAAGCTATTGAAACTCGGGCTCATACATATATCAACAAAATATAGATAGATAACGAGCATGTTAAGTGGTTTTCTACCGTTATTTACTCCAATTGGTCCCTAGTGAGCATTTCCCGGCGCAAATTCACAATATTAACATCTAAAATGGTTGATTAACAGTTGTTTTTAATAACAATTAATAAAGCTACGAGCTCGTGTTATTTAGCTTTTAATTTAAATAACATGAAACTGTTGGTATGTAACGAATAGGTAACATTAATAACTCGGTTTAAGTCAGATGAATTATTAGCGACATGACGTTACAAAACTGATTTAAACCGCTGCTGGATATGGGTTTAAATGAAGCATTGTTTTCAGTTGAAACAATTGAAATAATAGGTATTTCACGTTTTATTGTTGACAGATTACGAAATAAATATCTTTCAGATGATGATAAAAGAATATTATATTCAGTTGTTTCATATCCTGATTAGAAGTTCTTGTTCTTTTAGAACAATTTTTTACTTAAAAATAGCGTAGATTTACAATTTAGAATTCATAAAAAAAATATTTGATTTAATAATCATAAATAATCCCGAAATCCAATAATTTTACTGCATTTGTGTACTTACCTAATAAGATAAAAAGATGTAAGTCAAACTTTCTTTGCTTTTAACTTAAAGAGTACCAGATTTTTATTTTCGGAAGTATAGTATTTTTACACCCTGTATTTAACAATTAGGATCGTGATTCAACGAGACATTTACAGGGAAAGGCGATTTGGTCGGCTGCGACATGAACGCTCACCTGCAAGCGTACAACGGGACGCAGCAAGGCAATAACCCGGATGTTGTGGTCAAGTCTAGCTGCGATGTTAAGGTAGGATACTCCTTTGAAATGGTAAATTGATGCATACTTCACATCAATTTACAGTATATAGCGACAACGTTAATAGAGTGCATTTAAAACCGCTCTTGATAAGAAGCCATACAATAGTTTTTGTATAGTTTTTTTTTTACCATTAATTTATGAACAAAAATTTGTTGTTAATAGGTAACAGGTATTTTTTATTCATTTTACTTATTCGGAACCAGGTTGAGTTTTATTTAGAGTGTCTTACATAGAAAATAACTAGTGGCAAGGAAAAGATTATTTTGAAGGATGTTGATTGTGGCTGACTTAGTTATTTAGAAAGCAATGTGGATTTTTAGAGGCGATAAATGCTATTAAAAAGAAGCTAGTTTAATTACCGCCCATTCCCAATTGCGATTTCATCAGCGCTTAGCGCGTTTAGTGGTGATGTATCAAAATGAGATTTAAACTAACGTAAAACAGAACTTAACACAATCTAATTAGAGTTGAATTAGCAAATTGCACCATTCACTAATCAAACCGCTCATTATTAATCAAAATTGAAATAATTACGGAAATTAGCACTGTTATGCAAATTGTTTAAAGTGATTTTCTGATTTCTTAAACAAAGAAGGTAAATATAAAAAACAAATGCTCTTTAATTAATGGAAGCGGAGAAAAAATTATAAATGTAAAAAAATCTGCCTTCGTAAAAATATTTTTTTTTTCGTAAACTTGTGGTAAGCCCATATTAAATTTTTTATATAAACAATGCATATAAGTATTCTACATGTTTACTATATAACGTCCATAATACTAGAAAATGAATCTTATTAAAAACATATAAAAATAAAGATTAAAATAAATAAATATTATTTATTATTTATTTAATATTAAATATTATTTATTTAATAACATAACATTTAATGTTAATATCTAAATTAATTTAGTACCTAATGTTTGTATACGAGTTGCGTTTAAAAAGTGAGATAGATACCCATTGTTTCAACGATAACACAAACAATGAATTACTCTTTATTTCAATTATTTTTCTATTTGATTCCATTCACTCATTCGTTCTCCAGTCACTGCTGTCAGATATGACGTTGTTGCGTGAGTGACGTGCGTTCCGGATAGAGCTCACGAAGATTTGCACAAATCAAATAATTCGCTTTTGTGTTAGTCGAATTGTGAAAAGGGATTTCGCGTGCGAAAAAAGAAAATAGAACACGGATTTAGTCTACGTTACAGTTGGATAAAGTTGGACAAAAAGTGGATGAATCTACTTTTTGTCACGTACATTGAGCTTTTTCCTAATTTATAGCTTAGTTCACCGGTTTAATCTAATCTGTGGTTTTAATTTAATCATTTATGGTCACAATGAATCACATACAACCTACGTGCTTGCAACTCATTTGTATTGCACAGGAGTGGTCGGGTATTAAATAATTTACGTTTTAAAACCGTACCTAATCCGTTTAATAAATTATGCGAAACCTTTTAGTGAGTTTTAAAATACTTTTTTATTTAAACATTTAAAAGTTTGAAGTACTTTTTACCTTGAAAGTTTTTCCAAAAATAGTTCCTTGCTTAAACTAGGTTTTCTCTTATGCGCACCAATTTCGATCCTTGACAAGGTTAAAAAATTTTTTTTTTGTACGATTCTATGCGTTACTAACATAATATCTGTTATACCTTCAATTTTATTTAAAAGGTCAATGTAAAATAACCAGTTATCAGGTTATGTCTTATCATTTCCCACAGGTAACATGAACCACGGTCAATGAATAGTTTTACACCTTTTCTGAGTCAAAGCCACCTTAATCTTGTTTTACAACTCCGTAGGCGCTCACGTATTGTGACTTGAAGTGCATCCACATGGGAGGTCTCGCCGAGGTTTTACGACTGTACCCCGAGTACCAGCAGGAGTTCATACACGATATACAACACGACTTGACGTACAATCTGAGAGAAGGCTACGAGGCTGAACAAGAATCGGACGGTAATGGACACCCGTCACTAACATTACCGTCGATATCAGAAGACGATGAAAACGCGGCCGAAGATACGGCACTTTCCCCGAAGAAACCCGCTACATCGAGCTCCAACAGTCCGAGGCATAAGTTCAGGTAAATAAATAAAATGAAATCCTACAAATATTAAAAGCTTACAAGTAAAGTTATATAGAAGCACGGTATGGAAAACAAACAGGAAAACTTTACTTCGATGTTTGTTGAATACCGTACTTTAAGTTCCTCTCGATGGGAACAAGCAAACATGCAGCTTTCCTAGCTGGAGACGTCTAGAGCATGTTTGTTCATGATTTGTGCGATGCTGCACTTCAAAACTTCAGTGGGTAGGTACTTCTAGTGTCTATACCAATTTCTTTTGTTAATGTTCTATTGAAATTCATATTGAATTAGGTTCTACCTGAGTCAAACCTTTTCCATTAACGTAGTATCTCAAACAAGAAAACTTAATTCACAATCCCTAATTAATATTCACTCAGGGTTCCTGTTGTACTCGCTTTCAGTTTGTCGCGTATTATCTTACTTAAGACTGATCTCAAGTTGGTATTTTATAATTTAAAATCTCCGCAAACAAAAGTTTAGCTTTTTGCTCGTACCAATCTTATTACGCTTAGCTTAATTGGACTGAAGAGGAACTCTGGTATACGAGTATCTGTGTTTTGCGTTCATAACTTTGTCAGGGTTTCCAACTTTTTCTGATATCTACCAGCGGGGATACAAGTTATGTTTTCCGTGAAATGAAATCTTAATTACAGCAGCTAGAGATATTTCTCAGTTGAATACAGCCCTGATTTTTCTTCGTATGTGTAAATACAGGATTTTAAAAGCATGAAGTTTTGTTTTGAAAGTATCTCTTATTGACCATTTTTATCAAGTAATTAAATGACCCTGGTTCCTATAATGTAACATAATGGTTATCCCACCATTAAGGACAAAATCTTTCAACTACGTGATTCTGCAACACAAACATCCCTCGTGATCCCTCGCGATGTTTATGAAACCCATAAGCATTAAAACTTTATGACGGCCGAACTTTTTTAGGTCAGATGGGCAGCAGCGTTTGTCTCATAGAGAGTTACGCGAGCGAATCGAGCGTCAACGGTCCGTCGCTACTCCTAAATTCACTCGCTCGGATTCGCTGGAGGGCCTCAATCTTGAGATGCACAACACGAGGTCGTCAGTAGACAGACTGGACACTCAGGTGTCGACGCTGCATCATGACGTGGCTGCGCTTAGTATGGAGGTAAGGTTAATATTGGTGTAGATGAAAGGGTTTATAGCTTATAAAACTATCAGAAACTTTAAATAAGAGGGTCTGTTGATAACGTTAGATGCACGAATGACAAAGGCAGCGAAAGCGAATTCATTTAATTTGATTGTGCCCAAACGGATCTAAGTGTTTTGAAAAACCCAACAATCACAGAATCAGGTACGTAATGTTTGTTAACAGTACAATAGGGGATATTCATGTTTTTTTTTCTTGCCTTAAATTAATAGTTTACAACATTATAACATAGAAAAAAATATAAAAAATGTTCAAAATACTCTAGATATTTTTAAAAACGAAATTTAAAACTTATTTAGGCCATTTAAATTTTTTTGCATATCCCCTATTGAAAATAAATTGCGGTCCACTAACTCGTCTCTGTATTGGTAAAAACCAACTTAACCGCAAGCCGTGCAAAAACTCAAACCGTAGCTCAACGTCCAAAATCGATTTTAAAACGGTGCTAAGCTATTTGCCTAAACTAAGCATATTTCAACTGAGTCGCAGTTTCCTACAGTGGAGTTATAGGATCAACTCGGGGCGAGCCGACGAACATTTGCGTTTTAGGAAAATTTGGGAACAAAACAAATGAATATCAGCAGCAGTTCGAGCATTTTTTGTTTTCAAAAATGTAGCATACGGAATTTTATAACAAGTGTGGCGTAACTTTGAATTTTGATGTTTTTGTGAATCAAGTGAGAGACTCTAATCGATTTTAATTGATTAACATATGAATGTAGTCAAAAGAAAACTTTGTACAAGAATTTGGAGGCTACTAAAATAAAGAAACTGGCTCAATGGAACAATATAAAATATGGAAGATATTTTGATATTATATAGAGGAAATGAGTTTATAAGCCTGAATGTAATATAATGGATATTCTATAGACCTCCTACTAAATATTTTTTTTATTTTCTTCCTGTAGAAAGTTTCGTCATCGGGGATTGACCCTTGGTTTAATTTTTTTTTTATAACCGTGACCTATTTAAAGAATAAAATAAAACTATAATGTATTCTATAACTTTAAAAGAATTGTAGTCCTACTTTAATATTATAAATGTGAAAGTTTGTGAGGATGTATGGATGTATGGATGGATGTTTGTTACTCTTTCACGTAAAAACTACTGGATGGATTTGGATGAAACTTTGCAGTAATATAGGTTACACATCAGAATAACACATAGGGTACTTTTTACCGCGGGAAAACATCTCATTCCCACGGGAAACCGACTTCCATGCGAACGGAGTCGCGGGCGGCCACTATTTTATATAATACTCGGAATTTTAATTCACAATTTAATTGACAATTTCAGTGTTGCAACGTTATGACAAGTACTAAATGGTGACGTTGCGAAATTATTCGATAGGTACGGAAATGGAATATTTCTTTGTATGAGTATATCAGAAAATTAAATATTTATAAAATTCCGAGTATAGAAATATTCTTGGGATATCATAATAAAAAAACTGATTTCTATTATCCTAAGCTCAGGTAACTTACTTCAGTTGATACCCTTCGTACCCAGCCGTAACCTCCGCTGACCAAGCTACACAGATTCCCTACATCACATGATATGATAACATTGTGTTGTAGCCAAACATGATTATGTTGCCGACAGACGGTTGTATCAAATATTTATTTATGTTATGAAAATCGCATCAGGCTCCGCAACGTCTTTTGATAAGATGACGTGTATTAGACGGCGAGGAATTTTATCACAGAATATTGTACGGGCACTTTGTTGTAGGTGCCAAGTGGAAGTCAAAGAATTTTATAAGTTATTGTAAAATATTTAAATTAGGTACTAGTGTATAATATTCAAAATTAAAAAAAACGTTAATGCAATCTATTAATTTCTAAGCACCTACTCCCTTGTTAAACACAAAATATAATAAAATAATTTAAATAGATACTCTCTAAAAAAATTGGTCCTAAATTTAGACGTTTTTAGAAAACGTAACCTAATTTTTATTAAGACATTTCTGTCTATTCTCGTCGAAGCTTCATGTATACACTATTGATAGATTTACCACCTCCATTGTGAGCTCTCTGTCCTGACAGGACCGTCCCGTACCATTATGTATCGCTCGATTTGCACGAGACGATAACACTTGTGTACATATCATACGTTTGTGTACAGATCCGACGATACGCAAATATTACAGTTCACTGTCACTGATATCAGTGTATATAGCAATTTTACGTTACAAATGGTTCACGGAAATAGTTCCCTGAGATATAAGAGTGTTTTTTTGGTTAAAATACACGTTAAAGGAAGGAAAGTTATTGTCATTAGCACAGTTTTTTTATAGAATGTTAATGTTTAGGGACTTAATTACGTATAAAACTGTATGATTTACATAACCATTTTTGCCTTTTTTTAAGTTATCTACCGAAAAGTTTCAAAAACCAAATCATACTACAATGACTGTAAAGGCTACATTTCATAATAAAAGTGAATATAACTTTTTATGTAATTATTAATTATTATATTCCCAAGAATCATTTTTATTTTGCTACGAAAATCGTAGCTATTACTACGAAATCCGTAGATTTTACTATAAACTTTATTTTGCTCGTAGCTTGCTACACCGTGAAGTTACTTGGGCTTATTTTCAAAGTTCAGTCTACCAGTAGTTTTTCTGTTACTATATATTTTTCTTCTGGTGTGGTAGGTACGCAATGCAATCCAAGCTCTTCAGGAGATGGCGGCTCCGCCTACCGGGTGGCACGCGGCGCGATCGAACCCCAACCTTCAGTGGAGCACCCCACCCAACAACCTGGCCAGGAGCTGCAGCCATCCACCTGACGTGTTCTGCTGGGAACAGGTAACCCAATTATTCTAATACCTAACTTAAATTTTATTTTTATATACTCATGGTTAACCCTGCAGCAGGAACGACCGTTCACGCCCGATCTGCCGAAGGTGAACCGCAGTGTGCAAACGGAGCCGTTCCTCCATTCTGTGACCCAGTACATCATGGAGCACCCAGCAACCGTCATGCTGCTTCTAGGGCTCGATCCGATAACCGACCTCACTCCAATCCTACCTCCTACCGTAGACTACTACGACACTCGAAATCGAAGGCCGAGTGTTCTAGAGCAGATCGTGGAGACAGAAAACGGCAGTCAGACCCCGTCGAGCTGCGCGAGCGATCGACAAGACGCGCGCAGCCTCGCCGGCAGTGTCAGAGACCTCGCCCAGGCGGAAAACAAAAGACTAGTAGACAAAGACTATGCTAGAGCCAATTTAAAAAGAAACAGATATTCGGCCAGTGATTTGTGCGACGCGACTGAACGCCTGCTGTCCAACCAATCGCATCCCAGTTCGAGAAGCTTGAAGTTCAATATTGAGTAAACTGCAGATTTAAATTAAATTGAATTCAATTGTCTTTTATTATCCGTAGTAAATAATGTATATGTAATAATGCATATGATTTAAAGGGAAGAGGAAATGTTATATAATTTAAAGTGATTCCATTCTGCTCATAAGTCATTACATAAGTTTTAACACATGTAGGTTTTAATACTTAACCGTTTATGGAGTTGTTTATAGATAATTATGTATTTTTGATGAATATTTCTATTTTGTGATTTGTTTTCAACGAACTTTAATACTGTTTTTCTAACTTCAATGTGTAAATAGTATTCTAAACTGTACATATCAAAAAAATGTTTTATCATTAGACCCTTTAATAGATATTGATCTACTAACAATAATAATATAATTGTTCTCTAGTCATTTAAATCAAAGAAAACACTTAAATTAAAATAGCAAAACATATTTACCTATTTAGATATTTTTAGACAGAGATCTCAATTTTAAGACCTTGGGACCCTTTAAGAGATTTTAATAACATAAAATTTTACTTTATTCCGAAACTTCACATTTTATATTAAAAGAAAAGCCAAAAAAACGTAGTTAAATACCTTGACCTTGAAGTTAAGTTAATGCTGTGCGTTTTTCACAACAACTTCAGTTTTCAGACAATTTCCTGTTTAATATTAATACCTACCCATTAACATTATTCATACCACCCACATAATAGACAAAAGTTTCCCAGTAACATTACAAACTTATTGCAAACAAACCTGTAAAAAACCTATTTTCTCTGGCTTGATACCTTAAAAACGTTCAAGCGCGATTGGTCCAATGGTGAAAAAATAACAAATCCTCGATTAGTCCAATTCGCAATAGTTAATTTTCTATTTAGTTCAGTAGGTACCTAATGGTCTAATTTTATCATCAATGTTGAATCAATAAATTTTTAACTTTTTTAGTTTTTGTGTAAATATGAAACAAATAGTTAATTAATGAATCCAAGTTATCTAAGTATAATAATATAAATAACTAAAAAATAAAATGCATCAAATAAATGACATCCTTTGCTTATTTTACACAACCCTTTTATTGGCCCAATAGCGATTTGGACTTATTACGAATTTGTTAATTTTTTCACCATTGGACTAATCGCGTCTGAACGCCTTAAAATTAAATAAAATAAAAACTATAACAATCAAAAAGAAATCTCTAGACTATCACACCAATTGCACGTTTACGAATCCTATTGTCTTTTATTCAACATAAAAAAACAGTTTAAACCAAGTTTTTTATTGTTTATGTGTGGTTAAGTTAATATTGGATTAAGCGAAAGTACACTTTTACCTTGGCAAAGAAAGTCAATAAAACTTAGAAGTTGGAATCCAAGTTGGCAAGAACTCGTATCTTTTAAAGATGTTTCTTCACGGTATTTATTAAACATCTATAAACTTGACTAGAGTAAGATAAATGTTTTAAGAATTTGTGCCAATTAATAAACCCAAAGAATTTTAAGAAAAAACACAATTCCTATTTGGAAATTATAATTCTTCTTGTTGCCAATATACATTAAATTGATTTTAAAACCCATGAATGTAAATTAAACTTGGATCAGTAGTACTTATTCAAACTCACATGTTTAAAATATCTGGGTCAATTTAATGAACAGATTTCAATCGAAAATAAAAATATTTAATATATTTCTATTAGTTAACTACTAATATTCTAAGTAAGTATAATTTATAAAGAGCAATATGATTGTTGTATAATAAAATGTTATGATAAAGTATTTCAGGTTCAATGTTTGAACATAGTTTGAACTTTATCATAAGTCAAAATAAAGTTCAATGTTCATTGAGATTTGTAGGATCGTCTCTATCAATGTATATGTATATATTTATTTCTTAAATTATAGACACATTTCAGTAGAGAGAATAAAACTTATTTTAATACTGTCCCTACGGGGTTCTGTTAAGGGTGTATATTGTTAAAGTCTAATTGTTTATTTATGTAATAGAAGACTACGTCAGTTGTAAAAAGAAAAAGACTTTTCAAAGCATAAAAAATAAAGATAACGTTATAACCACGATACAATCAATCTTGTAAATAATGCGATAGAAAAAGAACTGTACAATTGCTGTTAAAATCTTATTGTTAGAGGAACCCACATTTTTCTTCCTTATTGTATCACGATGAAGTCTTGGTAAAGTAAAATACAATACGATCTTCCGAAAAATATCATTATGAAAAGGAAGATTTAAATAATCTTTGATAATAAATTGTTATAAGAACGGAAACGCTTACTAGAATATAATAAACGTGGTGTACTTTGTTGTAGCGGCTATGAATGTGATAAAATTATAATGGAGAAAACACGTGCAGTGCCTAAATTCTCTTTAATTTATTTTCAATTTACCAAAAACCGAAAAGAAAAAAAATCTTGAAGTATTTAAGGAATACTCGTATAAAATGCACGATTTGGGTTTGTCTGCCGGTGAGCTCATATTTACTAATAGGTAGTTTTCTTAGTAATTATATCTTTAATTATTTATAAGAGCTCACTAAAGCCCACACAATATTTTTGTATATAAACGATGGTATTCAAATTATGCAAATCATTTTCTTGTAGTACAAACTATTAGTTAACTTTATATATAGTTTAATAAAGACAAATCGATGTTGTAAAGTGTTTTTTTATATGTTTAAGTCAACATTCCTTACCAATACTTACAATAGACTTAACTTGTAAGTAACTCCGTGAGAAACTTAATAGTTGTTCAAGTCTACACCTGCAGTTCAATGGATTTTAACAAAAGATCCTGTGAAGCACTGTAGACTATTTTCTATTATAAAAAATGTCTAATATCTTCATACATTAATAAATTCATAGATAGGAAAACTTTTAAATTTTGAAACACTGTTAAAAAATAAACAAAACAAAATAAAAAGTTTTTAACGTATACAATAATGGTGTATGTTTTTGGCAGCAAAATCCTATGGCAAAATCGAAGCCTGCTGGCAAAAGCTAATATTTAAACGAAGCTTGCAGCGCTTTGACGACTTTTTTTACCACAAATATCGTGTGGCTTTGAAACTGCACACAATGTTTAAACAAGCTTGTTTTTACTTTTTCCCGGCGATATAAAAGTAAAATTTTCACCTTTTCGTGAACCAGCGGATTTATTCACAAAACCGACTACACTTTGTGTAGTATTTTAGTATTTTTTTGTTCATCAAACATACGTCAAAACAACAATTTGGCCTGATCGAAATCTCTACAATTAAAAAAAGACTACCTCATGATGTTTCCCTCAGGCGAACCAATGTTTCATGTAATGACGGACCAATTTTGTAATTCCTTCCACAAATGGACCGTGATATTGCCAATGTAAGTAGGTGATACGATATAAAACGGATCTCTATACAATCTTTACTTTATATTTATTAACTCCTTACTTGTAATGTATAGTATAACTTATAATAAAATAGGGATAAGTATAATAATATAATATGGCGATAACGAGATCCTAGCGCAGTTATAAAACTTTGTATCTGTAAACGACTAAGTACCTACTTATATGATCATATATAGAAAGAAATGACTCGGAATAAGGAAATCATTCAATTCATCTTCATTTTTCACGTGATTTTTATCAACTTAACTTTATTATGGCAATAAAATTGAAAAAATCGAATAATATTTGGTTAGAAAATCCTATTCCGTCTTAGTGTTTTGAATATATTTCTCAATAGGAATCAAAATAATGACCAGAGTAAAATTCGGTGATTTTTTCCAAACGTAACTAATATTATAATCGTTTTAACGCTATGTTCTAGTAACAATATCTTTTTAAAACAATATCAATTAAAATTCTTTTTTTTTATTTTAAATTAGAAAATCATTTTGTATTATAAAAAATAAAAAAACATGTATTACCTACTCGGATTAAGAAATATTAATTTTCGGGTAGGCCCTTTTTTACGAGGTATATACCACGGAATTAAGTTATATGGAAAATAAATCGGAACGTTATGCCGCGCCGTGCTTCTTTACTAATGTAATGAGTCCCAACAGAATGCATAAAATTATTAATATTTTGTTTACTTTCAGGCTTTTATTTATATAAATTTTAGAGGGTTCAAATCAATGTAAAAAAGATTTTCCAAAAGTTCTATAAATAAATTTTGTTACGATTAAAATTACTCTCTACATTTGTTTTATTCAAAAGAAACAATAAGCAGAGTAAGTAATATAAATATTTCATCATAATTGGCATAATTTGCTGCATAAGTAAAACTACTAACTCATACTTCGGAATTAGGTAACCAACTACCGCTGAGTTAGGATTTTTACCGCGGATTAGGGTTTTCTGCCTCAACCTACATTTCGTTTTATTTTAAATATAAATCCATTGATAATTGAAAAAGTATTTAAACGTTTGTAAAGTATATTAGACCTTCCATCTTATAAAGTTATATTATTACCTTGAACCGCATTTCTTATCCTTAATATCGCTGTTACTTTCTTAATGTAGTAAAAATACCGCGTAATATTCCTTTTTTTTTTAAATGGGAAGCATCAAATCTACTTTCGAACATCAATCGAAAGCTACACCATCAAGCTAAGTTTGAACCTCGCGTCGATTACGTCACACTCCAGTGAGGTGCAAACTTAGCTGCGCAGAGTTATACAAATAAATCACGGTGTCAATCTATCAATGTCAATCAAACAATGTCACTCTACATTATTGACTAACCGACTATAGGGCAATCAATACTTCTAAAGCGAAAGGGTTAGAAAAGAGTTTAAAAAGAAAACAACAACATGCCTGCATTACCTACTGTGTTTTCATTATGTGTACGTACATACCTATTCATTCCAAAAAGTGGGTACACTCACACCAACACAAAGTTACACTAAAATTGTTTAACAAATTAGTAACCTATGTAAACTGAGATTGTACCTAATCAAGTCTATAGGGACTATTAAGTATTAAACGGTTCCTATCAAGATGTAATAAAATGGTATGGAAAGAAAAAGTTTTAATAACTAGGTACACAGTCATAGCCTACTGCTAATCGTTTTTCACGATCAGACTTTGGTTTAATTGCACTAAAAGTTACATGTTTATGTATGCAATGTAAATCCCTTTTGATAATACGTAAATAAAATGCTCGTTTTATATCTACAACTTTAAGACTCTCTATTAACTGATTTATAATGAATCGAATACACACTTATAAATGAACTCAAACACTTCGAAATCAAAATAACTTAATAACCCCTCAATCAATTTCTGATTTACAGTAAAACAAACTCAATGAGTTTTGAAATAGAGTTGTATTTATTTAAACGCTCAACTGTAATTTGTCTCGGAGTAACGACGTAAATGTAGGTCGTGGAACCACGCTTTGGCTTTAATTTGTCGACGCCTGGATAAACTGCCCACATTTTCCCTTATTTTCCCGCCAACTAGCACTAGCAAGGCTGTTTCCATTTAAAGGCTGCCACAAATTATCGCTTAACAACAACGAACTAAAACTAAATAAATCCCCGACTGTTTTAAATCGTACCTTCGTATTCTATTGAGTAACTTTTCTAAAAACAATCAGAAATAAGTTTAGTACCTAATAATTTTTTTCCAACAGACTAATCTAAGATATTCAAATATAAATTCCCCTTATTTTATTTCGGGGTAAAGAAACTCATAAGGCCTAATCATTACATATAATAACTCAAACAATAGCTGAAATTACTTACAAGAAACAAAGGGCTGAAATAATTAGGTGCGATAATTTGGTTGAATTTTCGCAACGTGTGAGCCCGCGGTTGTCAGTGGTTTAATATGCGGTTTACACATTTACCTTTTATTAAGTTGTTGGTTAAAAAAACTGGGTTGTACCTACTTAGTAAGTTTGTGACATGATTGTCGTAATTAGATCTATTTCCTGTTTTAAAAAAAAGGTTTTAAAACATTCTGTCTTAGGATACAAGGCGAAAAAACTTTAAATAATGTTAAAAGTAATTTTCCTTATTTTTTATGATATAACTTTTATACATTTTATTATTAATATGCATTTTACTTGTTATTGCTCAGGTTTTTAGTTATCGATTTGTGAGTATCGCCTAGTTCGTCGACGTCCTAATTGGAGCGTTCACAACACCGACTCTACCCAGCATTATACCAGAGTCATACGTGATAGAAGCATAAATAGTAAAATAAGTTTATATTTTTATTTTAAGCCGCTTAAACTTTTTAACTAATTTATTATCTTTTTTAATACTTTTTTAGAATTTCAAGACACCATATGGAACGCTAAATTTAGGTTAATACGAGTTTACAGCAAAATGTGATCTGGATAAATAAATACTTAGAAAATGTCTAGAGAATAAATCATCAAATACTTAAAAGTAAACTCAAAGGAAAGCCTCCAGTCGTTCCTAAAAGTTTGACTGTTGGTAAAAAAAACGATTTACTTACTAAAATACGGCTAGTTCAAAATTTATAATAATTATGACAATGGTTAAAGTTTTTTGATCCCGCAAATATTTAAGTGAAATTCTAATAACAGATGTCTACGTTTCAATACTATACACACATTTAAACATAAAAGCGCGTTTGCTGTTGCATTATTTGCTTACAGAGTAGCTTTTTTAGTTTTAATGAAGGGCCACACACCCTCATTTTTTTCTACCTATCTCTACAATTTAGTTATTTCTACTTTTTGTTTTATCCGACATTACCTAGTTGGCTTGCCTTCTGAACAGTTTGTATCATGTCTAGGTCAGCTCAGAAACCGTGAAATGCAATTTCGCGTCGATGCATGTAACTACTCCACAGTACCTCTGTATTTACTAGCTAAGTCCTACCTTTACAATATCCATTTGTGTGTATATTGTATATAGGTACTCTTTTTTCTGAGTTTCTGTCGATCACTGTTGGCCTTTTGACGGCCTTTGAAGGCTTGGGACGAGCGAAGGTTCACAGCGAGTTCCGAACTATATTTATCAAAAGAATTTGTTGTGAGTGAAATGGTTCAGGATTTAGGTATAAATTTATTTCCACTTTTATAAAATGCTTCTAGAGCTGAACCTATTTTTGTTCTTATCCTTACATATCCAATTAAATATCCAAAGCTAACATACTAGATAGGTACCTAGGAAGGTATTTGCATTAAGTACTAATAATACTTACATATTCACACTTTATACATTTTTAGGAAAATATCTCAGTATTTTATTTGGATTATAATACAGATACTAGAACTGCTTCCGAAAACAAAAACTGGGCATTGCTGGAGGGGTAAGTACTGGTTACGTTTTAAGCAAAAAAAATTTTTTAGTTTAAAATCAAATCATTAAATCGTAATTTTCCAAAATTGTATTTATACTATCAGCTTTTGCGATGATTTCAAATTTAAAAGGGTTTTAATTGAATTTGCAATGTAAATAATCGCACCTGAACCAACAGTTGATGTGTGAGCGATGATTTCAAGCGGCGAATATGACTTTTTTAAATTAATTTTTCTGGGTATGCTGTTAGTGAATTTAGTTACTATTGAGGCTCCAGAATACATGGTTTCAGGCTTCGGAAGTGGTCTTTTTACACCAGTTATAGAATACCTACTGAATAGTCTTTAAATACATTAATAAGATAAAGCATACAGTGTCAAATTCATGGCGCCTCTAGATTATTAGTTATCTCATATATCCCTGAATAGTTCTATCTATGTATCGAATATCGATATCTCGTAGACAATAGAACATAGCCCTTGAACTGTTTCAATTCTGTCAAATTGTACTTGCTACAGGCACCCTTGCTATTCAAAGGAACTATCTAATTGTATAAAATTCTTGTTTTCATAAAAATAAAGCTAAAATCGAAAGTGTCTTCAAATACCTTATTTCGCTCGTACAAAACTAAACTAATTAAAAAAAAACTATTATGTTAATGAATATTGCTATTTATATAGGTTTTGATTTTTTAAGTATGAAATTACTAAATTTAAAACTTATTTTCGATTAAGTATATTTTTTTAGTACCTATCTTAGCAAATATAATACTTACACAGTGCACCTACTATTCACACTAATTAGTAGGTACCTGGAGCTTGTTTTTCTCTTTTAAGTTAGTAGTATTTTTGCCGTTGGGTGTTTTGTTCCTTAGTTATTATTTTTAGTGTCTACTTAAAAAAGACTGGCCACTTAACTTCTAAGAAAACCTTGATGAATTTTAAGACATATCCCTACTTTTATCGCCTTTAGTAGAGGTATGAAGAATTCAAAGTGGAATCCCCATATTTCACGGTTATTTGAATTTACCCAGACTGAAAGTGACATTTTTAAAGACATCCGTTTGATTTCCACGAATATTATAAGCCCGTATAGGGCTGTTAAGCACTTGAGCAAAGTTATGATATGACTCTTCACCGCTGGCTTACTGCCAATTTCTGAATTAAAATTGAAATTGAGTCAAATTAAATTACTTTTTTACCTACTTCTAATTCACCGCACACAATTGAACTTGATTTAAGGGTTTCATAAACAATATGGCCGTTTATAAATTTGTAAAACTCACAGGTTCACAAGTTCAGGTGATAAATATTACGTTTCATTCAGCATGTACAATTAGTAGACACAAGATAATCAGAAACGTGACATGATTCACAGTTTCACAGTGTGTGCTTTCAGTATCACGCACGACAAATCAAATCGAACACTACGTAGATAGATAGGTGTTAAACCTCGATTTAATACTATTTTTTAAATGCTTTTTGATTTTTTATAAAAACATAGGTACCTACCAATTTTGGAAAGGAAGACACTTAAGGTAAACTTCTTATTTCGAAATCATAAAATTAAATTACGTAATTAACTGTCCCTAATCGAACTAACGTAAACAAATTTATTTAGTAGGAAAAAAGTGGCATTGAATTTTGTAACGTTTAGTGGCCGCCCGCTACTCCGTTCGCGTGAAGGTCGGTTTCACATGGGAATGAGAAGTTTTCCCGCGGTAAAAAGTACCCTATGTGATATTCTATCGTATAACCTATATAACTGTAAATTTTCATCCAAATCCGTTCAGTAGTTTCTACGTGCAAGAGTAACAAACATCCATACATACCTACTTACAAAATTTCACGTTTATAATATTAGTAGGATATTACTGTAAAGTTTCATCAAAATCCGTCCATTAGTGCAGCAGAAATCGTAATGTTTTTATAACTTCAAAACCAAACGTCCACTTTGAATCATTCAAAGACCAAATACCTATTATCTACATAAACTGTACTTAGTGATGAAATAATTTATTTTGATAAGGATTAATAGCATGAGTAAAATAAATGTGTTTAAATGTAGTCGTAGTACCTAGTAGTAAAAAATGGTTGCTGTGCCTCACTCGACATAGATAAGTATAGTGTGTCGCGGACTTTTTTTGTAGATATTTATAAGATCTACAATTGATTAAAACATTTTATGGTTCTACCTTTTATAGTTAAGGCAGCGTTCGCAAAATAAGTAACTTTTCTGGTCGATTTTTTACACCTTGTACCTATCCGAAAAACCCAAATATCTAACAGAACCCATTTTTTTCTAAAATAAAATATATCCTATGTTACTCGTGGATAGTAATGTAGCTTTCGAATGGTGAAAGAATTCATAAAATCGGTTCAGTAGTTTTTGAGCCTTCTCATTACAACCAAACAAACACACAAAGTTTTCCTCTTTATAATATTAGTGTAGAAGAAAATTTCCTATTTCTGGTCTAACGGAATCTTCACATTTTCACTGACTTTATGTTTAAAAATGAAGCGTGTTTATCAACCGACGAGAAAAGGCGAAGAAGGTTCTCAAGTCACTCTCAAAATACTTAATATACCCAGAAATTTTAGTTCATTATTTTTTCCGTCCAGTTTTTTTGCGGCTGTAATTTTTTTTTGTTAAAATGTTTTTAACTTAAAGATTCGTTTACTTAACTTTTACTATTAGGTATCACATTTTATATATTTCCTGCGATCGCTATAAATAGGTCGTAGGAACCTACAGAGAAAACACTCTTACCTAGGTACCTACTCAATTTTTAATATTTTATAATTTAAGAAGGTATAAGTGAATAAGTAGTAAAACTACTGTAGGTATCAAAAAAGAGCTCGACAAATCCTCATAGAGCAGGGGTTATTAAAATGCGCTACGTTAAACCCACCTCCAATGTCTGCCGCTAATCCGCAGTAATGGAAAATCTATGTCATCTCAATTTTCCGCCTTTCATTCTGGAATCTGTGGTGACAATGTATTTTCCTGTCTGTGTACATACCCCTACATTAATCAGTTTATATAATTATGTAAGTAGATACAGTTTATTCTATTTTTGACTCTTTAACACACTTTTATTTTAACTCGCTTTTAAGCTCGGGTTGTATGTATGTAACGGAATCTTTGAACGAAGTTTTCGGACATCAGATTACTTTTGAATTTTTCCCATACAAACCACTTTGTCCCTAGCTGTCAAGTAGTGCAGACCCATGCAGAACCAGGTCTGCCGGGGCAGCCAGTATGATAATAAAATATTGCCAACAAAATCGCCAAATTAGATGTGTAGCGACATCTTTGTGTCGACGCCAGCATTGTCGGTAGTTCAACTCGGCTAAAGTGACTAAAGCGCTCGCATCGGTCTTTTACCGCCAAAGGTATGTTTTAACTAACTTATACAATGTATATGTATGTAGATACGTATGTAACGTACTCGCCCAAAAATATTTGTTGGTACCACCTTTGCTACTTGTATGTAAATTAAGGTACCTATTTCCTATAAGGTATATCACCTAGACTAACGATACGATAGATAGATATATGTTATCAGCTACAGTAACATGGTTTTCGTTTCCACTCTCCGTATCTCCACAAACTGATAACGTCAAATACCAGCGGTGCTATTTCGTAACGCGTTTATTAACTTGTATATTTAGCTAGTTTTTATACTGAATAACAAACATTTGAGTTAAGTTCTTAATAACCCTCAATGATCTGACGAAATAAAAACACGTTTAGATAATAAATAGATATATTCAACGAAAAGGTTTAAGAAAAAATACAGAGAGAATCTTTTATATATGTAGATAAATACTCTTTTTCATATATCGTCTAGGTTTACATTGTATACTTCGGCCAAAAATACAATATTTATATGGGCAAAATGATTCGATTCTATACAAAAAAAATATAAATGCGTTGCGTTTTTATTGATATTTTTTCGTATATGTGAGTAAACCAGTATATCTGTATTATTTAATTACCATGATGATACACTAGTTACTATAATTAGTGCCAAAATCATTAAAATTTCTACAACACACTACAAATATATATAATTTTTACGCATAGTTTAGATATTATAATGTCTAAGACATAGCAATATATTTAAGTTTTATAACAACGTTAACACACGATAACAAGAGTGCCAAACTTTTACATTCCTAAACTTAACCCTTGAGCTCAACATATACAAATATACACTCATTTTTATTGCGTAAATTAAGCTTATTGTGTACTGCCAACTATCTACAAAATCAAGTTACAGTGACGTAAGTATCTTTATTCTTTGAACATCAATTCTAAGTGGCAATCTACATCCTTAATAGGTACTTTATATAAAAAAGAACACAAAATCAAGTACTTAATAACACATTTACTCAACCTTTAACATTCAACAAAAACAGAAAAGAATATTAACAAGCTATGTGTAAGAAATGAAACGTAAGAAGGTAACATGTCCATTAGAATAGCATGCCAAAATGCAACTAATACTCTACCATCTAAGTATTAGTTGAACACATATTACTTTTCAACATTTTTAAATGTCTGCTATGATCTAACACAACAACAACACATTGATATGATACGCTGATCGCAATGTTAAATGTTTCTTCTCTATATTATCAACTACATTATAAACTGGGACCCCAATTTATAAAACGCTTTACATTATGAGGTATTTAAAACGCAAGTGTTAAGAAATAAATAGACAATGATATTAAAAGTTGTCAACTCAATCACGCTTTATATTTTACATCAACATACTTAGCCAACCGAGAATGTGTAAAACTATACATAAATCGTAAATTTCCAACATAACCCTAAAAAAGTTGTGCTATCCAGAAACACATATTCCCCTACGCACTAATGTTGTACTCACAGACGTCAACCAACTGAATAGCACCAAATCATCGCAGTTCAAAATTGAACCCAGTTCTGTTGAGTCGACGGTGTGCCTGGTGGCTGCTCACTTGGGGCACTGGAAATCAATTATATTACTTAATACACTGAATATAATATTATTATTAATAACAAATGAATGCCAATTAGGGAAACAAAGTTAATAGTTACTTAATACACTGAATATAATAAATAACCAATGGAAGCTAATTAGGGAAACCAAATTAATTGGTCGCAATTCGAAACCCGTATTTGACCTAAGCGAGTGTGTTCTTGCATGTTTAATAATGGCTTTCAAGGAATTTTGAGGGCAAGTAAGTAGCTCCAATCGATAAGCTCGATCGTAGTAAGGGTGTTATTGTATTAAGCCTCTTATCCTATTACCACATCCTATACTACTAATGCAGTAGACTACTAGGAAACTAAACGGATTTTAGCGAAACTTTCAGTGCATAGCCTCTAAGTGTCATCGTGTGTTATGCATTGATGATGTTTTTAAATAAGTGATTTTCTTTCGTTTAGGATTCTAACCGAGAATCGAATCCGATTATCTACTTACGGCCGAAACCAATATCTTACCATAGTTTTTGAAAAGTCGTAACTATTAGTTATTCAGTGACGTTTGAGGTAACTGTTACTGCCGTCCCAATATTAACTTTTGCTGCATGAAACCATTAGTTTTTGATTACCGATGTTTGCATATTGTACCCTTAAAACTAAACGCTTTTGAAAAAAAAATACATTGTACCCTTAATTATTACTTAGATATACTAATTTGACTTTACAGTCCTTAAACTAATGTAGTTAAAATTGATATAATATTGTATTTTTAATGTATATTCTCTTTAAAAAGATTTTGCAAACATTGCCGATACGAAGTAACGAAACGTATTTTTTACATGTGTCAGCCTACGTCTCTATCTACAGAGTACTTCATGTATATAATATCATATAACTGTAATGAGCTAAGAGCTTAAAAAAACGCCCTCTATACTTTTTATCTTTAATGTAATTGTTTATTCAAAAGGCAGGTATTCGTAAACGTACGAAACCTATGAGCTAATGCTTATAAGTAAGCGCTTACTCTTAATATTTGTAAAAAAAGCATCCAAATGCTAGAAGAGACTAACATAATGATAAAATACAATTGATTAAAGCGACCTCTTCGAAAGTGGTTTGTACCCTTAAAACAATTTGAATTTTCCATTATCAATATAACGTAGTTTCTACGTAGGTACTTACGTAGTTTTGACATTTGTCAGGTTCCAATTTGTTTATGTAAATAAACCCAAAAAATTAAATCTTTAAAAACACATTTTACTGCCACAAATATCTGAAATACTGTTTTCCTGATGAAATTAATATCTAAACATGAAGTCTTAACATGTAACTAAATCAATAAATGCCACTCGTAATAAATTAAAAGAGGAAGACGCTTGGAAATCAATTTCGCAGAAATTCAGTGCCGTTAAAGTTAAAAATCATCGTTCTGATCAACTACGTCTTAGATGGGGTAATTTAAAAAAGGCGGCAAGGAATTGCAGTGCTTTAATAAGGCAAAACAGTTTAAAGGTTTGTAATTCTATTGTATATTTCTCCATATGACCTGAGCTTCTAGGTTATAAAGTAACGAGTATAAACCCACAAACTACGAGTATAAAATGAAAAATGCGGCAGAAACACTGTGTGTTTGTGTGCCTGTCTGTTTCGTTTTCAGAACTGCTGAACCAATTTTAATGAAAGCACTTGTTTAGATTGCTGTCTTTAAAAAAAGAGTTTTGAAGTCAAAATGCAGCTGTTTACAGGTATAAGCTAGATGTTTTTATTTGCAGACTGAAGGTGGTGTTGGCTTAACTCCCTTGACCAGTTAGGAACTACATGTACCTACTGGGTTGACTACGCACTATGGTGGTGATAGCCAAGACATATCAGAGATAGTGAAATCATCTGTTGCCCCACAAATGTCAAGTTGTGGTAAAAGATAATATTTTAATAATGGCTCCAATACTGTATAAAAATGTATAATAAATATTTTAAAATATGATATTTTGATTTTAATTTTTACCAATACCTACCTTACTATGTTATCTTTCGAAAAGGTTTCAGATAATAGTTGGATACAATAGACTTTAATAATTAAACAAATTATCAGAATATTTTTTTATTTGCAGGTCTTAGTTTAAGTAGCAATATTTTAAACGAAAATTATCTGAAAAAAAATGTTTAACAAAAATCATAATAACATTTCATAATCCTTTATGTATGAGCTTAAATAATTATGTATCGAATTTTGTCTAGCTGCATGATGTTGGTCACCCATATCTTCGGCAAATATAGGGATAGTATCTTCTGCCTCTTATTGCTCTATTGTCTTGTTAATCTAAAAATTAAATAAACCTTTATTCGTGATTCACAGTCAGTTCGTAGTTAATACAATAACAGTTTTAAAGAGATTGGCAGGCAAATATAACCATATACCTAAACACAACTTACAGTCATTGGCACGTGTGGGCAGTCAATTACACCGAGAACTTTAGGAAAACGTACCATGCTGTAGAATCCTTGCTGGGCTTTGTCCTGTACGTTGACGTTCGTCCGGATACAAGCCAGCTATTGCTCGGGACACATCAGCCACAATCTGCTGGCTGAAGCCGTAGTAGTAGTAGTGTAAAGTAGTAGCCACAGATACCCAATGCATAAAATCGCAGAGTGAGCATCAATTGGTGAAGTGGTTCCTTGAATGTTTTGTACATATTAGTATATTTTAAAAAACATAAACCTTTCAACATTTTTTAACAGAATCTTTATTCAAAAGGAACCAAGTAGTTACGAATTAAGCTTTATTAATGTTGCTTACCGGGAGGACAACACCTTCAGAGATGGTGATATTTTCATTAGGATTTCTTCGGTACAGTCAAAAGCATAAAGATATTATAAGACAAGATAGTCAAAAATATCTTTGGGTGAAAAATTCAATTTTATGTTAGTGTCATAATAACCATATCATTGTGACCAAACAAAGTTGACATAAATATCATCGCAATAATTTGCAATTTTATATAACGCATCAAGATGTTCAATATTATGTTGGCATAAACACTATTCATTGGTATCTAAGCATTTAATTTTTCAAAAATATCTTCGCGCTTAAGAAAAATAAACTCTATGACTTAAGTCACAGTAATCATCTTTATTTATCTGTTTCATTTTATGCATGACGTCATTGACGTGGCTTTTGTTTAGAACTGAATTAATCTTTTATAATTAAAGTCGTAAGAAAATAGTTTTTTGAAAGAAAGCCCCGCCCGCGGTTTTATCTGAAATTACACTACTGGAAAATGCCGATAGTGTAATGGGAGGTAAAAATCTCCCATGGCACAACTAGTAGTGTCAAGCGGTAGTGCCTAAATAAAAAAACGTATTCGTAACCATTAAACGAATTCACTGATCTCATTGACTAAGGGATTGAGTTAAAAAAGGCGAATAAATAACACCAATAATAACTTATAAAATCTAGTGTAAAATAATAATTACCTACAAAAAAAAGATCACTTCTCTCGTTTCTGTGTGATTTTAAATTTTCTTTTCTTTATATTTTCTGTTTTTTTCTTTATTAAGTATGTGCCATTAATGTTTAGTTAAGGTTAGAAATATATGACGAGAAAAAAAATTATTTAATTATTGATTAAATGAACCGACAAACCTATTTCTTTATTCTATTATGTATAGGTAATCAACATGACCAGTGACATACATTGTCATATAGTATGTTTTTTATTGTATGTCAATATGACATAACCACGCAATGAAAATCTTCAGATAAGAAATAATTATTTTCAAATAGTAGATAGAACTTAATCGAAAAACCACTTTGGAATCTATAAACATAGATAATAATAGTTCTGACATTCATGTCATTGTATTGCAAATTAATAAAATTGTACTGCAGAATATTTGTAAAATTCTATCATCATCGATGATCACCATGAATCCCGAACTCCAGAATCATTGCGTACGCATGTCATGCAAATATGGGATTCCCTGCGAGGTGTTTATTTCTGTCAAAATGCTGTATTTCTAGATGTCATCAATGCAGAAGGACGATACACAAGATTTTAATTCCAAGTTCATTTTTTTTTTTATTTAATCAAAGGGTTTTAGTTTGGTTTATAATTCATGTTTTATTTTTATTAAATAACTAACGCAATATACGTAATAACGTTTTCTTCATGTAAATAAATTTTAATAAATTTTTTAGGGCTACTACAAAAATAAGTACGTTTTTCTTTTGATTAAGGGCACTTTTCCTGTCACGTTTTATTTTTGTAGACAAGTTTTACACGATTTTTGTAGGATTCCACATGTTATGGCTACACTACTAGCTTATGGACATGTGATAATAAATCTTTGCAATAATCATTAATTATAAACCTTATGGCGAAAGACTTAGAATTGCTTGTACCATGTAACCGAAGATATTTTTGACTATTCTGGGCGCTTAGATACCAGAGAATGTTAGGCAGCCTATATAATACAGACTACTTTAAAAGATACGATGTAATTGGACATTTTCAACCCGCAGATATATATGATTCTTATACTGGTGACAATAATTTGATAACTGTATATGCCAAAATAAAATTGAAACTTTGCAACTAACATTTAATTGTAGACTCTGATACATTATATATTTATGCTTTTGACTGTACATGTTTTTTTAATCGTAATCGGGATGTAACTTCCAAGTCTGATTCAAAATATACTTAAATAATTTGTTCGACTATTTATTTTGCGTTTAAACTGATTTTTATCACTTTCGTCAATAAACAATTCTGTTTACATTTTTATTTTAAGGTTATACTAGCTCTTTTACCATAAGTTTATCGCCCAATTTTGAAAGATAGCAATGTCATAACAAATAGTTACAGAAAATAGATAATGATAACTAATAGTTATTTATTGATACGCTCAAATATTTTTTTCTATGCATTTGACAAACTATGGTAAACTCATTGGTAGATCAAGCAAATGGTTAGTAATCGCCCTTTACCAGAGTTTATTGGGACGCAAAATCATAGGTAATGTTACTAATAGTTACAGAAATGACAAGGCGTCAAAGGTTAGTAGGTTATTGGTTTCGGCGGTTAAACGTCGAGTCATTACTCGGAAGAAAGAAATCGGGCCATTGCCCGCACCTACAACATTTTTTTAACAAGTTGTAAAAAATATATGTTGATTCGAAATTGTTTTGTTGACACAAATGTTTAAGTATCAACAAAACAATATTGTATATTACTCGACTGGCGATTTTTATATCCACATTAACACACACTGTGCTCCTCGTACTACTAACTTAGCGGCCAGCCAGCGGCCCTACTCTTTAAATTGATATAAAGCATGCTGTAAGTAATAAAGCAAGACGAGTATCACCCCAACACCACCTTTTTTCTGCTTTTGCTGTAAACTCAACCGCATATTCCTGTGCTTCAATAAAAAGAAACCTCTACAACCTAGCCTGCTGTAAGTAATAAGGCGAAACGAGTGTCACTACACCACCACCTTTATTTGTACTGTAATCTCAACATATTCAGTTCCAACCTGCCAGAGTTGAAGTCCCCCCACTCCGCGGCGGGCTGCGCGGGCGCGGCCGGCGACGGCGCGTGCTGCGGCGACGGCGGCGGCGGCAGGCGCGACCCCCCGGGGGGCGGCGGCAGCAACCCGCCCACCGACGCGTTGCCGGTACGTTTAGGACGGGCGCCGTCGTTGCCGTCCTTCTTCTACAATTCCTCAGCATTTAGCACGGATGATGGATTCGTTTGATGACGTAGATAGGAGCGAGTATGGGGTAGCAGTGAAGAACAGAGTAAGGGTACGATCACAGACACCGGCTCGGAAAGGATCAGCCTGAGCTTTACAATACATAAGCGCGTTCAAGCATTCTTCAAGAATAATAAATTCAAAAATAAACTTTGCTGCAATTACTCAAAACTCTTGTGTCTAACGTGTTAACAAAACTGTACTCCTCTCCGAGCTGGTCTGTGTGAACGAACCCTTACTCTGCTTTGCTTAATCATGTTAAGAGTATGGGGTAACACAGAGTGTGCTTTGACTAAGATTATGTAGGTCAGTACCCATAACTGTAATAGTAGTGACGACATTTATCATAATTTTAAAAATGACTAAATAGTAAAGGCTAAATAACGACTGTAGGTAGACAAGTCTACGCAAATAGTAAGTTGAATGGATAAAAACATATCGATCACGCATTTACCGCACAAAATTAAACTGCTTGCTTTTTTGATGTGGCTTAATATGCGTCAAGTTTATACCTTATTTGTTTCAACCAAGCAACAGACAAGACACAATGTTTTGTTTAGTATCAAGATTAAATCAAATAGTTGATAGATAGTGTTGTTCAACTACTGTCACATAAAACAGATACAAACAAAATTATTGACATTGTCTGTCTTTATAAATTGTTCATTAGTTTTTTTAAACAAATTTATAACTTTGATATTATATTTTTAATGAAAACTATAAAGGGAAGTAAGTTACAACTTTCAACAATAATATTGGTATATGCTAGTGACCCGCCTAAGGGAAAAAATCCTAAAAGATAGTGGAACTCGCATTAAAATCTGTTAGGTAGTTACCAGATGAACATGCAAACAGACGAGATAAGTGACTTGGTTTTAAACAATTCAATAATAATTACGTATTGCAGAAGATGAAAATACCAAACATGACGTTAAGTTAAACAATAGCATTGCATAGGCAGATAAATAATTAGACTTACGGTAATCTTCATGTTAATTTTAATAGTCTCGCCCTCTTTAAATCCCAGATCTAACTGTTGATGTGGGGTGGCCTCTGCTTCTTCTTGCTCTTTCTTTAAGTATTTAAAATGATCTTGTAGAGCAACATTTAGGTCAAATGAATCTGAGCGGTCACCAAATCCCAGGCCAATGTAGGCACTTCGACCTATAATAATTATTATTTATGAGTAACATATTGTAAATCAAGTGTTAATATAAGTCTCCACTTACTTAAATAAATAACAGAAATACTCATTTAGATTGAAACTCATAAACAAAGATGACTGATAAAATACTTAATTATATTTATTGGAGAGGTAAGAATGACTAACACAATTAATCATAACTACTTCAAATTTACCATTATCATCCTGTATTTTGATCACAAAGTACCGAGAACTGTCGTTTACTGACTCGAGCGCTAGCCCCGGGTATTTATCAATAGGACACTTGGCAAACAGTTCTCCAGTAGCCTTGTCCTCTAGCTTCATCACCAATTCTTCGCCTTTGCACACCAACCTCATACGACCAGTCCATTGGGGCTCCTGTAGATTCCAATCAGCTGCCCTAAAAACGCCCACTTTGTATTACACGAATAACAAAAAACATTGAAGTACGTGGACAAATAGATAAGTAATCATTATTTATTTACCTGTACCCTCTGTTGGATGTCTTTGGAGGAATTTTAAACACAAAAACTTCATTCTTAACGAGCAAGACGCTTTCGTAAGTTTCCATTTTAGTATTTTTAATCAACCAGCCATAAAATAAATATAAAATTTCACCTCGATTAGCGAAAATCGAAATTCCTTTCTCCTCTCGTTACTTTGCTTGATGGAACGTACGAACGAGAACGAGCGAGAGGCGAAGAGAGATTGTAAGATTGATTGATTGATGGACGAAGTGACAACATCAATGCCAGTTTGACATTGACTTAAAAGAAACCACAGCTATTTATCCTACTTTAAATATGCAAAGCTAATCATAATAAAATTACTACAAAACACAAAAACTGTATTAAATCAAATTGTATATATTATTTAGGCGTGAAAATAAAAATTATATAAAATTTAGTTTCTATGTAACTCGATCGATTTTGAAAATACGATTACTTTAAACATGGTTTAAGCTAGTTAAAGCAGACTATTGTATGACATATTATAAACTATATATCAATATATAATATAATCGATTGGTCCAAACAATTAGTAAATCTGAGTGTAATTTTATGATACGACCATTACCAGTTTGGATCAACAAGTGAGACTTGATTTAAAACTGATTTGATTTTAATCGATACTTACATCACTGGTCACTGGCTAGCTGTCATTTAGCTGTTTGTTTGGGTGGCGGGCGGCTATACTTGGGTGTGGTAAAAAAAGCAGCTCGTTTACGAAAAACGGTTAGAAGATTATTGTAATTTGCAAGTTTTGACTAAAAATTTGTAGACTAAGCAGATTGCTAAGAGTAAAGAGGAGTATATTAATATGGGCAGCTACTTTTTATATAGTGTGCTGTTTACGATCAGCCTTCACGCAGGTATTCATCGAATATTTATCAACATCAAAATAACGTTGACAAATACTTTTTCACATCTTGTTTATGTTTTAGCGACTGCACTTGAGTGCTATGTGTGTCACAACCAGGAAGATAACAATGAGAAGTGCGTAAAAACCATCAAGACCTGTGACTATGGACAAGATGTGTGCTTGACTGAGATCAAATGGGGTAGCACACCGTATTGGTCTCAAGGAGCTAAGAAGCAGTATTATGTATCGAAACGTTGTTCCAATAAGACAGAATGTGCAACTACAAGGCAGAGATTCATGCCTTTGTGCACCCACATTTGGTACCAAGATTGGGTTTGTTCAGACTGTTGTCAAGGAGATAGATGCAACTATTATATCATAGTAAGTATTCAAAAATGCCGTAAGTACACCTATTCTTAAAAATAGTTGAGCTTGAAGCTCACAGAGCAACCAAAACATATATGAGTTGCGTTACACCACTTACTTACTTTTGAGAAGGTTATCAATTCCACTAAGTAAATAAATTTGTCTTCATGATTAAATGTGATGTTTCTTATTGTTTTTCAGAGTGGTACACACAAAGTAGCTCCTGCTCTAAGTACTCTAGTAATAGGACTGATAATGTGGAATCTCAAGCAACTAATATAATTTTACACAACATTAATTAACTACTTACTTTCTAAAATCTGTACTGACAAGAAAGAAGATTTGAAATGGGATTGATTAATATGGTTTGAAGTTTTTTTTTTATGAATTGACTAAACATATAGTCAAGCAGATAGTCCAACAATTTATGAAAACACCACTTTAAAAAAAAAATTAACACCTCAATGATGTTTTATGAAGTTTTTTTCTTATGACTAATTTAAATATAAACTGAGGAGCTGGCGAACAGAACCGGATTAGTCCACGAAAATAAATTTTACACGGTAGCTAAAAAACAAAGTTCAGTATATGAAGGTGACTAATAGCATTACATTGCATTAGGATATGTCGGTGGATTAGTTCTATTGTTGCATGAGGTACCTATTTTTTATTTACTTCTATATTCTGGAAGTTATTCAAGAAATAAAAATGGACTAAACCGGTTTTGTTTGAAAAAGGTGGACTTATCCGGTTGTGACTGCAAACGTGTGACAAGTCCGGTTTTGTTAGTATCGGACAATTCCGGTTTTGATTGAAAATGTGTTGAAGAAATGAATACATTACAGGACAAATCCGCTTTAGAATGAAAATATATATATTTTTTAAAATCTTTGTGTTGGATATCGGACTAGTCCGGTTTTGTATGAAAATTTACTTTTTAAAGCCTTTTTTGCCTACTTCTAGCCGGTTTTGATTGCAATGTATTACAGGGATCGACGAAACTAGGTCAAGACATCACAATTCGAAAAAAAAACATTTTTTGAATAGTAGTGGACAAGTCCGGTTTTGTTCGCCAGCTCCTCAACTACCTTTACAGTTTTATCATACAGACAAAAGTATTATTAAGTGCCTTAAAGAAATAGGAAAAAAATATATATTCCGTCCATTAATATTAAGTATATTTTTTACCAACAGTAGGACTTTAAGATACTATGGAAATAATTGATTTCACTGCCTTTTTTTACTTATTTTTGGATTATGTAAATGAAGGTACCAAATGGTACCAAAATATAAAACTTTCTTGATACAAGTGTCTAGTAATAGATTTGCCCAAAATGTTTTATTATCTAGATTCATCAAAATTCTGTTGGATTATTTTATTTTGTGAACAAATAATAATAAATGTTTGAAGTTTATAGCTCCATCCATTTATTTCTGAACATTTCTGTATTTTTATTTTTTTATATTAATTAGTAGAAATATACTTACCTATAAAGTAAATATGTATGATTTCCATGTAAAACCGTATGTTTTCCAAGAAAAATAAATTAATTTAAAATATTTTTTTAAAGTTTAATTTTCTAAGCTCTTTGTCGCGTCCTTTACTCCCTTATTTTTTTCTGTGAGTTCTTGTATTCTAAATTAATAAAATAAGAATGTGATTTTAATATATTTTATTTTTAATACACTAAACACTTAAACTTTCGATGTAATGAACGAAATGGTTTTGTCCGAGCAAAAAACCCTAATTTCTTTGGCGCGACAAAACCGTTGATTTATCACTATTAAAACACTTCCCTACTAATTCGAGTGAACACCCTCGGAACTAGCTGGTCATCCGTCAATAAATCGCAGGAAGCAGACGTGCGTTGTGCGTGACGCCGATTTTGTACACAGAAGTTATAACAAGAAGGAAAAAGAGAAAGTTATCAGTAAAAAAAGCTGCAAAAAGGACTATATATTTTTTATAATAAACATATTAACTGACATTATTCATGTTTCAAGAGAAAATAAATGAAATTTAAATGGAAACAAAATTTAGTTTTATTTGTTTTATTCTTGTTTTTACATATATGGTTTGAAAAAATATATCTGTTTTTATTATTATTATTATTAAAGCTAGAAGTGTTACTTGTTTAATATAATATCTGAGACTATTCTTTTCATTATACTTATATTTTTTTAGGAGAAAAACCTAATTTCTTTGGGCATCCAAATTTTAAAATGATAATCACCCGAAATAATATCAGGGTTTAAAGAGAACAAAACTTAATTCAATAAACTTTTGTGAAATTAAAAAAATGCATTAAATGTTTTAATAAATCATCGTATAGAGGTAGGGATGTAATTTTAAGTAAAATATTAAGAATCGATTTATATATAGTAAAGGTGGTTGTTAATTTTCTGATCACGTGTCGTAACGCGAAACTTCTTAACGTGTCGTAACGCGAGAATTAATCGCGAGTCGCGTTAATTAAGACATAAGATATATTTTGAATCAAAACTGCCTTGTTTCATTTGAGATTTAAACAAATTAGGCCCACAAAGTAAGCCGTGTGATTTTTCAGGCATTGCGCACTTCTTGGAGTTTGAAGTTGAATAATGTTATGTCCCCATTGTCACGTTACATAAAAGCAGAACTAAAGGTAAAGCGTAATGGTCGATTTTGGACTTATTTATCTTTATCAGACTTGGTACAGACGTGTGGTCTGACAGACACTTTGATAGTTCGGGAATTCTCGTAACATGCGGAGAATGTTACTAGGTATGCCAAATCGCTTGAAATTTTGTCTCAGTAAAGCCTGTATGCATACAAATACACTAGTTTTTGTTGTAATCAAAAATACCCAGTAGTTTTGATTTTATAGGCATTCAAAGTTTCGAAAAATATCAGGTCCCGCTAACAGTCACGTGACCGCTTGTGACGTCTTACCACAACGCGCCAGCGGTGGCGCATATAGCTGGCACAGTATTTTATTTTATTTTTTTATTTATTTAACATTTAATGTAAGTATATTATTTTTGTGTTTTCGGTCGCGTATTAGTAAATATAAATATTATTCGTTATTATACGTTAATAGTAAATATTATTCTATTAATAAATTGGGTATAGGTTTCGAAAAAAGGTAATCGTGTAATCTATCTAAAATAGACGAATTAATGACTGCGCATTATTTATCAAGAAATAGTGATTTTGTTGCCGCCGAAATGTTTGATATGTTCTAAACTGTTTTATCAAAACAAAATAACCAATATAATAAAAATACTAATGGAAGAATGCAAGTCCAATAGTAGAAGTATGTACCTACCTACCTATCATTATTTTTTTTACGTTAAAGACAACAAATCATGTATCATAGTTTTGTAGCTATAGGTAGGTACGTCCTTTTAATATTATAAATGTGAAAGTTTGTGAGTATGGATGTATGAATGTTTGTTACACGTAAAAACTACTGCCCCCCAAGTCAAGTGGCAAGTGATATTTGCGATAGCGAGTGAATAGAAAAAATATGTATAAAACTGTCAAATTGCAAGCTTGTCAAAAAATTATTCTATTCACTTGCTATCGCAAATATCACTTGCCACTTGACTTGGGGGGCTGGACGGATTTGGATGAAACTTTGCAGTAGGTTACACATCAGAATGACACATAGGGTACTTTTTACCGCGGGAAAACTTCTCATTCCCACGGAAACCGACTTCTACGCGAACGGAGTCGCGGGCGGCCACTAGTATGTATACAAAGATACCGCTCTTCTAAGTAAATTTAAATAAATACATGCATTGATTTAGTACTAACTAGCTTTAGTTAGCAGCTTCGCCCGCGTTTCCCTCGGGAAATGTACATTTTCCCAGGATTAAAAGAAGCCTATGGATTATTTCAGTCTTCGTCCAGATCCGTTCAGTACTTTTTGTGTGAAAGATAACAAACACAAACACAATCTTCCGCGTTATTATATTACTAGGAAGTAGGATACCTATACAATCTAGATGTAGGTAGTTGAACGTTACAGATGCACTTTACCTTTACTATTTTATTTAAGTAATTTAATTTATTTTTTATTGCAAATGTAGATCATATGAACTAAACCTCTTTTATTTATTTGTATTTTTACTAACAAATTGTTTAATGGTATTGGTTATGTTCAAGTTAAAAGATTTGGTGATGTATGTATGTATCCTTTGGAACTGTAAAAAACAACTTTTCCGGCGAATTGATAGTTGTATTTTTATATTTAGGCATAACACATGATTCCCTAGTAGTTGGATTAGACAATTTTAAAAGTATTTAGGTTTAATTTAGACGACAAGTGCGCGCGACCGCGAGCGTACGGAGTGAGCCAGACCGAGCCAGTTGTAGTGTGACGTCACACCGCCACCGGCAGCCCGCGTCGTGCGGTAGCAACTTATTTTACTTATAAATCGGAAACTAATTGACGCATCTAAATAATTCTTTCACCAGTATTTTTTATTTTTGACAGAGAATACGAAGAGATAATAATCAAAATTTGTTAACATTCTCCATTGTTACCCACCATGCTCCTCAATAGCACCTTCAGCAGTCGCTGGGAAGCGTCCTTGGAGCATGGTATTGTCGGCGCGTAATGGAGAATGTTAACAAATTTTGATTATAATCTCTTCGTATTCTCTGTCAAAAATAAAAAATACTGGTGAAAGAATTATTTCGATGCGTCAGTTAGTTTCCGATTTATAAGTAAAATAAGTTGCTACCGCACGACGCGGGCTGCCGGTGGCGGTGTGACGTCACACCACAACTCGCTCGGTCTGGCTCACTCAGTACGCTCGCGGTCGCGCGCACTTGTCGTCTAAATTAAACCTAAATACTTTTAAAAATGTCTAATCCAACTACTAGGAAATCATGTGTTGTGCCTAAATGTAAAAATACAACTATCAATTCGCCGGAAAAGTTGTTTTTTACAGTTCCAAAGGATACATACCTACATACATCACCAAATCTTTTAACTTGAACATAACCAATACCATTAAACAATTTGTTAGTAAAAATACAAAAATAAAAGAGGTTTAGTTCATATCATCTACATTTGCAATAAAAATAAATTAAATTACTTAAATAAAATAGTAAAGGTAAAGTGCATCTGTATCGTTCAACTACATCTAGATCGTATAGGTATCCTACTTCCTAGTAATATAATAAACGCGGAAGATTGTGTTTGTGTTTGTTATCTTTCACACAAAAAGTACTGAACGGATCTGGACGAAGACTGAAATAATCCATAGGCTTCTTTTAAGCCTGGGAAAATGTACAGTTCCCGAGGGAAACGCGGGCGTAGCTGCTAACTAAAGCTAGTTAGTACTAAATCAATAAATTATTTAAATTTACTTAGAAGAGCGGTATCTTTGTATACATACTAGTGGCCGCCCGCGACTCCGTTCGCGTAGAAGTCGGTTTCCGTGGGAATGAGAAGTTTTCCCGCGGTAAAAAGTACCCTATGTGTCATTCTGATGTGTAACCTACTGTAAAGTTTTATCCAAATCCGTCCAGCCCCCCAAGTCAAGTGGCAAGTGATATTTGCGATAGCAAGTGAATAGAATAAATTTGTATGAAACTGTCATTTTTGTCAAGCTTGCAATTTGACAGTTTCATACATATTTTTTCTATTCACTCGCTATCGCAAATATCACTTGCCACTTGACTTGGGGGGCTGGACGGATTAATTAGACGTGTAAGAGTAACAAACATTCATACATCCATACTCACAAACTTTCACATTTATAATATTAGAAGGACGTACCTACCTATAGCTACAAAACTATGATACATGATTTGTTGTCTTTAACGTAAAAAAAATAATGATAGGTAGGTAGGTACATACTTCTACTATTGGACTTGCATTCCTCCATTAGTATTTTTATTATATTGGTTATTTTGTTTTGATAAAACGGTTTAGAACATATCAAACATTTCGGCGGCAACAAAATCACTATTTCTTGATAAATAATGCGCAGCCATTAATTCATCTATTTTTAGATAGATTACACGATTACCTTTTTTCGAAACCTATACCCAATTTATTAATAGAATAATATTTACTATTAACGTGTAATAACGAATAATATTTATATTTACTAATACGCGACCGAAAACACAAAAAAAATATACATTAAATGTTAAATAAATAAAAAAATAAAATAAAATACTGCGCCAGCTATATGCGCCACCGCTGGCGCGTTGTTGTATGACGTCACAAGCGGTCACGTGACTGTTAGCGGGACTTGATATTTTTCGAAACTTTGAATGCCTATAAAATCAAAACTACTGGGTATTTTTGATTACAACAAAAACTAGTGTATTTGTATGCATACAGGCTTTACTGAGACAAAATTTCAAGCGATTTGCCTTACCTAGTAACATTCTCCATTATTATTAAAGCTCTAGTGGTCTGCCAAACACCACGTTGGTACATCATTACATAGTATAAATCCAAGTCGCTAATTCTGTCTGTTTGTTTGTTTGACTGCCAGCCCCGGATCTTCAATTTTTTTTAGGCGGGGCAAAATCTGAAAACGCCGCCCCCAACCACTAATATTTATTTTTACCTTCATGATCTTTATAATTTCAGTTATCAGATGTCCACTAACAAATAGCCCTTCCGGAAATAATGCATCATTTGCTGTTCTTTCCGTGCTATGCCTGTTTATTTACAGATGTATAGATATGAACGCGTAAGATATACCTACAGGGTGTTTGCTGGGTGAGTAGCCAAAAGAAAATGGTGTATAGGCGAGGCTATTAGCTATTTACTTCTTCTTATTAATTTGCATTTTGATTCAAGTCAAAGAATTTACAATACTTTTAAGATTTTCCTATGGAAAACCCCGGTTTTTCATGAAAAGTCATTTTTTTTAATTTACTCTCGGACCAAACGAAAATAATTTTAATTGAGAGCCTAATACTGTCTTATTTCGATGCAATCATAAATTTATACCAATCATCTCACAAAAGGTTACAGTGGATTCACAAACTTCGTTGAACCAGTGGGAAAAAAATGTAATGTCAACTTTGCTATGAAAATAAATAAAAAAACACGAGTGAAAATTTCATTTGCTTTTAAAAACTTCTTCAGTTTATACCTACACTTTATATTGATATGCTACAATGTAACATTAATAATTAGAAATCTCGACTAAAATAGTAAGTTACTTAGTCCTCAAAGACGGCTGATAAGGAAGGTACGAATCCGTTCAACTACCTATGTAGATAAAAACTTATTACTAGCAAATCTTAAACAATTATGCTATCTCATTTGACTCTCCCTTCACTTTCCTGCCTCGAATTAAGGACTCCTGCTATCTCACACGTTTGACTTCGGGCCGCGTAGATTTTCGGTGACCAACACTTTTCTACAGTTGGAGTAAGATGTTGCTTGAAAATAAGCGTATCAGCCAGTCATGACCAACGGTAGCGTGATTTTTACGCATGCTAGCAAATCTCATTTCACCAGCTGCAAGTCATGTAGAACCGGTTCACGGAGACTGAATCTAGGAGTTCCTTTAACTCCGTCCCTCACCACCCCAACCATCTGGTGGTGGAAGCCGCAGAATATTCTGCTATTTGCGACCTTCGCAAGAGGCGACCAAAAAATGAACTCGAACGTTAAAAGATTACTGTCGGGAACAATCTGCTTCCTCCAGCACGCGCTCGCTACCGACCCCGTGGTCACGATTGTGGTAACAGCCTTAAGTTTTAACTATAAATACACCTTTCAAACTGGCAGGTGCGACATTCAACAAAATTGCTTTCATCGCCTATCAGATCCGACTCCCGTCGAGTTTCTTGCTAGGTCTTCTTAGAGAGACGCTCCTAAAGGAAACAGTGTATTGAAAATGATCACGACGCACTGAGGACCGTACCCAACTAGGTGGCCGTATTAGTTCGTATCGTTACGTTAGTCAGAAAATAAAATCATTATTTTATAAGTACATAAGAATAGCAAATAAGAGAAATGTTGCCTGGTCACAAAATAGATACCTACAACAATAGGCATAGATTTGTTAGAATGAGACAAAACTCTTTACCTACATATGTAGTTGAAGGTGTTCGTACCCTCCTTACCAGGCGTCTTTGAGGACTAACTTATTATCTTAGTTGAGATTTCTAACTATTTAAGTTACATTTAGCATATCGATATAAAGTACATATATTAGCTGTAGAAGTTTCTAAAAGCAAATAAAGTTTTAAAACTCGTTAATGTTTTTATTTTTTTTTCATAGCAAAGTTGAGATAAAAAAAAACCCCCACTGGTTCAACGAAGTTTATGAACCCATTGTAACTTTTTGTGAGATGATTGGTATAAATTTATGATTGCATCTGAACAAGACAGTATTGGACTTTAAATTAAAATTATTTGGTCAGACAGTAAATATAAAAATATTTGACTTTTCATGAAAAAATTGGGGATTTTCTTAGGAAAATCTTATAAATGTTGTAAATTCTTAAACGTGAACCAAAATGCAATATAATAAGTGGAAGTAAATAGTTACTAGCACTCACCCACCAAACACCCTGTATATTTTATACACTGCACAGGATAGGATTAAAAATAAAAAGTTACATAGTAAAAGTAAAAATAAAATTGGTGTATTCAATTGAAATTATTATGAATTAAAATGTACTTTTCGAGCTTTTTGTTCAGCAAATTAATCAATGACCTTGTCATAATTTCCGTTCCTGCGCGCGAACGGGTGCGCGTTTTGAAATACGCCTAAAGAGGCGCCACACGAATAATACGTCACATGTTCCATGTGCTGTCCCTGAGTATCGGTCTAGTTGATATGGCCACAGTAAAATAAGAGTGAAAGTTCTGTAATTGAACTTTTATTTATTCCGTGGTCAAAGTTAAGTAAGTATTATTATGTTATTTTTTTGTAAATAATGAATTTGGCCGCCCCCTGAGCCTGCCGCCCGGGGCATTGGCCCCGGCTTGCCCCCCCCTAGATCCGGCCCTGTTGGCTGCTAACTCCTCCTAAACCAGTTGGGGGATTTTATTGCGACTTTCACCATCCTTAAGGTTTTTTTCATTTAAATTTGTAAATAAAGAACAATCGGAAAAAGTGTTTTTAAGTTAGCCAAAAATCGCGCAAGTATGTCACTAAAACAGAACTTCGATACTTAAAGAATAAATCGAATATTACCATATTAAATGTAATATTCGCATAGATAATTCCTACTAGATTTTGTTTTTAATGTAAAAATCGCCTTTATACAAGTTTAGAATTAAGTTTTATTTCACATTTACAACCAAAAGAGCGCATTTTTATAAGTTTTAAAATAAGTAAGTAACTCATAGATAGAGGCTTTATTTTGACACTGGACTTTATTTTGAAAAACTAGTTACAATTAAAACTAATTTTTATATTTCTTTATATTTTAACATCACTTAAGTATAACTAATTTATATCAATTTTTTATTTCAAGCAAACTTCTATATCGATTTTAGTACATCACTATGACAAGTGATTTTTTTTAAGTGACATTTTAACTTCTTACCTACGCCCGGCTGTAACTGTAAAGCGAGGTGGCATTTTCCTTTTATTTCATTTAATTCACGTTTTATAAAACAACAAATATGAATTGGCGCACACCAGGTTTATTTAATACCAGGAAATTCCTGCTAACAGCGATAGTTTTGGTAAGCAAGACGCCTTAACAAATAAATCATATTACACGTATCGAATGAATGTTTATTACACGCTTATTACGGTCTTTAAACTAATGAACTTGCCGTGTAACTAGTTAGATTAATTGTTTTCAGATAATACATTGCTTTTACAACCCTACGGACAGCGGTGCCGTACAAATAACTCAAAGCAATTTGGATATGATACTAGGTGAGGTGTATTGTGCTTGAATCACAACATTCGTCATTGCTTTATCGCTCGAAAACCTGACTTCTTGAAATGTATTGTTCTATTACTAAATGAATCGTTTAATAGTGTTGATAAAAAAAACTTTATGTATTTACAGCTTCCAATGAAATAGTTTTTATCAACTTCTACGCTGACTGGTGTAGATTTAGTAATATGCTAATGCCTATATTTGACGATGCTGCTGCAGAAGTAACTAAAGCAGGCTATGAAACAGGAAAAGTAGTTCTTGGTAAAGTAGACTGTGATAAGGAAGCTGCCATAGCCACAAGATTTCATATTACAAAGTATCCTACTCTAAAGCTTTTCCGGAATGGCCTGCCAGCAAAGAAAGAATACAGAGGTACATATTACATTTCTCTGTTCTCTAAACAACCAATTAAAAAAAAAACTATAAAAGCTTACATATTGATTTGAATTCCAGGTCAAAGATCAGTTGATGCATTTGCTGAATTTATCAAAAAGCAGCTTGTTGATCCCATCATTACTTTTGGTTCTCTGAAAGAGCTGCAAAGTCTTGCTGAAGACAAAAGACATATTATTGGTTATATGGATAGACGGGATCAAAAGGAGTATGAAACTATGAGGCGGGTTGCTGCTAGTTTGAAGGATGACTGCCTTTTCCATGTTGGGTTTGGTGATGCTTCACAAGCTATGCATCCTCCAGGTAATTTCAAATTTACAATCAATAGGAGATTAAGACAATGGCAATGACGGCAATAAGTATTATGCAGTTTCTAATAAAGTGATTGCAATTTAAAAATATTGTGATCAGTGTATTTTCCATTACTTTATCTTCTCAGCAGATGATGCATGTAGATAATCTAGACATCTTATTGTGAGAACAAATCGTGATAAGGAGAAACAATGGTTATTACTTTTGTTTGCTTACTAACAAACTTTATTTTATTTGATTATTATATGAGATTTTTTTTTTTTAATAATTATTTTTTATTAAATGTAAAGGTATTTAAGATTCTAATCTCATACAAAATTATAATAGTCTTAACCTGCTTTGTTAAACAATACCAAGATTTTCTTATAATTTTTGAGTTAATATGTTCATAACATATGAAGCTATCTATTAGGCAATTTATTCTACTGAAAATTCTTAAGAAAATTAAGTTTAAATATTTATAAAATGAATTTTATACCATGATATTTAATGTAGTGTTAAATCCATCTACCAAAACGAATACTTAATTTACAATAAGAACATTATAATGAGAATTGGAAAAATAAAAAGTACATAATATGTTTGCTGGTTACTACTGTGAATAAGTACAGTAAAATGCATTTCATTAAATGTTTCAGGTCAACCCATTGTTGTGTTCAGAACTGACAGGAAAACATCCACAGAACCCGATGAGACTTACAATGGCTCACTTCTCAATTTTGACGACCTGTACAATTGGGTACAACAGAAATGCATTCCTCTGGTCAGAGAAATCAACTTTGAAAATGCTGAGGAGTACACAGAAGAAGGCCTGCCGTTCCTCATCTTGTTTCACCATCCATCTGACACAGAAAGTATTAAAAAATACAAAGACATCATTTCAAGAGAATTGGTTTCAGAAAAACGTAAGTTATACCTACAAATATACCACAGCAGTAATAAACTTGATTATATCTGAGTCTTTATGCCATTTTCGTTGGCACCTACTTGTTTTATTATCTTTCCATTTACATTTTTAATACTTCTACTTGGTTTTTCCTGATGGTAATGACTTATTTAAATTGATATCCGTTATATAATTTTATTTACAGAAAATATAAACTTCCTGACTGCTGATGGAGTGAAATTTGAACATCCGCTGCATCACCTGGGCAAGTCAGTGTCAGATCTCCCCATCATAGCCATTGATTCGTTCCGGCATATGTATCTGTTCCCTGACTTTAAGGATATGGATAAACCAGGCAAACTAAAGCAGTTCCTTCAAGATTTGTATTCCGGAAAATTGCATAGGTAAGACTTTTTTATAATTATAGTATGTTTTTAATTACTAGAAATTTACATTTGACTATCAGGCCTGTATTTATGAACAAGTAAGTTGGCTTGTGTCTGGGCAAAACTAGTTTCTCCAATTATTTATTGAGTGATATCTAGTTTAACACTAGCACTTTCTGCACTTCTTACGGCGCATAGAGTTGGCCTATGTATATTTTATTATTCAATGGAATCTTAAAAAAAATGAATTATTATATAAAGTTCGTCTATATGTCACTGGTTTAAGCTAACAAAATAAATATTTTTAAGAAATTATTTTGGTAACAAAACGTGTTACAGCGACGTGAGTAAAGTTTTGCTAGCAATCAAGGCTATTGTAAACCAACTTCACAGACTTTAATTAAAAAAACCACTGTCGTAACTTTTTTAAAAAATAACAGTTTTAAAACTCTTGCCAAATGCAAAGTTTTGCTCGGCGTCATTTGTCGACTTTGCTCTAAAAATATATTTTCCTTTTCGATTGTTTACAAATTTCCCCAAGTTTATTATTTATCAGATTTTGATTGTATGATTCCCCTGTGTATCTTATCTCATAAGATTCTGACAAGATTACAGATTTCTATAACAAATAAAAATAATATTTATTTATCCTACTAATATTATAAATGTGAAAGTTTGTGAGTATATGAGGATGTATGGATGTTCGTTACTCATTCACGTAAAAACTATTGGACGGATTTGGATGAAACTTTGCAGTAATATAGGTTATACATCAGAATAACACATAGGGTACGTTTTACCGCAGGAAAACTTCTCATTCCCACGGGAAACCGACTTCCACGCGAACGGAGTCGCGGGCGACCACTAGTTATGCATTAAGCTTACTCCTTTAGGGTCCAGCCCACGATCAAGATATTTTTTCCGTAGAAAAAATGATTTCATTTTCCCGCGGAAAAAAGCACCTGATGCTAGATTATATTCTATTAAGATGAGACACACGGTTTTTTGCAGAAGTTGTTAGCAAAAATCCTAGCATAGTAGTAAATTTAAATAGCTGATCATGTTACTAACAAGACTTGTTAGTATTAACACTAATTTGATAATTTTTCTTACAGGGAGTTCCACTATGGTCCGGACACACCTCAAATTGAGGCCAAATCTGACGTCAAAGTGACCACACCCCCAGAATCCACCTTCAAGAAACTAGCACCTTCTAAAAATAGATACACTCTACTCCGAGATGAATTATAAGAACGTTAACCATCTTATAAGATAAGTCTGAATCTATATATGCTTGATGTTTGAAATGGCGACTCAAAAATATATATTTTTACGGCTTGATGCAAATCTACATTAGACCTTTTTTAATTCTTGGGATAGATATAACGAATATTAAAACTATAAAAGCGAAACAGGCTTCGGTTAGCAATAAATTATAAAATCCAAAAATATTGCTATTTACTGCTAAATAGTTCGAAAAAGTTGTGTACAAGATGTACTCATCTAATTATACCACGATAACGGATTGTTTTATTAGAAAAATGTAGTCCAACTTTTTAAAGTAACTGTCCATTTCATAAAACAAATTGCGTCTTATCATTATTTGAAACTTGATCTGCTGCAATATGCCTGTCAATCCCAATTAGAGTTTGTCAACTTACGGCCAATCTCAATAATCTATCTATCAGTGACGCCTAGTTAAGTTTGTTACCAAAGTAACCTAGACCCGTATTTTTGCGTCAGAATGAACTACGATAGATAGCTGTTGATATGGATTTATAGTAACAGGTAGATCAAGCGTCAGTCGTCAATATTTCCTTATGTTCTTTGGATTATTTTTTAAAACTTATCTTCATAAACTTATCTATGTTTAACCCTTTTAACTAAAAACATTTTAATAAGAAAATTAAACTATGTTTCGTAAGTTTTAGTGATTATTTGTTGAGCATTTAAAATATAATTTTATTTAGTTTTTAAAATTATTCAATACACTGATTGTATTTTTTAAATCACTTGTAGTTTAGATAATATCGATGCTTCACTAAGCATTGTAGCACAATGTAACTTTGCGTGTTTGAGTCTATGGAGTCTTCAATATATTTTTTTATTTTGCTTTCTCCCGTGTAGGTATGCAACAACTTACACATAAAAAATATCCATAAAACATTGGCATTAAATCGTATAGTCATACCATAGTATTTATTTTAATTAAAAACAATAACAATTATTTCTATTTCAAATCTGTTGTAGGTTCTAAACCGTTTTTTCAAAAACTGTTGCGGTTAAGACAAAATGGTTAAATAAAATGTTAAATTGACTTTAAGGCCGTATCAACAACTATGTTTTTATCGAAACGTTTTCAGGCAAATATTCAAAACCAGGTTTTTACATCAAGTTAGCTGTGCCATTAATTTCTGGTTGCTATATTCGAACTAACCGTTTTAGCTGCCAATCGTACTTTATTAAACTATATATCGTGTTTAAATGTGTTTTAACAAAACACCCGTGTCAAAAACGCTGTCATAAAATACATAAAAGTATATTTCCTTCTCTTTCCTGAATACAGAAACCGAGCATTATCATTAGATAGTATAAAGCCAAGTCGCTAATTGTGTCTGTTTGTATGTTTGTCCGCCAACTCCTCCTAAACAACGTAACGGATTTAAATGCAGTTTTCGCCATCTTTTAAGAAATTTATTCACTTAAATTAGTAAATAAAGAACATACAGAAAAGAACAGACATACAGTCGCACAAAAATACACCATTGCGGAGCGTGGGCGGGCCGCTAGTAATTTATAAATTAAATTATAATTACCAATGTGAAACTTCGATCAAGTTGTAAAATGATTTGATTTGATTACCTACTAAATTAAAATATTAATTTTCAAAAATAAGTTATGAAACAAAATACTGTTTCACATAAGCTGATAAAAATTTTGGGCACTTATTTTGGCTATGTATATAAATTATTTGTAAAATTTGTTAAAATATCATATATTTTATTTGTGTGTTTAGATCATAATTCTAAACTTTAAAAGGTATCAAAAAGCATTTTACTAATGTTTTAAATTGGAGGTCTGAAAACATTCTTAAAACTAACGCCCTGCCAAACTCACACAGAAAAAATGAGTCATTGACTTTTCGGACACAAAAAACTCGGACAGCTTGGTAAAAAATAATATTAAAATTGAAAAACCACAAGTCGGCTAAGGTGTCCGAGTTTTTTGTGTCCGAAAAGTCAATGACTCGAAAAAATAGTGTCATACCTACACTAAAATTTTATGTTTAAAAATAATTTCAAGTGTGTAATTATTTACTTTTAGATCTGTTGTACAAACTGTATCGTTGTGTTATCTACAGCCCGTAGTTTGTAACAATTAGTTTGAATTTCTAATTCTTCCTATATCCGTATTTATATTCTGAGTGATAATTTTATCTACGTATATTCCATTTATTTATAACAAACTTAAACTATAAGAATTGTCTTTTGTTTCGGAAATTGATTACGTCATAGGGAGAAATTGCTATTTTGTAAGTAAATGGTGTGTATAGTTTAACTTATCTATTCGTGTGTGGTGCCTGCGGCAACAAAATCAATCAAATGATATTTTGTTTAATTGCATATTTACAATCCACAAAGAAACAAATGCAAGCCGCAAAGGTGAGTTAAACTATTACAGCCTTACATATAAACGCATTATAAAACTTGTGTTTTTGAAAATGACGAAGACAAAACATTATTATTTTAACTTATATAGGTTTACAATGCGTTCATGAATAATGCGAGCGAATAATTTTTAGAGTGGTAGAGTGTAGCTGTAGGCTCTGTCTGCAGCGATTACTGGGCTGACTCGACCGGTGAAGTCGCACAGAAAACCGACGTGAAGTAGGGACGATGTTCCTGCGTTTCGTTCGGTGAGTGCGGTATCCGGTGCCCAATTTCTCGGCGGCCAGCAACGCACCCTCAATGCATATGTAATTGTGGGTGTATATGGGCGGCGGTAATCAATTAGCATCACGTGACCCGCTTGCTCGTTTGCTAGATTCTCTCAAAAAAATATGCCTTTGGTATCTATTTCTGAAGCTATTTTATTTAAAAGTTATTAAAAAGTTTATTTTAAATGGTTTGTTTATAATAAAGCAACCAATGGTAGCAAACTACCTATTGAATTATGTTTTAACTGCATCGTTGTTATTTCATGCAATTTCGACTTTATTTAATGCAACCTTTTCATAGTAAAAAAACTTATAAGTTTCCAATTCAATTATACCGGGTGTCCAGGAAACAATGGATAAGCTCTGAAGGGCTAATAGTAGAACTAAAGGCAAGCCTAAAAAATAATTGATAAAAAGTATAACCCTTACACTGCTAGAAATATGGCGCTTTAAAAAAAAAACTTCATATTTTTTTGACTGTGTTCATATTTTTACTCGTAACGAGGTCAAATCACTTAATAACATCATTATTTCTGTGCTAAAATAAATCAAATTAACCGCATCAGTTAATAACTATCAAATAAAATAGCTAACTAAAGTATTTTTCTCAAAAAATAATGTAAACTTTTGATTTGTGTAAAATTTCTGAAGAAATATTTTTGATGCGCAACTTTGAACAGCTCTGGTGTAAAAAAATTATATGAAAGTAACAGTGACCAATGATTTCAAAATATTCCTGGTTTAATAACGTTTTTAAAAATATGTAATATGTCGTAATTGTAATGAAAAAAGATTGAACTAATGGTATTAGTGTGTAAAATGGGATACTTATTTAGATCTAGCAAAATTAAAAAAATACAATAAAACTAAAGAAATATGATTTTCAATTGACATTAATTGCAAACCCATTGGAATAATTTAGAGTAACTGTTCAAATTGTCTGGCCCCATCCTGATACAGACCCTGCATCTACGAATAAAGGATCTTCAAAGAAATCAACTTAACAGGAGAAAGTGATCCAAATTTTCTTCATAATGACTTACCCAATTTATTGATAGACGTGTCCGAAGAGCTTCGCGACACATATTGGCTTCAAAATGAAGGCTGTCTAGCACACTATGCTGTTGCATTATGTGCATACTTGACGAAACCTACCCTAACAGGTAGGTAGGCCGCCTAAACCTAAACGCTTTAGACTTTTTACTGGGGGTATTTTAAGGAAGAGTTTAACCGGCAACCAGTAACTTCATTAGAAGATCTACGAGCTCGTGTTCAGGCCGCTGCAATCAATGATCGACGACACGCGCGATTTTTTTGAAGATCCTTTATTCGTAGTTGTAGGGCCTGCATCAGGATGGGGACAGACAATTTGAACAGTTGCTCTCAATTATTCTAATGTTTTTGCAATTAATATCAGTTGAAAATCATATTTCTTTAGTTTTATTGTATTTTTATAATTTTGCTAGATCTAAATAAGTATCCCATTTTACACACTAATACCATTAGTTCAATCTTTTTTCATTACAATAACGACATATTACATCTTTTTAAAAACGTTATTAAACCAGAAATATTTTGAAATCATTGGTCACTGTTACTTTCATATAATTTTTTTACACCAGAGCTGTTCAAAGTTGCGCATCAAAAATATTTCTTCAGAAATTTTACACAAATCAAAAGTTTAACATTATTTTTTGAGAAAAATACTTTAGTTAGCTATTTTATTTGATAGTTATTCACTGATGCGGTTAATATTAATTATTTTAGCACAGAAATAATGATGTTATTAAATGATTTGACCTCGTTACGAGTAAAAATATGAACACAGTCAAAAAAATATGAAGTTTTTTTTTAAAGCGCCATATTTCTAGCAGTGTAAGGGTTATACTTTTTATCAATTATTTTTTAGGCTTGCCTTTAGTTCTACTATTAGCCCTTCAGAGCTTATCCATTGTTTCCTGGACACCCTGTATGAAACATATTGTTGCCCTATGACATGAAATAAAAATGTAAGTTTTAAACTGCCAAAAATATGATATATATGTAGGTAGTTAAGTAAAATGGGCAATTCATAAATTATAATATGAGTATATTTGGTTGCTATGTATAAAATTATTATTGCTTTTTTAAACTCGCAAATATGTGACTATAGAACTAAGATCTTCTAGATTACTTTTGCGAGTTGGTATGTAAATAATGGCATGTAGTTCTGATCCTTATGTTGTATGAATTTATACTATTTATAATAAATAATCCAATATATAGTTTCCTTTGGGACGATGTGAAAGAGGTTGTACAAAATGAATGTTTTTGTGACGTGAGCTAAATAAAAATTCGAATTTAGATATTGCTGTCCTTTTTTTTAAACTCCATTACCCAATAAGTTTAAGTTTGTTATAAGTTTAGTTTAATATGCTGGTAGAAGTAACCAAGTTGGAATTCCTAATGATGGTCCATTTCTATAATGACCCGTTTCCGCAATTTCCTTAGACAAAACCAGAAAAAAATGGCAAGCTCCTAATGAGTGTGATGGACGGCGTCAAAACGGATCATTTACGATTTCGTATCGCTAAGGTTTTTAAACAAACTGCCCAGTGGATTGGCAATGGAGAGCAATTTCGGCTGTCAAGACAGAAAAGGACAAGTTTTGAAAGCCGCCGCGACTCAGCAGGGGGCTTCGGCTACGCAGAAATGCCTTACCTACTTCCAGTTTTTGTAGCATTTTGAAATGACGCTCACTTTTATATTTTGTAATAGTCGGCGACGTTTGTCTAGCAATTCTTTGATATGATACTTTTAGATCGATGCTGTTTGTTTGTTTCTTTAAAAGTATGAGAACAAAGCATCTATAGTTTACGACTTTTTTAAGTTTTCGTATTAAGTGTATGCAATAAAAATATTCTGGGTTTTTTTATTATAAAAATAATAAACTGATACTGATGCAAAAATATAAAAGGGTATACTTTGAAATAAAGTTTGACGTTAATAGTTTTATAAAGTTTTAACTTATTCTTCAAAAAAATGCAATTCAAACTTGATGATCCGCAAAATCGGTTTGTTACTATTTGCACAAAAGATTAGTCTTTTTATAGGAGATGGCACAAAGAGATTTTTTCCGTCTTTCTTTTGGTGTGAAACCTGTGCTTCTGGTATTGTGTGTGAGTAGCAGGTATCCACTAAAGTTTGTAGTAGGTACTTGCTTGAGGTATCGAGTTTCGAAATGAACAATAAAGATTTTCGTTACTCCTTTACTAAGTTGTTCCGATCATGTCTGTGTAATTTTTATTGTGAGATAAGTTTTACCAAAGTATAATCTAGCTTATTCAGAACGTAACTAACTGGCGGTAGGTACTTATTAAGTTTTTGTATCACTGTATCTTTTGGTAATATAAACAACTTTTTTTTTGTTGGCAATTGTTATCTATTGATTATTGATATGATATTGGTTTTCAGTCTGAAGGATGCGTTAGCTACCTTTAACAAAAGTAGTTTATCTATAAAATTGACATCTCATGCAATCTCAATTGTAATCGCAATTTGTAGACACAAACTATGAGCACTGTACAGAAGAATCTACATGGATTTGAGCGGAATTCCGATCAGATAACACCCAGCGTCCGATTCGATACAATGGCGATGTAAAACTTATTCAGGATTTCGTCTTTTACTACTTTTTGTGCTGCATAAAGATCATGTTACGAGAGTTTTTGCAAGGTGCATCGTGGGATGAACTTGTCGTTGGTTTTTAGAGAAATAGGTAGACTGAGTGTCTAGCATAACTCGGAAAGATATTCGTAAAACTTTTTTACGTTTAAGTCTCATTTTTACCAAATTTCCTCAGTTTGGTAGGTCTAAACGTTACTTTCCTAAGCTTAAAATATTATGACAGTTACTTACCTGTTTATCACAGTTATTAGATTTTTAGAATTACAGGCTTAGTAATTCTATTTTTCTTGTATGTGGGTATGTCCAAGTTCATAGCAAATCAATGTTTAAACTAAAATAAGCTACAAATTTTTTAAGGCAATAAAGAACCTAAATATAGTTTTAACTTCTAAGCAAAATATAAATCATCTAGGTAGGTTCTTCAAAAGGTCAAAGAATTTTCTCAGACAACAGACAAGATGTTTTAATCGTCCCTATAACTGCAGTGCACTTTACATAAAGGCTAACCGCTTCAACTTTCTGCTCAATTCGTTCGTGGGCAATCAAACCATCACACGGCCCTTGGCGTGGGTGCCTTCACTCAATGGGCGCAACTTGACACCCTCATGTATTGAGCCTTCTTACAAAGCCGACCCATTCATACAACCCGCCAAAAGACAGGAAGCGAGACAACGTGCGATAGAACCAATTACCCTGCAATGATATAAGAAACCTGCAATTAGTGTAACATATCCGACTTAGGACGCCGGAACTGGTAGACGTGGTTAAAAAAAACTGAAATTCTAGATTCAAAAACGAAAAAAGTAAAGTAAGCATGGTCAATATTAAATCTAGTATTTACCTATAGGCTAGTACTAGTACAAAGTAAGTACCTACTTATTTACTTTTGTGAAATAATTTATTGTAAGTACCTAAGTATTATTTGAATGGTATTTTTTGTGTAGGGCTACTAAATCTATGCAAATAAAAATCTTCGCTGTCGGCGTTACTTTTATAACACTTGTAATGTTTACTTACTCGTAAATCACGTAAACTAAATGCAAAAAAAGCTCGAATCCTTGTCGGCACCGTTGTATCATCACATGTTATCTTGTCTTCGCGACGTGAAGTTGCATTGCCGAAGGTAGCCGAAAGGTCCAAGCACCGACGTTTTTTGAACTACAAAAACTCGGTAGCTAAGATTTATGGCGCGAATATCGATCATAGTGCATTAGTAGCCAGCATTGTCCTCGGCATGGGGGCTAAGAAACGCTAGAAAAGAGCGAAATGACTCTAACGTCCACTGTACGGGGTCTTTGTATGGTATTTGGGAGACAGTAGCACTGGCCAGTATTGTTCGATTGCTATTGTTTAGTTGTGATTGTTCTTCGCAGTCGTAAACATGTCGACAGGTTAATAGCGAGTAATGGTAGTCTCAACTGAGGTAGCTGTTCCGGGAATGTAGCGATTCTTGAATGTCTAGGGAGGCTTCGGTTGGTATTTATGGTGTCTAATTATTGGAAGTCGAAGTATGGAATAGACAAAGTGTAGTTGGTTAAGATTGTAAGAGTAAGAGGAATTTTGCATGGTTAAAATGACGAGCTTAAAGGACTCCTTAAAGAAACTTACTTAATAATAAATTAGTTGTTTTTACAAATAGGCAATTCAAAGGAAACAACTTGAAATGTTTAATTCCATTTAACAGTTTAATTAATTATACTAATCTGAAGATCAGCCAACAAATTTCACCAGTACCAATCCGCGATTGCATCTTAATACGCCTCCTAATATAAAAACTGAAGAAAACACGCGGGTATTTTAAGAGACCGCGGCGTTTACTAAAACAAAAGTTGAGTTAAGAACGATTTAACAAACTGGCATATTTTAACAACGTGTAATTAAAGGTTTGGCTTCGGTCGAATATGCATAAATCATATGTCGGCGGGCTCAACGAAATAGAGAAAAAATTAAATACATTAAGCGGCTTCGAGTTTGAAACAAAAGCTTATTAGGAATAAGTTTTGAAGACTATGGGAACATCACTGATTAAGTAAGAGGCAAATAAGATAGTTTTTTTCGGAAAACCTTTAAACGTGCGTGTAGGCACTGCGTTGAAGTCTTTTTAATTGAACTCACTATAAAATTGCTACGAAAATCGTCGTAGCATAAGATTTATGCTTAAAATATAACATTAAAGTTACGTTTTTTCTACGTAGACTTATTCCTGAAGTGTTACTTACCCAATTTCCTTGTTTTTTTTCTTTCAATATCAACTAACGATTTTTCCCATTAACAGAACCAGCCCAAGAATTTAATTAACAATATTTCACACTCGGTATCCCTTTAATTACTCGTATGATCGAGTTTCTCATACGAACTGCGTTTTCTTTTTGTTTGACAATCGAATTAAATAGAGCCGAGCCGCCTTTAAAGGCGTTTGAATGTAAACATAACCTTTATGTGTCTGTGTGACCCTCTGTAGAGCCATATTTCACGTGGGGTGTGTCGGAGGCTGCGCGGGCGCCGCGGGGCGCGGGGGGCGCGGGGCGGGCCCGGGGGCGCGGGGGGCGCGGCCGGGGCGAGGTGACAACCGCTCGTTACGTCTATCCCAAGCCAGTTATTAAAAACTTCTCGGCGCGAGCGGTGCGCCGCCCTGTAATTATCCAGTTGAAGGTTCGCTCGCTGCGTTGTCACCACAGGAAATGCAATACGCAGAGCCGCCCGCGCATCAGGTCCGCCTTCTGCCCTATTAACTCACTCTTTGACATTTCGTTTACAACTCGACTGTAATTTCATTGTGTTTTTGCCGTAATTAAATTCAAAAGTGAAGTGTTGATAGAGAATGCCATTTTACAACTGTAATTGGTAGTAATGCCATGTTTCCGACGAGTTTATTGTAAAAGTCATGTTGTATGGCATACTTATGAGCTAATAAATTCGACGTTATAAATTGAAGTGCATATAAAGGTTATGAAATTTTAATAGAGTTTGGTGTTGTTACAGATGATGAATATGGTGCCTGGCTATGGTTATGGCCGGGGTGATACGTTGTCGCCGGCGTCAGACTTGTCGTCGTGTAGTAGTGCCTCGTCGACTGCGTGGTGCGCGCCGTCAGCGGCCACCGCGTGGCGGGAGCTGCCGGCCTACCCGCCGCAGTACTCCGCCTACTGGCCCCCAGCCGCCGCTGAAGAAGCCCGGGAACTACAGCGGCGCTGTGCCAAGTGCCGCTGTCCCAACTGTCTGACAGAAGCCGCCGGCTTCGGCCCCAACTACGGCAAAGAAGGCGCGAAACGAGAACATGTGTGCCACGTACCAGGCTGTGGAAAAGTTTACGGGAAAACATCTCATTTAAAGGCTCACCTCCGCTGGCACACCGGTGAGCGACCGTTCGTCTGCAACTGGCTGTTCTGTGGCAAGAGGTTCACTCGCTCCGACGAGCTACAGCGACATCTGAGGACTCACACTGGAGAGAAACGCTTCGCCTGCCAACTGTGTACAAAACGCTTCATGCGGTCGGATCACCTCGCCAAACATGTGAAGACCCACGCCAACGGGTCCAGGAAGACCAAGAAGTCTAAAGACGAGAAAGAGGAGTCACAAAGTGTTGATAAAAGTGAACAGTCGACTGCGGCGGAGGCTTCGCCTGTTGCGCATGCGCCAGCGGCTGTAACATCTGTCGGAAGTATAAATGGCGGGACGGTGCCGGTTACTTCTCATCCGAAAATGTCCCTGCACTACGCTTCAGTGGCACCCAACATGAGTGCGCCTAGTTACAGCCCCGCTTTGTACGGTGGCGGGATGGTTCCCTCGACCTGGTGCCCGGAGGTGAGGCAGGACTTCTATCCCCGAGATCACAGGATGTACCAACAGTACCCACACACGCTACCCTACCAGTGCGCTTCTAAAGATAACTACATGTTCCAAGGACATTACAACTTCCAACCGCCTGTAGCTATCGGACAATAAGTGATGTTTTATATAACAGTGCGTAATAAGACTTGATTATTATTGTTGTGTTATAATGGTTCTTAGTTAAAGTAATTATGTAAATTTTGAGGAAGTTACCATATTAAATTGTGATTTATGTAAATACGTGCCTTACCTTATTGTTTGTACAAAGGTTCTTTAAAATAAAAGCATACAAAATTACTTTGTATCTTATTTTCCTTAATTTAAAACATAAATAAGATGTCGGAAAAATCAATGTCCATAAGAAAGCTATTTAATATCTTATCTGTTTTCCTTGTGAACATACTATATAATATTTAAAAAATCTTTAGTTAATTGTCAAAGCTTTGATGTAAAATACATATGTTTTAGACAAATGTACATACTGAATAGTAGGTACATTTGTCTAAAACTTCTAGTGACATTGAGATTTTGCAACAAATTATAAGTATCTAGTTATTAAAGTTACTTGCAAATTCATTTCATAGAAAAAGAGAAATAATTGAACTAAATAATATAAATATGTGAGATGTCGTTTACTATCTCAGCCATTCACATAAAAAAAAATATAAATGATAGATAATAAATAATAACAATAAATCTCCAGACAGAGAAATAAGAAATAAAAGTAAAAAATAATAATAATAATAACTAAAGAAATAACTACTTTTTTATGAACAAAAACTTTTCAAGCTTTCTTCTAAATAAAAAACTAACTAAATAAAAAATAACAGAACTAAATAACTCTATTTTACTAAAGATAAAATGGTTATATTAACACACAGTCAAAGCCACTAAAAAAAGCGGTTTATTTAATAGGTAACTTAAGTATTTGCTTAGACGGGTTTTATATATTTTCATCTTAAGTAAAGTAAAAAAAAGGAGGCAAATAAATTAAAAAAGTGCATTAATGTCTGTTGTTTAGCTAGTTAAAATATTTAAATTAAACTCTTAAGAAAGAAATTAAACTCTTAAGAAAGAAAAGCTACGTAGGTTTTTTATTTTTGTACGTTATATTACTTGTTTTAATGATTTAGTAGTTACTCTCCACCTAATTACTATAGATGCGCACCTAGCAAAGGAATAAACAAGTTCGTAGAACGATTTGGATTATGATTACAATCTTCATTTACTATCCGAGAAGGTGGCCTCTTCGCAGAAAGTAGTAGGTATGAGTTTAATTTTATGTGTTAAGTCTTCATAGTTCTTAATCTTAAAACCATAAAGTGTAATGTGTGTAAGTGTTGGTTTCTTTAAAAACAGAAACAGATGCCTTTTTTAAACAATAATAATAAAGCGGTGAAATGTAAAAAAAAGCTTCTAACATTAGCTTTAACTTTTCCTTAGCCTATGGAGGAGTTTATAAGAAAACAATAATAATTTTAAACTCCTTTTAATTTGTCTTTTGAATCCTGCAGCCGGTAAGCTTTGCCTCTACAATGTCGCGTATCCACTCGGCGACAGATGTCGCTAGCTGTCGCGGCCCGTACTCGCGGCCACGTAATTGCGGCCGCTATTATCTGGGCGGTGCTGAGCGCTCATGGCGGCCGGCCGGTGCGAGCGGGATGCACTCGATAATACGTAAAACAAAACGAGGGAGTAATAATGGTAAAAAACGAGCAGCACGCAAATTATAGTGAGAAATGAGGCAGTCGGTAGCGGTGGGGGGCTGTAGTGGGGGTCGAGTCGGCAGTCAGTGTCGCTCGGCGCTAGCAGACCGCCCGCGCCGCCTGCGCCGCGCCTCGCGAGTGCCCGACATGCGCCCGACCACGCCACGTGAGTCGCGCCGACTCCGACACTAGACTACACGAGTTGAGACTGTGCCTGACACGAGTGCATGACTTTATGTTTCAGCGAGTTAGTGTTATGACCAGTTACATAAACAGAACGTGTAGAGTTTTACCGAACACTTCACAATGAGCGAGGAGACTTCGGTAAGTCGAACACTCTGTCTCTATCACGTCGCTTTACAGTTTAGATTAGGTTGCGTTCAGTCCCTTGTGTTCAATATTCTCTTCACGGTTTACGCCAGACAAATCTGAGTCCAAATAAGTTGATAAAAGCGGTCTGGGCTCCCTTGGGGCTCTTCGATTTAGTACGCACCATAAGCAGAATATTACGTTCAGTTGGCCCTTCGTCCCTTAGGGAGGTTAGGTACATTACTATTCATAGACTGCCGTAAACTAAAGGTCGAGTGTCATAAAGGAAAAGCCACTAACTTCAAATCTACGATTTTCCTCGTGTCAGAATGCGTAATGTAGTAAGTTTGAACGGAACTTAATCATGAATAATAAAAGCCGCTCACTTGAGCCTTTTGTATTAGTCAAATAAAATGGTTACAGTAATTGCCTATCTATGCGTAATTAAGGACCATGAGAAATTTAGGTTGAAAGGTTTACGATGAGGTTTCATAAAAAGCAATCGCTTCTATCACACCTTTTTATCTTTTAATAACTTCTGTTATTTTTTCCGTTCTTGGGTAAAATTTATAAGTATAAACAGCTATAACAGTCACATAAATGGTATTGTTATTATCATAACTGCCCATTCCATTTGGTTCCGGATAATTATTGTAAAAACCTTTCTAAAATGCTAATTCAATTAAAGTCAATACAAAATAAGGTGGCGCTTACGAGCAGCGTAACAAATCCTTAATGACACGAGGAGGCTTCGCCCATTTTCTACTTAATTTCCTTTTCATATTAGTTTAATCTATAGAGGTAGGTCTGGTGGCGCCAAAATGATGTTGGGACGTCGGGGGAACTAATCAGGTTATACGTATTGTGGGCCACGGCTCCTTTGTGTGGTGAAAAAGGAACAAATTTATGGGCATCGGCGTCGTGTGTGAGTTTTTTTGAGAATGTAATTAATAATTCGGCGGCAAAACTAACAGTGTTTTCACTGATTGATGTTCATCTAGACAGGCACAATTAGCTCTTTTACGGAACTCGCGAGCAAAAGTATTGTTACCTTGTTACCTACTTTAGTAGACTTAATAAGTTTAAAGGAAAAAATATCGTGTTTGTTTTTTCCAATTTTACAATATAAAAACAACTAATACAATTTAATTTTATTAGTTGTTTTTACGTGCAGCTCTTAACTGCACATTAATATGAAAACTTAGTTTTTATAAGATTAATAATTTTATCTTTATAACTTTGTTGATCACGTCCATCTTGGTATTTGCGGTTGGCTATTAGAACGCAGCATTTAAAAACAATCAACATTATTTTTTATTTAAAACTTGTCCAAGCATGTAACACTTTACACAGGATACACGTCGGTTACAAGCTAGCATGCCTGTGGTTATATTTTTTATTATTATGCTGCAAAATACCGTTGACTGTAGTTGGATTGGCACTCGGCAGCCGTGCGGGAACTTTTTAATTGGCCACGCAATGCTGTGTTGCGTTGAGTTCGACTTTTTCTCGGCTCCACAAATTGCTCTTAAGTGCCTAATGAGCGATGCGTGCAATCGCCGTTTCCCTGTAGAGGTAGGCACTCGTATTTTACATAAATAGTTCTCAACTAATGTAGATTGTTGGTACTGTAATTGTACTGTGACAGGCTTCCGTCGCTTGGCCACTCCGCCGCTGGGATGCCAAACGTCGCCTAAATTACAGTCATTGCGCATTAATAGCTCTCACATAGAGATGTGCGTGCGCATATGCCACTCCAATTGACATTTGCGTTCAGTAGCCAACCAATAATTTGTTTACAGGTCTACTTAATATAAGCTAGTTTTTGAAATTGTTTGTGAAAGGAACTTTCTCGGAAATTAAAACTCTTTTTGCTTCTTTAATTCATAATCAGCCATCATTATTATTTAATCGGCGGCCATTTTCTTCAAGAGATGCAAGTTGTATGCGGTTGCGATTGTACTGGTTTATTTGGCAACATTAATCCGATGTACAAAACAACATACGTATGAAAAAGCTATCGCTCGACCAATGGTGGAAGGTTTCGCCTTAAACAGGTCCTGTGACGTCATTGTGCGCCAAAAAAACGCATTCGTGATGACCATTATGATCCTCCCAACTCTCTGACCCTTATTGTATTTTTGCAAGAAATTGTACCAACATTATGTTGCGTTTATGTAAAAGGAGTTTGTTTTTAAAAGCTTAAACATAAACTAACTCTAATAATTACATTTGTGATAGAAACAATAAAATGTCCATAACATTTGTATGTTAAACTAAATATTTTAAAAGACTGTAAGCTAAATCGAAATTTGGACACTATACAACTTATTATTTACCTAATTCGGTTTTATTGCATAGCCTAAAGCAAATTCAACAGAATGCATAAAAATCTAACTAGATAAAAACCTAAGTGAAAATGATTTAGAACTCAATTTGCAAAAACTCTAACAAATTCAGCATTAATAAATTGTATTTTTTAGTACTTCTTACTACGAAAACGCATAAATCTGGCAACAGTTGGAGTACCATATCCGGTACAAGTCGCTTTGTCGTCGCAGGGTATTTCCATAAAAAAGCAGTTTGATACTTGCACTCTCTTCCCGCAGCGCGTGGCTGGCACGTTCTTATTTTGTACGTATCCCTCACTATGTGACGTCATAACAATATGTTCTAGTACTTGGCTAGACCGTTGATTTAAAAAAAGGTTATTTTATCAAAAAAGATGAGTAGATACCTACTTAAAAAAGTAAGGGTGAGTACGAGTCTTGTTCCTACATATGCAACGTTTTCAAAACATTCTTTCGTTTTTGTTTTAATAGACTCTATTGTCTGTCTTTATTTATAGCTACACGTATACAATCCAATTCGAATTGCATCCAAAATTTGCAAGAACAATAAGTGGAAGTTTAATTTATTGTACAGTTAATCTATTTTGTCCATTATAAACCCAGATAGGACCTAACCTTAAGAGTTTTAAACACTAAACATAAACATTTTACTGGATTTGTTACTGAATTGCCTTCGTGGTGTTGTAATTACTAACTAGGCTTGGCTTGCCCAGTGATAAGTCACAATACAAGTTGATCCATTTAACTGACTCATGTCTAAGATATGACAAGCAATCTATTGATCAATAACTCAGCATCAATACATGATGTCAATCTTAATCGCTATTCATGGAAAAGGTGGAATATGCAATTTGCCTATTAATCTGTTACACGTTTCTATTACGTTTAATAATCAGTTATTATGTTGAAAACTAAGTAATCATTAAGTAATAAATAATATAACAATGAATCTGATATGAGGAGTGATGAAGTGTTTTCAGATTTAACAAATTAGTTATCTTTGATGTGCGCTGAATCTTATAATTATGTTTAATTTATTGCCTGCCATCTTTCTGACGTATTGCCTGCGTATTAGTTGTTATATAAATCTCTATTAAGGTATATCTTTGAAAGGATTAAAATACTTAGTTCAAACAACAAAAGTACTTAGTAATATTTTGTGAGTTGCATTCCCTTTTCGAAAGTGACAGATAACAGCGCTACGAGCTTTCTGCGTCATTAGGCACGGCGTGTTTCCCCGCACGTTTTACTTGACATTTATATGCGCTTTTTATCATGCAGAGCTTCTGTAGGCGGATGTCGCTCTGTGAGAATACGATGTTGTTGCGGCAATTGCGAAATTGTGGATCAAGTTTTTAACCATATCTTGTAACGCAGTCTTAACTTTTTTTTTACACTTTTTTATAAATGCAAAACAGAGCATATTCAAGCACTTAAATCAACATAGGTAAAGAATTATGGTTATATTTTTGTATTTGTGTACAGTCCTGTAGTGCTATGAAGTTAGCGCACGTCCCGTCCGACGCGCGCGCAGCCGTCACGCGACTCACGCGCCGGCCCGAAGCGCGCCGATTATAATTTCGAACGCCGATCAACATGAAATGAAGGCCCATAAATTTATTAGACATAGTGTCGGTTGATACGCCCCGGGCTTGCATTATATAAAACATGTCAGGAATTAACCATTATCATACTGAGAATTCTTTACGCGGATAAAAATAATGTTACCATAATCGGCGCTCACAATGTCAGGATTACCGCGGGCTTCGAAATAATCGTGTCTTCACCGGTCAAAAGTTAAATAAAATAATTTTGTTTGTATATCTATATGTAGGTATAAAAATAAATTACGTTAATATATTTTACATTGCAAATTCCATTCACTTAAAAACTCTTATGATAAATAATACGCGCCAGATCGCAAATAAAATCTACAAGCTCGAGAAACGTTCCGTTATCTTAATTTGCGCATTTAACACAATTTTATTCATGCGCAGTGCAGAATTTTCAATTCTTATCTTTAAAATTGAGCGAGCGGGTCACTTGTCCCGATCAATCTGAGTAATTTGCAGATACGCGGTTCTGATCCTAAACAGAGATATCGCACGGCGCACCGAAGGGTTAACGTATAAAATGTAAATTCATCGTGCGATATTTTACATAAATTCATATTGACCGCTATATAAAGCCTCACGTTACATCACGTAATTATACCCTGCACAATTATTATAATTTTCCTATAATCGAGACCATAAGGACGTGCGAAAAAACAATTTTAAACGCAATTTACATTGATTTATGGGCCATGTTCATGATAAATTCCTAATTTTGATAGCAATCGTGATTAAAAAATCTCAATCAGTAGATTTATTATTATTTTGATGTTCAAATTACGAGATAATAAATGGAGATTTTTAAATTCATTATTTTTTTGCATATAATTAAATAATCTTTGTAGGTATACGTATGTAAAAGTTGAATTATATATTTTTACATGTTTATATAACTGTTTTGATGAGTATAAAATTGACACGTGCGTTAAGATATAGTTGCTCTGGGTGAGTTTAAAACCGAGAACACTAAGCTATCGAGATTATAATAATTAGGTATAGTTAATACCAAGTCCAATACGTATAAATTCTCCTATAAGGTGAAGATTCGGCGAAATTCACAGGAAATACTTGATGCAAGCAGTCTCTTACAAATCATTCTAAAACTCTGTCGGGTAGTAAAACTTAAGGGGCCGAAGCGACGATGATGTAAAGTCAATCGCCAAAATACTATCTTATTAATCTTTTTAAAACTTTGTTTAAATCTTATCGGGATGGTGACCATAAAATAAATATTAACTATTTCTTTGCAGCTACTCGTAAATTGGAGTATGAATAACCGGTACATATAACAGACGGTAACAAAAACAGTATCATCCAAGTTCAAATCTACGTATTTGTGTCTATCTTGTTCCGTGACTACAACAATGACTCACCAATTCACTTATCCACCTTGCGCCCAAAAGTCATAACTGCATTACCTACATCGACGTAACGAAAACGTAATTAACTAACATCTGTGTTATGAAAAAGTGGTCACGAAAGCGCCGAACTTCTCTCTCCTACAATCATTAGTGATCCATCTAAACAAAGATTTAATTATACACTCAACCAAATCTTAGTAAAACTTGTACTTTTAATTATAACCTACGTTTTTATGATTTATTACATAAAACACGTGTTGCCATATGTAAGTTTTTTTGGGGAATAGTAAAAATTATAAACTCTTTAGTTATTTAGTGGGTTTAATTTCGGCCATTATTAACATTTGATTAATTACCTGCTACCTACATGTTTTTCCGCCTGCGGTATATACTTTATTACATTTTCTTTATTTAAATTCTTGTTACTTCATTAGCGGCAATTTCGGGGTTTAATTATTCTTATACGAAAAGGTAAGGGTGGATAAATATTAGCACTAAGTTTTTTTTTAACATAAATCTCCAATTTACTTATTTTATCGTAAAGTGCTCTACAAATATTGAAATAACTTATGTTAGGGAAGGTTCTATTAAACAAAACACATGGAAAAACACCGTTTAACATCAACTGAAATTGCTTTGTACACATATTTAGTCACAATTCCCTACTATTAGAACCTAGAAAACTTTCATCAAAGTAATTGAAACTAACAAAGATTTTCTTGACTTTCTCGCTTTGTACGCATGAAAACGAACCTTTAATACTTTTAATTAAGCGTCGCGGCCTATAATTATGTCCTTTGCCCTATTTGTTCGACTGAATTGGTTTGAAATTATAGACTTCGTACGTAGAATTCAACGTCTCATACAGAATACTTGAGTAACGAAAATTATCTATCCAAGTACTTGTGGTTTATATATTGACAAAGCAGTTTTATTTAACAGACAAACAAAATTTGTATCTACTTTCTCGTAATAAGGTTTGTTTTTGAAAAACTTTCAATGGAAATATTGCCTAGTATGTTGGATATAAGTCTCTTTGGTTGTGAAAAATGTACAGGTGAGTTATAAATGTTTGAACAACTCACACCTAAAATAAGCTTTGCGTAGAGGTGATATTAATTGAGTAAAAGTAATTAAAGCTATTATAAAATACCCTGAATTTTGTTGAATTAGAACCCTTATTTCTATTAATAACGCCTCACTGTAATTTTGTACTATACGTTACGGATTTACATAAATAGTCTGACCAAAACGTTGCAATTTGTTTTTTTTTTACATACAAAAGTTTATACGATGTGTTCTTTTCATTAAACAGAGTACAGATCGTTAATTCTTCGGATTTTGCTTGCTTGGATAGCTTCCGTTCATAAACATCTTCAAATAATTTAAATGAATAATAGATCTTCCGTCAACACCCGAGCTCGAAGCCACGACAGAAGCAAAAGTATGTGCGCCCTCAGAAACTCTCCTCGACTTAATGTGACTTTTATTACGATCCACTTCCATTTTCATTGTGTGGTTCTCCCCTAGAGCTCGTAAGTCGTAATGTTTCCTTTAGCTCCTACATTGAACGTAAATTGTAGGTGCTTTTAAAATCAGGTGGAGTTTGTAGAGCTTTCTAGCGATTAGTGTGCTGTGATACTTTATCAGCCGCGGGGAGAAGAGGATGGGGTATCTTTGTAAGTTCTTCGATTTTGATAACTGGATTTCGCAGTTTGTATTTATATTATGAGTAGGCACTGAAGCACTAGAAAACTAGGTGTTTAGGTATCTGTAAAATTTATATTAATGCTAATATTTAATAATTAAATTAACTAAGTATAAATAATTATACTTTCAGCCCGCTGCTTCACTCATATGGAAGTTTAGCCTTCATCACTTCCTGATAGAGTAGCTTTGGACTGGTAAACGTTTTTTTAAATCGGATAAGGAATCCAATAGATTGATTCTTTTATTATTAAATTATATTAATTTAATTATTATTATTATACTAAGCCGCATTATTCAACTACTGTGCAAAGGGCCTGCCTTCCACTATTTCAAGTCTGACGGTCTGAAGCTATATTGTTCTCTATCTCTAGAAAGTGTTGATAAGTATTACCTTTATTTTTCTTCCACACGTTTACCTCCTTCCAACGCTACAATGGCAGCATTTCACTTGTCAAATTGAACAAACATCGCCCCCCTATCGACCCCCATTAACAGTGGTGACCACATGTCAGGCAGTAATGGTGGCAGCGGGCCGGCAAATGACCGCGGCCATCCATCATCACGGGAGTTCATGTTTCATAGCATTTGAGGTTAGGTTGGATCTAGTTACACGGGATAAAGGTTCTGCAGGTAGCTATGCAAGGTTTTGTGTAAAGTATAATAATATTTACTAAAACAGTAGGTAGGTTCTTAAGTCGTTAAATAAAAATTGTAAACATGTGGACTTTTATATGTTTAAACTAGGTGCTGTAATTCTAGTATCGATTCTATATAGTTAGGTACGCCTTAAGCCTCCCTGAAAAATATTAGAACTGTTTTTTTAAAAGATTTAACTTAAAATATACCATTATTATTTCTAAACTGACCACAAAACCACTAACATCAAATATTAGCAATGAAGTCGTTAGTGGAAAAAACGAGTGAAATGCATCATTTTACAATAGGGGAGACCGGGCCAGTTGGTTGCGGTGGCCTATGATGAGCAAGAAATGCCTTTCTTCCGGTTAGTGTTAGCTAATGATCCGAAATTGGTTTATTAAGCGCCGTCTTATGTGTGAAATGAAATTATATTCGAATGTCAAGTCATTTCCTGCCCTTTTATGGCTAAATTGCGAAATATCGTTATAAAAAGTTTCTTAAATGTGAGTTTTTCAATTAAGTGCCGATAGTGCATTAAGCTTTCTACAAAAAAGACTAATAGTAAGACTGTTTTGCACTCCAACAAAACAGTTATTATGTGTGTGGAAAAACACACAGCATTTTGTGAAGAAGCATCCATAGATTTTACCATAAAATGTATAATAAAGACCTTACCTTGCATTTTTTCTACCTTTTTTCTCTTTCACTAATGCAGAACGCGTCCTCAATCTTCACTTGACGCGCCTGTCAGGTTGTCAATGCAAATGTCAACCTCATAGTAGTCATCACCAGCAAGCCCCTTGCTTAAATGCTGTGTGTTTTTCCACACACATAATAACTGTTTTGTTGGAGTGCAAAACAGTCTTATTATATGTGTTTCCAAAACACACAGCATTTTGTGAAGACCTGTTTGGTATCTGCTGGTGAAAGAGAACAAACGCTATGATGAACTAAATAAATAAACCTTGATATAAAGAATTTGTAGCTACTTTATTATGTACTATTTATTTCTAAAATTACACTGTTTTCACACTGGAATAACAAAATAATCTGCTTTCTAATATCACACTAATTAAATTAGAAATTAACTCTTTTTGTATCTTGAGATCAAAGTATAATAAAAAACAAATAACAAAATTAAAATTATAACAAACTTAATGTTCTTTATAAAAAATCAACATATTTAACAAAATAATCATTTTTAACAAAACAAACAGTTGTACCAATTAAAGAAATTGTTAGAGTAATATGAACTTAAAATCAATTAGGGAAAACAGAAATAAAAACTTAAATATTCAAAAAATTGCTTGACAATTGATCTTGGCAAGCATTATTTTCACTCTCTTGAACAACTCTACAATAATACTTGCGAAATGTTTGAGAGGATCTCCAATTGCCTCTTTCTAAAATCTGTTCTATGGGTCTATTCTCCATATAACTTCTAGATGCAACTGCAGATCTTATGCTGCCAGGTGGTGCTTCTATTCCAACCTCTTTAAAAATAGACTTAAGCCATCCTGCTATCATGGTTCGTGTAGCAGGCTTTATGATACCTGTGATTGATATGAAAATACTTTTTAAACTAGTTGCTTTAGAACGTCTCTCCTCTGAGACCTCCATCAATCTTTTTAAATGTCTAACCGGGCATAAGTGTTCATCAATATGCTGTTTAAGCAACCACCCAGACTGTCTTCTGTTAGAATTATCTGTCTTAGAACCAAATCTTGGCCACAAAGTCACTTGATCTGTGCTGTCACATAATGTGTCTATAGGTAAATCTAAAAGTGTGAGATCATGAATTCTACGCCCTGAAGCTAAAAGTAAAATAACAGCAGTTCGTCTGGAAATATCAAATAAAGTGTCTGTCATGGGTGAATCCTTTAGCCATTGAAAAAGTAAATCCGTGTTCCAAATATGTGGTCTCTTCTCTGTAGGTTTTATCTGTGAAATAGCTTTAAGTACCTGGTGCACAAAGAAATTCTTAGAAATTTCATCTGAATTTGTTCCTGAGTATGTGCAAATAGCAGACTTATTTAATAAAATAGTGCTGTAAGCTAGTCCATCTTCTAAACATAACTTTGATAAAAACCTAGCTACCTCATTTCCTTGTGGAGCCTTGGGGTTAATATTATTAAGCTCACACCATGATAACCAGCGTTTAATTGGTGCTTTATATGTTGCTAAAGTTGACTCACGCCAACTCTTCTTAAGGAGTTCTCGTTCCTCTAAAGACCAGTGAGCTACTTGACTGGCCCACCCCCAATTTTCCACGCCAGAAGCTCTAACTTCTCCACCTGTGGAGGACTCTGACCCGTTGAGAGATCTATTAGGTTGTTCTGTAAGTTCGGTATTGGGATTGGCTCTGCCAGGGCCCGCGCTTTCAGATCTGTCAACCAAAAACATTGCGTCCAAAATGGAGCTATTATTATATAATTGCCGACTGCTGTGTTGAGATGTCGCAGCACCCGTGGCATTAGATTGGGCGGTGGAAACACCCAAGCTAGGCTGTAATTCCACTTTCGGCTGAAGGCGTCGTAATAACTTGCAGAGCCATCTCTTGAGTCCCAGGTTACGTAGTTGTCTACGACTGCGCTTTGTTCTGAAGCGAACAGATCGATCTCTGGTACGCCCCAAATTTCGAATACGGCCCCCGAGGCCGGGGGCAACAGGTGCCATTCCGGCACTGGTCTGTTTCGTGACAGGCGGTCGGCTATGCCGTTGTACCTCCCCGGGAGGTACGCCGCCGAGAGCGTGATGTTCCACCGCTCTGTCAGTTCCAGGAGTCTGGTTGTCAGTTCGAGTAACGCTAGTGACCGTGTTCCGCCCTCGTTTCGGATATATGCCACTAACGTTCGATTGTCGGATTGTATCAAAACATGCGCATTTTGCAAATATTTGCGGTTGCGACTTACTGCACCGTAAACGGCGAACAATTCTTTTTGGTTCGAGTGCCAAGACTTTTGATACTCCAGCCACTTGCCTGTTAAATACCTCTCGTTGAGGTGAGCACCCCAGCCCGCATCCGCTGCGTCTGTGGTCAAAAAGTGAGTCACCTCCTTCCTGTGCAGAACCACCGAGCTGTGGTTTATGGCGTCCCGCCACCAATTTAATTCCTGCTGCACAGGAGGAGAGATAAGTCTCTTCTGCCTTGGTCGATGTTGTTGAAAGCCCCTCAAAAACCTCTGTAGTAATCGGCAGTGTAAGCGACCCTTTGGAGTGGTAAGGTTTGCAAAATTTAGTAGCCCTAGCAAGCTTTGTGCCTCCCGTAAAGAGCACTGACCTATCTGAGCCATCTTTGAAAGTACAGCTTTTATTCTTGTAACCTTCTTTTGGGGTAAAGACATAGTGCTGTCCTTCGTGTCCCATATAAGGCCTAAATATTCTAGATTCTGACAAGGTGTTAGAACAGACTTTTGGTAATTTACATGCCAACCTAGGTTTTCTAGAATATTGAGTGCCTCTGTGACATGTATTTGGAGTGTGGTTTTGTTCTGGTTGGCTAAAATAAAATCGTCGAGGTATACCAGTATCCTCATTCCCCTTGTACGCAAAATCTCTGCAACCCAGTTGGTAAGTGTTGCAAATGTTCGGGGGGCAGAAGACAGGCCAAAGGGAAGAGCTGTTAACTGCAGAACTTGATCCTTGTAAACAACTCGTAGAAAACGACGATGTGACTCTGCTATGGATAGATGTAGATAGGCTTGCTCCAAATCTATCTTCACCATCCAATCGCCTGCCTGGAGGAAATCGATGACATCTGTCTGGGACACCAATTGAAAATGTTTTGTGGTTATAAACCTGTTCAAACCTCTTAGGTCGAATATAGGGCGCTCCCCCCCATCCGCTTTCTTTACAAGAAACATCTTGGAAAGGAAACCAGAATTTAAATTTGTAGGAGTCTCTAAAACGCCTTTCATTTGCAAATCTTGAATAACTGCTGTCATGCTTGGGGAGATCTTGGTAGTGAACTTTCTTAGCAATGCTGGAGTTAAATGCTGAAGTGGTGGTCGGGTTTTGAAAGGTATTCGACCTTGGGAGACTATCTTCAAAATAAATGGGTTTGCACCAAGGTCCTTCCATGCTTGGGTATAAAACCGCAGGCATCCTCCCTGGAAGGCTCGGTGCCTCTGTTGATAGTCACTTTTGTCTACTCTCTGCATCGGCATTGCCCCTCTTGTATTGTTTTCCTCGAAAGTTATGTTGCCTCTGAGTGGGTCGAAAGCTACTTTGTCTTCCTCTTGAACTCTTATGATTAAAGTTTGTGTTCTGTCTACGGTCTGGTCTGTACTTATAAGAAGGAGAAGCTCTGGGTACTGGTAAATTGTTTCTGTTTTCTTTAATGTAATTTGGCTTATTGAGCCATGATTGTGGGCCTCCAAGAGATTGAACAATTGGTTGCAATGATGTTTTACTAAATAAATATTCACCACTCGGAGGAACCTCCCTCATTGAGGCCTTCAGTGCAGGATTATTAATTTCTTTCAAAATCCTCTCCCTTCTTATTTCTATGCACTCACTTCGTCTGCCACAAATAATTTGCATAATTTTTTCTGAACATTTATGGAGTGAAGATCCCTGTCCCAACAATGATGATACTTTATCAAACAATGTACTAGGATTTAATTCATCTGAGTTGCTGGCTGCCCAATTTAGTAAGCTCTGTAGGCCATGCTTCAAAAGTTCCTGATGTTCTAGCTCTGCATTGGTCAACGCAGCTAGCATGTTTTCTGCTGATGCTAGATAATCTTTGGTTTTTCTGAAATGGCACAACTCTTCATTTACCTTTAATGCAACAAATCCTGGGGTAGCAACAAATGTTTGTAACAATGACTTGTAGCGTAAGCCTTTCCAGGCTTGAGAGTCAAAGTGTTGTAGGTTATTGACCTTATCAAGCCTATCTTTCTTTGCGGCTGGAATAACAATCTTATCATCAAAGTCTGTATTTAAATCACCCAACAAAAACTTGTCTGACCCTGAACAGGGATTAAATAAATATTGCTCATGAGAATTTTGAATATCTAACTGTTGATCTATGGAACTGGTAGATGGATTGGATAAGACTTGTGATGTACTTGGAGTTGCTATTGCTTGAGGTGTGTTTTGATTATTAGTCATAAAATAATTAGGTAACTGTGTTAAATATCCCGATATATAATTTACCTGATTTATTAATGAATCTATGCGCGGATCGTCACTACTAGCCACTCCCCGCGAATACTTACGTCGCTTATTAGGTGGTGGTGAGGCGATGCCCTCCTCATCTTCCGAAGATGAGGACGACGTACTTTCATAGTACGAGCCCTGACGGCGATTATTTTGTCGTGATAACCGCTCTCCCTCCGAAGCAGCGGCATCCGACCGTTTCTTACCAGATACACAATTTTCGTCATCCCGCACAGAATCGGTACTCATTTTTAAATAGAACTATTATTTGTGACTACTAGTTGTACACACCAATCAAAAACACACTTTAATGCACAATAACTTCACAAATAACACTTAAAAACTTATTTCTAAAAGATTTTGTATGCTTTAGCGGCAAAATCTACAAACGCTATGAGGTTGACATTTGCATTGACAACCTGACAGGCGCGTCAAGTGAAGATTGAGGACGCGTTCTGCATTAGTGAAAGAGAAAAAAGGTAGAAAAAATGCAAGGTAAGGTCTTTATTATACATTTTATGGTAAAATCTATGGATGCTTCTTCACAAAATGCTGTGTGTTTTGGAAACACATATAATAATAGGTTTTGTTTGTTATCAATTGATAAACATACATATTACATCCAATGAAAGACTATTCGGGAATTCTGTTAGAAATGAGTGGGAGTGTACCCTCTTGAAATTTATCTCTTCCTTACCTCTGACCCCCATTGCAATATTTCCTAACTCCTATTCGCCAAATAAACTGCACAACAGTTGTCGGTGCTTCTGATCTACAATTGGCACCCTCCGTCGCCCACGAATTAATTCCACCGCAATCACCCGCTCGCTCCTAATTGACACATCAAAGGCACCGCAACGGTCCAATGCGCCAACGCTCGCTGCGACAACGCTTTGTTACTTTTGACTAATGTTTTTACACATTCTATCTGACACAACGATGCCAATGAACCAGTAAAGTACAGGAAATAACAGATTTTACTGCGAACCGCGGATCTTGCTCAATAAATTCAATTTTTACATTCGAAAGCAAGGTCAGGAATTACCTATGTCTAACACAATTGGAGATATCACTTGCGAGTCACTTCCTGTGAGTTTTACAAAAAAATGGTTGTCATCGTCGCTGGCTGTGGGTTCAATTCATATGCATCCATTATGTTGTACGCCGGCGGCAATGCACTCTTGTTTTACTCTCGCCACCGATTGTATTGATGTTTCTGTCAGTTTTACTTTGCGGACTGTGGTGTGAGTGACGTTGTTGTATGTACACAAACCGCAATATGGGGTCACCTGATAATGCTCTTGTAATTATGGCACCATTACGTGGAGCTGCTCAAATACCGGACTTCTTGTTACACGATCAAATGTCTCGGACGTGACTGCCGCTCCACACCAATAGCTGTGTTATCTAGATTCGAAATTATATAAACGCGACAAGCAGGCGCCTTTAAACTAGCCATGCCAAGGGCAGCGTGCTTATATTCAAATATTTGATCTGGAAATGTATGTGCAATGTGTGGAGCAATTGTTCGCTTGCAGCAATTGGGTGAAGGCTGCATACATCTAATTTTGTATCGATAAATGCACATATTCATTATTCAAAAGCCATTTTAGTATTAACATTCATTGCTTGTCCAAAGGTCCTGTTTCAAGATTTTGTTAAGGTACTTAAACCTGACGTTTACCATGTGGTCGATTGACGTTTGAGATAGCTGTCAATCCTGCTATTGGTTGAGAGGTATTTGCGCAGTGGCAGCTTCAGGGGTAATTTCTGTCCATCCTTTGCTTGCCGTTATACGTAAGCGCTACCGTAATATTACAGAGTGTGGTGAAGTTACCCGTTTTAACCTCACAAGTCCTCTGGACGAAGATACATGCTAATTATTTGTAATTTTCAAAATCGCCCGAGCTTTTGCTCCGGTTGTGGCTTCCTGCCTTCACTCGTTCGAGTAAACACGATGTACGTAGTTATAGGTGTTCTATGTGAGCAATTTGCGGTCACGAATGTTCACTATTGTTTGTAGATTAATGCGTCGGTACGGGGTAATTCAACGGTAAACAATTTGATGATTTTGTTTTAAGTTGTTCATCTGCAGATAAGTTAACATCGAGCTACTATTTAATAAAGGTATCATCGTTTCGTCGGAGTCTGCTCTGATGAGCGGGTACACTGTGCCTGGGCGCACTTACAGCGAATTATCGAACGATCGATGGCTTCTAGATTGCATCTCAATAATCCTTGTTGGTTGCGCAAGATTGCGTGGAGCGTGCGTCCAGCTACTATCCGCGCCTTCCGGGATTCTGTGTAATGAAATACTGCCTGTAATTTAAACGTCGCTGGTTTTCTTTAAGTGGTTTAGTCTTTGTTTGGTGGTTCTAATAATGTCGCGGCATTAGGTATGCGGTTGTGAGTCGGTGACCGTCAGGAGGAGTAATTGATGACGTCGCGGGCAGGCGGTGTCCGCCCATGTTCCGTCAATTTTCGTCACTTGAGTGATGGTGGTGTGTCCCGCCCCTGCCGCCCCCCGCGTCCTGCCCCCGCTCGGGCCCGCGGGTAGCACGCGCCGCGCTAAATTTAAGCGCTATGAACTTGTAACGGGCGGCCGACACCGAGGAATGTGACCGGCACAAAGCGTTAATCATACATTTGTGACAGATGCATTTGGTTAAATGTCTCCGATGAAGTTTGAAAATATGGCTCGTTACACGTTTTTGTTCATTTTCCACGCCCATTACACGCGCCTGCTTCTAAAGGGTTTATAATTGACTGCAACACAAAATGAAATGCAACCAAATAGTTAAATAGTAGATCCGTTTTGGTAGAGAATCTTAGTGAAATAAATTGCTACCTATATTTCTTTCTTATATAGCAGCAATAGTCCCATCTAAGTGTACCCGGTCTTCCCTGGAAACGACCTGCCAAATAAATAAAGTTTTACCGTTTGCGAGGGAGTGGAGTCAGCTAGAAACAATGCCCTTCCTAATTCACCCCACGGCAAATACCTCCAGCAAAGGTAGCGTATTTTTCCCATAGTATACCTATACACACACATGAGTTCACAACTGTGCTATGTATCTATATATTGTATCATTACATAGTATAAATCCAAGTCGCTAATTCTGTCTGTTTGTATGTTTTTCCGCTATCTCCTCCTAAACCACACAACGGATTTTAATGCGGTTTTTGTCATCTTTTAGGGAGTTCATTCATTTAACTTTGTAAAAAAAAACAATGTTTCGTGAGCAAGTTGGCCAACACCATTGCGAAGCGTGGGCGGGTCGCTAGTAGATTAGGTATATATTTTAATGCAATTCATGCCTGCTCATATGTGCATACCTTTGCCTATATCTTTAGAAACTTTTTTCAAACAATGTTTAGCTTCTAAGTTATGTTTTATTTAGTTGGTAAGTCAGATTTAAAAACGCACCTATTTTTATACTCTAATACCATATTGAAATATAGAAAAATCTCAATTTCAAAGAATAAAAATACGTACAGCGCTCAAAGACTTGTTTACCGCTCGAAAACGAAAGATAGCCGTGCCTGTAATGTATTAATTTAGTTCAATAATAAGAAAATCATTTTATGGCAAAATAATTACATACAATGTAAGAAAGACAAATCGCTGTAAAGAGCTGTGATCCACGGGAACTTTTTCACTTCGAATCGATGAGAACAATCGGTTGAAGATTTGAAATAGGTTATATCGGTGTGCGCGAAGATCTTTTTGCCCGGCTATTATATCTTTAGACAATGAAAACATAGTAATTAAGTGGATGCTATTGGCATTGTGTTGAGTTGAGCGTGTCTGTGGGCAATTTCTTATTAGTGACAGGTGTCAAAGAATCGATGAATGGAAGCTGGTGTGAGCTGGCCGGAGGAAAGTTTTACCGCATTTTTTACTTCCTGTTTAACTCCAAAGATATTCGTAAATAGAATTATTTAGTAGGTATAGAATAGTATAAATTGAAGTTACAATACGACCATGTTTGGTAAAGGTTTTTCCTTAAAACTGCATACTTAGGAAATTTTGTTACGGTGCCTATACAACTATATTTAGTTGGTTTTTCAAAAAGGTATGAAACTGAGAATATAAATAGAAATATATAATAATAATATAAATTTAAAAAGTTGAAATCACGTCCATATTGGCACGCTTGCAAAGCTCAAGCGGGTTGTTAGTTGGAAAAAGTTATTTATATGTTTATTATATTATTTTTAATTTCAAAAAGATTTTTTTTCTTTTTTTTTAACGCCATTTTAGTATTTATTAATACATAGGTACTTCTTTGTCGTTGCTTCGTTGTTCGTTACTCTTTAATGTGGTTGTATTAGGACGTCAAAACTTTTTGGCAATGAAAATTAACGCTCTAAGTAAATTCAGAAAAATTCCCACGTTCCATATACCTACTTTACCTTATTCCTAAAAAGCGTATCAATAATGGCGATTAATCTAAAGTTAATTATACATTAGCACTGTGTTGATGTTTTAATTAATGTTTTTACTTTATTCATGCTAATTAATTGTTTTACGAAACTCTGGCAGGCTGTAGCCGCCTAGTGCATGAAGTAGTAATTAAGTTTACAATTGCATGTTGTCAATAATAATTGTAGGTATAATAGTCGAGTATAAAATATCTTATTGGCTGCTTGCGTGTCAAATATCAATACGAAACGGCCAGTGATGGGTCATTGACTCAATTGTGATCTGAAATCTATTTATTTGATAACAGAGCGATTCTTTAAAGAAAAATAATTCTTGGCTGTTTACGATAGTAGTCCCGGTGCTAACAAAAAGATTTTTAAGATTAATTATTAAACTTAATGGAAAATTGATGTATAAAGAACTGACGTTGTCTCTTTTTAACACTATGGTCTTAAGAAGTAACTTAGTGAGTACTAAATACTAGGTCCTATACTTTTATTAATTAAACTAGATATATCTCAAATTGTTGTATTTACGATCTTATGATTAATTACCAAAATTAACAAAAAATAATCTGAAAAAAACCTAAATAACTATACATTTAGATACCAAAGGCTCAGGCCGTGATATCACCCGTGTGCCGAGTGACGCGGGCGCAGCGGGCCCATAGTAGTAAATCGAGTTGGGCGTGGCTTATCGATTCTACCATCGATACTCGTGATTTACCCACCAAATAATAAACGTACCCAATCGAATGCCGTTATCGATAATTAATTTTATAATTCACCATTCGATATTAATTAACTCCGTGAGAATGTGAACTGCCTAGCGCAAGATAAGATATTTGAACGATTAAATCATCGGCAGTAAATGAGAAAATAAATATGAAGAAACGGTTTTAATGGAAATAAGTTTATAACTTGGTAATTATAGGAAGTTTATGGTTTATCGTTATTTATTACTATTAGAATGTGACTAAAAAGTGAGGGCGTTACTTGAACATGCAGATTTTATTATTAAAAAGAATTTCACAATCGTAAAAAGTGGCTATTAACTGAATTATTACGTCTAATTCAACTTAAAAAAAGCGTGAAATCAACTATTTCCGAAACTCTCACCCAATTTCCATATCTTCAAAACTTGCATTCTTAAAAAGTCAAAAAACGCGCCGGGCGTCACGCTGCCTACGCACGACGGAAATGTTTCACTCATGTTTTATTCAAACGAAAACCAAATACAAATAGATAGGCAGTGAATAAATACCAACATTGAGAAAGGAGCCACGGCGGTGGGCGGGGCGCTGCGACATAAATATGGTCAGAGCTGTCACGCCAACGGATATCTTTCGTGGCTATTTTAGACGTCTTTGACAAACTCGCCGTGTAACATAAACTACAATATTTGCTAAGCAAATTGAAATGGTATTCCGTTTGTGGTTGTAATCGTGTGGAGGTATTATGGGTTTTGTTATGCATTTGTTTGTTCTTTTGAAAGTCTCTTGCGATGTTAATGTATATATTTTTAATTTACTTTAGAAAATAAAAAATAAATTGGTGTTGAGTACGGTAGCCTCACAATATGATTGGTCTATAACTTTTTGCGTAACTTGCGTAAAATTGTTTCATAAAGCGATGTACAACTAACACGTTCTTTATGTAATTTGAAACCGGAAAAAAAATAAACTAACTGTGAAAAACAATGAAGGACTCTACTATAATACTCATTCATTGGGAAATCTTAGATTTCCAAATAAAAAAAAATTAGAAAACCTATAGCATCCTCGACGTTTTTTTTTAAGTTTTTATGGTCCATAATTCTTGATTTGTATTTTTTAACTTTTGCTACAACTACATACTTACCTACTGGTTTATCTCTTACGATAGCGAGGCATCAACTCTTGCGCACCTACTTACTTCAGCAAATGACGTGCAATTATCGTAAACCGACCACGGACCGCATATCGAATTATTATAACCAAACAAAATTAAAAATTAAAGAAAATAATAAGACAGCGACTGCAGAATTACTGCAAATATATCAAACAAGTCACGTATAGATAATTGTATTATAACAGGGCCTCTGCAAGTTTTTTCAAAAGGCATTTTATATCAAAATGAACAAATTAATACAAATTGATAGCCAATGCACCATTTGCTTACAATTAATATATGATGACTTAATGGCAACTCAAATTGCTTTATTTTTTCAGTTTTTATAGCAAATAATTTTAACATGACAAAGCTTTTGTATAAATATAGATATGAAAATGATTGATTGTATTTTATTCAATTTTTTAATCAAGGTATTAAATAGAATCGTATTTAGTGGCAAAGCGCTTATGCGTTGATACGTTTTCTAAAAGCTAGGCATTATTTTCTATACAAGGAATGGTTTCTAAATAACAGTCATACTATTCATATATTAGGTAGTCTAACCCATGTAATAAAACTTCTTTCATGATCTCTGCGCAAATTCTAGTATTTTATCAAAAGTAATTCAAACACGGTCACCCTACCGTTATTATTTTATTTTATTCGTAATAATTCTAAGCAATTATTTTTGTGAGCTATTTAAGACAGATAGATCGCTGCCGACAAGAAGTGTTTTTATGACATTCTTAATTGATTTAATTCCATATTTTATATTCGTTTAATTGAATTTGCTTCATGCAAGTTCTGCATTTTTCGAGTGCAGTTTTTACTGACTATTATTAATATTTTGTGGTTATTTTACGTCACTTGATGGGGGATAATTGGCGAGTAATTTACGTCATAAAATTTTTAATTGAAAGTTCATGTTATTTTTATTTTACTATGACAGAGGTTGGGACCCGTGGCGGCTGTCCGCTGATCGTAAATTGCCTGGATCGCCATAAATTGTACAAAATCGCCAATTACTCGTATAATGTTGAAGCCGGAGATGCTCAGGCGCACAGCACGTGTAATGTACGGCTTACGATGTGCCAAAATCAACTCAATCTACCGCAGTATTGAGCTCAAATAGATCGATCGATTTACTTGTAATACCTTTAATTATACGTGGAGGGCATTTTCCTAGATGAGCACAGGTTTTGTCTATCCTGCAAATAGCACGATATTGTGAAGGTCCTTAATTAAAAAGCTAGTTAAGTAATATAGGCCAATTTCACAGATAATTACGTATTAAGTATCGTTTTTATGACGTATTGCTTACTGAGGCGATACAACTTGTTTTTTTGTTTATTCGCTATTTTTAGATCTTCACTTTTTGAGTTTGATGAAATTGGCCAATCAGCGAGTTTAGTCATAAAGTTGGTTAGATGATGGTAACGATGACAGGCGATAGTTTGCTGTGAAGCGGCTAGCTGCAGGTCGGGTGCGCCGGCGCCGTAATACAGCACTCACGATACACCCATTACACGCGCAGCTGGGTACCAACATCTACATACAAACTACCAACTATTGTTGGAGATTACCCTTCCAGGTTCTAACGACAGGTTCTTGTGAAATTACTCGGCCATAACTTCAAGGAAATCGCGATGGGTGCGAAAATATCAATGAATTGTTAACTCGGATAGAAAAATGAATAATGAATTCAGGTCGATTGGCGTTAAAAACAACCATTGGAGATGAAGCTATAAGTCAATATTATTTAATGCTTTTATAATCTTTGTGACCCATTTATGATATTTCAGTTCTTTTCTTTTTTCTGGACAAACCTACTTAACTGCTAATTAATATGTATTACAAAGATTACTAACCTACTTTCATTTTCTTTGTTTTTGTTCATTCTGGACAAAACATGAAAATAGGCCAATTTCCTTTTTTGCCTTACTCATAACCCATTCATAACCTGTCTACCTAAACTTTTTGAAGAAATAATTTCCGAAGGTTCGTTACCCTGTTTGACCTGTACGATCTTAATCCAACTAAATACATAATAAACCCACTTTAGTCATTAAATTTTAGCACGAAAATCTCATCAGCCAGGATAATACTGTCCTTTTAAAATTCGAGTCCTTCGAGCCGGACCGTCCGAATAAAACTCAGTGTTATTATGTTGGTAAAACAAAATTCCCCATAATGGCCTCATTATGTGGCGAAAATTGCTCGAGACCTTTTTTGTGTGGTAGTATAAATGTATTTGTAATAGCTTTTAGAAATATTGCGAAGGAGCGGGCCAGGAACACGGCGGCGTCTGATTACCAAAACTTAATTTATTTTCTTCTTAAAAAAACATGGCGTGGGAAACGACCCTGTCGCCGACGGCCTCTATTACGTCATTTTCCTATATTAGACTGTATATTATATCGGAGATTAATAGAGAATCGATACAGTTAATGATGCTCTCATAAATATTTAAAGTTTACCGACCTTTGGAGAGCGAAATTGGTAATCAAATTACTTTTATGGGCCATTACTCCACACTAACAGGTCAAAGAGTTGGTAACACCATCTCTGTATAATTTTATATTCGATACGTAACATTAACACGGTACTTTAAAGAGTGATCATTATGTAATTGAAAATCGAGACATTTAAGAAACTGTTCAAAAACTTTTGATATCAATTGACGTTTGCTTCTTATGGTCATCCTATAACCCAAACGATGATATACAGCCTTGCAAAATAAACAAAACGGCAATAAAATAACCAATCAGGGTCGTGATTATGCAGAATGCGCCAATAAAAGTGTTCGCGTCAAATTGAACGTAATAAAATTTCTGAATGTTAATCAGTTGGTTGAGAGATGTGTCATAAAATGAGCCACTGGTTGTGGTGTCGTGAGCGCTGAGCCAGCGGGGGGTCTCAGCGCCCTAATTGATTTGTGCCCCGGGCCACAATCAAAACAGATCGTATTTTATAAGACAGATTCTCTGAGAGAGGGAGAGGGTCGGTGGACTTGTAGGCTCAGGGGTTGATGCCACTGGCGCAGGTTCGATTTTATTTTCTTGATAAAATTATATTAAAAATTCAGGCTTTTACTTCAACTTCAGATAAAGTTTGGCAAGGATTCTATCCCTTGCTATAAATAAAATTTTTGCTTCAGTTCAAATACTTTATTGAATTCCTTCGTCTTATAAATATATTTTTAAATTCTCACAATTTTATTCGGAAAATAATTACCCAATAAACACTTAGATGATATTTCGCAAATACGTACCTACCAGTGAAGCTACTCCACAGTATCCGTGTGCGTTGCAAATTCTAATGTGCTCAGTGATCAAACACAAGAAAATCAAATGATCATTTGATAAATGGTCCCCGAGGGGGGCCCTGGTGCTCGGGTAATGTCGCTTTGTCGCGCTAGTAATGTGGTCAAATGGGGCCCCGCTCCCCACGCTTGGGGAAAACTTGAGTGTGTCATGGGAAACGCTACCCCCTTTTTGTCAAGCATGTTTTAGTTAGAGAAATATGCTTTTTTAAAGGGGGATTACAGTTTAAGCCGGTTAAGTAAACAAATAGGGTTTAGTAACATCAATGTTTTGATCTCGAACGTTTATTTTTGACTTTGTCACTGACAAAGTGAATTGAAACGTACCTATAACTTTACATACGGAATTGAGAAAACTCCCAATATAGTAAAATCCGTTTAAATGTATTGGCTACTAGTTTCATCAACCAATACATTAATCACAGCATGAATTTGATCTGGCGACTGCGGCGATCGAAGTTATAGAGCTATTAATCTTCTGCTCGTGAACTGAAAAATTGCACATCGAAATAAACATGACAACTAAATGTCCTTTTGAATAAACTTGAAGCGGTATGTTATTTGCTATAGCTTTAAATATTGGGGGCATTATTGTAATTATGTAGGCATAGTAAATTTGTTTACTTTTAATCTTATATTACTTCTTTTTTTAACCTAACCTGTTCCACTGCTGGGCAAAGGTCTCGCCCAAGGAGAGGTTTCCAGAGAGTTTGGTTTTTGGCTGTATTCGGCCAATCTGCTAAGAACTCGGTCAAGTCGTCACGCCATCGTTTTCTTGGCCTGCCACGGCGTCGGCGCCAATCATCATATTACTTTAAAAAATAAAAAAAGGAAAGTTGGAAAAATATTTTTTCAATAAATATTTTTATCTACATCAAAAAGGTAAAATTAAAGAACACTTTATAATTATTGCAGTCTAGCTATATACACCCCAAGTGCATCTTTGAAAACTTTCGACTTGAAGGTATAAACTTTCTAACAAACATACTTATGTACTTTTCGATAATTTTGATGTATTAATAGTTAAATAACTGCGACCCTGCAAATTTTGATAATATGTATTTTTTTATTTAGTACATGAGTACCAACTTAACTAACTCAGCTTACATGATAACCCAATTTAGTAAAACTAAAGAGAATCAATAACAACATTACTTTATTCACCTCCAAAACATGAAATATACGTACCCTGCGCGTCACACTCGCTTCAGTGTATTTACGAAGGAATGCGAGCGCCCACGCACATATTGTATGCAAATCACAGGTCACGGGTCGATCGCGCATGCGCTATGGACGACTGACAAACATGGCGGCAGCGATTTGGAAACCATTACAATTTCGGCTTCAGTTATAGGTGAATTTTAGGGTAAAATATTTTTATGAGATTATTAAATATGTAAATGGCGGATTTCCTACAAACAACTTAAATATTTCGTACTTTGAGCAAATCAAAGCTGTGCGAGTACACGAGAAAAGAAATATGGCGTGCGTTAAGATTTTGGAAACTAGACTACAGTTAAGGATCCTGTTTTTATTTTGATTTATATAAAAAAAAGAAATTGATAGAATACACGTTTACAAGCACGCTTACATCGAGTTTATGAATGAACTTTACCATGAACCGCCTTCCCGAAGTATGTTTGTGAGCTACGAGGAATTCCGCTGACTCATCACACCAATGCCATTGTGTCTCCAAAGAAACCACGAGAAACCCAACACGAGCCTAATTGTGAATGAATGAGGGTCACAGATCACAGCACTCCATAAAAAAAACATGCTCAAAATGACATTTGAATATTATTTTCAATGTTCTTTTAAACTAGACGCATGTAGCCTATAAATAAAAGTGTAATTATCGTATATTCATAAAAATATGAAGATCGAAGGCTCCGATCTAAATTATTTAAATAGGAGACTCAATTACAGTGACTGCAGTGCGATTCAAAGGAGAGATAGAGCCCGCATGATAATTAACTTTTTTTCTTTCCGACTTGGATAGAAGTTTTCGACATTTTAACGGTCATTCGAAATAAAACGTAACCGGAAAATTAATGCTAATAGTTCAGCTACGCTGTTCTAAGTCTTGAATTTTGAATGTGAAAAGTCATGATTGTTTATTTCGATTGCTTTTTGTTTTTTTTTGTTTAAACTCAGCCAGTTACCTAAAGTGTAACAATAAGTTCTTATATTTAAACCATGTTACGGTCAGTGAAGTGAGTGTGTCAGCAAAACAGCTAATCCTTAATCCTTAGGATATCATATAGCATGGGGCAGCGACGGACGCATCCAGAATTTACTGTCCATAATTATAGGGTACCCTCACTTAATTGCAGGCGGCGATCATCCCAACGTTCGTACGCCGCTTTTTTGACTAAATAAAAATTGACTAATATTCATAATAAATAATGAACTTGGAGAGTTCAGAAGATTGCGGCATTATAGATTTTCATTCGATTAACGCTAGACGCTTTATCAGACACGACTTCATTATTTTTAAATACGACGATTATAACACTGCTCGAATATCAAAGTATACGGAGCGGATTAGTGGCAAATTAGCTATATTTACATGTATAGGTACAATTAAAGTGCATTTAGTGTAAGTCGGGTTATAATTATCATTTGAAGAAATGAGTGATTTGCGAGATAAAAGCTCCTCGGAGGCAGCCTATATGTAGATTAATCAAATTTCGGGAATGCAACAAAAACGCACGCAGCTCGTTGCACGTCGGCTGCTAGCTGCAGGCTCTCCTCATAATTGCAAGGTTTCACCCGAAAACCCTCAATTATAAAATAATAGTAGATCTGAATCATAGTAATAACAATTATTATCGCGAACGGGCTATCATTATTGTTGAAATATGGCGGATCGATGTATGCAAAGTTTATATAATTTACAACTTTGCACGCGTGATTAGCGACCGGCTTGTTGGCTCTCACCTCAAGTGTTACTTACAACTTAAGGGAAGGAAGTATTTAAAATATTTGAAAGATTATAATAACAGATTTTCTGTTTGCATATTCAGTATTGATAGACCTATATTATTCTTATTGATTAGTCATTATAGTTTGTTTAAACGGCTAACCATAAACTTTGCTATTAAAGCGAAAGTAACAGGCACAACATCCTAGACAACTATTTGTTATAGCAAAAGTTATAGCAAAAGTGAACTAGAAGTTTTCTCAAAAATTTGCTTAAAATCCAGCCAAAGTTTACACCTTTTACAGTAATACGCCGTGTGCCCTAGTAATATTAGTTTTATCATCTGCTTCATTGCATCACTGCAACACCTCGTAATGAGCTTGTAATGTTGCTACATTAATGCGGGCAGCCCGAATAATGTTCGACAATGACAAACGACGGCACAACAAAAAACTTCACTATTTCATTATATTAAACATTCATTACCTTTTATATTTATTATGTTTGCATAAGGTTAAAAACATCCATAAGTTGTTTGCATGAGAAATTTTAAATTAAATAAGTTGAGTGAACGAGTGAAACTTTAATCTAACCAATCGCCCAAACTAATTATTAAGTCACAAAGATTGTTTACAGCTTGCATCAATTTCAATAACATTAACCAATACATATTTAATGAACAACTTATATACATGTAGCTAATTTTCCAAAAGCATGTGTTGTAATGTAGTGATTATTCAAATACCCGTACACTTGTTGTGGCCCCGCCTCTTCGCAGTCGTAATCTCAATAAAGACTTCCTAGACGCACTATAAACGCACTTTATTTTTATGAAATATCGTCTGCATGCAACTTTAATTAAAGATATCGTTTAATTAAAGTTAATCGCCGACCAGTTAAACAGACGCGAGGCCGGGAATGTGGGCCAGAATTATATCGGACATAATATAATGGAAGATGTATTTATAATTAAAAATGAGTTCTAGTTATTGCAAGTGCTATTTTTATTTTGGGTAACTTAGTGTTGTTATTATGCTATGCTTAAGGTCAGTTAAAATAGTGAAGTCATTGACTACTTTAAGAAAGAAAGTCCTAAAGGGTCCTAAGGGGTATCTATGAACGCTAACTTAACTTAATAATTCAGCATTGGTTACTTTAAACGATGGTTTTAGAGCGTCAACTTTAATAAACAGCTTGACCATGAGGTGGTATTTTATAAAGCAACTTTAGTCTAAAACTAGATAAAAATCGGGTTTTACAAACAAAACGAAATTGTAACTTAATCTATCTATATCTACCTCATTCTCATTCCACTTCGATTAAACTAAGAATGTAATACAGAAAAATCTATGGCATAGTTAATTCAATGATCGAATCAGAAAATAGTATCATAATATGTTCGTGAATGATTAAGAGAGTCTTGAATAAAGCTTCAAGTGTATTTTAGAAAAGAAAGACTTCATTGAACTTTACCTATATGTTAATTTTACTAACAAAACATTACAATCAAATATTATGAATAAAATAAATAGATAAAAATTAAACCTAACAAGAAAGAAACTACATAACTACATTAAGGCTTACTTCAACACTACGTGCCTTACAGTATAGAAACATTTGCTCTCTGTAGACGGCTCAAACATGGCAAATACAGATTAAAAAACCTTAGTTTGTTAACTTATTTTGTGTTCTTACTTTTGTGTGCCAATAGAGGAGTGCATCGTAAATCGCACCTAGTCTTCACATCCCTCGTCCCTGTGATCATCCATTGTTCAACGCCGCGATTCATCATCCCTATCCTACCGGATGATTCGGTTGATTTACTCAAAAACAACTGGTTATTACCGGATAAATCTCTATCTGGAAAAGCTAAGAAGGCCTAACCTCTGATTTATGTAGCCTCAAGCTTTTGCATTTGATTTGTGATTCTCAAACAACTTTGTTTTCATCTTCAGTTGGATTTTAATAAATGACTTCGAAATTATACGGTTTAGTATGTAATTATACCGAGGCGATTATTACTTTTAGGTTAGGATTTAATTTATGTCGTGCCTTGATAGGAATTAATGGAAAAGAATTGGTGGTTATAAAATTCTGTTTGATATAAATCAAACGGAGTTTGTGTCTCTCCGTGTATAATTCGGGGTATACTCTCGTGGCAAGTTAAATAATATTAATTACACAGATATCAATTGATGTTAGATTTATCGATTTTTAAATCAAGAATGTTTTCAAAATTACATGATGTTGATACCTACTCTTTTTTTCTTTTCTGAAAGGTGTTGCTGCCAGTGTTTTTATGCCTACACCTTAAAAAAACATTCAAAATGAATTATATTTTTGAAATCATTTGTTATGTTTGAAGAAGCCAGGGCATAATTCAAGGAATGTAGTTGAATCGAGATGCATCACCGAGGCCATACATCGTGCAATAGCCGGCTCACCCTCCTTGCCGACCGCTCGCATACTCAGATAATATCTTGAATTATTGCCGCTATCACTCACTTTTACTCACTCCGCGCTGTTATTGAGTATACACACCTAAATGCAACATATTTAATTTTTGATCAAAAATTTTTCTTTTACAATTTTTTTTTGAAGTTCACAAGATTTTTTTTATATTTCTGTTTTATTTGAGAAATACATTTTTTTTTTACTTTACCATCGATTCTTTCACAAATTTTAATTTGTATATAAATACATGTTACGCTCATACGATAGTTAAAATCATTTACCTGTTACGAATTAGAAATAACAGCGATTTGCCTGTTTATTAGTACGTAGGCTGTATGAAACCTTATGTTGTTTAATACATAATTAATAAACTATCGGTGGTCTATCTTAAATGTTTAGGAGCTGGGATCATAGCGGAAAATTAATGAAGTCTTCCTTTGGATGTTTCGAAGTTTAATAGCTGCAATTAATTTTATCGGCGCAAGAGTGCAAGGCGCGCCCATCTCTGCATCTTTCCTTGGATTTATTGCAGCTAGATTTAATAATAACTTGAGGCTATTAGCACCATGGTTTTATGAATGCTTTCTCCGAAAACTGTAAAACGTTTGACGACAATTCCAAGTTTCGTTGTTAACGACTTGAGAATTGGTTTGGGGAGGTGCAAGACTTAGCCCCAACCTTCTTATTTAGCGTTTACAAGAAGGATGTAAGTTTTAAAGCGGGTATGATATTATGCAAACCATTCTAAGATATTGCTAAATAGGTTTTCTTTTAGGTTTCATGAAAGTATAACGACAAAAAAACTGTAATTTGTTTGATTTTACAACAATCTTCATGGAAATAATTCTGGACGATCAATAATAATTTGTAGGTTTTTTTTAAACCGACGTACAAATGAAATAATTTTATATGTAAATAAATCGTTAAATATTCATCAAAATTCTATTAAAATCTTACTTTGGTATCGTAAATAACGGCTCTCTTTTTATGGACATAGTCACTTAGTTCAAGCATCAATCTTCTTTCACAACATGTAAATATGAAAGTTCATATTATTTTTTTATTGAAAATAAAATCTTGTGCAGATTTATAAATTAAAAATGACTGTTGTTTTTTCAAGCATATATTTTATTCCATTAGTAAGGAAAAACTAATGTTTATTTTACACAAAATGACTAACTAGCAGTAGGTACGTTCGGTAACCTGTTAAAAAGTCGAATTTCAGTTACCCGAATCTTAAAACCCAGAAAACGCTTGGTAGAACTTTTAAAAGACAGATTTTGTGAATAACATTTTATTTAAATTCCTTTTTTTATTTCCCAGATGAATCAATTTCCAGATGAACTAAAAGCAAATTTTCAAAAAATATTTTTTTGTTTCCCATATTCTCGTAATCCAAATAAATATTTTTTTTTGTTCCCTTCGTACCATTTTCCAAATAAACGAATACCAAATTTTCATAATATTTATATTTAGTTCCCATACAATCACATTCCTGATAAACTATTGCCAGATTTTCATAATCTTTTTATGTGGTTCGCATACAATCGTGTTTCAGCTTAACTATTGCAATGGGAGCCGCTCATATTGCATGACGTCGATTGTCCTAAAATCGTTCGTCATACATAAATTGTCATCATTGTCATATGTCATATGCGCTGTTTGTTCATATATCGAAATAATAGGTACGACGACGAGCGTAGCGAGGAGGAGTGTCAGGTTGAATGGTGACCATACACTGCGCAAGCCGAGCGAGCGAAGCGTACCGCGGCAGCGGTCGGCGAAGCGCCAAAACCGAAGTTCTTTTCTAAAAGTAGAGAGCCATTTAAAATACAAGGATTTAGTTGGATCTTGGTTTTAAAAATCTAGATATTGTTTGTCTGGATATCAATTAACTGTATATCAAAAATTTGTGTTTTAAAAATCTGGCTTTTGTGCATATGTATATCGGTCATCTAGATTTCGCGCATTTAGATTTCGTGTGTCAGGAACTCATTCGTCTGGATTTTAAAACGTCGTGCAAATGAATAAATGGGCAAATGAAATGGCAAACAAAACTTCGAAATTCTAAAAAACGGAATTATGAAAAAATGTCCAAACGTTTTCTGGATTATGAAATTCGGAATATTAAAATTCGGGATTAAGATAGGTAACCGGTACGTTCACTTGAAATGAGAAGGGTTGAGTACTTTGGCACTTCTACATCCTGTGCAAACAGAGTTGACGACGACTACTCAAGTCATAGCTTAGGGCTTAAGACGTTCGTTCTCATTGTAATTCATTATAGTCTAAACCACATAAGAAATCCCTCACATTAAAAGGAATTCTTACCACTCCAAACTAATCCGATTACCCAACACAGCATGTATCTTCCAAACCACTTTCTTCTTCACATCACTGTTTTGTATTCAATAAAATTTCAGTCGTAAAGTGCACAACAACGGCTCTCTAACAAAAAACATCGAAGTAGGAGCTTCACAAAAGCTCATAAAAGCTCTCGACTATTATGTAGTTATGTGTACAGGGTGGAAACACCATTATTACATGGTTGGCAGTATATTTTGTTGTGTCGTGAACGTGTCATGAGCATCGCTGCACTGACTCTGTACTGAGCACTTATACGAGTAAGCTATGCCACAAAGTAGCTATACGAAAATGTACGCAAATTTTTACCGTCGCGTTAACAGTCTTATAAATGCGAGTAGCTGTTTTATTATTGTTGATCTGATCTGATTTAAAGAACTATGTATAAACTACCAATTTAGCATGAAGTTATAGTTAAGTTAACAACCATTAAAAGAAATAACATCGCTGGTACTCGGAAGTTTTTACGTCAAACAGTTCTCGAGGATAGTTAGGAAAGTTAATTGTCAATTCTCAACAAGACTAAAGTTAACGGTCTTCATTGGAAAACATTAAACTTTCTACTCGCTCTGGAGACAAACATAAATTTAACGCTCTTCAATTTTAATACCGACATAGAAAATTTTCCAATCAAAGCTAAGTAAAATTGCAATAATTATAGTATGAAAGTTCGTTATGTTCGCGATTGCATTTCACGTGCAGACTTCATGAATAGAATCCATGAATGGTGTCTCAACATTACAAATCAAAATATGATGTCTCGATAAAGCTCTCTAATCGCCATTACAATAAACTTGCATATCTTTACAAAGAGGATTTGCGACAAAACATTTAAATAATTCACAACAAAATTCTGCCATCACCTCTTAATCCTATTATGCTCAAGAGTGTTAGCTAAAGGTTCGATTCTAAGCACCTTGATTTTTTTGTCGACACTTGCACGATATTTGCCATTTCACAGGATACATCCTTTATTCCGGGATTTGTGGAGATTTTGCATAGGAAATGTCGATTGATACAATACAATGTCGTATGAATGGATGTAAGCGGACCAACCAACAATGGATGCAGCAGAATAGAGACACGTGGTGAGAACTGAGTTCGGTCAATATTTTGAATACATGTATCGGGAGATTAGATTTGGTTTGATAATGTGTGTGAGTTTAAGATTTTGTAGATGGAGAGATGAAACAGACTTTATAACACTTTGGTAAGTCCCAAATAATTAAACTTTAATGTCTTTTCGACATATCGGAATAGTTAGTTCTTTTATACACATCACTACGAAAATTGGAAGTTGATGATAGACGCATTAGTGTATGAAAGTCCACTACCTACCTAGTTTATTATCCTTTATACATTTATGTAGGACTCACTATACTCGTGATTCAATTAATTTCCTTCACCGACTGAAATACAAATCACAACATGCTATATATTTATCTCATTGAAATACACTCTAGGACCCTATTCAACCCTACATGACCCACTTTTCAAAATTATTTTCACAAACACATTGCACATAGGGAGTGCAATTCAATAAAGAGAGTAGTTATTATTGAGTAATAGTAACTGTAACTCGATATTCAGTAGTTCGGAGGGCGGTGACATGGGCGGGCGCGGCTGCGCGTGCGACATTGTTCGAAATATCCAGAATCGGACGCCGAAAGTATATTGGAAGTGAGCTAATATACTTTTTAGAATAATGAGGTCAACTGAATTTTGCAAATCATATTTCAGTAAGCTTATACACGCAGTTCTGCTTTCGGTAATACAAGAAGAGACTAACCTAGTTCTAATCGTATACCTATGAGCTTAGACCAGTCATCTAATTCTGGTTTTATAGCTTTTCTAGAATCCCAACTGAGATGAGATATTGTTTGCCTTAATTTAATTACAAAGTCCCATGGCAGATATGTATCTTCGATTACTATGCCGACCTTTGTAGCACAGATATATAAATACCAAACTAAAGATAGAGACAGCACACTTATCTGGTTACCTATTTTATTTATTTTCGCACCACAGTTCTAGGTAATGAAAAACACCATAACTTACACCTCAAAGACAGGTCAAAGGAAATGTTACTTTGTTCTTACTCACCAACTTAACAATAGCAGTGACTAACTCTGTGACTACAAGGCACCCTGCCCTATGACGTCATCGCCACAGGAGCGCTCTAGCCGAGATCATAATGATTACTGCGCGCGCGCCGCTCCCACTGCGCATGTTCGTAATCACTATCATTTGCGCATGTTCTGTATTTGAAAACACCCTATTGACATCTATGGCTATTGTGAGGACGGCTGTGGAAAAGAAAGTGTTTGGTGTTGAAAATGCTATGGCGTAGCTACATTTGTGACGAGGACTTTTATAAAACATAAGCCTTTTTAAGAGGTCCGCAGTTTCAATGAAAAAATAATAATAGACTGTAACTTAAATTTTAAAAGATATAATTATATAAGATATAATATGCTTTATTTTATATGCATAAATCCCTAATCGATAAAGTAAAGCCGAATACTCGAAGGAATCTTTATAAAACTTTCCTTTTTCCAAAGGCCTTCTTCCACAATTTCCTGTCTCAAAAATGCAATCAACAAAAGAGTAATATTAAACATCTGTTGGAATATCACGTGATATCACATTTCGCTCGATATCAATAGTAAAAGGAAAGTGTATCCTGACACAGGATCCGTCCCCGCCCCCGCACAGATTGGATCACGGTAAAAAATGGACCAATTTTGATAATAGTTCGGGGGTAACGGACCAAATGCTCTTTATTACATGAACCGGAAACGTTTATTGGCGAAAAAAATCAAATGTATCAGATTCGGAACTTGAGGGCGGGAGACAGCTGATGAGGTTCGTAAGCTTTTTAATTTTAATAGTTACTCTTGTATTGACAGGTCCGGAGTAGACGATTCCTTGATCTTAAAAAACTTTTATCAAAATGACAGAGTTAAATTTCAAGTAAAATGACAGAGCTTTGAACATTGCATGTTTAAACCAATACCTACGAAAGTAAAGCTCCCTCTGAGTTAAGTTTCAAAGTGCAGGTTCCAAAGGTTAAGCGCAACCTCAAATCAATGACTGTTTCTTTTTATCGGGTTTTCGCGTGGTCTAAAGCCCGCCCTTCACCGCCCGCCTTACGCGCCGCAACGCCCAGCAAAAACAAACACGCGCGACGCACCAGAGCGAGACAGCGCGTGCGAGCGAGACAGCGCACCCGGGGCAAAGCTTCAACCCAGCAATTAGTAAGCAAGATTCGTTCGCTGGATCAATTCGTCACGAGATAATTGCTCCGGGATTTTCATGGTTTTCGCGTGTGTTGTGGTATAAGTGTTACAAGAATAGAGAAAAGGACTGATGGGTTAACAATAAAATAGAGGACAAGATGAACTGCGCGTATTATCAACAGCACGGGCCGAATCCGGCACCGCATAATGTCAGTAATCATTACTTCAATGAGGTAAACAGTTATATGAAATTGAAATATATTGTTTTTGATTATTGTTTCGTGTTACAAAAATATTTTACGCCAAAAATAACAAATATTAGTACGTACTTGTTTTTAAAAAATAATGTAGGTACAAAGAATGAAATAATCTAAAACGAAAGAAAATAAAAAATGAATTATTTTTTAAAGTACTTAACTCTATCAAATGAAAAAATGTGTCGTTACGAAATATTGTTGATTTTGAGGAAAGATAAAATTACAAAAATAAAATTAAAAATCGAATCGACCCTCAGAAAGCTAATTCCACGTTCGCATTCATAAAGCCTATTGGATTACCCAAATTAGCGGGAGTTCTATAACACAAAACTGTTGAAATCCAATAACAATTATACAAAGGTGTAAAAATAAGCTAACAATGGTCGTAAAGGTGGCTTCTGGGAAGTGAAATGGGAATGAAAATAAATAATTGGCGTGATTATGGTGTGATTACCACGGACAAACACCTCCCGCGGCTCGTGTGAACTCACCCTTACTACTTGTGTTAATTCTTATGAATTGATGCTTGGCTTGAGATCTGAGAGAAGCATATATGAATTCATGTGATTAAAAAGATTGGATTAAACATTTCTTCTGTAGAGTTTGTCGTTTTACAAGTCTCTGTTTTGTTTAAATAATGAAATTATATATGGTCTATAAAAGTTTTAAACACGGCAAGCACAAATCCGCGTTGAAATAAAATTTTGCAAATGGTTTTGGTTTCTATAATTCAACTTGTTTGTTTGGTGAAAAGGAAGGGATAGACATTTTCGATTTTTTTCAAAATATGTTTTTGTTTTCTTATTGTTTTAAACATTGTATTGAATAAAGTTTCCGAAATAGAATAAACAGTTCTTTAATCAAAAACGGCTAGTATGCCTACAAACAATGGCCAATGCTGAATCTATTTTGTAATATTGTAACATAGGGGTATTTTAGAAATTCGTACTTTCTTCAAGACTTCTGTAAAAAGTTACTAGTAGTTATGATTTTCTCTGTCCAAAACTTAACGTAATACATTTTTTTATTTCTCACTTTCTCTCGAGTGCAACTAACGAAATTTAAACTGAGCTAAGAACTTTAAAGTATGCTTATTCCTACACAATGCTTCTTAAACAAATGTTCATCAAACCTAAATACGTCAGTAGGTCTCACCATGCAGCCTGAAAAAAAGTACCTTTACTAAAAAAATGTTATTTCTGTCATTGTTTCTACAACTGTCACACAAGTGCGCGCGCGCAATCTTTATTGCCATCTCCTGCGCCGCGGTTTCCGGTGAACTCCAAATGCGGACAATGTAACGTAATGATACCTACTATGCTGAACTAATTGAAATTACTTGTCAGACAGACATTTTTGCACCTACATACACTCAATTTATAATCAGGCTTTTACATGTATAAAAACTTGTAGGTACCATAACGTAGAACTAACTTTAGTTAAAAATGCAAGAAAAATATATTAGATACCTATATTAGAAATAATATGTCTTTGCTCCGTCAGTCTTATATGAGAACTTTCGAACTGATACAAATAAAACTTATTTTTTAAATATATAGTCCGAAGTGCGATTCGGAATAAGGGACAAAATCTTTATTTGTTTAATGTAGGTACCTAGGTACTACGGTAAAAATAAATTGAGGTACACATACCATAAACCAACTAATAATCAATGCAAAATTAAACATGACTTTGTGTAACCACTTCCTAATTAAATAGTAATAATAAAGTAATAGGAACACGAATTATATTGCCTAGGTTTATTATTTCATGAACTATTAACTTATTAAAAATATTAAAAGTAAAACTTCGGGGTTTCCAAACGCTTCAAATAAGGCAATTTTTTAAATTATTTTTAATAATTTATTTAATTACAATTTTAGTTTTGACGTTTTGTAATTTTGGCAAATACCATGTACAGAGTTGATATAAGCGCAGATTAACTACTAAGGTTTACTTTATTTTAATTGTAAAAAAAAACGAATTAATACAAAATTATTAATACGTTAGTTTTCGACCTAAGTTGCTTATGAAAATACAACCATTACTCTGTCCTCTTTCTCATCATGACCGTAGATCATTTAATATAAAATCTTAATTTTATTTAACCATCTAAAGCAGTTTCAATATTACAACAATATAATCTAAAACTAAATAAGTAAGCCACACCAAACCAGTTAAACAATAATGACCACTCGTAAACAAAGTAAATTAAGTTCCCAAAATTAACTGCACTTAATTTAAAACCAATATACCTTCGCCTATGCAATCGCTACTCAAAACAGTCGAATATCTATTAATAGGGTATATAATTATTATATTACATACATATTTCTATCTCAACTATTAGTATGGCCAGTCATTGTAATTAAATAATCCTTTTTTGTATAGAAGTAGTTCGGTGCATTACGCTAAGCAATTATATTACTTTAAGGCCTATTAAGTAAATTTTCTTACATTAGTGAAGGTATGGGAACTACTGTGGGTTGAATAATAAAAAGCATTTGGTAGAAGCAGACAGTTTAAAAAGGTACCTACTAATACAATTTGATTAAATGTTAAATAAGCCTTAATTACATATTTGTCTACTTCTCTATTCACTTAGGGGCGCTTAACATTAAAAAAAAATGAATAAAACGTCTAGTTCAATTTAAAACCTATATTATATGTAATTGGTAGGTACACTTAACCTTAATCTCGCCATGATCACTTTGCATCTACATGATAAAATACTTACCTACATGATAAAATGAAAATAGTCAAATATAAAAAGTAAAATCCCAATTCGGTAACACTATTTTACTACAGCTAGAGTACCCAAGCGGTGAGGCGCGAGGGTCCACATAGAGCCGCAATTACGTAGCCCATAATTACAGGGCCGGCCGCGCGGCGCCGAATGCAACCCGGTCCGAACGAATCTCCAACCGTAATTAAAAACCCTCCAAATTAAAAAAAAACAAAAATAAATTCGCTCATGTACACCCAAGCCGACTTATGATATTAACTTTTTAGGGACTTTCTAATTAGTTTTTATTTTTTCGACCAGAACCATGGGAAAACAGGACGCGTCTGTGAGCATGATGATCCTTGTCTAGATTGACTTTTTGGTTGTTTTACTTACATGAGCCTTGATGGGAAAAGATTTTGTGTTTAGCCAGAATCGTTCAATCTACTTTAGGAGTTTAATCCAATTATTTTTGACGGTATATTCGTTATTTTCAGGTTAGTATCGACCCTGTGTCCTCGGATCACAAGGATATGAAAATTTTAGTAAGTAGATAATTGTTAAGTATATTTATATATCTATATTTTGTGACGCAGCTTAACGTTTAATAATCTTTAATAGACTACTTAAACATTAAAAAAACTACACAATGACTTACGATTATATTTATCATAATAAAAAATCAATTACATATCATGGAATATTTACACCATCTTGTAAACAAGTTCGCGAAGAAAATTATATCCTAGCTTAAATTAAATTACCCGTTATATACGTATTCACTTACGGTGTGGTTCAATAATGATAATTTACTTAATTTTAATAGCCTCAAATGGGCTATAGTCATTGGTGTCATTACATAATGGGTAGGTATTATAAAAATGATAGGTCTATGAGAACAATGTCTTTGAGATTTCCGTCACAGCACGCAGTGGGAAAATTATATCGGAACGGAATAGAAAAATGGTCGGTAGATATGATTGGTCGTTTGGTAACATTAGAGGAGACCATGGCGGATTGGGTAGATGGTCGCTGGGCGCTAGGTGTGGTATTGTCTCGCGATGCTGGTAATGCATTCGACACGGGACAGCGGCGCGTGCGCGACAAACAGACAATGCGCGGGAATCTTATATGATATTTAACAGGAAACGGTTCGACAATTTTGCACTGGTTTTGTTATTGCATTATGTTCTCTGAAATTACATCGAATTAAAATTATTCTGTGTGGTTAACCTACATTCCTATCTATTTTAAACTAAAACTTTTGAATATAGTCATAAAATAAAATATTCAGGTTACATAAATTATAATTACCAATGTTAAGTCGATAAATATGTCTAAACCTAATACCAGAATAGACCCTTCACCAACGATCTGAATCGATTGCAAACTCGAACAATATCTTTGTTTCTATTCAATATGTATTTGTTTTATACAATCGCGAATGAATTGAAAGGGCATGCGCATGATTTACTGGTGTGTGATACAATGTGGTGAATGGAGAGGTGGCGCCGCGGGCGGGGACTAGCTAGCGGTGTGTGGTCGATTGTTCTGGAAGGCAAGCAGGGTTTTGTGTGGTAGTGGTACAAAGTATTGCAAAATAGTATAGGTAAGTACTTAAGTAAATACCTATGTTCAATTTTAAGCTTTTTAATAAATAATAAAGGTTTTAGGGAACAAATTTTTTTATTTGAAAATAAATTTTAAAGAAATTAAAATTATTAAGTCATAATTGTCATTGTTTATTTTTTAATAATTATTCAATGTTAGGTATTATCTAATTTGATGGATTTCGTTTTTTTTTTCGGTTCCTTTTAGATAGTTGCCATTAAAGGCAGTTGATATAAAAAGGAAAACGAGGAAAAAGCGTTATTATAAATGGTAAAAATGGTCTGTAAAAGTTTTTTTTTTAATTTTTTTCCTATCTCCTTCATTAAAGAATCCGGTGTACAGAACTAGAGGATTATCGTCTTTTCTGAGAAATTAGTTAATTTGAGGACACCATGGTAGATTGTCCATATCTGAATATAATTGTAATTATATTTTTATATTATAACTTGTTTGTCAAACACAGTACGCTTAGTAAAGGATTTTATATTTATGTTATTTCTATACTGAAAGTTCGTTGTGGGGGTATGTTGCAGTTTTGTCTTTGCAGTAATGTGTTTCTTTTTTGTGTTTTATAATCTGTTTAAAGGAATAATGACCAAATACTATTTCTTATTACATCTCATGAGAACGGCTTGACCGTATAGTATCTAGTTATAGTCTTAAACAAAATATTGTATTGTACAAGAAATACATTTCCATAGAATACTGGAGGGATGGTTGTTCAAAAAACTAAATCATATAGGTATTATTTTTATGCAATGTTTAAGTCATTTTTAAGTTATCTTAAAATTAATGCAAACAGCATATATGTTAGCTAGTGCGTTCTTACAAAACCAAAAAATATAAGATCCACAAAATTCACAATTTTAACCATGCCGATTCGAAAACCGTACAATTCCTTCCTCAAGCATTTCTACAGAGTGTGTAGGTAGTGAAAGATGGTAACATTTCACACAAGTACTTACTTCTCGACACAGAGTGGGTGGGGTTAGTCGGGAACCTCTCTAGGGGTCGTCTGGGGGTTCAAGGTATATATAGGTATGGATATCAAGAGATTACAAATATAGTATAGGAAATGCATAAGGTTAATCTGTGTAAAGAGCGTTTATAAAAATAAACATACATAAAAAGATTAGAGACCAGCATTTTCTTATCTATATCCATAGAGCTATAGAAAAAGCAAGAACAGAATCGCAGTATTTACTGTTTCGTTTGTTTTACCTTTAAATCACCGACATATCGCTATAAAAGAAATAATTTCATATTGATAACCTACAATAGTATAAAAACAAGGTAGCTCTACCATCGCTGACCAGTCGGCTGATATGTTCCGGCGTCGCTTATTTCCAGGCATTTCCGCTGACTTCCTCTCTCAAGAACATGTATTTATATCTCTCCTCACGTAGTCTATAATGTTTACGGTTGATTATGAAAGTGTTTTATTTTGCTGAAGTAAAATGGATAAAAAAAGTGTAGCCATAGTAACGAACATTATATACAATATGAGATGAATAAAACTTAAATGAAATAAAATATAATAATTTCTATAGTTCCTGCATGTACAGATTCTTTAGTCTAGAAACAGCTCAAAAATGAGTCCTCATTACATAGGCGTCTGAAGCTCCACGTAAAAATATGGCATCTCATGAAATCTGTTCATAATTTGATTTCTTTGCCGAAGCCGCCCTCGCGCAGTAATTTCGCATCCCAGCGTGAGTTTCGTGCTCAAATTAAAATGTTTATTGCGTTAAGCAAGTTCGCACGGTCGCTCATGGAGGATTTTTATTTCGTTATTCGAACCACGCCCATCGCACCCCTGTCTCCCCTCGCCTCACGATTTCACTATTTTATGAGCCCGATGGCACCCTAATGTCGCTGTAATGCCTCGCGACTGTCATTTCCTTTCTTGCAATATTCCGATGTTACACCTTGAGTCTGGTTGTTAGGGAATATTTTTGATTGATGCGGTCGTGGAGCGCTTTATTCGTGTTATGCGTGTCATAAAACTATTAGTCGCTTAAGCTATTCTCCAAACGAAAACTTCTGGGAGAATGTTTAGCGGGTTTAGGAACTCGTAGGGTGCGGAAGGGCGCCATCGTTTTTTTTTCACGTGGCATTTTATACCTTTATGGTGTTTTTATGTGCCATTACGGATTATTTGGTCGTGTTTATAATGTTTTTTGTGGTGAGCATTATATTTCATTATCTTTAACACCTTGTTTGACATTTTCAGGTAATTTGATGCTTTTAATTACGAATATGCTTGAAGTTTTTTTAAAAAAAAAAGTTTATAGCCAATGCTAAGCGTTAAGATTCGTAAGCTCTGTATTTTCATTATATTTCCTGCATAATTCATATTTTAAAACAAAATATTTTCTATGTTTTACGTACTCTCTTATAATTTTAGTTTATAACTAAACACAAAAAATAATGTAGATTTTGTAATTATTTCAGTTACCCACCTAGAATTTTTTTTCACAAATCTACATCTACCTTGCAATCGTAAAATTTTATCGCACACCCAAATTACCTGCTACCCAAAAAGGTATGTGGAAAAGAAACTCAATTGAAATACTTCAATACCAAAAGTAACCGTCAAACAAAAAGTTTATGCAAATCGCGGTATAAAATGGAGTCGGGCGACGCGTGCGATCGATAGAGGCGACCTTGCGGGCGGGGCGTGTGGGCGGGGAGGAGGAGGCGCCGGTGCCGCCCCGCGCCCCCCGCGCGCCCCCGCGCCCCGCTCGCCGGCGCTACTCCGCTCGCGACGCCCGCGCCTCGCACACAGCTGATCCGATAACGGTATGCGATCCACCGCGCACCAACTAGCCTGCGTCTCCCTTTGTAAACAAATAACTTAGTGAAAAATGAGTGCGGTTCAGTGTTAGAAGATAAAGGACAATGATTACTGACATGTACGCGCCGCTGCCGGCGCCCGGCAACAAGTCTATTGTAAGTGGGATTTTCATATCAAATGCAAAAATAACTTCTATTTTGTATTTACCTTGTTCTTAGTTTCGAAAATTTTAAATTGAATAATTTTATTTTCGGGTAAAATACTATCATTTATTTACCAGGGCCGTTTTAAGTAAGGAAATAAATAAGATACTAACTAAGCTAAAAATATTTAAGTAGGTAACTTTAAAAATATCAAAAACAATTTAAAAAGTATTGTGTTTGAGATAATCTTAGTTACATTTTTTACTTTTTACGTGGAATTTTAAAGTGATATTTAAGTGATTTCTCAATAATTTAATTAACCGTCGGCTAATTAAGCAAGACACCTATACCTATACTAACACTGAATTAGATTAAATTGAAATGAATTAAATTTACTTATCTTACGGCTAAATATCTGTAAATTTTTTTAAAGTATATAAAATTGTCGAGTTTTTCTTATGAAGAAATCTTTTTGTTTTAAAATAATTCAGTTAGTTGATCAATAATCGTATATTGGCAAAATTTTAAATATTCAGTGATGAAGTTACCTAGTAGGTAGGTATGAATCTGAAGCTTCAATATCAATTCACATTCGATCAACCGGTTATTCGATTTACGATTCGATGAAATTCGATTTGAGAGAGAACAATAATGTATTGTTCACTTTTATACTTACACCCACACATCATCATATAAATTGAACTTTATTGTTTTCGTTTTAAGGTTTAAAATATATGTATGTTGTAAAAATTGTGCATGTGATACGTGACTTAGTATTTACATGTCGGTATTTTGTATTTCCACCTTGGAACAATAGGCAATGGATAACAGTTTAAAAGTATCGTGTTTCATCTATCAATGATTTGTAATATAGCCATTTTTGAATATTATTAACAAATATATTATCATATGAAAAATCATACCAACTTTCTAACCTTTGCAACGCGTTGATATCTTTCATATGAAATTTAAAATTTGTATTAACTGTTTTTTAATCGGTATATTTGTTTCTCTTGGTCCTCATAATCTTGGTTGTATCGGTGTCCATTTTCTATTGAGGGAACAAACTGTCTATTTGACATAAGTGTATGCACCAACCAGATCAAAAAAACTGATTGTGTCCCATTCCACGGGTTCTGTTTTTTGTCATATCTACTCAGACGTACATTTTCTTTTTAATGATTCAAAGTCTGTGAGAAATTATTATGATAGTATCAGAAAAATTGCCGTATCTCTTGATTGTGTTGACTTAAAAACAGTTTTATCTAGTTCTTCTGTTTTTTAAACAAACAGACATAAACGAATGATCCTAAATACCTATATTTAGGATCATTCGTTTATTATTTTTCCTTCTGAAGCACGAAACCTTCATAATAATCTAAACTGAACATTCCTGAACAAAACATTCAGACCTCCTTTATAAGATTACCTCTACAAAATCCAAGTGCCAAATCCACTCCAAAACTCTTCCGAATCTCGCTTATCCATTGGACATGCGTTTTGTATATTTTTTGCGCATGCTCATTCACAGCCCCAGCGTGTCGCCACGTCAATAGCCATTGTCGGGCCCAAGCGGCGCAGGAGTTGCGAACCGACTCACTTTTATTTGCAATCTTTGTTGTATGTTATGGGGATTAAACTGTTCTCTTTGTTAACGAACGGGACCATTTCTAACATTAGTTAATACGACGTTTCAACAATGAACCTTGAGATCCGTCAGTTTTGATAACGGTCCGTTGGCACAGGGATTAACACTTGACATGGATGCGGCCACTTACGGTTGGAGTGGTTATTTGCTTAAAGTATTTGGTTTTTGAAGATATAGTCAAAATTGGTCTGATAGTCGTATTTTTATACAGTTTTTCTTTAGGTGGTCATATTAGAAATTAAGGTATCGTAGAAGTAATTTTATGTGCTGCTGTTTTTATTCGTTCTTTATTCATTAATAAAGTCAGTAGTCTTATATAATTATTCGGCATAAAATCGGTTTATAAAAAAAAATAATTTTAATTACTGCCATCAATAATTTCATATGTAGACTTTACATAAATTGATAGGCGGCGGTATATGTAAAAAGTAAAATGTAAGAACGATGACCGCCTGCAATTCATAACACTAAATATGTACTTATTTTGTTGTTGAATGAACTTATTAATTAAGTAAATCTCAGTTTCTTCTAACACATGTTACAATTACGAACATCTGAAACAATTCTAATTAAAACCGTTGAACGGTTCGAACACTTACAAAAAAGTTTCAGTCGGCGTTTTCAGAAGCCATAATTCTTTTTTATCGCAGCGACGGTTCGTATTTAACCCTTTAACTGACAAAAGGTATTTAAATGAACCTGTCAAGAAATAATATTAACTGCGACATGACGTCTTGGTGTACATTTTTAGAAGACAATTAACGGTGTTTAACGTTGGCCGTATTTTTCTTTGTGTGTTAACTAGATAGAGTATTTGTGAAAGAAGTCGGTCAGTTTGTTCATAACTTAAAACAGTTTTTTTGCTTTTTTATATAAAACTAAATTGAAAAACGAGCTATATTTACATTTACGATTAGGTATTTCTAATCAACCAACCCGCACTAAGTCGGTGTCTGCTAAACTAATGGGAGCTAATGTTATTATTTTTAATTTTGATCTGGAATGATTAATTGATAATGATAATTAAAACAACCAGCAATAAATTAACTTTTAAAAATATAAATCTCACGCATCGCTCAGCGGCATGTCAACCGTGAGACAAATTTAACACTCACGCGCATCCTAAATCTAAAAGAAGCTGCGCTAATGAAGTGCAAATCTGTCACTGCGCATGTCACCAAAGATTTATTCGTCGCGCATTCTAATTGTTCTTGTAGCTGAATTTGCGTCTGAGAAGGCGTTTAATCGATTTCCATTAGTAAAAGTGATTTCGAATACTTAGTCCAGCTTAAACTTTTAGGCTTTCCTTTTGTGGTCAATTTTAAACAAGACATTAATAGTTTTTCCAGATACAATTTTAATTATGCGTGTATTGTAGAGTTTTAATATATTTAATATGCTTAGACTATTTAATGTGGATTTAAATTATGGAATTTTTATTTTTTGGTCTAGGCGAAACAGCCAGTTTATAATTTGTAAATAAAGTTTTCAAATTGGTTTATATATGTATATAAAAACATCGAAGTTAACGATATAATGATTCTTACAGCATTCAGTTTATTTTCTTATAGGTAATACCTAAGTATAATTAAACATGTTACTTTATAGAATTAAAATGTCTTAATCGTACCAGTAATATATTCGCAACACGATTCAAGTTAATAAAACACTACAAGCTTCATAATTGTAAAATCGTCATTCGATAAAAACATTAAATAAAAATAAAATTTTGCGTACAGTTTTAATGGCAACAAATTGTGTCACGTTTAGCCGCAACACACCGACATATGGCAACTCTATTGTATGCAACAAACGTTCAGTGTTGCCAATAATAAGTGTTGCAAGGTAAAAAAACCGCAAAGCATTTGAGCTCTTGTAGGTACCGTTGTATAAAGTTGTTAAAGGTACTGCGTGATCGACATAATTAATTTATTTTATTTTTAGTCGTAATTATAATATTACATCCAGTTGTTGCATAAAAGACAGGTATTTTAGTCTTCTTACAAAGTACGGTATTCTCGTCTAAATATAAACTAATTGCCTCAAAATTGCATAATAACATACAAAAGGCTGCTCCATATTGCTACTTAAGTAATTTTAACTATGCATTCCCTTTTATTTTGTTTTTATAAATATCTGTCAGAATATCTGAGGAAAACAATCGAAACGTGTATTTATCTACATTTATATATAAATCTTCGTTATACTAAATCTATGAACTATTTTACTCCTAGGCAACAAAGCCTCTTATCATAAAACCCAGATAAAACCTGATTCATGGTCCTGTAGTTCTAATTTCTAAACTAAGAAGAAAACATTTCAAACACATAAAAAAAACTTAGTACATACTTACATTTGACGAATTATAATAAAAAAATTGATACGGAGTAGTCTAAAGATTTCAACTCACTCTTAACCACCTTTTTTCATATTTCAGCCAGAGGTGTCTATACCTAAAGGGCTATTACGTATTCTACGGCATGTTATGGTATATTTAAGTAGTTTACATTCCCCACATTTATGATTACAAAAACTATGAGACCACAGGCCAACTGCCCCCCGCTTCCTGTCTTTACCACAAACGACCTTTTAGTACTTGTTAGTAATGTTAATTTTACACTATTTTCCAAGAACACATAATTATTAAGTGCAAAATATTAAAATATTACGCTATCCAACAATTATAGGTAATCAAACTATTTATTACAGCTGCGTTTTGACTTTTATATTTTATAAAAATAATACAACACCGGTATTTAACGTTGTGTTTAAATAATTTAAGTCGAATCTTGTAAATCTTTTGTGTTTTGCTCGACATCCAGTTTTTATTAATAATTCATTTCGCCAGTTTTAAAGGTCGTAATTATAATTTCAAATTGAAACCTGCTATGTAAATAGCCCGACTTAGCTTCAAATTAGGAATTGGTCGATTACATGTAATTATATTGATGGCTGTCGTTTAAATTATTGCTGCAATTCGACCTCAATTGTGTGGAAATAAATCAATTATAAATTAAATCTAGTAGCATTTATTTTACGAGTGGTAACCTGCTTTGAACAGATTTAAAGGTCAAAGTCAGAGAAATTATCAAAACATTCTTACGGACCTTTGTTAGGTACTATAGGCAACTGAAAAAAGATTAATTTAACTTTTCTCACAAAACGATTGTGATCCTTTGTAACACCGCTCACTATAATGGAAGCAACCAAAGGAAACTAATACACTCGAGGAGCCTCTTGAGATTTAAAAGGCATCGCTCTGATTTGGGAGTCATTAATGTCATCGAAATAGCCCCAGTCGGCTCCTGGAAAATATCATCTATTTTCCTCTTTAACTATTTCTGCTCTTATGTCTCTTCAGTTAAGGTCGATAGTTGTTTGTTTTTCGGGTAGTAGTTTTGACGATTCATTGCATTAGGCCAGCTTGTTAGTTGTCGGCGTAATGAAGAAGAGGTGCAAGTCACGGGCCGCAGGCGCCGCCGCCAGCCGTCAGCGCGCGCGTCATCGCGTCCTGTCAATTTCTGATGCCTCGACAACGGAGAAGGTTATTTTCGAATGCATCACCACTAATTAATACCTTCTACCCGCCAAAAAAGTTAAGAAGCGGCACCCATTGTTCGAGTGTCAACGTGATTTTGTTGGTTCAGCGTGGAGAGAGAAGTGCTCTCGTTTTTAATTGTGAATGAAAGTCAGTGTAGATTTTGGTCCGATTGATAGAAAATTATCTGTTTATTAATCGTTTATTAACAATAGGGATAGCGTTGCAGAGCGATGTGTGGCCAACAATTAATTTAACACCTAACAAGAGAGCGGGGGGGTCCGGAGCCCCCGCAGCGTCCCGGGGCGCCGCAAAGACCTCTCGCTGCGACACCGCACCTCATTCACAAAAGCCGCAAACAACCACACAACTTATCACTTCTACACAACAAATGGACTATTTATTTGGATTCATCTTATCTAGTGTCTAACAAAATAACACCATTCAAAATCAAATTTGAAATTCCTTAACCCATTAAGTTCGCGTAGGTCTGTTGCAAGACCAAACTTATAATTACATTTTAACTAAATTTGCAGTTATAGCCTACATTTAATTCTTAATGGAAAGACACAAAATAGAAGGAAATAACTTTGTCGTAACTCGTAATGTCAGGCGTATAATATTTAACTTTACAGTCACATTCAAAGACGGCAACCAAAGGTCACATTAATAACAAAATAGAGTGCATTGCAAAACATAGTTATATACATTCATTATTTCTATTATAAAAACTATCGGAAATTGCAACTATTAGCTTAACTTTCGCATCCGGCTTTTAAGTGTAAATTTTCCGTTTGCAATTTGCTAAGGGAACTATTGAATTAATACAAACAAACAAAGGGTGTGGCGGGCTGTCAATTCTGCGATTTAAATTTGGAAGCAATATTGCCCCTTCCTAGCGGACGTATATTAAGCTCAACCTATTGTGAACAAAGGTATTAATAGCTTTAGTTTATACAACAAATAGTTTTCGTGCATTCTAGAATCAATTTTCAAATTTCGAACGGTTCTTATCGTCATCATTGGTCTAAGCACATCTTCCTCTCGATCTGTCGGTCACGTGGCTCCCCCTCGCGGTAATATATCACAACCTCTCTCGACCGAGCCTCAATGAATACTCGGCGGAGTCAAGGGCTTTTTAAACCCACGTCTGCGAATGATGGTTAAGCTAATGTCGCTGTCGCAATGTTGGTGTTTTGGGGGTTAAGAATTTATTTTGACAATTCGTTATAGATAGGGTAGAGAGGGTGCTCATTTAAAATATTTTATGAAGTTTATTTATTTGGTGTTAAGAGATTTTTATATCATGGATGAAAAAAAAATAAACTTAATGAAATAAAATAAGTAAGAACCCAATCCACAGCTTTTAGGAAAATTATAAATTACAATTATTGGTAAAGAGGAACCTAGCTTGACTTGTTACCCTTAATATGACAACATTTTTCTCATCCAGAACCTGTTATATGTTTTTATAAATAGCAACATAAATAAGTAATAAACATAAGTGGCCAATACGAACACCATAAAAGAAACCACGCTGTGTCTTGAATTAACACATTTTCTAAGAAGTATTTGCAGCTTCCATCTGTAGTATACCTGGAGGCAATTATACTCAATACACATTCAGGGTGTATGAGTATGAATATGAAAACTAGGGATGTATAATGTATTCGAGGAAAGAAATTCGAATACGAACATTTAAACTTTATAATGATTTATAAAAAGACACTTCATATTAAATTATTATTGCAATAAAGACATACTTAGGTGTAAAACGATATATTATGCTTCAAAATATAAAAAATAAGCATTTTACGGCACTTCAATACCGCAGTTTTTCGTTTAAAAACATTAATATAACCGTACTTTTTTCATAAAGTGTCATCCCTATGGTATGCAAAACGCAGCTGACAAGCGGCGCAGTTGCGGTCGACCAGTTTACCGGAGTCGCAACAAACGCGTAAACGGATGTGGCACGCACAACACTAGTTACCAACAACATGACGTAGATACGCCAACGCGTTTTGAAGAAAGTAATTACTTAGGACAACTGTGATATACTTTAATATAATATTATGCGTTTGCGAGTGAAACTAGATTCGAATTAAGGAATCTTACTTTAGTTTTTTGGATGTTAAAAAAATTCAAATGCCTTAGGTATTCCAAGCTGAAGCGACCGTAAAAAGCTTATACAATGTGAGAATATAAATATCATAAAAAAAGATTCGTTTAAGACACATTGTGATGTGGGACACAATCATGTTACGGTACAAGTTCGTGATAAGGAGTTTTGTAATAGAAAACATTGTGAGAGACGATGGTCGCGTGGCGGACCGCCCGCCGCGCGATGCTCTATGCTAATTCAATTGTGTTATAGACCACTATAGACCACCGATACCATCTACCCCGCCCGTATTATCATAATATTGCGCCAGTCACCTCACGGACAGCCTGTCGACACGATATCGATACTTCACTCTTATTTCTCTCATTGATACCCGCAACCAAACAGGAAGATCTTTCTTTTTAATACCACAGCAATAAACGGAATAGTCTGTGATAATTTACAGCAGGAAAAAGCTAAAGACACCTACTTACACCGACTGGTTCGTAGCTAATACCGCGGAAAGAAACACGGTAATAATCGATTCTGCGAAGTGTTGAAAAGTGGCGAAAGCTTGTTCTCTGAATGTTGCCTCGGGCGCGTAACCTCGTACCCACACTTCTTGTCGGCTATTACATTCATCTAGCGGAATGCATATTGAATTATGGGACTTTTGCGGGCGTTCAATTGTTTGCAGTGATCTCGCAGCCATCCGCGTTGGTTCTTTGTTGTTGCCGCGCTCGCGGACGTGACGCGTTAACACCGCGCCGCGGTAATCTCCTGCGCATCTCGACCAGCGCTCGTCACGTGACCTCAAATTACTGTGTTTTTCTTTATTATCTAATTGTTCCTATTGTTGTTCCAATCTCGAATTCGTTTCGAGCCGCTCGAAATGTTTTCATACGAACTTTTCCAACGAGAAATTCAGTTTTAATAACGACAAGGTAGGTTTAATTGGAGAGAAATAAAGAGTTGAAATGCACGATAATTATTCGTTTTTATGAATACGCTAGACTGTTCCGTGGGGTCTTTGTGGTTTAGGCCCCGGGGCTGTTCTCGGTAATTTTCTCAACAATTATACATCCTATACGCTGTTAATTACCTGTGCGTAAAAACGAGAAAGAGAAGAAAACAGAAAAGCGGGTCGTTGCGCTCGCGCCGGATGAAAAGTCAACTAATTACACCATCGTATTGTACTGACATGTGTCATCGCGGTTTCTTTTGTTCTAACATGTGTTTATGCACAACTGTTTTATTTTCTCAAGTAGAAAGAAAAAAACGTTTTATCTTCACAATTTCCCGAGAACATTCTTGATATTGTACTGAGATGTATGCGTGGGTGATAGGCTGCGCCTACGCACCGCAGTTTCCGTATCGAGTCGTAAATAAATCATTGCGGGCCGATAGTGTAAAGCCGACTCTCGTGCCCGAGGCTACGTGTTCGGAGCGTTTTATTTGTTTGTTACTATGGTATAAATGGAGCTAATTATAATAATTTCAGTGGAAATTACTGGCATTAAGTTGCTACCAAAAATACGTGAGTTTAACGACGTTTTCTCGGAATCGTCGGCGCAGATAGTCCCTGCGCCGACGCCGACGGCGGCACGCAACTCACTGACTCTTAACCTTGAACTTACACACGTTTTACATTGTAAATTCTAAATCCTGTCAAAATAAAATATAAATTGAGTATAACTCACGAGGCGTAAAAAATAACGATGTTTGTCAGCTGTCGTAAGCCTACAGAATCAATATTAGCCCGTTTAAGGAGAGCTCTCAACATTTTACATCATATTCCTATCCAGCCGAGGCATCATGCACAAAATTGTACTCATTATCTCGGCTGAAGAACAATTTGTTGTGTTATTTTAACCCCTCGACGGCGGTATTGTAGCGAAGAGACAAAACAAAAACCTTTGAAGAAGTTGGTCCTTGTTTCCATACGACGGAGGTACTTGTCCTTTTTTCATCATCGGAACCAGTTTCTCAAATTGGTGCTCCTATTATCTGGACCTCGCCGGTGAAGGTCGGCCGTCACTTCGATATTTTGGAACAAATTCCGACACGCAAAATATTAGTAGATAATTTTTGTGAAGATAATTTTGACGGCCCCTATTCCATAGTCGTCGTAATGGCTCTAACCGCGTTGTGTGAACTTCACAGAAAGTTTAACGTTTCCCTTTAAAAGAACTATCCTCAAATTTTCTGTGGATCGAGGCGTGAAACCAAGCTAGTTAACTGCGGGTCATTAGGCGGTTACACTTGGACACATGGTACCGAATCGCCTCAAATTGGGCCGAAACGAATTATTTATTTAAATGTAAATTATCGCCGTGTGTCGTGTATGTGTGAGTGAGGCTCGGCGCATGTGCAGTTAATTCGACCAACATGTGCCGAAGTCGGATTCAAGTTTTTGTTGAGATTTGTTACGAAAATGTCACGCTCGATTGACCGATGGTTTCGGAACGAGTGTGTGATTTATGTAATAGTTGTGTCGTTTGTTAATGAGGATGGTTTTGTCTGGATGTTTATTAGGTATTTTGTCTGTATAACGTGGTAATGTGTTGGACAAGAGAGGCATAAGTCCGCCCCGGGCGCCGCCGACGCTCGTCCGCTATTGAACACAAAATTACCGCCGGCGTCTAACGTTTTATGAGCCAAAATTGTGTTACTCATCTTCACGACCTGATACTTATCGTTCTTGTAATCTTACCAGCGAAACTGTACTAAATTGGACTTGTCGTTGGCTTATTACATTTTTAACCTCTCAATTATTGGATTTAGGCATTTTTTTACTTTTCCAATCATAAAACGTAAACGACTTACGGCAAAACGCCTTTTGACATCTTTTTATTAAATTAGATCGATAGCTTCCCTACCAAGTGTCAAGTGACAGAAGCTGGGGTCCTATTGTCAAACGCACGTAATTACCCGCCGTTAGCGGCAGACTAACAAATTATATCGTAATTTGAAGTCGAAGCCACGGTTCATAATACTAATTGGATGACTGAGTAATTCTAATAAACTAGCAATAAATTAATAAAGCTGGTTTTAAGCTTTTAAGTTCTAATATTATGTTCGTTTATTGGTTTTTATACTTCCCAATGCGTATGCATATACCTAAATATTGATTTCCTTAAAAAAATACCTTATCGATTAATATTAACTTAATCTACTAAAACCAGTAAGAAATTACATTATTGTATTATTAGTTAGGTACATCTTATTACAATACCAATAATATAAAGAATATAATATAATTGTAGCAATTGGTGAAGTATTGAGTGGAAGTCACCCGCCGTCTCCGCAGCTTGTCGCCTGAAGCGTAGAATTTCACTGGAAATTAACTGGATAATTCCCTAATTGTGCAATTATCTGTCGACAAATTGTCGCTAGCCCCAGACCAGACGCATACCAAATTATATCGATTTCTACAGAATAGGGCACTGAAGCTTCTTACCCAGTTTAAATTTAAGACAAATACTGCAATTGAAAATACAAAAGGAATAAATATTTAATAAAGAAAACCTATCAAAATGAAATGTGTATAAAAAGAAGGGTTCTGATTGGATGGTTTTGAATTAAGAATTAAACGATTCACGACATTAGATCGTTATATGTCGGTCGTTTCGTTTCAATATTTAATATCACGAGAGCCCATACAAAGATTAGCTTATTATTTTCAATAACGCCTTGTCAAAAAATATTAACTCATAAGTATAGTTATGAGTGTTATGGAATATAATTTTGTTTATAACGACATCACGATCGTCTTAATAATACGTGAAGGTTAAACGTTGAATATTCATTTTTGTCGATTATGATTTTGGGGAATAATATGAAATCAGCCAATCATCGCTTGAGAATATAATGATTTTTGTAGTTAATGGCGTTCGAGGTGTTATTACAGAGATTTATTAGTTGTTACAAGAATTTTCATACCAATAATCATCAGTCAATAAACTGCCCACTGTTATACCGCTAAATTGCATGAGTACCTACCTACTTAAAATATGTAAGGTAGATACTTACTTATTTCCTTTATTTAAAAATTGTGTGACATAGTCTTGTTATGTAATTTAAAATATATACATATCTTAAATGGTATTTTATTCACAGTTTAAAAAAGTATACCTAACTCTGAAAAGTATTATTTTTACAATGTATTGTAGGAAAATACCAATTACACTAGCCATAGCAATTTTCCTATTAAGTTACTAAGAACTTACAACCAATAATTACTTGCGATTATAGTACCTACTCAATTTTCATCGATAACTACACTGTAAGGCTGAAAACAGCCATTTGGAAAATTATTTTTTACATTTCTACCTCTTTTACGAACTGTCACTGGCATATACAGTGACGTACACACACATTATGCACACAGATACATAATTTATTAGTGTTGGTAATCATGTAAATGACGTTGCAACAATGGGCTATTTCGGTATCCGGTACCTTTCAATTCGCTTTGTTATATGCCGAGGAACCAACTTTTACATAATTTATCAAAGGTAATTCGATTTCTTTTCTTCGATCCGCTTTGGGCAAGTACAATTTCATTGGTTAAGGTATATACTTTTCCAACTGCGTTAAATTAGTTTGTTTTAAGACTTCACTCTTAATTTTAGCGGAAACTGGTCCCATAAATTTAACTACCTGGTATCGAGCACAATTTCGTGACAGCCGGGGTTTATTCATCTCATAATATTTTTTACGGCATGATCTTCGTCATTTTTGACAAGGAAAAAGCCATCAACAAAGTAATATGCGGTAGATGGCGCCTGTGTGCCGGTCGGTGGGCCTCATCTACGCTTTGATCAAAACCAGCCAACACATCCTGACCTCCCGCTTCCATCAACCGACGCTGAGACAAAAGACGCTCGCCACCAACTCAGATACATCCGTCTTTTTCGCTCGGCGGCAACGTAGTAACTCCGAGGTGTCATGTTATGGTTTGGTTGACCAATTACTGGATATCACTGGATTTCGGTCTGAACCCAAATGGAGCATAATGCTTAGGGTAATTATGTCCGTCGCTTTTTGACGTCTCACATTGAATCTTCTACTCAAACACGAGGACCGACATTAAATTTTATAATGAAAAACTTCACGTCACGCCACAAAACAACAATAAATGGAACTGAATGGGCTGCTACAATTAATTATTACAAAACTTTATATGAAAGACATCAACGCACGAACTTATTTTTCAAATTGGTTTAAATTTATTTACGTGTTGTAGTGGTAATAGACAGTCGCCATGTTTTATACTGTAGATCTTACAAGTGATAGTGTAGGCCCGGCCCATGTGTCCATTCGGGGAACGCTATCGGCTTGTCCTCTGTTAATTTACCTCGTAATAAACACTAAGTTAAATGACGTTTTTATTTGTGCTAATTAAGTTGTGCGACGATTGTCGGTTTAATGGAGTGTCTTTATAGTAAAAGTATACTTTTTTTTGTTTATCTCGAGGTATGAATTTGATTGGGAACGGTTTTCCGTGTGTCTCGCGCACGCCGCGACAGCTGCACCAATCACAATATAAAGGGGCGTGTCCGATCCCCGCGCCCCCCGCAACCCTCGCCCCCCGCGCCTGCTCAATGATCCCGGATTATGTTCCATACAATAGAGTTTTTTACCGAGCTATTGTGTCACACGCTAGGGTGAAATATCCGGCCGGATGTTCTGCACTCACCTTTATTTGGACACAAAATGAGCAAAGGGATACGTACGATATGTAGAGCAGGCCCTTTTATTTATTGCAGTGCGAATGTATGGGTGTAACAGTAAACGGTAGTTCAGCTACTGCATAGCTTGGAACAAGATTATTGACAGAATTAATTACTAATCCAACCCGAGGCATCGAATCGGTAGCGGCCAGGAGCTGTCACCGCTCCTAATTGTAAATACAACGAACCATCAGCTCCTTTCATAATTTATTTATACAATTTCTGACTGCCCGAGGCACGAGACTAACGCCGCAGTTGTTCCCATGTAAATTAGGCAATAAATCTGAAACGCTACTCGGCGGACCGATTCTCACGGTCGCGTTCGATTAATTAAGAATTCATCTTTTTCTATTGAAAATAATTAACATTTGGCCCTCTGTCTTTCCAGGAACACCCGAGCTTACGCGGCACGCCGCTGGCGATGTTGGCGGCGCAGTGCAACAAGCTGTCTAGCAAGTCCCCGCCGCCGCTGGCTGACGCGGCCGTCGGCAAGGGTTTCCACCCGTGGAAGAAGTCGCCCGGCGCGCACTCCCCGCCCGGCGCCGGCGGCGGCCCGCGCTCGCAGCCCCCCTCCTGCGCCCCGTACGCCCGGCCCCCGACGTCCTGCGCCGCGCCGCCATCTTACGGCAACGATCTCTACTTCCCCTCCTCTGGGGACCAACTACTGGGTAAAAGCGAGTCCAGTGCCAGCCTCGGCTCCATGTATTCGAGGCACCCCTACGAATCGTGGCCGTTCAACGCGGGCGGCGGCGGCGGCGGCGGGGCGCTGAAGGCGGCCGACATGAGCGGACTCGGTGCAGTCGGCGGCACGTGGTGGGACATGCACGGCGGCTGGCTCGACGTTGGTGGACAGATGGCTAACTATGCAGGACAAGACTACTCGCAACTTACGCACTCACTGTCCGGTAGCGCTCATTTACTCCCACCCGCACCGCACCTTCTGCAAGATGCTTACAAATCAGTGTTGCCGACTCAAAGCACATTTGGCCTGCATACTCCAGGATCTCCCGCTCCTCCGGCACAAGCGCCCTCTCCTCGCTCCCAGCGTCGGTATGCTGGCCGCGCCACCTGCGATTGCCCCAACTGCCAGGAAGCCGAACGGCTCGGACCCGCCGGGGCACATCTTAGAAAGAAAAATATCCACAGCTGTCACATTCCCGGCTGCGGTAAGGTCTACGGCAAGACCTCTCATCTAAAAGCGCATTTGCGATGGCACACTGGAGAACGACCGTTTGTCTGCAACTGGTTGTTTTGCGGGAAGAGGTTCACGCGCTCCGACGAGCTGCAACGGCACCTGCGCACGCACACCGGCGAGAAGCGGTTCGCGTGTCCCGTGTGCAACAAGCGGTTCATGCGGTCGGACCACCTCGCCAAGCACGTGAAGACGCACAACGGCGGGAAGAAGGGCAGCTCGGAGTCGTGCTCGGACTCGGAGGAGAACAGCCAGGGGGAGGGCGGCGGGGGGGGGCCGCGGGTCGCCGGAGCACCCGCTGGACGTGAAGCCGAGCGCGCTGGTGTGACGCGGGCGCGCGGCGCCCCCCTGCCCCGCGCCGCACCCGCTGCTGTGATACCGCCACCGACCTCCGCCCCAACACGCGCAACATACCACATATCAAGTCATGTGTAAATGTGATACGCAAGACGAATGACTGTGCGGTGCCGTCTGCGAAGACAAATGAACAAGTTAACGTTAAATGTGAACTTATAAAGTGTACAGAATAGATTTTACTTATAGATATCGTATCGCTACTATAGTTATAGAGATAAAGTTGTAAAATTAGAATAAGTAGCAGCTAATCTAACAATTTATTAAGTAGCCCAGTTAAATAATTGCAAATCATAATTTATTTATCTTACAAGTTTTATGTCACGCATCTAATATTTTGTCACTAGCCAGAAGAAGTTAAGAACTCGGATATTCTAGAAATGTACATAATGGCTGTGGTTAAAGTTATTAGACTTATTAAGCATCCTAAATTATTTGAATCCACCTACGCTATCATTTTAATTAAGAAGTATTGTACAGACACTTTCAAATTCTATGTTACTATGAAAAACGTGTAATGTCCTACCCAAATAAAACACAGTATTTTTTGTTTAAATAAACGTAAGCATCCAAATTTAAAGATGATCAAAGTGATAAAGTGAGTTTACTTCTTTTTAGTCTGAAATAAAAATGTATATGTAATTTTAAAACATCTAACTAATATTGTACAAAAAATGTGCGAATTATAAAATGCCTGATTTTATAAAAACTGAATATACATATTTTTCCGAGTGGAATGTGTATTTTTATTTAATACTACTAATTAACTTGGTTTTTAAGTCATTTTTAACTAAATAATATATGCAAGACTAACGGTACATACTTTAAAATAATAAAATGCAAATATTTAAGATAAATCACATACACATACATACTCGTAAGTAGAGAAGGATTTGAAAAAGTTAACGTACTTTTTATCCAAACAATACTAATAACTTTAGTAGGTAACTGCAATAATTTTTGTTTCGTTTTTGTATTGTTAAGTATATCTGTAACTGTCATTTTTAATACTAAAAGCTTTCTAGGTTTTTACTCAAACCCAAAAACGCAGAATGTACTGTAAATGTTATAAAATGGATTCTTAAATCCGATTGAGTAAAATACAGCAAAATTTATTTAATCTGCGTTTGGGATTCTTAGCTTTTGCAATAGAGATTTAATATAGGATCCTCAAAAAAAACCAGAAGCAATCTGAAAAAGTTGCTTACCAAAATTAGTTATTTTGGAACCGTATAAGAAATTAATTATAATATTGAGAAAATATGAATTAACTATTATTGGTCACGGTAGGTATGTGTGAGTTGCTGAAAATGTCGTAAGTAAGTACAAAAATTGCAGTACATTATTATACTAAAGCAAGTCAAATTGAACCCGCATAGGTATTATTATATTTTCTCTCAATATTTCAAAGCTGTTGGGTCAGCTATGAAAAAATATCTAAAAAATCTCCACTACATAGTATAAAACAAAGTCGCTTTCTCTGTCCCTATGTATGCTTATATCTTTAAAACTAAGCAACGGATTTTGATGCGGTTTTTCATAATTGATAGAGTGATTCAAGAGGAAGGTTAATACGTATAATAACATAATATAAGAAAGGAATTTAATTCCGAATTTAACGCCTGCGAAGCCGCGGACAAAAGCTAGTAAATTCTATAAAATAAACTATAACTGTCATAAGAACTTTCTCAACAAAAGTGTACGCAGAGAAGGATATGCAGAGGTAAGTAAAGAAGTCTATAAGTTTTTCTATATTAGGTGTGTAACCATTTTTAAATTACACTAAAGCTTCGGAACTTAGGTGATCCTACATGAAGGGATTACTAAAAGTTTTAGTTTACATTATTCTTGTTAATTATTCACTGAATTGTATATGAAACTAGTTAGTACACGGTACATTAATATTTTTTTTGTTTGGTTACAAGAGTGTGGGAAGAAACGATGCAAGTATTTAAAAAATATTTTTATTTGCCATTCACACAAAAATTGCTTATGACAAAATTATTAAAAAAAAATAAGTTTTATTTAATGTTGATAATCCTATTATAGGTTAAAAGACATCAAAACAAAATTCAATTTGACGGTCAAATAAAAACTTTAGTGGTGTGCTATCAAATAAAATTCTGTCAATTATGGTCTTAGAATCTGTTCTAAACTTTATATCTGTAAAACTAATGTTTGCTTATAATTTTTATCGGTTAAAATTATTTTAAAATATTTCAAACAAGTTCTTTTGGCCTGAAGGTAGCAATTAAAGAACATTTCTTAAATTAACTTTTTTATAGTTTGAATTAAGATTATGTACATCATGGGAAAGTACCTTTTTATAATTTTATATCCAACATTAAAAATGTCATTAAATCCATATGAAATGGTCATAAAAACTGTGCTGTTTGCTTTGCTTAGAAACCTTGATGATATTAAAACATAATTCCACATGCCGAGACGAACAATTTGGCGACCGGTTTTAATCCAACGACAACATTTTTAATCAGCGCACTCTACACAAACAATCTCATGCCGTTATGCTCATAGCTTTTGCTTACTAAATGACAATTCGAGCTCAGGCGAATTCTAACCTTATTGCTTTCCATGAAAGTTCACATTGGTTTGGTGTGTTGTTTATTACGTCGAGTATTAATTTAGTGGAGTTGCCGCGAGAGGGCGACGTTTCGTAAAAACTGAATTAAACCGCAAATGACAGCGAGGTCCCTGCGCGCGCGGGTGGCCGCTCGTGCCGGCAGCTCAGCCACCTACCGCCACCATTACTCTGTGGTCTATGCTAATGTTGGAGTTATTAATGACCCGGAGGTGGTCTGACGTGACAACCACTAGGCTTCGGCGGCTCAGCGGTTAGATGACTCTATTAAACCCGTCTTGAGATGATTCTACTTTCTGCAGGCAATTTCTAAAGTAAATGAACAGCATTTGCATTATCTTGGAAAGAATTATATAATATCAATGTCTAATTAACTTATCAATGTGTGTTCGCGTAATTTTGTCATTGAAATTAATTTACTAGATTCATTCCCATAGACGTTAGTATAATCGTAATTTGATTAAGAGCAATCTAATACCCCAAATCCAAAGCATCGTAAACACAGATTTATTGTTCTTAACTGAATTACGTTAACTCGATGTGGATTATTTTAGTAGGGAGGGAGTGAGCATTGACTTCTTAGGATTCAGAAGTTATTACTGACTACAGATATTTGATGTATCCTTACACATTGGTTTAGGACATCGTTTTTATTTTGACGACAAGGTTATACATTTAACCGTGTATTTCTTTCACTATAAGTGCGTAGAAAATGAGTAAATAAAAAAAAATAGAGATTAGCCAGACGGAATAAATGCTCTAGATATAATATACCCTTCTTCTGCTGAAAATTTACTTTTTGGCACGCGTCTTATCTAAACCCCAAACCTTTTTTTGACATAAATAAATACAGAGTAAAAATTCTGTATCTAAATATCTACAATATATAGTTAATGCCACGCTCTGAAGTTGCAGCTCACGCTTCAGATCAAAGCATCCAACTCATACATTATTGAACCAGGCGGCTTTAGAATCAATAGCATGGAAATATGCTCCGTTCGTTCTGTACCGGGAAGTAGCTAGTAAGCAAATGTAAGTGAAGTTGCTAAAGAATTATAGAAGGAAGGAAACGTGATGGAAATGAAAGAAAGAACAAGGAAACTATGTTTAAAATATTAAACTTTTTTGAAACGTAGCGTAGTTTGAAAATGCATTTAGAATATACAAAACAGTAGTTATATTTCGTTAACGAGTACTATTGGGCTAAAAAAATCTAAAAGCACTAAATAACTAATAACTAAATTGAAATTTTCATAACAAACTATCTTCTTATTACGAATTAAAAACAGTGCAAAAAGAGTCTTACCAAATTTTATACAAAATTCACTGCACAACACTTTAAGAAAGATACGTTTATGTATGAGCCTCATCCTACAAGTTCTGTCCCAGAAAATAAGCCTAGTCGAGTCTAGGATAGTCAGTGCAGAGTGTGCTCAAAAGTAATATCTAAGAGTCTACTTTGAATAAATTTCTACTAAGGTAATATTTTTTTTAATGATTTTAAATTGTATCGATAATAGAGGAAGTTTTCAATCGTACTCAATAGCGCGATGGGACACAACATATTATGCTAATACATCTGATTTACCTAAATAATTGATAAAGTTAAAAAAAAAGTTTTTCGCTATCATATATTCACGCTTGCATATTCTTGACAATTTGTTGGAGTCCTATTGACCGCATAGGTTTTAATTTAGATTCAGAACATTTTTTATTAGTATAAAAACAATAATTAAAAGCTTTAAAAGTCACCCAAGCTCTAGTCCTCTAAAAACCGATATGACAAATGCGGTCACATAAATTGCGGCGTTTTTGAAACTGACACTTTGCGCTGCGTACGCGCACGTGGTCACTTCCGAGAACCAGCGACTCGCCGGCGATGTTAACAAGCTTACTTTGTCATACTTTTTTGTAGTAGCTGCTGTTTTTTCTTGAAAAGTAATAAAATTAATATGATTATGTAGGAATAGATATTATTGTAGGTATACCTACGATGTTAGAAATCGAATATGCATTTTATTAATATTTTTATACCCAAGGGTTCTTTTTAGGCTGCATGAAAGTGAGTAATAAATGGTATAATGATTATTGGCATTCTGGTGGACTTATTTTAGAACCTTAAATCTCTAAAGTTTTTTATTTTAAAAAATTCAATCCATATCTCTGAATATTATCTCCACAAATAGGCAGATAAAAAACATCAACTCAGACAAAACAAATGCATTATACAAACATTGTTGCCAACGGAAACATTGGCAGTTTACAACTTTTTAACAGTTCCAAAGCGCATGCGCTGTAAATCACGAGTTTTAGACCCCTTTCAGAAGTAATATGGACTTCTTCGAAAGGACATTAATCCATAACACTACACTATACAAAGGAAACAAACAACCAACACACAAATAAAACATAATTTTAGGAACATTTTAATGAACCTTAATACAGATTATAAAATATTGTTGGGAACTGCAAAGGCTTATTTATTTTTATTTACATTGTAATAAATTGTCTTGGAACTCCTTAACAGGAAGATGTATTAAAGTTTCGCAGACAATCAAAATTAATAATCGTAAAAAATATTCTTTTAGGTGTTGGTAAAATTAGTTGGTTCAGAAAATGTTTCCAGAGTTTCTTTGGCTTTATTTTACCTAAACGAGTGATCAATCTTGATCAACCGTATTAATTTAAATCCAACAAGGAAAACATATTAGTCTTTCGTCACACGCCCGTATTTACAAAATTTAAAATTCGAACGTCGATCGCGCGAATCCAACGCCCCCTAGCGTTATTACCTCGCGACTGTCACAATCCTCTTTATCAGCCATTTGATCTTCTTCCGTCGCAGGAAATAGATAAATTGTTTGTTTTCGAGAGACGCCAATCTCGACCTGTCAAAGGGCACCGTATGTTTGTAATCCGAAACAAATACATTTAATGATTGTAAACGGTTTTATTCAGGCGTATTATTAAAATGGAGGAGTTGGGGGGTGTTTTTTTAGTGGTTTTGTATGAGATTTATCACGTGGAGTGAGGTGTCGGCGGATGGGGGCAGCGGATATGTGTGTGATGAACGGCGGCGGTAAATTAAAACATTTTAACTTGACAGTTACCGTCACGGCCGTGTTACGTGTGTTTAACGAGGTGCTTGGACGACAAAATGATGTAGAGCTTTATTGGCTGTGATTGGGTTCATATGAATCTCTAAGGTCTAATTTAATTAAAAGAACTCATATTCTGTCAAATATGTTATATTCCTCTTATTGATGCAGCTTTTTCAACACCTCTCTCTCAGTTATCTAAGCAAGTAGGCATTGGTAATATGAAGCTAAAGTATGGAAAGGAATCTTTATTTAGCAAGAAATATCAGTATTGTTTTAACGATTAGCTGAATAATAAGATATTTTTTTAGTATTAAAAATAACTTAATTGTGGATGGTAAATTATAAGTCATTTTAACGTCCAAAGTCTTGCTCATGTGCTTTTTAATACATGTTTTAAGAAAAAAATTCGTAGAATTCGCAACACATATTGTTTAACGTCCCTTTAACATATTATTGAGTATGTACAGAAAAATAAATAATCATTTTTTGTCATTTGAGTCCAACGCACTTTTGTTTAGCTACAACAGTGACTCAAACAGCTTCAATATATTTATATTCGACTCTACCGGTATCTTGTTCGGAACACTATCCACATTACATTTAGATACTGCAACGGGAGATGTAGTTTTATGATACACGATGACAGTTCCGATAGTCGACACTCTGGTTACAAGTCGCCATGAAAACTGAAATCATTTCGCTGAGTTATCGCCGACTTGCACTACTTAATATGCGATGGTTTAAGTTTAGTAACTAATCATTGACAGAAATTATCACATACAGTATGTATTGCTATAATGTATTTTTTATAAGTGATAAAATAAATTATAGAGAGAATTTCAACCATCATCTTGCGGGACATACTTAATACTTTATTTCATGTATGGCTTTAATAAGAGTAGTAGGAAGATAGATCAGTACGATACATGTTATAAATTTTTTTAGCTATAAATAAAAGATGTTGCAAGTTTGTTTATCTTACCTATGCATTCAAAAAACCAATTAATTATTAAAAATGTAGTTATATGAAAATATTTAAAGATGATAAATACCTTCGTTTGATAGATGCTAATAAAACATACTATCTATAGCTTAGCTTATCATTTCCGATCCCATTGACACAAGAGATGATGCAAATTACCAAATCTATTCACAGCAACTCCCTTATTTGATGCCGCTTTATATACGCGCACGTTTTGTTGGACGCAATCGCTAAAATATGGAAAAATACAGTACGGCAAAGAGATTTTGAGCAGAATTTTGAGTACTTGTTCTAAAAGATAAAATAATTATAAAGAGGGACACTTTTACAGTACCAAATTCATATTTTAGGGTTTAATATTTTTTATTGAAATTATTTTGGTTGTGACAAAACTTTAAGCGCTAGCAAAAATTTGTTAGAATTGAATATCATTGCGCCCTACAAAACCATCGCTAAAATTTGGGGGAACTTTTCAATCATCCCTCGTTTGGGGACTTTAAACATTCAGCCAATCTCCTGTGACTTTATTAGTTCTCAATTCATTTTCTCCTTTTGAAGTTGCCACTGTTGCTCGTTTCATGGACATTGCAGTGTTTTGATTTCTTTGTACAGAAGTGGAAAAGTAATTTTGGGTCATTTGAATTTAATATTAGGGTTTGTTGGCATAGGGTCGATAGTTGCTTAGTGCTTTAATTAAAATGATCTGAATTAGATATTTATAGATATTTACAGTCTAGTAGGTTTTAAGATTACTGTTAGATTTGGGTTTGTTTGCTAAAAGTGTAATGTAACTTCTTATATTCACGCGATAATTATTGCTTGAAATTAAACTTATTTTAACGGGTTTTTACGCGTTTATTATTTTATTTTTGATTTTCTGAAGTTTTGATTAAGATTAGCCACCATCTTTGTCCAGTAAAAAGCAGCATCCCAGGCGTTTATAAAATTGACTGCGGGCTCTCATCGAAACGGTCAAACGAAACGGAACGTGTCTACTCGTATAAAAGAACATATCAAAAACCGTCGCTATACAAAATCTGCAGCCTGTAAACATTCCTTGGATCCAATACTTAGCAAAATAAAAAATAACAACCAGCAGCCAAAAAAGCAGATAAATCAAGACACCATTGTATTAACCCGGGAAATTAAGCGAAAAATTACAGATGGCGGTGAAATCGAAAATCGTTTTTTACTAAATTCTATGTAGACGTCAAACATCTCAGTCTACCTACCCGTGACCACGGCATTTGTAAAAGTGTCGAAACGACGGAAAATCATAAATGAAATATTAAACGCGTAAAACCCGTTTAAATGAGTTTAATTTCAAGTAGTTAGTTAGTTTAGTATTATTGTTACGGTCGTCAAAAAGAAAAAAATAATGATGTCTTCATATTGTTTGTGATTCATCCCTACATTTCAGCTAAAACTTGTAGAGACAAGATATTACGTTTACATATTCAATTCCTCTTTACCATGATAAAGTCGCAACTTTCAAAATAAATTTCTCATGCCGAAGAACTCAAATAAAACTTATTCCTATTTCTACGTTAAAGAAAGTAACGTAGATAACATATGTAGGTATATGGTACACTGCCGATTGGTTTGCGGTACTGCATAAGAATGAGTTAGGGTCGGTACATGCATGACAAAACGGATGCAAATCCACCTTTGTCGGTTTACAGTACGAGCAATCACCTGACGATGTAGGTCGGTATGTGGAATGGGTGTACCTTTTGAAGAAATTAGAGGAATGGTAAACTTATCTATACTCATATTATAGAGCGGAAGAGTTAGTGTGTTTGTTTGAACGCGCTAATATCAGGAACTATTAACCTACTGGTGCGAACTGAAAATATATTTTTGAAAACATTTTGTAGTCTTTTATCCAATTAACGTGGGAAAACTACGTGGAACAGCTAGTTTAAGAACATGCTGTTAGATGAAAAAAAACTCAAACTAAAACAGGCAAGTGGGATAGTGTTTTGTCGACTAGCAAACTCTGTTAGATCTTCGCTTTGCAATGTTAGTTGCTATTTTTTAATTTGAGAGAGTTTCCTTAAATACAATACTTGACAAAGGTTTAATCTCATATTAGTTAAATCTCGTAAAATATATTTTCACAATCTTCAATAAGATAGTAACGTAAATGCTCCTATTAACGACCTACTGAAATTTGTACTCTATTAACGATCTATTTTTTCAATCAGTCATATTAGAATTAATATAGGTTCTATAAAAAAATTAACTTAAAAATTAGATAGGTAGATTAGTTAGTCAACAAACAGAGTCAATTTGTCTTGTCTAAATAGCCAGTGTTAGCAATAATTTGTTATTGAGTGAGTGCCGCTCGATACCGACGAACTTTCCATAGTGTCGCGTCTCCAGCCTCGTAAGCACACCGAAATATTACTTAAGGTAAACAACAAACTTAAAGTTGATTTATCTGCTTGCTATCACATAACAACGATAATACATATATTCGTTTTCGAAGTTACATTGAATTTAATCATTTTTATTGGTTTTTATGGCATAAAATCATATCTTAATTAAGGGCGGTAATAGGATCCAAATTTCATAACTTGACTCTATTAACGATCCATGGCGTTATTAGAAGTTTGTAATTTTCATATTTGATTCTATTACCGACTCACAGCTGAAAAGAAATAACAAGAACCAATTTTATAGAAACATGTAACCAGAGGTATACTGCTTATTATCTCTTATCTTAACTAAAAGCTTAGCTGATAGCTGTAAATGAAGGAAGCAGGATATACCAAGCTTGAAGACCTATGGCATACGAGAAAAACTACCGTGACAAGACAAATAATAAATACACAAATGAACATTGTGGAAAACAATATTGTTCAACGAAGGACGAAGAAAAAAGACTTTTGGACTGGATTTTCTAAGTCGGAAAGTCAGGTTTTCCTGTAACAAAAGACCAACTGTTAGAAACAGTTGCAAAATTGGTAGAAAACTTGGAGCGCTCTTATCCTTTCAATGATGGTGTTCCAGCTGTTTCTTAAGGCTATGTCTAGGCATCCTAACATTTCAAGGCGAATTGAATTAGCCTACAAGCCGATTTTTAATTGCGATGAGACGGGATTCTTTTTATGTCCCAAAGAAAAACAGGTTTTCGTCCGATTATATTATGTACGACTAGTGGCCGCCCGCGACATCGTTGGCGTGGAAGTCGGTTTCCTGTGGGAATGAGAAGTTTTCCCACGGTAAAAAGTACCCTATGTGTTATTCTACTGTATCACCTATATTACTGTTAAGTTTCATCCCGTCCAGTAGTTGTAACGTGAAAAAGTATCCTCACATACTTACATACATCCACACATCCATACATAATCACAAACTTTCACGTTTATAATATTAGGAGGATTACAACATTAAGATGTTGATTTCAAAACTGTAATAATGTCTTAATATACTTTTAACTGCATTTTTTTTATTTTTCGTTTAGATGAAGGGGCAATTTTTAGAGGTCGGTAATAGAATCAGAAAAAACGGTAATAGAATCAAACTGCATCTTTAGGTCGGTAATAGAATCAATTGCTCTTTCGGATTAAACAATTATTTAATAATTACTGTGTAATAAAATACTAAATTGAAGAATGGAATCCAACAGAATACTTTACAAAGATTGATATTAAATTAAAACACCTTAACTAACCTATCAGTATCTATCTATTTACTCAAAGTTATTTCTAAGACAGCTTAAAGGGGCGGTAATAGGAGCATTTACGTTACTTATGACAAGTCTGAAAGATATTATAGACAATACGAATTGTTAGAATGCCATCAAATTTGAGTCCCATCTGTCTTTGCAAAAATATCTATCGGCGTGTGTCGCAGCAAAAACCGCTGAAATCGTCAACATTCCAACAACTTTAGAAATAACTTCTCAATGGTGTCAAGACCTTATAATTAATAATGTGAATTCCACCCACTGAACCCTAAATATCTCAAATGTCAACGTCATGTGTCATTTCTTGACAAACTGCACAGAGTTAACCCAATTAGGGGTTGTCTTTGTGGAGTTTTTATGGATCTTAATTAGTGTTAAACAGTAAATAATAAAGTTTTATGAAATGACACGTATTAACAATTATCAAGTCGAGGCAGTCTGGTGTAATTAATTAGACATTAATAAACGTCCGACACCTAGTTAGCATACCTACACTTACACAAACCTTATGATATAATCGCTGTATAAATAAATAAATAATAATAATAATTAAAAAAAACGCCACACAATTTGTGTCCAGAACGGGCGACTTATTTAGACGTCCTTATCAAATTGTTATGTGCTAATGCCATCATAACTTAAGAAATATTGTTAGTTTGTTATTTTGTTGTTAGGCGTATGAAATAAAAAAACTGAGGCGAAATCCTAGACTTTAGGATCACTTCAAATTTGATTGGTTTTAATTTGGAACCTTTGACTTAATCGTATATAATGTTTTCTCTTGTGTTTGAAAAGACATGAAGTGATGTTATCTATAGACTCGACATCATGAATGGATTTGGATGCATTTATAACACGGCTTTATTCTTTTTGGTTTACAAAATATTACATATCTAAATAATAGTCAAGAGGGTAAGCCGCCAGCTTTAACTAGTTTAATCAACTATTCATCAGTAAATTACTAACTAACCAAACGACATCTTGTTACTACAATATTGCTGCTTGTAGTCTGGCTGAGTTAAAGTCATTTGACACTTAAATAAGTGGCAAAAGTAACACCTACAAGCCCCTATCTTAACTATAGGTCGGAAATAGGTAATATAGGTATACCTATAAAGGACAGAGTTTCGCAATAGTGCAATTGTTGACTTTAGTAAAATCTTGAATTTTGACTACACTTTCGCAGCGACAAAAATGATACTAAATTCCTTTGTTGAAATACATAAAAATACCGCCAGCTTTATACTATTCTAGTCATTCAGGCTTTAAACTATTGTCATTCGAATAAGAAACGAGGTCTAAAGTTACCTTAATATATGTATCTACACAATAAGTGTGAAAAGCTTGCAATATAAATCTTTCACATCTATGAAGTGGGCGGTCCTGCCAACGTGCGCACGCGCCGCCGGAAGCGGAAGTGTATAATTACAGCGTCATTTTGCAAAAATGTCTCAATCACCCCCCGCCAGATGGCGCGCGACACAAAATAGCTCAAACATTCTTTGAATAGTTGCAAATGTTTACGCTGTTTTGTTAGAACCCCAATTATTATTTAATTTTCTTTATTACACAACAAATACCAGTTCTTTTCCATAACAGACTGGAAAACCGAAATACCCAAACAATGGGTTCCCGCCCAAAATCTGGTTTCGAAGTTTTGAACACGTTTATTTCTGAACGAAAGCTCACAGCGAATAAAATAAATTATTGAATGTCTTTTTAATGAAGAGTTCATTGTTTTAGAGTTCATAATAGAGTGCGCTATTGTCGCTCCGGCGCCGCCCATTCTCGGTCCTTTACCAACTAAACAATGGAAAAATAATAAATAGACGCATTTTGTCCGCGATTTGTGCGCTTCGTCGCATGTCTGTTGTTTTTTTATTAACGAATTAATTCAATAAAACAAATAAATTAATTGAATTACGCCGCTCGAACAAACATGACGCGCCCGTTGGCTAAATGTTTGGACGTTTTTAATTAACACGTTAAAGAGGGTAATAGACTGTGTTAATTTAATAAAGTTCTTTTGTTTTAGCTAAATTAGAAAACAAATACGTTTTCACAAGTTTTGTTTTGAAAATGTATGAGGTGAATATTGTTAAGCTACAAGTTAATTTTACCTTAGCAAACAATTGTTGAAAAATATGCTTTAGAAATAGGAAGTAAATGGTTTTTTTTTCATCTCTTTACATTCTAACTTATGTACCTAAAACTTAAATATTAAAATATTTTGAAGTCTATTAATTATTATAAGAATACGAGCTTTTACGGCTTGCTCTATATTAAAGTTGCAAGTAGCTCTATCTAGCGGCGAGTGGCAGAAGCTTAAAGCTACGAATGCTACGAAGAGTCATCGTAGATTTTAAATTAAATATTTTTAATAACTTATATAATACAGATAAACTTATTCAACTTAACTCTTGTATATTAATTTTAGAAAGCTCATTTAATAGGCAATTCTGAAAAAAATATACTGCGGTTTACAACTAGCAATTTCACGTCTCCCACCCGCACTACCGTAAAAATACTTAACTTTCTATCCTTTTGTGTGGTTTACTTTCGTCTTGCGTAATCGGCGTTTGATAAAGTAAGTAGTTGTAAAAAAGGGAAGTAATTAGGGTAGTCGCACATGGCGCGTTTTAACCGCACTCGTCCGCCGAACGCTTTGACCGGCACATGCTGTCAAATGTTTATTGTAAACAGTTGCAGTTGAAACACAGTGAATAGGACTTTGTCGTTTAGAAATAAACGCAACTTCACACATGATAGACTGGCTTCAAAGACAACGGTTGTTAAAAGGGAAGACCGGCGTCCAAGTATGTTTGAAAACTTAGTTTAAGATGGTACCTACGTTCTTAGCCTTTTAAATATGTTTAAGGGTTAAATATAAATTGGGGCTTAGATTATAATATCACGTTTATTTAATGAAACTATTGTTCTTTTAATAATGGTATGTAAATAAACACTAACATATTAACTGTAAGTGTTAACTCTTATAGCTCTTGAAGTAGGTATTTACGTGATTTTGTTCTTGGTTTTGAATATTCCTCTTTACATTAATATTAAAAAACGACTGGTATAAGAAATCATTTCTTATACCATCCCTACCTATCCCTACTTCCCTACTAATATTATAAATGTGAAAGTAACTCTGTCTGTCTGTCTGTCTGTCTGTCTGTCTGTCTGTCTGTTACGCTTTCACGCCTAAGCCACTGGACCGATTTGGTTGGTATGAAGAAGGAACTGGACTTGGGAAAGGACATAGGGTACCTTTTACCGCGGGAAAACATCTCATTCCCACGGGAAACCAACTTCCACGCGAACGTAGTTGCGGGCGGCCACTAGTATAAAATACTTTTAGAAAAACGTCGCTACTTAGAACTCATTATTTCATAAGAGCTATATGTGTGTCGTAGCAAATTGAGCATGCATATTCTATCTACAACCGACAGTCTCTAATTTTGCATAACACAGTCCTCATATTTGCACATGTCGGTGCCACAAACGTTCCCGTCAGTAACCGACGATAATGAAGACGTAATATGTTTAGAATTCACTACTTAAATATAAGTATGCTTATGGCAGAAACCGCAAAATACGTTATTACTGACAAACACTTCCTTTTGCGAACACCGACGTTGTTAGTCTTATACGTGTTATTTTATATTGTATCTCGCTAATACTAAAATTATGCAGCTGTTTGGAAGTTTAAGGTTCTTTAGAACTAAGCTCATAATAATCTTTACTTATAATTTGTCACATATTGCTTTCATACTCAAATATACTTACACTCTCCTTTTTGTTCAATTCAATATCCAAAATTAGGTGTTTTATTTTAAGAAAAAAATCAAATAAAATTATTGAATTCGGTCAATACAATAGAACAACGTTCAATAATATACAAGCTAATGTGACAAAACACCGAAAATTGCCTTCATTATCGAAGGGAAGAATACGGGAATAATGCTTTGTCGAATGTCGCGAGAACAGCTGGTGACAAATACACGGCTAAAGTGACAAATACACGACAAAAGTGACAAACTACTCCGCGGCCGCCATTCTGCGCATTCTCTATGCCTTTTTGACTTTGATTTATGCCTTTTTTATACCCTATTCACATGTCACGGTAGCTTTATATTGTACTGGCTCGCATCAAAATCCGATTGACCTTATTGTGAAATCAATCCTTTCTCATTAGAGTTAAGGTTGAAAATTGCGCGTGATGGTAACCGAAAATGTTGCGCTGTCAAAATTATTTCGCAGTTGCGTCTGCGCAGAGTATCGCTACATCATCACTAATAGCAGGGGATGAAGAGTGCGTTTTTATTATATTTTCACAGTAATTTGCTTTTGTTGAGCCGTATAATGTTATTGTGTATTTCGATTTTAAAGCAAACACGTTCGAGATTCCGAAGAGGGATCAGGGTTACGGTTCACACCTACGGTAATGAAACGATGAAATGTAAATTAAGAGTTTGGATAAATATTATAAACAACAAAAAAATGATCTGAAATAGATTTAGACTTGGCGTAGAAACGAATAAGGACCTTTTTTATATATTTTTTTTTTAACACTTGTTTTAAGCTTTTTCTTGTTTTCAGTTTTTTTTTGTATTCCTCTACACTTGCAACAGCATATCTTGCTGATGTGCTGTTTGTAATCTTCTTTTCTGCCAATGCTTTGCCAATTCCCTTACTTACGCTATATCCTTTTGCAATACATTCAGAAAAAGTTTAAGAAAATAGTGTATAATTTCATAATTTATTATCATATAAAAAAAAATCTAGCGAATCATTCTTATTTTTATAAGAATAGCGTAGTAGTAGTAGTAGTAAAAAACTTTTATAATTATTTGCCTTCTCTTTGAAATCGAAACCGCGCGATCATTCAGCACAATGACACAAAAGCAAACCAAACATTCTCGGCAAACTTTCGTTGGATCTACACAAAAACTGCTATACCCATTTGTCATGCAATAAAATTAAAGATCGATGCCTTCTTGTGACCTATACGAGATAATAGAACGAATAAAACTGATCTGCTAAGTTGTGAAGAAGCGAAAATGATCGTTGACTAAAGTTGTGAATGCGTGGTGTATTGTCATAAGGGCTAGGCGGCCACAAAGAGGAGCGATGGTTCAGTAGCAACACAATACAGCGGCGAGCGAGTCAGGCAATTTGTCAATTTCGACAATCCCTTTCGACATATTGACCATTATTTATGGAGACTAAAATATGTCGGTTTTATTGCGGGAACGATTGTAAAGCGTGTAGTACACGACGACGTAGTGGAGTTATTGTTGTCGACAAAGTTATGGCCGATTGTTGCGTCTCCCAAAGTAACTTAAAATAATTATGTGCTGCTCGGGTAATGTTAATGGCGAGAAAAGGTTTCGATACTCAGTTATTGTTTTTAAGTAAGTATTTAAGTTTATTTCACCTATATAAATGTCTCTGGTTAAAAAACGACGAAGTTTTTGAGGAATCACTCTTTTTTTGTTTTTTTTCAATATGTGTATCTGCCAATATAAAGTGCTACAGCTGTTAATTGTTAATATTTAATTGAATAATTTATTAGCAAATATGGGTAAAAAATATGAAAATGTACAAAGAATATTAAAATATAGGTAAAATGCAGGACTAATCTTAGCCATTACAAGCATGTAAATGTTAGTTATTGTCCGTAATTTAAATAAGTAAACGTGTATTATTTATTATATGTAATTCCTTTTACTTGCGAAGTTTAGTCTTACAAAATAAATTATGAATCTACCTAAGACAAATTATTATTTTTATTAAATAGTTGAAATGTATAGTCATCGTGAACGATGCAAGTGATTTGTCTTACAAGTAGGTGACACAGAAAGAAAGGTCTTAACCGACATATAGCTTAGTGAAGATAAGACTACTGGCTAATGATCTTTTATTCAATACATGCGTTAGATTAACTTTCGTGTAAAGCAACTTCAGAAGTATAATTTCACTTATAATGACAATGAATTTAGTAGTTTCAGATCGCACTGTATAGGCTAACTATATAACTACGAACAATTAGGGAGTAAAATCAATGGAAAATGACACTCAGAATTTCAATCTCTATCGAACAATATTGATTACTTACCTATATGAAGGACATTTTGATGACCTAAATCACATAAGCAGTAAAATCTGTTTGACCTCTTAAGCCAGATGCCAGTAGTGACGCAGTAGCCTCCCTCGCTTGGCAACAATCGTCTGGGCCGCGCCCCCCCGCCCACCTCCCCGCCCGCCGCGACGCCCCCGCAGCTGCGCCGGCGCTGCGTGTGCCACGGTGACATCAAATCAATAAAATAAGGAGACATTTAGATGGATTTGAGATAGAAGTTTGGTAAGGTAGGAGTAATCAGGTTAGCTTGAGGATTTGAGTTCATTTAAGATATTAAATTTTAAGTAAAGGTGAACTTGAAGTATGAAACTGCATCATGTAAGTTTTAATAAAAAAGTTTCGTATTTATTTTATAATAATTAGAAATATACAGACTGACACACCAATTATGTGGCCCTAAAGTAAGTTGCAGTAAGCACTTGTGTTATAGGTATCACATAATGGACTAGGGGCGAACCTAGAGACACGAGCAAATATCGAAAAACCATATTTACGAAATTTGCCTAAACTCGAACCTTTGAACTCGGAACCATCCGCTTAGCAGTCCGGTATATATACCGCTGCATCACAGAGGTCCTCAATTTATAAACGAAAAAGAAACAGAACAAAAATCTTGGTAACTGTAATTTTGAAACAATTATCATGAGCAAAACTTTAAAGGTTACATCAATCAAAAAACAAAAACCTACTTTGTAAAATGATACGAGTAAAAAGCGAAGTTTACCCGTTTACGGCTCCGTGATTATGTTTAAATTAGTATTTAATAGGAAAAACTCAGCAACATACATAATCAAGATAAACTCTCTACTAATTGAAACGCAAGTAGTTTTCCAGCGGCTAACCGATTGAAAATCCAGCTTTGTATCTAGAGCATGTGAACTGCCATGTTCCGACTCTATTACGTTCCACTTTTGCACACAACATTGTTAAAACATATGCAGTGGGGCGGGGCTTGTGCACGTTAACTTTTTTCATGTTATTTCGCCATTTCAAAATAACAAATGCTAATTATTCCACGCCCCTAAGACCAGGAAACGCAGTAATTAAATATCTAATAACCACTTATTAACATGGAGTATCCAATAATTTTACGGTAGGCAGACGTGTCGGCAACAGCGTTGGCATTAAGAAAAACCGACAGTAGAAATGTTAATCCACATAAATTTAATTTGTAACGAGGTTAATTACACATTTTCAATTTGTAATTTTAATTCCACATGATTATTTATACTGTTAGGTAAAAGTCTACGGTAAGTAGCTACTTAATTTATTATATTGGAGAATTATGGAAAATTATGTTTATTTGACTAATACACACTGAAAGTAGGTACCTACTTAGATATATTTATTTAAAATATGGTAAGCAAATTTTGCAGTTTTAATTTTCAGTTTAAATTTTTTGTTTTTACTTTTATAGTGTTGAGTTGAGGTACGAGAAAATAATTTATATGTTCATTGAATGAACACGTTATAATTTTCAAAAAGAGTGCTGGGAGTTTTTTTCCGCCGGCTTTTTTCTCTCGGTCTACGGTTAGGTAAAGTCGAAGTTTGTAACATTGACGTTCATTAAGTATATGTTACATATCTATGATGAATAAAAGAATTTTGATTTTGATTTGATTTCGACACCCCACTATTAATTTCTATAAGCAAATCTTATTATTTGTTAAAAAAATGTGCTTTATGATTTTTACGTAAATATTGGAAACACCAAAGTGTCTTTATTAACGTGTTAAAAAACAAAGCAGAAAGCTTAATTTCGAACATCGTAAAACAAATACGACTAGGAAATATTCCGAGGCTATACGAGTCAAAAAAGTTGCAAATCAGATTCAGTTGTCACCAAACGAAATCATTCCAAGATCGGAAAGGAATGTTAATAGGTAATTTACTGAAAAATAAATATAGAAATGCTATGACGTGATTAGTTTTAATTATGTCGCTAGAAAAATATCAACAGTTACTTCTTTTTTATTATTTTATGTTTTTAATTAATCTTACAAACGTCAGTTTTCTCATTTATAGTGGTGCGAAAAGTGCTTGCTAATTAGAAATTTTAATATACTTATCGCTTTTAGTTGCCAAAAAACTTTAAACAAAGCACTAACTAATCTTATAGTGAAAAACTGAAAACAATTTGAGATAACGCAAAGTGACATCTTCCGGAGAGTAGTGACTTTAAAAAGTTAAGCCTTAGACTTCTTCTTACTAGCAATAGCAGGTGGAAATCGCATTATTTTCTTTTAAGGGAACAACTTAGTAACTCTCTCACTAGGGCAACAACTTAGTATAAACTCCATAAAAGTGTCAGACAGTCATCAAGTATTTGGAAGTGGTAGGCATACTTTTAAAATTGTAATAATAATATCTACAATTCCACTTTAAAATTTAATTGGTGTTTTTTGCTGGTCAAACGAATTAACCTCAACTATATAACGGGTGTAAAAAGACCATTTCCGAAGCCTGAAACCATGTATTTTGAGCCTAAATAGTAACTTAATTCACTAACAGTATACCCAGAAAACTCAATTTAAAAAAGTTATTAAGGTTTGAAATGTGATATTCGCCGCTTGAGGTCATCGCTCACACATCAGCTAATAGTTTGGGAGTGATGATTTACATTGCAAATAAAATCAAAACACTATTTATTTTAAAGAATGCGGAAATCTGATAGCTTAAATACAATTCAGCAAAATTAGGTAAAAAAAAATTGTTTTTGCTTGAATCGTATCCATGACCTACCCCTTCAGCAATGCCTGGTTTTTCTTTTCGGAAGCAGTCTTTTTACACCCTGTATGTATATTTTGAATATCTTAAAATACGGAATAGTAAAAACTACAGGTGTGTCCAAATGATCATCATTGCTCTACTTTTGTTGTCATCATAATGGTATTTCCATTTCAAAACCTATTTATTTATTTCATTAATTATGATACAATCATTGTCAAATTTAGACCAATTTAGGGCAATAAAATACAGTTTTATGTCGCATTTACTTTGATGCGGTCCTAGAAACGTATAATTATCTGACAAAAACGACAATTTGTTGAGCTATCCATGCTCCAAAATGTACAACCTACAACGTAGAGTGGATCGTTGAAACGTTTCTGTAATTTGAAAGTTGTTTCCTAAATTAGTTGGCATGTGTACAGTTTTCTGAGCTATTACATAAAAATAATCATTGTTAGATAATATTATGTTATTTCGACTGGTTAAATTTAATTCGTTTTTAGGTATCGTGTACTAAGAACGAGACCTTAATAAGTTTTACTTGGAAGCTTTTTAACCATTTTAATTTAGAGTATGATACAGTACTTTATTTAGCATACCTATAGGTATAAAGTAACATTCGTATTCTTGAAGCCCTTTTCTCTAAGTCTACTCGCAACTTACATTTTCTTAAAAAAAAAGGTACCAAAAAAAAAACTGACCGTAATCGAGAAGAGGTAGGTACTCTTAAGAATTATTTGGGTATAGAGTGTTAACTAGGTATATGAATTTTAAATTGAATTTTCATAAAACTGTTATTTACACCTATCAGGTACGTGAATAGATTGGTTTTAACAAAAACCGTCTATAATATATTGTATTATGTACAATTAAGGTACCTAGTTTTAACTCATACCTATCTACTGACCATATTACTTATGTATAAGTGAAAGGTTACATATGTAAGTTGGAAAATTTCCATAGAATTATTGGTATGAATATTACGTTGTGTAACCTTTTACAGTAAAAATCCTTCATAACACATGCTGTAATTTATTCCAGTAAATCAAGCCTTAGGCAATAACGAACTAAGGACACTGTTGCCTTCCAATTTACCTTGCCAATTGTCTTACAACTTTGTCATTTTCCAACAGAAAATTGTATACAAGAACCTTCCACACTGTCTTTTGTTAATACCTTCCCGTTACGTACCAGTCCCACGGAAACACAGCTATCATACCAAACACCAAGTCTATAATCTCGAACTACTCTAGCATTAAAGGAAAATACTAGTTGGGACAATAAAAAAAACTTCCAAGCATTTTCTACGTGGAAAATCTGAAGCGATTACGCCCCATTATGCTTGTTCGGTTTACTTGATTTTATATGCATCCGTCAAAGGTGGAATCGTGCATTTTTTATATCGCAAGCACCAATGTTGTGATCGGTTTGTGTTTTTGTATAAAATATTCAAAACATAATGAACATGAAAGCGGCAAATATTTAAGAGTGGCATCGGCGACAATTGCCGACTGTTTGTAGGTTAGCTTATATTTTAACCAACACTTCAAGTTAAATGACAGGGGTTTATTTTATTTTATAAAAGCTTTCTATTCGAAACGTCAATATTCTTAAATCAAATATTGATAGAACACAAAAGTTTTTAAAATTGAAATATTAGAACATTATTTTCAACGATTGCTCAATTAGGTGACACACTAGCGCTTAATGTCGGTAAAAGTAAGATATTGAAAATGTTCAATAGCCATATACATCTTAGTTTTCTCTACAAAATCAGGTGCGGTGTTCCTCTAGCCAGCAACGACATTTACCCGCCCCCGCCCCCGCCCCCGCTACCCTCGCCGGTGAACCACAGTGATCACGCGCAGCCAACGTCGCCCCGAGCCACGATTATACCATTAAGTTATATTAAGTTAAGCTTTCTCGATGTCCTGGATATCGATGAAAAGCCTTCAATAAACCGTCAATAAACATAGCCAGCAGCAACTGTCCCCAATACTCAATGATATAGAATTGCATTCAAAGACTTATAAATGGGACCCGGTTCTGTTATTAGCACAGTATAAGTGCATCCGATGTCTAGTTTGAAGTAATAAAATTACAAAGTAATGTTATTGTTTAATTGATAGGCTTGCATCGGGAAATTCAACGCCTAAGGCGCGATTCACGACTTCACATTAAAAGTTCATCAATCCCACTTATGGAGAAGTAGTAAAATGTGTAACTTAATTCTAACATATTTCATGTATTATTCGTAGAACAAGATCTTCAATCTAAATATCTACATACATCACCATCATGTCTGCTTTAACAATACATAAACAGATGCCAACAAGATTTTATCTAACACATTAAACAGAGCTAAGCTTTCGTACTTGTCCGTGAAGATGAAGCAGCGAGGCATTAAGGTAAGTGAGATGCGCGGGGGCGTGTCCCGCCGCGCTGATTGGAGCAGCCGCCGCCAATGCGCCCGCGCACCGACACGGTAGTCTGCCCGCACATACTACCTTTACACATCATAAATAAATAACTAAAACATAAACAAACTTCCTCTCCACACATCTCATCATGTGCAGATAACTACACTGCGACCTTCAATCAACCCCGTCAAACCAGTAGCATATAAAGTACAATTAACTATACAATATTACCAATAATTGATCACATCATACCATTAACTGACGCCAGTTCTATGTTTATTGCCGTATGCGCATAGTCATCAGGAATTCGAACATCGAACTATTACGGTGGAACGCTCCGTTTCATCGTAATAACCATGATAATGCCTGAAATTATATGATTTGTGAGGAATTTTGTTGAAAATGGCGAAAACATTACAGAAAAGTACAGGGGTTGTTACTGAGGCAGGCGGCGGTGGCCCGAGGCGGGTGCTTCACCGTCTGTATGCAAATTAAACGTAATCAAAATAATAATTTCAACTTGAGTGGAACCTCGCCTCCATAGTCGACCCTCTCGCTCCGTCCTCAGAAGCTACGTGCTGGCCAGAAAAGAAAAAAAAACGTTTTTATATTTTTTCCAGCCGACGGAAATGCAAATGCCTCGATTCAGTTTTATTATTTCGTATTGTTCCAACTGTATATAGGCAAATTATACACGCGATCGGTTTAATGCGCGAAATTACTATAAGTGGGGCTGAAATATTTCAGTGGTGATTACATGGTTGTCCGGCCAGTCTGAACGTGATAACCCTTAACTTTATACATTATGAAAATAAGAATAATCTTCTTTTCTTTATTATTTCCAGTAGCCAACACGTCTTACATTATAAGGTATATTATAGTACTAACAAACACTAAACAGGAACTCCAATAAAATTAACTACCATGCAGAACCTTCACACTATAAAATTGAAACAAAACCTCTGAAAAGAATCCGTGGAATTGTTGTGACAATGGCAATCACTCATTTACGTAACTAATTGCTTGTAATAATATCTAGGACGTATAATATGGACAGTGCTTTGAGGTAGGTACCACAGTATGGCAATTCCGTTGTCAGTAGAACCATTTAATTAAGTTCACGGTTGGGCAGCCTCAGCTATGTGGTTAGGCTGTGGTTTCAGCCGTCATGCCGCAGCTAGGCTACGTCAATTGGTCGATTAAAACCAATTTTCATTTTTGATGTCATTTCGCTATTTACGTGAAGCTGCGAAGCGAGAAATTCCTCCATTACTAGTGGTTATACCTATTCTGTGTTGTAATAATATTACCTGCTAGTTAAAGGCTTTGTTTGTTTGTACCTTACCATAAATTGTTGCATAATGGAAATATTCCTTTATGCCTATTTGCGAAAGTAGCTAAAGATATATTCTTGTAAAAATACTTGCTATCTACCTACAATTATTTCGTGATATTTACCTACAAGTAAGTATTTACTAAGAAACCAATTTTGACAAATAAAACTGAATTTTCCCGACGCCTTCGTTGTTACCAAGTTAAATCAAACACCATATCATCTTTCACTCCCAAGCCACTAAATAACATTAGGTACAACCTGCTTACTCTATGAATAGGTTGGTGTACCTCCGATCGATCGGCCGACCGTCTCATTATGCAGACGCCATGAGATGCGGCCTGTCATTACTCCGAATGGGGGCAAATTGCGTACTTCTAACGCATTGCCGACGATAATCCACAAACGGATAAAAGCTTGCTCCACTGAATGTATGGTAATCAGCCACTGGCAGACTCGTGTTGAGCTTTCGAGCTTTTGATCAGAATCATCGAAATTTGAATATGGCGGTACGCGACATTTGGTTTTTGACTACAGAGGTTTGATATGTTTCTTCGTGAATGTACTCAGGTTCATTTTAAAAACTATACCTACTTAGGTACTTATCCCGTTTTTTGAAAAGCTGATTTGGAAATACATTTTTGTAGAGACTCAAAACTCTAGGCAAACTAAAATTAAGTTGCTTAGCTTAAATCAAAGACAACCTTTAATTTAATTAATCGATCAGTTTACAGCATTGAAAAATTCCTAGCGGTTAGCCATAATAAGCTGCAATAGTTTTGACCTAGATAACTGGTAGAGTATTTATTTTGCTTTTTGAATCACAGATTCTGCTTTTTAAGGTACTAGTGGCCGCCCGCGACTCCGTTCGCGTGGAAATCGGTTTCCCGTGGGAATGAAAAGTTTTCCCGCGGTAAAAAGTACCCTATGTGTTATTTTGATGTACAACCTATATTACTGTAAAGTTCCATCAAAATCCGTCCAGTAGTTTTTACGTGAAAGAGTAACAAACATCCAGCCATCTATCCATACATACTCACATACTTTCACGTTTATAATATTAGTAGGATTTAACGAGCTGTCACTAAAGGATCAGAAGTTAATTTTCATAATATTTTCCGTTGATTAAGCTATCATAAAATATCTCTAACAACGACAAATAAAGCTAGCAATGACCTGCAATGCACCAACTTCTATTGTCTACTCCTAGGTAATTGCCATTACATAGGTATATAATTTATTATTAAAGTAGAGTTTGCTCTGCGATGTTGCACCTTAAAAACGTCCGTATTTAAATCCGTGCCGTGACCATATTCTTTTAAATCATTTGTGCATTATGTGGGTAAAGGAGTATGTCTGACGATTCCCATTCATTATGGTCATATTATGGTACATCACTTAATTGTCCGAGAAGGGTAATTTGTGGTAATTTGCGTAATAAATAAGCACTTGCAGCGTAAACGCAGTTTATATACCTATAAATATACAGCAGAGACGTCAGGCGTAATGCATCTAAAAAGCGTAAAGTTCAAACAAGCTTATGTGGAAAAATACTCAGTCTTTGGAAGTTGGTTGTAAATAAATAAAAGTAGATATTTTATTTAATATCTGTAACAAATTGTTGCTTCGGATTTATTTGTTGTGTTGTTTTATTAATAAAACACGTTTAGTTTATGTTAAACATAATACGATAATTATTTTGTGGTTTTTGACCTGGAGTGTATATGTTCGTACTAAAAACGAGTAAAACTTTTTTTATTGTAAATCTTTCCGTTTAAAATTTTTATTTCTTGGAAGTTGGAGAGGGTTTTTTGGCAAAATATCTTTAAAATAATGAAAATTTCGCTGTATACACGCGCAGATGGATGATCTTAGTCCGTTAAATAAATTTCCATAGAGAAAAATTAAAAAACATATTTGCGTATAGGTACGACAAGTCGGATTCATACATATAACTTTCGGGTTAAAATTCACACATGAATCACAGTCGCACAGTACCTTTATTTAGAAATAAATTTCGTAAAAGCACGACAATAATGTCTTTTGTTATTATATTTTTATGCCTCTTGACTAGAAAGAGCTTTTGTGGGCTTAGCGCTTTTTAAACATTCAACCAGCGTTACCACTTTAGGCAATATTTATATGGTACGATTTTGCTGGTCTCAATAATCTATGTTTTACTATAGTAAATTTAAACTTAGACTGGTATATGAGTTAATATAATTGACTGCTCTAACAAATATCACAAAGGAAAATCTTATAGTACGACGCTCTTTTTAAAAACAGATCCAATATTCTACTTGTTACTGATTTTATACTATAATAGAATATTAAGACCGGTTAGTAAGAAGTATGTCTTTTTAGATCGATTTATATTTTCAGATATTTAGATAGATACAAAGGACTTTTCTCTTTAGGATCATGAATCGTGCAGCATTTTGTTTTAATGTAATGACACAAACAAGATCTAAGACCACTTGATGTTAAGTGGTCAGCAAGCAAAATTAGCTCGACGAGCAATCTCCATACATAACTATGTTTTTACAAGTTGCGAATGAAATTATCTCTATAATTTACATTGATATGTAAAAGGCTGTGAATCTGTAGCCGCAGGCGCATCTTTCTATGTGCGGGCGAACCATTTAGTTAATTATGTGTCTCGGTGGAAGATATTATGGAAATGGCATTGATAGCTACACATTACGAATCTACTCGTTTTATTGCTGATATGATCATTGATAAGTATTCTAGGGCAATTCAAGCAGAAAACAAACTCTATAATTTATTTTAGATGTTAAAAGCAAGTTAAGTTCCGAAACCAGTTTTATTTTTTCCCTATATTTTGCTATATATCAGTCTATTTTTACCACTAAACCGCGAACTTCAAATTGTAAGTAGGATTTTTATAATGTTATATTAAGATTTAAGATTGGCTTTTAACGGCTAAATGCAGGGTTATTCTGTAACACAATTTGTCATAGACTGCTATTAGAATAAACGTCAAAATGTACATTTTTCCATACAAATAAATGTTGACGTTTTTTGATAGTAGTTTATGTCACTCGAAAGTTACAGATCATTCCCATAAGGATGGGGATTCACTACAATTTATTATGACAAAATAGCCCGATTATAGAAACAAAAATATGGTAAAGAGACTTGTTCTGGTTTAACTGGGAAATCAAAGCATCTATCCCTACTAATATTATAAATGCGAAAGTAACTCTGTCTGTCTGTCTGTCTGTCTGTCTGTCTGTTACGCTTTCACGCCTAAACCACGGAACCGATTTCGATGAAATTTGGTGTGAAGAAAGAACTGAACTTGAGAAAGGACATAGGGTACTTTTTACCGCGGGAAAACCTTTCATTCCCACGGGAAACCGACTTCCACGCGAACGGAGTCGCGGGCGGCCACTAGTTTGTATATATAATTACAAAGGATTTTGCAATAAGCAAGTACACAGTTATAAATAAAATAAATTAGAAAGCAAACTAAAAGCCCAAAAATTATACGACCATCAATATTGTAATAGATACTCAACTATCCCATATTTGTTGTTGTTACATCGATATTCATTACTAAGCAGATTAAATATGGAATTTCTTATAGTTGACTAGTGGCCGCCCGCGACTCCGTTCGCGTGGAAGTCGGTTTCCCGTGGGAATTAGGTGTTTTCCCGCGGTAAAAAGTACCCTATGTGTTATTCTGATGTATAACCTATATTATTACATAGTTTCATCAAAATCCATCCAGTAGTTTTTACGTGAAAGAGTAACAAACATCCATCCATACATAATAATAATATAATAATAATTTATAATTATAATAATAATTAAAAATTAAACAATTAAATAATATATTAAGTTGTTTGTTTATATACATCCTCACAAACTTTCACATTTATAATATTAGTAGGATAGAATTATGATTTAATTATTGGTTCTTATTTAAGCTATAAAAGACATCAACGCGCTGCAAAGATACTTACATAACTTTTTCTTAAAACAAATAAAAACATATCTGTATTTTGCAATTAATTGACCAATGTATACATTAGGTAATTCAATTTAAGGGTTGTTCAAACAAAACTAGGTAAAGGGTGTACCCTAGTGGAACGAATGAGTTACAAAGCATATGTTTTGTTCAGTGGAGTGCACCTCATCATTTACCGAATTACGTGAGCAATGATTATAGTAATCTGTCGAGGTTTGAACAATGGCCGAAGTCGGTGTTGTGCCACCACATGCGCCGGCGCACATGTACAGGGTGTTGCAAGAGTCGCAATTGGTTTACATATGAAGCTACAACGAAAGGCATAAGCAAACATTTATATACCTACTGCCCAATGTAAAATTATGTAATTTGCAAAATATTAATTTTGTTAATATAAAACTAGAGCTTTTAGCGTAACACCTACTTAACTGTACGTATCTATGAGTAACAAACATACTTTACTGCAAATATAACCCTAAATACGATAAAACCCCCCTTTACCCACTGTACAAACTAAATAGAAAATATGCCCCTTCTGTTCCCCATAATTAAGGAGTGCGCTACAGGACAATGCGTCGATCGCTACACATGTTTTATTCGTCCCAATCGGTTAACAAAAGCGTCTCACGGCACCCTTTCTTCGGCAATTTGAGGAGCAGCGGGTGCCGGATGTGACCATCTCCACCCTGGAATTAGACTCCAGTTCTCTCCACAAGCGCCATTGTTGGAGAACTCCGCCTTCGACGCGCCGGCGCACGGGCCATTTCTACAGACGGGTGACATTGACGTTTCTTAACGGTTCCGCAACGGTTAAAAGAGGAATGTACTATTTGAATTTTGAATATTTACATGGTTTATGTTAAACAATACCTACTTCGTCTCATTCTCATATTATAGACCGTTTTTTATCAAATGGTATATAATAAAGAATACGTAATTTGACATTTATTATGATAGCATTTATTAATAACTGAGTGACAGAGTAGCTCTGGTCCTGGTCTTTTCACAGGGATTTAATAAATTTGAAAAGGTAATCAAACTATTCTATTGGGAACAAAAGGTATGCTCAAATAGGATAATCTTGGTTTGATATTTTTCTTATGATATTAATATTTAATTGTTTTTATAACAAATATTAAATTATAATAGTATAATAAATCTCCAGTCTAACACACCCATTATGTGGCCTTAAAGTAAGTTGCAGTAAGCACTTGTGTTATAGGTACCACATAATGGACTAAGAAAAAACATAGCTACACCCAAATGGAATTGAATAAAATTCCTACCCTCGCCTGCTGTATTCACTGTTAACTCCAACGAAAGTGTAATAGACAAAACATATCAAGTTCTGTCTCGCCAATGACCTTGCGCTTGAGTCGACAACCGCTGATTACTGAATTACCATCGCGGTCCTATACTTACTTCTCGAGTCCGCCCAATTTAAATAATAAATATCTCATAACTAAATAATACCCAAGCATCATTTTTACGTAGCCTCTCCACCATACCCGCAATAATTACCAACATTAACGTCAATCGCTAATAAAATTAGGTTCGCACACTCGTAATTTTGTTATAATTTAGCCACAATCATCCCTGAATCAGTCTGATGCAGAATTTACAAAGTTTCCGATGAATCGAGTTGGCCAAATTGGGAAACGAGGTGTGCTATAATTATGATATTATTTCGCAAATTTTAAATTGCAGGTTTTTATTGTTAGCCAGATTAGCTATAGCGCATAACTATACTACTTACATCGGTTAATATATTCTTGAAAATAATATTTATTTTTTGATCATTATTGATAAGTTGGAACCAAGATAGAGGTTTCCTTTTTCAACGCAATATTCAAAAACTTATAGCTATAATGTTATAGGAACCCAATATGTACCTCCTTTTTCATGAACCCGTTTTTAACCTACATTGATTTAAATATGATTTGTTCTGTAAATCTTATGTGAAATCTTTAGTTACTGATGGAGGCGAAATATACGAATAAGGGGTAAATGTTTCGTTAAAAATATTATTTACAAAAAAAATATAATACAACACATTACAATAATATATCTACACAACGTTTGTTAGTATTAATTTTATGGAAAAAAAAATTTTAGACCTCTTTTAGGTAAGTCTTACATGGTGCTACAAAAATGCTACCGGTTTTTTTTCTATCATCTTTAGTTTCCGAGATAAAAAGAAAATACACATTTCACTAAAAAATGATACTTTATTGGCATTTAACATCAAGAAATTGACTTTTGAGTGATTTCCTACAATGAAACTGACTTGGGCAATCTCGCATGATTCCAACAATAGTCGGCCATCATATGAGTATCCCACCTTACTTCCTTGGTATCTATTCTCCAACGTAGTGATGTCTTGATGGAAACGTTTTTCTTGTTCTGCGCTTAGATTTCCTAAATTGTGTTGGAATTGGTCTAGATGACTACTGAGATAGTGTACTTTTATACTCATATTACAGGCAAAATCTTTAAAACGAACTAACATTTCCTCTACAAATCCTACATAGTGGCAGCCTCATGATTTCCGAAGAAATTTTGACTTACTTCTACAAAAAATTTCCACGCAAGTTTTTCCAGTTTCTTCATAGAAGTTTCAAAATTAGTTTAATTAATTGACGTATTTGAGGTTCATCAAAGCTTTAAGTTTGTCAGTATTTAGATAAGGAAATTTATGTGAAATAAACTGTAAACATTACCCATTTCTGTCGAGAGCCTTAACAAATTGCTTCATTAGTTAGCCCTTATTTTATGTGCAGTGGCGAAGTTTTTTTTTTCTCTGGAAATTAAGGGTTCATTTATTACATTTCTTTCACCAATAACAAGAGCATCTCTCATAGGCCATTATTTTTTAATCCAATGCTGTGATTTCACTCGACTGAGAGACAATATTTTTCTTCCACACATGTGGAGTGAGAAATTAGAACTGGAGCATATTAATTTCCTTATGTAGAAGAACTGCAAATGGACTAATGGAATTGCCCATTAAAGTATGTGTTATACTTTATGAGGCATCCACACTTTATCTTGCTGTCGAATTTTAATACCGAAGTAAGCAAACTACAAACGACTCACTGTGTAAGATTTACGCAGTATGCATTCACCACAAATAGAACAAAACTTATCAGGATCGTTAACACAACATCTGGACGTACAAGCCGCTATGAAATAATAACATAAACTTTATCAATGCTATTTTAATAATGTTTTTTTTATTACTTACAACTATTTACGAACAAAATCGGCAAATATTCAAAATGAGGGTAGTAGGTTAACTAAATGTATACCTACTTTATCGACCATAGACACCGACAGAACTGCACTAAAAAAAAATTTTTTTGGCAAGCTTGTGAGATGTAGATTAGTTATAAAAAGAAACTATGATCTTTCCTACTGACCCTGATCTTAAAAGAATATATGTATACGAGCGACCCGGCCACGCTTCGCAATGGTGTAATTTTAACCTACTTGCTCACAAAATATTAAATTTTGGCAATCTTAAAAAAACTTTTATGGTGTGTTTTTTATTTACAAATTTAAATGAAAAAACTACCTAAAATATGAAGAAAACCGCATTTCAATCCGTTAAGTACTTTAGGAGGAGTTAGCAGCCAAACATACAAACAGACAGAATTAGCGACTTGGATATATACTATGTAATGATAATGATAATGATTATCTCAATATATATAAATGCCACGTTTGTCCGCGATTTTCTCCTAAACTACTTAACCGATTTTAGTCCAATTTGCACACCGTGTATAGTTTGATCCAACTAGAAAGATAGGATAGCGTATTTCTCAATTTATACTCGCATTTTTATTTTATTGCGAAATATAATATAACATAAACCTTTGCCACGGCAATGCGTGGCCTAGTCTGCTAGTTATAAATTTATGTCTCTATATTATATTATTGGGTATTCATTAACTGACACATTTTTATAGACGCCATTCTTTTAAGAATGGGTTATCGCATATGTTTTCAGGATTACAACCGATAAGATAAGAAAGTTTATAATTATTATGTTTTTGAATATCTAGACTAGCCTATTGTTTAAGTTTAGTTAAAATAAACATAATTTACCTAATGGATAATTTTAAAATGAAGTCGAAAATGACGTCTTTCTTCACGGAAGACTGATAAGCTGGTTGAGGTCTTAGCGTGCTTAGCAGACATTAACATAAGACTCTTGTAATATTGGACGCCTGTATCTAAAAGCGAACCACTTGTTACTTTTAATTTAATATCACAGCAGCTAAAAGACACCTGAAGTATTAGCAGATGCACAAGCGTCGTCGACTCTTGCCGTTCAATGCTCGTGCCAATAATTACTCTACCTTAAGCTCTGCCCATTATGACCTTTTATTACTTGAATTCCTTTTGGCGGTATAGGCAGGGTCGGTTTAGCTAGGCTATGCTCACAACTCTTCCTCCTTAAAACCCTAACACCAGTTTTTGTATAACATACAAAGATTTACTTATTATTTCTGGTCTTGACATAGGACTATCCCAATATATGGCAATGATACTGAAGAGATACCTAAGTAAAGCTGGTCGATTTGAACGCTTTTCTGTTTTTTAAGCGAGAACAATCCGTAGCAACGGTGACTCATGAGAGACAATTTAGGCACAGTTAGTTTGGAAATGCCTTTGATGAAAGCGTCACAGCTTTATATAAATTACTCATCGGTGTTTTAAATCTTGAAACAGAATGCGTTATTCGCGACTTGGTGGACCAATTTAACACAGCAAAGGCAACGCTCAATTTATTTAATAGATTAAAATATTGGTAATTTTAAATAAAAATAAAAAAGCGCACTTTGAATAAAAACAAGTTTAGATTTAGGCGTTTTTGCATTAGGTAGGTACACATTTTAGGTATTTATGGTTATACGAATAGAATTTTTATTTAAAAAAAAGAAATGAACAGCATAGATATATAACGGCAGTAGGTACGTACCCGAAACTAACGGAATGTTATTTTAGATTTCAAATTACAAATGATTGGATAAAAGGTTTGCGTGCATGCCTCGAGCAGTGGGCGTCGGCGCACACACCAACCAATGGCCATCGCGCATTTAAAATGCGAATACCTACCACCGAATTCTTTTTCTTTTTTTCTCTAACCAGTTACATTAATTATGCATTTACATATTTCCGCCATTAAAGGAGGTTGTTTAAATATAGAGGGGAGTAGGTACATAATAGCATGCTTTAAGTATTACTGCCATTGAATAGTGCTAATTAGATTGAAATTAGTAAACAAAAAACTTTAGGTACATAATCACCTTCCTATAAATAAATTATTTTGTTAAAAGATCGTTTTAATATCTAAAATCAGAAAATTTTAAGGACTTTACTCACCATTGGGTTTGGGATAGGTACATAATAATTTTTATTATGAAACAAATTTTAAAAAGTTTAACACAGTTTTATGACATATTTCACGTTGCAAACCCAGCAAGTGAAAACATTTTAACCTTAAATAAAAAAAGTGCTTGCGAGAGATCGTTATAGGTACTTATAGTTTTTTTGAGGTTTCAACCGCAGCTAAATGCCTTTTCCCGTGGGCTTTTTTCCGCAGTAAAAGTATCCTTTTTTCTTCCCTGGGTATCGAAATATCTCCATTCCAAAATTCATGATAATCGGTGCAGCCGTTTTTACGTGAAATTGAAACATACAAACAGACATACACATTTTCACATTTACAATTTTAGTAAGGATATAATTCATTTCTCATTTTTTATTTTTTCACCTCATATTATGTTATTCTTCATTTACTTGTTTTTGTTTATTAATTTCTTAACAAACAAAATCGGAACATAACTTGAGTTATTATTAGGAATAACGAAATGCCAGTCGTCTTCGTCGCGACTTATCATAGGAAGCTATGTAACGCAATATTGATTGTGTGTGATCTAAGTTATAAGGTTGGCATGCTTAATGCATGTCTTTCATTTAAAATTATTGCTTATTTTTTACACATAGGTAGGTAGTGATAGGAAACGAGTTTTAAAATCAAGTCCAGCAGTCTACACTGCTGTATTATAGGGGGAAGTCCCATAAGCCCGGACGGGTCCTAAAGCCGGACATAATTAAAATCAGAACGAAAAAGCGCGCCAATTTGTTGCTTTTGCTGCGGTAAGATAGGTTCTTCCAAGTGAAGTTCCGGGGAGGAGAGCCAATAGTCAATGCTGACTCGTTCGTCGGGAAGCGTTGTCCAAATTTTGTGATTAGTATAAATTTTGTTTCAAGTAATTTTTCGGGGTCTGTAAATAGTATTTAAACTGTGGGATGATATCCAGTATTTTTAATTATTATTGCTTTTGTTCTTATCTTACATAATTCATAGCTTTTTCATCTTTCTTGAACACACAATTTGAAGGAGAATTTTTCTTGTATATACCTGAGGGTCCCTAAGCTCGAACACTCTTAAAGTTCCCTAGTACCGGACAAGTGTTTTTGTTGTTATTATTATTTTTGTGTTTTATTTTTAAGTTTTAACATGGGTAAACCAAACTGAGATCGTCAGAATACCCCCAAAGATAAAATTTTACAAAAAAGTTATCTATTGATGTGGAAGAGGGCTCAGTTAGCTACATTTGTGATTTTTGCAAGTTGTACAATTAAAGGTCTGTGATCCTATAAAAAACGTTCCTGATTATGACCAAAGTTTATTAAGATTAAGATTAGTTTTCTTTATTAACAGTTGATTTGTTTTGAAATTCATTAAAATAATTTTTGAGCTTCAAAATGATCGAAAAACTGGCTGTCCGTCATTAGGGGACCTTTTTCGAAACCTCGTTTTTGCTATGTTAACTTTCACTCAATATTAACTACATTTAAAGTAATATTTAAGACTGGCGATTTTTCTGTGTTGATTAGAAATATAATTAAAAACTTCTTAGGCCCAATTGCAGGGAACGTTTTAACCTTTTTTTTTTTTTTTTGTTTGTCCAGGAAAATGCCTACGCATACCCGTCCCCTCCAGGGAAAGGATTATGTCGGGCTTGCACCGACTAAAAACCTGGAGTTGTCCTTCTGGCCGTCGTATAATGGCGGGGCCGCGGGAATTACCTGTTGAGGCCCTCGCCGCGAACCCACCGACGGCTGGCCACCGAGGCAGCCCCCTCAAGTTTGGAGGCGCGCTGGAACAACCGCGGCGCGCCTACCCCCTCTTGTTCCCTTAATTAGCTGCCGACCTAGCCCTGTGTCGGCAGCCTGGGAACCACCCCAGGGTCTTCGGCCCTCTGCCGACCTGGGTCCGCACCGGCTGGAGTCGCCGACGCGCCACTGCGGGGACAGTGGCGCGCCGCCGAATCCGCCCTGGGCCAAGGAGAGGGGTTTCCCCACCACCCCTTCCTCAGCCCACCTCCAAGCCAAATCGCGGGGGATCGGATGCCGCGGCCGCCACGCCGCACCACCCGACCCCCCACGATTACCCCCCTGGGCGCTCAACAGAACGTGGCCAAAGGCCTCGCTGGAGCCTCCCCTCCTGGGGTGCAGCTGACCGGGACGAGCCCGGCCAGAGCCTCCCCTCCGGGCGCATCAGCACGCTGGGCTCCCGCCCAGCTGGAGCAGCCCCCCTCTCGTGGGCCGGTCTACCTCACGACCAGCCACTTGTGGAACCGCTTAGCTTCCCCCAGTAGCTGGCTTGCTACGGGGTACTAATTTAAATGGCGCCACCATCGATTGTAATAAGAAGTAGTTACAATCGATGGTGGCGCCATTTAAACCTGAGTTAGCTAACCCGAAGCTAACCCGAGGTTAAAACGTTCCCTGCAATTGGGCCTAAAAGTGAAATAAATAAATTAGACTATTGTGCATTTTTTTTATTTCTGTTATTCCTTAAGTGTCCGATTCTCGGGGACCTCCCCTTAACACAATAGATACTTCAATTATGAAAAAAAGCTTTTGACACGCTCTTACTTCCAATATCCTAAGCATTTTGATGATCATCCGTGAGTGAGTGAGTAAACGACGAAATCGGGTTATTTTAGATGTCAATTAAATCTCTTAAATCTGCACTATAAAAACTTGCATTAGAAACTTTATATGCTTAATTCACATATTACATCTATTCACATCGATCCCCAAATCTTCACTCAAGTGATAAGTATAGAAAATATGATAAGTACTTAGTCCAAACTCAAGTTATGAGAGTAGGTACAAAACCACAAACAACGAACAATTTTAGGATAATTTCAAATCAAGTGTTTTAATTAAGTCTGTAAGTAATATAATCATAGCTCCTGCGCCATCCTACTAATATTATAAGGGTCTGCTATGTAGTTTCGAATGCCGTTTGAGCGACACACGCTGGTGCGAATTTTTCTCCGCTGCCTCATAGGTTTTGAAAGCTTATGGACTCGAAATACGTAGTCTTGAACGACGTTGTTTCGAAAAACGTTTCGACTGCCTCATACGCTTGAATGCTTGTGATTTCGACTAATTAAATAATAAGTAATGTTTATGAAAAAATATTAATAGGTATAATTTAATTTATAGATATTTTTATGCCGTTCATCTGCCAAAGTCACGATGTCATAAACTTCATAATGGGTCATCGTTCGTACCTACGTAGGAGCATGCGCTGATAAAATTTCAGTTTTAATATAAAATTACGAAGGTCTGGGTTTCACGAGCTCTTACTCTATCTATAACTATTTTAGATGTTTAGTTTTATAGAACGTTTACTAATATAGAACGGAGTCCTGTCATTAGAGAGAAAACGTTTGACAAATTATCATTTGACAAATAAATAATTAAGATCAATTTTGGCTTGATAAAATTTCAACTTACAAAAATAAAATTGAAACAAAACTATTTTGAGGACATCATCAAAAGACAATATTTCGTTTCACATTTATTACTTATACAAACTTATAATTTTATAAGTTCGAAATTGACAAAATAACGATAACGACAAACTAATACTAAACGGCTTGATAATAGATTCTACTCTAGAAATACAAAAATCAATAAAAGAAAAGAAAAAAAAACTGACGGTACGAAAGACTATTTTAATACTACATTTAAATAATAATTTAAAATACTTATGATACCACTTATACAAAATTATAATTTGTCAAATGATAACTTAGTAAAAAAGACTTGCTGTCCCAGACGGCATCACGGTGCTCAATATCAGTGAACCGTACAAGAAGAGGCCTGGTTTTGGACTGCGAAGAAGTACCTAAGCGATGACACACTTGCGTGTGCTCTTTGCTCTCTGACACCTTTAAATGATTTAATAGTATATTTCAATACAAGTGTGGAAAGGCTGTCATTACAACGAGTCCCGACAAATGTCTACCCGAGCCGAGGCACAGCCGTAGGCGAGGGTTGACAGGCGGGACGAGTTGCAATGACGGTTCCGCACGTGTACTGAACGACTATTTTTAATACAGGTGCGAAAAAATTAAGCAATTTAATAAAATAAAAAATTAGGATCGTAAATGTCGAAATTACTCATTTTGTGCAACAAACATCTCGCAAAGAAAATTTCTGGAAAATGGCGCCATTTTTTCTTCATGCATTCTGGTAGGCAAAGGTTACTATGCCCATACAGCCAAGTCTTCAGTAGATTTTTTTTATTGATATGAAATGAAAATGAAATTTAATGAGATAAAATGAAATTAACCTAACCTAACCACACTAATTCAATCAAATCATTAAATCTGATATCGAAACAAACTATTAGCATTTTTAGAAATATACCTACGCTACGTATTAACATGAATCATAAAAACTTCTTAGATTTTTTTTTTGTAAAAACTTCATGGTTGGTTAATTTTTCTTTTTAATAGACATTATTTTGACCACGGAACAGAGAAGTAGATGGAAAGGCCATAGGACCAACTTACTAGCGAAACCGCTGTCGCCAAAACTCACACATGGGACTGATAATAAACATAGTCACTACATGTAAACAATTGTTTTAATTGGTCGCATATCCTTAGTGCCAGAATGACTTATTTCTAAATGCTGTCAAGCAAAAACACATCTTGATAGTGATAAATAGAGTTCACTTTACTAAAACCCATAATGTATTTACGACCTTCTGCAACTTACCTCACGATCGCGTTGACATACAAAAAATTCAACTACTTAACAATAGATGGCGTTCCTACATTTAACAATGTAAATTGAACTTTATTTCTTGGCAAATAAAGTTCATGTTTACAATTGTTATGTTTTATGTTGCTTTAAAATGTCTTACGGAATAGAAAATTACGTAAATTATTATAATAAAATGAAATAATGCTTACTGATGATACGAAATGCTACCATGGCTGATGTTTTTAGTGCGGCTTTCATTTTTGCACTCCAAAATGGAGCAGTATGGCATATTTTCAGCGCAATCCTTTATTTCGCTTGGTAAACACAATCGTCTTATCTTATCAAGGCTATGCGGCGAACTGAGCTAGGTTTTGCGGAGCTCCGCGTATATGTGACACACGCGCCACGCCCACTTGCCACTTCTACTCGTTTTTTCTGTTCTGTGATTTTGACAGTTGGGAAAGAAAACGCACGAGTGCGGGAAAGGTAAAGAAAAAGCACGAGTGCGTAATAGCCCACATCCCGAACGCTAAACGCCCCTGCAATACGCCACTTTTTGAGCAACTGTATTAAAATAGTATATTTCAATACAAGTGTGGAAAGGCTGTCATTACAACGAGTTCCGACAAATGTCTACCCGAGCCGAGGCACAGCCGAAGGCGAGGTTTGACAGGCGGGACGAGTTGCAATGACGGTTCCGCACGTGTACCTACTGAACGACTTTTTTTAATACAGTTGCGAAAAAATAAAGCAATTTAATAAAATATAAAATTAGGATCGTAAATGTCGAAATAACTCATTTTGTGCAACAAACAACTAATTTTCGCATTTCACAAAGAAAATTTCTGGAAAATGGCGCCATTGTTTCTTCACCCATTTGGTAGGCAAAGGTTACTATGCCCATATAGCCAAGTCTTCAGTAGGTTTTTTTTGATATGGAATGAAAATGAAATTTAATGAGATAAAATGAAATGAAACCAACCACACTAATTCAATCAAATCATTAAATCTGATATCGAAACAAACTAGTAGCTTTTTTTTAGAAATATACCTACGCTACGTAAGTATTAACATGAATCATAAAAACTACTTTGTTTTTTTTTATTAAAAACTTCATGGTTGGTTAATTTTTCTTTTTTAATAGACATTATTTTGACAGTTGGGAAAGAGAACGCACGAGTGCGGGAAAGGTAAAAATAAAGCACGCGTGTGTAATAGCACATGAGTAAAGAAACTGAACAGAGACAAAGCTACATACGAATGCGCTGTGACAGGTACATCACTACAAGTGCAACGCGTGTGTGTGCGTGACCACTGGCCGCTTGTCACGTATGAGCCGAAACCGCTTCAAACTAGATCAGCCAGTGGTCAATCTCAGGGCGTGCAGGCGTGACGCGACGCTCGAACGTTGTGCGTGTTTTGTTTTTGTTTTCGAGTTTCTCACATAATACGTAGTAATACTTTTGTTTTAGTATTTAAAAAGTTTTGTAAATATGGTTGTACATTGTACTGTGTGCATGAATAATAATAGAAAGACTAAAAATATTTCTTATTTAACTATCCCAAGGAGTCTACTAGGTTTTTTTGAAAAAACTTTATATTAGATTTAGAATTTATCATTCGATTAAAAGACACAACAAATTATTAAAAACCAAAAGTAATAAAAAAAAAATATTTAGAGTATGTAATTTGTAAAAAAAAACCTATTTTAATAAAAAATTTGAAAAAAAAGTACATTTATATTTTTAATTTATTCAATTGTGCCAACCCTACCAAAATAGGTATAAATTTTGCTAGCTCTTTAGAAGCTTTGTCTCTGTTCAGTTTCTTTACTCATGTGGTAATAGCCCACATCCCGAACGCTATACGTCCCTGCAATACGCCACTTTTTGAGCAACTGTATTAAAAAAAATCTTCTTGCACAACTTCATAAGGTTTCTCATTTTGTTTTTCAGGTATGTCATGCAATAGCAACACCTTCCTTCTCATAGCTTTCTCATGCTTGTCCAAGCCATAAGTAAGTTCTTCGATTTGTTTCTTAAGTTGAACAAATATTTGCAAAACCTGTGCCTTAAAGTCAGTGAAGTCCCGAGATAATGAAGCAATGTCCGAATGCACAGTGAAAACTTCAGAAGTTTTCAGGAGGCGACCTTCATATTCTTTCATCCTCGACTCGAACAGTTTACCAAGTGCTTCCAAGTTGTTTACATCCATAATGTAGATAGTTGTAGTTATTGTAAGAAAACTTGTGATGTGCCTTACTTGTAAAGTTGATTTAGTGAATTTTGAATGATTTAGTTAATGTATTGGTGATTGTGTAGAGGTGAGTTTTGCAGGTACCTAATTAAGTAATGAGTTGCAAATTTTTTTTTTTTACAAATTGTTAATTAATCAAGAGTTATTTTTTCAATTATAATTTTTCATTAGTTTATTGTGAAACTTTAATGAACCGTATTGAATGTTATGATTTTTTTAAAGACTGAGCTAATACAAAGAAAATTTGGTAAGTACTTTGGCAATAAACTAAAAAGTTTTAAATAATATTGCAGAGTAAATAAAATATTTTTGTAAAATACTATTTATATTACTTCTCAGACGAGACCATACTTTATTTTTTTTGGGGTAAAAAAAAGTTTTCAGCCCTGTCGTCAGCGTTAATCAAATTCTTAAAATGAATGTCAATTTTAAGGCTAGGCAATGGCTAAACCCACTACGTGCCTTAAAATTAACGTAATAATTATCGCAATAATAACGTTCCTAGCTGGGCGTCTACGTTTTCAACAGTGTGGCCCTAGCATTAAGTTGCTAAGATGTCATGTTTATTAACATGATAAGACAAGAATGTTATTTAGCTTGTGATAACGCTAACGCGATTCGGAACGGACAAAATGGACGATATCTGGACAAAAATACTCACATAATTTCTTCTATTACTTTTAAATCAGCTCACCGTTGTTAGTTCAAATTAGCAAAATCTATAATAAAGGGTAGTTAATGGCGTAGATTCGTTTGATTCGGAACGAGGCTTAACTTATCACAACGTTGTCACGTCAGACTCGTTAGAGGAGTAGTATTTTCCTTGCGTCAGACAGACAAATAAACGTCACAAGTGTCACAATCACAATTAAACTAAAAGATAATTCGATAACTCGTGAATATTATAATTTTGAGTACCTGGCTGACCTAAATTTACATATCATCCTTAACATTTATATCAGGTCCAAGGAATAATCAAAAGGAACACATTTTAACTTTCAATTATTTGTGGGCCAGTGTTGAAAACTCAAAAGGTAATTTTTTTCCTTGATTGATTCTTTCCTAGTACTTACTTACTAGTTCCTAAAAAGTTTCTTTTCAAATGAATAATTCAATTATTAACAGATTACTACGTTTCCAATACGTAAACATATATCTTAATCATTTTTGAAATAAACATAAAAATATACACTATTAATACAGTTATGTCTTATTATTCCTTACCTTTTGCAGATGCAATTGACATCAGATCCCAGGCGAGCAGACAGAGAACGTCGGTACAAGCCCCCACCTCCAACTTCTGCACCTGCAGAAGACCTTACTACAGATTATATGAATATTTTAGGTAGGTCATTGCATTATGTTGGCTCATTGTCAGAGTGATTATTTTGTTTTTTAAAGGAAACTTTAGTTAGAGGATCCAGTGGAGTCCCACAGCGCCCAAATTTTTAGAAGCAAATCATGACCTTAGTTTTAAGCGCTGTGTGTTGTTTTTACACACAGAAAGTCTGGACTGAACTAAGACAACATAGGTTCCTAATTGCAGTGTTAAACAAATTTAATTGGTATGCTACTAAAAGTGCTAACCATTATAAAATTTGGTGAGGGCTCACACTAGGCCCACAGTTTAAATACTTAACAAAATGAATTACTTATTTACAAAGTTTTAAAAATGTTGATAAAATTTACATAAACTTTTGTACAATTCTGAAATTAGAAGCTGCTATGATTGAATTTTTTTTATTTTTTTTTTTGTATTTATTTTCAAGCACCCAAAGATGTTTATTACCTGTAAACTTGTGTTTCTTACAGGAATGGTGTTTTCTATGTGTGGTCTGATGATGCGTCTTAAATGGTGTGCTTGGATGGCTGTTTTTTGTTCTAGTGTTAGCTTTGCTAACTCTAAGGTCTCGGATGACACTAAACAAGTAAGATTTTTCGCAAAATAATCTATAAAAATATATATAATTTTGTCTCATGTCCTTCTTTTGTAACAGCTTATGACAGTAATGAAGACAAAGATAAACATATTTTGGTGTGGTACTCTGCCGCTGCATTGCTCCCTGGAACTTCCTGGTAGAGCCACAATCAAAGTCTATTTTATCATTACCTAAGACGCGTACAGCTTATAACAGCATACCAACATTATGTATGTTTGACATACATTCTTTTGAGTTACAAATGATCAAATTCAAAGGTGGTGGCTCTGCAGAAGAGTACCACACATATTTTTACCTAAGTAAAAGGGGGTAACATTAAACTTACTTGCATTATTTTATAAATAAATCCATTAATATTAAACCTTCATTTACAAATACTTACTAAAATAGGTATGCACACACAGATAGTGAATTGAATGATTTTTAATAATAAAATTGCAGATTTTTTTTTTTTTATATGTCTTTCCTTTGTCTGTTTTCCGCTTGTATCTGAAATACTCTTGCTGTTTTAAACGATGCAAAAAGCTATTCTACTACCTAGTCTTCCACATACTTTATTGTAATTTTATTATTTTCAGATTGTCAGTTCATTCATGCTGTCCATTTCTGCTGTAGTTATGTCCTATCTTCAAAATCCTGCACCAATGTCTCCACCTTGGACAAGTTTTATGTCATAATTTTGTTATATTTTAGAAATATATATATGTTAAACATTTTTTAATTCTTTTATTGGAGGAGGTCTGTGGTGTTGTGTAGATTGACTAATTAAATCTCTTTACTTATTTTTTATATTAAAGTTTTGGGGGTTGACCCTTTTTTAGACTGATTTGATAAAGCACAATAAATGAGTTTTATCAAAATAATGAATAAGTAAGTAGGTATTCGTACACAGTTTCGTAATGGGTATGCAGCGAGTTCGTTAGTACCTACCCTTGCCAATGTTGTCATAGTAGAAATTGTGGCAAGATATTGAAAATAGATTTTTCTAATCCACTGAGCTATTTACTAATACAACCGTCATCACAACTATGTCCCGTAAAACAGGAGGCCTACTACATTTTCACTATCGTATTCGTATCGGACTAGCCGAAGAACGAACGAAATGGAATACTTATCTATAATAATAGTAATAAATCTCCAGACTAACACACCAATTATTTTGTCCTACGGTAAGCGCAGTAAGCGGTTGGGTTGTAGGTATCACACAATGGACTAGGGGAGAACCTAGTTACACCCAGACACGAGACAGTGTCGTAAAACCATTTTTGACGAAATTGGCCCGACCCGGGGTTCGAGCCCGGAACCATCCACAAACATGTACATAATGCTTCGGAACGCAGCCATTAGAATTTGCCTACTTGACAGTCTTTGCACTGACACTTGACAGAAGTCTTTGTGACAGTTGTGATTTGTTAAAGTTGTCAAGTTACACGCGGATGCGGCCGGTGAGAAAAAGTGAAGTGTAAACCTATTTTGAGGTTTTCCCTGGCTAAATCCTTGGTTCTGTCGTATTCACTGTGTAGCAGTTTTAAACAGGTATTTGTTTTTCCTTTCACCAAAGTCATATTTATTAGAACTAGAGTGAGGTTAATCATAGTAAAACTCAGGCTGTTCACCAGCCTGCAATGTAGAAGACATCCCAGATAAAAACTGTGCGTTTATCCAATTCTATTAATAATACAATCATTTAATCAATGCTTTCAGAATGCCACCCAAAAAAGTGGAAGAACCTGAAAAAAAACCGCTTATTGGAAGAGTTGGCACTAATCTAAAAGTTGGTATTGTTGGAGTGCCCAATGTAGGGAAGTCAACTTTCTTTAATGTGCTGACAAAGAGCCAGGCAGCAGCTGAAAACTTTCCTTTCTGCACAATTGACCCTAATGAAAATAAGTATACTTTTATATGGTAATATTATTAAAATAACACTTTTTAGAATACAGGCTTTTTGCCTGCAGCTTCACATTTATTGACAAGTACATAAGACAATCTCTTTTAAAAGAAATTTACTTTTAATTAATTTATTTAATTTTAATTTGCCATTTCATGTGGTTGAGTAACAAACATATCAACTTTTATGTTTATAATAGTGCTAGGATATAACAACAAAACTATTTTGTTTTGCTGTAGGTAGACTAATATAATTACAAGGTCATAGGGATTTAACAAGCTTCAGTATTTCCTGACAAATATTGTGCAAGCAAATGGATGGTGTGTAATTAATTGCTTATTTCTTAGGCTCTTGGAATTTAATAAGCTTTAACATCATATCGCCGATGAAGAGTCAAAAAATAATAACTGCAGGAATGCGACTTTTCAGAGGGTGCAAAAATAAAATTTAAAATCCAATTTTTAAGTTTGTATTGTACATTTAATTGTTAATATATTCATGTTAACTCATTACCTAATAAGAAAAGGACCTAATGCCTTGTCAGCATGTGTACCTATTACTATATTTAACAATAAATCTTCCAATAAAACAAAAATGTCTCAAAAGTTAGTTATTAATTATTGGCTCTTCATCGGCAATATACAATGTGACCCTTAATTGGCTTCTGTGGAAATTTATGATATAGGTAACACCTCAGTAAGCTTGTGTATTTTTTTCTCATTTAGTTTAAAAGTACTCTATTCGGGTCAACAACACAAATAACAAAAATATCATCTATTAAGTGGTGTTTTAGTGGGCTTAATCCACAGCACTTCCTTCCTTCACAATGAAAATTCACTCATGTGAGAGTTCCTACAATGATTAGTCTTTCTGTAGTGTAAAATTAACATGCACAAAGGTAATTTGGAAAATGGACAAATTGAAAATATAACCTAGTGCCAATTATTACTCCACACATTAATCAAAAATTATAACATTATAAAGAAATCATTTGATTCTACACAACTAATTTTATTTGTAAGAAAAAAATTAAGTGTATGAATCCTAAGATCTCAGGATAAGTGGTAGGAAATGGCTTAAATTATTAAATAACTGTTATCTTGTTTTGACATTTATTACTCAATAATTATACATTATTTTTTTATATATGTTACAACTATGGTGTTTTGCACCTCATTAAAAAATAAATTCGAGCTTTGAACGGTTTTAATAAACGTATAAATAGAGAACTATTAAACTACCAAAAATTGAGATTTCTTTAATTATATATTTTTTCAAGAGCAGATAACAGCCAGTATAGTTTTAGTAAATAAGTATACTTAATAATCGTTACGATTTCATGAAGTTGTAGTATGAATTATCTTTAAACTTGATATTTATCACTTTGGTACACTTTATGTTTTCGAATTATATATTTGTTAAAACCTTTACGCCTAACATTCATTTAAAATATGAACTTATTTTGAGGCATAAATCAACCATTTGACATTGCCAACATTTTGACAGTGTAAGATTGTAATTTCAAAAACATGTACCAAAATTATTATTTTATTAAAAATGGAGTTTGAAGAATATATAGATAACATTGATGTTGAAGACGAATTACGATTGGACAATGTTTATATAAGTAGAGCCAGAACATTTCATGGAGCTTTCGCTAAAGATTACACAAATGTTCAAGATAAGAAACGTGTTCGCCCATTGGGTACTGCTTGTTTCGGAGTCAACAATACACATTGTCCACTGGAAAGCAGCGACAGATTTCTGCAATGTTGGAATTACCTTGATGCTCTTATGAGTATTATGTCTATGAAACCTGTATGTTATGTAATTTTATCAAAACCAGGACTGCACGCCTATGAATTAGGTGAAGCTATAGCCGAAAAGTATAAATGTGTTCACATTGCTCCAAGAAAATTAATTTTAGATGAAATACAACAAAATAGTCCCACGGGGCGATGTCTAGACTATAACATGCGACGCAACAAAGTTTGCAGATTTGATATAATTCTTGCGATGATAAAAAAGATAATGCGATCGGAATTGGTAAAACACAGGGGCTATGTTATTTCCGGACTTCCGATATTGACCGCATCTAAAGAGCTAAGACTTTTTATTGAAACCTTGCGTTCTGAAGATGCTGTTAACATTTCCCAGGAAATATTATTTGACATAGTAGCCAATTTAAAGAAGAGAAAAAAAAGGCAAAGAATGCCTGATGCTGAGTCTCAAAATACATCAATGTCTAATGAATTTGATGTTGAAGGTCTAGAACAGGAAGAAGAAGAAGAGGAAGAAGACGAGCAGGAAGAAGAAGTAGAAGAGCAGGAAGAACAAATTAAACTACCAGAATACATGTTGGATACGTGTGCTGAAATCCTCCAAGTGAAAGAAGTTGGTTTTATTAAGACTACACAAGCCTGTTTATTAGAACAACTAAAATTTATATGGGAACTAGATTTACCTCCGGATATAATTATATATCCAACAAACTCGGATGTCAATGTGATATCACGAAAAAGTCATCGTTATATAAATTATCACAAAAACTCACGTGAAATAAAACCATTACTGAAACTTGATATAGAATCCGAAATAAGGTGGCCTCCAAAATACCACTTAGGTCAACGTCATGTCCCTTTAACTGAGGTTTCCGAATTTGATTTGAAATATTGCTGCCAACAACCTTTTGACTTTCCGAAAAATTCTGTTCAACAGTTGTGCAATTTTAGAAATTATGTGCTTCACATTATTGAGGAGAAGATAAAAGATTACAAGCCTAAGTTTGTTATAAAACTAGATGGTCGAGGAACCGTTGGAGATATGATGAATCACATTTCTGAAAGAGAAATTACGTTGTCAATACGGCCAGTGCGTATACCTTTTCCTTTATATTTAGAAGACCCATCGGAGGACCCGGGAGAATTTTGGGATATGATAGAGTCGTCGAATTATATTCAAGCGGGACCAATTAAAATGACTCGTTTCGTTTCGCCTTGGAGTGATTTATGCCCTGTTGAATTGTCGAGAAGACACACTGTAAGGGGTAATTTCAAATATGCGGTTGCCTTTATGAGATTTGTGCTGGTTTTGTCTTCTTTAAAAAATATGATACTTTTTATCAAGAATCCAAGACCTTATTTAAAAATCGATTACTTAGAGCCCCCATGCCGATTTTTTATAATTGGTTCTAAACTTTCTGGTAAAACATTAATATCACGTTGTTTTACCTGGCTATTTGATGTTCCAATAACTAATTTTAATACATTTCTTACTTCAGCAAAACAAAAAAAATATCATAGTTTTGGTAATATTGTTTTTTCCGAAATAAGTGCAACCATTGAAGATAGTAGGTTAATGAATTGGCGCACTAAAGAAAAAGAACGCGAAGAAGCATTACTTAATTTTGTCAATTTGAATTCCGAAATTTTAGAAGAATACGTATCTTTATTTAAGATTCAATCTGAGACCATACCCAATCTTAAGGAACAAGATGAAATGCTGCCTAAACAAGAAGATAAAATATCAGAAAGAATAATTGAACTTAAAAAACAGTTGTCGTTTATACCTAACATAGATAACATAGAAGAGTGTAAATTAATTCTTAAAAATACCTCATTTTTAGAAAAGTTTGCCCCTCCTGAAATGTCCTTACCTGTGCCCGAGCCAGCCATACCTTTGTATGGAGATGAAGATGTTATGAAAGCAATAGAATCTTATATTATCGCTAATGATATGAGCAAAGATGCGGAACCTACTGTTGAAGAATTAATGAATGAACTGGTAAAAAAATTAAGGGAAATTGATAAGCATTCTCTTGAAAAATATGGCGTTTATGGGAGATACATAATAGATGACTTTCCTATTCAGCCTGAATACTGGGAATTTCTCGTTAACGCTAACGTATTACCAGATACAACTATCGGTTTAATCGAAAATAAAGAAATTATTCCTGAGCTCTTGGAACATTACAAGTCTTTAGATGTTTCGGATCTGAAGTATCAGAGTACATTTTTGCAAGCGAAGGATCCATTGATAACACTTAAACTAGCTAGTAAGCCCCCTGATGATTTAGATGATACATTAGGAGATAAATATTCTCCTGATTTAGACCCCGACGAGTGGGTAAACATGTTTAGTGAAGAGGTTGCTAGATATATTGAAGACTGGGAAACCGTGAAGTCAATATTAGAGGAGAATAAGAAAAACATTATTGAAGTTGAACTTGAGAATAAGTCAGGGGTCCATATAGTTGAAGAAGTTTTGAGGAAATTGCGTCAAATGTATAATGTACCTTGCCTACCAAATAATGTCGAATCGGAAGTCGATGAAGTCAGTGAACCCGATCTAAGCACTTACAATAATCCTGTTATCTTGGGTGATACTAAAAATTGGTGTCCTGTTTCACTATATGATCATGGAATCCTGTGGAAGGGCAAAAACGAGTTCAGTATTAAACACTACTTTCGAACAAATTTTTTTGGTAACGAACTATTAAAAACAAAATTCGAAGAAGATCCCACAAAATACGAAAAAATTGCTATTCCTTTTAAAAAAGTACCACCATTTAGAATTTGTGTAACTGGATGCACTGGAAGTGGAAAATCAAGCGCTTCCAAGTTCCTTGCCAAAGAATTAGGACTTATTCATGTCGATTTTATTGAATACATCAACCATTACATAATCCCAAAACATTTTAAGAAAATAGGACTACGATATGAGAACTCTTTTAGTGAACAAAACTGGGAGAATGATATGGAAACGGAATGGAATGCAATGGATGAAGATGAGTCAGACTTTCTTACGGAATTAATGTTTAATGAATCAGAATTAAAAAACATAATATTTGGTTACATTGAAGAAGGTTCATCATTGTTGTCGCTACTATTGCACAAAATCTTAAAGAATTTATGGTTCAAAGAGCCTTTTTTAAGTAAAGGTTTTGTTTTAGATGGATTTCCAAAGATGTCTTCTGATATTGAAGAAATGGTATCTGCTTTTTGTATTCCAGATATAGTAATTGAATTACAAAGTGATATGGATATATGTATAGATAGGGTAACACCGTCCTTGTTAGAAATTTGGAAAACTCAAAAAACAGAAGCTAGAAATAAGTCCAAATCTAAATTTATTACTGAAAAAGTAAATTGGTTAAATTTTGTCGCAGCAAGATTTAGTGCCAAAATGATTCTGGAGGAGGTTTTGCATGAGACATTTCTGAACGGTATCCCTGATAAAGTTGCGGAAGAGCTCATTGGTGAACATGTAGAACCAGAAGCAGAAGCCAGCAAAGAAGACTTTTTGAAAAAGAACGGTATGAACCTGTATTCTGAACTAATTGAAGAATTCCCTGAACCAGAAAGACAAACAGTTTGGGAGAAGCGAAATGAAGCTCAAACCAGAATAGAAAATCGTTTGCAAAATATATACGAAGTCGAAGAACAGAATATTGGAAGTCTGGAAGAAAACTTAAACGAACAAAATATTGAGTTCGTCACCGTTAATACTTCTAAGCCTCTTTATAAAGCGTGTAGATCTATTCTTTCTAAGATTACGAAATTAAGGGATAGAAACGAGTCTTTTTTTGAACAAACTATGATCCTTCCTTCTCCTGATACAGCTGCAATATTACTTATGCAGGGCTTTTATTTTTTAAGTAAATTTTATTACATGTGCCCAGTGCACATTTATGAAAATAAAATTAGTATAACTAATCCTTATAGAATCTTTAAAAGTAATGGAGATTGCTATCCTGTTCTTCATCGGTGCTATATATATTACTTGTTTGGAAAAGAAAACGCTATCAAATTTAGAAAAAATCCATTAAAATATATTATATGTGATAACATTAAAGATTTTATTGATTATCCACTAAGAATTGCTATTTTGGGTCCACCAAAATCTGGCAAAAGTACTCTAGCAACTGCAATTGCTAAAGAATATGGGCTTTTATGTTTATCCAAAGGAATGGGAGTCCGATTTATGTTAGACAATATGGCTCATGCCATAGCTGCTTCAAAAATGATTAGTCGGTTGCGAGAAGGAGAAGTTGTCGACAATAATTTAGTATTGCAAGCTGTGAGAGCTGCATCTCTTAATGAGCGTACCACTGCATTGGGATTGATATACGATGGATATCCAAATATTCCCAGTGGTGGCAGAGAACTTATGTGTTTTGGTTTATATCCACAAATAATTATAGAAATAAAGACTACAAAAGAACGCGTGATACAGAACACCGAAAATGAAAACTATCCCGATATAATAAGATATAAACCTCGATATCCAACTGAACTAATTTTAGAAAGATACGATCGCTGGCATGAAACTATAGAAAACTTGAAACAATGGGTCCAGAATGAATGTCAAAATTGGTACACTGTCGACGGAAGTGTGTCCAAATGGCAGACACACCAAAATGCTAGAGATCTTATCAAGACGATAATCCCTAAAGTTTACGCCTATCTGCATAGACATGACTCAAACTCTGTAATACCTATGGATGCTATTTGCGTTTTTGAAGACACGTTTGAAAGAAATATGTCTTCTTACCAACATGTGTGTCCACTTTGCTTCCAAAATAATGTCTTAAGTAACAACATATACCCTTTTGATAAGAAAGGAATATTGCTGTATAAAGGTAAATTCTACTGGTTTTGCAAAGACCATTTAGAAATCGGTCTTAAAAAGCCCGAAAAATGCTTCCTCGACGAAGAAGTGAAGTTGCCAGAATTAGCTGCAAAGGTTACGGCAATCGATAAGACATTTATTTACGAAAAGGGTGTTTGTTTAGTTACCTATGCCGAAAATTTGCCGTCGCAACGCATTGTGGCTGGAAACCTGGATTTTGCGGCTACATACAAAGGCAAAACGTATTTATTCTGTGGGCATGATTGCTTAGTAAAATTTCTGGTAAAACCTCATTTGTACTATGATATTATGGTTTTTAAGGATGCGAAAATATTTTGTGACGTTAGTGTTATTAAATTGCCTGACATTGGTTATTTGGAACAGACTGTGGGAAAGTTGATAACTATGGCTTGTTGTGCCGCTAACGCTCTGAGGCCAAAGTACCCCGGGCTTGACGTTACCCTGTCTGGTGCTATATTTATAGCTTTGTATCTTAAGAATCACAATCCCAAAAAAGGGAAACCTGAGATTTTTGAAGCCTATCAACGAATGTTAAGTGTTTTCGAAGCGAGGTGTAAGCTTATTATTAATTTAGGATTGCGACTACGGTCAATGCAGAATCCATTTTCGACTTATCCCAAATGTTGTAAGCCACTATCTTCACCATCATTTATTGAATATGAATATCAAGCTGATGGTGACGCTCAGGAATCTAAGACTTCTTCGTCTGTGTTGACCCAGAGTCGTGAATGATGATTGTTTATGTTTATTGTTATAATTTATGTTTAGTTTAATTAATAATAGTTATGTTACTTTATTGTTGTTTATTTTATTGAATAGGTAAAAGTTTTAAGTTAATTAAAAAGGTAAATGAATCTTCTTATATTATTAATGTGAAAGTTAGTATTTTTGGATGCTTAGGTGTTTGTTACTCAATCACGCAAAAACGGTTGGTTGAATTAGGATGAAATTTTGTACAAAGATAGATAATAACCCAGAATAACGCTAATTAAAATTAAACTCAGTTGCTAAGTGTTCAATCTATACTAATATTATAAAGAGGAAAGATTTGATTTTTTGTTTGTTTGAAATGAATAGGCTAAACTACTGGACCGATTTAAAAAAATCTTTCACCATTCGAAAGCTACATTATCCACGAGTAACATAGGCTATATTTTATTTTGGAAAAAATTGGGTTCCGCAAGATATTGCCACGGGAAAAACCATTTAGTTGCGGGTGAAACCGCAGGGCGGAAAGCTAGTCAAAATATAAGGCACTTGGCCAATGTTGTAGTCAACACATGCGAAGCTGCGGGCGGGCTATGCAATAATTTTATCGTGATTTTTACATGACAAACACAGCTAACTAATTATTTTGTTCTAGCACGTAGAGTCCCTGTACCGGATGAGCGGTATGACTACCTCTGCGAATATCACAAACCGGCCAGGTAATATCAGTTATTGACTATGAGATATTATTAATTTATAATATTGTTTTACCCCACGCAATATACGACTAAAATGGGAAATATGATGGGATGATTTTTTGTGGTGATATTTTTGTTAGATTATAGTTTTGTTTGTCATCAAAAACATGTAAAGTATTAGTGGTAATTGTACAGAAAGAAAACATATCATCATCAATATTACCATAGCTAGTAACCACTTAATATTTATACCATCTTTTTACATAGGATAAAGCAAAAACGCATTTCGTGTCTGTTTTGAGATATTTTTTTCGTGAACAAGTCGGGCACAATTATACCATTGCGAAGCGTGGACCAGTCATGATTATTAATAACATAGTATTTAAAAAAGTATTTTCAAGTTAGTCCAAATGCAATGTTTCGTGAACGATTCGCCTAATACACCATTGCAAAACCGTGGGCGGGTCACTACTCACTAGTCATCATTACATTACATAGTATAAATCCAAGTCGCCAATTCTGTCTGTTTGTATGTTTGGCTGCTAACTCCTCCTAAACCAGTTGAGCGATTTTAATGCGGTTTTCCCCCTCTTTTAGATAATTTTTTCATTTAAATTTGTAAATAAAGAACAATCAGAAAAGGTTTTCTCAAGTTAGCTAAAATTCAATATTTCGTGAACAAATCGCCTAATATTACACCATTGCAAACCCGTGGGCGGGTCACTCACTAGTTAATTATAAAGTAATCTTCATCTACTATAGCAAAGTGCCGGCGTTTCTGAACGTGGTGGACATCGCGGGGCTGGTGCGGGGCGCGGCGGAGGGGCAGGGGCTCGGGAATGCCTTCCTCTCACATATCAAGGCTTGCGACGCCATCTTCCATCTTTGCCGTGAGTTTTATTTATAAAATGTGCAATTTTAAGAGCACACTTTGGTTTTATTGTTAGATTAAGTATCTGTCAATGTCCCCGCAATTCGGCGAAAGACTCTCAAACATCATTACGTGTGTTCAGTGGAACGGTCCAGTTTCTATTGAAAGTCAAAGAAATAATAAGGTCCTTATATGCAATTTCTCTTATACCTTATATACCTACACACATCAACATCGTCTAGGGATATTTTGTATAAATAAAGTTCTTAAACTCAAAAAATACTGACTAAATTTAATTTTTTTTGAAGAAAGTTTATTTTGTAAACCTTGTTGAACGATTCTAAATTAGAATTTAAAAAAAACAAAAAAAAACAAAAGATTCACGCTGCATAATGGTAGCGAAGTCTGAAGGTTTCATTTACCTTTTACCTACAGTAACTTTTGTCATTTTTATGTGCCAAATTTAAGTTTTAAAGCAAGTTATCGGTAAATTTTCAATTAATGTTATTGTGTGCATCATGGAGCGGGGCTATTGAACGAGGAAAGAAATGTTAAGGGCAGTAAGCATGCTCCAAGCTGGAGCAACTCAACGGAATATTGCTGAGGAGATGTTCATATTGCAGTTTACCGATGGCTCACGGTTCGGTTTCTATCCTGATACACGTAGAGTACGTGTTTAGCGAGTTCCTGATGGTGAGTGCCGTCTGCGACACCCTCAGGAAGTCCTTCCATACCACGGCGGGACAATTAAGGTTTGGGCGAAAATTCGTGTTGGTGGAAGAACAGACCTCGTTTGGATCAGAAACACCATGTCAGCTGAAAAATATTGTGACGAGGTGCTAGAACCAATAATCTACCCCGACCAACTGCAAATGGGCCAAGAATTCACGCTGATGAACGACAAAGCCCGTCCGCACACAGCGAGAGTGGTCTCTTTCACGTTTCCCCCAAACTTTAGTCTTTGTTACTTTTATATTTTTTTCACTTTTTTCTTTATTAAAAAAAATACTTTTACGCAAAAAAAATGATTTATTTTATTTTGTTAATGTAGTCTGATAAACGAGCTTTATAAAAATATATACATGTTGTATGTTATTTCTAATAAATTTTGAGTAAACTAAGTAAATTCAAAATATCCCTAGATGATGTTGATGTGTGTATAATACCTTATTGTGCATACTTTGAAGCAAACTTCCATAAAACCCAGGCGCCTTCGACGACGAGGACGTGATCCACGTGGACGGCGACGTGAACCCCGTCCGCGACCTGGAGACCATCGCCGAGGAGCTGCGGCTGAAGGACGAGGAGCAGCTGCTGCAGGCGCTGGACAAGCTGGAGCGGAACGTGACGCGCGGCGGCGACAAGAAGATGAAGCCGGAACTTGTACGTCTTATGATAAGCGGCCTTTTTAAGCTTTTGCATAGCTTCTATCGCGGGCCTTGAGCGTGGAGACCGAATCCAGAAATTCCGTAACGAAAAAAACCTAACACTCCGACCGGCACAGCGGTGATACTTTTTTGTTTTGCCTTCTATCGATGAATAGCAGAACTTTTAATCACTTATTAAAATATTTTGAACAATATCAACTTCTCATTTATTTAATAAAAGAAAAAAAATGGTTTCTTATCGGTCACCACGCTCAAAAAGTTGAATTAATATCAAAGAAAAAAACAAAGGAAAAAGGAAAAAAATACTGCATAAATAATAAAATAAATAAATAATTACATAAGTGGTTAAAAAATGCTTGCAATAGCTTTACCGCGGCAGTCTCCGAGTGCCACACGTCTTTTTTTTTGAGAGAAGCTAGCTAACGAGCAAGCGGGTCACGTGATGGTAAGTGATCACCGCCGCCCATATACACACACAATTACAAATGTATTGAGGGTGCGTTGCTGGCCTATGAGAAATTGGGCACCGGATACCGCACTCACCGAACGAAACGCAGGAACATCGTCCCTACTTCACGTCGGTTTTCTGTGCGACCGCGGCGGTGGTATTTCACCGGTCGAGTCATCCCAGTAATCGCTGCAGACAGAGCCTACAGCTAGACTCTACCACTCTTTAGGGTTTAGGCTCGTATTTATAAATCGCTCTCAAGATAGAACTCAGCTGAGCTATCAAGACGTGACTCAAGTTCCTTACTAATAAATAAACTATCATCAAGAGCGTGTCACCTTAAATCGATCTCAAGTTCGACCTCAGGGTTGAGAGAGATTTGCAAATACGGGCCTCAGTTTCCAGCATTTTTTAATCTTATGAATATTTCTTAATTGCTAGCTAAGGTAAAAATGGGATAGCATTACATTATTTAATATAATTTCACAGGATGCCCTACAAAAAGTCAAAACAATTCTAGTGGATGAGAAGAAACACATTCGATTCGGTGACTGGACTGCAGCTGATGTAAGTTTGGTTACACTAAAGCCTCATTTACACGATACCATTTTCTTGTACGTTCAATAGCAATAATTGAATACAATAGTGGAAGCGCAATATTTGCATTTCAATAATTGTAAGCAACTGTTTACACGTGGATATTATTTATAAAGTTGAACGCCATTATTGAATGCAAATCTTGAAAAGAAATAATTGCCAGCGTGTTTTGTTTACATTTATACAATAATGGTAAGGAGATTATCGCTTTCAAGAATTGTCTTGTCTAAACATCGACTTGTACGTTCCTGTTCCATTTACTGGAACGTTGCTTCAAGAATTGACCGTATTTGCTCAGACAAATATTTTCATTCAAGTTTTGGACATCTTCGGATAAAATGGCAAGTATTGAACAAGAAAATATTGTATGTATAGTTTAAACGGAGAACATTTTTGAATGCAAAACTTGCCTAGTAGAGAAAGAATATATGGCATGTTGTTTATACGCTGCAATTCAAGTATTGCTTCTACATAATTGTACGCTACAGGCAAGAAAATGGTATCGTGTAAATGAGGCTTTAATTATAAATAATCCATCAAACTTATCAGAAAAATAAAAGTTGACAAAACTTTGAAAAAAAAAATACATCCATAGTAAATTTCATACTAGGTTTAAAGAAAAAATAAGTAAATTATTGGTTTTCAGATTGAGGTGCTAAATAGATATTTATTCCTTACGTCAAAACCGGCGTTGTACCTTGTTAATCTATCTGAAAAGGACTATACTAGGAAGAAGAACAAATGGTAAGAGACTTATAAATAAAGTTAGTGGATACAAGTAAACTAAAATGTACTGGTAATATTTACTGTTTTTTTTTTGTGCTCTATCACATGATGGTAATTGTTATTTAAAAACTCTTAACCAATATAACGTTAATATTTTATAAGGTTACATATTATCAATCCTTCAGAAATAATCCAGTAAGGTGCCATACAGTCTTCATTTTTTTGGTGAATTATACTTATTTAATAATCTTTTCATCAGGTTGGCTAAACTAAAGGAATGGATCGACAAGAACGACCCCGGCGCGCCCCTGATTCCCTTCTCCGGAGTTTTAGAAAGCAAACTGTTTGAAATGCCCGCCGATGAGAAACAAGCCTACCTAAAAGAACATGGCATCACAAGGTACTGCTTAATCATCCTTACTAATATTTTTTATGTAAAAATGTGTATGTTTCTGTCTGTCTGTCTGTCTGTACGAATTTTCCGCTTTCACGTCGAAATGGCTAGACCGATTTTAATGAATTTTGGAATAGACATAGTTTAACAGCTGGGATGAAATAGTCAAATTTTTACTGCAGGAATAAGTCTAATTACCTCAGGAAAATCGCTAAAGTTAAATATAAAGCTAAGCAATTGTAACCTTTTTAACAGTGGTGTTAAAATTGATTATGGTTTGCAGCGCTTTGGACAAGATTATCGTACAGGGATACAAGGCTCTGCAGCTGGAATACTTCTTCACTGCTGGCGCTGATGAAGTTAAGGCTTGGACAATTCAGGTAAACCTACTAAAATATACATATTATGTATATGAGAAACATCTAACTAAATGATGCATAAGACATTAGCAGAATACCTTCGCACAAAAATAACGTTAAATAGTAAATTGAAGTATATTTAATTTTACGACGTTTCGGCATGTTTACAAATTTTATGGTCACGAGAAAACTGATGTTCGACATCTACATAGAGTGCAGTAAAAATATTATTCTCGACTTCAGTGCAATCTGTTACTCAATTTTCTCGCGTAACACAATCTCACAGTAGGCGCTGCAATGTCCTAATTTGTCTTTGTGTCGTTAGTCTGGAGATGATCTCATTATATTATTACTATTTATTGTATTTATGACGACCTCTGTGGTGCAGCGACTAGATAAACCGGACTGTAAAGCAGATGGTACCGGGTTTGATCCCCGGGTCGGGCTAATTTCGTAAAAATGGTTTTTCGATATTGGCTCGTGTCTGGGTGTAACTAGGTTCTCCCCTAGTCTATTGTGTTGTACCTTTAGTTCCAGCTTTGCTAAGTTTAGGGCCACACGTTGGTGTGTCAGTCTGGAGATTTATTATTATTACTAGCGACCCGCCCACGCTTCGCAATGGTGTAATTTTGGCCGACTTGCTCACGAAATATTGATTTTTGGTTAACTAAAAAAAACTTTTTCCGGTTTCTTTATTTATAAATTTAAATGAAAAAAATCCCTAAAGGATGGTGAAAACCGCATTAAAATTCCTCAACTGGCTTAGAAGGAGTTAGCGGCCAAACATACAAACAGACAGAATTAGCGACTTGGATTTATACTATGTTATGATTATTATTTATTTCCACACAGAAAGGCACAAAGGCCCCGCAAGCCGCGGGCCGGATCCACACGGACTTTGAAAAGGGCTTCATCATGGCCGAGGTCATGCATTTTAAGGACTTTAAGGAAGAGGGCAGCGAGGCCGCGTGCAAATCTGCCGGGAAATATCGGCAACAGGGTAACTATATAGATGTTACAGCTAATACCCGAAGTGCGGCTACACCTAGTTTTAGCCGGTTAGTAGCCTTTTTCCGGCATAAAGCGCCATATTTCTAGCAGTGTAAGGGTTATACTTTTTATCAATTATTTTTTAGGCTTGCCTTTAGTTCTACTATCAGCCCTTCAGAGGTTATCCATTGTTTCCTGGACACCCGGTATATATATACCTATATATATAAAAACAGGCTTCAATCATTAGTCGACGGACTTTTTCTGGGCTGTATCAAAGAAGTAACCTAACTAACCTAACCTATTGATGTTCTAACCGGCTAAAACTAGGTGTAGCCGCGCTTCGGGTTTTAGCCGTAACATAGATACAAAATAAAAATTAGTGCAGCTTCTCAACACCCACAGTGTTGCGGGTAGTCATGGGCGGCGGTGATCACTTACCATCAGGTGACCCGAGTGCTCGTTTGCTACCTATATTATATTTTTTAAAAAAAAAGCTTAACGGAACGGAAAATGTGGTACACTTGTTATTAGGTATTACTCGGTTTTAGGATAATTGGCTGTGATAACATGAAGGGCCTTGCTTGACGCTTTATAAAATAAGAAAAACTTGAATCTACTATCGAAACGTAGTGCAAAGATTATACATACAGCTACATATTTACTCATCTGCTGCGTATACAAAGATGAGTTGAACTTTGTCAGTGCTATTTTAATATATTTGAAGAAGGCTATTATTAAGTTAATAAAATAGAAAACTAGGAAAAATATTATCTGTCATGTAGTCTTCTTAAATTACCGAAAATAGTTAATAATGGAAATTGCAAATTTTTAAAAAAAAACGTAACTAACATTCCATATACCTCATAGTTTGTCCGATGTCATTTTTCGGTAAATTTAATTCAATTTTAAATATCGTCATTTTCATTTCCTTTTTCTGAAGTCCTATTTATCAACCCTAATCTTGTCTCTTATCAAATTTACACTGTTTTCTTGCAGGTCGTAACTACGTAGTAGAAGACGGCGACATAATATTCTTTAAGTTCAACGCGGGCGCAGGGCTCAAGGACGCCAAAAAGAAATGACGTGACAAAGTACTGATGCTTCTAGTACATATGTTGTACTTCAATTTAGTACTATACTCACTTTTACATGTCGCTTGAATAAGGAAAATGTAAGTTAAATAAGTCGATTTTCACTAAAGAAATAAAGCTTGTTGATATTTTTAATACGCAGTTTATTTATTGATATATGTTTAAGGTTGCACCGTGAATTGCACTCGCTTTATCATTGATATGTAATTTGTAGATAAGTAAATGGATTTATACAATTTGTAAAGTACAATAAAACTTATATGACGTCAACTAGCTCTTCAATGCGTGTTACTTTCTCCCTTGGTTTTGTCTCGGTGAGTTCGTTTAACATTTTCTCTAAAATGAGTCGTATTTGCTTGAGGAATCGTTTCATGTTGATATGGGATAGCAGTCCTTGTTCGGTGACTGGGGCTAGCTTTTCTTTGTCCTTTTCCGACTTGTTGAAAACGTCTAGTATGTAGGGTAGTGATTGAATTACTGACTCTTGCCACTCCTGAAATAAATAAAAAGTCTTTAAGATAGGTCAAAGCCACACTATGCCGATAACTCCGTCTGTTTCGTTATACAAGAAAACTGGAAACCAAAATGGCACCAGAAAAATCAACAAAATTTATCTAATAATTTATTTAATTTAATTAAAATTTATTATATTGAATTTAATTTGTCTGTTTATTTATTTAGATAATTAATAAGATGTTAGACCTGATGAAGATCATACAATGAACTAAAGCTCATCATTTCTTCTATTAGTTTTACTTTAAAACCATCCACCGAATTTTGTTTAAGAATGTAAATGATTAAATTGCCAACAGCTGACAACACGCATCCAGATCTGAAATAAGAACAAATATTATTTATTTATATAAAAATCTTTCCTAAATATTATATATGTGTTGTACGATAATATAGGTAGGTACTTCTTCATATTATCAATCGTTTCATCAATAAAAGTCATTAAATTATTTACTTGATAGTATTTTCTCGACATCGCATTATATCGTCTACAGTCTGAATAATTCGTCGATGGGTATCGTTCATGAGAAATTCCAGAGGTTCGCAATCTCCAGGCGGCAGTGAACCATACTGAACCAGTAACCTTTTCTGAACCGTCGTGAACTGTCTTTGCAGGACATTCAAATGTTCCTGTAGCCAAAAGAAATTATAAACGTCATTATTTATTGCAGCATCAGCTTTTGCAGGTTAAAAAGAAGTTTTTTGTTCTTACCTCAAATCTTTTCAAGTCACTTCTATCTTTTGCGTGTGCTTCTATGCACTTCAAAAACTTATGCAGCAGCTGTTTCACGAAATCCTCATCTAATTTAAATTTGACTTTTAAATTCTTAACGCTCATCCTATGGAAATGATCCGATAGCTTTATTATAAAGTAGTGCAATATTGCTGTGACTTCAGAAAAATCGTTAGTTTCGATACTGTAGTCCTGTTCTAACTTTTTAACTGTTACAGCAGAGTTTGTCACTCTATTTTCGAAGGTTATTTCGTCTGCCTTACGGCTTGATAGTTCTTCGGTAGAATAATCTAGAACAATAAATACAAGTCGCGAAAACACTCGATGGTACTTCGGCTTTTAATGTAGTTGTATTAGTTTACCTGTAAATATATCTTCAAATTTGATTCCGCTCTGGTTCGTTTCTACTATTATCTTGACCTTGTTTTCATTCGAGCTTTTGCAGGGAGCAAAATAGAAACTCAAAGGCATTTGTATATTATACGTTAAAATTGTAATCTTTCCATCAGCGCGTATAACTGTTACTAATATTGTTATCGAAGAATCAGATATAATAGCCTCCTTGTCTAAATAAACTCTAGTTTCCACTATTTCTGTTCCATTTATATTATCTAAACTTATAGTTTTATCTGAGCATGCAAATGGTATTTTGCAATCGTAAGTTATTTGTATATTTTGTATTAGTTTGGGGTCATTGCATGTTATAACTACTATCACAGGACAAGACATTGTACTTTTATTATTCGTTATGTCTTCAGACTCTCTAACTACTGGTTTACCAATATCTGCTTTTATTTTTATTATGTCATCAATGCCTTGATCAAAAGTATCTGAAATTGATATAATAACATAATTCACTCGAGAACATGGTCCCTATACATAATTTAATAAACTTTTCTACAAGTATCCTACTAATAACACTTCGCAAAAATACTTTTAAAACGAAGCAATATCTGTTGCGCGATTAAGAAGGAGTTTACGAATATATTATCTACAGAAAGCGAATAAACCTTCAGTGTTATCCATAACATTCTTTAACAGTTCTTCCGTCGCTTCCAGTTCCTTTTGTATCTCTTCGGCGTCAAGTTTCTCTTTTAAAACTGGCACATTTGGGTTTAAATTTGGTTCAGTGCCAAAATAACCAACGCTTATTAATCCAGTCGATGTCATAGTTACTAAACCGCCGGATAAATCTTTGACAAAACATCTGGACAAAGCAATTGCGGGCTGCAATATATCGCAAGCCCAAAGTAAAGAAGAACCTTCGTATATATATACTTTTGAATCATCCGACGCAACCATTATCAATAATCTAGCTCCTGGCTCTGAAAATGTTATCAGCTTTAGTATCTATAACATGAAAATCATATTGTCACGTATAAATAAAAAAAACTTACCGTAATACCAACCAATCAAATAGGCATAGAAACATATAGGCATGAAATCAAACTTCAGCATGAATTTCAACAAACCATTATCCTGAAAACAGCAGAGATGCCTTTCACTGAGCGCGATTATGCTGGATATGTTATTGCTTGTCTGTAAGTTACAAAAGTAGGTTGGTGACCATTTTTACGAATATAAAAAGGTTTAATAACTCCAATTTATACCTTAATGACTTGTATCGAAGATACTTCTTCGCCTGCATTGTACACCCATTGAGGAATATTTTTGTTATTTTGTCGTGCCGTCAATTCACTTGTTTCTCGTAACTGTTGGTAACTAAAACAATAGAAGAACAACAATGACTTATTTTCTTTGATTGAGTAATATTTTGTATTCATTTTAGGGCATTTACCTGTATATTTCTAAAATCCAAGTTGACTTGCATATCACGAAGCAGTCTGAACTAGCCACATAGGAAACAGGACCAGGGATTATCACATCGTCAAACGTACAAATAAATAGAAAAGTGTTCTGATCAAAAAAACTTAGGCTTCCGTCTAAACCTTGGACGCATATTAAATCTCGAGTTTTAATGCCACCAAAAGGACCACAAGTCAAACTGTAAGCTTTTCTTGTGAAGGAATGTTTCACTAGCTGCAGTAATAAGTTTTGGTCCCCTGTAAATGTATACAAGCTGGTTAGATTCAGTAGAAGATAATATCATATAAACACTAATTTTAGGTTTTAGAAGTAAGGGTTTAGAAAGGGCATAAAAGTACCTACTAATCGACATGTTCGCATTTGGATAATGAAGTTGGTATCACTTTATCCTATCACTTTACCTATGCAAACGATGCAACATTGGTTATCTATGGCTATTATTCTCTGATTCCTTTGCTATTTATTGTAGGTATATAAGTAACTAAATAAGATAGGTACCAACCAGCATCAATGTGACCTTCTTTTCTACTGAAATCATAGACGGTGTAGTTCTGCGGGTGTAGGATTAATATTTGCCGGTTTTCAGTGCCCCTGAAAGAGTAATAAATAATAAGGTAAGTATTAGAAAATAACCAACTGTTAAGGTTTCTACATAAATTATGCATAACTTCGCTTAGAACTTATCAATAAACCTAATGTATTGATGCCAATGATGATGCAATTACGCAAATGAATTGTGAAAATTAAGTTAAATCGACATTAGCATCATCAAAAACTTACGCAATGAACTTCCCTGTTTCTACCTGTAAAATTGAATCATTCAGTTTAATTTCTACAAGTGCTTGTGTGCTCTCCGTTGAAGGTTTGTATATTTTTAGCATTGAGTCCTCGCCAACCAAAACACAGTCACTTTCAACGTGGGTATTAAACCTATCGACTTTGAGGCAACCTGCATTTTGCAACCCCTCGATAGAATGATCGCCCTGTTCGCTAGACCACCACTGCTTTACTTTGAATATAGACATGGTTACTTATTAGTAGGATATAAGGAATGGTCAACTTCTAGCGCCGAGAACATGAAGTTAAAATTAGTTGCTATGGTTACTAACAACAAACAAATGGAAAGTTATTTTTAACTTGTTTTACAAAACCATAGGTAGTATCCTTGATTCCTTGAATTATTTAATAAATGTTCAAAATTAAATATAATTTTTACCATCGTTTAAAGGTGGGTATTGACCAACGTTACATAGCATTCGTGCAGTCAGTACGTCGTTGCTCGCTGGTTTCCCTGCTACAACTTCAAACCTACAACAATATTGAGTACCTATTCGCAATTTCAAAGCTGCTGTTTACAGGTAGTGTTTCATAGATGAAACACTTTTGACTAGAGTCAGAGTTTGCGACTATCAATTCCATCTAAATCAGGGGTTTTTAATTTTAAAATTAGGTATTGAGTCACTTTCTTTGACTACCTATTTAGTTTTACTTAAAAATTATAAGGCTGTATAACTATAGTTACCTTTGCCATTTTGAGATAAAAAAATAATAATTTAGAATAGGGCGGTACGATGTAAATAAACATCGATGTTCAGAATATCGTTTTACAATGAGACCCCCAGAACGAGCGACGCGGCATATTATTTATATAGTAGTATATTATTTATCGAGTAGTTTGCACCTTCATCTCCAGTCAGAGTTGTCTTTTTTATACTGAGCATGAAAATAAAATAGATTTTCTGTAAGTATTTTCGATTATGATGTTAAATACTAAAATACTAACTGACTCGGTAATCTTCTTAGAAAACTAATAAATGATTATTTTTACTTTTATTTCTTCAAGAAATTATTTTTTCTTTTAAACCATCACTTCAAGTTAAAGAATAAATTGAATAAATAAATCAGTTTAGCCGTTCCCAAGTTATATTTTTGTCACACGTTTTTTTTACAATAATTAATATATCTACCAAGACGCATTTTAATAATGCAATGGTGATGATACTTTTATATTTATATAAAAAAAAATAGTATTTGCATCGATATTCTGAATGCAGCCAACATCAATGTTTTTATAATAATGATCGATTATCCGTGAGCGTCACTCACTACTTCACTTCATCCGTCATAAGTGTTTTGTTTTCGTAATTGGTTGGTTGGCTGTTTGCGTTTTTCTATTTTTTACGCATAAAGTGAATAAATATTGAGTGTCTGTTCCTCTGAAGAAGACGTGCGCTTTCTTAAAAGTGTATATCTTAATTGAGTTATCGTCAATTGCTCAAAATGTCGGAAGAAGTTGTGAAAAATGGTGGTGGTGATGTTGAACAAAGAAACGGTGGAGGTGACGAAGGCGACGCGTGGGGCAGTCACGAAAGCTCTTCAACGCGTCGAGTTGCAAAAATGCCTGTCGACAAAAACGCTCCTTATTACAATATGAACCACAAGAATCGTGGCATGGCAATTATTTTCAACCATGAGCATTTCGATATCCACAGCTTGAAATCTCGTACTGGTACCAATGTTGATAGCGATAATTTGGCAAGAGTCTTGAAAAGCCTTGGCTTCCGTGTCACTGTATTGACCAATCTAAGATCTGAAGATATCAACCGGTATATCAAAGAAGTTGCTGATATGGACCATTCTGACAATGATTGCCTCTTGATTTCTGTGCTGACTCATGGTGAGTTGGGTATGCTGTATGCTAAAGACACACATTATAAACCAGAAAATTTGTGGTATTATTTTACTGCAGACAAATGCCCCACTTTAGCAGGCAAACCAAAATTGTTTTTCATACAAGCTTGCCAAGGAGATAAACTTGATGGAGGTGTGACACTGTCGAGCCGCACAGAAACTGATGGTTCTTCTAATTCCTCTTACAACATTCCTGTTCATGCTGACTTTTTGATAGTCTTTTCTACAGTTCCTGGTTATTATTCATGGAGGAATACAACCCGGGGCTCATGGTTTATGCAAGCCCTTTGTGAGGAATTACGCTATTATGGTACAGATAGAGACATTTTGACTCTTCTAACATTTGTAGCTCAAAGAGTAGCATTGGATTTTGAATCTAATACCCCAGATGTTCTGCCAATGCATCAGCAAAAACAAGTACCATGCATTACTAGCATGCTTACTCGTCTGCTTATTTTTGGAAAGAAATAATTTAAAATTCCTTTGTTATTTCCTAATTATTTACCTATTTCTAGGTATAACTTAATTTTTTATTGTTTGCCTTCAACAGATAATGATTTTGCAACTTATTTTGCCACTCACACTTCTTTTTGTGTACTTAATAATGATCTCTATTTGTCATATTTATGATGAAAAATGTCATTATCTTAGAAGACAAAGAACAAAGTTTGTTTTATTGTAAATTTTGATTAGTGCATTCCAAGTAGCATATAATGGCAATACAACTTCTTGTAATATTTAAGCATAAAGGAAAAGACAATTATGTCTTTAAAAGTACATTTCTAGGATAAAAATACTGTTAGTGATGTAATGCACAAACTATTTGGTTGTATTTCTTAAGATCTGCTTTAGAAAAAGATTACTTAGGCTTAAATTTTTGATGTATCTCATAACAAATGTATTTTATACCTATTTGCTGATATATGAAATGGTACTTTTGGTAATTTAATTTAGTTCCTCACATTATGATATAAAAACGATAGTACATATCATCAAGTCATATTATCAAAAGGTATATCTGCATACATTTATGAATATTTTAGTTAAATAACAAAATGCCATTTATTACTTATAATATTTGTTTGATTCTCAATATTGTTATTTTTGTTTTAGTTGTGTGATAAGATAATTATAAAACTTGTATCCATATTGAAACTGCCCTCTCTATAAGCATTTACTAAATGGTTACCTTTAAGTGATTAAATGTCAAACAAAATAGTAAATGGGTGCTCAAAACCAATAGTAAATAATGTATTGAATGTTCTCCACATCCAAGTTTAGAAGTAATGGATTTTAAGAAGGTTAGGTACTAAATGATGTGATAAAAATTACTGCAGGACTGATTTAGTAAGGTTTTGATAGAATAAATAATATCTGTGAGGAGTGTTTTAAGAGAAATTGTGCCTTGAATGTGGGTAGTAGAATTATTTTTTAAAACATGAACAAGCAATTTTCTCCTCATAGATTGAAACAATGCAACGAAATTATGTATTTTCTAATGATAGTTTTATATTTTGTGCCAGAATAAAACAATGTCTTCTTATGATTTGTTTCATTTCAAAAACTGCAAGTGTTGAAACTTAGACATCTGACGATGCAAAACCATTATTTTTGTTACTTTGTTCTTAAGAGTAATATTACTACGCAATTATCTATTTGAATATTTTATATATTCTATAGTTTTGGTATATTCTATAGTCTGTCTACTCGATTTGATTGATAGTATTTAGAAAGGATATTATTATATAAAATTAGCAATTAGCCAGCTTCTTCTTCTTCGTGTGATGAGTATGCACTTTGCAGCACATATTCATCTAGTGTCAGAGTTTTTGGGAACCGCCTTGTTAGGGCCTCTGACGTGGTTCCCGTAGGGTAGTGGCCACCCTACTGTCAGTATTTTTCAAGCCGCCTGTCTACTAGGCACCTGACTTGGCTTGACGAGTACGAGGTGGAAAAGTACCCGGGACCAACGGCTTAACGTGCCTTCCGAAGCACGGAGAAACTCGGGATGTAATGCCACTAGCGGTCACCCATCCTTGGACTGACCGCGGCCGGCGTTGCTTAACCTCGACTATCGAGTAGATAGACGAGATCGCAACGGGCCACCGAGCTCCTCATAGTTATGATTAAAGTTTATGCAATCGTTTTTTACGGGAGTAATGGATATTCATTTTTTGGAAAGTTTTCTAAAAAAATAAAACCACGTAGGCTTGCCATCACATACTTATCTGTAAATAATTTTCTATACATACAAAAAAAAAATTACGGCCTCTGGCGCTATGTATGCAGGAATGCTGCAATGAATGTTGTTGAATGTTGAATGTTTTGAAAGAGCGGGGTCGTCTGTTACAAGCATTGTTTAATACTTACTAGGCGACTCCAACCCAAAATAGCGAATGTATTATTGTAACCCAATAAAAATTTTTCATTTTTCATTTTCATTTTCATGTTGCGATAGGTCACGGGTTGGATCAATTCAGTTAAAATCTCTTCTGGGTGCAGCTGGAACAAACTTGCGCTAAGCTTAGGGGCCACACTGTTGCTGTGTTGGTGGTCTGCAGATTTACTTTTGATGGATTTTTAGAGGCACAAAACATTAAAAAAGCCTATCGTTGAATGCAATGTCAAATAATTAAAAATCTGAATGCATAAATACAGTTTAACCTTGCAATAAAAAAAAACTTACAAAATTAACAATTTATATTACAGACAAGCATTTTATACATATTTAGTGGGCATAATAATTTAGTTTAATCCATGCACTGTTTCATATTGCTCCCAACAGTGATCCCAAAACTGGCTCAGTCGTTGCTCTTGGTTCGCACAGAAATGTTTGAAGTCTCTCAACATTCGCATTTGAAATCCTTCATCTCCGGTAGCTGGGTATTGCGCCCATTTCCATTTCTTTGATATCATGTGATTCCACGACCATTGGAAGCCCATCTAAACAAAGAAATCATTGGTCATATTGTTATTAATCTAATAATAGTATTTAATCAAAGCCTATTTAAACAAAGAAATACTATTTCATAATGTTACTAAAAATGATATCAGTAACGTTACGTCGATAAATACCTACTACGATAGCCGAGCTTTTTCATATAGGTATGTATGTTTATAAATAGGTGCACTGAACTCTTATCAACAAGCTGTGTGCAAACCACGAAGGTCAACTAGGTATGGTAACTACTTTAAAATAATATTATCATTATATAAAAAATAGGAAGCAAAATCACAGAACTATTATGAGAACTTAAACAGAATTTATCCCATTAGAACTTTTTTTATTATTATTCTTATTTATTTTATAAGCTATTATGGTATGGTATGTATGATACATCAATAAGATTAAGCCGGCTTGTCCCATTAGAACCTTAGATAGTAGTTTTATTCCATAAATTTGTTTGTTCATACGTTCAAGTACTTTCATTTAGCACTTTTGTACTGTAAAACTATTAATTATAATTATTTAAGCCATGTTTAATCTTTGGAAACAAGTCGTTACTTTATCGGTTATTCATAATTTCTTACCCTTCGACTGTTATCATAATCGTCACTATTTTTCGCCTCCACGTGTCTCGTGATGTAGCCAATGCCTTCATGAGGGCTCGGCAGTGAATCGTAATGTGTTGGATACCTGCAGCATAATAAAATACATGATATTATTATAAGTAATGGATTATATCTAATGGGTAAGCTTTAGATCTGCTTTCGTTTTTTTACTTTCTCATGTGAGTGACTTCTATTTTTCGTAAGCTTTTTTTATTTTAATTAAAGAGAAGACACGTTCTTAAGGCTAGTGATAAATAGAAATAAGGGTTGTGCCTACTGCCAAAACCACTTAAAAATCATTCTGAATTATATGACAACAATCATAGATTTACTACGTCTAATGTATACAAGGTTGCACGCGAATACAGTTTCATAGAACATAGCTAAGTAAGTCAAGGTTTTATAACGACGTAGGAACGTTTGCAACCTTTACACTACTACGTCATATGAAAAGCTTTCAGAGAGCAAGGACATTTGATATGTACTTTCTTTGTTAAAGAATTGTTGCGTGCTTAAATACAATATACACTTATTAGGTTACCTCTGAAAAAATTAGACTTACTTAGTCATTTAACTGTCGTAGAATAAAACCTTACCTGCTTGCATTGAGCGGTTTATTTACAGGTTTTATTCTCAATTTGTTTTCCTCAGTCTTTATAGTTGTGGGAATCAATATGAACATATTCCCAGTTACATGTACATACAAATGGCCCACTCTGGCTGAATGTGAATTGCTTTCAACCGTACATCTAATGAAACCAAAGCGATGGACAATCGCTTCTTGGAAAAGAAATAGCCGTTCGACCCATGTGTCTTCGGGAAAACCTGAAAAGTCATTACAAATAAAGGAAATCCCTGATTTAGGGACTAGTCTATATAACATTTCGCAGCTCTTAGTATCTTATTAAAACAATTTGCTTAATACTGAAATATTATTTGTGAAAGCTTTGTTTCAGATAACAGTTATAAACAACAAAATGCATTTTAGATTAAATTAATTAACACACGACTAGACTAACTTGGTACTATAATATACCTACTATTTTAAATGAACGCATTATAAAACTTGAAACTTTGTAAAATTCATTATAGCATAATATCGCATATAAGTAACTATGAAATCAATTTTTGCAAGAAAATATTTGCATAAGATTAAAATATTTTTTCTCTATATTCGACCGTTTAAATGTCAAAGTAAGTATGATTCAAGGACAAAAAACCGTCTGGGGTCAGAAGTTTGATCTTTCCTTAAACTTTATTTTTAAGTACAGTCAGACGCAAAAGTGGCTGAACTGAATCAAAAGTGGAAAACAACTGAACATCAGTTCATCAGTAATTAATCAACTTATGAAACAGTTGATATGCTTATTAAAAATGTTTGTAAGTATTTTTTTGCGTTCCTGTCACGGACAATTATTTGTGATTCGTTACGTATTCAACGCTTAAAACTTTTAATTCTTTTAAGCTACTTTCGTGGCCGACTGTACCTTTTAAAAGGATTTTCAGCAGACCTAATTACTATTATTTGACAGCTTTTTCTTTACTATTATTATTTTTCAGCTTTTTCTTTATTTGACGATTTTTTTCTACTATTCGACTTCTGACAATAAAATTACCTTCAAACATAGCAGTTTTGCTCTTCATCAATGGCTCCACGTTGAGTGGGACATAGATTGGTCCCCTCAGGGGGTCGGATTTCAACGTGTAAGGCAAGGCCAGGGGGTCAGCGGGGATTGGCACCATTTGTAACCGACAGCAACTTTGCGCTTTACGAGCCCAGCCGAATATCTGGAATTACGAAAATGATCTTCGGATTTAATAAAATAAGAAAAAGAAGTGATAATATAATAGTAAAGTTACGGCCGCGTAGCAAGTTTCCTGTAAGTACTTCAAATTTAAAATTGAGATTTTTGTTTTGAAAGGTATACATTATACATCTTATGTTAAAAACAAGTGTTTTTATTATTGGTCGAGGAAGACTGTTATATCTGCGCTGGACAGGACTGAAACAACTGGCTGCCATAAGCACATTGAGCACATTGAGCGCACATACACAACATCCCTCCCCCATAGCTTACAACTATTAAATACATCTAGTTTGTACTTATTTATTTATTTATTTATCATTTAGGAAAACAAACAGCTTACATAATACATTAGGGTTACAAAAAATTCACAACACTTAAGCCTAGGTAGTTTTCACTAATAGATCAAACTGAAGTTAAAAAGGAAAAAAATAATAACAACATGTCTACCATATGTATAAATATATCAATGTACCGATATATAAAAACATATCATTACACTTACATATACATACATTTTGTGCACAAACATAATTTTCTAACCAAAAATAAAGTTTCAAAAATTTTGCAATAATAAAAATTAGAGATGCGCCGAGTAACACTTTTGCCGAGTACCGAGTACCGAGTATTACTCAGTATTACCGAGTACCGAGTATTACTCGGTTCAATTTTTTTTTACCGAGTAACTCGGTTCTATCAAATTCCCAATTTCGCGCGCGTAAACAAGTACAAACGAACACAAGTATATTTAGAAGAAAAATTGTTGGCAAATGGTGGACAGGGCAACAAACAAGGCATCATAATTTACATTTATTAAATTTTAAATATTGATTATTTTTATTCCTGTTCCTTTAATTTTGTCTCACTAGTACTCATGCATTAGCATAATTTTGATTCTATAACTTGAGGATGTCAAAGATTTTCTCAATCAGTACGTTTTGATTAACACTGTTGTTTCTATTATATCTACCTAAATATATTGCTTTCTTTAAACAAAGTATATTACTTTTTTGGTACTCGGCATTCGTTTACCGAGTTACTCGGCCGAGTACCGAGTACCAAAAAACCTGCCGAGTACGCCGAGTACCGAGTATAAACCGAGTACTCGGCCCATCTCTAATAAAAATTAATAATAATAAATTAAATTATTTGCTTAACATTAAAAACATATTTACAAAGATTACAATTAAAGATATCAATGTGTTTATATCGGTTATTACCTATACACATTAAAGGGACCGATCAAAAAACGGTTACCTGCATAGTTAGTCCTACAACAAGGTACATGAAATAAGTAACTTAGGTTTACCTAATAATATTAAAGTTATAAGAAACGTCGATAAGTAACTGCAGGGGTGGTGTCGGGTGCGGCGGTGGTGTCGGTGCCGCGGTGGGCTGGACGATGAGTGCCGCCGTCAGCTCGTCCGCTGCCGGCGACAAGACTTCTGCGTGAATTCTATAAAACGGTACTCTGGGATATGGCCACGGCGAGATGGGCGCTTGCGGTGGCGAAGGCCCCAACTTGTTGCATACAGCGCAAGAACCTTAAATTTTTAATTAATGCGTCAATATTTGGGAACCATATCCGGGACCGAGCTTCAGCTTTTGTCTATACAATACTGGTTATTGGTATATATGGTATTCGCACTTATCTTTTCGTACAATTAAACCGCAACGTTTAAGTCTCCTAAACACTTCGTGTAATCTTTCAACGTGCTCATGTTGCGTTCCTGTAATAAGAACATCGTCGAGTAAACAAAGCACGCCGTCCATGACGCAGAAGTCGCGTCACCGGCACCGGAAGAACCGACGGCGGCAGCCAGCGTCCAGCCCGCCGCGGCCCGAAGCGATAGCTCCGCCGAGTTCTGGGCAAACAGCTTCTGTCGCTCCGGCGCTGGAGCCATGTCCATGATGCAGCGGTCGCGAGGTGCTTCTTCAATGTTGCTGAGCGCAAGTCGCCGTCTTGTTGCGCGGCGGAGTAGAACACACTCCTGGCACTAAACCCGGCACGTTTCGGGATGAAGTGCGCATCCAGCAGGGCATAAGTATCATTTTTTACCTTTTGATACGTTTTACAAGGAAACGATGAAAAATTGCAAACAGAAGACAAACACGAACGGTTTTAGTGAAAATCAAGTTACTCTATTTCAGGGGTGGCCAACCGGTCGATCGCAATCACTATTCCAGTCGATCGTGGGAAGACGATAAATATTAATACGTGGAACACACAGCACAAAGATATTACCAACTGCTATTATCTTGTATAATTTTTGCCTTTAGGTCTTTTTCCTTTAGTCCTAAAGTAAGTAAACTTTTTTGTTTTTGTGCGCGATAAATGCGATGAGTATGAACGTACGAGATATCTCGTACTTTTACAAGATTTACGGTTTCCGTACAAGATACAAGATTGAAACACGTTTCGTACACTTTTGTGCGAGATTTCACATGATGACTGCATACGTCATGTTGGCAAGCCAGAAAAAAGCATACCTAATTGCGTATTTTTCCCTTACATATCAACAAGTATGTCGTAACATTCAAGTAAGGATCAGTGTATTTTTTTTTCGATTGTACTTTGCAAGCGTATTTTTGGGTTGGATTTTGAAATCGGTCGCCCGAATTTGAGGGTATTATAGGGGGCTTAAGGGAGTTAGTCTTAATCCGTTTTGCGTTTAAATATCCGAGTTGCGTTTAAATATTTTTAAACAATTTCCAAAAATTCTTAAATACTCTCACAATTATGCCAATGGAACGTAACTTATTCCGAGTTGGCACAATCCGACATCAATAGGTTAGGTTAGTTAGGTTACTTTTTTTAAACCGCCCAGAAAAAGGAATCCCGCGTAGCGGGACTCCGTCGACTCATGATTAAAGTCAGTTTTTGTATTTATAGGTATATACAGGGTTATTTCTAATTAGCGCATCACCTCTTGTAGGCAGCTTTTCTACATCAATCCCAACAACATTTAACCAACAAATAATTAAAACTAATATTTAAAAAAAAATGTTTTTCCATACAAATTTATTAGATGCATCTGAACGGTACAATGGACCGGTTTAGGAACTTCTTACAAAATACAGAGTTATAAATAACAGAGCGCGCAAATTTGTTTTTGTTTTTGTGTTAATTATCAAGTTTTGCAAAGTCGTAGAACAAATGTTATTGGGATTGATGTAAGGAAGCCGCCTGCAAGAGGTGATTAATTATAGGATAATTACAAATAACCCTGTATATTTTTGTTACAGTTCGCAATATTAAGTGAAATTGGGTTCTCGGTATGAATAAGGAATACATTTTTTTTTCTAAGGCAACCAAGTTTTTCCGGCGTCTGAAAATGGTCAGGGGGGGTTCAGAGCCCTCCCCCCTTCTCCCTCCCACCCCCCAAAACCCCTTAAAAAAGCGAACGATTTCAAAATTTTAGCCGTATTTTTTTATCCCAGAATAGTAAACATTTAGACTGCATCGCGCCCCAAAACGCAATGATCACACTAATATTACCTACTTACCAAGAAATTACTAAGAATAATTTTCAGTTTATGTTTTTGTTTTAAAAAATACAATAATCCTACTAATATTATAAATGTGATACTCCATAATTGCTTAACTATGCTATTTGAATTAAGTTTTTAAGAAGTTACATAATTTATAACGAGTGTAAAAAGAACAATTCCAGAGCCTGAAACCATGTATTCCTGAGCCTCAATAGTAACTAAATTCATAGGTTGAGGTGCTATTATTTACATTGCAAATTAAATTAAAACGCTATTTTATTTGAAATGATCGCAAAATCTAAAAATAAATTTAATTATATATTATATACAGGGTCTGTCGTAATGAATGGATAACCCGTTACCTACAGTTGATCCGGATGTGAGGCTATAAGAAAATGGTGTTTTCTTGCCAGGGTTGTCAACCATAAGAAAATGGCGTAGACTTTTAAACTTTTTTATAAATTTCGCTATTTTTTTCATTTATTCCGCTGCCATTTCTTCAAATTTTGATGTATTTGTATAATTCTTTTAGTATTATACTGTTGAAGACGTGCATTATGTAATTTAAATACAATTTTAGGTGTTATTCACGTTGAACATTATCAAAATACTCATTTAAAGAAAAATATTTCCAATTTTTTTTCTTTATGTCAACTTTTGATCATCTCCGGTGGAAAAAAAAAGTATGACGTTATAGCTGCCCATGATCTCAATAAATTGTCTAGTATGTGTAGATTCTAAAAAGGTATAACGATGTGTACTTTACAAGCAACATTAAGTTACAGGAGCGAGAACACTAATCAAGGTCGGAATTTTTATTTTTCATGTTATGTTATAAATGGTTGTAAAACTTCGTCATAATGATTTTATTCTATCAAGATACTTTGCACAAACACTATCGGGCCACTAATAGGATATTCAGAAGAAAACCCGGTTGTTTTTGGGAAAAAAATAACATTACTTCACGATAATAATGGAATGAAAATGTACAAATGAAAATTGTTGTGCTCTAATTGTTACATGCGACAAACATGTTGCGACAAGTTTATTCAAAATTAAAACGGATTTTAAAAATCGAACAAGACCGCATTACAAAGAAAAGGGTACTCATCACAAACACACATCAGTGTGATTTTGACCATCGCATGTCCTTTTGTTCACATTGGCCCCGATTCTGAAAACACTCTCTAAACTAAACTAAAACTATCGCTGTCACACATCAATAAGACAGAGACAGGTTATCATTTTAGTCCTGTCAAACTAAAATGTACGTGCAATATGACACGGCGAAGGCAATTTTAGGCTAGTCCTCAGCGCATTTCGTTCAATTTCACAATGATGTGGACTAAATTTAGTGAGACCAATGTACCTGTCTTGTTCTAATACGAAGCATGAGAAAGTGACAGCGATATTTTTAATTTAGTTTTAGAGAGTGTTTTGAGAATCGGGGCCACTATTTTCGTCAATTTGTTACTGCTTTCTAATATTTGACTATGATTTTCCTTGTGATTTGGACTTGATAACGTGGTGATACTGATGGCTTTGCTCACATTTACGGACATTGTGTTGTGCTATCGATTGAACTTGTTGTTTTGGAAAAGTTTTTGTGTAGTTTGTGTATCATGCCGCAATAGTATACGCCGGCCGAATACGCGAACATGCATTACATTTACGGTGTATGTAATGGCACCAATAGAGCTTCTAGTGTTTATCGTGTAAGATATCCAAATGTGCGACATCCTGATTACCGTGTGTTCATTAAAGTGCACAATGCATTTATGGAAGGACGATTTCCTTCTAATTTTTTCCACTTTTCTTTGTAATGCGGTCTTTGTTCGATTTTTTAAATCCGTTTCAATTTCGAATAAACTTGTCGCAACATGTTTGTCGCATGTAACTATTAGAGCACAACAATTTTCATTTGTACATTTTCATTACATTATTATCGTGAAGTAATGTTATTTTTTTCCCAAAAACAACCGGGGATTTCTTCTGAATATCCTATTAGTGGCCCGATAGTGTTTGTGCAAAGTATCTTGATAGAATAAAATCATTATGACGAAGTTTTACAGCCATTTATAACATAACATGAAAAATAAAAATTCCGACCTTGATTAGTGTTCTCGCTCCTGTAACTTAATGTTGCTTGTAAAGTACACATCGTTATACCTTTTTAGAATCTACACATACTAGACAATTTATTGAGATCATGGGCAGCTATAACGTCATACTTTTTTTTTCCACAGGAGATGATCAAAAGTTGACATAAAGAAAAAAAATTGGAAATATTTTTCTTAAAATGAGTATTTTGATAATGTTCAACGTGAATAACACCTAAAATTGTATTTAAATTACATAATACACGTCTTCAGCAGTATAATACTAAAAGAATTATACAAATACATCAAAATTTGAAGAAATGGCAGCGGAATAAATGAAAAAAATAGCGAAATTTATAAAAAAGTTTAAAAGTCTACGCCATTTTCTTATGGTTGACAACCCTGGCAAGAAGACACCATTTTCTTATAGCCTCACATCCGGATCAACTGTAGGTAACGGGTTATCCATTCATTACGACAGACCCTGTATATAATAAAATAAATTTTGTACAATTACGTAAAAAAACAAAATATTTTTTTTGTTTAAAACATAATCAGTCCTCTGCAGCAATGCCCAGTTTTTGTTTTCGGAAGCAATCTTGTTACACCCCGTATACGTTACATAGTTACTGGTAGATCGCACTGAGTTTCGTCTGTCAAAAATCGATCTTCGGTCTAAACAAGTTGGCCACCCCTGCTCTATTTGCATTAAGCATTTAACATTTAACCTGATTACTGAAATTGTTATTTAAGTTTAATGTAGGATAGATAAATTGTTATAGAATAGCTACAATACAAGCCATTAATAAATAATTATTGGAAGATAAATAAACTATTAAACAAACTGAGTCTGATATCTCAACATAGATGGCGCTGTCATTCATTCATTCATTTTTTCATTCATTCTTACGAGTTCAGCGACGATATTCCCGCTAGCGGCCGCCCATTGTATGCACATTTCGTAGGCTTGATCCGGACGGTATGTGGATTGGTACCGAGCGTGGCCCCACTCGATTCTATCGCTTTTGTTGCTGACATCGATGTCTAAATGCGTCGTCTTGTAAAGGGGCACTGGATTAATGGAAAAGAAGAAATCAACAAATTAAAAAGTGACTGAATAGCGACTAAAAATGAAAATAGAGCAAATTCACGTCATTCGCGTCGTCTGATTCAAATGATTTATATTGATTAGTTATTGCAAGAAACCAATAGTAGCATTACATAGTATAAATCTAAGGCGCTAATTCTGTCTGTTTGTATATTTGGCCGCTAAACCCTCCTTAAGTACGTAACGGATTTAAATGCGGTTTTCTCCATATTTTAGGGTATTTATTCTTTAAATTTGTAAAAAAAGAAGGTAAAGAATTTTTTTTTTTTAGTTAGCAAAAATGCAAGGGTTTGCGAGCAAGTCGGCAAAGTAACACCATTGCGAAGCGTGGGCGGGTCGCTCGTATTAAATATTTTGTATAATCTAGATGACTATTTTTGCGTCAAGTTTAGGAGTCAATTTTGAAGTTATAAACACTGGAAAAAGGAACGCGGGCCTCCGAGCATTACGCGACTGGGACTCAAACCCAGGACCTTTAGATTGCCGGTCCAATGCTCTTCCAACTGAGCTACCGCGCCGCTACGTTGACCCATCGAAATTTCTCCCAGTATCTATGTGCTTTCGTCATATAGCTGACGTTATTCCATCAAATGAGAGGCGTTTCCGCCTCTTCATTTCAGTAGAAATACCTTTACAGGATATTTAACTACTAATTAAGATGAAACAAGCTAATGATTGAGATTTTACTTTTCATTTTGCATTATAAATGCTAATTTATTAATTTTGAAGTTATAAACACTGGAAAAAGGAACGCGGGCCTCCGAGCATTACGCGACTGGGACTCGAACCCAGGACCTTTGGATTTAGGAGTCAAGTCAAGTGCTATCAAAATTACGTTTCTATCTTTTAACCAAATATAAGAAAACTTTTAACAACTAACAGTCACTCCCATTATCCATCTTCATATAATCCGGGTCGATATTATCACACAAGAACGCCGGGATACCGTTCTCCTGTACTGAAGGTGTCCTTCCATTTATATCGATTCCACCAGAAATGGACTCTTGGGCTATTAGCGGAGTTCTGGGCCCGAGCACTTCTACTTCCATCCATTCGTTCTCGAAGCTTTGTAGGTCGCCTAATGGCTTAACGTAGTCTGTTGAATCTAAGAAAATATTAAACAATATAAAAACATATGCAGAACATTAATAATTGCTTCCTCGAGCGAAGTGTACAACGAAAATAGGAGTTTTTTTATTTTTTTTCAGGAGTTGCAGTACTTAGCCACAGACAGTTGTTACACTATTTATAAAGAACATTGACTACTTAATGTTATATTAAAAATGAACACACCAGTAAATAAATATAATCAATCTTACATACCCTTGTCTTTCTTTTGCGGCAGAATATGGTACATGTAATAGCCGACGACAAAACGTTTTGCAGTGTCCCCTGACGCGTGGCATATCATTTTCTCTTGCAGTAATTTCTGTGAATAACAGAGTTTTAAGTTTTCTTCAGCTGTGTGAATATAATCTTGAAGGTTTTACTGACTAATAGAACTGCCTGGATATAAATAACTGGATACAAACTAGTTATACCAGAGTTAGTGACCAAAAAAACTTTTTTGGGAACAATTAGTGAGATTAAACAGTTTTTATTTTCGTTTTTATATTATTGTCCATTGTTTGCTATTTTGTAAAAAAAAAATCTTTTACAATAAAAAGACTATTCGAGACTAAGAGAAGATTCAATTTGAACAAGATCCATAGGTTAGCGCGATAAAACTTATGCTTTATAATATTAGTACATTTTAGCTTAGATTCAATATATGATTAAAATTACCTCCATCACAGCCACAGATTTGTCGTAGCTCATTCCCTCCATATTGTTCATTAGCCATTGAACGGCGTATATCGACACGAATGTATGCGAAGGTAAACTGACGGTGAGCTGCAGGAAACCGACGCCGCAGCTCGGGTTGCGCATGCGTTCAATTATGTCGGATAATGTCGCTGTTTGCTTCAGTTTTGGCTCCGTTACTCTGGGGAATAAATATGTCAATAAAACTCGAGCAAAAAAATATAAGGCTTTATTTTTTAAAGGATTTATTCGTGTTGTTTTGGTGGACTTAAAGATAGTTTTGTATACAATTGAATTGATATTTTTACCCTTCATCCATAGTCTCGTCCAATTCACCGACTTGGGACGTAGTTCTTTCTAAAACCGCCTTGGGAGGTGGTCCCCTAAAACACGGCAAATAAAGATTAGTTTCACGTCTAATAATAAAGTTTGAACCAACAAATATCAACTGCATCCGCAAGCAAAGCAAAGATTAAGTAAGGAAAGAATGATGGTCAAAGAAAAATGAATGAAGCGTTCAAAAGGATGCGGTTTCGAAGTAAAAATAATGGAGGCATTAAACCAACTTACTTGCTCGACTGACTAGTATTTAATGCCTTAGTGGGTGAAACCTGCTGCAATTAAATAATTAGGAAGAATAAGAATACAAGCAACTGAAGGATAGGCTCTCAACCATTCCAATGATAGGCATAAAACGCAAACAAATATAAATAATGTCGATTTTATAGCTAAAGGAGAGGATATCTGAAATAAAAGGCAAATAATGTTACTTGATTATGAAATAAAGGGTACTGTTAAGGGATAATTAACAAACATATAAAATAACAATAAATACAAGAGTGAGGCATGAAACTAGTGACAAAAATTTTGATTCGGTATAATGTCATTAGCTAAATACAATAATGTTATAAGAAGAAAGCAAAGCAGTGTGCGGAGATGTAGAGATCAAAAACCAACAAATCACCGCAAAGCCACACAACCGAGTCTCTAACCATTAAGACCCATTCAAAATGTATATTTGTGTCTCAACACCAAACGATATAAATATTTGCTAGCAGGGGTTAAGCTTGGCAAGCAAATATTCAACATTCGGTTACGATAGGTACTGACATGGCTTCGATTCGTATCCGGGGTCGGTCCGGGAGGCGGGTGCTTCCCAGTCGTTCTCTAAATGGAGAGCCGGTCGCTCCGCCCTGCTACCACACACGTCACTTTAAAACGTGGCCAATCAGAGATCGTCTAACCTACACTCTTTTATATCCAGCCATTCAACCAGCTGATATTAACGCTTCAATCATTATCGACCAATCAGGACTCATTACCGTATTCTCATTGTATTACTTAGGCTAATTATAAAAGATTTGGATGTAGTATTAGAGTGTAGATTAGACATGAGAGTTTTAAACCAGAAACTATAATAATGAAGCAAACATTACACTACAAATTTGTGCAGGCCGTGCATAATTTTATAACAAGCAGTGCGTGCGCGTGGGGATTCATTTATCTATTGAATTCTACTATTAGTATTATATCAAACCAACTAAAGATTTTTTTGGATTATCTATAAACTTACTATATACCTACGGGCAAATATTAGTGTAAGAAAACTGAAAGTTAATAAGCAAAGTGCTTAGGAAGTGCACTGGTTTATACAAAATTATTGAAATTGTTTCGAATTAAATAATTTATATTAGTTATTATTATTAATGTGCAATGTTATAATAAAACGTGTCATTAAGAATGGTTATTTTAAAAGGCAGCACATAATTCGAGATCATTCGTGGGTCTTTATCAATGATGGAATTGTATGGGTTCAAAACATTAAAAATGTTGTTTTTAACAAATTCTAAACCTATACAAACTTTCTGAGGTACCTACTTATCTTATGCCCAACGTTGGCTAAACGCACATCCCCACTGTATTCAAAATAGTTCGAATGAAGTTTTGTGACCGCAGGATGGACTTTACTAAAAACCTTCTATTATGACTTTTCAGAAAAGATAGATCCAGAAATCACATTCATACAGCTGTAAAGTAAATGCAACTGTTTGCTTTTATTAAAATTAACTGAAAATGTAGCCCTAGAAAATATTAGCTGCTAACTTATCGGTATCAAATCGATAGAAGGAAACAGAGGGCTTAACGTCCTCTCATTATTATTGGAGTAATTTAACACAGGTACTTCTGGGTCTATCTATTCTACCTTCCAACATAATCCCCAATGTTTGATGACGTCATACACCCAGTACCTGGTTCTGCTGCGTGTTCTTGGTGAGGATAGAGGTTGAATGCCGCCTCCTGGTGAGGGCAGAGTCACCGACAGCCGGCGGCGGCATCTACACGCACACTGTTCTCAGACCGGACTAGTAGTAGCGATGGGGTATATCGATATTTGATTGACTGATTGAAAATTTTAGAATCATTTGGAAATGGAAAAAAATGGGATATTTTTGTATTTTAATTGTCCTCTTCTTCGTCTGTGAGTCTGATTTGTTTATAGAGAAGAGACTGATTTTAAAAGATTATTTAGAAACACAGGTGATCAATGAAGAAGATAAACGATATACCTCAACGCATTAATAACAAATTCTGAGTAGTTACCATCCATGTAGCCATCGTCCAACAGGACACCTCAACAATTTTTTATTGAGAGTCCGCATGCCCGAGGCATTTTAGTCACAAATAACTAAGACACAGCAATACCTAATATTGCGTGACTCAAAGAAAAATAAACGTTTTTCCATCAACCTAAGACACATAATCGATCCACCACGCTCGGTGCTACAATTAATACAAACATGCAAGTGGCTCAAACAGGAAATTAAAATGAAAAATTTGCAAATAATAATAAACATCCATGCGTTAACACTTACTTAACGTAAACTGAATTAAAACAAATAGATATTATTCACATCTTGCTCTAAGAATTTCTTGTTTGAGTAAACAAATCGATTTTAGTCATTATATCGGTCAGATTATTAGACTTTTTAGAGAAAATCTCTGGCTTTTAGTTATCAAGAACAGATAGAAAAGTGCTACTTCATGCAGTGCTATTACTTTACAAGTTACAACTACATAAAATAGATGCAAACTATTTTACACTATCTACAAATTACAACAATTATCTCACAATCAACTTCAATCGTATGTCAATCACATGATTGACATCTGTCAAAATCTGTATTTCATTGAGTTTTGAATATTATTAGACTTACACGCTGCTTGTTGGGTCTTTTGACTTTGTTGAAGTAAAGTTCAGTCATTTTGAGAAACCCTTCAGTTTGTTGTTCGATGTCTTGTTTCACTTGGTACACATCACAATGTGAGTTTTCATCTTCTAATATTAGTTTTGTTGCGGGATTGTTCAGTGGTAGCAGAATTGTTCTGAACCTCCAATATTTCAAAGCCTATCGAAGGATTAACATTAATTATTAAAACTTAAGTTTTTTTTTTTTAATTATTATTAGATTAAGTAAGTACCTCAACAAAAGCAAAGTCGGTATCGCCCCTAGTGCAAATGTAGTGATCCATATAGTTCCAGTTGTAATTTTCCAACTTTTCCGTGGTGAAGGATACCCAAGAGACTTCATAGGTGTCATGATTTGGCGCATGGAAGCGATATCTGTAGTGTATATTGAATGGAGGGTATGGATGTCTGTAAATTAAGATTTGATTATAATAAAGCAAAGCATCTCCATACCTTGTATTTATAGTAAGGAAATAATAATAACTTGACAATCAATATTAAGATGTTTGATCAATCAAAGTAAGTTGCCTTACCTTGGTCTATACCGAGTAACAGTGATTGTAGATCCCACCAGCGTCAATTTATGAAAGATCCGTCCAATCGATAGTAATATTCGTTTAGTGGGGTCAGCATTGTTTAGTTTGTTGGTTTGCGGCGCTACTTTTGAAGGAGGCGGGGAAGCTGCGCTTACGCATAGAGATTCCAAAACGTCATTTTCGTTCACACCGACTATTAGTTGAAAACCCTGAACCAATACAAAAAAATTAGACAAAATGAAGAGACGAAAACAAAAGATTGGATTTTAAAGTGGAGTTTAGGATACCTGAGCTAATCTCTGCGAAACTAACTCCTTGAAAACGTCACTAGTTCTCAACGGTTCTTTGTAAATGGCTCTGTTTCTGGCGAAGTCCGCATTTACATCGTCCGGAAGCAAGTTATAGTCTGAGACTAGATAGTCGTTTTGCAAAGATCGCTTGTCGGGGAAGTAATCAGTCGTTATGGGCAGACAAGCAGGAATTGTTAGCGATTTCCAGTCCACACCTTAAAGAAAAAGACCTAGATAATGTTCACGTTTTTTATATTTTTTTAACTGTTACTTGATGAAAGTAGCTGCGAGATATAAAAGCGGGTAAGTGAGCAAGGATTGTTAGTAGTTAAAGTAAAAGAAACGGGTGGTTAGGTGTTAAAAGATGAATGTTCATAACATACCGTTTGTTATTTTCTGTCTGATTGATTCGTGCTTCATGCCACATATGACATGCATGGATTAGTGATGTGTATAACCTATATAACCCTTTATTCAACATATATAACCGTATATCATCGTCTAACCAACATATATATGACATGAGAGCTAAAACAACTTCTATAAGCAATTCATATAAAATATAATAATACCCCAGTTCCTTTTTTTATTAACAATTTGATAAATATGCGTACTACTAATGATATCGAATGAATATCAAACCTATGGCTTTGTTCGCTTTTGTCCCGCGATGAATAAATTGTTCGTTTCGACGATTTCATGAAACATTAAAGGTAATATGAACATGGGATACCTGAAAACCTCGAAAATGGATGTTAAATAGTGCGATGGATACAACAACCACTGAATATATTTTTACAGTATTATGTGATTATTTCAAGTGATATGAGAAAGATATCCATTACCAAAACTGTTTACTAGAAATGAAACGGATATCCGGCCGCTATCCGGTATCCAGCCACTAACTTATTTTTATTGTTTATGTATTTTAATTTAAGCCAATCATTTGTATCGCCTTATGAACTATATATTGTTTTTAAGGTGACGATCGGTCGGTATCCGACTATCCGGCCGAAACTATCCGTTTCACCTCTCTTCACTATACACTATACAAAACAAAAACAACTTTACCTTTCCGCGCACAACCACACACAAATATATACACATTTACAACTCCACACACACCATTACCCTTCTAAACATACCTGTAGTAAGGGCCGGGGTCCACATAGTAAAGCTAGGGAAGTGTTGGTAGTAATAGCCTCCCTTCTAAACATACCTGTAGTAGTGTCTAAACATACCTGTAGTAGTGTTGGTAGTAATCGCTTCTTCTAAACATACCTGTAGTAGTGTTGGTAGTAATCGCTTCTTCTAAACATACCTGTAGTAGTGTTGGTAGTAATCGCTTCTTCTAAACATACCTGTAGTAGTGTTGGTAGTAATCGCTTCTTCTAAACATACCTGTAGTAGTGTTGGTAGTAATCGCTTCTTCTAAACATACCTGTAGTAGTGTTGGTAGTAATCGCTTCTTCTAAACATACCTGTAGTAAGGGCCGGGGTCCACTCCTGCTCGCCGGTGGCTCCCCACAGTAAAGCTAGGGAGGTGTTGGTCGTAGTGGACGGTGTGCTTAATGCCGCGCCGAGAATAGAGAGCGCGCCCGATGTGCTGATCATACGTTTGCGGCCTATCACATTGCCTGGAAAAGTAATATGCTGATTTAAATAAAAATAACAATAAAAGACTAGATATTATGGACATCAGAATTTTGGAACACAAAAAAGTTGATTGCTAATTAATTGTCTTAAAGTAGAAATCAAATTTAGAGGTCTTTCAATTTGGTTAAAATCTTATGAGCCGAGGAATACGTTTATATTCGTCATGCAGAGTATTCAAATCCATTTTTTTTTACCACATAAACGTAAAAAACAACATTCAAAATAGTTTTAAAAGTTGTATTTATACTCAAAATAATAATTATTTCATATGTGTTAATCAATTCAAGTGAAAAATAATTATGTCAAGTGCGATTAAATCGACTGGCCTAATAAATCTCTATTTTAAAGACACTTACAATAGCCATGATGACAGATTTTGAAAAACTGTTGTATCATATTCAGAAATATATACTTATTGTAAAAAATATCATATTTCGGAAAAAAAAGCATGATTTATATGAAAAAAATCAATTTAAAATTTTATGTTTCAAATTCCCACCAAAACGCTCCAAAGTGTCATGGCGTCGATTTTGACGTCACGTTAGATCACTTGTTTACTCTAACGCAGTGTTACCAACTCTCAAAAATATTTATCCCTAAGACAAAACCCCTTAAAATTGCCTCAATTATTTGAAAATTCCCCTAAAAATATAATTCATATTTTTTTTTATATAAATATAAAAAAAATATATAAAAGTAATATTTCTTAATTTTCTCTGTTTATAAATTATCTAATACGTTATAAATTATATCAATTTCTTCTGAAAAAGAACCCTAAAAATACCCCTAAACAAATAAAAACCCTAAAAAAATCCCATCCCACTCATTTACCCCCTAAATTTGGGGGGAAAACCCCTAAGTTGGGAACCATGCTCTAACGTGACGTCATTCGCTCTGATTGGCGTTCAGAATATCATGGCGGACTGTACTTAGTATTTTGTAGATTTATTTTTTAAAAATATTATTTAATTTCGCTTTAATTATACTCGTAATAATACCTTGTTATTTTTTAATATTTTATTTACGTTTCATTAGATGGTAGCATAATTTTTGTGTATTTTATTCAGTCATCAAGCCTATTAGAGAGATGATAAATTAAATAAATATATGGGGTGTAAAAATATTGCTTCCAAAAACAAAAAATTGCTGGAGGGGTACTGGTTACTGGTTATGAGCTATATTTTTTTTTTATAATTGTACAAAATTGCATTATACTATCAGAATTTTTGATGATTACAAATTAAATAGTGTTAAAATTTTATTTGCTATGTAAATAATCGCACCGGAACCAACAATTGATGTGTGTGCGATGATTTCAAGCGGCGAATATGACTTTTCAATCCTTAATAGCTTTTTTAAATTGAGTTTCTGGCTTATACTGTTAGTGAATTTATTTACTATTGAGGTTCAAGAATACATGGTTTCAGGCTTCGGAAGTGGTCTTTTACACCCGTTATAACGAGTCTAGATGTTTGTTGACATAATTGTCTCAAGTCACAACCAAAGTTTATCCACACTTTCTGTCAAAAATATGTCAAAATCTCACCATCAACTTGATAAATGGAGTGACTGTTGTTGAGGCTGGCGGCTCCATTCTCCTTGTTTTCAATCCTCAGATTTTCCTCAGTGGCCGACCGTTCACCAGCAGGCCTAGCCTGGTAGTGATGCTGCTGGATCAGAACTCCGGTTGGGCCTGATTGTGAGAAATATTTAAGATATTAACTATGATAATGAAAACGATAAAATATGAGCCTAATGTGATACTTTATTAGCGTAAGCCAAGAGTTTGTGACAAATTAATAGATCTGCAAAGTGATAAAAATGTTGACACGAAAAAATATGGAATCAATCATTTGACACAAAGTAAGTCATTTTAGGCATTACCATTACACCAGAAAGTAAACACATACAAGGTTTCTGAAATGACTACTTTTTCAAAAGAAATCTGTAAAAAACTTATTTGTGGTGTCAAAATCTCATAATTTCTAAGTCACCCAACTCACCTTTAGGAAAGATATGCGTCCACCGTCTCCTGTTACTAGTCAGTTTGACAGTGACATGTGACGGGTCGAAGGGGTTGATTAGGGCGCGGCCAGTCCTGGTGACAGGCTTGTGGGCGGAAATGGAGCTTCGCGGGGAGAGGCGGTTGTAGGAGATGGGGCCGTCCGGGGCGTCGGCGGCTTCTAGTTGCGAGTGCTTGTCTGGGGATAAATTTAAGTTTTTTAGGCCCAATTGCAGGGAACGTTTTATCCTCGGGTTAGCTTCGGGTTAGCTAACTCAGGTTTAAAAGGCGCCACCATCGATTGTAACTACTTCTTATTACAATCGATGGTGGCGCCATTTAAATCTGAGTTAGCTAACCCGAGGTTAAAACGTTCCCTGCAATTGGGCCTTAGCGATTTAATGTGAAATTAAAGACCTGAAAGAAAGATAGAAGATTTTCAATCCAGCTTTTGATGTATTCTTCGTTCTTACTAGTCTTGAAAGTACTGTACTTTAAGTAAAATATTAAGTTAGTCAGAGATTAGACTATTGCACATTTTATTTATTTGTATTTTTTTTTATCATAACAATGACTAGTGTCAACTTTTAACGTTTGGTTTACCATGTCAGACAATTTAATGTTCATATGGGCTTAACTACTTACTGCCATTAGTCAAAATATCGGCTAAACTGTGGTGTATATCAGGATCCGACATTTTCCTATGATGCAACGCAGAGCTAGGCGGACTTCTTCGACTCAAGCTTTCTAATCCAGCCACTGACGTCTTCTTCGTTCTAACCACTCTTTCAACACTAGCAAAATAATTATATTGAAAAGATTTGTACAAATTAACACTTTATCACACTAGTATAAGGTACAAAATTGCTTACCAAGTACTATGCGCAGGCGGCAACTGAAACACTTGAGCGTCATACGTATCGTAATCAAAAAGAGAATTGTGCATACAATCTTCATCCTTCACCAATTTCCCCTTTTTGTCATCTTCATACATTTTCCTCAACGGCTCTTGACTTTTCCGCGGCGGCAGTTTGATCCGCGGTATGAAATTCGAATACGCGACTTTTTTATTGGTCGAGTAAAACGACAAGTTGATCCAATGCGGCATAGAGTAGTCGTCAATTGAGTTTTTGTTGTCTTTGTTGTGGAATTTCAATAAAGGGACGGCGTGTAAAGGCTGTTCTCCGACACAGACCAAATCGCTTCCCACACCGTTGTCTATGATCCTCTGCTTTGTGACGTTTGTCAGTTCTCTGTCAACTTCAAAAACTCCGACCCCGGGAGTTATGACAACGCTCAGTTGTCCAGTTCTATCAAAGCATCGATCAAGGTAGTGTTTTTCAAATACTAAAAATCATACAATTGCATTTAAGAATTGACTATTTTTGTTTGACAGCTTTCAAAAAAACTTATTCCAATTGAGATAAATATGAAAAGAGGCATTGATTTTCTTAGTTTCTTTTAAATAAGTTCATGCTACAAATAAACTATTGGCCCCGATTCTGAAAACACTGTCTAAACTAAACTAAAACTATCGCTGTCGCTTGCTGTTCAATAGTATAAGACAGAGACAGGTAATAATTTTAGTCCTGTCAAACTAAAATGTACGTGCAATATGACACGGCGGAGGCAATTTTAGGCTAGTTCTCAGCGCATTTCGTTCAATTTTACAATGATGTGGACTAAATTTAGTGAGACCAATGTACCTGTCTTTTTCTAATACGAAGCATGAGAAAGAAACAGCGATATTTTTAATTTAGTTTTAGAGAGTGTTTTGAGAATCGGGGCCATTGTGACTAAAATAATAAATACAAATATTTTACCATTTAAACTCATATTGAGAACTTCTAGAAAATTCCCCTGTGCCGCAGTAGAGTTGATTGCCGTTGGGATTTCCATATTAGGTCTCTCGTGATATTGTAAAACTATTTTCTGATAATCTGTGAACAGTCTTCTCAGCTGAAGCAGAACATTTGACCAGTCTTCATACCTTTCATTTTGTACTGCAACCCTGTAAAAAAAAACGTTTTATATAATCATTAGTAAACATAGAATACTTGACTAAGTCAGTCCAAATAATGTGAAAGAAATTTATTTGTAAATGCATAAAATATATCGTAGTTGACAAATACAGAAAATACATATTAACATAAAATGATAGCCTTTTGATATATGCAATGTATATTTCAGTACTATGTAGTTTCAAACGCGGTTATAGTTTGACGTTTTGACAACTCCATGTCAAAAATCTGTCTATGTCAAAATATTGAAATTGGTAAGAACTTTTAAGTTTAAAAACCTCCATCAGTGTTTATTAAACGATAATTTACGCAAGCAGACACATTGGGTGCTTATTGCCGCGAAAAAATAAATGATTGTCATATGAAAACTCGTGAGTGATAAGTCAAATTTCTTCTATTGAAGATAGTAACATTGAATGCCTATAATAGCAGTATGGTACCTGTAAAAATCTTCATAGAACCTTCCCCTGTAATCCTTTTGTAGACATTCTTTCATGTGAAGAGGAAACTCTTCCAATGTTTTCGCTTTGTAGAAAGTCCTTGAAAACAGCACTATTGTTACTTCATGGTTGCTGCCATTTTTCTAAAACCAAATTTATTACAGTAAAACCTACAAATAATTTGGATTTTCAGTGAATAAACAACTTATTATATAAATACCTTCCACTTCGCAAATAAGTCTGCTAGAAAACCATTTACTGCCTTTTCAAAGTACAAGTCTCCGTGTATATCGAAATCCCACATTTCCGATGACATTTGAATGAACAGGTAAACCATAGAAGTGGAGGATCTGAACACAATTTTAGTATCTTCAGTGATAGCTCCACAAGCCACTCTGTCACCTTGGGACCACATCTCGTAGACTTGACATCTGACTGACCCACCGCAGTAATCAATTTTTTTGTTTAAATAAACACATGTCCCAACCTGTAACAGAAAATATTAAATTTACTTCTTACTAATATTTGAATGTTTGTTTTACGAGTTCCAAGCAAAAACTACTGAAGAGATTTGGATGAAACTTGATACCTACTGATTCAGTATCTACTCTTAAAAAATAACTTTAATGTTAATTAAACTAAAACTAAAATAAAATAGAAACTTACCAAATGATTCTTTAATCTCCACATTTCGGACCTGCCAAGATATTGATCTTTAAAAGTTAGCTCTAGAGAGTCTAACGCTATGTCTTGGAGTTTGACTATGTTTACATAAACATCTGAGAAAGTCCTCAGTTGGAATGTTGATGCTATGCTCTGCTCCACACTGATTGTGTCTAAAAATAACTAAACAGTTTAGTATAGAGAAATTTTGCTTTTACATCTAAGAGTATAAAGAGGTAAAAAATAGAATTACCTACAGTTGGTATATACCTATGGTTGGATATCCTACTAATTTTATAAACATGAAAGTTTGTGAGTATGTATGCATAGGTGTTTCTTACCCTTTCACGTAAAAACTACTGGACAGATTTGGATGAAACTTTACAGTAATATAGGTTAATACATCAAAATAACACATAGGGTACTTTTTACTGCGGGAAAACTTCTCATTCCCACGGGAAACAAACTTCCACGAGAACGGAGTCGCTGGCAGCCACTAGTAAAACATATAGAGTGATGAGCACAAACTTATCAACACAGTTGTTGGGATTGGGAAGAAAAAGATGCCAAATAAAAATTGTTCCATTAGAATTCTTTTTTTTTTCAGTTTAACTTATAAGATCAGATTTTTTATCATCCAGTTCCTTTAATAGTCCTTACAAGACTTTTCCATTTGCAGAAATAAGAAGACTCAGTTAGTTTGTGTGACAAGAATGGAGTATTATTAACATGAAAACAGCAGCCTTACCACAAGCTCTTATTAGACTTGTTTACATTTTTGGTACCATAATGTTCACTCACAAAATATTTGTAGAGTACAATCTCATGCTTCTTATTGTTGACCAGCCAAAAACAATATGCTTTTAATATTCACCTTAATGACACTGTACAAACCAAAGCAGCATTTCACAATCCATTAAGGTGTCATTTTTGAAACAGAAAGAACTCGTAATGATTATTTTAAAGGTTGTGGTAAGGTGCTTGATCATGAAAACAGAAGGTAAAGGAAGTTCTGGACAAAGTTATACTTAAATTTTACAATTAAATATGTGTTTAAACAAACCTCTGCCTCTCCCAGGTGCATCTGCCTTTGTAACTTGTAACAACAATCTTGGGTAGTCATTTTCTGGATGATATATCTCTACTATGTCCTTCTCTTTCAAGCCAGGATAGTCCTTTACATTTATTATTAAGTCCAATTCTGTGAGGTAAATGAATCAAGGATTTAATAAGCTAAATATTGTGAGAAAGTCTATAATACTGTGGGTGTGAAGCTGATAATAAAATAATGAATGTGATAGAACGCAATTACACTTTTTGTTACTAATAAGTCAATAGTTAGTTAAAGTCCTATATGTTCGGATTTGATAATTTATTTCTTAAACTTGCTAATTCTGAGATAAGTGTACAAAGTAATGAGTAAACTTTGTTTACTTACGACTAAAACTCGACTGGTGCACTATGAGTTTGAAAGCCTTCATTGTGTTGTTAAAAATGTACACTTTCCTTTGTGAGTATTGATTACATTTCGATTTTCAATTTAAGGTCTCATCTAGACTCACTTATCACAATTACGGGTTAAATTAATATTATAATGTTTGAGACTCGTATGAAAAGAAAGTTGCAAATTACATCAAAATAACAAAAAGAATAACTTAGGCTTGGGCAAAAAAATCGATATTTTTCAAGAAAAAAATCGATATAAAACAGCGATATTTTTTCCAACAATATATATCGATTATCGAGATTTATTTTCAGGAATCAAAATCGATATATTTTTTAAAGCTCTGCTGTCTGCTCATGCGTCACATCATGTATTTGACCAATCCGATTTCTTAAAATTACTAACTTACTAGGTTAGTGATATTTTCTTGGCACTATGTTCCTATTTTTTGAAAAATAAAACTGATGTCGATACTGCGTTATGTGTATTTGCTTTTAAGTTTCGAATATTTTGACCATTTTTAAAAATCACTTCTTTCGCAGAAACTATCGATATTTTTTGTAAATATTTATCGAAATATTTTAAATTTTTACCATATGCCCATCCCTAGAATAACTCACAGACTAAGAAGAGATACTGTGGAACAACTGTGGAATAGAATAACTTATGCTGCCGGAATAGGGTTGTCCAAAACGAACTAATATATCGAATTTTTATTAATTACATTAATATTTTAAGGCTCAATATATCCATCCAGTAGATTGATACATTTTGTATTATCTTCGCGAGTTTTGTGTAAGTGAATTCCTAATTATGTCAATTTCGTAAATTTTGATCAATAGGTATATATTTTTTTCCTGAAATTAAACCTCGATATTTAATATCGAGTCATCAATGTATCCATATTTTATTTTATTTCTGACGCCTCTAGGGGTGGAATGCAAAACGTTAATAAAATAAAATAGTGGAAAGTTTTACTAGTTCAAAAGTAAAGAAAGTGTTCAGTTAATAATAGCATTGAAAGATTAATAGCAAGAACAGACTGTTTAATTAGGACTGTTTGCACACAAATAGCTGACAACAAATTTTGCGTGAACTATTAATTAAAACATAGCAATATAATCGATAAAAAAAGGACCATTTTTATATTTCATCACTGAAAAGCGTAAATCTAAGTTGGACGTAAACCAGCTTACTATGCCTTACATAAAAGGTGTTGTGTTGTGTTACTGAAAAAGTTGTAGGCATTCTGAAGCGACCAATTCAATAAAAAACCAGCAAGATTAGCCACCATAATTCGTCCAGTAAAATGCAACATCCCTGTAAGAAATATGACAACTCTTACAAAGGAACTTTCGCTAATGTTCTGGAAAACCGTCGCTCGTTACGCAGAATCTGCAGTCTATGAACCAAGGAAGGATAAGCCCAACCATTATTTAAGACTAGTTTTCCGCCCACGGCTTCGCCCGCGTGGAATTCGGTTTTATCGCACGAACTTTCATACTAACTTTCATCCCCTATTTCAACCCCTCCCACCCGATAAAAAGTATCCTATGTTGTCCTTTTTCAAGTTCAGTTCTATCTTTATACCAAATTTCATCAAAATCGGTTCAGTGGTTTAGGCGTGAAAGCGTATCAGACAGACAGACAGACAGAGTTACTTTCACATTTATAATATTATATAGTAGGGATAGTAGAGATTTGATGCCGTTAAAATTCAAAAAAAAGATTAACATTTAATTCCTAGGATAATAAGAGAAATGATTGAAATAAATAAAAAGCACCTTAACTTCTTGTATACCCGGGAAGTTATGCGAAAAAAATGCAAAACAGATGGTGCTAAAGTTTGAAATTGTTTATATATATTTTATGTAGACGTCAACAAACTCGTTGTAACCGTCGCCATGGTATTTTTAAAAATGACGATACGTCGTAAAATTAAAATAAAATAAAGAAACGCGTAATAAACCACGTGGTGTTTTTAATGCAAGTATGCACAAGTCGGCTGAAAAATTTCATTGGCTAGGGATGAGTTTTAATTTGTGACTGTTTTCGCATAATTCTACTTACATTCTTTTAAGGCGAATATTCGAATTGAGATGAGTTTTGCGCCTTGTGCACCATTCAGAACAAAAATCATTTCAGTCAGTCTATTACGTAGTTTATACTCCTTGGTTCAGTCAACTTCAGTCTATCAATCAATCTCTGTCCTGTCAGTCAGTTGAGTTATTTATTTATAGTAAGTTGAGTGGTGTTGAGTTAATTGGACACATTTTGAATTTCATTTAAGTTTTAGTTTTCTTTTTCATTCGTAACTTTTGCACTTTTAACAGTTATAAAATGGAACTATCACAATACAAATATTTAATAGGTAACATAGCAGTTATTGTAACAGCGTTACAATTTTTATCCGGCATGTAAGCTTTGAATGTTTATTTTTTTATACCCGTTGTTATGTGAGTAATTAATGACTAAACTATGCTAAATAAACTATTTCTTTTGCAGAATGATATGTCGGAAATACATATCAACCAAATCGACTGGGGAAACATCACCACTTTTCTTTTTATTTGGTCTCGTATCGTAAGTTTCTTTGACATAAACATTAATTCAAACAATTAATTCTTGATATAGGATTTGTTATGATATTGTTGTATTTAATTCCAGGTGCATATTTTGGCTACGATATGGCATCTTAATTCATGATAGAAACATAATTTTGATTAATGCATTTGGTTTTATCTTGTTCACAACTTACTGTGCAATATTTCTTTTATGCACCATAAAGAAAATGTATACATTTAAAACATATGCTATATTTTTGGTGATATTCCTAGCCACATACCTAAACATAATGGCTGATTATGATGAAAATGAAAGAATTAACAGACTTGGTAAGAATAATATTCTAAGAATTTGTTAAAATTATTTACTTCTTTGGTAACTTTTAATGAGATTTATCTGTTGCAGGATTTGTAGCATGTATTGTGACTGTGTTAACAATAGCAGCACCTCTTAGCAAACTTGTACATGTAATTAAAGTTCAGAGTACAGAAGTACTTCCGTTTCCTACAATCATCATGTCATTCCTTTTATCAACAGCTTGGTTCCTGTATGGAATTATACAAGAAGACACTTTTTTAATTGTGAGTTTCAAAAGTCCCAAACTGTTATAGGCTTGTATATACACCATAGGTGACTTTTGACATGTAAAACATTAAATATGTAAAGGGCTTATTCCGATTTTGTAAACTTTTTGTTCATGCCAAAAATAAAGCAAGCCTACACTGTAGCGATCATAAGAAATAATATTATTATTATTTTATTAAAATATGACATTAAGTTGTAATTATATTTTATTTTTTTCAGGTGCCAAATTTTATTGGTGGCTTGCTCTCTACATTTCAACTTCTATTATTTTTAATTTATCCAGATACACCCACTGGGCCATCTCAAGTAAAAGGCTCTGTTGCGTGAGTTAAGACTGATATTATTATAAGTAGGTAATTATTAACCTTTTTGTGTGCATTTAAATGAAACTTGTTAGAGTATTCACTATTATTGTTTTAAAGTGTCCTGATTCCGAAAACAGTCTCTAAACTAAACTAAAACTATCGCTGTCACCCTCTCATCAATGGAATAAGACAGAGACAGGTAATTATTTTAGTCCTGTCAAACTAAAATGTGTGTGCATTATGACACAGCAAAGACAATTTTAGACTAGTCCGCAGGGCATTTCGTTCAATTTTACAGTAATGTGGACAAAATTTGATGAATGAAACCAATTTACCTGTCTTTTTCTAATACAAAGCATGAGAAAGTGACCGCAATATTTTTAATTTAGTTTAAGAGAGTGCTTCGGAATCGGGGCCAGTGCATGTGTTATATAGTATTACCAAGGTAGATACTACTAATAGTAGGGGAGCCCAAGAGGGGATTTCTGAATTTACTCAAGCGCGGCAGATTAACATACTGGGGGATACCTTGTACCCTGTTAAGCACTTCCACCAAACATGAGCCTTGTAAGTGGCCGGACGATTAATTCAATAATTTAAAACAATTCAGTTCAATTTTATTGTGAGATTAGGTAAATCCCTGCAGATTATTGTATAAGAGCGTTGTTTAAGGTCTACTAATCATCCCCTTAAAAATCGCACGTGCTCTATTAAAAGTTTTTTTTTTTCATTTTAAACCCTTACGTACGCCCATTTCCATAATGGAAACCATCAGATTAACAAACGTACATGTTTTAAAAATACGTAGGACATGGATGATATCAATATCTGACACGCCCGAGTATGTCCATGCAAAAAATTTGATTTTTAAATTTTTGGAAATCTATATCCGTTTCCCCCACCGATAAAATGGTATATGTTATACAGGGTGTTTGGAGGTTGAGTAGCCAAATGAAAATGGTGGATAGGTGAGGTTATTAGCTATTTACTTCCACCTATTAAATTTCATTTTGGTTCAAGTTTTAGAATTTATTCGATTTTTAAGATTTTCTTAAAAAAATCCCCGATTTTGTCATTAAAAGTCCAATATAATTTTTATTTACTGTCGGAACCAAACGAAAATAGTTTTAATTTAAAGCCTAATACTGTTTTATTCAGATGAAATCATAAATTAACACAAATCATCTCATATAAAGTTACAGTGGGTTCATAAACTTCGCGGAACCAGTGGGAAAAAAATGTTCAGTCAACTTTGCTACGAAAAAAAATTAAAAAATATGAGAGTTTGAAAATTTCATTCGCTTTTAAAAACTTCTACATTTAATACACTTTATAATGATATGCTACATGTAACATAAATAATTAGAAATCTCAACAGAAATAGTAAGTTAGTCCTCAAAGACGCCTGGTAAGGAAGGTTAAACTACGTATGTAGTTAAAATCTTCGGTCTCATTCTAACAAAGCTATGCCTATTGGGTTATCTATTTTGTCACTAGGCAACACTTATCTTGTTTGCAACCTCATGTATAAAAAAATGTTTTTATTTTCTGACTGAAGATTGTTGTTGGGCCATATGAAAACTTTATAGCTTCACCGAACTATGCGACCACTAAGGCCACCTAGTTGGATGCAGACCTCAGTTCAGGGCGTCTCGATCATTTCCACTACACTGTTTCCCTTAGGGGCCTCTCTCTGAGAAGACCCAGCAAGAAACTCAACGGGGGTCGGATCTGATAGTCGAGGAAACCGGATGTTGAATGCCGCACCTGCCGGTTGGAGCGGTGTATTTATAGGGAAGATTTAAAGCTGTTACCACTATCGTGTCCACCGGGCCGGCGCGGCAGCGGGCACGGGCTGGAGGAAGCAGATTGTTTCTTACGGTAATCTTTTGACGTTTGACGTTCGTTTGACGATTGTGATTGGTCGCCTCTTGCGAGGGTCGCAAAGAGCGGATGGTTGGGGTGGAGTAAAAGAAACTCCTAGATTCAGTCTCCGTGAACCGGTTCTACATGACTTGCAGCTGGTGAAATGATATTTGCTTGCATGCGAAAAGACCACGCTACCGTTGACTAGACAGACGAAAGTCAGATAGATAATACCTTATTTTCAAGTGACATCTTTCACCAGCAAATTAAAAAAAACAACAAAAACCTGTAAAATGAGATTTTCAAGCAACATTTAACTCCGACTGTAGAAAAGTGTAGGTCACCGAGAATCTGCGCTAAGCGGAGTTAAACATGTAAAATAGTAGAATCCTCTTCTATTCGAGGCAAGAAAAGTGAAGAGGGAGTCGAATGAGATAACACAATAGGCATAGTTTTGTAAGAATGAGACAAAAGTTTTTAACTACATACGTAGTTTAACGGGTTTGTACCTTCCTTACCAGGCGTCTTTGAGGATTAACTTACTATTTCTGTTGAGATTTCTAATTATTTATGTTACATGTGGCATATCATTATAATGTGTATTAAATGTAGAAGTTTTTAAAAGCAAATGAAATCTTGAAACTCTCATATTTTTTTATTTTTTTTCATAGCAAAGTTGTCTGAACATTTTTTTCCCACTGGTTCCGCGAAGTTTATGAACCCACTGTAACTTTATTTGAGATGATTTGTATTAATTTATGATTTCATCTGAATAAAACAGTATTAGGCTTTAAATTAAAACTATTTTCGTTTGGTTCCGACAGTAAATAAAAATTATATTGGACTTTTAATGACAAAATCGGGGATTTTCTTAAGAAAATCTTAAAAATCGAATAAATTCTAAAACTTGAACCAAAATGCAATTTAATAAGTGGAAGTAAATAGCTAATAGCCTCATCTATCCACCATTTTCATTTGGCTACTCAACCTCCAAACACCCTGTATAACATTTTTTTCTTTTTGTCATCTAAGTTTTGCAACCCAATAGGTATCTTTCACGCTCGAGTAAATCCAGATTTAGCATCGTGGGCTCCCCTACTATAAACAGTACCCATTTATTTATGTATTTAATAGATATGAATTGTAGTTCAAAGACAATGTATTATTAGTACAACTGTGCTATTGTCATTTTTTATTTATTCAACTTGTAATAAATATTTTATCTTTACCCATTTATCTGTACCTTTGTGATAAGTTGCCATTAAAAATGGATAGATAATAATTTGTATGTATTAGTATTAAATGAATATACAGGGTGTAATAAAATTACATTGAATTCAACTGTTTATTTTAGTGATGAACCTAATGAAGCGCAACCTTTGAAAGCGGTTAATAGCGAAGTAGATTGAAGAACGTAATTTATATTTTAAAAGTGTAAGGCCAAAATGATATTTTAGTAGGATAGAAATGATTTGATTTGTATTGTAGTCTTGTAGATAGTTAGGAGGTATTCTCATATGTTTTTAATAGTAAATGTTGGAGCAAAACCGGTGCAGGTGTCACCGTCGACGTAGCTGTTTTCGCAGACACGTTACTCTATAAAACTTGAAAGTTTAGAACAAGAATCTTATTTGGAGTCCGGCTAGTAAGTGTATTTAGTTACTGGTGGCCGCCCGCGACTCCGTTGGCGTGGAAGTCGGTTTCCCGTGGGAATGAGAATTTTTTCGCGGTAAAAAGTACCCTATATGTTATTCTGATGTATAACCTATATTACTGTAAAGTTTCTTCAAAATCCATGCAGTAGTTAGTGAAAGAGTAACAAACATCCATACATCCATACTCACAAACTTTCACGTTTATAATATTAGTAGGATAATTTGCTGCGCGGATATAAAAATGCATTAATCGCGTTGCCTCTATTTACTTCTCGCTCTCACACTATCGCCGTCTATACCTACAGGTACAGACTGCATAAATAATAAATAAACTTGTGTCCTGGGGTTTTCCAGCCGAATCCAAAACCGAACCTTCGGCCTTTTCCTCAATTTTTCCGTAAGCTAAACTGATTAAAAAAACAATTTTTACTGATATCCAATACTTTTATGCATATACACGCAGTGAGTAAATAAAATAAAAAGACAATCTCTATAGTGCGTAAGAAATATTTTTTCAGTTAAAGTCCTAGAATATGTTATTATTTTATTAAAAATAGCCTTCAGAGTCCACAGTTGAGCAAAAGCCTCTTCTTCCTTCCGTTCTCCTTGGTTTATGGTTAAAATAAACCAATCTTGTTGAAGACATCAAGGTCATCTTGCCTACGACTTCGAGTTCTGTGCCTAGTTTGTTACGCGTTTAACCCACTGGCTGCATTCAACAAACGTGACCAGCCCAGTTGAGTGTCCGTTTTTAGAGCTTTGTACGCTATACTCAGTGATTCAGTGTTGCGGATCCATAATTAAGACTAGTATGCTGTGCTGCCTTCCATTGCCCTTTGACAAGTCGTCGAGACCTTTAATGTTCTGTCAAAGAAAAAGTCTGGTCCATGACTCATGGACCATGAGTGCATTATACGTACCCTTTCTTAAAGTTCATACTTAAGCGACCAATGGCTGCTTCACCTAGTCTGAAGTTTAAAGAAAAGAAACTTATTATAATTTATATTTTTTAATAGTATATATGGCCATTATTTCAAATGAGGTGAAATAGTTTGGTTATGTATGGAGGAAGGTTAGTTATTACTGGGATTATGGGAATTGATGGATTTTACAATGTGTTTAATCAATGAAATAAATATGACAAAATAAAATTACTTACTGTCTCAAGTTTTGACCATTTCTTATTATCTTCAACATGCGTGCTTCAAAAACAAATGTTAAATAATATTTAATCTTACCACCAGAAGTGTTTAAAAATACCATTGCTACCTATATGGTTTTGCTAAATAATTTTAGGTTCTTTAATAACATAGTACCTATGCTGTCGGTACTGCCTCCAGTAGACGCCATGTCTTATGAATACCCTGTACTTGATAGTATAGTGAGGTTATTTCTTCCAAGGTAGATTGTAGTTTTTTTAAAAGAAATTAATGTTCTTTTCATTTTCTTGCAGAAATACACAGGATTTCACAGAATTTATGACATTCAACAAACGTACTTCTATCTAAATAGACTTGTACTTAATAAATAAATAACAATTATTTTACAGTTTGTAAAATACATAAATATTGGATTATTATTCTGTAAAATAGGTAATAACATTTATTTATGGCATGAAAATAGCATTAAGGAAAGTAGGTATATTTAGGTAGGTATAAACGTGTTAGACTTGGTTTTTTTAATTATCGTTTTAATCGAATTTATTTGATAGGTTGGTTCTTTACTGCCGGTTTATGTGAAATGATAAAAGGAAATATTTCTCAATTATTTTTAATAAATATCACATTCACACACACACATAATTTAGGTATATTACAAAAATACAAATAAATAAAGTAAACTTGACTCAGTAAAGGACGTAATAATCACAATTAAAATATCATGAGAACAACTTGTTCTGTAATAGCAGTTTTACGTTAAATAAAATAAATAATTTAACTTAACTCACGTAATTCATATGAAACCGACCATTTGTTTTGCCATTTTTTCAACAGTCGATGGCTATTAGCCACTTTTTCAGTTTCATAGGGCTAGGCTAGGCGACTAGCGTTAAAGGTTCTCCCCTCCGATAGACGAAGTTACGGCCTATATATAGTAAGCAAGCAATACTAAAAAGTACGCAACGTTTAGGAAAATCTCAAAAAGTTTAAGGAAATCTTATCAGCGCCTCTAGCGGCAAGCAAACAAGTTTACGATTTATTTTGACCGTTACAATTTAATAAAAGTTTGTTGCAATATAATATCGTCCTAATACAAATGCCAAGTCAACTTGAACACACGTCGCTCTATCTTAACTAATTGACAAAATTTAGATATTATAATCATAATAATAACTTATTTTTATTTATGTAAACTATTTAAATTTAAGAATTACCAGCGACATAGAAATTATTTACAAGAATATAGGTACTTACTTAAGTTGTTAAGTTAAATCTAACAGACTATTGCGTATTTAAATAATGAATAAATATGGGTGATTAGATAAAAAAAATGCAAAAGAGTATAAATCAGTCTTCCTGTTTGCTTAGGCTATGAACAATTAAGCCAAGCTTATTATTATGCTTAAATTAAATGCTCATAATTAAGATGTATGTTTGAATATTGAGTTCTAATATACCTACGCAACTGTATTATGTTATTTTAAAACTGTTTTTAAAAATACTTCCTTAGGTAGGTATTCGTATGAAAATGTAGCAGTGCTGAATATATTAAACACAGCTTTTGTTCTTAGCTATCAATATTTTGATTTAAAGCAAAATTAAAATCATAACGCCTCTCAAATATCGTCAATCTTGTATAAATTTTAAAACATTATCGGTGTGTACATTATTGTAATAATTCTGTACCTATATTCGTTCGGAGGTATAAGATTGCGGAATGTTCACTAGAGATGCTTTTGTTTGCTTCAAGTCGACTTGGGTGGTGGTGGACATCCTGTAATTAAATGAGAAATGAATTAAACTGGAAGAGTAACAAAAACAGATTGAGATAACGAATAAAAACATTATGAACTTAGCGTAGGTAATTTAGAACCGACACTTTACGACTACGACTTTAAAAACATATTACGTAATTAAAATTTTACGAATATATTTAATAAAATTAAAATTAAAATTTAAAAGGATATTATATTATTGTCTAACCGAAGCATTAATATTTAAGTAATTACAATGGATAATGAACGATGCTACTTGTCTCGGAAAGTCTTGCCTACTTCTTCTCTGACTGCGCCTGTGCTTTTGACATAGCAATGGCGCATAGAAACCTGCGGGGCTATTGCGTAAGCCAATGGTAATGGAATGTCATTTTTTCAAAAATTCTGGATAACGTTTAAATTGATGAAAAATAAAGTTTTTTTTGGATTAATAGTTATCAATGTCGCCATCTATTAAGCCTCAAACTCTGATGATTTTCATTAATTGTAACCCTTTCCGGAATTGTTAAAATATGACATTCGATTACCATTGGCTTACGCAATAGCCCCGCTTGGCGTTACATAGCAAGTATGGCTCACCTACTCCGCCCGCCATGACTTATATTGACATCAACAAGGCCTTGTAGCGATCACCACTTGTTTTGTAAAAGGCGGTGACTTCACTCAGCGGACAGAAGTGTTACGTAGGTAGGTACTCACGACAGACGCTGCAGGCGATCTCGTCGCTGTTGTCCCCGCAGCCGTCGCGGCCGGAGCACGCCACCGCGGTGCTGCGACACCGGCCGTTGCCGCACCGCAGCGGACAGAAGTGTTACGTAGGTAGGTACTCACGACAGACGCTGCAGGCGATCTCGTCGCTGTTGTCCCCGCAGCCGTCGCGGCCGGAGCACGCCACCGCGGTGCTGCGACACCGGCCGTTGCCGCACCGCAGCGGACAGAAGTGTTACGTAGGTAGGTACTCACGACAGACGCTGCAGGCGATCTCGTCGCTGTTGTCCCCGCAGCCGTCGCGGCCGGAGCACGCCACCGCGGTGCTGCGACACCGGCCGTTGCCGCACCGCAGCGGACAGAAGTGTTACGTAGGTAGGTACTCACGACAGACGCTGCAGGCGATCTCGTCGCTGTTGTCCCCGCAGCCGTCGCGGCCGGAGCACGCCACCGCGGTGCTGCGACACCGGCCGTTGCCGCACCGCAGCGGACAGAAGTGTTACGTAGGTAGGTACTCACGACAGACGCTGCAGGCGATCTCGTCGCTGTTGTCCCCGCAGCCGTCGCGGCCGGAGCACGCCACCGCGGTGCTGCGACACCGGCCGTTGCCGCACCGCAGCGGACAGAAGTGTTACGTAGGTAGGTACTCACGACAGACGCTGCAGGCGATCTCGTCGCTGTTGTCCCCGCAGCCGTCGCGGCCGGAGCACGCCACCGCGGTGCTGCGACACCGGCCGTTGCCGCACCGCAGCGGACAGAAGTGTTACGTAGGTAGGTACTCACGACAGACGCTGCAGGCGATCTCGTCGCTGTTGTCCCCGCAGCCGTCGCGGCCGGAGCACGCCACCGCGGTGCTGCGACACCGGCCGTTGCCGCACCGCAGCGGACAGAAGTGTTACGTAGGTAGGTACTCACGACAGACGCTGCAGGCGATCTCGTCGCTGTTGTCCCCGCAGCCGTCGCGGCCGGAGCACGCCACCGCGGTGCTGCGACACCGGCCGTTGCCGCACCGCAGCGGACAGAAGTGTTACGTAGGTAGGTACTCACGACAGACGCTGCAGGCGATCTCGTCGCTGTTGTCCCCGCAGCCGTCGCGGCCGGAGCACGCCACCGCGGTGCTGCGACACCGGCCGTTGCCGCACCGCAGCGGACAGAAGTGTTACGTAGGTAGGTACTCACGACAGACGCTGCAGGCGATCTCGTCGCTGTTGTCCCCGCAGCCGTCGCGGCCGGAGCACGCCACCGCGGTGCTGCGACACCGGCCGTTGCCGCACCGCAGCGGACAGAAGTGTTACGTAGGTAGGTACTCACGACAGACGCTGCAGGCGATCTCGTCGCTGTTGTCCCCGCAGCCGTCGCGGCCGGAGCACGCCACCGCGGTGCTGCGACACCGGCCGTTGCCGCACCGCAGCGGACAGAAGTGTTACGTAGGTAGGTACTCACGACAGACGCTGCAGGCGATCTCGTCGCTGTTGTCCCCGCAGCCGTCGCGGCCGGAGCACGCCACCGCGGTGCTGCGACACCGGCCGTTGCCGCACCGCAGCGGACAGAAGTGTTACGTAGGTAGGTACTCACGACAGACGCTGCAGGCGATCTCGTCGCTGTTGTCCCCGCAGCCGTCGCGGCCGGAGCACGCCACCGCGGTGCTGCGACACCGGCCGTTGCCGCACCGCAGCGGACAGAAGTGTTACGTAGGTAGGTACTCACGACAGACGCTGCAGGCGATCTCGTCGCTGTTGTCCCCGCAGCCGTCGCGGCCGGAGCACGCCACTGCGGTGCTGCGACACCGGCCGTTGCCGCACCGCAGCGGACAGAAGTGTTACGTAGGTAGGTACTCACGACAGACGCTGCAGGCGATCTCGTCGCTGTTGTCCCCGCAGCCGTCGCGGCCGGAGCACGCCACCGCGGTGCTGCGACACCGGCCGTTGCCGCACCGCAGCGGACAGAAGTGTTACGTAGGTAGGTACTCACGACAGACGCTGCAGGCGATCTCGTCGCTGTTGTCCCCGCAGCCGTCGCGGCCGGAGCACGCCACCGCGGTGCTGCGACACCGGCCGTTGCCGCACCGCAGCGGACAGAAGTGTTACGTAGGTAGGTACTCACGACAGACGCTGCAGGCGATCTCGTCGCTGTTGTCCCCGCAGCCGTCGCGGCCGGAGCACGCCACCGCGGTGCTGCGACACCGGCCGTTGCCGCACCGCAGCGGACAGAAGTGTTACGTAGGTAGGTACTCACGACAGACGCTGCAGGCGATCTCGTCGCTGTTGTCCCCGCAGCCGTCGCGGCCGGAGCACGCCACCGCGGTGCTGCGACACCGGCCGTTGCCGCACCGCAGCGGACAGAAGTGTTACGTAGGTAGGTACTCACGACACGCTGCAGGCGATCTCGTCGCTGTTGTCCCCGCAGCCGTCGCGGCCGGAGCACGCCACCGCGGTGCTGCGACACCGGCCGTTGCCGCACCGCAGCGGACAGAAGTGTTACGTAGGTAGGTACTCACGACAGACGCTGCAGGCGATCTCGTCGCTGTTGTCCCCGCAGCCGTCGCGGCCGGAGCACGCCACCGCGGTGCTGCGACACCGGCCGTTGCCGCACCGCAGCGGACAGAAGTGTTACGTAGGTAGGTACTCACGACAGACGCTGCAGGCGATCTCGTCGCTGTTGTCCCCGCAGCCGTCGCGGCCGGAGCACGCCACCGCGGTGCTGCGACACCGGCCGTTGCCGCACCGCAGCGGACAGAAGTCGGCCGCGCGCCATCTGATACAGGGAAATCAAGGCTATGATTGATTATGATTACACACCGAGTTAAATAACCGAGTTAAATAATTTCGTACACGCTTTAGTGGGCCTATTGCGAGTTTCTTATGATTTCGCAATAATATGTATGAAAAATTTTAAGCACCCCCTAGTAGCAGACCGAGAAACGTTAACAGGAACGCATCCTTCAAAATGCGTTTCTTCCGCCAAAAAAAACTATCTAGGCTGTTACAGTTCATGCCCTTTGTTGTTTGTTGTTAAGGATAATAGGACCTGTGACAGCATAAATTTAATAGTACATACTAGTTGTAAATCACCTCGCTTATTATTGTGCAATTCACGATTACTTCGGGACCCGTATAAGACCCGAACAAATACCGAGTGTAATATTAAATTATAAGTTGTGAACAGAGAAATCTGTCTTCCATTAATTTCAGTTCCCAATTACATCGTTGAAATAGTATCTATTGGTTACCCTCTGAAAACTTTAACAGGTTTAAGAGTTACTTAAAAAAAAGTAACGATTCTTGGACTTGGAACTAATAATTTCTTTCAAGTAAATACTTATTTACTAACTAGTTTCTTAAAAACCCTCGATAAGTTTACTTTTGATTACCATTTTCTTACTTACTATTAACTAATACGTATCAAGGAAAGTAGGTTTTAAGTGTCACTCGTTCTACTCTTTTACTTGAGATTGCTATGGCACATTAAAATGCCTACATAATTTCATACTTCTACAATTAAACTTTGTGACATACCGTTATAAAATTTGGGCCACACGTGTTTTGCCTTCTTTGTATACATATTGCACATTTCATACTTTATTTGTAGGGACAGTTGTACGTAAATCTAAATACGAGACGCATGAACTTGTTGCTATTGTTTAGTGTGTGAAGAGGTCGGTCAATATTATGATTAGCCTATGAGTGAGTTTGTGAACTGTCCCTGTTTGTCGTCGCTATGAAAAGAGTAGGTAACACCTAAGAGTTGTAAGATTAAAATGGGTTTGCCTTGTTTTTATTGTGGGAACTTTTATGTGGATACTGAATAAATAAACGCAATGTAATAAACGAGGCAAGTTTACATATTGCCAGCGTAAGAGGCTGTAGGCCACAAAAGTTATCATAAGCGGTGTACAGAAGTTTCGAAGACCAATAAAGGGCTTTGGTAACCTGAAATTTTATATTTTTGTTTTTTTTTGCTTTTGATCTACATGTTCCTGTAATTTTCATAACAACAGCATTCTGCCATCGTTACTTCAGACACAGGTAGAGATAGTAATAGTAACAGATTTAACAAGGTGTCAAGGCATACTCATCACACGAATATAAGTAGATTATTGAGATTGGTCGTTACTGTACTGTCCCGTCCTTTATTTATCATCAAAGATGACTTACCTGGACTGTTCATTACAAAGATGCGGTGGTTCATCAGAGCCGTCCTTGCAGGAGATGATCGCGTTGCAGAACTCGTACTCGGGCAGGCACTCGCCGGAGCCGCAGCGGAATGTGTGGCGCGGACAACTGGAGATAGAAGATGAAGTGTGAATAACGACGTTAAAGTTAGTGGAAATAATAAAGGATGGGAGTGTTCATTTCTGAGACTGTATTCTATGGGCTGCTGATTTTATATAATGTAAAAAGCTTTTATTATTTATGGATGTAATTAAACCAACCGTGTCGCACACATTGTCTTTCGAAAATAATTATTTGCGGGTTTGGGTTTTCGTCTGTTTTTGGAATACATCTTTGCCTAATGGTATTTTGAAGGCACTGTGCGATGTCGTCTAAACAGACATCTACTGCTTACTCGGCCATCACTTGACATCTATCGATACTCTTGTTTCAACCCACGTCTTAAAGTTTCTCTAGCCCAATACTCGAGGATATGGAGTTCTATCGCAACATTGCTGCTGCACTTTTTACGATTAACTCTGCTATAGCTTCAAAGATTCCTATAGTCATGTGTTCCACTCATTTTCGCCCCTTGGTAACGTTGCAGTTCCTCTCTACCTATCGGGACTGCGAACTCTCCTGCTTTTTCTATTGCTGTAAAGATTCCTACAACGTCCGGAGATCCGTCCAACTCACCCTCTCTCTTTTTGGTAGCGCGGCAGTTCCTCGTCCTCTACTCCAGGATCCTCTGGAGTGTTATCGCACTAAAGAAGACATTTATCTCCGCTATCGTTACAAGTATTTCAATTCCTCACCCTCTCTTCTTGGTGGCGCGGCAGTTCCTCTCGTCCTCGCCGCCGGGGCACTGCGGGGTGCCGTCGCAGCGCGCCGCCCGCGACACGCAGCGCGAGCCGGCGCCGCCGCAGCGGAACGCGTGCATCGGGCAGCGCTCGCCGGTGCCGTCTGGAACATGTTACTATGTGATGAGGGAGTTGCAACGTTGGCTGGTCAGTTTATTTAGGATAGGTCTCGTTAGGTGAGCATAGGGCTTCTTGATGAATTAGGGGGATCAAGAGCCAAATGATGGATGAATCACTCAAGGATACTCTCTGAAGTGCGTGATAAATATGTTCATTGTAAATAACGAATAATAAGTATACGTATTTATGAGCAATACGTAAACCATATGTTAACAAAATCTTCCCGGTAACCTACCTATTTTTATGCGTAAGTTATTGGATTGAAATATACTGATTGCTTTTGTTAGAAACCTTAGAACCAGGTAAGTAAGAACAATATTACCCACATTAAAAATGGTTTACCAAAAGCCACAAGATCAAGCCTAGATGAAGTTAGTCACGTTTCATACAATAGAAAAGTATGTGCATGGAAAGGAGCGGTGCAGAGATAGTTACCTTTACCAGTACCTTCGCACGTCTCGTCCGAACCATCAGGACAGTCTTTACGACCATCGCAAACGAAGTACCAACTTATACATGTTCCTGTTGACCGACACTGAAATAAGAAAAAAATATAAACGCCCATCACAATATCCAATTTTAATCACATTGATAAGCAGTATTCAGAAACCGAACTTTACCTGGAAGGTTCCGGGTAAGCATCCTCTATTTCTAACGGAGCACGCAGATGTGGAGTTGGTACGATACGCGCAGTCGCATCGCCGGTTGAAGCATTTGCTGAACTCGTCAGTCTGTTGGCACTGAGCGTCTGTAGTGCAAGACATCCCGAGAGACACAGGACCCAAGTTTAGTGTTGCCACCTCTTCAGATTTTACTCGCTGTTTTTCTGTTATTTTAAAAAAACTTTATTTTTTGTTCATTATTTTTGAAGAACAATAATAGTAATAAAATATATAAAATAAAATTACCTTTCAGTGAAGATTTCTTATGACTTTTGTGAGATTTGCTGCCCGTACCTTCTTTTAACGAGTTTTTCTTAACTGACTTCTTCTCATCTATAGAGGGTTGTGTGACTACTCTGTAAACGGGTTGATCATTGGCGTGAAGACTTGCCGTTAGTTCATCATCGATTGTATCGTTGGGTCCTTCGCCATCTTTTCTGTTTGAAACAGCCAATGTGGGCTGTCTCTTGTTCATTTCAGTTGAGGGTACTTTATTGACTGCCTGCATAAGTGGACTGTCGTCATTTATGCTTCCACTGTTTGCATCGACTAATGTATTGGCTGATCCGAACAGATGTTCTGATCCGGGGTTTAGATTTACTTGAGGTTTTTGTAAATCATGTGGAATAGAAGATGGTGGTATACTGTTATCGGATTCTATAACAACAGCATCCTGTTCTGCTACGACTGCTTCAGTCGCTGGGATAAAAGGTTTTTTGGCGAAACAACGATCTCCTGTTAGTTTAGAAAGTGAATTGCATGCGCATCTTCCAAATAAGTTCGGTATTACAAAGTCACAGTAACTGGAACGATCCCATAGTCGGCAGTGTTCGTTGCTGTAGCAAACGCTGCCAGGTTTAGCAGCTGAAAAATAAAAGAAAAAATATATAAAAGGAAAGTTTCTATGGTTGATGGTAGTACTTGAAGTGAGACTGCTATTCAATTGGTTAAATAAACCCTAACTACTTGAAGAGCTGAAACCGGCCGCCACTTTTCTTCGCACTGACCATGGTTCAGTACAGTTTGATGGCCTAACCAGGTGGTTACGCTTTAGTGGCATCCTTATTCGTATTAGTACCAATTGCCATTTCCTGGTGATAATGAAACGCCAATTATGTACCTATTCGTTATATTCTAATGGTATCAATATCCATCTACGCTTAGAGAGTAATCGCGTTGCATCTTGCTCACCTACTGACCAGGCTAAATATAATACACCGTTCACATGCTCGTTACCTTAATTATGTAAAGTTGGGAATAAGAAAAAACTAGCAGTGAATGGCAATAAAATGTGAACAACGTTTAAATACGTATTGGGCACGTCGTAATAATTATGGTAAATATGTATTGTAATGGTGCTGGTGAGCCACACGCAATGGTGTTCTTGAAAGTTGAAGATGTAATTGAAGTATCTACCTTTAGCATACTCGTGGTCGATGAAGATTTTTGAACAGGTTGTGGAAAGTTGCCTAGGTACAAGTTCTTGTGAGTTTTTTTTATCTAAGTAATTAATGATCGTATCTGAAGGCACTTCTGCTGCGTCTAATGAATGCCTAGGTATTGTTTTACATTTTCTCCCTAAACTAGGTCCTCTAGATGATTATCTAATACTTGTCTATAGAATGCAGTGCATTCAGTAGCAATGTCAGTTCTCACCAAGAGCATTAGTACCAAGTAATAAGAGAGATTCACACGAGCCGCCTGCGCGGGCGCCGGCTTTGGTTTGACAGAACAATTATGGGGTTTTCTCACTATTACCGCCGTGATAAATTGCGGAAGAAGTGTAGAATGCGAAATATTTTAGTCATATTCATGCCTTATTTGTTCATTGGTTTTAATAGACTTCAAGGTTTGATTTTGGAGCTGCTTACATAGTTTATTTGCGTCCTTGACTTCAGCCAATGAACTGGCGGTACAAACTAAAGATACAAAATCCTGGATTTTAATTAAATTGCTAAAATTTAACTCTATTAGTCACAGGCTGCTGAATTCGTATGCCATTTTAACGAAAACAAAACAATTAGGTATTGTATTGTTAAATATTTCCAACGGGTGCAAGAAACGGAGTCATGAAGTTCAAATTTAAATAGATTCGTCGTTCTTGGCTAACTTATCTCAATTTACGGAGTTTCAAAAAGAACAACAATAGAGTCACTAAGATACGCTTGTTAGACAACAATATAAAACGTTTCACTTCTTTAGTAGATACCATTTTTTCATTGAATAGATGTTTAGAACTTTTCCTTTTGTTCATTTGAAAACCTCTTCCATCAGCTCTTTAAATAAGACGTAAAATATGTTAAAAAGATGATCAGTTTGGTGGACCGCGAATAGTAAACTAATTCAACAAATTAAAACGTTTGCATTAATCCGCTGGTAGTTTATAGAATTCTAAATCCGTTTACAATTTTATAGAGGAAATGAATTTACGACGTTATTAGAAATGGCTGACTGCATAATCAAATGGAACAACTAACTTACGGGAGAGACATGTGTGTTGTCTGAACTGCAAATGTCCGTCGGTACACCGACAGACTCCATCAAGGCACGCGCTGTGGGCGACCTTCAGTGAACACTGCTCGGAGACCACACACTCGGATCCCAGCAGCATGGCTGTAAAATAACAAGTATTTAGACATTAGTTCACTTAACTATAGATTGTGGTCTAAAGTTTCGATTGATTAAGACTTGTGCCAGAGCTGAGCTTCGCAAGAGTGCAATTCACGACATGGTTCGGTTCAAACATCAAAATTATACCATTAATGGAAATAAAACGTGTTATTGAGATATTCCTTAGTCTGTTGCAAAATCTCTATCACGTTTACTTTTGGCTATGTAACTTATTTGCGTGATTGTATTTAATTTTAAAAGCGACCTTCGCTGTGTATAGCCATACTTTATCATAGAGGATTATTCAGTGTTAGTCTAAAAGCAAATTTGAGTGGGCATATGTTTCAATCTACCGTTTTATTTATATAAGTGTACGATCGGTATTAAGAGTATTTTCTTTATAGATACGGACCTAAGTGGTTTTAAATGATGTCAAAACGTGTTTGATCGAAATAAATCGATAAAGGCAATCTCCCTCATAATATAGCAAAGTTAGAGATGCGAGGGAACAATTTTTTTTAGATTTAAAACATTGTAATTTTTTGCCTTATCATTTTACATCAGCGCCATACATTATTTAAAATACTACCTTACAACATGTTAAATCTTTGTGTCTTTTTGCCTTCCATTAACTGTAGCTCACCTGCTAGACAGCCTTCATTTGTTTAACTTTTAGCATCTTCTCTTTTTATTAAGCTGGTCCTTATTTACCCAGAGTATTTTTCTTATTTGGTTTGTTATCTTGGGTATCTACATCAAAGCGTTCGTTCAACTTATCCAACCTTGAATTTACTGCAGAAATTAATGCAGGTCTTTTAGTTTTATCAGTTTCTTGATATTTGGACAGCATTTTGTTTTAATCAGTTAGAGGCTAATTACTTATGTGCTTTTAAAATGAGTGCAAGGAACGATTTATTGTGTGATTGCTGAATTTTATTGATGTAGGTACAATACCTTGTGTACTTCTCTTAAGTATCTATGCTTTTACAAGTGTATCAAATTTAACCTGATCGTTAGCGGTCTTTTGAATAGTTTTTTTGCAATGTTATTGAAAACTATTTTCACTGCCGCTAGTTTCTTAGAACTGCACAAAGCCTTGGTCAACGAGATTCTGTGGAGTGACCTATTCAATTATTTCCGATGTCGAAGCGCATCGAATGGGGGAGAAGTCAAAATAGATTGACAAGTTCACGACCCAGGGCGTGTGCGCCGGCGCAGTCGGCCGCGTTTGTGCCAAGTTCACTGTCTCGGCTAAGCAGATGTTTTTTGCGTAAAGTTTGAAATTTCTATTAGAAAGTGACCATAGAATCAAAAATATTTTGAATACAATCCAACAGCATATGTCAGATATCTCAGATTTTGATAGTTGCCAAAACGATTGTAGAATTCCTAACTAGAATAGATTGAAAGAGAACATCTAATAGGTACACATTTACGACTGGACTACAAATGACGAGGTTTTACATTAGTATCTATTATAGGCACATTACGGTAAACGGCTGTACTTATTACAGCTGATAGAGCTCAACCATTTATAACAACGGATTCTATACGGTTCCGGGAACACTTAGTATCATTGGCTACTAGTTAACAATCGCCTCTGTTAATACTAGCTAATGATAGGGTGACAATCAATTTTCCCCTCCATTGCATTAACATTCTTGCATAGAAAATTACATGCACTTTCAGTTTTTAAACGGTTTTCATGTTTACAGTGTGAAAAAATAAACGATCGGCAATTTGACACGAATAAATTAATTATTATGTGTGTGGGAGCGATTTGAATATGTAAGCAGTATTTTATTATTTATATTTACACATGTTAATGTGCAATAAGTATGCGCAAATAAGTAATAAATACATTTTCATTACTTATGCATGTAAATGTCAATTACAAGCATTCGACGGACAACAAAAACATAAAATGCATCTGACGTTATAAAATAACCTAATTTTAAAATTATTATGACATTTTTAATATCTACAGTAAGTAAAGCTATTAGTGTCTGGATGTTTAACGTCTCTGCCGATTTTCAAAGCTTCATGTAACTACATTCATTGTCTTTTATTTCCGGCAATTCAAAGTTAATAATCTAATCTTTTTCGTCATATTGCTGCATAGAATCGGACACGGCTTCGTTTCCGCATATTAAGCTATCCAACTCTAATAATACTGTATTAGTTTTGTCTACGTTCCGAACTGCCTTACCCACATTGTTATGTGCAGCGATACCCACTTTAATAAGATTTGAGGCAAGTTAACCTGTAATTTCTGTTTCCCGGAAAGTCAAATTATCACTGTGGTTTTGGTTCAGTAGGTTAAAAAGTTAGTACTTTCGATTTTTCCGATTGCAAAATTGGACTTAGTTTAATAATGTCTTCCTTTTATAGTCAACCGCATTTAATAGTTATTGAACAGTATAGGTATTTATGCAGTAGGGCCAAACCTTTCCAATTACGATTCGTAATGGTAATCTCGTTCAGTTTATATTTAGACCAGTGATTAATGTTCTTGGAACTTGTACGTTTCATTTATGTGCGTACCTATAAAGCATTTATCACTGCAAAATTTGCTGAACCTACTTAAAAAGTCATTATCGTTTTATTTAAATTCCAATCACAAAAGTTTCCTCTTATCAATATACCAGTTGCGGTACCTATCAAAATCGTGCAAAAGTGCTCTAGATTCCACTTTTCCTGCTTATGGGTCTCTGAATTAAGATGTTGCTGGGACATCTTATCTTATTTAGCGGAACTATTACGATTTTTATGGGCAATTCGATAATGTGGGAGCTCGTAAAGGCGAGGCTACCAACTCTGGCGGGTATTTTAGCCTTTTTCGGAGGTTCCGTAGGATTTTGAATGTAGAAATGTTTTGAACTTACGCCCTCGAAATGTGTGGGCTATGCCTTATATGTGGCATGCATTCTATGTTTATAACGGGGATCGACATGTGAGTTCTAAATCACCTTCTGCGAATGCGCCGCTGACATTCTTAGAAGCGAAGACAGCATGTTGTGAATATGGTGTTCTGATAATAGCATCTAGTTTGTTGGGGTATATGGTACCTGAAGTCGACGAAGAAGTACCCGCAGTGCCTATGTTGAGTTTTTATTCCCGTTCAATACTGCGCTTTAGTACTTCCTATGGAGCCCTTGATACAACAAAGCATGCTTGAGCTTAGTTTAGGATAGTTAGTTCTATCTGGAAATTTATCATTTCTAACTATTGTCTACTTCTGTAGTATATACAATTACAAAACGTAATAAAATCGTTGTTGTGGTTTATTTCAGGCTTAGGTCATACACTAACTACGACTTTGTACGTGATAAATTAATATATGTTTTCAATGTGTTCAACGGAAATCTTATAAATTCTGATTGAAAGTAAGTGGGTTAATAGTACTGTTTACACATTACGATTAAAATCGTGTTTTTTACTGTTTCAAATTGATTTTGATATTTATATTATCGCCTCCATATCCGGAATATTTTTATAAACGTTAACATTCTTAGGATGTGACACTTTTCAATTATCATCTCAATCATTGTGTTAGATATTTATCAGCACTATAAAAAAGTCTATTAATTTTTATGTCCAACACTTGTTATTTAGTTGTAAATTAGGATCAAAACATGTTTGTTTTTATTTACATCCTTCTAACCCAGATTGTTTAAATCAATTTAAAAAAGTGTTGACCGGATGCTATCAGTGGCTGGGCCTCTCTGTTACAACTCTATATTTAAATTGGCAAATAAACGGTGTAATAAAAATGTTGTAGGGCTTGCGGGATCAGGATTTATTGCTTTTGACTATCGAATAAGAAAAAATCCTTTTCTGGAAGATTTACAACACGATATTCGACTTTCTACATCTTAAAAATATCTCCGAAATGTTTATCCTCGTGATGTCTAATTTGAATAAAATTTTGGTTACGTTATTTGTAAAATTTCTGTAGAGATTAAATAACTTACTTGCGAGTGCTACTTTCAAATTATTACCCTGTCATATAAAATCTTCTTTCGAATTTCCAATAACGCGAAATGGTAATATGAATAGATTGTTGTTTTGTAGCCCGCATGGTATATTCTTCGTGGTGTTTGTACGATTACCCACGCTTGGCACACTTACCATGAGAATAGCCATATGTCAGATGCAAATTCTACCATGTTTTTCAACAATCCATAGAGCCTTCTGTGATGTATCTTTAATGTGTTTTATTGTATCTGTTATAACTACGATATGCGGTACCTTTGAACCAATTCGGAATAGCAACCTTTATGAAACAATATCATAAATTGTCTATAACATTAAAAAGATTGATACAATAAACCATATTTGCTTAATAGCCATTGAATTGACATTAATTAATAATAAGAAAAAACACATAAACAAAGCAATGGTGTATTTGTTACAGAACTATTCCTTTGTTTTTAATATTTCCAGAATATTCATTGAATGGAAATCAATGAACCATGCCTGAGAATCAATTAATTGATTAAAATGATACCTACTTAGTTAATTACGTTATTCAATTGTCTATAAATATTTCACACTAACAGTTAAAGTATGGGGTATAAAGAAGGTGGTCGAGTAGCGGTCCCGGAGCCCACTTCAGACGAGGTCGGTAATGTGGAAGGACGGGCTGCGTCGGCGCAGCCAGCGACCGCATCCGCCAATAATTCCCGCTCATTATATCTACCACCGCACGTGACCAACAATTCATTAGATAAAATAAAAATGCCACCTCTTAAATGCCATAATTTATAAATTCCGTTACTATATGTCGAACACGGATTATGCTAATCCCGTAGATACCGGTCCCTGCTAAACAGTAGATGATTCGCCATATAAAATTTGGCAAGAATACCGTTAAGTCTGACTGGGGGCACGATTTGGATATGTACTTATAGGGTAAAGAGTACTCATCCAAAATTCGCGACACGAATGTGGTGTGATCAAATTTGGAGATAGTGTTGCGCATACTGTTCGAGACAGTTGTGTAGCCTGTGAAGATACCGCGACGCCGTGTGCGCCTGAGTTCAGTCATCCAGACGAGCCATTACTCGCACATGCAGACAAAGATTTTGATAACATCGCTGTCTTATCTTCAATGCAAAAAAATGTGAAAGCTGATTTCAAAGTATGTCGGTCTAGCCATATACATCAAACATTGAAACACCACAATAGATCGAAAAATGAGACCTATACTATAACCTACGTACTTGTTTTGAAAACATTATGATACATACAATACCATTACAAATTACAGGCATTATTGGAAAGCAAAAATCCATTTTAGGAATACAAAAGTTGATTTGGTTGTCTTAGATGAAACACACCGCTGATTGTTCGATCCGAGTGAAAGTAATTTTGTATGTTTACCACAGCTGACGCACATAAGTGATTTACTGTAATAAAAGTAAATTGTAGAGAAACCCCGAGGCGCAAACGCAGGTTTATAAAAAACGCGGGCATCATCTATTTATAGAGTAGGTAGTGACGTTAAAACTGATGATGTACTTACACTCGACGCACAGGGAATCGTTGACACGAGCGTAGTAGGGTTCACAGGCGCAGACGCCTTTGTAGCACCGCGCATGCGCCACGCCGCAGTTGGAGTTTGATGCGCACGCACCGCCTATTGCTGACACGGAGTTGCTCAACAGAGCCCTGTGTCTTCGAGCTTCAACGTTCTGCAATTATAAAATATCTACTGATAATTTTTACTTAACTAAATAAGAAAATAAATAACTATTTGGAATTTATTCGCATGTCTCAAATGAATTATCTTGATAGATGTGTATGACCATAAAAATATTTGTTTCTTTATTTATTGCAGTTGGTGTTGCGATATCAAATGTAAGTTGTACATGTACACTTATTTTTCATCTTCTTTTTTTCGTGTACATTGCTCGTATGCAAAGTAGTGTAGCGGTTGTCCTTGGCTGGCCTTGCTTACAAAACTTATGTTTTTTTTATTGCGGAGAAGGTGTCGGTATAAATGTTTCTGGAATGGGAGACACTACATTGTGTAAATTGTTTCGATATTTGAATTAAAACGAATGTTAGTCAACTTTTTCTTACTATTATTTATTAAACTTTGTCAATTATATTGTTTGTAAGACGTGCTGTTAATTCTTTCCATTACAATCTCAAGCTTTGAAAAATATTACTAATCATTATTAATTTCCTGACGTAAATGTCTTCGTATATGTACTCACGTTTACCCTACCTATTGTAAAGCAGGTAGATTAGTTATTCAGTTGTCGAAGGAAGAAAATTTCCATCCCGTATTCATTCCCTCCCTGTGACATAAGTTATTCAAACACCGGAAATACGGCATTATTCGGAAAGGAAGCAGAGAATTCATATTTTATTACGCAGTTTATTCATCGAGTATTCCAATTTCGAAATGTTCCCTACAAAACAAACATTGCAATACAGTTACGAGCTTCATACTGCTGCTAGTTAAGTTATTAAGGCATTTTGATTCTCAAGTAACGGGCTTATTGTGTTTTTGCAGGTTCTTGCTCCAATTTCCATGGAACCAAATTCAGTCTAAACACTTTCTTGTTTAAACTCGATTGTCAGAATTCAAACGAGGCGCCACAAAAAACCGCCCGTTACCTTATTATACGAATTGCGCTTGAGTTGATGTGATTGTGTGTAATCGTAGAAATAATAATCGGATCAGATTCTAGCCTTAGCCTTCCCGCATGATATGAGCTAAGCACGAACAAAGACTTATAATCGTTGGTACCTGGTTCATATAGCACAAACGACTTTTATCCAAACAGTTATTCCCGCCAACTTAGGTCTCAATTCTTAAGCTCTTAATCCCATCTATTTTATTAATGTTATAAAAAGCTACATTCTTTGCCATAATTTATTGCCGACTTCTACATCACTACATAGTATAAAACAAAGTCGCTTTTTCTGTCCCTATGTCCCTTTGTATGCTTAAATCTTTAAAACTACGCAGCGAATTTTTTAATAGATAGAGTGATTCAAGAGGAAGGTTTACATGTATAATAACATAGTACAGGGAAAGCAGTTTTACTCCAAATTTAAGGCGTGCGAAGCCGCGCGGGTAAAAGCTAGTAATTAATAAAAACAAAATGATCTGTCGGTGGAGAAGTCCAATTTGTTTTGATTTTAAAACTAGCGAAATATCGGATTGAGATAACGAAGGCGAATGATTTATTGACGACTTAACACTCGATATATTATGTTTAAGATATTATTGCACTTAAGTAAATTCGGTATCAAGTATCGAACTTTGATAGTTCAAACGGTTGACATTTTGTAAAATTATGTTTGCATTTCATTTTGTACACGTCTAATAGGAAAGATTAGCCTCAATTAAAATTAAAAATGTTCCTTAAATGAAACAATATATCCACGTTTTAAAATCCACTTAAGTCACAGTGAGGCGGTGAGAATACGTACGAAGGTAATTATGGGTTCCCAGTCCAACAATTATGATTATATTTTAAAAAGTTATATATACCTACATACTATTATATTTTCTCAGGCAAAGAGACAATACGTAAACAAAATATACTCTGCAACAAATTATAGAAATGTGTATTGAGAAAGCCTATTTGCAATTAGTAACAATAATTACAACAGCAAATATATAATTAAGGATGACATTCTTTGACGTCTCGGATGATTATGGCGCAATTACCTTACCGAGATGGTATCTAGTCTGCAGCTGATGAATTGTGAATTTAACTATTAACGAACCCAAGAGAGCGTAAAATAAGCACCACTAGGGTATTACGTCTGTATTCCCATTTCATTTACTTTCTTACGACCTCTGCGTGCCCGTAATCATAGATCTCGCCTCTGAGATTTCAGTTGACAAGATTAGAAATATTGCCTAATAATACTCCCAGATGTAATATAACACGACAAGTTATGGAGGTTGTTAACGCTATGCAGTCGCCGCTGAAATTGTTGAGTCTAGACTTGGAACGGTGCAGTCAAAATTAAATTTCTGAAAACTTTCATTAGATGGTATTAAGTTGCGTATGTGTAGAGTGTTTTAGCTTTTATGGTATCAAACATTACTTAGACACTCTAACACTTTGTTAGTAATCTGTGCGACCAGTTTAATATGCGCGTGCGATTGTCAATTGTCACGATGGAATATCGATATGGGAAAGAAACAACGAAGTAATTCCTTCTTCAAATGAAATAGACTCGGTTCCAAGAAACAGTAATTGCATATTCGATTGTTTGTTTGTTTTCTCAATCAGGAAGTCGCCGATTATGCTGCGCACGCGTTGATGTCTTTACGACGGCGTTTATCTACTCTACGTTTTGAATAATTGTTTATTCAGATTTTACTTATATTCAAATTAATTATGCTTTGAGGTACATAATAAAATTATGTTTTGAGGTACGTAATAAAGACCATGTTGATTAAACGTACCTAGTAGTCATAAAAGCTTTCATATCTGCTAATGAATGCAAATGACTTGTAGCATGGTTTATGACATCTTTCCGAGATATAACATAAGTATACAGTTACGTAAGTACATGTGCATTCCACCTGAACAATAGGATATAGACGTTTATTACGACTGGCTACACGTTTAATATATTTCAAGTTTATGGCGTTTATATGGTAGGTTACGACTCAGTGCTCGTTTGTCTAGAAATCTCGTTTAAACGAAATTTAAGTCTGTACTACCAAGACAAAAACATTTCTTTATTTCATTTGACCAAAATATGCGATTTAATTTATCTAAGTATTTTTTTGATGTCTCAGAAAAACATAAAAGTTAAATAAAAACCGTTATTCTTGTGTAGGAAAACCTAAATAATTTATTATATTCTTTTTATTTAATAACGTTAACCCGAAAAACTTAAGTTAGTAGATTCCGACTTTGACCGTCTCAAAAGGTGTGCTAATTCTCAAGGATGTGATATAATTACAGCAAATGTCATTTCCCGGTTCAAAGTATGTATGCTATAGACTGCATTCTGATTCGCGGTCACGGCCGCGAGTCTTTCCCATGTGCGTACGACGAGACTACGTCACAGTACACACATAACAGAGGATAACTGTTCATAGACAGGTAAACAGCTTCGAAAAACAATCGAGATATTGACTGGGTTGCGAGGTAGGTCCTCTGTGTGAAGCTAGTCTGTGGCATGAACCTGCCCGATGTGCAAGCGCAACGCAATATGATGTCGTTGACCGCATGGGCTGCTCCCAACCATCCCATAGACGCTTTTTGTGACCTATTTAAATAACTTCTGTATCTATTTTTATAAACTGGGATATTGTTTTCGTTGGTAGTGACATATTATTGATTTGTTTTTGTTTTAACTATCAAACAAACTAGCAGTTAACTATTTGTAAATAAATAACATTACTATTGATTGTACAAATAGACGCGGTTCAAACTGGCAACGCAACGGCGCACGCGCATAGGAAGATACCTGCGTATCTCTAGTTGGATCGACGTCTATGATCACGGGCACATAATAATCTAACTATTAATGACTTCTTACGTCTGTACTATAGGCTAGTTCACGCTAGACATCCTTCCTGCAAATCCTATATTATTATCGCTTTATTATATAGTTTCATTGGTTATCGAAACAAATACACTCGATAACTTTTTGCGGTTACGAATCACTACTATAATGAGATAAATGGTATCAAATTATACAGAATAGCCCCCCTGGTATCTGAACTATGACTGTTTTGGCGCGCAACTAACGCCTTTTTTGACTCGAGGGTGGACCGTTAAAAATCACAATTGGAATCACGATTTGCCAAACTGACAATGGGAAATGTAACAAGAAAAATATATTATTAGATAAACCGTAACTTCTATTCGATAACGAACCGCAAATGCGAAGTAAGGGGTCAGTGGGAAGGTTTACCACAGCAGTAACGGACAGGTCTGAGTGACCTTTGGTAAATAGGGATCCTTAAAGCGTAACAAACAATCCTACTTATGTTTACTTAAATAAGCATAAACATATCATAAGTCGTAGCAAATGAATAAATTGTCCTACAGATGAGTATCTGCAGATGACAGTTTTGCTATTGTTATCAATAAATTAATGTAATATGGTTGAATTGATATTGTTTTACTTTGAAATATAAACATTGTGCCGTTTGAAACGTCAGGAAACTTATTTTAAAATCATTGAATAATTAAATGTTGTTTTCTAAACGACTTATATAATAGGTGAAATTTAATTAACGATGAGTTTCCGCGTGTTTCCTTAATATCAGCGAAAGAAGCTGTATCTAGATATATTTTTTTGAAGCGCAAAAGATGAAACTTTCGTTGGTTAAACTGATTAAAATTGCTACCAAAAAATTTCACACATAATTTATTTATGTGATAATAATTTGTGAGCTTGTTTGAAGAAGATATCCTATATAAGTAATGCGACTTCCAAAGGCGTGGTCCAGTTATTTATCTCGCAATTTAAGTTTATTTAAACACCTTGCTTAATAGCTTTTAATAAAAGTCGGTTGACCTTTTCAACATAAATATAATTGTATTTTACAAGAGTTTAAGACTAATAAAACACAACCTACTTGAACTACTTTATCTTATATATATATAACAGACATTGTTGCAACCCCGTTCATTCCGATGTTTTTCAAAACAATTTTTAATAGGTAAATTAAAATTAAAGCTAAGTATTTAATTTACTGTCCCAATAAATATATATTTCAAGGTATATCTGTTAAAGAGCTACGTGTGCTATATAAATAAAAACACTAAGTATAAAAATAATTGTATTTATAGGTTTAAACGACTTAATAGCTAGTAGACCTAGCTAAGTTGATCTAGAAATAACTAACTTAAAGTGGAAAAGTAATTAATAAACTACAGGCCATAGGTAGGTAGGCGGTATCCGTACGTGTTTAAAAATCGATTAACTCCAGTGAAAGCTCGTTAAAGATAAGTGAAAATTAATAAGGAGAAACCCGCAATATTTTCAGGCTAAAATTTTCTCGATCTACCGCCCTTCTAGATTTGATTCATTGGAGCGCGCGATTAGTTGTGCGATTTACTTTTCCCTTTACATTATCAATATCTATAAGCACGAAGTGAAAATAGCGGCGAAAGACGAAAAATTAACTTTCCCCGTAAATCACTGGGGCATTTGAAAATTATTCAGTTAAGTAGGCAAGGGCTGTGTAGTTAGAAACCGTTTAGCAAGCGACGATTATTAAAATGATTGGTTAAAATTAGACGTGGTCATGCCAAGCTTGCTGGTCTATTTAGTATTTAATTTCTTTGATAGTCGGTACATAGAGCTTCCGCAGATGCTATCGTTAATAAATTAAAAAGATAAGGCTGCTTCGTCGATGTTGAATATATGTATAAGTAAGTACCAACATATCACAGTGTTATACTAAGAAGCTACATGCGTGACTGAGTTGTTCTGAAGTGATATCGTTTTTTTGCAATTCGTTAAGTATCTTCGTACCTAATTAAACACTTCATTAGACCGGTTGTATAAATTTGCTTATATTAATACTTCGTATCTGCTCATGCTCTTTCTTTACCTACATTATTGTTTTATTTCAGTAACAACTGCAATTCATCACGTTGGCACTGTCTATTCAATATTAGCTAGATTTATTTATTTCCATCCTTGAGGGCACGCACCCTCCATTATCATGTCTAGACGTCGACCGCGAGATCAGTTTAAAATAGGAACAGTTTTTTTTAAAAAAGAAGCTTTTCGTGTACTTTGCGGTTTTTGCTTTCACTTCCTTTTTTAAACCGAGAAAGTAAGGCATGTAACGTAATACATGTGATCTCTTTTCGCGAACAAAATACTTTAATCACCTCTTTTATTGTCAACGGTAAATAAAACAACACGCATTTTCCATTAACTTGAATTAAAATGCATTGTTTTATTGAATAACTTAATTATTATTCAATCAATCGGCTATTTAAAACATGTTTATTTTGAAGGCTTTTTAATAGCTCTATCAATGATTTTTAATAACCTTTAAAAATATACAAATTAATATGCAAATTTTCATAATTAAATTTAATCTTCTAATTTTAACATAAAGTGAAATTTAATTGAGTGGATTCTTTAATTGATATTGTGCTCAATTCTGCAAATCACAAATCGGGTAACACAAGTTCTCGTAAAACAATTAGTTTATTTCCTACATTATTTATAATTGCAACTAGCTCCCTAATTGCAAGTACTGACTGCCTATCTCGTTGAGAACCTAATATCCCCGCTTCGTTTGCCCGACAAATACACTACAACATATAATTGAGTATTAGCGTTAATACTCACAACACCTATTCAAATCAAATTCAGCTTTAAAGCTACATGAATAAAGATGAAAATCCCACAAATATGCGTCGTCGGTGTAGGTTTTCACAGTTCTCAGAGTTTTGAAATGCACTAATGACGTGGTATGCAATGCTTTGTGTATGTTTTTAGCTTTAAGTTAAATCTTAGCGACTTAGTGTTTAGTAGTCGTCTGCGTGATGTAAAATGCCTTGCAACGGTTATTACGTGAAATGGCGTTAGCCGACTACGAAAATCAGGGTAGCCAGAAGTTATTAAAGTAGTGCAGCCAATGCTTCTAGCACACGCAACAAAGTTATAGTTGGCAGTTCCGTTTTATAAATAACACTAAAATAATTAGGTTTTAAGGAAAATGTTACGACTTGGTGATTAGCAACTTCCCACGTAGTTTATTAACGGTTGCTGTTACAGTGTTATGTCGAAGAAAGTTTAATTTTCTAGTTTGGAATTTAATGTTTAGAGATATGGTAGTGGCGGAGAGGGCAAGTAGATTTGCACGATTACTGGAACTCCTCTCATCTTTGCCCAGCATGAGACAATATAGGTTACAAAAAAATGAAAGTAAATAAGTATAGTACATTAGTTTTCATTTTTTAAGTATTATTTATGTGATAGATATAGGCGAGTAAGACATTAATAAAGTTAAAGTTAACTAAAGCTTGTAAATTATAATAAGATTATTAATAAGAATTAGTACGTTTTATAGAGAAACGCTTGAAACTTGAAACGCTTCTCATTTCGACATGGCCGTCTGTATGTTAAAAAAACGCGAATGAGTAAAACTTATCATATTTCATTTGGCAACGCACCCCAAACATTGGAAACCGATCTAATATTGACAAATCGTTTGCACCGATTACAAATATGGATATTCTGATTCCAAAATAGTTTACTTTTAGGGTGCTCCAAATCTATTCTACTTGCCCTATTGTTGACCGCATGTCCAATCTAAAACTGTACACGCTACAACACTTATCACTCTATTATTAAAGTCGTTAATAGAAAGAAAAAATAGTGATATTGTTGTACAGTGTAAGAATATTATAGAAACTGGGTAATTCGAGGAGTGATTTATAGATCGGGGGTGGTTCTACCCTCGCTGGGGTACAACTTCCAATAGTAAACAACATTGATTTCTGGTCAGAAGTTATGTTTTCTAATGGGGAGAAGTTACATGTCTTACGAAATGTCAACTTTGAAGTGACTATTTTATGATGATTTGGTAACATATTGATGTACCTACTAAGTATCTAATTAAATATTAATTTGTAGAGTTACTTCAAAAGACGATTCTGCTTCTTTCCCAACTGTAATAGCTGTAAATGTCTTATTATAAAATACATAAATAAATAATCATGTAATAGCTACTAAAAGTAAAATATTTCTTGATTAAGAAAAGGAATATCGGAGGTTTACCGAACACTTTGTAAAACTTTAACGGTAACCTCACCGTAAATTGTTAGGTGTAAATATCCACTCATTTCGTAACAGTAAATTGTTTACTTTAATGCATCCTGCTACTAACAATCTGAAAGAAGGTGTTTTATATTAATTAACTTATCAAAAACAATACGAATGAAAGTCGGTCATATGGCTGATAGCAATCACAAGTTTCTTCTCTTTTGCATTTTATATTCTTTTTATCATTAAGTAAGACTGGTTTAATTCATAGCGTGTTTTACATGTCTTGCATCTGATTACGGTAATCATATACCTCAGTGATATATCGTTTGTTTTTTTTATATAAACCAAATACTAGATTGCCTGTGCGGTACTATAAAAAAAAACAATTTGGCTTTTTTATTTTGTTGCCTGTCAAACTTATCTGACGGAAAGATAGACTGAATATGACGGACAGACATGTAACTGTTCACTCTATTGTGATCGACATCTGTGTTAATTTAATTAATACATCCTAGTTAAATACTATATGTAATGAAGGTTAGTAGGTTGATCTTGGATATTAGGTTGATACCACACGAGGCAATCATGTTGAGCTTTTCAGCGTTGACAGTTGTATTCAGATAAAAAAACAACGAAACTGACAGATGTGGATGATTGGATTATAGAATAAAAGTATATCACGACTGTAGTAATTATATAAAAAGTCGGTAAATTAGTAGTTGAAACTATATTATGTATCTTCAGTGCCTTCCTATGTCTTCTGACTGCTTGTGACAAACTATAAACTGTACAATATTTAAATACTTTACAAGTTGATAGCTACTTATATTTAATTACACAGCTCAAACATGCCGCTTCCGCAAATTGTAAAGTAATAATTCAAACGAAACTATAATTTATTGTTTACTACCGATTTGCGGACACGGAATTAGCCTAACAATTTCGTAGCATACCTACTCACATTTTTAATGGCACCCTTATCTCTTGACAGGCAATTAATGCGTAACATTTTTTTAACCGGCAACACACGCAGGAAAAAATCAGGAAAGTCGTATGCAAAAAAACAAAATGATACACGGCTAGTCATGTGTGTTTTGTCGTGTAAGTCAACGACCTAATCCAATTATAGTTGCATAATGGAAGTGGCCATTTTTTTCTTGATTAAATTGGTTTTTTCACGTGCCGAAGTGTTTGATATCGATAGGAGTTGATAGCATCGGTGATGCTTCACGATGTGTGTGACGATGTGTCTGACAACGTTGAGAAATTAGGTTTTTAATTAGATAAGGCAAAGTGGACAGTTAGATATTTAAATGATAAAGATACCTATCTCTGCATTTGTAGATATCAATCACTTTATAACAACTTTTGTTTTACTCGCTTAGCTTTCGTTATCTTCTTTTAACACACCAAAACCAAGACGCCTTATTTTATATGGCCTTACCTTATATGGCTTAAATTTTTGGTAAAGGATTTTTTTTCTAGTCTACAAAGATAAATGTATATTTTTTTATTAGAATCCCAATATTTTAAAAGTCTGATAATGACTATTGAACTCGTCCATTGATATTTCAATATGATTCCAATCACGCAGAACTTGGATGAAATAGGTAGATACAGTACAGGAGACATTCCAACATGTAAGCATCTACCGTGTGAAGGATGTAAATTACTTTTGCCATTTATATTCTATGAGCAAACCATTACATATTAGGAGTAAGTGTGACTTTATGTCTGTTCTGAGTCAAAGCCCTGATTGATTGTTCCGTAAGGATGGCACATTTTACTCCGCAGTAAGGTTTTTTTTTTAATTTTGTTGCTAGCAAATGAAATACACGCTTAAGTATTTACCATTTGTTCAATGCTTTTGAATGAAATTATACACCGCCGAAAATTGTTAAAAAAATATGTGTTGCAAAGTGGCTTATTCCTAGTTGTTATCAGACCCTAATTAAATTCAAGAAGAGCCTTATAATAAAAATATAGATTAGGACCCTAATTAATATTTTTATAATACCTATCTAATAACAATTCTTAGGGCAACATTCTTTACAGTAGAGTCACCAGTAAAGCTACCTACCTCCATTCAATTAATTAAAAAGATCAAACCGTTTACCGACATCGGTGTTGTCAATTCCCAAATTGCAATTAACCCGACGAATTGTTGAATAAATTAATCTTTTCAACAGATCAAATCTTTATAAATTAGCAGTACAATGAACTTATAAAAAAACTGGACTCGTTTTGATAACGCAAAAGGTGTTTGCATGAATAATCGAATTTAATCAAAACACAATAGCTATTGTTGTCAATAAAGATACTATTTGATTGTCAGATCACGTGTCATTAGCATCTTATCCTAGATTTTGGTGAAATAGGATTAGATACCGATGCCTACTTATTAGAAGTAACGGTTTTTTGATTTGAAAATACCTTGATTGGTATCGCCTGGTGGGACGATAAGCGATGACTCAGTTTTACAAGCTTTAAAACAAAGCTATGTCAGGAGGTCATTTTCGAATAATAAAAATAGTAATTAGTTTTTCCTTATCTTGTCTCTTCTTATTTTAAAATATCATTTTATTGCCTCAAGGAAGTAACAAATTGAATACTCAAAAGGGTCAGCACATAGAAAATGTAGTTAGGTATATGATATGGCTAGAGACATACTGCTGTCTGCGTATCGTAAAATGTGGCATTAAAGTTTACGTAACGACAGCTTCTTCCCGAAGGTTATTCTAGCTCACTGTTATTATATCCGTAAGCATCTACCAATTATTCTATAACATAAATCGGTTTTAAGCTAACAAAACTACGCAATAAGTCTACAGTTATCGAAACAACCCTCATACACCCACGTCACACTGGTTATAATGAAATACCCTAAATGGGGTCTTTTTTGAGTATCACTATTTGCACGCCATTGAGTTATCTTTTTTTTAACAGTTATATACTTACTGGCACATAACAAGTTACAATTCTTGAAAAGGAACAAACAACATTATCAAAGGTTAGGTTACAATTATTGTTATAGCTCGTTGACCGTATAACTTGAATGGGACTGGACAGTACCGTTGGCTTCATATACTGTACTTGGGTGTACCTACAGAAAACCTACTAGGGATGTACCATATCGATGTTTGAAAGGCGAATTTAAAATATACAAATAAAAAAGTTAATTTTGAAAATCATTATCCTTATTTTCACTAGCAGAAAAGCCTTGCTGATTTGTTTGTAACAATAAATCAATTAATACTTATTTTATTTTATCCATGTCTTTATAAACTTACTTATTTCTAGAGACTATAAAGCGGAACTGTAATATTTTAAAAAATAGGTTTCGAATACCCACAAAATTTCAACTCATTCGAAAGCGAAGATACCCTACATCCCTACAACCACATTTCAATGGGCCGGTCTCTATGACCCTATGTGCCCTATCGATCCATATACACACTAGCTATCGATCCATGTACGTTTTATAGGTTCACCGATTCTCACTGCCTGCTTGACCTATTTTTTATGTGGGAGCACACATAACTGTTTTTTTAACAAGTGTAAATTTGGTTACCTGGTTATTTATTTTATTTGACTGTGGATACGAATATATTTATATTATTTCCTTGGGATTAGTAGTTTGATATATATGTAGCTTGATATATATGAAATAAGTGAGGTTTGGGGTTCAAAAAAATGCAAATCGAACTTGTATGAAAGTTTTTTTAAGGCCTCGGTTTTTCCTGTTGCTTTATTTTTTCTAACCTTTTCCTGTATGGGTCCCATTTTATTTGAACAAATATAATGGCGGAAAATTTATACTCTGAAAACTATCGAGTAAGGTTCGGTATATACCGTTAATTAAGTAAGTACTTAAAACGATAAGCAATTTAGAAGGAAATTAGTTTACCTTATAAAGAAATTGACTTGTATCTATACAAAAAAAAAGTTAAGGCAATGTAACCAGACCAGTGAAATTCCTTAAAAGCTTTTTCTTTTCAAATAATTAAATACCAATCTAGTAGAAAGTTACGTAAAGTGTGGAAGGATGAAGCCAACTAACATTCTGTGTCTACCCGCAAACCTACTTACAGAAAGAACCTGCCTTTCTTTGTGCTTAACCCATTTTAGTATTTGGTGTGAATTACTTGGGGACATTTCTTGTAAGTCGAGGTTTAGTTTATTTGTATACAAATGTTTTTAACTAACAAGTATAAGTATAAGGTATAAGCAGTTTAACATAGGTAATAAGGTAAGGTTAAGTATGGCTGGAAACTTACGAGTATTTTGCAAGCAATGGGATAATGACATAATTTACCTCCTTACTGTTTTCAACATTGTTACACTTTCGTGCCTACATTATGTTATTTAACAAAGCCGTTGAAATGCACATTTAAACAAAAAGCCTTTAAACCCTTATTGAACTAACTTCGCCAAGGTAGAACTCTAGGAGTGAGTTATTGATCAACTGAATATTTGATAGGGAGGTATCGAACCCTGCCTGAACGGAGCCGGATGAACTTATTTCACATCACCCGCAATGAATCTTATAAATATTTAGTCAGGACAAGTATAACAACTAGAAACAATTAAAATAGAGTTTATTTTATTATCCTACTAATATAATAAACGTTAAAGTTTGTGAGTGGTTATGTATTGGATGTAAGGATGTTTGTTACTCTTTCACGTAAAAACTACCGGACGGATTTTGATGAAACTTTATAGTAATATAGGTTATAGCTATAGGAAAATTTATCATTCCCACGGGAAACCGACTTCCACGCGAACGGAGTCGCGGGCGGCCATTAGTATTTTAAAGCTGATTGATTTCAGCCGCAATCTTTTTCAAATATTATAAATGCTGTGTTTTGGTTTAAAGGGACTATTTATATAATTTCTTACCACAATAGAAAACTAAGTTTCAAGGAGTGTCATAGGCTATATTTATTCAGTAAGATTTTAATTGCACACTAGTAAAGCCGTTGGAAGATTATTGTTTATGTATAACCAGGCAGCGAACATAATAGGAAAACATGTTCCCATAAGAAAGATGTTGTGCAATGAAGTTTTCAAATTCCAATTCGCAATTTACAATGCGCTTCTATCTTCATGCAGCATTAAACAATTAAAATACCATCCTTCACGTTTCTAGCTAATTGGTAGGAAGTTTGTTAATACAGGTGTAAAAGGGAAGCAAGTATAAAATGTATTCGTTATTTCCGAATAGAAGAACTCAGAAGCCACATTTTATTAGGTTCAGAGCCTGTCTAACTATTGCTGTAAAGTCAGGTCGTTAACTTGGGAAATATATTACTTATTCTTGGAATAGGTTGTTAGTTAACACAATCTGAGTCGTGTCGGGTTAAATGGAATCGATCATTATTTATTTTAATTTCGAATTTATTAGGTGAATTTAATTTATTTATTAATTTCACATTATAGCTAAACACAGTTTTTAAATAATTCGGTAAATTGAACATCGTTACCTGCCTACTTCAGTTTTTTAAATCTTAATTAAGGCGGTAAATATCAACAGATGAGACAGAAAACTGTAAAACATAAAACTCTAGGAACCTCAAAATCTGTCAATATGAGAAGCTAAGTATTTATTATAAGAAAAAAAAAATAAGTAATAGATATGTGTAAGGTGTAATAAATTTTCTGAATAACTTCAAGCTAAAAGTTTACTTTAACAGTTCACGCTATTGCAATAAAAATTTCAAACTTATTGTTATTCTGAAAAAGTGATTTTTACCAGACTTCAATCTGCAAATGAAGTAAAGATGAGTTCGAGTAATCTCTTGAGTGGCCTATAAATTGTATGGTTTAAATTTACGTAGGTATACCTACGTCTCTGCTAACTTAACTGGCTACTTGCTCTTAAAACGATTACCTCCTGCATTATTTATTCTCCGAAGGTTATTTAGTTGTAAAAGCTTTGAAACCGTTTTTTCTGTGTTTCATTTTTTTTAAACTTGCCATTTAAACATTTTATTGCACTGTTGCCTCCTACAGTTTTACTTGACAAAATTATGTCACAATAAAGTGGATAACGTCTCCGAGTTTAGTTCCAGTGGCTGCTACCGTAATATTAAATTTAGGCGTACAGTAAAAATAACTCCATCATTTGAGGCAATGAATGAAAGTAAGATACTTCGTAATATTCCGTGCACAATCGATTTTTAAACGGAATTTCCTAGCCCGAGAGGCGGCGACATTTTAAAGTTAATATTTTAATCCGCTATGAATTCATTTATGCATAAACATACTTTCACTTTAATATTAACAAATATTAGGTAAGTTATATATTTTTATGTTATATCATATTATTGATTGCTTTAATTTTAAAGCCAAGTTAAAATGCCTAGTTAGGAGAAACATTTTCTATTAAACTGATATTATTATCATACTTATTTGTAGGTTGTTTGTTATTAAACTCTGAAAAGGCTTAAACGCTAACCATTTATTAATTTAGTGGTCAAAACTCTAGATACCATTTTTATCTGTTTTTAGAGCTTTTCACATTTTTTAAATCCAGCAATAGACTCTCGGTGTACAAAGATTAGAATGAATGGGAATGATGTGAACCCAAGGCAGTAATTGGGTGCAGCAAGCATGGATGAAGTGGAACGTATAATGACATGTTAACCTAGCGGATCGTGTTGTTTCATGAAAAATACAGTATTGTCTATGGTTTATGACCCTCCGTGGATGTGGTAGGCTGTTCGAAGCTCTATTAGAAGGCGGTAATTCACAGAGGTGCCAGGATCTGGGTAAGGGCCAACGTAAGTGAAAACTTTTGATTGAAGCCAACCTACACAAATACAAATAAGTTTAAGGTGAGAAAAGTAGAAGTTTATCAAACAAGCAATGATGGTGATTTTATTAATTAACACCTTAAAATACCTATGCAAACTTTCGCTGTTATTTTAGACACAATAGACATAATTAAACAAAATGATATCGCAGTTTTCGCGTCAATTAAATAAAATGTAGAGCTGCCATTTTCACATTTGGCTATTTTGCTATGAAAAGAAAGAAAGTGGGTGAATAGTTGACAGTAAGTATATAGTTATTGTTATTACAATGCCCTATAAAGTTAAAGAGAATTAAAACGAAATTAGTTAGTAAAATTTTTGGCAATTCAAAAAACTTTTTGATTGAAAATGAAACATTCTGTGATTTAAATATCTATTAATTTGCTAGATGGCACGACTTTTCCTATTTAAAGCTACGCAACTTACCTACACTGCACAATATTTTCCAAATTGTGACAAACAATATTTTTTTCTTTTTTGAACTAAAGCCATTTATATTTTTTTATTTTATTAAAAGGGCTTATGGTATCTACCAAGTTCTTAATAAATAACGTAACTATTTATATTAATTGAACTAAATTAAAAATATTTTTAATTGCTTTTAGTTTAGTAAGCGCTTATAATATGATGCATCCGTAGTTAAAAGCACCGCGTATCTATACCATCAGTAACAAACAAATTGCTTTACGTATGATGTCGAAACACTAACTGTACTGAGATACCTTTTGGGGATCCGAAAAGTTAAAGTTACTTACTCTTGATATAAAAATTACCTACACATTAAACCATCGTGGTGTTTGATATTTGTTTTCCAGAAGCTGTTCTTTTATTTTATTGGTACCGACTTTTTGGGGAAAAAATAAATGTTTTTTTTTTGGCACCTCAAATCAATCCTCAGAAAAAGAGGCCCTTGTCCAGGACATACTCGTACATTAAAAACGTAATATTTTTTAGGCGTAGATTAATAGAGCTTAATATTTAAATTATAATAAAATGTTACAAATTATCTTGCCAAGTTATAATCACGTTTGGGGTTTAACACCATAGGCTGAGCCAGTCAAGGGGTTAATTTAAATTACCTCTTGGGATTACGCAACCTTATTAATTTTGATAAGATTAACGTTTAATATTTTAAATGCGGTTACTTCTTTGTACATAATAAAATTTCACTTTCTTTCTTTGTAATTATGGTCTATAAGAAAAACTATATTAAATCCAGCAGCAAACTTACCAAAATATTCAAAACGACGAGCCATCCTAAAAGCTGTATTTTTCTCGAATTCAACGCCATTTTCATCACACACATAAACTGGAAATAAATTTAATAATTCGCGAACGAAACGCGATTTTCGCGCCAACAAATATGGCCGCTGCAACACTGCGCGCGTGTGTTCAGTGACGCTTAGCCCGCCAAACTGAAGCGTTGGTAGCAAGGCAAGTAAGCACCGTGAGAGCTTCGCGAATCGTCTCTGAATGGCCCTCTCTAATCAGAGGGAGAAAATGGCGGGAGGGACAACAGAAATAGGGGAAACATCGCCAACCGCCTCCGGTGATTCGGTAAGAAAAGTGATTTGCCAACTTCCCAGTGGGATTGCGATTTGTAGCGATCTAACAAAACGATAGCGATTTGTCTTAAAGTAAGTAAGTATGGTCGTCCGTCAGGTTTTTTGCTCATAATATAGGATTAAATTAAATTAAAAAAAACATTTTTTTAAACGAAGTACCTATGTAAGTATTTATGCCTCCTTAAGCTATTTAAAGTTCGGAAACTTTAGTAATGGAGAAATTACTTTTATAAAACTTCTTAGAATGACGTATGAAAAAATATTAGATAGGCCCACCCAATCAGTGATATCAATCTCTGAACAATTGGGAATTCCAAATAAGACTGAACGCGTGATTTTCCTAATGTCGGAGAACTACGATCTAATACAGGTACTTACTGTAGCTTTCGAAACTTTTTGAATTTTAGTAGGCTTTGGATAGTATCTTTTGCCTCACCTATATCAGACAGACTTAACATTTCTAATAAAAAGACATAGTCCTAAATTAAACAAATTCCAAAAAAAAGCGTTTTTTAGTAAGTAGGTAAAATCGTTTGTCATACATCTATTGTCAAAAAGCATAACACTCATGTCGCATAATTTTTCTTTCGCATAACTTTCAAATGGCTTAATAGTCTATTGGGATATTATTATTACCTAAGCATAATGATATAAATCCCTAATTTCAATTCGCATAACATTAGGTAGTCCTAAAATGCTTTAGCATAATTTCTTTTGCCATAACTAGGTACCTATAGTAATACCAACTACAAGGTTAGATCGTTTTTTTGCCAAAAAAAATATAATAATCAAAATATACATTGTACCTAATTAAAACTAAAATTTTGCTTTTTAATCACTACTTCAAAAATTATTATTTTTGATACAGCAACTTACCTAGGCTTTTAAATCATGATCATTATGCTAAATATAAGTTATGCTTTTAAAATTCTGCCTATAGTTATTCAGCGTTACAAATTTATGCCTTTTAATACTTATGAAAAACAATTTTAGCCTATACGAATTTATGATTTTTATAATTATGCGTTACTTACTAGTGGCCGCCCGCGACTCCTCTCGCGTGGAAGTCGGTTTCTCGTGGGAATGGGAAGTTTTCCCGCGGTAAAAAGTACCCTATATGTTATTCTGATGTATAACTTATATTACTGTAAAGTTTCATCAAAATCCGTCCTGTAGTTTTTACGTGAAAGAGTAAGAAACATCCATACATCCATACTCACAAACTTTTTGTAGGATGATAATATGAGACGTGATGGTTATGGATTATGATATTAAGTATGACAATAAAAGTTATGCTTAAAAATAAAGAACCATAACTTCAATGAATAGTAATAGCTAACACATTAGGAAAATCATTATTAAAACACCATAAGAAGCTAAACAGCAGATATGATTTAAATTACTTTTGCTCTTGGACTTTGTAAGTTATTAAGATCATGTGGTTATTCTTTGCAATACCTTCTCATGATAATAACGTATACCTAATTAGTTTTTATCCAGACAGGAAGACTTCTGCAAGTACAATCGTTATTAAATAGGTATTTTTTATTGAGAGGTAGGTTCAGATGTGGATTTTTTTCCACGTGATTTCCAAAATTTTAAGCCTGAAATATGGTTCTTTTTCCACACCTACCTACAACTGTGTTAAATTCCCATATTTATAATAAAAAAACAATAATTTCTATTTCTCTTCGTGTCAGTCTTACTGATATACTCTGCAGAATCGGTGGGAAAATCATCGATGCCATTAAAATCTCTTGAAAGTTTGAGAAGAATGTTGCGAATATGGAAAGCGAAAGTAATACAAAGATTTAATTTCATTTTAATTAACTAATACGTATTTAATACGAAACTTTTAAGAACGTGATGTTTGTTCATACATACAGAGTGTCTAAAAAAAAATATATCCCATTTTCACGCAAACACCATGCCGGCTATTCGTGCAGTACCATTCGTAAATAAATGTACAATTAACTGATTATTGAATAAAATCATTGTCTGATAACTGCCAGGAAATGATTCTCTTGTTTAGTCAAATACCAGCAACTAAACATTGTTAACACCTTCAGTATTTTTTATATTTACTTCATTAAAAAGGTTTGCTATCAATTTTCACCAGGCGGACGCGTGGAAGTCGGTTTCCCGTGGTAATAAGTTTTCCCGCGGTAAAAAGTACCCTAAATGTTATACTGATGTATAACCCATATTAGGCACTGTAAAGTTTCATCAAAATCCATTTAGTAGTTTTTACGTGAAAGAGTAACAAACATCCATACATCCATCCATACTCACAAACTTTCACGTTTATAATTTTAGTATAGTAGGATTCTCGGGTCACAATGTTCGTTCCCGTACTCCTCCGAAACGGCTTGACTTGGCTCCTCCGAAATTTTGTAAGCACAATGAGTAAGGTCTGAGATTCGGCCTACATCTATTTTTCATACCCCTAAGTGATAAGGATTGTCCATTCTTAATTTTTTTTTAATATGGCATAACCACGTGATTCTCCTCTAGTCCATTCTGATGTACGTCCAACTTAAAATTTAATGGCAAAAATAAAAATTGCCTTAAAGAAACGTAAAATTATAAATTTTTACCAGTCACTCACTCGCCAACGCAAATTTCTACTGCCACTTGACTTGGGGGGGCAGTTGTGCTACGCAGCACAATCAGGCACAATGAACGCAACATCTAGGAAGATTGTAGGTACCTATCTAAGAACGAAGATAATAAGTAATCCAACCATCTTTCTAGTCATCGTTACGCATTAAAAAGGGTATCACGGTCGGTCGATTTTTCATTTGACAAAAATATTATTTTTGTTTTCAAAATGCATTTTGCTAGAAGTTTAGGTAAGTAAGTAGGTATCTAGATATAGAAAACGACAGTGATAAAGTAATGCGGTTAATGACTTGGTGGTCTGTATCTAGTTATTTACGTAATAACTGCGTCGGTACACACGAACTGAGATGCGTTCATCTACATTTTACATAACTAGAAGATATTAATTCATATTTACATGCAACTTGGGAATGAAAGTAACTCGGTATGGAATGCGAAATTTTAAGTAACTAGAGGTAACTGGAAGCTTCGCTTCTAAGGCTGAAAATTTTTGTTTTTGGGCTAACTAAATTACCTAAAGCTAGCAAAAATAATGCAAAATTATTAACAAAACATCATTATCAACATTTTGACCGCACTACCTACTAATAAAACTGATATGTAAGTACATATTCTAGATAGATGCCTATCTATTTATCTTCCCTTGATTATTGAGGTTTATGAGGTGAAAGATATTACGACAGTTGATATGATCATTCATTATGATAAGAATATTCCAAATTTCCTATTTAACTTACATAGTTAACTACTAAAAAGCGAGAAAAACGTGTTTGCTTGAACTATAACCTTAATATTAAAATATTGTAAGTGGGTGCCTTTACTTTAAAATATTTACTCTTATTTTGAAACTACCTACTGTTGGAGCATTTAAAACAGTTTCTGTCTGGGGCTTATACAGGGTCTGTCGTAATGAATGGATAACCCGTTACCTACAGTTGATCCGGATGTGAGGCTATAAGAAAATGGTGTCTTCTTGCCAGGGTTGTCAACCATAAGAAAATGGCGTAGACTTTTAAACTTTTTTATAAATTTCGCTATTTTTTTCATTTATTCCGCTGCCATTTCTTCAAATTTTGATGTATTTGTATAATTCTTTTAGTATTATACTGCTGAAGACGTGTATTATGTAATTTAAATACAATTTTAGTTGTTATTTACGTTGAACATTATCAAAATACTCATTTTAAGAAAAATATTTCCAATTTTTTTTCTTTATGTCAACTTTTGATCATCTCCTGTGGAAAAAAAAAGTATGACGTTATAGCTGCCCATGATCTCAATAAATTGTCTAGTATGTGTAGATTCTAAAAAGGTATAACGATGTGTACTTTACAAGCAACATTAAGTTACAGGAGCGAGAACACTAATCAAGGTCGGAATTTTTATTTTTCATGTTATGTTATAAATGGTTGTAAAACTTCGTCATAATGATTTTATTCTATCAAGATACTTTGCACAAACACTATCGGGCCACTAATAGGATATTCAGAAGAAGACCCGGTTGTTTTTGGGAAAAAAATAACATTACTTCACGATAATAATGTAATGAAAATGTACAAATGAAAATTGTTGTGCTCTAATAGTTACATGCGACAAACATGTTGCGACAAGTTTATTCGAAATTGAAACGGATTTAAAAAATCGAACAAAGACCGCGTTACAAAGAAAAGTGGAAAAAATTAGAAGGAAATCGTCCTTCCATAAATGCATTGTGCACTTTAATGAACACACGGTAATCAGGATGTCGCACATTTGGAAATCTTACACGATAAACACTAGAAGCTCTATTGGTGCTGCCATTACATACACCGTAAATGTAATGCATGTTCGCGTATTCGGCCGGCGTATACTGTTGCGGCATGATACACAAACTACACAAAAACTTTTCCAAAACAACAAGTTCAATCGATAGCACAACACAATGTCCGTAAATGTGAGCAAAGTCATCAGTATCACCACGTTATCAAGTCCAAATCACAAGGAAAATCATAGTCAAATATTAGAAAGCAGTAACAAATTGACGAAAATAGTGGCCCCGATTCTCAAACCACTCTCTAAAACTAAATTAAAAATATCGCTGTCACTTTCTCATGCTTCGTATTAGAACAAGACAGGTACATTGGTCTCACTAAATTTAGTCCACATCATTGTGAAATTGAACGAAATGCGCTGAGGACTAGCCTAAAATTGCCTTCGCCGTGTCATATTGCACGTACATTTTAGTTTGACACGACTAAAATGATTACCTGTCTCTGTCTTATACTATTGATGAGTAAGTGACAGCGATAGTTTTAGTTTAGTTTAGAGAGTGTTTTCAGAATCGGGGCCAATGTGAACAAAAGGACATGCGATGGTCAAAATCACACTGATGTGATGAGTACCCTTTTCTTTGTAATGCGGTCTTGTTCGATTTTTAAAATCCGTTTTAATTTCGAATAAACTTGTCGCAACATGTTTGTCGCATGTAACTATTAGAGCACAACAATTTTCATTTGTACATTTTCATTACATTATTATCGTGAAGTAATGTTATTTTTTTCCCAAAAACAACCGGGTCTTCTTCTGAATATCCTATTAGTGGCCCGATAGTGTTTGTGCAAAGTATCTTGATAGAATAAAATCATTATGACGAAGTTTTACAACCATTTATAACATAACATGAAAAATAAAAATTCCGACCTTGATTAGTGTTCTCGCTCCTGTAACTTAATGTTGCTTGTAAAGTACACATCGTTATACCTTTTTAGAATCTACACATACTAGACAATTTATTGAGATCATGGGCAGCTATAACGTCATACTTTTTTTTTCCACAGGAGATGATCAAAAGTTGACATAAAGAAAAAAAATTGGAAATATTTTTCTTAAAATGAGTATTTTGATAATGTTCAACGTAAATAACAACTAAAATTGTATTTAAATTACATAATACACGTCTTCAGCAGTATAATACTAAAAGAATTATACAAATACATCAAAATTTGAAGAAATGGCAGCGGAATAAATGAAAAAAATAGCGAAATTTATAAAAAAGTTTAAAAGTCTACGCCATTTTCTTATGGTTGACAACCCTGGCAAGAAGACACCATTTTCTTATAGCCTCACATCCGGATCAACTGTAGGTAACGGGTTATCCATTCATTACGACAGACCCTGTATGTATACTAGTAGGTACCCACCCGTGACTTCGTCTGCGATTAGTGATTTTCCCGTGGAAATAATTCCTGCCGTGAAAAGTAGCCCATATATTAGAAAAGTAAAAATAACTCACTAAAATTTAGAAAACCGTAAAATTAAGACATCTTAGCTATATTGACTTTAATGTGGACTTCAGTTTATTTGCATTGAAGGAGGTCAACATTTTTAATTAAGGAACATAATTGTAGGTACTTTGTTTTTTTTTTATATTTAAAACTTGTCCCAACCGTTTAGGTACACTCGACATTCTGACTCACAAAAAAAATTCAAATGACTTCCAATTTTACAGTTTCCCTATAGGACGTAAGTCACAGATTTAAAATGTAAGTAGTTTCCTTTTTAAAAAGCTAACTTTGTTCATGGGTGTTAAGAGTACCTACCTACAAAAAAACTTGAAATAAAAATGGAAGTTAATGAACTAAATGAAATACAGAAATATATACCGGTAACTTTGAGTTTAATTAAATACAAAAAATAAATAAATGCAGAAATAAATGATTATTTAGATACCCTCCATCCCATATACATGAATCATCAAATAAAATGAATGTTAATACACGCGTACATATTTACAATACATTTTAAAGATTACTCCTACCTAGGGCCTTAGATAAGTTTTCAGCAAGTTTGTCTATGAATGCAAAGGTTTCATAGTAATCTTCTCTCTTAACTTTGTCCATTCCTTTGATGCAAATGGCCAGATCTTTAGTCATCACTCCAGACTCGATAGTTTGGATACAAACGCGTTCCAAAGTTTCCGCAAAGTTGTGTAGCTCTTTGTTTTTATCCAATTCAGCGCGGTGTAAAAGACCCCTGGTCCATGCAAAGATGGAAGCAATAGGGTTGGTGGAAGTCTCCTTGCCTTGCTGGTAGAAACGGAAATGCCTCGTCACGGTACCGTGGGCGGCTTCGGCCTCGATAGTCTTGCCATCAGGACACAATAGAACAGACGTCATCAGACCCAGGGAACCAAATCCTTGGGCAACGGAATCCGACTGCACATCCCCATCGTAGTTCTTGCAAGCCCAGACAAAGCCTCCCGGAGACTTCATGGCGTAGGCGACCATGTCATCTATCAACCTGTGCTCGTACCAAATATTGGCAGCTTCGTATTCCTTCCTATATTGGCTTTCATAGATCTCCTGGAAGATATCCTTAAATCTACCGTCGTACTTCTTAAGAATAGTGTTCTTTGTGCTTAAATATAACGGGTATTTACGCGAAATTGCGTATTTGAAGCAAGCGTGGGCAAAGTCGGTGATTGAGGCGTCCGTATTAAACATACCCAGGGCTACTCCTGCACTCTTGAAGTTGTTGATCGTTTCTTTGATGGGTGTTCCTCCTGAGGCAGGTGTGAAGGTAAGTTCCAGTTTGCCCTCACCAGGTACAAGGAAGTCTACAGCCTTATATTGATCAGCGTGAGCGTGACGACCAATGATGATTGGTTGATCCCATCCAGAGACAAGACGAGGGACGTTTTTGCAAATAATTGCTTCCCTGAAGACAGTACCGCCAAGAATGTTACGAATCGTACCATTGGGGCTTTTCCACATCTTCTTCAGTTTGAACTCCTCAACTCTTTTCTCATCAGGAGTGATTGTTGCGCATTTGATCCCGACGTTGTATTTCAAAATTGCATTTGCGCTGTCGATTGTGACTTGGTCATCAGTCTTATCACGGTTTTCCATTCCCAAATCATAGGTATGAAGTTCAATGTCCAAGAATGGTAAAATAAGTTTTTGTTTAATTAGATCCCAGATAACCCTGGTCATTTCATCTCCGAGAAGGTCAACAACAGGTCCGGCCTTGATTTTCGACATTGTGGCGTAGTGGTTTCTGTAAACAAAATGAAACGATCATAAGTACAAACTTATCTCCATTTTTTTAACGTAAGATTTATCAATGAATGTCATAATACATAAACCTAAGAAAAGCAAATGAGAAGGTACGTACAGAAGGAGTACATATCGAAATAAATCATGAATTTCTTAGGCTTTTTGTGTAAAAAAGTTTTTTGTTTAACTAACAATAACCCTGGTGAAGTTGAATATCAGACAAGACTAATAGAAGAGCCTTGAACTTGATCGTTCCTAAGTGCGAAAGGTGTATTTAAGGTGCAATCTTACACATTTTTATACTTTGTAAATTTGAATTTTTTAATACTGTTAAAAAAATAATACTTAATATATTCTACCCGAGTAGGTACTAAATAATAATAGAACATAGTTTTTTGGAGGAATCCGGATACGGCTGACGCGTCCTCTCCATATGAAAGGATTTATTTTAAATAGTGGACGCCCGCGACTCCGTTCGCGTGGAAGTCGGTTTCCCGTGGGAATGAGAAGTTTTCCCGCGGTAAAAAGTACCCTACTAATATTATAAATGCGAAAGTAACTCTGTCTGTCTGTCTGTCTGTTACGCTTTCACGCCTAAACCACTGAACCGATTTTGTTGAAATTTGGTATGAAGAAAGAACTGAACTTGGGAAAGGACATAGGGTACTTTTTACCGCGGGAAAACTTCTTATTCCCACGGGAAACCGACTTCCACGCGAACGGAGTCGCGGGCGGCCACTAGTTATCTATAATAACTTTTTTGTATATAGGAGTTAATTTATATATAATTTTAGAGATAGAGAAAAAATCCCTTAAATATTATTTTTATTTTATTTTAAGTAAGCATTTTTGATGCTATAGTGGCATTCGAAATATGTACTATATTTTTTTTACCTAAGTTTGTATTCAATACTAGTGGTTTATTAAAATAACAAAGTTAAAAACATGGTGTAATTATCGATGCCAGTTAGTTTTTTTGAGAACAACCGAAAAATTAAACAAACACTCCTACTTTACTATGTAGTCCTACATGGAACTGTTTTCACTAGTTTGTATTGTAGTCTCATTTCAAAACAATGGGAAAGTTCCAATCCCATCTCTGTATGATGCCTCAGCAAGTGGCTAAATATATATCTTGCTAATTTACAATCAAAAGTGCAATAAAATCAAACTATAAACATCAAATAAATTATCAAAAACAATGTGTGACCCTTAGCCAACACTATCTATACATTGACCTCAAAATTATCAACATTAAGAAAAATGTTATCGTATATAGTATTGATAATTTTACCGAAGGTGTGGTCAATGTGCAGAAAAACAAAATTCAAAATGCAAAACACACCCACCTAAATTAACTAACGAAATGTAAAATAAAAAAAAATTGTAACTAGGTAATTACTTAGTTGTTAGTATGTTTTTAGATGAAAAGACAATGTTAGTTCATAAGTTTAATATTATTTATTACTTTTCTATTAGCCGCAGCTGCATAAACACAACACCGCCAGAAGCCTAATTAAGTCAATACTGTGTATGCTTGAAATGCCATGTGAAACTCATGTTCAACTTAAACAATTGTTTTATGTTGTCAGTACCTTGGGCTTGATATGCAACGGCATGATTGTATGGTTCAAAAATTATCAACATTATAAATAACTCAGTTTCACCTCGACAAGTACCTATAGTTTTTTTTTACTATAATTCTTTGCTGTAATGAAATATATTAAAACACAAAACAGTTTGTTTCCTATGCTTCAACAATAAAGTTAATTAGAATTATTTCCATTGTTTCTGCCTTATTAGAAATTGTAATAGTGTCTCAATGATAAATACTCAAGTATTCTAATAAGAACATACCTACTTATATCATTGCCTATTAACAATGAAAACTATTTTGTACTTACAAATAAAACATGAATTAAATATAACTAGCTTTAGAATAACTAATTATTAGGTAACATAAATGGAACCGGCAAATTAAATATGATAAGTAAAACACCAAAAAATTTGAGAGCCCTATCTAAGAGAGGAAAAACAGGTTTGTAGAGCAATATTTTTGAAAGTCATGCTTACATAATCAGAGAACTACTAAATCATTAACACTTTTGGGTAAATAACTTAATTTATTCAATTATTTTCACATAGATATTACTTCAATAAGTCAAACCAAAATAGGAAGTCATGTAAATAAATGATTGGAGGCTCAGTATTATATGAATGAAGTACTAACTTGTAGATCAAATACCATAATTATTATAAAACCTTGAAGACACATAGCTTCACTATAACTCAGTACAAAGTTCAAAATGGGTTTGTGCTAAGAATTATAAAAACTAAACAGACTATACTCAGATAATGGATAACTATATTTGTTGCAAATCTAGCATAAAAGTACTATCATTAGCTTCTACCCAAAATAAATATTATGGATTGATCTTACCAACCGTTTGATGTATTATTCTATAATTGATGACGTGACGAAGCAGCTATAACGGGAAGCCACACCGCTGTGTCCAAAAGGCCGAGTAAAACTAACAAAATTCTCACCTATTCTTATCAATATTCATCGTCTATATCTCTGCCAACTACAGCGACCGGTTTGCGTAGCTGCTTTTACTTACATAGCAATTCACTGGCGGCGTAAACGTACACTGTAGAATTCTATGGTATTTAATTAAAAAATTGTAAAATTTATGTACTTAATATTTTTTATTTTAAAATGGTTAAACTTCGATCATCCATTTATAACGATTACCGTAGAAATTATATTACAAATAAAAGAAATTAACTTACCTACTGTAACCGCAGAGAGTGCAAATGAACAATCAATCAATTCAAATATTGCAATTTTATAATTTTAAAATAAATAGTGCTTAGTTAGCAAGATGAAGAACTAGGGATGTAAAAAATAATCTTAGAGATTTTTTTGTAGTATTAATCATTTTTTTAAAAATCGATTATCCAATTTACACTTTTAGATTTTTTTATTATTTATTTATAATTATTTTAGTTTTTACCACGCTTTTATTAGCTTGGGTTGTATCTATGTAATGGAATCTTTGAGCATAAATTTGACCGATTTCCAGAAGTTCGATTAATTTGAAACTTTGCACACGTATTAAGGACCGATGACAATGCAATAATTTAATAAGAGTTTCTCATTATCCTTATTAGGACCACCAGGATTAATAAATTCATCTTTAGATCCTTTTGTAGGAGAGTAAGAGAGACAAAGCTAGCGCGTGATCTGCGCCTTTCATCACTAATTGAACTAAAAAGTAGAAAATAAATAATAGTTTAAAAACTAAAATACCACGCTTTTATTGCTAATCGAACTAAAAAATAGAAAATAAAATTTCAAATCGGAGTAAAAAGCGTGGGGTGCTCGATATAGTATGTAGAGAGTTATGAAAATGAAGTAAAATGCACCCCTAGCTTTTTACTCCGATTTGAAATTTTATTTTCTATTTTTTAGTTCGATTAGCAATAAAAGCGTGGTATTTTAGTTTTTAAACTATTATTTATTAAGATGATAAGTTTGTAATTTTGTTGGGATGCTCATTATTTCATTATTAGTATGATTAATAATAGGAACCTTGCCTTTGATTTATAGTTTTGAATTGGTTATTTTTTTGATGATTAATTGTTTATATGAATGTGTTAGTTAGGTTCTTTATGTGAATAGAAAGAGCAAGTACTTTTGATAAAAAAAAATATCGATTTTTATTTAATCGATTTTTTTATTAACTTCACATCCTTATGAAGAACCAAACTAATGTCGTGGTCCGTTAATAAAATACGGTGAAAACGTTGGTAAGCGTGCAAATGCTGCGCCGTAAATGGTTTCTGTCCGTAACTGAAATCAATTTGGTCTGACATTACGGTCCGAAATTGCTGTCAGCGCGCTTAATTGCACATTATTGCGCACTATTTGCGTGCAAACGGTTGGCTATTAATACGACGTGTGCACATCACTGAGCAATCTGACGTCTTTAGTGACGTCACCGTTCAGTGCTAACGGTGCAAACAAAAGATAGGTAGTGTATTGTGTGCAGCAATGTCAAAGTCAAAATGGTTTTCGAATTGATTCGTGTCCGGGTGTAACTAGGTTCTCTCCTAGTTCATTTATTGGTACCTATAGTACAAGCTCTGCTTTGTTTAGGGCCACACAGTTGTGGGCTTAGCATAAGCGGCGTGATATCGAGTATTTGACATTTGTTTGTGAGAATATCTCGATTTTTTTAATTCGGTAGCAGGACTGCACACTATCTCATCGCAACTCACGGTGATCAGTGACGGGTCCCTATAATGTACGACACAGTATTGCACGACATGATAATTCGCGACACGTATTTGCACGGCCAGTAATCCGCGACCAAGGCGTGTCGCCAATTACGGGTCGTACAATACGTGTCGCGCAATATCAGTACGTGCTGATATTGCACGGCCTGGAAAGCCCGACATGATAATGTACGACCCGTATTTGCTGACATTCTAACTAGTCTCCTATTGGCTAAAAGGTCACCTTCTCATTGGTCGGTTCGCATGACGTATGTAAATTTCATGCTCCGTTTGAACTTTAAAAAGTATATTTTTCTTGGTTAGATTTACTTGCTTGTGCGAGTCAAAACAAACAAAACTTGTCTATGACTAATTAATATCAATATCAATAGGGAACGTAGTTTAGGTTATTTTTTGACAATATAAATTAAGTGAGAACCGGTTGGTTGTAGTCGTTACTATAATAAATAATTCAATAATTAATTGCGTCCTACATAATGAAATTTGTGATTTGACCGAGGAATATCTGAAATTGTCGCAGTTTGTAAATAAACAACCGTTGCAAGGGAGGTCTATGTTCAACTGTGGATGATTATGATATGAAGCTGTTTCAATGTGCGGAAAATATTTTAGATTACAGAAGCTACAGTTAAAATATTGGATAATCCCAAAGAAAAGTTTCCCTAGTGCAAACTTTTATATGAATACTAGATATAATTTACCAGGTTGGACTAAAGAAAAAGTGACAAATGGTCAAATCAATTGACAGTACTAAAAATAATACAGGAACATTAGTTTTGAGTGAAAGATGTTACCTACATTGTGCAATGTAGATTGTGCTATGAATCAAAAAGGAACACAATACTTTAAGATCTATTGGTGCAATATTACCCTCTATTTAACTTATATTAAAGCGAATGAATGTTCAAATGTTATATGTAAGTATATCGGATAAATATAATAGCATTTAGGAAGTTAAATACTTTTTTATTTCGGTTATATTATATTTATTTATTTTTACAATGTTCGCCAAACTTACTTATATATATTTTATAAATTTTTTTTGTTCTTTAGGTTACTAATTAACCTTGTTTGTTCAATAGTTTTAAATTAAAGTGTCTTTTGTTACTCAATAACATTAGGGTTTTAACATTATTACTTTTATGTTAAGATGTTCCGACCGTTAAATCATGAATAACTTTAATTTTATAATTCCACCAAGTGTAGAGTTGCTGTATATCTGCCATTTGTTTTAAAGAAATACTGTTACTTATTTTGTTATATAGTTTTTAAAAATGTTGTTTTAAATAAAAGACTACCTTATTATATCTGCTTAGCATTATACCTAACAATATTTGTTAGATACTTGTGTCTTTTATTAGACCTGGCATGTCATTAAATAAATCTTTTAAAAATAACATCTTTGGCTTTCTTGTACCATTTAACCACCACCTACTTACTACAGTTAAGTTTGTAGCAAACTGAACAGAAAGTAAATAGTTCTTCCTTACTATTTGATTTACTATAAGTAACCTATATAAAACTTATCAAACAACTTCTTATTGAAAAGAAAAACCTACAAGGTAACCAATTTTTTATAACAGCAATCAGGTATGTTGGCTTAAGAAGAGACTTTAAAGCGGGACATTTATTATGATATAATGTTTAACAAGGATCTTAGAAGCAAGATAGTTATGTTATCTGGCGTTGCTACTCGCATGGTGGCCTTCATTGCTTAGCTTGCTGAAATTGCAGTTGCATGGGTTGATGTTCAGTCTTAGTTAGTTCCTACAAAGGTAATGTTATAAGGTTTATTTTATTTATTTTCTCAGAGTTGCTTAGTACATAGACTTCTGTGCAGACATGTATTGTATCTCAGTTAGTTAATAGTTTTTAATTCATTTAACGGTTTTTAAAAAGACCACTGTTCCTGAACTTTGACTAGATTGTATTGGATTGTAATATACAAACTTAATTTATTTCTATACTTGATAAAAAAACATGGTACATTGTTTATTTAAAAAAATAAAATTTGTTATAATATTAAAAGCTTTAAATAAGTGCTGGTAAATGATAACACACAGAATTTAATTAATTTAAATATGCATAGAAGTTAATAAAAAAAACCTTTTGTGTTTTGCCATGCCAAAATTTTACCTATTTTTCCTATAGAACAGTGACATTGTAGGCATTGGATAAATCTAATACATAGAGGGTAAACTAATGCTAAAATGTTAAAGACTTTCCTTCATATTCTCCAATCAACATTCAACGACAAACTCATATTTTTTAAAAATAATAAACCATATCATAAACATACTTCTTAAACATTTAAATTCATAATTAAATAATCCATAGTGCCACGTAATTCAAGACGTCTTTGTTACTTCTTAGCAACGCAAGATATTTTTAAGAGCCTGCCAGCTTGCTGCAAGACGATGCTGTCGTAATCCTGCATCATGAAGACAAAGTTGACTTGAGTTAGAGGAGTCCCTGCAGATACTATTGAACCTTCTTAGTTTTCCCACGCTTAAACGGATGGAGTAACTGCAACAACTCCTTGAGAGGACATCATACATAGTTCACTGCAAAAACATTTTAAATACTACATTTGTTTCGCCGATCAGTAGCTTGCTGCTTGCAAAGTGCCTCCATGATTATTAAAATTGTAATTAAAGTACTTAAAGTGTCGAAAACATTATTATTTCACAGTATTATAATGTAATAGGTTAGGTATCAATGTTTTTCTTATGTTGCCTTGCCTGACAGTGACAGTTACAGCTACCAATGACTTAGGTATTATTATAGCTAAAAGTGACTTGTTTATAAAAAAACGATCAGAAAAAAATATGGAGGCTTTTCAAATTCAATTCTTTTAACCAGTGGAGATAACAACAGTTAAAAAATAACAAGAACATAATTTTCAGGCACTTTTAGTGGAGGGTAGGGAGCGTAAGTGATGAGACAAAATGAATGATTGGTTTAATTTGACAAAATTGGTTTAATTTTGCTTATTCTGTGCCTGTTACTTTTATTTGAAGTATAAAATGTTAAAGTAAAAATAAAAACTACGCAAAATTAAAAACTGATATGATTGTAGAAACGAATGTATTGCTTTTTTCTTATTTGACAATAAACAAAGTCATATCATAGCAACGCTACTCTAGTTTTTACAAACAACATAGGCTTAGAACATTTGCTTTACAGAATCTTTAAAGCAAATGTTCTAAGCGTATGTTGTTTGTAAAAACTAGAATCTTTATATTTATTCAGTTTTAACATAAAATAAAGTCCCGTTTAAAATATCATAATTTCTGGCCGTTATTAAAATGTTTTGTTATCACATACAAAATAAGACGTCCTAGGTCTTGCTATAAGAGTTTGTGGTAAGGCCCCTTGTGTAACAAAGCAGTGAGCAACTGTACACAAAAAAAAGTTTATGTTATATATTTTTATAGGTAACTACTGATTTTATAATTTAAATACTGGCACCGATTCTGAAAACACACTCTTAATCAAATTAAAAATATTTCAGTAACTTTCTCATACATAGTATTAGATATAGACAGGTATATTGGTCTCAGTAAAGACAAATATCAAGAACGGTCCTGATTTTTCTATATTATTAAAATATACATCGTGGCTCATTCAAATCGGTCAGTATGGGAAAGTCTGAAACTATAAGTCATACGAAGATTTGTTCTTAGGAACCATGTCACTGATTTTGCTAAAGAGAAAAACTGCATTCATACATTTGAAAAAAAAACCATACCCAGCTAGGGAATCGAACCCGGTCGCGTGAATTTGTATTGAAAAAAAAACGGTGGTCACTTAGCAAAAACTACTAAAATAAATTAAAATTATGTGAAAACAATGCATTTTATTCATATAAAACATCATGTTCCATAGAGCCATTTAAAGCGTAAGACCTACACAATCGATATTAAAATAGAAAAAGAGTAAGTTTATTTTTTCAACATGACCGGGTTCGATTCCCTAGCTGATTACATTTTTTTTTTAAATGTATGAATGCAGTTTTTCTCTTTATAAAAATCGATGACATGGTTCCTAAGAACAAATCTTCGTATGTCCTATAGTTTCAGACTTTCCCATATTGACTGATTTGAATGAGCCACCCTGTATAGGTACCTTATTTGAAACCTTGTTTAATCTCATATAATACGCATTTTGTTTTCTTGATACCTGCGATTTTTTTAAACTGTGACATCAAAACATCTATTCAACTGATCTAGCACGCGCTTTAACTGATACAATTTGATATAAATATACTTTTTTTATAATGCGGCAATTTATACTGGCAACTTTGAAATTCTGACCAATCATTATAATACTTATCGTCCATTGCAGAAGGAACATTAAATTAATACCAACGATTTTACTTATGACTTTACAACTTCATGTTTCTTCACCCACTCGTTAGAGGAGTATTATTTTCTTTGGTCTTCACTATTAACTTAGTAGTGTAGTTTAAGAGATATCTAAAATTATGTTGATAGCCTGAGTTGGTTGTTAATGTCTTGGGCGTCGCTCTTTTCGCATAACGTCGATTGTCCTAAAGTCGTTTGCCATTCAACAGTCTTAAGGCATATTATTATTAATCATAATGAATGAAATCCCTAATTTCAACGATCGATTTTTCAAAAAAAATAAAAATAGTCCATATAAATTCGCTAGATGACGCTGAACAAACTAGTAAGTACGCAGGGGTGTTACCTTTAAAAAAGGAAAAGGATAGAAAAAAACAAATCTTTTTTTTCTCTAGCAATAACAATGTCGGTTTTGATTTGATTTGAATTGGAATAAAAGGTAAATAAACCTTTTAGTAGGTATGTAGAATTAAACAAAAAATGTAATAATATCATAATAATACATCTCCTGACTGACACACCAACTGTGTAGCCCTAAACTAAACAAAGCTTATACTTTAGGTACCACACAATGGACTAGGGAACCCAGTTACACTCAGACACCAATATCGAAAAACTATTTTGACGAAGGTATACGTGTAGGCTGACGCTTAAACGCTGTCTATGTTGTGTACTTCTTTGTTCGTGGATTTCTTTGGTTATTTCTGATTACTTTGGACTCATCTTTTATTCTATATCATTTATATTCAATCATTTTACTTTTTTAAAGGTCCACCTGCGTACTTAGTTTGTTCAGCGCCATCTAGCGAATTTGTATGAACTATATTTTTTTTTTAAAATCATTCATTGTATGGTGGTTATGTGCTGGATAAATTTACTGCAAATAGTTCACTATAACAATTTCAAATACGCAGACAGCTAAAAAAATGTTCATTACTATATGTATACCTACCTACCTACCTATCTCCACTGAGTTCACAATAAAAATAATTGCCTCTATATTTTCAAGCATAATATTTATTATCATAAGATAAAAACCATAATCATTTATCATATATAGTATTTTTTTTTGAAAACCGCTCATTCTTAACGTGTAAACACTACGACGGACATAAACAAACTTAACATAATATAGCCATAGATTATACGTCACCGCTGTCGATGTCACTGACCGACTTTGACACATTGTAATTTTACACCTGTCAACTAAACTTTTTTTCTGCTTGCTTAGCTATGAGCACGTATTGCGCTTTGAAAAGTTAGGAACTCAAAAAACAAGCTTACTAGGTTATTAATCTGAATATTGGAATTGAAGTGGAATTTTAGAATAGTAATCGTTATGTTATTGGCATGCAAACAATAGTGGTATTTACTATAACAATTTCCTTTACATCTTATTGTTTTTTTCCTTTACATCTTAGTGTCATAATAAAACACGCAGAAAACCAAATTATAACCAACAATCAAATAGTTATTTAAAAGTAGTTTTATTTTTCGCGTCAAGTACAGGATATTCACATTTTCTTGTATAAAATCTTTGTCTTAATTTTTGTTTATTTATAACTTTTTTATTCACCACTTACAAAATTCAATCTTTTATTAAGTTAAAACATTTGATCTAATGCATTTGAGTTTGATTTGATTTGAGTTATAATTAAAGATCCTCTATACAGGGTTATTTGTAATTAGCGCATCACCTCTGGCGGCTTCCTTACATCAATCCCAATAACATTTGTTCTACGACTTTTTGCAAAACTTGATAATTAACACAAAAACAAATTTGCGCGCTCTGTTATTTATAACTCTGTATTTTGTAAGAAGTTCCTAAAACCGGTCGCCCACCCCCCGTCGCCCGCGCGCCTGCCACGCCAGTTGCGTGCGCGTAGAGTATTGTACCGTTCAGAAGCATCTAATAAATTTGTATGGTTTTTTTTTTTTAATATTAATTTTAATTATTCGTTAGTTAAATGTTGTTGGGATTGGTGATGCGCTAATTAGAAATAACCCTGTATATGGATGTAATAAGTATATTATTGAACTTAAAATATCAGATGGGGCTGCGTTGGCGGAGATAGAAATGTTTGAGGAACTGGAGTACCTGTGCGTGGCCCATAACTCCCTCTTTCCGTAGACACCTGTGTATTAGCCCTTGCACAGGCTGAAGCTTATATTACATTTAAATGCAACGACTGAGAGTCATATTTATTACAATTTCAAAACATTGTCCTGAATAAACACTTTAAGTAAATAAAAAAACGCAAGAAACGACCATATGGTTTTATTTCTGTGTTGTTTTTGTTTGGTTGCCTATCGCACGCAAATATTAGACTAATGATTAAATCGAAGTTTTATTCCGTAGTTGCTTTAAACAACTCAGTACAATAAAGTGATTTTCGTTTATTAGTTTATAATCTTCGTCTAAGTTAAGGTTTTTGTTTTGTTTAAAGTATTTATAACATTAATAATGCTTCGATTGAAAAGGATTTTTTTTAATGTCAAAGTAATATATTTATACAAAGTAATGTGCAAGTAATGAGTAGTCTCTGATTAGAAATCTACTATTGTAAGTAAGTTATTAATCATCCTTTATAAAAACAAAAAATATATTGTAACATTGCGATTTAGACCTTATTATGGGAACTGCATATGCTCTATTTTTAAAAAAAAAAAAAAAAAGTGATTGTAAACGAGGCATGAGGCATCCGACTTGAAAGTAACGTTACTCTTGCTTGTCTATGGATTTCTCTGGTACACCAATTATCATGTTGTACAATATTGTGCCGTACATTCCTGAACGGACCTGTAATGCGCAACACAGTATTGCACGGCACAGTATTGTACGACCCTGTAATTGGTGACACATGACACCAATTATCAGGTTGTGCAAAACTGTGTCGCGTTTTATCATGTCGTGCTTTATCATGTCGTACAATACGGTTTCCCATCAGTGACTCACATACGTCATTTGGCTCTCACGTCGTAATCGGTAGCATGCACGCCCAAAAACACACGTTTCTTTTTTTTTAATACGAGATAATTCTCTTCCTCAAATTTTGACGACGAGAAGCTGTGAGATTGCTTTACTGAGATTGATTGTGTCGAATTGTGCTTGCATGCATCATCTATATATAGGTACTTGAGTTTAATTAGCTGATAAGTGTTAGAACTTTTAATTTTTTAAATAATTTTTAATGTTTAAAAATTTAAAAGGTTTCAACATTGTACACAACTGTCATTGCGTCTGGCATTCGGACCGAGCCCGTCCTCGCGAGAGGGCGTTGTAGATTGAAAAATATATTGTTGTGAAACTATTTTTACTTTGTTAAATTAATAAAGAATATAGAATTCAAGAAATATCATTTATTGCAGCATCCTGAATCTAGTATTATAACATAAGGTAAAACCGTTTGTAATTATTTGAAGTATTATGGCAGACCCTAACTATAATCATATGAATAGTAGGTATATACTAGTGACCCGACCACGCTACCCAATGGTGTAATTTTGGGCGACTTGTTCCCGAAACATTGAATTTTAGTTAACCCTTTGAAACCTTTTCTGAATGTTCTTTATTCAAAAATTTTAATGAAAAAAATACCTAAAGGAAGGTGAAAACCGCATTGAAATCCCTCAACTGGTTTAGGAGGAGTTAGCGGCCAAACATACAAACAGACAGAATTAGCGACTTGGATTTATACTATGTAATGATGATGATGAGCAGCGGGAAAGAAGGAAAATTGAGCGTAGGATGCTGGGGGAAGTGATCCCTTTGACATGGGGGATCACGAATGATGAAGTAGTTTTGATATCATAATATTTATTCACGGAACTACGATTACCTATCCCGCATTATTTGTTTTGTTTACTAAGTCCACCCACAGACTACAGACTAGTAAGAACATATATACTAACCAAAGAGGATTTAATCACTACGTTTTAATACTAACATTAGACAAAAATACAGTGGTGGCTATTTGTAAAAAAATAGAAATTGAATGAATGATGATGTTAAATTTACATAAATAGCAACACTCTCTTCATCACCACGGAATCGAAACTCGACGTGAGTTTTCTTCTCTCTCACAAAGGTCATGCTACCGGTTTCGACATAAAAATAGAGATCGATTCGTTCTCCACTCCCACCCACGGAGTATCTCGATACCGGTCATGCTAGGCCTATTGGTGTGTCAGTCTGGAGATTTATTTATTTATTTAATGCCAAACTGACAACTGAATAATTTAATTTGCAGGATCTAAACTTTCGGACAACATTTGTTGAACTTATATTGTTTAATGTAAAGATATTTAGCAGATTAATCGGAAAAACCTAAAAACGCTATCTCACTGACCCATAATATTAAAACAGCTGTCATTTTGACAGAACGTTCTAGCATATGTTCGTACACACTAGTGGACCAAATAAATTTCAGTGCTAACGTTTGTTAGTAATGAAATCTTTTTCGGGTGACGCATTTGCACGCTTACCAATGTTTACACCGTATTTTATTAACGGACCACGATATGATAGTTATAAATAAATAAATCTCCAGACTAACACATCAATTATGTGGCCCTAAAGTAAGTGCAGTAAGCACTTGTGTTATAGGTACCACATAATTGGATTAGGGGAGAGCCTAGTTACACCCAGACACGAGCCAATTATGATCAATTATCGAAAAACCATTTTACGGAATTGGCCCGACCCGGGGATTGAACCCGGAACCATCTGCTTAACAGTCCGGTATATATGAGGTTGTCAGAGGTTGGTACGACCATGTGATGTGCTAGAACGCTTGTCAAAAATGACAGCTGGTTTTCACTGTATTCGATTAACGGACCACAACATATGAAGCATAGATAAGAAAGAGACACCTATAGCAATTCACATTTTCCAATGAGAAATCATATCTTTATATCTTAAAACTAGCTTTCCGCCCTGCGGTTTCACCCGCAACTAAATGGTTTTTCCCGTGTCAATATCTTACGGAACCCATTTTTTTTTCAAAATAAAATACAGCCTATGTTAATCGTGGATAATGTAGCTTTCGAATGGTGAAAGATTTTTTTAAATCGGTCCAGTAGTTTCGGAGCCTATTCATTTCAAACAAACAAAACTCAAATCTTTCCTCTTTATAATATTAGTATAGATAACTATACAAATTTTGAGGTTGTAGAAAAAAATGGCTGCTTTTAGATGCCGAAATCTTAAAATCAAAGAAGATAAAAAATTGCGAAAATAAAACCTCAATAATGTACTCTGCACATTAGGCAAGCCTCTTTGTCTATTTAATTGAATTTCATTTAATTGCAGTAAAAATCCTACTAATATTATAAATGTGAAAGTTTGTGAGGATGTATGTATGGATGGATGGGTGGATGTTTGTTACTCTTTCACGTAAAAACTACTGGATGGATTTGGATGAAACTTTGCAGTAATATAGGTTATACATCAGAATAACACATAGGGTACTTTGTACCGCGGGAAAACATCTCATTCCTACGGGAAACCGACTTCCACGCGAACGGAGTCGCGGGCGGCCACTAGTTAAAAATAAATCTTTCCCAGACAACCTAAAAAAAAGTGACGCGGCTTATTTGATTACTAGTGGCCGACCACGACTTCGTCCGCATGGAAACCCTGTATCATAACGTATCAATTTGTAGGACTTCTGGCGAAATAGACGTCGCTTATCGTCACTAACATTCTTTCCCGTTGGTACGAATACAACTGACACCGAAATACAGGGCCGATCCTAGATCACACTGGTGAAGTGTTTACGCCACTCGGTATACACGGCACGTTTTCTCAGTGGCCCCGCTTGGCCCTAGACCTGTTCTGTCCAACACTGGGAGGTCTCCCCTTTTACCGCCAACTTGGTGACCCCGACGTGATCTAATGTTGGCATTGGCATCCCATCTCTTCGCCCGCAGCCCGCAGCTTGGTCACATACGTTACTCATTTCCATCATACACATACATTACATATGTGCGCACACACATATGCGCACGCTAAAGTAGATTTTTTTTTGATTTTTTTACTACTTGATATTTAAAACAATTCACACGATATCTCTTTAAATTGTAGCCTATGTGTTATTCTGATGTATAAGTTATATTGTTATTATTGTAAAATTTCATTAAAATTGATTTAGTAGTTTTTACATGAAAGAGTACCAAACATTCATACTTTCACGTTTATAATATTAGTAGGGTTTCAAAACGTACATTTTTGCACCCTTTTATACAAGTTTTTTCAACGAAATTTTTTAAATTAAAGTGCTGTATTAAATTATAAGGTTAACCATTAAAAGGTAAAAAAAAAACTTTCTTAAGGTGCTTTTCCACTTAGCGTTTTAGAAACGAACATTCGGTTGTTTGCTTAGTAAATGGGAACTTAGGGGTATCCTTCATATTTTGGGAGCAATTAAGTTGATTGAATAGAATTGTCATAGTGGATTTAAAAATTCTAGGGGATATTTGACTTTTTGATATTTTTTCTATTGTATATATTAAAGATTAAAAGCATAGGGCCACTACATTAAAATGACCTTATTTCTATATTAAACTATTTAGATGTAGGTTATAGCCAAGTGATGCATGCGTAACAATAATTGTCTTTTATATTCGCTCGGAGAAAAGGTTGTTTAACGTTTTGTGAAAACGTACCTTAATCTTGTGAATACGTTCATTCGTTCAATTTTGTTCATTCGTGATCATTCAGATCAATCTATCAAACAACAATGGACGATGCAAAATCGTAACTTTTTCGTCTTATTTTGTTTGTTCGTATTTTAATGAATTGTGAATTAAACTTAATGGTGTTGTTACTTTTCCTACGTCATGGTGGTTCAAAAAGAATGGAATAGTGTTGAAACGTCAACCTCCAGCTCAATTGTAGAATCTCCAGCAACATCTACATGGAGCTTTCAAGCTCCTCCGAAAACATTGACTATTCGCACAGCGAACAACAATAACACTCCTATGCAAGTGGTAAAAGACATTATATTTTACTTGTTTTTGTTTATTTATGTATGATGTCAAAAATGAATAATTCGCTCAATTAATTCTTATTAGACGTGCAACTTTGAGTTTCGGCCCTGTTTCAGAAACAGCCTGTGACAAGGCAAATTGCAATTAATACTTTGGCTGCGATGCACAGACGTTTTAGTCTGCCTGGGCCAGTTCAACCACATTCCAGACCGATTGCCGAGTTCAGAGCAAGTGCTAATAAATCCCTTGATATGTTGCGTCAAACCATACAGTCAGCTGTTACCAGGGAAATTGATCAAGTCATTAAGAAGTATTTAGAGGTATGATTTTTAGTTTTGTTATTCATAAATTTTTGCTTGACATGGATCAAATTATTAACATATTTTCAGAAGTTTTTTGTACCAGCAGTCAATAACATAAGACAAAACTTGGGTGATGAATCAGTTAGTGAAGACCAGGTAAGTATCCACGAAAGTGAAGGTGATACTGTTTTTTTAAATATCCAAAAAAATCTAATACAAACAAATTATAGGTGCGGGCAGTATGTAGAGCAATGCTTGATGCAACTAGACTTTTATACTCCACGCCTCCAAAGCCAAGTGCAGATGCAGACCCAGAAAACGCCAGTGCTGATGTGAAATTTGCAAAACAGACAAATGTAAGTATCTTTGGGAATATAAATGTCTAAATGACAATACCATTAAGTGAAAAAACATTTTACATGAAAAAATCAATATTAAATGTTGTAAATTTTTATTTGATAGTTTAGGGATCTAATTGTATAACTTATAGTTACAGAATACGTCACAGAAGCGCAAAGAGCCTGAGTCAGATTTTGATTCTAAAAGAAAAAAGATAAAACAAGAAGAGGCAGACAATGAGTCGCCAATACCTTCGCCAGCACTAAGAGACCCAGAAAAGTGGAATCCAGCAAGACTCACACAAGATACCCTCTTTATTATGGGTTCACATGCACATAAGGTAAGAAATGTCCTTTAAACAGTGATTCTTTACTATCTTTAACAAGATCCAAAACTACAGAGATCAATATTATTTAAAAAAAAATATGTACTTTTTGTAAAAGGCAAATTTTCGAATGCATGGATTTTTTTATTTTATATTTTTTATTGTCGAATTATGTATTATTCAGACTTTTTGTTTTATATTCGAGACTATAAAATACTTCACCTTTATAATGTAGCCATGTTTGTCTACATATTTATATTTTGTTCATAGCACAAATCTAAAATTATTATTATTTGATTAGGGTCAGGTGGAAGCTTCTTAAGAATAATCAATAACTTAAAAAAAATAAACCTAAACTGTCCGACTGCTGGGCAAAGGTCCAGGTCCCATTATCACATTAATATTTAATCAAATATAACATTAATCCAAATAATATTTAATTCAAATCATTTCATAACATAGGTGCTGGGTCTTGGCAACGCCCGCGGCAGACTCTACACAAGACACGCTGGTTTGCTCCGATATCCTGCAGACAGCGCCGATAAGGAATGGATTGCGAGCCACAATCTTGTCAATGCCGTCGGTGGCAAAACCTACATAATGGTACTTGAAGACATCGAGGAATTAGCAACAAGTGAAGCATACCGGCACTCATCACTGCCAATGCTAGGAGAACTATCAGGCTTCAAAGTACCACCATTTATGCTTCGTAAAATAAAAGCTTATGTCCTAAAACGATCACTCAGTGGAGATGTCAATGCAGATAGCCCACAACCTTCCACAAGCAATCTTATTGAAGATGTCAAGTTCAAAGTAGACATCAAACTTGAACAAGATGCGTTTGATAATTTCAATGCAAGCGAATATATGTCTGGAGATAACTCTAGAGATTTTGCTGATGTAACTAATATGATCAAAGAAGATACTGATTTCGCCGATATAAAAGTGGAAGACATTGACGATATAAAAGTGGATGGTATAAAAGTTGAAGATTTAGACGAAATGAAAGTAGACGGAATCAAAGTCGAAGATTTGGATGTCAGTAATATAAAAGTTGAAAATATAGACGATATTAACGTCGATGAAATCAAAGTGGAAGATATAAAACTTGAAAGCGACATGCTGTTTAGTAAACAATCAGATGATGACGATCAAAGCAATTTAGTCGAAGAGTTGCTGGATTCTGATATTGAATTTTTGAGTCGAAACCTGGGTAATATTGAAAATGAAGCAGATGCAAGAAAGACAATAGAGAAATTGACAGGAGCTAATGCTGACTCCATCACATTGGTTGGCGATGAATTAATCGATTTAGGAAATACACTGAACAGTAACAATGTGAGTATCAAAATTTTATATTACTTATACCACTGCCTTATTCTTTGGATATTAAACTAATCTGTAAAATTTTAGACTTTACCATATTAAAACCAGCAGATCTAAAGCTAACGCATGTGAAAAGATTGCAGATAATACTATTCATTGCTTATCTCTTCTTAACCACTTTTCGAATATTATTGCGATTTACACTGTCTCCCTGCTTATTTCCCCTAGCAGATATAACATCAAACACCAGTATAACTCAAATATCCTGTTTTCCATCTCCCCAGTTCCCAACCAACAACGACAAGTGCATCACCGTGGCTTCCACCACTAGCGGCATGGTTCACAGCGTTCCCGTGGCGCACATCGCCCCGCCGCGTATAACTGGCAACACCGTCCACTACTACACGAGCGCCTCCGTACCACAAGCGAGGACGGTACACCACATGCCGCAGACGATCACGGTGCAGAACATACCGGGGGCCGCGGCGCAGATGATACGGGGGTACGGGGGATTTTTGTTATTTGTAGGTTTAGGGATAGACGGAAGATAATTGGTGTTTTTTGAGTGGGTTGCAGTTGTAGGAATTGGTAAAAAGATGTAGAATTCTCGTATAACTGGCAACACCGTCCACTACTACACGAGTGCCTCACACAAGCGTCGTAGATGATATGGGGGTACGGGAGATTTGTTATTGTTTCATGGTTTAGGGATAGATAGAAGAAAGACCAATTTAATTTAAAGGTTGCTGGCGTTAGAATCGATCGTGTTAGACGTCGAAAACGAGGAATACAAAGTCACGTCTTGTATAAACGGAATGCCGCTTAATATTGTATTTTTGACAGTTGTCAATAATCGATCGTAAAAAGTTCAATTATCATTTTTCTGAGTAACTGGAGCAGCCTTACAAACTGTCGAAACTTAATTGTCGAAATTATACGGTTAATTTTAGCCAATATCGATTAATTGATGTCAAAACCGTTAATTTATACACAAATAGAAATTTTCATATAGTGACGCAAAGAACGATGTAACTTAACGTAAAAATAGTACGTACCATGTGTGTTTGTTAGGCCTCTTATTCATAATGAAACTTTAACCTACATTAGCTATTAACTTTTTGAAATGAAATGAACTAAAAGATTAACTACTGTAGGTTTAAAATGTTTTTATGAATGCGGGTTAGTTTTAAATTAAGTTTAAACACTTACCCCCTTACTAATAAACGAGCCCGTATTAGTAAAACCATGTTTTAACTTTGTCTATCCTATGTGACAACTTTCATAACTGACTGAGACGAAACAGGGTTTTCCGTAAATTTAAGTAATATGATTTAAGTAAATTCAAAGGTTGGTTACTGTTAAAACACAGATCACCCCCTAATACATTCCGCATTAGAGGACCTTTGTTTCGCCACCATGCATATGAAATCATAGTGCTAGCCACGTCTTCATTTTTTGATTTAGTCATGACCAACCGTCAGACATTTTCGTATCCGTGTCGCTCTGTATTTGTGGCAGCGAAAATATGTTTTTGTGTAGTTCAACTTACTTGGTTTATCATTACATAGTATAAATCCAAGTCGCTAATTCTGTCTGTTTGTATGTTTGTCCGCAATCTCCTCCTACGACACCTACGATTTTGACGACATCAACGATCTCGATGTATCGATATTTTTCGTAAAATTTTTAATGTGTGTGATGTCGTGTAGCACCCTCTAATTAGGTAAAAAATATTTACAGTAAATGAAACATTTATAAAAAAGAAAGGAAACACTAAAAGTGCGGTTCAGCAAAAAAAGGTTTAAAATGATTGCCCACATCAGTCTGATAATTGCATTGTATGGCACTGACATTGAATAGTCAACATCGTACTTTACATGTACTTACATGGTAATGAAAACGAAAATAGTTTGTTTTCGAATATATAGTATAAAAATAAAGATTTGCATTTGTAAAAAATCTTTTGCTATTGCATTGAGGGATCATAAACAAAATATTATCCTAGATAAGACAAAAATAATGAGACTAATGCCTATAAAATAAGGTTTTTATTTATTTATTTATGTGAAAAATCAGGCAATGACCATCACAAGTGAGTAGAATTCTTGCAAGTGATCCCCTAAATTTAACATAAATATTATAATATATTTGGCAAAATATATGGCGATTAGTATATTATAGGTATATTTTAGCGTGATAAAAAACGAAGGCCAAATAACAAGCTAAACGTAAATCGGTCGATATTTTTATTAAACGATATTTATAATTTATCGATACTTTTATCGAATACTTACATCACTATTTGACGGGTGCATCTTAGAACGTTTTTAAACTAGCCAATCAGAATGTCAAATTTCCGCCCCCCGTTCCTAAACTTTCGTGACCCTGATACAACGTAATAATACGAACATGCGGAATCTATTAGGGGGTGATCTGTGTGTCAAAATTGATATGTTACAGCAAAGTATACAGCGTGTTCCTCTCGATTCTCTTTTATTAAGCAGATATTCTTTAAATAGATACAAAAATATATGTTTCAATTAAATCTTTTCGAAGATAATAAACGATCAAAGTTAAAATAGTTAAAGATTATTAATCATGTAACTTACATTTATTCTTGTTAACTAACAATCTTCATGGGATGATACAACAAAGTTATCACAATACTTATTGTTAAATTTTAGTAATAAAAAGGATTTTACTATTTTCTTCCAATTTTGAACATTATTAAATTTAAAAAAAAAAGTTTACTAATAAAACCAAAACAGTTTCCTAAACCTTCTATCTTGTTGCAGCATCCCCATCAACACGAAGCCCGGCACCCTCGGCACCGTCATGTCTTCTGGTGCCAGCACCATCATCAGCTTCGGCAGCCGCACCTCCACCGCCACCATCATCGGGACCCCGCAGTACGTCACCGTCTCCTCCAAGAGCTTCCCCACCGGCAACATCCTCCACAACGCCATCGTCTCCAGGAACATGGTGAACCGAGCCAACATGGCCGCCGTGACGTCAGGAGTTACGTATAGCGTGACAGCAGTCAGACCGGTACTACAGACGACGACTTCGAAAAGCACGGTCAGTGACTACGATAGTATAGCGACGACGAAGGATATGATAGATAACGCGTGCAACTCGTCGGTCATGCTAAAGAAGGTGCTGACGCTGGGCAGCGCGGCGGCTGCGAAGTCCTTCGTCATGCATAACACGCAGAAGGTTCTAGCCACGGGGTTCGCTAACGGGGTCACCCCGCCGCCGAATGTCACCATCGTGAGTTCTGGAACCGGCGGCAGCGGAATGACATCGGACACCGGGAGCTCCGCTAATGGAACCCTGAGCGCCACCCACGCGACGCTGTCCGCTTTGTTGTCGTCTGGCGACAACGCTCAGGAAACCAAGAATTGAATTGCAAATTGACATGATTCATCGCACGCTGACCGTAACCCGAAACGTCACTGTCGCTAACGTTTACGAAACGCGAATATTTTTCGAAGTATCTTATGAACTGCTAAGAATTTTAACCGCTTTATAGAGTTTGGGCTGTAGTTGGGGTATAATTAATTGTCTAGTTTTACTACTATCCCAAATAGAAGTAATTATTGATCTATATTTACTAGTGATCTCATTCGAAATTTCCAAATTAGTAAATGTTTAGTGGTTTCTCTCATATTGTAGTCACTTAAATGTAGTGTTGTGACATGGCTGTGTACAAAATTGAAGAAGTAAAAATTTGTTTTAGCATATTTTAAAACTTCTATTAAACCAAAGTGATTATTTATTAAAAGACATCAATTGACTTATTAGACCGTATTTAAGATTATCATCTGTATATTTTTGTAACTTGTTATTTTTATGAACATTTAGTTCACATTAGAATATTTTTTAAACTGTGTGAACAATGGATTAGCAATATATTCTTGCACTAAAACATTGTCTCCAATTCGCCTATTTAGAATTTGTAGTTCAAATAATTAGTTACAGAAATGAATATAGCTAAAAACTGCGAATATTGAATAGATTAAATAGTTCTGATAGTATCGTTAAAATATAATCATACTCGTCATATTTAGCTTGTAGAATTAACTAGCAACGTAATCAAACCTTGATGGATTTATCTACCTCTTAAGTTACCTGAAAGCTGAGTTAGTTATAAATAAAAAGGGCTGTTATAATATTTGTTAATTTAACTGCAGTCGACTGAAATCATGGTTGTGTTTTCCATGTGCCAAACTACATGTATAATTGTTTCAAGATGTTATTATTAAGTTTAATTGTATTAGATCGTAATTTTAATGTTGTAAGGTTTAAAAGGTTACAGGTTAGTGTGATTTTATGCGTGATAGTCAAAGGGGCCGATTCTAAGTTTAACTCTCTAAACTTAACTATAAATATTGCTATCACTATATACTTAGTAATATTATAAGACAGAGAGAGATGAAAGTCAAGCCAACCGAAATTTTTGCGTGTATTATTACATAGTCCTCAGCGCATTTCGTGCAATTTTGTGATGATTTGAACTTCATTTAGTGATACAATACACCTTTATTTTCCTATAATGTAAGTAAGAAATTGGTAGAAATGAGTGTAGTTTGGTTTAGAAAGTTTTTTCAGAACCGGCGCCATTATATAATATTTAAGTAAGGTACCCATATACTTATTGATATACCGCCTTATTTTTCAAAGGACTGGTCAAATGATACAAACAATGATGTCGTTATCCTTTAAAAGCTTAGGTGTGGCTATTTGAAATTCGTGGGGTCTTATTGTACTAAGAAATAATCTATTTATTTTACAATAGTTTTACCACCAATGCTAACTACATTTCAATGCCATAATCCATAAACACTACACTGCCATAAAATGCAAATCGATTTATAAATCTCTATAATCAGTCAATTATACAAATAGAAGTGATAAAGCTATTAAAGTATTAAGGAGCTCCATGGATATCAAATAGTATAAATACCTATACATTTTATTTTCTGATATTTCAGAGACTAACCTCAATTTAAGTAGCATCTAAACGCATATTGCAATCGCATGTTCAAAACACATAAATTCAATGCTGCTAAGTAAACACCCACTTGGTCCCGCCCATATTTGCGTTAGTTTCATACAGTTTTTACTTTATTATTTTGCTTTGACCAGTCCTTTTATATGCAGAGTTAACGCCGCAGTCGTGGAAGTGTTTTTTAATTATATGTCTTTAATTTTGTATTTCGAATTATTAATAGCTTGCGTGCTTTCTGCCTATACTAGCTTTAATTTATATGTTGCAATAATTTTTTGCTTTTAGTGTGCAATTTTAATTGTTTTATATAGTTTTTTTTTGCCATGTGAGGCGTGTTAATGAGTTTGTTTTATGTTTTTAGCTTTTTGGGCTTTCTTTATTATTTGTTAGCGTTGCGTGCAATCAGACTTAATTATATTTGGTTTTAGCGCAAATTAATGATGGAATAATGAATTAATGAATCATTGTAAAATTTTGCCGTGGAATTATTTAGAGAGCCAAATAGAATGCTAGTATTAAGTAGTAAAGTTTTAGAGTCATTTTGGATAGTCTTTAGAGAATTGCGTCTCACTCATAAATTTGATGTTTCCGTAGAGATCATCATTTCCAGTTCAACTTCTACAAATGCTAGAGGTCTTGGTCTATAAATAGACTAAATAAACAATCTAAAAAACCAAAAGAAGTTCTCGTACATTTTGTGTTTTTTTCCCTTGTCAATACTAAGGTTCAATTGATAAAAAAACTGATATAAAAAAAATAAGTTTTCGTTTTTGTAATAAAAAAAAAATTTGTTACATCTCTATTCAAGGCTATTATAAGCTTTTGCTGTTCAGCTTAGCGTGCAATTATTATGTTTGTTATTTTTTATGGTTTTTCAGTTAGTTTTTAAATAAGGCTATAATATAAGGTAACTTATTTATTTATTGTTTTGATTATTCGATCTCGTTAACGTTTTGAAGAAAAATCCAGTTTTTATTTTTATTAATAATTATATTTATTTATACCCACCAATTGATATATAATAACTTTCGAAAATTCTTAATATCCTTAAAAGGAACTAATTAAAATCATGTTTACCGTTTAGCTTTAATTTGGTTTTGTTTTGTTATTATTTTTCGTTTTTTTCATTCGTATAGAATGGCTCACTTCAGGCCTTAATCATACCAACCTAATTTATCTAATTGGTATACATCTTTTAATATCGATATCTCGTTTTTATTTTTTAAGTGTCTCCCTTATTTGCTTACAAAAGTCACCTACATCCAATATATTATTATTCTTTCTTTTATCCCAAACTTCAACCGACAGATATTTCCAGTAGGTTAAAAATGTACCCCATATTTTTGGGTTCATTACCCATGAAATGACGCATCGCACACAGGATTTTTGGTTCCAAGGTCGGAAGTGAGACATCCTGTATAATTATTTCACTCATTATCTAAAAAAAAGTTCCACTGAATGACATAGTTCCTAAAACAACGTTCACAAAACATTTATAAACAGTTTTACGATCATAGAAAAAGCAGTGATAAACTTTTGCTTTCAATAAAAACTTTACGTTATTTCTCGCCGCATTTGCGTGTATGTTATATTATTTGCTTTCTGATTTCTATTTTAAAACGCATATAAGCTGTTTGCGCTCCATGAAACATTACGGTTGGTATAATATTGCTTTTGATTTATTTTGATGTGTTTCTGGAGTAATATCTTATGCGAATCAAATTAAAATTAAATTTAAATTAAATCAAGAAAAAAAATAGAAAGAAATTGTTTTCATGTTTTTGATTTGAAAAAAAAAACCACATATTTCCGGAAAAAAATTAAGACTAACACTGAATTCAAAATATTTTTTTCGATCAAATTTATATGTTTGTATGATCATGTACCATTTTTGCTGCGGAAAATCAGAAGGAACTTAAAAGTTTTACAACCTGTAAATTAATTATGTTTGGGAGCTTTCAAACCAACGGTTTGATAGGTTTTAAATAAGTCTTATCAAGGCAAGTAAATCTCCTTGAACTGTTTGTACTGTATTTTCAAATCATTTGTTGTCCTTAACTGTATACTTTAATATGTGAAACCATGAATATTTTATTGTTCATTGTCTATGTTATTGTATCAAAATCCTCTTACCATCGTATTGTTGTTATTATTCTAAAAGAGCTTTCTATGTAAAATGTAGTAATCTCTCTTTAAAATAAATAATATCTACGAAAATAGTGTTATTATTTGTAATATATTAATGTATTGAAGCGTATGACAATGATCGAGGCAATTTTTTTTCTTGTATGCCTCTTTCTGTGAGCTGTCTACATATTTTTATTTTTTCAGATATTTTACATTAGTTAAGCAAACTGCCGGAATATTAACTTTTCAGGTATGTGTCTTTTTTATATCTTTAAATTAATTTAAATTATTTTTCTGTTACTGTTAATCATATATGTATATGTAATATTAAGTTCGTTTAGTTTCGGTATCAATTTAGGTATTATAATACGTAGATTGCGGATTTTATAGCCACGTTCAGCGTTCCGATCCTAAAAAAGCAGAAAAGGAACCCTTTGTAAAATTTGACATCAACCAACACCACATTACAGGTGTAAAAAGCATAAAAATACCGAGTATTTAATACGCCAGAGAGATCGCCCGGTCGGCGGCAAACTCAACTTTATGTGAAATCGAATTAGACTTTAGCTGGCTTGTTCGTTTATCCGTGTTAACTACGCACGCATAATGTTACTCGTGTGTGGATTATATGAAATAATCGCCTTTGTAACCCAGTTTAAAAGGGTTGAAGTACAAATAAAACACATGTAATTACTGTGAAAGATATATTTTACTGTTCTGTAAAGGACTAAGTTAAAAGGAAAGTAAAAATAAACATAATTGAAGGGAAGACTTCGCCGTAATGTCTGCCCACTCGTATTCCCACAGCCTTCAACTGCTTCCTACGCAGTGAACGTTACGCTGTAGCGACGTAGCCAAGTGCTACGAATTACTGCTGACGTCACGTGCTACGTGTAGCCTCCGTACGATCATAATCTCTTGTTTACGTAACAACAAACCATTTTATGTGAAAACACCGGCTACTTAGCTACTCGCCATTTAAACGGCTTTGTGAGCCACTTTTAAACTATCGACCGGATATCGATTTTCTGGAAATAGACTCCATGAATAAGTTGAACTCAAATGCTGGGAACTGCATTTGTGGGACCGACTGCTTTACTGATTTAGACGGTTCGCCGGTTGCGGTTCGATACTATTTTTAGAGCTTGTGTTTTTTTTCTTATTGTATTTTTTTGATATTTCGTTTTGGGAAAAGTTTTGAAGTTTACGAAATGCCGCGAATTCGAAGTTGCATGATTGATCGCCCACGTGAGAAAAGTTTGCGGAAAGTTGGTGTGGGCGTGCAGCGCGCGATGGGCGGGGCGCGAGCACGTGGCGCGCTCGCTGGTCGTGCGGGAGTGAATGAATCGATGGGGGCGGGGGGGGAGCCGCGGGGCGCGGGTCGGGGGGCGCGCGCTGCGTGGAGAGTGCGCCGCGCCGCGCCAGTCGGTAGTCGGTAGTGCAGCGAGCGAGCCAACCGCGCCGCGCCGTCGCTCCTGTAGACGTAGTGCCCCGGTGCAGCGGCCAATGGAAACCCTCAGCCAGGATGTGCCATCCAGCCCCGGAGAGGCGGCCAACGACCCCGGGTACGAACCACCACGACCCACACAACACTGTCAATTCGAATACCCGCGCTAATGCAACCTCTCTTTGCAGGAAGATGTTCGTCGGAGGACTCAGCTGGCAGACTAGTCCAGGTACGCTACCCAGCCGACCTTGCGAATGTCTCGGATACAGCTTTTGAGGTTTACGAGCCAAAAATCGGATGCCGATGCGCGCGAACGAAAACACCGGCAAAGTTTGGTAATCAGCTGATTGACGGGTTAGGAAGTGCAAGCAAATCTCGTATTTTACTTAGTGCGTGATGTTATTTTGTGATTTACGCGTGTCGGGAACGTGTCGGAAGGCTTATTTTAGTGCAATGTTTTGTTATTTAGTTATAATATCGAAGTATATCGGTGGTCAGGTGTGCTTAGGCGGCCATTGCGGGTGCGCGCGCACCTCCCGCCCCCTACACCTCTCCTGAATGTGTACCAAGCAAATTACACCCTTATATTTTCCACGTTTTGGTGCAAAATTCATGGCATTTCCGCAGTCAGTAGCTCCACAAACTGATATCACAACATAACCTCAAAATTTAGTAGGTGTAGCTGGTATCGGCGCGAGTCGTTAAAACTTCTTACGTAAGTTTCCATCGGCAATAACAATCACAATCCTGCTATAAGCTTTTATTATTAAAATAAACTATTGGTATTATTTGCTACTAAGCTGAAAATGTAAATATGATCTAAATGATAGGCTACTGTTATGAATTTTACACCAGGGCTGCGATGAATAACTCGCTATTCATTACGTTAATCGGTCGGATCCCTCGCTTGAATGCGATAGCTAGGTCTAGCCATGCGCTTGCACATGATAGGTACCTTCTGCATCATGGTATTGGGTCAACCACCCACACTGCACTTTGATCCAAAACTCTATGCCAACTTTGTTTTCTGGACATATTTAGGACGTACGTTTCATTTATAAACTAATCCGATCTATCCAGATGATCTATAGATCGTACGCGGATCTATCGATTTCACGGAACGCGCGCCATAAATAAACGTTTGATCCTTCGAACCGGATATGCGTCGGCCATATTTGAATTAAATGTAGAAAAGTCGGAATAACTTTAACATATTTGGAGTAAACTTTTTATGTGTAAGAATTATAGGTTACCTACCCGCACTATACAAAAAATATCCTCGCACTATACAAAATATACCTCTGTGTCTATGGTTGTCGACTGCAAACATGTAACTCCATCCATTGAACGCCGAAATATTGATGCCCTAATCCCTCGGTCAACACAATAATGTCAACTTTGCTCCCGTCTGTTTATACAAGAGCTTTCTTCGTCTTTTCAGCACTTCAGACCCGTAAAGTTATGTAGGATCAATCGAAGGAGCTTACACGTTCGTTGAGAGATAAAAATACTGGCCCGGACGTTACGTCTTATTTTTATGCAAGGGATAACTAAGTATCCCTAAATAGAGAAGGGGATTTTGAATTACATCCAACAGTTGCACATGTAAGCGCAATCCACGCGGACGTTCAAGGGTAGATTGAAAGAAAAAACTTCGAGAACTTCCAACTAGAAAGTTTCTCAGCCAAAAAGATAATATTACAAAAGTTAAAAGTTGCCACATGTTGAGATATAAAAAAAACCAGTCGGTCCCCTAGTTTGTTTAGGATGTTTGCACCTTACCAAACTGATGATAAGATAAGTACAAATTAGTATATCGTACCTCAAAGTGTTTATCATTTGATAAGAGAGTGGCGCCCATGATCACAACACTGTCAAAAGTTGTTTAGAATTCTCAACATAAAAAATCAATCATAACCTAAAAGATAACTTGAAAGATAACGCCTTTAGCGCGTTTACCTTACTAAATACGATTTACTCGTGTAGGTTAATACCTACAATTGCACAACACCTATTCACATTTAGCTCAACAAGATTTTTTATTTCCTATTGTCTGGTGCTCTGTCACAAATTGAATTTTACAGGCATTTATCAAGTTACTACTTTGTTTCGGAACCTAACCTATCATAACATCGTTTTTCAGACTTCAAATATTTAGTCATAAAAGACTGTGTTTAAACTAATAACCCTCATAATATGGAAATAAGAGTTGTAAGAGTAAATTATGATATTTTAACCATTATGGGACGAAAGGCTATCATGTCACAGCATGTCATCATGGTAACTCGATCTCTCATAACTTTAATGGCATTTTAACGACTCTACAAAATAATTTCAGTTCCTTGACAGAATCGTTATTTGTTTACGAATTTATGATGGACTCTCGGCTGGATTTGATGTTAATATCTCCTAAAAATATTCAACTAATGTTTGAACATCCAAACAGTCAAAGAACTCGTGTACACATATATTATATAGCTATTTCTGGGGCTCAGGAAAGTGGTTCCGTATGTTTTGGAGTTTCACTTTGACAGTCCCAATATTAAAAGATAATAATGTGTTTTTCAATGTCAAAATTATATAAACAAAGTTTTCTGTCTTGTAACGAATATCGCAATAGATTACAGTTTTAGAATTGTTCGAAATATGTACAATGTATGAATAAGAGTTTCAAAGGTTGGGCACTTTTATCAGCATCTGACATATCATTGACATGCTGACTTCAAGATTTACTCAGGCGCTCATTCAAAGATAAAGTCCATACAAATGCGTTCGTTCCTCAAACAGATATGAATAACTAGAGCAAATACACGTTAATAAATTGTTATTGATAATATCAATTTTATATTTAGATACATACGCAGTTCTCATAGCATCTAGTTTTACTTCTGAATGTATCTATAGATAAAGATGATAATAAAAATCCCAGTCCAAGGCTATTACCATGAAAAGTATTCCTTTTTTATAGTTGGCTGTCATTATCAGTCTTATAATAAAAAGCTTCATAAGTGAAACTAAGATCTACTCTTCCGTCACAAGATTTTTTTAAGTTACAAAAATAGCGATAGCGCCTAACGATTTTTTCCTTTAAGTGTCAAGAATGGGTTGCCAGTATTGTGTCGAAAGATCCACTTCCTTTGTAACTACTAGTGACTCGTTAATGTTCTTCGTTCCTTTCGCTGCTCTTAATACAATGCAGATGTGACCTAAGCCCGTTACGGTCATTATCAAGACAATTGTTAGCTGGCACCGTGCGTGCGCGCACCAACTTCGCTACGGTTTCTTAAAACAAACTATTTTCGTTTCGGTTTTTATGAACTCATCCGTCAAGAAACATCAATTTGAGATACTGGTGATTGATAACGAGTAGTTAAAGTTCAGATGCAGTTGAGAAACCAGCCGTTTGTCATTGCCTTTTGTTAAATTAATAAGGCGTTGGTCAGTCGTACCTAAGTTTTATGCAAAAACTTCAGCCAGTTCATCTTGAACTTCTATTGAAATGGAACCAATAGATTCCATTAACTGGTTCTGAATTATCCCTGAATTTTAAGAAGACAAAACGCCTTTCAACGACTAAAGGTCACAATTCGTTTTATTCGAGAATTGCGAGAGATTCACCTTTGCTCTGATCTATTAAACCCGTGGATTTGCATATACTGAATTATGTAAAAGTAACATCTAGGAATTATAATCGTATATACAGATTTTTTGTATAAACTTGTTTTCAATATTTATTGATTGAGTGACGGTTGAATATTGATTCGATTGTTTTCAGTGCAAAATTTTGTTCCAACTTGGCGTAGCCTAGACATTAGCCGATTCTATGTAGATTGTAGTCAGATATGTTTCTTATGTATTTTCAACATCGATAAATATTAATAAATCGATAATAATTTGACTATCAAATTTATATTTCACACAAAAAAAAAATGCACACAGAATCTGTATTTCCGTTCTAACCCTCGCAGACATAAAATTGTAAAGTAAAAAGAGTAAATGTGGCACAATTAACACTAGCGAAGTTCGTACCAATGTGTAATGAAGGGGGTCGAGCGGACCCCTACGGCTTGTACTTGACACAACGCCAAAAACTAGCCAACTGGTGACTGGATTTGTTCCGCGGTCATCCAACGCAGGAGTGACTTTGGGCCCTGTCCAAACTATTAAAACACACGCCCTTAATATCCCGCTACATTTTGAATATACAATTCATACAGGAAAAATGTATAGGATAGGCAAAATATTATTTGCTATACTTCCGCGCTGATAATAATTTCGTTTTTAAAAAAGCATTAAGTTTGTTAATAGGTTTAACTGATAGGTACTGTTTGCAAGTGTAAGGTACTTAGTACCGTTCTCGGACCTGCATGTTGGGTGCCTAAAAGTCTAATCCGACAGAAAGAAGATTTGGTATGCGGTCAGTCAGTAAACCTACCTACAGGATGGCAGAACCGCATTACCACAAAATGTTGGCATAATCCTGCATTTATGTGCGGGCATCGAAGTAGGTACTAGAGTGGATACGGGAAGGACGCATTCGTTATTCAACGATACAAACTGGCTGAAAACAAAGTAAAATACCAATATTAAAAGTACGATAATAAATGCCTTAGACTATTTTTAAATATAGAATTTCAAATACACTGCCAAAAGTTCAATGATTTCGTCAAATTGAACGCCTATCGCCTTACAAACGTAGGTATACTTTTGAGATAAGACTAGTTTTAAAGTCGCTTTGTTTTAAAAATAGAATGATACCTACAACCAACAAGTGTGTGTAATGTTCGACCGACGAATAAATCAAGGAAAAAATAACAAATTAATCATGATCTACCTACACTCTCTTTTACTGAGAGTTTTAGAGTTTTGGTTTATGGTTTGATACCTTTTGATCCAATTCTTTAGTAGTGTCCCGTGTACATAATATTGCTTATACAGGGTCTGTCGTAATGAATGGATAACCCGTTACCTACAGTTGATCCGGATGTGAGGCTACAAGAAAATGGTGTTTTCTTGCCAGGGTTGTCAACCATAAAAAAATGGCGTAGACTTTTAAACTTTTTTATAAATTTCGCTATTTTTTTCATTTATTCCGCTGCCATTTCTTCAAATTTTGATGTATTTGTATAATTCTTTTAGTATTATACTGCTGAAGACGTGTTTTATGTAATTTAAATACAATTTTAGGTGTTATTCACGTTGAACATTATCAAAATACTCATTTTAAGAAAAATATTTCCATTTTTTTTTCTTTATGTCAACTTTTGATCATCTCCTGTGGAAAAAAAAAGTATGACGTTATAGCTGCCCATGATCTCAATAAATTGTCTAGTATGTGTAGATTCTAAAAAGGTATAACGATGTGTACTTTACAAGCAACATTAAGTTACAGGAGCGAGAACACTAATCAAGGTCGGAATTTTTATTTTTCATGTTATGTTATAAATGGTTGTAAAACTTCGTCATAATGATTTTATTCTATCAAGATACTTTGCACAAACACTATCGGGCCACTAATAGGATATTCAGAAGAAAACCCGGTTGTTTTTGGGAAAAAAATAACATTACTTCACGATAATAATGTAATGAAAATGTACAAATGAAAATTGTTGTGCTCTAATAGTTACATGCGACAAACATGTTGCGACAAGTTTATTCGAAATTAAAACGGATTTTAAAAATCGAACAAGACCGCATTACAAAGAAAAGGGTACTCATCACATCAGTGTGATTTTGACCATCGCATGTCCTTTTGTTCACATTGGCCTCGATTCTGAAAACACTCTCTAAACTAAACTAAAACTATCGCTGTCACTTACACATCAATAAGACAGAGACAGGTAATCATTTTAGTCCTGTCAAACTAAAATTTACGTGCAATATGACACGGCGAAGGCAATTTTAGGCTAGTCCTCAGCGCATTTCGTTCAATTTCACAATGATGTGGACTAAATTTAGTGAGACCAATGTACCTGTCTTGTTCTAATACGAAGCATGAGAAAGTGACAGCGATATTTTTAATTTAGTTTTAGAGAATAATTTAGTCTCAAAACACGAGAATCGGGGCCACTATTTTCGTCAATTTGTTACTGCTTTCTAATATTTGACTATGATTTTCCTTGTGATTTGGACTTGATAACGTGGTGATACTGATGACTTTGCTCACATTTACGGACATTGTGTTGTGCTATCGATTGAACTTGTTGTTTTGGAAAAGTTTTTGTGTAGTTTGTGTATCATGCCGCAACAGTATACGCCGGCCTAATACGCGAACATGCATTACATTTACGGTGTATGTAATGGCAGCACCAATAGAGCTTCTAGTGTTTATCGTGTAAGATATCCAAATGTGCGACATCCTGATTACCGTGTGTTCATTAAAGTGCACAATGCATTTATGGAAGGACGATTTCCTTCTAATTTTTTCCACTTTTCTTTGTAATGCGGTCTTTGTTCGATTTTTTAAATCCGTTTTAATTTCGAATAAACTTGTCGCAACATGTTTGTCGCATGTAACTATTAGAGCACAACAATTTTCATTTGTACATTTTCATTACATTATTATCGTGAAGTAATGTTATTTTTTTCCCAAAAACAACCGGGTTTTCTTCTGAATATCCTATTAGTGGCCCGATAGTGTTTGTGCAAAGTATCTTGATAGAATAAAATCATTATGACGAAGTTTTACAACCATTTATAACATAACATGAAAAATAAAAATTCCGACCTTGATTAGTGTTCTCGCTCCTGTAACTTAATGTTGCTTGTAAAGTACACATCGTTATACCTTTTTAGAATCTACACATACTAGACAATTTATTGAGATCATGGGCAGCTATAACGTCATACTTTTTTTTTCCACAGGAGATGATCAAAAGTTGACATAAAGAAAAAAAAATGGAAATATTTTTCTTAAAATGAGTATTTTGATAATGTTCAACGTGAATAACACCTAAAATTGTATTTAAATTACATAATACACGTCTTCAGCAGTATAATACTAAAAGAATTATACAAATACATCAAAATTTGAAGAAATGGCAGCGGAATAAATGAAAAAAATAGCGAAATTTATAAAAAAGTTTAAAAGTCTACGCCATTTTCTTGTGGTTGACAACCCCGGCAAGAAGACACCATTTTCTTATAGCCTCACATCCGGATCAACTGTAGGTAACGGGTTATCCATTCATTACGACAGACCCTGTATATGCCAAGATGGGTGTTAAAATAAAAATTAAAAAAGAAGGAGGAGCGAGAAAACAACAATTTATAAACTTGTTAAAAAGTTAATGAGATAAACGAAAGTAATACCTTATTATTAATTTGGTCCCAAGATGTTAGTAATGATTAGATTTTAAAGATTTGAGTTAAATATAATAATAAAATTAAGTAAAAATAAAATATTAAGTACATCAAACGTAAAGTATTAGTTGTAAAATCAATTGTTGCAGAATACCTACTGAACGGTGACAGTTATGAATTACGACGTTTTGTCATCAATTTACAGCTGTCTTATTAAATTTTATGGAGCTCTTACATTTACGATCACTTAGCATTTTAATTATCAATTACTTTTATCTATAACAACACGGAAAATAGTTAAGTAAATAGATAAATTTCTGCGTGTAATTTATTGCACTTTTTAACACTAAATGACTAAATATTGATACACCGAGTTAAATTTTAAAGAAAGTTGAAAACCACAGTTTGATCAACAGAAGTTGTAAAACGAAAATAGATTTAATGCTCCTTTGATAGCTTTTTGATCCTCAAATCTCTAATTAATTGCCTTTGATTTAAAAGAGGGTGTTAACGAATTCTTGAGTAAAAATAAATGGTATCAACATTAAATAAAGTTTATTGTTTATTATCATGTCTAATTTAAAGTTATTATTACCAGGACGTGATTTTTAGATTTTTCTCAACTTCTTTTCGAAAAAAAAATCGTTTACAAGTAATGTATTTCCATGTTAAACGATACGATTAAAAATGTTATAAATAATGTTAACACCTAACCAGAATTTTGGTGATAAAACACATCACAAGGAAAATGATCACCCTAATTTAGCTGGTTTAAAGTCTTCAAATGTCCCTTTGTGACCTGACAACTGTATCAAAACAATAATAATTAGGTGCCTACACCGTTTTAGGTTAAAGCGGCATTATAACTTGCTAGAGAAACACAACTAGCTGTTTATTTGTTAATTGGCCTTAATGCAACCGAAGTTAGTGTGGGTAGATGTAAAATTTCCGTTTAGTGTTAACAGTAGCCATTTTATTTAATATCCTTTTTGTGTGGCGGTTGTGAATAGTTATAATCTAGTTTTAACTGGTTAATTTTGGAAGTAAATGAGAGGGACGGAATCGTGACTAATGATTTAGGAGGAAGAGTGACATCTCATTCGTAGGTCGTTCACAGTTGATTTTCTATTTGTCTGTGGTTTTTTATAGTCCTTACATCAAACGTGGCTATTATCTGTTTTAATTAATAAAGTAAAGTTAATGAACAAAAAACATATTCTTACTGAACTTGATAACCATTTGTTAATTAGTAGTAGTATCTAGTCAAAGGAACATGTATTTTTGTTATTTATACATAAATAACTAAACTCCTAATTACTTGTAGATAGGTACTTATTTACGGAAATATGTTTATTTTGTTAGAATTATCGCTATCATGAGGTTATGTCATGATTAGTAGCTGAGTGAATGAAAAACTTATCACAGTGTTGCTAAGATGAGATTAAAGTGTGATTGAATGGCTTTAATGACATGTTAACTAGAGTATGAACTAAGTAGGTATATCATTTAATTAAATACTAATTTACAAAAGTACGTTGCGATCAAAAAGTCAATCAAAGAGCCAATCTGATAAAGAAGTCGCGCTGGTTAGTAAAAGGTACTATTTGACACCATGGAAGGTAGATACTTCTTAAAAAAACGATAAAAGAAAGACGTCCTCTATATTCCGATTGTTTATCCATGTTGCGTAACTGCAATCCGTGCATAGACGCACATCTGTGGAAGGCTCAGAGACACAGACGACACGACACACGCCGCCGACTTCGTGTCATTACTCATATGTCCCGCACACAACTTCACGTTGCCGGCTGCCTCCTTCCATGCAACGCCACATTTCTAACGCGAACGCAACACAATTACAACCTTAACCTTCAAAACTTAAAGCTCATATCCCACCAGCACGGAACACACTTGTACGGTTTTCCAATGGTTAGTCAAAACGCGCTACGTCTTTCAAAAGACATGCTAATTGACGATGGCGTCAAGCGAGAACTCAAAACTGAGACTTTTCCATTTCTACATTTGACTTTTTAATAGAGATTTCAAATGTCATGTATAACTTTAGTTTTTAATTAAGGAATGAATCTTTTCTAAAACCCCTTAATATTTTTTAGATATACTTAAAACACCTACATCATTAAAGCGCTATAAAATCTTGCACTTAGCTATGACATTAGTTAAATTGCGTCAGTATGAATAGCTTTGTCGTCACTTACAAATTCGACAGCTACCGTACTCTAGATAATGCTTGAGTAAACAAAAAATCCGCAATGTTTATTTTATTTTTCACTCAACACGACTTGATATGTCCAAATATTTTTACAGGATTGTTAAATGCGTATGTTTAACGCATTATTGGTTTTTATTACACTTAAAATCCCCGAAAGATTTTTTCTCGTATATTTTCGGAGTTAATATGCAAATGATTACCTGAAGCTGTAAGAAGGTTTCGTATAAATTATTACTAAGAGGCCAATATTAGAATTTTATAAGTAGATAGATAGAATTATCAAAATATTACCTTTTTCAAGAACATTTTCATTGTTCTAATGTTAGAATAGAGAAGCAGAAATGAACTGTTGGTTCACTCACATAAATGTTTACGTAGGTAGTGTTACAATTGTATAAGACTTCTTTGCAAACCTTTTGTTGTTTGATAAGGAAACTCTTTGCTTTCCTTTAATATTTTTATCAACTTTTCAAAGTTTGTTTGTGAAACCATAATAATTAAACTTTGTTCCTCGAGACTTTATGTTTCCCTAGTAGAAAGAGAATTGTAAACAAATCGAGAAAACGTGGTATATTGTTTTACTTCTTAAAAAAATAGAAAATGAACAATAAAACTATTAGCGTAAAGTTCAATAACCAACAGTTTTTTAATATCCGTCAGCAATGGTCGATTTAATATATTTCTTTCCAACAACAGACGTGTATTCAAAAAAATATTTTTGTTTCTTTGAGTAGAACACATCTGGCACTTGGAATATATTTTATATTTATGAATTGAAATCACTTATATCCTATGCGACCTTGGAAATTCGAAATTTATGTTTGAAATCTATCTAAATTATCTGTAGGTATTTGTTTATTTGTACAACGAAAGGATTTTTTTTGTAGGTAATGTTGTTAGGTATTTTGATAGAAAATTTAATTTATTATAAAAAAAATATAATGATAATAATAATTAATTTCAACGAAGGTACTATTCGTTACTATAGGTACAAAGTTTTCGGTGATTTTCTATTTCGGAGCAATGTAATTAGTACATTTGCTACTAGTAGTGGTCACTCGCGACCTAATGACTTTACTTTGTACCTACTCTAGCTACGAGTAGTTGCCTGGCCCTACAACTACCTCCTTTACCTACAATTAGGGAACTGCAACTAACTTCAAGTACCTATTCTAAAAGCTTTTACTAAATCTTATTACACAAAATCGATTGTAAAGCTCTTGCAACATTATTGTTTTTGAACATTTATTTAAGACTCAATAAAAGTGATATTAGGCAGGAAATTAAATTCTTGAGAGACACTTCCGTGAGCACGATCTTCACATTAAAACTCGACACAAATGATATTCAAGAATTCCATAACACAAAGCTTTGATAGTTTCCACGGAATTGAATTCGACAGAATCTAAAATTTCCGATCTCTATAGCGTAAAGTAAAATTGTGTTACTTTATATTCTTCCTCACCGTCATATAATATCATACAAATTCAGTCGGAAAACAAAAATTCATATACAAATATTTCAAAACTTTTCCTTGAAAGTAGCGACTTGAAGCAGAAATGTTTTTTTGCCAATTTGGCCATACCCCATATAGCTATTTGCATCGCCTTTGTGGCTAAGTTATTATTGCTGACTATAATTTTGTGCACTTCTCTATTATAAGTGAAAGTGATTGGCAGCTTGCCAAGGCACCCGTCTAGATGATATAAAATCAAGAATACAGCAAAATAAACACACATCAGTGAAATGAGGGAGTCGTAAAATAAAATTTTGTAGTTCAATGTTATTGGCTTAACAATAACTTGGGTATTACTTTATTTATTTTTGAGTGGTAGAGTCTAGCTGTAGGCTCTGTCTGCAGCGATTGCTGGGCTGACTCGACCGGTGAAATACCACCGTCGCACAGGAAACCGACGTGAAGTAGGAACGATGTTCCTGCGTTTCGTTCGGTGAGTGCGGTATCCGGTGCCCAATTTTATTTATTTATTTATATATTTTCTTAAAGGTCAGCAACACACCCCCAACACCCCCAGTGTTGAGGGTAGTCATGGGCGGCGGTGATCACTTACCATCAGGTGACCCGCATGCTCGTTTGCTACCTATATTACATAAAAAAAAAAAAAAAAAAAAAAAAAAAAAAAAAAAAAAAAAAAACTTTATTTGGTTTCATAAAACATGCAATTTAGTTCTTATAGAAATTGCTCAGTAACTTTTTATTTTCGGATAAATTTTCATTTGAATTCGAAAGGACGTTTCGCATTTCCTTCCTCAAAGCGATTGGTTGATATCATTTCGATAAAAGCGAGTGAGGTCGTCGACGGTGATTGGCCCCGACACCTGCGCACTGGCAGCTGATCTGACCGCTCTACCGTGTCTCCTGGATCGGTAATCAATACAACTCTATTTACTTTAGAGAAATCTTTGAACGTCTTTGACTACGCTTCATTTGACACTTCCGGCGATTTCGTTTTAATTTGTTTGATGGCTCTGCTTCTCGATTTGTTACGTTTTCGTCTAATTTAAAACGTTAGATAGTAAAGTATCTTTCATCAACGAAAGTGAAACTAAATAGCGGAGATAAAAGAAAGATAAATTATGTCGAAGGTAAATTGAAACTGAATTCTTTAACTAATAGTTTATCTCTGAGGACTTAAAAAACGACAAAATATTGTGCTTATTTGTATTTAAAAAGTAACAAAAAGTGGGTCGTATTTATTAACATGCGTATGGCTGCAACACATTGTGGAGAAGTTAATGCATAATAACGTTAAAGGACAGCAATTATGCGTACGCGTCGAGCGTGCTCTAAACACACATACTTATTAGGACATTGCAGGCGTTAAACTGTACGGACGGTATTTGCTCGCAGGAAACTACAAATATTGGTTTTGGGTCTTACTCAGAAACTATAGTACCTACCTATTTACACTATACGTACCTACTCCAATACTCTGGGTTAAGAAAATACCAGTTATTATAATTCAGCAATATAATTTTCATGAAAATTTGCTTTCAAAATTTTATATACGATTCAAATGATTTTAAACGAAAAATCGTCCCTCTTGAAACAGTTTCAAAGACAAAGCGTTCGCTATTGAAGTCTAGATTTGAACTATTCGCTGCCAAATCTGCCAAGAATACTTTTAATAGAATACTTGCTTTCAGACTTTGAATTCAATTTCAAATATCGTTTCTAGAAGCTTTTCATTGTGAAACTTTGCTAAATGGGATGTTTTTTTTGCAGGTAGATTAGTAGAGTTGAGTGATAGCGAGAGTGCATTTTGAGAAATGTGCTAATTAATGTCATGGGTGAGTGGCAGCTTATTAGGGTTTGCAAAGTGAGTCGGCGACCTTTGTAGATGCGCACGCAGCCCAGCGCTGCACCGTGATCTCTGTTCACTAACCCAATGAGTTTCTCGTCATCACATCATTAAACTTTATTAGAAGTCACGCTACAAAAAGATAAATCAGACGCATAAAATGACGTCAACGAATTATCAGTGCTTAGTCAATACATTGAATATTTTGAATCAGCGGTCAATGTTTCGGCTGAAGTTATAACTGAAATAGCACCGGTTAATGACATTATTGTTATCTTTCGTGATCTTTTTGCTTCGTTGGCACATGTATGCGGACGTATTCCGTAATGAAACAAATAAACAAAGCCCAAGTCCATTCACTCCGCGGTGACATTTCTCCTCTTGGTTCTCGCGTGCCAATCTCAGGAGAGAGTTGAACCAAGTTTCGAAAACGGTTTTTGTTGAAGTCTCAATCCTGGAATGCGATCGTTTGTTTTCCAGTGTTGCCGCACGTCAAAATAATTTCGTAGTTACATTCTATAATTAAAACGTGCGGATAGTCGAAGTGTTTCAAAAATAGAACTTTGTGACACACTAAATCTCGGTATAACGGTTGAAGTTGCGCTGTAAATCATTACTCTCGGAGCGTTGTAATGCGTGCCGTCAATTTTATTGCATAATAAGTAATAAAACTACATCAATTACAGTAATTAACAAGTGTTTGTATGTTTTGAATTTGTACCTACACATATTAACATTTTATCGGCGCGTGCGTTTTTATTAAGCATAATTTATTGAACCCGAATGTATTTAATCTGCTTCTATCTAGATCTTTATCAATGGCGCAAATACAAATGGTTAGTTGATATTTTGGGTGCTATTTTTGCAGTATATTCTTTATTTCTATTTGCTTGGCTCGTACGTCGTAATAATATTTCTGTAATAATTTCCTTTTCAAAGCGAATTTTGTTATTCACATCATCAAAGCCTTATATTGAGCTGAAACTTGTTGCTATACTACTTTGATCGAATATGTAAATTTCGTCCGACCCGACACTCTCTTTACCAACTTGTATATGAATGTCTGGTGTTAAATATTTATAAAAATCTTACAATGTCCTATATCAAAGCAGTATATTTAAATCGAACATAAATTCAACGTAATCGCTTAGTAATCAATTCACAAATTCATTTGTATATGGCAGTTCATATATTAATTTTGTTGTTTGAAATTGTATAAATTTGCGTTGCAGTAATCGGAGGGCAGGTAAACATTTCAATGGAGCGTGGTTAGCGTTAAGATAATTTAATAGAAATGTCCTAACTGATTCGGGTCATTCCCGTCTATATGCATCTTGTTTATAAAATAACAAACAATTTTAGGTTTCTTTGAAACGTCTCTAAGCGGAAGAATATCCGAACTATAATTAAAAAAAGAACCTTAAAAAAATCTAATCAGATCAATTATAGCTCTGCAATAGACAAATTTCAAAGACTAAAGCGCGTATTGAAGCGTTTGTCGTCTTCCGTGGTGCCAAAGCCAAGCGAAATGCCAAGATGGGAGGTGCCCGGGGCGTAATGACATAAATCGTAAATGCAGCGAGCTACTAACAGCTAGTTCCAATGAATGGCCCAGTAATCATCTGCATTTGAGTCCATTATCTCAATTGATGCGCTCTCAATGTAGCGAGTAGCGACCTCTGCCGGACACCGCGCCCGTGCGGACAATACTACTTGTGTATCATGCTGTTTGAAGGCTCTGCCTTTACAAATTAACTACTCTATGTATTGTACTCTACTACTGGAGATATAATCCCACTTCTGATAATTACTTTTGGCGGATGATTGTTTTTCATGAACAAATAATGATTAATTTTCTTATGAATTTTTTGCAGGTGTTAACACTTCAAACGATTAATATTAATGATGGTAAAATTTGAAGACCAATATTGTTACTCACTTCTTTAGCTACTATGTAATTTATTATTTAGTAATGATCTGTAGGTACTTCTTATTTACTATCACTTTGTCTATAGCCTATATTATTAGTAACAATAACAAATAATTACCAATTGCTGCAATTGTGTGTTAGATTTAATCGTGTACTCTAGAATATATCTTTGTGTTTAAGTTTTAGAGTTTATTTTCCTTAGCACCGTCTAGCGGTTCTTTAGTCTTTTTATTTCGAACTTTGGTATGTAGAATAAGAATTTGAAATACATCGCTGACACTAAAGTATTGAGTATCCACATTAAAGTATCCCTCAAGTTCGAATCCTGAGTATTTCCACGAGTTGTGATAAGCATGCTAGTTAAGAGTTCACGTCCCTGAGTTTTACGGTTGCCTACATATTGTGTAATTATATTTTCACTGTGGTATTTCACGTTAGATTCACGGAGAAAAATATTTTCCCCAGGGTTACGCAAGCGGTATTGTGGTGGTGGAGCACCTTAGTTGCCATCATCCGATGTTTGGTAAGTGAGGCACTCCATTTACTATATTACTGCCCGTCGTGATTCCGGAGAGAAATATTTTGTTGTTCCAACCGCTTATAATGATTTAAACTAATGCGGAGACCTGAAATAAGTCTTTCCCAGGAACCACAGATTCCTACTTACCACCTAGTCTAGACGCTTCTCAGCAGCTTCCTAGATACTTGCGCAGTGTCACGCTATGCATGATTACGTTAAGAGCACGTTTACTTAGTTTATTTTCGATTTATATTAATGTTAGTAAATTTTTATGCATTTTTTGGAGTATTTTAATGTTTATTGCACCTTTTATATATTTTTTCACACCTACTCACTTTTATAAATGTATGTCTTTATTGTATTATCTCTTTAAAAGATACATATGTTAAATTACGAAATTGAAATATGCGGTACGCATTTTTTACATTTTCTTTGATAAAATTATAATTATATTTTATATGAGTTTCGTGAAAATTTTCAGCGTTCAACGCCTCCATGTTTGCTGGAAATAATTACGAATGTTCACATTTGGTTTCCCAATGTTACGAAAATCGTTAATATATTTTCGTGAATCATTTCGCTTATACGTGATTTTAAATTGTGCGTGAATTCTCATAAACGACAATATACGAGCTGTTTTTGTTTTAAATTCAACTGATAATAATGCGTGCTTTTCATGAAGATGTCTTCAAGTATTCTGTAATAATGTAGCAAACAATATAGTACTTATATATTTTTCTTGAATTAGGTTAATATAATGTCAGGAATATTGTATCGTTGCCAAACCCATTGCTAGGCTTATACAGGCTTATTCTGTGAGTTTATGTACGCCACAACATCGGGACATCATTTTCATGTGTTGGAGGCTTCGTTTATTACTTCGATACTAACATATATCTGAAACAGAGTATGTGCGAGTTAGGCTGTTATCATTCAAATAGCTGTTTATGTTTTGTTAAGATGTTTGAAGCGGTTATTTCAGTTTTGCTATTTCAATATTAAGACCGTATAAAAAGCTGTAAATAGTTACCTTTAACAAAAAACTTGAAGTCTAAAACCTTCGATCCGAGTTATAAAAGTTCACCTTGCTCCAACTTTTGTGCATCGTAATCCCATTTTGAATTTTTGATTGTGAATTTTCGAAGACGTTGAAGTTATGTTCGAGGGAGGAAAGAGTTCCGTTTAAAGCAGTTTACCGAAGTAATTTAAGTGTGTACTTAATATAATTTTAATAATGTGTAAAGTAAACGAACAGATTATAAGGTGATTCATATCAGCGTTGGTCTATCAATTTGAATAATAATGGTCTAGCTAGGTGATTAAAGTCCTATAAAAGATAAAAATAAATCTTTTTATCAAGTTTTAGTGTAAGTGTTGTAGTAAATAATCAAGATTAATGATTATAGCGAACTTTTAATATTTATAACCTAAAACATATTACGGCAACCGTAACCGAAACGCAATTTCAAAAAACGAATTCGCCGTTTATCCCGCTGACATATTTTCTTATTTCTATTATACTTGTCCATTGGATTATATTCGTCATACGACATTGGCTTGCAATGGACAACTCGCAATGCACTTGAACGACAGCCGACACTTCGCTAATCGGATTGTCTGTGCTGTAACAGAACGCTCCACGAGGCCAGACATTGGCGGCCATCTTTATTTCCCGGTGTCTTTTCTTAAAACTGAATTGTAAATCAGAGATGGTTTTCGCTACCGTACAGTTTGATGTTTGTTCCATTAGATTAAACAAGATATGTCATTGAATTTCGTTATTCTCCAAATCGTTAGATGATTTATTTTTCTTTCGGCCCAAAATCGTCAGAACAGTTTAAGAGGAATAGGCAAAAGTGTAATAAGTATTATAAAGGATCTTGCTTAAATAATTTTAATTAAACTTTGTTAATTTATACATATCTTGCATTTGATGTTATTTGGCGTCGCAGTCTTTGATCTTTGTTAATATTCCCACAGTTCAACTATACAAACTGCTGGTTGTCCAATTAACTCTACTCTTGCGCAAGTCAAATCAAAATGGATCCCATTCCATTTGTGATAATTAAACTTCTTAGACAATAATTGGCGTGATGTCGTTTGCAATTAAATTCATAAGTAGGTGTTTTGTTTTATTTGGGGCATTAGCATAATGCATACCACTACCTTGTTTATATACCTACCTACTTGTATATGTATATACCAAAGAATAAGACTCGTTTATTAAATAGTGCACTAATTGCAACTGCAAATTGTTTATCAAATCCCTCAAATTCAGAAATTTTAGTTGGTGTCGAGTCCGATAATATTAAATTACTTTTTGCGTTAAACTCTTTGGATTTTTCTACTATGAAACATTTGATAAAAAAAAGAGTCCGTCTGGCACACTTATTGCAGTCAAATCTTTAATTGTGGAGTTTAAATAGTAAATTACTAAAATAAATACAAATACAATCGCTGTAAAAGTTATAAACATGATTACAGTATCTATTAGAAAGTATTTTTTATAAAATACCTATAATATTTTTTATTCTTTCTGTTCTCTGTTCTTACCGGAACAATATATAAATCTTTTGCTTTCGAGTCGTGTATAAAATCAATGTCATTAAAAATGAAGTAAACATAACCGCTGAATGACGCGTCGAACAAATAGAATATAACGAGCATGTATACTGCATTGATGATACGCTGTAACGTCCACGCCCTACGTTTAGTTGACAGTAGCCACATTGTAAACAGAAGTATTTTACTTTTCATTAAGAACCCTGCCATCAAGAAACAACTATGTCGGTAAGTAGCGGTTATAGGGCATTCATTTTTAATGTGAACGTCCATCAGAAGGAGGCAAAACGTACCTACGGCCAGAGCTGCAATTGACCGTCTAGCTTATTCGAACATTGGTCAAATAAAGTGAAGCATTACTAATGGTCTATGTCATTACTAAAGTTACGTATTATTCTTTGAAAACACGGAGTAAATTAATTTCAATGTTGGTTTTATATCTAAGGGTAAATAGAGAGGTGTAATGTAGGCGGTATTTGTAGTAAAATTCAAATGAAATAAACATTTTGACGAGTCCGGATTAATATAGAATTTTCCAAAAAATTACCATGTCTTTATTTCTATTCACGTACGAAACGATTTCTTCTATTTATTATGTCTTCTATATTTTAACTTCCTTAATAATCTATAAGCTAGATTATTCCAATCTCAAAAACGCTTCATATTCCTCTGAGAAAAACTATTTTTTTCTGAAGACTTTCAATCTTCCGAGTTGACGTGCCCAAACGCACTTAATCACTAGATTAACTAACTTAGCCTCATTAGAACAAGCTATTCTATCATTTTGATAACAAAATACAATGCTTTCTTATACGTCGTCGACTATCTCACGAGTATTAGATAAAATCTTCCGTTTATTTTTTTCGATAAAAAAATGTGTCAAATATCAAGATCCTTGTATCCGTGATAACTGTGTTTGATATCTGTAATATAAATATTTCGTAGATGTATAGTAGGGTTCTAAGAAGATTCGAAGTTTTTTCTTTAATTTTTATCCATTATTACAATGTTGAAGTAGAACATGCCAAAAATAATTGCAAATGATAATATCGTCAATGCATTATGCAACCAATAAGTAAAATAACTAAGTTCAGAATTATGAATGAAACTATTTTGTAGTCATTTAATTTTGCGTAAAGTGATATAATATTCCTATTATATGATTTATCGGGGGCAGTTTATTGGTGTCAGTGTTATTTATTATGAATTCTAGTCTGGTTGCAATAAAATAAAATGATATGAAGACTATTTTAATGACATCACTTATCGTAGACTAGTATTTACGTTTTAATATTATATTAGTACTTTGATCAATTGATATGAATAATAAATTGTCGTTTAAAAGCAACTATAATTACATTTTCTTACAATTAATATTTTTAGTTAATATAAATGTGATATATTCCACAGGAACTACTTTCCTACTCAATATCTGTTGTAAATTCAATTAAGTAAAATTGAAATAGAAAAAGAGATACAAATGACTTTTATTATACTTTCAAAGAAGTTTCCAGTATTATATCCTTCCGAATTTTGTTAACAACGTGTTTAAAATACGTCTTGGCTAGGTCGCTGTATAATACGGGCCTTATGCTAATAATTCTTTGAGATATAAACAAGTATGGCGCTATGGGAGCCTCGGGGTCACCCCTGCTATGTATTTATTCAAATGCGTGTGTGAGTAAATTAGATGCAATATCATTGCCAGATAATGTTAGCAATTATGTAATAAAGTCTGGACGGTGTGCGGGCGCAGAAATTAAAGTACATCATTATCGAGGGGCCCCGTTGTTTCTTCAAACAAGATAACTAATAAAGATTTGCATTATCTAATAAAAGTACTATACAAAAGTTTAAAAATGATTCTACATCTGTACATCCATAAATAAGAAACCCAGATTTTGTGTTGATCATTTGAATTTAATACCGACTTTTCTAGATCAATAACCTTTATCTAAAACACATAGATATTACAATAAAGACGGCGCAGTTTTCTGAAAATGCCATATGAAGATATAAACTGTCTTCACTTCATGAGGACATTATTTAAAAATTTGGCTGAGACGTCCATAGCGAGCACAATTGGAAGAGTAGTTTGCAACGTCGGAATTGGAGGGTTTTCAAAAGTTTAAGTATTAATTTTCAAAGAAAAGCAATTTCATCAAGTTGTAATGGACATTACTCAGAGGCTTGCTAAAGTTGCAGAATTAAGTCAAATCTAAGTAGATTCTGTTGGCTAAGGTCACCTTTAATTTAGGTTATAATATTTTAACGATGGCTGCCTAATTTGGTATATTCATTCAAGCCACGAGTGTATTTTATGTGAGAGGTGTGCGTTGTCTCATTCCAAACAGGTAGGTAACAATCGAACATTAGTGGTCGAAGTTATTACACCAATCCTACGAATTTTGTACGTAGTGGTTTATCCTACTAATATTATAAATGTGAAAGTTTGTGACGATGTATGGATGGATGGATGGATGGATGTTTGTTACTCTTTCACGTAAAAACTACTGGATGGATTTGGATGAAACTTTGCAGTAATATAGGTTATACATCAGAATAACACATAGGGTACTTTTTACCGCGGGAAAACATCTCATTCCCACGGGAAACCGACTTCCACGCGAACGGAGTCGCGGGCGGCCACTAGTATTAAATATTTGCTTACTTTGTTTTTTTTAAAACAAAATTTGATAATTATTTGCAAAGCTACTATAGATAGACCTATGCCCCTGTATTAAATTTATATTTGAATCTTAACTTAGTTTAGTTCTAAGTCTTTGCATTTCTTTCTAAATAGTTTATTAACATTACTGTTGGCTGAAGAACGACAAATAAAATGATAGCGTTTCAGGACACGTGCACTATATGCGTTCAATTTATTAGTGTCATTTGATCTTGTCGAACATGTGTACGCCCGCGGTTCCTATCGCCTTTCAATCCACACCAAGACTAGCTTTAATCTTGAGGCAAAACGCGTGGATGTGGATGCTAGATAGCTTCTATTTGGGACCGAATATTAAATAAATCTTCAATATAATTGATTTAGTATTTCCTGTGTTGAATTTTAGAAATGAATTTATTAGGAGAGTTAACGTTTTTAACGTTATTTCTATTTAAACGTTCTCAGAGGATGAACTGTTTTGGGAAATTTGGTAAAACTGTTTATTTTTAAAATTGGAATTGCTTTGTCTTGGTTTTGGAGGATTCTATAATGAAATACTGAAGCTCTAAATACCACGGAAGCTCTTAGTAGATGACACTATTTTAAAGCCTGCTGTGCATGAGTGTCCTAAAAGTATTCTAGCTCTAAGGAGAGCAAAACAATAGCACAGTCACAGACGGGCAGACTATTCTGTCGCAGTGAGAGATGAAGTTGGAAATCCGAATTGGAACACATTGAAATTTAGCAACTGTCCGTCCGGCATTACTTTGCTACCGTATTTATAAATATGCCTCCGACGATTCTTGCAGTCCGTTGAGTTATAGGTCAAGATATTTACAGCAAGACTAAAATAAATAATAGGTAAATTATTTTTATGAAGAACAAATCTATTCCCGCGGGATGTTGATGGATGAAGTAACTGTAGCTGAGAGAGCCGACGTTATTATCAAAGAAATTCTTTGCGGTTTAACAAAATAAACGAAATTCTCAGACATTCTGACGTTGGGAATATAAATATGAAAAGCAACGCATAAATAAGCGATTTCCCTAAAATCAATGCTAACTTAGTTCGATTCGATAACAAAATTCTTGTAAGTAGAAGGAGACAGCCACATGCGTAATAAATTGTTATTAAAATCAAATTTTGGCTCGCCGCCAAGCTTCACAGACATTTTTGCCATCTTTGTACGAAGGATAATCGAGAGAAGTGGTATTTTCTTGATTTTTTATAGTATCGGGAATTTTATGTTACTGGGTGCTTTTTATAGAGCGTGGCTAGTCCATTTGTGTTGTTTTATGAAAGTGCCTTCCTTTTTGACTTTGTAATATAGTTATTCCTAGTTTTACGGTAGAATTGTATTACTCGAAATTCATGTCCATCGAATGTTTCCTTTAAACTTTGATGTCAGAATTCTTCATTTTATTTCCGTCTCCATCTGTATCTTTAGTGTGATGAATGGAGTTTACTGTTATTTTATGTTAGTTACGCGCTGGCTGTACAAGATTAGTTTGCAATAATTAGTTGAGTGGTACTTTCTCGGTTTAACTTGTCCATCGTCATGATGGATGCTAATGTCAAGTATGTATTGTGTGAGTCGGTATTCAGCACAGCTGAGAGAAAGCAATAAATTACGGATGACTTCCTGAAACGCTCCACAGAACTAATAATGGGACGATATTGTAATGTGAATGGTGCAGCAATGACATTACAAATAGATAATGCGAATCTGATTTAAGACAATCTAACTGGATTAAATAATAAGTCACGCTGTCTTTGAGGGCTTAGATTTATATTAATGGTGTTATGGCCAGGTGGAATTAAATAAAGGTTGTCTACACTGACTCCTTCTTTTGTTTGTGGAAATTACCCAACCACTACGTACAAAATTTTATATCTTGACCTAAATTTATAATACATATAACTCAAATAAACTTGTAAATAGGCAGGGGTTTCCCCAAATCCTTGATACTACAAAAACGCGATGAAAACTCATATTTCTACTGGCATTTCACGTAATTTTAATCATTTTCTTTATTTATCGCCACGTCACTGAAATGACACTATAAAAAATACCAACGTGGTAAAGAAAGATAATGCGCTGTTTATTTTTGAGATTTTTAATAACCCTTGAAAAGATAAAACGGCGTGATTTGTCATGCTTTTGAGATCATGACTGATTCTTTAGGGTGGTCTGTGATCTTAAGCTTTCTTACTTTATGTTAAAATATATGGGTGAATTCAGTATTCCGAATTTGAGTATGTTCAGAAATCTTTTTGTTGCTCTACGCTTCTATTAATTTTTCAATGAGCTTGACGAGATTTTATTAAAAGCTTAGAATAGTTAAGTTGAAATACTTTTTTGTCGATTTAAAAATAACAAAGTAGAAGCTTTGACTGACTGATGTCAACTCATGAGTACGAGTCATTGAGGTATTTCTGTCATTTCACAGTTAAGAGGGAGCGACATTTTTTTCTATTCTTAAGAAAACAATGACGAAAGCTAATGAATTTTTATTTTACTCCGGCCGGAAGTTCGTTGTCAGTAGAAATATGACACAAACCGTGAGTTAGTAACGTTGAGTTAAAAATATTAATTATTCGGTTTTGTGTCAAGAATATTTATAAATAGCATTTGTATTTGTAATTGTGCATTTGTTTCGTAGAATCGATATTTTCAATTACTTACAGGCATAAAAACCGAGTAGTAAAATCGATTCTAATTCACGGCCAGGTAAATCGAGTGGTGATATTTACATTTCTATTAGTGTCGCTGGAGGGTGTCTGTATTTTTACGTAGATGATTGAGTTAGTGAGCTGCGCAGGCGGCGCGGGCAATCTCCGGTGCGAGCCCTCCCGGCGACGACAATCGAAACGAAAACCGAATTCGGTGTTCAAAATTGTATTGCTGTATATTCGATGAAGTTTTCTTTTTGAAATATTAATAGAAAAACAAAATTTAACAGGCAATGGTCGGTGAAGATTTTACGTTTCTGCGATTTTGGAGTTAATTAATATAATAACGGTTTTATTTTATTGTAAGCTAGTTATAAAATGAGGGTCATAATGAAAATAATGTAAATGGCGTCCAAAGCTTTTTACTATAATTGAAATTAAAATTCTGTTTTCAACTTCTTAATTCCGTTAGCTATTAATTTGTGTTTTCAAAGATTTTCTTTAACTGTAATCTTTTTATGCAATATCCTAAAATTTGCATCAAGAACAAGCATCGCAAGTCAGCTCAGGATTCTGCAAGTCTCTCCGTCAAAGCCTGAATTGAATTGTTTAGATTTGTGATCTGAATTCAAAGTGTTGTTGTCGAGCGAACCAACCACACGCAATCTTTGCTGAAACTGTATCGAGACCGGCCTAGAATTCAGAAACAGCCTTCTAACTTCAAAAGATGTTAATTTTGTTGTCACTTAAGTTTAGCTTTGAGTGTTGAAATCCTGTGGGTAATGCCTTAATTGCTATTGTTAGGAGCGTAGTTAAGCTGGCTGACCTGCCGTGTAACTTAATTTGATTCTGTTATGAAACTACTTTATAACGGAAATTAATTCTTATAAATACCATTTATTAATATTGTTCTTTCTACCCGATAGTGGATGGTGATGCGTTAGAAAGATTCATTCAGAGACGAAATACAGGTCCATATTCCTGCTCAGAGAATAGATTTAATAAAATACCTAACAGGTTAAGCCACGTGTTAAGATTGTGTCTAGGTTAAACTGAACCATTAAATCGAAATCCCAAATTAAATATAACCAAAACTAATTATGGTACAGGGTAGTTTCCGCAATCGAAAGATAAACCTGTTAGACGCGTTTGAACCCCTTCGAGGGTTGCATAGGTGTTAGACACCCCCGGGCTAGGGCGGAGTGGGAAGGGTGATGTTCCCCGTAATTAATAAACTGGATAACGTAGGAAAAACGCTTCAGTCTAATAACCTACGAGGTTAAACCACAGATTACTAAACGTAAACTGTTTTATAAATTCTGGGTACTCAACACAAAAAAATATAAGAGATCTTTGACGTTTAGGATGATACGCCACCGAAAAGCAAAAAGTCAAAAGATCACACTACCTGTGAAGCGCCTTGTCTAACCCACACATACGTAATAACCAAAGTGTCAAATGTCTCTAAGCTGTCACAACTACCGACAGAAGCACTTTCGTACTTAACTGCAGCTAAAATTAAACTCTACAGTAGCAAAGATAGAGTTCAAAGTGCTTTGTTTAGTTTTAGACTGCACAAACCTACAGTGTGTTTACGTTTAGCACTTTGCAGAAGTATCTTTCTCTGATTGGAGATGCACGACTCTGTGACGGCTGGCTTAGTGGAGTTTCTTCGGCGGACTTACTGAATAAACAAATCAGAATTTCGTAGACTAGAAAAATATGACAAATACAAGTGTCTACTTGAGTAAGGTTGCCGAACTGTGTCGTGACTTTAGTTCAGTTAAAACTAGCTGTCTTAGGTGATAAATGAATGTTCATGGTTGAGCTTATATACTTAGTTGTCTAAACATTACAATGTAAAGTAAAATAATAATAATAATAATTCGATGACCTCTGTGGTGCAGCGGTATATATACCGGACTGCTAAGCAGATGGTTCCGGGTTTGATCCCCGGGTCGGGCCAATGTCGTTAAAATGGTCTTTCGATATTGGCTCGTGTCTGGGTGTAACTAGGTTCTCCCCTAGTCCATTATGTGGTACCTGTAACACAAGTGCTTACTGCAGCTTACTTTAGGGCCACATAAGTTGTGTGTTACTCTGAAGATTATTATTTATTAATGAGTTCGTTTTAAGCGTAAGACAGAAAATAATCTCTTGCCAAATTGAAAAAACTTTTGCAGTGTCAAATAAGGTTTAAAATCAGATTTGAAAGGGTTTTATTACCTCTATTTAAAAGAGTTTTTTCCTGCCTTCATTAAGATATTACCCGGCATACTAGGGAGCTTTGCGGGAGTCCCGCCGATGACATATGGCTTTATAAAAACTTGTCATTTCGTAACTTTTTGTTGCGTCAGTAATTAATCATTCCACGACACATTCACTCGATATAACGGAACGTGTTTTTCGATATTATGTCATTAATAACCTAGGAGAGGAATGATTAATAAAATATTTAATATAAACAGGCGAGAAGCATATTTCTGGCCTCGCTTGGTGCCGTATTATAGGATAGTTTGAACATGAAAATGGAATCTATGCCTTTTAGAAATATTGATTTAAAATAAAAACTGTATTTGACAGAAATTATAAAGATGATATGAATAAAATTAGCAAAGCAAAGTATATAAAGAAAAGTAAGCTACCGATTTCCAATTTTAGTTTTAGAATTATTTTTGTAAACTCAATCAGAAAAAATGTTATTTAACTAACAAACCAAAATAAAGATTCAGTCTACTTAAGGCTTAAGAACATAACTGAAATAGACTAAAAGACCCGAAGGCGTTTCCCTCTTTATTGCTAATCATAAAACTAATGTCAGAGCTTAGTATTGGCGCCGGAACCAAAACTGGGTTTATGTCACATGGTTTGTCATGCTTCTGGACGCAATCAATATCGATTATATTTACTGTCAAACGTTAAAACACTGATGGTTAAACATAATTTTGTTACAGTTTAAAAGTTGGTTCAAATTATAAACCCGATTTCCGCCTTACAGTACAACAGTCTTCTAGCTTTTTCTGTCTAACAATTTTTTGAGAAGAATTTCAATTTCATTAATTTAACTGCATCTACCTTTCTCTACCGTATGAACTGAACTAATTGCTTAAGAAGTTTCTTTAATATTGTATCAAACTTAACTTTAAAACCCAAAACATCAATTTGAAATTTAAAATATAAAACTTTTTCAGTAGGATTCAATTTACCAAACCAAATAATTTTGTTTCCTAGACGCTGGTTAAATCTCCCTGTAGATATCGGTCGGAGATTCGCGCATCGATCTGTCTTCCCTTGACGTATGTGCGTGGTTCTTCTAAGATTTTTCTGTCTACTCGTATGGTAATGTTTGCCTATACTGATATCTATTTTCTAATCGATCACTGTCAACATCTTTTCCATACGGCTTGCCTTCTAGCGCACGTGGTTTAAACCGCCCTGATTTTAATAGGTTTTCATAAATGACAAAATACCAATTTTTCTACATTATGAAAGGAAAATATCCATTATTTTATACATATAAAATAAAATTATTATTTATTATTATTATTTAAAGCCCAAAGTGTCCCAATACTGAGCAAAGGCCTCTCCCCTACTTAATAAAATAAAATATGTAATATTAATTAAATCCTTGTTTTATGTTTTGCAATCGGTATTATTTTAAGTGGTTTTTAAATATCTGATAGACATACTTAACCTTAAGGTACTATACCCAAATCTGTGCATATTCAAAACCTTACTAAATACACTACATGAACTTTCTATTCCTTTGCTCTGAAAGGATATTGATAATGCTTGCGGAGGTAAAATTCGGCTTGATAGTGCGCGTCATTTGATGTCTAGGTATATTTTGACATCAACTGTCATAACTGGAACTGTCACATTAGGAGTCAACCCGCGATTGTGCCGTCAATATGTTCTCATCTTGGTTCCTTTTCCTATATTTTTTTGTTATAATAGCTGGTTAAATAACAAATTATAGTAACGCAGACTATGTACTACGTAGTTATATCTGCGAACATTGACCTCCTTAGTATTTCATAGTCGTTTCGGCGTTGATAACGCGCATTCAAGAAATATGTCACATTCCTTATCATTGTTTGATAATGACTTATAGTGTAACAAGTAGATTTAAAAATATTGTCTTATACTTACATTTTAGTTTTGACATTTCATTTTTTTTGATAAAAAGTATGATTACGTATGGGGTCCTATCGGTTATATGTTTCTAAAGTTACCAATATGAATGAAATAAATATATTAAGTAGCTTTACTTTGCTACTGTGAACGTACACAACTGTAAAGAATTTCAAAAGCAGACTTATTTATTGTGAGTCATAAGTAGGTATACATAACAGATATTAGAAAAACTAAAGTAGGTTTTTTCTATAGAGATTTCAAGCTTATGTTAGTAGAAATAAACTAAATCACGACATTTATTAGCACAAGGTTCAAGTTTAACGTAAACTCAAAATAAACTTTGCTATGATCATTTTACTATATTGTTAAGGGGTCGCCAAATCAGTATTATAATAAAGATATTCCAAAATTAAATTTCGCACATTCTAACACGACTATTTCAAAATACAGTTTACAATACGGTTATTTCAAAACTTAATATTTCCTGCAGGATGCACATAATTAAATTTGCTTGTGATGTTAGTGAAATGTCACAAAAGCTACAGCCGGCTGCGAAATTTAACTATTATTTACACTGAAAAACTTTTTTTTCTTCAAAGAGAAACAAATTGACGTCCCCTTAAGTAACGTGAGCCAAGTCGTCCTAGATACGACTGCTGCGTTGAAATATAAGTGATGTTTATTTTTCTCAAAAGTCTCTCAGAACCGGGGCGTAGCGCAGGAAAAACTCTCACAGAAAATGAGTCTTTACAGCGAAATCGTGGTATTTTTCTGACAACTTGGCTTATCTGATATATTGTATTAATGATCACATACTTTTATCTGAGGACAATGTTTATCAAGATTTGCGTATTTGGGCACTTACTGCGTATGATGTAATAAATGAAAATGGTTGGTATAATAATGTTGTACAATCTGATTTACTTGTAATTACTAATTGATAACAGTTTTAGGTATCTTTTTAGGTACAGTGATATGGATAAAAGATAGGTATTGAGATAATACAAAAATATGCAGGTCATTAAAATGCTAGCCAAAACAGAGTGCAAACTGCATGCATCGATTTTGAATCAGAAATACACCAAACAAAAATTAATAAAATCATGCCCAAACTTTATTATTCAGTCCATTATAGGTCCATATTTAAATGTGGCCAAGTAGGCGAAGAGATAATTCAGGAACTGTCACAGCCGAGTGGGCCAGTTCGGAAATAATGGTGTTAAATTTAAAAACAGAGTGACATGAAGCCTCCATTAATGTTGCAGAGTCGTTTCGAACGAGGTCGGTTAAACTTGGACCGATCGAAGGGATGCCTATTATAGCTGAGTTAGCAGTTTACTCTAAAATATACCACTGTCTGGCTGAATTGGGTAGCCATTTGAAGTGACCTGGTTTAGGTTGATGATTTTATACTTTTAATAATGTTGTTAGTTCGTAGGCCATTAATATTGGAAACGGCAATTAAGTGTTTATCACTTAGATTCTTTCTTAGCAATTATGTCATTTTATGTAGTGTTGGTTATGCATGTTTTTTTATTTTAACTTTAAGAATATGATTGAAACTAATGACTAATCACTAATGCATATTTTTCTTGTTCCAGGTAGAATTATCAAATAAATTGCACCAAATAGTACTGTATTCAAACAGCATCACTTGAAGACGATGACGTAAGTTATAAAACGTAATTTGATAGAGAAAAAAATAAATGTTTTCTAATCACTTGTACTTAATGCCATAGTTTTATGAACCAAACTAAATGAAACAACTTCAAATGGACCATAAATAAGTCGGAAAACCTTTAAATCTCCGTAAATAACCGTTAATTTAATTAAACGCTTTATCTATGATTTTTGGTCGTTTCTCGCAAAAATATAATGTTAACAATTAAGGAGGAAAAATGGGCATTGTTGGCATTAAACGGGGAGGGTCGTGGGTGTAATAATAGGACGTAATATATTCAGGGGTAGTCAAATAAAATTAGCGCAGTGAAAAATGTAAACGGTCCTTTTAGCGGCGCGTGGACGTGTAGGTATTAGGGGCGAACTGAGCCTTGAGTAAGGGGACGCATCTCGTGGAAATTAACCAGATAACGATGTATTAAGAGTAAAGATGTCTTGTGCTTTTTAGTTATGGGAGTCCCCCTGAAATATTATTTTATTGTGTTTTTGGTATCTGTTGATATAGCGGCAACAGAAAAACATTTTATTAGTAGGAATTTCAACTGAGTAGCTATCACGGTTCATGAGGTGACAGACAGACGAATAGACAGTGGAGACTTAGAAATAGGGTCCTGTTTTTACTCTAAGGGTACCTAAATAAGTTACTAAGAGGACTCTATCAAAATACCCAAATTAAATGTAACTTTTCTATAACAATAATAATTCCCAGTCCAAATAACACTTCGAATTCGAACAAGAAACAAACGAACCTTTTAAAAATGTTAATCCAACCAATTACAAAGCATCTAACCAAATAAAATCCGCCTAAACATCGGCTACTCAAATGGGCAAATTAACTCGAAAAACGCTTGCTAGTGTCTGCTTAACGCGTTCTAACATATGAATGAAGTTAATTGTAAGATGTACACCCTGCAGCGCTTGTTCGCACATCTAATGTTTAATGAGGGTTGTTCGGGGTGGGGGTCGTTGTCGTGGGTACTTGCATAGGGTATCCCGTAGTGTGTTTGGCGAGCTTCAGCGTGTATGGTGCCAGTTGGCTAGGACATGTTCCCGCTAATCAGTGGGCCACTACTGTTGAGGTTTCGATATATATAGAACAGTTTTTCGTTTAGTATTCGCATTTGCATTGGATGCGGTTTTTGTTTTAAACCAGTTTGGTAGTTAGGTTTTTAAAGGGTTTTTTTGATAGGTTAGCGAGTATTGACCGGGTTAAAAAGTTAGCAATTATGTAACATTATGCAATATACGTAAATTAACAAATGATACGTCTGTCTGGTGTTCTACGTATAATAAGCCCTTCTATTTTCGTAGTCGAGTATATCAAACCAATTCACATTTACATTAGACCATTACGCGACTACAGCTGGAATATTAACTACATTTAGTGACCAGAATCGGCCCCCAAACGACATTTTCCCGACATATCCACATGCAACGAGAAATGCCATTAAGTGTTGATTAAAACTTTCGTATGTTGGCAATGAAATTGAGGTTGCAGCCTCATTGTGACTCAACGATTGTACGATGAGCATGTTTTAAAATGTATTTATTTATATTTGTTTTCGGTACTTGTCTATCTTATCTTACTATACATTTTTTTAATTAAAGTTTGTTTAAGTTTGTCTGTATGTATATTGGGCGAACACATCTAAACCGCAACCACTCTCTCAAAAGAATCAGAACTACTGAAATGAACTTTATTAGCATTTATCATCTCAACTCTTAGGACGTTCAATGCTGTTTCTATTTGTAAGGCTTTCTTAATAATTTATATATTTTACAATAATCTCCAACTCAAACTTTTATAGCAACATTCAATAACATGTACCTATACAACTTTCTCATTATTAAAACTCTTAACTTCATGTAATGAAACCGAGCGTAAATATTGCAAAACAGTTTTGTGACATCCCTCCATTACCATGTGCCGTTGAACTTTGCAACTCCAATCGTGAGTTAATAACAAAACAATACCTAGTTTAGTAACTAGAATTAGTATGTTAACTGAGGTAGGTACCGTGAAATTATACTTCGCACCTTATGTAATGTGTACTTTTGTCCTTTAAGCCCGATCTTCACGGTTGCTGGGCTTTCGACTTCAGTGCACGTTAAGCAGGCAGAACTGGGTGCCAGCGAATTATAATATTGCACGGTTTAATCAATTTGTGTGACGGTTTTGTGTATTTACCTTTTTTAAGAATAGAAGGAGTTGAAAATAAGGAGCAGGTGAAAGGTGCGTGGCGTAAACGAAGGAACTCTTAAATTTTTGTAGGCACGTTTGTAGTGATTTGTTTATTCTGAAAAATTTTCTTTTGAATTACCAATAACACAATTAAGAAGAAAGATTAAAATCTCACCATGTTAGTCTGAATAAAGATTTTTGAAATCTAAAGTATATGTTTATCCTTGGCTATAATTTCTTTTCCTAAAACAAATACAAACGTTTTCAAACTGCGTCACGTCGCGAATCGCCAACAATTGTGTTCGAATCACTGAGCATTTCTCATCTAACTATTGCGTCCCACTGCATCAATTTATTGCATACAACTCAGAAAACGGAACTAAAACCCCTAGAAATCTCGTCTTTAGGTGAATGGAGAAAACGTGAATTGATAGTATAGAAATCTGAGCATTTAATCTTCATCACAACGGCCCTCTCAAGTTACGATTCTCAGGTTTTAATCTCATTTTCTTTCTGGAAGTTTGCGATTGCGACTTTTTCTCGTCCCCGTCATTGTGGGCTGGTTATCAAATTAACTAGAAAGATATTAGTTAGTTGGAGACAGAAATTGGTTTGCGAACTTTTAATAATATTGATGTAATCATAGTTTTGTAGGTATTAATTATGTGAATATAAAAACGCGTTGAATAGTTGAAAGGCTTACACGTTATAAATTTTAACTACGTCGTGATGACTTAATATCATTAAAATATCAGTGTCAATTGAAGTGATAATAAATATTTGTGATATTGTTATTATTTAAAGAACCTTCCCTACGGATAGGTAAAACCTGATCAATGCTGTTTATCAATTTATTTAACTAATTGTTGTGTCTCTGTTGTCATGTTCATTCTGAAAATGTATACCTACCTTTTTTTTTTTTTTTTTTTGTTTGTCCAGGAAAATGCCTACGCATACCCGTCCCCTCCAGGGAAAGGAGACGGGTTATGTCGGGCTCGCACCGACTAAAAACCTGGAGTTGTCCTACTGGCCGTCGTATAATGGCGGGGACGCGGGAATGTCCTGTAAAGGTCTGCTCGCCGCGAACCCACCGACGGCTGGCCACCGAGGCAGCCCCCTCAAGTTTGGAGGCGCGCTGGAACAACCGCGGCGCGCCTACCCCCTCTTGTTCCCTTGATTGGCTACCGACCTTGCCCTGTGTCGGCAGCTTGGGAACCTCCCCAGGGTCTTCGGCCGTCTGCCGACCTGGGGTCTCACCGGCTGGAGTCGCCGGCGCGCCACTGTCCCCGCAGTGGCGCGCCGCCGAATCCGCCCTGGGCCTAGGAGAGGGGTTTTCCCACCACCCCTTCCTCAGCCCACCACCTCCAATCCGAATCGCGGAGGATCGGATGCCGCGGCCGCCACGCCGCACCACCCGACCCCCCACGATTACCCCCCTGGGCGCTCAACAGAACGAGGGCCAAAGGCCCTGCTGGAGCCTCCCCTCCTGGGGTGCAACTGACCGGGCCGAGCCCGGCCAGAGCCTCCCCTCCGGGCGCATCAGCACGCTGGGCTCCCGCCCAGCTGGAGCAGCCCCCCTCTCGTGGGCCGGTCTACCTCACGACCGGCCCCATGTGGGACCGCTTAGCTTCCCCCAGTAGCTGGCTTGCTACGGGGTACTAAGCCCCCCCGCCGCGGCAAGGCGCGATCCCTTGGGGGGGAATGTATACCTACCTGTTGTTTAAAGCGGCAAAACCGTAAACAGAACTCGCTCCAAGTTTTCTTTGTAATCAAGAACGAAGGCGACAACTTATTTAATTTACATAAACAGTTTAGCATAAACTGCGAATATTTACACTGAAATAACCCAGACTCGCCGAAGTAACTACTGAGATTTCTATTCTTAAGTTTGACCAAGATTACACAAGTTTTACTTAGAGATTTTAATGGTGATACAACCTTAGTTTGCCTCAGTTTAAATTACTTTCTCAGGCTAACTTACTTAGGAACTTTACGTACAAATACAGTGTAAACAGTTGAATAACGAATAATCTTGGACCTTATATTTAACCCATTAAGAGCCTGCGATCTAAACGCTTACGTGATTCGTCTAACCACAAGAGTCGACCGCTTGAGTCAATTCACGTCGCCTTAACCACAAAAGTCTAAATGTTTAAGCTAAAGTCAATCCCACACTACGTAGGCTACAAAAGTAAAATGTTTAACCCTTTTGAATTAGTCGACGGCCGTACAGCTTTAATAGCTGGCTGCAAAGAAAATGCGCTATTAAATTAATAGGATCACGACTGACTCCTTTCAGTCTCAGAGGTAAACTACGTTTTCCTTCTCATGATTTTATGCGTCGCTTTTGAGATAAGTTTCATTTTTTACGCCAGTTTAAACCCAGGAATGAGTTATTTAGTTCGCAACGAAACAGTTTTCTTATAAGTTCCAAGAAGATCTGTTGAAAATTATGTAGTTTCGCTACTTAAATGTTGCGTGCTAGTAAATGTTGCGGTTGAGATAATATTCTGAATTAAACTTTCTTAACTAAAAATGAACAAACACAGACATTATTATCATTAACTGTAGGACCGATGTATGATATAGTGTGTCACAAAGAATATTAAAAATAAAAATATATTACAAAGTTTAGTAAGTGGATATTTTATACCTTAGTTTAACTAAATATTGACTCGTCCTTAGTTTAATTTAAAATTCTTTATGTTCCATTAAACCAACCATTAACTGTTAAACAATTTTTTACCCTTCCTTAACAAAATTCTGTACACTTACATTACGTTAGTGTAGATAGCAAGTTTCTAATCCTTTTAATAGAGTGCTTGCTTAAATCTTCGTTCATTTATACGACCCTGTTAGTACTTTGTATGGAAATTACGTCTATTTGCACGTGAGATACATCGCTGCTTCTTTAGCAGACTGACAAATGAGCAGCGAACGTGTTAAATTCTTGCTGAGGCTGTGGCTGCAAAGGGGTAAATTTTTGTGTTTAAATAATTCGTGTTCAGTTCATATAATGTTGTTTTGGAGTAGTGAACAGGGTAAATAGAGAAAGAAACGGTGTAAGAGTTAAATAATATCAAAGATGACAATCAAGAGGCCGTTCGTTTTATAGTCAAATAAATCGTCAGTTAATTATTTGGTCATTAATTTTAGCTGTCAATTTAAAACCAGGCTATTTTTAGAAGGTTTAAAAATCGTTTCAACAGACTAAGCTAATGTTTTTACAGTTAATAGTAGTTATTACCATTTTTATTTGACTAGTTGACTAGAGTTCCTCTTGAATTTTTCTCTCCCTAAATCACATGTGTTATCCGCTAAGACACCAAAAACGATGCCTTAAATTCTTTAACTCTACAATACAAATAATTTCAAAGGCTTTTATTAGCATGAACGTGATCCCCAATACAGATACCTACAACCATTGTTGTGGTACTAGCTATGGGTACCACATCTTTTTATGCATCTGGTCATTGTGGAACATATTGTATACAGTGTGTTCCCACGCTTCGAGCTAGCGCTGTGTAACATATTGCAATGCCTAGATTACAATTGTTATTACATGCTGTATAAAATTTATGTGTGGTTATGCAAATTGTTATAGAGTTACCTATGGTGGGATTCGCATAAGCGTTGCACGCGGAAATGTCCCTTAAATACTTGTTGCAAAATTCTTGTGTTATTTTTCATTATGACTTTTTGCCTGCAAGTAGGTATGCACAAGTATAAGCTTATAAATAATGGAAATAAAACATATTTTTTTTATCAACACAATATTAAAGAATGACTTCCTACTCAAACACTGTATTTACATCCCTACTAATATTATAAATGCGAAAGTAACTATGTCTGTCTGTTACGCTTTCACGCCTAAACCACAGAACCGATTTTAATGAAATTTGGTATGAAGATAGAACTGAACTTGGGAAAGGACATAGGGTACTTTTTACCGCTGGAAAACTACTCATTCCCACGGGAAACCGACTTCCACGCGGACGGAGTCACGGGCCACCACTAGTTATGTTATAATGACAGATAAAAATATTACGCATTAAACATAATAACTCAAATTTATCTTTATTACCGCGGAGATAACTCTTCAGACATACTGTGTTGTTATCGATTTACCAAACTTTTTTCATTAAACAAAACTACGGAAAATAAAACTAATAATAAACATTTGGCGTGCGAACTATGCAGTTTATCAGCGTCCTGGCATATAGCCTATAGGTACATGCCATGTTAAATTATGACAATCCAATATTGGGAGGGCCTAGGCTTGGTCCCAAATTGTTGGTATCGAAGTTCGATGCCAAGTCGGGAAGAGTGGCTGCTGTCATATAGTGAACGGTACGAAGGATGTTACCAGTTTGGGCACTCCTGGTTGGTCTAACTGTAAAGAGGTATCAATTGTTGTAGTTTGTTTATGGTTGTTATTGTGATTGAACAATTGAATTTTGTTTGTTAAATCCCTTATTCGTAAACAAATTTAAGAAACGCTCATAGGATATTAAGGATCTATTACCTACGTTATTTCTTAGCTTAAAAATGTATTTTGATAAGAACTAATTTTAAAAGTAGGCTTAAACGCAACTCAGGCAACAAGTAACTATTAACTTGTGAAAGCCTTAAGCACACATTGTTATTTTCAAACTGCCCAAGTATTATTTCTTATACCTTAATATCCCTTAAGTCTAATATCCATCAAAACTTATAACGACATGATAAACAAAACAAGTTTAGGTACTTTTACAAACTTAACGATTTCGGTAAATATTTACCAAATACGAAAATAATGTAAGGGTAATAACTGTTTCAGCCACGCAGGCTATCACATATACTACCCATACACCATGTACTTCGCTTGAAGCTATTTACTTTATATATTGTATGTAGGTATGTAATGCTTGATCGAACGTGTGATAAGTAATAGCTTTTGCATCGAAGAGGAAACTTTCTTAAAAGTTACGGAAGGCTTTCTCATTCGGAAAAGAGTTCTAGACGTTTTGAGATAAGTTGGATTGAATTATGAATTGTTTTTTAAGTAGACTTAAGACTTGTAAGAAGTTGATTATAATTAAGTCACTATATATTTAATGTTAAAAATAAAAATAGTGGTATTAACAAATCATCAAATGAATCACCATTTTACTGTCCATAAATAATAAGGTACAGAGAACATGAACAGTTTTACAACCGCTAAGTTTCTTCCTATTTATTCTAGTATTCAGAAATAGCAAAGATCTAAAATAACTACACACTAATTCCCTACAGATACATCCCATGCCAAGAGCCCTACATAAGTAATATTATATTTTTTATCAAGAAAACTCATGAAGCCTGCGGAAGATTTGCAACATGAATTCTAAATAAACGGCTCACTAAGTTCGCTGCATACTCAGAATATACGAGCTCCTTGCAACAATAGGCCGAGCGGGGAGAAGTAACGACGTAATTTCAAAGAATATAAAAATGAATACGTTTTCAGAGAAATAAACATATTGCCACAGCGCCTTTAAAACTTCTTATTTAGAATTGTTCCCTTTTCTCCTTAGCGTTGTTTCTTAGGAAATTCATCGGGATAATGAACGCGATTTTCCTTACTGTTTTCAAGCTTGAATAGATTTTTTAAATAGACTTTTTTTCTCTTATTTTCCGCGTTGCTTTGGATGGCGCGCCCACCAGAGTGTAATTAAAATATTTTGTGTAAATCGCGACTCTCTTGGTTAGTTCAGGACAATATCAATTCAATATCTGTGTGCGGTAGACAGGTGGTTTAACCCGTTCGTTGGCGGTACAATGTGTAGATTCGTGTAACGTGACCACGGTGCACGTCGGATGACGTCACGTGGCGCGGATACGTCCGGCGCGACCCGGATCACCGCTGCAAGTGTCAATTAAACGGATTTTAATTACGATAGTGGTGGGTAACAGGTACGGCCACGTGGGATTAGCAAAACTCCGTAAAACGGCTGGCACACTTCCCGGACGGCCACGTGATTGAAGCTTGTCAAATGATTTAAAGTAATATTTCGATTTCTATCTATAAATGTCTATCTAAAAATACGTTTGATGAAACGAAACATCTATCAAAAATGAATACCTTACTTATTACTTGACGTAGAAGGTGGCTTTTTGAATTGCGAAAATAAGGTACCTATGCCAGAGGTTTGCTTTAACACGATTAAGAAGATATGTTCCATGCTTTAATTCTTCCGATAAGGTACTTATAATCTTACAGACAGTTTTACGTCAAGATCTTCAAGAATAGTAGAAAGTCTTTCAAGAACAAAACCCTTTGTCAATACATCTCGAAACTTATCTTATATCTGACTCGCACACAACAGAAGTACTTCAAGATCCTATAAATCAGCATGCAGTATTTGCCCCCACCCCATGGGTCCACGTGATCCGCACGTGATGACGTGATCTGGAGTCACGTGCTCGAGAAACAACGTGTTTTGACGCCGCTCCCGGAAACCTCTCCAATGAAAATAACTTTCAATACAGCCTGCATTTGACTAGGTTTCCGGTGAGTCATTCCAATTTCAAAGACTTGTGTTTGTTTACAGTTGTCCAATTAAGTGTTGCTGTGCACAATTTACCACTTACTAAATCTAACTTGAACTAAATGATGTTTTATGTGGGTGGTTTTTCCCGCGATGAACCTGTTTTTGTGGATAAAAATATTCCCTTGTTATTTTATAAACAGTTCCGTATAACTTAGATAACTTAACTTCCGTATAGATTTTTCAACCCCCCACCTAGTTAGGTTAACTCCGTTCTATGATCTTAATTGCCTTTATGCTTTTTTCAAATTCTAATACTGTATTCACTACCTATCTGCGATATTATATTTTAATCAAATTTACGGTGCTTTACTTATTGTCGGGCAGTTCTCTTTACAATCGTCATCTACCTCGCCCCTTAAACCTCGATCATTTCCCCAGTAAAAAGCAAAGGTTAAAACTTATTTCGTTAAATCTCCAACCACATAAACCTTGCGCGAACCTAAAAACGCATAAATTCAGCGTCATTAGTCGCCTAACTCCGCAATTACGGATTGCAGAACTTTCAGTCCGACTTCTGGTTTAAACCCGCGTTAAGATTATACGGCGTGTGCCGGAGGTAGGTTAATGACTTCGCGGAGGTCGTTCATTGTTCATCACAACAATGCTACTCGTATACGGGTTGCCACGAGCGCCATCAGCCATCCCGCGCGACTAGGTCACAGCCTATGACTCTTTAGGCGCGTCACTTATGCATTATTGTTTCCCAGTTTGCGGTAAGCGACATAAATTACGCCTTGTGAATAGTTCTAGCGGTAACCGGATTGAGATTTGAGGCGGGTGATTCGATAGCGGCAGACACGTTAGAGATAATTGAATAGCTTCAACGCGCTAACTTATACGTGTGTGACCTTTTGCTCAAGCAGTTATTTTCAGTTTGGAATTAGGTGTTGTCTTGTTATTTAAAAGTCCACCCACGTTGAAATGCGTTTATCATTGGTTCTCAAATTCGACACTTCGTCGTTACGTTAAAAATCTGATCGTAGCCATTAAATTAATTATGCTACTCCTATTAAAGAGAAGTCCGTTGTCATTCTCGACTTTCAAATAAAATTAGATACCTATAATTGAATAGGATATGATTTTTTGGAAAAAGGAAAGGTCGGAAATATTTTTTTAAGGTAAATAAAAAGCTACAAATATGATTAAATTATCTAAAAGTACCATAACACAGCAATGAACGTATAAAAACGAACAGAGGGGTCACGGGGGGTATCTGAAATCTCGGATAATTAATAGCTTCATTTATGTTTCTGCACTTGAAAGTCTTGATTGTGCTCACTTTAGCGACTTTTTCTTTTTCCAACTTCCCTTTGTTCGAATGAAATCGTCCAGGAATTTATTAGAAGTCGATAATCAAAGGTATATTAAGATTCTTGGGTATGAATGTTTAGCGACGTCATTCTGTGGCTTCATTGTGTTTTGTTTAGGTAGCATTAAACTTTCTTTGCTTGTGTTTAGTAAAGCGTGTGGGTCGTTTGTGTGCTTGCTAATATTCAGATTAGAGGCTGAAACCTGAGCACTATTGTTATTCTAAACACGGCGGAGAGGGCGCGGCGCGATTACCTTCCGTCGGCCAACCCTGACCCCTTGAACTGTCGCTGCAAAAATGTCCCCGAGAACCGCTTAGCGCTGGGTTATCTGGAGTATTTTGATTTGTGTCATAGTATCGCAAAGTTTTTTTTCATTGAATTATTAGTAATTGTGTGCTCTTTGGGTTTTACCATTTTATTGAATTAACCATTTTTTAATTTAACTTAGGTGTAAAATATTAAAGATTTTTTTAAGTTAAAGTTTTTAGTTAAACCCAAATATCTCATTTATCTCATTAACAATGAGCTAAAGTGAAAATTATTAAATAAAAACATTTCAAAAATGGTACCAAATAGGAAAATTCGCAACTCCGACCCATTTGACAAAACTACGCCCGTAGAAAACATTGTTTTCGGCATGAGACTTTTGTTTTAAATAGTTTGGTTAATGGGTAGGTCCTTAATTAGAAAGCGTACTGAGTGAAAGAGGCAGGTCTCTTCTGATTTATTGTGATGGCAAACGGTTGATCCTTCTCGCACAGTGTAAGCCACGCCCATCGGGAGTTGAAAATCAATAACACCCTGTATAAATGCATTCGGCAGTTTAAGCGACTGATAGCCGAGGATTCACAATCGGTAGCTACCAGTGTCTGTTTGTCCCCTTATAAACTACATCTACTAATAGAAATGTACCACAAGTTTCATCATCCTTCTTGAGCTTTTTTTTTACTACACATTCTCTTAAGATTGACAATTTTATTTTATTTTCATGTGTGATATATTTTAGCGCTTGAGAACTAGTGTATCTCAATCCCACGTTGGGCGCCAATTTCTTTTTCTTATTTACCGGCTTGTAGCAATTTCTCGAGTCAAAGAAAATGAAATTATTTTCCAATAATAGCGTAAGAACCTGCTTAAGTTCCTTAGGACCGAGCACCTGCATTAATTACAAGATTTAGCGTCATCTCTCCATTACTAAAAGCTTTTCACTCCTTTGTCGCTCGTGTTTATTGAACTAAGGGATTAATTACGCTCCGAAATTTAAGAATCTAAAACTTTGCGCGGCGGTATTCAGAATTTAATTCAAAAATTCCAAAGTTAACGAGACAGGTGAGGGTAACTGCTAAGCGCGTTATGAATTTCGGCCCACACACTAGTTTGGGGAATTTTTACCCGCTGACTCGGGAAACTTTACGGCTTATCCTTCAAGCTTGTTCATAACAATTTTTGGGCATGCGAGTTTTTATTTCTACCTTCACTTTTGTGAGATTACAAAAGGCACTACCACACACATATACCTGCGTTTTGTAAGAAGATTGGTTGAGTGTTATTTTTCTGACGTTTATTGGTAAACTAGCTTTTCTGTGGTTACCTTTTTTCATGGGAACTAGAAATTGTTCTGCAGTAAAACGAACACCATGTGTTATTCCAATTTATAGTCTATCTATATACTAAGTTTAATCTAAATCCGTTCAATAGTTTTTGCGTGGTAGAGTAATAAAACCCACATACTTAAATACACATATTCCCATAAACTCTCGCATTTCATACTAGTGGCCGCCCGTGACTCCGTTCGCGTTGAAGTCTATTTCCCGTGGGAATGAAAAGTTTTCCCGCGGTAAAAAGTACCCTATGGGTAGTTCTGATGTATAACCTATATTACTGTAAAGTTTCATTCATATCCGTCCCGTAGTTTTTACGTAAAAGAGTAACAAACATCCATCCATACATACTCACAAACTTTCACGTTTATAATATTAGTAGGATTAGTTAGACGGTTAAGATGTTTTGGTACATTTTGTCTATAAACACTATTTCAAATTGTCAGTTACTTTTATATATTTAAACGTATAAAGATTAATATTTCCTTAGCATATACAATTTACTTTCTTTGTTACGTTCCTTAAATTAACGATTTAAGTTAAGTAGTACTGCACAAATTGAGTTCACACTAATAATTTTCTGCTAAATGCAATAACGCCTATATTTCATACAAATTGATCGTAAGAGAAACATTTCAAAATTTTATGCTAACCCTACTGTTTTAAGTGCACGTAAATGGCTTAACTGCTGGCTGAAATTAAACATGTCAAACTACAAATTTAACTGCCAAAGTGTTTCCGGTAGTCATTGATTGGTTGTCGAGATTTAATTTTGTCAGTTGATTTATTTAGAAATGGCGGTATTAAACGCGAAAAGAACATTGACCGCGAAGAGGTGCAGCCACCTCACTAAATCGTGATCTGTTAGTTCAGCGGGTTTGCGGTAGATGGCGTTATTGCCTGCAAGTAGATTGGCAAATAAAATGACCCTTATTTCTTTGCCTGGCTAAGCTAAGATAAGTAAATATTGCAAAGATTATTGAATGTTTATAAAACATCTGATTGATGACTGAGATTTTAATAAGGTACTTATGTTTTGTATGGTAATTATAAAAATAAGTAGGTATGTAGTTCTTCCTCTGTGCTGGTACCTAAAATAAAAATATGATTATTTATAAAATATCACACACTTTTTTCGATTTATAATGGGAGGGATATAATTTCACACGCCTTTAATGCGACAGAAAGACTCAGCGTCAGTAACTTATATTATAATTGACTAGCTCTTGCCCGCGGCTTCGCACGCGTTAAATTCGGAGTAAAACCCCTTTCCCTATACTATGTTATTAAGAATACGCACCTTCCTTTTGAATCACTTTATCTAATAAAAGATACAGCATCAAAATCGGTTGCGTAGTTTCAAAGATTTAAGCATACATAGGGACAGAGAAAGAAGTTAACTTTGTTTTATACAATGTAGTGATGATGACAAAATAAACACTCTTTAGTAATACGTAAAAATATCCTATTTATAATAACATAGTTACATAATACTTAAATACATATATAAATTAGTTTAAGAAATATATTATTAAACTACGCGAGAGAGGACCACGTGTTCACATCATTACCTACCATAAGTTGTAGGAATGTTTTACGCATTTTCAAGTATTTGATCAGCAAAATGCAAATATGAAGTGTACGATTTGTTTTCATTTTTGAGAACTAAACCGTTTATTTCAACGAGCCTTTAAGTTTCACTGAAGCTATTTAAAATAAATAGTTCATAATAGGAGGCGGAATGATGATTGATTTGATTATTCAGTTTTAAATTTCATATTTTTGTTATCATGCGTGTGATTGTACAAGACAAAAAGTCTTTTGTTTCAGCAAAATCACATGACCAATATATTGTATATGTTATACGCACTGATGAGTAGTTTCTCATTATTGTCCATTTGATAAGTTTTTAAATATCTATAGGAAGCGTATGTGAAATATGCGTGAGGATATGAGCTTCTTGTTATTAAACTGCGCAAAGTCAACAGCCAATTTTTTCAGTAATATTTTTAGTAATAATAGCTGAAGTGGAAAGTTTCGTTTGAAATATTAGTTTGATCCCGAGCATGCGTTAGCGGTATTTATATGACAGCGGCTAATCTAGCGCGACATGTCAACGTCACTCTGACGTCACGTCAGCCGAGCGTCACGCGGCGGTCGTCAGCCGCGCGTGCGCAACCGTCATTATGGCGACCGCGTGACTCGGGAGTAAAGTTCTATTTCGACGTTGGTCATTTGTAAAAGTAGCTGCGAGATGAACGTTGGTTATTGCTGTGGTAATTAGATTTATTACGCTCTTGATGTGCAATATAACATCACATCGCAGCTAATCTTAAACTAGCCATTGTTATATTTGCAACTGGTGATTGATATATTTGTGTTAGGTTGTTAACGTGCTCTGGAGGTGTTCCTCTTAGCTATTGTAAAGTTACTGAGTCTATATTTGTCAATTGTTACTAACTCTATATTTATTCATTTGGATTTTTGTTAAGTAAAATCGCATTATCTGCGTAGGTTTTAATCTACCAGAATTTTATTGAGATGAACATAGCTATCCCTTTAAATCTTCAGTTTAAAATGTAGAAAGAATTCGCTTTTAATGATAAATTGCCTACTAAATTAACGTTTTCTTAAAAGAGGAGTAGAACTATAAAATATCCGATACATTGATGATTATGGCGTCTCCTTTGATGTCGACGAACAGCTATAATTATTATGTGACGACCCTTTTGATTTATATGTATAAAAATCATTACATAGTATAAATCCAAGTCACTAATTATGTCTGTTTGCATGTTTGTCTGATAACTCCTCCTAAACCGCTTAATGGATTTTAATGCGGTTTTCACCATATCAAAGGTAATTTTTTCATTTAAATTTGTAAGTAAAGATCTTTTAGAAATCGTTTTTGTATGTTAGCCAAAATTGAACAAGTCGCACAAAATTACAACATTACGAAGCGCTAGTTTAGATAGTAGATAGTACATATTTTAGTTTCTTAATTAACGTAGTACTTACTACGTTTATTAGCATCTAGGTACCCATAAAACTTGACTGTATAAAAACATTGAGAAGTGTAAAATAATTGAAAGCCTCACACATGTGGGTCGAAGACATAACTTTCACACATAAATTTTCCACGTAGTTTTAACTCACATGATGACTATGTCTGTATGTATAATCTTTGTAATTGTTTCTTAAAAATAAACTGTCTCGACCGGCGCCGAGAATAAAGGATTCTTACCACTGATCCCTAAAATTATGAACACTGTATTGTCAACTTTATTTTATTTAAAGCGTGTGCCTTCTATTTCTGTAGCACTGACTATTTAGTGCTAGCGAAACATCATGTGATCTCGGAGTATTCCACATTTTCTAGTTTCCATCATACAATCACATGGTGTGAACATACATATTACTCGTTCAGTTTAAAAAGAATTTATTGGCATTAGGACAAATATAATAATAGATGGTTTAGCAGTTAATGTATTAATTTGTGTTGACAGCGTGTTTGAAGAAATAAAAAGATTAATGGTGTGGCTTGAACTTAGGCGTGATTATTTAAAACGTTTTAAATCGGTTTTGTAGGTTTTTAAAATAAAGTTTTTGCGTGGTGCATGATGGTCAATTGGTAATCGAAATCACTTGTAACCCAAATGATGACAACACTGCATTTTATCTACCCATGAAGATTACGTTAGGGCTCAGTCAGTATAATGCTTACAAATATAGAGTGAACGGTTTTTTTAGGTACATTTTAATATTTTCGGGAATTACCAAAAGGTTTTGAGCACAAAGCACCGTCTCATTAAGTCGAGAAGCGTTTGATAAATGATGGTATTGGCACGCCCCACGCGTCACCACGACAGTATATAAATGACTTTTTTATTTGTCTGCTAACACCCTAAACTTATCTGCCAAAGTCTCAAACGTTTTATAAACCAAACAAAAACGTCTTGTGTCCAGTTGTTTCGTTTTGTTTGCGATAGGACTATCTTAGACGAGTAGTTGAAATGATTGGCTCGCTTCCAAGGCTGTAAATTAACGCATTGTTTTTCTTTTTCAGGTAAATAGCTGGAAGGGTCTCCGGTGTAGAGATACGAGCCGTTGACTTATGCGGGTTGAAAAACCACGGCTTTCTGAAAAGGACTTTTTGTCGAAAACACGTTGGTTTTGGAACGGCGTAGACTGTTGCTAGCTATTCCAACTGTGATTATAATGCTTTAATTTGATAGTTGGATAAAAGACAATAATTTTTGTAAATTTTATTTTTTTTATACAAAAATAGAGTTTTTTTTTATGACAATGTTATTATTCCAAACCAAAAATATGTAACTTATTCTTATAAAAATATGTTAGTGTGTTAATAAAGATATTTAATAACAAAAATACTTTTAGTATCAAAATCTTATAAAACAGTAATTTTAGCTTGAACTTTATATCGCTGTAGGTATCTCAATTATCGTATTAAGTAACTTAAGGATTAGTTATTATTTTGAAGCTTTAATAAAAAAAATAGAATTTATATTTTGTTTACCTATAGAGTAAATAGCAGCGATAGCAAATAGAAGGTACCTATTTATACCTTAAATATAGAATCCTTACCATAGAGTAGGTACCCAGTAGACGTAGACAATAAATATAGCAAGTCATAGACAACCCAAGGTGGAAGTACCAACCTGAAGGTAAGTACTTCGTTATCCTTTAAATTTCCATCAAGTAAGTCAGGGCGGGGTGTAATGAAGTGGGCAGGTTACAGCCCTTCAAGGAAACTGCATGCATCGGCAAGGAACGAAAATATATGTTTAATTAAAATATGTTGGAGTTTTTACGGAGTAATAGAAGCGTGTTTTGTTGGTTTAATTGGTTGTAGGGACTGAATAATTGTTGTTGTGGAGTTTTCTAAAACTACTTAAAGGCGATAGTTAAAAAAATAAATTAATTTTAAGTATTTTTTTGTATATTGTTAGTAACTTGGATCTTAAAATCTTATTGGTATAAGCCAAGCTATTGTTGGCGACCGTACCCAAAGTCATCGTGTTAGCCTGAAGAGGTTTTGGCAAGCAGTCTGCTTGTAGGCACGGCGTCTGCGCACTGTAATCGTACCTTAACCAGGCTTAAACTCGGATGCTAGAGAAACTCTTAATGAGTTAGAACCGATGAGCGTTGGCTTAACATCATTTTACGTGCTCGAGTACTCTTAATAGCTTAGCTTGAATTTTACATGTTACGCCGTACGGATGCGAAAGTATTTTTAGCACCCAAATAGAGTTAAGGTAGAGTTACGTTACTGATAATGTAATTTTACTTCGACTTAACTTACGTGCTTAACAGGAGTAGAATTAAAAGTGATACTACTACAGTATACCTACCAGCTCTAATTGCATTTTAAATGTCGATTGGCAATTTAAAAAGTTTTTAGTCATTCGTTTCACACTGGCAGCTAACATAAACCACTTTTAGTCGACACGGGTTACAATCGATCCGAAAACATTGTTATACGAATACAATTTTGAATTTGGAATAGATGCAGTCACGTACGTCCGTTCATAGAGCGACGATCAACAGGCTTCCAAATTTGAAAATTACCATCCATTCGGAGCAATAAATTTGTTGAGCTGTCGACGGCAAGTGCGACCATTCGCGATTGTAGATTGATTCGTTGATTGAAGAGCCCCATTCGTTTCAGCTATACAGTACGGCGTAGTCTTAATTGCTGTCGGAGATTGGACTAGTTACTGGCGTTATATTGTTTTGCATGCTGCCATCTTTGTTGCTGGCTAGTTTAGCTCCGCTGACTCGAATCAAAGAGCGGCAACATAAATTTCGTTCTAAATACAAATACTTAAACAGAACAATCTTTGTTTTGTTGACAGTTTGAGATATATCTCGGTTGAGGGGAAATTCCGCGCGATATTTCAAAACCAGAATTCAGAAAATCTAGCGCCCCCATTAGCATTGTTTTCTTGTCGTAAAAAGTCCCGCTTCCTTTGCCATTGTCAGGTTAAAAAAAAACGGTCGGCCGGAACGCTCTGTGCCAGCCAGCTATTGAGAATCGCTTCGTGTGTAAGTAGCCTAGCGGCGACGTTCGATGATGCTTCAAAATTCTTTGACAGTCACAAGGACCAAGGGACTAGCCATAGCAGTTTTAGCGGGAAAATCGTGGCTATTCGCACGTTGTCACTTGTGGAGTGGTTCGCGATTTATGTAGCGTTATTTTGATTGATGCTGGCCGCAGAAACGAGTCAATAAAATAATCGAATAGTGATTGATTATGTGATTGATTAATAACTTACAACTTATCAATTGTATTCTAGAGTACTTACCTAAAATCATGTTAAAACTATGCACGACTAAGTGCTTAGTTCTTCCGTATTTCCTGAAATAACACCCAATAATTCCAATTATAAATAAAAGATGTATCACTCTTTGTTATTTGCACCAACCCCTAATGTGCGTTTTCACAGTAAGTAAAACTACGCATAATATATGACTAAAGTTTTGCTATCTGTGTGTGCAATTACTATACTAGTATAGTATACTATAATTAGTGTACTATATTACATTTGCGGAAGCAGTGGGTAGTCTCTGAAATTAAATTTTATATATTTTTATGTAACTTAGTACCTCCAATATCAGAATCGAGTTTCGATTTCACCCAGCTCGCTACAGTGAGGCGAGTCACCTGCATAAAACATAGACTCGAGTAAACGGTGTTGTTCGATATTTTCATAAAAAGACAAATTTAATAAAATGCCCGTGACCGTTGAATAATTCAGTCATCGCCCGCACCACATACATTATTAATGGCAATGACACGAGCTCGTATAGTACCTCTATGCCAGTGGTTCCTAACATTTATTTGACCGGGGTCCAGTGTGATTTTAGCATTATTAGCCGAGACCACAAGGTCAAAAATAAAACTGTACTTATTATTGTAATAACTGAGAGAGTGATTAAAAGATTGACTGATACACGACCCAAAGAACTGGGAAACTAGTGCGCGTTATTTACGTATTTACGTATTTTAATTAGATCTTGGTTGAGAACCACTGCACTGTACTGTGGTTTTACAACTCTGACGCACTAAAACATCTTCAAACTTCACCGCAACCACAACATAATCAAAACATCAAAACAACCAATCAGAACGCATCATTTAAATTAGATTCCATCTGCACATATATTTTATTATGAAAATATATCCTACTACTATTATAAATGTGAAAGTTTGAAGTATTGATTTTTGTTACTCTTTCATGTAAAAACTGCCCAACAGATTTGGATGAAACTTTACAGTTAAATAGGTTATATATACATCAGAATAACACACATGGTACTTTTTACCGCGGGAAAACTTCTCATTCCCACGGGAAACGGGTAAGGCCAATGTAGATCGATCGGCGGTATGATTTCATGCAGATTTGCATTGCAACGACTATTTGAACTAAATTTGCCTAAACCTCAAATCGTCATAGTCGGAGTAATTCTAGTAATAACATAGTTTGAATATTGGATGCTGTTGATTCAGAGCCATTCTGTAACTTATCAGGTGACAGGTATCCCGGATCCCGATAGATTAGGAAGGTTTTTGGGGGTTGGTTTTTAGTTAGCACCCCATGGTGGTGATGTTTTTTTTTTGAATTATTTTTTTAAAACCAACTAAAATCTAGTTTATTATAACTAGTAATACGTAAATCCCAATTTATCCAAAAGTCTGTAAAAGAAAGTCAGTACTTTCCTCGTTTAATATAATACCTACCATAAGGTTGGGTGTTAAATCAAAGTAAAATTATTGAAAATGCAAAATAGCTACAAAAATAGTTTAAATGATATCATAATTATACAAAGATCCTTATCCTCCAAAGATCCTTATCGATCCAAAAACACACAGAGAGTAATTTTCAACGGATTATTCCTATGTTTTAGTTTACCCGTGGTTACGTGTATAGTCCAAAACTTTTTTCGTACATTATAATATTTTACTTGTCTGTCATTGTACACTAAGCTTTGCCAGGTGACATTTATCGGGAATTGAATTATGAGTGTGTGTGTGTGTTATCGAATGTCACGCGTGTCTTTGGTGTGATTAACTGTGTCAATAATACATTGAGGCAGATTTGGAATGCAGGCCGTAAAGTGATGGTTTAGTTATAACCAATCGAATAACTATAGTTTGAGAAATGTCATTATTTTGGATATTTCAGCAGTGGTTATTACAAAGACTTTTGGAATTATTGGGTGTTAGTATAGCGAAAAAAGTGATTAGTTTTGATAACCTAATGTCGGTGTAATGTTCTGCGCAAATGGGAATATGGGATAAGTAGGTAAACTAATAGTAAAATTTAAAATAATAGTTTTATTACTACCTTTTAAAATAATTATTACCTAATGAATTATCTACGACTTCAATTACCTAGAAAAACAAATCAATTACGAGACGCTGCACTGATGCATAAAGGTGTCCGAAATTGGGTCGTTTCGAAATTAAAACTTTTGAATTGGTCAAAATGCAGTGCGGTGAACGTTGAAATGTTACGTAATTAACAATAGAGCAATTAAGTTAGGCTACGCAGTCGGTCCAAAACGAAATGCCATTTCGCGGTGGTTGCCGTCTGCCGGCGGTGAATAGTTTCAAAATGTTCCCTTTAATTTGTTCCGTTTTCCCGCTTTTTTTATAAGACTTTTAATTTTGCGGACGCAGAAAAGTTTCGAGTTTCTGACGACGTTACTAAGCTACGTGGGTTGTGTACATTGCCACTGTTTCCACAGTAATTGAATAAAATAAAAGTTTTGTAGTATGATTTTAGACCGTATTTAACCTTTATACATTTTATTTGGTTAATTAGTTTAATATTAGTTTTACAAAAGTCTACTACTTTTTAGTCTTGCTCTTTTCGATTATCTTTTCTTACTTGTCCAGTCGCTGTAACTTCAGGAACTACGCAGATCGTTGCTTATTTCCTTCACTTGTATTTATCTGCTTATAAGAAAAGCATCTTGCCAACCTCTGTGGCGCAGCGGTAACTATACCGGACTGTAAAGCGGATGGTCGGGCCAATTTCGTCGAAATGGTTTTTCGACATTGGCTCGTGTTTGGGTGTAACTAGGTTCTCCCCTAGTCCATTGTGTGGTACCTGTAACACAAGCGCTTAATGTGCTTACCATAGGGCTACATAATTGGTATGTTAGTCTGGAGATTTTTTAGATTTTTATCTTTAAATTGACTTCCAATTATTTTTGAAAAAATATACCATTTGGGAACAGCCCGTGTAATACTGTGTTCCGCTCTATCGATAGACAATGTATTTCACTGATTTTGCTGATTCTGTTTTTGCCGAGTTTCAGAAAATATTTTGCAAGATAATCCGATAGCACAAATGCAGGCACGACATTTCAAGATTATTAAAAAACAGTAATTTTCAAAAGTTGCTTAGTTTCATTCTTACACTACTTTGTAAGACTTACTACTAAGAACCTTATTCAAAATACTTAGTTACATTGAAAAAATAACTAAAAGAACAACGGTATGGTGAAATTCTGTTATTGAATATATTTTTCAGACTTAGAAATTAACACGTTCCTTCTAACACTTAAATTTTCAATTACCAACGTTTTAAAACTACTAAGGGTTTATGCTTAAACTTAATACGTGCAACTAATTCAGTACTTAAAGTTAATGGATCTGAGTTGAATTTCGTATGACGTTTTAATACATTTTTCCAACATTAAAATGGCAACTATAGTACAAGAGGTTGAGGAATTTTTTATTCGAACAAATATTTTAGACTAAAGAAATGTATTTTTGAGGTCGTAAAATGTGGAATTTGTTAGGTAGCATAAATTAAAGTTAGGTCGTTTAAATATTTTCAACTGCGGCTACATTCGTGCCGAATTAAATATATATAGAAGTAGTACCTGATTAAATTAAAGTAGTCAGAAAACTCTAAAGTTGATTTATTTAGATCGGTTCATAAATTTTAGAAAGTCAGTATTACACTAAAACTCCCAAACCTTAACTTTTTAAATAATTTTATGTGAAATCCTTTCATCTAAAATAAAAATATTAAAATGCTAACTAAAAACACTTAGCTCTTAGTCTATTACGGAAATTTTGTACCTTTTTAAATCATAATTTCCAACGGTAATTACACGGTGTGTGCGCTATTTTAATCGTTGGCTCGAATTAGTAAATTGTTAAAAATACACTTGAAATATGCACCACTTTATAAGGAATCATTTCTTTTTAATTTGCTGTAGTTTCATGCACGAGTACCTACAGCTAGTAAAACTGAAAAAGTTAACATCGTGTTTTGCGTGACCGCAAAGTTAATTTTTCATTAGTAAGTTTTAGTAAGCTATTTGTCGGTGGAGTTATTGAAATTTTGTTTTTGGTAGGAATTCGAGCTTTAAGGTTTAGTAATAATAAATTGTAACAAATGCAGTATGAAGCAGTAACTTTTAGAATATCGGTGTTATAAATTTGATATCCGTTTAGAGTTATCTGTGTGATTTAATGCAGTCTACTGTTTGTTTTATTTATAATAAGTAATTGATTCTTTGTAAAAGAAGCGTAAGATTATGATTTAAAATCAGGAGGGGCTTGATCTATATTTTCGTGCAGTTCTTTCGTTCTTTTTAATTTTGCTCTAATGAAACTTCGGCTTGAATTATGTCAGTCCATATTATCGACATGTAATAAAACAACCGCCAATTGATTTGGACGTGTGTTCAATCGAAATGCATCTGTGATCAAAGTTCTCTTGCAACGCAACATTACCTTTATATTTATATATTTTTTAATCATTTTTGAACATAATATGCTTGGTTTTTAAAACGATATTTAAAAAACTTTCTTGACCCTCTTGGGTTCACAAGCAATTAAAGTATTTTCCTACGCCTGTTTTGAATCAAAATAAAATAAAAAGAATTTAATAAATTTCAGATCGGACCTGAACAAAATTTCAATTTGTAAATGTAGTTGTTAATAAGCATAGCAAGTATCATTTTTCTGTATTTTACCTTTCAGTTCATGGTATTAAGCCATTTGTTAAAAAACCATAGGCTGAATGTGCGTCAAGCTTTCAAAGGCTTGTGCATGGAACAAATTAAAAAAGAAAAAAGTTTTTTCGATAAAAACGACGCGGGAACTTTTTCAATTATAAACTTGTGTGGATTGGGATGTTAAGTGAGCTACGATCGTCGATATTAGATACCGCAAAACGTTGTTGCAAATTTTCATACTTTGAAAATAAAATAACAACATTTTCGGTATACTAGTTTTGATGTAGTTTTGAAATTTTGTGTTTTGAAGTTTTGCGTTTTGCACCGGTGTTCAAGTTTCAACTGTTACCGAAATTGAATCAGTATTTTGACAAATGTGATTTCAAACATTAAATTTCAAACACTTTTAAATGGAAATTAGTGAATTTAAATGTTATCATACATCAAGTTACTAGTAGTTTTTAAGTTGACAATAACGTTTTAGTAGTGAACAAAATGCCTAATAAGCTTTATTTTATTTTCCATATTTAAATGTATTATTAAACATTCCTATAAATAGAAAGTAGCATCTGAGTAAGTAGGTAGGAACAAATTACGAGTCGGCCGGGTCCCTATCTCGCAGTTATCAGCCCAGAGACCGGACTCGACAAAATTAAATCTCTATTAAAATTTTAAGAAAAGGGACGGAACTTTTATCAGTTATGAACTTTCGTAAAATTCGCGAAGAATTATTATCGTCTTATCTTATTAAGTTGATACATTTTGCCGAGTCGCGAAATTCAAATGGACCCCAATTTCGCTAGGTTGTGTTTTTTGCGCCGCTGTGTTAGATTACTTTTTGGTTAGGATGCTGCGAGAATTATGGTTTATTGTTAAACGTATTTTGTCTTTTAGTTGGGTATTGCATATTTTGAACACATTTTAAAATAAGAATATAAATGCTGTTATTGGCATAACCAATAAGCCAGAAGATGGGTTATCTAAAACAACGAAAAACCAACGTTTCATGAACACGCCTGGCGGTCGTGCACGTGCTTTGATATCGATAGCCTGGATTCGAATCATTCAAATTTTTGTATATTTTTTTATGGCAATATTCAATTCAATCTAACTGCGGTACGGTTTGTTTATTTCTTTTTCATCTTCGTGGAGTTAATATTATTTGCTGCTGAATTCAGAGCGTTTTCCGTTGAGCGGTCAAAATGTTTGTAACCGGGGTACAATATTTATACATGTTCCTGTGGTTTGCGTTTGAAAAAGTTTTTTGAAGCGTTTTTTCAAATATTTTTCAACTTCCGATGTTCAGAATGATTTGTCAACAGTTTGGTGCCTGAATTGCTTGATGGTTAATTTTTAAAAAGATTTTATTTCAATTCTATACTTCAGTCTTTTTTTCATCTTGTTGTTTAAAAAGGTCAACATTAACCAATGAAACGTAAGAAATTCTCTATGATTCTAACGAAGAATTTTTTTGTGAATCAATTAAATAAGATTTTAATTTTATACAGATTATGAAACTAAAATACTTGTTATCTTATGACAACGAATAAATTGTAAATTAGCAATCAGAGACTTCACAATATATTAGTTTGACGAGAATCATTTATTAAGATATAAATAAGACAAAAACAGGTGTGGAACTCAAACAGATGGTAGCAAAGATAGAAGGAACATAGACTTGCATAGAAATAGAGTTGCAAAACTGGAAAGTGAGAATATAGTCCGGTAAAAGAGTTTCCATTAGCGAAATAAAGTAGAAGATCTGATTAACTCTCGGGGAAAAACCTTAATGAAAATTAAAAAGGTTGTAATAGAAAATTAAAAAGCAGACAATCGTTTAGGAAATTTTAGTTGCCGAAGATATTTAGATTTGCATACTTTTAAGGTCCCGTCATAAGTAGGAGCAAATAAGTGTACCGATTTTTACTTGACACGTAAAAAGCATTTTTTTGTCTTTGCAACAAGGTTTGCTGTTGACCAGAGCGCCATATTTGAATAGTAAATATTTGCAATAAGAAAAATTGTAAATTAAAAAGCTTATAAAATAGATTGTTGTAATTCAAATGCTCCTTATTTTATTCAAAATTCTTAAAACATGATCGAGAAAACGTGGATTCTTTAAGAGTTATTTGTTACCACGAAGTTTTTATAGATAATATATTGAAACTGTTACCTTGGTTTATATTACAGTGTAGGGACATCACTGATGGAAAGCATATCTTCACTGTTTAAATAACAGTGAGTTAAAATTAAACCTTCTTTTGTTTTTTTCTTGTTTTTCGAGTTGTTGTCTTTTTTGTCTACTTTTTAGGCTGCTGGTTAAGTAAGATCACTTAAATTTAAATTAAGTTGTTTAGGGTAAGCTAGTACCATGATATTTCTGCATTACGGTTGTTTAACACACTTTTCAAAATGACAGAAGCTACCTAATTTGTTAAGAAAATTCTTAACTCGTCACCCGCCAAAAATTGTATGTGTTGAAAAGGATTATATTATTATTTTTATTAGTAACATACCTCGATATGAAGGTTACATATTACACGACTTATAGCTTTGTAAAATGGCACGTGTGCCTGTTGGTTTATTTCCTGCTTGTTATGATTTAAAACACATGTCACTTGTCTAGCCTTGCAAATAGTCCTAGGAACTGTAATGTTTGTTTTAATGTGGTTTTAATGGTAGATTGTTAGGATCGGTAATTTCATATCGAACGTCAGTTTTAGAACGTTAGAAAACAAATTCATGGAAACATTATGACACGAGTAATTTATTGTGACATAATAAACATTCAGCACAGGTTAAAATGTTGAAAAAATATTTATCACATTATTGATTATTGCATTATTTTAAAAAGCTTGGAAATGTCATTTGACAGCATGTTTTGTAGTTTTAACACTACACTTGGGTTGGACACTTTTACATAGAAAATTAAACAAGCCGCTTTAGTAGCATTTCGATACCTACACCTTTTGCATTTTTCCACTATCCAATAGCAGATTCTGAAAGTTTAGTTCGACAACATTCTACAAAGACAAGGGGACGTGGTGCTTCGAGAACTTTTAAAATGTTTGAACTCTGTAAATCGTATAGGAGACTAGGTGAAGTAGTCTCAGAGCCACCGGCCCACAATATGTAACATGGCAACTAGTTTCTTAAAATATAAACTTATTATGTAAGGATAAATAACTTCATACTTAGTCTTGAAATCTAAGTTTAAACAAGAATTTATAACATCGTTTGTTTGTGGGAAAAACATGAATATTACTATACTCGTCGGCAGTTTCGCGAAATTTTCCAAAATGTATTTTATAAAAAGAAACCTTATTTAATAACTAATGGCCGCCCGCGACTCCGTTCGCGTGGAAGTCGGTTTCCGGTTTAGGTGTGAAAGCGAAATAGACAGAGTTACTTTCGCATTTATAATATTAGTAGGGATTTGTATTTTTTAAAGTACAATGATAATTAACCAATAAACTAATACCGATTTTTCTTACGAACAGTTGCCCTCTGGTAGTATATCGATATCGCAGCGTTGTTATTTCGGTCATTCAAAACTTCCCCCCACAGAGACGCAGACGGCTCTCGGTCTACAGGGACAGAATTTCTTAGGACACCTGTCATTTCCTAGCCTGCAGTTTGCAAGTTTAGAGATTAAAGCAAAATGCACAGTTGCACTTAAAAACGAGCTGCTGAACCTTGTTCAATGTCATTTAAAATAACTAAGTTCTAGTGCTGAGTTGGGGAAAATAGACTACAGTACAATTTGTTTATATTTAACTTTATTTAACGGGAAATTTAGTTTTTCTAGAATTGTTTTTTATACGTTTGCAATGTTAAGTGTTTCAAAACGTTATTAAAGGATTAACAGGAAAAAACCTTGTTTGATAGGATAATGACTAAGAAATCTAATTTTGAAGTAACTTAAAGCTTTGTAAATTAATAAAGAAACGATACGTTTTAATAGTATAATGGGAATTGAAATGATTTTATTTCTTGAAGGAATCTTCTTAAAGATATAAAGGTATGGAATGAAAAACGACTAAGTAAGTATAGTGTCGCTTTTAAAAAACAAAAAGCATTTTTGTTTTTCCAATTCCGGCCAATTTTATCAATACCGATTAAAAAATAATAAAATGCATACCTCAGATTTTTGCTTTACAATACTTTCATTTTCGAATCGACGGAAGAAATGAAAAATAAAACCCATGGGGATAAATTCAATAGGTACAGTTCGACGTAAGTAGGTAGAAACCTATATTCTTCACAATAAACGAATCCGAATGTTCTCATTCACGGTTATTGAAGGTTTTCACATGTAAGAGGAAATCTGAATATGAATTAGTTTCTGTGAGTGGGGCACAGGTTTGTAAGTGGGAGATATTGTGCGTCCCGCTTACAATTTCAACAAGGTATCTAACGATGCTGCTATATATAACTTTCTAAGGGATAGTATATTTACTGTTTATTGATTGCTGTAGAATGTATGTAAACATGAACTTCACTTTTTGGAAAAAAAATATTCGCGTAAAATATATATTTTTGGCGTAGGTACTTTTGCAAGTGGTAAATCAAAATATTAATTCACTTATCGTTACAACTGCCAACTTTACTATGACACAAACAAAGCTTAATACCGTTACAATTATTCGCTTGTTAGAATTACATGAGGCGTGAAGGCATCTCTAATAATGATGGCATTCTATTCTTGCGCAGTGACAAGACTGCTTCCAATAAGAAGAAGACAATGAGTGAAATAGACGGGTACCTAATCACATTGAAAATAGATCAATACCGAAGTCCTGCGCTCTTGTCTGTTCATTTGCTTCTGACCGTGAAGGGATAAAGTAGCTACTGATTTGTGGTTGTGATGCTTGCTTTCTGAATCTTGTAGAGACGTTGCATTTTAGGTGGAAATAGCCTCTTACCTGTAAATTGTCAGTTATTGATGTACGTCATTTAAAGCCAGCACGTCTATTTCGGTGTGTGTGTTATTGCCCATTTAACTTAATTAATTGAAGTGTGTATTCCTGTAAACGGTTAAATGTAAGATGATTTATATTATATTGCTTATTTATGGCCGTTAAAAGTTCATGTTGTAAACGCTATTTTAAGTCAGTTCTCAGACTATAAAGCAAAAAAAGAAACGAGAATGAAAGAGACTATAACCTTTTTTGAAAATGATTAAATTGTTAAAGTATCTATTTATACTTAGGTATAATAGCTTAGATCTAGCACATTTTGTATTGCAATATAAAGTACTCCTCTACCAGATACCAGTAAAATTACCCGGTAGACCTGGAGCAGTATTGCTGTGCGAGCAAAAAAGCGGATTTCTGGCGTTTGCCCAACCAACTGTAGAAGTGGCTTGTTCCAGTTGTCACATTAATTAAGTATCAGATTGTATCAGAATGTGAGAGGTTTTCTACATTAAATATACGGGAAATGTGGGTTTGATCGTAGATAACACACAGGTGGGTGATCAAGACTTTATGCTTTGATCTGAAGTCGTCGCGTATTGCAATTTTAGTTTATTTTATGGGGATATGCTATTATGGTTTTGAGTGCTATTATTTTTCAAGAAACTTTTATCATATTGATATATTTGAACAATTTATTATCTTCACTATAGATAAATATGTTTGTATTGTTAAAAGTTTATATTGGAATTTGCTTTTTAAAAATTGAAGCCTATCAATAATACCTACCAAATTCTTCATTTTATCCATTCCCTCTTCCTAATACCTTGAAACCAGCAAGCCTAAGGCCCCTAGACTGTGGCTTCCAACCTCAAAGGCAATCAATAAATACGTATCAGAAATTCCCGATTGCCCCTCAGCAGCAGTAAATCAGAATCGGCAAGAAAGCTCCAAGCATGTGTCTCAATAACGGTTTAGGGTGTGGACACAGAGTGGCTGGTTCACACTAGATTTATACGACGGGCGAGTGATTAGTCCTGATGGCATGCAGATTGGACAGCTACACTTGGACTAAACGCCTGATGTTGATTTACTGTACGTTAAAGTGGTAATTTTTTTTTGGAAGGTTTCAAAGAATAGACAAAGTTATTTAGGATACGAATAGAAATTGGGAAATAAAAAAGCAAAAAGAGATGCTAATAAAAATACTTTTGCTTTATGTTCGTTGTTCTATAAAAATATATGAAAGTAGGGTCTTGGACACTCTATTTCATTCACGTGATCTATGATATTTCGACGTAAAATATTGATTAAAGTTAACCTTTGTATTGTGGGAAAACATCGGAATCTGTAAAAGAGGAATATTCGTTAATGCAAACTTATTAAAAACGGTACCTTTGTTGCATTTTGACACAAAATCATATACTTACTCAGTATTTTTTTAAAAATGATTCCTATCGTATCATTATTAAAAAATGTAAGTTATCTAAAGGTACGGCCATTATTTTTATCATATGACCAGTGTGGTCTCCGCCTTACAATAAGCGATAGTCTCAAAGGCCGACGACGGGAAAATAGAATGTTCTGTTCGATGCAGCTTTAAAATATGTTTCATTCGAGATAAATTTGCTCATCTTAATCGGTGGTTATCGAACAATACTTGTGGCTTCGGGCGTAGCTTTATTTTTATTGAGAATAAAAATGCGGTTTTATAATCGCTAATAAAAATCCGGTTGAGGTAAATGTTTCAGTCAGTTTATTTTGTTTATTATATTACTTTTTAAAGCGGCTATTATTTAATTAGCTGCCTACTGAGATATAATTTATAAATTGCAGAACATTTAAAAGACTTTTGACTGCACTGAAAAACTATTTTATTTTTACTGTAAACTTAGTTTATTTTGTCTTTTGGCTATCACAAACAAGTGGTTAGGTCAATTCACTTCTGGACATCAAAAAAAATAATATCGACCTCAACCAAACTTTCAAATAATTATTAACTCCTAAAAAACTCTTTATGAATTTTGTATGCAGGCTGTCCTCTCTGAAAACCTCTAGGTTGCGGGTAGGCACACATAGGCACGATTTATGCTTAGTTTCAGACGACACTCTACTTTGTTTCAGGTAATGACCTCTCTTTCATTCAGGCTTCAATGGTGGGTAAAGAGTGGGGCGATGGGTCTTAAGGCAGCGAACGTGTTAAGGATGAGCGCTGCAGGTTTTCAAGATACGGATTTGGGTTTACGTAGGTATATTACATTTACTATACGAATATTAATGAAGAAAAAAAATGTTTTTGTATCTCTCACGTCATCAAAATCAGGCCTATGTCCAGCAGTGGACGTTTATGGCTGGTAATAACGATAAAAATGATGATTTCACAAAAGCATGTAAAGCTTGGGTGGGTCACTTGTATTTTACAAGAAGTACCTTGAATCTGTAAAAAAGTAAGATTTAGGTCAGGGCCTAAAATGTTACCGACACAAAATATATAAATATGACTGCGTAATGTACTGGCAGTTACATCATTAACTTCTTGACATCCATCACCAAAATTAAAATTAAAACATCACTCAGTTGTATTCCGCTAACTTCCGGTCATTTGAGTGACTATTTTCTTCCACGCACCAGAGTGATGTGGGCAACGTGTGAGGAGTACGCTGATATATTCGCGTCTCACTCTTACCTACAGTAATGATGCCATAACCGTTCGCATTATTATTTATGTTGTGTTACTGAGAACGGCATAATAGTACCATAAGAATGATATAAATTTTCGTGAGTTCGAGTTTTTGGCTTCGCTTGAAACCAGCGATAGCACTTATTGTTTCACATTTGCGAAAACGTTGCCTTGGCCGCATTTTGTAGGGGCGATGGTATTTCTAAGTCGCTTTTGAGAATTGTATTTTTATTGCCCTATTTATTATTCTAGTTACATATAGAAATACATATTATTTCTACCTCCGTTTGTCGGATCAAAGTAACAATAACAAGCTAACAAGATGCTAACGTACCTGCACAGTGAAGGTGAAATACACGTTAGCTCGACAAAACTAAACTACACAATCCATTTGATTCTGTAACTAGTTAATTTAGTCCGCTCTTGGCGTTCAGTTAGACAGAGGTGGATTCTCCAGATAGATAGGAACGCTGTACTGACGTCACTTCCGTAGTCAATTGAGCGATTCGGACCATCGCTCTTGTGTTACTTTATCAGGTACCACAAATAGATCTTTAGCTTAACCCTATTTGAATTATACTATAAAAAAGGTAGCAATTTATTGTTAGTGGTTTTCGAAAAGGGATTGGCTCGGTTGCCGTTGTTTTATACGAAGGTAGTTTCATTGAATAAATAGGTACCATTGCTTAAAACTATTTAGAAATCGAATATTTTTTAGTTATTAGAACATTTTAAGACTTTCTGTTGCGAATATAATAATTGCATTTTCTTTTATTTAGTCCTTTCATATAAGGAACCGTTATTGTTTAGTGGCTTTCGATTCGAATGGTGAAAGTCATGACTCCAACGTGTAGTAAACAACTAAATTAAAATGCAGTTGTATTATTTAAAAAAAAAAAATCGGTACCTTCCGAAAATTTAAATCATCTATATCTTGGCTTTGAATTTCCAAAAAAACTTACATACTATTTCTTAAAAAATCGGTTTAGCTGAAACAACTTCGGGTAGTGAACCGCTAATGAATCATATACGTGGCTACGAAATAAGTAAAAAAACACACGATAACAGCGTTGTTCCTATAAACTCTCACCCCAATAAACCCACAGCGACTAGATTCAATACATTAATCATAATCGAAGTATCGTTCATTGGAAAATAAATAACTTTTCTTTAGACACGTGAACGAAACCTACTTACTTCTGTCGATTAGAAATAGCGTTATGAATATCCGATGAAGTTCGTACAAGGTAGGTCCCGGTGGCCAATGAGTTTTATAATAAATAATGTATTTTTATTTCAGGTGTAGTAGACAGGACGTTAGGAAGTTTTTATCTGAAAGTTTTAAATGGTAGACTTCAAATAAACAGAGTTTAAAAATGAGGAAAAATATACTTAAAATGATAAGGCAAGCATAGTTGGAAATAAATAAAAGATATTAAAATTATTTATATCCGAAACAAAACCCGAAAGCCTTAGAAATAATATGCAACAAATTCAACAACTGTTGTTGGTTATGGGTAACTAAAAATAAATTATTACATACGCAGGTGACTATACAACAAACAAAATATTAGTTTACCAAACAAAAATGCATTCTCTTTAGTCAATTGAAAAATAGTTTTATCTACTTAGTACGTTCCAGCAGTTCCAACCACCTGCTAACTGCAATTTTTTAAATTAATGCCATTAACCGACTCCTGTCCCGTGACGCGCCTAGCGCGTCATGAAGAAACCTTCAGGGAGGCCCATGACGCGAGAGATGCGTCATTAGAAAATAGTTACAATTCAAATTTTTATTTGATTTAATCAATAAAATATCTTATTTTATATAAAAATTAACTCATTAGGAACACCAATATCAAGGGCCACTATTTTTTTTTGGAAATTAAATTTGCCAGTGGTTGTCAACCATAGGGTGCCTACCTACAAGTAACTGTTTATCCTACTAATTATTGAAAAGTGTTATTATTAAAGCCAGAATTCGAACTTAGCAAATCTATAAAAATAATCACTTTGTTTTGGTCACCAATTAATAGTTTAGATGTAAAAACGGAAGATTTTTGATTTGCGATAAAATACTTCCCACAGGTTGACAACCAATGGTGGAAATCTATAACTTACCTTCTATCTCGTATAAAACACGTAGATCGACACTTTTAAATACACTAAACTAATAAATGAAACATAACAAACAATAACAGGTCTCACTTTGTATTATTTTAGTTGAAATTGTCTAAAATAGCGTAATAACATCACCAGTGGCCCACGACGCGTTAGGTGCGTCATCATTTAGGAGGGCCCGTGACGCGACTAGCGCGTCATTGAATTTTGTATGGGGCCACGAAGGAAAGGCTCGAAAAATGATGGTGGCAAGGAGTCGGTTAAGAAAGTGTGGAGCTTAACAAAACTTACATTTATCATGTTACAAGCTTTGGTCTATAAAAGCATTCGCAGTAAATTTTAGCTTTTATACACTTAAGTTACTTTAAAACTAAGGAGAAGTGATAAAATTCTTCGGCCTAGTAAGTCGGTTGAAACTTGTAATAGGTAGAAGAAATTATTTAATAAAATATTAAATTTGATTGCTAACCGATATTAAAAACGTTTTCTTATATATAACACTAGAGGCCGCCCGCGACTCCGTTCGCGTGGAAGTCGGTTTCCCGTGGGAATGAGAAGTTTTCCCGCGGTAAAAAGTACCCTATGTCCTTTCCCAAGTTCAGTTCTTTCTTCATACCAAATTTCATAAAAATCGGTTCAGTGGTTTAGGCGTGAAAGCGTAACAGAAAGACAGACAGACAGACAGACAGACAGACAGACAGACAGACAGAGTTACTTTCGCATTTATAATATTAGTAGGGAAGTAGGGATAAGTTGATCTAAACTTATCAATAGGCACAAGATATTAATTTGATGACGACTACTAAATCAAGCTTGCACTTCGTAATTACTTACTACCCGTAATTAAATACCTAAACGCAAGTAGCAGCTACCGATCCGTATACCGCCGCCATAATTAGATCACTATCAATCTTATGTCGATTGACACATGTCACATATTCCTTCTAACGTAGGGTAGACAGCGAACAACTGACGAAGGAAACCTAACGTTCTTTTTTTTCTGAATGACGCGTGGAATTTGATTTAAAAAGCGAACACGTGAGCCACAACTGTCATTTTAATGATACTTTTTTGTTGTAAAATAACAATGTTACACATGGTGAGCATGTGCCGGAGTTCAAGGTTGGTAAAAATTAATTGCTTATTTAAAAATTGGTTTATTAGACATTTTTTTTTTAAAATTGTAAAATTATTTTTTTGAATCTTTGTAGTTTGATCGATTCCTTTTTCTTAGTCTTTACTTTTAAGTTTTTTTTATATATTGCTTATTTGTCTAGCGCCGGGAACAGTTTGTTTGTAAATCAGCGCCATCTATTACATTTTAATGGAAACCAGTTCCCGCAACTTTACCCAAATTTAGTAACGTCATCTAGTTGGTTTGGAGATAAACTATGCAGTTGAATTCCTAATTGGACCTTCAATGTTATAATTTTCATTTATAAAAAAAAACAGTTTTTAAATTGTTTGTTCTCCATTTATGAATAAAGTAAGCTCATGGTTGACAAATTATGGTTAGGTGCTAACTTCATAGTGAGTGTTTTCCAAAAATTTTGCTTTTATATACTTTAAGTTAACAAATAGATAATCTTTATCTACTAGTCAGCCTATTTAAATTAACAATAATTTTTAAACACTGGTATCTTATCTATCATCATACTTGAGTACTTCGCCAATTTTTTTATTGTATTGACAATTTCGTTTCCTATAGGTACTTTTATCATGACTGTATCAAAATGTAGTGTGCCAAAATCCAATGGAAATAAAACACTTTTTGAATATTAACGATTTTAATAGTTCATGCTCTAAGTTCATTTAATATAGGTATACCTACCTATTTATTTTGAATGCCCAGCATACTAACATGCAGCTAAAACCATAATCGACTCCACAAGTATAATGTAATAGACAATTATCGAGAATATTAATGGTAGTTGCCATTCATTTCTTCATCTATTTCATCTAAGTTGCTCAGAGTTGATTAGTTTTTTACCTAATAGTTCGGTTTAACTGGTTTTATCTGATTTCGCAAAGTAGTCCAAGGGAATTTTCATGTATAAAAAAAGTATTTTCTGACTGACAATTGATGTTAGCTAATATAAATAAATAAAAAAATATTGGACTTTAATGAAAATATCGGTAAAATACAGTAAATTCTAAAACTTGAACCAAAATGCAATTCAATAAGTAGAAGTTAATAGCTACTAGCTTCACCTATCCACAATTTTCATTTGGCTACTCACCCTCCAAACACGCTGTGTATACTCAAGATAAAAATCAATCAACAGTTAAGCCTGTGTTCAAATGATAATGGCATAGTCTAGTTGTTCTTTATTTTCTACCCAACTAAACCTCACTTCTAAGCTAAAACCTTTACCTTTCACATACCTACGATTACCCGAAAACGGTTGTTTGCACACAAAGCCTTAAAAACCTGTCAGCGCAAGAGCGTGATTGCAAACACATGTCATTAGCGGGCATTGTCGTCTATTTCCACGTACAGACCGATGACCGGCCGTTTTGTCGCTCACTCGATAATCATGTTGTCAACCGTCTAACTAAAGCAAAGCGAACCGGTCGTACAAAGCGGATCTAACAGGGATCACTCCCTTTTTGCACACGACAATAGCCATTACGTGAGCGCCACAGCAAAGTTGACTCCGTTATGAAGTTTTTATTTCATCGGCTAACATACCAAATCCCCATTGAACGAATGAACTAATTGACTGGATGAATGTAAATTGACTCGTTCTCTCATTCATTCAAAGTGCCGATGTTTTATTTTGGCTGTGCGTTGATTGTTTGCGATTGCGTTTCGTTAATTTAAATGGAAATGAATAAATTACGCTTAATGTGCAGTATTTATTCATATACTAATAACATAAAATCAAAACACACATCAATTCTAATTCTGTGTACAATAAACATTGTCCTGAACTAAATCCAAAGTAAGTAGGTACGAAATTATTCTACGTTACAATTAAAAAAACTCTGAAACGAAAAGTGTGAGTAGACATAAAAGCCGTATGATCCAAGCTTTAATCAAAATACGGGCTTAAAAAAGGATAAGTGTGAAAGCAGCCTAAAATAAACGTGCTAAATCAACTATTTTAAAATCGCAATCGAATCGGAATCAAAACATCGAAAAAACATTTCCATTTTCAGTGAGTGTATGTTATTCAGTTTTCAGCGATTCCCGTTTTGACACGTTCCACGATTGTCCGCCGTGATAATACCTACCGTCATTCCTGACTTATTTTGACTTCGGTTTTTTCTTTAAACAATGAAAATGTTACAATTCATGACGTGAGTATTCTTTTGGATATTTTGGATTTCTTCCATAATTTTACTTTACACTGAAGTTTTTTAAAACACTTTTTATGGCCCTTAATAAACCTAGGTGGTTTAAAAACCACCGGTGGACCGAGTTAAAATAAAGTTTTATTAGGCTTTATCAATAGGAACGCAACGTTTTCTCTTTCGATTTACGAGTATGTTAATGATAATTTTCTAGTACAATTATATTTTCAACTAGAGGCCGCTCGCGACTCCGTTCGCGTAGAAGTCGGTTTCCCGTGGGAATGCGAAGTTTTCCCGCGGTAAAAAGTTCCCTTAATTCTTTCATACATATATTTTTGGTTTCTAGAACCGTTTTCGCAGCGCACGCAATGGAAGCCCTCAAGGATGAATAATTTTCCCCGTTTTTTTCCCATTTTCCATTATTTCTTCGCTACTTATAGTTGTAGCGTGATGTTATATAGCCTAAAGCCTGCCTCGATAAATGGTCTATCCAACACAAAAAGAATTTTTAAATTCGAACCAGTAGTTCCTGAGATTAGCGCGTTCAAACAAACAAACAAACAAACAAACAAACTCTTCAGCTTTATAATATTAGTATAGATAAATACTAATTAAAAAAAAAAACTCGATGGGCCATATTAGCATAACGTTACAAAAAAAATACATGAGAAAGTAATTAAACAAATAAAAATAAAAAATACTCTTGTGGTAGAGAAATGGGGTCGTAACAACCTTTAAACCTTTAATAAAAGCAAAGAAAAGTAAAACTTTTTTTTTTTTATAAAAAAATGTAGCCCTTAATAGAATAATGAGATCTAACAATTTGTATTCTATAAAAAAGTAACTTATGATGGCAGATGGCACGATAACCTAAACTTAAACTATGGAAACTAGAAATATAAAGCTCTTTGAAACCACCATTTTTAAATTAAAAGGAAGAAAATGATTATCCATATACTAGTTAAACTAGTTATTTTCTAAGCGGCCCTGTTAAACCACCTTCTCAGTGGCCCTTCACATTAGCCATGTGAATAAAGTGTTTTTTTTTCGATTTAAAATTGTTAAATTTCAGTAAAGCGAAAACTTTTGCGAAAAGATTTTAATTATAGAGTGATGTAGACCAACAGCTTGGACGGATGCTTGACTCCTGACAAGATGGATCATCAAGATGGCATCGTATGATCATGGGTCCGCGGAATTAAGCTTTTCTATTGGCCCTTTATATTATGTGTGCGAAAGCGCAATTATAGAATTAGGTTGAAAGTGTGTTTTTTTAGTACTAGCTCTTGCATAACGCCGGCTCTTCTTACCCGCCTTAGGTACTTTAATTTATGATTTTTTTGGTGATACTAGTTAAAAGTTTGACGGGAAATAATCGACACACGTACTTTTGAGAAAAATTATCTCGATATGGTAATTAATAGGGATGTTACGGATATGGAATTTCGGTTTCGGTTTCGGATAGGGATATTGATTTTTTTATATCGGTTTCGGTTCCGGATACGGATATGAAATTATTTCGGATTATCCGGTAGTTTCGGATAGTTTCGGTTACGGATATTAGATTCTTGGAATTTCAAAAGGAATACAAAAAAAATAGATAATAAAATGGTTTTATCCCTACTAATATTATAAATGCGAAAGTAACTCTGTCTGTCTGTCTGTCTGTCTGTCTGTTACGCTTTCACGCCTAAACCACTGAACCGATTTTGTTGAAATTTGGTATGAAGAAAGAACTGAACTTGGGAAAGGACATAGGGTACTTTTTACCGCGGGAAAACTTCTTATTCCCACGGGAAACCGACTTCCACGCGAACGGAGTCGCGGGCGGCCACTAGTTTAGGTATATAGAGGAGGACGATGGGTGAGAACGATGACGTCATAAACACCGCTACATTGAGCTCAGAGAGAGAACCAACACTTTGGTCACAGTTCTGTAAGCGGTTTACGGAACGCAGCCAAAAACAACTTGTCGTAACGCGTTTCATTTAGATTTTTAGATTCCACCACTATCCGAAATTATCCGAAACATTTATTTCGGTTTCGGTTACGGATACGGATATTTTTTTATTTCGGATATCCGGTAGTTTCGGTTAGGGATATGGATATCCTTAACATCCCTAGTAATTAAGTAAACAGGTATAGTCAGAAGCAAAAGTCACTTTTATAAACAACAATACTAATTTAATACAAGTTCAAAGATGACTGATGTATATGTAGGTTTCTTACTAGTTTTCTCACGTGCTTCCCGAAAGAGGACACTACCATGTACTCATAAATAATCCTGCTGTAAAAGCTTCAGAAATGTTGATTTTAATAAAAATCAATTTGGCCGCATTTATTTTTAAAATCATAGGGAATCAAGGCTAAGATTAATTATTTTTCAACTATTTTTAATAGTTTTCATAAATAGTTTTAAAATAATTAAAATTATTTGTTTTTTATTCCTAGAACACAGATATAGAACTCTAATAAGCGGAACTATTCACGCGAATTTTAATTTTATCGGGATTTTAATATTTTCTTCGTCCATTTCACTAGCAGTTAATCTAGGGGTATCAATTAAACTGTCCTTCTGATTTATTTTATTGGTCCAACAATTGATTACATTACGGCAAATTGCCCGCAATGAATGGAGGCGATGTATTTTAAATACATATTGCCAAAAAATTGTTTCCACTAAATTAATCATGTTGTTTTAAAACCATTTTATGAAATAGGTCCACGCAACTGCATTACGCCATTTTTTGTGTACTTTTTTTGATTTATTTTTAAAAACACTAAATTATTTATAATAATAATAATTATTATTAGAATTTGTTTCTATTATTTTTGAACTAGCATGAGTTAATGACGAAAGAGGAATTTAGTATCACGAGCCTAAGCCAAGTGTACTTCGCCTCAGTGTTATCATAATCTCGATTGTGATTCAGTAGTAGGTATTATCCAAGGTTTGGCCAATTTGGCCCGACTCGGAGATCGAACCCGGAACCATCCGCTTAGCAGTTTGGTATATGTATATACCGCTGAACCACAGAGGTTGTCAAAATAAATAAATAACCAGTAAAAAAGCATGTAGGTACCTATCACAAGCTTGGTCTATTTCAGCAAATATATTTGCCACAACGATCCTTGCTTAAAGCTAAACTTTACCATCTGCTTAAAAAAACTACAAAAAACAAACAACATCAAGGTTGCCGAGTGAAAAATATCCTTTCCATCTTATTTAGTTAAATATTTTGGTAAAGCGGCACGCACCGTCCGCCGCGCCTGATTGCGATGATATATAACCAAGTATTGTTATCTTATCGTTTCTCTTTCCTACTGAAGCGGCCATTCCTCATTCCAGTTGGTATTATAAGGCGGTTTATGTCTGGTAATAGACGGATAGGTTCGTTGTACCGTTTTAATAATGTAAAATTATTGTTGGTACTGCTTTTTTACCAGTAAAGTTAAAATTAATTAAGCCTGAACTTACTGTTTATTTTAAAGAAAAGATGTGTAATAACGAGTTACTAAGAAAAGGAATATCTCTTATTTTATAATTTAATGTTTATTTAAGAGCTAAGTAAGTCGGTAGGTATACCTATAAATTTATTTGACAGTTTAAAAATATAACAAACTGCGAAACACTTTACAAATACTTTATAACAAATATTTTTCGTAGGTACCTATCATTTTCTATTTTTGTCACAGATTTAATACTGACCACCAGCATTCAAATTATAATAGGATCCCTTTTTATAGTTAGGTATAACGTATTCTTAGAAATATTACTTAGGAGAGAGTTTACTTATTTAAGTATTGAAATTCATCGAAGTGATTTCAATAATAAAATTCCCGTAAAAGCTGAAATAACATTTTGAGAACTTATATAAGTGTATATAAGTGTTAATTCCTACTAATATTATGAACGTGAAAGTTTATAAGTATGGATGGATGGATATATGTATGGATTAGGGATGTTACGGATATGGAATTTTGGTTTTGGTTTCGGATACGGATATGAAATTATTTCGGATTATCCGGTAGTTTCGGATAGTTTCGGTTACGGATATTAGATCCTAGGAATTTCAAAATTAATACAAAAAAAATATATAATAAAATGGTTTTATTTATATAGAGGAGGACGATGGGTGAGAACGATGATGTCATAAACACCGCTACATTGAGCTCAGAGAAAGAACCAACACTTTGGTCACAGTCCTGTAAGCGGTTTACAGAACGCAGCCAAAAACAACTTGTCGTAACGTGTTTCATTTAGATTTTTATATTCCGCCACTATCCGAAATTATCCGAAACATTTATTTCGGTTTCGGTTACGGATACGGATAATTTTTTTATTTCGGATATCCGGTAGTTTCGGTTACGGATATGGATATCCTTAACTTCCCTAGTATGGATGGATGTTTGTCACTCTTTTACGTAAAAACGACTGAATAGATTTCAATGAAATTTTACAATCCCTACTTCCCTACTAATATTATAAATGCGAAAGTAACTCTGTCTGTCTGTCTGTCTGTTACGCTTTCACGCCTAAACCACTGAACCGATTTTGATGAAATTTGGTATGAAGAAAGAACTAAACTTGGGAAAGGACATAGGGTACTTTTTACCGCGGGAAAACTTCTCATTTCCACGGGAAACCGACTTTCACGCGAACGGAGTTGCGGGCGGCCACTAGTAGGTAATATATCTAATACATCAGAATAACACATAGGCATACAATTTATAAAGCTATTGTGCGAATTGTCTTAAGTATCAAGTAAGTAGGAAAAAATATGAGGTAAAAATCGACTATCTGCGAGCTATTTGACGTGCGCTGCCAAAAGCGCTGGAGTTACACTTATGTTATGTATAATAGAAATGTTTATTTTAAATAGTCCTACAAATTGTTACATTGTGATAAAGGTTTCCACGTGGACGAAATCACGGGCGGCTACTAGTATCCCATACAGAAAGAAGTAACGTGTAGGTAGAGATAGGTACTAAGAAAATAATTGGAATAAAATATAATAGTATTTAAATTTTATTAAAAGTCTCAATATCGCTAAATAGTTACCTACTTTCAGGAAAAGTGACAACCAACGAAAACAACATACATATAAACATACCCATAGTTGCTTCGAATTCTCCTTTCATTTTACAGAATTACAATTACTTGCGTCTGTTTCTGATTTTCATAAAATTATTCCCACTTTAGCCATTTTTAAACTCAACTTTCTCCCTTTACAATAAAGGCTAAGTTTCCGTGCTATTAGTCTAAAAAAAATTATTGTGTCCATTACAAAGTCAAGAATTAGGAGTAGCGGTACAATGGATGTAAATAAAGCGCCCTTGACCGGGCCTTGATCTGTCTTGTGGTATTCAAATAGATAGATTCAATTTGATGTAGTGGGAGAGTGACCTAATTTGGTAAAGATGTGATGATGATGCATTCTGAATAATATCTTCAAGAAATATTTCTCAAAAAAAAAAACACTGTATACAGAGTAAATTGTATACATTTTATTTTTATTTTATGGTGTACCAACTTAATTTTAAATTACTTAAATGATGTATTCGAAAATTTTGTTTAAAACCTGTTCTTTTTTCTTTATCAAAGACTGACCTAATGCAAAGCGAAATGATACTTGCATACGGCTTCCACGCATCAACGTCAGATCTAAAGGAAATTAAACTCATATGTTTCATTGTTAAAATACAAACAAACTACGATTGATTCCCCAATCCACTACTAACGCTTTAGTTCAAAACACTTACATGAAGTAATATTTTTAAAAACCGAACATGTTTATCAAAATCATATTTTCGTTTTGACAAAATATTTTAAAAGTAACTAACATGATCCATTTGTCATTAAACGATTACTTAATTGACCGCGCCAGCGCCGCCGGCACGTCCGGTGGTTCGTAGCTAACAAAATGGATTAAAAAAATAAAAAAATACCACGCTTTAGCCACCTTAAAGCACTGTCCGGAACCCTACAGTAGTTTAGCAACCGGTCCTTACTAAATCCTTATTAATCTTTACTTACGTTAATTGCTTTGGTCTAGCGTACGTTGGATTTTTGCTAAGCCACGGTCAAGTCGATTTTTATTTTAATTCCTTTGGTTTATTGGAAAAGTTTTGTTAAGTTTCAAAGGGATTGAGTGGTTAATTCTGATATTGCATTGTCTAAGCCTTTAGCAACCTTATAATAAGAATTTACAAAAAACATAACTTACTCGTAGTAAGTAGTATTCCATATATAAAGCAACAAGCCCATTTGATACAAACATTCTCTACAATCTTGCTCTTCGCCAAAGGTTATGACCGGCAATTTTAGTATTACAAAATAAACTGATATTACAAAATAGATATTACATTTGTAGTGAACGCGTGCGCCGATCTCGCGATAGGAAGCCGAGAGAAAATAAAATTGACGTACCGCCGCGGGCGGACCGAGAAAAAGTATTTTGAAATAAATGAGTTTTTAAATTTCATCGTTGCACACAGTTTCTTTATCAATTGTCGAGGTTTGCGACGTAACTCGATTTCTCGACAGACATTTATTGTACACGACATACGAGATACTGAGTTTTGCTTTTAAACGTCGCGGTGCGGTTGCAAGATCGATTGGATGCTTTCAGTTCGTTCGGAGGTATTCAAAGAATTATACTCACAAGAAACTAAGGTATTATTGCTGGCGATAAATTTAGAATGCGTCGTTTAAAAGGGTAGATTAAACAGGAATTGTAAACTATCTGTGGTTTCCAGCTGCGTCAGTAATAGGTGTTTATTTTATTGTATACGAAAAGATCAACACTTGATTACAATTGTATTTTTTAAATTATTACGGCATATATGAAGCCATTGATTGGTACAAAGCAAAGCCGCTAAAATAGATCCTAAAACATAAAATTCAAACCAAAAAACAACGTTCATATTCGCAGTATGAGTGCCTATGAATAAGCCATGTTACCGTTCGATATGACTAACGCTGCATAATATATGACAAACGGTGCATAATACAAACAAACTGCAGTGGCTCCTCTCATTAGTGTCAGTCAACGTGACAGCGACGTACCGTCACCGTGCCGTGCCTTGCCGTCGCCGTGTCGTCGCCGTCGCTAGGCGAGCGGTTGTCAAAACGGAATTTAAACATGTTATGACGTTATGTGTATAGAATTACGCGCACAAGTTACGTGGAACAAAAATGGTGGCCGACTAGAAAGGTTGGGTAGGGTATGGCAAAAAAATATGCCTATGTTAAATAAACTATAATTTAAATCAAATAAAAAGTCAAGCCAGTAATAAAATAATAAATTTTCGCTAGTGTTGCAAAATAAAAGAAGCAACACATATTAGCCAAATTGTAACAAATTCCGCTTTCGCTTAAAATTCTGATACACTCCCATCGATCTATCACAGCCTAAAAATCAAATCAACTAGGAAAACCGATCAACTGTTACCCAGACCACATACAGACAACCACCCTCTTACCCTTCACTGTATATATTCAGGCTTGGTCCTATAGACATGACAGACTAAAAAAATGAAACAAACGAAATCTGAAATGAAATTTTAAAATTTAGGTTTTAATTATTTAAAAACCCCGTATTTTCTAAAAGTTTAATACACCTTTAAACAAACTTACCTACCATTGGTCCGATTAAAAAAATAATTATAGCTGAAATCATTTATCAAATGATTTGTGGTTTGAAAAAATTTGGAGTGAGTCTTCTACATCTGATTTCATAATGTTTTCTCATATATTAACTAGTCTTTACACACACATAAGTAAACAGTCACTATTCTATTTCAACTACCTTTTTTTCCTCCCATGAATTTCAAAAAAAGAAAAAAAACCTTTTTGTTTCTACATTGAAGTAAACACTGGCCACTAATAAAGCCAGCCAGTCCTCAGAGGCAGGGCGGTGATGCGATCAGTTATGGACATCAGGAATCAATTAGATACGCCCGCCGACCACGAAGTCGTACCTGCATGAATTATTGACGAATGTACACCGGACTTTGAGATGTGTGGGGCACTACTGGTTCTCGATTGAAAGTCGAAGGAAAGTCGATCGTTGTGTTTTTTTTGTAACGTTGATATCTGTAAATAACATGTTTATAAGCAAAAAGTTGGTTAAATGGCTTGGCAGTTTTTGCTACCGAGTAATTACACATGAACAATAAAAAGAACAACTAAAGCTCTGAGTAATTTACTAAATAAGTCCTCTTATGGTAAAGTTTGTTCAAAGAGGGTCTGAACTTGTGTTCCTTACTTACAAAATCTGCAAGAACACGTAAGTATGGACCAAAAGTATCAGCTTATTAGATACCTTTTTTCAATCATGAAAATGAAACATTCATACAAGTCAAGAACAAGGCTTTGATTAATTGTGGTCAGTATTGTAACCTAGTTACCCTGGGAATGTAATTTCTGGAGCAAGTTATCTCATCCATCCGTCATAGTTAACAGAATGTGACGTCAGGGATTTCTAGATACACGCAATACCGTTTTGTATTGGGCTAAGATCTTTCTAAGGTTTTAAGGAGTGGATGTGAGTTTTTTTTTAATATCTTCCATATGAATAGTTGTTTTAATAGTTGATGATTACGCGGAAAAAACCGAATGTTACGTACCTACGGATCGCAGCTTTGCAATGACAGCAAAATAATATTTTTATAATTTTTGATGGGAAAGATAATGTATATTCAAATGTAGATAAAATATAAAGTCGAAACACACACAGAAAAAAAAGTTTATATTGACTTCTTTTAATTAGGACTTCCCACTGAATTGTACCAAAGAAGGTTTCACAAAAAAACTGTTTTTCCCGTACAGTACCTATTCAAAGTCTTATAAAGACAATAACATGAACAACTCATCAACGGAGATATTGTTGAACTTGTATATTTTACAGAAATAAACTTCCTACAAGAAAGCACACAATCTCTGTATGTTTGCCATTCGTGCCGAGGCAACTCTGCTACTCTATAATGTAATCTCCCAAATGGAAGACTCCGTTAATTTCAAACAAATGACGAATATTTTATAATGTGCTGTTCTCATTATTGTTATTCAGTTGTTTTGACAAATACCTCGTTGTGTTAACTTGGCTTAATTAGGTACAAATGGCTAGCTTTTAGAAATGGGTGGGAAGTTTTAATCCGTTTTGATGTTACTCTTTTGCGGTTAGTTTTTCTTAGGTATCGTTGGTGTTACTTTGTTATGTAAGATGGCCATAGCTTAGGAAGGGATGAAACAACTGTTTTTATAAGTAACAAAAGTGAGTTTAATTGAGAAACAATAAAATTCGAGACGTTTATTCTGAATTCAAGTTTTATTATAGCTTCAACTAAGTTAATTTAAAAGTGTTTTCCTAATAATTATTTAAAAAATTGGCAGCGCTGTTGCCAATACTACGTTACTAAACGCATTTCGAAATAAAATCCCATGCTTCTATATGTCCTGATATTAGAAAATATTTGCGAAATAAGAAAAGGTACCATCATTATGTCAGCAGCCTTTAAAAGCCTATAACATATTTTGTGTATCATTCAATGGTGTCCATATCTCTCTAAATGGACATCAATTGCGTCAAAACGTGTGAATTTCATGCTCAAACGCGCCGTCATATTTTATGATTAATATGCGTCCACCTCGGGGCGTGCCGTGAAATCTGTTCAAGGATTTTAATAGATTTTCCACATTTTAGTCAATTCTCCCAACATTATCCAAATTCATATTTTCATTAGGCATTTTGCATTGATCACGCCGAATGTCCGACTATGATATGATTATCGAGCGCGCGATTTTTAATGTCGAAATGGTGGTTTCCGCTTGAAATAATGGCGACTTTATTCAAAATAATAATTGGCAATTCTATATAAGTAATTAACTTTTGTGTTGTCAGCTTTTAGCGTTCAAATTGACTGTTTGTTTGTGGTTAGATTTTTGAGGTTACGGGTTTATAATGGAAAAAACAATGAGTAATCTACCTACACCACATTTGTGATAAATTTTCATATTTTACGTATTTACCTATACCGAAGCTGAAATAATAAAAGTAGGTAGACATATAAACATATAAAACCACAACTGGTCTATAAATCAGTTTCTTCCAAGAAAATTAGATTTTCATAAATGTTCGATTAGCCATGAAATATGTTGGTATTTTGAAAGGGAGGTTTTCACAAAAAGCCGTCGCAGTTTTTTGTCCGCGCACCCGAGACGTTGCAAGGGCCGAAAACGTTGCATATCTTATACAAATAGCCTATAATTCATTTGCAAAAAGCTGCTAAGGCGTTATATGCGAAAGCTGCTTACTAAGCTTTTTTAGTACTTTCAAGAAACGGGAGTTTTTGTTAGCCAGATTTATATGAAACATGAAATCTCAATTTCTTATTACAGAATTAGGATTAACAAAAAAACTAGGTTGTTTAACTGACTAGTCATCTACCAGCGGCTACACACGCGTGTAAATAAAATAAAAAAGACCTGAATAAAAGTAGCTTTCTAAAGTTGAAAGTTTTTAATAGCTTTTCAGTAGATGATCCCTAATACTTGAGATGATCCCTAACATGCAAACTTATTAATTTAACCTCTTTATATTATTTTAATACTTTATTTTTTACCTATGATCAATTCTATAATATTCACTAACATAACAGTTTACCTCGTTCCCTTTCACTATACATGGGTACAAACACCTAAAGTTCAAATCAAACGAAGCCAAAGCGAAGACAGCTTCCGCAAGAACCTAAGAAAATTAATTACTTCCTTTATACCTTTTATTCATTGCATGTATCCCCCAAAGTCGCGACTCGTAGAAAATCATTCCGTATTATTATTGGGTTTTTGAGCCGGAAGTCGACTGTGAAATATTGCTTATTGGCAAAGTTTTATTGTTCTGTCACAGGTGCGTCTTGATTCCAGGATTTAATAGTAAACTTTACCTTACTTTACTTACACAAAAATAGGATTTGGCGTTTTGATATGCCGAATTTATGTGACAGTTTTATTTTGGTATATTTCATGGAAGTTTCGTTTGAGGGGGTATGTGGTAAACAATGTTAGTGGGTTGTGACTTGTTTGTAAGAATTTAAGCTTTTTAGTTATTTAATTTAAGAAAGATTCATAAAATTAGTTTTTAAAATATACATGTACATTTTTTATTTTGTAATCAACTTCTAAGTGACAAAATGGTTACAATCAAATATAATTAAAGAGGTTAATTATTAATATACTCACTGAACCTATTTAACGGTTGGATATATATTTTAAAAGTTTTTAATAACTAGTGCAAAACATCAATAACTAAATTAAAGCTATGAATTAATTTGGTTTTGAATTTTAGATACACACAAATATGTATACAAAGTAATGTAAAGTGAAGTTAAAAACCGATTTGTATGTTTTTAATGTGTGTGCCTCACAGACCAGGCAGTCCATTGTAATCGTATTATTTCCCGAAATCATATTGTAAGGCGTCACACAGGGGCGGCCGTGATATTTTCAATTTCATGAAACAAATTATTCCGCCATGTCATCAATCGGATCCCGCTTTGATTGCGCGGCAAATTCGTTTTATTTGAACACAAAAATTGCAATATAAAGAGCTGCCACATCATTCCCTTTTGGTTTAACGTAGATTGCCTCCCAAATGTAATATTGTTTGCGATTCATTGCGAACTGGCCATTTTTGGTTTTTTTTTTCAACTTCATATTTGAGTATCGAACGGCATTATATTAATTGTTTCTCTTTTATAAGAATTCGCAAAGAGGTTGTAGCCCGGGGCTGCTTGTAATACTTTGTAACAACAACGCTCACCTATGTTCAGCGGATTTCTTTGTCGACGCGTCGGTAATAATGCTCGCTTTTATCTTTTCATGGAAAAAATATTTTATTTTCTCTGTACTTATGTATTAGTATGTCAAGAAAAGTGATTTAGTGAGTTCTTATTTAAGTAAGCAGGGATTCTAAATTCAAAACCTAATTTCGAATGAGATCTTCTTACTGCGGGTAATAAGAGTCTTGCTTCGAGCTATCTCGAAGACCTATTTCTAGACCTATTTTTATTTAGACTAGGTATATTGTGGCTGTCGTTTGTATAGTAGTAAAATAATTTACTGGGTTATGAGATGAATAGGTAGTAAACGTTAATTATAACTAAAAGTTAACACATAATGAAATGTCTTAAGAAACACATCATAGTTTAGAAGTATAAAAATATGCATATCTTCATAAAAATTGTTTCCCGCTTTATATTCATACAAGTTTAAACTCTTCGGAGCTCCGAGAAAAAATCTACTTTTATGATTCTGAACAAAAACAATTATGTCGCCTGGCTGATATTGCGAAAACTTCATAAACTTGTTTGTGTAGTTGTCAACGTCTAAATCATAAATAAAGCGCTTAAAGCGGATGAAGTTTAAAGGACTTAGCTAGATGAAAGTTAAAAAGCGCTGCAATTCATGCAGCGCAGGTGACCAGAGGTTTATCAGTGCGCCGCAGCGAGTGAGGCCGGATCCAGGGGCGGTTCCTAGCGGTGACCATGTGTTACACCTACATGTATATAATTGAAATTCTCTTGTGACTTTTGCTTTTAAGCGCTTTAAGTAAGTTTCAGGATTCGTAAATTATGCAGGTAATAAAATATCAAAATATGTTAAGCTTGCCAAGGTTACGATAATTTATTGATAGTTGACCCGAATGGAAGATGTAGAACTTATACGCAAATGGATATTGTAAAGTAAAAAAAGTATTGGATATGCCACTTTCCTTACCAGAATAAACATGAATTTTAAATGTTATTTAGAGATAGCAATAATAAGTTACACGTACCGTACCATCAATAATGCATTAATTAATGTCTAAACACATTGCAATTGCAATTGAGTTTTCACCATTAGATTTTTTAAATTCACTTCAAGTAACTGAAACCACCAGCAACAACGAGAAAATTCTACACAATTTCCACCTATCCAAGGTCATTGCCCCCCCCGCGGCTCCACGCGGGGGCCTGCTCCGGCGCAACCCGCGCGGGTCCGCGCAGACACCTATCGCGCCACGGCCCGCTCTCCAGGATAATCGCCTCATTTATAAAGTTTACCCGACAAAGCTGCCACACTTTTTGATTGAAAACAAACTTAGAAGGGACAGCCTTCATTTGAATAAGTATTTCACGAATAAAGTGTGGCTTTATGTTTTCTTTTTTTGTTCTTTGTTATGCAAAACAATGTTCCACCTTGTTTAGGTAGTACATGCTTTATTTTTGAGTGAAAGGCCCTTTTGAAGTTAAGCTTTCCAGTAAAAATTATTTTATTTTCTGTGTATTGTTCTAAAGAGCGGGTCGTTTCAATGTTTAATGCTTGCTATGATTTCTCATTCAGTTTTACGCTACGGAGAATTGTTGCAACACAAAAAGCGGAGGGGGTTGCATTTATCATTTTAAGACGGTGATTCTTTGGCAGTAAAGTATACCTTGGTAAAAAAGAAAGTAAGATATCTGAGCTAAATAACAATGCAAAATATTAACTTGTTTACCTATCTTAAACTTTTTGTAATACAATTTTTGTTTTAGAGATTAAAACATACAAAACATACATGACTTTATAGGTAACTTTAGAATTTAAGAGGTTATGAATTTCTATCCAAAAAAACTGAGGATTTTTTTTAATACTAGCTAACCCTGCAAAGGTTGTTTTGTCATATTTAAAAAAAATGTTAAGGGTGGACAACCCTTATCACTTAAGGGTATGAAAAATAGATAGTAGCCGATTCCCAGACCTACTGAATATGCATATAAAATTTGGTAAAAATCGGTAAAGCCGTTTCGGAGGAGTAAGGTAACTAACATTGCGACACAGAATTTTATATATAAAGAGATTAAAATTTCTTGCATCAAAAAGGCTTAATCCATTATAAACCTCTCTCCACTTGTTCATAAGATCGATAATCCCTTGTTAATTAACCTTTCTTTATTATGAACATGTCGGCATGCGTGTTTGTTTAGCACGTTCGCGGCTTCTAACACCATGCTAATAGCTGTACTCACAAATTAGTGTATTTACGCGAATATAGTTTAGAAGCAATTTGTTAAATAAAGCCATTTTAAAACATGCTATTTTTAATTGAACTTTTACGTAACAGGTGGTTTAAGTTAAGAAAGCCTTTTAATTATTTTACGGTCGGAAAAAAATTATTTGCATATTTTGATATTAGATCTTACATACGGTTTACAGTCGTGACTTTTTACTACATGTTGAATATTAAGTTGCGTATGAAATATGTATATTTTCAGAGAAAACAATGACATCTTAAGAAAAAATATTTTTATTATTTGTTTGTAATTAAAGAAACTTCTACAAATTATCTATTTCTTACATCAGAACAAACTCAAAAATTTTCACTCCGAAAAAAAATAAACTTTGCTTTAGGTAATTAAATATAAACTTTCGCTCGGAATTTTTTAAAAAGAGATGGCTCACCTTTTTGAGTCAACAAGTTAGTTAGGAACTCCTTGAGAAATATTTAATGAAGACCCGTGGTCTGTGCCCGCCGCAGTACAATTACAGGAAGAAAAGGATCAATATCTGTCGCCTTTGTTAACTCGACAATTTTTGGTTAAAATCTAACTGATTATAATTAAGTACCTAGCAGATTTTTTTAAACGCAATCTGTTAAAGGATCCTAAACTTAAAAGATTTTTGCATAATCATGAATGTTTAATTACCTACTACTTAAGTTTGCTTAACCTAACATTTTTAAAGTTGAATTTAAAGTTAAGACTTAAATGTCACTACTAAGTCGATTTCTATTACCTTTTTTAAGCATAAAAAACTGAAATTAACCGTTAATTTATCACTTTCTGTAATGTAAATAATGCACACCCCGTCCTTTATTGCTCTTTGTTACCGTTTCAGTCACAAATAGTCCAGCAAGTGTGGTGTCAAGTTAAAATGATTTTATTGAGAAGAGGGTAGGTCGTAAAGTTGCCTTCACTTGTCGATATGAGCTGTACTCGCTGTTTCAGCATAAAGACACGACTTGTTCTATGTGTTGACTGGACTAGTCGTACAACTAGTTCAAGATTTATTTTCTTACTCTTACCTGTGATATAAACGTTTATTAGAGAAATATTCTTTGTTCTGCGTCTATCTGACTAGTGGCAGTGGCAAAGTATGTTTATTAGAAATAGTTAAAAATGTGATAATTTATAATTGGGGTGACTTCAATGCCAGCAAGCAAAAAAACTAAAATTAGACAAATACTGAAAGGTAACTTATTTTTAAATTATTTAAATTGACTTTAATATTTTTGCATTTAGTATCTCAATATGTATTTTACGAGATGGTTTTAATATAACTGTATTTTTAAGTTATTTACACTTTTATAACAAAATCCAATTCAAAAAGACTTATGAAAACTCCATAAAAATAAACAGAACCTATTGCATTACCTAAACGCTTTCGTATTAACATTGTTACAATTTTATTTACTTCTGCAGTCGGTCCTGTGCCTTTTCATGACAGGTGGATAGCAGCAATAAAAGAGTTTTCTGTTTTATGACCATTGTCGTAGTAAGCTTACTTCATTGCGTCCCGCGGCCACGGCTGAGAAAAAGACAGTCATTTGGAAATGCGAAGCCTTTGTGGGGTTTCAATGTGCGGTGTATTGAGATTTTATGAGATTGGAAATTAGTGCTGGGCAAAGAAAATTTATGATATTCTTGGAAAAACATATTAAGTGATAAGAAATCCCAAAGTCTTTTGGTTCCATTTTAAATATTGTCAACCTCTTAATCTTAATTTCATCTATTATACCTATAAGTTGCAAGATATACTCATTAATTGCATTTTTATATTAATATAATTCTTATTATTATTACCTAGATTAGTTAAGTAAGCTAAACTTTACCAAAATAACTCAGCAACCAACGATCAATATTTCAAAACACATTAGTAACTGTTTCTTTTATTTCAAATACAAAGTCCAAACTACCCTTTTACAGTTGGGAACTAAATGATTGATCTCACCTGCCAAAGGTGTTTATATTCGTGTCATTTAGTATGTAAAATGCTGTAATTGTTAGTAACTGATGGAGCTGTACAGGTAGGTTTTAAAATATTGCACGAATGTAACCACAGTGGTGGTTCAATTACAGTATAATAACTCTATTATTAACACGTGGGTACTTGTAGAATTTAGCATACAATGCCGCCCATTAGTTATTTCACGGCACTTAGTGTTTTTTTCTGTAAAAATGAGTGTACATTTTTGAGATTTTCAACAGTAGGGAAGTGATAGACAGAAGTTTTTGTGGTTTGTTCAGTCAGTCTCAATTAGTAGAGTTATTCCGTGAGTAATTTTTAACAATTAGTATTAAAATAAATAGTCAGAGTTTACTGATCTATATACATTTGACAGTAAAGTTTTATTTATTTATTTGGGGTTCCTAGCAGCATATGAAAAGTAATAGATAACATAAATTTTAAAACAGAAAGCCAATTACAGGATCCCACGGGTAAATTCTTAGGTTATACAAACAATGGGTGTCAATAGGAAGAGTGTATATTAAACAATCATCATTGATGAGGAATCAAAAAGAAGGATTTTTTTTCTTAAACATTTTTCTCCTCGTAAATAATATCTTGTTGTTGTTTCAACTGAACGTTTTAAGAGATATTTAGTTAAAAACTTAGCAATTTGATTATTCACTCGTCACCGAAGGATTCACCACTTACCGTCTTACCGTTTTAATGTTACTACAAAAAATGCAATTAATTTTTAATGCTAATAATGTAGATGACTTAAACCTAATCTAATCTTAAACTTACTTTTATTTATAATTTGCAACACGTATTTGTATACCCCGCTTTTCTCTATATCAAGTTTTTCCCTTGCCTGAAGCCAACCTCAGTGCTCACTATTAAGCCTGATTACTTCCACAATCAAGTAGTTGATCTGTTATCCCAACTTGAAGTCGTCACAGCACTACTGATGCCTTCAATCGATCGACTAAAATCCATTGTCGAACTTTCTACAGGCTCCTCTTGGACTCCGAAGATTAATTTTCTTAGTTTAGATTGTTTCGTGACCCATTGTGCAAGCGATAATTGGATTTTCTCAGCTATCTGTGATTTAGTTACGGGGTATTTAACTGTTGAATTTTAAGGTTTGGAGGTAAACAATGGGTATGATAGGGTAGGCAAATTATTATCAGATAGGTAGTAAACACTTTTTGATACAGGATAAGTGGATAAGGACTGTTTTTTTTCTTGCTTGTGCATATATCTTGCGTTTCAATGAAAACTATCTTATTCTCATTCGATTGCGGTGACTTAGGTATCAGACAGATGTTCAACGAAAAAGGCTTTAGAGGTACTCCTTTTCACTTCTGAGGGGCGATACCTAGAAAATACTGAAGATTAATTCTATTATTAGTTGTTGCAGTATAAAAGTTAATTAAAATTGTCTTACAACGGAAGAATACCTTACCTACCTTTAAGTAATATTAAAATTGTTTATACTGAAATTTTGGTTTCCGATTAAAATGTTTATCAGCCTATTCCCTCCGACTTTCGATCCTAAACATTGGCCCTTCCGGGACAACCTGGGTTGCAAACAAACTTCGGGAAACCTTTGATCGCATTGCGTTAATGTTGGAATGTATTAAACTAGGAGGTAAAATATCCAATTTGAAGTTTCCTGTGTGACCAGAGGAACTTTCTAATAACAAACTTTGTAATTAATTATAATTATAGGATCATGCCGCTAGTTGAAAGGTTAAATAAACAAAATACATCACTAATTGTCAGAAGCGAAATTGATTACAATTATTTACGTATATTTGGATTACAAAGAAAAGTAACAGCTAAATTAAACTATAAGTAAATAAAAATATCATTTTTTAATTAAGAAATCTGATTATCATTTAACTTTTCAGGTAATAAAACAGTAACATATAAAAACAATATATTTAATCTAACTGAATCCACCATTGATTTGAAAGTTCAAAATAAATAACTATAGATAGGGCGAAAAATACTGAAAATACTTTAAAACACCACTGTACTGCACTGGTTTTGTGTTATATACTTACAAAACTATCTAATATAAAATTTTTAAAACCAATTCTATTAAAATCATAGATTAAATACCTACTAACCCCGCATTTCGAATTGAAATTGCGTATTCTAATGAAATAGAAAACCGTAACTTCAAATCCCGAATCCTAAATTCAAATTATTTCAATATTATAAGTAAACCAATTTGTTTAAGCCTTCATTATGTATACAGAGGCAGCCGCAGTATATTTTTGAAATGAAATTTCACTCAATTATTAAATAAAGAGACAGTTCAACTTGTGATATCAACATTGAGTGTGAACAGTAAATGCTGCGGCACGTAGAGACAATTTAAAAATAGTCAGTTTTTACTGTTGTTGAGGATGTAAAATATTTAAAATTTTCAATGGAGTCAATAAGCGAAGCTCTGTATTGTTACTTTAATTTGTTTGTCATTAAAATTTCAACATAAAAAAATATAAAGCATTGTTTTTATGAACTAAATAAAAATAACTTAGTATGAATGTAGTCCAATAAAATCAGATGTTACACGTTGAAGAAATGGTTTCGAAGGTAATAATTATGCAAAGGTGGAGTTAAATATAATCAGCTTACAGAAACTTGCTTTTTCCTTTACAAAAATTGAACAATCTCTTAGACCTGTTAAATTCAAGAATCAAAATTTGTACAACAGAAAACAAACCACTATAAAATCGCAAACTCGTTATACAATTTCGTATTGTATTACCTCAATTAGAAATCCATTCAAATGAAAAAAAAACGACCTTCTTTGTAAGTCACAAAGCAATAAGAGCTCCGAGCGAGTTGCAGTACTAGGCACGCAGAAATCGCGTAAAGATGTTTTCAATAGAAGTCTCACAACAGGATGAAAAGTTTTGCAATAGTGCTCTCGGATCCTGCAATTATTACAGACCAAGTCCTGATTGAATTCTTTGCTATGTTCCGGTCTGGTACTAGGAATTCAGTAACGTTAAAAATAGTCCTTGAGGCTGATTAAAATTGCTTGTCGTTATGGGCTTTGATTCATGATTTCAAAGGATTATATACACATGGATGCAGAAAGGGTTATAAGAAGTATAGTTCCTCTATCAGAGGCAATTTTTTGTAAGGATAATGAATATCCATAAGAGTAATGGGGATTTTACGTATCATTATAATAATAATTAGGTTAGTTCCTATAGTGTAGCGCTACGGACTACGAATTTTGCTACGTGGACCATGCTACGGATATAATTAGACTACGAAAAATAACATAAATGAAGCAAGTTAATTCATTAAATAGTTGAGTCAGGTAACTAACGAAACAACCCGAATTCTTAGGTCAAGTTTGAGCAGAAAGTTTGCATAAAGACCCTTCGCAAATTAACAATTTCCCTTGTTGGGTTTTATTTTAGTACAATTTGAAAGTTGATGCAATTTAAAATGTAGAACAGAAGATTTGCTGAACTTATTGCATAGAATTCATTAGTGGTATTTTACTCTCTTTTCTACTATTTAAATACAGTCACGATATTAACAAACCATCAACGTTTTAGGTATGCAATCAAAATGGTGTCTACAAATAAAGAATGCCAATAGTTAAATCTTACCTCCCGGCAAAAATACGGGCAATAAAAACTCAATTTTACAGAAACAGGAAGCGGAAAGGAGATTTAAGAATAAGCTCTTTTTTACGAGCACTATAAATCATGGAAATGAAACAACTAGCGGAGACCTCAACAGGTGATCTGGCTGACACATCCACTCTTATGAGGTTTAGCTGAGAAATCTCAACTAAAGAGGGAGGCAGTAAAAGTTTGAGAGTCGAAAGCTTACTGGTGCAGAGATTGCTGGTTGCGTTCTACATAATATGGAACATAAGTCATGTTAAAATAGACATTCTAAACAGTTATGCTAGGTATAGGTTTACTTTTGTTTTATGGAATATCAATAAAGATAAAATGCGACGCTCCTCTTTCAATAGTAAAATAATTTATGAATGGCTTAATGACACGCTATCCCAAAAACATAAGTCGTAATCTTAATATATAAATAATGATAGTCAATTACACACTGCGATTTTTTATCCCCTCTGCAATAAAACCAGTAACTTTAACAAAATTTTATGAAGTTCTTCATTAATTTACAGTATGTACATCATGGTGTAGAAAATATGTTTTGCTTACCACTTAAGACTTTCACAAAACATTGGCCTTTTACCTGTGACCTACACATGAATGAAGGGTTCTACACATGACTAACTTGGTAGCAAGTAGAATTACCATGGAAGCGCCAACATTTCGTTAGTACGCACGTCATGCCTCGCAGTTCAGACCATGTTGTCGGTAGTAGACTATTCGAATTTAAAATGGATCCGTTTATAAAGGCATTTACCAGATTTTAGGGTTTGTATGCACCGTTGATAAACGTCAAGTTACAAGACCAAAATGTTTGTAAGATAATTATTTTTATACGCAAACACAATAGATCTTAAATATTGTAAATTAAGAAGGCACACTTACAATAAAAAAAACCATTCAAATTACATAAAGAATACTAATTATTAATTATTTTAATCGTGCTCTCTTTTTACTTAAGTAAAGAAGCCCGTATTAATTAATCACTCATATCTTAAGCTCTTTTCCCCATAAACGATCATGCTACTACTACTTATCTGGACCTAAGCGACTCCAAACCACAATTTCTTTAAAATCTCGCTGCAACTTAACTTGTCACTCGCCTCCATTAACCAGCGAGTGTAAACGAGGCGCCGGCAAGGGCCCAGCGGCGGCAGGTGAGTGACTTGTTTGTCGGTCGCAACGCGAGCAAAACGCACGACAGTTTAGACACTGCCCCGTGGCTCCCTCTATAAATCAGACGACGATTGACGCCCTCCTGCAAGAGTGATCTATCCTGCAGCTGTTTAAAACAAAACTAATAAACCCTTTTTTGTTACAGGTAAACAGACACGTACAAAGTAAGGCGTATTCAAACCGCAGAAATAAGGCCCCGACCGCACTACGCCGTCCATATTTTGCGCTCACGCCCAAATCCTTCTAAGCCTATTCGTAGTATCCTCAATTTTGACATCGAAACCGCAAGCGTCGAATGTTAATCCCCACCTTGTGACCTAACCAGATATTGAGATATCATTCCGAATGTACTTTCATCTACAGGGTGTACATTTAATATTTTAGGGAGTCACGTCACGCGCCGTCTACAAAACGGACCCTGATTGCGATCCTATCGAAATAATATTTCAGTGGTACATTCAAAGCTTGCTGGACAAGATTGCTCCTCTTACAAGGATCTCAACTGTTGTATAACGTTGATTTTGTATAAAATTTCGTAGAATTTAGAGTTTAAAGCGATTTTGGTGTTGCGGTTCTGTTTGGGGGCTAACGACGGTGTAAATACAACTTACAGTTTTCGGAATCAACACTTACTCGTATTTTAATTTGAAATGTTTTGTTAGTTGTGGATTCGATACGAATATAATAATTATTAACCTAATAAAGAAATTGCTTGTCCAAAAAGGTTACGTTGATCACGTTACACCTAAAAAACTTAAATCATAGAAAAGCAAAAGACTAGAGAAGGAAAAAAGAACTGGAATACACTTAATAACTATTAATGACGTTTTCTCAGAATTTCTTCACGGAAAGAATATAATAGTTACCACTTTTTGTACAATATTAACTTTCGAGATATTTCGTTTGAGGAAGGTTTAAAATCAAGTTTTGTAGAATCACTAATAAATGTAGCATACAATAATAAAAAGAATACGTTGTCTGTTTAGAAAATTGAGCACATAAATCTTGTAATCTATGAAATGGTTAGCATAAATATGTTGAGTTGCGTAATTAATAAAGAAAACCTGCGTAAAACCACCTTCCTCTCTTAAAACACAAAACAACAACGGTGAGTCCTCAAAACACACCGTGCGTTTTCATAACACTGAAATAACACGCTCATAAACCCACTCGATAAGCATCTTCGACACAAACATAGCTCGCAAATCTCTACAATAATCTTACAAGCCTGCAATTTTTTTAAATAAAATCGCTCCTGTTTTAATTTTATTTCCAGATTTAATAGCACGTCGAAACTCCTTAGTCGCGTGTTTATAAACCGTAGCTCAGTACGGGCACAGTTAACTCAGAATGAGTAGCCACTGTGTTTGTTAATCTTGCCTTCAATGTATTTCATGTACTTAAAAAGCAGCTTACACCCGATATAGAGTAAAGTGGGTTTTTTTTAAACAATTTTGGCGTTGTTATTGAGGCGGTACACGAAAATGAACTTGGAATTTTTGATGCTAATTGTTAATGACGGTTTTTGTGTGATAAGCGAATGTTGCGGATGTTTGTGGTAATATCTGACATTAGTTTTCATTCCTTCATACTTTTGTAGCATTTGGCCTTTGCTTTAGTTATTAATACAAATGTATTTTTTTGTTTCTGAGCTTCAAGGGTTATTTTAAGTTACGTGCGTCATATATCCAGCTGATGTAATTCTAATAGTTTTATTGGTGTTCTTCCCGCTGTATGATTGAGTTTGGTAACCCCAGCTGCCAATTATTGAAGGCATTAGCATCGGGGTTCCCTGTAGAGATATGAAGTCAGGAACTCCAACATATGGAACATCCTGTATAATGTATTCTCCACGCAGACATTAGGCAATATTAATCAAATATGAGATCGATAGGTTATATCTGGTTCTAGAACTCTGAATGTTTAAAAGCTATCATTTCTGAACAAAGCAGTGTTTGAGTTATCTATTTATTGTTGATCGATGCGAAGGTAGTCTAAAATCTGATTTAAACGTGATTAATAGCTTGGAATATCATAACCAATCACATATTAAAATTGCACGTAAAAATATATTAAGAATATATTGTATATATATAAAAACACATCCTTATTAATATATTAAGAATATATTTTTTCAGAACCAAATTAGTCTCTGCGTGACCATGATATAAACAAAGTAAATGGACGATCCAATAAAACTGATTTATTTATACAAACAATTCATTTTAAATTAAGTTCTAGCAACGCTTTAAAAATATGTTCAGTACTTTTTGTAATTGAATTGTATAAATTATCTTTGACATTATTATAAAAGAAAACTATTTCTTACCACCGTATAAAAAACCGCTATTTTCATACGATATTATAATACCAAACCAAAACCCGAATATCTTTAAACGTGTATTAAAATCAGTTTGAACAAGCCTTCAAGATAGCGCCTCCAACTGTACAGCATGTCAGTATAAATTCAGTAGATTTACAATACAATGCGTTCTATGAAACTATTGTTCGAGTGGGGTGGTTTCCGCTGCCCGCAGTCATACCAGTTTAGACACTCAACTGATCCCAGATGGTAAGACCTCACCAATAACGCTCAGTTGGGTGTATAGACCGTGTCTATTGATTTTACTTGACAGATTAAGTTGGAGCTGAATAATTGGAATAGGTAATAAGATTAGGGTTAAGAAAGGGTTGGTTTTTAAAAAACTGTTTAGGAATTTGCTTGATATTAGTCTAATATTTTATGCATATATAATGATAGCAAAATGAAGATGATTGTGCGTACAAGATAATTGATAAAATTATTTGGATTTGTAATCAAATGAATTTCTTAATAAGTGATTGATTTAACACATTAATAGTAACAAGCCAATGTTAAAAGTTTTATTAATTTGTTTAATGTATAAAAGGCAGTGCACACAAAAAACACATCCTAATTAATAAGCATTGATAAAAAAAAGTATTTTCTCTTTAGTTATCTATTTATTGTTGATCGATGCGAAGGTAGTCTAAAATCTGATTTAAACGTGATTAATAGCTTGGAATATCATAACCAATCACATATTAAAATTGCACGTAAAAATATATTAAGAATATATTGTATATATATAAAAACACATCCTTATTAATATATTAAGAATATATTTTTTCAGAACCAAATTAGTCTCTGCGTGACCATGATATAAACAAAGTTATCGTCCATTAAAACTGATTTATTTATACAAACAATTCATTTTAAATTAAGTTCTAGCAACGCTTTAAAAATATGTTCAGTACTTTTTGTAATTGAATTGTATAAATTATCTTTGACATTATTATTAAAGAAAACAATTACTTACCACCGTATCAAAATCCACTATTTTCATATGATATTACTATACCAAACCAAAACCCGAATATCTTTAAACGTGTATTAAAATCAGTTTGAACAAGCCTTCAAGATAGCGCCTCCAACTGTACAGCATGTCAGTATAAATTCAGTAGATTTACAATACAATGCGTTCTATGAAACTATTGTTCGAGTGGGGTGGTTTCCGCTGCCCGCAGTCATACCAGTTTAGACACTCAACTGATCCCAGATGGTAAGACCTCACCAATTACGCTCAGTTGGGTGTATAGACCGTGTCTATTGATTTTACTTGACAGATTAAGTTGGAGCTGAATAATTGGAATAGGTAATAAGATTAGGGTTAAGAAAGGGTTGGTTTTTATAAAACTGTTTAGGAATTTGCTTGATATTAGTCTAATATTTTATGCATATATAATGATAGCAAACTGAAGATGATTGCTCGTACAAGATAATTGATAAAATTATTTGGATTTGTAATCAAATGAATTTCTTAATAAGTGATTGATTTAACACATTAATAGTAACAAGCCAATGTTAAAAGTTTTATTAATTTGTTTAATGTATAAAAGGCAGTGCACACAAAAAACAGATCCTAATTAATAAGCATTGATAAAAAAAAGTATTTTCTCTGACTTTTCTCTAACCAAAGATTTCTTCAAAACCCGCGACTCTCCAGCCGTTTGTTCACCGACGATTTATCTCAAGAAACAAATGACAAACGACCAGTCAATTTTGAACTCGTGTTACAGTTACTTTTGTATGAACTTCGGTTAATAATAGAAGTGGTGACACACTTCGTCATGGTTGGCAGAGCATCAGCAGTGTTAGTGGATAATGCCAAATGCCTATGACGGAGTAGGTGAACGAATAGTTATTGTTTCTGCCTATATCGAATATCATTCGAAAGTCAAGCTTCATATATTAAAAACAAAACATAACCAAAGATAGGTAAACTAAAGACTTCATCAGAGTTTTTTACTTTTTTATAGAAACGGGATTTTGTTACACAAAGTTGCATGCAAAAACTATGTAGAGATAAAAAAGGAAATAAGATTAAATCTTGTGTTGCGTCAATGACTTTGGAATGCATCAATTTCAGTCACCGTAGTCACTCCTTGTGCTTCACAACCCGCAACTTGTTTGTCTGAAACAACAATATTTCATCTCCCACTACTCATGTTTACTCTACACGCAAAATACAACGAGTAACACATAACAAATTGCGAAATTACTTTGTAACCTCGTAACTTACACTCGGTTACATAACCGCACATCTCCGTGTTTCGAAATCCAAGTTATTGTAGATGGCAACCTCCCTTTGCGGGTGGCAACATTATAAACATTGCGAACTTAATATTAGACCACAGAGGCACAGTTTATTCATGTCACCAGGTGTAGAGAAGGCCTATCTGACTTTACCCTAACATAAACTCGCATTATACATAACACGGCATTCTGAATCGTAACACTCAGCTTTACGAGCAAACTGAGGCGGAATGCTTACGTTTATGAATCGTTAAATATCTTTAAAATCCATATTATGGTGTATTTTATGTTACCAGCCTATCTGCAAGCACCAATTACCTATTCCGAACATGGGATATAAGATCTGATGCTTGTTTAATTCAAAATCGGATTTTATTAAGTAAGCGTATAAAAGGAGAATGTGTATGTATATTTTGCATTTGATAGGGTGACGTTTTCGAATGCTTTTCAAAGAGTCTTCGATTGAAGTTAGTTTTTTTTTCTTAAAGTTGTAATCCGTCTTTAATTGAATGGCATAATAGTAATAGCCTTTAAGTGTCAAGTGCGTTTGAAAAATACTCTGTACCTCACATAGGACATTCAAACGCTACCTGCCAACCCAACACTAGCGCATTGATTAATAAAGTCAAGCCTACACGGTAATATAACATTTCTCATTTAATCGATGTCGGAATACCGTTGTTGTTTCTCCACAGTTGATATATGCCCTGGCACACGGTACCTAAGCTAATTTCGTGACACCCATTCATTAGTACATCGCAAACGTGAATGGAACAAGACAGTGGTTGTAGGAAGCACAGCATGAATATCTGACATTATAAATTGTATCAGCGTAGACGCAAATATAAATTATGGACGGGAATAGAAACGGCAATTAAAGAAATTACACGATTAATTCTCAAAGTGATTGGTGGTTGTGTTTTGTTTATTTGTGATAGACACAGTAACCTATATAATGGTTATAATAAATCGGAGGGTGACATATACATCGGTCTACTTGCGTCGGAACTATACGTACTTATCCTTTTCTAAAAGATTTGAAAAGACATACCTAGTATAAAAACTGTATAATATGTTTTTGAAAAAGTAAACCCCTAAGATACACACTAAAACTTACAGAAAAAATGTAGTACGGCAGACTTGTCGGTTATTAATTTTTCAAAATAAGCGATAAACCAAAAGTTATTAATTCAACCTTCATTTCCTTCTATTATAGACTTGAAACAAACATCTCCACAATGATCCGACGGCGATCACAGCCAGCTTATCGCTGTTAGTTTCAATTTGGTATTCCTCGATTATTGTTGCGTTTGTAACCCGGCACTGTCTCAGAAGATTAGTTGACAATGTCAGACGAAGTTTCCACCAAGTTCATCTTGCTGCGAACTTCAGCCTTCTGCGCCCTTAAATTGAAACTACGGCATCTGCTCGAGCTTAGATAGTTATTGGGAATAAATTACATGTCTTAGCCTTTGACTTGAGAAACTTTAATTACTGTTTATTTTGGAGTCGCTTTTGTAAGTGTTTCTGCTTAGGAGGTTATTGGAAAAGGTTAGGTTGTTTTAAAACTGTTGTGTAAAAGGGTATAGAATACTTGGAAATATATAATGCTGGTAAGTTGTATTATGTCGCAATAACTTAAGGAAAATGAATTGATCTTTGGTAAACAACGTAAGGGTAAGGAAATATCGTATAGGTACTAATTAATTCTTCAACTCTAAATAATTAGATTTTCTAAACATTTGCAGATTAGTAATTGAACCCTGAAACCAATTAGATTTAGCTAATTCCCACCCAACGCAATATTGGAATATACAATTCAATCGTTTTATTTGCTGCATCGCCTGCTGATGTGTTTATATGGATTAAATCTAATCATTTTAGTGAGGAATTAATATCATTTATAAATGTTTCAACCGCAGTATTACAACAACAAAATCAAACTGTATTAAGCAAACTCCACTGAACTATTGTCATTATAAATGCTAATAATTATGAATGGGATTTACCATTATAAAAATTCAATGTTTATTTAAAAAAACGTTGTATATAACACGTTTCTAAATATGCATAATATTGTGAAGACAAATAACTGCACACGGGGGAGTGAAAACGTAAAAACACGATATATTGCGATCGTGTGTATTATGGGCGAATCTGAATGTGTCAGTGCGTAATTTATAGCAAACGTGTTTTTTTGTGAAGGCTCTCTCTTGACCTCGTAAAGTACAGGGCTGGAGAAACACTCCACGAGTTCGGCTGCGGCCATCAAAAATAGGGGAAGCGGGAAACAAGTGATCGCCACTCAAGAGAAGCCGGCCGATGCGGCGACACTTCACACGTTTGTCGTGATTTTTACAATGTTTCCCCTCGCGCTCTTTGATGTATGAAACTCATTTGAGTGCTTGTCAAAAAGGAGTGGCAAAATAAAAGAGTGAATTGGTATTGTGAGCACTTGGAATATTCGATAGTGATGGAATGATCCGAAAGCAGCGTGGCAGGCGAGTGAGAGATTCGGAGATTGGACGTGCGCGGCGAGCCTGGCGCGCTGCCAACCGCAATACACATTAATGTGGCGATTTTATACACAGGACACAATTTTAAAGTAGTCTATAAACGTTAAGAGTAACATTAAGTAACTACGTTTTGTATGGATTTCAAAATGGTCAGTTATTGCCTTATTTACGTACGTCAATCAACGCGGTCATTCTGGAATAAAATAAACAAATTCCAACGATATCAAAAAATCTGTTACGAGGCTCTCGTAGCTTCAACGATGTAAAAATATGGTGGCAAATATAAAAAAACAAGAGCCCTTAAATTACATTCTGTCACAAACACTACAAAACAAAATCCTAACACAAAACTGTTCAAACAAACCGGCGAATGTTACTATTTTGACGAGTCTTTCAGAATGGTTTATTGAAAACAATTTGAAATGAAAAATTTTGTGTCAATTTAGTGCAGCCCGTCGCGGAACTATTACAACAGCACATTTTATTCGCTGACAGCATTGAAAATTTGAGTCAGGCTAAGTGCCAAATTTATAACATTGGACTGAACTAGTAAAGGTTTCACGCTAATTGCTAGGAAGGATTGTTAAAGATAAAATATGCGTTGCGAACTGTTTTCGTTTACATTTTTTATTGATGGGTCCATCAAATTTTTTCGTCAATTAAAATTATTTGACTCTCGTTGCTTTTATCTTTGTATCTGAGCACTTGTGATGTTTCGATGGTTTTGCAAAAATGAAATAGAGATGTTTTTCATCAATATTATCAAGTTTATTCAATATGCTATCAATTTGGCTTTGACAATTTAAGAACATAAAGTTTTGGTTTGTAAACACCCTAAATTTAAAAAGGAAATATTTTTTGTGTGTGTACTACGATTGAAAACCGAAAAACTGTATTTAATTTAAATTTATTAAAAAAAAAAACTGATTTTTAGTTAATCTTCAATATTTTTTTTAACGAATGTAGAATTCAAATAATGGTCGCAGCTAAATTGTTCAATTATGACCCTGTAATATTATGAAACCAAAAGATCATTTTTATTATTAAATTTCTATCAACCTTTTAATGAATCTAATTTCACAAAAACAATTAAAGTAATGCCATTGATAAATGCTATTGAGGTAGGCAGTACTGGCAACACCCAACGTCTGAATCTTTTATTGCCAACACTGAACTCCTTAGAGAATTATACTTTTTGTGTTGCTTTATTTAATAATCGGTTGCCATATAATATCGGTTACTTTAACAAATTATAAATACCCTGGTTTGAAACCGGCTGAAAATAAAATAAACTAATAATATAATTACTAAGTTGGCCCCAAATGTTATCACATTCATCTATCTGAATTAAAAATCAGAATTGCAGATTGCAATGAAACCATACTTGCCAAAGTAAAGTCATTTAAAGCATTTATATGTACATACTGAATAGTTTGCCGATTCTAACTGAATACGAGTATGAATTTTACGAATGCTAAAAATATGAGCACGAGGCTTTGCTCAAATTCCAAGGTTCTATTTTTATGACACATTTTTATCCTAATCTGATTCAAAAAGCAAGTAAGCTCATATATAAACGTACTTGAGATATAATAAGCTTTATTTCTGCTATTAATAGTTGTATTTGTAGTATGTGAAATTTTCAAGCAAGGATTGTAATATAAAAAATTAAACATTACCTTAATTTGTTATTAAAAAAATATATAAACTACTAATACATTATACTGATTTGTAAAGAAACAGCTCGTTAAAATGTTTATTTTATAGACGTTTTGTTTCAAGTTCTTTTATACGAAACTGAAATCAATGTATTAAAAAAATTAATTATTAAATCAATCCTTTATTAAATCGATTACAATTTGGCGTGTCCTACATGGGTAATAACTTATGTATACGTATATAACATGGTGTCAGCTAGTTCCGTACTGGAAGGGTAGGCAACTTCCAATTTAATGGTGGTTGAGCAACTGCTGCGTCGCATCCCCCCAACTACCCCCCTACCGACCAAATTAATAATATTGTTGTAAGCTTTTAATTCCGAATTTAAATATTCACTTTTTTCATACTCAGCAACTTCTTGAGACATAATTAGGGTAATAAAAACCCGGGATCAGTTGCGATGCCACTCCGTTTTGAAAGCTATCGTAGGGGGGTAAGACTCAAATTACGATGGATCGGGTCGCGGTTTTTAAATGTAAGTGTGCAGTTATATCAAGTCAGGCCAGATTGTATTCGTTCTAAAATTTTACTTCACTCTTTATGTGTAATTAGAGAAAATTTGTTAGAGGCAGACATATTTTTGTTTTCTGACCAAAACAACAAAAAAAACACAATTATAATTGAAGAAACCTGATCTTTTCCAACGTGAAGTGGACCAATATAAATGTAGATTTATGTTATTTATTTTCCTTATAGTAGAGTAAACGTATCGACTTTCGCGTAGCAGATACGTCTGCTAAAGTTGTGTTTATTTGAAAATGTTAACGGACACTGGCCAGCCAAATGCTAATTTTATGGTGGCTGAACAACTGTGCCGATTCTACCCGCACTTACCCTACTATTGCCTCGTAGGCATCGCCCGAAATAAAATATACATAGTAAGTACCTAATTCTGTGACAGGATAAACACAGTTGATCCGAGCTTCGGTTTTAGGAGTTCTTTTAATTTTCAAGTGAAAAGGCTGCTCGTCTTTTTGTGTATGTGGTTCTTAAAGGTAGTCGTAAAAGATTCGGGAAGATAGGCAGAAAGGTACAAACCGTCTTACTTGATTTATTTTGAAGCATTGATTGACGACAACAGGATTTGATGCTATCAAAAAAGTAAATATTTATATTATACTTTTTGATTTAAAAAAGGGTCAAAAAACATCCATGTTTAGACGGGATAATCTTCCATTTGCCACAAAAAATGGCAACAAAACACACAGCACCAAAACTGTCTGATTAATGGTGAAGTGGGCGCAATCGTTACTTTTCATTACAGTTGAGAAGTGCCGACCGAGGCTTGGTCAGCCTGCTCGGATTAGAAAACTTCCATTCCCAAACAAGTCTAAAATCGACTTTAAAAGCACAATCCAACATTTGGTTTTAGAAGCGGCTCTCTCCGACTGAAGGTAAGTTTAAATTGGAATGTATCTCGCAATAAGCCGCCTCTGATTGGTCTGTTTGTTCTTAATTAGTATTAATCGGGAAGTCTTATATTGAATTGTGGGGTTTAATGGTGTAAAATATTGCTTTAATTTGTGGTGTAATTGATCGACTAAGATTTATTGTGCGGGCGCTTGTGGGAACAATATTTCGTGTTTTATTTTCAAAAGCTTAATAAATGATATGGAAAATTACTTATTTTCTTTGATCATCTATTATTAATTACGTATACTGCGTATCGCATCAAAGTATCAAATGATTAATCATAATGATGCGTCAGCATCTGACCGGAGGCGGAAATTATGTAAAATAAGCCTGAAAATCAGCATATTCATTTAAGGCAGCTCCATTTAATACGTGATACCTAAAACATGCGTTTGGCAAAATATTATTTAGAAAAAAAATACTCAAGGACCTTTGAGTTTATTTCGAACCAAAAACCAAAATTATAGAAAAAAACGTAAAAGAATTAGTTGAGGACACAAAAGTTTCGTTTGTTTACGAGAAAAAAATAAGTTCGTAAATTTTTAACATTCGTTTGAAATAACCTTCAAGATAAGCAAGTGTCAAGTGGTATAAACTCTTCAGTTTCACACACAAACACAAATAAAAATCTTTAAAAAAATATTTCTGAAAATATGTTGCACTGCTGACTTCACATCTCCAAACTTAATAACTTTTGATCAGAAAAAATATACAAGCGTCTCTCTATTTAGCAGACAACTCGTAATCTTCTCCGACGATAGGCATCTGTCACAACGACTATAAACTCAAGTTGAGCAAATCTTTCATGACATAATAAGCAGAACGCTTTCGTCGAAGCATCGTGCGCTCTCAAGCATCCCTCCCGACCTGACGAGACTTCGAGTCATTTGGTGTGAAAGGCCCTTATCGCCTCACTTTTATGGACTACGAATCGAAAAGGCTCCGCCCTACAAAACGAGGCCCTTCCATTGTGTAAAAGCGTTCGTGGACGTTCTTTGTAACTATACCAATATGAACGTGTAACCTTTGTCGTATCCAGAAACAGCCACCCTGAGGCTACTTTCAAAGCCTTTTAACACTCAAATCAAATAACCCTTGTATTGAAAATGTCATTATTCGTACGCTTTATGTGTGAGAGATATTTAACGGGTACTTTAGTGGTGATTTTTCTTCTTTCGCAGAAAGCCTTCGAGACTACTTTGGCAAATTCGGAGAAATCACAGAAGTTATGGTAATGAAGGATCCGACGACACGGCGATCGAGGTAAGAACTACAATTTAATTTACACACATATTGCAGTCATTCGGTATTAGAATAATTCAAGAACAAGTTCAAAATTCAACGTCGTTGTATGAAAATCTATGCGGCGAATTTAACCCACCTGTGTTTGTAAATTTGATCCGCAATACTCGTGGAGTAGCATATTCCTCTTTCTCATCAGACACGGTTTAAGAGCCTCAAATAGACCGCATTGGATCCTAAATCCGGAATGTTTTTACCTTAATCAAAGCTGAAAAGGAATGCTTTTGTAGCCGCAAAGCCATACACCAGAGTCTGGGCGGCGCTAACTGACCAACCGAACTCCACCAAAACTCCCAGTTATCACTATCCAACTTATACATTCTATAGGAGCGTTTAGAAATTTGCGGTTACCTTTGAATTGTAAGCAGTTAAATGTCGGACTTGAATTTACGAACTCAACAATAGAACTCGAATTATTCCTACTGAATTAAGCATTTGAGCTGAATGAGTGAGGATTTCGGTATTCACTTTACAGGTTTCTAAACTAAAATTTTGGTCAGTTACCATGATGTTTGAATGTTTCAATTCGGTTTGGTTGAAATTTGAAGTTTGTATTCCAAAGTGCTTTACCGCTCTCAGTTGTTTAATTTGGAATACAATGCTAGTGTCGAGATTTATAAAATATTTTCGTTTTAAGTATCATATATGCATTTCTATAGAATCTAGAAGCAAGAAAACAAAAAGTACTATTAAATGAATGTAATAAAATATCCTAAACATTCCGAAATGTATCTCATTTTAAAGGTAGATACTTTAATCAAAACAATTTAAATCTGTAGTCACAAACCGCAATATCACTCAACAATCAAATACAATCTATTTTCCTATATCTTATCCTTCAGACATTCCCCAGATTTACAAGCGAAAATCAACCTTTTGTTAAATTTATTAGGGGTCACAATAAAAGGTCCGTGTTATGTGGTGTTATTTTTTTGGGTTTTAAATCTTGGGCGACAGTGTTACTTTGTTCCCCACCCAGGGCAGCACGAAAGTTTTTAGGTCGGCACCTTATCGTCGACATAAATCAAGTGGACATAGAAGGCTGAGATGTACTGCCGGCTATCCTGCGATAACACTTTAGGAGTTGCTACCGTAAACAATGATATTAAGAACTTACCATAATTATCTACTCGCTTGCAATTCTGATGTCCTAGTACTTTTTCAGTATGCTCGGATATATCTTTTATCTAAATAGTATATAAAAAACACAGTTTAAACTGTTATAGGTACAGTAATTTATATAACCATTTTGTTACAGTATGCAAAACCAAAACAATTGCCAAATGTATTTACAATATTTTTTCGTAAAATATTTACTGCACGTAACACGAATATTTCCACGGAAGACAAAATTATTTATCCTTATCTGTATAAAAACGTTTTAGATTTATCTGTTGTTGGTTATAGCAGAGTAATGTAAATCAATAGGCCAAAGTCAATGAATCAAGAATAATATATTCGGGTACATAATAAATGTTCTCTACCTGAAGGCAATATCTGAAAAATTTGCCTTCTCGATATTGCTTACAAGGGAGTTTCCTTTCTCCCAAAATTTAATGCGACATTCGCATTTTTCTAAAAAGAAAGTAGGTAGGTGAGTAAAATAATTTTCTGTCGACGCTTTATTCCCTTTTATTTATTTTAATGGCAGGGCCCCCTTTATTGTTTTCCTTTCTTTAATCTCAAAGCGGGCTATTGTAAAAAAATACGAGTTAAATTATTTCATGCATTGAAACACGTCGTTTCGTTACGACATGGAATAATTTTGTAGCCGTATTTCATTTGTACCTACTTATATTTTTTAAGAATTTGCACCGTAAATATTGTTTTTTCGATGTCATGCAAAGCGTGAAAACTGAAAATGAAAATCTATCACAAGGGCGATTGCGAGCGACTTCAATGCGTTACTAACTTCAGGGTTTACTGATATATGAGTGAGTGAATGGGAGTTTATATCATCGCGAGAGCTTACAACGGCTTTACCAGAGCGCGTCTCCATTCACTCCGCTTTCATTCGTTACGCTTTCCACTAAAAATCTAAAATCAATAAAGGATCACCGTATAAATGCAAAGATTACTGTGTTCGCTGCGAAAAATGTACGACCCATACATGAGCCGACCGAAAATAAAATCGCGATTCACTATGAGAGCTACACCATAAAAGGGGGTGGTATTCTGGATCGCTTCTGCAAACAGATCTGTGTTAAATAAGAGGGATTCAGAATCCACCCCGTCGTCCGCACGGAGCTCTTCCCGCTTAAGAAAATCTTGCGTCAAATGAGGAATATTTCTTTAAAGAAAACGGATCATTAGGCGATGGATATTTATTCGCGTCTATCGATAAAGGAGAAGGTTATTGCGAGTAATTTGTGTAAAATATTTTTCGTAAATTACCTTGGTATACGAAGTTTTGAAATTTCCTTGAACAAGCGATACAGAGTAGAATATTCGAGCCGGGCTATCTCATAGTTGGAACGATTATTCCGGCTGATTGCACACCTGTATTGCACTATGATGAAATCCGGAACACAATGTTATTATAGATATGATCACGTGAAAATTTCATATTGGATTTGATGTAGTGCATAGCTTTCGTGAAAGCTACATACTAATTTAACCCTTTGAATGATTCTTTAGTGTTTTGTGCTTTTATTAAATAAAAATACGTTTGACTGGATAAGAAAATACGGAATAACCAATCCCGAATCTAATCTTGATTATTGTTAAATATGTTAATCAAAAATGAATTTCAAACAGGCTGTTTCAACACGCATGTAGCATAGTGTTAAGGGTATTTTACATCAAATTTACACAACAATATACGTGGAAACGTAGAACATGGCGCGGGTATTACAGTAATCACTTAGTATTAGCATACATAAACTAAAATTAATCGATACTTGATGAACGTCGTAATTTACTCTGTACACACAGCTCCAAAATGTTCCGAGATTTCTTTGAACGCAATAAATTATTTAATGTTTATGCCAAAGCGCTAGACGCGTTGAAAAAAAAATCTTAAAATTTTCTTGTTGACATATTTTTGTCAAAGGTACCTACAGTAAAAATATTAAGCTGTGGTTAAGTTTTTTCCTAGTGAAATATTTCTATAAAATACTTATTGAAAAATATCAGTTTTTTTATTTACTTAATATAGACGTGCTTTGGCAATTACAAATCCTTAATAAAGTTTATTTCAAAGATTGTATTAAAAAAATATTTATGTGAATAGAAATATTTATAACATAAATAGTTTGTTTTATTTATTTAATTAAGTCTCTTGACCAGTTTTTACGATATTATTATTGATTCTACGAATTTATATACCAAGAGCCCTTATCGGAAAGCTTTCGAGGAAAAACTTGAACTTTTGGATGCGGTTACGTTCATTACTAGTTCGATAATCGCTCGCCAGTAGAACTTTCGAGGGAAATTTTCAGGGAAACCCTAACTGATTTGTTTGCAAATAAGGTATTATTATATTATTTTATCTAGTTTATGGTTTAATTTTTAAGTTTGGGGGACCCAAATATGGTACCTACCTAAGTTTCTCTAATTATATTTTTTTAGTAAAAATATCTATAATATGAAATATCCTTCCGATAAAGCTGTTTTTGTTTTTACCCTAATAAAAAAAGAAATGGCCAGACGTGCAATGCTCGGAGACCCGCGTTCCTTTTTCCAGTATCTATAACTTCAAAATTAATCAATTAGCATTTTAAATGCAAAACTAAAAGTAAAATTATAACTTCAAAAGAAATGGCATATTTAGTAATATGCCTTCTTTTTCCAAAATGTGTTTTTATCCCTCAGTGTGACCAAACCCTAACAGTTGAAGCAGAGTTGGTGGTCGTAAAACTATTACTGCACACGTTCGCAGAGGCTTCATTAATCGACCATCGAGTACGTCGGCCATAATGCGACGTAGCGTAGCGACGTATTGTAACCCCACCGAGAAATATGACGAATATCCTTTGCTCTTGAGTTAGAGACGGAATTGTAAAACTGTGGAGTTAAATATGAAATATTTGTTTTGATGAGTTAGTCAGTATATTTAAGTAGTTAGAAACAACAAAGATACTTTATTGACTTTAATATTGATTTAAAATAACATTTTTAAAAATGTATTTAACAAATGTAACATACAATTTACTTAATAGGTAATATAGTATATAATGACTCCAGTCTATGTAAATAGTATGCATACCCAACGGTCAAGGATTGTGATTAATTTTCGATTCAATATTAAATCGATTCGCCGCATACGCTCATATCAATTTCAGACGTAGGGGCATGGAATTTCGCATAAAATAGAATATTGGGTGAAAATTTAACCGCCAGAGCAATCTTCATGAGTGCCGAAGTCGTTGGGCCGATCACAGGAGAGGCGAGCTAACAATCTAGATTTTGGTGCGTCGCTATACTAGAACTGTAAGGTTCGGGATGCACTGAGATTAAATATCGATTGTGCTGCAACTTTTGTCGCATGTGAGATTGGAAGAGTATGTAAAACTGAAAATAGTATTGACTAAATTAAAGTGAAAACGAAAAATGCAACTATGTTTGGGACTTAAAATTCACATAAGTAACTTTAATCGAAACTTGTGTATATAAAACGATAAGTGTTGATTGCGGCTTAACTTGATAAAAAGAAATAACAAAATGACCTAAAAAAGAGTTGCCCGTAATTTTTTAATAACGAAGTTTTCTATTGGTAAACTTTTTTTTAAATGGGTCTAAAAGTGCCGTTGATTACCCATTGCATTGTTTCTTACAAGCTATCCCTCCTTAATTAAAATTAGTAAGTTAAGCATTATTTAAATAACATAAAATAACGTGTTTTTTAAACTAAGACGAGCTCTCAGAAAATTGCGTGAAAAATAATAAAACTGTTCAAAGTAGTCAAAAGGAAATAGGTATAGGATATCAAAAATAATAAGGATATTAATTGTATTTCAGTTCAGAATGTTTACATACAACGTGATAAATATTTGTTGATTAATTAAAATAATGTAATGATGAATATAAAATAAAATAGTAATTCTGTATATTTCATAATTTTACAAAGTTACTACATATATAACACTTCAATTTGAGTAAATAAATATTTATCATTCTTAATTGTGATTTAATAATGTATTATTTAATTATTAATATTCAAATACAGGGTTATTTTTAATTAGCGCATCACCTCTTGTAGGCAGCTTTTCTACATCAATTCCAACAACATTTAACCAACGAATAATTAAAATTAATATTTAAAAAAAAATAAGTTTTTCCATACAAATTTATTAGGTGCATCTAATCGGTACAATACTCTACGCGCACGCAACTGGCGTGGCAGGCGCGCGGGCGACGGGGGGTGGGCGACCGGTTTAGGATCTTCTTACAAAATACAGAGTTATAAATAACAGAGCGCGCAAATTTGTTTTTGTTTTTTTGTTTTTGTGTTAATTATCAAGTTTTGCAGAAAGTCGTAGAACAAATGTAATTGGGATTGATGTAAGGAAGCCGCTTGCCAGAGGTGATGCGCTAATTACAAATAACCCTGAATATTTATTTTCCGATAAATTAATTTCAAATCAAATATTATTTTAGTGTGCCCAGATCCTAAATCTGTCGTTCGCTAGAACCGGATTGTACCGGTCTAACAAGACCGCCCGTGTACTGTAGCCTTCCTGGACTTCACTGCTCAATAAAACCCTTGATATTTGACTAACCACTAAATATTGCTCTGCTCTCTACTGGAAATCCTAAACTGAAATACTGCTGTAGAACAAAGTGTTTCTAAAATCAAATTAACAATTTACGTAGGGAGAGAGATTTGATGTTGTATTAATTTTATGTAACTTAGCCATCATTAATGAAACTTCTCAATTATACGTTTTTTTAACTTATAATAATAACAATAATAGCATATATAATTTTATTATATTCATTTGCTGAGTATTAGTTGAATTGGGAGGCTGAAAACTTCATTAGCGAACGGAAAACTTACGTACACTACATACTGTATATACAAAAGACAACACCTACCACATTTGTACGAAATTAAACTTATGACACATCTATAGACAAAACAAATGAAATACGCGAAGCATGTTCCGCTCGCTCTGCCAAGGATTATCTGACTGCACCGACAGACAAGAACTAATAGACATCCATTACACATCACTAGTTGATTGATTTCGATGTCAAAACCCGAACAATGGTACACTGTTTCCTGTTACTCTATGACTTTCATTCATGATATGACGGTATTAGACTTGGATTAGATTGTATGGCTGGAATATACTGGAGTATCTGAAGATTGCGTAGATACTTAACGTGGCTTCTTTGACGTTATGTGCTTGGGTCCTGAATTAGGAATAACTGAAAGAAGGTTCAAACTTAAAATTTAGATAATCTTGTTAAAGAAATATTAGTAATAAAATATAAAACTCTATAAATAAAAAATCCAAGTGCGAGTCGGACTCGCGCACGAAGGATTTCGTACCATTTTCTATAAATAAAAACGTTTCTTGTACGAGCGTCTCAAATATTAATTTTATTTTAATTTTCCTTGTTTTTTGCCAAATTTTATGATTCTCAATCAGAAGATAGTTATTGTCTATTCGATTACGGTGAAGTCAAAGCTACTTATTGTTTAACAAAACAAACAGTGGTACCCAAAAGCAATGTAGTGATTCTAGAAGAGTACCTTTTTTTCATGAACCTCAGAAAGATTAACAATATAGTAAATAATAACTGTGAACCATACAATCAGAGTTATCAGCTTTTGTTCAAAACTTGGCCATTCAGAACGATATTTATATACATTTTCAGCCGAAGCTCTAAATATTTATTAAGTGCGCACATATAGAACTTATTACGTACACAGGAAGCATCAATAATAAAAGGTACTATGATCGATCGTCAACTATTTTTATAGTCGCAAACACGGAAGAGCAAAATGACATTAAATTACCAATATTACTATCAAAATAACTTGCGTGCAACAAATAAAATCGGTTTTACTGCCAGCGGTAAAGGGATATAAAACTCTGGCAGTAACAAAACGAAATTGGCCATCGAGAAGAAAGATTTCCAAAAAAAAAGAAAATTCGAATAAAACACTATCTCGATTGTAAGTAGGTACAATTACGTGTCATAAGTTTTATTCGTGAAAGTTTAAAAGTAAATCGAACATTCTATCGATAAATCTTGGCGACGCTCAGTGCGATTTCATTTTCGAATTTCAGGAGCGATTGCCTCCACTGTTAAAGTTTGCCTGAAAAATGTTCGCGGGCGATTGACTCGGTATAAACGGAAATAAAAACTTTTGTGTTAGATCAATGGCGCAGTATATTGCGCATGTAAACCAAACGCTTCCAGAAGATTCCAACTTAAATCGAACCCGCAAAAAACATACCCAACTCTCATACACGGAACTCTGTTTAATTAAATAAAATGATACGCTAGGATTGCTTCAAAAATAATGTAATTTGCTTTAGTAATAAGCACAAACATGAAATTCATGGCGCATGAATTTAATTCAGTTACGTTAGTGTAGCGAGGGCTGCGTTCCGTATTATCATTACTAAACAGCTTTTATTATTCCAGGATATTTGGCTTCGGGGGCCTCACATGCGCGCTAATAGAATAAAAAGTAAGCTTACAAAGTAAAAAGATACAGAGCGTCTCCCGCGACGGTTGTTCCTACGAATTTCAACTGAAAATTTTATACGTTCAATCTATTTGAAGCGCCTTTACGCCGTGTCTCGCGAACCCGCCCACTCTCAAAACCGTTTCTTTTTCAATTATTGCCCACTTGTGGAGTGAGAACCGACGAGAAAACAAAAATCTTAAAGCTAGAAATGATATTTTATGGACAAGTCGCTTTATCCGATGTTTACTGCACCTTCATTTGTAGAGTAAAGCGAGATTTGTGATGTTCAAAGAAAATTATTGACAGGACGTGCCCGGGGGGATAGCAGAGTGTCTCTCTACTCGTCGCCGAGAGGACGCCCTTAGCGAACACTTACAATTCAATTATTTTAATGCTATTCCATTATTCCACTTAATCGATACTTCAAAAATTGCTTTATTTTCTGTTTTAAACTTTTAATCATCACTTAATGAAGTACTAAACATGATATGAAATTTGTTTGCATAAAAAATCGGAAGCTTTAAAATAATTACCTATTGATATTTCAAAGCTCATAAAATTATACTGTCCGACGTTGTGATAGTCGTAATATTAAATAAATTAAATTCCAAAGTAGAAATAGGATTAAATTGATAAGGTAATCTGATTTATGTCTAAAACTACTTGTTTAATAGTGCAGCAAGATAAAATTTACCTATGTATTTAAGATAATAAGTAGTAGTTAAGTACCTTTTTTCGTTGCAAAACGTACCAATAAATTAAACCTAAAAATTTACATTTTAATCTTACACACTTTGAAATAATGTCGTAAAGGTTAAGCACCGAATAAAGTTAAAAAAACATGTTTAAATTAAAATTATCGCACTTCGACTTTACGGTTGCGTTTATAATTATGTAAATCCTGGCAAACTTTAAACGTAGCATACGATTATTTGTTATATTATGAGGCAGAATGCATTACTTGAATGAAGGCAGACTGAGCTTTTATGCAAAATTAAAAAAAAACAAGTTTACGGTGATTGTAGTAACTGTGTTTAATACTTTTTGTATTGCAAAAAAGTGATTTTGTTAGCAGCGATTTTATATAAACATCATATGAGTTATTTTCTGACCAATCGACAGATAATACTAAATTTTAATTTAAAGACATAAAAAATGAAGGAGAAAGATTATGTCTCCTTAAATACCATTTGACTTAAAATAAAACCATACATTCTAAGTAGACCAATTTATGAAAGTTCCTAAAATATATTGAAACTATTACATTTTATTTCACTTAGCAGTTAACTTAAGTCAAACTGTTAAATAAGTCTTAACAATTTACGAGTTAGGTTTAGACACGGTTTAGAATTTCAACCCAATTGTAAAAATAACTGTTAATTATAATGACGTAAAAGGTTGTGACTTTCTTTGCCGGGTAAAATCGTTGCGTGGTTAAAAAAGAAAGCACACAAACATAAAAAAAAAACGTATTAGTTACTTTGACTTAGAATTTAAAGATTTAGTTAATTAAACATCGTAGGTCTCATCGTAATATATTTAATATGATTGTTGGCCCTCAATATTTACATAGCGGCATTTCACCACGGATCACCCACCACCTCGACAGACTACCTTCATTCTGCATAATTGATGCCATTCGCGGCAATGGCACTTACTACATATTCATGATGTCCAATTTTTTCAATTTACACTGCCGTGTTTATTTCCCTCGTTATTTACAACGCAATCTGCGCGTGCGACTTTTTATGTGTCAATTGCTTTTTTAATTAATTAACTTTGTAATTATAAACTTATGTTGGTTGTTTTTCGGCTGCTTTTGCGTTGTGGTGATAAGTGCTAGACTAGCCTATCTTATTTAGTAAAGCAGCGGGTAGGCACATATTCCTTTAATTATAAGTTAGAAAAAGAGTTAACCTATTGATCTTAAAAAAATGGTAATCGCTGTAAAAGATACATGAAATTAATAGCATTTGTCTTTAAAGTACGCTTTTATTTAATCCTTTCTAAGCGTCGTTATTTACAGTTGAACTGTTGATATTTATACATAAAATCTAAAGGAGCAGGTGTGTAGTTTGTACAGAAATTCGGTTTGGATAGTTACGTTTTTATCACCGATGTTTACTGGTAGTTGCTTTGTGGTTATTACCGACACGTGCTACAAACGACACCGTTCCATATTGTACCTTCAATACCAAGATGCGAAACAAACGAATCAATAATACCATCCAAAAACAACGATACAGAAAAACGATCACTTAAATCCAACCGTCTTATAACATTTATAAATCTACCCACGAATTGGCCGTGACATGTAACCGCATAAAAAACTCGAAATGGACAAATAAAAAATCTGTATCGAAACTGATTCCCAGCGGCGGCGAAGCCTTCAAGGTAATGGGAGATTGTAAAAGGAGGCAATAAAAGCTTAGATAGTATTGTGTGTGAGTCGCAAGGGAGGGCTTGTATTGTGTTCTGTACCCACTGGACCCCCAAGAATCGGCTGACCACGGGCTCGGTCAAATTGTACAGAAATGAAATTATCAAGGTACGCTACCGATTTTCCGAACCAATGAATCAAGATCCAATTCCCTTTTGTAATAGAACAGCGTCGCGAAAAGCGCTCCCGAGTTACACTGCCTACTCAGTGGCGAGTCAACTGCGCGGCTATCAATCGGCATTTCATACATTTGCCGTTTGGATAGAAATAAGGATAAATTTGTAATGAGAAATAGAAAATCATTTTTTAAGATACTCATTGAAAAAAATGTTACATGTTACTTTGTCATGTAGTTTTATGATGTCATTACTAGCGATTACTTGTTATTGAGGTAAACCTCCTACAAACTTAATGTAACCTTTTTTAATGTGATTACGGGCTTAAATTTTAGTGATTCACGTTTAAAGACTACGCCAGCTGCTAAAGTAATTAGATTTTATTAGAACGTGCATAGTAATTTCGTATTCATTATTCCACAAAATAAAATGCAGAACGACTATGTTAAGCATTAACCATCCAAATCCCAAAACACAATAATCTGAGTTTCCATTTGATTTGGTATTTCATTCATTTTTCCTATGAGCGAAATGTCAACAGATATCACATTTTTGAGGGTATCTCGCAGCCGGCGCGTTTCGTAATCTACGTCAAATTGACTTTCCTCGCTCGCTGACGAGACCTCGACCATAACTATAAACTACATACAAAATCCTTTCCAGGTTTGATAAATTTCTCCGATATTTGAATACCTCATACTTGCCACGGGTAACGACAACCCGACCCCACAATATCACCTCTCTTTCAACTCCAGGTAAGCCTTTATTAATGAAAACCTTTCACTACACTCCCATAGACCACTTCAATAATGGCAACCGAAAAAAAGATTTAATAAAGAAAAGTTGTAGCGTCACCGAAAGCTAATATTATTCCAATTCGCCGGCGAAAAAAAAAACAATTTCCCTCCAAGTTATAAACCTGAAAAGATTTCCATTTCACAGAATCAGTAAGAAGTAATTTCTACAGTTTTGAGATAAATTTTACGTCGTTTCCTGCCGACGGAAAGTTTGCAAAAAAATTATCAGGCATCGACTTCAGGAGGCTTAAAACAATTTAAGATTAATGAATAATGTTATCTGATAATGATTGTGGGAAGTTTAATTAAAGTTATTTTTACCTCATTTTCAATTCCGAGAATAATTTAATATTATACGAAAAAATTTGGGGTCGTTTTTTCTGTTTATTCATTTAAGAAACGCTTCTATTGTTTGTTAATGTTTTATTGTTTATTATACTATTTTTAATTTCTATGTCACTTTTTGCTTTGTTTATAGAAGTGATATATTCTATACTTTACTCTTTTAAAAAATACAAATTTTGGCGGTCAATATTTACATCAAAATAATCGTTACACTCCCAAAAATAAAACACTCCTTGCCACTTTAAAAATCTAACCGAAACTCTTCACTGCACAAACTGTTCCGACGCGAAAAAATATGTAAAACCACCTCGATGTCGTGTTCTGTGTAATAACTGAACAATTATGATACATTTGACGAGTGCAAGTTCCGTATAAAAAAGCTGTTAACGACGGTAGGGTGCACTAATTACCTACAATTTGTTATAGCCCCTGTGATTGCCGGGAACGTCGACTTTAATCTATGCAATTAATTTCGTGTATATGATTAACGAAACTAAAATTTATGCCAATCATAAAAAAAATGAATAAACATGTATTTTTAGTGACGAATATATTTTTTTTTTCAATGTCTAGCATTAATAAAAATTCACATTAATTAACTACTACATTTAAGAATATGCAAAATTTTGATTATTTTTAACCGTTACTTTTCGACTTAGTCGTAAGTTTTTCTTAACTTATAAACAAAACATGTCTATTCCTTTCTATAAATTAATCCTATAAATATCGCATCAAAACTTTTGTTGACATCTTTTTGCCGCTTTATCTCCTCAGGTTATATGTTATGTTCATAAACGTTGGCTAAGAATGCGTGTGCGAAGTGTTAACTTACTCACGATGTCGACAGCGTGTCGTGCTCGCGATATTTTCGAGACCTTACTAATTAAAGAGAACGGTATTTTGAAAATTTTAATAAGTTGTTTATTAGGTGTTGAGGAATTCGGTGTTGAGTTTAATATGCTAGTGTCGGATTTTAAGCAATGTATAAGGTGATAAATGGTGAAGGTTGGAGGCATAATCAGTTATAATATTTTGTTGAGTAAATTAAAAAGGAAAAATTGATTTAGGAATATTTCGTTACTCAGTTCTGCATCTTTAGTTTGAAAATAAATTATTAATAAAGGAAACGTTTAAAAAATTACTCAAACGTTATGAAGGTTATTGATGTGTTTCTCATATTTGTGTTTTTAATTTTATGCCAACGGTCGTGGTGCTAATGCCTGACTTTCTTCATGTTGGAAGCAACCAGGCCAGTTGTCCAAAGAAATTTTGATGAAACGACAAGATCCTGGTCGAAGGGCTTTATGTAAAGTCCAAATGCGTTGGTACCACTACCCAGCATACTCCTATCACAAGGTCTTTGTAAGAAGGATAGGATTTGCAAGACCTTTATAGGGAGAACCTTTATGTAAGATTGTATGTTCCTGAAGATTATAATTGCAAACCCACTTTGACACATTTCTTTTCCGATTCAAAACATAAAATCGATCATCATTTGTTTTTCGCTTCTGGCAGGTCTCTATAACTTCCAAAACGCCCAGTTACCCGGAAACCGTCCGAACTAACTGCCGTGTTTGTCCACCACCGTCATATTATGGAGATATCATCGTGGCGAGGTGTTAATAGCGATGGCTATCATAACATGATTCACTTGCGCCACTGATTGTTTGTACACTGTGACGTGGGCGGTGACAGACACGCCCTGTGATGACAGCTTGTAATTTTAGTTAAGTGTCAACGTCAGTTAATGGTTATAGTAAATAGTTAGGGGTATTAGATGTTATAGTGGAATGATAATAGCTAAGGAGGAACAGTTGTGTTCATAAGCTATTTAAATGTGTGTTTCACTTAACTAGCAATTAGCAGGTTAACTTTTTGATTGTACTTTTAATAGTAATCCAAAAAATCCAACCGAACCAATTATACATATATCTTTTTTTCCAATAACTTAACTAATATCAAAAAAGCACTACGTTCCTATAAATAACTACTCGTAGTTCGTAGCCCACTCATTCCGCCTGAAACTCCGAATTAAAGAAACAACTATCTCATAAAACGTCAACATTCTCCCAAGAGATACAGCACTGAGAATCACGGCCCTCGAAACGAAAGCCCACAGACCGAGATTCACAATTACCGGATTGTGTAAACAAACTTGATTGCTTTAAAAAAACTCAAATAACTAAGGCTGAGTCTCAAGCAGGGTTCATTTGTATATCAAAGACGAAATTCAAATTACCTACGCTTACAATGAAGGTTCTGCAGCGCGATATTACGAGTTGATGTAAATTTTCGATTGGTACTTATGGATAAGCCTAGTTGGTGTTTGGAGGTACGGGGTATTTTGTGTGTTAAATTTAAGATAGAAAGAGGGTAAAGACTAGTTTGTTGGGACTTTTTGTCAATATATAGAAGAACACAAATGCTTAGCTTTTTAGAACTAGATGTCAAGAAGTAAAGCATAGGTATACTATTTAATATTTACATAACTTAGCGGATTTATATTTAACAAAACACATTTCTCCTGTCCCTTACGAACAATAAAAACGCACCTTGATAATAAAAAAAACCTTTTATTCAAAGAACATAACACCACTCGCAGAATCTTAACTTTTTCGTTGTTATTTAAAACTCCATTAATACGCTTTACAAGGCCCTAAAACTTTGCGAATTGGAATTTCTATTCAAACACAAATAACATTCTATACCAACCAAGCAGAAAGTTTGGGAAAAAAAACCTCGCCACTTTTATCTGTCCCTCCTGACCTACAATTTATTCGGAGCTTTTCATGCTCGACTTAAACGCCAAAGCATACAAGTTTACTCGCAAATCAAGTGCTTGTTGGTCGTTTAAGATTCGATTTGAAAAAGGAATGTGAGGAAGTTTTTTTATCTTTTTTGGGGAAAGTTTTTAAGTTCGTTTCAGACAGTGGCGGAATTACGTCACTTGTCATGGATAAACGGATGGATAACGATTTTTATTTTGACACATAGTGTAATGTCAGTTTGTCTGTGCCCGTAATCCGTACGTGTGTGTGTAATACGTGTGTGTGTCATTAATATACTATTAAAGTGAAATAAATATTGCTGATTATAGAAAAACGAAAATAAGAAATATATAAAACGCAAAGGCACACTTTCCATCTAATATTTACTTCTAGTTAGTCATAAATGTGGGGAACTTTATTTATAGTAATAAACGTAGGAATATTTTTTATTCAGAACGGCAGCAATAAAGTTTTGATTACAGGGTGGAACTTACCTAATTTAGGGGTGCAATGTATTGGATTAGTTCCAATAAAGTAAATTATGCATATTTGTTTGTGGTTATATCGTGTGTGTTAGTTTTCTCAATTTGTAACCGTATTTTATGATCCTTAAATATAAAATCAGAAAAAAGAATAATCATAATATATATCCCAACTTTTTGAAAATTTGATATTACCCAAAAGATATGTTTTCAGTGAACTGTTAGAAATTCGAATATAATCACGAGCCTGCTTCTGGTTATAATTTTAACTGCTGCTGTTTTTTTTAACTTGAATTATTTCGCTAATTAACTAAGAAAGGACAAAAGACTTCCTCCTGCTGGAGCAGATTACAGGTGAAAAAAATACCGAGAAGTTAAAGGTAACTAATAGTAAGTAAATTGAAAACGTAAATCTTAAATACCCCTAATGTAACATTATAAATTAGTCTTCCATAGACTATAAATCACAGAATGAACTCCCAACAATAAATGCCTACGAATCAATCGCCGTCAGTTCGGATCTGGTCGATTCAATTGTAAGATAACATTCAAAGCAGGACAATAGTAGTATTATGTGAGAAGCTTTACCTACTCGGATATACAAGTGAACTAGCTTGTGCCTATGAACCATCATAGACTAGAGACATAGTTGTAGCCTGTATATAGAGGATAGTTGTTTATAATTCCTTGGGTAGTGCCGACTAAGATTAAAAATAATATTCGAGTACATGGTAAATGGATAGAATTTAATTAAAAATCAAAAATACTACAGTCAGCTCAAAATAGCAATATGAATGAAGTTAGTTTTTTTATTTAAAAAGTAAGGTTAAAAACACACTTTAAAACTCCCTACACTATTAGAATACCGTTAAAGTACAAAACTCTTTTTTTTTTTTTTTTGTTTGTCCAGGAAAATGCCTACGCATACCCGTCCCCTCCAGGGAAAGGAGACGGGTTATGTCGGGCTTGCACCGACTAAAAACCTGGAGTTGTCCTTCTGGCCGTCGTATAATGGCGGGGCCGCGGGAATTACCTGTTGAGGCCCTCGCCGCGAACCCACCGACGGCTGGCCACCGAAGCAGCCCCCTCAAGTTTGGAGGCGCGCTGGAACAACCGCGGCGCGCCTACCCCCTCTTGTTCCCTTAATTAGCTGCTGACCTAGCCCTGTGTCGGCAGCCTGGGAACCACCCCAGGGTCTTCGGCCCTCTGCCGACCTGGGTCCGCACCGGCTGGAGTCGCCGACGCGCCACTGCGGGGACAGTGGCGCGCCGCCGAATCCGCCCTGGGCCAAGGAGAGGGGTTTCCCCACCACCCCTTCCTCAGCCCACCTCCAATCCAAATCGCGGGGGATCGGATGCCGCGGCCGCCACGCCGCACCACCCGACCCCCCACGATTACCCCCCTGGGCGCTCAACAGAACGTGGCCAAAGGCCTCGCTGGAGCCTCCCCTCCTGGGGTGCAGCTGACCGGGACGAGCTCGGCCAGAGCCTCCCCTCCGGGCGCATCAGCACGCTGGGCACCCGCCCAGCTGGAGCAGCCCCCCTCTCGTGGGCCGGTCTACCTCACGACCAGTCCCTTGTGGGACCGCTTAGCTTCCCCCAGTAGCTGGCTTGCTACGGGGTACTAAGCCCCCCCGCCGCGGCAAGGCGCGATCCCTTGGGGGGGAAAGTACAAAACTCTGGGGTTGGATACTTCGTCACTGAAGGCATATTTTTTGCCATTAACTAGTAAATAGGAACCCGACACTGACACGGTGAATGTTATCCGAATTTACACTGAATTGTTGTTCGAGGATTGATTCTGATCGCTCAAATATATCTTTGTATGGAGTAGGCCCGCAATTTGTTAATGGTGGCCGATCGCCGTATCCCGACTAGATTTCAGATTGAATTTGCAATACGATTTCTAGTTTACCTGCATTGATTAATATTGTACGTAACACAAACCGTATTTTAACAAATTCGAATTGGTAAACTAATTGGTTAATAAATTTTTAACGGCGTTCAATTGGTTGGACAAAACTGAACTTATTTCCGAGAACAATACGCTCGTTAGTTGTGTGCACCGTTCACTTGAAACTCTTCAAAAATGCCGACACAATTGCCTCCAGATTATGCAGAATACCGTTCTAGGTAGATAAGCCTCGAGACCTCATAGATAGGTGTAGTTGTGTAGGCTCCGAATTCTCTCCATTGTAATGCTAATATTTGCGAGCAGTAGCTACCGTCACTAAGACAAAGCGACTGTCGGCAGCCTGCTGCTGGTATCAAGCATCTCATCCACGTCTGTGCTTCCAAGCCTGTCTATTCACACAAACTGCCAGGCTTAGAAAGTCGGAACAAAAGAAAGCGGCCACTCAAAACCGATCACTCAAACAGAACACCGAAAATCGATTACGAAATCGCTCCAAACACAACATTTCATACACTTTGTAAGTTCATACCTTTGATGAAGAAAACTACGTTTACACATGTACCTAAAATCACATAGAATTTCAAATGGCTTCTTTTTTAGCTGTAAAGGCAACCCGTACATGGAGGGATGCATTGCCTTGAGATGCAAAGTGCGAGGCAGCGAAACCTTTTTATATTTGCGGTGTTCACATTTAGATTTACATAATATTGCTTCTTTAACATTCGTACTGCTTTGTAACGAAACTGAGTTTAAGTTGGTGGCTGTTTTATTTACTACTAGTGGCCGCCCGCGACTCCGTTCATGAGGAAGTCGGTTTCCGGTGGGAATGAGAAGTTTCCCCACCTTATGTGTTATTCTGATGTATATTCTATATTACTGTAAAGTTTCATCCAAATCCGTCCAGTAGTTTTTACGTGAAAGAGTAACATAAATCCATACATACTCACAAACTTTCACATTTATAATACTAGTGGCCGCCCGCGACTCCGTTCGCGTGGAAGTCGGTTTCCCGTGGGAATGAGAAGTTTTCCAGCGGTAAAAAGTACCATACATACTCACAAACATTCACATTTATAATATTTGTAGGAAGTAGGATAATCCTTATAGTATGATTCAGTATTTACGCGCGATGGCTAATTATTAGCGTATTTCATGTATAACTTTGGTGTTTCTATGCCGATTTCTATGATTATTTTTTATGAAATAGTTAATAATGTTAACTTTTTTAGTTAGGGATTACTGACAGTGTTATAAACGTAAGAGTAGACAAATATAATCAGAAAGCTTCGAACTGCTAAGCTATTGGAAGTTACATGTGTTATTGTGAGTCAACCATACAAGATAGAAATATGCTGTCGTGGGATATTTTTTATATAATTTTAAGGAGAACATTTCCTTCATACATGATTTCTATGTAGTTTTAACTATTAAGATTGCACACGCGACGTTAGCTTAAAAAATGGAGTCACTTCTTCTCTTTTGTTTCTATAACGGTTATACAGACAGACAGACAGACTGACAGAAATTTTACTGATTGCATTTATGGCATCAGTATCGATCCCTTATGACCATCTGATAGTTATTTTGGAAATATATTTAATGTACAGAATTGAACTCTCTACAGATTTATTTTAAGTATAGATTATTTTTCTGTTTCTATACTATACTTTAAAACTTTATAGATGATTTCTAATATGATACTGAATGTATTGCAAATCAAAACCATCGCTCAGTTTTAGTTGTTTTTTATTTACGCAATTTCGTTTTAATATTGAATTAAAATTTAAAAACCTTTTTCTCCACAACAAAAGAACTTCCAAAACTTGAAATTGTCCTATTTATTCTCAATCCAGTTTATTTTTCAGTGGCCTCATGTTTTTTCGTTTGATTTGCATAATATTGCTTTTTTTAACACGCCGTTTGAGGAAGAGCGAGAAGAAAAGGAAAATGCCTTTTTACTTTGAGAAGTGGATGGATCTAGTAAGAAAAGAAAAAGAGATAGTAGGGTCGTCAGTCGATATGTTTATAGAGTCAAATGCGATGGAAATACGCGGCGGAGACGGCATTTCAAACTCTTATTACTTTTTTTAAACTTGAGTACTTAGTGGTGCTCATCCTACTAATATTATAACAATTAACACCACGAGGTGGATAAAATGTAACAAAACAAAAAAATACAATTGCATATCGACCATCGATTTTTATTACATAACCATTTTTCATTATCGCTATTATTCTCCAACAGAACCCTAAAAAGTCATCGCAGAAATGTGTCGTACTTTCAAAATTACCCGCCGTCACCTCCTGCGATATATCCGAGACACGGGCAGGTGTTCTTTTCCCGACAGCGTGTCATCTGGAGATGACGCTACATTCAGAGCCCGAGTTTATTTATTCGAAACTGCCCGAATGACCACGGTCCACTCAAAACCTGTCACTGTATTCTGCCAGACCCTTTATTTCAGTTGACAAGAATATTCCAAGCCGTGCCCTCCCGATATTACAATCCAATAGTTTTTATTCGTGATACAATTTTCCATCTGTCCAACCGACTCCGCAGTGCGTACTAACAGAATAGAATTTTCAAACTGTTTTGATTGATAAAGGTAGACAGTTTTTCGCTTTCTTTGTTTGCGAAATTAGATTTCGTAGCGTAAACTAAAGGTACCCTTGATTAATGGTGATTCGGGGCAGATTAAGGAAAATCGCGGCAAAAATCGCGATTTTACGTGAAACAATTTTTTCAACGTCGATTTCTGATACAAGTGTGTTTAGATACCGATATAAGAACGTGATATTCTATTTGCTGGAGCAACGCTCGTGCTCTGTTAATATTTGATGTGTTCTCGACTTTTCTCGAATTTAACGCGCCGATTAAACAACGAGGCGTAGGATTTGTATGAATATTTAAAATGCTATATTGGTTGTAGTTTTGTAAAGATACAAGCGCCATTGTTCATGCTCTCGTCGGTTTAATATATAACAGTTATTCAGCAGTTAAGTTACCAAACTACATTTCAGACTGAGTTGTGATTGTACGATCTTACTAAATTCTAGACCAGATTTAATAAGACATCTAAAGTTTATAACTCTGTATAGGTATTAGAATAGGTATGCTAAAATACGATTCCCACTTCGAATATTTATAAACCGGATTCCGTTATAATTCAAACCATAAAAATGAAATTAAATACATAGTTGCATTCTGTCAGGTTGTGCCAACATTATACAGAAGGATTACGTTTACGACCGTTTGCTCTGTGTAGATAATATTGGCAAAATTTTATGAAAGCAATAAAAGGAATTTCGTTCTAACCATTTGTTTGCTTCCGTAATTGTGCATTGGATTATTAATATTTATAACCTGCAATTGAAAACATCGGAAGTTCCAAAGTTGTTCGTACAAACAACCACTCACTTTAATTTAAACGTGATTTAATTTATGGAATAAATCCGAGTAAGAATAAGAGGTTCCTAAAGTTTACATTCACACAATCTTAAAGTGGGTTAATGAGATTCCCTCAAGAAAAACATCTCGTTAAAGCATACATTATTCAGGATTTCAGCAACTTATTACAGTTTCACGCGTTCCTACGTACGTAGCGGGTTGATCCGTACATCACTAGCTCGAGACAAACTATTCTTAAAGTATTTGCCGAAATTTCGATGTCAGTTAGTTATTAAAATTTATCACTCAACTTTTATCCTAAATTCATTGTAGCAGGTAATATTTCACAGGTTATTAATTGTGCCGGGAGTGCTGTGTAACTCTTATTAGATTATGTCAGGTAGCAAATTGAAAAATTCTTAGGGTGTGTTCCGTCGCGAGGAGTGTTTTGGCAAAATTATTTTCCTTCATTAAGTCGGCAGAGGGCGCTTGTGACGCGATTTCCTGTCAGCGAATTCTTTGTGTTAGTAGAGTATCTCGACTTATTATCTTATAAGTGGCTTACCGGAGTGTCCATGTGCATTTTTTTGTCAACACAGTAATTTTATATTGAGCATTTGACTGTTCCTTTTTGTTTAAATTGTTAATAAATATTGTCTATAATAAATAATTACATTATTAAATCAATCGCGAAATAAATAAAAACGATCGCTCATAAAAACGACGCTCATGGTAAAAAAATATTTTTTATTTAGGTGTACCTACTTTTTGAGAAGAAAGAATATAGAATGTTCGTCTATTTCATTAAAACGAAAATAAATAAAAATAATCATTAAAATTCAAAACAAATAGCACGGCCATAATTTTCGAATCAGAACAAATAGTTAATCTCGTCCACTTTGGTTTGGACACATACGCAACGAGAGGTCAAACAAGCGATGTTGATTCAGTAATGGAGTGTCCTTCGAGCGAGTGCGTGTCTCTTGCTACCAATCCATTAATTAAAACTTATTTGATATCTCTACGCAAACATCTACGTACATATCCAAGTGGCCCTCAGCGACCACTGATTACAGGACAAACCGACAAACAAAAACATCTAACGAATTTTTTGAATGATCGTACCCTCGCTTTCGAATCCTTGCTTTTATTTACGTAATGCCCACTTACCAAGTTTTCAACAAAGCTACGTACCTTTCAATTTCGATCTCCAATAGAATGCACACTAAAGCGTCCACAAAGATGGGGAATCTCTCAAAAGGATAGCGTTTAGTGCGAGACAAAGACTGATTTAGATCCCGTATGTTGAGTCCTCACTCGAGCCATTATTTATTTTTCGGGAAGTTTTCGACAGTTCCGCTACAAGCGGCTTACGTGAATCCACCTCCGCTTCGGGGAACATTGGTAAAATTCTGCTTTCTTATTAACTTCGATTTTTAAACGTGTGTCTATAATGTATCGTAAATTTTCGTTTGTTCTATCGGGTTGAAACAAATTACTATAGGATTGAAACAAGACGATATAGAGTTGAAACAAAGTACTATAACTAAACAAACAAACATGATATAAAAAGTCTATAGATTTTAAAGTGACGTTCCTACGATTTAAGCTTGAGTTGTAAGTCATAATCTTTTATACGATCTGCAAAGTACGTGCTCCCGTTGTCATTGGCGTATAATTCCCATGCTCAAGTCTTTATACCCCATTCGAAGTAGTATAAAGTATTCGTTGCTTCTTCATTCTAAGACGTGGCAATGTAGACAAGGAATGTAATCAGTTGTTGAACTAATACTGTGCTGTAAAGGCCCCTTGTGTATTGTAATGGTTCGCAGAAGACTTTTATTGCGGAAGAAAAAATATGATGATAATATCGTGTAACAAGGAATTATGGAGTATCAATCAGACGCACATGCAGGGGCGATTTGCTTGTCAAGAGTTAGCTTTGTGATGCTCTTCCTGACAGTTCATGACTATTCATGACTCCTGCAAACATTTTTTTTACAGGCGTCGTACTGTGATCCTTTCCTTTTTACTTGCCAAAAGGTGCAAGTTAATATATTCTAAAACAAAAACCTTTCGATGTTATATTTTTTTTATTACATTTCACTCAAAACTACTAGACAATAGATCTTGAATCGCACAAAACAATGAAATCGGCATTTTATAAAGTTTCATTCGAATATTCTCAACAAAAGACCTTCCCAAAATATTTTGATTAACTCCAAGCCTTATGATAATGAAATAGGAATTATGCTTCCAAATCGGTTTTTAATGCTAAAACAGTGGTACATTTTGGTGTATGTTAAACACCTCAAGAAGAAATGCAAAAATATGCGCCGCTAACCAAAATATGATACCGTGGACTATCCGCCCAAGTTCACGCAACATCGCCTTCATTCTACAATGAACTTTATCCCTCAGCTATTAAGGTTGAAGTTTTGACAACAGTGGTGGTTGGAATAGTATGATTAATGCATTTTAAGAAACGTTTTAGTTGCGATAGAAGACTTTGACTTGCGAAGCGTGACGGAGTAGTGGTTGGTCCTTCGTACCTACTTCCCGTTGGTTTATTCCATAGAAGATGGTAGAGCTTTGAACAAACTTTTGAAAGGAAAATTTTGTGCGAAAACCTTGTTACATTTATGAACGTAGAGCGGTCTCTTTTTTGTATCATATTTAACTGAATATTGTTTTGATTATATTCTATAGATATTTACTAAAAGTAACATCAGCGTCTCAAAAGAAAATAAGTAAATGGATGAACAAAACCTTATATATTATTTCAACGAAAAATGTACACAATAAACTTTAGATTACCTGCAGTTCATAATTTAAAAACTTAAATAAAACTGTCCCATAAAACCAATGCTGATACAATATTTTATGTAGCTCAAAACTTTAAAATTAATAAATTAAACAATTGCGAAACAAGTCTCGTTCCATAGGAACCGTACCGCGAGATTGCTTCTTAAAACTTGAAACTAGTGAATTCTTCGGCAACCAGAATGTAGGGAAACTTCACTAATACAACCTTCGGAGCCCACAAAAGACACAGAATCGGGTTAACACAAACAAACTTCACGCGACACTCTGACCAATGAAAAAGCGCATTCGAGGACTCAAACGGCCCGTGAGAGGTTATATACTTAACCGTTTCAATTTTCTCACGAACTAGCCATAGCAGATGCTGGTATAGCTCATAAATATGATTTGAAAATCGTTTTATGTATAAGTCATAAACTTTTATCTTCCATCGTCTTGGATGTGAGTGTTTCAGTTAGTTTTACCAACAAAAGCAGACGTTTTAACGTCAGTCTGTCTGGGGCGATATCTCCGGAACGGGTATCGGGCAGTGTAAATTTCATTCGCGCTAAATGGGCGGCTTACACGCCACGGTTTGGTCAAATAATGCAGCTAATGTCCTAGTATCAGTAAATGGGAAATGGAATAACTGCAAAGTAGATAATAAACGTTATATATGGAACTTCAGTTGTTGGTAAAAAAAATGGTACAAGAATTAAGTATATGATAATTGATCATGTTTAATACTTGTAATTCTCTATGCTTGGACAAGTTGAGAATGAGTTTTTGAAAGAAAAAAACTTTGTCGCTATTGTTAAATATATAAATCATTTTATTCAAACTAAGCAATATACCTACGAGTGATAATGAATAACAAATATAAAGTAATAAAATTTTATGCTGGTAATTAAATATTACAAATCCAACGCGACATTTATTTTCATCATACGTCATGTGTTAAATTTAAACAGTGCATTTCGAAAATTGTTTGTCACTGGTCGGGCTTCATAAAATAATTAAGTAGCGCAACATAAATATTAAATAGAACAATCCATTTCATGGTATTTCAATTAATTAGCATTTACTGTTTGTAAATATTTTGTGATTTGTGCAGAATTATTAACGACCTTTTTTGCACTTATATTTATTTAGTTTTTGTATAATTTACTGAGCACTTTTTGCACTTGGCCCTATTTTTCGGGAAAAAAAAAATGCCGCGATAGTTTTTCGTCTCAATTACTGGCATATTAAAAGAAAAGGACGGGTATATCACACACGTTCTGCTTTTAACTTGAACATTGAAGCATTGTTTACATCAAACTAATTATCAAATGCAGATGACAACCGAACGCAACACGTTTACAAATACACAACATAATCAATAATGCGGAATATGGTGTGGCTTATGTAATTATTAACTAAACATACATCCGCCTCTATCATGGTAGCCTGGTACTTATACGGCAAACAATGTCCAAAGCAGACTGTAAACAAATAATAATATGCAATGAATTATTGAGCGTGTTACACTTAGCTATTGCACGTTGCGTAATTTGTGTCTATATTCATTGCGGTTACTGATCTGTGGACCTTTAATTAGTTATGTAGATGAAAAATGTAGGTCAATTTGTTGGGGATTTTAAAAAAGGTATTTATTTTTATTTTTAGTTCAGTTCAACAGTATTGTCTACAAAGGGACAAAAAGAGTAAGGTGATAGATAATTACAGCGTAAAAGGTTCATTACTTTATCTGCTAAGTAACTATACCCAACACTTTTGAAAATGGTTCAACTAAAACGTATTTGATTTCACTTACATAAGCAGCTCAATAGAAAAATAGTCAAAATAATATTCTTCCCAGTTCTTATCAAACGATGACATACGTTCCCAGCCGAACTGTGTTTATCTTATTTTGACAACAGCTTATGCCAACTGCAATTCACGTGTATACAAACTGACAAGACATACACAAAATCCGGAGCACGGTTTATCATTTGGCCCAGCGCTGCAACTCGTCTCGTAGATGTTATTGCACAAACAGAGCCTCCAAACTAGTACCTATGTAACATGAATTCGCAAGTACCAAGGTACCAGGCTTTCATAAACGTATGGGTGTGTTCTGTCGATAAACCAATGTGTGTAGATATTGTTCACTTGGAAGTTGTGTTCGTGGGTTAATTAAAGCGGCAGATGTGTGTGTAAGTTTGTATGACAAAAGATGAGGAAGCTATGTTCTTATATGCTGCTGTTTTCCTGGTAGATATGATAATGAAATAGCAAATGTACAGTATGCTTATTACGTTATGTTTGTGCGTTTCTGTTTTAATCAATGTACATAATTATAATAATATTGTATTTAACCTTTTTTTAAGTTTTTAAAATAAAACCTTATTTTTATAGGCTTTTAACTTTTTTCGCAAAATGTCATTCCACGACCATTAAATAGCGATTTATTTAATCAAATTTTGTTTACTGATTGATGCGTTAAATCTTTTCAAACAGATGATGATGATTCGATTACTAAATAAAATTATTCACAGTCAAAACCAATAATATTTAAAATTCTAGTACAAAACCTTTTCAAACCTATTGCACAAGTCACTTCCCTTTTTCATCGGCTAAAGGTGGTCCGTCCACTGATCCCCTATAATTAAAGCCAGCATTGTCGTTATTTACGTCGCTCTACAAAATGCACTGGAGCGATACCTAGCAAGGATTACTACGTCTAAATTCAAGCTTAAATTTTTAATCGCCGATTAAGGGAAGCTTCGAGAAAAATCCTCCAGGAAATGTGATATAGATTATTGAGTTTCCACTTTAAACTTCGGCTAAGTTGATTAGAAAATTGGAAGTCAAACTTAATGAAACATGGGATTCGTTTAAAGCCAATTCTTTGATTGTTAAGTTTGAAGGCGAGTGGTTTTGTGTTGTTGCTTTTTCGTTTTTCATCTTCTTTTATTTCGATGTAGAATAGTTTAACTATTATCTATCGCCATTTTTATTACAATTCATAAAGTATGTGTAGATGTTTTTTTCCTGGAAAAAATATAAGCAAATATAAATCAATCTTGTACGCGAAAATAATAAGGCGTCAGGTTTTTATCTTACTCCTTTAAATGTATCTGTGTCACTAAGACTAGTTTATATATTTACAAACCATTATAGAATCAGACTTTCGACTACCAACAATACTATCACACCTTAAAACCCCTTACACCGAAAGAAAACTACCCCGAACCACCAAAAACCGTGCTTTATTTTTCCGTACGTCGAGCAGGATTCTAATCAATTTAATTTATCTCGGCTCCCGGGAGGCACCATTCACTTCATTTAATGCACGTATTTTGCGGCATGGGATGATTGTTTTGAACCGTTCGCCTGTACGGTCCGTTAGATTAATTATAGGATTACTTAATTCTGTTACAGACTCATATTTGTGACGTCAGCTGAGGTATGCGGTGTTTTTTGTTTTGTTTTATCAGTCGGGTTTGAGTTGTATGATTTTTGTGGTTTGATAAAACACAGAGTTTAAAAAACTTGGTGGGACATTTAAATGGGTTAAAATAAATATAATATTTAAAGACGCTTTTTTTGTCAGTTAATCTAAAGTAAAATATACCGAGTTGTTTTAAACAATTTAAATTTGGCCGATAGCTTTAAAATACTCATGAACTGAGTGAAAGAATAGTAAACACGTAGTTACTTAATTTAGTGACTTACATAGATAGTAAGCTAAAAATCAAATATCACTCGCACCAAATAACATTCGTTTAATATCCTATTTAACCTCTTATTTGACCACGTCACTCACAGAAGCGTCCCTTTATTGTCCAGATTAAATAAGAAAGAAGGAATCAATAGAAAACGTAATTAGTTAGTTACGATTGAAGCATTTGTCTCTGTGTAATAGGGGCGACGTTATTGCATCGCTATAAATGTGAACCGAACATTTCGGAGGCGATATTAATTCCTAGTATTGCTATTGGGTTTATACATACTTAAAGGGGGTTTTAGGATTTGGTTTTAGATTGCAGACTTTATTTGTATGGAATTAAGGGAAAATCGTATCAAAAAACCTATCACTAATTTGGTATTTTTTAATTATGTACCGATATATTTGTCAAGGTGAGGAAAAATACCGTGGAAATCCCCCATTCAGCAAGCGTGGTGGATTATGGCTCGGTCCCATTCGCTATACGAGAAATAAGATTGCGCCCTACTATCGGGACATCATTCATAAGTTTCAAAATATCAAATCACTACAAATTGAGCTGCAAGTTCCTCCAAAGCCTATGTTTCTCCCAAAAAAAAGGCTTCAATACTTCCTATTAATTTCCCTTCCGTATCGTAAACAATACAGATTGGATTATCGAAACGTTACAATAGTTGCGGGAGAGCCTTACTTCTTTTATTAGGGTGTAGCTATATATATGTAGCGGTGATTAACGCTCTAACTAATAAGTAGGGTGATATTGGGTAAGGGCGATAACATTTGATTGTAAGGATGACCCACAATTAAACTGGTTTATTTCGGAGTCGAGTGCGTAATTTTTACGACTACGATTTGCTACGGTGTAGCTCGTAGCATATTAATGTAGTTGACGTGCTACGGGGTCATTGACTTGCTTGGATAAGTTAGAGGTAGGGTGTTTGTCAAGAAGCCTGTAAAAGAATCAGGGTAAGACACCACACCTACCTGAGTTACCGTATGTCTAAAACTGCTTTAAGCGCTGCTGTCAGGATATACATATGTACATGCGGCAAAAACGCAGAGTGAACTTTGCACTGCGGCAATTTTAATATTAAAGAAACCTCGATTTAAAGCATGATGTCAAATATATTGATACCATACAAATTATGACAAAATCTTTCGATTTTAACGTACTTTTAACGGACAAATACACTCTCTAGCATATCGAACCCTACGAATAATGTTACCTAAACTTCATAGTAAAGAAATAATATATTTCCAATGTTAATCCACATTAATAACAACTCAATATGCTACTCATGACAAAGCTTTAGTTCTTCAATTGGCTCTTACTCTTCCCATCCAAAAAACCTTCCTGAACCACTCACTTAAAAACCCAAAACCCCCTGTGACGTCAGCGATCCAGTTGTAACTGGATAACCTGTTCGGCGCAGTATCAAAATCTCGTCATCCATAAATTAAAGGAGCGTGGTCACTTTGGTGCCGTTCAGCCGTTTAAGCCCCATTGTGCATAACCAGGAGTACAGGAAACCGCAGCAGTGCGAGCCGGGCTGGGGCTGGTGTATCGCTTAATGGCGTCTAATTTATTGTGTTGACGGTGGACTTCTATTGTTTAAGGAAAATATTAATACAATTATGTTTTTTTTTGGTTTTTCAGCCAGCGTTTGAAAGACTGTTGGTATTTTACATAATTTTCAAAAGAGGTTGTGATGTATGTGCGCAAAATGCTAGTTGAAGCCTCTATAGTCAATTTGATCATAATTTCAGTATCGTAAAAATTTGACTTACTTTTGGTTCTGTCTTGTATTTACAAATAAAATCGTTACTTATAAATTTCTTTAAATGAACCAAAATTTATTTTCCATAGATATCACGTCATAGGCTTTTAAACTATTCAAATAATAAAGGAAAACATGGATATCTCCAACATGATGTAAAAAAATTACACAACAAAAATAAATAAACAGAATCCTAAAAACTTATTTCGCGAAAAGCCCGAACAGGAAACAACGTACACACTTACGTCCATTCATAGGCTTATTACCAAATTACGTACAAAAGAGTTGAGTTGTTTCTTCCTCGCAAAGAAAATAAGGCATCGTCCCCTTAAACATAAGTAGGACGTAACTCCATTGGGTAAAGGGTCTTTCCACTCGCAGTAAGAATCCAGGCGCCAGTCGATCATGATCTCCCTCGCCCCCCGTATCGGTGGAAGGATTGGAGTGGAAGCTGAACTGTCTTAGGTTGCAGCGTGTCTATCAATGCTGGTCGGGTTTCTTCGTTCTCGGTTTGATGCGCGGTGTGAACAGAGGCGCTCATTATTTTCAATTTCCATACGCGAGCGCCCTTCCCCGTGTTTTCGTGCCGGCAGAGAAGCGAGTGTATTAAGCCATGAATCTTATAAAGACCTGGCTGATTTAATACGGGGACAATTGTTTCTGGAGTCATTTGAGAAAGTCACTTTTGGAGATAAGAGGTTTTTATAATTGGAATATTTGTTTTTCTATCATATTAAGTGTGTATTTAGAAGTTACCTTGTGGATACTGTTGAAGCTTTCTTTAAAAAAACCTGATATCAATATTTTATAAGTCTTCTTCTTCTTCTTCTTATTTTATAAGTTAATCCTGTTTAGTTGTTTTTCAAATCGCCCTAAAGGGTTTTTTACGTTACAATAAAATCAGCAATAAAATTTCCTTTGATCCGACCGCAAAACACCAAAATTCGTGCAAAATCAAACATATTATAATAACACTCCGAAAAAAGCCTGCCCTTACAAAACGTTGGGACTTCAAAAAAAAGCTTATCCACTTTTTCACTCACTTAAAATTTATAGAGGAGGTGTTATTGTAACTGGTTCTGGCAACACTGAAGGTGGGCGTCCGTACAATGAAAGAAAATTATATTTCCATTTTTACATTTTCAATTTGGTATTAATTCGAGTACGGCGCGGGTCGGGAAGGCGGTACATGTAAAATATGGATCGGCTAACTGAAATTAAAATGCTCCTATAAATTGTGATTTTTGCAAGTCCTAAAGTGGAGAAGGCTCCTTAATATTTATGGCGGCCTGGTACGTGGCCAGTTCTAGCCTGAATAGCCAGTATTATTCAATTTGCTTGTTTGATATATTAAATGGGAGAATGAATAAGGTGTTAAGGGATTATGAAGAATATGTTATTGTCGTAATTTTGCTTTATTAAACCAATGTTTTTTTGTTCTTTCTAAAATCCTACTAATATTATTAATGTGAAAGTTTGTAAGTATGTATGTATGGATGAGTTTGTTACTCTTTCACGTAAAAACTGCTGAATGGATTTTAATGAAATTTTACAATAATATAGCTTATACATCAGTATAACACATAGGCTACAATTTATTAAGATAATATTTGAACTTTCTTAAATATCAAGTAAATAGGAAAAAATAGTTAAAAATCTACCATCTGCGATCTATTCTAGCGTGCGCTATCAAATTCGCTGGAGTTACAGAAATGTAACTTATAATGGAAATGTTTACCTTAAACTAGCTTTCCACCCTGCGGTTTCACCGCAACTAAATGGCTTTTCCCGTGGGAATGAGGCTTTTTCCCACGGTAACAAGTATCCTATTTTCTTCCCTGGGTATCGAACTATCTCTATTCTAAAATTATACACAATCAGTTTAGCCGTTTTATCGTGAAAGTGGAACATACAGACAGACATACACATTTTTATATTTATATCAAGTGAGGATAGTCCTACAAAAAAGCCTGCCACAGCATATATCTATATCTTAAGTAAAAGCCATTATAGCCAAAACTGCAGAAGCTACCTATAGGTCTGTGATTAGGGCGCTGCAGTGCTTGGTTTTGGTTACCGTATTTCTTATGTTTAAAATATTGTTACGGTGGCCACTAGTTTTAAATTATATAAGTTTTAACCTTTAAGAAAAAAAAAACTCCTGACAAAAAAACCTGGTCTACCCATCACCTGCGCCCTGTAACAATCTCCCGGCACTTTATCGCCTGCGCACAATTTGCTGGTCTTTTCCAAACAAACTAGGTTTGAGCAAAATAAATAGTGTGCCCATTAGTGAGGCAGCTCCGCTCCGCTCCTCTGCTCCGCAATCAGGCGGAGCTGTCTGTCCTCCCTCCATTCTGTACATACAGAAAACGCCCCTAATTTCGCACTTTAAAGGTAATAAAAGAAAGGATTCCGAAGAATTCGAAGAAATTTTCGGTTTTCAAAACAGTGTTTGGTTACACTGAGGATTTAAATGAAAACGGTTGTTTTTTTAAGAATTATTAAAGGAAAGATAATAAAGGTTAATTTTTAAACAATTTCAGTAGATAGATTACAATTAACTTAACTTTAAGTCGTTAATCAATATTAAAAAATACTATCCGCAATAAGTTGCGGATATCCGCAACAAATAACAAAATGAAGAAGGGAATTATTGGGCGTGTAATCGAAGTGATATAATCCTACTATCCTACTAATATTATAAATGTGAAAGTTTGTGAGGATTTGAGGATGTATGGATGTTTGTTACGGATGTTTCACGTAAAAACTACTGGACGGATTTGGATGAAACTTTAACATAAGTTATACATCAGAATAACACATAGGGTACTTTTTACCGCAGGAAAACATCTCATTCCCACGGGAAACCGACTTCCACTCGAACGGATTCGCGGGCGGCCACTAGTATGGAATAATCCCTTTCTATTTATTACTTAAACTTTATTCTAGTATCTTAAAAGGGCATATCGGGAATCCTAATTATCAATGCATCATTTCCTAGATATTAAAACTACACGCTAAATAGAATTTTGTGAAAAAATGTTTTTTGTTTAACATTGATGTATTATTGTTACAGGGGCTTTGGATTTATCACATTCAGCGACCCAGCTAGCGTAGACAAAGTATTAGAACAAGGAACACATGAATTAGACGGCAAAAAGGTAAGAATTCCATCAAAATGATACTTATGTATCGATAGATCATCAACTTATATTCCTACTAAAATGAATATTATCATACTTATCACAGATTAAAACTACGTAAGCTCATTGAAGAGAAATTATTTTACTTAAATGAAACGTTTATTCCATTCATTTTATTTTGATCTAACATTTAAGAAAAACCTTTAGAGCCTTCGGTAAGACAGAAGCGTTTAATTTTTTTCTAATCAAGATTTAAATTGAGGAAAAGTGCGAGATTTAGAAGATATTTAGCCGTGGATAATCGACTTAAATTATTTTGTTCATTTCATTTCTGAAATTTCCTCGGGGTAGCTTTTTATAAACCATTAAAGTATTACAATATTAATGTTTCCTTTTTCACGTTTCACACGTATTTTTATATTTTATCCTTAATCATATTACGTTCTTTATTTATTTCGCCTTGCTTTTATAATCTGGTTTAATTCATTTCGCATTTTGGTTTTGTTTTGTATTTGAAAAATCAGTCGTACAAAATTACATTTTATTTATCACTTTGATAAGTAAAGAGCAAGTCTCTCGAATATTTTATGACGTGAGCAAAAAAACTCGATAAAACACAGTCCTTTGCCAAATCTGGCAAACAAAATACCATAAAAGGCTTTTATTTAAGCATTTATGTAGATAATAATCATCGACGTAGTTATTTTGCTGGATAAATATCATCCTCTATATGTATGTTGTTTGTTTTGATAAATAAGAAGAGTTTTATTCTGGACAAAATTTATTGAGTACGATTGTCTTTTATTTATTTTCTGCGTTTATACTTGTGCACACGTTTTTATGGTATTTAGTATTTTAATTTGTAAAATAGTGTGATTTATCCTAAGTAATTTAAAGTTGCTATGATTTTTAATACTCATCGGAGTTTGAGTCAATAACAAAAGAAATCTCTTGTCAGAGCTATTAAATACCGATTTAGCAAATATTCCTATTGCCCTAAACTAAATGTTTCTTACAATAGAAAACACTTTCATAATCCAAGCACTTGCATAAAAATAAAAGAGTATATTAGCAAAATAATTCCGAAATAAAAACATCCCATCCGCATTCAGTTATTACCCGCCAACACACCGATATAAAGAGACGCAAAAAAGTCAATTACTATCGTTCACCGCGAAATAATCTAGATAAATTACAGCCACCATCATTGTTTACTTTGATTAAATTGTACTCGACTGGCGTAAGATTAGCCGAAGCCTCGGAAATCGAGCGAAAAGAGAGCGAACATTTTCTGTAAAATTTACATAAAACGGAACGAAGTTGCACTGTTTACGTAATAAGCACCCGCCTATATCGATTGCCGATTAAGATGCTGCTCGGTTTATTAATGACGTAATTAAGCTTTTTAACCACATTTTTTAAACGGATTAAGTTTGTTAAATACAGAAATATTTTTACAAAGAGAACGTGAAAAGCTTTTGTCAATGAGCACGAATTTAACCTATGATAATTTCATACAAAAGTTATATTATTTTATGCGAATGCCCGAAGGCTTAAATTAACACCATCTGTTTCGTATACCCGCCGATGGTGTGGCTGCCAAAATAACGTTTAACCGAAATATGATCGTAATAAACTAAAATATTAAAAAACATTGTTCAAAAAGTAAAAAAATACAGGTTTATTATTCCAGGATTTACCCTTCCCTTGTTCCTAAGCGGAAAGTTAATCGCATGACTTTACGTCGTAACTCTATTTGTGCGTTTTTGGGGGTACACGAGGACAAGGTAATTCCCAAACGATCGACGATTCCTATTCTATCATTCTTTAACTTGAAATCCGATTTGCGATTCGATCGAGTGGAAAAACTCGATGTTGATTTTTGGGTTTGTTGTGAATCGAATGCGTACGTTTCAGGTTCGACTGGAAATAATAGGTTCTTGGTCATCAATATTTATAGAGATATTTATGATTGAAAGCCTCAAAATTGCGCACATGTGCCGCTTATATTTGTAGAGAGAGTCACGCTATGTTCTCTTCTTATTATACATAATTTCCATACAATTTCCACATAAAATAAACCTTACGCTCTTACAAATAAAGTTATAAAGTAAACAACTTAATTTAAATACTATTCGAGAACAGAATAAATGTAAAACAAATAAAGTGCTATTATTTATCATAAACTTTCTTCGACTCAATCCTTCAGAGTTTTTAATCCAAATAAAACAGTATAATAGTATGGTAACATCGATTTACCAAGTTTTATTCTTCGTAAGTAAACTTTTCCAATTTATATTTTATTAAAACATATCGAAACTTATTTACTTGTTCATCCAAGTTCCAAGGTCCATCGATTGAAATCGTATTGAAGTTGGTATTGTGTTGTATACCATTATTTATTAAAAACTGTTCAGTCTAAGAATAGGTGGAAGAGTTTCAATTACATTTTGCTTCGCAGTATCTTGTTGTGGAATTATTTAAAAGTTTTGAAAGCAGCTCCACTGGTTTTGTTCTTTATATTCTAATGGTAAATTTTTGAAAATGTTTCAATATTATTTACACCTAAAACACGTTTTATTCGTTTTTACCTTAAATAACCGACACAAATTCTCCTTTATTAGTATGTTAGACATGCTGATGTTGGCTTATCACAAAATTCCAAGCGCTAAAAGCATGTTTTAAAAATCGGGTTTTAAAATTTGCAAATAGCGATCAAACTAGCGGGCCATCTGCGAACATAATACCCGTCGAAAGACAGTTTTTCTACCTCTAAATACGTCACAAAATATTTTCTCGCATCTCCGTTAAATGGCATTTATGTCCTGCATTATAAATCACGTCCATTTTTAAAATATTGCCTCGGAATATTTCGTGAAATTATTTTTTTACATCCGCCGGAAACGGTGGCTGATTCCTGTGGCTGCGTATCAGAACATTTAAAATTCAACGCCAATTTTAGGGAATGATTTAATTTTTTGTTATTAACTTAATATACACCTTTATACTTAGCATTCTGATTATTTTTACCTAAATCTTTTGTTTGATCTACATGATGCAGGAAAAAAAAACAAAAATAAATTACTTTTGTTTTGTTACCTGCAAAAAGTTTTCATGACGACTGAAAAAGCGAATACAAAAACGGATGATGCGGCAAAATGTAGATACTGCAATATGGCGAACTACAAAATACGTAGCCCATTCAAGTGTAAAAATCGCTAATTGAATTCCAACGCAACGTCGAATCACGTCCTTACTCCACTTAATTCGTGATCATAAATTCACATTTCCCAACACGTTTTGGACTTTGGCTGAATTCGAAAATACGCAACTACAAATATCTAGCGTACTTTCTTTGCTACCAAAAATATTGCAAAAATATACATTTTTCATTTCTAAAAAAATACACGCATACCTATGCTCAACAACTTTCCGTTCTATTCATATCCTACATTTGTTTTCCTCCTAATAATATCTCGAAAATGATATTATTTACAACTTTGGTCAGTTGCGGACGGAATAGGTTGTACAAATACCTAGTCGCCGATGTCCATGGATATAAAATGTTTCCCGATGCAATAGTTAGAGTAGCCATCGTGCCACGGCATACATTTGCTACTGCCTTATTTGAGTCATTGCATAACGGGTAAACACGTGTGAGGGCGCGCTCTAGAATATCTTTATTGGAAAACTATCAATACACATTTCAAAAAAAGAACTAGGTAATGTTATAAGTTTTTCATTTAAATTATGAAAGTACTTTTTGGTGGGTAAAACGAAAGATTAAGGAAATGACAAGTAAAAGATGGCTAGAATAGATCTCACGGTATTTAGCATTAAAAAAAACTACGTTTGTCGAAATGGCTGAGCGCGGGGTGTACCTTTCTTATTTCAGAGAGATACTTAGGTACATAGATGCTGTATCAATCTTGTTTCAAATTATTTAAATTTAACTTGTTGTTCTTGTCTTCATCAAGATATTAAATAAATTGGGAAAAGATTACAAGTCTTTTGGGTTAAATGCCGATAAATGAAGATTATTAAGCCACCGAAAAAAGTCCTAGACTTTGCAGTCTACAAACGTTGTTCAAAGAACTTCAGAAACTGATTCCCCCGCATTATTTTGGACATAAATCTCCTACCAAAGCCATAAAATAATCTGGAACGAAGTGTGTGCTAATAAAAATATCCCGCTTTGTATTAACACACTGGCTACAACGTTTGCTTAGCGGTTCCAGCTAAACTGTTACTATGAACGTGTAAAGTGATTTTTATCGTCCGGCGATTACCAGCCGACCACACTGTAAGCACAATAAACATTTTGTGTTACATTATGTTCCACCTTGTTTTCGTTTTGGCGGGGAAACAGTGAAACGTTTAGTGGCGTTTGCGTTATTCTTCCAAAATTAACTCATAACGGACCGGACCGCGTTTTTTTTGGACCGTAATCTGCTTTAATGGGCTTTTGGGCAGTAGCTTTTGTAAATCCACCACACGCGACTTTCGGTAGGAAATCTTTAACAAGCGTACATACATTTTTGATGTCATTTTTATGCCGCGCAACAGCCGATTGCGGCAACAATTAACATTATAACGAGCTCATTAATGATGCAGAACAATTTTACAACGAGTAAGCTTTTATTGAGTGCCATATATAAAAAGTTAACATCGTGAAACATCGAATTAATTTCGTGCACTTTTCAAGTTTACATTCCGTTTTTCGCCACGCAAGTAAATACGGCGGGCGGCGCGGCGCACCAAAAAAAGAATTTCATAAAATGCAAGTACCCGCATAAAATGTAATACTTACACGTGTATTGGAGGAGAAAAAACAAGCGAGTTGGAGATGCGTCCCCGAAATAATAAGTTGGAATAGAGTTTATGTAACGCCCACCTGAAGAGATTGGGGCACAGGAATTCTTAATATAAAGTCCTTTACTTGCACCGGGCCACCGAATAACATCGCTGACTCAACTCATGTGTGTACACTCTACATACATTGAACATACTGCCATCTCAGAAACTGTCAAAAACTTATCTTTAAGTTTTTCATTCAGAATTTACGATAGTCACGTTAGGATAGCCTAATATTATGAGCTGACCTCTACAGAGTGAAAAAAACAGTGTTAATTCAGATGAGTTAATTCGTATCGTCGTCTTCTTGTCTGTCTGTATGCGTCACATAATCTCCCATTTAAATAACCTAATTTTGTTTATTTGTTAACTAATACATTTATCAGTATCAGTTAACAAAACAGAAACAGTACAAAAATAGTCTAGATTCAAATAGGTCTTATAGCATGACTAATATTTGTAGATTATATAACCTAACATCGCTGTGGACTGTATATGGACATCGTTCAATTTGTAACTGATTTTATAGATTGTGGACGCGTGCCTCGGCGCACAAGATGTAGCTGAATTTTAAAGCAGGTGCTTTGGAAAACAATTACTTAAAAGCAATTTGATCGCAAATTACAATCAAAATGCCGCATTGAGGCCTCTGCAGATATTTACCCACCACACTTTTTAAATTGTCAGAAAAAAAAATACTATTTGTTTGATAATTCTTATAAGCAATATTTGATTGTCCAATTGAGTGTATTCTTAGTATTTATCGCCTGAAGTTAAATTTGAAAATCGTTCATTAACTAAGGAGATACATTGTTTAAAGGACAAAAAATACATAATGCCAGTCTTACCCCTTAATTCTCGCACCAAGCCCAAACCGAAACCCCCAAAAACCCCCGACCACAAATCAAAGTATATCTGTTTGCTTATAGCTGACAGTTCATTCTATGCACGAAAAGTTTCCCTCTGTCGTGTCAGTCCAGAAGTTCCAAAGCTCGGACGTAGCAGATACAGTTGCACAATGAAATAAAGTAACATAGGAAGCTCGTTTGCCTTAATAAATAATATAGAGCGGGACGGAATGACATGCGCAGTGGACGGCTCTAAGTATGTTTTGACTGCAAATAACTGCGTTGGATGGCACGGCAAGGGGTTATAGGATTGTGGAAGTGACAAAGGAGACGGAAAATGTGTAACACAGGATCCTTGAAATATCTATGTCTAACCTTTTAGTAGGATACATTCATGTAAAAAAAATATTACAGGGGCTTTCGGAAATCTATGGGAAAGATTAGGAAAATCTGATGGCAGAATTGATTACGTCATTCGAATAGGTTTTGTGATACGAATTTTATTAGCGCATTAAATCAATACAAATTTACTTTTAACTATGCGAATAATTAAGCAATGGTATATTGCCAAATGTTGCAATTGCATGTATAAAATCAAACATTTTGGTTTTGAATACGTCTTCGTTAAGTTCCTAAGGATTTGTGAGCTGACAGCATGTAAATATTTTCTAGCCAAGATCTGCCATAGACAAATAAAAATGGTTATAAGTATAGTCTTAAGTACAAATAAAGGTTTTTTTATTATTTCAACTAAACATCTTAATGCAATTAGCCTTCTAGTTTAAAACTTGAATTAGTTAAATTCGATTCCTTTGAACATATAAATAAAAAAACCAAATAAAAACACTGGTCATAAATTATAAATCCTTATCTTCAAATACCTTTATTACACTTTACAAATCCCCTGTCGCTTCCAGTGTATGTAATTATCTGTGTTACAACCGACCGCTCACCAACAGAGGGGGCGGCCAGTGCGTAGTCTTAGTCTCACGAGACCCCACCGCATTGTACGATACGGCTTTGTACACCCAACACTGCTAGATAAGCTTAAACTTTGCATTCTAACCCTGTCAATTGAAATAAATACACAGCCAAAGAACTAAAACTAACACAGAAACAACACGATTATGTATTGCGAAGCCGTTTAAAAAGAAGTTATGTCGCCGACAGCAAACAAAATTAACAAGCGCATTTAGAATAGGAGGCACCGCGTCGTTAGGCTCGGTATTTGTCGGGTGTAATGTACGACGAAGGAAAACAACGATGAATAAAACACACGGTAATAGGCCTGCGTCTAACTACACAAAGCACCCACATTAGCAACCAACGAATAATGCTGCTCTGATGGATAAGATTACATCTTCCCTTCCGCCCTTTTACGTACGTATTTAAGAGAAAGTAATATCTGACAAAGTAGAAAATGTATATGGCAACACTTAGGTAAGCCATACAGAAAGAGCCTACCGCTTACCGGGCAACGTGTTCGTTCCCACGCCTCTGCCATCTTAAGTTACAATGAAAAGATACCCATTTTTTCCGTCGAGAATTAAACGAGCCATAAAATTCTTGCGACGTCGCATGAAAATGTGCGTTACCTGTCTTGCATATTTATGCGTTCCTGGTAATGATGCTTGCCGAGTCATTCGGCGAGGTTTCATTATCGCGACTCCAACCGATGCTTTATAAACAATCTGTGTCAAGTGCTTCCCGATCGGCGCACTTGTTTGCATTTTCTGCATTGAATGAATAAAGTTGTGTCAATTAAAAAATGATTGTGAACCATTAGTTTAGCAGTGAAAAGCGAGGGCTTTTCAGATACTTTTTATTGCCAAGTCATTATTTGAAGCGTTTTAACAATCGTGTCAGCAGACTTACTAAGTTATTGTTAACAGAATTAGACTGCAAACGGTCCAGAGTAGGGTGACGGGTATGAAGTTAGCAAACAGCCAGGTCGCCGCAAGTCGCGTTCCGCATCAAATATTTCAAGTGGAATGGCTCCAAATATACGAGTAACTCTAATCTTGAGCCAAGTCGAGTATTGCACCTGCAGCCAAATTCATTCCAATTAGAAGGAGAGGGCGTTGTTGAGTGAACAGCAAATGACGCGGTCTTCAGTTAACAGCGCCCCTCCGACACTTATATGTCGCCTGAACGTAAATAAATTTCGTTACCGCTTGCAGTGAGTGCACGTCATTAAACTTTCTTGTCCTTAGCTCTCGGGCTAGACGTTTGTTAATTATAGGGATTTAAACAAGCTGCCGGTAATCGAAATGGCATGTTCTCAGGAGAGGTTCATTAATAAACTAACCTGGAATCACCGATATGACTTAGGAAGGTTCGATTGGGTTTATATGCCACATATTATATGATGAAAAAGTCAGCAACGAGCGATGCGTGTTCGTTTCAAACCGCATGAGACATCGATATCGACTGTTTGCTTAATATAAAATTTAACGTAATCGACTTCATGTCGATGCCATCGCGTTGTGTACATAAAACGAACATGCTCCTACCAACCAGTAGTGATATCCCACTAATGTGCTTTCGCCTACAATCTTTTCTTGCGATGACACGCTAAAATCCTCGCTCGCATTACGCGAATTGCGGTTTTGATGCGTGCGTTTTATGGTTGGTTTTAGAATGTTGTTGGTGATTGGAGTTAGGATAATTTGGTATTTGAACGGGTGATGTCAATCTTTATCGCCAGGAAGTTGTCGGGAGGAGTAGGTCGGCGAGGTGGGTGCGCCCTAAGGCGATTCTAATCACGCAAATGGTTCCGAGTAAGAATGACACTTTTGTATCGATGACCCGCTGTTGTTCTTGTGCAATTCTGATAAAACAGCATCTAATAAAACGGATTGAAATAAAACGACAACGGCGATCAGATTTAATTATTTTAAACCCATAATTTTTCATGTGACGGTGCTAAATACTTTACCGCATTTAAGCGGCCGTTTCCTGAAAGTACAAACAACAATCCCCATTTAAAAGCCCTTTTTCAAAAGTTGTCCACATTAAAACTTGACGGAGTCACTTAAATGATAAAAAATACGAGATCACGCGTATTAAGGCGGTTTTGGGGAGTTTTTATTTTTCTATCTTCGCAGGCTGTGTTACCGGTACTGGCTGCGATACCGCTACCAAAAATAACTCGTTAAAATAACTCGTTAAAATTTATCATCGACCCGCTTAATCGCTTTAGCGCCACCATCTGGGATTTTATGATTTTTCTGCTTGCTGCTGTGTACAAAACACTTCGGCGGTCATTTTACAACGTTTACAAAATTGCTTGCGTGAGGTGGTTAAAAGCTTTGCAATAACATCACATCTCTGCTCTTTTATGTACGCAAATATTTCCGTTGCGACCTCATGTGATGTTCGTTATTACGGACCACCCTGTATAATCGTGATATTATTACTTTGACGTAAAAATGAATATTCTGCTGCTTGGGATCCAATTTAATCAAATTATACAGGATTTTCTGCAGCCGCGGTGTTCCGTGGCGCACTCAGAAGATAATTAAATAATTAAGAATGTATGAATGACGCTGTAAAGCGGTTTCCCTGATATTGTAATAATGCAGTCCTCTTGGGCGAAATCTTTTAAATTATTCTCTCACGCTTGCTTTGTAATTACGCTGACGTCTCGTTCTTCAAGTAAACGAAGGAGTTTTTATTCAAACCTTGTTTTTAAAAGACAATTCAAAAACCGAATGCCGATAGAATTCCACCGCAATTCGAAACTTAAAATTTTCAAACGTGGAAACCGTTCGGTGAGCGGATAAGCGCGGGTGGAAATGAAACGTTTTACCTTTAAAAATGTCAAAGGTAGCTTCTTTAGGTTTATATTTTGCGTGTGTGGTCAGCGGCGCGTGGTGATACGAGCAAAAAGAATGGCCGAGACTGGTTCCTGGCGGAGGGAAAATCTGAGGGCTTAAACAGTGGGTATGAAATAGTACCGCTCGGTTACATGAAAAAGACGAAAGGCGAAATACAGTGACAGCAGCACAGCGCTGGGTTTCAGCGTTGCTTTTTTTGTGGGCAGGATTTTGTGCCGGACAGAGAAGCGCTTGAATTTATAGTTACCGCTTATAAAATGGACGTTTGTGATTAGTTGCCGGTATAAAGTCGTGCTTTTAAAGAATTATCTTATTACTCGGTATTAATTCCCGTACGTTTTATTTTGCTATTTTTTTCCTTATGTTTCATTGTAAATAATGTAGTAGTAAAATAGCTACATACCGTAAAGTGGGGTTAAATAAAATTCATGGGACTTGGGTTTTGAACATTTTAATTTTCTAGTTCTAATTACTTAAACAAACCTCTTAAGTCTGTAAATAGTTAAATAAAAGTGGAGTATATTTCTTCAATATTGATTTGAATGACACCGTTTTCATATTAATATTACTTTGTTCCAGATTGATCCAAAAGTGGCCTTTCCTAGAAGAGCACATCCAAAGGTAAGATTCATTTTATTTCCAGCATTCGTGTTCACTGCAAATTGAGCCTTACGTCTATTATATTTCGTTTAGGAGTCCATTGACTTGCTGCAATCTAGCTTGGATGTATAAGCCTTCAAGTCTGTTTATTTTGAAATATTTACACGAAATATTATTTCAGGCTGGACGCCATTGTGTGTGGCTATTAAGATGTTTGTTCGTGATGCATAAGTAATTAAGGGTCAGTAGTCAAATTATTTAGTATGCGTCCCTTGGTTGGGCAGCCACTTGATTGAGTCTGGGAGCTACGTATTTTTGGTTTATAATCGTTTTCCTTTAACGAAACTAACTTTATAGAACTACTATGAAAGCACTTTACTTGAACTAAGAAATTTGAAGCTTAACAATTAAATAGGCACAAATGCAGAACTTAAGAGTTTATTAAGCAACCAATATTCTAATATTTGCAGTCAATAAAAAAATATCTTTTTAAAATTAAATTTACATTTATACAAATAATGAAGGCAAAGAAATGTTATTAAAACGTTTCAATAATTAAGTTTCTTAGAAGTTTTCAAGTACGTAGCGCAATTTATTCCACAAAATAGCCACATCAAAGAGCTACGTTCCGTATACTGGTTTAGAATATCCACAAATAAAAACAGGCTTCTTTTATATGGACATTAAATGTGATGGATGGTTTTAAAACATCGTTATATTACTGTATCCGGGGAAGCAGTGCGGTATTGCGTGGCCGGTCAAAGGGGAGACTGGGCTATGCGAATTACATGAATACATTAAACCAGCATTGCCTCGCACATGTAATACTAATGCTCACGAATAAATTTACCCCATGTTCCTCCATCACCGTACAGCCGAACGGCAACTATGTATGTAAATTTTGACATAAACCATAGATCTTACCCGATAACGAACCTTCAATACCGATTACTCAAGTCGGTACTGCTCGCCCAAATTCGATTCCAAGATCTCCAGCGAAAGGTCAGAACGCAGATTTCTTTTCGGGATAATAAATTTAGGTCCACCTAATTAATTGGTATGATAAACGACGCGCGAGACCGGATGACTTCGTCAATTGTAAATTCAAATTTCTTATTATCGCCACGCGGCACGGCGCCCCCCCTCCACGCAAACAATGGGAAGGGACACCGCCGTCTTAGAACAAAACAAACGAATTTTTAATGTCGTCTTTATCGATAATTGAGATTCTCGCGTAAACCTCTTATTTTTAGAAACTTCTAGAGCTTTAAAAGAGTGTCGGCGAGGAATCGTGAGAGGAACTTTTTTCATCTTCTTTACTTGACACTGACGGTAGAAAACTTTGTGTTTTCACGGTGAATCTATTTAATTTGGGAATGATTCAGTGGAATTTAATTGTTTACCAGGTGGCAGGTTGTTGGCGTTTAAGTTGATATTAAAATACGGAGCGGCCTCTATTGGTAGACCTTTTTGTAACAAAGTTTCTGTAGCAATTTGATGCGAATTAAGTTTTTTGGAATCTCTTTTTAATGTGGTTACGTCTGCGTTGGATGAAGAAAAGTTTTTTGAATACGACTTTTGGTATGAAAATCCGAAATATATTTTTAATTTAGGTGACATTGTACATACTTACTAATGGTAATGGTTCATTAGACACTAAAGATATTCAAATATTGTTTATGAGTTAAAAAAAGGTATCTAAATTTTAATAGTTCTATTGCTTGCGTTTACAATTCAGCATATGCAAGGTCTTCATAACATAATACCTACATTAGTATAGTATAAATCAAGCCGCAGCGTTGAGTAAACAGACGCGTTTCCGCGACGCAGCGTCAGCGTTTCCGAAACGTTTGTTTATATAATTGATTAAATCACGATTAGGTTATATTTCAAATTTTAAAGTATTGTCATTTATTATATTTAAAGCTGTATGCTTATGACATCTGGAATCCTCACAGATTCATAATACGAATAATAAAACATAAAAGCTAAAACGAGATTAAGCATTGTTTGGAAAATAATTTTTAATTATATTTTTTATCGACTTTCTTAAAAGAATTATTTTATTGTAAAAACAGTAAGCAAAATAATTGAGTAATTTGATATTGTAGATTGCAATTTGAATCTTAACAATGAATATAAGACCCTAAGGAATTATAGATTACATCGTTAGTTAATAAATCGGACGTGGGCGGATTATATCGGATTCCTGGTAAGAGCCAACAAAGAACAGTATCATAAAAGCTTTTCTAAATTGGCAATTAAATTATTGCTCTTGCATTCTTTCCTAGTCAAGTGTACCTAACTTTATAACCTACTAGTAGCCGCCCGCGACTCTGTTCGCGTGGAAGTCGGTTTCCCGAGGGAATGAGAAGTTTTCCCACGTTAAAAAGTACCCTATGTTTTATTCTGATGTATAATCTATATTACTGAAAAGTTGCATCCATATCCATCCAGTAGGTTTTATGTGAAAGAGTAACAAACATCCATACATACTTACAAACTTTCACGTTTATAATATTAGAAGGATTACATAAAATCTAATGCCTAAGTTAAAACTGTTAGATTTCTGTAAATTGGTAACATTCAATGGTTACAAATAAAGAGAACTTCGTGTTTTATATTTTTAATTACTTTGAGTCACAATATCTTATCGATTACCATTTACAATATATTATTAAAATCTGTAATATTTTTCGTTAATTTTAAAGATTCTTAAAACAACCGTTCTATGTTAAATACGTTGAATCCAGTATCAGCACCCTTTTTCCTAATTCAAATTCCAACAGGTAATATGACGTAATTATTGTTCCCAAAGCGATTTTACGTGTTTCATTAAACGTTTAGTTGGCGTAATCGCAAGTAATTTAACTGAAGACAGCCAAGCCTCGACTTTGTAAGTATTTTGTGTTTTCTTTTTTAATTACTTTGTTTTAACTTTGTTGCGGGGCTTTTAAAAGCTGACTGACAGCAAAATAACAAAGTACTTTGTAACTATTTTAAGGTGAATTTAATGAAATAGCAGGTGTTAGCGTGATAGCGCTTCATCGGTATAGTTTGTTATTCTGGGTGTTTTGTTATTACCATTTTATATTCTTGGTGAGTCGTGTTAATTCATTTTAACTGTTATAACTTTGGACGAAGTTTGATGTGCTACGGTTTTCGTAGACAGCTTGAAAGAGCTACGTTGTTACGCTCGTAGCATTTTTCGTAGCTCCTCTACTTATTTAACATACTGACATGTTCTATATACTAGCGGCCGCCCGTAACTCCGTTCGCGTGAAAGTCGATTTTCCATGGGAATGAGAAGTTTTCCCGCGGTAAAAAGCTGTGTTATTCTGATGTATAACCTATATAACTGTAAAGTTTCATCAAAATCCATCCAGTAGTTTTAACGCGAAAGAGTAACAAACACCCATCCATACATACTCCCAAACTTTAACGTTTATAATATTAGTAGGATAGTAGTTCAACTTCTTGAAACGCCAAATAATAGAACTACCAATCTCACACAGCGTAAATTATAGAACAATTGACCAAGTCGAGAACACGAGGGTAGAAAGCAAGAGTTCTAAGTTCGGTGCTACATTGTAAAGAAATTGTATTTAATCATGTTGGGTCTTCCACATAACCAAAGCTCCATTCTTATATTTTGTAAATTTCCAAAACATGGTAAATACTCGTTTAATCTCTATAGGGGTTCATTAAAAATGTTTTCGTTTAAATTATATTAGTTTATGTTATAATAGTTTTTGTGTTACATTGTTTATAAAAAAACTTATTTATTAAGAATTAACATAACAGAAAAATATAACCGTACTTTATCATTTCCTAAGACTTAATAAAGTAACTCAAAGGATATAAGTAAAAAAACACACGTTTTTGAAAATCAATACTGTTATTTGATTTTCCTGTTTGCAATATAATAACTAAGCTCAAGTACTTTGATATTCCTCTTGAATTCTGTTCAACTAACATTATTTAATGCCTGTTTAGAATATTAGTCATAGGTCTAGTGTTGTTTTGACGTTGATTTATGATCTTTCAAATGATCCATCATGATTTTGAGGCGATGCCGAATGGTTTACGAAGCACCTTATAACAAACACGACTGGAATTTTGCTTTAATATTACGCTATTTTGCTATTGAAAGGGTTATAATACAACATTGTGAGTAGGATCTTAAAAAATATATTTTATTTTAATAAAATTAATAAAGTTTGCTAAACACTTAAATAATTTTAGCCATGCAAGAGAGTTAATACTAATTGTTGTGAAAAATTAAAAATATAAATAACAATAAAGCTAAATATTCTAAGATTTGAAGCTAGGTTCCACAACTGTCTACTCCCCAGCCTATATATCAGACGGTCAGAATAGGCAGAGCAATTACTCACATTGAAACCAAACAATCAAAGTCCTTTGAGACAACGTTCCTGCAGCTCACTACTGTGGGTTCACCACACGTCAGCAGGAATACCCACTATCTATTAGACATCACTACCGTTGCAATAATTAAAATACTTGAATCGTCAGTCACACTCAAAGCTGTGTCAAACAGTTGTTCGATGATCGGTTCCGATTCCTCTATATTTGGGTATCGGCGCAACTTCGAAATAAACTTGTGAGTTGTACAATTTGCAGGTGAAGCTACAGACCCGTTTGTTTAGAAAGCATAAGTTGGGATTTCAGTTCGGTTCAAGACAAGATTCATTGTTGCGGCGGTGAATTTATGCAGCGTTGAATACAGCAAATTGCTTTTTGGCGATGTTCGGTGTTTACGATTGTGTGCGATTGAAACCTAGTGAAGTACTCGAAATAGTGCGTTTATTGTTTGAATAAACAAAATTGTGGTTAGAGATTCTCATCGTGTGAACTACAATTAGCTCAAAAGTATGTCTATTGTATGTCTAAAATATTTAAACAGTAATAAAATATTACAATTTCTTTACAAAATCTATAACTTTGTCTCCACATCAAGCGGTACCAGCTGATCAATTATCACGCAGCCTCAACCAAAATTAGGGCAGAGTAATAGTCAAATTAATTAATAACTTTGAGTCAACAACATTGGCCTGTCGGCGGTTATGCGTGTGACATCAATCATTTGTTTCCTTATCGTAATGCCGCACGTAGTTGAGAGCAGACTGACAACGGTACAAAGTTAACCCGAAAGTAGTTTTAGTAATTCATCTTTATTAGGTTAAGTCGGGGAATTAATACTCAATTTAGGGGGTCTTTGAGATGCTTACTAGGACAAATGCTGCTTTGTTTTTTGTCTTTATCATCAGTTAAAGATCAAATCCTGGAATACAACAGAAAAATGCTAATGAAATAAAAAAAATATATATACATACACCATTGTATTTTTCCACTTTCCATAGTAACTAATACTCAAATTCTACTTAAGGATATTACTTTTTATATTACTGAAAGCTTAATAGATTCATACGTGAAAAACGTTGTTGAAACATCAAACAAGTTTTGCCCGAGTCAATAGGCCTACACGTGGAATCAGCAATAATTCTGTCCCTAATAAAAATTACATACTTTTTGTTAAAACCGGACACCGGATGACCGGCCAGAGTGGTTTTAAAAGCACTACCTTCACTTTTCAACCCGAAATTCCTGACCACGATTTTCATATTTAATTTTACCCTTGTCTAGAACATTTAACGGGCCGAAAATACTTTGCCTTGTATGGTGGTGGAGTGTGGTCACAGTTTTTAATCGTTCTTTCGGTTGACGTGAGCCTGTGATGGATGGGGGCTATCGCTTGGTCATGTTTTGTCATTTTACGTGAATTACCTCACAATGACTTGGATGTGGGGAACCTTTTTGCAAAAAAGCTTGGATTTGCCATGAGTCGCTTCTTGGCTTTTTATGTAACTTTTGGAAATATGTTTTTAATGTAACAAATAGATACAAGCTGTTTGGTTACTTTGTATCAAGAGTACACAATTCTGTAGTATTTAGATGATCAACTTCTCATGCCTATCATGTATAAGGCGTTAGAATAGGTAGGTTGACATCAAATCATTTTTAAAGGTAAAGTAACATTCGTTTATTTTAAACTTATAATTAAGAAAAAAAATATAACACCAAAATTGCATCTTTGTATAACTCAGATGGGTCGCCAGTTAATTACACTTTAATTAAACTCAAACTTGATTTCCTCTATCTATCATCACTGTTTACCTACTTACGCCCACCTTCAACGTTTTAATCATAACATGTCTATAGTTATACGTCTCGAAACATATTAGCAAAGTAAGTTAGCAAGCTTGGGTTAATGGGGTGTCATCTCGTATGATGGGTGGTCGTGTGTCCGCCTTACCAGTTACTACCTCATCAAGAAACCTGTACAGTCTAAAACGACACACGTATTTATATGAAAATTACAAGCAAAAAGACGGTTTCAACGTTGCGCGGTGTACAGTGTACAAACGACAACGAATCATCACTTAGTATGGAAGTGGAGTATTGGCGTGGGCACTTGTGTTGGCTTGTGTACGGAACGTAGATATCTCTTATTGACACTCGTTTTAGATTGAAATATGGCGTACAGCACTTAAACTCCAGTCTCTAAGGAATTGTGGTGTAAATGACAGTAAATAGTTAGCTTGCTTGTACTAGCGCACGTTTTATTGACTATAAAGGTGTTATTCGAAGATCTTAACGTACTTTTCTCTTAATGTATAAATCTAATTGCAATATTAATAGCACACTGAAAGACTGTCACCAAATTATATTAAGAGGTACAAATATAATTAAGATAAGAGTGTCCTTTTAGCAAAGATATTTTATTACTCGATAAAAACATCTTTTGCGAGCTCACCTTCAAACTTTCTGCTCATACTTTCCTACACGGACAAACTACTTACTAATAAACGTCTTCCAGAAAACAAACAGACTTGGAAGGCTCCGTCTCAAAACATACAAGTTTGACATCTGCCAAACCAGAATAAACACAATCCAGCGGAAGGCGGTGGTATACACCGTCTTAAATCAAATAACTGTATTGCTTTTAGCTTTGTAAAGCTTCAAGTGCAATACCGTTGGATGTTTCCCGTCTCCCAGCCTGTAGTCTATGATATTGCCCCACGCCCTTTACGTGTTTGAGGGGAGCGGGGGGCGCGGGGCACGTGGCTCTTGAGATACCGCGAGCGTGACGACCCCCCCGCTACCCGCGCCCCACCTCACACTTGACTCATCCTTTAATTACCCTTTTTTCTCCACTTAAAACACAGTTTAACTCCAGCCATATCTCCTCACGTCCCAATTATGGGACGTCTTATGATAAATCTGGCATAATTTGCATGATAGCATACGCTCGCAACTTTCGCGCGAAGCTTCTTCTCGTTTATTACGTTAAGGGAACGTTTCCAAGAATGAGAATGAGCTGTTTAAGTACTAACTAGATAATAACTATCATTCGGGGGAACCAGATTTTTGCGCAAATGTGACTTGAAGTTTGAAATTCGAATGCAACTTTAATCCGGGACACGGTAATTTGGTTTGGGGCGATGCAGCACCAATTCTATGTTGTGCAATTTTTCTGCGCGGAAATAAGACTGTAGAGGCAAGTGGAATAGGCAAAATCTCGGTGTTGCAAGGTGGCGGATCGGCGGCTGTGCGCCCGAAGGTTGCTCGCCAATCTCGAATGTTTTTTTTCGTGTGGCAAGCGGCGGGGAAGTACCTCGGACAGAAATTGTCGAGTCAGCAGCGGCCCGCCCTGCGGACTGCGACGCCGCCATTCGAGGAAATCTCCTCCGATGCGCCAAAACATTGCAATCGCACGGAAAAATTATTCCCCGCTAGATTGCTACTCTTCTTTTTGACGCTGCATTTACTTTTGCGCGTCTAGATTTTTATGCGGACGAGATAGAGATTTTATTATGTTGTTGGCAGGTATTTCAATTTTATTTTCCATTCCAATGTTATTCTATAAGGCTGTTAGTGGATAGCCAAGTATTAATATCGTAAATAGCTTTATTTCTCGTCGCTGCTTGTTTGTTTCCTTTAGTAACTGGAACAATATTACACTAAAGACACTTAATGCTGAAGTGACGGTTTCGTGATGCGTTTGAAATCGGAACTAGTACCTAGTCCATACTGTTAACTGAACTCCATCGAAATAACGATTTGACGAGCACAGTGACATTGTAGGGTAATTAATGCAAATCGATGGTAGGACGTGCGATTGATTTTGGACTAGTGGAAAGCCGATCAATTACGCTAATGAGGTCCGAGGATCCATATCGCTGACGTTGGCATTATGCAAATCATTACTGAAGGCTTACGAATATACTACGTAGCTAGCATTACGGGTGTGTACCCAGTATTAGAACAGGTACAGCGAATATTAGTTCAGCTTAACAAGGTTGGCTTCGCCGCTTCAATTGTTGTTGTTAGTAAAATTTCAAATCTATGACTTTGGACATCCATTTCAATATTGCTGTAGTACAAAATACGAATATTGAAAATGAAATAAAATAGCGAGCAAGAAAAATACAAACTGCATACAGCCCGATGTCTGCATCGACTGAATCGTTGATTTTTGTGTTGATTACGCTTTAATAATAATGCTTTCGTTCGTGCAGACCGATATTACTGGCAACACCGAATTGAAATCAGGTCCCGAATTCCGAAATTAAATGTTTATAGAACAGCGAACTCGTTCGTATTATTTCGCACTTCAAAATTTAAATGTTTTTTTTTATTTTAGATTTAGTTAATGGCCAGTATTGGTTGGTATATTTAAAGCCTGTTTCAATGTCGCGCGATTAGCTAAGCCCACGCTCACGCTAATTTTTGAGCTTACATCGTATTAGACTGATTAGTGGGGCAAAGCGTCCTAAAACTAAATTGACAATGTGTGGTAGTAACAAAGGCCGTACCACCTAATGAGTTCTAGTATGAAACTATTACAATATTATGTAAATGGACCGGGGCTTTGCCGAGCGTCTGCTCACGTAACAACTCGATAACGTCAGCATTTTCGATAGAATAGTCACATTTATAGACAACGGTATTTTAGTTCGGCATCATTTTGCCAGATTTCACTTACGAATGAGTGTGTTTTGTTACTTGTATTACATTAGACTTCAAACATTCAATTATAAATTCAGTTTGAATTGGAAAACGTTGTCTGTGAATTCCACTTTAATTTGTTTAACTATTTTTGTTATCAATAAACCTTGGTGATACAGCTGGAGTTTCCCAAAAAATATGAAAGTACGATAGGACAAGAAAGAGTGTAACTAATCATAAAACGAACGAACGTATTGACGGCGTACAAGGCCACATAAGATGTGGGGCCGCAATGCACCAAAGTAGGTGACGTGGCTTCTTATACGACACTGTAACGATCATTTGTCAAAGTCAATATTCTGACGACGTAAAACCACACACATATATTACGAAAAGTACTATCGGGGAAAACCAATGCGGTTGACGAAATGGTCGATATTGCTTCCGTATTTTACGCTGTGTTACAAAATGTTGGCGTTTAATTGAAGAAAAAATAACATTTGTATTTCGTAAAAACTTTTAAAATATCAATAAGTCGAGCTTAGTTTTAAGTTTTTACAGTAAGGTATTGAACAAAAAAATTTTTTTTTCCATGATCTTTTTTTTCCATGCTGTTCGACATCCAAGTCAGCCCCCGATTGTACCTATTACTTTGAAAGGCGTACTTTGCTGTTAGCCAACTTCATTGTGGTTTATTTTTATCGTAATTCGCGACGGTATTGATCGATTCCTCTGTTATTAGCGAAGTAACGATCGCTTGCCTCGTTATAGGTCCTCGAAAGAACTAATATTATAATTGTATAAGTTGATTGTTGGTTGATTGATTGTGGCAAATTGGTTTACTGCGGTCTCATTTAAAATGTACAGTATTTTTTACGTTGTTTTTTGATTGAGATAAAGAAATGAAAGGCGATATTTTTCGATAAAATAGCTTTATAGGCATTTACGGAATAAAGTGTCTAGTTCTAAAATACAGAGTTTTAAGGGATTAACAGGGTTTTGTGTTTTAATAAATAAATTTGTGGCTTTCCTGATAATCAGTATGTGTTTTAAATAATGAAAAAAAAAACAGAGTTATGGGTGTAAAGTGACAGAGCTATTTGAGCTTTTGTAATATTACTTGTGGCTTTAACGTGGCCTTCTAAGATAAAGCTCCTTTTCTAGTACACTACAGATAACTTAAAATACTCTATGCTATTTTTCTATTGTTAATAACTGAAAAATATCAAAACATACGAAACACAGCTACAGTAACAGGGACGTGTCAGAAATCCTATTTGAATACAATACAGGCTGTGTAAACGCAGCCGTGCGCGACGGAGGCGTTTGACAGCTACAAAATAACCAACTTAGAAATAATACGACGGACGACTTAAGGCAAATTTTTAGCGGGCGAAGAAAGTATTGAAATGATGCGATTAAATAAAGTAATTTTTTATTAAATGTATTAGGCATTAATAAAAAGAGAACATGTGATATAAAATTAAGCAAAAAATTCGCTGTATTTTCTCAAATTTAAAAAATTAGAAAAAGATTAGAATTTACAAGTGTATAGTAACGGTTCACTACACACGCATGCAAATAATAATCAGAAAACAGGACTTTTGTCGAGTATTAAGTTATGCACAATAATGACAAATCTTATAAAAACATGTGATGATATTATTTTTCGAAGTTTTAATCATCACTCACTGTCATTGAATTTAACCAAACACATTGCTATTTAAACGTCAAATTTAGAAAAAAACTTGATTTAAAAACGTTAGCCACTTGTCCCAGCCCGTCCAGGCTGTATAAACACCCGGCGTTCAATCACCCTCCGATAGGTGGCGCCACGGCACGAATAAATCAAATCTCTCACTTTTTCACCTGCCACATACAAAAGCGCCGACTTGATTCGGGTTATTTCTGACGAAATATCAGCCTATTTGTTATACTATTGATACAGGTAGCCTACGTGCTCCACGTAAGTTTCTGGTACGGTGTGAATTGCTTGCGATATTCGTATTGAATTTAATGATCGGAGCCATTTGAAGTGTCGTTGTGTACATGAGATATGGCTGTGTAAATGTTTACATGTTATTGACAAGCACTCGACGCGTCCTTAGATACGACACGTAGGCACGCTGTCTGAAAGTGACTTATGGGGATGTGTGTCTCTTTTTAGCGGCGTTTGACGCTTATGCAAACTAACGATTATCTTTTTTGTTTATAAATTGATTGACACTGCTTGATAAGTAGTTTTCAACAAACGTGGATCTAAGCATTGGCTCCTAGTTTAGCAAACATAACCAACAAACATACAAAATAAGCTTGAGCTCTTTAAACGAGCATTATCCTTGTCTACATCCCAATCGGCATCTGTATCTTCTACATCACCATAAAAGTGTGGTAATAATTCAATTACGCTGTAAGGTAAGCGCGGTGATAGTGCAATCTTGGCGGAGGATCTGGATGGGTTCCTCATAGCCTGTGTGGCAAGTACCGTGACGTTCGCCCACTTACGTTCGACTCGACCCGATAGCGTAATCCGAGGAGACGTGTATTGTGCGTTGTGATACTGCCTATGTAGGCTGGTTTCGGTCAAAGACGTTATATTAAACCAGGGTATTGATTATTTCGAGCTGAATTTATTTGAGTTAAAATGTTTGTTTTGTTGTGACTGAGGTTTAGTTGAGTGGTTTTGAGTGGTAGAGTCTAGCTGTAGGCTCTGTCTGCAGCGATTGCTGGGCTGACTCGACCGGTGAAATACCACCGTCGCACAGGAAACCGACGTGAAGTAGGAACGATGTTCCTGCGTTTCGTTCGGTGAGTGCGGTATCCGGTGCCCAATTTTATTTATTTATTTATATATGTCGGAAATGATGGCGCCACATTGGCAATCGGCCGGTATTTTGGGACAACTAGCGCCATCTTAAGCATTTTCAAGCTTACCTGAATTAATTTAATTTTTGTTTAATACCATTTGCTGTGTAATTTACCTAATTGAAAATTGTGATTTAATTATGATTTAATTCTTACTGAATCAGTTATTGTTGTAGGATTAATTTGATTGTTAAATCATTGTGACCGGAAAGGCAGGCCCTCTAGCGGAGAACCTGGGCAAGGCCTAGTGCTATTTTGATAAAAACGGAAACGGCCGTTTGGTATAAAAGACATTGAACATTCAAGGAAGGGGCATTCATTTCTTAGAAATTGAAGTGTTCACACCTAAATTAAAAAGAATAGCGCGGGAATCGGAGAGAAGCAGTCATCTTTACCACATTCAATTTGCTGTTTGATTTTATATCGAGTCATTGCCTAAGTTTAACAGTTTGTATTCTAATGCTGTATCGGAAGTCTTCAATTCGAAAGCTAAGTATCAGTGTGTCCGTTAATCATGTAAACTAGTTGCTAGATTTCTGTGAGTAATGTAATAGCGAGTTTTATAACGTTCCTTTGTATTTTAAATTGTGATAATGGCAGAGTGGAGTTTATTCACCGGGTTCTTCTCCACTCAATATGTCAGACAGATTGTACCTGTCTTTATGAATCCGGTAAATTAAAACAAAGTTAAAGGTTAAACTGTTTCTTTATTATTCCAAATACCCTTGTAGTTCATTATGGTAGTGAGGCAGGTCATTTCAATACAGTTGCATTAGTTTTATCCAATTGTTGAGCTAAAGTAGTTGATAGATTGTTCCTATATTCTTTCATAATGTCTTAAGTTACTGTTTGCTGCCTTCTACGCCCACAATTGAGATCTTAAACATTCTGACCTAAAGAAAAGACACCCGCGCTGCGACATCAGAAGTGGGATTACCTCAAATTAAAAGAAATAAACGATGAGTTTCAGAAACACCACGTCGTGTTGCTTCGAGAACAGCCATCTGATGATTCAGGCATGCAAACAAAGAAAATGACGTGGATACCACTTCGACGAAAAATAACCGTCAAGTATTTTTGAAAACTAAGTTGAGCGATTTTGTGCAGGTGAGTATTGAACCAAGGTCAGTGTTTTAAATTTATTTTACGATTCTCGTTTTGAGTTATGGACGGTAATTTACAAAAAATATTGGTGGCAATCACAATTTAATAGAATCAGAGTTTAAATGACGAAATTGTTTGAAAGACTAGTTAACTTTGAAATGTATTGCGAATCGGGCTTGCTTGGGACTGTACTAGCTCGATCGGTATTCCTTGGAGGGTAGTCCGTGTATGCGTCGCCAGCACGCACGTTGACTCTGGCGAAGGTCAGGTTTCAGGGTAAACCATGGAGATATTGGCAACGAATATGAAGGAAGCCTAGTTTTTTAATTTGTTTTTTTAATAATTTTATTTCTAAATGAAGTAGTCAGTTAATGCTCTGAGTTTCGAATGGTACTACGGTACTATTAATTAAGACTGAAAGTTGTGATTTTAGTTTTGCTTTGTCATTATTGGGTTTTACATGCTGTGGGTCTGAATAAATAATTTCTAGGCCACCTAGACCCAACCACCTAACCACCTTCACATCCTTTGTTATTTTCGACGAGTCTTTTCTGACGTCTCAGTTTTCTTAATTGCGTAGAATAAAAGTTTGCCGAACTATGTGATGCTGTGTGTTAAAATTGTTTCAGAAAAGTTGCCAGAATAATGAAATTGCTGGATTGTTGGAATCTGGTAAAAACAAAATAGAAACATTGAAGTACGCGGCAGTACCTACATTATTACGTTATAACCGGACACAACTTGACTGGGTGATGTACAATGTTTTGTAATAATTTATGGCAGAGTTTCTTAAATTAAATTGTGTTTTGGCGGGAGGAGTTAAGCAACCGATTTGGTTACAAAAGTCGCCAGCTGACATAGAATTAGCGTACACCTGGCTCCTATCTACGCCTATCTACCTACACCTACCTACTTTGTGTTTACAATTTGTTCTTTGATTAGTATTCATTCTCTTGAACTATTTTATGGGTTGCATTTCTTAATTATTCGTTTAAAGTTAAACCAAGATATTTACACTCAATAGAAATTATTGGTTTTTTACATTTGGTGTTAATTGATGATTAATAATGGTATGGGTACTGGTTTTATTTGCAGCTGTAATTCAATTTGTTTTGAGGATACATCGAATTGCGATTACAATAAACCAAAGCTGGAACCGCGAGAACGAGCTATGTCGACATCAGGACTTAACCAGCGGTGCAGCAACAGAAAGTGATGACCCTGATTTACGAGCGATGGCGGCATTGCGGTGGCCGAGGCAAGCCAGCGTTCGTACCGATGTGCTGATTGACGTGTGAGCTGTGAATCTTCCACGGATTGTCTAGAACACAAAGGTGAATGCTATTGTTTCTTTTATGATTCTGGTGCTGAATACTCGTTAGTTAATGAAAGTTTTGGCGCGAAATTTCATGTGGGATCTTTTAAAAGGGTTTTAACTGTGGCGTATTGGTCAAACGCGTGTATTCAGCACAGAACTAGTTAATGTCATATGACGTTCAATACTCCACGATACCTTTTGAGATTTTACCTCATTGTTTACCGAATAATTGTTTTAATGGCAGCGTTACGATAGATCGGTCAAAATTAATTGAGATTGATGGTAGGTCATGTACCAGATGTAATTGATAATGTTATTGACGATGTTGAATTGTTTTTCTGTAAACGCGAGTGAGAACTCTATCTGCCGTATTGTAGTCGTGTGTTGTCTGAGGACGAACACGGGCGATCCTTGTGGTGGATGCGCGTATGTGAGAGCAATGGTGATGTTGCTGGTCGGCCGGGGCCGTGGAGATAGAGGGGTGTTCACTCGCGTCGTGGCGTTGTTTCAATGATTGATTTGTTGTGATAAAGTGATTAACTTTATCGATGGTACATGATCTCTACTGACTTTATGGTTGTGATATTACTGTTTTATGACAGTCTAATTTACCTTGTTTAAATTTACTTTCTTGTTTTGAAAATATTACCTATCAGTAACATTTGGTTGATGGATATCTCTTTTCACGAAAATTTATGTTTTGATGTGAAAATTTATTATCATTGTAAATTTAAATATTGAGCGACTATCATGGCACAAGTTAGACCGAAGGACTGTGTCTAATTCGGCCGAAGGACTGGCCTGTGTGGGTTTGTGCTATAATACGTCGCGTGGGAATTGTAATATCTTCTTTTTGAACCGTGATGATTTAGTTTTTTTTTTTCGGGAGTTGAGATATTTCCTACTTTTAGTAATTTCAATGTTACTGTGGTTTTGCCAGGAGTGGCCGAGCGTATACTGTGCCTAGCTTGTTTTGTTGCAGAAAACACACGAGGACGTGTGTCCTGTCAAGAATGGCCGTGTCGGAAATGATGGCGCCACATTGGCAATCGGCCGGTATTTTGGGACAACTAGCGCCATCTTAAGCATTTTCAAGCTTACCTGAATTAATTTAATTTTTGTTTAATACCATTTGCTGTGTAATTTACCTAATTGAAAATTGTGATTTAATTATGATTTAATTCTTACTGAATCAGTTATTGTTGTAGGATTAATTTGATTGTTAAATCATTGTGACCGGAAAGGCAGGCCCTCTAGCGGAGAACCTGGGCAAGGCCTAGTGCTATTTTGATAAAAACGGAAACGGCCGTTTGGTATAAAAGACATTGAACATTCAAGGAAGGGGCATTCATTTCTTAGAAATTGAAGTGTTCACACCTAAATTAAAAAGAATAGCGCGGGAATCGGAGAGAAGCAGTCATCTTTACCACATTCAATTTGCTGTTTGATTTTATATCGAGTCATTGCCTAAGTTTAACAGTTTGTATTCTAATGCTGTATCGGAAGTCTTCAATTCGAAAGCTAAGTATCAGTGTGTCCGTTAATCATGTAAACTAGTTGCTAGATTTCTGTGAGTAATGTAATAGCGAGTTTTATAACGTTCCTTTGTATTTTAAATTGTGATAATGGCAGAGTGGAGTTTATTCACCGGGTTCTTCTCCACTCAATATGTCAGACAGATTGTACCTGTCTTTATGAATCCGGTAAATTAAAACAAAGTTAAAGGTTAAACTGTTTCTTTATTATTCCAAATACCCTTGTAGTTCATTATGGTAGTGAGGCAGGTCATTTCAATACAGTTGCATTAGTTTTATCCAATTGTTGAGCTAAAGTAGTTGATAGATTGTTCCTATATTCTTTCATAATGTCTTAAGTTACTGTTTGCTGCCTTCTACGCCCACAATTGAGATCTTAAACATTCTGACCTAAAGAAAAGACACCCGCGCTGCGACATATATTTTCTTAAAGGTCAGCAACACACCCCCAACACCTACAGTGTTGAGGGTAGTCATGGGCGGCGGTGATCACTTACCATCAGGTGACCCGCATGCTCGTTTGCTACCTATATTACATAAAAAAAAAAAAAAAAAAAAAGTAAAGTTAAATGAAAATAGTTGAAACTGGAGTATGTAAGAGTTTCAACAGTATTTGTAAATGTAGGTGACGAATTGTGTATACAAAAAGCAAGTCTATTCAATTTAAGCTTTCAATCAAATCAGAAGAGGTGTGATGTAATCATTAATTAAATAATATTTTAAACTCCACCTAGATAAAACACGATTAAAGCTTTTCCCAATCAATTTCATATACAATTTAATAGTGTCAATACAACGGTCTTATCAGGAACCGGCCTCGATTCGGCGCCAAGCGGACTATAGAGTGAGCCTATAATCTTCGCCGTAAATGGATTTAATGCAAATCCCCTCAGGCAGTTTGAACGGCTGTTTGATAAAAATACTTAACTCGTTTTGTGTAGCTGAAATTGTTTTTAAGAGTGTGAAGAGGCAGGATTATATTTTTATCGTTTACGAAGTAAATATTATTGCGAAAACACTTTTTAAGCTAGAAAATTTGATTTATACATTTCGGAGTAAAATTTGTATTTTTACTCAATTTCGAACGACATACACGAGCTTAGCGCGCGTTGAATAATCAAAAACTAGCCGGGGAGCCTGAAAAACAGTAAAATGACCAAAAACAGAGTAACAGCGCAGCTAATATTATCAGCTTCAATTTCACACCGTGGCACATCCCGCACTTAAAATCTACATTTTCCCGTCATTTTTCGCCGCGTCATTTACCCGATTTTTTCTACGTCCCTCAATTGTTTCATTTAACCTCACGTGAATGAAAAACAAAAGCAGAACGATATTATGCATAAAGTTGTGTTCACGTTAAGATGCCTTTAGCTCGAATGAAACAGCTCTCCGAGTGTACTTGATTTTGTAACGGCAGCTAATCGTCTGAGGAAGGTTTAATAACTGAGTCTGAATTTACATAAACACACCGAACTCTTGCGGCTGTTATCATTCAATTTGATAAGATTTTAGGGGTATCCTTCTACCACCTGTTTCGTAAAGTTAAACCGCAGTTCTCATAGTTCATTACCAGTTATGTTTTGTGTTTTCCCTTGACTGGGGAGTTTCGGTTGCTTTTCTGAATGTTGGGGAATTATTTTTGTGTTAACATCGTTTGGATTGGATCAATTTGTAGTTGGGGGAAGTTTGTTATTCTTTGGAATGGTGCAGCGGGCTTTTTGATTTTAGAAAACAAGGAATGCATTTGCTATGTTTTAATGAGAAAAACGGTTCGGCTATTCACAAAAATTTTTGATCGCTACAAAAATATGTTGTGTTTTAATGTTATAATATAAACCCCTAGCCCTGAACTTAACTAATTATCATAATTCTGTTATTCTAAAAATTATGATAACGTTCTTGCATATAGTATAAACAAAAATAATGCTATTGCAACAGATTTATCCAATCATATTGACTATTTTTTTTTTCTTAATAACTTCTCTACAGCTCAAATCCTTAATCTTCTATATCCATTCACTGCCTAAAACTACTGGTACATTCACTTACACACGTCTGCGTTCCTCTAATCAATAGCGGGCCGACTTTGACACTTAACGACCTCGATCTTCCAGGCCTTGACGAACGGTTCCCTTCTCTATTAATCTTATGTATTCTCTATAGCCGACTTGTACGATTTGGGCACAGAAACAGAATATATATGCACAGAAGTTGGTAGTCAAAGTAAGTTACGGATTAGAGGAGGATATACCGTGTCGTGTGGGCGGCGTAGACGAATTCAGGAGCAACCAGAAGAGAAGCTGTAGCAAATCTTCTATGGCCTTTTTACGTCTCGTAAATCAGTCAATTAGTCTGCAAATGACTATCAGGATATGTTTAATAAACAATCATAAGCTCATCGAAAGTTAGAATGCGGTAATGTTTCTAGTAAAATTTGTCCACTGTATTACTTGGTAAGTCAATTGCCTCAATCAATAACGTTCTTGTGTGGAAAAGTGACATGTTAGTAGCTCTACTCATAGAGATCATGCGACAAGCAGAACATCAGATTGATTAAGCTTCTGTACAGATTAAGATGCAGTTACTATGACTATGACTACTACAGTATTACGAATTGGAGTCTTAACTCTAGCCGAGCTTCTGTCATACCTACTCTGTGGCCCTGGCGACTTGACCCTAGATAGTTGGATAGAATTTGAATATTGCATCCGTATTGCGTACGAGGCAATCCTGCGGTAAGCCTATGCCAATGTAGTAACGTGTTTGAAATGCGTTAACGCGCGCACTGAATTCAAATTACTTGAAATGTCTTTGTATTGTAAGGGGCTGAATTATTGCTGGGTACTTAGAGATTGTTGGTCCATGGTATTAGGGTTAGTAATGTTTAATTGGATTAGGCAGTTGATGTGATTAAGATTTCATACTCGGAGCTAATACGTTAGCATTGAAAAGAGAGGAAAGCAGTCAATGTAGAAAATATTTTGAACGTTTTAAAATATGGTAAATATCGCCGTCAAACTTTTGGGGGCATTAGGCCGCAAGAACGCGTCGCTTATAATAACTAATACTGTTCGTGCATCTAGAACTAAGGTCCAAACCGAATATAAAAAGGTTCGTATTCATTTAAGAAGCGCATCCCGCATCTTCCATAGTAAAGTATGATACATAATTATGAAGATATATGGTTTATAGTGAAGAAAATAAGAAAAAATATCAAAACAGATAGTGGTCTATCAAAGTGGTCTGGCAAATGGCACACGGGAGTAAGATGTGATTACTTCAGGGACTGTGGCCAAACATTTATTTTTCCTATTAAATGTATTGTAACTCGTCTATTATTCAACTGTGGGTCGAATCTTTGGGAATATGTTAAGTGGACGGTTTTAAGTAAGTTTTAGTGATAGTAATAAAAAAGAATTTTCAGACTAATACACCAATTACTAAGCTTTAACGTAAACGCTTGTAAAATAAGTAAAGTACACAATAGACTATGCGAAAACATAGCTACATCATTGTCACTAAATTGGCCCGACCTAAGAACCAAACCTGAAGCCTTCCGCTTAACAGTTCGGTGAACATACCGCTGGGCCACAGAGGTCGTATAGATAAAAACATACTTACCGACTATCACTTTAAAGACTCCTTACAAAAGTTTAAAATTCATGCACTTTCTTCCTAGATTCTGCGCTAAAACCGATTCCTTGTCACCTGATTTCTGCATTTCTTGAGACGTAAATATTTTCTCCGTTTCCCGAAAAAAAACTATTTCTGATGGTAGGTCTATTTTAGCTTTACTTGTAAACTAGGGGCCGCGCGCGACTCCGTTCGCGTAGAAGTCGGTTTCCCGTGGGAATTCAAAGTTTTCCCGCAGTAAGAAGTTCCCTTGATTCTTTCATACTTATATTTTTGGTATCTAGAACCGTTTTTGGCAGCGCACGCAACGGAAGCTCTCAAGGATGAATAATTTTCCCCGTTTTTTTTCACATTTTCCATTATTTCTTCGCTCTTTATAGTTGCAACGTGATGTTATATAGCCTAAAGCCTGCCTCGATAAATGGTCTATTCAACACAAAAAGAATTTTTAAAATCAAACCAGTAGTTCCTGAGATTAGAGCGTTCAAACAAACAAACAAACAAACAAACAAACAAACAAACAAACAAACAAACAAACTCTTCAGCTTTATAATATTAGTATAGATTATAAAAATAAATTTAATCTTACCCTTATTTAACTTTTGTTTTACGCAAATCCCCGACAAAATATGATCACTCCTTTCTATCATAACAAAATACATATCAACAACTCTCCATCATGGAAATATCCGAAAAAAGTTGGTAGAATATTGTTTGTTTCCCCAGCGATACTTTGCCCCATTTACATTTTTTAATCTTTGCAAACAGACACCAAAACCGTCACTTCAATTCAATCATCAATCAAAATAAAAAAGAAACGCCGTCAATCCAATTTCATATTTTTGTAGGCTTTGCAAAAACTGAAACATATTTCGGTTTCTGGTAAAAGCTAAGCACCTACATTGGGGCCTTTTCTGTTTTTTTCTTTTGTAAGAGATTGCGCTAAGTGATCACATTTCGATATTAAACCATTTTCCGAAGGCCGGTGCTACTACGTATTTCATTTAACTGAGTGTCTGACGTTAGCTGCGGAGACTTGTTTTTGCCAAAATTATTATTTTGAATTTGTTTTCCTGTTTTACTTCTGTATAGCTGATGTTTGGTGCATTGTTTCGGGTGTGTAATAAAATTCGAAAAATATATAATTGGTTTACATTATATAAAATAGCAATATTTTAAGCAAAATATAGCTTGATATGCTCACTAACAACATATATACTGAGTTAGAGTCTTTTGCCTATAAAGTTTAATTAATCCAGCTCTTATTTCTAGAATTTCTCAACTCATTTCCTGAGGTTTCCGTAGCTCCAGCCATCCTTTAAATAACAGAAAAGATTTCCATTCGAACATTTGCAACTAATAAACGCATAATATTGCAGAATTAAGTACTTCCCTGTAATGTATCACGCTTTCACCGCAAATAGATAACAAATATTGAAATATGAGCTTGAAATTGTCGCTTTATTTTATGAATCATTTCATTTTGTATTCGCAGAATTGTTTTATTCCTTATTATTGTTTTGTTTAAACTGTTTAAAATGTTTTGTTTAACAAAATATTTCCAGGAATTCTACTAATACCATTTTGAACACAATAGGCGTTTTTAACACCATGTCATACATATGATATAAGCATAAAAATATATCCTTAAAATAACTTAGTAATAGACAAAAGTATTTAAAAACAATCGTTGTTTACTCACTTCATTTTCCGTCTGGAACGCACAAAACAACTTTGTTTCTTTGCTCATTAAATTCATTAACAAGATTCAACTCCAGTATTTTTGATGCTCTCAGCTCGCTTTCAATATTTTCTATTCGTATTATTCACTTTACTTAACAACAGCTGTCTGTGTAAGCGGAATTATTCTCAAAATGCTTTGAATGTCGATGTTTTGTACTCGAGGTAAATAATTTAAGCACTTGTGAAAACTTTGCTCTTGATTAACAGCTCTCAATTAAAAGCCTTCAACTTAAATAGAACAAAACTTCCAAGATATTGTTAGGAGACATTCGCCAGAATAAGGATGTGATATAAAACAAGATATAATTTAAAACTTTTAATAAACTTCTCTGTTGGAACAGCACGTGTACAAAATAAATTATGTTGACGCGTCCGACTTTACTTTTTTAATTTTGCAAAGTGCAGCGACGGACATGGAAAAAAGTTACTGCGGAAAATAGGATTTAGGCTCAGATATTAAGATTCAAAAAACTGTTGTAGGTATTTGTTGGGGCTGCAGTGCAGGCACTGTAAATTCCATTTAACTAAATAGCTTTTGAGAGAGATAAGAGCCTTCGATGCGTCCCTCGCTCGAGCGGGAACTAAGAAAATTGAAAGCACAGTCGACGACGTTACAACACGATTCTGTATTTGAAATTGGTACGAGTTGTAAAATTGACAAAAGTAAAAACCATTATGTTCTTTTACAACCTTTGTTGGGTACTCAACGAAAATCTGGCAACGAAATGTTTTCCAAATCTACCAGCCAAAACACAGCAAAAACACAACCAGCTTAGTTATCGCTTCTTCATAAAACTTACACTATCCAATAATCTAGTTACACTACTTGGTCAAAGGCTCTCACGCTTTCGAATCTTGATTTGAACGATGAAATAGCTCCACCTAGATTAGCATAATCATTATCGTGCCATCGTTCTGGCACTGCCAGTAGCTTACACCTGGTCGGTGGATAATGTCGTTTTCCCACATTTTCACCTTCCACTACACTTTATCGAAGCTCTTTATCTGCATCGTCATTGGGACTGGCCACTAGTGGCGCCTTCACTACAATGTGCTACAATGTTCATTAGGTTCCCTCTTTCACTGAGAACGGTATGAGTTTTATATAGGAACTTTGCTGTTGTTCTTTTTTTGTTGATGCGAGTTTTAGAGGCGGTCTCTTTGGTTTGAAAATCAAGTTGAATTAGGAACTGGTTAAAATTGATTACGTTGGGTGGGCTAAAATAAATGGAAATGTAAATCGTGTTGTATATCAAATATAGTTGTGCTATCAAATAATTACAATTAAATCTAGGAATATGGAAGTATAAATTCAATCTTAGTAACAACCCCTTTTAAAAACATTACCTTTTATTTCAAATACAATTTATCTTCAAGTACATACAAATACACATAAACCATATAGTATTATTTTTATATAATTCTTTAAAACATACCTCCGCAAACCAGTCATGTGAATCGGTACTTCAAATTACTTTTTGCAAGGCGCACTGAATGGAAGAATTGGACCGATAAAACCGTCGCTATTGTCAGAACCGAATGTGTCACTCCCAGTGCACGGGGTGAGCACGATTCTTAATTCGAATTGTAGCCGTATCATATGCCCGCGCGTCATTTGTTTCGCTTAACACGGACCTCTTTTGAACAATGTTTTCGAACTCAAAAAAGAAAAGTGGCCAGTGAATTTTTTTCTTTTTTTGAAAATTTTGTATGTTGCCAGCATTTATTTCTTTTTAATAATTTGATTCAAAAATATCATCATAGAACCATACAAAGCAAAATTGAATATTATCCCACTCAACCGATGTCAAAGCTTATAACCCCTCCTTGGGGACTGTTGAATTGCGTAAGTGAAGACGCCTACAATCCTCATTTCAATTACGAATATTATAATCGAGTTTTCGTATAGATGCAGAGTTGGCGACAAAATTCTGACAGAATTATGTAAAATACTTTTGTGGAAGGTTTACGTTTTTTAATTATTTTTTTAAACATCTGCATTAGTATGTTGTGTGAGTTATTTATTTCCTATGAGTTAGTTAGTTACCTGTACTAACTTTAATAGTTTTTAGTTTCACTTAATTTTGAACTCTCGGGCTATGTAGGTTAAAACTTAGTTTATTTGAAGTCACACGAATCCGAACTACCCTCTTTCATTATGTAGATTATCTAAACTTTGCTGCTAATTACAAAACTTTCTCATAAGTTGTAATTTATTAGGTAACACACGCCTATTTATCTATTAGTGATCAATAATATAATACACAGGGTGTAAAAAACATCCATAAAATAACTACTTTTTTTTTGTTACAAAAGAATTACATTTTTTCTCTCCAACACATTACTATTGATTTACCTCAGAAAAGGCGTATTTTGTTAAAAATTACGAATGGTTAATCGATTTCTTTACCTGATAGACAAAACTTAATATTGATTACTTCTGAAATCCTAAAACTTTCCAACCTGTTTATTTGCTAGCGATACACGCCCTGTATAACCCATGAAAGTTACTATTGAGTTACGTTATAGCCAATAAATTATCTACAGTAACTTGGAAAGTAATTCTGTCCTTACGCGTATGGTATACTTAGAGATAAGTGTTGTAAGTAATTCCCTTAGTCGGCGAGATTTAATCGTACATGTTCTGTTGCTTGCCTTCGCTTTATTTTTGTTGGAAAAATATTTCGTGAATGATAACGGGATAGAAATTATTTATGACACAAACGAGTGGGAGCATTTTTGTTGTACAGTCAAAAGTTGTTTCGAAAATTGCTGTGGTGTGCTTTTTATGGCGGTTTTGAGTGTAAGGAAATATTTGGTAACAATAATGTACCTTTTGTTTTGTTTGTATCGATTATATTAGAGAAATGTACACGTTTACAAATTAGGTTAAATAATAAAATATTACCTACCTACTAACCTAACATTTGTGTTTGCTCCCCACTATTAAGTAGGTAGGTACATAGAAAATCACCAGGTATCATAAAAACTTCGCACATGAGTGCCCAAAACGCGTGCTTTGTTATAGAAATAGGCGTTTTTCAGTAAAACTGTTACCTTATAAGGACTTAACGTCAGAGAAAACGACCTTTGTAGAATGGGGCTCCAGGGCAGGCGAATGTAATATATTATAGCATTATTAAATGTTTAAAATATAATATGTATAATGTTATCGACTGTAAGCTAGAACCAACGTATATTTTTTACATGTATATTGTTGTCGATATGGAACAAATATGTATTTCAAACAGTAAGTACCACAAATTATTATGAAAAGACTAAATTTTCAATTCCTGCAGTATTATTTTTGATCTCATATTTTTGACTTAGCTTGACTTTAGACCTAAAACATGATATTTTACAATATATGATTTTACTATATCAACTTGAACTCCCTAAAAATAAATTTGCACAAAGTTTACACAAAATACCGTGAGTGTATTTGTCTGTTTGAGTTAAACATCCTAACAAACGTTAGAGCAAATACCATCGCATTATCTTTAGTTAGTTTCACAATTGCCGCGCATGGAAGCCTACCTTTATAGTACAAGAATAGGGCGCCCTCTCGTTGCTGATAACAGAATTATCCGAATGACGCTATCTATCTTTTAAATGTGCACCTTTACTTTTGGATGCTAGGTTGTTACGCTCATAATTTTGGTGGAAGGTCATTTCAAAAATTTATTCTCAGTTATGACGAGGCTGAGGGTAGGTGTGATTTTTGTTTGTGAATTGAAAAACTGCGTTGGTAAATTCTATAGTTTTAAGTTTTAGTTGTAAATTATTGAATTGATTTATATGTCAATATTGCTGTGCAGAAGAGATGTCAGAAAAATGATTCGGAGTTATCAAATTACGTTTGCATGTGTAAAGGATTAGAAAAAAACAGATTAGGAGAATAACCGATGCGTTCTTATTTTTGATGGAAATATTTCAAACACGTACCACAAGGCACTTTTGTTACTGAAAGATGTATTTAGGACGATGATTCCGCGCCACCGCACACATTTTCCCCCCAACAAAAAATCAAGCACATAAGAGCATTAGAATGTTTTGCCAAAACGCGTAAACACAGCATTGAAAACGTTAAAAAGACATTTTTCCTTTATTTTCGTAAGCAAAAAAATGTTTTTTTTTCTTCATATATTTTTCTAGGTAATGATAATAAGCAGTGGAGGGTATAAATTGAAATTTATTTCCTTCTCGCCTGCATATACCTGAATAAGTATTTATTACTTATTACACGAGCAATTTATTAACGTTTTACGACTCGTACTTGAATTAGATATATTGAAAACTTGCGCTTGCTTCGCAAATGAAATCTGCGTAGTTTCAGAAGATGTCGGATTTCATCTAATACTAATCGAGTAACGGTATTAAACGGATCGAGAAAACTTCTGTACAAGTATTAATAAAATCTGGAAGTTTTCTTGCAGATTATAAATAGGGAACACAAATAATAGTTGACGCCCCCTCCAGGGTATGGGGGGGGCGGGGGTGGTGTAGTAATCAGTACGGACAGTAATTCGGGAGCCTTAAGGGTGTGATCGGTTAGCAGAGACGAGGGTTCCGCCGTTAGATCCTTGGAGGGAAGAAATACTTTAGTTCAACAGTTCTGCTGTGGTTATGTTTTGTTGCTCTTACAGATTAGGCAATTTCTATATAAACACGCGACTGGGCAGATGTTGTGGCTTAGTTTGTTCGTCTCTTGAGAAATTAATGTAATGTGGAAAAGTCTGTATGACGATATTCAGCGCAGGAATTGAGCTCTCCCCTGTGCACTAGTCACTGCTTTTTATGACAATAGAATAGACTTTAAAAATGGAAGGGTTCCGTACAGAATTAAATGGAGAAATTGATAGAAAATCAAACCTTATGAAATATTTGACGTGCAAATAAAAAACATGTCACTATAGTATTTTTAAATATTATAGTTTTTAAAATACCATATAATAAAATACGAAAGTTTTGTAAGTAATAACTATGAAATCAATAAATTCTTATTTTACTCAAGCTCTGTGGCTATTATTTTTTCAAATTTCATTGAAACATTTTCAGTGGTTTGGCAGAATTTATTTTTATCGGTTTTAGTACTATTCGTAGTAATTTATTAAATAAACAAACAAAGGGTAAAACAAAGCAGCTGTCGAAATATAACCAAACCAAGCCTTTTTACAACAGATAGTTGACATCACTTGACCTCCATAGCTGTTAGGTTTTACTACGAAGGTGTAAAATTTTAAGGTTTATGAATAACTAGAAACGCTGACTGAAACTTTCTTATCTTCACAAATGTGAAATGAAGTGCAATTTGCTAATGCAGGCACTTATGTGACAACTGGGCTTTGGACGTAAAAATATTTGTTAGGGCTACAAAAATACATAAAACATCTAGGTTATATATATGATGTATTTTTTATGAATATAAAAGGTATATATGTGCTATAAATATGTTAATTATTAGAGAAAAATCCCAACCAACCCACTCAAAGTCATAATTCCTCATCCAAATCACCAATTCAAAAAAATACGGAATCACGCTGGATTTCCTTAAATAAGCCCAATTAGAACGTTCGAAATCTTTTGAAGGCTTCATAGGAGTATAACTTTAGGCCCACGCAGCATTCATTGAGGCTTAAGTACGAGCAGAAGCGACCACTGAAGTGCCATTGAGTCTTTTCCCCTTAGACGGTGTATATCTTTGAGCCTTAATTACAGAGAGTATAGGCTCACAGGTACCTTGCCGCGAAAGAAAGAGAGCGGAAAATGCTAAAACTTTGACACGTTCCGCAGAAAGCAAGATGGCCGACGCGAGTTCGAATTTTCAACGACACATCCCTAATTTAACCGTCAGCTGTTAAAAGCGTCCGTTATATTGTATAATGAATAACAATCTTGAGTTACCCATTAATTATTCAAAAGATTTTTACTAAGTCCTAACGAGTTTGAAGCGAAATGATTGGCAATATAATGGCAATTTTAATGAATAATGTGTCCATCCCGAGGAACATAGCCTACGTTATGCTTTAACTTTGAAGCACGGGTAGGCTTTATTAACTTTGTAATTGAATAATTATGAAGGATATTCTCATTTACGAAGAGTTGTGGCCTGAAGGAAATTTGTCCCGCTGCCTCAACAAGGTCGATTTCTAACGAACTGACTTACAACAATAAAAGTTAAATTGCTCAACATTTGGCTGGAAACTTTTAGATCAAAGATAAATGTAGGAGTTGTAGATTCGAAAATGAGATTGATGCCACCTAGAAAACGGTAAAGAAGTTACGAAGGTAAAACGTCAGTTAGGAAATTTACTTGACTTATATTTCTGTAATAGATAAGTACCTACTCAGTAATTGACTTTGTCTTGATAAAGTTTGTTAAATAAAATAATGAAGATATGGTTAATTAAAATAATGAAGATATGAAGATGAGTTTTAAAACTTAAATAATAAAAATAGTATTTTGTTGGTAAAGTAAAGAAACTTACTCTTAATAATTTATTTAAGTGTAAATAAATTCAAATGAAAATAGCTTGATAATACTTGTTAAGAATTGGTACATGAGATGTGCCAGCCACCTCCAACCATCTTTAAAACATTGGAAAAATCGAAAACAAAACATATCGCTGTCCCAGCAACTTACAAGTTTTGCATGAACCCCACCTCATACATATCTGTTGTCATTTTGAATCAGTTAATGTAGAAGTTTATTTTTATAAGTAGGATTACCCGCGGTTGGAATGTAAGCCTCTCAGAGGAGCTTTCTGCCGGAAATCCCGCAAAGTATGGAAGAAATGATGTTCGCTCTCCAGTTCAAACTTTCAGGATTAATACTGCTCTAGAAATATTTCTTTGTAACTGAATATATTTTATATTGAAGTTGTACAACTCTAGTATTGCATTAAGGATCGAAAGTTTGTGGTGGGGGAGGTTATGTGATTTGATATTGGTGGTTTAAGTATGGAGTGCTTGTTGGAAGATCTGTATGATCTTTATTAAATGGGAGAAATCTGTCTGTAAGTTAATTCTTAGTTTTCGTTACTTAGTATTTAACACACATCGTTTTCGACTTTTTGTAGTTTGAATGTTATATTTTTTTTAAAGGCAAAGTAAATAACATCTCAACTATTTCTTTTTGGCATAACAGAATTCAGAAATAACCAAATAAAGCGATATCATTCTATGATAATACCAACCGCCGTGCTTCAGCAATCTCGCAGCCATGGATTTCTTTTGAATCCACAAAAACGCACCCCATACTATCAATAACTAAATCAACCCCATAAAGCTATCTTCCCCATTACCCATTTTAACCCAGTGCCGTTATCTCCATGCTAGCTGGTCCGAATTTATAGTCGTTCCCCGATAGACCGCGTGTTCAATGTAAAACATACGACAAACGGCGCTTCAACCAATTGTATGCGTCATCGTAGAACTGATAGTTGTAGCAAATGTTGGATTTTTATATGCACCTTTGTAGTAGTTTTTTTGACAAAAATAAACGAGTTATTCATATAACATTCACTTTATACAATGAGTTTTCTACGTATTGTTTTTTGGTGCTACATTGTTAGTGGTCTATCTGAGCAATTAATTTATGGATTGAAATTTACTTAACTGAAATGTTTAAGCTTATATGTAAAAGGTTATTTCCTAGTCCATTGTGTGGTACCTATAGTACAAGCTTTACTTAGTTTAGGGCCACACAGTTGGTGTGTCAGTCTGGAGATTTATTTATTTATTAATATTTTAAAGATGTTTCTAAGTGATAGATTCCTTATTGTTGATTTGATTTATTTATCTCTCTTGAATCGGTAGACCTATTAATACTAATACATACCAATAAACTAATTTTAAATGCCACCAATAATGCTTAGACTACACCTTTTTTCAGTTCTTATTTGACACCTGTCAATCATCAACCATTCGACTGAGCAATTACACGTTGATTTTTAGCTCCATTTATTTATAATTGAGACTGAAAGCTTCGACGATTTAAAAAACAACAGGCTCCCAAGTAGAAGCAATTTACTTAACAATATTGTCCATGATAATAAACTTTAAAGCATCACCTTGCTTACTGGAAATCCTGGAGCGTTTAGCCGCGACACCTACTTCGTCATAATACACCATTAACGGTTGAGTGACACGCTGTAAGGAAGCGGTTACAGGGCAGGAGTAGCGGGAGCGGGCTCATAGGAAATAGCGGGGTATGATCTTTGCATAGACTTAAATCTTAATATAAAGTAGATAGATGTTTATTTAACATACATAGGCCTAGTAGATAAATATAATGATATTTTAGACAACTGCAGGCTGTTTTACTGTACGTACCTACTTACTTTATAGTACAAAATAATTAAACATTTATAGCGTTTATTTGAAAAGCATTCTTTGAAGTTAACGCAGGACTTAATAAACCGAAGATATTCAGTATACAAAATGAAATTGAATTTATTTTAGTATATTATAAATAAGTAAAATATTTTTTTTGATAAATTCGCAATCCGCGTTTAAAGTAGGTTTTTGTCATCATGTAATATATTTAAATACAGTTTTCTTTCTTGATGAGATATTTTTTCTAAGATCCGATGGATATATATAGAGATAGATAAGAAAGTATAATTTTAATAGAGCAGTTTTAAAAAATGGGACTCAACTTCATCCATTCCAGCTCAGCCACAAATATTTTTAAAATTCGAAAATTGTAAAAAAATTGATAAATGCTGTGTTTCGACTAAGACAATGGCAGTAAGGAAGATTTGTAAAAAAATCGCTTACTCTAGCCCGTAATCGCAGGTTTAAATTTGAGTGACACGCCGTCTAATTCTCGGTTAAAAGCCTGCACTCCCGTCAAAGTCTTCTATAATTTTGTCAGCGCAATACCTTGTAAAAATTTAATTTGTCAATCACGTCATTCTGGTCACTGTCTGGGTTTTTTTCTTAAAGAAAAACATGTAAAAGGTAATTCATCTTCTTACGAAGAAATGCTTTTAATTTGAGCCGTAATCTAGGGCGCGCTTTTTACGTAGGGTTAAAGAAAGTTTCAGAAAAGATTCCTGCTTAGTCAGCGACTCATCAAAATTGAGGGCACACGAAAATATATTGAACGTCGTTTTACTTACCTTATAGTTAAATTGGTAAAAAATATACCTACTTATTTACGATACTCATAGTTATAGTATGTCATAGTTTTCAGTTACATAATATGCCATGGACATAATTATAATATTTTGGTATAACATTAAGCGTTATGTAGAAAGGAACTTTAAACCAAATTAGTTAAATTAATGTTAGCTCTCTTATAAGAAAAACAATATATTTTTTCAAAAACTTCCACCAAACGTTAAAAATGCTTTGAACTGCTTTTAGCTTATTAATTATAAAAAATCCAAAAGTACGGATTTATTGAAGTATAATACTCGCGAAAAGATTATATCAACAAAATGGACTTGTAATTTTTATGCAAACCAGTATCACAGATTTTAAAAAGTTACATACCCTTCCCAAATGAAAGGGACTTAAAAAAATAGTAACACATCAGAATACCCAGCCATTACTCAGAGTACGAACACCTCTTGCTAGTGATTGTCCGCAAAAGTGTACAAAAACAAAAGGGCACGGGCATAGTGGCATTAGTAGCGATTTGTTACGATGGGCTGTCAGAGGCACGCAGGTTCGGGTCTTTCACGCTACACTGCACTGGACCTTAGACCGAGGTTACAGCGGCTTTTATAGCGGAAAAAATGGTCTTGCGAAGATGTTACTTTAGTTGAGAAGAAAATATGATATTATTGTCTTGATGTAATAGATGTACAACGAATAATTATCGCCAGAAGTTGATAAACGAGTCTTGATTTATGAATGAAATATTAAATAGTTTTTTTTTATTACAAAATGTTTGTTCTTCAGATTTCTAACAACAGTTATAATGATGCTATTTATATATAACTTTCAATACAAGCGCAACCTTATTAGTTTAAAGTAGGTAGAGGAAGTTGTAGCGAGTCCTTTGAAATACATTTAGATGTTCAGCCGAGTGATGTAGCAAATACCGAACTTGGGTTTCATACGAGTAACGATATCGGTAATTAGATCTGCTGGAATAGGGTAGGGTACGTGAATGACCATACAACTTTTATCCAACTTTAGGTTACTGATTTAGATAAACTTTTAAATTATAAGTGATAAGTCTAAGTTAACTTGATCTAGGTTTTCTTTTAGGAAATTTAAAAAAAGATGTGTGTTTTAATATAATGTTTACACACGATAAATTAACATCATATTTTGTAGACTATGTAAGTGTAGACCAAAGAAACAAATACGATATTCATTCTAGTTTTCTGAGTTTCACAAAAACATATGCCTATGTTTTGTCCGTCCCAACCTACTTAGGCTGAAATAAAACCCTTGCCTATAGGTTATGTTAAGTTCTTGCAAAACAATTTCATTTTATCCGTCTTCGCGAGCCTCGTTGAGTCCTTCAAAACAATGTATGTAAATAGAGCTTTTCTCTTAAGCTCCAGGGCTAAACTACCATGGACTTTTTTGTTATATACTGAAAAATAATATTGAACTTTCTAGGTTTCTAGACTATTGTTATTTGTGATAAAAAAAAACTTTTTCAAGGTAGAGAATAAATTTTACTGACATCCTTATTTTTCTTTAATTTTACGTAGAAATAGTAATCTAATAAAACAAACCATAAAACGGATGGCTGACGAAGCCTTCACCGACAGGAATTATAACGCTCATTTTTAAAATAGATTCCGAATGGGAGCAATTTCATTTGTTAGCAACCTCCTGCTTATAATCCGAGGAGGTAATAACGTTTCATACTTATTCGTAATAAAATAATTCTGCGTCCCGGAAAGTTTATAGTCTCATTTTCATTGAAATCGTTTAGTAGGTATAAACTTGTAGAATATTTGATGCAGAGCGTAGATGGCCAATCTCCGGGACCCTGCCCTGCTAATCAACAGAGTTGCGATGTCTACCTACTCACATTTTTATTCGCCGCTGGAAATTAAATTACATTTATTTTTATAAAACCTAATTTATTTCGTGGTTTCTTGTTTCTATCTTGTCTCTATTATCAATTACAAATTTTAGTTGGTAGGAAATAAAGAATAAAATGTCGTAAAGTGGTCCATAAAATGGTTAAGTTACAAGCTTCTAGCCACCACTTGCAGCAACTTAGTAATTCAAAGTAGATTAATAACCGAGTTATAAAGTTATGTGAAGTTAACAGTTGCATGTGCCGGCGAATTACACGGGCACATTACAAATAAAGGGATATTACTAGTAATGAAACTTTTAATTAGTCTTTCGCACGTCGTATATTAACTTGGATGGTTTCACCTTCTTTAATGAAAGCATTCCTTCGTCACTTTCAATATCAAGGCGATGGAACCTTCTCATTTACATTTGTGCTCTTCCGGGTGTATGTGTTATACCTATGTCGGGTTTCTTTTGTCTGCGCTCCCGCATCCTACAGACTTTCTTCGAGTCCGGGGAAAAACTCGCTTTTAAATTCAGCGCGTACGAGTAACTTTTTTTTAACAATCCCCAACCATAGACACACGATGTGTTTTTGTTTAACAGACCATTGTTCCCAAAAACCTGTATTCTTTCGAGAGTCGGGACTTTCAAGCAACACGTAGCTGTTAAGAAATGTTGGGTGCTTTTCATTAAAATCTCGTTACGTACCAACAGCCAGCCAATAAACTAAAACAGTTTTCTCGCAAACGGTTCAGCGGTGGAGTTAACTTTTGTGATTTTATAGTAATCTACGTTTTAAATAGCGAAGGGTCGGTCGTGAAATGTTATGTTTTGAAAACAAAAGCGGTTCGGGATGTAAATGGAATTTAATATTGAAAAAGGCTTGATTTATTATAAAGGATTTAATGCAACGTTTGGGTCTGTTTATGTTTTTTAAGTTTGGAAATTCAAATTCTTTTTTTTTTAGTTTCTGTCAACTGTGTTTTATTAATCCTAGGTACTAGTATTGTAAACGTGAAAGTTTGTAAGTATGTATGGATTTATGCATGTTTGTTACTCTTTCAAGTAAAACTACTGGATGAATTTGGATGAAACTTAACAGTAATATAAGTACTATTCAGAATAACACATACTTTTTACCGCGGGAAAACTTCTCATTCCCACGGGAAACCGACTTTCACGCGATCGGAGTCTCGGGTGGCCACTAGTATTAAAATAAAGTTGTAAAAGGTTCAGTAAAGTATTATCCATAAGCTTTCTTAGATTTAGTTATATCACATCGTCTCCAAGATAGTCACAGGCAGATACCTAGGTGTTCCAATCGTGCGCAAGTTCGCGGATGCATGAAATTGGTTTATGAAACTTATCGGACACTTCGCTCGCAGCTTTAGAATCTAAACTTAGAGGAAGCAATAATTCTTCGACGTCATTATTATTTCAGGGTTATTCGAAACCTAAAAATATTAAAGTTTTTGAGAATTGTTTAAGAAGATTTAAGACTCAAACAATTGCAAGTCACATTGAAAAGAAAAATGCATATGTAACCGTTGTTGAAGTGAACTTTCCAAGAAGGCCATCTCATTATGTAGAGATAGTTCCTAATTAATTTCCGCAGTAAATGGGGCACAAAATATATTGCATGGAAAACTTGGAGCGGCCTGCCGTCACAGAATGCGAGTATAGGAATTATGATACTAGTTCCTAAGAGTTTAGATGCACTAAAATTTGCAATTTGCCATGTCGTAGCAAGTGGCGTAGCACCTTGGTACGCTACGCTGCTACGGCGTAGCAACGTCTCGTAGACGCGTCTTATTTATGTCGCAGAGTTTAGCATAGTTTTTGTTTGGCGAATTTATCACGCTCCTCGCTTTATTTATGGACGATTACACAACTCAGAATGCTTGGCAATGTGATGGTAGTATAGAAAGAAAGCTGAAGGTTGAAGGTGACACATTATTTTTGGAGGCTAATACGGAGGTGTATTTTTTTCAAAGTTGTGTAACGCCTTTAAAGAAAGAAGAAGAAGTATGTGTGTGCCTAAAAATAAATGCTGTCAATTGTGACGCTATTTGAAATATATTGAACACATGGCTTACCTAAGCAAATTTGATGGAATTATTTAAAAATACCAACAAAAATCGTAAGCCTCTGTTAAATTTTGAGTTTATCTCAATTTAAACACCTAAAAAAAACTTAACTTTTTTCATTGTTCAATACAGATATTACAATTTGAACCATAAGTCATATAAGTCCAGAATGTCAAAACCCACGCATACCGAACAGCGCTCACAAAAAGGCTTGACCGCATCCATCGCAAGAGCTGACGAGATATTATTGAATTAAACTTGATAACCGCATTAGCCGTGTTGTTACTCCATTCCCTTGATTAATGGACGACCGTTGCTTTTTCTCTCTCATTTATATGATAATGAGACGCCACCCGCGACCGAACACAATTATTATGTGTAAATTGTAGTGAAAAACTCCCGCCGAAAAACGCCAATTCGACGGATAAATCGAAGTGTTTTAAGCGAATCGCCTTTGTTTGTTTTCAATCGGGATTTTGTTAATTAAGTGGATATCTTTCTGATGTTGTAATTGGGGGTGTTTGCTTAATTTAACGTCGGGTTATCTTCTTAAATGAGTGGTGTGTTACTTCAATATATTTTATTAAAAAAAGAGAAAAAAGCAAAAATAAAGTAAATGAAAAAAAATATGCCTAACTTATTTAGAAACTGCACAATAAGCATTTGTAATACCCCTTCAACCTTTTTGTTCAATACTATCAAAGTTAACATAAAGAAAAGGCGATAACACACACAGAAAGTCTTTACCTTACAATAGAGCGAAAACTTTGGAGCCTTAGGAGGAACTGTTACAAAAAATATGACGTTTGAGAAATTACATGTATTCACAAAACCATGCGGGCCGTTCTTTTGTGCGAAGTTTCGGCAGTTCGCAAAAGGCTCTCGAGGCGCTAAATCTTAAACCCGTTTTCAGATTGTTTGCACAACAATAGCCTAGATATTGATACCGGCGTAAATCAGGTTTAATTGATTTGTTAAGGTGCGGTAGAAAAGGTTGAGAATCGGTGCGGGAATTTGAGATTAAAGTTTGATAGGTGTGATTTGAATGTTACTATTTTATTTATGGTGAGTTAGATATCTGCATAAAAATATGAAAATTATATATTTATAAGATTAATATGTATGTACTAACATACAGTAAGATGTGAGTATAAAGGTGCTTAATATTGTGTCGCAAATAAACTGTAGAAAATTTTACTCAGGACATTTTTCGTTAAAGTCCAGTGTATACCACTGCTTTTAGAGAGCATGATTTTGATTTTCAGAAAAAAAGACTATTTAATTTTGTAATAAAACTTTAAACTATTATTACGGTAAGCATTTATTAATTTTTATATATTAATAACAAAACAATGAACTTAGATTTTTATCAAAATATTCTCACGATTTTTGCCTGCCTGCTTGAAGCTTCAAAAAAATATAAATTTAAAAATACTTTTACTTTTTTTTAATACTTTAATCGTATAGAAATCAGTTAAGTGGTTGAAAAAGAAATTGCAAATATAAATACTGCTACGTATAACTAATAAATGTATCATGATGAAGAAAATCAACTAAGCAATCATAAAAAACTATTTTTATTTTAGATAATATATTAAATTTAAAATGTTATGTTATAACTAAAAAAAATAACCATCATTTCATTGGAAAACCCTCAAACCTTCAGGTTTAAATAAGTAAAACTCTATTGTCAATTTTTTAATTATTACGGTTCAGGCTATAACAAAATCCTAATTAAGAGTCTGCATTCATGCCTATAACCGTGTTAAATCAATGAGTTATAGACTCTCACACCTGAGCGAGTAAAAAATGATTCGTGATACAAACTTCCATTGGGCTCGACAGGAAATGAAGCAATTAATACGGCAGATGGCGCCACCGTACGAGCATTAATCATAGACTTAAGCCGCGTTCCCACTAACGGAGCTGAGCAAAGAGCACCGGCGATATACTCTAGGCTTTAAACTGGAAAACTGGATTAGAAACAAATAACGACCCTCACTTTCTAGCGTCAGACGATAGCACGAGATATCTAATGCTTTTGTAAAGTTGTAAAAGAAAATCTTTGGTACACTTTTCAATTAGAAGATTTTGAAGAATATTTAAAGGATTGTTACTGAGAATTTTGATAATTAAAGTGAAATGAAGTGCCTGAAGTGTAGAGTCAGCTTAACAGCGACAACAGTCTTCGATTAATCTGTATGACAGATAGCTAAGATCTCCTGACGAAATTACGATTGGCAACACTTGTCTGATCAATTTTAATGTCTTTTCGAAGGCGGCGAAATGTACGAAAGCGTTAAGACAAAGTTTGTAACGTTTGATACTCGAAATGGTTAAATATTGATTGGATTTTAATGGCGTATTTCGGATATTAAATTTGTCGTCGATAAAGTTAAGTTGAGTTGGTAAAAATATTGTTTCTACACGTTAAAATGTTTAAAAATATTTTTTGTAAATTTTAATACTTAAATATGTTTAAGTGATAATCAACGTTGAAATATTCTTAATAAGGTCACAATATCCCCGCAATTAAACCAAGAAACATCCCAATAAATCATTTAATAACAAAACTGGAATCAACTTGCAAATCTCTTCGCAACTCCCGGAGATAGCATCTATTATCGCATCGACCCCGAAACTTGTTTCTTTAATTAATTCTCCGTCGGCTGTTTTAAAATACACTCAGAAAAGCAATTTAAAATGGATTATAATGTAAAAATGGAGTAACTGAAGCGTTTAAGAGTCGAAATCGAACCGGACTTGAGAAGATTACGGCGTTTGGACTCTAGGATTATCTGACCGTCGAACAGTAATGAAATCCGCCCCTGGGTATAAAAGGCCTAGAACTTTAAGCTCTGTCCAGACTAACCACTGATTGTATTTGATCAGAATTCTATCTATTTAACACTATCACACTCACGATCGTCGCGACCCATTAAACTTTGTATCAATTTTGTTTAATAGCTTGTGTTATTATTGGCTTTGAAGTTACGTTTAATCAAAATTATTCAAGTGAGGGTTCCGCCATCTTGCCGAGATTAAAAGGTGCTGTTTTGAAATTTATATTTTGTAATCGAGTTTATTTTATCGCGCGATCGATGTAATAAAATGTTTATTTAATGAAATGGGGAGAGTTGGTTATAATTGAAATCATTTTTGCATTTTCAAATGTTTATTTTTGGTCAATTATAACATTTACCGCTTTGAATTTAAAATAATGAAACTATTGTTAACTTCACGGATCTAAGAATTAGCGAGTTAGCCGAAAATGCCGTAGAGACGGCAGTTCGATTCCCAGTAGGTCTGCTGAGCGTATCTTACGTGCTTGGTACGGATTCGAATCCAATTACGACTGTCTGTAGCCCCGTTTATGTACTTAAGTGGCTGTAACATTGACCGCTTCGGAACTTAGCGTACAAAGGGGCTTTAAATATGCGATGTAGGCTGCGGAAAGTTTTGGGGGATTTACATCCTTTCTTTTACTTTCAATAGTGACTCTATATTTTTTATATTCAATGTGGTGTTATGGTTTTCAAACGGCACAAAGACTTTAGTATAATAAAGTTGTTTTTTTGCTTGTTAAGTTAGCCCGTAGTAATTGAAAATCATATTAAAGCAGAAAATTAATATTTTTTTCTTAATAAAATACACTTTTGATTGTTTAAATAATTAGGTTAAAAGACAAAATGAAATGAAGTCGCAGCTATATTTAAATTAAATTCTTTATAAAATAACATATCTGAGATTGTATCATCTTTCTTTGAAAAGGTAATAAACGCATAACTTGACATTATGATGTCATTTTATTTACCTTCCAGACTTCGTACTCGGAAAAATTAGTTCAAGTCAGTTCACGGAACAACTTATAAATGACAAAGAACACTTTACAGATTTTAATATAAAAATTGCTTCGAAACTTTGATCGTCCAAAGTCTAAAAGCTTTTTATCAAGTCTTGGAAATATATGAATGCAGGAGTAGTGGGGAAATAATAAAAAATGGAGTGTGAAGGAAGTTTGAAATACCAGGAGAATATAAGTTTGTTAGAGGCGTTTATGGAGATGATTTTGTATGAAGGCTGTAGTTGGACGTTGATCAAGCAACAGCGTGGGGATCAAACTTGGATCATAATCATTTCTTAAGTTAACTTATCGTAAAGACAAATTAGACGTTTGATTATATAGTAATACCTATGGTGATGTTAGTCTAAGTATATCTTAAGACAATTGATAATTTCATACAATAACAGTTAGATAACGATAGATATAAAAAAAAAATACACCAGAAAACACCCTAAGTTAAAAAACAAATGTTAACCAACTCAAAACACATTTGTAACTATTAAAGCAATCAATAGTTAAGGTATTAATATGATTAATATTTGTTTGACGATTATCAGAGTTCCTGACTAAAATTTTCTTTCATTAAAATAATAAATACTAAACCAAAATAAAAGTGTTACACAGTAATTACTGTATTCCCAAGTTACTAACGGTTTAACTTATTTAAAATTTAAACTTCAGTTTATTTCTTGGAGTTACTTGAAAAAAGTAACACTTAACTTGACGCAAACTTTTACTATGAACAAAGAAAAGGAGCAGATTGCTTCGCTTACAAGAAAATATAAACTTTTTAAATCTCACCAACAATAATAGATTTATTCAAGAGTTTTATATGAATTTCTCAAATGCCATCTCTTCATAACTCCGCTGTATGGATAAGGTAAATTTACTCTGTCAAAATATCTCGAAAACAATGTAAAAGTTTGTTAGTAAGTTTATACAATTTTAAAATCTCTACCGAGTACCACATACGTATGCATCAAAGTCTCGCAGTTTTATTGCAACGAGCACAATAACTGGCTACACGTTCCCGTAATCTTAGCGTTTTGTATGTAAGCAATAAAACCAGGTTGAACAGAACCTAAACAATTTGAAAATACTCGTCGAAGCTCATATTTTGCATTTACAAGAGCACAGGAAACTCCCATACAAAACCCACTAAGTGATTATTTTAATATACACTTTTCAGTTTCAATTGAGTTGATTCGGAGTTGCGTCTAAATATTTTTAAGTTGTTTTGAATAGTGAAGGGAGCGCGTAGAATACAAATGACTTCGCTTCGGGACCTACGCGCTACGGCGGAGGCTCACTACGCGCTACGTCGAAGGGTTAACTGAGACTTGACAGATTTATATTCTACCAAGAAAAATAAACTGGGATAAGTATTATAAAGAAATTATTTTCTTAGGAAATAAATACTTTTTTAATTAATTAATGATAAATATGTCGCAGAGGGAAGCAGCCTAGACAAAATTAATGCGATCGAACAATTGAGCCTTGATAATTTTGAAAAGCACCACCTCATTTTAAGAGCATCCTTATCACCAGCTCGGTTATTTTGATCAATCGCCGCTAATTGGGAGGTGAGAGTTCGACACCCGTTTTTATTGTAAGAATATTTCAGGAGCGGCGCGGTGATAAATCAAACTCGAGACCATAATGAAAGCGAACGGATCGCGGAAAAATATCACGGAAAAAATCAGGTGCGGGGTGTGTTGGTGGGTCCCCCCGTGGGGGTGATGGGGGCGGGCGTGAGGGGGGTCGGTCGATGCGGGGGGGCGGGGGGCGGGCGCGTGCGCGAGCCGGCCCTCGCCCGGCGTGACACTCACTACCGCCGCGGACCCGTCCTCCGTCGCACGCCCCGAGCCGCACACGGCCGGCGAGCGCACAACACGTGACATATGTCAGTGATCCCCTCAGTGACAACAACATTCCCGGACCCCGCCAGCCTCGCGCCCACGGTCAGTACCCACGCCGACACCCGCCACCGGCGCGACACCACCACCGACCTCTTACACCAAAACAACAAACAGATCTAGCCGATTTGCCGATCAAATCCAATACCCAAATTAATATAGACAGTGCATTTTTTTTCTACAGACTTTTTGAGAGATACAGAGTAATTTAAATACGGTAATAAAATTGTAGAATCGCATGTAAAGGTGATATTAACTCCGGAGTTTGTATATGACTTTTTCTTTTATTCGGAAATTAAATTTACCGAATAAAATCAAATCGGCTGAATTTTCCCTGAATTTCCTTCGTAAACTCTTGTTTTTACGTGACGTGAGCGAGTAAACGTCACGCACGTAAAGTTCAGAAACTCCAATTCATTAGTGTTATATTTTGGCGGTATATTATTTGTATTAGCGATTAATAAAATACCATTCAGGAAGTGACGTGAGCTGTTGGGCTATATATAATTCGAAATGGTTCACGAATGCAATGAGAAATATCTCAATTGAGTTCATCTGTAAGGTTAAAAAGTTTTATAACTACTTTAGACGGTAGGTATGGTTTAGTTTTTTTTAAGAATCGTGATTTTTTAAATTTAAAAATATATAAAAAATAATGTGTTCAAGTGTTTTAAAAGTTATTAAAAAAGGAATAGTTATAGTGAAATAATAAATTAAAATTTTGTTTAAAATAATTAAATGTTTTATTTAATTCTACAAGCGACGGATCAACAGGTTTTTGATAAAGTGCTATATTAGTTAACTTTCTTTGCTGTAGGCACACTAAAAATGCATTAAACAGTATATAAAAGTGATAAAATAAAAAAAATAAAAAAAAATCCCAAAAAAAATTATATCGCGTTTAAAAGTGGTCATAAAATTACGCCAAAAATAATAATATACGTTTTACTATCATAAAGCTAAAGGGGAATCTAAAACTTTCCGGTTAGAATTATTATAGCGTAGTTTCGCCCCCCTAACCTTTATAAATACAAACCATACGTAATACTTCTTTTGCGTGACTCAGTTTCAGAAGTCAATCAGGCTATACTTTTGTATTCATCGAAAACAATTGGAAATAATATCAAAATACAAGGGAATTACCGGCTTCAGGTGATTAGCCCGAATAATCCTTTATAAAGAGATTAAAATGAATACACAATTAAATTAAGTAAACTAATTAGGATATGAAATTAAATGAACGCTAGTGTCGGATGTAAATTATTGAACAAATAAAATGTTTGCAGTTTGATTTGTTGCGTTTTGTACCAGCGTAAATAGAGCTATAAAACAACATCATTTATAATAATTTATATACAAAACTACCGTCGGTAAATATGTCAAATATTTATCAGTTTCAAATTACTGAATTACCTTTGCAAATATTAACACTATACAATACAAAACTCCACAATTTTCTATCCAAATTGTTTCCTAACTTAACCCCGCGCGAAACACATTAGTTCTGTTCCTTCGCTAATTATCGTAGACATGACTACGCCTAATTATTTGGACACAGCCCCGCAGTTGCTTAGTTTGCGGATTCGTAGAAAACAAGTGACAGTTGGCGCAACTATGAAACGATTACCACAAGTTTGGTGGAACTTAACAGCGATTCTGTGTTCTTGTCTCCATCGCAAACATGTCTTGATGATTGAAGATGTAGGCCAGATGATGATAGATGAACATAATGGTGTACGCACAACCGACGCGATATATTACATACAGTATACGGAGAAAGACGCTCGTTGATAGTAGACAAAGTTGTAAAAAGGTGGAATAAAATGTTGTAAAATTTACAACTATTCTGGCGTAAAAATCAAACTTTTATTTTTACTACAGAAATAATTACAGCGCTAAGAATTAAAGGGATTGAGAGGTCAAGTAATTATTTTAGCAAGCAATATGTTTTCAAGAAATCTTTTTCATCGTTTCCCAATTGAAACGAAAATAGTTTTTACACGCATAAAACGACTTTGTGTTATTAAAGTGTTAGTACCTTTTTAATACCGAGCAATTAGAGAAACGGCGTTTAAAATAACCTCTGGTTTATATTCAATGGAATATTTATTTTTTATTGGCGGTTCCGGTAATTTTGTAAGGGAGTTTTCCAACATTCCTACATTTATGTGTTATTAAGGGAATCAATAGTAGGCGGTTAATTAAAGATACTTACTTTAAGTGAATTGTAATTTGCATTACTCAATTTTCTATAGACGTTAATAATAGTGTTGTTAAATCAATAATGCAATATTGTTAGCAGTAGCTTATGAGCGATAGAAATAATAAATAAAATAAATATTTTTTTTTGCATGTTTAAAGTAAATGTATGCTGAGTTATTAGAACTTCACTAGAAATGGAGGTAAAATTAAATACCAGTTAAGTACTAGATCAAAAAGTATTTAGAAAAATAATAGTTTTCAACGGAAAACTTGGAACATTTTATTGTAAAAGCACTGATCGCGGCCGAGATTTTTATAAATACCCAAAAAATGGAATATGTGCCGCGTAATATATTTTAATTTTGATTTAAAATTATTCCATTCAGCAACAGAACGTTACCGAGCATCACACAACACAGCACGTAACCGCGCTCAAGTCAAATGCTAACAAATGACTTGTGACTGTTTTCATCAAAATTTAACTGTTCTCATTACACTGATCAAGACCGCTATAAAACTACCCTCACAACTTGTGTAATACGCTGTTCTTAGTATAATTACTTGTAGTTTGTTTAGAACCATATTATAACAGGCCCACTACTCCCTGAGGTAAAAGTGGGGAGAACATGTTATTAATTCACAACTTTTCGTGCTTTGAGCTCGATATCTTAACCTTTGTGTGTTTCTAATTAATCCTTGGATAGTGTTTTTATTTGTGAGCCCTTAGAAGCTGAAGTTTCTGCTTAATCTAGTTTGGTTCATAATGTTTGTGAAGGTAACAAAGAAGATTACAGTTTGAAAATTGCTTTCGGTTAGTTTTCTGTTTAGATAATGTAAATGGAATTCGTTAATAAGTTTTCGTATTTTCAAGTTGAAACATTTAGGAGCGTGAACGGCTTTCGACTATTAAATCAAAATATATTTGCAATAAATAATATCTTTAGCAAATTTAAAACGCAAATTACATTTAAAATCGTCCTTTTTATTTTTCTGCGATGAGATATATTTAACATTTAAGTTTAAAATTATATCATATAAAAAAAAAACACCGTCAAAATCAGCAGATTATCCATTTGTAAATCGCAAAATAAACTCTGAAAATACCGACGTTAATCAATACTCCATATAAAAGAGTACATTCAGATTACATTCGCGTCATCGAACAAAGTTTCTTCTAACATTTTCCTCCGAGAATCTGATGGAATCCCGACACGCCTTCACTATGGATTTTTTACTAAAAAAATTGTGTACCTCCATAGTTTATGTGTGCCGAGTTTAGTAAAGATTTCTGGGGATATGACAAGGGTTCGTCTTGTGACGTTTTTGAATTTGAATTGCGGGATGGATTTGTTTTTGCGTAAATTTTTTTACGCCAACTTTAAAACGATAAAAAATTGGGGATAAAGAACTTTTATGCTTCTTGAAAAAAAAATTGAAGAACCTACTTCGGTTAAAGTTTCTCATAAATTAATTGATAAAAATATCGAACGCTTTGATAAATAAACAATGAAATATGGATAAAAAGCAAATACAGGTTTTATTCGTTCACAATTCTTGAACTATCTGAATAAAAGACATGAAATCTTAGCCTGCCTCACAATTACGTCTCCACAACTCAAAATTTGATATAAACACTTCGCCTTCAATGAAACTATACATTCGATTCAAATTTGGAACGCAAACAGCCTGAAACTTCCGCACTTATCCTTCAGATCGGAGACTTATATATGTAGTTACAGAACTTTTAGTATGAGACGGTAGCACATTAATTACCAAAACCAAGGACCAAAACCCAATAGAACCTTATTAAGTTAAACCTTAGATTTACGTTCGAACCCTTTCATTTAACGTATTAAAGGCAACAGATAAGCCTATGTGTAATGTTCTTGTACGTACAAGTTGCTATGAAAAGGTTTTATGAACGAATTAAATTGGCCGAAGGTTACCCCGGGGCTATTTGGAGTTTTGTAGTCATCATAACTGTTGGATTAAAATAAAGGTTGGAATATATCAAACCTCTTCCTTATGAATATGTATTTTGGCTTGTCAATTTAGTTGAAAGATTTCTATAACCGTGTCGCTATGTAAAATAGCTTAAGTTCTGTAGCATTACTTTTTACCTGCGGTTTATACCTGAAGGTATTATATAGAATGTTGTATTTTCTCAAGATAAAAAGTATTTAAAAAACTTGATATATCTATATTGTTATAGTTTTAGAATAGAAAACATCCAAACCTATCCGTACGTCCATATTTCAGATTGCACGTTAGCCAAACGGACGAAAGCGTGATAAAAAAGCCTTTAGTTTTATTTTTCATTGATGTGTCGCTTGTTTCGTTTGGCACTTACAAAGAGCAATCGAGTTTAAAGCTCGTTGGATTGAAAATTATATGAGGAGCCTTAGCGAGTGGGTTCGTATAGGTAGGTAGAGAGTATAGGTAGGTAGAGAGGGTAGGTTCGGCAGCCGCCAATGCGCTAGTCTTTCGGTTCACTGGGCTTTCTTTAAATTGCCGACGACGAGGATGGCCGCCGCTTATTGCATCCCGGCTCCACGGCGATATTGCCTCCTCCAACCTCTAAGCAAATAGAATTTCCAACCCCACAAACAAAGTCTGAAGTAAATCTGCATAGATCGATAAGTTAGTACCCAATTTTAAGTTCGTGAGTGACGCGAACCCGTCTTCGGATTGCCGACGCGGCCCTTTATTCATACAAGCTTGATTTATAGAAAATAAAATCATGTAGCTAGTTCCGTTTGGGAAAGTTGCGTGTTAAGAGGATTTTCATCATGATACCTATCAAATAATAATGAGGTCGTCCTCCTTTCACGGTACTTGTATCAAGGCTGGATCTACGCGAACCGTCGTGATCTTTTGTGTTTTATGATAATGCCATTGTTGTTTAGCCTTTTATTCGCGTACATACATGTTAACAAATAACAATATTACGAGTATAATCAAAAAGGCGGTTTTGCGCTACATGAAACTGGCTTAATTCCCCCAAAAGGGTTTGGCTGAGTGATTCTCGCTGAGAGTCCCCGACTTAGCTCGTTTGGCCTGATATCCGCTTCACTATAAACGCGGCCTAACAGTTATGGCCTTATAATAAAGCTGTAATTGGATGCCCGAGGATTTAACACTAAAGTCCGACGGTATAAAGTAAATTCTTTATCTGATTAAATTGAAATGACAACAAAATGTAGCAAAATGTTTCTGAAAATGTTATTAAACTGGCTTTGAGATTTATATTAATGAATCGTTCGTGATAAAAACTTGATTTTCTGCCGGAGTAAGCGATTTACAAGATTACAAACGTAGTCGGTAGACTTAATCGAATGAAGTTGGTGGGTATTTTCTCCACTGCAGCAATCGCAAAGAGGCGTCCAGGCTTTAAGCCTATTGTCGCTGGCTCAAGAGGCCATCCCGCATTCTCCGCACGATCCGTTCAACGGTTTATAGTCATTTACAAAACTGAGGGTAGTTTTCTTGCTGGCTTCTCTTTGTACCGACTATTTTCTGATGAGACTGGCCGAAACTTTTTTCGAATCTCCATTTTTTACTTTTTTTCCTCTCAAATTACTCAACCCTTCTCATTATCATACACGCTGCCAGCCAGTACGTAAGCATTCATATATTTCACAGAAACCGGAAGGCTACTAATGGCATAAATTGAAGAGCGAATGCTGCAAGCGACCACAGGATTTTGCGTACCTATTTGAAATTCAGTTTCTCACAGCACCGCAGTGAAGGTTCGCTTTCGATCGTTTCTGTAACCGCAATATAAATTTCTCTATAGAAGCAAAGATGGATCGTTTTAAAGCGCGTTGTGGGGACCAGAATTTCATATTTGCTTCCCGACGCATCGGAAGTATTGTACCGTGAACACGGGTTGCAATTTCAAATATTGGTAAAATTTCAGAAAATATCACATCATTGGAATATAAATCACGTTACAAACTTTAATATTTTAAGTGCGCCGAGCACGAATTGGCAAAAAACGTAGTTTTGAAGGCAACTTTTCAGAGACGGTAATTTGGAGTCGGACGCCAGAGAAACTATTTTGATCTCAATTACAAGATGGTAATAAATCCCGTTGATGTTATAATAAATGCATCGGCGTGTCTGGTCGAGTGACTAGGGAGACATGACGGCACAGGGCGTTGTTCGGTGTAGCGTCATATCAATCACTATTGCTGTGAAGCAAGCCGATCCCTTGGCACTTGGCCTAGATTCGAAATTACACAAATTTACGGAGAGGCCTAAGCTCCACCGTTAACCCGGGATTAGGTACTCGCCGGCGCAGTTTACATCCGATACTGAGAGCCAATACCACGCTCAACTGACGACTGATCTCTTACTTTATTTTTAGACTCAATTAAGACTGCCACTCTTTAAAGTTTTAATACCCACTTTTTCAAACACGATGCTTATCGAAGACTTAAAAATAAACTGTTCAAATATCTCGCTATAAGTACCTCCTTACTAACTTAGAACTAATTAAACTTTAGTTTTAGTTTAAGTACAATTTATTCCATTGTTTGGCTTGTTTCAAAGAAAGTCGGTAACAGCAAAGTTATTAGCTCGTGATTTTCAATTAACTTGACTTAACTTGTCAATGATAAGATCTATCAAAAGTGTCTACTTAAACCGAAGTTACAGTGAAGAAGGATACAACATTTGTTAGACTTGAAAGCTTTGCAAAAACGTCCTAATTATTTTAAGCTATGACAGTTTGAAAGTTCATTGTTATGTTTAATTAATTGAATCTGAAAACATATTTCGGTACAAACCCCTGTGATTCAAGTTTTTCGGAGTAGAATTATTCTGATGATGAACAACATTTTCATTTGTTTTGAACTGTACAGTTCAGTGAAAGATTACAGAGTAGTTCGTATTGAGAATGAATAAATCCGTGTATCTTGCGCACACGCATCTATATTTATTTACGTTCGACTGTGACCGATATTATGTTATATTTGCTGCCGGAATGCCATTCGCCCCGATTCAATCATACGATGTAGCTACACGAATCAAATACATCATGATGTTGCTCCCGCAATATTAAATGTACGATCTGTACTCTAAAAGTTATAAAATATATTTTAATGCTTATAAAAGATTGGAATTTCTTGAAGCTTCATTTGTTTTTGCTATTTGCAAATTATATGACGACAAAAGGTTTTGTTAACGATACTTGAGAGTTTTGTTCTTATCACACGGTTAGTTTAACATATGAAATAGTTTCGAGCATATTTAAAGGCATTTTTTAATCCTCTATAACACCATAAATGTTGGTATTGTTTATCCTAACTTTCCGTATAAACAAACAGTACTAAATCGCACCTATTACTCTTTAACACTAATCGCTGTGTAGTAGCAAAGATGCGTAATACCCTTTCATTTATAACTCCTAGTACGCCTCTTGATACAGGGCGGTCCTTAATTCCAACTTAATTACCAACACGCAAGTTCCATAATCCAGGCTCTAGGATCGCGACCGGCCTTAAAATAAGGATTACGCAGCCAAATATCTCCAACTATACCGCTCAGATTACAAACAAATATTAAAAGGGTTTTCAAAATAGAACTGAGAAAAAAAACAAGTTTGAAACGTATAAATTCATTAAAATAAGGGTTATGAAGCTCCACCATAATTCGTATTTGTATTCACCGTATCACAAACACAAATTCAATTCCACAAATCTAAAGTCAAGCAACAACTAAGTCAACTGTCTCTAAATATCATCCTTTGTGTCTTAAATAAGTTTGCGAAATTTAATAAAACGAAGCACAGCGGAATACTAAATAAAATAAGTTGGAAAATTTTAAGTATGTTACCATAGTTGCTATGTCACGATATGTCGCCGCGAAGAGTGAACTGCAGGCAGGAATTCTAAAAGAAGTGTACATAAACATAGTATTTTGTGTGCGGAAGCGTTGCCTCGGTCGCATTCAGGAAGCGACTGCATACTGAGTAGGCGTATCTTTTAAGACACTGCGGACTTTGGTTCAAATACAACGGATTACACTAAACTTTTACTTGCCACCAAATTTTTTTACACGTACAAAATTTTCCAAAGCCTTTGAAAAACCACGTAACACTTCAAGTAAACCACGACGCAAGAATAGAGCAATCTAATCTGGTGCTGACATATTTCAACCTCGTTCCTAGTTAATCTCATTAAAAATTAATTCATAATTTTGTACCACGTTCTACGTCACCTATAATTATTTCTGGAGCGAAGCTTGTCAGTCGACAAATTAGTCTCGTATTCGTGTCAATTGACAGATGCTTTTTTTAGGACACGTGTTTTCAAAGATCAATCGTCGTCGAAGGTGTTGCGAGATGTTTACGAAGTCGAGTAGTTTATTGCGTATCGATTCGGCCGCGTAATAATAATGTATCGGTTCAAAATATTGGAATGGCTCAGTGCTGGCTGAAAATAGCGTCTCTTCAAAGACAAGGTTTGCAGCTGTAAATCCATTTCAGTGTGGGTTGTCCGTATTATAAATTGGAACATAGTAGGTTACAATGTGCAGTCGTGTTCGTGTGTGAATACAGCTACAGTTAGTTATACGTGGATCCTGTTTTGTTTTTATTTTGAATTTAGTATCAGTCGAGGTGGTTATTTTCCGGTAAATAATGTTATTTGCTTACATTCGTTGCGTTAACTTTGTCACTTACATAGTGTTTTTCACGCTACAGTGAATAATGTACGTGTGTTATTTAAAAGGGGGGATTTCAACGTGTTTTGCGCCCGAAAAGCGAATGATAAAATCTAGTTGGAGTACAATACGCTGTAGTTACCTACTATTTACGGGATGCATAAAATCCAAACAGCGTATATTAAAAAATAGCATTTTGACGAGCGAAACTCCTGCTGGCCCCGCGTCGCATTCGTTTGCGTTTTCTATTACCCAGCCTCGGAGACTATTAGCCCGGCTAGATGGATGTCATAATTTGATTTCGTATACATTCCCCAAATTAGAGGAAAACTAATAGGATAGCTGGCGAAGATGCTACTCTGGATTTATTTCAAAATGAATGTGGTAGTGTTCAAATGAAAATTTGCGTATTTAAGCATTCTAGAAAGACCATCATAATTGAAACTTATACTTTTTTCTTATTTTATTATATTCTTACTAAACGAATATTTCTTTTCATAAAATACAAGTAGTATGCAACAAAATATAAAACAACGAACGTAAGAAAACAAAAAAAGTCACTCAACATATTTTTTGTAATTTATTTATGTCGGAAACGTGCCGCCATCAGAAATAATGGTTGAAATAAAACAATTTACGTACAAACACCACAACATTTTCGACAATGTCACTCCCTTGACTAACTACTTGTGTATGATAATTCGAGTCAGATTGCATTTGATGGAACGCCGTCGTCGCACTCTGACTATGCATAGACCGAGAGCTAATGTAAAAAAATATAAAAAAAAATGTTGAAAAAATATTATGATTTTTACAGCATAAATAAAATTGATAATTTAATTGTTTAAAAAAAATAAAAACTTTCAATAACTACGTACCTACAATAGCTGCTAACTTAAAAAAACTTTTTTTTTCATAAAATAATTTCCGCCGGCTCCCTGCCTACATCTGCAACTAGACAAGCAGACCGCGCATTTGCATTTTACGATTTTGATACGTGAGCGAATATTCACAGCGGTGTCGGTAGGTATCTTTTCATTTCGACGCGGCAAACGTAGAGTGGCCTTTCGAGAACAGTGAAGTACCGGCGCGTGCTCGAGTGGGCTTCCACAAACGCATGCGCACCAAACAGATCTACCCTCCCAAGCAATTAAAACTAAGACTCAATTTGGCACGAAAGATGCACTTTTTACTAAGGACCCCCCGCCAATAAGACGGCTTCCAACTTACAAGTTTTTTCGCCTTAAAAACCCCGAACACACGGCTAGATAACAATGTGAATAGTTTGAGTTGCGTCTTACATTATTCATATTGTTAAAATCCGCAAAATACAAGGCGAAAGCAAAAAGTTTCCGAATAAAAACATTCAAAGACGCCAAACGTAGCAACACGGACGTGACGTCAGTCGTGGCCGCTCGGCGGAAGTGCCGCCATATTACGGGATGTCAGCTGGTCGCAGACGGAAGCTTCGTCATAGCTGCCAGTAGGCGAGCATTTAACTGGTTTTATGACGTACAACTCGTTAAACTTAGGTGCACCGGAGAATGCTAGTCGCTATTAGAAACGGAGTAAGGGCTAAGGACGGGTTAAGGGCTTAACTTTTAATATATTTCGTTGCCAAGTCCCAATAGTTACGTTTGTGTCAAGTTTGAACGACACTTTTCAATTTCTAACTGTTAATCAGAGTTGTCAAGAAAGCACCAGAAAATGTTTTTCCTAACAGTTTTATTTACGAACATAAATTATTTTATGTCATTACGGAAAATTCGAGTAGCATTTTCTATGAGTGTACCTTTTCTATTCATACTAAGACGTTTAATCAACATATGAAAGGAATCACTTAAAAAGTCTCGACATAAATACTCTAATTTGAAAAGGATAAGCCCAATCCTTGGTTGGATGATTGTTGGTATCATGGAAGCCACAAAAAAACTCTGATCCAATACTAATCCCCTCTGAAATTATGATCAGCTTGCCTTTGTATTTCATTTTCTTTATTTCTACTCTGGTTATATCATTTGTAATCCAACGACTGCGCTCTTTTGAGCTGAAATGTTAAAAGGTTTATGCTTTTAAAAAATCAGACACCAGCTAATAGAGGTATTGCGTTACCTTAAAACAAAAATGTCGAAGAATTTGAGGTTTTATTGCTAGCAAAAGAGTATGACAGCTCCCGGACTAGGTTTCTTTTTTCAAAATTGTCAAACATAGCACAGAAATCTTTTGAAAAACGCTCTTTTATAGAATTTTTTCTTATAATTTATTAAAATAGCTTCATTTTCTTGAACTTTACCTTACGGCATTGATACGGCATCGTGAACGGAACGGAACGAAAAAAAAGCTGAAAAGAAAATGTGTAACAGCTTCATTAGCTTGAAAGGCGATTAGCTTTATTATGTAGATGTGGTATAGCTAATCTGGACATCACGGGACCACAAAGAATAAATCATGCGTCAAACACTTCCCTCTAGGGGAGAGTCTAACTTAGCTTTACAATCACCGACACGATTTCAACACGAGTTCTTAATTGTTCATATTATTATTATACTTTTACAAATAATAAAAAAAAAAACTTTACATCTCTATAAAAAAACTTAAAACTAATATTAAAACACTCAACACATAAAAATCATTGTTAAGTACGATTTCATTATGTGTTTTAAATCATAATGAAAAACTATTCAAAGGATTTGTAGACCAAATTTGTGGCTGTGTCGTCGCGTCGGATCGTCGAGCAAAACCTCCGTTGGAGGGTGCAAATCTGTCAAGTCTGCGTGTGACAGAGACGGAAACACACGGGCCATTCATTCCATTCTGATTGTATTGAATCACGTCACTGGCTCATAAGCCGCCCGATTTGTTAGTGCTGCCAATCCATTTTCTTTATTCCGTGCGGCCTTATTGATGTGACTTTGTTTTGCTTATCGGAACACTACATTGGTTTTCCAGGAATCTGCTATTAGCTAGTTTTTTTATTTTTTTATGTCAATAGCTGTGGTAATGTATAAATGTACAGTCTGTGTTAGTGGTAAAGTTTAAAAGCATCCTTAAATTTTATTGACTGTTGTGTCTTCGCGTCGTAAAGTGTAAGTTTTTGTCGCACGATTTACAATGGCTACCGGGATATGATAACGCATTGGCATAAAACATTGTAATAATTATTTCGGGTAAAAGTTAAATTCTGCATTGCGCCACTGCCGAAAGTTCAGCTGTTTTCGAAAATTATAACTTTACAGCTAATTCACTTTACACCAAATTATCATCAAATGAGAGCTTTTTGTTACCTCTTTTTTCGTATTTTATGAAATGAATATTTTAACGCGGTCCTTTAGCTTTCTAAGGTATCTAATTTTGTATTCTATTTGTGCCATTATACTTTATTTTAGTGGATACTTGTATGTATAATCTTGTAATTTCAGACTTTAATAAAAGCGGTGACGTTTCGGTGAGGTACACGTTAGTTGAGCACCTTTTGTATAATTAAACTGCGGGATAACCTAACTTTAAGTTTAATCCTATAGCCTCTTGACACCGAGCTTTAGCCGGGGAGAGCTTATTTTGTTCGTCAACACTATCGACCGAACGCAAAACTCTAAGCTGCGGTCTGTCATGTAAAATAAAACTGTTGTGCGTACGTAATATAGTCGATTTTGCATTGGCAGTGGCGGAAAGAAGGAAAAAACACCGTAACGGAGCTTACACAACTCAGTCAGACGATCATTCTTAGAGCGTGCCTACTCTGGTTTACGATTAGAAGTTATGACGTCACACTGCCATGTTTATCCCTACCGTACCTTCGGTATCTTCATAATCAAACAATTTATAAGTTGACGGGGTTTTTCAATTAGTCGAAGAAGTTAATACGTTTGGCAGACAAAATAAAAATGCCATCAACGCTCACAAGTCCAATCGCCGTAATGAACGCTCTGTCTCTTTCCCTCTCGCTGTACGCATTCTATTACACTCGAGCCCTTATTACGCATTCTCGACATTTGCTTTAATGTATGAAAATTTGAAAGAACGAACTACGCTGATGGTCCTCGAAACAAAATAATTGCTACGGCCGCGTACTCCTGGATTCGGCCTCTACATTTATTATTCACATTTTATTTCACTCCCTCTCTCGGCCTATAATATAAAGCTAAGAAATTTCTAAATAAAAATATTTAAGCTTTACAAACTTAATAGCTTCACATCTAAAATGAATGTGTGTTTCTTTTTATTTTGGTTCAAACTTTCAATTCTCATGTCGTGTTTTTTGAGTCTGTCTGCATATTTCAAACAAAGCCATCTCAGTCAATCTTAACAATGGCGTGGGTTGTATAGGCATAGTTTTTCACATCTACAAAGTAGGGGGGAGTGAGCAGAAGGCGTCCCAGCGTCTCTCTTTCATCCACTCTAGAGGCGCGAGGGAGCTACCTCCGCTTGTATCAGAATGCAAGCCCTTGTGCCACTCGCTCGTATGTGTACCGAACAGCTTTCGATGATGACTGAACTGAACCATTCGCTTTTACACTAGTAACTGCATTCTTTTGTTTGCACTCTTGTGTGAGTGCGCCTGAAGTGGCCCTGCTTTCATGAACGCGAAATCGCTGCAAGTTGTATACATTTTTCTCTAAATGCCCCGAACATACATTGGAGAGAGCGGCGAAATAAATAATAAAAGCCAATAAAGACTATCCACTTTCATCGTACATTATATTCCATCCTTGTTGAAAGACTAAGGAAGTGGTCTTTTGTTCGCGACGCAAAAGCGCCTACGTACGAGTAATAGAACCTGAAAAAAGTGAAAAGAGGCAATATAAGTATAAAGCCACTTCATCCGTTTCCACCATTGTGAGGCTCTTCTTTTAAATTTTTCATGGGCTTATCAACGCATCGATCAGGCGTTATTTATTCAGTTCACGATGTAATCCTGAGAAGTCTGTTCATTTACATACATTCACTTTTTTCCCCTGCATTTACATGTTTGTGCTCCTTTTATCGGATATTGAATGAAAACACACAGTGTAACGGCTATGAATTTTTATTTGCCCCGCACTTTTATTAAATTTGAAAGTGGGGTTTAATAACTTTATGATGCGATATGGGTTTTCTTCTCTTTATTCCGAATGGAGAAGCTTTATGCGCATTACTTGTTTGTGTATTTGCGGTGTGCGGTTGAGAGCCAAGTTTTGTTCACCGGAATTAACCGGTACACAGGATCCGTACAAGGTAAAGATTAATACTGCACTGTGAAGGGAAGAAGCAATAATGTTTCGTTAATGTCTACCATTTAGAACGTACGCGGTTACCGTCGTGCGTTCGGTGACAACAACCACAACATACAGAGGTCTTATTTCACGACTGAGTTTCTCTGTAACGTTACTAACAAGACTCCAGTCCTTAGTAGTAGAATCAACCTTTGTAGCTGTGTATTGTTAGTAGAATTGGTCATGTACTGAAGTAAATGTGCATCTGTGTGCGACAACTAATGAGCTGTGAAGCAGATAAGGTGAACAAAACGACGAAGATCATCGGCATCTATACAATGCTCGTTTCATTTGAGGCGAAAACGAATATCGTTCTGAAATTGCAGCAATGGAAACGTTTTTTTTCGGTACGGGCAATTAATGTTCATTTTTACGTTCCATTTTCGTTTCAAGTGGTAGTAGACGATAAAAACATATTTTGGAAAACGTTTTACCCGTATTGTGACACATTGATAAACAAAGGGCTGCATTTGGACTTCTATAGAGTTATTTTAATTGAACTTTCAATTCGTTCGAAATAAAATAACCCATGGATTACTTTATAAAATGTCCGTGTACTTAAAAGTGCGCATTTATTTTGGAAGACAAAGCGAGTAGCGAGGGTAGGTAGGAACAGTGTGGATAAAAAATGAAATGCAGCGTCAGCAGGGCGGTCGGGTCGAGGCGACCTTTGTACGCGCTCCTGCGAAATACTCCGTCGAAAAATTGATTAATTTCATCCCAGCCGGCACCACAATAAGTGGCAGCATCATTGTTTCGAAAAATCGTTGAAAAAGATCGTGTCAGCGCCACGTCCTTCAATTAAAACCCTCTTTATAACCTCTATAAGTTGAGACTTCTTGACGTTTTTGCGCCAATTTTCTCATGACGCTAACCAAAAATTCGGTGTCGCTAACGATTCGGTTTGATTAGATTTTTGTGTACGTACCTACGTGGAAAATAAAAATGAAATTGAGCTGTACCGTGCGCGAGTATCATGAATTGAGTTAGAGAGCCGCCACGTTAAGGGACCGCAGCGCTTGTACTGTGATAATTGATGTGTGTTGCTTTTTGTCGTCGGCCATTTTGGTGTCCGTCGTGCGGCGGTCAGGTTAGACTAAATTAAATTGTTGTATTTTTTCACAAAATGACCGGGGCGCGTAACTGGATACCGTTAACGAGGGCCCGTAGAAGTCGTTTCGCGGTATTATGGGTTCACGTATTTATGAACACGTGTAAACGTCCATTTTTTTCGTGCGCCCTTGTAACTTGGGCGGGCAATTTAAGTCAAGGCTCCTTAATAAAAGACGCGTTCGGTGAAATTAATGAATGAGATTAAGTTACCGAATAATTCCGCCAGATTTTCGTGACACAGAAAACGAACGTCATTTGTCGGGAAAGGTTTGCCACCTCTGTTATGGAAAGCTATACGCACGATATTAGAGTGTACCAAAAATTGGGTATGCGGCGAATAATAATTTTCCCAATGGGCCGACTGCGTTGTCCGCATTCGGGATAATTGGCAACAGTTCCAGCTGACGTCGTGCCGGTTAACCTGACGTTTGCCCTCGTGGGAACACCCGACAATACCATTAATAAATGCCGTATAATCAATTTTTTATTTATTACACAGGTTTGTGTCATTTCCATTGCTAGTTAGCTTAAACGATCCAATTTATTTGATTACTTTTATAGATATAACCTAACATATATCAAACACTACATACAATATTCATTAATATAAAGGGTAGAACACCCCTCAATCTGTAAGACGCACAATTTACTAAATAACGAAGTTAAAAATAAATACTTTTTTGAGAGCAAAAATCTTTGTGCAAAAAGGGCGCAGGTGATAGAGGGTTGATAAAATTGTATTGTAGGTACTTGTTACAGGGAAACATATGTAAGGGAGGCAGCCTAGACACTTAGACACGTTTTCATACACTTTTACCCCTTTTTTTTGTAACAATAACCTTTAAAATATATTTTTGCATTCTTTACTATTGCTTAATATACGTTTTTGCTATTCATTTTTTTTTTAATATTAATCTCAAATTTATTTTATTTTTAAACGGGTCTAACAACCTTTAAAACAAAAAATCTGTATTTTAGGCCTTATACTCGTAAATATTTTAAGAAAATATAATATTTACTACAATATATTAGGTAAATAAGATTATTTAAAAATGGCACAGACTCCAAGAGCGCAAATATGACTTACTTTTTCACTACTGCTTTAGAATGATAGAAGACTTATTATTGTAGAAAGATATTTTTCTTCATGACAATTTAATTTGCTAGCTGCAGCCGTTGTCACTTTGAATAAGTTAATATAAAGATATTTCTAAATAAAAATAAAATCTAATATTTTGTTTTACTAGTTTTTTACTATTGTTCTGTTTTTAAAAAAACAATATTGGCCTCATAGTTAACGTTTATATTAAGAAGCACAAAGTTCAATTGTTGCATAAAATATATGTTCAAACAACTTAATGAGTTACCGACCAATATTGCTATCACTTTAAAACATAAATATCGGTAAGTTTAATAAGCCCAGTGGCACAGCAATAATTAACTTCTTATAAATTATCAGTTTCCGTCGATTTATATGTGGGAAGGACTCAAACTTTCTGCATCAAATACTTTGAAATAGGCTGCTAAAGTTTACCGTGATCGATGAGCATATTAATATATAAACATTAATATATAAACATTCAAGTGGTGATATTATTTTTTAACTTTATGTTTGTAAAGTATTTTAACGGCTTTAAAATTAATTCTTAAAAAAATCCTTAAAAAAACAATAATCTTTAACTTTTTAAATATTTTAAATAATGTATTGACGAACTAAGAGTTCGTTCGTTCGTTGACAAAATTAATTTTCTTTTGTTTATTTAAATAAAAGTTATAATTTAATTTAAAGTCAATAGATACATAGAAGTATGGGAAGACCCAGACTTGGATATTTCAAGAATAACACTTCTTATTTTCTAAATCGATCTTACAGCAATGGTATTGATTTACTTTACATGCTATTAAGTATTTTGAAGTTATAAATACTGGAAAAAGGAACGCGGGTCTCCCAGCATTGCGCGACTGGGCATTTTTCCAGTATCTATAACTTCAAAATTATTAAATTAGCATTTTAAATGCAAAACTAAAAGTAAAATCTCATGCTAATAAGTAATTCAGTAACTTAAAAACATATAGTGCATTTTTAGTTAAATATTGAGTTTCCCACATAATAGGCGTCGTGATACCTCCCAACTACCAACAGTCATTGTTCTTTATTCTTTTACATTTTTGCACCACCTAATTACCTTTCATAAAATATTCAACAAGAAAACAAGCCCTCCCTTTGAAATCGAGCCTCGATATTGACATTATAATGAAATCCTCTTTAAACGTCTACACTTTGATGCTTATTTTATTCTAATAAATCAATAGGATCAATTTTAAGAATTTTCTTAAGGTGTTCGTTTGATCAGTGCTTATTTTATAATCAAAGTATAAGTAGGTTAATTATGTAGACACGTCAACAAACAAGTTTGGACAATGAAACCTCTAAGGTCCTTATACTCTACGTGTAGCGTTCTTCAGATAATATCCCTTGAAACCCCAAAGAGGGGGGATCGCATAATATATTAATGTTAATTATTCGTACCTTTCTCGGATACCAGCTGCCTCTAGTGTGTCTAATTGTTTTTATATTCGGTTAGGGGTAATTCCATCAGCCGTCACCTATTAGTAGCTTTAGTAAGGAATTTCGGCTTCGTCTTATTCGTGGTAATATTTTTGTTGCAGATGGTGACCAGAACAAAGAAAATCTTCGTAGGAGGGCTATCAGCACCCACAACGCTTGAAGATGTAAAGAATTACTTCGAACAGTTCGGACCGGTAAGTACTTCCCTGTTTTGACTATGTTTCTGTCACAGTTGAAAGGTTTATTTAGAAAACTGAACTTCAATCAAAATTTGGCGTGCGGAGATTTATAAAATAATAAAAAAACTTTTATATGTAGTTACGTTTATACGTGTTAAAAGATATTTGTTTCTTAAAATAATTTTGTAAATCAATATTGGAGTCAGAATAAAAAACTCTATTTCATAAAATATTAAAGCTAAAATTTGCTATTTCAAGACTTATACTTAGGTTTATAAATTTCAAATAAAAAATAATACACGCACAAAAAACCTCGCATTTAAGAGTCGCGCCGCGAAATCGGATTTCGAATTTATTTAACCGTGTGTGTGACACATCTAAACTTCCACACATCCTGACATTTGGAATGTTACGTCAATAATAATTTAAGGTGCTTTTCGCCGCGTGTCAAAGCTCCCAAAGTTGTGACAACTTCGCCCGCAAAATTAAATTCACTCATAACTTTTTCCAAAAGTAAAGACGCATAGGCAGCCTTCATCAGGGTATTAATAATGAAGTGATCTCACAGCAAATGTGGTACGCGTATGTTTGGTGAATTTTCATATTGAAATCTCAATCAATTAATAAAAAAATAAGTGATTTTGTACGTTGAGAAATATGGTTCATAGTGTATCTAAAAGAACTCTCTTCAAGCTAAGTGTGCACTGTCCGGTAAATTTGAAGATAATTAATAAAAAAATAATCTGTGAGGAATTAACATTCACAAAAAAATAAGAACCCAAAACAAAAACGCTAGAACTGAGTTTCTTATATCTCTAAATCAAATTATATACAGAACCAAAACCCAATTTTGTATGTCATGTCCCAGTCCGTATTAGATGACACTAATTCTATGCTAAATCATTTTGCCGACTTCTGATAAGTTACCCTGTGTTACCTACTCACGGAGTCGAACAAACTTTGAAAGCGTGTTATTATTTTACGCTCACTTATTTTCGGCCGACGATTTATGTTCGTGCTAAAATGGTCACGATACAAATGTAAAGCGGTATTCAACAATTGGAATAAACATGCTACGAAAGGTCAGAGAAAAACAAAATCGCGCTGGCGTGTACAACATGCATTAGTAACAAACAAGAATTTTGTTGACAACGACGCATTTACATTCTGAACATCTTCGCAAATGAAACGAAATTCGATAACGATTCAATTGTGGAGCTTCTAACAGGTATTTAAATGTAAAACTGAATCAATATCCAATGAGTCTGTCACTTCAGCCCCAATATATCTAATAAGCCTGCATTGGAATTTGTGACTTAAAGGTTTGTGTTACGGTTGAAAGTCGCGTGGCGGCGTCGAGCGCGTCTGTAAGTCTGCGATAAGTTGGTCTTTGTCTGGCCGCGACTCCAGGTGTCTATCTACAAAAGTTCTACTGTAATTAGCCTGGTATCTAAGAGTAGATGCGGACTAAGGAAGTTTTTAGAATACACCATCGGCTGCAGGCGGTGCTCATTGTACTTCGCTTCAAAGTAATCGCACCAAGCAGCCGCTTGCGACGATCAAGACTTTCATTACCTATTATGAGAGTTTAGAATAAAGCCAACGAGTTTTTCGGAGTGAATGTGATTGATGCCGAACGAAGGAAACATCCCGGGAGAGATAAAAAGGAATTTAATGAAGAGTCTTTAAGAATAATGATTAAGGGAATGGTTATTCCTTTGGTCGACAGTCTAATGATGGGGTCTTTTGAATTACTTTTTGTGTCTACAAAATATTGTGTAACCGCAATTATCCTAATTAAAAAACAGGACGGAAGGAAATCTGGATCTTTAGGATGCGGAGTAAGTCTTGAAATTCCCTCGATTATTCCGAAGTATTTTTCCTAAGCAAATCTGTTCTTTATATTTTTCTTGGTTGATAAATTATGAATTCGCTGATCTCCGAATACGAAAGCTAACCCCGAATCGATACAAAATATCGTGGGCGCGATAAGCTTTAGTGTAATCCTTTCAAAGGTACATATATTAACAGATATTTACCATTATTACATTCAAGAACGCTCACCGCGAATTTTGATTACAAATTAATTCAATAACATTCAACCCATGCACTGTGCTCCCGGCTCAGCATCATTTCGTAAGGGTGTCACATTTTGAGCGAGTTTAATTAACAATCTACTTGTGTTGTAGCTACCTTCATTAGAGTATTTGTGAATAAACATTGAGCCTCAATCTGATACGCGCGTGTGTGGGAGGTTAGTGCTGGATCGGGGGACGCGTCACGTGCGAACATGGATGGATGATAGCTTCTTTGAAGTACCTATTCTGTATTTTAGCTGCAATTCTCATATTAGACTATTAAAAGTCATAATTATAGTTTTTGAGTTGATTATACTTTAAGTTAGGAGTCTGTTTCATAAACAGTGTTGTCCATAAGTTTCTTGCATAGTTTTTACGAAAAATCATAGTAGGACAAGTAAGAAAGGTGTAGTTGGTTTATAGAGAAAAACATTATCTTCATGACACTGTCCGTAGTTCGAAGCCCCGTGAGTCGGCCGGTCTCCACAGGCGTGCGTCTGTGTGCGTGCCCACGTACCACGGCCCCCACGTGCGACTCACCAAATGCAAACTGTCTCAGAATATCAAATGAGCCACTTAAATACCGAACACAATGAGAACGCCCACCTGAAGCCGGGCGCGCACGCAACTCCCGTCGTAAATGAAACAGCGGGTCGGGGCCAACGGAGGGTTAAGTCGAAGCCGGTAACGATTTCCTTCTGATAATGGTGAATTTTCTGACGAAAGCTGTTCGACAGCGCCCTTTCAAGGGTTTGGAAGTCGCCGGATTTATAGCTCGAACGGTTCGAGCAAATTTCATTCGTCACGACACTGTATCGCATGCACACACGTAATATACAGTCTTATAGAAACATTTCAGTAAGACATGAGAGTTATGACTTCAACGTGCTTTTTACTTTAATCTGCACAGCTGTGGCGAATAAAAAGAGCAGATTGTATGAAGATAATTTTATAGCGTCGGACGTTTAAGCTTTAAGCTAGAACAAACACGTAGCAGAAATTGCTTCCTCGCATATATTTTCAGAGCGTTTTAAAGGTGAAGTAATTCGCCAAATCCACCAAGATATAATATAGTGTCCGGTTTCAGTGGCTCCGCCGCTTAAAGTGCGCTTACGTTGTTTTACCAAAGTCGGCGGGAAATTTTCCACTCAACTAACACAATGGTGACTTTTAATATCAATTTGATCACAAAGACCGATGGGATTTTATGAATCAATCTAAACAACAATCGAGGAATACCCCGGAGTGAAATTTACAAAACCAATATTCAGTTATTTATGTAAATTGCCGTCAAATTCCGTTGAAAATCGAGACCCGACGGCGGGTAAGAGTTGCGACTTAAAAATTAATTAACTATGAGACCGAGTGTAATCTTCAAAGACTGTCCGATTTAGTTTTATCTAGCAGAATATTGTGCAAACTGGTTTAAACCCTATCCGCTGGCAATAAGGCATACTTTCCGAAAGTTAATAGTATTCCATTTCGTTATAACAGGTTTAAGCTTGAAATCCCTCTCAGTCGGCGGAAAACGCATTTTTCGCCTACATAATTATTTCGATTCTTGGTGTATTTTAAATTAAGTCATTTAAATTACAGTTTGCGTGTTTTTGTTTACAATGTTTAAAATAGAAATATAATTTTTATGACTAGAAAAGGTTATTGAACACTTTACAAAATAGTAAAAATAGTAAGTGCGATTTTCATTTATTTTGATTTTAAATAAGTACTCCACAAACCGAAATAGTGTACCTAACTGCGGTTTAGATTAGCCCAATAATATTTTAAATATATAATTAATGTATTTAAACCTTAAACACAAATACAAAAAAAATTGCCCCATTACAAAAATAAAACTTGTTAATTCACAACAGCACTAAGTTAAGTTAACAACTCATACTCAACTTATATCTTAATGCAACCCACATTTTTTCTTTTGAAAACAAATTAAAAGCGCGTCTAACGGTTAATATTAATGGATCAAGGCTTTCCACCATCTAAGGAGAACTTTCTCAACCAATATAAAGTTGTAGGAGTATTCACTAAGCGTCGCACGCACCGAACCTTCAACTACAAAAATAACCTCATACTCCCAACCTTACCACAAGGCCATAAGGTTCAATTTGCAGCGGCATTCCACCAGCTGAATTGGTCGCCTTGGCGAAGTTCTGCAGTATGCTTGATTCGCTATTGTCTTAAATGTCGACAGAATCTACGAGGAAACTCTGAATTACGTTATAATTTGAATAAAGTTCTTTTTTCTTGTTCAGTTTTGAAGAGTTAGGTCTTACGTTTAAACTAGAAAAAATACAATGCTCTCGGTACGATTCGAAGATATGTATTGCCAACTAGGGACCAAAAGTTTCTAATGTCAAAGGAAACTTGGTCCAGTGGTTCTCAGATAGCTGAGTAAACATAACTGCCAGTACGCACGCAACCGTCTCCTGTTAGGTCTGCGGTGTCCAAACTTGCGACATTACTACAAGTCTTGTTATTATCTTAACTTTGTACGGCTATCGACATGTTCGCCCAGCAGCGCTCGAATCGAGTCAGAATCGAATTGCAATCGAGTGCACATGGAATGGCTGAAAGTGACTTTGCGAATGTTAGCGTCTTAACTAGCTGTAGTGTTTGCTGCAGACGCCTGTTGCTCAATTCGGAATGTGACGAGAATTTCATCAGTTTATTCAGAAGTGTATTTGAATTTCTGTTCTCTCCCGTATGGACTTCTTTGATAGAGATTTGCAAGGAAACACCCGAGGTTTTATTCGCAAATTCCCTACGCTATATTTTTCCTTGTACAAACTCTGGCTGGCGACGTCTTTGTACGTAAGCAGCCACTAACCAATAATCTTATCGTGTATACAGACTCATATGCTTTTGCATCGCTGGTCAAACATCGTTTATTGTCAACAGCACTCAATGTGTATCTGAGACGGGTTCGGCCCGGAATTCGGCTACTTGGTATATCAACCCCGTATATCAATCAGTTGTTACGTTGCTCTGGAGTTGTCGTTTATCTTCGGCACCGGTCGGATCTGTCCGTTCGGATTCGAGCATTGTTCGGACATTAGCCGGTTCTGAACAGTGGATGTCTGAAATACCAGTGTTCCCGGTCGCTCGGCGCATCGCCCGATAACGTTCCCAATTTCCTGACTTAAATTGCTCTAATTTGGTTATGCGCTGACGGGTGATCGGCAGAATTCTATTTCAAACTTTTAGATTTTCGACTCGATTCTATATTTATTTAATCTTTTTTTTATCTTCTTAGAAAACACGTTGATTACAATGCATTCACAGGTACCACGAGGCCTGGAAATAACTGTGAATACCCCAAATTGAGAGCTCCCTTTTTGTTTGCATTCGAAAGGAACGGGCTGTAGTGGAGTGCCAATATATTAACCTAATGGCGAACTAATTACGCTCTCGAAGGTTTTTACAGGACCACGTAATTACTCCTCAAGGAGCTCTTTCTCGAGTTTTCTTCTGAAAGGCATTTATACGAGAATATTTTTGTGTATTACTCATTACCATTACGAAGTATTCGGAATAAAAAAAATAGGGAGACAATCTGGTTGAGGGTTTTGTAAGGGACTGTGGACTTTATTGTGAGTTGTTAGGGTTCTTTTTAGTTTGTTGTCGAGTGGGATGGGAAGGCCTTCGAACAATGATGTAATAGTTTTCCCGAAGAGGTGTGGGCGAGGCGAGGCAGCCTCGTCTAAGCGTAGCCCGGGGGCAGCGATTTGTATTAGCTGTCTAGTACCTACCTACTGTGCTGTAATTGTCGTCGCTTCAGGCTACTTTTTGTACGTCGCACATTCAAACACGTAAGGGGAGTGAATCGGAAAAAAAGAAACCCTCGTTCCATAAAACCTTTGCATTTTACTTCTGATTTCTTCAGTCGTAATGCGGGTGTATAGAGCAGTGAGGAATCATTAAATAATAAAAGAACTGTTGTACGATATACATTGATTTGTTTCGAGTAATGGGTGGATTAATAGGCAGGTATAACCAAATCAATAGTAATGGAAAAGTTCTGTTTTATTTTGATTGAGTCGTTTATTGAATTGCCGTAAAATAACCTTTAACAAAATGTTTTATAAAACTGGTTATTGAATATGTACATATTATATTGTAAACCATTTGAAATTTTTTAACAAAATGTGAAAACTTTAATTGTTTAAAAGTTTAAAAGCCAATGTTTGGTTTTGATTTATTTTGTTGAATTACTTGAAGTTAATTAATAATTTCATAGAAGAACAAATTGTAGGTCCTAATAAAACTAACAATTAAACTTTAGACTTTCTTTAAAGCAAAACAGTTCTTAGAAATAGGTAGAAATGAGGAAACTATAATAAGAACTAAATAAAACAAGTAAACTTTGTTTCTATTAAAAAAAACTTTTGAGTGAAGTGAAAAATAAACTTACAATAGTTGATTTTAATTTCCAAATATTATCAAAGTATTAAAAAAACTAAACATATGGTTATTTACAATATTAATCTTTAAAGTGTTTTTCTATCCTTATTTTATTTTTAAATGAAATTCACTACAGATATTTTCAAATAAATCTTTATTCTGTATCTATAAAGAGAGACACTATAAAACGAGAAAATCTACTTAGACAATTCAAATCAGATCACGACAGACTGAAGACTTCTTATTCAAAGCAACTTGTGTAGAAAAGGTTCATTTCACGCGTTCAAATACAGTCTATTGAAATGACTTTATAAGCTTATTCAAATACCACTCAGTATTTACAACGTCGAAATTGCCCCAAACAATTGCTCTTTTATTCAAAAATCAAAACAAACTAAGACAATATTTATCTCGTGTTGATCCAAACACCTGCACTGCAATAACTTTTTCGGAAAAGCCAAGCATTTTCTAAAGAATACCACTGACATCTTTTTACATTCGTTTCGTTTGTTTATTTCTCGTTTTCTCTTATAAATATAAGAGTTTGGCATCGCGGTATTCCCTAGCCAATAGGTATTTTCCCACACCTTTCTACGAATGTGTCGATATGCCACACACAGGCTTAGTGTATTCAGCGTAAAGCCGGAATGAAAATGCAACTTTCTTTTGGAAATGACTTGGCACTACGCAGGATTATGGATCGTTCAACTCATCTTTGCATGCCACTCTAGGTGCTTGCTATTGCAATCATTTAAAATTTATCTCATGATTTGATTGGTGGTTAAGCGTGACTTATGGGGCACTGGCAGTAAAAATATCTAAATGGAAACGCAAAAAGAGTTCTTATAGGTAGTGACAATAAACTTGATTTTCATAATACCCATTGGCGTTGAACCCAACATTTTAGTTTATAACCATAGGTTAAGTGTCGCCTACTACCCTTTGAGAAAGGACAGCCTTTCCATGTACTTTACGGCATCTACTTTTTTACTTACTTACTATTTTGCTTTTTACATACCTACACGGAAAAAAAACATGATCCCTACTAATATTATAAATGCGAAAGTAACTCTGTCTGTCTGTCTGTCTGTCTGTCTATCTGTCTGTCTGTCTGTCTGTTACGCTTTCACGCCTAAACCACTGAACCGATTTTGATGAAATTTGGTGTGAAGAAAGAACTGATCTTGGGAAAGGACATAGGGTACTTTTTACCGCGGGAAAAATTCTCATTCCCACGGGAAAAATTCTCATTCCCACGGGAAACCGACTTCCACGCGAACGGAGTCGTGGGCGGCCACTAGTATAAAATATTTAAAGTCTATGTTCTTTAACACAACTCATTAAACTAACTATTTGCTTATTTATTTCAACTGCACTGTAGATTTATTTAAAAACTTTCCTGCCCGTCGGCAACATATAGTTATTTTTGTTTTAGTAAAAAAAAGGCTTGAAGTGCAAAGTTACTTTAAGTAACTTAAATGCTTAGTTCGAGATAGTGTAAAATGGTTCTATTTAAGCATTTAAGATTAATATTGAGAAATACTTAGTTTATTGCTGTATTGAGCGTTTACAGGTAATCCATAACTAGTAAGCCTTATTTCGACCTGTTTTAATCAAATAAAAAAGACAAACGTATTGCCATTTCCCATAAAACTGGCCACTGGTAATATGCCAACAAATGGTGATAATGGTTAGATTTAGTAAAAAAAATATTACCTCACCATATTATAATATTTTCCTTCCTCCACGTTTATGCCCTTTTCTGGCCCTCTCTGAAAACCCCGTAGCTACAAATACCTTCAAGATATTGCCTGAGTTTATTAGCATCGGCACATGTTTTTATATCTGATATATCTTTCAATGCTGAAGTACCCACTTCCATTGTATTATTATGCGCCCCAGAAAATATTCTATTCATTTTTTTTGAGTATTTACGGTCGCCTTATTAGAAAGTACCCTTTACAGGGCTTTCGTGCAATAAGTTCTCATTTGATTAAATTGTTTATTTGAATTACTTTCTTATTTGTAAGTAATTTATTTCTACCAACCAAAGTATTGAAATCAAAAAATATCCTAACATAAATTGCATTCATACACAAAGAACGCTATCCATTTATTTTTTATAGATTATCCTATGTAAATCCACCCTGGTTCTATTTCGTAATTAATTACCATTAATTAAGTGCTACATACAATTTACTTGTAATTAATTTGGCTGGTAATTACTTACCTATCTATCCATCATTCAATGTCCAGGATTCAAGCGAAATGTAAGCGAGATATTTTGCTTGTATAACGAATTTCCGAACCATTTGACCAATCAGGTTCACGTAAAATCTAGCTACCAAGCATACACACGAGAGAAGTAATGCTACCAATGTAATAAGAATATTTCGTTTGTTGCGATTTTCAACCAATCAAGACGTTTGAAATTGGTTACAATGGCTTCAGATGTTAAATCTAAGCTGGAAGCAAAATAAATGACAATCAAAATTATATAGTAACTCTACTATTTGCTAAATACTGTGAAACGAAGATAAAACCCGGTATTTTGGGGCTTCACATTGTCTTTCTTGTCACTTTATTTCAAAACCTCAGTATTTAGGTGATTTTTCGAGGTTCAAACTTTATTTTTCAGGTGCTTTTACTTCACATCCGTTTCTAGGCACTTCGTTTCAACCAGCTTTGGTTTTCCACAGAAAAAGTCAGATTTCGAATTTTAAAGCAACTTTTGTGTACGCTAATGTATATTTCTCATTCTAAATCCCAAGAACGCGATTCGAAAACGAATTGCTTACTTTTTAACAATCATTGTAAATCTTTTCCTGAGCCTTTATTTAACGAAAGTGTCCTCCGTGATTAGAATTTATTTACTTTTACTGTGAATAAAATTTAATGATCTGACGATAAAAGATGTAAGTTTAATCGAAGGGTGACTTTAATGAAAGATTTTTATGTCCGAAGCGAATACCTAAGTTCTTTTAAATGTCGTCCTTAAAATCAATAAAGATTCTCAGTTGGTAATAAAAAGTGTTTTACTGTTATCCGCGTGGCGATGGAATTAGATAATGTATCTTTCTGAAGAGTAACTAACTGCAGTGGAATTGTAATAGGTTTAAGCAATAAATATTTGCTTCAGTCGATTGCTGGTGTGGCTCAGAATGTCGAATAGGGTAGACTGGGCCTTGTAATGCATGTCAATAGAACCCTACAATCGTGAAGATCGATCGGAATAAATTTCATGTCATCACACATTTCCAGATTACGGTCGACTAATCAAAGTGTACCATTTGGGACACTGGCTCAAGTTTCATTTAGTTTAGAGGTTGAAACATGTGACATTTAGAAATAAGGTATTTATTTGTAATTTTCATGAATAAAATATTATCCTTTTTTTCTATATTCATCCCTTAAAAATTACCTAGTTTAAACATGTTGGTCATATTTAATAAGTTATAAATTACTTATTTTGTATGTTTATTACTTCATCAACTCCAAATTTCACTTGCTGTTTTAAGAGTTACTCGTATAGTCGTAGATCGTTATATGTTGTGACAACATTTCTTATTCCATAATAAAACCCACTAAGACTATTCGTAGTGTACTTAATAAAACTATTGTGAGAACAATACCTCCCTTTATTAGCTACCTGTCTAGAACAGAGAGTATCATTAAATTTTTGCTACATAGTTTTATATTATTACTAAAACTCCTTTGTTATTTTCCGTTTACAGATTTTATGAGGGTCCACTTGTATGAGGATAACATTGTTTGTTCTAATATTTATTTGAAGTATCAGGAAATATTATTATGGTTCTGTTTTAATCGAGTTTTGTTCGGGGACTTACAGTTTTGATCCCAAAATTTTGTCTGACACAGCCTCTACAGAATTTTCTTCATTGTTAACTATACAGTGTTATTTTCAAGCTGCAACGTTGTAACTACCTAATGAAAATGCTTTTAAACACTTGAACTAAATGTTCATGGCTTGTTTCTGCGGCCATTTTTTGAAAAAATAACTAAAACAATGAAGTCTGGTTTGTGTATACTATATTGTCTATTAGCTGTCTGTTTCTTTATGAAATTTCCAACCGGAAGAAGGGGTCTGAGATTGTACTCGTGTATGAATAATGAAATTGAATTATGGTATCGATCTCTCCGAAATCCGTCCTCCGTATTATAAATAAATCTGTACGGTTTTTACTTAATAGTATTAAACCACAGTTAACCATTATTGAACTAAAGTAACAACAGAAAAACTTTTTTATTTATGTATCCCAGATTGTGGCTATAACTAGAATCGGACTCGTGAACACTATCAATTACGTTTACTACTAGCCGATTCGCAAAAGGCACCTGTAAAAGGTAGAACACAAATAACAAAAAGAAGTTCCGATAAACCTTCGAAGTCCACACACCGAGAGCACCTCGAGAGATTTATACGACGTTTTTATAGTTCAGAAACGACGGCCTTTGTTTTAATTTCGCACCAGGATCAACGCATTTTCTTTCGCTAAAGCTTGTACAATCCACGCTCAGCAGTAGATACCCTCGCTAGTCGCACCAAATTTATCGTGTCCCATGTAATTTTGGGACCACCCCGTGTCATGCATCACCCGCCTCACACACTTATAACGTCTTCTAATGAAATTGTCACAAGCGGTTGAAACGCTCGCTCCGCTCGCTATGCTTGCGCCTGTTGACGCCGGATCAACCGAAAAAAGCCCAACTCCAGTTACTAATGGCTTCATTTATCACAGTCACTAACACTGATACACCGCAACGACGTTTTATATTTAATTTGGCCCTCCAAAGAATAAATTACCATCGAAGCTACATAGATAGAGATCATGACTTATCCAGAACGGGTCGCGACTCTAATCTTCTTCGATTAATTCGCTCGTGGCTAAGTGATAAGTTAGCTGACACCGGAAGTAGAAAGTTATTGGCAGACAAGGGGATTGTAAATAAAATGGGGTTACGAATAAAGGGGGTGGTAAATAAAATGTGCTCCAAAAGATACTTTATACATCGTGAATCAAAAGGGGAATGCGAAAGTTAGCTCATGTGAAATGGGTACGATAACTGTTGAAAGTCTTGCGAAGTTATTTAACAATAAAGATAACATTCACGTGGACGTTAGTGAGACGTGTAAATTAAAACAATAAGCTATATGGCAAGGCTTTCGAGCGGGCACGTAATTATTGCCGCAAGCAAAACCCGACCTTACAGCTTCGGGTTACGGGCGGATTTTGAAAGGCAAAAATTTGCGGTTCTGTTTAACACGTTGCTTTATGCTTTTCGTAGTTCAAAGCCTATGTGGCCTAACTTATCGCAGAAACCGTTTTACTGCAGACGATAAAGGTTCACGTTCATTCCATTGGCTGCATATACCTATGAGTATAAAGTACTTACTCAAATATTAAGCTTCTTCTAAGTTGGAATTTAGATTCATTCGTGGCATATTGATAAAACTTTTATAAGAGGGGATCACATGTTCCCGTTCCCCGGAATTCCCACGTAAACGAAAAACTTTTTACTGTTTGCGGGAAATATGATCCGCATACAAAAAGTATTTGGACGCCGTTTATTAGTTGTAAAGTTTAACTTACCAATTTTAACTATCCTGCAACTATGTCTGAAGCTTCTTTTAAATACACGAAGCGAGCGACTTCTTTGTCTTCCTTTTGTACATAAAAAACGTCATAAAAATACTTTTGAAAACTGTTGCATCGCCTCTAACATAATCCAATATGTTGTGCCTCTGTACGTCAGATGCTTTTTAGGTACAGCTACAAGCTAAACTGGCATTGTTGTTGAGTACATCGTGAGAGATTAAAGTAAGGCTACATTTGTACAGCCAACCACGTAATTTGGCAACTGAGCTGTGATTAGATAGTGCTTCGTAATGAGAACGACTTTTGTTAATGTGTAGTGTCTGTGTGTACGTGATTCTAGTTTCGCGACGGTTTTTAAGTACACAGTTACTGGTAAGAATGTTCTCTAAATGAGCGTTATCGAAGTGGCTGCCATTTTACAGTGTAAAAGTCTGTTACAGTGAAACAGGTTGTTGACTTGAAATGTCGAGCATTCGAATTTAGAACTGGGAGTGGGTAACTTTTTAAATTTTGAATGCCAGTTGTAGACATCGGAATAGAAAGGCGTTCTTTATTGCATTTTTTGTCCGCACTAATTCCGAAAATCTTTGCGACGCGAATAGTTGCAGCAAAGTTGGTTGGCTTAGAGCGGAGTTTGTTTCCACGGTTTGTCGAGCCCGCCTTGCTATTTCGGAAGTAATGTAAATCGTCGGGCCACCGACGAACTTTCTAGAGATATCTCGAGCAAAGGACAAGACACTAATATATGCGAATGTTCTAGTATTGTGTACACTCGTATGCATGTGTATTTACGTTCTTGCGAATTTGTGGACGTGCCTTGTTATTAAGAACTGCTTCGTTGCTTAGTATTCAGACAGTTATGTTGGTAAATCTTGAAAAACTTCAAACTTAACACAGACTTAACATTTGACTTTTCTTAACAATATTTACATTTGCTTAGAACATACGTGCCGTTAGTAAATACTGCCCGAATAAAACTGTAGCACAATTCTTCAGGTGCCATAACAAGTGTTGTGACGTCATATTTGTTCAACTTATCTTGGTCCTTGAGCGAAACAGCCTTTCGAGCTTCGGGTTGGATATTTCGTAGTTGTATTTACTCAGGCATGCCAAATTTGTTTGTTTGTTTACATGTTTGACACAGGCACGCAACGCTCATTACGGGGCACACGAGAACTCCGGATTTGCTCATATTTAGACAGCCGTTATTACTTGGATTGTATCATGTTTGCTTTCTTGTTGCAGGTAAGTGAAGATCGCAGATAGCGTACAGTTTTCGTTTAAAGGTTTGGGTGTGTTTGGCGGTAGGGCAAAAATTCTAAGGGTATTTTCAAACGTAGCTTAAAATTAAAATTCCAAAAAGTATTGAAACAGTGAATACAAAGTCTTTAACAAATAAATATAGTTATTTTAATACTAAATTATTATTACATTCAAAATCATACGTGAAAACGATCTCAAAGCTACCCTTTTAAAGTTTTGCCCAACCGTTAATCACAGTATTTATTTTGAAAACTTTAGAACGTTGTCTTAACCTTTTATGTACAGTATCGAGTAACCATAGAAACAAAATCTAATAAAGGGGCCAGATTCATCGCTTAACCCTAAAACGCCGAGTTAGTCTAAAGTAATAATTATGGCGCAAAACGTATTAGTCTCCTGGGAACAAGCACATGTTGTAATGGTTAATCACTTACTTTACATTTACGTACGCAAATAATCCGTTAATTTAATTTTGGAATGTATACGTATTTATGGCGGTTTATTAATTTATTATCATATCAAAGTGTGAGCGTTGAGCTTATTTTGCGGGCTCTGTATGTCTGTGCCGTGTTGACGGTTAAATAATACGTTTTCATTTCTGTCACAGTGTCGGAAATATTAATGTGAAGTTTGAATGATTACTCTCAATGTCTGAGATTTCAATTAAAATGGATTTTTACGTCGGACTCGACTTTAACTTTCGATATTGACTCAAGAATCACGCATATTCTTTTGTTTTGTGAATTGAATGATGTACAGAATGGGCTCAAAGTTTCATGTATCCAAATGTGTCATAAAAGACAAAACAAACCTGAATGGTAATAAAAGCTATATCGTATATTAATCATTTTCCGAAGCCGGCAATAAAACGCATTGGGTCACGCTTGCACGACTGGAACTCAGTCCCAGTAATTCTCTCCAAATCGGTTTTAACCCCCGACATTGATATTTATGCTTTTTTCGGGACTCTTCCCGGAGCTGTCCCAAACTTTCCTTTTCAGAGAAATGACCGCCTTCGGTGGATTAATGTAACTGTTCTAGAGTGTCGTAATTGGTTGAGAAGTTATTACTTCTTCGTTACTTTTCGAGAAAAACATAAAGCAATTGCGCGAGTTTGAGAGTGATTTATATTTATTGCAAGAAACATCCTTTTGTAGGTTTAAAAAAAGCAACGTTTTGTTTTGTTTTTTTGCTAAACGAGAATCCGGTGACACAGAATAGGAGGTCACCGTTCTCTTTTTGTATAAATTCGATTCTCTACCTTTTGTATATCAAAATGAAAATGAGTTTGTTCAGCCGCGATCACGCCCGTCAATCCCACTACACGCAAAACTGTTTTTATTTCGCGAAAGATCCTAAAATATCCGGATCAGAAAATGGAATACAAAAGCCATTTTATTTGACAGGATCTTGTTTGAAATCATAACAAATGGCCCTTTAGAAAAACCACATCCCGGCCGAAACTGTCCTAGAAAGGGGTTTACTAAACACGTACTAAATCTTTGGCCCTTTGCTCGCAGTAGGCTGTCGATGAAATCCCACCCTTCGCGGGACCTTCAGGGCCTATTCGTTATATGTCTTAATGGATTACACAAAATAAAGTAGGCATTGGTAAAACAAAAGGGCGAGGTTAGAGATTCTCAAACCGCATAGTTGGCAAAACTAAATTTATTACATTTGACCTTATACAACTCTACCAAAGGTTTTCTATGCTTAATGTAGGATTGGCTTTGAAAGGAATGCCGTGTTTGCCCGTTGCGGTTACTTTTGGATTCAAATATTTTATGAGTTTCTGTTTAATAGTTATTTTTGGGTTGTTTTAAAGTTAGCTTTCCAGGTTGGAATTCACGTTTATTTAATCATATAAATAGCTGTGTATTTATTAAATAGGTATTCAATTTGAGCGGCAGTGGACTATTCATAACATTAAAACGTTCTGGCTCGATCAACCCGATTGCCTGCTCACTGCACAGTTCGTATTCCAAGTTATTCGAATGTACTCCGTTCTCTTTGAACCTGTTCAGTTGCCGCCCTTTGAACCTACATGTTTGATTTACGTACACTCTTTAGTAATTCTCACTTAGCTGCGTCGCACATTTAAACAAAGACCCGCTGAAGTTTTTAATTTGGCTAATGCACGCTGAGCCTACCTGGGGAAGCGAGAGTTGTAAGACTTCATAGCAGCGACACGCTGAGCGTTCTGTCACTAGATCCTATTGTCACAGGTTTATTTTAGCTCCGACTCGAATGCAGTCCATTTCCTGAACAAAGTTAGCCTTTTTCTAGAAAATTGCGCGTTACTTTGAGAATGTTCACGCTTCATTGTTAAGGAGGGAGTGCCTTTAGTAGTTTTGTAGAAAATCGCGTATGGAACATTTCTACCGTCTAATTGAAAATGAAATGGTGGCTAATTACAACAAAGAAACATCTTAATTGCGATTTATGAGTCGCTTATTCAGCTAATTATTGCTTTGATTTCCATCTCCCGCGCAACGAGACGGGAAACTTAATGAAAAGTCAAGCAAACTCACTCGAATATAAATTTTAGCATTAGTATGCAAGAGTAAAGTTTTTATTCAATATAACTTGCACTGTTTTATTCTGTGTTTGTCTTGTTCACGACAGTAATGCATGGATTATTTCCAATTTTGAAATCCACTGAAACGTGACGGTTATTTTTTTAAATAAATAATTCGTAACTTTTGACATTGGAGCTAGTTTAGCGAAACCGTGTACGCGATTAATGCGGTTAGTTGCGCCTTACACACGGCATCGGGAGCCCACCGCCGCCAACCTAATTCACTGATATGAATATGAAATCGTATGCAAATAACGGCCAAATGTTGTCGCACAACTTGACAACTCCGCAACACTGTAAATATACGGGTAACGTTGCACTGACTATACCAAAACATGCGAGTTTCTGGTTTATGGCATGCCATTTGAATAAATTGCTTAGATTGTAGTCTAGCTACTACAAAAAGTATTCCTTAAGAAATAACTCGATGTACTGAGTATAATGTGGGGTATGCACACACCACAAAACTAACCAGACCAAAGCAATATCACCTAACTATGTTCAACTGGAGTACCCTGTTTAAAACTGGAATCCATTTCATGACTACAAACTCCACGAATGTGCATTTTCTCCGAGTTCGCACCACAAAGTTAAGTTTCAGCGCTCACCGTAATCTTATTATGAAAAGAAGGCTGTATGCCGAATTTTGGAACTCGAATTCGTAAAGTGACAAAAGCCAGATTGGCACTGCCATCACAAATGTTTTTTTTTACTTTTTTTCTTATTTTCAAACAAAAAAGGGTGATAGCGTGCTAGTTAAATCCACGTCAAAATTATTTATCCCGCCCGCCTTTGTGACACCGCAATAAAGCCTGATTAACTTTAATTAAAAAACTTGTTTTTGACTTGTCTAAATTCAGAGATATCAAAAGAAATTGCTGTTTCCGCAACTCAGTTTCAAAGACTCACTGAATAACCTCGATTAGATTAAAGTATCAGGAATTTGGTGGTTCTCCGTTTTATTTTGATATGATTTTTATCTTTTGTTTTATTGTAGCTAAATGCATCGTTTCCTGTAGGAATATTGACATATATGATCACTTCTCGATTGGAGCGTGGCCAACAACTGTCTAGATTTTCTGTGCGATTTGTAACACGATACCTACGGTTGCTGCTTTTGCTTCCGTTTAAAAAGATACGCTGTTTTGGAGTGTTGCGTTGTTTTAGCATTCGACATGCGTTTCCGATATATTTATGAAGGAGTTTTAAGCATTTATTTGGTATGCAGTTTGTGTTTTGTTATTTTGATCTTAGTATTTTCATACACAAGTTGTCTGACTTGATCAAGCTTAGAAAGAAACGTAAAAATCATGATGACAATATTTTATTGGCAGTCATTTTTCGAGTAAACTTTTTTGAGCACCCTATCACAGTTTTAGTAACCTACCAGTAGAATCATAGCCAGAACACTCTGTATAGCCGTCGGTCTGTTATTTTACCTGGGTTTGATTAAAATATGTCGCTGTTTTGATGCGTTGAGGTTTGCGCTGCAGTTTTGTGCGACATCCGGTTCCGGTACACGGAGTCGCGGCCAGATGAATGTTTTAACATTTTACATATCCGACGAATGAATTCGCTCTCCCGACTGACGGTTTTTCATTTTATTCAGTTATTTGATAGCTACGTTTTGTTTGTCCAGTATAGTTACGTGGCGATTGTGTTTTTTTTTCTGTTATCGCGCAAATTTTTACTCCGCTTGTCATGAATAGATGAAAGCGATGGCCCGCTGATTTAATAGTTAATATTTATTTGTTTTTCGTACGGGAACACGGAACTGGACGCGGTATAGCAAAATACGTATAATGAAATACCGGCGCGCGATGAAAAATTTAATAGAGACGGTGGGGTACGTTAACGAAATATTTATTTTGCAATTTTCATTTTAGAGCTGGTCGTCGGTGGTTCCAAGTGGTGTAGATAATGGAGCACGTGTGGATATTATCTGTTATTATCTTTAGCACAGGTTATTGGACGAAAAAAGGAAGGTTTCCGAGCAGAGGTAATGAAAATCTGGTGTGTTTTTTTTTATTCTTTGACGGTCTTTGTGTGGAAGTCTGTGCGTGTGTTGGAGAGTGGTCCAATCGTGCAGAGAGAGAAGCCTGCAATCAATGGTTATGAGTGGATGGCGACCCCGGGGGGCGCGGCGCGGGGGCGGGGGCGGCTTCGAATGGGACGCTCGTGTTTGACCCTTTGTACGAGGATGAGATAATTTAAAAGCCTTTAACTGTCTCTGAGGAGAAATTACAACGACATATTCTTGCGATAGCTCCGATAGCGTGATATATATGGTATAGGAAAAAAGGTAATGCGGTTATATGCCACAAGATTTAATAATAATAGTTTTTAACTTACTTTTCTTAAGGTTTTTATTTATACTGATACTACCTACATTCCTACCTTCAAATGATGGTGCATTTATGTTGATGTGAGCACAATTTTAAATATATGCACCGACATATAATTTTAACAAAATCTTATAGTACTTACACATAGTTGAAGGCCAAAAACCACTACATTTTACAAATATAGATAGAAGATAGGTATATATTATATCTCATAGTTTTTGTTTGTTCAATAGTTTGTACCTTATTGTTTTCACGAAGCTATCCCACGCGTTTTTAAAAAAAACTACACCGTCACCGTATCCTATCATGCGGAAATTGTTTTATTAAAAACCTACGCGTAAAGCCTGCAACAACACAATACCCTGAGATCAGTGCCTCAACCACGGATATTTTACAAATCGTGTAGTTAACGTATCGAGCACTCGTTTTGAAAACGGAGATTGACGATAGAAGTTATCACGAGGAAGCATTTTTGTACCGCTACAGTTAACTTAACACGAAAGCGATGATCACGTCGTTTTGATACGTTCATAAATGGTCAAAAGTTAAGAAATTAATCAGGTTTTGAAAAATACTCGTAATTGCCAAATTTTATACTTTTACGATCGCTATTTTAATAAATTTTTGTACGATGACGATACGTTTACTATTCGATAGTTATTCGTGATATAGCCTCAGGGATACCAGGGTATCGACTTTTTCCACCCCGCTGGTCGTACCCGTTGGGGAATAGGCTCTGACTAATCAACGGGAGGCTTTGCGCATTTTTAGGGATCCACAGGAAATAGTGGACGGAACCCTGATAGCATTGTCACGGTTCTTGTGACGCAGTGACGCGGATGCGACGTGGAAGGTACTGGAGTTCAGTGACCTTTAGAGGTACAGAGTGGAAATATTTTTTGGTTGTTTTGGTATAGAATGGAAATAAAATAAATTGGGTTGTAGATGTCGTTCGCTTTTTTTTGGTGGTCGAAATAAATATGAAACAGAAAAAGCAAAATCCAAGTTATAAAGATTGCTTTTTAATCTGTTCCCCCATTGTAATTGGCGCCACGCCTTTCGTGGTTATTCAAATATCGATTTACATGTCACTGTATAATTCAGAGTTTTGAATAATGTATTGCCTTTCATTAACACATTGGTCAGTCCCGAGGCGTATTTGCACATGCTTGTACCAAGGAAGCCTTGTATGGGGCCGATTATCCTCTCTGCCTATTGGCTTTTGTTATTCTTACAGCTTAACCAGGCGCTTGTGTAAAAAAAGTAATTAATATGGTGTATAAGCTGAGTTGTTATTAAGGATTGTATTTGCAAAAAGGGTGTTTTGGGGAAATAGCTAGTCATGTGTGGGATGAAAAAATGGACGCAGTCGTAGTATGGGTGTCATGACGCATTAGCTACGGTTGTAGTCGGCTACGGCGTAGCTGATTATAACTACGCGAGTTCATTGTCCTTTTCGTAGCAATATTTTTAAATATCGTAACGAAATTGCAAAATGTTCAGCTATGAATAAAATCATTAAATAAATGTTCGAAATAAAGTAAACTGCAAAAATATGATGTCTCACTTAACCAGTGCACGGCCAGAATTATTTGTTTTCGTGGTTTCCAATGTTTTTATTACAATCATTTTGGACGTTTTCATAAAATATATTGAGATTTTTTATACAATTATTATTTAACAACATTATTTCAAAATTGCTTGAATCCTCAATAATAGTTGATGTTCAGTTTCAATTAGTTTTCATTCAGTTTGCTTTTCATTTAATTAATTGAGCTTAGCTTCCACTAATCAATGCTGGCCGGGATGGTTTCAATAAACAACTTACTTTTAGTTTGTAAATAAAATAACATTTTGACGATGAAAATTAACAACTAGAGAGGCAAATAATACAACATTAATAAAATAATATGAAAGTCATTTAATAAATTTCAGTTTACTATTCTTTGTTAACTAAGAGAGTTTCTTCTATAATTGTAATATCAGAGTGCAAATCTCATATTAAAATATGACACAGTCAACCAAACATCAAGTGTTTTTTTCGCGTCATAAATTTTACATAATCTTTTTTATCTTTACAAAACAAAAACAATGAATATTTAAATAATCCAAATTAAAATACATTACCTAATTAATTACCTTACAGCTACTATTTCATTCGAGCCTTCAAACTCAGTTAACTGCGCGCGTTTGGTACACACAAAACAAATGAACGTCGCTCCTCTCTAAAAGATGCATTATTTTATCCAAACACCGCGCGACGCGTCTACCTACATTAATTAACTCATTGATTAACAAAGGACATTAGCCTGATCAATGTATTTACTATGTCGTTTTAGTTTTAATCAAGCGACCGGCTCACGGCTTCGATGTTAACTGATGCGCAGGATTGTGTAGTTTGGCGTTTTAATGTAGTGTCGTGTAATATATGTTATTGTAGAAAAGATTTTTTGGGCGGCTTTTTTTCGCTCGGTCTACCGACTGTTTGAAGAAAAATTTGTAGTTATTATGTAGGTACTTTGCTGTAGTTTGGATAATAATAATCGTTTTTTAGTTTAAATTCAAAACATATTTAATTGTCCCTCTATTTTAATTTTCCACTGAGAATTATACTAATCTAAATATATATATTACAAACCTCACAGATTTTTCCATTAACCCGAACACATTACAAAACAGCCAATACCACCAATAAAAGCGGATAATCTCACAAAACGCTCCTAAATCAAATCCGATGGCTCCCAACTTCTAATTAAGAACTGTATCACCCTAACACAAATTAAGCCCACGCGCACTGTAAACGACTATAGCCGATAAATCGGGCGTTATAATAAACATTAACGTTATTGTTTCGGTTTAAACGATTCCTGCGCCCTCTGGTCTGGCAATAATGAACGTTTATACTGTATACTGATGACGCGGGCAATAGGCGTCGAATCGGTAACCAGCGGTGTGGAAACCGTGATTTTTTTTACGTTAATCCGCGGTAAAGGGTTGTAAATGTTATGTCAGGGAATGTTAGTTTTTCTTTTTTGTGGGTTATTTATTTTTTCAAAATAAACACAGGTACCCTAACTTAATGTCAATAGATTTGTAAAGTGCAGATATTAGAAAATTCTCGGTAAAAAAAGCATGGACTGTGATAATGAATTATGGTTTTTACATACGAAAGAAAGCGACGATTAAGCTGCGTATGATTTTAAACTTAACTAGATCTAGATTTTACTAAATGAGCGTTTGACCTGCACTTTTATTTGTAGATTTTATACATTTTACTCATAAACTTGTCATAAAAAATATACAGTAATTTCTAAGTTGGATTAAAAATAAGGAAAAAAGGGTACCGTTTTCAATTTAGGATTCGCAAGATCCGCAGGTATTTTGCTTGGAATTCCAACGAGTCACGATTATTGAGTGTCCAAAACCGAGCCATTTTGGGCACTTCAAGAGGGTAGTCGGTCCATTTGTGGGTCATTACATCGGCTGGTATGCGGCAGGTAGAATGGACCATTTTAGGTATTCGGAATCGATTTTGCGGTTTTGATAATGTTTGGTAGGAGTTTTTGGGGTTAAAATTTAGTTGAGGTTAATGGTTAAGCTTCGTTGTACTTTAAATATTGAATTTCCACTCATTATGTAGAGCTACTTAAGTTTTATAGCATTCCAAATTGAAACTGATGTTTTTTCTTAAAAAATAATTTTACATCATTTAATTTATACAATAATGTAACAGTTTAACAATAGTTAGACACTATGAACTTCCGAACAACATTTCAAAAGCATTTCCACAGTTCGGAATCCACGAAGGAGCGACACTGTGAAGTTAGCAGCGGGCTCCGGACTGACAGCCGCCTGACGTTTGTTGCAACTCCCCGATTCCACAAACCATCCCGCCATATTAAATATTCAAATGATATCGAGCCTACGCGAATTTGGGCCTATTGTACTCCAGTTTTGTTTTTGCTTTAATAAAATTTGCATTTACATTGAAAATTAAACAATATCTGTACCACTGCAGCCATTTCGGTATCAAAATGCGGTTACATTCAAAAGTTGAGAATGAAATCTGCGCGTTCGGTTTAAAATAACAAGTCAAACAAGTAGTCCGACTTACGTGAATTTCAAGAAATCCAAGAGAAGTCTTCCTTAGTTGTCTACTATCAAGGGAGTGCCTAATCCAATAGAAAGTTTCCATTTTCATCGACCGGTTCCCTGGTATTGTAGGTGGGTGATTTAACTAGTATTGGTGCAGACTTGCAGTCGGCGTCGATAGGCTTAACCCACACATGCACGTTTGGCACGTGAAATCTGATTTGTTCTCGCGCCTCATCACACAATTCATGTAGAAGTTATCGGTTGTTTGTGTGTGTGTTTGTCTATTATGATGGTAGTGGTTCCTCCTATACCAACATCGTCGGGATTAACTTGAGGAATTGCACACGTTGCTATCTGCACTATTGTCGATGAATTGGATATTATCTTTGGGATTACGTTCGGTACGAGAACATTTCCTATCATCTGTTCTAAATCCTCGGGAAATATTTGCTGCGTCGTATTTGCTGGATTTCGCAATCTGATTTTAATTTTTATTTCGCCGCTCGCTTTTGTTTCGTTTTAAAAATGTATTTTTAGGACGCTTTAAATATAGAACAATGAAGATGGGTAGGTAAGATATTTGCGGAATAAGGGTGGTTGCACACATGTCACGTTGTCGCTAATCTTTGCTCTTAGTGCAATCGCGTACGGTTTCGGCTAGAAAACAATGCAGCCACATTTTATGGGAACAAAGACTAAATAACAATAGGAGATTGGAGAAATCGGTGCACGGTACGTTATCGGGGCGTGTTGTGGACACATGCCCCTGACTCGCCTTTAAAACGAGCTGCTTAGTTCAAATGAATGCTAGGGAAAATGGAATACCTGCACCGGTTTTTCAATCGGCGTTAACATAATTAGATTTGCCTGAGACTAGCGCAGAACTGCGAAATAAATCCCTTAGTATTTTATGCGCGAAATTCAAACCGCGCGGATTAACTAACTTTTTGTCAGGTCGCTTGTAAAGCCCCATCTAGCATCGGGTGACAAAAGGATTTTTCACGTGGTGTTTCACCACCTGTAAAGTAAATAGGAGTTGGCCGCTGCATTCCGGCGGTGCTTTTTGTTTATGATTGACAGAGCACGAGCGGTGTTCGGTCGCCAGTTCCGAGCGCATTGGTCCGTGATGCAAACTCCAAAAGAACATCTCGCATTTAGCGACGCCCATCCGCATTTCCACACCAATGTGCATGCACCTTTACAGCACAAAAAAACCCGGTGCACCATCAAATATCTACAAACACACTCCCCCTTTTAATTACATTACATGAAAAAAGAAATACGTTCATTAAAATTTTCGTCTACAAATATAAAATTCAATTGCTGAATGAGCGCAAAAAATCTTCTACCTTGTTTTTCGCGTTCATTTTGCATCAACCAACGTAGAATCCTAATTATCTTCCCCAGTTAAGCTTAAGTGAATTATTTCTGGCGCCCACTGCGACGCAGGCGCAGCCGGACGGAGGTTCGCAACCTCAGTCGAAAATACTAAAACATTTAAGAGCGTACACGTATTATAACTAGTGTAGTATGAGCCAGCAATCTTAACGGAGGCAACTGAGCGGCTTAACCGGCTCAACTTTTAATAACGCCCACAAAATCGTGTAATTAATCTGATTACAAGGAGGACCCGCTGTACTAATGCTTATTCCTGAGCATTAAGCTCATGTAGGTACCACATTTGGCTCATTTTGCGGCTCAGGATTAGCTATGAAGTCTCGTGCTCTACAATATTACGAAACGGCCGGGATCTTAACTGACGTTTCATGCCGCGATGTGTTGTGCAACGTTTTGAATATAGAACTCATTTCTGAAAAACAATATAGTTAACGATAAATAATTGAAGAAACTTTTTGTGAAGTACGTTTATAATCCATATAAATTAAAGTTATATATTCTTGTAATAATAACTTTTAATTATAACGTAGATCAATTTATAATGCAAGTTATTAATGAGCCCCTCAACTGAACAAAAAAACAACTACTTAAAAGTTAAATAATAAAATATAATAACTACTTTATTGTCAACTAACTAACTACTTTTCTAACTCCATAATTTTACTACGATTATGTGCAAGAGTTTATGTTATTTTTTATAAATACGCGACAAATTATGATACAATTTTATAATTAATAATTAATTTACCAAGGCTTAAGGGCATTTTTCTACGTTTACACAAATTATCGTGTTAATAAATAATTGAATTATATAATATCTGTTTGTAAAACAGCTTATTTTTGATTATAGGTTTTTGTAATTTTATAAAGTATTGGAGAATAGTTAATATTAACTGTGGAATATTTCCAGATAAAACAATTCTATTGCAAAGCTAACAGTGTAGTATCTCGTCTTCTGCCCTGTCGGTCATGGATAATTAACCGGCTTATCTCTATCTAAATACACCAGGAGGTTTCTTAATGGAGACCTTATCTTAGGGAAGACTAAGGTAACCGCCCTTAAAGGTATTAAACTTTGTATATCAGCTATAGAAAGCCTTATCTCAACCAAACTGGACGACCAAACCTATAAATAAGAAGGGTGACGCTCTAAGTGACCCATATAAGCTCAGAGATCAGAAAAGCCTTTCATAAGATTCACAGAAAAGCCAACTTAATTCACACACTTATTATTAATAGCCTAAAATTCCAGAGATGTTGAACATTTTGCAATCTGATACCTTTCAGTTAACTCTGTATTGTCCTTATTAATTTCTTAACAATTATCCGCTAATCCATTTTCTTCTCTGATTAAATATTTAAAGCCTCAATTTGTGCTGCTTCCGTTTCGTAACGTAACAAAGAAAGAGACTATTTAGCGAAAGTAATTTTCAAAATTATATTATGACTTTGCTGTTAGATCTCGCAATGATTATCTTAGTCTGTTTTAACAAGCATTTAATTGAGCAGGAAATTAAACCATGCTTTATATTAGATGAAATTGTTCTCGTTCCGAGGTGGATACGTGTAATTAATTTTGCAACCTTAAAACACCTTTTTATTACCGTTTCATTTGTAAGTTGCCAGCATTCGCACGGTGGAGTGTTTCGTGAAGGGATGTGATTTAAATTTGTGTCTCATAGATTTTTCCCAGCAGAATAGTTGGATAAAAGGTAGAGCCTATTTTGAAAATCGACTAGGCAGAGCACGGGGCGGCGTCGGCGCTGCCAGATAGGCAGCTGAAGCGACGTGAATGCGACATTTCAATTTGAGTATATTTTATTCATGGTAATGCGTTAAAAGCCCCGGCATACTACCCGCTGAGTACGAACAGTAATCGCTGCTCACGTACACACTACCAACACACTTACGTATTTTTATTCAATGCTTAAAAATCGTCGTTTCACGCCATTTGCAGGCGTCATGTGCTTCGCCTATAAAGCAATGCCGCTGAAATAAATTATTTTCAACGTGTTTCTATCTATCTATCAAAGAACGATGAAATATCAAAACACACACCCGCGGACATTCACAACAGTGATTTCGAATGCGTTTCCAATTAATAAAATACCTTCAAAACGGATACGCCTACAATGTAAACAAGATGAATTTGGATGTTGTACATAAATAACTAGCAATGGTACATAAAGCTGAGTAAAACCGATGGTTCCGTACATACCGGCACGTAAACGTCCGAATAATTCCTATACGCATTCTACAGCGAATTCCAAAATTGAAATCTATGCACCAAATACTAGCTTAGGATTCTAAACACGTTTTGTCAATTTGCAGTCGAAACTTTATCAGTATTGAAATAATATCGCAGCTCGTTGAGCTTTTTGCCGGTAGAATTTAATACAAACTGCAAACATTTGCGGGTACATACTTTATGAATATTATGGAACGACTCGTGACGTCAGTCGTGGCTCCTATATTTCACGCACATACTCCCCATTTGAGGGAAACATCTCCACTAGACATTTCTCTCCAAAATAATTTCTTAAAACGCGCGATACAAATGACAGAAACGTACGATCTATTTTCTACACGTATGTGTACCAAATAGGTCGAACTGGAGGCTGCGGGGAGCATCTATTATTTATACAAGAAGACACAAGGAAAGAATTTGTGGAAGTGTGTTGTGATCCAGCCAATCTGAGCATCTTTATTTCATTCGCAATAAATGGATTACCCTCTTCACGAAGCATTCGCCGTTTTTATTCGTCAACGAACGTCTACGTTCAATTCTTTTATCAATGTCTTCAATTGATCTATTTACTTCTTCAAGTCACGAAATTAAATAAGCCATCTGTTTGTTATCCTGTTATGCGATCGGTCTCTTATTGTTGGTTGTTTTGTGGTTGTTAGGCGATGGTTTTGTAATGAAAATTGTCTCATTAGAGGAGGCTGTCAAGTCGGCTGGCGTCAATCCTTCAGCGAGGTTTCTTGCGAGTGTTGTACGCATGCGGCCCCGTGATGGATGGGTGCCGATATATCAGACGCTACGCTCACGAAGCCTTCTCATCCACCCTATATTAATCAACTTTATCACCCCAAGCCACGGGATCTCTTGATTTTTCGTCAAGTGCAACAAATTCGTATAATGAAAATCAACTCACGCGACCCGCTTGTTAAAAAGATAAAAATAAGCTGAATCTTAAATGAGCGACAGCGGTTCCCCGTCTAAGTTGTACTTAAGACGTCTTGAGATTTATGAAAATCCCCAGCAAAATGTGTGCAGGAAATTCTTTAAGCACAGGTACAAAAATAAAATGTACATAAAAACTTTGCCAACGTCGTTGGTTTAAATTATTTTAATACCTTTGTTTATTGCTAGGTGCGATTAGAAGTAAGTAAGGGTAACATTTTGTCACCTGCGCCTTGTATTGTAATAATTCAAAAATAAATTATCAATTATGGTCCCTAGGTGAAGTAGTATAAGAACATTAAGTATAATTTTGCAATAATGTTTTCCTTAAAGAAAATATAAAGGTTAAACGCAGAAGTCTACACAAAATGACACCATCTCTCATATGTCAGGGTAAAAACATTTCGTATAATTCATTTCTTTACGCCCATTTATCTTAGAAGTTGATTCGAGCTTCGAGCGTGGAAAAAATCCGAACCGATCTAAAACGACATGATATTTTACTCCTAAAGTATTATTGAAAAAGTTTTCATACATATTTGGTTCTTTTTGAGCTGTAAATTTAATCTTTAATCTCGTGGAAGTGTGTCAGTTACATATTCGTTTGTTCGTATCCATCGAAGGTTACGTGACTAGAAATAGTAAAATCGGATGATGATATTGATAATGTGGGTCGTAATGGGCCATTGCCAGTAGAGCCTTATAGGTAAGCGATGGATTAAAAGGATCTAGGTCAGGGTATGGCCGAGGCTTTATAAAATATTGTGCTATCATCGACTATTCTTTACGTACATCGCCATAACCTTGCAAGACATAATTCTAAAGAAAATCCTAAAAGTATATTTAAAGATGTAAATTTCTTGCAACAAATGAGCTGAGGGAAAAAGCTTCTTTTCAGGTTTGAAACAAACAGAATAGGCAATCGCAGTAACTTTCATTAGTAACTTCAATACTTTTCCAGCCTGAAAGCAAAGTTACATGCACTCAATAAGGCCGCTTAAAAACTTTCCCGATCGTCAATGGAAAAAAGTATTGAAAGAAACTTAGCAATATCGCGTACCTCTTAATACTTAAATGAATGATTATTGAAATTTAAATTCTTATTTTGCTCATTACAAACTTTGAAATGGGTCATGCTTTTTGTATAATTAAAGAGCCTTCCATTTTGTCTCCAAACTTTAAATCTCGGTGGAAATTGAGCGTTTTAATTCAATTTTCTGTTGTAAGGTTTTTTAGGGATTGGTTTTGAATTATTTGAATTGCTTGTAGGGCAAGTTGGGTGAATTGTAATGTTCCTGCGCGGGTCATTTCCACGCGTTCCACGCAACTGGTACACAGTTTTGTGTAAAAGCCGCTTTATTTTCCATGAAAACAGCCGCCCGTGCCTAAGCGTTAAATTTTATACACCCACGTCCAATTTTTCATGAAAATAACAATTTCCACAACGTTGTTCCTACGTACTCATCGAATTAACACAATATGTAGCGTAACTTATTACTGTTTTAAGCCCCCAACGTAAACTGTGTTAAGTGAAGCCTGACAAAAAGTTATATTTCGTTCGAAACTATTTCCGATCGATTTTGCTTCAGTGTTTAAGATGAGACGCCATAACTCAACGTCGAAGCTTAAGGTGATATACCGGCCTCGAGTAACTAACCTGACTGATAATTTACATAATAGAAGACGGTAGGTCTATCCACTATCACCAAACTTCTGTAGATTAGGGCATTCACGGTGCGGCTTATCGGATTTTCTACGAATTTCGGGATGCTTGCGATAGCGATGTCATTATCGATATCCGATTTATATGCAGATTGGAAGTGAAGTAGGTGAGGCGGGGAGCTTCAATGCTAGTGGTATCCAACAAGATAAACTCATCTTATAAAGGGCTACATGTAAATAAATCTTATCCGTTGACGGAGCTCGTCAACTCGACCGCTATTACGTAATCCTTTGACAATCAGAAGTAAGACTCTTGCACAAGTTTTGCGTAGTCCAACCAAGAAGACAGAACCATTGTGAGGGTTTAACAAACCTCGCTTGGTTGCATTTCACTGGCTAATAATAAAATATCACAATGGCTGTCAACTCTATTCACGATAAGTGCCCAGATGAAGAGTGTCAGCGCCACAACTCACTAATCAAGTGATGAATGGATTCAAGCGATTAACCAAATAAATGTTGCCATAATTATTTAGAATTTCAATTTAGACAGTCGAAATTTGAATTCGGAAATCCGGAATTCGGAAACGTGTTTGAAATGCCTCCATCGTGTATGTTAGACGCTGATTATACTTACACAGTAAACAGTGTGCAATCACGAGAGACGGTTCTCGGCATTTAGCGTGGTAGAACCGACCATTATGATTCGACAGTATAAAAGACAAGTGAAAGTACCGAAATTATTCTACAGCTTTCGTGCTGTCGAACGCTGGATCAATCACCGTTTTTCACTCAGTGTAATCTAGACCAGTATTATGCTACCCAATTCAGTACGACACAGCTAATCAATTAAATGTACCCGCACAAGTTCGCTTGCAGCTAGCTGTATTAGATATTGACTTCACTTTATCAACGTTCCGAGCTAAATGCCCGGATACTATTATTTAGGTTCGCTCATTAGTTAATCTAGTTTACATAAGCCACCCTGAATTAATATCGTCCGAAATGATTCTGCCAAACTATTCAAATTATTCTGAATATGCAGCATTACGTATAATTAAGCTCGAGGTGTCAATATTTCTGCATACCTACACTGGTGATAATGGGGAGTGTTCAAATTTTATTTTAATTGGACGATTGAACGATACAACGTATGATTGCGAAGTGGAGTTATACCGGTTTATTTTAATTAAAATAAGTAACCGGGAAATTTCGGATCAACATTTTACATTTAACCAAAAGTGAAGATAATGGTGATAGCGCCTGCGTTGAACGTGAAAATGGAAATTGCCGTCAAACCCGTGTGGGCTGAATTTACGGGAAAGTTTTGTTTTAAAAAAGTCGACACATCAGTCATCTTTGCGGGGGCTGTCTATTATGAGTTGCATTTTTTAAAGTTGGTAATTAAGCGAGGCTTGGTGGCGCTTGTAAAGTTGGAAAAGTTTGAAAATTCCTAATCATTGCAGAAGCCTGCAGTGCTGCGGCGAAGCACGTTTTTTCGGTCGGAAGTTTTTGTTTCTTATTTTTGGAAAAACCAACAGCATGAAGTCATTTTACTTTCATGTTAATATGAGTGAGATGTACCTACTAAACAGTTCTTTGATCTAATTAATATTATCGACGACAAAAAGCAACAACGGATCAAGTCTTTTGAAGTGTTTTGTCGGAATAGGCGATACAAATTGAACATCCAATTATAGTATGCCGCCCTGCTAGATGTCAAGTAGCTTATAGAAACTGGAAAAATATAGAATACTCTTTCGTATTATGTAAGTACGTCAATAAAAATTATATTGCTTTTCGAGGCAGGAATATTGTGTTTTCATACATTTTAAGAGAGAGTTTTGGGTAAAAGTAAAAAGTAGTTTTCAACGTATATCTTAATAATGTCTATAACATTTTTGTTTTTTTGTATCTAAGAAATATATAATTGATATTTTACTTTACTGTTATTGTAATTAAAATATTTGTACTTTTTCATTTGATAATTTTTTATTCTTTATTTTAATGTTGCTGTATATTTAACTGCGTGGTTTTATAAATAAAATTTACGATAGAAACACATTTCCAGTCAAGGTGTTCCAGAAAACCCTAAGCCGATATGGTAATCCCTGTAGACGATTCTAACGTTTCGGTTTGTCTCGAAACGACAGGTTAATAAGTAATGAACCGGCGTCCAACTTTTGTTTGTTAAAGTGATTATTCAAATACGAAAAACGTTTTCGGGGTTTTCCTTAACTTATCTCATATTTTATTCATTGATTTTTCACGGTTCAAGAAATTCGTTACTCATGATAAGATTTTCATTTTTTTGGCCCCAAAAAAAACCATGTTTGTAAACGTAATAAATGTATGCGTTGAAGAGTTCGCAAACGAGAATTTATTTCAGGTAATTTCTGAAGTTTTTCCTCGTTACAAAGTTGCGAGTGGGCTTTGATTTTTTACTTCGTTAGGAAGGTATTGCGTGATTTTTGACGCTTCGACGCAAAATTGTGTTTTTTTGGAGATTTTAACGTTTTTTTTTAACAAGGCTTAAGAGTTTTATTAACAAAACTTGGTTAAGAAAGTCTAGAGGTTATTTCTGTAAAGTAATCCGTTCCCAGACTATTTTGGTTTTCCAATCAATGTGCCAAAAAAAATAGTTGGTAAAACCAAATTCTCCTTCGGGAGACTACTAAGAACCGTTGCGAAAATACGACGACGATGTAAGGCTAGTTCACACTACAATGTTCTATGTCACCATCGAAAAATATCTTTCTGAAACTTTAATTTATTTTAACATTAGGGTCATAAATAGGAGAGAATTAAGTTTTAAAAGTTAAATAATATATCCTAAGTATATTTTATTCAACACTTTTAAATCTGTAGTAGGCATTTTATTATGCTTCCAAATTTAATTCCAAATGTTTCTGTAACTCGTACAAAATATCAATATTTAATTTCACATTAAAACAGTTTCTATAGATTTCGAAATCGTGTGTAGTAAACCTTTAGGACAATCCCTGGGAAGGGCCTTTATTTATTGAGGGCCGACCGAGTGTATCCAAGGGTTCTATTAACTTAACTAATATTTTCCTAGCAACTAATTGTTATGTTGGCTTAAAGACACCAGTGCACGTCTTATTAGAGTTAATAGTTAAATATGGGGGTTAGTTTCGAGTGCTTTTGTATTACTTAGGGTAATGATGGACTTATAATGACAGCGTTCACGACAGGTATTAAGTAAGCTCTAATTAAATACTGTATTGTAGTATTTATTTCTGAAAAAAGACAGTATCAAAAAAACAATCTACATTTTTTAAACCTGATATTTGATAAAGCGACTTAAACATCACTTTATTAAAAACCAAATTCGCGCAGCAAATGTACTAGCCGGTATACCTCCAAGTACAAACGCAATTAAAGCTCCTTCTGCTGTTCTGATGGACTCGAACTGACCATTAAGACCGACCGCAAGTACCAAAATTGTTTAAGTAACCGCCACTCCAAAGCAAGTACCAAACGGTTCGGGAACTGTTGCATAGTTTCAGAGACAGTGGCTGTCACTTGTTATTTGAAATATTAGGTGCCGGCTGGATAGAATTAACTGTTAGTAAGCTGTTGGGAGATTAAAGTAAAAAAGCATAGTTAGAAAGTACATTTCAGTAAAAAAATCTGAAGTTGTGTTGGTCTGATATTTTTGATTGATAACGATTCTTAGAGACGTAATCTATGATAAGTATTATAGAAAAATAAATGTGGCCTAAATAAAATCGTATATAAATAATACGAAACATAAATCGATACAAAATAAAGCTGTGTAACCAATCACAACAGTTTAAAACAAGCCAGTTAAACAGTTTATAAATGAGGCTTAAGTAAACGTTCATTTGAAAATCAGCGCGTCATATGGGCAGCGTGCGCGCAAATCACATATTGGGTAAATAACATTCGAATGTTCAGATGTTCAGATGTGATTGTGCTCAGGATATTATGGTCTTTGGACAAATGTTGGTAGTGCGTTCGGAAATCGCGATATCGCATGCTGGGTTGATGAATTGCGGGATTGTACCGTCAGCAGAGAAAGCTGGATTACTTTAAAAATGATACTGTGAATAACGTATCCATAAATGCATTGTAAACCTATGAAGTTAAAAATATTTTTATGTCTGTTAAAGTTGTGGCATAGCTTTTATATCTTACAAAGACAAAATCCGTTTTTAAAGATAAAAGTTTGCAAAGTGTCTATTAATTAAGCTGTATGGATGTTAAAGAATGATTGGTTCAATGCATTTTCAATGATAATAGAGTTACAAGTTATCATGAAATATATCATTTTATTTTGCGAGTTACAAAGCTAATCATGCATATTATGCAATATTTTATGCAATAAAAATCTATATTCACGTAAACTGAATGTTGGATTAGTTTATAATTTAGTAATAACGGTTGTTGCTGACCGTACCTACTGTCAATAGCAAGTGTCAATTCACATCGCAGCCATAGACATTTTCTTGGAAAATACCGTTGTAAAGAACCTTTTAGCGAAAATAAGCTTCACTTTAATTTTGTTTCTGTCTCGTGTCTCATTTATTACGTTTTAATAAGAGTAGCAATTTGTTCGTCTTAATATTCTTCAAAGTTATTTATCATACTAATTTTATTATTGTAATGTATCATATTACAGAAAAATACTCTTTCATAGTGTGACAAAAACAAGTCTTGGTAAAATAAGAAAAGTTGGGTAAAAATAAAGAAACACACCTAATTTCGGTTATTCAAATGGAAAAGACAAAAGAAACTCAGTCCTAATTCAAGTCCTAAATAAAGCTCTGCACTGAGACAGGTATCCCGAGAGACACAATAAGTTCCTCCCTTTAAATAAAGTACTTAATAATAGCCCCACGTAGTTTACTCACAATTTGATATCATTAAAGACCCATTATAACACGGTCTTTGCATATGATAAGGGTCTCATTTCGCAACTCTAATTGACAACCTATTAACATGATAATAAATACAAGGTTTTAAAAGAAAAGCATGCTAAACTCCACCTGCGCTAGCCTCATCCATATGCAAATTACAAGTTCGATCTGCAAGGAACTAGCAACTAATAAAACCTCTTTTTAATGTAATTTTCCTATAGATAAAAATAGACAGCATTGATGCGCCCGATATCCGTGGCGTGTCTACCGACCATTTTCTTTTACAATGTGGACGTAAATTGTTACAAGTTACATGCTCTTTGTCAAAGAAAATTCCAGGAAGAATAAACGTTGTTACCAACTGTCACAAATGCAATGAAAATTACCCGGTACCGGTAAGATTTATGCGTGCAAATAAAAGGCTGCGGTTGGCTGTCACATATCCTATATCGAATAGGGTACAAACAAATCACCAGTGAACAAATGTTTCTACAGGCAGAAATAATTCAGGGAAGGTCACCTGTGTGGGGTTTAGTACATCGATCATCGGGAGTGCGTTGTCGACCTTCGCCGTAATGGCGCCCAGGGGAAGCAAGGAAGCCTGCACCCCCTCGCCTCAAAACTTACTTTATTCGAATTATCAGCGGCCTTGTCTTTGTTGCCACGAGGTATCTTCGTAACCGGGTTTACCTGGAGGATTTGTTAAGGCTTGAGTTATGTGTGTGATTAGTTAAAACAAATAAAGTGAACATTTACGTTTTATTTTGGGTTGGGAATGAAGAGTTATTTTGTTATGTAGCTGATTGAAAGTTTGTTAAAAACATAGCGATTTCTTAGCATACGTAAATGGTTGTATATATTAATTATTTAGTTAGGTCTATAGCAACATTTAGTCAAAGATTTCGGTGTAAATCAGCCCTGTACGCGCCGCAGGCAGTCCAATTTGTCTTGACTGCGTGTCGCATGCTTCAAATTAATAAGTAACGAATTAACTGACATATTTATACGACTCACACGTTCAGTGTTAACATGAATATTTAGCATGCAATTTCGTACATATCAGATTTATCACTGTTTTGTTCACGGATGGGAATTTAAAATCGTTCCTTGGCGGCTGAATTTAGGAGTTGACATTACATCTCGGTTAGTCGGTTGTTGCTGTGTATAAGCGTTGACTTTCCCATTTATTTCTCTATGAATACGTTATTACCTGCTCGCCCTCGCTTATCAAACTTTATTTGCAGCGTGCGGTTTGTTCAAGCACTTTGTACTAGTACTTTTTCTATAAGTATATTAAGCCTTGTTATATAGTAAGCTCATTGGAGGACGTCTTACGAACACTTTTAAAAATGACGTTATTTTTTGTTTCAGATTGAAGACGCCATGCTAATGTTCGACAAACAAACCAATAGGCACAGAGGTAAGTTACTTTTTTACTATACAAATCATCAAACAACTGTTTTATCAACGCACAATCAAAACTCCAACAATCATTATAAACTTGTCGTTTTCCTATTGCCAACTTCAATAAGTCTATTTTAATTTAAAATCGATTCTAAATTGTTAGTGGTGGATTAATACAAAAGTGGAACAGGTTATTTATGTAAAAATAGCTTTACGAACGTACAAATCAATAAACCGAAGTATAAAGCGAGACATTTTCGACTACACAAGGAAGTATATCTTGAACACCCTCTGTTACGAGTGACTGGTTTTCTTCAAAGTACAAGCTATTTAAGTGAACTCAACCAGGGTAATTTACGAGAAAGCAGTTTTGTTTATTAAAGTCAATATTTAAACCAAAGTGACTGGATTATCACTTGCGCTTTTGTAAAAGAGTATATGTTTCATATTTTTGGACAAAAACTTATTGAGGTTCATTAATAATCGACATAAACATTGGTTTAAGAAAAAAATAAGTTATTTCCCTATCAACATTGCTAATATAAAGTTTACGTTATGTCTAATCTAAATAATATGCCAGCTAGGCTGAATAAAAATCTCTTTTTCTGCTTTGTAATTAACTAATTACATTTCAGTATTCGCAGTGTCTATTTGTCCTAGATGCTGGCTATATTCCCAATTGCTTTTATTAGCACTCTGCACTCATTAAGCAGTTAGAAGAAAAAGTGGGGCATTCCTCTAAATTTTATTAAATTCCCCTTCCAAAAAACCGTAACATTAGGCACAAAACTGTACCAAATTTAAAGCGTCTTCAATTTGAAAATAAAATGCAAATGAATTTGCCTGAAATCACTGCAACAGGCTTTACTCGCATTATCCTTGTAACAATTTTAATTAAAATCCAAGGCAATGGTATCAAGGGCGGACATCTTTTTCTAGCGGCCAAGGATCCGCAGTTACGACAAATGTTAAATTTTCTCTTGTTACACAAAAACAGGTTGACCCAAATATTCGGCTTGGGTAAAATATCGTTGCGCCGTCATTTATGCAAGTTTGCAAAAACGAACCCTGTTTACTAGTAACCCTGAGCCCTCTGCTCGAAAACCGACCTTTTTCTTACTGCGCCAAGATTCATAATCAGTTGCGTGGCCTTTGAAAAGTCAAATGCTCACGCTTATTGCGTGCCGGGTGAAGATCCCTCGGTAATTAAACTACATGTCGTAATTACAGGCATTTTACACGAGTAAAGATATGATTAATCATCACTTTACCGGATTTAATTAAAAAGTCGCTTATTCTTCCTTGTTGGATTACAATGTTGTGGAATTTTCGGATTTTCCACATGATCCTTTGCATCGGATATTGTAAAGCACGAAATATACCACCGAGTATTATATACGTAGGTATTATATTAAAAATAGCGACCGGGTTATTATCCCGAGAGCGTAATCAGTTGGGTCGGGGTTTCCGAAGTAATGTAAAAATATATCCTGTTTATTTGTATCAAACTTGGTGAAGAGGCGGCCGGGATGCGTATAGAAACTTAATATGAATGCAAACGGCCATCCGAAACGGGCGAAATGGCGAAAATCAAATTAGGTACGGCGAAAATACTTCACGACGACGTTGGGAAAAAAATTGAAATCAAATATTCATTGACTCCCTGCCGGATGAGTCTGGAGCCATTTCGATACATTTTATTATCTATTTTTCGGCCTCTGGCTTCTGTAATGGCTTCAAGTAAATTAGGTCAAATTATACTGAATCATAAAAAGTTCGATATTGAAATATAGTTAATCATCTCTCAAGGTTTTGTCGGCGTTTATAACATTCCTTATGTCACCCCCTTGTGATTTGAATTTTTATATATAATTTAATAAAATATTTTAATAATAGTTATGGCGAATCACGTTTTGTAATTGAGTTAAAATTCCTTTGCTTTATCCAAAGAATTATAGTAAATGGGCTATCATTTCGAATATAATTGGGTACCTTTTCAATTTACATAAATATTCACCCATTTTGGATACTACAAGCATAACTCACGTGTTGAATGCGGAGTTTGTTCAAAGGATTGGGTTCAAAGGGCGATTTTTTATTTAAATCTGCTAAATCTGTGAAAATAAAAAAGCCTTTTAGTCTTTTCAGTACATTAAATATGCGTGAATATGCATTTAATAGCACCCTTACCTTTATTTACAGCTTTAAAAATAATTAACGGTTCGCCGGAAAAAACAGGCATTGTTCTTTTTGGGTTTTTTATAGATTAATAAAACTGTTCATAATAAAATCATAAAAGAAAATTTTGTCCCTGATTGCGGCCGGCTTAAAATATTGCCGTTAAGCTTAAATATTTTTGGAGATTAGTAATTGAAAACAATTAATTGAAACTGAAACAAAACTGTACACAACATCATAATATTTTTTCCACTATTTTTTAATTATATTTTTCTGCTGAATATTTGTGAAAAAACTTTTACTTGGAAAAAAGCTTTATTTAGTTATGTATGAGTACCATACAAATTTTTTAGCTTTTACCTTAACAAAAAGAGTTCCCGTAAAAAACTTTTTTCAAAAATAGTATCAAACGAATTCTCGTTTTATTTTCATACGTATGATTCGTTGGCCAATTTGGTTTTTGGTTTGAAAATGAAACCGACGTCCAACTTTCTGTTTTGATCAAAACATTCCATGGCCAGTAACATATTTTGTATCAAAACTATACAATTATCTAAAGTGATAAACACACTGTACCTACATCTTGTGTCTGGTCCTATGAGACACATTTGAATATGTGTATGTGTATCTGCGTATGTGTGACTCAACCCACTTTGCATAAAAGTAGTATTATCTATATTTTATAAGACGTCTTGCGTGACGCGCGAAATCGTCTATATGGCTACCGTTTTGCCTGAACTCATAAAACTTCTACCCCTGGTACCACTTCTGCACTGAGATTTTCCGCTTTTTACTGTCCCCATTTGACTTTATTTGTTTTCATAATTCTATGAAAATATTCAAGGAAATCTTTCGCATTTCGTAAAGTTTAGAAATCGTACGAATGACCTGCAACTTAAACCGAACGGTATTCAATTCAGAAACACTTCAATTTTGTTATTTTTATACATTTAAAGGTTGTTCTAATACTGCTCAAGCTTTGAAAGTAGAGCTTTCAGACTGTGTAAGCGTGCCATTTTTGCTTGACTTTCTGTGACAAGGAAATTTGGACTTTATATTGAATGTGGGAGGGTTGTTTGTTCTGTATTGTTTATTCGGTAAGAATTCAAGGAGTGCTAAGTGTCAGCACGTGGTATATCCCAGGGGAAGGGATGGTACATTTTGATAGCTTCTTGTGGGGAACCAGTCTTTTTACTGTTAATATCTGTTAAATTTCATTCAAATTGAATTAACTTTAAAGCAAAGTTAAAACAAATTGGACTGTGTATCATTCATTACTCTTCCAGTGTTGATGTTTTGATGAGAAAACTATGTCATGATGAAACCTCTGTTTACGCTATAAAATTGCGCGCGTTGTTTTGTATTGCGCGCTGTGAGTGCTAATACTTTTGTAGGTATATTTTAGGCAAAATATTTATCAAGCATCAACTGTTCGATTCGAGGATTTGTTTATTTTTCTTAAAACAAAAACTTTAACAAAATAAAAAATCAAATAAAAAAATATTTCAATAACACAATGATCAGCAATAAATAACTTATACCCAGCAAGCTCCTGCTCCAAACATCCGCAATCCGAGACTTTGACATCTCTCAGCCGAGAGAATCGAACGCGGAACCATTCCCCCGGGCCTTCCGAAGAATGCATCTCTGTTTCACGAGATAAAGTACAGGATTCAATTCCCGACGGGTCACCAGTAATCACTCGCTTACCAGACGTCGAAACGAGAAAACACTATCGCAAATAAAAAAGGCAGAACTGCGATTTACTCCTCACTGAACACAACCCGAGCATTTCGCCAGAAATATCGCCCTACAGAGATGACTAATACATTATTATGAAAGAATTGGCTTTCTGTTATCTCATAAAGATTACTACACACAAAAATGTCTATTACAAGATTCCTATTGTCGTGTGGCCATACGAAATTGACATCGAGATGTTTCAATGCGCCCAATAATTCCTTAGAATCAACAACAATGGCTCCTCAAGAATGGTTTCGATTTATACCGTGGAATTGATCGTCAATGGAGCATTAAGGCTTTCACAATATACATTAGGCGTATGTTTTAGCAAATCACTTCCGACGGACCCAACCCTTAAAGGGACGCCGAAAAAAGAGTGCTGGAAATGACTCGTGCGATTCTGACGGCCTCCTTACCAAGGTAAATAAAGTAGCAATTGAAAAGTCATTCCATCGTTAGCTGACATTAAAGTTAATATACATTGTCCATTCACAAAACCACGCGTCTATTAATGTCGATAAAGTGAAAAACATTTTTTGTGTTAAAGCAAAACAACACTTACTGAATTTATAATAAGGAACTAACTCACTTAGAGGCTTGTAGCGTTAAAGCGAGCTGTTAAAGTGAAGTTATTCTCGCCTATAGCGGTACAGTAAAGGATTCCTAGCGTAATTATCTCAAAGCGACTTACTACGCACCCATCTATTAGACATCTTAATTACAAAGGTTAATTACTTCGGGTGAAACTTAACGCCAACTTAAGTATAACTGGTTATTTAAAAGTTAAAGGAATCTCTTTATATCGCTCCCTTACGAGGCTTTCCCAAAGCACCTACAGAACACTCAGAAATTGAGATCCTCTTTCAAACTTTGCCGTAATAAAATTATCAAAAAGTGTCTGCTACATAAACTTATTATTTATGAACCTTTATAATTTATCGCGAAGGGAAGTGAAAAAAGTTGAATAAGGAAGTTATTTTTTATTTAGGTTGTTGCCTAAATTCAAAGTTTTACCACCCACATAATGCTTGCACGAAAAATCTCTTGCACGGGTAGGGAGATTTTTTCCAAAAACAAAAGCGTATGTACTATATTTATGCCCATGAACTTTGGTATTCCAATTTGGCTTTGAATTTACATATGAGAGTAAATGTTGCTAAGTAGAATAGAGCTTTAAAATACCCAATGACTGTAACCAAAACTTACATTTAGCTCGCAGTGGAAACCACAAAAAGGTTCCTGCGTTGAGGCCGCATCACTGGGGCTTGCGTTCTTTTAGATCACCGAATATTTGGGACTAAGGTCTTTTTTTTTGTTATATGGCTCGGTAACGTTTTTTAATTTTACTTGATGATCGTTTTTATTATTATCTAAATATTAATTATAACTGTAACCTTGAAAGAAGAATTAAATTCAATCAATTTATTATATTTATTCTAAATCACTCGAAATTCTTTTTTTTTCAGTTTTTTTATTAATTCCATGTTTTAAACGTATATTTTAAAGACGAATGTTCTAATACAAACAGATTCTCATAAACAATATAAAGCAGTGTGCAAACGGGTCCAAATCACCTCGAGCCTCGGTGACTAGGAGTTCCTTTACATCATTACTCAACTGTGGTCAACTAGGTAATGAGAGGGCTTCTGCGTCTGCGCTTATTGTTCCCCTCTTCCCCCTGACAGCCTTTATTCTGGCCGTGAATTTGAATAATATGAAGAGGATGCCCTAGAAATAAGAGCGGTTTATATACCACTCATTTAACTAACACCAAAATGATTGAACATTACGGTTAAGTTCCTAACCAACACTGTAACCTAATTTGTGAAATTAACCAATTTAATTGTAACCTATTTGTTTAATACAAATTTTAAAATCGAGAATTGCAAAATTACGAAACCGAGGCAATTTCAATCGGCTAGAATGCGGGTATGCGGTCACTTCGTTCTACCTACATCAGGCTACAATTGCAATCACTCTAATATGTTGAACAGTAGTTCCATCTCATTATCATGGGTGACCACAGGTGAATGATGGCGCAAACGTTCCGCCCGTTTTGTTTGTGGTCGATTTAACACTGAGAACAAATTGCGTGTTTGCCACCGCAGCGCGGAGATCATTCCGCTACGGATAAATCGACGCAATTCCCAAACATAACATTGTTTCCAAAGCCATTGTTTAATTCCAACCCGGATGTTCTTTCCCTTTTGCACAGGTGAGACAAAACTTTTGTTTCGCGATTCTAATTTAATTCACTAAAATATAAACCTGTAATCGCTTTCTGTTATTGAATTTGTGAAAGCGTGTAATTTGGGGTATCTTTTTTATTTTCGGTGAAACGTAACTCCTGTTTTGATCCTCTTAACACGAAAGTAATCTCTCGACCTCCTTGCGATAACAGGATTTTTATGTACCTAACAAACCAGAGTGACGCCAACCCTCACCTAGCCCGGGGCTCTTTCAAGAAATCCCCGCATTGTCAGATTTCTACTAAGGATTCTGTGTAATATACATTTTCTGGCGTTGAAATTACAGCTGTATTTTGCTCATGCAACATAAAATCGGCGTAAAAGCGGCGCCCATGAAAAGGCTCGGCTGAAAACCTATAACCTTTATTTAGTTGGTTCCAGTGTAACAATCTGAAAGTTTTACTGTAGAGGCTGCATCCTCGTGTCACAGTGCATACGAGCTTAGCTTCAACAAGCTTTAAAGTAACATCATTTGGATTAAACCCGTAGCTGAAAGTATTATCGTGACAGTTCACTACGGGACATAAGCCTCCTATTTTTGGATATAACATTTGGCGTTAAGGCAGAAAAAAAGAAAAAAAACCTTTGTTCAAAAAAAGGTTATTTTATTATTAATAATATGAAATAACAGAGCCAACACGGTTTACAATAACTCACAAACGGCGCATTCAAAACTATATTGCACAATCTAACAGTAAATTCAATCAATACACTTCTATTTACAAGCACTAACTTAGCTTTCTAGATTGACAACACAGACTAAATATTGACAGCCAGGACACACTCTGCATAAAGTCTATAACAAGCAAACCCACTAAAAGCGTAGTCAATTCGGTACCAACCTAAAAATACGGAATGCACCGCGCTACCAACATAAGCGAACAAAATTTAATGTGGCAGTATTGAGTTCGCCAAAGCAAAAAAAGGATCGAGGATTAAAAAGTGACATACAAACAAAAAAATTGAAGCAAAAATAAATTTATATGGCTGACAAAAACTTTAGTAACACAATGTAAGTGAAAAAACGTTCAATACATTTTTTATGAGCATAATTTCAACATAGTTTGCCTAACAATTGCATATAACTACTCCACGAAAAGTTTACTTTTGGTAGACAAATTTGTCCGCCACTAGAAGCCGCATAATGGACCTACATTTCTAACTCGAGAAATAATGTTCCATGTTTTTAGCTGATGCATTTGACAATGACGTAGAGAAAACTCCGACTGTCACTATTAATTTTACTTCTTGCGAATACTTTACTTACTTACACACAGATAATTCATTAACAGAAAAACATTGTATTATACAGAAAACAAGATAAACTAACTGCACTAGTTTCGAGGTAGTAAACCCTAAATCTGAATACTAATTTAGCCCAGAATATTATTTAGTCTGTTATTACACTTGTAAATTATTTAACACAAGCAGAAGCTATAAAAGAGGGTTTGGTACGGTGGCAGTAAATTTAACTTAAGTCGTAGCTCGCAACAGGTGCACGGGATGAGTAAGCGAAAGATAATTATCACGAAACAATGCAAATGCTGTTCTATCATTTATATTTATTACGAGGTTCGATCCGTAATGAGTTGTAATGGTAATTCGGAACATGATTGATGAAAATTTCAAATTTGGAACCGATCCGAGTGGAGCTTTCGGCGGGGATTTCAAAAATTGATTTTGTTCTGTGTCATTCATTGGATTTTGTTATAAGTTAAATTAAAAATAAGTTAAAATAAAGTTATTGTGCCTTTTAAAATACTTGTTCTAGGATTCCAATAAACTTTTAAATAGCTTAAATTATTAAAATGTATAATTTTCATTAAGTGCAAACGTGGAGTATTTAATCTATTGTAAAAAAAATACTTGAATAATAAAATACCAAACATTTAAAATATATATCAAAAGCAATAAATTATATAAAATTAAGTTTCAAATAACTTCAAATAGCTAATTAGATTAAGAACAAACGACTATCAAATTTTATCAATCACAACAATTTATTAATTAACTTCGAGCAAACAGTATCTTTATTGAACCAAAGCGAACTGTATTTAATTAATTACGTAAAGGCAGGCCGTTCCACGCAAATAACTAATAACTTCACGGATTTTAGATCAAAACTATCATGTACATAAACAATAAAACCGATCCATTTGTTTGACTTCAAACTAATTTCATACACAACATAAATTTCGTGTACAAAATTAATTTGATGGATAATATAATAATTGCTTGTTTGAAACTCAACGTAGGAAATATAGGCAGTGTTTGTACATTGTAAGGTAATCAATGTTTTTGGGTGCGACAACAATATCATTTTGTATAAACAACAAGATTAAGTAATTTTGGAGTCAAAAAACCATGGAAAGATTTTGAATGCTTTTATCAATATTGAGAACATATTATGCAACCAATCATATTTAAACGTTCGTAAAGCAAGTATTTATTTCCAAATAAGCAACACTTAGGTAATTATATTTGTAGAATTCATAAAAATACCTTGCATTCCTCCCCCGTTCATATTGTGAGCGATTCAATAAAAATTTACATTAAATACATAAGTGTAAAGTTACGCAATTTTGTGTATTTACACATTTTAGCACATGTCAATTAAACAACGTTCCGTTTCACTCATTCACACGCAAACACCGACCAGGCGAAGGGACATTTACATAAAAAACATTTATTATTAAAATGAGTATTACAATGGACGAACACAATTTGTTTTTCTATGTAAATTGATATTATTTATTTCATGAATCGGCGCAAAAATTGCTTTAAAGCCAATTACGATTTTTGGGTAAAGCAAATTCGATTAAACAATTGTTTAATTTTCATTGTCCGATAACGTGCCTAAAAGGTTTATTTGTGTGACGTTTCGGGATAAATGTACAGGGATGGGAGTAAGCAGAAAGGTAGAGTTAATCCACGCAGCATTCATGTGGCGGGCAGATTTATAAATGTCTGTCTAGCTACGCGATGCATAACCTAGTCCAAAACACAAACACTAACACAAACTACTTGTTACTGGACCATTTAACTTGAATACAATGAAGAAAAATAGAGCATAATCCTATATGACAACATAACTTCATCTACGAAAACGAGGTCCCTAAAGTATTTAAAAACCACAACATTGGCGAGATTCTGATGTGTCAATCCAGAATTAATTTAAACTTAGCTGACCAAACCGAGCAATGTTACTCCCTAAGGGCCGAACTGGCATCAAATCGAATAGAAGGTTATAATTGACCGACGTGAACTGAAAAACAAAAATATGACAAGGTTTTTTGCAACTAAAAACATCTTTATGGGCTAGGGAATAACTTTTATTTTCAAAATCAAAATAAATACAACAACAGTCTATATTATTATGTAGTTTGACTGAAGTATATATAGCTGATGCTAAATAAACTAAAAACGTTAGAAACATAACGTATAGTCGTAAACTTAATTAAATAGGTGACAGCCCTGTCATAACTGTTTTGTCAAATTAGACGTGTCGTTAACAGCTCAACGGTCTTGTCACAACCGCTATACAAAATTAATGCATTCTTTTTGACTTGAAAAACAATTTATAACCCGCTTTAAATCACACGGTTCATGCAATATTAAAACTGCAATTAATACATCTGCCATGTGAAACTCTGGTAGTGTTTGGAGTTTATGCCTGCAGGAGTTGACCATTTACTGTCCGAAATGACAGTTTCAAACACCTAGGACGCCGGCCTGTCGCTGTCATAATTTGACAGCTCCTGACACATTTGACGCTTCAAGTGTTAACCCTAGATGTGAACTCAGAGGCGTGTGGCAAATTAAAAACGTCAATCATTCGCTTGTAGTTATTACTGATAAATCAGAAACGCCATTATTGGCGGTTTAAAAGTGCATTCTGTTTAAATTGTTGATCGCGTTTCATTTAAAATAATGGACAGAGCGTTCATGTACGGAAATGTAATTGCACTTGTTTCAATCAAATAAGTCAAGATTTTATCAAAATATTGTTTAATTAACAACATTTTCTTTTCGGTGATGTAAAAATGGTATTAAAGTGAAATGTGTTCTTATTTTAAAATTTCAGTACCTATATAAAAATCTTACCTGAATATTGTGTTCATTAGAAACAGCAATTAAATGCATTATGACTTTAAAATTACATGTTGTGCTAAGATTTGTTTTAATTAAAATAATGTTTTATCATATTTCTTGTACAACACAAATATGAATAGATATTTAAGCAATAAAAATTACCATTTTCTTTGTAAAATATTCTTGTAATCATTCTTAACAATAGCCCGGGGTGGTTTTTATGTACGGAAGGCCCTCGATTAATTTCGTCTTCACAAAATAATAATAACCGCAAATAAACCTTTTCTATTCAAGAGGCCATTTTATTTAGACAAGTCTACCACTTAATCAGTCATTCTTTGGTTCTAAAGGTCAAACATTAATAAGAAAATGAGTCAAATTTTATAGTTTAGAGTCTAAACCATAAAATTTGACTAAACTTTAGACTATGCCTAAAATGGTCAGAAACCATTATCGCAAACAGGGTTAAAACTAGATGACGTTTCATTTTTCAAATAATCACTGAAATCATGACTAACAAAATTAACTAGCGCACGCCAAAGTAGTTATTTTCACCGTTTTAGAAAACGTTCAAACTTAATAGTTTTCTTTTAAGTAGTTTAACTAGTTAATAGTTCACGACCTTAAATAGCTATTTCCGTTGCTTTTAAAAGTCATCAGTTTGAAGAGAGCGCGTAGTACTCGTACCTACATTGCAAGTGACTGGCACATTAAAAACATTTAATGTCTGTGTCGATAACGTTTCGATAACGTTTGTTTTTTGTGCCAGCACGAGGGTTTTACGTCTGTTTTATTGTGCCCTGATCGATTCGACTTTTCTTTTCCTTTTAGTTAATCCTCGCTAGCGTTATTGATCCATCAAAGAACTCGAACATAAACAATGTATTCAGCATTCTGTTAAGCTGTTGCTTTGACATTTTTTACTGTAAAACAGTTGAGTTCATTACGTGGAAAAAGTGGAAAATATTTATTTTACCTGACCGAAATCCAGATTAAAGCCCGTGCGACTTTCCGTTGCAAAAATGCGGTTGTTTTTGTCAATAGTGCGGGGTTTCCTCGCTGTATTATTTGGACACGGCCGGTTCTTGTGTTGGACCGCAGACGACAAACATCGTAAAAGCAAAAATAATGAATAGAACACAAAAACCTGCGCCTCGTTACGAGGCATACATAAATGATTTGGCGAATCTGACAAATGGTCTGGCAGAATATAACAATGCTGGTGAGTCCAAGTGGCCCTTCAATTATGCAGATACACCCTGCGATGCTGGCTGGCAATAACTGTTTAACAACTGGACGAAAAAAACCAAGTCGGGACATCAGGCATATGACGTACTGGCCGTTCATATTAAATTAGAACGGTCGGGTCGGCCACTTTATTTTTATTTGAATCCCATGAAAATATGGAAGTGTTTGCCCGTCCGCGTTTGCCGCATTTGTTCGCGAGTCAATGTTTATAAATTTACCAATAAACACGGTCTAGTACGCACTGTAATAAACTTCACATTTCTTTTCCTATTTATAAATACTACAAATAAAGCACTAAAGGCTAACAAAATAGAGTTTAATTTCTTAGAGTGGTTTGTCGCTGTGCATAAAAAGTAATCAGATTGTGACACAGATAGAAGTATCTTTTACGAGTAGTGGAGCGACTTGATTAGTGTAGGCTTTGTATAGTTTAAAGGGGGAATATCATGCGAGGAAGACATAAACGAGGCTATAGGGTCCTCGACGTGGAGAGGCTTATCACAATGAACAACATCACCAGAATAGCAATAGACTTACATCTTGAAAATTACGAAAACCTGTAAAGAAAGCGAAACATTATGGTGTTATATTGTTAAAAATATCGATATATTAGGGTGAGTAAAAAAAGCTATGTCGTTTTTCAAATAAATAAAAGGTAAAAAAAAACGTAAAATTAATATACAAGCAGACAGCTTAAACCATTCTTGATTTAACAAACTGATAATTATCTCGGGATTTATCGAAAGCATCAACTACGAAGATGAGATTATGAGCGAATTAATCAAGAAATAATTTTTCGGCCCAACATTAAACTGATCTTTCTTTAGGTGCTTTATCATTCAGTCAAATTACGTTTCCCTTAATTTTCTTTTCCCGGCAGGTGTGTTCGACACAGCAATTATTTACACTGTCAATGACGTCACACGCCCCCTCTGCTTCACCCCCCGCCCCGCCCCTCTACCGCTTTCTAAATGAATACAAGTTTATGTATTTTGCCGTATTTATCGTGTTAGTTTTAAGCGTAATTCAGCTATAACTTAATCACATTAAAACTTGAATTTCTCGAGACACGTATAATTCTGAGTGCAAATTATTGTAACGATGACACCAATTATACGAATCTCGGGTACGTATTAAATCTTAGCGAACAACAGCGATACGTAATGTCACTCAGTTTTCAAGAACGACCTTAATATTAGGGCAAGTGGAGGCAAGTGGATTTGCTTAATGACACATGTCTATGGGGCATAAGACTGAAGGTCGTTTGTAGAGTTACAGAGTGTCAGAACCATTTGTTCCCCTCGTGTTTAGAAATGTCACTGCGGCTGATACGCCTATGGTTTAGTCTAATTTGACAGTGACGCACTGGATTACAATTTAATACTTTACTGAGGCAGAATATTGTTTTTCATTGGAACTGTGTGATTTAGATATTATAACGCACATTTAACAATAAGTGGTTTAACTGTTTTATCATTGTCTATTAAGCTGTCAAATTCAGCGTTAAATTAGACAGTTTTCACACGTCTAGATATTTCAAATTGTAAACCGTTTATTTAAATATCTATCAAAGTATGCCGAAATTAAAATGATATTATATAGTTTTGGGCTCTTTTATATAATTTATTCCCTCGAAGCATTAGTGATCATTACCACGGTTCGCTAATGAAAAAAACCCAAAGAAAAATGAATGCCTCAAATCGCCACACATTTTATCCGCCATTTTTCTTTCCTTAATACCTAGATAAATTAGAAGGAAAAGGGCCGGCAATCCACGCAGTGGCATTTACGCAATCGAGTCTGACATTTAAGCTACCCCAACTTACCCTACCTTACCCCAACACATTGGGTAGAAACTATATTAACAATACTTATTAACCTATCACTGTTGAAAACAAAATGCTAATAACCGAGAATCCATTATTAACCGCTGTGTGTTATCAAACTGGAATAACAGTTTCATAGGTGTACAATAAAATATTGTATCAATACACCCAGGTGAGTAAAAACCATAAAAACCAATGACGCACATTCCGACAATTTAGCTCTAATTAACCGTTAAATACCGAATCATTTGCTCAATTTCATAAACCAACATCATTTTAGAATAATTACATAGCAGATAAATTGGCGATAGCGTGCAGTAATAAAGCGTTCTTTAGAGTCGGTCGTTTTATAAATAAATTCTCTGGTTGCGGTGCCCGATGGGATTAATCGTCTTACTTTTCTCTGTGAAGCGTAATCCTCGCCGGGATCGTGTGGCCAAGAGCCCTTGTTACCACTACCACGTGCTTGTTAAATATTCAATAGAAAACTCAACGCACCTCGGAACAGTTTAGTGGAGGTACAGCCTTAATTAGGAAAACGTTTTGGCGCTGGATCTACTTACAACTGTTAGTTTTTAATGTTTTACTCAGCTTTTGTGCAAGTTTTTTGTCTTTTATCTGTTACTTTCTAAGGTTATGATTTCAAAACAATATTTTTGAGCGTGTAATATTTTTAACTCTGCAATGACTATCTAATGCAATACTAAAACCGAAACTACAACTCATAAAAGACACAAAAGGAAAGTTCTAATAAACATTAAACTACACAAACATATTAAATCATAATTATCACATAGCCGTACATTTCTAACAAAGAGAAAACCTCTAGGGGTAGAAACGAACCTGTTCTTTCTTGGTAATAAAGCTGGATTCTCATGCAGAGTACTAAAGTACCGTTGAAACTCGTAAGACACAAGATGCGAAGTGTGCTCCATGGATTTGCGTTACTAGTTGCTCCTAGATAGTTATCCGTCTAATACTCAGATAGTTACGGTCTCAAGAACCTAGCTCGGAAGCTCCCTCTGTGCGATTTCATAACTTCTTTTGTTGAGTGGTTCTTGTAATTGCATTCATAATACAACTTCCACGGGAAACAATACTAAATACGTAGGTTGAAATATTATGAAATTTATGTGAAACTACTTGAGAAAAATATTTTTAAAATATTGTCGTAATGCCATCGAACGTCTGAGCCTTTGAATAGAACAGCGATTTATATCGTTGTATTAGCAAAACATTCATGACTTGAATACATTACTACAAAAAAAAACCGGTTGAAAACAGGTTTTTCCATTTTTAACGAATAAATTTGAGTATCCACTAGCTACTCGTAAAATATTAGGTCAGGTTCGCACCTGATGGGTTTTGTTGGCAACAAGGGGGCTTAGTTTGTGTCACAATCGGTCGCCACTGCCGCTGCGGAATTAACCGCCGAGCCGGCCGCTCTAAATGTCACTCTTATTATCGTCTGACACCTCAGGCTTACCTAGGATAAATTGTTTTAACATTTCCAACCGGACACTCCATTCGGACAGCCGAAAAAATAAAAAAGCCCGCCATAAAACGAACTTTCCGACGCAAAGTCAAAATTAAATCACGCCTAGTCTCCGAGTCAATTTAACTCCTGGATTTGATTGGTTGCAACAATCACTTACGTGCGACACTGTCAACTTTGACGTTCAAATGTAATTTCACGGTAGCGAGCGCTGCATGTGCGTTTGTTAATGCCGTTTTCCGTTTGGCTAATAAGTTTAGCATGCGCTATTACCAATCTGCTTCCACGGCCGGGGCCGTCGAGCGCCAATCAATTTCGGACGTTTTGATTTCGTGAATTTCACACGGAACGCCATCGTTGCGGGCGTCTTCATTTGCAAGTTTATGCCGCTTGATCAAAGTCTGCTGTTTAGGGTTACGGCGAATGAGAGTTTGGTAAACTGGAACAGGAGGTTAACGACAAAGGCAAACCTTGTTCCTCATTAGAACAACCTGGTTGCTGGTGGAATTTGTTATTGTCGATACAAATCGCGATATGTAAATGATGGGACGCTCTCAGCTGGAGGCTCGGGTCGCCGGGCTGTCTCCGATTGTACATTCGAGTCACGAACGCCACGAACGATGTCCCCATCTCAACTCGCTCGCGACGATTGCATTAATTTTACCGTTTTATAAACGATTTAATAGACAATCCTCAGATTTTGTTTGACAGAACCATGAAAGGGAACTCTGTGAATTTTTCAAAACGTCTAACTCAACGGCGGTGGGTAAAAAGAGTCTGAATAATTGTGATGTGGGTTGATTTATTTGGGTCACCGCCATAATTGGTGGCGAGTCTGGAATTGAATTCGTCAGATTCGCAGTTTTTCTTGATGAGGCGTTAATTTGGATAGATGTAAGATTTGGTTGGTGATATATTCTTGGGGGGTATTCAAATCAATCTCCGTACATTTTCAATTTATTTTACAGTCCTTATCTGTGACGGCGGCGCCGACGCTGAATTAATCTGAACGGACTCGACCGCCTCCCCCCCGCCCCTCTGGCTCTTCTTGCCCCCCTCACCGGAAATTAAACGAATTAACGCCATCCAAATGTACATTTTTCACTCTCCCGCGCTCAACCTATCGATGAATCTGGAAGTGTTTTTCATCTGTGCGTTTATCTCTACTTCTCTTAGATTGAACAATTGAAACGTCAATGCTGTAGCTACGTACAATTGTAAATTGAATCGCTGATATTGATTTGTCTACGCTCCATTTATTTGGAAAGTGATTTGATTAAACACAGCGATATTGTTGGGTTTTCAACTAGGCGTGGTTTGAATATTGTATGAGTTCAATGTGACGATCAAATCCGGAAATTCGTTTTCAAAAATAAATCATTGACGTGTGAGGATTTTGACAGTAATTGACTCATTAAATAAACAGATAGGTTAGTTGTTAATATTTGGGTTGTGGCGTTAAATCATCTCTAATGGTTGTTGCAAATCCTTTTTCCTCAGTGGCTTTATTAACATTTTAACGGTTACCGCTTTGCGTAAATAGGCGAGTGCTGGCCCATCTGTTCGCATGTTATGGGATGCGATGCGATGTTGTGTGGTGTAACTAGGTTGTAAAGGCGCGCGTACACCTGACCCGCTGCCCGCCAACCGTTAATTAATTCAGAAAGGCCCATTACCGGGATTTGGACACCCTAATTGATTTTATTACCGCGTCTTACTCTCCACGCTTTAAACATCGCTCTTTATTTTTACTTGAACAGGATACTTATTATATTTTATGAATTTAGGGTGCTGTAGCTCAGAAAGAGAAAACGAATCTTATTTTTCCTTTATTGCTTGTCAAATCATAAAGTAAAAATCAATAGGTAATAAAAATATGACATATTGTCCGAATATATAAATAGACGCTAGGAATTTCATCTTATAGAGTAATGATATTTGGCAAAAACCGTAAATTTGTGTGGCAAATCCAGGGCAAGTCCAATTTTTTTTTAGCTACAAAATTGTTCATACAAGTCAAAGTAGAATGTTGTATTCTCATATATGAATCCTTTCGAGACCGCATAACGTTGTTCGGAGCAACAAAATAACAAGCAATTTTTAGTTTGAAATAATTTTGCTGCATTCGTGTAAAGAATGTTATATTTTCGCGCAAGAAATAAGTGTAACCTCTCACTTCTCGCGAACAAAATAATAGTCCATACAAAGTGCCACGTCAAATGCATTGTTCTTCGCCTTTGTCGAAGCTCCTTAAAGTTGTTATAACTAAATTAAAACACAAATGACCTGCCATATTTTGTTGAAATTGAAAAGTTACAACACATTCTTAACGTTATTTTTCACGAAAAGTATAGCAATGTTAACTTTAAAAGCCATTAAACGACGTTAACTGAAAATGTGCCAGCAAAAACGCTCGACTACAAATTGATAAATATTTACATCGTTTCACGTGAAACGTCACAATACTTTATAGTTATTTATACTTAACGCTTCTCATATGCAAATATATTTTTAATGGATACTCTCATCTTTTTTCAATAAATATGGCTATGCGCATGGTTAATAAAAGTAATCAAGCAGCAAGAGTCGATTTAAAAGTTATCAGGGTTATTAACTGTCCGGTTCGTTACTCGAGTTTCGTGATAAATCTAATTGTAGATACGAAATCAATATTGCGATTTCTATCGATGGCGGATCTAAACTTGTAGAGTGGAGTATCGTTACGCCCCACTCAACTGACTGCAGCGGGAACTAGCCTGAGATCAAGAAGTAGTTAGAACCGTGCCTGCAACAGTTTGTTTGTAAGTGGAAACACGCTGCGGCACCTAGACTGAAATTATCTAACGGTGGGAGCAGCTGTCCGCTAACTAACTGTGATTGCTCCCCCCTCTGCTCCTCGGAAGTGTATCATTTTTTTAACCCTCTCGGGACGGCTGCCGTCGTCGACCTGAAATTGCGATACTTAGCATTAAATTGTGAGGTTCTTATGGCCGTTCCGGGAGGATTACGTGGGGCGCGCGGTTTTTTCATTGCTACCCATCTAGATTGCGGTCGCTTACCTGTTTTGTAAAGGTATCGGATAAAAGTTAGCGGGTCTCGTGTTGACGTTAATGAGCCAGTCCTTTGCCTATCTGCAAAACATACGATCATCCCGATAGGACTGTGCACTGCTATTTTCCGACCCTTAAAATTTTTCGCACATTTTCGCTTTTCTTGCTACCCGAATTCTTATTAGACAACATTGCGCCCTATCGGGAGTAAATTATTACTTTAATCTGAAAAGTTCCTGGAAGACTTTCGCAGACTTTACTTAAACTTTCCCTCCGCATTCATCGGTGGTTGATTTATGAAAACTAGATTTCGAAGTGTTATAGCGTATTTTTATCGTTCCTTTTTGGAAAATCTCGACCGTTGCAATTTGAGTCGAGATTCAAATTATACCCATACCTCGCAAAGTGGATTCCGTTATTTTTTTATTCAAAAATTTGATTCATTTGGAGTGTGTGTGATGTTTGGAGTGCTGTTTGTGGAATAAACAAATGCTTCTAACTACGGCAAAATTTCCGTGATATTTGATTTCCTGTTCTGCTCAATTCCTTATATTTATTTGCGTATACTCTAAGCGATTATATTCGGTAGTCAGCTTTTAACGTGAAGTATATTTCGTGTGGTGTAATTTTCCTTAATGTTATTGGGGTAGATAGAGAAGAAGTTAATTATATAAATGGGGGGTATCTTATAAGTAAGTAATGTTGCGTTGGTTTCGTTATCGGGTCCAATCGACCCGGAGACAGGGCACGCGACCGTCGATTGATTAACCGGGCCTAGACGCTCCTAACGGGTTAATAAAGTCTGTTTCAGCCGATTGCCCGAAAACCCCAACCTTTTTTCAGTATAGGTATCTGTAATGCCTTGAATTAATAACTAACCCGTGTCGACCAAAATTAAAACAACTTTATCCACTACCACGCATAAATCAATTACGTATTTAATTACCTAATCGTTAGAACATCAACACGATTGCCGCCATCTTTGTATAGCGGACTTTCAATTAAGCTTCACTTAACAACGAAAACTTTAGTTAATATCGCACTGTGTGTATAACAACCAGTTTCAGATTAACAATCAACTTTCATGGTCGACGTATTTATAGGGATTAGCGTATAGAACAACGGTTTTGTTTTAGCATTCGAAACTTTATTCCGGCTGCGGTGTAGATTAATCAAAGTAGTTGCAAGTACGTTTGTCAACGAAAGTTGTGTCGTCTGTGGGTCTGTGTCTGTGTGTATGTGATTGTTGGGGAGTGTACGGTTTACAGCGATTATAAAGAGACAAAGTGGGTGGTGTGTTGGCGACGGGCGGGCAAGTTGCCGTCGGCTCGGACGTTGGGCGGATTAGCCCGATGCTCGCGGTCACCGCCAGAACAGCGGATACGTTTCACAAACTTCCTTGGAATTAGAAAGTCATTCTCTAAATCGGGATTACACTCGCCTCTTGCGGATGACGTTTTCTGACGACCCCCGGATTATATGACAAAAAACGGAACCCTTTTTTACGAGGCTTCCTCGGCGCTTGCGACCGACACGGGCACACTCTAATTGTTTGACGAAAATAAATGATTCCTGAAATAAAAATAAACGAGAGTTTCGCGTTTCGAGCGTTTTAGCGTCGCTTATTATTTCATTTATCGGCAGTTTTTAGCTTGAAACTGTTAGTTGTTTATTTAAAAACACGATTAAGCCAAGTGTCCAAATAATTGTGAAATTCTGATTATAAATACTTACGTATTGATTTAAAAAAATCCCCCTTTGCTTTTAATAAACCAATATCGTGTTACGTTTAGTTACAAAAATGTCCATAAAACATCAAAACACGAATTTTATTCCACCGCAAACATAATTCTAAGCTGTACTACAAAATAAACCCATTAAAGTGACATGTCAAGTTTGTAACAATGGTCTCGCAACTTTACAAAGCTAACGAATTAATTTTAAGTATGAGGTCCTCGTTAAAGCTTGTGTAAAACATGACAATTGTATGATGTAAAAATGTTGACGGTTTGAATGGAGTAATTATTTAACAGAAATGTGGATGGGACATGTAAATAATTAACTGGCTTTGTAGGATAGTGATTGTGTGTACGCACGCATGGCGTAAAGGGCGGATAGGTTCCGTTTAAAAGAACCACTTTATTTTATTTATTAATGGTTTTGTACTTGTGGAGGTTTCTAAAAAATATATTACTATGCAAGCAGTATCTGGTCAATAGTGCGACATTATGCTTACTAAATTAATATTTAAAATATTTAAATATATGTACAACAAAATAAACTGACTTCATGATATAAACTTTATTACAAATTTCGTCTTTCTATCATTTCCATACAAATATCAGTAAAATGAAAATTGTTCTTAAAAACTTACTAAACCAATACGTGATTAAATTATAATTGGCTTAACTTAGAAGTTGGTGGACCAATTATTCTTACACTTTTGGAAACTGCACGTAATTGACCTAAATCTCAATAATATACTAGGTTATAAGCAGTTTATAGAAGTACTCTTTAAATAATAGTAGTAAGCCTTACTTAACCGTAACCCAACGCAATATTTACAATGGCTACCAGGCTGCCATGAAGCGTGAACAGTCACGCGAACCTAATCTGTCTTAATTTCCTATCTATCAGTACGAACGCAAGTAGAGTAGGTGGAAGAGTAAAAGCACAGAAGGGAAGTCGGAGTTGTTACGTAACGTTTCATTTATATCCTATGAAAAATGTTATGGTGCACAAATGACTTAGGATTATATTAAACAACACTATAAATTTAATGTGACCAACATTGTAATTCGATCTATGATATAAAGGAACGCTGATGACTTACTTTTTACTAAAATACCATATTTTTTTATAATCAATAAAGAAAAAACATAAACATAATGTGCAAAGTTACCTAAAATCCTACTTAAACTGATAAAATACTACCTATTCATCAAAATATTTGATTTCTAGACTGACTAGTCTTGATTGTGCTTTGATAAATATTGATACAAAACAAAAGATTCTACAGGTTATGTCTGTAATATTTTGTACTTCTGTGCACTTCGTACTTTGTGCTAGACCGTAGAACGAAGCTAAAGCATTAGGGCCGTATCACACGGGTGAAAAATGATTTCGTACCACACCTTGCTGTATTTTCACCATTCACCATCTTTTGCTGTGTGTTTTTGAACGTTATCTATTGTTCTTTTAATGGGTTGCGTGTCTGCGTTACAGTAATTTTTCATGTATATTTATTGTTCCTTGATTTCAGGTACGTACCAGTTTCGCTGTATTGTTGAGGTATTGTTTTAGTCGTAAATTGTGACAGGTTTACGTTTCCAATCCGTTTTTACCGTACACAATGTAATTGAAGTGTCTCTCAAAGCGTCAGTGTGAAGAGGTGAACTGGTGAAATCTGCATTTTGGAATTTCACCCTCTTAAAAACGGGGTACTTGTAAAAATGCGACTCAGCAACTGCGACACTGTGTACGGACAACAGAATAGTTATCTCCCCTCCACTTCAGTTAAGGGACGGATGGCATGAATTTTAATTGCATTTTTACGATACCTACTAAAGAGAGATTCTAGTATGTAAACCCGTATGAAAGGGTAAAGCCACATGTAGTAGGCACCCTGCTTCCGGGTGAAGCACACAAAAACCCACACCCTTTATTTGTTGGTAATTTTAGCTTTGAATAAATTATTAGAAAGATACAGCATCGGGCCGGTAGGTCTCTGTTTTTTAAATGTTGGTGTGACCGCTTATCAAGATTTAAATTTGTTTATAGGTGCTATAATAGTCAAGAAATACAATCCGATTTGTTACAATCAGATGCATATAAATTAAATAGCGGAAAAGCCTTAAATATTGTGCTTCAAAATAAATAAAAATATAGTTACAGCAATAACTTGTATATGAACATGAAAGCAACTATTAAACCTGTACACGCTGTAAATTCTAGACTCCAACATCTCACAATATTAAAATAACTCCCGCAGATTGTCTTTAAATCTAAAAATATCGCGTCATAAAGTCATTTTTCCGTCGGCACTTATCTGTAGAGAATATAATGTCAAGACTATTGAATATGATATCGAACTATATTTCACTTAAAAGATATGAGATGGTTGTAAAATCCGGGATCTTATGTGCAACTGGCCATTTATATCTTATTTCGTCCGTTCCGTTTTACGTCCGAATATTCAACGAGAAGAGATCTATTGGCGATGCAAATCGCGATGCGCGCGGTGAAACGGAACGCAACCAACGTAATGTGACATTCAAATTAATTGATTTAGATTTTTGTTTAGAATTATTTCTTTTAATAGTTAGTTGTTCTTTAGATACCTAGTCAAATAATAGTAAATAAAACAGGAGAGATAAATTCAATAATTCCAAATTAATCAGATTTCTGAAAAAAATTATCAAACAAATATTGTAAAAAAAAAAAACAAAAAAAGCAAAAGAAAAACTTAGTAAATGACAACCGAAACTTTGTTTTGGTTATATTTCGCAATGCGTTACGCCCCAACAAAACATGTGCAAATCTTGCCAGATATATTTTGTGTAAATCACCACTCTTTATGTCGGGGTGGCAGCAAATGGCCATTATCCTGTTTAGCATAAAGCAAAACAAACACATTTCTTCGGCACGCCTCAGACTTTACTCCATGATGTATGGCGACTCTACAACTTATAGTCCGTTTCCAAAAAAATAATGCAGAACTTTATATATTTACTTATTATGTAAAAGTAAAAATTTGTAACTAACGACATAAAAATGTATTCAATATACATAAGGCTCAACTACCCTACAATCAAATATATTCAAAAAAATTATAACGTTTTAACAACTAATTATCCTTAAACTACTTTACGTTGACTAATAATATATTTTGTACCTACAATTGTCTATACCTATAAGTAAATGTATCTAGTCCGAATACCCCTGCCCCTACCCTACATAACGTTGAGTGGCTACACAGGGTGGGTACTTAATAAATCAGTAGGTTCTCCGGAACTAAACGCATCAGCGGTACCAACCGAAAAACAAATGATCACGATCACCGAAACGCCATAAATAGAAAAAAAATTAAACGCCTAAATGAAAACCGACAACAATAAAACTGTTACATAAATAACGAGCTTTTCCAGGATGTGGGTAGGTTTTGAGAGTTTGTATAGTCAGTGAGGCGTGCCCTGTAAACAACGAATATAAGTTTTTAATGTTTTAATCGTATTAAATGTTTTTTGTTTGATAACACATTTGTTTTTTTTATATTTTATTTAGCAAAGCAATCATTCGTATTAGAATCTAATTATTAATTGTATAATCCCTTTTTTAATGAAAAATAATTAAAACTGATAAGCTGAGGAACAAAATAAGGATAAATGTAAAAATTCTAAAGTCAATACTGACCAAAATCTGAATATAGACTTCAGTGGATCTGTCCAACAAAAATTAGTATGCCTGCCACGTCCACTGTTTTGTTCGGTAAATTCTGCAAAAAGGAAAATAATGATATCATAAGTCAGAGGGGAGATAAGCCTAACCGAGTCATACTGTTTACCATGTCCCGATTGAGACATTTGTTCGTTTTCTACCCTCTTTATTGTCTCGTAATTATTCCTCTCTTACGCTCACTCTTTACAGTTTTTTGGGAAGATGTCAGCGGTTTTGTGAATTTTAAGCTCTGGTAATCGGTTGAGGGTCGTTTATACATTGTGGGTTACTTAAACTGGATATATCCGGAAAGTACCGGTGTGTAGGGCTGGTCCTTCATGCATAGTTGAGTGGGACGACGTAAGACATTTAATATTCACCCCGTAATAACGATTCTGCTGTTTGTATGAAATTGTTTGTGTGACGTCAATGTGCGCGATCTTTATGTGTGCGATGGACGCTTTTGTTACTAATTGCATCGCAGGCAGCTAGTCGCCATTTGGTTTAGGGTTCTTATAGAAAGTACATTAAAAACCTTAATTGCATACATCTGTAATTCCAGACCAATAGATTCTCATAAACTTATTACCTTGAAATTTGCTACTTTTGTTACAAGAAAAGAAGAAAATTATAACATAAACATCTGAAATCTTCCTAGAAAAACCGAGTCGTAAACAACAAATTAGTTTCAACAACTCTGATATCATTGAATAAGATAATCCCCAATTCTCGTATAAGAAATAAATATAACCAGCAAAACCCCGCCATTACGTTTCTTATATGGTACTTTATATGTCCCTGTAGGGCAGTAATAATCTGCATTGTCGTTTACATAGACGATATATTGCCGTTCGCAAAAAACTAACTCGCCGTCGGCGGCGTTTGATATGGCAAGTTTAACCAAATATTTATTTTTCAATTCGAATGATTCGAATGTTTGGGAATCGTCACTGCAATCAGTTCCACTGTTTGTGTGTACAGATTTTTTGGATTTTTTGTTGGAAAGGTTTACTAAATCTTGTACTTTCTTAATCTTGTATAGTTTATTTGTAAATATATAATATAATTACATCAAGGTAACACAGTTAAAGCTTTTAAAAATACAATGTAAGAGGTTATTATAAAAAGCCAGAAACATAAAACCCAACCACGACAAAAAGATTTCTGAAATGAATCCGATAAAGCGATTTGATTCAACCGATTGAATCGAACGAAAGATTAAAACAGTAAGAAGAGCAGAAACGATCAGTGGAGATCGTTTTCATCGTCGTAAGCGCATGTACAATAACCGCAATGATACATTACTTTAGTCTCTACCACTTGCGAAAGAAAATTGGATATTTAGATATATTTCTTTCTTCCTTTGGACTTGAATTATTAAGCAATCTATAATAGATTAACAAAAGTCACAAATATACGCTAAAATGAATATAAACATATTTTTAATCTCTGTTTAACATTTCCAAAAGTATTTCATTCATTTAACAATTAGGCTGTACGGTTTGATATTTGAGTCGAGTGTACCTCCCGTATCTGTGGGGGCTGCATTTTATTCAATTTGGCAATAAAGCCGACCGCTGGCATTGCAATGGCATTATCTCAGACAGCAGCCACCCCCTCTAATGCGATCGACAATATCAACATTCGTATAGTAAATACTAGGTATAATAACTAAGGTTTTAATAACATTAAATATTTCATACATATTTGTTTTCCAAAATTTTTGATAAAACATTTTGAAAACTTTTTGACTACAACATGTACTGTAGCTATCAAAGCCTTTTAGGTACGAACTTATAGAACACAATATTTAAATTAATAATGAAAATCTCTAATGAAATATCACGTTCCATCATAATCTCTGAACCCTTGAAAACTTCGAACCCTTGTAGAACATATGCGTTATAATTTTAAATCCAATAGTAAGGCCGAACGCGCCCTCGGGAAGGGAAAACCTTCAAAGGTGAGAGGCCACCGAAAACTGGAAAATTCTTCCCCCGAATTTGATAAGATTGTCCAGTTAGAGGCTGAGATAAGAATAAATAGACGTGGCTTTATCTTAATTGAAAAATATACAATTTTATCGAATGTTCAAATTTAGAAGTTTGCTTCAGTCACGTGACACTTGTATCCAACTACAAAGGAATCGAAAGATTTTCCAAGTAACAAAATTGAAGTTGTACTTGAATTCAGAAATTTTCCCACTGATGCCACATCCAACGATTCAAATCTCAGCGTCTCAACAAATCCCAAAACGCAGAGGGATTCAAAACTTGTAGTGAAACCAAACCGAATGGTATCCCGCGATCCTATGGGATCGATACGTTCCGAAATATTATATCTAAAGTCAAATTTACAAGAAACTACAAAGAATATAAATTTGTGTGAGAAAAAGAACGAAGATAGCTCATAGTATAGATATAGAGATAAAAAACATACATGTAAAGATGAAAAACAGACTCATTTGGTCATTTTCATGGTTACGTCGTTTATATTTTTACAAGCTTCTTGTAGTTACAACCATATCAGTGTTGTTTCCACTTGACTTGGAAGCCAGAATCTTGTAACATTTTTTCTTATGTTGTTATTAGTTTAGCGATGTAACACGATATCTAACAAAGTGGTTGGTAGTAAAGTGCATGTACCTTAGGAAATACGAAAAAGAATTTCTTTACTAAGAAAATAACTTTCTACGACATTTTGCGAGCGACGAAATATTAAATGTTTGTACATGATGTAGAACATTGTTAGGGCGTTTAAAGTTTAACAACTTTTTAAGCTTACGCGACATTCTTTTGTTTTTTTTTCTTGACGCAAAGTGCTTAGTACTTTTTTAAGGCGGTTTTTATGTTCACACATGATTTACTGAGATTTTTTGATAATATTGAATAAGAGGATACAATCTAATGACTTACTAGAATTTTACCTACTATTCATTTTAAATTTAAATTAATTTCAATATCCAAAAAAATGTATGGTAAAAAAACTTAAATGTGTCTTTTTTGCTTTAAGTACCTACGCATGAAATATCTTTACCTGTGTTAAAATCATATTCATTCAACTGAAAAGATCAGCTACCTATTTCGAGAGCTTCAATAAACATACGAACAATTACTCCATTAGTGGTTCTAAAGCAGCATTAAGTACAACTCGACTGCGAGACATCTTGTCACCTTATACCTTAGAGACGTAAAATAAGTGGGGTTGCGAATTTTTCTTGGTAAACTTGAGCGGTTGTTTACATTGAAAGCGGACTCGTTTACTTTAGGGGGGGGGGCGTGGGGATCACTAACATAATTAGCGCAGTCGGGTCGTGGCTACCGAGGCGACGGCACGTCTTGCTTGCACAGGAGACAAACTGGATGCATTTTAGACGCTTGTTACCTTTCTTAATGGCACTGACACTTACCTTAAGAAGTGTTATAGTTACAACACTTTATATAGTTTTTTAGTTATTTTGTATAATAGCAACAAATGTGCGAGCTAAATTCTTCTTTAATGTTAATTCAAATCACTAATTAGTTTAAACCACAATGTGATAGACCCATTTTGGGCGCCACAGAAGCCCTTGCTGGGCGCCACATAACCAGCCAATTACACTAATGTATATCAAAATATCTGCTGGCAATTACTGAAAACTAATTCAAGAGAGCTCCAAAGATATAAGTGCTCACATTTATGACAACATATCTACAGTAGAGGGGACATTCGATTACATCCTTGAACGTTTCTAATTTCCTGGTACTCGAATGTGGTTAACGCAATTTCCGAACCAACGTATAGGTTTTGTACCTGAGGGATGCGAGACCGCCTCGGAAGGCATTATCGTGAAATCGAATAAAGAGTTTAGAAATCACCCGATTGAGTTCCATTGTTTTTGAGGAAGTTCCACATAAACTTGTTTTATACGCTCCGGAATGTCTTCCCACTTTGTTGTTTTGTTTCATATAAACGATATGTTTTGAAGAGATAACGATGTTTGTGAAAGTCATCATGGAAGTAATTTTGTTGATTTAATTGTACATGAAAGGATACATTAACACATTACTTGAAGAAACAATGTAGGATAAGACCTTCATCTTACAACAAAACCAATGTCCGAAAACACTGTTTATCTAGCGACGTTAAACGCTTTTGAAAAAGTAAATCAACATTGTTGCGAAGAATAAAGTCGGATAATAGAAATTTCCGAGCAACAGAAGAAAAAGGAAAAATTGTTTTTATTAAGTCGAAATCGCGCAAGACAAAAAGACTCAATACCTAAATCCTGGCATTCCCAAGTCCCAGATATTTGACATTGCCGAGAGTAATAGAAATAAAGTCGGCCAAGCATAAAACTGTTTCGCATCCAGAGTCCCGTACCTACCTACTTGACAAGTAAAAAAGACAATAAGGATAAACACAGGTCTTTAACAGACAAGCAAATCAAACTGTACGGTATGTAACAGTTCTTACATTAATCTTTGTAATACTCTGAAGATAGGAATCACAAATTACATGCATATAAAATATCAAATCGTCTTCAAAATTGTTTTTTAGGTCAAATATGTATATGAATACATTTTAGTAACATTTTTTAGTTTTCTGCAAGAAAAGGGAACCCTGAAAAGTGTTTAATATTTGAAGTGTGCACGAAATTTCCGCTGCTAGATAATTGACAACGTTTGGCGTTTTAGTCACAATATTTTTGTGAGTTTCAATAAAAAATGTTGTGAACTATTTACGTTATATCTGTCAGTGTCGCTTTTGCCTTTTATTTATGTCTCTAATGTTCCTTTATTAAAATTGTATGATGGAGACAATGAAGGTAGGATTACTGAGGGCAAAATAATGTTGACCTGGATATTGTACATGTATTTTAATTTTGTAATTCACTTCACTCAATTGGAGCGGTCCCCGGATTCGTCTCCATTTATCATTGGCTTCATTTATTTGTGCGCCTTAAAGGAGATATGATTTATCACACCACGAGAAGAGTAGGTTTGTTTTTACTTGGTCCGCGAAGATATTAATCGTTATCATGCGCGTACGCGTAAGTCGTTTGTTTTCGTTACTCTGGCGTCAGCCATTAATTATCAATGAACGTCCGTCCGCATGATGGAGGTAGTGTTACGTACCCGGCTTTTTCAGGTGACAACGATATCAACCCTTTTTTAAGCCTCCGCATTTAGGCCTGAATGTCTGATGTCATAAAAGTGTCCGATTTTGTAGGTATATCCGAACATTTCACGGACGATTTTGTCTCTTAAATATTGCGTGGGTTTATTTTTTGGTGCGAAAAATAAAATTTTATTCGCTTTGTCCAGAAAAATACAATCGAGGGTTATAATTTCCTTTCTCACGCGAAGGTATTAAAAAGACAAGGCATTAGCAAGTAGAGGGTTTAAGGACATTTTTGGACCTATCAGGGTTACCTCAAGAAACATTAGTACTTAATCACAGGTTTGCGTTTTGTAACGAAAATAAAAGTTTACTAATTGCGTTTGTTGTTTATGTTAATGTAAATTCATGTCGATAGTAAAATTGTGTGGGTATTTGAGTGGTAGCGAGCCCTTGATGTTTTCGTCCTTAATTACACATTTAATGTTTATAGCCTTTTAAAAATTCTGATATCACATTTTAAATTGGGGTAGCATGCGCTTGAAATGTTGGTATCGGTCGAACGACAATTATTTTCTAATACCGTCATTGGTGGTGCCATCTGGCGAGGCTTGGCAGCAACTGTCACACGTTGATAGATGGCGCTAGTTATATGCTTAATTGATCATTCGTCTGTATCCTGTCAGTTGCCGAATATCAAAAAGAGGGTTGAACATATATGTTAAATTAGTCTGAATACAGATTGATTATTTAAAAAGATTTTAAGTTCAGTTACATTTTTATCAGTGTAAAAAGTCAATGATAAGAAGATTTTTTTACTTCATTAAATAAATGTGTTTCAGCGAAGTTGAAATTGAAAAGTTACCTCTAATTGAAGATGCTCAGATATCGCAAGGCACCACGTGATCCCCAATTTCGAGAATTAATGATGCGAAACTAATCCCAGTAGAGGGGTGGGGGGTGGCGTCATCCGCACGCAAATCTGTCTTATAAAATATCTCGATTACACTAACTGATGGAGTCTATCTATTTGGAAAAGTCATCATTCTTGTTTTAGTAGAAATTATCATTATTTTTGAACAGTCACTTTGTTACAAAATCAAAGAAAAAATATTATTTTGAAAACTCTTATAATAAACCCAACCTAAACAATAAAAATGTTTAAGATCTCGTTAAAGTAAATACTTTTAATAATGTCTTTAATAATTAAAAAAAACTTTTCTTATTACTTACTCAAATTCGTACTAGCGGCAAGTGGCAAAAGGGACGCCCTCAGTTCATTAGGGCAATCTTATTATCTCATCCAGTAATGATTTCACGCTTGCCTTCAACGTAGTTCGTTTCGACAACTTTAATGGGGGGTGGGAGAGGGGTGCTATCTTGTAATTATATCATGAATTACGATTCAAACTTAGGCCTCTTCACTCACACATAAATCGCTATGTCTAGAATACATCGAGCGCTCAACACTCGCTAGCCTCGACCTTGCTCGTGCTTAATACGCAATGTATTACAAAATGGGGAAATTGTACCGAGAAAGTATCATTCACGGTTAATGATTGACTGGGTAAAAGTTTATTAGTTCAAGGATACATCGATAAGCACAAACAAATAACTCAAACTCCGCTTTATAAGCGAAAACAGACCTAAAACACGACTATGTAAATCTGCGTCTCTTATTCAGCTTTAAATTGTATATTTTGAGCGTGAAATCGTTTTATCTCGCACCAGCGCTCATAACACAACATGCTAACTATCTTAAGATTTAAACTCCTTTATTCTTAAGACAACATTCGCTGAATTACACTAGGAACAAAAGAAAATGTGTATTTCATCGTGACGGCGACATGCGTGCGAACCTCCCAGTGTGTCAGGTGTTTGAGGGGTGCTTCCGGAAGAATACTTAATGCTACACCAAATAAAAAAAATGACTATTATTATACATAGCATTTTATATTAAACACCTATTTTACTTGATTTGATAATCTCAAGAGTATAAAAATGATTGTTTTGGTTCCATTGAGCTCTAAGCGAAATTAAATACGCACTACTTAAATAATTTTAATCAAACTAATGAAGTAATAAAATAAAACAAAAAAATACAAATTTCTCATTTTTCATGTTCACGTTATTTTAGCTGTAAGATATATTATCTATACTAATATTATAAAGCTGAAGAGTTTGTTTGTTTGTTTGTTTATTTGAACGCGCTAATCTCAGGAACTACTGGTACGAATTTAAAAATTCTTTTTGTGTTGAATAGACCATTTATCGAGGCAGGCTTTAGGTTATATAACATCACGCTGCAACTATTAGGAGCGAAGAAATAATGGAAAATGTGAAAAAAAAGGGGAAAAATTATTCATCCTTGAGGGCTTCCATTGCGTGCGCTGCGGGGAAGCGGTTCTAGAAACCAAAAATATACGTATGAAAGAATTAAGGGAACTTTTTACCGCGGGAAAACTTCGCATTCCCACGGGAAACCGACTTCTATGCGAACGGAGTCGCGAGCGGCCACTAGTTTTTATTAAATTTTCCGAATTTTATATTTTATTTTATATGGTTTCGATCGGAGCGGCCCCTGTTTGAAATTACCTTGCCTGCTCACTCGTTCCCAGATACGATAATCTCCATATAAAGAGAAATGTACCGTATTTCCACGCCACAGTAACATTTTGTCGAATAAACCATTAAATACCCACCAAATATATTAGAACACTGTTTATTTTCGACAAAATGCTTATATCGTAGGTTTATAATCGAGATAATATATATGCGATATCAAAATGATGAGTTGAAGGGTTTTTTTTTCATGTTAGTTTGTTTCATAGAGATGTAATGGAATTCTGATATCGAAAGGGGGTGTTCAGTGATCTGGAATAGTATATGTTGATAGAGCCGTATAGAATATACGATTTTATATCTTATAGGTAGTATAAAGTATATCAACGGTTTAGAAAATGTGATTCGATTTATCAAAATTCTGTCAATATCTAATGATTCAAATTTCAAGCGTCTCCGTCGCATCGTTCCATAAATTAAATACATTTTAAATCAAGTAATAAACAAATGATATTGGCCACATTATTCGTAGTCGACTACGAATATAGTGCTACAAATATAGCGCTACGAGCTACGAACCGTAGCCGCACTGCGTTACCTATGCAGTGTATAAATAATCTACAGATAACTATCTTCCAGACTAGATAAATCTTAGTAAGGATTATATAGATCCGCTTACAAGTTTCACCCACTCCGTAAATTAATGTGGAGTGCTCCAAAAGTACATATTCGCTAGAGGTAAAATGTACGAAAACGAATTTATCATTTCTTAGAAAGTTTAGATACACATGATATGAAACATTTTAAAATTCAAAGCTTTGGTAAATATTTATAATGTTATATTAACATGTTAGTAATAAATCTAAATAAACATGTAACGTATTATGATCAAAACTTGAAGCGAATCATAATATTATAATAATACTGTAATTTATAGTGTCATAGAGCGAACTATGGTATCCCAAAGATTTCCCAAATTGAAACGTATCAACCCGCGCCCAAAATAATAAATTGCTTGATTTAACCCATGCAAAGCCGGGCCGGGTCACTAGTTATATAGGTTACCCAATTTGAATAAAGCCTGTTAACGCACTCCTATAGCACCTTTCGGAATAAAGACGGTAATAATTCCATTCGGATTATAACTGTAATATCACTATGAAAAGGGTTAAATAGCAACTTACCCCGGATTCGAACATAATAGCTCTCGTCCAATTACCAATAAACCTTTAGATGGGAACCTTCAAGTAGGCGCGTATATATTTTATTTATATGTTTTTGTCAGTGAACTTTCGACCTATATACCAAGTTAATGATGTTCAGAAAAATATTATAATATCTTAATGCCTTTTATTTTCTTTGCAAAATATAAAAATATTTGTTGTTATTATTATTATAGTATTTTAAAATACTAGTAACATATTTTGAAGCATATTTTTTAAATAAAATGCTGCGTACATATTTATTTTTATATTATTATTATTATTATTGCATTATTTATCTTACAACTTTGAGAATCACTGTCTACAACACGTAATCCGCGACAATAGACAAACTTCTCGAAGGTTTTGCCGCTAACTATACGTACACTGATAATAATGGCATTGTTCTCAAATTTTACATTTAACATTAGAGGAAATTTCGTCTCCTCCCTGATTTACGAGCAGGGAAAGGAAACAAGCGGGTTATTTATTCTTTATCTGGGGTAAGGACGCGGTTGGACCTTTTCGGTGTTTTTCTTCGGTTTTTAGAGAAAGTGAAACTGTATTTTTATATAATTCATTTGTTTTTTTTTACTTAATAGCATATGCCTTATGCAACGACGGTGCCTCCGTCCTCAAATAATAAGACAATAAATTTTAAGTGAGAATAATTTATATTTAATACATTTATTTTATGTATTAACCAATTTCAATTCTACAGATTTGACTACCTAAGCCTTTAAAGTAAATTCACTAGACAGTCAGTCATTTTTGCTAATTTTGCTAATCCAGTCGCAATAATGTATATTAAGAAGATTAATTAATTTGAAATGGATTCTGTGAATTCTAAATTTAAATCCAAACTACAAATAACAGGGAGGTTCACACGGATTTTATGCAAAACAGCCAAACTTCGGCGGCGTTTACTGAAAAATGATTAGCATATGCAAATAAATAATGTCATTTTGTGACTTGATGCAAGATAATTAACTGGATTATAACTAAGCAGTATTAATATAAGTCTGAGTTAATGTTATTATAAAAATAAGAAGCCAAGCAGAAGCTGTATCTCTTTTTTCACATCAAATTAAATCAGTAAAATAAATGGGGTATAATTTCCATTGTCTTGTCTCGCTCGGGTTTGATGCGCCTCATATTTTTCAAGAGCAATCATCCTGCTTGAGCCGTAACCTTATTAATAACTCAGCGCAGTCCGGGAACGATTGTTATCAAACCAAGAAGGGTTATTCTAATTCCAACAAACTTTGCTAAGTGCGTTAAGTTTTCAACCATAAATTAAAACGAATTTCTCCATCGCTTCCGACCGTCGCCTCGCCCCTTATCACCACAAGAGTTAGCACTAACATTCCAATTTCAAAATTCGGTGTAGTAAAGAAAAAATGCTTTTGTTTCAGGTAAGAAGCGGCTTTAGAAATAATCCAACTAAAACGCTTTTACAGCCCTTGATTCAGGGTACGTTGTTTTGTATTCAAAAACAGAGAGGGCCCGTATAAAAAGGAAGGTAGTAAAACAGAGTGAAATGAGTACGACCCGTAAAACTCTTTTCATACAATATTCAATAGAAAATATTTTATTATACCGAGATTTCCACAATTTCTCGATAAATTTGTGCTATATATCCTGTTTTATATCCTCCTATAGGGCAAATTTGTTTCTTCTTCACGTGATACAGTTATAAATCTACTCGCATGAGCACGCTTACGAATCAATTTTATAAGCGCACACAACGAAGGTTAACCAATAAAACCTTTTAACAGCCGTTTCTATTTCGCTTCCCGTCGAATTACGACCAAATACGTATAAAAGATATAAATCGTGGCACGGGGATCTATCACGAGTCCCTCCGCTCGCTGATCGCTCTAATTTAAGTTTTTCGTACAGCAAATTGATTGAAATAGTTGAATGTTAAATATTGCGGTTGGTCGTGCAAATCTGGTTTTACATGCGTTTACGGCGGCGATAAATTTGGCAGGTCTCGTGCGGCGCTCGACATCTTGGGCCGTAAATGGCACGTGCGCTCTTATCTGTATATTGTAACGATCCACAAGTGAAAAAATGTTGTTAACTCCGCACAATTTTGTTCCTGCGTCAAGCTGCGACAACACAGGTACACTGTATTTATTTTGGCTCGTATCCACGCAAGCTGGTGAGTCATCCATTTTATTCAGTTGTTCGCCAACAACGCTTTATCTTTCCTTCGAAACCCTGAATTAGAAATAAGCCTTCATTCGTGGTTGTGTCGGAGACAAGCTTCATTCCGTAAACTAACCCTAAGATAAATTATTCCGGCACATTTCTCATCACGATCTATTCTTTTCTCTTTCACAGCGTTGTAAGCGCGAAACTCGTGTGTTTTTAAAACGGAGTTTTGCTACAAGTGGATTATTGTGTATTTTTTTCTTTATTATCTTCTCACAAATATTCATCTTTATACCTAATGCATATAACTCTATTTGCTATAGAAAATGATGTGTGGCACAGTATTATTTGGTCGCTTAGTAAGATGACTTGAATACGGCGCCGGCAAATGTGTTGGTTGGTTGAGATAAGGGGCGCACAGATTCACCGAATCGCTCCACACATTCCTTGCCAAGTTTCTTGTTTCATTTACATATAATAAACGCACTATGTAATTGTGGTTTAATGTAGAGTCAGCAATATTAGCTGTGTTACAACGATATTTAGATCCCTTACAGTGGTAAGACTGCTACACGTCTGTTTTATAGTAATTTGTATGATCCGCAGCGCGGGCGCCGAGCACAATATCTCAGCTTTTCTTGTTTACTGAAGTGATTCTAGTCTTGAGGTGAAGCTATATTTTGTCAATGTCGTAAGTATTGTGAGGCATTTGTAGTTATATTGAGAAGATTTAGTGCAAGTTACTACCTCAAATAAATTGTGCAGAGGTATTTTCGTGTTGTAGTTTCTTTGAAACTTTCTGTTGATCTGTTATTTGAGTTATTATATTACGAGTATGGTTATGGAAGTTTGATCCTGAGCAATTTAACAAGCCTATATTATTTACGAGGCCAACTAAACACGGATTCAATATCCGCCGAATCGCATGACGTTATTAAATGTCGGTGTAATTATGAATTTGTGTGCGTAAACAGCCAGCGGTTTAACCGCGGCGATAAATCTGTGTTGCTAACGACATCGGTGACAAATGGTTCTTATTGCTTTCGGTTTAGGGTTCAAAATTGAAGTGTTTGCGGTAGGTTTTGTTTCTTATTGAATGTACAACAAGCAATCATTACTCAAACAGTGAAGTGAAGCAAAAAGCGAACTAATTGCACTCTGGAAGGACAAGGGATACTCAATTCGCTTTGTCGCTATGTTCTTAGTCACGTTCTACTAGAGTCTTTGTTTCAGCAGAAATCGTCTTGAAAGAGGAAGCTTGTTTTGTTTTTCAATTAAAATAAAATACTTAAAACCTCTGTGAAGGGGTTCCGCACATTTAAGAGGACTGCTAGCTTTAATTGCAGCTTTTAGAGCGTTTTTTAAATTATAGGAAATATAAGTTTTGCTTTGATGGCTTTTAAGGAATATTATTTAGGTTCTTAATTTTTTCTAAATATAATAGTAAAACAAGGTAACAACTGTGTCGTTTATTTTGTATATTAGACTTCATTTTTTCTAAATATGGATTCCAAAAAAACTCTGTTTCCTAATAAGGCATAAAAAAAGTTTAAGATTCGTCTTTTGAAAATGCAAACTGCTTAGTTGATAGATATTTTATTTATTTTTATTACAATGTTGTAACTTGAGGCAAAAATTCTATTTTTCCTCCGTCAGCTCAGCAACAACTTACTCTATAATAAACATCTTGGTTCGACTTTTACAAACTTTAGTTTCGCCGATGCTTTTAATGTAATTCACAAACTTAATTTTGTAAAATCCCACTGAAAAAGTGTCCTCATAATACCTGTATAAAACTTCGGAATGGACTGGTTTTTGTGTCGAGAAAAACTTGTTTGCAAATATTTTTGCTGGAGTTGGCTAATTTTGAAATTAAATTTCCTTAACAGAGTGCAGTTTGAGTTTTCGTTCAGGCACGGTAAACACTGCCGGTCCTAAGAAATTGATTTTAGAACCAGCAAACAAGTTAGCACGTGAAAAAACGTTCAAGTTATTGTAGTCAGGAAGGTAAAATTAGTTTTAAACGACAGGTTGATTACTATTTTTGCTGGCAACCAACTTTATAAGTGTATTCGTGGAAGTTTAGCAGATTTTCATTACACACGCTCTTGTAGGAACTAAAACTTGTCGGATGGAGGAATATTAAATCTTATTTAAGTTAGACATCTGCGGTTCTCGTTGTTATTTCGAATAAGGCGCTTTTAAACTTGTGAACTTACGTTAACACGTTAGCTGGGTTGTACCTCACTTGGTGTACACGTACGTACATTTTGTCGGCAATTGAAAACTATAACACTTCACGGTGGCGGTGAAGTTTTCGTAGCTGAAATCGTTCTTGCAACTAATTTTGCGCTCGAGCGGAGTTTGTAACAGTCAATCAAACATACACTTAAAGCAAGCCTGTTGGAGGCACGCTTTGGTCGTTTTAAGTGACTTGTACACGAATAAGGGTCTGTTTTAGAATAAAATCGTTTAACATCGCATCGTTAAACCTGGTTTAGGACACAACATCTTTACCAGGGCATCAGGAATTCAAGGAACATAACTCGGGACCCGCCACGCTCCGTTAAGGTGAATTACACGATTTCCCGTGCAATTTTAAGATCGCTTAAATTTTAATTGGCCCGTAAAATTGTGGCATAATCGTTACGTAGAACAATAATAGAGTATAGGAGGGTTAAAACCTCTCCAAGTGACTCGCACGACTTACACTAAAATTGTGCATTTCCTTAATTACTATACTTAAGTTTGAGACATCAGAGTCGTCATTCCTCGAAAGTTCCTACAATGTTTGGGTTAACTAGACATGAACTATTCTCATTTCATTTTAGTTATAAAAGAGAATATGCTAATGTTATGAGGTGGAACACGAGATTTTAGCTCAAATTGGAGCTTAAATACATTAAGTTCTCTTTTCATTTAGCTTAATCGGTTGTAAAATATTATTATTCGTGCATTCGGTTGTGTTAATAAAACGAGACGTAAAAAAGAGGATAAATCTAAAATATTCGTACCCAACCCTTCGAGAGGGTATCAAATTCTAAGGCTTGACAGGTAATCCAAAAAATGCGCCGCAGAATTTGTGTTTTGAGAAGTATTTCATTCCAAAAGTTAATGAACGTGTTTTGTTTTATCAATAAACTTCTGTTTACCAAATAAACTGATGTCGGTGGCTCGTGTTTAGCAAGTTATGAAGTAAAAATAAGTGAGTCGTGTTCTGTGTAGGGAAGGGAAGTGGAAAAATAAGTGAGGGTGGAATCAATAGATGGCGCCACGTCGCCGTCGCGTCTTGTCGGAGGTGACTAGGCGTGCCGTGTGTTTTGAAAAACATAGCGAAACTTCCGACCCTCGCTGCACTCCTGGTAATGCTCAAACTTTGCAACAACACCGATAATGGACCAAACAGAATTAAATAAAACTCCGCAATAGACACACTTCGTGATACCGAATTTAAAATGAGATTAGCAACTGAAAATATCGTTTAAGCCGTAACAGTGTTTGCAATCCCACGTCACAACTTCTCAAGAAGTGAATAATTCCGTGAACTTCTGAACTCCCTCTACTTAAGTGCGACGGAGTCTTGCGACTACCCTACTTTCTTTTTCATTTTAAATATACTGTCTGTCAGAGGCGATTAAAGCGTTTCTCTTGAAGGACCCGAAGAAAATTAGATCGAACACTGTTACACAGCAATCGTAAACATCGAAAAGGGCCCGACATTTTAATTTTATTAAACACCCCCGAGGATAAAGTGGATTTCTTTCGGTGTCGAATTCCGTGTAATAATTTAGATTACGTTGCAAAGCAGTGAACGTTCATTATGGTCCTTTTGTACCTGATTTGGAGATCTCATTCTGATATGCGGTCGTCGCTGGCTCCAGAAATTGAAAGTGCGAAAATGAAATTATAAAGCGCCGCGATAAAAATAAATTAAATCGGAATCTACTCGGCGCGGCGAGTCTTATATATCTATTTAGAAAGGTGTTCGTATTTTTCCTCGGTGGTAAATCGTTGCATTCTCACCTACGATTATTCAAATTAGGGTGTGGTACGACAAAGACGAATGGTACTAATAGCGTTTGGTTGCGATCGCCGACGCGATACGGCGCGGCACACGCGCGCGATCTACGCCGTGATAACGCGCGATTGATCCTCGTGATACGCTTTTTGCGTAAATACCGACTTGGACTCGTTTTGTGCAAACGAATATGGGTCATGCATATGTAGGAACCGGCTTCCTTTATTACAAGGCTGTATACTCACCTATGGAATATTTCACTCATAGGAAATATAAATATGTAAGTAGGTATGCAGGTACTTTGGTTATAGTAAAGGAAAAAAGATTCTTATGAAGTCCTTGATAAGGGTTGTTATCTATTTGATAGTTTTATCTCAAATCAATTTCTACAAAGGCAACGACGGAAGTGTTATTTTTTGCTAATCCCTTAGAAAATCAATTCCTCCCTTCAGGTCACTTGAGTGACTTCTCAAACATAAGGGTCAAAGGTTTAGGACCCCGAACAAACATGTTTTATACCTAATAACGTGTTAGCTTGAAGTTACTTTGAGGGACTTATACAGTTGAATTCGAATTTAGTTTTTATTTAGAGACGACTAAAGAAAGTAAAGTTCAAAATCAACAAAGAATACACTTTAGTCTCGTTCAATAGTTATTTTGTTCAGAGATTTCAGCCAATCCCGGCATTTAGGTGTCTGTTACAGAGTAGTAATATAGATAAGAGTGCATTACTGGATTGGACACACGAAACTCGTTGTAAGTAGCTCCGTAGCGCTCAAAATGCTCTCTGTTATGTGGTTACTCTGTGTACGGTTCCACTTAACAAACAACTTTAATGGTATACTTTTTAAATAAATATACTTTACGTTTAATTAAAAAAAAAGTCTTTTTATGACTTTGTTATATATTATACGTATAATTGGATCTCAATTTTATTACTATGATAAACAAAAACATTTCAATTTTTTTTGTGAGAAAACGAAACGTGTAATAATGCCTCATGAGACAGTTTTGACGAAGGATTGTAAAGCCAAAACACACGTTTTCATACTTTGTTTAGCAAAATTGTGTGTCGTTTTAAGTATTAATACGCGTTTGAAGAAGGTCCTAAGAATAATGATGTGTAATACAATACAAATAACTCTGAGTGAGGTTCTAAGAAAGAAAAATACTTAGAATAAGAAAAAAACACTACTAGGTACTGTACACACATTCTTGAAAACATTAACTCAAACAATAAAAAACACACTACATCTACGACTATGCGTGTGCTATCTGTGTTTCTAAAGCCGCATTCTAGAGCTTCTAAGTATAGAGCTGGAAGAATGCAAGTCTTGTCTTTTTAATCTCGTCACAAAAGCTCACGTGATTCTGCGAGGGCACGAGCCCTCTCTAGCACAGAGGCGGGCGAATGAAACGGAAGAGTACGTACTCTGAATTACTTCCTAATGAAAAGAGCCCACAAGAGCCTTAGAGCTCGACCAAGAGGCGACAGTGACAACCCTAATGAAGCTCGGAACACTCCACCGTCTGAAGAGACCCGGTGACGTCACACACGCTAATCACCAATGATAAAACACCTGCCCTTTCATTAACCAATCAGAATGCAGCAACACAGAACTATCTAAATTAAAAACGCCGCGATTGGACGACGAACACCAAATAATAGATGGAATTATTTTTCAAAGTAAACACTTTTTAAATTAATTTTTATTTAAAATAAACAGAGTCGCAATATTCTTTGTAGGTAAGCTCGGATATAAAGGACTCAGCCGGGAATGAAGATTTGTATTTCGGAGAAATATGTTTTTTCAGACAGCATTATTTGTTAATTTATTTACTATACATTTTCAAGCGCTAAGGTTTTGAGAAAACATCAAACACAGGCATAATAAATGAGGATTAAAATCTTAGAAAATAATAATAATAAATTGCATATCCAATTGTACAACGTTAGGAAACAATACGTATTTATGCGGGGGTACGCGTCATATGACGTCGCCATTACAAGGAAGCGTATCAACTGTTTTTACGAAGAATATAATCATTCAATCATTGACTGAAATAGAGATGTAATTAACTTTTGCTAGCTTAATATTGTTTTAGCTTATATCTTGATATTGTTAATTTGTATCTCTGAAAGGTAGGTACAGATATTCTGCGTCCAAAAATATTTTTATCGGACCCTAACTCCGCTTCGTTAAGCCAAACCATAATACATTTATTTAATTATAACAAAAGTAATAAAAGCCATCCACGTACATTTAACTGCAAACATTTTTAATATTTATAACAATTAGATATAGCGCCGGCGGCTATAAATTAATTAAAAAAAGTATGATCAATAGTCCATTCGCTCGTAATGATTCGAATATCGGTTCAATAGCATAACTGGTGAGATCAAACATTTTTATTTGCTTGCCCACTCAACCGCACAGATGAAACTAATAAAGAGCAGTTCAATTTAATTAATACTTAGTTATCAGCTTTAACTAAATGTGAGATTTCCATGCGAAAAAAAGTTAATATTAAAATGTCGAAACGATGCCTTTTAAAAAGAAAACTTCAATGACATTTCCATCGTACGCTTTACTACATAACAATGCATGCTTAAACTTCAGTTTAATTCTCTTAAAATGAATTTTTAACACGGCAAAGTAGCAATTATGACGTGACAGGAAAACTGAGTGGATTCATTTTAGCCAGCAGTTAAATACGGAAATAGCTTCATTTACAACACGAATACGAATTTAAAGATACAAAAAAACAGACCTGAGTTTTGATTGAAACATTATGCATTATTTTGTCAGTACCCACAGATTTAAATTAAGTATTAACTCGCCTATCAGGAGCGGCGTAGTAAACAAAAAAAACATAATTAATGCTGCTTCACATTTTTTCATAAAAAATCGAGTTGCGCAATTAAATCGAATAATCGCTCAGCGTAATCAACCGCGTTGATAAATCTGATTAAACAGGAGCACCGGTTTTCCGCTGGGCGTTCTCAATTTCGATTTTCTCATTCGAATAATCGGAGAATCGAAAATCTCGGGAATTAAAATTGCTGCAATCTTTGTTCGGAGGTACGAGTATTGTGTCTTCGAATGGGTATTATTTTGGCAGGAATTAGTTTATTTACAAAAATATAGCAAACCCTTTCACAACCTCAAACATAAATCGATACACGCAGCTAATTGATTGAACAATATCGATCGTTAAACTATGCCATGTTATCGTTTTCGGATCGCTTAAACACTCGATGGGAATCGAACAGTCGTTAATGAAACTTTCCCGCGCAATTAGCTCACCATCTTGGTTTTATTAAATTTAATCAGAAACTTATCTAATAACACAGATTGGGCGAATCCAGCCCAACGCAAGTTTCGATAACGCTGTAGTTCCCAACTAATTTGCGAAATAAGTGCTGTATCTTCAGATATATAAAAAGGATCGTCGATATTAAGAAGATTCAGATAAGACAGTGATTAATGTGCTTGCGACGAACACGACAAATGGTCAATCTGAAGTTATATAGTTACATATTACAATACAAGAGTTTTCTTTGATCAAGCTAATATTCGTTTTACGACGGATGAAATGGTAACTTATTTTACTATTTTCTCCTTATCATTATTCTCATTTACTCTGAAACAACTCATGCGTCTCTTATCAGAAGTCGACACATAAACACAATGACAAAATATCATTTCAAATTACAATAAAAAAATAGCCAATTACATTTCAATACATAATTATAATATTCATACATTTAAACCAAAAAATCCCTGTAGTCAATAGAATTATTTGGTGGAATAACATAAAATAATTTTGCGATTGAGTTTCCTTGTGAGTTTACTTGTAAAATAAATATGTACTTGGAATTCTAAAATTTTGCAGAGAACGGCGAAGGATCATCGATATTTCATAAACTTTTGAATAAAAATATATAAGATATAGATGTAGATAGTTAGCGAATAACGATACAGAGTGATTCGTATATTTGTAACGTAACGTAACGTTATAAACGTGTTATCAAGTTGATAAGCTGAACCACCCGACTCTGCCGCTTGCCGGAGCCCACAGGCTATATCTGTGTAACGTTACAACGCTGCTAAAACGTCATTTTGGTTTCACACTCAACGTTAACACCCCATTTTAAACGCTATAATATTGTTAAGCGTCAGAATATGTTTTGCAAAATGAAGTTCAAAACGTCGAGCTGAAGTTGTTGGACATTTTAACTATTAAAGCTAAATAGCAGGTATTGTGTAGTTGCTTTAACATTATTTTTAACTCAAAGGTTGTTTTATTAAAGACGTTTGAACTTTAATCTTAGTAATTTTTTTGTTAAAATAATCTAAAATAGAAAGTATATATTCCTTAAGACCAAGACTCAGTGGTATCAAAATCTTTTTAAATTTACAAGTAAATATAAGGATTTAGTTCAAAAACTAGAATCCAAACGACACGGTTAACCTCCAGCTGCAGTCGACTGAATGTAGGAACTTACGAAATCAGATTTAAAAAGCAACTAGTAAATCCGCGAAGATTTCTAAACTTCGGCTATTGTTGTTCGAAAACTGCAACTTCGGAACAAGTATTGTACAATTTTAAACAAAAGCCTTAGACGGGCGGCATTAGCATAAACCGCGGGTGCGCAGGAATTGCTTTTTTGAACTCGTACAGTTTTACCACTATTAGGAAACTTGAATAAACGCGATTCGATGTGATTGCGACGCGATTTACGGTGATTGTGGATTCGGTTGTCTTTTGTTTTGTACTTGTTGCGTCGGCTTTAAACTTGCCTTAATATAACCTAGATATAATCAATGGGTGCTCCTTGGAGTCTCGGGGCTCCTAAAAATTATTAGTTATATTAGAATTACATGGCAATCAAAAAATATAAAAAAATATACATTTCACTACTCGCATCACATATGATTTTCAAAATAAAAAGAATATTATAATTGATTTATGATTATTAATTGGTTTGTTTAGGGCTCTGTCAAATATTTGTTCCTAAAAAAGTTCCAACCTCAAGTATGTTTGATAGCCGCTGGCCTAACCTATTAGGCATCGTTTATTAAGACTTACAAATCCTTGTAAAGTTTTCAAACATTTTTAATTACTTTCTCTGTTCAAACTCCACTAAGCGGTTTTCTGTTTCATGAACACTATTTGCGTGTGATTTCACCTTCTAGCATGTACTATTAGAAATATTTACCAACCCCCCCCCCCTGCACTTGGCGCAAACGTGCTTTTTAGCAATTCAACGAGTCATACTACTTAAAGTGGATGGTATCACGATCTCTAGTGCAACATCCGGTGTAGGTAGTACACCCGGGTAGTCGAGAACATTCGAAGAAGACACTTCGGAATGTAATCTTATCAAAGCCTTTAAAAAAAAAATCAACTTTAAAAAAGGAACGAAATTTAAAAAAAAAATGGTTTAAGTGGAGTTTACAGTATAAATGAAGCGATTTAAATACACATTTACCAGGCGAACAATACAGCAGATAACCCCATTGATCTCTGTTCAAATCCAATAAATAAAACCCAGGAAGTTTTCCGTTCCGGCCGCGGTATCGAGGTGTGCGTGCACATATTTTATATACATCCGGCTTTCTGCCTCTACGGTAATTATCAGCTCCGTGTTTTACACTCATAACCCCGCCGATACACTTCCCTCGTCTGAAGAGCCCTTTAAATGAACGATAAAAATCCAACAACCATCTTTAATTTAGTGGCATTATAATTAAAGCTTCAACAAATCACAGGCAGCCTTTTTATTACTGGTAACTAATGGCAATCTAGATCGCCAAGCCGCTGTTTTGACTATTGAAAAATTATTACCTTCCGTTGCGCCTACCACTTCTAGCACGCCACGAAAAGTAACAAAATTCGATAATAAATTACAAAAACATGAGACTTTGTTTTCGTCATCTCATTACTGCCTGTTCTGAATAATCGTCTAACGATTTGTAACATAATTGTAGTAGGTCAGAAAATATCCGTTACATCAGGCTTCATTAGTGGGGTAACTGTACCCCGGGAACTTTGGGCCATGCAATTACTGGCGGAAAATAATTGTTTATATACAAATACCGGGATTTCTCGATAAATGTTTCGACTTAACTGAAGACGTTCTCGTGTATTAAGTGGACTATTAAGGTAATTGCTTTACGGCAGTGGCAGTAATTGAGTTGATATCCTCATTATGAGCCCTGAGGGAGTGATGGGAGCTATCGACCTGGCTCCAACTCTTGTGGCTTGTATTACAGACGATAAGAATTCATTTGTTCGCAATCACTCCTCCAACAGTACTCTATCACAAAATAACAACCGAGATCTCCACAAGTATGTTCACTCCAAGACGAGCTAAACTTAAAAATAAGCGACGACAAACACAAACGCTCTCACCACCACGTTAGCTGTAAACACATAGTAAACCCGTAGGAAAATATTTATACAGAGCACAAATGTACTCTAATATAAAGATACAAGCAAGAACAAATTGTTTGTCCCGAATACTCTTTTACCTGAGAAGTGGAGACTTCATAACATAGTGTACCCGGCGGCGGCAGACAATTCAGTAGTGAGGCTGTGACGTCACACTCGTTGCTAGATGTGTTTTACATAAGCTGTCTTGTCTATGGGCGCGAAGAAGTGTCGCAAGAAACGATATGTTTTCGTTTGAAGACTTTAGTACTTGACTTTGCGGTTTTTTACTGAGATGCAAATCTTTAGTTTTTACTTTTTACACTTTTAACGGAGTGAAATCCTGAGTAAAAGGAGGTTTTATATGCGTTTGTTATGGGTATCTTTCAATGGTATTTTAGCTTTCAAACGGGGGCAGGTTATATTTGTTTATTGATATCAAACAGTCATAATTTCTTTTATTTGTAATAAAAAAACTAATCTAATAAATTGCATAAGATTAGCGCTTTAAAAATTAAAATACAAACCCCGGCACATAATAAAACAATAGGTAATTAAAAAAGAGCAGTAATGAAAACGTTTACATAAAATATTAATTTAATTAGTCTCCCTCCCACAACATTTGCGTAATAAATACTCTCGTGTACGACAAAATACGTACACGTATATTAATTCTGGTGAAATATTAATTAATAAACTTATTTTCAAAGCCGTAGATAAAGAAAAACACATACATCTCAAGTTAAGTAAGTAAAGAATGACTTTGTGAACATGAGTTTATATTAACGATGGCTTTGGAGACGGAAATTTTGTTAGGAATTCGGTAAGTTTAAATTAACTTTGTCATGTTTAGATTAAATATTAATTTCGTGTCCTCGGAGGCGCGTGCGACATATCATAAACATTATAAATAGGCCAGTGCGAAACTTTATCATACCTACATGTTATAATTTTAACCCCAAAATATAAGTTTTTAAATGAAGGAAATTAAATTTTGTTTTTAAAAGTAGCAGCAACAGTAATTATTAATTTATTTTTGTACAATTAAATAATTCATATTTATGTACAAAGGCTTTACAATGAAAAACCGTACGTCTCAAAGTACTTTAGCCTTTTTTGTAATTTATAGAACTTTAATATTTATTAAGTAAAATAAAAACCTATTTTGGTCTTCGGTATCTCGATCTACTTTTCCCAAAATAGCATTTTATTGTCCTATACTCTGCCTCGTACACAGACACGTGATACCTACGTGTTGAAACATTATAAATTGTTTAGATTCTGTTCGTTTCAAAAGAGTTTCAAAACTGAGTGAACCATCAAGTCGTAAACATGACGTGTTTACTCACAATCCGAAGTATACATATACTCTGAGTGCATTATTTGTTTCGTAAGCTCTTATTCAAAACTACAGCAAAGAGGTTAAATCGTCTCGAAGACATTTTTTTCATGAAATTGTTTGTAATATTAAAAAGTTTGCTAGTAAAGATAAATACTTTTTTTCTTTTTCTAAATATAGGTAAACCATAATATTGCAAAATATTGTTTTTAGTAAAAATGTTAAATCCGTTCCTTGCAACCTCACTAGTAGGTCCCTTTGAAATATAAGAAATATTTTATTGGTAATTCCTCGCAAATTGCATCGTATAAGAATCGTAAAATAAAAAATACGTGTGATATAACAAAAGACATCCCAAAAATAATAATAGGCTATCGATTGGTTGTAAAAAGCATATTTTCATTTTATATCATTCACTCCCGGTTTCTTTCTCTCCGCGTTGAGGAAATTCAGTATTTTTGTACTCGAACGGGAAAATACGGAAAAACTTTGAAGTTTGACGAATTGTTTGGTGTATAAACAAGTTTTTACATTGTTTGTGGGGTATTTCTTAAGGAGATTGGGTCAAATACGTCCCCTTCTTTTTGTTAAGAAAAATTACGCACTTTTTATGTCACGCTGGCTTGTTTACATTTTATTACCTGTTTTTACAAAATTGCGGACCTTTTGTTAATCAGAAAAATCAAACCTTCGTTGTAAATTCACTTGGCAACACAGGGACGTTTTTTAATTTTGTTTAAAGGTTTATTGTTCGTATGTAAAATAGGTCGTATTTATACTTTGTTCACAAAAAATAGACAGAGGATTATATACACCTTTATCAAACATGAAGTAATGCCTATCTTCTGAACTTTTAAGTTTTGTAACCTTGTGTTATTCAGAAAAACAAATTTATAATGACACACGTGTCTTTGTGTATAATACCTTCTCATTTAATTTAGAAGGCTATTAGATTTCTTCCTTTAGCAGCTCAGTTTCCAGCGACAAACACCACACAAGACTACGCCACTATGCGTATAAATTGAAAGATATAAATACCTCCTTAGAAAATACCCCTTCAGCGCCCTATTAATTTACCCCACGTATTTCCACTACACCTAACTACGTTTATTTAACACAGCCATCTGAAATCCGCAGAACTTTATTCACAGACAAAGTAAACAGTTGAAGTGCAAAAGTTTTATTGTAAATACTTTGCACTAATGAGTGCAAAGTCTTGGTGCATAGTCCGCGGAAACAACTTGAGGTGTTCTTGCACTTGCTTCCGGGTTTATAAACTACCGAACATCATTAATTGAGAGGAATTACTGCTTGTGTGGCTTTTAGAGTTAAATAAACGAACATTTTTAAATAAAGATAGAGTTTTTAAGAATTGCTGTAACAGTTGCTGACGAGTCAAAGTAATTGGTGAATATTTATTTAATTTATTTGGTGAAGATTTTTTTATAACGATGTGGCTATCGATAATTAGTTTGTCTGCTTTTCAATTGTGGTATTATACATTTTAAAATGCCTATACCTAAGCAAAGGAGCTTTATTTAATTTAAAGATTGGTAAGTTTTTGCGCAAGCCTCGAACAAGCCAACTACAATACCATAATGCTACAGATAGACATAAATGCACTTTATGTAATGCACCCCGATCCGAAACCGCACATTTCGAAAAACATTTAGCTGCAAAGTTCACTAACTAAAACAATAACAGGCTAAATTATTTGACCTTTATATTTGGTAGTAGCAAAACATTTTATTTTTAAAATCAGTTTGTCCTAACTTCCTCTTTCTGCATTAAAGTACTCGGGGTAAGTATCGACGAAGTATCAAGTATTCGTACTAGTATTACCTATTACGGGGGCGTATTGCCTGGCATTACGGAAAATAATACCGTCGGTAACAATCTGACTCTCCATTCAATTCAACTACAATATTCTCTTCATTTCAGTTTTTGAATAAATTATATCTTTGCGCTTTGATGTTTTATTTGTGGCTTTATGTAAATTGTAGTGGGTGTTTTTTTCTAGTTAATTCCTTTGACTTTGTTGTTTCTGCGGGCAGCTGTTAAATCGATCAATTGGCTGGAAAAGTAGAAACTGCTTATTTGAATTTAATATTTATGAGTCGATTCGATATAAAACCTTCTTGGTTGTCGTTATTTATTATTACCAACCAGTGCCTTTTTTCTTCATTTTACTAAAAGTAATCCTGTTTCAAATTTGAAATATCGAATAACTTTTTGTTTCGACGAATAAAAAATTCTAAATTTAAACACAGCGTTTGAGTTGCCGTATCAAAACTTTTTGTAACCTGCCAGTTGTTTTTTTAATCACGTCACATGCGTGTTCGTTGGAAGGGAAACTAATACTGCGTTGTAATTAAAATTTCGCCCCCCCCGCTAGCCGCGCCCCCTCACCGCCTGCATCTCACGAGACGCATCATTATGGAAGTGGGGTGGAGGGCGAACGGAGGCTAGACTGCGGTTACAGGGGCGCATGGTAGCGATTTAGACATTTAATATTTTATTTAAAGGGTGTAGGTATATAAAACACTTGTGGATTCTTGTACAAATATATTAAAAACAGTGAATATATTCAGGGGTATTTTAAAGTTTACTTTAAGTAGATTTTACTTTTATTTCTCCAATATTATTAAATTATGCCTTGTGCCTTTTAGCAAAAGTGTCACAAACAAAAACCTGTAATCATAACCCTCTTGAACAGATTTTAGAAAAAAAAACGCCCTTTCACTCCTTTAACCCTACCCGAAAACCTCATTTGGAGGTATGTTTACACGGTGTAGTCATCGCAAGTCTGCGTCTTTGCCGACTAAGTGCACACAAGGAGGCCGCGTCTTAAACACGGCTTTAGCAAAAAAAAAAAAGAATTTTAAGATGAAAGGTATTCTTTTTTCAAAAACAACCGCGAATACGACGTTTACGCTATTTTAATATCGTAGTTTCTAGCAAATTAATCTTTAGAGCAAAAATATAGAGCTCGGTTTATTCCGTTGTGTATCTTTTGAAAACGTAGGAAATAGCTTAAAATTACTCATAGTGGTAGCATTTAAAGGGAGGGAGATAACTTGGCATTTGCAAGTAAAATGGAAGCAAAATGTATGTTGTTTGGAATAAAATAATATAAGTTGAGAAACACACGAGTCAATCTTAATAAGAATATTTTTACCACAAAAGAAGTTTTTTAGTTTAATAAATAAAAGATTAATTGATAGTACATAACACGTTGACAATTATTTCATTCAATCAAGACTTATATGTACTCAGCGGCATTTGACTATCAAGCGTCGATAAACCAGTAACGATGCGCCGGCGATGTCAATCTCAGCAGTTACCGTAAATGTTAATGACTTGGACAATTACTGGAGTGGCCCCCGTGGACCCAATTACATAACCAATACCTATTCGAACGGTAATGAAGTCACCTATTACGTAAACTATCCTTACATTTTGGTTCAGCTTGTTATCAGTTTATTGTAATGTTGTTTATTGCATTATGAAGAAGGACCTGAGGTTGTTTTATGAGTTATTTTTTATTAATTTACGTAAACAGCTTTGGTAATTATTTAATGTAAAATATTTTTCTCCGCACTCGCTTTTACGCTCACAATGATATCAGATAAAGTTAAAAAATAGAACATACTTTCGTTTGAAATAAATATTTATTTCCGAAGAACAAGAATTTCTAATACTCTTACGCTTTAAGAACTTTACTTTGCTTTTAAAAGGAAATAGGTCGTAGTAGTGATGCATTAATAACAAACAAATCAACTATATTTGTCGACCGTAAACTTTTCAAAGTAGAATAGAAAGTCGCCAAAGAATACTCGTATTATATACAAAGAGGGCGCCACTACACAGACAATGGTTTCAGTAATTTTCAATATTAATGATGCGCTGTGAACGCAGAGCCCCACAAAGACCTATTGGTACTCATTACCTATTGATTCAGAAGTAATATACCCGACGTAGACACGAACAACTTTTCAAATTTAAATATGGAAAAAGTCCTTTAAAACAGCAGCCGTTCTAAATGAGCTAGAAGCTTACCTACCACTGCCTCTACGGCTTTTGACGGTTCAAAATTTTCAAAGTTGGAACGTATTTTTACGCTGGCAATCTATTTGAAACTGCTTTGTCGAATCGAGGGTTCTAATCCAACAATAGTTCGATAGCAGTTTACTCTTCTGATGGTTCTCATCTCGAGCAATCGCGTTTTTAAAATCCATTTCTCATGATCGCTGCGAGCTTATGGTTTAGAAAATTGAACGTACTTCAATCAATATGATGCTGGAAGTTTTGTCAAGTTGTTTGTTTAAGTTCGGTTACATTTTCGCCGCAATTAAAATACACATTACTGGGAAAGTAAGGAGGGACTCGAGCGAGGTGCTTTTCGGTTTATTGTCCTGCCATCTGTCGTGATATCCGAAGTTTTGGGTCGTAAACCGTCTCGGCTGGCTCCTACAATCATCTCTTACGCCGAGTTACCTGCAAAATTGCAATGCATATTGAGTTATTTTGAATTAACGACTTTTCAACGGCAACTTTCTATCGTTATCAAAATGCAAAGTTATTATCGCGGTATAAAAATCCTTTGTTGGAACATGGTGATAGTTCATGTAAATTCATGCTGGAGAATTAGTGGGAAAATTAAAATTGCATTTTCCTCGGTGCTGTATAAACATGAAATCGCGCATAGCAAATACGTTGAGCACTTATTGCTTGCACTAGTACCTTGTAACAGGTGGTGTGTGCACAAGTCCTTATCGCGAACAAAGCGATAGAACGGATTCTGCTTATGAGTGCAGATCGGTTTTTCAATCGAGTGCATTTGGTGATTGATTTTCGAGATTAAAAACGTTTTGGTGCTGTTGCAACTACCCGTAATTGGTTTGTCACAGCCTCCACCAAAAATATTCGGTAATTATTAAAATTCATAGCCTAACGTGGTCAATTACTTTCTAACAATGACTCAGCACTCTTTGAACAGGCTTAGTTTTATGACATTTCCAAAAAATACAACTGGTCGTAGTTGCACCTACCACAAAAATTCGAAACAACCGCATTGCAAAACTTACAACAATATTGCCGAAATCAGCACTAAAACTGCTCTGTAGTGTTCTACAAACAAGCGTGGTCCGCAATAAACCCGTAGGTCCACTCACTCGAGAACTATAGAGGACAGCTCGAAATACAACCCCACAACTTCACCCGCTAACTTCAAGATGGCTCTTTTTCGAGTACGAAGTTTTGTATTTGGATGCAATAGTAAATATTTGGTGTTGGCGCTGCGGTGGTAGCAAGTGAGGCGTGTGGGCCGCGCGTGCCCGGCGCGCCCTGCATCGCAATGCGCTGCAACCTCCATTCACAATTAAAACGATATTATCAGAATAATGTACTCGCCTCCTCCGCTCCTAAGACGGGGATTTTTCGCGCTCGGCATTCCTCTTCAAATACAAGTAAGTGTATAGTTAGCACTTAAGGAGATTCCGCCTCATGGAGCGCGCCTTTATTACTCGTTCCTACTCAGCACTTTTTAGATGTAAGAATTAATAGCTAGTTAAGGAAACTTTTGCTTCGTATGTATGAGGTTTCTTAGATTGCTTTCTGGCAATGATTTGCTAGTTTACTGCGGGTAAATTCATATTAATTTGAGTTTGAATATGCTGGATCGCTTGCAGTTGTGGTTGAAGTTTGCGAAGTGCATACCGTTAAGCTGGTTTGTGAAAGTTGTGGTAATCGGAGTATTACACCTAGTTCACACGGGGCGTGTAGACGCGTCTCGCGTCCGATGATCCAGAGAGCCGGCCACTCTACGCGGGGGCACGTTCTTGGTGGATTAACGGACTAGAGCCGCACTCCGGGATGACCGCAACAATCATATCTGCTGTCTAATCCATTTATATCGGTATGATGAAGAATCGTTCGTTGTTGGAATACTGTTACGTCTTTTGCTTTCCTTTTCAAAAATTACGTTCGATATTTTTTGTTATTTTATTTTTTACTTTATTCTTCATTTGTTTTTCTCTTATTGATACTTCTTTTTAAACGTTTGTCTTTTATTTCTCCAAGCCTAAGGCTTCAGCTATGGTTGCAAGACTTGTACTAGATCAATTTAGATCACTGCTACCAGAAGGCTTATTATTTAGGTAGCAGGGATGAAATATGACCTAGATAGGTAGCGATATCAGTTGGCTGGGCCCACATGCCCATTCGAATGTGACATGATAACACACCTGATCGACCCCATCTCTGATAGTGCAACTAATGCAGCTGTAGTCTATACAATGCAATTTCTGATGAAATAATTTTGATTGCATTATTTTTCTTTAAAGTTTGTTATTAGATTTTTCTGTTGGTCCAATTTAATCTGATTATTGCTTAAGAAAAATCTGAAATATTCACAACATTAATCAGATTTCAATAACAAATTATTAGAACATAGTTTGCAAACTTAAACCTCGGTAGCGCTCTGTTACACACGAAGACATGTTTAAACTATCAAATTGAAGTTTCTGGGTTCTATTCCCGGTTCGAGATAAGTTTGGTATTTAGGTTTAACTAAACTATACGGGGTGTGAATAAACTGCTTCCGAAAACAAAAACTGGGCATTGCTTGAGGGGTTACGTTTTGAGCAAAAAATTAAAAAAAATTAATATAAATTTTTTTTTGTATGTAATTGTACAAAATTGCATTTATAAATAGTGTTTCAATTTAATTTGCAATGTAAATAATCGCACCAAAACCTGATGTGATGTGTGAGCGATGATTTCAAGCGGCGAATATGACTTTTCAATCCTTAATAACTTTTTAAATTGTGTTTTTTGGGTATACCGTTGGTGAATTTAGTTACTACTAGTGGCCGCCCGCGACTCCGTTCGCGTGGAAGTCGGTTTCCTGTGGGAATGAGAAGTTTTCCCGGGGTAAAAAGTACCCTATGTCCTTTCCCAAGTTCAGTTCTTTCTTCACACCAAATTTCATCAAAATTGGTCCTGTGGTTTCGGCGTGAAAGCGTAACAGACAGACAGACAGACAGACAGACCGACAGACAGACAGAGTTACTTTCGCATTTATAATATAGTAGGGAGTAGGGAAGTAGGGAAAAGTAGGGAAAAGTAGGGAAGTAGGGAAGTAGGGAAGTAGGGAAATAGGGATAGGGAAGTAGGGAAGTAGGGAAAAGTAGGGAATAGGGATTGAGGCTCAACAATACATGATTTCAGGCTTCGGAAGTGGTCTATTTACACCCGTTATATTGTCTTCTCATATCCAATTTCAAGTTTAATTCATATCAAAAGCTGAAGTGGGAGTTCAAAAATGTCGGTATATGTTAGTTACGCCAGTGTAACATATAATGCTGGCAATTTGCTAATAACAAAGTTATATTGCTATATAAAATAAGTAACCTCTCGTTTCCATTAACGTCCTTATATCGGCCAAGACGTCATCGAAGCCTTATCACCGAGTCCGCGTAGGAAATTATACCATAAATCAAATATGTCGATTTTTTACAGCTACCTTCATAACACGAGAAATATTTTTGAAAGTGGTCGTAACGCTTTGGGCGGGACAATTTATCAACAGAGACGGAACCCTTGTCCAATCGGCTGATAGCAATGCCATAAATATTTACTTTAATAAGATTCGGTCCCTTTTATTTGGAACTCTTGTTTTACGAGGCACTTTGACCCGTGATTGTGCTCGGCGCGTACGCATTAGTTATTTTCAGTTTTTATTGCCGGCCGTGAGGCGGCGTTAGGAATTAATGTAACGAACAGTTGAGTAGATGATTGAAAACTTTCGATTATTACGGAAAGGTGTCGCATTTTTTATTAAAACGGATTTTAAAATCAATCTGTATTCAACTTTTACCAACTTGCTTTAATAAAATTAATCTACAATTAGATGACTGATTGAAATCCTATTTAATATTTTACAATTGTTACCTATGTTTGTTTCTCAATCATGCAAACATTTTGGTTGAATTCCGATGAAATGTCGTACCGAAGTAAGAAATAAATTAATTTTTTAGGTTAAATATAAAAATTAACAGTTCTTTTATATTTAAAATTAGGTCGGCGCGTGTTTTTAAAATAGGACTATACTATACTATTTGTTTATACCTACAGAAAACGTAAAATGAATTAACAGGCTTTTCAATAAACCAATGATTTACTAAAGCTTTATCCCTAGAAGCCCTTTAATAACTAGCTATTAAATTAACTTGTTATTTTCTAATAAAGTTTATGAACGTAAATATTTATAGGTACTGTGGGCTTAGTCTTTTTATAACTAACATATATTTTTTTTATATTTAGAATTTAAAATATGATGAAACTATAGTTTTATAACTTGAACACTAAAATAAATTCACGTCATTTAAAATATCAAAGTAGGTGTGATAAGTTGTTATGTAAAATGATTGAATATTTTTATTTTCAGAAAATAAACTATGTATTATGGTGTATTTTTATGGTGTACTAAATGGTGTATTTTTATAAATTTAAAATGTCATTAACATTGGCATAACTTTAAAGTTCGCAAAGATCTGTCATATACTATAGAGTTTGCTCAATGAGTATAAATAACATTAACCTTTCTTTCTTCTATAAGACTACTAAAACATTTCATCCACGCAAAAAGGTGGAACCAAAGTCCTTCCCAACTATTGACTATCGTAGAAAGGACAATGTCCAATCCTTAATTATGGTGGAGTATTTCGTATTACAATAATGAAGAGCAACAATAACAAAACTTTGGATGGTAGAGTTTGTACAACTTTGCTGTTCATCCTGCTGCCTGTGGGGATCATTCGTAATGAAAACTGGAGTGCTAGTGATGGGAAACTAGACGTATGATTGAGTTGCTATGACTTGATGTTGGCAACATCATTGTTAGTCTTTTTAAGTTTAAGTAGTTGACAATCTAGTGTTTTTATCGACGTCAAGAAACTATGTTTATTTTAAATTTTTAATATTATGTATTGTTTATTTTTAATATTTTATTTCTTTTTGAATGCCGCAACTAAAAAAGTAACGACTGTTCACTGTTAATTTAGGTCAGTTTGAATTAAATAGGCATGTAATAAAACTGAGTTTACGTTTTATTTAAAAGTGACAACAGCTAACGACATAAGTAAAAAAGTTTTTTTTATAAACAGTTAATTAAACCACCTCAAAGTTAACCCTGGCGTTACTTTTTCATAAATGTTACCGAGTTGAAACTCGCAGCCCAGCCCTATTTGCGATACGGTGCAATACTTTTTAGGCGGCCACGACGAGTGTTTTCAGACTGGCTTAATTAATTTACTTGGCCTCGTAGATTTGTGAACCACGGCTTCTGAAGTCGGTGAAACCACAATTAAGCCATTAAGTGGTACAGATAAGATACAGAAAGGTTAGATTCGTATTCGATTCTTTCGTTTCTGACCTTTGAAATGTAATATATTGTTTGGTTGAAATGTCACGTGATACTTGTAACTTTATTTTTAAAATACGTTTATAAAATAATTGACCGACATTCCAACAAACAAAAGCCGTAGAGGGGAACAATTGAAAAATTATAGAACGTTCGCGAGTGTGACCCGTCGTGACGTCACAGGAAAGCCTCGGGCAGTAAACCGGACTATCGAAGTACAATAAGTCGCGTTTTATACGGTTATTATGGGCCCATAAACGCCACTGGTCGTGTTTCATACACTGCCGGCAGCTTATATACCATGGCGGGGGGTGAGGCGGGGCGCGGGGGGAGGGTCACACCCACTGTCATCGCCACGTGCCCCCCAACAGATGGCCTGAAGTATCCGATATCGAGGCATTCATAATCTTCCCACAACCTTCATTTTCTTCCTACAGGTCGACGCCCCTAAAACAGAAACAGCGTGCGTGACAATTTTTAATTCCGGGACATTATAATGGTAATTAGCTATCGAACTCTTGTTGTATTTCAGTACGTAATTATACGGTTTTGGAATAATTTGATAATAATTTCGTTGGCGTATTGAAGTTTTAAACGTAGGACAATCTAACTTAGTTGTGTTATATATCTCTTGTTTCTGAGACATGTGGCTACTGTAAGCCTAATCTGCTTTGTAACTAATTGCATAACATTATAAGTTATACGGGCTAGCTTCATAACTTACGTATTAATTGGCCGTGGCGGATAGACAGGTGGTCAGTTAAGTGAGATTAATAGCGCTCTTAGCTCCTAGTTCTAGTTTAATTTGTCAAAGAACTCGAGCCTGAAACTGGTCAGGTTAACAAATTAATCTCGAAAACAGATACGTAATAACCCCCTGGAAGTACTCGAAATGATCTCGTAATATAAATCAAAAACCACTTTGAGAGAAACAAAGATGTAATTATATTGTTTCTTTCTAAAGCTGTAGCGGAGGATTTTCATTACATTTTACAGTTGCAGAAATAGAGTAATTACGTTTATGGAATCCTTTTCTTTGACCCTGGATTTATACTTCGCCATTGTTGTGTATGACGTAGAATTTCACAAAAGTGAGCTCATTTGTCACGGAAAATATAAAAAGTTTTATGTTGAATAGCAAATTGTATGAGCGTCGGCTTAAGTTTTCCAGTTTTTGTCTCGCTCGCACTTTCGGGAGCGCGGGATAAGTTCAATACAGATGATAAGGGTTTATTTACTTGGAAGTCCAACTTTGAGGTTCGATTTGTGTATGTACTTTGGTCAGCACACGTTACATGGAATCTCTTAAATCTTCATCGACTTTGTTTCTTTCAAAGCTTTGAATCAGACCCGCAAACAACTTCACACGGCTGTCGTTTACTTCTAACTTCAGTCGGTAGACACACCCGCATCCTGCGATGAACAATCAATACAGTTACCAACAAAAATATAACAACTCGCAGTTTATCATCCCTCTCTTTACGACATAACCGCGAAAAAAATATATCTTTACCAAATGGAGTTGGTTCCATTTTTCACGTAAGTGGGTATTGTTTCCAATCGCTTTTATTCTCTCGGATATAACACAGAAATGATTTTCGGTTTGAACGTTCGACGCTGATGCCGGGCTATAAGGAAAATACGGAACCCAATTCGACCCCTATTTGCCTTTTGGAGTTACTATCTTCCTCAATTCTACGCAAAGCCAGTCGAGATCGCGTGAATAACCAAAACGGCCTAGTTTTCGTGTTTGTTTAGGTCAGGGGAAATCCTCAGACGTGATCGATTAAATATTAACATTAGGCGTCAACTGATTTTGATTCTAATACCCTTCAAAGTTTGTTGAAAGTTTGCAATCGGGTTTAATCCGGCTTCGGCTTGAGGCGTGTTCATGTAGCGTATGAGGTGGACGCGGGGCAGGTGGCAAGTTGCGTCGTGTGTAGCCTCGCACGTGTCACTCCGCCGCCCATTGTGTACATCGCCACTAATGCTATTTGCTCCCGACAACCTTGTTTATCTTAATAGTTAAGAGACAGAACACGCCTTGTCCTGTTTGTAGCAAACTTCACATGACTACGTGACAAGCCGACACGTTTGAAAGTTGATTCCAGAACCTTGTTTTATACAGAGTAAATATCGAAAACCGATTCCACCAACTCGGGATTGCATTTTGTAATTCATGAAAGGAAAACTTGGGCAATCTTTTAAGAACATACCAGGGAAGTTGGCCGTTGCGGTGGCCACGTGAATAACTTGGGGGAGGGACTAGGGGGAATCTCTTGGAGGGTGAAGGTTTTATTAAATTTATCACTATCCTCAATTCCAACGAGATCTTTGCGTCAATTTTTTTAACCTTTCATATTTTCTGTCATACAACTAAACCCATAGACCGAAATAGACTTATGAAATTACTCATTATTGTCTCTTTATATGAAGACCAAACCTGTAAAAAAACAGTCAAATTAAAGAACTTATTATTCAGAATTACGTTTTCGTAACTGTTAATCGATATAACGTGGAAGTTCATTATTACCATGTGTAGTTTCTGTGCCTGTCGGCTCCTCGTACTGGCTCCGATGGTTCTGTCGGAAACTAACTGACAAGCCCTTTACTAACGTACGTTTTAATTAAACCTTTCCATACGAAACCTATTACTAACGTATTCGTTATTCATAAACTTTGCGTATACGGGGTGTTAATAAACCTTATCCGAAGCCTAAACACATGTATGGTTAAACCTAAATTGTTACTATATTCATCATAAAATAACGAGAAAATTCAAATTAGAAGAAAATAATTGTAAAAGTCAGGTCAGTCGCTTGAGGTCTGCCCTCACACATCAGCTAATATTTCATAGAATATTAAATTAAATCACTATTTGATTTGTCATAATCCAGAAATCTGACATTGTGTATAATTTGGTAAATTAATAGAATTAAAAAACGTAACGAAGACTATTTCTGCAACACCCAGTAAACGTTCGTCGAAAGCTGTCTTTTTACACCCTGTATATATTGTATTTTTGTATCTAATGTGTTTCTCTGTCTTGTTCCAGGTTTCGGTTTCGTCACATTTCAAAGTGAAGATATAGTAGATAAGGTGTGCGAAATACATTTTCACGAAATTAACAACAAAATGGTGAGTACTTTTGAGATATTTTATTTTTCGGTTGTTACAAAGTAACTTGACATACGAGTTGTTTTAGATAGATAAAGTACAGAAAATTCTGTTTATGTTTTAAAGGATTTTACTCCTTGAACCTACACCTCGTATAAAAAATACTTTCTAACAATCTTTTTAACAACCTTACCAAAATCCCGAATAAAGTATGAAAACCCAGATTTCATAGGATTGTCGGTCAAATATCAATTATTGCTTGAATAAGAACTTGGCTGTTCTCCAAAGACAGACGATAAAACCACGCTAAAACATCCTCAATACAGCGCTTAGATTTTTCGTGGTGGCACTAAAACAATGTGACACTAAATAAGAATAGTGAAATGATTCGGTTAGTTCGCTTTTTATTATGATTAACTAGAGTCTATTGGTGGCGCGTGGTAGTAAATATAAATGAGGATCTAACAGTTTTTTAGAAGAAACTGCTTATGTCAAGATCACATTTATTTGAGTGTGTAGGTTTTTTGTTCACACCAAAGCACTTTTGGAACAATTTTTTTGAAAGTGAGTTCAATTTTTCTAACTTCAAAATCTATACTATTTTAGGCTATTTATTTTTGAAAAATTAAACATTTAAGTCGAAAACTAGGGTTTTTCTGAATTCGATTCTTAATCTTCGTGTTTAATCTTTAGAATACTTCAAAGTTTACACCATATAAATAAAAGGGGGTAGTAATGGGTTCTTACAATTTCAAGACAAAACCCACCCTTTCCACACCTTAAAGTTCAAACGCTCCCCAAATTGAGCCCAGACCCTTCCCGCTGCATCTTGGTTATTAATGCTAGTTTTTGTGCATTGTCGTACGTATCTGCTGAAATCAAGAGGGGGGCTAAGTGGAGCAAACAACGAACAAAGACATCAAACAAATGGGCACAGTTTTAGAGTAATTACGAGTGTACGTGCGATACGCTAGATGCGTGTGAGTTCAGGTTGTAGACTACTTTCAATCAGGAAAAAGGTATTGTGGGTTAAACATGCCGGGTTTAAAATTAGTTAGATGTGATTTTTTATGTATGCAGCACTTCATCGTAGTAGTGGCTACGGCGTAGACACTACGAATAATGCTACAAACAGTAAAAGTTAAATTTAAAAAAAATGTACTTACTTTTACGTTTTATTTGAATCTCGAGAAAATAAATATCATAAAATTATTTCATTGAGTGCTCAGAATTAAAAACACAGATTTTTTCTTCATTCATAGACAGTAAATCTCTACTATTTTCAATGAATGTAGATTAGATGTCATTTCCGTTTGTAATGTAATTTATAAGCAAAGTGACAGTAAACTAATCGCCCATTACTTTTCCGTCGCGTGTCACCGTAAATGATCAATGTTACGGTTTTTATTGCCTTACAACGCAGGGATACGACGGTTGGTGTTTCGTATGAAAGAGACAGTTAAAAGTTGGATGAGGCAATCGAAATTATATGGAAGATATAGGGAGTTTTGATCGAACAAAATTAAAGGCTGTAATTCAATTAAAGTTAGAGTAGATTTTTCGAAGTTCAAATTATTATTTTTTACATACTGTAAGAAACTACCTACTCTCATACTATTTATCACTTTTTTTCAAACCCTATAGATGTTTGATCGCTTTTGAACATTTTATGTGCTGCGTTGTCAACAGACACATGTTCTCAGAGCCATTTACAAATTACTAAGTAAAAACCCTCGGCAAAAAGACTCCCAAACATTCCAGTTCTCTAAGAGCCCGATGCATTTTTCCGCGTCGTGATTAAAAGCGCTTCGTTAAAGCGATTGTCGCATAGACAAAGACGTCTGTACAGACAGTACAAATGCACGTCCATTACTATGTTTCACAATTGCTCGTCACTCCATTACGTACTTGTACATAACGCCATTAATTACTTCCGCTTACCATGAATTTTAACAACAGAGCGGTTTCGCACCGCAAAACGGGTAAAGGTGCTGCTGCGTGCGTGGGATTCATCTAAAGCAGATTTTTTTAATAAACTTATTTAAAAAAAATTTTTTTTACTATAATTAGTAAACAATGAAATTAGTGAAAAGTTATGATTTTAGTCTTCAACTACAAAAAAACACTTACCAGCTACGTATTTAAGTTTAGACATAATAAAACGTTTTAAACATTACTGAACACATTATCTTATATTTTATTTGTAAAAATCATTAAAAAAGTGTGGCAGTGTCCTACAATAAAATATCATTAAATATAGTGAGTGCGTGAGCATCAATTCAGCCTGCGTTTCATGATATTGAAACTAATTGTCAGTTGTTTCTGTCACACCATTTGACGCCAGATTTAGTGAATTAGATTAGCTGGTTGCCCACATTTAGTGCCAAGGGATTACATAAATACAATATTAATACAAAGAGAACAATTTTATTTCAACAACAACATTAAAAAAGATAAAATGATGGTATGTGCAAAGTATGGACGTAAAACAAACAAATGACTCTTTTTTGTAAAATAAATAATGCATTCTAACACTTTTGTGTTGCCATCCAAACCACACCCCACAGAATTCCTATGGTTACAATTTTTCAAACGATCCTCGCATTCACACGAACGTTTAAACTAATGGCCTTAAAAAACAAAGTGACAAAACTGTATGATTTATACACATGTTTTTTTTTATTTACCAGCCTGGCACGCGCGCCTATCGATAGTCCCAATATTTTAAAATTTAGTTCTATAAAAACGCTCTGTCTTTTGTGTGAAGGATTGCGTATATTTCTACTTTCGCGTTGCAAACAAATGGTTTCCGTATAGGAAACAAACGTAAAGTAGGCACATTATGCAGCTGCCTCCTAAATCTTGCTCTGTTTGATCTGTTAGTGAAAGAGGGTTGCGTTTAGGATGTGATTCAGACAGCCGCCTCTCGGTCTATGTAGGTACGTATAACCACATTTTTGTCATAAAACATTGTTTGTTATTGATAAAACTTCCCGTACACCGAACAAAGCATTCGAAATCGCTGTCTGCAAACGGAGTGGTTTCCTCCTTTTGCTTTGAAAAAGTTCTCAGTGCCTAGCACATCCTTCCACTGCACGCCGAAGGGAGGAGAGCCCAATCAATCAAGTGTTCTGGGGCCGCGATTACCATAAACTTACCGTTTTAACAAGACTCAGCTTCTTCTAAGCTCCATCGAATTATTCGACATTTTTATGCCACCCCACTATAAGTAGATACAAGCCCTTAGGGTGAGTTTCCACTGCCTGGTAAGTGTCGGCGTTGGAGTTCTGTCGTCAAACGCGGAGAGCAATTTGAGCGTCTGTCACCGCCGACGATTCCTGTCATTCTATTTGCGGATAAAACCAATGTCGTCTCATATTCCGTATGCAAATGGAAACGGTCGTGTAGCTATACATATGCAGTGACAGTCCCTTTCACTAAAAGTTACGATTGGCAAGTTGTGAACAGAGGATTTGAAGGGTTTTGTCTACTTCTTTTTTGTATCAGAATAGGCCTGTGCAACTTAGTTCTTCAGAATTGTTTTGGTTCTTTTGTAATGTTCAAAAACTGAAACTTGCCGAATGAAGAAAATAAGTTACTGAACCTTTTATAATTTTCATTGTTGTTATCGCGTAGTTAAGTACAACTTAGTTAGTTTTAATTGCTGAAACGTCACTTTCTATGCTCAATTACGGCGCACGAAAACTTCCTCAAATTTCCTACTGATTGCCTTCTTACGAAAAATTTACAAGCGATTATAATCTAGTAGCAATCAATGGTTGAACAACTGCCTAATTTCCTATGTATAGCGCAGGGTACAATATAAATTTAATGGCCACAGAAGGGCCCAGCACGCAAGTCCCAAATGACGGTAGAAACTCGTATATAAGGGCTTGAATTAACAGCAACAGGCACCGTTACCCTAAATACGTACCAGCTGAAAACTCAAATTTCGAAGCGTAAAAGAAAATTAATTAATCATGCGCACGAACATATCAAACTCCAATTTCTATGTGACATATTTGAATGAGTAATTGAAACCCTGTCGCTTTATTATTGTACGTACTTGTTAAATGTGTACATGCAAAGTGGCGCTTCTACCTTAATGTTTTAATAAGAACCGGTAATTAACGTTTTAAAAACATGTCAACATAAATTCAACTTAAAACAACTTTGTTTTGATATTTTCTCTAGATGACTTTCGCCTAAAGAAGAAGCTGTGAACACGCATAATCTCAGAGATAGATTTCGCACGTTTCCCACGAAAATCAGCATCCAATTCCTTTGGCGGCTCATATTTCGCCATAACAATGCCAAAACAAGCCCTTGCGAAATCTTGCCTTCTCCAGCGATATTTACAACAAAATCCTTAGGACAGTGGGTACGGTAACAAATGATTGCACCCCCATAAAGTATTGTAAGAAGCGGCGCGTAATTGAAACTGTGGCGCTGCGTGGAGACAATATCGCTACGACAGCGCTGAGGGCGACGCGGCCATCAATATACTAATACAGGGTGTTACCGAACTTACCAACGTCTTTATTTATCTATATTACTATATCAATTTGAACGCAGCATATATTTTGAATGATTTTAGATTTGGTAGAGGTTTGGAAAGTGACTTTTACTAGGTTAAAGATTTCTTTTAATAGAAACATGAAAATTAAAGCTTAAAAAATACATGGTAGGATAAGTCTAATAAGCTCAAAAGCGTTTTTTGTTCGCACGTAAAAGTTTATTAGTCATTTTCTAAAATATATAAAAATACGACATAATTCTACTGCGCAAATCAAATCAATCAAAATCAACAGTTAGCATTAATACAACCTTACAAAAGTAAGCATTTATACAAGTTGACCAACATAACAAAATCCGTACCGCTATATATATAAATACACATAACAATTTCCTAGTTATTTACGATCTGCGACACCCTGTACCCACACGTTAGGGTAGCCCGCTTCATTACGGTTCCGTATCCCCATTACTCCAGAGTTACGACGAAGAGATACGATAAATAGCGGCCGAGAATTTCTTACACACAATTTCATTTACATTAGAGTTGCCGTAGCAAGTCTCCTCCTGAGAGTCATATGAAAGTCTCGTACAGATTCATGCAACACAAGTTACGAGCGGCGTGCTACAGGCTTAATCTACTCAGGGCTACCAGTTTGGGCACAGCAAAGCTTGGCGGAGTAATGGGAAGGCTTAGGGAATTGGTAAGGGGAGTGTTGGAAATATTGGTTTGTAGGTGACAGTCACCAAATTTTGAATAATTTTTGGCTTTTATCAAACAAAGATGTTGATTGCATACAGGTACTGGTAAGAGTTAAGTTATTTAAGATGAAGTTAATTAAATGCTTAAGATTAATGTTTTAACTGGAGAAGTCAATAACTAATATCAAAGGGATTTTGTAATAATTTCTGTGGGTAATATTGTAGGGATCGGCAGCCCTGAGCGTAGTCGGTGTGACGCGGCCGCCGGCGGCGCCTGACGCTCCAACCTACTTAATTACTACTAATTGCTACAGCTTATATACTACGTGCGTCATAAACTTTCTGCCAAGCTCTTATTAATTCCAAATAACACCTAAATTTGCCTTCCCACTCATTGTTTACTCAAAAACTACGAATCACAGAAGCATTCCAATTAGTGTTGCCAGATTATGGAAATGCATATGGTTTTGCAGAAAAGAACATCTCATTTTGCAAATAGATCCGCATTAACACAGACATGACCGCAAATGCGGGTATTCAACAATTACTTAAATGCAAAGTGCTATCATATAGTGCTATTGCAGGTTTTTTTCCTATCTCAATATACCGTTGGCAATTTTATTCGAATTTTGTAGGGAATTCATTTACCGGGAATTCCAATTGCTAGTAACATGGAAACACTTTTATAATGTAGGTATCTTTGGTCGTTTCTATTCTAATACTCATTCTAAAGTATCAATTTGTTGGATGGTATTTTTATCTGGACGTTCTTTTGTGCCATTAGTTGTTAATGTACTCAGATATACAGGAACTGTTTTAAATGTACTTTACTTTGCAATATTTGTTAGGATTTTCTCTTACTTTTTTGCATTGCCGTAACTTTGCAAATAGTAGATCGGTTAGTTAGGACTCATGCATAAAAATCAGTATTCCAATGCACAAAATGTCGATTTTACTTATCGAAATCTACCTGTTACTTTGTATTATGCAAAGCTGAATACTCGAACAGTCGTGGAGCGGGGCATAACTAAACCAACAAAGCGTAAAATGTAATCTTGATAGTTTTGCGATCGTTACACTATGGTTTGGTTTCCATCGATTTCCCAGAAATAGCCGAGGGCATTAGACTGCTTGCTGGGGGCGCAATGAATGTTGCAAACACCGTAGCCCTCTTATATGCCACGGCTTAATATTTCATAGCACTATGAGGGAAAATGTGCGAGTCCCATTGAAAATTCAACGCTAATAAGACTGGAAATGTGGACTCAATGTATTTGTACTCTGTGGAGTTATTGTTTAATGGACAATCAATTTCTGCTGTTTATAGTAGGAATTTGCTTTCTTTTCCTGTTGATAATAACATTATTCTGTGCTGATTCGAAGTTTCGATTGGAAATGAAACACGGTTTGAAATCTTGTCTTACTCGTATAAGTACAGCCGAACGAATTACAGTTTGAGTTAGGTTAGGTTAAAATTTTGGAACATAATCCAAGGTAGGAATTTTCAGAAAAAAATCTGTCCCGTATCAGATGGAATTTGGAAACTCAATAGTCACCTGCATTATTTTGAGATCTTGGATATCTGTCTCATATTTAATAGATTCTGGGTTTACTAAGTATTTTTTCGTTTAAGAGCATTTAATTGTAACTTTAAAAAACAAAATACGTTCATCCAGCTGCCACAGACAATATAAATAAAATCGCTCCAGGTACGTTCATCGCTGTCGAAGACGTTTATATCTGATTTAAATTTCGTACAACCCTCCCGAAGCTCTCTGCGCGCCCTCTATGTAAACAGTCAAACACTTTAAGTAGCTCTGCACAAATTCGTACGAAAATGTCTACTTACTCTTATCTTATTCCGCTGAACAACAGATGCGTGAATACAACATGTTGAGTAAATCTATGTCTATATTAAAACGGAATAAGAAGTTGGCGCTGCGCATTTAATTTTAAGGTTTATGTTTTGTTTCTGCGTGTTGTAATACAGATTAAATACATATTTGTACAATAACTATACATACCATTGTTAAGTGATGAGTACCTACAGACAAACAAGGAGATAGTTTTTTTAAGTAAATTGCTTAAAAATACCCTAAAACCTTTTGAAAGATCTATTTTCATTCAAGACTCGAGAGCAACCTAGTGATCGTTATTCGTGACCTGTTGAGCTCAAGATTTGTGCCTCATCTACTAATATTATAGGACATATTTCTTATTATAATCAAATTTTCACGAACATGCGCTTTCACGCCTGGAAAATTATTTTCCACGCCGTATTCAAAGGAGCGCACAAAGCACTTTTACGTAGTTATCGGCGTTTGTCGCGGGAGCTAGCTAGTCAATATTCCATAAGCATTCGAGGTATTAATGGTTGTGTAAAATATGTTTTTGTGTCAAGGATCTTGCCTCCCTGTATAGCTTTCTGTTTAAGTTGATCAATCGCCCATCATAAGTCGTAAAAGTGTTCGACTCGCTCGCGTTGAGATTTTTATCGCATTCGCGACTTACGTGGCGTTCCCACGCTGTCTTCCCTTAAACAGCAATCAGAGTGGGCTGCGACGCTCTGTCAATACGAAGGCGAGAGGTTTCCCTGATAAACTTATCTGAAGCCCCCCCCGTGCCTCACCCCACCTCGATGCTAACCCTTCCCCCTGTCTGCGTTTATCTGTCACGTACGAGCATGTATGTGTGTGTGATGGCGTATGTGAGAGTTATGAGGTAGGCTTCTAATATTTTTGATTTTAATTCTATCAATCTTACGAGCAACATCCGAACTTTAATAGTGATTGAGTTAAAAGAAATTGATTGGTTAAGGCAACGTTGATAAAAAGTAGCTACCTACAGCCAATATGTTTTATGAAAACGAAACTACATTTCTCGGAAATGTTAAACAAGAAAGTTCCAAATAAAAAATGGCTGTCATATCTTAAAAAGTGGCATTGCCTATCTAAAATATTCAATCTGCCAAACATTACGCCGGGAAACTTTAACAAGTTATCATACAAACTTACCAACTTATTATTCGGCAAAATTGAAAAGTATCACATGTCATTTGTATATGTACCAATTTATTTTCGTTTAGAAACGGTAGCAATATTTTATACTCTTATAAAAGTTGTCTATTTGGCCGTCTGCCCATCTACCCGCAACTATATCAAAGGAAACTGAAATTTTTGAAAAAGGAAACAAATGAATATCTTATAAAGTTCAGTTAACGTCAACAAATGTGTTTCTCACACAGATATGATATATTACAAATTTGAAAAAATGAAGATATTGAAATAAAATATTATTTTTCTATATATTGATGTATTTTTAAATGTAATAAAAAATAACTTGACACTCGAGTAAGCCAACAAAAAACCACATCAATAAGTTTAAAGCTTCTTTAATAAAATCATAAAAGGTAACGCGAATTCTCGCAAAAAATATAAAAAGGTTAAATCGTTTTAACTTAAACGCGATGCTGTTTTTTCAGAACCATTTTATGTCAGTTTTTATTATAATGAGATTAAAGAGAAATCTGTAATGATAAAACATTGTTACAATCAAAAGTCTATTGAATTTATAGAGATTAAAAGACTTTAATACCAATTTTAATACAATCAAAAAATACAAATTGATGATGCAGCTTTTCCCAACAATTCTCTTAAATCTTCATCCTAAAAGGTTTTCGCATAATCAATCGAGCATAAATATAATGACTACCTCCAGATTCAAATTAATTCAAACTCAGCACAGTGCGCAGGCGGTTGGCTGATGGAGCATAAAACGTGTAAATCGCTCAACTCTCACCACCCATGCGTGATAATACACCACCACGTAACGTACGACAAACGTACGTGTAAACGAAGCATACGTCTTTAATGGCGAACCTAAAAAAACATTGAGCTAAGTGTGCACCGGAGCGAAACTTAAGCTTAATCGCAAACCTTCACTCCCGAGGCCCGATCGATATATATCGAAGGCGTGCCTACATCGCGGGGCTAAATACAATTTACCTTTGTTATTTTTCGTGTCATTAAACTGCGTCGCGATCTCTCGCTCGATCGGGATTGGGAACTTCGATGCGAATTGTTTGTGAGCCTTTGTTTCTCGCTCCAGTCACTCGACGCGACATCAATTAACGTCGAATCCCCCGACTGAGTTTTCTTCATGGCCTTCGGAGTCCGAAATGGAATTATTTTGCTCGGGGAATATTAAGATTTTTCGCCAATGACGCACTGACGCTTCGGACGGTTCGTGCCGGTATTCGGCGAAGATTGAAGAGCGGCGTCGTAATTCAAAAGTGGAGTCACATTTGTTAGAAATGTCTCACTGGTCGTTGCGTGCTCGACAAACTGTTGGGGGCAGGGTCGCTGCCGGCGTAGGCGCCGGTTCATTTGTAAAGCTTTATCGGCTCTGACAAATGGCGACACTCACCATTTTTATGCCGCGGACTATCGAAGAACGTTGTCCGTGTCGCTTAGCGATTTGCCCCCATGGCGGAGAATAAAAGCAATCACCTTCCACTTTTGTTAGTACTGCTTTCCATTCAAATCTTGAAAAATATGTTTAGGATTTTTGTTGCGGTGAAAGACATTGTTGCTTCGGTTCGCATGTTGATTATTCAAAGTTATCTAGGCGTGAAAGTTTTCTAGAGACACTCGGCGGGGTAAAGCCCCGCACTCACTTGGCGCGTTAATGCAAAAGCACGTAGTTCCATGTTGGCGCAGAAAGTTGTGTAAAGTGCAGACAGAGTGTGCGAGCCCGTGCTAAAGCCTTCATTTGTCGACTCGTGACGGCCTCGTGACAAATGTGGACGGGACTTTATGTACCCACATCGCGATTATGCAGCCACTATGAAAAATGTACGCTCCCATTTGCAACGGCTCAGGCTGCACCAATTCGTCTCAGCATAATCCTGGAATGAAATGAGATCTGATGTGGAAATTCGTTTGAAATTAAACAATCTACTACGGGACCCGATATAATTTAAGCCTATGTACTTTTCAGGGAAAATTGTGCTCTGGGTTAGCGGAGATTGGGTAATTTATACTCGCCTCCCTCGCGGGGTGGGGGGCGATTTTGATCGGACTAAGAGCAATATCTATTTTTCGTTAAAATGTTTAATTGCTTTTATCAAACTATGTTCCTTGCATTTTACGTAAATGGAACGTTATATTTATTCTTTTTCTGGGTATTGATATTAATTTCTATTTCCAATATAGTCCTTGAGGTCGTTCCTCTGTGAGAGCTATCAATTTCAAACCGCAATTGGAAAATAAAATACGTAGAAATTATGTTGGGAAGCAAATACTTTATAGCTCGTTAAATTTGTTCTTCTGTTTAATAAGTATTCAATGATAAGCTTCTTGACCTGTTAAATGAAATTAGAATTCAATTTGTGAGTGGTACTGTGAAGTATGCCCGAGCGGGAGCACGCCTCACCCCCATCGAGCATTCGCCTGTTCTCAAGAAGATGTTTGCTTATTTAAATGACAATGCGGATTATTATGGTGACATTCAAATTTAGATATAGCAATAGCATGTTATTTTGGTAATAGGATTTCAAAGTATAAATAGAATTTTGATGAGTGTTTGTTGTTCTTGCCGGGAAACGAAACAAATTTTACAATTCAATTACTACTTTTGTAATAAGAGTTTTGTGCAGTCTTTACGTGCTGATTTAATAATTATCGTAAGAGTGCTTGTCTGTCATGCAGAAGATTTACGACTTTCGTTTGTTTGTTTCAGGTGGAATGCAAAAAGGCACAACCCAAAGAAGTCATGCTCCCAGCGAACTTGGCAAAAACGAGAGCGGCCGGGCGCGGCGCGTACGGTGAGTTGCTCGGTAGCGCCGTAGCCGCCGGCGCCGGCGTGCGGTACGCGCCGTATCCGGTGCCGGGTCCTGCGCAGCTCATAGTGGCGGGGGGCGGGGCGGGGGGCGGCGCGCCGCTGGCCTACCGCCGCGCGCTGGCCGCGCTCCGCCCCGCGCCCCGCCAGCCGCGCCCCCTCACCATCCCGCCCCTCACCTACTCCGTGTCCGACCTCCTCGGCGCCCACGCACTCGACCTCCCCGCGGTCTACTCGCTCCCCGCGCCCCTGCCCCTCTGATCCGCGATCCTCTTCCAGCAGCACCCGCACCACCCGTTCTGAAACCTCTCCATTCCTTCTCGAACAACATTCCTTCTGCTCCGCGCAAACTCTCTAGTTTTAGTACGACGACTAGATAGCAGACTTTTGATACGCTGTACCAAAATTTTAATAGAGAAAATTAGCAGATTTCATATAATTATGATACGATAAATTATAAAGTAGATCAAACTGGAACAATTTTAACTAGGGATAGAAGAAAGATTTCATATACCAGGTGTTCATAGGTGCTTTGATGAGTTCGATTTTCTTGAAGTAGAGGTAACAATAGTTTGAACCTGGTTGTATTTTATTGACAATTGTGTAGCCTTCCACAAGATTTTATTATTAAAAGAGGCCATAAGGTTCTGTCAATTCTTGCCATTTTTGCTACAATATCCATCCATGAAATACTATAATTTTAGCAAACAGACATAGCGATTGATTCTGTCATTTGATAATTCTAAATCTTGATATAAAGTTTAGCATTTCCTAAGAACTAGACCACAGCTTGATGTCGGCTTTTCAAAAATGTTTTGGAAGATGAGAGGTACCTATTTATCAATGGATAGATTTTCTATGTGATTTTGTTTGATTCCCAGTAATTATTTTATTTAAGTATTATGTTGTTTTACAAACTAGCGTAGGTACTTAATTGTTTATGTTCCTATTGTTAAAATACTCAGTATTATTTAAAGTCATATTTATTTGGTTGTATCTACCTTTATTGTTATCATTTAAATTATTTTACGTTTCGATATCTCCTTCTTCTTATTTGTCTTGTAAGATATATTAAGATTGCACTCAAGTGTTTGTATCTCAAGTAGATTTTAAAACTTTTAGAGTTAAGTGTATCGATTTAACAATTTTAGTAGTTCTTAGAATAAATGTCATTTTTGAAACTTTAAAAAATGTCTGTTTGTTTAACATGTTTAGTAATTAGACTAACAAAGTAGAATAGATTAACAATTGTGATTTGACGATATATCAATTTCAATTTATATACTAACGAACCCCATTTTAATATTAGACAAAAGTAGAATTTAGAATAGTGGATGTTGTATGGTCTAAATATGTATATGTACTTACAACATACACTTGTATCGAACTTTCGCCAAGCAAAATAGTGTCTCAAGGCACATAATCAGATTTTCAAAGTAAAACAATATATACTTAATTAAGGTATAAGGATCGATCGATTTATGTAAATGTTTTTACATTTCTAGATTTCATGTGGTCATTGGGTGCTCTTCCTGACGGTAAGTCTATTTGATAAATCTTATACTTTCAAAAATCACTCCATGCTCTGCTATCCCTGCATCTGTCTGTTTGTCATTAACCCTTCACGTCCTGATGTCAAACAAAACAAGAGGTCTAATAAATCCACGACTTAAACACCAGGGTCGCTACTGATTTATATATTAAATTCACTGTAACGTAGGCGTCGGTTCATTTAATCAGCAGATTATTGAATACCGAGTTAAATATCCATCGAGCGAGTGATGGATCGTCAGCCCTGACAGATACACTATTTTGATTGGCAATAATATGATAAACGATCCGGTGTAGTAATCACATCAGCCGCGGACGTCCGCCATCATTCATTTTACATTTTTTACTGCGCCCGCACACCGCAAAAAGACCGCGAAGATTTGTGATGAATGTTTTAGTTTTGCATTTTAGTATCGTAGTTCAGAATAGCGTAGATAGCTTTGCCTGCTAATACAATTTTTTTCAAGTAGGTATCTCTATCTAGGAAGCCGCGAGCACTCACGCTGTGCTACATTAAAAGATGTTTACATTATTAATCTTCTGGACTCAGTCCAAAGTAATGTTATACAAAAGCTGTCTGCTTACATAAAAGGGCTTTCATTTAAGAACTGGGCCAGCGGGACGCGTTTTTCTTACCATATTCAAGCGAGAAGCACATGCGACGACTTTCTTGACACTAATCTGCATGCACCTTTACACCGTATCAAAGCTTGGAGTATTTTTATAAAACTGTACATTTGATTGATGAGTTTTTGTTTTTTGTGCAGGTTTTCCCGCAGCATACGCCGCATACGCGGCAGGACGTAGCTATTCGGGCTATCCTAGCTTCGGGCTGCCATACCCAGCAGGTAATCCCCTGGCGAGCTTGCACCACCAACTCTCCGGCAATCATTACCACCATCTGGCCACACTCCTGCCATACCACCCGCTAGAACTCAGCGGAGTTTACAACATTCATGCCATGCATCTGTGAACTCGCGCCCGCGGCGATGCATTCCACTAACCGCATACAAAAATACTAACCCCCACCCTAACTCACTCTGTGGTGACTATATTCTAACTTCCCATTTTCAACTAACTTGTCACAGGGCAAAAGTTCGCGTGAACTCTCACTAACAACTTCACTAACAAGTTAACACCCTTTAACAATGACTGAACCATCGCGATAAAATCTGTCTTGTCGGCAATTACAGTGCGCTCGTAGGTACGTTGTTTAGTGTTTGTCTTCTGGATTCTAAAGACGGCCGGTTCGATCGTCGCTCCATGTTTGCGGAGGAATCGCTCTAACGATCGTCAAGTGTTCCGTGCAGGCAAACACCGCTCCGCCGCCACCTGCCGACTGCCTCCGTCGCACCTCATTAAGGCGGAACCTTTTAAAGAGATTTAAACAGATTCAAACGAAAATACCAAAAAAGTGACGTCCCTTTTGTGGCGGCGACTTGTATGTAAATCTGTAAAAGGACGAAAAAGAATTTCCACTAATTAAACGTAGACTAGCGGAGGCTTTCGGTCGATCCCGGCGGATGAGAGTGGAATGTTAATTTTGGGTGTTCTCATTATTGTAGATAGGCTAGTTTTTGGGTTTGGAAGTAAATCGAACGACACGAGACGAGTGCTCTAATGGGTAAGTGCGAAGGGGCGCAGCTGCACAAACACTGTTGTTATTTGTCCCGCGCCCGCCCCGAGCATCCTTTGCTCCACCATAATTACGCGACTAAGCTTTGACTTCCCAATTTTTCTCGGTCTGCGAGCCGGCCGAGCCAATTTTTCGTGGGAACGTTGTCAGAATCCGGAAACCGAAATTCATATGTATTGGGAACTTCAATAAAGGGGACTTTGGCTAAAGTGGAGCGATTTAGCTGTTGTAGTTTGCCGGCAATTGATATTATTGTTGCCATCGTCATCGTTCCATGTTAATTTGTGTCGTTTGCGGCACGCAAGTCTTATATCCCTGGGTGTAATAAAAACTCATTGATTGCGTTCGCTCGATTGTGAATATAATTGAACAGCGTCGGGTTAATAATCACCCAGGTGTTCGCCGTTTAAATTAATGTCGTTATCGAGCGGGCTAACTCGGGTGAGTAGCTAATATACCCGCAGAGACATTTTACAGCGTTCTGTTTTAGCATTTTCGTGTTCATAACGATTAATCTTTTTGATTTATTTCTCTGATAGTATAAAGGTTTTTGCGATTGTGGGACGCGTCTGAATGTTAATATTAGGGCGGCTACTGAATCAGTTTCTCTGCCATTAGAGGCGCATGGTGTGCTTGTGACGGTGGCCCCACAAATTATTAATGCACGGCCATTTTAGCCATTAACATTCCTCGCAGTCTCTGTCGCAGACCAAATATGCTGGAACCCTTCACTATCATACCTACTTTTAAAAATACTGATTTAAACCGTCATATATCATACTTATATAGGTAGTTATACAATGAATAAAGCAACATAAAGAAACGCAAATAAATCTGAACTATGAATGTAATACATTACCCAAGTTGGCTAACTGCGAAATCAAATGTTTGCGGTATCTAAAGTACATTCCATTAATGTTGCCAACTTATTGGCCACGTCATCTACGGCCAATATTTAGTCCATAATAAATTATGCAACCCGAGGATTCTATTACCGACTCCGATTAATTAAATCTAGACGTTTTAATGTCCATCCAATACAAATGTGGCTGCTCTGTTGTTTATATGAATTATCTTTAGATATACCAATTGTTTAACTGCAATTATTATATCATTTAGATAGGTTAAATTATTTTTATAACTTAGTTAAACATTTCACTTGTTTATGACGTAATATAATTTAGATAGTACATTTTACAATATTACGCATATCCTTTTTTAATATTGATTATATAATATGTATTTCAAAGTATATATAAGTAAATCATATACGATTAACAACGAAACATTTCATATCTTACCTTTTGTAGCCATAATTATGTAGCTTATAGGCGTATCTATTAGAATAATACTTCAATCTTAGAGTAATTTTGAAATATCGTATAGCGGCACATATAACTTTAGACTTTCCAATATATAGCGTCAGAATATTAGTATAGGTTTAGGGGAACTGGATATGACGTTTGTATAATTCCAATAATTAATTTATAAAGAAAAATATTTGTTATATTTTTTGTGTTAAAAACACGTTGAATAACACCATTATTATTTGATATTACCCGTCAATTATACAAGTTACAATTATACAATAACGTTGAAGAATATTTATTTTAAAATCGGTTTTCACAACAGACACCGACGTCGATATTAATAATAAATGTGTCCGACAACTGAAAGAGTATAATTTATGTTTGTTTTAACATTCTTTTGTCTATTTATTGATATTATAATTGGATGATAGCTCTTTGCAGTATAATTATAACAGAAAAACAGGCGTTGTGTCCGGTTCTGTATAATTTATTAGTTCTGACATATAAATGCTTATAATAACGTATAATAAAATATAATGGTATAGTTAGTAAGAATGTAGCCATCAATAGGATTTTATTTTTAAAACTACTAAGTTTAGAGGATGAGTAGGTAATAACATATATTAGTAATTTTATTTGCATAGTAACAATGTAGCGTTTAGTTTAGATTTATACTACTTTGAAAAACTTACTATAAAATATATAAAAATAAAACTACATCGAGCTTGAAAAGTGTTACTTTTGATACCAAATTATCTAATTAAAATATTTCGTATATTGTCTTACCTAATAATTTAGTTTTAAAGTTATTTCGCTACAGGGTGTTACATAAACATTAAAAGCTAAAACCGGTGACTATTTGTGCAACACTCTGTATAATATTTTATATATTTACAACGCTTAAAAGGTTATCAATATTATATTTATTGTTGTTGTATAATATTTTTGGATGCTACTATTTCTCCTTTGTGTAATTGTTGAGAAGTTATCCCCAGATTGGCTGAAAGGACTGGCGATTCGTTTAGCAGTAATGCTTAGTTACCTCGCAAGTTTCAGTTTTCAAAATTGTATACAATTGAAATTATTGTATATAAATAAGTGTTCGTTACCATCATTCGCAGAAATGTGCGACCGTCCTTAACGCCATCCTCTAAACTAGTTATTAATAAGCTTGCCATACCATAATATATCGTATTCAATAAGTATATAAAGAATAAAACTGCGGCTTCCATATTACTTCATTTGCATTTGAAATCAATTGGATATTTAATACCTTTAGTATAATTCCGATATTTAAAATAAGGTTTTTCGAATATGATAGATAAAACGAATCTAATTAATACGAATATTTTAATAGTTATAATACGTGATTCATTGCGTGTTCAAACTCCACTAATATCGAATCATCTTTCGTAAATAACACGATGTATGGAATTCAATTCTGATGGTCGTTATAATAGACTAGAATTAGATGACCCTTTCCCTGCATTTGACTGTGCGTGTTTTGCCATAAGGCACCAAAGTATAATAGAAATCAGTCTATCATTCCAGTGACTGGTGCGTGCAAACAATTTTAAATAGCCCCAAAACAGTAAACAGGAAACTATCAATTCCAAGTTTCCCCATAAAGATGCGATGAGTGAAAAAGGCTGATTCTCCCTTCTCATAAAACAGCGTACAATTTACGTTACATTTGTTTTTTTTTATGTTAATTTCTGAGAATGACAAATCGCGGCGCTGTTCGTAGATTCGGTAGACGGCTTTGTAGCTTTTTTTTTATTTTGTTGCTTCAGGTGTAGTGGGAGTTTTATCACCGGAAAGTCGTCTGTTGGTCGGCGCGGAGTATGTTAGCCCGGCCGTACTTGGACAGAGCTCTGCTGGCTAACTGGCTGCCGACCCACAACCAACCACTCATACCGGAATAACCTCTTACCGGGAATCTCGAAATAAACCCATCAAGCGATATTATTCGTTATTTTTTTAAATAATAACCCCATCCTGGAATGCACCGTCGCTCAGTTAAGTATTACCATACTTAGCCCGAATTCTCAGATGCTGACAGCCAAGCTAGGCTCGCCCTTATAGCACGAATCGATTGTAACTGTCTATGCGGTCTCCCTCAGGAAGTCATGCCAACGCTAAAATAACTATATTGTATCCACCATTATTTCTATGTAACCAAATAATGTGTCAAATCTTTAATATAAGCCTAACATGTAAGTTTAATATTGTTCTTCGCTATTACGACATATCGTCTTTAATTGTAAGTTTTATGATATTGTGAAGCCGCTATATTTTAAAATAATAAAGAACATTGCCGTTGTATAAGCGAACTATTTTATCGTTTGTCAAATCGATGATATACCATTCGCATATCGATTGCGCTCAAAAAGTAGAAGAGATTAGCCGCGGGAAGCTCGGATTAAAACTTTTTGGTTGCCGGAACTTTTTGTTTGCGAAATTGTGTTTTTACTTTTTAAAATTCAAAGATATTTTAACGTTCCATTTTTCGTTTTTTGACTCATTCAACGTACAGCGTGGTGTTCCCAACGTCTGACAAGACAAGTCGGTAAGCTCAAGCATGTGCAATGAAATACGTAGACAACAAATATTTTACAAATTAATTAGAACATTGTTAGACAGATAGCTAACTAATGGATCGTGTAAAATAATCTTAGTTTATAGCGTGTTATTCAATTATATTCAATCCATTTACCACGTGTAATACAAGATCGGTTAATCTAAGTCGTCAATTTCGAAGATATTACATTTCATTGTACAAACTAGGTATACACAAGCTAAACGTAATTAAAAATATAAAAGGGACCGGTTTGAAAAACGAATGCTATTTTTTTTAGTTTTAAATATCAAATTGTTTACAAGCGTTGCTGCCAGCCAGGTTCCAAGTTTAAAAAGTGTCGGATTCGTGAACCGCGCGTGTAAGGTACAGCCAGCACAAACAATTGCAATAACACAGTTTTAATTTCGTTGCATAAAATCACTTTAATTGCGGTTGCATTTTTTAAACTTGGAGGCAGGACGTTTATTATAAAACTGGTATGTAATTTGCAAAAAGGTATATTTTTTTTTTTGTGGACAGTATTAGTGTTGCGTAGTCGGGATTCCGCGCATAGTCACCGCTCGCCCCCAGAATGCGGCATAGGAACTCCCACACAACTATGCAAAATAGTTCTATCGGATCATTCGATCGGAAACCGAGCAAAAATACTCAAACCCCTTTACATCGAACCATTAAAGTCATTACAAATCCAACAAACACAAGGAAACGGGTAACATGTTTCAAATTAACGCCTTGAAACAAAATTCCTTTAAAAATAAACATGTCGGTTTGAATCCAAATAATTAGCAGCAGCGGCCAAGCCGAGGACCGTGCCAACTCTATTTGTAATATAACACATTTCCGAAGTTAATTTTGTTAGTACCCAACTATTTAGTGCCTGCTAGTTAGGACCTTGTTCCCTGAGACGATGTTAGACAACTCCTAGCTATCCACGTCCACAGTACGCTTGGATGGGTCAAAAGTTTTATTCCTTATTTTTATTTGTTCTAGATAGCGTTTAATTTAATGTATGTCAATAGACTTTAACTACGCTAGAATAGCGTTCCATAAATTTTTATCGTAGAATTTATCGAATTGGATTGTGTTTATGGGTGATATGCATACTAATCTCTTCTAGTTGGTGCCGAATTGGTATAATTTGGTGCGGCGATCGGTATGCGTATAGTACCTGAGTCCCTTCCTGCATGGAAACCTCCCTTATTTAGGCTGTGTCCATAAATGGTTAGCCTTCTACATACATATGAGTAGTAGCAGCGATTTTATCTCGGCCAGTTCCCAGTCCGGGTAATTCTAGCATCACGACTGTGGATATATCGACTGGAACGGCCTTTGGCCACTTTGGTTTAACGACCCTGTTCGAGACTACGTATTCAAAGTCAATATCGAACAAGGATCAAGCGCTTACGAAATCGCAATAATTGGTTAATATCTTTGTGAATCAATACCAAGTGTGGGCCACGACAAAGATGGCGGCTTCGACGGAATAGGGCGAGTAAGACATTTGGACATATTCCTAACAATAGCAGTTGAAATACTTAGCCTAGAGTATGCGATTGAGCGCAATTGGCAAATGTTACAACTCTAAAGTGTGGTAGAGATTTTTAATAGTATTTACAACGGTACAAAATTTGGTAGATAAACGTAGCCAAATTATATTATAGAACATAGTATAGACTTACCAACTAGATAGGCAAAGAGAACTCGAGTAAGCAAATTATGTAGACTTGATCTGGCCTTTATCAAAATTATGACTAGCGGAGTGTCCAAATAGAATAGAAATAGATTATTTCATATAATGGCGGAGATTTTGATAATGTAAACTAGAAAAGCTTTGAAATTCTCAATTATTATTCAATTGTTCTCTCAAATGCTTTTCAGATATAGGCAGTATTGTAATTAGAAATTTTGGTGGTTTTATTAATAATGATTGGTGGTGCAAACTCTTAATTAGTTTATAATTACTTAGTTATAAGATTTAGATTTTTACTGTAACCATTGTTGTGCCTTAGGCAGAAAGTAAATTAAAATAGTCAAAATAGTATTAAAAATACAGCGGATTTTCATATAGAATAGTTCTGTAATTTAAAATAACATTTAGAACAGTGACAACTTTTGTAATTTAGTATAGACATTTTTGTAATCATAAGCCGTAGTTAAACTAACTGTAGTAGTAACAATAAGAAATCCGCAAGTAACCATTTGATAACATGGGTAGAGTTTTATTGACATCATTTAGTCAGACCGTAGACAGATTTTTGGGTCTTTTATGTGTGTTATTAACATTTACGTGTTTATCTCTTTGGCTTAATCTATGTCGCTTTACGTACACATACACTTTATATTCGCTTCTGTGACTGAACCACGCGTGCGATCTCGTGATTAGTGAGGCATCTTAAGTATGATATTAGTCCCGCCAACCGTAATAAAAGAAAAGCCTCGGAAGAAGATTTAAGGCGAATACATTCATGCCTCCCTTACAACGTTTGGCCGAAAACAACCGAATGGTAATTCGATTAATTTGCAATTCGAACGAACGAACGCATAGGTGTGAGTTATTGATGACGCCTATTAAATAAACATTTTTCTTACATGCGAGCTGGATAGAGAGGTTCTCGCGAAAATAAAACATTTCAATCTTACGGAGTGGGAAATGAAATATTAGGATCGTGTGAGTGAACGATAATGATGTAGGTACGACCCTTAAATATGAGGATACCGATTGCGCTTCTCCGGATATCGCATATAAATCAGTGATTCAAAATAATCCTAATAACATTTAAACGAACATTTTATCATCGCTGACATTATTAATAATTAAAACACAAAAGATTTACGAAGCGTTTCTTCATAGAAATGTGTATCAATTTGAGAGAGTGTTTTTGTTATAAAGGGCATAAATTTAATGTCCCCTGAATAGGTAACAGTAATGTTTTTAGGTCAATAGCTTTTGTTTGATCCCCTTGCGAGGGACAAAATACTATCAGTGTGGGGCTCGTCGTAGACAATTGCCATGATCCATAGCGTTCTATTTTACTTGGGTTTATACTATCGCATTTTCACTTCGAGTGGATTTACGGGTTTTCTTCTTTTTGACGAAATTGCGTTCCTTCAAATTATAGAAAGAGGAAAATTGAGCGGTAAAAACGTGTTGTAAGTAGATGGCCGGACAGATTACTGTGTGAATAGTATACGTATAGTCACATTACCTTTCTAGTCTATGGCTACATAGGGTTTCTTAATTTTTTTATGAATTCCACTGTGGCACAAAGCCCACTCTCAATCTCCTTCAAATTCCTGATTTTATTCTTCATATCACGTATCTCAACAGGCCATCATAATATTTGAACAATTCAAGGAACCCTACTAAAATTATGCGCGCATAAAATATAGAATCAAAAGTTGGACATTACATCAGTTCGGGTATTAGTTGAATACGCTTCGAGAATATTTGGACAGAATGGTCACCCTACTTACGCCCCGGGAATATTTCTTCACCCTACTTATTCCCGGGAAATATTTCGTCAGCACGGTCACCCTACTTACTCGGAGTACGGAAGAATTATGAACTTTTCGCCGAACTTTGCAATTATGAAAGTTCCAATAGCTCTTCTGGTACGACCGCTGAATATCTAGTCGCTTCGTAGTTCACAGGTAGAGACATATTGGGGTTTTATAAGACGAATTGAAAATACTTAAATAATATAATCCTTAAACAATTTTCGCTTCAGCATCCCCCTGTGTTGAATTTCGGATCTACACGTAACTTCGGAAAACCGACGCGTACTCCAAACTTTATACAAAACAAGACAATAACATCATAACTATGTGTACATCAGAAACAGACAGTTATAAACACGTGAGTTAATCCGTCCACGTTAAAATAGACATCATTTACAATCCCGCAGGGCCGGTAACTTTGAAGAAACTAAAACTATTATACTGCCAAATTATGATGGTTACACATGTTAGCGCGGGTGTGGGCCTGAAATGTACGAAGTTAATGTCTGACACAGATATGTATGACCGAAACATCATACCGTTAGGGACCTTTCCGACTTGCTATTGTTTACGATTTATTGATAACTGGTAACGTAAACAGTAGTATAAAATTATTACTAAGTAACACTCTTTTATCTATTATCTTTTCGGTAAGCAAAATTTTGAATAAAAATTACCACAGCTTGCTTAAATAAACTCCCAATTTTAACATCAGAGAAGGAACTATTAATATTGAAGTAAGGTTTAAATGCTATTTGAATAATATATGAACCGGCATTAGGGAAAACTCCGCAAAAAAGACATTATTAATATTCTTTTGACGCTTTTTCCTCGTGGAAATTTCCATTTATTTTCACTTTTAAACAAATGATGTGTATTAAGGTTTTAATAAAATCTCTTTCACACATATTGCTTGCCAAGATTTTGTCATTTTTTGTTTAATAAAAAAAAATCATTACATTCCTCGTATTCAGTGTTTGCAAGTGAGTAAAACACCTTTGATCATCAATTATGAGATATTTAGAGGGGAATGTAACAAGTGTGTATAACTCCTTACATCTTTGTCTGTGCGCTTCGGATTGTTCGAGCTGTAAATTCATTTGAGGTCAGAAACACTCCACCCCCGCCTACACCCATGCAAAATCTTCTAAAATTATCCAGAGTTTAACTTAACCATAACATAAACGTATCCACGCTTTAATAAAGTATGATATGGTCTTTAGAGGTCTGAAAATATTTGCAAAAACACAAGTAATACATCAAAACCCTAATGGAAGAAAAATACACCGATAACAAACGACCGCTGTAGAAGCCATAAATAACTACAAACTATATCGAAAAACCATCTCAATCCGACCGTGAACGTGCAGTAATACTAATGAGAAAAGAATCAACTATAGGAGCGGCCGCTAACGATACGAAGATAGTGGCCCACTCCAAATACTTATTTATTGCCGGTATTAAATAAATAGCCTCTCACGTAATGTTATTAAAATGTGTCAGCGTTTTAGTCTCGCAACTAGTGGGTAGGAGAGCGAGCGGCTGGGACGCGGGCGCCATCTATCATCCATCCTCCATTACTTTATATTGTACTTTTTTCGCAAAGTCACTCACAGGCCGGTAATCACCTGGCGCGACCGCGGACCTTCATTTTTCACACTAAATCATAACTCGCGCAACTGACAAAAATAAAATTTGTCGTACAAGCCAATAGAGCTAATGGCGGCGATATGAGCTAGCAAAAAACGAGAATTAATCTACCTACTTTACATTAAAGTACACATTCCTGTGCCATTGAATTACGTAAAGGAAAACGATTTTCCGATTAGACTTGTTTGTTGAATGTAAATAATAAGATTTGATTACCCACTCCGATAAAGTGCTATGACTTGCAAACACAGAAAAACGAACGGCAAATTCGAGTAGTTGGAAAGCGGAGATTCGATAAGGTTTTATAATCTATTTGATTAGTGTTGACTTAGTTCTGGAATCGTTCGATGTTATGCGAGGTGTGACCTATGACGGAATAGTGAGTAGGGTGCGTGTGTCGCCGTACGGCACGACACGGCGCGACGCGGCACGGCACGGCGCGACACGGCACCGAGCCGGGGACGTGCCGCGTATGCTAATACCCGCTATTCAATAAGCGGTCCGCAACGCGCCCCTGAGAACTCACGACGGATAATTTACTGGATATTTTGTAAAACTTTTCTGCTCCCCGCTGTGATTTATCACAAACTTGGAGCTCTCTTTTTTTCATTTGAATGCGCGTGACATACGTGATATTTTTTTTGTTCTCGCATAATCTAAGAGTGTTCGGTGTCCTCATTCGTCAGCACGGCATCTGTCTCCAACGGGTAAATTATTCATGCATTTACGAGATTCAACTTTATCCGCGTCGGAGAACTTTAATATTGAGTTTACATCGATAGTCACTTTACCGTTGCGAGTTTGAAAATATCTTTTACTGTTCTTTGGAAATGGCGATGGTTCAGTCATGGAGTGTGACTAACATTTACGTGTGTGAGCGTATGTGTGACGTTTGCGAATCGTGTGTGTGTGTTGCAGTTGACCTGACCAACGGCCAACTGACGCCTAACAACAACACGCCGCTTCTCGCGCAAGCGCTCTCAGGTGAGAGGCACTGTCATACTGCACTCTTCTAACAAAAAATACCCTTTCACATTAGACAAGAATACCTAGACAATCTTTGCATAGGTTCAACCTCCATCGATTTATCACGACATGTATTTTAGCAGCACTCTTCTGGCCACGCCTTGTCTAATATGAAAGGGTCTTAATATTCTTATCCACACAATTCACTATTGACAGCTAATACATACACCACTGATTTTTACGATCCATAACACACCGTCTTATTTATTATCACAACAACATCTTTCAGCTAATATTCCTTCTGGTTTTGGGTTATATTTTCATGTTTCACTACGTTAAGTTTGTTATTAACTTCGCACATTTCAAACGTACTCTTTTTAACAACAAAGTTTGCATTCACGAGGCAGCTCGTTGCTGCAATTTTTCACTTTGACAGTTTCATAAATCGTCTAACTATTCATAAAGTATAAATATCAAGTTGAGTCTTCTTGTATGTCACAGTGCAAGTTGCAGAGACAAATAAAACTTGTAAGTGTATATTTGGTGATGAAGCTTTCTGTATACGGTGTCGTCGCTACTTCGTATAAGTTAGTTCTTCGTTACGTACAAATAATTACTCAGTTTGGAAGGAAAACCTCGGTGTTTCGGTATCTGTTGCCTTTTGCGCTTGTTCACGAACATCGGAGTGATGTTGTTTGTAAACTTGGATCCATATTTCAAAGGATTAACCCGAAGTCGGAATGTAATTTCGGAAATAAAAGTTCCATTACTGACATGAAGCAGTTCCGATTTCAGATAACTCTGTTTATGAGTCGAAATATTTTCCAATGAAGCGAGCTATCTTGTTCACGAAAAATGAGTATTTTCCTGTATCTTTTTGACCTGGAATATCAGAATTGAAAATTTAGCTCTCCTCCGTCTATCTTTCTCAAGAGTCAGAAGTGGGATTCCACTATAACTAATTTATCTCTTCCTCCGCAGTGATGAACAACTACCAGGCCGCGGCGGCTGGGTTCGGGCCGCCGGCGTCCCCGCACGCGGCTGGGGGCCGCGCCGGCTTCCCCGCCGCCAGCTCGCCGGGCCCGGCGCTGGACGTGTACGGCTCGGCGGCTGACAGCGTCGGCTACGTGCAGGCCGCCAGCCCGCAGCCGTCAGGGTTCCCAGCGATCGCCGTCAGCCGCGCGCCGCTTAATTACACCCCGGTAAGGATATGCACTCAGCCATTGTGCTGGATAACGGCTCAACCCTTCTAATTAGTTAAGAAAGTAGCCCGGGTTTAATGTTATGGGTTAAAAGAAGAATTCTTCAGATTATAACTAAATCTAGTGAAGTGTCGGTAAACAACAAAGAGCAAACCGGCGGAGTGTGAAGGTTATCTCGAAACATGGTTATAAATTAGAAAATAATAACAACTTGTGAGCAAAAGTTACAAAATAAACTTATTAGAGCTATAAAAGGTAAAAGCTACACTAAAATATGTATGGTTATGACCCGGAGTATTGTTGTTTCCGGTTTATTTAGAGTGGAAATAATAAAAATAAAATAAAGAGTCAAAAGTTAAAACGTCGATGACTGCAAAAAAAGGTTTATGATAAATGAGATAAAGTTATTAATTTTTGAATCCAACTTTTTTCATTTATAACGTCATATTCAAAAGTGCCTATTTTCAGTGAGGCCCAAATGAAGGCAATTCCCAAAATTGTCCTTGTTTCAGAAGTTTCAACTGTCACCAAATTCAAATTAATGTTTGTTCTGTTTTGTTTTCTTTGAGGCTTTTGATTTGCGCTTTGAGAAGTTGAAATTCATTTCGTTTTTTCCGCAAGTTATAGGTTAATTTTTTTATCGTCCTCGGTGGAATAATAAAGGCTCGGTTTGGCCGAGGAGCAAGTTCGTTAGCAGTTAGTCATAGTCGGCACGAGGTGAGGCGGCGGCGGGTTAAGCCTGATGTCTCGTGAAGTATGCCGCAGCCTCTAGACGCAATTAGACGCCGACGACACTAAAATTTTAGCGAGACGGTCCAATCTCATTACGGAACCGATCTTCCGTGTCGCTCTTAAAGCGTAATCACCATAAGTTAGGGAGCGAGTGAAGCGTGAGAGATGTGATTATAAAATGTTCCGAAATATGAGCGCGGAGCGGGGAGGGGGCAATCTGCGCGGTGCAGGGCGGTTAATGGCTTTTTAAAACTGCGACCGAGCGCCATAACTGCTTCCTGAGACGCCATCAGTCTTCATTGCTTGTCGGCGGCCGCCGCCGCTGCCGAGATCTTAACTCCTCACGTCCCGCTATCTCGCCCACATTTTTCAAACGCGCACTCGAAACCGCTTTAATTTTTCCCGCTCTCGTATTTGTAATACAATTGGTGTTTTCCTTTTGTCTTAATTCGAGTAAGCCACCCTTCCGTTCCAGGCGTTTCATATATCAAATGGGATATTAACTCAATCGTCTGTAATCGTTGGGGCAAAACAAATACGTCGCTAATGAGAGAATGAACGGTCCGGCTGCTGGCCGGGGCCGGCGCATGTGGTCCCTGGGTGTAAAACGGTCTTATTAGGTAACGGGAATGCCCCCACGGCAATAACCGTAAATCAAGGAGAACAAGCGGTGTAATTACCGACCGACCGCGTTGCTCTAACTCATCCACTCCGTGTTTTTATTTTGTTGGCCACTGAGCCCGCTACGGCTCTATCGAGAGCGACCAACAAACTTACTACCTTTAAATCTGCCCCCCGAGAGGTTAATGTTCGACCGAACGCTTTACCAACGCTTTCATTCAATTATGGAACGCAAGTCGATGCATACGAGTTTTTATGCTGCTCCAGTGAACGTAATGTTATTGGATTTAGCTTGTGTGCTATTGTGCAGGTTGAAGAAACGAACGGTTTTATTTTTGCATCGTTTTACATGGACTTCCTATTTTGACATGAATACCGTCGTTTTAACGTGACTTTTGATGCCTGCGGCTCGTGCCAATTACTGTTAATCTGCAAGATTATAACTTTTTATGACGTCGTTAATTGAATGTATACATTTATTTCAGGGTCCCCTGATTCCTGCGGCTTTCACCAACGGTTATCATTGAAAGTGTTACAGCACAAATATTTTACGTAAGTATCTGAAAATATTTTTATCGTTTACGGTGCCGCGAGCTCTATTAAAATGCCATTACACCGAACGTGTGGATTTAAAAATACAGAGTCATTATGACTACGTGGAACAAATGTTTCAATAAACTATAATAATAGTCGTGGCGTGGACATTTTGTTTTTATGATTCATTTTATGTTAATTTTAAAGGGTTGGCTTGTAATTTGTTAACAAGAAAGCAACGAACTTACAAATATAGTAACAATTCAAATGTTAAATGTATAAAGAAACTAAGAATAGGTACACGTAGGTCTTCGTCTTTTTAATATATATTGTCATACATGCAAGTAAGTCAAAGCAATCTGCTAGTAAGTCCGCAGCCTAAGTTTCTTTTGGGGCAACAGGTGGCGAGCGGTGTGGCGGCGATTAGTGTCAGCGACGCAGCCGCCGCCGCAGACACTCTCTCCTCCAGCCAGCAACGCGCCGACAACCATCAACCAGCAGCCAACTCGCAACCACCGACACCCGCGCAACAACAACCACAACAACAGCGGACAACCGGCGCGCGCGTCGGCGACGGTCGCTTCATCCGTCCGAACAACGCACGGACCGATCCGTCGACGGCGTTTACACTTTCCCCTCTCATCCCCCCTTTCCTCATCCAATCCCACCATTATCCTTAACCCACTCCCCTCCCCATTTCGAGGAGACTCTGTCTATGTAAATAACAATAATCTTTTTGTCGTGTGAACGAGAGATAGTCTATTATTAATTAAACAGGTATTTTTTCAAATAATTCTCGCTTTCAACTGTACCGTAGATGTGTTGTCAATAAATAAACAATTTAAACTACAAAAAAATACATTTCATAATAATTATAAAGTGCATCTAGACGATTCAATTGCAGGGAGGTATATCTTAAAATATTTTATTATTCATAGTTGAAGTGGAGTTAAAATTCATGTGAGCCCCTGGGCGCGCGCGGGCCTTATTTCAAATAGGTAAAAAATATTCTTTCGCGTGTAAACTTTTCATCCTTACCGGGCGCGTTTCGAGCAAAACTCTTTAATAGAAAGCTTCGATATAATGTTTAGGTAAATTTGTAATTACGACCACTGTTCAGTGATTATTCGCAATAAGCTTTTGGTGAGATCGGAGCCGCGGCACGGAGACAATAACCGCTGCGTCACCGCCGCGTCACCGCTGCGTAACCGCTGCGTAACCGCCGAGTTACCGCCGCGTTACCGCCGCGACTGTCGCGCGCCTCTTCGCTCGTCCACCAACACATATTTTATTCTATTTTTAATATAAACGTCAAATATTAACATAATTATACTTACTATATATAATGCATATTTTATCTATAAATGTAATTATTTTGCCTAATTCAAATTGTATAATACGAATAACTTTTTGGACGGCGGTTCAGTTCTGTAGCTAAAAAATTTGTCATGTTTCTCTTACTTCCATATAAGACTATGTTAGCATATATATACTTTCTAATTATGTATTTTATCCTAAGGATAACTATGATCACCATTAATAAAATTGATAATATCGGTATGTTCACAATATCTCATCGCGTTTATAATAATTCATTTCTCTCTTGTACCTTTGAAAGTAGGTATTGTAATTACGATGAATAATAACAATTTTGTGCATAACGTAATAAAATAATTCATTGTTTCTTACGATTGTATTTAACGTAATATAAGACCACTGTTGAGAAAGAAAATACTCGAAAGAGTCACACCGTACTTAGTTGTATTAAAATTTTAATCAAGATAAATAATTATGATAAAATTTCGTACACGATGCAAACATTTCAATAAACTAAAGACAGGGATATTAAAAATTACAGCAAAGATTTGAGGTAATAGAATAAAATATGACGTCAATTCATTAATCATATTTGCTAGGTCCGGAGACAATTTAACGACTAGGTCGACTAATATTGGCACCCGGATGCCCACGGGGCCCCCGCGCGTCATCTGGGGGCACCCGCGGGGCATCTGTGGGGCATCGATGCCATGCCGCCGCGGACGCAACCGGTTGCCAATTCGCCGCTCGCTACCCACATGCACTCAGTTGCAATCATTCATTTTTACTATTATTATTACTCATTACCTACATCAATTAAACATTAATATTATGAATCTAGGTATTAAATTTTAGGTAATAATAATAAACAATCTTTTAAATGCTATTATTATATAAATACGTTATAATTATAAATGTTTCCTGTTACAAAAATATTGAAAATGATACGAAATAAATCAATATTCTTTTTAAAGGTAATTTATTACTTATGAGTATGTAGTTAATTGAATAATGGAGTGTTGTCGGAGAGCGCTGGTCGCCAGGCGGCGCGCTCGCTTCGCGTTTTATTCTACGTCGCAAGTTAAATGCAATTTGACACTTTCAAGTCGAAAGCCGAGGCCGAGCTCGACCGATAGCAGCCGAACTCAGCCGAAGCGGACGCCAGCGAGGCCGACGCGAGCCGAGCACAGCCGAGCCCAGCCGACCCCGACCGAGCCGCACACACCGCTGTAAACGTGACCGCGATTATGTTGTTAAACGTTAGCTAGGAAATTGATAAATAAAATCAGGTGTGAGTCTATAGGACGGTTGGAAATCGATATCATACCTAACAAATTAACGTAATTATTTGTTTTATATTTACGGTGTTATAGGTATTTAAGACATTTTTTCTTAGAATATTAATTAATTATTACGATGAAATGTTATATTGTTAGGGGGCCTATCGGCCGTCTCAGTCACTCATCCTCACTATGATTGATTATATTTTCTTACCGACCTTTATAAGTAGGGAAGCGCACACGGCCGCTTGTCCCGTGCGAGTACAAACAGACAGACATTCATGTAGTGAGGTTCGTTTCGCCTCGCGTTCGTGAGAAGCCATCGGTTCGCCGCGATGCACACGACAAATAAAGCCGCTTACACACTATCCAATTTCTCGGAACATCTCAAATAGATTCAACTCCTCACAAAATTGGATAATGTAAACTGGCTTTAACTTGTAAATACATAGTTAGCCGCATGTAAAATCACGTTAGCCGTTAACATCCGGAAGAATAGGACTCATTCGAGCTGCGATCAGGATTAGCTTCAAAATGATATTAGTTGTTCTAATTTGTTATTAAATTAAACATTATTTTGTCTAGTATTGCCCTCTCTTTTTCAGATACACGAGCCATCTCTTTTTAATAAAAAAAAGTTTAGTATCTTGTTTAATTTCTTCGCAGGTTATTTAAATCTCGTCTTGCTTTAGATAGGAACAAAGTAGAGTAAATATAATATTATTTTACAATCGTGGCTCGGGTATTTGAAGCTACCCAGGATTGGAATGGAAGCGGGTATTTAGAATGCATTTAATTAAAACTATAAAAGACATTTATGAATAGTTGTTGAAATAGTAAAGGTCGTTCCACAGTGAAGACGGTTCGTGTAAAACCTTAGTGCGATTAAAGGGTTGCAATTTTATTGTAAAAATATCTAATGCCGCTTCCTCCAAACCATTTTCTCTCGCTTATTCGTGTTAGTTCTTCGCATTGATAATTTAAAGGTGTGTTCTATATCAGAATAAAGACTTCGTAATAATAAGCGAGATCTCAAATTATTATTTTAAAATTCGTTATGTAATCCTAATATCTCGACTTAACATATATTATTATAAAATTAAAAATAATAATTTATTATATTTTGTATAAATAACTTTTACATTAATTTACACTCAATCTACTTTATATGGTTATCGAAGATAATAATTAATTTTAATCTAATAAAGTGACAGACTGGTAAAGTTCGTAGAGTCGCGAAGGCGGCTTTAGATCACGTAGCTTTGCATATTCGGCGATGGCCAAGTTAATCTTTCAAGGACCAAAGGTATAAATATTTCGCGTAGAACCGCGCGACTGGCTCCACACGAACGACCAGCCGATCGGTTGATCATTCAGTCCGGGCGCACAGGCCGCGCCGCGCGCGAGCGAGACGGCGGATGCGCGCGCGGCGCGAGCGAGCGAGACAACACGCTCCGTGCGGCCGGCGCGTGCGGCGGCCCCGCGCCCCGCACCGGCACCCCGCGCAACACCCGCTTGCTTTCGTTCTCGCGGTTACTTCTCGATTGCGTGCTTTGCGTGCTGACTGATTTTCTATAGCAATAAAAATCAATTACCTAAGATTTTACATTAAAATAAATTTGGATTTATATACGTTCGAATTTGGTGTCATGTACATTTAAAATATTAGAGAAAGGAGATAACGATAGGCGGGCGCCTCCGGTCCGCCGGGCGCGCCGGCGCAATATTTTCGTCATTTCTTCGTGTATAATATGTTACATGAATCTGTATACAATATGGATATAAATCGTATTGATTAATAAATTAGTTTTTACGGCATCTCTTTATTAAAATAATGATAATATCAAATGTTTTGTAAAAAGCGGTGGATAAGACCGCCGCCCCGATTTGTGCACGAATGCACCTTCATTATTGGAATATTACAATTATATGATATTACGAGATACTTATATAACCTGCCTCTCGGGGCGTGCGTGTATGGTGAAGTATGTATAACACAATATGCAATGTACATATACCTATTATAATACTAAGACAAGGTTCACATCGTGCCGTGTGTATGTGGTAATAAATATAATATGGACATTGTTCAAACAATAATCAGTTGTTTTATTTTATTTCATCACCACCCCATAAGTAGGAAGTTATTAAGTTAAACTCAACTACAATGAAAATAGGTAGTCAAGGTTATATGACTGTAAGTCAAATGCAATCAATTAAAGAGCTAATCACAGTTCGTTCTCGCTTCATTCTCAATCAGATTTTTCATTCTTTAACAAGAAATAATGAATAAGGAATTTAAATTATGTAAAAAAATAGTTTAAACTAAAACATAATCTGTTACCATCTTATAGAATTCAAAGGCGAAATTTAATTGAATAAAGCGAACAATTCTAGACCAAGAATGAACAATTCAGGAGGCTAATTTATTTACTTTTTGATAAAATGTTAATAAGTAACGCACTATGATGTAATTCCATTGATTTGCATTGCCTGCACCTGACACCCTAAAGGATGGCTGTATTAAGTAAGTATGTAAGTATAAATCAATAACACAATAATAAAAAACAAAGGACATTCAAAGGTTTACTGAAACAGTAGTCAAAGTTTTACAGAACATAAAAAACCTTCCGATTAAAAATAAACTAAAGGTCACGTACCTATACCCTCTTATAGTAGGCTCTAAACCTAAGTTCAATGCTCAGGAACTACGCTCAAAATAATCATAAGAAATCCCTTCGAGCCTTCCACTTCCTAGCCAATCACAGAATATTACAAAAACCCTGCCAATGTAAAAGGGCTGCCTCGTCACCTTCACCTATAACAGAAGGGTCTTCATGTAATACGTGACTTGTTATTTACGTGCCAGACACTTCGTTAAGCGACTGCCATACCATTTAGTTCTTGGGTTTAAGAGCAGATATTATACCAGAGGCTGCTACGAATTATGACTACGAAGCGTAGGCTCGTAGCAGCGTAGACGATTACAATTTTGAAAGAGTTTAGACATGTTTAAGGATAGAAAGGGAAGGAAATAGCAGTGAAACTGATGAATGAAATTTGAAAATACTAAAGATTTAGGGCCGGTTTTTCAATAGTCAGATAAATTCTATCTGAAAGAAAATCAGTATGTTTTTGTTGCACGTCGAACATAAATACTTGACATATGTATGGTGTGACAATGAAAACATACCTCTTATCAGTCAGTTATCTGACTATTGAAAAATCGGCCCTTAAGCAAATAAATTGACTATAGGTAACTGCGAGTATAATAAAGCTAAGAGCCCGAACCCATTAATTACACGAAGGAGTCAAAAAGCTTGAATCTTTTTTTACCTTTTTAAGTACCAAAAATATTTCCACAAGCTAGATATTCTTGCAGTATACCTACACAAGCATTGCTGTTGCTAGTTCCAACAAATCCAAAACATATTAATTTAAAATATGTGTGTAACTAGGTTCTCCCCTAGTTCTTTGTGTGGTACCTTTACTAAGCGTTGCTTAGTTTAGAAGTTTGAAGTTGGTGTGGTAGTTTGGAGATTTTTATTTAATATGATATAGGTAAGTATATTATCATTGAGTACAGGTTGAACTATAATAACAGATCTTGAAATTAAACTCATTTTAATGGGTTTAACGCGTTTATTTTTCAAGTAATAATAATCGCGTAAATCTAAAAAGTAATATTTATAACAGATCTATTAGATAAAACCCTACAAAAGAACGATAAACACGTTTCTACAGTGCTATTCCCACATGCGCAAACATTCTTCTAAGTTCCGTATACAAATTGTAGGAATAAAGCCTTTATGTGTCTGCGCAGATTTATGTGAATAGGGCAAAGAGATTGAATTTTTATTACTATTTATCCCGTTTAGTTTTAAGAAAACTAAAGCTGGAGATGTGTTGGAATGTGGTAAAGTATAAACAGAATAACTATTTGAATATTCTAGAGTACAGTAGAAAATATTTAAAGATTTATTTACTTTTTTATTTTTAAAAATGAATTTCAGGTATTTGTTTAAACGGATTCATTGCCATGTATTTAAATTTCATTTCAACAAAGTTATATAATTTATTTATTTTCGGTACCCTGTTCTGAGATTACGTTCAGTTATTATTTCTGACAACGATCTATCATTAATACCTAGATGAAGTATTTAATTGAAATTGATGCAGCAAATCGTGTGATATGCACAGACGATTTTATCATTTCCATTCATGATGGCCGTGCTCAATAAACTACGTAATCTGATTTTGTGCATCGCATTGTTGACCTGTATAACTGGAGATGATGTGGGAACAGTACGTTGATTTTGTGCACCAGCACAGTATGAAAAAAAAGTTTTTTTGTCGAATCATATGTAACGTAACGGCTACGAATTGGCATTGGTAAACCAAGCACAAGCAAGCTCGGTGGATTACGGCTCAGTCCAACAAACTATTCGCGAAGGAAGTCTGTGCACAGCCAGTGAGACTTTTAACATATCTTTTTGTAAATCACTAATAAATAGTATTCAGTTAAAAAAACGAAAGCTAAATCATATCAACTGTTTGGAACGAAAAATAAATCATATCAGCTACGATCGAAAACTTCTTCTCTCTACAGCTTTAATTGACAGGTTAAAATAGCCACTTAAGTTACCTACTAATTAATCTACTGTTTAAATATTATACTGCTGGTACATTAAACGACTACAGGGATGCATTTGGCAGTCGAAATAATCTTCACACCCGAATAGGCGGGGTCGTAATTAAACCGATCAGTCCGTGACATAAGTTGGCAATTACTGGACAGTGTACACACGGCTTAAGATCAACTGTACTTGGGACAGCTGTACTTGTCATTGTGTTTGTTATGAATATTAACAGTATGTTGTATAAACATACATTTATATTTAGGTAAAAATAAGGTTAAAAAGATAATAATACAAAATAAAACTATTAAGTAAAAAACGTATTAACAATAAAACTGTAACTAGCATAAATTTAATTAAGAACAATCTTAGTTATTAAGCCAATATTTTAATATTTAAAAAACTAATTACAACTAACAACCTAACCCAAATACAAACACCAATTTAAAATAGAAATATGAACTATATAATGGCCCCATAAAATAAGGACAAAATTCTAGCGCCACCTGAAATACACAATTACTTGTACCCCACATGACCAGATTAATTTTAAAATAGGAACAATCCGAATTCTCTTACCTTATTGGTCGACGGATATTGTTCTAAATCCAAGATAAGCTCCTTACATCTGGTATAATCCGGTTAAAACAAAATGGTATTACAATAATAAGTGAAGTTGCATTAGTGTGTGCTTCGTAATGTGCTCAGGTAATCCTAATGATATAAGGTGGATTTGCTGTCGTGTTTTATTGTGTTTTGTTGGTTTTCGATTGGGTACTCTAAAGAATTTAAGTATTTAGTTAATTTGATGTCAGTATTGATTCCAACAAAGGTAGATATTGAGATAGAAAAGTCGTTGGTTTTGGTATGCGAAATGCTAAATTTTAAACCACTTAGCATGACCGTTCCAAAATAACTCTAACTTTAATTAAAGAAACCCGCAATTAAAAAAAAATATAAATCCACCTATTTTTACAAAATCTCTAAGCAAACCTCAAGTCCATGTAAAACAAATAGCCGAACTTCTTAATTAATTTGCAAAGAGCGTCCCATTTTGCATACTCCAGCCAAAGTTTACACCTGACACCGTACATTTTCCCAATATACGCATAATAAACTGGAAATTGCCAACACAAACTATTACAAAGAAAAGGTGCGCTTAACTCTCAAGAGGTATTTTAATTTCGAAGGTGTTCCGTGATTTACGACCTCCATATGAAAGAGCTGTGCGTGAGACCAGTTTAAGAATACCTACAAGCGAATACCTTTCTCCCCCTTGTAGAATTACTTTGAATGGGCAGCGGGGGGCGGCGGAGGTCAGACGCGACTGGGTCTATAAGTGCCAAGCGACTTCTGTACCATAACTTATATTAGTTTGGCTATTCATTATAAATTACTGGAGTGCTATCTCCATTCGGTAGCTTTTGTTTGAAGTCAGTAATTGAAAGTGTTTGCTTAAAATGCTAATGCGATGTAGAAGTGTTTGTGTCGTGACTTTTACGTTAGTTTTCATTAAGTTCGTGTTTTATTAATTTGTTTAATTGACCTTATTCTTTAGTAACTTAATATGACGTATGTTTTTTCCGTTTACGGTTAAAGATTGATAATGGCATTAACATACATGTATGACACATTGTATGTAAAAAGCAGTTTAAAACGATCCAGAGTTTATTTATCGGAATTTTCCCGGAGAGCTCATAAGCCTCAATAAGTAGAATAAGCGGCATATTATTCAGCATACCTTAACAGGTATTACAATATGCGTATTTCTAAGTAATTTCCAAGAACACTAAGCAGGCGAAGCTCTGCCGGATTACTGACTACCGTCTATTTGCCAACTCGCAGTTCTTACACCACTTCAAAACACCCACAGAGAAATCCCCCGTAATCTTATTTATTAAACCCAACCTCTATTAACGAATAAATCGAATAACTTAATAACTTATTCTCTTTCCTTTCTTACCCTTGTTTCACCCAAAACGAACATGAACATTAGATAATTGCCGGAATACAGAATCGTGTTTAAATTTGATATTTTTTTTGTGAAATTTAGTGCGAAAGTCGGTGCCTCGCTCCGCAAATTAGTTTAAAACGTTAATGAATAAAACTTCGCTGGAAAAAGGACTAAAAATACTGTGTAGTGGAGTTCCGGCCAAATTGAATACAAAAATAAATACACACAAAGCGAAATGCAGGTTGGAGTTGTTAAATGAGGAGTGATTTCGTTTGCTTTTTACATTATTTTTAGCTGTATAGTCAAATTAGGGCTCCAGACTTTACGGTTTAATTAAACGATAGTATAATTGTATTTCTACGCTAATTATGTTTTATTAAAATATGTACGTAAGTAATGCAATGAGAATGATTTTTTTTTTTTATTAACGAGTTGTATGAAGATTGGATTGCCAAAAGTAAAGTAAGGACTGGTTTTTACTGATTTGAAGTACGAGTTATATATTCTCGTTGCACGTCGAATATAAACTTTGATATTATGTATGAAGTGAGAATGAAGACATACTTCTAGACAAGTAGTCGAATACTTGTCTAACTTAATACTAAATCACAAATCAATATAAAACTGCATTGTTAACGTTTAAAAAACTTTAGCAATTCTTATTTTCAAACAGTCTACCGCCTATTCCCCGTTATAAATATGAGACAGTAAAGTTTGAACTTCCAATCCGTGCAAGTGGAATAACAGTCAAAGCTCTCTATCGTCATTTTTACATCCTATCAACGTAGCTTCTATTAAATTCAAGTAGAACTGAGCAGAGTTCCGTCGTGCGTGTAACTGAGTCGTTGTAAGGAGATTGCTCTGTGCTCCTAGAATAAGTTTCTATTAAAGTAAAGTTGGCAATACCGAAATATGCCGAGTCTGCTTCAAATGTGCCAACCAGCCCGCTCCTACCGGCTACCTTCGTATAAATCAGCGTGGAATTTGAATTTGCTGAAGAAATTTTTAGGGGGAAATTGAAATTATATGTATTTTTTAGACAGTCTGAAGATTTGTTTTTAAAATTGTTTATTAATTAGGGGTGCAAGATGCAAAGAATATTTGTATGATACAGTGTCGGCTTAAAGTAAAAAACGAGAAAAAATTGAATGCAGCATTGCAATTGCTGCACAGCCGTAATAAACGCAGATACAGCAAAAATAATTAACCGACACTACCTGGAAATATATGACGTTGAAAATCTCTCAATGCCCATAACTCGTGTTAATTTATACAGGTCGCACGCATTCCTCTTTCACACAGTACCCGTAAATCAACGACACCTGAAATTAAAACCAGGGTACCAGGCAACCATAAGTCGCGTAGCGTTTATTAATATGCAGCGACGTAGGAACGGCCAGCCAGCAACGACGGGAACAGATTTCGGTGGTCTTGTAGCTCTAAATTGAGACGCAGTTGGTAACACCTGGACGTTTCTGTTAGCCTGGTCTTTGTTTCGCCAAAATTTATTTGAACCTTAGTAATTTTGGGGGTAAAATTAATTATGGTGGCGAATTTATGTAAAGCTATGTTATTAATTAAGAGTTTGTTGGTCGTAGAAGTTTTTGAGGTTGGACAAAATGTGATGTAAATATTAAATTTACGACTATGCCCATGAAATAAAAAACAAGAACTTTGTGCCACAACAAAAAAAGGGTTTCCGTTTGAAATCTATAAAACCTTTCTGTGACGTAGTAGTCAGAAAGGAATGTTTTTGAATTACTTCTCTTGGTTACAATACCAATCTTTCAATACCAACACAAAAGTCTTATTTCCTAAATGGATGGCTTTATCCAACAAGTCCACAGGTGCCTGATAAGAGCAAGGTCATACCGCCTTGATGGAATTGCGGGCTTGGTTCACGTTGCATAGCACTGACACAATTTTGTTAAAGTGCAGAATAAATTGCGAGAATTCAAGGAACAGTAGCTGGGAAAGAATTAAACTTTCTCTAATTTATTAGCAGGATTTTATTGTGTTGAAGAAAACTTTTAATTACTTACAGGGATTATTTTCTGTTTAGAAAAATATGGGCTAGGTCACAATATAAAAATCCTTGCAGAAAGGAAGATATTTATAATAAGTGTACTCTTAGATTGAATGAAGCTGAGGCATATAGGAATCATGACAGCAACAATCATGCAAGTAAAATGGCCGCCGCTCAGATGATGCGTTAGTTACTATTACGTATCACTTTCTAAATAAAAGAAGACAAATTTAAATATATTAAAAGAACGTTACAGTTAGGATTCGTTTTTTTTTTGAGGAAAAACAATATAAAGACTAAATTATTAATAAGTTGATATTAAACAGTGCATCTTCCTCAGCAATTATAAAACTTAAAATTTATACGTTTTCGTGACTTCAAACTTTAAAATATAGTACGAAAATTCACACATTCTAACGTCACGGACGTTTCATTTTCATTTCGTTTTAACGATTGGTTTGAAACAAAACGAAACAAAAAAACAAATAGTAAACAATTAGTTGTTGTCTTGATACATATTGGAAAGGTATGTTTGGCGACAACTTCTAGATTATCGCACTTAGATAGGCATTTGTAACTGTCTGAATACATAATAAAAACTTTAGGTATGTTTACCGATTTAAGGTATATACAGGGTGTAAAGACTGCTTCTGAAAACGTAAACTGGACATTGCTGTAGGGGCACCCGATTAAAATGTTTTTTTTTATTTATTTTTTTTACCTAAAATTATCAAATTTCCGCACTTTTGCAAATCAAATAGGTAGTTAGTGTTTAGTTTTATTTTCTATGTAAACCATCGATCCTGAACAATAAGCTGATGTGTGAGCGATGACCTCAAACTGCGAATGTCACTTTTCAATCCTTAATTTTTTCAATTTGAGTTTTCTGTTAGTGAATCAAGCTACAATTTAGGCTCCAGAATACGTGGTTTCAGGCTTCGGAAATGGTTTTTTTACACCCGTTATATGGACACGCAATACCCCCCGGATGATTGATCCCGAGCTAGCAGTGACTCGTGCTCGCCGGCTGCTTATTAATTGCGTTGTCAGCCGTAATCGTGCGTCCTTCGATTTGCCGCCCGATTTGTGTGCACGAGGCCATACTCCGTGGATTACTTTCTTATATTCATATAAAATTAAGATTTTTTAAATAAATTCTTGTACAGATGTTAAAGAGTAGCGTTAACGTACAAAAGACATATGATTCTTTTTTACGGAAGAAGTCTAGACACTGTTTGAGGTTTAAAAACAAAAATAAACTTGAAAAAATGTATGGCTTTCAAAAGCGAGTTTATATTATTAACGTGTAGCTTAAATAATATATCGAAGGTTTTAACCAAAGTTCTTAACAAGGCTTTAATTTAATATGTTACCTGTAAGGGTATTTCGTGAAAGTTTCTCGAATCTCCAAAATCAATTTCTCGTTGTCAATTAATTGTCAAATGGAATTAATATGCACATATCGTATCAATCACGGTCAAGATCACATATTGACTTATTAATTACTAATTATATGATTTATACTGCAGTCGTTTAGTTGAGATTAGGAATGTATCAATTGATGATAGTGATTAGAGCATTAATCAGAGGAACTAGAACCTATGTTATGTATTTTTTTTATTTTATTATTTGCGAATTAATACCTACCTAAACTCTACTTTAAAATTTTTGTTTTTTCGGTTTGCTATTCGGTAAATGCTTATCAACGTTAACGACTTCTAATAGGGCTTTATTTTAATATGATCCAAAGAGTAGGTAAATCAAAAATTAATAGCATAAATTATTATTTTTTTGTGAAAGTCAAAATTACGTAATATTTTCAGGCACTAAATTATGACACCGCCATGTATCTTAATTAAATAAAAGGCAAATATTAACAACTCATAATCATAACATTAATATTTTATCATTGTAAAAACGCTTTATACTCCTTAATAACTAATACAAATTTTTAATATTTCACCTCGAACTAAAATTTGCAATCACCGCTCAATTTCGCAAAATGAGTCGCTACATCCACCAATAGGGTATATTACTCCGCTTCACTATTACTTGTTTGCGAAAGTTCTAATTGAAACTTTTCATACAACTCATAACTGCGCAAGAGATCGATGCGAGGCTCATAAACCATTCATTGGAATGGTAAAAATATACTCCATAGCTCGCTGCCTGCTAAATTATTCGTTTGCACACCAATGAGGGTTTGTAAACGAATAAAATTATATATTGTTGTGTTACTAATGTGTTTCTTTGTGTTGGTTTAAAGTGTTACTGTATTTTTATGTTTTCAAGTCTTCTATTAACCTCAATTTTTTAAAAACTGTACCCAAACTAGTGATTATAGTAGAAATTGTGTATTTTTTAATAAATTTGCTTTTATTTTAAATTAGCAGTGGTTGTCGTCTTGAGATTTTAATTAACTAAGCGTTTAAAACATTTTACTTGAATCGCATTTAATGTTAGTAAGTGCATCTTCTTATTTAAATCTGGGTTAGGGTTTCTAGTAAAACTTTATACAGAACCGGTTACTGGTATAAAATGATACAAAGCAGTTTTTTTCTTTAGTTTATGCGAAGTTAGTTTCAAGAATCCTTATTTGCTATTAATGGTTCTTTTAGATAAAAATACATACAATATGTTAATTTAAAACTTTCGGAATCCATATACATACAACATCCCGCATATTAGCTTATATTGGTATTCAGGTTCACAGGAAATTATGAGGACAATCTCAGATCAGCCATACTTAGTTAGTCAAGAACATTCGAGACCAAAACCCAATCTTGCACATGCATATATTTCCCCCCTCCCTTGCCAATATCACTGGTATAAACCGAAACATCTGTGTTTTAAATAAAGACGCAGATTTCAATTAGACAATACAATTATTTGCGAGAGGAACAATAAACTATGAATAGAGATTGTTTAGATTGTTGTAGGAAACACGATGAAAAGCGTAGATTCTAACTGTCGGATGCAAACTCGATATTGTCCTCGGATTTGATGGTGGGACCAATGTTGATAATGTTGTTAACATAGTTGGTGCACATTGTAAATGTGAAAGAGGTTTGAAATATTATATTGCACTTTGTTAACTTATTAATACAATTTCTTTACTGTTTTGGAAGTGTTATTTGAGCAATTTTGGGTAAGAATATTTTTTATTATTTTTATTTGGTTATTTTTTTTCTTTGGAAAAGAAAAGACACACAAATAATTTGAGAGATCTTACATTAATAAGCCATGTATCATATTTAGCATGATAACATATGAAGAAACCGGCGGCAAAAATGCCAGAGGAAAAAACGGAAGAGATCCTCAAGTAGGCGCATATCCTCAAGTAGGTAGGTATTTCTAAGTGTATTTAGCCTACGCAAGTGACTATAGAAAACAATAAATTTTAACAATAAATATAAACTAAAATTGCTTCTTCATTTAAACTTTCAGCCTTACAATAGTGCGCCACTTGTTCCGGCCGTGCAGGTAAACTTTAGCCGAGCCTGCGACGTATAAACCAGTACAATCTGCGATTCAAATGATCTCATCACCAACAAAACGGCTACAAACTCTAACTTAGCAAGGTTCGCCACACCTGCTTCTTTCCCACAAACAGTACCCAGAAGTCACAAGACCCGCCTCAAGTTCCCTCTCTACTTCATAATTAATTCTTTATTCGAAACAACTGAAAGTTGGACGCAGCGTAAGCACTTTAATAGACCAAATTGTTGAGAAGACACACCCATTTTTAATTAGTTCAAAACTGCGCTTTAATACTTAATGAAGCCGGCGCCGAGTTGGTTGAAAAATCATTCGGAATAAGTTTGAGCTGCTTATTTCAACTCACGGCATTTATGACTCATTTATAATTGAAGCCCTAGTTATAAGTCTTTAGCGTTTTGGATATTCGGTGTGTGTCGGGAGTTTTGTCCAGTTTCGAGTAGATTTGTGCGGAGGCCTTTGAAGGCTGGATTAGTCGATTACAACCCAATAGGAATGTTTACAAGAGGAATTTCGGAATGTTCTGGACGGTCGGTAATGTTTGTTCTTGCATTGTTTCGTTCGGCTCGGCTCGGCTTAGGTCGCAGCCGGCCTGACAGATTACTTGTTTGTCGTTGCCCGTTTTGTATTGGCGATTGTTAGTGCACGTTCAATTTTGTATTTTCGAATTGTTATTGGGGTATGGTATATAAAATATGCATAGAATGACATCACAGTACGTATGTTTGATAAAAATTTAAGGTAGCGATGTATACCTAAATATTGTACATAACTACTTATTAAATTAAAATCACATTTCAGTTTCCATTTAATCGTCCACGATTCACTATTTCATTGTTTATTAAGTTATTGTAAAAAACATTACTTATTTACAACAAAAATGTAACGGTTAATTTATATCCAGCGCTTAATTAAAACCATAGCATCCATGCTACCCTAGTACTTTGACACGTCAAACAGCCCTATTTCTATACTCCTGCGCCCGCTATACCTCCAGCGACAATACCAGGGCCACATAACCATAACGGAGCATTACGTCAGCATATTAATCAGCAAATTCAATGCACCTAATTGAGGATACCGCTGACAGAGTAACTACTGATATTAGGTATTATAATCGCCGTGTGGTGAGCAAATAGGAGCTTTTGTGCTATTTGTTTTGGGTTTTATGTAAGTTAGGAATAGGGTAACATTTTGAGTGCCTGTACTTGTCTGAAGGTATGAACGATTAAATTGCTTGTCTTCTTGAAGTTTAGAAAAAAATTGGGACGTGTATATGTATATTTATGTTAATATGCAAGAGCTTATATCAGAAGCATTCCGTTTTTATTTCAGATGACTTAAACCTATTAGGATTTCTTTAGTTTGGCCACTAGGCCGTACTCCGGTGACCCGCGTGCTGTAATTTAGTGTAACTGAAGGCACAGTATAAAAAAGCCGCGACTAAACAGTCAATAGCAGAGACAGTATGACGACAAAGCGCGCGGTACAATGACGGGCGAACAATGAGTGCGGGTGCACCGCGCAAACACGGCTCTGGGGCCTGCTACCGTTGTGATACTGTGGCATTTGCGGAAATTAATTATATGATAGAAGAAAAGGGTTAGGGTAGAAGTTTGGGATTTGTAGGAGGGATTCTGGCAATCATATGGTTGGTTTCATAATGATTCCATTTTTTTTATTAGAAATACTAGGAATCTGGTAAGGAATACTTTAATATCAAAATCTATGTTAATATTAAAATGAAATGTAAACCCTGAAAAAAATCAACTCAGTGGTAAGCTAACATAGCTATCGACAAATGTCTATGACTACTTTGATTTCTTGATAAGTTTTTCAACGCAAACGAAGCTGCCGCTTGATATAGTTATCTTTATAGAAAAATAAAACAATTTTTCATCTAACTAAACATCACCTGCTTTAAACAAATGAATGCAAAACAAATAGTTTCGCTTAAAAAGCGCAGCGGGGCGCCTCGCTCTTCGTGTCTCGCAAAAATGAGGGTATTTAGCAAAACAGGTAAACAATACGAAGTGGGAACCAGCCGTACGCCCAGCTCTGTCACTGTCAGACCTAATTAGTGCTGCCATTGAGATTGTCTGATTAATATGCGCATTGTTTCCTTCCATACCCTACTGGAGTTGTGTACTAGCGTTTCCAACTAACTGATTGGTTTTTTGCCAAAGAGCTGAGATTTGGTGGGTGGTTTTTGCTGAGTCTCATTGGCTGTGAGTACACTGTTATTTGATAACTCAATCGAGTAATACCATAATTTTTGAAACTTAAACAAAAAGCAGTAAACCGGGGCATAAAAATCGTATTGCCTCAATTTCACATAGTGTTTGAATACGGCAACCCAAAAGTATCATAACGACTCCAGATACCCAAAAACAATTGCGTCAGCGAATTATTAACACATTAGCATGTATCAACCATTATAATCGACCTACAAAACATTAGGGAACAGTTACTACTGTAGCAATACCACCATCTGGGTCGTCATCGCGGAACTTTCGAGAAATACGTTCGACAAAATTACCACTTTTTGTTGATAAACGTTCCCTTTCGCCCACAGGCTGGTGTTTATTAGGCCATTAATTTGACATAACTACGTATTAATGAGTAATCTGTTACAATTACAATATTGTAACGCTCCGCACGTGCGTACACGACAACGTTATTTAACGTGGATACGTAAATCAGGTGTTGCGAAGCGAAAACTTGTAACGATACCTAATTTAGGTGCTAAATCTTATTATCTGGCGAAATAAAAAAACAATTTGACTGTAAAAGCACGTCTGAAATTTGAGAGTAAATTTTGGTTTTGTTTCAGACAATGATGGAATATAATTTCTGATTCTTAAGACGTACTTTAGCGGACTAATTATTTCAACACGAAGTTTTCGTCTATCGACATTGAGTTGCTAATAAGGTTTTTTGAGTATTTAAAGAAAGTTGAAATAACGATTTTAAGCTGTACTTTTGGCAAAAGTTCTGTGAGATGGTTGGATAATCTCATTAACTGAAAGATTTATTTTATTATATTTTAACACTAGTTTTAAATATGATACTACTTTCCAACCATAATACACCTGTTACTTCATGTAAAGTAAGTAAAAAATTGACTTTAAAAAAAATCAAATTCTGAGAAATAAAAAAATGGGATTGTTGTCAAATTGTTTGTCATAATGAGGGATTAGTTATCAGTAAGGATGTCCAGTAAAGTAAAACACGAGACAGTCAATACTGACCGCGGTGGTAAGCCGATTACCTCCCCCCCCGCCTCCCACTATCGGTCAACATGTCAATTTGTTACCTCCTAAACCTCCAACCAAAAGTCACCTATTCATGAATTCAGGCTTTCAATTTTTTATTCAAAACCATTCCATAGATAATCCCTAGCTTTTTTGACGCAAACGTCAATTGAAAAAAGTAATCCTCAGGGTGATGTTATAAACACCATTTTCGAGCAATTTCGAAATTGCAGCACGAAACGTAGAAATTCGGAGTGAAAAATAAAATTACGCCTCTGTACGAACAAAAATTAGTTTTTGCCACAAAAAGGTTGGTTCTAACGCCCGTGCGAATATGTTTTGACCTAATAACTCACTTTTATTGTATCTTGCTCGCACTTGGCTATATTTATTGCACACCTACGAATTGTAGTACACACCTAAGTATAAAATATAATGGCGGAGCGTATTTCACCTAATAAATGAGTCTTTAAAAGTTCCCAAGTGTTTGTTTTAAGAACCAAAGATCAATATAGAAGACGTGACGAGAAAACTATTGGGTTCAATTTCACAAAGAAATAGCCGATGAAAACTAGCTCTAATGGAGGTAACTTTGAGGAGTGTTAGAGGAACAGAATCGAGAGTTTATTTAAATTATTGACGGACTTTTAAGTTTGTAAAAATGTTTGTGTACGTTGCGTTCTTTAAAATACTTCAATTTTTATGCATTACTTATTTCTTGTCTTTTAATTTTATTTTCACTTGTTACTCTTATGGGTAAGCATGAAACTAAACATAAAATTTTAAGTTTATTGAGTTAATGTTTTCAAAGACGTGTGCCTGGCTTTAATAAAATCAACTGATTGCAAATAAAACTTAAAATTTCAATAAACTTTAGATCAGACAACCTAATCTCTTGTTTTACAGGTTTTAAACCCGAGTTGTAATCATTCTACCTGTTGAGTAAACCAATCATAAAGAAAGCGGTTTATACGACGCCATCTTGTGTTGCGTTTTACGCGCCATAACATGGCGGCAAAATGGCGGGAAACGGCGGTTGTAATTAAAGCGAATACAAGACGCCAATTGAAGCTACATTGTATTAAACTGAGGCAATTGTGCACGAGTTCAAACATTTTATGTGACTAACAGGTATATAGATACACTAGTTTATGGCAGTCTTAACTTCTATATTAAAACAAATAGGTACGCGCAAAACCTAGGTTTACATACATGGAACAATAACCTATAACTAACAGTTCAATACAAAGCCCGTGCTAACATAAGTCTATCTGTAATGGTCTTTTCATAGACGTAGTAAGTGTCATGCACCATTAAATCAAGGAAATCTATTAAGACTATTTGTATGACATATGGCCAATATTGTACGGCCATTTATCAAAAGGCCTATATCTACTAATAAAGCCGGTCTAATGTAGGTGTGTCTGTTGTTGTACACGTCGTGTGTAATTAATCTTCAGTTTGTAACAAAATTTAATTTTGAAGGTAATAAGATTGCCTTGGAAATTAGCTGGTTTAATTGAAATGTTTTACGTTGTTTCATGACGATGTTTAGAACAACGTCGCATTTTATCACTTCATATTGGAGACCCTTGTTGGGCGCCACATTTTGATGTTAAACATTACAGTGTCGGTAAATAGGTTAGGCAAGCTTACAGAACTAAGCACTATCCGTGCCGTATTCTAACAATAACAAACACACAGCTAGCTGCAGACGACTTGTCTACATTGTCGTGAATTAGGCGCATTAGGAGCCTGGCCCCCTAATACAGTGTGACAATGCGTTTATCCCTGATTATGCACTGGAACACAATTAACCGACCAACCCAAAATTATCCTTAACAAAACGGTTTAAGGTTCGTTTCGGACTGCCGTTGGGTTGGTGTTTGAACCATTTAGTTGATGCCAGTCATAAGTATTTGTAGCAAGAGATAACAGCACACGAGCCGGTAGTGGGGACCTGTTGATGATAAGCGCCGTCGTCGATAAGGGCTTCAGCTGATGGACTGGCCGGGACAGAATTTCGGCGAATGCATATTTCATGAGTTGATTAAATAGCTCGCGCTTTGAATTAGAGCTCCTGGACAAATATGCACGCCTGGTAGTAAAAGTGAGAGACTAAAAACGCCGTAGAAATCTGGTTTAGGTTTTTTTTTGTCTTTGAGTTAAACTCGGATGTTAATACGTACCTGCTATCTTGACAACAAACTTGAGTATAAGTCTCTCGTACATATTTGATTACGTAGATGCACCATTTATATTGTGAGCCGTTTATAAACAGGGACTATAATTTCTACATGCACTGACTGTGGTAATTGTATTTTAATAGTGTTAATAAATATTGGTTCGCGCAATTGAAAATCACGATATTAAATTAAAGAAACAACAACGGCATCACTAGATTAATTCAGCTTTTAAAATCAGCATAAAATTTAAATACCTAACCATTTGAATAGAACTTTAAATTCAATTGATTCAAAGTCTCGAAAAGTCATTTGAATTCAGTTGCAAATATTGGTATTCGTCGAATTTTCGAATGTATTTTAAATCTTAGCCGTTAATCATGATAACGGATGCTCGTGCCGTATTCACAAAGGTTATGTGAATTTAATGTTAGCTGAAGTTAGTCAAATTCGCTCTTGGGGACGTTATAGATAATAAAATGAGAGTTGATGTGGATTTGCCCTAAAGGTCGAATGGCAGAGATGGGATAAGTGGTGGCCAGTGGGCAAGCCATGAATATACGGTGGTGTTGGCTGGAGCGATAAAAATGATATACGCCTGGCTCCATGAGACAGATAGTTATATTTATATTGGAGAGAAACATGTTAATTAGGAGAAGAATACATAAAAGGATCTGGTAGCTTACTTATTATGGAGAAGGATATTTGAAAATAAGTTTTATTTAACTATCAATATAGTTCAAAATAATTCAAGAACACTTTTCATACACGTTCATATTGAGTATACTTGTGCCCGTTGGCTATATTCGAGTGCTACTTTTATCCGTTTCGGAGGAACGAATGTCGATCAATAATTTATGGCAGAGCCACTAACCTGCATTTCCATTCATAGCAAAATGTGAGATTTTTAAGTTATGTTTATGTCGTATAAAATCCGATACGATTCATTCTAAAATTTTAATAAAAATGGCAAAATATAACAATGAAATTATAATATACTATTTATTGAGTTTACCACAATAAATTCTTAAGTTCACTAAACATAAAAAAGTTCTAACAATACATTATCATTTTATCAATACCTGAGAAAAACCTGCTACTTTTAAAAGGGCTGCCGCCACATTAGAACAGCGTGTGACGACACTCAGAGACACCACTTTATTGCCGAATATGATTGACCCCAATTTGCTGGAAACGCACAAAATGTAACTTAAAAATGTAACTATCGCTCATAACGTGGTTCTTTAAGAAAGATACTTTAATAAACTAAAAATATGTCATTTATTGATACAATCAAGTTTTGAAACTTCTTGCCGAATAAAGATATATTTTACGATGAGTTTGACTCGGATTTAGGAAATGCAAAGACATTGTAAGTTTACCTGCAAGCACAGCTTCAATTGCCCACTCTTATTATGGTTCCCTCGTATTAGCACTCTAGTAATATGTGCTCTATATATACCTTTAACATCAAAGCGACAACTAATCCCAAATCAAACGAGCCAACTAAAGCACTAAACCATAACACCTCCACTAAACCGAGTCTAGTTCTCACATTACCTCAATTTGTTCTACAATACACTATTGAAATATAAAATGGCGCACAAAGAGGTCGTACATTTTGCTTATCGTTTGGCCCCGGCGTTATTTGCAACCAAACAATTGACTTGAATGCTCCCATCTTGAAGATTTCGCTAGATAAAACCAGCCTTCGAATATTATCATATTTTAAACGTGTCAATTGCAAAATTTAATAGAATTTTGTAGGGGTTTTGAAGTAGAGAGACAAAATTTACAAAATAGACAATATAACAAGTATACAAATTTTAAAAGACTAAATGGAATTGGTTTTCCTATTTAAATGCTTTTTTTTATAATGTATAATGTATATCAAATTTGGGTATGTACTATTCTAGATTCATCAATTTAATTCCAAGCCTGAGTTAAAATAGACGGAAAATAAGGTCAGGCTAAAAACAGTTTTACATTTCTCCCTAGACCAAGCCGGCAAATTCACTGAATCCTAAAATACCTTTTCCGCTCGCAAAATAAGATTATAGTTTATTGAATTTACTATCCACATAACACATAATAAATTGAAATCGATCGAGACTGCCACTTATTCTGGAGGTGCGTCGGAAATGGCCTCTCCCATGAAAATATGACAAAGGGAAAAAGGAATTCTGCCCCATAGGCCTTTTGTACAGTCGTTAATGATACCGCTGATGGCACCCAACGACTACCGGGGGTCTGCGCTTGTATTTATTTTACGATTATTTTATCCGTTTACGTCTCACAAAGTAGGCGATAATGAAAAAAAAACCCGATCTCCAAATGAAAAAAGGGATAAAACGTTTTCTCTAAACGCGGAAAGGGCGCTATCGAATATTTGTTATTGTCAAAACGTCTGATAAACCGCCGTATTTGGATTACGGCCGCTTTTTCTACGTTTTTGGCGCAGACTGCGCGTTCGGTCTGCCTATAAATTTATGACAGAACAATTTTTCCACCTCGCACATACCATGTAAATACTCGCCTACACAAATCCTAAACGTAAGCTTGTAGCACTTCCCTGGGTCCCGGTATCAGTTCGGTCCATAAACTACCCTCGCCCCCCCCCCCCACCCCGCCGCGCCCCGCCCCTCTTCCGCCCGCTTTCCGCTCTCGAGCTACCGTACCCTCGCCAACGATTGCGCGTCACCAATTCTATAGAACTCGAACCAAAGCGAATGTAAAAAAACGTTGTCGCCCGCTCGTAAGCTGTGCCATTTTTTAAAATGCGTGCTTCGGACGTAGCAGTTCAATGTTACATCGACGCTTCGAAGTAACTTTTATTTTTCTTGGTGGAAGTTTATTTAGTTCAGCATGTGATAGGAAACGGTAGGTGTGACGAAGTTTCCATTCCGTTCTATTAAATTGGATCAAACAATCGTTTTAGCTCTGCAGGAAGTGCACAAGTTAGTTTCAATGGAAAATAAAATTCTGCGAAAAAGTTACAATGTGGCACAAAATGTTTTATGTATGATGTTCTTTCCATATAACTACTAGCAAACCTGTAGGTACTTTTTCTATTAATCACAGTAAGTCATCATGGCTTCCATTACAAAAAAACCTTGCAATTGACAAAATAAAATATATTTTTTTCTATTCTAAGCTAAAACCACACGCGCCATACAATCCTTATTACCCCGTGAAGAGCCCAGCAACCCAGCTATAGCTGTTTGTATTTACGCGTGCTAATTGTGTCTAGGCGGTCTGTAGGACCCGCCGGGTCGCGACTCTCATCTCAAGAGTTGCCGAGTGTCGCAATTAAAACTTACGAATGTCAAGCACCGCGACCGAGCTTCATTGTTGTTTTTTGAGCTATAAAATTTATGTTAAACCAGTATATGAATTTTAATTATGTAACAGCGAAATTAGAGCGGATTTTAATTTGAGATTTTTGCGAGTTTGTAAGGGGCAAGTTCGGTTTGTTTACTTCCGGCTTAGTGTAAATAAAAGTTTTTCTATTGTTCTTGAAGTTTGTACTTTATTAAACGAGAGGTATCAGTATTACTGTCAGTAAACGACTTTGTTCTCGCATTGTATTTATATTAAGAAAAATGACACTCAAGACTTATGTTGCAGAAATTATAGTTGCAACATAACTCTACTTTACCCCAGTGACCGCAATCCATTCAAAATAAAGATAAAAATTCCAGTTTATTATAACTCGACATTTTTACTATAGCATTATAATTTTACCTAAATATACAACATTAAACTAATATTAACCTGCGCCCTGTTGGATAGGCCCGAAACCGCAAATCGGATTTTAGTTCTAACATAATAAAATTTAGCTGACCTTTCGCTCTAACTTCTCAAAAGTACTTAGATATAAGCCTTCGAAATTGCGGTAAGGTTGAGTTGAACCAGGTCTAATTCAGTCTAATATAATGACTTAAAGAATAACTTAGGCAAAATGGGTCACGTAATACGCTGTCCAATTACCTATGACATTTGAAACAGTTTTCTAAAAACAAATATTCGACGGTTATTCGGTAAGTAAAATGTTGAGACTTTTTGAACGAAAACCACAGAAAAATGGCTCATTTTATTAGTATTTAAAGGTACAATTTGGGGCGTCTCCATTTCATTGTAGATTGTATCGTTAACAACCACTTTTTGCTGTGTGTCGTTGATTAATTTCTTTGTACGATCCGCTATGATTGTCTGGGATTCGCAGATACGAATTAAGGTTGCTACTCCGGGTATTTGGGACCCAACGGCATGATTAATGGTTAAAAATTTAATTACGACTAAGAATACCGAGATAAATCAAATGAACCTTTATGTTGGAATGAATACCAACTTTAAAATACCAAAGATTGTTACATTTTCAAAGTTTACTCATGTCAAATAGTAATTTCACGAGTAAGTATAAGAAAGGTCATACAAATGCTATACGAATTATGGGCCATTTGGGCATATGCCATTATACCTTTAAAACCTAACAAAAGGGCAAGGGAGAACTGCAATTTGGACACAACAACGCCATTTCTAACCCTTAATGATAAGGCTTTAAAAATATAGGAAACGTTTTAGTATCGGGCAATAATCGTTCTCCCGTTTCGGAGGGTTTAGATTATGTCGATATTAAATAAAAATGCAACAGCTGCTTTACATTTTATAATCTTGTATGGAAAGTGACCTATTTTTATCGTGTTTTTACACAGCACGTTAAAAAAAGTATGTTTTCTTGATCGTGAACCTGTCACCTGTCAAAAGTGTCATAATTGAACCGGTGCTTCCATTCCACCGATCCTAAACCTTTATTTACAACATAATACAATATCGTTCGTTATAACTCAGTACGTCCTAAATTCCCTCTCAGCCCCATATAATACTGTACTAAAAGGAAAATCGGAAACTTGCACTGTTATTGGTGGCACAACTTAATACTTGGTACGGGGGAAGTTCGTGTAACGTAACTAACATTTGGTACGGTCGCTCACTTGACTTTACAAGCAAATTGAAATATTTCAATACGTACCGTGGGAGTTACTTAACGTTGCAACGGGTTGTGGATGCGTTGATTGGACGTTTTTAAGTAGGGTTTATTTTGTGTTTAAAGGAAATAAATTTCAAACGGGCTTTATCAATAGGAAGACTGATTATTCTCTGTTTTTAAGGGTTCTGTAAGCAAGGCGTTAAAACGGGACTCTATTACTCCGTCCGTATGCCTATCTGTCTGTAATCAGGCTGTATCTCATGAACCGTGATTGCCAAACAGTTGAAATTTTCGCAGATGAAGTATTTCTGCTGCCGCTTTAACAACAAATTAAAAAAAAAAAAAACTTTTTTTATAAAAAATAGTGCTAAACTTTGACAATTGGCAGTTTTTTTTATATCACACATACTGTGCTTACATATAGCTGCTGCATTATTAAATTATATGCCATTGTTAGTTGAAGGACATGTTATTTCCTAGCGAACATTAAAACTAACTCATGACCTTCTCTGCATTATTATGAAAATCACACGTACACCGCATCCAATATATGTGCATAACTTGTAATCGTACATACCTCACGCGCAATGTATGCGTAACTGGTAGCAAATTTAGATTAGTTGAAAGCACTTCTGCTGCAACTGGTCATTTGCGGTCCAAAGCACGATGAGTGAGCGAGATAGTTGTATCTAAGTGCGTAACGCTGTTTCATTTTTTGAAAGGCTACAGAGTTGCTGTTGGACGGGTATGATATTAGATAGTTATAGTGGGAACTCGCACAAATGCAGTTAACAATGCAAATTTATTCTAGTTACCGGATTAACGGTTCATCATCGAAGCACTTGTGGTAATTATGTGAATAGGGTCGCTATTATTTGGTACACGCGAGCCAATTTAATAGATTCAAGTTAGGCTTTCCAGGAAACGTGGCGAATGCTTCAAATTATTTATTGAAGACATGCTGAGGGCAAACTAAACAACTGTGATTTGGTACGTGATTTTCCTTCGAAATGTAATGGCTTGACGTAGGTTTGTGAGTTCAAGTTGTTTTCGTGTTTGCATTAATAATTAAATGTTAATTCTTGATAGGATATCAAGTTTTAGTCTAAACTAAGACCCAAAATCGTATTATAATTATAAAACAAACTAAGACAGGCCAACGAAATTCCTTTCTCAGTGACAGTTCTGCCTTCACTTAAATCTAAATTACAAAATGAAACTATCGAGGTAAAGAAATAGACAAGACGGTGGTACAAACGCTTCAGAACTTTGCATAAAAACTACCACCTATATGTATTTACACTACCACCTATTATATCTATTTAACATATTTGAACATGACGAGAAAAATATATATTTTGAAGATAAAGTTGGTATAAACAAATAACTAAAGCTTTACCTATTTCCTGCACATTTAGACACTCAAAAACCAGCAACCTTGTATCACATAAAACGTCCATCTGAGCCTACACGTAAGTAGTAGTGATCCGTTACTCCCACGAAGTAATTATTTCAGCACTGAAATATCCTGAAGCGTTAAACGTTATATCTTTCGGAAGCACCCTATTTAGTGAATACCGTCATTTATCCATCGACCAGCGTTTACAAGATGGAGTTGAGAGGCTGGTTAAGTAGGCAGGCTTTTTTTAAGGTTGCAAACAAGTGTATATTTTTTCTTTAAGCTTAGAATCTTTTCAAACCTTCTGGTCCGATGTAACTTTTTTCCTATTTGTTGGGAAAGACAAATAGATACTAATTATCCAGCCTAGACAACTGGTATTAATTTCATAACATGAAAATGTTATTGACTTAAGTAACAGATTTAGAAAAAAAAGGTTAGGTTACTTGAATTGCTTATGTACAACACCTTAGTGTAATTTCGCACTTAGGTAGTTTATTATTTTTAGTTAGAACAAAAGATACCAGAATAGAATAGTTATTAGAGCACATTTCAGACCCTAACAAGCAATCGTAACTAATAAATATCAAGATATTTTTACTAATAATAAGCTTCCCAAAATAAAATATTCAATAACCTTCATATTTTAAGTCAGCCTACATCTCTACTTATTTATATTTATCCCTACATATCCTGCAGTGCTTCACCCTATTACATTACACAAGCTTAATCCAAATCACTCAAAGTAAATAACTTCCAAAGAGGCAACATCCAACTACGGATAAAACTTATACATCTCAAAAGGCATCTCTATATAAAACTTGCAATGATTTGAGTGGCTATATATTATATGTTACATGGACCATTATACTGAAGAACTCTTTACTTCTTAGTAGTCGATACTCGCCGGCGTTATTGCAAAACTTTTTGAGCATTCCACTTTTATTACGCCAATTTTGTGCGTCTAAGCCTATCCTGTAGGGTTGCGAACTTTATTATTTGGGTATCTATAATATTGGGGAATGTGCAGTTGCTTATTTTTAATTTGGGAATACTTTGGGGGCGTCTTGTTTATGGATTATTGCGCGTGAAATTGTATTAACTTGAATTCGAGACGAGATTGGCTTTTGTTTTAACAAAACAATTGACTAGCTTTAAGCTTTAGTTGCTCAGTAAGTTTACAGCTTTAGATACATGAACTAGTAGATACTAAGCCCTAAAAACAACTGGGGAAGATCGATCCGAACCTTTTTAGTCTACTAGATCATGATTGTGGAGTCCGAAGAATAGGTGAACGAAATGCGAAATAAAATTACCATCGCGTCTACATGTGTCCCTGGTACATTGTAACCGGAGAGAAACGACACTATCCCCAGTGCTTGTAGGTCGAGGATTGTCCCTCCCGGGTACCGAACCCCGAATCTTGCATATTAGATTAGGGATGTCGGCTGCTATTCAACTAGTACCTACTCGCACTGGCACTCGAACCCAGGTCGTTATGTTTGTGGCGGAACGAAATGCGGAGTGGCCAGTTCCATTTTGTGTTGGAGGTTGATATGAAATTCTATATTGACGTCATGTAGTTATTAAAGGTTTACAACTACTACTTACTTTCTAATACAGAAACTACTACCAGTTGTAGTCCCACGATAATGGAGTGCTTATAAGTACGTGATTATCATTGTTTTGGTCACTTAAGTGTACGATAGTTACAGGAAGTATTTAAGCCAATCTCAAGCTATTCCACTTAAAGCCCAGTTATATTAAGACGGCAGTCCGGCTGTCGTCAGGTTTGTGACGTTTCCTACATCGGTACCTACTACCTACCCCTTGACAGTGACGTAGGTTTATGAATTCACCCCTTGATGATGATAAACGACTTATAAAATTAAAACCCAACCACAACAACTAGCTACTCAAATGAATGAGGCCATTGTTGATATTCATTTAGTTGACAAATCACCGTTGTGCGATACCCATTGTCTGTAATATCAAATGGAATACAATGCAAGTTTCTTGGAAATCGGTTTCTAAGGCTCGTGACATGTCCATTCTCTTCACAAAAATAGAATGCCGCGGTATCGATTCCGTGAACCGAGGAATATCTAATTATTTCATGAACTACTTCGATCAGTTTAAGACAAACTTTTATATCCATCGGTTCTGTTATTACTTTACTTGTCCATACCAATTGGAGACTTGAAAAGAGACTAACTCAAACAAAACACTGCAGTGGAACCTGCAATTTTCTTTTAAAAATATTAAGTTAACTTTGCTTTTAAATACAATATCGCGTTATTGGCAGCAATTCGTGAGGACCCGAAAGTAGCGGAGGTAGATAGATATTCCCTGCGAACGATCCCTGACACCGTTCCAATAAGTTTGACATCCGCGCTATCTCTTCCCCTCCCGTCGCCCCTGCCGCCCGCCCCTCGCCCGGCTTCACCCCCCCGCACCCCCGCGACACCCGCCCTCACAAATTTTCGACCAAAGCGGACTGTACTTTGTTTTCTTTGTGTCATTTCCTTATCGCCGTGCCAAAATACATTTCATGACTATTACGTCAGCCGAAACATACTTCAGGTGCAAAATATAGTGCGACCGCGCAGTCTTGATTGTTTTACTCAGATAAAAAGCGTATTACAAAAACGCGCACTCGGCTCGTTTGTTGAACAAAGAATGCTGAAATATACATTAACGGACAACAATACAGAATGCAATTATTTTTTAAAATGTCTCTTTGAAAATATCGCGCGACTGCTTCTCGCAGGTAACCGCAGAATTAACAGAAATATTTTATGTAGCGCTATTTGCGTTTACCGCATCGGTGTTTTAAAATAGCCGGTAATGTTACTTGTGAAAATTTAATTTCTCTAACCGTGAGCCGTATAAATTGTGGAATCCGCACCAATTAATGCTATGTTTTTTGTAAAATTCGCCGAAATGCGAGAGAAAAAATTTACCGCTATCAAAGTAAAATAGGTAGGTTTGTTATGTGGTGTATAGTAGTACTTATTATAACATAATCCAGGCATGCTTTGAATGAAAAACACATTAAATCCTTTTTCGTAATTAACGCTAGGTTTCCTGTATTTCACCGTCAATTAAAATTAATGAGATTACAGCTTCCCTCAAAAATGGGAACGTGGCAAAACAATTCAAAGTTCATTACACATTAAATTCATCCAATAATCCGGTTTAATTCACTTTGTTTGTGTACTTATTAATAGTACTTAGTAGTAAATCCATTTTTTATATAATTTTAAATTTGTTTTTAAACATGGAACCTTTTTTAATAATACATGGTGATTTATGAAATGTTTTCGACCAGATGCGTTGATGCTCTTAACAATTGCGATTTTTCATAGTAAAAGTTTAGAAAAATGATTGTTTTTCATAGGGTTTCCTCGATAGTTTAATCGAATGATTTTTTTTGTAAAGAAAATATTTTCAAACTTGATATTCTTGCAATAAACAAGTGTAAGTTGTACCTTTAAAAAAAACATTAATTAAAACTTTTACCAAAAATATCGTTTTCACTTTTTAAACAATATTTGCTTTGCTTTAAACTTTTTGTCTAGACTTGAGTTATTTAACAGTTAATAAAAACAAACGTATTAAAGTTTTTTTAGTGCAGAAGGTATAAGCTGAGCTTTGCATTAGTGTGCGTGTATACAGACAGTGTTAGTGTGACGTCAGGCCTCCAGCGCTTTGCTTGGTTCAAACCAGTTTACCGGATTCTGCTTTTTGGCTACCTCTGTGTGACCATCCTTCCCGCGCACCCTCCGCGCTTCACCCCTTGTACTGGTAGCAGCGTAAAGTATTTAATTCTTCATATTTATATATTTTTTTCGATTTTTTCCTACCATTGCTGCCAACACAATAATCTAAGTATATATAACTCTCAGATTATTCAGATTATTTTATTTGTTTCACAGGCGAGGTTGAACTTTAATAGGTACTTTATTTGCAACTTAAAAAAACGACAGAGGTACTCAAGGCGTGATTTGTGTATTTTTTATATTTTTAATTATTATTTTTATGAAGGACCACCATATCTTTTACAGGGTAGTTTCGATCCTGAAAATTATTTACTAATATAATTTTGATTATTTTTATTTTATGTCAAGATAAATTGTTTTTTTTTTGTTTGACTCTAGTTTTAGTGATCACGCACACTAATGCAAAGCTCAGCTAACGCCTCGCGAACTATACTTAGGATTGTTCTAAAATGTATCGCAACCCATAATAATATGAGGTGTTGGAACTTGCGACCCGAAAAGAATATTATTGAGTCCACCGCGTAGCATACGGAAATCAAAGCATATACTTTAGGATAATTGTTGTTTTATGTAATTTTATTCAAAGAGTTAAATTAAAATGAGTTATTTTTTGTAGGGCACCAATATCACCCATTTGCGCTTGTACTGCAAGCTTATCAAACTTGAAAATATATTTTGCCAAAAAAGTCTAATATAGCGAAAAACCATATCAAAATTCGTTTCGTTGTCTAGAAGTAAACAGACAAACACACAAACAGACACGAAAAGCAACTTCTCTGTACACCGTGTATTGGTTAGGTTACTTCTTTATAACCCAGCACGTTTTCATCATATCTAAAAGCAAGTATCAAGTCCACTAGTACATCTTGTCACCACGTGCATATGCTCGCGACAGAGTCCCGTGCAGCGTAACAACATCTATTTGATTCTTATCTCACACCCCCACCCCTTACCACCCCCGCTACCCAAATATAAACAAGCAAAACTTTGTGAAGAACACTATAAATGGCTAACCACGACTTTTATGGTATAGTCGGCGATATAATAGAAAAATAGGGAAACCAGAGATATAGATGTATGAAGCTTGGGTTTTGACTGACTAAAGTATTTTTGCTCCGTGAAGTTTTCTTTTTCAAAATCTTAATATAGCAATAATATTATTACGCTTAAAATCAATATTGTGTAGCCACGCATTAACGTTTAACACATTGCTTGCTATTTTATGATTTACTATGAAACTCTTATTCTTTGGCTTATCAAAAACATATTTTGTAACCAGTTGACCCAACTGAGGTTTTTGTGTCCCATTTAATTAAAAAATACCTTCCAAGATGAAGAAATTAAAAATCTTACGTTGCAAAATAACGTTTACTACTAATTTCATCTTTCTAGAACCCGGATTAAAATCATTCAGAACACATGACTCTGTAAGTAGGTAAATATTAATTTAAATTTATAAAAATAACTAAAGCTTAAGCGATATCATTTCCAGAAGCTCTCAAACTGGCCGGATCGAAATAACCGCGGAAAAAACCGAAATGTAACAAACTTGAAATTAAGTTTGAAATTGCTATCGTAAAACTACCGAGATGTTGGAAACTGTATCAATGACTCGGACAATATGGCTAATTAGACGGTTTAAAAATATATAAGATTTATTCAGTTGTTTTACTTTTAACTAAAGCTAAATTAAATTCAAACTTATGTACAGTTTACACAAAAAGGAATCATACACACAATCACTAAACTTCCTGTACAAAAAAAAATCATTTTAATTAGATACTGTAATCCTAGAATGCCTTTTTATTTAAACTAAAGCGGGTTCCACGTGTTAACTGTAATATTATATTTCTATATTTTCCTTTCGCGTCGGTGGTAAGCAGTAAAAGAAATCGCATCTAAATTCATCGAATACAAACCGAAGTATGAAACCAACAAGTTTGCTTCAATTAAATCGCGCTTTCTACAAGATTGCCTTCAAAAGAAGTTTATTTATTATTTTAAAAGTCTTCAGGAGTTTGGAAAATGAGTATTGAGTGGAGAGAAATATAGTTTCATTTCATAGACGGTTCCATGCGGTTTAAAACTAAGTTTTAATGATATTTTTTAGTTTAAGATGATAGATAAATGTACTATGTCAAACTCATCTTTGCGTGCCAATTTAAATTATTTACTCATACGATCACACCAAACTCTTTTATCATTCACTCTATTATAATTCACACGTGAAAAATTTCTCACCGAAGTCTAGCAACTACGTAAATATACCTTCTAGCTACCATCTTGTTTGGAATTTCACTTATTCCTTCAACGTGAAAAATCCCAAGTCACGGTCTTTCCAAAAGTATTTTCTCCCAATCTGTGAGTAGGTGACATTGTTTTTTCAATGACTCCGAACCTACAAGTAACTTTCCTTTTGTCCGGCAAAGGTAATTCGAAGTAGGCGATTCTTTTTGTTACTTTCCCGTAGGTACTCGACAAAGGTCCTTTTCAGAATTTGTACTGTTTACAAAATACCTTGTAACTTTCACAAAAAGGTAAGACATCTGGAGTTTAAGGTAATCTCCGAAGAGGATTTTTCACCCTTTAATCTTATTCGCGCCTTCTCACCTTTGGAAAAGTTTTAATAGTTGCGACAAGATTCAGTTTTGTAAGGGATATCTACCCATATATGTATTGCTTTTTAAAAGGTCTTACTTTGCCGTGTTAAAAAAAGTTAAAAAAGAAGCTTTTTCTGTCATCTGTCACGTGCGGCTAACGTCACGTCGGTCGGCCATCTTGGCTCGCGACCGCCAAAACTCTCAAGACAAGAGCTACCCCCCTCACGCATAAATATGGCGTAATTACTGCTCTCCGCGCCTAATCCGGGGGTGAAACATCGCTTGCATCCAATACAAGTATATTCAAGAGGTGCTCGGGAGGTATTGTTGGGTGGCGAACAAAGAGAAAGCCACTCGACGACCGCGGCAACCTCGCACACCCACTTGCCGGGTATTCTTTGTGCTATCACGTTTTTAGGCCGACACGGATAGATGTATATGCAAAATAGTCAAGACGCGGGTAATTGTTGGGGAATTACAAGTGAAAATACAAAAAAGAGCTTTCAACAGTGTATCGGAAAGTCGAACGCTTTTAATTTGCTCGCTTAGACCATCTCGTTTTTATTGTATCAGTCTGAGTGTTCGTTTTTAAATCGCTTTCCATACAATAACTTTCAACAACATATTTTTCATTATTCGACTTCCAAAAACTCGCCCACACGCCCGAGTTGGCACGTAAGATTCACACCTTTAGTTTTAGTATTTTGTGCGGTACAATGACATAGTTTACACCAACGGCCACTGTAGGTGACAAGCCCCGCGCCTCTTCAGCTTACCTCTGAAATTTACCCCGCAAGAGCCAACTAGAGAGAAATCTCTTGACTTTTAGACTAAGGAATGTCTGCAGGCGTCAACTTAGGATAAGTTAATGTGTGAACATGCAACTTTGTTGGTTCAATTGGACAAAATGTAGTTACAATATTACAATGGGTAGAGGTCACAAATACGAGTTTTTTACATAACATATTTGTGCTATTTTTTAAAGAAAAAAATATAATTTATACCGATTTAAAACAAGCGAGTTGCTTTATTTTAAAACTGGTCTTTGATCAAATTTATATACCACAGTAAGGTAATTTTTTTCTATATATTTACATTACTATTAGAAAATTATACATCTCTTTTTATACGAAACTTTACCCATAACTTGCGTTGACTAGAAAGCGGTTTAAAGATATCATTACTTTTACTCCACATTACTTAAAGTGTATGAAGAGTGAAATAAAATAAAACGGAATGGACTGCAGCTCTTTGGACGTGTCCCTGTAAACTGACACCAATTGTACTTACTTAACTTGCTGAGTCACCATTGTCTTTTAATGCAGACATTCTGAAGTTATCTGGTGTTTCTACTGGAATTAAATAAATATAATATAGAATTTAGTAATTGATGGGAAGAAAATATTGATATGGTACGCCTTTTTCACATAAAGGCTTAAAAAAGTTTTTTACGTTTTTTTACTGTGTAAAATAGCAGTAACTTTTTCCGCACTCAGCATACTCTTTTTTTCTAATTAATCGCAAAAGCTACACACTTGAAGATTTGGCTTTTCAAAAAAAATATTTATTTAACGCCAGATCTTAAATGTAATTGCATTATCCCTGTGCAAGACGTCGACATCAACCAAAGAAAACACTGCAAAAGTGCGCGGTAACCACAAAGAAGAGGCGTTCTAAGAGAGAGGTTACTTCTTTTATTAGTAGAGCTGTCAATCAAATACTTAGTTTTAGTATGACAAATGTACCTTTTTGAATAGCTAATGAATTGGGGAAGTTTTTTATTTAATTTGTACGCAACATTATTTGGCCTTTTTTTTAGAAAATTGCTTTTTATTACCATAAGACTTAACTTTTTTTTAAAGTTGTTCTTGGTTTCTTGACTTTTTCTAAAATAAGGACGATTAATTTTAGCAAATTTGAATCTAAAATGTAATTTTAGTTATTAAGCTACCATAAAACAACAAAACATTAAACTCAATTTTGAATTTTTCACTAAAAGGATTCATTTGAACTTCGAAAATGGGTTTTTTTATAACAAAATCTTAAATGTTGCATATCTCAGAAATTATAAATTTTTGGACATAGCATATTATGCCTTAATTGACTGCAAATAAGCTCTACTTTAACCTCTTAGAAGGAATGTATCGCATTACCAATCACCCTGTATACATATACTAACTTAAATGCCTATTTAAGTTGTTATTAAAAATCAGGCCCTATGTAAGTTTACGATTGTTTATAGCCTAGGGGATGATCAAGATGTAGTACCGATGTAGTTCCAACAAGTAAACATTTTTTGTTTTTGGCTTATATGCCGGAAAATACAAAAAAACAGACCGATCAAAACAAATTGTCTTAGCATACAAAAATCTACCTAAACCTATGAAACTACGAAAACAAAGCACACAAAAGACAGCCAACTTCCGCGGACTACCGGACGCAGTTTTAACTTTAAAAATCGAATTAGGGTTCCGTAAGCAGCGCCGGAAACTCTCGGGGTTAAAAATTCCAAAACCAAACATGTCTAACGGACAAGTTACAGGATGTTTCGTAAAAGTTTTTTGACATTTATTGCCGTTACTTTCGGGTTCGCTCGCTTGAACGTTACCTCGACTTGGGGAAGATTTCACTTTGCATTCGATTTTGGTTTTGCAGAAAGAATACTTAATGGTATGAGGCGGTTCTTAATGCAACGTAAGAAAGAAAGGCTCATGCCACATTCTTTTGCTGGGATTTTTTTAAACATCTCAAAACGAAGTAGAAATTTTTAAATGCAATCTAATGATCAGATGGTCATTTGTTTACCTTCCTACACTTTGTTTTCCAGTTTTTTTATATTTCTTTTGATCGAAAAAGTCATTACTAAATTGTTATTTGTTAAAATTACAACCTACAAACATATGAGACCCACACCATATTCCTTACAGAACAAAAAACAAAACCCACTTTTCACCAAGCCACATTCTAAACTGCGCAGTAAGTATCTACTCACGAATTCTCGGACTCTATTAATCACAACTTAGCCGTTAAGAACACTAGACAAAAACACAGAGTAGAGAGAGCAGAGAGTCCGGCCACTATCAGAGTTCTGCAGACGCACAATCCTGCGGCGGGGACACTACTCTGCGGTCAAACACCCCCTCGACCCGACACTCGAAATTGTATAGTTACTGGCCAGTTACATTGTTTAAGGTGAAATATAGAATATCATTATGGGATTGCTCGTTAAGGAATGAAAGTTATGTTAGAAAGGAGTTTTGATAATTTAAGTTTTTGGTTTTTGAAAATGGAATAAATAAACGTGAACGAGAGCGTAAGAGATTCTTAGCAATGGTGGTTATTTTTATCAAATATCAAGCATTTCTTAATGCAACCATCCGCCCTAACGTTTTAATTCATAGTTGAACCATATGTAAACGTGCATGAAATCGGAACACGACCCACCTAAATCTATTCAATATGAAATAATAAAATCAAAGCAAACAAGCTAAAAACCGTGCCAATACCAATCCAATTACAAAATAAGCCAAAATCAAATATTCTTGTATTGCCACGCACCGATTCGTTCGGTTCCATTTTTAATTTTGCCACCGCGCGGCTCCATAGCTCGCGGTAACCGAAAAACGCGCACTTGTTTACCGCTTCCCGCTTTTTTTTCACTTTTTCGCGTTTTCCCCGTGTACGTTTAGAATCCGATGCAGGGCGATAAAGCGTGTGAAAGATTCATCACGAGCCCCCCGGGAGCGATTCCTCTTCAAAAGTTGTAGCTGAACCGCCCTCCGTTATATCATATTTTTCAAAATTCCCTCCAAGTTAGTTGGGAATTTGCAGAAATTTCCTGATATTTCCAAGTGCGGCCAGTAACTTGTGAATTGAATATTGTCGATATCGTTTGATGTCATCTGCGCGGTAACCTACAGGTTTCTTGTTCGTTTATGTATGGAAGTATTCCTTTGTCAAACACGGGCCGGTGGATTTCAGGTGAAAATGTGGAAAGTTTGGAGTTTAATTCTGGTATGAACATGACATTTTATGTTACACCTATAATTATATTTTTTTTACGAATTTGGAATATTTTTTTGATAAAATTCATTTATATTGTCCGTTAAAAATCCAACTAAGAGCTACTCAATCGAATAAAATTTATCTGACAATTAAAAAATCAACCCTAATAATAGTTAAAAGTAATATTCTTACAATAAAACAGGCCACTAAACAACAAACCGTTTGCCATTTTATTAGGTCACTTATATAAATCTTAATTACATATTTCCCCGTAGTTTAATCAAAGCTATTCATAGAATCAGAACGTATAAACCGAAACCTAAGCAGTATTTAATTAATGCCAATGCAGTATGGCCGCAATTGCCAATGGTAATACGCTGTGCCAAGCGTAAAGTGGTGTGAATTTAATATATGCGTTACGTAAGACGTTCGTATTAAACTTTTTGTAATGTTTTCTTGTGATTTTTGCAATTTTGACCGCTATGAATGACCTCTGTAGCGAAGCGATGTGTAAATAAGAAGATCTTAACTACGTTGATGGAGCATAGTTAAGGGCCACACAAATAGTGGTGATGTAGCGTGGGCTCACTACATAGTATAAAACAAAGTCCCTTTCTCTGTGTTTTTTATTTTACACCATAAAAAAACTTAATAAAGTTATATAAATTGTTTTAAAAACAACGTTGGGATTAGTTCAATCAAGTTTGTTCTTTTTTCACCAGTAAAAAAAACATATCTTAAAACCAAAGGACAGCTATTAAGTGTACTTCTGCTTACTTTTTCTAACTTAAGTTGACACTACTAGTAAAGTTCCTAGTTAAATTTTATCAATTTCTCAAACTAAGACATCCAAATTCAAACAAATTGGTTATTTGGTGCAAACCAACATACGCCAGACACAGTCTACGTTTGATGATATCCACCTGTACATTACATTACCATATTAGTAGCTAATACCATACTGTTATCTGCGTATTTGTATTATCTTATTCCGGCCTATTTCGACGAATTTCAGCCATTTGCAGCCGATTCGGTCCAAATTTAGCCGGCTTTGGCTGAGTGTTCGAGTTTAGCAAATAACGCGTGTAAATAATCCAATAATATGACATATCTCATTGCTTTTATGTGCATTGAAATGTTCAATATAAAACAAATTCTTTAGTATCCTCAAATCCGAATATCAATCTTATTATTATGGTAGTATTAATATTGTCACGCAATATTAATTAAGGCTGTCAAGCTATGGCCTCTTACCAAAATAAAAAGCGTTTCATGTTAGTTTTTTTTTTACATGATAAAAATAGCGTAAACACATATAGGGCGACTAGTTTCTACTATTTCTGCTTGTAAATCACGACTATTTTCCCCCTGAAGGTAAAACGATTTTGAAGTTATTTAAATAGAAAATTAGGTACACTTCAACGCTTCCTTTAATAGTTTTACTACACATATAACAACTAACTAATTGTCAACACTTGCTTTCAGATGTCTTCGACCAATTATCATTTACATGGCGTATGCGTCATATGTCATTTAATTGCTTACTGGCCATAACCTGTTCGAAGCAGACGTCTCTCGATGGTCCTGCTTGTATGTACGTACTCCAACAAGATGCATCACACTTCGGAAAGGTACTAAAGGTTAGATAGCTTTTACAGCTTAGTATATTTATATGGTTAAAAGTGGGATATTTCAATATCTATGGGCCATTTGCTACTTTTTTACAAGTATTTTTATGTTTTTACTAGTACTTTTGGTGTTATTAATATAAATTTTAATTAATTAACATTTTATTTTTACAGTAAATTATAGCCCCCATTGATGTGAAAGCTAAAGCTATGGTTTATAAAAATGCTCTGTAAAAATTATTTCTTTAATTAACATTATTTAATCTTAGCATTGTTAAAAAAAAAATTTAATAGTAATTAATCTTACAGCCCCAACACTACCTGCGTTCCACTCTCGACAAAACTACTGACCCTATTTCTCATTTCAACTGTTGTAAAGGTTGTTACAATTTTTTTGTCCAGTGTACAAGTGTGTTAAGGTTCTAGGTACTATAATTGCCTCTGTACTTGATTACAATTAACATCGGAATGATAGCTCCAGGCTGGCTAGAGCCTGAAACGTCATAATGAATTCTGAGTGAACTCTGATGGTCGTATTATCAAGGTCTATTCAAGTAACTGATGTCCTATCTAGAAAGCCTCTATTAATAAACTATTTGATTTCGAACGCAAATGTAAGTCAGGTGTAAGTTTCTCATACATTTTCAGGTTAGGTACTTAAGTTCAACGTTGGTATAGCGTGCCGTTTAATTCTACGAATCAATGCCTGTTTTCTTAATCCGAAGAAGAAAAGTGTAAGAAATTGTAAAACCCATTTAAATTGTATTTTTTACAGAACTACTATCATTTCAAATGTTACATCATTAAATAGTGAATACAATTTTGCTGTATATTTAAATTCAAGTACCATAAATATTTACTACCTATCCATTTTGTACAATTATTTTATTTTTCTATTAAACCCTTTCTTCGTCTTTAACGCTTTTCTTTGAGAAATATTACACAATATTTAATAAACATTTATTTACCTCAATCCTTCAAAGAATCTAAACACATTTGGAATACCACAACGAACTGTCTAATCCCAAATACCACACCACTCATGTATGCGAGTTTCTAGTTAAATAGTCATTCAAGTGACAGCAGAGCTGCTAGCAACGCTGAACAATCAAATCATCTTGATTTATTAGATTAGGCTCATCAAATTAATACTAGAACTGTGAGGCACTCTTGAGGATGCCAGACAGTGAATTCTAAATACTACAGGTTATGGCAGAGAATGTTTGGTGTCGTGGGAATGGTAGAGGTTTTTGATTGGTTGGTAAAGGTTACAATCATTTAAAGGTAGTATTAACACTAGTTTGTAAAGCACTAAAAAAAGTTGCGTTTCAAAGTTTCTTTTAATGTTGTAATAATGTAGAGAAATATTTTTTTGTTTTAATGTAAATATAAAAAAATAAGTGAAATAGTATATAGCAATCGAAATACTTATTTAAAACTTTATCGGAGACAATGCTACTTGTACTGAACAGAATTTTATGTACGTGTATGGTGAACAAAAAAGTTTGAGTCCATGCGACGAACTTACGAGATGCATATAATATTTTAAAAGAGTATGATAAAAAAATCAAATAATTTATGATCCTGAATTTATTTTATTATGCCATAGTAAAATCTTTTCGGACACGTCTGTTAAAAAAGCAATACTTATGGAGTAGTTGCACCTTAGCACAGCTCTATACACGAATCTATTACATTCTTCAGAAGCTGTTTACAATATCCACAAACATATTCGTACCACACCACAACGGCATCAGCCCTTAAGTCCGTAATTTTGTCAACCTAGCAATTTGTCAATATTTTTATTTTATAAATTTACTAGCGACCCACCCACGCTTCGCAATGGTTTAATTTAGCGCGACTTGTTCCCGTTAAGTTGAATTTTAGCTAACTTAATATATCTTTACTAGAATCTTCTTTATTTACAAATTTAAATGAAAAAAATATCTATAAGATGGCGAAAACCGCATTAAAATCTGTTACACCACTAAACCACTTAGGAGAAGTTAGCGGATAAACATACAAACAGACACAATTAGCGACTTAGATTTATACTATGTAATGATTTCTAGGGCAATGTCATATGCCACTTGTCTTAAGAGGCCTACAGCTTATTACATTGTCCACATCTATGCTGTCTGTACACACACGTTTCGTACATTCGCGTTTCAATGTCCGAACTCTAGAAGTTAGCTGGAAACTTGTGCGGCCGTAAACAAAACTTATTGTTTGAAGAAGATTCGAGAAGATCTGGATTACCTTGTGGTGCGTCACGTGGGTGTAGGATTGATTTTTTTATTTAATAAGTGGTTGAAAGTATATTAAAAAGTTGGGGAAGATAGATAGTGTCTTATAGACTACGATACAGGAAGATTGAGCTATGGTCAATTTAATTTTTTATGTTAATGTCAAAATTATACTATTTCATTACATACTCGTAGTATAAATCCAAGTAGCTAATTCTGTCTGTCCGCTAACTCCTTCGAAACCAGTTGAGGTATTTTAATGGGATTTTCACCATATTTAGGAAAATTTTCATTTAAATTTGTAAATCAAGAACATTCAGAAAAAATATTTTTTATTTACCTAAATTTCAATATTTCGGGAACAAGTCGACCAAAATTAGGTACACCATTGCGAAGCGTGGGCGGGCCGTAAGTCACCAACCGTGCCTGCTTGTATTTGTATCCGCTTACAATTTCTAAGCCATGTTTTTTCGTATTTTTTATAGAGTTTAAGTTAAATAGATTAAAATATTTTATTATAAGTCCTTTTATAGTTATTATTCGTCATGTCGCTTAAGTTGCACTTGTACTCAAATTGCTTGTATATAATAATCACCAAATACTAAATATTCACCACTAGAAAAAAAAAAACATAAAAAGTAAACCCTTCAAAAAGTATCACTTGTTACGCCCTGTTAAATTCAAATCCACATTTCCCCGAGCGTCCAGCCCCGAGGTTTCTTCATTAAATAAAAAGCAAAGTAAACGGGTTTATAGCTAAGTAGACAGAATGCTAGAATCACATGAGTAAAGAAACTGAACAGAGACAAAGCTTCTAAAGAGCTAGCAAAATTTATACCTATTTTGGTAGGGTTGGCACAATTGAATAAATTAAAAATATAAATGTACTTTTTTTTCAAATTTTTTATTAAAATAGGTTTTTTTTTACAAATTACATACTCTAAATAATTTTTTTTTATTACTTTTGGTTTTTAATAATTTGTTGTGTCTTTTAATCGAATGATAAATTCTAAATCTAATATAAAGTTTTTTCAAATAAACCAATGGGAAACACTCACATGGCATATGAAATGTACAATCTTGCAAACGTGCTAATATGTCATTACCAATATTAACATTTTTAATATGAAGATCAAAATATTCGCGAAATTTTTGCTCAAGCAATTCAACAAATTCAATAAAATTGTCAGGAGGTATTATCAAAAAACCTGATTTCACACTTTTTAAATACTAAAACAAAAGTATTACTACGTATTATGTGAGAAACTCGAAAACAAAAACAAAACACGCACAACGTTCGAGCGTCGCGTCACGCCTGCACGCCCTGAGATTGACCACTGGCTGATCTAGTTTGAAGCGGTTTCGGCTCATACGTGACAAGCGGCCAGTGGTCACGCACACACACGCGTTGCACTTGTAGTGATGTACCTGTCACAGCGCATTCGTATGTAGCTTTGTCTCTGTTCAGTTTCTTTACTCATGTGGCTAGAATATTGCTATCAAAGTGCACAAGGACGAAATGAACTGAAAGTATCGCCAAGGTGACAGGAAGCGGAGTGCAGCCGAGCGCGCTGGCGCTGACTCAGCGGGCAGGTTTACCATTGGTTACTGTTATTTTAATATAAATAACCTTATTTAAAAATAATATTAAGGAGAAAAACAGCTTGCAAAAATTATGGACTTGCATTTTGGTGTGCTACGTCGTAGCAGCTCGTAGCTCGTAGTCGATTCGTAGCAGACCCTTCGTAGCAAAAGTAAAGAGGGAGCTATTAAAACTAGGAAGGTTTGATAATCAATTTCAGATGTAAAACAAGTGATCACAGTTTACCAAAGCTCTAAAATGTTAAATTTTGATATAGCGAATAAATTTCTGAAAGTCCTCTGCAATAATTAAGGGACCTTTAGTTAATAGTGTCACCAAGAGTAGTGGTGTCGGGTTGCGAGTAAGCGATTTGGCACATTGCGTCCTCGTGGGCTCGCCACACTATAATTACGTACACTTACTGAAACAAAATACGGGCCCCTATGTTTTTTTTTTACTTAATTCGTATGTACAAGTTTAGGTAGCTATAACACATCGCTTATCATTAATATGTAAAAGTCGAATCTGTTCTGTGTCAAAAAAATTAAAAGAAAATATGAAATCAATAAAAAACATGAGTATGGATGCAGTAAAATTAAAATTATACTTATCTTAATTTTAAAACCAGTTTTTTACCTATTTCTGCGTAGTGGCCCTAATTTTTTGCCGCGGAGTGTAGTAACAAAACAGGCTGTTGTTTAAATCTTGCACAGTTTAAATTTGAGCGAGCCCCACTCAGCTGGGCGGTATAAATTTAATTTAATTCGCTGGATATTGTTAACTAAACTAATTAAAATGGTTAGTAGACGTATTTTTTGGTGAAGGAACGTTTGAAAATACTTTGAAATTTTTGCAACATACATTAGGGAACAACAAGAATTAGAAAGATATCACAAAGACTAGACTCAATACACTACAGACCGACAAAAGTGGAAGAATTTGAGAGAGGCCTTTGCCCAACAATGGGATCGAAACGGCTAAATAATAATTAAAAAAAAAAATTGGGTTTATTAATAAATCTATTGTGAGATATTTAAACTGACTCGTACATAATAGCATTATTTATGGCTTAAAATCTATATTGTCCTATGGATTACTAAAAGACGAAATTTGACTTTAACTACTTAATAACTTTCTCAGTCACTACTTATACGGGGTGTAAATAAACTGCTTCCGAAGACAAAAACTGGGCATTGCTAGAGGGGTACTGGCTACTTTGTGGGCAAAAAATTTTTTATTTTTTTTACATAATTGTACGAAATTGCATTTTCTACTATCAGATTTCGCAATGATATCAAATTGATTAGTATTTTAATTTAATTTGCAGTGTATATCATCGCACCTGAACCATCACTTGATGTGTGAGCGATAATTTCAAAATTGAGTTTTAAAATTGAGTTTTCTGGATATACTGTTAGTGAATTTAGTGGTCTTTTTACACCCGTTATGTTTCCGATGTAAATAAAACTGTAAAAATAAAAATTTATAATATTTGTAAAAGTCGTAAACTATAAAACGTTTTATATGTGACACCAATAAAATATTTGCGACACCTATTTTTATAACTCAGCAAGTTCCAATTTTAGTGAAACTTAATAAATGCATTTGTATCATCATATAAATGAAATGGGTTCGTGAAGTATTAAAAATAGAACGTTTTATTATTTTAATAGTTGTGGGCTGTGATTTAAACGTGTTAATATTTTGAATACACGATTGTGTAGCCCATTTCTTCACGACGCAAAAAGATAATTTTCAAACTTACGTATTATTATAATAAAGCTAAAGATGTAATGGATTGCTAGATGACGCTTGAAATTTTATATTTTTGACGTATAGATAAACGAGCTATTTAATGTGAAAAAAAATATGTAAAATCTGTGGCAGAGCTCTCTGTTTTATTTAACCCCACGTTATTTAGTGGGGTTAAATAAAACAGAGGGACAGGTAAATAAAATATGTTTTTTTAACGCTTGCTTTTCGTGGCATTTCTTTATTAGGAGACTTCTCATTTTCAGATTAATTTTCGTGACCATAACAAAAAGCAACATGACTTATTAGTCCCTGAATCTATATCCACACGAAACATAACCAATAAATTAATTCAAGACATTTCACCTTAACACACAGGTATTAAATTTAAACCGGCTAATATTAATAATTTAGGATCCCATCCGGTCTCGCTCACATCCGGCGCTGATAACTACTGACAGACCGTATTGAATTACACTCAGATACAGATGTTAAGGAAACTCACACCAGATGTCTCTGTACTGTGGTAGTCCGAGAGCAGAGATGAAATGATTAAATAAAAGATTTTTTTTTTTCTAAAAAATAATATCATGTATAACGAAAATATTTTAATAACATCAAAGAAAATAGCACAATTCAAATGACTTTAAAAGAAACACATTGTTTTTGAATTCTACAGCAGCTTTTTAAGTTGCTTTGTTTATCTATATTATAGTGTGTTTATTTGTTTGTCTACGGCATTATAGCAAAAAAATATGTTAGATTTCATTGCATTTTTGTTTGGTTACACAAAATACTCAATCGAGAGCAGTCCTAGCTTTTTATTTTTATCTACTTACCATTTTATTTCTTTAATCAATTCATGAATCCAAAAAGATATCTTCACGATAAGAATCTTAGACTATAGTACAAGTAAATACTAGTTGTTATATGTGACCCACATTTACTGTCAGACTATGTTATAGTTATTCTGAAATAAATCTTATTTGGAAACACGCAAAAGTATCGTTTTACAGGATGACAGTTTCAGGTTGTACACGAAAGTTGTCATTTCCAAGGTAACCTACAATTGTTAATAAAATAACAAAGTACCTACTTTAATATCTGCCAAAAAACTCAAAACTTATTCAACTCTTTGATTAAAAACGTTAACGATACTTATGTTTATAACTATTGATTTTCTACATAACTATTTATTTACTTTACTATTGTTTACTAGTCCTGACTACCGTAAAAATCAAAACTATATTCTACAAATAAGCCACTCTAGCAAACAAATACGATGAATCACATTACGGACCGCTCTCCAATTACGTACACAATTTCTTCATAAACTGAATCAGATGACCTCGAACAGGAAATTATTAGACTACCAAAGTCGAACAATTTAATGACGATTGACTATTCATTCGATTTCCAGCCGCTCGACCGCTTTGCTCTTGATTTAAAGTCTAATTACTGTGCTATCTCAACCGAAGAGTAATGTCAGTGAGACAAAATGAACACCCTGTTGTGGATTCAAAATGTGCAGCTACTTACCTACCAACGACCCTGTATACAGCGGCCAATTCGAACGACAGTAAAATAGCTCGCACAGGCAAAAATAATTAAGAGCATTAGTGCACTCGCCGAATAATGTCACAGTAAATAGAACGTTAAGTACACCACGTTTATTGAGACAATTCAACCTTTTAGAACGCTTTTGTTTTCAAGTATCTTCTATTCAAAGAACACACAATTTATTTTGTAACGTGGATTTTCGGATTGCGCTCGCTTACATCGTGTTTACAATTTACGTAAACATTAATTTTGATTTCAACCCAATTTAGGAATCTAATCTCTTTGAAAATTAGAAATACAACAGTTACCGCAGGGTTTATATAATAGATACTTACGATTTGGAAACGCAGTTGTTTTAACTACTTTGAATTTATTATCGAAATTGGAGTTTGGATTTAGTTTCATTGTTTCTACTTTGTTTTAGAGGTGGGTATTTTTGAGCGACAAATACTCGAGCCATTTCGTGTTATAAATTAAAATATGTACCTATCGCAGTATATGTTTAGGTAAATATAGCAGACATTTAGTTTGACATCTTAATTAATCGATCCATTTAAGAATTATACCTTTCCCTGACCACACGTGTTACATAGTATGTGGTAGACACATATATTCTTCTTTCGATTTAGATCACAAATTTTATAAAATTCTCTTAATTATGATCACTGAGCAAATTATACTTTTTTTAACCAAATTCCGTCACGCAAGAAACGAAACAATTCCCTTGACTCATCTCTTTGTTACGATTAACAACTTATATCTCTCATTTGGACACGGGTCCCCTCTCTAGTTACCTCTACCTTCGGATCTATCATTCATTCAGTACTCCGTTCACCCTTTATTTAGCGATTACCGATTCTCAATGCATCGATTATCGGTCGCTGCTGTCACCGCCTGACGACGGTTCGCTCGCTACTGAACCGGAAAAAAGATAATCCCTCAATTAAATTGAACCACTGCCCGTGAAATTGTTTACCGTTTGAGTTAAGATTTTTCAAATTTCCATTGGAATAGGATTTTTCTATTCACATGTGGGGACCGCAGCGGATTGGAAATGAATACTATGTGTGCAGGCTAATTGAGAAGACTTAACTGAGAGAAATATTATCGAAAGAATTAGTTTTAAATCGTGAAACGTCGCAAGTTAACAATATGACAGTTGGAATAGTTAATGCATTAGTTTTCTCTTAGCTATTCCTACGTTTAAATTCAAACATGTCTTTCCAAATTATTTATACTGAACAGTATCCTATCCCTATCTCTAATCTTAATAATTTATCTTACTCCAATCCCACTAGGTATTTAATATATTTAAATAAACTTTCTGCCCAACCCTTCCGATTGCCGTTTGCAATCCAGGTACTTCCTACCTCTATTCTCAGCTACGAGTTATTTACTGGTAACGGAACCTATGCATCAAAGCTGACAGACAGACAGACAAGACTTCGATGTCCGGGGCATCGCGGACTATGACAATACAGAGCAGGAATCAGCGATGTAAAATGTGGGGACCGCGTCAGCAAACGGTTTGAAATTGGTGGGTGGACTCCCGGTGTGGTGGCGGGGTTTAGACACTCAATACCTATTTGAAAATAGATTGTTTCAACTTCTTGATTTTTATACTAAAATTACGAAAAATACATTTTTCTTTCTATGTTCCCATGTCTATGATCAATCTTAAACAAAAAATAAATAAACAGGCACACTGCACCTTACTTTGATAGACGCTTGAAATCAAGTCTATTGTGAGCCCCCACTGTTACACGTACTTTACATAATAATCAAAAACTAAAATCACATACAAATCGCGATAAAATATTAAAGCACCAATTAGACGTACTGATCTTGACTGAAACAATACACACGTCAGTAATTGATGCCTCATAAATTGATATCTCAACCCACTTATATGTATATATAATATACTAGTGGCCGCTCGCGACTCCGTTCGCGTAGAAGTCGGTTTCCCGTGGGAATGCGAAGTTTTCCCGCGGTAAAAAGTTCCCTTAATTCTTTCATACATATATTTTTGGTTTCTAGAACCGTTTTCGCAGCGCACGCAACGGAAGCCCTCAAGGACGAATAATTTTCCCCGTTTTTTCCCCCATTTTCCATTATTTCTTCGCTCCTAATAGTTGCAGCGTGATGTTATATAGCCTAAAGCCTGCCTCGATAAATGGTCTTTCCAACACAAAAAGATTTTTTAAATTCGAACCAGTAGTTCCTGAGATTAGCGCGTTCAAACAAACAAACAAACTCTTCAGCTTTATAATAATAGTATAGATAACTCCGTTCGAGTGGAAGTCGGTTTCCCGTAGGAATGAGAAGTTTTCCCGTGGTATGAGGTACCCTATGTGTTATTCTGATGTATAACCTATATTACTGTAAAGTATCATCCAAATCTGTCCAGTAGTTTTTACGTGAAAGAGTAACAAACATCCATCCATACATCCATACAATACTCACAAACTTTTACGTTTATAATATTAGTAGAATTAGCTAGTAAGAAAACACATATTGTAACTTAATGTAAATAAATTAAGATATTATAAAATATATCAAATCACTAAACGCTTATTTATAAAAAAAATATTTTTATTTCAACATAAGTACCTAATATAAGAATATAAGGTAGCAGAAAAAGATAACAATTACTTAAAATCGGTTCAATAGTTTTAGGGATTACATAAAAGCTCACAACTTTAATTTTACCTTTGTATATTTTATTAAAAATACTTGAGTCAGTATTTAAAGAACCGTGGTAGTGGTTGGAACGTAGCAGCCAACTATGAACAGTGTCTCAGAGTGATCAGAGCAGCCATTTAGATCAATACACGCGGTGAATTGATAGTGCAGGCTGGTCGAAAGTTCGAGAATGTTCGGGACCGTCCAGTGGTTGGAACTTAACCACGGTTTCTTTGTTTGTCTGTTTGTCTTTGAACTTGGAAAAGGCTTGTCAATCCACTGCTGGACATAATTTTTATTACTCAGAATTATTAGATGCTACCTGCGACTTTAACTGCGTGGAATTTGTCATTTTTAGTATAGTCTCTATAACAAATTTCATAAAAATCGGTTCAGTCGTTTTGTAGTAAAAGCAGAACAAACAGACACAACACATTTTTGGTATTTACATTATTAGTACCTAAGGATGTATAGCTGTTTGCAGTGCACGTTTTTAATGATTGGACATATTCATAACTAGTGGCCGTCCGCGACACCGTTCGCGTGGAAGTCGGTTTCCCGTGGGAATGAGAAGTTTTCCCGCGGTAAAAAGTACCCTATGTGTTATTCTGATGTATAACCTATATTACTGTAAAGTTTAATCCAAATCCGTCCAGTAGTTTTTACGTGAAAGAGTAACAAACATCCATCCATACATACTCACAAACTTTCACGTTTATAATATTAGTAGGAAGTGGGATAGTAGAATATTTTCATACGCTGAAGCTTAACACTTTTCCACTAGGATTGATAGGTACCGAAGGCGCTAAAAATACATAAGTCTTAAAAGTTTGGTCGTGACTTTTAGAATACTTAAAGAATGAACACTACCCGTCGACCTACTATTTAATGTTAAAAATCATGAAAAAGAAGTCAAACTTCCTTCAGATCTAAGTTAGTAAGCGACTTTGCTTCATCACGCTATATAAAGTAACTTACATAAAAGACAAAAAACTAACAAATTAACTTTATTCTTACGAAAAACTTACCCCTTCCAAGGCGTTTTCCATGAAATGATTAATTTCCCTCGTAGCCACCGTATTAACACTATCAACTATAACAAATAAAGTTTTCGCTTCAATTACCTAACAACACACACTTCACATTTAAAAACTCAATACTTTTTAAAATATTCCGGTTAATTCAAGTACAAGAAAAAAATTTCACGAAAAGAAAATTCAAGATACAAAACAATTGAAAGAAGAACGCGGCATTCCCGGCATTTTGAATTTTGATTTTTTTTTCTTCCGTGGTCCAAGCTGCGGTCCAAAATGCTACCGGCCAGTCAGTTTTTTCTTTTTTTGTGGCTAGCACCACCGTTGAATTATTATTCTTTTTTATTTGCTCGTAAGTGGATAGATATAGAAAAAGTTCGTATGGTCTATAAGGCCCTTACCTAACTTTGCAATGGACTAGGAACTTATTAAGTAACTAGTGGCCGCCCGCGACTCCGTTCGCGTGGAAGTCGGTTTCCAATGGGAATGAGAAGTTTACTCTATATAACTTTGGTGTTTCTATACCGATTTGTATAATTCTTTTTTGTGGAATAGTTAATAATGTTAACTTGTGTGTTATAAACGTAAGAGTAATTTGTCTACTCAGAAAGCTTCGAACTGCTAAGCTATCGGGAGTTACACGTGTTATTGTGAGTCAACCATAAAAGATAGACATATGCTGTCGTTGGATATTTTATATATAATGATTTCTGTGCAGCTGTAACCATTAAGGTTGAACACGCGACGGAACCTTTTACCTACCTTAGGGGAAAATAGTCCATTAATACATACCATACATTGATTATAATTTCAGAATACATCTTCAATGAAACTCCTGGGCCTCAAATCCCCTAACATTACCGCGAGTACGTTGGCAGTAAAACACCGCTGGCTCCAGCCCAACGCCGCCAGAAGAGGGCAGCACAAAGTGGTTGCACCGCTTACCGCTTTCATTTGGCAATCTTTCACGGCATAGTAATGTCCTCTCGTGTAGCATTATAGTACCTTTTGAATAATTTTTACTGTCATGTGCGATAACGTAGGTTTTCGCCCGCCATTTTGCATGATAGCGCAGTTTTGGATGTTTTTTTAGGTTTCATTGCAGTTTTTTATAATTGTAGAAATTAGGAGAGGGATTTGAATAACCTTTTAGTTTTGTTGACGTATTCTTTTGCCTTTAGCCTTTGCCACCCTTCGATACGTAGCTTTATAGTTATCAAAGAGTTTTTGAAAGAGGTGCAATTATTTAATGATTAAGGTTGCTGTTTGCTTTGCGTGGTTTTAACAAGCAACATTTTTATTTTAGACATATTACAACATTGATTGGGTTAGGTTAGCCAACTTTTTGCAAAATAAGGTAAGTATTTAATTAATATCATACCTATTTAAAAATTTACCAGCTTCCTAGACATACCTAGTTAATACTAATATTGAAATACTGGGATTTTTCGAAGAACGCAGATACTAAGTAAGAAGTACCAGGAATCGCTCCGTAGTTTTACATAGGTATATATTTTAACCTCAGCCACATATGCGTTAAAACAGTGTGCGGCAACGGAACGCGCGTGAAGCGAACAAGGGACGTGACAGACGAGGCGGGAAGGGGGGATGACGGAGCGACAACGCAGCGAAGTATGTTTTAGAAATGAAGCTGAAGAAACCGACAACGCCCGTGTGGCACCTGTCTAAATCCAGTTGTTTAAATTTATTTTTCTAAATGCATCTAAACTTTTTAAAGATTTTTCTAAATAACGTAAGATATAGGTCGTTTACGAATATGTGGGACATTTTATATAAAACTAGCTATAAGTGTGATTTTATTGCAGGAAATAAAAATATAATAAAACAATAACATTTTCATAGAAAACATTTTATTAAAAATGAATCAATAAATAGCCGAATATAACATTCTTATACGTACACAATAAATTAATGTAATTACGTACTAAAATAAATGGAATGTTATCAATCTCAAACCAAATTACAACATGAATTGCCTGTGTTTGCATTTACTTAACGTATTTATCTAGCAAAAATTGGTGTTAATTGGTTCATTCACTCATGAAATTGTGAGATGACAAACAATATACATCAAAACATTTACATTCGGCGATACAATGAAACTATTATGATATGTCTTTGATTTAGCCTACTATAGGATTTTGAATTATTGCTATATGTCAAAATTCGTATATATAACATACTTTACATGCAGAACAACAAAAAACTATATATTTACTTATATATAAACTAGTGACCCGCCGTGGCACGGCATTCATTTTTTACGACAAACACCTTTGTTCTTCGAAAGTAACTTTTTAACATATTCCAAAGTTAAGACCGTATTCAAAATCTATTTACGTTTTTTAATGTACAGACAGACACGAATAGCTACGCTTCATATTATTTATTTAAGACATGATTTCACTAATAAAAAGGCACATGTGTAGCTAAATGATCGCAATATCTCGATGAAATTGCTTTGTGCTTTATCTGACACAAACCAAATAAATATAGGTGGTATACAATCTGTTATTTAATACAAATTACGCTAAATTTCGAATAAAAAAATACTTTTTTTGTACAAATACTCGTTGGTATTTGGAATAATTCAAATATCACATTTTTTAATATCCTATGTTACTTAACGATTCACTAATACTTGATTATTTTAATTATAAGAATAGAAAGAATTACTGAATTGTCAAAATGAAACGTCAGACCAGCTAACGATATCTTCATTTATATAAACCTAGTTACGGTATATAAGTTTTCTTCTATTTACGAATAAAATTTTTGACATACAAGTTAACATTATAAAAATAGCATGAACGCCTTAAGAGTTATATATTTAATTTATTAATATCAGGTATGGCATTAAGAATTAACTAGATAACGTCACAACACATTTCAAATAAACAATACTACAGGGAACATTTGCACTTCTTTTTACTTTTCGAATTCTTTTTTCTTTAATAATATAAATCTATAATAATATTTTGCTGCCATATTATGGAACCGTTACAGTTTGCTATACCAACAAATATTGTGAAATAATTTATTTTCAATTTAAAACTCTGACCGGCTTTTCGTTACCCCATTTTCACAAACATCAAAACTAAATAACTCTTCTAAAATACATTTAAAATCATTACAATATACATTGCTATAAAGTTTTTTCGTTGGCTCACAGTTTCCCAGTATTATTGTGGATTACGGCTCAAAGTGGCTCAGCTTATTGTATAATTAAAGTACTAGGCGCACATAAACCGTTTGGAGTTATCACCTTTTTTATATATTAACAGATTTCTTAGTAGCTGGTACACGGGGAGAATTAGAATATATCTTTCTAAACATTGCTTGAATATTGTTTTCCGGGAATAAGTTTATTAATATAGCTGTAACAAAAATAAATTATATGAATTACAATTAATATTATATACCCTATTATTATTATTAGCCATCAGGGTCCCATAATTGAGCAAAGGCCTCTCCCCTTTCTTTCCACTCTGCCCGGTTTGTGGTTAACAGAACCCAATCTTTGTCAAAAGCATCTAGATCGTCTCGCCAACGACGTCGGGGTCTGCCACGTCGTCGAATGTTGGTGGGTGTCCAGTCTGTTACGCGTTTAGCCCATTGGCTACTGGACATTCGACAGACGTGACCGGCCCAGTCCCATTTCAGTTTCGCCGCCTTTAGAGCTACGTCAGCTATTTTAGTTTTGGAACGCAGTTCGGTGTTGTTGATACGGTCCAGAAGTTTGATACCTAGGATGCTGCGTTCCATAGCTCTTTGACAAATCTTGAGTTTGGACTTTTGAAGTTCCGTCAAGGACCAAGTCTGAGCACCATATGTCAACACGGGAAGGATACACATGTTCATGAGTCTGCGTTTTATGTACATCGGTATATTTCCCTTCATAAAGTGCTTTAGAGACCAATAGCTCCTCCAACTGTGCTCTGTCCTCCTATCGAGCTCTTTATCTTGTCTCAAGTTGAAGGAAACTAATTGGCCTAAATACACATACTCATTCACATAGTCTATCACTTCACCGTGGATTTTAATTTGGCGCTTGGTTGAGTTGGTCATTACCTTGGTCTTTGATTTATTCATTTCAAGTCCAACCTCAAGGCTTGCCTCGCTGAGTTCTTCTAGCATTTGTTGCAACTCTAAAGGCGATGAAGAAAAGAGTACTATGTCGTCGGCGAATCGTAGATTGGTTAGGCGATACTCATTGATCTTGATACCTTTAGCTTTCCACGGATCAACGAGCTTTCGGAACACTTCCTCAAGGGTGGCGGTAAAGAGTTTAGGTGAAAGCGGGTCTCCTTGCTTCACTCCTCTTTCGATGGGAAAAAGTGGACCCTGAGAGCTATTTAATTTGACGTAGGATTGGCTTTGCTGGTATAGGATTTGCAACATTTTAATGTACGGCTGATCTATTTTTTGTTTCTTCAATGCATTAAATATCGGTTGGTGTTTAAGGGAATCAAAGGCTTTGTTATAATCTATAAAGGCTAAATATAGAGGTAAGTTAAATTCTTGATACTTTTCAATTATTTGGTTGATGGTATGTAGATGATCAGTTGTTGATAGACCGGGGCGAAATCCAGCTTGTTCTGGGGGCTGTTGGTCGTTTAATTGAGTGCTAATTCTGTTTTCAATAATTTTCATAAAGGATTTATACAAATGAGATACGAGACTTATATAGTATGAATATATTTTGACAAGTTTTAGTCATGTCATTGTTTTATACTTGATGTAGTATTATATCTAAGTAAGTGTAACATTGCAATAAAATAAATTGATAGATTTTTTTCACCAAAAACTTCTTAAAATTATTGGCAATATTAATCTAAAATTTAAATTTTCTAAGACTCTTTTGTTCTTAGTTATTGACCTAAAAGTTACCTTTTAATTGCAATAAATAACCTTTTTTACCATAGCCTTAAGTTAGCTTATTGTCTATTTCAACTGACTAAATAGTATTAACATTAACTTACATTCGAGCAGCACAAATACTAATCTCCTGTTAATCTCTCTAGTCTGGAACATGTCAAATAAAGTCAACAGTCCTCTGCGGGCCGTGTCCGTGCCCACTATGTGGCGGAGATCGTCTGAAATCAATAATATTATATGAATAATAGTAAAGAAAATAATATAGCATGGGGTGTTTAACCATCTTAAAAAGTAATGGTAACGGTTAATATTAAGATATGATATAAATAAGTAATTCGGCAGTTTTTGAGAGAAATTGTAGAAATTGATATCGATCTAATCTATTTTTTTATACCTATTAGAGTTGGGTTCAAAATTAAGATAGAATTTCTGACCCATAACTTCATAAAAAATTTATACTGATCAGCGATATTCTGTACTTACAAAAATCATTGTTAGTAACTGTTAGGTTTAGATTGGAATCAAATCGTAAGACATTTCTTATATTTCAGCACCGTAAACAAACAAAAACGTTAAGATTTTATCACTGTTATCAACCTATCTAATTCTTTCACTTTTCTTTTACCTACCTAAGGTATGTCAGGCAGAAATAGCTTAAAGCTATAAGACCACCTTTTGCCTGTGTTTTATTTAAAATTTTCTTTTATTGTTTTTATTTCATGTGCAATAAAGAATGTTTGTATTGTATTGTACTGTTTTTATTAAATGTTATCTTTCTTACCAGAACACGCAGATAGTAGCGCCACTTTAGCCGCGACCCTGGTCCGGGCTCTGGTGGCAGCGTCTCTAGAGCAGTAACTCGCGTTGTTCTTATACGTTAGCCAACTCCTAAACACAATTATAGTTTGTTAGTACTGGGAGAACAGGAGGAAAAAGATGATAATTTATTGTAGATTATATATTTTTTACCTAGTCGGGTATCAATCAGTAGATCTATCAACCCCTAAAAACAACGAAGGAGGTGAATTTAGCTGCAATTTAAGTCGTGGGAATAATTTATTTTATTTATTTATTTTTTATTTATTCATTTATTTCAGGCAATATTTACATAAAAGATCTCAAATATGTAAACAGAGGCCCATATCATATATACCTTACAGACTAACATAGATATTATATACTTAAAACTAACACTACACTAATAGTCTCGGTAGTGCTGAATCGGCAGGCAACCGGCCTCGAAACTTCCGAAACACGACGCCCTGCGGCCAGAAGTCCTCCTTCATGAATGTGGGCATATGGTGGGTCGGCACTCTAACCACAAATGAGTTGAAACTCGTTTTATGGCGAGAAACCAACTGCTCTACCCGCAGTCTAAAGTTGGACTTCTTCTGGACGTAGTCTACGACGTCCTCGACCTTCGTAGACCAGTGCACTCGGGACACATACAGCAGCGTCGATGGTACGGCAGGACGCAGCGTGTGGTCGCAGGCTGGAGCGGTGCCACGCAGGTTGCGGCAGGAGGGCCTCTTCTTCCTCTCCACTTTGGTGAAGCCCTCGTCGTCGATCTGCTGTTTATTCGACGACATTGGCACCTGCGGTGCAGTAGGCTTGCTCCGACTCTTCTTGTTCCGCCTCTTCTTGCTAGGCGGGGCGGGTGCAGGGGCGCGGGCGGGCGAAGCGGCGGCTGCAGCGTATGCACGCGGCGGGGCCGTCACCTCTCCCGCACTCGACGTCATCTGCGGGGCGGGGGCGCGGGCGGCGGCGGGCCGAGCTGACTCGGCGGCGGTCGGCGGCGACGACAAACTGCTGATGGAGGCATTTTGTGCGCCGCGACGTGTGTTTACGTTGGCGATTTCCGGTGACCTACTTACCGAATTACCACGTTTTAGTGATGATAATTCGGTACGAAGTTCACTTATTGTAGATTCGGAAATCTCCAACTTAAACTGCACCTCAGCCAAGCCAGCTTTCAAAGACGTGATGTCCTTGAGCAGCCTGGTGACGTCGACGTGATCGAACGTGACAGCTTGTGCAGCTGCTTCGCCACGAATGCGGGCACGTCGTCAGGATCGGTTGTCTTCAGGAGATTGATGATGTCCTGAAGACTTCTCTCCCCCTTCTCATCTATTCTGCGGGTTGGCATTCGGTTGGACTGTCCGAGGGTCTCGTAGAGCAGCACCTTGCTCTTGCAAATCTCCTCCACTTTGAAGTTGGATTTGCAGATCTGCAGGATGCTGACCTCGTCCATGGTGTCGATGGCGTGTTGAATAAACGCCAACAGCTCGTTGGCTATGAGTTTTTCGGAACTCATAATTAACGATATCGGCAGCGGCGGCGAGGCCGCGCGCAGTACGCGAATAACAATTCAATTCGAGCGCAATGCACGTCTGTTACCAAGCGCGCATTACACCGGACTGATGATAATAAAGCAACTTATCTAGTACACAAATATAGCATACAAAAAAAGGAAAAAAGTTCCAAAGACAAAAACCATCAATTTTTAAAACACACTAGCGACCCGCCCACGCTTCGCAATGGTGTAATTTTAGCCGACTTGTTCCCGAAACATTGTTTTTATGCTAACGTAAAGTAGCTTTTCCTAAATGTTTCTTACTTACAAATTTAAATGAATAATCATCCTAAAAGATGGCATCAAAGCAAGTTAAGCGATTTAGGAGGAATTAGCGGACGAACATACAAACAAACAGAATTAGCGACTTGGACTACTATGTACCTAATGATCCCAATTTTGACGATACAATAAATGATGTTAAAAAGATCCCGATACCTTACTTAAAAGCTTTGCAAAAAACTGTAAACAACGGTACAATAAGACTGTAGAAACAGTTATTTGCAGAGAAATAACTTACTTGAAAGTTTTTAAATACTGAACTACGTTGCGAGGCGATGTCAAAGATGACACTAGCTCGAGGACTTTTCTGTGGAATAATAACAGTTATTAAAATCAGATTGGATGGATCATATTTTTTTACTGTAACTATGAAATATAAAACCTATATAACAGACTATTATTATTTTCATTACTGGACAGGGTTAATGTTAATACAAATCCAACTAAATTTATTTTACCTTATCCAGACAAAATGTTTTTACAAATTCATTACCAAAACCCTTCGTTTTTTTTTGTCAAAATATTTTCAACTTCAAGCTTTCCTATATGTGAAAACCATCAGGTCCATATACAGGGTTATTTGTAATTAGCGCATCATCTCTTGCAGGTGGCTTCCTTACATCAATCCCAATAACATTTGTTCTACGACTTTTTGCAAAACTTGATAATTAACACAAAAACAAAAGAACAAAAACAAATTTGCGCGCTCTGTTATTTATAACTCTGTATTTTGTAAGAAGTTCCTAAACCGACCGCCCCCGCCCCGTCACCCGCGCGCCTTCCACGCCAGTTGCGTGCGCGTAGAGTATTGTACCGTTTAGTTAGATGAACCTAATAAATATGTATGGAAAAACTTATTTCTAAAAAAATATAAATTTTATTTATTCGTTGGTTAAATGTTGTTGGGATTGATGTAGAAAAGCTGCCTACAAGAGGTGATGCGCTAATTAAAAATAACCCTGTATATTGGGCATGTTTTATCGTATATCCTACCTATTGACCCGGTCCCCGATGAGCGTCCGCAGCGGCGCCAGCAGGCGGCGGCGCAGCCACAGCCCGCGGATGCCGAGCACCTCCTCCAGCAGCCGCAGCGGGACACTCTCCTCGCCCTGTGATAGACACACCCACCTGTTGACCCGGTCCCCGATGAGCGTCCGCAGCGGCGCCAGCAGGCGGCGGCGCAGCCACAGCCCGCGGATGCCGAGCACCTCCTCCAGCAGCCGCAGCGGGACACTCTCCTCGCCCTGTGATAGACACACCCACCTGTTGACCCGGTCCCCGATGAGCGTCCGCAGCGGCGCCAGCAGGCGGCGGCGCAGCCACAGCCCGCGGATGCCGAGCACCTCCTCCAGCAGCCGCAGCGGGACACTCTCCTCGCCCTGTGATAGACACACCCACCTGTTGACCCGGTCCCCGATGAGCGTCCGCAGCGGCGCCAGCAGGCGGCGGCGCAGCCACAGCCCGCGGATGCCGAGCACCTCCTCCAGCAGCCGCAGCGGGACACTCTCCTCGCCCTGTGATAGACACACCCACCTGTTGACCCGGTCCCCGATGAGCGTCCGCAGCGGCGCCAGCAGGCGGCGGCGCAGCCACAGCCCGCGGATGCCGAGCACCTCCTCCAGCAGCCGCAGCGGGACACTCTCCTCGCCCTGTGATAGACACACCCACCTGTTGACCCGGTCCCCGATGAGCGTCCGCAGCGGCGCCAGCAGGCGGCGGCGCAGCCACAGCCCGCGGATGCCGAGCACCTCCTCCAGCAGCCGCAGCGGGACACTCTCCTCGCCCTGTGATAGACACACCCACCTGTTGACCCGGTCCCCGATGAGCGTCCGCAGCGGCGCCAGCAGGCGGCGGCGCAGCCACAGCCCGCGGATGCCGAGCACCTCCTCCAGCAGCCGCAGCGGGACACTCTCCTCGCCCTGTGATAGACACACCCACCTGTTGACCCGGTCCCCGATGAGCGTCCGCAGCGGCGCCAGCAGGCGGCGGCGCAGCCACAGCCCGCGGATGCCGAGCACCTCCTCCAGCAGCCGCAGCGGGACACTCTCCTCGCCCTGTGATAGACACACCCACCTGTTGACCCGGTCCCCGATGAGCGTCCGCAGCGGCGCCAGCAGGCGGCGGCGCAGCCACAGCCCGCGGATGCCGAGCACCTCCTCCAGCAGCCGCAGCGGGACACTCTCCTCGCCCTGTGATAGACACACCCACCTGTTGACCCGGTCCCCGATGAGCGTCCGCAGCGGCGCCAGCAGGCGGCGGCGCAGCCACAGCCCGCGGATGCCGAGCACCTCCTCCAGCAGCCGCAGCGGGACACTCTCCTCGCCCTGTGATAGACACACCCACCTGTTGACCCGGTCCCCGATGAGCGTCCGCAGCGGCGCCAGCAGGCGGCGGCGCAGCCACAGCCCGCGGATGCCGAGCACCTCCTCCAGCAGCCGCAGCGGGACACTCTCCTCGCCCTGTGATAGACACACCCACCTGTTGACCCGGTCCCCGATGAGCGTCCGCAGCGGCGCCAGCAGGCGGCGGCGCAGCCACAGCCCGCGGATGCCGAGCACCTCCTCCAGCAGCCGCAGCGGGACACTCTCCTCGCCCTGTGATAGACACACCCACCTGTTGACCCGGTCCCCGATGAGCGTCCGCAGCGGCGCCAGCAGGCGGCGGCGCAGCCACAGCCCGCGGATGCCGAGCACCTCCTCCAGCAGCCGCAGCGGGACACTCTCCTCGCCCTGTGATAGACACACCCACCTGTTGACCCGGTCCCCGATGAGCGTCCGCAGCGGCGCCAGCAGGCGGCGGCGCAGCCACAGCCCGCGGATGCCGAGCACCTCCTCCAGCAGCCGCAGCGGGACACTCTCCTCGCCCTGTGATAGACACACCCACCTGTTGACCCGGTCCCCGATGAGCGTCCGCAGCGGCGCCAGCAGGCGGCGGCGCAGCCACAGCCCGCGGATGCCGAGCACCTCCTCCAGCAGCCGCAGCGGGACACTCTCCTCGCCCTGTGATAGACACACCCACCTGTTGACCCGGTCCCCGATGAGCGTCCGCAGCGGCGCCAGCAGGCGGCGGCGCAGCCACAGCCCGCGGATGCCGAGCACCTCCTCCAGCAGCCGCAGCGGGACACTCTCCTCGCCCTGTGATAGACACACCCACCTGTTGACCCGGTCCCCGATGAGCGTCCGCAGCGGCGCCAGCAGGCGGCGGCGCAGCCACAGCCCGCGGATGCCGAGCACCTCCTCCAGCAGCCGCAGCGGGACACTCTCCTCGCCCTGTGATAGACACACCCACCTGTTGACCCGGTCCCCGATGAGCGTCCGCAGCGGCGCCAGCAGGCGGCGGCGCAGCCACAGCCCGCGGATGCCGAGCACCTCCTCCAGCAGCCGCAGCGGGACACTCTCCTCGCCCTGTGATAGACACACCCACCTGTTGACCCGGTCCCCGATGAGCGTCCGCAGCGGCGCCAGCAGGCGGCGGCGCAGCCACAGCCCGCGGATGCCGAGCACCTCCTCCAGCAGCCGCAGCGGGACACTCTCCTCGCCCTGTGATAGACACACCCACCTGTTGACCCGGTCCCCGATGAGCGTCCGCAGCGGCGCCAGCAGGCGGCGGCGCAGCCACAGCCCGCGGATGCCGAGCACCTCCTCCAGCAGCCGGAGGGGAACACTCTCCTCGCCGTCCTACAGGGGAATTATAGTTACTTTTAAGTTAAAAAGTACCCTATGTGCTATTCTGATGTATAACCTATACTAGTGGCCGCCCGCGACTCCGTTCGCGTGGAAGTCGGTTTCCCGTGGGAATGAGAAGTTTTCTCGCGGTAAGAAGTACCCTATGTGTTATTCTGATGTATAAACTATATCCAATAGTTTTTACGTGAAAGAGTAACAAACATCCATATCCATCCATTAATAATGTTAGTAAGTGCAGAAAAAGCTTTGGTTTCCAACCTATAGATACCGGGGACATTATCAAAACATTTAAGACATTAGATATCAAAAATACAACTGATTTGTGGGGCATATCAGTTAAAATTGTTAATTCGATTATAGATATAATAGCCCCTTATCATGCAAAAATATTTAACAATGTCACTAAGAATAAATTGCTTCATAATAAACATTTTGGTTTCACAAGGGGTCGTTCAACTACTGATGCAGGTGTTAAACTTTTTGTAAATATTGTTAGTGCATGGGAAAAGTCACAAGACGCCCAAGGTATTTTTTGTGATCTATCTAAGGCATTTGATTGCGTCCACCACGATACCCTTATAAGGAAACTCAACCATTACGGAATCAAAGATACCAATCTTAAACTTTTAATTTCATATTTAAGTGCTAGAACTCAAAAGGTTGACGTTAACGGAATCAGGTCGTCTGTGACAGTTGTGAGCATGGGGGTCCCACAAGGATCAATTTTAGGCCCATTTTTGTTTTTGGTTTATATAAATGATTTTCCCTTTATGGTAGGTAATAATCACGATATAGTGTTGTTTGCTGATGATACATCATTAATTTTTAAGATTAATAGACAACAATCTAATTATGGCGACGTAAACAATGCGCTCTCTAATGTTTTACAGTGGTTTAATGTTAATAATTTAGCTTTTAATTATAAGAAAACCAAGTGTATAAAATTTTCAGCACCTAATGTAAAACAAGTCAACTCAAACTTGCAAATGAACGGTAAAAAACTAGACTTAGTAGATTCTACTGTTTTTCTTGGTTTGACTGTAGACTGTAAGTTACAATGGGGAGCCCACATCTCACAACTGGCGAGTAGGCTTAGCTCTGCAGCGTTCGCGGTCAAGAAAATTCGCTCTTTGACTGATGTACAGACAGCTAGGATAGTATATTTTAGTTACTTTCATAGTTTAATGTCTTACGGCATCCTACTGTGGGGAAACGCTGCTGACATTAATACGATTTTTACGCTGCAAAAAAGGGCTGTTCGTGGAATTTACAAACTTGCAAATAGAGATTCTTTGAGAGAAATATTTAAAGATAGAGATATTTTAACCTTCGCGTCCCAATACATTTTTGAAAATATATTGTATACTTACAAAAATATTGATAAGTTTGTAACGTGTAATGATAATCATGTCATGTAAAACTAGGCATGGAAATAGATTAGCTTTCCCAAAGTGTAGGTTGGCCAAAAGCAGCAAGTCGTTTATCGGTATGTCGATACTTATTTTTTATAAAATTCCGGAGTCAATTCAATCCCTGCCATTTAATAAATTTAAAGTTACAATTAAGCAAGTATTGTGCAAGAAAGCTTACTATAAAATCAAAGACTATTTAGATGATAAAACAGCATGGGATTGATATCTAGACAGGGTATTTCTACTGCTATTCAAGATTGTATTGTACCTATGAACTTCTCTGTAAACAGTTTGACTAGGACATGATACTCAACTTTGAGTATGTACTTTTATTGCTTTTTTTTAATTTATTTTGTTTGAGTAGGACGATGGCTGGAGCACACGTCATACTTGTGATCAGGTGCCGCCTTCGGGAAACGGTCTGCTCTGGTTCCGAATTGTGGTGCGGGAAGAAGTCCTTAATTAGTTCGTAGTAGCAGTTTTAATTTTTTTTTACTTTTATAGTGTTGAGTTGAGGTACGAGAAAATAATTTATATGTTCATTGTATGTACACGTTATGATTGTATAATTTTCAAAAAGAGTGCTGTGAGTTTTTTTCCGCCGGCTTTTTTCTCTCGGTCTACGGTTAGGTAAAGTCGAAGTTTGTAACATTGACGTTCATTAAGTATATGATGAATAAAAGAATTTTGATTTTGATTTTTGATTTCATACATCCTCACATACTCGCATACTTTCACATTTATAATATTAGTAGGATAACGCAAACATATGCGAGGTTAGGTACAGCTTGCAAAGGCTATTTTGATTTATAATATTTTATGTTGCTATAAATAAATTTCACGCCTGACCATGATACTTGGCACCTGTAAATAGATCGACAAAAATAAGCGAATAATGGTTGATACCAAGGCATAAGTATAACATAATATTGCACTTAGCTCTCATTCAACATTTATGTTTGCTACCCAAAATTCAATGTGCTGTAAACAGGTCGTCAAAAAATAAGCGAATTATGTTTGTTTCCCCGCTGCAATTTAGGAAAGCAACGAATAATTATAATCCATTTTTTTTTTAAGTTAACTTACATCTTGTCCGTCTGATGAGTTGCCACTTTTCATCCCGTCGTAGTTATTATCACCACCTTTGCTTTGAAACACTTTGGATATTCCTGCAATACAATGATTATTAATATCTTTGTTATGCGTAATTGTCGCTGCAAAACTTGAAATAGTTAATCCAAATATTTAAAGTATCTAAGGTTTCATGGTTTAACTATAAGGTTCATAAGAAATCATCGTCTTCAAACAATAAAATCACTACTCAAAGTTTTTCTTTCAACTAAGATTGTGGCGCGTGAAAACTTTGAACAATTTTGGCGCCTAATTCTGATTATTTGCTTTTCTGAAAACACTGGATCTTAGCTACATATAAAAACGATCGGAGCTTTGTTTGTTAATTTACAGAATAGGGGTCTACCGGGACTTTACAATCGAAATCGTATCCGTGCGACCGAACTACGAACGAACTTGATGGAATGCCTTACCGGCACTTTATCACGACAATTTGACGAAATTAACTGTCAAACTTGACAGTTCAACTAGGCGACGACACAAGTGCCGGTAAGGTGTTAAGACGATAATCGTAACGACAGGCAATTCGTTTTGAAAGTCGTAAGTCTCGGTACCAATCTCGCGATTTTGACAAGATGCACGATACGACCGTCAAATCCCAGTGGACCCCCAGTACAGTTGCAGCTATTTGTTTACCGTCCATCATTCCGTCGACCGTGTTGGCGAATTGGTCCGGCATGTTTTTCAATGTCCGCATACCGGCCTTCAACGAGTTCACTAGTAGGCCGTCAATCTGTTAAAAATAAGTTTTGCATGTAAGAATTAGATATTTGTTGAAAATTTTGTACACAAACTTTTACAGGGTTATTGTGTGTAATTATAAAGTTATTTAATACTGTAAGTATTCTAAAAGGCTATTTTCTTGCGTATTGTTCGATGTAAAATATAAGCCAGCGCCGGTAAAAATAGATTCCTAGCGTCGACTTATTCATTGATAATTAAAAAATCAACATTCTATTGACATGCTGATTTTTTATAATTACTTCACGTTATGTTATAAGAAATATGTTATCAGTTCAGTACTTATTTTTTACAATATAGAAATCCAACGTTTGAAAACAATAAAAACAAACTGATGATTTTTTTCTTTATATTAATAAACTTTAATTCTTCTAAATAGTCCTAAACTTAACAACTCATTAAAATATGTGATGCAAACATTACATTCCTACTTTTCTCGAGAAAAAATCAAAAACACCTAAACCAACTCCACACAAAATCAGCACACTATTAAAAAAAATCTTAGCCTTCCCCCACCGTGTTGGCCTGCTTCCCGCCCGGCGCCTGCGCACTGAGCAGCCCGCCCAGGAACCCGCCCCCCCACAGCGCCTGGTAGCGCGCCTCCCGCGCGATGCCCGCCAGCGTCTGCAGGTACTTGTTCAACATGCGCTTGCGACTCTCCAGGACGGAGCGGGACGTGTTCGAGAAGGTTTTCTTCGCGGGGAAGGGAAGGGTGCTTAGTTCGGGCCACTGGGGTGGGATACAAGCGGTATCATTATTATCATCGTCATTGTCATCATTATCGTTATTATTATTACCATTTTCTTGATTAGCATTATCATGATTTTCAGTATCATTATCTTCTTAATGATCATTACATAAATCAAAGTCTCCTTAACCAGTAGACTGATTTTAATGCGGTTTTCAGGTGAAAAAAATGTTTTTTTTTAGTTAGGTTAGGTTATAATTCAATGTGAGGTTAACAACTCGCGCAAAATTACACAAATGCAAAGCGTGGGCGCGACGCTAATAATATGTGCATAAGCTACATTTTTTAAAATGAACGAATGTAATTTATGACCTTAATATACTCGTAAGTGTTAGATGCATAGAAAATTAACCGGAAAATGTAGCAATAAATGCTGGCCCAAAAATTGCTGTTAGCCACTAAAGCATACACTAACTGACTAACTGTTATTGACATATCGAAGTATTTAATATAATTGAATGTATTCAATACGTTGATAGCCTAGAGTTAAGATAGTCATTGCATTTCACTGATAGGGTTAATAAACAAATATAATATAAATTTATTATAAACTTAATCTTAGTTTCAATTAAAAGTAATTAATAACTTAATCTAAACAGTTATACAATGATAAGATTAAAGATTTATTGCGAATAAGCGAATAATTTAAAACAATTTACCTTATCTTTAATAGCGCAATGCAGGTCATAAAAATCACTGTATCTCCGATAGATATGCCACTCTTCATTGTCGGATAGTCTTGATACTGCTATTGCGTAGATACCAAACGTTTTACCTTTATCTTGTACTAATGCTAAAAAGAAATTGGGTACATTAACAATAATAATATTTTGACGTTACAAAAATGGGAAATTATTTCTTATTAAAAGAACACAGAGCTACCTTACTGCGAAGACACATGAATTATGTTTAATTTCACAGCAACGTTTTCTTTAAAGCAAAATAAATACACTTTTAGAGCAAGTGAAAAATAGTATAAATATATAGTACCTGTTTCTATAATACAAGCCGACAGTGGTGTGAAATGGTTCTTGGCATTTTGACTAATATTAGTGTGTGACAGAGACAGGCTGTTGTTTCGCACTGTCGAGTTGTTTGACGGTCCTGAAACATATTTTGACATAAAATGTAACTGTCAAAACACGAAACATTTATACTAGTGTACTATTTACAGGTGAAATCTACAAATAATAATATACGGATACGGCCTATAACCTATTTTTAATAATTCCCAGTGAAATATTGTTGTGTTATAATCTTTTAAGCGTGTGTTTGACGACAAAAATATAAATGCTTATTAGGGTATATGAAGCTATAATTTCCTGCGTTTATAGCCATTTATATATACATTTAATGACATCAAGCTTTTCAGCGACTAATAGGAATAATATGTTGCTGTCAAAGTACTATCCACCATAAACCTGTGATAATATATTTCGTGTAGGGGAAAACACTAATAAACAACAAAATATTTCATGCTATCTAAGAAGATCATAGATGATTATAATTTTTAGTTCAACGAATTACTGCAGAAACAACTATTCCCTTTCACGTTCATTAAAAAAACTAAAATCAGTTACTCACTACCAAAAAAACCAATGTACCCAAATACATAACAATTACGATTACAACAAATAATAATATAAATATTATACAACAGACATAACATGCTCAAAACATCTACCAGGCACCCAGACACTAAAGGCATTATTTACACAGTATTAATTTTTCTTATTTTTTCTATACCTGAATACTCATTGATTTTAAGTGAATTATTGCCAACGATGTCCGACCTAGATCGGTTATGCCTTCCTGGTATGTGTAGCATGTCTCCTAGGAAAGTAAATACATAATGAAATGACGAAATTATGACAGTTAATGATGTTTTGTTAATAATACATAAACGTTTGCGACCGCTGCACATGCAAGATTTCATCTACATAACTAAAAAAAAAACTTTTTGATCTCGGTTTTTATGTCAAAATAATGATGTCATTAAAATTTTTTTTTATAATACCATGTGCAACGGTCTTCGGAAGAAATTTTAGCACTTCTTTTAGAGTAGGAAAATTACCAACCGATATGATATATAACATGAAACTAAAGATGTATCGAAGTATGGTTAGTCGTTGATTTTTGCGATTTGGTGAACGACATTTCAATTCGAATATATGACCAAGCAAAGACCAAATTATTTTTGCTGATTTACATGAACTAACATAAATTTAATACTATATATGTAATTAATATAAGTATTAAGTAACCAAAAGAATCCAAGAGAATACTTTATAAACTAACATATACCAAAATAAATAATTCTTTCTAATATGTTTTACGTCTAAGACTACTTATTACGTACCCTAGAATTTATCAAGTGGGTCGTTAGTTACAAGAGCATTATTAAATGTATGTTAAATGATAAATTTAAGATTTTGACTATATTTTGACATTAAATAATAATGGAGGAATGGAATGTGTTTGTTTGCATTTAGTAAGTTGTAGATAAGGTTTGAGGACCTTTACAGCGAAATAATTTACTTTTTGTAACATAATAAATATTAAAACTCATCGCGATTATTTACTTTGAAATCCTCATACTTAACTGTGATTCTAATAATATGTCAAAATCACAAACTGCTCTTTACCCTCATATAACTACGAGCTAATCTACAATTAACTACCCAAAATTCATAAGCAGTACCAATATTAACACTTCTTTTAGGTAGCGTATGATTCTTGACCGTTTGGTTCTCTTTGTTTAACAACACCCTTGGAAAAGTGTTAGATTTATAAGGGACATCACACTTTAGGTCTTTGCATCTATTCTTATGAAACATCTTTGGTATACGGTTAAGACAGTTCTTCACTAGTCTCTTGCATTTATCTAGATTATGAATGGTGAATGATTATGAATTATGAATGGAAACGTATTAGACAAATAAAAAATGTTTTACCGTATTTTTTGGTTTCGATCCTCTCGTCACGTCTTATTTCGCTGAAAAAAGTAACATTTAGAAAACTTAACAAAAGTATACCTAATGTATCAAAATCTTATAAACGGTTTTAATAGGCAGTTTATAAGTTCACACATATTTCAAAGAACAATTAAGCAATGCACTTAGGCGTGAAATGATGGTTTTATAAATTCTTACTGACTTGATGTGTGCTAAAACCCGATACATTTATATTACATAAAAGAAATATAGAAAATACTCACGCGTTACTATTATCATTATCCATCATAAAATCCGCTTGCCACGACGGGTCATCCTTAAAAAGTTGACACACTTGTAAAATATAATTTCAAAACCACAAACTGTCAAATCCAAATCTGTCAACATATGACACTCACCTCTAAAGCATCGCACACGCATTTCTGCACTTCATCAAAGCATATAACAGGATTGTTAGTGAATTCCTCCCCTTCCGTCGTTATTTTTCTAACTAAATCCGCAAAACAGTTTTCGGGCAAACCCATGACAGTTGGTCTATTTGAGGCTAAGTACATATCGCAAAGTTCTAAAGCTGAAGATCTTAGGTTGTCTATTACAGCGTTTGACGTGTGTGTTGCATCTAAAAAACCAAACAATATATTGATATAAATAAATGTTAAAAAAAAATCTTGAAGATTATTAGTTCAATTAAATTTATTCTTTCTTACCAGCTTCATTAAGTTCGATTTCCAGTAAATATTGAGCATTTGATCTCCAAGAAGTGGTAGCTCTTAAAAACTTAAGTGATCTGGCCACCTCCTCGGATATTTTGTCTGTATTTGCATTGTTTGATAAACCTAAGGGTAAACATTCAAAAAAAGTTCTTAAATAAATTGAACTAGATAGAGTCTAAAATTGATAAGGCATTTTATAGGTTTTTACCTTCTTGTGGTCCTAAAGTAGCTCTTCTAGCTTGTAATATTCTACTTAAATATTGTAATGAAGATAGTTTCTGTCTATCTTGTAGCTCCCATTCTCCTGCACTATCTTTAGAATGCTAAAAAAACAAGCGTGCTACTTCATATTCAAACAACTTAAATAAATAACATAAAAATAAAATATAAAATCCTGCAAAAGTTGGTTCAGCAGCAATTTTCACAGCTTATCTGAGACGTTTAAGACGTTCCGTTCACTGATAAAAATGTACGTCATGGTACAAATTTCAATACAAAAGAAAAGGTAAACGGTTTTTGAATGGAAACGGAAACAACCTTACTTAGAACTTGCAAAATAAAAATGTATGGTACAAAAAACGTAAACAAGGCTGTTTAGGTCCTGCTATAAGAGCTAGTGGTAAGGCCCCGAATTTAAACACCGAATTCGCAGTTGATTTTCGTCTGAGTACTTGACACAAAAAATTGATAAGATAATAAAGAAATAGGGCTGATATTTATTTTGTTCGTAATTAGATTTTGACAAGATTGGTGTCAATCGAAGCGTTAGAGTTTAATGCTATTAAAAAAAAAACAAACGTATTATTTGATCGGTTCATTATAACATAAAAAAATTCTTACCAATTTTTGTATATCTTTTTGCACTAATTCCATTGTGGCGTCTAGTTCTTCTGCATCGTAGCTACATCTTACGACTAATAGAAATATATCTGATGGCAGTGAAGACTCTTTACAGCACTAAAAATAATAATAAAAATTAAAAACGTTACAAAGGGTATTTGATGTCATAAGTATAAAAAAACATAAGGTCATCAGTGTCATCAACAATTTTATCCCCTTAAAGTTTTTGTCGTGTTTGGAAACTAACTAAACTTAACTCTACACTTAATGCTTATATAATTATAAGCATTCAAAACTTTACCTATAGTCCGTTCGCGTTAAGAAAATAGTGACAACTGTGTATTCACAGTGGAGTAAAAGTACGAAAGAAAAATAATAATTTTATAAACAGTATTTTCGGACATGCCGCATGCACTTGCTGTTTCTATGACTATGCTCTCCACAGTTGCATTTTAAATCACACAATTTAAAATACTTATAAACGTTGTAAATTATGTGTCTCTCTCCACTATAGATTATTGATCCACTTTTATTCTTTGGAATTGGTGAAGTATTCATTTTTTCAAAATTTATCGTTGGACAAGTTACGCAAATACACAACCGTTTTCTTCGAAGGTCAGACTTCAACTGGTCACTGTGAACTCGACTTTTTAATTTCTAACATTTTAATTGGCTGGGGGGCGTGGCCAGGCCGGCTGACAACGATCACTCACTATTTTCTTAACGCGAATAGACTATAGTTGGCAAGTCATAAATCCCTACTAATATTATAAATGCGAAAGTAACTCTGTCTGTCTGTCGGTCTGTCTGTCTGTCTGTCTGTTACGCTTTCACGCCTAAACCACTGAACCGATTGTGATGAAATTTGGTATGGAGAAAGAACTGAACTTGGGAAAGGACATAGGGTACTTTTTACCGCGGGAAAACTTCTCATTGCCACGGGAAACCGACTTCAACGTGAACGGAGTCGCGGGCGGCCACTAGTATAATATAATTTTTACTTAAAATGTTTGGAAATACACTTACATGTAGCTTTTCTACGAAACAAAATACGTCACGTGAAACATGCGAGAATGAATGAATTGTCCTATAGGTAAATTTGGTTCAAAAAATGGCTCTATATGCCTAATGAAACTTCTATTTCTTCAAAACCAAGATTTCATTATAAAGTAAATAAACTCAAATACTCTACTTACATATTTTAAAATAGCTCTGTTAATATTGTCCGGATCGCTCAACATTTCAAACAGGGGCCTTAACACTACAGCGGCCAAAAGCTCTACAAGCAGCATTTTCATTGAATGACATTTCCAGGCTTCTTCAGGCGCTACCAGGTATAACACTGTTTCTGATACTTCGCATAAAAGAGCTGGAAACATATATTTTTGTGGGTATGTTCCTTTATAGTCAAATCAGATATCCGGATGAACAGCGCATGGATACAATTAATTGTGGCCACCAAAAAACAATTAAATAATTTAATAGATTCGTATATAGTTGATAGAATTGTATCGGAAATATATAATTTAGGTACACAAGTCCCAATTCTTATTTTTAGTACCTAATCAGAGCGAAATCTCTGTTTACCACTGGTACTTCTTCAAAGTTTCTTGGCCTTACACTCCAATTAGATAAGCTTATCAACAACAATACAATAAACATAATATAGGGGGCGTATACATATTAGCGGCTTACCATATTCTCTTTCGGAGTCAATACAGTATATGTCTCGACATATCTCACGATTTTCGTAAGTACATTCGAGGTCAAAAAACAAGTCAGTAAGAGACTTTTCAACTATTTCCTCATTGCTACCGTAAAATTTGGATTTTCCAAAGGTTTGGCTGTCTGGAATTTGAAAAGCATATAAAGGTTTAACTGTTGTACCTATATTAATTTAACTTAAGTTACACTTTTAGATTGATTTAATTATGTCATGTCACCATCAATTCTAGTAGCAAAGTAGTACTATAATTAATAGATTAGTAACATTTGAGTTTAATAAGAAGTTCTAGTTATCTTAAGTTCAGGAGTTAAAAATATTAAGCTACACTACAAGTTTAATTTAATATGTAGTAGATCACCTAGAATGTTTTTGTAAATACAATATAAAATGTGTAAACAGATATAAATATATATATACCTGGAGGCCACAGCAAGTCCGTTTCACTTTTGTTTCGTCTGTGCATCCTCTTTTCATCGGCACCCTTACTCTTCGGACATCCATTGGCTAATTCTTTGGCACTGATTACATTTATATGTTTTAATCGAACTCTGCATTGTTTGAACAGCTTTAAATGTGTAGTTAATAATTCTGGAAACTTTGTTGAGAGAAGATGTATCCAGTCAACACATTTCACCCTAAAATTAATGTAAAATTAAATTAATTTGCAATAAAATACAATATAAGAAGGTAAAGATAAAGACAAACCTATTTGCTACATTAGCACCACCAGAAAGCACCAATTTCTTGATGGCATGTGTTGTCATTTCATCATCATCGGTTACTATTTCATACCATGATGTTACATAGTCATTTATTATAATAGTTATAATCTCATTCAGAAATGAATCAACTGCCTCGCTGCCTGTGATGCGGTTATCAAACTTTGTTCTCTTCTTAGGCTTTTCAAACTCTTCCAAAACCTTGAAATATGAAAATGATAACTTAGAGTCATGGTCCCCCGATGTGTACAAGCTATACTTGGTGGGCTTCAAGGAGGGTGTGTTGGGTCATATCTACTGCAACTTGTATGAAACTTTCCATTGATTATAAAATACAACACAAACCTCTCTAGTTGACCGAAATTGAGTTTTATTTGTAGGCAATTAGATGGGGATAATTAAGTAATGATTAAAAAACTTACTTTTGGCAAATGAATGGAGTAATTCTCTTCTTGTAAAGGATCATTCAGTCTGTCTATATCTGTAGCGAATATTTTCTTTGGATGATAATTAAAATAGAAAATTGTAAGCACCCTGTAAAACCCAGAATAATTAAATCAACACAACCTATACAAAATTACGTACCATCAAGTTATTTTTATTTTATTGAACTTAACTGCCAATTTTATAAAAATATAATATTTAAACGAGTGAAACCTGTAATTTAAGATTTAGAAACTTACCCTATTATGAAGGAAAGTATGAAAATCAGAAGAGTTAAATATAAACCAAAACCGCAAAGGCCAATCGTTATGACAGATGCAAGACTAAACCAGCTTAATATTTTTAAATCCATTTTAACTGTTCACTATTAAATAACTACAATTTCCAAGTGAGAAAACAAATAAAATAAACTAACAACAATTGATAAATTCCAACACAATTTCTCCTGTCAATCGATGACATGACATGACAGATGATAGAAGGCTGACAATTTGACATTGATTAAATTTTATTAGAATTGCCAATTTAAAAGTGAAAATATGTAAAAAAGTGCGAAAATTATTCAATTTGTGTATATTAATTTTATTGGTTGGGGCTTTTGAGTCGCGGTTAATTTGATAGTTTTTTGCGGTTAATATAATTTTAGATTACAATGATGATTTAGATTAGACCGGTTATCTAAGGGTCCTGGTTTCGATTCCCAGTCGCGTAATGTTCGGAGACCCGCGTCCTACCATGATGATTTTGGAGTACTTAATATAACTTTAGGGGTCCCTTTCAGGAAAAGTACAAGAAGTTAATACCTACGAGGTAAAATAAGATTTGAAACGGGGCGACTTCTATGTGTTAATGCACATAACATTCGTTCCCGTCGATAGCGAGCAACTTTCTCCGAAACAGCACCGGTCTAGGACCGCATTTTCGAATTGTTAACGCGACTCGGTATACTTTTACAACTTCGGAATACTTTTAAATAATCTCAGGCCCTTCTCTATTTTTAAACCAGAAATATCCCCTTTTACCGCCAAAGATTCATTGAATGCAAACCTATTTGGTATGGATGTTAAAATACCTACAAGGTACGTGATATTCTGCTAGAGTTACTTCTACAAATTACCATCTGTACGACAGGAACTCATTAAGCTAACTCTTTGGTAGCGGCAAAATACCTACTGTAAAGCGGGTACATTGTGCGAGAGAGACAATCAGATATAGATATAGCCATAGCGGACAAAGACGCCAATCAAAGCGTCGTAAATCTAATGATGTCAATTCGAGGCTTGATAGATTGGAGCGACTGCTGAGCAACTTAATGGCGCATCGAAAAGACAACGTGATCCAGACTTCTACGGCGCCGATAGTTGGGGCTGATGTGAGAGCGCAGTTGCTGGATCATGGTACACTGGAGCGACAGCCTGTGCCACTTGAGCTGCCACCATCAACCACGCCCGCACAGGTACCGTTGCTGGAAGTTACGCCAGGGACAAGCACTGCTGGATCTGTGAGTGCTACTAACCAGGTAAATAAGTTGCTACCTGCTACTGAACATGTGCCTGTATTCACGGGAAGTGCGGGAATGTCAGCTAGTGCTTGGTTGAAGCGGTTAGAATCACTGTCTAAAATATTTAGCTGGGATGAACGATATCTGTCGTATCAAATGACGTGTAAACTGTCTGGCAACGCGCGTTTATGGTTTGATTCTCTGCAAGACATCGACTTTAGTTGGGAGCAATGGAAACACATGTTACTTTCAAACTTTCCAGAAGGTCGTGGCATAGCATCTAATTTATTTGATTTTGTTACTATTAAACGTGAAACAAACGAAAATGTTATCGATTTTTACTACAAAAAAATGTTATTAGGAAAAAAATGCGGCCAACTGGATCATGTTATAGCAGATGTTATTATTTTTACTCTTAATGATTCATTTCTGAGAACTGGTGCATGTGGCGCTGCATGTCGTGACACCCAAAGCTTATTAAAATATTTAACAGACGCTGCATACTTACAAGTAATCAAAATTTAGTAAAACATAATTTTAATAATATGATTTAAATATGATAATCGAGCTAAGTTATAAAAGATAATTTACGTTAATTTGTTTAAGTGTCGTGAAATTAGGTACATTAAGAGTTTAAATTTATTTTGTGTTAATTTTTATTACAGTTATATTGTTATCTTTCTTCTTATTTTATTCTATTTATGTATTAATGCTGATCATGCATTGGTGTAACTGTTGTATTTTTGCGAAGAAGAATCATTGCATATTACAATCAATCAACATGCTGTTATTGGTTTACCTTTTGTGTTATTGTTTCAAATTCCTTGTAGCCAGTTCTGTTTAATTTTAATTAAATGTAAATGGAGTATTTCGAATAATGGGTTTCAATTAATTTACTGTCCTAGAAATACTTAAAGTTTAAATAACCAAGTTCGGTTAAAGCCAGTTCGGCTTGGGGTAAAATCATACATATGTCTTGCAAATAACCAAGTTCGGTTAAAGCCAGTTCGGCTTGAGGTAAAATCATATGTCTTGCCAATAACCAAGTTCGGTTAAAGCCAGTTCGGCTTGGGGTGAAATCATATGTCTTGCAAATAACCAAGTTCGGTTAAAGCCAGTTCGGCTTGAGGTAAAATCATATGTCTTGCCAATAACCAAGTTCGGTTAAAGCCAGTTCGGCTTGAGGTAAAATCATATGTCTTGCCAATAACCAAGTTCGGTTAAAGCCAGTTCGGCTTGGGGTGAAATCATATGTCTTGCAAATAACCAAGTTCGGTTAAAGCCAGTTCGGCTTGAGGTAAAATCATATGTCTTGCAAATAACCAAGTTCGGTTAGTAAATGCAAATAAAACTCAATCGCAAAGGTTCGTTACTAATACGTGGTCGTATTATATTCTCAGGAAGGCCGACTGTAAAGTGGGTACATTGTGCGAGAGAGACAATCAGATATTGTCCACCCGTTCACATGCGCTGGCGCCAGGAAGGCGGTGACGTCATCGGGTGCTACGCTGCTCCAGGTCGACGAGGACACTACGAAGTAGTAGCTACGACGGCATTCGCTCTCGGGGAACGGTGCTCGATACACGTGTTAAATTTTCTAGTAATTTTATTAAAATATTGTTTTGGCACGACTCTTTGTTTCATTTCTGAATTGGTTCTAACACTACATATTTACGAGTATCATGACATACTTTTATTTATTTACCACGCTCGTAGCTTATATGAAAATAAAACAGACAATTTGTAACATATTCATGGTTTTATTGAAATACAACACCGAACCGTTAATACAGTTAGTAAAATTGAATTAATTTAGAAACTACATAGCTAACTCTAATCATAACTTTATTGTCAAAATGTCAACTAAATATGCACAGAAAAAGCAGAAAAGGCAAGTTCGACGATGGTTCCATCATTCATTAGGTTTTTATTACCTGCATTTTTTGAGAACGAACTTATATAAATCCGTACACTAAAACGCAGCTTTACAATGTAGAAATTAAGCAAACATAAAAAAAAAATTGACAAGGTTTTTTTTCAATTTTAGATTGACTGACAATATAGCAACCTAAATACAATAATCTAATAATATAATTCTAATAAATGGAAAAGAATAGGTAGTTTTAAATGCTCAGTAATTTAAAGATTACAATTTCATGAAACGATTCGATGTAGGTATTTTTATTTCTTAAAAGTATCCGTGCGTAAATATCATATTAAACATATTTGCATTATAATGCAATTCCGGTGCCATGCTTTTTTATAAATATTTTATACCTTATGAAATAAGGCAACTGCCTTAAATCAGGTATGACTAGATACTTCCTAGGATTGCGGACCGAATCATAATTTAAAGGTACTTTTATAAACAAACACTAAACATTCACAAAACAGTAAGAGGTTGGTTCTTGAAAACTATAAAGTACTTTAATTTGTGACTGATCATCATTTTGAAATTTATTTTACAATGCTAATTCTTAATTTAACCAAGTTAAACATTTTCCGATTGTGAAATCAAAATTGATAAAACAAAGCCATTTTGTGCTGAACAATACCTAATTGAAGTCTTATAACGCTTACATAACAGACTTACATGATTTTTAGGTAATTGTAAATTTGCATTTTTTACATATTTAAGTGCTTTTTCGAACTAGGTAATTTGCCCTTTAGAGCATTTCCTCCAATACCTTCATGTTTATATTGGAACTAGGTGTTAGTGATGCCAAAGTAGTAAAGTTAATTTCCCCAACATATTTTTTTATTTCAACTCTTTATCAATATTACATGTCGTATGATTAAATACTTAGGTACTTATTTAGACTAAATGAAGCTTTAGTATTGCTTCCATGTTACTTTTGACCCTTTAAAACTCACTATAATTACAATTTACTTATTATATCAGATTTGATTTAAATAGTTAATAAAATTATATTAGATAGGTACTTAAGCAATTTAACAGCAGAAGATTAACACGCATTTTATAGTAATTTTGTAGGTTTTTTTTTACCTAGTTTTTATACATATGGACTTGGTTTTTTATTCAGTTACTAAAGTCCTATATAGGTATTTTATTACTGGAATAGAGGCAACGAACAAGAGTAACCATTTCATGGTCAATGGACTAATTAAATAGTCAGATAGTATCAAAACAAGTAGTTATTTATAATGACTGGCGAATATAGAACACTTACGTATACATACTTACTACCTAGTTTTAATAACTATCTGCCACACTCAGGCACAATCGAATCACTAAAATTGTATGTTTTTTTCATATGGGTACCTACAAATACCTAGCTACAGTATACTTTAAATACATATAAATCCACAATTGATTACGTAAAGAGTTTTATAAATAGATGAAAAAATTATGATTTTTATTTTCTTAGTCTACTTTAGGTTTGATTAAAGCCGAAATTATAACTAAATACTTTTAATACTGTCTTTACCTTAGACAAAATTGACTATTCTCTATTTCTACTTGCAGTCATCCATTTAAGGATATTTGTGGCAATGCATTGCTGCAATGGTTCTCCCTACCATAAAGTTGTTTTAAATGTCTCGTTAAAATAAATAAAAAATAAATATAAAAATAAATAATTTTCTGTCAACTCAAGTCAAAACAGGAGTCAATATGTGATATCAACACATTCTAATGAGAAGTGTTTCAATGAAAAGATGAAAATCTTTATGAAGATGTAAATTACATGTTAAAAGAGATTCATTACATCCAAGTGTGGCAGTTAACAATATAATCAACAAGAATATCAACAATCACTTCTTACATTAAATACATGCAAGAGTTCCACTTAACTGCAAATGACACCAACTGACTCCACTGTTTTTTTTACATCATTAAGTGACAATAGTGGCAAAATGTGTTATTGGTATACCTCTTTCTACAAATCACAAAATATGCTGCTTGTCAAGGCATACAATTTAATCATACCAACTGAATTTCTCATGTTATCAAAATACATACTTTATTTGGTAACTATTTGCTGCAATTAGCCTCAACAGTGTTTACTATGTTTAAGATTTGTACCTGGTTCATTTCAGAAACGACATGAGAGATTACAGTATACAATAAATTAACAGAATAGAATTAATTAAATACCATAGATGCAGATCTTGAACCCATTTTGAAGTCTTTATATTGAGAGAACACGCAAAGCTGAAATAGAAAATTTTAAGGTGAGTCACAAATAAAAAGGGAAATCTTACTATTTTAGTCTAAATTCAGAGATAAATATCTCCAGACTGACATGAAAATTCAAAACTAATAATTGTAGATAAATATCTTAACTGCTATAAAAAATCACAAATTTATCTCTTTTGTTAAACACCTATCTCATCACATACTCAGATAGTTAATCACTGATTATTTTGCAAACTAGACATCTTAATACATAAAATTTAAAATGGTAAAAAAAAAACTATTTGATATTCTAACATAAAAAGTCTACCTAATTAAGGTTAAGGTAACACAGGCTAGATAAAAAAAAAACCTTAAGCCAACAAATCAAAACTTAATAACTCATAGTTCCTTGACTGATTAATCCAACGCTGATAAAAAAAACAAACTCACCTTATCTTTAAGTTGTTGACACATGTGTAGTGCCGCTGTCATCATAAATAAAACATCGCTAAGCCACGGCACAGCACAGTCCGCTTGGCATGAATCAATCCGCATTGTACCATGAATTGAACTAAGCTGATACGCTACAAATATCAATTTGTGCGATTGTATATAAAATGATATTGCTAAATCCTCAGGCAGATTTGGTGCTAATGCCTTCTGAAAGTTAGAGGTATATTAAAAGTTTGTTTATTTAGTAAAATATGAGTATGATATTGTTTTTGAGTAATTACCATATTTCTACTTTTCATAAGCTCATCAATTGCTTTTTTCTTAGGTAAAACTAAGGCAGTGCGGGCTCGTTGTAGTGAGCCTAGTAAACATTGTACAATGTGCAACACTTCTTCTGAAGACCTAAAATGTAGAAAAGGTAATCATTAAAACTATTATTCAAATTAAAAAACTACTAATGGAATAAATGTTTTCAAATAAATTCTTAATTTAATATACAGCAGGCATAGCCAGAGTTTTACAATTGATCAGTAATAGGTAGGTAGGTAAAACACAGTATTTAATTAGTAGATTGTTAATATCAAGATTCTATTTCAATCAAATAAGTGAAAACTTACTTAAAAACATAGTGCTTATCCACATTGTCTATATATCCAATGGCTTGTTGCAAATGATTTGCTGCATCCTGGATTTGCTGTAGTTTCCATGGACCATCTTGATTGATTGAAGTGCGGCATATTGTGTGCATTTGTCTAAGAACTTTGAAACTTATATCCTGGAATATATAAAATACATATTCAAATGTCGCATACTAGCTCCTTAATTGTAGGAGACTAAGAGTACTTACAGCATGAGTAATGCTATCTCCAGTTAAAGTGACAATACATTTTAATTGTTCTGGCTGTGATGTTAATATAAACTTATCTTGTTTCTGACCTTCATTACCATATAGTGGCACGGGAAATCTGTGAGCGCATTCCTGTAAAATAAAAAATAAGGTCAACACATCAATAAAACAAATATTCCAGAACAGATTATCAGTAATAGTATGTACTTACTACTAAAACAGAATGGAGCTGATGTAATACCGAATGTACTTCTTCACGCAATACCCATTCGAATTCTTCTTTCTGCAAACAATAAAATAAATTATTGCCTATTCAAACTATTTCAATGGCACTTTGTTCTTGTTGAATGATTATCTAATGGCCTTTGTCAAATTTAAACCGCTAAATCACCAACCAAATTAGCAGCTTCCTCTTTCTCGTTATCACTCATCTCAAGCATCTGTAATAGCAAATTTAGCCAAAATTAATTATTTTTTCACGTGAATCAATTTCAATGACCATCTAAACTAAAAACTTAAGCACAGACTGACAGTGACAAGACCAACCAATAATTTGGGGACAGACATCAGTCACCGACAGTGACAGAAAGATAGTAAGGTTTATAATAAGCTTGCAGCGCGCATGTGCGCCTTATAAGTGAAAAATGCTAAAAAAAAACTAGAAAAATGTCTCAGAAAAATTCCTACGCATGCCCGTTCTTCCTGGGAAAATTATGGGTTATGTCAGACTCACATCGACTTAAAAAGTTTTTCCGAACGTACCTCCACTGACACTGCTTAGCTTCGTGTCCCTCCTGACGGCGGCTGGTCACCGAGACGACTTCCGCCAGATGGGTAGGCGTACCAGAACACGGCGGCACGCCAACCGCAAGGGCAGTGACGCCCACCAATTCCGCCCGCGCCATCATAGCTGCAGAGAAATAAGGTAGCCCAACTTCCTGCGACCCAGTCGTAGGCACATCCTGAACAAGATTTGTAAATACGAGCGGGTCGTTAGTGTACTAACAAACGTTTACACTGCATTTTAATAATTATTCGCAACTAAAACTTTGAGGTACCTATCAAATATGTCACACAACTATAGTTAAACAAACAAAGGCTTTTTGTTAGCATACGCCACTGAGTGGTCATCGAGTACCTACCTTTAACATGGCAATAGAGTTAATAGCTTGTGCGACATCTATGTATGGACGACGTCATAACTCGCTTCCAGCAGTAGCTTACCTTACCTCGCCCATCCTCGATCTCACAATCGATTTATTTACTGTAGACCACTACTGGCGAGATCAAATGTTGAAATTGACTTCTTTCTCTTTGCCCAAGCTTATAGCTCGGTTCCAGGGACTTACATACATACTAAATCCCCATTCCTATTTTCTGTAAAAACTTAATTAGCACTAGCATTGAACACGACAACCTAATCCACTTCAAAACTCAGTCACACTCAAAGAAGTTTAATATAAGTAATCTTAAGTTAAAGTCTGTCAATCAGTTAGTTATTCTAAGTTAGTTTTATTAAGTCAGTTTATAAAAAACTCGCCCGAGCAGCTAGGGTCACCTGGGGGCTTCACCCCGAGGTGATAAGGTCCATCTACATAGCGGCAGTGGAACCAATAGTCACGTATGCGGCAAGTGCATGGCACAAGAGTACCAACAAAAAAGGCGCACAGAAACAGCTCGGCGCGTTGCAAAGGGGTTTTGCACTGAAACTGTGCAAAGCCTACCGCACGGTCTCTCTGAACTCTGCCCTCATACTGGCAGGGCTGTTGCCCCTGGACTTACGCATAAAAGAAGCCGCACTGCTTTACGAGGCAAAAAAGGGCATACCACAGTCGTGGTTGAGAGGCAGAGAGGTTGAGCAAATGGCAACGGCGCTGGAGGCTCCTCACCCCGCCAATATACCCATGTTGAAATTTGAAAGCCTGGTAGATCAAACACAACTTGACAGCACTAACTATCTCCCGCTCAGGATATATACGGACGGCAGCAGGATTGAGGGCAAAGTCGGTGCCGCTATTTCCATCTGGAATAGTCGATCGGAAACCGGAGCCCTCAAACTTGCACTGTCCGGATATAATACTGTCTACCAGGCTGAACTTCTTGCGCTAAATAGAGCAGCCATCGTGGCGCTTCAAAGTTCATCAGATGGGGTCGGGATTTTCAGCGACAGCATGGCCGCGATCCAGACTGTCGCGAACCCAGACTCCCTTCACCCACTGGCAGTTGATGCCCGAGCCAAGATATACCAGTGCATGGGCCAGGGAAAATGTATCAAGCTCTACTGGATCAAAGCCCATGCGGGGGTCGAGGGGAATGAGAGGGCAGACAAACTGGCAAAGGACGCGGCCCTAAAACTGAAACGAAAGCCGGACTATGACTTATGCCCCGTTTCATTTGTCAAGAGCCACATACGCTCTGTGACCCTTGACAGATGGAACAAGCGATACAAAGACGGAGACACCGGCTCTATCACCAAGCTGTTCTTCCCCGATGCCACTGCCGCGTATACAGTTGTAAGAAAGATGGTCCCAACCTACCACACTACACAGATCCTAACGGGGCATGGTGGACTCTCCGAGTACTTACATCGTTTTAAGTGCAAGGAGAGCCCAGCATGTCCCTGCGACAACGAAACCCCGGAGACTGTCCCCCACATCCTTTTGGATTGCCCAGTGTTTCTAAAACAGGGATTTGAATTAGAAAACTGCACAAATATGGTAATAAAGAAAGAAAATCTTGCCAAATTCATGCATGGTAAAAATAGAAAACTCTTCCTTGAGTTCTGCACAAAAATAATAATTAATGTAAATAATAGAAATAAGTAGTTAAGAATAAGATAATTAATATTTTATAAGAAAATATAAAAGTTGTCTTATAGTTAATAGTAATAAAGGGGAACTAGATTATTGGAAAACACAATATAACGACAGTTTATGTTTAACATAAACTATAGCTATAATTGCAAAACAAAAATGTAGAGACTAAGTGATTGTAGAAAATAGCAAGAAAATATATGTAATAGAATCAAGAAGTAAAACACCTGGAAAAGTACTGTATATAACATAAACAAGAATGCAAATAATTAAATTAGATATAAGAATAAATGTTAATAGGTATATGGAAATATAGACATACAACCTCTATGAAGTAGGATCGAATAAAGAAATCAGTAAGAAATAAAGAAATACAAACTCTGTAAAGTAGGTTAGAACAGGGCAGAACTAAAAAGAATGAATGTGGAAAAGAAAGAGAGAAAGAAAAAGCATGCAGGATAAAAGTACGAGCAGGATAATTGCGAGAAATTGTATGGATGTGTAATAGTATTACCAAGGGCTCCGACCATGTTGGAGGTTTCGTTTAAAAAAAAAAAAAAAGTTAGTTTTATTGGCCTCGCTTGAATCGGGGCTCCCTCTTTATATTGCCAAATGCTAAAAAAAATCGGGTGAGGCTGTTTCGATGCACACATTCGATTGAAGATTAAAGGAAAACCTGATTAAATTTGTTCTTAATATTTTAATAAAAGCGAGCTGATTAATTCCGCTAAATAATTACACTAAATTAATGGTTCTAAGATGAATCGTTTTTTTGATGATTTACATATACCAATTCGTTAATGTTTCGTTTTCTGCCATGGTACCATGTATATGATTACGATTATAAAGACGTTACACGTCAAAAACCCCCTTCTTAAGTCTTATATTTTAAACCATCACAATCATTAATTTGAATGCCATCACTTTTGTTGAGACTTTGTGCCTAGTACAACCTCTGCCAATAAAATCTCAAAAATATGCAATACTCAACTAAGTACATTGGATAAATAGTAAAAATACTCATAATACCTAATGTTAAAACTAACCAAAATAATGTATTTAAAGTATTAAAGCGACATCTAGCCTAGAGGTTTATAAATATTTCGCCATGTAAAATTCGTTAACCGGCATGACCATAATTTGTATTTTGGTCATTTTGGTGACACTTTCGTAAAATCAATTTTGTGACGCGACTGATTATATTGATATGATAATAATAAAATGGACCCAAAAACATTGCAAAAGTTTTATGATTATTTGGAAAAAAAATGCCGTGACCGGGGAATAATAGCAGGGTAAGTATAAATTAGATAAATTACCAGATACATTATTTTAAAATATCTGATAAACAAATTCTGCTAGCCAACTGCACTAAAAAATGCACGTTAGTCAGATGGAGAAGGTATGAATGGATAAACAATTATAGGAAAGTACCTACTTACATTACATACGAACAAACGAATATGGCAACAGATGGCAGATTTACTTTACAGTCTATATTACCTAACACTAGTCGTCACCTAACCCACCCAAGTGTTTGCATTGGTAACATAGCTACCTACCTACGTTAAAGAAGAAGAAAAGGAGATATTACAGTTAAAATATTACAAATCGATTTATTTATTTGTTAACATAGGTACTTACCTACCTAATTGGATAGCAACATTGCTTTAAATGCACTTAGTACTTAGATATTCAGAGAAAAATACGATTATATTGTTTCAGGAAGTCCCAGAGGCATATGAAGTTTCCATACACAATGTCAGCCAAAATTGCACAATTTCCTTATTTTCATTATTTAAAAAATCAATGGATTTGGATGTATTATCCTTTAGGCATGGCCGTGGGATTATATTTTATTTCATTTATTCATAGTGCAGTGAATTCCCCAGGGAATAAAGCGAGCTGGGCTGAGACCCAAAGAAAAAATGCTGAGAAGGAACACCATTAAGTAAACAACTTTTGTGATTATTGGCAAAAAATATATTAAATAAACCGTTAAATTATTTCATTGAACCAATTATATGTCATAGGTAATACAAAGTAACTAAATATAATTAAACAATTGTGTTTATCAGATTTTGAGTGTTTGTTACTCTTGAGTGCCAAACCGTAGTTTGTATGTTTTTTTTAAATGGAATCTTACTTTTTTAATACTGAAAACCTACTGTCCATAAATGATTTTAATTACTCACTCAGCACTAACATTAGCACTGAGATCGAAATGAATCGAATCGTCGGTACTAAACACAGACTATAGATCACAGCTCATTAGAGCTCATTAGCCGGATCCACACCGGACGATCCAAATGGATCGGCGATCCTGCGATCCGCGATCCAAGACCGTGATGCGTGCAGCGTGCATCGTCCGGTGTGGATCTGACTGATCCAACAGCAATGCCTAACCAAGAAACCGACAACACATGGATCACACGCGGCAAGGAGCGCGCGCTCTCCGCCTACACTTCACGCTCCGTGGGGTGCGCTCCATGCCGCGCGCGATCGGAGCGCTTTGGATCGTCCGGTGGGGATCCGGCTATTGGCATCCGGCACCAACTCCGCACCGTCTAGAGAGGCGCGCCTCTTCTCACGGCGTCTACTCGTTGTCGTCAGGGGGTCCACGGGTGGACGATGTGTTATCACCACACCAATAGACGTACGCCGCGTGGTCAACGAATGGATGCCACTTAGTCCACGAATTTTCTATTCTATTCTATTCTACTTCGAGACACTTAGACACGGAGAGACAACGCATCGCAGCGCAGTATGTTTTAGAAAACCATAGAATGTTGCGTTGCGACATCACAGCGCTCGTGTGGCACTCTGTTCGAAGAAATCACTGCGTTGCGACGACGCAAAGCACCGGCAACGCCCGTGTGCACGTCTTTATGCAATCTGACGTCATCAACCACGTCATCCTTCAATGCACCGTTAGGAAAACAGATAAAAAATACTTACTGTGTGTAGCAACGTGAATTACAATGAAGTCAATAAAATCATTTTATTTGCTAAATCAAAACTTACTGCATAGTTTTGGTGCTTTTCGGTCGGAGTGTAAGTAAATAAGTGTGTGCTTTTAAGAGCAGATTATAAGAGATTTTTCTTGTTAGTGTTCGATTCTTTATCCCATTTTTAGAATAATAAACAAAAACCTAACTTACAGAATAAAAAAATACATATTTAAAAAAATGACCAAAATAATTATTGTCATGTATTCTAACACTTTTTAAGATGGAAGAAAGTTACTTTTTGTGAGGTGCCGGGGCACCACGCTCACTCCGCTCGCTCGGCTTGCGTATGCAGTGCATCAATATTAACCTAACACGCTCATCGCTCACATACTTCTGTTTGCACCGTTACCACACTGGGCCATGACGTCAGACTGCTTAACGATGTGCACACGATGTATTAATAACGACTGTTTGCACGCTAATAGTGCATATGGGCGCTGATAGCAATTTTGAACCTTAATATGACTGACATTTGACATTTGTTGTTGTCGAACAAAACGCGAACGAAAGGCCGAAAGTGTTTTTGCTTGCTTGCAGAATCCTACTTGCCCATTGTTTGTTTGAATTGGACTTATTGTGAGTTTGTGTAGTTGGTGTTTGTTTTATTGTGTTCGTGCTTAAGTTATGTGCTAATATGAAATGTGAATAGTGTCTCTCGTTTAACAGCATTTTCTGTGAAGATGTGGGTAAAACCACAAGAAATATTGACAACTGCGTTCTGGTAGTGTATTTTGCAATTACTTCGTTTAATCTACATAGTTTTTATGTGGGGTAGTTGCAAGATTCAACATTGGGTCGATTTTCAGGGATAATGACAAGACGAGTTTATATTTTGTTCTACAAAGGAGGAAAGGGCACGGCAAGTCTAGAGGTTTGTCGTCATTGCTTGTGGGTACTTTAGATAGTGTCCGCGATACAAAACCTGCACCGTACAGGATTTTGCATCAGACCCCAAAATCGGAAATATATTATGGTCAGTTGAAATTTCCAAAACATTCTCTATTTGTTTATGTTATCTGTTGTTACAAATATTTATTCTTTGTTGTAGTGATAGCTACTGCACTAACAGAGGATGAAATTTCCAATGATTGGCAATGGTTATTTGATAATGTTTGCCCAACATTGCATTCTTTTGACAAAGAAGAGGATATTACTGAGTTTGTTTGTTGTAAAATTAATTCCCTCATTGCAACTGTACAGGATAATATAGCTGAAGGTATTTCATTTCTATAACTGAAATAACTTTTTGTATAGGTATTTTTTTTGTGCGAAACCCATCTTTTTAAAGTCCACCATATGTTCATCCTATTTTAACTACTAAAAATGACTTTTAAAGGAAAAATGAGCAGAAAATTATCTTGAACCTGCAATAAATAATCAAATCTTAAGTGGGCATCTTAATGCAACAGTAGAGTATAATATTTTGCTTATAACCACCTACCACAATGTGATCTTATTGAATGCATATTTCCTGTGTCTCTACATGTTAATAATTTTCTCATTTTTCTAGATGAAGACACAATAACATACAAAAACTTTGATTATGATTTCCATCAAAGATTTTCAATGCCAAAAGATGAGAAGCTTGTATGCTATTACTCATGCAGGTATGTACCTTAATTTTCTTATCATATCCAATATTCCATAATTTTAATGTATTTTTTTGTTTAGTTACTGGAAAGGGAAGATGCCAAGACAAGGATGGATGTACCTTTCAGTCCATTACCTGTGCTTTTATTCTTACATATTGGGAACAAAAACGACAGTCAAAGTAAGATGGGCTGATGTCACCGAGTTAGAAAAAATTAACAGCTTTTTATTCCCGGATTCAATTAAAGTGGTAACAAGAGACAGGGAACACTATTTTACAATGTTTCTATCAAAGAATGAAACATTTGCCCTAATGCAGCAACTTGCAAATATTGCAATGAAACAGTAAGTAATTTTACTTTTAATTTTGCATTATAAATGCTAATTTATTAATTTTGAAGTTATAAACACTGGAAAAAGGAACGCGGGCCTCCGAGCATTACGCGACTGGGACTCGAACCCATGAAATGAAGAGGCGGAAACGCCTCTCATTTGATGGAATAACGTCAGCTATATGACGAAAAGCACATAGATACTGGGAGAAATTTCGATGGGTCAACGTAGCGGCGCGGTAGCTCAGTTGGAAGAGCATTGGACCGGCAATCCAAAGGTCCTGGGTTCGAGTCCCAGTCGCGTAATGCTCGGAGGCCCGCGTTCCTTTTTCCAGTGTTTATAACTTCAAAACAGTAAGTAACTCATTTAAATATTGAGATAACTTATTTAAAAATAATTGGTTTAGGTATACAAACACAAAGCTTGTTTCTTGTTGTAATGTCAAGGTTAAATATCACAAACTAGTATTTATTCGATAATTATTAAAATGACATAACTTTTGACCTATAAAGTTATGTAGAAAGTTTTCAAACATTCCATTCCATCTGAACTCATACTTTAATTAACTGCTTATCAAACATTTCAGAATAATCAATACTCCATGTGTTATTTGGCTTGTAATCAAAAAGTTATTCCAAAAATATTATAAATATTTTTCCAGCAGTAATATTATGACAATTAAATTACTAACTCACAGTCTGGTTTTGTCTAGTTAAAAATAGACTTCAAGGTTACACACCTTGCCAAATTATGCTTAACTTAATTAGGTGTGTTCCCTAGCAAAGTGAACAATATTCAATAATTTTTACATTTCATCCAGTTTTTATTTTTATGTTTTTTTTAATGATATGGTGTTATATCTTAGGTGGTGTTTAACCTTATCATTATTTTATCTTATACCTAACAAAATGTGCTTAAAGAATACAGTCTAGACTAAAATAACGTAAAAGGTAGTTTTTACTGCAGGAAAATATATTGGTCTAATGGGAAAAGCCATTGAACCACGGGTGTAACCACGTTTTCCGTGATATAGTGACATATACATTAAAGTAGAAGTAGGAAAGCCGTTACAATTCATTTAGCATAGTATGGCATCAAAATTGTATAGGTTTACAAAATAATATTTGAATAGTTCTAGAGTTTATGTCATAGCTTGGCATTAGGATTTTACAAGTTATAAATTGACGACAGGATCTTAATGTTTTAAGAAGCAGTATACATAGTTAATAGGAATGTAAATTGCCTTGTCAAGTAGCCCAACTGTTATAGAAGTTAATATCAATGTTTTTTAATTAAATTGTCATTTTTATTTTAGACTAATCGACGATAAAACCGGAAGCTTCAACATCGACAAGGATTTGTTGCGGAAGCTAAGCAAAAATGTGCCTAAAAAGCCTTCGTTCCTTAAACGAGATTTGGATGCTAGAAAGCAGTCTAACCTTTATACCTTAAGGTTCAGATTGCCTCAAAATGAGAAACTAGATGGTTCGGAGGAGTGTACATTGTGGACACCCTACAACAAAAAGTACAATTGGGGTAGAGTGTACCTATCGCAAAACTTTATCTGTTTTGATAGCAGGGTATGTATTAATTTGAACTGATAACGTCTTTTATAGTTTTGTATCGGTTTAATGAACTGTAGGTAACTAATACAGCTGTTATCAATTTTTTTTTAATGCCTAAGTATTTTATGATTACGTCCTAAGTTCATAAGCACTCTTGGTTCAGTGTTTAATGCGATTTTATAGGTGTTATGAGTTCTTTAATTATATAAAGGTAAAAAACGATCAGTTACTTAACCCTAACTCAAATCAAAGTAGGGAAACATTCCTGAACTTTCATTCCATTTTTAAACCCTATAGCTTCGTGGTCATGCAATTTCTAACTATAGAAACACATAAATATTCAGGATATACGTTTTACTTTGCTTTATTTAATTAATAACAAAAATAATAAAAAAAAATAAGTTTCATGGAGCCAAAATATACTTAATACATTTTAGAGCAGTCAAATCTTGAGTATTGTTTTTTTCCAAAAAAAAAGTTCGAAAAAGCGTAAACAAACAACCAAACTATGTAGGTATTTGTTTTATTTGTTATCATAATTGTTATAACATACACCTATGATATCGCAATTCACTGTTTAATAATCGAATTTCCATTTAAATTATCATTACGTAGAACTGTTAGCAAATAATGTGTACGAGGTTTACAATAAAAGCCTGTTGTTTTTTTACCTAAGTAAGACTAAACATTTATTTACTAAAAAATATTTTATGCAACTGAACGAACACTTTACCTGCCTAAGAAATGCCAATTTAAAAATCATCTTTGAAACGAGATTTTGTCGCTCGAATTTCTTTTTTTTTATCTCTTAAAGTCTTAAGTTTCTTACGTTAACCATCCCCCTGTTATCTCAACATTATTTTGTAGGTCCGCAACCTAGTTCGTGTAGTCATACCATTGCGTAACGTGCATCAAGTGGAAAAAGTGGATTCTGGTACCTCAGGAGACACTGGATCCATATTCATCACAACGGCACATCACACCAGCTTCCTATTGAGCAATATATCGGACCGGGATTTTCTTGTCAACAAGATTTCGGAGCTACTCGCTAAATTGCCTAAGTAAGTCGGATTCATTTATTTATATGTATACCGAAAAAACCTTAAATTTAACAAATTACAAAACAAATTTTTGTTCAATGGGTGTTTAGTTACTATTTACTAACTTATCTAAAAATAGTGTAGAAAGAGGAAAAACAAGTCTATTATAGAAAATGAAAGTTTGAATCATGCAGTATTAAATTAGATTGTGCATGCACAAATCGATGCTTGTTCCTAATGGTTATGCATGAGATGCCATTACATTTCAAGGTTGACTTGCTGACGTAATAAATAACATCTCGGGCAATCATAATAAAATCTATTTACCTTACCTTTTCAGAGTTACAGAATTACAGCTTTAGCTTCCAGCATGTTTTCGATCTCATTCGTGACTGCGTTAATACTACTAATAACATAAACTATTTATTTATGTAAATACTATAACGCTAATCGAAATGGAATCGTGCTTTTGAGAATCAAATCTCCGCTTCACATCATCGGGCTGCCGTCGCTTTCTCGGGGTTCTAGTTTAAGTCGAAAGAGTATTTGATTCTCAACCGTGTCAATATTCAGTGGTTTTGTCAGGGAGAAGTCGCCGAGAGTGCTGAATGTGTCTGATGATGGGGTGGAATGGAACCCTCAGCCGCCACTGATGACGCTGTTCAAAACACACCAGACGTCTACTATAAAGCAGATACAACAGAAAAAGGTGTGTAAACATTTGAACAAATGTTCCGAACAAAAATAATAAAAAATATTTAGACTTAATCCATAATAACTTTTGTGTAAATTTGTGTAAGAAATAAATGGCTAGTTTTATTTTAAAGCCAAAATGGTAAATAGGTTAAAAATATTAATTTATTAATTTTTTTTTTGAATTCTATTAAAGGCGATGTGTCGTAGTCATAATGAACACTGAATGTGTTCAATCTAACAGATAAAAGTTAAACTGGACCTCATTAGTAATATTACTAACGATTTTTTTAAATTTTGTTTGCACGACCTTTGTTGAATTAACACGAGCTGATTGATTTGTAATGTTCCGAACTCGCGATAACGCGTTGACTCATAATTATCAAACAACATTTGTAGTATTGATTCACTGAGTTGTGTATGTATTTTACTCATATACATATTTCAAGTGAATTCAAGGTCATAACGTTTATATTTTACCTTTTTTGACATTTTATATTAATGTAAACAAAGATCAGGTTATAATCTCTGTTTGACGAAAAAACTATACTTACAATAAACTTTATTTGTAAGTAAATCATAATACCTACAGATATAAAAAAAATATAGGAAAGTAAAGTTACGTTATTGTTGTAATATATTTAAGATAAGTAGAAAACAGGTTTATAGCTAGTATATGTTATTAAACTGCCTCTAGTATAGTTTAACTGTCTTAAGTGCGTGTGAACCGGTGTTCTGTCTATACAAAATCGTGTCTTTTTTACATAGTAAACTAGCTAGAAGTCACTCAACGTGGTGCAAAATTGATAATTTTGTTCTAGTTTTGAAATCACTAAAAATCTAAAAATGTACAGGCACGGAAATTATTATCATAACATCTTAGATTTTGACATCATTTTGACATTTTTCAACTGCATTCTTATCCCGTCTGCAGTTCTCGCATCATTTTTACGGCCGACAGAGAGCGATAGCAATATTTTTCTTAAATCCCAATGTTCAAAAACCTAGTTCAGTCCGTCCCTAACGTCCTAAACTTTGACCCGTCTTACGACTTTGAATTTTACATGAATAACCTTAGGAGAAGCGATGGGAGGACCACATGCAGGAGGTTGGCCGAGGGGTCAGCATGTACCAGACCACGGCCGGCAGCGAGCTGGTGGTGCACGGCATCCCCGAGGCTCTACGCGGGGAACTGTGGAGTGTCTTCTCGGGTATTCTATGACTATAAGTTTAGGTTATGGAAAGAACGTCTTTAGAGTCAAAGCTGGGAAAGTAATCGAGATGGACAGTTTAAATAAATTTAGTGAAATTGCACTGTCAATTCAAGAATTACGAAGTTAAAGACTTTAAACTTATGTCATAACGTCCTTATTGTGCATCGAGGTAGTTTGAGGAGGTGAAGTTGTCAAAATATGAATCAAAACAATGCTAAACAGTCTCCTGTCACAATTAATATTTCTTTAGATAACTTAGTAAAGGCTTAGTTACAGTTTTCTGGTTGTTGCTACGAGTGCCACCGCGATTTAATTCGATCGTAGCGCCATCTACTTGAAATATTACAAACTTATAACATTCTTATTCACAAACACAGGTTCAAATCTGCAAAAGGCCCAGAACAAGGGCCTCTACGAGAAGTTGGTGAATGATGCGCTATCGTCGAAGAGTCAGGCTAATGAAGAAATTGAAAGAGATTTGCATCGGTCCTTACCTGAACACCCGGCGTTCCAAAATGATGTTGGTAAGAAATAACGCAAAAAATACTACTAAAATAGTTTTTTTTTTATAATATAAGTAGCAAACGAGCATGCGGGTCACCTGATGGTACGTGATTACCGCCGCCCATGACTCCCTGCAACACTGTGGGTGTTGGGGGTGTGTTGCTGGGCCTTTGAGGAAATTGGGCACCGGATATCGCACTCCCCGAACGAAACGCAGGAACATCGTCCCTACTTCACGTCGGTTTTCTGTGCGACGGTGGTATTTCACCGGTCGAGTCAGCCCAGTAATCGCTGCAGACAGAGCCTACAGCTAGACTCTACCACTCTCAAAAATTAGTATACCAAATTGTTTTAAATTGACTTAAATATGAAGTTAATCCGCTCATAAACTTTCGATCATTCCAAGATTCATGTAATAGTTACAATAAGTAGAGGTTTTTTTTTATTTTTTCTTTGTTACTCTATTTATCATTCAACTCGTTTTAAGATATTTGTTATGCATGAAACCTCGAACAAATAAAAACACGTTTAAGTCTTCGTTATTTCACTTAATAATATAAGCCAGAAGTTCTTTGGAAATCTATTAAACGTTCATATTTCTCTCGCAGGTATTTCAGCCCTGCGCCGAGTTCTATGCGCATACGCAGCCAAGAACCCAAAGATCGGCTACTGCCAGGCCATGAACATCGTGGCTTCAGTGTTGCTGATTTATTGTCCAGAAGAACAAGCGTTCTGGCTGTTGGCAACTATTTGTGAGACTTTGCTGCCTGATTATTATAATACAAGAGTCGTAGGCGCATTGGTAAGTATTTTTTCAAGATTTTGCAGTGTTAAAACATTGTTTTGATTTTGTTTTGACACGTCTACAAACGTTAAAAAACTCCTATAAAATGACAAAAAAAAGTTTATAAAATGTAAAATTTTGAGAAGTTCTTATTCCATTCTATATCTATTTTTTTAATAAATCTTTTAGGTAGATCAAGGAGTATTAGAAGAGCTAACAGAAGCACACCTCCCCGAGCTCCACGCTAAACTAGGAGAGTTAGGAATGATGCAAATGATATCGCTGTCATGGTTTTTGACACTGTTCATATGTGTCATGCCGTATGAGTGCGCTGTCAATGTCATGGATTGTTTCTTCTATGACGGTGCTAAGGTTATATTTCAGGTGAGATTTAATGAACTTCAACTTCAACTTCTGGGCAATTTTGGCTTCTACCCAGGGGTAATCCTGCCAATGTCGAGTTTGAGATTTAATGAAGATTTTGACATTGGTTTGACAGTTTAACCCAAAATGTCATTTAATTGCAATCTAACGGGCTCTTAACAGGACTTGGATTACAAAAAACTGTAAATAACTAACACTAAATGAAAGGATACCTGTTACCAACAACATTATACAGATATTAATGATATTTAAAGTACGTAAATAACCGTCAATCCACATTAAATCTTTTCTTATAGGTAACATTAACAATTCTGGACATAAACCGAGATAAACTACTAAAATGTACCGAAGATGGACAGGCGATGCAAGTTCTCAGTGAATATTTAGAAGGCATCTTCAATGATGAGGCGATGGCACTTTCTACTGAGCCTAGAAACGCTCAAAAGGTATTAAAATTAATTGTTAATTTATTATGATTCAGTTTATTTGCAATGTAATTGTAAAAAAGATGACTCAGTGTTTGTCTAGATACTAGTGCTTTCAAAATATCAATGAGGATAGCAACAAACCTATATCAATAGTTCGATTATCAATTTTTGACAAATTAAAGTCATATGTGTAAACCGATTTTATTCTTAAAGCATTCACTAACATGGTTCGCCAACAACTGAATGAATAACTGATCCAGTTACGGATCTAAATAACGTTAAAGGTTGTAGGCAACTGTGTTATTTTGACACGAATCGTTTTTCACAACTGTCAAAATCCTAAACTCCATCTTGTTTACCTTATCCAAATTCAAATCAAAATTCCTTTGCAGACAATAAAAATCCAGGATCTAATCTACAAATCGTACCGCTCGTTTGGATCTTCAGTTTCGTCTGAAAACATCGAGCATTTACGATTAAAACATCGATTACGAGTCGTCAGACAACTCGAGGACAGTCTCGAGAAAAACACGCTCAGAGCCCTGGGGCAGGATAAACTGCTTGATGCTAATGAATTACAAGTAAGATTATTTTGACGTAAATAAGGATTATTGAAATTTGTAATATGTGTATCATTATCATAATTACATAGTATAAATTCAAGTCGCTAATTGTGTCTGTTTGTTTTTTTGTCCGCTATCTCCTCCTAAACCAGAAGATGGATTTAAATTCGGTTTTCACTATCGTTTAGATATTTTTTCATTTAAATCCCTACTAATATTATAAATGCGAAAGTAACTCTGTCTGTCTGTCTGTCTGTTACGCTTTCACGCCTAAACCACAGAACTAATTTTGATGAAATTTGGCATGAAGAAAGAATTGAACTTGGGAATGGACATAGGGTACTTTTTACCGCGGGAAAACTTCTCATTCCCACGGGAAACCGACTTCCACGCGAACAGAGTCGCGGGCGGCCACTAGTTTGTAAATAAAAAACATTCAGAAAAAGTTAGCCAAAATTTAATGTTTCGTGAGCAAGTCGGCCAAAAATACACCATTGCGAAGCGTGGGCACCCGCTCGTAATTCATAAAATTCTAACGATAAAGTTGAAATTGAGAAAAGGTGTTATTTTTATACGAGATAATTTGCTTGTTGATTTGTGTCAGTAAAAATTGTTTGATTTTTGTATTTGTATGAATGAAATTGTAATCTTGTTTGTGAACGATAGTTGTAGCTCTTACGTATAATTTAGACAATAAATTGATATGAACTTTTGTCAAAATACTACCAATGTAAAACTAATAAAGAACAAAAATAGTATTTTTAAATAAGAAATAAAAAATGTTAAAGCGTCTTTTAGCTGTAAAAACAAGTATAATATTTACATTTTAAAGCTAAATATATTTCAGGAACTGTTAAGTGTAATCCGTGAAGAGTTGCTATGGGCTAAGCGAGTCCCCTGTGAAAAGTTAGAAGCTCCCTACGAAGCGTACAAACTGGACTACACGCAATTCAAAACGCTATTCACGGCCTTATCGCCGTGGGCTAAGGGCGATTATGCTGAAGCCATCACTGCTAGGATGTTTAAGGTAAGATTACTTTGTGTGTTTTTTGTTTTAAAGTGACATTATGTAACTTAATTTGAACTATATGGTTTACAGTATACTTCTTTTCCCGACCCCTGAACTTGAAACAGAAATTTAAATTTTACAATAGCAGTTTTTTTTTTTTAACTATTTGAACGCTAATGTAAATAGACAAACACCTATTACATATTTGTTAATAATTTCCACCTTAGTTGGTTTCTTGTTCAAAATATAAACGCTATGTGATTATTTTCACAATATGTTGTAGCTGACGATAACGTTTACATTAAGTTTTGGGAAGTTGTGAAAATCCAAATTTATAGATTCGTAACACTCGCAGCCTCCGTTTTCCGTTGCACTTAAGGACCGCGGTCGTTCTTGGAACTTCATGAATGACTACATTAATGGCGACCGTATTAAGCTTCCTACTTTTCATTGGTCGTATGCTATTTGACGGCACTTGATATTTGCTCGCCGCATTTATTCCGCCCGCGACTCCGTTCGCGTGGAAGTCGGTTTCCCGTTGGAATGAGATGTTTTCCCTGTATAACTTTGGTGTTTCTTTACAGATTTCTATGTTTTTTTTGTGGAATAGTTAAAAATGTTAACTTTTTTAATTAGGGATGACTGAGAGTGCTATAAACGTAACAGTAGACAAATATAATCAGAAAGCTTCGAAATGCTAAGCTATCGGGAGTTACACGTGTTATTGTGAGTCAACCATAAAATATAGACATATGCTGTCGTGGGATATTTTTTATATAATGTCAAGGAGAACATTTCCGTCATACATGATTTCTGTGTAGCTTTAACAATTAAGGTGTGCAACGCGACGGAAGCTTAAGAAATGGAGTAACTTCTCCGGTTTTCCCAAGATTTCCCTTCACTGCTCTGCTCCTATTGATTGTAGCGTGATGAAAAGTATACTTTTAACAAGCTCAGGATTATGAAAAATAATTGTACCAATTTTCGTTTAAATCCGTCAAGTACTATTTGTTTCTATAACGGTTATACAGACACAAAGACAAAAATTATACTGTTTGCATTTCATCAGTATCGATCCCTAATCATCCCCTGGTAATTATTTTATAAAAATATTTCATGTACAGAAATGACCTCTCTACAGATTATTATAAGTATAGCAAATTGAACATCCCAAATAGTTCCGTTTAACATCGTGAACTATGAAAGTGGTGGTTTTTTTTTAAACTTGTTTAATAATTTTTTATACATTGACATGAGAGCGGTCATATTGCGGTCGCCTACAGTACATTCCACAAAAAAAATCTATCACTACGCTTTCGGTCTCATGTAACGAAAGTAATGCGGCTATGATTGCGGTCGTTTCGGCCGTTCAGTCGAATAAGTACCCAGTTAGTTATGAAGCCGTGTGCGAAAGGCTAAACAGTATTGCTCTTTTTGCGATGCCAATACCATATTACGTCTTGTGGCCGCCCGCGACTCCGTTCGCGTAGAAGTCGGTTTCCCGTGGGAATGAGAAGTTTTCCCGCGGTAAAAAGTACCGTATGTGTTATTCTGATGTATAACCTATATTACTGCAAAGTTTCATCCAAATCCGTCCAATAGTTTTTACGTGAAAGAGTAACAATCATCCATACATACATATAAATAAAATAAATAAATAAAATAGCCTTTATTGCTGTTCAACTTACAATTAATACATAAATGCCTTACTTAAACTAAATTAATTAAAAATTATAACTTGCACTTGAATGATCGGCAACTGGATGTTTGTCTGGAACAGCTTGTCTGTCGACAAAGGCCTCCTCTAAAGTTTTCCACGTATTTCTGTCTCTTGCTAAACGGGTCCACAGTGGACCAGCTACCTTTTTAAAGTCATCTTCCCATCTTTTGCTCTGTCTGCCTCTTTTTCTTTTGTTATCTATGGGATACCATTCAGTTACTAACTTTGTCCATTTTTCTATACTTTCTCTTAACATATGTCCCGTCCAACGCCATTTAAGCTGTCTGTAGGCTGTGTATGCATTTTTAAATTTTGTTTCCTTTTTTATTTCTAATAATTTCACCCTATCTTTTCTTTTAACACCTAAAATACTTCTTTCTATTGAATTTTGGCAAACTCTTAGTTTACTTTCCTGTTGTTCTGTTAGTGCCCATGTCTGGCACCCGTATAGTAAACATGGCATAATGCATATTTCGTAAACTTTCTTTTTTGCTTTCATTGGCATCTCATTATCCTTCATTATTTCCCTAAGAGACCAAAACCGTTTCCAAGTATTAGTTATTCTTCGTTCTATTTCTTTGTTCATGCAATCATCTGTAGATATAAGTTGCCCCAAATATATATATTCATTTACATATTCTATTTGTTCGTTGTTAACTGTTATTTGTTCGTTGGTGTCTGTTTGTTGGGAATTCGTCATAATCTTGGTTTTAGTTAGATTCATTGTCAGGCCCGCTTTAACACTTTCATCTGATAGTTGCTGCAACATTAGTCCTAAAGTTTCTGCGTCTTCAGAAAACAATATTAAATCATCCGCGAAGCGTAGATGGTTAAGATTTTCGCCATTTATATTTAGGCCATTTTTGGTCCAGTCTAGGTTCCTGAAGATCATCTCTAGCACTGCTGAAAATAATTTCGGGGATATAGGATCTCCTTGGCGTACACCTCTTTTAATTGCAAATTCTTTACCCGTAGATTCAAGTTTTACTTGTGCTGTGCTCGCTGTGTATACGTTTTTAATTATTCGAATGTATTTTTCTTGCACCCCTTGTCTTTTTAGGGCGTCCCATATATAATGATGTTCTAATGTATCGAACGCTTTGTTAAAGTCCACAAACCCTATGTAATACGTTTTATTGTATTCTTTATATTTCTGTAGAATTTGTCTTAGAGTGTGTATGTGATCTATAGTTGAGAATTTGCTTCGGAAACCAGCTTGTTCCTTGGGTTGGTTTTCATCTAGTGTATTAGTTATTCTGTTAAGTATGATTTTTGAAAATATTTTATAAATATTGGACATTAAACTGATCGGCCTGTAGTTTCCTATATTGCCCTTGTCTCCCTTCTTGTGCAGCAGTATAATTGTCGATTTGGTCCAATCTTCCGGGATGATTTCCGTTTCAAGTATTTCATTGAACAAATGTGTAAGTTTTGGTACTATAACTGGTAACGTAGTTTTTAGTAGTTCATTTGTGACTAAATCTGAACCAGGTGCCTTATCAAGTTTTTGGGTTATACATACATAGGTACTCACAAACTTTCACATTTGTAATATTAGTAGGAAATAGGATAGTAGGATTTCGTCGACTCTATTTTTTTTTGTTTTTTTTTTTTTTTTTTTTTTTTTATATTAATAGTGGGCAAACGAGCATGCGGGTCACCTGGTGGTAAATGATCACCGCCGCCCATGACTACCCGTGTTGGGGGTGTGTTGCCGACCTTTGTAGTGGGAATATACTCTCGACTTGAAGAGCCCCATGTTGTATGTAGTTTTGCGACCTCTATAGGAGTACAAAAGCCACATCGGTCCAACAATAGTCTTGTATTATAGTTGATGGACGAGGACGAGGACGGGCTGGTGTCCGCGCGGGGGCTGTCGCTCGCGCTGGGCGTGTCCGTGCGCGCGGACGCGGCGCGGCGCCTGCGCACGCTGTACTGTGCGCACGCGCCGCCGCTGCTGTCGCACAACGACCTCAGGTAACTGTCCCCGCGCTCGGCGTGTCCGTGCGCGCGGACGCGGCGCGGCGCCTGCGCACGCTGTACTGTGCGCACGCGCCGCCGCTGCTGTCGCACAACGACCTCAGGTAACTGTCCCCGCGCTCGGCGTGTCCGTGCGCGCGGACGCGGCGCGGCGCCTGCGCACGCTGTACTGTGCGCACGCGCCGCCGCTGCTGTCGCACAACGACCTCAGGTAACTGTCCCCGCGCTCGGCGTGTCCGTGCGCGCGGACGCGGCGCGGCGCCTGCGCACGCTGTACTGTGCGCACGCGCCGCCGCTGCTGTCGCACAACGACCTCAGGTAACTGTGGCCAAGCTGGTAGGTGATGCTAGATTTATAGGTTTTAGGGATTACGAAGTTCAAAATTATCTGTAAAAAAAGGTATTTTCGAATTCCAGTAGGATTTTCTTGTGCTATTGTTTCACATTGTTAGGTTGAAAAAACTGTGTTTAGACGGAGTATTTTTAAAAAAAAAATATTTTTTACGTTATTTTCCAAAACATGTTTTGACAAAACATAAGAAAAACTCACACTCTTTAAAGATGGTTTTGACATTTGACACATTCAAATTTAATCTAGTTGTGAAGGTGTCAAAATAAGGATCAAAAATGTATCTTTAATGTCAAAACCAATTGCCAATAAATACATCAGTAATAATATTTGATTATAATTACAGACCGACACACTTCACTGAGACAGGCGAGGAAATTGCTACCGACGCTACAGAGTTTTTTGACAGGTACGTTATTTTCATTACATTAAGGTTCAAAATAAGGTATTTAATATTATTAATAACACTTGAATTGGCAATTATAATAAAGTATCATAATTTTAATATTGCAATCTCATTGCTTAGATAATTGTGATTTATTTTCAGGAAATGTAGGTTCGTATAATGTCCATACCGGTATGTCCTTTATAAGGTCTGCAATATTTTGACTGATTATTTTGATATAATTGTAAAATTCGTAATACGTTTTTGTCAAAATCTTAAGATATATCACTTATTCTAAATAGTAAATATCCTAAACTAAACATTTTGCCATCTATTAATACCGAGTAAGTAGTTTTGACTACGAGTTACTATTACGCAATTTACCCCCTTATTTAATAACGCATTTGAAACTTATATTCGTGAAAACGTAAATATTTTGTTTCAACAGGTGTAAAACTAAACTTATTGTTATTATTTAAACTTGTGCAGGTCGTTAAAAAAATTCAAGAAAAGTGTTTGTAAGCCTCCAATGACTACCTTTCTCAGTCTCACACTATTATCTCGTAACTGATAGAACTATAGAATCCACACTAATATATTGTCTGTTTGTCTATCAGTGTGGAGAGTAGATCAACTCCGGAACGTTCGATCCAGCGATCGATCAGTGACGCCGGCCCGGAATCGAACTTGAATCGATCAAGTGACAGCGCCAGTAGTTCAGGTAAATAACATTATTTACTGTATATAAAAAAAAAAAATTTTTGGACTTTTACCCGAAGGTTCCGGGTTCGATCCCCACTAGGGTGTACCAATAATTTGGTATTTTTAACACGCTTTTATTAGCTTGGGTTGTATCTATGTAATGGAATCTTTGAGCATAAATTTGACCGATTTCCAGAAGTTCGATTAATTTGAAACTTTGCACACGTATTAAGGACCGATGACAATGCAATAATTTAATAAGAGTTTCTCATTATCCTTATTAGGACCACCAGGATTAATAAATTCATCTTTAGATCCTTTTGTAGGAGAGTAAGAGAGACAAAGCTAGCGCGTGATCTGCGCCTTTCATCACTAATTGAACTAAAAAGTAGAAAATAAATAATAGTTTAAAAACTAAAATACCACGCTTTTATTGCTAATCGAACTAAAAAATAGAAAATAAAATTTCAAATCGGAGTAAAAAGCGTGGGGTGCTCGATATAGTATGTAGAGAGTTATAAAAATGAAGTAAAATGCACCCCTCGCTTTTTACTCCGATTTGAAATTTTATTTTCTATTTTTTAGTTCGATTAGCAATAAAAGCGTGGTATTTTAGTTTTTAAACTATTCAAATTATGTACATGTTTATCACGCACTAACGGTGAGGGAAAACATCGTGAGGAAACCCACATGACTGGATCCACATTGGTGGATCACATACTGGATGATTATCCATTATGTCATCCACCAACCCGCACCGAGCCAGCGTGGTGGATTACGGTTCAAACCCTCTCGCTATCCGAGATGGAGGCCTGTGCTCAACTATTGGACATTTTACTTGTATTATTTTTCTGTTATGATTGTTATTATCAGGGAAAATTATAAAAAATAAAAATGATTATTTTTAATTAGGTACAAAAGCCGGTCGCGCGGCTTGATTTATTACAATGGCAGTTAATGAAAGCAAATTTGGTATAATATACAACTAATATAACATACACAAGTAAAACCTAGTATTATAAACGTTTTTACGGCCATAAGCATATTTTGTGTAAATTTAGCACAAAGGCGGAAACATAATTGTCATAGGGCATAGGCTATCATTAGAGATTTTTTTAAGGGAATGATATAATTAATAAAAGTTTATTGGAGTTCGTCATAAGTAGAATGAGAGAAAACTTACTGAAAAAAAATAAACAAAATGCCTTGCGCGTGAAAAGCAAGTAATTAATCCTATAAAGCTTTCGCTTTACAAGATCAATATATCTGTAAAACCTTTTTATATCAATATTTACTATGACTTTATAATTACATATTGTATTTTGTTTTTGGCAAATTAAGGCTTAAGCTTCCAGTAATGTCAAAGCTTATTTCTCTTTATAATCAGTCAATGTCTAATTAATAAAGTCTATATTATCATCGTCGACCTCTGTGGTTCAGAGGTATATATGTTACGGCTAATACCCGAAGTGCGGCTACACCTAGTTTTAGCCGGTTAGTAGTCTTTTTAATATGGCGAATATTCGCACTTCGGGTATTAGCCGTAACATACATATACACTGAAATGCTAAGCGGACGATTCCGGGTTCGACCCCCGATCGGCCCGACCAATTTCTTTAACAAGATTTTCAACATTGGCTCATGTTTATGTGCACCTAGTTTCTTCCCCTAGTCCCTTACTGCACTCACTTTAGACCACACAATTGGTGTGAGGTTTATTATTGTTATTATGATGAGTAAAGTCAAAACCCCTTTCTCTTCATAAAAATAAAAATAATAAATCTCCAGACTGACACACCAACTGTGTGGCCCTAAACTAAGCAAAGCTGTACTATAGGTACCACACAATGGACTAGTGGAGAACCTAGTTACACCCAGACACGAGCCAATATCGAAAAACCATTTTTAACGAAATTGGCCCGACCGGGAATTGAACCCGGAACCTTCCGCTTAGCAGTCCGGTATATATACCGCTGCACCACAGAGGTCGTCAATGTCATCATCATAATCAACCAATGTCTATCAACAAAGCCTCCCCCCGCCCCGCAGGCTGGTCCCCGTCATCCGTCCGCGCGTGCGTGCTCCCCCCGCTGTCCCCGCTGTCCGCGCCCCCCGCGCCCGCCCCCGCCCCCGCGCCCCCGCTGCCCCGCGCGCACTTCCTGCAGCTGCTGGCGGCGCTGCACCACCTCACGCAGCGCCAGCCGGAGCTGTACGAGGCGGTGGTGATGGCTGGTGAGTTGTAGTTGCATTCATCACCATCATTATCACCATCATTGACAACATCATCATCATTATCACAATCATCATCGTTATCATCATTATCATCATTGTTACTTAGTAAAAGATTTGACGACCTCTGTGGTGCAGCGGTATATACACCGGACTGCTAAGCGGATGGTTCCAGGTTCGATCCCCGGGTCGGGCCAATTTCGTAAATGGCTTTTTCGATATTGGCTCGTGTCTGGGTGTAACTAGATTCTCCCCTAGTCCATTATGTGGTACCTAAAACACAAGTGCTAACTGCAACTTACTTTAGGGCCACATAATTGGTGTGTTAGTCTGGAGATTTATTATTATTTATTTATTATTATTAAAAAACCTAATCTTGTCTGTTTGTCCTCTAATTTCTTCTTAACCACGTAACGGATTTTATTGCAGTTTTCCCCATCTTTTAGGTTTTTGTTTTGTACTTAAATTTATAAATGAGAAAAAGTTTTTTAAGTTTCAGCCAAAATTGTAAAAGTTAGCAAAATGACACCAAGTAGTGCGATGTGAGCGAATTACTTATATTTCTACACACAGTTTAATACTTTTTTTTTTTAGGCACCCAATTACTTCAACTAGGAGAGTTGAACTACCGACCTGAGTTAGATCGAGAACTTTCCGTCGACAGCTTGTATCTGGCTGCCAAACTAGCTAACATTGAGGTAATTAATTACTTTTTTTACTAATATCCTATTAAAAGTTTTCGTATTACCCTCATTTTAGTTCTAAAGCTGAATTGTTTTTCTGTGCTCTGATCTAAATTGAAAGGCAGGGTGTAAATATAATTACTGAAACCAAGAACGATTATTAAAGTCTCTATAAAAAGGCAGTTTGCGTGTTTGTCAATTTTTGTCAGATATAAAACATATACCTGCATAAGAGTATATACCGGGTGTCCCAAGACTATGGTACATGAAGAGAAAGTACCTTAAATATCGTAGATGGGATATTTTGCTGAAAGAAGACTTTATTTTATTTTTTATACTTAGTAATTCTGCATTTAAAAAAAATCTAAATAATTTATAAAAAAATACTTAATTTACTTCAACAGTTTCAGGTATGTTTTTAATTTGATTAAAATGATTGATTTCACGTTGTTCCTTTCTTTTAAGATACTATGTTACTTAAGAAGAATTATTACTTTTTGTCTATTCTTTCGATTAGCATCATAAAAATAGGGGTTAATTTTTTTTGAATATTTAAGTGGGTTCGATTCCCAGACGAAGCAAGTATTTTTTAGAAATTCTTTAAATTCAGAATTACTAATAAGTTTAAAAAATAAAATAAAGTCTTCTTTCAGCAAAATATCCTATCTACGATATTTAAGGTACTTTCCCTTCATGTACCCGTAGTCTTGGGACACCCTGTATCCCTATAAATCTGTATTTGTAATTTTTGCAGTCGTAAATGCCCTTGTTTGATAGCCTCAGTCTCGAACGAAGAAGCCAAATTTCAAAAATATCATTAATAATGCTAAAGCATAAACACAGTTCTAACTTTTTTAATCTTGTTTAGTTGGATCCAAACGGCAACAACCCGGAATCAAACGACGCAAGCGCCTTGCCTTCACCCTCGAAGGAATCCGAGCCTTCTCCCGAAGGCACATGGTTCATTACCCTCGAGCAATTCCTGGCAACTATGCTCAGTCAACCAATTATAGAGAAGTTCTTTAGTGAAATCACATCGATTCTACCAGATTTAGAAGCTCTGAAGCAAAGAGATCGAATGCAATCGATTTCGTAGCCGAGGGCAATGCTCGCTTTGGATCCGTAACTAACAAAATACAAACAGGTTTAATGAAATACATTGTAAGTACATAAAAATATTGATGAATACCTATTTATAAACGGTAAATTTAGGTATGTTTGAATGATAAAAAAACTTTTATCAAATGTTCTGTAATAGCCTGTTTTTATTTGATATTAAAATGTGATAAAGCGACTTCAATTGTTAACCATGTTTTTGTATAATATTTATGCCATTTGTAACATTCCAAAGGTATTTTTTTATATTTATTATGTGAACAACTTGTTTTTACAGGGTTTATTTTCAAACATTATTTCGGTTCTAAATAAAAAAAACAGTGTTAGTATAAATATGTAGCCATATTAGTATAATAAAACATAGGCAATTGTCCTTCTAAATATAAAATAAAATGTTGACTTAATGGTCGAGATAACGCAAATTTTACATATAATTTTATGTAATATTTCACTTCTATCTCTAAAAATCTAAGCAATTGCGTTGGTATGTGACTTTTTCATAAATAAACTAATTTTAATCAAGAATATATTTAGTATAGTACAAAGTAGCATTTCTGCTGTCTCAATGACTTACCTTGATTATATTAGTTTTCTTGTTTTATTTAATAATTTTGTTTAGTTAACCATGAAATTGTTGATAACCAAATACATACATTATTGCTTAGTCATATAAATGCATAAAAGCTATTGTGTATATGTATATTATGTATGTATTATTTGATATAATAAAAGTATGGTGCTTCGCTGTTGGATATTAGTAAAATTATTTATTTTTATACACAAATTAAGGTGTTAATATAAAAGGATAAACTGGTCATTTGGCTTGAACTTTTGGTAAAATATTTCAAAGGTGAAATAATCTTATATCTAATGACACCTTAAGCTTCTTTTAAAATATGGCTTCCTTTGAATTAAACTAAATAAATGTTTAATTTTCCAAAACTTAGTGTAACACTTGTTAATTCAGCTAAATTGACAAGTTTATAAAAAGCAACTGTAACATATAAATGCTTAATCCAATGAGCACAATAATCTTTAATATTAAGGAATAAAATATGTTATTATTCAAAAACTTAGTTATTATACCTACCTTAGTTGAAATAAACTTGTTTGACGTTAAAATTATTGTCTTTTATTCGTTTTTTTGACTCAATGTAGTTTAAGTAAGAAATAAGAAAAATATGCTGTTTATTTTCTTTTTAAATGGATTAGAAGTTATGCGAAAACTTGATAGGCAATTGTAAGGTTGTCCTTTAAAGAGACTGTGATAAATATTTTTGACGAGTTACGCCCACGACTCCGTTCGCGTGGAAGTCGGTTTCCCGTGGTAAAAAGCACCCTATGTGTTATTCTGATGTATAACCTATATTACTGCAAAGTTTCATCCAAATCCATCCAGTAGATTTTACGTGAAAGAGTAACAAACATCCATACTCACAAAATTGCACATTTATAATATTAGTAGGATTTAACTGGGATGCTGAGGTTTCGCAAAATCGTCATTTTCATCAAGACTGATGACTGAACAGCGAGAAATTGCATAGTGTAAAGCTGGGTTCCTTCGGCCTGCGGGGTGAATCTGTAACGCAAATTAACGCGACTGCTATGATAAACGTCAAAATGTACATTTCCCATACAAATAATGGGAGCTTGTCACTCGAAACCAAAATCACTCTGCTGCTTCATTGATAGGCCCTAGGAACCCTCGCATTTGATGAGACCTGCGGTGACTTGATTGTGTCTGTCCTTCGGGAATCAGGAGTCGCAAGGATCAAAACTCCTGCACATGTATTATTATGGTGAAATATCCTATAAGTCTAGTATATTCGGCCCGGATATTTCTGAAATATGCCGCAGATGGCCTGACGTCATCGTATTTGTTACCATTCGTGTACCAAACATTGCTAACAATGGAACCATTTTGTTATTTCCATGGCATAGCATGTTAACATGGTATCTTATTAAATGACCACCCTCTTCATCTTTAACCAGGAACCTAAACAGAGGATATATTATGGTAATTACTTCAACAATTGGCCCAACGTTTATTTCTTTTATGTTAAGAAATAGCTTTAAAAAAGCGGACTAATTTTACTTCTACTTTATAAATACGGGGTGTAAAAAGACTGCTTCCGAAAACAAAACTGGGCATTGCTAGATTGCTAGCTGGGCACTAATTAGGTTTTGAGCAAAAAAAAATATTTTTGAGAGTTCTAATGACATGTGGTTATTTATTTATAAAACATAATGGTGATCGCAACAACCAATATAGGGAATAAATAATTATGTGATAAAATAACAAGTAACACCATGATATTTGAAAATAGTGTTTAGAAATCAAACTAGAATTTATTCATGTTCACTAAAAATATTTTATTAACCAAAATTTAAATCATCACTTGTAATTCCAGCTAATTGACTAGTTCACAAAAGCTAACCTAACGAGCACAAAAGAACTTTGATAATCCAGTAAATAAAGTCAAATATAGTAGACAAATTTGTTGAAATAAACTCGTTTAATATTAATACAATTGTCTTTTTTCCTTGATTGGAATGCTTCTAAGTGATACAAATTAAATGTTATTACTAGTTTCAGTTATGAAAACGTTTGGTGGTTTATAAGAAGGGTTTTGTGAAAATTTGAGTGTCCAAGCAAGTTTGGAGCCAACCAGGTTTTGATAAGGCAGTTGTATTACTGTTACTCCTTCCACGATTCTCCACTGAAAAGAAAAAAAAAACAATTACAATCATATTCTTTTAATTGAATACATTATTAAATAGTAGCGATCCGCGTCTGTTTTTATTTCAATTCGCTAACTTCTTCTGAACTACTGCAATAGATTTGGATGCGGATTTACATCCAAAAATCTAGATTATTAATAGCTTTTACTTTATGTACAACATAGTACCTATAGATTTCTAGCCTACATTAATAAGGAACTATAACATACAAAATGATCTTACCTCCAAGTTACCCTCATACCCTATCATATTGACATTGTACACATTCTTGTGTATATACGGTGATATATCATGCAACTCTAGAAAGTTCGTCGCCGGCCATTCTAGCACTATGGCGTAAATAGCCGTGACGTCATCACCCTTTTTCCTACTCGTGTACCAAACATTGCCATTATTTGTATCATTCTGCGACTTCCAAGGTGAAGTACCGTAAATGGCTTCACCGTTTATTTTCAGCCAAGAACCCAGATAAATGAGCCTTTCTTGGAATATTGGAGCGATAACTCCTTCTTTGGTGGGCCCGACGTTTATAAGGACGTTTCCTGAAAAATAAATAGTAAGTTAGTATCCTACTTACTAATATTATAAACGTGAAAGTTTGTGAGGATGTATGGATGTTTGTTACTCTTTCACGTAAATAATACTGGACGGATTTTAATGAAACTTTATAGTAATGTAGGTTATACATCAGAATAACACATAGGGTACTTTTTACTGCGGGAAAACTTATTATTTCCAAGGGAAACCGACTTCCACGCGAACGGAGTCGCGGCCGGCCACTAGTTTAATATATTTCCTCGCCTATTAGTATTAAAGAAATTGGAAGAATATAGGAATCTGATTAGGGTTTATCGAATGTAATTTTCATATTCCCTGATTTAAATCTAATAAAGACTTAAAAAGTAAAGATATAGTACAAACCCAGTACTTTACACGAACAAAAAACCTTATGTGGCTTCAAAAATCATTAAAGGCTACTTATTAAAATTTGTATACGAGACGTATTCCTAAGTTTTTCTACTTTTACTATCTTAAATCTAGGTTATCTTAATAGAGAAATGACCTTTTCAACATAAGCACGTATATCTTAATCACAAGTATTTTGTTTGTCATGTATCGTAGGTATCGGTGGGCGACCTTTGGTAATCAATTTGAAGTAGGCATTTATCTTACAGTGATCGGTATTAAGACATTGGTGATTCGGAGAGTATAAAGATAACTTTATTTTTATTATTATTTAGTAAGGTATCTCTTCTGTTTTTTTTTTACCATATTTAGCTAAATCCAAAGTCACTTTGCGAGGTTGTATATTATTATGTTAACACACAGTGATTTATAACTGGCTCTCGATCCGAATGGTATGGTTTGAGTCCACAATGTAAACGGGAACATGTGACTGTGACAACTACTATTGAGTTAATTAAAATACCTAATTAAAGTGTAACGTAGGTGTACCCACTTAATTGGTCAGAAAGTTCCTATGCAATAAACAGCTTATGAGTATTTCTTATATCGTTCAACAATGTGCCAATACGGTTCTTACCGACAAAATACCTTTATAATTTGCAAATAAAATAAGCAATGTTTAACAAAATAGATGACGAAATACCTCCACAGCTGACTGTAGACACCACTTCCTTCAATACATCTTGATTAGTTAATACTTCGTCGAGTTTCAGGTTCCGTCTGAAGCCCCACGACTCCCGGTCTATTGTGAATGCATTCTCCCATTTGTGGTTTTGAAGAATCCCTATAAACAGATATAAATTATTTGAATAGTGACCAAAGTACTATATGAGGTTAAAGCAATTAGTTAGGTAAGACAATTTAGTAGATCACAAAAAAGCCTTTTTATTGTTGCAAAGGAGTTCAATGCAACTTTGTAGGTACATTGATAAATAAAAGAAGACAAGTCTAACTTATAAGAGAAAAGTCGGATAGAAAAAATACCTGGATTATATCGATCAGCGCAGTTATAAAAGTCGCCATGCTTGCAAGGTATTCCTTTACCCCATCTATCATTCACCACCACCTCATCTTTTATAGGACTTGAAGAGTAAATCCACGACAGCAATTCCGTTGACTTCCAATACGTGTCATTTGCTTCCCAGTCCCCGTCCGCCCATATAACCGACGGCTCATAATCATTGATAATCTGCTTTAAATCCGGCCACAGCTTAGTCATAGCATACGTGTTGGTGGTAAAGTTGTTAGCCTTGTCATCCAGATACATCGGATTGAACCATTCGTACAGTGAATGGTAGATTCCGAATCGCAAGTCCGTGTGAAGTCGTATGGCGTTCGCGAGCTCTCGGACTATGTCGCGTTTTGGGCCAACGTCGACCGAGTTCCAACCGAAAGAGCGATGCGAAGGGAAAAGGGTGAAGCCGTCGTGATGCTTACTTGTTAACACTATGTATCTATGGGGAAAAGGTTTTAAGAAGTTAGACGATATTAATGTTGTAAAGAGGTAAACAAAGATTAAAAATAGGACTTCGCTCGCTTTAACTAGATGAAGACATACTTGTAAATCGGCAAATATCGGATGATTATCAAGAGATATACATTGAGGCGACATATTGTTTTGTCCCATGAAACATATGAAAGGTATACAACTCAGTAATCATGTCATGGAAGTGACTGGTAATATTAACCGAACCCAATCACTGTGTAGTTTAGTAAGAGAGACCTAATCAATCTATTCTATACTTATAATAAATCTGTAGAGAGGTCAATTCTGTACATAAAATATATTTTCAAAATAATTAAATTAGTGATTAGGGAACGATACTGATGCCAAAAATGCAATCAGTAAAAATTTTGTCTGTCTGTAAAAATAAAAACTACTCGACGGATTTTAACGAAACTTGGTACAATATTTTTTCATATTTCTGATCTGGTTTTATAGTATACTTTTCATCACGCTACAATCAATAGGAGCAGAGCAGTGAAGGGAAATGTTGGGAGAAGTTACTTCATTTTTTAAGCTTCTGTCGCGTGTGCAACCTTAATGGTTAAGAAATATAAAAATATCCCACGACAGCATATTTCTATCTTTCATATTTGACTGACAATAACACGTGTAACTCCCAATAGCTTAGCAGTTCGAAGCTTTCTGATTATATTTGTCTACTCTTACGTTTATACCAGTCTCAGTCATCCATAATTAAAAAAATTAACATTATTAACTATTCCATAAAAATAATCATAGAAATCGGTATAGAAACACCAATGTTATATAGGGTACTTTTTACCGCGGGAAAACTTCTTCTTCCCGCGGGAAACCGACTTCCACGCGAACGGAGTCGCGGGCGGCCACTAGTCATACGATAAATATAATTTCTTTAAAGAAATATACGCGGGTAGTCACTTTGTTATATTCTATTTAGATTTAAGAGAAGTGTTCCCATGACTCAATAGGCATACTTATTGCCCATTCATGAATAAATATATTCTATTACTAACCTGGCACCTGAAGCTTCGAACAGAGTAGCCCACTCCTTAGGGTCGAAGAACTCTGCCGTGAACATAGGCCCAAAGTCTTGATACTTGAAGTTAGGTGGGTAATTGTCTTTCATGTACTCAACCACTTTCTTATTACCATCTAAAATTAAGGAAATTGTTTGAAATAAAACCGATAAATAAGTAACTTTAATATCTGAGTAGCTGGAAGATTTATTCCGTCATACTGTTGTATTAAAGTTAATGGCATTTAGAATAATAGGTAAGTAAAGTTATATCTAGGTAGGTTGGTTACCATCTTACACAGTAGGTGCTCTTATGCAATGTGTTTAGTTTGTATGCTTGGTTTTTAACTGTTGTTTATATGGACTCAATATCACACAAAGGGTTAGGTGGTCTTGCATGAAATTCGGTTAAAACTAGTAATAAAATAGGTACACTAAGAGTAGGAAAAAAAAAAAAAAACTACTACTTACTCATCCACTCAGCCCAAAACCATTCGGAACTAAATGCGGGCACTGAATAAACACCCCAATGTATGAAAATTCCAACTTTGGCTTCATCATACCACTCCGGAATGGGCCTTTTGTCTAGATCTTCCCAATTTGGCTTGTACGTTCTCTGGACATTTCTTCTTTTGCCACTCACTAACGCAATAAGCAGCAGAAACACAATCGACTTCATTTCTTTAAAAATCAACTTATTATAATGATCGCGCGCAGTTATTTTTCCTCCAACGGTTTCATATCAAATGTGGCACAGTACACTATACTCACTGATTTATTTGTACTCAATACTTTTATCAGTGGTTTGTTTGTACATGTGTATTGATAGGTATGTTGATTTGAGTATTAATATTAGCTTTTCTTGTTCTGTAAATAAATTTAGTTACCTCTTTAATGTTACATCCTGAATTTATTTCTTAGTTAATATTCAAGACACTTATTTAAAAAAAAAAGTACGTCGAATAAGTAATAAGTTAATATAATTCTTTTACAAGCGACCCGCCCACGCTTCGCAATGGTGAAATTTTGGCCGACTTGCTCACGAAATATTGTATTTTGGCTAACTTAAAAAAACTTTTCTAATTGTTCTTTATTTACAAATTTAAATGAATAAATTCCATAAAAGATGGCGAAAACCGCATTAAAATCCGTTGTGTGGTTTAGGAGTTAGCGGCCAAACATATAAACAGACATAAATAGGGACTTGGATTTATACTATGTACTGAAGTTAAGTTTCAGATAGGTAAGTAATAATTAAATATAATGGATCAATATGATTTTCTTGGAAACATCCATATATACAATTTTACAAAGTATTTTTTATTATTAAGCAATTAATTCTAAACACTCCTCATAAAGGTAAGAATTCTAACTAAGAATCTTAATTGTACCTAATATGTAGATATTTATAACAAGTATGTATTTTTTAATGTTTTACCACCAAAAGGCAATAAAATATATTTACTAGATAAAATTATAAGCATGACTTGATTTTCATTAGAGATGCGCCGAGTAACACTTTTGCCGAGTACCTAGTTTTACTTTTTTCAATTTTTTTTTAACCGAGTACTCGGCCGAGTAACTCGGTTCTATCAAATTCGCGTAAACAAGTACAAACGAACGCAAGTATATTTAAAAGAAAATTTGTTGGCAAATGGTGGACAGGGCACCAAACAAGGCCTCATAATTTACCTTTATTAAATTTTAAATATTGATTATTTTTATTACTGTTCTTTTAATTTTGTCTCACTAAGTACTCATGCATTAGCATAATTTTATTACTTGAGATTGTCAAAGATTTCCTCAATCGTACTGATTTTTTATTAACACTATTGTTTTAATTATATCTACCTAAATATATTGCGTTCTTTAAACAAAGTATACTCGGCATTAGTATACCGAGTTACTTGGCCGAGTACCGAGTACCAAAACACCCGCCGAGTACGCCGAGGACCGAGTATAAACCGAGTACTCGGCCCATCTCTAATTTTCATCAACATACATAGTAAGCCACCTCAGCTGACTTAGTAACAAAGAAGAATACTTTGAAAAATATAACTAAGGAGGTAATTAACAATTTATGAATCTAAGATTTAATATCATGTACAAAATAAAATTATGGGAATATGAGAATGTTAATGATGTAATGTTAATGTTAAAAAGATGTTAGTTTAGGTTTTTTAAGCAATGAGTGGATTGACAAAGTAGCTGAAAAGGCATGTAGGCAATAGTTACAATTGTTTTTTCGGTATTTAGGGTTCCATACCCAAAAGGCTAACAGGAGCCTTTTAAAACTTTACTTTAAAAATAAGGGAATGGAACCCTTCGTACTTGACCGATTCTTTTACAAAAGGTCTAAACAAGTCAAGCTTATCTAGTCAAAAATTGTAAAAAGAATATTTAGAAGGTACGCAAAATTAATACAACCAATAAGTCAGTTTTTTTTTAGCAAATACATACCTGCGTTTTTGTGCGGTTGTAACTAACGTAATAAATTTTCAATTAATTTCCAATTATCTTTATCTAATTATAGTAATCTGATTTAGTATGGGATCGTTCTTTACAAACAAAAGCCACAACAGAACCATAAACATTAGCAATTAATAATCACAAAACAAAATAAACAACAAGCCGGCAATCAAACAAAACGTCAACGTCAGATCTTTTTTTTGTTTTTTTTATCAATGCAAAGGGATATTCGACCATACAACCTATTCTTTTATTAATTTGTAATGCTGAATAAATTAGGGATGTTAAGGATATCCATATCCGTAACCGAAACTACCGGATATCCGAAATAAAAAAATATCCGTATCCGTAACCGAAACCGAAATAAATGTTTCGGATAGTTTCGGATAGTAGCGGAATCTAAAAATCTAAATGAAACACGTTACGACAAGTTGTTTTTGGCTGCGATCCGTTAACCGCTTACAGAACTGTGACCAAAGTGTTGGTTCTCTCTCTGAGCTCAATGTAGCGGTGTTTATGACGTCATCGTTCTCACCCATCGTCCTCCTCTATATAAATAAAACCATTTTATTATCAATTTTTTTTTGTATTAATTTTGAAATTCCTAGAATCTAATATCCGTAACCGAAACTATCCGAAACTACCGGATAATCCGAAATAATTTCATATCCGTATCCGAAACCGAAACCGATATAAAAAAAAATCAATATCCGTATCCGAAACCGAAACCGAAATTCCATATCCGTAACATCCCTAGAATAAATATAAAAATCCTTTGACTTCGAAATCCGCTTTTCTTTTTAAACAAATCGTCGGATCAATCAACAAGACTCAGAACCTTTAAATCTATAGCAAGGAAGCTATGTTTTATGTGTAGCGGGGTCTTAATTGTAATAATACATTTTTAACAGTTTGTTTCTGCTCGGTCAATGCTTTAGCTGTGCTGCACACATCCGTGCACATCCGTTGTAAATATTGTTTATTTCGTTGATTATTTTTGTTGCTCTGCAATGACTTGGCAGCCACTGTGGTTTTCACATTATTAAATTACTTACTTTTATTGTGTACTATTAAAATAAATAAATAGGTACCTATTACCTACTTTTGAAACATCTTGAATAAAAATAAAAATCGTGAATATCGGAAACTAACGTGTCTACCTAATGAGATTTTGTCGAGGAATGGTAGGAAGGCTGGAAGAAGAATTTAAAGTTTTAGGGACTTTGGTCTTAATACGTAAATTTATAAAAAACGTAGCACACCAACAAAAAGTCGGATTTACCGACCAGGTAGTCGGCACATCCCTAATGATTTTTTGGTACACAATCATGTAACATGTATGTAACCCACTGCAGTCAGTCAATACTGTAATAATGACAGTAATTAAAGCTTTACAAATACGTACGATCCTATGCGCATTTCGGAATACGCCCGTAGTTGGAATGAAGTTGTCAGATCTGTCAAGTGAATCAACCAACAAATCGATCGATACATTTAGATGTCCATACCCATCTTTGTTTTTGTCGGGCAAAAAATCCAGCGATAAGTCGTGTTATATTAAGTTTTAAATTTTGTATCTTTTACCGCCACAATTACTTATTGCAAAGTTTTGAAGCATTAGAAATCCTAACAATGGAGTGGTCTAAAGAAAAGACGATAAAGTTGATTGAGTTGATGCAAGTAAACACAACGCTTTGGAATCCATCTTTGTGTGATAGTCGAAAAGACAAAGTAAAACGCAAGGAGGAATTGCGTACTATTTCTGAGGTTCTTGGGGCTTCAGTGTCAGATGTAACAAAGAAAATACAGCATTTACGAACGCAGTATAACAGAGAGTCGGCCAAAGTTGCTAGAGTTAATGCAGAGAATCCTAATGATGCATATGTCAGTAACTGGTATGCTTTTGAATGCCTACACTTCTTAAAAGATTCAAATAAACCATATACAGTTCTTCATTCGGTGAGTATCTGCCTACAAGGTCTTTATTTTTTCATTGCTCAATGACTCACTGTGTTTTTTATTCCTTAGGAACAACAACCACAAATTATAGTATCAGTTCCACCATTAGAAGATACCATTGGTGAGTGCAAAGCCGAGACTTATGTACCCATATCAAAACAGTCCAGAGTTGAGTATTTCAACAAACAAGAAGCATGCTCAGCAAAACGGGATGAATTTTCTGTGTTTGGAGAGTATGTGGCAAATGAATTAAGATCATTGAAAGGAGAGAAAAATTTGTTACTTGCTAAAAAGAAAATCCAAGATGTTATATTTGAAGTCAAGATGAATTTGATAAATGAGCCCCGGCAGGAGCCAAATACCTGTACAATATACACTCATAAAAACTTGGGTAATTTAGACAACAGCAAATTGTATAGTCCGCAGCAAATGAGTACTAATGTTCACATTGAACCTTTGACATCGGCTCACACTCCACCTACTTCTGGTATTAGTGAAATAATAATCAATGGTGCTTGTCATTATTCAACATTTAAAGTAGATAGCCAGTAGCAATGACATCCACTCTACAAATAGTTTTACTATATGCTATATATGTTTACCTAGATTTAGGTATTTATTTTAACATATTTTGTTAAGAATATTTTTATAGTAAAAATCTTGTCTTATATATAAAACTCAAATGTTTATTTGATTTGATATATTTGTTGTATTAAAAATATACTTAATATATAAAACTAAACAGTATTTTTTTATGCCATCTAAACAAGAGTTTAATATTTTTTTTAAATTAACTTAATCTTTTGTAAGGTAGGTACAATCAAAAGCTTTTAATCTGTGTTATTATCTATCAGGGCTGTTTAAGATGAATTTATGAATGTATGTATATGTACTTAAAATCTGGCCTAATTAATCAAAACTCGCATAAGTATCTACCCAATGTTTATTATTTTTTAGAGCCACGTCTCTGAACATTACCTGAAGCAAATGCTTCCCAATGGCTATTTTGCTACTTAATTTTAACAGGAGCAAACCTTTTTTTTACCTTTGTCTGATGTTCGTATTGAGGTTGTAGGCTACTGATCAGTTGTTAACAACTTTTTTGCTTAAATCGAACGAACCAACGCTAAACTTTAAAAATATCAGGAACTTCAAATTACAACAATACTAAGGTGAAAGTATGATCTCTGGTGACTAAGGCTTTTTTTGCGACATTCTGACCTTGAGTTATCATATAATGTAGGTAGCTAGTTTTACTTACATCTAGTACGCATGTAAAAAAACAAAAATTAAGCATCACTTTAAGGCATCCAGAGTTCTCAACATGGGAATGCGCCGTTAGTTCCTATGATAAGACAAAAATATAGTTAGGATTTGTACGAGATCAAAACGAAATTTGTTTATGATTTTTTTCAGTTGTACATAGAATAACGAAGAGCAGGGGCAACTAAATCATTCAACGTCTATCAATGTAGGAACGCACGTATAAAAAAAGTCAACAGTATAATTCATTCTCATTTATTTACAGACTAAATGTGAGGAGACTATCACATTATAAAACAAGTGTTCTTTGCTAATATTCTACTATTTACAATATGTACACAATAAGGTATCCTCACAGAAAATGCAGATATAAATTAATAAAACATAAATGAGACATGCTCAAATTAATACGTAGGTACAATTCAATATATACAAGAACTAATAAAATTAACAAATAGTTTTTAAGTTTGCGTCTTAAAAGCTAATAAAATAGGTAGGTATTTTAAATACACTCTATAGTATGCCTTTGGAGAAAGACTTTGCAATACCCAGAGTTAATTAACATTTAAATTAATGAAATAAAACTCGCAAGTACTGCACAACTTAAAAATAAAAGCGTATAGATGAACTAAGGTTAAAACTCGCACATCATTTCGTAATATTCATTCCATTCTTGTTATTACCTAATGTAGTAGGTTCTGAAACAGCAATAACTTAAAAGACAACTTAAATAACAACAACAATATAAAACAAATGAATCAGCAAACTAACTTCTCGACAGAAAACAATGGAATACTGGAAAATATTTCACACTGCGAGGATCGTTGTTGAGTTATTGTCCGAAATATACATCATCCATATACCTAATTAGGTGAAGAGGTACTCATTTCCTAGATAACTTATGTTTTTACATTGTACTGGACTGGGGTAGGTAATACATGTTTTAAGTCATATATGTCTAGGGGATAATTTGTCCTAGTTGGATTTAACTAGGTATAGGTACCTAAGTTGCGAAGGTATGGTTTAAGTTTAACTTGCAGGTAAAACCTCCGTTTATACTAACATAGATACAATCATAAAATATAGATGTTGCTTCGTGAATTCTAAATGCTGTGAGATTCAATACATTTATAGGTACCTAACCTATACCTACCTTATCTTAAGAGGTAAAAAAATTAACAAATGGATATTTGTACATCGGTTAGAAAAATATCAAACTTTACATTTTTTACTATGGCTATTTTGTAGGTAGGTACCTATGAGACGAAGCTATTCAATATTGTTTTCTAAATACACACAGGTATGTATAATGCTAATATACGATGTTAATAAATTGGTAGGCAAGCAGTTTACCCAAATACTATGTCCCTAAGATACAGTGGGATCTTATCAGAACATAATAATGGTATCCAATGGACTATCTATGAGAATAAATCACATTATTGAATAACAATAACAATTTTTATATAGGTTTGCTACATTTAACAATTGACAGTTAAGGTAGCCTTTGGAACTAAGCGTCTATAGCGTCAGTGGCGCCGCGACTGTGACGCCGCGACAGAGCGACAGATAGATGTTCTATGCAAATGTATGAAACTCTAGGGAACGTCATTCGAGCGCAGCGACACTAACGCGGCGTCAGTGACGTCACAGTGCCGCTGCGACCGCGTCGTCAGACGCCCGCGTCAGTCGCTCGGCTGCGCTTGCAGTGTCGCTGTATTTTGAGGTTACTTTTTCCTTTTTTTACAAAAATGGCATCTGTTGAGAATTTTAACGCAGAAGAAGATGAAATGTTAATTACATTGGTGTCTCAGCACCCATTGCTTTATGATTTAAGCGTGGAAGATTATAGGAATACCAGAAAGAAAGACAAAACGTGGTCTGAAATTGGGATAAAATTAAATAAAAGCGGTAAGTTCTTTTATTACTAATCAGTTTCACTATATTTTTATTTATTTAACAATAGTTGTTTTGCCAGGATACTTGACCCATTTGGGAATTAAAAAATAGTTTTAATTCGTTTCTGACATTAATACCGTCGTGTACGGTACTTGTGGTAGCTGCCAAATCAGTCATATTATCGCTGGTATTTTGTTTTTCATCGCGTATGTAGTACGGCCTGTTATTAATTTCCAAATAACCATCGCGTAACAAATTGTGAAAACAACACGCCACTAATATCAAGTCTGTGGAAGTATCCGGTGCGATCGCTATTGGTGTATAAAATACTCTGAACACTTGGCTCAGGAGCCCGAATGCGTTTTCTGCCACGCGACGAGCGCGACATAATCTGTAGTTAAAAACCTCCTTTTGGCGATCAAGTCGGGATCTTCTGGAATAAGGTTTCATCATGTTCTTGTCTAAAGGAAATGCTTCATCTCCTATCATAAAATGAGGCAAATTGATGTTGGTTCCTGGCAAAACCTTAGATTCTGGAATATTGAAATCGTTTCTTGCAATCTTTTTTCCAATCATCGACTTCCTATATATGTTGCTGTCGCCTTCTTTTCCATATGAACCAGCGTCAACAGCTACAAACTTGTAGTCGGCGTCAACTAAGGCCAGCATCACAATAGAAAAATAGTCTTTATAATTAAAAAAAAGGGAACCACTATGTTGTGGTGCTTTTATACGCACATGTTTACCATCAATGCTAGATACACAGTTTGGCATATTCCATTTCTCCCACATTACTTTCTCAATTCGTTTGAAATCCTGTGTTGTTGGAGGTGGCATTGCGATTGGCATTAATTTTTGCCTAAGCAGCCTCAGAACTTTTCGTATGATTGTTGAAATATAACAATCTGATATCCGATAGGCGAATGATAGGGATTTATACGTCTCTCCTGTCGCAACGAATCTGGAAAAGAAAAATAATACATTTGAATTTACTTGCAGGTGACAGCTGCAAAAAGCACTGGAAAAACCTAAAGGACACATATTTGCGTCAGAAACGCAAAAGCAAGAGTGGGACTGGATCTGCAGCACCTAAAAATCCAAGATCTAAATTTAACGCTTATGTTAAGTTGTTTTCCTTTTTAGAATCGGTACCAAACGAACGATCGACTATTAGCAACGTTGACCTCCACGACAGCACTACACAAGAGTCTCAAAGTAGTCAAACGTCGACCCAAGATAGATCCACTTTACAAACGGAAACGAACTTGACCAATGATTCGTCACAATCCCTAAGTAATGTTTCACGAACACCCTCACCAGCCTCATCATCAAGCCTTTCATCTTTTCCAAAGAGTAACAAAACACGTACAAAGAAGGATGATATTTTAACGTACCTGCAGAAAAGAGAAGTGTCTCGCCAGAAAGTGTTAGAAAACTTAAGAAATAGAGATGAAGATGACGATTTGTCGTCTTTTTCCGAACACGTTAAAGCAGTTTTAAGAAAGCTGAAACCTTTACGGAAATTACAGGCGAAAAGAGCAATATTTGATGTTCTCATGACATACGAGACATTAGATGTTGAGTCAGCAGATATAGAAAGTAATCGCCCAAGTACATCAAGCTCATGTGTTTCAACAAATATTGACTGTAATACACCTGAGTCACCGGATACACCAAACAATGACAATGTGCTGGAATTAGTCTCGAATAGTAATAATTTAAATAATAATTTACCTGTCTATTCACCTGTATCACAAGACAATGAAAATGAACCTACAGACTTAACTCTCGCACAATTTATTAAAGAGTCTTTCTTCGAGGAATAAATAAGAACACATAATACTAATTACTTAAAATTTAATAAACATACCTTAAAGTCATAAATAGTTTTTCTTCTGCACCAATACAATCCCTTTTTGTTTTTGGAAGTAACTCTTCTTTCACTATATTATAAAAAAAATTGAATTGTTGTTTATTAAAACGACAATAATCTCTGAACATTTCATTGTTCGCATTTAGGTGTCGTTGTATTAAGATCTTGAAGTAACCTTCTTCATTTCGGAATTGGAACATCAAATTGGTAGAGGCTCTTTCCAAACTGAGGTAGTATTGAAGTAAAAGATCATCATCTTCTTCCTCTTCTAGCAAAACAAGTTCCAAATCCATTATGTTTTATGATAACACTGTATAGATCAATACAGTCAGGATGGCGCGCGGCGAAACTGTGATGCGACTGACGTGGGTATCCAAAGTCACCAAAGCGTCTCTGTCGCGGCGTTAGTGACGCGGCGTTGGTGACGCTATAGACGCTGCGTCTGTGACGCTAAGTTCGAAAGGCTACCTTTAATGTCTTATTGGTTTGCGTTGATAATGCAATCTTAGTATTTCTTATGAATCCGTTTAATCTTCTAATTTCACTATTCATTAGGCCTAGAGCAAAGAGAATACAACTCCACGATCAGGTCCAAAACATCAAGTAACCGAATATAAACTAAATAAATACCTACGGGCTACACTTACTTATCCAGCTAAGTGGATCTGAATGTTCTTCACACTCACAAGTCGATCACACAGAACCTATGGGTTGGCGGTAGACTTTAGGTGACGTCGAGCGGGCGCGGCTGTCGACTCCTGAAGAAGCCCTTCTCGGTGCGGCACTCGCGGATGGTGACCGTCTGCAGGTTGACGGTCACGTCGGTGATGAAGATCTGGTCGGCCACCGGCGCGCGCGCCAGCCAGTAGGCGGCGTCGCGGCGCGGGGGCGGGGGCGGGGGCGGCACGGGGGCGGCGGCCGGCGCGGCGGGGGCGGGCGGCGGCGGGGGCGGCCGGGCGCCCCGGGGCTCCGCGGGCGCTGCTGCCGCGGGCTGCGTCTCTGTGCGCTTCTCCCGTTCCAGCGGCGTGTGCGCGTCCGCCTCCTCGGGCGAGTGCGGCGCGCGGCGCGGGCCCGTGCGCGGCGCGGCGGCCTCGGCGGCGGGGGACGCGGGCGCGGGGGCGCCGCCGGCGGGGGGTGGGGGAGGGGCAGCGCGGGCCCCGTTCGGCTTGGTGGGCTCGTGCCGCTTGCTGGGCGGGCTCATGGTGATGGTGACGCCGATCTTGCCCGACTCGCGCGACAGCACCTCCGCCTTGCGCTTGCCGGGCGGCGGCGCGCGCTCGTCAGAGCCGCTGCGCGCGCGCTCCACCGGCGACTGCTCGCGCTCGCGCTTGCGCCCCTGCCGCCGCAGTTCTTCGCCGCGCTCGAAGCTCTGGATCAACCGCGGGTCGAGGATGTTCTCCTCGGGCTCCCACGTGTTGTGTTTCGGCTTCCAGCCTTTCCATTTGACGTAGTACTCCACCTTGTTCTGGAAAGAGAGAGAGTCGTCTGTTAGTGAATGTGGCAGCGCGTGTGGAGACACGGAAGGGCATGGCGCGACTGGCGTGTCGGCGAGGGTTGCACATAAGTAAGCCTGCGCGATTGTTTGCGATAATGTCTGGCGTAAATGAAAACGCAAACTGGTTATGGCGGCGTAATTATCTGCAATCGACTTTCTAAAAGTGAGGGGTACCTGAGTTGGTTTAAATTGCGTGCTTGTTCCTGTCAAATTGCTAGATTTAAAGAAGTCTAGTGATATTGAGCCCATGTCTATATTTTCTTAACTTTAGGCACATCAACTCGCAAGAAGAAACATACGTCATGTATGTTTTCGTGTGAGACAACTATAGCCGCGCGTTCGGTTTCGGCCGCACCTGCTCCGGCCAGCTGTCGCTCGTATCTCCCCCGGAATCGAACCCGACACGGCGAGGCCCTTATTGCACATGAACACCGTTAGTTCCCACATGCACAAACCGCAGGTTCACATTATACGTGCCGGGTGAAACAATTTTCTTCCATGCTTTAGAAGGTACGTATCGAGCAAACTGCGGTTTTGTAGTTTCTTATCCTACTACTCTACCTACTACCTAGGTTAGTTGTATCAATAGAAATAAGAAAAGGTAAACGTAAATGGTAACAAAGAGATGCGTCCTATATCTTAAGTTACATAGTATAGTTACATGTTGGAAAAATTACAAAATAAATTTCTTCGTTTTTTGTTCAGCAAATTATACGGAGTGTATCCTGGGTATCCTCTTTTGTATCCGACTTTGTTTGTGCTAGGCATGGTTGGTTATAATAGGTTAGAGGTTAGGAGAAATCTTGGTTTGTTATTATATATTTTTCAAATTCTTCGAGGTAAAAGGCACAATCCAAACATATTAGAGTCACTTGCATTTTTTGTTCCAAATCAATATGTGCGAGCTAGGAAGCACGTTCTGTTTCGTGTGAGCGCTGCACGAACACAACTGCTGCGGGAAGCACCGATGCCTAGGGCTCTCCGATTGCTCAATGTCCTTACAAGTTCCGAAATAGGGCTAGATTTATTTAACTGTACTTTGGTGGAGTTCACAAGAGCAGCAACTATGTTGTTATGTTATGGCTTAAACTAGTCGCATTAGGCAACTGTAATGACTAGACTTAAGATGTAAATAAATAAATAAATAAATAAAGTTAAAGTTCACTAGTTAAAGAATCCTCGTTAGGTTGGTACTGTAGGTACCTACTAAAGTGACAAATGAAAGGATAAGAGTGAAAAAGAGATCTTGCTATAGATAGACCTAATAGAACCTATAAATCCCTATGAACAGTAATAAATTACGTCACCATCTGTGGCGGTGGTGTAGCAATTGCTACGCAGACACGAAACGTCCCAAAGAGAATAATAAAACCGCATATTTTATTACGGACCTTTCACCGAGCCTCTTAATTTAATTGGTAAATACAATCGAATATAGACTTTAACTCGTATACATAAGGTTGGAAGTAAATAAACGCATAGGGCGTTTAGGGCGTTTCGGAATTGCGAGGGTCCCACCCGTCTTATTGGTTTTTGTAGGGAAGGGTGAGTTCGAATGACGACGTAACTTTGTCGTGTCGTGCATATCGCGTGATGGTAATAGGCAACTGATTGATTCAGTATGCATATTCATTTACGTCCGATTTGCCAAAAATAAGATTTCCAACCAAAGTAAACCAAGTACCTATGTGATAGTCTTCATTTTAACTTTGCCAAACTATAAATAGTTTCAGCTCATTCATACAAAAGTGATCACTTAATATATTTTTCCTACCTACCCCACTCACAGTGATCCTAAACAAGAAACCACAATCGATCACCTTGCCCGAAATAAATACAAAAACTTCATCACGCCAGCAGCGCCTAATCATTCCTTTTCAAGTCCCGACAAAGACTTTCGATAAAAAAAAACTAAAAACGTTAAAGCTGGGACGTTCGTACAAGGTGAGGTCGTGCGTCCGCGTTGCTGCCACGTCATTGGCCGGCGCGCAGCTCGGGCGGGGCGAAGGGAGGGGGAGCCCCGCCTCCCACTTCGTCTCTCTCCACCCCGCGCGCTTGTGCCGACCTACCACGATCCGTTTACACCCAATGTGACCGCTAAAGCCAAGGGAATAAGGTCCATATCGACATAAGCACAGGCCACAGTTTAGGTGGCATGCTGATGGGTATAATCGTGCCATGGGCGGACCATGGCTTGGAAACGTAAACGCCAATTATAGCGATCTAAATGTTAATTAGTGCGAATAGTTAATGACATGTAAGTATAATTAGAATGACACAGTCGGTGTGAGATCAGCATGAAGTTCTAGTCTGAGAAGCTGTTTAAGCAAGGGATAAAGCGTTTTAGTGCTATTTTGACTTGGTATTTGATAAGGAAAGTTACTCGTAGTTATAATGATAGGAACGACAGTTTTTCAGAATTTCTACCCTTCGCTTCCCTACGCATTCGATTCTTACGAAACACCCATCATTTCACCAGATCAATGAATCTGGTAAATCAGCCCGCATATTCAAACTGACTGTTAAGTAGTTTAAATAAGCGTGAAATAAACTGTTTAAAGAGTTAACTAAGGTTAAATAGCATACCTATTCAGCTGGTTAAGAGATTTTGTATTTTTCGTTGAAGATGGTTGGCCTAGGCCGAACTTTTACGCAGGATTGACCTGAAACCTAACAGTTTTAACACTTTGCATTCCATACCATGCCACAAAACTGGTGTAATGACAGCTATGTGTTTAAGTTTCACAATACATGTTTCTCTGACCCTATTGAAAAAAAATATAGGTAACTTGTGTAAATGGCGCCAAAGTCAATTCGGTTTGAAATTTTGTGAAGTGAATAAATGATAAATACAAGTGAACAAGCCAAGAATTCTTTTAATGGGTTATTTCGCAGTCGCTGGTTTACGTCAGCAAGTGTCAGACTCTGAAGCCCTTATGGAGAACTAGTGGACGCCCGCGACTCCGTTCGCGTGGAAGTCGGTTTCCCGTGGGAATGAGAATTTTTCCCGCGGTAAAAAGTACCCTATGTCCTTTCCCAAGTTCAGTTCTTTCTTCATACCAAATTTCATCAAAATCGGTTCAGTGGTTTAGGCGTGAAAGCGTAACAGACAGACAGACAGACAGAGTTACTTTCGCATTTATAATATTAGTAGGGATATTCGCCCGAAATGCGGTAACCTATCGAAGTTTAGGCAAGAGTAATGGAAAATGCCAATAAAATGGGCCCGGAACCCTGCCTATGCGGCAGCCAATAAGCTGATATTTTCTCGACTTTATAGAATTAATTCTAATGGACGACTATTTCAGAACGTAATTATTCATTAGAAAAAATAACATCGGGTGAGTTCGGGTGATTATCAACTTTGCTGCACCTTGTATAAAACAGGGCCATCATTTTCTAATTCAGAAGGGATTTCTGAATATACGTAGTCTTTTATGGGTGATATACAAATTAAAGTAAAAGAAGATAGAGTAAATCAGGTACTTATTTTTTTATTACGAACGCACGGTCTATAGTCTATACCTACGTCAATAAGATTAGGCGATATGATATCCGCAACGTGTTTAGATAATATGCTTACCTATTTGTTGGTTGGTGGCTTTACGTAGATTATACAGATATCACAAGGCATACCTACAATCAACCTTAGTGCTGTTCGCAATACGAGTAGCAATATTATCTAGTGATTAAACTAGCTGATTCAACAGACGCGTTTTCTGTTAAAAGAGTTTGAGATGGTAGATAGAAAAGTTATGGGCATTTTTGTCTTAACAAGTTCAGACATTCTCGCATCTAACGCTAAGCAACTGGTACCGGTACATTTTTATCCAGTTTTAACATGCTGGCTAATAGAGAGTTCTTTTTTATGGCCAGGTAATAAGTTGGCCAGCGCGCAGAAAATATACAGCAATGTAAGCAATTGCGTAGGCAGATAACGTGTGATGGTCGTCATCTCTATAAAATCAACAAGTATGATAATGTTGGTGTTGCCTTACCTAATTTGCCGCCTCTAGTCTGATGCAGAAGGCAGTGACAGAAAAATTTAATTTAACATCGCCTTTCTATCATTCTCGTCGGAAGCAGGCTTTGTTCCGAGTTAAATAAAACCTAACTGCTCGTTTCATTTTTACTCGTGAGACTTGTCATGATCGTCCATTTCATACTTTACACTCATAGTCTACAATTCGACAGAGATACCTAGTCAAGTGGCCACAGTAATGGCTCCTAATCACAGCGCGTGACCGAATGCCGATCTATTGTCCAGCGTCAGGAAAGCGTGACGCGAAATAGATCACTTTGCAACGCTACCGGCCTCTCTTTTGTGAAGATAGATTAGGCTAGGTTATGGATTCCTTAAAAATATCAAGGTAGTGATGAATAATTTAATTTTGAGATGTCATAGATATACTTTTAGACGCAGAAAACGTAAAATTGATGCAAATGAAAATATTGGGTTATGAATAATTACGACAGCCGTGCCACCACTTAACCGATTGAAAGGATGAAGCTATCACAATCTTTACTTTCAAGAGAATATTCAACGTTTGCAAACTGATGTTTAATATGAGTACTTATTTGTCAACTTTACGCGTGACGGCACTGTCATTAGGCTGACCAGCCCCCCAAGTCAAGTGGCAGTAGAAACTTGCGATAGCGAGTGAATAGAATAAAAATGTATGAAACTGACATTTTTGACAAGCTAGCCATGTAGGTAAGATTTTCATACGTTTTAATTCTATTCACTCGCTAACGAAAATTTCGACTAACACTTGACTTTTGGGGCATGTATAGCGACCAGAGGAGTTAACTTGGTATCGCATAGAACACGGAAGGATCGAACTCGTTATTAATAAAATTGCAGAGACACTCGTAAAGAATGATATTTTTGCTATCTGTTCCTCTTAATTCGCTTCATTTGCTATTTGCAGTTTGTAGGTGATGTTTACTAAGATACTTGGCAAAAATATATAGCTAAAGCATCGTTGAAATTACAAAACAGTACAAACCAAAATAATATAGAAGCCAGGAACTAGTTTTGTTCAGTTAAAATTGAATTAGTAAAATCCCTATCTATCATATTCAAATCGTACAAATGTGGCGATTAAGCAAGTTGTTAAAGTCAATATTTTTCCAGTCCAGACAGATTTGTAGGGATCAACGATCCACTATTCGTTCAGCTTGGAAACTTGCCAACTGCTGCTCCCTAGGAGACTTCGTGTGTACGGAAGTGTCTGGAACGATTGGTATACCTTCCTACTTTGACCTGTAATTTTACTGTCCAGATACCCTCTCAAATACAGCATTACACAACTGTCAGCTAATTAAAAATTCACAGACCTTAACTAAAGGTTTCACATTAATAGCCAGGATTAGAGATTTTGCTCTAAATACCCCTCCGTGATATTTAAAATCCAATAATAAACTTAATGTTATCAGCATAAGGACGAGAGTTGAATATTGAGCTGCACGGTTTAATTTCAACGTGAGAGCCCCCGAGGTGTTAAAAGGGTGGAACTGGGAGGGTGAGGGTGGTGGAAAGCCTCTCCTCCCAGATAGATGTACCGGTACTAAAGAGCTTCGAAAGCGTAGCGCAAATAATGATGTCAATTTATTTTTGGATTGACAACAACCTGTTGATGATCGTAAAAAAAACATTTTAGGTGCGGTGCGAGTTAAATTATAAGTTTATGAGGAACAGAATAAACGCAACTTGTTTGCCCCCATGTCAGCTTTTTATGTTAAAATTCTGCTGATTCCATTTGCGACAGAAAATAACGAGATATCGATCCAACAAACCACTTTACTGAATGTTGGGCTATCATCACGGAAACGTTTGTTTTTGCAGACGCCCCGACTTTTATTAGGAAGGATAAAGAACGGGTGATAAATTATTCTCGTCACGCGAGACCTCCGTAGCTGTGGACGTGACATGTACACGTTCTGTCCTCCGTATTTGCATAATGTCGTTTGGTTAGTACACCACGCTGTTACGGTAATGTTAAGCTAATTATGTTCCGGGAGACTAACGTGTACACGGGCATTAAGATACGCCAGAACGGATTTCTGTGATGAGAATTTAATTCTACCGATTGCTTCGCAATATATTGCCACTGCAAGCCTCTTCGTTCGTAAGGTGTACTATTAGGTACACCTTTTTTGTAGTTTGATATAAAATACTACAAAACACAGACACAAAAAGAGAAAAAAAATTACAAATGAAAACACAAAATAAAAATTCAGGGTAAATAAATACCTTATTCAAATATACACCTTTTACATAATAAAGTAGATCATAACGCTAAAGACACAAGTCGGCTTGCGCAAACAGGTAACGCTGGCTCTCTTTTGTAGTCAAAGTACTAGGAACGCATAAATACGACGAGGTAGATTTTGAGCGCGGGAATAATTCCGATCGAATGCCCCTGTGTGTGAGGAGAAAATTGATATGCGAGACAAGGCAAGCAAGTATCGCTCGTTGCGATGCAGTGCGCAACGGAGAATAATTTAGCGAGTTTCTGTTCACCCAGTCGTCAGGCAGGCAGTAGCTGCTCGGTCGCCTTGAACGACAGACGTGTTCCTGCTAATGACGACCGGTGTTCGACACAATTTGGTTGCTATCTATACAATAGTAAATACAATTCAATAACATGATATCCCACTCGCGGTATTTACTTACAATGCGATCGTTGACTTCGTATTTGTTAAATATAAATAAATGAGGTGAATTACTTTGCATTTATTTAGGAATTTTGTTTACGTACTTGAGACGTATTTGAACTGTGTTCGATTCGGCTTTTTAGGAACAACAGGTTTCAGCTATGAATTTAAAAGTTCTGTGAATGCCCTTTTCATTTTTCTAACATCTTGACGGTTTATCATAAAACTCATTGAGTTTAGCAGGTTTAATGCGCGGGAATGGTTATTTGTTCAAATTATCACGTGCCTACAAGGTAAGCGGGAGAACCCCACAAAGGGCCCCAGGTTCACACCCCTTGGACGCCACTTGTGGCAACACTCAGAGCAAACAATCGTTAGGAACACGACTAGTTCCGTGAGATCCAAATTCCTTTGTTCAAACAAGTTCTTGTTCGATCTTTACAGTGGAGATAAGTAAAATTTTTCAAACTTCTAGTTTATAGATCCCTGATATTGTTTAAAAGATCTCTGATTCTTTAAAACGGATATTATCTGATATTGGGAGCGTACATCGAAATGTTCCGACCTTTCGACAAACCACCTCGTAAATTTCACCAAACAGGAGACAGATCACAATTATAATCCCTTCGTAATTGTGAACCAAAACAGGTATCGTAGATATAATAACCGCTTAATTAAAGGGAGTCGAATAAGGGTTGTCGATGCGGAGGAGATAAGAAAAACCATCGGGTGTTGGCAGCCCGCCTGAGGGGAACAGATAAATATTTTCAGCATCCGGACCCTCGTCCCGGGTTCGCATCTCGACCCTTCATAACATCAGCGTAACTGATTGCATTCCATTGTTATTGAAAGCATTAATATGACATACGTTGCACATGATTTTGCTTTATTAAACATATTTGAACGATTGTTTCACGGTGGTATTGTCATTGTTACTTCGATGGTTGTTAGGTGTAAACAATTACATACTTATATATTTGTATATTAATATTATTTCTTGACTTCATATTCATTATCAATAAGGTGAACACATCACATTTAAATGTAGATAAATGTTCTAACCACGTCGACAATCTTGCTTCTATCAGCCGAACCAGGTTGTCTCAAGTCGTTGCCGTGATGAATGGTCCAACGAATTTCTAACATTAATGTGAGAACGGTTCACCTGACGGCGTCCGCTGCAATAACACTAATTACTAAAGCCTTATCTGCATCAGATAATGGGATGTTCAAAAAATGCCCCGTCCTTTCCTTTTCGTTGGGGATTTACATAATGTGTATGTGTGGGGTATGACGACCGCCATCGGCGAACGAACTCCACCTTTAATAACGACCGAGCTCTCTGTGTTTTGTTTATCAACGGTTCTCTCTTATCCTTTTTAGGACGCTTCAGAAAAAGTGTCATATTTCAGTTCTCTTTTTAGAATGACCGTTGTGTTATAATTTAGACATGTTAGTGGAGACATCATTTTATGGAATGTGAACAAATGCCTTCTCGTCTACTAATGTAGAGGAATGAGTTTCATAATACCATGCTCAGTTGCATTGTATTCTGCAACATGTGACGGGACTGCAGTCTACTTCAATATTCCGAGAGAGCGTGCATGCGATTAAGCGCGCTTTATAAATACAGGGGGAACTATTATATATTATAGGGTGGTTTTTATATCACTAGGGGAGGCAAACTAGTGCCTACACAACGAGAACAGTATATAAGATCCAGACCCTGATATAATTAATGTGTCGGTAGAATAAGACGGGTTGGAGAAGCAAAACGGTAGTGGAATTTTAAAATATAATATTTTATTATGCTATGATTTTTGTGCAAACCTTAACCAATGTAAGTTCTGGTTAGATTAGCCGGAAAGGGATAAAATACATAGTAGAAAATAATATGCAATAGAAGTTGCTAACTCGAAAGCTGGTGATTATCAATTTGAACAACAGTTAGAAATTTAGATCAACAAATTGCAAGGAAAGTATTGAAAATTGACAGTTTTTAAAAAATATATAGATTCTTTCCTAAAAATTTTGTAAGCGCTTAATTTATCTGTTTAAAATTGCGTCACACGACTCCACCGCCTCTTTGTCCGCTTGGCAGTTTTTTATTTCATTCCGATAGAGGGATAAAATTACGGTTCGGCATTGTCAGCCGATTATTTATAGAAAATTTGGTGCCCTTTGTGTCACTTCCGAAATCTTTTTTGTTCAACTTTTGGATAGAGTTTTAATGACGTTGATAATAAGTGTCACCTTGGTATTATAGTATGTTGAACGATATTCTGCTGAGTCAGATTATAAAGGTTACCCAAGTATGCTAATTGTCTGTTTCCTAAAATTCTACACAATTCTACTAAGAATTAAATTAAGTTATATATACTGAACATTTGGATTTGTTATTTTACTCTAAATAAGCAATGCCAGAATCCGAGTAAATAATATATATTTCTTCCGTGTCATAAAAAGACAGCAACAATCAGCATTTAAATAACTTTTTTTAAAAACCTCGATTTAGTTTTAACGCCATCTAACTGTTTATAGTCGAACTAAGATGGCATAGGCTGTGCTCTGTGACAACTAAAAGAAACCACCACTTCGATTTTTAACTAGCTGCTTCCTTTCATTACAATAGGTATATAATTTAATATTATTTTTTATGAAAAAGATAGTATTTAAAAACAGCTTTCGACGTTTGAAATATTTATGCGGAGAATCCTTATTACTAATATCATTGAACTGCTGTTATTTTTGCCAGTGTTAAAGCAGCTCGACGCTGATTGGTCGACGGAAACTGCTCGGAGCATGCGCCCTCGACTCGTATTCGGTCGAAGCCGATACTGGCGCGTTCGGGCCCAGATACCAGGGCGCCAGAGCTCAGTAGGAGTCTACTATTCTATTCATCTACAACAAATGGAACTCTATTCCGTAGTAGCTACGATTCACAATAACTATGCTTTCAGTCTTTATCATTTTATGTTTGACCATGCCGGCAGATAACAAAGTGACGAGATTACAGATAGAAATAGCTCCTAAAACATTTTTAAACACGGCTTAACTTTGCTTGAAGGCAGATTATTATGTCATTAAAACGGTTTCCTAAATTTGACACGGGTTCGGGAATCAAGGTAAGCTATAAGAAACTTCGGATTGCAATACTAACGATACAGCTAAATGAAATAATTTACGGGTTGTCAAATCACTCTGTTAAATGCTTAGGTAGTTAAAATTTTCTCACAGTTAACTTATCAATGCAGTAAGTACTTTGACTTGCCTTTAATAACACAGCTGGGACTGTGAAACTAATTCTTAATTATGAATGTTGATATAACTACTTCTATTATTAAAGATTATATTGAAGAATATCTAGGTAAGTTTTCTAATATACTCGTAAACTAGCAAAATAGTTTCTTGAATAAAAACAGCATAGCTGTATAAAAATTACAGGTAAATTGAAACAAATGCACCTCGATATAAACACGCTGTTAAATGTTAGCCTTATTTGTTATCGCAAAACATTAGTGTGGTTGAAATCTGTTGCCGTAATCAAAAAATAATTCGGCACTTGGCTAACCAAAAATTCTACTAAGCAAGTTTAAAAACTAGATAAAACAGTTCAACAAGAGGAATAACAAACACTCTTCAATGAATGTCATTTGTTAAGTTTATTACGAAGAAAAATGGTAATAGGTAGGATGTAAAACTTTAAGTCCTTATTCGCAAGTAGGTAACTTATAATTCAAAAATTAGTTCCGGAATATACTTATTTTCTTGAATTGAGAAAGTTTCGGCACAAGAATATGATGCCAACAACAGTTAGAGCTCTTTAGTAAGTTTCAATAATGATTATGCGACTGTTGGACGCATCTCATCCCCAATAACAATACAGAGCAAAGGAAGGAGTTCTTAATATTTGGTTTCAACAAATTGCTTCAACGCGTTCTTTCGGCTCAACTTATCTTCTATTAAAAAACCAAAGAAATGTCATACATGACAGTTCTTAACACATAGAGGACATAGTACCTTTTTAAATACATTTTTGTCGATTTTATTCCAATATAATGGAAATGTGCTACGTTTTCTTTCATCTGATTGTACAAATCAAATAAAGGTAATTTATTCATAGTAAATAACGTTTCAAAGATAATGAATTGGTGATTAATTTAAGATTTAGTTTTGAGGAAACGATTAGGATCCAGTTAGTTTTTGTTCAAACACGGTAAGAGCAGATGGTACTTAATGTTTTTCTTTAAAACTAAATACGAAAATAATGACTGAACGCTAATCTAAATTGCAGAAGCAAGTTGGTCCTGTAAAGCAGTCATCCTATGTAGTCGACACAAATGTATTTCAAAAGGTACTTTATGCATTGTATTCCGTATCCTTTTCATCTTACCTTACCTCTGGATGATATCATAAAGACCTTATTTCTAAAACATGCCGTTAGAATCATTAGTAAAACCAAAAATGTAAAACAAACCAGTAATTTATCCTTCACCTTAATTCTATTTAGTACAGACTCATGTAAAACGAATATAAAAAATTTGCACAACAATAAAAAGACACCCCTTACAGTCATCTTCAAAATACGAAACTTGTACTTCGCTAAAATTGTTAAGATCTCAAGAAGGGACCTATTTAAAGGCGCATTCAGTTTCTCACTACGTCCCTCTGTATTTTAATATAAAAGTTCTTGTAAGGGGAGCCCTGACAAATAATAAGCGAAGGAAAACATGCGTGAAAAGAAACCAAAACCCTTACACAGGCGAACAGCTGCTCCACAGTAGGCACAATACTAGGATTAATGCACAAAATTTAAATTTAATTCTAACTACAATGCACCATTCAAGCCAGTTTTCAGTTGTAAGCAAAACATGGAAGTGATAGCGTTGCAAAACGAAGCACGTTAGGAAGCGATTACATGAACACGGCCATGGATTTCACAAGCACCGAAATATATGCAAATAACGCTTTCGTAAAAGAAGTAAAGCTCACCTTTCTAATCCTCTTCTTCATGATGCGCTCGGCGGCGTACACACTGTCGCCGAGCTCCATCTTGTGCATCCCCAGTTTGGCTGATGTTATTGACAACAAATCCAAACAAAAATACACTGCAATCCAATATGTGTGATCCAATTAGCACTGCATCCAATATTTAGGGCACTGCAATCCAGCACATTGCGGTTTTGAAACACTTTCAGTCACTGTCACGGTTCAAAGTTGCCGCGCGAACAGTCTGTTTTGGCGGCAACGAGCGTAGCGTCCACACGTAGCAAAGTTTCCTCGGTGACTGAAGTGGGGGAGGTGAAAAACCCCCCGCGCGCCCCGCACCGCTCTCTCTCCAACGATCGCCGGCAGAGGCCGCCACGGGTCTACGAACACCCGCTCGATAACTGTAAACAAGTTTTATTTTCATCGTTTCTTGTAGGTATTATTTGTTTTTTCAGCTACTGTGATGTCTATAAACAAGTCTACTCTTAGAATTACTAATCGGCTCAGTTATTAATAATTAATTACTATCTATTTACCTAATCAGGGCATGTATGTACATAATTATGTAAATAACTCTTAAATATCTACAAATATTTCTACATAGTGTTAGTATGTACTAGGGTATTGTAATTTATTTACAGAAATCCTTCGAGAAACCGTTTCAGTAATGAGCATCATTAGTAAATCGTAGCGCAAACGTCATTGAAGTTCGTATCTGTACGGTTAGGTATATAGCATCAGTAAATGCGAGACGGCCGGCGACGATTCCCCGCAGCGCGACGCAGTGGAGGCACGATCACCCGCGCGACGTTGCCACTCCGTGCCAGCTGCGAGAGAAAGACTCGGCGCGCTACCCTATTATTTAGGTGCGACGTTGCCGCTCCGACCGGTCTACGTTGATTACGAGGACACCGCTTTTACGTTTGATCATCCGGCATAAAATTATTGTTTGCCTCGAAATGTCGGACTGTATTAGAATTTTAATTATTGCTAGCACTTTATATGATTATTATACAGGTTCTTAATGTATTTACTGGGCACTTACCCAATATCTTTGACTAAAAGTCAAAATCCACTCTCCATTACGTAGCAAAATCCATAAAACACGTTTTCAGGCTCACACAAGTCACAAAACAGGATATTTTGAAATTACAAATTCGACCGGCGAAAGCGTCAGGTCCGTACAACGCGTGTGAAGTAACTAAGGCATTTTCGGTCGTATCAAATCGGAACGGCATTCGTGAAAGGTCGGTATTTTGGGTCTGATCGGGTGCGGGAGGGGTAAAGCGAGCGCGCTCGTGATTGGCGCAGCGGGTCGGGCGGCGGGTAAGGTGGCGTCGGGAGCCAATCGCGTCGGCCGTCGTCGCGCTCCGCCTGCCGGCAACTGGTTCTCGATTGTTGCTATCTCGCTCGGAAAACAGTGCGGTCGATTCCGGCCTTGTTTTTTTGTGCCGTGTTGGCTCATGTAGAGAAAAATAAACGGACATTTTGGGTTACGTGCGTTGGGAAGGGTCGGCCTGCCGGCGGATCCGGGCTTGACGTGCATTTCGACTCACATGGCAGCTATTCTATTTATTTTGTCCTCGGAGCGAAGGGAGATGCGATGCGATAAATAGACGCAGCTTGCGTTCCAGATTTTTTTATTTGTTGCCAGTCGGGAAGATAAAGAATTGCCTTTATTTGAAAGTAGAAATAGCTGGCGCTTGGACAAATTCGAGTTATACGAGGTTTTGGAACCTGCAAAGATGCTGAATTTGGATTTTATTTTATTGGTTTATACTTTTATGTGTGTAGGCTGATTATTAGTTATAGATTACCTTATTAACCACACATGCGCAGCAGATTTTATGGAAAAGTAGCTGAGTAGAGGTAGCAAACTCGGCACAGCCTGATCAAGCTTGGTTTGTGCACATGGCCAAACTAGAAATTTAATGCGATTTTACAACTAACACTTAGACCTATCACCAGCCCACCTCTTCGTTTTTATATGGATGTGCTGTTATTTCAAATAGATAATCAGTTTGCTGTCGATAAGTCCGTGCGTTGAAAACAGTCATGGTAGGTGGGTAGACTTCCGTCTGGTTTCAAAAGATTTTAAACCTGATGTGGCCATCCACGTGGTCAGGAATTTGTCTCGAGGAATTGCTTTTACCAGTTGACACTTACGTTCAGAGATGTCCGCATCTACATATCCGCTTTCTAAAACTCTAAAGTAATTGAATCTAGGTAGGCGATGGGAGATGGATGATGTATCTTCTCAATATAAAGCTAGATGTTCTAGGGTTAGTGTGTCGATATGATGATCTTTGCAGGAGAGACTTAATAGGTAAATGAAATTCAACGGAAATCACCACAGTTTCAGTTCGGCGGTGCTGGTGCATATTCTACCTATGTATTTATTTTTATTTAAAATCCAAGGCAGGTTTTTAATCTATCTTCCTACGGAGTAAAATTCGAGTCTTCTTAGCAGTGCGTTGTTTTTTAATGCTGCCGGAGTATTGAGAATTTTGCGTAGGAGCTTTCAGCATACATCACCGCGGCCGTGTGGCTGACAACTAAGTATACTCATACGTATCGACACAAGCATCTTCTCTCTGACCCCATCATACACGGCTGCACCCGTCAAGGACTGTATACAGCTCTTTCTTTCGATCTATTAACTCGATCGTCGAGGCTGAACAACGTCGGTCGCGATCAGTCCTAGGATTATATCCCGAGGTTTTTTCGTGTTTCGAAAGACACTTTGATCCCGGGTAGGTGCTGGTCCACTTCGTACTCGTCAAGCTAAGTCAGGTGCCTATTAGGTAGGCTTGAAAAATACTGTCAGTAGGGTACCACTACCCCACAGGAACAATGTCAGAGGCTTTAAAAAGGCGGTTCTCAAAAAACTCGGATATTAGACTTATACGTGCTGAATAATGCAGCAGCAGAAGCTGTTTTTACTTTCCGCGGTTCAAAGTAGAGCTGATGCTATGTGTGTGAAGGCTGTGAAACCAAGTGCTTCAGCTGTTGTACAAGCCGTTTTGATTGTCCTATTGGATGGAAGAAGTTTTTCAAGACATCTACGAGTAAGAGTATAATTCGGAACAAAAATGTCAGTGGTTACGTTAGACCTATATGTCGTTTTTGGTGTTGCCGTAATCAGACAGATCATCAAGGCATCATCCCAAACTTTTATATGACATATTCCATCTATGTGACCTCGAAAACCAAAGTCAACAGTGCCGTGTTCAGTCGAATAATGGGTGACCGCTATTGGTTTAGTTAAAATCTCGTGCTTTAGAATCGGAAGTCGCTTTTTGCCGTTTGACTGTGAACTTTAATTGATAAGAGCTACGCACTCGTCAACCAGGTCATTTTATGGCTAGAAAAATGAGTCAATTTTAATCATGAACCTTATGTTCAAAGCAGCATCCCTTTACAAGACCCAGGCGTATACAAGATTGACTGTGACTGTGGGCTCTCATATATCGGTCAAACGAAACGGAGCGTGTCAGCGTCTACTGCGTGAACCCGAGCGACTATGCGAGAAAATTACGAAACAGATGGCGGTGAATTCGAAAAATCGTTTTTTACTTAACTCTATGAAGACGTCAAACATCTCAGTCTACCCGTGACCATGGCATTTGTAAAAATGTCGAAACGACGGAAAATCAAAAATAATAAAATAAACGCGTAAAACCCGTTAAAATGAGTTAATTTCAAATCTTAAAGGTAATTTTTGCACTTAAATTTGCAAATAAAAAAAAACCAATAGGTCTGTTTATTTTAACAAATAAGTGCGAAATTTGTGAGTATGATTATTTTTACTCTTTCACGCGTTAACTACGTGTTTACTGGTTACAACAGATTTGAAGAAACTTGTTATATAGAAAAATTATAACCTGGAATACAGATTGAGTACTTTTACCGCGGGAAAAGGTAGCTGTGGCTGAATCCTTAAGGCGAAAGGCTAGTTTTTGTTTTTTTTTTTATGAGCGAGGCTAGCAAACGAGCATGCGGGTCTCGTGATGGTAAGTGATCACCGCCGCCCATATACACCCACAATCACAAATGAATTAAGGGTGCGTTGCTAGCCTTTGAAAAAATTGTGCACCGGATATGAATATGTATGACCTTCAGGAAAATGGCTAGGTTTGTGGTAGGCGGTAGACGTCACTATATCTTGATTCCGTTTGTAATCATGGAAGGAGCCCATAGTACCTATACTTTCTAATTTAGATATTGGATATCATATTTTACAATAATAGATAATTATTCGTGCGTCACAAAAAGTGATATAATAAGTCATAACATACGGTTAATTTGCAATGTAAATAATCGCACCTGAACCAACAGTTGATTGATGATTTCAAGCGGTGAATATGGCTATTCAATCCTTTATAACTTTTTTAAATTGAGTTTTCTGGATAAATGTACTGTTAATGAATTTAGTTACTATTGTGGCTAAAGAATACTTGGTTCCAGGCTTCGGAAGTGATCTTTTTACACCCGTTATATCTATTTTTCGTCGCTGTCCATCTTTATGACAGCACTAGTAACTGACACGAGTTCGACCATTTTAACGAACAGCCCAAAATGAGTTTATGTATACAGGCCGTAAGGGAACAATTTACCAGATGTAAGGTTATTGCGGTGGAACAGCTCGTTGGAGTTAAGTGGAAGGGGGTCAGGACTCTGTCCAGACCAGTCATAACTCTAAACGGACTTACGAAGTCGCTGGAGCCGACACGTGATGGTAGTGGGGACTGCAGTTAGGAAAACACACACCCAGTGTAGGACGTCCTGCAAATAGAGACCCGCCATTTTTAACAATTTAGCCTATGAAAACAGTTGTCGACGTCGAGTTCAAATCGACGCTAGTTACGCGGTAGGGGGGCAGGTGGGTCGTCAAATTGAGGTGGCGAGAAGTGGATGGACGCGGCCGGCCCAGGACCGGGATAGTTGGGGCTCTTTGGAGGCTTGCTTTCGTCCAGCAGTTGACAATAATCGACCAATGATGTTGATGATGGGGTACCTACGCGCTATTTTTAATTATTGGTAAAAGGCCAGAAATTGTGTTCAAATCATATTAGTCTTAATATTCTGCTACTATCCTACGCCTATCTTTATTCCGCATCGGGATTCCAAAAACAAGGTATCAATTGACTCTTCTTTCGTGTGACTGATGCCACGCATGTCTGGTGTCAAGCTTTTACCTCATGGTCTCCGATATGATTTTTTTGCTAGAGTGACCGCCTAGCAAAGTTACTTCCGAATTCCAGCGAAAATATCCGAGACCAACGGCTTTAAGGCTTTTACACTCTGAATTAAAGCAATCGGATGTTATAGACGTTTTACCAATGCAGTCACACATCAAAGAGCGCCGACATTATTAAAATACTTGGAAGGACATGGGGCTGCATTTGGGTGAAGGAAGATATAAAAGGGATCCGAGATAACTGAGGTTCGAGGTAGCTGCTAGGTACTAGGTACTCCAAGTACTTTAGAATTAAGTTTGTGAGGTACGTAGGTATATCAAATAACTACATATTTTGCCTTCGCAAATGGTTACAGGACATAAAGTGTGAAGAGAATTTTATATTACCTACCTAATTAAATTTAACTTTGCTTAAAATTTAATTATTTGTAAACTGCAAATAAATTAACGGTTATTAAACAAATAACTGAATTCAATTAATTAACAAAGAAATAAAAAAGTTTTTTATGACTTAACCCGATAATAAAATGAGTAATTGCATTCCACCTCAAAATTGCTTATTATGGTCTCGTTACGCAATACCTACAGCGAACAATAAGTTATTCGGAAACCGTTAAAACCCAAGAGGTTTAAAAAAAACGACCAAAGAAGGTTTCACCAAATTAACATTGTGTTTTTGCCTGTTTCATTGATGTCGAGCCATTATTTCGTGGCTTAGTCGACCCGTTTGGGACGGGTCCAATGCTTGATGCTTATCGTGTATAATGTATTTGAATAAATTAGGTATTCCAATGAGTAGGTATTTAAAGAAACTTGGGAACTGCGTATTATAGTGCCAAGAATGTGTGGAATGACAAATGTATTCATTGTAGATTAGTTATTTGTAAGTGTTTATTTATTAGATAGAAGTTCGGTAATTATAGTAAAATATTGGAGTTTGAGGACAGAATTCCTTAAAAAAACCCTACAAAATGTAACCAAATTTTTATTGTATTTGATAACTAGTGGCCGCCCGCGACTCCGTTTGCGTGGAAGTCGGTTTCCCGAGGGAATGGGAAATTTTCCCGCGGGATAAGTACCTTATGTGTTATTTTGATGTATAACCTGGTAATATAGTATATAATAGGTATTACTGTAAAGTTTCATCCAAATCCGTCCAGTAGTTTTTACGTGAAAGAGTAACAAACATCCATCCATACATCCATACTTACAAACTTCTTTGCGTTTGGATTATTTGAATTCCAACGCTAAAACTTTAAAATAATGTACATGTTACGGCTAGTACCCGAAGTGCGGCTACACCTAGTTTTAGCCGGTTGGTTAGGTTAGTTAGGTTACTTCTTTGATACCGCCCAAAAAAAGGAGTCCCGCGTAGACTCCGTCGACTCATGATTGAAGCCAGTTTTTATATATATAGGAATATATTTTTTGTTATAGTTTTCCATATAAAAAACACTACTTACCGGCTAAAACTAGGTGTAGCTGCACTTCGGGTATTAGCCGTAACATACATATATTAAATATCGATAAAACTTTGGACACGTTTGGAGTTCAATTACTGACGGGCGTAGGACATCTTAACGATCTTCAAAGAGAGTAAGCAAAAACTGCCTAATGCTATAGGAAAAGGAATAATTGTGGTAATCGATGATTACCTATACATATATAAAGAGAAAGTATATGACCTACTTACAATTATTGGTTTAAAGCTATCATAGGGTTTACCACCTACGTCAAGTAAGAAACAGTAAAAAAAGGTTCCAAATGTAATAAAAATATGGCACGCGTTAAAAATATAAACAATAAATAATGGATACAAAGAATGGGTATTTAAAACAATAGAAATATAATATCCCATTATCAGTTATTAACTTCCATAATAGGACCGCCTTTACGACCAAAAAAACCTTTATGACCGCTTTAACGAACTGGTTTCACTACAAAAAAATATGTGTTCGAAGTGAAGGAAAAAACATGAGCCTCATTTTAAATACCTACACAAATTCAATATCAGAGGCAGAATGGAAAAGGTTTCGTTAACAATAAGCCTGAAAAGTACCCCGCCGTTTTAACAACACCTTTCTACAGTTCAATACTCCGACTGCGTGAAGCGATGCAGCGTTTATCATCGTCTAACAGGCAGAAACGACAGAATTGCTTTTAGCGCTGTAGTTGTAGAAATATGACTCCGCAGCCCGGGCTCGAATAGCCGAGGATATTCCATTGATCCCTGCGCAGCGGCTCTTGTCAGAGGAATTTGATATTAATGCTGTGAAACTTAAGATACAAAATCGCAGCAGCAGGGGATGTTGAAGCATTTCTGTAAATAAAGGGTGTGCGGGATTCGACAAAATTGCGACTTGTAATGATATTGCCACAATGGGGCTTCCGAGAAGTTTCGTTTTGCAAGTCTGTGCAAATTCGCAAATGTGGCGACTCGTCATACGGCTATTCAGAACCAACAATGGGCCACGTAGTGTCTCTGGTATGAAAGAAAAAGAAATGAGACCAGAGAAAAAGATAAAAAGAGGACATTGAATAATTACAAGAATTATTAATTTTTATGTTAAAAAGAGAAATTCTTGTTGGCATGATACACAATTACACCACCTCAATGTAGACATAAAGTCCTAAACCCGAATGTTTTCTAAGTAATTCCATTTAAAAAATTGGACATCTCAACTCTCCATTATCGTAAACATCAATTTGATCCGAACCCTTTCCAAGCCGAATTCCGTTCGGCATTCAGCGTCGAACCCTCGGCAATTCCGTCGTGTTTTTAATAAAATTACCCGCGCCCGGGTGTCAAGGGGTGGTGGGAGCAACCCCAGGGTAGGGCGGAAATTGAGGAGCCCCGACCCCCTCGCTATCAGCCCGAACCTGCACTCATGCGGGCTCACTCGTTGTGCCCTGTTTGTCTGTTGGGACTTCGCCGCTTTAATTAATTGATGGTGGATTAAAAAAATATTAGAGGTAAAAAGATTTCTTAACGACCTGTGGAATTTTGTCTATGACACTTTGGTTTGATTTGACTGCGTTAACCAAATAATTTCTTTTTATGAAAGCCGGCAGTTTTGTTTAGTTAGGAAATACGTATTAATGTTTTGAAAGGGGATTATTGAAAACTCTTTATCACAAGTCAGTAGTAAGTTCAATCAGTTTCAAAAAAAGAGCGTTCAACTTTTTCAGAGTCAAGAAACGCACCCGCAACCCCGATAGGACTGTAGGTGTTATCACTTACCATCCTTAACTCATAAAATAAACAAAGAAGTAAAAATGACCATTACCTTACAGGAAACACGACCAAACCCTCGTTTCCCAGAGCCCTAGAAGGCTAGATGGTGAAGGTTCAAACCCATATTATTCATAAGGAAGAAACAGTAAAAAGCAAGGCACTAGCCTCGCAAGCCTAGGTTTATGTATCTAAATCCACCCATTGACTTCAATACCTGCCAATTTATACAAAAATCCCTCTTTGATAAACCAAAAATAAAGAACTCCATGTAAAATTCGATAATTGTGCAAAGTAATATCATTTTCTTATTTTGCTTATACAAACTAACTAGGGCATAGTCATTAAGGAAGTCTTAATGAACCATGAAACTGAGATACCACACCCAACTGCAGTCAAGGCATTGACGTAGTAACTTTGATTGTTATTTGTCTGTTAAATTCTGCTTTATCAAGTAGAAAATTCTAAGTATAAGAAGTACAAAAAGAATTCGTTTAAATAGACCTTATTTATACTTATCCACCTAGCTTGGCAGATAAATATTTTTTATACTTTATCCAATCAATGTCTAAGCTACGGCAATTCGTTATTAAATTATGTACCTATGTAGTATTTATCTATCCAACGAAGTGGAAAGTTTTTTCATATCTGAGTAGAAATGCGTGTAATCAATGTAGGTAGTAGAGTTTTTTATCAAGCGAATAATTAGCTTTGGTGAGCAGTTATAATCATATTTATACTATTTTAAAAAAAATATTGATCGCGTTTAGAAATAGTGGTCCGAATTGAAAAAAAAAAACATTTTGTGTTAGTTAATTTTTTGTGGAGGGCATAGGCTATATGACATCAGGCTATGACTAAAAGGAACGGAGCAACTATGAAAATTGAAGCAAAAACGGGAATAAACTTCCATGAGCTGCGTAAACTGGGAAAGTGACGTAAATATCTAAATACCAATTTTTCTTATAAACGTACTATTTGTGTAACTAAACCCTTTCTAATTTACAAATGAAATGGGAACAAGCGATTCATCAACAGGTTACTGTACTTTTGTAGATGCAAAATGTTGAATAAAAATATTAATGATAGGTGTAAAATTTAAGATATAGCACATCAGTAGAATGTTGTGTATGTTTAAGGCATTTTATCTATTGTTGCCATCAATCGCAAGCGCATGAGTTAGGTGTGCGTCATCTATTAGTAACCAGCTAATTGTGGTTAAAAAAAATAATATTTCAGTGTTTTACAAGAACAGTAGGCTCCTTTGGAAAGCCTTAGAGTCGGTAAAACTTGATTTAATAACTGCCAGTTGAGAGTTTATAGCGGATTTGCACAGTATTTACTAAATCAAGTTTCATCTAAACGGTTTTCTGCAAAGTAACGCTTGATTCCATCAATTTTGTTACAGTCGGTGTTATGATGAGGCATTTAAATGCATAAAATAAGAAATACCGTTATTTAAGTGATGTTGCTTATGCTTCTACTAATAAATCTAGTAAACTCTCTACAAATAAATCCTTGCAGTAAGTAGGTACTTACGTTAAAATAATCAACAATAAATATTTTTTATTTCTGTGTCAATGTGTTTTTAATTCAATCAAAATTGTGTTACGGCATTTCAAAACATCGCATCGCCACCGTAAATCACGTTGCATTCAAGCGATTTCGCCAGCATTACCCAACTCCGTAACGTAACACAACTCGGTGCACAGTTCGAGTCGGCTGCGCGGACGCCACATTTTGTGGCGCGGTGTCAATGTGCGCTTTCACTCCGCTCTCTAGGCGCGCGCGCACTCGTCAAACAATCGTGATGTGACATTCACGCCATTGTTGGGAGCGCTATTACGGTGCGCGTGAGTGAGTGGAGATGTCATTAGTGAATACAGGCGGAACAGACACGGGGTAATTGGGAACACGATTTGATGCAAATGTAGCTGGTAACAAGGGCTGAGGTTGTTTTTGAGTTGTTTAAGGCTGAACAATAGAAATGATAATGACAGTAAAGAGACATGTCTTATAAGGTTCCTTCGTCATCAATAATAACGGGTCCCTCCTCCTCATTAGGTACTGCATATTCCACCAACTGGTTGAAGATAAGATTAAGTAGTTTACAACCAACTCAAAGTTACTACTCAAAACTGTATAGGTACTTTGATATGTCAGCTCTACCGTTATACTCCAGTGTCGAAAACATCGTTTGAACAATCCTCCAGCAATTTTGTAAATGTGGCGTGGAAATATCCACAAGTGGAAAGCCAGGATTGCAACTTGTCAAAAGGGCCATCCATCATGCTAGGCGGGGGGTATTGAAACGTCAGTTCGTGAGAGGGTCCAACATGGACGCTGGGTCTGACGGAAACCGCGTTTCGGATAAACCCCTCGTCTTTAACCCATTGTTTACCGCAACACATAAACCTGACAGAATTAATGACAATATCACAATATTCTGGCGGTATTGTTTGCTTACTTTGAAGAGAGACTTGGTATTTTCTAGAATATAAAGGCCATTCAGCAGCCTTGTGATTATTGGCTAGAATATGAAATAACTTTAATAAACCCCTTTACCTATACTGTGTTATTATACGTATAAACTTCGTCCTGAATCACTCCATCAATTAAAAAAATACCTATCAAAATAGTGATAATATCGGTAAAATTATTATTTTTCTCCTCTTTTTCTTTCTTTTAACTTTTTATGAAAAGCCCAATCGCTATCTTTTAAGTCACCTAAGGATACAAGATAGAGCAGATACTTCACGAAATTATTTGCAATATTGGTATTAGGGTTCTCACCTACGTTTTGTCACTACTTTATCTAGTGAACGTCCTACAGTAACTATTCAACAAATAAGAAAAAAATACTATCTCATTTCAAAAACGTATTTTTCATTTTTATATAGGTAACGTGGGTATAAGCAATATTCTCCCAACATGACGATTTTAGCCTCTATGTATTTTGGTATCTTACTTGCATGCAGTTAGGTAGGTACCTACTCAAGAAAATATTTTTAGTGAGTGGATGTAAGAGGGTTTTATTTCGATTTTCAATACCTACTGGTGCCGGTGTTGGAAAGAAAGTAGTTTAGTTGTAGACGGGGCTCTCAGACGGTAACTTGTGATCACCAATTGTTAGTTACCGTATGCGAGACTGCGGTAAATATATTTACATTACAATGAAGTAGCAAGATAATTCTAGACTATCAAACATTCCGGAATGTAATAACAGTCATTTCCATCAATTCAACTCTATAACACTCCAAAGAATCTTGCCGAATCTAACAATGCGTGTTGTATTTGAGGTTGCCGGCCATTGACGGCGATTTTTAAACACTCAACTATTCTTACTCAAAATATGTATAGCCATCACTTTCTTGGATCTAATATTGTAAATAGGCTGAAAAATGAATTTCTTTCTATTTGCTTCCTTGCGTCGTTTTGATTAGTCCACCTAAACAATCCGGCTTTTATTACATTCTTCGTCTACAAAAACATTGACAATATCTACCCCCTTATTTATAAACAAACTTTCAACCTACAATAGTTTAACTTTTTTCTTTTTCATTTACAAAACCTGGTAACTTGACATTGATAGAGACAAATTAAAACGAATACGGATTTTAAATCCTTTACGACCGTTTAATTTACAAAACTTAACCTATAATCGTAACCATTATCGTCTTCCCGTTTCGCCAGTTTTCCCGCCATCTGCGTGACATGTGGCACGCGTCCGCCATTACAATTAGAGATGTCCGCCAACGCAACGACACAACCGTCTATGCATGGGCGACCGCGGTCTACCTGCCGCGCTGCGGTCCAATAAACACTCCAGAAAGTTTAGGTGTTGCGTTCCGAAATAGCGGTATGAACCGAAAAGTTTATTCCACCGGTATCAACATCATCATCATCAATTTGAATTGTTAACTAAAACTACCGGTAGTTCTCGGAAATCTTGACACTAGACGAGAAGGCAAAAATGCACTGAAGTGTCAATTACAATGCGTGAGCTCTAAGAACAGTCTTAGAATTTTCCTTCCTACCTTAATATGCACCTGATTCAGTACGTTATTAAGCACGATATTCTTTGCAGAAGGAACATTAATATAGTTTCATAAATGTAGGAACTTATCCATTTTTTTTTGTACCTGACTACTACAGAAGAGAGGGTAACGTATTTTTAAATATATGTAGGTTTGTTTTACTCAATTTTACTTTTCACCAGATCATTCGTTTACAAAGTAGATGTTTAAAGAAATTCGTCATTTCCCTAATTCTATCAATCTCACTTCTTACTTTTTTCTTTAGGAAATGTAGGTACATTAATTTATTAGTAAGACAATCATTTCGCTTCGGTTTAAATAAATGCTACAAATAGTTTTATAAATTTGTTTAATGTGACAAGATGAGATAAATTGATCCCATTCAATAAATCATGATATATAAAAATTTTACCTATTTACTGTGTACCAAGAAGTCTAAATGGATAAAATTGGATGTCTCCATCTCCATGGATTAGATGTAAGCAGGATGCCGCAAGTCGATAATGAGCTGCGTACACGCATGCTCCGGCTCTTCGAGGAATTTGGTCACCAAATGTAACCAGGAGTTCAGACAAGATCGGAATTCATTGTAAAGTATTCTCAATATCGAGAAATCGAAAAGTCAACAACAGTTTTTTGGGTTCAGAGATTAAATAAAATTTCAAATAATCTAATTCGGGAACATACCTTATTCAAAAAATGTTAAGTAGTTACAATTTGGTTGTAGGAAGCAGGTTAAATTTAACTTGGTATAAAAAACTAGTAAAGTAATATTGACACATTTCTAACAGAAAGAATACAAGCAATAAAGACGTTAATAAAGATTAAGAAAGTTATCAAACTCCACGTCAAGACGTGAATGAGAATAACTTTATCCACAACAAAACAACAATAGCAGCAGTATATGTTCCCACGTCACAAAAGACGACTTTACGCAGCTCTATTCCTTCTCACTTGACCCTTTCATCTCGGTATAATAACTAGAAATCAGGACAAATACATCTAAAAGAAATCATCGCACATTTAAGGGCGTTGCCGTGTGTGTGTGCGTGTTAACCTCATTCTCGACGCACACTAGCGCAGTCACGTGATCGTACAAATAGCGAGATAGACCGTGCCTAAACCCATAATACCAATTTATTCGTCTCGGCCGAGCTCGACACGCACGCACACACGCGCACCGAACCCGGGAGAACGTGTTTCGTACGGCTTCGAATTTCAAACGAGGCTCGAGACTCGGTGAACGGTGGCACCGCGCATGCGCGACTCACCGCGTATTTTTAGATTTGACAGCGTTTTTGCCATTTCGATAAGCATTTGCGAGTACTTGCAGCTAGTTGCAGCGAGGATGTAATAAAACAAATAAATGGTACCACACGACGCTAGGTATCCGCCATGTAAGGCGAAGTCAGTTTTTGTAGGACGTGAGCATTTCCCTTGCAACATGAGCGAGTGGCTGAATTACTAATTATTGAACTTTAATTTAACCGACATGTTTGCTTTATCGCTTGTTTGAAACAAGGTCATACCTTCACAACTCAATATTTTTAGAAGAATTGTAGAATCGACCATATGGTACCTACATACGGACAAAAGAAACTAATAGGAAGCTTATATTAAACGACTAACGAAAACAAAAGGTAGAACTGTTAATGTGACTATTTTTATCCAAATATGTAGTCAAGACAGCAAAATAGATTCCACATCTGCATGATTTAAAATACCTGAGTTTGCATTGAATTCTAATGACGAGCAGAAGAGTTAAGACCATGTCTACACCTAGCGGGGCGCCTTATCCTGAAACTATAAGTGTGTCTAGTATTTAGTTCCAAATTTGTTCTATTGAATTCACAATTTCAAAAATATTGATTGATTGTAATTTTTTTTTAAATGATATAGCAAACGAGCATGCTGGTCACCTGATGGTAAGTGATCACCGCCGTCCATGACTTCACCCAACACTGTGGGAGTTGAGTGTGTTGCTGACCTTTGAGAAAATTGGGCAACGGATACCGCACTCATCGGGCGAAATGTAGGAACATCGTCCCTACTTCACGTCGGTATTCTGTGCGACGGTGGTATTTCACCGGTCGAGTAAACCCAGTAATCGCTGCAGACAGAGCCTACAGCTAGACTCTACCACTACGAAATACACATACTTAACTATCTATACAGTCAGCTTAGTAGGTATTTGTGACGTCCTTGTATTGTTAAACAGACTCAGGCGACCATGAGGTGGTTTAAAAATCTTAAAAACTTCATACAGGCTTTTCGTAGAAGTTGTTAGGCAGTTCTGACGTTAGAAAAATATGAACACCAAATGAAAGACTTTAATCCCATGCTTCAGAAGTACATGCACGTCAAACTGTTATACCTACAGGGATAGTCCTGCATTGAAAAGCATTAAAGCCTGAGATGTCTCTAAGTGTTGATGTAGGTATATGATGGCCACAACCCTAAATGAATCACGTCAGAGGTCTTTAACAGCCCAGAACTATGATATATCTACCGGAAGTGTAGGTATGTGCTCTGCAAAGATTTTTGAGTCACATTAAATGAATAAAGGTAAAAATGAAAAGATAAAGTTACTAGTCGGCTCGTCTATGTATTATATGGAGGTAAACAACAAATCCAATAAATTGCTATTGATTATCGCAAATAATGATATGTTCCGCGAGAAGGTTAAAGTACAGCAATGACATTTTAGTGCAGCTCATACTAATAATGAAATACTTTATACGTGTAAACTTCTAAATAAAAAAGTAATTAGTATTACAATCTCGATTTGCGAAATATTGTGGAATAGTTTAAACAAGAATTTTTAAAGGACATCAATAAGCTTTGCATTAGAAATACCTGTTGATATATTTCCCATATATTTTAAGTATGTGTCCAAAATGGCCTGTAGGCCACCTGTAGGCCTTCCTTTTCCGGGATGAGAAAGAGGGGCTTTACTCAAGCGTCGTACAGTTTTTCAAACGACCATATTTATTTATTTATTTATTTATTTATGTTATTGCTGCCTACCTGAGGTTTTCATTACATTTTAACAACCTCAATCTGTACTAAAATATAATGAGGTAAAACTTAATTGTTTGATTAAGGCTCAGTGACTACTGAACAGATTTGAAAAAATCTTTCATTAGAATCCTACATCCACATTATTCGTTAGACCCATTCCTATAGGAAAAGCCATTAAGCTTACCCAAAACCAAAACCACGGAGGGCGGAAAGCTAATAATTATTAAGATTTCCAAACTACCGGCGCCATGATTATAAATAACAATGAATTTTACTTGAAAAGCACGAAAACTAAGTACCTACCTAGTCTAAATTATATAGAAATCTGTAGAGGTTTAGTTATCGAATAAATGTAGGGAGGTAGCAGATACATGGTAGGTAATGGTGACTACTCAATAATATAATGTAGAGTTATGAGTTAATTTTTTTACTTCACTTTTATCACGCTGCAACTATTAGTAGCGAAGAAATAATCGAAAATATGAAAAAAACGAGGAAAGTTATTCATCCTTGGGGGCTTCCGTTGCGTGCGCTGCGAAAACGGTTCAAGATACCAAAAAAGAATTATTCCTCTTGAAATGGTCTAAAAAAATGTCTTCGACAGTAGTATTCACGAGAATGGTGTTATTTGCCAAACTTATAAAGGCGCTTGCAAGGAATCAGGTTTACTGCAGGGAGATGAACAGATCAGATGCTGTCATGTTAGAGCCAGCCACAAAATTAAACTTAAAATTAATTGTCTAAAATAGAAAAAACTAAACTTGCAAAAATAAGTGATGCCCAAAATAACTATTCCACGCGGACGAAGTCGCGGGCACAGCTAGTGCTAAGTATAATACCGAATATTATATACGTGCTATAAATAAACAAATATAAATAATCGTTATATTTTAGGATGTTAAACCTGTCGTCGGTCAAGAATAGAAAATTGTTATATTAATTTCTAATATAGGTTTTTGGTTAAGTAGATACGTAAATATTGATTCGTTAGTAGTTATATAATTTGATTTGAAGGTGAGAAATAAACAGTGTTTGTGAGGTACTATTTTTGTCCCTTACAATTTCAACCAAAACCAAACTTGACGAGCGTTTGTCTTAGAGCATTTAACCAAAGGAGATGGCATAGCAGGCCTTTCCCCTCAGGCAAAATCTTGGTCATAGCGATGGTCATAGTTGTGAACAAAAGTACCACGCACGGTACTTGATCATTCTGTGTCGCTCTGTCATGTGTTTATGTGCTCCACAAAATGGTGATTTGTTCGGTTTTGTTGTGTAAACGACACAGTTCAGAAATTTCGAATTTACGTTTACATGGGATTTCATATCACCTGTTATTATTTTTGGCAATTTACTACACTATTTATTGATATTTTCGAATTTTAACCTTGATCGTATCGACACTTTAAACGAAAGCAAATGTAAACAACGAATACTATATTAGGGAAACAAGCTGTCAACGCTGTCAAAGCTGACAACCACTGTGATGAGATTTCTTTTTATTTTTTTTAATGTCGTTTTTACAGGCCGGGATTCTAGACAGTGATGGGAAAATAAAAGTGTATTGATTAGAATGACTAGTGGGATGAATGAATGGTTCGAAAATATAAAGTTTAGCAGACATATATTACTAAATAGCGCTTACAGGTTTTAAGCTAAGACTTGTAAAAACTAAGCTAGTATTAAAATAAACCTTATTATTTGTAGTTTCCCAAAAAATCCAAGTATAAAGATATTTGGACAAAATTTTGCGCGCGTGACGAATTGTGGAGACCTCGCAGAACAAGCGCCATTTGTTCAGAACATTTTAATTCTGAAAACTATGAAGACCATATAAAATATAAAAATATAATAATGATTATATTGTATTCTGCTAAAATTCTACAAAAATAAAAGGATTTATTTTAAACTGATGTTACCCACTCATTTTATTTATTCCTTAGCATCTGTTTTTAGATAAACCAAAATTTGTAAGTGTTTTTACTCAACACTTTCAAATTTACAATTGTAGTAGTAAGAAGAAAAGGTAAATTTAATAATTAAATTGAACTAAAAAAACTTCATTCGTTCAATAAAAATTCTTATTGTTATTGTCACATCACTTCCTCGTCCCCCGCTAAAAGTGCCTGAAAATTATGTTCCTGCCAAAACGATCTTGTCATCTCCTTTGGTTAAATGCTCTAAGGCGTTTGTAAGCGAACTTTCCAGTTTATAGTTTCCGAATTTTCAAAATTTGCTCGCGACTTAGGTATGCAATTTAAATTGTTATGAAAAAATCAATCGAAATAAAAAAGATTTAGCTTTGAATAATATTATAAATGACGGTTATGTTGAGTAAATATAGGAAAACAAACAATAGTATAATAGGTGTTTATTGCTACTGTCAGTAGGTATGAAGTTGAAATATTCGGAAGTATGAACATTAGAAACAAATTAGTCAGGATCTGACATTGTAAGTTTGAAAAATATTAAGAAAATCATATTCGGGGTTCCCCATAAGAAGAATAGCAGCTAATGAAGACTATTAAATCTATTAGTATTGATGATGAAAATAGTAATGAGTACTTAACCTGGATGCCTCTGCAAGAAGTAGGTGGATGTTCTTTACGTGCGTCATTGCGTTTGGCGACTGTTCGTGCGACATCAGAAGCTGTAGTTTTTATGTTTCTTAGGGAAAGCGACCAAATTGATGAATGCCGAAAGTGTTATTTAGCCAAAACAACCAGATTCTGAACAACCAGCAAGTTGTGTATCAGTCTGCGGTGGCTAACATTTTAAAAGCTTTTAAAACCATCTTACGAAACGATTTCATGATGGTGCATAAGCGCTACTAGGGAACTCTTGACTGATCATTGATAAATCTGCCCATGACTCGAGATGTTTTTAACTTAGATGTTAAAAAACAAAACCTGGGGATTTTTTAAGAAACTTTAGCAGGCAACTAACATGGGAGTTCCATCTTTCATTTAACTTCTACTGAAGGTTTATTCGACCAATAGCCGATTTAGCCGTGTTCCGTGCGTCAAATCGGGCCGATAGCCGTGTTACGAACCAATGAAAACAAAAATGTATTCAGAGTGATAGCAGTTTGGTAGCTAAGATGAAAACAAAAAACAATACCTAAACTTAGTAAGGCCATTGTTACTCTTCATTTAGAGCCAATACGCACTGTCGACTTGTCGACTGAGTCGCCGGCGACAAGTCGACAGTGCGTATTGGCTCTTATTCAAAGCTATTGACGGTTTACCAGGGTTGACTTGGTTATTATTCTTCGAAACCTAAGAAAATTGAGGATCAATGTGATTCACGTTATTATAATCAAAGTGAAAATTAATGGTACAGAAATTATTCCGAGGATTCATATGTGATACTCTTACCCATATGAAAAAATGTAAGGTACTTAGTAATACTAATGAAACTAAATCTATTGAAAGCTAATAGGTAGTCTTCTCAAATCCCAGTAGACGGAGCATGTAACTCTTAACGATAGTTTATTTTGTTATTCTGACAGTTGCCATCGTCAATGTTCATACAAATTAACGAAACAAATGTCAAAATAGGGATATTAACAATCGTTAAAAGTTCCGTGCTCGTAACACTGTTTAGGTTTTGCGTTTGCGATTAGGCTATTTAATTTAGGTAAATATTTATTTAACAACATTAACTTTTCTTAAATAAAGTAAAATAAATAAAAAAACGGTAAAAATGATTTCAAACGTAAGATAAATGAAAAATTAAATAAGCTTCTAAAACAGTAAAGCTTCCGCTAACATTCACACTTTAATTATTTCTCTGTTATCTGTAGGGCAGAAAATTTTAATAATTAAAAACACTTATGCAGAAGCAATCAGCAATGGAAAACCTAACTTGACCCGAGAAAAAAACATTGACATCTACGGACTTAGCATCATTGGTGACAATCGATCAAAATCCGAAGTCGCCACCTCAAATAACATGAGCAAAGAAAAAAACCGCATAGACTGGTTTATACATCATGTAATAAACCTAATCACAAATATGGCCTAATATCTTAGCTTTTCCCATTCGAGGAATCTCAAACGAAACATAAAAATTGCTCTGGCGGAATGGTTTAATGCACTTCATTTACTTGATAATTCATTAACAAATCCTTTAAAACAAGTGTTTATTAAGGTAGATATAAGATTTAGCTTAAGAAGAGACTAAATAGTAGGTAGTCCGTAATTTGAGAGTGAGAAAAACGGACGAGTGTGTACGTATTCTCTTGCTCTATTTGCGGTCACACGGTCAATACGGTTCCTATTAAACACATAGAATAAGTAATAAAACCACAATTAGCGTACGATATTATATCCGCTGTGTCTAGTTTCAACTGAAGTGGGGGTTCATCCCTTGCTAAAAACCACGCATGTTCAAGAACTGGTGAAGAGAAGAAAATTTTCGAATCTCGAGAAGAAACATATGAGACTGATAAGAATGGTAAAAAAAGAAAAAAAATGCAACAATTTACTAAACGATTCTAGAACAATATAAGTTTTAAAACTATCATGGTTTTTATTGTTCACAACACTTTTTACGGTATCATGGTAAATATCCCGTAAAAAGTGTTGTAAACGATTCTAGAACAAACTTAAAAAGGTGGAACAGAAACACGGTATGAATGGCAATGATCTAAAATCAATGCACGGCCACGCTGTCGTCCACATCTCATTGACTTTCAACCGTCAGTCAGCAGCGGCCTCAACCTCATCTGCATTCGACATTTGAAAGTGTAATTACATTCGCGGGCCCTTCTCATCCATCATTTATAACATCTCACCCATTAACATCACGAGATACGCAGCCCTTTGACGGTATACCACTAATCAATTAAACGATAAAACAAAAAAGATGAGACGCCGAGATCCCAAGACTCGCCAGTAACCGCTCATTATTTCTTCTCACACGTTTTTTTATTGCAGCAACATTATACGTGGGTGTGGTTGTAATTTCCTTTCACCGACGTAAGGGCACACACGCAGTACTATTCCACAGTTTACTATTCTGCACCTTATTACCAGACACGCAGGGTGGAAATTGAAATTAGCGTCGGCCGTTGACGAGAAGATGACTGATAAAATATTGTGTTGCCCATCCCTTTCTGTCCTATAGGGTGCCTCTCTGTCGCTCTTGCGTCGGCAATTTCTGTGTATGTTTTTACGCGCGCCAGGGGGCAAAATGTTCGTTGTTTTGGCGGCAAAACGCTTCGGGAACTTCGTAACTCAATAAGCGAGACAGCGGAGGGAGATCAGCGCAACATGTTTTATTTACGGCGCGTTCCAATCGAATTTATGATATTTTTCCGTGAAGCATTGCATGATATTGCTTTGGTAAAACGCCACAAAATGCTGTCGCGTCGCGAAATGTGTGCGTGACAGATTTATAAAACTGAAATTCTTTTGGAAATGCACCACACAAAGAGTCTTATAATTATAAATGGTACGAATCAATAAGGTTACTTCTTAAGTCATATTTTATATTAAGTAATTTACTATTATTAATTTTTTTTTTTTTGTTTAGGTACTTTTATAACATACCTACATAAAAAAATACATCAACATGAACCGATGGACACAAAATGCCGACAATAATTAAAGTAATACTAAAACCAAACACTTAAACACCACCTCTTGCCCAATATCAGCTCAGGGGTGCGAACCCTAGTAACAAGTTTCCAAGCTACTGAACATTCTGCTATCACCACTAGGCGCCACCAATTTACATTTCCATCATTACTTAAGCTCATCTCATTAGGTGTGAATCATAAACACGAATACATTATAAGATAGAATAATTGGTAAAACAGGACTCGAAATATTACCTGCGAAATATTAACTTAGTGGTGCACTTTGCAATAGACCTGTCCATTCATCCATTAACGAAGAGTTGCCCCCAAGTCAAGTGGCAGTAGAAATTTGCGATAGAGAGTGAATAGATTAAAATATATGAAACTGTCATTTTCGTCAAGCTTGCAATTTGACAGTATCATACATTAAAATTCTATTCACTCGCTATCGCAAATTTCTACTGCCACTTACTGGGTAGATACTATTTACAAGCTACTTGCTATATCTAAACTATGCTTCACTCCGGCTAATCCATTGATCAGCACCTTCTTCAATTCAACCAGCTTTAGACAACAAGACTGACGACGGCCAAATTTCAAATAAACTGGAGAACAAGGCAAAACTCATAAAAACGATATAAAATGTCAAAATTTAATGGGCTAAATAGTTGAAAGATCAAAGTAGTGTTGGTTAAAATAGCGCAGAAAACTCAGACTTACGAAAAATTGGCTAATCCAGTGCAGCGATCGAAATTCAAAGAGCAACGGCATTAAATAAGGACAATTTTTTTTTAATACCAGCACTGAAATTTTGATCTTAAAGCCCAAATCTACAATATATTTCTTTACACGAAGAAGCATTCATATTAGAAGACGGTTGTATATTATACCAACGAATGGTGTATGTTCGTTAAACAAAAGAACTACGAACAAAAGGATTCATTTGCGGAATAGCCCGTATCCGCATTTCACTTTTTTCCTGTTTTCATTCGTCGAATGATTAAAAAAGTTATGACATAATGCTTATATTGGTCAGTAATGGAAATTATAAGTTCAGCATTGGAAGTTATCTATTTGGGACAAATCAACGGGATATTTTCTATTGCGTTATAGAATCTCGGGGCAATGGAAGGAAATTAATTACCAACATCGAAATTAGAAAAAATTGCCTTGAGTTTTAAGAATAATTTATCATCACGTTTAAGATGGACACTATAAACTGTTTAAGGTTCGTATTGATAAACGGTTCAAAATATCAATCGTGTACCTAAGCCCTTATCAAGAATATAAGAATCTAAATCTCAAGTACCTAAGCGATTGAAGACAACAGCGGTTATTAATACAGACAAAGTTTTTGGGAAATCCCATTCATTTAAACTAAATCTTAAACAAAACAAATCACATATTTTAGTTTTGAATTACTTTTATTTTAAAAAGGTGTTTTTTACAAAAGTGTTTGACAAAGAAAGCCATCTGTTTTAGTTCGAATCACAAATACCAAAATTATCAACGAACTTATACGAATTTATAAAGATAACACAAACCTAAAATTAAACATTATTGCAAAAACCTATCAAATCCCAGACAGCCTAATCCTCCAGCATTAGTTTTAACTAAAATAAATGGCGACATTGATCCGCGCTCACCTCATGCTTTATTAAAATCCCAAGCGCCACCGTCCCATGCATTACTTCAATTTAAGCGGGCAATTAGTGCTGTGTCCCTCGAGCGAGGGGGTGGCTTCACCCCTGGGGGTGTGGGGTGAGCGGCGGGTGTTCGCGGGGGGTTTTCCGGATAGCCTTTGTAATCCCCTTTGTAAAGCGGCAGTATGAGCGGGGCTAGCAGCAGCGGAAATGGAATTGGAAAATGCCTTGCTTTTAGATGATTGCGGTTAGGTTTAGATTGAAGAATTGGATGATTATTTGTTGCTTGATAAAAAGGGTATAAATAGCAATTTTCGTAAATATTTCCACAATTTCTTATATTTAAATAGAAAAAAAAACTACCTATTTAATTTGATATTACCGCTTAAAAAAGAGTAATCCCCTACACAAATTCCCTAATTTCGTCCTCATTTGCGGTATCGTCTACTCCTTAAGCTTGTAAAAGATAGATCTATCGGGGACTTGCGTCTTAACAAATGTATATTGGCAATTTGATAATGATAACTATGCAGGCATGTTGTACTTAATATACACAATGATATTATCAACAGTCCACTTTTAAAAGTTGCCGTGGTGAAATACATATCCAACACATAAATAAACATTTTACAATAGCTGCCCAAGGCAAAAGTAATGGGAAAACAAAACAACCTTTATCATCCTAAAATGAAAATGGTGATGGAATTAATAGAGTGAATAGTGCTCTAATCATACAACGAAAGGAAGCTCGTCACGACAGTGTTGTTCTTTCGCAAGCGTTGTTTATAAACAGACGTCCGACTAAAGAAAGCATCGATGTCATTGATTACTCATCAGATCACTGCAACGCCTGTACACTGAGTCAATTCACTTATTGAAGCAATACCTACATTCAATTTAATAAAACTATATATAATTATGATAGAACAACATAAGGAATGTATTCGTCATGTGCGACAGACATAATATGTAGGTATTTGTCGAATTGTTTTTTTAATTTGTGAGAACTATGGCTTTTTTTCCTTGTTCGAATACAAAGAAACCATTAAATGATTAGGGTTAAATACTAAGTTTGTGTTGCAATTAATTAAAATATTACTTATTATAAAATTAAAGCAGTGGGAACCAACGCAATTTCGTGAAGATAACCGGCTGCCATCCTCAGAATTATCACAATTCTTCATTAAGTTTATCGGACGCAGGTCAAATTATTGACAGAAATATGATCTCATAGCTGCGGAGCGTCAATATTAACACAGAAATTGAAATGGTCGAGGAAAAATATAAATATTGATTACAATACTTTAAGGAATGCCCATGATAATGAGAAGCCTATTTTAAAAGTAGAAAATAAGGAAAAAGCATGAGGGTAACTTGGTCAAGTCATATTATTGTTTTCGAAAATATTTTGATATTAAACTGTAACACAGCTAAATCATAAATGCTGGACGGCAAATAGACGTAGTCCACTTTCAGCACCCAGTTATTCAGCACCTGCACTATCAGCACCTAGCCTAGTCTACTTTGAGCACCAATTGATATTTTTGGCAGGTGCTGAAAGTGGACACAAATGTATTTTTACATTTTAGTCCACTTTCAGCACCTACAATATAGCAGTCTAGTGCTTAAAATTTCAACATACTGACAACCTTTATTGCAGATTTATAGTATTCATGGAGAAATCGATGGTGTCGTTAAATAAACCGTTAGCATCGAAGACAGTTACACAGATACACAGACAAGATAGATTAGCTAGTGTGTCGTATATTTTAGAAATTCCTTCACTACCTAATCATATCTACCTTAATCTGCCTACATCCTAATTATGCCCCCGTCTCCGGATACAGTAGCCATCAGTTTAAAATTCCGTCATTCCTCGAGCCTATTATCTGTTCTCGTCTCGTTAAACTGCCATTTAGTTTACAAAGCAACTAACTGTACGTACGGCGAGTAGTTTACGTCCTCATGTCGGTAATTTGCTGTCATTAACGACAACGCCATGGTAAGTAACTGTAGTGTATACGGCGCACGAGTCAATAACTGCAGGCGATGGTTGCCAGATGGAAAAATGATAGCGTCACGGTTTTTTTGAAATTAGAACGAAATTGACTGTCAGTTAAATATACCTTTCTAGAAAAGTCCTAGTCTTATTGACGAGGTTTTTTTGCAGGTAAAGTTATAAATAGAAAACAAACACAGGAAAATGAAGGAAAGAAGAACCGTGCGGACAAATCGGTAACTCCCGGTTCATATTGCAACTCAAGATTAAGCTAAGCCAATTAGGTACTTAGGTAACTTATCTTAATCATTCTAGACACAATTTAGGACATAATCAAGACAACCCTTGATTGTGCTAGATTAACACAAAATTGTTTATCCAGTATACTCAAGAAATAGGAGGCGATTATTATCGTGCTGATAAAACTTAAACAATAACAATTAAGTACATAGCCGTGGGTATTATTATCTTCGTAGGTATAAAGGCATAGCGTTGTTAGTGTTGCAAGATTATTAAAACATGGTAGGTTACGTATGTAATTATTTTCCCTACATGGCGCGTATGTTTGCAAAACACAATTTTGTTTAATCCGTGTGTAAAACTATACTAGTTTGCTATACGGGAATGTAGTATTGAGCAACGTTTATGGGCCATAAAACTATTTTAATCTGACCATTAGTATGCCGCGAGCGGTCCTCAATTAGACGAGCGTGAGTGTTGCCATATTCGGTACAAGAATTTCAAACTTTTTTACAAAGTCTGGTAATTTTTATCACTTAGGGAAATTGAATAACCTTGGCAAAAATTAAAAGTTGGCGAGATTGAAAAAGTAAAAAAAAAGAGTGAAACGTAATCTCTGGGATTGGGATTTTAAGTTGAAGACGTCCTTAAACAGGATACACAGAAACAGAAAACACGTAAAAGTAGAACAGAAAACAAAACCCCCAAAAACTTGAATTGAATAAAATATGCCAGCATATTTTGAGGACCATTCAGCAATATGGCAACACCATGTTTCATACTGCACGTGCGTGCGCGCAGAGTTGCTCGCCGAAAAAACTCCGGCGCACCACCATCCCGTCAGACCTGTTTCCTTGCTTCGCAGAATCACAAGCCTCGAGAAAAAGCCAAATGCCAATTGACCGGTGGTCCGCAGTACTAGCGAGGACAAACACTAGGTACAGCAACACACTTTACGATAATCACCATCAAATTCAAATACCAAATCATATGATAAGCAAACGATTTTATATCGCAAAGCTTTTAAAATTTAAATAGATCGCAACGATTGGAGAGTCCGTCCGGCCGATAATGATGTTGTAAAGGTAGCGATAGCAAATAAATTATGATTGCCTTATTAATGGAAATTAATTGGGTTGGTACGTTTAGCCTGATAACTTCGGATATTGGGTGTAATTAAACGTCATTAAATTTCAACATCCCATAATATCTAATACATTATGTACCTCATTTCGTAAGGTTTGTTGATCTTTCTTAAATGTGAACAGTTAATAATTTATACTTAACAAAAATCTACAGATGTTAATATACTTGGACATACAGTGGGCATTTTAAAAACGTAATAAAGAACGACGGGAAGTTGAAACGACTGTTAATCACCGTCTATTTTAAACTAAACAGTGATTTAATTGTTGGTTTAATCTCCTTATATTCATTTAATAAGCAATGAACTTGAGTTAAATAATGTCAGTTTACTAAAAATAACGACCAAGAATATTGAAGGCTTATCGACAATGTCAGTATGATCGATAATACAAGGGGTTTCGGTCAAATGGGTAAATTTTGTATTTAACGACGCCCATATAAGGCCCGTATGTGGTTACCGCTGTGAAAATTGTGACGTTAACTGTGGAATTCGTGTCACCTGCGTCTGCGCATTGCCACTTCGGCACATTGAGAAAACAAGAAGACGACAATAACTGTAGGTAATACGAGGGGTTATTCCTTTCAGAATAAAAAAGAAATAACAATAGACATATTTAATTATCTTTAATTTGTCTATCAAGATAAACGATAAAGTTTAAATGCTTATAAACTGTTTACAAGCAACTAGTTAAGATATTTGGAAAGGGAATAAGTAAGGGAATCAATTATTTAAAAAATTAAGACAATTTTATGAGTTCTCATAAAAATCAAGAACATCCTTTAAGTGTATTGTAAGATTGTAAAAACAGTAAATAAGTATGAAGGAGAAGAAAAATCTTCTATCGAAAGACCCTTACGCCAGCCCTTAGAACCTTACGGAGGCCTTCATACTGGCTAGAATTTTATATTGTTGCGGTTGACTGATAACTCGAATTGGAAATGTGAACCGAGGCTTCTTTAAAGAATCGGGTCAAAGTGGATGGCACATAAACATTAACAGAACAACGTTTTATTTTGCAAAAATCATTGTTTACGACTAAATTGTCGTAAACAATGATTTTTGCAAAATAAGACAAAAATGAAAACAACACGGACTCTCACAAAACCACTGTTAAAGCCTTCAAACAACCATTAATATAAAAGAATTACCTAAGAATGTACTTAACTTTGTCTTAACAACATAAAAAAATCGAATAACTTGTGATTGCTTCATAGAAACACGTCAAAAGAGGAAATCTTCCTTCATTTGACTTATTTCTACATCGCCACTAGTCATTCCATCTTCCATTTCCTTTAAACGCACTTCATTTAGTCCTGCTGAAATTGAATTACAAAACAAAAAGCTCGGACCAAACAAGAACAATAACTTCAAAGCTCGGAGGCACCACTCCCGTTCGGGCGGACCTCCCACCGGCGCGGGCGCAGCTCTACGACCATCGCGGCTACCGGTATTACCATGACATGACAAATTCCCACCGGCAGTAACGTGAGATTATATTTTCTTTGACGTTGTATTTAGTTTGAGTTTTGTAAGTAGCAGTTTTGGATTGTGTAACAAGTTGTGAGAGATTTTGGAAATAATTCATTAACAACGATGTTTTTCGAGTTTTTGTATGTCAGATATTTACCGAAACGCATAAAATCAATACACGAATATTTAAAACTAGGGGCCGCGCGCGACTCCGTTCGCGTAGAAGTCGGTTTCCCGTGGGATTGCGAAGTTTTCCCGCGGTAAAAAGTTCCCTTAATTCTTTCATACATATATTTTTGGTATCTAGAACCGTTTTTGGCAGCGCACGCAACGGAAGCTCTCAAGGATGAATAATTTTCCCCGTTTTTTTCACATTTTCCATTATTTCTTCGCTCTTTATAGTTGCAACGTGATGTTATATAGCCTAAAGCCTGCCTCGATAAATGGTCTATTCAACACAAAAATAATTTTTAAAATCAAACCAGTAGTTCCTGAGATTAGAGCGTTCAAACAAACAAACAAACAAACTCTTCAGCTTTATAATATTAGTATAGACTAGAATAAACTCGTAGAAGTAGAATTCGAAGAAATAAATAAAGAAAGATCACAGCGAACGATATTAAAACCATTCATACGAGACAAAAATATTAAAAAAATCAAAGGCATTCTTGGACTTCTTACATTATTTGTCAAATCTACACCACACCTATAGGTATGACAAATAATGTTTTTTTTTCATTTTAAACCACAAATAGTTATTATTTAAAGGATAGGTACCTATAAAGAAAAATAACCATTTGTGGTTTAGGTACCTATAGGATAATATGTATATTTATTATCCCCAGAACAAAAGAATTAACATTAAATTGTTGCTGTCAATACCGTACATAACTCGGTAATTAATCAAATCAAGAGGCAAAGAAGAATATAAAAAGGTTAACGAGTTATAAAAAAAAACCTGAACCTTGTTTGATATTTAATTTCCATATCATTGGAGGAATAACTTATCATGATAAATAAAGATCTATTAGTATTGCTTAAGCATCACACTAAATTCTACCAAAATCTATTATTTTAATTCTGAATGATTTAATCAAACTTTGTTCGATCTGCTTGCGATTGAGATAATGGAAAACAATAGGCACCTACCGCTAACTAAAGTGTCCAAGATGTACCTGCTATGTTTGAAAAAAAACAGTGTATATTTTAACTCTCAAATGAATTAATTGAAGATATTTCTTTATACGCAATTATAAAGATATTTACATCAAAAAGATAATGTAGAGCCTTTAAACCAGCATATTGATGCCGCGATCTTTATGGGAATTGATGGCTACAACAAAAAATATATTGAAGTAACGATAGACCTTCTTCTACGGAGTGAATTCAAGTAAATAATTGCTAGCCAATTGACTTTTAAAACACGTACCTACCGCTAAAACTTAAAAACAATGTATGATAGACTTGAAATTTCATTAAAGAGAAAAATTATCTTGTTGTAACAAGTTAACTCCTTTGTCTAGGACAAAGACCGTCTCTTTTTTCTTTCTTTTTCTCCCTCTGTTTCCCAGTATTATAAGCCCGACTATGAAATCCAAACTTCCGAAAACAAGTCCCTGTTATCAACCACGTACAATACAACAAGCCACTGCCCAGCGTCCACATCTACCTACACTATTTACATTAGCAGCGTGCATATTATGAAAACCGCGTCGTTCAACAGCCGGGCAGCTGCGTGCGCGCACGGCGGAAGCTGATAACAGCTGATAACGCTATCGCGGCTCATACCGCCGCTTTGTCACGCGGAATGCACCTGCCCATTGTTTTGCACGTTACGCACACGAGACAAATCTTGAGTAATTGAAAATGCTAAGCCGATAGAATTTTATATTATGTTAAAGAGAATTTTGGTGAACAAATCGAAGATGTGTCCTATTACACACCTAGGGTGTTTTGAACAAGGTAAAAGAGGAAAGGAATAAAGTATACCAAACAAAATTCAATGGTCTAAATGTTTAAACGAATTAAATTTGCAAAAGCAAGCATTGATTGCCTTATTGGCTAGTCTAAACATAGTAATTGGTTATTAGTCGAAGGCGTATTTAGTCAGATCTGTTGCTTTCTGTACCAACAAACTCGCGCGCAACACATATTGTTACCTACCTTATTTTTATTATTTTAATCCAAAACAAATAATCTATAAAAAGATTTTAAACATGGAATCTAGATTCTCTTCACGCAACCTAGAAATATCAGGCAACCATCGAAGTAATAAAACGGAATGTACAAAACATTTCGAAAACCCTACAATTAGGTGAACACTTATAAACGAAACTTGAATTTTGAGCAAAATTATGTAGGAGAAAATTTAAGTTTCGTATTTACAGCCTTCTTAATAATTAAAGATCTTTTCAAGAACAACAATTCTGTAAAATTGAATTAACATTATACTTTGTGAGATGGAAAAGGTAAAAAACTCGAAAATAATGTCAAATTACACCATTTATGTCTATAAAAACAAATAAATATATGAATTATTAAAATAAAAATATGAAATGTAGGTACCTACGGGAGAAACTTCCATAGGATCTGAGAATTACAAACAGCTCAACTAGCCATTCGGAATCGTGGTAGAGCTGACACCCTGAATTCAATGTTGAGTCATTGAGAGATGTTTCCATCGGGTCTGATGACTCCAAGGGAGTCAATACTGACAACTGAGAAGGAAAATCTTATCCGAGGACCAGTTGGTAAAAAATATTTGTAGTTACTCGACTCGCATTAGTCCACAACAAATAATCTATAAAATTGAAATCGCCATCTTTTTGTGGGAAGCAAGAAGATAAACATTGTGTAATGTTCACGTTCGTTAAATTAAAGAATATGTTAAATTATGAGTATGTATTTTAGAAATTTCGGTTAAAAGAGTCAAGTTTATTTATCTTTTTCGATAATAAATGTTAAAGGTTGTAAGTTTCGAAGTTATAACGGTGGGAACTCAATTACTCGGTTACAGCTTACTAGATTTGGATTGAACTAAGCACATGCATGGGTTGGTTTAAACCTAGAATGACACGAGTAGGTACCGTTTTTGCTGCCGCATATTACCATTATTACAAATATTTTTTTACACTAACCAAATTCGATGCGCAATGGCAAAAATAAAGAGAAATTTACGACAGATACTAATGGCCCATAAATATCTGTACCATATTTTATGTACCATAAGTTATGGTACAACAAATTTACTATACCTACTTTATATTAGTTTGAAATTAATAGGTTTACTTTAAACATGCAGTGTAGTCTTGTGATTTATCTCTTGTGAAGATTTTTAAGCCACTAGGTATAAGCTACACAGTTTTGGTGGGATAAAGGTAAAAAGAATTTGTCATACGGCGGTGATTGAGATAAAAATATTTTCAGTTGAGAGATTGTTTTCAATATTTCATCTTGTGTGTTTCAATTGTAAATAGGTTTGATTACTAAATAAATGAAATAAAAGCACATATTTACTGGTTATTGAAGTGTTTTCTGTAGTTGACTTCTTTATCTACTGATTTTATATCCATCATTATGATCTTATATTTTATTATTTATGGCCATGGAATTCACGCGTTTTTTCTAAATCGAAAGAGTCTGTACCTACCCGCGTATGGATTTAAAAAATGTGTCATTTCATTGTTTGTTAATTAAGTTTTGTTTGTAATATTCTGAACTAGGTTCACTGGTTAGGTTCACTGGTTCCCGTGACTTTGTAGGCGTGGACTCATAATCGGTGTAGAGTAAATTTGATTTTCCCATGGGAATAACTTATTCCCGCGGTAAAAAGTTGCCTATTTTCTTCTAAAGCTGGCAAACCACCTGCATTGCAAAATACTGTATAATCGATTCAGTTGTTTTTACATAAAAGCGGGACATACAGGCAAACAAACAGACAGACATTTTCACAAGTACTTACATCAGTAACAAAAAAGCATTACCTAAAAAATCTAACCAGTCGAATACACGTCAAATAAAATAGTAAAATCCTAGCGCTAAACAAGTCATTGACTGCGCTCAAGATTAGAACCGCCGAGCGAGCAAGACACTCGCGGCGATTTCTACATAGAATCGCGGCGCGCGGCGTTGCCAGCCCGCACGTTACGCGATTCCTTTTATAAAAATGCAAATGGTATGAGTTTTTTAAGACAATTTGGTATTGCGTAGATAGTGGTGAAGGGATTTTTATTTGGGCTGATAACTTTTTATTTTAATGTTAAATGGTAATTGCATTAACTAATTAATTATTGAAATTAAAATACTTTAAAATAAATCTATCGAGTAAACTATCAAAATTATACCTGACAAAATACTATGACAAAATGTTAAATGGCAAAAGCAACTGTTACCAACATGGGATCCAAAACTTAGCAAAGTAAAAAAGAACAACCAGCAGACCAAAAAAAGCAGAAAAATCAAAACACCGTCAGCGCCTATTGTGTGAACCCGGCAAATTGTGCGAGAAAATTACTGAAGAGATGGCGGTGAATTCGAAAATCGTTTTTTACTATACCGTATATCAGTCTACCCGTGATTACGGCATTTGTAAAAATAATATAGTAAACACGTAAAACCCGTTAAAATGAGTTTAATTTCAATTAAGAATATGATACTATATCTAGAAATATATAGAGGAACTGATACTTACCAATCTAGCTTAGTTGTGAAGTATTAGGTAATTTTATACATAGGTACACTGAAGTAATAAGCTATTAATTCCAAAAATAAGGCAGGATATTTTGACAAGCGCCTCTATAAAAGTTTCAAAGAAAAAAAGTGTCAGATTGAACTCTCGATTTAACTGTAATTAGTATCATTGCCCCTTTATTTTTTTCATACACACACCATTACGGTTTAAATTAAACCAGGAATCACTATTTAAGATTACTATATTTTCCAGAAACAACATAAATACCTAAAAGTTAATTTTACGGAACGTTCACAACGTTCGGTTTTAGGTTAATATTCTCTATTTACCTAAGTAACGTAACAATTATTTTCAATAACACCTACCTATATAAATGAGAACTTACCGAGACAATGACAAATATGCGAAATATCTAAAAAATACCAATACTGACAATAACTGCGAAAACTGTAAAGAGATCAAAGAAATGTAGGAAGAAAAAATGATGAATGAAAAGAATGAAGGAAAAGTTGAAGGTAAACTATGATATAAAAATGAGATTGAAAAAGTAGAGACTTTAGCAACTCTAGTAAATACCAAACGGTAATTTTCAAGCAGTTAGCTCCTATTTTAGCTATGGAAAGCACTTATAAGGATATTTGATAAACCAATCATTGAATCGCCGTCCACTGGCCTGTTTGAAAAGTGACTGTTTGGGCAATTTTATAGGAAAACCGAAAAGAAAAAGGTTTAAAATGAAAAATATTATTTCTATCTATTCATGTTTTTAAGGTTTATCTTCTGCGATTTCCTAATTACAGATATGGAATTAGATGATTTTGTAGCGTTGACCCAGAGCTTGATTCTCAAAAAGATTTAATTTTTTTAATCTTTTTTTATTGTTTCATTTATATGAATCTGCGTAAATAAATCACGCCAAAATAGTCAACAGATTTAGATATTAAAACTTCTACACATCTAGTTTTTTTTCGGCAGGGGAACCTCATTCTCACTGAAAATTCTCATCCAATTGCACGGCGAAATTTGAAGTTAAATCTTAAAATAAGATAAAAAGGCACAAAGAACCTAAAATGAATACTAGGTACTACTACTTCCAAAACTCGTAAGCTCAAACTACGACAAAAAATGTTAATTGATAAGGACTTATGTCATCATTCTATTAAAATCTAGGGGTTGATTTATGGTGAGTATAGCTAAGGCGAGAAAAGTAGATATGCTAACAAACACAAAATGTAAGATTAAGATTTAGCTATAAAAAATTGGTAAGGTTACAGCCTACTTATTTTTGATAAACGATGTTTTCGATGTATTTTCGCGAAGGAAGGAAATTTGGTGCATATCATCACTACATAGTTTAAAACAAAGTCGCTTTCTCTGTCCCTATGTATTCTTAACTATGCAACGGATTTTAATGCGGTTTTTAAGATAGAGTTATTCAAGAGAAAGGTTTACATGTATAATAAAATAGTACAGGGATAGGAGTTTTACTCCGAATTAAACGCGTGCGAAGCCGCGCGGTTAAAAGCTAGTAAAAATACAGTAATGCCTTAAATCTTTCCTCGGAGAAAGATCCTAAAATGTTCGTGAGTGTACCTACGAAGGACTATGAGTTTTATAAAATTGGGACATTTGTAACTACGTTACAAAATACTTGATTACGGCAACTAACGTAAACCAATTCTGAACTATTAACTGGTGGTGTTAGGTGAAAAATTGTAAAATTGTAGTAATTGATACACTTGAGAAACTCGTGTAGAAACGTTTTCAAGTTGTTGGTATACTTATCTTCTTACTATCTCCGCAATCATCACTATTATTTTTATTAAAAACAACGGATTAAAATTTAACGACGTTCCAATATTTCATAAAATTACATACATTGCATAGAAGTCTAAAATTATCTTCGTGATTTAATTTTAGGTGTCATTTTTGGACTGTAGGCAAATGATACAGATTTGAAGATGAATATTATGGTACAAATAATTTGCTCTTGTTTTAGAACTTGAACTTAATTAGATAAGTTTTTCATTCGCACATATTTAAGGTTATTAATATTGAATGCTGTTAACCAGGGTATTTATGAGGCTTTTTGTTTTTACACACGACTCGGAGAAAAATATCTTTACTATTATTATGGGGCTGAAGAGTTTGTTTGTTTGAAGGTGCTAATTTCTGGAACAACTGGTTCCAATTAAAAAAAACTTTGTTTATTTACCTATTGCCCTTTCACTGAGGAAGGCTCTAGGCTAAGTTGGTATATAAAATTACACCACAACCAATAGAAGCTGATCAGCAATGAAATTGCGGTAGAAATCGCGCGGCCCGTCTACGTTACTTAATACATCGTAGAAATGGGTACTGATGATTGATTGGTAACTGATGAGATTGTTTGCTTATTTTAAAAATGCTAATTAATTTGTATATTCCATCGTTACTAGAAACTAAAAAAAAAACAGCGGTATTAACAAAACCTCGTTGAACTAAGTTGGACAGAATATGGAATATATTAATATGCATTTTAATATTGTTTGTTGAGCTTATTTTAACACTTTTTAAGAAACGAGAAATACAAAGAACCAGGGAATATGAGGTAACAAGGAACCTTTGTGTAAAACAATAAAAAAAACGAAGAGAAAAAACCTACCTTAACTAAATTAAAGTTAACTAGTAGATAAGTAAACGAAGCGATAGCTTTTTTAAGACAATTAACTAAGCAAATAATCATGTAGAATTAATTGAAGTCTTTTAAGTACGTCGTGTAACAACAATTATTTTCCCAGTCAGTCTATAATTACAGTCAATGAAGTGCAGCCAATTTGAGCCAGCCACGTCACAGCGAGATAACGCATTCATTAATTCCACTGAATTGCCACCGTAACAACCTTTATCGACAAATTAATTACCGCTTATGAAACAGCCGACAATAATAACGCTCAATTTAAATCCATTGGTTATTCAAAAACGTGCCACGTCGACGCTAGCACACCTATACATAGCCACCTGGACGGTCACATAGAAAAACTACTAAATGATACACGGTACTATTCTCGCTACAGCATACGAATACGAACCTTATGCAAATGCAGTAGACTACAAATTGGCGGTGCAGCTGGCGAGGGAACCATGTCGCCCTAAACACCACCGGTGTTCTGTTAGTATACAATAAATATTCGGCGCCAGTTGTGCCAAGGTACAACATATACATAGAAAGCAACGCTGCACGGAGTGGCAACAGCGCGCCGCCGCATCGCTCGACGCCAGATTCCGAGTTTGTTTTCAATTTGTAGAGCTCTCGGCGGCAGAGTGTTACAGCGGGCACGCCGTTTATATTCAACTCTATGCACCAAGCAATAGAGTCTGTATTCAGAGTGCGTGGTTGATAAGACGTTGTTGCGCAATTTGTTTATAGTTAAGTCGGAGGGTAGCGGGACGTGAAGCGTAGTCGATGTCATAGCATTGTTTGTTGGTTTTTTACGATAGAAACGAACGTCAGTTGGCAGATTTTTTATTTTACCGTTTTTTGGCCCCGATTTTGAAATAGTGGCAAACAAAACAATCTTCCCATATTGTGAGAAAGGCATCATTACTGCAATAGTAGAACAATGAATACAGTTTTATTGCGCCATTTGTTCGGTGGTTTTTGGTCTGCAACCAATTTATGGGCACAGTAAATTACAAAAAGGAAGATATTACCTGCCTACTACTTTTGCAACGAGAATTGCTCAACCCACTTTCATTAAATGTTATTACCAAATGGATTAAAGACACCTATAAATCTCTCAAAACTAAGAAATAATAAGTACAAGCTAATGCAATAAGATCTCAAGAAGCTTATTGTAGAGCTGCCATAGTGAAATAGGGCATTGGAAGTTTCTAAAACTATACGATTTGAAAACATTTCAATAAACAGAAGCCGTTACAATTTTCAAATGGATTGTTCTCGCATTTTATTAGTTAATTAAGTTACATTTCTGAATTGTCTCATAATACAACACTATTGTATAAGTCATCAATTAAAAAAATAACCATAAAATTAGAAATTCATTCTGGACTTCTCATGTAGACTAGACCAGCAAAGAAATAGGAACCGAGTTGTTGAGGCAACTACGGCAAAAATATAACTTAAAAAACTTTAAAATAATAAAATATCTATAAGAAATTGCCTTTTAGAAAGGAAACATCCTATCAAAATCGACGGGTAGGCAAGTGATGAGCCTAAATAATTTACGCCGCATCAGATATAGAGTTTACTGACAAGTTATTGGCTATTGATTATATTATTGTTGGTAAAAGCACAAGGGTTATATTTGTGACCAAGTTGTACCTAATTAGACTGGGAAGTTACACTGTTTACACATTACAAGGCACACTAAACTTACAATGACGTCTCATCTCATATTTAACAGAGGATTACCCGCCAAACGTTAATATATAGACAGACGCAAAAATCATCATTTTGTCGTGTTTCTACGAAGTGTTAAAAATTTGTTCAAACTACCATACCTAAGTCTAGTCATTTAAGCTATGCGCAAATTAGATGCCTAACGTAAATATCGAGTTAATTAAATAACTCTGGATTTGTTAACTCAAGGTTAATAGAATACGTTTTTAACTCGAAGCTTGTCTTGCAAAAACTGAAATTAATCGAGGGTTTACTTACCCAAGCATTTTTTTTCTATATGTTAGCAATCCTGCGTGTCAAACAAAAAGTCATTTACTCTGATTATATCCGACCAAATTCAAAAGAGCGAATGATATATGACTAATGTATTAACATCTCTTTCACACATGAGAAATTTGAATAAGTCTTGTTATGTTATGAAATATGAAAGTGACGCAGTGTTTTGGCCGTATTTGAGTATGTTCAATTATGTTATTGTTTACATTAGGGTCAAATAAAATGTAGAATTTTAATTATTTCAGTTTTGTGCTACCGCTAGGCTGTGTTAATCTTCGTACAATGGAGAAAAAATCCAGAGTACGAGGTCCAAATTTCACATGTAGTGAAAATTTGCTGCTTTGTGATATTATATCCAAATATAAACATATTATTGAAAATAAGAAAACTGATGGCACAAATCTGCTGCAAAAGCAAGAGGCGTGGACAAAAGTAAATGAAGAATTTAATGCCATAACTTCTGGCCAGCATCGAACTCTACAGATAAATTACAAAAATTTGAAAAAGAAGGCGAAGAAAAATGTTTCAGATGCTAAAATGAATATGCCAGATAAATCAGTGAATTCGGCTATATGAGAAGCAAAACATGCTTATAATTATTGTTAATGCTGATTTAAATAAAACTGTTTGTATTGGAAAATTTCAATTTCTAATATACAAAAAAAAATAGGTAGGTACGAAGGTGTGAAATGCAGTTCTATCATTAAGTAAGTATCCAATGTTTACAATTATATTTTTGTAGTAGAGAGAACAACTCTTGTAGAAAAAATAGAGTAATATGGCACATCTTCTGAAGGCTGGGACCTAATAGCTGCCTCTACAGGGACATCGAAAGAAAGCTGTCAAAATGTCCTATTAAAAAAAAATCTGAACTTATGTAGTCAATAATTTCCTCGTCATCATCAGAAAACAAAAGTCATTCATTTTTGTATAAAATAAATAGGTCTACCTAACTTCTAACTTTAAAATATAACCTTTAAACAGAGTTAGTCATTTAACCCTCCAACTTCGGCGGGTTCATTATTTAATTATTTAACTAGTGGTTATGTCTTAACTCCTGGCAGTGCAAGTAAAATAAAATATTTAACCTAGAGTTAGGTCTTAACTCAGAGTTTAATTATTTAACTCTGGAACGTGCAAGTGGGCCTAAGTGTAGGTCGTAGGAACACGCAAAATAAAAGAACTCATCTATCCCCCCGAATCCGTTCACCAACTTTAGCGGTCTCAATTAGGTCATTAATATAAAATGGCATGCAATCGCCAAGCAATCATTCAAATTTCTTACGAGATTCACGACCCAGCTGTGGACGAGTAGCTGAAGTAACGCCGAGAGCGACGATCATGATGGCAAACAAAGTAATTACATGCAACTAATATAGTAATTGACATATTATACTGAAGATAGATGAAATGGTTCTTAATAAATTACTGAATAATTTACATTTGGAAATAAATTGGTGAATAAATTTAAAATTATGTTCTTTAAAAACTCCGTATGTTCGTTTCATTTCGATCGAGAAAGTTATGCTAGGTTCTGAAAAAGTTTACAAGCTTTGCTTTTAAGCACTAAATTATAAACCCGTTACCCTCAAGTACATACATAAAAACCCAATATAATCAAAGATATAACTAAGTTTTAGCCAAATTTGGAGAAGCAACAGAAGGCAACCCTAAGAAAATTAGTGTGGACGCTATGTCTGTCACCTACGAAAAGGGTACGGTCGCCGATCGAAATGGATGCATAAAAGCCTCAGAAAAACACGAGGTGATTGTCTATGAAGACAGAGGTGAAAACCTTAACTTCCTCAGGCAACGAGTTAATCCAACGACGACTCCCACCCAGCCCCAGGATGCTTGGGGACACCCAGTAGTTAGTCCATCACTAAGTGGTGCCGAACGCCTCCAGCAGAAAACGGCCGCAGAACAAGCTGCCACAAGACAGGGAGAAGCTGGCAACAAAACAAGCGTTGCAACCTCCATCCTTAGCGCAATAGGAGCAGCGGCCCGGAGCATTCCTAAATTCGCAATGAAAAGATTACACAACATAAAAGCGGGAAAACGACTTATCGAAACCAGATCTTTTGCAGAAAAAAGCCTGCCAGCAAACCGCTCTAAGCGAACAAGAGCTGACAAAGGCCAAGTAAAACCACCCAACCTAAAAGAGGCCAAAGAACCAAGGGATCACCTAGAAAATGCCTTCCAAGAGTTTTTTGCCATAACAAAAGCCACTATAGCAGTAAACACCTTAAACTGCGAAAACATCATCAAAACATTCCATCAAGGAAATAAAAGGTTTTTGACGGCGATCCTCGAAGAAGCAGAAGCTGCCATATACGATAACAACACCTCAACAGTATTACGGGGAGGTAACGTTAAAGGCCATATGGCAGCATATTGTGTAACCAAGGGATTCGTGGCTCTCAACAAAGCCTTAACAAGCGACGAATCAGTCAAATTCCAGGCTCCACCCAATGACCCCATCGTAGTAACAGCGCGATGTACAGAAATAATGCTCGATGACCGAATCCTCGAAATGGCAAAAACCATCTCAGAGACAACGTCATACAAAACTCCGAGCATACAGTGGGTCAACGGTGTTCCAGGCTGTGGAAAAACGTCATGGGTTGTCAGCAATTTTCATGCCAAAAGTGACATCATAGTCACTACTACAACTGAGGCAGCAAAAGATCTTAGGGAAAGGTTAGCCAACCGAATAGGAGCAGATGCTAAAACTAGAGTACGCACGCTGGCATCCATCTTAGTGAACGGCTTCAGGAAGCCTAGCAAACGTCTCATCGTAGACGAGGCCCTGATGAACCACTTTGGTGCTTTAGTTATGGCTGCACGTCTCGCAGAAGCGGACGAAGTCCTCCTGATTGGCGACACTAACCAACTACCTTACATCGATCGAGAGAACCTTTTCCCGCTCAAGTATAACAGACCAACCCTCGTGACCAACATCGGCCAAGAACTGCTATGTACGCATAGAAACCCAATGGATGTAGCGTACGCCCTAAGTGAGGTATACAGCGGCGTATACTCATCCCAAAGAGTCGTACACTCCCTAAAACTTCGGCACTACTCAGGAGCGCAAATACCAACAACCATGCCCAACACCCTATTCCTGGTACACACCCAGGCAGAAAAAGAAACTCTGTCGAGCAGGGGATACGGGACGGGTACAGGTTCGCGCCTTCTAACAATACACGAAGCTCAGGGATTAAGTAGCGACTCAGTTGTCATCATGCGTACAACAGTTGAAAAACAGCAACTGCACGACAGCGTCCCACACGCCGTCGTCGCAGTCTCGCGTCACGCCCGCGACTGTGTGTACTACACAGACAACAGTGATGACGCGATCAGCAGATTCATTCGGCGAGCAACGGCTGCAACTACCACAAAAATCATAGACTACAACCTAAAGATGGCTATGAAAAATAGGGATAAATTCGTGGTTGAGACACTCATAAACGCAAACGGCACAGACAGTGTATATGTATAAGTAACATTGTATATACAGGGTGTCCCAAAAGGTTACGTAGCTGGGAAGGGGAGTGGTAGGGGTGGTCACAAGGGTCACCAGAAAAATAATAAAAAAATTCCCCTCTGGATATTTCTATAAAAAAAAATCATTTTTTGAAAAACTAAAAATTTTACACCTTGTTACCCTATTTTGCTTACTGTACCTACAGATATTGCTGTATTTGAAAAAAAAAAACCTGTTATGTAATCGTCAATAACCCTTTATCAAATTAAAATAAAAAAAACTATACATATCTAACCAAGTTTTAAAGAAAATTGAGTTCTTGTCCAGTCAAGGACTTAGTAATTACGACTTCACTCAACTTCCTCCAAGCGTACTGAAAAAAAAAACGTACTACGCAACTCCGGCGAGTAACTTAAAAAAATAGGTAATTTTATTGCAATTCCAAAATGGTATAACACTTATTTGAAAAATTCATACTAGGACATTTAAAAATATTTTTCGGGAACAATACTCCTGCAAAAATAAAAATATCAAAAAACAATAGTCTCAAATTCGTACACAAATACATTTTTAAATGTCTATTCTGTTGCTTTGATGTTACTGCCCGGTATAATTCTCAAGATTGGAGTACAGACATACCTCAAACATTCGAATAAGGCTAGATTAAGTTTTTCCATATGCCAGGGAAAATAATCTTTACTGCATTTACTCAAGTAAACGAAAGATGTAAAGGATCAAGCTTCACCTTGTCTAGTCTGTACAAAAGCAAAGGTTGATAGATTTGATTAGCTTATCTAACTGGTCTCTTACCTAAAAGTGGCTTATTAACTAATACTTTCAGCTCATCCCTAAAATAGTTTTGGTAATATTCATCATAATTTCAGTATAGGCCATAGACATCTATTACCCTGTAGGTACAGTCTAAGACTAGGTAAGCTGTGATAACAAATAAAAATAAATCCTATTTCCATACAAAAAAAGTTCGGTTAGTTAGTTTCAAAACGGCCACAGCTTACTCGACATTACAGTTGCGGTTTTAAATGAAACTCGAAAGAAAACAAAATTATAATTTATTATTTTAATAAAATGCTCGAAATGTCTACCACCAACTCAACTCAAGTCAACCAAGTCCTTGATGGGTTTTTCATAAACTTTTTAATTTTTTATTAAACGAGCAAACGAGCATGCGAGGCACCTGATGGTAAGTGATCACCGCCGCCCATAACTACCCGCAACACTGTGGGTGTTGGGGGTGTGTTGCTGACCTTTAAGGTGGGAATACACTCTCGACTTGAAGAGCCCCATGTTGTAGGTAGCCAGGAATACCGCTGCAGGAAGTTCATTCCACATCTGCGTAGTGCGCGGCAATGAATTTTTCAAATAAGTGTTATACCATTTTGGAATTGCAATAAAATTACCTATTTTTTTAAGTTACTCGCCGGAGTTGCGTAGTACGTTTTTTTTTCAGTACGCTTGGAGGAAGTTGAGTGAAGTCGTAATTACTAAGTCCTTGACTGGACAAGAACTTAATTTTCTTTAAAACTTGGTTAGATATGTATAGTTTTTTTTATTTCAATTTGATAAAGGGTTATTGACGATTACATAACAGGTTTTTTTTTTCAAATACAGCAATATCTGTAGGTACAGTAAGCAAAATAGGGTAACAGGGTGTAAAATTTTTAGTTTTTTAAAAAATGATTTTTTTTTATTGAAATATCCAGAGGGGAATTTTTTAACTATTTTTCTGGTGACCCTTATGACCACTCCTACCACCCCCCTTCCCAGCTACGTAACCTTTTGGGACACGCTGTATATTTGTATGTTAAAAAAAAAAAAAAATATTTTACTTTATTTTATTCAATTAACTTTAAGTAGCTATAACAAAAAACTAATATTATTTATATAAGCGGAGATAATTTAAATTGTAATAATAATAAGAAAAATAGTAATTGTAAAGAAAGACACGGACCTCGAGTCTGTGGAGACTGTATTTTTATAAAAAAAAAAAAAAAAAAAAAAAAAAAAAAAAGATATAACTAAACAATAAGTTGCCAAGTACTTAGTTACCAAATTTAAAACAATCTTGGTATTACAGGGACAATTCCTTGAACACGCACAATAGGCGGAACTAACTTCATCAACGCTTGTGACCGAACGACTCTTTCATAGACTACTGTTTGATTCAACAGGAAAATGGTTGCTGGAATCAAGGTATAGTGGTTACCAAAACGATGGGTAATGAAACTAACTACCGACGGAAATGATTTAGAGTCACAGTGGTAGTCTATGTACACGCAACGACGCGAATGATTGAAAAATAAACCCCTGTAATTGTAATGAGAATTAGTTACAATCGATGGTGGCGCCATTTTAATCTGAGTTAGCTAAACCGAGCTTAAAACGTTTTCTGCAAGTGGGCCTAAGCTATGCGCAAATTAGATGCTTAGTGTAGTTCGTAGGAAGACGCAAAATAAAAGAACTCATCTATCCCCCCGAATCTGTTAACCAAATTCAGCGGTCTCGCAATTACTTAGGTCATTAATATGAAATGGCATGCAATTACATTGACATATTATACTGAAGATAGTTGAAAAAATTCTTAATAAATTGCTGAATTATTTGCATTTGGAGACAAAATAGTTAATAAATTTAAAATTATGTACTTTAAAACGCCGTATGTTGGTTGGTATTTTTATTCGTTCGAGAACGTTATGCTAGGTTCTGAAAAAGTTTACATGCCTCGCTTTTAAGTACTATATTATAAAGTATTGAAAGTATGGCCGTCCGTTACCCTTAAGTAAATACATAAAAACCAAATATAATCAAAGACATAACTAAACAATAAGTTGCCAAGTACTTAGTTACCAAATTTAAAACAATCTTAGTATTACAGGGACAATTCCTTGAACGCGGACAATAGGCGGAACTAACTTCATCAACGCTTGTGACCGAACAACTCATTCATAGACTACTGTTTGATTCAACAGGAAAATGGTTGCTGGAATCAAGGTATAGTGGTTACCGAAAGGATGGGTAATGAAACTAACTACCAACGGAAATTATTAGGAGTCACAGTAGTAGTCTATGTTCACGCAATGACGCGAATTATTGAAAAATAAACCCCAATTGGGATATTTTTTAAGTTGTGGCGCTGTTTGCACGCCAATTACATATATTTGTACAAACTGTTAATATTACAAGGATTTGTGACCTTAAATTAGGTAGGTACTTACGTTCGTCACTGAATTCCTAAGTATTACTTTTTAGTTAAGGTAGAGCACCTACTTTGCTTGACTTAGGTACCTACACGAAATAAATAGTGGCATTTCAATTATTCTAAATGTATGAACGCAGAGACGAGTCTAAACACGTTTTATTTTAATATATAATATAAGAAAACTATATAATATAAAGCTTCCTTATAAAAATATATATATGTAAGTATATATTATGATAAAAAGAAAGCCTGGCCGTAATTTCATATTTTAGCACAACGGTTAGCCAAAAGAAGTTTTGTTTAGCGATTAATCTAAGAGATATGAAAAATAAAAATAAACTTACCATTTCTGCCAAATGTGCTGCAATCAATTTGATAACCTTTGAAAAGCAATCCATAAAAATCACTTTTTAATTATTATCTACGCCATACCAAGTAAAGTAATACACTCACCACAGGCTTATTTTAAATCTTGTTGAAATATATATTTATAATCCGCACAATAAATAACTTTTTGCATTTTATTATTAACTCTTTAGCATGTCAATTTTCACTGGAACCCTGTTTTGGTATTTATTTTGACAGATCAGGAAGGAGGGAGAAGTTTTAAAAACTAACTGGCCAGTACTTATATCAGCAAGAAGTTTGAATTAGTATTTAATTTATTGATCACCGATTATTACTCACTTGGTTTTGAAAAAACATAGAAAAGAAATAATGGAACGATATGGGCAGAAAATCTTATAATATAACCTTTCTACAGTGTCAGTTAGAAAGCTTAATTTAGACTAAACAAATAATGTAATAGGTGAGGTAAATGCCATACCTGAACGAAAATCAAGAGAGACCACGGATTTGCTTTACACTATTCAGAAATTGGTGACAGAAGCAGTTTTTTTTTAACATTATACTTAACTTAAATTTTTCTGTCAAACTTGCTAAACAAAACTTGAAACTGTTTACAAATCCGTGGCAGAGTTTAAAAGTAGGTAGATAGATAGCTGTAATACATAAGCGTGAAGTACCTGTAACACAGACCTGTAAACTAACCAGATGAACATAGCAAATACGGTTAAAACTCTTTACGGAGATTTAGAGATAGAGGAAATAAATACGGCCGTTAATAATAAGGTTTTAAGTAGACAGCTCTATGTTTAGTAAGATTTTGACCATATGTATTTAAATAGTCGGGGCGGTGCGTTTCCCCACGTTTAATCATAGAAAAAGACTATTTTTTAGAAGCATCGCAGTAGTTAGGTAGTGTTAGATATAAGACAAAAGTTATCGGTAACTGGACATCCCTAGCATTCGATGGACATCACTGGTCGGCGTCATTGCCGGTTGGCGCGCATTTGGATTGAATCTAATGGCGGCTAGGTAAGGTGGGTGTACCATGGAAGGCCACGCTCCTTTGAAGGCCAACTATTAAAAAGTCGTATTTATTGACATTTTAAGACATATTCCTTCTACTACACATTAAGATCCCTCAATCTCTAGGCCACCCACGGCGGCGGCGAGTCGTTTGCGCCGCTATTGTGGCGGTGCGATCTCACTCTTCGTAGACTTCGATTTTCGATGTTACAATCCTTATTTGAGCGCACAGCAAAACATAAGTATTTAGTCAATAACCTATTATTATCACATATTTTTGTACTGTAAATTGTCGTATATGGATATATCTATGTTACTAAAGAAAAAAAACATAGTTTTGCCTCAATTTTAGTAAAATATTGGTAGTGTTCCTAGAAAAGCCGGTGGTTCCTTATAAGGCCAATAGAAAATTTGACGGTTGGCCTTGCTAGGGTACATAGGCCTAACAAAGAACATTTACAAACCATGAACTTATGAATACTTACTTCTTTAGTTAAGTATAATAATAAACTTAAAATAAGTTTTTATATTGATAATATTTTTAATCATAGTCATAATTGTTAGTTTAGCCTTCTTGGGAACTTTTTGGCCTTACAAGGAACGGACCCATAAGAAGGCCTATTTGGTTAAAAAAAAAAGATTTAAATTACATTATAAAAAGCGTTGGCAAGTTATTTCCTGCGAATATCATACGCACTTCTACTGTTTTTAAATAATTTTCTACAATATATTCATAGTTATACGATGGTGTTCAAGTAATGTTCGTTGAGTTTTTTAAAGGTGATAAAAATATATTGAGCATTTAATGTTTTGCTTAAATGATATGTCTTATTACGTTGTTTTAGTAAAAGCGGATATATTTATTGTTAAAACTCTATTTTTAAGTTTATCGACTGATACATAATTTTGGCCTTGTTTGGAGCCATGTTCCTTGCAAGGCCATTTGGAAGAGCTTAATTAAACTTGAGATTAATAAATAGTGATTAAAGTGAGGTAAAAAAAGAAGTATTTTTATGGTGCACATTAAAACAAAGTATTACGTCATAATTTGTTTACTTTATTTCTCCAGTAAATAAATGAATAAAAAGTGTTTTCCCGTTAGTGTGGCCTTTTATGGTTCACCCACCTTACATGTTTTTTCTACTAATTGACATTTTATTAAAGAGATATTTAATCTAAAGTCTAATAAATATTGTTTGCTTATATTACGTATTAGTATTTTTTTCCGTTTTTGCAACACTTTTCATTGCTGCTCCGCTTTTCCTAGTCGTATCGTGATGTATAATGTAAATGCCTTTCTCAAAAAATGAAATATTCAACACAAAATATTTTCGATTCGTAACAGCAGTTTCTAAGATTAGCGCGTTCAAAAAATCAGCTTAGAAGATAGTATAATATTAGTAGGTATAAGTAGATAAACCATATGGTCAAAATGGTTGGCAATTGTTGAATGACAAGGATCTTAGCCATAACGTTATCTTAATTAAACACAATAACGAGCTAGGTGGGATCACAGTTAACATTACACAAATGGATTATATTTTATTCGATTCTGAAGAATAAAAAGAAATACAAAATATCAAACGGTAGAGTCCTAGTTCGTGATATTATTGGTACATTTCTAAACTCTGTTGTGGTTAAGAAACTAAATAAAAAGTATACAGGGTTAAAGGTTTTTGCTTACCTCCTTTTAAATTATTAATTAAGAATACAAAATATTATTGTGATTACTTAATAAAATCTTTGACGTGTGCGTGAAATATTCAGCGACTTATATGCTTTATATACACGTTACAATAAATCTGCATTTATTTTTTCTACTTTCAGTAGGTACTGTGGATTTCTTAATACATCAAATTAATAATTCATAGATGAAATGACATTAAAACACCGTCAGGCGTTGAAGTTTGTTATTAGCGGCCTTACAAGCTTTTCCTGCTACACATACCTAAGTCGTAAATATTAGGAACTAGTGGCCGCCCCCGACTTATACCTTAACGTAACAATATAGTAAACATAAGAAATACGGTTACTAAGCACTACAGCAGCGCCCTGATCACAGGCCTATAGGTAGCTACTGCAGTATTGGCTATAATTGCTTCCACTTAAGATATAGATATGTTACGGCTAATACCCGAAGTGCGGCTACACCTAGTTTTAGCCGGTTAGAACATCAATAGGTTAGGTTAGTTAGGTTACTTTTTTGATACCACCCAGAAATAGGAGTCCCGCGTAGCGGGACTCCGTCGACTCATGATTGAAGCCAGTTTTTATATTCATAGGTATATATTTTTTTTTACAGTTTTCCATATAAAAAACACTTCTAACCGGCTAAAACTAGGTGTAGCCGCACTTCGGGTATTAGCCGTAACAGATATATTCTGTGGCAGAATTTTTTGTAGGACTATTACAGATAGGCATTTTCATCATAATTACATACCTATGTGTAACTCTAGCGGTTTTAGCAGCGCACGTCTATCGTTTTAGCACCAGCTATTGGTAGATACAAGTATGTACCTAATATTTTTCCTATTTACTTGATATATAAGACAATTCACACAATATCTTTTTAAATTATAGCCTATGTGTTTTTCTGATGTATAAGCTATATTATTGTAAAATTTCATTAAAATTTATTTAGAAGTTTTACGTGAAAGAGTAACAAACATCCATACATCCATCCATAGTTTTAAATTTTCACGTTTATAATTTTAGTAGTAACTTAATGGATTTTAACAGCTTGAACTTAGCAACTGTAGGAACCTTAGGAGACTGGTACTATCTTCTCATCTCGTCCTCTGCGTTATTCTGTAGCGTTTGGTAGCGGCACTAACGGCGCCTTCAAGTCCTGGCTCTACCTCGAGTCGATTGTCCACTTTTATTTATATGAACCTTAAAACGGTATTTTTATCTCAAAGACTTAAATACAAAAATAAACTAATTGACTCTACCAAAATAATGACATCACACGTCCCGAGCTTAGTGGAGCGGTAATCAGAGGCCATGAAAGATCTATATGATCGAAAAAAAACAGATTATTTGTATGCTTCTCATACAAATGAGCTTTTAAATCTATCAAAGGTGCTTCTACTTCGCCTTTCAAGCTTTGTCATAAGATCTTCAAAAGCAGGTGTGTAGGCGTGTTTGAAGCCTCCGGAAAAACAAAAAAAAACGCGTTGTCTTGAGATCTCTACATGATTACTCCACCTCCATAATATAGATGAAAATCAATCTTTTTTACTTGTCTTTTGTCTTTTGCTGTTTGAATGACTTAAAATTATTTTAATTGTCGTTTCCGATGTGGGAACAAACTCTCGGTGAACATTTTATGTACATTTTACGTTCAATAGCCAATCTCGTCGGGTGGGTCGTAAAATGCCGACAATGGGTTGTAAACCTTAAGTGTGCGGGTGCTGGGTTGAAGTAACTAACATTTAGTATCGTATACATACATCATATGTAAAAAACTGTTTATATCACATGAAATTAATTTTCATAAATCAACACTTAAATAGTTTAAAGCATAAAAATACTCTTTAGTATTATGCAAATGAATTGGCAAAAACGGCGGTTCCCAAAACTTTCACATAGCAGAAAACGAGCTGTAAAGTCATATTCAATTATTGGTAAGCATACCCAGTTATAGGCAGTTAGAAAAGAAGATGTGACGTTACCGCGCGCAAGATGTCGAATATTCTCATCTATTCTACATTTATTTTTCTATTTCTTCTGAATTGATGAACATAAACAGTAGGTACATGAAGTTTCAGATTAAACGACAAAACATATATTACTGTAAAGTTCACCAAAATCCGTCCGGTAGTTTTTGCGTGAAAGAGTAACAAACATCCAAACATACATCCTCACAAAATTTCACGTTTATAATATTAATAGGATTGCGGTTTAATTTAATCTAACCGCTTTCGTTTCAAAGTAGGTAAGCCACTAAAGAAACGAAATTACACTTTCCATAATTATCTATGACGTAGTAAGTTAGTTTTTTTATAGATTATTTCTATCTGATATTCATTTAGTTATTAGACAATGTAACACACAAACAGTATCTAACTGTACGTAAACTGCACATACTCTTCTTATCCTTTCAAAGTGAGCTTCATTAATACATGCTTGTAGTAGGTACCTAAATATCTAAATCTACTATGTTAGCTTTAATATAAGTAGGTACTAAAGGCGTCATATTTGTTCATCAATTAGTTCTTAGTTCTAAATGACAGATCATGCGGGTATCTTCAGCTTTAAATTGCTAACTATAATTCTGACTTTTATTATAGTAGAGATGGAGAAGTTCATTAAAAGAAATAAGTAGATCCTACTTTATCAAACCTTTCTTTCTATCTTTAAACCTTATGATAAAACCGTATATTGACTAAATTCCAATAAATCAAAGCACACCAACACGAGCCACGCTAAATAGGTATATAGGATTTTTCTTCATTCCTTTTCCTTTTAAAATTGCTGAAAAGAGCTGCGATTATGTCGGATACATTACGATTAGAAGCGTCTTATCGAGTCTGTGACGTCATGATCTTCTGGTGAGCTTTCCATTGTCAGTGATCTTTCTAGAATTACTGAGAAGGGTTCCATCTGGCATGATTCTTTGGAGCCACAAAGTTTGTGAGGGCTAGGTATTACGGGGAATACTGTTGCCTAGGTCTTGGATAGCGGCAGGTCCAAGGCTTCAGGCCTAAGTGGTAGATGTTAAAATTGTGCTTTATTTTTTTTATGTTGGATTGGAGTTTACCTACTCAGGCAGATCCGCAGACTTCTGATTTGTATCATCAGAAATTATGATCATTTATATCATAATCAGTTTCGCCAACCAAGAGCTAAACACTTAGTCTGCGTTTTAAACACATATTCAAACTATAATTTGATGGACAACCAATAGAAATTAAATAATTTATATAAGAACTATGATACAAAACATGAACTTCTTATCAAATAATATAATTTTACTGTAAATTTGCCTCACTTTTTGAATCACGGTTAGCAATTACTCAACAAACATTCTATCTCGCGTTACAAAAGACTGGCTAAAGTGTAAATTGCGCGCTTTGCATAATTCATGTTGCTTGTTACAAATATGTCCGCCATGTGTATTGCATATTCAAATCATCCATTGCAAAATTAAATAGAGAGGGAAACAAAAAATGAGTGTGGCACGCTTCGTCGTGCCACCCGCCCCGGGGCTCCCAAACATTAATAGAAGGGCGCGTCACCCACTGTAAATTGTTACCCTCTCCTATTAACACTCCATCCCTCTCTAACACACATACTCTGTATATCTATCTCGCTCTGAAAACCGATCGAAGCGCCGAAAAATTCCAAGCGGCGCCCCGAGCCACGTCGTTCGTTTTGAAAGTTCGAAATCTGCTCGTTCTACAACATTCGAAATTCAGTTGTTTCGCGATCACTATACTTTACTGCATTGTAATAGAGACTATTTTGGAGAATATTGTAAATTGATGTCACTGAGATGTTTGGTGAATTTGGAATTGAATCTGAAATGGGAATTATTTGATATTTCAAATGATGAGACGATGAAATCTTCATTTAATTTTCTTTGACAATTTGTTGGCAAGTCACTGTCATAAAAAGTTTGATATATTCGAAATCATTTTGCTTTTTGGGATTGGCTTGTCTTTTGGTCGTATGATACTTGGACAGTCTAATCTAACACCAATAACACGCACGCAATCCTCAAAATGCCCGTAAAGATAAAAACATTAGGATATTATTAACTATTAGGTATATATCGATTATAATAACGATTACTTAATCGATATTTAAATTATTTCAAAATGTAGGGTTGCTGTAGTAATCTTTTGACTTGACTGTAAAAAATAGAATTTATATACAACTCTTTTTACCTGTTTATCTACACTGCAACAATAAAAAAATATTAAAAAGTGTTAAAAAAATAATAAATATTATATATAATTCGGTATTACAAAATTCGAAGTTACAAAACTTCTCCATGTTTTGAATTGCGCTTGCACAATTTTGTGAACACATCTTTAAATTCGGTTCGGTCGGATTAAAATAAATTACAAAATTTTATAAGTATGTTAATACCGGAAAATATTTCGACGGTAATATAAAGTCCAATTCAGGCTTTTAAGGTTCTTTCTGGAACTAAATAATAATGCTTCATAATGAATGATTTTGAGAGAATAGTAAAATTTTAAAAGTTTTGGGCAAGGAGTTTGTCACAACCATGTAACAACAGATGACAACACCATAGCACAGATATAATAAAACTTAACGTACTAAATAATAGGTAATAGTTTTGACCAAAGGCAACTCTAATGTTGCGTAGGTATTTTATACAACTTTTGATATATGATTACTAAAAGTGTTAGGTACTAGCTCTCCGCCCTGCGGTTTCCCTTAGCTTAATTGCTTTTCCCGTGGGATTCGGATACATTTCAGCGGAAAAAAGAAACGGACAAATGGACTATGAAAGATAAAATTTTCAATTTAAACTGGAAGTTCCTGAGATTATCGCGTTCTAACAAACCAACACACTATTTATCTTTATAATAAGATACAATGTTTTATTATACTTATTCTTGTAGATTTTTCAACTATAGAGTTTTCTCTACCAAACCTATTTAACGAATAGATTTTGCTTTCGATCGTATCTGATACATATTTTAAACTGCATAGGTATTTGTAAAATCACTCTATGTGGTCGACGAATGTAATAAATTCTTGTATTTATTTATCTGTAAACACAAATAGAGTAGCACTTGCTCTTATAGACTATGCTATCTATAGGTACTATAGACTATACTTACAAATATACCTTTACACGTGTAAGATTACGAGTATAGATTATTGTTCGTTGTAAATTACAAGTTCGTCTATTATTAGAGTGATACCAAGTAAAGTAGAGCACAGAGTGTAGAAAAGAGAAAGCCTTTGACGATGCTATTCGGCTATTATCTATGCTTTAAACTCAGACCTAGATCTATCGGAATAACTGTAAGTAATAACTGTTCAGTTTGATTATAGTTAGTTCGTTATTTGGTACTTTGTACTTGTATCTAATAAATAAGGATTCATAACCGCGGTATTAATTATCGTTACTCAGTTGTAAACGACGTAGCAGCTATCTTAATGGTCATTGCCTATTTATATTTTATGTCTACCTACCCACAATTATAACAGATCATTAATTCCGTATCACTGTCTTATCTCTTTAATTGCATTGTTTATCGCAAACCATTTTTTTACAAACTCCGAACTCGTAAAAGTTAATCGTTGGAATTTGCAAATTTGCAATGAATTACGTCGTGTCTTCAAGGGAGCGTGAAAGAGTTAAATTGACAATTTACTGGGCTGTGTATTTAAACTTTGTTTTTCTTGTTTTATCGAGGTTGTAGGTATCAAAAGCAAAGGGGATTGGCGTGTAGTGCGGTAAGTGCAGAGCACCGCGCCGCGCCGGTCGACACGCAAGCGATCCCAACTACCAGGAGAGCATAGCCCGGGCGGCGGCGGGACATATTCCATCGGCAGAATACCGCGCATCAAATTCAGTATTAGTCGACGAAAGAATTAGTTTTCAGCAGAATTAAAGACAAGTTAATCAGCTAACTAGTAAATTTTGGAATTGATTCAGGAACAACTGATATGAAACTTGAAATTTCTATTCATTATTTCGGAGGTTTCTATTGTATTTTGCCATTGCACGGCAGTGAATTACGAAACCCATTGATGAGATAAGGACAGTGGTTTACTGTGATAATTTCTAACAATACTTAACATCATAATGTGACAAGCGTCTATGATAATCTCTAACAATAATTAACATCACAATGTGACAAGCGGGATGAATGTTAACTTGGGGATCAATCGGGTCACCGAAATCTTCCATGACAATTATTGAAGCAAATACACTTATGAAGTTCTCTGTTAAAAAGAAATAGCGGATCTACTTAGAGCGCTATAAACTACTAAAAATACTTACTAACTTATATGTGAGAATGGTACCTATCTTAATATTTTATGATGGTAGATTTTGTGATAAGTCCTACTTTACCTAATTGGATTAATATTATAATGTGGTCTAATAGGTAGGTAGATTTACAAATAAGAATTGACGTTTAGTTTGTAGGTTGGTCCGCACTTAGCGAGTCCTGAAAACAACCGAATACTGTTTTTATATCTCTCATTTTTATTATTTTTCTTAACTTTTTTGCAAACATTAAGATTATGACAAAGTTACAAATTGCATTTGTGAAAACCATAACAGTCTTCCAAATAAAATGACACTATAAACATGAAAGCAATCACGAAAATACCAATTCGATTATTTAGCAAATACCAAGATTACTTTAATAACTGTAGGTTATAAAAAAGTAAGTGCTAAAAAATATTACATTCAATTCTGAAACAACAAGTTGAGTTGGTAATTATTATATTTTAGGCACTGTATTTATGAGTGTATTTTATCGTGTTCAATAAGCAACATTTTTTTTTCATAGCATCGTTCCTGCATATGCATAGAAACCGTTGCCTTAGTGAGCTGAATAAAAAAAAATACTTAAGTTTTTTTTTCGAAATTAATTTTTTTCTTGGTGTTTGAATAACGAAAAGTACTATGTTTCTAACGTTTATACCGAGCAAGGTGGCACCTATCCAGTTGTCAAAATTATACCAATCGATAGCTAAACACCCATAGAATAAAGGTCGGGTAGTAAGAACACTGGATCTTTGCCCTACTTGGAGATCCAAGGCAAGTTAGGTACTGTTCCATAGTAAAAAAACACATTTGTTGCCAAAACTCATTAAGTACGTTTCTCAAAAAAAGTTTCATAACTGATGTTGATGGTATAGGTAATGACACCAAAGAAAATCGTTAAGTTTAAAAATAATCTAAGTTTCTTTTTTTAAACCTCAGAGAAGCTATGTGTATATTTTATAATTATGATATTAACCACTACACAACTTCTTAAATTGTTAAATAGGAATTTACTATCAAACATATTACAAGTTTATTTGAATCAAATGAAAACCAAGCTCTTGTAACGTCGATTAAAGATGTAGTAAATACACCGGTGGGCCATCTTACCCTCACCGGCCGACACGCAAGCGATCCCAACTACCAGGCGCACATAAACTATCAAGAGGCCGCTGCATGCCATTCCACCGCACAGTATACCCGTCTCACTCGCACTCCCACTAATATCACGAGACGACCCACACCGGCAGGCCACGCCCCTCGCCCATCGCACCGCGTTCTATTGCGATAAGGTTCTTTGTTCGGCAACTATTCTGCTCGATGGCTATATCTGAATAATCGGCCTATCCACGAGAGCTATAAAGACTGCTTTTTAAAGCATGAGAAATATTTCAGATAATTTCATGTATTTTATGATGTCCTGATGGCTACGATGCTTAAGGATCACTTTGGCGTAGTTGACATTCCTTTTTTGTTTGCGCCGGATTTTCGATTCCAAGAATGTGGTTATTTTTTGTTTATTAGTTGCCGTGTTTGGTAAGTGATATTATGTAATTAATGCATTGTGTGTATAATATCGGCGTGATCATTTTACAAGGTTATTTAAATACTATGTTTCAAAATGCAATTACACAAATAGAATGAATTTGATCTTCTTTTACTAGTATGCGTGTCTAACTTTTAAATTATTTTCAATTGACTTACAATTTATTATTTTTGAAAATAGGAAAATAATAGATATTTACATAAAACTCCCTTTTCTTTTACAATGTGATATAAAATAAAATAAAGCGTTTGTGAAATAGAATCAGAGTGTGTCTATCTAAACTTATATTGTCCCTAAAATAAAAATTGTAATATCATCTTGATTTATCAAATAAAGAAATAATGAACTTGCTCGAGCATAAAAAATACTACGAGCACGCAGTAACTAGAAGTACCGTAAAGAAGGAAGTGTGACAACGTCGGCGTTTGTTGCGATTTGTCCGACGGCGCACGTTGCGATTCAGCGTAACCGACAATAATACCAGGCTCGCATAAACAACCGGGAGATCGCTCAACGTCGGCCGCGGGTAGCGCTTCCCGGCTCTTGCCTCATACCTATCGAGTACCTAATTTGCTGGTATAAGGTGCAGATTTGTATGCTAACCGCGGTGGTACGTGAAGAATGCTGTGCTACCGCCTGCGGTGTATGCTCGCCTTGTATCTAGCGCGCACTGCGCAACTCGACCAACACAACACGACGGCGGCACCTGTGCACACCACGTCAAGAGACTCTCTCGGATATTTGGCAAATACTGGACGCGGTCAAGACTGGTTCACCGTGAGTAGGTGATAAAAACCGAAGAGGTGCTAACACGGAACTAATTAATTCAATAGACGCAGAACCGAATGATAAAACTGCACTTAACATTCAGAAGAGGCCGACGGAAAATTGATATTTTGTGAGAGTTTACAAACTTCACGCAGCAAAGTAAATTAAAATTAAATGTTATGTTTGTAATAAGAATATAACTGTGGCTATAAGAAGGTTAAGTATGTCGTAAAAACAAAGTTTTGGCCATTTCGATAATCTATGAATGTGGCATAAAATGTCCAACGTTAATAGATATGTCAAAATGGGCAATATTGCGTAGGGCTTAAGGGTAGCTTCATACATTATCTTCTCCTCTTTATGCATTTATAGGTTTGATATAATTTACTGCTGATAAAGCATCTTTGGTTTAAGTATAAGTATTTGCATTTTTATTGTGTTTATTATTGGATCCAATAATAGAAACAGAAAAAGTTTACAAACTAGTGGTGTAGAGAAAAACTATAAATAACTACATATTTAAGTTACTACACAAATTTTATAAATATTACAAGCGAAAAATGTAGTTGCGTATTTTATAGATATCGCCATGACACAAAAAACGCCTACTTTTACCTTTTAAAAATAAATGTGATCATACTCAAAACCATTTAAGCCTTGCAACATTTAATATTGATATTGCTTTTCGGTTATTTTTTATTTAATCTCAATCTTCATTCAGAAACGCAAATTTATTTGATTTTGCGTTAGGTCACAATAAAAAACGTAACATTTAATTCAAAACTAGGGCATCATTACTTGAATGTTCTATTGAAATGTTTGAAAATGAGTGATCATGTTCCAAAAAAAAAAAACGATGTATTTTGACGATGGATTTACGGTGCCTCTGATCTGAACAATAGGTACCTAGTTATTACAAACTATGGAATAATAACGTACATTATAGCATGTGAAATATGAATAAGTACATCTTGCAAAAGGGCTACTTCTTTGTTTCTACACAAAAGTAACCTAGCCTGGAAATTTGAAAACGTCCTCTATTCTGCCTTGTTAAAGTTTCAATGTCTGCAAAATATCTAACCTAGTTGGTTAATTTAATATCTTTTCGTTAGATTTATAATGATGTGGAAACAAAAATAATGAAGTTTCATGATTATGTAAAAAAGAAACATTAGGGGACCTAGAATTGAACCTTGAAATACACCAATTTTCCCAACCATAATAAACATTCATTTCAATTTATTTTAGTTCTACCGCTAATAATTGATTAAAAAGTTCTATAAAATACTTGAAACACAAGCAAATTTATTAATAAATGAAATATGACCTCGTACTATTCGGAATTTGGTAAGGAAACACTATTTTTTTTAATGATTATGTACGTCCCAGAAATAGTAAATTGCCAAATAATTGAAAGACTACCTCCGATTAAACTAAACTAGATTAATTGTTTGGGTCAGAAGACTCGACCTATTGAAAGCAATTGATCAATCGTTTAAACAAATTGCTTCCTAATTTCGTGGCTTTGCAGCCAACCGCACTGGCCAATAACAACGTGTCAAGGTAGAGAGATAAACCCGGCCACTCTCAAATGACCTCCATTGCTCCGTCGGTTTTCCTATCAACGCTAGTATTTCTAACTCTATCAGCGGAACGAGGGGTACCAACATAAATTTGTCGGCCGAATTGATAATACTCGACCGACCAGTAAGCCAAGACCTGAGTTTTGTTATGACGAGTCGCCGCTGACTGAACCAGTTCCGTTTGCGGGGAGGGGAGCGGCAGGTCAACAGCATTGGTTACCGCGCCCAGCGTCGATCTCCTCGCGAGCTCTGTGCTCCTAGTAACTTGCGTACAGTGTGGCAGGTTGCGACCGCATCCACAGTGCGCAGGCGCGGTAGCAGTCACAGTTGCCGTCATCATTACGATAACAGCTCCCTTGTTGCCATGCAGGAGCGTTCTTGTTTCAAGAGGTTCTTTGTTTGGAGCGGGACGTGTGTATTTGGGTTTGTATTGACGTCTCGTTTCTGCTTGTTCACTGTTTGGTTTTAAAAAAGGTCATGGCTCGAACAGAGCGCTGTGGGTGGGTCCCTAGCTGACATAATGTCCCTTGTCGATTCGTCACGGCTTACTATTGTAAGAATAAATACATTGTGTGGCAATGGAATGTCTGTTACGACACAATATGAGGTCACCGACGTTACTAACTTCGAGATAACCGTTACCGAGTTATCTTGTTTATTAACTTAAACATTCAAGTTAATTAGGTAGCTTACCTATATAAGTTTTTTGAGTAAAATAATCACAAAATAATAATTAAATAAATTATCAAACCACAGTTGCTGTCTTTTTGTTGCACTTAATTGCTGTCTTGATTTTTCCGTGTTCGTTGCTTATGGAGTCAAATCTTTGTTTACTAGGTGTATGTAGGTACAACTAAAATATGTTATTAGGAAGTAATTAACAAGTCGATCTATTTTTAACTACTTACATTAGTGTTATATTCCGATAAATATAATTTATAACAAACAATAACAATTCCACCAATATTAACGTCTGGAGGCAGAAGAAAACTTATTCTAGGTATAATAATTTGAATCGCTTTTATCATATCATTTACCTAAATTAAATTATTTCCCTCATTATTTTGTGAATGGTTAATTATTACGAGTAGATTTCACATTACAATTTTACCCCCACTATAGGTAGGTACATGTAAAAACTACACAAGAAGTCGTGATCTTTTAAAAGAAATAAATTTGATAAGAAGCTTTAGTGGATAATAATAATAATAATAATAACCCCCCTGGGGAACCACCTTGCCGCGGTAGGGGGGCTTACGGAAAGCATGGTACTGTCATAATACAAACAACAACTTAGTAATACTTATTACCCTTTCCAAACTAACGGTTCCAAACTCTTTCCCCATTCCCTTATATTCCTGTTCCTTCAACCTTTTCCCTCTTTCATACTGTTCATCATCCTAAACCATTTCCTTAATGCCAATCTAAGGTCTGCCGTGCCGAGGGATGCGTGGCCGGGGGCGAGCCCGGTCGTGAGCGTGACGCGCCTGGAGCCAGGGCGAACTCCAGGTGGAGCTTACATTGTAAGCCAGCCCTTGTCTTGGCATGCGGGGCTCTGCTGAGATTGACTTACTTATACCCTAGCTTCTCGTGGGAACAAAATGGAAAAAAAAAACGTTTTTAAAAAGAAATATAATTTACGTAGGCGCCTTCCTAAAATTGCGCCAAATATAGATGAGAATCGGATATATTCTCAATCCTCGTCACCTACAACATCAACCCATAGCCTTTTTCAGTCGCCCAGTTCATCCCCTAATTCATATGAATTACGTCCTCAATCGAGATCTTCAACAAGTAGTTTTACATCAGCTAGTGTTATGTTGGAGGCTAACGCCAACAATCCGACACCCACTGCTGGTAACAATCGTACGCGACAAAGATGGTCCGAGGAGATCAATCGCTTCATCTGGCGTACCTACTTAATAGCTACTGCTCTAGAGACACAGCCCAGAGGATATCTCGATACTCTTCACAAAGAATTTACTGAAAAGTTCCCTCATTTTAATACAACTCGACAAAGACTAGGAGATCAACGTAGGGCTATAATAAATAATAAACTTCTTCCTCAATCGACTCTTGATGACATTCGGACCGAAGTATCAATTCTTTTAAAAACATCGCAAGTCACAATTTACAATACACAAACATTAACACAACAGCAGGCATCATCTACAAGTCAAACCACTCAAAGAATGCGTTGGACAACAGAGCATAATGAGGCAATAATGCGATCGTATTACAGAATCACACGCCTTGAAACAAATTTAACAACATACAGATCAGCACTACATCAAGAATTTGTTAACACTTTTCCACATTTGACACAAGTTACACAACAGCGAGTAGCAGATCAAAGGCGACTTATAATACAAAATAAATATATTTCCCTTGATAGGCTAGCTATTATAAGATGCGAAGTTGCTTACGAATTGGAATCTAAAACCCCTGAAGCCACTTCTCAATTAGAAACTACTGAATCCTTATATGATGCCAATAACGATGAAAGTTCCATTACAACAGAATTAAATTTACAACCAGATACACATTCATTACTTAACACAAACGACGTAACACAATATACACAAGAAGTACACGATATCTCGCAAGAATCACAAAACAACGAAGCCGAAGAAACTAACAAAATGTTTCGAGAGGCTCTACAATATTTTCAGGAAACTTCACCTACGGGTCGAGTTTATATCCCAAAACAAAAAACTTCTAAAAAATTCTCTGCCATAGTTAATTATATAAATGAAAATTTACTTCCGATATATGTTAAAAGCGACACTGATTTCAATTCACTCCAAACAGTATTGTATTGTGCAGCTTGGTCAGCAGCTAGACTAAACGGATCAAAACTATCGCTACCCACAACACAATCACAATCGACAACGTCTAAACAAAGCCGAAAACCAAAGTGGCAAATTAGAATAGAGTTCAAGATTGATGATTTAAGGGTAAAAATTGGTCGATTAACACAATTTCTACGTGGAAATAGGTCGAATAGATTAAAAGCACACGTACAAAAGATTTTACAGCAATACAAAATTCATACAGTTCATGAAAACCCAAATACGCAGATCACTCAATTCTTAGATACCTTAAAACAGAAACTGTCAGTTGCAAGTAGCCGCCTCAAAAGGTACAAAATGTGTACAATAAGAAAAAAACAAAATGTTAACTTCACAAATAACGAAAAAAAGTTTTATCAAAATCTTAAGTCTACAACTACGAATCAAACTACAAATAATACACCATCACCACCAACATCAGAACAATTACATTTATTCTGGTCTGCATTATGGGGAAATGCTGTTCAACACAACGATAGTGCTACGTGGCTCACTTCGAATGATATTTATGAGTCAAATATTACGCATATGGAATTTATTGCCATTCCCATAGAAACATTTAAAAATGTTATTGATAACTTACACAATTGGAAGACACCTGGATCGGATTTTATACACAATTATTGGCTTAAAAAGTTTACCTATATTCACCCATTTTTATATAACCATATAAATCATTTTATAAAAAATCCATCTAGTATGCCATCATACTTAACTAATGGCACAACATACATGTTACCAAAAGATCCAGAAAATAGTGATAACCCAGAAAAATATAGACCGATAACATGCTTGCAATCAATTTATAAAATTATTACTTCTTGCATTAGTCACATAATATATTCACACGTAGATAAAAATAACATTATGTCAGATCAACAAAAAGGGTGTCGTAAAAACAGTCAGGGATGCAAGGAGCAACTCATTATAGATTCAATAATTTCAAAACAAGTTCAACAAAAAAAGAAGGACTTATTTTCAGTTTATGTAGATTACCGAAAGGCGTATGATTCCATTCCCCATTCTTGGTTAGTTAAAGTCCTTGAAATTTACAAAATCCATCCCGTTTTAGTTAATTTTTTGAAAAATGTTATGAATTCCTGGAACACTAAATTAAAACTTAATAATGGCAATGAAATAATAGAAACCGACAAAATTAATATTTCTCGAGGCATATTTCAGGGTGATACATTGAGTCCCTTATGGTTTTGTTTGGCTCTAAATCCCCTTAGTAACTTAATTAATAAAACTAATATAGGATATCCACTAGAATATAAAAATTATGATTCTAATACCAACCAAAAATACATCCTTAGTCACTTACTCTACATGGACGATATCAAACTCTATGCAACATCTCAGGATGACCTTAACAAATTGATGGAGACAACCGAACAGTTCTCAAAAGATGTTTGCATGGAGTTTGGTATCGACAAATGTAAAATAAATTCTGTCCGAAGAGGCAACCCCTATAAACATGACTATATTACTTACAGCGGTGAAGCAATAGAATCTTTAGATGATGAAGAAACATATAAATATTTAGGTTATATACAGTCAAAACATTTACATCATAAGGAAATTAAAGATAAACTAAAGAAAACATTTAAGCATAGATTAAACTGTATCCTTAAGACTCATCTGTATGCTCGGAATATAATAAAAGCTATAAACACCTTTGCGATCCCAATTTTAACGTATTCCTTTGGAATAATTCAATGGAATAAATCTGATTTAAAAATCTTACAGCGTCTTATCAACACAACAATGACAAAAACAAGAAAACACCACCCGAGATCGTGCTTGCAGAGGCTTACTCTTCCAAGACGTGAAGGGGGTAGAGGTTTAATAGATATTGTAAACCTGCACAATAAACAGGTGTCGAACCTAAGATCTTACCTCCTGAAGTCAATATCACCTATACACATAGCTATAGTTCAAAACGATCGTAAATACACACCTCTTAATCTAAATGACAGTACACTACAACGCAATGAAATACAGACAGACAAACAGACTAAATTCAGTGACTGGGCTCGAAAGCCTCTACACGGTAGGCATTATAACGATTTGAACCAATCTCACGTCGACAAACGCGCGTCGAACGAATGGCTCAACCGTGGTCAACTCTTCCCGGAGACTGAAGGCTTCATGGCTGCAATCCAAGACCAAGTCATAGAAACGCGTAATTACAAAAAACACATCATGAAAATCCCGAATACCGTTGATACCTGCCGACGATGCAACGGCGGCTCAGAAACAATACAACACATAACCGGTTCCTGCAAAGCAATAGTACAAACTGATTACAAACACCGTCATGACCAAGTTGCCAACATCATCCATCAGAAACTTGCACTAAAACACAAACTAATCACACCGCCGTCTACACCTTACTATAAATATAATCCAGAAACGGTACTAGATAATCTCACCCATAAATTATACTTTGACCGTGCCATTTTAACCGACCGTACAGTTCACTACAACAGACCAGACATCACTCTCATTGACAAACTCAATAAAACAGCAATCATAATTGATATAGCAGTACCAAATACTCACAACTTGCAATCTACTATTTCGGAAAAACTAAATAAGTACATAGAGCTAAAAGACGAGATAACAAGAATGTGGAAACTTCAAAAGGTCACAATAGTTCCAATAGTAATTTCTACCACAGGAGTCATACCGAAATCATTAAACCAGTCATTAAAAACTTTAGAATTACCAGAACTAACTTATATCAATATGCAGAAAGCTGTTATCTTAAACACTTGTAGAATAGTCCGCAAGTTCTTACAGAATGATGCCCTAGTAGAATCTTAGACTTTATAGAGATGCCGTCCACTTGGCTTAGGCTCGTGGTGCGAAACAAGCTCTCCAGCAGAAATGCTTGAAAAAATAAAATATGAAACAAAATAATAATAATAATAAATCTCCAGACTGACACACCAACTGTGTGGCCCTAAACTAAGCAAAGCTTGTACTATAGGTACCACACAATGGACTAGGGGAGAACCTAGTTACACCCAGACACGAGCCAATATCGTAAAACCATTTTTACGAAATTGGCCCGACCGGGAATTGAACCCGGAACCTTCCGCTTAGCAGTCCGGTATATATACCGCTGCACCACAGAGGTCGTCAGATAAATAAATAATTGTGATTAATGACAGTCTGTTTTAGAATTATGGATTCGGGGCTTGCCTTAAACTACATAGGTGACGTCGGGTAAATAAAGTAAGTAATGTTAGGTCTGAATTTTTTAGTTCTAATAAAAACTTTAGCACAATTTCTTTTACCGTAACAAAAAATTTTTGCTACTAATAAAAGCATTTGTTTAACAGTAAGTAAGACTGAAAGACATAGTCGTTAGGACTTTTACGGCCAAACTCAATATTCTACGAACCTTTGACGCCTTCTTATTCGTGTAAGATTGTGTCAATCAACTACGGTTGATAGTTGATATGGAAATGACAGAAAAAAACGAAAAAAAAACGCAACAAGCAGTTTCCAATTATCAAGGTTTTAACTATAGAAGAATATTGAGATCGGCGGTTAGTAAGCTACGGTTCAAAATCCACGATGTTTAAAAGTTTTGTTAAAGAATCATATAAAAAGCAGACTTTCGTTTCAACCATTTATTAAAACATCCTTTATTTTCACTTCCTATCTATCCGTTCTCAATAAACTGTTAACTGTTGTTATTGAACGATTTACTTCGAGTTTCAATAATTCTACTAAGAAAAATAAGTAAAGTAAAACACGCTCTAGACTAGTGCTAGCTTAAAACAATTTTTATTTAATTACAATTTCGTCTTATATCTCTATCTAATTGAATTGTGACCTTCTAACGGCCTATCGCAATTATCTTGTGAGATTACCAAAAACTTAAATCCGTGTTTCTGCGCAATACTCTAACGGCCGATCTCAATATTCTGCTATAGTTAAAACCTCGGTAATTGGAAACTGCTAGTTTTGTTTAGTGACATGTTTCTGTCATTTCCATATCAACAGCTATCCTACTAATAGGTATTATAAACGTGAAAGTTTGTGAGTATGTATGGATGTTTGTTACTCTCACGTAAAAGCTACTGGATGGATTTTGATGAAACTTTATAGTAATATAGGTTATACATATACATCAGAATAATATATAGGGTACTTTTTACCGCGGGAAAACTTCTCATTCCCACGGGACTTCTACACTGACACCGACACTAGTCTATTAGTAGTAGTATCACGGGTAATGGTTACCATAGTTACAAAAAATAACAAGGCGTCAAAGGTTAGTAAAATAATGATTTTGGCCGTAAATAAGCTACAATACATAGTTAAAATGACAGTAACAGATAGATAAAAACTTTTCGTAACCTATCTCTTCAAGCTTATTTCTTCAAGTAGGTATCCACCCTTAAATTGATATTGGTATACACGGAGTACACTGATTTCAAAAAAATCTACAACATTTTTTATTTATAAATTATTAAATATTTTTATATGGTATGACTTGAAATTTCACTAATTTTGTTAGAAACTAATTTTATCAGTGGTAGCATTTATATTAAACTGTAAAAATCAAAATTTCTGCGAAGCAGCCCGATGTGTCTGCGAACCGGGGACGTATTATTGATATTTTTAAACGATTTTTTTGGTAAATAATATTTATTTGGAATAACATTGCATGCTAAAGAGATACGTGGGTGCCTACTATAGTTATTTTATGATAAAGTTACATAATAATGACTTTATTGGCGCGCAAGATTTTGTGTACTCCGTAAATACCATTGCCAAATAAGCAGTAAATTACACTTAACAAACTTCGGTATTCACGAAGTACATTGCCAAGCTCTATACATAAGTTTTTATTTATTTTGTGGTTGTATAACACCACATAAGGGGTGTTTTTATTTAAATGTTCGATTTATCTACAGTGCTTAATGTTAAGACGCTCGCACAAGATTTTAGCTTTGGTTCCGGCAGACAGGGGTAGTCGACTACCCTCAGTTGGGACATGCTGATCTCCCTATCCAGGACGCCATTCAAAAGCCGAAATTATATTGTTTTCTTAAATTTTTTATAAAATTAGCCCTGCGGTTTCATCCAAATGACTTTTCCCGTGGAAATGAGGCTTATTTCCGCGGGAAAAAGTATCCTAATTTCTTTTAGGGTGTCGACCTACCTTTATTCCTAATACATCAAAATCGGTACAGCCGTTTTAACTTAAAAGCGAAACACACATATAGACAGAAAGACATACACATTCTCACATTTATAAGTAATATTATTAAGGATAATTGAATTATTTTTAATAAATAATGATAAAAATAAATAAATGAATTTTGTCGTATTCATGGCAACGTACTCCTCCAAGTACATAGATAGTTTACTCAGTAACTGGCAACGTCATTCGTGAAGTACATTCATTTTCGCGAAAACTGAAAATGTAGGATTTTTTTTTGTATTTTTTTTATGCATTTTAGGTTATAACCAATCGAGAAAGTTCAAAAAGAAAGTTAAATTTGGACTTAACTCATCTTGCCAATTTAAGGGTTAATTAAGAACGAGGTTCATAAGGGGGTCGGTGACATTTCGGACCAAAAAAACTCGGACCCATTCGCGAATGTATGGAAAAAAATAATATTAAAATTGAAAATCCATACATTGGCGAAGGTGTCCGAGTTTTTTTGGTCCGAAATGTCACCGACCCTCATAAGGTACATGCATGGAGTTTACTTAGGTATACCTAACTTAAATGAAACGAAAAATAATTAAGAAGTAAATTTTCCAATGGTGTTATTTAAATATTAAATTGACTTAAAAATGCTTTTCACTGCGAAGTGATGAATGCGAGTAATTGTTAAATTTTGATTGAATTTCCTATTGAAGGTGAGTTGGTTATACTAATATTATAGAGAGGTAAGATTTGATTGCTTGTTTGTTTGAATGGAATGGTCTCCTACTGGGCCGTTTGAAAAAATCTTTCACCATTCGAATCCTATAATATCCCTGAAAAAAAAGGCGTAAAACTTTAAAAAAGAGCCCCATTACCAAGGGAAAAAACAATTTTGCTGCAAGTGATTCTGCAGAGTCGAAAGCTGATATCTACTGAAGTTGTAATTTTTAATTCATTAACATACCTACCTTAGCTTTTGTTTATTTTGCTTTATAAAAAAAAATCGCCATAAGATGGGATAGCGATGGCATCGGTAATATTGCCATCGCTTTTCTATTTGTCTTTCTATCGAGCGAAAAACTGGCAGTTTAAAATAATGTAGTAAATATAGCAGTTAAATAATCAGCGGCTAAATAAAACATTTTCCCATAGGAATGGGGAATTTTCCCGCGATTACAATACCCTGCTGCGTTTATCTGTTCAAATACAGTCTATTTATACATAAACTTATACGAGCTATCAAAATCACATGCATAGTTAAAACTTTCTCTGTCCCTACGTATGCTGAAAACTTTGTAACTACGATTATGATTTTGATGTGTTTTTTTTAATAGATAGAGTGATTCAAGAGGCAGGTTTATATGTATAATAAATAACGTAGTAGAGGGAAAGAGGTTTGACTTCGAATTTAACGCGCGCGAAGCCGCAGGCAAAAGCTAGTCTTGAAATAAAACACAGTTGAAATGACTTTAATGACAAGTACCTAATGATCACGTAAATCTAAGAAGTTGCTTTGTCAAAACTGGTTGGATAATTAGACCTACGAGTATAAGACTGTGGTTGTTTTCATCGCGTGATCTTTCAATACATAGTACCTACTCATGTCACCATTTTAACCTCATACATATTTACTTTAAATGTCAAAGTTAATTATTTTTAGTTAACTTTGACAGTTTTAATGCAGTGGGGTTAACAATGACAAATAGTGAATGAAATTAAGCGCCGTGTCAACTCGCAGCCAAAGTAATGTTTTAATTACTTTATAAATGGTTACTGACTATTTTACAAATAACCATCTACTTAACAGTTACAAAAATAAGCAGATGGTTACAATTTGTAATCGGCCAGTTTTATGTACTGTAGTTTAAATCTGAAACACAGCTAAATCTGTTGTTTTATTTTTATAACGTTTAAAATATCAGTAACTGTCATTAGTAACGGCAATCTCAATAGTCTAATAACCAGTGATGCCCAGTAAAATTTGTAACTATGGTAAACTAAATTTGCGTTTTTGCGTCTTACGGCCGGTTTCAATATTCATACTATAGATAAAATAGTAATCGGTTTCGGAAACAGACTGTGTGCTTTTGTGACACGTAATCTGTTATTTTCATAACAACAGCTATTTACCATAGTTTATTGAGACACAAAAACACAGATAAAGTTCACTAAAATTTAACTAGACGACAATGGTTCTGATTATTGAGATCTGTAGTTAATAAACTATCGAAAGAAAATGTTAATATGTAACTGACGGAAACAGATACATTCCACGTCAACGTTTTGCCACCGAAGTGGTAACTTAATTAAGATAAGAATATAGAAGTCCTGCCATAATAAGAATAGCTTTTCCAGATAATTGAGACGACAAACGTTGCTTTAGCATATTTTTGTCGCAAATTAAACAAGACCGTGCATATCCTTCTAATATTATAAACGTGAAAGTTTGTGAGTATATAGAGATGGATGTATGGAGGTTTGTTACTCTTTCACGTTCAAAATACTGGACGGATTTAGATAAAACTTTACAGAAATATAGGTTATACATCAGATTCTGATGATCAGAATAACACGTAGGGTACTTTTTACCGCGGGAAACCGACATAATTAGCGTTATAACAACTTACTGATGATAAAAGAACTAGCAGTAGTTAGTGACACTACTTAAAACGTAAAGCCAGCATTATACGAGGTTACTGTTTTGTGTTTGATAACTGACAAAGTTAAAATCTATTGAAGTCGGAAGTTTTAGAAATTTAATTTTGTACCTCTGGTTATTTTATGCACTTTTAGGTTGTCATTATCAAAAAATAATAAGAAGATGTCGTTAAGTATCATAGTTTTTTACTATACTCTATGTAGACGTCAAGCATCTCAGTCTACTCGTGACCACGGCATTTTTAAAAAATGACGAATCGTCGGAAATTTAAAAATATTATAAGAAAAGCGTATTAATCCGTTAAAATGCGTTTAATATCAAGTAATAATTGAACGCGTAAATCCAAGATGTTACTTATAATAGTTAACTTTCGGAGGGTCAAATAGATAGCTATGAAATAAAATAAGGGTTAGTAATAGTTAAGTTTGTGAGTATGGATGTATAGATGTTTGTTACTCTTTCACGTTAACACTCCTGGATGGATTTTGATGAAACTTTAGAGTAATAGTAATACTTTAGATTATACATCAGAATAACATATGGGGTACTTTTTACCGCGGGAAAATTTCTTATTCCCACTGGAAATCGACTTCCACGCGAACGCCGGAGACTTTTGGAGACTTCTAGATCAAGGCCATTAGTAATTTAGTGATTATGTAGTATTTGTAATTAGGACAGCGGTTATATTACTGAAACCTAAACAATATAACCAGTTTAAGTCCATAACATAACACATTTTGGTGCTCGTTAGATTATTTTTAGTTTTCGGATCCTACTTGAAACTTTTAATTGAATCTATGAAGCTTTTTACTGAAAATAAAACTTTTGATCGTATGATACTTTTCATCTATTAATTCCTTTGTTCCAACATTTTCGTCATATTTTTCAATTGTTCGAAATGAGTAATTAGATATTGCGTTGCAATCATAAAACTGTTATCCCTAATTACTTAGTACCTAATTAGTAAGCTTTATAAATAAATTAGTATAATTACATACTAATTTATGTACCTACTTCGTTATATACCTATTTATACGAAGTGCCGCGCCTCTTAAACTTTTGTATGAGGACAAAGACCCCACTGAAGAGAGAGGGGTGAGGGGAGCCGGGAAGTTTGGCAACAGCGCACATCCACTATTGATCACAAGACACAACAACTCCGTAAAGCGCTGCAAGCGAACTCCACTAAGCATATGATTAGACTACACATTTTTTTACAGCGCTGGTTTGATAACGTTGGAAATGCAGAGTTCGACAACACGGTTTGAAGTTTGAAGCGAGATCAGCGCTGTAATGTACTGAGTTTGTTAGACGAGCAAGTTTGAGTGAGCGCTTGATTGTTTGAGTGTAGGGATGGTTTTGAATAGAAAATGGGGTGGGGTAGCTTTAGGTAGGAATGTATTAATTTATTTGTAGGTGGTGAATAGCCTACGATGTTTGAAAAGGGAGGTAATTGTACGGTTTTATTGGCCGATGACTCATGGATTTAAAATGTTCGTAATTAATGTGAGCTTTAAGCTTCGCATGCGTTAACTTCAGATTTACGATTTTAAATACATGTGGCGCCCTCTATTTAGATTAAAATCTTGTTTTTCAATAATTTAAAATAATTAGTCAATCAAACTTCATTTTAATTAGCGAATAGGTTATGCTCATAACATACTTATGTTTTCGCAAAAATGTCACGCCGTTCTTGCGTGACAAACATCTAAATATTCAAACTTTCGCATTAAATTTGTAATATTAGTAGGTTTAGCATAATAATCTATTTTATAGGGCCAACAATACTAAAAAAAATTAGCAAATTCGATGAAGTCATTCTTAAATCATGTACCTACATAAAAGAAAAACAGTATTTCAAAAAGGAAGATTATTAGTCGTAAATGCAATGCCACGTAATATAGCGCTGACAAAGCATTATCCTACTAATATTATAAACGTGAAAGTTTGTGAGTACCTATGAGAGAATGTGAGGATGTAGGAATGTAAGGATGTTTGTTACTCTTTCACGTAAAAACTACTGGACGCATTTGGATGAAACTTTACAGTAATGTAGGTTATACATCAGAAAAACACATGGGGTACTTTTTACCGCGGGAAAACTTCTCATTCCCACGGGAAACCGACTTCCACGCGAACGGAGTCACGGTCGGCCACTAGTATTATATATTTTCTCTCATTAACTGTGTTATTTTATACCTATTACTATTAATGTTTAATTTTGTACGCTTCTTTTAACCGTATCAAAAATATTGTTCGGACATCTATTCGATGTTACTTACTTTCTTTTCCTGCTTCAAATAAACTGTTGGACATTGTTGCAACGCATTATATGAGGGTTGATTGCATTGTGACGATATCTACGAGATTCGTTATGTATCCATCATTTGAATCCGCTGACTCGTACCATATCAGCATAAAAGATGAAATACGGCCGAAACCAATATTCTACTTTAGTTAAAACCTTGGTAATTGGAAACTGCTAGTTTTGTTTTGTGACGTGTTTCTGTCATTACCATATCAACAGCTATCTACCATAGTTTATTGCGACGCAAAAACATGGATAATAGTTACCATAGTTACACAAATAACAAGGCGTCAAAGGTTAGTAGAATATTGGTTTCGTTCGGCCGATAGTCCCTCTCCTATACCAGAAAAAGGCCTGTGCCCTACTGAAGAAGATATAATATTGTTATATTATTATACATATTTATATATTTGAAGATATAAGAACACAATTAAGTGTATTATAAACTTAATTGATTATATTTAACATGGTTAAAACCTTAGCATTACAGAAACCCTACATAACTCGGACGGTATAACAAACTCTTGATATAAAAGAAGAAGCAAGTGGCGCTGAAATCGTAAAAATTATTTCTTTTCGAATTTTCGATATTGTATATTTAAAAAAAAATACGATCAAACGCGTTCTAATCTGTTAAAGTTTCATTGTTTCTATAGCATTTACTCTATATTTTCACCACGGCAGTTTCAATCAGTAGGTACTAATCTCACAGACTCTACATAGCTAAGTTTTACTTTTATTTGTCTAATATTTTCTATAATCCTATTAATAATTTATGTTTAAGATAGTTTTTAGATATCAGCAATAAAATAGGTATACCATACCATATACCATAAGGTATTGTTTCAGATGCATAGGTTTAGGTTTAGGTTAGCATTCTGGATGCATTCTTTAGGTATAGCTATCGCTAAACTTATGTACAAATCATTAATGATTAATTAAATCGGTTACTACAGTAACATTTATCTGGGTTTCTGTGTCTCAATAAATGACGGTTATCTACCGTGTTATCTGCTTTTGATTTGAAAATGAAGGTAATTCATACGTCACAAAGCAAAACGAGCAGTTTCCGAAACCGAGGTTTTAACTATTTAACAAATATTGAGACCGGAAATTAAAATAGTTTTATAACCAGATCATGGTGAAAATCGCATCAAAATCTGTTGCGTTGTTAACACGGGGCCTTAAACCAGTTCAAAAGATGCCGCCACTGTAAAGGAGATTTATTATTATTATTTATTTATTATTTATTCATTGTTAAAAGAGACTAGTTTCCATTAGGTATATTTAAGATGCAGTCAAAATTTAAGCATAATTAAAATCCCTACTCAGAAATTTGGAATAAACTGTGCTTCATTTATAGAATTAGCCTTTGTTCTAAAACAAATAATGTTTGAAGTTAGTTGGAATATAACGAATGTCTCAAAATACTTTTACAGGCCTGACTTTCAAAACCTCGAATAGATCGAAGGCTATTAAAGAATCGCGTTATATTTGTTTTTACGAGACACCTCCTATAAGTTTATAATAATGAAGCCATCATTTTGTCAGTTTGTATGGCATGCTTTTCTCCTCACGCCAACACGTAGGTGGAAATAAGTAGATATTGTGGTGACGGGCTTTACTCCGATAATAAATTCTTAGTTTTACATAAAATTAGTTTAATGTCATATTTAAAATTGTCGACCTCTGTAGGTCGAGCCGGTAAAGTACATAGACTGTTCTATTTACCTATGTATAAGAGTAAATAGGTTCTTCTCTAGCTGGTCTATCGTGTGCTGACTATACAATTTAGCGTTAAGGCTACTCAGTTGGTGACAATAAAAGTTTTAATGAAAGAAGAAAAAAAAAGTAGAAACTCAACAGATGTACCTAACACTATTATAATAAACAAACAAAGCAAATGGTTTTATATATCAAATCATGAATAATAAATGACATTAAAATGACTCAGGTCTAAAATCCGCATTGATAACAAAATTCCCAGCGTGAACCAGAACCAGTGGGGAAACGCTAATGATTCATAGAATTATATTTAGTGATTACGTTTACAGATAAATTGTTTGGGTCCATCCTACAAGGTTTTTATCGTTGTGCTACACATCCTTAATTCTGTGAGTCATTACATTAGATATGTTTAGCCCTGATATACCTACATACATATCCAAAAAGAAACGATTAAACTGTAAACATGTTGAAGTAACGAAGCTTCAACGTGTTCATCAAAAACTTTTTTAAGTCTGTTCTCTTTATTTTATAGCTTCGAATTAAACACTTTAGTTGTCATTGTATAATTATAACAGTAAGGTCCCACGGTGCGTGATTTGATGCTCAAAAGACTTACCTAATGTTTTGTTTGAAGGCTAAGAGACTTTATTTAAAGCAACGATTAATGCGCTACGGTGCGTAGTTTTGCCCATAGTTAGAAAAAAGCAGCATTTTTTTTTCAAAATTTACTAACTATTTTTATTATGGGTACAATCCAATATTCTTAATTCACCTTCGGTGTTGTTAAGCATCATTACATGTTACTGAAATAGTTTACAATTTGTGAAATCTACATATTAACATTGAGACCAATCTCTAAAGAATTACTTAGTACTTTTGTCCGTAAAGTCAATTTTTGTCTAGAAGCGTCTTCACCAGGCTACAACGACAAACCCTAGAAGTACCTTAGTTAGAGGATTCAAAGCTCTTGCGTAATTCCTAGCTCATAAAATCGTCGCCATCTTATGATGGAGTGGATGGACTGCTAGGAGGCCGACTCTTTAAAAGAACCATCAGATTTCAATTGCTAGAAAGAGCCAGGAAGTTGTCGTGGTAAAGAATTACTTTAAAAATCTTAAGATAAGTTTAATGGCAAAACGTTTTTTTTAAATTGCAGTTTCATTAGATATACGTACAGCCGTGCGATTCTGTAACTGAACTCGTTCGAATGTCTATGTGAAAATACCGTCAAATTATTGTGCAATTGGCCATACAAAAAACGGAATTTTGACGTTTTTTATTGCGGTTTATGTGGACAGTTACAGAATCACTCCGCTGATCGTTCCTTAAGTCTGTAAACTGTTTTTACCTACTCCACCGTTTATAACCTTTTTCCCGTTAATGAGAATATTAAATATAGGCCCTTGATGCAATTTTAGTAATTATAGTAAACAGCATAGGTAAATGAAGCGGATCCAGCACATTCCCGAATCGTTTAGTACCTACTCTCATTAAGTGTAAGAGCTATGTTAAACGACTGACGTGTCCTTTTATGAAGAATTTTTATAAATTGAAAGGATTGACCTGGCTTGACGCGTACCTACCTACAGCGGGCTTTCCTTTAGAAATCAAACCGCGCCGGATCATAAAATGCATCACTGGAAATACTTTGATATTGATAGAAAAACTGATTTCTGATAATAACTACATGACCACCTCTTAATAAAAGTTATAATTTATTATGATATTCATTTGGGATGGCAGAAGAAAACCTGCGCGCATAAGCTTGTATGATAGGTTCTAAAGAAATATATATGACGGCTTTAAATGTTTTAAGTCCTTTTTTTACAGGAATAGAGTGTTTGGCTTATTTGACAAACGTATTAGTCATTTATTTCTTCTTATAGAAACTTTATATCTTTCATCGAAACCTTAAATAGATATCCGTTATTATCCACATTTATGGATTATTAAGTAGATATCTAACTAAACGTATCCTGCATATGGTAATGCCACTTACAATCTTCTTATAACAATTTCATTTAATAACACCCATAAAAACACGAAAAGGCCGGATGGCATTATTTAATCTCAATATACCAATATCCAAAAGCGTATATTTTATTCATGTTATTACCATAAAATTGTTAAAACTGGCAAAGGTTTCGTGATGGCTTATCTCAATGCAATTCTGTTGTGAAATATCCTTGCCACCAGGACAGCAGGTACCTGCAGCGATGCGATATAAATTATAGGCTCTATGGAGAGCCGCGAAGGCTATAAACACGTAAAATGCATGACCAATCAAAATACCAATGCCTGCTGCACACATTAACACCGAATACACACGCTCGTGTAGCCACAGGGTTGTTTGTGTGTGGTAGTGTGAAATGCATTAGGGCGGGTGTATGTGTGTGTACACGCACACATGCAAGGTGTTCGTCGAGATGGAACATGCGTTTGAGGGATAACGGAGGGCTTAGTTTTATTAGTGTTGGAATAATATGGAGTGGCTTCCAATGTTTATATTTAGATTATGTCTCAAGGGAACGCGTATATTAAACACTTGACTACTGGAAGCAGAAGTGATGAAGATTAGAAAGCGACTTACTGAGTGATGGCTTTATTAAAACATCTGTTTTGTAAATGACTGTTTCCTTGATGACAGATAAGTATAATAAAACTGCTATAACTACAATTATAGACAGAGGCACAGATAAATACGCTCGTTTTGACATTCCATTCTATAATAAGACGTTATGTGTCAGGGATTAACAAAAACTACGGAACATGTTTTGCATCAAAATGATTGCAATGTTAAGGGCGTTATACTTAAATGAATGTTATTTCAAGTTCTAGAATTTTCAGAAATAAATCACGACGGGGTGAGTTTTCTTTAATATATTTACTTAAACGTAAGAAGCAACGCATTTGACTGCTACCAGTTTAATAAGTCTTACAATAAACATTTTAATGTTTATTCTAACGCATGCTAACAATATAATTGTTATCATCCTACAATATCTAAGGTAACCACAAGTTGTTATCCACACTATGCCGCCCAGGCGTCTCACCGAGCGAGCCCCCGCCCACATAAAAAATGACATCTAAATAAATCCATTAACTCCGCCGATGCGACGCTCTTCCTGTAAGCCCCTTTATTTGATTCCGTGCGCTTGTCTGCAAGCGCCTTTATTTGTGTTTTGACAGTGACATTAGTGGCTCTTGAGAAATGATTTGTGGATAAGACACCAGGTTTAATTGCGTGGATATGTCGGTTATGTATGGAGACGGGTCGGCATCTGTATCCGTTTGTTGGTAGATGAGTTCATTTGGTTTTATTGATATTTGTTTTTGTTGTTTTGGTAGAATCGGGGTTTGGATTCTCCCACGTTTTTAATATAGTTTTTAAGACTAAACCCCATAGATCTACGGTAAAATAAAGTTATTTAAATAATTTAAATAATTTAATTTAAAATGATGCAAAGTCTTTATTAGCGGACTTATCGCAGTTTAAATGTTGTTTTAAATTACCTACAACGCATAAAAAGGACGGAAAAGTAAAACATCATTAAAAAGATGTAATCTTAAAACGCCTGCCAATCTTAAAAATGTCATAAAAATACAGAATCGGAAACATAAAAAGATCAAAGTTACGAAGGGCTTTAATTTGTTTCTCACATTACATGGTGGTTCTGGGTGGTATTTTCGTCAAGATAAGATAGTTTGGTAACATTTTACGAGTTCAACACCAACTTAGGATCAATCACTTACATTCTAATAGAATTAAACCAGTTTTAGACGATTTTTGTTGAAGGTGCTAATGCAGAGTCGAGTGGATGTGAATTAATCTTTGTTTATGAATGAGATTCACACCTAGGGTGACCAATGTACTTAATGAATGTTGCAAGTTCAAGTAGGTTCATGGTTAGGTTAAAAACTACTGTATTATACTGATTCCATCTCCTTGTTAGGTTAAAATTAAAACAGTCTAACGCAGTTTAAACTCTTTATCAGACATTGTCACTAATAAAATAAAAAAAACTGACTTTACCTATATTCTTCGGCTTACAGCTTGTGCATTCAAGAATTTTAACTTATGATCCCCTACTTCCGAACTTATAAGTGAAAACTTCGTACACCATATCAATTTCACATAACATAGCTTTCGTATTCCCTTTGTTGTGCAAACGGTATTCAAATTTCCATGACAGTACGTGCAATTACGTGGTAAGCTTTACTATAAGACACCGTTAGTAGGCACTTACTCTGAGACGGTCATTGCCCCGGCCGCCATATTGGCGCTGCGAAATATCGGGATTAATGTGACAGATGACAGATCCAAATTTGAAATCGGACGTAAGTGCTATATTGGGCGATGGTGAATGATTTGAGAGCAATGATGCATTTGAACGGGGTCGTGCCGAATTGAAAGATGTTTCTGATTTTATGTAGAAGTGAAGGAACTGATAAACAGAGTATTTTGGAGAGGTTTACTTAAAAAGTGGCCTTTTTCTGGTGGCCTGTTAAGTGGTTTTGTAACTACCTACTTTAATTTTGGATTCTGCGGATTTTGTTGTTGGAATTGATGGTAATAGGTACCTACTTGTGAAGATGAAGATTGCAAGGCAAACTAAGTGCAGGTATCCTTTAAATGCAAGTTTTTTCTAGGATTTAATCCATCTGATGCTAAATATTGTTAAAATATAATCTGTAAGAACGTAAATTTTTCAGTAAAAACATAAATATGTACCATTAGTCTATGTGAAACGCTTTTTAACCGACTTCGAAAAAAGGGAGGAGGTTCTCAATTTGGCCGGTTTTTGTATTCTTTTGTTCTGGTTATCAGTCGCCGTTATTTTGATGACTAATGATGAATGAATTCATGACGAAATAGCTGGAAGACCTTAGAACATCCCAGAAGATAAATTTCAAAGGGAAGGATCTTAGCATGAGAACTGAAAGATTTTCCGCCGACTTATAAAGCCTACAAATTATTAAAAGCCCAAGTCGAAATATTATAAAATTATTTCAAGATTATACTCTAATGGACTAGGTATACGAAAGTAATGATGAACAGCGTTTGGAAAAATGCCATGAAGCAGTTGGCAGGCCACATAACTCGAAGAACTGACGGTCCATAGACAGGAAAGTTCTAGATTGTAGACCTCGGACCAGCAGAGGACTTCCTCCTGCGACCTGGACCGACGACCAGAAGCCTTACCAAATTCGGTTGTTTGTAAACTAACAAATTGCAAGGACTCGTAATGGTTTTGGAAAGCATAAAAAGGGGAGGCACTTAATGCAGGCAACGAATACCTACAGGCTGCTCTGGAAATCTACAGCTTTTATTCTTGGGAAATTTGCGGCTGGAACGGAAACTTACAAGCACATAATTTTGACTCAAAGTAATAGGAAGCAACCTAATAGTAATAGGTAGCCTGTAGTAACTTTCAGGCAAATTTTAATGCTGTTTATTTGAAAGTTTGGTTGATAAATACTTGAAGGTTCCTACCTAAGTGTTTTAAGTTTAAGGCTTTGTTGAATATCCGTTTTACAAAAACCGTATGTCAGTTAAGACATATTGCTAGTTTACTTCTCATTAGTAAGAACAAACGTAATGATTTTGGGATTTAATCAATTTATCAATCCTATCCTTTGCTACCATGAAATCAAACCGTCTACTTCACTCACCATACATTCCCAACACAACCCAAGACACATCTCTAAAAAGAAAAAAAAATCCAAATTCCCCCTCTCCTATTTCTACATCTAGGTACAGTCACACAACCGACCCGTGTACCACCGCCCCCCCCCGCGCCGCGGTCATCGCTCCACGTCACGCGACGTCGCCGCGCGCTCTAATTCCCGCACCTACTGCGCAGGGCTGTCTACCTGGAAATATGCATTAGATTCTGATTTAAAAAAATTGGCTGATATTTTTTCAAGTATTAAGGTTCAAACAAAGCTACAGGCTACTTTACTTATAGTGATTATTACAGAGCAACATTGAGGGTGGGTAGTTTTGAATTAAACAAAAAATAATACTTACTCTTTACCATTCTATAATTAGACATAAAACTGCACTTACCTCTTCATAAATATTTTGTACTAGTGGCCGCCCGCGACTCCGTTCGCGTGGAATTCGGTTTCCCGGGAGAATGAGATGTTTTCCTGCGTTAAAAAGTACCCTATGTGCTATTCTGATGTATAAACTATATTACTGCAAAGTTTCATCCAAATCCGTCGAGTAGTTTTTACATGAAAGAGTAACAAACATCAATTCATACATACTCACAAATTTTCACTGCGTCATTATATTTGAAAAAAAAGTATACTTAGTATGACATGAGCTTATAAAACTTCAAAAAGGATGAATTATGAGTCGTAACTGCAATGCCATGTAATATAGCGCTGACAAAGCATTATATTATACTAGTGGCCGCTCGCGACTCCGTTCGCGTGGAAGGTGGTTTCCCGTGGGAATGAGAAGTTTCCCGCGGTAAAAATTACCCTATATGTTATTCAGATGTATAACCTATATTACTGTAAAGTTTCATCCAAAACCGTCCCGTAGTTTTTACGTGTAACAACATCAAACCTTCACACACATTTTCACAAACTTTCACGTTTATAATATTAGTAGGATTAATATTCAATAAAACAAAAAAATCGTACTCTTAAATAGCTTAAAAGTAACAAAATCTTATTTAATATTAGTTGTTTGTTAATCTGCATAAAACTGCGCTCATCTCTTCATCAATATTTTGTGTTAATACATATAAACAAATGATTAATCTCTAATCATTTGTCGACAACCCTACTACAATCACACACTAGTGCCACTACTCTTACTAGGCCTTCACAATCCTTAGTCTCTACTCTATTTCTCTTGTAACAAAGTTCAAAATCTCCTGTCAATGGCTACTATTCGTTCGGTTAGAACTGGATTTGTCACTTCGAGTGGCTATTCGTTGCGGTTTCATTTCGTTTTTACTGTACTACCGTGTGGGAAGTAAAAAGTAATGTTTTTTTACTGTACTGTACCTATTTAGTAATACGGTGGGTTTTTAGAACGCCTGGTAAATAGCTTTTTGTTCATAAGAAACCGAGCCATGTAATTAATTAGGGGCTGTAGAATAAAAACATGATGAAATATAAGTAGATCGGTTTAACATATACTATACATACTTATATAAAGTAAGTTTAACTTTAAAATTACGCTATTATAATAAAAAAGCTATTCGCCCGCATTACGCATGCGTTAACTTGAGATCTCTGATTTTTACCGCACGTGGCGCCCTCTGTTTTGATAAAAAATGTGAAAGTTTGTGAGTATGTCAGTATGTATGTATGGATGTTTGTTACTCTTTCACGGAAAAACTACTGAATGGATTTTGATGAAACTTTACAGTAATATAGGTTATACATCAGAATAACATATAGGGTACTTTTTACCGCGGGAAAACTTCTCATTCCCACGGGAAACCGACTTCCACGCGAACGGTGTCGCGGGCGGCCACTAGGATCATCTAAGTCAACATTTCATAAAAGCTAGAAATTAATCAAAACCCCGAAATTCGAATAAGTACCTAAGCATTTACGGCTATGTTTATAATCTACTAACAATTATAGTCTTGTTTGTTTTTGTGACTTAATAAACTATGGTAGATAGCTGATGATACATATATGAAAATGACAGAAACACGTGACAAAAGCAAAACTACTAGATTCCAGTCACCGATTTTTAAACTTAGATAGTAGGAAGGAATATTTATTGGCTTAATACGAGCTTTTAAATTACTTTAGTAAAGAACTGCGTTAAATTAAAGCGTTATGATTTATAACAAGGTTTAACTAGTTCAAAATTGCATCTTCTAGCAGTAGTGGGGTTTCGCGCACCGTAGGACCGCCTCTTAACACGTTAATTAAAATTAACACGCTAATTCAATTTATTCTCGACGAAGACACCGAGACTAAGCTTTTGAATTTTTAATTACGAAGAGTTACCTAAGTATATACCGTAAGAAACATTTTTGTTGAACTCTGACGGAACATCCGATATTTTTTGTTCGTTACAAAATGTACCGGATTAACACAAGTGCACTAAATGAGGCTCTACATGCCTGCGTGTGAGTTTCCGCTGCTGTTTTATTTCGCTAAGTATCGGATCACACGACGTTTACAGTTTCCAAGAAGTTTTCTTCATATCAACATTTTTTCTTACCATTTTAGGAACTAAGAGTTTCTCGTTTAAATTTGACTTGTCTTTGAGCTTTAATCAGACCCTTTTAGGAAATCTGTTCCCTCCCACAAGAAAAGTCAAGATGATTTTTAAACTAGTTTATAAGTGTTTGTAGTTATTACGTATAATTTCGGCTATATTAAAGACGGAACTCCCACCGTACTATAACAACTATCAGTTTGAAAATAAGTTTTATATATTTAAATTCAAATTACAGGTTGGCCAAAGCGATGACACTTAACAAGCGTAATTAAACTAATTAATTACTTAATCCCCGACGCAAATAAAGGGGTGTTATGAGCTTAACTCGCATGCATGTCTAGTTGTAAGTATGAGGTGTTTGTGTTGGCTAATACATTGTATTTAGTTTCTAAAGCGATAAGCTGATTGCAATTAATTTTACTTCCAAATACTAACATGCTTTCCTAAATTTGAGAAATGAGGTTTTCTTCAAAGCCTCTCGTTTTTTTAATAGCAGCCGCAGCATTATTTGCTTTTAAAATCCATTAAATGTTGGTGCCTCGGGAGGAGATAATAGCCATGAACGTGTAATCTTACGAATATTATGCCTATACGGGGTGTAAAAGAACTGCTTCCGAAAACAAAAACTGGGCATTGCTGGTTAAAGGTACTGGTTACGTTTTGAGTAAAAGAAATATTTTTATGATTAAAGAAAAACATTTTTTTACGTAATTTTCCAAAATTGCATTAATACTACCAGATTTTGCAATGATTTCAAATTAAATAGGGTTTTAATTTAATTTGCAATGTAAATAATCGCACCTGAACCGACAGTTGATTTTTGTGTGAATTGTGTGAGCGAAGATAACTTTTTTAAATGGAGCTTTCTGGGTACGCTGTTAGTGAATTTAGTTACTATTGAGACTCAAGAACACGTGGTCTCAGGCTTCGGAAGTGGTCTTTTTACACCCGTTATATAAAAGGTTTTTTTGTTAGTTACTCAAACATACAAAATGACCAAACGGATCGGAAGGTATAACGGATGATGTACGGATGAAATATAATCTAGAATAACGTAGCAGGTGCTTCTTACGACGGGAAAATTTCTCAAGCCCACAAAGGGCGGACAGCGGGTATGAATTATTGAAAGAATAACTGTAGGCACTAAAATCCTAGGAAACAATTCACTGTTTTATTTTTTATATATAAGGAGCAAACGAGCATGCGGGTCATCTGATGGTAAGTGATCACCGCCGCCCATGACTATCCGCAACACTGTGGGTGTTGGGGGTGTGTTGCTAACCTTTGAGAAAATTAGGCACCGGATACCGCACTCACCGAACGAAACGCAGGAACATCGTCCCTACTTCACGTCGGTTTTCTGTGCGACGGTGGTATTTCACCGGTCGAATCAGCCCAGTAATCGCTGCAGACAGAGCCTTACAGCTAGACTATCACTCCTGTGGCGCGCAAGATGTCGCAGGATACCTTGACCGAATGCTCAGACTTGATGGGGCAGCGCCGTTGGTAGGTGCAGCGGAGTTGGTAGGCCCGGACCTGTCGACGCCGGACGTGGTCTATAGCCTTCTTCGATGAGGATGTGATGTCTCAAAAGGTGTTGGAGTCTGAAAGGGAGGAAGATCCTCACAGGCCCTTCGATCAACAACGGGGGCAAGGGTGGATCCAGGGGGGGGATAATGGGGTGGGTCCAAGACCTAGAGGACCACTAATTTAAATTGTTAAACATACCTAACATTAGATAAAACTTATTGTATCTCAACCACGACTAGGCACGTGACCTCCCCTTGGCCACTAGGCTGGATCCGCCCTTGAACGGGGGCAGTAAGGCTGATGTCGGTCCCTTTCCTCCATTAATAAGGCGAAGCCGGACTCTTAACTTAACTTATTACTCAGGAGCAGTACCTCATTCAGGTGCCTCACACATACTCTACACTTTCTCGGTGGATGGCATGGTGTGTTAACAAAAAAAGTAAAGTTGCGGGAAGACTAATCACTCTAATGGGAATCGAAACCTGAACCTAATGTACGGTGAACTGTTTCTAGCCAAGCCACCGAGCTATTAGCGCTCTAAAAATTACCCGTCATGCATGTCTATCGATTTTACGGATGTCTTGTAAAAGCTTTTTTGTAGTTATAGCCTTGAAAAGAAGGTGATCCCTACTTGTTTTCGAAAGTTGATTGTTCGATTTTCATTATACCTAAAACGGTGCATCGATATTTCAGTTGTGCGATGTTTCATACAATCGATGCTTTATTGGTTATTTTCCATTATAGACGTTTAAAAAGTGCATAAATCGTGATTAGAAATGGACTTTAAAAAAGGAAGAAGCTCCATTGAATTTTTACTTGCCCATAATCTGTTAAAGGATTGATATACCTTCTTGGAATGTTTATAATAATTTGTTGCACACATTTTTATAACTTTTGTTTATACTTAATTACGTTTGTTTGCTTCTTTTCAGTCTAAACCTTATTTGATTAGTGATGTAGCTAGATTTCCGGCCGGCGGTTTCACTTGCAGTGCAATGTCTGTTCTCGTAGGAATGAGGTATTTTTTGTTTGTGATTTTCCAGGTTAAAGTCTAACTATACAGGGTGTTTGGAGGTTGAGTAGCCAAATGAAAATGGTGGATAGGTGAGGTTATTAGCTATTTACTTCCACTTATTAAATTTCATTTTGGTTCAAGTTTTAGAATTTATTCGATTTTTAAGATTTTCTTAAGAAAATCCCCGATTTTGTCATTAAAAGTCCAATATAATTTTTATTTACTGTCGGAACCAAACGAAAATAGTTTTAATTTAAAGCCCAATACTGTTTTATTCAGATGAAATCATAAATTAATACAAATCATCTCAAATAAAGTTACAGTGGGTTCATAAACTTCGCGGAACCAGTGGGAAAAAAATGTTCAGTCAACTTTGCTATGAAAAAAAATAAAAAAATATGAGAGTATCAAGATTTCATTTGCTTTTAAAAACTTCTACATTTAATACACATTATAATGATATGCCACATGTAACATAAATAATTAGAAATCTCAACAGAAATAGTAAGTTAGTCCTCAAAGACGCCTGGTAAGAAAGGTACAAACCCGTTAAACTACGTATGTAGTTAAAAACTTCGGTCTCATTCTAACAAAGCTATGCCTATTGGGTTATCTATTTTGTCACTAGGCAACACTTATCTTGTTTGCGACCTCATGTATAAAAAAATGTTTTTATTTTCTGACTGAAGATTGTTGTTGGCCCATATGAAAACTTTATAGCTTCACCGAACTATGCGACCACTAAGGCCACCTAGTTGGATTCAGACCTCAGTTCAGAGCGTCTCGATCATTTCCACTACACTGTTTCTCTTAGGGGCCTCTCTCTGAGAAGACCCAGCAAGAAACTCAACGGGGGTCGGATCTGATAGTCGAGGAAACCGGATGTTGAATGCCGCACCTGCTGGTTGGAGCGGTGTATTTATAGGGAAGATTTAAAGCTATTACAACTATCGTGTCCACCGGGCCGGCGCGGCAGCAGGCGCGGGCTGGAGGAAGCAGATTGTTTCTTACGGTAATCTTTTGACGTTTGACGTTCGTTTGACGATTGTGATTGGTCGCCTCTTGCGAGGGTCGCAAAGAGCGGATGGTTGGGGTGGTGAGGGGCGGAGTAAAATAAACTCCTAGATTCAGTCTCCGTGAACCGGTTCTACATGACTTGCAGCTGGTGAAATGATATTTGCTTGCATGCGAAAAGACCACGCTAACGTTGGCTATGACTAGACAGACGAAAGTCAGATAGATAAAAGCTTATTTTCAAGTGACATCTTTCACCAGCAAATTAAAAAAAAACAAAAAAAACTTGTAAAATGAGATTTTCTTGCATGCGCAAAGGCCACGCTACCGTTGGTCATGACTTTTTTCAAGCAACATTTTACTCCGACTGTAGAAAAGTGTAGGTCACCGAGAATCTGCGCTGAGCGGAGTTAAACATGTGAAATAGTAGAATCCTCTTCTATTCGAGGCAAGAAAAGTGAAGAGGGAGTCGAATGAGATAACACAATAGGCATAGTTTTGTAAGAATGAGACAAAAGTTTTTAACTACATACGTAGTTTAACGGGTTTGTACCTTCCTTACCAGGCGTCTTTGAGGATTAACTTACTATTTCTGTTGAGATTTCTAATAATTTATGTAACATGTGGCATATCATTATAATGTGTATTAAATGGAGAAGTTTTTAAAAGCAAATGAAATCTTGATACTCTCATATTTTTTTATTTTTTTTCATAGCAAAGTTGACTGAACATTTTTTTCCCACTGGTTCCGCGAAGTTTATGAACCCACTGTAACTTTATTTGAGATGATTTGTATTAATTTATGATTTCATCTGAATAAAACAGTATTAGGCTTTAAATTAAAATTATTTTCGTTTGGTTCCGACAGTAAATAAAAATTATATTGGACTTTTAATGACAAAATCGGGGATTTTCTTAAGAAAATCTTAAAAATCGAATAAATTCTAAAACTTGAACCAAAATGCAATTTAATAAGTGGAAGTAAATAGCTAATAGCCTCACCTATCCACCATTTTCATTTGGCTACTCAACCTCCAAACACCCTGTATAACAAGTTTCATCTACATCCGTATAGAAGATTTTTGCGTAGAAGAGTAACAAACACACATATATAAATTCTCACAAAATTTTAACATTTATATCTATACTAATATTATAAAGCTGAAGAGTTTGTTTGTTTGTTTGTTTGAACGCTCTAATCTCAGGAACTACTGGTTCGAATTTAAAAATTCTTTTTGTGTTGGATAGACCATTTATCAAGGCAGGCTTTAGGCTATTACATCACGCTGTAACTATAAGGAGCGAAGAAATAATGGAAAGTGGGGAAAAAACGGGGAAAATTATTCATCCTTGAGGGCATCCATTGCGTGCGCTGCGAAAACGGTTCTAGAAACCAAAAATATTGAATGAAAGAATTAAGGGAACTTTTTACCGCGGGAAAACTTCGCATTCCCACGAGAAACCGACTTCTACGCGAACGGAGTCGCGAGCGGCCACTAGTTACACATATAAGTAATATTCAGTGTAGTAAAAAGAAATTCAATTTCAATGCCTTAAACTGAATTTATAGAAAAAATTACCTGAGTAAACAAGGCTTGCACATTCCTTACTTACTTACGTACTTACAATAGCAAAATACTATAATTTCTACAATGTTAAGGTCATTTACTATGAAAATACAAAATGCAACAATGTTGTAACAACATTGGCATTTTGTACGCAACAAAAGAAATTGTTTACAAAATGTCATTCTAAATTGGTCATTTCATTTGTGACTAATATCACTTTGCCTTGTAATGTCCAACATGTGACGTTGCCACTTGGAACAGACTGAGACAGAGGTATGAAATGTACGAATGCGTGAAAGAGACGGCAGATGCAGGACAATCGTAGTAAATTGGCTGGTGATTGGATGATTATTTTATTGGTGTACTAAATGCATTGAATGATTGTTTAGTTTAGATTAGTGTGGGGAATGGGGTTTTTAATCAAATGAAATGCTATTTAGGGTGATTAAAATAATGTGATAGTAGCACCTTAAGAAGGTGGCTACTTTACCTATATAGGGTTTAAATACTATTTTACGTCCTAAGTTAATTTGTTAGCCGTAGCAAAATAAGGTTGATTTTGCCTTGCAGCTACCTAACCTAACTGTTTCGAACTAAGTTCGCAATACAAAGTTTTCGAGTCAGGAACTTGCACTGCACATCTTTTCATAACAAGTTAGAGAACTTCATGAAATAGAGTTGCAATATACAATTATTCTTTTTAGAGTACCTAAAACAAGACTCTATTACTGTCCGTCTGTCTGTCTGTCACCAGGCTGTACCTATCTAATTACAATGCACATATCAATTAGATAATGGACAAATCCCGATAGCCATTTATCCTTAAAATTCAAACTCAAGCTGTTAATATAATGGAATTGGTATGTAAAATGCACGTAAAATGTAACTGCAGTAAAATATGATATTGTTTATGTATCTAGGTAGAAATTAGCTCACAAGCTTGCGGTTACGCCCGTGGTTAAAGTGCTGACCCCGTGGCAATCAGTTAATTATCTGCGGTTAACAGTTCTCTTTGTGTAATGTAAAAAAAATATCAAGTCCATTTCGTGTTTATTTGTAACAAAAAAACAAACTTAAACCTCTAAACTTGGTAAAAAGCGGAAAACAAACAGTGGTGTCGATCCCGAGTTACAATTATTATTATTACCAAATATTATTACGAAACTATAAATATTAGCATCATTTAAATAAAACTACAATTTATAATAAAAAAATAGAGTCGAATACTATTAACTTTAGTCTGGCTAATCCTACTAATATTATAAATGTGAAAGTTTGTGAGGATGTATGGATGGATGGATGGATGGATGGATGGATGGATGGATGGATGTTTGTTACTCTTTCACGTAAAAACTACTGGATGGATTTGGATGAAACTTTGCAGTAATATAGGTTATACATCAGAATAACACATAGGATACTTTTTACCGCGGGAAAACATCTCATTCCCACGGGAAACCGACTTTCACGCGAACGGAGTCGCGGGCGGCCACTAGTAGTAAATAGTTACGTAACGTAATTGTATCGACGCATTGCAAAACTATGTTAAAACTAGTGGCCGCCCGCGACTCCGTTCGCGTGAAAGTCGGTTTCCCGGGGGAATGAAAAGTTTTCTCGCGGTAAAAAGTACCCTATGTGTTATTCTGATGTATAACCTATACAACCGTAAAGTTTCATCCAAATCCGTCCAGTAGTTTTTACGTGAAAGAGTATAACAAACATCCATACATCCATCCATACATACACACAAACTTTTATAATACTAGTTGCCGCCCGCGACTCCGTTCGCGTGGAAGTTGGTTTCCCGTGGGAATGAGATGTTTTCCCGCGGTAAAAAGTATCCTATGTGTTATTCTGATGTATAACCTATATTACTGCAAAGTTTCATCCAAATCCATCCAGTAGTTTTTACGTGAAAGAGTAACAAACATCCATCCATCCATCCATCCGTCCATACATCCTCACAAACTTTCACATTTATAATATTAGTAGGATTAGTAGGATTACATAAGTATGATTACTCTTTTTGCATGGTATTTGCACTTGCATCGCTGTACCTAATTATAAGGGTGAGAAGTTTATAATAATTGAGGTAAGTTAAGTGAGTCTTAAAAACCAGTTTTTCCGAATACCTACTAAGTTTAGGATGGCAAAAGTTTTGAAAGTTTTGTATACTCTGTTTAATAACACTCTCTAGTGTTATTAAACAGAGTATACAAAAGCAAAATATAGAAAACTTTCTCTATACCTACATCCAAGTAAGTAATAATAATAATAATAATAATGTTCTTTATTTAACAAAAATATCCTTACAATTGTTGTTGAGTCCTCCCTGTAAGTAGTCTTAAAGACACTTGTAATGGGAATGGCTCGCTCTTCCAAGTTTTATAACATACAAAAAGGATTATTATCTATGGACAATCTAAAATAAATGTTTTATTTTTATTTTATTGTGAGTGTGTATGGTATGTGTGATAGTGTGTGAGTAGATGTGTGTGTGTGTGTGTGTTTGTGTGTGTTTGCGTGGGTGCGTGTGTGTGTTTGTGTGTGTGTGTGTTTGCGTGGGTGCGTGTGTGTGTGGGTGTGTGTGTGAATGTTTGCGCGAATGTTTTTTATATTAATACAAAAATATTGAGTTTTACTTGCGTTTGAGGAAATGAGGAATAATGTATGTATTTATAAATACAGGGCATTTTTATTTTTCTATTTTTTATTTGTGTCATTTCAATTAGTCTGTTTATAAAAGGTAACAATATAAATACATATATAATTGTGCTTATTTACTCAAGTCTTTTAAGCAGATTTTCCACAGCATCATAATTGAGTGGTGTAAGCCACTCAATCAGAGATAATTTGCAAGACCTTGAGCAAACAGGAAAAATATTTATCTCTCGGTTCACTTTGTTGTATAGGTAGGGGGCTTGACTTATATATTGTCGTTGGGCAAAAGCAGTTCTTGCAGGATATGTTGGGGCCACGATACCATGTCTTCTTCGGCTTGGTTGAGCTTGGCTGAAAGGTAGGCCGTTGTGCAAGTTTAAGGTTATGCAAACAATATACAGCTTCCTCACCGTTAATAGGCCACAAATGTTGTACAAGTCTTGTGTGGGGAACCTATAAGGCTTGTAATACATAACCTTGATCAGGGACCTCTGTGCTCTTTCTAAATCCAAGAAGCTGGTCCGGTTAGTACCACCCCACACTGGAATGCAGTATGCCATAACCGATTGTACTAAAGCCATATAGATTTTATTTAACAATTTCTTGCCCATCATACCTCTTAGAGATTTAAAGATCCATGTCATTTTCCTAATCCTATTTATAGTAAGTTCTAGGTGCGATCTCCAGCTTAGTCTTTGGTCAACCATGACACCTAGGTATTTTACAGTGTCAGTTTTATGTAGGTGTGGACAACTGCAAATGCTGATGTCGGAGCCTTGGCAACTGTGAATTTTTAAATTGAAATTTGGTCCTGGTTGGGAATTTTGATATGGACCGAAACATATGTACTTAGTTTTATTAATATTTAATGTGAGTAAGTTATTATTAAGCCACTCAAAAACTATTGCAAGACCCTTCTCCGCCTTAATCCTTACTTCATCCCAGTCTTTACCGACAAACACAATCGCAGTATCGTCTGCATAGGAGAGTATCCTCCCTCCAATACCTTGGAGATTACATAGTTCGTTAATGTATATGAGAAACAATGTTGGACCGAGGACACTCCCCTGTGGAACACCGAAGTATACGCATTCCTCTTCACTAAGATACTGTCCTATTTTGACAGCTTGTTTTCGATTTGTCAAGTAACTACGGAAAAGGGAGAGTGCGGTGCCACGAATTCCCAGGGACTCCAGTCTATCGATAAGGATGGGGACAGATACGGTGTCAAATGCTTTTTTAAGATCTAAAAAGACCGTCAGGCATTTATGACCGTTATCCACTGCCTTTGTTATAGCAGACACCAAGTCAATAATGGCATCCTGGGTTGACCTTCCCTTTCTGAAGCCATATTGAAACTTTGATATGATGTTAAAACTGTTTAAGAAGCTGATTAACCTTGCATTAAGTAATTTTTCAATGATTTTAGATAGCGAAGTCAGCACCGAGATTGGGCGATAATTGTTTGGGTCGGTCCTGTTTCCACCCTTGTAGACAGGCGTGATCACAGAGCGTTTGAGAGAGTCTGGGAAAATACCCGTTTTAAAACAAAGATTAGCTAGTGTGGTGATGAGTGGAACCAAAAACGATTTGGACAATTTTAGAAAATGTGTTGGGATATTGTCCCAACCCGGAGCACTGCCTGAATCTAAGCCCAAAAGTATGGATTCCACTTCTTGTGGAGTGGCATCAAGCAGTACAATTGAGGTCGAATTCGTGCAGTTGTGCGACCTAGTGGGAGCTTGAGGCCCTTTTCGAGCTGTTATGGTTTCAGCTAAACTTATGCCGACATTGACAAAAAAGGTGTTGACCGAGTTTACTGCACACTGGGGAGAAGGTTTGACATTTAGCAACTCAGTATTTGAAGTTTTAGGGGGTTTAAACTGTGTGATTTCATTAACGGTCGTCCAGAATTTTTTAGAGTTTTTAATGTTTTTATCAATATTGTGTTTATAATATATTCTTTTGACTTTCTTAATAAGATTACAACAATAGTTTCTGTAGCGTTTATAAGTAATTTTTAAAATTTGATTTTCCGGATCTTGTTTTAGTTTAAGTTGCAATTTATTTCGGAGTGTTATGCATTTTAGGGTTCCTGTGTTTATCCAGGGTTTCTTGGTTCTTTTGCTTGTTGGTATTTTTTTGAGTTTCGAGTTATTTTGTATTGCTGTATTTAGCATTTTAACAAGTGCTGTTGCGTAGTTATTAGGGTTATTATATATGTTCAAGTGGGAGACGTCCATGATAATCAAACTTTTATAAGCTTCTTCATAATTAGTTATAGTTTTAAATTTACTAGAAGTAACTTGTGTGCTGTTATATTGTTCAATAATTAAAGTTACTAGGTTATGATCTGTTACAGTTGTATTTAATACTGATACAAATGCCGAGTTTTGACTTTTGTCAAGTTTGATGAGAACGTGGTCTAGGCAACTATCATATCTCGTCGGTAAACAATGTGCAGGGATTACACCGTGTAAGGAGAGTACATTTAGATAATTTAATCTATTATAGCGTTCTCTCGTGTTCTCTGTGGGGGATGTCAGTAGATTTATGTTGATATCTCCAAGTATAAAAATATTTTTGTAAGTATGAAGAGTTTCGAGGTGAGAATCAAGAGAATTTATAAAATTATCAGCGTTGGTATATGATGGTGAGCGGTAAACACCTAATATAATAAAATTGTTAATTTCAATATGGAGTCCTGTAGCATTGACTAGTTTGAGTTCTTTGACGTTTGCTCTAAATTTATTTTTAATATATATCACAACGCCATCATTTTGATTTAATACATTTAGAGTAAAAAAATATAAGTAGTTTGCTAGTTGCGGAATGTTTTTCATGGATTGGAGTCGGCACTCGGTTAAAATAATAACGTCTACGTCAAATGTTAGTTGTGCGAGGGTTAATTGTAGGTCATCAAAATTTTTATAAACGCTTCTTATGTTTTGGGTTGCAATCGTAAAGTTTAATGTACGAGGATTAATATTTTTACTTAAGTCCTGGATATCACATTTTATTGAGTTAACGGGTGTTAATGAGTCAATTTCTAGTAAATTATTATCCATTATAGCGTAAGTATTTCAAGTCGTAGCAAATTCGTACATTTCCTTGTTTCGTTTGTAAGAGTATATTGGTTATTGCGATAAAAATGTATAAGACGCACAGACATAAGTTTTCTAGTGGTGTATGTGTTTGTGTGAGTGAGTAGTGTTGTGTAGGTTGAGTTGTAATTTGAATGCTGTAGGGGCGTGTGTTATTGTAAGTGTAGGTGGAGAAAATTGTGTACAATACAAAAAATATAATTAACTTTAAAAATGATAGCTTAGGTAAAAACAAAGTAAAATTAAGGGAATTAAATAGTCATTTTTCCTGTCTAAATTGGTGCACTTGTGCTTCATTCTGAATGTGGATGATAGGTGATGTATCATTTTTTCTAACTAGCACTTTTCCATGGGAAGTCCAGCAGTATTTAACGTTGTTTGTTCGCTTTAGGTCACGGGCTAAGAAAAATAGACGGGAGCCCTTTACTGTTAGCTGCTCGGATACGAATATTGGCAATTCCTCTTGTATGGTAAGCCCAAGGTGTTTGGCTTGTAAGCGAGTTTTATTTTTAATATTATATGACTTGACATTTGTTAAAAATTCAGTTCGAAGAATTACAGAGCGTAGTTCTACGACAATAGAGGGTTTTTTCTCCTCTTCTTTTCGTGCTCTTATTCGATAGATGTCAGCTATGTCTCTCTCACTCATGTCGAGTTTTATGGTCTTTGCCAGATTTACTACCATCTTTGACAGATCGCTTGTAGTTTCTTGAGCTTTTTTCGGGACGTTTTTAATTTCTAAACAAGTTTTTCTCGAGGACCTCTGTAGATCTTCTATCTTGTTTTCGAGAACACATATATATTCCCTGTCCAATTTAGTTTGTTTTTCAAGAAGCGAAATCTTATTGCGGAACTCTTCATTTTGTGCAGTTAATAATGACAAAGTGATGTCGATATTATTATTCGAGTCCTTAATAGATTGTAAGTCAGTAGTAATACCTAATAATTTTTGGTTTTGCGTGGAGATAAGTGAAGAAATAATTTCTTTAATTTCATCCTTAAAAATTGAGAATTGAGACGGTGCCATAGTTTCTTCCCTTGGTCGCTTTAAACGTTGTGAGACGAATTCTGACCTATTTGAGATTCCTTCCGTTATTTCTCCCCGTTTATAAAGTTGTGAATCTGACAAGTAATGGTCTAGCGTAGGAGAATTAAACCTTAGGTTCGATGTATTGTCTGCAATTGGCGATTGAAGTGGCGGTGTTCGTTGAACGGACATTATCGCGCTTTGTAGGCCTAAATGAAAACAAAAGTGCCGTCAGTAGATAAGCGTTACACAATAGGGCAGCTTGCTCCCTTTGTTTAGATAGTTAGGTCTCGCTCTTTAAGGTAGGCGGCGTTTGTCCGAGGGTTTGACTATTTTGACGACCGGCGTAGGCGCAGCTAGATGTCTCGTTTTTTTCAGGTATGTCCGTCTCGTTTTACCAAAAAGGCGGGGTTGACCACAGAATTATGAATCTCTTGATGTCTCTTATTTCCGGGTATGTCTTTCTCTTACTAGCATGAAGGTGAGGCGGGTTATAGCTAATTACTGAGATGAGTAAGTCAGGACACAGCTAGTTGTTTCAGTTCTGTCAATATGTCGATTTCTTTCTTTGACAAAATAAGGTGGGTGGGATTTACTTGAATATTCCTTGCGGCGATCGGCGCGGCTAAGGCGTAGCAGAGATATCACTGTTACACCCCCGCTGCATTTATGGGCTCCTGGTACAATCAATGAGTTTACTTTGATTATTTATTTGGATATTTTAATTTATTTATCACGAAATTAACAGTTAACACGTCCGAACACAAGGGGGTGCGGAGAGGAAGAGGAAGTAGCAGGCGTAAATTTAAGAATTTCTATAAAACGTAAGTAAATACTAATTTCAAATGCTTTGAGGGATCATGCGGTAGTTACTAGTGCTAATTGTTTGGCATGTTTTCACATTAATTTACTACTAGGTACTTATTCTTAAAAAACTAAACACAAATAAATAATTTTGATGTTACTGGGCATACGCCGTCATACTTGTATATTAAATGCTAAGTTTTTTTTAACTACAAAGGACACCGAGAATTTGTTATGTTCATTATGGTGAGGTGAACACAATACCTTCTTTGTAATGCCGAATACTTTTATAAGTAGGTAAACACATTTGGAGTCTATAAGAATACGCGACTTCGTTTTTCATAGGTGTCCCAATTTAATGAATAAAATTTGTAACCTAATAAGAAAAATGTATTCAGCTGTTTGAAAATATTTCCCATGAAAATATAATATTAGTAAGTACTAATAGGAAAAATCTACTCAAAGCCTCAAATTATTTAGGTATAGAATTTACCAATATTTTGTTGTCGCCTTATCTCGTAAGATATTATAATCAGCTCTCAGTTACCTATCTTAACTATCGATGAACATCAATAAAATAAATCTTATTTCAGCCAGGTATTTTACCTTAGCGATACGACTCGAGACGGCGAACCATTTCGTGGTTCATTACATTCAACATGAAATCTCATGTCCAATTTCATGGAGTATTAACATTCGATAATACTTAGTCTAGACTGGCGCGATTTATGAAATAGCTCTATAATAAATATTTAGTATGGAATCAGATGTAAATGCAGGTGGAATTTAAAACTGTTTGTAGGTGTTTTTTTATATTTGACGACTATTCTTATGGTTGATATAAGAAAAGTGCGGTTTGCCAGTACCTACCAAATATGGTGCAAGACAGAATCTATGTGACATCGAGCAAGCAGCTGTCAGAGTGATGGAGATTGTCTCAAGTCTTGGTGACGAGCAGTTGGAAAATGATAATGCTTGTTGTCTACGAAGAAATTGTCCGTGATTCATGCCTTCTTGTGAATTATCGAATGACCTACTGGTAGCTATCAAGAGAAGATAATTACAGCGCTGAAACACCGTGACCATCTGGTTTTATTTGATTCTAACACATCCCCCACGTATGCCTACAATTGAAGGTTCCAGACGGCTCCTGATAACGAAGGTATCTTACCGCTTTCGTTATATTAATAAATTCATATCGTTTTTAATGCGAAATATTTTACTGACCTGAATGATTAAACTTTACTTTAAAAAAAGCGTGGTAAAAAGATCCAAATGCTTGTCGTGTTAAATAATATTTAGGTAATATATTTTTATCTGACTTACTTTATTTTACGTTTTATACCACTTGGTACGTAATTTTTTTATCCCTTTAGGTTTGTAGGTACCTACCTGCAGGAAGATAGTCAATGAAATAGAAACAGCGATATTTGCTTGATTGGTTTTCAAAATTTGAGTATTACTTACAAGGATAACATTTACAACATTTTATTTTACTTAATTATCAAGAAATCTAATTTTCTTTTTTTTTACTAAAACTCATTGATACCCGTCATTATTTTTTGCAAATTTATTAATAGCGCTGTTATTCCTATTGCAATTTTACCACAAACCTATTAAAATCCCATGAGACAAAACGAACTCGTAAAAACCATTTTCATGTCAATTCACCTCTCTAAAAACTCGGCAAACGAGTCAAAATCACCGTTGAAATAGCACTTAACCTGTCGATAACTATCATTAATGTGATTAGGGGTGAGTTTCAACCCTCGGGGTAGCATGAGGGTCGCGGGGACCCGTTCGAAGTGAGTGGTATTGAGACAAATCGTGTTGCCAACAAATTGAGGGTTAAATCTGAGACGTTGTGTAGATTTGTAGCTTACAATCAAACGGGTTAAGGATTCGTTTCTTAGGAAAGTGCAAATAGTCTTTACGGTTTACTCAGGGGCTAATTCTCAGTGAAAAAAAAAATGACAAAACAGTAATGACGTTTACCTGTCACTTATACGTTGTGTATGATAATATTTACCTAATTGCTGCGGTGTCGCTGAAGCTTTTACTGGGTTAGCGCGGTGCTACACGAGCGCTGCGATGTCGCAACGCAACATCACTTTATCCCGACGTCGCGTCGCCGCGTTGTTTGGTCTTTTATTTTATAAAACACAAGCGACCCGCCCACGCTTCGCAATGGTGTAATTTTGGCCGAAGCAAGTCACTAAACATTGATTTATGGCTAACTTAAAAAAAAAATCCGATTGTTCTTTATTTACATATTTAAATGAAAAAAATCCCTAAAGGATGGTAAAAACCGCATTAAAATCCCTCAAATGGTCAAAACCCAAACAGACAGAATTAGCGACTTGGATTTATACGATGTAATGATGATAATGATGATACTGCGCTGCGCTGCGTTGTCGCTTCGTCGTCACCCCTGAAGAGGCGGTGGCTTCTGTCACGCATTTTCGTCCGCTTCACGGGCGTTCCGTTGCCGCACGCTGTTTTAACGCACGTGTGGCTTAGGCTAAAATTTATATGTAAAACTACGGAGCGTTATCGCTCAGTCGTCGCAGCGGATTATTCCACTTTGAATTTGTTCACCTGGGTGATAGATATCACCTAGGTGAACAGATTCCAAGGTGAACAAAGGACTCTATAAAATCCGTCACAGCGACATCGCAAGGCACCAACAACGCCCGTCTGGTACCGCTCTTATTGTGCTGAATTACAGGTCATGAAATGCAAATTCAATCATACAAAGAGATTTCTGGCAATGATTCGTGTCCCAGCATTAATCTGGGATCAGACAGGGTTACTCGGTCAGTGTCATTCCTCGATATGCTATTTGCATTTTTAAAGGTCAAAAAAAGGTGTCATCTTTCGTACAAACGTGGAGTAGGTACCTACGTAGAGTTGCACGAACAAGTAAACAACAACTGACCTGTAGATTGTTATACAATAGAATTAATAAACAATAGATTATACAAAAGGTATTCCTATAAATTATGTCTAGGTCTAAAGTTATTTTATATATAAAGTAGTACTAAAATAAAACGCGGGGCTGTCCCGTACCTATGTAAATCTCCGACCGTGATCCCTTTCTATCGTTAACTTTACTTCGTTAATATATGTACATAGTTTAAAAGTTTGAAGTGATGTTAGTTATTATCCGGTACAGCTACAGATACTCTAAAAAATCTGCCTCTTTGCCCAGAAGTGCTTTTGCCTCCCTCATTGCTATACCAGACTTAACTTTTAATGCAAATAATAATATCTATCTAAATACAATGGTTTCATTTAAACGACTTGAGTATTTTTATGGACGCAAAACTATCAGCACTCGATACCTGCTTACTCAAAAATGTATTAACCTTCACTATTTTTTAATCTCAAACTTATCCGAAGCTTAATAAAAACTCACAACTCCATCCCAAAAAGACTGATATTATAAAAAGTATTCTGCACTCTCCATTACCACCCCCAACCCTCACCCCTTGAACTAAGTACTGTGTAAACCACCCCTTCGTTCCGCAAGTTAAAGGCTTTTGAGGTTTCACAACCGGAAACCAACTGTAACTGAAAACAGGTGGAACTTCCAGTTCTAAAGTTTGTGGTACCTGAAACTGAAAACCAATTAACTGATTGTGGGTTTGTGTGGATTGTTTCTGATAGTTATATTAAGCTTTTTGGTTTATTTGCGTTAAGTGTTAATTAACTATCAATAAATAAAAAGTCGCTAACGAACTTGAGTTAAAAGTTAAAACTGTTGGAAGGATTTTAAAAATAAAGATATTTTTAGTAAACTATTTTGTGATTTTGTGTTTAGATAAGAACGTAACGTCTTTTCTTTTAAAACAATGTAGACAAAAGGTTTTTGTGTGATAATGCTGTCATTGTTAGGGCTTAAAACCTACCATAAATTAAACAGTCCATAAAACCGACAGTTCTTTAACTATAAACTGTGTAATTATTAAACAAAAGACATTCTTTACAATCTTATTCATATTGTTATTTTATTGTTAAGTAATTACGTCTTTGGCTTTCCGGGACTACTGTGCATTTTAAATGAGGTACCAAATTATGAACCCTTAAAAAATATGAAAACTTATGCAAGTTTACATTGTTTCTGTAATTATAATACCTTAAGTTTAAAAGACGGTTTCCCTGCTAGTAGGGATTTTGTGCAAAGTCCAACAGAGTTGGTGCCGCAATCCTTTCTAAGCTGCTGCTGTAGAGTTTCACACAGTTTGAAGACCAGGCAAAGACATCTTAAGTTTCTTGAGTAGGTATTCAAGAGCTACTTAAGCTTGTGCATCTTAATGCTGCAAGTTATTGGCGTTGTTAACTACTATTAAGTGAGCCAACTGCTCTTTTGTCGCACCGTTGTATAATAGAGTGACTACCAAAAAAAAGTTCAAAGAATCATCTGTTGTCAAAATATCATATTTGGCTGACATATAGTTTGAGCAGTAGGTACCTATCTACCTACTTCCCGCAGTACTCTTTTACAGATTCTAAACTACCCGCACTTAAAACTTCTAGGTACTTTAATAAATAAGCTTCATTTGTTGTTTTACTCTGTTAACACGTTTCCCTGCCTCCATTTCGGGCACAATTCGCCCGGCTATCCAGAAAAGCCCGACCCGGCTGACCGCTCGGTGAAATTGCCTGCAATCCGGTTAGCGAACATCCTGTGAACATTGTTTGAGAAGTGTTAATTTATTAAAATAACATTTCCTTTGTAATGGAACCTCTATTTTTTATGTGTCTATGTCAGTAAGTATAGATATCACAATGCGCAGCGGAGTGATTCTGTAACTTTCGAGTGACATAAAGTACTATCACAAAATGTCAAAATTCCATTATTTGTATGGAAAATGTACATTTTGATGTTTATTCTCATAGCAGTCATGACATGACAATTTGAGTTACAGAATCACTCCGCTGGTAAGTTATGGTAGTATCAATAATCGACTTGTAGAGTAGGTAAACTATAGATATAATATCAGCATGAAAGCATTAGACTAGTGACTAGGGCATAGTTACCAAATAAGAGAAGTTCTTTTAAAATTTAAAAACTCTCTTTTTGTTTAAGACTAATTATCCAATTGTACCTAAAGGTATTAGGATTCTATGTAGGATACCCTATAAAATACATTTAGTAATCATTGGAGTTGTTCGATGAACTTTAAAAAAGTAAGTAGAAACTTGTCAAAAAGTTCGGATAAGTTTTAGCCCCTTGGAACGATACATTATTAATTATTGCACAAATCTAGAACTTCGAAAAACCCATTTTTAAATCTTACACACATTCGCAGATTCGGAACAAATAAATTTTCATTTCACAGCTCCCGACTGAACTTTAGCCGCCAAAAAAAGAATCAAAGCGCACGGGAAATGGCCGAAAAGGAGCAATGAAAAAAATAATTGATGAATGCCGAGATTGTGGCGGAAACGCCGTGACGCGCGGCGCTACGTTCATTGACAACGTCAGTTGGAACTTGTTCCGGGAGTGGAGTCGACAGATTTATTTATATTCAAAAAGTTCATTGTTGATTTTTTATTAATTTATAATTTATGCATTTACACAATGACAAGAAAAACAGATTCTTTCTATTATTTGCTAGGAACTATATCAGCTTCTCTCGCTATCCAAGAAGGAAGCCTGTGCTCAACTATTGGGACAGCTATAGGTTATTATTATTATTATTTCTAGGAACTACTCAAACCACGTGAGTAAGAACATTTTTTTTAACGTCATATTAATAAGTTCATCTTCCCGTAGCTACACTTTATAAAAAACTATCAATCTTAAGCTTGGTTTAAAGGCCCATTAAGCTAAGAATAACAAAAGATCCCTCATCTGTTCAACTTTGTTGACCCCTCATCTGTTAAAAGTGTAGGTAGTTGAATTTTGTTCTTGGTAAACGAAACTACCTACTTATAATAACCTTAAAATACACTTTGTATAAATTAAGTTAAGCCTCGATTAATTTTATTTATAGCATAAAGTTTTAATAGATATTATTAGACACTACATATTTTTTTTATTACTTAATGAAACTTAAAATATATTCGTAAGTAAAACTACTCCTCACATCCTCTGTTCGACGTCGTGCCCACGACTGGTTTATCACGAGTGTCTATGGGTATCGATTGGCGCCAGAGCGAGACAGCTTTACCTCCAATCTGCACGAGAGAAAGAGATAGCAAATATCCCTTCTGAGAACAAGATAGCATCAAGAATTACTTCAGGAAGAAGCGAGACGCCGCAGGACCATCAATTCTCTTTGAAGAAAAAAAAACAGTGAATTTGTATGCTAAGTGGATATTTATTCATAACACCTTTGTCGGTTTTTGTCCGTCTCATTAAAAAGAATTGCTCTCGAAATGTATGAAGTTACCACAATTAAAATAACTGCTTTGGGGCGCTTAAAAAATGTATCTCGTCGGAATGTCATGTTTATGGAGACGAAACATTTTATAGCATGCTTAGCATTCTTTATGCTTCTTATAATATACGTAGGAAGGTAGATATTATGCTACAAGAAGTATGTAAGTAAGTAATTTTTTATAAATTGATATTTAGGTACTATTAGCTTGTGCACGCGTCTCGTTTTCTTAAAATAGACATTTAATAGGTACATAGAATGTCATTAAACACATAAATCTAATTAGAGCTACCCAACGATCATTAGAAGTCTAATGGAAGGTGTGGATACGATTTCTCCCGTCAGTCGAGCGAACGTGACCGAGCGTCGAGTTTCTCTTGACGTCATTATCTAGCAGGGATAAAGAACCTTTGGGTAAATGACGCAAAAAGAACAAAACATTTTATTTAACCGTGCAAAGATATCGGTAAGGGGTAAATTTACGTATGGGTTAATTTACGTATAAATGAGTTAAACATTCGTTTGGTATCATATGATTATAATATAAAATAAGTCGGTATCAACAATATCATAGTAGGTATGTTAATGAAAAACCAATAAATTTCTTGCTACCCATATCTGGGTTATAGCTTACATAAATATGTTAACAAGAGCTTGCAAGTGAACTTTATTTTAGCTTGGGGTTTTAAACCCAGTTAGTTGCATTAAAAAACAAACTTACTGACTAATCTTTAGTTAAACTTTGTACTCACTTTGAAAGAGAATCCAAAAGTTATCGTAAACCCTAAGAAATAACACGCGGCATTAACAAGTCACGGGAATAAAAAGCCTAAAAATCTCTTCACCAATGGCCGATCTATCTATCTAGGTACATCGTTTTTTGACACGCAAAATCATGAATATTTATTATACAATCATGGTCAAAGGTTAGTAAGTTATTGAGTCTTTGCTGTAAGTATGTATCCTTGTCGTTACAAATGAAGAGGTAATAAAAACTGCATTCATGACTGCCAGTTAACAAGCATAAAATTTCATCGCAATTTTATTGTTTCGTTCAATTGCATGCGCAAACAATTCACTCTTCCTAAATGATGATGCTACTTAAATCTCGAAAAAAATTACTCGCCATAGCAGCTCAACTTTAAACGATCTTACAGTGAAAGGATATCATAATTTTCTAAATTTTTTCCAACAAGAAAAAGGTGTGCTAGCCCTTACACTTTTAGATTGCAATAGAACTGCGAAGTAATCACAGATAAGACGTAATTGATAATTCTATGAAGACCATGGGCTAAGTGAAAAACCATGGTAAAACTAAATGCATTGTCTGTTTTTTTTTCTAGACTAACGTCTTTATGTTTATTTGTTGGCCGATTTGGAATCTATTTGTGTCCATAATATTGGCAAGATATAAGAAACAACAATACTTAGAAGGTGTTAGTGATAGTTGATGATGGAATAAATAACGCAAATATCTTAACAGTTGTTTCCTGACTGTCGGTTGCTGAAGAACTTTACCCTACAGCCCTTGAAACCCTCTACATTTGATTATCTACGCGTAGGGATCCTAATTGACGCTTTGTATAAGGTGCAAGGACGTCTAAATCTATAGAAACCAAACATTTATAAAATACGAGTGGGTACCCGCAACTTCATCTGCGATAAAAGGGATTTTCCTGTAGGAATGAGACTAATTCCCGGTAAAAGGTATCCTATATCCATCTTCTGGTTCTAAGCAACCTTTCCACCAATTTTCATCCAAATCGGTTCATCTGTTCTTGAGTTATAAATAGCGTAACTAACACCACTTTCTTTTATATATAGACTATAAAAAAAATCCAACTCTAGCAAACTTGTCCGCTGGCTTCATTCAGACATTCACACCCCGCCACCAATGAAATAAGTGACAGTACCGAACATGGAACTCCGAGTTGCGCAGACGCAGTCTCGTGATCGTGACGCCGCGCCGTGATCAATGGTAATGTTCTAATGGTAGAAAGTTGACTACCTCTGTGCGGGTTATTTCGTATGATTATAAAGCATTAAGTTATGGGTTAATCGTGTAAAACACACAATACCGTGCGGTTAGTGTGTCTTGATGAACTCTGATTTTGATTAAGTCTATGACATGACTTTGATAAAAGTTACGTAGCAAGATCGATTTAGATTATTAGTAGGTATAAAACATCAGAGTTCACGCTTTTTTATTAAATTTGCCTAAACGTTCCTGTTCAATGAATGTCTCAAATGTTTAGTTTGAAATGTTTCGTGACGCCTCTCACTTTATTTTGGTTTACATTCTTTAGCCTTTTTTAGCCTTAAAACGACGTTTATCGTGTTAACCTAAACTAAATGATTTTGACTTTAAATTATAACAGTCTGTCAATAAAACTTAGTAGTATACGACATGATCAAATTATACTAAATACTCGAAGCCTTTATGTAGAGACTACGAAAAGATAGTCTTACGGCCAAACTCTATATTCTACTAACCTTTTTTTTAATATATAATAGCTAAGCAAACGAGCATGCGACTCACCTGATGGTAAGTGATCACCGCCGCCCATGAATACACCGCAACACTGTGGGTGTTGGGGGTGTGTTGCATCGGATATCGCACTCACCGAACAAAACGCAGGAACATCGTCCCTACTTCACGTCGGTTTTCTGTGCGACGCGACGGTGGTATTTCACCGGTCGAGTCAGCCCAGTAATCGCTGCAGACAGAGCCTACAGCTAGACTCTACCACTCCAAAAAACCTTTACGCCTTGCTATTTGTGTAACTATGGTTACTATTATCCATGTTTTTGCGTCTCAATAAACTATGGTAGATAGCTTTTGATATTGAAATGACAAAAACACGTAACTATAGTAGAATATTCAGATCGGCGGTTTGTCAGATCTAAGTTTACATCATCCTTAAGCAGGATATGTAGGCAGTTAGAAAAACTATTTTTTTTTTCTATTGTTGTCTTTTTTGACGACCTCTGGGGGCAGCGGTATATGTACCGGACTGTAAAGCGGATGGTTCCAGGTTCGATCCCCGGGTCGGGCCAATTTCTTCAAAATAGTTTTTCGAAATTGGCTCGTTTCGTTGGGTGTAACGAGGTTCTCCCCTAGTCTATTGCGTGGAGATCTGGATATTTATTTATTTACTAACTTTTATAACATGTCACATTATGTAATGTGCATAAGCACTTTGTAGGAAACTTATGTAGGCTGGAATACTGGCAGCTATTGTTTTATATTATTTAAATAGATTCTAAAGAAGAAACAATGAGATATTGACAGCATCCTTCCAGACTCAGTCATATTTTCGTGCTCGGACTGTGGGCACATAACATTAAAATCACTTTTATGCTTTGAATATAAAGCTTTGAAAAAGATTAAAATCTTTTATTTTCTTTCACGTTTCCCCCAAACGTTAGTTGGTGGAGGCGCCGTATCGAGTACCGCGGGTACTGTCGCGAGTAAAATCAGTGCTTTTCAGGGATAGACACATGGTAGCGTGTCCAGTCAAGTGCAGCTGCAACTACTAATACAAGAATATTACTATACGCTGATATACGCTACGAAAAATTGGAATAATATTGGATATTGACTGGAACTCAAGAAGCATAGTATACAGATAAGTACCTACAAATACACTATAGGTACACATTCCAACATGGAAACGTTTGACGGCGTTTCTTCTCATATTGATGTTTTTATTAAGCAGTACAATGCATTAGCAGCTTTAAATTCCTGGGATGACAATACCAAGGCGATTTTAATTTCAAATTATTTATCGGGGCCTGCCCTCAGTTATTTTCACACCATCAGTGATGATACTTCAACTTTTGAAGATATAGTAGAAGCTTTGAAACAAGAATTCACCTCAGATCCGGATTACGCCGCTCAATTTTATTCAAATCGGCAAGATCACGATGAAAAGACAGTAGACTTCATCTACCGAATGTCATTGTTGGCTAAAAAAACTGGAATTACATCAGATGAGAAGATAATAAAACAAATTTTGAAATCTTTAACTTTTAATAATAGAACACGATATGCAACACATGTATTTAGTGACTTGACTGCATTTAAAAAAACAGCATTGCAAGAGGACGAGATTTTGAATTTACAACCAAAACAATTGGCGTTGCCGGTCAAGATACAAACATTAGGGAACTCTGGTTCCTTCAATCATACTTACTCGCGGGGTGACGGTGCCCAGAATGTGCGGTTAACACATCCACCCCGTCAAATCAGTGATAATTTTTCTACACCATTGTCAAGAACTCCACATGTTACGGTGCGCCATGTACAACCCACGGGAGCTTCATACTCTGCTAGAAGAAGCGCTGGTGATGAAGCAGGAACAAGCAGGCTGCCATTTTCGCAACCACAACAGCGGTATAATTTAAGGAATAGACAGCCACCTTCTCAAGACGTGCGAAATGAGCACCCAAATGCTCGGCGGCGCTAGGACAGGGAACCACACTAGCGACCGACGACAGAGAAGGTTCCACTACAACGCCCTATATAGAAATGAAGATGTGCGGTATCACCACGTCCGCGCTATTGGATAGCGGTGCCAGTCTTTCGGTCATGTCGGAAGATTTTTACTATAAAAATATAGATAAGTTTGTACATAATAATATTGTAAATAGTAGCGTAGATAATAAAAAGCCTCTGTTGCGTGTCGCGAATGGCAAATTACTTGACATTATTCTTTCACTCAAAATAAAGTTTTATTTGTCAAATTATTTATTCGAACATACGTTCGCTGTTGTAAAAAGTATTACAACCGATATAATTCTAGGTTGCGATTTTCTCAGTATTCATAGGACTTCGATAGATTTTGGGCAAAATCTATTAATTTTTCCAGACAATTTGTGTATACCATTTTTGCGTTCAGATGAGAATGACCATTTGCCATTCTTGTCAAAACAATGCCATTTGCCGTACTTGTCAAAACAAGACAAATTGTTTTTTTTAAATAATGAGACGGCATTGGGCGAGAATGTAGGAGAAATATTTTCAGAAAATAGGGGTTTGAATACACTAGACATTTCTGATAAAATATCCAGAAATGATAAAGGAAAATTAGTTAAAATCTTATCAGAATATGAAGAGCAGTTTGCGTTTGATAAGACGCAAATAGGATCGTGTTCGATTTCGGAGGTTGAAATCAACACTGTTGATGATACACCCGTCCATAAGTCTCCGTATCGTGCTTCGCATGAGCAACATCGGATAATTCGCGAACAGGTAGACGAGATGATGCAGAATGGCATCATTCGCGAATCGCGTTCTCCTTATGCGTCTCCTGTCGTGTTAGTTAAAAAGCCTGACAGTTCGTGGCGTTTTTGTATTGATTATAGATCGTTAAATAAAAAGGTTATAACTGATTCTTATCCGCTACCGCGCATAGATGATTTATTGTCATATCTGTCAGAAGCTAAATACTTTGCAGACTTGGACTTAAATTCAGGTTATTGGCAAATTCCTATTAAGGAAGCTGATAAGCATAAAACTGCCTTTGTGACGCCGTCGGGTCTTTTTGAATTTAATGTTCTTCCTTTTGGTCTTAAAACTAGTGGGGCTGTTTTTCAACGCACCATGGACAAGGTTCTGGGTGGTTTAAAGTATAGGAACGCTATAGTGTACGTTGATAATATATTAGTGTATGGTAGGGACTATGATGAGTTTTGCACCGCTTTGAAGAAGGTTCTTCAAAGACTAAAAGAGGCCAATATGACCCTGAAACCCAGCAAATGTCATTTTGCGTACGATCAAGTGTCGGTATTAGGTCATAAAATATCGGGTGAAGGTATTCGTCCGGATGACGCTAATATAGAAAAGATAAAGTCATTAAAGGTACCATCCTGCACCAAAAATGTCAAATCTGTGTTAGGGTTATTTTCGTATTATAGGAAATTTATTGGTAATTTTGCGGCAATCGCGATGCCCTTAACTCGTTTGTTAAAGAAAGGCGTAAAATTTGAGTGGCTTAAAGAGCAACAGGAATCTTATGATACTCTATTTAAATTAATCAGTAACCCTCCATTATTACGACATTTTTCAAATGATTCTAATATCACCACCAGATTGCATGTGGATGCGAGTGGTGATGCTTTGGGCGCGTGTTTATTACAGGGAACTGATAGGTTATTCCCAGTAGCTTTCGCTTCCCGAAAGTTATCTGACTGCGAAACGCGATATACGATCACCGAGAGAGAATGTCTCGCTCTTGTTTGGTCATTGAAGTATTTTGAGCATCTATTATGGGGTTTAAAATTTGATGTGGTAACAGACCACAGGGCTTTAGTTTGGTTGCGAGATAGAAGAGATATGAATGGTAGATTGGCTAGGTGGGCCCTCGCTATTCAGTCGTATGATTTTAATATTGTATATTGTAAGGGAAAGGAAAATGTGTTGGCAGATTTTATGAGTAGGAATCCGTTAATAGATGACAATTCCTCAGACAAAACTCAACCACAAATGTCTGATGGTTTAGAGTTGTATAAAATCGATATTGTCGATATCGATACTAAACAGTCTCGCGATAATTTTTGTGTAAATATGGTCAGTAAAATCAATGCTTATCGTAGTAGGAATTATAAGGGTTTTCATTTATTAAATGGTCGGTTATACCATAAAATTAAAATAGGTGGTCAGTTCATCGATAGGATTGTACTACCAGAATGTTTATTTTTAGAGGTCATGTCCGAGATTCATGATGATCCCTGGTGTGGAGCTCACTTTGGTCTTACGAAGACGTTAGGTAAATTTCGTGAGCGATATTTTATCGAAAACGTCGATAAAAAAATTTATGATTACATAGCTAGTTGTAAAAATTGTCAAGAAAGAAAGAAAGTTAATTTCCTTGCGCCGTTACAATCAATAAATGTAAATGGTTCTTCTACTCGTGATTTAGCATATCAACATAATTCTATGAAACCGTTCAAATTACGATTGTAATATATTTTGCCCAACTTCTAGAATATTATACATGTGTATTATAGGTAGGTAGGTACACTATTCTCTTTCATGATGTATTTGTGTTATATTTTTGTGTAGTAGTTTCAGCTTTTATTTATAGATGAAATAAGATATTTCGTTTATCTTAACGGTATAAGGTATGTGTTATGTATAAGAAATGGTAACGCATGGAATAACATTCCATATGGTATCATCTTAGGTCTTTTATTAAGTTGATGAATAGAATTAAGAAACGAATACTTGCTCGATTGCCATAAAAAAAAAATACTTATTATAGGTTTTAGATTTTTGCTTTGTCTATGGATGTTGACATTGGTAAAAAAAGAACAACTTTCAGTACTGTCATGTAATTTTTTATGTCAAGTCAGTCAGTATTGTTTGTTTGTTTATGTTTATAAATGGTGACGGATATGAAATAATTTAAATAATTATTATGTTTCGAAATGGATGATGTTACCGAAAAGCAGATAATGATACGACAAAAAGAATGTGGAAAGTTAGTTTTTGTCGTGTGGAATCGCTGTCATTCTCTATCTAAAACTTCTTAACAAGAATATCTTGGAGAAGGGAATCTTTGATTCTATTTAGAGATGATTTGCATATATTCCAGGGGGAGCGTGAAGGGATTATTTATTGGTTTGTTGTATCATTGTTGATTTTTATTAACCGTTATCACAAGTATGTAATAAGAGAATATTTGAATGTTTTCACTATTTGCCCCAAAGATTTAATATTCAAATAGGTATTTAATTTATGAAACTTCATATTGAGTAAAGATAGGGTTTTTCTTAGACTGTTAAAATCTCGATGAAGTAGGTAAATTTGATTAAATGAATTTTGTGTAGGTATGTGGATGATGGAGTAGTTGTTCGATAATAATATTTCTCATTTGTTATGTCGAGTCATTATGTGGTGTTTTGTATTGTTATTTTTGTCTTTTGTCGAGCGAGATGTAACATTGATAATTTTCAGATGATGACTTTGGACAATGATGTATCTATAGAGATAATTTGATAATGCAGCTAAGCAGCCATGATTACTGGATGCTGCCTAGATGCATGATGATTAAACCACTACGATTGTGATTGAAATATTTAAGTTTGTTTTTGCGTCTATTTTCAAAATTCCTATTTTTAAGTTCTTGTGAAGTTTTTGGACTAGCATACTGTGATTCACCCATACATCATGTATTTTTGTTAGGTTTTTACATGATGGGGTCAGTTTAACTTGTTTAATTATTTATCTTCTCATTTCATTTGTTTACTCCACATTTTAACCTGACTGGTTGTTAGCTACAACTATTGGGTCGAATCACTTTTACTTCGGAGCTTCCTAACTTAGGTAGGCTAGGAAGACATGTGCCTGGAAGTGATGCCGATTTTGATTAGTATCAAAATCTTTTTCGTAGGCGGTGGGATGTAATGTGCATAAGCACTTTGTAGGAAACTTATGTAGGCTGGAATACTGGCAGCTATTGTTTTATATTATTTAAATAGATTCTAAAGAAGAAACAATGAGATATTGACAGCATCCTTCCAGACTCAGTCATATTTTCGTGCTCGGACTGTGGGCACATAACATTAAAATCACTTTTATGCTTTGAATATAAAGCTTTGAAAAAGATTAAAATCTTTTATTTTCTTCCACGTTTCCCCCAAACGTTAGTCATTAAGACTGACCTCACTCTTGGATGTAGTGGTGACCGGCTGCAGCGCCGAAAATGATGAGGATGACTTAAATGGTGAATGAAGAAGAGGGCGAAGCAACTAGGTTCAGAGCCGGTCTTCGGGAACTCTTTATTCGATATGTCGAATAAAGAGTTCCCGAACACCGGCTTGAGAAGATTAGGGAACCCTGACTCGAAGGACAGCTTGGTTCTTGTAGAGGTCAGCAGGCAGAAAGTCGTTCTGTCGTCTAGTGGAGACCTTGGACTTCGGCGGAGTAGCCCGGTGCAGGTCAGCCGAGTGATCCTGTAACTTTCGAGTTTAACATAAACTGCTCTCAAAAAACGTCAATATTCCGTTATTTATTTGTATAGCTAAATATCCGTTGTCGTTAATTCTCATAGCATTTCCCGAGTGGTAGAGTCTAGCTAGAGACTCTGTCTGCAGCGATTACTGGGCTGACTCGACCGGTGAAATACCACCGTCGCACAGAAAACCGACGTGAAGTAGAGACGATGATCCTGAGTTTCGTTCGGTGAGTGCGGTATTCGGTACCCAATTTTTTCAAAGCGTTGCGGGTATCATGAGCGGCGGTGATCACTTACCATCAGGTGACCCGCATGCTCGTTTGCTACCTATATCATTAAAAAAAGTTAGAACAATTAATAAGACAGTTAACTCGGCAGGACGTAGAAAATTGACTAGAAGCCGGGCTGCTAGAAATTCTGGGAAATTTGTCAGCAAACCGTGATGATGTTATATTTAAGAAGAACATTTATTAAGAAACTTCGGTTCGTGATTTGAATTTATGGATCGAACCGCGTAATTCCAGACAGATGAATGTCGCTGTTAGGCTGTATTGATGCTTATATTGGAGAAACCTCCATTGCCTGCAATATCGATGTGAGATATTATCTGAAGACTTTATAGGGCTCCGTTGTTTGTAGCTTTGTGTCTCAGCTACGGCTCCGTTTGCAGAACATAATAATTAAAAGAAGAAAAAAAGACTCAAAGATTTAAAAAGATATGGGCAGTCGCCATATTGACATCTTAACTCTATTCAGAGTTAATGTACGTATACAGAAATAAAAATACAATTAATTACAGAATCGGAAAACTTATGAGCAAAAAGTAATACCGACGAGACAGCGTTTCAAGCACTTCCTTAAAGTAGACTAAGGGCTCGTTCAGTAAACCACACAATAGGAACCGTCGTAAGTTTATCCTCATATTCATATTATTACCAACTCCTTATGTAGGTGCCTTATTATATTGCAGAGCTAGTCGTAGATATGATCAAGAAAACCTTTAACACTACAGGTGCAGAACACTTCCTAGTACGTGTTTATAAATATGCAGCAGTGAACATATTTGTACATGGGACAAGAAAATTTAAACAGTGTCAATAATATTTGAAAGTGTAAGTTATTGTGGGGAAGATAAAAAAAGATTTATAGGCATTTTTTTAGGTAAGCGATTATGGAACCAATTTAATTTCGTTTTTTTGAGTTATCCATAACTTTAACATTATGTTCATTATTAATTCCTATATTTTGTTTGGGTTATAATGTCCGTTATACCTATTATAGTTTCCTGAACTTAAGGGACACATTTTGAAAAACATCTGAATGCAAATATTTTGAAATAGGTAGTTCAAATAGTTGTCGCAAAAATAGTTATAAACTCTATGCATGTTAAATTAATAGCCCATTTAAGTTTTTAACTGTACTCTACATTTTAGGGAAAACGGGCATAAGACTTACATTCCATTTAGATTAAGCTGATGTTAATCATTTCAATAATTAGACCATTATATTTTTTTTAGTACAAAATAGATTGCTATGAGGCTATACAGATAGTTGTATTATAACTTATTTTAATAATAAACAATAATCCTTTTGTCATTACCTGATAAAAATATCCACACCTAAAATTTACTACTTCAGCATAAACCAAATAAATACAATTTCGCCAACCCAATAGAGGAAGAAAACCTTTTTTTCTCTACGCCAGCATAAAATATGTCGACTGCAGTGAACCCTACCCACCCTTTGGGCCGGGGTTCGATTCCCGGAGGTAAATCACTTGTGTTTACCAACACGCGCCTATTACCAATGCAAATGACGGCACATTGTACCAGACGGTGTACAGACAGCAAAACAGGATGGGTCTTGTGTTTTGGAGGAATTAAATGGCGGTGGTGTTAAAAAATATATTGTAAAGAATCGGGATGTTAGTAAGTTGTTGTATGTACAAAAACATAAGTTTAAAAAATATATATTGGTAAAAGGATTGTATAAGGAGTCGTATTTTCATTCGTGTAATTCCATTCTGCAAGTGTTTCAGGATTACAATGCTGTTGCTGAATTTGCTGATGATTGTCAGACTTATTCGAATACCTATATAATTCCCCCTTTTTATTCATCTAAGTAGATAAAAGAAAATTATTCTTTTTAAACATCAAAAAACCTGAGCCCTATTTATCCTGCCAACTGTACTCCCTTAGAATCAAAAAATGTCTTTGCGTGCCGAGCCGTACTCGTGTGAGCTCGGTTTAGCCTCTCGGTGTGGCTTTACATGTGTTGGCTTGTAAATAAATACACACATCGGGACCCCACACACGCTCGCTGCCTTCATACCTACGTCCAATCCATGCTGACCCTCCACACCTTCTAATAGACTGTAGGACTTCAAGTCGGACAAGAGACCTTCACAAACTGGTTATGTAAACGACGTCTGCGCAAGTTGTGTGTGTGTGTACGTGTTAACACTTCACCTTCGCACGACCTCCTGTTTAGAGATGTGCCAACTTGGAAATACTACAAATCGATTTAATTAGAGTTGAAAAAAACGAAGTTAAAGTTGAACTTGAGCTAACTAGATAAAATTGGCTTAGTCTTAACAATGCAATATGAAAAAAGAGATAAGCTTAATTATTTAGTTATCAAATGTGTAGTGGCACACTTACTTATTAAATAAACGATATAGGTATAATTAATAAAAAAAGGAATTAGTTATGAGTCAACTTGAACTTTTGGATAACATTTTCATATCATAATGTTAGTAACAAATTCTTTGTTTTCGAGTTAAGCTGAATTCGAGTCAACTCGACTTAGTAAATCGCGTCGTCACCTCACTACTCTTGTTTCGATACCAACAAACAACTAGTTATTGTTCTCCTGAAGGTTTGCTGCGCGTGCGACGACTTTTAAGCAGCTGATGATCGGATACTATTTTTAAATGATTCGATCAGATACGCTTTAATTATACTGAGGATGTAGGAATGCGAGGAATGTAAAGCAGCCTTGGAGACATTATTTAAAGAAGCAAGACGGTAACGTGTTGTTGGCTTTGAGTGTTTAAAAATCCTACTAATATTATAAATGTGAAAGTTTGTGAGTATGTGAGCATGTGAGGATGTAAAGATGTATGGGTGTTTGTCACTCTTTACTTTAGAAAATATGTCGAAGTCGCGGCAGAAAGTTCCCAAGCAAACTAAGTGTTTGGTAAAATAAAACTAATACCTAGATACTCATATGTTGCGGGATCCACATCTCCATGGAGTTCTTCAATTCGTGATCATACTTCCTTGAAGATCAGCTTGTGCCTGGACCAGATATTGTATTGCAAATATCTTTGGGCGGAAGTTTCACTCAAGGAACAGGAGACAAACAAGCACTTGACCAGAAAGACAAATTCATTATTTTGAAACATAGTACTCGTACCTATAGAGACTGGTCGAAACTATCCCCATTGCCAAGGATGGTTTATACCAAAAAACGGGACCAAATTGATGATGAGCAAAACCTACAACATATACGTCACTTACCATAAGGTGCCTTGTTAATTTGCTCTTCATAAAGTATATCTTCTTAAGTGTCAGAGTTATGATTCTGTATTTATTACACGCACTTGAGGAAAACTAATGTCAAATAAATTTACATGACGCAACGATGCGCTGTTATGGAAGAAAAATAATTTAAGGCATTATTACCACCACATTTACAAAAAACATGTTTTCTTTTGTCTCGTATACTAACTATTGTCTTGTGTAATAATGAATGAAAATGGTGAAAATATATTGCTTGTGATCTAAGATCAAACACTCTTTATAAATAATGTAAACTAAAAAACAAAATTAACATTGAAATCACTAGCTATATTCAAAAGGAATAGTTTTAAATTAAAAAATAACAGCTTCTTAAGTTGCTACTGATAGCTATTATTAAGTTTAACTCTTGATGGCTTTAAAACTTTTCTATAATTTAATCGCAGATTTTATTTACCTTCGTTAAATACCGACATATCTAAACAAACTAATTTATTCAGCGCATTATACATTGAATGGAAGAAAGGCACATCCTAAGGGTTGAATTGATGGCCCTCAGGGGATGACCGCAACCCTTTGTCGGACATAACAAGTTAAAGAGGAAAACGGAAGGGTCAGATGTAAGGGGTAGAAAAAATAACGGGCAATGGACAATTACTGTGTAGAGGTATTGCTCAATTGTTTTAGCGCGTTCGTGAAAGGTTAGGTTAATTAAACTTGTTTAAAAGTAATTTAATTAAAAGAAATAGGTATTTGTCAAGTCATAAATAAGCAACCGAATGCTTCATCGAGCACGTGGCAGGTTAATAAAGTTTCTTCGTTTTTATTTGTGCACGTGTATTTTTAATTTGTTACCTTTTACGGACCATTGTCCGTGTAACATAAATATCGGTGGACTATCTTCACCCCGTAAATAACGTTTATAAGTTTAAGGTGAAATTAGCGATCCCTTTTTTTCACGCACAGACGGAATTTTTATGCGTAGAACTATGGTGCCTGTTGGTCATTTTTATTAAGTTTATTTACTAAAACACTTAACAATTACAAAAGCAAAAAAGCAATTATATACGCATTCATTCAAGGCTTGCAATATTAAAGAAAAACCTTTATATCTCTAGCGGACGGAAAAAAATGAAAATCCTGTAGGTATGGGCAATTCAACATTGTCAGAAATTACTTAGTTACCAAACTCCTACAAATCAACGTCTTTTTGTTTAATCTCATAAAAATGCAGCATAAATGAAAAATTTATAACACTGGCTACATTATTTTAATGAACTCTTGATATGAAGAATGGAGCAAACGTGGGCAACGCCTTTTTATTTGGACGATGAGAGATTAAGATTTTAATATTACTAGTGGCCGCCCGCGATTGCGTTCGCGTGGAAGTCGGTTTCCCGTGGGAATGAGATGTTTGGCCGCCGTAAAACGTACCCTATGTGTTATTCTGATGTATAAACTATATTACTGCAAAGTTTTTTCCTAATCCATCCAGTAGTTTTTACGTGAAAGAGTAACAAACATCCATCCATACATCAATACATCCATCCAAACATCCATACTCTCAAACTTTCACATTTATAATATTAGTAGGATATAGTAGGATTTTTACGGTGAAGGGTAATTAAATGAAATTTACATTGTACATGTTACATTTACATACTTGGCTTTAAGTTCTATAGAGCCGTCATCCGAAAAACAGAAATGATTTGCTTGAAACTTATGAGTTATAACTTCTTATACCTAGGTACTCGTAAGACGTATAGAATTGAAGTGTGACTCGTTATCTTTCGTTGGTCGCAAAACCTTTGGGCTGATTTTAAAATTATGTAGATCATCCACAGTGGATGAAGCTATGTTTTATCAATATCCGAGATTCGCACCTTTATTGCTTTTCACTATTCGTTCCTAAATGCTCAAATGCAAATATAACCTAAGTAGATATTAATTTCATAAATGAAAGTGAAGTAAATAAATAGCGTGTTATTCATACTAATAAGATTAAGAAGAATGCAAGCTATTATATTTACTTTATTTAAATGTATTTCCGTATTTCCAACTTCATGCATTTTTCATTTGCAAACAGGATAAAAGTATAACTCACAGTGACACCTCCTGTTTAGTTTTCTCGAGATACCCTCTTATTCTATCAATTTTCACGAAGTTTCTTTTCAATTTCACGCTGGGATCACACAAATTTCAAATGTAGTGAATAAATTACTTACCCACACCTTTTAGACGGGAAATATTTTTTATCTACGGGTCTAGTTATGATGGTTCTTAAAAGAATTGATTTACAAAACCATGTTAGGTTGGTCTGTAGATTTTTCTTTTAGAGATGGGTCAAGTTATGCTGGATGTTTTTGTGTTTGGCTTGTGAACCAGTGTAAGATGGTCTCTTGTTTTTTTCTTTTGTGGAACGGAGTTATTTGCTTTGTGGCTAACGCCTGGGCTTTGGAGATTTGTTTAGGTATTTTTATGTGTGTTGAGATTTCCTTTGTTTGGGTTAGATTATTTTTGGTTTATGAGTAAGAATTTAAAGGTTGTTGGAATGATATGGAATTAGTAAACGTTTAGGAATGTTCTGAATTAGAAAGATGATCTTAGGCTTTCTACGCAACTAGATTAAATAATTTTGGTACGTTAAATCATAGCTAACTTTCTTAGCTTTTTTCTTAACGAAGAAGAAAGCCTTCAGAAATGTAAAGTACTTAGCTATAATTTTATAGATATCATGATTGGTTTTTAATTTATACTATGTTATTAATATTATTTAGTTAGTTGGCTGTATGGCTAGTGCCTTTGCCTTTGATTGTCAGTCGAATAAACTAGAAGATTGGGAAATGGACGACGTGCGTGATCGGTGCCTCGTACCTTCTTCATTTGTTAAACTGAAAATTGAACTAATAAAACTTGATTAGGTACTAGTAAATGTTTTATTTAAAAAATATATCATACTAACAGCAGAAGGATTTCCGGTAAACTTCTATTAAAATCTTCTCAAAACACAAACTCGTACAAACTGAGCTGCGATTACCGCAAACTTGTTTTTACTTTGCGTTGGCGACAATTCATTACCCGACTTACAGATAAAACAAGAACAACTCTAACGTCTAACCCGCAAGCCATCCTCAACCTTATTCTAACGTTCTAAAGCTTCATTTTCTAAAATACAATCCCTCTAATAAGACATTCTGGAACTGAACACCGGGTGATTACTAGTCTCGTGTGTTTGAATTCCGAGCGTCATATTCGATTGTTTCTGTAATTAAAAAGTTACTGTAACCAGCCAGCAACAAGGTTAATTTTCGAACGCTGCGTTTGAATGTAGGTTGTTTTCAAAGCGAGCTTCGGCAAGGCAATGAGAGAGGGCGTGATAAATAACCGCCTTTGTGACGTCACCGCTCGACTATTATAATGTATTCTGTTTTGTTTTTTTGAGCATTGGCAAAGTTCCCCGGATGATTGGAATAGCAATTCTGGTCGGGAATTTCATTCTGCGTTAATCTTTCATAATGTATGTGGGTTTTTTGAAATGTGTGTGCTAAATGCTATTCAAGTTCGACTGTACGAAAAGAAGTTCTAAACTGGAATCTAGATTTTACATGTTAAATCTTTAAAACGTTCTTAGTATTAAAGTAAGTTATTATAATTACTCAAAACAAGTAACCTCAGAAGGTTACTGTAAGTTAAGTAAGAACTGCAAAAAAACCGATGGAATTTTCCACGCAAAACATGCTAAAATTATTTCGACAACTCACGAAAATGACTGCTAGCGCCATCTGTTGCCAGCTACACAAAGCTTGAGCAATTACTTACATAGAGCAAAGCGTGTGTTATAAATTTGTTTTTTTTTATGTTTCTAATCAACTGACTAGTCAATATGTGTTTTGAAGTAAAGATCAAACTGTATTCCTTTGTATTGCAAGTTATATTGAGAACAGGAAACCGTTGATTGCAACGGAAGTTAGTGGTAAGGGGTCCAAAGTTTGACTGCTCATGAAGCATAGTTGGTTGTAGAATGTTTTGTTATAAGAAAGGTTTTGAGTTAGATAGGTACCATTATAACTTTTTAAATAAAGGTAACTTACTTATTTTAATGAACACAATAGCTTGTTTTTACGGACAAATAAATATTTGCCAACACTGGTTAAGAGTACCTACCTACTTATTGCTCATTTCAGTAGGTTTTGAATGATAGAATGTTAGTTATAGACATGAACAGATAAAAAAAATACTAATAGAATACCAGAAATCATACCAATAAAGTACCATATATCTGTGCGTTAAAGAACTCCATATTTTTTCTCTCGTAAAAGAATACGGCTCTAAATGCTACAAGGCACTTCCTAGAAAAATTCAGAACTCAACATTATATTTGATAAACACGTTGACCATGAATACGATAATAGAATAGGACGCCATGTAAATAACCTTGAATAATGAAAAGCGTTACAATTTGCTTACGATAATTTAATCAATTTCTTAGTTTCTCGGTATGTTTAAATTTCACGTAAAACGGATGAACAAATCTTACTTATTTTTAAAATACCTATAGATAGTTCATAGTCTTGGTAAGAAAATATACGACTTTTTATTGCGGGAAAAGGATTCATTCCTATGGGAAAATCACTTTATTTACTAATATACGTATATCAAATAAACGACAACGAGATCGCGGGAACCAACTTGTAAAATATTAAAACGTCCCTTCTGTGGTTAAGTGCGTTGATTTGAAGTTATACAGTTTAAATATATTTGTAAATAGTTGATTGCTTCTTGGGAAATATGTATATAATATTTGACTAGCGACCAGCCAACGCTTCGCAATGGTGTAATTCTGGCCGACATGTTCTTGAAACATTATTTTTTAGCTAACTAACTTAAGACAACTCTTTCTAAATGTTATTTAAGTTTTAATTGACCGCAAAGACTACACTTAAAGGTTTTGCTTTTCACAAAATTGATTTATTTGTTATTGTATTATACCTGTGCAAGACGACGACATCAAAGAAAACATTGCACTAGTGCCTAGTGTTTTTTTTGGTTGATTTTGTTTATTTACCAATTTAAGTGAGAAAATATCCTAAAAGGTGTCGAAATCCGCATTAAAATCCGTTAAGTAGTTTAGGAGGACTTAGCGGACAAACATACAAACAGACAGAATAAGCGACTTATACTATGTAATGATGATAACGATGATTAGGGAGCATAAGAGCACGCGGGCCTCGTGATAGTAAGTGATCACCGCCGCCCTTGTATTTCCACAATCACATCGGCTGTGAAGCATTAATGGGTGAATTCAGCAAGTGTTTCTTCCTTTCTTGAGACCTTCTCGGTCAGAGCTCGTCGGGAATACTGCTGGAAGGCCTACATAAGAAGTTTCAAAGAAAAATGCACGGTGGTTAACCGCCAACCATAGGATGGTGTGGGTAGAATTAATTGTATCTGGTTGTGTGAAGATTGAGTGTGTGGCAGGTAACGTTGGAAACCTCTTGAAAACATTCTCTGAGGTGAAAAGGGTTAAAGACGTAAAGACATCTAGTCTCTGCGAAGAGCCAGAGGGCCAAAAGTTAAGAAAAGCAGGTTGTTGATAGTACTTGCCGCTCTGCGTTATCAAATGGTAGAAGTAAACTAGTCAGTAATTTGTAATTTTTACTCATAGGTAAGTAAAATGACCCATGTTTCTACTTCCTCAGTAAGTATATCCGTTTATGCTGCTTAAATAAGCTACGTATTTGGATATGTTATGTTTAGGCTTCAATTCTGAAATTCAAATCGATAGAAGTAAAATTTAGATGCGGGAATTCAGGACTCCAAATGATTTATCTGTGGATCTGTCCGGCAAAATTCTCCAAAAAATGGAGAATGGCTGCCTGTTTAGATATTTTATTCAAGGCTGTTTTTAGCCTTTTATTTAATTTATACTTACGAACAGAAAATATTCTTCCAAACCTTAAACATCACTCAAAAACCTACAGTTCTCGGTTTTCGAATCCATTCTGTATTTAAAACTATTCTGTATTTATACTTCTGTATTTAAGTTTCCTCAAATGTTGTCATGGAGGTAAAGTAGGTAATAAGAGATTAATTCATTAGAAGTTTATCATAAATAACATTATTATTTGTTACCTTTGTTACAGTTACGTATCCATCGCGTCATTTCAAGACAGTTTTTCCCAACCGTCTTCACAAGCCCATCCACGCAAAATCAATTTCTTTGTCCTTTTCCACAGATAAATAGCCAACCTGTCAGCCATGAGAAATACCCCTTCCAAGCCAGCGATGCGTGATCTATCGGCGCCCATATCAGTTGTGTGGCATTGCGCACGACGTGCTAAATCACGGGGGGACGTGCGGGGGTGCCAGGGGGCGCCAGGGGGTCGGGAGGGGTACTTGCCTACTGTGGGGGCGAGAGTGCCGTCTCTAGAGATAACGAGGGTATGGTTGGCAGAAAAAGGAGGAAATTGTATTTTTGTGTTGAGAAATGAGATGGTTCAGTAAATGGTAAGTGGTCGGTATACTAACATCTAATGGGTAGATGTATTGATCGCGGTAGAGATTTTCCAATTGGCTTACTTTAAGTTCCTGAAGATTCAGTAGGGCTTCAATTCGGCTATCAAACTTCAACGCTGACTTAATGTTATTTCATAAAGAGTTGAATTATGTCGCTATGTTGTTGATGTTGATATATTACTCGCCAATCTATACTGATGAAATAACAAGTCCTGTCTGACTGACTTACTGACTGATTCATCATCGCTGAGCGTAAACTAATCAAGTTAGGGCGATGAAATTTGGTCAGGCTTTCCTTTGATGATGTAAGTGAGCACTACGAAAAGCTAGTCATGTATACCTACAGGGTGATTTGAATTTTAACTCAGAAATGATCAATTTTCGGACATGGTACATATAATATGACTTGATTGACTGCAAATTAACTCTACTTTAACTCCTTACCAAAAATCGCATTTCAAATCACCCTGTATATTAATTTGCCTTCTATGTTTTACTGGGTACTTGTTCTTGATTTTTTAAAACATCAAAGTAATAGCAGTAGGTAAATCTGGCAGATTAATTTGTCTTCAGACAAATTTCAAATGGTTTTGCGAACCCTAGGGGAGCGAGGGGCTTTTTGTAACAGTTTTCAGTTAAACTAGTATATCTTGAGATCTATTGATTCAATTTCTACTAAATAAAGATTGATGGATACTGTAACTCTTCCTCTACCAAATTAAGTAAAAATAATATCATAACTATTGGTCATTATTTAACAATCAATTATTTTCTAAAAGAAGTGCGGTGTTACAACTTACCTCAAGCTTGGGGCAAGTTGTAACGTCTACCGGGGCAAGTAGTAACGACCATAAAAAACGACATTAATACCTCTAATCATTTATTATTTATTTATTTTTAACAAAATTGACATCTTTCCAAAGTAAGTATTATGTAATTCTTATCAAAAATCAACTCAAATACACATTGTAATCAACACTAAAAAATTAAGTAATTAAGAGTTTTATTTAGTTAAACACTACTTATAATCATAATAGCACTTTTAAATCACAGTAAGTAATTAAATTATTTATTTCTAATACACTCTATCCAATCTTTTTTGTTTGTATCTGTGTAAGCTTCACCACATACCAGACAATGCATGTTGTAACATGTTACAACAAGCCCCGGGATTTTGTTACAACTAACCCCATGGTATGATTTTTAACATTTATCAAGATAACTAATTAAACAATTTAGCAATCATAAAAACTGTTACACAATATCAGAGATGGATAAATTTGAATGTAAATAAGATGTAGAAAATTTGAAAATAGGCAATATTAAAAACACAAACCAAAATTTTACGACAGTACAATTTTATATCACCTGGCAGAAATGAAGGGAATGCTCACATTTGCTCACTGCGCAAACCGGCGGAACACTGGCTATGGCAATATGATGTGGTGCGGTTTATGGGTTAAATCGAGTCAAAGATATACGTTAATAGTGTTGAAGATCCTGGTGAAAAGGGCCTGTTACTACTTACCCCTGTAACAACAAGCCCCTCGCTCCCCTACTTGCTGACGCGAGGGGGCGGGGTAGCGCTGTCTCATTATTTAGATATTAATCCATCCCCTATTAATATTTGATATCAGGAAACAGTCACGTATCAAATGATCGTATTACCTTGGTTAGTGTCGATTTAAACTTTAACTTTGACGGAGGTGTAGATATTAAGTCATAGGGAGAAACAGTCAAAAAGGGAGAAACAGTAAAATAGCAAAAAAAAAAGTTTTTAAATTATTAATTCATGAGTTGCTGTTTCATCAGGACAAATAATCAAGAAGTAAATTCAATATTTATCTTTTAAAATTCATAGACTAAAGACTTCGATCCAACTTAACTTAAGTTGCCACGAGTATTTGCTTGCAACCACAAGCTGCTCTATTTGCGACATTTATATGAAATCGAAAAATGATCTAAGTATTTCATTTAAAATTTTATAAAGATAAATAATACTCGTCTATTTTCGGTTAAGCCTCAAATTTAGACACAAGCCTGTTTTTAAAAACCTATTAGGTAAGTATTTTTTAAGGAAGCCAAAATAAACTCCGTCTTTGAGTAAATAAACGTTTAAGAATACGATAAAAAAATAAATGTTTAAATAAACTTTAAGGAACCTCCAAGGATTCTAAACTAATCACCTTACAATCCATTTCCCAGTTATTAATCGCCCTCTTAATAATTTCACCAACTCACAAAAGTTTGTCTCGCAGTCAACGTCACATTTATGACGCTCTGAAATTAGCCCCAAGTTGTTGACAGTCCGGAATGCCGCCGAAGTTTAAAATTACGATCGTAATGACAGTTGTTTAATAAACTTCCCAGTAAAGCTTACTAATTGTCAGGTTGCGTTATTAATTTCATTCCTGTTTCATTTTTGAATCGAGAGGGAACTTCGTAGTCTAACCGGGTAAAAGAGGACACAAGAAGAGAAGGGTACAAGACACTTGGGTTGCGTAAACTTGTAGTTATTAAAAGTTTTTGTTATTTAATTATGCCTACCTAAATTGATTTAAGGACAGCTGCATTAATGTTTTAGAAGAAAAACCACGGTACTTAATGAAGGTTAGTTAAATCTTTAGAAATTGGAAGCTCAGGTTAAAAATGTCTGCTCATTGATCTAAGTTTAAAAATCCTTACTATACGGGGTGTAAAAGAACTGCTTCCGAAAATAAAAACTGGGCATTGCTGGAAGGGTAATGGTTACTTTTTGAAAAAAAAATGTTTTATGATTAACAGAAAAAAATTTTTTTACGTAGGTATGTTATTGTGCAAAATTGCATTTATACTAGGTATCAGATTTTGCGATGATTTCGAATTAAATAGGGTTTTAATTTAATTTGCAATGTAAATAATCGCACCTGAACCAACAGTTGATGTGTGAGCGATGATTTCAAGCTGCGAATATGACTTTTCAATAGTTAATAACTTTTTTAATTTGGGTTTTCTGGGAATACTGTTAGTAAATTTAGTTACTATTGAGGCTCCAGAATACGTGGAAAACAAAGGCTTCGGAAATGGTCTTCTAACAGCCCTTATAAAACCTCACCTTATAAAAAACTATGTGACATCCCCTTTTTTGTTTTATTTTTTATTACATTTACTAAACTAGAACTATATTTTTAATTTATGATACTATATTAAATATAAAAATTTTTTGGCTATTGTTTTGAAATGTTCGTTTTCTTTGATTTTCCAAGTGCATTTCTAAATTATTTTGATTAAGTTATCATACCCATGAAAACTACCAAAATTGATGGAATCAATGTCGTCAATAAATAACTTACCGTTCACAATTGGAAGCAAGTAAGGAGGAAGAGCAGTGTCAAGAGCTGTCAGAATTTGTGTTGACAGGTGTCATTTCGACATGGTATGGGTGCGCAAATTCTCCTAAATTTTCAACTCCGGTCATTGAAACTCCGAAAATTCCTGACTACTCTGTAGCAATAATCATCTACCTTTTGTACTGCGTGTTTTTCTTAATTTTCTCACCATAACCGTCTTTTATACTATTCAAGCAATTTATTTTTTTATTCATAATTATCGACATAACGTAAGTTGCAGGCAAATTCTATAATTCGGCATTTTACGAACTGCACAGTAGTGCACAGTCCGTTTACACACGCTCGTCCAATTGAAATAGTGTGGCTTTGGTTGAAATTTTAGCGGGTCAAATTTACTCAATTTGAATACATAAATAGAAAATGTTGGTAATAAAATAAGAAGGATAGGTTAGCAAGGAGAGCAGCGTCGAGCGTGTTAGGTTGACTTTTTTTCTGTTGAAATTGGTAACATCGTCATCGTCAATGTTGTGAACATCGTCGGTAGTGCTTCAATTTGTATAAATGAAAACTGTAGAACAAAAAATAGGTATTAAGGAAGAGTGATCATTCGAATTACAAATCGGTAGTAAGAACATTTTCGGGTAAACAACTTTAGGCGAGCCAATATTCGGAACGGGAAACTCTCTCGTTAACTAGATTATTTTCTCTTAGTGGTGCCCATTAGTGAGAAACATAGTAATTAAACATTCATATCTGCAGAACATTAAGCCAACATCGGGTAATTTTAACCTAGACGGATAATTTTAACTTTTCGGCAAAACTTTTTTACATGGTACAAAACAAAGTCATTAAAGAAGTAATGTTAGTAAGTACGTACCTAAGTATAAAATAACTGTCCAAACACAATCATTTGAATAATCTTCTTATTCTTCAATGGCTCTACCTACATACATCCTACTAATATTATGAACGTGAAAGTTTGTAAGTATGTATGTATGGTTGGATGTTTGTTACTCTTTCACGCAAAAACTATTTGACGGACTTGGATGAGACTTTACAGTTATATATCAGAATAACACATAGAGTACTTTTTACCGCGGGAAAACTTTTCATTCCCACAGGAAACCGACTTCCACGCGAACGGAGTCGCGGACTTTCACTAGTGCAACATATGGACAATGAATATTGTGAAGGTATTAAGTAGGTAACCTAATAATTGAAAAGTACATTATTATTCCCTTTGTCATTGGGTGGATTTACATAAATAATGTTTATATTTAGCCTAATGATCCATTAAATACGAATAATCTTTCTGTTCCTTATTGGATTTCCCTGTTTTTCTATCACCATTAGGGTTTGACAAAAAATATCATAAGTACAATTAATATAAAGCAAATGAACCAAACGAGACTCTATTGTCTGTTGCGTTGCAACCCATTGTTTATTTAACCAACAAACCACTATTACGTACATATTTACACGGCCTAGTTCGAAACAAGCCAAACATTAATCATACAGAGCTGGCTTTGTTATTTAATTTGTGCTTGCTTACTAATTATTGCTAATTCGCTCGCTCCAGTCAGTCGGCTTTTGCCTTTTAGCGTATGCAATGCAATGCACGCGGCGCGGGCTGGCAACGGCGCGCGGCTATTATTGTGCGGTAACGAGCGCGACGTTGCCACTCTTACGACCGGTCCCGATAGGTTTGCCTTTCCCGGCGTTTGGTTACGCAGAGATCGCGCGTTTAGTTCGTATTTTTACATTACTTACCTAAGTTTATACAAGATTTCACATGTTTAATAGAGCATTGATACGCAATAACAAAATTGACATGCATAATGCCTAAGTTTAAATAAAAGTTGTTCTTTATAATTAAATCTTATAAAATACATTATGTACTTAGGTACTGGTTTACGAATCGCAATATGCACAAAAAGTCTTACTTAGAACCCTATTAAATAAGAAAGCAGGACTTGAACAGATAAAATGTCTTAATTGACATAAGGTGGGTGAACCATAGAAGGCCACACTAACGGGAAAACACTTTTTATTCATTTATTTACTGGAGAAATAAAGTAAACAAATTATGAGGTAATACTTTGTTTTAATGTGCACCATAAAAGTACTTCTTTTTTTACCTCACTTTAATCACTATTTATTAATCTCAAGTTTAATTACCTAAGCTCTTCCAAATGGCCTTGCAAGGAACATGGCTCCAAACAAGGCCAAAATTATGTATCAGTCGATAAACTTAAAAATAGAGTTTTAACAATAAATATATCCGCTTTTACTAAAACAACATAATAAGACATATCATTTAAGCAAAACATTAAATGCTCAATATATTTTTATCACCTTTAAAAAACTCAACGAACATTACTTGAACACCATCGTATAACTATGAATATATTGTAGAAAATTATTTAAAAACAGTAGAAGTGCGTATGATATTCGCAGCAAATAACTTGCCAACGCTTTTTATAATGTAATTTAAATCTTTTTTTTTTAACCAAATAGGCCTTCTTATGGGTCCGTTCCTTGTAAGGCCAAAAAGTTCCCAAGAAGGCTAAACTAACAATTATGACTATGATTAAAAATATTATCAATATAAAAACTTATTTTAAGTTGATTATTATACTTAACTAAAGAACTAAGTATTCATAAGTTCATGGTTTGTAAATGTTCTTTGTTAGGCCTATGTACCCTAGCAAGGCCAACCGTCAAATTTTCTATTGGCCTTATAAGGAACCACCGGCTTTTCTAGGAACACTACCAATATTTTACTTAAATTGAGGCAAAACTATGTTTTTTTTCTTTAGTAACATATATATATCCATATACGACAATTTACAGTACAAAGATTTGTGATAATAATACGTTATTGACTAAAAACTTATTTTTTGCTGTGCGCTCAAATAAGGATTGTAACATCGAAAATCGAAGTCTACGAAGAGTGAGATCGCACCGCCACAATAGCGGCGCAAACGACTCGCCGCCGCCGTGGGTGGCCTAGAGATTGAGGGATCTTAATGTGTAGTAGAAGGAATATGTCTTAAGATGTCAATAAATACGACTTTTTAATAGTTGGCCTTCAAAGGAGCGTGGCCTTCCATGGTACACCCACCTTACCTTCTCACTACCTACTAATTATTAATCTATACCTACCTACAAAATAAACCTTTTTACACCTCCCAATTACGTCATAAACAATCAATTTACAAACAAATCAGACAGGGTGGCTTAAGGCAGGTGGAAGGGCTTAAAAAGGGACGAAAAACAATAGTCCCTTAGCAGCGCCCTCCGCCATTTTACTGTGGGTCATGCAACGATAATGTCAACAAAATGATACAATAAATGGTTTATCGATGAGCTGGTAAACTATGTCCAAACAGAAACAGTGACTAAACCAATAATTCAATGGGCACTGGAGTTGACACGTGTCTAGCGGTTGGTAGATAGGGGGATAGAAATATTATTTATAACTAGGTGGCGGTAACATAACTACAATTTAGGGCTTTCGTTTCTTAAAAAATTTGCAATGGACCTTTATAATGAGACTTTGTCGTCCGTCTGTTTGTATGTCACCACTCTTTTTATAAGTAACGCGTGATTTTATCAAGTTGAAATTGACATCGAATATGCAAGTCTGTAACTCCCTGCTGTTGTGAAAAAAACAGTCGTTTAAATTTCCGAAATGATATAACCATTTAAATTTTATATTTTCCACATTTGTAAGAAATTTAAAAATCTACTGATAGAGTACTTCCCGTGGAATTAGAGTCATGAAATTTTAGCGTGAGTCATGAAAATTCTCATTGCACAAGTGCAGAGGAAAAATCTGATAATCTTAAGTTTATAAATACTCGTACAAGTCAAAAAGTATATTTACGGCCGGATTTTCAATAGTCAGATAAATTCTATCTGACAAGAAAATCAGTATGTTTTTGTTGCACGTCGAACATAAATACTTGACATATGTATGAAGTGACAATGAAAACATACCTCTTATCAGTCAGTTAGCATTTATCTGGCTATTGAAAAATCAGCCCTTAGTAAAGTATTTTTATCCTAGAGCCCCTTAGTTAGGTGCTTGATTGATGTAGCTCCTATTGACAGGTCCCCGAATATTTGTTCGGAGTCTTCGATACACGCCGGTTCTTATTCAGACTGCGTCCATTGTCTTTTTCGTTCTCTCACACGCTTTAAAAGCTAAATTATGACACACAGAAGAAGACGTTATAAAACTTATAAAACACCTATCGCAATCTCCTTACAATCGTATATCGCAATATTAACGATCGATTGCTATTAATGTTTTTGTTACGAGACAGCCTCTCACCAGACATTAAGAAGTGGGATTGCACATTCTTAACGCTTTCGTAGCAAACTTGATGGTAAGCGGAGAGTCTTGAGAGTGGCAGAGTCTAGCTGTAGGCTCTGTCTGCAGCGATTACTGGGCTGACTCGACCGGTGAAATACCACCGTCGCACAGAAAACCGACGTGAAGTAGGGACGATGTTCCTGCGTTTCGTTCGGTGAGTGCGGTATCCGGTGCCCAAATTGCTTAAAGGCTCAGCAACACCCCCGCAACACCCACAGTGTTGCGGGTAGACATGGGCGGCGGTGATCACTTACCATCAGGTGACCCGCGTGCTCGTTTGCTTCCTATATTTTGTAAAAAAAAGCGCAGTGAATCTATTGAGTGTTACTTCCAATCTACATAATAGTATAGGTAGTTGAACATTGCTGCCCGCGCCGTGTTTGATAATTCCCTTAGACGTCTCTAACGACACCCATGGGACTTGATGGGGTGGTAGATTCGCAACCGAGATCTACAAGAACTAAATAGATAATGCTATTGGTGACCGCCACTGTGAAATGACCGCTACTAACCAGCATAGGACACTATTCCAAAACTACAAAGTTTTTTTTTATTAAACACTGTAATTTGTTGCGTGGACTTTTAAGCCTAACAACGATTTTTTTGCTAAAACTACTTTATTTTACTTCATTCTCTACTGAAGTTGATTCAGCGATAGGTAGAGATCGCGATCGGAACTCCCTTAACACGGTCAGCTGAATTACAATATACAAAATATGCCGATATCTAATAGGTACAAAATCTCTATTAGTAGTTGAAAATTTAAGTTATCTTACAGATATTTCAGTAAAAATATTCTAAATATAGTGTTTTACATACTAAAAACGCAGTAAGTACGTATGTTTGAATTTAAATTGAAAGTGATTTCATAAATGATTTCATACATTTTAGCTGTTAAACGCTGTTTTGAAAGCGCGGTTATTCAAACTAAAACCTTAGATAAGTACGTTCAACTCATACTCGTTTGTACAAGATGTCGTGTCATAAACACATTATTCCGAAACTATCGGCCGCCCGTTGACTCCTTTCGCGTTGAAGTCGGTTTCCCTTGGGAATGAGAAGTTTTCCCGCGGTAAAAAGTACCCTTTGTGTTATTCTGATGTATTACCTATATTACTGTAAAGTTTCATCCAAACCCGTCGAATAGTTATTACGTGAAAGAGTAACAAACATCCATACATTCATACATCCATACATACATCCATACTCACAAACTTTCACGTTTATAATATTAGTAGGATATTAGTAGGATTAAGATATTTACGTACAGTTAAGAAAATATGGATCGTTATTTAATTTACTTTGGAAATAGCCACGTAAACTATGACGTCAGTGGGTAGGAGTCAATGGAAAACCAGCGTTTGAAGTTAAAATAATATAACAACTGCCATGGACAGTATTGTGAACGTATTTTGAGAGAAAGGGTGAAAAGTTGTATGTTTATCCTACTAATATTATAAACGTGAATATTTGTAAGTATGTATGTATGGATGGATGTTAGTTACTATTTCACGTTTATTAAACTACTGGACGGATTTAGAGGAAACTTTACAGTAGTAGGTATCGGTTACTCGTGGCCGCCCGCGACTCCGTTCGCGTGGAAGTCGTTTTCCCTTGCGAATGAGATGTTTTCCCGTGGGTATGAGATGTTTTCCCGCGGTAAAAAGTACCCTATGTGTTATTCTGAGATATTCACAAACATGCAGATTCACATTGATCTTTGTTTTATCTATTTATTAATGTTTTTTATTGTGTTACAACCACTCCACGTAAATAATTGCTTTATGTGTGGCCCTCGCTGATGTTTTCGTGGTTTGTTTTTATTAGTGTCATAAATTATTTAGACATTCTATTTAGATATGCATTGTTTAAATAAATACTTATATACTTCTAAGGATCTATAACAAGATTATTCAATTCAAGTTCTTTAAATATTTCTAAGTATATCAACTTCTATGCACCATAAATTCACATTTTTAAACAAATTATTCTGTTCTTCGTACCCAATTATGGCCCTAAATTAAAATGTTCCCGATCCTTTATAAAAAGACTTTATTACAACCATTCAAAACTCCATGCTCGTTTGAATATACACAACTATAAACTTTTTATCGTTCCATTCATTCTAGGTCCGCTTTTTAATCGGATCACCGCTCATTCATTCTTTTCGAACCTGTCGACCGCATGGTTCGTTCTCTTTCCCTCTTGTTCTTACTTATATCTGCTGTCTCTCTCTGTTAGCCGAAAAGGGCCTTTTTGCTCGGATACACGATTAGGGGGATTGCTTTGGCACGTTCCTTTCTTTCTGAGAAACGGCAGATGTTAGGAGTTTACGCCTTTCATTACTTATGGATAAACTTTCGACAAAACTTGAGTCTTGGATTAAAAGTTTTAGAAAGGGAATATTTGGCTTACGGAACAATAAGTTATGCAGTTGCTGTAATGTTATCGAAGGCTCGAGATAATGTTTTTTTTTGGCTTTACGATATCGTTATCTCTCTGGGTATGTTTACATTGGTTATTCATGATCTTCATTTACAGTGTTCTTTATGTTATCATACATATAACCACATTGCTAAACTTAAAACATCCAATTCGATTATTTGTGGTTTAGATTAGTTCATTATCAATTATACCTGCATCATTCATTTAATTTACTTTCACTCATTCAAATCAATATTAATATTTTACTGGCACTTGGCCATCTACTAATTATTTAGGTACAAACGCTGTAAATAAAATGAAATAAGATAGACATAATAAATTATACGATTCGGGGAGAATGAATGGTTTTACGCCCACTTACGCGATCCCCTCTCAGTAGGTATCATTTGTAGGATTCTGAGAATCCGAACAAATGATTGAGTGAGCAAATTTAAATATGGTTGACGTTTATTTTCCCGAAATAAAATACTCATTCGAAGATTTTTTTATGGGTGCTAATTTTTGTTATTTTAAGTAAATATTGAATAATGTTGCATTTATTGTACCTATAAAATGTGTATGTAATTCGCAAGCGGTAAGTGTAATAGGAAAAATAATCAGTATATGTATATCCACAATGAACGTAAAAAGTTGATGAACAAATACAACGCAACAAAACTTTACCACGGTTTTCGCAATGCTGCGCTCTAGGTACCTATATAGCCAAACATTGATTCCTATTTATCTTACTTTTGAATTTAAGTTCAAATCATTAATTTGTATAATCTTGTAATCGTTATTATACAAATTCAGTTTTTTTTATCCCACCCACGAAGCAACATAATAATCTCAACACAACAAATAATACAAATTAGGCTCCCATAAACACATTACACATCGCTATTTCTATTGTGAGAAAGAAATGCTCTCTCATTCAATTAGCTGTGACGTCACGATGCGCGCGCCTCAATTTCCACGCTCTGTGATTCGCTGCGTTTTGTCACACTAGTCAGAACCGAAGAGCTCTGTGGCTGCTCTGCGCTCCTGGTAGATGTCACCGAACAGTGATTGAGAAATTGACACGCTTGTGCGCTTGTTTTCTTTTATTTGTCAGTCTGTCAGTCACGCGAAGTGTTCATTTCATCAACTTCGTTTGCGTGCGTACCTAGTTGTGATTGATTGGTTTTGGAGCTATGGTATATATCTGTCAGGCCTGTGGTTTTATTTATAGACTTCACTTTTTACATCTTCTTCTTTTTAATCTTTAAAAATCACTTTTAAATCATTAGTGTGAGAAGAGAAGGGATAACAAACAGAAGTCAAATCTTCGGTAACCAATACATTTGATTTACGGTATACCTACAACATGTTCAGGCTCGTATTCATAAATAATATGGCAGACATCATAATTACTAAGCAGCCATTAACTTCAAACTTCACAAGTGAGTTCCAAACAAAGTTCCGAAGAGTCGTAAATAACATAAACTTTCCGCAAACTGCAGAAAACTTCCTAGACAGACATTTCCGGGTTATTTACAGTACGTTTCTCTTTCCAGTTAAAACAGACTTTTTATTTTTTTCAAGTGTCGCAGGGAAAGCAAATTGCTATTATTCCGAAGGTTTGCGTTCGATGCTCTCTCATTGCCCCTTTTTCTGGACCAGTTCAATTTACTCGTTTCAAATTATGTCAACAAAAAAGCTACTTTTAACAAAACCTGAAACATTATTTTAAAATTAATAAAAAAGTTTTATACTGTTAGAAAAACAGAGCAATAAATTAATATTTGTAATCAAGCTGTCAATTTCAGACAGCAATTTAACACCATTTCTTAATGGCTGGAGGCAGATATAAATCAATCAAATTCGTAGAAAACGCTAGTCCATAACGAAGATATAAGCACTCTAAGCGATAACATCATATCGACAGATCATTCAATGATTGATATCTCCTGAGTTTGATCTTAACAAGACAATCCATTTAAATCAACCACTCGTGTTGGTCTTAATACTGACACATACAAAAACCAACTTTAACACTTTCTAATAAAGCTAAAAGTTGCTCGATCTGGCATCGGAGTCATTAAACAGTGTGAAGGTAATTCAGAACCGTATGTTTAGAACGTAGAAGCATATTATTTATGTCAGCGGACACGTGTGTGCGTTAGACGCAGAGATTTGCTTGCGTGTGTGCGTGGTTGTTCAATAAAATAGCGCATGCGTGGTGGCTACTACCGCCATCTGTTGAGAAGCACGTGGTTTGCGAGACAAGACGCGTGCGCGGCCAGCATCGATCCGCTCACCTTGACTGGATAATAAATTCATGTGCTTAAACGGTGTTGGTTGTTTCCTTTATAAAAATCGCAATTTATAATGATTATACATGAGAAGCATGACGTAGAGCGTTCAGGAAGTGTGTTGGACGTTCACTTGATACTTTATGTACTTTTCGAATTCATTATGCTGCAGGGTGAACAAGTCTATTGTGTGCCTGCTATTTAAATAACTAAAGTTGATGTCCTTGTCTCGGTAAATTCTTTAAGTCGTGTGTTCATACTCGTACACTTCATGTTGTTGTGGTTTTTAGGGTTTTTGCTATCTACACCTTATTATCTTTTAAATTAAGGTCTTTAAACTTAATATCTACGACTGAGTAGGCCACCAGATTCTCCAGAAGCAACCTTTATATGAGAAATTTGGCCTTAGGCAATTGAAGGTTTTGTTACCGCTAGTGCAGTGAAATGTGAAAGCGCACATGCTGTGAAATTAGGCCCCAAGTCTTTGAAAATATTCCTTAGGAAAGCACTATCTCAATAAGATTAATGCCTATTGGGCTTAAGAAGACGTAACAATGGTATGGCCACTTTATGTGGTTCCTTGCTATAGGTCTGAATCGGCGGTCCTAATGCTCTGTCGCTAAGCAAATTGCTGCCAAGCTACATCAGTCAAACAAAAAATGCAGATTGACGAAAAGAGTTCACTTGTAAAATACAATTACCTACTGCAACGCCACAATAAAGGAATTGTTGCATTGACAAAGGGAATTTTGAATCTTCTTTTGTGACAATGCGATTACTTCGCATCATAAATAAAGTATGCCCTATCTATATACACCCACAGTCACATTGGTGGTGTTGCTGCGTTGCTGGCCCCCAAAAAATTGGGCACTGGACGACATCGCACACACCGAACGAAACGCAGGAACATCGTTCCTAGTTAAAGTCGGTTTTCTGAGCGATACGGCGGTATTTCAGCCCATTAATCGCTGTAGACGATGTCTACAGCTAGACTCTACCCCTCTAAAAATCTTACAGAAGCTTGATTTCAGAACTTAAATATGCTGATGTGCTCTTCATCGGTTATTGTACTTCATGGTTAGAACTAATCAGACTTAGCTTAATGAAAACTAAATGCTTTTCAGCAAAAATACCGGAGGTTTTAACAACTGCACGTACGCACCGGCTTAATTATAAGTGATGATTCCCCACCGGAGGAGTTACTGCGCTGAAAGTCGTTTTACACCTTCGGATCGAGTTATTTTAAAATCTAGCGGTAATTTGACATAAATGACTCAATACCCACCAAGGAATGAAGCACCAAGAGTGGATTAACCAGTCAAGGCTTTGTCTGATGAGTTTTGTAATGCATTAGGAGCGACACACCTAATCACAATTCAAGGGTTGCGAGTTTTTCAAAAGCAACTTCTGCCCGAGACCTAACTTAACTTTAAAAGTACTTTGCTAAGTTCTTTTCTTAAGTTTGGTTCCATAACGATTGCAAAGCCGGTAACAAATTTCTAATGACGCCTTCATTTCAACAAAACTTATTCAAAGAGATTGCAATACTTATTACTTTTATACGGACGGTCGCCGCGTCGCCTTTCTTTAGCCTCTAGCCAATATTATGAGATTCGAGTAGGTAAGTTACTGCAAATCAGCAAGCTGGCATTTCTTTTAATACGAACACCTTTAACAAATTTATAAGTAGGTAATCAAAGATAATAAATTATAAGGTATCAACTTACTAAGAAAACTAACAATACGAGTTAGGTTCTACAAAAACTTATCAACAGTTTCAAAGATATCTTTTCCAAGATTTTACAAGCGCCGCGTCTTTTCATTAATCAATTCCAATGCGGATTCATTCTACTTTCTATCATCACAATTCAATTTTTTTTTTGGTTTCTTTTACTTTTTTTAATCTAATATCCACAAAACCTTTTACATAGTTCAAACAGAATCTTATTCCCTACAACATTACAGTGGGGTAGAGACCAAGTTTGTGGGCGTGTCCTCTTTCGAGCACGCTATAAATAACAAGGGCCCGTTTGTTCCCAACGCTTTTGTACAGCTCCTAGCTATTCATGCGCGCCTGGTACCCGATACCTGGTTTTGTGACGTTATTGTAGCAAAGATCAATAAAAAAAACTCATAGTCACGTTTTGGAGCGGTCGAGTAACGGTGGTCATAAAAAACGTTGTTTAGAAATGGTGTGCTGGATTAGGTATGGAAATTAGGTTTTTATGAGTTGCGTTCATACTGTGGGTAAAATATAATTAATCGTTTTTATCTCATGGAATATCAAGTTGAAAATTGTACCTTTCTGTTTTAGAAATAAAAATCCTCTTAGTTTTACTTACAACGAAGTTATAGGAGGGGTAGATAATGACCTAAACTGCTTCGAGAAAAGGATGGCTGCTTTTTTGCTCGACCTGACGAGGGCACTGCCGCGCCGATGCCGTGTTGTCTAAACCGACTAAAAAAGGCGCTTTATAGGTTTCGCACACAGGCGCTGCTTAGGGTCGGCGCGGCCCTGGTCCCCAGATGCTCATAATTGTTTAAGCTAAACAATAATGAGAAATTAAAGACCTTCTTTCTTTCTTTTCGTGTGATGAGTAAGTTCTGTGCAGCACATATTTATTTGGTATCAGAGTTTTACGGGTGCGACGGGATAGAAAGGCGACATTAAATATTGTTTATGCGGCCATATGAATAAAGAAATACCCCACATTTGCAGTACTAGTCGGATACTTTAGGAATCCAGCAACGACATTAAAGACATTTTTTTAGTAAAACAATAATTTAACTTACTGAACTTAGTAATTTATGTAGTTTCTTCTCTTACTTTTTTATAAACGATTTATTTTTATTAATCTACGGGGAGTGCTTCGACGCTCAATTAAAAACATTAATTACGTAAAAACATTAAAAAGAAATGAAATTAAATGCTGGTCAAGATAGTATAATAATAGCGTGTTTTTGTATTGAATGCCCTTCTTTGTTCGTTGTTATATCTCAGACCCCTCGCCCGGCGACGTTTCGTAGCGATGCCATGCCGTTGCGCGTTTACTAAACGTGCGTTTGCATCGCTACTAACGCGTGTTAGTCGCATTTATAGCAACTGTATCAAAGCAAACGCGCTGTTAACGTACTACGGCGTCGCGACTGTATCGACGCAAACGTACGACGGTGTTGGACCTCATCGGGGAGAGAAAACTGAAAATCAGTCACTAAATCATTTGCACCACGACAGAATCGCGACAGTATCGCGCTCGCATCGCGACTGAATCATGGGCTAGAACAGACAACCGGCGACTGTTTTTCCACTGTTTTGATGCGGACTCACGACAGCATCGCTACTGCGGGCTTCAAAAAGTCGCCTTGGGCAAGGGGTTCTACCATATTAGGTTGCCTTGTAAAAAGCCTTCCGGCAACAGCGGTTGCTTAGATTTTAGGTGCAAAACATTGCAGGCGTTGAGCGTTATCGACTATGACATTTCCATTAGGTAATGGAGATTAAGAAGAAGAGAAGAGAAGAAAGGCTTTTCCGATAACGTACGTAGAAAACTACACGCTGCACGTACAACAATGCATCGCACTGATCGATACTTCTAATTAAGCTAAACTGTGAACATACTTTTACTAAGAATGAAAATGATAAGTTGTTTGTTGTTTAAGTGTGTTTGCTTAAACCTAATATTTGCTTTAACTCATTAATCAGGTAACGGACCTTTTGTGGGACATTTATACGGTTTTCAATGATTTTTAGGTTTTGAGAAAAAGAATACAGATTCAACACATTCAAACAAGTACCTACTTCTGAAGTATTAAATAACTGTTTCGCCATTCACCTTATAAAATTACAACTGTTATAAAATAAAATGCCTTTTAACTATTATACTCAGAAATCTATTAAAACAAATGAACAGTAAAAAGCCCCAACCCACTCAACCAAAATCATTTCAACCTTATTATTCCTAAGCAAAACCCACTGCCTATCCTCAGTCATAAACGCGTCATAAAAACAATAAGTAAAACAAGCCAATCACTAACTGGTAACGAACAAAAAGTAACAAAGTTGCAAAACTGCGAACAAAAAAAGTAATTTCAAACTTGCGAGTCCAAAGGGCTTTAGGGCGGGGCGGGAGGAGGGCCATTCGTAAACACCGCCCTATGACATTCGGTCCACTCCCTTTAGGCAAAGGCGCTTCGACTATGCAGCCAGCACCCAATCTTTTTTTTATAAAAACAAAAAAGTTTTAAATGAATTTAGAATCAGGTAGCTGGCTGGTTTTTTGCTGTGGTTTTTACTTTTTTTTATAATGAGGCAGGAAATGACGATGTAGCGTTTTTGTAAGGAGTAGGAAACAAAAGATTAGCTTATTTTTAAGTGATTGATGAGTAAAGGGATTTAGTTTTGTTTTTTTGTTTAAAAATGAGCAGATTTCAAGGTAAACCTCATAGGATTGATTTAGGTATGTTTTGTATATGCAGGTACATAGAAATGGTAAAAGTTTGCCTCAAAAGCTATTGTTTGTGGCATAAGCATGTTGTATAAGCACTTCAATATTTAAGTGTAAGTAGTTAGTACAGTACCTACCTAATCCATAATGCAGAAAAACATCTGTGTTAAATCAAACATATATTTTTACACCTGAAAACTATAAAAAACTAATTGTTTTAAAAAACACTTTAGTTTTCATTTAGTCAACTCATTGAATTCAAATTTTGAGAGCTTACAAATCACGATAGGAAACTTTTAAAGAAATGGGCGTGGCAGTAGGGCGTGATACCTCCTTTAGTACCTTCCCCTTTCAAAACTGGAATAGCTCACCTTGACACAAATAACTATCAGAATAATTAAAAATATTAACTTTTATCTTAGTATGATTATATCAATTGATAAAGCAAATCAAATAGATAATGTAATTAATCAAACAATGGAAAGAAAGGTTGGGTGGGATGACGAAAGTTTTGTAAAAGTATAACTAGCGCCATCTCTTGTCGTGAGTTCGAACCAAAAACAAAAATGTTGTGGCCAAAAATGCAAAAATGCATGCTTTTAGTTTGATAACATTGAGTTTGATTTGGTAAGTAATTATTAAGTATATATTTAGGTATGTTAAGTATTCTGTCTCATTATCATTTTTATTGAATTGTTGGGTTTGCAGATACGATCTAGGTACCTATATCTTATCTATATCTATATTGAGTATAAGTAAACAAAAAATAACCAATGCTACGACTTTTTTATTTATTTCCACGGACCTTGGTATTTAAAGTTAATTATCTTCATTATACTTGCAAAAGAGCAATTAACACGCAACCCGTACATAATTTAAACAATAATTTGACATTGATTGCTGCACCTAAATTAATTTGATGCTAACTGGTTGGTTTATAAAAAGAGGGTATTTTTAAATTGTCCACTTGAAAATTTGAAAAGAGAACAGTGTGTAATAAAGTTTAGCTTACATTGCGAGCGAACTATACCTTGTTTAAAATAATTAAATAATTATAATATGGAATATTAATAATGTTAGGAGCTCTATCTATCATGACTATCATGAGTTTTGCGACAAGAGTAGTAGGTAGTAGGGATTGGCTGCCTGGTTAATATCTTTCCCTAAATCCCCTTTATTTCATAATTAAATTACCTTGTAGGGTAATACTTCCTACTCTTTTTGTCGCACAACACAGCATCGCACTACACAGCATCGCACTACACCGCATCGCACTACACCGCATCGCACTACACCGCATCGCACTACACCGCATCGCACTACACCGCATCGCACTACACCGCATCGCACTACACCGCATCGCACTACACAGCACGGCACAACACTCAGGTCGGTACTGGGAAGTTAAAATAGCTGCTATAAAGCTTTACTTTTGTGCTTCGTTCATCGTATTGCGTACCTACCGCGGGAACCCACGCTTACCCACATGGCTCTTTCGATGTGTTTTGGGAACCCAATATTCTATAGGTATCAAGAATTATTTACTGGTCTTCAAATTGCGTTGTTTTTTTAATGAAGAAAGTTAACGGTGCATTATTCTACGCACAAGGTACCTACCTACCGAGAATTTGGTTTTCAGTTGTGGTGTGATGCAGTGCGGTGAGGTACGGTTTTCATCAGATCGTACTATAACACAAAGCCTTTAAATTCGTAATTAATATACAAGTAACTCTACTGGGCGGAGACTTAGGTTTGATTCTATTTTTACATTACAGCATATCTTAGCTTTCACAGTATTATAACCCTAATAGAATAAAGGGGGCGTCGGTCGCGGGGGGTCGGAGGGTGCAATGGGGTGGGTCCTCCCTCCCCCTACGGTTATTATAATTAAAGGGGAAAATGGAATTGCATTTTTTTGCATAAGGAAAATATAGTCAAGTGTGAAAAAACTGTTAATGGCGTCGATAGTTTTACTTCTTTGTAATGATTTAGTTTTTTCTTTTCAATCGTATCATAGAGGTAAAGTTAGGTTCATTATAGCTTATTTCGAAATAAGCAGTTTAAGACAATTGTTTTTATACTTTACTGGCGACCAGCCCACGCTTCGCAATGGTGTAATTTTGGCCGACTTGATCGCGAAACATAAAATTTTGGCTACCCTAAAATAACTTATTTAAAATGTTCTATATTTATTTACAAATCAAAATGAATGAATTCTCTTAAAGACGGCGAAAACCACATTTAAATCCATTACGTGGTTTGGAAGGAGTTAGCGGACAAACATACAAACAGACAGAATAAGTGACTTGGATTTATACTATGTCATGATAATGATAATGATTTAACATCCGTAAAACAGTGCTTTACAAAAAACAAAATGCTAACAAATTACTTTTCTTAAGCGCTGTAGGTACGTAACTTCTTTACTTTACGTTACTAATAACGAAACTCTGTCAAATGAACAATCACTACATAGTAAAAAACGAAGTGGCTTTTCACCGTCTGTGTGTCGGTATGCTGTGATCTTTAAAATTACGCAACAGGTTTTGATGTTTTTTTATAAATAGAGTGATTCAAGAAGAAGGTTTACATGTGAATGAATGCATGAATTGTCTTTATTTAGCTTAAAGGTACAAGTTTACGGAAGAAGCAAGAAAGATTTAAGCAGTTGACTTTGGCTTAAACTCGTGCCCCTTCTATGTATAATAACATAGTATAGGGAAGGTGGTTTTACTTCGAATTTAATGCGTGCGAAGCCTCGAGCAAATTGTCGTTTCAATAGACCGTAAATATGAAATATCTTTGACACAGGCAATATAAATATCGTAAAAGTTTTATTTGAGTGGCTTTTTGCGTTGTTACCTTAAATACTCGTACCTAATAGTTTTTTAATGAATATGTCGGAGTCGGTGGACATTAAATGAAACTAAAGAACGCCATCTATCTTATTTTCATGAGAAGCTTTGTAAAATGCAAAGGTGCCAAGCCTAATCAAGAACCATGACGTCCGACGCGTGCGCGGAAAGAATTCTGTCAAGGGAGAATAGCGCGGGAATTGGCCAGGAGCAGTCATCTTTACCTTATTCAATTTGTTAAATGATTTTATATCGAGTTATTGCCTAAGTTTAACAGTTCTGTATTCTATTGCTGTATCGGAAGTCTTCAATACGAAAGCTAAGTATCTTTGTATCCGTTAATCATGTAAACTGGTTGCTAGATTTCTGTGAGTAATGTAATAGCGAGTTTTATAACGTTCCTTTGTATTTGAACAATGGTAATGGCAGAGTGGAGTTTATTCACCGGGTTCTTCTCCACTCGATATGTCAGACGGATTGTACCTGTCTTTATGAATCCGGTAAATTAAAACAAAGTTTAAGGTTAAACTGTTTCTTTATTATTCCAAATACCCTTGTAGTTCATTATGGTAGTGAGGCAGGTCATTTCAATACAGTTGCATGAGTTTTATCAGATCATTGAGCTAAAGTAGTTAACAGATTGTTCCTATATTCTTTCATAATGCTTTAAGTTCTTGTTTGCTGCCTTCTACGCCCACTAAAACGTGATCTTAACATTCTACCATTAACAAAACACACCCGCGCCGCCGACAAATATTACAAATTCATTGAAAATATCTCAACAACAACAATAGTTTAATAATGATTAACTTCAAATTTAATTGTTTATATTGTCTAACTAAATGATTTAAAATAAATACGTAGTTTTTCTTTACCTTGCCGTCAGCCAATCGTAGATTTACTCAGCTAATGATTAGGTATAGGTTAGATTTAACGAGTGCTGAAACAAGGTGGGTTACTTAAAATAAAATAAACAGTGCATACCTACTTATTAATTTGAATCACAATAGTATCTTTGAACTTCCCACTTGCTCAAATTGATGTAAATTCCCTCCAGCAGAGATATTATGTAAGAATTCGGCAATCGGGATCAATTTCTTAGCGAACACCGTGAAAAGCGATAGTTTCTGGGTTTAATCGATAAGGAATCACAGTCGCCAATAATTACCGTTTTATCATAATCTGAGGTCGACTATATTATTTGCCCTGCGAGTTATGCCTCAAGACCGGCGCTCCCGTTTTTAAGCCAATTTCAAGATGGATTCATAATTGGCTTGTGTCTGGGTATAGGTACCTGACTAGGTTGTTTGACGACCTCTGCCACAGAGTACACAGCGGTATTTATAGGTACCGGAGTGTTAAGCGGAAGGTCCCGAGTGAGATAGTGCCAATTTCTCGTGTCTGGGAGTAGCTAGGTTCTCCCCTAGATCATTGTGTGGTACCCATAGTACTAAGCTTAGCTTGTTAAGTTGGTGGTGGTAGTCTGGAGATTTGTTATTATACCTATGATTTTATTGAATCTTGTTTTTTTAGCTCTGGGTAAACTTTGTTGAAAAAAGGCAACGTGTAGGTAAGAATTGGCACATCAAGGTCTTCGTTCGTACAAACATAAGCATGGCCATAATTGTTTTTTTTTTATTTAATTAAAATTTTACTCTTTACTTAATTTCTTGCTTTAGGACTTAACCTATATTTTTTTGATATACATATAAACGTATGAAATACTAGTGGCTGCCAGCGACTCCGTTCGCGTGGGAGTCGGTTTCCCGTGGGAATGACAAGTTTTCCCGTTGGAAAAAGTACCTTATGTGATATTCTGATGTAAAACCTATATAACTGTGAAGTTTCATCCAAATCCGTTTGATAGTTTTTACGTGAAAGAGTAACAAACATCCATCCATTCATGCTCACAAACTTTCACGTTTATAATATTAGTAGGATTGACATAAATGACATGTTTATAGGGTATTGGGTAGTTGGCAAAAAGGTTGTTGACAGAGACGGACAACAAAGTAATGCTATAAGGGTCCGTCTAAACTTTGAGGTAAAGAGCACTAAAATATCTAAATCTATTACGCGGTTTAGAAAAAGTTACGCATGGGGACCTATACCCGTCGAAGATATAAATAGAAACTGACACTTATGATTTGGTTTACTTCTTATCACTTATAGGATCTGCCGAAGATATAAAATAGAAACTGACACTTATGATCTGGTTTACTTATAATCCCCATATTCATAATTTAACTTTATAATTATCTAGGTACATTAGCTTAAGTATGTCTTGTCTCTATCAAACTCATATTACAGCGTTTGTAAGAGCCATATTTTAGGATACCTAAGTGATAAGCAAATAAATATCGGTAGGTATAAGCTAGTAAGTATGTATCAAGCACTGATAAGTCAATTAATAGAATGCCTATGAAATTATGAAAAAGAAAACTTGTAAAATTAACTCGCCCCAATTTTCACATCCATTCTTTTTGCAAAAAACTATCATAACTTGGATGATAATCCATCATGTGATCCACCAACCCGCACCGAGCCAGCGTGGTGGATTACGGCTCAAACCCTCTCGCTATCCGAGAAGGAGGCCTGTGCTCAACTATGGGACATATATAGGCTATTTATTTATTTATTTATTTATCATAACTACCAAGCAAACATAACTACAAACACAGAATACTAATTTTCTACCTACAATATTATTGCGCCTAGTCGCTACGTTCAAAACAAAAACTCCAGTAGAGCGTGGTAGAAACGCGACAAGGTCATACCGCGTCTCGTAAGATTGACAACGTCGCATCGAGCGACAGAGACAGCCATATACACGCGGTCGAGTGCGAGCGAGACAGCACGCCGCATTGAGAAGGGAACGGATGTAGTGCGCAACTTGTGTGTGACCCGCGCTGTGAAAGCAGTCGACTCGAATTTGTACAATTAGAAAAGAAATGAAAGTCTATAAGTATTTTATTTGGTGATGGTTGATATTGGTTGTCTTGGATGTCAAATTATTGTTCTCTTGAGGTGTATAGCTATAGTTTTCTGAGGAATATTGTTTCCTTTTAAATAAGCAAGCGAGCGCTCTACATTTCAACTTATAATTTTAAAAATGTATACGACTTTTATTGTAGCAAATACCTATAATATTCTTACTTGTACCGATTTATGTTAAATGTGTGTTCGTTTTATTTTGGGAAAAAATAAAAAATCCACTAGCAAGGAATTCTACAATTACCGAAGAATGTAAGCATAAATTCAATAAAAATATAATAACGCCTACCTGTCAACTAGTAAAATAACTTATGAGCCATAATAATAAATAATAACACAGATGTCATACATTTTAATAACGCTAATAAATAAATAATAAACGATTTACCAGGCGCACAGAAACACCGGGCGGGTTCACGAATTTTACGATCCCGTATTTAGGCCTAAATGCGAGCGACACGCGGGCTTCGCGCTATATGATTCTGTTATTCTCGTTATTTCAATATCTTATTAATTTGATGAAAAGTTAATATACACCATTTTTAAGTTTTGAAGATAATGTTTACCTATATTAGGAAGTCGAATTTAATTTTGAAAACGCGTTGTTGAGATAATATGAAAAATGGAAGTGTTCAATATTTAGGCCTATTGACGTTACCTTTTATAAAAATCTTGTATATGTTATATTTACGTAAGTATTTCATATTAAATAATATATCTCTCAAACATATGAAAGACTAGTGTACCAAATTAGCCTTAAATTAAAACTACCTAATCTTGCATTGATTCTAACTGCATTTTATTAGCTTTACTTAAAAAAAAAGTGAGTAAGTACTTTAGTATCAAGATTTATTTGCAAAAACTAATTAATGAACTTGTTTCATGGATTATCATGACGGCTTAGACGTAAAGGCCGTCATGACGTCACTGAAGGCTAAAATGCGCTGTGTCTAATTGCTTGAAAAGTGAGATATACGAAATAGGTAAACTTTGTAATGAATAAGTACTTAGTGTTTGTTTTTTATAGAAACGTACGCGACTTCATATTTTTAGGTTAGATAGGTCTTAACTTAAGTAAGCAAGAGGTACTTTTCTTGATAGAAAACAATTACTGTACAAAGAAATACTCAAAACAATGAGTTTTAGACATTGCAATTTTTTATTATGGAAATTCAATTAATTTTTTCATGTTAAATACATTTAAACTAACTTAGATTGAGTTAAATTTAATAAATGCAACTTCTAAGATTATTACCTAATTGAAATAATAATAATCTTTATTGGATGTATACCCAATGCGTTTATTATTTATCTAGGTATAGGTATTTTTTTACAATCATTTTTTTAACTACCGTGGTCACGGGAGGCATATTATGGTACTAGTGGCCGCCTGCGACTCCTTTCGCGAGGAAGTCGGTTTCCCGTGGGAATGAGAACACATAGTGGCCAAACTCAATATTCTACTAACCTTTGACGCCTTGTTGTTTGTGTTACTATGGTAACTATTATCCATGTTATAAACTATGGTAGACAGCTGTTGATATGGAAATGACAGAAACAGTAGATAGTAGAATATTGAGTTTGGCTGTAAGGGACATAACAAATGCCCGGTGTACTTAGGTACTGTGGTTCACATAAAATTAAATAGCTATTGTTATATAAAAACATAGTTCTTTAGATAAAAACGTTTTATCCTTATTCGCGTAAGGTATGGCACAACTATAGACAATATCGTTTATTTTTTCCCAATGTACCTACCGTATTAAATTATCTATGTGCTAGTTTAGGCTTAGATCCTTCTGGGTACCTACTTGTTTAAAACTAGACGTGACCTTTTTACCGACTCCAAAAAAGAAGAAGGTTGTAAATATTTTCTATCATTTTGTAACAAGTTACTATAAAATAAAAAGAGGCAGTAGTGTAAAAAAAGTGCAAGGATCAGCGCTTGTAATAAAGTCTATTTCAGCTTGCAAACACTAAATTTTAGGAACTAAGTGCGTATAATTTCGCACCGTGGGAACGACTGCCCGGTATGTTAACTTATACATTTAGGTACCTACATTTATCGTTTGTTTCATGACAAACTCGTGTTACCCGTAGCTCATGATCATTAAATACTTTATTCTTTTGTGGGCGGAAATTGTCTCTACCAAGCGCTAAGTGAAAATTTAGCTAAACACTAATAATTTTGATCTTTTTTAGTTATATAAGCTAAGTCTTGCAATTTGAACACAAAACAAAGTCAAGTGGAAACTTTGAACTATTGATCATCAAAGAATAAATGAACCAGATGAAATCAACACCAAGAAAATCAAAGCAAAACAACTAAAACATAAAATAATATCCGTTGTATAATAAAACTACTTGAACTGTGTCATTTCAGTGCCGTTAGTTTAATTTTGCGGTTACTTTATGACTTAACGGTTATTTCTCATAATTAACTTCTTTAGACTGCACTTGATCTAACTACCTATTAGTTAAGTTGTTATTGACACTTCTACCAGATGCCGACTTAGTATAGGTACGTAGCTGTTCTTAAAACCCGATATTAAACTAAATCGCTCACGAATTCATCCTTTAGCCGACATGCAAGCATCTGCATCGTCATAACATAACTAAAAGCTGTAACTCTCAATCAACGTCATGCTAAATCCAACCTTAAAACAATCACGTGTAAGTTTAAAATTGTTTGTAAGTGAAGATGCTGTAAGATGTTTTGTTTTAGTGTTTCGAGATATCGTATTCTATTTTTGGCTGCGGTAGGCGGTCGCTACGATGCACTGAGATTTTATATCGTTTTTTTATTTATTTTATCGCCTTTTGAGGCTAAGTCTGGATTTGGAGCGAACTTCCGGCCGTAGTACGATAACACCGGTGCCATCGAAACTTGTGATTGAGAAGAGAATTTGATATCTTAGTGAATTGATGAAAAAAAATCTTGAGATGATATTACCTGTTGAATCTTTTTAAGCTTTCTTGAACTCGTTTAACGAAAGTCGTATATTACTAGCAACACCCGTAACACTAATTTAAGAACACTTTGATATTTCTTATACTTCATCAAAACATCAAATTGCAATATTTGGACATCCTTAAAAGCAAATCTAAATGTTTGAAACTAGATGAATGAGCGTAACTGCGTTCCCGCAGAACATAAAGTAGGTACCTACCGATATCACTATGAAATCCAGAACGCCACACAAATTGATCGGCGCTTGATACGCATTGTCTAATATTTAGCGTCTCCCATCAGAAACTAATGAAACTAATGAACCCGTTTCTACTGGATCCAAAACAGATAATCCCTATGAATGCTGCAACAACACTGACATAGATACATCGACATCTAACTTTCACCCTTGTATGCAATGAGGGGAAACAGTTACGATAATTTATTAATAACTACACCTAAATATCGAACGAAACTAAGTAGAAAGATTCTCATAGAAGATAAATAAATTACTTTATTGGTTCAAAAATAAAATATCAATAGTTAACTATTGGAAAACCACTTTTATATGAAAAAAATATATAACTTGAGTATGAACTTAAGTTATAAAGTTTATCTATGATAACCTTTATTACCTAAGTGCGTTATAGTTAAGAATGTTTTAGCAAACAAGCACCTCTTGCAGCATTAAGTCGAAGGTCATTCTTCAGACTTCAAATGTCTAGTTACAACCAGCCAATCATCGCCCACTGCTAGACGAAAGCCTCCAAAGAGTGCCAGCTACCCCGGACCAGCCCCCCAGTCCAGTAGTATGTGGACTTCGCGTAAGCCAAAATTTCTGTAAACATTCATGTAGAACTCAAGTATGATTCATACGTAGAGATTTAAATAACAGTTGTTACAGTTTTGAGACAACATCTAGTTTATAGGTTAAGATATTTTGTCAGTATTTTTCTTTTTGTGACTCCGTTATCAAACATGGCTCTTGCAACGGAGTCAAATCATCATCATATCTTCAAGTGGGGCGGCACAGCACGTTTCTTCCTTCCATTTCCCTCTACTTTTGATGATATAGGGAGCAAACGAGCATGCGGGTCACCTGATGGTAAGTGATCACCGCCGCCCATGACTACCCGCAACACTGTGGGTGTTGGGGGTGAGTTGCTGACCTTTGAGAAAATTGGGCACCGGATACCGCACTCACCGAACGAAACGCAGGAACATCGTCCCTACTTCACGTCGGTAGTGAAATTAAATTAAATAGGATAAGTACGTCAAACAGTATAAGTAGAATAGCAAATTTTATGCTTCTATAATACTAGTCTAACGCTATGATGATATGGTAAATTAAGCTTGAAAAAAAAACAAACAGTAACTAAGTACACTTCTGTGATTAGCAGATCGAGATTTTGCTAGCAGAAAATATTCTAACTTGCCCCGATTATAAAGAAAAAACTTAAAATACTGCCGTAACTTTCTCATATTCAGTATAAGATAAGGACAGGTATGTTGGTTTTACAAAATTTAGTTGACATCTTTTAAAAACTGGATGAAATGCGCTGAGGACTAGTTTAAACACGCGAAAGATTAACGCTAATTTTCGTTTGGCAAGACTAAAATAACCTAAATATATGCTGTTTCGACTGGTGACGTCAGTCCGATAGTAAACAATACATTTTGTTAGAAAGCAAGTAAAAATATTTTCGGAAATATGAGTTACAACCCTTATCATTGGATAAAACAAAGGATAAACGTTCACAAACTTAATAACTTGACAATTTCTACAAATCTTCTCAAAGCACAACAATGTGTTTACTATCGGAGTGACGACAAGTCATGGCGAACAGCGTTTTTTGACATTTCAAATACAGATTATAAAAGTCAATTATAAAATTGAATTATAAAATTTATAATGCATTTCTATGAATTAATATCAACGTTTCTCGTTAATATTTTACGAAATCTATTATAAAAATTCACTTTCATATTTTTTCTTGCATGGTGTAAAATACCCTATTCTCAGTGTCTTTAGAAATATCATGAGGACAATGTAACAATATACCTAGTGAGAATAGACCTATAACTAACACAGGAAAGGTAAGTCTACAATTCTAAACACCCGACTAAATGAGAAGGTTTTTAAAAAAAAAGCATTATGTGAGTGAATCTACTTATAACTACTTAGGTATCCCTTTAAAATAATTATATAACAAAAAAGAAATGTGACTCAAAGTTTAAAGTGTAAAGCAAGCTATCGTAATGTTGCCACTATTACCAGGGATCAAAGGATAGGTACATAAGAAGGTTAGCCAAGTGTGTTTGAAAATCCTACTAATATTATAAACGTGAAATTTTGTGAGTATGTATGGATGTGTGGATGTATGGATGTATGGATGGATGTTTGTTACTCTTTCACATAAAAACTACTGGACGGTTTTGGATGAAACTTTACAGTAATATAGGTTATACATCAGAATAACACAAAGGGTACATTTTACCGCCGGAAAACTTCCCATTCCCACGGGAAACCGAATTCCCACGTGAACGAACTAGTTACTCAAATAATGTATCTGCCCATCGTCGTCATCTAATTGAAATGTTTTACCTATTTGTTTGGACGTTATAATAATGGTAAATACATTGTTATACGAAGTATTTCACGCTTCAAAACTAAAGTTAGGTAGATTCAGGTGCTAATTCGAAGTTAAGACTGCGTGAACTAAAGATGTTGCTACCACTCACCCCGGAATAGAACCTTCGTCGTTGTCAAACCAAAATCTGCTATGTGAACTTTTTTAATATTTCAATTTTCTTTTTCACCGTTGTGTATTAGTTCACTATTGTACTTAGTGCCCTATCTACCGTATAAAAAAACTGCTGAGTGCTTATGAGCACTGTACGACGATCTACGGCCTCTAAATAAAATATGTTATGTGCAGCAGCTAGAATTTTATGAAATAAAAACTGCTATAACACAAAAGTATATTTATTGCTCATAGCAGATTTTAGTTTGAACACGACGCTATGTTACAAAGAAATGCAATATTATTTTAGTCTTGCCAAACGAAAATTAGCGTTAATCTTTCGCGTGTTTAAACTAGTCCTCAGCGCATTTCATCCAGTTTTTAAAAGATGTCAACTAAATTTTGTAAAACCAATATACCTGTCCTTATCTTATACTGAATATGAGAAAGTTACGGCAGTATTTTAAGTTTTTTCTTTATAATCGGGGCAAGTTAGAATATTTTCTGCTAGCAAAATCTCGATCTGCTAATCACAGAAGTGTACTTAGTTACTGTTTGTTTTTTTTTCAAGCTTAATTTACCATATCATCATAGCGTTAGACTAGTATTATAGAAGCATAAAATTTGCTATTCTACTTATACTGTTTGACGTACTTATCCTATTTAATTAGATATGCCATCTCTTCTTATACTAAGACTAGGGCATCTTTATGTCTAACATAAGAAAGAAGTTCAAAAGTGGAAGAGACTATTAACATGATCTCGAGGCACCTAAACAAAGTAATTTGTCGTATTCATTCTGTATAAGATATACACGTTCGTGTCAGTATTTTTCCACATCAACACAATATAAAAAATAGACGTAATGCATTTGAACAACTAACGCCATCTATTTGACCCATCGCAAACTAGCGTGCGTCACGGAATGCTCTGTGATTGGCTACCGACAAAACATGACGTCACATGCAAGAAAAGGATAGAAGCATGATACGAGTGGTAAGTAAGAAAGAGATGGAACAACAACAAACACGAATGCCATTGATTCAGAGGTCACAGAGTGCGCATGTCAAGAACGTTTGATAAGAATCGTGTACTAAATGTAGAGTTTGATAAAGTTAAATGAAAATGTACTTTTGCTTTAAACAAATGAAAAGCATGAAGTTTTTATAAGATTAAAAGGATGTTTCTATTTGTTTGCTTTAGTTTTGGCTTTTGAAACCAATAATAAATTAGTTAAGGTTTTCACCAGGTCCTATCTGCTTACTAGCAGATATTTCCTGTTACTCTTATAAAGTATTAATACTACGCTATATAAGGCTACTTTTAGAAACCTATGTATGTCCAATAACCTAAGGATAGTATAAACTTAAAGTCCCATAACATTTGACAAAAAATGCCAATAAAGTAGAAACTTATAACCCGCCTCATCAAGTCTTCTTAATTTACTGTACCATCTAACTTTTCAAGGCTGTATTTGTCTCTAGTTAATTTTCCTCAATAGTCTAACAACACACGGTGTTCGACTTAAATCAAGCTGTTAAAACGTACGTAAACGTACGACCGTAGGTAGCTTTTTTATATTCGGTTCTAAGATTAAAGATAAGGAAGCTTATGACCTGAAGAGAAACAGGTATACTCACCTTTTTCTCTTCGGGTCATAACATTATTACAATTAAGCAACCAGGTACTCACCTGGTTGCTTAATTGTAATAATAAGCTTGTTGCTAAATAAAGTTGTATTTACCAATAGCTGTGTTTTCCTTTTACACTGTACCTACGCCAAATGTAAGAAAGCAAAGGGTAATTTCGAATGACAATAACTATAGTCAGATGGTTTAATGTAGGAAATAAACATGTAATAAGCGTAACCTATAAATTAAACTAGTACATTATATTACTAGATGAACTGGAATGAGCTTTCGGCTTTAACAATCTGCAGTAGGCGGCATAATTAGCAAATGTTCAATGCGTAAAATAGTGGCGCTATCTCATCCTACATTTCTGTGCATTTGTTTTTTTGCCATATTTTATGGCACAATAAAGTTATTATATAAAATAGTATTTTGTCAATAGCTTAAAGCCTCATCTATACTAATATTATAAAGCTGAAGAGTTTGTTTGTTTGTTTGTTTGTTTGAACGCGCTAATCTCAGGAACTACTGGTTTGAATTTAAAAATTCTTTTGGTGTTGAATAGACCATTTATCGAGGCAGGCTTTAGGCTATATAACATCACGCTGCAACTATAAGGAGCGAAGAAATAATGGAAAATATGAAAAAAAACGGGGAAAATTATTCATTCTTGAGGGCTTCCGTTGCGTGCGCTGCGAAAACAGTTCTAGATACCAAAAATATATGTATGAAAGAATTAAGGGAACTTTTTACTGCGGGAAAACTTCACATTCCCACGGGAAACCGACTTCTACGCGAACGGAGTCGCGTGCGGCCACTAGTATTATTATATTATCAGTAGGTAATGCAATGCGAATGTTCTTTTTTTGTTTCGCCAACCAATTCCTATCTTTGTTGAACCCGGCAAAGATCGGCTTAGATCGGCACAATCCCCCATTTTATGAAAGAGGGGCAAGTTAAGTAGGCTTTAGCGGTCGTTTATTTATGTATCGCTTAGGGATTTGACTATAAATAGGGGTGTAAAATTAAAAAGGGTTTTAGGTTATCTTAGTTTGGAGTAATTAAAAATAATTAGTTTAGGTTTAGTAAATAATAGATTTAGGTTTACCTCTGAATAAGTAAATCTAAATATTTATTTTTTTTTTCTTACAAAGTAAGTATGTTTTATACATACACCCATTGACATTTACATTTAAAGGTACTCATTAACCCTGCAAATTTGCATTGCGCACTTTTCCAACAAAACTTTTATTTCTTTCTCTAACTTGTTCATTTTCTTTTCAAACCAACTGGAAATCTATTCGTCTTTTTCCGTCTGTACCATTTCCAAAAATTGCCATACCAAATTCAACTCTATTCACCTCAGATAAGATATAAAATTTCTTAGCTCGTTCTACTTGATTACCCGTTCACACGAACGCTTGTCTGTGTGTGTGCATTAATTGACAAATACAAGAGCAAGTAACAAGTCTTTTACCAATTTACACACTTTCGTTTTGTGTCGTAAAAGTTATCGCTACGCATCACTCTTTCTCGCTCTAACCGCTTGGGAGTGAGGGAGATAGTTGTTGTACGCGAGCGGGTCAATAGCTGGGAGTTGCAAGTACTGGGAGTCGTGGATCGATCCGACTATGGGACAAGGGTAAGCATGATGATATTGTTTTGAAGATTTATCTGAAGATATTTTTTTTACCAAAATAATTTTGGTTGCATCGCGTTGAACTCTTTGACCCGGTGTGGTAATTGACTACGGCGTAGTCCGTAGAAACAGACACACAACACACTTTTTTTGAGAATAAATAAGAGAAGTTAAATTGTTTATTGAAAAAATCATAAATTAAACAGGCGATAAAAGCAGAATAGACTTACTTTGGATGACCTGATAAATTAATGTTTGTTTTTTTAATGGTTTTTATTATTTTTTTGGTTTTTATTTGCGGTGTAGAAAAACTACAAATGTATGCATAAATAAGCTGCTTTTGTCGATTTAATAATAATAAGCACATTTTTCTTCAATTTGGATGTTGTTAATTTGTATAGGTAATCATGGTTGTAATTGACCTAAGTATATTATTATGTGAAGTATCCCCAACTCATATTAGGAAAATAAAAATGATTTCGAAGTAGTCTGATTACATTTTATTAATACATAACATTACATAATATATTATTTACCCTGATATAGAAAAAATAAACGCTATACAAAAACTATGTCACCACAGACAGTTTTCCATTATTTTGAAGAATTTAATCATTAAAACGTTTTTATTCTTATCGCTTTTTGCTATAATACCTAAATAAAAGTTACTGCGTTAATATATATTTATTTAGCCTAAATTACGAATAACAAGTTCCTAAGGATTTAAAAATATAAAGCCCATTTTGTTTGAACATAAATGAAACGTAAGAAAAATCAACCAACTTTTACCAAGTACCAAATATAGTTCCATATCAACATTTTATTTTTTAATCTAATCATAATTAGCCAGGTTAAGATAAGAAATATCCCTGGATGGAAGCAGCGCACCCGTTTGATTGCACGCACACACGCCCGCTATTCAAATGTCGACTAACGCACACACTCTCATCGTATCACGACACGACCCACATGGGATTGCCGTATACCCTACACACACCAACACAAACGCAGAAAGCCACGCGAAAATGAACCCTAACGCCATCGGATTGTCTACCAAGCGCCCTACATTTACCGATCTGTGAGATAACCTAAAATTTTTGAGTTTTTCACTTGAAAATGCTAAGTTTTCCACATTTTTCCGTTCGAGTGGTCTAAATAAGTGTGACTGAAGTGTATTTGAGATAGGAAATATGTGTTTGATGTGTATTTTCGCGGTTTTAGCGAGAAGGGCGTGATATTACTGAATTTCAGAAGGCTTTCGTAGAGATGTATACCAGTTTGGTGGTGTTTTGTGACGCGAATGCAACATTTCGTCTTTTTCTTGTAGTTCCTAATATGTGATAATATTCCTGTGTTGTGTGAAAGTGTGTAATTGGATATAAGAACATATTAAACCGTTATGAGTGTAAGTATTTTTACTTTAAAAATATAATTTAGTTTTAAACTTAATTACGAACTTTTGAATCATCTTTTTAATTTAAGTTAGATAAGCAAATTGAAGAACAATAATAAAAATTGACATTGTGAAAAAAATAAGGCTAGAAATAATGCTAATAAAATATAACTATAAATATAGGTATATTTACGAGGTAAGTATTAAATAAAGGCTCGTAAATTTTATGTCCTTGCATTAAATGTACGAGTTTATGTAGGTTGGTTTATATAAGAAACATATAATGTCTATTTTTCTTTTTACGAAATACTTATATTATACTACTGAAATTAAGTTAAAGTTCCCTTACTACTAATGTTACATAACTTAACGTATTTGGAAATTCTATCTCTAATAAAAAAGTGATTAAATGTTGCCAACTCGTAAATAAAACTCCCAAATACGTAATAACGTAAAAACAAGATTTATTTCAATTTCCCTTTTGCATTACCACGTCAAAATTGGATTTCCTAATGTAATTTTACGCTAAGCAGCCTTTTTCCTATTTTGTTTGATGGGAATTTAAAAAATGCCATTGAAAAATGTACCTTATGCTGAACGAAATAAGGAGTTAGCGAGATTCTTTGTTTTTCTTTTTTGACATAAAATTCTTTAATCATCCGGAAAATTAGCCGACATTCCAACAGTACCTATATTTTTATTTCAAATGTGAAACTGAATATTAATTAAATTGACACAATTTACAAGTATCCCTTTTGTTTTTACTCTTTATTAATAATGTTATATTCTTCAATTCTAAGTTTAGCACGTGTTTTAGATACTTATATGTATATATTGTGTATAGATATTTTCCTTTGGATTCTGTTCCTTTTAGTTAAGTGGTATCTTTGGGACATGTTTTAGAAACTGCGTCCCTGATTTCTGATGAAAGTTTATTTAATGAATGACACTTTAGTACATAGTATAAAACAAAGTCGCTTTCTCTGTCCCTTTGTCCTTATGTCTGCTTAAATCTATAAAACTAAGCAACGGATTTTGATGCGGTTTTTTTAAAATACTTATAGAGTGATTCAAGAGGAAGGTTTACATGTATAATTACATAGTATAGATAAAGGAGTTTTACTCCGAATTTAACGCGTGCGAAGCCGCGCTGGTAAAACCTAGTAAAATTTAATCGTGTTAGAAATTGTTAAACTCTATAGGTTATAGTTTAAACCTTTTTTTACTTATTGTCTATATGTTACGGCTAATACCCGAAGTGCGGCTACACCTAGTTTTAGCCGGTTAGAACATCAATAGGTTAGGTTAGTTAGGTTCCTGTTTTGATACCACACAGAAAAAGGAGTCCCGCGTAGCGGGACTCCGTCGACTCATGATTGAAGCCAGTTTTTATATAAGTACATAGGATTAATTATTTTTTTTAATTTTTCCATATAAAAACCACTTCTAACCGGCTAAAACTAGGTGTAGCCGCACTTCGGGTATTAGCCGTAACATATACACTTTTCAATAAAGAACCACTCTTCATGTTGAGGGTAGTTTTAAATGAAGTTATTGGTTCATTAGCTTAGCTCACAGCAATTAGTATTTTAGCGACCAATCCATTCTGTCAATAACAAAAACAGGAAATCAATAAATTCAATAACGACATACAATTATGTGTAGACACCTAACAGTGTCGGGACTAGGGATGGCTGGGTATTCGAATTCGCATATTTTGTTCAAATTATAATTAGGTACTTACGTTGGGTAATGAACACCTAGAATCAAATTTGTGATGATTGCGTATATGTGTGGGTATTAATTATTGCGGTTCTTATTTGAGAAAAATGTTATTAATAGGTTGTTTTTAAGTAAAGTTAACATTAGATTGACAGATTTTTTTTAGTTCATCTTTATATATTGGTAGTAAAAGTAATGATTCTGAGAAATTTATTATAACTACAATTTTTACTTCCGGGGGAATTCTATAGATTCACATCCCTATCGGGGTACATTGATCCTCCTGACCCCCCGGGGGTGGTAGGTCCCACCAGTTGAATGCACGACGACATTGACCTATTTCCTACCCCTTTCATCCCCGATCAAAATAAAACCCTATCCTGATTGAATTACAGCTGCATTTGCATCGCAAAATCAATTTTACGTAGAGTGTTTTATTTTTAAATCAACTTTGAACTTATAAATTAATTTGCATGTTTTAAAGGAACGTTTTATATTCAAAAGGGGCTTAAATTGAATATAGCTCGTACGTTAATTGAGTTATTAAACTCTGAAATGTCAAAAGTAAATTGACGCCCTCTTGGGATTTAAGATTTATAGTAGGTGGTAGTTATCAACCTAGTTCCTTCTTACTTTAAAAGAGTTTAACATAATTAGCTACTCATAGTTTCTATTTCAATACTATATTACCTTATGGAGTTTATAATATTCATAACCAAAAATATTTTCGCGAACTTAAATTTGGGCCTCTAAATTTAACTATTTTTACAATCTTCGTCGCAAAACATGTTGCATTTTTGTTTTCTAGAAATTTCCATTAATGCGGGTAGGCAAAATATTCATTTTTAATTATTGGTTCTATAAAAACTTTACTACTTACCTTAATTCAAATAAATTTGAAATAACAAGTACCAAATTAAACAAAAATACGGGTTATTGCGTATTTTGTTATGACACCTTTTTCGGTTTATTGAAACTTTTAGCAGGTGAATATTGCTGTGGAGTTTTGCAGAATCCCGAAACTGAATTTCAGTATCTGTCTGTCATCGTTCTCTTAGCTTTCTCGCGTTTTCCTAGATGGCGCTTATCGACAGAAGGTTAGAATTTTGTTGGAATTCGTGAACAATTTTAATGATCTCTTTTAATGTGTTTCCATAGCTTGTGTTCAGGATGATTCGAGTGGTTTTGAGTAATGAGTTTGAAAGTTACTGTTAAAAAACGATTTTTTAAAGTTTAACAAAAAAAATATCATAAAATACCATCAATTTCCATCTTTTAACACGAATCGGCGATAAAATGCAAAAGCTTCGAAAAATTCGAATTAAAAAAAAGATGACTGGTGAATTACAAAAGCAACATATTAATGTTTTTATCGATGTTATGTAACACTCCTACTTAATCTATTCGTTCGACTATTAGACTGTTTGTACAAATTTTTAATGAATATAAATTATTGTTGTATAATTTTGAAAAGAGTGCCGAGAGTTTTTTCCGCCAGCTTTTTCTCTCGGTCTACTACGGCTATTGCTGATGAATGTAGGGGTGTCCCGTGACATCTTTTTATTTTTTATTTTATGCTTTTGACAATGTATAAGAGATTAGTTTTTAATCCTACGTACAATAAAGTAATTTCATTTCATTTCATTTCATTTCATTTCATTTCAAACGATTACACGACGTCGAAAATTAAAACCTATTTGTATGGGTGACTATCAAAGTCAAAACGATTCGCTTTGTTTTTCCTAATAATTTTGCTGTTTTAATAAGGCTACTAGCTGAAGCTGTTAAGCTTTTACAAATCTAAATAATTTAACTTTGCTTATCCGCTACCAAACAGCAAAATTTTTAACCCAATCTTACGACGAAAGCTTCGTGCAAGTTATGTTGTCCTGGTACCTCGCTGTTCGTTGCGCGCTCCTAGAGCGCGGTCAACAGACGGTTTATTACAGTTACATTACAGTGTAATTGTAAAGAATTACTAGCATAACATAACCTGCATGAAGCTTGCAATCAACGAAATACGAGTGAATAAAAAACTTAATTTAGGTGCCTTTCATCACCAAACAGCATAAGTTAATTACCTACCTTCTTTAAATAGTTCACTTTAGAGTTCAAAATTGAAAAAAAAAGGTTTGATAACGTCGCTACATTACTGTGTATTTGATGCAGTATACTAGGATAGCATAATTTGTTAACACGTTACAGTCATCTATATAATTTTACTAGACTACGCCGCATAGCCAGTTTATGATTTCTATAGTTTATGCATGTTATTTCATCAAAACATCTCTATTGTTATGGCCACAGAGTTCAAAATTGCAGGTAAATCACGCCGCCAGCCGTCAACGTCCGATCACGTCCCGGTATTAGTAGTAATTTACTAGGATAGCATAATTCGTATATAGTAATAAAATTTCAGTGTTAGTACCATTTATACAAATTTCGTAGAATATATTAAATTACTATATGCCGTATGCTTGCTATATGCCCTTTTGACTCTCTGGCGCGTTGGTATCGTAAAACTTTTTTATTTTGCATTTACCTATTATATTATTTAATACCGATAACGAGTCAAATTATAACACTAATGGAAAGTCGTCATACTCATAACACCAAAGAGGACTAGTAATTACATTAAAAAAACAAAAGTTTATTCGAGAACCGAAAAAACATATCTTTAAGTGATAATGGAATCTAAAAGGGATTGTACTAAGGTGTGAATAGGCTTTTCTTTTCCACAGATAAACCTAACCCAGTGGCATCAAGTACTGCTGTGTGTAAAGCTTCCAGATAATAAGCCTTATATACTTCAAAGCGTACTTAATTAACCTCAGTATACCCCATCCATTCGTTAACTACACTAAATCAGTTTGCGGTCGATTATTCAAAGTACCTACCTATAAACCCTAGTTAACTACAAAGGGAAATTACAGCTAATATACATACAACATGCGAATGCGAATTCAGCTAAATCCCTTTTCGGAGGGCGTGTAACTCAATTGGTTAGCACGGTATAGGTTTATATGTGGGCGACAAAGAATTATTGTGGGTGAAAGTGTAGGCGTGGGTCAGACAGACTTATTAAAGCCTGTTGCTTATTTTTATTTTAACAATAAAGGTGCTACTTGCGTAGTTTTTTCCATACTAATAACTTTTCATACACAAATTTGGGTCCGACTCGCACACAAAATGTTTTTGTGAGAGTTTAATAAAAATATTTTATTTAAAAAAATTCCTTTCCTAATTTAACAAGAATTACTTGGGGTACCGTTTAGATTCGTAGGCCTACACTGAGTAAACTATGCCAGTTTATTCACCATTGCTGCTCTTTACTAGTAACCCGAAAAGTAAACGCCTTATGTGTCCCAGACATAAAAACCTTTTTTACTTGCGAGTACCTTAACTTAATTCAACTATATTAACCTACTTTGTTTTCTAGAATCACTTAGCCCTGTTCAATAAGGCTCACTTTTCGAGAAGCTTCTAAAGGTCCCTAATCTTTAATACTCCCAACAGGGCCAATTACCCTTACAAAGAATTCCCCCCTAATTTGCTTGTTGTTTAGCAAGTCTGTTCAATAGATTGTTTTACTTTTGTTTCGATATTAATCACTTTGCGATCAAAAGTTTCCAGAGCAAATTATATTATCAAAGAGTAAATTTGTAAGCTGTCATTATAAAAAAACAGAGTAAAATGAAAAATTATATTGTTTTTATGCTCAAAGTTATTAAACAACGCTTTACAAATATGTATTTCTTTTAATAACCTACATGATACACGTTCTTAAAGCGTCGTATTAATAGGAGAGCAGCTTTTTGTGCATTCGCGTGCAGTAATCAACTTTGTAATCCGGTCGATCAGCCATATCATCGGGCTGAGCACATCAAAGGAATATCTTCCATGCTTCTGCCGCCCTGGTACTTGTAGCATATTACGTAAAGCTATTTATTCACTCAAAGCACGGTGGGCAGTTTTGTTACTAATAAAATAAAAGTGCGTGTGTACATTTGTCACCTCCAATTGAAATGTTATCGCCATATTATAAGCTCTTCGTCACACTGTAAATAGCCCTTATTTATACGGGGTGTAAAAGAACTGCTTCCGAAAACAAAAACTGGGCATTGCTGGAGGTGTACTGGTTACCGTTTGAGTAAGATTTTTTTTTTTTAATGATTAACAGAAAAAAAATTGTTTTACGTAATTGTACAAAATTGCAATTATACTATCAGATTTGGCGATGATTCCAAATTAAATAGGGTTTTAAGTTAATTTTCAATGTAAATAATTGCACCTGAACCAACAGTTGATGTGTGAGTGATGATTTCAAGCGCCGAATATGACTTTTCATTCCTTAATAACTTTTTTAAATTGGGTTTTCTGGGTATGCTGTTAGTGAATTTAGTTACTATTGAGGCTCCAGAATACATGGTTTCAGGCTTCGGAAGTGGTTTTTTACACCCGTTATAGTTCTGAATTTGAATTTCGATAGCATTCAAATAAAAATACACCTTCATAGTTAACTTTAATTGAATTTTATATGTAGGTAAATATTTGATCATACGCCATTACAAAATAAAATATATGTAGGTATTCACCTCGCTTTTAAAATATATACTTAGTTTGAAATTGATGACGTCACGGTTTTAGGCGTTCACTCGTGGGGAATGAGGGCATCAAAGTGTGATAATGTGTGACAAGAGATAAATTGAAAACTTGTGGAGGAAATCATTAAATTTGAGTTTCATTAATTATATTCCTAAAAATCTAACTGAATGAGCTATCCCTAACCTAAGGGTTATTGTTCACAACGGAAGTCAATACAATTGACATTGACACATTAAAATAGCTTTAAATCAATCTAAAATTTGATATAGGTATGGTTTGTGTACATTATGCTGATGTACATCATCCAACCTTTTTTAATTCACACAACCAAATAAACACTATGACATTATACCAATTCTGCAAACCACTATTTCTTCTCCAACCTTAAATCTGCCATATTTCCCAGCAAATGGCCACAGACGACAGCATGAGCGACGACGTGTTCGAGGACGAGCTGCGTGCGCCCGCGCAGCGCGCCACCCCCTCCCCCACCGGGTACAGGGACTACAAGCCGCCGCCGAAAGTGACGTATGATGACGACATGCCTATACATAAGGTAACTCAATATCTACGCGGTGTTATGCAATATTTTAATGACTTAGAATTTTACCTTTTTATTTGTGCAGTTTTTAAACTCAGCAAATGATAGTAATAAAGTAGGTATATCAAAATCCTTTTCGTAGCTTAGTTAGAGGAAGTTAGCCGATATACCTACATATTATTTCACTAAAGTATGAAGATACATATCCAGTTGTAACGTAGACTGAGATAAAAATCGTTTTACTAACAGCTACCAATATAACGGGTGTAAAAATACCACTTACGAAGCCTGAAACCATGTATTCTGGAGCCTCAATAGTAACTAAATTCACTTACAGTATACCCAGAAAACCCGATTTAAAAAAGTTATTAAAGATTGAAAAGTAAAATTAAAACCCTATGTAATTTTGAAATCATCGCAAAATCTGATAGTATAAATACAATTTTGTACAATTACGTAAAAAAAATTTTTTTTCTGTTAAATATAAAAACAATTTTTTTTGCACAAAACGTAACCAGTACCCTTCCAGCAATGCCCCGTTTTTGTTTTCGGAAGCAGTTCTTTTACACCCCGTATAAAAAATCGACTAATCGTGGTCTATGCAAAACTAAGCTGATAGCCAATATTACCGTCAATTTGTACCTACTTACATAGCCTAAAATAGAATCGATTGGCTGCAAGATTAGTCGGGGCCTTCCCTGAGCGAATCATGCGTGACGTATGACGCAAGTGTCACAACCTTCAGTTGACGAATTGAATCTGAGGTCGAGGGAATTAATAGGAACTAAGCTTTATTTGTAGGTAGGAACCATGTTGACAACCTTTTTTGATAATTGTGTGAAGCGAAAGTTAAGGAGTTAAAATCTGTTACACATTTTTTTAGGTGAACTTGTTCCTCAAAATTGCAGAATGTATGAATAATAATGTGCATGTGTTCGTTCACGCATTACTTGCACTTTTTGTAGAGACCTTAGGAAAAATTGTAAAACGCCGTCATAAGTATAAGAAGATGTCCTTGTATCTCTTAAGAACAGTACATATATATCTTCATATTAATACCATGTAGGTAAGTATAAAACATAGGTATAACTATTCAAACTAAGCTTCTTAGAACCTCTCTCTAACTTCTGTCGTGCTGGTAGCTGCATCACAAAGCGCTCTGCTCAAGCTCAGCTACGTTTCCAAAAAAATCTGCAAATATATTCAAGTGCTGTTATAATATTACACACTAGGGGCCGCGCGCGACTCCGTTCGCGTAGAAGTCGGTTTCCCGTGGGAATGCGAAGTTTTCCCGCGGTAAAAAGTTCCCTTAACTCTTTCATACATATATTTTTGGTATCTAGAACCGTTTTTGGCAGCGCACGCAACGGAAGCTCTCAAGGATGAATAATTTCCCCCGTTTTTTTCACATTTTCCATTATTTCTTCGCTCTTTATACTTGCAACGTGATGTTATATAGCCTAAAGCCTGCCTCGATAAATGGTCTATCCAACACAAAAAGAATTTTTAAAATCAAACCAGTAGTTCCTGAGATTAGAGCGTTCAAACAAACAAACAAACAAACAAACTCTTCAGCTTTATAATATTAGTATAGATATACAACACGTATATGTGTAACATATATGTACAATGTATGTTATGTTATGTGTATGTGTACTACGTTAGTGTAAGACTGTTATCCCTACTAATATTATAAATGCGAAAGTAACTCTGTCTGTCTGTCTGTCTGTCTGTTACGCTTTCACGCCTAAACCACTGAACCGATTTTGTTGAAATTTGGTATGAAGAAAGAACTGAACTTGGGAAAGGACATAGGGTACTTTTTACCGCGGGAAAACTTCTTATTCCCACGGGAAACCGACTTCCACGCGAATGGAGTCGCGGGCGGCCACTAGTTATTATTATATTTACATATGAAGACGGGAGCTTCAAGCTGCTTGTTGTTTTTAACTGGTTTCTACTAAAAGGTTTTACGTCGAGTGGAATTAGCCAAATAGTAATTACCATAATTGTTGTTAGGTATAACAATAGTTTTGGTAAGTACCTACCTATTGCTTTCACATGCTAGCAATATCTTCATTTGTTTGTGTATTAGCCACTTGTATTTAACTATAGGCACAAATATATCTTTTTAAAGAAGATAGTATTACAAAGCTTTTTAAATTAGGCGACAATATTTTTTTTCTGATTATGTCGTTAGTTTAAGCACCACCACCGGAGCAAAGCTCTAACGGTTTAATACATTAAAGGAAACTAGCTGCGAGTTCACCTACGTTAATTAGAGAAAAAACTATCAAAATCTTTTTTGGGTTACTTTCTCTGTTTACGCAGCGCACTGAACAAAAGCTGAACAAAACATTTTTTCCGTTTTTGCAACATTTTTCATAGCTGCTCCATTCCTATTCGTCGAAGTGTGATGCTGTATAGCATTTAGTCGTCCTCGATAACTAGACTATTCACAAAAATATGTTTTCATTTCGAACTAGTTCCTGGGATTAGCGCGTTGAAACATGGTGGAAACAAACAAACTCTTCAGCTTTTAATAATATTAGTAGAGATTTAAAGAAAATCAGACTGAGTGCTTGCTGAGGTTTCTTGTGCACTCAATTACAACTTTCTCTTGTGCAATTTCTCCGAGATAATTTTTGTTTTAGTTTGTTTAGTTAATTGATTCTACGACTTGTTTGAAACTAATTATTTTAGAAGTACTTAGGCAAAATAGTTGTTATTGACTAACTCGATAACATACTCATAGTCAAAACTAATGAAGAAGAAAGGAATGTTTTTAAGTTAATTGAAGCATTGGACTCTAGTAACGTCAAAATATTTTAGTTCCTAAAGAAAGAGTAACCTAAAAAATTGATATGTAATAAACTCTTGATTCTATCTCATAAATTCAAAGTAAATCATATGTATAGTTAATATTTCATCGTTAAAATATATTTCTACGTAGTTTCATGCAGTTCAAACCCATCTTCAGATACCTGACTGCGTTGAAAGCAAATTGTCATAGTTGATTGCAAGCCAGTCTGGCAGACTTCTCGATTCCACTCGTTATGCGATAGTTAGAGTGAATTGACACGAGTTTGAAAATGTTCAGTTTGGATTTAACTTTGAGAAGGCTATGTGGGGTTATACATAGCTTTTAGGATATAGCTTAGGTTATATAGCGTTTACCAACAGTCTAGGGTTTTATTAAATGTACCTAAGATTTTTGATGATTTGTAATGTACCCTAAATGATGTTTAGATACCTTCTAAGAAGAGCTTACAAACAAAGTTCTGATCTATATAGAGCGAGGTTTAGTTTACTATTTTTGAATTATTAGATATTTAGGATAATTTAACTTTAGCTTGTAAGAGTCTAATGCAAAAAGTGGTTGAAATATGAACCTTCAATTTTTTGGCACGTTTTCAAATATCTTGTAAACTAGGTAGATAAGCAGTTTTCAATTTGTTTTTATTAAAAACCTGTTTTTTATCCACAGACGATCCTCCTTGGTGACAGCGGCGTCGGTAAGACCTCACTGCTGGTGCAGTTTGAAACTGGAAAGTTCCAACAGGGCAACTTTTCCGCGACCGTGGGCATCGGCTTTACGGTGAGTTGCACAACTCAATTAACGTTTGCGAGATGGGGCCCGTTATTTGAGTTTTAAAATGTGGTTCTTACGATGCAAGTACACACAATATTGCCTAGAGTATTTTATACGTAATATCACTCATCGTTTTAAGAAGTAAGCAGCGCGAGAGCTATTTTTGATTATTTTTAATAGTGTAAGCTGTGTGTTTCCTCTATTTATACGTTTTTAACAGGTTATGCTCTGAATTAAATCGAATCGCAAGAGGTTTATTTTTGTCCAAACGCTGAAGCGCTATTTATGAACGCACTTTAAACCTACATTACCTTAAAAACTATATGTAGGTGGAGACCTATTTTAACAAAAGTACCTACGGCTAAATTAATCCATCATTACGGAGGGTTTAAAATGGTTACCTTTAAAACGATATTTTAATTTTTGATGTTCTGAAAGATCGTAAACAATTTCTTGGTATATTACCTACTTACCCTTTATTTATTAATGTTAGCACCTAGACCGTCAAATACTGATATAACCTCGATTTGAAATACATAAGTAGGTACTTAACATTAGAAAAACGTATGTATTCAAACAAAAACATTTTCTTTTCGTTACAGTGCAAATAATAAATATTAGTAGTACCTATTATTGTTTTAACTATTAAATCTGTTTAACAAAGAATGTCTTATTTGTTAATATATATTTTTACCCCTTTTATCATTAAAATAAGACGAACCAATATCATTCCTTGTAGACTAAGTTTAATAAAATAAATATAAGGTAACGAAGTTTATATAAACATCTAAAAGGAACCTCAGTTGGTTATTATGAAACCAGCCATTTGTGAATCCTCTTAAATAGATTAAGAGTCTGATATAATATTTAAATGGTTTTCAAAGGATTTATCTTGTTAAATATTAAATTACCTTGGCTTTTATTTAGGACTTCGTGCTTTACCCTGCCTTTTTACTATTAAGGCAAGAAAGTCTTTTCTTATCATATGTGTATAGTTTAGTACCTACTCGGAAGTATAGTACCTAATTATCTTTGAAATTTGCTTTCGTAACTAACAAAGTTGTGTTCAAATTAAAACAAAGGTAGGGATATTTTTTTTACCAATAATGTATGTTCATACGTCTTTCCTATATCATCCAATGAATTTGATCACCTTCTATTTAAAAGACAAAACACAGCCTCATTCAACCCAGGCCAACCGTGTATCTGTCCCTTTCTATCACTGCCTCCCTTTTAATTTCCTATCTTCAATGTCTACTAAATTTCCTGGTTATTGTAGCAGAGCAAATGAAAAACTGATTCCATCTTGAAATGCTAAAGGGGTCAATCAAGACCGTGCCATGCCGCCATCTTGGATTCTTAAAAGTGTTTGTCACAATATTTCCAAGACTTAATTTCAAGCCTAGACGCTTAGGTACGAATTTGTAAAGGTTACCAACTAAATAAATATTAATTAAGAATGTGTTCTAGACTCAAATGTCAGGACCAAGTTTCAGGAAAACTAATTTCAGAAAAATACTCACTGGTTACAGTATTGTGTACAAATTCTGAATTATACCGATTGAAACAAACTACTAGATTTTTACATATAGAAGTTACTTCATTTGTTACACAGAGCTATTTATAAATCATTTCTATTGTACACGCTTACACCTTTGGTCTCGAAATAAAAAAACGGCACCCTCACGACCCAGTGGTAAAGTCGGTCATCAGTGTTCTAAGTATACTGCACGTGAACACTCTTTGTATTGAGGCTTATTGTTTTACTAAAACTTCATTAACGAATAAACAAATAGGTTATAGGAAAGAATTAAACCGGGAAGTGTTTTATTTTCTCTCTTTGTAGTACCTAAAATTGTTGTTTTGCGACTTGTAAATTTAGAACAGCGATTAAATCCTAAAATGCAACTTCTAAAGATTTATTTACCTGTTCACTAAAATTGAAGACCTTAGTTGAAATATCAAGTTTACCTCCACAGTAATGTCACGAGTATTTGCCTTAGTCTCGTGGGTGAAGGCATATTCCCCCTAAGTGGACGGACATGTACCTCGGGGCCCCCGCAGGGCACCCAGTGACTCCCCCGGGCCCCCAGTAGCGATCCTTTTACACACAGTTAGCCTTGCAGGGGCACTGGGCAGCTATTAAGATAAGTACCTATATGATGCTTTGTTGGGAATAGTTTCTCTAGAAATACGTGCTTATTAATAAAATAGCTCATTTGATGTCTTTCTAAAGTTGGTTGAATAGCTATTTGCGCTCCTTAATTAGCCGTTATTTACTACGCTGGTTTACGTTAAGGATTTCTATTGTTTTTTCTTTACCTAAAGTGCTCGATAACTTGGTAAACAATCATTAAAACAAAATGGGTGCTTTAACCACGGCAGAGGAAATTAAAAGCAGAAGTTTCGGAATGGTCAACCAGTTTCCAACCACTGGTATCGGACAAACTTTTTGTGGTTAGTTATTAAATCAAAATATGAATATGCCTTCCTACTATAAAAACAGTTTAAGTTTGAATTACGTCGTAAATAAACAAACATATTTACCTTATTAAATACTTATTAATTAAAATAAGGCAAAACATCTTGAGCAAATTTTCAACGAGAAAAAGTAAGCGTGTCGTATTCTAGCTCTATTAAATCAGTTATTAAAATCAATGTTTCATATCAGTTCCTCTCAAAGAGTGCCCTCGGATACAAAGTGATATAACGGTTCGTTATTGCTTCAAGGATATTGATTGGCACACAAAGTGCCTTGTTACTGGGTAATAAATTGGATAGTTAAAGTAAAGGTTATCATAAAATGGTAAGCAAAGTTTGTGGAGTTGATGAAGCTGTCCTGATGTCGTAGAAGTTTATACCTTTAAACGATACTATTACTGAGTAAATGCTTATATGATGACTATTAAAAAAAAATGCTCGTTTAACTTTTATTTCGCTATATGCTCTGGGCAGTTTGCATTTACATAAGGAACTAAATTCAAAAGTTTTCGTTCTTATTCCACCAAATATACACACTGATCGCCTAGTGCGTTTCTTATCATGGTTTTAAAACTAGATTTGCTATTTAAACCTGGTATGCGCCACCACTTTTATTGTTGACTTCAATAACATTTTTTCTTCGCATTTACGTAAACAAGAAACGGGTCACTACCTTTATAGAACAAAAGCACATTACAAATTAACCTTAATTCAATGACCCGTTACAATAATTTGATTACCTTTCGTATCTAAGTAACAAACTTTGCGTAACAACCTCTCAGTTTTGTACTTAGATAACTAACTTAATTCACTATAAGAAAGTAACTTGTATTGGCCTTTTGTACCAAGTTTTAACAATTGATGATTAACTTCGAGTTTATAAACTGGGGTTAATAAAGATGTGTTGGTGTGAAATTGGTCTGAAAACTAATGTTAAGTGAAAACAATTTTCAAAATTGTAGAATTTCCGTGGTGGAGCTAATTTAATTGACGTAGACGAGACGAAAGTTTTCATTAAAATTTGTCAGTTCCATAAAATGGCAAATGTCTAGTTGTAGATTCTTATAGTCAAAGCAATGAGATGAGATTTTTTATGTAATTTTAATGAAGTATAGAATATTATGTATTACTAGTGGCCACCCGCGACTACGTTCGCGTGGAAGTCTGTTTCCCGTGGGAATGAAAAGTTTTACCGCGGTAAAAAAGTACCCTATGTGTTATTCTGATGTACAACTTATATTATAGTATTATTTTTATTATTCTGTAAAGTTTCATCAAAATCAGTCCAGTAGTTTTTACGTGAAAGAGTAAGAAACATCCATACATCCATTGCATCCATACATAGGTACTCACAAACTTTCACGTTTATAATATTAGTTTACGAGAGCTAGTTTATTGTCATATTTTAAACCTAGTTTACTAGCTGTATTAATGTAGATACCAACTTAGGTCCTATTCCTGCTTCTAATAGGAACGGTGTACTTCAGAGCGTGTAGTCATTTATGGGAATACCTAGAACTGTCCTAGAATACAATGGCACAATATTAATACTGCTTCTTCCTGGGATCACTAATAGATACTATATCTATTTGATTTGATATTGCTTTACCTTCCTAGAGAAGTATTCTATTGTATACTGAAATTAAATTATGAAACTTGTGTATAGATTATTTAGTATTTTGTCTTCAATATGTTTTAATTTAGCACACGTTTTCATAAAGACATTAACATTGAATCAGGTTTACAAAATCTTATCGATCGTACCCAAGCGATATTTAATATAGGAACTGACGAAATTGATAAATAATTTGGAGGTTTTTTATAAAACGTATTTTGGGTTAAAACGCTATTAGGTAGAAAATTAGGTATTTTATACGGTAAAAAAATCTACGCGGAATAATGAAAATATAGGTATAGCAAACGCTGAAACAGAGTTGAAGCGAATATAATTTAGTTTGCTTTATTTCCAAGAAAGTTTTTCTCCAATCACCCTGTACAGGAAGTTATACCAACAGTTGCTGTTTTATCAAATTACACTGTTTCTATTTTTCTCGAGCCTTGTTTACCTACTTAGATAAATTATATGTATTTGAAAAAAACACAAGGATATCCTATTTCGATACCACTTTTTGGTTATAAATGTTTCACTTCGTTCTTTTTATTCGTTTAAGCCGAATTTCGCCTATTTAAGTATTTTGTTATGGTGTTCACAATTTTCACATCTCTTATACCTAAACATCAATAAGTTTTTGATTTATATGTGCATCTTTGCTTATAAACTACCTAAAGCTACTATAAAATGTTATAAAATAAATTTTCTTAACACCCTGTTGATCTATATAAAGCCTGCAGACTTGAGTGTCTCCGATATTACTCTTCTAAGGATAGGGGGGAGTCAATTCCATTTCAATATAAACGGTAATGAAACTCACCTTTGTTTACCTTATACATATAAATATTATGTAGAAGTTTTGAGCAAATCTTGTGAGATTTATTTATTGCAGGTTATAAGGTTTTATAAAGGTTATTATGACAAACATAAAAATGGTATCCCAATTATATTAAGTTAGACATAAATGGTATCCTAATTATATTAAGTTGCAAGTTTGTACCTATTTTCTATGTTTGTAAAGAATGTTAAAATATTAGATAGATTTGAATAAAATTTGAGCCATAGGTATGTATATCTTTTATGTGCTGGAAAAAACACATTGTGATACTTTGTACCCCTAGGAAATCAACTTCACCAGAAATATATTTGCCACTATTTAGGTACACACCTCGAGGCGAAAATATTTTATTACATACTGTTTTAACAATAAAACTATAATCCACTTCAAAAAAGATACCTACCTACTGCAGTTATAATATAATTTTCCGCCAATTAGTTATACACGTATAAACACGCTCCAATTTATGCTTTCAAAGCCTTATAGCTCAATGTCGTATCCCAAGCAACGCAGGGGGAGAGGGAACACTCCCTCGGTCCCTCCACACAGGTTCGTCCAGGAGGCGGCAGACTACCGCCGCGACCCGACGTCCGCACGCGCGCCCCGCCGCGGCCGAAATACGCGACGCGCAACTTTCCGCGAGTGAAAAATATTCGAACTTCGAACACGCTTTCTTCATAATTCTAATGTGCCAGCAATAACTCTGTGAAAAGTTTGTTTGGTTTTTTTTTAATCGACGCCGTTTACCTGCCATTTTGGAAAGTGTTTAGCTATGTTTCGACGAAAAGCAATTACAGTGCTGTCATTCACAAGAGTTTAAGAGATCCGTCGTACTTGTAAAGTGTTTGACGTAGCTTTTGATGTTGGATTAATGGCTAACAGGATTTGCACAATTATTGTGTATCCTCGTAATTGAATCAACCGTGTTTATTGATGAAGCCGAGAGGAACTAGAGACGTTTTCAGCAATTATACACCATTTGTTCTCGGTGTTAATTCCAGCTTAGATTTTCCTTACCTCATATTACCCAGACCATAATTGATGCTCTTCTGTTCTATAAAACATTTCTTTTATTCAGACACAATGCTTTTAATTTCTGATATTTCCATTTTCAAATACGTTTTCCTCGTTTGATCGGTTGTTTTTCTCTTGTTCTATTTTCAAAAAAATATGTCCGTCGAAGCGTAGACTCAGTTGGTGAGCTTCAGCTACCGATGAAGCGGGAAAATATGACTGAACAAAGGCAGTCAGTTAATTTATAAATGAAAGTGAGATAAAATTTGTAAGAAACTACCGAGGTATTTATTTAAATATTGTTTATCTTATTTGTTGTTTTATTTAATGTTAACGCATTAAAAACTCGGTTCATATAAAAATCTATATCCATGTAAAGGTTTTTACTTTAATACTTATTGCTGGAATATTACAACTGCGGAACGTGCTTATTGTTAAAGAACTGAATATTTAAAGTAGAGACGAGTATCAACTCAAAGAGTATACAACGTAAAAATCATTCTGGTTAAAAGCTTTAATTTAGGTAAAGACGAGAAAAATTTGTGGGGAATGTTTTCAAATACTATGATAAAATTAAAATCTAATGATAAACTCAACTTCAAGTTTAATGGTAGGGAACTTGCCTAAATATTTTGACAACCCAGGCCTGCCCTGGTCCTTATCTGCCCACATATTGTTTATGACAATAGGCCGATGCTCCCATACAATGTTACGATATCAAAATTGATTTTCCCGCACAATATAGAACCACAGGAATTTAGTTAACAAAGTGGTAACACGCCGACTGGGCAGTCCGAACTTATCAGATCGAATTTCGAAATCGTTCGACCTGACTACGCGTCATTTTCGCATGACCAATTCGCTCGGCTTTTTCGACCAGTGACTTTATTCACAGTAATAAAAAAAACATATTTTTATTTGTATTTGGCAGTCACACGATTTTCGGCCAGTTGCTTTAATGTTTTTTTATTCGCAACTGGGTGTAGTTTAAAATTGGAATAGCGGATACGTGCTATGGGCGGTACTCAATGTAAGGGACGTTACATACAAAGGCGTATTGTGCTATAACGGTTAGGGTTTCAGTGTGTGAGTGCGGCACGTAAATACGATCAAACGGTTTCGATAACATTTGAAACTAACTGGGTGTTAGTGAGTGACTAGAGCAACTAACAAAATGGATTCCGTTTAAGTAAATTGGAGAAATACCTACCTACGATGTAGTAATGAATATCTACAGCCTTTTCTTTCTTTCGTAAGTATAATATTGAAAGTCAAAACGAATTGCTATTACAAAATAGGTACATGAAGCACAAAAATCCTTTAATCAAAGTAACAAATAATTGATATTAACAATGTGTATAGAAAATATTTCGTTCCAAATAAAACCGAAAACTTTCCAGGTTCGTATTCAAAAACGCCAGCGATCAAAAGTATCGTCAAACATGACATTGTTTGGAATTCTGAATGTTTTTCACAAAGTTTGTCTTTGCCTTTTATTAAAACCGGACAATGAGCGTCGTGGCCTTTTCTACCAACTTTTAGGACCGGCCGATATCACAATCTCGGGTTTAATCTCGTAGGTAAATCATAAATAGCTACTTAGTAAAAAAACGAGAATGTACATTTTTACTTAGATGTGTACTCTAAGTTACCTTTATTTTACATCTACGGATACATTTACAATATTGATATACGGGGTAAAAGAACTGCTTCCAAAAACTAAAACTGGGCATTGCTAGAGGGGTACCGGTTACGTTTTGAGCAAAAAACATTGTTTACAGGATTAAGAGAATTTTTTTTTTTTAAAGTAATTGTACAAAATTTCATTTATACTATCAGATTTTGCGATAATTTTAAATTAAATCGTTTTTTAATTAAATTTGCAATGTAAATAATCGCACCTGAACCAACAGTTGATGTGTGAGCGATGATTTCAAGCGCCGAGTATGACTTTTCAATCCTTAATAACTTTTTTAAATTGGGTTTTATGGGTATACTGTTAGTGAATTTAGTTACTATTGAGGCTCCAGAATATATGGTTTCGGGCTTCAGAAGTGGTCTTTTTACACCCGTTTTATTTTATGAAATCTTTTCCATTTTCCATATAACCCGGGTATGGTTCCGTATGGTTGCAGTATTTTGTCTCATACACAACATATATTATATTTACAAAAAGCAGTCACCAACATTTAAATATTTATCTTTACGACCTTCCATATCGAGCATACTCAAATGAGCTTCTGTCTGGACCTTCTAATCTCGTTCTCGTAAGGGCATTCTCGGCAAAACTTTCTCGGTCCTTACTTGATATCCTTTGTGTTTGCAAAAGTTTTTACAAAACCAAGTCCTCAACGCTTCAGGGTTGAATCCCGGGACTTACAGCTTTGTTACTTTTCATAATAAGTTAGTAAATAATAAATTAAAAGTTAAAAGCTAGCGGCTGTTAAGTGCTGTTTTGAAACGAATGAATTATGGAATAAATGAAAGCAATAGTCAATATCCTACTAATATTATAAAGGTGAAAGTTTGTGAGTATGTAAGGATGTATGGATGTTTGTTACATTTTATAGTAATATAGGTTATACATCAGAATAACACATAGGGTACTTTTTACCGCGGGAAAACTTTTCATTCCCACGGGAAGCCGACTTCCACGCGCATGGAGTCGCGGGCGGCAAGTATGAAATAAATGAAAGCAATATCCAATATACCTACCTACAGAATAACAATGTAGAACGTTAATTATTTCCATATTTTGAGGTTTACCATAGCATCTGGGTCAATATCAAATTGTGGTCAAAGGTTTATTGATGCTAGTTGACTAGGTAATTGGGTGGATACAAACATATTAGTAGGAATTACTAACTTAGTGTGAAACTTTCATGTTAGCATAGACTTTATAAAAATAGAGCCTTCGTAAGTTTTCCAAAGAAACTAACTTAGTATTTACAGGGGCTTCTAGCGAGATTAGCAATCTTTTTACATAAAATTGTTACTAAACGTCAAGGAAAATCCCGTTGTTTCAGTGTTTTATTTTGTTTATTTATTTAGTAGCTCTACATTTCTACCTTTACTGAAAACTTCCGTTATAAGGCAACAAATACGAATCCTTTCACGTTAATTGCAGAAAGTAAATAATTTTGTTGAACTATTTTAACATTAATATACGTAAAGATCTTTTTTTTATTCGTTTTGTTTTAAGAATGTAATTAAATGGAATATCTTTGTAACTTGTTTGAAAACTAATTAAGTATACAAACTGGTATCAGCAAACATGAGCCGGCAGAGCCTTTGTGAAAAAACCAATAAAGTTTTCATGTATCAATGTTATACCCTGTAGTATATTAACTTTGAATAGATATAAATATCCTTCTTATATTATAAACGTGAAATTTTGTGATGTATGGATGTTTGTTACTCTTTCACGTAAAAACGACTGGACGGATTTTGATGAAACTTTACAGTGATGTAGGTTATACATCAGAATAACACATAGGGTACTTTTTACCGCGGGAAAACTTATCATTCCCACGGGAAACCGGCTTCCACGCGAACGGAGTCGCGGGCGGCCACTAGTATTTATATATTTGTATACAAAAAAATAATTGAAAAAAAGGTTAATTAAATCTTATCCATTAAATGATTCAAGAGCTATTTATAACTTAAAATATAAACAGCTTATCGTTTTGTCGAATGCAAATGAATGCAGGATAAATTAGTTTAGGTAAGTCATTTAGAAGCGCAGTCTTTTGTGTGGCATGTAGATGCTCGCAGAGATTAATTCAACAATTATGAATATTATTAATTAAAAACAAACACTTATTTTAAAAGTATTCATAAAAAAAAGAGTTTTACTATGATGCAAGACCCCTTTCTGAGTCAGCTTAATAAAACGCGTTATAGGTTTAAAAAAACTAAATTGTCTTTAAAATAGTTCATTTTATTTCCAACGTATACACAATCATCCTACCTTACCTATTTGATATACAGTTGCATTATCATGTAACCACCAGCTACCACGGTCGTGAACGTCAATCAACACAGCCCATGGTCCAAATTAACAATATTGGCATCGTAACAATTCATCAGCTATGTAATATACCCGGAATATAACTAACAAGTATTTAATTAGTGTGTTAATTAAAGCATATGTACGAGTATGTATACGTTTGTAAACTAATGCTTCGACTAAGGATTAGGTTACAATACTAATGGTAGGTTGAATGGAAAAATTTACTGAAGGATTTTTCTTGAAAAGTTAGCTATCAAAATATAGATGATCAATCGACAGTATGATTTGTGATTTACATCAATAGATGCAAGTCTATCAATTCAATTGGGTCAATTGGGGACTATTACCTACAATAGCCCGCGTGGCATTGGTTCGGTGGTTTCATTAGCACAAAGCATATCTACCGGTAGTATGAAATACAAAAATATATTTCAAAACTCTTTTTGGAGCTTGTTTTCATATTTAATATCCTTTTCGCATCACTTATCTTTCTTGTATCACGTCAATTTTAATTCTTATCTTTCTATCCCACTTCCGAAAATAATACACATAATAAAAATACTCCCTTTTACAATCATATTAACAAGTAAAAACAAGGTAAATTGCACTTAAGTTTAAATCCGTGCATCCCTCCCTATCCCTCCACATTAACCCACCCCTATTTCCACCCCAAGGTTTCTAAAGGTTCACTTACCGAAACAGCTATTCATGAATAATGCAACATGTATGAAATCACAAATTTTCACTCAATTTACAAGCAAGGGGCTTTTCTGCGGGAGTAATATAGTTTTTGTTGCGATAAAAGGTTCCTTATTAGTTACTAAGAAAGAAGAGGGGATAAGAGTGATTTGAATAAATTTCTAGGGATTTAAGGAGGTCTACCTTCTTATCTAGATTCTAGAGTATAAATAAGAACTTTTTATTCCGTTTTATACGTTGTTACTAACATTGTCTGAAAACAAAAATAAACCTGTAATATTTACGTACTTGTACTTTTTATCATAGCGGAAGTTATATGAGATACGCCTTCATAAAGAAAGCAAGACTTTAATTTGATCCCAGTAAAGTCAATGTAAAGTGTTTCAAAGCTTCAAGAGTTGGAAGTAAATAGTTTCAGGAAGTTAGATAGCACCTTGTGTAATATGACGCCTGCTTACGGAATGATCTCATATTTACAAAAGGATCGTTTTAATAAAAGTTTTACCGGTATTTAATTATACTAGATGTTTACTTGTTTTAGGGCTGGTTTTTCAATTGTCATATGAATTATATTTAATAGATAAGTGGTATGTTTTCATTGCATTTCGAATTTATCATGTATGTATGAATTGTCAATGGCAGCATCGCAGATATTCGAATATGTTAATGATTTATCTGAAACGTGACATTTGATGGATTACCTGACCACAGGGAAGGTTAAATCACCAAAATTATAGCTATATTTACTACATGAAATAACGAAATATAAAGATTGTGTAACTAGGTTCTCCCCTAGTCCATTGTGTGGTACCTATAACACAAGTGCTTACTGCAGCTTACTTTAGGGTCGCATAATTAGTGTGTTAGTCTCGTATTTGATTTATTTATTTAACTATGTATAGTATTTATAAATCATGAATATAATAACCTACTTAATACTATTTGTCCCATCAATAACAAGTAGTCTACAATTGAGTCTTGAGGCTTTCAATACATACAATGAGGCTTAAGTCTGAGCTTGAGAATTCTGTATTTAGTCTGAGAATACAGAGTGTTCCAAGAATATAAATTGAATAAAGTTTAAGTAATTTTTATCAATATATGTCAACTATATGCATAATGTCAGTGTGTGTGTGTGGGTTTTACGCACACATTTTAATGAGTACAAAGGCAAAGTTTTGTAATACCTATATTTCGTCAAATCCTATTTAAAATTACCAAGTTTATTTTTACCAATAACTCTAATTCTAAAAATCATTTATTATTATTTTATTTGCAGGGACATTTTTCGCTTTAACTTCAAATAACATATTTATCTTCCTACAAACTGTGCTATTCAAGTAAACTTTTATTTAATACTCTCTAGCTTCTATTCTTTGTTAAAATATGCAATTAACGCAGGTTTTGATCATAAAGGTAATGAAATAAAGCCGCTTTCATTCACTGCTTTCTCCAATGTTTATGATCTCATGAATCACCCTGTATACAGGTTCTAGGATTTGCTCTGCCTGAGGTATCTAGTGTATAATGCTATATAATAGGTCTTAAAGTTTGTTTAGAGATCCCAATTAGTAATACCACAGATAGTTTCGCAAAGGTAGAGTAGGAACTATAATAATAATTTCTGATCAAAGATATAAACTTATTTAGATTTGTTAGGCGTTCTGTATTAATAAAACAATTGAAAGAGGTTTGACTGTCACAGTGACAGCTGTCATGCACTCGCGTTTCGCAAGTAAAAGGAAATACTACTTATTTTTTGCATTATTGACTTATCCGTCTGGAAAGAGCATAATCATATTTCAATAATTTGTCTCTAGAATAGATAAAATATAATTTATAAAATAGTTAATTAACGCAAATAAAAACATATTTTACAAAGTATCCAACCCATTTTCAACTTTTGTGAAAATTCCGATAATTTTAGAGCGACAATGTTAATTTCGCATTCTTTTTACAAGAATGTGTCTTGCTGTCTCTGTCCTTCCCGCTCCAGCGTGAGAGAGACAGCTGCAGGTCGGAGTATGACGAAGTATATTTATAGAAAATTGATTGATAAAGGTACTATACTCAGAGTTATGGTTTTTAGGACGTCTTTAAACCAACTTTGCAAGTTTGGAATACTTATATATTTTATTTATTTAATGTGCGTGGTAGCCTAGTGGCAACAGGAACGGTCTACTATACCGAAGGTTCCGGGTTCGATCCCCACTATGGTGTACCACTAATTTGGTCTTTTTCAAATAATGTACATGTTTATCACGCACTAACGTTGAGGGAAAAACATCGTGAGGAAACCCACATGATTGGACGATAATCCATCATGTGATCCACCAACCCGCACCGAGCCAGCGTGGTGGATTACGGCTCAAACCCTCTCGCTATCCGAGAAGAAGGCCTGTGCTCAACTATGGGACATATATAGGCTATTTGTTTATTTTATTTATTTGTGAAAAAGTTTTTTTTTCTTTTTAAATAATACATTATTATCTTATGCATAGCTACGTATTCGTTGACATTAGCACAAAAAGTACGTAAGTGAATTCACTTCAGTAGATGTGGGTATAAAAATCCTTTTGAATTTTTTTACGAACGTGAGCAAATATTTTTTTACGCTGCGTACGGATGTCATACAGGATGTCCTTTGAGATGAAAACAAGACTACGAGAGAAGTTAAAATATGTGGTTAACTTTAGAATATGTGGTTAAAAAAATATGTGGTTAAAAAAATATAATGATAGGAAGTAATAGTAAAACTGTACCTACTGAAATAACCTGATATTTCATAGAATTAAAAAAAGCTTACTATTATGAAAGTTCGTTTGTAAAAAAACCGAATGAAGCACTTAACATTTTACTGAAACAAAAAGGCTTTCACAAAACCTCCCAATTTTATTAAGGTTTTTGTCTTAGAATTTTGGTTACCTTGGGAGGGGTCCCCTTCCTATACGTTTACCGTTCTTCGTATCGAACACCCTGTATTCGTGTATTCTGTTAGGATTATCGTCAACGATTTTTGGGGTATCTCTGTGACGGGGGTCGAGTTACACGCTGTATAAACACACTTATCGAGAAGTGAACTGAAAGATATCCGTGAAAAGTGAGAAAGGGCGCATTGACGAATACCTATGAGGAATTGGAAATAAATAACATCATTATTTTAATAAGAATCCTGGTGGCGCGACTTTGTCAATCAGTCGCATTTTGACTGTATAAAAGGATCTGAAATCATATTGCTTCTGGTACATAAAATAGAGATGGGCCGAGTACTCGGTTTATACTCGGTACTCGGCATACTCGGCGGGTTTTTTGGTACTCGGTACTCGGCCGAGTAACTCGGTATACTAATGCCGAGTACCGAGTACCAAAAAAGTAATAAACTTTGTTTAAAGAAAGCAATATACCTATTTAGGTAGATATAATTGAAACAACAGTGTTAATCAAAACGTACTGATTGAGGAAATCTTTGACATCCTTAAGTAATAGAATCAAAATTATGCTAATGCATGAGTACTAGTGAGACAAAATTAAAGGAACAGTAATAAAAATAATCAATATTTAAAATTTAATAAACTGTGCCCTGTCCACCATTTGCCTACAAATTATCTTCTAAATATACTTGTGTTAGTTTGTACTTGTTTACGCGCGCGAAATTAGGAATTTGAAAGAACCGAGTTACTCGGCCGAGTACTCGGTTAAAAAAAATTGAACCGAGTAATACTCGGTACTCGGCAAAAGTGTTACTCGGCGCATCTCTAATAAAAATATATATATTTCTTTTACTTTAGTCATATCAGCAATCGGTCCCTTTCGCTATCCGAAAATTAGGCCTGTACCCAGCTAGTGGGACGTTTTAATTATTTATAAGACTTTATTTTAAGTAGGCTTTTTATCAAAAGTTTAGATTTAAGTACCTCATATTTCATACGTACCTGCGAGGATATTTTTATTTTTTATTCAGAAATCCTGCTACATGAGCAAATATGTTGAAAAGGGAGGCTTCCGCTAGCCCGAGGCTTCTCGAAATCCCAGACTTTACCTTTTTGCTGTAAAGCTAATATTTGACCACGTATAAGTCTATTATTCAGATTATTGCTTCTACACTGTTGTTTTAGGTCATGTTTATGTGTTCTTTGTACTTTGCTCTTGTTGTGAGATTTCGCCCTAATTAGCGGACGTTAAATGCCGTTATCGATTTTTTTATAATTATGCAAACTTTTTCCTTTGTTACCTAACTCACGTACCGATTTTTTCACAGCTTCGGCTACTTAATTTAAGCTGGCGGTGAAATGTTTCATGTTTAGGAAATCTAAATAATATTAATTCCCTTAGTTTATCTTATATCTTATACAATGTTCTGCATTACGTAAATAATCTTAATAAAAAAGTACAACCCACAATTTCAAACTAGCAGAGCTAATTTTGCTGGCTCGTTAATAGAAAGGGAATAAATTACTTGGGTTTAAATTTGTTTTTTTGCGCAAATCTACTTGCCTACCTAACTATTAGGTATAACTACTCGTGTTAAGCCGGAGCGCATTCCGGTTCCTACTTGCGTTTTATGAAGCAACCCTTGTTTACTCTTTGTTCGTATCGTAAGTTATAACTTAAAGAAAATACATATTAATTAATCTTTTAACCTTAAGATTTAGATTGTTCGTAATAGATCCGTTTGCCAGCAAGCAATTAAACATGTACATAATATCCAACTGTATTAACCGCTTACAACCAAAATATACATATTTCAACATTAATTAGCAACCGCCGTTATTATAATTATATAATTAATAGGCACTTATGAAACTAATTACCAGATGTAAAGGGTTAATTCAAAATGGAAATGTTTCTTGTTGATGTAATCCATTCTCGTTTAAGGCATGTGGCCTAATTTTCCTTCTGTCAAAATCATCTGGAAATTACGAAAATTAATTTGAAGCTTTTTAACACTACTTAAATAAATACGATTGAAATTTCAACCTCGGACGGAGGAAGTTTTTTGTAGAGAAAAAAAACGGTTAAACACGGTTTGTAAGGAAAATGCAGTTCTATAAAATGCTGTGGTTAGGTACTAACTTAATATTTAACGTTTTTTTGAGTTTTATTTTTAATAAATTGTTAATTATTTTAATCTTTAACCAAATAAATCTAGAACAATTAAAAAAATACTATCATGTTAGTAAAGTTGACACTTCTTTTATTTATTTAATTTTAGGTTTTAAATAGGTAAATAGGATTATTTCTTTTATATTAAGTAAATAATAATAAATACCTAATACATAGTAAAACCTAAAATTTTATTCATATAAAACCATTTCTGTATATTAGATAAGTAGGTAGGCACGCTTACTTTGCATGAGTCAATAAGTAATTTGCCTTCTAACAGTAAGTAATATAAATTACTTCTAAGAGAATATCATATTCAAAGCCCCCATCTATAAAAGCATCGCTTTTTTACTTTTTCATCAAAAGCTTTCACGACTTCATTTTATTTTCTTTTAGACATGCGTAATTTAAATATAAGATTATAAACCTGCATGATGCGAAATAAGATTGCGAACACCCAAATTAGATTTTTCAGAGAAATCTAAACCTAGCTAGCTACAAGTATATTTATAGTCTTTATAAGAATTCTCTTTGATAAGCAAATTAATAAGTTATGTACATATTAATAATTTATTAAACTAGGTAGTTTAGCATAGATATGATTCACTTATTGCCTAATTGAAAATGGAATTATGAAAATCATCTTTTGTTCTAAAAATGATGTAATCATTCAGACTTCGTGCGGGGGCGGGGGGGAAGAATCACTGCCTGTAATTGGTTGCCGCTATAAAAATAAAGTGCATGTGATTAGCTATCTTCACGCTGAAAATGCGCGAAAATAAGCCTAAAAATGCTGACATCTCTAGCAGCCAAAAGAAGCTATTCACCCTCATCCTACTAAATTATACCTAAACGTGAAAATTTTAAGTATGGATGTTTGAAAAGTACTCTTTCACGTAAAAACTACTAAATGGATTTTAATGAAGTTTTAGCTTATACATCAGAATAACACATAGGCTTCAATTTATAAAGATATTGTATGAATGGTCTAAAATATCAAGTAAGTAGGAAAAAATATAAGGTACAAATCTACCCTCTGCGAGCTATTATGGAATGAGCTGCCGAAACATCTGGATTTACACATATCTAATGTATGATGGAAATGTTAAACCTTAAATAGTCCTACAAATTGTTACGTTGTGATAAAGCGTTTCCACGCGGACGAAGTCAAAGGGCGGGCGGGTAAATAATAATACTCTTTGCCTATTCCCTTAAAATAACGAAAAAAGTTTGGAAAATTGAAAGGAAAGTGGGCTGAAATCTGAAATACAATGTATCTGCTTTACTTCACATATTATTCGAGTCAATATTGTCGGTGATTCCTTTTGTTGATTTCCTATAAATATCGAAAAGGCAATATTCGCGCTTTTAATAAATCATCGTTGCTTGGCAAATTGTATTTAAGGTTGAATTTAGTTGAATGTAACTTGAGAGTGGTAAAAGAAATAAGCAATTAATACAGTGATTCAAAGTGGCTATCAAATCGATGCGGAATTTATGTTATTTATAAAAACCATAATTATAATTAAGAATTTATATATTGACATAAATATACTTGTATTGAAAAAGACCTTAACCTTTTCAAAGCGTCTTACAAATGGGGGATCTCCTACAAAAAGTTTCATACAATATTATTTTACGATATACTTATCTACCATCATATTTAGTTACAAAAGTAAAACGACAAAAGCATTTCTATATACAGGCACATCGGACTAAAATTATTTTGGATAAAAATCTACTGAATAATCACATACAGTACCTCCCTTAGAAATGTATAAATAAGTAAAATATCAGGAATTACTTACTACTAAAATGTTATCTATTTTTAAACCCGACAAAAGAGTCTTTACTCATATTCTGGGTAAGTTACCCCGAACTGCCAGCCAAGCTGGGTTTTCCGGTTACAAATCACTTTGATGTTGAACCCCTAATACCTGTGACGTAGTTCCGCCGTTTATTTCCGCTAAATTAACCTGATGCAGAGCCCGTGCCATATTAGGGACTCTTGTGTGATTGGCGATGATTTACTTACCCTATCTTTAAATGGAGAGAGGTTTTTTTCCCAACCTCATTTGTTAGAACTTTAATAGTAGACCCACCGTTTTACGATATCGATTAGGTTCTCTTTTTGAAAAGACAAAAAAAAATGTTTTTTTTTAAATAATGCCTAGACTAATTGGTAAAAGCATAGTTTGTATAGATACGGTGAACTTTACAGAAATGTTCCATCATAATCAAGGGTGAACTTTTCAAGCGGTTCCATCATAATCAGATCAGGATATGACTATAGGATCCTCGTGGGAAACGTAATCATAAAGTAGGAAATCTGGAAATTGTATAAACCCTTTGCCAAGGAAATTGGTATTTTATAACGACTTTCGGTTTTTTTATTTGTTTCTGTAAACATAACCTAAGTATTTACAATCCTTAAATACCTACTTACCCTCCTGTCTATAAATAAATTAAGAAGGTGCTTTCGTACTTCAAGAGCCAGTGAACAGAAAGGGCCCGTTTCTAATAAGAATGTTCCACGAGTGCCTTCGTGGGCTTTAATTTACCAAAACAAAGGTACCTAATCCAGTAGATTACTTTTCTGTTTATCGTCAAAATTGAGAAAATACCAAGTTTGTGCGTAATCGATCTCTCATTATAACATTCTAGCAACACCGCCTAGTCAAAGACTTTTTTTAATAAAAAAAACTTTTTCCATCAAAATATTAATATTCGTCGCTGTTGAAAAATACTTATCTTGTTCGTCACATAGATGTTTCTTTTATCGTGCGGAGGTACTTTTGTAGGCGGCTATGACAATAACATGAAAGTTTTTTTGTCAATTTACCTACTGTTGCTAAAAGTATTGATTAAACCGCATTGAATGTGTGTGGGAAAGTGCTACAGGCGCTTTAATTTTCTATATTTTGTTGTTAGTTTTCGGCAAAAACGTTTTCCTTGAATATTCGTCAAAACAGCTGGGAACTTTATAACACAGATTTCATTCCCAGAAAACCAGTTGTGTTAACATTCCTCGAATTTGTATTTCATAAAATAATAAAACTCCCAGAGTTCCCGGTACATCAAACAACTGACTATTCCCATTAAACCAGAGCTTCACTTTGTACAATGTCCATAAAATCAATAAGCAATTAACCGCTGAAAGTTACCAAATCACCATGTGGAACCCAAACGCAGTGGACAACAGACAGTTAGAGAAGCGGGTCATAGTGGGCCGAGTTCGCCCCACTTGGGCCCGGAACTTACCCGAGGCGAGGGAAGACGAGGAGAAGAATGAGGGGGAAGCGGGGGCCATGCCGGTCAGCGACCCCCCCTCCCCCTCCGAGCCGTGGGACCACAAAGGCAAGCAGGAGGACAAGTACGATGTCTTTGGGAAAGTAAGTACCAACATGAAGTTTCAAGACGAGCTTTGGCTTGAACGAATTTAACTTTTTTTATTTGCCTAGTGATATGGAAAGTTTATTAGGATTTTTGGCAGTTGATAGTACCTACAGATAGAAAAACCAAGAAGTTACTTATTAACTAGACTTTTTAAAATTGCATTTCTATTCAAATACAACTAATTTTAATCAACGGTTTTGCATACTTACGTAAAATTATTATTTTTTAATTACCAATATGGGTTTAACGATTTATATTTGTTTCAATTACCTATAAAGTACTTCATCATAGATTTATTATTGGTCTTCGCTCTATACTCGGAATTTTAATTCGATTCCAGATTGGACAATTTCAGTGTTGCAACGTTATGACAAGTACTAAATAGTGACGTTGCGAAATTATTCGATACGGAAATGTAATATTTCCGAATCGATCGGAATCGGTAAAACCGTTCTCGAGTTTTGCGCTTAGCAACAAAATAACGACTTATTTTTATATTATAGATATCTAAACATACTACTACTGTAATAAAAACTAAGTATATCAGAAAATTAAATATTTCTGAACGGATAATTTAGTTATTGGGGTCAATGTTTTAAAGGAGTCTTCTGAGGAGATCTGAGAGTTTTGTTTAATAATTGTGCGTGAAATAAATAACAAAATGTCATCATGAAGGAACAAGAGAAAATATTTACAGTAATTATGTATTTATTTAAATAAAAATCAATAATTTAGTCTTTAACATAAATTGCGATTGTTTTTCGATTTTTGTGTTCATCACTACAATTTTATATGTGGTATCATTATTTTACAAAATGACAGTAGCTAATGTCAAAAGTGGAATCGAACTACGATTCCGAGTATAGAGCTAGAGCAGAGAGCAATTATAAATCTATGTAGATACTGCATAATATTAAGTGGGCGGTAAGTTAGAAGAAATATTAAATTGTAAAGTAGGTTTACCACGCCGCAACAAATTCAATCTCGTTTGTAATTTGCATCTAATAAAACTTCCAAGATAAAAAGTTTATTGCGTCCTCTGCCAGTCTTGTATTAAAAAAACTTGCCTATACAAGAATTTTTCAAAGACTTAATTTGTATAGATTACTTTGTCCTTTGAATTAACCAAATAGGAAAAAAAGTTATACGTCAAACGAAACAAAATTTTATTTCTCCACTTTAGGTATCTTTACATTTTTTTACTAGACCAGAGTAATCAAAACCAAACTTTTTTATTCCAGATAATGTTACTAGGAGACAGTGGTGTTGGCAAAACCTGTATGCTGGTACGTTTCCGGGATGGCACCTTCTTGGCGGGAAACTACATTTCCACCGTCGGCATCGACTTCCGGGTACACTACCAACCTGAACAAACTAATTTGTAGTTGTGGTAATAACTGGGACGCCGGGTAAACGTTTACTTTGCGTCTCGAGGATTCCGTGTTGGTTTATGGGACCTTTCAATTATGTAATTACCTACGAAGGTGACAGTACACAGGATAATTTACCTACAGAGGGTGTACACTACATTTCTGAGCGCAGGCTTCGTCTATATCTAGGTACTAGCTCTACTAGATTTACAAAACAACATGTTTCTTAATTGAGATTGAAGAACCAAGAAATAATTTAGGCAAGAAGGTATATTAGTACATTGTATTTTAGATACTTACCAATGTATAAAAATTGAAAACTAAGTCATAAGTCTTTTTTCTTAAGTACTTTAATTAAATAACGAAATTAATAGCAGCATAAGACTTCAACGCGTTAATTACGCGTGCATTTTTCTATTTTACCGTCAATTAATGTAAAAATCCACTTTCAACGTTTTACTTCAACAAAACATTGTCATCCATTACTATTTACCTAATAGGCTGAAAGTCTAAATTCAAAATCAAAGCACGGTTGCAAGTGGTCGGTGTGTGAACTTTAAAACACCGACGCCATTGGTAGTCCAAGTCGGACTTGGCTTAGTCCCCGCCTCTTTTAACAGCTTCGCGCGCTTACAGCTAACTTTTGACGTCTGACAGCTGAGATTCAATCGGGAGTGCCAACATTGAATGATTTATGATTACTTTACGATGTTTTTTTTTGTTATTAGTTTTATAGTTGGTAACATGTGTTTTCGGCCTCATCTCGCTTTAGATATAAGGTTTTGTAATGATAGAAGTTTTCTTCTGCATTTTAATTTGTTGGTTGCAAAATGTGTGCTATTTAATTACTTAATCAAACTAACATTTTGAATTTATTTAAACAAACCTATTGAAATGAATTATTGGCTGGTTAAATTAATAAACACCTCATGGGAAAGTAAATGAACTCTCCCACAAAAATACTAACTTCATACCCTATATACCTATAATCACTTGAAAATGTTTCTAAAAACTCAACACCTACTTTTAATCAGACTCCTTTTTAACATACTACTAACGCCATCTGTTACAGAACAAAGTAGTTACGGTCGACGGCATCAAAGTGAAACTGCAGATCTGGGACACGGCTGGCCAAGAGCGCTTTCGAAGCGTTACCCACGCTTACTACAGGGACGCTCACGGTAATAACCAACTTTACGACCTACTTCATATTGTATCCAGCATATTATAAAGGAGGAATTATAGGTAATAAGTTTAAAAGCAGTTCCTGAAGGTGAAAGATAGAGATTGAGAACGGCTTGCTAATGTAGAGCTGTCACAGGAATATGAAATCTTTAGGAAAAGAATAGAAAATTGTACCCATTGCATTGGTATAAATAGAAACGACTGAACATTTACATCAGAATCCAGTTGAACCAGAACGTAGTGACAATTCTAACCACATCAAGCCAGACAAGGCTTGTCCTCGACCTATTAGCACACACGCACTACAATTTCGAAACCGGATCACACACACCATCTCACATCTCTATTGACCGACACACGTGTGGACGACGTGAGACCTCTTGTTCAATTATGCCACCCTGGTAGCGTTCATGTGCTCTTTTTACTTGTCTATGTAGTTGTGGCTTTAATGACTCTGGGAAAAGTAATTGTGTTTGTACTTACTCTCTAGCAGACCGTAATGGCTATTTTTTTTGGTATAGCAGAAATATAATGTAGGTTATGGGGAGGTACTCATTTAGTTAATACTTCATTGTTGGACGTTTTTGTTATAATTAACATGTTTCAGATTATAACCTATTCCTGCTCATTAATATTGCTTAATTGGCGGATGTAGATAACATAATGTGAACATATACCAAACTTGTTATGTATTTAGTAAGAACTTACATTTAATTTAACCTTATTTGCATATCAAGCTATTTTTTTGTTCCAGCTCTACTGCTGCTTTACGATGTCACCAACAAAACCAGTTTCGACAACATTCGCGCCTGGCTGGGAGAAATCCGGGAATACGCTCAAGACGATGTCGTTATTATGCTATTAGGTAATGATCTCCATCATATTCATCAAATGGCATTGCGTAATTTTGAAATCGTTCCACATGTCGCCCTTCTGCATACGCAACGCAACAATCTGCTCCAGTAGTTTGTCATGTTGGCATCACTTTGAAGTTTCTCAATATTCCAGGTAACAAATCGGACAGCGGCCTAGAGCGGGCGGTGAAGCGGGAGGAGGGGCAGCGTTTGGCGAGAGAATATCAAGTTGCTTTTATGGAAACGTCAGCGAAAACCGGACTGAACGTCGAGGCTGCCTTCTCCCACGTGGCGCGCTCTCTCGTGGCTAAAGCGAACCCAGTGGACCCGTCGAGGCTCGCCGTGCGCGCGCAGCCGTCACAAGAACAAAGGTCCTCGTGCCCGCCTTGCTCGTAATCGTAAGGCGCGAAAAGACGCCATTATGGAAATTAATAAAGACTTTGTGTGAACCGCAATGGTCTTGTTCAAAGGCTGAACAGCATAATGCTACACGGCACAAGTATTATTGTGTGTGCTCTCTAAAATATGTATTTAATCTAGGGCAGTGTTGTAAAATAAATATAAAGAACCATTAATTTCCTACGGATGAAATGTACCTACCCCACTGACCATTTAGATAACCTACAAATCAAAAATACATAATCAATAGGTAGATAGGTTTTTATACTTTTAATATTTATTTGTACTTATTTTTTTAAATACTTTTGTAATTTTATTTTAAAAAATAAATTTTTTGAAATAACTAACTTTGAGATTTACTTTACTTGATGTTTTTAATATTTTGACTTGTTGTTAGTAACTTTTAGTTATTAATATTTGTTAACTTCAATGAGTAGCAGAAATATAAATGGCTTTGTAAGTATATTATATTCAAGTTGAAAACTTATTTAATAAGTAATTGTCTATTTACCATATAAGATATTTAACTGATGTTACGGTAAAGTACCTATCCCTATTTTTTTATCCTAACTAAACCTTCTTGATATGTCTACATAATCAAACAATTCGTATGTAAGTACCAACGTAGATACCAAAAAAAGTCTTAAAAAAGATAATATACTTACTTTTTAAACTGTAAACTGTAAATGTTGTATTAAAAATGAATGTGGCTTGTGAGAAATAAAAATATTGATGATTTTATCATTATTTACGACGTTTTCTTTCTATGTTTTACTAACTTTATTTATATTCTAGTGTTTAAACAATTCTCTAAATATAAATCTATCTAATTACTTAAGTAAATTAATTAGAAGCCTATTGAATAAAAGGATGCTTAGATCCACGATTTACACTACAATAAACCATAACTGACAACAGCAAGTAGTAGATAGAGCTCCTAAATTTGTAGAGACAGAGACAGATTATTTAAAAAAACAACCAATGATATATAAAAAGAGATTATAAACCAAAACTACGAAGGCATCTGGGTTTCTTTGGATCTTTTCTCCGCAAACCCCTTCCATGTGGTAGAGGTTTTGGGGATTTCAGTTTTTGTTTCAAGTTTATCGAATTGTTTTATTTATGAAACACATACTTAAGTAAATAAACTTAACAAAATCGAATAAATCACAATTAACAAAAACCCGAATCTTTTAAAACCTTAAGTTTAAGATAAAATATAACAGATAATATTTAAAATTCCCGCTCGGAAGACTGTCTGTCATGCTTGACGTATTTTAAATTTTCCCGCCTCAGTAATGTCAAAATGGTTCAAGACAGATAAAGCAATGCAGGGGTGATGAACCTTGGGTAGTTTTTGATGTAAACTAACTTCGAATTTTAAAAGGTGTTGAAAAGACAAAGTTATTAGATAGAATAAGATATTAAATAGAAAAAAAACGAAAATTAATTGCATTGTAGAGTAATAAATAAACATAAACTATTTTCCAGTCATGCAAAGAAAGTTTTTTTACAATTTGAAAAAACAACATTAATTTGAAGATAATCTATACTAATATAATAAAGCTGAAGAGTTCGTTTGTTTGTTTGGACGCTCTAATCTCAGGAACTACTGGTACGAATTTAAAAATTATTTTTGTGTTGAATAGACCATTTATCGAGGCAGGCTTTAGGCTATATAACATCACGCTGCAACTATTAAGAGCGAAGAAATAATGGAAAATAGAAAAAAAACGGGGAAAATTATTCATCGTTGAGGGCTTCATTTGCGTGCGCTGCGAAAATGGTTCCAGATACCAAAAATATATGTATATGTCGGCGGCGCGGGTGTCTTTTGTTAATGGTAGAATGCTAAGATCACGTTTTAGTGGGCGTAGAAGGCAGCAAACAAGAACTTGAAGCATTATGAAAGAACTTAGGAACAATCTGTTAACTACTTTAGCTCAATGATTTGATAAAACTAATGCAACTGTATTGAAATGACCTGCCTCACTACCATAATGAACGACAAGGGTATTTGGAATAATAAAGAAACAGTTTAACCTTTAACTTTGTTTTAATTAACCGGATTCATAAAGACAGCTACGATCTGTCTGACATATTGTATGGAGAAGAATCCGGTGAATAAACTCCACACTGCCTTTATCACAATTTAAAATACAAAGGAACGTTATTAAACCTGCCATTACATTACTTAACAGAATCTAGCAACTAGTTCACATGATTAAAGGATACAAAGATACTTAGCTTTCGTATTGACGACTTTCGATCCAGCAATAGAATACAAAACTGTTAAACTTAGATTTACAGAAACTTAGAACAGATTACAAATTGAATAAGGTAAAGACGACTGCTCCTGGCCAATTCCCGCGCTATTCTGTCACTGACTGGATTCCTTCCGCGCACGCGCCGCACATCATGTTTCTAGGCTCGGTAGGCTTGGCACTTGCATTTTACAAAGTTTCTCATGAAAAGCCGGTAGATGGCGTCCTTAGTTTTCATTTAATGTCCACCGACTCCGACATATATAAGAATTAAGGGCACTTTTTACCGCGGGAAAACTTCGCATTCTCACGGGAAACCGACTTCTACGCGAACGGAGTCGCGAGCAGCCACTAGTAATATCTAAGCGTACCGTTTCAAAAAGTCTTAGGAAAATGAGCCTTTTTTTATAAAGAAAAAGTCTGCTCGGCCTCAGCTAATACTCACACGCCAACAATTCCGATTGTGAATGTGCATAAAAAATATTATTTGCACCTAAAGTAAGTGTTAGCCTCAAGCAACACCTTGTTTTTATTTTCAAAAGCATTCCTTTTGCGCCTACTGATGACGTTTTTTAAGTCTAAAACTGTTTTAGAAAAATTGAAAAGTTTGTTTGCCGATGTCAGACTGATTTGAAAGTCTTAGCTTAGATCCCGTAAATAGATTAAGTCTTTAAATAGTTTTAGATCATTCTAGATACTGGCCTCAATTCTCAAAACACTCTCTAAAACTAAATTAAAAAAATCGCTGTCACTTTCTCATGCTTAGTATTAGAAAAAGACAGGTACATTGGTCTCACTAAATTTAGTCCACATCATTGTAAAATTGAACGAAATGCGCTGAGGACTAGCCTAAAATTGCCTTCGCCGTGTCATATTGCACGTACATTTTAGTTTGACAGGACTAAAATGATTACCTGTCTCTGTCTTATACTATGGATGAGTAAGGGACGGAGATAGTTTTAGTTTAGTTTAGAGAGTGTAGTCAGAATCGGGGCCACTATCTCTGTTTTTTTTTGCACAAGAGTAAAAAGTATTTATATTAAACTACTTAAAAATGTTTTTGACCTCTGAATTTATGTTGTTTTTTCCGTTGTGTTGGCAACACTGATGGCATTTACGCGCACATGCGCAGAACGACAGGTGGTCGGCAACTCGGGTCAGCCGTCCCCGAACAAACCTATCGACTTCTCATCCTCATCATCAGCCGTTGTCGTGCTCAAGCAACACTGATGTGCAGTGCTTTGTGTTCAAGTGCTCGTGGTGACATGGCGTCATAAAAATCTAGAGTTCTGCTTGATCAAAACTGTGTTTATTTACGATGAGTGTGAATTATGATTGTGTTTGTAGGCTGTGCTTTTCATCTCGAAGTGAATTACTGCCGATATTTCCTACCACCAGTACGGATGACACGGACCCTCCTGTGCTGGCCTCGAAAATAAAGGATTGCGTGGCCATTCAGGTACAATATGCTCTTAAAGTGATAAAGTATTAACTTTTAAGTGAAAGTAGACCCTTGGTGTACGTGAGAACTCGTCATCCGCCCGGTTCGTGAAATGACAGACGTGCTACGTTTTGTTGGAGGTGTCGTAAGATCGTCCACCATTTTGTAATGCTCCGCTGTTATCGGTAACGAGCGCGTCGCTTCACATTCCGTGCAACGGATGAGGAATGATGGCATCATGACATGATGCTTTGGTATTGGCATGTTTTCTAGGGGTTATGTCGGGAGGGGGTCTGTTTATCTTTTGCTAGGCATGAGGTTAGATGTAGGGCGTATTGATTTATCGGTCGAGACCAGGGACGCTGCAGCCCCCCGAGTGAGCGTGTCGGCGTGAGTGGTTCGTCCGTGTGTGTGTCGTGTAATCAAGCGGTAACCCTCGGGGGGCTCTCGCCTGCCGCCCGCTGCTACGTAGGTATATGTCGTGAAGCTGGCGGCCGCCTCGCTGCGCGCTATATCTACACCTACTATAACCACGATGACGCTACGTTGCTATCTGAGGCGCGGTTTCTCCTCAACCATTCATATGAAATGCGCACTGTTTACGACATTCGTTTCAAAGATTGCATTATGTTCCATTGCAGATAAACGAAAATGACGACCTGCCTACGAATGTCTGCAGGAAATGCTTGGACAATGTCAACAACTGGCATATTTTCAAATGTGTGTGTGAAAGGACCCAAAACAAACTGCAATCTCTTGTTAATAAAAAGGATGGCAGCCAACTAGAAGAGGTGGGTTCCATTTTCTTGTTTTTGAGCTTGAAGTGTCAGAAAAGTATTTTTTGAATCTTGAAAACTCATCCTAATTTATGGATTTACAGGTAAAAATAAAGAGTGAACCCCTTTCTGATGAAGCTTATGATGATGGAGTGATCATTGATGGAAGTTACCCAGAAAATGAGGTGTGTATCACAAGACTATAAATCTTGATTTTTAAGCTATGTCTATTGTAAGCTACTAGAGAAACAGAATAAATATTTTATTTTGCATTAAATCAGTAACTTTTAATAGTATCAATAATATAATACCTTAATAATATTATACGCTTTAAAACTGAACCTAATCAAATATTCATATTGTGTATGTAATTATTGAAAACAGCAGCTGCTTAAATTACTCGTTTTATTTTAAAATTTACCTACAACTGTTTCAGGATGTTACAAACAAGATACAGTCAGAAGGGCCGCCTATTCTCACATCATTGGGACTCACACCAAGAAGTGATAAGGTAATAGATTACTTGTATCTTACTTTTTTTCTTATCTTATAATGCAACTCACATACTATGGACTGTTGAAATTTACTTTGATGTGACATGATAAAGTGAATGTTTTAACAAAGTTATTAACAATGGACAGAGAAGCAAATGTGTGTGAATAGTTCAAGTGAATTAATTTCATCCACAGAGCTATGTGGACCCTCGAATGGACTGGCAACGGGTGCATGCCATACTAAACTTGGTCCAAGACAATGAAGTTATTGACTCGTTACAGTCTACCGAAGAGTATGATATCATTAACACCTCTGACCATGATTCAGAATCTGATACAGAACTGCAACAAGTACCTCCACAGTTCATTGATTACAAAAACGGGTATATCTGCAAAAACAAAAACATCATCTCTCGGAACCCAAAAATTTCACCAGAAGATAACATTACCAAAATGAAAGATGTTAATAAACTGAGAAAACGCAAATCTGACTATAATAACCGAATACGAACACCTAGAGAAGCATGGCAACTGCTGTTTACTGATGACTTACAGGACCTTATAGTGACCGCTACTAATGAAAGAATACTTAGAAATAGTGGTGATGTGGAAAAGATTGTCAGTATTCATGAATTGAGAACTGTTATAGGCATTTTATATTTCCATGGTGTTATGAGGCCTACTTTTCCAAGCATAAATGACCTGTGGCACACACATATAGGAATTGACTGTATTAAAAAGTCGATGAATCAAAACCGCTTTACATTTATTTTAAGAAATTTGTGTTTTGAATCCAACGATGATAGCATTATCCAGCTGGACGCTATGAAACGGATGCGAAAGGCATTTGAGATTTTCTCTTTCAACTGCAGAACAGCATTTAATGTTGATAACACGGTTGTTATAGATGAGGTCATAGTACCAACATATGGTCCGAGTTCATTTAGATATGAAATTAAGGGTAAACAGTTGGAATCTGGTCTGAAAATGGTAATGTTGGTAGATTCAACTAACTTGTATATTAGTAACTTGGATATTATTACTGATCCATTGTTCAGTGCTGATGATATTGTTACAAAGTTAGTACAACATTTGATCGGAAGAGGATGTATTATTGTCATGGACAGTTGGTATGCATCAATGGATTTGATAAGGAAATTAAAGAAGGAGTATCAGTTATATTGTATCGCTGCCCTGAATTCAAAAGATGAGAATATACCTCCGATTTTTTTTTCCGAGAACAGGATGTGTCGTACGTACTTAACAGGATTTATAGATGAAGATATTGCACTTACTTCATACTACAGATCCAAAACTAACAAGGTTGTGAATGTGGTTTCAAATGATCCTAAATATTACAAGCGTGGACATTTTAATACAACTACAGCCGTACAAGTGTACAAGGAACATCAATCTATTGTTGAAGTTGTGGATGTTTTGATGCATTACTATACAACCATGCAACATACTAATGATTGGACTATGTCTATTTTCTTCACAATGCTAAATATTGCAACTATTAATGCGCAAGTAATATGGACCAGCAAGAGTCAATTACAGAAAGTTCAAAGAAGGTTATTCATCAAAGAGTTGGCTTTAAGTTTATTAGAAACAGAGTATAATGTATCTGATAAACAGGTATTCCCAGCCAAATTGAGAAAAATAACTTTGTTACCAGGTGAAAAATACCCTGTTAGAGGGAGATGCAAGATATGTGCAAGAACAACGAAAAAGGACAGGAAATCTAGAGTGACTTGTAATAAATGTGGAATATACATTTGTGGGGAACATTCTGTAACATCATGTATTTGTACTTTGTGCAACGAAAATTCAGATATTGAAAATATTACTTAATAGTTTACTGTGGCTGACCATGCTTCATAGTGGTGTAATTTTGACTTTTTCAAGAAACATTATTTTTGCCTAAAGTTGAAAAACATTTGTTGTGTTATTCTTTATTTACAACAACTTTATACTTACTATCTTATGAAAATGATAAGATTTATATAGTTAAGTTTGAAGAAAATATTGTAGTGTCCTGTATATGATTCATAATTTGCATTTATGTTATTGTTTATAAAATTGTTATAGTCTTTTAGATACTAAGTAAAATCAACATATCATATTGTTTTAACTTTGTTATTTGCTAGGTGGCATAAAAAATCAAAACTTAGGTAATATTTTGTTACAAAATAAATTTAACTGTCTATTATCTCATAAATATAAAAGTTTTATTGTACTATATATCTATTTATTTCATTGGATAATAAAAATTTAACCCATAATTACAGACTATGGTATGGTTCTGTTATTTTTCTTTGCTAAAATTTAAAAAACTATCTACCTAAGTACTTAAAGTTTAGCACAAAGTACTTAAAATTGAGGTGCAGTGGCACTGTGGGACTGCTTCTTGGGAATTCCACAAATTCAAGCGTTCTAAAATCAAAGCTGTGGATTAATACAAGCACAAGGTATAGTTTTATATTTACTATATTTGCCTATTCCATAGGGAATGGAGAGCGAGAAAGAAGACGAGGATGAGGAGGACGACGCGCCCCCGAGCGGGCGCACGCGCTCCTCCAGCAACGCGCTGCCCGAGCTGTCCATCACCGTGCTGCGCCCCCCCCGCGCGCCGCGCCCCGCCCCCGCGCGCCCCCGCCCCCGCCGCCCCCGCGCTCGGCACGCTCGCCAGCAAGGACTGCCTGGTGTGCGGCCGCAGCTACAGGTACTCACACAACGCGCGCCGCCACGAACTCTCCTCGCACAAGTTCGACCGCTACACGAACAAAGTACAGCCGAAGAAGAACTACATGCAGCCGAAGTTCCGCCCGAACCCGTTCAACCCGTCGGCGCGGCTCATACCCAAGATGATACCGAAGCAGATGGCGATGCGCAACTCGTACGACGGACACAGCTTCGATCGGTCGAAGCCGGCGGCTGCGGCCAGGCCCCAGCAGAACAACCTGCCCTACCCGCTGCGGATCAAGGCGCTGAAGGACCTCCAGATCAAGAAGCGGGAGCCGCAGCTGTTGAAGACTCTCTTGACCGCCAAACCGGAGGTACTAGTCTCGGAGCCGGAGATCCTCAACTCGGGTCCGGAGAGCCCTGAAACGCTGATCTCCGAACCGGAGTTATCCGCCTTCCACGTGGAGACCGTGCTCACCGAACCCGACGCCTTCAACCAGGAGGAGGACGAGCGCGAGGAGGAGGCTATCAACCAGATACAGAACTACGACACCGTCGAGATGGGGTCGGAAAACGAGGAAATAGAAATCGCCCGGCAGCGAGAGGACGCCGAGGATGAGCAGAACGAGATGGAAAAAGACAACGCGGAGAACGGCGAACAGAACGAGCACAACCAGGAACATCCTGATGATCAGGAAGAACAGGAGTACGCTGAGAATGCGGAGAAAGATGTCAGTCAAGATTCCTTGGATATAAATGACGGTGACGAAGCCAATAATGACGACGATGACAACTACGAGGACGGTGCTGAACAAGATCAAAATGAGGATATGGAAGATGATGAAGACCTACCCCCCATAGCCCCAGTAGTCGAACTCGGGGAAGAAATGCATGATGGGACCATGAATGAGACTAATGAGGACATGGACGGAGAACAAGATTATGACGAATCCATCGACGTAAACGAATCTATTCTCCCTGACTTGCAGGATGACTCTGAAAGAGACCCTGAAGGCGAAGTCGATCCCGATAAAGTGTGCGTAACGAAAGCTCAAAGAGATTTCATACTTAAGTACCGTAATATCATCGAACAGATCAATACCAAGACTTGTTTATGTTGTAACCGTGAATACCCACGACGAAAGGCTGTCATTCAACATTTACAGAAAAATGGCCACAAAGTTCCAAAACATACGTGCTATAATTGCGTAGTAACTTTTGGTCACATCGGGGCTTTGCTCAGTCACATGAGATCGAACTCGTGCACTGATTTGTGGAAAATTATTTACAACGAAAACGGCATTTCTGATGACTGCGTTCTCGAACAGGAACCTAAAAATAAGATTGCTCACAAAGACATTGTCAATGCGAGATCCTACGCCTGCAAGCTGTGTCCTGCCAAATTCCAACTTAAACAATTTATAACCAAACATGTCCTAGACAACCACGAAGATGGCCAGTCAGCGTTTCCATCCAACTGTGTTCATTGTGGAACACGGTTCAAGGATAAGAACGTCTTAAAACGACATGTCAGAAATTGCGATTGCACTGTGTACATTGCTTGCGATTTATGTTCGGAGTCATTTGCCTCCTTGGTTGAATTTAACGAACATGCCTTGTTAGTTCATGCCAGTACTTTTGACCAAGCAGAAAATAATCAAAGCAAATGCGTCGACGGTAGACCTACCGATTGTCCACTGTGTGGAAAGAAAAATAGTAGTTATCCTAATCTAGTGAAACATTTGCGAGCCTACCACGACGAAGATAAACCGCACTACTGCAAGCATTGCGATTCCAAGTTTGAACAGGCCGCCGACTTAAATAAACATATCTACGAGGAGCATAACTCACAAGGCATTTCAAACTCAGAACCGGACATGTCTCTCGTTAAAGAAGAAGCAGAGGAATATCATTATTCATGTACAGAATGTAACGCGATTTTCGAAACTGTAGACGCCTGGACAGACCATCAAGTAGCAGAACATAATCAAATAGCGCACCATTGTGATCAATGTGAAAAGAAATTCCTACGTCCGTCCGAATTAGCCGAACATAAAAATACTCATTTAAGAGTTAAATTTTATCCTTGTAATAATTGTAGCAACTCATACAGCAGTGTTCAAAAACTGACAGAACACGTCCACCAAATGCACGCGGGAACTGACGAATTTCACTGCAATATCTGTGTCAGATCATTTAAAAGTCGACAAGCATTCTCGAACCATATGCGCATACATTCTAAAGTACCCACTACTAATAGAAAGCCGCAAACAAAGGGATTCGCACCCCAAATAATAGGTAAATCCATAAAACAGTTCCCGCTGGTTCAACCTGGCGTAGTGTTCAAACCTAACAGTAATGTTCCCAATGCGCCTTACTGCTGTGATATTTGTGGGAAAGGTTTTATGCACAAGAAGAATATCTGGAAACATAAGAAAGTACTTCACGCTGATATGCTTAATGATAGACACGACAGCGAAGAGAATACAATGCATGCTTCCACCGAAGACGACGACGTTGATGAAAACGGACAGCTCACCACTCCGCAGTTCGATAGCTTTAATTTTTCCTATTTGTCTAACGCATCCGAGCAAGACACACTGCCTTATTCCTGTGAATTATGTTATAAGAGATTCGCCCAAAGATCGTCCCTTTGGAAGCACAAACGCGCACAACACGCCGGTCAGGGCGATTCTGACCCCGGTACTAGCACAAACGCATCACAAAATGAAGCTAGCGGCAGGTCGAGTTGCACTATTTGTAAGATCACATTCGCTGATAAAAAATCCTACTACAGACACAGAAAGAACGTGCACAAATCAGCTGTGCAAATGTGCAAGATTTGCGGCAAACCACTTAACTCAACACAAGAGTTGTACGATCATCTCCGAGCTGCTCATGCTCGAGAACTCCTGGGGTACAACGCCAACCAGGAACCTAAGCAGGAGCCAGTGAAAGACTACGATGAGTACGATGGTGATCAGGATTCCATGGACCCAAGCGCAGACTACCAAGCTCGATACCCGTGCGGTACCTGCGGTAAACAATTTGTCGGTCTACTGGCCTTACAGAACCACCAATGTATTAACCAAGTTTCATCACAGCCTCAAACGTTCGACTGCGAAATCTGCCACAAAAGCTACACCTCCATATCTGCCTTAAAGAGCCATCGAGGATGGCATCTACGATCGCCGGACGGAAAAGCGGCGGCAAACAATACGGCCCTATGGATGCCACAACTGAAAGTTACCAATAAAATTAGCAAGCATGAGGTAGTAGACCCCGCTCAACTAGCGAAAGTGACGCACACGACCCCAGCACCGGCCGTCGCCAAACGGAGATTGCCACCAGAGGTCGAGGTCACCGTCGTCAATCCCAACAAGAAACTGCGCTCCGACGACTCCGTCGACCTCGACCAGGGCATGTCCGTGGGCCTCGAGGGCAAGTACTGCAACATCTGCGACAAGGAGTTCACCAAGCGGGCGGCGTACCAGCGGCACATGGACGAGGTGCACCAGCCCAACTCCGTGTTCTGCCCCGTGTGCAACAAGAGCTTCTCGCGCAAGTCCACGCTGCTCATCCACATGAAGAAGCACTACGAGGGCGAGGGCTCCGCGTCCGGCGCGCCCGACGACGACGAGGGCCACGCGTGCGGCGAGTGCGGCGCGCAGTTCGACCACGAGGCCGAGCTGCTGGCGCACCACGAGGCCGAGCACGACGACGAGGACGAGGCCGAGGACGCGCGGCCGCCCGGCGAGTTCACGTGCGCGCAGTGCGGCGACGGCGTGGCGTCCCCGCGCGACCTCATCGCGCACCGCAACATGCACGCCGCGCCCACCAAGTTCTTCTGCAACATCTGCAAGGTGTACTTCGCGCGCGCGCTGGACCTGTCGTCGCACACGCGCGCGCGCCACGCCGACAACGACAAGCTGCACTTCCCGTGCGCCATGTGCGACCGCGCCTACATGAACAAGAAGAGCCTGCAGCGACACATCGATATGGCGCACTAACAACTAGATACCATTCATCATTCCTTTACCTATGATACGGCGGCGCACTGATATTATCGTCCTTCTCGATGTTAATTTTAAACTTAATATGTATCGATTTAATTTTAATTTATTGTTTGTTTTACCTTGAGAGGTTAGCGGGTGAATCGTATAATTTATTTGTTTATCATACAGGTCGAATGATTTTAAATTAAGGTACTTATGATCTTACATTGAATAAAGACAATATACATAAATCCTATATTAGTATATATTTTTTTACTGTATTGTTAAAAAAATTGTAGGCGAAATCAAAATTGAGTCAATTTGCTTTTATCTTTTAAGTTGTAGCATTAGGTGAACGTGGTTGCGTATTGAAATAATTTGATTTTGACAAAAATACATCATAATGTAATCTTCTATATTATTTTAGTTTTTAAAATTAAGTATAGTGTATTGTTACAGTTTGACCATGGTGTCTGTATATTTTTTTACTATCTGTAGTAACAGCCTTAAAACTCTTAAAAAATAAGTTGTACAAAATATTGTGTACCTAAAAATATCTTATCAATTGAAATACATGTTGATAAATACGGCTTTTATATAAATTCAGTTTTCTTAAGCTGTTGAGTGCCAAAGTATATTTTCGGTGACAGATTAAAACTGTATGGAATTTTAAAATATGTTCCTGTTATTGTAAATTCATTGTATAAAGTTTACACAAATAATACGTATGGCTTGAAAATATGATAGTGCCGCATTTTTTATTAATTACCTAAGTACTATAAGTCACCCTTCAGACATTGGATTTTATATAATAAGAAATTGTGAATACATTGTTTGTCTGAATTAAGAGTTGTTTACTTTGTCCTTTTACCCTATAGACATGAATTTTTTTTTTTAATACATCATAAGAACTTTGCCACCATATGTCATTTTTTTCTATTTTTACAGCCTCCTGAGATAAGTGGCAAGTGAAATTTACGTAACTTTGCTGGAAAAAAATCATTTATGACAAGCTGGAAAATTGACATTACAATCCAATTTTAATCTGTAACATTTTTCACTCGCTGACACAAAATTCACATGCAACTTTACTACGGGGGATATAAGTGCAGATAAGTGCATTTTCTATTATTTTTTGGGTTCTAGGGTTAAAATATTTAAATCATCAATCAATCATCTAAAAATATCTTTCCTCTATATAAGTTCCAGACTAAGCCACTGGCAGCGCTGGCATCGATCTGCCAAAGTCCATTTTAACATCTTTTCTTGTCCAAAATAACTAGTAGAAGTTATAGGAGTCTTCTAAGCGTATCTTTAAATTTATTAAGGTTATATAGGACCCAAACGTGATATTACTGCAAAAATATAAAGAAGAGTCAATAGTTTCTTTACTTGTTTTATGTTTATTGTTGAAGTGTTCATAGTGAGTGACGACTACGTTAGAGGCGAAGTTAAAAGTAAGTACCCTACATACATTTTTTAACTTAATAGGTTACATATGATATAAAAATTCAATACCTTATCTTTTTTATGAAAGAAGGAAGGTGACACGGCAGGCTTGCTAACTTATAGTAAGTTGAGTACCTATGTTATTTCATTTCAACTAAATGTGAAAAAAAATATTACCTATAAATATATTTTTTTAATTAATATCGCTAAAAATAACAGCCTGATGTGGCTTTTTCACCTTCTAAAGCAAGAGTTTGGTAAAAACTATAATTGAAAAAGATAAAACTTTCTATGATTATGGGCATCTTATAATAAGACAAAAAATGGTGTAACTAATCAAATAAAAAACATTATTTCATCTTAAATTAACTAAATAATATTCAAAAATTTGCTATTTGCATATTCCACTATCCTGCATTGTCGTTTACTTCAGCCATCGCCTCCCAGTAAGAAGGTGGTGAATCATGATCATCGTCACTATCAATAGAATCAGCGTATACTTCTGGTTCAGTGTTCCCTTCTGTTGGTTTGTTACCTACTTGAAAAGGCACCTGCACAATCAAATTCCGATGCGGCCAAGGTAACACTACTGTGATCATGATGACATAATCCCTGCAGACAATATTCGAGTACTCGTATGAAATCGCTTCTTGAGGCAACGTCATAGATATAGGTACCTTTTCCGTTAACCTCGCAGCTATTGGTCCTGAAGTGGTTTCTGTGTTTGGAATTTCCTTGTAATGCTTCTCTTCTAAATGTCCCGTTGTAAAAGTAAGCATTTCCATCATTATTGCTTTTACGCTTTTGATTTCCAGATTGCTATCGTTTTCTACTTCGTACTCCAAGCGGACTGTTCCACCGTGTGGTATCACTGAAGTTGGCATTATAGCTTTGAGCTTTACGCTGTTGTTTTTCAAGAACTGTGTCAGTTTTTTCTTGTCCCCATGGATCATAAGCTCTGTCGGTCGTCTCGGTTCGACTGCTATACCCCTGACAACGACCAGCTCTTGTTGGTATTTCTTGTCGAAATTCAAGATACCGGGTCTCGCGAAACGTATGACTACGAAGTATCCTATTTTGCACACAGTGAAGCGGTTAAGCCTCGACTTCGCGTAGTTAAACGAAGCCGGTATGTTGAGTGGGAGAACAAACTTGAATGGTATTTCGTGTGAGCCAACAGGTATGATGTAGTCGGACTGTTTCCCAAGCATGTTGTGTTCTATGGTGACGTAGTTCTCATCTGCGACGTAGGTCACGGTCTGTTTGTTTTGTTTCTCTTCGATCAGCACTCGTCCGACGCCGTTGAGTGATACGACTATGGATTTAACTGGGAGAGGGGAGTCCACGGAGTAGTTGATGACCCCTGCAACGACGCCGCCGGGTACAAATATTCCGTTTGGCGGCCGGTAGAGTCTGACTTTGCACAGAACACCCATTTTATGTAAAACACCGTACTATCTATGTAAACACAATCACTTAGTTTTATTTATAAAATTAAATGTTATTTTTTTCATGTATCCACATGTATCACATCTATTTTTACCGATTTCACTTGGTCAATACATATACGAAACTTTTATTTATAAATTTTACTCATAGCAGTACTTATCTAATCAGATATACTTAATATTGATTACCATGTTATCTTTGTTTTGTCCGTAATTCCCCTTCTCATTTTTGTTTTGTATCAATGCAGCTTTGTAAACCTGGTGAAACAATTGTTTATGTACATATTAATAAAAAAAAATATGACTTTTTTTTTTTTTTTTTCACTCTTTAGGTGGCAGGTTATTACTAATTAATTAGTCTTAGGTTTTTTTTCTATAAACGCATGTATTATTTTTAAATTTTAATTTTTACCTTTGCATTGTTTTAGTTTTTATTTTGTTTTCTTTTTCTGTCTTTTCCCACTCCGTCATAATGGATCAAAAATTGATATCTAAGTGCTAACTAAAAGCATATGCCTACAAGAGCCAACTAAGGAAAGGGCCTGGTGATCAGTACTACAGGTTTACCCTACAACTGACACCAGCTCCTCATTGTGCCTAGAACTAAGGCAAAATGTATTTTCTTTGTTTTATTTTTATGAGGAGAAATAAATAAATATTATTATTATTATTACTTAGGTTCCTCTACCTACCATTATTATAAGGTTCCCCAGCACAGCTTAAAAAAAATAAGGTGTCGCATATTTTTTTATGGATCTGCTAAAAAAAACGTTGCTTTAAGAAATCAACAGCTTTGCATACGTTTACTTTAAATTAGTTTTAGTAAACTTAGGGCTACTAGCTCTTAAATCACATGTTAAATAGCTCTGAGAGACTTGCGGTCTTGTAAGAGCGGGTATATTTTGTTGCGTTGATTTTTCGCGTCTATAACCGAATTGATAAGGAGATAAATAAATTGTAGGTATTTATTAATATTTCGGATGAACAGATAATAGTGTAATTGTTACTCATAAAATTAGATAGATGTTTGGAAAACATAACTGCGCTGATAATTAGCCGAATACGATCGACGTGCAATTAACTTTCGCATTTGACTGCCATCTTTAACAATTGTTAATAACAATAGCATTTTTAGTTTTTATATTATACAAAAATATTAAGTTATCTAGGTACTATGGAAGAAGATGTTCTAGGTATATTAATAAAACAATACGACCATAACCTACAGAACTGTGTGAAACTATTGAATAAGTCAGAGTAAACTTCTTGTTCAGTGTTCCCTTCTATTGGTTGGTTACTTACTTGAAAAGTAACTCCATCGTCGTAGATACCTAAAGGTTGCTTTTCCGTTAACCTCGCAGCTAAATGTTTTGAAGTGAGTTTTGTGTTTGGATTTTCCTTATTCCTGTTCTAAACTAGTCGTCGTAAAAATAAGCATTTCTATCATTTTGGCTTTTACGCTTTTAATTTCCAGATTGCTATCTTTTACTTAGTACTGCAAGCTGGACTGTCCAACTGTGTGGTATCACTGAAGTTGGCATTACCTATAGCTTTGAGCTTTATACTTCAGCTTTATTTCGGAAGTTTATTTGCTACGGGATTAGATTTGTGATTTAAGGGCTCAAATCGGATCAGTGTTTTTATAACTATCACTGATAAAATAAATAGTTCGTAGTCCGATTTATAGGTCAATATAGTTCAGCATGTTTTCAATAGATGGCGTCACATGTATATTCAAACGCGGTATACAAATTTACTACATGACTTACTCATAGACATTTATTTGTATTTGTTTTATTTGGTTATGAATAAACTTGCTTACGAAGAAGTCAAAAACTTGTCTAAATCTAGAATATGCTATTTTGGTGTTTGCTTTTCAGCCTTGGAAATCGCGTGCTCTGACTTAATGGAGCTCTACATGAAAGCAAAAGCTGTGTAATTGCGTTAACTCAATATTTCTTATAACTCGTGTGTCAAACAATAAACTTAATATTAATTATACTTCTGATGAGACTATGCCATGACCACTGAGCCGCTTACTTACCGAAGTACAATATTGATCGGATGAATCAAGTTGTTTTAACTCTATCCGGGATATCGCGCGGTAATTTTTAAGCAAAAAGGTAACGCAACTCTTTTGTATCAAGTTGTCACTAGAGTGCAGCCTATTTAGCAGTTAAACATATTTTGATAGTACAAACTTGCCACAACAGATGCCACACAGCTGAACTAATATTTTTTAACCATTACGACATTTAAAGTTAGGTATATGTTTGTGTTTACGTTACGCGTTGAACTCTTTTATATAAATATAAAAATACAAGGTTATTTAGCTGTTGAGTAAATAAAAAAATAGGTTAGATTGCACAAAACATTTTAATATAAACTTAAAAAGTCGTACAACAATATGAAAAATTATTATTGACTAATTTTATATTCGCGGATGAAGAGCCGCTTTCACTATATTATGCAATATCATAATCTTTAACACTTCCATCGAATATATCTTACAAAAGAAAGAAAAATAAAAAGTTCCTTTTATATAATAAAAAATCTCATTACACTAAATTGTATTATTATATTATTAAACTTACATTATAGATTTTATCTACAAAATACTGTTGCATTATGCCAGTTTTTCAATCGAGACACCACTACTGATTAACTATTATATCTAACATAAATTTTAATTATAATAAATAGGAATACATAGGTATGAATTAAGTTACAAAGGTTCAAAACCATATATCTAATCTTAATCTAAATCAAAGTATAAAAATGGTAAAAAATAGTTGCACATTTACGTACACTTCTATGTGGAAGGTACACGCTTGTCATATTGTGCATATCGTCGAATATGTGACAAAATGAGCCGACCATGAGGCTTTCACTACAAACTACCTGCCTTGCAATCATCTACCGGCTTATCATTACCCGCAAGTACCTATCTACACCGACTACCTCCATTGAAAAACTGAATCAATTGCCTAGAGAAATGTAAAAAAAATAACACATAGTATTTCCATGAATTTGCATGCACCCGTTAATTTAATGAACTGAGAAATATTTTACTATCATTTTACACGTATCCATGTCTTTTAACAAACATTATTTTATTATATATCGTACACACTAAGCCGGCCATCGACCGTAATGTACACAAGGACTAATATCTTCTTAAAAAAATACTGTTAGATTGAAATGTAGCTAATTCTAGAGTAGGTATGTAATATATTATTATAATTTATTTTATAAGGGTACAATCGTTCGAGTGATTGATTGTTGATTGATTGATTACACTAGGTGAGATCCAACGCCTCGGGCGGCCGCCCTGCGTGCGCCACGACCGCGCCCGAAGATATGCACACGTTTCAATCATACATACAGGAGTACATACATACAATACACTATTACAGTATGAATTTATCAATGTTCAATATTAAAAATACGTCATTTATTTCTCTATTGGCCTTCAACTTTTCACCATTGAAAAATTAGATCGAATATATATATTTGTATACATATTTAATTATATTAGCAATTTCTTAGATCGGAGGACGTATGTATACAGACTCGCTCTAGAAGGTACGTTGTCGTTAGCACGCGGCCCATCGGCCTCTATCGCTCCCTTACACCCTACAATATAAATCGATATCGAACGAAGACATCAAAAACTTGACTCGGCTTTATATATTACGAAAATAAATCGCCGGCGAGTCGCGCGGCAGATTATTGCTCCTATCGATTAATTTACACATCGACATAACGAACGAGAATACAAAAAGTTATGGAAAATCGTACGGATATCACAAGCGGCGGGCGGCGCGGGACGCCTCCGCTGAAAATAAAAAAATAAATCGCGGCGCGCGTCTCTCTCGTAAAAAAGTAAAGACTCTATGAGGTCGCGCGGGGCGTTAGCGCGCAGGCGCGGTTCAGTTGGCGAGGAGCAGGTGCGCGGGCGCCGGCGGGTAGGGGGGCGCGGCGGCGGGGGCGGGGTCGCGCCGGGACACGAAGTAGGCCGCGGGGTCGGCGGCCGGCGACAGCGCGCGCGACGCCAGCTGCTGCTGCATGGCGCGCTGCTTGATGTAGTTGCTGAACTCCGTCGGCGACATGCGGTTGGCGCGCTTGCTGCTCGTCTTGAGCTTGGTGCTGCCGAACTTGGTCTGCGCGAACGTGGCCGTGGTGAAGGTGAGCGGCTGCGCGCGGAACGGGGGCGCGGGGGAGAAGGCCGCGGGCGCGGGGGGCGACGGCGCCGCCGCGGGCTCCACGGGCCGGAAGCACTGCGCCTCGGGGTTGAACGCACGGGTCACCTGCAGGCAAATAAACAACCATTTTAAATCTTCCCATACACGACAAAAATATCTACCTACTCATTTTCTATTCAGTTAACGAATTCAGCCATCAAAGCAACTACAAGTCATAAAACCATTGATAAGAAATTCGATTAACAAAACCGAGACCCAAAATCTTATTTGATTAACCGATACGATCATACTTTAATATTCCTCCCATGTTTCACCAGCTCAAGGCTTAATGAACGGATTAAGAATTGGCCTCATAACGTAACCTTAAGGGCCGTTATTCTTGCTGATCACGTTTTACTATGGCATCACGTATTTCTTGTAAAGAACATGAAATTTAGAGATTATGGATATGAGTGAAGGCTTGTTCTCCGCAAAGCTGTCTTCTAAACCTAATCTAGTGGATTAGATCTTTTATCCAGTTTCAGTCTAAATAAAATGGTTTTGCGTCGGAAGATGAGAGGGATGCGTCGCGAGCGCTTTGCAATCTCCGAGTTTCGATTAAAGATGCATCGTGATTTTGTTCGTCCACATTTTAAGACTAAATTACGGGTAATTTTAGTGAAAGATGTTTTGATCCTCACAAAGTTGAATGAAGTGTTGAAAACAATAATCTCACCTCTCTGTCTGTCCTCTCATCGGCGGCACGCTCATCACTGCTGAAGAGCACCTTCACAGCTCCTTTCTCCCCGATCCTGTATGACACCTCTCCTGAAATGAAGAAAACAAGCTCAGTTTTAATGACGTAGATCAAGTACTCTGGTCTCCCAAATTGAATCTCCACAACAACAAAGAAGCTCGTAATTAAGTCGCCTGGTATTTTGACAACTTTTGATTGAAGTTAGATAAGTTCCATCAAGAGTCGTCGGGTCTTTACTGTGGTTTAGTTTGTCTCAACTTTGCTATCTAGAGGTATCGATAAAGGTCAACCACTAGACTAGACTATAACTAAATAACTGGGCACAACTTCTATTGTAACCTACGAGTAAGTAACCTTTAAAAGGTTTCAAAGCTACAGGTTAAAATATTCATAGATGCAGTCCTTCACTAACTGAAGCTAGTGGCGAACGTTAGATAGAATTAAAATAACTCAGCTTGATGCATACTAAAGTATCTAAGATACCTAGCTTGGTACACGTCCCTGGGTACGTCGACCTCGTCTGTTTAGCATTTCATGCAATTGTTCATGACATCACAGAGCTGTTACAACCGTTTTACTAACAGGTAAATGTTATTAAACAGTGTCAATGCTGTCTGAGGTGATAATTTTTAAGTGGTTTGGTGATAAAATTTGCTTGTTTGTTGTGATGGAAAACTTAAAAGGTAAACGTTTTGTATGTATACCGGGTCGTTAAGGAATGTCGATTCTCAGTCAGTCTAATTCAGTAGGTAGGTAATTACTTCAAGAATTTGTCTATAACACAAGCGTTTAATTATAAGTTGGTTAAATTGTCGTAGTAGGTAAGTGGTAGTAGTAACATACCTGGATCAACCCACACAGCGAGATCTCTAGGCAGGTGTTCGAGCACGTCTTGCACCGGGACCCCCGACTCCCGCGCAGCCCGCTCCAGCACCGGGTCTAGAGGACCTCCCGTCTTCAGGCATCGGAAGGCCGACCCCCGACACGGCCGGTCCGGGTACCAGTGACCCCTGAATTTATCCTTCAAAGCCTTCTCGAGCTCCTCCCCGAAGATGTTAACCCTTCGGCGGGGCAGCTTGTTGTAAAGGTACGATATGACGAAGTTGAGCGCTACTTGCACTTCAATATGCATGTTTGTTTTGTCCCACTGTAAAAAAGAAAGATTAATCAAAAAGTGTTTTATGTAAACAATCTTACGTAAATTAGTGGGAAGTAGTGCATAGTAATAATAGCGGATCGATATGGAAAAGAAATCGATTGACTATTTTCAACAAAGTGGTGTTTTCGCATGCAAATCGTTTTGTTAAAGGACATACATAAGTTATAAAAGAAGGGTATACAATTTTGTATTGAAATCTCGAAAGACACTATAAATTAACTCTACTTTTTAAAACCCTTTTTAAATTATTTTTTATTTTTGTATATGCAAGGACCTACCTCTTCCTAATTCCATCAACCTATTCCATCATTCTTAAACCTACGTTTAGACAACTCGTCTGGACTATTCAGTCCATATATTTTGGTCGAAAGCTCTCAATACAAGGACACGATGTTATTTACGTCCGTCGGTCACATGCACGACCGTCCATGACACTCGACAGATTTCCGCGCCATTTTCCACTCTTTCCCGCTATTTTCAGCCATTTGTCATATTGCGTCGTCTAAATAAATCTTGCGCAATGACAGGAACTCATCATCATATATTATGTAGTGTGTTGCCAACGCGTTTTTAAGGGTGCTAGAAATCTACATGCTGTTTTTTTTATTTCTTGGAGCGTATTTTTGTAGTAGTATTTTGAACAGTAATGATGCCAATTTGACTTAAACAGCGCAGCGTTATTCAATGGACTTTCTTTTGAATTTCCCTCGCAAGAGCAGTAGCGACTCATTTTTCCCGAACGTGATCGAGTTTTCTATAGGTTTATTAAAGAAGATTTAAAGTTTGAGGATGGAGTGCCTTTTATTTACGAAGTTTTAAATAAAGAGCATCCGTCGAGTACAAAAGTAGCTCAAGTTGGTTAGTTTCGTTTCGTAACAGTACTGCCAACAGGCTAATATAAATTTTGTGGTAATTCAACATCAGAAATATTCAGAGGTTGTGTCTTGCTTTGGTAGGTACGTAGATAGAGGGTTCGTCGACGGTTTAAGCTCCTTAGGGATTGTACGAAAATTGTGTAGAATACGAAGCCTTGTTTAACAGCATCGTCAGCCGGAAGAAGTGTACCGTCTTTTGTGGATTTATCTTTATGAAATAAATGTATTCAAGATTTGTTAATTACATTGTTACTCTTGGGATTTAGATACAATTACATGGAATATGAAATTTGCATACATTCGGATTAATTTTCATCCGGCTCGAAGGACCAATAGAGGTGATTGGGTTATCTCTCTCGTTGTTAAGTCGATACTTAAGTTGTAGGTATAGTTATTTAACACTAAACCACTAGTAATAGTTAATAAAACAAAAGTTAGTTTCAATCATCACAAAGATAGAGTATTTAGCTTATATTAAGTAGAAAAATCGCCGTCGTATGTATAGAAGAGGTAAAAACATCCTACAACTTTCAAACAGAAACTCGGCTCTTTTATACCGGATATCTTTGTGAGGAAGTTTTTTCTTTGTAACTTGAAACTCTCGACCAAGTTGGAAACGGGTATTAATAGGATATTGGTTTCTTTTATATAACCTTTAAAGGTATCCAAAAGGGATACGTAAAAATAAAATGTCAATACCTGTCAAAAAAATGCTCGATTAACGTGTAGTAAATCAGGAAAGTTATGGTTTAATTTCTAGATGTACAAAAAGTAGAAATTTGATTTTATCAGTTTCCGTGGCTATATCGTAAGTATATTACGTAATAACAAGCAAAACATAACAAATACAATTGATAGTTATCAAGCAGTGTACAATTATGTACAAATGTCCATTTCCGTATTCATAGTTCCCACAATCAGTTAGTACCTACCTACTCGACTTACAAAGACAGACCTTGTCAGGAATCGTAGACCTTAATCATAAGAATATTTTGCATTTAAAATACAAATTTAAAACACATTTATTGTTGACAAAAAATATATAGAAGGTGTGTATTTAAAGACATCCAAAATTTTCTCAATTTTCGCTTTCAACACGGTTTATGCTGCAGGTAAACCATGAAGTATAAGTTGCTTCTTTACATTTTTAATCAACCTTAATATGCTATTGACAGTCTACTTAATGCAGTTAAAGCAATTGATCCAAAATTTTAATTTGACCTTATTTACATACTTAAATTGTAGTTGAGCCACAAATGTTTCTTCTCTTGTGCCAATTTAAAACAATCAAAAATATATTTCATCGTTTGGCTCAGAATTAACAGAAATAAATATAAAACATAAACAATGTCACTTTCTTACATAAGCAAGAACACGTTCTAGACATTTATGTTACAATTATTTCAGTTACATTGTAGATTTATTAAAATTAGTAGTTTTACGGCAAAAATTACTACGTATGCGCAAGTCCAAGGTTAAACCTATTCATATGATTAGGTAACATGTAATTTACTTGTCACAGTACCCAGTTAATGTTACCGTAACTGTGTGAACACATAACTAACTGTGGTTCTACGGAAAAGTAATTCAATTTTCATCGCATTTTGTATTTAATTAAATCAAGTTTGAGATTATTTATTTAGTATAGATGTTTGTTTTAACTAACTATTTAGTTACCTAAACGTTTATTAAATCAAATAATTGTATTTAATCTGTATTTAGATATTATTTAAATAGCTACTGCCACAAAGTTGAAGTTATAAAAAAATGCAACAGTGTAAAAAGTGAAACCATAAAAATTACTTCTAATATCACCCAAGCTATCAAAATACCATCAAATTAGAGTTACGACCCACTTAGTCAGCTACAGTTGTATAAATTACTCAGAATAAAATGTCAATACTTAAACCGATATAAAAATAAGCTACAGCACTAAAATGGCTTCGATACTACATCTATAAAGGTGACACACTGCCTAGCCACTAACGTCATATTTAATATTTATGGCTATAGCCAATATAAATGAAATGTCGCTGCCATCGTAAAGTTGTTAGAAAGTTAGAAAGATAGATTATTGATAAATATCTTTAATCGATCGACGTTTATCACAAGCTGTTATGGTTGTTTTGCCTGTTGAGAGGTATGAATAAAAATAAGTGAGTATAGTGGGCTTAATGAATGCAGAATAAGTCGCGATTATAGGATGCTGTAAGTATTGTTATCAATTATCCTGCTAGTTAAATATTTTACCACAGTGTGTATAAGTATTTATCTTGATTGCAAGAGGTACATCCAAAAGAGAGCATCAAACATTTATAAAAGGATTTACTACGATTAAGTTTCATGTGGGTGTTTTTTAGTGAATTACGAAATGATTTTTGTGTATAATTTATTTCAGCCCATTATCTTTTTTCGAAAAGGACGAGATTTATTTCTATTGTGGTCAAACACTTAAAAATAAGATGTTCTAGTCCTTATATTAAACCTAAATGGCTACACACATTCATTTGCTAACTAGTAGCAAAAACGTCGACTTACCGAGTCGCTACGATCGAAGCATTGGGACCATTTTCATAAAGTAAAAGTATTTATTTAATAATCTAGTCGAGTGTGACACGTTTATATTTTGAAAAGAAAATATGATCTGTAGAATATCTCTACTTTTGAAACTCCTTTAATATTTTTTCGATTGCTAAATCTTCTTATCATAACATAAAAAGAACAAATACCTATGTATTCTGATTGGAGTTTGAATTAAATGTATAGTTCGTATATAGAGACATAATTCAAATCTTTTACTTCAATCTGCTGAACTATGCTATCTTTACAAAACTATGAGCAGTATTTTATTTAATTCAAAGGTTAAAAACTGACAGAAAACAACAAACAGATTCAACGATGTAAACAAGAGGGAACATTTTACTTTAAATTTTGCATTTTAAATGCTAATTTATTAATTTTGAAGTTGTAAATACTGGAAAAAGGAACGCGGGCCTCCAAGCATTACGCGACTGGGACTCGAACCCAGGACCTTTGGTAGCTCAGTTGGAAGAGCATTGGACCGGTTTTCCAAAGGTCCTGGGTTCGAGTCCCAGTCGCGTACCTAATGCTCGGAGGCCCGCGTTCCTTTTTCCAGTATTTACAACTTCAAGAGGGAACATGTTTGTTAAAAATACCTATTTGTTATAAAACAGTCAACATATACCTACATATTCCGTAATAGGTCTTCTATATTAAAATATAAGTGTTAGTACGTCATAATATCCTAGATTTCGTATTTTAATAAATGATTATTTTCGATAATGATTAAAACACAATCAACATCATCAACCTCATCATATTTAATCAAAGGATTTAGGTAAATCTATTTTTATGTCCCTATAGATATTTATAATACATCTTAAATGACTACATATCTTTGTTATCTAAACACAGGCTTACTTATATAAGTCTGTCTCATTTATTACCGTGGCCCTAGTATCGATCCGCCTTGCGTTCTACTAGCCGAGAAGTCTTCTTTATCCTGCACCCAATAATACACTTTGACACTCAAGAATAAAGTCTATATTTGAATAAACAACCCATCCACACTCGCTACAAATTCGGTTTTCAGTGTTCAAAGAAAAATTGGCGGTCTGTTATTTTTGTGACCCATTTTAGTTGGAACTAGTCTGACAAATATTTGCAGATGGCTGAAATTCATTTCGTCGGAATAAATATTTTTCAAACGTCTTCGGCTTGAACGAGATCGAGTAAACAAGAATAGATGGATATAAATTGTTTACAGTAGTGTGGCTTATTTATAGCTTAGAAGTTCTTTTTATAACCTTCAGGTGCAAAGCAAGCCGAGTAAGGTAAGAGCTAAGTATCTACTTATCTATGGTTAGATGGTAAAATTAAACATACTCTTTTTGTAAAGAAAGACAATTAAATGCCTATTAGTTTAACATATTCTTAACCACAAAAAGTAGGGAAGTCAGTTAAGTAGGGAACCGCAACTTAACCTTAAAATGGGAGCTAATAAGCTGAATATAATCTTTTCACTAGAATTTGTGTGGTTTCAGATTGCGACTAATCTTTTTCCAATAACTGGGGTGAATTTACCAATTGGGGTGAATAGAGCATTTAGGGTGAATAGATAGAATTGGTCTCTGCTATGTTTGCAAGCCGATTTTTATCCCAGATCGTTCTTTTGTGCCTATTTTAAAAGCTTTAATCCGACTGAAAATAGATGTTCATATAGCTACTGTGGTGTCTGTATTTCTAAAATGTCGTACTCAAGTCAAGAAAATTTTATTTTCAAATAACAAGATGGTTTCACGATTTCAGAATCTAGGTATACTAAAGTTCGCAAAGCAATAAAGAATCAAGATGTAGTATAAGAATAAATAGAGCTAGAAGTTTGCCTGAAGCTTCGTACGTGCACATTTTCTTATCGTATGAAAATACTGAGAGAATATGAACAAAGTATTTATATCCTGTGATACTTCACCATTTAGAGAACTTCGCACTCAACAGAACCAATGAGAGCCGTTTGTCTGCATTTCAACGTAATGTACTCGCATCTATCTTCAGGTTAGATAAATAAATATATCGAAGGTACCAACAATTTCTTGCTAAAACCACTTTTTCTTAGACAAAGTGACTTTAACATCGTCTGTGGTCGCGGTATTGACGACGTTTTTTAAAAAGGCACTCTTGTGGGTGGAAAGCTTTTAAATATGTACATTATATGGTTCATTGGGCTGGGTAAGGGCGTTTTTTAGGTGTTTAACAGAGGGTTATCTTGATGCATTTTTTACGAGGGTTTGAGTGGGTATTATGTTTAATTTAGAACCTTAGAAAACTATAGTACCTACCTCCTTTATACACAATCTATGAACTAACAATAGGTAGGTACCCACCATTTTTTTTACTAAAAAATTATGGCAATAAAAATAGATTTTAAATTAAAGAACTTTGCATACGTACGTGAATTATAAAGAGAAATGAACATATCAGCACTGTTATTGAATATTAAGTTTCGCTAAAAAAAGCTTCTCGAACTAGAAGCTCAAAGAAAAAGCTCGCGTGATATGAAAAAGGTTGAACGAGGCTTGAATTATGCTTTATTCTTCATTACGAAAAAGTACCTCTATATTTATTAAGTTATGATAATGTTCTTTCTCGTTTTTTGAAACATGAAACCTTAGGTAATTTTTTTGGACCTGATTTGTCTTTAGGTAATTATCATTGAAAATAAATTAATTAATCTCCAGACTGACACACCAACTGTGTGGCCCTAAACTAAGCAAATCTTGTTCTATAGGTACCACACAATGGACTAGGGGAGAACCTAATTACACCAATACACGAGCCATTTTGACGAAATTGGCCCGACCCGGGGATCGAACCCGGAACCATCCGCTTAGCAGTCCGGTATATATACCGCTGCACCACAGTGGTCGTCAAATAAAGTCTTAATGCTTGATAGCATGAGTCTTCTGTTAAGATTTATAAAGATGTATGTTTTGACAAAAATAAAAATATTTAATTGCCTAAAATTAGTTGGTTATTTTTATTTAACACACAAACTGCTGGTTACAAAACTTAAACGCGTACCTACATTACGAAGACTGTGACACAACGGTATACCCACAAACTTTTACACCACAATAATAAGAAACTGACCGTAACCAACAAACATAACCAAACTTCAAAATCAGGCCAATCAGCATCAGAAACAAATCGCGACACGAACAAACAAACCAAGCTATTTCCAAGTTAAATGGGAGCTAGCTAAACATTCATAAGGCTTGAATATGGATGGAGTCAGATTTAATGCCAAATGGTAATAACTTCTAACTTCCCTCAGTGGAATTGGAGCACGGGACTGTGGAAGTTATGAAATTAGGGGACCCCTGGCCAATAGCATGCTACGAGGTGACTGCCCTTATTCCTTAAAATATTTGAGAGCATTAATTTTCTTCTTTAATTTTTTTTATGCTCACCGTAGTTGATCAATTGTTGGAAGGTTTCTCATTTTTATTTTTATTTCTTGCAAACTTTAGCTTCTATATTTATCTGTATTAGTTGCAAAATGATTAATTTTGATCACAAACTGTAGCTTACCATTCTTTATTGTCTGCCTAACTGTGCCTAAACTCTTAATAAACAATTGTAAAAAACGATCGATATATTTCGGTTATTTTCCACAACAGCCCTCGTCTGCATATTCTTATCTCACAGGATGTTTGCCATTGTAAAAACATGCATGAATTCATTTTCCACATGTCAACTGTTGTGGAGCATTGACATCTGTTATGGAGTGCACTAGTTCTGTTTAGTCTGAGTGCTGGAATTTAAATTTTCATTTGCAAATACTACACGATATTGGGTAATTTGGTAATAAGTGCGATGGTGTGTCATGGGAATTATGGGTATGTAATTTTTAAAGATTAAAATACTAAGTTAAAATCTATAACTTTCTATGCTCTTACGAAATTTCTTGAGATGAAAACTCACGATAAAAAGATTGTATCAAGTAGAAACAAACACACAAATATCAAAAAAAAAGTAAATGACTCTTAGAAAATTGATCGATAGTTTGGTTCGAGTTAGTGCAGATGAAAATACATCCATACATCACATCGGTCATAGTCAATTTGGTTATAGAACATACCTAACTTTGCACTTGGTATATCCTATCTACACCGGACAAGACAAATTGACGTCAACGAAACGCATATGTAGCACTCACTCTTAATTTGGAGCGTTGTAACATATGTAAATTTTGGCAAGATAGCACCATGCTTTCACTAAGTGTTTCAGATAACTGTATTCAGGTTATCAATGTTTTGAAATGTTGGCACCGATGTAGGTCCCGTATCGCGTTCGAGACTAGTTGCAGCCGGGGGCTTTGTCGATTCTTACCGCCATTGTCAAAGAATAATGGCCAGAAATCTATAGGTTCTGGCCCAAGCAATCGTGGGCACAGTCTATGGAATTATGTTTTTTTTTAATACAGCAATATTTATAGGTACAGTTAGCAAAAGAGGCCCAAAAGGTTTAAAATTATATATGTTTAAAATTATATAGTTTAAAAAAATATATGTTTAAATACCCAGTGGGGGATTTTATTTTTCTTTTTTCTGGTGACACTTGTGACCACCCCTACCACCCCCCTTCCCAGCTACGTAACCTTTTGGGACACCATGTATATATTAGGTAAATGAACAGCTTTCCAGAAGTAGATCATATTTTGTTTAGGTTTCTGAAGTTGCTAAAATAACACTTTCGTTTCAACGATAATGTTCCAAATGTAACTAATATGTTTTATAAGGATAGGCACTTAATCATAACGTTTTCTACAATACGATAGTACCTAAAATATTAAAATAGCCCGACGAAGGTTTTCTACACAATTTTCCCAAATAAAGTGCCTTTGGAAGGTTCTATTGTCCAGGGAAATAATAGCCTTCTTGATGTTATATTGATTACCGAAATACAATGTTTGTTTCAACTATTCTGTTTGTTCACCTTGGGGTGCCTACGTTATTTTATAAACAACCGAAAAGTTCAATAACTATTGTGTTTGGTGGTCGATGTGTGACAAGGTCGGATAATCATTAGAGTCCCTGAATTACAGTAACTTACAAAATTATATTACCTATAGGTCTATACATGAAAGATTTTTGGGGTCTCTTTTATACCTTACGTGAATTTTAGTGTCGGGCTGTCATTTTTTCGCGTAGTTTTTTTTTCTATAAAGAAAATATGTCTTAAATAAATTTGAAATAATAATTAAATAGATTACGTAAATAACTTTAGATATAGAAGTAAATAATTGAATTTATAATTGGGTCAATAGTTCCGTCTATCTAGTCTATTATTTAATCTAGGATTAAGTACTAGGACGGCATAAACATGTCAAGGTGTTTCCTTGTAGCCTTTAATTTGTTTTTAGAAGAGACACCAAGAAAACGCTTGTTTGTTTAAATCATATTTACAGCTGTGGAAGGTACTCTAACTGTAAAAGTTTAATGTCAAAACCTAACTAAAGGCTACAAAAACTTTTTGATAATCGTACCTACTTTAAGGTTAATTCTTTAACCTTCCTTATGGCCTTGTGTTAATATCCTAAAATAAGATTTGTCAAGATAATTTAATAGTTTACCCTACAATAGGTAATACTATAATTCACAAGAAGAATTTGAAAAGAACTTTAATAAGAACAACTACAAAAATGTTTTTGAGCTAATAATATTAGGCATTGTTGATTTTTATTGAGTCACACGTGTAAATATGTTTTCTTTTTCATTTGCGAAAAATGTTCAAACAATTTCTATTTAATTGCGTTAACTGTTGTAATAAAACTGAAGTGTATTTAACTGAAATACATTCTGACGTAAACTCACGACATCAGGCTGATAACATGAATGCCGACGTTAGTTTAACTAAATAAGAAGTATTTTTATGCAAATTGATTCAGTTAGAGCGTCAAATGTATCATAGTATAATTGTTATACAATTTATTATGTTATGTTAGAACGTCGTGAGTAACGTATACTTGACTATAAGTTTGTTATTACTATTTATTAGGAAGATGCTTCGATGTACGTACTACATAAGTATGAAGATAAATAAGTTTATCACGACTTCACTATTCAATTCCTTTTTCAAAGCTTAACGGCAGCCAAACGTATTATTCCGCTATACGACACAAAACGAACACTATATAAAACGACTCATATAAACCTATTTCAACAAAGGAATTAGGTTTATTTTGCTCGTAACCGAAAGTGTCCTAAGTAAGCAAAAACAGTGTGTCCTTCTAAAAGTAGCTCCGAAAGAAAGAAAGAACACCTAATCGAAATTCTTCGTCCCTCTAAATGCTTGTGCCCGGGACACGTCAAGAGGCGATTTCAACGGCCTTACCGTAGAAATGTGTGCCGATGACGTCAAAGTTTTCGCATTAAACCCGCTACTGGGTCTCGGTCGAGGGGCGGGGGCGGCGGCGCGGGGCGGATCAATGGGGGCGGCAAACAGCGGCCAAATGGCGTAAACGACATCCTTTGGAAACGCGAACGTTGCGAAATATGACGCTTTTGACACGCTTTAATGAATGACGTTGTTTAATTTACAATGGTTTTAAATTATGAGTGTTAAAGATAAAGTTACTGATATTGGATAGACTTTGTGTGGATAAAAAAGGTGAAGTTTAAAAAATCCTACGGCAAAGCTAAAACAGGGGTGTTCTCAGTACATTAGCGACTCAAGATGTTAATATTATAATGTTTAAATGTAGCCTAAAGTTTAATTTTGAGCAAGAGTGTAATTAGTTTCATGACCCAGTAAATCTCTAAGGCTAAAAGGCATTGGAATTTGAACCTTAAAGATGATGAATAAGTATCAATTTCCATCAAAAGGAAAAGGAAATGAGCTCAAGACCTTTTTCAGAGATTATTCTTATCGCCCTCAGTAAAGCTGTTTTCCTTGTGTTTTTGACAAATTGCTCCCAAATACACAAAGCCATTAAGCAAAGGAAAAAACAGCTCAGTATAGTTTTTTGGGAATGGCTTAAATGAAATGATAAATCCGAAGGGTTGAATGCCAAATTATTCAAATCTTATTAATTCATTTTGAATGTTATGTAATCAATATTAATTTATTAAATTAACACTTTACAGATTCTTAAAGTTTTGCAAATTTAATTATAGTGTTAAAGCGAGTAAAATAGCCCGAAATTTAGTTACTGAAATACCTACTTGAATTTCAATACAACACAAACCTCATTATTCCAGAACACCAATTATCGCAACAATGTTACCAATTTGCAACTAAATATTAGTTTTAAAATTAAGAACGCTCCATTATTACATAAGTAGCTAACAATGACCGGTAATATTCCGAATACGTCTGAGAAAAACTGGCGATTTCTGACACTTGTACAATGCGCGCTGACCGTGACATTCGCAAGGTTGACGTAAAACACATGACAGATGTCAAATGCATTCTACGCACTGATGGCAGCCGTCACGAATCGATGACACGCAACGAGACATCGGAAGGTCAAATCTTTAACATTCAAAATTATACCTTACCCCTATCATTTAAAGATGCGGTATTGTTTGACAGCCACTCCGATCGATTTAACGCTTGCGTACGGCAGGATTTTACTGTTAATTTGATCGGTAATGGTTTAATCTTAAGTAGGAATTTGATTGCATTAATTACCTCTTATCGGGTAAAGTTTTTAGTATTGGTTTATTTTGATTTGTTTTTATCCTTGGTAGTATATTTTTCAATTAGTACGTAGGTATATACCTATGTTGGTATACCTGCTTGTTTGTGCCTTAATTTTAATCGTTGTATGTAACAAATTATATCCAGACTTCAATTATAAATTTGTATTTGAATATATTTTACATTAAAAAACGCTACCTACAATCGCGTCAACTTTACATCTCCCGCGTTGCTGCCTGTACGTCAATGTCATTCGACTTCTGAATGAGTCTGGCAACACTGTTAGGGGAGCACGTGCGTTTGCGATGCGTGACATTTTTTTTTTAATTCTTTCCCGTGACCGCGGCAGAAGGACGTCGGTGCGGAGCGTGACTCCAAGGTGCTATGTGATGTAATAAAAACATTGTCATGACTGATTTACGATCGATTCAACGCCGTGCATGCATTTGGTGTGCTAAATCGATATTGGTTTTTGCAAATGTTGAATAAACTACTTTAATAAGACTTTTAAAATACCTAGCGTTCCTAATTTTAGAATTAATCAATTTATTTTAACGCTAAATACTTTCAAGAAACATAAAAAGCAAGTGTATCTTGAAATGATACTCGTATCTTATGTCTAGACGACAAGAGTGTCTCAAACAAAAAATTATGAACATCAAATCAGACCTATTTGAAAGTCCTTGTAGATATTTAAGTCTAGTTACAGCCAGTGGACTCATATTGATGTTTATGAACTTGGTTTGTTATAACTGGTTCACGTGGATCAGGATATTGGATGATGACTTTAAATTTAACAGCCGTCTAACCGTTTCCGATGTTTAGTTGAATCAAATGCCGCCCCGACCGAGTTTCACCCAATCATACGTGTTTATGAAGAAGTACCTATACAAATACAACTTCATTTTTATATAAATCAAAAAAAAACTTACTAATTTTTAAATGGATAAAAAACAAATACGTCTACCCTACGTAGTTATTTATAGAGGTGAAAATATAGTACCAAATATAGAAAAAAGTAGGTGCTTTTATATAAAATCGACCGACGCTAAATAAAACGATTTGTTTAGTTAGCTATTTGAAGAAAGAAAGCAAATTATGTATCTAATTCCTTTGCTGTTATTAATTTTCCTACAAATAAGAAGAGCAAGTTAATTAATAACACATTTTCTAAGAATGTGTAGTTAATATAGCTGATACAAGCAGTTATTACTTTGTATTTTCTGAGAGAATTGCTGTAATAAGCTTTGTAAGTGGTCTTATATTCATCTTAGTAGTTTTCCTGGGAAGAAAACTATAACAAAATATCTTTGTTTTAATGCAATTTATATGAAAATTCCAAAATGTTAATTATGTCCTATTATAAGTGAAAAGATCAAACGTAATATTAACGATATGGGTTGGGCAAAATTATCGTTTTTGTTTATCACTCTCCTGGTATGTACAAAATTTGATCCCTATCATAGAAAACTTACCCGCAAAATATTATAAGGTTCCATCAAGATTAATCCTGCCATTTTATACTAGCATACTACCCTATATATCAAAAACTCTCCTTACAAATTCGTTATTACTTTCCCCGTCTTCTACATAGTAGCTGTGATATTTCAGAGCAAAATTCACATTATCTTAGTTATCTATTGAAAACGATCAATCATTGTGACAAAAACGCGATCCACTAAAACTACTTACTACATCAAAGAGATAACATTTATCTCTTCTCGGCATGTTGCCTCATGTCGTTTAATACTTAGGTATATAAAATGTAATACAAGAAGGTAGGTACTTAAGTAAAAAATATATTGAGAATCTTTTTCCCGCCCCGCTATTTCAATCGCGGCAAAAATAGTTTTTTCATAAGGTATTTTCTGCGGAGAAAATAGATAGACCCTATTATGACATCATTGTATGTAATATTCGATATATGTATTTAAGACTGAGATTACTATGCTAAGTAAATAGAATTTCTATATTATATAATATTAATATAATACTTTTTATTGATCAATTTATTATAGTACATATTTTACATTTGCGCGTTGGCTTCCGTTGTACTGTGTTACAGAGCCAACACCCTCCATTTAAATATAGGCAAAAAATAACTAAGCAGAAAGTACATTTACAATGCAAATGACAATAGACAAAAAAAAAAGAAATTAGAATTAGAAATTAAATTATACAATGTGGATCAAGCAGTAAGCTCTATATAAATAACCTACAACTTATTCTCCGTTTAGTCACTACAAATACCTTGAAATAATGGTTGTCGTGTATGTTTTTAGCCACGTAATGATGTCATTAATATATTTGTTTTATGTCCGAAGACATTTGGCTATTCTCATATTGTTGGGTGACATAAAAGAACGAACACAATAAAGTTTGGCAACCGCAGTTCCTTATCGGCCGACGAGCGTACGTGATAGTAGATTTTAGTATTTCTAGAGCATAGATACAATAAATGTATGAGATTTAACCTACTTTTATAAAAGGTTTTTTTTATTAGGGAATATAATTAGGTCAACAAGCTTTGAACACAATATTTTTGTATAGTAGGTACATAATTATGTAGTTCGATAAATATTACATATTTGTTGTGGATCAGCCTTTTGATAAGGGAAAGAGTCCGTCTTTTTTTTTTAATACCATTTAGTAAGTTTTGTTTCTAGTACCTTCTATTCGAGAAAAGAAGCCTTTTTGAGTCGGCCCGTTATGATTTTAGTACTATTTTAAACTTAATGAGTTATTCTTACCGAATTGTAGAGTGCAAAACGGTTAACAAGTTAATGCTGATAAAAAATGACATACTTACTTAACCTTAATTTTTTTTCTAGGTTTTAAAGTAAGGTTATACCCCTTCAATAAATCTATTATCGACACAATAAAGGTATTCGTGCAAGCACAACCCGCTTGTAGGTAGTAAATAAATAGTCCAATTGCGTGTATATCGGGCAATCTGTGTTCATGGGTCTTTTTGTCCTACCACCCATATTTTGGTCACGTCATGTAATTGTACGATAATTTATTTTTAACTGTCCCTGTATATCGTTTGGAATGGCATTTGTTGGTTAATTACTTAAAGGGAATAGAGTAAGAACTCCTATTGTGTTATAAATTATTTTTTGTGATGTAAAATGTTATTTTGTCAGTCGTTTTTGAACGGAATCAAAAATAGAGACCTGCCTACATGAACAAAATTTCTCTGCATATTTACCACGCTTTTTTACTTGTTATTTTAATTCAATAACTAAATAATTTTGCCCCATGTTATTACATAAAGTCATAATTTACGTAGCCTTAGCTTAAAATATGAAACATTTATTTAAGAAAGTCACTCGCAAGTAGGTATACCTACATACGTATTCAATAGTTTCCTAGCGGTATAAGTATTGCCATACAAGAAATTGTGGACTGAAGCCAAGTCGCAGTGTTGCCGTATGAGATAATATATAAATGGCATTTAATTCAACCTTGACCTCTTTTGTAATCAAATATACATATAGAACCTTAGAAAACTAATGTATACTACTTATGGATAGTTATTTAAAATATTTTTTACAAAAATGCGTTTATAAATCAATGTTTTATTTTTATTTTAATACCCACTATGGAAGGCATAAAAGTAAGTATTATAAAAGTATGGTTATATAAAAGAAAGTTAAAGTAAAGTTAGTTTCAACTGAAAAGTTTTAAGGCGAGGCTTTTTTCCTACATAAAAATAACTTGTATCCATATAAAAAACTAAGTTTATTTTAACATTCTAACAACGTTGGAATCAGGAACTAACTTCGCGTGACTGTATTCAGCAAAAGCGAAGGTGGCACAGTTAACTTTAACTACCCGAGTCTATGTGAAGACCCTGAAAGTTTTATATATCGCTGTGTAATAGAACCCTTTTAAGTAAAGAGCGACTTAGATAGTTAGGTAAGTAATTGTGCAGTTAACAATAAACAAATTACTTGTATGTTTGTGTTATTTAATCCTACTACAAGCGCAAATGTATTTTCTTCTATTTTTAAGATTATTATTGGAAAAGTATACCTAAAAAAATTCGAATAAGTATTTAAATTATAATTTATTTTTAAATACAAAATAAAGAATTACAGTCACATATCGAAGGTTTCTACATTTTGGACAAATGGATATCATTGCTTATGGATTGAAAGCCACTTAAACACTGTGTTTAGATTCTAGATTTAAAATAAGTAAAGTTAATTACAGGTAACATAATACGTTTCATTATACATCGTGTTTCATATATCTCGTGACATTATTAGAATATTAAATCGAGAAGGTTATAAAAACATAATTTGATTTGCCAATATGTGGTTAGCTACGTGTGGCTTAAGAACCTACAAATAACGTTATATATAGATTTAGGGATATATGTTTTGGCATCATATGAAGTGCAATAATAGGTACAGTAAGTACTCAGGTGTTGTTTAGTACCTTGACATGTATGCACAGACATTAGCAAGATGGTAACCTTACACTCAAAACGAGTAACAAGAGGTCAAATTAATAGAGTTTTTTTGACAGGAACCCACCAGTTATGTTAACCTTCTTTGAAAAAATGGCTAAAACGGTTCTTAAAAAAATGGGGTATAAATTCGATTAACGAGAATAAAATATAAAGTACCTACGTTAAAAAGAATATGATTTAAAGTATAGTCGTTGAGTAAAAGCCGATAAAACGTAGATTTTGTCCAAAATTTTAAACATAAAATCTTACGAGTCTACGAGACTTCTAATTAAGATTACATTAATGACAAAGCATTTCAAATCGACGGCTATCAAAACGCAAATAGTTAAGATTTTATGTTGATGGTTAATTAAGTTTTTGAAAGAAAAATCCTTTGGTTAATTTTACAGTGTTTCATTTACTTTGTCATTGATGGCATTTATGTCAAATCAGGATCTAATGACACGCCATCAACATACAAAACTGATAAAAAAAAAATAACAAAAGTCATTATTTCCATATTAAGTAGTCTACGTACAAAGCAATTGCATTTATAATATGAAAGACTCAAAGCTGGCTTATTTTACTATTTTATTTCATTTATTTAGAGTTTAAAAAAACAAATAACTGTAAAAAGTTAGGTAGTACCATTGTTTTATAACAGCCTTCGGCTACATCCATGCTAGCTTAAAAAAAAACTAATCCAATCCGTTGAATTTCTACGCTACGATAAAAACGGGCGCAAAACGCAAATAAAAATACACTCTCCGAGTTAGCAATCGCAGCGAACCAATCACGATAAGACTCCAATAAATTGATTTACAGTTTCCGAGGGCTATATTAAAAAAAGTAAATAAAATGTTACACAAGCGGATGTGTTTTCAAATTGGTAGCGGATCGATCGAGCTAACCTCTAGTGAGGGCAGCACAGGTAGATGTTATCAGTCGAGTGTTTGAAGTGACGTTTGATTTTATATGTCGTTTTATCTAGATATAATAGATATAGTTATTATACACGTCATTGTTAAACGGTGATAACGTGGAGGCTAAGTCTTTTTGGAGACACGGAATGCTATTTTAGAACTTAGATATATTTTATTCGATAATATAATATATTATACCTAATTAGATTACCGAATACTAAACATTTTGCTATTATTTTGCTAAATCTTTCCATCCATAAAAGCATAGCACTAAGATTATTAAGAGTTCAATCTAAGTAGGCTCTCTGGTAGGAAGGCTCATCTGTTTCTTAATTTTATCACTGACAATACCGAATTATATATATCTGTCAAGTTGCTACCTACCGGGCTTAGGTCAATACAATTTGTATGTATATAATATAGGGCATCCAGGGCCCACTGAGGGAGGCTGAACTTCGAGGGCAATCGATCGGACATCCGGACGGGATGTGTACTACAATTACGTAGCTGCATATTTAGTCAGGGATTAATTAAACTGTCTTGAAATTGTGTCAAAGTGACGTTTGCGGCGTGTGAGCTTGCAGGATTTTTGCCATCGGGCGTTCAAGGGTTAAATTGCTTTCCGAATGTATAAGTTTAAACAGGCTTTGCGGAAAGTATTTCGCGTACCAAGAAGAACAATAACTTTGGTTTGGAAAGATGTAAAAAATAACTCTTTTTAATTGTAATTTTCAGTATGACCTACGCTTTGTTTATCTTGTTTATTAAAAGAGCGTCTCTACAAATGAGCTATGGACTGCAAAGTGCATTGAATGAAACGCTTGTCACCATGCCAGAACTCCCTTCAGACTGTCAGACGCATTTAGACAATCTGTAGGTCATGATCAAGTGGCCCACCTGGCCGATGATCGCTATCATGATCACGCGCATCCACTGCGATGATCGACGACGCTATCAGCAATCATTTTGACAAATGAACCGCAACGCTGCCAGTTCGCAAAATAATAACGAGACTATGAATATTCATTCTCATGATGTTTGTGCGACTAATTTACATGGCTGTTCAAATAAGCAAGCAACCTTGGTGGGCACAGCGTTATCGCTGCACAATACCGAAGATCGTGGCCCCGTGAAAACGATTCGTTTTCCTCATAATCTCCGCACACGTGATAACTCACAATACAAACAGAATTTTAATGTCACCACACGTAAACGCGTCCGACAAACGCAAACAGATCCGCCCTTGAACGATAAACAGTACGCCTGAAATAAGCGTCGCGTGGAAATAGCCGCGATCAAAATAAGAACACGTGACGACGTACCTGGCGGGTCTGAGGATCGATGCGAGCCACTCGGCGGTCGGCGGCTGACTGAGCCACTGTGTCAGCAGAACGCGCCCCGCCCGACTCCGTGCGAGTTCGGAGCACAAATTTCAAAAAATACGTTCGATTTTTTTTTGTTTTTTTTTTGTCACCGCACTGTTTTAATTTTTTGTTGTCGGTCACCGGCTGGTGGTCGCGGGGTGGTCGCGAGGCGTGGCGGCGTGGCGGAGTGCGGAGTGAGACTGAGCTGCGAGGAGTGAGGAGTCCGCCGTGAGCCGCCCCCCCCGGCCGCCCCCGCCCCTCCATGACGTCGTCCATGAAGCCAGCTTCCCGCACGAGGGCGGCAACTAGGTCACGGGGACTGCACTCGCCCGCTCGCTCATACACTCTACAAGTTTAAGGACATAACGCCGTGATTAGAACGCTGAATACGCTACGTTTTACTACTTGAGCGATAAACTGGGATAACTTAAAATAGACTTTGAGATTTATTTCGGTGGTGTTACAATTTGAGTTTGCGAAGCAGCTAATCGCAGAGGCGGAAGGTCGGCGTTTTAATTTTCTGTTTGCGATAGATGTGATTTAAAATGAATAAGTAGGTACTGGAGAATTATTTTGTTTTTGAAAGTAAAGGCTTTAGTTTTCGTAGCACCTACGTGCTCCTTCGTAGCGGGATTCGCCTACGAGCTACGGTAAAGGTCAAAGACTATGAACAATAAACTGCAGGCTTCGATACAATTTCCAATTTTATATTGAAAAGTCAAACATGGGCTGAATACGTTATATTTATGGATGACTTTAACGGGTTAAATATAAATAGACTGTTTGTCTGGCATTTTAAATTACTAACTGAGAAGCCAAACAAGGGTCCCATACATTATTTTCATAGCCATTAACAAGTTAAATTGAAAAACGGCTATAAATTTATCAAATATTTTTTACTTTTTACATTTTGCTAAACCGAATAAATTATAAAACCTATAAATAGACCGCACGTCAATATAGTCACCTAGTTGGTACTAATAACAATAAAGTGATCAATCGTTGGGACAATTAGATTAATGTTTGTTTCCACTTCCGCGAGCGGTCGCCAGCTGATCGCGCCGCGTTCTCACGGTCACACCACTCAACCTGCAAATTGTTTGGATATAATATTAAAGTCAATGGCCAACTTTTATATGCAGCTGTGTTATATAATTTTTAATTGTTAACAATGTTCTTTAAAATCAAAACATTAGTTTTTCTAACTAGGAGTTTAGAGGAAAGCTATTATTTTGTAGGACTAAGTTGACTTACCTAATTCTCATATCAATAAATAACATATAGTAATTTTGTGATAAGCATTTATGAAGGATTCTCAACCATTCAAATTTAAATAGGGGAATGGAAGGTATAACGAACCCTGTAGGTAAACGGACCGGGCTTATAATTTTTTAATTGTTAACACCATCAATTAACGACTTGCATCAACTTGACAGTCATCTCTCACCCTTGTCTCTCACTCAAAATTGGTCAGTGTCCTTGGAGAGACCGTACAGCGGCACACGCTTTTATCCAGGTAAATATTTTTTTGCGTATTTTGATGTAAAAACAGCAAATTTTGATCTGCCTTCAGTTTTATTACGTTAATAATATCAGAGATTTTGTGTTTTTGTTTGAGGTATGGTTTATTTTACTTAGTTTTAACGATAAATAGTCAAAGTTATCTTCAATCTAAACCTCAAAATATTATATTGTTTACAAGACTGCCGAAAAGGCAAAATGGAATGGGCAAAACGGACCATGAATAGAAGGCTGGGTTCAGTACTCCGCATGTTATGTATGGGCACAAGTAGTTGTGCCGGTGCCGAAGACGATGATGAAGATGTTAGATTTTTTGCGAAAGGTGTGCCGTTGAATAAATATTAAGAGTTTTTTTTTGTTCTTATATTTTATATGCAATTGCCATATCCTATCTTATGCCATAGATCCATTTTGCCTTCATGCCTGGTTCGTTTTACCTTCACGTGTAGGCTGAATGGACCAAACCGAGGGTATTGGAAATCATCCAATATGTATCTGAATCTGTGATTTTATTCAACTATTCCTTAATGATAATTTAGATTAATAAATGCTCAATTATATAATAACAAAGAAAAAAGAATAAAGATAATATTTTTTTTGTAACATTGATTTTTCCTTAAGTGGTCCTTATTACCTTCGCTTACCCTACATTATAAAATAAATGCAGGGTTATTTCTTTGTCTACTCTTCCAAGATTTTTAGCTGTTTGTTTAATGTCTTTTTAACTAATCTATAACACTACGCCGTCATTTTTCCCAACTTGCCATCTTTTAAGTAACAAGTGAAGTTTCCATAAAGCGGTGACTACCCTCATATATGATCTGTAAAGTTTCCTAATTCAAACTTTAACCACGAGTTCACTGACTGGATTAAGATGCATTTACCATTTACTGTAAATGTACGTGACATCTTGTCACTTTCTCTAGAACTAATACAAATTGGATAAGAAAATCTCGAAATAAAACTAAACTGGAATCTATGTAGTTTAATAGAAAGAGAGATTAAGGGAAGCTTATAATATAATGTACCTAACGCTGGATTTGGGTGGTAGCAATTAAGAAAAGTTTGCCAATTTAGAAATTAACATAGAAATGTAATGTATTAAGTTGTAAGTTACACCTGTCGAGCTAAAAGTTAGGAATCTTAATGTGTGTGTGATATTAAAGTGATTGTGAGGTTCTAGGTAAAATATTTATTTTAAATATTCCTGTAATATTTCGTGAATATATGTATATCGTAAAGGTGAATTTTAAATAACCAATTGTAGGTGTTTTTGTTACTCATATGAAAAACATCGGCTACTTACCTTAATTAAAGTGTGATTCAAAATAATCTAAAGTATGTGCCTTTAATATTGAAGTTTAATTTCGTATTTAAAACGTCACCACATTTAAAACTGGTAGGTACATATTCATATATGTCTGGTTGTTAAATAAATTCATTAGAAAATTTTCCTACTCCTTTAATCTACGAGAATTTTCCGAACCGTAGCCGTTATAAAAAAAAACATATTTACTTACTGCATAGAATTAGAAAAATAATTAAAGAATATATTGCATCAGAATCTGTTTGGGTTTCTTTTCATTCTCACATATACACAGCAACATGAATTCATACACAATAATTGCAGTGGGTAAGATTAATATTGCAAAGTTAGGATTCAAAGTATACAGTAGATTAATTATAATAATAATAAAAAATATAAATCTCCAGACTAAGCACACCAATTATGCGGCCCTTAAGTAAGTGCAGTAAGCGCTTGTGTTAAAGGTACCACATAATGGACTAGGGTAGAATCTAGTAACACCCAGACACGAGCCAATGTCAACCGCTTTACAGTCCGGTATAGTTGCCACTGCGCCACAGAGGTCGTCAAATTATAGTGACTGTGACTAATACGTCAGAGAACGAAAATAATATTGAAAAATATATGTAACTGCGATATGCTACAAGTCTAAAATATTCACCGAAAACTGTATTAGGTCTAAATAAAGAGATTTTTTAAAAAAATCTTTCAGAAAAACCTCATAATAAGATTACTTACTGATAAATGAGATATTTTACACAGTATATTGTTGATGAGTAGTGATGATTCATGTTCCTCTTTTGAATCTATCTTGTTGGATTTATCATTTCATATTTTTGTTCCGATAAGGCTATCAATCTTACGATATGCCTTCTAATCTTAAATATTAATAAAATACACCCACAGCAGTGCCTCTTTACTTTAAACAGAGAAATAACTGGTCTATTTTTAGCCCGTAGAGTCGGAAATACTTCTTCTTCTTTGCTGCATGAGTCTATACGCAGTAACTACCATCAGGAGAAAAAACAGAATGTCGAATCATGACACACCTACAGATCGTAGGTAAAATGCAGACCATACATTTTATTTGCCCTTATAGGTACGTATTACTAGATGGGCAAGGGCCTCCTTTTAGAGTAGCAAGAGTAACATAATTATGTCAGATTATTATGATTTACGTAAGTCTAAGTAAAATTTATAAATCAAATACATACCTAATCATAAAGTATCATCGTAACTCATTTACGATCTTAAATAGCTTCCATCATTTATTTTATTACTAAAGTAACTATCAATTGTCCATTGAACAATGTAATTTGATATTTTCAATTACATAACTGTCATCCGATTGTCAAGCGGCGGAAATGACATCTGCTGTGATTGTCGTATTACAAAACGAGCTGTCACGATATCAATACCTTATCCGCTTTTCTCTATTTATCCGAGGAACTAAATTTTCAATGCTTTTTTACTGAACCTGTAGTTCTTTTTTGCATTGGCATAAAGTATATGAGCATCAGTATATTTCTAGGCATTATCTTTTCAATAAATTACAAAATATTCTGTAACGAAGAATTTTAAGTTAAAGAACTCTAAAGTGAAGTAGAAATTAAACAAAGGTACAAATTCAGTTATGAAGGTGATTATCTTATAAATTTTCATTCCAGCTTATAGGTATACTAAAGTGAATAGCTACCATTGAGTAAAATATTAACAAATATTTGATTATAAGTTCTTGTACCTGTTCTACCTATAACTCAAATTACGCTATTTGTAAACTGTAAACATGAATAGATCTTTATGGGACCAAATTGATCATCATGATAAAAATCATGTTTTTTTATTGAAAATGCTTAAGTAAATTGATCTATATTGCAGCGACACGGTAAATTTAACTATATAGAATTCATATCGCATTATGGCGAGTATTGTTTCATTTCATAGACCATAAAATTGCGCCCGGGCCGAGTGCATTACGAAAACGGTCGGTTAGTTGCGATGAAAAGCAGCTGTTTTTATCGAGTTTCTATTTAGATTTTTGCTCATTTAATCTTGGCTTTACCGTTGCAGTTTTTTGTTTTAAGCTCATAGGTTTATTATATCATAATTATATGGTGTTTTATACTCTTCATCCTATATCAGAAACATTTGCTATTGAGTAAATAAAAAATAATAATTTTAAACCCAACTTCTTATAGCAAAAAGGATTATTAGAGACGTAAACGAATTAATACATTGTCTTTCTGTTTTATACATATGTTAACGATTTCTGCGTATTATTAATTGCTTTTATTTGAAACAGCCGAGCGTCAAAGCGACATTCAAATGTGCGCATGCGTTCAGAGGAACTCTTCCGTCGGCTTCAATTAGGCAAATAACTACAAATCCTGCACTCGGCATTGTGGCAAAGACTAAACAGATATATAGATAGACCTAAATAGATCATTCATTCATTTGATTAGAAACTCTTTCGACATTTTCAATCAAGGTTCTTCTTTCTCGTATTCATCTAATGAAACAGATATGAGAAAAGGTGCTTATGTTTTTTTGTTCCTTTAGTAATCCCTACTAATATTATAAATGCGAAAGTAACTCTGTCTGTCTGTCTGTCTGTTACGCTTTCACGCCTAAACCACTGAACCGATTTTGATGAAATTTAGTGTGAAGAAAGAACTAATCTTGGGAAAGGACATAGGGTACTTTTTACCGCGGGAAAACTTCTCATTCCCACTGGAAACCGACTTCCACGCGAACGGAGTCGCGGGCGTCCACTAGTAGCTTATATTTCTTTATTAGTAAAGTCTCAATCTCTTCAACATAATAGAACAGCCTTTTCCACCCCTGATTAGACTTAGTGAGTACTAGCTCGACTTGCCTTCAAAAGTACGCAGGAACACGATATACTCGTATGATATTACTAGCGGTCACCCATCCTATGACTGACTGCTGCCAACGTTGCTTAACCTCAGCACTTGAGCTCCTTATCAAGATCACGAAGTGCTGCCGAGAGCCTTCCGTGCGAACTAAGAAAAGCGTTTTTGCACAGTATTTTAAAACATCGTAACATATACATTATACCAGTTTAAAGTATAAAATACCCTACACTATATTTACACTATATGATGCCTAAACCATATAAAATTAACATAAGTAGGTACAACCAACAACACAATTAAATTTCCTGTCATTTATTATAATGATATTATTAATGCACAATATCGCCCTTGCATAAACATAAAAAGGCTATAAAAATAGCTGTAATTGCTCCAGACCTAAAAATATTTAAAATGTTCAAAGCATACAAATTAAAACATAATCTTCGAGCTAAGAAACCAAGCTTTAGTACCTACAGTTTTTAAAGGTGACCAAAACCTGCTGCTAATTTCAAAAGTTTCCGATAATTTTAAATACCTATTATTTATCAATTTATCTTCTATTATAAAACTACGAAAACAAACTAAAAGGAGTTATCCCATTTGTGGAGTAAATCGTTTGAAGATTTGCTATGTATTTTACTGTCTTAAAAACTTGGTGATACAGAAAGTGATCATTCTACTTTTTAGTCTTTGTCGCTAGGTGAGTACGTAATTTGTGCATACTAGGATTCCACAAAGAGATAGAGAGTTCGCCGCTTGCGATGCTTGCCTCGAAATAGATCGAACTATGCTTTGATAGATTATTGCAGAAAGCTACTAAAGTCCTAATTCAATAGTGCTTCGGACTCATTAGTTATGACTGTTAGGTTGTGCTTTGTTTTAGATATGGTTGTACTGTTATCCGAATTGAGAGAAGATTTTAACTGAAATATCGTTTGGCCAGTTTCTAAAAGTGTTTATAGAGAAATAATGTAAATAGAGAAACGAACATAAGTTTACCTACATATTTGTAAAAGAATGAAGAATGATCTATCTACTTACTTTTAAGTAACTTTTTTCATCTTTGTCGTTGCTTTAGCCATAAGACGTCCACAGCAGGATATAAAAGATTCCCGAATTATACTCTCCATCCAACATATTTAAAAACGTAAAACTTTTTTTAACTTTTTAAACATAAAGAGTCTAATTTCTCTTTTAAACCAATTTAAAACCATCCCACACATTATACGTCACACACAATTTGAGCAGGCCCATAATTTATTACAGAAGTTAAAACACAAATTAACTTGTTAAAGTAATCATTTGCCAGCGAAGCCTACTTTCAAAATGTCTATTGTTGCTGTAATATTATGCGGAACCATTATATTTCATATAAATGTAAATACAATAAACCAGAAGGTCGTCCGAAGGGAAAACGCTTCATTATAATCTTAGAACACATAGGTTGTGGATGGAATATATTCTTTGCGCCAAAAATGTTATGGGACGCCGGTATCCTATTAATTATCAAATATATTTATTTGTTTTACCTTAACCTGAGAATAACCAGAGTAACCAAAAAACTTACAAGTTGCATTTAAATTACAAAAAAGTTAATATCTTTTAACTCTTAATTTTTTTTCAGTAAGTTTTATCCACACAACATAACTACAGTATTTAGATAAAAGTTAGGTTTTACTAATTCACTTTACTCAATATTTTGAAAAGGGTAACTTAATTAACTAATTCTACTCATTAAATGACATTCAAACCTGTTACAAATAAGTTTAACTGTTAACTACTTTCGCAAGTTTAGATTTTTTACTTTTATTTTTTTTCTAGTTAAGAAATCTGCGGCATCTAAGCGTATGATGTTACCTGACAACTCACATTGTAGGTTCAGAATCAATAACAATGGTGGCGGGAACAATACCCACTCTTTCCCTTGAAAATTGGTTTACCATGAAGTACACACTCAAACAATCGGTATTTTATCACTATTTGGATATCTAAATAGCAATGAGATGTTATTTTTAAAAGTGTGCGAATTACTTTGTGTTTTCGCAGATTTTTTTCTCATGAAGTTTGAATAGGAATATTTCTGACTCACGGAGTTTAATAACCTTTTGCTGCCAAGTTAAAATAAGCTTCATTTATTCAACTAACGAAAGTAAAGCTTTTTTCTGACAAGATAAAGTCATAAAGAATCTGAGAATATTTTTAACCCAATTTACTTTGACTGCCTACGCCCCCCATTAGCTTCTTGATGTACTTTTTGTGACAGCGTTCACAAAAATAAATCTAAGTGACACCTACGAATGGTTTGAATGAAATTCAAAGAAATGCTTTAGGTACTTGATTTCCTAAGCAATCAACTATTTTGAAAACTAATAACAATAATATCTTAATTTTTAGTTTAAAAAAACCATTAAAATTTCAAAACGTAAGTTAAGTATTTTGTTACAAATTTGCTAAAAATAGAATACTTCAAGTGGCCTCTTAAATGTAATTCTGCTTAGGCTAAGACCAGGCTATTTTTTCCCAAGTGATTAGCACACGATACAGTTTTTATCACTGGTTCATGTTTGTACTATCCCGTAGTTTTGACTTTTGTTTACAATGTTTTATAGAAACAATATCCTCATTATTACAATTATATTATACTTTTTTATAAGATATTGAAGTGAGTTTCTCGTTCATATGAACCTGTGATTTATTTACCTATATCCACTGTCGAACGACAAGACAGGAAACATTTCTTATATTTTTGTGGGTAATTTAATTAATTTCCCTCAAAAGACCTCTTTGCCTCTTCTATACACATCTCTCGTTTTACTCACAATATAAGGGATGCTGTGCACTCTGATGTTGATATCAAAATAAACATGATGTAAAAAATGTTAAATATATTTTAGTTTATCCGTGTTGTTTTAAACCATGGTCGATTAAGCAAATAGTTTTTCATGAATAGTTTTGTTGCTTGTCGTAAAATATAAGCAATCTATGTTAGAAGTATTTATTATAAAAAAATCGATTTTTATAATTTTAAGCATATACCAATAAAATTGTTACCATGGTTTCTTAGAATTACGTATTTACAGTCTGGAAAAAGGTTTAAACTTTTTGTTTTCATATTTGTCTAGACATCAATATTCAGATGACTAGCCTCTAAATATTTCTCAGGTAAATGATATAAATAAATACTTAATATTCAGTTTAAGTATTTATTAAGATTAAAAAGTCTAAACTAGAATCACGTGCCGCTAACTTCACAGCGTTTTTCAAGTTTCCACGTGACATCAAACAATGAGTTACAAACAGTACAATTACAGTGTTAAAAACTGTTTGTAAAACTAGCATTTATCAGCTGTTGTTACACCAACGGTACCGTTACCTTTGATAAAAAAAGTAAAAAAAAGGTTTGTTAAAAAGCAACGGCACCTTTACTTTGAGCCTTTAAAAAAAGAATCGGTGGTGGCACAGCCTTATTTCCGTTGAAATTAATTTTGCTTTCGCTTCCTTCATGTTGTTGAAGCGCAGATTCGAGAATAAGAAATTGGGGCTTGGCATGGGGATAGGGAAAATGGCTCGGCCGTCTTTTAGGAGGACCCAAATTGGTATGAGGAAGAAATTAGTAACTGATTTTTTTTATTTACCTTTTGAATTGGTTTTGCAAATTTAGTCATCGTTACCGATGAGTTTACTTAAAGGTTTTCAAACTATTCTTCCAAAAATTTGTGAGTTTCTTCTAGGTTTCGAAAAGAAATGATTTTTTAATTGACCTTTTGCTTTGAGAGGACTCTATCCTGCCGAAATTAAAGATGTGTGATTGATACTTATTCATGAAACGGTTTACCAGATTTGGAAAAACTTGGTAGTAATAGACCTCAAATATCACAAACATTACTTGTTACTACCACATAATACCAAAATCCCATACGAATTCATTTAGTGGCGAATGAAACCGAGGAACGGAAAACTAGTATCTGAAAACAGTTAAAATGTAGGTATGCTGTGCTGTGGTTTAACAATAACATTTCCACTTTATAAAAAAAAAAACAGTTATAACCAAAGATTACCCCAACATAAATATTCCAAGTAAAATATCCCAAACGAACTTTAAATTACCTCCGATGTATTATTAGAAACCCATTGTAAATTAGGTAACCTCGCAACCCGCAGAGCTTTCAATCAGGAGCTATTATCCAAATTGTCTAATAATGGTAATCTATTTGGTAACACACTGACGGTATCGGTATCATCGATTTCTCATTTTCAGGCTACGTCAGTACTGTACGTAGAGTATAAAAACAATGGAGTAAACATCGCTTTATTTGTGAAAGAAGACATTGGAGATTTTTGCGGGGGAGAGGTCAGAATACAGAAAATACCCATATACTAAAAGTCGTTCCTTAAAAGTTGAAAAAAAACAAAGAATTTCGAAATTATATGTTGTCGAGTCAGTAAAATTGAGAAACTAAATAAAAAAGAAAACAATATCAACCATTTTCATTATATAACCTTATACTGTCATTTATATAGAAATAATAAATAAAGTACCTACCGCATAAAATCTTCTTTTCACGAGACATCTCAACTTACTCTCTCCATTGTTTACACCGTCCACGGTACCTTCCTACCCGCACTTGAGCGGGTTTCAGACTGTGATGAATTACTGCTGAGTGACGTATGAAAATGCTATAGGTTAGGGCAAGGGCACATAAAGGCTTTTAAAGAATTGTCGGCTTGTGTAATAATTGAAAGAGGTAATTTTGTGTCGTTTTGGAAAATTGGCTTGTTTTTGTAAACAATATCTTAGTATAGGCAGGTATCAACCGTTAGCGTACTTCAGAAAGAAATGAGATGATTTTCACTAAGCCTAAGTTTACAATATTAGGTTCAGTTTTTTTTAAGTAACATTAATAATGAATTACAATCGAATTAAATTCGTTTATGTGCTTAAAGTTTTGCGAGTGCGTTATTACAAATAGACTGTGGCGAAGCAAAAGAGGGTTGTATTTTCTTGGACCATGTATTAGGACAAGAGAAAAATTTTTATTCTTCACCTTTTGTTTTAAATCAGAACATTTCCGTATTTGAAAAATAAATATACATGTTTTTCGTAATTATCAGACGCTGTTTACATAATTTGGAATTTGATGGTAATTAGGCCCTGATAAAGCACTTTTAGATAAAAGATGAGTAATGACGAATAACGGTTTATCTTAATTCGTTTTTTTTTTCAATATGATTTATGGCTCTTCAGGTTAGTAGGTATTCTAAAAAAAAATCTTCTCGCTATTTAAAAAAAAAAAAAAAATGTTCTTTGTCATAAGATTTGTTAATGTTGAAATATCTGCAATTTTTTTTTTTACATTTTTCTTTTTATAGACAATTGATTTACGATCAGTATGGTGGACTGAAAACCTTTTGAGATTTTCTTCCAGTGAGTGGCTCCATCGTTTCACAGTTCACCCCTTACATTTGAATTTAGAACAGCCCCTTATTACTTGAACCGTAAGATTGACCCTTCTTAACCCTTTAAATATATTTCGAGCAAGATTTGTTATAAAACCCTATAATATAAAATAATTATACAGGGTTATTTCTAATTAGCGCATCACCTCTTGTAGGCAGCTATTCTACATCAATCCCAACAACATTTAACCAACGAATAATTAAAATTAACATTTTGAAAGAAACAAGTTTTTGCATACAAATTTATTAGGTGCATCTTAACGGTACAATACTCTACGCGCACGCAACTGGCGTGGCAGGCGCGCGGGCGACGGGGGGAGGGGTCGACCGGTTTAGGAACTTCTTACAAAATACAGAGTTATAAATAACAGAGCGCGCAAATTTGTTTTTGTGTTAATTATCAAGTTTTGCAAAAAGTCGTAGAACAAATGTTATTGGGATTGATGTAAGGAAGCCGCCTGCAAGAGGTGATGCGCTAATTACAAATAACCCTGTATAACATAGGCTAATTAATAATTATATTATACTTACTTAAATGTGTTTATTACAATTTCACACAAAGAGAAGAAATTAGATTTGAATGAAACTTGGTAAACAGATAGACTTTAACCTGGAATACTGACTAGAAGACAAAAACAATACTTAATAACTATCAATATCCTTGATAAGGTTGTGATAAAAAATTAAGCCATCAATTTTTTTATTTTTTTAAGTGAGTATTAAACAAGTCTAAAACCTATATTTTTTAGAATGTTATATTATAAATTTCACAGCTTCAAAAAAAAAATGTTTTTTAATCTATAGTCATGTTTATATTGCTGCTGGTAAAACTGAGAGGGGAAATATAATTAAATAGGTACATAGTCTATCTACATCATTTTAAAAAGCAGAAATCATAAAGCTAGTATAAAAATAGAAAATAGTATACATATAGGTAATTCACATTTTCTTCAAACCCTTTATAATAAGATATCCCTAATTTCGGAGATCATTATTTAAAATCTCAAATGTTATAGAGCAAGTTGGATTATTTTAAATAAAAACTCTAGTAAATCTCAATGATTAATTATCCAATTATCTAAACTTTGCTGGGCTTGCTCTGAAAATTGAGTTTTAGGCTGTTACACTTGTTTATGTAAGGTGAAATTCAAATATCTTAAAAGGAGAGAATTTCTTTAGGCTTCTTTAAAAGAAAAATGTAGGCGTGCTAAAAAGTGAATCTGGCAAACATGTTTTTTTTTATAATATGGCAAAGCAATCGAGCATGCGGGTCACCTGATGGTAAGTGATCACCGCCGCCCATGACTACCCGCAACACTGTGGGTGTTGGGGGTGTGTTGCTGAGCCTTTGAGAAAATTGGGCACCGGATACCGCACTCACCGAACGAAACGCAGGAACATCGTCCCTACTTCAGGTCGGTTTTCTGTGCGACCGCGACGGTGGTATTTCACCGGTCGAGTCAGCCCAGTAATCGCTGCAGACAGAGCCTACAGCTAGACTCTACCACTCCAGAAAAAGGTTGTTCGATGATGATTCAGTAGGTATTATTTATGCAGTAAAGAATATTAGTTACCTACCTGATAAAATAAAAAAAATCAGGGCTTTGAATAACTGTTTTTTGGTTAAAATTTTAAAGTTTAGCATGCGTTCTTCAACAAGATTGTTTTATGAACACGGACTTTCTCACGGAATCAAACTTATTTATTTTCTTCCTTACCCTTTAAATAAATAATCATCTAAATATTATTGTCTTCTTGTTTACAGTAATCGCATCATTGCATCCAAGGTCGAATAACAAAATGCATGTCACTTCCCGAAGGTTTCATTTCCTAATCAGGTAAAAAACGCCCTTGAGGGCAGTGATGCAAGTCATCCAATAAGGGCCAAATTCCCGTAGCAATCACGCCCTTAACGTTTATGGGAACTGCCTGCTGAAGGGAATAGACTTGTGTTTTCAATTAACATTTTGTAGAACAGGAAAAAACCAGCACTTCGAAGTAACCATTATACCTACTGATAAGTAGACAATTTGTTAAATAATCTATTATTTAGTTGTAACATATCTAAAGTTATTGAAATAGATAAATTACTTGTATTTAAAAATTGGGAGTAGGAATCAAAAAGGCAACCTTAACTCCCCGAACATCTGAGCTTATTATAAAAATAGGTACTTTATTTTATCGCATAGCTTATTAACTATTTAAAGTCATAATAAAATAAGCTACAAAGTGAGCTTTCATATTTTTAGAATTTTATTTTATACTTCCTTGAACCAAGTCTGTAAATATTGTAGATAATATTTTAATGATCAAGTTTTTACTTGGAAAATCAGAGCTTTATTTATCTTTCCTTTCACAGGAATATTCTCCTATAATGTTCAAAGCATAATATTAGTCATTTACTTGATGTAAGGAAGGCTTATGTTAACTTCGAGTGGTAAATATTTTAGTAAGTCGTTATTTCATGGATAATAGAGTTCAATATTCCGGTTACACCTTTTAATTAAACTGGTCAGCTCCTTACAGCTTATATAGATAATCTACCCTAATATTATAAAGAGGAAAAAATAGGTTTCCGTAAGATATTTGGGTTTTTCGGATAGAAGGTGTAAAAAGTCAACCAGAAAAGTTACTTATTTAGCGTACGCTGCCTAAACTATAAAAGATGGAAATTTTAAATATTTTAACATTTGTAGATCTTATAAATATCAACTAAAAGTCCGCAACACACTATACCTACCTATCTATGTCGAGTGAGGCCCATCAACCATATTTTTTATTTAAAAATTTTGATTTTTTTTTTGTCTCTATTTAAATGCGTTAATTTTACTCATGCTATTAATCCTTATAAAAATAAATTTAATTACTAAAAACAGTTTATATAGACAATATTTAGTCTTTGAATGATTCAAATTAGACGTTTGGTTTTGAACCGACATCCACACGTGGGCGTCCGATAGTTTTTTATAAAGCATGAATGAAAGAAGCCAAAAGAAGGTTCTTAAAATTCAGAACTAAAAGTAAAGTGAATAATTAACACTGTTCAACTTATTAAAACGTGACTAAAAATAGTTATCCAGTTAAACAATTAACAAATTTATTAAGTTCCTTAAGTTTTAATTAATTTAAATACTATAAATAAGTAAACAGTGACACTTTTTTATTTATTTATTTTTTCATAACTATACAACTAACTCACAGGGTTCCTGGGATTCATTAAAAGTTTAAATTGATAGTTAGAACTGCTGTATTTTTGTTGTTTTTAGTTATTTTGCAAATAAAATGTTTATTTGCTTTTTCGCATAGATTTAAATCCGGTACATCAGTATTTTAAAAAGTAACACTTAATTTTTCTCCATCTACATATAATGTATGAGCTAAATGTCATTAGGCAGTAACTAGGTCTGTCACATTGGATTACTCTTTAAACACGTCATAAAATCTTAACAACATTGATGGTCTTTTGTCAGTCTTTTAACAACGTAAATTGTCTTACAGGATTCCTTTTTATTTCCGTACGCTCGCTTACAAACATTGGAAAAAACGGCCTTAAAAATAACAATGATAAATGATTACCCAAACTCTTTGACCAAACATATTAAGTACCTATCAATCATCTGAACCTACCTTTTTATTATTACCAAGTACATAGCAACTTCTAGTAGAATGTTGGCTAGTCGTACCCTTATCAGCAGTTATTCTTGCGATAGGCAACTTACGTAAAACCTCGCATAGTTTACGTAAAATAACGTAGATTTTAACGGCATTTAACGTAGGTATGTTTTGCAATTGGTGTTATGTAATTGCGTGTTTATTTTGGTAATCTCAGCGATAACAGTGGGTGTATGAAGCCCAGAAGTGCTGTTACTGACTGTAAAGTTACAGTATTGTTGAATATTAGCAGTTAATTGAGATGGATTTTCTTAGATTTCATTTTAATTAAGGTGATTTGATTGACAGTAAAAATTATGCAGTTAGTTTGATTTCTCATATATTTCATCAAACAAAAGGGATCCTAAGCAATCTTAACTCAACAATTTAATCTTGTATTTTATACGGTTACATAAAACTTTACGATTGTCTTGAAGAAGGTACGTTGTTTGTTACCTACTTAGTATACAATCGCAAAAAGTGTTTCCGTATTGGTAACATTTAGGACCTAATAACATTTATTTTCTTTGATAACTGCCATGGCATAAATTAAAAAAAATTGTAAGTATGTATTACTGATTGAAAAACAGACAATAAACCTGTAGCAATAAGATGCAATTCCGAGCTTGACACTTGAGACTGAAAATGTTTGGCCTCGATGTTGGTAATTACTCTGCCTACCTACATTGCTCTTCAGACTGGAACACGGTAAAAAAAAACGGTAGAAATGGACAAGACGGTGGCAAGACCTTCCCGAACCTATTTTGTGGTTAAACCTACATCTCCTTTTACCTTATTAAAAAGTTTTTAGTTACGCAAACATTACTTCGTGCAACAATATTTTAAAAGTTCAAGTTCAAAAAAAATTATTTTTTAAATTTGAAAAGTAACCTTTCTACATGGAGGACAAAAACTCAATCTTTGGTAATTGTGTCATTGTTGTACTGGATTGCTATTAAGCGAAATTGCATTAGAAATTAAAACTATAAGTAACTAGAGGCCGCCCGCGACTTCGTTAACGTGGATGTTGGTTTCCCGTGGGAATGAGAAGTTTTCCTGCAGTAAAAAGTACCCTATGTCCTTTCCCAAGTTCAGTTCTTTCTTCATAACTACTTTCATCAATCGGTTCAGTGGTTTAGGCGTGAAAGCGTAATAGTCAGACAGACAGACAGACAGAGTTACTTTAGCATTTATAATATTAGTAGGAATTAAATAAGTAGAACAAAATACATAGCGGAACCCTTATCGTACGGAAATAAAAACGAAACCTGAAATACTTTAAGAGCCGGAAAAGTTTTTCATTTCTTTCGAAATGAATAATTAATTTCTTATACCTTTCTGACTTGGGACAGATTATAAAAACGGTTGTAATAACAATTTTTAATGTCATCGGCTTAACAATGAATATTTTAGTGGCCCTCCCCTCGGGGAAGATGTTACTCAAAATGAGAACCGAAATTAATATCTAGAGTCATTTGTTTTAATTAAGTCATGAATATGTATAGTGTGTGGCCAGGGAATGTGCGTGGGGTTCAATCGAGTGGATATGTATGGATTATTATGTGATTAAGGACTTTAGGACTAAAGGTATGACTTGGGAGATGGTTCGACTTATTTCAATTTACAGAAAGCAATCTCGTAGTTTTAACTGTCTATTAGTAAAAGGGCTGAGTGAAATCGCAGCTTTAGTGGCCCCACAAGAATTATGGCGACGGCAAAGGTAACTTAGCTCAATTGTAACTTTAATGAGCTTTAATGCCATTTGTCAGACACAAATTATAAAGTTAGCAGGTGTTTGTCTGAACTACAGGTAATTTTAAAAATATATAAATGTAAATAACCTTGCAGAAAATCAAATTATTTACTTTATATTTCGTTCTAGTACCTATTCATATTATATTAAAGTTCAACTCACGCGCAGAACAGTAAGGGGCATATTATATTTTTACTTGATATAGAAAAGAACGCACAATTAATATGTATACAAAAATACTACAAACCTTAAAACGGAATAATCTTATTTTGTAACACTTGCTGCGGTTTTACATAAAGAATTTTCTGTTGACTCACACTTAAGTATTAAGAATTCATAGGGTTCTATACGGTCAAGTATTATTCTATCCTATTTAACTATAGCACTAAATGTTACTCGACTTTGAATTCTCAATTCAGGCACCTGCGGTTAGAATAACGAAGTAATGCATGCTGAGTTGGGAACCTAAGTGAGTTAATATGAAGTTTGTAAGAGGAGATAGTTAAGATTTTTAAATACACTTTACAATTAGTAGGGTTTTAAATCATTTTCATAATAAAAATATTTGTTGTGTAAATTATAACAAAAATTCATTGCTTGTTTATTAACCAATGGTTATTCGAAGACATAAATTTAAAAACTGATTCATTATGGTTTTATAAAACCCATTTTTTTTATCTAAATGTATTTTTCTGATTATTTTGGCAATAAAATAAGATACTTAATTTTAATTTACGTGAAACAAATTATACGTAAAACAGAATCATGTCATACAAGGTTCGTCGACTTACGACTAAAGTTCATCCTCTGAAACTAGCTACAAGATGTACTTTGTTTGTTTAGGACTGTATTGTAGCTAACTTTACGTTTATATTGAAACACTTGTACCTAAGTTCACGCTACATTAGTTATTCTGAAGAGCTATATGAAGAAAGTTAGTCGTAGCTTGAGTTGTTATGGTACCTTTTTGGAAGAAGAGAGTTTTAGTATATTTTAATTGTATAATTTAGGTTTGAATAGAATAAGGGGTGTAAAAATGCTGCTTCGGATATCAAAAATATTAGACCTCTAGCGGAAGACATTTGCTTTTTCAGCATTTATTTATGTACATTTTGAATTGAATTTAATATGTTTTCTGATAATGTTTTTCTTGTAGAAATATAAGTAAAGTAAAATTTCTCTGGGAGAAATATAAAAAAAGTAAGAGTCTTAGAGTAAAACCATTTCAGAATCGCAATTTCTTTCCAAATAATTTCCTTTTTCACAAATTATTTCCGATTGAGTCTTAAAAGTTATTGACTTTTGTATTTTGTGTGGGTAGAAAATATAATTCGTCTTCGTTAAATACCTACTATACATACCACTGACTGTCTTTTAAAAAAAAAATAAGTTAAATATGTATTTTTTTATTAAACAATGATTGATTGTGTAAGCATACTCCTATGGATTTAAGAGGGAACTGAGAATAGAAAAAACCTGACTACTTAACATTAAAATAAAATCATTTTTAATGTTCAAGATACAGTAGGTATAAACACTATAAGAACTTTTTCTGTCCTAAGAATTAAAATTTATTTTTAAAACTTTGCATAAGCCTTGGATTCAACTTTTGAATATTTTTTTACACAAAGGTAACGAATATAACAATATTTAGATTAAAAAATATCATCACTATTTTCCCATGGGTGTAAAAAAAACGAAAATATCTTTACACCGCTTTTACTTGTTCCATTACTTAAATATTTTTAAATGATGGATTCAATGGAAGAATATTTCATCAATCAAAACATTGAATTATTTGCTTACCTGTTGGCAATTTTAAAAAGGGAAATAATAAGTCAAACCCCAGAGTCTTTTTTGACCACATGACGAAACTTCTAATTGTATATAATACAGTAACAATGGGAAAACAGATTGCTCCCAATAAAATAATTCGTATTATTTACATCGCCTTCATCTATTGCCACCTAATTTACTATCTCGCTGCTATATAAAAATCTACTTGCTGCCGTTAAAAAGTTTTGATATAGGTGGCAATATTTATATAAAAAAAACGTATCTACTGAGTAACAAAATTAGAAGCTGATATTAACTACTCTTTGTGTAATTTATTATTATTGAAGAAATTATCATAAATTTTGATGCTAAGAAATAACCACGAGGCTAAGTTGTATTTAAAGTGCATAGAGAATAACTAGTGGCTAAGATAGAATTATTTTGAAGGATGTTGATTGTGGCTGACTAAGTTATTTAGGAGGCAATATGGATTTTAGAGGCGGAAAATCTTATTAAAAAGAAGTCGGTTTAATTACCACCCGGTAAAAAATACCCTACCTTATTTTAAATGTTAATAAATCAAATGTCACTGTAAGATTTTCTTGATCAAGGTATGTACCTACGTATTGTTGAAGAGACTTAGGTACGTTTCGTTTGTCAATTTAGAAAGCCGCCACATAAAAATGACTGAAAGACATATTTTATTAATGTTAATGCGTTTATAAATAGGACTGGATATATAACTGCCTACAAACGAAAAGTCATTCTCAAACGAACTACAAAGGTACGTATGTTTTATCAGATGAATCTTATCAAGTCGTCTTTAATTAAATAGCTAAGGGCTTTCACCAGCAGAATATTCACCTGGGTACCCCGAGACGGCTGAACTAATCTGTAGGTAGCTATGTTATCTTTGAGGTACAGTCAGTGACTGGATCAAATTAGTGTTTTTGATATGAGTTTGACTTATATTTACAATGCTTTGGAAAAGTTGTTCAGTATGTAATTAATAATGAGGATAATGAATGAGTGGTGTGAATGAGTTGCTTGCAAGGTTAAAGGTGATAAATAAAAGCTGCCGTTAATTAAATAAGTGTATCTGAAACCTATTCGCCCGCAGTTCTTCATGCGCTAACTTTAAGTTGATTTGTGCTTGGCTTTCAATTTATATTTTTAATCCTATTTAACTTCTTAATAGAGTAGCTATTACCTACGCAGTGGTTTTTTGATTATCTATTCATTAATTTACATATCGTAGAGTACTTAAATTTTATAGTAGGTACTCAAACTTAACAGAGTCACACCTGCAAAATTTCATAAAAATTTAAATCCAATTTTCAATCAGAAATACTCTTCATATTCTAAATATAAACAACATTTCCCTAAACCAATAATAATAACTGGTTGGGTACTTAAATGATTTATGTTGATATTTATGTTAATCCTTAAAAGGGTAACTTTATGCAACCTTTACACCGGATATTTACCCGCAGAACTGGGTCAGTTTACTTTGAGATTTCGAGTTGTGTTTTTGAGATTTAAAATCTCTTATCAGTCTGTTACAGCATTTAGTCCTAAAAAATCAAGCTTACAGTAAATTAAATAAATAAAAAATTCAAAGGTAGGAACTTTTAATTTATTTAAGGTAAAAATGTACCTACGTTTCATTTTTTATTCACCAATTTTGACAAAGGAAAGAGGAAAAGATTTTGCATTCGTCTGTTTGTTTTACTTTGTTATTAGTTACAAATACCACAATAAACTATGGTTGATATGAAAATGGTGAAAACTAAATGAATGACACAAAAACACATCTTTAAGAAAATTAAACCATATTAAGACTCGTTAAAGTCCACAACGCAGTAATTTAGACATGAAGATAATGATGTACTATATTTTGCTACTACCTAATATTTTTTAACGTAACAATGAATAGTCAAATTTTTCATTCTGGCGGTACCAAAAACTTATGCTTTTAACATAGACTGGTATAGAAACCTTTTAGTAAATCTATTTGTAAAGAGAAAGCCAAACTTTTAAACGTCCCTCATAATCCAAAGGCACGTAGTCAGGTGCATTCGTGGCAGTAAGTTTGAATTGTCTTTCTTAAGGAGATCGGGGGATGATCGGAATCTTAATATATCTATTTATAAATGGTATGAGAACTTTTAATTCATTTTTGACTAGCGACCCGGCCAAGCTTCGCAATGGTGTAATTTTGGTCGGGTTGCTGACGAAACATTGAATTTTGGCTAACTTAAATAAACTTTTTTGGAATGTTCTATATTTACAAATTTATATGAATAAATTCCCAAAAAAATTGTGAAAACCGCATTAAAATCCGTTACGTAGTTTAGGAGGAGATAGCGGACAAAGATTCAAACAGACAGAATTAGCGACTTGGATTTATACTATGTAATGATAATTGTAATAAGTTGAAACAAATTTTTAGTAAAAGTATGTTGGTACGATGGAAAGTACCTAAATACAGTAATAATAGATCAACAGTAAAAACGTATTAAAAACAAGATCTTAATTGTTGTTTGAACTTGCTTGAGTAATTTTACTACTAAAAGGAACCTGAAAATGACGTAATATTTTAGTTTAGTAGTTGATCTTGTGTGTCCACTGAAACAATAGTATATTATGATACTTATGATCAGCCGAGTGTCTAATGAACATGTTCTCACGAGTTTCATACGCACTTTTTCAACTCACTTGCGAGGAAAATCAATAATATTTTGCATAAATGTTTTCTGCATAAATGAAATGAAAATATAATAAACAATATAAATATTTACGGCAACCTTAGAAATTACTTACCCTTTTTAATACTAATATACCTACCTATCTCGTTTTTCCGATATTCGCTGTCTCAAAATCGACTCGAATTCGTACTCAAGTACATAAAACTCGACTTTTCAAAGCTCTTTAAGCAGCGAAATGTCTACAGGGTGCTTTGAAATCTCTCAGATATAGTAATCACCACAGAGTATTACTACGAATAGAGGTCCTATCCTCCCATATCTAACATATCTTTGGCATGTTTTATTCTAAAACGAAATTGCGAAGTTTGGCGCGAGGATAGATAAAATAGCCGTGTGTAATTGGCTGCCATAATTTCAGCTGCCGATGAATCTTTCAAGTGAAGTGAAGTGATTTCTTTATTTATGTATTATATAGTTTTTCGGTTTCACCTGCAGCCATGAGAATGAGGTATTTCTCCACAGTCAAAATTACGGCAAAATTTCTAGGATATGTCCATTCATGTCCACCAAGTTCATGCATACATTAGCCCCGATTCTGAGTACACTCTTTAAACTAAATTAAAAATATTGCCTTCACTTTCTCATACTTCGTATCTGATAAAGACAGGTATATTGGTCTCACTTAATTTAGTCCACATCATTGTAAAATTAGACGAAATGCGCTGACGACGAGTCTAAGCTTGCTTGCGCCGTGTCGAAATACACGCAAATTTTAGTTTGACAGGACTAAAATGATTAACCAACCATTTCTCTCTTATACTATTGCTGAGTAAGTGATAGCAATATTTTTAGTTTAATTTAGAATCGGCAACATTGTTTAGTAAAGGGCCTTAAATAGCTTACTTTTGACAGCTTTATCCCCTCTATAGATGACATACTCCACGACACCTTGTGGTTGCTACCCTGCGAGTGAGCTGCTAGCCGCAGTAGCCTTTACTTAGGGACTGCATTAAAATGTAGATATAACTTTAAGGTAGCTTTTTAATGTTATTACGAGAGGTGCAGTGCGAAATGTGTGAAAGTATATATAGATTCATGTTTGGTTGAGAGGGTTGGTGCCTTTTGATTTCAATTAAGCATAGCTGAGGTGGGATTTTAGCTGATAAAAGTAAGTTGAAAGAACAGTATTTTATACACAAAATGCATAAAGAATCTGTCAAAGGCTTTTCTTGAAATATATGAGTCTATGTAGAATAGAACTGAATGGCATTTTTGTAATGAAAAATAATCTTATCTGCCCAAAACTGAAAAACCTTATTTCTATTCCAGAAAAAGCTTATTGAAAAGGCCCTTCCATCATTAAGGGTATCTCTTAAATCTCTTTGACCCTAAAACCCAGTGACCCGCGTCGTGGTCCTAATGGGTAAGTTTTGACACATCGACATTTCAGGTCAATTAATCTTGAATTACGATTTGGGGGTTATCAGAAGGACAATGTTGACGACTCGCGCTTGACTGTACCTCTAACAATGATAAATGGACGGATTGATGAATTGTCATGGGGTGATGCAGACAGACGATAAGTGGACGAGAATGAAACGAGAAAGCATTGACGTTCGAATGTGCGTGAAATTAAATAAGTTGGTTAGGTTGGAGATTTAATTTGGATTTTGTGATATAAGTTTCTGTATGTAGGTATATTATAATAGTATCATAATGTAGGTATAACTTTACTAAACTCAGCGTTTTTTACACTACTGATTATTATTGGGCTCTTGATGGCCTTTACAGCTGTATCTGAGTGCCAAGGACTCTCAGCCAATAACGTTAATTTAAACCTATGTCAAATAAAATTAATAAAATCCATCTACAAAATAAATTGTTTATTTGTTTTACGAAAAGCAAGGGTACTTACTTATCTTTTCCCGAAAGGTTCGTCATTTGGACCCTCATAATTTGAGTTTGGCCTGTACCGGAAAAAATGTAAACCAGTACCTAAACTCTGAAAAGAGAGATACCTCGATGACATCCCACTCATTTTGCTAGTGGAAGATTTGCCCCCAGGAAATGACCATACTTGGCCGATATGGAAGTCCCTTAACAGACATCGGACTCAGGTCCGCCGGACCAAGGACTGTTTGAATGGGATTAATGCTTAAATGGAGCTACAGTACAGAGACTGCTTGCGTCTCAGACTATGGCTCATCAATTGTCCTGCACCGTGTGTGCCTCCACCTGTACACGCGAGGATCTATATCGCGTTGCGGATAATCTGTGGCGAAATACTGGTCTTCTCAAATTAAATCACCAAGTCGATACGATAAGAAGAAGAAGCAGAACCTAAGCAATAAAGACTTACTTTTCGATATTGTCATTTAGAAAACTCAGAATAACAACTTATTTAGGCTAAGATCCTGATCAGTAATTCCTTTGTCTTCATAAAATCGTTTGAGCCGCGGCTTCCTAACTAATCTGCCTTCTATTTCCTTAAAGGGTATTAAACCAAGTTTGCGACTTCAAGGACGAGTAAGAGCCAAATTAAATGGATTTATAAATACCTACTAAAATGTAATTTGCCTGATAGTAAGGTCGTGACTAATTTAAGAAGAATTTGACACTATTATATGTTTAAAATTGTTTCTATCTTAGCCTAGATTATTAGAATTTTGTAAGGCTGATTCTTATAGTGAGTACAACGTTACAAAATTTATTTTATTGAGTTTTTAAACCATCTATTTGTTGTTATTTTGTTTTTAACCGAGGTATGAGCACCGATATTAAAGTAACTAACACTAACTCTTGGTCTAAAACAGAGCAAACAATTTACATAAACTGAACATTCCACCTGAAAAACTCAATTCTTTCACCGTTAAATTAACTTGAAATTAAATTCACCGAAACTCGGCATTTCATTTTGTGCTGAGTTAACTAAAATATTTGATAAATTAAGTATTTCAGGTAAAAAAGTAAAGTAATAATATTAAAGAAAATAGAACTATTTAAATTTACATTTATATACCTACCTAACATTGACAAACATCAACTTAGGATATGACTAAGGTAACGTAGTTTTTAAGAAAAACGAAATGGGAAAAAACTAGACAAATAACGTTATTCTGCAAACATAAGGTAACACTTACACACACATAGCTGAAGCCTAAGTAATCCGTCCGCTCATCCCGGATTTCTACCTGTCACGTCGGATTTGTACTTACACAAACAGATTTCTTTACACCCTGTATACCCAGCGGGTTATTCGAAGTTATTGTATCAACCAGCATTTATTTTAATCTGTCTTTGACGTTATGGGAATAGTTGTACCTAATATTATAGAAACAACGGATAGCTGTTGGTACTTTATATTGTAGGTATTTTTGGACTAAATTTTGGATGGTATAAAGATATTGGTATTGGTAGAGTCTAGCTGTAGACTCTGTCTGCAGCGATTACTGGGCTGACTCGACCGGTGAAATACCACCGTCGCACAGAAAACCGACTTGAAGTAGGGACTATGTTCCTGCGTTTCGTTCGGTGAGTGCGGTATCCGGTGCCCAATTTTGTCAAAGGCTCAGCAACACACCCCCAACACCCACAGTGTTGCGGGTAGTCATGGGCGGCGGTGATCACTTACCATCAGGTGACCCGCATGCTCGTTTGCTCCCTATAACATAAAAAAAAAAAAAATAGGTAGTGTGAAAACTTAGTCGGTAAGTAGTTGGTAAAGTAATTTGGCCTTAGTTTAGTCTGATAGAATCGGGTAGGTAGTTCTAAAAGGTCAGTCATAGAATTCATATGTTTTGTGTAGAAGCTGTTCCCTTAATGTTCACGAAAAGTGAAAATGATTTCTTTTTATTTTTTTATTCACGTGAAATGTATGCAAGTATCGAATTTATAGAAATGCTTTATGCATAAATCCTGCAGTTTATATATTAATAATCTTTATATGAATCGTCATGTACTTATTTAAAATCCTTATTTCGATCTTCATGAACCCAGCATTAAATTATGTACATTACTATGCCCATAAGGTATTAAATATTAATAAACATTACTACAAGCTGTAAGCCTAGCCTGGAATGAAGAGAGTGGAAACATTGATTTCTGAATTCATGAATATTAGAATCCACTATAAATATTGGAATAAGCTTTGAAACTTGTAAAGATATTGGATTGCTTCGAATGCGCCTGATTGTGCCTACACCTTTTACAGTATTTATGTAACATTCTAGCAAAAAAAGGTGTACCTAAAAAACGCGTATATTGATATTGTATATCTCCGTCGCATGCGCTTATATGTATAAATGATTTTAGGATTACCTATAATATTTTTCATAAAGAAAATAATGAAATTCTTAGTTGTCTGATATTAAATTTTTCAGGTATTAAGTGGAACTCTTAAAAACACCTATGAATTAAAATTTGAGTAACATAATTTTACTCTTACTAATATTATAAACCTGAAAGTTTGTAACTATGTATGGATGTCTGTTACTCTTTTACGTAAAAACTGCCGGACGGATTTGGATGAAACTTTACAGTTATATAGGTTATACATCAGAATAACACATCGGGTAGGTACTTATACTTATACCGCAGGAAAACTTCTCATTCCCACGGGAAACCAATTTCCACGTGAACAGAGTCACGGGCGGCCACTAGCCAGTATTAAATCATCTGTACACACACATAGACAGACATAGTTCACATAAATAAGGGATGGTCTATCTAAAGGAATTTCCGGGGACGGATGGCCGCACCAAAGTTATGTTGTCACCATGAATGACACCATAAATATACAGATATTTAGTTCCGGTTTGCGGTATCTACGTCATAAATCCACCTAAATCAAGGGTTTTTTTTTGAGTTTAGGTGAAACGCCTATTTTGAAATATATTTGTATTTGTACAAATTTTATCCTGAAAAAACATTATTTAAAATTTGTAACAAAAAAATGTTGGTTTCAAAATTTGTGTGGAATATAAATAAAGCGGTTTTTTTATAATACCACTACGGGCAAATCTGTTTAATCATCCTTTACCCGAAGCTTTTGTAATTTCAATATAATTAATTCAGTATAGAGAAACTGTTTTAATTATCATTATTACCATGAAATTAAATTAAAAATAATAATATTCCTCTAATATTATAAACGTGAAAGTTTGTGAGTATTTATGGTTGGATGTACTACTGGACGGATTGTGATGAAACTTTACAGTAATATAGGTTATACATCAACATATAGGGTACTTTTTACAGCGGGAAAACTTCTCAAGGGAAACCGACTTCCACGCGAACGGAGTCGCGGGCGGCCACTAGTCTATTATAAGGTTAAAAATACATAGCTTTCATTCGAAGTCCTTAGCTAAAACAGAGGAGTAAACTAGCCATCACAATTCAAAGTAAGTCGTATTACAGTATTAATTAGATCATCTTGAGTTTTTTTACCAAAAAGTCGTTTCATTTATTCAAAAAGGTACTAGCTTTCCGCCCTGCGGTTTCACCCGCAGCTCAATTTATTTTTCCCGTGGGATTTTAAAGTCCATTTTTAATCCACAATTACATCTTAAAAGGAACTCCTGTTTCAAATTTTATGGCCCCAACTGTAATTGTTTACGCTCAGCAGAATATATGGAACGTAAATTGGTTTTTTAACTTAATCATATATTTGTAGGTATTTCTTTAATACCTCTAATTTGGTCATTCTTTATTTGCTTCCTATCTTACGTTGTATCTACGCAGGCTCGATGCGGGTTGGTTGGTTCTCACAAATTTTGCAACCGAGAATTATTGATTAGGTATTAAACAGTAGAGAGAACAATATACTTATTTATTATTATAACTAAAATGAGACGTGCATAATGAAAATGCGCTTATAAACTAATACTGGTTCATTAAATAAGCAGTAATGAGCCACAAAGATACTTATAACGAAGCGCAAAAACCTACTCATCCGATCTTTAAAACCCTTCTTTTCAGATCGGAGTTTAATAAAGAAAACATTTCAAAAGATGACAAAACCTCTATCAATCAACCAAATTTCCTGTCACTTTCATGTCTTGAATCCTTTGCGATTTGTAGATTCTCACGAAATAATAGCCTTCCTTGGAGCAAGGTTGTAGCCCACATATTCTGCCTTTGAAGCGTTTATGTCACACGACGCAAGTTACAAACATTATTGATGACCAAAGGAAGTCGCAAAAGCCTTTTCGTCCGGATATAGAATATGGCACAAAGGGAAAGGCGACGGATTCTTAATAAGTTGCTGGGTTTGGGTGAAGGTTTATTTAATAATAATAATAACGATGTTTATTGCTAGATTTCGTTACACGGTGCGTCATGTTAGTCGTTTGTTAAAGTAAATCTTCAGTTGTCTGTTCGTGTATTAGGTATTAAGGTAACGCTAGCTCTAAAACAACGAATTTAATTGGAATGGTTATTAAAGTAGGTAGGTATTTTATCCCTTTAGGTGAGATAATTTTTTCAAAGTTAAATACTAGACGGTTTTAGGAAAAAAAATATCAAAAAATTACGCTATATAGGTAAGTGAATTGATTCCTTACTTATTAACTTGTGTAAAAAATTTGCTTAAAACTAAAGATACCTTTATACGGTGATAACGCGTAAGCAAACCTGACGTTCAGTGGTTAATACCTAGTGGTTAATAAAAAGTCGCTAATACACTCCCAAAATCTACATCCAAAACTCCCCATCCATTGTAAATAACCTTCCAAATGTCTTCAGTCTACATTTTCACAAATAATGAATTATGCCCCATGAACTTAGCAGCGAGAAGCAGCATGTCTCCCGCGCCTAACTTCACGCCCCGATTACTGCAAAAAAGGGACAATATTTTTTACCCAACTGGCAAAATGGTGCTATTCATTGCAGACATTTTCTTTTATTTAAAGAAAGAAGGTCAACTACAACCGTTGCTTCTGAAATGGCGGTATTTATTTGATGTTCAGCAGGGCGTGCGGAATATGGAAAATTTTGTGCTACTCGGAAAAAGAACGTGCGTGATACATGTTTTTATGTTAGTACATTAGGTAATGAAAACATTTCTTTACATATTATTGAGAATGTTTTAAAAATTTTCTTTTATCTCTTTTGCGCTACTAATACTTAGGTGATATGGTCAAAATGAGGCTATCAACAAAATATCCCATTTCAAAGGCTTCCGCACTAAAATTTAATTCCCAACAAGCAGGCCCGTTTATTAAAACATCTGACGTTGTCAAAGACATTGATTACCTATAATCAAACTCCTTGACGGTAGATTGGAATTATTCCTTTGAAATTAATTTATACCTCCTCCGCGTTTCAGGAAATCCTCAACGAGTTTTTCAATTTCGAATTGAAGCCCCTTTTGGAAAGCTGATTGAGAGCATCTTAGGAAGCTATTGATTTTAAAGGTGAAGCTTTGGATGTGACGAGTTATAAGACAAGCTTGTGAATGTAAGAAACGTAAAATAATTACAAGTGTAAGGGCGTGTGAACGTCAATGGGATCGAAATGTTTGAAGTTAATTAACCATAATATGGAATAGTTTAAACTGCAGGTACAACAGAAAAACTTTTTAGGTCGTGTTAAGAGTATTAAAAATTATGTACCTACTTAAGATTTTACTTTTAGTTTTGCATTTAAAATGCTAATTTATTGATTTTGAAGTTATAGATACTGGAAAAAGGTGCTCAATGCTCGGAGACCCGCGTTCCTTTATGTAGGTAGGTACTTAACATAAGTAAAAACATTAAATTCGTAATATTTATCATAAAATACTGGTTTTAGGGCCGGTTTTTCAATAGTCAGATAAATTCTATCTGACAGAAAATCAGTATGTTTTTGTTGCACGTCGAACATAAATAGGTAACATACCTCTTATCAGTCAGTTAGCATTTATTGAAAAATCAGCCCTAAAAGTGGTTACTCAACATGGAGTATTAGAACAAACAAGATTACCTACAAACGAGTTAGCTGCAAAGAGTAAACATTGATATTGATTAAAAAACATAAAAATACTTTCTCAGTGTTTACGGTCACAGCATACATAGTAACTCAGAAAGCTGATTACTGACACAACTGAGGATAATTTCATTCCGAGTTATTATGTGTACTGCGAGCTTAATGATAACGTGACACAACGTCATTGTAACGAAAACTAATCGATCACTCTTTTTTAATTTATCTTTTTGTAAAATATAATTTAATTTATCTTTATTATTTATTTAATTTATCTTTTTGTAAAATTTTATATATTTTTTGCTGCTCCCCATTGACATATTCTACTAACACTATAAATATCCTTTTTATAAAAAATTTATAATACTTCGACACTCATTACTACTCATCACTATTCAAGCAAAAATATCTACACATGATTAATGTTCACATATTTTAGTGGATACTCCTAAAAAAGGTGTTACGATCCTCCCGGGAAAACTTCCAGTTACAAAACTCATATTTAATGAAATTGTTCCTCGGATACTAAAGTTTGTTAGTCTGAAAATAATATTACAAGCAAAAGAAAATGGTTCAGGCACGAGGATGTACCTCTACAATAACTCATTTTATACATTATGGATGATATTTATTGTTGATACAGAATAATAAGCTTCTCTGATTTATCTGCCTTATTTAGTATTGACCTATCTAGTAAAGTTTAAAATGTGGTTAGCATAAAAAAATTAAAATTAAAATAAATTACATTGTATACAAGCAAAATAATTAAACAATTAATCCTAATAAACAGGAAGCGAAATTTAAGATATTTTTTTCCTATACCAATATTTTATGAAAAAAATACTTTTTGCCTTTTATCCAAACAAAAGCTTGTGAAAGTTTGTGAGTATGTATGGATGTTTTTTACTCTTTCACGTAAAAACTACTGGACGGATTTGGATGAAACTTTGCAGTTATATAGTTTATACATCAGAATAACACAAAGGGTACTTTTTACCGCGGGAAAACATCTCATTCACACGGGAAACCGACTTCCACGCGAATGAAGTCGCGGGCGGACACTAGTTATAAATATTTCAATCATTTTTCCCACCAGAACTTCCCCCCGAATTTTCATCAAGGCTTAAAATCAGGCCACGGCTTTCTTTGGCACTATTATGGTATATATATGGCTACTGAAGGCGCTGCCAACTGCATTTAAAGTAATTTAATGCTGAACCACGGGTAGCAACCTTGAACTTTCAACTACAAAGGCACAAAAACTTAACACTAACAAAAGGCCAGGTTATTTTAATCTTTTGAAGGGTTTAGTAGCAAGATATTTAACTGGTAAAGCCTTGACATGTCTGTACATCTTTCTGTCCGCGGTTTTTAGTGTTCCGTACCCAAAGGGTAAAACGGGACCCTATTACTAATCCTCCGCTGTCTGTCTGTCTCCGGGCTGTATCTCATAAACCGTGATAGCTAGAAAGCTGAAATTTTCACAAATGATGTATTTCCGCTGCCGCTAAAGCAACAAACACAAAAAATAAAAAATATTTATTAAAGGTCCCCATACAATAAACATGTTTTTTGTATTTTTTTGCACAACATTAAAAACGGTAATAGGTAGGCGCTTCAAGCTTTTTTTTTTATTTAAAAGCTGTAATGAAACTAGGTGCCTCATAGAATTTGCTTTGATTTATTTTAAGGTTTTTAGTTTTATCGCTTTATTTAGTTTTGGCGTATCTTTTTCGGCTTTAAGTCTCACAAAACGCAACGTGAATTGCATAATATTCAGCCTTCCAGAAACTTAGTCTTTCTTAAAACTGAGTAAACGTGAATACCTGCACCAAATGCATATCAAAATTAAAGTTATCATGAACTTAATATTATCTTTTCTGCATTTTGAACACTAATCAAGAAATTTACATAAATTGTTAGTAGTTAGACAGGTACTATAAAACAGCTGGCATTCTTTACTTATCACCATAACTTTTCGTAACGAAAATTCTTTCGCAAAACTTTGAGAGAACCCATTTTATTTGCAAATTTTGCAGTTACTTGTCGGTACTTGTATTTCTAAGAACTTTTAATTGCATTGCATAGCAAGTGTAGTGAAGTTAATTAATTCATGTTTTCTTTTGGAATAAAAACAGTGCAACATTTACATTTCATGCATAGAGTGCAATAAACTGTTGCTTCTCTGAGCATCAAAGGTATCTAATAAATAATGAATTTATAAATTAAGATTGGGATTAGAATACCTAACTTTACAGTTTATTGTAGTACCTAGGTAATAATTTTATTTATTTTATTTGATTTGGAAAACTAACGGCTTATCTTTTAAGAAAACAAGCACAAGCATTTAAGCTTTATATACCTTTACATTATTTTCTAACTAGCCCCTTCGTATGTCAATTAATCAAAGACATACTATTTCTTAAAACTTAAAAAAAAACTATTCAAAAAAACCACCTTCTGAAACATGTCATCACTCTTGCTTTTACCTTGTTTTAACCCTTTAATCCATTGCATTGCAAAAACAAATGCATCCGTTGAAGTAATTTGGTAAAAGAATGTTATCTTCAATTGTAGTTTATTATTGTTCGTGAAACTGTGTGGGTACTCCCACACGATAGCTCCGTATTACAGCGGCTATCGTAACGTTACATCACTATAGAATAATACGAAATGTCACATACGAGCAGCTTTTTTGAGAATGACAAGGAAAACATTTAGGTAAAAAATACGAAGTGCAGGAAAATTAGATTGTAGTTCATAAGAAGTGAGTTCTTTTTTGTGCCTTTTAGAAATTGTTAGTAAATAAACTTTATTAATAACTATTTGAAGTTTAAGATTTTACTAAAAATTCACACAAATGTCGCAGTATCTACGTACCGACCGCATTATTCACGACTGTCTTTCTATCATTACTTTATAACACGCTCTTTTTATTTTTAAAACTGACTTTCAAATCCCCACACTTTAATACCCCACTACAAATTATTAAGTCAAAAACATTTTTTATTTGCAAAATAAGGTAAAGCCGCCAGTGTACGTCACCCGCTGGTCGGAGCTCATTGCACCTCAGTTCAGCGTCCTTGCACCCGAGCGAAGCCCTCGTGACGTCACTGATGCAACTTATCTCACGAAATAATATACGATCTTAATAGACTGGTTTAAAGAAACATACTTTTGTTGATAAAAGAGAAAAGGGTGAGTTTTTTGGTAAATTGTGAATTGTTAAATCATTCGCGTCCGTTTGTGTATTTTTACAAGGAGTTTCAGTACAATGCATTTTAAAACAGTTTAGTTAGGTATAAGACAAGTAGTATGAGAACAATAAATAAAGCAACAAAGATTTTGTGCTGATTTCTTTAACAATTCATTTCATCAAAAAGAAGCTTTCTTGAGAAAGATATTTGTGATAAGTCTTATTGGTTGTTTCTTTTCTCCACTTTCTCGTTTGTTACTTTCCATTCAAAGTGTAAAATGAAAAGTGTTACATCAAAAAGTAATATACCAATCCATCGCCCCCCCGCACCCCCGCCGAATTGGATATGTCTGTCACTGTCCACAAAATGAAATTGATCCGGCTATCTTTAACACTGTGTAAAGGTGGCTTTATAGCGAATCACACATTTTAAGACAGCTTGATTAGCCAACTATTATAAACTAAACTTCAAATACAAATACATGGTTTAGTAAAAATATAAAACAAAACTTGTTTCTTAACACCTTCAAAGCTCATTTTACATTAATTATTTGCCTTAAAAGTGAGAAGGAAGTGTCTGCTTAACTAGTAGTAACTAGGACGTATAAAGTCAAATTTATTATTTTTACTTCTTTAAAAGTGTGTAGTGTCGTAATTCAAATTTAACCATCTAATCAAACTATTGTCTCGTTTGTATTCAGACGCCGATTATTCTCTACGCGATAAAAAAACTATGCTTCTGTTTCGCTCAGTAAATACCAAAAAGCAGCAATCCGTGTAAACACCGCTTTGTTGTAAAAACTAGCTTGTCTCATTGAACAAACGAAATCCTTCAATCTCAGTGTATTGGTAGCGAAATATATAGGTATAAATATATAGGTATATAGTACATAGCGTTCATTGGTGGTCCTACCCTATGCTTGGCAATGCTCGGGGTGAACATTCTTTTAACTGACCTAACTTGAGAAATAACTTTACAGTGGCTACACTGAATTTTCTACGACACTGCACATGGACTAGTTTTAGGGAGAAAATGCGAATTTACACGGTTTTGAGTTACCGTTTTTTGAATAACGTCTGGTTGCTGGCAAAATGACTTAAAGCTGTTGACTTAAGTGTCGGTTTTGTATTTTTTGACTTTTTTGTCTTTATAATGGATATTATATGAATTAAATAGAAAATAGTATGAGGTTTGGTTTTTTAGTTTGTAAGTTGGGTACTAAAAATAAGTTACGATAAAAATATATCTAATGACCAAGTCCATATTGGATATCACCTAGGGCGTGATCTGTGCAGAGACATGAGTTGTCTTTTTGACTTTTACTTGACACAAATCTTTGTTATTTTCCATGAGATCCATTGTGCTTATAGAAATTATATCATTATAAATAAAAACTTAATTATTCTATTTGTAACCTTTAAGCAATTGTCCCCACAATGAGCGAGTTAAAAGATACAAAACCTGTTTCTGGGACCAAGCTTGCATCCACTTCTAAGCTGAATAACCCCGCAGGATCCAAAGCCAATGTGTCCGGTGCCTCCCAATCGAAACTGAATAAACGGACCTCAATTGGCAAAGATGAAGGCACGAAGAAAAGCAAAGTTAAATCTGTTAGAAGCGCCGGTAAATTAGGCACAAAGGCTTCAGTAAGCCGGTTGAAGATAAGGAAACATTCGTATGGGTTCTCGGGCATCGCTGGGATACGCCTGATGAGCAAATCTTCTGTGGTAATTACTGTTTATCTATCTCGGCTATAAATAGAAAAGATTTGTTTCTCCGAAAACAATAAACTACTTCACTGATAGGTGATCTACTATCTAGATCTACGTGAAACCGTTTGTAGTGTAGTACCTATATTGAAAGCTAGGGGTGAAAAACAAGTGCTGGATAATCAAGGATTAGGTAGATATTAATAATACATACATAGGACATGATAAAATCCAAATTTACGTTTTTTCACTCAGGAACAACACAATGTAATGAAAAAAAACACTTATTTGTGGTATGCATAAGTTAATAAATATAATTTTATTATTATTTTCACCATTTTTGCTTACTGCAGGGTCACGTAGAGTACAAGCGGCCTCCGCTGATATTCTTCCCTACTTACCAATTAGACCCCTCCACTGGATTTGATACAATCCGTACTCTGAAGGTAGTCAAGGAAGTTATCCAGGAAATGTTTCTGAACCATAAATACCACGTACAGGTTAGTTGTTGCTTATAAAGAGACAGTCCATTTCATTATTTTTTGTGGAGAATTTTGTAAAATAAATTCTATCACGCAACGTCAATTGAAATCACTACTTTTTTATAAACTAATTAATTTACCTTGTCTAATCATTTATCATATAAGCGTTACCTACCTTTGTACCTAAGCCAGAAATATAAATTATTCTGTCTCTGCCTTTAAACAAAGGTAGAAAATTCACTATTGCTTATTTTTACAGGAATCACCATCTCTAGCATTGATAATGGCTCACGAAATCATGCGTCGTGTCAAACTATTGGAATTCAATAGGTTTAGAATCATAGCCGTAGTCACCATAGGACAGAAAAGGGCGCAGAGCTATTACAACGCCGTTTCATTTTTTTGGGATCCTCTGAGAGATAACTATGTATCAGCTGACGAAGAAATAAACACGGCCTTTCTACAAGCTACGGTTTTTGGCATTTACTTAGATTAAATTAATAAATATAAAATAGTTACTTATTTTAAAAGTGTAAGCTCATGCAATATTTCAAAAGCGTAATTTTATTTATTTTTATTTATTTATTTAATTAATCTGGAAGATCTACAGCTTTATGTAAAATGTGTATATAAATAAGAGTGATTAACAAAAAGCCAATTATTGATCCTCACATGTAGCATCAAAAACTTAAAAATAAACTGCCATATGAAACAAAGACTAACAACTAGTTGTCGATAACACCATCAAAGAAAAGATTCGTAAGCAGTCGACGAGCCGTAGCAATACTAGTGTTAAATAAGTCTATGTCTACGTTCTCACTGATTTTATTTATTGAATGTGCAACACGAAGAAGGTAGGAGTTCTGCCTGTAGTTAGTGGTTGCTGAAGGAATGTGAAGCATAAGATACTGGTGACGCGGAGACCTAGTTGGTACCTTTAATTTAATTTTCTCAAGCAGTTGAGGACAATCAACACTAGTGTTTAATATTTTAAGTAAGTACGATATGTCGGCTATTTTACGCCTTGCATACAATGGTAATAAGTGAAATTTCTTGCAAAAATGTAAGTATTGATCCGATGTGTAAACAATTTTTAAGCGGAAACAGATGAATTTTATAAATTTTCGTTGAATTCTCTCAATGCGTTCACTGTGGACCCCATAACACGGATTCCATATTTCAGAAGCATATTCAAGGTGACAACGCACGTAAGTACAGTAAAGGATTTTGATAGTTTTTATATTTTTAAAGTCAGCGCAACTACGCATTATGAATCCCAGTGCCCTATATGCCTTTGCCACGATGCTGGAAATATGGAGATCAAACTGCAGCTCAGAATCATGGATCACGCCTAGGTCTCTGACTTCATTCAACTCATCGATAGGATGCCCCCCAAATGAATAATGAGATTGAAACGGTTGTCGCTTGCGCGTGTAAGAAATTTTGGAGCACTTATTTGTATTTAACCCAAGCTTCAGAATATTACAGTTAACGTAGAGGTCTGAGAGGTCATCCTGCATTTCCGTCACATCATCATCTGAGTTAATTTTACTAAACAACTTCATGTCGTCCGCAAAGCAAAGAAGTTCGCACTTGTTTAGGCTTCCGTTTATGTTGTTGATAAAAAGTATAAATAATAGGGGCCCCAGCAGTGAACCCTGGGGCACCCCGCTGGGGACTATTACCCAGCTAGAAACATAATTACTGATAACTACCGCTTGAGTTCTGTTTTAAAGATATGACTGAAACCATCGAAGTAGATTACCAGCAATACCACAGTCACGCAGTCTAGCCAGGAGCAAGCTGTGATCGATTCTGTCGAAGCATTTGGTGTAGTCAGTATAAACAGCATCTACCTGACCACCACCATCCATGGCCTGTGACAAGAAATCGTTGAACAGAATCAGGTTAGAAGTTGTTGATCTACCTTTTAAGAAGCCGTGTTGGTTTTGACTGAAAAAGTGTTTATAAGTTGAAGTAACTTGTTTATGAATTACACGTTCGAATACTTTCGCCAGTATGCATAACTTTGATATTGGCCTGTAATTGGTAACGTCTGTTCGAGATCCCTTTTTGTGGACAGGAGTGATGAAGGCAGACTTCCACATGGTGGGGACCTCGCATTCTTCAATTGATTTCCTAAAGAGAAGAGACACGGGTAAAGCTAAAGAAGAAGCTGGCTCCACCAGAAAAACAGAAGAAATACCATCAGGGCCAGGCGATTTACTAAGGTCTAGCGATCTAAGTAGGGTTTGGACCTCATTACAATCAATCTCAATTGATGTCATGGTTAAATGTGAAACAGATAATGAACGATCCAGTGAATCATTATTGGAAGAAGAAGGTGGCAAAAAAGTGGACAAGAAGTAGTCAGAGAATAATTTACTGATTTCCTCACCATTACAAGCAGTTGCATTATTATGGGTCATAAAGCTAGGTATGTTTTTAGTCTTAGCTTTCGAGTTCATGAATGACCAGAATGATTTTGGATTGTTTTTAATTGAGTTCTCAATTCTGTCAATATATTGAGAGTAGCAGTCATTCTCAACCCTTTTCACTCTCTCGCGCAAAACTTTGAAAGACAATTCATCAGCTAGGTTACCATATTTTTTGTATTTATTGAGGTACTTGAATTTTTCCCTAATCATTTTGATTAATGCACAAAACTTTGAAAGACAATTCATCAGCTAGGTTACCATATTTTTTGTATTTATTGAGGTACTTGAATTTTTCCCTAATCATTTTGATTAATGCTTTAGTGTACCATACTGGATATTTGTTTTTCCTAATAAGCTTGGATGGAACATATTTAACTATTACAGATTTTAAGGTGTTATAAAAGAAACCTACTGCTTCATTTATGGTCCGCGTGGATATTTCACTTTGCCAGTTAACTGATGATAGTTCTGTGTTAATGGAATTGTAGTCTCCTTTGTGAAACAATGTCTTCAAAATTTGTTGATTTTCCAGAATTGGTAGATGGAGAAAGTCTAATGTTATTAGTAATGGCTGATGGTATGGGTCAATGAGTGATAAGGGTTCAAAACATTGGGATACATTCAGGTTATTGTTACACAAAATCAGGTCGAGAATTTTACCTTGAAAGTTCCTTATGCTATTATATTGGAATAAGTTATGGAGGTGTAGTTCATCAATAAGCAAAGTTTCATCCGAGCCTGTACAGCGAGATGGAGTTAGAAATTGCGAGTTATTCACGAATTGCCAGTCGATATCTCTCATATTGAAATCACCCATAATTAAATAATTATCTTGGTTATTGTTACAAGAAATCTCAGCTAATTTATTTAAAAAGTTTAATAGTTGTTGTGCAAATGAGTAACCCTCGTTTTGTTCGATCAAATACAGTACACAAATATGTAATTTACTTATTTCTCGAGTTGTTCTATTCCTATATCTCAAAGTAACCCACAAATCCTCCGCTGTTGAGTGAAAAAGTGGTTGAGGAGAAATTAATAAATCTTTGCGGGTTTAAATTAAAACACCACCTCCTTGTTTTTGATTTGTTAAGCCGTAATCGCGGTCCCTACGCCATACGATATACCTATCATCAAATAATTCGCTGTCCAATATTGTAGGGTCCTTGATAGACTCTACACACTTTATCTGATATATGCTACTTGATAACTTGATATGAAATTATACTCGAGTATACGAAATTTACGTATTTATTAACTTGATATAAAATGATAATGATTCGTGATAAATGGCTAATTGGTGTGAGCACGCGCGATCGACTTGATACTCTCGAACGTACTAATTAAAATAAATCGCGACGCTCACGGAAACGCCGACGCGGCAAGATGTACGAGTTGGACCGTACATGCTCCCACGCCGGAAAGGATGAGAGTTAGTATTGATGAGATGCTACAAGATGATTAACATAATTTTCTTATCTACACTTGTTAGTAGATGATAAACAATACGCATGATATAAAATTTAAAGTGAGTTGAACTTAACAGTCTGGTCACCGACAACGTAAACCGCACTAAAGTCAGGTGACGTATATTTATTTTGCCTTGCGGACGTTTTAGAATTTGATACGCATTGAACACTTTTACTATTTTGACTAACCGATTGATTTTCCAAGTTGGCATAGTGTTCAACTTTTTTATTTTGGCGAAGCAAATATCGCGGAACCCTAACATCACACTGATCACTTACACTGCACTGAATAATGTCATTTTCCTGTGTAACGACTGACTGACGACTTGCCGGTACCGGTGCCGGTGCAGCTGCAGAGCATCTCCGCCGTAGGCTCCTTCCCGCCAAAACAGTAGCCGTTGCTATGATAACGCCGACGACTATGTACATTACCGTATAGTGATGGATATCATGAGTGTTGATGGTATCGTACAGTGGCACCGTATGCTGCATCTCGTCGATCTTCTGCTGGATCTCCATCAGCTGGCGTGTATGTTCACTAATGTCTCGTTCCGGCGTATTTGTGGGAGGTATTGGTAAAGAAATGTTGACCAGGTGATTGATAGGTAATAGAATTGGAACTTCAGCATTTGCCTTGATTTCCAGTTGACTCATTTGTCGCTTATGAGTAAATACGGAGAAGTCCTTGAACTTGATAATACAACCTTCACTTATTGTAAGTAGGCCGGCGTTTGATAATTGTATTGAAGTAATCTGATCCTCACATAGTAGTTTAAGGTGGCATTGGTTGCAACAAAAATAAAAATAGGTATTAATTTGGTTTAATTCATAACATTTAAGTTTGCATTTTTCTTTAAATTAATAGCTAGGTAACTTGATACAGGTTTAATTGATATGATGTTGTTATTACGTTCTCGTGGCACGGGAATGACTTTATAAATTTCGTAGGTATCTCGGTGAACTAGAGGTATTTTTGTTTCAATTATTAGATAGTTACTGGTCATTCTTGCTTTAACCTTTAATAAATGATACATTTTAGGTAAATTGATGTTATCAAAAGGTATAGATAAGTCCTTTGAAATTTTCCCAGCAATTATATTAAATTCACTTCTTAATTGATCAGGTGTGAGAAGATGAAGACTTAATTGACCGTTGTAGACATTGGTCAGAGCGTTCAACAGTGTATCTTGCATATCCTTCAGATGAGCTAGTATGTTGTTAGCAATAATTGCGGTAAGAGTAAAATCATTAACTATAGAGTTTGACAACCTTTCAGATTTTAAGTCACTGACAGTGCTGTCAAGCTGGTGCAATCTTATATTGATCAATTTGTGCTGCTTAGTCATAATAGTTTCTGTACGCTTAAGTAAATTAAATTCAGCTTCTACAACTGAAGTTTGATTTTTCCATAGCAAAGCTAAATGTTCTTGATTTTTCTTGATAAGTCGAATGTCTTGCTCATACTTTTCGGCGAAATTACTGTCTAATATTCCAAATAAACTGTTTGCTATAGATCCAACTCCGTTTATCAAACCACGGCGCGTGCGAGCTCCGTAATTCTGTTTGTTCATCATAATGTCATTGTAATGGAGCAGCTGTTCGTTACCGTGTTGTAGTTGTAACATGATCGCGTCGCAGTGCGGTAGGTCGTTAGACTTGATACAAATGTTTTGTAAATATTCTATGTACTTATTTAACGCATGTGAGCCTTCCCAGTAAGGAGTCATATCGTAGTAGACTACTAGGCGCCATTCGTCTCTAATGAGACACATGTTTGTAATTTTATCAAAATACAAACTTTGATTTCTTTGCAGTGGCTTTATGTTATAAGTACCTTCTGTACTTGCTATTAGCGTCATCATGAACATTAATACTGCTAAAACTATTTTAGAAAAACTATATGTAGTCCTTTTTCTTGATTGGGACACATAACAAGCCTGCTTGATATCCTCGTTATTTTCAACGTTAGCATATTTTGTTCTATCCCTGTTGTCTTGATAAACAGGTAATATTGATAATTTAACGATTGGACGTTTCATGATACCGTTTTTCGTCTTTAATGTTACGACTCTTACGTAACCATCGCTCCCGGGGTGCAGCTCAATGACTCGGCCAAGTGGCCACCTCCCAGCGGGCAAATTTGCATCTTGGATTAACACTATGTCATTTATCTTGATGTTATCTTTAGGTTGCCGCCACTTGCTGCGTGCAGATAGTTGCGTAAGATATTCTAAACGCCATCTCTTCCAGATATCTTCAAATAGTTTTTGTGTGAGATGCCAACGCGTCCGCAAGTCTGTCTCGGTATTGAAGAATGCTAATGTTGGACCATTTGTTAAAAAGTGTGCGGGTGTCAAACAATTCAAATCCTCGGGATCTTCAGTCAATGGGCATAAAGGTCTTTGATTTAAACAAGCTTCCAATTGCGAGAGTAATGTACTGTACTCTTCAAAAGTAAGTTTCTGCTCACCTATCACTCGTTTCATGTGGTATTTTAAACTTTTGACTGAAGCTTCCCAGAGTCCACCTGCTGACGGCCAGGATGGGGCATTAAAATGCCACTTGACACCCATCTCTGTGATTTCTGATATAAATTCGTTATCTAAAGTTTTTCTTATTTCTTCAAATTCTTGTTGTAAGATCTTGTTTGCTCCAATAAATGTTGTACCTTGATCACTGTAAATATGGTTTGGCAGCCCCCGCCTCGCTGACATCCTGCGCAAGGCTGCTAAGAATGCTGATGATGTTAAGTCGGATACTAACTCTAGATGTATGGCTTTCGTCACCATACATACAAAAACTGCGACATAACCTTTTGAGGTTTTGATACCGCGTCCTTTGTTAGACTTCACAAATATGTGACCGGTATAATCTACTCCTGTGTGGTAAAATGGCCTTGATGGATTCACCCTTGCTGGTGGTAAATCGCCCATTACTTGATAGTGCCGACTAGGGCCATGTTTTCTACATTTAACGCACTGATATATTTGTTTCTTGGTAGCCTTGATACCCCCAATTAGCCAATACTTCTGTCTCATAAACGACGACGTAAGTCTAGCTCCTCCATGATAAGTGAGCTTATGACATTGATCAATTAATAATTCTGATAACCGACTATTTTTCGGCACAATAATAGGGTGTTTCATGTCTGAGTTTATCTGCGCATTTTTCAGACGTCCACCTACCCTTAATACTTGATCTTGATCTAGAATTGGGTTTAGCATACAAATTTTGCTTTTTGCAGCTACTTTATTACCCTTTTTTATATCTGTTATTTCTTGATAAAAATATTCTTGCTGTTCATGCTTGACAATCTTGATTTTTGCTTGCTTTAATTCACTTAATGTTAGGTATGGTTTATTTGATTTGTTTCTTGATAAAATTCTATAAATCCAAGCTAAAATTCGCGTTACTTTGCTTAGCGAACTATATTTATTTAGCATATTCTTGATAATGCTTTCTTGATCTTGATTATTGATAATAATAGCTACTTGCTTAGCTTTTTTCACTTCTTGATCAGTGATGTAACTTGTTTCTTTGTTTAGCTTTGTTGCTTCAAATGATGATAACCACGAAGGTCCGTTCCACCACAACTCGTGATCTAGTAACTGCGGAACCGTCAAGCCTCGGCTTGCACAATCTGCAGGGTTATCCTCAGACTTAACATAGTTCCAGTACTGGCGGGGAACGACGTCCGTTATTTGCTTAACTCTGTTGGCTACAAAGGGTTTCCAGCGTTCTGGAGCACCATTAATCCATCCTAACACCACCTTGGAGTCCACCCAACAGAATGTGTTTATTCGATAACTCTTATAACATTCCTTGATTTTCAATAACAACTTGATCAGTAAAAGGGCTCCACACAACTCCAATTTAGGTAATGTAACGTTTTTGCTGAGAGGCACTAACCTTGATTTGCCTGCAATCATGATAACTGATGTGTGGCCTTGTGACGTCACCTTGCAATACACGACGCAAGCATATGCTTTGTTTGAAGCATCAGAAAAGCCATGTAATTCGATGACGTCATGCTCTGCGATTCCCAACCATCTTGGTATATAAAACTTATTTATTTTATTTAAGTCTACTTTTATTCTAATCCATTCCTCCCCTATGTTCTCGGGTAAATGATCATCCCATTGTAACTCTAGCTGCCATACTTGTTGAAATAAAATCTTAATTTTTGTTGAAATTGGTGACAACCAACCAAGGGGATCAAAAAGTTTTGAAATGTCTGATAAGAGCGTTCGTTTAGTAGGGGATTTATGTGAAAATTCAATATTTGCATTAAAAGTGAACTTATCATCTTGTGGGTTCCAACCGAGACCCAATGTTTTTGATGATTCTGCTTGTTTAAATTTAAAATCAACTGTTTCTTGTTTCTCGTCAATAAATTGAAGCAATTTTTGATCGTTGCAGTTCCATTTTCTTAAATTAAAACCTCCTGATTTCAAAATATTTTTTAAATCTTGAATAAGTTGCTTAGCTGATTCTGTAGAATGGCACCCATGCACAAGATCATCCATAAAAAATGCTGTTTCAACTACCTTGGGAGCTAAACTCTCTTGATAATTTACCTTTTCATCGCTTGCCAACTGACGAAGGGTCATCATAGCGAGAAATGGTGCGGCCTTAGTGCCATACGTCACTGTTGCTAACTGAAACTCCTGCAATATATCTAGCGGCGACTCCCTCCATACTATTTTTTGATACCTCTGGTCGTCTTGATTTAACCATACTTGCCTAAACATTTTTTCTATGTCCGCAGTGAATGCAAACTTGTATTGTCTCCACTTGATAATGAGACTCTGAAGATCTTGCTGTAAATTTGGGCCCCTTTCCATTAACTCGTTTAAGCTTTGTCCTGATGATGTTTTAGCCGATGCATTGAATACTACACGCAGCTTTGTAGTAGTTGATTCGTCTCGTAAAACGCAATGGTGTGGCAAATAATATACCGTAGTAGGTGTTGAATGACCTTCACTCGGTGTCATATGATTTAATAATAAATATTCATTAATGAAAAGTTTGTACTCTCTAGCAATGTTTTGATCTTTATAAAATTTTCTTTCCAGCTGCTTAAATTGTGCGATAGCTTTATTTCTAGATAGTCCTAATTCTTGATCTATGTTCGACTTTAATGGTAAGCGAACTTCATACCTACCATCTGAACGGCGAATCGTAGTATTCTTATAAAATTCGATCACCCGCTGATCTTCTGCCGAAATCGGTGACTCCTCAGAAATGTCCTCAATACGCCAAAATTGCTGTATTTCATCGGTGTTATTCAAAGTCACGTTGCATTGAAATGTGCGCTCTACATTGCCGCTTAAAATCCAACCTAAGCGCGTTTTTTGTGCGATAGGTAAACTAGGTCCCGCTTTATAAATTCCATCTAATAGAATATTGCTATAAATATCGGCTCCAAGTAACAAATCTACTGGGCTTTGAATGTTGAAGTTCGGGTCCGCTAGTGGAATGGTATCCAATAGTGGCCACACAGGCTTCGCAAAACTATTGCTAGGTAAATTTTTTAATAAAGTTTTCATGATAAATGCATCAGTCTCGAAACAAAAGTCCTCGTGATAAGACTGACATTTGAGAGTGATAACTCCTTTACAATTACTCTCCTTGTCTCCAATCCCTGATATAACTCCACGGCACCTTCTTCTCGGCAACCCCAAAAGTTGTGCCGCTCTTTCTGATATTAAAGATGTTTGAGAGCCTTGGTCGAGTAGAGTTCGGATGCTGTGATAAGATCCGTCGTAAGCCTGCACCTGGATAAGGGCTGTTGCTAATAAAATTTCAGGTGATTGACCCTGCAGTGACACGTGCGTGTTTCGGTTTTGGTTCTGTTTTAAATTGCTGTTGTAGGCAGCGCGTGCATCTTTTGACGATTCATGAAGTTTGTTACTATACGCGTCATGTAAAACAGAATTATGTTTTTCATTACATTCGCGGCATCGGGTTTCAGAAAAACATATTTTGCCATGATGACTATAAAGACAGTTTTGGCACAAACCTTTTTCTGTTATAAATTTGCGCTTTAGGTATGGGGGCATTTCTAGAAACTTTGCGCAATAATATAACCGGTGTTCATTATTATTGCACAAATAACAATATTTAATAAACTTGCTATTTTGTACATAGGTAGGTTGCGAAATCTTGTTACTGGATGCATACGTTTGTTTAAAATGTGTAGGTTTTTTGTGCATCGAATTATTATAATTATTTGATGCTAGATTATAATTATAATGTAACTTTGCCGTCGGGTTTTCTTGTTTCTTACGGGAAGTTTCTAAGGCTGTAAACTTACTTTCTAGGAATTCCAAAAAATCCTTTAACTATGGTAATTCTCTAGGATGCTTAAGCGACGACACATATTCATTGTGGGTGTCGGGATCTAATTTTTGACTGAGAATATGAACAAGTAAGGGATCCCAAGTACTTATATCAACGCCCAAGTTCTTGATAGCATTGAGCGATTCCAGTGACGTATCGTGGACCCTCTTGATATGTCCAAATGATGATTGTTGTGCCACTGGCGTATTCATCAGTATATTAATATGAGATGTAAAAATAAGCTTCTTATTGTTATACCTATTGTTGAGTATCTCCCAGCATGCGATGTAATTGTCAGAGCTGATCGGAAGATGCTGCACTAGTCTCTCCGCTTCACCTCGCAGTTTACCTTTTAGAAACTGCATTTTCTGCGCATTTGATAGCGCAGAGTTGTTGTGTATTGTCTCAGTAAAGAGATCCTTAAACGATGTCCAATGCTGGAAGTTACCACTAAATGGGGGCAGCTCCATCTGAGGCGTAGATTTTTCCCTGTGGCTTACAGACCACATCTTTTTGTTTATGGCCTTCTTGATTTCGTCATAAAGTTGCTCGTAGTGATAGAAAGTGTTGTCGTACTCTTTGTTTTTACCCTCTAGTTCACTATCTATTTCCAGGTGTAAGGAATCTATTGCTGACCAACGAGATTGAAGTGTACGTAATAAATCATCAAATTCCCACTTCTCCGTAACCGTATCTAAATCTATGCCCGTTACCTTTCGCTGAAATGCTCTGAAGTTGCTTGCCTGTTTTCTAAGCAACTCGTCTGTTTTGCTATGGACGCCCTGTGCCCTAAAGGTGATCGACTGCGTCGTGGCAGCGCTTTCGTTCGACATACCTTGTTGCGAAGTACCTGGCCTTGCTGCCGGCAGCTCCGCCGCGGGCTGGTGCGGCGTCTCCGACCCACCCAGAGGGGTGGCCGGTCGCAGTAGAGGAGTCGACGGCTTCGCATCCCGTCCTTGATAACCGTAGATAGCCGACCTGATTAGCTCGTAGCGCTCCTTAGTTTGTTCAAATTGCTTGAGATTAAAGTAATCATTTGACCTAATACCATACCCACATATTTTCATATGATTATTTTGAAACTCCTGCCAGTACTGGTCCAGGGTTTCAATTTTTCGCCTAATGTAGTCACCGGTTTTGCGTTCCGGTCCATCCTTCCTAAAGTTGGAGTATAACTGTTCGATGGCTCCAACCAACTGCTGCTGATTTGCTAATAAATCCTCCATCCTTGCTTGATGACCGGAAAAATAGGAAAGACCTTACTTGATATCCTTGATAATGTAAGAAGTGATAAGTGAGCCTTGATTGCTCTCTCGGACTGCCTTGATAAGTCCTTGCACTCCAAATCACTGTAATCCTGATACACAGCGAAATGTCCAAAGTTCGTGGTAAATCACACTTCACGATACACAGTCTTGATAGTGCGCACTCGCGAAATGTTCACTGCTCGAAGGACCAAAAAAGATGTAGGGTCCTTGATAGACTCTACACACTTTATCTGATATATGCTACTTGATAACTTGATATGAAATTATACTCGAGTATACGAAATTTACGTATTTATTAACTTGATATAAAATGATAATGATTCGTGATAAATGGCTAATTGGTGTGAGCACGCGCGATCGACTTGATACTCTCGAACGTACTAATTAAAATAAATCGCGACGCTCACGGAAACGCCGACGCGGCAAGATGTACGAGTTGGACCGTACAAATATACTTGTGCAGAGCCATGTCTCAGTCAAAACAATAACATCATAGTCATATAAAAGTGTATTCCTATATAATGCTGCCGTCTTTGTGCGTAGCCCTCGAACGTTCTGGTAGTAAACATTTAAGTTACGATTTTGGGTTGGGTTATTAACCATTTTTTAATTGAAATGACCGAAACAAAATAGAGCCAATAACGTCGTAGGATACACTTTTATAGCTATTAGTCGACCAAAAAGACCCATCACAAGCACCAGGACACACACATTCACTCAGTAATACGTAAATTACGCGTTCAACATTCCAAGGCATACAACAAACCAACCGGCGCGGCGCGCGCGCGTCGACTGCGAGCGAACGATTCATTTGAATGTAATATCGGCTATTGTTGTTTACTGCACAAAAAATCTTATATAATGGTAACAGAGGCAAGAAAAATATTACAAGTATATGCGTTAGGAATACCTGTACCTGCACATAAATGAGAGTTAGCACAGAAAAATATTCATGTAAGTGGGAATACAGCTCAAATGCAATGATCATTTTAATAAACAAGCAAAGACTACTACTTATGTTGGGATAGTTCAATATAAGAGAAATTACTGAGAAATAATGGTAAAGAGAACCAATAAATCTTAAATTAAAATAACTTAAAAAATAACAAAAAATAGTGCGGGTGGACCACAAAAAACGGCAACTTAACGGTGTCGTCAACCATGAATTTAAAACTTTGATTATTTTATTAATTTTGTTTGAAAAGATCAAAATTGCAAAAACTAAATTAAATATAAAACAACTTATAATAATTTGTTTAAATCAGTTAGCGAGTTAACAATAAAAACTTTCGAGTTATCGTTTTTACGGACATGAATTTTAGAGAACTTTACCCATATATATTGGTACCCCTTCGGCTTCAAATTCATCTTGGTTTTAGTAAGTAGTTTTTTCTGATCAGGTGTAAGATGGTCGTTTACAAAGACTCTGTGATCATCCTGAAAGCCAAGGTCTTTGGAAGAAATATTCTTTCTTCCTCTCAGAAGCGCGATAAGATCTTCTTTGATGTACAGTCAGCATCATATAGTTCGTAACATCTACTGTAGCCAAAAACTTGAAAACAACCAGAGTCCTCACTTTCAGCGAATCAACCAGTGTCATCACATTTATCAGAGCATTCAGGTTGCTCTAAATTATCGTAGCGTGCAGAAAGCCTTATAGAAAGTCGCATTCAAAGCGTCTTAAATCCCGTTTCAACCAGAGCGCCATCGGTAACGTAGCGCCCAGGGTAGTCACAATCTTAGGTACAAAGACAAAAAAATTACTTTATGCCTCATGTAATAGCGATGAGAATTCTATGAACAAGGATTAGAACGAAATATTAAAAAATCGCTTAATTCTTCTAATCGTCCAATAATATACCAGGGACGCACAAGTGTGTAAGAACCTATGTCTTCAAACTTCAGAAACTTTCTAGTTTTTTGTTTTCCGGTTTCAAATTTTGAAAAAAAAAACATCATTCTTGCTGTTCATTAGCAACCACTGATACTCTTACTTATTCTTGACAATTTATGATATGCTAGTAGGTATGTGTTTGTTATTTAAACGATTTAAACTGTTATATTGAATTGAAATGCAATAATTAATTTGATCATCTTTCTAAATGGGGATTCTTATTTGTATTGATTGACAATTAATTGATGAAAAAAAAAGTTTTTTCAGTTTACATAATTAATCTATGTTTTCAATAATAAAATTATTACAAGTCATCTTTAGGCAAGAAATGAAGAAATAATATAAGTATTTCAATTCTCAAAAAGACTGCTTAAACTTGGAATCGAACCCATGCTCATGAATCGCCTATCGGATGCCACAGCCTTGACACCAGCGCTGCTTGCTAGAAGTAAACAAAATAAGCTACATTATTTAAACTGCAACTTAAAAAAGACTTCAAGCTGTCAAAGAATCTAAGTTTAAATTCTCGTATCTAAGATCTAATGAATAATTTCGTTGACTCTTTCTTACTTATGAAAACCTAGTACACATGAATTCCATTAAATTACTTAAATTTATTTTTGTTTACTAAAATGTTTTATAAAATTTCAGACGTATGTATTAAAGCATGCCTTTACAAACAAAATATCTTCTTTATAAATCTGAGAGCCCAGTAGTAAAGTCCCGTCTTATTCTAATATCTCATAAATACATATTTTTAATCAAATGAAGTTTTCTGCCAAAACAGTTTCCTCTAGACATGCAAGCAAAGTACACCTCTATGACATGAAGCATAAAGTTGGTTTTTTACTTTGTACCGAAGATTGTGCCTACCCAGGACGCTACGTTACCGAAGGCGCTTTGGTTGAAACGGGATTTAAGACGCTTTGAATGCGACTTTCTATAAGGCTTTCTGCACGCTACGATAATTTAGAGCAACCTGAATGCTCTGATTAATATGATGACACTGGTTGATTCGCTGAAAGTGAGGACTCTGGTTGTTTTCAAGTATTTGGCTACAGTGGATGATACGAACTATATGATGCTGACTGTACCTATTGCTAAAATTTACTACAATAGATTTTTCTTGTGAGTTTTGGATAGGCACACGAGATATGTAGTTTATGTTGGTTTTAGCAATAGGATAGTTCACCAGCTCCCCGACCGACTCCAAGACATCAAACAGGTTCTCCGTCTTCTTAAATGGGATTCCTTTTATTTCAATATTGTTCAGCCGCATCCATTGGTCCTTAGCATTTTTTATGTATGAGGGGGTAGCTTGGCAAAGCAGAAAAAAAATCGAAGATTTTGAAAATTCAATCAGTCTTGTTTTCATTGTATTTAAACGTTTTGATTACATGAATTCTTTAATAATATTATGTTTTCAGATTGATAATTAAGCGTTTATAAGAGAAAATCTAGTTTGTATGTTTTTAATATTAGTGGATAGTTATTAAAATAAAAATTTCTAATTTAACTAATGTTTAGTTTTATTTCCAAGAAAAGGTATGGAAATTTTGTGAAAAAAACTCTTATGAATGCATAAGTTTAAGAAGTAAATACCTAACAAGTGTTATGTAATTTTTTTACGAAGCGTAATTATCCATACCTCATTCACAATTTTCCAAAACTGTTTCTAATTCATACTTCAGAATAGAAGAAGGCCCAAAGAGGAAAGTATAGTTACGCTAGTAAATCTAATTATGTTTGTCTAATTCCATACTACAGTAATTTATACGTGTATAAAAAGACTATGAAAACATGTTTATAAAAATGCATTCTTTTAAACCCCTTTGTTTAAATACAGAACCCATGATATTAAAAAAACTATAGACAAAAAAGTGTCACCACAATTTTATGACAGATCATAGTCAGATTTATATTTCCTCCCCAAAGCTTTGTGTATGCATGTAATTTTCTAGAGATTTACCAATTTTAGAAACACTATAAGTTTTTATACAAGTTTATAAGTCAATAAACCGAAGCCATGAGTACTACAAAGAGGCCTGCTTCAAAAACGATGTCAAAAACCTCTGGTGTTTCTGCAACTGCTACTTCTGAGACCTCCGCTGCTTCTAAGGCTCTTGAGGATACGTCAGCGGTAATCCCTGCAGCTAGTGCCGCCAGTACAGGCACTCGCAGGCGAAGTAAAGTTCATATGCAGCCTGCATCATCAGCCAAACTGAAGACGTTGAAGAGCTCGTCAAGAACGGGAAGCGCTGGGAGGTCGTATAGTAGAATCAGGGCTAGACGACACTCTTATGGGTTCTCCGCTATTTCCGGAGTCAAACTAGCAGGCGCGGCCGCGTCTTCGGTAATATTTTCAATTTAAATTTAACAGATATAGAGTTCAATTTTGATAATCTGGGGTCAGCTGTACTACTGTTGAGTTATGTGGCTGGCACAGGACAAACTTATGAAATGTTCGGTTTTATTGGACGGGGATGAAAATACTAAACGATGTTGAGTATAAACGATTAATTCATAACAATAACCTGAGCATTTTATCGTATTTATATCTAAGATATAATCAAAGTTGCATGACTTCCCTATTTAGAAACAGCATTGCATATTTAAGACCGCATCCAGCTAACATTTAAATGTGTACGTTCACAAATTTTATAAATAGTAATGTATCTAAAATATTTTAGGGTAACATCGAATACCGACGACCACCCTTACTGTTTCTCCCTACGTACCAGTTGGAGTCTAATTTTCCATTCAACCCTATTCATGCCTTAGATGCTGTGAAACAGGTCATCAATACGTATTTCACCGAACACAGATACAACGAAACAGTAAGTGGCGAAAGTTTATTGTTATACAAATCAGTAATAAGTAGTACCTACCAAAATACAGTAAACGATAAAGGTGTCTTTCTTGGTAAAATTTCAGGTAGGTAGTCAAATAGTTGGTAATAATGACGTACTTTAACACTTTCAAAGACCATCTTAATCATTACATAGTATGAAGAAAAGCCGCTAACCATATTTGTAAGTTTGTCCACCAACTTCCCCCAAACTACTTAAAGGATTTTAATGCGGATTTAATGTTTTTTAAATTAAAACTAAAGCACATTATGATTTTTTTTTCTTAATTTAACTAAAATACAATGTTACACACAATTTTTTCTTGGAATACAGTTTAACTTTATATTTTTTAGAATAACACATACTTCATTTAATATAACGAATTCATTTATTTCCCAGCAATCGCCAATCCTAGCAATGGGTATCGCTCAGCAAGCGATGCGACTCGTCAAAGCGTTGGGTTACAATCGCTATAGAATATTTTCCGTCGTCACGATTGGTCAAAAGCGAGCGCAGTCCTACAACAACGCTGTATCGTTTCTATGGGACGCCGAAAGAGACAGTTATGTCGATGCTCATGAAGAAGTTCATACAGCCTTTATACAAGTCACTGTGTTTGCGGTTTACTTAGATTAATGTCTTTTTTGATAAAGATTTCCATTCTGAATGTCTCGACCAGAATGGCAAGTGATAGAAAATTTGAATGTTTCAAGATGGTCATCTACCGGGAGTACCTACTACCTTAGAACTGGAAGCTTTAGTTTTAAATTCCTTAAAAATGTATTAGAATAAAATTTGACCTTACATTAATTTACGTAGAACATACATAAACTTTATTGTTAGCTATTTAGTATATTATTTTTAAAGATTTATCTTTCATTTAATTTATGATAGATTTTCGTTCTTTGTAATAAGATTTGTTTAGCTACCTTTTGTATGTTAATTAATTTGTATCGTGTAGTGTATTTTTCTTATGAATCTTAGTTTCTTAGAACTGAGATAAAGTTGACATTTGTTTCGTTATTATATACCTAATTTTATATTATCTCGTGTCTTTTATTCCAATTATTTTTGTGGATATAAAAGTTTTATATATTTTTCTTCTGAAATTCAAGTCCTTATGCGAAGCCACGGTTCCAATTGGGAAAATTCTGACGAAGTAAAATTTTATAGTTTGTATCAGCGCAAACCTAAATTAAAAGCAAATATGCAGAATGTAAAGGGAACATTTTTATTTACCTCATAGACGTGGTACCTGTATACAAGGATAACCTTGCTTGAAATAAATAAGAGGTCTTATTTAAGGGTTCGAATCTGGTTGAATCTAGATAAATTTTAGACTATTGTAAGCGTGTTTTTTTTAGTATCAAACCATTACGGCCAGTACCTACATGTATACTTATAACACGCTGTACTAAGGGTTTCATCGAGTAATATTAACATGGATGTTTGGTAGAGGCTTCTATGGCATACTGGCTTTGATACGGAATACTAAAAAGTGCTTTTTATTAGACATATTCCATAGTACAAAATTTCAATAGAAACAAGCATCGGTATAGACTCTATATATTGACTAGAAACAATCAATATAGCGTTTCAAATATAGCGTTTCAAACAATAGTAAAGCACAGAATAGGCATTTCAATGCAAAAATATCGAATATCATTTCATTTGAATCCAGATATTTGCATAGAGATCGAATACTAACAGAAATAATGCCGACTAGACTACGGACTCAACATGTTTTGTTTATCAAAGCTTTGTCTGAATTCTAATTTGTGTTTTAATTATCCGCAGACATAAACAATGTTTTGTTTTTTTTCAAATTGCTGTATATTACAATAATAACTATCACTGCATAATATAAATCAAAGTCGCTTTCTGTGTCCCTATGTCCCTATGTATGCTTAAATCTTTTAAACTACGCAACGGATTTTGATGCGGTTTTTTTAATACATAGAGGGATTCAAGTGGAAGGTTTGTATGTATAATAACAAAGTATAGGGAAAGGGATTTTACTCCGAACTTAACGCGTGCGAAGCCGCGGGCAAAAGCTAGTGTATTACAATAAGTTCGTAAGGTTGGATGTTCGGGATAATCTGAAATACTTGACTTGCGTGTTTAGATAATTACTAAACCGAGTTTTTAAACTCTTTCAAAAGTAGAAAGTTTCGTTAATGTGGTTTATCATTATAGGTACTTTAATAAGGTTACTTACTTTATTTCCAAGTGGATAAAGCTGCAGGCAGACGACTATCAATAAAATAAAACAAATAAGAAGAAGGTTATTGAAAAATCAAGGATATTACAAAATCAAACGCTTGCCTGTTTTGGACAGGAAAAATGTTTCGTGGAAAGTAAAAATTTTTAACAGGAAATTATGGATTGGTTTTTGGTCACAACATAAAATGAAGAAACCTTAAAAACTTTCTAAGTAAGTTCGTCTAGAATTTTTTAGTTAGAATTTTGTTTTTATTCTTTCTAACTTCAGAAATTCTTTTTTATTGAAATCAAAACCACTTTCTTACCTATCTTCTTACTTCTTGAGGAAATCTATAAAAAATCTGTCATAAGTTTTTTGAACGAAACAATTGGCTTGAAATGAAATTCATTCAATATCGAATTATTTGATAATTTTAATAAGCAAGTTTTAAACGAGGAAAAAGTTATATTTTCTACTAATAATTACTTCCAGCTAGTTCTACTCCACTTTTGTTTTTCTTACAAAAAAAGTATGAAATTTTATGGTCCGATTTCACTAGCTTCCACAAAAAAATCATAATAGTGGATACCCGCGATTATGAGATATTTTCCCGTCGAAATGACACTTATTCGCGTTTTAAATGTGGTGTTAAATAATCCAATAGATAAATTCATCATAGTCGGCGACTTCAATCAGCGGCACCTGAACTGGACTCAGTCATCTAACTGCAATAACTACGAGCCCTCAAATGTTCTTGGACCGCAAATACAATTCATTGATAATATTAATTTATGTAACTTAAACCAATATAATTATTTATTCAATTTTCAAAATAGACTCTTAGATTTAATATTCTGCAATGATAATTTATATGTTGCTGAATGTGATGATCCGCTTGTACCTATAGACCCATTTCATAAAGTTCCTATCTCAACTGCTGATTTTGTCGAGCTACACGGCCTCCCTGTACAATTAAGAACTAAATATTCCTATGGAAATGCTGATTTTGATAGTATCTGTTCAGAGCTTAACAAAATTAACTGGTTAAATACATTTTCATCACTAACACTTGAGAACGCAATATCATTTTTCTATGACGTTCTTTACAACCTTCGTGACCGCTATGTACCTTTTAAACAAGTTAGGGATTCTAGAAAATTTCCACCTTGGTATAAGACACCTTTAATTAAAATCATAAAGGAGAAGAATAAATTTCACAAAAAGTATATGAAGTATAAGAACATCGGTGATCACCAGAGCTTCGTTTTACTGCGCAACCGGGCCAAAGTTCTTGAAACAGAATTATATGAACAATACATGGAAACCACTGAGCGCAACATTGCGAATAATCCAAAGGCTTTCTGGTCATACATCAAATCCAATAGGAACACAACAAGTTACCCGTCTGTTATGACATACGGACATAAATCATCTAGCTCAGGCAACGAAATCTGTAATTTCTTTAGCGACTTTTTTCACTCCACGTTTCTACAAAATTCTTCGACACCTACCTCAACTAGCTCAAATTCACAACATGCTCTTGCTGATCTAACTAACATTACGGTTTTGGAAACTGAAGTTTATAAGTTGCTCAAGTCCTTAGATCTTAATAAAACTGCTGGACCTGATAACATCCCTGCGATATATGCAGCATCCTGTGCAAAAAGTCTAAAACTACCTCTTACTCTTTTATTCAAAAGGTCATTAAATACTGGTCAGATGCCTCAGATTTGGAAAAGTTCTTTCATAACTCCAATCCATAAAAAGGGTCCCAAAGAAAACGTAGAAAATTATAGACCCATTTCTAAACTTTGCATATTTTCAAAAATACTAGAAAAAATAATTTTTGAGCAAGTGTATGAAGCACTAAAACACAATTTTATTGAAGAACAACATGGTTTTTTAAAAGGTAGATCTACTGAGTCTAACCTCATCTTATGTTCCGATTACCTATCTCGACATATGTCTGAGCCGGCGCAGGTGGATGTGGTGTATACCGATTTTACGAAATGTTTCGACAGAATTGATCACGGTATTCTAATTCAAAAACTATGTTTGGCAGGAATCCGTGGAAATCTTCTGCGCTGGTTTACGTCTTATGTCGAAAACAGATGTCAAACCGTAGTACTCAATGGTTACACCTCACTGGAAATGCCAATACCTTCAGGAATCCCACAAGGATCCTTGCTTGGACCACTGCTTTTTACTTTATTTATGAATGACGTTCATCAGTGTTTTAGATTTTCGAAAATTATTTTATATGCCGATGACGTAAAGATCCTATGTCCCATTTATAATCATAATGATGCCGCGACACTTCAGCAAGATCTCATAAGATTTCAAGAATATTGTTGCATTAATATGTTAAAACTTAATATCTCAAAATGTTTTGTCTGTTCATTCACTCGGAAACCAAAGCCTTATGAGTACAACTATACTTTACTAAGTACGCCTATTTCCAGAGTGTCTACGATGAAGGATTTGGGTGTTATCTTTGACTCGAAACTTTTATTTAACAATCACGTTGATGATATTATCAAAAGAGCATCTAAAGCCCTAGGTTTCTTACTTAGAGTTTCCTCGAATTTTAAAAATGTCAAAACACTTAAAATTCTTTACTGTACTTATGTCCGCAGCCTGTTAGAATATGCATCTCCAGTTTGGAATCCGATGTATGATGTATACGTATCACGTATTGAAAGCATACAGCGACGATTCTTACGATATGTTCAATATAAGTCAAATAAATATGACCACAACTATTTGTTAAGATGTAAGCGTCATCATTTGCTGCCACTGCACATGAGAAGAGAACTGCTGGACCTATCAACTCTATTAAAAATCGCACAAAACAAGATTGATGTACCCGAGCTACTGAGTAAAATTATTATTCGCACACACGCCAAGCCTGACAGAGGCCGTAAATTGCTGAATGTACCAGTCGTAAACTCAAACTACAGGCTTAACTCTTACCTTCCTCGTGTATTCAACTCATTTAATGTATATAATGATAAGTTAGATTTAGACCTATTTTGTACAAGTGTCCAATCCTTAAAAAGAATGTTTTTCACAAACTTTTTCGATTGAAGGTTAATTTTTGTTATTTTTGTTATTGTTAAGTTTCCCTATTTTTCTCTTTAATTTGTTATATAGTATTTTTTTCTTTTTCAAAAATTTGCACCTAACTATTCCTTCTCTATCTGTGAAAACTTTTGATGGCCTTCAGTTTCTGCAACCCCTAACGCATTTTTCTTAACCTAGCTGTAAGTTTTCCTAAAAGTGTAAAATAAAATAAATAAATAAATAAAATAAAAAGTAGCCTATTTTCATCCCAAACTTTTAAATTAGGTCTATTCCAAAGTTCATTAAAATCGGTCCAGCCTTTACGACGTGATTGCGGAACTTACAGACAAACAGACTGACATACATTTTCACATTTGTATATTAGTAAGGATAAGGATTATATTTTTTAAGTAAAGAAGTATATCAGAATAGCTGCCGCCATTACAAAATAGCAGTTATTTGGATAATATCACAGCGATAGTGGGCATCATATTCATTAGCAATCACAGTCATGAGTTAAATCTGATAAAGCTTTTTTTAGAGTGGTAGAGTCTAGCTGCAGGCTCTGTCTGCAGCGATTACTGGGCTGACTCGACCGGTGAAATACCACCGTCTCGCACAGAAAACCGACGTGAAGTAGGGACGATGTTCCTGCGTTTCGTTCGGTGAGTGCGGTATCCGGTGCCCAATTTCTTAAATGCCAGCAACGCACCCTCAATGCATATGTAATTGTGGGTGTATATAGGCGGCGGTGATCACTCACCATCACGTGACCTGCTTGCTCGTTTGCTAGCTTCTCTCAAAAAAAAAAGCTTATAGCTGGCTTAAAATAGCTTTTATGGTCTCTATCGGTAGAAAGTAAAAACATTAAGTTTATATTAATATAAAAGAAAAGCTGGTTCACATTAAACAATAAAATGCAATGAAAATGTATTATTATTGCCCTCAAAGACGAGAATGCGTTTGCTGTTTACAATTTAATGTATTTTATTTATTGTTTCGCTAAGCTTTGTAATAGAATAACGAGAAAGAAAAATAACAAAGCTATTTCTCATTGAAGTCCTGTTTATTTTTATATTCTTTTTACTGGACGTTAGAATTGTATAACTATTTTTCTTCAGAGCTATAATAAGAGTAAAGGTATTTTAGTATAAAGTGAAAAGATAGTGAATAGAACATAGTGTGATAAAATACATTCTCATAATAAATAGGAATAGATAGGTAATCTATGCTAGGAAAGGTTTTTTTTAACTTTGGGGCCCATTAAGGCTACAAAATAAGGTGCATAATCGGAAATTATTAATGAAACTGAACTTGACTTTTTAATTGAAAAAAAAAAACTTTGGGTTCAGTTATTAGTTTGTCTTCACTTGCAACTGCCAAAAACAACAATTTTACTAACACATTCTTTGCACCATTATTTATTATCCAGAAAGATAACCAAATCAAACTAAAAATATTTAATAACATTTATAATTAACTTAATCCAGCACCAAGCCAGCTATCGACACAGCCTTCCCAGTTGCGTACAACTATCCAACGCTCTTTGTGCCCAGTGACGTCAGACCCACGCTCTGACGTCATAACTTGTTCATGTAGGTCAATAGAACGCCAGCTTCACCCGGGCAGCACCCGACCTGCAGAAATAGGTCACAGCCTGATATATACCTGGTCTTTGTGCAACCTTTCTCTTTTGGGCGGGTTATATTTGACGCGGGAGGAAATAGTTCGCTCTGAGTGGCTAGGTTATAATTATAATGTGTGATTGAAATAAAAAAAAAACAATTAATTATAAGCTAACTTGAAGTGAAGCAAAACTTTGTCGAACAATAGAAAAGTTATGGCAAATATTTAATCTGAGATTCAAAAGGTTTAAACTAACTTAGTAAGTTAAATAAACATTCTAAATCAGTGTTTTAAGTATCCTTTGAATAATGTCGTTCCCACTAACCAAGCTCACAAACTAAGTTAAGTTAAGTACTTACTTGCGTCATTAGAGTGCATATTTACTTAACTAATCACGGGTAAACTCAAGTTAAGTTAGCTACATGTGTCTTAAGTTGTTAAGGAATGCAATTTGTCTATGACACCGACGCTTGTAAGACGGTTGGTTAGCTATATATTTTGGTAAACATGATAATATTTAGTATTCAGGCTTGCTATTACGAAAATGTTTCGAGCTTCGGACGGATCTTGTAAGATTGGTTAGTGTTCTTAAATTTAAATTACCCGCCATTATTTTTCTATTCACTCCGAAAGATTTTAACCGCTCACTGGAGCTATAAAAAAAACCACTTTGACAATATTTCAAAACTGACTTTTCCCATCAAACGACCACTGTTTACTTATATTTTAAAATGAAAAACGATTTATTCAAAGAATACACTTTTATTGTAATGTGCTCCAATAATATTTTGCACGATACTGAAGTTTGTCCGAGTTCTGTATCGTTCAACTATGGAAGAAGACATGTTAGTGCCACAAATTGTTTGTTTCTATCTTTCAATCTAGTGTTTACCTAATTAGATAGGATCCAGGGAAAGAATAAGTTACTCCTTTTTCCCCTTGTTAATCTTAATGATTGTCTAAAGGTATAATGAAAACAGGATAGGTCCTTGCCTGAGCAAGTTCTATTTTCACATTTAAAGTAAGGAAGTAAGGATTTATCACTAACTTACGATGAGGGAAATCCACATGGTTTGATTATTTGTAATTCTAACCCGCATTGAGCCAGCCTAGTGGAGCGTACTTTTAAACTACTGGACTGATTTTGGTTTGTCTTAGCATATGAAATACTAGTATTAAACTTAACTTTACTTCAGATTAACCTATACTTTATTATAAAGGGCAAAGAAAGATTTAATTCTTATAAAAACTGGACTGATTTTATATACCTACACAAAGAAAAAATACATAGGTTAGGATTATTTCTGTAATATCCATTTTTTTCTACCACAGAACCCATCCTACTTAGCTTTTAGCCAACACACTTCTAAAAAGGCGTGGTGGTGGAGATCCCTAGTATCAGCTGGGTAATTGCTTTACTATAGAATAGCATTTTTAAGCCTGTTTCAGGAAGCTTAAGCGTAAAATCTGCACTGTGCTAAATATAGATGAGGTCAAAATGAGAAAAATGGGCCAGCAAACCGGCCGATAAGCCCCTTTCGAAATTGGGTATGAAATGTGTGAAGGTGTTATTTGCTTCTTCAAATATTTTAGGTATGTACTTTCGATAACAATTCATGTTTATATTTCACATAAACATTATCAATGCGGGAGTATCTTTTCTCTCCTACGATGCTGAACAGATTTTATAAAAACTTGTTAGGCATTTTAACTTAAGTTTTATGGGGTTTACAAGAAAAGTCTAGTCCTTTATGGAATTTCCGTAGCAAAAATTCATTGTAGTGTAATTCGTAGCTTTCCCACCAACATAAAGTTAAAAGATCAATAAATTTGTATTTTTTGTTATTAACATAAATGTTGTACAAGTAAAACGCCCGCAGCTTCACATGCGTTGACAACTACAGGTGGCGCCTTATATTTCTATTTTGGGTTATAAACTATGTTATCCCAATCCAAATAGCTGTTTTTTGTCAAAAAATTGTCTTTAACTTGAAAATTAAGAATTGTCATTCGCATAGGGACCGAAAATCATCGACATCGAAAGGTTTTCAGAGATCAACATGATGAGCTGCGCATAAACCTGTCATGTATCAAGACTTACAGATTCTCAGTCGCTACAGCTGCCGCTTTTCAGTTGGTGTTCTGTGGGGAAGACCATCCATCAGAATGGCTTTTGGCTAATTGTTTAGTTGGCTAATTGTTTAAATGGTAATATTACAGAATACTTTTGAAATATTTGGAGTTCCGCAGTAAAAAATAACAACTCATTTATTATTCAGTTGATCCATGTATCATCTGAACATATAAAATGTCACTTTTTGAAAATAAATATTATTAATTGAAATAAAATTAATATTAGAGGTATAAGAGTTTTATTTTGCAGTTAATATAGGTTAGGTTCCTTAGTTTTTTAGTTTAGTGTGAAGTTCGGAGATAACGCTTACATCGTACCGCTGTAATCTTTAAACGTGTCTCTGAAAAAGTAGTAGTAAAAGATTTTAAACTTAAATAAATTGATATTTACTTTAAAAAGAACTTTTTAATTTCTATGAAAAAGTATAAGACTGTAGAAAGGTAATGAACATAGGTAAGTACCTACTTAAAAATCTATAAAAAATGAATAAAATAAAACGATATGGTCTCAACAACATTTAAAAATAATACGGTACATATAGGTATAATATTTATATATGATCCTGTGTACTCCATCTCAATTGTCTTCAGAATACTTGATAATTCTGCTGTTTTGCACGGCCTCGTTTAGATTATAGGTTAATCCTTTGATGATACCAAACTAAAACAAATTAAAAATATATAGTTTTTTGTTAGTACCTACGTGTAATGCTAGATAGTCGTAAATCTGGACAATTAAACACAGATATAAATTCGCTAAGGTTAGCTTTGGAATAGTTTTCATAAGCAAATTATTTCACATTAACAAACTCATGATAATAAAACAATACGATACCTTTACCTTGTTGATGCCATCTTCAATTGCACTTTATAGCAGCTGCCTCCTTTAGCTCACTAAATTAAGACCATTCTTCTTCCCTATTGCCGGTATTTGAGTTATATCAGGAATAGGATACTTCTCATTCTTTAGATAGAAGATGGTTAAGGAATAACAACATGTAAAGTTTTTGTTTTACATATTTAGCACTGAAATCCTAGTCCTTTTTGTTGTGTAATTGATTTTGTAATATATTAGCAGGTAAGAAAAGTTGGTGAAATAAGAAATGAGAAATATGAAAAAAATTCAAAACTATTTGTTTTGATTATGGTTTGACATTTAAAGTCATGTCAAATGAATAGTTGTTTTTTTTTAAGTAATGGTGATGTGTGTATTGACAGTATTATTTTTACTGAATATTTCACATCATAATGATTATAGCGATAATTATCGCGATCAAGCGGGCACACTACGTTTTGTAAGTGTGCATCGGTAGCGCAAAGGGATGTGATCCCTTTACTATGCTTTTATATGCTACGATAAGGAATGGAAAGTAATGGAAGATGTATTGCGTTTTTAGAGAAATCTAGTGGAGCAATAATTATAATTGTCACGTTCATGGGCATTACCATTTTCAACAGTGTGACCCCAGCTCAAGGCATTAAAACTGTTTTAGAATATGGTAGGATGGCAATTAACAAAAATACACTATGGATTAGTGTCATTTTTTGAAGATGTATAGAGCTTATAGAGGTGTTGAATGTAAGTCTATGGGTTTCCGTCCGAATAACGGCTTTAAAAGTGATTTTTGCACTGTGATGATGACGTCATTGCTTGACGGAGAACCCGTTCTTTCTCTAAACCTCTCCGTTTCCCGAAATTTCGAGTTTCGTAATAGCTCTGCAGATGTTAGAAACATGTGCTTAATTAATTTAGATAAATGTTACTTAATTAGGAACATTTCTATAATCATAATGAACGTTCATAATTCAGAAGCCTAGTAATAATGATTTGTGCTTGTTATTATTTCTCATAAACGGACAAAATGTTGATTAAGAAGGAACATGTGTACTTTATTACTTACTTACTTATATGTTGTTAGTTTTGTTGATCGTAAAATATACTACAAGCAACAAAATCAAAAGCCTTGCCCAACAAAACAGACTAATCGCAAAACAGCATGAATAAATACTATAACAAAAACTAGCAATTTGCCCGAAACTGTTTCGAGTCAGTATTTCATTTCCTGTATCCATAATAATAAAACATTTTGTATTCCAAATGTATGCCTTCCTTTGTAGATAAATCTCTATTGCCGGGCCGTTGGGATCCGTCTTAGAAACTATGTCTATTTTGATCCATTTGTTGGATGCATCAAGGGGCAGATAATAAACTAGGATTGTAAAGATTTCTTCTATGGACAAGCCGTTATCTTTAAATACCGAAATGAGAGTTTTTTTCAAATTTTTGAAGAAATGTTAATAACAACAAATAGTATTATAGAAGTGCAATTATGTCGTATTAATGGGCATTGTAGTTCCTTAATGGATATGAATTTCTTTTTGAATAAATAAAAAAAAAAATTTAATAAAATAAAAAAATTGAATTTAGTTTATATCTCGCAATAAGTAAAAGGCATCTTGAATCCCGTCCAAAATATTCTTCTCAGTGCGTGTCCGTAAACATTGATCCGCAGCTATAGGTGATCCAACAGAACAATGGTCCATTTAGATCCCGCGATGGATCCCCGTGGACCTCGTCTGCCAGATGACCCAATAACTAATACGGGCGCGCCAGTCCCATCCCTGATATCGGCTATTTGTGACAACAAAGGAATATTCTCCTCCCCGTTAATCCTTGACCCAAAACTCATGTATTGTAGCAGCTAAATTGAGAATAGATGTAATTTCAGATGACAGTAATGGGTTGGAAAGCAAAGGTTAAGAAACGCTGGCGTTTTGATGTTTTTTTTTGATTTTTAAGTGAATTCTGAAGAGAATTTACGTTCAATCTGAATTCACTGAGGCTTTGTGAGTTTCGAGAAAAAGTAAAAACTGTAGGTGTACGCAACTTTATTGTATTTTAAAAGCTCTGAACTTAACTGAGGAGGGATCTTGAGGTGAAACCGAAATCTATTTCAAAGAAACCTAATCAGCCAAAGTTTATCTCAGTATTTGATCGATTCAGTCAAATTCGATCTGGAACTTCTCCGAACTACGAGTATGTCGGTTATAAGCCGCGCGGAAATTTCGGATTACAGGCTCGAAAAGTTAGCTCTATTGGAAAAGTTCGCCAGGGCTGCCACAGTAAAATAGTGCAATTTACCGCGCAGACCCACGACATGTTGCACGAGCGCTAAACGTGTAAGCTAGTTGACAGTTTTAATCAAAAATGGAAACAAATCTAACTTCTCAGACTGAGATGGTCTCAAAGTTTTTGGGATTTGGTTTTACTAAGAGCACCGTTCATGTAAAACTGAAAGATTATAGATAGATATTCATTAATGTTGTGCGAAATGTAACATCTGTTTAAGAGCTATATAATACAGACACGCACACAAACAGACAAACACGCTTCCTGCAAACAGACTTTTAAAACCCAGTTTGTAGCATTTCAACTTAAAAATCCATAAATAAAACCACAAAATTTCCAAACTTACTGGCACAATTCTGCAAAAGGCCTTGGAAACCTTTTACCCGTACTTTTGGCGGGAACACAATAAATTGCCCGTCCGCCATTATTCTACATACCGTTCCCCGTGACAATGCTTTTGTGACAACCCTGACAAAAGAGGTTTTATTTAGTGGCTCGTCTTCATGAATCGCAATGGGGGTGCCTTTAAAATAATCTTCTTATATTTTTTAACCCCCGTTGGTTATAAAGTAAGGGCGTTTTTTGTAAAAACTAAATATTATTCTTTTTGTTTAGCATTTAGTCAATTAAGTGATATGATGATGATATATAACAGTCATAAAATTAGAAATTTTAATTATCAAACAGTTAAACAATATTGCAGTATTCTGTAGTTACCTAAACTGCTAAAAACCTATATTATCACCCAAAATACATAGTTAAAAACATTTCACAAGACTTCAGCTTATCATCCAAATCTATTATTAAAACAAGGAAGTAATTTATTAGAAACGCCTCATTTTCCTCGTACATTATAAAAATAGCTCTAATTTGTTTACTATTCGTTAAAAGCATGAAAATCCTTGTTCAGGCTAACACATTAAGTTAATTAACGATCGAACTGCAACCTTGACCTATTGACACTTCGGAATCAACCCTCCAACAGTTTTATAGGATTATTATCAATATACAGAACAACAATTTAATAGGATTATAATTTTATATACATACAAAAATTTAGTTTTTTAGTTAGTTTAGTTAACTTAAAGATTTACTTTGAACAAAGGAACTTTTTTGTTTGCATATTTTTAGGTTAATTGCAAAACTTAGAATCGAGACACCCTGTATATCAGTATTCATTTTCGTCCTCTCGTATCACCAGCCCGTATAAATCTAGGAACATAATCAAATTATGTAAATTATTAATACATATCTACAAACTACTATGTAGTGTAACACGCCTACAATGTTAGGTTTAACCTTTAGATTGTATAGTGGCCGCCCGCGACTCCGTTCGCATGGAAGTCGATTTCCCGTGGGAATGAGAAATTTTCCCGCGGTAAAAAGTACCCTATTTTTTATTCTGATGTATAACCTATATTACTGTAAAGTTTCATCAAATGCGTCCAGTAGTTTTTACGTGAAAGAGTAACAAACATCCATACATGCTCACAAACTTTCACGTTTATAATTTTAGTAGGATTAACATAAAGCAGTTTATAATTTCCTTCCACAAGGTTCGTATATTTAGCCGATAAGCAGCTTAATGTCTTACGTAATAAAGGTTAATTTTTTATGCTTAGTGAGCCGAAAGTTAACGGGATTAAATGAATATTTTGTTGGGATTCATTAACAATTAATAGAGGTCACAGGATTACACTACTGTTAGCGCATAGATTGTACTTATGCCAATTTGAAGTGAAATACGTAAAATTTTAATAGGAAAGACACTTTATTTCGAATTTTGAGTTTGAATAAATATCGTCTTATGTATGTATTACCTACTACGAAATGCTACGAACTACGAAGCGTTACGCCGTAGCTTATTTCTACAAACTTGCAAAACGAGCCGTTTTGTTCTGCCCTAATTTCACCCAGCTAAAGGCTTGTAAAAAGTAGTGCAGTTCCGATATCGGTAATAAACCTTCTGTGACAGATGTTATTTACACCCCCTAGCACAGGGACGTGGCGATCGTAAAGCAATATAGGGAGGAATTTACTACAGTTGGAGTTTCTACGTGTTAAATGGATTGCTAGATTATTAAAGTGGTATATTTTTGTTGTGGTTACCGAAAGCTGCTGTTTTTAAGGGTAGAGATTCTTTAGAGCCCATCTGTTTTGAGCGATTTGTGGTCGTTCTCAGAATTCTTACTATAGCTTTAACCTTGGTAACTGGAAACCGCTTGTTTTGTTCTTCGAATATCTACCATAGTTTATTTATACGCAAGTACATGGATATTTTCATTTATGGTTGGTTACCAAAGTTATTGAGTTTTGGCCTCTAGTACAAAATGAATAGATGCAAATGTATAAATTGGAGTCCATTTACATATGATTCTAAAATAGTCGTAAGATAGAGATATATACATAATAAACCTGTATTAATATTAATTCCATTTCAATTCCAAATAAGTAAATTAATAGGTAGTATAAAATTTACGTAAAATCAATTTAAATGCTGAATTATGATCCTTTACGGCAGTATTTAACAAGAAAAGCTGAACATAACGAGAGCTCACCTTGAATTTTACTTTTCAGTAATAAAAAGATACAAACTCTTAAAAGTATAATAAAAGAAACATTATCATAATAATAAAAACTCGTGGAAAATATTAAAATATAATTGCTTCCGAGCGAGTTTGTTTTGAGTTAAATTGCATTTTTCTGTGTTAATTCGGACTATAAAGTTGAATTATATTTAAGATAATAATACGATGTTATACGTTTTAGCTTTTTGATTTGAAAACAAGTAATACATTCGTAATTCTATGTATGTGTTTTAGTTACTATATGAGTAACTAGAGGCCGCGCGCGACTCCGTTCGCGTAGAAGTCGGTTTCCCGTGGGAATGCGAAGTTTTCCCGCGGTAAAAAGTTCCCTTAATTCTTTCATACATATATTTTTGGTATCTAGAACCGTTTTTGGCAGCGCACGCAACGGAAACGCTCTCAAGGATGAATAATTTTCCCCGTTTTTTTCACATTTTCTATTATTTCTTCGCTCTTTATAGTTGCAACGTGATGTTATATAGCATAAAGCCTGCCTCGATAAATGGTCTATTCAACACAAAAAGAATTTTTAAAATCAAACCAGTAGTTCCTGAGATTAGAGCGTTCAAACAAACAAACAAACAAACTCTTCAGCTTTATAATATTAAGTATAGATTATGTAAGTTTTATTTCTTTGTACGTAGCGTTGTCTTCACACTAAACGTTTTCCGAAATTTATTTCTTTTAGAACTCACGTAAATTTAGGTATCCTAAAGCAAAAGACACTCGTATGTTACTTTGGGTTTTTGTTAAGTACCTGAAAACTACTAAACTAAGTTTGGAAAAAAATAACTTTGTGTAAGCCCTCTAGCCAAAAAAACCATGTTACTAAAATATTTTAAATCTTTAAAATCATTATTACTCTTCGGAACTTTAATAGACAAGCTAAGTCGCTTGGGTTCCAAGTATTTAGTGTTAGAAAACACTTTGTGCCCATGACAAATTGTCTGAAAAAAAACAAGATGGCAGGAAATATACTATACCCAAGAGGAACCACTAAAAGGTCACAAGCGATCCTAAAAACTCTATAGCTGGTAAATTAAGCTCCTAACGTGTATCAAAAGAATACAATAAAAATAATAATGACGTGATATAATTAATTACAAACAGTAAAAATATTTTTAACCAACTTACTAATGAAGACTTGCAGCGGCTTTTTCGATACCTATTCGTCGCTTAACTTAGTACTGAGACATTTTAAACTGAAAACAGTAGAGTAAATATGAATATTAATTATTTATAGTTTAATTATAAGTTAACATAGCCCATTTATACAATGTTATGGGAACCTGACACTAGTTTGACTTAAATTCAGTGACGTCATTCATACCTTATTCCCAACCATACAAGAAATATGGAGCTTATATTAATAGCGATAGAGTTCAAAATTGTTTAACAACTCGAGTAATTTGAAACTAGGGTCTGCGAATCTAGGTTTTCCCAGGGTCTGACAAAAGAGATGAATGTATGCAATACAGCAAAGGAGTGAGCAGGACAGATAACTGTTAGTTCTCAATTGCCTATGGAGATGAAATCGCTCTGATGTTAAATTAGGTACACTTTGCTTTGTCGAAAGCTTTGTAAATTGTATGAACGAATAAAGTCATTTTAACTGTTTGAAAAAAAAATCGAAAAAGTACGTACTATAGTTCTAGCCATTAAATTTAAAATGAGTTGCCATTGACGATGTTTGCATTTATAAAAAAAATAAAAAATTGAAGGTTATAATATAAAAAAGTTTAAATAACACACTTTCCTGTTCGTCTTAGGTAAGAGTTCTTAACAGTTATTTCTATTTTAATAGGTTGTCACCTATAAGTGAGTCGTCACCACTTTATTTTCATTGCCTCCTCCTACTGAATTTTTTATTTATAAATAGACATTAACATCACTAGAAACTTTCCCTGGTAAACAACAAGTTACGTAGGCGTCGATCATTTAGCGGAAACGACGTCAGCTATGTTTTTATAAAGGTCATAGTGGCAGCAGTAGTGGGATGGTTTGATATTTAAATAAAGCTTTAAAAATGTACCTTCTTGCTATTATATTTTGAATCATTACTGCTGTTGCACGCAAAGTTATCGTTTTTTTTTTGTAAAAATATAAACGGAATATTCAACTGTTAAATAATCTTGTAATTTAAGCACTATACATACCTTATAGAAATAACCTTAGAGAAAATTAGCTTAATTAGCTTACTTTCAGGCATAAGCAAATTTTCAAAACTACAAATTTGCGAATCAATGTAATAAAACTTTTTTTTAACTTTATTGTGGCTCGATACTCATATAACTGAAGCTTCCACCCGTCGAATACCAAAATATAAAGAGTCGATCTACGTACACTTTGAAGCCTGAATAATTTGGTTACCACGTAACGAGTTTTCCCGGAAATTCGATTACAAATCAGAATATGCAGCTGCAGCCCCCAGGAGTTCTATTTATAGAAGCTCTTTTACCTTTGCACTTTACCTCCGCGCTCCTGGCTGTATCGATTCTTTGTTGAATAGTTGCAGGGTAAAATGAAACTCAATTTTGTGAAGTTACAAATTGTGTTTAACACGCACTTTCAGCCTTTGTGAAGCCAATATGAGCAAAAACGGTAAAAAGATATAAGTCCGTTAGAAAGAAAATTAATAGTTTAATAGAAATGTTTGTGGAAATATCTACAGTTAAATGGTTAGATTGTTTCCTAGCACTGAACCAATGTGGTAGATTGTGGCTCATCCTCTCTTTGTAATCTAAAGGAAGGTCTATGTTAAACTCCTGAATAACTATATTGAGTGGGTACGTCTGCTAATAGCGCTTAGTAACAAATCTTAAAACTTAGGAAAGAAAAAACTGATTCATTTTTGTTTTACCAGTGTTTAATTTAAATAATTGAGTAAGATATTGACTTACCAAGTTTGTGATTTTAGTTTGAAACGAGTTTGTACGAACAACATTTAAATTAAATTACTCCAATGTTAGAACCGAGCAAATGTTATTATTCAAATATCCTCTATTTTATTTTCAGAACGAATACCTGCTTTCGGTATCTATTATAGAAATAAACAAGCTCAGTATTACTATAATAACACACAATCCATTAGCCTTGCCTACGTTTTCTTTACCAGAGCCTCCTCAATTCTCACTTCTCTGTGATATATAGATCATTTCCCCTCCCCCCCTCACTTCCTATCCCCCCTACAATGTTATTCCTCGGATCAATGGGTCGGGGCTTTGTGAAGAATTCAGCTGAAAAACGCCCCGAAAGCCTACGTCAAGCATTAGGCAGATAGACGTAGATTTGCACAAACGGGGTATAGGAATTCATAGAATAAGAATAAGCAGGTCGTCGGCTTTCTTATTTAAATTGGGATTTGATGGGTAATATTTACGTACAAGTCTGTAAATTGTATTTTTTTTACTTATAAGTTTCTTTAAAAACTTCCTTAATTTTTTTAAATTAAAAATAGTAATGTAAAAAAACAAGCACACCCCTAATGCCCTATCTTAGAATAGGCATCGTTAACTTGCGTGCGTTAAATATAGCCAGGCTGCTGTTCAGGCCAGAATTACTATAATAGTCTATAACCGCCACTAAGACCTCCTATTATTAGAGCTTCCCTTGATTAACATCACTCTCTCAGCAAGAGTAAACGAGACAGCAATATATTTCTACATACATCTATCTCTGTTCATCGTTGTTGAAAACTGTCGATGTTAAACGTAAAAGTCCCAGCTACCTGTCAACGTGCCGAAGCCTGCGTACAGCCCTAACATTAATTTGTAAGTGTGTGTGCAATTTCATCGTGATTGCAACAGTGTGCGTGGCCTACATTCACAGTAGGGCTGTCAAAAACGACAGATATTTCCCTTTTAAACGTCGGTATGTATGAAGCCAGAATTTAGGGTATTCTTATTGCTTCCAAGCGAAATTTTGAGAAGTTAAAATGTAATTTTATCAGAGCTAGGGTTTCATCCCATGGATGATTACTGGCTGGATATTAGGGTTGCGTTTTGATTAATCTCGTTATCGTTTTATCTTTACGGCGGGTGTAAACATTCTAGATTTATTATGACAAGCTTCTGATTATTTTTTGGGAATAAATTCTGTTTGCGAGACAAGAGAGAGCGTCTCGAAAATGTAATCAAATATAAACGGGCGCCTTATAAATTAGATTATAGTCTTTCATATTTTTGTCAACAATCAATTAGATACATGCTCTAGTACATCAAATAATTGATTTTCTGCTACCATTAATCAGTAATAATTTCGCCTACACAAAAAACCCCACTCGATTATCTACCAACAAAATAATCGTCAATTTCTCCATCCCATTCTCCAGGCACCGATGACGTCGTGACGGATCTGTCAGTTTGACAGCTGTCATGTGTCATGTGTGGCAAGTGTTTGATTGGTCCGCGACTCGGCCCTCGCGCGGCGTGTCAGTTAATGTCAGGGGTCGCGCGATCGATGTAGCCCCCGCCTACGCCGCCCGTGTCCGCGCCCAACCGGCTGCAAGTTACAGGCGAGAGCGGGTGCAATTATTTAATACAAGCGACCCGCCCACGCTTCGCAATGGTGTTATTTTGGGCGACTTGTTCCCGAAACATTAAATTTTAGGTAACTTAGAAAAACTTTTTCAGAATGTTCTTTATTAACAAATTTAAATGAATAAAATACCTAAAGGATGGTAAAAACCGCACTAAAATCCCTCAACTGGTTTAGAAGGAGTTAGCAGTTTAGCGACTTGGATTTATACTATGTAATGATAATGATGATAATGATTACAGTGATTGCTTCACGATTTTTGTGTGGATTAAATGTATTTTAAAAATTGTGTTAGGTAAATGTTGTTATTATGTTAAAATCTCAGTGAATATTTTCATTTACAATATTTTTAGAAGTACGTAATAATGTAGTAGTAAAAGACGGTTGAAATTGTAAATATTAGTCCTCATAAAGTGGTGGCTAAAATATTTATGGCCCTAGACTTGCTTAGCTAGCTTTTATAAATGTGTAGGTTTTTTCGGTCACTTTAACTTGAAAAAACAAGGTACTAATTTTAAATTAAAAGTTGAGAGTTACTGTTAAATTATCAATATAATTTCACAACGCTCATCACTCTTAACTTGTACCACACTATGGCTTACCAAAGCTCTGCTTAAATGTAGCTGAATGGGTCAAATGGGACTGAGTAGAGATTGCTTATATGTTACAAGACTCGATCAGCCGACTATAATATGCTGGGCATCTAATACTCTGAACTTAATAAGCTTTTAAACTTTAGAATATTCTAAAAGTTTGGGCTTAGTAATTGGAAATTTATTAGATATGGAGATATAGGTATGTCATTGAAGTAAAAAATAACATGTAATTAGCAAGTGTCCACGTATTTTATGACAATAATACTTTTAAAAGTTCAACTCGTAAGAGTGGTTTCTTATTATTTTTTTTATAAGTTTTTTTTCTTTAATCAAAGTAACGAAATGGGAATAAAAATTAGGAAAGACAATAAGCAAGCATTATATTATCAAAGATATGGTAAGCATTTGTTAACAGGTTACCAAACATCGTAACTCGTACCTTTACTGAAACTTCCTCAATAATGTTCCCCCTACATGCTTACCGAAACAATATTTGAATTTGAAATACAACATTGTTCATTGTGCTTATTTAAAGTGACTTTACTTCGGTAACTTAGCAGAAAATGTGGACCTATTGTGAAGTTCTGCAGCGATGACAAAACAAACACAAATAGTAATAAGTTTGTTGATTCTGTGCTATCTCGACTAAAACTGTGGTGAAGGTTGAAGCTAAATATATATTATAGTATGATTTTAATGCAAAAAAAATACAGGGTGTTTCGGTGTCGATTTCCAAGATTTCTTTAAAATTAGGAGTAGCGTAGTTAGAGCTACGTCTTAGATAAGAAAAACCTAATAACGAAAGCTGCTATTTATAATAAATGTTTTTTTTTTCCAGGGAGCAAGACTTGCGATATAAAATTCCTCTATAAAATATTGTGAGCAATTATTGTAGAGCTTTCCAAGAATTTCATGAGTAACTATGATAAATATCTTAGTATGTAAATTGTTAAAGCGACTTTGATATGACACCCAACCGATGCGTAGCGTCCTTCAGAAATAACTTTATACGAAGGCTGCTTATTACAATATTCATGATTCAAACCACCTGAAAATCGAGAAATATGTACAGGGAATCATATCTTTCACAGTTAATTTGATTTATTCAGAAAGGATCTCATTTTACTTCGAGTGAGAGTCACAATATTTTTGCCACCATCAAAATTGGGCCGACTCGCAGGGAAATCACGTTTTTTGCAAAGCGAGCTGCCTACGAGTACGTGGAAAAGGTAAGGAGCAGTAATACTTTATGAGCTTAGGTAAAGTTTTTTCATTTTGCTTTGCTGTTTCACCTGTGTTTGGCCTAATTTTTGTGTGAATGAAATATTTCGTCTCGGTATGGTAGCCTATAGGTTATTTATTTATATGTTTATGTACGTACAAAAAAAAATCGGAATTCGTAAAACAGTTTCGTGTAAACCAACATCACATTAAAAGTTATTTTTCTAGAATCTTCCAAAAAGTTTTTTTTGCACAACCTATCGAAACTCCAACTTGTGATCACAAAGAAAGCAAAGTACGGTTTCCGCTACATTTCCGTAAGTTCTTTATTTCCGCCGATCTATTTTCGGGCGGCGGGGAAGCTATTCATTAAAGTTAAACAGAAGAATCCAAGAGAGGCTGTACGGCTCTAACTAGGTTAACAGGGCCGCTTCTAATTAGAACCGGTAGTTTCACAGATTCACAGAGTTGCATGTGGATTTAATCGTAGGATTTCGCTAAATTATGAACCGGGCTAGTTATGAAGCTCTGGTCATTACAGCGCTATGATGACGATTATGTGTGGTTAGATTGTGGGTAGGTATATATTTAGTTTAGACCAACCGCACAAAAGGAACTTTCTAATTGTGATAATATTATTGACTATCCCTACTAATATTATAAATGCGAAAGTAACTTTGTCTGTCTGTCTGTTACGCTTTTACGCCTAAACCACTGAACCGATTTTGATGTTTGGTATGAAGAAAGAACTGAACTCGGGAAAGGACAAAGGGTACTTTTTACTGCGGGAAAACTTCTCATTCCCACGGGAAACCGCCTTCCACGCGAACGGAGTCGCGGGCGGCCACTAGTATGTGGAAAAAAACAAAAAAAAATTGTTTAATCAATATAACTTCTTAGATTTACGCGATTATTATTTTTGATTTTCCGACGTTTCGGCATTTTTGCAAATGCCGTGGTCACGGGTAGTCTACCACGGTTAAAATGAGTTTAATTGTTAAATCAAATTTTTGTGTAGGTAATTTCGTCACATTCAGTTTTGCTTGCAACTTCACAATGGTTTTAACCTTATTTAAGTTTTAAACCTAACTTTAGTTTTAATACTTTAGCGACGACCCGCAAACTGTAGCCTTATATGATACCAACTTGATTTTCCTACATAAAAATATCTCCAAACCGAAATATTCTTATTTGGTCTACCGGGACTCATTCTTCAACTTGATATAAACTAAAAGTTAACACGCGTCACCAAAGTGTACCCCTAAAACCTTGAATATAAAGTCGTTATTCCAACTGTCTAAGATTAAAATCTATTTCCAACTCTTGATCTGTGTATCCGGTACATAAATTTGTAACACTTTGTTAATAACATTTCTGGGGTAAACAGATAAATCTTGTACTTAAAGTGGAAATTACTTCCCACTTTCCCACTTAACACAAGTAATGGTACTTGGCGAGATTTCTCTTTAATTGTTGTTTGCGTGAGTTTTTAAATTATTACTCATTTGTGGTTTGATCGCGGGTCTTAACTAAGGCTGCAGGGATTTTAATCAGTAATAAAACTTTGGTAGTAATGATATTTAATACCTAAAACTTAAAGTACCACAAATATAACATTATCAATCGACGACCTCTGTGGCGCAGTGGTATAAACCGGACTGCTAAGTGGATGGTTCCGGGTTCGATCACCGGGTCGGGCCAATTTCGTCAAAATGGTTTTTCGAAATTGGCTCGTGTCTGGGTGTAACTAGGTTCTCCCCTAGTCCATTGTGTGGTACCTACCTATAGTACAAGCTTTGCTTAGTTTAGGGCCACACAGTTGGTGTGTCAATCTGGAGATTTATGCATTAAATCATGGATGAAGGAGTAAAAGGATAGACAATAGCCATACAAAGTAGCGTATATCAAAAAAAGTAGTATAAATCTAGATGGCGCTATACATTTCAATTTATAAGGTTAGATGGCGCTTGCAATTTGTCATTAAAATAGGTCAATTTAGTTTTGTAGAAAAAATAAATCTAAATTAACTAGATGGCGCTAATACAATAAACATTTTCATACGAAATTCCAATGATGCCATAAAAAAAAACAATCAGCTGCACAAAGTTGATAGGTGACGTTTATAAATTAGCTTTTGTCAAGTGCTTTTCAATCTTTATCGCCGCATCTACATCTATACGTATATGTCCATTATAGAGTGTAAGGTCTACAAATTACACACACATTGACAATAAATGTATAATTTGTAACAACTTTTTACTTTTGTCAACCTTAACATTTTAAATAGGGACATTAGTTTAAATGCGAGTTAACTATGAAAACATGTTGAACATTGAGTGTAAATCGAAAATAACCAAATCCTACAATGATTGAATTGTTTCATACCTACCTACTTTGTGGTTCGCCTATGTTTAGATTGATAAAGTTGATTTCTAAGTTTTATAATAAGTATGCAAGCTGATATAAGTATGCAGGACAGAATGCGTATTATCGATATGCATATAATCATTACAATAGTATAAATCCAATTTTGTCTGTTGTAAGTATGTTTGTCCGCTAAGGAGATAGCGTGGTACGTGGATAAACCACGTAATGGATTTCAATGCGGTTTTTGCCATCTTTTAGGTATTTTTTTCATGTCTATCCCTACTAAATATAATATTTTAAATGTGAAAATGTGTACCTATGTCTGTCTGTTGGTATGTTCGCTTCACGTAAAAACGGCTGAACCGATTGTCTTGATTTTGGAATAGAGATAGTTCGACACTCAGGGAAGAAAATAGGATAATTTTACTTCGGGAAATAGCCTCATTCCCACGGGAAAAGCTATTTAGCTTACCGTGAAACCGCAGGGCGGAAAGCTATACATCATATACTAGTGACTCAATACATGATGTTACTCAAACTCCTTACGAGACTCGATTTACTGTAAGTATGAAATATTTTGTTATAAATGTTAAACATTACCTAAATATATTTGTAAACAAGTGTAAAATAAGCTTCTTCATAACATAGTATAAATTATTACATAGTATAAATCCAAGTCGCTAATTCTGTCTGTTTGTATTTTTGTCCGCTATCTCCTTCTAAACCAGTTGACAGATTTTAATGCGGTTTTGGCCATTTTTTAGGTTTTTTTTTCATTTAAATTTGTAAATAAATAACATGCAGAAAAACTTTCTTAAATAAGCCAAAATTCCGGGTTTCGGGAACAAGTCGTTACACCATTGCGAAGCGTGGACGGGTCGCTAGTATTTTATATAAATAAACTTTCTTGGTTATTAATTCTTTAGTTATTTTGGTTATTAATTCATTTAGTTATTAATTCTTTCTTTACGACTTAAAAAGCAAAATGAATGAAACTCATAATCAAAATACAATATGGTTAAGATTTTAACTAGGGTAACATGATCCTAGGACGAAATAATAACTCTGAGCCCATTAGATTGTTTTAGCGATCGTATAGATGAATAGAAGAAATAAAACAACAACCACAATATTTTATAGAATAGTGCTGAACCTTATGTCTCTCAAACTAAGGTTGAGAATGGTGTCGGTTAGAGTGTAGGAGATCCGAAAAATACCTCTTCGTTTTTAAGAAAATGTTGTAACAACCACAAAAAATTATAAAAATATATTGAGCTTTAAAACTGTCGAGTTAAGGTAGATATTAAGACGTAGTAAAATAGTAGTTTATTAACGTTAGTGTGTGTGAATATAACCACTGGATGCAATAATGTTTGTCAACTATGTGGACTATATTATGGACTCTTGCAGCTTACCGTACCTAAGTACTTTTGTATAGAAATATTTTAGGGCTTAATCAAATATCAATTTTGTTATAGATAACGTTTCTATTCATAAAAAAATGTACATTCACTGTATGTTTAGCATACTACCTGTGTGTTATATGGTCACATTTAGATTATCCTGGCTAAGTTTTCTGGGAATTGTAATAGACCACCCTCAAAAAGTAAAATGTCTGGTAGGTATTGTTTTTAGCTTAGCCTTTCTCAATTTTAATAATTATACTTATTTTGATACACCTAGTAAGTATATAACCATTCATTCTATTATCATTGTCTACTAAAAATCTATGGGTATTTAAAGTAGGTATACAAAAACCTATTACGCGTTTATAAATTTGTATCCGTTCAGAAAACGTATGGCTGGCCGGCCGGGCGGCCCAGTGTTCACAAACGTAGGTACTATTATTTTTATGCCTAGAACGATATCAAATAAGTATTAAACGCAGATAGAATGAAGATTTTTGACTAATTCGGGAGACTTTTCATACTTACATTTTCGACCCTATTTTAGTAGATACAATAATTTTGATAAATTTAGCGAAAATACATCATTAAACATTTTACAGATGTTGTACGGAAACGGCCTCACTATAGGTTGGGAACACTGCGGGCGGTAGACATTTGCAAAAGTAGACTGAAATTTGTCAGTTTCACTTTTATCAAGTTCATGCCAGTAAAAAAAATCGACTTAAATCATAAATTTTGTATTTATATTTTTTGGTTTAAATCGACATTTATTGGTCTTAAATAAACAATTGATTTAATATTTTAATGTGTAAAGCAAAAATAGTTTTACTACAACGCCATCTAGCGGGTGTATTATAACTAAAATTGGTTAAAATATGCAAATTTGTGTTTTGAGACTAGTAATGTCATCTATCGAAAGTTTGAGAACTAAAAAAAAGTATACGCTATTTTGTATGGCTATTGTCTATCCTTTCACTTCTTCATCCATGATTAAATTAAGAACACGTAAAGTGTGTTTCTTTCAGTCAATATACACTTAAAAGTGTCTATGTTATTTCATTCTCAAGGTATTCATGAAAGTGTCTCAGGTAAGTTAGAAAGCACCTACTTGCAGAATGTCTTTGAGCCAATAAAACGCTCTTTCGAATCAAATGCCGATAGCCGGTATAACACAAAGCGACTCTCAAGTCTTCCCGCGCCAATAGTAGCAAGAACCTTATTAAAAATTCAAAATATAGAAGTTTAATCGTACTAAATAACTTTTACCAAATCCGTTTTAATTCAGAAAAAGTTACTCAAGACGTAGCGATTATTTTACCGTTCCCTGGTCCAAAACCGGATCATCGCAAAGCCTACTTTAATAATAATACCTGGAACTTTCTGGAAGGTTTCTCTCCCCATTTCCCCGAAGGTGAAATGTTGGGAAATTCAATAAAGTGGTAATAAGTGGTTTTTACCGAGGCTCGTAGTCGATGCCTCAGTTTTTTCGTTCATATTAAAATATCTGAATATCGAGGTTATGAAAATATTGCTAGGAATACCCAGTGAAATGCGGCAGAAGCTTTTCTTCACTCGTGTACTTAACTACACTTTTTATAAACAGTTTTTCATATCATGTTTTATTAAAATTATAAGTCATTAACATGTTTGAAACCAAACATATATGAAGCTTGGAGTTCCTCTTTAATTAATCAAGCTTGTAACTCTAGAAGTTAGCACGTGCGGCAAAACGCTAATTAAAAATGAGGATGTTACATCAAAATTAAATTTAAAAGGCTTCTCTTTTTAACTAGCTGTACAAGTTTGAGGTAATTTTGGTAATATTAAATGAAATTGGTTTTAACTTTTTCATTGTGAATTTTTTTCAAAAAGAATATTACTACCTAGATTTTTTTTCAAGTTATAACTCAATTCATTTGAACATAGACGAGTCTTACACAGGACTAGACTAATTTGAATAAAGATAAACCAATCGTCCTTTTTTTAAAGTAGTAACGATATGAAAATGACAAAAATTAGCATATCTGGTACTTTGCCAACTACTTACTAAAAATATGGTGAACACTTACAGCTGTATGTTTAATTCATGAATTTGAAACTGAAATCTTTCTTAAACTTAAGTTTGACTTTTTTGACCTAAAAATATATCATTTACGCGGAAATTGTGGTATAATTTCATGATAAAACTTTGTAAATCGTAAAAATAAATAAAAAAAATTACATATATTTTGTTTTACATTTTTCTAATTTAGGTTCACAAATTGTTGTTCGATCAAAGGAGAAAAGAAATAATCCAAAGTCAGGCAAAGATTTCGATTTACGAATAATCATTTAATCTTTCCCACAAATCTCCGGATGACCCAAAACAATAAACTCTCTCCAACTTTAGCATTAAACCATATTGTCCCAAATACCTACCCTTTGAACCTTCTGCAATAAAACTTGGCTGGCATCCAGCGGTTTCTATGTAGGCAAATCGATCTCCAACCATACCAGGCCGCGAACAAAACTTAATTATACAAAAAACCGAAGAAAAATAAATAGACTACGCCCCGTTTGTCGCAGAGAAAACTTCAAGAGCTGATGTTCTAAGAAAAAGTATAAAATAATTTCGAAGTATTCGACGTATAAATTACTATTCCAAAACGCCCCGGGACATTTTTATTTATAAATTACTTGGAACAATGCAAATAGAAGTTAACTAAGCTACATGACATGATTTTAGAAAGAGTATATATTTTTTCAATGTTGGTACAGATGTACAACGCAAATAGGCTTACAAAAGCATATGCGTACGTATGAATGGTCGTAATGAACACATACAATTAATCATAATTACACACACAGCCAGTTTTACGGAGTAACACATTTGGCGAATGTCCAAACAGCAGTGCTCGGACCCCTTAGTGGCCTGAATGTGTCAACATATTCGCCCTTTTCCAACACGACCGTTTTTACTTTTAGCACCAACGCCTACTACAAAAATGCTGCAAGCTTTTTACAACTTCCCTTTTGTTTCTTTCCTGCCTAAAAGTATATCCGTAATCCGACGGATTGAAACTTACCTATAAAAAACCAAGATTAGAAAGAGAAGATTCTTTTGTCGTAAAAAACATTTTCTGAAAGGTGTTTTATTGCTTCGTGAAATATTCATTGTTTTCTTTATATTTTGCTGTTAAACAATTGGTTCGTTCATTTAAAATACATTAAACGGGCCGTACTTAGCGAGGGTCTGAGTTTAGGTGGAACAACGGAGCGTAGGTAATTTTTGCGGTCAAAATGGAAATGAGTTCGGTTTGCGTAATACCCGATTGTTCTGGTTACAAAGACAACACCATTACGAATTGTACGCGATATTAAAGAGAATCATGAATTCAGGATATTGGAAATCTAATTAGGTTGTTATGAAACGTAATATCTTTTGACTACGATCGAGACTTTGCCATCGAAAAATAAACCCATTAAAGAATTAATAATAGCTCTGATTCAATACGCAGTGGGAGTTTACCGTTTAAATTAATTATTTTATTAATACATCAACTCTTAATATTCTGCTCATTAAGATATCTCAATGTATAATAAGAAATTATGATATCGTTTTCCAATATGAATATAAGCAAAATAAGAATGATTATACGAATCCATCTGTTTTTACATCGTCGTTAAAAACACATATTTTAATTACAAATTACAGGTAATACCTACAAAATGATTTAAACCCGGCTAAAGCAGTAAATGCCGAGATTTGTATTTAAATGATGCACGTATGCCTCGTTTTAGATGCATGGTTATGCAGAAAACTTCCTCGTCCAAATAGATTGTATTAATTTGCATACATTATGTATTGGACGTGGGCTATCTGTGGTCGTTTGCACGACGACTCTAATTGTATTTTAGTCTTTTGTTGACAAAAATTAGAAGAACCGCGCCGTAATCTATATACGTAATTGTTATATGCGAAAAACTTATTTCTCTACGGACGCTTTAAAACTATAAAAGTATGGTAGTTTTTTATTAAGTCACCCCGTGTTAAATCGCATTCTTAAAGTCATTTATATATTTACACACTGTAAATTGATCTATCATCTTTGCATTTCTAATTATAAGCATTATTATAAGCTAGAAAAGTACTTCAAATCTCTTTACAAAGAAACAAAGTTAGCGTTAAACACTTGAAAGTTTATTAAAATATAGGATTTCTACTAGTAATCCTATATTTTAATAGTAATTTACTAGTGCCTTCCTTCTCCTAGGGACAATAGTTAACGATGATTGGATTTGCGAGAAAATCAATTACGCCACTGAGCGGCGTAGAGAGCGTAGGAGCGAACGCTCCTGGTAAAGGTCACAGGTTGCGGAACAAAGAGTTCCGGAGTTCTAGAGCCTTCTATACCTCAGGTGTGTTTAGGATTTATATTGAAATCAGGTTTGTTATTTAGTTTAAAACCTTGAGAGCTTTAAAAACGTTAGATGAAAAGGTCCGACCGATGTGTTACAAATGAATAAGTAAACGCAATAAATAAATTTACAATGAGGGTGTAATGTATTTTCAATGACAAAATAATAGTAAACCTTAACTTAGGCTTAAAAGGAAAATTATTAATCATAATTAATTTCGAGTCATCCCAAAATATTTAAACAGTATTCATCGTGTAATTTAATAGACAGATAAATAATTGAAGGTCAAACTCGAGTAAATTGAAGAAGAAAAGGAAGACGGAAAAGTAAATTGTTTTTATTTCTTTCCCGAAATACCTAATTGGAATAATAAATAATTCATCAACTTGATCGTTCCTGGAAACCCATCTTATGTTTGATTTTCCTTAAAACCTTTTTTAAATACTTTGAACTGTTTTCTTAGAAACAAGAATAAGGCTCTTTTAATTTACTTTCAAAATGTTGCTCTCTATTACGGCATATATATAGCGTTTACTCCATGTTACATATGACAAACAATATATAACAGTATTTGTTACAACACACAACCACAACATAATCCTGTCAACAAAAACAAAAGCATAACAATCGAAATCAACCAAGAACAACCAACGACCATAACAATACGTTAGCCGACATTATTTATAAGTCGCCTGCTCGATTACAATAGCAAAAATACGTAAGTCTAGACGCCGCTATAAAGCTGCGAGGTGGGATGAAGCTATTCGGTAATAAAGGCTATATTCGCGTGCTGGTTCGAGCCACCCGGAACTGTGCTGGGTCAAGGTCACGGCTCTCGATCGATGCAGCTACGAGCCCTGCTACGCCCGCAGGCCCCGCCCACAGCGCTACGAGCTACGGTGTAGCACCCAATTTTTTGACACTGCTCTTACTTTACAACTACGGTTGTGATTTGGTTAATGTTAATTGAATTATTGTTTTAGTAGCAGCTTTTGTAATGAATCGGAAGATAGTATGTATTTATATGTTGTCACACATTTCTTTTTCATTTATATCTCAGTTATAACGATGAAGTTTATAAAGCAATTAACCATAACAATACAGCCAAACTTTTTAACAAAGACCGCAAATAGGCCGAAAAGCTAAATGAATTTTCTGTTTAGCGTATATAAATCACTCGGCGTCCTAAAAAGTCTCGCAGAGATAAATAACGATTGTTCGAAACACGAAAATAAAGCAACAAAGAGATACCGGGAACAAATAATCACCGAGGCGTAAAAACATCCATTTAGATTGAAACGTTACAAATGGATCGAAATCGCAGGTTTTTTTTTAAGATGAGCTGTCAAAATTACGAACAAATGACTTTGGCAACTCCGTTTTAACTATACAAAAAAAGACATAGGAACATCGTGTATAACTTGATTTTAAAATACGCCTCTACATAAACAAATTAAAGGCATATGTACGAGTGAGATAGACGATGAGTGATAGAGACAGCTGATGAACTACATTGTGCATGAACTGAATTTCAATAATAATCAGTGCCGCTCTACAAATCGATATACAGACGACATGCGAATTATAATTTGCAGTAGCAATGAACCGAGTTTATGTGCTAAGTAGGAATTGATAGACCTAAAATGTAAAACTGTATATCAGCTAGTTAGTAGCAGTAATCTAGTTTTTATTTGTGAAAAATATGTTTATCGTAAAGTAACAAAGAAAATATTTAAAAAAATACACATCGTTGTATGAACTTTCATTAAAAAAACGTTTCAAAATTATGTTTCATATGCGAAATTGGGTGTCGAATTCCTAAAATTACGATAGTTATACATAAAGCGTTTCCTAAAGTCAACACGAAACAGCTTTTTTACCATATTTATTATAGCTATTAACCTTTATCAATGCTGTCTAATAGCGTACACACAGTAAAACGACAATAAAACCTAATTCTGTAACTATGCCCTTAGTTCCATTCAAACATTCAGTCGGGGTATTCAATTATTCAAAACGGGCCTAAGTTACCTGCGCCTTGTTTATTTGATCAATATTAAAATCCAATTTTGGATTCTGAAAGGGAATCTCCGAGTTGTATTTATTAGTAGTAAATTGCTGTGAACTATTCTTAGTTGTTTGCGAAGGTAATTTATCAAGATGATGTAATTGTACGAAATTGTAATTTTATAGAAGTTGGAGTTGTGATTTTGTAATTAAAAATAAGTGTGCATCTATAATAATATTTTAAGTTTAAAACATAAAGCTATAAACTCTTCTAAAGTTAGTTTAATCAAATGCTAAATTTTATTTTATGTAGGTTTAGAAACTATTGGAAAAACCTAACGTGCTATCTTGAATATTTATAATTGTCTTACTGAACTCAGCTTAAATAAAAAAATCGTCATTATATATTTGAGTAACATGCAAACGTTTGCTCGCCCCGGCGTCCGCCGCTCGAATGAGTGCTCCACGCGCCCGCGGGGGGTGGGGATGTTTACCCTCCCCCCTCCAACCAGCTGAGCAGAAATCCTTTATTTAGGTTGCGCTGTAAATATTCGCGAGCCACCCCCCACCCCACAAAGGTAGATTCTCTACACTACGCAAGTACGAAAGTTGAAAGTTCAGCTTTGGGCACACGAGTTTTGCTGTTAGCGAGCTTTTTCTTTATTCAAATTCTATTGCAACTTGCTCCATTATGTACTGCTTGTGAGTTGTTCCAGCGTTCCAATTTCGAAGTGTTTTGTTTACTGTCAATTGTTTTTTTTTTGTTTTTTTTTGGAAGCTTCAAGTGATGTGCCTTTTTTTGGGCTCCGTTTATTGTTATTGTTACTGCGGCGGACCAATTTAGCTAAAACAAGCTTTGAAATTTGTATTAACCGTAAAATGATAGGAGCTTAGCCCGGGGCGATACCGTTTTGATATGGACACGAATTTCTCTTTAACTAAATTGAAACCGACTACGTTGAACTCGAATGAGTCTTTTGCATGTACAAAATTACTCTGTGTTTTAGTTAGCTGAGTTTTCGTTTTGTTAATATCTGATATTAGAGATAATTTATATTCCCAATGATTATAAATGAAAAATTCAAGTTGCTGAAAATACATATTTAATAATAGCTCGTATTAAATACTATCTAAGTCTGTTTGCGTTTCATAAACTCTAAATATGATATGATATGATAAGATACATTCAACCAGCAGCTTAAGTTTCGCCAGAAAGGCAAAGGGTACATACTTAATACAAACAACTATTAACGTCACTACATGATTTAAAGTAAAAGAAATCGAATGGTGTGCGTAACTCACTATTAGGCGTTTGAGTTGCCTTCGCTACTTTACTAACTAGGTTTTATAGTAGAATTTAAGATACTGCCAAATATAATTTGTCATTCAAAGAAATTGTTTAATTCGTACATAAAAAGTCGTTACAAAGTATTTAAAAGCTTTTTTTTGAATTGTGAAGTTACCATTTAACTTCTAAATTCATCAGCTACCCTTCAGTCTCTATAATCGTCAACAATGTCCTATGGACAGTATCCTATGGACTTTTCTTTTCCAAGTTCTGATCTCCAATGATCTCCTCCGTTTTCTCTCTATCCATCACCCCTGAACTCTTCACTTCTGTGTCACTAATCTTGTCTTCTGCCTGTTCCTGTTCCTGTTGTTCGAGCAACTCAATATCCATCTCAAGATCGCTCTCAAACTCGTCGGAGTACGTCACGGCCCTGCAGGTGTAGTCGTAGTCCGGTTCTATAAGAATTATGAGTTAAAACAATCAAAGTTAATAGATATTTATAAACTAAATAAGAGGCTGTAAATCTATACATAGTATAAAACAAAGTCGCTTTCTCTGTCCCTATGTAAGGTGGGTGTACCATGGAAGGCCACGCTCCTTTGAAGGCCAACTATTAAAAAGTCGTATTTATTGACATTTTTTGACATATTCCTTCTACTACACATTAAGATCCCTCAATCTCAAGGCCACAAACGGCGGCAGCGAGTCGTTTGCGCCGCTATTGTGGCAGTGAGATCTCACTTCAGCAGTGACTTCGGTTTTCGATGTTACAATCCTTATTTGAGCGCACAGCAAAACATAAGTTTTTAGTCAATAACCTATTATTATCACATAATTTTGTTCTGTAAATTGTCGTATATGGATATATCTATATTAATAATGAAAAAAAAACATAGTTTTGCCTCAATTTAAGTAAAAATATTGGTAGTGTTCCTAGAAAAGCCGGTGTTCCTTATAAGGCCAATAGAAAATTTGACTTTTGGCCTTGCTAGGGTACATAGGCCTTACAAAGAACATTTACAAACCATGAACTTATTAATACTTACTTTTTTAGTTAAGTATGATAATAAACTTAAAACAAGTTTTTATATTGATAATATTTTTAATCATAGTCATAATTGTTAGTTTAGCCTTCTTGGGAACTTATTGGCCTTACAAGGAACGGACCCATAAGAAGGCCGATTTAGTAAAAAAAAAAAGATTTAAATTACATTATAAAAAGCGTTGGCAAGTTATTTGCTGCGAATATCATACGCATTACTATTGTTTTTAAATAATTTTCTTCAATATATTCATAGTTATACGATGGTGTTCAAGTAATGTTCGTTGAGTTTTTTAAAGGTGATAAAATATATTGAGCATTTAATGTTTTGCTTAAATGATATGTCTTATTATGTTGTTTTAGTAAAAGCGGATATATTTATTGTTAAAACTCTATTTTTAAGTTCATCTACTGATACATAATATTGGCCTTGTTTGGAGCCATGTTCCTTGCAAGGCCATTGGGAAGAGCTTAATTAAACTTGAGATTAATAAATAGTGATTAAAGTGAGGTAAAAAAAGAAGTATTTTTATGGTGCACATTAAAACAAAGTATTACCTCATAATTTGTTTACTTTATTTCTCCAGTAAATAAATGAATAAAAAGTGTTTTCTCGTTAGAGTGGCCTTCTATGGTTCACCCACCTTATGCTTAATTATAAAAAAGTTAAAATTTTGAAATTGTTATATTTGCTACTCGTGTTCAAACCGTGCAGGTGCAACAAATGAAGAAATTGAGTTTTACTGAGCGATGGAGCAGAAAGAAATATATCGACTACTTCATACTAGATAGCAAAAAACGATGTACTTGACCTTGAGTAGGGAATGTAAAGTTGTACAAAATTGAATTAATGGTTTAGATTTGACTTTTATTTAAACATGTTAGCTAAAAACATAACTGTACTGGCCATCATCTCACAGCATAAAAAGGGAATTCACTCCTAAAAGAAGATGTGAACAAAGTAAATTTCTCACCGATATAAGCTTCGTATTTATCCTTCTCATGTTTCGGATCGTGAAACTTCACAATATGGAAGATATTAGCGGAACCTCCAAAGGCTATACGTTCGCCGTGACTCGCTATAGCCAGTACGTTACCTGGAGGGAGATAATTATTGTTACTATTTTATTTGTACCGGATTTTACCGGTTGGGGATCCGGTAAAATGTAGTAAGATATGTTCTTTGGGTTGAAATACGGTTTGGAGAGGCTGAAAGTATGTGTTACTTTGTATTAAGGATTAAAAGGTAAGTAAATGATTGAGGTAATTAGATCTTTTGTGTTTTAGTGGTAATAAAATAAAGTTGAGCATTCTTAATTTGACTTTTATTTAAGGCAGTAATATGATTATTAAAATAATACTTATGTAATGATTTGTAAACATCGATATCTGTAGCCAGTAGAAAAAATTAAATTAATAAGGTGAGAAACTTTACTCATACAATCGATATTGAATTTCAAAATATTAATTAAAATATATGTTGTTCTTACTGGGCTTAAACACTTTGGTTACTTTAATTAGGAGCACCAGAGAAATCTGCTATATGATATATGTTTTATATTTATTTATCTAGTCTAACACACAAACTGTATGGCCCAAACTAAGCATAGCTATAGTTACCACACAATTGACGAGAGAAGAACCTAGTTACACTACACTATGTATGATAGTTATTCAATTCAAGAGTTCAAAATCCTTCAAAAATTTTAATGCTTTAAATCTTTGATAAACAATTGATAAACAACTTAAAGTTATTATTCAAAACACGTCATACCCAAGCAGGGATAAGAGCAGGTAATAAACCGGTTGTGTAAGTTGATGACTTCGACACAGCTCGTGCCACTGCCTCCAATTATTGCGTACTTGCCTTTTCGATTGTACTGAAATTAACCACATCATTTAAATATTAATTAATGCATACTAAGTAGTTAGAAGTACAATGGATTGACCCTACTGTTGAAAATAACCTTCAAGTATTAGATTTTTAGAGTGATCAGTTGTGTTTGCCTGCATCCAGCGAGTTTTTACAATCTTATATTAGGTCTTATAGAAAGTCTGTAACTAAACCTTACTGGAGAATGTCATCACCTTTTTTCATGATGCTCTTTATAGCTAAATTAGCTATCAGTTTTAAGCTATGGTACACTACTAGATCAGTTTGCTAATCCATGCCATGTTTACAACTATTGTTCTTCTACGAATCTCTTTAATGTGATTCACGTAAAACTATTCAAAATGTAATAAATTAAATTCTAAGAAACTAGAGTGCAAGTGAAAAAACGTCTTTCCAAGAAACAATATCAAATTCTCTAATTTATAAACACAGACCGATTGATCAAAGCCAATTCAGCTATAAAACTCCAGTCAAGAACCTTTAATTCTTAGATGCTCATCAAAACATTTAGCCCCGACTAATTAGTTCGTCTTCGGACGAGCAAAAGGTAATTTTAGGCGCGGCTCCCACAAAAACAACAGACCATCGAGACTTCATTATTGTCGCTGACAATTGAAGGATAATAAACGCAAATTACTTATACCGAGTACAGAAACGAATGTTTATTTAAGTGTAATTGTATTTTTGAACGAAACACTGCGATCTTGTTTGTGTTAGGTTATTAATTGTGTTATTATTATTACACCTGGTGTTTGTTCAAGTGCTCGGTGTTTGTTCGGCGTTCGAAAGTTGTGATTGATGTTTTTGATGGAATAAATAGAAATTCGTTGAACGATACTAATTTTTTTCTAGCTAATAAAAACAAGTCAACCAGTTAATATTTACTTTTAATATTGCTGTTTCCAAGTATAAATGACTTTTCCAACAATGGTAATTACTAGAGATGGGCCGAGTACTCGGTTTATACTCGGTACTCGGCGTACTCGGCGGGTTTTTTGGTACTCGGTACTCGGCCGAGTTACTCGGTATACTAATAAATAATAATAGTAATATACTTTGTTTAAAGAAAGCAATATATTAAGGTAGATATAATTGAAACAACAGTGTTAATCAAAACATACTAATTGAGGAAATCTTTGACATCCTCAAGTAATAGAATCAAAATTATGCTAATGCATGAGTACTAGTGAGACAAAATTAAAGGAACAGTAATAAAAATAATCAATATTTAAAATTTAATAAATGTAAATTATGATGCCTTGTTTGGTACCCTCTCCACCATTTGCCAACAAATTTTCTTCTAAATATACTTGTGTTCGTTTGTACTTGTTTACGCGCGCGAAATTGGGAATTTGATAGAACCGAGTCACTCGGCCGAGTACTCGGTTAAAAAAAAATAACCGAGTAATACTCGGTACTCGGTACTCGGCAAAAGTGTTACTCGGCGCATCTCTAGTAATTACTTAGTTTAATTTTAACGGTGTAAAACGCTTACTTTAATTTTAACTAGGCCTTAAAACGGCTAGTAATTTCATGGTTTTCTACACGGAACGGAGAAGTAGACTACTTCTCACTCGTGGTTTTCTATAAGTAGAAAATACTCTTATTACCTACCTTTTTATCTTACTCGCAATTTCTTCATGTTAATAACTACATCGTAATATTCTTAAATCAAATTGTAATTTTTGGGGAACCCATTTTTTAATAAATAATTCAAATAGTATAAATATATACCTCACTTGATCTCCAGAACCGACAAGCATAGATATACTCGCCGTCGACATCAGCCCTTCGATTCTGTGCTCTGATGATGGCGACCCGTTTCCTCGCAACTATGTCCCATTGAGACAGAGCCTCTGTGGGCTGCCAGCTACCAGTTATAAGCTGGTCTCTCTGACGAAAATTATTATTAGATTAGGTTTCATGGCTATATTAGTAGGAACAGTATCTTGTAGTTTTAGCGTCTTTAAAACACCTTTAACATAAAGATTCTACACAAGCGTCATATTCAAAGTACATAGGTAAGTACTTTAATCAGCACATACATACCATGAAGAGGATTATCTTATTTTATAATACAACTAGCTGAAGTAAAGAAGTAAAACTCCTTTCCCTGTACTGTGTTACTATACATGTAAACCTTCCTCTTGAATCACTATACCTATTTAAAAAAAAGCATAAAAATCCATTGCGTAGTTTTAATGATTGAAGCATACATAGGGACAAAGAAAGCGACTTTATTATATACCATGTAGTGATAGCAAATTCATGTAGCCTTTATTAAACTTAGAACCAAAAGAATTTAAGAGATAATATCAGTTCCAAAACATGTCCACAACTTTATGCAAAAGGCAACACACATCAAACAAAAATAAAGCACCTCATTACTTTTTCATAACCATATCTAACCCTGCAACTGAAACTTCTAACCAAACTTAAATTAAAAACAACAATGAAATATAAATGAAGCTTTTTACAGACCACAGAATACGTTGCACTTTAAAAACTACCTGAGCAAAGTACAATAAAGCATTTTTAATCTTCTTACAGAGTTAAGCTTGTTAACAACTTAAAAAACAAACAAAAGTTTTAAAAAGAGAACAAAATGATTTAATAACGTCTTATGAGATCGCTGAGGAACACTTAAGTGTATTAAGAATTTTTCAAATGAATTTTTAAGTGCAGGTAGTATAGAAAATAACAGCACTGCAAGCTTGCAGTATCTTTATTACATGAAATGTTTAAGATTTATTTGAAACGCGAAGAAAGTATTTTTTTATAAACAAAGACGTAACATAGGATTAAAAGGTTTAAAAGTAATATACTTTTCTACTTCAAGGATTTTGCAAAATATTAGACGAAGTGAACGTTAGCAAGATCTTTAGGTAAAAAAAAATCCTTGAGTTGTCTAAAAAATTGGTATATCCTTCAAATATCATAGTGACAAGTAACCGCTTATTTACCGCCAATTCCAGGAGGTTTTTTTATCCAATCAGATGTCTATTCCTTTGATAACCTATTCACAATACTTTCTTAACTTACATTTAAATCGATGCTATCGCTGACAACATTGACTCCCTCAAATGTCATGACGCAACCAACTGCACATCTTATATCCCATACCTGTTAAAACATATCGAATAAAAATCATGCTTTTTTTAAATTAAAATATTCAAAAATAAAGGAAAAACTGATTAAACTACTGAACCTTAAAACTTAAAATTGGGAACAGGGGTAATGATGTAAGTAAGCACTAAGAAAGGATTTTAAGAAACTCGACCATTAAAAGGGTGAAGTTTTTTAAATAATATGATAGATAGACTAGTGGGAATGAAAAGTTTTCCCGCGGTAAAAAGTACCCTACGTGTTATTCTGATGTACCAACAACCTTTAACATTACTGTAAAGTTTCATCAAAATCCGTCCAGTAGTTTTTACGTGAAAGAGTAACAAACATCCGTACATCCATCCATACTCACAAACTTTCATGTTTATAATATTAGTAGGATGTCAATTTATTTTGTTCAAAATTTCTCCAACATCGAACTTTACTGCACTCTAGGTTGGGAGATTATCACAACTAGACTTGGAAGCTAAGCTTTGAGTACTTGTCAAGCTGAAGATGCCTACTGGGAGGTTTGGGTAATCCTGACAGTTGGATGGTCACTTCCCCAAATGAGGCAGTTGTGGTTTAAAACAAAGGCTTTCACCTCCCTCTTACACCAGATTAATTCATGCCGCAAAAGACATACCTATTCGACTCACAAAATTATTATTTAGGTAGGCTAGCGTTCCGCCCTGTGGTTTCACCCGCAGCTAAAGGCTTTTCCCGTGGCAATGGGATAAATTCCTGAGGTAAATTTTCTTGTTATTTTAGGTTATGGTCCATTATATTAAGTTTCAGACTTATCTATTATGTAGTTTTTGCATAAGTCGCTCACAAACAATCGCATTTATGCGGAGTAGAAATTACGATAAAACAGGTAGGTTGGTTTATATAATATAATTTATATTATTTAATATTTATATTATCATAGTTTAAAATAAAATAAAATACGTTTGACATAATATAATGTTTTATGATTCTGTAATTGTGTTTTCAAAAACAAATAAAGTCAAGCCTAACATGTTTTAATGTAATCCTTCCATCAAAGCACTAGCTTTTAACTCACAAAGAGAGGAATATAATAAAAATGGCATGACCCTTCATAATGGCACAAAGCTTACCTCATTTGTCATTTATAAAGTAAAAAACTTAAGTTGTTGAAACATTCATACAAAGGTTTTTTAAATGGATGGTATGAATCATTATATAACTAAAAGTAATGTCTGTACTGATAGCAAGTAAAACTACCTATATGCGCGGTGTATTATAGGACGTAAAGATCGTAAATATTTTGTTTAATTACATAATTACAAAAGTTAAAGGATAAATCAATAAAACCTTTTTTATTTTTATATATGACAAAGTTTAGTTACCATCGAGATAGTGGTAAAAGAAATTAAAATGGGAAATACAGAAATAACGCATGTTATAAGAATAACACAAGTGTTCCACCAACCCGCAAATTGCTAACTGACGTTAAATTCATGTGTTATTTCTTTATTTTAACATATTCATATAAGTCACTGGCTTCCACAAAGACATCACAATACAAACTCGTTAAACCCTTTAACTCCATACAACACCAGGCAGCATATTAATAAATAATACACGCTGTTAACCGCTGTTTCAAATAATTTTAATTCCAACAAAGAGTTTCGAGTCGAAAGCGGTCGGCACGAAATATTTTATAAGAGTGTATTCACATTAGATAGCCAGCTTCATGTTAATGTTTAAAAGGACTGGTAGGTTCTATGCCTTGAGGTAAAACGTGGCAGATAATCGGATTAGACGGTAGGTATAGAGTAGACGGTGCTTGCTATGTTTAAGTATTTATTTCGGACATGATTATCTGTTTTGTTTGGTTGAGGATCAAGAAACAGGATAAGATAAGAAGAAAGCTGGAAAGGGAATTGGTTGAATCGTGAATGTATGGTGGAATTGAATTACGGTTAATAGATTTGCTATAATTATAAGGGGCTTTGTATGATTGAAGCTAGTCTTCCAGGTTGAAGATCGGGTTAGAGATTAGTAATCTCTAGTTTTAGTTAGATTTATCTGCTAATTTTTTTTTTCTTGCAATGGAATTTGTAAATAAAGCAAAATTTAAACTTTTGTTTTCATGACATCCAAAATTTAAACATTATTTTCAATAACAAACTAAGTAATGTCATAAGCGAAAGTGTTGATGCCATAATGTGAAATTGATTACAAAAAGCAACCATTTACCATTTACGACACATATTCTTTAACAGAACAAACACCGTTAGCAGTAATCATATTTCAAGTGTATACGACCGTTTAAATGTGGCATCTCGACCACATTCCGTTTTGTTTTTATTTACAATACAACCGCAAAAACTAACTCGACTACAAACAAAATGTTTAGCAGAATATTGTCTGTTTTGTAATAAGGGGTGTGTTGCAGTTCCTTTTTTAATAGTAGGGGAGCGAGGGGCTTGTTGTAACAGTTTTCAGTAAATTTAGTATATCTTGAGATCTATTGATTCAATTTCTACTAAATAAAGATTGATGGATACTGTAACTCTTTCTCTACCAAATCAAGTAAAAATAATATCATAACTATTGGTCATTATTTAACAATCAATTATTTTCTAAAAGAAGTGCGGTGTTACAACTTACCTCGTGCTTGGGGCAAGTTGTAACGTCTGACGGGGCAAGTAGTAACGACCATAAAAAACGACATTAATACCTCTAATCATTTATTCTTTATTTATTTTTAACAAAATTGACATCTTTCCAAAGTAAGTATTATGTAATTCTTATCAAAAATCAACTCAAATACACTTTTTTGTAATCAACACTTAAAAATTAAGTAATTAAGAGTTTTATTTAGTTAAACACTACTTATAATCATAATAGCACTTTTAAATCACAGACAGTAATTAAATTATTTATTTCTAATACACTCTATCCAATCTTTTTTGTTGGTATCTGTGTAAGTTTCACCACATACCAGACAATGCATGTTGTAACATGTTACAACAAGCCCCGGGATTTTGTTACAACTAACCCCATGGTATGATTTTTAACATTTATCAAGATAACTAATTAAACAATTTAGCAATCATAAAAACTGTTACACAATATCAGAGATAGATAAATTTGAATGGAAATAAGATGTAGAAAATTTGAAAATAGGCAATATTAAAAACACAAACCAAAATTTTACGACAGTACAATTTTATATCACCTGGCAGAAATGAAGGGAATGCTCACATTTGCTCACTGCGCCAACCAGCGGAACACTGGCTATGGAAATATGATGTGGTGCAGTTTATGGGTTAAATCGAGTCAAAGATATACGTTAATAGTGTTGAAGATCCTGGTGAAAAGAGCCTGTTACTACTTACCCCTGTAACAACAAGCCCCTCGCTCCCCTAATATTAATCAGAAACAGATAAGCTTAGAGCATTCTTGGAGCAGATCTATTTCGATGCTTACCATTAAACATTGATAGCATGAGTTAAAACTTAAACTTTCGTAAATTCCGCCAACAATAAAAGAAAATTTAACTATTAGAGTTTGGCTAAAAATGCAATACAATATTGTTCTGTTATAAAATCATAAAAAAACACATTGCAATTTATTTAGTGGTTAAAAATGGTTGATGAATTTAACCAATTTTTTATTTAATTCGTATTTTAAGGTGTAAAGACTAATAGAAATCATTAAGTTGATGTTCAATTATTGTGTTAGGTACAATTTTAAATATAACGACGATAAGGCATTGAACTCAGCTTTAAACGCTAAGAGCTTAAGCTAAGTAGGCTCCGGCGTAAATTTTCAGTCCAAACCCTTTTATATTTTAAACCCCTAGTTTACACTAATAATATTTGTATTTCATAATTCAATCTACTAACTCTAGCAGTGTTATCCCAGCCAGCCGACGCGAAGACGCTCGGTCGATCCGGGTGCGTCCTGACCGCGCACACCTGACCGAAATGCATGCGCTGGAGTTTCCTCGGTATGAACGGCAGGCGAAGCTTGTGCACTTTGTAAGTAAGATTCACCTGTAAAAAAGTTTAAGTTAAGTTACAGTGCGATGATGAATGTGTTTTATTAAGATTTAATAGTTAGCTGTCAAAAAAAGGAATTGTTAATTTGCTTTAATTTTACATGGGCACACAGTGGTTTGTTTTATTCTATAAATTGAAACTTGCGGATTACCTTCCAGATTTGTATCATAACTAGAAGTATATTCACTTTCGATGTGCCTTTCAAATATAAATATTTTTATGACAGTAGGCTAAGGAGTTATGATGGCACAGGCACATTAGTCAATACTTTACCATCGCTCTTTTTGGACAGTATATTTTTTTTAACTTGATAATTACACTATCAGTTAAAAAAGCATTCTAATTTACCTATGGGTACGTAAAATAAGAGGAAACCCTATATATTTTATATAAGGTAGGTAGATTATTCCTATAAGGAATAAGAAATTTTACGAGAAATTGGAAGCACTCTCGCTTTTGGTGAGGAAGTAATCACTCAATATTGATGTTACTGTCTTTCAATCACATTTAACAGAAGTGTAAACAAAATCTAAGTTTGTATATGTATATATTTATTAATTTAAAGCATATTTATTCATATTCTTGCAGTATTATATTGTGGCTTTGTATTTTGTAGTTAAAAAGAAATATCAAAATGAGTACGTCCCTAAAGAGAAGAGAACAGACTTCCGACCATAACTCCAGAGGGAGACATAAATTGAAAAATATCCCTGAAAATTTTGTTAGAAATATACTTTTTATTTCTTACGAAATCCTTGACCGAACCGACCCAGTTTTAGGACGCAAGGACTTACAAGGATCTCGTAAAACCCAATTTTGATGTCAATTTTATTACTTCAGCAATAAACCGAGATTAGGCTCTCACTTTTTGTGGTGCTTATACACATTTTTCGTACAATTTCGTTAAGTACACCTAATTTCGTAGCAACCGTAGCCACTACGATGGCTACGAAAGTGACTACGACGACTACAAAAATCTTGAGTTTTTATTTTAATGTTAAATTTTCAGAGTTATTTAGGAGTCTCTTTATCAATGACAAGAACAGAATTTACGAGCCCGACCACTACATATTCTAGGGAATTCGATAAAAACCCCATTCTACGAGTATGAATATGCAACGTAGGTACTGTTGGAAATTTTAACGGTAAAGAGCTAAGAACAATAAATTTCGGGTCAGAATTGGTTAGTGCCTACTTTTATTTTACGACGACGGCTGTCTGGCGTTTAACTTGGGTCTATTTAAACAATTGAAAAAGTTCAAAGTCACCTAGAAAATAGGGTTGACAAAGTTTCGGACACAAATATTTAGTAAATGTAACTAGCAAGCAAAAACTATGAGTCGTAGAATGTAAAATGACCACAGATTGTGCGGTTAAATTGATAGAATAACGTATTTTTATTGGTTTATATTTTACGTAAAAGGTCTTCGAATGCTTATTGACTGTCACAGCTTTAGTTTCAGTAGCTTTGTTAATCCCGAAGGGTTTAGATTTGGTGTCAATCATACCATTTAAAGCCGCCATAGCAAAACTGTTTGAGATTAAAAAAGTGACACTCCTAGAAACTATAACCTTCTTTACTTTACTTCTAATGCACTTTGATAAAAATAAATAAACGATGATAATAACAGTTACCTTTTGTGTTTCGACGTCAAATACTTTAATAGACGTGTCGCCATATCCTACTACCATTTTTGAGCTGTCTGAAGTGACGCCAAGGGCCTGGGCTGTGGGTCTTTCTATGTAAATGAAATGTTATTTTCATTAAGTTGCTTGGCAGTATTATTTATCAAACTTTTTTTTTTAAATCTTATAAATTAATTTTATTATTGTTTTTTTCTATGATTGATGTAATATGGGTAAACCCATAAGAATATTGAGAGCTCAAAGTTTTTGCTTTTTCATTTCTTGATTCTTGTCTTGAATTAATCAAAATATATTTTTGCGATAGTCAAGTACTTACGAGAAATCAGAGGTGAACAATAAGCATTCTTCATTGGAGTTCCATAAAACTGAACTTTCAGCGATTCCAGCGCTGGATCGACGTTGATGCAGTACCCTTTAGATCTCTCCGGTGCTATATCCATCTAGACAATTCATTGGTTATAGCACTTTGTGCTTGATATGAACTATTTCTAAAGAGATGCGAAGTTTAGCTGTTTGACAACCTTCGTAGCGCAGCGGTATGTATGGGTATACTGGACTATAAAGCGGAAAGTCCCAGATTCGATTAACTAAGTACCACCCTTGGTCGTTGTGGTTTCTTTATCAAAAGTTGTAGCTAGTTTAGTTAGAGCCACACAGTTGCTGATAGGTATACTTACTCAGACAGGAAAGTTTAATGTACAACTTAATGACAATAGATTCAATTTGTATTGAACACTTATTGTCATCGCTTTTCCTTATTTCCTAAAAGCTTGTTTATGGAAAAGTACCAGAAAGATCCCTACTCTCACCCGCCTTATCATTAAGGTACGCATGTGCGAATAGAAGCCTCATCAAACTTGTATCAATCAATCTTTGTCGGCCTTTAATCTTAGATCTAATACACTTTTCATCCTATAGCGATTTACCCCATAAAGGAGCCCTCTGTGTGTAGATTATAAGGTACCTACCTACCTAATTATGCCTAACTGACATCAATTTTGTTCAGATCACAGAAGCCACGATAAAAGTTTTCCGAAATACCTGCGTATATCGTGCAAGGCCGCAAACACTGTCTAACCTACCTATACATCAGCATGAATTGTAACTAGCATCTTAGAAGAGTACCTAAGGCTTTCAAGAAGGTACCTACATTCAAGTAAGAACGATCTATACCTAAATAAAGTATCCATACGAATAAGATTACTAACTGGTGGAATTTCAATCCTATAGACTATGCCATCCATGCAAGCAGCGTAGCAGACTTTCTCTTCTGTTTTGCTGAATTCCAAAGCGTAAATTGGTTTCGGCGGGAACTGGATGTTGCGCAGTGTACACAGCACTACTCCTGTAATGCCATGGCGCAGCTGTAAAAAAAACAAATTGTAGCGGTACCAACATATTAAGTTAACAACTAAAAAATTTATTTTCTTCACGATAATCTTTAAATTAAAATATTTTAAATTTAAGCCTTGGTCAAAGTATGTTTGTTTTTTTTTTTTAAATTAATGCAAGATCCGCATTAGAAATCTACCAAACGGAAGTTATAAATGAAAATGTACCTGGATGACACCAGAAGCATGACCAGTTAATATTAAATTACCATCTGAAGAAAACGCAAGCGATGTTATTGCCCTAATTTCAGACATAAACCATCTACTATAGGAAAAGCCATTTTGCGTAGACTTCAAGTATTTTTGAAAATTCTCCCGTATCCAATCCGGACGTATTTTAGTAGGAAGAGGTTTGTAGAACTTGGTATACATTTTACTTGGTAGTTCTTCATCGTTGTAATAATTATCAAGTTGTGATTTATAGGAATTGACAAGGCCGTCCATTTTATTATTTAAGACCTACTCGATGTAAATACCTATAGATAGGTAGGTACTTGGTACGTTTCGGGACTTGGTCAATAGGACATTAATGGCATGCAAAAGTTTAGAAAGATTCTTGCATGATTTTTGTGCAGGATCATTGTCAACTGTAAAGTCTTTGAACGTTCGAGCTAATACCTAAGTAACATATCCCTTCCAAGAAAATGGAACGCAATAAAACCTACTGACGCAGTTGAGGTTTATAACGAAACCAGGATAACCATACCACCAGGAAATAGACACATTTTTTTCAGAAATGTGTAGAAATACTTAGATGCCTCTTTTGAAAACACCTCATTATTTTGCAATTTCAATTCTGTACGTACCTACGCGCCGAATCTAAGTAGATGCTCTTTCAAGGTTAACTCTGTTCTTACCGTTTAAATGCCTTATTCTTACCTACACCTGACTTCTTCTATTATACCTGTATCATTCCAGTAGCATGCCCCGTAACAACGTATTCCCCATCAGGCGAATACACCATACTGAAGATACTTCCACACATCGACAAAAAATCTAAAGTGACCAGAGTTTCATTTTCCGTATCCTTGAAGAACCTCTCCTCATTGTCGTCTAGCCAGTCTTCTTCTTCCTTCACCCTGAACTCATCGGCGAAAGACGTGAAGGTGCAAGTGTAATGCGCTTGCTCTTCAACATGCAGCTGATCGCGTATACGAGTGCTGAAGTTCCTGATGAAGATTGTGATGTCCGAGTCATTCTCGTCTAAATTGTAACGAGTGTATTTCGAGATGTTGTACAGATTTGCAGTCATCTTGTTAAAACCTTTGCAATTCTTGATTAAGAGAGTAGATATGAAAAAAAAGTTCGCAGAAATTGTTAAAAGTAAGTATTTTGTTATTGTTTACATAGAGTTTGAGATGATGTCAGTCATAAAATTGACTTTGTTATTACTCCTCTGTCAGTAGCTTCAAAATAATTCCTTATACTTATTCTGCAATATCCTTAGAACATTGCAATAAATGAATCAAATGAAAAAAATCTACTTACTATGTTGAGAGGTAGTAACATCGGAAAATTATTATTTTAAAATGAACCAGCTCTTAAACATATTATTATTTTCAAAGCTTCGTCGAACATCATGCCAACTACTTATGTGACTGTTGGTAGACGTTTTGGTTTATTACTGTGCAGTCCTGTTCTAGTAAAAATTACTATTGATTTTTTTACTTTCTTGGTATATCTGTTATTTTAATAATATTTTATTTACCGTCAAACTGGTGACCCCGAAATGTGATCTATTGCTGGCCCTATACGCCCCAACCTACAGCGGGTCAATTACCGTAGTTTTATGCAGTGCTGCTTAATTGCGTTTACGTCTTAACCTCTAAATCCGTATTACCGTAATGACAGGGAAACCTACACGTCACGTTTAAGCTTTAAAAACTTTGCGAATCTTTTGGTTTTCGTGTCATTACGGTTAACGGATTTAGAGGTTAAGACGTAAACGCAACTAAGCAGCACTGCATAGAATACGGTAATTGACCCGCTGTTCATAAAAACACAACTACAATTATTTCCGCACTTCTCAACTCACTGTGGACAGCGTTGTTTCATAGCATCTCTGCCACTTCATCCCTAGTTAGGACTTATTGTAATCTTATATATAAAAATCTCGTGTCACAATGTTCAAATAAATAAATAAATAAATAAATAAAAATGTTTATTGTAAAAACTGTGTACCTACATTGAGGTGTTTTATAATAGGTAAGTACTTATATACAATACAGTTTGCCCTTTCGGACGTACCATAATTTATAATAATAAAGTAACACTAGTCATTGACAAAAAATAGATCCCGCCACCTTACAATATTACATAAGTGAAACTATAGTCAATTTATCTAAGTGACAAAAGTGTGGTGAAGTGTTTAACAGGTTAGATATATGGGAAAGTATAAATATTTAAATATTATATTACATCAGTTAAATATTCTGTTATGCTATAATACACTTTACTCAAAAGAAACTGTTTTACTTTATACTTAAATATGTCTATACAACAAATCTCTAAAATATTTTTTGGCAGGTGATTATAAATTATTGGCAACATACAGAAAACACTCTTATTTAGATACGCAGTCTTATTATATGGACAAGTTACTTTTTTTCGGTTACGTTCACTTCTAAAATTAACAAATAAATGTAAATTATTTCTAACGAATAATACGGCTTCAAAAATATAAATACATGGCAGTGTCATTATTTTCAAATTTTTAAATACATTTTTACAACTATCTGATTGTTTTAATTTACAAATTGCTCTAATGCATCGCTTTTGTGCCCTAAAAATGTGTTCCGTGTCAGTCGAATTTCCCCAAAAGAGTATGCCGTACCGAAGAAGAGATGCAACATATCCGTGATAAGCAGTCACGACTGTGGCAATGTTTGAAATTTTCGAAAGCATGTGAAGTGCGTATGAATATTGATTTATTCTCGATTTCAGCTTCTCAATGTGCAATTTCCAGTTTAATTTATTGTCTATTATTAAGCCCAAAAATTTTGTATTCCGTACTTCTTGAACATTATGACCCTGATAATTTAAATAAAGTTTACTTGGATTTACTGCTCTATTTATAAACTCCATGACAAAGGTTTTGTTAAAATTTATTTTTAGAAAGTTTGAAGTTAACCACGTGTCCAAGTGTGTTGTTTATTTCTTCTTCAAGTTTGGACCTATCTTTATTATAAAATACAACCGTGATATCATCGGCAAAGAGTACCATTTGATGCTTAGTAACTAATCTTCGGGAGATCATTTATATAAATAATAAACAGTAATGGACCCAAACCCTTACACCTCTGAAACGGCTTGAGCGATTTTCATTAAATTTTGTGAGCATATTGTGTAGGTATGACAATTGACCAACATCTATTTTTCATGCCCTAAGTGATAAGGGTTGCCCATCTCTAACATTTCTGCTAGTTGTAAATAAATACTTTTTGACCGTCATCATCTATATACTTAAGATATACTTATATAAAAATGAAACCCGTTTTCCTTGGTCACGGCATCACGCGTGAATGGCTGGACCGATTTCACTAATTCTTTTTTTGTTGTATTTGTTATTATTAGGAGAAGGTTCTTACAAAAAAAAAATTAAGAAAATATCAAAAATACATATAAAGTAGTGCATCATTGCAACGCTAAGGCGGTACGAAGTTCGCCGGGTCAGCTAGTTACATAGTATTACATAGTATAAATCCAAGTCGCTAATTATGTCTGTTTGTATTTTTGTACGCTATCTCCTCCTAAACTACGCAATGGATTCTAATGCGGTTTTCGCTATCTTTTAGTGAATTTATTAATTGAAATTTGCAAATATAGAACGTTTAAAAAAAGTTTATTGGGCGGGTTGCTAATTAAATTATAAAAATGAACGTTCGCAAAGTGCCGCTCGTCTGTATGATTATTTAGATTTATATAATAGGGATTTGTGGTAGATACAGTGTTTTGTAGATTTATTTATACCCGACTGCCATCATTAATTACTCTGCAGACTAAATTATTGGCTTGTTTTTACTTTTTTAGTTACTTTTGCAATCAAGATTTTGTTTTTACTACTTAGCGATACGATACTCACATTTTTTTCCCAGGATTTATATATTTGCGTACAATGGAACGTGTTTTGTGTCGACAGGTTGGTAACTCACTGCGAGAGCGAAACAGATATATTGCATTACCAATCAATGTACCCTAAGAGTAGGCGAGAAAGTATATTGAATCTGTTTCGAGTCTATACGGACACTGCCGAATGCAAACATTAGAAAGGAAAAGAAATATCGCTCGGCACCCGAATCTTGACATAACAAACATCTTCTGAAAGACGCCATTTTTATTGTCAGATTTTGTGTGCCGTGGTGGAAGTGCTATTTGATTATTTTGAGAAATTATAAGTGGATTATCTATTGCCGCTGCTTTTAAAAGCTAAAGTAAGTATTACTCGTCATTACTGTTTTGATTTTTATGTGAAATGTTAAGAAACTCGCTAAGTTATTGTAAACTTCCATAGAACTATGTCGGGCGTGGTATTTAGTTCATACAATCTCAAAAGATAGCTTTTGTTTGTTTTCTTCTATTACACGTTACTCAGCACACCATTTTTCAGGTGGTGAGAAGTTTAGTTTGTTTATTTGTGGTATGAGTTGAAGATTGTTTTGAATTGGCTATAGTATTGAACGGCGCATAAAAAGTGGTTTCTGTTCTAGGCGCAGGGTGCATCTTGCATCCGTCTGTTTGATTCAACGCATTACCGTTGTCGTCAAACTGCACGAGTAAGTACCATTATAGTAGATCGTTATTATCACATCAATAACTTGATATTACCGTGTAAAGTTACTTGAGCGTGTTCTAGTTTTGTTTTGAAGTGACTCATGATAAAGGAATGGCTGTAAACCCTAACACAGGATGTCGTTTCTATGGTGCATTTCAAAGTTCTTTGACATACATCTATTGTTTTCTTTTATTTATTAGTGATTTAAACCTAACAAAATGTGTTGAGGACTATATTATTTAAGTTATTTGATCATTATCTTGGTGTTTATATTACTACACTTTGTTTTAGTGTCACACAGCAATTACGCTGGATCTGACGTGCCAATGGCTCCAAGCAAGGAGCAACAGACACTGCTATGGCAGCAGCAGTCTTACCTTGTGGATTCTGGCATTAATTCTGGGGCTGCTACTCAGGTTTGTTCTTTGGAAGAGATCAATATAATAAATTTTCCTTATGATTTATACATTTTGGCATACCCCACAATGTAATTATGTATAGAGAAAAAAATAATTTACTACCTAACTCATTGACAAGTTGCACATTCAGTTATTTTAAAATTTTCCACTACAGAAATATAATTTAGTAGAAAGCATAAAGTGTCAAGAATCAAGCTTTCATACTTATTTTACTTGCACCACTAAAATACCACCTTGTTATTTGTAGGTGCCATCTCTCACTGGCAAAGAGGATGATGAAATGGAAGGAGATCAGCTCATGTTTGATTTGGACCAGGGTTTTACCCAGGGGTTCACTCAGGAACAAGTTGATGGTAGGTTATATTGTAGTCAGTTTTCTTTTGTTTTCAAATGGACTTGTAACTTACAAGTACTCTTCTTATTTTAAAATCTTTATTGATCACATATTTTAAAAACAAGTTTTAGTATACACAAATCTTAATCATCTTTTTCAGACATGAATCAACAGCTCTCCCAAACCCGTTCCCAGCGGGTGAGAGCTGCAATGTTTCCTGAGACCCTAGAGGAGGGCATTGAAATCCCCTCTACCCAAATAGACCCCGCGCAGCCTACAGCAGTTCAGCGTTTGGCTGAGCCTTCACAGATGCTGAAACATGCTGTTGTCAACTTGATTAACTATCAAGATGATGCTGATTTGGCTACCAGGTACATATTTCTCTCTCTTTTACAATAAAAAACAGATATAAAGAAAAAATATATTAAAATTTACAATATTTTAGGGCAATCCCTGAATTGATCAAGCTGCTCAATGATGAAGACCAAGTTGTGGTCTCCCAAGCTGCCATGATGGTCCACCAGCTCTCCAAGAAGGAAGCATCTCGTCATGCCATCATGAATTCACCGCAGATGGTTGCTGCTTTGGTCAGAGCTATTTCTAATAGCAATGACTTGGAGACTACTAAAGGGGCTGTTGGAACCTTGCACAACTTGTCGCACCATCGCCAAGGTCTTCTAGCCATCTTCAAGAGTGGTGGGATACCTGCTCTTGTCAAGTTGTTGAGCTCTCCAGTTGAAGCTGTGTTATTCTATGCAATTACAACACTCCACAATCTTCTATTGCATCAAGATGGATCCAAGATGGCTGTACGTCTAGCAGGAGGACTGCAGAAGATGGTGGCGTTACTTCAACGCAACAACGTGAAGTTTTTGGCTATAGTGACAGACTGTCTCCAGATTCTGGCATATGGGAACCAGGAGTCAAAGTTGATCATCCTCGCGTCTCAGGGTCCGATTGAACTGGTGCGCATTATGCGCTCTTATGACTACGAAAAGTTGCTGTGGACTACTTCAAGAGTGTTGAAGGTGAGTTATTATACCGGGTGTCCAGTAAACAATGGATAACCTCTGAAGGGCTGATAGTAGAACTAAAGGCAAGCCTAAAAAATAATTGATAAAAAGTATAACCCTTACCCAAGATCCTTTATTCGTAGTTGTAGGGCCTGCATCAGGATGGGGACAGACAATTTGAACAGTTGCTCTTAATTATTCCAATGTGTTTGCAATTAATATCAATTGAAAATCATATTTCTTTAGTTTTATTGTATTTTTTTAATTTTGCTAGAACTAAATAATTCTCCCATTTTACACACTAATACCATTAGTTCCTTATTTTTTTATTACAATAACGACATATTACATCTTTTCAATAACGTTATTAAACCAGGAATATTTTGAAATCATTGGCCACTGTTGCTTTCATATTATTTTTTTACACCAGAGCTGTTCAAAGTTCCACATCAAAAATATTTCTTTAGAAATTTTACCAAATCAAAAGTTTAACATTATTTTTTGAGAAAAATACTTTAGTTAGCTATTTTATTTGGTAGTTATTCACTGATGCGCTTAATATTAATTATTTTAGCACAGAAATAGTGATGGTATTAAGTCATTTGACCTCGTTACGAGTAAAAATATGAACACAGTCAAAAAAATATTAAGTTTTTTTTTAAAGCGCCATATTTCTAGCAGTGTAAGGGTTATACTTTTTATCAATTATTTTTTAGGCTTGCCTTTAGTTCTACTATCAGCCCTTCAGAGGTTATCCATTGTTTACTGGACACCCGGTATATCTCAACATTATTGACTAGTTACCTATTCAAGTTTCCCACATGTGAACTTTTGTACAAGTTGGGAACAAACCTTTTTTTATAAGAAAGGTACTTTACTTTCGAAAACCATATCTATGATTTTAATATCCATTATGTAGCTTAGAAAGATTTGGCAGATAAAAATATCAAACTTTCCTTTTTTTTTGTAATTTTACTGGTCTTAATCAAACAAAATTACTTCTGCAGGTTCTATCAGTCTGCTCAAGCAACAAGCCGGCTATCGTCGAAGCTGGAGGTATGCAGGCTCTGGCCATGCATCTCGGCAACCCAAGTGGACGTCTTGTGCAAAATTGCTTGTGGACCTTGAGAAATCTGTCCGATGCTGCTACAAAGGTAGTTCTGCTGTTATGTGTATATCACAATTCCGTTTTATTTTGTTAACTTACTGACTGACTGGAAAAACTGACCCTGTTGTAGATTCTATTATTACCTTTAAGTAAAACCTATCAACTATACTAACTGGCTAAGTTGATCTCTCACCATCAGCTACCCAGTTTATATTACCTATTACTTGAAACAATAGGCATTATTCAGTAATTTTTTATTTTTCTCCAGTAATATAACTCATTACATTGCACATTTTTGTTTCCGCGAGCCAACAATCTAACACTATTTGTCTTATAACTACGAGCAGGTGGACGGCTTGGAACAACTCCTGTCGAGCCTGGTGCAGGTGCTAGCATCAACTGATGTTAACATTGTCACCTGTGCCGCTGGGATCTTGTCTAACTTGACATGTAATAATCAACGCAATAAGGTAATACCTATATATGATTAGAATTAGAGATGGGCCGACTACTCGGTTAATACTCGGTACTCGGCGTACTCGGCGGGTTTTTTGGTACTCGGTATAAGAATGCCGAGTACCAAGTACCAAAAAAGTAATATACTTTGTTAAAAGAAAGCAATATGTTTAGGTAGGTAGATATAATTGAAACAATAGTGTTAATCAAAACATACTGATTGAGGAAATCTTTGACATCCTCAAGTAATAGAATCAAAATTATGCTAATGCATGAGTACTACTGAGGCAAAATTAAAGGAACAGTAATAAAAATAATCAATATTTAAAATTTAATAAATGTAAATTATGATGCCTTGTTTGGTGCCCTGTCCACCAATTGCCAACAAATTTTCTACTAAATATACTTGTGTTCGTTTGTACTTTTTACGCGCGCGCTTTGGGAATTTGATAGAACTGAGTTACTCGGCCGAGTACTCGGTAAAAATAAATTGAACCGAGTAATACTCTGTACTCGGCAAAAGTGTTACTCGGCGCATCTCTAATTAGAATTATAAATTGAAGAATTATTTTAGGATTTAAGATTCTTGACATATGTTTTACATGATTTGTAGTTCACTTTGTGCATCTATGAAGTGATTTGATGGTTAGATTATAAATACCTTACGGTCTTTATTTACCAGTGATGTCTCCAAATTTAATAACAAGAACTTAGAAAAATATGTACCTTTTCTGCTTTTTTTTTAAGGAGATAAAAACACTATTGCATTCAAGTGCAATACTCTAATTTTACATAATTTAATTTTGTCTTTACAAATTTTTTAAACCACTTTCAAAACTTTACTCAAAATATACTATCCATTTCCCCAGGTGACAGTCTGCCAAGCTGGCGGTGTGGATGCCCTAGTCCGCACTGTGGTCTCAGCCGGAGACAGGGAAGAGATAACCGAGCCCGCTGTGTGTGCGTTGAGACATCTCACTTCGAGGCACCAGGACAGCGAGATGGCACAGAACGCTGTGAGGCTGCATTATGGACTGCCGGTTAGTTGGGTTATAGGGCAAGTTATTAAAATCTTAGAATAAACTTTCTTAGCTACCAGGCAAGCCACAATCTTCATTCAAAGTGCAGTTTTTCTACATGATCACAAATCATTAATTTTAGTGTTTTCCAAAGAACATTTTTGTTAACATGGGAATGACAATTAAAACTTTCCTTACTCAATTTCAATATTTAGTAACTTATGCAATTGCCCTGAGGAGCTCGATTATAATTTCCTCAAGAAAGACCTTACCACCAATGTTACAAAAGTGGAAACAATTACCACACAGATAATAAAAACGATTTTTTATAATAGCATTGAAATTTGATAATCCCTCAGGTGATTGTGAAACTCCTGCAACCCCCATCCCGCTGGCCACTGGTCAAGGCCGTGGTGGGCCTGGTCCGGAACCTGGCCCTGTGTCCGGCCAACCATGCCCCACTGAGGGAGAACGGGGCTGTTCATCATCTCGTTAGACTCCTTATGAGAGCCTTCAATGATACTCAGCGGGTAAGTGTTTTATAACAGAAGCTTTTGTAGACAGTAGCGTTAAAATCGGCTGTAATGTTGTAGAGTAGGAGTTAGCTGATATTAAAATGAATAAAAAATACGATTACAGGAATATCAGTATTGAAAATGTCACAAGGCCTCATGTAGTGTGACCGAAGCTTCGGCTTCGGCCACCTTCGGCTTCGGCCCCAATCTGCTGAAGTTTTGGCCGAAGCATTTATTTTATTTTTTAATTAAAATTAATGTAGATTTAATCAAGAAGTGCTTGAAAAAGCTATGAACTTTTTTTTGGAACTTCACTTAATGTGATTTCTATTATAAGAATGAAAGGTATACAATTATCACTTTAGTTGTTAGTAATAAAATCATTTTAATGTTAATTAACTACTGTAACTGTTTCGTTTATTTTTAATTTCCAAAATAGTGCAAATTTCATGGGGTTTCTGCCGAAGGTAGTAGCAATAGCCGATCAATCGGCTTCGGCTTCGGCCAGAAATCGACATTGTGGCTACTTGAATAAATTCAATCTGTACCTTGTCTGCTGCAAGTAAACTTCATCAATTGTAACCAATTATAATAAAGCTTGCTCAAAAAGTGTTACTCGAAACTTATAAGTCGAAAAAGGGCTCGTTTAACATTTTCTATAACTTTAGCGATTGAAATCTTAGCACATAACTTACCTGTAGTAAAATATAATTGATTTACAGTCTATTCGCGTTAAGAAAATAGTGACTGATCGGTGTCAGCCGGCCTGACAACGCCCCCCAGCCAATTAAAATGCTAGAAAGCCAATTTAAATTAGACCTTCGAAGAAAACGGTTGTGGATTTTGCGTGACTTGTCCAACGATAAATTTTGAAAAAATGAATACTTCACCAATTTCAAAGAATAAAAGTGGATCAATAATCCATAGTGGAGAGAGACACATAATTTACAATGTTTATAAGTACTTTAAACTGTGTGATTTAAATGCAACTGTGGAGAGCATAGTCATAGAAACAGCAACTGCATGCGGCGTGTCCGAAAATACTGTTTATAAAATTGTTATTTTTCTTTTGTACATTTACTCCACTGTGAATACACCCTTATCCTGTAGTTGTCACTATTTTCTTAACGCGAATAGACTATAGGGCGGGTTGCATCACAACTACTTAACGTGTCTGTCAACGTCAAAAATGGCGTTAACCACCCGTCAAGCTAGAAAACGGGTTGTTTCACCAATGTCAGCCTTTAACGGACGTTAAAAATTAACGATTACGTTGACCGGTCATACACCCACTGGTTAACGTAACTTTTCTCTTGTGTTGACAGGACATCTTTGATGAAAAGCTTTTATTAATACCTATGGATTGTGTTTATTCTCATATATTTTAAGTGATAGTAATGATTTAATTTTTAATGTCAACTCGAATAACATTGACGAACCATTTTTTTGTGACGAAACAACGCTTTGTATTTGACGTACGTTAAACATCTAATGTAATCGTCAAAAAGTTACGTACGTATGATACGTTAACCAACTGTTTGATACAACCCGCCCTTAGTTTTTCTACTCTCTGTAGGTCCTCTAACCTCCTGTAACAGGCAACAAGTCTTATCATAAACCTTAATTCCAGCAACGCTCATCAGTATCCGGCAGCGGTGGAGCCCCCGGGGCCTATGCGGATGGTGTTCGTATGGAGGAGATCGTTGAGGGGGCAGTTGGAGCCCTACACATCCTGGCCCGGGAGGGACTCAACCGACAACTGATCAGACAACAGAATGTCATACCGATCTTTGTGCAACTGTTGTTCAATGAGATTGAGAATATACAGGTTGGTTTATGTAGTTGTAAATTGAGGATGATCTAGCTTTTTGTAAATTCTAGATTAAAATTGAACCATCAGACTAACCCTAATACAGAAAACCAAAGGCACTGTTAGAGTAAACTGAAATACCTGAGTGGCTATTCGGTACAATGTAATTAATGAATGCTTGTTTCGTAATATTTTGGTATTCTACGGATAAACTCTAATTCTCTGCCAATCATATAAAAACATCCTAAGAATTAGTAGTAATTATTTACACATAACATGACTGCGTGTACGTCGCGAAGTTATCAACAGGTATCCTTAAAACTGTTCAAGCATTAAAAATACAAATTTGTAAAATTGCTAAAAGGTTTTGATAAGTTCCTAATACTGTATTTACAATTTATTTTCGATATTTGTCTTCAAATGGTAGCTAATGATTCTGTATTTGTTTTCTAGCGTGTAGCGGCCGGAGTGCTGTGTGAAGTGGCGGCAGACAAGGAAGGGGCAGAGATGATAGAAGCCGAGGGCGCCACCGCGCCGCTCACTGAACTACTGCACTCTCGTAATGAAGGTATATCATTTTATTATTGTTTTACTTTGTCAATAGCACTTATAGGTGAGCTGCTTTTTTGGTCATGTTGTTAATTTAAGGTTCCTTTTAAGTTTGGAATTTTAAGTTCTAGAGGTATTTATTTGCCATGGTAATGGTTTTTTTTCGAGATATAATAATAGAGCTGGCAAATATTTTGTTACTAGTTGGTACCTGCAACTTGGTCTGTAAAACTCTAATTCGCTGTAAAGTAGATGAAAGTAATTTTCCGTTGGGAACCTATTCCTGCGTTAAAAAGAAGCTTTATTTCCTTCCCACAGTGTTGAACAATATCTGTAACAAAATTTATATAAATTGGTTAAGCCTCATTGACGATAAAGCGGAACAAACAGACATACATACAAACACATTGTCACATTAAATGATATTAGCTTTAAATTCAGCAATCAGAAAATTTCCTTTTTCAAACATTAACTTCACAGTTCTTGATTTCTCCTTTAGTCTCCTTTAGTCTTAACACAATATTTGCTGCAATTAGTATACAGGGTCTGTCGTAATGAATGGATAACCCGTTACCTACAGTTGATCCGGATGTGAGGCTATAAGAAAATGGTGTTTTCTTGCCAGGGTTGTCAACCATAAGAAAATGGCGTAGACTTTTAAACTTTTTTATAAATTTCGCTATTTTTTTCATTTATTCCGCTGCCATTTCTTCATATTTTGATGTATTTGTATAATTATTTAGGTATTATACTGCTGAAGACGTGTATTTTGTAATTTAAATACAATTTTAGGTGTTATTCACGTTGAACATTATCAAAATACTCATTTTAAGAAAAATATTTCCAATTTTTTTTCTTTATGTCAACTTTTGATCATCTCCTGTGGAAAAAAAAAGTATGACGTTATAGCTGCCCATGATCTCAATAAATTGTCTAGTATGTGTAGATTCTAAAAAGGTATAACGATGTGTACTTTACAAGCAACATTAAGTTACAGGAGCGAGAACACTAATCAAGGTCGGAATTTTTATTTTTCATGTTATGTTATAAATGGTTGTAAAACTTCGTCATAATGATTTTATTCTATCAAGATACTTTGCACAAACACTATCGGGCCACTAATAGGATATTCAGAAGAAAACCCGGTTGTTTTTGGGAAAAAATAACATTACTTCACGATAATAATGTAATGAAAATGTACAAATAAAAATTGTTGTGCTCTAATAGTTACATGCGACAAACATGTTGCGACAAGTTTATTCTAAATTAAAACGGATTTTAAAAATCGAACAAGACCGCATTACAAAGAAAAGGGTACTCATCACATCAGTGTGATTTTGACCATCGCATGTCCTTTTGTTCACATTGGCCCCGATTCTGAAAACACTCTCTAAACTAAACTAAAACTATCTCTGTAACTTACACATCAATAAGACAGAGACAGGTAATCATTTTAGTCCTGTCAAACTAAAATGTACGTGCAATATGACACGGCGAAGGCAATTTTAGGCTAGTCCTCAGCGCATTTCGTTCAATTTCACAATGATGTGGACTAAATTTAGTGAGACCAATGTACCTGTCTTGTTCTAATACGAAGCATGAGAAAGTGACAGCGATATTTTTAATTTAGTTTTAGAGAGTGTTTTGAGAATCGGGGCCACTATTTTCGTCAATTTGTTACTGCCTTCTAATATTTGACTATGATTTTCCTTGTGATTTGGACTTGATAACGTGGTGATACGGATGACTTTGCTCACATTTACGGACATTGTGTTGTGCTATCGATTGAACTTGTTGTTTTGGAAAAGTTTTTGTGTAGTTTGTGTATCATGCCGCAACAGTATACGCCGGCCGAATACGCGAACATGCATTACATTTACGGTGTATGTAATGGCAGCACCAATAGAGCTTCTAGTGTTTATCGTGTAAGATATCCAAATGTGCGACATCCTGATTGCCGTGTGTTCATTAAAGTGCACAATGCATTTATGGAAGGACGATTTCCTTCTAATTTTTTCCACTTTTCTTTGTAATGCGTTCTTTGTTCGATTTTTTAAATCCGTTTCAATTTCGAATAAACTTGTCGCAACATGTTTGTCGCATGTAACTATTAGAGCACAACAATTTTCATTTGTACATTTTCATTACATTATTATCGTAAAGTAATGTTATTTTTTTTCCCAAAAACAACCGAGTTTTCTTCTGAATATCCTATTAGTGGCCCGATAGTGTTTGTGCAAAGTATCTTGATAGAATAAAATCATTATGACGAAGTTTTACAACCATTTATAACATAACATGAAAAATAAAAATTCCGACCTTGATTAGTGTTCTCGCTCCTGTAACTTAATGTTGCTTGTAAAGTACACATCGTTATACCTTTTTAGAATCTACACATACTAGACAATTTATTGAGATCATGGGCAGCTATAACGTCATACTTTTTTTTTCCACAGGAGATGATCAAAAGTTGACATAAAGAAAAAAAATTGGAAATATTTTTCTTAAAATGAGTATTTTGATAATGTTCAACGTGAATAACACCTAAAATTGTATTTAAATTACATAATACACGTCTTCAGCAGTATAATACTAAAAGAATTATACAAATACATCAAAATTTGAAGAAATGGCAGCGGAATAAATGAAAAAAATAGCGAAATTTATAAAAAAGTTTAAAAGTCTACGCCATTTTCTTATGGTTGACAACCCTGGCAAGAAAACACCATTTTCTTATAGCCTCACATCCGGATCAACTGTAGGTAACGGGTTATCCATTCATTACGACAGACCCTGTATGTATTTAACGAATATTTCTCTAACAAATTCCACCAGGGGTAGCAACATACGCCGCGGCAGTTCTATTCCGCATGTCTGAAGACAAGCCGCACGACTACAAGAAGCGGCTGTCCATGGAACTGACCAACTCCCTGTTCCGGGACGACCACCAGATGTGGCCCAACGACCTTGCCATGCAGCCTGATTTACAGGTAAATGGCCATTTGTTGGGTTAGGAAGGACTTTGGCAACTGTGAAATCTATAGGGTGATGAAAGACATTTGAATGTAGCAATGACGGTGATTCTGAAATTGATTTCTAAAATAAAATAATGCCTCCGCTGCCTACTGTTTCCATATTAAGTTAATATGTAAATAGTCTGGCAAAAAATATTTTTAATCTTTTAACAAAAGGCGATAATAGTACTATTTGTGCTCTGTAAATGTGAATATTTCTTTTTGAAATTCTCGTAAAAATATGGAGTTTTGAAATGAATACTTTTCATTGCACGTGACTGTACATGGGCCAAATATTCTTGCGTGGTATGTTAACTATGTCAAATTGAGCCGTTGTGTGAATTTAATATTGACAATGTATAATTCAATTCATCACAATAATTATGCTAAAAACTTTCACATTTATAGATTTTACAGTTGCATTATAAAGAGGTGCAGTTTCTAAACCCAGAGTTGTAAAAACTTCTGAATACTATCATGCTTTGATTGTTTGTTCATGTAAATATATTAATTTATTTGAATTTTTTATTTGCTGTAATTTTAATTTCTTTTTAAACCTACTAAGTTCCTTATTAGCATTTTTTAATTAACCTTATTCACGAGTGTTATTAATTTACCTTATTCACGAGTGTTTATACGGGGTGTGAAAAGACTGCTTCCAAAAACAAAAACGGGGTATTGCTAGAAGGGTGCTGGTTACGATTTTTCGATGATTTCAATGTAAATCATCGCAGCTGAACTGTCGGTTGATGTGTTAGCTATGATTTCAAGCTGCGAATATGACTTTACAATCCTTAATAACTTTTTTTAATTGAGTTTTCTGGGTATACTGTTAGTGAGTTTAGTTCCTATTGAAACTCAAAAAAAATCCATGGTTTCAGGCTTCGGAAGTGGTCTTTTTACACCCGTTATAGTTAACTCATGCTTTTTAAGTGTTGTCCATTAAGTTTGACCATGGTCCGTTTACTAGGATATGCTCGGGCCGGAGCAAGGCTATGAGGGGCTGTATGGAACGAGACCATCTTTCCACCAACAAGGTTAGTGATGGCATATTCACTTAGATTAGGAACTAACACTGGTATAATTGTAGACACAAAACTATTTGAAATGTCGGGTTTATGCTGAAAAAGTTAATTTTGTCATTTGATATTAATCTCACACAGATTTTTGGAGAGATTTAACTTTTCTGGCACAATTCTGAGTTACTTTAAACAGGGTTTTGTTGTTTTATATAACAGTAAAAATATATTGAAATATGAGTAAATATTTGCAATTTCGAACTTTTCAGTTAAAACTAGTTTTGCTTTAAACATTGCAAATATCTATTCCAGTGATTGTTTGATGACACTATTAATGATATAACTCGAACACAAGTATAGTTGTTTTCATTGATACAAACATGTTTCTTTCTTCTTTACATGCAGCTTAATCCGGGAGCTATTTATCACTAAACAGGTGATGGGAATAAGTTTCTTTGTGTGGTTTTTAAAATAATTATATGTTTGTCTATCTTATGTGCGTGGAGTGTTTTTATAGCGATATGAAATTATACTGCTGAGTAGTAACTGCACTGTGGCAGTATTTTTGGGTTTGATATCACGTGTGAATAACTGCATGAAAAGTACAGTTCATTTTTATATTTTATTATCAAATTTTGATAATAAAACTGGAAGCAAGCGTTTTTTTCTGCAGCTTTGTTTCTTTTTGTTTTTTGTTGTGATAGATTTCTAAATCAACGGCGATTTTCTCATAACCCATTTGGTTTTCAACTAAATGTTTCAGCAAAATCGCTAAAACATGTTTTAAAGGGCATAGAACGTATTAGTAGTACGCCTCAATTATATTTAATGGAGGGCTTTTTCAACGAAAGCTTATCCGCGGTACTTACATTACAACTCTGATATAAAATGAGCTTGGATAAATAGGTCATCTACATGACAAACTAGAGGCTTTGCAAAGTCATTTAGTAACTTGTTAGATTTACTCGGTTCATTACTAGAAACTCACAACTTTACTCATTTAAACGGATTGTTTTACATTTAAAAACTCTAGGATAACGAAGAAAATCGTTAAGCCTACTAAAGAAATCAATATTTTAGGTAAAATTTTTGCCCTTTGAAGTAAATTGAATTTTGTAAAACACATGAACCTGAACTGTACTGACGCGATGAATTTGCAGTATTTAACCCTATCATCTCTGTGTAAATATCAATATCCCATATTTATTTCAACTCAGTCCATATATCACCCAAATAAAAAAAAACATCAACATATCGACGGTGGAAAGGCAAAATTACCTAAGCGACACTTTTGGCGAAATTGAGTTATATACATCAAATGATTCAGAAAAAAAACTGCATCGTTTAGTCTTACTCCCATGCTTCTATGACGACTTTTGATGTCGCTTAGATATTTCAATTTTTGGTGTTTTATTTGTGTTTTCGGCGACTAAACGACAACTTTTTGACCTTTTTGTGAAAAATGTTACTTAGACAATTTTTCAAAATAAGAATTTGAACTTAGTTAATTTCGCTTGATTTTTATTTTTAGTACTTTGGCGTTTAGTAAATTTTATCCGGAGACAAAAATTAAAAAAACGCACTAAGATATTTTTACCAAACCCTGAGTTATTGCAATTTGGCGCTTAGTCAATAACTACCATCTCTCACTCAATGGATAAAATGTCGTTTAGTATTTTTTCCTACAAGAAATTCAATACGGTAGTATGTCGCTTGGTAAAACATGACCTTAACATAATAATTCATGATATTTACTCATCATGTTAGATTATTTAATGTTTAGAGGTTGATTACGATAAAGTGAGTTTCTTTGTGTTCCTGAACTGTGTTCTTATAGTTTTTTTATAAAGTTTAATAAAGAGAAAAACATTAAAATTATGATATATTTCTTGAATTTAATAAAACATTTGTAACTGCCTTTTTTATAATATTATATCGTCTAATTTATTCAAAAAAATGAGATTATTGCTAAAACAAGAGACGTTGAAGTATTTTATCCTAGAGTCAACAGTTTATTTGAATGCATTTAAGTAATTTTAGCCAGAACATAATTTCATTAAATTTTGGCTTATGACTATTTTCCAGACCGAAAAAATACAATCAAATATATTTAAGACTCATTTCCTGCACTTGAATATTTGTTGTGTGGTCGGTTAGTAATTTTTTACGGTTTGTAATTTTTGTTAAAATTTTACTAAGCGACATTAACTCGGTAATTACACAAAATTAGCTCCAACTATTGAAAGCAGATAATAAAAGATATTTATAGCATTATTATTTTTTTGGAATAAAGTAAATCGAATAAATAGTTATTTTTTTATCCTCGATTTCCCGAAATTACAAACTTTTTTTGCTCTCCTGTAAAATTACCTCTATGTCGCTTAAGAAATATTGCCTTTCCACCGTCGATATCTTTTAACCCTCACCCTAACTTTAGTTTAGTAACTTAACCCTGACGATAATTTTCATTTTCCAGGCTACGATCAAATACCGATAGACTCGATGCAGGGCCTTGAGATTGGCAGCGACTTTGCCAAGTTTGGTATGGATATGGACATCGGTGAGAACGAAGGGCCACCGGCCGAGGCTTCAGACTTGGCCTTTCCGGAGCCGCCGCATGATAATAACAATGTCGCTGCCTGGTACGACACCGACCTTTAAACTTTAGTTGGTTGTTTTGTGCCGATTCTGTGTCGGTAAACTAAAGTAAAAATATTGCTGAGTGATTTAAGACAGAGATTGGTTGTCTTTTTGGATGGATATACCTGGGAAATTGTGTATTATGACAACAAACAAGGAAGGAGACTGGTCCTCCGTGCTTTTTCACTAATTTTACAACTATTTGGACAAAATTTACCATGGGGAAGTGATTGCAATATTTTTAGTTTAGTTTAGCGAGTGTGCCGAATCGGCGCCATTGTGACAAATGTAATCCACCGCCTAATATGTGAAATCGATTATAAATGAACTTCGGATCTGTATGAGTTCTCATAGTACTGAAATGAATCACAAGAAATAACACACGGAAACTCAAGCAAAACCGAAGAACATTTTTAACCGAGTTTACGTTACCACATGTCATTTGATAGATGATAATTTTGAGTTGTTCCTTTTATTGATCGACGTTTTATGTATGAGAAAGAAAAAGTATTAAATTGTTGCCATAGAATTAATTCGCGATATTTGCAGGCAGCTTTATCACGACGAACAGTTTTTTAATTATTTCTATTATCAGACAATATTGGTGCTATGTTTGTCGAACTGAAATATAAAATGAGAAATCGAAGATACTTTTTGCCCTGCATTGATTATATCGGATGTTTTATACCTGTGCGTATAGAATGCGTGTAATCGGAAAAATAGGGTAAATAAACGTAAGTTTTTTATAGGCTTTAAAATCATAAATCATAGTTTAAAATCTATGTAATTGAAATTATATTAATCAATGCGAGCATTTAATTTTTAATTATGTTTTCGATCAAATGATCATTATATTATTTTTAATCGGGGTTAGTATCGTTTATTTACACACAAGACTGTCTGATTGAGTATATTTTTAGGATTGTGACTGCCATTATTAAATTTGAGATGATTTAGTTAGAAAATTAGGTTTTTTCTTGGGGTGGGTCTTTAAAACCTTTTCCAGGACAAAGTTGCCAAACTATCATTTTACATGAAAAATATTTAAGTAACCAACATAATGATATCAGGCATAACAATTTTGATTAATACTTTTTACTTGTAATACGTGTTTATTACATAGTAAAAGCGATTCAAAATTGAAACTGCCGTAAACTAAACTTTAACTAACAGTTTACAGTAACTTAATGACAAGGGGGTTAATTAAAGTAGTTATAGTGTTTAGATATTATGATACAGTTATGATTTCCGTTTCATGCATTATTTAATTTCGTAATTATGCAATAGTAATTCCTTTATTATTATCTAATTAAACGTAACTGCAAACATGTTTAGTCTGGACCTATGTAGGCATAGGTTCCAGGGCCTGCATTTTGGCAAGTAGATGATGCACTTAACATAATTTCACAAAATAGATCATTTTATGTCGTACAATATAATATTATGATGTATTCGTAGTTTTAAGATTTAGAACTAATAACGTAATTGACTTCTTAGATCGTCTAATATTTTTTCTATTTGATAATTTCGATTGACTTTATCAATGTTTTTGTACTGATTTTGCCACTGTTACGGCATTGGTGAAGTATGAGAATTTCGTGTCCATTTATGTATGGATTTAATAAAATACGTGTAAGAAATTTTTGTGGTTTTATTTCATTTGTTCCTATTTATTTACGTAATTAAGGTAGGTAAAAACTAAAAGATATGTGTAAAAGTCAAATAGGACCGTTAAGTTTTTTAAAGTTAACATTCATATATTTAATTTGCGGCAATCGAGTTTTATATTCCCTGAAATAGGGGTTACTTACCTAGAAAGGTATTTGGGAAGTTTTAAAGGAGAGTTGAGATGTGGTACAGTTGTAATTTGGACAGATAACATCATTTAAAAATCGTTAGAAATTGTTAAAAAACCAACAAATATTTCCGTCTTTTTGAAAGACATCTAGTTTGAAGTAGTTTTAGTTGGTAGGTAAGTTTCTGTCTTCAAGGGAACTAGAAATTTTGAAAGCCCAATCATGTTGTTTTTAATCAGCAGAGCTATTACGAAACTCGAAATTTCGGGAAACGGAGAGGTTTAGAGAAAGAACGGGTACTCCGTCAAGCAATGACGTCATCATCACAGTGCAAAAATCACTTTTAAAGCCGTTATTCGGACGGAAACCCATAGACTTACATTCAACACCTCTATAAGCTCTATACATCTTCAAAAAATGACACTTATCCATAGTGTATTTTTGTTAATTGCCATCCTACCATATTCTAAAACAGTTTTAATGCCTTGAGCTGGGGTCACACTTTGAAAATGGTAATGCCCATGAACGTGACAATTATAATTATTGCTCCACTAGATTTCTCTAAAAACGCAATACATCTTCCATTACTCTCCTTTCTTATCGTAGCATATAAAAGCATAGCAAAGGGATCACATCCCTTTGCGCTACCGATGCACACTTACAAAACGTAGTGTGCACGCTTGATCGCGATAATTATCGCTATAATCATTATGATGTGAAATATTCAGTAAAATAATACTGTCAATACACACATCACCATTACTTAAAAAAAAACAACTTTTCATTTGACATGACTTTTAATGTCAAACCATAATCAAAACAAACAGTTTTGAATTTTTTTCATATTTCTCATTTCTTAGTTAGTTGTAGTCAGTTGTTATTCCTTAACCATCTTCTATCTAAAGAATGAGTAGTATCCTATTCCTGATATAACTCAAATACCGGCAATAGAGAAGAAGAATGGTCTTAATTTAGTGAGCTAAAGGAGGCAGTTGCTATAAAGTGCAATTGAAGATGGCATCAACAAGGTAAAGGTATCGTATTGTTTTATTATCATGAGTTTGTTAATGTGAAATAATTTGCTTATGAAAACTATTCCTTAAATAACCTTAGCGAATTTATATCTGTGTTTAATTGTCCATATTTACGACTATCTAGCATTACACGTAGGTACTAACAAAAAACTATATATTTTTAATTTGTTTTAGTTTGGTATCATCAAAGGATTAACCTATAATCTACACGAGGCCGTGCAAAACAGCAGAATTATCAAGTATTCTGAAGACGATTGAGATGGAGTACACAGGATCATATATAAATATTATACCTATATGTACCTTATTATTTTTAAATGTTGTTGAGACCATATCGTTTTATTTTATTCATTTTCTATAGATTTTAAAGTAGGTACTTACCTATGTTCATTACCTTTTTACAGTCTTATACTTTTTCATAGAAATTAAAAAGTTCTTTTTAAAGTAAATTTTATTTAAGGTTAAAATTTCTTTTACTACTGCTTTTTCAGAGACACGTTTTAAGATTACAGCGGTACGATGTAAGCGTTTTCTCCGAACTTCACACTAAACTAAAAAACTAAGGAACCTAACCTATATTAACTGCAAAATAAAACTTTTATACCTCTAATATTAATTTTATTTCAATTAATAATATTTATTTTCAAAAAGTGACATTTTATATGTTCAGATGATACATGGATCAACAGAATAATAAATGAGTTGTTATTTTTTACTCCGGAACTCCAAATATTTCAAAAGTATTCTGTAATATTACCATTTAAACAATTAGCCAACTAAACAATTAGCCGAAAGCCATTCTGGTGGATGGTCTTCCCCACAGAACACCAACTGAAAAGCGGCAGCTGTAGTGTAGCGACTGAGAATCTGTAAGTCTTGATACATGACAGGTTTATGCGCACCTCAGCATGTTGATCTCCGAAAACCTTTCGATGTCGATGATTTTCGGTCCCTATGCGAATGACAATTCTCAATTTTCAAGTTAAAGACACTATACTACTACAATTTTTTGACAAAAAACAGCTATTTGGATTGGGATAACATAGTTTATAACCCAAAATAGAAATATAAGGCGCCACCTGTAGTTGTCAACGCATGTGAAGCTGCGGGCGTTTTACTTGTACAACATTTATGTTAATAACAAAAAATACAAATTTATTGATCTTTTAACTTTATGTTGGTGGGAAAGCTACGAATTACACTACAATGAATTTGTGCTACGGAAATTCCATAAAGGACTAGACTTTTCTTGTAAACCCCATAAAACTTAAGTTAAAATGCCTAACAAGTTTTTATAAAATCTGTTCAGCATCGTAGGAGAGAAAAGATACTCCCGCATTGATAATGTTTATGTGAAATATAAACGTAAATTGATATTGAAAGTACATACCTAAAATATTTGAAGAAGCAAATAACACCTTCACACATTTCATACCCAATTTCGAAAGGGGCTCATCGGCTGGTTTGCTGGCCCATATTTCTCATTTTGACCTCCTCTATATTTAGCACAGTGCAGATTTTACGCTTAAGCTTCCTGAAACAGGCTTAAAAATGCTATTCTATAGTAAAGCAATTACTCAGCTGATACTAGGGATCTCCACCACCACGCCTTTTTAGAAGTGTGTTGTATCTAAACATTAGCTGGAGAGTTAGTGACAGGGATTAAAAGCTAAGTAGGATGGGTTCTGTGGTAGAAAAAAATGGATATTACAGAAATAATCCTAACCTATGTATTTTTTCTTTGTGTAGGTATATAAAATCAGTCCAGTTTTTATAAGAATTAAATCTTTCTTTGCCCTTTATAATAAAGTATAGGTTAATCTGAAGTAAAGTTAAGTTTAATACTAGTATTTCATATGCTAAGACAAACCAAAATCAGTCCAGTAGTTTAAAAGTACGCTCCACTAGGCTGGCTCAATGCGGGTTAGAATTACAAATAATCAAACCATGTGGATTTCCCTCATCGTAAGTAAGTGATAAATCCTTACTTGCTTACTTTAAATGTGAAAATAGAACTTGCTCAGGCAAGGACCTATGCTGTTTTCATTATACCTTTAGACAATCATTAAGATTAACAAGGGGAAAAAGGAGTAACTATCTAATTAGGTAAACACTAGATTGAAAGATAGAAACAAACAGTTTGTGGCACTAACATGTCTTCTTCCATAGTTGAACGATACAGAACTCGGACAAACTTCAGTATCGTGCAAAAGATTATTGGAGCACATTACAATAAAAGTGTATTCTTTGAATAAATCGTTTTTCATTTTATAATATAAGTAAACAGTGGTCGTTTGATGGGCAAAGTCAGTTTTGAAATATTGTCAAAGTGGTTTTTTTTATAGCTCAAGTGAGCGGTTAGAATCTTTCGGAGTGAATAGAAAAATAATGGCGGGTAATTTAAATTTAAGAACACAAACCAATCTTATGAGATCCGTCCGAAGCTCGAAACATTTTCGTAATAGCAAGCCAGGTACATAATAACCACTATACGTACAACAGGTTTAATCAGAAAACAGTTGCGATTATCGTTCCTGAGTATACATATTTGGTGGCTTTGCCAGGGAGTAGGTAGGTATACTCCGCAGCAGAGCCACAATCAAAGTCGATTTTATCATTATCTAAGACACGTACAGCCAAAAACGGCATACGCACGTTATGTACGTCTAACGTACATTCTTTTGAGTTATAAATTACTATGAATCTATTTTTATCCATACAGAAACCGTGTCGCAGCTTAAAATTAAAATGTTTTTTTTTTAAACCATGAAAATGATAATTATGAATGCAACTCTGCCTCTAGGTTTTGATTTTTTGTGTCTCATTTATTTTTGTAGTAGAATCATGGTTAAGTCAATTTAAATCTGCTTTAAAAGACGCTCTGTAACCTTCATAAAAAACGTAGGAGTGGCATTTCATTAGTAGAAAACATTAGAAGTTGATTTTTCTCCTAAAGTAGAACATTTAGAAGAACCGTAGATATTTAATATTTTAGTAAAAAAATTTGTAAGAACTTCCTCATTTGCTTCAATGTATGAAGATTAGTTTAATCTTTAAAGCCGTTTAAATGCAACACTCAATTCAAACATTTTGAAGAAATTGTACTTTCGTTTATTTTTCAACGAACAACTTTTTAGCTATTATTTATATTTTACGAATTGTTTCAATAGTCAAACTATATGATAAATGTATCATATTTATGTAATTCTTTGATTTAACTTATGTTTTGGAGATCACTCAGTTCAGACGCCTTATGAACTGAGTGTTCCATTCAAACTCAGATTAGGTAATCTGTAAGATCACATCCTAGGAAATTGTTAATTTCTTAAAAGATTTTTACTATTTTTTTAATTAAATAAAAACCAACGTCGCAGTGTTAGTACTTTTTGAGATTTAGACCTTGCAATTTGGTTCAAACGTCTAAACTGAGTGATCTAGTTTTTGGGTTGTAATAGATTAAATTTAACTTTTACAAATTTTTGACTTAGTGCTATGAGTTTTTGCTACTTTTTACTAAATTTCTTTAAAATCTCACGTCTTTCACTAAAAGTTGATAAAAAAGAACACTCAATGCAGATGCACATGATATTTGTACTTGGAGCGGTGCATACACATCTTCATCTACACTCAGGTGAGTCCAGCTTTACTATTCTTTACTAGTTTGTATAATTTCCGAAAAGAGTGCTGGGAGTTTTTTTCCGCCGGCTTTTTTCTCTCGGTCTACGGTTAGGTTAAGTCGAAGTTTGTAACATTGACGTTCATTAAGTAGGTATATTCTATGATGAATAAAAGAATTTGGATTTTGATTTAGATTTCTTCAAAACCTCACGTCTTTTACTGTAAGTTGAAAAAAAGAACACTCAATGCAGATGCACAACACCTTGATCGCTCTTACAATATCCATCTCCATTTCACAATTTTTAACACACACAAACATATTCTAGCTAGCTAACTACGAAAAAAGCGATAAATATACGACAACGTTAAACGAAAAGTACGGAGCGGGTGAATTTGAATTCTCAGTGTTGCCAGAAGGGCCACCGAAAAATTACAAGATTTATGACAAGTGTTGCCAATTTAGAGTGAACAATTTGAAACAAAAAAATGTTGATGTGATCTCCATTGTTTATTACTCCATGGCATCCAAACGAATTTCTAACCTATATGATACATAGTCAACTGCCGCGCACCCTATTCTGCGAAGACATCGCACATAACTTGCCCGCCGCAAATTGTTAGCATTCTGCATACGGCCGCAGACCACACGGGCCCAAGTTTCGCAGGTTTCCTATACTCCACCCCACCGTCTTGTACTTACCTTTGTGCAACGCTCATTTTGCGCAATTAGGACTTAGACCGAGCACTAATCTTGAACTAACTTAGACGTGACGGGAGCAAGGGAAAATAGTTGGGGAGGTTCTCGTGTGCCTTGTAATTATGATTGGAAGATCAAATAGATGTAAATACTTTGATGAATTGATTGACGATTCATTCTTTGATTAGAAAATATTCAGGGGTCCCAGATTAAAACCTATAGCTAGGTACACGTCAATTTAAATGGAATTAAGAACAGCAACAATAAAAACGCTAAGCCAATAGTTTAGGAAATAAGTGAATAGTTTAGGCTTTATTCGTATTATTAAATATGCTAAAATAAAAGAATTAAAAAATAGTTTTTTATAATGGAATAGTTGATAAAATCTATTTCGTAGAGAATCGTCGTAAAGTACGAAAATTTACTTGTCAATTTAATAACACAAAGTTTACCTCTAATATGGGTACTAGTTTAAATGGAAGAGCTATTAAATTTAATTGCCTATTCAAGCATAGACGTTTATCATCAAAGTTGTAGGAAAAAAGACTCTTATATGTGTGGTAAAACTTAATAAAATTGTAAGATATAGCGGTAATCGGCAATTAATAGAGTTAGGTAGGTAGGTACTGCTACAAATTGCTACACAGCTACGGACTACGAATACAAGCTACACTGCTACGCTCGACAAGGGCTCCAATTTTCAGAATTCCCTTAAAACTTTTAATTAATACCACGAACTGTTAATTTTCTTACCAGCCCACTGTATTTGCTCAGTGACACGCGGACCTATCATAAAACATTCACAGGGGAGCTGAAATCACAACTTGTAACCGACAATCATCAAGAAATTAAACCATGTATGTTTAATGGGAGCAAATGGTTTTTGGTCTTTTCCCAAGTGGGTATCACCAATAACTTAAACTGCTGTAATGTGAGCTTTATGTCTTTGCAATAAGGGTTTAGAGATTTCAAGTATAGATTATAGGTAATTAGTGAGGAGTGAACTGTTGCTGATAATTATAAGGTCGAAATGTACTTGTAGAAGTTTCGAAGGGGTAATGGTACCCGTGGACAGGGAATACGATTCCTTAAATAAATTAGTGAGAATTTCTTAATCTGCTGTTTTACGTATTATTTATTAAAACTACGTGAAAGTCGGAGAGACCATTCTGCATAATAAACTAATATTGTGCAGTTCAAAGAATAACCTATCATTTAAAATGTTTGCAATAAAAATAAATATAAAAATATTGAGTTTCTTAAGATGTTTTAAAAAAAGCACAAGTATTTGGACCTACTGATTAAACTACAAATTAATTAAATTCTTTATTACGGACTTATAACAGTTTGTCTACCTAGTACCTTTACTGGTGGGTATCTTAAAACTTTTTCAACTTTTAATCAGTTTTAATCACTCATCGCTAAGCTCTTCTGAAACTTGCTTGATTTTAATAAGGGTTCTTCGGCAGAAACAAAGCTTATCGATCGGTATACCTGCCAACTGCTGCCGAATTAATGTTGGGACTTTTTACTGCTTTATAAAAAGGTTTCGTGGGTATACCTTTTGATTTTATAGCAGACAGAGATTACGTTTTATGGTTATGCGGCTAATTCATCTCGAATTACCTTCCGGTATGGCTACCTTGCCTGATTTATATTGAAGTTATTAACATCGTTGTTTTGATTCAAAATAAAGGATGGAAAAATTGTTACTTGGTCTCTTATGTTTATAATAAATACTGAGAAAAATAAATCCTAAGATAAAAACAATCAGAATGATTTTTTCGATCGAGCAGCTCTTTTTCGTATTTTGTTAAAGTTAGATACCTACTGTTTGCTTTATTTCACACCTTATTGGACGCAAAATATAATAAATTAAAACTGCATTTAAAGCACATAAAATAATTATTCAAGAATCAATTACCTTTCCTAATGAACGTTGGTGTTTTAGAAACAACATTTTGTAGCACCCTCCCGACCCATTTAGGTGGTAAAATGACTTATTTACCCGATTAATCACATTAACATGCTAAGTGACTAATTACATAAACATGTTTTTCTAACATGCCGATAACTTGTACTTCCATATTTACATGAAAATCTGCATATTCTTCCAGACTTGCGTACAAATACATCCATGACCCCAAGTCACTTAAAATGATCCACTCTCTTGAGCCATAACTGCAGCCCTCGACTCAAATTAGCCTCTCGCAATAAAAGAAAATTAGATTTTTTACGAACTGTTGTTTTTATTGGAGCAAAAAACTAGACAAGTGTGAGTTGGCCTAGAACATAACGGGTACCGTAACGAAGATATGGTTTTTCAAATATGAAAAAAAACACCAATTAGAGCAAAACGTTAATTTATAACTTAACTAGAGGCCGCCCCGACTCCATTCGCGTGGAAGTCGGTTTCCCGTGGGAATGAGAAGTTTTCTTGCGGTAAAAAGTACCCTTTGTGTTATTCTGATGTATAATCTATATTACTGTAAAGTTTCATCCAAACCTGTTCGGTAGTTTTTACGTGAAAGAGTAACAAACATCCATACATACTCACAAACTTTCACATTTATAATAGTAGGATTTTTATATTATAGATTCTTGTAAATAATGTCCAGACTAGTTCATATGACTTTGTTGATGCCTATGGGCGGTAGCGGTTATCACTTACCGGTTTTTTTGTTAATTTTAATACATTATCTGCATTAAAATGTTTAAATACTTTATAACAAACGTATTTACAGCAGATTTAAAGCAATAAAGTCCCGTTGGAACCCTTTAAGTACGGATCCCTAAAAAAACATTTCCCTACGCAGTGATGATTAGTACATTTATTCAAGCGCGAATTTATTAAGTGTTATGATTTTTTCCTTGTTTAGACTGTCCCTTGTAAATTCGGAAAGAAAAAAATGCTTTTAAATTTTATGTTTAGGTACCTACATAATTTAAAGCTCATAAGAATCGAGGTATTCGAAAAACACGGCTTTAAACCTATAAAACATTAAAGCTTTAAACCTATAACCCTTGAATATCTTAAACACGATCTTAAATATGTGTGAACCACATAAGGGTATGCCGGAACCACAGATTAGATTTCTAAGGATACAATATTACCTATTTAGGCAGCAGACAAAGGAAACAAACAAGAAGCAATGAAAAAGCTAGCACTAAAAAAAAGTTTTTAAAAAAATTGTCATATTCTTGTCATCACTTAAGCTGCTGTGGCTTGTCATGTCAGTAATTTAATATAGAAATAGGCTTGTCGTACTATTTCTTATTTTCTGAGTAATTTTTATAACTTAATATTGTTGCGTTGTTGTAAAGTGAAAAGGAAAAATGGTTATAAAAAAGGGCAGGAAAAAAAACAAAAATGAAGACCAAAACAAAGTTTTCAAGTCGATAAAGCTGGAAGAACTGCAGCGTAATATGAACAATCAGATGAAGAAGCGACACGAAATAGACGAAAAGTGGAAAGTACTGTGTTATAGCTTAAAATGTGCTGCTCTTAGAAATGATATCATAGCTATGAAAAACGGCTTCGAAGCTGCTTTAGACAAAAAGGAAAAGCTTATAAAAATATACTTAGATCTTATTACCAAAGCTAATAATCAAACTAACCATACTTTCACACATTTTTGCGAACTACAAGATAAGAAGTTATCTCAATTTAAAACCAAAGTCGATGAACAGCAGCATCACTTTGACCTCAGAATTATTAGTCTATTCAAAGAAAGGCAACAAACAATGACTCATATAAGGAATGTGCAACTGAAAGAAGAAAAAACACTCAGCCTAATCAAATATTGGAACAACAAAAACAAAAATAAAGAATTTTGGGAAACTCATGGACTTAATAGAATGGTATTACGGTTAACGATGGCTTCTTTTAATGAGCAAATAGAATTTATGGAGGAGACTTTAGAGCCAATTGTGTTTCAATTGTGGGATCAGATTAAACAACTTTGGATTAAACATCTTACTAGTTTCACAGAAAAACTAAAACTAGTAGAGCAATTAAAAAATAACGATATAAAATTTTATAGAATTATTTATAGACAACGCCAAAGAATGAAAGCATTAGACATACTTATAAAAGATCTTCAAGCTGAGTTAGATTCGATAACTACGAATAAAAAACCATTGAGTGAATCTTCTGAAAAAATTATGAAATGTAAAAAAGTTTACGCTGAACTTAGACTAAGTAATAGAAAATTACAAGAACGTGACGCTGTCCTAAAGGGCCACTTACTTATCAATGCAAACGAGGCCGCCTTAAAAATGGAAGAACAATTAAACCAGCTGTCCAAAATGTTGCTAGTACTATCCCAATGTAGGAAATTTGAGACGCAAAGGCAAAAAATCATGCCTTTTCCCAATGTGAATGTTACAGATGAGGTAGATAAAAGTACTTCTGTTCTGTCACTAAGATCCTCAAGTTCACTTGAAGGATTAAGATCGAACCCTAGCACGCTGATGACAAAAAGCACAATCATCCGAAGCACCGTATCTGTAAGACAGTCCGCGTTCCCTGCCACTAATGAGAATTTGTTAAGATTGTGGGAAAAGACGGCAGCCGTCAATCTAACTACAATGGCTTTACTTCGGGAAAAAGAGTTGTTGTTGAAAGAAAATAAACTTTTATGCGATAAAATAATGGAACAAAGTCGGGCGAAGGTTCCTTTGCAATCCAAAGTTTTGAAGGAAAAGGCACCGTCGACAATTTTAGGAAATTGTCTAAAGCAGGGCGTCTTAGAAGTTCAAAATTTGAATGTGTTTAAATACAAGTATGCTTAATAAGGTATTTTTTTGTAAAATTTTCGCTTGCGTTATGATTTTGTTTCGACCATTATTAGTTATGCCTCTTTTGTTTACTTTTTACGCTTAACGTAATTGGGTCTCGAACTTGCGGGAATAATTCATGAAGTTGAAATGTTATTTAAGTTTATTAGCTCTTAAATAGGTTTAGTCAAGGTAAAGTTGGTAGATTTTACTAAGGAATAAGTTAATTAATAAATAGTGATTATAGAAATTAAGGTTTTAAGTATAAAAGATATGTTAGGTTGAATATTACTTTAAGTTATAATTTATATTTAAAACGTTATTGTCACTCATGGCTATCAAAAAGGCATAATGTGTGTCTTTTTTTCCATCTAAGTTTTTTGATTTAAGCTCAAGTTATTAAGTTATGAAAGGTGTACAAAAGTTTAGTTTTTTTAAGTAATGTAGAAGTTTTGATTTACAAAGCAAAATGTGCATTTATTTAGTTTTTTTTATCTGTGTAGTTGGTAATTTGGGTTTTTTTAATGGTTAATTTTGGTTTTGTTTGTAAGTGTTTAATAAAGGAGAATAAGTGACATGTCTTGTTTTTTCATGTCTTTATTAATCCAACTTTTCCTTAAAGCTTCTTGGTATTACGAATATCATGTCAAAACAACAGGTTGGTGTAGCAGGAAGTTTTGCAAATAGATTGTAACCCAGAATAACACAAGCGCTAATTCAAACTAGCTAAGCTTAATAGTTTCCTAAATTTTAAAATTAAAATTAAGCAGTTTTATACGGAGCTGAGGTTGATTTACTAGTACAAAATAACAATATCTAGACTAGCGGCAGCTGACAGCGCGCGCCGTGTGTATATTTATTTACTCGAACCATTTGAATCCACTTTTGTCCCCCTCAGAACTTTGAAACAATTGCTCACAAGGATGTTAAATTTATGCTCCAAATTTTATTTTCATACTTTTAACAGTTATTGAGATAATAAATAGGGATGTTACGGATATGGAATTTCGGTTTCGGATACGGATATTGATTTTTTTTATATCGTTTTCGGTTTCGGATACGGATATGAAATTATTTCAGATTATCCGGTAGTTTCGGATAGTTTCGGTTACGGATATTAGATTCTAGGAATTTCAAAAATAATACAAAAAAAATAGATACTAAAATGGTTTTATTTATATAGAGGAGGACGATAGGTGAGATCGATGACGTCATAAACACCGCTACGTTGAGCCAAAAACAACTTGTCGTAACGTGTTTCATTTAGATTTTTAGATTCTGCCACTATCCGAAATTATCCGAAACATTTATTTCGGTTTCGGTTACGGATACGGATATTTTTTTATTTCGGATATCCGGTAGTTTCGGTTACGGATATGGATATCCTTAACATCCCTAATAATAAAATCCAAAAATCGCAATTTTTCATACTAAATAATTATATCCCACTTCCAGATGACCTAGAAAGTTCAAATTTGGCATACAGATACTATGGGTAAAATTCGAAAGTAGTAATTTTTCATAATTTCTTCAATATTTTTTTAATAAATTGTTTGTATGAGAAACACTTAGAATATATGACGACTTCTGAGGCGCAGCCGTAGGTACCTATAATATGTTTCGGACTGTGAAGCGGATGGTCAATATTTTAAGCTTCAATATATTATCCTAAGTTATAAGAAGAAAATATAATTATGTTGATATAAATCAACGTGTTGTGAACATCATATTGGACTTGGCTCCTTAGCTTGGCTCTCATTTAACATTTATGTTTTGCCGGGATAATTATACTACTTACTTACATTTGATTTTTATTTTCTCGTTGTTTTAGGCAGGTACTGGCAAGTAAAGATATGCTTGAAGCTGTATTCTGTCACAATTCACCATTGTTGTCAAACATTGATATTTTATTGTTCTTGTGTAAAATCGTTTTTTAAACCAATAGTCTTATTATTTTCCAGTTATTTAATGAATTATAATGGTCTTAACTAAAGAAAAAAAAGTTGCAAAGAAAGCAGCTAAACGTTTGAAGAAATTGCATTTAGCTCAAGAGACGTACAGAAATCAGAAAATATGGGAACTCGAGCAGGAGATTCTAAATCAATCTAAGAAAAAACAGCAGATAGACGAGAAATGGCGATCAATGATGTTACACGCGAAAGAACCAATCCAAAAAACTGATATTCATATCACTATGAAACAATTTAATAAAGCTTTCGACAAAAAAGACTTTCTTATACAGCACTACATAGAAAATATTAGACAAAGGGATGAACAGTACCAAAAAAATGTTTCTAATTTTTGCGACATTTTTGACCAACTTCTAGGAAGATTTTTTGCAGACATGGATGTTATAAAGAACCAAAATTGTGATGTTTTAAGCAGAATATTAAAAAAGGGAGAACAAGAATACGAAGAACTAAAGAATATGTTTATGGAATTTAGAACGTTTGAATTGATTCTGTTACTTTACTACAAGAAATTAACGGCTGAAGAAGATATTTGGACTGGACGTGGCTTAAGTATGGTAGCTCTTGAAGACGAGAAATCCAAATGCAAACTTCAATTAAATTCAAAACAGGCTTCTCTAGAGGACAGTGTACGTAATACTTGGGAGCAAATTTTCTCATCGATCAAAGAATACATTACACAGACTTCAAACGTAAGAAAAACTATAAAGATCATGAAAAAAAAGAACTCACAAGTGTCAGATATAATAACTAGACAATCATACCAGATAATGATGAGTGAAATAACGATCAAGAAGTACAAAGTTGAGTTAGAAGCATACGAATCTGGGAATAAACACCAGAGGTTCAGAGATCGGTTCAATAAATATAAAGAAGCTCGTCTAATTTGGAGGACTGTTTTGAAAGAAGGTTGCAAGTTAGATGATGCAAATATTTATGAACTTGTCCAAAAATCTCAAGATTCATTGGACTGGCTAAGTAGTGCTTTTAAAAAAGCCGAGAAATTATTGACTATACAGGAAGAATGTCGGAAACATGAAACTCTAAATGAGAAAGTTGTTCCATTTGGTAATATAGAACCACCTATCAAAATATTATTACTGGAAGATGAAACAAACGTTTCTAAGGTAGACCAAGAAGCAACTAATGATGAAGAACCATCCAATGACTCCAATGAAACGCAAACAAGCGATGTTTCTGCCATAATTGAGCAAATAAAAAAAAATATCGATGATTGTAATCTTTATAAAATATGGCATCGTATTGCGTATGCTAAATTATCACAGAAATCCTTGCTGCAGGAAAAAGAAAAACTCTTACGAGAAAACCAATTACTGTGCCGGAAATTAAATGAAATAGAACTGATCAAAGAGTTGGAAAACAAAAATAATAAAAACTGTAAAGAAAACATAAATGTTAATTACATTTCCATCGACGGCGATATTATAAGTTTAAAAAAGTCGAATAAAAACAAAAAACACTCTAGGGGCTCTGAAAAATCAAAGAAGCTTAAATATAAATACTAATATTTTTAAGTTATTTTATATTTAGGTACTTAATTATATTTTAATGTTAACTACTTATTTATTTTTTAGATTAAGATTTTCATTCATTGATTAAGAACTCTTATTATTAATTTAACATTATAGTATTTAGTCTAATCTATCTGTTTAATTAAATTACTATTACTTTGGTCACGGGCTTATTTTTTATTTTTATGAAATAAAGGGAATGTTGAGGTCTGTAAAAAATCAACGTTTTTCAGTTGCGCAGTCAAAAGCGGACACTTATTGTGCTTATTTCATACATTTGTAAGAAAATCAAAATGGGGTACTTTCCATTGAACATCAATAATATTTTTCACGCGTAGCAAGGGTAGTAAAAGCTAGTATAAAGCAGTTCACACACAGAGCAGGTAATGTAAAGATGTATATTATGATGCACGATACTTCTCGATACATCTTCCATAGAAATCGTCAGGAGACCAGACACAACAGCTATAATGTATATTTTTACATCTTCGTACCTTAAAGATACGAAAATATAGGAAATTATACATTTCTATTTCAATACATCTTACGTCTCAGTACATTTTAGTATATTACTATACATCTCTCTTCGTATAGGGTGTTCAAAATAGGGTTACCAACTCCTAAACTAAAAATAGCCCTAAGACCAAGGTGAAATAGACCTAAAAAGCCCTAAACGAAAACAAAAAAAAATCATAAGCTAATCAGCAAAATAATATGATAGCAGCAGATGTACAAAAAAACACAAAATCACAATCCGCATAATCTTCTGAAGAACTATCTAGTAGGTAAATCTAATAGCAACTAACTCGATGGGTCAAGAACACCCAGTACAACACCTTAGCAGCTAAAACGTGCGTCAAGCGGGACGTATCATCATTGGAATGAAGGGAAAGATACATTACATTACCTGTTCTGTGTGTGATACTTTAAGATAATTTAAAGCTATACATCCCGGGATGTAATGTAGATTAATATACATTACCTGCTCTGTGTGTGAACTGCTTAAGTATTAGGAAAAAACCTGAAAACTTGAATTGAAGTTGTAACCACAAGTACTACACACAAAAATAAAACTTTATTCCACTACCAGTACCCCAGTTACCGCCATATGTTAGTGATTTAAATCACACTACATATTTTTATTTTTACCCAAGCTTCACACAAAATTTTAATATGATCACTTTTCTTTATTTTTTTCTACCGCGATACACGCTGCTTTCCTAGTGCGGAGAACGTTGCCTGCTTGATAGCTTTCTTACAATTGTGGTTAGTAAATATGTTTTTCGTTATTTCTTGATTCATTCTTTCTTTTTTTTGTATTTGATTTCGCTTATATTGAAACTTCTAATTACTGAAATTAATTAATAGAACCAAGTTTCAAGGTTAATTGCACCGTTTGTTTGAGTCATTCTGCTAAAAATTTTACAGAATCTAGAATTGCTAAAATTTTGTCTATGTGTCTGAAAGTCAGATTTGACTTTGTCAAACTTAATATTTTTAATTTCAATCAGCTTACCAAAACATTAATCAAGAATTTGCGAACAATATTTACTATTATAATACAGAAATAATAACACTCAAAGTAAAATTGCTCTGAACACATAGAATATGCCACCTAAATTAACAGTTAAGCAGAAGAAAGAGGCTAAACGCTTAAAAAAGTTGTCAGCTAAGGAAGCAATTCGTAAAAAATCCAAAATCGAAGAGCTTTATCGTGAAATAGACTCTCAATCTAAGAAACGGAAACAACTAGAAGATGAATGGAAACGGTTTGCTTTAGAAATATCAGAACCAAAACTTAAAACTAATATCAACGTTACGTGCAGTGTCTTTGAACGTGCATATGATAAAAAAGATCACCTTATTGAACACATGGTCCATCTTATAAGGCTAAGTGACAACCAGTATCAAACAACAATTTCTAGGTTTTGCAATACATTCGAAACAGTCATTGATGACTTTATAAAAAATCTGAATGAATTGGTCAAAAATAATAATGCTAAACAGGATAAAACTTTAAAAGAGGCGGAGAACGAAAAGAGGCGGATTGAAAAAAGTTTTCATGTAGCTGAGGAGCATGAACAGGTGTTACTATTTTGTGGAAATTTAAAATGGGAAAAAGAAGTGTGGGCCCAACGAGGAAATTTCTTCATTAACATGTACGATTATAAAAACGGTCTCACAAACTATCGCGACAACCTACAGGCTCACAATGAAACCGCATATTTTTATAAGTATGAAGAGATTTTAAATGTCTTTAAAGGATACATCGCTAAAATAAGTAAAATACGGAAAACAACCAACATTTTAAAGAAAAAAAATAAAGACGCAGCTGTAACGATACGCAATCAAAATAGGAAAATTCGCCAAAATTACTCTTTAATTAAATCTTTGCGTAACGAATTACAGTCTTTTGAAACAGGGGAGAAACAACAGGTTTATAGGGACCGCCACAGAAGATACAGAGCAGCTCGCAATACCTTGAGGGATGCTATGACAAAACAATGTAAAGAAGACTACAAAATGTTAGACATATTAGTTGAACACACAACTGATACAACAAACTATTTAAAAGCCGCAGCTAAAAAAGCAGAACTTGTCCTTCGCATGCTAAGAAAATGCAGAACGTTAGAAACGCAGAAAGAAAAAGTCTTTCCTTTCGGTTCAGCAGAAAAAAATGTTACTGATCTTTATGCTCCTCATATAAAAAATACTGAATTCTTAAAAATAAGTAGTAAATCACAAATTACTGACGAAGAAGTTTCTTTCCCTCCGATTTGCGGGTTTCAGTCACTATGGGAACGTACTGCTAATGCTGAAGTCATTAAAATGGCACTGCTTCGTGAAAAGGAGATGCTGATAAGGGAAAACAATCAAATATGTCACAAATTGCATGAAATTGATTGTAACAGACAGCAGGGTAGAACAATTTCAACCGAAATTATTGAAATTAATAAAATAGGAAATCTATATGGTGATCGCATGGCTGCTAATCAGAAATATCAGTTCGTTTAGATAATTATAGGTAATCATATTACAATTATTTTTGATATAAGTGTGTACATCAATATTGATAAAGCTTAACATTTTACGGTTTGTACCTACTATTAATTATTATAAAAGTGTCATAGTTTGTAACACTAGTTTAGTTTAGAATAATGTACTTGCTAATTTAATTAATAAATTACTGTTAGTAAAAAAGTTTTATTTGTTGTTGTAATAATGATAGGTATATCAACTGCGGAATAGCGACTAAACCCGTAATAGATTGATAGTCCTTAATTCAAAATGTGTAGTAAATTTACAGACTCCTTTTTAATAGCATTTGACACCTCTAAAATCCACATTGCCTTCTTAATAACCAAGTCAGCCACAATCAACATGTTTCTAAATAATCCTATATTAGCCACTACTTAGTTGTTTTCTATGTGAAATACTTGAAATATAACTCAGCATCTTGGTTATTCTTTAGCATCAAAATTTATAATATATCTTCAAGCAGTAAACTTTTTTAAATTACCTATAATAAACTACCGACCCGCCTACGCTTCGCAATGGTGTATTTTTGCCCGACTTGATCAGAAAACATTAAATTTGGGCTAACCTAAAGAAACTTTTTTAAATGTTCTATATTTACAAATTTAAATGAATTAATTCCCGAAAAGATAGCGAAAGCCGCATTAAAATCCGTTTCGTAGTCAAACATACAAACAGACAGAATTAGCGACTTGGATTTATACTATGTAATGATGATGATGATGATAATAATGATGATGAAACAAAAGATTAGTTCGATCAGCTCCTAATTTCATTACTTAGTAGATACGTTGAATTTTTAAAACTAATCAAACTTTTTGACGAAGGTTAAAATAAAAATGTTTAATTTTTGGTATACAGTATATTATGAACCGATATTACTAATAGGCCATACCTTTAACTACCTACTTAAGAAAATAGGACAAAACACAACCCTTTCGAGCAAGTTTACTGAAGGGTAAAGTTTTAAATTATTCGGAACCGACTGTCGTGTCCACTAGTTATAAGTTGATTGTGGTTACGAACCGCATCAAAAATACAGACGCTCTCTACCATAAATACAAAACGACTCAAATGGTTTCTAGTTTTGTAAACAAATGCGGTTTTGGGGGTAGATATTTCTTGAAGCTACGAGGTCGAATTTTGGTGTAAAGAACAGCTTTTTATTAACTCCTTAAACGCTGGTCTGGTTTTTCAATAGTCAGATAAATGTTATCTGACAGAAAATCTGTATGTTTTCCTAGCACTTTGTATATAAATATTTGACATATGTACGAAGTGACAATGAAAACATACCTCTGTTAAATCGTTAAAGATTTGTTTTTAGATACGAACTACAATATATCTACTGCTTTTTTTGAAAACTCAGCTTTCATTACCTATATTTATTGGATCTCAGGCTCTGGCGGGCTTAGGTTCAGATCCCAAATAAGTTCAAATTCATTTTGAAAAACTATATACGACGTGTTCTCTTAAGGTGAATGTAGATACTTATTCAAAATACATACTAATATTTATAGAATGTAGGTATTTTCTTTTTGCAATTTTCCCATAAAATCCTGCTTGTGTTTACTTGAACCTAGTTATATTAAGTTATTAAACTCTAATTAACTTGTGAGCGTCTGCAGCGAAGTCGGCGAGTCGTGACCGCGTCTCTACACCTCATATTATGATGAAATCCTGCTAAATGCATGTTTTATTCAGCCGGTGTGGGATTATGAATGGCCTTATTTACAACGTCAAGAAACTTGATTTTTTCGCCATCTTGATTTGCGTTCAGCGTTTGATCAATTTCCATTAAGTTTTTGGCCCCATTTTATAATTATGAATTTTTCAAGATTTTTATTTAAAGAACTACAATATATTTATTGAACTGTAAAAAGAGCTGTTAAGGTTTTTTGTTTATTATTTAACCTTTTTCCATAAATATTAAGTCCCTTATACTTCAGTGTTCTTGATCCATATTTTATCATTTAAAACCTTCAAGAATATAATAATCATGATAAATTTTACGTGGTCGGTGTAACAGTACCCCATGATCCTATCACTCGAAGCGGCGACCCGTTTGTCTCGACGCTGCATCGAACTTATCCTCATAATAGATTCCGACAGACCGCCCTGAATACATACAGGGTTCAATTAACACTTTGTAATACGATTTCAATAAAAAAACTTTTAATGCTTGTTAGTTTATCTAAGTATAGTAGTATTTTTTGTTTGTTACTATTTGGTTACCTATGAACGCTGAATATACTCAATACTTTATAGTAGGTACTGGACCGATTTAAAAAAAATGTTTAAAAGTTGTTTTTAATTGTATTTGTTACGTTAATTTGAAAAATGACAATACGTTAGTACTATATACCCTTCTAAATAAGTTTCAACATAAACGCATTTTATTTTATGTCAAAATATTAATTAGCTCCTTAGCTCGATTGATGGTAGGTAACGATTACTTATTTTATTCTAATAAATAACGTCTAAAAATAATAATATATGTATTTCTGTGTATAAATACTTAACCGTAAAAAAACCTTTTTTCAACACTTAAATAATTCATCTTTTTATTCTATTTCCACAGCATTTCAACCCTCAATCCGTTCATGGGGTGATGCATAATTAAATAACCTTTTAAAGAATTATATTTAAAAGTTTAATTATTTTATACAAAAAAGGGTTAAGATTGTCACTTGTCACTGAGAAAAAAGGAAAATCGTGTACGGCATGAATAATTACGAACAACGCTGCATTTATTTTAATTATTACAATGATAGGAGTTGATTTTTAAATCCTCACTTACAAATCTTTCGTCCTTAAAAACATTTACAGACGCCTCTAAAAGATAGTCTATATATAATTCTTCTTATAGATAATATATTATTTATTTCATATTTTTATATTTTACTGACGTCAAAAGAATTAGGCCTTTAACATACTATTCAACTTAAGAATACGCAATCATAGAAATTACGGCCAATCATATTATTTTTATTTAATTTTGTACAGTTTTTTAATATTTTGATTAGCCCTTTAGTGCTTATTAAGAACATTGTATACTTTCACTTTTAACTTTGTTAAAAAAACTATAGAAATGTGTTTTAAGGATTTTTTTGCAAGTCATGTTGTGCTTCTAACAAACTGGGGTAGGATAGTAACAAAGTTATTACTTGACCCTGTCGGTACGTTTGGCTCTAAACGATAATTGAGTCAGTAGTGGCAGGAATCTCGACCAGTGCTTAAAATAGTACTGACCCCTTTCACTTTATTGACTTCAGGATGTAAGCTTATTAGGCATATGAAGGATCGACCAAATAAGGATAAAAGAAGTTTAAGACCCAAAAGAAAGAAATAGTGCTAATAATACGTTAAAGTTGTTACATAATACGAGTTCATTTCCTTTTACTAACCTAATACTTTATACATACAAACATCACAAGTCCTCTTACCAAGTTTATTTATCTCGTAAAATACTTGTTAATACTTACCCTAGAGAGTTGTATAAGTCTGGCTTCCCTGACTTTGAGAAAAATCGGACTGATCCGCCAACTGGTTGGGCAACTGGTCGGGCAACTCGTCGCTCAACCAACTCAGCACGACCTTCAACGCGTTTGGGTTGTGAAAGACTCGTGAATAAAAGGGAGGTCTTTGTTAATAAGTTTGGTGAGTAGATTTGTCGACGGATTGCATATTGGATATTTGGCCGTTTGAGGGTGGGAAGTGAGAGCATCTAAAGACAAAACTTGTTTACACTACTTAGGGCCGATTTTTCAATAGTCAGTTAAGCCTTCAGATAGGACTTATTCTATGGATAGCAAGATTGTGAATTTTTCAATTAGCGGATAAGCTCTAACAGAAGGTTAAACTCAATAACTGGCGGATAAACTTAGCTGCCTCTTTTTGTCTCAGTTTAGCGGTTATCTAACAGATTATTTGACGTTTCTGTCATCATGCGTATGTAAATATAAGATATTTTATTTGTTTTGCTTATTTTTTGTAAAACCATGGATATTTTACTTTATTTGAAGACAATAATGTATAGTTGTCAAAATGGGACAAAAATATATATCACAAGAGGTTTAATTTTGAATATCTGTGCAGTAAGCTATTGTTGACATCACAGATGTATACATTTCTAGATGGAGTAATACGTTTGATGTGTGCGTGTCACAAATAACACACTGCTAAAGATACGCTATATCAAAATGAGGATTTTTTGAGAATTATATTAAAATACTAAGTAGTTATTAAGACATACAGTAACATAAAGTATCTCTGAGTATATGAAATACCAAATCGATTTTTAAAAAAGCATCAAAAATATTCTTAGCAATCAATAAAATAAGATAGAAATACTTTCTCAAAGTTTACAGACACAATGTTAAAATACAGCGTGTCCCAAAAGGTTACGTAGCTGGGAAGGGGGGTGGTAGAGATGGTCACAAGGGTCACCAGAAAAATAATAAAAAAATTCCCCTCTGGATATTTCAATAAAAAAAATCATTTTTTAAAAATATAAAAATTTTACACCTTGTTACCCTATTTTGCTTACTGTACCTACAGATATTGCTGTATTTGAAAAAAAAAAACCTGATATGTAATCGTCAATAACCCTTTATCAAATTGAAATAAAAAAAACTATACATATCTAACCAAGTTTTAAAGAAAATTAAGTTCTTGTCCAGTCAAGGACTTAGTAATTACGACTTCACTCAACTTCCTCCAAGCGTACTGAAAAAAAAACGTACTACGCATCTCCGGCGAGTAAGTTAAAAAAATAGGTAATTTTATTGCAATTCCAAAATGGTATAACACTTATTTGAAAAATTCATACTAGGACATTTAAAAATATTTTTCGGGAACAATACTCCTGTAAAAATAAAATATCAAAAAACAATAGTCTCAAATTCGTACGCAAATACATTTTTAAATGTCTGTTCTGTTGCTTTGATGTTACTGCCCGGTATAATTCTCAAGATTGGGGTACAGACATACCTCAAACATTCGAATAAGGCTAGATTAAGTTTTTCCATATGCCAGGGAAAATAATCTTTACTGCATTTACTCAAGTAAACGAAAGATGTAGGTAAAGGATCAAGCTTCACCTTGTCTGGTCTGTACAAAAGCAAAGGTTGATATCTAAGCTTATTTAACTGGTCTCTTACCTAAAAGTGGCTTATTAACTAATACTTTCAGCTCATCCCTAAAATTGATTTGGTAATATTCATCATAATTTCAGTATAGGCCATAGACATCTATTACCCTGTAGGTACAGTCTAAGACTAGGTAAGCTGGGATAACAAATAAAAATAAATCCTATTTCCATACAAAAAAAGTTCGGTTAGTTAGTTTCAATACGGCCACAGCTTACTCGACATTACAGTTGCGATTTTAAATGAAACTCGAAAGAAAACAAAATTATAATTTATTATTTTAATAAAATGCTCGAAATGTCTACCACCAACATAAATACATGCCCTGCGTCGTTTTAAAAATGAGCATCATAAATGAACTCAAGTCAACCAAGTCCTTGATGGGTTTTTCATAAACTTTTTTATTTTTTATTAAACGAGCAAACGAGCATGCGAGGCACCTGATGGTAAGTGATCACCGCCGCCCATAACTACCCGCAACACTGTGGGTGTTGGGGGTGTGTTGCTGACCTTTAAGGTGGGAATACACTCTCGACTTGAAGAGCCCCATGTTGTAGGTAGCCAGGAATACCGCTGCAGGAAGTTCATTCCACATCTACGTTGTGCGCGGCCAAAAAATCCGCGTGACACGCACGGTGGTACGCACAAATGATGCGCAGATCAAGCTCCATATTTTTACAACTTACGCGTTGATTTAGCCTAGACTGTACTTGAATGTTGGAAGTATGTTTGTACTCCAATATTGAGAATTATACCGGGCAGTAACATCAAAGCAACAGAATAGACATTTAAAAATGTATTTGCGTACGAATTTGAGACTATTGTTTTTTGATATTTTTATTTTTGCAGGAGTATTGTTCCCGAAAAATATTTTTAGATGTCCTAATATGAATTTTTCAAATAAGTGTTATACCATTTTGGAATTGCAATAAAATTACCTATTTTTTTAAGTTACTCGCCGGAGTTGCGTAGTACGTTTTTTTTTCAGTACGCTTGGACGAAGTTGAGTGAAGTCGTAATTACTAAGTCCTTGTCTGGACAAGAACTTAATTTTCTTTAAAACTTGATTAGATATGTATAGTTTTTTTTATTTCAATTTGATAAAGGGTTATTGACGATTACATAACAGGTTTTTTTTTCAAATACAGCAATATCTGTAGGTACAGTAAGCAAAATAGGGTAACAAGGTGTAAAATTTTTAGATTTTTAAAAAATGTATTTTTTTTATTGAAATATCCAGAGGGGAATTTTTTTATTATTTTTCTGGTGACCCTTGTGACCACCCCTACCACCCCCCTTCCCAGCTACGTAACCTTTTGGGACACCCTGTATATTGTATTTGTAACTTTTATTTGTATTTTTTTTCGGTGGGCTCCATCAAGTTTTCGGTATATCTATGTATTATCGTTGACGGCAAGTCTTGATGTCATACCTAAATTTTTTGTCAATTGGGACACCCGCTGTCAATGCGTTGAAAGTTTACAGTCCTTTTCTAACAACTGTAAAATATATAAGAATGTCTCTTTCTTGCACAAATATCATAAGAATAGCTAGCAGAGGGTTATCTGACCATTGAAAAATTGAAACTTTATTATTCGTCTCAGTTAAAGCTATCTGGCTGTTCGATATCTGGCGTTTTAACTATCTATTGAAAAATCGGCCCTTAGAGAATTAAATCACTCCAGTCGATGTTTGTTAGGAGTGGTTACACGAGTTTTGTGACTCAAAATATTAAATGGAAAAGTCGGGAATAGTGTGAGTGTATGGAAATTTATTTGCTCTTTGAATATCATAAATAGTTGTTTCTTTTGGTTTGTTGGTTTGGTGTATTATAAGCCTTAAATTATAGCAAAAAAATTGCATAAATATATTAAAATAAAGGGGTCATTCGTTAACTGAGCATATTTTCCTTTATTACAAAATATCGTTTGCCAACAAAATAACTAGGCTATTTGGTTCGCTAACTATTGAAACTTTGCTTTGACTTCCTCCATAAATCATCCTATCATAATATACAACCGTATTTACCTATCGAACGTATCCCTACCGTCGTTTGAAGCGACGTAAAACTTGGAAAATACGAGCAAACTTTTAATTTGAGGCCTCAATTGCCCGTAGCAATGCAACAAACTCCGCCGTAGACACGAACCCCGTACCTACACCTATAAGAAAAACCATACGTACTTTGATAGAAAATCTTGCAAACTTTACCCAAGTAAACTTGTAACCTGGAGTCAGTCGCTCGCCGGCGTCGGATTCGCTCGACGCTCGCTCCAGCTCCGCAGAACGCTCGCTAACTGCCTTCCCGCGACAAACAAACGGACAAGTTTTAATGTTTTGCTCACAAAGTGTATGATTAAACGCGGAGAGCGGCAGAGAGAGGCGGCCGTAACTTATTGATTTTCCCCAACCGTCCCCCGACAGCCACACGACTTGCGACCTCACTGCATCTCTAATCGAAACGATATCACTTCTAAACTGCTCCAAATAAACACAAAAACAACTTTTGGACATCGATAGTTAACTACGGTCACTTTGTGTGTGGTTTGAAAAAGTTTTCGTGTAAAAAAGGAAGTGTTGTCAAGTTTTTTGTGTGAGTTATTATGAGAAAAGTTGGGGTTGGGTGCGCAGAAGGCGGCGCGGCGGCACCCCTCAACTTCAGTCTGGCCTGCGTGCCGAAGTTATCGCGAAGTTCCGCCATTTTGGAACATGCTCACAACCCACTTGTTTTATAAAGAAACTTTTTATTAATTCCTGCGAGCCGCGGAGTGACTGTAACATGTTTTGAGGTTATACTGGGACGAGAAAGACGCTTTTCGTGACAGTGGATAGTAGTTTTAGTGCTAGTTCATACAAAAAACACGGCAAACAGCTGTCGGCGATGGATTGTTTTGAAGTGTTACAGTACTGACGTTCCTTATAATTTGTGTTTACTTCTGAATAAGTGAGGCGGACGCTACAATCTGTGTTCTTGGAGTTATTTTGGCCGGAATACACTTGTAAATGACAGGTATGAGGAGTTTTAAATATAGTTTTGGTAGTTCACACGCCAGTTGGAAAGTTGTGTGTGTGAAAAGTTTCTGTGAAAAGTGTTTACGAGTGACAACTAGCTGTGTAGTATACGTATGTGTATGTGTATGTATATGTAGTTTAGTTGTTGAGGGACGCTACTCTTGACGAGTAAGGGTCTGAATCTATTATGCATTTCGTTTTTTAATTTTTGATTTGAATTTAGTAGTAGATTGGTAAATATACTTTAGTAAAGAATTAAAATAGGCTTTATTGTAATGTAGGTAAGGTAAACTATTGACAATTTTATAATATGGATTTAAATGAGAAATGCAACAATGAAGTAAAATAGCCTTGTACCCTATTCATAATCCAATAGACTATTCTTACAAGATTTTATCGATTTCCGTCATAACATCGTCTTAACAACCTTCTTGCTTCTAAGTACCTATCATTAGTTTAAGTAGTTTCACCATATTATTAGAAGTTTAACTAAAATTAAACTATTCTAAAATGATGTTCAATTAAAATTATTTTATCCTATTCATCTGAGCTCCGAAGTTTGAATTGAGTTGATGAAACTTATATTACTTTGTACGGTTAGGGCGAGTCTACGATGGTGACTGAATTTTCTTGCGACTTTAGTTTAACTACTTTTGAATAAAGTTAACATAATATGTTTGGTTGTTTAAAGCATTTTAAAGCAAATTAATTAAAACTAAATAAGATACTGTAGGTAAATAAAAAAAGTATGAGATATTTGTTTTTATTTAAGTACCTATTTGAATATGAAACTCCAGTAAACAAGTAGAGTACAGAATAAATGGCATCTATTTTGTGTTCATAAATATTCGAATTGTACAGAAGCGACATAGAAATACTTCTCTTCCCACTCATAAATAAAAAGAAAAGTTCACATCGGAACTGTTTATTGAGAACATTATTACAAAGTTATTCTTGAAATCGCACCCAGTCTCTGTCCATTGTAGAAAGAAAATCTTTCCAAGTTCTCGATGGGATAACGCCGACACATCCCAATCTCAAAACGTCATAACTCCAAACCCACTCAAACAATAATTAACCTTACGTCAATAACCTAAAGCCCAAATTCCAACAGCCGCCAAGAAAGCAATGAAACTTTGTTGAATAACTTTTCAGATAACTTGAACTTTGTCTATTTGCGGAACGCTGTAAGCGGAAATTCCCCGCGCGCTAATTCAATCTGTATTCGCTTGTAATAAATGTTGTTTTCGCGTAATTCGGGCCGGGGAGTTGGTGTGCTTTTGTTGAGTTAAAAGTTGTGGACTTCACGAAGCAAAACGCGAACTTTTGTAGAACATTTCAGTGTAGTTAGTACAATGTTATAATGGAAATAAGCACTTCAAAATGGCGACCGTCTGCAGTTGTTATTATAGGTGTATTGATTTCCGGGTGTTTTGTGACGTTTAATTATGGCTTTATTATATCAATTAGATTCAACTTATAGTTATACAAAAACTGATTTATAGTATTTTATTTTTAAAACAGTAATAATAATTTGTTCAACTTTAAATATTTATTTTGGAGTAAATTCTTCGTAGCAATTTGTAGTACAAACAACAATAATTTTCCGTTAAATCTCGATGTAATTAAAAAGTTTTATTTCTCACCGTAAACAACTTACAATCTAATATTAAATGTCAAACTAGTTCGCTAAATCATTATCAACTTCCTCGAAAATAGCTATAATAGTTGACCAGTAAAATCAAAACGAATTTAAACTTTAGTACCTTCGTCATAAGATTCAAAATAGATTCTTTGTTTTATGGGTGTGTTTATCTCTCTTAAAAAGTAGGGGCTTTTGTTAAAGAAAATGAATAACATTGAGTCCGTTGGAGTTTTCTTTGTTTCCCTTTGTTACGTAACTTAATCTGTTCGATTTGTTTTCATAAAAGATACAGAATTATAGACGAATAGGATTTATATTGTTTTTGTATTTATCGAATTCAGAAATAACTTTAAGACGTAAAGGAAGATGTATGTTATTGTAACCTTACAAAAGTACCTACCTAACAAAATACTTATACCTACCTTAATATTACTTTTATAATTTCCATCATTTATAAGAAAGTTGAAAAGAAAAAAGCCCAAGTATCACCCAAAAGCAGTAAGTTAACTCCCAAGAAGTTTCGGAAACTTTTTACGAAACGGTGGAATAAATAAATTAATTAACCAAGGGGAGAGAACTTGGTACAACTTGCTGGTAGGACAAAAGGCACTTTACACGACACAAAGCGGTTCCGACACGATCTGACGACGATACGGATACGATATTTTTATACCCTCGTCATGAGAATATTGATTGACGTTGAAATGGTTACAAAGGGTTAGAGGTATTGTAGGGGAATATGTTACAATACGTAGTGGACTTCAATAGTAGAGGGTTGATAGTTACATACTTAAACACAATTAAATTAATATGTATATCGTAAGTGTTTTACCAAATTTTTACTGTAACCTATTTTTGTGTAAAACTTTTTATTTAAAACAAAATCTAGCTACAAAATTGAGAATCACCTAATTACCATATTAAGTAACCCAATTTGTGTTTTTGTCTTTATTTGGTTAAATAAATTATATTTCAAATACAAAATAAACTACATAAGCTATAAAGAAACCGTAATAAAACAGCAGTTCTTGTAATATTATTAAATACGTGCTTCTGTTGAAAGTAGAAGGAAAATACAGAAACATATTTCAAATAAACATGGTTTGATTTAAGGAAAGAGCCGCAAGCGAGCGAACTAGTCGAGCGCCGCAGAATATTAGGCTGAGTTTATATCGGGAGGATTAAAAGATTTATTTTTATTTCTAAAATAAAAGTAGGTACGTAAAGTTTTACTCTCCGGGTAATGATATTTCATAACTACAAGTATGTATCTATAATAGCCTATTTTAGGTTTAATTTGTTAAAATTAAAACCAAAAATTACACGTGCCGCGCACACAGTAAAAACCATGGTACTTACTTATTAAAAAAATGTAGGTACTTCGCCCCGCGCCAAAAGGAGAAGGTTGCTTTAACATTTCCATTGAATGACTACAGTACACTAGCGCAATATCAGGCAACAGTGTTTCCAGTATTAATTGCATCATTAATATTATTTCTTTTGTGGTAGTAGAGTTCAATGAACACTAATATTAATAAATCATATCTAGTGTTCAGCACTGTATTACGGATCAATCACCCGCATTATTCGAGAATGAGGCCTTTGCCCAGCAAAATAACGAAGGTCTTAATGGTTTGATTTTTTATGGTTTGATTGTTTTTATTTAACAAAACTAAGCGATTAAAACAATAATATACATGCTTCAATTCAGACGCCGAATATTGTTTCTTAAATAATAAAGATAAACATTAGTAAAAATTACCATTTAAAAATATAATATTTGTTTCACATTGTAAACACGGCCTTACGGAAGCGGTAAACTTGTTACTTACACCGCTCGACTGAAGCCAATCCTAACTTCTGCGGTCATTGAAAATTGTTATTTTGATCTCAAAGCATTAACAAATATTCTATTTAATCGTGTTTTCTTTAAAAATACATGAGAATTTATCACGTAGGTCAAATCGTTGTTTGTAATAAATAACTCATAACTTTTTACAATAATGATTACCTACTAACCTAATTAGACCAACATGCACAGGTATTGTAAATATTTTATGTTTTTTTTTAGAATGTCCCGGAAGTCAAGACAAGGGTATAGCATACGTCACCTTCTGCAACTTCCGAATCCACCCCGCAGTCCACCATCCACCGCTTCCACCAGTCATCCACCGATACCATCTAATAAGGTAAGTAATAATAGAAAAAAAAGAGAAAGTAAAATGACGTGTAACTTGTAGTTCCAATTTTCGCCGCGATGAGCGGTGGCGCCACTTTCGTTGGTAGCTGGAGTATTGACCTACATTTTATTTATTGCACTCAAAAATAATTTAAAAACTTTAAAATTAAAAAAAAAACTATTAGTAGTGTAAATTTCCTTTTTTGCATAGTTTTTCTTACTCTATGGTAAAAATAAAAGGTTTAACTTCAACAACAAAATAAAATCCAGAAACTGCGAACGAAACATTTTCAAGAACCTGCCTTCTGTGAGTTGTCTCGGTGAAAGCAAAGTCTCCGTTGTCTTAGTTCTAACGCCCTCGTTTAGATGGCGCTGATAGAAGTTCTTAGAGTTGATATAGGTACAATTTATTTGTATGGAAATACTAACCGCTTGATATGAGATACAATTTCATTTTCTTAATATAGTACGAATTATATACAAAAATGCTGCAGTTTATTCAACATTTTTATATTGTATACTACAGTTTTGATTATAGTAATATTATAAAAAGTATAAGCAGTATAGGCAGTTGATGAAAAATATGCTTTATTTAAGTAATAATTTAACTCGTCTCTACCTAACTATTCCTACTAAAACTTTGTTACCAACAGAAAAGCTAACAAAATCGCTTCGAAAGCAAAACTAATCAGTTTTCGTTTGTTACCCCGCTGCTCCCTTTCACTGGATTCCTGGAAAACTATTTCTAATGGCGATTTGGCATTTATTTACAAAGCAAATAAATAAACTATTTATTTATTGGCCGGTCGCTTTGATCGCGCAATGAGCTCGGACAAACATTTGATCGTCCGTTGTGGAGAATGATTCGATAAAGGGTGGAGATGGCTTAATATGGATAAGCCGTATTTATTTATATATTTATTTATCGGAAATGAAATGTTAGGATACTTAAAAAATTTGGATACTTAACTGATTGCATGGCGGGGAACGAAATACAAGCTTGCATATTACAGGCACCACAAAATGCACTAGAGGAAAACATGGGACTAGGCTCTCCATACTCAATGTGAGGATCGAACTCGGGCCATTCCACTCAATATACTTATACCGCTGCAGTACGGTTGTTTTCAATACAAAGTACAACATGTAATTGGAGATTTAATAATACAACGGGTGGCAACCACAGAATTATATTAATATATACGTAAAAGCTTACTTAGGAAACTATAAAAACTTATGTTTAAAAGTTTTTCCAATTAAGTTATAAAGTAAAAAAATTCACTGTACAAATTAGCGTTGATTTTAATATCAAGCAATGCATTGCATTTTTTGCCCTAATACGTATCTAATACTTTTATATAAAGAACAAAGACGTATCCACATTATTCCAACCCAGCAGAAAAAGGGTTTCTTTCCACGCTCCGGCGGCATTGAAACGTCCCTGCTTGCTCGTTCTTTCTATTTGTCGGCAGTCTTGTACAATTTAATGTCTATCTTTGAGGGTGAATCAAAGCCTTATGTCCTTTTTAGGACGTCTCCCTAACAATGAGGTCCTTTTGCAAACGTCCAGTTAGGAGATTGATGTGCTTTTAGTCGGCTTCCGGTGAAGGGTAAGGTTTAATGAAAATTAGAGTGTGTACGATGTATTTTTGAATAAAAAAAAACCTTAGTTTTGTAATTGATTATTTTTAATGTTGCTGGAAGTTTCTAATTGGACAATAATTTTACTGAATGAACTACTAACACCAGTTAAAAAAATCATATCTTTATGTCGCTGATTGCAGCCACTACTTAATAGGTAAATTTACAAAAAAACTCGTTTTCCATTTTTTTTCAAGTTCAAATTGATTATCAAGCTTAAGTAAAAACATACTTTTACTGTTTTTGAAAAACAAGTTTATTCTTATATCTGATTGTTATTTACCGCGATACTACACGTACCTATGTTTAAAAATCATACAAATTAACTTAGCTGTAAAAACGCTATAAAACCAACGACTTCTGTCTGTATTCAACCTAGCACCTACTCAAAACAAAATGTTCCCCTTTAGGCAAAACAAATAGCATTTTTGTTGAGTGGACCGCATTAATCCGAGAGTGCTAAGTGATTAAGCGCAGCGGGTGACCGGTCTTACGCACGGCGATTTGTTAAACGGTTACATTAGTAGAGTCCCAGTAGAGGTGGGATTTAGTCGATGGAATCCTACGAATATTATGAACGTGAAAGTTTGTGAGTATGGATGTATGGATGTTTGTTACTCTTTCACGTAAAAACTACTGAACGGATTTCGATGAAACTTTACAGTCTTCTTCTTCTTCGTGTTATGAGTATGCACGAGTAATAATATACATAAAAGTCAGACATTTAAAAATAAATTAAGTAATTTTTTTTTTGATAGAGCTTTAAAGCGTCTGACAAAAGTTCTGGCCCATGAAAAGCGTCTGACTTCTCTGATATGACTTCAGAGTAATACTCTACAAAATATATATCAAAATCAGTCATAAAAATTTAAGTTAAGTAGGTAACTGTGAATTTTAGTTACCTTTCTCACCTGGTACCTGCGGAGGTGTCACCTGGCAAGTCCCACAAACGTGCAGGTATTAAAAGTACATGAAAAGACTACTTAGAATCGAAAAATCTATTCTTTAGAAAATAAGTTGTGTCTTACGGCTCTGGGATCTTACTCTAATATTAATTAAAGCATTTATTTCGAAATTATCATACCTAAATTTTTTATTACTTTTAATGTTTTCGTATCGATACAATTTTCTTTACAAAAAGTGACATCACTAGTTGTACCAGCGTTACTAATGCCGATATTTCTTTTCATTTCCTCGCCATAACTCACTCGGGCGCCACCTAACGCATCTGATTGAAACTTAACGAGTAATTGGGATTTACTGACCCCCGGCACTAATGTCAGGTTAAAATTGCGTGTTGAATTACTGTTATAACGAATTGACTAATGAGAATGTTTTTTTTTATTGTGAAAGCCACTTTATGAGAGTTTTTTTTTATATTTAATTTGTTCTTTAAAATTACTTATTTTTTACAAGTTTTTTTTTCAAACAATTTTCTTTTCAAAGCCGTTTTGAAGCCGAACGTGTTCCTTCAAGCTGTATTAGAACAAACAATTACATCTATTCATGTCATGTATGTGTGCCCTATAACTCACTTTCCATCCCGTATTTCTGCCTCTACGAGTCCCCGGCGAGCCTTTACCTTCGACACTTACCAATAAAAAGGCCATAAACGTGCAACTCACGACACGAGCACCGATTGGCTATTTCTCCTGTTAATCGTATTTGTCGTTCTGGATAATAAAATGGTCTTCAACATGATATTATTGATGTTGGGTCTGTATGACCCGATAGGGTCATAATTCTATTACCGTTTGTGAAGTTATGTAGGGAGTTTTATCGATAAAACTTACTCTAACTCAGCACCTTACTATTTTGAATATTTTTTGTTACATTCTTTACTTAAGGATAAAGAAGACACCGAATATACTATAACATCCTACTAATATTATAAATGTGAAAGTTTGTGAGTATGTATGGATGTTTGTTACTCTTTCACGAAAAAACTACCGGATGGATTTGGATGAAACTTTACAGTAATATAGATTATACATCAGAATAACACATAGGGTACTTTTTACCGCGGGAAAACTTCTCATTCTCGGGAAACCGACTTCCACGTGAACTAGTACATTATATATCAATATACATCGTTTGTAACATAATCTACAATGTATCTTGTATACTTTGTAACATTTTGCGTCAAGATGCGGCGCAGACGTGACCCACCGCCGCAGAATGACAAACTTGCTCTAACGAGGTTCTGAACAGCGCACGAGTCATCTTAAAGATATTTGCACTTTGTAAGTAAACTGTTGAGGAGGTATTTATGTAGTATCAATTTCAGTTTGGTTTTGGTGCGGTTGTCAAGATACATGAAAATATTATAGAGTTAAAAGTACAGTTAGTCTGTCTGTATGTCGTAGCGTTTTAGAAGTAAGTAGGCAGGCAATGTGAACTTCCATACATAAATAATTTGAAATTTTATGTACACTTACTATACTCCCATTATGATCACCCAACACAATTGAATGGAATCTATAGTAAGACTCTAAAACATTTAAAAACAGTAACAGTAACATAAAATACCCATATTAACAGTTATATTTTTAATACTTTTAATAGTCTTCGCAGAAACCTATCGAGATTTAAAAAAGTCAGTTATAAGTAACTTTACAATTAAAACATAATTCCAATTCATTGCAACTAGTACGTCCCTGTGTCACCACGGGGGGTATTTAGAGGCGACACATGCCTCGAAGTGGGGGCACAGGGCCCTTCCGCCTTGTGACTTTTGTCTCGAATCTCGGCACGTCTTGGACATCGGGGGCACGTCTTACGGAATTAATAATAAGCCAAGAAGCTGCGGTTGCGGCGGCGATGTGCCCACGTTTTGTGCAGACGGATCCATTGAGGGGGTCGGGATGGATTTAGGTTGTCAGTTGTACTGTAGTTGATAATTTTGCTCTGGTGAATATATTTGATTTCTTTACAAACTTATTTTAATACATATCATATCAAGTTTTAATAAACCCCTTGTTTACATAGGGATAGAAACTTATTTTCGAAGACTAATGGAAAAATATACAAAGGTACGACTCGGCTGCCAAATGTAAGCTTTTTATGGTTTAATCTAAGTAGGTAAAGGCACATTTAGGTATGACCTTAAACCTAGTGCGTAACTAGCACCCAACTTTTAAAAAATACCTTTTAGGTTTTGCTTTCTCCCCTCACCAGTTATAACTTCGACACGTTTTTAAAACAACAATTTCTTTTTTACTGTACTCAATCCATTCTTTATTGTACTTGTAAAAAATGCTTGCGACTCCAGTGGATCAGAACGCACTCTGTCATTTCTAACCCTCATTAGTGATCGTGAGGACCCAGCGCGCGCGCCAAAGTTTCTACGTTCGCAGCCACGTGCTTGTTTATCGGTGTTGCCAACATTTTGCTGCTTGTAACGGGTTCTAATAGCCGAATTAAAGATGTTCTCAACATTATGCTCGAGCTGTGGTTGCGATCGTTTTGACTGGCTGCTAGTAGAGATGCAACAATTAAGCAAAGTCTAAAGTATACACATTTACAACTTAATTTTTATTTTACATAATATTAGCTTAGAAAGCAATGCCGTTTAAAAGGTTGCTCCCAGATTTTATGAGATTTTTTTGATGCTGTCACAAATTAGGTAAAACCACGCGTGCTAAAAAATTTTTTTTAGAAAAGCCATGCCTTAACAAACTGTCTATTCATGCACATGCAAATCATAATCAAAAACTTTCTCCAAAAAACATTAAAAAACTTAACTATTGCACACAAATAGTGTTTACCATAATTCCATATAAGATATGCTATTGTACGCGTAACATGATATTTACAGCGACAACAGTGTTGTCAACAACTAAGTTGTTTTCGAAGACAACATGTTGTCACTCGGGGCCCCGGGCTGCGTGGGCGGCTCTAAGACGTGACATCAGTCACGGCAGGCACTATTTCCAAATAATATGAATAATCCTTTGAGATTCAAGACGTTTGGAATAAATGTATTTATCTGTCTATTAAGCAAAATGGCGGAAAATCATTAGTACTTATGGACAGATCTAGAACGGTCTAGTTTTTTTTTAATGGTAAATGACAAATTATACCTTTGTTTTTTATTAGCATGATAGTTTTAAATCTATATCTGGTCATTGTTGAATAATCGGAAAATTGAATACGTAGACATCGTAGATGAGACGATTTTGGGTCTTTTTTTTCTTTGATGGAATGTAGCAGGCAGGTTGAACTTTTAAAAACTCTTTTAATATTTTCATATACCCACATAATTTGCTATATAAATGTTCCTGATAGGAAACTTTGGCAAACTTTGATATCTACACTTGGATATGTTCTCCAATAACAAGGTATATTTATCTACCTAAAGAGCGCGAATTCATAATTCATGCGGGTAGGAAAACATTTTCCAAAATCAAAAGTTACAAAATTCAAATTACTTATTCGTTCGATGCGTGGGCTGCATACCGCGCCACTCGCGGAAATGAAATAACACTTAAATTTGATTTACGACACTAAATATATTACAAAATTGAATAAGACGTTGTTTTCTTAAATAAATTAAACCGTGAGGACGTGTGTTGGGGAGTATTAGAATTTTTAATTTATCACCGGAACCAGACGTCCCATTTGTTTAGCATCGTCTTAATGTTGAATACTTGAAGAGAACAAAAAGAGCGTTTGACAAAAACAAAAGTCAAAAGTTGGGCGTTCCTCCGGGCATCCTCTGTAGAATTTATACCGCTCCAAAAACACGAAAACAAAAGTGGAGTCGCGCCAGAGGTACATTATCTTAACAAAGTACAGCAATTAGGTACACGTTCCACATCTGACTACAATAATTTAAATATGATAAAACAAGACGAAGAAAGGCAAGCCTCGTAACTTATTTATAAATTCTTCTCGTATTTGTAAGACGTTGAGAAGGCCCCTTCTAACCCTTTCGGCTCCCCCGGTATAATGCAATAAAAGAGGTAGTCATATAAGTATCGTCGCTTTACGTGCGTTGTGATAATATCACGACTAATCCGACCTGCTTTAGATCCGACCTCTTTGGGTAATCGACCTCCTTCGAGGTACTGATCTTTTTAATTATTAGATTTACCGACTTAACTTCCTTGCGGGTTTATTTAGTTCGTTGACATTTCAATATAGAGGAGTTGTTGGCATACGTGATTAAATTAGTTTTGAAAAGCTTTACCTAGATTAGGTTATACTTTAGTTTTACTTATTAAAACAATATCTTCCTAATATTATATACAGGGTGGAATTTTTGGACGCCACCTGGAGGGAAAGTACTGTAAGTACTGGAGATAGACAATTACGCTCAAAGGAAACATTCCTTTATTTTTAAAAATAAACTGCATACACCGATTTTCAAAAACTTGAGCAAAATTCCACCCTGTATGTTATATTATAAATTTATACTATAGGTATATATTTTGTATCAAGAAAGTTATGCCTAAGCGACATCTTGAACTATTGATTCACTCAAGACGTTCCAGCGACATCCAACATCTAAAGATGCTCCGAAGCTATAAAATTACTGATCAAGTCGAGATCAACCCTATGGCCTTTATTCGAAGCCACCGGAGCGAATTATCAAAGAAAATGTTCTTGGGACTTTACCGACCCTAAGACAAGTTTCTTCTCAAGGGTTAGGTGATGCGGGCAGGGTTTTTGAATGTAAATAGTGGTGGGTCTCGTATGAATTAAATTTAAGTAATTAATGTAAATGTGCCGCGTGTTTTAGTGCCCGCATCGGGGGCGCTGTTTGGGTAGTGGGGTCGCAAAGTTTTTAAGATATCGAGGCTTCCTGTGAGTTGGTTTTAACCCGTTTTTGGTTTTTGGTGTAAGTGTTGTCAGTTTTATTGTGCTGCGCTTTTCAAGTGGTACTTACTTGTATACATTTTTGTGAGTTATTGACCTTGTTAAAAATTTTTAGAAATCTATCACTTCTGCATTCTTTATTCCTGTTTTTTTCATCTGCTTTCGTGAATCTTGAATAATTTTTTTATTCTATAGGTATATACACAAACATTTAAAAAATCTTTTTAAGTTAAGGCACCTTTCATTCAATATACATACTCGTAAGTGTAGTAAAAACTATCTACGTTCCTTAAATCAAATCTTGAAAACTAAATGTTAAACACAATTTTCTTAGGAATCCCTCAACAATAATTTATAACCATTCATTAATTATAATAATTACAGCATGTGAAGGGTGGAAGGGTTTCGTACCATCCCGACCGACCTTAAGAAAAGGGCTCCTTGCGTTGGCCGTCATCTGGTTTCTAAGGAATTTAGGGTGAAGCTAGTCATACACGGCACCTCTGTAATAAACGTAGGAGGCTTCATTTTAATATGCGGGGTCTGCATGAGGTAATCTTTGGACTAACTTATGACTTTCATTAAAATGATTTCAGCACTTGAAACTGTTTGAGTATACACTCTTTATTGGGTTTAAATTTACTATTTTTTTAACACAGACTTTCAAGTAGTATTTCTTCGCTTTGGCATACCTAAACTTGAGCAAAGTAGGTATTTATGACAAAATATTCAAAATTACTCATAGCAATACTTTCTCTATTACTCTGGAATATTTAATAGGACGTTTACTGTCACAAAATATTATCTACCAAGCATAATTTGTTATAGATAAGTGAGTCCGTTCAAGTTACTCAAAGACGAACACCGTTTTGGTAAGTCAATATCTCTTGAAAGTTACAAGCCTAGGATCAAGTTGTAAGTAGCGGCTATGGTATCTTGGGGATACTGTACCATCATAATTATGGGGTATCGGAATAAAATCAGTTTTGTTCTTATTAATTTGGTATTGTTTTTAAGGGGTGTAGATAGTCTGTTATTAAAACTTTAGTTTAGTTTCAATTCCTGTATTTTTTGTTAGTTTATTTATACAGGGTGTTTTCGTAAAACTCACAAAAAAAAGTATTGTATATAAAATTTTAATCATTAACGCACCTATTAAAAATAAACAAGACTAAATATATACTCCAATGAAAATCACAACATTTTAAACTAAAATTTAATCATAATACAGGCTACACTCCCTCATTACACTTGAAAACAAAACGGACACATATCATTTATTCACCTCATACCAAACGATTAGTAGAAAACTCACGACGATAATAGTGTATGTTCCACAACTTTTAAACATATTTAAGTACAGTAACTTATGTCTTCGCTGTAAGCCATATACCGTGTGAAGCGTCATTTGATACGTATCAAATATTCAAACACCAAGACAGGGTTAGTCTCGGGGGGTCTCACAGGCCCCGCCGACCTACCTTGTCCGAGTTAACCCACGTGCGCTCATGCGGCCCTAATTTCCGATTTGTCAAGTTGAAGGGTTGACAGATTAGCATGGCAGCTGTCACATCATGTCAGTTCGCGTTCGTCGGTGACGTTTCTCTTTGAACTGACGTCTGTTTCTTGTAAATCTTCGATTGGATTGAAATTAGCTCGTGTGTGATGTGATATGGGCTCACCTTAATTGGGTATTGATGTATAAAATATGAGTCAGCTATTTTGAAGATAAACACAATGTTGAGTACATTGTTTTATTTAGAGTAAAGTACCATTGAAATTCTTATACTATTTATTTTATTCTATTTATAAACACAACCATGGTTAAGATGTAACTAGCACTATCTTAAAATATTTTCCGCTGTATATTCAATCAAACAACCTAAAACCCCAACTTTTTTCTCATTCCAAGCTGACGTAAGCACGCCGCCGTCCATTGTCCGGCCTCCTATTGGACAAATGCGTGTTCGATATTTAAATTGTCCAGTGCAGGCGCCGGCGACGTATCGGCTGTCACATTACTCGCCGGCGGGTTGTTATTATCAAAGTTTTTGAAGGGTGCTCGGACGACGCGACGCCGAGCTTTGACAGCGGCTGGCACATCGTGGATAGGGAATTAAAAAGTTAAAGAAAGGGAACATATAAAATAAATTAATGGAAATAAAAAATTGTCATTCAAATAAAAATACGGATAAAGAAAAGATAGGTTTAAAGACTTTTTGATTATCTTTATTAGTTGGATTACAAATAACCAAGGTTATTATCGAGTCTATCAAAAATTAGTAAACGTTGCATAAATTAATTATGCATTAATTTCGTACAAAATAAAGCTAAAATTTCTTTTTGTGGATTAAACCCTTGATTGCTTCCAAAATATAATACTATAACTTTACTGATGACATCAATAATATTTGATATTTAACTCTCGAACTTCTTCGAGAATCAATCAATAAGACAGATTAAGATTACTTAAATCTGTAGAGTAATTTCCGTTCTAACCTTACATTTCTCAGCTCTTTATCCTTTCTAAGGCAGTCGTATCCACCCTATTCCCTCTCCGTTAACTCCATGGACCACATATGGTAATTTCTTATTCAACCAGGAAACATGGCGGTCACTTGCAATAATCCATCACGAGTCGCATTTGTTTGTCCCCGGTCAGTTTTACTGTCACATTCTGCTATTTCTGCCATTTTATGTATTCCTTACAGGTTTTTGATAAATATTTGTTGGACCTCAGTTGGCATGTCCAGGAATTGAATATCCGGCTGCGTGATTGGCGTGGCGTTTTGTTTTGATGGGTTTGTGTGGGTATGCAAAGTGGATAGAATACAGTTGTTTTCTTGTATTTGCCGAGGAAAAGTAGGTACTTAGGTAGGTTTTAGGAAATTTTGGTGGTTCGCAAGCAATTTTACCGTTAAATGACATGGTAACAATTTTACTAATTGGCAAAAACTATTTTTTTAAATATAATTATCGAAATACCATGCAACAACATAAATTATTTTGGCCTTGAAGGTTTAAAAAAACTGCATCGACATTATAGACCAAAATCAACCTGAATTAGTACAAGCCAGCCATACAAAAAAGATTACAAACGTGGCAAAATAAAAAATTTGCAAATTTTATACTATTTACCATTTGTCCCTTGACCAATACGCTTTTACTTTTTCAATACATATACCTTATACAACATTGTCTCTCAAAAACACCTCAACCAGTCTGCCCAGGTACCTACAAAAACTAGCAAGTCTCCCGGGTGTCGACATGATTACCGCGACCCGTCTAAGGATCGTATGCATACAAAATACAGCCTTATCAGTTATGCATAATACGAGGACCCCAAAGGTGAACAAAATATTGCAGTGGCTCGTGTAGGACCGTGGGATACAGGGAGTTGGGAATATAAGGTGGGAGAATAGGTTTTTATTACTTTTTTTACCAACATCATTCATTGACATTCAACTTCAAGGCATCTTTTAACGAAAAGCGTTAAGGTACGAGAATAAGCCATTTAGTACATTTATCATAGAACTGGCTTTTATTTTTTAGGCTTTTATTTTGACTAGCTTAATCATTTGTAAATTTGTATGTCGTTTTATCAAATGGCCATGCGATGAAAATGTTACACGAAAAAGTTCAACATGCTACGTAACTCGTAGTACTTACCCGTAGCAATAACGTAGCAAACAAAATTTGATATTGTTCAAGATATTATAAATATATTATTAGCGAAGATAGAGGAAGCAAGTAAGGATAAAAAAATAACAACGGAACAAAAATAACGGTTTATTTGTTAAAATTATTAAATGGAATTCAAATGAGTTAAAGAAGTAACTAATTGTTCACAAAACAAAAACAAAGCGGCTCACGTGACCCCCGACCCAAAGAGTATTTTTCTACATGTGACGTCTTTGACAACCGACGACAAGCGAGGTCGGTACGTCACAGACATACAGCATTTATAGAGCCTTTAAGAAACACGAAAGAGGTTCACTTAAACCTCTTTGGTCACTCAGAGTTTTTAAAAAGTGGTATGCCTGTGACGTACCGATCTTCTTTTGTTTTTTATTGGTTGTCAAAAACACACGTCTTGCGGCAACTCTGTGTCACGTAAGCCATTTTGTTGCATTATTGTGAATAATTACTTCTTTGATTTATTTGTATTTCTGTTAATAATATATGAATAAGAAAACCGATGTTATTTTCTGACGTTGTTATTTATTTAACTTGCTTCCTATATCTTCTCTAAAAATATATTTTTCGCGTACCTTTTTGTAACACGCTGTGTACGTCCAGTGTCAACCTACAATGGATGCTACATGTGTCTAACTTCAGTGTGATGGATTTTGTTTTGTCATTCTATTGTACTTTTTATGGCGTCGTCAAACCATGGCTAAGCAATGAATATAAATGAAGAACACTCGTGTTTTTGGGTTTATCTTGATTGTAAATATGGTTATTAGTTACCAAAATTGCAACTCAATAAAATAAAATTACAAAATTATTGAAAACAATACTTTTGATACTAAAAGAAAGCCAGGCGTTAATAAAAATAAAAGTTATAGATGACATAACATTTAGATCATGACAAAGTGGAAATTGTCACCCCAATGTCATCAAAAATAATCCTTTTACCCTTTAAAATAAAGAGCACAATTCGGACAAAAAACGATATTTTCCATATTTTTCGTACATCTGACGCTAGATATTAACAGATTCAATTATCTTAATGGTGTCTCTAAATAACCAAATTAAATACAAATATGTATTTGGCGAAATAGATAGGTATAGGTTTTGAAAATACTTCCTTATAATCGTATGTAATGTGACTTTAAAAAGATTATGTTTATTAAAACCTTTTTATTTTTTTTGGGTTTTTTCACTTACCAAACCATCTAACTGTGCATGTAGCATCCACAAAAACGACTTCCCAACTCCGCTTCTTCTAAAATCAAAATTGCGAACTTAAAACGAAGCTCTCCTTAATTCCGCTTAACGATTGCGAAAGACGTCGAATTCTTTAATTATTTAGCTCTAATGGCAGCCAAGCTTGTCCTTTGACGTCGCTGCCTTTAATTTGGGATTCCGCCCCCAAATTAAAAATATAATGAGACGGAACCCAGGCTGTGTTAATTGGAAACCGATCTGATACCAGCGACAGGGGTGTGTTAGTTAACGGCGATAACAGACGTTTAGAATTTGTTTTAATTAAATTTTTAGTGACCGAAAAAGAATTTAGAAGTTTCTGCGATGAACTGGAGAAAAATCACGGATTAAAAAAATATATTCGCAGCTTCTTTTTTTCTATTACAAATTCAACTTTTCTCGATACTCATTGTTTCAAAAAATAAACACGTAACTTGTTCGACTTATCACTGTTTAGTTAACGATGTAAAAAAACCTAGAAAATTAATTTTTTTATGTAATATCAAATAAAAAAGTAAATTTGTTGAGAAGTATGTTTTAAAACAAATTTAGTCCAAGAATATTGTGACAACATATACCCTAAATTACTTACTAATTTTACCATCCAAATAACCTCTAAAAATTTAATCCAATCAAGGTCTCAGGGACCCAGCTATAAAACATTCAGGGTCGCAGAGGTGTTGTTGCCGTGATAGCATTCAGACGGAATAAATTCAAATCTCGGGTCTGGTGGACCCCGGAGAGTCATCTTGGATGGGATGACCGTCCTGAAGACTCCGCACTTGGATGACACCCTCTTGTTGTTAGGGGCTAGCAGACGAGCGGTTTTGGTGGTGGAAACAATAACTATTAGTTTTGAGACAGCGATTTCATGCGTATGCTAAATGCAATGACAAATATGTATGTATATTATGGGTTGGAAAAAAGTTTTCTGTTACAAAATTGCTTCTGCCAAAAAACTGATTTAAAAATAAGTGACTAGTTTTTTTCTATTAATATTAATAATAATGAGTTTCCTAAATAACCCACCAATTATGTGGCAGTAAGCGCTTGTGTTAAAGGTACATAAAGGTCTAGGGGAGAACCTAGTTATCAATCAGATAGAGTATGCAATACTAACATTTTTTTTTGCAATGGATAAAAATGGTTCCTTAGAAAGATTTTGATAAAATGAAAAACAGACTTTTTTGGTTTTGTCAGAATTAAATATCATTTCGTAATATTGCGCATTAACCAATGTAAGACTTAACCAAAAAAACAAATTGTTTTTTTTAATTTAAGCGGAGGTGTAAGCAATTTTTTTTTGATATAACATCACAAAATGACGTAAATAAAATAATATTAACCGCTCGTCTGCGCAGCCTTTAATGTCGCCGACAAATGACGATTTCGTCGCATCGCCTCTGAAGGGTTAATGTTTACATTTTAATGTAAGAACGCCGACCGCCCACCGCCGTCGTTAAGGGAATAATTTCTACCCGCAAAACCCATGAAATGACTCTTTTCTCTTTGAGCTTTAATGAACTGCAGAGAACAACAAATTAATACGCCGCCTGCGGTCGATAAAAAAAACAGCTTAAATGTTGTTAATGAAGTCATTTGATGTGAAAGGTTAAGTGTGCCCTTAATTTGTTTTGTGATTTTTGAGTTTCGTTTCTTAAAAATAACTCAAAATCCCTTACAAGCTTTACTGTGTGTGTTAACCTTTTTTCGGGATTGCGTAAAACTAACATCAAATTCAAATAGGGTATTTAAATCATTAAGAATACAATAAAAAAACACTACTAATGTCAACTCAATTAAGCATACGTCCGTTTAAGTCTGTATAACATTTAGGGTACTTTTCCAAAATTTTGTAAACTTGCAAACCCTTTATTAAAATGTGCTTTAAAATCTTTAAAAAAATAACTCAAAAACGTTGTCTTCTTACAAGTAGATACTTCCATTGTAGCATCGCTATAATTTATCATAACTATCGCCATTACTATTATTGGCGCTATAAAAATATTGATTCGCTATAATAAAGGGCCATAACCGTTTCAGTTAATATTAATCGTTTTACTTTCGGACCCTTCTGTAGGCTATTTGGTTTATTTCCTACATTTCTCTGTAGGGAATTATTGTATGATGTATTATTACTACCTAAATTATACTTTTGAGAATAATCGCTTGTGGAATTTGTTTAAATTTCATTTATATTTTGTAAGATCAATTAAAGTTTCTTAGTTCCTCTATTAGTAAAAAAAATATCCAAAATACAGTAATTAAATTCTTCGTTTATATTATATTTTCTAAAATAACAATTTATAAAACATAAATAATTAACGATGGTAGCCTAAAGAAACCCCTTGATTTTTCTCCCAATCTTTGCATTTAAAGCTATGCACATGGAATTTTTTTTTTTACTTTTAACCATGCACGCAACTTGCCTTTCGCAAAAATCGAAGCAAACGAATACGTATCGGCGACAGTGCTGCTAACGACAAAACTGCGTTCTAATCACGAACCGTCAAAAATGGATATACGAAAATTGAATTCGAACTTTATTTTTTTCTCAAAGGGCGAGGGCCGTCGAAATGGCCAGATCAACTCAATAAGGGGTACGAACGTGTTTACCCGGAACCCGCAAACTGTGTTCCTTTTTTGAAAATGCTATTTGCTCGGTGTCGCAAAGGCATTGTGCTGGCTGGACAATAGGCTGAAATGTTTTTTTTTGTTTTTTTTTTCGAATATCGGATATGTGGGGCCCGGTCGTGTCGCTTTCTGTTGGCGTGCCACGCTAGCTCGTCAGATACGGTATTTGTTCTGTCAATCTGTTGACTCCATAGATAAAGCGATATACGACTTTGAGATACCTTTAACGTTTTAATTAATCCAGTTTTGGTGTTTTGCAGTGCATTTGGCCAGCATATTTTTTTATGAATAAGAAAGCATGAGATTGGTAGAAATGTGACAATTATCATAACAATTCATTTATGGCCGGTGTCAATATTTCTACAAAAGTTAAAGTCTCGGTAACTGAAAACTCCTTGTTTTGTTTTTATGACGTATGATTTTTCTGTTTCTGTCTTTTTCATATCAACAGCTATCTATCATAGTTTACTGAAACGTAAAAAACATGTAGTAGGTAACGCATTATACAAAGTGTCAACGGTTAAGATTGGTTATTAAGATTGGCCATCTACAAAATCTTTTATTGCATATGTATCTGTCTTAAAGAAGTTTAAATCAAAAACTCATTAAAGATTCTAACTTCTGAATATGGGTCTATACTATTCATAGCGATGTTTCATAAGTGCGGAAATATAGTTGCTCATAAGTTCGGGGGTTGGCACCCTCTCGCAAGTTTATGTAAATTTTGAAACTTATCCATACATTTGGTACCTGGGCTAGTTTCATAAGATTGTCTTTATTTTGAAGTATTACGAATCCTACGTTCCTATTTATATTTATAAGATTGCACTGATGTTACTTTTTAATTGTTGACTTGATTATATCGTTTGTATAATTGCACAATATTTTAAAACGAATAAATATTTATTAACGTTAAAGGCCTGAAAATACATATAGCTTAAACCATTAACAAACAAACCTTTACTAAATGCTTAATGTATCTTTTATTAATTACTTCATATAATTGCACTTGTAATTGCAATTCCTTAGTTTTGCAAAATCATTATCATCAAAACATTGGCTGCAAGGACCACAGTAAACTTCACGCCTTCACGAGCTATTCAGGTATGAAGTTGCACAGTTTAAGAGCTCAGGGTAAAAACTGCGACGTCACTGGCGTTATGCAAGTCATGCAGAAAACAATTACGCAATGCTCAAGACGTTAATTGTTTCTTTATGAGCAAAAACAAACGAAGGGCGGGGGATCTGTTATATGCCAGTAACTTTCTAGAAGATTATGTAGAGAGGTTGCTTATAAAACAGGTATAGGAAAAGGTAGGTGAACAGCTTAAAGCAGATACATAAGCCGCCTACGCGCCGTCCTGTTTCATTGATCCGCCGCTATTTCAGAATCAGCGTTAATAATAAAGAAACTATAAAGAGCTTCGTCCTACGTTTTCAATAAACACCTTTATCGATTATTCAGTCCATACTTACAGCTGAGAGCGCCATAGACAGAGAGTTGGCAAACTAATTCTCGACACAGGCATAGCTCGGGTGGTAGGTGGTCGCTCAGATAGCCACCGGCCGCGGGAGGGGGGGGTGAAAATAGGGTGGGGGGAGGCGTTCTACTCGCTGGGCGTTCTCGACCAATCACAAGCCGCCTCCCAGACCCCGCCCACCTCACCTGCGTCACATCACTCCAATACTTTTTCGTCGCGTCTTTATTTTATTTTCTTCTTTAAACCTCCTTTCTATTTTACGCCCGCGGTGGCAACCTTTGTGAATACGAATGCTGAGCAGGTACCGCGCTCGTTAGTTGCAACCGCCGATATGTAAAGCAAATAAACTTCTATGCAGGCTTTGTTGAGTAGGTCTTATAAAACTGTATCTGCTATACGTATAGAACCACGCTTACAGACACGAATATTAGCAGTCGTAAAGGGATGACTAATTAAAAATGTCTGCCATGCAAAGCGGGGAGCGACAGTCGAAGAAGTTTTTACGACGGGGGTAACTGCGGTAGTAAAGTTTTGACTTGTATATCGACCGGCAAAAAGTTCCCGATGAAAGTAATCTCCAACCTTGCTCCACATTTTGTTTCAATGGAGGCCTCAGTTGTATGCAAGTGTCCCTCAGTGCCCAGGGTGAACGATCCCCACATCGATGAACTTCGGAACTTGGAAAAAACTTGGAACAACTTAGAAAGACTTCGCCGTGATTAGGAGGACTTAGTTTTCAAGTTTTTTTTTCAGTTTTGAAAGTGGGTGGCTCAGTTTATGATCCGGGTGAAAGTCGCGGCGGATCGATGACCCGGGTGGGGTCAACCGGGGTGATCAAAGTTTTGGGGGCTAATAACAGAATTTAATACGCGGGTAACGGGTTAGATGCGCCGAAGTTCCGCGAACTTGCGAACTCAGCCGCCGTGTGTACGGAGTGACCTTGGATTTTTATTGGCTTCCAAGACTTAAGTTTGGGGAAAGTCGTTTTGGAAGTGCTTAAGAAGAAAAACAGAACAGTTAAGCATTTTCGCTTCCTGAGGCTTATCTTGAAAGGAAAGTTAAAATTTTGTTATCTACAATAGATTTCGAACTACACTATAGGTACACATAGACAAAAGGTGTTTTTTCTCAGCAAGTTGACCATAAATCACAGTAAAACTCATAGGTACATAGTCACAGCGGTTTTTATAACCATCATCACCAGGAAATAAAACATCACACTTACCTTACGTTGGTATTGAACCTTAATCCAAAACTAAACCCAAAAAGACAATATCACCCCTAGACCCGCTAAGCTATTTCATAAGTGAGTCTACCCGTTGATAGATGTCGCTACGTTGGCGGTTGAGTAAACAATAATCAAAAGAACATGACAGTTAAATAGAGATAAAAGTGTATATTTACTATTGTTTTTGTTCCTATTTCTTAATAAGGAAAAAATACTAATTAATAAAACTGTCTAACTATCAAATTCAAACTTAAGTTGTTTCAAGATAAACAAAAATTTTGATTTTATAATCAAATCATCAGTTTAATAGTGTGTACAAGTAATTATAAAACACTAAAAAAGGATTTAGCATCTAAAGTAACAGTAGATAAGAGCTTATTTTTTTTTAAATATGGTAATCATTTTGTGTTTAGATTTTCTTTAAATATTTTAACTTAAATCTTGTTTTATATAATAAGTCAGTAATTAATTTGTATACCTACAAATCAATAACATTTTCATGTTACCTGTAAGTACCTATATGTATTTTTATCACAACAGCTACCTCTCTGTCCTGATTCCCGAGTCAAGTACCACCTCGTAAGAGCAATATTGCCGGGTAAGGAATCTTGGAAACATCAGCGAAGTTTTATTTTAGTATAGGGACGTTCAGGTCAAGAATATTGTCGTATTGTTTATTAAAATACTTTGGAGTGCGTTTTAATTTTTCTGTAATTAATACAAGAAGCATTATCTCAAAAGTATGACTTAAAAATATGAATAGAACCTACCTTAGCTGTGGACTAATATGTAGATATTGTTATTAGCTGCATAGTTTTGTCAAGCAGTTTAAATATACCCCGGATCATAATCGCTTTTTAAAACTTCAATAGCTTTAATATGTTTAGAATCTGTCACTTCCAATAACTGTCACATAATATTGACAGGGTCCAAACAATTAGCTAAGAATAACGGCTTTCAAACTGCTACAATCAATACGACGAAATATTTACCTGTCTGCACGTTTACACTCTCTTTCCACAGCCGATACATTTAACACTAGTGGCCGCCCACGACTCTCCGTTCGCGTGGGAATGAGAAGTTTTCCCGCGGTAAAAAGTACCCTATGTGTTATTCTTGTTGTTTATAAGTGTATCTACAGCTTATCTTAATAAGAACTCTTTAATAACTGTTTGTCAGTGTCTATTTCTGTGGAATCTATTTTTTATATTCTTATAGTCTGTCTAATCTTTTCGTTGTATCAATATACTCTCATACTTATCTAATAACTATATCTGCGTTAACTCTGTTTATTATTTACAGTACAGCAGGTTATGGGTATCTAACGTGTGTATATTATATAAGTATTTTACCAGCATTGAGTAACGATGGAGGGTAAAGCAACCACATCATCGATCCCGAAGTTGCTCGGTCGAGCAAACTACGGCTCCTGGGCTTTCGCTCTACAAATGTACCTAATTGACTGTGGTCTTTGGCAGTGCGTTGATAGCCCAGACGAACTCAAGAGCAAGGTGTCCGATTTCCAACGACTAGACGAACAGGCCCGAGCAAAGATATGTCTCAGTTTGGATCCTAGTTTGTACCCAACGGTGAAGGCGGCAAAAACTGCCAAAGAAACGTGGCAGAAGTTGCAGGCGCAATATGCCGACGCTGGCCTATACACTAAGCTAGGACTACTACGACAACTGTTTCGTACATCATTAAATGACCACAACGACATGGAAACCTACATTAATTGTATAAGGGACATACAGGAAAGATTAAATGAAATAAACGCAGGACTGGAAGATGAGTTTATTGGGGTTGTCATGCTAGCTGGCCTACCCGACGACTACAAGCCTCTCATCATGGCGCTGGAGCACTCAGGTGCAAACATCTCGTCGGACGCCGTGGCCTCGAGACTCCTAAAAGAAGCGCAAAAGACATCAGTGACATCATCTACCAGTGCATTCGTTTCAGTGTCTACATCTAAAGTGCAGTGCAAATATTGTAAAAAGTTTGGTCACGTTATAAACGATTGTAGAAAAAGAAAACACAATAACAAAAAGAAAACATCTGTTGTTCAACAATCATCTAACATTATAACTGACATTACACTTTCATCTTCTTTCACTCCACATCCCTCAGGTTCCCATCAAAGCAGTGAATGGCTCTTGGACTCCGGCGCTACATCACATATGTGCCACAATAAAGATAGCTTCTTAAAGCTGTCTCATGAGTTGAAGCCTATTTACGTAGCCAACAATGATAAAGTCGTTTGTGAAGGCTCAGGTACTGTAAATCTAAATATTTGTACAGAATTTCGAAACTTATCCAACGTGCTCTATGTCCCTCAATTAGCGACAAATTTAGTATCTGTAAGTAGTTTGGTTCGCTCTGGGTATGTTGTGATATTTTCTCAACGTGGTGCCACTATCCTACGCAAGAAAAACTGCAAGGTTTCAGGAGAAATGGTAGCAACAGCATCTAATTTTAACAGTTTGTATAAACTTGATATTTCTCAAGCGAATTTGACAAATTCATGTAAACAAACAGCATTGCTATGGCATCGACGTCTCGGACATATCAATGTCAAATCACTAAACGTTTTAAAAAATAAAAATGTAGGCATAGGTTTTAATGATAAATTAGTTGACACTTGCGTCCCTTGTCTACAAGGTAAACTAGCCAAGAAACCCTTCAAGACTTCTACAAGGGAATCAAACTGTAAATTAGAGCTGATTCATACTGACCTTTGTGGCCCTATGAGCGTACAATCGTTCGGATTAGCTCGATATTTACTCATGTTTACCGACGACTATACTCGCAAAACCTTCGGTTATCTTCTCAAGGAGAAAAGTGAAGTTTTCTCGAAGTTTGTTGAGTTCAAGCGTTTAGTCGAGAACCAAACCGGTCTCAAAATTAAAATCCTACGCTCAGATTGCGGTGGTGAGTATGTTAATCGTCAGATGAATAATTTTCTAAAAGAAAATGGAATTATTCACCAAACATCGATTCCTTACAATCCGCAGCAAAACGGTTTGTCTGAAAGAGTCAACCGTACCGTTATTGAAAAAGCTAGGTCTATGCTTCAGGACTCCGGTTTACCCAAAGCATACTGGGGTGAAGCTGCTTTTACAGCAATCTACTTAAAAAATCATTCACCCACAATTGCTTTACAAAATAAAATACCTGAAGAACTTTGGATTGGTTCCAAGGTCAACCTTTCTCATCTTAGAGTTTTTGGCTGTGAAGCTCATGTGCTTATTCCAGAGCAAAAACGTTCAAAGCTCGATCCAAAAACCAAAGCCTGTATATTTGTAGGCTATTCTACAACGAGTAAAGGTTATCGTTTGATTGATCCTCTAAATCCGAAAACGGTTATAATAGCTAGAGACGTGGTATTTATTGAAGACAAGTTTTATGACATAAATACTACTCTACCTAACAACGATTCTGCAATTATCGATATCTTACCATCATCTTTTTCAGAACCAAGTTGTTCTACGGATTCTGGAATTCTTCCAACTCAAGACCAATTTCCAGCTCCCACATCTACTCTTCTAAATTCTCCAGACTCTCAAGCTCCTGCTCATACTTCCTCTCAATTAGATTCTTGTACAACTGATACTAACATTTCAGAGCCAGAGCTATTTGCTGACTGTGAATCTGTTTCAAATCAGACTGAATCAGAACAGGCAGATGAAGTAGAGAGTGAGAGGAGATATCCTACTAGAGAGCGACGTCCTCCAGTTCGCTTTCCAGATTGTGACGGAGTTAATCTTATGGTCGCGTGCGAATCTGAACCAGAAACGTATAAACAAGTACTGGAAGATCCCAATAAAGAGGAATGGCTAAAAGCTATGGACGCAGAATACAATTGTCTCGTGAAAAATGGTACGTGGATTCTTGTTGATAGACCCAAAGACAGGAAAATTGTTAAAAATAAATGGGTTTATAAAATAAAAAAAGGATACTAGCGGTAACATAGTTAAATTTAAAGCCAGACTTGTAGCAAAAGGTTTTACACAAGTTCAAGGCGTTGACTACGGAGAAACTTTCTCTCCAGTTGCCAGGCTGTCCTCGATCCGATTTCTTATGGCTTACGCTGTCAAAATGAACTTCAATGTTTATCATATTGACGTGGAGACGGCTTTTCTTAATGGTGATCTACAAGAAGAATTGTTCATGGAACAACCAGAAGGCTATGCCCAAGATGGAAAAAGTAAAGTATGTCTTTTGAAAAGGTCTCTTTATGGCCTCAAGCAGGCACCTCGTCAATGGAATCTGAAAGTTCATGAAACAATGACATCTCTAGGAATGACACAAATAGAGACAGAACATTGTTTATATTTTAAAGGAACCGGAAATGATTTTTTGATAGTAGCTGTATTTGTTGATGACTTTTTTATATTTTGTAAGAATGAAGGTATTAAAAATGACTTCAAAACTAATTTACTAAAGAAATTTGTCATCAAAGACCTAGGACTCTTAAAAGACTGTCTAGGCATGAGAGTAATACAATCTCCACAGGAAGGATCTATCACTCTGGATCAAACAAGCTACATCGAAAGACTAATTGACAAATTTGGCATGAGTGAGGCAATACCTTTCAGAACTCCTCTTGAACCAGGGCTGAAGCTTCTCATTCCTGATAAGAAGGAAGAAAATTTAGAACTTCCATATCAGCAGCTCGTGGGTTCTCTAATGTACGTTGCAATTGGAACAAGACCAGACATAGCTCACGCTGTATCGGTCCTTAGCCAATTCAACACACATTACGGGGAGGTACACTGGAGAGCTGCTAAGAGGGTACTCCGATATCTCAAAGCTACAAAAACCTTCAAAATCACTTATTCAAATAAGGTGACTGAGCGAAATATACTCGGGTATGCAGATGCCGACTTCGGTACAAATCCCATTGATCGTCGTTCATATACGGGATATGTTTTTGTGTTTAGTGGTGGTCCTATTTCTTGGGAATCAAGAAAACAAAAAACTGTTGCTCTCTCGAGCACCGAGGCGGAATATATGTCACTCTCAGAGGCATGCAAAGAAGCTATTTTTATACGTCATCTCATATTTCAACTCATTCCAAACTCAAACATTATCATTAAACTACATTGTGATAATCAAAGTGCCATCAAACTTGCCCATAGTAATACTTATCACTCAAGAACTAAACACATAGACGTTCGTCATCATTTCATAAGGTCATGTATAAACGATTTTTCATTAACGTACATCCCTACGTCTTCCATGCCTGCGGATGTTCTCACCAAACCATTAAATGCTCATTCTCATCAAAAATGTACTAAAAGTTTAGGTTTAAAATAAATCTTTGTGTCTTAACTAGTTGCTTCTGTTGTTGTGTGATATACTTTAATAGCAATTTAAACATTTGTTTATTAGCGTTCTTATTACGGGGAGGTGTTGTTTATAAGTGTATCTACAGCTTATCTTAATAAGAACTCTTTAATAACTGTTTGTCAGTGTCTATTTCTGTGGAATCTATTTTTTATATTCTTATAGTCTGTCTAATCTTTTCGTTGTATCAATATACTCTCATACTTATCTAATAACTATATCTGCGTTAACTCTGTTTATTATTTACAGTACAGCAATTCTGACATACAACCTATATTACTGTAAAGTTTCTTCCAAATCCGTCCAGTAGTTTTTACGTGAAAGAGTAACAAACATCAATACATACTCACAATTTTTCACGTTTATAAAACTAGTGGCGGCCCGCGACTCCGTTCGCGTGGAAGTTGGTTTCCCGTGGTAATGAGAAGTTTTCCCTTGGTAAAAAGTACCCTTTCTTATATTCTGACGTATAACCTATATTACTGTAAAGTTTCATCCAAATCCGTCCAGTAGTTTTTACGTGAAAGCGTAACAAACATCCATACAAACTCACAGACTTTCACGTTTATAATATTAGTAGGATTCAGCCCTGCACCACCCAGACTTCTTATCAAGATGCAAATTGAACATCATCACCCTTCTTGTCGGACAAGTGTAGACTCGATTGTAATAACACAAGTCAGCGTGTTCATTGCTGACCTACGCCGTCTTAGAAATGGTAATTCATTATTCAGACCCTTTTCAGCTACTGAACTAGTGGGGTGAATATCGTAATTATTGAAATTTCACGAGACGGAATTTATGGCCGCGGGAATACCTTGTGATGTCTCGGGGTGATAATACAATCGGTCCAGCATAAGGTATGGTAATGAATAGACTGAATTGTACAAGCGATTGTGAGAGCTTTCGTTGTTCTAACCTTCAGATTAAGTTGAAATAAGAAATTTAATAAAGCGACATACTGGAGTTTGGTATAATTCAATTTTAACAAAAAAAAACTTCTTTCCAAAAAAAGCACCTAGATAAGTTAAAATGTGTAAAGGAAACATGAAAAATACGTTCGTTTTCGGTTTTTGAATCAATAACTCGCTTAATTTAAAAAAAAACGAATAAAACCTTATTCATAATTTACCTATATTATTAAAACATAATAACAGTTTCACCTTTCCATACGTGTAAAACTTAATAGGTTACAAGTAAACTTGAAATTACCTCCCGGCTGCCTGGCTGATTGGTTCCAACTACTTTGCGGGGCCTTAACAAGGCTTTGTACCGACTCAAGTTATTACATGGAATAAATTTCAATCAATTAGGCAGCTCACCTAGCTAATAGTTACAAATATCCTACTAATATTATAAACGTGAAAGTTTGTGAGTATGTATGGATGTATGTATGGATGTTTGTTACTCTTTCACGTAAAAACTACTGGACGGATTTGGATGAAACTTTGCAGTAATATAGGTTTAACATCAGGATAACATATAGGGTACTTTTTACCACGGTAAAACATCTCATTCCCACGGGAAACCAGCTTCCACTCGAACGGAGTCGCGGGCGGCCACTAGTTGCTTATATTTTAAATATGTTTGTGTTGGTGTAAGGAATAAAGCTATAGTTAAGACTCATAACAATCACTCAAGCAAGATTGATACAAAAATATAAGTGAGAAAAGAAAGTTTTAGCTTTATCTGAGATTTCTTTAATATTTAACTCGTTTTGTGATACATTTTAGCTTATTATTGATGGTTTAGTTGTTTTAATTATTAATTATAAACTTTATTACTTTTTTTATTACAGAGAGTAATTTACCTTACTATCAGTCTGTATAATTAAAACAAAAATACAGAATTCCGATCCAATCCAAATTCAATCTAAATCCCATACAACCTACAAAAATCACATCTTAACAATAGCCCAGTATGCACATTAACATAAATCAGGTACCTCTAGATCCAATTTATTTGCGCTGAATTCATCCAAGCCCAAACTTCGTACCAATAAATCATATGAATAGTGCTTGCTAAGGCTTGGTTTCTTATTGGCCATTGTTACTCGTTAGTAATGTTACCATCCAATAGGTAATTAAACCAAGGAATAGATAACTATTATGACCTCGGTTGAACTGGCAATATCGATCTCGTAAATTATCGAGTGGTTTAATAAAGATTTGGTTGTTATGTACTGGGATATCGTTTTGCTGATTTGCTAATCGATTTTGTATTTTTTTAATATTTCGTATTAAATTTAGATGTACCTACTTAAGTAGATTTTTCCAAACACAATTATGTAAAATCGAGTACTTTTTATCTACGCTGAGACCAAATTCAATGGGGTATTATCCGATTTACAGCCTGACAAAGGAAGTCCTAAGGACGACTTAAACAATGATAAAATTTGAAGGGTTATTTTATAGTACGACCATTAGATATTAAAATCACTAAGTAGTTTAATACTTCAAACGTTAAAACATTCTCATAATAAGGAACCATATTTTGTGATACCACAAAAAAACAACACCAAAATCCAAACTATTTTAAACTATATTAACATGCACAAGTTGTAAACAAATCTGCGTCTAAATTCCTAGTAAGTATCGTGAATCCAATATCCTAACCTCAAAATCTCAACCCCCAGAATGCTTGCACTACAGGCTATAAAATCTAAGACATTAAACTTATAAGACATTCCTTGTATGGAATTTCTTAGTGTCCGTCCGTTCTCTCCAGGAATTTGGCTTGAGACCGTCGAGGGGTGTATTATAGTTTTAAGTTGGGTTTTAAGTACCGGCCACGGTGGAGGCGTTAATTGTAAGATGTTTGAATGGTCAGTGGTTAATGTAAAGGATTTGCTTAGACTTCGTTTTCATCCCCGACGAAGGTAGACTTATATTTGTGTGTCATTTGTTTTTGACAATACTGGTCCTGACTGGAAATACTAACTATATTTACATGTTGGGAATCTCAATCGATTGATTATATTAAGACTGTCGAGGTTTACAGCAGTAGCTTTATTTTTTGCTTTAGTAGGTCACAGAAAAAAGTGTACATACCGTTTAAAATATAAAAATAATCTTATTTAAACGAACATTAAAATATCGTAGCACATGCCAGAGGCTCTAAATACATAACTATAGTGCACTATTGGCACTAGAGAATATTCAACTAGCTTTAGTTAGTGAGATAAGATAAATTTGTTATTATAATAGGACTGACATGCCTAAACAGGTAAAAGTCATCATTTTCTTAAAGTAAGAAATAAAAGTATAAATAAAAAAACATACTATTTTTTCAATCATATTCCTTTGTTTAAAGCACTCCAAACCGTATTTATCTTTACTTCTAAATCCACTACACGCCAGAGTCCCGTCCCGGAGGTCCTCACTAGTTACAGATTAAGCACATCCCACTCACTAATGTCCCTCTAAAAGCGAATTGTAGTCGCCGAACGGTTTATAATATTGTTATCCTGATGTCCGGCGCAGATTAAGAGATACTCTCGACAGGAGAGGGGATAAAGAAAGGGGGAGTAAGAGTTGTTGATATTGGAGAAGATAATTTTTAATGTAACCCTTGATTGTGATGGGTGATAAGTAGAACATGTTGGTCAATGCGATTTTGTGGTCTTCGTGGTAGGGAATAATGATGATGTTTATTTATATTTATTGGAAGATATAAAATAAGCAGGCAGATACTGAGCTCGGATCGTAATCAACAAGCTATCAAATTCTTTATTTGCATTATAGTGTATGCAGGATCGACCTGATTGTAACTTTTTCGTCTACTTATTGACAATAGCCGTTACGGAATTGCAGCGCAGGTTTTATCAAGTTTTCCGATTAGGATTACAACCATCAGCATCGGGTTTGAAAACGTTTGAAAAATTTACCGAAATGAAGACTTTTTATAATAATGTCCACTAAATTACGTAAGATCAAGTTTTGACGTGTTTAACTGTTCTTTAAATTTCAAAATACGAGAGCCATTTTACTGATGAAGCATTAACCGGTCAAAAGAACAGATACAAATGAAGTTTTTAATGCCACGTCTCTCTCTCCAAATATGTACAAGAAACAAGTAAATACTTGTACATAACTAAAACTTATTTCAGTATGGAATTACAAGAAACCTAGAACGTGTGGGAGTTGTCAGAAATACTGAGCAGACCACATGTGCGTTGTGTTCGTTAGAAAACTTGGCGCGGGTGGGCGGCAACGTCTTTCATTCATTCTTGTATACCTGGAACATACAGATTGATACTTAAGTTGTACTTAATATAATTTATTTATAGTTTAGTCTCATTTCCACGGTAAAATTAGTTTTATCACAGGCGAAGTCGCGGATTAGAAATCTAATTATAAATCCTTCTATACTACTAATATTAAAAATGTTCGGATGTTTGTAACTCAATCATGCAAAAACGGCTAGCTATGACTAGAATAAAATCTTTAATAGTCAATGGGTGCTTTCAATGAAAATGACTCATTCCCATGGCTACAACTTCAGGGCAAAAAGCTAGCAGTATCATAAACCTACGACGATATAATAAAAACAGTTATTATACGAAAAATGTGTAATATCGCTTTTGATGAAAAGCACTTAATTATTATAACATAATCTCTCATTTTACTAAAATTAAATTCAAAATGCTGCAAGTATCAAAACCACTCCGCTACAATAACACAAGACGTTCATAACAGCTGGGGGTTGGTGGGTCTCAAATATGACATATCTGGGAGCCGTCAGCACCGCAACACTACAAGAACTTGGTCTGTGGCCAGGCCAGATGTACGCGAGGGTATGAGGCGTGTGTACTAATGTGGGGAATGTACAGTCGGAGACGAAATGTGGAAGATGGTTCATTTGTTTAGTTATGATCAGTTTCTTATATAGTGTTTTCTACATTTAAAGTTTTTTTGAAAATTTGGAATGGGGCATATATTTTTGGACTATAATTCTATACTATAATCGTAAATTTTGCGTAACGTTTGTATTAACCTCGTGTTTTGTTAACGCTTTATGATAAGACTACTGAAAAAACTTCTATAATTACTAAGATTTATCTAATTGTACTTTAGAGTCCTTAATTTAATCATCTCTCATCTTACCTACAGCGTCAAACTCCCGCGCATTTAAAACCACATCGTACCCACGTCTAAAGTTTCGCTAAGCAAAACTCCGTAGGCTATATACGCCTATGTGAGGTTACAGACATTATTAGCGGCTATCGAGACACAACTATTTACTTAGAGCTGGTATGGGATTACCCGGAGGGGATAGGTTGACATTCATTCGGTTCTCATTTGTTTTGGAATAGACAAATTGACAAGTGGGTATCATAGAAAGTGTGCGATCATAGAAATATTGTCAGTTTTTTGAAAAGATTATTGATCAAAAATGAAACTGATATTGGAAAAAAATATATAACTAGTACCCCTCCAGTGCTCATGTAAAAAAATATATAACTAGTACCCCTCTAGCAATGCCCAGTTTTTGTTTTCGGAAGCAGTTCTTTTACACCCTGTATGTTAAAATAACAATATAGCGATGCTAAGGATTACCAAGATAAACTACAATATTGAGCAGGTTATAGTGTTTTCAGATCTACTGACAATAGATCGTCTTTATAGGAACGTTTTCAAGTGTTTACTAGGTTTACGTAATCGTATTCTTTCGTATCGTAATTACGGATTAATATTATTTTATTGAAAGTACCTACTCTTGGAGGCATATCCTTTTTTTTTTAAATCGTTTGAATTTATCTTACTCTTTTCTTTAAACTTTATCTTTTAAATCCAACCAACTTTAGAATTCCATTCTTCAATGTCCAATCGTGATGAATTGAAGTTTCGTCACGTCGGCGCACTACTCAATTTTCAATAGCAAACATTTGTCCAGGAAGTTTTGCTCGCAAATCAAATTTAAAAATATGGATATTTTCATGCAGTCACCCTCTTGGTCCGTTGCGGGTGACAAGTGCCGAGTGGGTTGCTAAAGGCATTGTGAAGGGCCACCGTGGGCACTCAATCTTTTTTTCTATTTTCAATATGAATAAGCACGTGGGCGAAATGTTTTGAATGGAAATGTTCGTAGGGGTGGAGAAAAATGTAGAGGTGACAGCAAAAAACTTTAAAATTTTCAAATAAGTATAGTCAATATGTTTTAATATGCTTTTCACTATTTTGCCTGTTAACGCCTGAAGCTACATTGCACAAAGCACCTACCGCTTGTCGTATTTCCTGTAAAAACATCACAACGGCGACATTCAATCAAACTATTCGTCGCTATTGACCCGTCTCATAGTTACAATCTACGAGCCACGTCTCCAACTTTTTCCCCAAAGGAAGGACCAATGACTCGAATTTACGCTTTATGCAGCGGAAAATGATAAATTTATGTCCGGCCAGCGCCGCTTTCCGTCCCAATACATCCTAAGACTTTCGTCTTGATTTTTTTATGGTTACTGTGGCACGTTTGCATAATTTATATCTACCCTCGACTCTCATTCCCCGACACAATATCGACTGTTTTTATTATTGAACTGTTTTTTTTCTTTTATAAGTCTGTTTCGTTCTTCATTATGTAAATAGCTTCATATCTGACCGTGTTTCGGAGGTTTTGTTTTAATTATAGAGTTTTAAATATGGATTTTGTTATAAATCGAATTGTGGTGGAAATGTAGATAAGCAGATTCGTGTTTGGCGAGACAGATGGCGTTTTAGATCACGTAGGACGCAGCCCTCAACCCTTCCTTGGATAATATAAAAATTTTACCTTCAATTAAAATTTGTATTATGTTTCCTAAAGACGTCCGAAGTCCTTTATGAGAGAGAGGCATCGCCTTTTTCATCGAATGCTCGCCAGAGGTCGCTACTTTACCGTCATATCCGCTCCCACAGCGCCTCAGTGGTGAAATCTGGAACTAAACTAAGAAAGCCCACAGCAAGCCGCCATATTTTTTTCATTGTTCGTCTCATGATGATGGAACACCAGGAAGACATTATCAGGACTTCGGACGTCTTTAGGAAACATAATACAAATTTTAATTGAAGGTAAAATTTTTATATTATGTGTTCCGTTTGACGTCCGAAGTCCTTTATGAGAGACCTGTTTGTTATCTCCTGGTGGCTTGCTTAGTAAGGGATGCTAGTAAAACGCAACAATGTGATTATATAAGATATGTAATATAATGATTTTCTGTGAATCGTAAATCAGATTATTTAAACTTTTACAGTTACAGCCAACTTAAATTTAATTAGAGGCTAAAAATAAATTCGAAAGAGAGTTTTCTGATTGCAGGTTCGTGGCATTATCACGATTTTCCAAATTCCTTTGATAAAATTTCCTAAACGTATTTTCATGACGCCAGTTTGCCTTAGCGAGAATGTCATTAATTGGATAATTTTCAAAGAAATTTAAAGACGACACTGCAGATCTACAGCTACCGGGTGTAGCACATACACCAGCTTCAGACAGAGTTCTTTTAACCCAACCACCTATAATTACAGTTGAAGCAGGTTTGATAGGTCTCCTCACCGTAATAAATAAGTTTGTAATAGAGCCCCGAAGATTTTTAGATAAATCTACCAAAGTCCTTAGCCAAAACAAAGGATTAACATTTTGTTCTTGTGATTTCAATAGTGTCCAACTTGATTGTTGGTATGACACAGAATCAGTTTTGGACCCAAAAACAGGATGCAAAGTTATCGAGTCTCCATTATCAATAAAATGTTCTGGGTCACAGTGCAAAAGAGTTAAATCGTGTACTCTGCGTCCTGAAGCTAGTAAAAGAATTGTAGCAGTACGTCTAGAGACATCATAAAAATTTGTTAAATTCGTATTGCTTGATTTTAAAAACTTTATAACAATTCGTGCATCCCAAATTGGTAATTTTGGTGGTACAGGTCTTGACAGTGATATAGCTTTCAGAATATGTTTAACAATATTATTAGATGAAATCTTTATATCAGAAAGGGTTTCACAAATTGAAGCTATAACTGATTTATGTACGAGAATAGTACGATAAGCTAAATGATCAGAAATAAATAATTTTGCTAAATAACGAGCTACGGTAGGAGGTTCTGGTTTTCGAAAATCTAAACTATTATGTAAACACCACTGTGTCCATTTGTTCCAAATGGGGGCATATGTTTTTACTGTAGATTTTCTCCAACACGATGCTAAAAGTTGCTTCTCTTCAAAAGTCCAATCGCCAGTTAGAACGTCAAAGCCGAAATGAGCCAGGCTTCCAGCTTGAGGTTGTTCACTTGAGGTGGAGGGCTCCCCGTCGCCGTATCTATTAGGGCTGATTTCAGATTTCTGATTTTGATAGGACGCGTCAGGGAGCGATTCTTCAGGTCTGGACGCCAAAATGGTTTCGTCCACTTGGGTGCTATTATGATGAACTTCCCTTTTGCCGAGTTCAGATGGGATAGGACTCTCGGTATTAAGGCTGGTGGTGGGAAAATCCATGCTAGATCGTATATCCAGGATCTGCTGAAGGCGTCGTGAAAGCACGCGTTCGAGTCTGACAAGTCTAGCGTGACATAATCCGATACGACGTGAGCATTCTCTGAAGCGAACAGGTCCACGTCTGGGATGCCCCATAGCTCGAATATTTTGAGCGTTGCTTCGGGCAACAGGTGCCACTCGGAGCCGGCGCGACTGCGCGAAAGGTGATCGGCTTCCGTATTGTACAGACCCGGAAGGTAGTGAGGGAGAAGTACAATTTTCAGGTTGTCTGTCAGTATCAGTAACTCTTTGGTCAATTTTAGGAGCCTCTTTGACTTTGTTCCGCCTTCGTTCTTGATGTACGACACGACGGTCTTGTTGTCGCTCTGAAGAACAATACAGGAATTCTGAAGCGTTTTTGATTTTGCCGAGATGGCTGCAATTACTGCGTACAGTTCCTTTAAATTGCAGTGCCATTTCAATTGATGACGGTTCCAAGTGCCTTCTAGAGACTCGTTGTTGACTAACGCTCCCCACTGAATGTTCGACGCGTCTGTCACCATGTAGTTTATTGGCAGTTTCGGTTGGTGGATTGGAGTTTTCTGACTCGAATTCTTGATCCACCATTCCATCTCTTCGCGAACGTCGTCGGAAAAGGGTGTGGCACAGCTTGAAGTTTTGACCAGTCGATTGCTGTGGCGCTGTAGCGTACGGCAATGCAACCTTCCCCGGTGGGTGATGAAGGTTGCAAAGTTGAGATACCCTAAGAGGCGCTGCGCCTGCTTGAGGGTCCAACTGCCGGCTGACAAGCAAGTAATGAGGTACTGGTTGACTTTGATCACCTTGTCGGGAGGTAAGGACTTTAAATTTTCTTCGGTATTCCATAAAATCCCCAGAAATTCGATCGATCTGACCGGGTCGAGTATCGATTTTTCTGTGTTTACGTTCCAACCTAGAGTTGAAAGGAACTTCACAGCCTCCTGTACCTGTAATTTTAGGGTATCTCTGCATTGGTTCACTATCATGAAATCGTCTAAATAGACAACTATGCGAAGGCCCTTGCTGCGTAAGATTTCTGCAGTCCAATTCGTTACTGTTGCGAACATCCTTGGGGCAGCTGCCAAGCCGAAGGGCAAACATGTCATCTGTAGCAGTTGGTCTTCGTAACTGATTCTCAAAAAACAACGATGCTCGTGGGCTATTGGGATATGATAATAAGCCTGATGTAGGTCGAGCTTTACCATCCAATCGTTGGGTTGTAAAAAACGTGTCATTTGGTAATGGTGGAAGAGGCGAAAATGTTTTGGAACCATAAATTGATTTAAGGCCTTTAAATTGAAAATCACCCGATTCTTTCCATTGCTCTTTTTGATTATAAACAGTTGGGATATAAAAGAGGGGGTCGATGGAGCGACTTCGAGAATCTGACTTTGAATCATGGATTGAATTTCGTGGGTCATTAGTCGTGAAGTTGGCGTTTGAAATTTTTTCATTATCATGAAAGTTGGTAAAATCAAAGGTGGTGTTTGATTGAAAGGAATTCGGGCTGCAGATATTAAATTTAATATTGTCTTGGGAGGCATAAAATCGGCCCATATTTCTCGATAAAACTTTAGACAACCGCCCGAAAAACTGTTTGAGTCATTTGTGACTGTATTTGTTACTTTGACCTTTTCTGCCCCCCTTTTTCTTTTTGTCACGATCCTCAAAGTTTCGCTTTTTATTTTGTCCCTGTTTTGGTTTGTTTTGTTCAAAACGAAAGGGCTTCTTCTCTCGGGAAGTAGAAGCTACGGGCGATTTAGAACGGCCAGTTTGATTAGGGGACTTAGATCGAGTGAAATTTTTGGGTTGTGTTGAAAATTCTTTATACAACTTATCCACACCGCCTATTTTCTGCAAATAATTTGTTAGAGCCTGTGAGTCGAACATGTACTCTGCAGAAGGAGGTATTTTTTCAATATCTTCACGAATGAATTTATCTTTTATACACTTAAGAAGTGATTTGCGGCGATGTTCCAATACTTCGGCACGTTTCCCACAAATTATTTGCAATATGTCGTGTGAAACCATTTTGTAATTCGACTCACTACCGAATAAATCTTTCAGTTTATTGTAAATTGAAGATGAAGTTAAATGTTGATCCGGTTTGGAAGCCCATTCAATCAAATTGTGCAATGCTAAATTTACAAACTCATTTTGGGCTAAAAAGGCATTAGATAAAGCCGCAAAACTACGTTCCATTTGAAACCATTTGCCAGAAACAAAAGGATCCTCAAAACGTCTTAGCTCTTCGTTAACTTGAAGTTCCGTAAAGGCCGGAAAAGCTGCATATTTCTTTTGGTAGTCGGAGTACCGCACCGAGTTCCATTCCGTAGTCATAAAACGTTGCATGGAAGCAATTTTAGCTACTCGATTAGGAAGCGCTTTAGGCACGGTAGGATCTTTGATCAAAACATTCAGCTCGGCTATATCATTAATCGGCGATATTGGTAGACATGCAAAAGGATCGTCTAAATTAGCAGCACTTGTTTCAGGCAAGGGCTTATTACTATTATTCACGGCACTAGATTGTAGCGTAGCGTAATTGATACTAAATAGGTTATTAATATGACTCACCAGCTGCTGAGATAACCTCTCAAACCTTTGATCCAACTCGCAAAAAGAATCCCGCGATTTGGTGCGCGTGTCGCGTGAGTGGCGTTTACGCTTACGCGGCAACTCGTCGTCCTGGCTGCTGGAGCTGGAGCACGAAGAAGACCGCGAATTGTCGGTGGAAACGGCAGCGGAGCGCCGGGAAGGCCCCGACACGCTTTCCTGGGGAGCCCGGGAAGGCCCAGGCACGGCCTCCTCAAGTCTATCCACTAACACTTCCGCAGGATTCTTCTTTGTAGGAGCGGTAACGTAATCACGTTCGTTCATTTTTACAAATATGAACGTTATAATTTCACTTGACGGATACAAAAACACTTTACACTTTCTACTTTAATCTCGAAAATGCTTAAAATATTAAACTTTAACGGTTTTTGAAAAGTTTTTTACTAAAATAGTAACGACCATGCGTTCGATTTGAAAAACGACGCAACAATGAAAAAAATATGGCGGCTTGCTGTGGGCTTTCTTAGTTTAGTTCCAGATTTCACCACTGAGGCGCTGTGGGAGCGGATATGACGGTAAAGTAGCGACCTCTGGCGAGCATTCGATGAAAAAGGCGATGCCTCTCTCTCATAAAGGACTTCGGACGTCAAACGGAACACATAATATCTTTAAAAGTTTACCGGAGCCGCGGTCCCGGGGGAGGCAGGATCTCTTTGAGTTATATCGCCAATCAAATGTTATTAGTATGAAAATGTACGCAAAAAATCAAACTCGCAATGATAATTCAATTTGGGATATCTTTGAGCTTGTTTATTTAGGTTTCAGGAAAATATATTGAAACGCAATCCTTTTGGATTACTCTTTTCTGATTTATTTTAAGTTTTGTAATACTTTTATTTCTTGGGAAAAAGCTTTTACGGACATTTCAACTTTGTAAAAAACATTTTTATTCTAAAACGTTTACTTTTCATATCACAAAAATACCTATACCTAATATTACCGGAGTAAAATAAAGGATTTAGAGCTACCTTCACTTATACAATTATCTACTAGAGAGGGTTGATTGATCAGCTTATCTCAATAGTCCTCTACTACCCTGTAATTGTCCTACATTAATTAAGCATCGCCTTAAACTGACTAATTACTTAAATACAAGTAAAGAGTTCATCCTTCTTTGGAGTGAAATGTAATCAAAATTTAAATGGGGCCAGCAACAAAGTTTCAAGACACGAAAATAAATAATTACTTTGAACGAATCCAGTTTTTGACGGCTTCCTGTTGCTCCCTGTTTTGAAGGATTGTCGGCCGTTTATTTGATAAGAAGCTGTTAAATTAGCACTTATTTCTATTTAAGTCTACGGTTAATTAGAATACTTGCGGTTAAAGAGAACGTAACAGGATATTTGGGGAGTTTTAGTATTTGGAGAGGAGTTGTAAAAACTGGTAGAAAAGTTGAAAAGGCGTGATTTACAAATGCTTTGCTATTTATTATACGATTAAGATAAAGTAATATAAATAAATACAATCATTCATGATCATAGAAATTCGAGTTAGTGGTATAAAGTGTAGGTACCAAAATCAGTGTCCCATATATCAAAAACACATTTGTGACTATAAGGTCTGCAGAATCTAAAGGAGTAACCGAATCGATAAGCGTGTTCCCCAGTAGATACCAGCTATAACTCAATAAGAGGGCCCGATGTGAGATGCTCGCAGACTGATATTTATTACTCCCCGCTATCATAGATTTATTGTATTTTCGAGTTGGACAGTTTATTTGCTTTTGGTCGGTGAGTACGTTTCGACGAGAAATTGCTGATGAAAATATTTAAGACACATAATTGTAAAATGAAGACTTACTAACTAACTAATGTTTGTAGAGTTCGTTGTAAATTCTGGAATAAAAGAAAATATTTATAACAACATCCAGGAATCCACGGCGGCGTCCTGGGGAAATAGGTCAAAGCTCCCTTGGCTGGGGAGAAGCCCCAATAAAAGTTGGTACAAACTTTTTGTTTTGTACACCTTACGAGATACAGCTGAGCGAAAATATTCCCTGAGCACGAAACGTCTTGAAGAGAAACAGAGGTACTATTTAGTATTAAAACTCTAGCTTAGCTAAACTATGAAAATTGCTATCACTTAGGTACTCAGCAATAAGAAAGAGACGGGTAGAAAATGTAGTCCAGCAAACAAACCTGAAATTTTGCTTGCTTTATAGCACCTTCAAGTTTAAGTGTAAGTATCTTCAGCACATTTTGTTCAATTTTAAAATGATTTACACCTAACTTTGTGAGTTCAATATATTAATTATAATATCTACAACTATGTATACGTCTTTTTCTAAATTTAAGTAGAAATCATCAATATTTTAGGTTTAGTTCAATATGTGATTTCAAAAGCGAGCCCATTATTCAGTTTTTTACAGTAAGCATTAAAACAGAGTAATTATCCAATTTAATTTATTGATACGGTTCTAATAGCACTCTCAACCCTTTCTTTCCCGAGGCAGGAAAAGACCCAAAACAAATATTGTAGGTACCATGTAAGCAATCAGTTACATTGACCGCTCACAATGGCTGGAATCGGACAAATAGGGGAGCAAAGCGGTAATGTATGTTAACGTGTTTTTTACGCCGGGCGCTGTATCGCTTTGTTTGCCCGATATCTTTATTTTCTGACTTTACCCCAATATTTGGGATAGATTTGTTTTTTTACGAGCGACCTTTGATATGTTTACTATTGAGGGGTAGGTTAGTGGTGACCACTCTTTAAGAGTATTAGCTTGAGGTCACAGTAATATATAAAATACTTAGCATTGGCAGCTATAATAAAATACGGTTGGTTTCTATAATAAATAACAATGGTGCCTAATCACAGGTTAAAATTATTATTGTAAATGTACATAATCGTTATTCCACAATGTAAAATATAAATGTTTTCATATCTCAATAATAATTGCATCCAAAACACACGGTTCCAAAATCACAGAACATCCATCGCTCCAATCAAATTATGATCCGCTCAGTTGATGATACATTAGTACAATAACAAAAACAGGCTTATTTTTGTTCCTGTTATCTGAGTGATGTGCCCTCCAGGCTAGATAGCTTAGTGTGGAATCGAACTTTCATTGTTTTTTTGATAGTCGCAACTCGTAAATATTTTTAGATAAAAAATAGATAAACTCATGCGAATGATTGAATGCTCTAAACTCTAAATTGTCTATACCGTGAAAACACAATTTTAATATCTAGTGGATGCCTTAGAAGTGAATCAGAACTTTCCTTATAACTATGGAAAATATTGCTTTAAAACCCTGCTAAAAGCGTATTCAAGCCATTTGCAGCACACCCACCTTATTAGCTCACAATATTTGAGTGGCATCAGACATTTTTAACACAAGCAAGTTTTACATTTAAATGACCCTTAAACTTTTATTTAATTTACATTTTATTCTAACAATCCGGTTCCTATCTCAGGTTTCAATCACTAAACATAACATTCACCACGTGCATAACGAATTTCCAAAAAAAAAAGTCCTCTGCTATAAAATCTTATCCATATTAGGCCCACAATTGTCAAGTCGCATTACCGCGCTCGCGTCATAACTCTGATAATCTACGTTTATTGGCCGGAGCCCTGGTTTATTGCATTTATTACTACTACCTACATGCAGGAAGAAAACAGAACGAGATTGCGAAGGAACTAATTTGGAATGAAGTTAATTTCGGGGGCATTTAGGGGCAGCTATGGAAGCTATAGAATACTCCAGAACAGTGATGTAAATCAGGTTGAATGTATCTTAAGTTCAAAAATAATACAATTAAAAAAATAATGGCTTAATAATGCTCAGTCTCTTCATCATCATTATCATCATCATAATCATATCATAGTATAAATCCATGTAGCTAATTCTGTCGGTTTGTATGTTTGTCCGCTATTTCCTCCTAAACTACGTCACGGATTTTAAAACGGTTTTCACCATCTTTCAGGGAATTTATTTATTTAAATTTATAAACATATGTTTATAAATTATTTGAAAAAAGTTTCTTTTAGTTAGCCAAAATTTAATGTTTCGTGATTTCGTAGAGTCAACCCAAAAATACACCATTGCGAAGCGTATAGGCGGGTCGCTCGTAATATATAAACGTAACCGATAATTAACCGTTTGTATTTCTACTGGTATTAGTTTAACCTAACTGTTAACAATGGAATAAAAAAGCTACGTGAAAACGTTTGAAAATAATAAGCAGTAATTATGACGACTTACGATCAGTTAAACACAGCAACTGCGGGTTTTTCATTATAAAATAATCAACTCAGCTAAAACAAACATAATCATCAATATAAAGGCGAGCGTACACGAAGACTCCGCAATCTAAAGCAGGCATTACACTGAAGAGAGTTCATTATTAGGGCGCCATTACACGAGCCATAATCGGCCGTTATCGACATTTTATCTCCTGTCTTATTAGAACAACTATTCAGCCGAGAAATCTATACTTTTGTTATCACAAAGCCTTAATTACTACTAATTCTTTTACCCCTTAATGTGTAGTTAAGATTTAATTACAGATTATAGGAGTGGTATAAGTTATGGTTATAATTTTGTTTGTGTTTCTTTGATGTCAGTAAATTACATCAATTTAACAATTATGTACCTGTACTTTTTTTTAATATCTTTCTTATTTTTACTCTATATCTTTGTTTTTTTTAACATACGCAGGGTAACTTAACTTTTATAGTGTTGAGCGGGTAGGTACGAGAAAATAATGTATATGTTCACTGAATGTACACGTTTTAAATTCTAAATTATGTTTGTATAATTTCCACAAAGAGTGCTGGTAGTTTTTTTTTAATTTATTATTATCTTTTAAGGTTAAAGCATGCTTCTTTACTTATTTTATAAAATATTTCTCAAAAGCAATAAAGCAAATTTCCTTAAAAATATTGCACCAACAATGTTTCCCTACCCCGTTCACTGTAATAGTTGTTTACAACCGACACTTGCAGGGTTAACTTACGACGTTGCTAGCGATAAAAAAGGGGTAAAAATAAAAATATAAATCCAAGAAAAGTTAAAATAAAGCCAGGAATATATATGACTTCCCGTAGGAAATAATAACGCTGTTTGCAATTCATTTGGCTACCTGGTAACCCTACAAAACAACAGGATTGGTATTTCTTGTTTTTTTCTTAACCCTCCTGTTGCCGGTTTTTCTAAGGAGGGTCGCGATTTTTATTCGAAACCCTTTGCTTTCGGGTGAAATCAAAGCTTAATGACGGGCTTGATCAATAAGGATGTAAGTGATATTTGTCATTCAATATTTAATTTGTTAATATAAATTACTGCCGAAAATGTATCCTCCCTACTATTTATATATTTTTTTGTATTATATTCACCCTCATTTCTCGCATATTTTTTTCAAAAAACAATACATAGATACTTAAAATAGCATTACTACCTTCTGCAACTAAAAATATTTTCTCAACGTTTCCGCTTCACAATCAAAATAACCAAACCAAAACTCCACAGCTCAAATAAAACCGCAACTTAAAAAGATTTTCACTTACTCCCTTATCCTCCTAAGCCCTCAACCCGACAAATGGCGTGTCGCACAAGAAAAATCAAAGACCAACAAGCGCCCAGCTTGCTTACATTTAAAAACGTAATTGTAACTAACCGCTCCCTTTTTTTTGTTATTAATTTACCTCATTTATTTCTGTCTACCCTCCAGACGTCACAGTCACGTTCCTCGGCGGAAGGAGTTAAAAAAATAATAAAAATATTCATTCGAATGCTCGGCGGTTGGGAGTAGATTTTGTTTATTTGTTTTTGGAAGGATGACTAAAAAAATCTAAATTAAGGCAAATTCATAATTGTTCGAAAGATTTTTTTGATTAAGGTAGTGATAAATTTGAATATTATTTTTTGTATTTCACTTAGTCCAACTAGAAATATTTGATGTGCCTTTATCTGCAGAGCTTAAAAAACAAAAATATTTCACTCGTTTAATTAATAAAGAAAAATTAAAACCTGTTCTTACTGGAATTTCATCACAAAGGCTTAAAACTTTATTTAAATTATTTATTTATAAATAATTACTTGAATACATGAACTAAATGTCTCATCGCTTTCACATACGAAGTAAAGTGTTACCAATTTCATAATTTAAGAACAAGTTCAATAGAAAATCACGCAGCCTGAATATTAAGAAGTAAGTATCTCCTGCCATCAGTCTCAAGAGATCTTTAAGAGTCACTTTAACTTGATGAGCAGGGGATGCTAGTAGAAGCCTTAAATTGAAATCATTTTATATTATTGGTAAATTTTGAGATTTAGGTATTCTTATTATGGATTATTCATAAAAAAACAATTAAAAAAAATTTGAAACAGTTGTCATATGTAAGTATATGTATTCTTTCTGATTAAAGGCCCATATTCTATTTATAACTATGCTTTTGAAGTACATTTACAAAATATATTTAAATACTTTGAATTGTAAAACGCAAAACAAATAAAATAAATCAACCAAAAAATCAGACCGTTTTATAAAAAGAACATCGGAGTTCTTTTTTCGGGGTTCAAAAGCGCCGACAGCGGGGTCGAGACCGGCTGCATTCCTTCCCGTCCCGTCTACGAGCGTTCCTTTTTTAAATCTCGGTAACAAGCCAATAGAAGCCGGGGATTCCCCGCGCATTTTTTCCCATCCTCCCGGAAACCGAGCCGGAAAAAACCGGATCACGATTACGTCGAAATTTACTTAACACCTCCGACGCACGCCCCGTTAATAAGGGCCCTTAACGCGATTACCTTATCTTGCAAATACAACCCGTTTTAATTTGATAATGATACGAAAATCCAATTTCGGAATTTGATAATGGCATGCAAATCGAATTTGATGATTAATTAGCTGAAAGAAAGGAGGCTGATGGTGGAATTGAAATTACTGGTCATTAACTTGATTAGCTGGCAGCGACTGTTTTCGTTGTAAACTTTGCTATTAAATAAATAGTTAAGATGAATTCGTTCGTTAGTTGCTCAAACAGGTAAACATGGTTCGGTCCCTGCAGTTGGAGACTCTTTTAATTAATTACATATACGGAGGAAACTTGAGTGCAATCGTTGATTTTGCAACGTTAGGAGTAGGTACTTTTTATCACGAGGGTTGAAAACGTTTTCTACAGTACGAGACAGTTTCTATTAAAAAGATGAACGTTTTTCTTTGTACAAAACACTTTAAACTGGTTCTTATTTATACAACGGATCCTTACCAAATTCAAGTATATACATTTACAATACGTACCTATAGAATCAAATCAAGATGACATTCACTCGTCATGACTTCCTATATTGGTGCCCGAAGTTAATCAACCCTCGATCCGAAATGAGCAACAAACCCAAAATACCTTACAGCCCAGATACCAATAACATCAAAGTATATAAATAAATTATTGAACCCACGACAGGTCTTAAGATATCAAGGCCTTATTACAAATTCACTTTGGTTAGTCGGGGTGTTTCTAAATAATCCTGGCCATTAGTGAATTTCCATCTACCCTCGGGTAGTATTTGCTAATTACATTTCGATAGTAAACACCTGTCGTCGGTCACTTTCGGTCAAAGCCTTTAATGAGGCAGTTTTCATGGTCCGTTTGACCGGAGACGGGACTTGATTCGGTCAATTGATTACGTCAAACGGGTCAGCCGCATCTTGCAAGAGCACGATCGCAAATCTAATTTTGACAGCTCAGAATATAGAACAACACTAGTCTTAGTAGTTGCGGTTCAAAATTCGAACTCGGCACATGTGTCTTTAAAACAACCGCTCCGCTGACCTCTGAGCAATAAATTTCCGCTATAAATTATACAAACTCGTCATGTTGGCTCCATTTTGTAATCACTATTTGAGTCGCAGACGGTGCCAGCGATTAGCAACATGTCACTTGTAAATATGGCTACACTTATTTGTCGATTTATTCAGAGGGTCCTCGGCAATAAATCTGGGAGGTGATTTGAAACAAAGCACTCGGTCGATGTAAGCTCTTGGGCAGGACATCTATTGTGGGACACCCCACACAATCCGATAATACCGTCGAGATTGTAACGTCTTTACCTAAACACCTTTGGTTACCCTCTTAATGTGAAGTGGTACAATAGCGTATATATATCCTTAAATACATACCTATCTCCTTTATTTATTTGTTCAGAGGTTTTAACAGTGTATCGAAATTACCCCAAGGGGCACTATTTTAGAAGTCGAAGTTCTACCAGTTATAACTTAAAACTTATCTATTTAAATCTAGACAACTATTCCTTACTAAAACAAATGCATCAAATTTTAATCTATACACAAACCTTAATCAAAGTATTCCATGTGCGACAAAGCACCGAAAAGGTTCTTTCATGTCCCATGTACCCAACACGTGTGCGCCCGACCTTCCAACTTCGTCTATAAATCAACAAGCGAAACTATTTCGTAATTAGATCGCATTCAAACCCTGCAACACCTTACGGACCTCCTTTAAAGCCTTCTAAAGGTCCAATGGCTCCTTGAGAACCTCTTTAACGATATCCTTGGTAAATTGATCGCAGATATTTTGCTCAATAAGCGATAACGCTTTGTATGGGCTAGACTGGTCGGGTTTTTGGTTAAGGTTTCGTAAGCTGTTTTGACATAAATAACTACTCTGTTATATCAATTAAAGATATTTACAGCTATATTTCTTTGGACGAAGTTAAACTTATACTAATCGCTTACTGTATTTGTCTGTTGATAAGTATGTATGTCCACTTAATATTTTGTTAATGAGAGCTAAATGTGTAAACAAAAATAAAGTTTCACAAAATTTCAATAAAACGTTTTTTTTTGAATTTTAACAAAATTCATTTAAGCAAAAAGCTTCACTACAAAAACATGTATTATTTTCACCCAAAAACTCCTAAGTCCTGGTTGCCAGGTATGAATTAATTTGCAAGGAATGAAAAAAGAATCCTCTTATAACAAACAGTTATTCCTTTTGTTATACGTTTGATGTTTGCGTACTTAGTGTTTTATACGTTCATCCTATTACAATGACCAGGTAACAATGGGTCGCTAACAAGATTAAAACTTTTGTAAATTAATAAAAAGTACCTACCCGTGTGTTCATAAGTATTTTCATTGCGCTTTGGCGAATTTTTTGCGAAGGAACGTACTCGCTTTCTATGATAATGAAAAAGCTTAAAAATGTTAGGAAGTTCCGCGAGAACTCCCTGTGCTTTGTACTTTGATGGTGGCTTAAAAATTGGAAATACTTAAGGTGACATGCGTTTCAAAAAAACCTCTTATAAAAAAAGTTTTTTTTACATTGTTTTTTTTATTTATTTGAAACTGTAGCACACGTTATACTTTTCAGTATATCCAATAACAGACTTACAGTAAAAATAAATATTATACAGGGTGTAGTTGTAAGAATGTCCGGACTCATCAACTTAACGTCAGACGTAATTTGCGCGTCACGTGACAGGCCCGCACACTCGCGCCATCTAATCCCGTGTTAATGAAACAATAAATTTGTATTCCTTGCCCGCCGTGGATGAACTTATGAGAATCCTAATATTCCCCCAAACTCGAGTAGAGTGACGCGTGTTGTCTCTCGTTAAGTTAATACGTTAAGGTTTGTACTTTCGCAATATGTGCGATATGAAATATTTTGCGAAGGTATACAGGGTGTGTACAGATCAAGTACCTATATTTTGTTTGAAATAGAATAATTTCTACTGAAGTTTTAATATAATAATTTTCATGACTTAGAATAAAACAACATTTCATTTCAATGAAATAATAAGATTATTAATTTTAAAATACCTGTTATAACGTTGTTAGTACCTACTTTATCTCATAGAACTGTTTATTTTACCTATTGATAATTTCTTAGAACTTGATTCACAAAACTGCAAAGTCACATTTAATCCATATCGCACCTTGCAAATTGTTTACCTTTCCTATAAAATTACTCCACCCTGTACCCCCGTGCTATAAATACGTCTCGTCCCAGCCATCAACAATATTGGTCCCATAACTAGTTGTCGCTTTCGTCCCATTTGTGGACACTAGCCGTAATTTCGTAAGATCCCGATTAATCTTAGCCTGATTTATGAGGACCGACTATAACTTACCTTTGAGAGCTCTTGAGGTACTAAATTTATTATCAGCAGATTATCCGGTAAGTTGATTAAGTTCATATTATTATTAGACTCTAGCGTTCGGTTTCTTCAAATTATTGTAGTAAATATGTGGTAATCTGGAAGCAATCATCACATAACATTGCATACCTACTTAATTTTTTTTCCTTATTATCTCTAAGTATTAGATAATTGCGACAATTGTGTTGCATAGAAAAAGCTTCTTACAGACTTAACTAGTTTTGATTGTTACCTATATTAATTAAAAACTATCTGTATGGACACAACTGATGTTATTTACAAACCCTAATGTCAGTTACATTAAGGTCTATGGTATCTACATATGCAAATAGAGGGTAGTGCAATAAACATGGCTAACTTAAGCCCAGCGACAACACATTAAGTCCCGTCAGAAGAAGTTACTCCACCGCGAATGGGTCCTAATGACCCACCGCTGGACACAATAAACTACGGGTCCGCGGCGACCCCCGAATTTGGGACTGATTTGTCCGGGGTCTCGTGAGACCCAACACTGCTAGGGTTTTTTATAAGGAGTTATGATGAGTTCACGGGACTTTTAGTTTTTTTTTGGAGATAAAAACGGTTTGTTTTTGTAGTATTTTTGTTTGAAGTTGAGATGGATACAGATAAACATATGACAAAGCTTAAATTAACATTTATAATGAATCCGTAGCGGACTGGTCAGCTTAAATGATTAATTAGAACGCTCACCTGCTGACTAACGTATTACCAACCCTTCCTAAACTTGTGATAACGCTAAATCGGCAAGATACTATTTACTCTGATTCTCATCGTTAAAAGTTTTGGGGGTCCGTCGTTAGGGGTCCTAATGGCCCCCATTTGTCTTGTCCGGCAGTAGTTGTGCCTTGCTAATGAAATTATTGCCGCAACTATACACCCTGTATAAATATGTACCCTTAAAACCGGACGCACCGTGTTTCGCACTAATGGACCGGTCAAACTGTAAACTGTGTTATCAATGAAATTACAATTATAGGGGTAGAAAAATGTGGAAGGGATGCCGAGGGTCGGATGTACTAGTTACGTGCTTTTGTTTATCAGGATATGGGAATTACGTGATGTTTTGACTACTTTGTATTTGCATAATTGTTTATAATTGAAACCTTTTCTAGGTTCGGTATAATTTTGTTGAAATTGGTTAAAAAGTTTTTCAACAAAAATGTAAGTAATGTACCTAGATAAGATACCATCGATGTTCAAATTCTTAAACTGAATAAATTCGCTAAACTCTTCATCTAATTTTACCAACATGTAACATTTGCAAGTGAAAAGCCCTTTATTTTCCCACAAAACACAGTTTCATAGTAAACACCCATTACATACAAGATTGGTGCACATGAGTCCGGTCCGGCAAGAATGCCATCTGCCGGCGACAATCAAAACTTCTGTTACAGATATTTTCTGCTCAGTGTCCGCTGTGTTGCAAACAGCTCTTGGACTATTGTGTTCTTTCATTAGGGCTTGTGTTGTGGTGTTAATGTTGAAATGAAGTAATCATGATGTGTATAAAATGTTGTCTTTTAAAAGTAGAAGGGTGCCTGAATAGCTCTTTTTTGCAAATTTTCTAAAGCAATCAAAGATTTTTTTAATGATGATATACAATCGATTAAAGTTATACACACAATAAACATGTAATTACAGTCATAAATGATTACGAATATAAGCAATATAACTTGAAAATTTAAATTTAAAAAACAAGGATACAAAGACAACAAAAAAAAACGTGAGAATGCACTAACTTTTGTACCAACTTAATAAAAATACCTTCATGAACTCTTACAAATGTGGTCGGTCAGACGATATTAAGCTTCAAAGTACAACGGGACTTACCGTCACCAAGCCACAAACTTTGTAGACGCTTAAAAACTTATTTTTATGAAGAAAAAATATGTTCAACATAACACACCTGCTTGTGAAGCTTACCCTAAGACTCTTTGCATTTTAAAAATGTTTATGACTAGAAGCATTTAATAAGGTTTCAAAGACATTCCATTACCTACCGCAAAGAAAAATGTAATCTAAAAAATCAAGCAAAAACATCCTTTAACCTGGGTAGTGGTTCAAATGAAACATTCCACAATTGCAATAATGTACCAAAAAATACAACAAAACCCTCTATATTACACAAACATGTAAAAAAATAAGTAAACTTGAAGGCAAGTCTGTGATATAAATTTAACAGCCTTGTCTATCAATGACGGAATAAAAGAAAAATCCCAAAGAGAAGTGTTTCAAAATGTTGCCCGTGTCACGTGACGGATCGCACGGCTTGCCCCCATTGTGTCCATTTCCGAGCGGTTACCTCCAAATACCGCCAAACGCTCGCAGATTTAAAAACGGAATCCGCGCCATTTTGTGCGCCATTAGTCGAAGTGAAAGAGCCACTGATTATGATTGATCGAGTGTTAGCACACAATGCTGACTTGTTGAATGGAGCCCTCGTGTGTGCAGTGGCAGTCAAGATGTGGTTTGTTCATACGGAAAATGATGGGTGTGGAATGTTCAGGAAAAACAATATGCACAGGGCGTGTTTGTTTTCATATTGATTGTTTTTGTAATATTGACTAATTAACTATCGTGCATTGAATTTAAAATTATAATAAACCTACAGTTTGGCGATATCGTTAGGTTGTGGTGGTATTCTGAACTAAATCATCACTTACGCTTACTGTTTATAAGTCTTATTTACAATTCTTCATCATGTTTGAACTATGCACACAAATGCACTACAAACTATTCGTCTCTAACCTAAAGAGCCAGTCACAACAAAAGTACTTTTCTTATACAAAATCCATAACCCACTCTCTTAGGACGATAGCCTAGCTATAACCCATCGGTCCTTCGAGCCAGATTCAAATATCGCGAGTCAGTCGACTGCACCCATTGTGATCGAGGCTCGCAGACTCGTCAATAGCCTGTAGGATGTAATCAGAAGTGGAGATTAACCAACTCTGTCTTCAGATTATAACTTAGACTGTGTTTGATGCATTGAATCAATGGTGTCTTGGGGAGAAACTAAACTGAGCTATTTTGAAATATGAAGTTATAGGTCGTAGAGTATCTTTAATAGCCTTCACTACTTTGCACTTTTAGTATTCATAATGAAATCACCTAGGAACTATAATCATTCCGTTAGGTAAGGGTTCCTCAACTTTTTCGTTACCGTTTACAAACACACATTTATATCCTTGCGCAATAACCCTGACAAGCACAAAAAGCAATACCTACACAAAAATGTTTTCCAACATTGTAAGATCTAGAATACTTTTCATATCCCCCAAACAAACAAAGAAATCGAAGCTATTTGTATTGTAATTCAGGTTGACGGGTGCAATTATATTTTATCGATGCGCACGGGCGGGCGGGGGTGAGGCCGGGGTCGCGGGGGCGGGGGGAATTGCACCCGGGAGACTTGAGTACCTAGAAGTACTCGGAAAGTTTAATAACATAGGTAACAGGTTAAAAGAAATACCTATTGGGATAGGGACAAAATAACAAGTTCGTTTGTAAATGGAGAAAAAATTCAAAATGAAGAAAGTTATCCGAATTGCTAAGTTGCATGCAATTTTACACAAATATAATGTACATTTTTAAAACTTGAAGTCAAATTTTTATTAGTTTATTTTTGATTTTTCGACGTTTTAACATTTTTACAAATGCCGTGGTCACTGGTAGACAATAAAAACCCGTTAAAATGAGTTTAATTTTTTAGTAATAATGATCGCGTAAATCTAAAAACGTACATTTTAATTTAACACTTACCGTGTTAAAAATGAGGTATACAGTTAAAAATACGTTAACATTACCTAATTAAAATTAATTTTCCCTCCCACCTTTATAACTCATCTGATGACGTAAATAAATAAACTACGCATACCTCAATTTATTACAAAAAAACAATCGCATCGTTCCAAATCAGTGGATTATGAACCGTTTAACAAACTTTAACTGTGTGTACATAAAATTTTATTGACCCATATATGATATAGTTGAGCCATTCGAATCCGAATCCACGGATCCGTATCATTAGACGCGTTTTTATTGCCCAATGATAATAAACATGTCGTGAGATACCGTCTGAAAACATTTATAGAATTAGTTCCCCCATTCCGGGATGCTACGTCATTATTAGGATTATTTTATTGATTCGCCAACCTATTTTCACGTAGTTTTTAGACTGAAAAGTTTTGCAATATCATATTATTTTTTAAATCTATAAACTATCTCAGAAACTGTGGGGGCTGAAATTAAGCAAGTTTATATTGTCGGTTCCACGCAAGGGACTACGGGAGTACCTTACTACGCCAAGACATTAGCATTTCGTAAAACACATTTATACTAAACTAGTGACCGGCCCACGCTTCGCAATCGTGTAATTCAGCGCGACTTGTTCACGATAGGTTGAAATTTGGCTAACTTGAAGGAACTTTTTCTGAAGATTCTTTACTTACAAATTTAAATAAATGATTTCCCTAAAAAATTGTGAAAACCGGAGTTAGCGGACAAACATACAAACAGACACAATTAGCGACTTGGATTTATACTATGTAATGAATCGCCCAACCCGGGAATCGAACCCGGTAGCACCCGTATAAGTAACGCTGCTAATTTAAAATATTTCGAATTTCTAACAAAAAATGATGCTGTGTATTATTTATGGCCAGCAATCACTGCTATAGAAAAATATTGTTGTGCACTCACCCATCGCTCGTAATCGTCTAATTTCTAATGGGCCATTGCCACTTTGTCAATGGCGGCAATAAATCTGCGCGCGCCGGTGAGTTATCGTCCGTCGCGGGGCAAACGTCGCGACATTCTTTTGTTTCAAGACAAATCCTCGTGGGATACCGACCGGTTCAGGCTTTTGTTTTCTTTTACAGGTTTATTTACAACTAACGACCCGCCCACGCTTCGCAATGGTGTAATTTTGGCCGACTTGCTCATGAAACGTAGAATTTTGGCAAACTTAAAAAAAACGAATGAGCTTTATTTACAAATTTAAAAAAATAAATTCCATAAAAGAAGGCGAAAACCGCATTAAAATCCGCTGTGTGGTTTAGGGGCAGAAAGCGGAACATACAAACAAGCAGAATTAGCGACTTTGATTTTTAATATGTAATGATAATGATGATGATAGGAAACCAAGTGTACTTTAACAATTATGCTAAAGTACTATAAAAGTAAATAACTATTTCATATTTTAAAGAGTTGAATACTTTTTCAGCAATTTATTTATGTAATTTTGTTTTCCATATTTATTTATACATCCCTTAGATCAACAGTATTTTGCAGGCTCAAAATTGTGGGATAACACGAAATATTACACACACTTGACATGTTTACTGTACAAATAAAGAAAAACACTGTTTTTCAAAATTGCCCTTCAAATTAATTAAGCAAGCTAGTCCAATCCTAAAAAACCTTATAATAATTTTAACACTACACTGAGGTTATAATCATAAACTTACGCATTTAAAATACCAATTTAATTCTCAAACAGCAAATAAAAATAAATTTGATAGCGTAGTATGCCAATAACAAATGGGCTTGGTTCGCGCCGCCCGGCTAAGAGGAAAGTTTCGATATCCGATGTTTTATTTGCGAATCGAGTGCGGGTAGTTGCAACTTTTTATCAATAACGATATTGGATCAGGATTTACATGAATGGGAGTTTTTAATAAATTGCTGCAGATTTTTCCGATTTTATCTTGATTTTAGAGTTATAGACCTAGACTAAATTGTTTTTTCCAAACCTATTTTTCGAACAATTAGTTCATTTGTTTTAAAAGAATTCTGTTGACATTGGGAAAGTTTAGTGAATAAAAAAATGTTAGTCTTATGGTGATAAGGATTCAATTTTAATGTTTTTATTCAATATCGCCGATTGACAAAATATACGCTATATAGGTACCTTTTCCTTTTCCTAAACTCGTCAGAGAGTAGCTTATTTTTCCATTTATCTTCTACAACTCAAAATAGAAATCCTAATTCAGTATAGTCTGCGTTGTCCTTATTTCCGGTGCGACATCGAAGTTTGTCGTTGCTTTGTGATAGCAACATGGCCCTGCATTAGATGCCATCGTCGAAATGGAAGCCTTTTACTAAATGTTTATTTGGAATTGACATTTCTGTGATGTAGCTTTCTATCTTTGAGTGTAAAGAAATAATACAAATCATTATTAACAACATTGCCACAGGTCTATTTCTGTCATCAACGTCAATAATATGAAAAAACACAGTATTTTCAAAAAAATACATAAGTATTAACTAAATAAAATGAAGAAAAACGTGTAGTTATTTTTAAGTTTTTCCTTCTTATAATTTGGAAACTTAAACCACTGTCTTCATCTCTGCTTTCAACAGGCAAGCCCTTCGAAACATAAATAGCAAATTACATAAAATTTAATTAAACCCGGTCATCAGTCACGGAGGTCCGCGCCGTCACTGCTCCTCCTGATAACGTAGGGTCAGACTGCACTAAATACCCTCTCAGTGATGAATACGCCCTTAACAGACCTCAAATATGCCGCTGTTGACAGCACCCTGAGTAAATATCCTCTGCAAATATCAAGGGCATTAAGGGTTTGTTGTAGTTACAGTTGTATATTTAGTAAGAAATAGTTTGGTGAGAAAAATTAAGAATGTGTTTTTTTACTAAGATGTGAGTCTTCTTTGACTACCAAAAAGAACTGTAAAAAACATGTTTATCTGTATGCTATTTTAATAGTCTCTAACACTTATAACCTGCCTATCTCTTGTCTACACATAACTTATGATGTTAAAACGTACAACATATAGCCATTACGGTACATATCTTGCATACATTTTGACCATAAAAATGTTCAACGATTGTTAAAAAGAAACAGAGTTGCGGGTGAAAAGTAACCAATAAAGCTGCAACTTTACAATCAGACCTTTAATCTTACATCCCTCTATTTGTGTCTGTTTTAAGATGACTTCTCAACGCGTAGTATTTTATTCATAAGTTTGTTAGTGCCGGGTCAAACGCAAACAGCGGGTGTATTAATGATTCAGAGGTCCTTGTTATTGAATAAAGACCGGGATGAAGTGGTTCGGTGATTATTTTGTAAGATGGCTGACCGCTGGGCAGTGGTCAGGCAGGTTACAAATGATAAAAGATGAATTTGATAAATAATAAACGAGGTAGCGGTGATTTTGGCTCTAGTGATTAATTTTTGGGTGTTAAATTAGAGATGGTTAAGTTAACTTTGTTTTGCCGAATTTAGGATTAGGTAAATTAAAGGTCGTATCAGTGTTGATAAAAATAATTCGTTTTGGATAGCGAAACAACAATAAAATCGTATTTTTCACGTCGGAATGTTAGGAAACTTTGCCCGAATCGAAATATCAAAACGTCCGTTCAAACGTAGCCTGTTACACGTTACCTGCTCACTCCTCATTAAAATTTGCACGACAGCCTCTAAATTCTACTCTTTTCTCCGCACCTCCATTTCAATATACACAGGAAAAAGTAGGATCTCTGTGTACAGAGAGAGCCGGGCTGGCAAAACTTTTGCCCCCCTTCTACCCACTTGGGGGGCAAAAAGTGGCGCTATTTATACTTGTGTTGGGGAAAAGTTTTCCGTGTTGCGGGTGTGGGGTGACGGGGGGCGGGGGGCGCATGCGCGGTGCGGCCGCCGCAGAGGCGAGGCGCCAGTCCTGTTTGGGACGTCGATGTAGGCGGAGGGGCTTTGCAGGATTTTTTTATGCGTGTGCGCACTTTTGCGGAATATAAGTATGAATTACGATGGAATTGTATATTGTTTCAAATGCATTTGGTAAACAATGTATAATGAGATAAAAACCTGTTTTTTCAGGTTAGGTATCATAAATACAAAATTCGTTTTAATTTTTTTATGATTTTAACTCCTCTAATTTATAATTCGATCATCCCCTTTGTTGAGGGATGAGCTGGATGTGGAGATGTCGTAAAACTAGTTAGGTCAGGTTGAGGGTAGCGGGGTGATCGATAAAGGGCCCCACCCCGGGCTCTAAAGTAGCGGCTAGCTTTTGGCACCGCCTACGTTAGCGCTACGGCGTCGTAGACTTGCTACGGCGTAGTTACGTAGATATTTTCGTAGCTCAAGAAATCTAATTTATACTATAGAATTCATTTGTTTAAAAAGAAATTGTTGCTGAAGTATGATTGTCTGTTGGTAAGACTGACTTTGGCTTAAAATTTACAAAAAAAATGGGATGTAAAAAGCGTTTTTTTTTGTTTTTTCGTAAAGCGTTATAATGAATGAGAGCACCAAAACATTCATGACACACAAACAAACTTGAACAATGTTGAACTTGAATTCAACTCGCGCGCAACTTGAGTATTTGTTGCGACTTGTTGTTACTCTGTTTGTTACCAAACTAAATTTGAGTTGCTAAACTAAAGTTGTTGGATATTTAAAGGGAACTTTTTCACGGAGTCAACGGCCGGTTAGACAGTCGCCCTGTTTTGGATGTTTTGATCACCCAGTTTGATCATCCAAAAAAAAATTTTTTTTTTTATTAGTATCTGAATTTAAATGCGACAATTCTGATGCGCGTAATCGACCCGTAGCGTAGTTCAACAAAATTACGAAAAATAAATGTTTTTACCAAAACATTATTTACCACGATTCATTACTCTAATTCAAATCTATTGGTATTTTCGTCCGCTTAAAACTTCTTTTTTCAAAACATAAAAAATTTTTTTTGTTAAAATTTTCCAAATTTAAATTTAATTGTTTTTCTTAAATATCTCCCTATATAACCCTATTCCACATAGCCACCCAGTCCGTCAGTGGATCACTCCAGTGGGTCGAACGCGTCACCCAGTTTCGGAGCACAACTCCGGAGTTATGGCAGTTGTTAGTTGCTCGCGAACTGGCTGCAGTTGAAGGTCGAGTCGCTAATTTAACCTTGCCTTTAGACCCATCGCTGACCCTTGTATCGATTTTGGGACACGATGTATGTTTAAGAAAAAAAAAATTTGTGATCCTAAAAATTTAACAAGAAATTTGAAAATAGAACTGGAACTCATTACCTCATGAAATTCGAGCTTTGAAATCCATTTCTTTGTTTAAGAAAAAAGTGAAAAGTTTATATCTTTCCATGTAATAAATAGTCTTTGAGTAATATAATTTTCATATTTATTTATGTATTAATATTTAAGTAATAATATGTAACTATTTGTATGTAGTTTATATTTGTATTTATATGTATTATTATATATATTGGTATCATGTAGACACGCAAAATTTGCTTTCCGTACCATTTCTTCAACTACAGGTCTGCTGGAAGAAATTTATATTTTGGAATAAGCAGGACCTCTGTATTTACGTTTTATTTTGTTATTAGTTTGTCCTGTCCTGTATATAATTGTGTGTAAATACATAAATTTGTAAATAATAATAAATAATAGAATTGTTTATTCCGTAATGTTTTGGTGTTTTAATTTTATAAGAAAACCCTAAAAAAAAAAATTATGGTGATATACTCACGTCAGACAAGCTTCAGAAATTGACTAGAAATTGAGGTTTTCCAAAAGACGTTTTCCTAAGACGCATGTATATGCTAGCTTTAATTTGAATAACAACCCCTAAAACTCGATTAATCAAACAAACGAAATCCCAGAACTCAAAAATGATTACGTCAAATCGAGATGACTTAATTAAGGCTCGTCAAAGGCTTCAAACAAATTGGCCGACCAAAATAATGGAAGATAAGGTTATAATCGACCAGGGGGTAACGTAGCGCCTTGGGCGGGCCACCTGGCTAACAAAATTAATTACTGCCCAATAAGGCAATATTAACCGGCCTCTTAATAACCCATTTCTGGGATACACCACAATTAAATTGGGGTACAGTCGTTATATTTGCAAACAATATATCAAAGTTATATTTTCAAGATGGCGCGGCGAGGTGATGTGTCATAGATGCTACAGTTCTGGATAAGGGGTTAGTTGTAGATATTTATTATAAGGTAGACATGAAATTATTATAGCAATCTATTAGGCAGGGTTTGGGTAGAAATTTATATAATAATTGTAATTTTCGAAGACTCATAAAGCTTTTTTATCTCCGTATACTCGTAAGTTGCTAGTCGATTTTGGATCTTCGCCATTTCAGATTATTCAAAGAGTTCTACTGTCACAAACATATGGTTTTCACTAAAATTATGAACGAACATGTGTGCTTTAATAAAACAATCTTACTTTCGTGTTTTGCAACATTATAGTTTCTTTTGACAAACAAAAACTCAAAATTTGCAACAAATACGTTAATCTTTTCAAAATTTTCGTCCAAAACATAAACATTCGTTCCGATTCGTCCAAGTACTGTAACGTCGACGTGGAGCCCGGCAAAACACCAGCCAGCATCGTATTTATGGCTATATATATTTATGGTTATATGGTGGAAAAGTTTGCAGCGTAGGAGCTCGAGCCATCGATTTCTGAAACTTTTTCATGGAAATAAACCCACTGCGAGTGTGTGGGTCTGTGTGGTAGTGTGCGTGCACACACACAGCCAAGATGAGGTCATGGGGTTTAGTTTGGTTTAGATAAAAATGATTTATATTACTTTCAAAATTCAATAGTATGTCAAAGACGAGGCGTCAAAGTATTGTTTTTATTATAGTTATAAGCTTGGAATTTACCATTGACAATGAAAACCAAATTCGTTGTTGTTTCTTCGGAATTTTTGAATTTGATAAATAAACACGACATACTAATATTTCTTTACTAATATTCAGTATTAAAACAGGAATCCTTCTAAACCTTAAACAGCGTGTATCGAACAGACGCACACAGACAACCTACCTACTTGTTATAGGTCCGTAAAGAAAACTTTTTAAAACTTTTCCAGCGAGGCAATATGGCTCGCGTTCTCGTTGTGTTTTATTTAGGGAACCACCGTTCGTCCCGCTCCCCAGTGGTAAAAACACGTTGTAAAGAAAGAGACAGGTATATATTTGTGTGTGCGCCTGTTGTGGAGTGTTACGACAGCCTTGCCCGGGATACGGAGTAATTATTTCTATTCTGTCATTGCCGTATATTTTTTATGTGATGTCGTCATTTGCTGTGGTTTTTAGGTTCAACTTACAAGGTATTTTTCATGCTATCATATTGATACAAAAACGGTAGTTTGCAGCCTTTATATTGTTTTAGTTCTCAATAATTATAATAAAAACAAAATCTATGTCGAAAACACACCTTAAAAACCCAATATTTCATCCCACTCCGTTTCAGCCGTCGAAGCCATTGAATCATGTTGGAAATATAAATTAAATTTAGAATAGCAGTTGGTAATTCGACAATAAAGCGCAGCTGAGCCGCCCTCGATCAAACGGCGATCGTGATAAATGAACGCAGTGAGACTGCATTCCTCTGTACCTACTGGCAGGTTACACTGAAAAAAGGAAAAATTATTAAAAATTTAACTGGCACGAGATAAAAAAATATTTAAATACTGCGACTCCGTTCGCGTGGAAGTCGGTTTTCCGTGGGAATGAGAAGTTTTTCCCGCGGTAAAAAGTACCCTATGTGTTATTCTGATGTACCTATAACCTATAGGTATTACTGCAAAGTTTCATCCAAATCCATCGAGTAGTTTTTACGTGAAAGACTAAAAAACATCCATCCATACATCCATACTCACAAACTTTCACATTTATAATCTTAGTAGGATTAAAACTTCAAGCTAGCAAGCATGATTTCAAATTAATAGTTAATACATGTGTAGGTAAAATAAGATATGTACAGAGAAAGTGTAGTCTATATTTTTTGACATTCAACACTTTAATTGCTCATTCTAGAAAATTAATTAATACTATAAACAAAAAAATATTTATTTGAGTGGTAGAGTCTAGCTGTAGGCTCTGTCTGCAGCGATTGCTGGGCTGACTCGACCGGTGAAATACCACCGTCGCACAGGAAACCGACGTGAAGTAGGAACGATGTTCCTGCGTTTCGTTCGGTGAGTGCGGTATCCGGTGCCCAATTTTATTTATTTATTTATATATTTTCTTAAAGGTCAGCAACACACCCCCAACACCTACAGTGTTGAGGGTAGTCATGGGCGGCGGTGATCACTTACCATCAGGTGACCCGCATGCTCGTTTGCTACCTATATTACATAAAAAAAAAAAAAAAAATATATAAAATATCGAATATTTATTGTTAAAACATTATAAAAAATATGTTCTATTTATTTCCCAAATATTTGTACAATTCACTCCCGCTTTAATTTAATGGTGTTCACTCGCCCTTAGTCGTAAATCACAAAAGCATTGTTTTATTCGTTCTCATTACATAGATTGCTTTTGAGGAAAGCATTATCATCGAAAATATTGGATGTTTTTTTTTAATAAGCATGTTTTCTTTTATTACTTTACCCTTTGCATGCCACGCGCATTAACATTTTAGTTTCTTAAACAGTTATCAGTTTTATAGATGGCGCCACTAGCGATGACATTCCAAAGCTTATCTTTTAATCAATTAATTCCGAAAGAGGGCGCTGCGGTGCCTGGTGCCATGTTGGTACTAACGTTTCTGTGTTTGTACAGTAAAAAATAAATATTATTGGGGAAATCATGCCTTTAATAAAATTACTCTAAACAATGCTAAACTTAAGTCTTAAATGACGATTGGTTAAAAACATGCTTTGTTAGTGAAATTCATAGATTCATGGTATTACTATTATTTTGTGACAAAATAATAAAAGCTTGATATGAACAACCTTTTTTTATTCAAACGCTTGTATTTATCTATATCTTGTATACATTGCAGAATGGTGGTATCACCTCAGTTTATTTTTGCACAAACCCTATCTTTCATGACGTAAAATATATGAGAATATCTGAAATGTTCAGCCAGTAAGCCACCTCGACCACACATCCAGCGGAAGTGGCGATCGACGGCGCTTCCGCTTTCCCAAACGCCCACCACTTCCGGGAGGCTTTGGAATAACGTTTTTTTAAACCAAAGCAACGACATTTGATTGCAAAATTCATGCTTTTGATGTGTATCTAAACAATTTTACAATAGATTTGTAAAAAAAATAAAAAATGATCTTTTTTGTTTCAGGTAAATATGAAGCATAATACATAGTAACTACCTACAGGTTTGTTTGTAATATGTCTACTAAAATATAAAATTTTGTAAAATACTATAAATTGAAAATTCTCATGCACTTTTCCCTTCTTCTAACCGTAAATAATATGGACCTACGACTGCTATCGTAGAGGCCTTCTCAAGCAAGGAAGCAGTTTTTCAAAAGAAGCTTTATTTTTCTATTGAAACTGTAAGTACTACAAAGTATCCAGCTCGCATTGTCAATATAAGCTCAGTATTCTAACTTCTTTTGTATATAGAGTAATAAAACCAGTAAGTAAAGTATTGTCATAGTTCAGCCGTGTCACGCGCTCTCTGGAACAACTAACCTGCTATGATACACGACTACGCAGTTACGGTTAGGACAACTGGTTAGATACCATATTATGACGAATTTTTTTATTAGATTCACGAAATTTTTGTGTAAAAAGCTAATTTTAAATTCAATAATTTTAAGAAAAGAAATTAAATTGTTTTGATAAATGGTTCCCTATTTTATTAATTATTAAAAAACTCATGAGATACTGGTTCTAAGGAGAGTACATCTTTTGTCCTCAAACATTTTTTTCTCATTTGTGATGAAGTGTTTCAAGTGTTTGATTCAGTTAGACTTAGAACCTTCTAATCTTTCATTATATAAAATTGTATTTATACTGAAGGCTAGTAGCCTTAACAAGAAAACATCGTTGACGACAATTTATTTGGTTACGCGACGTCACGAAACGCTACCGCCGCCGAGGCATAAATATAAACTGTAATTAGCATTCTAGGGCTTGCAGCGAAGCCTTAATTTTTACTTCTCGTGATGTCTATCTGTAACCACGAACGGTAATTGCTCCAGTTAATAAAATACTGCATTACCTGTATTTGTTTGTTTTCTTGTAAATTAACGGTGAAATAGGGGGAAAAATAAGGTTAGTGACCATAATTAATTGCGTATTTCAAGCTTATGTAAACGTAATGTAAAATGAAAACCTTGTTAGTCCTAATAATCTTAACTAAAGTTTGAACTTTGAAAATTGACTGTCGCAGTTGGTTATGTTAGTTTTCCTAATCCATGTTTGAATCTTTGGCAAGAAAATTTCAATTGTCTTGACGATGTATTACGAGAAATAATCAAGCTGCAGTGACATGACAAATACGCACAAATTACAGTGAAATTACGTCCGGAAGTGGTGCGACATTTAGTATCACGTGCGTTGCATAACGCCGTCCATTACTAGAGTGTTGACAACGTGCGTGCGCGCCGCCCGCGCCTGGCACCGTATCGCGCCACCATCGATGACTAATAAACTAAAACCACACAACTAATACACACAAAAACAATAGCCAACCACTTTAAGACAACGCAATAGAGACGGATTTCAAATGACACGATCGAAAGAGGATTTTGTGAACGCGTAATCGACAGAATCATAAGCAAATCAACTAGCAAACGATGACGATTTAGTTTCGAAGGTGCTAAAGGTGATTTTGGCTTGATCAGGTATTAGGGTTGGAGTTTAGTAAAGCTTATAATCGTGACCACTTCTAGCGAACACTTCCAGCAGTCGAACCCCCGAATTGAGCGATCCGTGTCAGTGTTATTTACCAGTTACTATCGAGTCGGAATTTATTTCGACACGGGAAGAATTATTTCTTCATTTTCATTTTCGATTTCGACAGTTATTTTTGTACACACGCTTGTGTGTCACGCGAAGATATTAAATGTTCTGCTTGCAGTAGGAAAAATTTAACTGGTTAATGGGAAGTCTAAAGACACAATTTTAAGGATATTCTTAGCTTTTTAATTATTTTTTGGAGCCCCGAAGTTTATTCGCATACCGGTCGAGCACCTCCAAAGATTACTCATTTCGCTTTAGCCTGAGGCAATTAAAAAGAAGGGGTAGTGTTATCATTAAACGGGTGCCGTCTTAACAAGAATATAATGCAATTTTAAAAATAATCCCTACAAAAAAGAAATTAATGTAGGCACCTCGCTGGATTTTCTTTTTTATCTCCTTAATTGGTTTTCACATCTCTGCGAAAATATTTTTACTTTTTTTTCTTAATCTCGGGAGATGTTTTAATAAATATAACGAAGTGGATTTATCTACAGGGTGGAAAAAATATTGGAGCCCTTTTAAATAAACCGTTCACACTTGGAAGATCAACGCGGTAACTGGCGCGGTAAAGATTTATTGAGAAATAATAATTAAAAAGTACTCTACTCCACTTAACTTGAGATAATTAAAGCTTATCGGAGTTTGAAAAAATATTACACCTTTTAAAAACAAGATGAAAGAAGTTGGACCATTCAGTTAAAAAATATCTACAGAAATACAATTGTAGTCAGGTTTATTTCAGTTTAAGAGCTACTAAATAGTTTTATCGACGAAACTTCGGATATTCCGAATAATGTTAGTGTTCTCTCCGCTAATGTCCTTAACTGCTTTTCTATTTCAACGATGTTTTTTGTCAATATCAATTTCCGTGCTATGTCGATTTTATGCAAAAACCTGTTTGCCTAATATCGGCGAAGTTTTTATTGGTTTTCTTAGAAAAGTAAAACAATAAGGGTTTCGGGACTGCCGTTCACTTCGATTAAGCCGTTATAGCTTGGAGAGTGTAATTAAACTAGTAGTAAAGTAGGTAAGTGTTGGGTAATACGTTAATAGTGTTTGGGTATATTTGTAACGGTCGCCTTAACCCTTGAGCGGGCGGTCTGTGTCATTCGGATCCGCGGGAGAAAATTTTAATCACTCCGCCCGGCCGGCGCGCCCGCGGGCACGGGAGGCCGCTCCTTACACGATATTCCCATTACTTAGTCCAGGGTGATAATAAAATTTAATATAACGCCACCAGGAAACGGATGCGACCACAATGGCAGGCGGCGGCGACGAGCTTGTGGCCATTTCTGGGAGAAATTCAAATTATTTTCCCAAGCAGCCTCCATTTTATTGCGATAAAATGTAAGATTTTTTTGTCGAAATAAAAAGTGGTTTAAAATAATCGGGTTGCTTGAGGCGTTCCTTTATTTTCTTCGTGTCTTATTTTTCGCAAATAAATTTCTCGCTGAAACATTGTAATAAAACGTAGGAACTTCCTTAAACCGACTTGCAGCTTTTATCCATCCAAGATAAAAGATAATGAAATGCATTACATAAATTTCTTTGAAAAGCAATAAAATTAGTTGTTACGCCGCAGTTCCTGGCTTCGGTCTCGGCGTACCCGCGGGCTGTCGAAGGGTTAACATCGCCTATCTTTTGTACGTTCATCTTTCGGAATAAAGGGGTATTTTAGACCCGGGAGAAAATTGAGAAATGGACCGGTTAACGTCGTTACAGTGCCCCGCTAGTGGGTAGCATGAAAAATGTTTTGTTTTCGAGGATAGTCGAGTGTTGGAATTTATTGGTTAGGTTTGTAACAACGTTACGCTGTCCATTACTTATTTAAATTCAATTTATTTACGTTTTGTAGAACTTATACCTCTATTTCATTGCCAAAAGTTAGCTCTAATCATTTAGTTGAAGACTGCGCGCCTCGCCAAGTCACATTAATTGCGCAAGAGAGTTCTCTGCAGGTCTGCGCCAAAACTGACGCACTTTTAAACTAGAGGATGCTGCAAACTCATTACCGCTAGTGCAGTAGAAAATTGTACAAGGTAAGACTAGGGGCTGGGTTTTAAAAACCTAAAAGAGTAACTTTTTTATGCTTGATAACTAGATTTAAGTGTAATCATAAATTAAAAATTCCACAAAGAACACTTTATACATAAAATATAAATCTACAACCAATTAATAAAGAACCTTACAACAGGTTGATAACTTTAGAACAAAGCATTTAATTATTATTATTTTATATCTTTTTACGAAAACATAAGATGGCTTTCACTTGATAGTCAAACAATGCAGCAAAACCTCCTAAGCTACCCTAAAAACCTAGAGATAAAATCTTTAAAGAGTCGACTGAAAGAAACCCGTATTCATTACATTCGACGTTTATTATTACATTGTAGATTTAAGAGGAAATTCTCATTGCACACTACAACAAAAGAAGTAACTACGTTCCAAGGACTTACTTGACTTCTGAGTTCAGTCATTTGCTGTAGGTTGTACCCAAGAAGTTTATACTATACAACACATGTATGACACAGGATTCCTACAATGCTAAGTATTACTTACGTTGTTAGTTGTTGTAGGGTGTACCACCTAGTCTTCAGTTAGACGGGCTAATAAACTTCCACGTAGAAGCAGCATGAATAAAATTATAATGAATCTCGACGTGGAACATTATCTGCGCTATTATCAAATGTGGAGTTTTAGCTGTCTGATGCAATGCAAGCGCAGCTTCCGGGGGATATGGCGGGGAAGGGTTCTGATATATTTCATTATTATATTCTGAACAACACTCTAGGATGTTAAACTAGAATTACATCTACAACGTACCTATACTTTTTTTCAGACGAATTTCGATGGTCAGGTTATGTTAAAGAAAATAAATATAAATCCAAATTATAATATTTACCGAACAATAGTAGAAATCATAGCTGAAAATGGAATATGTTCTGAATAAAATGACATACTTTTTTCTTACCTTACAACTTCTTACATAACAATTTACTTTTTTGAGAAAACTTCAATAATTGTCTCTTACCTTCTTACCAACCTACACGACAGACCCGCCACCCAGCCAAAGTTCCCAGCGCTCTCATCGCACACACGCTCCAGGTTTTAATCAACTTAATCTTACCCTGGCGAGTGTCAACAACCGTCTAAGAAACACAAACAGTCCTACGCTAATCGCTTAATCAAAATTTATTCCGCACTTTGATTTTAAATTTGGAACGCAACATTTATTACTCGAACCCTCGAACGAAGCTTCATTATCGCGGATTAGGGCTGCGGGATACACCATCGATCGATACACACCGGCATTCATTTTCAATTAAACGCCAAGTATTTTATTAAGTTGGCAGCATTGATGAGTTTCGCGAACTAATATTTACAAAGCGCTCCGAGATCACACACTACCTGTGGTCGGTGCTATCGCGAACTTCGGAATCAATATTCAATTTAGATTTCTGGAAACAACTTGTAGATAAATAATCTTTCAAAAGGCATTGTTGGCTGGATGGGGTGAAGGTTTCAATTTCCTGGTGGCGCGGAGTTTCCGCGCGCGGCATCGAACGCGGAACTTTTGAAGCCTGTACCTCGTCATACAACCTGTGCATCTATGCATGTGCACTTTCACGTCTGTAAGCAAATCGGCTAATGCTTTTTAGACGTGCAGACGAGCGATTTTTACTAACTTTATAAAGCAGACTTTAAAACATTAGTTTTTTTGACAATTATTCAATAACAAACATTATAAAAATTTGAACTTGATAGATATTTTTACTAAAAGCATTTTCTTCGTTTTGAAAAAACAATCAACTAAATAGACCACATTTAATTCAATATACTACTTACTCATACTGCCACGAATTTTCTTAACTTAATTTACAAAACCAATTGTGTTGTAGTTAACTAAAAAAACGTGGACATAACGCGCGTCTGCCGTAACCCTCGTGTCGGTAAATATCCGAGATGCGAGTGCAGTTGCCAGGATACGCGGCTGCTTCTAATGCAATTTCCTGTGATCGGGGCACACGGGCGTATTTATTTTACACTCTCGATTAACGAGTGAAGGTGAGCGGGAGACTGGTTTTATTTTGTAGTTAAGAAGGTGGTAGCTTCATAAGGTTTCATCCAAAGTTTTGGAAAACTTAGAGTTTTTGTAGGTATAGACGAAATTATTACTTGCAGCCTTTAACTGATGGTATTGAGACATCAAATAAACTCATTTTCTATGCTTTTGATAAGCGTTTTTTTCTATTAGAGGCTAAAACTTTTCTCTCTGACTCACGAACAAGTGTGATATTAAAATTTGCGTTAAAATAATAACAGTTTCATATCCATTATTAGTCTGGACATAAGCATGGACGGACTAAACCTGGTTGTAAGCCTCGGCCTCTGAAACAAAACTTTCAGCGGCCACTGTTCACGCTTTTATTAAAACCCAAGCTGAATAGTGATGGGAATCAAAAAAATATGATCATTTCAATATTTCATAAAAAAAGAAATTGGAAAATATGATACGGTAGGTATGGCGTTTATTAGAACTGATTCTGGTGCAGACAACCATCTCATTCGACGGTTTCTTTTTATTCACAAATTAAGTCGATTTGACATATACAGTAACGTGACGTAAATGTAAGATGTCACTGTGCTTGTCATTTTTTATTTATACCACGGATTTGTTTTATAACTTTAAAAAGTAAACTACATTTCTACCATAGAGAAAAGATACTTCGACTGCTTGACACACATTTTCAAATGAAAGCACTAGAAATGTATATTTAAAAAATTACACTCTCTTAGTCTTAACTTTGAATATTAAAATCATCGATATTCCCGTCTCATCCCTTCCCTAGACCATAATATTACGAAACTGAGGGCAATAAGTAAGGCGACCGGCTCTCTCTAGATTTCAATATTCACGGCAGTTTTATTATTTTGCCGCGGAATGAGTGCAGGTGAGCTGTCTGTTCGGGTAAAGATGTACAGTAAAGTCATTTGAGTTGGTACTAATGATACAGTTGTTTAACTATGCAGCTTTACTGTGTTGCCGTCAGTAGTTTTTTCTCAAATATCATTGGGATTTTGATATACCTTTAGTTGCAATATGATAAAGAATTGAAGTTAAATTATTCATATTACTATTTAAATTACAAAAGATATGGATATATAGTCTCTGAAAAACCAATCGAGTACGAGTCGGAAAATATATGTAATTTTGACTATATTATTTTTGATTGAAATGTCCCGTTTATTCTTCGACAGTACGTTTTGGTATATGAACCCCAGGGACATACTTCAAATGTTGTCTTTTTAATTGTTGTTTTTAGCAGTCATAATTTTTAGTAATATATTCAACACATAATCCTTATAAATTAATTAAAATCCACGAGGAAGAGGATACTTCTCTAATAAGAAGGTAAACCTATTAACGATGTATTTTTTTATAAAACCTATAACTTAAACAAACCTAAACTTACCCATTCACCAAACCCCACACCCCACCCCCGCAGATTCCGCAACAATATTTAAAACAGATCGCCGCGCCATAAATCATATGCGCGTGAGTTGCGCATATTTCATAGTTAATTCTTTGCTACAACCTGCGTTGGTTTATGAGCCGTCAGCTTTTAGAACGAGGTGCTTCCCCGCACCTGTATTGCTGTAAATCTCTTTTTAGTTGATGTATTTACATTCGACTTAAAGTTGCGTCTTGGCTTCGCGGTGTAATGAGGAGAAAACGCTCGGTGGGCTAAATTTTGGAATAACTTTTTTGTAGAGCGAAAGCTAAAGGTGAAAATTTGAATCAAATCAGTTTTAAAATCCTATTTTTATATCTGAAACAACAAAAATGTGTTCTAACAAACTTGTTTAAATCGTTAATTTTAAGGTTATTTATTTGACAATGTACCTTTCACCCTTTTTTTGATAACTTCAAAAAAAATAAAAAATAAAACAATTGATATTTTACTCACCTACTCATCGAAATGGTTAACATGGTCATTTCACTAAATATATATCTACCTTTTTATTTTCACGTTTAAAATTCGCTTACAAAACCTACATTTTTGACCCTACAAACGCCCTTCCCCGTACAAAGTCATACATTTATTTTGATTAATATCCTTCAAGGTATCCAGGTGTTTCTGACCTCAGTTCCGGCTCCCTCGGCCGCCGTATATCCTGATACCTGCGTCCACTGAGACATGACCAGCATCAGATTTAGATCGCTTTCAAGGATTTCGCTGACGTGCTGTGGTAATTTATTGCTGGGGAAATTGTTCTTGGAATATTATAATTTATAGGCGTGTAGGTGGAATAGAAATAATGTATTTGCTTAATTTTACGCGCGGCAAACTAAGGTGGTGTTTTGGGCAAAACTTTTTCCAAAAAATTCAAAACAAAATAATGGAACATTAAAAAGTATTTTTAACTTAGTCTTAATATTTACATGTACACCATAACTTTTTAACTATAACAAAACCCAAAATACATTTCACCACCCAGGCTTTCACAATAGTGTTTAAATTCAAATTCACTATTACCTCCTCTCAGACCACAGATTCAGGAACAAAACGAAGCCTCAAATATGAGGTGTCCCATGTAAATGACGGTAGAACACAATGGACCCTGAAGTTTTGCCTGCTCTTTGATTTTCAAATTCGCACCCGTTTTACGCTCACTAATTTTCTTGCTCGGACACAATTTCGACCCTTCACGATGATCATCAGGGATGCCAAATTTAAACTATTGCATTAAAATTCTACTTTATAAGAAGTCAAAAAAAAAACCTTTACATTTTGAGAAACGACTGTAAATCATTTAGGTGTGTAAAAGTGGTGCATCATAAGACTGCATTATACTTAAACGAAACTAGAAAAATACACGCATTATTTTTTTTATAAAATTTGCTCTGGTCTCTAAACTTCGTCTAAACTTAACTTTCGTCCGATAACAAAATTTATTTCTTCAATATAACCAGCCACAAAACCTAGCCATCATCTTTATATATTCATCTTTCATCTTCTCATTAAGTTTTACATTTATTCATTAAGTAAGAAACCTAATTAATAATTTGGCTCAAAATCAATTCAAATAGTGCAAGCTTGCTGTATAGTGGACACCCCTACTAATAATTTATCCGAGGAACTATAACAGTTGATCCTCTCTCGCCAGTAATTAATTTCGTCATAAACGAGAACAATTGAAGCGTAAAGATTTCGTACGGGTACTTGAGATACAACATAGTTTTGTAAATTGTAATTAAAATTCAATTAAGCTTGCTGGGGTATATTTCTCGATATTATGCAGGAGGTCATATTGCTTCATATGATAAACTTGTTATCTGTTGTTCACTTCTAAATAAAAATGCATTTTCATAGTTAAATTTGATTTAGAATACACCAAAAACAATACAATATAGTAAGCTTGTACGCGATTTCTTCCAGGCAAACCCAGTAGTGAAAGAGGATCCTTCATATTATGAAATTAAACATTGGCGTACAGAATGAATATAATATTATAATAGATATTATAAGATATTATATTTCCTTACTAACTGTATAGTAAAATCTATATTGATATTGTAAATTCAGTACGATATGACTATTATTACGCAGAAAAACAATGCCTACAACGTAACATATTTTCATAGAAATCAGTCTAACCGCCACAGTTACTTAAACAACCCAAACGCCTACAACAAGAAACCTATTAACCGCTCAACACAATATCCAGAACATTCTCTAACCATACAATAGGTTTTCTATTACCCGGTGTAACGAACTTTAGTTCTTCTACTATTAAGGTGAGACCACAGAGTAGAGTCTTACAGTTATTCGACCATTACTGGGTACATACTCAATAAGACACAGTGTAGCAAAGTTGGAGAACAAAGCCACGAGTCATATGTATGCTCGAGCACACCTATTGCTGTAATGTCGAATTCACTTATGTTCAGATACATACAGTTACGGACTTGAGCTAGAAAACTCAGTCTCATTCGATTTAAATATAATGACTGTAAACATGTTATTTAAAGTTAAGTAAATAAATCTTTCAAAAACAACAATCATCAAATAATAATCAACAAATCTAGGTAAAACAATAAATTACACTTTAACACTGATTATGAGAAATGTGTAATGTATGTAAATAATGTAAGTGTTAAAAAATAAATATATCTTTCCACATACGGTTAGTTTTAAAAAAACTATCAATGCAACCAAAAAATTTAGCATACTAAAAATTACTCCTAAAAATATTCAAAAGTTCACTAAACACCCCGCCGGTGTATCCCCAAGCATGATTGGCTCACGGCGTCCTACCAGCGTCTAGCACATTCTCACCTGCGGCCGGACTTGCAAGACTTCGCAACTTCGACGTCGGCTGCATCGCTCGCCCAACATCGATCGAGTCTTAGCGCCTGACGACTATGGCGGGTATCCACAACTATTGATGTGGTCGATGTTAACTTGTTTGCAAGGCTGTATTATGCTCTGTAGAAGGCATATTTCGGAGTAAGTTTAAGCAACAAATGTAGTCCCAGTCGCGTAATGCTCGGAGGCCCGCGTTCCTTTTTCCAGTATTTACAACTTCAAAATTAATAAATTAGCATTTATAATGCAAAATTTTAAGTAAAATCTCAACAAATGTTAATCAAATTATTGTTTAAACCTTACCTGTACTCTGTATTAACGTAACATTGTACTTGATATTTTGAAACCAACTTACCATACACGATTAAAAGTATAATTTGAAATTTTTTATCATATTTTAGTAATTCCCTCGGAATTTTTCAACTATACTGAAAATCGCTAAAAAGTCTAATAATTTTACTTATAGGTAAAATGAACAAGTAGATAAGCCAAAAAGACTACAACCAAATAGAAGGTATTAACTAAACTTTCCTTTGAATTTGGCACTCTCCAATAATTTGAATTACGTGTAAAGTGGAAACTCTTGTAGCGTATACTCTATGGGGTCAAAGTTTGACTTATGGGATTGGATTCTGTTTTGTATATTTCCCCTTTGATTTTACCGTGGACAGCTGACAAAATGGATACAAATTGAGAAGACAAGTTTCTTGTCTTATACATTAGGTACCTTCCCTTCCGTAACGCTCTAGTTCAACCTTTTTTTAAAAAAAAAGAACTATTATAGTGGTTCGTTAAAAGAGTAGTGGGTAGGTACTAAAAATATGACTAACCAAGCAAACTCGCCGGAATGACGGCAGTCTTGTTTTTACCGACGTAATTAACTCCGGAGCCACACTGGCACGTACTCCACCATAAATACAACAAGGAATCGGGACCATCCCTATAAATTCTACTCGTAAAGGTTCCGCGATTATGTTAGAGGGTGGTATTAGCAAAGTTTGTCCGTCAGGGGGAACCTCTGAATACCCCCCCGTTCTAATACATTTTTCGTTGATGTAACACGATTTCTCCGAGCTCCCGGTTACGTGATGGATTAAGACGCGGCGAGACCAAGCCATCGGATTAAGAACGGGCCCTCAATATTTAGGATATCGTCGGCTAATATACAATGTTTGCCTGTCGATAGACTTAACCAAGTAATGTTGAGAAGGAATTTCAGCCCCTCTCAACGAATGTAGCTGCTATAGACGTATAGGTTAGATTCAATAGAAATTTGTAGCGAAATTGGCTTGTTTTTCCATGGAATATAAAAGTTTAGCTAACTATAAAGAAAATGTACTTATAGCTCCCCTTTTTCAGATTTTTCCCTATACATAGAGGTACAAGCAATAATCATAAATACATTACGCTAGATTGGAGACGCGATCCTGCTCGTAAACAACGCACCTCTCTTTCTATCGCCCTAACTCTTTATTGCCTATCTAACTTTGACTGGTTTTAATAAAATCCAAATAACATACTTACTATGGAACTCTTTTATTTGAGTTTTTTTCGGCAAATAAAAAACAGGCAGAACAACTGTTTGGCCCCAAGCTTGGTCCATATGAGAACCTAGTTGGGCCAAGACAAAAGTTAGTGTCTTTAAAATAAATTAAATTTTCCTTTATCCAATTATGTAACTCGGAAACATCTTCGTTATAATTCAAAAAAAATACGTTCCCAAATCCACTCAAAACAATAGATTTTGAGCACAAATAAAACTTATATGACAGTACCTCCGAACCTTGTAAGTAAAATATAGAGGGCTCTTTGTACGTGGAACAAATTTAACGTTTCCGTATGTCATAATTTGCATGCAATCAGCCGTAACCATGACGTTACGAATACGAATTACAGCTACATTACTATCGTAACTCAACAGTGTTCCTTACTTGGATAACATGATGACTAAGGATTTTACATTTAAAAAAAATATGTCACCTTAAAAGGGATTAAGGTTTTTAAGTAAAATCTCTTAAATAAAAATATTATTTTACGAATAGAAAACTTTAAACCTAGCACCAGTATAATCTTGTTTGTCTTTTCTCTCGTATTAAATTTCTCGTAACCAAACGTATCGTATGCTAACCCTTACACAGCCACACCTCGCTGCTTCAAGCCAACTCCAGCCTAACTAAGGCAACCGGTCATTAGATACGTCTTGATACACTGACCATCGATCTGTCAAATTAGTCGCGCGCTCTCAAGTCCCAAGATCGAGGGCTTCTCGAACAGTCTAACAAAGCCAATAAGGACTCGGGATAATCTATCAATTCGATCATAATGACATCGATTTCGCATCTGCCTCGAAACGTGACGTGTGGACGATGCCGCGGCGGTAATGGGCACGGTTTTAAGATGGCGGGGAAAGTTTGAGTGAATGATGGGTGGGAGGTGTGATAGAGAGAGATTAAGCTCATTAGTGACTACTTTCAATTAAATAATAAATTTTTTTTTTTTTAGCGTCCTTACTTTTAAGTTTTATACAAAAGGTTTCAATTTTGATATAGTTTTCAAGAAAAAGTAATCCACGCCCGGGCCAAAGGTTAACAAGCATAAGTAAACCATATTGGTTTTGTAAATTCATTTTGAATCTATCACACTCGCGTGGCAAAATATAACCCATGTTGAACGTATGCGCACATAACTCGACACGACCTCACAAATTAAACGTGTTTCATCTTCCCATTTAACAGCAGCTTGTCACTGTCAGTGTGTCTGGTTATTAACTTTTTGCTAATTAGACAGGCCCCAGGCATGTCTGTGTGTTGGCATTTTTAATTACATGGGCTAATTTTGCCCAGGAACCGGCTAACTACGGGTTAACTAACGCAGAGACATAAATTAACACTGCGGTTGTCTAATCATGTTGGCATAAGAACGTTTATTAAGATTGATGTACTGCTATTAAAAGGTGAGTATTTTTGTATGAACAAAAACTGATAAGTACTTTAAATTAAATGACTTATGGTTAAATAAAAACTGGATTCTTAGGGATTGTTAACGGAATTATATGTAAAAATAAACACAACACTAACAGATTCAGTAAAATAAAGCGACTTACTCTCACCATTTCCATTAGCATAGAACCGCAGACCCAAATCTCAAAATCACAACATTTAAATTATTTCCAAACATATTAAATTGTTCTGCCTCCCCAACCGTGAAAAATGTCACAAATCAGATTAATCCGAATCAAAACAAGCGAAGGGTTTCCTATAGGACGCAATCACTTGCTTCTGTCAAACACACTCAGGTACGGCGGCTTAGCGCCGGTTTTAGCTTATTTAACTTAAAATTCGAACCCCCCACCAGCTTTTTACTAATTCGCCAAGTGAAAAGGGTTCGAAGTAATACAGTTTACTGCTTATTCAGTATTTATACGATCAGGGGCTGTCTAGAGATGTAAGGAGAAATTTGTAAAACTCGCTCGCAATTAACGCTTGAAATATGTTAGTTTTATTTCTGTTTTCTGTTTTGGGGAATGGGTTGGCTGTTTGATAATTAAGTCTGTTAGACAGCTGCTGGTGGTAATTAGGAAATAAGTTGTAGAGAACGAATTTGACAAACAAATCTTTGATTTAGTACTACCGTCTAAGTTATCGGATAGATGATTTATCATTCCATTGGTTTATGTTTAAAACGTGAGTATACTCTGTTTCTGGATCGAATTTCGATGAAATTGTACCGGAAAGAAGACAGACATCTTCTTAACATAATATGTATTTTTACGTTGCTTCCCCACTTACATTTAATATTTACCAAAGTCTTGTACTTGCTTAGATTTCTTTAACCTAAGACTAAACCCTTTTAATTAGCCTTGATTCCTCAAGGCAGTCATCCAACCTAGTTCTCCCCGCGGAGATCATACACAACAGCGGAAGGGGCGCGGGGTGAGGGGTACTCTTTCCCAACTCTAATGAAGCGACCGCGACAGCGAGTGCCATAACGGTTTCCTTTCGAGACTCGAGCCTTTGTCAAGTTAACTTCACAACTCTTAAAGCTAGAGTAACTACAAGCGACAGAAGGAAGCGAAACGTGGTCTGGAAGTAAACTGCGGGAAGCGTGAGAGTTGTGGGCTGGCTGTGTACCCGGTTTGGGTCGCGAGATAAGAAAGATATGATTTTCGTTGTATCTAAGCAGCTTTATGTATTTAGAGCGCTAACAAAGCATTGCTAAGTCCTATTTGCGCTTGCTTTTGCCTTTTTTTATTTTATTTGCGCGACGTAAATAGCAAGTACTTACTCATTTCTAATTAATACTTTTAAAGAACTGATTAAAACTTAACAATATACTTAGTCAACATAAACAGAGCGATCCTTCGATAAACAAATGTGAGTGAAAACAAAATCCACGTGAAGTACCCCACAAAGACAGGCTCCCCTTTAAAACGTCAACATTCAAACCTTTCCTGCTTCATCCTTCATTTAGACTCATACAAAGATACATTCCTTGATTAAACACTCGCTTCTATTTGTCTAAAGCGTAACTTAAGATACGCCGAGTAATTAAAGATATTCAGACGTTTTCACTCAAAAGAAACTGTATTTATTAATTTGGCCGTCAATATTTACCCTTAATACACCCCGGCTCATTATGAAGCCTTTGAAACTTGACGAGTAGTTTAATGATCGAAAAATTGATAATACAAGTACGTACAGGCTGCGGAAAGTTCTAGAATGTAATTACGAGAGCGTCACCTGCGAACGAGGTGTATGCAAATTCGGGATTCTGCAGTTAGGAATAAGAATTCGAAAACGGGGGTCGATTCTAAGATACATGAGATAACGCACGCCAATTTCCGCGCGCTCATACATCCGCGTTCGAATAACATTTAGGGTGAAAATATTGGGCATAACTAATTTATTATTTGCTCCTCGGATGCGAAAATGAAGCTGCCTACACAATATATTTTAATAACACACTCTCGGGAGACTCGCCCTATGATACGGATAACAATGTTTAGGTACGTATTTTTACTTTTACACCGCCGTAATTTGAAAAGTAAATTCGTATGTCGTAAATCTGTGTTAGCAACGATATTCCATTTAATTTTGATACACGGTATTTTTAAAAGTTTGCGCTACTTTGGGAATCGACGTTATTGGAAGTCATAACCAATTAAATTGCTTTAGAAAGTAAGCAGAATAAAATATTGCTGAATCTGTTCTGTTCTCAAATACGCCATTTTAAGGCTGGTATGACTTAAAAATGGAACATCAATATTTTATCTCACATATAATCTCATTAATCGATATGCAACGTTTATCATTTAGATTTTAACCGTAGCGTCCCATTCGAGCGTCACGGAAGCACGGGCTGCGGTATCAGCACGCAGGTCGCGCAGATTGGATCGAGTTAATTTCGCTCCACAAACAAATTGACAAAGTTTAGAGCGGGGCATATTTCTTCTCGACCACCCCCCCACCTCTAACCCCCTCTTCCCCTGTATCCCCCCGCATAACGGAAATTAAATTTTACATGCGAACAAGGAGCTCGCGACAAACACGCGGCCCGCGACACGCTGCGGTCGCGTCGTGGCTTCAAGAGATTGATTACAAATGTATGGATGTAGCGTCTTGATAGATGACTGGTCGAGGGCTATGCTTATTTACTTTATATTATCTTTCGTCTGTTGGTGATCACGACTTGTAGCTATTTGTCGACGAACAGAAGACAACAGAAGACGTTAAGCCTTAAGTGTTCGAAACTAATCCAGTAGTGTTTCATTAAAATAGCAATTATAAGCCTGTTAACGCTGTCGGCGGAGACGAACCTGGGGTCAAGCCCGAATTGGCCATTAGTGGACGCCCCGGACTTGTTTACGCCGCGCTTGCCCTAATGACGACCTTTGCTCTGCTCCCTTCGTTAAGGCGAGCGAAAACCTCACACTAAAAGGAGTGGGTCTCCAGAGTGGACCCACACGCCGCGCGAGACAAAAGATGCGGTTTCAAGGGCGGAAGACAAAGACAAAAGATGATATTTTCGGATTAATGCCCATGTACAACGTCCGTTAAAAGGCTAGTCGAGTAACTGGGACCGTCAGGGTTAACAAGGTTATTAAGGGATCATCCGCAGTCACCGCCGCCGTAAAAGTGTTAATTTATTTTAGGAAATGGTCTTGATCACATTTGACTTATTCCGAATGTAAAATATTTTTATCCATTTTATTGGAAGCCGATAAAGTAGGAACTTTGTCGAACCCTAATGGAGTCCATTGACGCAAATGTTTTATTCAATTGGAGCTCGTGCCAAAACAAAAAGTATGTCCTCGTCGTTATGAGTTGGAAGAAGTTTTAGCATTTTTACTCGTTAGGTACAGAGAGGCAGCAACTTAAAAAGTAAATAAGTATCCAGTGTTCTCTAAGCTTAATGATCTTCTTAAAAAAAGCTTTACAAGAGGCTTTCGACGTAAATACCTAAAAAATAAATTGTTATTGTTCTTTAAACTTTTTAAAATCGTATCTAGCCAGTGCTACTTAACGAAATAGGTTTTATTCAAGTCGAACAAGAACACACACAACCTAACGTAATCCCAACTTTCTAAGTTGATTACCGCTTGTGCACCACGTGTGTAAATTAACTATAAATTCTCGCATTAGGTAGCAACATTCATTACTTAAGTCTCGTAAAACCCTTATCCCATAACGTTAATAACATAATTACTATAAATCTATCATCGCCGGGCAAACACAGTCCAAAATCTCGGCCTAAACTAATACATTTGGTCCATAGTCATATTCGTAGTTGAGTGTAGGGTAGTGGTAGTATTTGCTGAGCACACACGCGGTGGCCGCAGGAGCGCAATATAGGCAGTAAGACGGGTCGGGGTACCCCCGGGTCTGTAGTACCCGGGAGGACAGTAATTACGGTAGGCAAATTAAGCAGTAAGGGGTCGGCCGCACCCCGCGCGCACCCCCGTGTCCATCCTCCGTCGCCGGTTTATTCCAGGTTATTCCACGTCTTATTACAATGTAGTTTTGCTCCCCTGCGGCGCGATCACCTCCGAAACTGATTTCGCTCCGCATCGCACTTTCATTACGGTCTGTCGAAAACAATCCGCTCTAAACATCTATTCTTGCAGGGAATTACATTAGTCTGAGGTGGCGAAGGCTCGACTCAATTTATTTTGCAGTAATAACACGGCGCTATCAGGTTAAAACAAATGAGCTATTGTACGGGTGGATCGGCGGAAAACCGTTTTGCGCTGTCTGCCGGATTTTATAGTTTATGTGTTCAACGAATGTTTGCTTGAACTTGGAATATGATTTTCATAAATTAAGGTAGGTGACATTTAATATTACCTGTATTTTCCTACACTGACTTAGGAGTGACTGCAATTTCTCTGTTATCGATTCTGGAAAATTCTTAAAGATCGCATGTAAGACTTCGCGTGCCGATAATGCATCGCCTGTAAGTGGCGAGCGGTTCACAACTTACCGCAGAAAGAGACTTGTAATCTTGTTTCTGGAGTATTTGTGAGCGAAATATGATTGTGTCCGTTAAAAAAATGATCAAGTGACCACACTCGACGTGAAGATGGTCACAAAAGCTCTCGTTAGCGGCCGTACGTGCCGCTTGTCACACACTTCAGCCCATCGGCTCTTCGTAAATAATGAGCAAGGGCTGCCCTTTGACCAGGATGTGCAAAAGTAATCTTTGGATGTGGTATTTGGTTTTTATCTAATAATACTTTGTTCGTAGTAAATAAGTAAAGTAGTAACACATTGTGAAAGAAGCTATTTTTCAGTGCGTTTACTAAGCCTGCCTTTCAATTCAAAAATAATAATAAGGCGAATCTAGTATGTGATTTTTCTGCGGCCCATTGTACGCAATAACTTAACTCAACGCAACTAAACTTGGACACTATGCGTGCCTCGGCAGCTGCCTCACTTGCGCTCATTAAAAGGGACGCACTTTATCAATAGGATAGACGTAATAACGATATATTAAAAAAAAAACAAGTAAACATAGCTATCAATTATCCAGCTACATAACTGAAAAAAATAGGTTTTCTCAGATGCCAGCTCCAAAAACTCGTACCTCCTGCACCAACCCCTTGGGAAACTAAAATCTATACATGGGGCTTGACTTGTCCTCACTAGCTTGAATACCTCTTAGATTGGCATCGACCTCTAAATATAGCCGTCGCCAAACAAGACCAACTAAATGGGATTTCCTAAGGCTTTGCTACATAGATGTTCTATAAAGATATCGGACAGACCTTAGGGTTATTAATAGGGTTTCATTAAGAACATTGTGCCTTGTGATTGGGCGATTGTAATCGGAAATCGGTTTCGGTATTCGGCTGTTTATTTTGTTGATGGTGGATTTTACCGCTGGTTAAATACTTGGCTGGGTCGATGAGAGAAGGGATAACAAAGTGCTTAAGAGGTGGAAAGTAAAATATGGGATTGAATTAGCTTGTAAAGAAAATAAGAATGTGGAGATCACTTTATTTCAAATAATTGACGTAGTTATTAATCACATTATAATAAATGAAGCAAAATTGAAGAATGAAAATTATTTGATTGACCCCCCCACCCCGCGGGAACGTTAACAAGTGCTCCGTTTACTTAGTGTTTTAAAAATACATAATGTCTACTAAGTCCCTCGAAACGGCTTTGTGTGCTCTTCAAAACATTGTGTCTACTTTGGTTGAAAAAATCAGTGCTCTAGACGAGAAGATAACTGCCCAAAACATAATAATATCTAAACAAGATAAGCAGATCGAACAGCTGTTAAGGTGCAGTAAACATTCAAGTACCCCCAAAACTCCTGATAATGTAAATACGCCACTCGCAACTGATCCAGCGCTGCAACGAAATGTTCGTCCGGCAAAGCGGAACGCTGCGATAGCTATAGGCGAGCTATCTAGCGCTGCAAAGCGCACTGTCTCGCGTACGATTACACCCGAATCTCAAACGAATTCAACCGAACCTAAGGAGACTCTAAATAATGCGCAAAATGTAGTCGTGGAATGTGACGATACTTCGGGCTCATGGACTAAAGTCGAGCAAAAAAAGCAAAAACGCAAACAACGAGAAATCATCTGTGGAGCGGGGATTGAGGATGCAAATATTTTGACGGTTGAAAAACTTAAGCATATTAGCGCTTGGTCTTTTCGACCTGAGACGACCGCAGAAAACATTCTAGCATATATTAACAAAATATCATTATCAGAACACTATACCGTAGAAAAAAGAAATATACAATCAAATCGTCATGCTGCATTTATCATCGGTGTACCAGAATCATTGTACCCGAAAATAATGACGCCCGCTTCTTGGCCCCCGCGCGTGCGACTGACCGAGTGGTTTCTCGTGCGCCCTCGCGCGCGCGAGGGAGACAACAACACTCACCGCGCCGCCGCTCGCGCCACCTGCGATCTGCGCGCCGACATCAAGTAATGACTGTTTGTTTACTACAAACATTATCCAAGCCAAGACTATCGACCTAACTGTTTGTTTACAAAATATGCAGTCACTTAATTCAAAAACCAGACAACTTGAAGTACTGTTGCAAACGGAATTAAAATGTGATGTGTTAGCCCTTACAGAACACTGGCTCTCCGAACAAGAGTTGAAATGTATTCATTTATTTAATTATAATTTAGTGTCTAGTTTTAGTAGGTTAAATAAACAACATGGTGGTTCATGTTTATTCGCTAAAATTAAATACAAAATCATTGAAAGAACCGATCTCTGTAAACTTTCCATTGAAACATGTTGTGAAATATCAGCCATCGAATTATTAGACCTCAACTTATTGATAGTTTGTTTTTATAGGTCAAATGTTTCAGTCACCAACGCTGAATTCTTGACGGCCTTGGATCGACTTCTAGACGAGATAGTAAAAACGGGGATGGATTGTATTCTTGTTGGAGATGCAAACATTAACTGTCTCCAAATGAACTCAAGTTATAAACATCTTAGTGATATTTTAGGCATACATTTCTTTCGAAATCAAGTGACATTCCCCACACGTATATGTAGCACAACTGCGACAGGATTGGACCATTTCTATACTAATATACCATTGCAAAATATAACATCTATTACAACTAACATTAGCGACCACCTAGCCGTGCGCGGTGTAGTGAGATGTGAGCAGCCGGCCCCTCGGCCCGCACACGTACTGACTCGCGGCTACAACAACGCGACGCGCTGCTCCTTCGCTGCGGCCATTCTTAGTGTAGACTGGCCTGCCGTATACGCACGGCACCCATCACCTAACGACTTAGCGCAGGCTATTATCACAATATTAGTAAACAAAATAGAGGCATGTTTTCCTTTTAGAAAACATTCATGCACGAACAAAGACAACTCCTGGGTAACGCCGGAGGCACTTAATATTAGGTCGTTGCTATTCAATTTCCTCGACATTTCAATAAAATTTCCTGATAATATTGACATACTTAATAAAATAAACGAATTAAAATTAAAATTTCATAATGTATTAAAACAATCTAGGACATCATATTTCTCAAATAAAATTATAAATAGCGATAATAGGATTAAATCAATGTGGCAAATCATCAATACCGAAATTGGAAAAGTAAAACGGGAATCTTTGGATTTTACGGACTTGATAATTAATCCTATTGATGGCAACAATTTTACTTCTAAAGAAAAGTTAGTAAATTTCTTGAACGAGCAGTTTGTGAACTCGGCAAAAAATTGTGGAGCACCAGCACCTGCTTTAGAGGATGCAACCTCCTTTTTACACAGCAAAGTTGCACAATCCGATCGCTCACTAAGGCTTATTTCCTTCAGTGCCCAGGAAGTATTAAATATTTTTCTGCATAAAATAGCTAACAAGCCAACCAAAGATATATACGGTATTTCAGTACAACTATTGCGTTCTATCGCGGATGCACTAGCATGCCCTTTAACAACTCTTTTTAACGAATGCCTTAAACATGGTATTTATCCTGAAGCTTTTAAGGAAATTAAAGTCTGTCCCTTATATAAAGGAAAAGGTAAGAAGTCGGATGCTGGTTGCTACCGACCAATATCGATTATACCAGTAGTGGCAAAAGTGTTCGAAAACGGTATAGCGTCAAGAATAACCAAGTACTTGCAGGAATGCAATGCCTTCTCCGAACGTCAGTACGCATACAGACCTCAGCGATCTACTACCGTCCTTACTCGCGAGGTCATACGCCGGGTATTGGATGCGCGAGAAAAAAACCTACAGGTTGCTGTCCTGTGCTGTGACTTATCGAAGGCCTTTGACGTCGCAAATCATGATGTTTTAAGAGAAAAATTCACGCATTACGGCATAAACGGAAAGGCTCTAGATCTCATAATAGATTTTATGAAGGACAGAATTCAATATGTTATGGGAGACAGAGGTAGAACGAAGTCACATGGTCTAACTTCCGAGATGGGAGTACCTCAAGGATCCTCGCTCTCCAATCTTGCCTTCTCCCTCCTACTGAACGATCTTCCATCTTTTGTCAGTGACGCCGACATTTTTATGTACGCTGATGATGTTGCAGCTATTGTGACTGCGAATACACTCGACGGTCTTGAGCAAAAATTAACTTCAACAGCGGAGGAACTAGTTCTATGGTTTTCATGTAATGGGTTAGCCTTAAACCTACCAAAAACGTTATTTCTTCGCTTCGATCTATCTGGTAGAGAGTGTAGACCAATAGTTGTATTTTTGAACGGTACACAAATACAACAAGCCTCTGTGGCAAACTTCCTAGGTTTTATATTTGATCAAGGACTTACTTGGGATGCACACATCGACCAACTTTGTGCAAAACTTGCACGAGCATGTTTTGCCTTGGGTCGTGTTGCTGCGACACTTGGAGGAGAAGCTGTCCGCGCGTGTTACTTCGCTAGCGTGCAGTCGCTTTTACAGTACGGCCTTGAGTTCTGGGGACGCGCTGCTGACTGGGAGCGAGTCTTTAGACTGCAGAGGCGTGCTGTACGGACGATTGCCGGCATACCGGCGGAGGAATGCGTGCGACAGTATTTCGTATTGTTTGGTATACTAACACTTCCATGCCTGCATATCCTCCAGGTAACCTTGTATGCCCGTGAAAATTTAAGGCTATTTTCACAGAGAGGTGATATTGGACATGGTTTACGTTACCCTCAACGCTTAGATTGTAGTAGGCACAGGCTCGAGAAAGCTACGCGTACAATTCATGCAATGGCTCCGCAAGTATACAACCATCTTCCCGATAACATAAAAAATATAGAAAACCCAAATGTTTTCAAAAACGAAATAAAAAAATGGCTCAAAGAGCGGTCTTTCTATAGTTATGGAGAATTTTTAAATTTCAAATGACTTTTTATTTTTAACTGTTACCTGTTACCAATTTTTTTTTTTTTTTTTTTTACTTTTAATGTATTTTGACATTCCAAATAGCTATTTATTTTTATTAATGTTTTTTATTTTTATTTTTGTTCTTTATTATGACTTTTATTTTTTATATTGTATTATGCTTTTTATTATTTTTGTGACCTATTTTATTTTTTATTTTTAATGTAATTTCCTAGGTATAAGTTGACATGTAATTAACATATTACCAATAAATTATGATTCTATGATTCTATGATTCTATGATTCTATTTGTGACCCCTAATACTATCTTAATCATAAACCAAGGAAACATCTATTATTTCACATCTTTTTTCTTCCAAACCGACAATAAATACCCAAATGACTCTACCGAGTCACCTTGTCTCACGTGTGCATTGGAGCGCGTAACGAGCGAATAATTTCCCCGCCAGGTGGCGCTGTGGCTTGTCTCACGTGACGTCACAGGAAACTAAATCAGCGGCATTACCACATGAGTAAAGAAACTGAACAGAGACAAAGCTTCTAAAGAGCTAGCAAAATTTATACCTATTTTGGTAGGGTTGGCACAATGGAATAAATTAAAAATATAAATGTACTTTTTTTTCAAATTTTTTATTAAAATAGGTTTTTTTTTACAAATTACATACTCTAAATATTTTTTTTTATTACTTTTGGTTTTTAATAATTTGTTGTGTCTTTTAATCGAATGATAAATTCTAAATCTAATATAAAGTTTTTTCAAATAAACCAATGGGAAACACTCACATGGCATATGAAATGTACAATCTTGCAAACGTGCTAATATGTCATTACCAATATTAACATTTTTAATATGAAGATCAAAATATTCGCGAAATTTTTGCTCAAGCAATTCAACAAATTCAATAAAATTGTCAGGAGGTATTATCAAAAAACCTGATTTCACACTTTTTAAATACTAAAACAAAAGTATTACTACGTATTATGTGAGAAACTCGAAAACAAAAACAAAACACGCACAACGTTCGAGCGTCGCGTCACGCCTGCACGCCCTGAGATTGACCACTGGCTGATCTAGTTTGAAGCGGTTTCGGCTCATACGTGACAAGCGGCCAGTGGTCACGCACACACACGCGTTGCACTTGTAGTGATGTACCTGTCACAGCGCATTCGTATGTAGCTTTGTCTCTGTTCAGTTTCTTTACTCATGTGGCATTACTGTCGCTTTGAAAATACGACAATTTGCATGTACTTTTATCAAAAAACTAGGAAAAGTGATAAGCTTAAAGTCAGACCCTAAAATGATGCTCAGGAGAAAATCTGTATTTTCTTCACTGATCACATCACCTAATTTGGTTTTTCCTTATATTTTGTTTAGCACTATTCTTCTACACAATATCTTATTCAACCTTTCACTCACTTAACTTATTAAAAACAAACGAACGTCTACAGCCAGATAAAACAATTGCGTCCCATCGCATACATCTAGAAAGCTCGTAAAGAATCGTACACGCGGCCCAACTTCTCCCATGGAGGGCATAAATTGGGCTCGGAAGCAGATCACGTAACGGTTAAGAGTTCACAAAAGTGTCCAATAAATCGGACGCGCTGAGGTGCGCAGGAGACAAACGGCGCTCGATCAGATGGGATCCAAGCCGGTATCAATATTGGGGTAATTCAATTGAATTGCTAATGATTCGAGGTCATAATTTATATAGCGAACGTAAGGAATACTTTCTTACAGTGATTATTGTAATTTTGATTTGTTTACGGTAATTAGTCATTTTTCTTAGAAATTTGAATTGTTTCTGTGTTAAGAAGATAGACTTATAAATTGGTTAAGTTATTCGTATAATTTAGAAAAAAGGAAGAGTCACTAATTTGTATGTAAATCAAAGTGAAAAAGTTTTTACATATTGTTAAAACTTTTTGTTTCAGATAGGTATCCTAAAGTCATCATAACCTCATACATACTTTTATCCCCCATACGTGTGATATCCAAAGTTTGAACTCTCGATATTTGCATATCCACAAGTACCAGGAGTCGATAGACGCGGAGGAGCAGTTTACAAGAAAGTACCACCGAGGGAGCTTAAATATTAAAATGTTTAAAAACCGTTTTTATATTCTGTATCGGCGATTCTGTCGAAAACATTAAGTATAAGCCCAGTTTATATTATATCGACGAGAGAGAAAAGATTTTATCAAACAAAAATAAACATAAATTTTGAATAATTCAGAACAGATTCGCAAAAACCTTTTTAAAATATTCCGCCCAAATAGAATCCTCCATTAACTTGAAATCACAGCTAAATTCGTCTCACCAAAGTTTCAGCTTAAATCATGCGTTAATATTCTGAAACGATCGTTAGCGAAAGCGAAAATGTCAGACATGGGCATCAGTTGACCCAAACATACACAAGCCAAGGGTCCGTCTGTGTCCTAACAAAATAGATCCTAAATAATTAGTATTCGGACTTGAGGGTCGTGACCATTACTGCAACTGTCTATTGATGAAATTTCTTTATTTAATTCTCTAAACTATACTAAGTATCCGTAAGTTTGGATTTACAGACGTATAGTATATCTTGCCATGATATTGTGGACACACTTCAGTTTCACGACCTTAAAGTAGTTAAAAGTAATATGTGCAAATAATTCTACCGATTGGTTTCATTAATGATGTATGTTTTTTTTTTGTATTTTACTTCTAAAATACTTTAAAAAAATTTGGTAAGCCATAATAGCTTTGCATTGAAGCTAACTATAAGACATTCTAAAATTTCATTTGCAATTTCTTGTCAAACTGGTAGTCCTACCGACTGCCGGTCACCCGATGGGCATTTACTCGTAGTATTATTATTTATTGACTCGCAGCAACCCCCGGGTTTTGTTCGCACCCTTCGATCCTTCGCCAAACAAATGGAAGACGTAATCATTAAGAATACTGTAAACAGTCCGGATTCTGAAATATTAGAAACTTGAAGGGACATATGCAAATAGCGTTTCTTTAGCTTTTATTTAGATGAAATGCTGTTCTAATTGAGGAGATGGCATTGAATTCTAGTATCCTTAATTTGAAATATTAAACAAAGTGTTGGTTGTATATTTGATAAATTAAATATTTAATAAATAAAGTATAATGGGTGAGAACCGCACAGTAAATGCAGCGAAATAGAAATGCAATCATTTCGTGCTAAGCGTTTTGATTTACATTTGTGCAAAAAGAACCCAAACAATTTCTATAGTCACATTGTTCACTCTATTAAAATCTAATTTTCCGATTGTAAGGCAGACATCAGATTAGTTTCCAAACCTTTGCTTCAACAACACGAATATAAGAAACCTACCTTCAGAAGCAATACACGCTAAACGATTTCAATCCCAACCTCGTGTCATGTAACAGCTGAATTGAAGACAAAATGGTATTTCTACCCAAGACGGTCGCATCGCAGTCTACAGCGGAAATAGCGGGATTGGTAGTTGTGTTATTTCGCGCGGAGAAGCCTTTTGTGTGGGTATCCGAGTTAAATGGAAAGGAAGTTAGCACAGGAGATATGCTCAATCGACCGGATACGACAATCTTTGTTCCGAAGCAGACGTCCACCCTACCTGCGAGGTATTGGAGCGAAATTGGTGGATTTATGACGCTTCGTTTTCATGTTGGATGCGTTGACGGTGACAGTTCTTAAGTGCGTTGAATCTAAAAAGGATGTATCTTTAAAAATCATCAAAACTAAAAATTTTGGTTAACCTTTACCAAAATAAAAAACACGTCAAAAACACCCCTTTGAAACATAACACAGCTTTTATATAAGTAACGCCATAAAAATCATCTTCTACGCAAGAATTTAGCTACATACGCTCAATATCACTATCAATCTTAATTTTATTTCAAGTATCTCACCACATCTTAAAATAATTAAATTAACTCACCTCGTACATACATCTTATACATAATAACACAATCTTACCCATCTAAGTAGGTTGTGTCTATATTCAATTTGAATTTAGGCTAAGACTGTAGACGCGTGGTCGGCAAACTCTGGTCCTCAGACGAATGTCTGACTCCATTTGATGTTATCGTATGCAGATTGTTTCCCAAGTCATTTACGAATCGTATCTGCATCATGTAAAGTTTTCAACCACTGTGTGTGTGTTAAATATTTGGGAAATGTTATTTCTTAGGTGAAAGTTAAGGGAAGAAATTATACGGATATTTTTGTTATTTTAAATTGGTAACACATAACTGCTGAAGACAAGCACTCAAAAGTACTAAATGACTTGAATAAGTTTAATTTGTTTTTATCAACTTTAGCTTAATAATTTATCGTCAGTTTCAACCAGTAAGTAAGCCTGATAAAAAAATATTACTCATTCACTACTACCTACACAAATACAGCAATACCGTGTAGTTAGTCAACCCGCGTTGTGCATAAGAACGTTAATCTAAGCAGACGTAGCGTCGTGACTTATTACGTCGCCGTAGTCTTACCACGGCTAGTGTAAAATCCCCTTAACTCCTCATAATCAGAGACAGCAAAGGCTCATCACACACTAGCTGCATGACTGCGCATGCATGGACCGACTACCATGTGTGGCTTCAGCCTTATTTCATGCTCCGGAGAACATCTTATAGCCCGAGGTCGGGCGTTCTATCATAATTACTAATGCTCGCGTACTCAAAGTTTTGTTTTTGCCCGGCGTGTGTGATAATCAGAGTTAAGAGTAATTTGTGCGGTCGGAACCACCCATGGGGCGTGCAGGGTTAACTTGCCAACCAAAATATTGTGAATACTAATCTAGGATACACAATTTTCATTCGTTAATTCGAGATTGAATTTGCGCTCCACTACCCTAATTGTAGCGAACCTCGTGATCTTTACGAGGCTTTTAAATAAATTACCGAAGCACCGAACAATGGAATTAAGTTAATCGAATAGTTGTTTACATTGTGTCACTGTGTAGCAATTAAAATTGTTTTGGAAGATAATAAATCATTGGAAGTGAACCATCACGGTGTTGCAAGGTGAGCAATAAATTTCCCAATTTGTAGGGAATAAGGAAATTCTTAGCAGGGAACACTGGAGGTGGGGATGACAGTGAATTATTTTAATTACTTGTAATTCGACGGCAGCGATCCTAAAATGATAAAAACTTTTTAAAATCATGTAGAAAGAAAAAAATAAAGATTTTATTACATCGAAAACAGTAATTTCAAATAATTTAAGAAATAACTATATAAATCTAAAGAATTTAATTGAATAGACTTTTTACTAGACATAAGAAAATAATAATTGCAATAAGAAAGTGAAGTGCTACAACCTGTCACAATAATAATTAATGTAAACCACATCCCGTCACATTATTTAAATTAATATGATGTCTTCTGTACACATTTTGGCACTTAGCTGAATATAAATGTGACGATGACTGCGTCACAATCCGTCATCGCCCGGGGCGTGTGAACGCGTCTTTATAATTGCGATTGTACCTCCTAGTATGGAGGGTGACGAATTATTCCGCCATGACGCGAAACATTCGCCTCGATGGCTTTGTGGCCAACACACATTTTAAAAGCCAGAGCTGCTAAAATTATGAAGTCAAATTCTAAAGCTTTCGCAGTTTGTTATGTTTAATACAAACTTCGCCGTGTTCGTGTTCTCTATTGAAAATGTATTGAAAACAACTTCATTGTTATATTCGGAAATAATAGCTCGTCTGCCGCGAACCTCCATTTTCGGTTGTTACATCCTCGGTTCCTATTGGAAACAAAGGTTCTGCGATAATTGGATGTGGCCGTTCGGAGAGAGCGCTAGACAAGACTTAATTGAGGTTTTAGAGTTAGGCTAATTCACCCACCTTCGATCAGACCTGATCCGGCGAAGGGCTTCGTCTGGCGAACTTCATACCCGGCTAAGTGGGGAATCACTTAGAGACTCATATACCTTCATATTAAATTTGATATTCTACACTCTAATTTATGCAAACAGGTACAACGTATTTGCGGACTTTGAAACAATGTACGGGGTTGTGTTCAGATAAAAAGCCTGATTAAGATTTCGTTCACGTGCAGCCTTACAAAAAGTAACAACATATAGCGATAGAGGTTCGGGTAGGTAGCAAAAAGTTAGGGCGGGCCCTGCCCAAGGGCCGACACCCGCGCGATATGATAATCCCCAGTATGTAAAATAGTGAAATTTAAGGGCTCTCCATGTGAAGAATTGTGTTCGTTCGGCGAACAAATTATTCTAATGTGGGCCCTTTATTCGACTCACACGCGGCACGGTCCTCGAGTATCTCTACTCATTTGTATTTCAATAAAACACGGCCCTGTATAAACAGAACTATGATTCAAATATCCAAAATTGTTATTATAATTACTGAAACCACCAGAGTGTAGTCTATCGATGAACGAATTTGAATATTACAAAGTTTGTTTACGATTGAATCGGCATTTAAAAGGAAAGAAAAATCTCGTTATTTGGTTACCCTCCGTGGCAGTTGCTAGGTACGTACAATCCCGACGTATCGTATCGGGTGCATTCCGGTTTGGTCCGGTTAGATTTGCATAGAAAAGTTGGCAATCACATGATCAGCCTGCGGGCGTGGCATTCTTCGTCCATCTGGCTCACTTCCCCACGGAAGGTTCTTTTTGCTCTGGGCGCTGCGATACACAAATTCCCTCGATCGGTCATCCCTTGAAAACAAGTTTATCTCTTTATCCATGGGAGAGTAAGTTAAAGAATGGCCACCGTACGTTCCCTCCGATTCGTTACGTATTCAAATTCGCTATTCTGTTTTTGGGTTCATTTGTGATGGTTTTTTGGGGGTTCGGTTTTCTGTCGTTAATTAGTTTTCTCTTGGGTTTATTTTGTAGGGAGTTGTACGTATGTGTAGACAATGGTTGTGTCTTATACGTTCCTGTAGTTGTGTGTATATTTGAGTCTAAGTCGGTCGTGTGTCCGTCGAGCCGACAGCCCCTCGGAGCAGGAAGTTGGGGCCAACTTACGACGCTCACGTACTCCCTGAAGGTAATTAAATCATAAGCAGGGCTTAAATCCGGATGCACATTATCGAGTCACTGGATCTCAGGGAGGGAATAAATTAAAGTCAGTCGGCACGTAGCCATAAACGTAGGTTTAATCAAGAAGATATTATGCTGATGTATCTGTATAATAAACTTTTACCATTAGGTATTGGAAATGCCTTAAAAACAATAATCCGTATAAATTTGTCTAATGAGTATTATATTATGTCTACTTTTCCATAGATAAACTAAAAACCCTGGAATAGTTAAAGTTCTGATAAAATATCCTAATTTTTGTAAGTACCTATAACAATAGCTTCACATCGTGCACATATGACCATAAGTAATAACACGAAACCATACTAACTTTCTTAACAACGCTATCTCAAATTCGAGCATCTAATTTCCAGCAGTCATTCAACGAAACTTCAGCGGTAAGAGCGCTGCAAGATAAAGCTTCACGTATGCAACACACGTCCAGTCTTTACAAATTCAGCGGTGATGTGAAGCGCTATTCAGCTAGCTTGGATAAGTTTATGGGTAGTATGAATGAGGACATGATAAGTCGCCACAGAGTGACAATGGCGAATCATGAAGTGATCTGCATTATGCGCGGGCGTCGATGTGTGGACTACATGACTAAGTTTAAAGAGACCAAGTGAATGCATAACATATGTGTTTGAGGAATTTGATGAAACTTTTATATTATTATTTTTATTTTTAGCATTAATACCTTGCTAGCTTTCGTTTAGTAAGTCAAAATGTTAAAAGTCACAGTTCCTTCAACGATCATATTCTAAAATACTCTCGAACGAAACATTTCATTTCTTTAGAAACGGTAAAAGATATAAATAACTGTTCGTAAATCAAAAGATGAAGAGGACATCTTCTGTAAAACGTATTTCAATGAAATATTCAATGACCGTAACAATAAAATATCGAATTCCAATTTATTCCGCCTTCGGACATAACTTTTAAGATTAGCAACATTTTTGCTACAAATCTAATGCCATGAGTCAGAGTGTAGCGAACCATTGCATTCTTTTATACAGTATGTTTTACAATGTGATGTTGCTAGTTTTGTACATAAAAACAATTTTGTACTATATATACCAAAGTTGTGAAAAAACTGACTTCATTAAATTAGAAATATTTGTTTGTAAAAATCTAAAGAAAATCGAAATCCTTTGGACGTGAAGCTTAATAAAAACCGCGCCATTTCTTCCAATCACACAAATCAACCCCAAATTTTTATCTTTTTATTAACTTATTGATCTTTAAACCATAGACCATACTGTAGGTACCTAAGTGTTCTATTAAAAGCACCATGATACAAGCAAGTGAGTGTATAGATGACAAAAGTGTCGGGACTCGCGTCGCCGGCGGCATTAGACGGATAAAAAGAGTCTCGTCCATACACGAGGTAGGGTAGCCAGAGAAAAGTTTGGCCAGTGGGTATGTTACGATCTGATTCTTGGGTGTTATCAAGTTTTTTGTTTCGGAAAACAAACGGCTAACACAACAATAGTGATATCATATTTAAGTTGATGATTATATGAATTGCTAAAGCTAATTTTATCTTAGTCTCACTCATGGGCTATCAATAAAACGCTAGTGCTTTGCAATTAAGTTTTTCCCATACTTAATATTTATCTTCAGTTTCGTTTATACAGGTATATTTTATTTATTACGGATATTAAAATACGACTCAATAACCTTTTTCCTGCTGTTTTCAAAACTTAAACTCAATAATTGAAGACGAAGCGATACACAAGTATATTTTTTATGGCATTCCATTAAAACAAATGTGCAAGACTAATAACTGTAACATTATTTTAGACTAGTGGCCGCCCGCGACTCCGTACGCGTGGAAGTCGATTTACCGTGGGAATGAGAAGTTTTCCTGCGGTAAAAAGTACCCTATGTGTAAATCTGATGTATATTATTTTATTTATTGTAAACTTTCATCCAAATCCGTCCAGCAGTATTTACGAGAAAGAGTACCTAACAAACATCCATCCATACTTACAAACTTTCACGTTTATAATATTAGTAGGATACAGCTAGATCAAAATTTTGATAAACACCAGTAGCTTGTTTAAATAATGTTTATAATCTAAGCATTAAAGGTTTCTATCGTAACAACCCCATAAGGTTGCAGTGAACAAAACGTATGGGGTAAGCAGCGAAGCGTTGCGATGTGATTCATCCCGTTATTTAATAATACACGGCATTGGCTCCTGTGACCAACAAGGAGGCTAGAAACACATTTACTCAGTAAAAATACAAAAATTAAAAACGATATCGCAAATTAATTAAAAAATTTGGAACATTATGTGACAGCAACAAAATTAAACCTACGTATTTTATATTGAGGATACTCGTAGAACTATATTGCTACACGGCAATTATTTGTGGTCCACAAAATCATATCCTCAAATGAATATGTTATTCAAAGCTTCAGTTAAAACTTAAGTTATATAATATTTAATAAACATTTTATTATATAATAAATATTTTACTACAGCACTTTTAAACCTTTCAATAGCCTTATAATCGTATTTCAGAAAAAAACTACCTAAGGCAGTTTGTCCTTACCCAAAAACACGTTTCTATCCCCTATTCCTAAAGGTCGCCACGTGCGCCCGACACGGGACTCGAACCCGGGCCCCGATCGACAGTCCCGGCGAGACGCACAAATCATGGTCACCCGTCCAAATGCACGGAACCAATACTTTTATCAACAGAGCCCGTGAAATACGAGCGGAGGTATTAGAAATATTAAAATAAATCGGGTTTAGGGTTAGTGGTGTGTCACCGATACTTGCAAAGGTTAACAACAGAATAAATATAGGATTTTATTCTTGAGATTTATTTTTTAAAGTTTTATTTAAAGATAAAAAGTATTTTTTCTTTTCCCATTTTGGGAAACCTGCAATGAAAACCAACAGACGCCCTAAACCAATTTTACAGCGCAATAAAATATTGGAATAAAATTTACTTCTGGCAATAAAACAAAACGTTTTTACGGCGTCGACAATATAATGAAATAATCGTAATGGTTGTCCGTGTCTCGTTGAATTGCCCGATAAATCTTCCTCGGGTCATATTGTCCACTTTAATATCGAGAAGTATAATCGGGATAATCGGATACGTATTCGTACGTACTGGCTGCTGACGTATAAATCACTCCCCAAGCCTCGAGTTTTTTCTTTTTATTTTTTTAATACTTTTCCAAATAAAGTCGTCGGGTAACGGGCCACTGCTTCCTCTTTCCGGGGCGTTTTTTATATGATTTGTCGGCCGTCGGCCATTTCCCTTAATATTGTCAATATTTCAAATTTAATTGTTATAAATCACGAAACTTTACCAGCAACCGAGGGTTTGTGCCGGTTCTATTATTGGAATTTTTATTTAACGAATTACATTCCACCTACCGTTACAAATTCCGTGGTAGGTATTGTTTGACCACTTTGTCTATAAAAAACAATTGTAAAAGCGGCAGTCAATGTGTTAAATTATTAAGGTGCACTTAGCACGTCAATCTACGCACTACTTTGAAAAAGTTCCGCCCATGAAACATTAACAAGCACTCAACAAAATTCCCGGGGCTTCGTTTAAGTAGTGTGTCAGGCTGTAGTTTTTCCCACCTTGGGACCGGACAAAGGAATCGAAGGGTCCTCGGGTTGTCACCGCGATTGGCGCACAGATATGTCCCTAGAGTAACACCCTCGTGGACCTCGGTACAAGAAAGCCCTCTCAATTAACAGCAAACAACGCAGCCAATTTTCCATCCCCGCTCCACTCGCTGACAGTTGGAGTCTCCTACACGCACAACGGTATTCCCAAAACGAAGCGATTTGACTCCGCAGAAAGAGGTCAACAAATTACTCGACCGCTGTTCAAAATTCATTAAACGCCAGCCTTTGAGTCGCGAAAGCTTTAAATGGCACAAACTCGCGTTGCAATTGCGATGAATTCACAGAATCACTACGAGCAAAACACATCGGCGAATTCATGCACGGTGCAAATCCTGTAAATTAATTCCTGAATATAACACGTCATGAGTAGAGTACTTGTGCGGAGTGTTGTCCGGTATTTTCACAGAGATGCGAGAGCGGGAGTTCGAGGGGGTGAGGCGCCTGGTATCGATCCGGAGGGGGTGGGAGCCGGGGGTACGGGGAGGGGTACAAATTTGGGAAAACTTTGAAAGTTTTGCGTCTAATTCAAGCGCACGCACACAGCGTTGTCGGCGCACACAGACGCGGGTTTGTAATTCGTGTTTTGTTTTGAGCTGGATCCTGGCGGCGTGTCACGTGTCTAGAGGACGTGGCGGATAAATGTATAGTTCGCTTCGTGAGATGTCAATGCGCAGGAGAAGCTTACTTACAAATTATAGCTGGTTAAGATCACACTTGGAAACCGCGTAAAAATATATCATTTTTTTATTAACCTCAGTTACATAACAAAATATTGTCTTGTTTCTGATTTGTAACAGGTTTATTTTTGAATAACAAACCATTAAAATGTTACTAAAACGTAAGTTAACAAACTTAAAGTTAGGTATATCAATTTAACAACTAACACATTTTGTAATTGCCTTGAAAATCCATCTCACATCAAAGCACACTGACTTAGCTATTGTTACTCTAGCTTTGAACGAGAACAATTAAGAATATGGACATAGGGTGTCCATTTCATGTGAGCACAGGATAAATAGGGTGTCCATGCCGTGACCAACACAATACACCGGATATAGACTTTCCCGCGGCGAGATCAAAGGAACACTTTTCCATGATTAGTCAGATGGATATCGAAAAAAACGCTGACTGAAGTTTCCACTTCTTGCGCCAAAGCAATTGTTTTTTTATGAATACCAATTTTGTTTCGTGTTTAAAAAACCTAAAGCAATATTTAAAGCAGTACAAAACGCTAACAAAAACCCTTTTTATCTATAAAATATTCCCTCAATTTATGGTGGTTATAATTTTTAAATATCCTTTTGTCGTCGTCGGTAAACACTCTCTGTTCGCGAATAAAGGAATTCCATTTTCAAAAAGCCCGCGCTCTCGTAAACAAAACGAAAAAAAAAACAAAATAGGGCAGCAAATAAAAACAAGAGGACGCAATTAGCATGATTTAATGGGCATTTAATAAGGATGAAATTGATGATATATTTTATCTGTCCGGAAGTTTTTTTCGTGAAATATGTTAAGGGGAACGTTTGGAGGAATTTGAGCTTCTAAGTGGACATATTTTTTCTGTTTTATCATTTCCAAATTGTAGTAACCTTATTTCCTTTAATTACAAATAAATCATTATCAAACATTCAGGTATTTATTTGAACTTTTATGTAATAAAACTCCTTTGTATATTCAGATAATAGTTACCTCAAAAGATTACTTTACAAAGAAGTGGCAACAGAAAGACAGACAAACACACTGTAACTTGAGATTAACATTATTCGGGTCACGAAGTGCAGGATTAAGTGCACTCTAATCTAGATAATACTTTCTGCTTCTGTGCAAAATGGAAGATGAGAAGAATGCTATGTGTTTGCTTGGTAAAGACTCATGAACAAACATTTCGTTAATGGTAATAATGATTAAATAAACATAAGAGGTCTATCGTGGCCAAATTTTATGTATGCGTAATATTAGAAGAAACCATAAAATTAAGTTATCGATACCTCATTTTTAAATGGTAACTCCCAACTGACCAATATAAATCAATTCTATATCCTTAGACATAAAAATATCCCATAAAGTTCCGTCGCAAAGGGCTCGAAGGTTCTAAGAAAAAGTAGGAGTGCTCCATTGAATGATAACACCGGCCCTTTGTCTCCGGCGTCCTTCCTCAATTCTTGACGAATCGAATTAAAAGGCTTATTGTGTCTACGTGAGAGCCTACACCCCCGACTCTGAGACGTTTTTGTTTCAACCAAACTAAAATATTACCGACCATTCACTAGATCCACCCCTACAAGGGGAGAGATTTGCTAACTTGAATTTGTACTCAATTTTTAACAGCGACAGTTAATTAAGAGAGCTGCTCTTTATACCCGAAGAAAACTCTTAATGCGTTAATTGTCGAAATGCAATCTCGAAGCGGCCCTTTTTTAATCATTCAAATGCGTCATATTTTAATTTGGAAGCTTTGTTTTGCAGCAAATGAATTTTAATAAAATGACGGGCCGATATTTTGTGACGTTAATTTTTGGTGATATTTCTTTTGACGTTTTAATTATTTCTTTATTGGCAAGTGTTTGATGGAGTTTCCTGTTGGGGAAGGAAGTTTTTATGTATCTTTCGTTATATTTATTGCTTTAAAAGTTTTTCTCGTTTGTTACAGGCTTCCCTGCGTCAGAGAGCACCGTCGACTTCGGATCAAGGTAAGTGTTATTTTTATAGAAAAAAATGTGATGGCATTAATTCTGATGTCCCTGAGCCATGATTTCTTGATTAATCTGCGAAAAAAGACGCTATTATCGTTATTCAGCTTGTATTATTTATTCATTACATCTCACTCAGTACATCACTATCACTTAGGGGAATACACGGTGGTCATTTCCAAATGATTTTGTATTTTTTGGAGGAACAGTGACAAATACAATATGTATTATGATATACTAACATTCAAGGATAATAATACTTCTACGTTATATATAGTTATTTTTTAAGCCACATTAACATACAAATAATATGGAAAATATAAATAGTACCTACTCATCTTTAATTACCTACTTAGTTTTATGTTTTTTTTATAACGTCAAAGCACTTACACCGTTCAATATCCCTAAGACGCCTTCAAAAAGTCAGCCATAAAAATGTACGCCACTAAACCAAACACGCACATTAATGAGGGTCTTGCAATATTTATACAAGGAACCCTAATTGCCAGGGTTGCCAGGGTGGAGAGTGGAAAAAATGGGCAATTTCACGTAATGTAATATGTATATTTAAGGTGAATTTCGGAAAAGCGGTGAAGTCTGTCGCGGACGCGGTTATTACTGAACCACTTCTGGGGTTGCGTACGGGCTACGGTGAAAGAATGTTGCTCTACTTTGAAACTTAAATTTAAAGTGCACATTAAGAAATAAACTATGGTGAAGTAAATGGTGTATATTGGTTGTAAAGGACACTCAAGTTTGAGCATTTTAATAATTTTACTATAGCTTGATAACAGGTAGGCAAGGTAATAATATAAAAATTCTCTATTAAGAGGCAAAGAAGACAGTTAGAAAAAAACCAGAAATCATTTTATTATTTAATACATATAGATCAAATTACTATTTTAAAATAGATTACGCTATTTGTTTTTAATGAAAATCTAAGTCGTAGATTAGATTAAGGTAAAACACCTAAGAGTTGGTAGCCACCAATTTTATTTTTCCAATATGTTTTGCCTCTCCCCTCGCCACAATTTCCTCTTGACGGAAACCCTCAATCTAATGATACGGCTGTGTTAAAAAACACAAGGAAATTTAATAACGCCGTGAGCAGCCGACGAAAACAAAGGAAATCAAATTTTAACAATTCCCACATGCTTAATATCTTTGATGCGGGGGAATTTTAAATCTGTCTTCTTTTGTTTCGAGTTTTTTTCTGAAGTTTTAAGAGTGGCGCAAAATAAATATGTTTCGACCTACCTGGAAAGTGAAAGACCGAAATACAAAAGAAACTTGGCAGGAAATAAAAATCGAATAAAACAAATATTTAAAAGCTAAAGCTAAATAATCTTATTAGTATGAAAGCTACAACCCCTTCGTAGTAGGTGTTTCAAAAACAATACGAATACAAAGCTGAAATTAACATATCACATTACAAGAACGTTTGCTCCCTAATTATTCTAACACAAAAGTCCAACACGTTCAAAGGTAAGCAAATTAGTTCCGCACTTAATGACCCGACAAAAAGGTGTAAATCTTTTTAAAATGCGCACCCGAAGTGGTCCCGCTTCCGTAGGGTACGCAAACAGAGGATAAAAAATATTTACATAGACCGACGCCCGCGTATATGCAAATCTAGGCCCGTACAGGAAGGTATGGAAATAGAGCCCGTACGAGGACATATGGTGTCAAAATGGACCTGTAAAAGAAAAGGATGGTCGCAATTTGGACTTGTTAGTTGTCACGTAATGAGCAGAGGATAAGGTTACTCATGGATCGAGAGATTGACTACAACAGTCCAACTTAAGGGAAGTGTATCATATTGATTTATAATCACTTTAAAATTGTAACTTCACGTTAATTGACATTTAATAAGTAGATGATAAGGTTGCTACTCATGGATCGAGAGATTGACTACAACAGTCCAACTTAAGGGAAGTGTATCATATTGATTTATAATCACTTTAAAATTGTAAACTTCTTATATTTTTACCAGCTTTCACTATATTCCTTATTCTTGCAAACACTTATACGTATGTCAAAAGTACACGACTAAAAACCAATTCTTTAAAATTTGTTTCACGAAATCATACAAACCCTGCACTTGTTCCTTCCCCAAAAACACGGATCTTTTTATTATATTTACCTCTCGTTAGCACATTCACACGTTTTTCCCACGGCATTCAATAAAGCCATTTGCCAATGGTCCGGAAGGTTTCAAATTAAGCCCTGCTATCACTGTGCCCGACCGAATGGGCCATACGAAAGGGCCCACACCAAATGGGCCGGTTGAAAAATGTAATACGCCACCTGTGGCGTAGTGGCGTAGCGTGTAATCGTATGCGTTTATCTTGATGGGGCGTGTGTGCAGCCCGGATGATGGCCCAAACACAGATGTCGAAAATGTTACATGTTAAATATGCAAAATTGAATTTGGCTTTTAATTTAGGACCTTATTTTACCATTTACACGTTTTAGCTGTGCGTTCTCCGTGTTCATATACGTCTGTCTATCACCACATACTTTTTTATGTATATTATATAATATAGTTTATTAAACTTATAAGGCACCTATTTGCTTATATTAGAAACAACACATAATTTTTCACACATTTTAGCAAAAAAAACAGCTTCTATTGGTTTTTGCAATATACAAAAAAGAATGTACTCAAACAGCCGTAGGCGTACAAAAAATATGTATTTCATAATCTTTTTCTATCAATTCTAGTATCTTTACATCGTTGTATTCACGTACGGGCCGAGTACAGTGGTCAATGGTTCCGATATAGTGAATTTATGCAGTGTTGGTGGAGAGCAATTATCATCTCGATGATTGTGGCGAGCTGGCTGGATTGCACCCAGGCCAGGACGTGATATTGGCTTTAACGTGATATGATATTGAAATTAGTATTGGGATACAGTAGGTTGAATACTAATTGTTTAAATTTTACGAAATTGGAAAAGTTGGAAAGACAAATAAAAACCATAATACAATATTTTTTTGTTTTTAAGTATTAAAATTAAATATGTTTTATTGAAATTTCAAATATGCGCAGATATGTATTTATTTTAGAACTTTCAGTTAACTTAACTTATTCAGAATCGTTTCCGTTGGAGTCAAACCAAACATTTAGTTATTTTTGCCTCAACGCAACTCAAAAACAACAAGGAATAAATACTCACGACCCACCCACGTTAAAATCGAATGTGTACATTAAACGTTGTCCACTCAACGCCCGGGCCTCTCCTAACGGCCAATTAACACGCCCATACCATTCCACTCCATTGAATCATTCATTCAGTAATTCATTTCACTCATTCAGCCCTAAAATAACAAGAAAAAAACAGAAAATTCCAAAGAATTTCCCACAAAACACAGATTTCCCACGCTTATGAGGTCTCTATTGAGGACCTTATGAAGTCGTGCGAACACAATAACGATAAAGGTGAGCACAAAATCCGGACAATAAACCTCGGCAAAAAACCCTGTGAGGGCTAGTTCGGGCGAAATAGTTCGTGAAATTCACGAGGGCCGGGTCGTTTTACGGCGCTCGTAGAAACCATTATGTTGAGTTAAAAGATTGTAGTGCCCGGGCATAAAGATCCCGTAGGTTAAGTCCGTGTAAGGGTTGAGGGTAGTACGATGTTTGTTAAGGGCCATATCCAGGAGTCAACATGGCGGATATGATTCGAAGAGTGGGGATTTCTGGATGCTACGTTGTCAAGGACTGTTGAGTGCATACGGTGGGATTTTATTAAGATTTTCTATGTTCATTTTTTGCAATTTGAATTTCGTTTCTTGTATTTTATTTATATTTTTGGTTGGCATAATACCAAAAGCTGTAATTTTTTTATAATTTTCATTAAAAACATATTTTTACCAGAGGCAGAAAACACTTTTTGTGAACCACTAGTTAGAAACTCATCTTACCCTATTCTAGTTACAACCAGTTAAATCGGTGCACAGTTCAGTTTCAATACAAGCTCTTGCTAGCAAATAGACCTGTCCGAGCGAATAGCCTTTAAGAGGTGTAGTGTCTGTTCAAATAGAGGCAGCAAGGCTTTGCAGGTATTTACGACGCCCTCACGCAAACAACACGACTCCTTTGGTCTGTATGTTTCTAACGTCGGTGCTACAAGGTGGTATGTGCTAACAACGGGTTAGTAGGTGAATCTATTGCAGATGATAGTTTCTTATTTAAAAAAAAAGAATTTTGTTTTTTACGATGTGTATGGTCAATGTTTGAATTGAGCCTGAACGTAGGGATTGTGTCAAAGATTTTACTTAAATTTTTTTATTAGAACTTAAGTTTTAACTTTGAAGTTATATTATAGTAATAAAACCATCATTCTAAACCTCTTAATCCTTCAAGACTTAAAATTCACCTGGTATCTGGTAAATCTTGTTATATTTCTTTAGCGTTAAATTTGAATTTGCGATCATTCATCTCTGACAGTTATTTTTATACAGAGAGGTTCTTTCACTTTTACCACCTATATTATTTAACCTGTTTCACCAACACCCAATCCGCATACACTACAACTCGCCACAACCCATTCGCCGAAACACCAAACGCTAAACGACTAAGGCTGCGGTTACACGAGGCCAGACACGTCCCAGTCAATCCTTTTGACGCGACCTGCACCGTGTGAACTAGCCCTTTTGAACTCTCACCTACAACCGCAAACGTTTGTGTACACCGCTTCGAAGCCCAGGATTTGAATTCGGAATTCTAAACGCCTTTTGCCTCCAAATTGTAGGAATACGGATACCCTAAATGAAAATAGTTACTTGGTTTAAACTTGGTGACGTGCAGCCATTGAAATCACTTCTACAGTTGAGAAGTAAACAAAGTTTGTTATTACATAATAATTAATAACGCTTATCAAGAAAAAGAATATATTTTTCAAACATCTTTTTGCTAACAAATTTAACCCGAATTTCGTTCTTGTATAGCCTCATAGAAAGATGAACAATATTATGAAGAATATTCGACTTACCACAATCTGCTTCGCTATCCAACTCGTGCACTTTAAAAGAACTGTTCCGACCTGAATACATTTTACATGAACATAGCTCTAACTTTGAACCTAGACTTTCTTCTTATGACATACATGTGAAATATTGCAAATAATACGTCTGTATACTTTATAATACTCGTTCATCTATTGTTCGTCTTTATAAGACTAATATTAAGCTCATTTAAATATGCAGTTCAATAAAACACGCACAACAAAGACTAGAACTTCGTTCATTAGTGCCATCCAGTAGGCGACCACTAAAACCGCGAACCTCGCCACAATTATCCCCAGGCGTTCTTCTTTGCGCCATTTGTGGCTATAGACATAGACTACGGAACTCCTAACATGCAATGACGAGATTGCACTCAAGCACTCGAGACTTAATTTCATTCTCTAATAGAAGGTGATGTTTGCTCACCATCCATCCCAGATTGTGAACCGCATTCATTTCATGCCTCAGACGTTACCATATTTTCCTTTTGTCTAGACGAAATCTTAACGAATATTTAAGTAGTGTGTGGAACGTAATTTATTATGAGTTGTATTTGTGTTGTATAATTTTCTGTTTATAAACACGTGAGATACGAAGTTGTAAGGTTAGAATTGCTCATGTAAGTCGAAATTAACCCCCGCCGACATTAACGGAGATAAGTCGGAGCTCATTTGCGGGCCTTCCGGCTTGTGCTCGTTACATCTTGATATTCTTTAACCCCTTCGGCCCGATACGCCACCACACGAGCAATAAATGGCGCGGAAGACGCTATCGTATCGTACCCTACCCGATATCTTCCATCCGAATTAATTTCGGAACGCTCCCGAACGTTCCGTTTCGCAGCGAACTTTCTTACTTGTTATTTCTACGTGCACCGGAGCGAACACGCGAGTTCTAATCGCGAACTCCGCAGATAAAATGGCGACCCATAATTACCATAACGCCTCCGAAGATATGTGGAGAATCTTAATGGTACGGTGGCTTCTTAAATAATGGCCTCTTATGGGAAAGTTAGCAAAGAGCACTGTTTCGAATTTAAGGGTTTCTGCCTCACGTGCTCTTAAGCACAATAATGTGTTAAACATAGAGTAGGCACCTTAATGGCGGGGCGCTATTCATTTTGATAAAAGTGAGTGTAAAGCCCATTATAATTCATAACGACACATCGCACACGCCATAAAGTATTGGGTATTAAGATAAATTGTAGATTTTAAGTCGTAGGAGTAATTTGCGGTTATGAGTTATGTTACTTATTTTGAGCTCAGAAAGATAATCAAATACCTACAAAGGTAAAAAGAATAAATGTTTGTTGCAAAAAATCTAAAATTACTTCATTTCTTTTTAAGCCATAAGATCTACAGGAATACTGACCTATTAGCTACCCTTAACAATGATTATAAATGGAAATTACACACACAACTACTATAAACACTGTCGTAATTCCGAATCGTAAATCATCGCAATAAAACATGACAACAAAGCGCAGGCACTATCAGCGTAGACGCAGCGGTGTCGCAGATTGCCTTGAATTATGAGCCGGAGTCGCTGCGGTCGCCGCAGGCAGCCACGGCACGCGACGCGACAATTACCCAATACCTAATTTACTTCACGAACAACTCCCTCATAACTACACTGATAAACCTAAACGAGACGCAACACACATTCTCCTATGCAATCTGTTTCTTTAAAAGCACCCCGAGGACTTATTTTATAGTCTTATAAATAGCCTTAAACGACACTTAAATCTCAGCACACGAACACACTCCCCCGCGCGCACAGCCATTGTAAATTAGCAACCAAAAACTGTCTCGTTTTCCGCTTGAGCGCTGCGGTTAATATTGTCTCGCTACTTAAATATGCAGCCTTACCTGACGCCGAATATACGGTAATAGTGGAGTACACTGCACCGTTTAATCCAACCTACATCTTCCGGAATGTTCGAGAATACAGCCAAGATTTGCAAGCAGTTTGTGGCGCACAGACTTGGCCCCGGGCCTGGTAATGCCAGCTTAATACCCGCACGACTGTTTGACTTAGCCCAGCTCCGCATTTCTTGACATCACATTTCGAACCCACATTTGCAAGTCACGCTAAAAGCTCGTCAGGGAACCCTTTTAAAAAGAGTTCGGTTCTTCAACATTCCGAAACTCGGTTAGCAAACAGTGTAGCTTCGTCGATGAAATTGCAAAAATGTAAAAGAGCTAATGTTTGTTCACCTTAAACCCTTCCCGACCCCATCTCGGCGTGACGAGCCGGATAAAAGGCTTTAATACACCCTCATCCCTTATTACGAAACTTGAAAAAGACAACAATATAGATCCAATGTGTCGCGGGCGCGGCAATCATACGCGCATCAAAGGTGCCACTCCTGAGAGTTACACAATGTGGAAACGGCTTCTTTTCCTTAGTAGACCCGTAGGACATTTTAAAGGTTAAATAGTGCATGATTTCCACTTTTTCTTCAACTCTGTCTAGAACAAAAAAAAATTAGGTTTCATGTTCGATATTATGTCTCAAACTAAAAAATTATCACCAGTAGAAAGCTAAGATATAAGAAAAGACAAAGGCTACTAAATTTAATAAAGCTGCGGATGGAAGCCCAGTTACTCCTTATTTAAAATAAGCATTACTTTTCCTTCTATATGTTATTTCATTTAACAAGAAACACATAAGAAGAACGCTCAAAATAGATCCTGCAAGTACAAAAGCCATTCTCTATTAGCATGAGCGCAGAGTCAAAGGGCTACACGTTATGAGATCTGTAACAATGCGGATTGTGACAATCCTGTTTCATTCAATGCGAGGAAATCACATCTGAATGTTTAATGAGAAGTCCTTGTTCGTATGTTTGTCGCACATATCCTTTACTAACTTTGCACTAATACGTTGTCAGCTCGAATGCGTATGACTTTGAACTGTCTTAATAGGTTTTAGAATTTTCAATTTTAATAAGGAAGAATGCAGCCACATCTGAAACAGTGTTTACATTTCATGTATTTTCTTATTGCTTGATATAATTCTAACATTTCTTCAGTTAACTTTTTTTCTAAGATTAATTTTCAACACCATCATAGTAGATCACACCATCATGGCACATATGTATAATTGAAAAGTCCTTCTCCATACATTCCCCTTAAGGATCGCATCAAGGAGTCATTACCGCCCTACGTAAAAATCTCCGCCTCTACTTTGCAAGTCAAAACCGGCTCACGCGTCACTCTTGCCTGTAAAGTTTCACGTGTGAATACAGCCTTATGTTAAATGGCTTGTCACTGATAGAGAATGATAAATAGAAAAGAGAGAGTAAAGGAGTGGGATTTGAAACGAAATTGGCGATAAATGGAAAGTTTTTCCGATTTTAATACCAGAATAATAAATAGAAAATTATGATAAATCTGCTATAACCTCAGTTTTACTTACTTTAATTTATAAAGTTTTGTCGTTAACGCTTTCTGTTTTTTAATAATAAATGCAAGTCAATTAATTTACTTAATAAATATAGGTCACTATGCGATTTATTCACTATGCGGTTTTATTTCTTATTGCAGACATGCAAGACTCTATAAGTACAATGAACAATTGAGAGCGAAGAAATAATGGAAAATGTGAATCATCATCCTTGAGGGCTTCCTTTGCGTGCGCTGCGAAAATGGTTCTAGATACCAAAATATATGTATAGGTACAAGAATTAAGGGAACTTTTTACCGCGGGAAAACTTCGCATTCCCACGGGAAACCGACTTCTACGCGAACGGAGTCGCGAGCAGCCACTAGTTTGAAATAGAAATTACAAATTTTATCGAGAAGGTTTATAAGTAACTATTAAATAAGGCGGACAAATGTATAAAAAATAGTTATAGCAGCACAAATTCATTGTACTTATAGAGTCTTGCATGTCTGCAATAAGAAATAAAACCGCATAGTGAATAAATCGCATAGTGACCTATATTTATTAAGTAAATTAATTGACTTGCATTTATTATTAAAAAACAGAAAGCGTTAACGACAAAACTTTATAAATTAAAGTAAGTAAAACTGAGGTTATAGCAGATTTATCATAATTTTGTTGCGTGATGTTATATAGCCTAAAGCCTACCTCGATAAATGGTTTATTCAACACAAAAAAAAAATTAATTCGAACCAGTAGTTCCTGAGATTAGAGCGTTCAAACAAACAAACAAACAAACTCTTCAGCTTTATTATATTAGTACAGATATGACAGTCACCAATCATTGCATGGTTTAGAACTCAACAGTTATTCTTGCAAGCAAATGTAGAAAGACTGCTTTATACAATTTAGAGACAAGAAGAAAAAGACGCTGCGTCAATAGAATTATTGCCATACCTTTTTTAATATTAAAAAAAACAACAGCGCACACATGTCGTCATCGTCACCACGTCGTTAACCGACTCCTACATTATTCGTCACACGCCGAGCCAAATTGACATTCAATCAGCGCGCCCGATATTGTTTCCCTATCAATCCTTATTGGGAGTTGGCACACGCGCCCGCGCCGATACGCCGCCATCAAAACGCAATTTGTTTATGAAAATTTATTGTATTCCCCATTACCGCGGATTCTTTCGTATCTTCCCCGATGCGACCCCGAAATCACCTTATTCAATTCCCTTTTTGCATACATCACACACGCGGGTGTCTTCAAAGGGGGACGTGTAGGTTTTTGTCTGAACATGCGAATCGCGTTTGGGAAGCTTGTTCGGTACTTATTAGTCTGGATTCGGTAAAGGTTTTTCGCAAATCGCCCCGGGGGTGAACACCTTTGCTTCTTACGTATTCATGTCTGCGGTGGCTCGTTTGGTAAAATTATTTAATTCTTATTTTATTACATTCCTCGAATTATGTACTGTTTACTTATTTTTTTATTTTTAATCCTGCATTCTTTAAGAAAGTAAAGCAAGACTTTAAACCTGTAAAAAAGAAGAAAATTTTGAGCTACTATTTCATGGCGTTTACCTACATTTTTCGATTTATACCGTCTCGCATAAGGACAGTAAAAATCCTATTTATTTTTAATTTGCTTCCTATTTATTTTAGCTCGTAGTTAAATTAAAGAAAAAACATCAATTCAACCGCATGATCCCTTCGACAAATTGTTCTACAATCATTAATCAAAGAATTAGCATCGCACCTCGCGTGAAAGACCGAATGAGTGAACGAATGATATGACGTCATTCCCTTCTGTTCCCGCGAAAGAATTGTCGCATATATCACGATTAATAGGGTGCGGAGAGAGCACTGCTTATGCGTAATGCGACAAGGGAGCTTGTCAAGAATACGGGCGCGGTCTGGAAACCGATGGCTGAAAGGTTTTTTTTGAGATTTGAAGAATTTTTTTTTCCTTTTTTTTGTAAAAAAATTACACAAGTATTAATGACACATTTTTCATTTTTGAAACTTTGTACTACACACGTGTTTTCGCTCATAATTTGAGCTAAAAGAGAGTGAGTCAATTACATATCTATAGTTTCAGGCTTTCATTTCAACTGGTCATATTACTTATATCGTGCTTTTTTATCCAAAATTGTCTCTCATAGATATTTGCAATTATGTATACCAACTGTTAATTTGGAGTTCTTTCTTTCGTTACTTTCCAAACATATCCATATTTTTATTTAAAATATTTAGCGATCCTTGTAAAGACTGCGAGCCCTCACGACAACAATATCGTTAACAGTACAAATTGATGGAGTTATAAAAAACAATGAAGATCGTAAACACCAACAGACGATGTCGTCGCCAACGACGCGACCGTCGAAACGACATAGAAGCTTTTAAGAAATGTTATAAACACCTTACACAATAGCTAGTTAAAGAATATTGTTTATTTTCATGGCATTTTAAAGAAAATAACGTTTTTTATACACCTCGGTAGAAAACGGTTTTTTGTATTTTTTAGGTAATTGAACTAACGTAAGTAATTTTTGTAGTATTATAATTATATCATAAGCGATGTTCTTGAGATTATAAATCTATAAATAAATATAACTTCATAACCATAAAACAGGCAAAGATAATTTTACTGCCGAAACTTTGTGCACAGATTATGCTAAATACAAGCAGGTATTATTTCCGAGAACGCAGAACGCATACGTAACGAAGGAGTTTATCAACCTACCCTCGCTAAAAAGCTGTTATATTTTCAACACATGATTATGTAAAAGAATTCTAAGATCCAGCGTTATCCCATATAGGACAATCATATTTTTATAAATAAAATAAATAACATAAATTTATTTTCGTAGACAGCTACGGGCTACGGCGTAGTATGCTACGAGAAATGCTACAAATAAACTTTGATCTGAATGTGTTTATATTTAGCAAAAATAGTTTAAGTTATTTTCGGTCAGTTGTTTACAGAATGAAGAAGACAGTTGTAATAATAAAAGTTGAATTGATTGTTTGGCAACACAAAACTTTGCGGTTAGACAGACGGTTATTTTAACCGAGTGATTGGAAAACGAGTTTTGATAAAGTTTTGGCATTAAATGATATGTAAATAATAAAAAGTATTTTTTTATAATAAAGTTAGCTTTGATAAAAAAATGAATACGCAGACCAAACCATTTATGAATATAATTCAATTATTTTATATTTTCATACTTTTTTATAAGACTTCGACGTACTAAGAACACGCTGAAGATTTGTACGACTGGGGAAAGAAAATGCTTGTCGTTAAGACGCGAGGCTGCGATTTGCATCTCACACTCGCGTGGGGGGCACTTTTTCACACGATGACGTATTACAACACATGCATTACACTCAGATTGAATCAAATCACGGAAAACAAGAGCCTAGCTGACAAATCGATGACAAAAGACGGATAAAATTGAGTAAAACACGAACAAAAACAGATGGTTACCTTCCGTGTCTCGCCTAAATAAACCGGGTAACTATCAATTAAAAAGCAAAGCAACGAAGCCCAGCAATAACTATTAGCCATCATTAACGTAATTATCTTTACAACAGCAGTCGTTATAGCGATCGTTTTATGACGACCTCTGTGGTGTACCTATATACACCGGACTGCTAAGCAGATGGTTCCGGGTTCGATCACCGGGTCGTACCAATGATTTTTTCGATATTTGCTCGTGTCTGGGTGTAACTAGGTTCTCCTCTAATCCATTATATGGGTGGTACCTATAACACAAGTGCCTAGGCTATTACTTAAGGGTCTCATAATTGGTGTGTTTGTCTGGAAAAAAAACAAAACGTAATTGTCAAAAATCATACACCCTTCCACAAACGACTGAACTAATAAACAAAAGACAAATGACTCACAGAAATCCCCGGACAACGAGACAATTAATCAAAAACATCCTTCCTTAAGAAAAAAATTAAAACATAATCTTTTGCATCATTATTTAAATCCTTAAAAGTGGGAGTAACTGCTGTGCGTAGATACTAGGCTGTCATAACCCATTTGGTGGGATAAGAAAAAGGGATGAGCGTCGTTAGCATATAATGAGTGTAATTAAAATACACAAATAGAGCTATAAAAGCTGCTGAAGGGTACGTAGAGATATATATGGCAAATATTTTGAGGCAGAATTAAACTGTTTGATTTGTTAATTAAGAAGCCGCGGCGGGTACTCGTCACGGATTAACGTCACGGGGCTAATGGAGGCCAAGATAATAAAATCATTGGAAATATAATAAAATACAAAATAAAACTTATTAAAAAATTCCAGGTTTTCTAATAAATATGATTATGATTGTTATGTAAGATTAGAATAATGACAACAAAATGACCTTTGGAATACTTTACCACTCATACAATATGTTAAAAATGAACATTACTTATACTTAAGTCAAATCTTAAGAATACTGCAATGAAAAATATTACGACTTCAGCTCACGATTTCAACATGAAAATTATTTCAATTCATTCTCGCTCCGGCAGCAGACAATGGGTTAACTAATTACGAGATGTAAGGCTTTATTATCGCAATCGAGGGGTTATTAACATAAAAAAATAATATTTACACAGCTACGCCTCCGAGTAGGCTCTTAATTTACGAAAATGGAGGCATTACGCTTAAGATTCTACCCCTTCTGACAAATAATTGCAGTGAAGCCTTGAAGTGGGGATGAGTTACTCAAAACAATCTGACGCGTTGCTTTGAAAGATTCATTGTTTGTTTTGACGCAGTTTGAACGTCAGATTTGGTGGAACAAGCGTTTTGGTAGGTCTGCCTTGTGACCGTAGCTCTTGATAATATAGTGAAGTATTAAAAAAAACACATATTTTTAAATTTATAATATTAAATTAACATTATTAAACTATTTTAAGTACTCAATCTTTGGTAGATATGCAAAATGCGCAGTTCCATTTTAAGCAGCATGAATTAATATACATTTTAGTAGTCTAAGTGTTGCAAAGTACATGTTTTATAACAATTTTCCTTTCTTGGCTAATTTCTAAAATTCTTAAAGCAAAATCCCGTAAATCACCTATTGATATTTTAATCAAGGCCACACCCGCTTATTTTGTAATGCCAATATTAACATATAAATAGCTCCTCAAATATGACATCAGCATTTTAATTTTTCGATATTACGAAGCGATTTACAAATTAGCGGGTAAGAAAAACCCTATTGGAACCTTGAGAGGGTCGATTCTCCCGCAGATGTTCTATTTAAATGTAAATTTCTCCGACACGCCGACGACATGGATAAAAAAAATAATTTAGAATCAAAATATTTGACGGTCCCGTCAAAATCACATTGAATACCATTAATAAAACCAACGTGTCCCCAGACTTAAAGAAAGACGAAAAAAATCTGTCTAATTTTGAAAAATATATTGTTAGAAAACTCAAAGGAACCACTCGAAGCAAAGGGCCTTTTCATCGGCCTAACCTTCTTTAACGGAAAGAAAAATTAACTAAATTTGACAGCGGTATTTAATCAACGCTCACAACAAACACTACTGGGGGTGACAATCGCAGAAACGTAAAAAAGAAAAAGTATTCTTTTCAAACGGCAACAAAGAAAGAATGAGAAAAGGTCGGAAGTTGGAACGACAGATCTTTGGGAACTGGAAGTCACACCTCTTGTTTACGGCACGACGAGCAGGGTAAATTAGCTATCATTTACTTAAGCACTTTATATAATTAAGTGTAGCAGCCATTAGTGTTGCCGAGGGTTCCGTATATTCTTTTCAAGCTCTCTAATTGCGACGCGTAGTACTCCGAATGTCCTTTTGACTCCCTTCAATAAGACTTTTATCGTGGTACTTAAGCTTTTATGTTGACTGTACAATGTGAGTACATTTTTAAACCAAAGGAATGTCAATTAAATCCCGTTTGCAGGGAACTAACGAATCGGTCATAATTGATTAAGTACCCCGCAATCCGGAGCCACAAAGGAGTTCGTATTGGTACGAAAACAAAAACAGATCTACCCCTCGCTCGGTTTTTTGACCGACTTGGAATCTTGGCTTTGTTCATTTACTCGGTAAACCGATAATTTCATTAAACAACAAAGTGGGACGCGCTTGGTAAACACAGTAAGAAGCCGATGTCCCCTAAGATGGGAAATTCATTTCAAGAAAAAATCAGCGGCAGCAAAGCGCGCCAAATTAGTAATTCGCCCCCTTCTTGTTTGGTATTCTTATTCGTGTAATTTTATTTGCATGTATTCGAACTAATTATAACAATAGTTATATAATTATACTATTATTTTTATAAGCTTTCTTGAAAAAAATATAAATGTGTCTTTATGAGACCCTTAATCGGTATGGAAAATTTACATGTCAAATTTAGACAGAACTTCTGGTATAAAAATGAGCAAAATACGCAATGTTTCTAACGCCTAATTAATTCTACAATCCTTATAATTCTCCTCCGTCAATAGAAAAAAAAAAACATTTCAACCCTTTTCCAGTAAACGAACATCAAGCATCTTATGAAGCCAACGGCCGAGCTAATATTGTCCGTAACCTAAAACGGTCGAATTCCACGCGCTAAAAATATAGCAGAGTAATTTAGAGCATTTTCGTTCAGCCCGTATTAAAGTTAGGTAGCGGGCAAATTAAGCCCAACCCCAGATATATTGCATTTGTTCTTTTGATGCGGACGTGAAGGGTTAAGCCAAGAATGCTTTGCTTTTTATTGTAAGCTCAATATGGTGGGTCATATAGGAATTGCGGGGAGGTATGAGGTCAGAAACGTGCTGCAAATTACTCGTTTGAAAAGAGAATATTTGGAATGTTAAACTGAATGTTCGTTTGTTTTGGTTTGGGTAAATAGATCATTTGCTAAAGTCGATGTGTTTGCGATACAAAGAAAACGGCTCGTGCTTGTACATTTCACGATTTATAGTCTCCCACGCCGCCTGCGTTAAATTATTTTCATGAACCACAGACACCAGAACAAAGCCATTGAATTATACCTTTGCCAGGTAATTAGACCGAAAATACCATTAAATTAATAAATAAAAAACAGACGCGTACCCGCATCGGCTCTCCCAGCGGCGCACATGCCCCTCTGTAGGTATAAATTTATGTAAAAAATTTCATTAATATTTTCGAGACCGCGCGGACGATGGCCCTCGGGAGTCGAAATCGAGTTCGCGGTCGCGATGGAAAAATGCAAACCAAAAATTATGGGGTCCCCCGACTTGTATTTGCTTATGAATACCTGCCCCCCGAATTGCGCGGCATTAATATGTGATAGGTTACGCGGACCGAAATAAAATTAAAACCTCGTTTTCCAAACACAAGTACTTGACCGAAAAGGTTCGGTGTGATAGTTTGTTTTGTCGGGAACCCTCGACCTGTGAGGTCGTGAGTACACTATGAAAAACGCCCCTCTTGGGATCTTGTGAGATTATGAAAGATTTGTGAGTTTTGGAGTGGCGCCCGCGGCCGGTCGCAGTGAGCTTAAGAGATTTAAATCGTTCGCTGGCCCGGAATGCCAGATACAAACAGATTTCTTACTGCCCCGCGCTAGAAATGATATCTTTAAAGGAACGGCGAAGTTTGGGGAAGATAAACCTGAAGAGGTGCGACTTATTTCAGGGATATTTCATGTGGGTTGGAAAATTAACTGCCAAGTTACTTGGTACCTTTGTTTAACTCTGGTAATTGCCTTGGAGAAACGTTTCGACTTTGTGTTATTCTATGTGTAAACCTTTAGTGAAATAAATTTTGAAAAATTAATATTAAAAAATAACAAATGTCTGTCACCTCAGAATGCAGTGTGCATTAAATATAGTATAACAGTCACTAAATCGCTTTTTCTTATCAATCATTTAGAATCTTTATCTTCCCAACCTAAAAAAATATATATAGGTTATCACGTCCACTTTTTTTTCACCACAAGTTACATACCTATTCCAGAACCAACCAAGACCATCATCGCAACCTCCGCAAGCCATATCCTTTTATCTCCGCCAAGCCTGTAAATCTTACCACTTTTATATTCGGCCCGGGCTAAGCAAGTCTCCCGCGCAGATTATATCATGACAGATGATGGATGAATGGTTATTGGCTCCGAGGTTTTTATCATTTTGATACAGTCAGGTGCGCCTTGCTCGGTGGGGGGGCTAGTTTTGCGGAATAGAGAAAAAACTGAGCCCGAGGGGAAGTTTTAAAATTGGAACGAGCGATGATGTTTGCGCGACAGTTTTTTGTTTTTCTTTTTAAATTTGACGCTGTAATTCTTAAAATTAAAAGTTCATAGATGTTTCTGATAGTCAGTGAGTTTTAAAAGTTGCATGTTTGGAATAAACACAAGGTAATAAAATATAGAGATTTACATGACTCATCGATATTTAGTGCTTGCTGGCAAGGAAGTGCTTTGGGAAATTTTGTGAAATTGGCAATATTGTAAGTAAGCAGTCAGACACTGCGACCCGATCCACTTTTTACAACACCCTCATCTCACACTTCATTCACGTTAATGTAGCGTCAGAAAAATAAGATTTGAAATTATAATGGAAAATGAAATCATTGCAGTTAAAGCAATAGATTGTAAACGTCAAAATGAAGACTATAATATGTAGAAACATTTATTTTTTCTTTGAATGTCTTAGAGCTTACCTATTATTGCAAACTAAATGAACAGTAACACACAGGTAGTTAGGGAATTTAATCCCCCTATTTTAGTAAGCGTATGCTAGCTACAACTGACATCTTTTTTTTAACAAATCATTTCAAATTTGATCATGATTTTTTTTTTCTGACCATACCAAGCATTTTCCGCTCGTTTTACCGCGTACGTCATACGATATGTTCCGAAAAACGCGCGCGCCACCTAGCGGCAACGTATCAATTCAATTTGAAAACGCCCCGGAACGGAAACCGTGTCCTAAATCATAACGCCAGTGATAAACATATCTGAAGGGGTTACCCAATATGACAGGATTCTTTAGTTTTGTTTTAGAAGATTTATGAGTTGTAGAAATAGGTATTATTATGATATAGTTGTCTACGTGTTGTCTACTAACAATTCGAGTATTGTAATGTTTTTAGCTTTTATATGTGTATGTCGCGAAAATATAAGGACCCTGACATCATAAAATAAAAACAACCCTGTATATGTTAGTAATTTATGAAAAAAGACGATCGTTAATTTCGTAACAGAAGCGTTATCTGGTTTCTAAATTAACCCGCCCCTGCTAATAAGATGAAAAGAGCTTGCTTCAGTAAAAAATTCAGAACGTCATTCGCTACGGGGTGGTAGTAAAAATTAAAAATGCACACTTGTCGAGTCGCCTTGAGGAAAATATGTTCACTCGGGCGCATGGCTTCGTGGGTTTTATGCTCTTTGAGGTTTCGTTGCTTTAATAACTTGCAAGACGGCTGAGAAATGAGAAAACATCATACTAAGGATGTATAGGGGCTTTAAGAACGTGGGCTTAAAGCTGTGAAATTTTTATTACGTTTTAGTTGGACATTATGGACTGTAGTTAGTCGAATTTTGTTAATGCATACGTGTATACTTTTTACTGAGTCAGCAGCAAGCTGTACAGTACTCGTGTATAGTAAAATTGAGCCTTTTTTTCTACCTGAATACGGTTAACGGATTATACAAATAAAAAAAAATAGCTTATGGGACTAACGTAGGCTTGAAATGGAATTTATAAGGGCTGGGAACAAGCTAGACATACTATACTGGCTACAATACTAGCTAGCTACATTAATACTGGCTCAGTAAATTGATAAGACTAAAATGTAACTATTTTTAATCAATTCCCTAGCCAGACTAACAAAATGAGTTCAAATCCTATCAGGGAAGCAGGAATCTACCTGTATTAATACCCTACTGGGATTCTCCTTACAAACCCATTTAAAACCGTGTAGTCTGCAGGCAGTGCTTGTAATGAACACAAATTATAAATGCAACGAGGTATCGCATCTTCTGAATTTCTTATCTTCACGTGGTAGGAAGAAATTTAGTTTGAGATTTTTGCACATTATTGGCTTGCTTTGTGGTTATGATACAGTATTTTTTTTGTATTAATAATTATCGTGCTTTAGTTATATACTTTTTTGGTTTTTAATTAAATAAATTCATAAAATAAAAAAAAATAAGTATTTATAAACTGTGTACCTATGTTACGTTAAGATATTAATAATATTGGCTCTGTAGCCTAAAATAAAGTTAAATAATAATAAATCTTCGTTAGGATCTTTTCGAATTCTTCATAAAATATTACAACCAAGTTGAAACATTATAACGGAGTCGGGCACAGAGATATTTCCGACGAAATCTTGCGAACGAGAAGCATTAATTCATTTGCATGTAAAACTTCACCTAAGGCGTACTCAGATGAAGTATATTCCTTCTTACGTGCCTGGCTAGATGCAGATTAAACTCAATTTCTAAGATAGTCTATAAAGTTTTGATATAAATCCTATCCAGTTTTACACAAATAAATTGCATTACTGCTTTAATGGAACGTTGTCTTAAAAAGCTTATTTGAACACACCTGATATTAAAAACCGCGAGAGTTCATTGACTCCTTAAAACACCGGGACTTTTAATAGGATTCTGTGCCCCCTTCGTGAAAGGAGACTGTTTCTAATTCCACGTCCTCTACTGAGGAGTTTTAGCATCATTCCACGCCTCTTGAGGACAATCGAACGAGGAACAAACTCTTCAATTTACGCTAGCATTCTTTTTTTTTTACCGAAACTATTGTTACTGGCAGCCACACTCAACACGTCAATATTTTCCTTTTCCAACAAACAACTCATAAAGCTGATTACAGACTGTAATCAACTTGCAAAATAAAATAAATTAAAGGGGGTTACACAATGGGCGTGCGAATAAAAAAGCTTTGAAAAGAGGCGTTAGTTAGATCGTTCCCTGGAGGTCGCACTTATCATTGACGTTAACTTTTTTGTCGTCCATAAGATTAGCATAAGTCTAAAACTTGAAATCTCCGCTCCGGAGCCCCGAAGCGATTTACAAAGCCTCTTCTATACTTTGTAAGATCATTTTCAGACTGTGTTCCTGTCTTTTGGGACACGTAAAATGGGGGAGTAATTTGTAAATTAGTTTAATGGCCCCATATTTTGGAGTTTATCAGGAATAACGTATTTATTTTGATGTGTCTGGGCTGTGTTCATTATCGGTTATAAATGAGTGCTACGATTAGGAAACAAGAAGGAAAATGTTAAAAATACAGAAAAATATCTGAGTAACATTTAAGAAAGAATATTTTCTATCATTTTAGTGGGTAAAAAGTGCATTTCAAAGTACTGCAAGATAGTATAATATTGTAAACTGTGCAGGAAAACCTTAAAATCCATCTAAAGCGAAATTGCCTCATATAAACACAGAACACGGCTAATCAACCTCCAAATTTCCCCCAAAATCCATCTGCAGATTATAATTTAAAAACATGAGCACGTCTAATGGCAGAATACGACGTCCTTTGCCTTTAAATTTAAAAAAAGAACGTTTTTAAGATGGCCGCTGTCTTAATAAGTGGGTATCGCCGGGAGCAGATGTTATGATACCGGTAAGAGTGTCACTGCGTAGGAAAAAAACGAGGGAGAATTGTATGGATAGGAAAATAGATTTTAACAGCTATTTAAAAATATAAAAATATAGTTTAATTAGTTGTTATCGTACTAACCTGAAAAATATTAAATATACAACAGTAAAAAATGAGAATTTGTTTAAGGTCTCCTCTTAAAATAAGATCAAATTATTGATAGGTTTAATATGTGCCTGTGCTAAAGTGGTATAATAAATTAAAAAAATCTCTGACATGTACTGTCTGTATGTAAGAAAATTGGACCGATTCCATACTTTCCACCTCATCCTTACGCTTACACTAAGGCGATCGCCTTTTCTTGCCCCTTCGTAAAAATAGGGGAGATGCCTATCTTGTCGCTTCTAATTTACTTATTCCTTTTTTAAAGACTTATTTACCTTCAAAATCCCATTGTGTCCCAAGCGGGCCTAAACGAGGATTTCCTTCCTAATAACAAGATCGCCTCTCAACGTGTCAAACGAGCCTTTACTTAAAAAAGCAATAACAATTTACATAAAAAAACTCGACTCTCGTTAACAGTTAATAAAAAGGAAGATGTCATCGTCTTTTTAAATGTCGCTCGAATTGAATTGTTTATAGGCACTTGGAGAGCTAACAAGTTGTTGCGTATTTTGTTAAAATCTTATTTATGCTAAGTAAAATAAAAAGTCATATTTAAATGCAAAGATTTATGATTAAAATCTTTGAAACCGTGGATAATCACTGGAGTCTTTGTGTATTTATGAATATATACATATAGGATGACCTAATTCTAAAGTTGTGTAGCTGGGCCGTTTCATTACAGTGCGGACCCAAAAGTTTGATGACGTCCGCCGCGCCTGAGCTGCGATCGATACTGCTGGTTCATCGCACCCGCACACTCACTTAGAACATTGCAAATTCAAAATTTAAAACGTTCTAGAACATTCAAGTTATTATATTTTTGAGGTTATGGCCAGGTGTTTTCAAAGAGGTTCATCCCTTCATTGTAATTTACTGGTGATGAACTCAGTAAAAATAAAACAAATTCAAAATTCAGATCGTTCCAAAAAGCTGAAACGAATAGTTTTTCAACAGTCTTATTTCTTTCATGTAATTCATTGGTTAAATATTATTTTATGTGATCCGACAATGTATGGTACACATGCAATTTTTGACAACTGGATTACAAAATCCGTTCAATTCTTAAGAAGAATATAGTGAAAAGACAGATTTATAACATGAATGGCGATTTCTGAATTGTTTATCACAAAATTACTACAGCGATGTTGGTTTTCTTTCATTGTAACTTTCATAGTAATTTTTAAAATAGTATTATTGAAAAGCATTAATTTAAATTTGCGTTGCAATGATTACCAAAATCTTTTGTTTTTTCTTGTCTAGTCTACAAGTCAAGGCTTTATCTTAGAATTCAGATGCGCTTGCACTCATTTTTCTCTTAATTTTTTTTCCAAAGTCATCGACCCCTTGTCTGCATCACCTCCAGCCCATTCAGAAGTCCCTGTTCTGAACTTCACTTATAGTAACCTGAAACAAAGTTCTTCCAAGGTCGCAATTTAAAGTTTTCCAAAAGTTTTTTTACCACTTTTTTATAAGTACTTATATAAATCTTTTTGCCGGGAAAGTTGTACGAAGTTTTTGGCCCAGATTGTCATCGATTTTTGCTCGAAGACTTTGTTTTTTCATTGTTCTTCTTTACTTGTTTGACGGCTAATTCATAAAAACTTCGCCGTCGGACTAATCGATAACAGACAGCAGTCTACCAAAACCACGGTGGCTATTTTTATGACCAAAACAAACAAAAACAAAAGCCAATGTAAGAAACAATTCATTCTTCGTATCGAAGACTTCTACGATGATTTGCCAAGTTATAAAGAATGTTAAGAAGAGTAAAACTAGACTTCTCAGTAACGACAATGCTATTGGTTCTAATATCAAACACAAGACCTATCAGTAAGTCTAAGGTGTGAAATTCTTTTTTAATAATCTGTCACTGTTAAAAGTTGTTTGTTTCTCCCACTATTTCTATAGATTTACCCAACATTTAGCTACACATTTTAATTCTTATAGAGTTATTAATAACAGTCTTTACTGATTATCAATAAAAAACGCGTTTTATTATCATCAGTGCTAACTTGATACCGCATGCGCCAATCCCAAAGTCCTAAATCGTAACACGAACATAAAAATGAATTCTCACAAAGCAGTGTATGTTTTTATAACCCGATGTTAAACAATAAGCGGCATGGCGAGATTTACCGCTAAATTCTCTCGCATGAATAGCGCTATTTCACTTTGCTCCATAAATATTGCGTTTGCGCGGCTGTAAATATTTTCCCTATCATAAAGACTATGCACGGTAGTCAGCCGGAGGGCTCTCGTCACTCGGCCCTGAATATTTTCCGTATATATTCTGTAACCCTCCGTCTCAAGTTATGTAAATAGTGCCCTAACACTTTCTACGTTTTTCTCGCATTTGCCGCACAATATAGTGCAATTTGATGCCAGATCCTACCATTATCTGTGAAAGGGCTCACCTTTTGACGCGCGGATTTGGGTAATGGAAGCGTAATTTACCTTCCATTTCTAGTATTGGCTGAAACGGATCAGCTATGTTTTTTAAGAGCTGAATTTTCTTTTGTGGGAAAGTGCGCTGGTTGTTTTAGCCGCTGTTACAAAGAATGCATAATGAGCAAGTCCCCACTGTCCGTCTCGGCTGATTTATTTTTTGACTATTCGGATATGCAAATAACATTAACATTCAAAGAATCGGGAACTCTCCCCTTAAGAAAATCATGGCGACCACAGAATGACGGCAATCCTTGGTAAATCTTAATTTTTGATGTTGTTTTATTTCCTTTTCTTTTCCTTCCTGATATTATTTATTTCCGCGCCGACAATGAGATTCCCACTTTGGCGCGTAATAAAAGGAATTTATTGTTCATCTTTTTATAACGCTGTTGAGTTTTGTGATGTCACTGAGTGTGTTTTTTTTGTAGAATTTTAACCGTGTGTATTGGAATAATCGATCAATGTTGGGCGCATGTATCTTTCAAGGGGGTTGATTAACAAGTCCCTTTAGGTGGTGTAACAAAATGAGAGAGTGGGAAAAAATCATCGAGGTGTGTGGCCTGGGGAGTGATCGGCGATGATTGATCATGTCGCTAATTGTATGATCGATGGCTGCTATCTACTCGAGATGGAAGCTAGCTCACTGAGAGTTTCAGTACGAGAGATGGAAGCTGAGAGATAGTCAATGTTACTTTCGATAGATACTATCCTTTTTCTCGCTATCTGAGAAATAGGCTTGTGCCCAACTAGTGGGTTAATATAGGCTGTTTACTGTCTCGCGGTTTTACCGACGCCCTAATGAGTTTTCCCAAAAGACTACGGTTTTGCCAAGCTAATAAAAGTGAGTAGTATTTTTACTAATCTTATTCTAGTCTGGACTGTTTGCATGTGTGAGAACTTTACAAAATGCCACAAACATAAAAGCTGCATTATTTTCAATAGTAGATAACGATAACTAAAACAAGCTATCATCCTTAATGTCTTTTATGCCTTAAACTATATTTAATATGCTGCAATAAAAAATATATTAAAGGATAAGTTTACCCCAAAAACTTATTTGTTCCTAACAATAAATTGTGCAGCTTACAACACCCAGTCTTATTTACCGCTATAATTGCAAATAATTGCGCAAGTATTAACACAAATACCAGCTTCTTCCCAACTTGTCACACACATTTATTTTCATCTCACATATCGTATTTGCGAACATATCAACGCAAATTAGACATGAAGGATATTGCCTTCCATCAAATAATATTTGGAAATAGTAATTAAATTCCACATTACGGTACAAAGGAGAAATGCGGAACATCATTTTCATAGCTGATTAGACTTACCCCACACGGGATCAAGTGATTACGTTATGGGGGAATATTCTGTATGGGCTAAATTTAAAAATACATTCAAAAGAATTGTATCGTAATTTTTAATTATTAGGTACCTAAGTTAGCGATACTAGATTATACTGTAAGGGCAAGACGTCATTTTGATGACGTTAATTATTTATCTGCATATTTAGTTTACTCATATTAATTGTTTTCCGATGCCATTTACACGAAAAAAACAAAGGGGGAAAAGCTCGGCTAAAAATTACCGCCAAAATTCTTGTCAATTTCCATTTAACTACGGCCAGAATACGGCAGCGGTAACCCCCGACCCGTCACGCGTCAGCCGCACGCACCTCACATTTGTGACGTCTTACCGCCCAAAGACAAACACGAAAAATACGAAATACCCGCATCCCGCTAATTGGAGCCGATTCGAATTGTTTAAATTGAAACCGTTTTTCGTTGGCTGTTCTGACAATGTGATTGATGGCGGGCGCGACGATGATGGTGGTTGGAAGGATTTAAAAAAATAAAAATGGATGATTAAAAAATATAATTATAACAAATTTTTTCGTAGAATTTTAACAAAAGCCTAAGAATATTCTAGTACTTTTATTTATTTACGATAACTGAAAAAAAAAATTCTAATATTCAATTTAACTTTGTATATAATATATATACTTACCTTAAGGAAATCTCTTTGTTAATTTGGATTATTTTATATGTTTACCATACATAATATAATCAATCTTTTGCAATTTTTTTTGTTGTTACCACAAGTAACTTTTATCTCTTTTTTCAGGTTAAAAACACTACCCTACATATTTCTCTGAACACACAAACCTCATATGATAATCTACAGTGGCATAATAACCTAAATTAGTAGTTACGTTCATTACCTTGGTGCGAGCGGGCGCTTTATCGATCCACCGTCGCCAGAAAACTTTCTAGACAGGTTTTATACGTATGCAGCGGGTATAGCTGTAAAGCGCTATAGTGCTACAGCGGTGTTGTACTGTCGTGCAGTCGAGCCTTAATTGATGAGGGTTTTGAAGGAGCCCGGCTTACTGCAAATAGATTATAATTGAGTTTGATATCCACTATGCATATTTGAGCTAAGATATTCAAATTGAATATTGATTGCGTAAAAGTTACATTAGTTCCTTCAACGTTTTTAGAAAATTTATCAGAGTATAATTTTTTTTCCCGATTTTGGAGCTTTGAGTTTTAATTCTAAAACTTGAATTTTGGTAATTTGTATTATTTAAAACAATATGTTTAGTCTTTTCGAAAAAAAATCATAATTTTACACTTCCCACCGTCACGATTTTTTCCTTCATTAAGAAAACATCCCACGCCAAACGTCAAAACGTATCCCATTCTTTCCTCCATTCACATATTAACTTACACGGGTTAATTTCATTAATTCCACCCCATAGCACGCACTAAGAAGCCTGTCCCTCTTAGAATTCAATAGGGATTTGCTACCAATTATATGGCTCGACTTATATTATGGTATATATGGTGTTCCAAAAGTTTTGCACGAAACCTCTACAGGGATTTACTTGTCCTCGGAATATGTATTGATGATAGGCTATATTGAATTTAGTGTTCTGAAATGTGCGTGCTAGTGGCTGAGTGAGTAAGACATATACATATACCTAAATAACTATATATACTCAATATTTTGGACAACTTCGCTAGACAACGTGTCTTCGGAAAATAGTTTACAAATATCTGAATCAATGACAAAAACCCATTAACGGCTACTACTCGTAGCATAGAATTGTTATAGTATTTTCACCGTTAAATTACTTATATTAGCAAGCTTTTTCCCCAATAAAAGTACAGTTTACAAACCGCTTTAACCTCTATAAAAATACTTTCAACTATCTTATTCAAATTACTATTTGGTTAACCAGCGCTGTATCTACTATCTCCACATCTTATATACCTGTACAATTAAATCCATCGGATTTTGTCACGTAGCATTAAGGATTACCTTCACGTATGAGCCCTTCCGAATAGGGACCACTAACTAGCCATTGTTTACAGGTAGTTTTGATGGAATAGAGTTAATCTGAAACTGTATTATGGTCACATAGTGCTAATTAATTTTTTTAATTAAGATAATAGAAAATTGGATCGAAGAGAGTTTGTTATCCATACAAGTGAAGTGAGGTGCTAAAGACGCATACATGTTTAAATATTTATCGGTATTTAAAATAACATATGTTCTTTGCTTTCCTTATCCAGTTCCATCAGACCTGAATAACGTAAGGGATATCTTTCAGTGTAACTTTTGTAAGTCGATTCTCGGAACACTTCGAGTCACGTTTATCCATCTGACTTGGTCTGACTCCAGTATATCATTGCGGAGATATTCACCACGGGTTCATCCGTGAACCATTAGTGGTTAATTTATCACGCCCGTGTGTCCGCACCTTTACCCCGCTCTGCCGCTGACAAGCCCGATTTATGTCCCCGTGTGCACCGCGCCTAAGCAAATTATCCACTGGTTAAGGATCCACACCGGGTGAATTTTAATTTATACCCAAAACGTACAATAGGTCGCCCTCACGTCAAAATACCCTTTAAATTTCCACCTCGAATTTTCTGCAAATTCTCAATTAATACACTTCATACTACTTCTATATTAGACGAGTAACTTTCAAACTCGAAATTAATTTTAATACAAACACCTCCGGTAACCAAACAGGTTCTTTTCATCGTAACTAAATCGTTGGCGCGCTTCTGTTTTCGCTCTGCAATTAAACTGCTGTTAAACTTCTTGCTGCAGTGTTTGTAGAGCACCTGAACGGTCTGCGAAAGTTTGGCCACCCTGTACTTTGTTTGCCTGCTAATTATCCTGGGCGCAGTCAGCATCCGAAACGCTGACCCGTTCAGAATGGTCAAACGGTGTTAAAAGCCTTTCACGGCTCCATTCAAATAGGGCTTCCGTCCCGCCTGTAACCATAGTGACCGCCTACTCCGGTCTATTATCCCATTGTATCAACATTCATATCGACGTCACGTGTACCCATCGGCTGTAGGAGCCCCGAGCGGGATCTGTCAACCTCCTTTCAAATTAGACGCCGCAGCTCGCACTTTGCACGTTTAAATCAAAAGCGCAAAGGGTTAGGTAATCCGGACCTTTTTGCGACCTTATGTTTGTGTGCATGTCTCGTCTTTTGTCACGTATTCTTAATTAAAGCCGGCTGCCTGGCGACCCCACTCGTCACATGTGTATCGATTGTGAGAGGCCCTCGGTTACGTCTGAATATGATTCGTCGATCGTGGATTTTAATTATTCCCATCAGCGAGTTGAACATCAAAAATGAATTTAGGCCCCTCTGTTTGTGGATCGGAAGTGAGGCTTAATAAACCGGCGCTTAACCTCTCGCGACAAAGCCGATACAAAGTAAGTGACATTCTGTCTGAGGAGATACCGCGAGGGAAAAAAGTCTTGACGTGTCAAAAGCAGCGCCGAGTTACCCCCGGTTTCTTTTCTTTGTTGCAATCGAAATATTTTTTAAGCTTAACTCCTTAGCGAATTGAGAGATTAAGTCGTTTTGAAGAGGCAAGCGGTCCCGGGGGTCGCGCGTGATCATTCCTTCAGATCTCATTTCGACGGAGACTCTGTTTGATTGTTATTTTTGTTACTTTTTCCGTCCTCTCCGGACGCTACAATTTGAAGTGACAATAGACGATTTGCACTCGAGCGGGATAAGTGGTTTTCAACGTTTTTTAAACAGCTTTGTTAGTGTTTTGTTGCGTGTTTTTATTGATGTTGTTTTATTTCTTTATATTGATTACTATTCCCTATCCATTATCTATGACTAGAGAAAATAATGATTGCGTAAACACAAGCATCGAATAACTGCTAAGCCGTTCCTCATATGTGCATTAACGTGCGATTTTCGTGCCAAATTCGGTTATTACTCACGGTCCGGCGTAAAGCCACAAGAAAATATGCAAATCACTGTAAGGCAGTAGGTAAGCGCTGGTAAGCTTCGTAATTATTCACATCGGATTTGCGAAGCGCCCGAAGCGTTATGTATGTAGTGACCCTTAGAATTTAAATCAAAACACATGTGCTGAGAGGGTTCGTTCGGACGCTGATTTTGAGATGAGGGCTTCCCCTTTTCGGGTCCGTTTCCTTGGATGATGATCGATCCGTGCCCCCTTCCCACTTCCCCCTCTTAATTAGTATAACGGACACACATACAAACTATCGCGAATGTTAATCATCTTTGATTATGCACTGCGGAGTCCTACTAACTTAGGTACCTACTACTGAGTTATCTCGAAGCCATAACTAGCTATTCTTAATTGTATTCAATATAAGTTCAGTTTTACATTAGCGTTTTATTACGGTTTATTGCATCTATATTTTTGCTAATGTTTGCATAAATATAAAGTAAATTACCCTGTCTATCCATTTCCAGTTTATGATTCTGTAAAAGTCAAAATCCCCGTCGGGTAAATTGCATTCATAAACATACAGACAGTATGAAATCCTTGTTTATAACGCGTGAGATTAGTCCGAGTTTAGTGGACCCTTTACATAGTAGGTACAGACCCTTTCACATGAAGTGTAGTGGGCCCTTAATATCCGTAGAGCAAGCGTTTATGCTGAGATTAATTTTACTTACCCTGTGCGTTTAATAACTGGGCATTTAATTTATAGTTTCAGATGTGTGTGAAGGTAGTACGATGAACATACACATTATGCAGATAAACAAGTGTAAGATACGAAAACTCGCTAAGAAATGACATGAGTCTTTATGTCTAACTTGAAAACTCATTAAATTGAAAACTTATTACAAACATACATTAAATATCTACTTGAATAATTTTAAGGTAAATAAACAAAAAATATTTTTATTTTAGTCCATTTATTACTATTATAAAACATATTTTTATTGTACCCTTACGCAAGCGCTAATAAATAACACTACTTCGCTCCTAACTCGGTTCTAATACTAACTAATTATCGGCGTAACACGGTAAAACATGCATGTCAGCGTAATTACAGTTAATATTCAACAACACAGCATTAATCAACTAGAGAACTCACACATTAATACTTTTGATAAATGAAATTTCTTGCTTCATTTTCTTTACGCGCAATTTATTTGTTTCATTAAGAATATATGACAAGTAACCAGTTTAGCAAGACCTCTGTTAGCTGGAAATTCCTCGAATATGTTCGTAGAGTTGTAGGGGTCAGGATAAAGTGGTAAGTTGCTCGTATGTGAGAGTATTTCACGGGCCGTGGGCTAATTTAATAGATGAGGTGTTCTCATTAATAACAAAGAACGTCGGGACAGGGAAGTTCGCCGCGGGTTACCTAACAACAAATTAATAAGATTATTAACTCCTTCTGACAAGGTTTCTTTTAAGGTGCTTTGGAGACGGCTTGCTAAGTGCATAAGAGGGTGTATGTACCTTATTGGTTATCTGTTATACGATTAATAACTTTGTAAGTAGTTCAAAAACACTTTGATTTTGATTGTACTACGCTTAAATAAGTTCTTAACTACGAGCTACGTTGCCCGTAGCATCGTAGCATTGACTACAAATTATTTTTTCATTGCCATCATGATATGTCTAGTTTACCCTGCGCCCCTATTATTTTCCAAGCGCAAACTGCCCAAACCAAACCACTTGATTGATAGTAAATGAAGTGGCGGTCGGCTACATAGTTATTAATGGTCTGGAACTCCGCCCCGTGAGCACACTTCTTTATATCCTCACTAACACCTATTACTGGAATATGTCTGTAGCAACCACCACAACAATATATCATAGGGCTCGGAACGTACCAATCAATTCAGTGATTAATTTAACACGACGCAGCGAGTTTTCCGATTTTTTCATACGTCAAATCACTGACTAAAATGTATGATGGAAATTTTACCAATTAGTTTCAAAGTTGTTATATGTAAAACGTTATTTCAACTGCACAGATTTTAATTACTTGAATTTCCACCGCAATAATTATCCCGAATGTAAATGGACTCAATTCAAAATCACCCTAAAATCGGGGTTTTGTTTTATTTCAATTAAGTAGCAATCACAAAGAGTTGAGACCGCAGCAGTCACTCTATCGTCGACGACTTAAACAGATGTCGTGTTAAAGAGCTCTCTCCGAATATTCCTGCTGAATTTACATTGCAAATTGCGTACCAGGTGCAGCCTAACAATTACACACCTCTCTTTCTAATCCAAACATTTTTCAACCCGTCCCTTTCACTCACACTCGCCACCAAATAAAAGTCAAGCGTCACTAATTACTCGACACTAGAAGGTAAGGAGCCCAATCTCGCTCTCGACAAATCTTAATGGCCGCTTTAAAACCGTGATTTTTGAAATTCGAACGATCGAAACCTTGTAGGGTGAGCGAATGCTGGTCTCGTTTCAAAACTAAATAGAGGGGCGGATTCATTACGAGGCCGAGTGGCGACCGGTGCCGAATTAAAGTTTAGCTCATCGCCGTGTGTACAATGTAAAGAAGGCTTTATATGCCGATCACGGACCAACCGAAGGCTTAATGAATGAAGAATTCCGAGAAAACCCCTCACGCGTTATCCTGGATTAAGCTCTTATAGGATTTTACATTTTGCTTATAAACGTGACGTATTAAATTGATACTGAGCTTAATGAAATCGTTCGTATAGGTTTATGTGGAGTCTCTATGTGAATTAAGTTGAAATTCTTGTGGTTCAGCTTCGTAATAGCTTCTTAGAACGGAGCGCCGCAGTCACCGCTTCTAGTCAAGTAATTAGCTTTCCAATTTTAAGGCTCCACGCTCGCTGCGCCCGTCAATCCACCCTCGCCCGCTGAATCGATAATAATTAATTATTTTTGACATAATCACAACCAAAATCCATTCTCTTTTTGCTAATTCATGTCCCTATAATAAAACGGAGAGAGCTTTTACAAGCCGAGTGAAATTGATAAAAAATAAATAAGAGAGCAAGTTTGGAAGTTAAACAAAATCAGGACTTGGCTTACGCAGCTCTGCGGTGATTAATAATGTTTCGTGAATAATCGGGAGAAGCGTGACCTAAAATATAGACTGATAAGGCAGGAAAAGAAAATTTTGGATTTAAATTTGAAGAATATGTGGTATAAATTTAATGATCATAAGAAACAAAAAAAAATAAACTCTACCTAAAGTTACATAAATGCTTTTGAGGTTTAATATAGCAGACCTACAATAGGTTTCAAAATTGACGTCACAGAGAACCCAGTACGGCGTGTGACAAGGGATCTTGTCAGCTGAACAACCGACGGGACACAGTGTCAATATTGGACACATCGCATAATACACATCAAGACTCCAATGTGGGCGATGTCGCTAATAACACGCTTCACCCTACTCGATACACCCGTCAATACGCAACGAAGGTTAACTATTCAAATCATATTCAAGCGAGCAACGTATTCCAAATTCAAACAAAAAGGAACGAGCATTCTATTTGCAAAAGTAAGAAAACAAAATTCAAACAAAAAATTCAATAACCCTTTGCCAGCCCAATTTTTCGCCAACGATATGCTAATAAGAACAGCCCGTATTCCAAATACCTGAAGTTGCTTGTACTTAAAAAATACATAGTGAAAACATTAGGTGTGCCCCGGGGTCGGCTCTGCCGTGATTAAACTCAGCCAGGCATGCTCTATAAGGGTGGTGTGTTTGAACGCGTCCAAATTCGCATACTTCCAAAACTTTGGTACTGAGGAACTGAGACAAAACATTTTTTCGAAGTACATTACTTGCTGCACTGGATAATGGTAACACGCGGTCACTCAAAACAAGCAATGTACTGCGAACTCTTGATTCGAATCAAGTGTTTTGAAGATGCTGAATGGTTTAAAGTTGGTACCCCTGCTTAACGGTTGGTACACCTGCATGTTTATAGCCAGGGTACTTGAGAAGGTATTGTTTATTTAGGAGTTTGTTGACCTATATACTAATATTATATCCTACTTCAATATAAAGTTCAGCATTAACTAATAACTTAACTAAATCAATAGGTTCAATATTATTATTACAAAAGCAAACTCAGTTGCACAATAAGCTACAAAATGAAGACCGCACCTGAAATTAATTACGCAGACATACAAACGCCATAATAATAAAATTCATATCAGTAAAAAGCTTAGGGACAGACGACCCAAAATTAAAATGGGATATAATTAATTCTAGCAAGAAGGCCAGAAATTAAATAATATTTTGAGGAGATTAGCTCGATGATCGGCGGACACATGGTAATGCAAGAAGTTTTTAATTAAAGGCTGCCCCCCCGCTCCCCCCTGCCCCTTGGTAAGAGGCTGCGTAATGGCTGGTCCGACGAAGGGATTCAATATTGGGTACAATCAACCACACTTTTAATATTTGTATAACAAAGATGTTTTTTGCAAAAAGCATAAAAAAAAATTGGTAAGAAGAAATATCTATACCAACAGACATAGGGGAAAAAGATACAATATTTTTTTCAATAAAAAGCTTTTGTTTTTCCATCAACAAATTTTATTTAAATATTATAATTTCTATATTTAAAAAAAAAATCCGGTTGGATTATATTTGGAGGTGATTGACCCTGATTGTCACTATAGGACGGGATACCAAACTATTTTTTAAGTAATTTTTATTTCACTGTTCAAGAAGGGAACTTGTACTCAATAATTATATAGGCCGTTTTTACTATATTTATTTCATATAATTTTATTTATAATTGTGGCTGAGTGTACGTAAAGCTGAAATCCAAACATATTTAGGTCCAGTACGGCAGCTAATCACTGAACGCGGACACTTGTGTGCTCAGCGCCTTATGTACCCCTTTCTTGTTGTTCAATACACAACGGAAAGATAAATAATAAAATATATCGGAAAATATTACCGTTTTTAAAATTGGTTTCCTTGCTATGAAAATTTATATCATAAGGTTTATTGTAGCTTCCTTTACCTAATCCATATACAAATATCGATTCCAATATACTTAACAAACTTTTATCCTTTTTATGATATCAAAATACTAAATTACAAACATTATAGCATTCATAATAAAACTTGGTACTTAGATTAAACTTAATTTAATTTTATAAATACTTTATTGAAAAACCAATAGTCAGTTAAATTATATCTGACAGAAAATCAGCATGTTTTCGTTGCACGTCGAATATAAATACTTTACATATTTATGAAGTGACAATATAAACATACCTTTTTTCAATCCGATAGCATTTATCTGACAAATGAAAATTCAGCCCTTAAATAAATATTTTTAACCTTTTGTTTCAGATGCGCACGACTCTGACGCAGACAGCACTAACAAGGTAAATAAATGTTAAAAAAAATATTACCCTTTCGTGCCCACAATGCAATCGAAACTTTACCGACGAGTTTATGGCCTCTGTGACCGCCAAAAGTCGTCGAAAGTGCAACCTTGTTTACCCGACGTTATGTAGGGTTAAACTCCTACGTAATTGTAGAGTTTATAGTTGGTTTTATTACTAATTTTGCCTTCTTTGATTTTTTTCATTCATTTTATTCTTATTGTGCAATAAGAATAAAATGAATAATGCAAATAAAAATTTGTTATATAAAAATAAAATATCACTTGAAATTGAAGACATCATTGTAAATAAATAACTCAATATGCAACTTTCAACTCAAACCATAACTTGCGTCACTTATTTAATTTTAAAAAGCTGTGCTAATGTTATTAAAAAAATAAAAAAAAAACAATGAACAAAGTGCACATCTGACATAACAACAAAGGTTTCCTGTTTTCAAATCGAGTGCCATTATAGCTGATAGAGCAATAGCAACACAATTTCCCACTCCGCCTTCGCCGGCGTCATATATCAGGGAATCGCTTTCTTTTCGATAAGCCTCGTCCCTCGCTGCCAATAAACCGATTAAATCGCAAATCGAGTCTCCGCGATGCCTATGCGACCCTGGTACTTTTACTGCGGCAGTTTGTTTTTCTCTAGAAGATAAAAACGTTTCTAACCATTTTGTTTGTATTTAAATAATTATAATAATAGGCACAACTTAATTATATTTAGCCAAATTATTATTATTTTCTATTTTTTACTAGTGTACAAAAAACTTTGACGCTAGCTGATCGATAACGAATAATAATAATGAACTGTTGCAACGGAAATATCAAGTACAATGTATTAACGACAACGTCTGTCGGTATACATTTGACTTTTCCCCTGCTTTTCCTTAAATATCCTTACTAAAACAGCTCTATTACCAATAAATTGCCCCAACCGAGTCCTTCCGTGTGTTATAAATTTCATACGTGCTGAGAAATGACATACGGTATTATTTATTACCCAGATTTTTGGGGAAAAACAGAAAAAAAGACATTCTGATATAATTGAGCTGTAATATTGGAACGATTTCAATAACAATGTGTTTAACTCTGAAAAGGAAGACTGTCTTGTTTTTTTTATTTACAATAAGAAATATAAAAAATAAGACCAACCGTGTGGTATTTTTACTTCCATCGTTTTCTTTTTACATTTTGATACTATGAGGCATGCCCAAGTGAGGAGTGAGTAAAACATTTAAAAAAAAAACAGTTTTTTTAAATACCCACTTTATAAACAAATTTTGAACTACATGTGGCAAAGAAACCTAATACATAAATGCTAACCTTAGATTTGTCGTTAACGAAACTTCAACTGTAGATGCATCGGCGTCATTTGTTTAACCCTCCGCGCGGTATCGTTTTCACGATTAGCTATTTCTATAGCACATTAGTCGAAAGCGCCATTAGAGCCATAAATGACACTAAAATCAAATCTATTCATTTCCGTGGAGTCGAGTCAATCGTCAGTTGATATTGTGCGATCCCACGCGATACTGACATTAGACTCGCTTAGCTTTCTACCATTAGATATATCAACAAATCAGTGTTTGTATATCTATTTGGATTTAATTTATCGTTTTATGTTTTAACAGTTGTTTATAGAGGACTGATTTGTTTAAGTCTTATCTCTCAAACAAAATTAATACTTAAGCTAGTTTGTGTTTTTCAATAGTAGACATTTTTAAAAATCAAAATCTACGAAAACAAATTGTTTATCAACTTCATAATAACAAATCATTTATTTGTAAACTCAAAATTTTATATGAACAGAACTTTACTATCCTACGCATATCATAGAGTAACTTACCTTTAACCGCCCGCTCGTATCATGGGTCCAATATACCCCATCGGGTTAATTTGCAGCCGTGATGTTCATCGCTTGCCATCGTGATACAATGTCGCGATATGGAAGCCTGATACCCGGATGACGGTTGCGTTTAATTTTACCGATACTCATCTATACGCGAGCATTTAAAGGGTTAAGTAGTTATGCGAATACGTGGGTATGTTTGAAAGTTTGGCGACAAGGGTTAAACTAGAGTTGCTTTTTAAACTGTTAATTGGTTGAACTATAAAATTTAATAAACATATTTTTATATATAATAGTGTAGTTAGTATAGGTTACTGCCATCTTGGTACTTAATCAAATTGTTAAAAATGACTAACAGATGTAGCATAATAAGTAATTATCAACGTGATAACATCCCAAACAAAAGCCATTATCGTCTATAGCCGACCAATAAGTTGCTTTTGACGCTTATTGCCACTGCATGATCTTGTCTTTTGTGGATTAACACTGTACACTATACAACCTCTAATACACACGAACTCTAGTACTCCCATAGTCTAATTGTAGCGATCATTGTTGCAGGCTGTACAAGAAAGATTGATAATGCTTGCCTAGTGTCTCGTTAGCAGTCCATTGTATAAACCATCGATTATCAATTTGAGGATTACAATGCTTTGAGAGACAAATTACCGAAAGTTTGACTAGCACAAGATGAATAGCTAGGAAGTGGCAAAAACTTAATTCCAACGTCACAATTAATAAATTAGTAGGTACTATTTCAATTAAATGTTGTGATAATTTGACTGATAAGCTCATAAGATAAAATTGTTTCATTTGAAGTAGTTAATTCTAAGTACTAAAATTAAGTAGTTAAAAAACTAAGCAGTTAAATAAATAGGCTTATTATAAAGAAACAGTCAACGCAACCAAAATTGCCCCCAAATAACACGTCTCGGCGTATAATTTTAAAAATAAAATACTTTTTAACCCCTGAAACGGCGCTCGGAATTATTATGAAAAAATTGCTCCTATTACGGAACTATTTGCCTTTGCTGTAACAATCTTGATCGAATAAAAAATTAAAACATGAGGGGCGGTGCAGGGAGGTTGTTGTCGACAAATTGGTACAATCAGTCAAGCACACGGTTGCTGTCACATATCGGAACAGATACGAAAAATAAATGTTCACCATTTGTACGGGCTCGTTCTAATGAAATTGGCAAATATCAAAAACAGACAAATACTGTATCAGCTTATATGACGAATTTGTGTCAATTATTAGATATCCTATTTATTGGGCTGCAAAAATCTGGAGAAGACGTAATAGATGCTATTTGATATTAAAAAAATCGCACAAAGCCAGAGGGGTATTAATTTACTCGCGATTAGAAAAGGGGTAAAAACGACTTTGATCCAAAATAAAAAATCAATAAAGTTTCAATTAACTTAGTAACAGACAAATTATTCATCGCCGAGATTTTATAAAACCCAGCACGCCCGAGCAGTCAAAAACAATACTTATTCAAATGAAACAAAAAGCAATTAACGGTGGAGATATCCCTCCATCCTCCAAGGATACAAAGGAGGCGAGATTATTGAAAAAATAATTAATAAATATTTATGACGGGCCACCTGAGGACTGCGGGACGACACTGGATTTCATTTTTATCCAGTACGCATCTGCAACGCTACACAGAAAAGCGGTTTATTACAAATGCAAAATTTTCCATTCATATTCAAAATTTTATATCCCAATGTGGCCGGGAGAGGGCTAATTTATTCCGAGGGAGCGGCTAAGGAGGACTCTCGTCTTGAGGGGGATGAAGGGTTGAGGGCTGCAAAATTGACAGGTGCCTGTCAAAAATTACAATTAATAATTGAGACAATTGCGGCTCCCGCTGAGACGGAAGCCGACCGCCGTTAATACAGTGCTAAAAATCATTACCCATTTTTTTGTTCGCGCCACTTTATAGGTTAACCCACCAAGAATCTACTAACTAATCAATTTCCAAAGACGACTAATTAAGTCGAATCTAAATTAAGTCATTAAACGTGTATCGGATAGCTTAACTGTCGAGTATCTTGTGTTTGTCCGACAAAATCGCCAATAAACATAAGGGAGGGGTCCGATGATCCGTTTTACAACTGTCTGATGGTTAATGGCCGCGATCCACCACCGAGACCGGTTTATGGCAATGTTATAGCTTGTAACACCGGCTGGAGAGCAGAGGATGAACAGATTAGACGGCACTTCAAAAATAAACCACTGTTTGTACAAGTATATTAACTTACTTTTTTACTAGCTTTTGCGGTTTCACCCGCAACTAAATGTTTTTCCCGTGGCAATATCTTTCGGAACCCTATTTTTTCCAAAATAAAATATGGTCTATGTTACTCGTGGACAATGTAGCTTTCGAATGGTGAAATATTTTTTTAAATCGGTCCAGTAGTTTCGGAGCCTATTCATTTCAAACAAACGAAAATCATATCTTTCCTCTTTATAATATTAGTATAGATGATATGGAGCTAATGAGTAGGCGGGCCACGTGATGGTAAGTGATCACCGTCGTCCATATACATCGGTGTTGCATTTACCTTTATTTTTATACTCAAAATCGTATAACGTCATGCTAGCTTTTCCTACAGGTTTTTCTAGGTATCAACGAGTTCAGTTCATAAATAATTAGAACATTGCAAAAAGCATTACAATGCCTTATTGTAACAAATATAACACTGATCATGATATTATCTACCTGAAATAAACGATTGGTATTATTACCACCTATCAAACTGCGTTTAGTTGAAGCACTCATTCCCATCTATCAGTTCACAACAGTTCAAAAACAATACCGATTACGTCAATGGCACTCGTGAATCACGTTGCGTTCAGTCGAAGTGCATCGCAATCCATATTAGGTTCATATTGGGTTCATATTCAGAGCGGGCCATATTTGGACTCGCACGCGTTGGGTTACAAATAGTCGCACTCGATCACAAGGTCAATATAGGCAATGAATGTCGGTTGTGAATAGTGAGGGGTAGTCGATGGAGGAATGCTTTAACTGGTCTGAACTTGAGTTGTTTTTGGGATTTATGTTCACAGAAATGTGTAAAAAAAATTGGCAGTTGAATATTTTTTTGGCCTTAAAAAGCATCAGATGTATACCGTACATTCAAATTAACACACATCACTACAGTGAGTAGTATAAGCTCTAAATTATGTTACGTAAATAACCTTGTTTTACAAATAACCCTATCAATTATCGGACCTAATAAATCGACAAAACTCATTTTCATCGACAGTAGCAACACGACCAAAAATTCCCATTCATCATTCACCAATGCAATTAGTGTGGGGGCACATCGATTAATCAATTATCGATATCGCATATCGGACCAAATTCGTCCCGTCCGATACCGTGCATTATTGATGGCGGCAATTTTTCACGCTCGACCACCGCAGGCGCCGCTCTCTGTCTCAATTTCCACTTCATAAGTGGAACGTTTTGTATGAACCCACTCCAATTTGTTCGACATGGTTTTGGGCTTGCAATAAAGCAATTGTAAATGCTACAGACAAAATTTATATGATGTTTGGGCCCAAATTATTGCGAACACAAATCGATAGAATTAATTAACTGCGAGTTATTATCGGATTATTCATAATCTTAACGACTCTATAGAATTCCGTTTGCACAATTTCACGATGGAAATTCCATTGCGTCTGCGTTATAAATATTTTGTCCGATAAACCGTTCGTTCGACAGCCGCGAGGCGTAAGAAAATGTTAATTAACGAATCCATTGTTTTCCCGCCCGGCGGCTCCAAGATGGTGCCGCTTCCGTTTCCGGCGGCCGCGTTCTTTATGTGCGCGTTCCCGCGTATTTTTACGTCACTCGGGTAAAATGTAAAATGGCGGCGGGTGTATTGTGGCGGCAGTGGAGTATAATGATTTTAATTTCCTCTAATCAAGAGCGTTCGGCTTAAGAATTCTAATCATGCGCTGGTGGCGGGTGACAGAAACATCAGCACTTATTCTGATTGCGACGAGTGTGGCTCTGAATAATTAATATGCCTTTATTTTGTGTAAGAAACAACTGTGGCGTTTTAATTTATTATGGCAAGCGGCGTATCTGGTGAACTGGAAACACGTGTCTCATGCTTTTGGTTTGTTTTGTTTGAGATGCGAAATGTACCAGTAACTGCTGCTCAATATATTTAGATACTGATTTTGGATTTTATTCAAAAAGATAGGCATTTTTCGGTAAATAGGCCTTACACACTAGTAGGTAATTTTCAACAGTTATCATTATGATAAGACTTCCAGGTTCCTTGCTTATATGCAATCTAACTCTTTTTTTTATGACTTTACATATAGATCACTATACAGTTACATTAGTTCATAGAAATTCATTTGAAGTTGCCTATAAACTTGAATTTCATAAAATTTAATAGGACACTAATTAAAAACGATCTTAAACAAAAAAATATATATTTGACTAACTAATGTAACCTTCTCCTCTATAATACACAGCACTAACTTTAATCAGAAACATACCCATAAACTATTCCCGCCATTTAATTCTTAATTTCAGAAATGGAACATTATTTATATTTAGTACGTGAGACCCTCTATCCAAAAATAAGGCTTTGACTAAGTTTAATTATATTGGGGTAGCAACCACCCTTTCGTTCACTTCTACTAACGACCATTCCCGCCAAAATCACGGTGACGCCATTTGCAATTAATTTTTTGACTATTACGTATTAATATTTGGATTTGCATAATGTCTGTGTTAAATTCTCATTTTTATTATAACTTCGAAAGCAAATATCATTTTTACATTTCAGAATTGCCTGTCTGTATTTTAGCTATAGGGATAATTAAATTCAGTATCCAAAAAAAGGTTGCAGTTATTGAGTGTCAAAATTAAATAAACTTAGGTCATTTAAAACAACTTGTAAACCTTATGTAAAAAGACCCTCACTTACACGTATTTATACAGTTATTTAAGAGTATCGAATTGTATTACTTCTATAAACGGCATTTACTTCAGTAAATATACACACGTCAATAATTTAATAGAACCTATTTTTTGTGTACAAGACTTATCAGGTAGCAAGCAGGTTAAAAGTCTCAGTAAGTTATTCCAGCATTACCTTTATATAATTTGCGGTGTCCCACCCCCACCACTGACTCCTGCGGAACCCTTCCACTGCATTTAGCATTCCGCACGCAGTCTCTCAGAGAACCTACAATACCACCTTAACACGGAGGAATTAAAAGATGAAATGACACTCCATTGTAGCAGCGACGATGTTTCAATTTTAATTTTTCAGACTTTTTGTTAAAAAAGGGTTTTTTTTTTACGAGCTTGGATTTTGAAATTGGAGCTAATTTGCGTAAACGAAGGCAATCCAAATCATCCGCTACTCATAACGTCCTCATAACCCTCCGGTAAACAACGCAAAAGCAATAAAATCGAGAAAAAACGATTACAGATCAATGAAGCATGGCTTCCCTCTCGGGGCGCAAATAAAGCAGAGTACACACTCCAAATATGCTTTTCTTAATCGTTCTCATAAAACAAAGATCAGCCGATCGCGATCTCCCCTCAAAAATGAAAAAAACGCTCCCGTTGCTCATATCACAGCGGATTTTTACCGCAAATTATTTCCTAAAGGACCCGTGGAACCCTCTAGAATCGATATTGTTTGGATTAGAATTGCTTCAGAAAGTTATTATTGGTTTCGCATTGAAATTTGAAAATGGAATTAGGGACCATTCGGCACACTCTCGTGGCTCATTTGTTCAGCTAAATTATTGATGATTTTTTGTTGTTTCGGAATTAGGCTCATAATTTATTTATAGGAGTGACATCAGATTGTTGTAATGCTGATCAATCTATTGAATATTTTATTTAAATATCAAAAAGGCAAAAAAACGTTTTGATCTTAAAGGTAAATGGAAAAGCTACGATTAGTGTATTATATGTAACAGCTACTTTTTAAACCTAAAAAACTTTTTTTCTCTTACGTCACTCTAGACACTGAACAAAATTTTCAAAAACTTCCTTCAACAACACAAAATTATGCTCATTACAATTACAAAATATATTTCCCAGGAAAAACTCGGCGATATCAGGCACTTTCAAACTCGGATTGGCTTAAAACCTCCCTCAGGATATGCCATTATAATTTGTTCTTCGGAGGGATGCCTGCAATGACGGATCTTACCCTCGAACACACAGCTTATAATACCTTAAGCTATTTTAATCTTAACTTAGTTAAAAATCTCGCGACCAACATTAGCATTAATCACTTTTGACAGTCGGGTAATGGATGTAGTGTAATTAGAAGGAGAGCTAATGGAAAATCGGGCGGGACGACGTTTGAGAGAGTCTTCTGTGTATCGAAATTACTTTTAGTTGGGAATTTAATTCAAAAATGTATTGGTTTTAACATTAAACACTTCAGTAAACTAAGCTGGAATTGAGTTTAGATTGACAATTATTATAAGTAAAATTCAAGATTTTTTAGGGTAATGCCTTAGTTTACCTGTGTCGATTTTCGTGAGTAAAGATCGTACCGTTTCTATTCGTTTTAAAATTCAAATTCTTAAACGTCACCAAGAATTACAAATTCAACTTCATTTCATAAAACAAATTTTTATTCTCATACTTCATAATTAATTTTTGATCCTTAGTGTATAAAATATCTTAGGACAACTACAAAAGACTATAACAAAACAACGTGAACCGAAAGCTGTAATTGCATTCCGATTTCTTATTACAGTCTGAATCTCGAATAGACTTAAATAAATTAAATTATTATTTCGTAAGAAACAAAGGGATATCTTCATCAAGTAAGAAATCTAAAGCTTAATTGAACGTCGACATTGAGAGATTTCAATTCAATTACTAAACCATATTTAACGAAATCCAATCCCTTTTCCGTTTCCCGGAATAATATTATTTATTCAAAGAAAGCAAAAAAACACAGCGTCGAGTTCCGTTGGTTTATTCGAGATCATTCGATCTGAAGTCGGGAGCGCAGAAGCAAAAAAAAACCGAAGAAGGAAACCTTCGAAAAATGATTGATGCCACTCGCTTCCGACCGAGGGCGATCGCTCACCCGTCACTCAGCGTTTCAAAATGGAATAAACGTCGATCGAAATTTGAAAATGAACATCATTAGCGCTATACCCGGCCGTTTCATTACACTGGAAATCCCCTTGTATTTTTATTGGCTGCCGTCCCGTCAATCATACTGGCTGAAAGCGCTGCATCGATTGGATTTCAGCGTTTGAATTCCGTTCTAATATCGAACAATTGTCGATATGATCGCGTATAGTCAATTTCCTTGCGATTGTTTGAGACGTGTTATTATATGAGCGTTTAGCTCTTGTGTAAGTGCAGGCGTCATTTGTTTCTAGTGTGCTGGTATAACAATTAGGTGAACAATGGTTGGTGTGGGGCAGTTGTCGGTATGCGGTACAATGGGGGAGACTACAATGCATTCAATATCTTTATGTTGGCAACACTGATGGTGCACTCGTCGTCGCCGGTGAAACTGACTTCTTGGTTCCTACGTTTAAGGTGGACATAGACATGGAAAATAATAGAACTTGCAATTATACAATGGTTTTTTTGTAAAAAATATATAGTAGCGTACTACAAGTGTAGTTGTAAACGTAAATTTATCAGTTGAATAAAATTACAATAAGTTTTTTTTATAATAAGATTACTGAGATAATCAAACGAGTTATGTATAGTAAATAGTCATTATATTTTACACGCATTGCTAAGCATTTAGATAACTAATTTTCAGAATTCCACAAAAACCAAAGCTGTCAGGCAAATTCTACACCACATGATTTTTATATACCATTTTTAACCAAATTTTCCTCCGCCGATATTTTTTTTCACACTTCAAAAGAGTCTCTACAAGTCTGTTCTACTGCTTAAATCTTACAATAATTGTAGTCAGCTCTATAAACTAATATCTCTACGGCATTCTCCCTCAGAAGGCGGCAGTCTCGCCTCATTGTGCCCATTTCCTTGTCGCTCATCTTTGCGACATCTGTATTCACATACCTTTACACTTAGCATGAGTCTACATCTAGTTAACTTTCATAGAAAAACCGGTGTAGGCTTAATTTAAGCATTTTACCACTAGTGATAAATAGAAACGTAAAATTATGCACCTAGTTTTAAAAAAAAGATACTGTATTATAATGGGTTGAGGTTACAAATGAACACGATACCTTAAACCTATATAGCTAGCTAAAACCATATTCATACAAAGGGTATTTTTTTAACTTTGCCTATAATCAGTAAATATCAAAATTAAAAAATAAAAAAACTAGCAAAAAATTAAAAAAATATATATAATGAATCTTATTCTCTAAATCTATCGTCAAATGGCAACACTACCGCAACAAGACCCACTCGTCAGCGCCACCTATCGTTAGAGGCGACTAATTGTTCGAACGCCACAGGTAAATACCAGATTTACTCATGTGTGTATCTACGAATGTTAATTCGTGGTTTGGGGAGTGATGGAATTGTGTCAATGTTGCGTGTAACGTAAATTAATTAATTTGATGACAGTCATGTCAACTCACACATCAAATATTGAGATTTAGCACGTGCGGGTAGTTATGCAAAATACGGTGGTTGCCGTAAAACTGGATTTTTATTTGTTTTATGATTTAACTGTTTAGGGATATTTCTAAAAAAACTATGCATTTTAAAGTTTTTTAACTTAGCAGTTAAAATCTCCCACCATTAACAAAAAGGGCACGTTTTTTATGCCTTAGTAAAACAAAATTTTGTTTTGGTATTTTTTTCAGATTCTGAACTACACTTTTCGTTACTTACTTGCAGCAAAAAACAATTAAATTAATATTTTATTTTCTTGCAGTACGAAATTCAATTCAAATTACTACTTTTTTATAGGAAACAAGCTTTTCTAAGTAAATATTAGCCCCCAAAATCCACGTCAACAGATTTAATAGCACCGTATTACGTGACGTATGATAACGTTTGATGTCAATTAATTACACGTAATAACCCCGCGGTTACGTTTGCCATATTATTAGTGGATTTACGTTTACCTGTGACATATTTACTTACCAATCGGTTGGTTAATCGAAAACGTTTCGTTTGCGTCTCATGGATGTTAATCTAAATTACGGGCGTACTCGTACCTGTATTTTTCTTTAGATTAAGTTTTAATTTATTTTTAATATTTCATAGACATGTCGGATTGCTATCTTCGTACTTTTGCTTCTATTTTGACCAAATTAACTTTCTTAAAAATTGACCAATTTTAATTTCTCTTCGTGATACAGAATAAGATGAGAGAGCTGAAAATAGTTTTGCCATTTTAATTTTACTATTAACGAACAGCATTTATGTTTTCTATTTTAAAAGCAGTTTTCTTTTAACATGACTGGTTTTACAACTTGACTAAATAAAATCATAAATATATAGCCAAAACGTGGCATTAAGCGCTTTATAGCTTTCAGGGGTACATTTATGTCGTAAAAAGGGGAAAGTGAATGTATGTTTCATAAGTGTGAACTCTTATTCAAATTACAAGCTTATGACGTAGATGTCTTTGTTGTTTTATTTATGCTAAAAGTGGGTAGTTGAGTTTTTAAAGAGCAAAGAAAGAAAGTAAGCGTTAGTATGCTTATTATACAGGGTCTGTCGTAATGAATGGATAACCCGTTACCTACAGTTGATCCGGATGTGAGGCTATAAGAAAATTATGTCTTCTTGCCAGGGTTGTCACCCATGAGAAAATGGCGTAGACTTTTATACTTTTTTATAAATTTCGCAATTTTTTTCATTTATTCCGCTGCGAGTTCTTCAAATTTTGCTATATTTGTATATTTTTTTTTGTATTATACTCCTGAAGACGTGTACTATGTAATTTTAATACAATTTTAGGTGTTATTCACGTTGAACATTATCAAAATTCACATTTTAAGAAAAACATTTCCAATGTTTTTTCTTTATGTCAACTTTTGATCATCTCCTGTGAAAAAAAAAGTATGACGTTATAGCTGCCCATGATCTCAATAAATTGTCTAGTATGTGTAGATTCTAAAAAGGTATAATGATGTGTACTTTACAAGCAACATTAAGTTACAGGAGCGAGAACACAAATCAAGGTCGGAATTTTTATTTTTCAAGTTATGTTATAAATGGTTGTAAAACTTCGTCATAATGATTTTATTCTATCAAGATACTTAGCACAAACACTATCGGGCCACTAATAGGATATTCAGAAGAAAACCCGGTTGTTTTTAGGAAAAAAATAACATTACTCCACGATAATAATGTAATGAAAATGTACAAATGAAAATTGTTGTGCTCTAATAAACGAAATTACAAAGAAAAGGGTACTTATCACATCAGTGTAATTTTGAACATCGCATGTGCTTTTGTTCTCATTATTTTCGTCAATTTGTTACTGCTTTCTAATATCGGACTTTGATTTTCCTTGTGATTTGGACTTGATTAACATGGTGATACTGATGACTTTGCTCACATTTAAGGACATTGTGTTGTGCTATCGATTGAACTTGTTGTTTTGGAAAAGTTTTTGTGTAGTTTGTGTATCATACCGCAACAATACACGCCGGCCGAGTACGCGAACATGCATTACATTTACGATGTATGTAATGGCAAAGATATCCAAATGTGCGACATCCTGATTACCGTGTGTTCATGTGCACAATGCATTTATGGAAGGACGATTTCCTTCCACTTCTTTCCACTTTTCTTTGTAATGCGGTCTTTGTTCGATTTTTAAAATCCGTTTCAATTTCGAATAAACTTGTCGCAACATGTTTCTCGCATGTAACTATTAGAGCACAACAATTTTCATTTGTACATTTTCATTACATTATTATCGTGAAGTAATGTTATTTTTTTCCCAAAAACAACCGGGCTTTCTTCTGAATATCCTATTAGTGGCCCGATAGTATTTGTGCTAAGTATCTTGATAGAATAAAATCATTATGACGAAGTTTTACAACCATTTATAACATAACTTGAAAAATAAAAATTCCGACCTTGATTTGTGTTCTCGCTCCTGTAACTTAATGTTGCTTGTAAAGTACACATCATTATACCTTTTTAGAATCTACACATACTAGACAATTTATTGAGATCATGGGCAGCTATAACGTCATACTTTTTTTTTCACAGGAGATGATCAAAAGTTGACATAAAGAAAAAACATTGGAAATGTTTTTCTTAAAATGTGAATTTTGATAATGTTCAACGTGAATAACACCTAAAATTGTATTAAAATTACATAGTACACGTCTTCAGGAGTATAATACAAAAAAATATATACAAATATAGCAAAATTTGAAGAAATCGCAGCGGAATAAATGAAAAAAATTGCGAAATTTATAAAAAAGTTTAAAAGTCTACGCCATTTTCTTATGGGTGACAACCCTGGCAAGAAGACACAATTTTCTTATAGCCTCACATCCGGATCAACTGTAGGTAACGGGTTATCCATTCATTACGACAGACCCTGTATAAAGTATTTTCTTTTTTAACAAATAAAACAAAACTAGTTTATTACCTACTTGGTTACTACCCACAATCCGATTTTATATGCGACCACCAATAAGAAATTAATTTATCCTAATTTAAAAGCAAGCTGTCGGTTGATTTTAAATTTTCTTCTTTTTTGTCACAATTTGATAGCTTTAATTTGTTAGGCATTCGTTGACTTTTTCAATGGTTTTTTTTTACAAACGATTTTTTTATTACTACTAGAATCAATTTAAATAGTTAACTTACAAAGGAAACATTTTCTCCTCCCCGCCAAAACCTACATAACGACGCGTCGTTGCCGATTTTTTATTATTCATGCGACGCTCCTGTTCGCTCAAGTGTTTTATATGAGCGAATATCGACTATCAATTTGTACGGGGTCTCACAGACCGCCCCGTATTAGCATATCGAGAGGTTACATTGTTTCATTGGGGGCGGGAAGGAAAGTTTTTTTTGGGTATGATGAAAGACGTCAAGATGCCTTAAGTGTGGGTAGGGCTGTTGTAGTTTAAAGGCTTTTTTTGAGAAAGAGAAAAAAGGGTTTTAAACCTAATCTAGTTCAAAACTTTGCCATACTTCTTATTGTTTCTTGTAAAAAACCATGGCTGGGCTAGTGCTCAGAGAGAGAGAACGATTGGTGAAAGAAAATGCAGAGTTTTTTATGTACTTAATTTTTAGGGACATTATTAGCGGACACAGATAGGTTTTGCCTCATTGTTACATACTACACAATTTCAACAATTATCGAATAGACTTTTTAAACTCAATATATTAGTGGTATTAATTAAATTTCAGCTCAAGAAATTTAAGAATCAAATCTTGTTTTTTTCTGAGTAAAATAAATTATTATTATATCTTTAATTATCGTTTAGAAGTTAGAAAGAGAAGAATAGATTATTCAAGCTCAGTATAGACCGAAAAAGTATATTTTTATGCAGTGTATTTTAACAAAACACAGGATATGTGACTTTGACTCTTTATCATTACTAACTAATCTTCATATAGAAATGCCAGCTTCTAAAATCTTTAACCGAATATTCCAACCCAGACAACGATTGCGCCTTTTACCCGAAAACCGCATAACACCACGCCCGCACCTACAAAGCCACTCATAGTCTAGTGAAGGCGAAAACCAACTAATAATTAAGTCAGCAAGACATCGTCCTTACAAAACGCAAATCCACAAAGCTGCCTCGTTTACTGTCTCTGCGTTTGAACGCAAAGCTAACGGGTTAAGGTGCATTTACCAAAAAATAATTAACTTCTAAGTTGAAATAACAAAGAAACTAACCTTACATACATTTTTTAATTTAGGATTTATTTATATTTTTTTATTATTTAATTCTAAGAAATAGGCAAAAGATTATGTACAATTTGGAAAGTTAACAAAGTTTATTAATTACTACTATTTCAAAGGCAACAAGAAAAAAAGTTGTGTTTAACCTTAGTGTGTAAGAATTTAAAATAAGTAGTAATATCTGCGCACCGTGTGAACACGCCTTTACTCTTACAATACGTTAAGTAGTGCGCGCTTATGAGTGTTCATTAAAGATACGATAAAGACGCGGCAGACGACGCGACTAAATTGGCTGTTGCCGACTATTCCGCGGTATGTACCTCGATTCAGCTCGTTTTAACATCAAATGATATACTGAGTCTAGTCTGCCTTTAAAAGGTATGAATATACTAGTAACGAATGTATGCTGGGTTATCCGTGAATAAGGTGTTATCGTGAAATTTAATTTGAAAACGGAGAGTAGAACTGTTTTCTGTAAACTTTAGTATTAATATGAGTAAAAAATGTAAGGCCTAATTGTATTCGTGAAGAGAAAAAACTGTATAAGCTGATTGTATAGATTTTCTTTGAAAATCCATTTTTTACGTTTATTTGTGAGTACAAGATGAAAGGAAAGTTATCGTTAATTTCATTACGTTCCAATTTAGAATAACTAGAAATTAGCTTATCTACAAAATATTATAGAGCTCTATGAAATAAAGCTTTTTCTTTTGCAGAAGAATACCTTACCCTACCTTCATATGATTCACGATATAAACAAAGACTTTATACCTACTTACAATTGTTAATGACTGCCAAAGCATTAGCATGAATCTCTCATGTGTATTCAATACTATTTAACCTACCTATGCCATCATCTTAATAAACTATACTAATATTACGTACTCCTTCGCGACACAATCACAATCTCAACAAATGAACATTCACTCACTCACTCACTCATTCACCCATTCACTCCATCGCGATGTAGTTCAGCTAACAAGCCACTGTTAATTTAAATTTAGAATCTTGGCGCGAGTAATGAACGAGTATGATTATAATGGGACTGTATGTTAGTAAGGCGATAGTGAAGACATATATTAAATATAGGGCCTTTTATTGCAGGGGTGCCAGAATTACGTTGTTTTATTGGTAGCAATTTTAGGGATAGTCATATTGGTTACTTTTAGATTGCATTATGACTTTAACAACGATTGAAAAAAGCAAAATGAGAATGATATTGATAGGTCACTTATTATTTGAATAAAAACAAAAGCGTGGTTTACAAAAGCAACATTATGCTATTACTTTGGATTGGTAAAAAAAACATTAAATAAAAATCCATAATACACATTTATATTCCAGTTTCATATTCAAATTAAGCAATATCAGGCTGCATTCAAAAATTAATATGCGTGCATGCAACTAATTAGTCTAAGATCCGGATCGGGAGGGTAAGTTGCTGGGTAAGGTGTACGTCTTGCGAGTTCATGTAAATTCATGAGTGACGGCAATTTTTAATTACCGCTGCGCCGGAGCATCCGACAGACTGAGTGCCGCTGTAGAAGTATAAAAAGGTTGTTACCAGTGGGTATATGTTAAATAACCGGGTAATCTATACATGCAAAAGTGAATGAATGGATGAATGGAGTGGTTGCAATAAATATTGTAGTACATTAAGAGTTTTTTATTTAAAAACGGTTAGATACTAAAATAATCAAATTAAGTTGGTAATTAGATAGGTGTTTGATTTTCAACCTTGGTTTGTTTGGTTATGAAGTGTAATTTTTGCCTTTTAAGAAATATTTTTTTTTACAATATGCCACAGGCGCAAAAAAAGACATTTTTTTTAAACAGTAATATTGTTTTGCTATACACTATCAAAAACATTATTTAAGTAAGTAGTCAAATAGGAACGACCCTTGTCTCATGCAGGTGACAACACCGCGCGGCGTCGGAGCGGTTAAGTGTCGCATTTTACGGCTTTTATGCATATTTGATGCCGACGCCATAATCTCTGTGGCGGGGGGGGATTACCGGGAAGACACCTTAAGGTGCCCGCCAGGTGTATTGGTCTCTGAGACTTGGAGTAAGGAAATGGATGGAAAGATGGGTTAGGTAATAATAATTGTAGTAGATTACTGTGTTTTTTTTTGTTTTAGAATGGATGTTTTGCTAGTGTATATGTTTAGAACTCACTGGGTGCTAAAACTCAATTGGTATCTATCAAAATTAATTATTATTAGAATATCAAAATAACCTTTTATTCGTAACAATTACCGAGATCGAGATGTTCCCATAAATTGCATTTAATCGATTAAAATATTATAATGTAATTTTGGAATAAAATCACTAAAAGCAACGATATTTTTCTTAAAATTTTGTAATGCTACACAGCTAACTTACACTTAAAATTCAAAATAAGTGACCCACCATTAATTAAGCCTACCACATGAAAGGCTATTAAAACCATATCACGAGGCAAAGCTCTAATTCCTGTAGAATCAATATTACGTCTATTACAAAGCAATAATTAATTTGTAAATTTCAAACTTTGGACATTTATATAATCCACCATTTAGAGTCTAGGCCCAATGAATCGGAAAATAATGACAGACATTAGACAAGAGCGAGACAGGCTACTACGTAATGGATGTCAGCAAATTGGGTATTATGTCGAGTTATTAAAAGTGAATTTACGAATATACGTAATTTTGGGATAAGTGTATAAATCATAGAGTAATTATAAAATACTAGTGGCCGCCCGCGACTCCGTTCGCATAGAGGTCGGTTTCCCATGGGAATGCAAAGTTTTCCCGCGGTAAAAAGTATCATATATGTTATTCTGATGTATAACCTATATTACTGTAAAGTTTCATCAAAATCCGTCCAGTAGTTTTTACGTGAAAGAGTAACAAACATCCATACATACTCACAAACTTTCACGTTTATAATATTAGTAGGACTAAATATCATAAAACATATTAGCAAAAATTTTACTAACACTGCTGGTGTAGTTTTAAACAACAAAACAAAAACTTAAGTTTAAAACGGTTTTGGAAACAATCATGATTTAAATTGACGCCTATTCGGTTAGTTAATACATTCTTCTTAATCTATTCATAGCGTAAATAAAACACATTATTTCATGAAACTCTTGGCGTTATGATCAAGCGCATACAATCGCAACGAATATTCTGCTACGCCGTAGCTAGCTCGTAGTCCGTAGTCCTGTTTTAATCGTAGCATTCCCTGACACCATTAAACATAGCTTAATAAGAACTCTTAATAAACAAATAAACAAAATTATACGTTGACATGAATTAAAATCACATTTTCATGGTTTTGGAACACGAAACCCGGTGATTTCGCCGTGAGGACCGCCATCTGATACGGGGAATGTTTACACGATTATTATTATACCCTGATATTGAATGGGGTGGGTAACAACTAGATTTAAGGATAAAATTAAATATCGTGACGGTTTTAAGCTTTATGGCTTTTTATTGAAAATGTAATTATCAGAGGCTATACTTTCGTCTGTTTTTTACAATCGTTAATTTAATGTCAATAAATACGCCACGTTTACAGTAATTGAAGGATAGAATAAAACAATGTCATATTACACTCAAATTTATTTAATCTCTGATTTGCAGCCTGTTAACCTCTTTAAAAAAATAGTTAGAATTCTTAACTATTACCTAACTATTAACCATTCGACAATGTTCTTATTTTAACCTCCATTTTCATTGTTACAGGAACAAGATGAAAAGATAACGCACAAACTGTTTCGGCCTTCTTCATCAAAGTCGTAAGTTACAACCACATCAAAACGCACTAAATATGTACTTGCTCGATTTTCCATAAAAAACTTTCAGACCAAAGACCAAAATATTAATACTGTTTTAATTTTTATCTTATATTTTTATAGGCACTTATTTGTTCAACAAATTTGTCAATTTCAATAGTATATTTGTTATGAAGTGTAAAAAGTGACTAAATTCACAATATTTTGATTCAAACGTTCACATTCCCCTAATATTTCCCCGATCAATGGCCCGACTCAACATCAACCAACTTCACACCATCTTGCAATTGTCGCGTACACATTATATTTGTGTGTTTCGCATAAATTCATACATTCGGGGGAGACACTCTCGCGGTAATTATTGCTTGACTTATTGTCGGGGCGAGATAACACGTACGCTGCCACCAGCTACCTAGAACCTTCTATTTACGTACCTTACATAATAAATTAGGGAAGCAAGGATCCCCCGCGACGGGTCAGGGTAAAGTGGTCGAGGAAATGGAGGGTTGTGGTAGCTTTATCTTCGCCTAGCTGTTGATCGTGACTTTCCGACACAGATTTCGGTAATTACGCTGATTATGAAAAAGAATCGTGCCGCGCCGCTACCCGGAGGCGCCGGAGGACTGAGAAATTAGCTGTGCTGCCTTTTTGATGTTGGCAGACAGTGTTTGAAGCGCTTAGATTGGTGTAGATCGGGTTTTGAAAGTAGCGCCAATAAATATGTCTACTCGAATTGAAAGCATTATCTTAACTTTTTTGAGATAAAAATAATTCAAAATTCAAATTCATTTGATAAAAATAAAAACTTATTTATTAAGTAACTAAGTTATAATATTACTTTTCTAAAAGCTACAGATCAGAAATTACATTGTTATCTTCATATAACCTTGATTCGTAACAAAAACACGAAAAATCGGTAAAAATTCATACCCCTTACAAAGTTCCATCGACCGAACTTACTTTCAAACAAACAAAAGCATTAAAAGTCACCAACAACCGATCCGTCGTAATATCACACTTTTAGACATTGAAAGTTAGTATGCATTGACTTTGAAAAGTAGTCCAAAACTAAGTTGAGTTATGTTTATGAAACTATTCGGGTGAGTATCGCACATGCAAGAACTCACGCCCAACTCCAGGCATACTTCGCTAAGTGGAACAGCTGTAAAACAAAGTGAAGGGTCTAGGAACTTAGGGAACCAACTATTCGAGCGAACACGCGCCCAAACGCGATAGGCGCGGGACGGTTTCATGCAAAACTGAAACAAGTGCAGTCGACGACCTCCCCGCTATAAACAACTCAAACTAGGTCCAACTAAAGCATCGCGGCTGATAACCAGCCCGCGCCTACCGGGGACCCCCCTCGCGCAGATAAACTTTTAAAATGACTTTGGAAGCTTTTGAGCTTTTAATCGGTAAAGTTGTACAGACAGACAGTTCGGGCACAATCCTTGAACCGCTGCGCCGGCGACGCGCCCGCAAAACTTTGTTTTACAGGACTACTTTTCTTCTTGTTTCAAGGTTGGACTCTTAAAACAAACTCCAGTTCGACGGAGTTCACGAACTCGGGCGCCAACAATTTACAAATTTCTCTCTTTCATAACAACTAACTGCGAAGCGCGGAGAAAGTTGTCCTGCGTAGATCTTAATCGCATTGTCTGTTGCGCTCGCACAGCTGATCGTGACGACACGGGTTAATGAACCTCGTCTCGATCGATGTTCAAATCGATATTTTTTGACGGTTTTAGATCTGCGACTGCTTATATTTGCGTATAATTTTTGACGAGATAAATCACCCCTCTATTCAATTTATCTAAGTGACATTGACACCACACCCGATGCGGTTAAAAAACCTCGTCTGCCAATTTGGTTCGTCCCCTCGGGTAGACTTCTTTTTTGAGTTCACGCTCTAAACGAAGTCGCCACCTGCCGAGTGACGGGCCGTGAAAACACAGATTGGCGTTTACCTTTTCAACCTGGACACCGTTTGAATTACTTTTAAAAGCTTTCATTAACACGGTACAAAGAACCGCTTTTATACAATGAACTTTTAAAGCTACAAGTCTTGGAAAATACGTTTGAAATACGGCTTCAGAATGCTTTTACCCTGGCAGTAGCTGGAAATGCAGCTTATATAGCTGGTAGTAACATAGGTTAAATGCAGTATCGGGTATTGCGCGTAAATTTTACGTAACTAGGAATAAATAGGTTGCGGAGGGGCGGGTCGGAGTGGGTGGTCCGTGCGCGCGCCGCTCCCCTCTCCCCCGCCGCCCCGCGCCCCCGTGCCCCGCGCCCCGCGCCCTGGCCCCCGGCGCAGGCCCGCATAGCCCGCGGAACTACTCCGCGAACCGCCCGTCGGTCTCCCCGCTCTCTCGCATACAGCCGACCGCAGCGAGACAAACTTTCCCGACGCGACCGCTCTCAGGCGACGGATTGCTCACGAGTCTGTGCAGTGGTAGTGAAAACGTGATTTTTATTTTTTAAACTCTCTGTGCGTGATGAGGGCTTGCCCCTTTTTATAGTGATGTCGGCCCTCGTCCGACCTGTTTGGTAAGTAGATTTTCTTAACGGCAACTATTTTTCACGCGAATAGTTGGACGCGTTTTTTTCGTACGGTTTCGTATGCGTCGGTTTATTTACAGCAGTGCAACGTTGTGAAGTTGAAGAAAGTGACGAGATAAAACAAAAAATATATATTAAAAAAAAGTATATTTCACGCACAAGTCCCACGTTTGTAAAACCATTTCACTGACGCTTTCAAAATGAGCGGAGTTGTCGAATATGTTAGATTTAGTGGATTGATTTAATTAATAGTCTTCAATTAGTTAAATCGGAGTTAGTTAAGTATTCCACCCTCCTGTGGAGATAATTCAGTTAACTGAAGTAAGCAAATAACCGCGACATTACCTGTGAAACGGAATTTATAATTAAACAAATACATTTTGTACGTAAAATTAAGCTTGACGACGGATTACTTTGACGGAGTTGTCGAATTTAAACGTAGATATATATTTTCTTAGCATCGTATTCTGAAGCCGTATTTTTAAATATAAATAGCTATAAATTTATATAAGTCTGTCATCATCTCGACTGATTATTTCTGAAATAAACGGAATAAAAAATAAATTTTTTTTTTAAATCAACATTAAAATAAAAGTGCCCAAATATTATAATAAAAGTTAACTTATTTCTATTTCCTGATACCATCATTTTAGTTTTTAAAATAACCGTAAACCATTTTTAAGCTATTAGTCTTAAAAGCTTGGAGATTGACACACGAGAGAGAACACTTAACTGTTTTTATTCCATAATGAAATATTCCTTGATACATAAATTTAAGATTTATAAAATTATTATACAAACTAATACAAAAAGACTTTACGCAACAATAAATAGAATTGGTATCTTTATACTTTCAGATAGGTACTACAGTTAATTCAAAAAATTTATATAAATATTCACAATGCTCTTCATTTAACACAAATAAAAACGAACTAGTTTTGTTTATCCCTACAATTGAAACAACTTACCTTCATCGTGTTGGGGTAACGCGATCAGATAGTGGCGAGTGATTCAATTTCAACGATTCAGCTGATTATTACACTTGTAGAGCAATCCATTTAAAACTGACGGTAAAATTTAAATTGTATTGGTTGGAAATTTGTAGGTTTTAAAATTGAAAAGGCATTTAAGAAATTATTTTATTTAACACACACACGAATGTGACACAGAAAAATACTGTAAAGGAAAAACAATGACCATACCACGTTTTTAATAAATTTACGCTAGAATAAATATATTGTAGGATTCTATAAATTTTTAACTTAAATCATGATAAGCCCACTCCAATATAACAATATTCCATTTACAAGTAAATTTTTGACGATAATTCAAACTAAAAAAACAACTTGCGGTGAAAACTTCGCAATTGAAATAACATTTTTTATAATGCCAATTAACTACAACGGTCCTCAAAATCTAGAATGAAATAACAAATATTTCTAACTTCAATTTTGAAATTATACATTTTTTTTAATCACAACCTCAAATACCAACACAACCTTCATAAAATTAGTAATTTATTTGGCGTAAGCCATAAATAAGTTATCTTGGGTAAAACACAATTATAAAAAATAAAACAGCAACACTTATTTCTAATAACCATTCTACACCATAGCCAAACCTTTACGCCATACCATTACCACATACTTAAGTATTTTCCTACTCAATATTAATGAAAATTGTTTCCCAGAAATATTTATACAAAATTGGAGACAATTTGGTCCGCATGCCACACGCAGGGACCGCCACCTCCGCGCGACAACCCTCACACTTGCCCAGCCCTTGGTAGGGTTGCCGCTTTCATATTTTATGCGGGTTTGTTTTGTAAATAAAAGCTAGTAAGGGTTTATTAGTTGTTAAACATGGAACTGGAAAGCCTTTTATTTTTGAATGTGTAAGGCGAATATCTGAAACATATTAATATATACGAATATATTACATCTATTTTTCTTATAATATTCAAATAAGGGTAGGCGATGTTACCTTAAAACTATCGTATTATGTTTTTTATTACTTCGCCAACCTACTAATTTGGACTGATTTTTTGTTTTTTGTTTCTGTACATAATAAAAACACACAGGAGTACTGATAACCCTTCTAATTTTTCTCCTTGTATCAATGAAAGAACTTCAAAGATAAAGTATGTTACTGATGAGGACCAAACAGTTAATAACTATCTTTAAAATAAATTTTATCAATTACCGACGTTATTTTAATTTCATTGAATAATACTTAATGTTGAAAATGTAAACTCCTAGTCAATTAATATTGACGTCACTTTAGTTAGTTGATATTTTCCTTTAAAAGTATAAATGAAAGTTATTTCAATTTTTAAGATAATAATATGCTCTATACTTGTAGCGCCTTTAAAATTGATGGTTTTATTTTAACGTTCATTAACAAAGATTTACGTTTATTTTCTATAGTTTAAGACCAAAATTTTTTTGAAAATCCTGTAAAAATCCTTAACATACTTTATTATTTACTACTAGTGGCCAACTGCGACTCCGTTCGCGTGGAAATCGGGTTCCCGTGGAAATGAGAAGTACCTAATTAACATTCCCGTGGGAATAAGAAGTAATTAACAATTTTTATTGTTATTTAAATATCAATAGTTGGCAGCCCTATACCTGCGCGAGGGCTGGCAGTAACTGCACGTCCGCGCGGGTACATTACCCTACTTATGCTAACTTCATTCTACTATTGCACTATCGATTTTGAAACCCACATGTTTTTCTGTTCCCCTAGTAGGTAACAAGAAGAAATCGATGGAATGAGATTTCGTGTTTGAATTAGAATGTTAGTTAGGGCGGTTACTATGGGAATATTGCAAAATTGGGCTACTTTAAAATTAATTGTGCCAATTATGTTGGTTTTAAAAATATATTACTATCTTAATTACTATTAATGCACATAGATTTGTCGTCTTATTTTATATCCGTTTTATGATTATTGCATATTTTGTAGAGGTATTAAATATGCGTTTTAATGAGCCTCTTAAAAATAATTATCTGCGAAGAATTCAGAATAAGATATATCCTTACAGCAACTTGTTTTTGAATTAAAAAATAGAAGTATCAAGCAACCTTTACACTGATTGAATTACTTAGCAAAATATATAAACTTTGACTCAAGCATAACTTATGCTAACTTAAATAATTAATTTAAAAAAAAAGTATTTATAAAGGAATAAAGCTTTCACTACATTAATTATTTACGTTTACATTTATTACATTCTTTTTTTTACTGCCGGCAGGTATTTGAATATTAAATTATGGTATGAAGTTATTATAAAAAATACCCACCTATTTATGAAAGTAAAAGAACAGATTAATACTAACGAATACTATACGTACTTTATCCACATATTTTTAAGTTTAAACTCAAAGAAAATTAATTTACCGTAAAAATGAATATTCAATTAATAGAACTGTTCGAGAACTTGAGAATAAAAAAACACAAACAAAATTATCTAATCACCAAGGTAGATAAAATGCCATTTTTTTTAAATACAAGTATCTTCTTTATTTCTCTTCTCAGTACTTTATAACTACTTGAAAAATGAACCATCTCTTCTACCTGTGACCACTTATCAGCAGCATTCAGTTGTTTCTCCTTGTTAACCAACTTCTTAAACCCAGCGACTAAACTCACTGAATTCGAAGCGAATTTATCTTGTCTCGAGTCGATTTAAAAGCGAAATCACGCCAGCACAGGACACCATTATCGCCACTCCGCAATCCAGAGGAAGTCTATGAATCTAATCCATAGGATTTAGCTTCTGATTTACAGTCGAAGCGAAGCCAAGAGGGCGCGAGTTGCCAAAGAAAAGTGATAATGTCTTAATCCTACCACACTCGAGGCCCCTCTCATTTTATGGTCGCCCGCTCAGTTTTGATTTACGATTTCAATAATTTAAATTAAGAATTGTAAGGTGCAATTTGAATTTGGTAAGGAGCGGTGACGTCACGCGGCGAGTGTTTGTTATGGCGGGGGAGGCTTACCTTCCATTTTCAAAGGTATTACGGTGTTAGAGGAAATGTGGCAATTTTCAACGAGTTGCGCTAAATTAAGAATTGTTAGGGAATTATACGTGACGCGCGTTTTAATTTGTTTTCAATCCCGTTAAAGAAACAAATGTCTTGAAATTAACATAGTCAGTAATTTCCATTAATACTTTCATAATGTTTTAAATTGTTACCTTTTATAGAAATAGTTGGTCCTGTCCCAGTGATACCTACAACTGATAAAGTACTTACAAAAACAATAAATTTTACTTTCGAAAAAATTGCATTAAAAAAAAACTTAAAATATTAGGCCAGTCAGTAACTGCATTAAACATATGCTTTCTCAAAATCAGCATTAAACGTTATATTACCTACACAATACATAATTCTTAATATTTATTGATTATTGATGTACATCTGCATTGAGTGTTCTTTTTTCAACTTTTAGTCAAAGACGTGGAATTTTTAAGAAATTTAGTAAAATTAGTAAAACCTCATAGCACTAAGTAAAAAATTTGTAAAAGTTAAGTTAAATCTGTTATTACCCAAAACCTAAAACACTCCGTTCAGACGTTTGAACCAAATGGCAAGGTCTAAATCTGAAAAAGTAATAACTCTGTGAGAAAAGTTTTTATTTTACAATTTAGTAAAGAATTAGATAAAATCTTATAAGAAATTAACAACTTGCTAGGATGTGATCTTACAGATTATTAATTAATACGGTGTCTGAACTGAGTGATCTCCAAAATATGAGCTTTATCAAATTAAGAATTATATAAATACGAAACATTTATCACACTATTCTTTCAATAACAAAAACCAATTATTTCTAAAAGCAATCAATTTTAATCGAAACCGTATCTCAAGACAAAGTCCCCCATGCATTCAAGCTCGCTACTTTTCCTAGGCCTTACTTAACCCTTCATATGTGGCCGTATCTGGTAATCTGTGCGTATTACAATTAACGGGGGCCAGAGATTACCCGCCACTCGCCACCCACTGATAAGGGTACCGAACAAACGGTGTAAACGTACACGTACGGTGGTGCGGAGCGGTTTCAAATTGGAAAAAAGGGTATATGATAAGTTGTAATGAAAAAGACCGATTTTTTTAAGAAAATGCTGTTCATTTCACAATTTGAGCTTTGTAATAACACAATTTATCATCTGCACATGTATCTATTATAAAATATTGTATATAAAAAATGCGTTAACTAAATTGAATCAATAAAAGATTTACATACAAGTCTTATTTGAAATTAACCTTGGTTATCAGTCTGAGAATTATAATTCTATAAAAGAGACTTATCTAATCACAAATCGCAGTGCTTCTTGTGTCCTTTTTGTGAAAACGAACCATTCATTTTAACATTGAAAACATTTGGTTCAATATTCAAAAAATATTATTATTTTCAGAGCAAATCAGTCTAAACAGAATTTAAAAAAACAGTAAAGATAAGGAGCTTAATTATATTGCAATAAAAACAACACATTGCGCTTTTCAGCTGCAAACTAAATCAGTAACTGCCAACACTGTTCAAATCCATTATTATATTATTGATATATTTTTTAAACTTTTTCAATGTCGATCCAAACAAAGAAATCAGCCGCTCCACCACACGCAAACCTCTGCCTAAAGGTCGATACATGAACCAGTGTAAACCGGTTAAGCATCCGCTGCCGCCCCCAGGGTTTATCTAATTGCCCTTCGCTTACGTTATCTACGTTCTTAACATTCGCCCTAAAACAATATACGTTTTTCGAACTAATTAACTCAACAATACTGCATAGCATGGTTCTGAAAATTGTATTCCTTTTAATTATGACATGCAATTATAAAAAAAATGGAGAAATAGTATTTAAGAAATTGACGTATTAAATAGAGGTCAAATTTCTTACACGTATCTGCAGTCTTCGTACTTACGAATCCGGCATAAGTCACGTTCGAAATGTTTGCTTTCGCCCTTCGGTTTCGTATCAAACTACGCCCTCCGTCAAGGACCATCGATTACAATCTAGAAGAGCCGGGAGTGTGGATATTGCACAAGTTTCTAGTTATAGTCCGATCAATAAGCCTCCGAAGTTTCGCCACTTATGGGGTTAAGATGGGCGTCCACATGGCACCCGTATTGATTTGGCTAAGTTTCTAGACTGAACCGGATTGGACTGGATTTTATGAATCTATATCCTATATAATGCATTCTCTGTATTGCTAATACTCTATATTTATTCTGATGATTGTATCGCTATATAAGAAACCTTATCATAGCTTTAAATCAGAGATTTTTTTACTCTCTTGCGGCGTTTTTATTTAACACGGTTATGTAACACAGAACAACATTTTTGTCAAAAAGCTGTCATTTTGAAGAGAAAGAGGTATTTTGAAGAATACCTTTGTATACTTCACCGTGATATAAAGTAGCACTACTAATAAAATCTGAAAATACAATAGTATCATAATAAACAACAGAAACTTGTCTGCCGTAATCTTAAACATTACGTTTTGGTTATATTTTGATAAGGTCGAAGCGTAATAAGTTATAGCAAAGGAAAGCCTTTGCTTGATGGTTTTGAAAAATAAAAAATAAGGAGGACTCAGACATAAAATACGTTCTCCGATATGAAGCTCTAAAAGTCTAATTAAAATGAAATAAAATAGGTTTAAACGAATTGTTTGAATTTAAATTGTATAAATAAGGAACTTCGTTCCAAAGTTTCAGAAAAAAACAGATAAAGTAGGTACTCCGTTTTTTTTATTTGGATTAAACGTTGTCTTAACATTTTGATTTGATCGTGGATAAATAAAAAAAATAAAAAAAAAAAACGAAAACGATAACGATCACGGCTGACAAGCCAGCTATAAAAAAAACCTATGTTTTTAATAAATAAAAAACGTTCAAAACTTTTTGGATGAGGAATGCAACCTTTTTTGCTTCTGCATGAAATACAAAAAATGATAACTTTGACAGACCTTCAAAACTTTTTCCCAAACAAACTTTATGCTTAAAAAGTTCTTGAAGTTCAATATAGTTTTAAAAATAAGTTTATTTTCAGTTTTAAATACAACGTGTGATTACATTTGAGTAGGATATTTAAAGGAAAATATTCTTCGCCAACCGTATAACTAATTGGGACAAATATTGCGTTCATAAAGCTTGGTAAACATATTCCTTTTGCTTAACTTAAGTGCCATTCAGTTTTACAATTTTTATTCCCTTTACCTTAACTATTGTAAATTATACTTTGGTCTGAAAGCTATTGAGTGAAATGGTTTTTACGTGGGAACGATTTTTGTGCAAATAAACCTAAAATCCAGTGCTTTTCAAATATTCACGTCGATTGGGAACGCCGAGAATCATTTCCGCGTAAAAATGTTCTGAAAGTGGATGGAAAATCGAATCGCAAGTACCATTTTCCTATGAATTGATTTTATCGGAAAAAAATCGGCGGATCTGACGACGTGGTTTGTTACAGGACAGCACCGCTGAGTGCGCAGTCGACGGTCGCTCAGATCAACAAGCGGAGGCTGGAGTTCGGAGTGGATGTCGAGGCGTTCCGACTGACGGACAGGAGAGAGGAGCGCATGTGCAGCGAGGGATCCATGGACGAGGACGAGGTGGTGGGCAAGCGCCGGCGCCGGCTGCTGGACGACGAGCGCCGCGACGAGCCGGACGCGCGCCGGCGCCCGGGGCCCGGCGGCCGCTCCGACGACGAGGACGACCCGCGCGCGCGCGCCGCCTGGTCCCGCGCCCACACCAACACCACCTCCACCGACGAGAACGACGACGCCAACGGCTTCGACGCCTTCTTCGACGACAAACACTCCGACGAAATGCTTCCATCCTCACCCGAAACTACCGAAAGTGTGATCGCTTCCAGAAAAATCTATCTAGAACGACATCTTACCGGCGAGAACCACAACGGTTTGAGTGATAACGAAAATAAATCTGACAAATCACATCACTCGGGCCGCGATAACATCAACGAAATCGAAAGAAAGAGTAAATATTCGGATCGCTACGATGACGGACCTAACTTTGACGAGCTCGTTGACTCCTCTTCGAACGAACTCGAGATAGACATGTCCGATAGAAACGACAAATACGATGACAGAGAGCACAAACAGAAGAGGAAAAGTGAGATAGTTACAGTAAACAAGCAGTCGTTGTACAATGCGTACAAAGCTGCGACTGCGGCGTTGCCTTACACAACACAGTCGGCGTTCAAGCCTCCGGCGGAGGTGAAGCACAAGCTCCACGGCGCTTTGATTCCCAGCGAGCCGTTCGGGGGTTATTCGACGGATCATGACAAAAACGTGAAGTCGAAACAGTACACAGTTCTGCAGCCAGCGGGCGTGGGGTCGCGGGCCGCCACCGCGGTGCAGGAGGCGCGCGCCGTGCAGCCCTCCCGGCCCCTCGCCGCGCTCTCCCCCCCCGCCGTCAGAGGTACCAACCGAACTTTCTTAACGACACGGCCATAACACACAACTCCGGTTATGAACTAAGTCGAAGTTTGTTTCAAGGTCTCTTCCGCGACTCGCATTGTTGGAGACTCCGAACTAAGCTGTCTGCAATGTTTGCGTATTGACATTCAATGGTAGAACTTGCTGGTCGATTGTTTTTGCTTCGGTTATTGAAAAATTACGTCACTGTAACTTAATGCGCTCTGAAGTTGACGTCGTGAATTCTCATTTGTAATGTAATGCTCGGTCGTATTTTTGCTGGCGAGCGCTGGCAACAAATCATCTCTCATTTGTAAAATGTCTCTCATAATTCAGTAGGCGATGGCTAGTGCGGGTGGCTCCACCTACGTCGATAACGTATACGAGATACCTAAATGTTTTCCACTACGTTACGAGCAATAAAAGCGGGTCAGGCGTGGGAGGCGGGGCGGGTTGCCGCCCCGTTTCTGAAAGAAAAATTGGGAGAGTCGCGCAGCCGCCTGGATGTTCTTTATTTTTTCTTTTGAGTTTGCCAGTGGGATGGGGTTCTAGGGGGCGGGCTTCGTTCGCGCAGGTACGCCCCCGCACCACGCCCGTCGTATCGATCGCGTCCCACGCCCCGCGCCGACGTTACTATAACAAAACAATAATTTGCGCGTTGGTTTGTTCGCAGAAGGCAACAAGTGTCCTACACCGGGCTGCAATGGGCAGGGCCACGTCACCGGCCTTTACACACACCATCGGAGGTAAGTTATTGACGACCAATTTACCTAAATTACCGAAAAGTTACCGAAAATCATTCAAAAAAAGTCTAAACAGATCGGTTAATCTATTTTTATGTGTGTAATACTGATTAAAATTCAATTTCTTCGTGCAGTCTGTCAGGATGCCCAAGAAAGGATAAAGTCACACCGGAAAGTAAGTAAATATTGTCAGAATATGTCCCTTGATGTTGTTATTTGGATTATGTTATTTTTTGCTCTCGTTTTTGAGATAATGTTCTGGCCTTCTAATAGACTCGATAAATTGCATTGATTGCTTAAGCTAAATGTAATATTTAGATAGACATTGTAATGTTGTTAGTTAATTTATAAAAGTAAGTAGTTACTAGCGTAAACTGTCAAGTCGCTAATTTTTGTTATATTAATTTTTTTATGTCTAAGCACTTGTTTTTTTTCCTTGAGTTGTAGGTTACCTTACGCTTAGCTTTTATAATACTGGTTGTCTTCCAACTATATTACTTATCAATCATATGCCCATCTATACACTGAAGTACATGGCCCTATAAAAAGCACCAAGATTCACAATAAAAAAATCCTTCCCAAATACCACAATAGTAGGTTTAGGGCTGCCGCACACGGGCCACAGGCCACGGGCCACAAAACGCCGCCACTGGCATTTTTCCTGTTTTTTTCATACATTTTATATGGACTCGCCGCACACGGTTGTCGCCGGTGGCGGCCACACGCGGCTTAATAAAATGTATGAAAATATGCCTGTGGCGGCATTTTGTGGTTGTGGCCTGTGGCCCGTGTGCGGGAGCCCTTACTTAACCTAACCTACGTTAAGTATTATTATATCTGTGACCTAACATAACCTTTCCATTCAGTATTGGCGTTGCACGAGACGATACTAAAGTGCCCGACACCCGGGTGCAACGGTCGCGGTCACGTGAGCTCCAACAGGAGTACCCACAGGTCGCTGTCAGGGTGTCCTGCTGCAGCGGCGAGGAAGGCAGCGGTCAGGTCGCAGAGGGCTAGACCGCCTACAGGTAAACTGATGAGGGTGGTTAACTTGTTGCTCTCGTTAATTGTGAACAAAAAGAACGATTCTTCGATAGAATTTAATGGAAAAAATTATTACAGATGTTGAAAGATTACTTCATAAAATTACAGATACTTAAGATCATATAAGAAAAAAGTACAGATTTTTTTCGAAAAACCTTTTCTTAGCAAAAAAAAACATCAATCATTTTATCAAAGAAATTAGAAATCTACTATTCTGTAGGTAATTTTTAACTCAATTAACTTTACATGTTCTCATTTTTGCCTTTGAATTAAAACTTGTGTCAGCCTTCACAAAACATATTTTAACTACTGTAGGTTCAAATTACCTTTATGAATATGAGGATAAGGCTTTGCATGTAAGCTTTGAAGTCAGGTTTGATTCAATTGTTGATGCCATGATGAAGGACTATTGGCAAATAAAAAAAATATTATAGGTTTTTTGTGATTCTAACTGTTAATAGGAAAGTTAGGATAGTAAGCGAATACCGTTCAACTTTTCTTTATTAGTGACGTACGCGAAGAGAAAAAGTTGTTCGCTTTAGATTTCAGAGAAAAGAAAAGCCACCTCTTACAAACTGTAACTATTCATGAAGGTTCCAATTGAGTCTTATATCAAAACAAGCGACCCGCCCACGTTTCGCAATGGTGTAATTTTGGCCGACTTGCTCACGAAATATTGAATTTTGGATAACTTAAAAAAACCTTTTCTAATTGTTCTTTATTTACAAATTTAAATGAATAAATTCCCTAAAAGATGGCGATAACCGCATAAAAATCCGTTGTGTGGTTTAGAAGGAGTTAGCAGCCAAAGATACAAATAGACACAAATAGCGACTTGGATTTATACTATGTAATGATGATAATGATATAGCTCAAGTTTTTCCCATAGTGTGTACGCCATCGATATCAAGTGTGTCTATATCGACGCCTGCTGTGGAACGCACATCGACTGAGAGTGTAGCCGCGACGCAGCGCGAGCGCATCCCTACGTCGCCAGGCGTTAAGGTAAGAGGAATAGAGGAATATACTGATGGCAGTGAAATGCTTTAGTAGGAACCAGGGGGTAATTCTGTAACTGTAAACGTGCCAAGAGATGAATATGACAGGTTGAATATGACAATTTTTACGAACAAGGAAACGACACCAATATTGGCCTTTCTAGACCCAGTGGCTTAATGTCAAACGTTGCAGAGTTGAGAATCGGGATAGAGACTTTTAATTGGCGTCAATCGCAAGAACACCAAAAAAAGCTAAACTGTTAACAGATCCTTTTGGCGTTATTTCTTATGATCAATTTTTTGTAACAATATTGTAATTTAAGACCAAGCTACTCCTTGAATACTGGCTTGAATAGACCTTTCTAGTAACCTAGAGGAAGGCCTATGCTCAGCACACATTTCCTACAACGATATATTTGGTGCAGAGGGAAACCACCGAGCTGCTGGTGCCTAAACGCGAGGCCGCCGAGCCAGAGCGCGACTCCCCCGCCATGGAGACGCGCCACGCGGGCTACGGCGCGCCCCCCGACCAGCGCTCGCCGTACGAGCGGCCGCCGGACGACCACGTGCGGTCCTATAGGTAAACCACCTTAACAACTCCTGAAGGTCAACTAAAGCAGAGGAGAATAGAAGCCCCAGCGCTCGCCGTACGAGCGGCCGCCGGACGACCACGTCCGCTCCTATAGGTAAACCACCTTCAAAACTCCTGAAGATTAACTAAAGCAGAGGTCCTATAGGTAAACCACCTTAACAACTCCTGAAGATAAAAAAAAATTAAAAAAAAAACATTTATTTCATCATTAAGTAACTTAATTACATTCGATGAAAGTCAAAATATCGATCATCAGCTTATCATCAGTTGGCCGAGAGAAAAAAGCTGGCGGAAAAAAACTCGGCACTCTTTTGTCCATCACCAAATATACAAATTTAAGACACTACACCAAGACAAAACAAAAACGTAAGTTCACAAGACGGTTAAATTGAAGTAAGAAAATAAAAATACTTATTCTTGTGTCTTGTCTTGGTCTAGATGCTTACAGAGTAGTTAATAGTTACAATAAGATACAATCTAAAGAAATAGCCTGTCCAGACATCAATCCCACGCTTTTTTATCATTAACCAAAGCAGGGGAGAATAGAAGCCTATCCGCGAAAGTATACAGATATTTGTAAATCTGAAGGTACCTGGAACCTATCTACAAAAAAAGCTAACTTTACAGCAGATTTAATATGGAAGTTGGATACGAATATGGATTTACAATCATTTGGAGTCAAGTATTCTTACTAATAATTAGAAATGCTTGTTTTAGGCTTAGTGTCATTTCATTCATATAAATGAACCTAATATTTAGCTTTATTAAGGGACTTCTTGTCGGTACATAAAAAATGAATTAGTTCACCATTTCGTTCCATAATGGACTACACATAAGATACAAAACTCATAAACTATTCATATTCTAAACTGCTGTACTTCTCCACCAGTCAAATGAATGACACTCGGTACTACGAAGCGCGATGTTACGAGGGTGCCCCGGCATTCGACCGATATGACCCGCAATGTCCGCAACGACCTTACAGCTGGGAAGAAGAGCGATACCACGAACCCCACCTGCCAACGCCCATGAAAACAGACCAGGAGGAGACCAGCTCTGGACCTATTTACCCTAGGTAGGCCACCATTCGACTTTCAAAAAAGCTTGCAGTGTTCCATACCGGTGGCTAATTAAATCTTTTTTTTCTTTAGACCAATGTATCATTACGAAGCCAGTAGCGCAGTAGCTGGTGTAGGTGGTGTAGCGTCAATGGGCCCAGGAGTACCTCCAGGGTTCTCGGCTATCAACTTATCAGTGAAAATCGCTGCCGCTCAAGCTCAGAGACCAAGAAGCCCTTCGTCCAGGGACCCTAGGGATCCAAGACCAGCTGATTTATCGTCGACTAGTGGTAGTCCTCAGGTAAGTGTCACCAAACGAGAATTTCAAGTGGAATTTTTTATCGGAATAGGTTTATTCTAATTGACCGCTAATCTCTTCTTTAACACTACCCTTTATGTTGCGTCCTCGTTTATGTCGTTCTTTTGTCGCCTTTAATAAACAAAACGATCTTAGTTAGCTGTCATGGTCATGAGCAGTCGCAGCCACGGATTCCTTTTTGGCTTTTTGTCGCTTCGACCTCCACTAAACCCTCAAGTCATGCCTGTTCTCATTCTTCCTTCACCCCTACAGCAAGGTCTATACACTAGACTGTATACACAATTTCCCCAACAGCAAGGTCCATACGCGTCGCCTGTATACACGAGCGCGGGCGGCGCGCGCGGCTCCCCGCAGCCCGGCGTGTCCCCGCAGCTCACCGCCAGCCCGCAGGTGCCGAGCCCGCAGGGACAGACCCTGGACCTGAGCGTCTCCAGGTTGCAGCATAGGTGACCATCCTAATAAGCTAACTTTTAACCCCACACCCTTAAAAAACTTTTAATCCCACACCTTTTAAACCCACAGACAAACTGTGTAAACAGTTTTGTGGGACTTTAGCTAAGTACCTACTGTACCTAGATGTTTAATAAATAAATAAATTAAAAAAAAGTGAAATTTAGGGCTTATTTTAGAAAATGACTAAAGAGTTTTATGATTGTCATTTTTACAGATGGCTTATTAAAACGTATTTGTTATTTTATTTTATCTATAGGTTTAGACTCAATCATAGTCTTTCTTTTAATACCCGTCTTTACCCCTCCAAAGCAGTCAAACTGATAAGTTTACCTGAGCATCATGTCATTAAATGACCATTTGTTTTGGTCAACAGTCGCAGTTTCCCAGGCGGCGTGTCTTACAGTCGAGAGTCAACACCTGACAGTGGTGGTAGCCATCCTTACCTCGAGGCTTATCATCGCAGCAGCAGCATTGATGCCGCAGGTATGTTATAATATAGGTATTTGATAGACAAAAAGCTAATATAAGGTTTGTATTAAATTGTTTTTTTAGGTGATGGTGATATCTCTCAACGTTAATGTTTTTCTGCCTGAAAGTTCTAGTTTTAGGTACGCATTTGTTGATTTAGACTACGGTTACTCAATTCTGAAGAATCTTGATTTCAGTAGGATAATACGAGACACAGAATACAGAGGACGATAGATTCATATTAAACTCTAGAAACAACCATCTCATTAATATTTCCCGAACTAAACAACATGGGGAACCAGAGATTAAAATTATTAAATATTCTGAGATGAGATTCTACACGCAATTTGTTCGGCCTCATTTTCGTTAAATTTTAATGACGTGCTATGATATTACGCGGCATATTCGCGCCCTAACACAACCAAGGTGTAAGTACGTTACGCCCCTACACTCCGAGGTGCCATAAAACACGTTGTGCAAATTAAAACGTAGCCGCAATAATCACTCCCTGCTGTAGCGCCGTATGACTTTACGCCCGCAACATGCTCGCGTGTGATATTGCTAATTCGTGAGATCAGGCGCTCGCACGCCAAGAGAACGTGTGGTCGCAATAAGAACATGAACAAGACATGCTCTTGGGACCGTATATAGAGAACAATTCAGAACAATAGTAGCGGCAAATTGTTATAAAGTTTTAACTCTTATCTTTACAAGGATATCGTGCACCGATCTGTAAATTTAATAGTAGAGTTGATAGTGTTATCGATGACGTCCAAAATCAATAAAATCTATTCTTCATTATTCAACTATGATTAAAGTTGGTTCACGATAAAAATTGTCGAATAGGCTACGGTGGAGTGAGTCCACACCCAGTGGCAGGCTACGGCCTGGGCCAGCCCGACTACGCTGCAGCGGCGGCGGCGGCGGGCTACGGCGGGTATCAGTACCAGTGCGGGGCGTACCCCCCTCCGCCGGCGTACCCCCCGCACCCGCCGCCGTACTCCCCCCCGATGTACATGCCGCCGCCGCACGCGCCGCACGACAAGCCGAAGGACAGCAGGTGAATATTATGATTTACTACAAAAAAAACTTTAATCATTCCCGAAATTTTGTTCATATTAAGATTTTTGTTAAGAGCAGGTAATGCAATACCTTTACAAACGTTAAAAAAACAGTATAAGTTACCGATAGATGGCGCTAGTTGTTACCGAATTACGTGCTAACAAAAATTAGGGACGCTAAAGTCAAGGTACGGATAATGCTCATTACGTATGTATGTATTTACATATTAGTTAGAGGAAACTATTATTCTCTAATTAGATACAAGGTCATATCGATATTAGGTGGAGAGGATATTTCTCTGACAAAATTGTACGACTGAGTTAATTAAAGTTTTAAAATTAGGTTATGTTAATGTTTTTTGTAAAACTAACATAGTCTTTTGTAAGGCTATTGTTACTAACACTATATACTCGTATCTGAAATAAAAAAATATATTTTTATTAATTTTTATTTATAATGACTAAACTTTGTAAACTTTCATTTAACTAGCCTAAACAATTAAGTTATCTTTAAGATTGAACATAGAAATAAAATGGTTGTTTATTATTAATGTTTGGCTAAGATGGAACGTTAACAACAAGGATTATTATTTTACCCAAATAGATCTAACGATCGTGCCAAGTTTGCAACTCTACTAAAATATTTAACGACTTTAGCCATAATAAGAGAAGTGACATTGAAATCATTAAATAATTCAAGCAGATTTATAAAGTTACAATTACTTTTAAGTCTTTTGGAGGTTACATTGAAACGAAAGAAAGTTATCCAAAACTTTTTATTTTGATGCTAGCAATGTGACGTCATTAGCAAGGTGAAGTTAGTATGACATTAAAGCGACGCGTTCAAAAACGTAAAGATGACAGTTCAAAACTTTTGACGGCACTCGTGAACTCTAAAATCTAGTAAAATAATGGCAGCAAATGCACTGTTTTTAATAAAAAGCAGTAAGTTTCGTTATAACTCGAGTATTTTGAATAGTTTAAAAGGTTTAATTCGTAAATATATTGTAGTTGGAATTAAATAACCTAAAAAGCAGACATGTTAATACGCGCGCCACCACAAGTTTTTGAACGCACCCGTGTCACACTTCATGGATCAGTCTAAATATACCGGCGGCGCTCGCGCAGGCGCGCCACGCTGTGTTTGTGAAAAGAACGCAACGCACCAGATAAAACATTTTGTAACGATAAGATACACACACAAAGTGATCGTGACACTTTACAACTATTTCAAAGTTTCATAACTTCCCAAAAATGGATCCATTAAGGTAAGTAACAAAACTTTGGACCACTTTGAACATAGTTTGAGAACTTTTTCCATCGAATCATTCTGAATCTAATAATAAAAGACGTAAACAACTGTGATATAACTTTGTAAACATTGAATGCATAGTATCAAGGACTATAATATAACTCGAATAAGTTGTTTGCGATAGTTTTAAACAGTTAATTGAACTACCTAATTGGGTTAATGACATTTGATACAAGTTGTAAAAAGTTGAATACAAAAATGAGAAGTTTTAAAGAAAGGTCGTCACTGCGCGTCGCGCGTGGCGCTCGGGCGCAATCTTTAGTTCAATTTGTTTTTTCCTGAGTTAATTCGCACTTATTTTATTGTGCGAGTTTATTTGATTTTGTTTTTATTATTTTATTGGATTAGTTTCCGTGCTGAAGATATGTTGCTGCTATTCAGGGGCTGCAAAGGGGATCCGAAGGTGCCAAAACCGAATCCTAAATATCAGTTAATACAGTGTCCAGTACCAAACTGTGACGGGTCGGGACACATATCAGGTGGTTTCGCATCGCACCGAAGGCAAGCAACTTCCTACTATTCATTACCTACATATATTATAGATCAAACAATGAAAAGTGCACAATTACTTTCAACACCTCACCCTCTAAACATTCCTTTTAACATTAACGACTACTCACATTATTATAACGATTCAATCAATTTCGATAAAAAACTTTTTATCTCAACCTAATTATTCTAACTCTACATGGTCACGTATTTTGTGGGTTTTGGTTTAAACGCACGACCGTATAGATTTTATAAAAGTCATTAACTCCATAAAGCTAATTAAAGTTCTGTAAGTTATTAAAATAACAATAATTATGTTTTTTAAGTATGTAGAGCAAACAGAAATAGTATTTGATCGTCGACGGTAAGTATTTTAAGTTCTAGTTATTTTTGCCTACGAACATAGTTTTAACCGATTGAGCAACTATCCCATTAGCTAACACGTGTAGATATTTTTAAACTAATATTAAACTATTTTGAGCGTTAAATGTAAGACTATCTATTTTAACATTATACCTGCTAACTTAACTCTAAAATGTTTACAACCCTATAATAATCACAGCCAATTTCTAACTCAGAAATCGTGAATGCTAAATGGAACTGTCCCTCCGGCTTTAAACTATTGTATTTTTTTTATACGCGACCCTACAAAAAGGGTCGGGCGTGCCGACACATCTGTCTTTGAATGTGTGCGTTTCACCCACACAGAAGCAAAGGTTGAATGAATAAACATCGGTGTGCATGAAAACTGATCGATTGAATGTAGATCAATAATTGCAACACGAAGGCAATTTAAAACATAAACAATGAATACTGAGTAGGTTCTTCCGATGTTTAATCTTTAATTTCAGTATTGTTTACTTGGTAAAATGTATGTTTCTTTAAAATTTAGGCTCAAAATCTACAACCTTACTTAATTATATTAATGTAGATTAGATACTAAGTACTTTAAACATTTTGGTATAGGGTTAATAAATTATGAAGCTATTAAAAAATAAGTACATTATGTAATCAGCATCTCAAGAGCACATTACCCTCCACCTTACTTCGATCTTGACCTTTGCGGGAGCAACCATTGTTAATAATAGTTGACACATGCTGTTAATTACTAAGTAATTTACAAGCACTCACTACTATGTCGTCTATCGGTAACTAACACTGCAATTAAACTTTCCAAACGCGATAACTGTAATGTGTTGATATTCCTCATTGTTGTGACAGGTAGAGCAATAAAAGAAGCAACCTGAACCAATCCTTATCTCTCTTTTGTTTATCCTTTGCTTTGCAATATAATCCGAAGCTACCGTACCGTAATCCGCCACTGTAAGCAGTTTGTATATGTGCAGCCTGTCCGGTTGTCCCCGCGCGGACCGCTCGGCCATACAGCCTCATTCACAAGAACTCAAGTGCCCCACACCCGGGTGCGATGGCTCCGGACACGTCACCGGGAACTACTCCTCACACCGATCCCTCTCTGGCTGCCCGAGGGCCAACAAACCCAAAAGCAAACCCAGAGACGGACAAGACTCCGAACCTCTCAGGTAAGAATATCTACATCGAAAACCTTGATATTCAACTTCAAACATTTGACTCAAATCGACATGCTCCAGGATACGATACTTTAATTTTCCACTGTTCAATTTGAATAGGATTCAAATACAGAATTGCATGTAATATGAGGCCACTGTGTAAACGGAGACACTAGACGCGTCTAGTTTAATAGTAATGTATTGTATGTAGTCACAGTTTGACAGTGTGCGGGCGAAGGCATTGTCTTAATAGCACCAACGCTGGAACGTTGAAATCACAACCTTAACGCCTTCGTAATAGAATCCTAATTCCAAACCCATGTCCCACCCTAGTTGTCCCAAAACTCAATCAGCTCTCTCGTAATACGTTATTACAATAAGTTTGTTGATTATTTGCACGCCGCTTAGATGCCCAATACCGGGCTGTGATGGATCAGGACACGCTACAGGGAAATTCTTATCGCACCGGAGGTAAGACGTAGACAGAGTGTTCAGTAGGTAGACGTAATGTTGTGGTCGATAGCATTTTCAAAATTTTACAGTTTCTTTCAATTCGACACGGCGTTACGAAAACATCGCATTATTGAATGACAAACATAATACGTCAATGCTGTTATGAATTGCAAAGAAACTGAAACGTGTACGCATAACTAACCTAAACAAGTTCTCATGTTGCTCATTCGCTTTACCAGCGCTTCGGGCTGCCCCATCGCGAATCGTAACAAAATGCGAGTGCTAGAGAGTGGAGGAACGGTTGAGCAGCACAAGGCAGCAGTTGCAGCCGCAGCTTCTTCCATCAAATTCGACGGAGTCAACTGCCCGACTCCAGGGTGTGATGGATCAGGCCATATCAATGGATCATTCCTCACTCATCGCTCGCTGTCGGGCTGCCCTGTAGCTGGAGCAGCAACGCCAACACCTCAACCGAAGAAAGCCAAGTATCCCGATGACATCACTCCATTATACCCTAAACCGTATTCAGGTGTGTGCACTTTTATTCACCGCATGAAACCTTTACCGCATGACTTGTTTTACGGGTCATTGCCTACCACATAGTCACAGCTACTTAAATATATTTTTTTATTTAGGTATGGAAAGTATGCAAACCGGAAACAGTGAAGATCTCATGACTATAGAACAAGAAATCCATGATCTTCAGCGAGAAAACGCTCGTGTGGAGTCACAGATGATGCGCCTAAAATCTGATATTAACGCTATGGAAACCCATCTCAGCCATGGAGAAAGGGTAAGCAAATAATTTAATAGTTGAATTAGGAGTGAGTTGTGTAAAAATCACTTAATATCTCATATCTACCTATATGTTTTATCTGACGACATAGATCGTAGAGTCATGGCTTCAAACATCCTGCTTTGAGTGCTACTAATCTTTGTGAGTACCGTTGCATTACTAACATCTAGATTTAGTAGCTCTCTAAAGGATATTTTAAAATACTCCACCGACTCATTTCTACCAAAACATCGTGAATTAAGGAAATAGTTTAGTTAAATAATGTGTTTTATCTTTACAGGAGAACCAGTTGATAGCGCAGCGCAATAACAATCTGAATGAGTATTATGAAAGCATCCGCAATAACGTGATCAATCTATTGGAGAACGTCAAAATCCCTGGAGGTGGTCTGTTGCCGGTGACTTCTGCTGCTGGAACCCCAGGGGCCACTCCAGTGTCCGCGGCGGGAGAGAAACCAGCTGCTGACAACTTTGACTCATATCTGACAAAACTCCAGACCCTCTGCTCTCCTGATGGTTATTGTCCGGATGAGAATAGACCCCCCCTATACGACACAGTCAAAAACGCGCTCCAAGACTTCACAGTTCTCCCGACCCCCATTTAAGGCTCAAAGAGCGCCGCCGATTCAGAAAGACAGTGAACATGGACTTTATAACGATCGGCGGAGCTTATAACAGGGCCGGAAATTTAGGTGCAATTGAATATGAGCTGTTACCAAAGTAAGAAGATAATGCAGATCAGTGTGTGTGTTAGTGTCTGATTGTCGTTGTTCGACGGTACCGTGCATCCGAATAGTGTTGTGCAATACTGAACTTTACGTTTTCTATTAACGTTTTTCTAAACCGTTGTATACGATGTGCAATTTCTTAATGACGTCACTTCAACGTCACAAACTTCAGCACGGAAATGAACACTGGACATAGAGCTAAATAAATTTTAACACTGTTACTCTTGTATGCTTAAAATAATGTAATTGTTAGGGAAGGAAGTTTATACTATTGTGCATGTAAGTGATTTTAGCCCCATGACGAGCTCGATTTATCTTGTGTAAATATTGTACTAAACTTCTATATAAATAAAGATAATCGATGACCTGAAATTAAGATCAATCGGCAATCGTTTTAGTATTATCCAAAGAATGGTTTTAACAAATCGAAGATTATTGAATAGTATAGTGTTTAAGGAAATAATGTAAAACACAATTGTTTAAGTTCTCAAATGGAGAATGTGCCAAATGCTTCAGTTACGACACTGCTGCTCTACATAAAAGGTGAAAAAAAAACTTAATATGCATGGAAAAGAAAACCATAGAGACACCTCTCTAGTCATTTTTTGTAAATAAAAATTGTGAATATAATAGTTGTCACGTCGCACAGACGTTTTTATTTAAATTTAGATAATAATGAGATCTCATTAGATCCTGTAAGTTAATTCAGTCAATAAATTGATAACCAATTTAGGGATAAATTAAAATTTCTTTGTTAGCGAATTTCACTTGCTGTGATTAAGTTACGTGTTAATTATTTATTGTTAACTTTCTGAATGTGATAGCTTAACTCGAGTTGATGTTATTTGCATTACTTTAATTTTAACCGAGAATGACGCGCACAAAGTAAACGTGCTTTTACTTTTAATAATGCTTATTACATAACAAGTTGTAACAATTTTGAACTTGAAATGAACGCACTTTGATACACTGAATTTAAATGATAATATTCGCATTTAAAAATAATAAAACCTATTACTATGTTACTACTCTGACTGTCATATACGTTTCTGTAAAATATTGAGTATGTGTTGTTAAAGAGATAAAAAATAATAAATACCGAGATGACTGTGTTTGTTTATTTTACCTCAGTAGGTAGATATTGTACAAGAATAATAATATTGCAATTTATCGGAAGTTATGGCTTCTCTAGTTCTCTATATGTCGTACCTACTACTCTCTCCCTTGGACCGTTCAAATATGGCGGTAATATGACTAACAAGATGGTACCTTCCCAACTCGTCTTCCTATCACATAAATCTGTTAATTCTAAGATCGACCGAAGTCTATCCAGTAAACACACGGCGATGGAAGAAAAAAAAAAGTACCCAATATGTTATTCTGATGTATAACCTATATTACTGTAAAGTTTCATCAAAATCCGTCCAGATGTTTTTACGCCAAAGAGTAACAAACATCCATACATCCATACTCACAAACTTTCACATTTATAATATTAGTAGGATGGCGAGGAACACTTCTAGGAAGCACTGTTACATTCTACCGGTATTGTTTTAATTGAAACTTTAAAAAGTTGACTTATCCCTACTAATATTATAAATGCGAAAGTAACTCTGTCTGTCTGTCTGTCTGTCTGTCTGTCTGTCTGTCTGTTACGCTTTCACGCCTAAACCACAGAACCGATTTTGATGAAATTTGGTATGTAGAAAGAACTGAACCTGGGAAAGGACATAGGGTACTTTTTACCGCGGGAAAACTTCTTATTCCCACGGGAATCCGACTTCAACGCGAACGGAGTCGCGGGCGGCCACTAGTAATGTATAATTTAGATGAACGGTCTTAAAGTTAACTGCAGATAACTAATTTGGCGAAGAAAATATGCATGGAGAAGAAGCTATAATAGGCAGGCAATGGAATATTTCTCAGGTCCACCCACAGAATACATTTTATAATTTTAGTCCATCATAATAATTAAACGTTAATTCAAACTTTTCAACTTTTGTTTACCAAGGGTGCGTTTGAAAACCAGTGAAACATTACTCGGGTAGAGTAAAATTCGCCCGATAGCGTTTGAAAACCACCCGAGTGAAACCGAGGATAACCGAACGTTCACTCGGCCTGCGTTTTATCGCGTTTTAGAACGGCTTCGTCAGAGTAATTTTTACCTGACAGAAGGTAAAATTTAACGCTGATTTTTTAAAAGTGAGATTTTAACTTGACCTTGAGAATGACACTTGTTGACAATTGCTTGCTTTTGTTTTGTTTGAGTTTTGTTTCAGGCGGGCTGTGAGAATTCGTGAATTCACCAAGCGTTTGAAAACCAGTTAAAACTTCTCTTTCTCTCAATATGCCTATCTCTTTCTTTTTTACGAATTAAAGCTTCACTGGTTTTCAAACGCACCCCAAGTGAAGTTAGTGTTTGAATAGTGTCGCGATCAATGTTTTCCGCACACGTGCGATCGTTAGAATGCTATGTCAGCATATGCATCAATAATTATAGAAAAAAAAGAAGACACTTCTTTCTCTTTTTTTATACAGCAAATTTTTTATCCCCTTTATATTTAGCTAAATAAGTACATACTCAAAGGACTCGACGTCCGCCGTAAGCAGTATCTTCAGTATTGGATTGCCAATACAAATAACGATGTCAAATAATTTGACGTTGACATTATAATGACAGTTACACACATGTTATTTACAGGATAAAAACATAACCTCAAAATCGAGGAATCACAACAGGGAAAATAAAGTATTATTAATTGTTGTTTTATCCTTATAAAAATATTTGCCACAAAGTTTTTTCAAGAATTTTGTTAGCAAATGTTTACGGCTTTCTGTTCAACATGAAACACAATCAGAAAAAGGTAAAAACCATACAGAATTGATCATGTATTTTTTTCATGTGTTCTACACAGTCTACTGCTTATTTCAGCCTCGTTATTTTGGCAGCAATGAAGAAAGCACAAAAAATAACGATAATGTGGAAGTGTTTAACATCAAGATATCACCACAGAAGCTTAAGCGGCAACGGTTCCAAGTACGTATAAAATGATTTCAGTAGTAAAAAGTTCCATTTAAATTATAAACTACCTACTTCAAATGCTAAAAAAATCTTTTTTCCATTAGAAAAATAGGGATATACAGAAAACAATAGACAAAAGTAGAATACTACAGAAAAAGAAGAAACCCAAGTTTCCTGGCAAAGCTCCCTTAAAACCAGAAAGGTTGGAAGAACATTCTCGAGGTGAAGGTGTGGGCAAAGGGGTAAAACACCCTCTTCATGCTGAAAAGATTAGAAAGAGAGAAAGAAAAATAAACTATGCTCAAGAACAAGCAACAAGGGCAGAAATACTACTCACTGAAGATCAGGGGTAAGATTATTTAATTCAGGACAAATGTAAAAATAATTGAAGTTTTAAATAATATTATAATCCCACATTGTAAACTGTATATTATATTCACTGAATTATATCTGTAAATTGTATATTTTTTGTAGATTTGTTGAAGTATATGATGAAGATGCCAAAACTACAGCTATTACTCAGAAAGTTATAGCAGACAATGTAGACATAACTGCAGCAACAAAAATATTTGACTTAAATCTAGAATTTGGACCATACAGAGCAAAGTATTCACGGAATGGACGGCATTTGCTACTGGGAAGTAAAAGAGGCCATTTAGCTGCTTTTGACTGGGTTACAAAAAAACTACATTGTGAGATCAATGTTATGGAATCTATTCACGATATAAGGTACCTACCTAATCATATATTTTTTGTGAAATGGAAATAAAGAGAAGGTTTTTTTTATGATAACCAATTTGTTTCCAGTTGGTTACATGTAGAAACAATGATGGCAGTGGCTCAGAAAGAATGGCTTTACATTTATGACAACACCGGAACAGAAATTCATTGTGTTAAAAGAATGGATAAAATATTACGACTAGAATTTCTCCCATACCACTTTTTACTTGCAGGAGTTGTAAGTTACTGTACAAAAACTATACCAACTACAAACTTTTATGCAGAATTGCTCACACAGAAAATTTGAAAGTACCTATTTTAAACTTAAACATCTCTTGCAGAATGAATTTGGCTTTATGTCATGGTTAGATATATCAATAGGAGAAATCATAGGACACTATAACAATCATCTTGGCAGAACTACAGTAATGAAACAAAATCCACATAACGCCACATTATGTTTGGGCAACTCAAAAGGTGTTGTGTCTATATGGTCTCCAACCGTAAAAGACCCATTGGCTAAAATACTGTGCCATAGATCACCATTAACAGCTCTTGCAGTGGACAATAAAGGACTGTAAGTTTGCTTATCAACATTAACCATTAATTTGCGTTTACAAAAACTAATAACCATAAATATTTTTTTTTATTTAGTTACATGGCAACAGCAGGAGTGGATCGCAGCATGAAAGTATGGGATATTCGAAATTTGGATGGTCCTTTACAGCATTACAAGCTAAGATCAGCACCAACAGAACTTGAATTCTCACAAAAAGATATGCTTGCTGTTGGTTTGAATGAAGTGGTAGAAATATACAAGTAAGTTGCCACTATGCTACTTTTAGGTATTACAACTAGTTAGGTACTCAAACAAAATTTTTGGTTTAATACACTCGTTATATTAACAGTGACTGCTGTGCGAAAACTACTGAAAAGCCATATCTCAGGCACAGTATGGCCAAGGCTATAAACAATTTCAAATTCTGCCCTTATGAAGACGTACTAGGTATTGGAACTAACCGAGGATTCACCAGCATTATAGTTCCAGGTATGTACGAATAAGAAATTAATAATTTTTCCCATAAGATGGATAAATTTGATTCTTAATTTTTTTTTATTAGTATTTTAATACTATTTCTAATTTTCAAAAATGTTTTACAGGAAGCGGTGAGCCCAACTTTGATGCTTTGGAAGCCAATCCATTCCAGAATAAGAAACAGCGTCGTGAAGCTGAAGTTAAAGCTTTGTTGGAGAAAGTTCCTCCTGAACTTATTACTCTTAATCCATTTGAAGTCACAGAGGTTGACCTGCCTGGCATGAATGAGATTATGGAGGCAAAGAAAAAGTTATTGGTAAGTTAAACCGAATTTTATATCTTTCAACATTATTAAATATAAAAAAATACAGTGGGAGTACTTATATAAAATGAAGTTTATTGATCCGACTTTTCGAACACGCAATTTGGCAGGAATTCTAAAACCATAAAATTTTAAATTCGCTTTTATTACAGTATCTCAAGCCTAAGAAGGTTGATCCCACTCCCAGAAGGAAAAATAAGGGCAAAACTAACATAGCAAGAAAGAAAATAATCAAAGATGCAGCAAGAAAAGAATTCATTGAACAATCCATACAGGCAAAGAGTGCTTTAGATTTACCGGAAAAATCTAACAAGCCTAAGCAATCTTTTGGAGTACTAAACAGATTTGTTTCAACACCTAAAACCAAAAAATAATAACTAACTTCTAAAGTATATCTCATTTTATTTCAAATAAACCTTTTCAAAATACATAAAGTAATATGATCTTTGATTGTTATTTACAAAATTTCTATATTTACAAACCAACCATGTTTAAGAAAAGTAAAATTCTTATTAAATATTAATGTAGCTTAAAAACTAACATGGAATATCAAATAGTTCACATAATCCCTCTGTACCCCGAAGGGAAAATGCAAAGTCTTCTTTCGTCACCGGAGGACTTAATCTGATCAGTACATCTGAAAAATAAGATATAAAAAGTTTAGTTATTTATTTGGTCAATAGATTGTTTTAACAGCAATATCTCAAACGGTGTAATGTGCATAAGCACTTTGTAGGAAACTTATGTAGGCTGGAATTACATCAGATGAGAAGATAACAAAACAAATTTTGAAATCTTTAACTTTTAATAATAGAACACGATATGCAACACATGTATTTAGTGACTTGACTGCATTTAAAAAAGCAGCATTGCAAGAGGACGAGACTTTGAATTTACAACCAAAACAATTGGCGTTGCCGGTCAAGATACAAACATTAGGGAACTCTGGTTCCTTCAATCATACTTACTCGCGGGGTGACGGTGCCCAGAATGTGTCACGCTTATTCATTGGTTTGTTGTATCATTGTTGTTTTTTATTAAGCGTTATCACAAGTACGGAATATTTGAATGTTTTCACTATTTGCCCCAAAGATTTAATATTCAAATAGGTAGTTAATTTATGAAACTTCATATTGAGTAAAGATAGGATTTTCTTAGATTGTTATAATCTTGATGAGGTAGGTAGATTTGATTAAATGAATTTTGTGTACCTATGTGAATGATTGAGTAGTTGTTCAATAATAATAGTTCTCAATTGTTATGTCGAGTCATTGGGTGGTATTTTTTATTATTATGTTTGTTTTTTGTCGAGCGAGATGTAACATTGATAATTTTCAGATGATGACATTGGACAATGATGTATCTATAGAGATAATTTGATAATGCAGCTAAGCAGCCATGATTACTGGATGCTGCCTAGATGCATGATGATTAAACCACTACGATTGTGATTGAAATATTTAAGTTTTTTTTGCGTCTATTTTCAAAATTCCTATTTTTAAGTTCTTGTGAAGTTTTTGGACTAGCATACTGTGATTCACCCATACATCATGTATTTTTGTTAGGTTTTTACATGATGGGGTCAGTTTAACTTGTTTAATTATTTATCTTCTCATTTCATTTGTTTACTCCACATTTTAACCTGACTGGTTGTTAGCTACAACTATTGGGTCGAATCACTTTTACTTCGGAGCTTCCTAACTTAGGTAGGCTAGGAAGACATGTGCCTGGAAGTGATGCCGATTTTGATTAGTATCAAAATCTTTTTCGTAGGCGGTGGGATGTAATGTGCATAAGCACTTTGTAGGAAACTTATGTAGGCTGGAATACTGGCAGCTATTGTTTTATATTATTTAAATAGATTCTAAAGAAGAAACAATGAGATATTGACAGCATCCTTCCAGACTCAGTCATATTTTCGTGCTCGGACTGTGGGCACATAACATTAAAATCACTTTTATGCTTTGAATATAAAGCTTTAAAAAAGATTAAAATCTTTGATTTCTCGCTCACGTTTCCCCCAAACGTTAGTAACGGTACCTATGGTTTTCCTTTACTTGAGATTGGTATTTCTAAAAGTAGGAACAATGCAAGAAGATACTACTAATCTAACGAATGTTTTTGTGGCACATATTTACGTACTAGTGGCTAGTAGTAGTACTCCGTTCGCGTGGAAGTCGGTTTCCCGTGGGAATGAGAAGTTTTCCCGCGGTAAAAAGTACCATACAGGGTCTGTCGTAATGAATGGATAACCCGTTACCTACAGTTGATCCGGATGTGAGGCTATAAGAAAATGGTGTCTTCTTGCCAGGGTTGTCAACCATAAGAAAATGGCGTAGACTTTTAAACTTTTTTATAAATTTCGCTATTTTTTTCATTTATTCCGTTGCCATTTCTTCAAATTTTGATGTATTTGTATAATTCTTTTAGTATTATACTGCTGAAGACGTGTATTATGTAATTTAAATACAATTTTAGGTGTTATTCACGTTGAACATTATCAAAATACTCATTTTAAGAAAAATATTTCCATTTTTTTTTCTTTATGTCAACTTTTGATCATCTCCTGTGGAAAAAAAAAGTATGACGTTATAGCTGCCCATGATCTCAATAAATTGTCTAGTATGTGTAGATTCTAAAAAGGTATAACGATGTGTACTTTACAAGCAACATTAAGTTACAGGAGCGAGAACACTAATCAAGGTCGGAATTTTTATTTTTCATGTTATGTTATAAATGGTTGTAAAACTTCGTCATAATGATTTTATTCTATCAAGATACTTTGCACAAACACTATCGGGCCACTAATAGGATATTCAGAAGAAAACCCGGTTGTTTTTGGGAAAAAAATAACATTACTCCACGATAATAATGTAATGAAAATGTACAAATGAAAATTGTTGTGCTCTAATAGTTACATGCGACAAACATGTTGCGACAAGTTTATTCGAAATTGAAACGGATTTTAAAAATCGAACAAGACCGCATTACAAAGAAAAGGGTACTCATCACATCAGTGTGATTTTGACCATCGCATGTCCTTTTGTTCACATTGGCCCCGATTCTGAAAACACTCTCTAAACTAAACTAAAACTATCGCTGTCACTTACACATCAATAAGACAGAGACAGGTAATCATTTTAGTCCTGTCAAACTAAAATGTACGTGCAATACGACACGGCGAAGGCAATTTTAGGCTAGTCCTCAGCGCATTTCGTTCAATTTCACAATGATGTGGACTAAATTTAGTGAGACCAATGTACCTGTCTTGTTCTAATACGAAGCATGAGAAAGTGACAGCGATATTTTTAATTTAGTTTTAGAGAGTGTTTTGGGAATCGGGGCCACTATTTTCGTCAATTTGTTACTGCTTTCTAATATTTGTCTATGATTTTCCTTGTGATTTGGACTTGATAACGTGGTGATACTGATGACTTTGCTCACATTTACGGACATTGTGTTGTGCTATCGATTGAACTTGTTGTTTTGGAAAAGTTTTTGTGTAGTTTGTGTATCATGCCGCAACAGTACACGCCGGCCGAATACGCGGACATGCATTACATTTACGGTGTATGTAATGGCAGCAACAATAGAGCTGCTAGTGTTTATCGTGTAAGATATCCAAATGTGCGACATCCTGATTACCGTGTGTTCATTAGAGTGCACAATGCATTTATGGAAGGACGATTTCCTTCTAATTTTTTTCACTTTTCTTTGTAATGCGGTCTTTGTTCGATTTTTAAAATCCGTTTCAATTTCGAATAAACTTGTCGCAACATGTTTGTCGCATGTAACTATTAGAGCACAACAATTTTCATTTGTACATTTTCATTACATTATTATCGTGGAGTAATGTTATTTTTTTCCCAAAAACAACCGGGTTTTCTTCTGAATATCCTATTAGTGGCCCGATAGTGTTTGTGCAAAGTATCTTGATAGAATAAAATCATTATGACGAAGTTTTACAACCATTTATAACATAACATGAAAAATAAAAATTCCGACCTTGATTAGTGTTCTCGCTCCTGTAACTTAATGTTGCTTGTAAAGTACACATCGTTATACCTTTTTAGAATCTACACATACTAGACAATTTATTGAGATCATGGGCAGCTATAACGTCATCCTTTTTTTTTCCACAGGAGATGATCAAAAGTTGACATAAAGAAAAAAAAATGGAAATATTTTTCTTAAAATGAGTATTTTGATAATGTTCAACGTGAATAACACCTAAAATTGTATTTAAATTACATAATACACGTCTTCAGCAGTATAATACTAAAAGAATTATACAAATACATCAAAATTTGAAGAAATGGCAACGGAATAAATGAAAAAAATAGCGAAATTTATAAAAAAGTTTAAAAGTCTACGCCATTTTCTTATGGTTGACAACCCTGGCAAGAAGACACCATTTTCTTATAGCCTCACATCCGGATCAACTGTAGGTAACGGGTTATCCATTCATTACGACAGACCCTGTATGTGTTATTCTGAGGTATAACCTGTGTTTCTGTAAAGTTTCATCCAAATCCATCCAGTAGTTTTTACGTGAAAGAGTAACAAACTTTCACGATTATAATATTAGTAGGCGCACTTGGGTTAAGCAGCAGAGTAATCGTATTTTCTTTTACAAATTTTCGTCCAAGTCTGGATGTTGATAATAACATAGCTTTTTAATTGTGAAATAAAATTAAAATCGTTTCAGTAGTTTAGGTCTTCCTTCTTTATTATAGTAATATTATCAATTTATTTATACTTACTTTTGTCGCCGGGCAAGGTATCTGCACAATAATTATGGAAATGATCTCCAGTTAACTGTTGCACTTCCTTATCTTCATTGGTTTCTCCATCCATCTGTAGCAAAATTTTCAAAATAAATAATTTATGAATGTATAAAAAATTTGTATTTAATTACTTTTATTTTGAAGATACTACCGGTTTCTTTATCTTCATATAAAAAACGAAAGGTAGCTGAATATTTAAGGCACAACTTACATTTTCCGTTCCACAGTCATCGCATATTACTATAGCCCCAGTTTGGTGTGATGATTTTATATGTAAACCGAAGACCTGAAATTGAGAAACAAAAGTGAGAAATAAGATAAAGATTGCATAGGCAGAATGATTAAAGATACTTACATGTTTCTTATTCAGTATTGATAATGATGTGCCAAGCTCTGCTTCAAGTACAATAATACCGCTAGGTTTTGGAAAACAATTTTGTATATCTGATTTTGATACATACAATAACTGTTCAATTTCAGGATCATCTACCATGTTTGTGATACTTTGAGAGATCCAATTTATCCGCCTGCAATAAAAAAATGTTTATTATTTCATTATTTGTTTAAGTTTCCATGACTAAAAAGGCTAATATAATGAGGAGATGTAAAGAAAAGATAATTTTTCATGTTTTGAAAAGAATTATTAGTAATAGGTCATGAAAACATTATCATACAGTAGAATTGTGCTTATCACTGCAAATAGTCACATCCAGTAAAATAGTGCTATTCTTTAGTTATTGAAATACTCTATGTTCTTAATCATGTAATAAAATTCAAAGCGCTGAAATATTGAGTGTCACAACTTAATACTTACTTATCTAATAGCCTTTCCTCCTCTTCCATGGCACCAATTTGTCTCATTAAGCCCGTCACTCGTGCACTGATATCAAATTCCTCTGCCTCATCGCCTGCACCTCTAGACCAATAAAGTTATACAATATGTTTTTATTTGTTATATGATAAAACACTAATTTCATAAAAGAAGGGTCTTTAGTGAACAACATAACAAAAGAGATGGATGTCAATAAAATATTGTCATTAGATGTTTGTAACATATGAAGAGGGAACACAGTATCGAACTTGATTCGCTGGATTCTGTGGTATGCTACAGAGCCCTAGAGAAATAAAGGACAAATGTTTCAACAGGAAAAACAATAAAATTGACTTACTTCCATTGTATTCGATTCTTGCTCTTTTTCTCTATCAGCCCAACGCCCTCAAGAACATTAGTTATATCATATATTCGACGCTTTTGTCGAACCGCTAATAAGTCCGTAGCCTAAAAAATGTGCGTAAAAAGTCAGTAAGGTAAGAAACGAATTCAAAAAACCCACTCTTTCGAGCTTAGATTCAATGTCAATAAACTACTCACGACTTTCAAATCCAATACACCATCTTTAGCTTTTTGAAGAAGGGAAACAAATCTTGTTGTTAATAATCCTAGTGATTTTTCGTATCGTTTGTAAATTCCTGACTTTTCAAGCACACCAGGAATTTCTGCCATTATTTTTAATTATTTCTTAATTTTACTGTAATTTAGCGCACTTGTTTGCTTGGCGGCGGCGCCAGATTGTTATGTTGGTCAAATTGCTTGGTTGATTGATTGAAGATGTAAAATCTTAAAAAAAACTATTGAACGTGTACAAAAAATACTTAATAAATATAAAACCGGTTATTTAACTGTTGAACGTCACTAGTGCCTGACAACCGATTCTGAAGTTGACAATTGTAAATTATTAATTGACAATTGACATTTGTGCAGTCGTCATACATCAATTGTTCGATGAGTTTGTCTCATAATTTTATAGCCGAATTTGTTATTTTATAAATGATTTGAACATCGCGATACTGTAATACAACTGTAGAGATAAAACTTTATCATAATGTCGATTTGTGGGGAATTCATTAAAAGTCAGTTTCCTCTGATAGACGAAGAACTGAAGAAGTATGTGGAGGGTGAGTTTCCTTCCAGTAACCTATTCCCTAGTTTATTGTAATGTTTTGAAAATTTCGAAAAGAACAGTTTGAGTAGAAAGTATTATATGTATATTTTTCGCTGCAGTTATTGGGTTGAAGGTGTAAAAGTTAACCTGAAGCTCAAATACAAGGCACCCTTGCCCACGTTGGTCGCCGACATTACGAATAGCTTACCTATTTCAAGTCATATTGGATAGTAATTCTGATTATTTTCCGCCATAACGATATTTGAATTTATTGTTTATTTCATTGTATTCTTGGTGCACAAAGCTTCTATTTTATTCATTAACATACATAAGTGCTTTCAGACATACTTGACAGCAGTGCTGGTGAGTTTGAAGACAAGGAAGAAGTGTTTGAAGCTGTAGGAGAAGTGTTGCAGGGAATTTCCAAGAAATCTGAAGAAGATATCAGGTAAACAATATATTTATTGAAGTTAATGAAGCTGATTAAAAATTATCAGGAAACTTTTGTGTTTTGTTACTTAATTCATATGTTTTATTATAGAAACATCTGTGAGAAACTATTACATATGCTGCAGCCAGACAAATCAAACAACACAAATGGCCCTCGTAAAGTATTGGACGCCCCCATTCATTTAGCATCAATGACAACTGTCAGTGAACCAGAAGATCTCAAAAGCATTTGGTTACAAACTAGAGATGAAACATTGGTAAGAAAATTCACAAATGTTCTCCTTTTTTGCCTAAGATTTAAAGTCTAATATGTAGGTAGGTGCTATTAACAATGGGTAGGCTTTTCATACAATTTATTTTCATTGGATACCAATCTATTTATGAGCTAACAAAATCAATACATTTCAACAAATTTTAGTACATATTGTATATAAATAACATATAATTGGTTATAACTCAGTTTTCTAAATACAGTACTAATGTTTTTTTTTAAATCTTTTACAGAAAGTAGATGCAAGAAAACTAGAAAAGGCAGAAGCAAAGCTTCAACAGAAACAGATGAAGCAGAAAGACTGCAAAGTACCCGTAGCCGCTCCGGTCCTACAAACGGCCACAGCTTCCCAGGTTACGTCTAAGAAGGACAGCAAGTTGGAAGCCAAGGGCACTAACAGGACACAGGATATTAGAATAGAAAACTTTGACATAGCATATGGAGATAGGTATTGTATTTGTTTTTTTTTTAAGTTATGTTTGTAACATAGTCACTTAGAAATGCCCTAGAAGAATAATAATTTTTATGTGACTTGACTGTTAAGGAATGGTATGGTTATTTTAAATTTCGACTTTTTTGTTCCTGTTTTTAGAAAGCATTATTTTAACTTTACCACAATGTTTGACTCATACCATACCTTTCTGGTTTGAAAGCCACTAAAAGATCATGGTGTAGTATATAGAAGTCGCTATAAATAGGTTTGAAGTAAAAAAGTTAAAAATTGTATCTATTATATGCTATGTAGAATAAAAAGATAAGGCAATTAAACAACATTCTTGCATCATCCTGGGAAGTAAATGAATATACTTAGGGAATAAACTCAATAACTTTACATTAAAATAAAACAATCAGTTACTAAGAAGTGCAATAAGGAAAATAATGATCTTGGCACATTGCAAGCAAGTTTAGTTTCCGGTCATTTAGACTAGGATTGTATTGAATTTTGTGGTGCTAATAAACACCCTGGTTTGCAACTTTTTTTAACAAGGATTTCTTTTACAACAATACCACAAAGTTAAATAAACTTTATGAATCTAATAAACTCTAGATTAAGAAATCTGCTCTGCTTGTGTCATATATCTTATATTGGGTGGTTTCTAAGTTTCTCTTTCAAGAACCATATCACTCAGACAATAAATTGAGAATACTGATTTAGTTATACTAGTTATATTTTTATGTTCTTTCGTTAATGTCAAATTGCTTCTCTTTACAATACAAATAACATGCTTATTCTCATTAAAGAGTATTGCTACAAGGCGCAGACTTACTACTCGCATTTGGTCGCCGCTACGGCTTAGTCGGTCGGAATGGTCTCGGAAAAACAACTCTCTTACGAATGATATCTATGAAACAGTTGAAAATACCGTCGCATATATCCATATTACATGTAGAACAAGAAGTAGTTGGTGATGAGACTATAGCACTGCAAAGTGTACTTGAATGTGATACTATAAGAGAAAACCTGCTGAAAAGAGAGAAGGAGATTACAGCTGCTATAAATAATGGGTAATTATTTTAAAAAGACTAAAATTGGGCTAACTAAAAAAAAAACTTTTACGTGAAAACAGTAAAGAAACGATTCAGCGGCTTACAAAAAGTCGAATTTGATCAAAATCTATTGCAACAATGGCAACTTTATACACTTCATAATTAGAATAATTGAATTATTTTTTCTTTAGTCCCATATGCTCATGCCTACGAGCTCATAGTTTCAAATATTATATCACACATTTCTCTCTAAAAATTACTCATCAACAAATCTTGCTTTCCATCGTTCCGTCTCCATATTCTAACCTTAATTAAATTCCAGATCAACGGACCCTACCCTATCCCCGGAACTAACCGAGGTCTACGGCCAGCTGGAGAACATTGAGGCGGACAAGGCCCCGGCTCGAGCTTCCATCATCCTCAGCGGGTTAGGGTTCAGTCCGGAGATGCAGGCACGAGCTACTAAGACATTCTCAGGAGGGTGGCGAATGAGACTGGCTTTGGCTAGAGCACTGTTTTCTAAGTAAGTTTATAAAGGGGTATTTTGTTTAGGTATGTAGTTGTTGTGAATAGGTATTTTTACGATATTCTCAATATTTCAAAATACTTACATTCGTTTAAATGTTTTTAAACCTCTTTAAATATTATAATATAATTAGTTTTTTGAATAAGAAATGTAATTTATAAGAAAATTTTAATACTGGATTACATAATATGTTTACGATGAAAGTGTTTCTATCATATCTATTCATATCCTATCAACTTTCCCACTGTCCAACACAAAACCTACACCTTATAAAAGCTTATACTCTCTTATTCACATATAATTTCATATTCATTACCTTCCAGACCGGACCTACTTCTTCTCGACGAGCCTACCAACATGTTGGATATAAAAGCTATAATTTGGCTTGAGAATTATCTACAGAATTGGCCGACCACGCTGCTAGTAGTATCCCACGACAGAAACTTCCTAGATACAGTACCAACGGATATATTGTATTTGCACACGCAGAGGATAGACTCTTACAGGTGATTATGACTGATAATTAAAAAAAAACGTTCAAAATGTATTAAAAATAAGTATTCACTGACGTGATGCAGGCTATAAAAAATACTTGATCAATACTTAAAATGCATGTTTAATAACGTATCTATATTTATGCCATTGAAGTTTACAGCTAAAATATTGATAGCGAATGTTTATTTTATGTTATTAGTATTGCTTTTTATATTTGTATTCAATTATCAACGTGTATTTGTTGATATCCCATAACTTCTGGGCATTAATAAGCCCATTACATGCCATCAAATCACTTATGCAATATTCTTGAAATATGAAAAAAAAACATTTCTCTTACAAAATAATTAAATAAAATGATGACCACCATGCAACACACATTAATTTGAATTAGGATTCTAATTTGAATGAAAGTCGTAAAACTTCTTCTATTTGACATAATTATGGCGCCGTCAAAATAGTTTCGTTTAAACCCGAGCGGTAGGGGGCTACCGCTGTCAAAAACGTCAAACTTTCCCTCAAACCCCGAGCGGTAGCCCCCTTCCGCGGTCTAATGCGTTCATTGTGAGCCTTATTTTACAACAATTGAGTCTTTTTTTCTATAAAGAAGTTATGAGTTACGTTCTTAGATAGACGTTTTACTCTGTGGACGAATAATAAAAAAAAAAAGCGCATGTTTAGTCCTTTTTTTAGAGGTTGAATTTCATGTTTTTTTGTGCGTGTCAAAGTTAATTGAGGGTACTTTTTTTATGTTTTTCCGGATTCAGAGAAAGTAATTGGTGTTTTTTATAAAAATACTATTGATTCTGATCATTCTAAGAATATTGTTACTCGATTGTGAAAAATACACGGTAATAATTTCAAGATAAGGCCCGAAATAGTTCCACTTCAATAGTTACCGTTGACAGATTTCAAAGTGTTTTATTACTATATTAGTTCCTGAAAATAGTGCTACTCTAATAAAAATCAGTTATAGCTCATTTACACAACCATTTATCAACGCGTAATTGTTAGTTTAGATAAACAAAAAGGTGATTCATTAGGTACAACCCACGCAAAATGGCGGAAGTCAATCAGTGTTAGGTGATTTTGATCTCTATTTGTATGGCGCTAAGGTCCTAGTTCCCCTGTGGATGACGTAAACTATTGTTTTTATAGTCCTGGGGTCGGGTTTCAAGTGGGGTCTGTTGTAAAAACATCGAAGTTCTTTTGTATATGTTTTGTTGATAAGAAGTCAGCATAGGCCCTTGTTATAAAGATTTTATTAGATTATATTGTTTATTTCACGTAATTCAACTTGCAACATAGTCTTCAAAGTAAACATTTGTGAAACAAATTTCGTATTTTACTAAACACTACATTTTTATGCCTCACAGATAGGAAATATAACAATAAGTGCATTGTTTTTTACAGAATGATAAAACATGCTTAGGTTGCAGAGATATAAGTTATTTACAACAATGTAGTAATTACGCCGCCATTATCGCCGCGGGGGGGTTGCTGAGGTCAGCATGTTGATAATTAATTTCGTGAGGGAAAAGGTTATGTCGATATCGATAAATGTCTTTTTTCGTAATATCTTCTCGGTTTTTTTTAACTTTTTCCCTCTTTATTTTATTAGATAGGAAGTTGTAGTGATATGTGGATAGCTCATAAAGACAGTTTAAGTATCAAAAAATTGATACACATAATTAAAGATAACTCTTTACTACATGCTGTAAGGTTTGGAAATATACCAACCTGGATTTATTAAGTATTCATAAAAAACAAACTTAATAAGATATATGTAAAATGATTTATTTACTTACCTACCTATACGTTGGGAGGGTTTATTGTTAACGGCACAGCTTGGTAATAAATTCAGTTTGTGAATCCAAATAATTCATTATCTAAACTTACTTTTCTTCATACCATTGGTTTGTTTTATTGGCGTTCCCGCTCTTTTTCATCGACATAACGATTTCATAGATTAATTGTCCCCTCCCTAATTCATTCATTCTAAACTAGTAGATTACTACGTACGTACCTACACGTTAACAAAGTAAGGAATTGTTGCATTGGTGAAAATTATGGGATTTGTTTAACTTAAATTTATGATACCTCCGAAACATTGCATTTTGGACCTATATTGTAGGGTTTTTTTAACCCTAGAAGCCCAATCATATTTTATTGGCTATATAACCCAAACATACGTAAAAATGACGTGCAATTGTTAAACCGTAATTTTTTTTATTCAGAATTTATGTTAGTTTCTGTTATATTTACTTGAAACATAGTCTAATGACATAAAAATAGCAATTCGAGCAATAAATATTATTTTTACGATATTTATTTTTGCCATATTTGGAAAAATTATGAAATTAGATCAAAAATGACATCATGTTAGATTATTCAATATTTTTTTATTAAAATCTATTTTTCTAAATTGTTTCTAAAACTTGAATAAATAAATATTGATTTATAATAGCATAGTTTGTCTGAAAAATAAACGTATTAGTGACAGATGTGAATTTTGTGCTCGCCGCATACCTCCTTTTTTGCTTGTTCTTGGTCATCTTCGTCGTTTTTTTTATTTAAGCACACCACAAGACGTCCTTAGTGGTATTTGCAGAAATAATAGTTTTCAATATATTTTTTAAAATTCCATTTATACCCCTTTTCAAAGTAGGTTCCATCTGCCGATTTTGAATCTCCGGTTTAGAAATTCTGGGCAAGTTGTTTAAACATTTTTGGGGTTTCATTTGTTTTTTTTCCTTAAATCGGCTTCCCGTGATTGTAAAAAATATAGAATTTGTCAAATTAACGAAGAACCCTTTCTTGGGTCACCTTTTAGTCTTCCATATTAGTCGGAAGACAAAAGCGATTCAGGGATCTCAGGGTCCCCTGGACTGTTTTCCGAAAGTTTATTTTTTACGTCATTCACCACCATATCTTCAACGCTCCTCTTGACGTCCTACCGACCAACACAATGCTCATCTTCTGCATCAATGAGAATGACCATATCTATTTATTTGAATTGGCGCTTTTTTATCTAACAATCTAAACTTTAGAAGTTTTGCCATTGTATGAACACTAGTTAAAAACATAAAACCATTCGAAAAACTTAAAACGATAAAATAATAATCTTTTTATGGCAAAATGGTGTAACTTGCCGTAGCGAAGTTGACGTCTCCAGACAGCTACAGAGTTGTTTACGCGTACTTCACGCGACAATCTGAATTTTGGGTTAAAATCTTGTAAACTTAGGAATATTGTAAGGTAAAAATTGGAAATCGGTCGCCTTAATAAGCGATTTCAAAATTTTTACCAAGAATTTTTGGGAATTGTTTAATGTTGTTATTAGGAACTTGGTGGGATGTTTGCGTCATAAAATTATAGTAGTGTAGCAACGAATTTTTACGAAGTTTAAACGGCTTTCAAATAAGAACAATAATCATCAAAATCGATTTATCCAACATAGTTTTAATCCTCCTTTTTGAAGTTTGATCCTCCATTTAAAAACAACACCTAATATTGATATCCCATTACTTTAAGGTTATATTCGGGTTGGATTTTGAAATCGGTCGCCCAAATTTGAGGGAATTGGTGGTGTAGGGGGCTTAAGGGAGTCAGTCTTAATCCCCTAGAAGTAATTTTGGCTGCCGGAGTTGCGTCTAAATATTTTTAACTATCTTCTTCTCCACCAGAGGTAACTACGAGCAATTCCACAAGACCAAAACGGAAAAGCAGCGCAACCAGCAGCGCGAGTGGGACGCGCAACAAGCGCAGCGCGCGCACACGCAGGAGTTCATCGACCGCTTCCGATACAACGCGAACAGAGCCTCGTCCGTGCAGAGCAAGATCAAGATGCTGGAGAAACTGTGAGTGTTATAGTATAGTTACTGTGAGTGAACTGCACAACACCAACACAGAGAAACTCCGCAACCAGCACACGCAGGAGTTCATCGACCGCTTCCGATACAACGCGAACAGAGCCTCGTCCGTGCAGAGCAAGATCAAGATGCTGGAGAAACTGTGAGTGTTATAGTATAGTTACTGTGAGTGAACTGCACAACACCAACACAGAGAAACTCCGCAACCAGCACACGCAGGAGTTCATCGACCGCTTCCGATACAACGCGAACAGAGCCTCGTCCGTGCAGAGCAAGATCAAGATGCTGGAGAAACTGTGAGTGTTATAGTATAGTTACTGTGAGTGAACTGCACAACACCAACACAGAGAAACTCCGCAACCAGCACACGCAGGAGTTCATCGACCGCTTCCGATACAACGCGAACAGAGCCTCGTCCGTGCAGAGCAAGATCAAGATGCTGGAGAAACTGTGAGTGTTATAGTATAGTTACTGTGAGTGAACTGCACAACACCAACACAGAGAAACTCCGCAACCAGCACACGCAGGAGTTCATCGACCGCTTCCGATACAACGCGAACAGAGCCTCGTCCGTGCAGAGCAAGATCAAGATGCTGGAGAAACTGTGAGTGTTATAGTATAGTTACTGTGAGTGAACTGCACAACACCAACACAGAGAAACTCCGCAACCAGCACACGCAGGAGTTCATCGACCGCTTCCGATACAACGCGAACAGAGCCTCGTCCGTGCAGAGCAAGATCAAGATGCTGGAGAAACTGTGAGTGTTATAGTATAGTTACTGTGAGTGAACTGCACAACACCAACACAGAGAAACTCCGCAACCAGCACACGCAGGAGTTCATCGACCGCTTCCGATACAACGCGAACAGAGCCTCGTCCGTGCAGAGCAAGATCAAGATGCTGGAGAAACTGTGAGTGTTATAGTATAGTTACTGTGAGTGAACTGCACAACACCAACACAGAGAAACTCCGCAACCAGCACACGCAGGAGTTCATCGACCGCTTCCGATACAACGCGAACAGAGCCTCGTCCGTGCAGAGCAAGATCAAGATGCTGGAGAAACTGTGAGTGTTATAGTATAGTTACTGTGAGTGAACTGCACAACACCAACACAGAGAAACTCCGCAACCAGCACACGCAGGAGTTCATCGACCGCTTCCGATACAACGCGAACAGAGCCTCGTCCGTGCAGAGCAAGATCAAGATGCTGGAGAAACTGTGAGTGTTATAGTATAGTTACTGTGAGTGAACTGCACAACACCAACACAGAGAAACTCCGCAACCAGCACACGCAGGAGTTCATCGACCGCTTCCGATACAACGCGAACAGAGCCTCGTCCGTGCAGAGCAAGATCAAGATGCTGGAGAAACTGTGAGTGTTATAGTATAGTTACTGTGAGTGAACTGCACAACACCAACACAGAGAAACTCCGCAACCAGCACACGCAGGAGTTCATCGACCGCTTCCGATACAACGCGAACAGAGCCTCGTCCGTGCAGAGCAAGATCAAGATGCTGGAGAAACTGTGAGTGTTATAGTATAGTTACTGTGAGTGAACTGCACAACACCAACACAGAGAAACTCCGCAACCAGCACACGCAGGAGTTCATCGACCGCTTCCGATACAACGCGAACAGAGCCTCGTCCGTGCAGAGCAAGATCAAGATGCTGGAGAAACTGTGAGTGTTATAGTATAGTTACTGTGAGTGAACTGCACAACACCAACACAGAGAAACTCCGCAACCAGCACACGCAGGAGTTCATCGACCGCTTCCGATACAACGCGAACAGAGCCTCGTCCGTGCAGAGCAAGATCAAGATGCTGGAGAAACTGTGAGTGTTATAGTATAGTTACTGTGAGTGAACTGCACAACACCAACACAGAGAAACTCCGCAACCAGCACACGCAGGAGTTCATCGACCGCTTCCGATACAACGCGAACAGAGCCTCGTCCGTGCAGAGCAAGATCAAGATGCTGGAGAAACTGTGAGTGTTATAGTATAGTTACTGTGAGTGAACTGCACAACACCAACACAGAGAAACTCCGCAACCAGCACACGCAGGAGTTCATCGACCGCTTCCGATACAACGCGAACAGAGCCTCGTCCGTGCAGAGCAAGATCAAGATGCTGGAGAAACTGTGAGTGTTATAGTATAGTTACTGTGAGTGAACTGCACAACACCAACACAGAGAAACTCCGCAACCAGCACACGCAGGAGTTCATCGACCGCTTCCGATACAACGCGAACAGAGCCTCGTCCGTGCAGAGCAAGATCAAGATGCTGGAGAAACTGTGAGTGTTATAGTATAGTTACTGTGAGTGAACTGCACAACACCAACACAGAGAAACTCCGCAACCAGCACACGCAGGAGTTCATCGACCGCTTCCGATACAACGCGAACAGAGCCTCGTCCGTGCAGAGCAAGATCAAGATGCTGGAGAAACTGTGAGTGTTATAGTATAGTTACTGTGAGTGAACTGCACAACACCAACACAGAGAAACTCCGCAACCAGCACACGCAGGAGTTCATCGACCGCTTCCGATACAACGCGAACAGAGCCTCGTCCGTGCAGAGCAAGATCAAGATGCTGGAGAAACTGTGAGTGTTATAGTATAGTTACTGTGAGTGAACTGCACAACACCAACACAGAGAAACTCCGCAACCAGCACACGCAGGAGTTCATCGACCGCTTCCGATACAACGCGAACAGAGCCTCGTCCGTGCAGAGCAAGATCAAGATGCTGGAGAAACTGTGAGTGTTATAGTATAGTTACTGTGAGTGAACTGCACAACACCAACACAGAGAAACTCCGCAACCAGCACACGCAGGAGTTCATCGACCGCTTCCGATACAACGCGAACAGAGCCTCGTCCGTGCAGAGCAAGATCAAGATGCTGGAGAAACTGTGAGTGTTATAGTATAGTTACTGTGAGTGAACTGCACAACACCAACACAGAGAAACTCCGCAACCAGCACACGCAGGAGTTCATCGACCGCTTCCGATACAACGCGAACAGAGCCTCGTCCGTGCAGAGCAAGATCAAGATGCTGGAGAAACTGTGAGTGTTATAGTATAGTTACTGTGAGTGAACTGCACAACACCAACACAGAGAAACTCCGCAACCAGCACACGCAGGAGTTCATCGACCGCTTCCGATACAACGCGAACAGAGCTTCGTCCGTGCAGAGCAAGATCAAGATGCTGGAGAAACTGTGAGTGTTATAGTATAGTTACTGTGAGTGAACTGCACAACACCAACACAGAGAAACTCCGCAACCAGCACACGCAGGAGTTCATCGACCGCTTCCGATACAACGCGAACAGAGCCTCGTCCGTGCAGAGCAAGATCAAGATGCTGGAGAAACTGTGAGTGTTATAGTATTGTTACTGTGAGTGAACTGCACAACACCAACACAGAGAAACTCCGCAACCAGCACACGCAGGAGTTCATCGATCGCTTCCGATACAACGCGAACAGAGCCTCGTCCGTGCAGAGCAAGATCAAGATGCTGGAGAAACTGTGAGTGTTATAGTATAGTTACTGTGAGTGAACTGCACAACACCAACACAGAGAAACTCCGCAACCAGCACACGCAGGAGTTCATCGACCGCTTCCGATACAACGCGAACAGAGCCTCGTCCGTGCAGAGCAAGATCAAGATGCTGGAGAAACTGTGAGTGTTATAGTATAGTTACTGTGAGTGAACTGCACAACACCAACACAGAGAAACTCCGCAACCAGCACACGCAGGAGTTCATCGACCGCTTCCGATACAACGCGAACAGAGCCTCGTCCGTGCAGAGCAAGATCAAGATGCTGGAGAAACTGTGAGTGTTATAGTATAGTTACTGTGAGTGAACTGCACAACACCAACACAGAGAAACTCCGCAACCAGCACACGCAGGAGTTCATCGACCGCTTCCGATACAACGCGAACAGAGCCTCGTCCGTGCAGAGCAAGATCAAGATGCTGGAGAAACTGTGAGTGTTATAGTATAGTTACTGTGAGTGAACTGCACAACACCAACACAGAGAAACTCCGCAACCAGCACACGCAGGAGTTCATCGACCGCTTCCGATACAACGCGAACAGAGCCTCGTCCGTGCAGAGCAAGATCAAGATGCTGGAGAAACTGTGAGTGTTATAGTATAGTTACTGTGAGTGAACTGCACAACACCAACACAGAGAAACTCCGCAACCAGCACACGCAGGAGTTCATCGACCGCTTCCGATACAACGCGAACAGAGCCTCGTCCGTGCAGAGCAAGATCAAGATGCTGGAGAAACTGTGAGTGTTATAGTATAGTTACTGTGAGTGAACTGCACAACACCAACACAGAGAAACTCCGCAACCAGCACACGCAGGAGTTCATCGACCGCTTCCGATACAACGCGAACAGAGCCTCGTCCGTGCAGAGCAAGATCAAGATGCTGGAGAAACTGTGAGTGTTATAGTATAGTTACTGTGAGTGAACTGCACAACACCAACACAGAGAAACTCCGCAACCAGCACACGCAGGAGTTCATCGACCGCTTCCGATACAACGCGAACAGAGCCTCGTCCGTGCAGAGCAAGATCAAGATGCTGGAGAAACTGTGAGTGTTATAGTATAGTTACTGTGAGTGAACTGCACAACACCAACACAGAGAAACTCCGCAACCAGCACACGCAGGAGTTCATCGACCGCTTCCGATACAACGCGAACAGAGCCTCGTCCGTGCAGAGCAAGATCAAGATGCTGGAGAAACTGTGAGTGTTATAGTATAGTTACTGTGAGTGAACTGCACAACACCAACACAGAGAAACTCCGCAACCAGCACACGCAGGAGTTCATCGACCGCTTCCGATACAACGCGAACAGAGCCTCGTCCGTGCAGAGCAAGATCAAGATGCTGGAGAAACTGTGAGTGTTATAGTATAGTTACTGTGAGTGAACTGCACAACACCAACACAGAGAAACTCCGCAACCAGCACACGCAGGAGTTCATCGACCGCTTCCGATACAACGCGAACAGAGCCTCGTCCGTGCAGAGCAAGATCAAGATGCTGGAGAAACTGTGAGTGTTATAGTATAGTTACTGTGAGTGAACTGCACAACACCAACACAGAGAAACTCCGCAACCAGCACACGCAGGAGTTCATCGACCGCTTCCGATACAACGCGAACAGAGCCTCGTCCGTGCAGAGCAAGATCAAGATGCTGGAGAAACTGTGAGTGTTATAGTATAGTTACTGTGAGTGAACTGCACAACACCAACACAGAGAAACTCCGCAACCAGCACACGCAGGAGTTCATCGACCGCTTCCGATACAACGCGAACAGAGCCTCGTCCGTGCAGAGCAAGATCAAGATGCTGGAGAAACTGTGAGTGTTATAGTATAGTTACTGTGAGTGAACTGCACAACACCAACACAGAGAAACTCCGCAACCAGCACACGCAGGAGTTCATCGACCGCTTCCGATACAACGCGAACAGAGCCTCGTCCGTGCAGAGCAAGATCAAGATGCTGGAGAAACTGTGAGTGTTATAGTATAGTTACTGTGAGTGAACTGCACAACACCAACACAGAGAAACTCCGCAACCAGCACACGCAGGAGTTCATCGACCGCTTCCGATACAACGCGAACAGAGCCTCGTCCGTGCAGAGCAAGATCAAGATGCTGGAGAAACTGTGAGTGTTATAGTATAGTTACTGTGAGTGAACTGCACAACACCAACACAGAGAAACTCCGCAACCAGCACACGCAGGAGTTCATCGACCGCTTCCGATACAACGCGAACAGAGCCTCGTCCGTGCAGAGCAAGATCAAGATGCTGGAGAAACTGTGAGTGTTATAGTATAGTTACTGTGAGTGAACTGCACAACACCAACACAGAGAAACTCCGCAACCAGCACACGCAGGAGTTCATCGACCGCTTCCGATACAACGCGAACAGAGCCTCGTCCGTGCAGAGCAAGATCAAGATGCTGGAGAAACTGTGAGTGTTATAGTATAGTTACTGTGAGTGAACTGCACAACACCAACACAGAGAAACTCCGCAACCAGCACACGCAGGAGTTCATCGACCGCTTCCGATACAACGCGAACAGAGCCTCGTCCGTGCAGAGCAAGATCAAGATGCTGGAGAAACTGTGAGTGTTATAGTATAGTTACTGTGAGTGAACTGCACAACACCAACACAGAGAAACTCCGCAACCAGCACACGCAGGAGTTCATCGACCGCTTCCGATACAACGCGAACAGAGCCTCGTCCGTGCAGAGCAAGATCAAGATGCTGGAGAAACTGTGAGTGTTATAGTATAGTTACTGTGAGTGAACTGCACAACACCAACACAGAGAAACTCCGCAACCAGCACACGCAGGAGTTCATCGACCGCTTCCGATACAACGCGAACAGAGCCTCGTCCGTGCAGAGCAAGATCAAGATGCTGGAGAAACTGTGAGTGTTATAGTATAGTTACTGTGAGTGAACTGCACAACACCAACACAGAGAAACTCCGCAACCAGCACACGCAGGAGTTCATCGACCACTTCCGATACAACGCGAACAGAGCCTCGTCCGTGCAGAGCAAGATCAAGATGCTGGAGAAACTGTGAGTGTTATAGTATAGTTACTGTGAGTGAACTGCACAACACCAACACAGAGAAACTCCGCAACCAGCACACGCAGGAGTTCATCGACCGCTTCCGATACAACGCGAACAGAGCCTCGTCCGTGCAGAGCAAGATCAAGATGCTGGAGAAACTGTGAGTGTTATAGTATAGTTACTGTGAGTGAACTGCACAACACCAACACAGAGAAACTCCGCAACCAGCACACGCAGGAGTTCATCGACCGCTTCCGATACAACGCGAACAGAGCCTCGTCCGTGCAGAGCAAGATCAAGATGCTGGAGAAACTGTGAGTGTTATAGTATAGTTACTGTGAGTGAACTGCACAACACCAACACAGAGAAACTCCGCAACCAGCACACGCAGGAGTTCATCGACCGCTTCCGATACAACGCGAACAGAGCCTCGTCCGTGCAGAGCAAGATCAAGATGCTGGAGAAACTGTGAGTGTTATAGTATAGTTACTGTGAGTGAACTGCACAACACCAACACAGAGAAACTCCGCAACCAGCACACGCAGGAGTTCATCGACCGCTTCCGATACAACGCGAACAGAGCCTCGTCCGTGCAGAGCAAGATCAAGATGCTGGAGAAACTGTGAGTGTTATAGTATAGTTACTGTGAGTGAACTGCACAACACCAACACAGAGAAACTCCGCAACCAGCACACGCAGGAGTTCATCGACCGCTTCCGATACAACGCGAACAGAGCCTCGTCCGTGCAGAGCAAGATCAAGATGCTGGAGAAACTGTGAGTGTTATAGTATAGTTACTGTGAGTGAACTGCACAACACCAACACAGAGAAACTTTATAGCCCCTAAATGGTGTGTAGATCTGAAGATTTATTATTATTTATTATTGTAACGTCTTGCCGATTGTTCTCGCATCAGTACTTGAATAATTTCCTCAATTTATCTACTTGGGAAACAATTAAAACAACATCTAACTAACGGTACTCATCACTGTAGACACCTGCACACAAAAATTCTAATTCTACACAACTCTATCATTAGGCTTTGCTACTCATCTATAGATATTTAAGTTATAAAGTGGTAAAATTTCTGACGAGTTTTTTAGAGATTATCTAGTCTCCAGAATACAGAACCAATTTAAAAAAATCCTTCACCAGTATAAAGCCACGTTATCCGCGAGTGACACATAGACGTTACTTTTATTTCTACACAAGTAAAAAATAAAGCAAGTTGTTCCTAATCCTATTTCAGTCCTGAACTGAAGGCAATAGAGAAAGAAATCGATGTGACCCTCCGGTTTCCTGAGACGGAGCCCCTCTCGCCGCCCATACTGCAGCTAAACGAAGTTGGATTCTACTACACTAAGGATAGGGTCATATTCAATAATGTCAATCTGGGAGCTACTCTAGAATCTAGGATATGTATTGTAAGTATACTTCTAAGCACTTGGCTTTGTGTACTTGTTATTGTTCATGATTCTACAAATTATAGATTACAAAGCAGGATGTTTTCACTACCTCACTTATGTCTATTAACAAGTTGATAAAAAATAGGCCCCTTTTTTGCGGCGGTTTATTTAGCACAATTATTAATAGAAAACTGTTTCTGGTCCTGACAGCTTTGTCTATAACATCATCATTATATATTCGTAAAGTCCATCTCTTTCATTCTATATTAACTCACATTCTTCCCCATTATGTCCTCTGAAACAACTTTAAAATGCATGTATAAAAATAGTATATTTCAATACAAGTGTGGAAAGGCTGTCATTACGAGTTCCGAAAAATGGTTGACAGGCGGGACGAGTTGCAATGACGGTTCCGCACGTGTACTGAACGACTATTTTTAATACAGTTGCGAAAAAATAAAGCAATTTAAAGAAATATAAAATTAGGCTCGTAAATGTCGAAATAACTCATGTTGTGCAATACACAACTAAACTTGCAAAGAAAATTTCTGGAAAATGGCGCTTTTTTTTTCTTCACCCATTTGGTAGGCAAAGGTTACTATGCCCATACAGCCCAGTCTTCAGTAGAATGGAGAATGTTAACACATTTTGATTATTATCTCTTCGTATTCTCTGTCAAAAATAAAAAATACTGGTGAAAGAATTATTTCGATGCGTCAATTAGTTTCCGATTTATAAGTAAAATAAGTTGCTACCGCACGACGCGGGCTGCCGGTGGCGGTGTGACGTCACACCACAACTGGCTCGGTCTGGCTCACTCAGTACGCTCGCGGTCGCGCGCACTTGTCGTCTAAATTAAACCTTAATACTTTTAAAAATGTCTAATCCAACTACTAGGAAATCATGTGTTGTGCCTAAATGTAAAAATACTATCAATTCGCCGGAAAAGTTGTTTTTTACAGTTTCAAAGGATACATACATACATCACCAAATCTTTTAACTTGAACATAACCAACACCATTAAACAATTTGTTAGTAAAAATACAAATAAATAAAAGAGGTTTAGTTCATATCATCTACATTTGCAATAAAAAATAAATTAAATTACTTAAATAAAATAGTAAAGGAAAAGTGCATCTGTAACGTCCAACTACCTACATCTAGATCGTATAGGTATCCTACTTCCTAGTAATATAATAAACGCCGAAGATTGTGTTTGTGTTTGTTATCTTTCACACAAAAAGTACTGAACGGATCTGGACGAAGACTGAAATAATCCATAGGCTTCTTTTAATCCTGGGAAAATGTACAGTTCCCGAGGGAAACGCGGGCGAAGCTGCTAACTAAAGCTAGTTAGTACTAAATCAATGCATGTATTTATTTAAATTTACTTAGAAGAGCGGTATCTTTGTATACATACTAGTGGCCGCCCGCGACTCCGTTCGCGTAGAAGTCGGTTTCCGTGGGAATGAGAAGTTTTCTCGCGGTAAAAAGTACCCTATGTGTCATTCTGATGTGTAACCTACTGCAAAGTTTCATCCAAATCCGTCCAGCCCCCCAAGTCAAGTGGCAAGTGATATTTGCGATAGCAAGTGAATAGAATAAATTTTTGACAAGCTTGCAATTTGACAGTTTCATACATATTTTTTCTATTCACTCGCTATCGCAAATATCACTTGCCACTTGACTTGGGGGCAGTAGTTTTACGTGTAAGAGTAACAAACATTCATACATCTATACTCACACACTTTCACATTTATAATATTAGAAGGACGTACCTACCTATAGCTACAAAACTATGATAAATGGTTTGTTGTCTTTAACGTAAAAAAAATAATGATAGGTAGGTAGGTACATACTTCTACTATTGGACTTGCATTCTTCCATTAGTATTTTTATTATATTGGTTATATTGTTTTGATAAAACAGTTTAGAACATATCAAACATTTCGGCGGCAACAAAATCACTATTTTTTGGTAAATAATGCGCAGCCATTAATTCATCTATTTTAGATAGATTACACGATTACCTTTTTTCGAAACCTATACCCAATTTATTAATAGAATAATATTTACCATTAACGTATAATAACAAATAATATTTATATTTACTAATACGCGACCGAAAACACAAAAAAAATATACATTAAATGTTAAATAAATAAAAAAATAAAATAAAATACTGTGCCAGCTATATGCGCCACCGCTGGCGCGTTGTGGTAAGACGTCACAAGCGGTCACGTGACTGTTAGCGGGACTGGATATTTTTCGAAACTTTGAATGCCTATAAAATCAAAACTACTGGGTATATTTGATTACAACAAAAACTAGTGTATTTGAATGCATACAGGCTTTACTGAGACAATTTTTCAAGCGATTTGGCATACCCAGTAACATTCTCCATTTTTTCATTTATATAAAATTAAAATTAAATTTAATGAGACAAAATGAAATGAAACCAACTACACTAATTCAATCAAATCATTAAATCTGATATCGAAACAAACAAGTAGCTGTTTTTAGTAAAAACTTCATGGTTGGTTAATTTTTCTTTTTAATAGACATTATTTTGACAGTTGGGAAAGAGAACGCACGAGTGCGGGAAAGGTAAAAAAAAAGCACCACTGTGTAATAGCCCACATCCCGAACTCTATACGTTCCTGCAATACGCAACTTTTTGAGCAACTGTATTAAAAAAACATTCCAAAACATGAACCGTTCATTTCTGTTATAAGATCTAAATTAAATTAACTTCCAGGTGGGTGACAACGGTGCGGGTAAAACCACACTACTAAAGATAATAATGGGTATATTATCACCGAGCTCTGGCATAAGGAATGTTCACCGTGGACTCAAGTTTGGATATTTCTCACAGCACCACGTAGATCAACTCGAGATGAATGTCAACTCGGTTGAGCTGTTGCAGAAGAGCTATCCGGGTAGGTAATTTTATTTATTTAGAAAAAACAGAGACAAATAAAATATCAGAAAGAGATTTTATGGATTTGAGTAAAAAATTGATTATAGTCATATTTTTCGTTTTCCTCCTACTCATAAATGTCAATCATATGTGACAGACAAAATATAGTTTAACTAAAGAGTTTTTCCATGTACCAATATGCTTTTGCTTTATCTGCCAAATTTCATAAACAAACTCCTCTGACTAGTATAGAAAAACGTCAAACTCATTCGGTTTTTTTTTACAGCTAACCATAATTAAAGTTCCCATGTAGTTTAACATATGTTAGGTCGCATAGATACCTAAGTTTTTTGTAGAAGATCAATAGAGGCAAGTTTGCGATTAGCGTATTTCGCTACAATTTACCAAATAACCATATTAAACTCCATCTCCAGGTAAAACAATAGAAGAGTACAGAAGACAACTGGGCAGTTTTGGTGTCAGCGGTGACTTAGCTCTACAAACTATAGGCAGCTTGTCCGGGGGACAGAAATCAAGAGTGGCGTTTGCAGTCATGTGTATGGGGAACCCTAACTTCTTAGTACTGGATGAACCTACCAATCACTTGGATATAGAAACTATTGAGGCGTTAGGAAAGGCGATTAATAAATATACGGTAAGCTTATATTTTAAGATTGAGGTGTCCTTTTTAATAGATTTTTAATGGAAGGGTTGTTACCAAGATTAATTATGGGCTTTGAATTTGTAAATTAAAAATTTTGCATGAATTTGAGCTGATTTTTTCTGGAGTTCTAAATATATTTCATATTAAAATCGTACTCAACTCAACTTAACGAAAGTACTTCAAAAATATATATTTTAGCCATTTCTATATTAATTTACAAAAGAAGAAGTAAATATATAAAACTACCTTTTTGAATGGATCCTAAATAATTTTAAGAATTGCTTACTTTAAATGCTATTGGTTTTATATTGTTTGTGAGCAATAAAGAATTCATCTATAATCAACTGGAACTAACAAAAAAAATCTCGATTACTTACTATATCTAGTATTCATAAATACTAACATAATTATTCTTATTTTCTTTTAGGGAGGTGTAATTCTAGTTTCCCACGACGAACGCCTAATCCGAATGGTGTGCAAAGAACTTTGGATCTGCGGCGACGGATCTGTCACTAGTATAGAAGGCGGCTTCGATGAATACAGAAAAATAGTAGAAAGAGAATTGGAAGCCCAAAACAAGTAGCCTAATTGTGTATCTAACGCTTATATTTAATATGTTACAGTGTAAAAAGAATACTTAAATTATATTATTATTGTAATATATTACGGAGTTTTATTTGAGTTGTTTGCACTAGAGTAGTAGTAGTACTGTAGTATAAGTTTAGTGTGACGCAAGTTAATAAGTTTACTATACCCAATTTAGCGACCTGTCTCAGTTTACCTAGATGGATTATTGGGACAAATTCAAAAGTGCCGGCCAATTTTTTTTTCTCTTTTTTGGAATATTGACCTTATCATTTATTACTATGGCACCAAAACTGTGGGACCGAAACGTTTGTTGTTATATGACTTTGAAGTTCTGATATTGCCATACATTTTACCTTTTTTTTTTTTTTGGTTACGCGGGGAAATGCTTTAGGCACCATACCCTTCACCGGGGGAGTGAAGGGCGTGTGTGGGACTCCCGGCGCCCTGAAAAGGGCGCTGCTCCTGGGCGACTGGCTTGCCGACCAGGGGTATACCCACTAAAGCCACCGCGGTGTTCACACTACGCCACCCATAAAGGCGACTCACGGGTACGCCTGCGCAATCCTCCATGAGCCGCGGGTGTATCCGCCTGAGCGGAACCTCCAGGGGGGTAGGGCGGCAAAAGTCGCCACCCTACACTCCGTGGTTCACGTGGTCAACCCGAACACTAGGAAGACCTCTACCGTCGTGACCCCATGCAGTCAGGTGGAGGAGCCCCCGCTTCCACCACCCAAAGGGTCACCGCTTAGACGGCAGCCATTGTGGCTGCGTAAGCCCGTCGTCGCCGCCCAAGCCTCCTCCGGCGAATCGGATCCGAGAGGGGGTCGTTCTCCCGCATCCGTTCCGCGGCCTCCTTTTGGGTCATCACCGACTCGCAAAAGGCCACCATTTCCTCCCACGATCTCTCGTCACCGACCATGGCCTTAACCACGGCCGGCAAGGAGAGATCCCTTCCAACAACGGCGACAAGAGCCGCCCGCTCCGTTGCCCACGCCAAGCACGCCCCCAGCGTGTGATCGGCAGTATCCTCACTGCAGCCACAGTGATGGCACACCGCCAAAGGCTCTCTACGGGCCGTGTGGCACAGATACCTGCCAAAGCTTCCATGCCCCGACAGGATCTGCACCAGCCTGTAAGTGAGCGAGCCATGCCGCCTTTTCACCCAGGCTTTGAGCACCGGGCGGACAGCCGCCACGGTCCAACCACCAGCAGACGGCCCTTGCAGCCGTTCCTCCCACCTACGAAGCAGCCGAGCCTGTGCTCGTCGCCTCCATCGAGGTCCGTTCATCTGGTCCTCGCCCTCTTTCCTTCGGTAGTATGCCTCCGCCAGAAACTCGGCGTCCAGGTCCCAGGGAGGCATACCAGCGATAACGCACGCCGCCCCGTGCGACACCGTGCGGTAACCGCGGATTGTCCTGATGGCCATGACCCGCTGTGCCTGGCACAGCTTGGCCTTATTCGGGCCAGTCAAGGCCCCAACCCACACGGGTGCACCATTTAACGCCATTGACCTGACGACGCCTGCGTACAGACGCCGACAGGCCTTACTAGGCCCTCCAATGTTCGGTAGGAGCCTACTCAAAGCCGCAGGGGCTTTCATGAGCCTCGGAGCCAGTCGGGAAAAGTGTTCCCTAAAGGTCCACCGTGGGTCAAGGTGAAGTCCGAGATATTTTATCTGGGACTTCACCTCAACCGTTTCCCCGCCAATCACTATGTTGGCACCTGCAGGAGGCCCCCTCCGAGGACCGTGGAAGTACAGTGCCTCGGTTTTATTGAGGGCCACCCTTAGGCCCAACATCGTTATGCGTCCTATAACCTCCTCAGCACCGAAGGTTGCAAGCGAAGACGCCTCCTCAAAGTCTTCTCCCGGGGCTGTGATCAGTGTATCATCAGCATAACACACGATCTCCACGCTAGGAGGAAGATCCGCCCGCAGGACCCAATCGAATCCTATATTCCACAGGAGTGGTCCTAAGACCGACCCCTGCGGAACCCCGCACCGAACTGGCTTTCGATGTACCCGACCATCCCGCCCCGTATACAGGACCCACCTATCCCGCAGATATGCCCCAATCAATCGCCGCAGGTACAGAGGCAGCCGATGGTACCTGAGCGCCTCCTCAAAGCAGCCGAATGGTAGCGAGTTGAAGGCATTTGCAATGTCCAGAGACACTGCCATCAACCCACCACCCTCCGCAATCGCTTCTTCCGAAAGGGCCTTGACGCACAATATAGCATCAATGGTTGACCGGCCCTCCCGGAACCCAAACTGGCAGTCCGACAAGTCTGGACCTCTCCCACGTAGGTGTTCAATGACACGGGACGCTATAATGCGCTCAAAGAGCTTTCCCGTGTCATCCAATAGCACAATCGGGCGGTAGGCAGAAGGAGACTCTGCCGGGCGCCCATCCTTCTTCAGGAGCACAAGTCTCCCTTCCTTCCAGCAGGACGGGAACTGGCAAGACGACAAGCACGAGTTCAAAAGCCCGGTAAGGTGGGCCTCCAACTCGCCCAGCGCTGTCGCCAGAACCCGTCCTGGAACTCCATCTGGCCCTGGGGCAGTATTTTTAGCCCGAAGCGTCTGCACCGCTATGGCCACCTCGGACTGCCTGATGGCAGGGACCTCTCCGACATCGCCGTCTTCGTCGACTGTGCCCTCCACCATCGTCGGAAGAACATGAGTTGGCCCGTCCGGAAACAACGCCGCCAAAACGTCCCCTAGCAGCTGAGGCTGCATAGTTTCCGTGACCGGGGGCGCACGCGCGCGCAGTTTATTACGCGCCGCGAGATATGGGCGCCCCCACGGATCTCCATCCAGTGCCTGGAGCATTTCCAATCGTTTGGAGACCTTAGACCTGCTGATGGCCAGTTTGAGCTGTTTTTTGGCCTCAAGGTAGGTGTTATGCAGCAGTTCCTCGGTCTCTTCGCTCCGAATGCGACGCCTCCGGTGTCTGGTGTACTCGCGACGAGCCGCAATGCAGCCCTGCCTCAGTTCGGCTATCTCGCAAGTCCACCAGTACACCTCCCTTTTCGGTGCTCCCTTCCTGGCCCGTGGCATAGACGCATCACAAATACGCGTCAGCGCCCTCCGGAACCGTAGCGCCCCATCATCCACCTCGACTGAATCGAGTGGCTGCATAGTCCAGGCTTGAACAATTGCGGCCTCAACCAGTACCTCCCCATCGAGACGTGACAGGGCCCATCTCGGGAAGGAAGCCCGATCCTCCACCCTTCGACGGGATATACCGTCACTGAAAGAGGTGGAGACCTCGAACCTGTTATATCGGTGGTCCGATAAGGTCTCCACGTCGTCCAGAACCCGCCAGTTCAACACGCGTGATGCGAGAGCGGGGTTAGCAAACGTTAAGTCTACTATGGACCCACCCCACTGTCGCACGTACGTGTTGATAGAGCCGCGGTTGAGAGGAATCAAGCCGCAAGATGCCGCCCACGTCTCCACCGCTTCTCCGCGATCGTCGGTCGCCGGAGATCCCCACATCATGCTATGGGCATTAAAATCGCCGAGCACAATGATGTTGCGCAAAGACGCCCGCCGCACAGCTGCCGCAACTCTGTCGAGCCACGACAGGTACTCGTCAATCGGTTTGTTGGGGGAGAAGTACACCCCTACAACCAAGGTGTCGCCCCATTCCGCCGAAACCAACCCAGGCTCCCGGTCCCTAACATTAAGAGGCAGAGAGTCCGGACCTGTAGCCGCCACAATACATACGGTGTCCCCAATGTCCCCCACCCAGTTTGGCTGGGAAGACACGTAGTACGGGTCCGCAACAACCGCCATACTGACTGACCACTGCAGCATGGATTGCAGGAGCAAGTCCTGGGCACCAAGGCAGTGGTTCAGATTTGTCTGAAGGAAGCGACGCCGAGCAGCCATTACTGACCGGTCACCATCGCCTCCCCAGGCGGCTCCGTGGTCTGATTCTGAGTGGCTAGGGTCCTTCTAGCCTGTTTCTTGCCCCTCCTTGGTTGTGTGCACTTACGGCCTGCAGACGTATGGTTGGCCGGTCTCCCTGCTGCTTTGCAGATCGGACAACTTAGTTCGCCAGTGCAAGACGCTGCCATGTGGCCCTCCTCACCACACCGGAAACAATTCCGGCTGCGGTCTACACCAGACTGACATCGGGCCCCGGTGTGTCCGATTTCGAAGCACCGGTAGCACTTCAGGGGCCGCGGGTCCAGTGACCTTACCCTGGCCGTACTCCAACCAACCAAGAGGCGACCACTTTCAGCAAGCGGCAAAGCCGCCGCAATAGGGCACTGTACCACGACACTGCCAGCTCCGAATAAGCCCACACGAATCGGGCCGACCCTAATCTGCTGGGCCGAACAGTTTCCTCTCGCCGCGATTGCATTTGCAATGTCCTCTGCCGTCACTGAGTCGTCCAGCCCCGAAACACTGAGATCAGTGCATTTCATAGGCCGGGCCACTCTTACGGACGCAGGTAAGAGCTCCTTTAGCTTTTCAGCTAGGGAATCCGCTTTACTGTCGCTCTCCGCACCTGGGATCTCGAGTATGCGAGCTCCAGTAGCCGCCGTGCGAAAATTCAGACCGTCCTCAATTTGTAGGCGAGTCAGATCAAGCCCTTTTCGTGCCTCCGTGAGCACCTTGTCAAAGGTAAGGCCTTGCTCTGTGGCCTCCGGCGATAGGGTAATAACAACCGCCGCCGATCTTGGTGGGCGCAGTTTGGCCCTAGCCGGCTTTGCCTGCTTGGGCTTGGCCTGCTTGGGCGTGGCCTGTCCGTGCGGTCTTGTAGCAACTACATGACTCGTCGGAGGCCGTCCCCCAGGCCGCTGATCAGGACCAGAAGGGCCCGCAAGAGGCTGGATGTTCTGCCTCTTTGACTTCTTTTTCCGGCGAACCACCTCAGTCCACGAGTCGGTTGGTTGTGGTCGCCTCTCCTCCCTACTTTCGCCCACATTAGGTGCAGGGGCAGTTGGCCGTGGGGCCCGCTGGCTCTTTCCAGCCGAAGCTGTACTTGGCACACTGACTTTTTTGGCATCCGCCCTAAGAGAAGGGCGCACTCTCTGCGCGGGGAGCAGGCGGTCGTCGAGACCCGCCAACTTGGCATCCACCATGAACCCGAATTCTCGCAGGAGTGCCGCCCTCTCTTCCTCCCTGTCCTCTCCACCTCGTGATTGCGGACGAGCACGCACCGTTGCTGTCTCTGTTCTGACACGCTCTTGTTCCTCCCTTAGGTGGACCACCTCCTGCCGAAGAGCCTCCATTTGGATTCGGAGGTCTACGTTCTCAGCGCGCAGAACCTTCACCTCTTCATCCGCCGTTCTTAGCATAAGCGCCGCCAGCGTAACTTCAAGTTGCGACGCTACCGCTTTCAGGGCACTTTTAAAGCCGCCTTTGAGGTTTTTCGACTTGTCGTGCACATCCATGATCAGCTTGACGCTGCCCTTCACTTGTGCTTGTAAGCAGTCCGCAGGTACTGCCGCAAGCTGCCTGGTGGCCTCCACCACTTCAGCCTCAGAGTCCAGTCCGAACTCCGCGCGTCTGGTGGCTAGAAGAGCCTCCTTGGCCTTAGCGCGCCCAGTATAATGCCCAGTAGTAGGTGGCCTCCCTCGGCCTCGCTTAGGCGCATTTTTGTTTCGGGCCTCCGATTGAATCGAGCTCGTACAAGATTCGCTGCCACTCGAGTGCTCCAGTTCGGCGGTTTTAGCCGCTCGTTTTGTCGACGCCAGTCTTCGTCCAAGCGCCGGTAACGGTGCATCGAACGATGCCGCCATGTCCATCTGGTACTCCAAATCCGAGTCCCTAACTGAAACCGCGGACAATGCGTGGTCATCTGTCATCTCCGTGTGTTGTTTGGACTTAGGTCCAGGTTTTTTTGTTTTAGGCTTTCCGCCCCTATCACCTCTCTCGCTCTCGCTCTCACTCTTCCTTCCTCTTCCATCTTCATGCTGTGGTAGCAATGACGTAGTGCTGTCCCCCCCAGAATACGTGGGACATTGAACCCTGCTCAAGGGCAGGGTGGGAGATTTCCCGGCCGAAGCCGACGTACTCCCCTGGGGTAGTTTACAATTCTTTTTACAAGACGCCATGATACCTCTACCCTTCTTCGTCAGTTTGCAGTACGCCCGCCGGTTCACCAGAGGAAGGATCCCCGCCGACCGCTGCCCAGAACTGAGCCCTTTCAGACACCTAAGTCTTCATCGGCCCCAGCCCGGTACTGAGTGTGCTGCGCACATGCCACCCTCAGGAGTGTTTAACGGCTCTCCAGCCTTTTGGGACCGCTTAGCTTCCCTCAGTAGCTGGCTTGCTACGAGGTACTAAGCCCCCCCCGCCGCGGCAAGGCACAATCCCTTGGGGGGGGCCATACATTTTACCTACAATAATATGATTAGTGTCAGAAAGCAACAGTATGCAAAGAATCTTTTCTAAAGGAGGCGTTACACCGTTTATTTTAAAATATTTGTCATAGAAAGTAAGGGGCTTACATGCATACAGTGGAGGTCAATTTAGCTCGATACAAGCAATTTATAATAAGCATCTTATAAATTAAGTCCAGACTCAGGCCAAAGGGTATCTCTATTATATTTTTTTTGGCTTTTCAGTACCACATTTTTGCAGCTAAAATACTAGGACTTCATGAGTATGTAGAAGGTGTATCGTATGTGGAAAAAAAAAAAAAAAAAAAACAGTATGGCCAAGACTAGTAAGATAGATAGATGTTGGTTTTTCTTATTTGGTATTAAAATAATATCTTCTTCCCGAGAAACTGTAGTTAGATTCGAGTGAAAGTACTAGGCGGCCATAAAACTGTAGGGAGCAATGGGTGCACACTAATAAGAATGTGTACACTACAAAAATGTATACAGTTTAAAATCTCTCTTTTTCACCTATTGTTTGATGTATTACTTAGGTCCAAAAACGAGTCTCTCACGTCCAGCGGTATTAGGCTTGATTCCAGCAAAAGTACCAGGCGGCCATAAAGCGGCAGGAAGCAATGTTTGCAAACTTACAGGAATGAAACACTCACATACGCAGTTGGTGCGGCGCAAGAGCAGGACAGCGTTGTATTAAATAATTGTTCCCTTTTCATCTATTGTTTGATGTAATAGCTATTTTTTTTTTCTGGCCGGCACTTTTAGTTTTGGGCCCAATTTTATATGGAGCCTGAATGGTCTCCTTTACTGATTGTAGGTAAAACTAGAATCAAAGTAATACAACTGGTGTTTTTTTTCTCGTAATAACAGTGATTTTTAGAAATTGAAGTTTGTAGGACTAATGCCAACGAAGTATAGACTAAAATCGAGTTTTTAATATTTTTACTTCCGCTAATAAGTACCTTATAAAATATTTTAAGAAGACTTAAAGATTGGGGTTGATGGAAAGGGAGTTATTGATTTATTATTTCTAGAATGTAATAAATTGGATTATTCTTGTGTTAAACTAAACTAGAGCTGTATTATTATTGCTGACTACCCATCGTAGTTTTAAAGGGGTAAAGTTTGTAAACTAAATACAAATAGGAAGTAATCTCTGGAACTAGTCGATCGATTTAAAATGATATCCAATGTAGAAAGCTACGTTACCAGGGAGTGAGATACCTACGTATTTTATTTCCACGAAAGAAAGACGCGGGTAGAAGGCTTTTAAAAATAGTTTAACAATAGAATCCAATTACGGGTCTCACATTTATGCAGTGTTGCAATTATGCAATTATTTTTTTATTTAGGTACATTACATTTTTACTCTTTTATTAGAAAACTTGATTTGGTTAGAATTGTATTCAATTTATCAGAAAAACAATAGGGAAATAAAAATCAAATACTTTTTAATATTCAATGCACATTTATTCATGCCTTCAACCTTAATCTTCACATTAAATAGCATAAAATCCGCACAGAATTGTGAGTACTCATGGCAATGAAAATATAACTTAAAAACATTATTTACAAATTAAAATTCAAATACATAATATACAATTAAAATAATGACTAAAATAACAGAACAGTTAGAAAATTAAAACTGAACGCCGAATTTTGTTGCAATAATACTTGACTCAAGGAATTTTGAGACTTTAAATGCAAATGATGTCAAACTGACAATTAAATATCAAAATGTTTCATGAATTCGGAGGGAAAACTGTAAACTACTTTATTTGTTCAAAATACTACACAATAAGTACATTGATACATAAATAAAGATAGATATATAGTCTATTGCGTTAAAGTACAGGAAATAAATTGATGTAATATGGCATTTTCTGATTGTGAGTGTCGTAGAATACAATTTTAAAAAGCTAACGCTACCAGATCACAATATTCCTAAACTAATATGTCCAGTTGGCAATGACAAATGGCGTTTGGATCACTCGCCTCATACTGTAGAGTAGGAGGGGGTCGTAAATTAAAACGTATAAATTACTGATGCTTCTTGCGTCTGGGTTTAGGTTTGTCCGCGTTCCGTAACACTTCAGCGTAGGAAAGCTCAAGTTTTCGGAGCTTGTGTATCTCCTGGGATGCAGTGCTTTGTTTAATGTCCCAGGAGTCGGTTTCCGCGTTCCATCCTTGGTAGATTTTTCCCGTTCGACCGCTGGTACTGGGGGTCGGGGAATTTAGGTTCCTGTTATAGAATTGTAGAGTGTTTCCGTTCCACTCGCCTTCCGCGGCTTTGACGAGGGGGCTGACCTCGATCGGTCTGTAGTCTCGTCGTTTCTTGTTGGACGACTTCTGGTAAATGATTTTGGGTGGCGAGGGGAACACAGGGGAGTCTGCCCCCTGTCTGTCTTGGCTGTGTTTTCGGTTGCGATGTCTGGACTTCTTTCTAGTGGCCGAGATGTACTCCAGTGGCTGACGCACCAGAGGCGTGAGGACTTTATCTTTGCCTTTGGCGTCCTTTTCTTTAGGTTTCTCCGTGGTGCTCTCCGCCACTGGCTTGTTTTCTTTGTTCACTTCGACCTCTTCTTTCACAGGCTCCTTCTTTTCGGGAACGAGATGCTCCTCAGTCGGTTTCAAGGTCGGAGTTTCAGGTGCTGTGATGTCGGACACTGGAATCGATTGTTCAGACATGACAGATGACAGCACGCTTTGTGTGTCGTCAGTGAATAGGTCGGGTATTTCCTCGTTGGCTGGAGTCACGGGGGGGACCTTGGAAGCTACGTTGTCATCGAGTAGTGGTAATTGTTCGCCGTCATCTTTGTTCTCGGCCGCTTTCTTGAGTATTGTGAAGATCTCCTTGAAGAGTTCTCGGTACTCGGGGCGGTTTCTGAACCGGCTGTCCATGGGGCTGACGTCATCGTAGATACTGAAGCGATAATCTTCTCCGTCAGCAATCGTGCAGAGGAAAGATCCTGGTCGCTCTCGTTCTGTTTGAGTCGCTTTGTTGCTGGTCTCGTCCGAGAAGCCGGAGCTGGAAGTTTCTGCTTCCGAGAAGTCGGGAGTTTGAATCTTCTTCCGAGAAGCAGGTGCGACTTTCTTTTGTTGGTTTTCTTTATCTTCTCCGTGGCCGCTTTCTTCGTCAGTGTCTTTTACACTGAATTGGCTGTAGTCCCCGGATGTCTGTAGTTCGTCCTGTAAGGACAGAGGCCCGGTCTGTTGTGGCAACGTGTTAGGTTTATTCTTCTTAATGTTCTTCACTTGTGACAGTTGCACCTCGAGCAGGGCCTCGTATTTCTGAACCAGTTCTCTGTAGGGGTTGTCATGGCCGTCCTCTTTGTTAGCCCATATTCCCTGCAGTAACTTTTCTTTAGCATTCTGGAAAAAATTAAAGCCATTAATTAATACATTCTGTGTTAGACTTTTTCGTCGATGAAATTGATCGATGATAACCTTACATTAATTCGATGCGGTGTTGTGAAACGAATGATCAGAAAAATTATGATAATCGCTGTGTTGTTAACTTGACTGACTACTAAGCGCGTAGACGAGAGAATACAGTTAGAAATAAGAAGGTCACACATTATTCAGTTAAATTAGATCATGACTCATTAATTTGCTCTATGATATGAAACATTACAATGAAAAAAAATCGATCAATCTTTAAGTTTAATACAATTAGTCAAAAATACACCCATTACTTCACAAACAATCATTTTTACATTCAAAAGCGTTAGCACCGAGGTTAGCTAGTTAATTTTAAGTAGGTAGTTAGTACAAAAACAGCATCAGTCTAATCATAGATTATTCTGATGATATTTTTCCCAAGTTTTTGCATGCTTGTTTGTCAGGTAAGCCCATAGTGACAACACGACCTTCACCTCGCAATTCGTGCTTAGACATAGTGTCAGTAATGGACGTACCTTCGACTACATTCGATATATCCAAAGAAAACTACTGCAGATGCGCTTCATAATGCATATGCAAAGCGTGATCAACAACATCAGGGGCACTTGTAAAAGCATTGTGGCCTAGAAACGAGTGAAATATTCACATAAGATTTGGAAGGGGGTATTTCTTGATGAGAGATCTATTCGATCGTGGAAGTGATTGTGGTGTCTCGGCGTATCGCACAGTGAAAGTTGCACACGACTTGTGTGTAATCTAACAAATACGAGGATGGGGTCTAGATTTACACGATTGGAAACTACTTAGGATGCATCGCAGACAGGGAGAGAACAGTATAAACAAATTTCTAGCAAGGTTAGTAAAGTTAATCAGTTCGCTTTTTGTGGACTTGAAGGTTATTTATATACAACTAAATATGTTAAATAATAAAGACAGGCTGTGAGTGTTCTAAAATACAATCTGTAGTTAGGTGTATAAGGCAAGGGAGGGATAACAAGCATGCAGAATATTAATAGGGTACTTACGTCAAATTTAACAAGTTTACTCGTGACCTGGTCTTCCCGAGGGCTGTGTTGGCCTGAAGGTGTTAGAATTAGAGAACTGATAGCACTTCTATCGTCATCGTCGTCAAGCATTGAGGACATGTCATCGCCTCTTTCGACGCCTCGAAGACATCTGATGCACAGTTGGCCTTGTCTGAGGAAAAAACACAATATTCAAACTCATAATTACAGCTTATTAAATTCATCAATGGCTTGGCCAAAGTTCAAGTTTTTATTTTGATTTTTATGTACTAATTTTTGATATTTGATATTCTTACCTAACTTCTTCAAGGATAGAGAATTCTTCTTGCATAGATTTCGGTTCTTCATCTCTCTGGTGCCAATTCCTTAGCTGGTCCTGTACTCTATTGTTTTCTAATACCATAGAAGCTAATTGTTCTTCTAGCTCGATTACTCTGCGCTGCTCTTGCGCAAACAATATTTTGCTTTCTCGCAACTCATCACTTAGTCTTAGAAGATCTTCGTCTTCTTTTGTAAGTTCTGGTACAGCTGTTACTATTCTGATTGGTGTCCCTAATAAGTCTGGTTTCTTATTACTACCTGGTGTAGTAGGGGTTGTGGGTTCCGCCGGCTTCGATTCATTGTTTTCTTTTGGTTTTTCTCTTACTTCTACTTTTCTTTCGGCCCTTCGCTTCGCTATGTCTAGCTGTGCATTTAGGTCGTCAACAGTCTTTTGTAGTTCCTCGCATTTATTCTCCAAGCTTTCGATGTTGGCACATAATCTGAAATAATATGGTTGTTATTTAGACTTTAAGATAAAATTGTGTACTGGAAGTTTTTTAATTAGGAATTTGCCGGCACGCTTGAGTTCACGGCCGGTTCATTAAAACTTCGCACTCATAAAGAAACAAGTTTTTGTGTCCTGTTTATTTCCTGCATTACCGTGGAAGTCGTGAAACTTGTCTAAAATTATTAACTCACGATAGAAGCTAGTTATTCTACATTCGTGATTTTTGCAATTAGAGATATGTTAGATGCGCTTGAGACACATGAAAATACGGGACAAACTACGATAATGTAATAAAAAGTAGGTAAGCACCTCGTGCTCAAAACGAACAGAAATGACAGTCGTTTGTTTCCCAATGTGTTAAAACACTGAAGTAATTTTGGTGCTGGTTTCAAAACGTGTGTTTTAGTAATAGTGAATGTGAGACTTACGTTTTGATGTGTTTTTTTTCTGCGGCGTGGTCTACTGCAAGCCGGTGGTTTGCGCGCTCCAAATCTTGTATGCTGACTTCTAGCTGCTCGTAGATCCTCAGTCTTGAGTCATTCACCTCGCGTAATGCGACGGTCTGTTTTGTTAAGTACTAGAAAAAAAATGATAAATTACAGCAATAGAAATAGAGCTCAATTGTACTCAAAATCTTTACAATAAACCTGGGAATACGACTGCATAATGATATAATGGACAATACCTACTCATTGTTCAATAACGAGTAGGTATAGGTATCTAAAACATGCAGACGGCCGACCTCATTCAAAAGCACACATTTGAAAAGGCGTTGAATACTTAAACAGTCAAAGTAGGTTTCAGTATGTCGCGTGTGCTAATTTCCGTGCTTCGTTTGTTTTAAACTTGGGTAATATTTTGAGAGCATGTCCAACAGCGTAGTTGCATGTTATTTGATCATGATTCACGTGTGATTTGATACAAAATACAGGCATATCGGTGGTACTAGTAAATACATGTAGTCCATAACTTAGGTAATCGTATCAGGGAATTGGACCGGATCGACTAGTGCTTATACTGTGATTGAATTAAAATACGTCTCATATTTCTTCGTACGTACAAGTCGTTGGTAATCCAATTTGTGGATGGAAGTTTTAAAAGTGAATGGAGGTTTTTCAAGGTACCTTCAATATATTTAAGATCAAGATATGTTAACAAAAGAGAGATATTTAATAACAAATCAACGAAGGTTGTCTTATTTAGGAATGTGTATAACTCATGATGTCATATCAGTCAGATTAAAACATCTAAAGAAAATTTTGGATTTGATCTATTTAGTTCAATGTAAAATACTGACTTCGATCTCCTGTGTCTGATCTTCTATGACATTCTGGTGTTGTCTTAGGGCAGTTTCAAGTTCCTTGTTCCTCTCAAGCAGCGTCTTCCCCAGTTCTGCGGCGAGCTGCAAGTCTGTAACAACAATAACAAAAAAATAAAACCTCCATAGTATGAGTCATGGTATTAACAGACCGGTAAACGCAACAGCATGCAAGGTGAGAGCTGCTCGATCGTCAGACTGTTACCATCTTGGTCGAGAATTCTTTACGAAGTTACCATTGGCCGGAGACCAACTTACACTGGCCGAGTTGCGACAGCGTGTAAGATGGAGCAAAGATAATTGAGCATGGAGTTAGCGCAATGAAAAAGAATTTGTCGTCACGTGATTGGCGGTCGTAGAACTTGTAACTGGCCAGTATCAAGTGTAATTTCTATTCTTTTTTCTCTGTACAGGAAATTGGAACATGCACAGAACATTTCGCAGGTGTAATGATGTGGGTATGTTTAAAGTTCGTATTGTGAAAGGTCAGAAGCACAATAACCTTGCCAAACTATACATTCGCACGGCACACGTGGTACCTAAACTTTACTTTTAACCATTCGTCATACTTTTACTTTTAAGAATTGTAGAATTCAAATTGTAGGTTTCGTGCGTATAAATTACGGAATAGTCTTGCTACGGAAATTTATTATTTTAAAAGCGAATTTCTTGGAGAAATCTCTCCGTGATTACACAATTACGACGCTGAGATATAAAATCAATAAAACGAATCCAAGGTTAAATCACTTGTATCTTAATAAAATAACTACACTCGGAAGCATTAGCATATTTGGGAAATGCGGCCGCAAGCTGAAATGAATATACAAAAATTCAAATAAATAAAATAAAAAAACGGAAGTAAATTCTTATGACGTCACGGCCTGAATTTTTGATACTAATGAGCTAGATCTGATGCTCTATTAATCCAAGTCTTAAACGCATATTTGCAAAAAAAAATACTTTTTTTTACTAATCAACAGCTAGTTAATACATTAAACATCTTTTGCTCTAATTATCGCTTGAATTACTTGAAGATTTTTCTCTTTTCATAATCATGTTCTTCACTGTTTTACGTCTCAATTAAAACAATTTAACTTAAATAACTTAAAGACGATAAATAAAATACTTCTCTTAAAAAATGCATTGAAAAATCTATTTACCAGTAGGTATGTGTGATTTCTTAACAGTAATTACACTCAGTTTGGTTATTTTAAGCATTTCAATGACAAAATAATGACATCATTGCACCAAACGATCGTAACAAGTCTTATATTTCGTCGCGTAAGCACATTTCTAGGGAATTAAATTTAAAATTCCAAATTATGAAAGTGGCTAAAACTTAGCTAAGACCATGTTTACTATCATTAAGTAATACCAAATTGTTTTAAGTGTATTAGATCACTCATAAATATTCGATTGCATTTATAGCTCTGGTTTTCACAGGTGCTTCAATATAATATGCAAATGTCTCAGGCTTTTGCATATTTCAATAAATAATTTATTTACGAGGTTGCCACACGTCGTTGTAAAAATTCAAAAAAAACGGTTAAGTATTATTTTTAAATATAATGAATCGTTGCTTATTTTGAATTGGAATTTAGAACTTTTAATTCCTGAATAAAGAAGAAAACTAAAACCATAATAAGTTATTTATGCTATTAATTTAACAAGTTTTAGTACCTAATTATTTTCAATTGGCAACGGCTTTCAGAATAAAAAAATACATAATTACCAGTCTATTGTATTTGCCTTTCATGTCCAGTCTTCTTTTGTAAGCTTTTAGTGCAATCAAGAAACCGATGCATCATCAAGTGAAAATTACGTTCTGGATACAATAGAAAAAGTTGTGCGGATTTCTATACGTTGTTATTACGAAGAAATGAGGCTGGACCGATAGTGATGGCACTTTCTAGATAAATCATTATGGACGGACGCCTGTCGGATCCAATTCTAGATAAGCGAAGAGAATGATGTGGGAGCTGTGTTTGTTTTGAACATTTTATGAATGAAATTAATGCTAGAATGAGATTGAGTTTTAAATATTTTTGGTAAAAATCAGTTAGGAACGAGCTATAAGATTCAATAAATCCTAAAAAAACAAAATATTTACTAGGTATTGTAAATTTGCAGTAGATTTCATGTTAAATATAAGTTGTTGAACTCAACCTTAAATTATAAAGCAAAAATACAGAGATTGGATTTACGATTTCTTTATTAGATATTCAATAGCGTGGGTCTTTAATTAGATAGTACGAATCCTGCTATTATTTATTATACTTTTTATACGATTGCGTTTTTATATGTGTACAAGCAACTTTTAGTTTATATTGATACATATTTGCGTGTTTGATTAACTTAAACCATTTAAGTTTGTACAAGATTTAAAAAAAAACACTTTTTATATATTTTAATTTAACACCTAGTCTGCTTATCTGCTACCACTAATCAGATTAACGAAGGTAATTAGATACTTTAATGAACTTTCATTGTATTTAAAGTTCGTCTCTTGACCCAGTAATGAAACAATAGGTGGTGACTTTGCAGGTTTCACAACGCACCTGACAGCGTCGCATTAAAAAAGTTATATGAATCAATAGTTATTCGGTGTTTAAATTTTGACACATCGTAAAACATGCCATGAAAATGAAATTCTTAAGTGAAATGTATAATAATTAACACGAATATCCTAATTCCAGTGAAGTGAAATTGCAAATTGTAAATTACCTTTTTATAGTTTTAAAAATAAATAATATAAAATACTTCCCGTTTTCGTATCAAAGTAAATACATCTTGTCATTTAAATTGATTTGCCAGATGTTATTTAATTAAGCAGAATAGTAAAACATATGAAAGTGAATTTTATTAAACATTCACTATACTATATTTTATAAATTAAATATTATTTTGACTTTTTATTTATTTATTAAGTAAATAATAAAGTTTTGAATAGAATCAATATCATGAGTCATCTTTTATCTATCGCTGTTGCTCTTTCACCTTTCACATTATGCCGACCTTATAAAACATTTAAGCCAAGTTAAGCTCTAAAACAATTTGAAATTACTGTAATTGAGCATACTGTGTTTTAATGATATTTGTATTTTATGTTTAGTAATAATATCTACCTTTTCTCCTAATATTAAAATTTTCTAAACTATAATTATTACGATTTCTAATTAACTGAATAGGGCCCTTAAGAACCTTAGTGATTCTTGCTAGCATTTCTAATAGCACTGTTTATCATTATTTATATTTAGAAATAAAACGTGTAATTGAATGTCAGCTAAAATGTACAAATATTTTGTATGAGGCCAAAGTACAGGCGATTTTTGTGAGACTTTTATTCGAAGCAATGACCCGGAAAGTAATGAGTAATGACCCATGACGCCTTTGAACTGATGAATGAATGAATGATTTAACAATAAACCAGAGAACATACAGATAAGTTCGCAAAAACAGTTTTTTCATAATATAAAATTGGATGTTGTGAAGAGGATTCGTTTGTGAACGTATTTCGTTTTGTTAAGTCACCTTAGGTACCTTTTTAAATTATTAGTATAAATTTATTCTATCAATTCATAATAAATCTTCTAATTGACGTTAATTATTACGGAATTCAACATTTGCATTGCAAAGATTTTACAATTTGAATAAGATTAATTACTCAAATAAAAAACTATTTTTTTTTATTAGAGTTAACTATTCATTATTTTTCAAAAGTAGACAAATGTCGTTAAATTTTATAAAGTGAGTGCAAAGTAATAACTTTTGGACTTATTTCAACCTTCCGAGCGTTTTATTACCTTTTATTCAAATTTAAACTACATTTTGCTAATTACGAAGAATCTATTAAGTTTTACTGCTTTTGCTATCGTAACAGATTTATTTAAACACAAACCGTTTTTAAAATAAAGTAACTATATTCTTTTTAAACAATGTTGCCAAATGTATTCACGTTTACGTAAAACGAGGAAGCATGACGATGAACAAAGCAGACGGTTTTTTTAGCTTTTGACAGTGGAAACTATTAGGTTACATGCAAAAAATACTTCATTTAACAAGTGAAATAGAAAAAAAGCTAGTGCTGTAAAAAAGTATTTAAATATTTAAGTTATAACACAATGTTCATTTCTCTAACTTAGTAGGTACCTCGTAGGTATTGCATCTAAAAAAAATTTTTTTTTATAAAATTGTGCCATAAATAATTAGTTAAAGCTAAGGACTGAAAAATTCCTTACTACAACTAAATATAAATAACCATTAAAATAATTGTAAAGTCTATGTTGTTAACGTACCTATAACCTAATTTTGTTTAAAATTACCTTTAATAATGAACCGAAGCCCTAAGAAACTCTCAATAACATACATTATGCACGTATTTATCTTAAGTCCTCAACTTCAGGGCAAAGTTCTAGTTGGCAGTCATTATTGTTAATGGCAACAAATAAATAAGTACATAATGTGTAATTTCCTTTAATCTGACTAAAATGTAAACATTTTTTTATTATCAAGTGTCAATAACAATTTATATGCCACAATGTTATGAAATAAATTGTAAGTAAAGTTTTTATTAAACCAAATATATTGTATTTTGACTTATCACATTCCAATCATTACATTCTTGTTTTATTGGTTTAGTGGGTGATAAAAGTTTGCTAAATTCTTCTTGTGTTTCTTCAATAACTTTTATAAGCAATTGAAGTAATTTTAGATTGCTAATACAAGAAAAAAAGCAAATTATAGGTACCTACATGATCTCTCTAAGTAATAACTGCTAATACCTGACTACAGTTGTCGGTAAACTATAGGGCATAAAGGTTTCTATAGTAAAAAGATAAACCAGTATAATGACAGGTTCTGTTTATGTGATTATTATGTATAATTTGATGGGAAATTGAAATTAACAGAGATAATTGTAGATGTCTTCAAGAATTATATTACAATGAATATGTTTGCCTTAGCTGTCGGTATTTACTTTATACGTATTTAAGTGTATTTAATTTAAATAAAGTTTAATAGATAGGTAAAACCAACAAAAGTTTATAGTAGTTTGTGTAGTAGATTGGAATGTCATTTTCTAGTTTTATGTATGTCTTTCTATTAAAAGCAGGAACCAATTCTGTTTTTCAGGTTTGACTGACTAGGTGGCATCCATTTGCTTAGTTTATACTCCAAGCGTGAATTTTTCACACTTCATAATTTAATTATTTATGATAATTGACCACTTTAATGCAGCCAGTTATAAAACTATAGGAAATACTAACGTAATGCACAATGGTGATATGAAATTTATTCGAATTAACTTAATTATTCGACAATAAATTATGAAAGGAAAAAAACGCATTTTTATGAAGAGAAAACGTTAGATTAGATTACCGACTGCATTAAATGAGGTGATATCGATTAAGTCTTATCATTTGGCCTTGTATGACATTTATCAAGCTAACCGCGACACTTTTTCTTATTCTTTGCTTGTTTTTACGTTGCAATTTAAATGCGTTGTATTGAAATACATCAAAATTTTACAAAAAGTACGAAACCGGTTTTGAGGAGGAAACAAATTGTTGAAGCAATGTTATTATGTTGAAAATAAAGTTTAAATACCTACTTTAACAGTCAAAACATTTGAAGTTCATTTAGATGCTTCATATTTCGAAAAACATATTTTTTTTGCGATTACGAACTTGTTGTTTGCGGCCTGCGGTAAGACCTCTCACGGAGTTTTGCGCAAGGAGGTCTAACTCACCTTCAGTGCCTTGCAGGCACTCCAGTTCCACAGTGTAATCCCATAAGTCCAGCGAGTTCAGTCCATTCAGTTCCCAGGAGTTCAGCGAGTCGCACTGCTCCTGTTCCTCCGTCATTTTCATATATCACTTTATAAAGTTTCGGTTAACATGATTGTTTTTGGACGGTAGTGGCGGCGTGGCAGTCGACGCTGCGGCGCGGGACCAACTAACTAATCGTACCTCGACGATCGCATTCACTCACTCCACTGTACGTAATTACGTTATGACGAGCAACGACCCAATCTTATTTCAATCTCATTTATTTCGTTTATTTAAACATATAACTTAGAGCACACCAGAGAAAGTGTTGGGTGGTACAATCAATCATATGCTAATTTGCGAGTCGAAACTGATTTATTAACTTTTGCTTTTGCACGGGTAGCTCCACTCGTCTCTAACACGAATATGCAAATATTATTTAGATAAAGTAGATTAATTTGTTTCCTTTAAAAGCGTTTCCTTGCGATTCTTTATCGAAGTGAAATGCAAATTCGAAACATAACTGCACGGCATTAATAATGTCTGTCAAAATACCAAACTTAATTTATACAACATTCACGTGAAATTCATTTGTTTCAATAGATTTATTGATACACGATTAAATATCAAAATGATTAATACCTATATGTTTTATCGCCTAGCCGTTACTATCAATAGAAGCACTTAGCTGTAAATGGGTAATAGGTACATTAAGTAAGTACCACTTAAGATGAAAACAAAGAAACTTCTAATTATCCTACAATTTACTTTTAAAACAAAACAACAGGGCATACAGACAAGCAGACAAAAAAGTCTTCGAATTAAAACTAACCTATTCTTAATTTTATTTGGATATTATTTTCTAAACAATTATTTTGCTCTTCCTATCCTACCACACTAATTCTTTCCATCACCAATAGTTTTCTATATCAACCTGTTTCATTGTCGGTAGGCATGGGGAAAACGATAGCTCAAGATGCGGTTGGTCGACCACATGGATCAAGTATGTACTGTCTGGTCGCTAGTGCGCCGGCGCGGCAAACGCAATGAGCCGCGGATACATGCGCGTGCGACGGTTTTTCTCCTAATTTAAATCTTATTGATGACAAGTCATTTACATGCCGTCATGAGCTACCTCCTTGTCCGGTTTATCTTGCGGAAGATTTTTATTAAGGTTTTTAAACTTTATAAAAAATCTACGTAGGCCACTATATTTTATAAAGGTATATCTCGCACAAAATTGTACCCGTGTCATACACTCATTATAATACCAGTAATTTAAAATAAAATTATTCTAAAACAACGTATTTATTCTTAGTTTTAATTCACACGGTTGTTATCTTTTTAAAAATCCGATGTTCGAACATATAAATTAAACATGGTTACCATCTCGGTTATTTATATTTAAAACCGTGTTTTTGCTGTATGTTTAGAATGGTAAAATAAATAATTCGTGTTTCTATGATATTTACAAAATCATGTTTTCGATACAAATTCAAATGACCACTTAAGTAAAGACTTCATTCATACTATGAAGGCATGTGTGTCATTCGTTTTTAAACCATCCTTAATATAATGAATAGATATCTATGATTCTTATTTTGAAACTGCCTGTCAATCGGTCAATACTCCCAAATCGGACCATGTTCTTTAGAACTGTGTATACGTATAATACAGTATTCACCACATGAGTAAAGAAACTGAACAGAGACAAAGCTACATACGAATGCGCTGTGACAGGTACATCACTACAAGTGCAACGCGTGTGTGTGCGTGACCACTGGCCGCTTGTCACGTATGAGCCGAAACCGCTTCAAACTAGATCAGCCAGTGGTCAATCTCAGGGCGTGCAGGCGTGACGCGACGCTCGAACGTTGTGCGTGTTTTGTTTTTGTTTTCGAGTTTCTCACATAATACGTAGTAATACTTTTGTTTTAGTATTTAAAAAGTTTTGTAAATATGGTTGTACATTGTACTGTGTGCATGAATAATAATAGAAAGACTAAAAATATTTCTTATTTTAACTATCCCATTGGTTTATTTGAAAAAACTTTATATTAGATTTAGAATTTATCATTCGATTAAAAGACACAACAAATTATTAAAAACCAAAAGTAATAAAAAAAAAATATTTAGAGTATGTAATTTGTAAAAAAAACCTATTTTAATAAAAAATTTGAAAAAAAAGTACATTTATATTTTTAATTTATTCAATTGTGCCAACCCTACCAAAATAGGTATACATTTTGCTAGCTCTTTAGAAGCTTTGTCTCTGTTCAGTTTCTTTACTCATGTGGTATTCACACCTTATAGACGTTATTTCCAAAGATCGACTCACTAAGGTCATTCGCAACATAAACAATAGTAAACTAAGGTCGTAGACGTTATCCAATTTAAAAACTGCTTTGTGAATGTCTGCAGGATGTTTACCTAACACATCCTTGTTAAAATCATTATTATTTCATATGTTTTGTTACATAAACATGAAATAGTTTAGATTCACTGTGAGTTAATAGTGTAAGAGCTCGTTTGGCACATCACGACTCAATTGAAACTAACAATTAGATGTGTTACCGCGTCACTGAAGAGTTATGTAAGAGCTTGATCAATGTAATGACATTTAAAACGATCGTACAGTTTATTAGAGCAATAGAAAATGATGTTGAATATAAAGTATTGGAGATGTCTAGCTAGATATAACGTCGGAATGCTGTACCTAGTACAAAAATAATAGAACAAAGTATAAGTAATATTTGTTGTTTTTAGGGTAAAACAGACATAAAATTTAATTAGTTGAAATAGGTCAACTACGGCGTAGTTCGTAGTCTTCACCGTAGCTGGGATTCCTACGTAGAAGATATTTTTATATTTTTAAAGCTTATCTAAGGAGATTTGTTAGTTCACCTTTATTTTTAAAATAAAAAACAATTATATCTTTCTAAGTAAAATCACCAAGAATAGTGTGTAAGTTATTAGCGTAAACAATTCGACTAATTAACAATGAAAGACAATGGAATGGTAAAATAATGTTTCAGTCATAGACGACGGGTCGCTAACAACATTATATATGTAAATATTATTATATTAACTTACATAACTCTAAGTAAAAGAAAGTACCTACTAATTTTATGTATGAAATCTCTAAATACTCACATTACACTTTTTTTCAAACATTTCAATTTTAAATTATTCAAAAAGTAAGACCAAATGCCCTTCAATTTTTTTTTACTTTCGCTACACATAAAAGTTAATCTTGTTTGATTTTCAAATTGAAATGTATATTATAATAAATGTCGTTTTGTAGTATTCAGGTTAATTGGTAAATTTTTACAAATGTCGTGTTATATAAGGCGGTTGCTTATTAAAGTTTTTACTTAATTCAATAATTTACTTGTACATGGCATAACTTGGGGGTGAATAAACGAACTTGATCTGTTATGAAACTAAGTTGATTGTGTGTAAAGTTGGCAATCTCTGATAACGATATTGAAATTTTTAGTACTTTAAAAGGTTTTTAGCGTTGCTCAAGTTGTTTTGTAAGTATTTTTTTCAGGTGTTAGTTATGTAAATAAATAGACGGTAATCAATTTAGGTAACGTTTGATAACGTTTTTCTTTTGATTTTTGGTATGAAATAGTAGAATTTGTCTTAAAACCGTAAGATAAAATATCCCACCAATTTAGTATCTTCATTAAAAACCAAACAAAACCATCACTATTTTAAAAGCAATAGATCTTAAATTGAAGTATTAAACTTCGAATTCCATGTCCACCGCAATTTATTGAAAGTCAAATCGATTTGTTTTAGAAAGTGGTACAAGTCGACTCGCTTCCATGTTATAAATCTTTAGTGTCTATGTTTTAACACTTTTCTGTCAGCCGCAATCGGTTAAGTGTCTTTTAACATTATGTGGGCTTACTAGCATTTGTTTTTTGGATTCAAGTATTTTTGTGCGAGTATATTTTGTAGGTCAAAGATATTTGTACAATAAATCGATATGTCTAGGTATATTCGTGTCATACAAATACAAGGAACGTTGGTTGCTTTACCATAGTCGTAGAAAAGATACCTAGTCATAGAAAAATTTGCCTGCTACAGTTTCTATAACAAAGACTTATGTAGACTTAAACAAGGATACTTAACTTTTATTGTTTTATTGGATACAAATATTAAGATATTCGTTTTTTTTTCTTTTTTGTATAAAATATGTACTTAAGTTTAATTTAATAACTTTCAAGTTTTATTGAAAATATTGATTAATTATTTGTTTTGATCTTGACTTCAACCTTGCCCAAGAGCAAAAATAAAATCTAATTAAGTTAAAAACGCTAACATAGTTGCTTACAAAGTATATTTACATAGTACCTATTAACCCTGTAGTTCATTGACTATGTATGAGTCATGATTCACTTTTCTCAGTGCACAATCCACGATGGACGCCCTTAACCCTTGAACCTTGACTCTTATTTATCAAAGATCTTAATTGCCGTTAACTCCAACGGTTTTCTACTTGGTAGAAGGATTTATGTGCATAGGGTCTAGGTTTCTGTTACAAAGTGGGATAGATTATTTTAAAGGCTTCTGATTCTTTATAAACTATATAATACTTATAGAGAACTGTTAGGACATCCAGGTCATTTTATACAAATGTTTGTAGTATTTTGTTAATTTCATAGGAAACTACATAATGTTATAAGTATCTACTTAATAAATTAATATTAGTCTCAGAATGTAACTGTTCAAGATATTTTTACAAACTTATTCTTGTTTTAATAAAAAAAAAACTCTATATATTAAGTATTTAACACTATCTTCTTTGTAAAAAAATTTGAGCAGTTTGATAAAGCGCACGTCAAACCGATATTTTATTAGTTTTAAAATGAAAAAAGGAAGCATCAAACCAAGTTAATGACACAAGAACCGACGTTATAATTGCAATGTCCCAAGAATGCAATACATTATCATTTGTAAACAATGCAATACAACGTAACGTCTGTCTTATTGTTGCGTGTCCCACATTTCTTAGTACACCCACCTTGACATTACATAGGAATGCCTTTATATAACGCTTTACCACATAAACTGAAGAAAGAGTTCTATAGGTGAGAGAAAATTCTGAAAAGTGGGACTAAGAAAGTTTTAGCTAAATAAAAGTAGGTAAGAGATTAACGAACGAGCGTCGTGAAGGGTTAAATATTATATGTAAAGGTATGTTATTGACGCACGGAAGGTCTTACTTGTTTGAGACCGCAATTTGGGATCTTTATCTACATATAAACTCGTGTGGTGTGAGTGTAATCGTGACTGTCGCTAAGGATATCAAAACTTTTTATGTACAGAATAGCAAATGGTGATTTGTTTAATCCTTTTTGCTAACTCATTTTTTATGCCATTTAAAAGGAATAAAATTTAATAGCGTGCTGTTTTCGTTTGTATCCATATAAATATCTAATGTAGGAATATAGAACAAATTTTGTTTTATTTCCAACCAAATGTTGATTCAAGTGGCGACCACATTCAGCGCATTAGACGTAAGTAGTTCGTTTGGAATTTGTAAGCTAATGCTTAACATGTTAAACATGGCATTAGGAACGTTTGTAATGAAACCAATACTCAGGTAACGACAAAATATTATTACTCTAAATAAATAATATTTTGTCGTTAGGATATATTTTATTAACTATCGCGGTATAATAGCAGGTAATGCTTTTAAAAATAGAACAACGGCAAAAAACTGTAATTACGTGAGTAAGTACCAACTTGTATTGTATAGGCGCCAATCAGCACGACAGCATTATACAGCATTTAATGCAGCCCTATTCTCCGGCTCATCCAATTAATACGACTTTTTATCGAATTTAAAACCCTATAAAGCGGTGTAAGGGGAGACGTGTAGGGTTAACAAACTGGCTGGCACGCACGAGGCCGTACTGGCTGGTAACAATGCAATGTGCCAAAAAGGTGACAGCTGGCCCTAAAGAAAAAAAAAAGACGCGCATTCCAAATTGAATTTTAAAGGCATGTTCTTAAAATCCATTTCGTTAAGTATTAATTGTGAATGCATGTGGTGATGAGTCACTGGGAAGTGACCAAAATCGGAATCGCCTGGTCAGGTTGATTCGGAGGAAATGAAATTAAACTTGATAACCGATAACTGGTTTTCTTTTAAACACGTCTTTAATAACACGAGAAAAGGAAGTTGTTTCACTGATTTAGTAAGGTTAGAGACGGCAAAATGACATATTTTATTAATGGACATATAATTTAGATATGCATAAACCTTGAATGACTCGCATAGAGCAGGTATCGTGAAAAATAAAAGATGAGCCATCGACATAAACGGAACTAAGATGTGAGTTGCTTACAAATAGGTTCTAATATTGCTTAGCAACAGTTTCTCTACCACTTTTATGCATATATATATCTTAGAATATAACTATAGAATGTTGTTATTTCAAGTTATCGTAAAATACCAATTTTGTATCCTATTAAATAATCCACGTTGATTACTTATCTGTGGCCTTTAACTTTTGTCTCTATGACGATTTTTACTTGGTATTATTATCTGCTATCAGTACTACATTAAACCCGGATTTTCATGTCGGTAATTTATATAAAAAAACATATAGTTGTCAATTAAAAATCAATATATTCTTGTCAGATGCGTCAACTGCATAAAACTATACGTCATTCTATACAGGGCTTATTACAGCCTGTTCAAAGGGTACAAAAATGCAAATAAAATATATGACAATTGAATATTTAACACAATTAAAAATACTGACATTTGCATTGTAAACATTATTAGTACTTAGGTACCTTATGAATAATGCAAAAAATCAATATAACTCTTTGCAACCGAGAAACAACCTTCATTGCAATTCGTCACGTCGAACCATACCCGTGATTTTCCTAATTAATGACTAAAAAACTCAGATATAGCTTAATTACTCATTCACTTAAGACTTTGAAATAAAGAACACGTATTCTTGATTCAAATTTCCATACAGCTTCCCAACTTACCGTCCAGCATGAAACGGTGCGTCGTCGTTGTCGTAAACTCATTGTCGTCGAAATTTTCGCGTGCTCCCTTCTCCTTCACATCCATGGTTTATACTTCACGACACTTAAAACTCCACTTAGGACATATCGCAAGCACCACACAGCCACAGTGTCGTAATGAGGCGAGTTTTCGCGTTAGCTGTACGCAAATAACTGGCGAAATCAACCGGTCTCGAGTCAGCCGCTGTTCAATGTCAGCAGATATCGAGTGGACAAACAAACGAGGAGTCGGGTGTCGCAGGATCGCGCTCGCGCCTGCGCGGTCAGCCGGCTCGCATTACGCATGCGCTGCGCGGGAATATCGATCGCGCGGGAACACAATATGGAGGGACACGCTCGACAGGCTGACTCCATGCGTATGACGGTTTTCTGAAGATGATAATTAATTACGCGGACGTTCTGATTGGTGTAGCGGCGGCGCCAAGGTCCGCGGCTAATAACTGTTGCCTAATATGTCATTAAAGCTAATTTAGTAGCGTCCAGCAATACCAGAAATGTTTGAGTTGAAGGTTTGTTTTATAAACATGAATATATGTAAAAAAAACTTTTTTTATCTTCCGATTAATTTTATTAAGCGTACGTAAAGTAAGTAGGTAAGAATCCTTTATTGTCTAACCAAGCATGCTATTAATACGTACTTAAAAAAATATAAATTGATACTGTATGAAATAAAAAAATATCCTTCAGTACTTATTGACTTTAAAAACAAGTGCTTAATAAAAAGTTATAAGCGCCTGGCTCTTATTCCGATTCGCCCGGTGAAAGTATCCATTAAATATTTTGAACTACATATTTGCTCACGAAAATCTGCAGGCGCTCTTGTTCTTGATTTTGTTATTTTATTCATAGCTTACAAAGACAACCATATTGGCATCTTTCTCGGTATTTTTCTTGCCACCCCTATAATTTGGAATGGAGCCAGAAAAAGAATCTCCTTTAAGTTCTCCGAATCCCATGCAAAACAAGAATTGTCATTTATGTAAAGTATGTTACTGACTTTTTATTCTATATTTAATGTTACTAAGTAGATATATTTTAGCGTTTTGTATGGAAAACGCTTGCTGCTAATCGCTTTTACATTTAATATTTGCGGCATAATAAAAAACAATAACAATCTTCGTTAAAAAATTTCACAACTCAAGTTTTTCATTATATTCAAGTTTCTTAGCAAATTAATTTCTCTACTTTACATTTTAATAAAAGCTGAGCAAATAAACTCACACTTTACATTGCTGCGCTGCATTAAGGAATTATTACGTGTTACTTGATTTTAGTTAGGTATGCACTTATTTTTGTAAGTATCTATCTTATCTAATCAAGGAACTTACGGCATGTATAATTTTTTTATTATAAAAATATGTTTTTAATAAAATCACGTGTAATCCAGTGCAATTGATTAAATAAACGTGTTTAATACAACATTTAATATTTATTGCTAGGATTTATAAATACACAAGTCAGTTCAAGTTAGCCTAACATGACATCATTTTCAAACTTGTTGTTAGAAGTGTGAAGTCAAAGGATTATGCAAATAAAGAGGCGTTATTTAACGTATACACAAAACATAAAGTTACTGGTTAGGTATAACATCCTTCTTGAACCTAATTTAAACACAAAATCCTCTAGATCTATCAAGCTGCTAACGAATCGTCAAATAAAAAAAGACTATGTGCATATAATGTACCGATTTGTTCATAAATTTTCATTTTTACCCTTAAAATATGTTTGGTGCTTTGTCAGTTACAAAAACTGTCACATATAAGTTGACTAACGCCGGAGCCCAATATCGAATCCTGAATCCGAGAGTTGGGACGATCTGAGATCGTACACGATCTGCGGTTCGATCTCCAACCTGCGTCCCAATAACAATTATATGCAATCGATGTCAGTGATGCAAAAAGATCGTCCATCGATCTCTTAATTGTGAATAAAAAGTTAGTTTTACTAATATTTAAAAAGTAATGCCTTAGTTTTAACTATTAACTTGTCTGAAAATAGTTTAATTCACATAAATAAATACATCTTATGTAATTAGCTTGGAGAAATGGCCGGATAAATTTTTTGTCCTGATCTTTGCTGTTTTTTGCAATAATTGCATTGTGAAAATACAAACATTTTAATTTAATCGAAAACATTAATTTTGAATTACACATCTAACGGGAAGGCACATCCAGTAAAGGCACTTCTCGTAAAATTTAGATTTTAAAAGTTTTAGATCAATGTACGTTGCTATGGTAACTGATTTTGTTTTACATGGACTGACATAAAAAGTCACTCAAACAAAAGATCGAACTGCCCAATTCCGGGGTTCGCAAAAATTGATTCAAAGGATGTGTCAAAATTAATAGATCGGTTATTGGGATGATGGTTGGCACCATTTTCAAACAAATATGATAGAAAAAAGATCGCTTGCTTCCCATGGATCGATGGCGTCTTTGGGTTGGTTCCAGAATCTGTAGATCGTTTATTGAAACAGTTTTGAGAAAATTTGGCTCCGATTGATGGTCTTAGATGCCTAAAAATGGATTGAGATCGTATATTGGGCTCCGCCGATAGACTGATTGATGATTGATTGATTGAAATATTTTTAACCACTGTAAGTTTAAAAGATTTTAGGAATAAGGAGAATAGTCGATAGAGACACGATTAACTTTTCTAAAAGTAAACTACGTCTTTTATCATCTCTAAACCATTATAAGTTACAAATTGATTTTAAAGGTAAGGAGAATACTCGATACAGACAATCGTTTACTTGTAGTTTAAGTGTAAGTTACCTCTTTTCTTAGAGGTTAATATAATAAAATACTTATCTTAAACGAGCTTTTTAATTACAATACTTACTTAACTTCCGAATTAGTGGGATTTAAAGTGGTTCGAAATTCAAACAAAAAACTATTTATGTATTTGTCAGAGTCGGTGGACATTAAATGAAACTAAAGAACGCCATCTATATTATTTTCATTAGAAGCTTTGTAAAATGCAAAGGTGCCAAGCCTAACCAAGAACCATGAAGTCCGACGCGTGCGCGGAAAGAATCCTGGCAGTAAAAGAATAGCGCGGGAATCGGCCAGGAGCAGTCATCTTTACCTTATTCAATTTGTTAAATGATTTTATATCGAGTCATTGCCTAAGTTTAATAGTTTGTAATCTATTGCTGTATCGGAAGTCTTCAATACGAAAGCTAAGTATCTTTGTATTCGTTAATCATGTAAACTAGTTGCTAGATTTCTGTGAGTAATGTAATAGCGAGTTTTATAACGTTCCTTTGTATTTTAAATTGTGATAATGGCAGTGTGGAGTTTGTTCACCGGTTTTCTTCTCCATACAATATGTCAGACAGATCGTAGCTGTCTTTATGAATCCGGTAAATTAAAACAAAGTTAAAGGTTAAACTGTTTCTTTATTATTCCAAATACCCTTGTAGTTCATTATGGTAGTGAGGCAGGTCATTTCAATATAGTTGCATTAGTTTTATCAGATCACTAAGCTAAAGTAGTTTACAGATTGTTCCAATATTCTTTCATAATGCTTTAAGTTCTTGTTTGCTGCCTTCTACGCCCACAATTGAGATCTTAACATTCTAACATTAACAAAAGACACCCGCGCGCCGACATCAGAAGTGGGATATACCCCTTTTCCCTCAAATTAAAAGAAATAAACGATGAGTTTCAGAAACACCACGTCATGTCGCGTCGGTGGCTGTTCTCACCATCTGATGATTCAGGCATGCAAACAAAGAAAATGACCTGGATACCACTTCGACGAAAAATAACCGTCAAGTATTTTTGAAAACTAAGTTGAGTGATTTTGTGCAGGTGAGTATTGAACCAAGGTCAGTGTTTTTAATTTATTTTACGATTCTCGTTTTGAGTTATGGAGGGTAATTTACAAAAAATAATTGGCGGCATTCGCTATTTAATTGAATCAGAGCCTAAATGACGAAATGGTTTAAAATACTAGTTAACTTTGAAATGTATTGCTAATCGGGCTTGCTTGGGAATATACTAGCTCGATCGGTATACCTTGGAGGGTAGTCCGTGAGTGCGTCGCCAGCACGCAACGGTTAACTTTGGCGAAGGTCAGGTTTCAGGGAAACCATGGAGATATTGGCAACGAATATGAAGGAAGCCTAGTTGTTTAATTTGTTTTTTTTAATCATTTTATTTCTAAATGAAGTATTCAGTTGATGCTCTGAGTTTCGAATGGACCGTCGGTATTATGAATTAAGAGTCACAACTTTCGGCTTTAGTTTTGCTTTGTTATTATTCTGTTTTACATACTATGGGTCTAAATAAATAATCTCTGAGTGGTTGTGCCTCTTTGGCAATTATTTTAGACGAGTCTTATTCTGCCGTCTCAGTTTTCTTAATTGCGTAAAATAAAATATTGCCGAACAATATGATGCTGTGTGATAAAATTTGTTTCAGAAAAGCTGCTACAATAGTGAAATTGCTGGATGGTTTGAATCTGGTAAAAACAAAATAGAAAAACGTTATAACCGGACACAACTTGACTGGGTGATGTACAATGTTTTGTAATAATTTATGGCAGAGTGTGTTCTTAAATTAATTGTGTTTTGGCGGGAGAAGTTATGCAACCGATTTGGTTACAAAAGACGCCAGCTGACATAGAATTAGCGTGCACATAGCTACTATCTGCGCCTGTCTACCTACATTTAGGTTTACAATTGTTCTTTGATTAGTATTCATTCTCTTAAACTATTTCATGTGTTACATTTCGTAATTGTTAGTTTAAAGTTAAACCAAGTTATTTACGCACAATAGAAATTATTGGTTTTTACATTTAGTGTTGATTGATGTTTAGTAATGGTATGGGTACTGGTTTTATTTGCAGCTGTAATTCACATGTGTTTTAATATGTTCCGAGGATACATCGAATGGCGATTACAATAAACAAACGTCGGAGCCGCGATGATGAGCTGTGCTGACATCAGGACCAAACCCATCGGTGCAGCAGCAGACAGCGAGGGCGCTGCTTTGCTACAAATGTGGCGAGCCGGGACATGTCGCAGCCAGATGTGAGCGGTCACGGCGTCGCTGAGGCTGGGGCAAGCTGCGGGTTGATGTATGTGTCGTGAACCCTCCCACGGGTTGCCTTGAACGCAAAGGTGAATGCTATTGTTTCTTTTATGATTCTGGTGCTAAATACTCGTTGGTTAAAGAAAGTTTTGAGGCATAATTTACGGGTAAACGATTTGACAAGGTTGCTGCTATAAACTGGTACCTATTGGTCAAACACGCGTATTCAGCACAGAACTAGTTAATGTCATATGACGTTCGATACTCCACGATACCTCTTGAGGTTATACCTTATTGTTTACCGAATAATTACTTTAATGGTGGTGTTACATTAGTTCGGTCAAAAATTATTGAAAATTGCTAGTAGACCATGTACCAGATGTAATTGATAATGTTATTGACGATGTTGAATTGTTTTTGGTGGAAACGCTAGTGAAAACTCTATCTGCTCACTCATGTCGTGGCGTGTTTCAATGATTGATTTCTTGTGATAAAGTGATTACCTTTATCGATGGTACATGATCTCTACTGACTTTAGTGTTGTGATATTACTGTTTTATGACAGTCTAATTTACCTAGTTTAAATTAACTTTCTTGATTTGTAATATATTACCTATCTTACCTATCAGTAAACATTGGTTGATGGATATCTCTTTTCACGAAAATTTATGTTTTTTTGTGAAAGTTTATCATTGTAAATTTAAATATTGAGCTACTATCATGGCACAAGTTCAACCGAAGGTACATCCACGAATACTGATTAAGGTAAAAGGTATGTCTTAGATACTTGTTATCTTTTTTTATCAGTGCGAAGGACTGATGTTATTTGTTTTTTTTTTACTTGCATTTGTTATCCTTACCAGTGAGAAGGACTGGCTAAGATGAAATTTGTTATCCTTACCAGTGAGAAGGACTGGCTAAGATAAAATTTGTTACCCTTACCAGTGAGAAGGACTGGCTAAGATGAAATTTGTTACCCTTACCAGTAAGAAGGACTGGCTAAGATGAAATTTGTTACCCTTACCAGTGAGAAGGACTGGCTAAGATGAAATTTGTTACCCTTAACAGTAAGAAGGACTGGTTAAGATGAAATTTATTGTCCTTACCAGTAAGAAGGACTGATACTAGCTTTAATTAACTTTAAATTTTGGATGCACGGATAAAAATAACTAAGTTTAAAAAAAAGTTTTAAATCTTGTGAGATTCTTTCTTGTTTAATATTGGTTCATTGCAAATGACCAATCCTTACATTGCTTTCTAACACATCATGCTTTTTGTATGTAGAGCTATGTCAGGATTGGCCGAGCATATACTGTGCCTAGCTTGTTTTGTTACAGAAAACACACGAGGACGTGTGTCCTGTCAGAATGGCCGTGTCGGAGTCGGTAAACATTAAATGAAACTAAAGAACGCCATCTATATTATTTTCATTAGAAGCTTTGTAAAATGCAAAGGTGCCAAGCCTAACCAAGAACCATGAAGTCCGACGCGTGCGCGGAAAGAATCCTGGCAGTAAAAGAATAGCGCGGGAATCGGCCAGGAGCAGTCATCTTTACCTTATTCAATTTGTTAAATGATTTTATATCGAGTCATTGCCTAAGTTTAATAGTTTGTAATCTATTGCTGTATCGGAAGTCTTCAATACGAAAGCTAAGTATCTTTGTATTCGTTAATCATGTAAACTAGTTGCTAGATTTCTGTGAGTAATGTAATAGCGAGTTTTATAACGTTCCTTTGTATTTTAAATTGTGATAATGGCAGTGTGGAGTTTGTTCACCGGTTTTCTTCTCCATACAATATGTCAGACAGATCGTAGCTGTCTTTATGAATCCGGTAAATTAAAACAAAGTTAAAGGTTAAACTGTTTCTTTATTATTCCAAATACCCTTGTAGTTCATTATGGTAGTGAGGCAGGTCATTTCAATATAGTTGCATTAGTTTTATCAGATCACTAAGCTAAAGTAGTTTACAGATTGTTCCAATATTCTTTCATAATGCTTTAAGTTCTTGTTTGCTGCCTTCTACGCCCACAATTGAGATCTTAACATTCTAACATTAACAAAAGACACCCGCGCGCCGACATATTCTATTCTTAAAAACAACATTTCTGGAAATATAATGAACCTTTCTTTAATTTTTTTCGCACACACGTATGTACCTATTTACTTCTTTACCGTCAGTTCGGGACAGCATTTAGCATTTTTATTCATGTTATTATGGTTATTTATTATATTTAATAGACCATTATCAAACACAATTATTTTTTTACAGATACAAAATACCTAATAGAATTAAAACATGTAGGTACCTAGGAAAGTAAATAGTTTAAAAAAACCTTTGTTACTACTAGCAACTCTTATATTTATTCACTATTTCCCCAGCAATTTCATGTGTAAATTTGCCCGTGATATTTGTATATGTATCCATGATACCGCACCTTACAACCATGTTCATGAATTATGAATAGTTTAGAAAGGTTGCTCGGTGGCAGGCATTCTTAGCACTTATCCACCATTCACTACCATGACCTTCGGAGTTTTAGAAAATTGGAGCGGTAATGATCGGAATTTGAGTGTAATGTTTGTTTAGATGTTAACAGAAGCTTTCAAAGGAAATAATAATAAATAACTGGTTTAACACATACTCGTAAATAGATGTCGACAGAAAAAAAAGAAGAAAATGATAATAAATCTCTATTATCAATTATGTGGCCCGCTTGTGTGGTTCACTCTTTTCACCAAAGAAACATTTTCAAAGATATTTTAATAAGATTTTTCATCGGTGCTCGACATTGGATAGGAATTCGGTACTTTTAATGAGTACCTACTTCACTACAAATACTTAGTATGTAGAACATACTTACAATTTGTTACAGTTTTGCGTAAACATGTTTTTTACAAATAAAAATATCGCATTGAAATAGCAATTCTTAGTAATAACAATGACATTTAATAATGATCCGGTTTAAAATATGGGTTTGGTACGACAAATGTCAAGACTTAACCAGTAAGGTAGATAAGATACATACTAGCCGGCTATAACGTTTCAATTAATTAAACACAGTAACTTCCCATTCAATTCCCTTAATTTATAAATCTTCTCTAAATACGCCTCTAAACTTAGATCGGTGCCAAAACAAATCCTAACAGACGACTTTTGATCTTAAAAACACCTTACATAACCTAAAGAACGAACAAATTATCTTAACGAGACATACTTAATCAAAATAAGATCAATAAGCAAAGCTCAAACAATTTATTATATCATAACAAATGATCATTCAATAAATTAAAAGACCGCTTTTAATCTTTAGGCGTGTAACAATAGTAACATTATTTTATTGCCGAAACGAAAGTCACTTGCGCAAGCGCATATAAGCACAACAATTAAAATAACTAATGATCCAAGAATCTTATGTCATAGCAGTTAACTTCGGATACAGTTAACAATAGCTACATACAAAAGTAGGGTAGACACACAAAACTAATTAACTTTTTCGGTGACCGTAACTTAACTGCTAAATTTAATCTTTTCATATCGATCTTTTATATTTGTAGAGCACGGACAGATTGCGTAATCCTCTATTTTAGGTTAAAAAGGTGATTAAGCACAATGCGTAGACAGGAAAGAATGCTATTCAATGGAATTTTGACTGTCTCTGTATCATTTGTTGTTAGTTATAAGTTTAACTGTATTTTATATGACTTTCTTGAGAGAAACAATCTGTGGCATTTCAAATAATCTTTAAATCCTTTGAACATACCATATGAGCATGTGGTGTTTTTGGACTGCACTATTATATGTAGCTCATGTATGACATGACCCATATACTTTCTCAAGCAAATATACTATAAATATACATGTTATGAGAAACTTGCTATCGGAATCAAGCAAAACATGCAAATGCATAAATATTAAGAGTCAAAAAAGAATAAAACATGGGAGCGACTTGACAATACTTCATTTGTTTGAACTATAAACAACATTTATTACTACATCGATAGAAATATCACACCATGATGTCATTGCGCACCTCTCAAGTTCAATCACATGGTTCTAAATTTGACATAAAATCAAAAAATTTTTAAAGATTCGAATTTCAAGTCTTAAGTAGATATATGTAAATTAACGTTGTTATTTGTATGCTTGTCTGTGTACGACGTTTAATATTGAAATCAAAATAGATTAATTAGATAATGAAGAACCTACTAACTACCTGAAACTTAACTAATCACTTAACCACCTTCCTACTTACCATAAAAGGTGATAGAAAATCTGCCTTCCGACTTGCAATTCGCACGTCACAGTTTCTCGTTCATTATAATTAGGGACATCCTAAGCAACAAATTACTATTTCCTCCACTCCCGCGCATAGCTTACGTACAGCCATACCACGATCACTTGGCTAGGCATTAATTACTTCTTTTAGGACAAATTATACAATTGTCCGATAGATTCTATTTGACAGATAATGTTCTTGTTGCCCGTGGAATTAAAAAAAATAACATGTATGAAGTGACAAAGAAAACATAGGTACTAATTGGGTACTTATAAGTCGAAAAGAATTTATCTCTCAATTGAAATTTAAGAGCGCGCATAAACCTAGAAAAAAATCGAATTTCACCCGCGCGCCGCACGCGCCCCTCTCTCGTCCCGTCGTCCGGTGACTCCGATGCTACCGCGTGTTTAGAGCGATCGCGCGAATTATACCTAAAATATTCAGATAAATACCGGCTAAGTGAGTGCCGGATCACCTAGCTGTTGTTTGAAACGCTAAAAATACTTTTTGCTTGTAGTAAATAATACGCAAAGGTAAGTAAGTAAGTGTATAATATATTTTTTTGTAATGTTGTTTTTAGAATGTGCTTTATTTACATTTACTTATTTTTTTTTGTTCAGAATTCGTTGACTGATTTGTACCTGTACAGTCAGCACCATATAGTTTGTAACATCCAATGTAGTCAAATACTTGAAAACAACCAGAGTCCTCTCTTTCAGCGAATCAGCCAGTGTCATCACATTCATCAGAACATTCAGGTTGCTCTAATTTATCGTAGCGAGCAGGAAGCCTTATAGAAAGTCGCATTCAATCCCGTATCAACCAAAGCGCCATCAGTAACGTAGCGCTCAGGGTATTCACAATCTTCGGTACAAAGTAAGAAAACAACTTTATGCTTCATGTAATAGAGGTGTACTTTGCTTGACAGGCAGCGTGTCTGGATGAAACTGTTATGACAGAAATCTTTATTTGATAAAAAAATGTATTTATAAGATATAGAATAAGACGGGGTCTTAACTACTGGGCTCCCAGTTTTATAAAGAAGATATTTTGTTTGTAAAGGCATGCTTTTATACATACGTAATACCTACGTCTGAATTGAATGGTATCCATATGTGTTTAAATAAATATGTTACTAGGTTTTCATAAGTAAGAAAGAGTCAACAAAATTATCCACTGATCTAAGATACGAGAATTTAATTTTAGATTCTGTTTGACAGATTGAAGTCTTTTTTAAGTTTTAGTGAAAATGTAAAGCATGTAGCTTAGTTTGTTTACTTCTAGCTAGCAGCGATGGTGTCAGGGCTGTGGCATCCGATAAGACGATTCATGAGCATGGGTTTCATTTCAAGTTTAAGCAGTCTTTTTGAGAATTAAAATGACCTACTTTTTTTTCATTTCTGGTCCAAAAGATGACCTGCAATGATTTTATTATTAAAAATCATTTTTTTATGAAAACTGAAACATTTTATTTTCATCAAGCAATTTAAATTATCATCACCATTCAGAAAGATGATCAAATTGCATTTCAATTCAAAGATACCATTTTAAATCGTTTAAATAATAAACACATACTAGAATATCATAAATTGTCAAGAGGTAGTAAGAGTATCAGTAATTGCAATAAATGAGGATCCGAAGGAACATGCAACGTACGTTTTTTTATGTACATCGGGTGTAAAAATACCACTTCCGAAGCCTGAAACCATGTATTCTTGAGCCTCAATAGTAACCAAATTCACTAGCAGCATACCCAGAAAACTCAATTTAAAAAAGTTATTAAGGATTGAAAAGTCATATTCGGCGCTTGAAACCATCGCTCACACATCAACTGTTGGTTCAGGTGCGATTATTTTCATTGCACATTAAATAAAAACAATATTTAAATTTAAATAATCGCAAAATCTGATAAAATTAATGCAATTTTGGAAAATTACTTAAAAAAAAATATTATTTTATAATCATAAAAAAATTTTTTTTGCTTAAAACGTAACCAGTACCCCTCCAGCAATGCCCAGGTTTTGTTTTCGGAAGCAGTTCTTTTACACCCAGTATAGTAAAAATATTTAAATTATTTTAGTTTTTATCTGTTTCATGTAAATATTTGATTTCATTACTATATTAATTTTGACCCTCGTTGTCATAAATATTTACTGAAATTACTCAGTTGAAACTTAAACATTTATAAAGAAGTTGCCATGTTGTTTTCTAAGTTATTAAATTGAGTCAGACTCGCGGGTGAAACGTTCCATATCATTATCTATGGTTTAAATATTTGTTGCTCTATCGGCAACGAAAATATATTATGTGAAAATTTCAACTGTCTAGCTCTCACGGCCTATGAGATACAGACTGATGTGCAAAAGCACAGACAGCGGAAAATTAGTATTTGTGTCCCGATTTTATTCTTTGGGTACGGAACCTTACAAACAACATTCTCAAATATTCCACAAATCGGTTCATCGATACCTCTGATAAACCTTTTGCATCTTTCTTTGTTAACGGAGAGCATTAAAAGTGCAACATGCAAACGTAGGACTGGTCTCTAGTTTATTTTTAAAATCAAAGTACTATTTTTATAGGCTAACATGAAATAAAATAAGTAGATAAATACTTATTGTAAAAATCAATATGTCACATGAACATTCTAGTTAAGGAGCCGGATGTTCATAAGTAAATTAAATAAGAACAAGTTAAAGTTTTAATTCTGTTTCATTATACTCGTACGTGTATCAATATATGATTTATTAGTCCTTGCTGTTCCTACTTGTCCACGAATTTATATTTTATTTTGAATAGCAATGTTAGGATACCTACCTGAAAAATAATTTATAGTAGGATTCAATAACCCTAATAACAATTTTATGATCGGAAATTATGACTTATTTACGCGCGGCAAATATTTATTTTAAGGAAAGTTGTTGCATCTGGCTCTTGCTTAATTATACGTCAAGAAATGATAGGTATCTGATGTTTTAAATATGAAACTTCTTTGAAGAAGGTTCAAATTTCAAACAAAATAAAAAATATTTAAAAATTTCGGAATAAAAATGTGTCTAGCAAAAAGGTAGAATGTTAACTGAACTAACTATTCTATGTAACTTCTTAGATTTACGCGATTGTTATTATTTGAAATTAAACTGTAAGCGTCGCTATACAAAACCTGCAGTCTGTGAGCATTCCATGGATAAGCCCAACCACTATCAAAGATTTGATACCGTTAAAATCCTAGCAAAAGACATTTTATCCCTAGGTTGGTAAGAGTAACTATTGAAATTATAAAACACCCTAACTTCAAAAGAGAAGATGGTTGGATGCTATCACCAACGTGGAATCCAATACTTAGCAAAATAAAAAAGAACAACCAGCAGACAAATAAGCAGAAACACCAAGACACTGTCAGCGTATATTGCGTGAACCCGAACAACTATGCGAGAAAATTACGAAACAGATGGCGGTGAATTCTAAAAATCGTTTTTACTATACTCTGTGAAGACATCAATCTCAGTCTACCAGTGACCACGGCATTTGTAAAAAGGCCGAAACGTCGGAAAATCAAAATTAATTTAATAAAACGCGTAAAAACCCGTTAAAATTAGTTTAATTTCACTATTCCAAGGCTCACTTGCTAAAACGTTTTAACATAAAATGCTAGTACATAAAATTGATTGTTCGGCGCCGACTGTGACTTTTACCTGAAAGCTTGGAACCGGAAAACAAAAGCTAGAAAGTTTTTGAAGTTTGAAAACATAGGTTCTTACACACTTGTGCGTTCCTGGTTTATTTTTTGACGATTAGAAGAAGAAAGCGTATTTTTTATTTCGCTGGGCGCTTCGATATCGATGGCGCTTTGGTTGATGCGTAATTGAATGCAACTTTCTATAAGACTTTCTGGACGCTTCGATAAATTGGTACAACGTGAATGTCCCGATAAAATGTGATGACACTTTTTGATACGATGAAAATGATGACTGGGTGTAATCAACTATTTGGCTACAGTAGTCGTCACGAAGAATATGATGCTGACTGTACTGCACTTTTTGCTGGTGGTAAATAATTCGCAAAGGTAAGTATGTAATATAATAATTTATTTATGATAATGTTTTTTTTACTATGTGTTTTATACAATGACCTTTTTTTCAAAATGCGGTGTCTTGTATCTGTACTGCAAAGCACAGACAGAAAGAAATTGCAATAATATATATAATATACATAAATCACAATATATATATTATGATTTATGATCTATTCATTGTAACTTGTCTTAAAAGCCATTAAAATCTATTTAAATTAGCCATGAGATATATTTTTAATTTCTAAAATACTCTTTTGCTGCGTTTTTTTGCTAGCCATATTTTAGAGTTTTTTTTCATAGTCAAACAAGAATTAGAAATTAAAACGAAGATTTTTTCGGCCCCGGAGCACAGAAACACAGTCCTCTTGTCTCAACGGAGCGATCACAACTAAACCATGAAACAAAACATGCCTTAGATCCCAGGACAGGTGCGACAGACGAAAGCGTTCTGCGCGAAATAAAAACGTAGTAAGCGCCGAATAAGTTTTAATGTAATAACTCGTAAAGTATACATTATTTTCTTAAATCGCTAGTAGGGTCGCTGGGTAATATAATTTGATAGTATGTATTAAAATATTGGCTCAATAGTATGCATAATATTGGAAATAATAGTTGAAAATTAGAGCTAACTTCGTTATTTTTTTTTATCGAGAAAATTTTATTTTTTTGTTTTCACTCTGATCAGTCCCTTGGAAATATGCTTTAATATCTATGGTATTTTTTTCGGGTAATTTGTGCTTTGTTTTCTAGAGTAAAAATAGAAATTACGACTGGAAATTTACCTGTATACCCCCTCTTAATAGGGTGACAATGTTATGATATACGGACTAGGAAGTATAGAAAGTGATTACAAAAAAGAGGTCATGTTTACGTGGTAGATATGTTAACATATCTGACAGTTGTCACATCTCACAGTACATTGAACTCGGAGTGTTTATGATACATTTGAAACTTGTTTTGACTGTGACGATGTTTTCAAAGAAACAAAGATATGATGGGAATTACACAAATATAACGGGTGTAGAAAGACCACTTCCGAAACCTGAAACCATGTATTCTAGAGCCTCAATAGTAACTAAATTCACTAACAGTATACCCAGAAAACCTAATTAAAAAAAGTTATTAAGTATTGAACTCATTTTCGGCGCTTGAAATCATCGCTCACACATCAACTGTTGGTTCAGGTGCGATTATTTACATTGCAAATTAAATTAAAACCCCATTTAATTTGAAATCATCGCAAAATCTGATAGTATAAATGCAATTTAGTACAGTTATGTTAAAAAAAAACTGTTAATCATAAAAACATTTTTTTTGCTCATAACGTTACCAGTAGCTTTCCAGCAATGCCCAGTTTTTGTTTTCGGAAGCAGTTCTTTTATGGATAGAGTGTAAATAGGAATTTGTCACTCTTGGGAACAAACTTGTTTAAATTATAGATTCTTAAACTACAATTATTTTTATAAATATTCTATTGTGTTGACATACCGGGTGACTTTTATATAATAGTCACACTATGCATTCTTATTTAATAAATGAAATTTATTAAACAATGAATATTAATATGTATATTGCTGTGCCACTTGAAAAGCCAATACGTTATCATGTTTTTAAAATACCTAAGAAATATTGGAAACTACTATCGTAAAGTCCGTTTTTGATATGAACTGCTTAAAGAATTGACCCAAGAATATGCTCAGAAAAATGCTAAATATTTAGCACGTGGGACCGGTAAATAATCGTAATAAATTCAATGCTAAGATATAAGACCAAATATTTGTTAATACCGAGCGGGAATCAAATGTACTTCCTTATTTATGCCGGTAACCTAGATTATTGCGCACTTCTGTGAATCTCGATATTAATATCCTGAGAATAAAGCTAAATTGATTGATTAAAGCTAGATTTAAAAAAATATTTTAGACATATAGAGCCTTAACAGTAATCGTGTCACCTTCTCACTCGAGTATAACATGCTAAGAGGTAAGTTTCCATAATTTATGAAGTTATACACGAGAATTATGGAACCTGAAAAAACATTGCTTGTAGAAAACATTAGCAGAATCAAAAGTATTTCTTTTCACAATGGTATCTGTTTTGGCTTCAAAAGTTAGCCATGAGAAACATTTAATAATTTGATAAAATGAATTTTTAACAATTTTTCATCATAAAATTAATCAAATTTAATCCCAATCTAATGTTTTGACACACTTTTGGATTGTTTGAAATATATCAGATTTAATCAGACTTTAGTGATGTAATTTAACTATCATATGTGACTGTCGAAATCCGACCCAGTCTAGTATATAAAAATAAAAGCTATATCAAAATTATTATGTGCACTGCGTTCAGGTTTCTTAGGAAATGCTTAGTGTGGCCAAATTTGCAATTGCTTGGCTGCAGGTTGTGTAAAATTCCTAACCATACTTGATTATCTATTGATAGACATCTAGGCTAGATAGATTAGGTTTTAGTATTCGAAGTGTTAATAAATTATTTACATACGGTATACGTGTTATTTAAATTATCTGATAAGAGAATCTTACTGAATATGAATTTCTTTCCCGAGTTAGTTAGGAGGTGCTATTAACACGAGTTTGGCCTTATTATGATGGAAACTTTTAAATTATTACTTATACCAATGTCAGTTTATGCCTGAATATAAAGCTTAGTACCCAACGCTTAAAGTTAAGCTTTGTTTACCTTTATTACAAAACTGCACTACCGTTACTTATTTTATAAGAGTTCTATAGTAACTTGGTGTCAATCGCAAACAAAATAGTGTCACCGGAATAATAATTAGACGCCTGACCCGGCCGAATAACCGTTATCATGGCGGCAATATATTCGAATTACGAATTTGACTTACCATTGACAGAACGATGACGTTCCGTTTCTTTAGGCGTTGTAGGCGATTTATATGATAATTTATAACTGTATCACAAGGGTCGAATTCCTATGTGGCCAGTATGAAAGGAGTTTTCTTTGTCTGCTGTATGTTGAAAATCTTTTGATTCGCATCAAAGTCATGAAAATGTATTCAGTAGTTTCGGAATTCATAGGTCACTATACAACCAAAAAAGGAACTTCTTTTTAAAACGACACAAACACCATGTCAAGGGTAAAAAAGTAAGAAAGAGTTCTACACTTTATTTGCGACTGTAAGTATAAAATATGTTCGTATAAGTGAAGTAATCCATCGCTTTACCTTACTTGCTTTTAGTGCCTTACAAATTGCAATCTTCCCATGGTTTGACATTTATTAAAGTTCATAGATTGCGAATTGTATTGTTACTCAAAAATAATACGTAACCTAGTGCGTAGAAGTTACGTATTTTATCCATATTCGCGCACGAAATTAATAGTTGAAAATTTTCTGAAGAATCACTTTACATACATTTGTATATGGAAGGTTTATAGTTTATACAGCTAAATGCCAATAAAATCGTTCACAGTCATGATAATCAATAAAAAACAGAGGTTTGTTTTACGGTTAAACGCTATGTTTCCAATTATTATCTTAATGTTATAGTGATCTCAGAAGTGTCTTAGAAAAAAATATCAACAAGTGTGGGATAAATTAATAGACAAGTATTTTAGTTATTCAAGGAATTTAATGGTTTCATACTACTATAGTCAGATTAACCAGTCTAGGATACCGCCTGATTGAACGACCTGCACCGGTGTATTCTTCAATATATTTTAACAAAACTACTACCAAATAAGACATATGTTTCAAAATGAAAAACTACTATCAATTAAAACAAAAGTTTCCAAATAAGGCCTTCAAGAAAATAAAATTCGTTTTTAAGAGTTCAAAGGTCAATCACATCGCCAAATCCTATTATTCAAATGTCTTTGTCGTAATTGACATCATAACCATTTTTTGTAATCGTTTAAAAATAAATGCCTGCCTTTAGTTACATGATGAAGACATCTTTATATTGCGCCTATTAGTCATACTCGAACGACATCACCTTTTAACGTATTAGAAACGTATCATACAAAAGGTTAAATGTTAAACTTTTAGGTTTGTTAAAAAAACGAAACGTTTGAAAATAACCGGTATTATTTAAAAAGTTCGAAAGTCATAACTGAGGTCACGGTCATTAAAGAGAATTGTAGCAATAAAACATTATTTCATAATAGAATTCTTTCTCTAATTGTTACACGAATAACTCCGATAGTTATTATTATGTTCGATTATAGCGATTGTTTTAAATTATGTTAACATAAACAATGATTTATGGACGTCATTTGATGTCATTATTAACTTTCAATGTAAAACATTGGCATTATTTACTCATTTAAATTACAAAACGCCGATTGTTTTTAAAAAGATCTAAGGAATGAATGAATGGATCGTTTAAAATAAAGAAAATAAATCAATATTTGAGGCACTATGTACTTAACCCTCTTTTTGGTCTGGGCTTTATTCTTAAGAAGACTTTTGCCTAAAAATAGCCTATCTACAGGGTGTAATCGTTAAGTGCGATTATTCCGTAACTATTACAGATATCAAAAAACTTTAAACTGATATCGAAAGTACTTTACCTAATGAGTAAAATAACTGTACTAACTTTTTAAAAATAAATAATGAGATAATAGAGATTTTAGTTTCCTTATTTTAAGTGGAATAGTATCAACTCATTTTACCCTTATCATTTTATAATTATGTGTGATATGATATTGATGAATTTCAAGTACATACACTTGTAGATTAATAATCTAACCGCTTCAAATTAATAATAAACCTTGTTTCAATATCGAATTGATTAGAACTGGCTGAAAAGCAACATACTTACTAAATAAAAACAAAAAAAGATGCTCTTTGTTGTTCGTTCTAAGTTCAACACTTACCCACCCGGTATAGACCCAAATAAAAGTATAAGATTTTGTTTTTGAAATATACTTAGGCCTTTGTTTACGATTACGTTACAGGTTAAATACAGAATGCGTAGCGAACGAAAAAGCACATTGCAAAACATTACAACACTGCTATTAATAGCATGTTTCACCTTTTAACACTCTCGCTCGTCTCTATTTAGTGTTATTTATCGCTCTTTACACTTAGGCGTTACATGGACATCATACAATTTGTGAAACGACGTTCCTATTAGAGATTGTTTTTAATTCCTCTACGTTTTACTGATGAATTGTTTTAGAAAAAGCAATCAACATGTTCTTATTGCTCTTAAATTGATATAAAATGGGTTTTAAATGTCTGGTTCCTATAACAGCAAACGTGCTGTTAATCGACAAATAGTAGGGACTATTTTTAACCATTGAAGTTCAAAACGTTCAGTTTAAACTTACAGACAGTCTTTTAACTTAGGAATGAGGAGACTACTTCTCTTAACACTTATCATTCGTTATTAGTCAAACATAGCCACCGAGCAAAAAACAACAAAAAACGGAGTTTCTTTTTTTTCTTTGTATGTCCTTTAAAACCAGCTAAGCTGACCCACTTACCGAGTAACTTCACATGAGATTATTCGATTCACGTATGTCTTTAGTATACCATAGTATTGGTATTCCAAGAACTCCAATCACGATGCAAGCCGCAAGTAATGACTAGTGTTGAAAGGTTCTCACCATTTCAGAAACCCACCTGTTTACCTATTGCGTCAGTTTTATGTCGGCGTGAGTAAAAAATACTTTTATCCACTGTAAAATTTCATGGTACGAAAAGATTTTGCTGTTACGTGCACATTACAATTGTATGCGTTAAACGCTTTTTTACGTAAATTTTTATCTAAATCCGTCCAGTAGTTTTTACATGAAAGAGTACCTAACACTTAACAAACATCCATACATCCATACATACTTACAAACTTTCACGTTTATAAACTTAATTATGATAATCTCGTGTGCAATAATAACAAGTGTTATTTGTCACCATAACACAAGTAACTCAATTTTTTCTTCTCTTGCGATTAAATCATATAAGCCATTTAACCGATGAAACCGCAGGGCAGAACGTTAGTTGATAGAAGTTTATTGATTTAAAATGCAGAAGCCATCTGATGCAATATCATGTTTACTAAGATTATGAACAAACAGATGGCCAGCCCACCTGTTTAATTAGTGTAGGCGCTAGTGTCAATAGAAAGGGAAAGGACAAAAGGTCAATCATTCCTTCTCTTTATATGTCAACCCTACTCTAAAACAAGACACACCACACATACCTACAGTTAAGTTAATTTGCAGTAACCAGCAAACTTTCAAAAGGTCTAATAAAATGAGCAATATATCATATTTTAAGGCGCTGCACGATTAACTTAAGATGCAGCAACCGGCAACCAATTAGTAGTTTTCGTTTTAATGTTTTAAGAGAAAGGAGCAAATGTGCATAGGCATAAATATCAGAGACCACTACCTCGCATATATTTTTATATAGACTTACTAAAGTACAATAACCAACTCAGTAATACATAATTTACCCTTTCATGGTTAGTGTAGTTGTTTGCAGATCCACATTGTTTTAAGAAATACCTATCAGCTTAATTATATTATACGTTATGATTACTTGTAATTTGTTTCAGATTACGTATTTACTTACATATTTAAGCTCTGTTATTTCCGTATTTCCTTGACTTAACGTAGGTAGGAAGTTTATTAAAGTAAGTTAAAATTAAATGACTCTTGTAATGCAAGCATACCTAACCTATTCTAACTGTTTATATGTTTTCATGCGTTTAACATAGACATATTCCAATTTTAAATCTGCACTTGGCATTTTTTTTTTATTATCGGATCATCAGAACTATAAGGCCTCATACAGGGTCTGTTTTTAAATTAAAAGTTGTGGGTGTTAGTTGCCGGCCTTGGCACCGTCGGATCCATTGCGTACGCGACGAAACATTAAAACAATTGTTAAACTGGGCTAAACAGGTATGCTTGCAAGTGTTATAGATATTGAATATAATTACGGTGTAATTGCGTGTCTTAAGACTGGAATTGTACGTTTAAAAGGTTTGTACTTACAGTTAAGAGACGAACAAGAAAAACTGTTTGGTGTCGCTTTTAAAATGAAACGAGAAACGGTAACTAAGACTATTAATGTTATATACTAATAATAAAATGAATAACCGTTTTTATATGTCCCATTAGTTGAGATCCTTAGCATCCTCTCGGATTACGATAGGGTACTAAGGGTCATCATAAAACTTAAATTAATAACACATAAACATAAATCGAGTCAAAGTGTATTCAATTTACGGATAAACCCCTTATATAAGTGTCATTATATAGCATCGTTACACGCATATGTTATTTGTCCGCATTATAACTAGATCCTACTTATATTATAAATGTTAAAGTTTGTATGTATGGATGTATGGATGTTTGTTTCACCTTCACGTAACACTAATGGACATATTTGGATGAAACTTTGCAGTAATATAGGTTATACATCAGAACAACACATAGGGTACTTTTTACCGCGGGAAAACTTCTCATTCACTACACTATTATACTATAATATGCTTGTAATGTCATATTTTAATTGTTTTGCTATAAAAGGAAGGTGACCACTCTATTTATAAGCAAACGTATATATAGCCTACGCATTGCCAACGTGACAAGGTAAAGTCACTTTAATTAAGTTAAGGCCGTTGAAAAAACAAAATAAGTATAATATATTCTTGGTTAGGTATTTATTGATTTCAATACGGCTACTGGGTTTATATTTAAATTATTTTTAATTCACACAAAATAATTATACTTGTAAACAAAAATTATAGTGTAAATGTTCATTGGCAAAAGGCTCATTAGAGGAATAAACATATACGTTGATTACATTTATTACAAAATAGCATCGTTCCTTATGGTTACTGTTCCTTAACAGAAAGAAAAACCATTACGTGTTTATTTACATTATAAAAAACACGGAAAACGACATATACGAGTATTTTATGTATGCACGCATAACCACCATATATGTATATCTGAAGTATGTTAGTATATTCAAGTGACTGGACATAATTAGATGAAATTTCTTGCGAAACACATTACCAAGACGACACCCGATATACGTCTAATAGAATTTTGAATGTACTTATATAATAATTACTTGTCGACCTGCTAAACCTGTTAAAACTCATGTAATCTCATAAGTATAGTGTGTTTGCAATGAGCTAATACATAATGACTGCTCAAATCCTACGCTTGTTTTGACAGTTCACGTATTTAATATATAACTAGAAATATTGTTTATATTCATCATAATGTCAAATGTCTTTTTTCTACGTTTACTTAGCGAAGCGAAAAATATTGATGTGGTAGAAAAAACTTACAATAGTAAACAGCTATTGCTACCCGATTCAAATTTCAATGCGTATCCATTAGTTATTAAAATATACGGGGTGTAAAAGAACTGCTTCCGAAAACAAAAACTGGGCATTGCTAGAGGGTACTGGTTACGTTTTGAGCAAAAACAATTGTTTTTATGATGAAAAAAAAATTTTTTTACGTATTTGTACAAAATTGCTACTAGATTTTGCGATGATTTCAAATTAAATAGGGTTTTAATTTGCAATGTAAATAAACGCACCTGAACCAACAGTTGATGTGTGGGCGACGATTTCAAGCGCCGAATATGTCTTTTCAGTCCTTAATAACTTTTTTAAATTGGGTTTTCTGGGTATACTGCTAGTGAATTTAGTTACTATGGAGGCTCCAGAATATATGGTGTCGGAAGTGGTCTTTTTACTCCCGTTATAAGATAAGCTAGCTATTCGAGAAGGAGACCCATGCCCAACTAGTGGGGTGTACTAGTATATGGTTGTTAGTATTATTATTCGATAGGAAGCCATTTCAAAGTCGTTTAGACACAATATATATTATAATACATATAATATATATACTAACATATAAGTGCAACCATCTGGCGTGACATGTGCGAGACCCTTGCCTGACACTTAAACTAGTAACTTGACTCTAGCGGAAATATTATATACCTATTTATTATCACACAAGTTTCTTTGACGTCAATATGTATTTTTAAATATTATACTTTGTAGGTATTCCTTTGTTTAATAAATGCCGATAATATGGTAAAGATAATGCAGTGATATATAACAGCTGATACAATATAATCGTTATATTATCTGGCATGTTATAATCTTTAATCGATCATAGGTGAAGAGACGCAATTACCTTTATTATCTTTTTAAAAATATATACCTCACATCATACACTAAACTTGGGATCTAAATAACTTTTTCTCATTAAAACCTTTAAAACTAAATCACTCTTCTATAAATCATAATTTTCATATCACATAGAATAAACAAAAGATCCGCAAAGAAGTTGTCGCAAAAGGAAGACCTTTATTAACCTTTGGACGACGCGTTGATGTCTTTTCAACTAAGATAAGGAAAAGTCACGATTGTGATCGGATATTGCACTATAATAATATTTTAAAAACGGTAGAGACAGTTCACAATAACATTTCCTGCATTAACTTATAAATAGCATGTATTTTTTTACTTTGTCACTACTTCTTGAACTACAAGAAATTTTTTGCTGCTTTTTAGTATCAACAAAATAAAATAAAACGCAGCAACTGATTTCACATAATATTTGTTTGATATTTTTAAATTATCAGACAATGATATTAATAGTACTTTATAAAGATAACGTGTTACCAACGATTGCAAATCATAACAATGAGTGTAAAACATTGTTGAATGAGAAATCAAAGTCACACATAATCCCATAAGATTATATCTTGTACGGAGTCTATGACTTGGAAACTCCCATCAGTCAAATGTTTTGACATAAAGGGTGTCAAAACAAATATTAGATAAAGTCTTGCATAAAATATGTGGGAATGCTAATTGTTTGACAAATAATATTAAAATGTGGCCTAAGAATGTATCAACCTTTTCGTTAATTCGTTCTATGAGAAACACGTACTAAAATCCAAATATTCTTACACATAATGTAACATTTTGCAAAAATAATGTAAGGGTAACTTATATAGAAGAAAAAACAGACAAACGAATTTAATTCATAACCTATGTAAGATACATACTTGTTACACGTCTTCTATATTACCATTTAAACGAATAACATCGAGTCCTCACCGCAAAAACCGTTAAAATAGTAGTTTTTCTTGTTTATTTCAAACGTCGGTTAAGCTTTCGCAGTTTTGCGCTATGATCTAAGCAGGTTATGAGGATCAACAACATTTTGCAACTCCATGGGTTCCGTATAGCTATTTTATAGTTAGACTAAAGCTAATCAGATTTTATATTGGGTTTGAGTTCCTGGTTCGTAACTTTGAGGTGATTGTGGGTCGATTGGAAATAACTTAGGTGCGCTTAGGATTATTTACGGTGCGAGAAGTTAAAATGAGATAAGAGTAACGTGGTGTAGTAAGAAAACAAAAGAGGGTCCAATTGACTCACATTTCAAAAAAAAATTGAATTATTTATTAATTAAAAGATAATTATTAAAAGAGATGATTATTATAGAACTTTTTAAAGAAAAATAAGGTCAAAATAAATCTTACAGACATAAATTTAGTAGAATATGACGATGTCAATGGTCTGTTTTTACACCCGATATTTAATATATAAAATTGACGTGTGAGTTTAAATAAGTGTCTATTAAGTTTAATTGAGTTTTTGTCATTTGCTTTAAGATTATCAGTTTAATTGTTGTTATAAATGTCTCTATTGTGTTTTCTATGTCTTTTCCACGTAGTTTTATTGCGGTTTTAATTTAAAAGGAATGACAGAAGTCGGCAGACATTAAACTTATTTTCTTATTGTAGCTTGATTTCTGTTTATATTTTTTTATATCATATAAGACAAAACAAAACAAAAATAGCTGGTTGCATTATACTGCTTATTAATAAATATCTTAAGAAATACTCGATAAATGAATATGCAAAGAACAGTTACAGTCGCAAAGTTGGCTAAGGATGATTTGCAAAATAACTAGAATTCCTTCCTAATGACCCAGAAAGATGAGCAGGTAAAATATCTTACAGCCTTTTGAGGAATAAGGCTTAAAAGCAATAATAAAGATCTTAAGATCTTCTCGATTGTCTTTTGTTTTTGTTTGACAGGTACCTGGTATTTTACTGCATACCTTCTTTTTAACCCTTCAAACAACAAACTTACGTATTTGCACGTAAAGTATCGTCCAAATATTCCAAAGAATCTCAATGAACTGTATGTATGATTTTATTTAATAAGTTAGGTCTAAAAATACCAGTTTTAGAATGTTACTACAAAATTGATTTAGCAGGTGCCACACCTAAGGTAAACTAGCACTTAAACCTTTTTTGTCAAAAATGGTAAACTTCTTATTTAAACTAGCAATTGATGGCAATTAAATAAATCATATTTGGAGATAAGTAGGTAGGCGTGTGGGTATTACAAATATTTAGTAACATTTCCAAATAGGCTGTAAACATATCACGAATATTTTAAACTGAGCTTCATAAATTTTAATGGTTGTTAACTCGACGGTAGAACGCAAAGTTTTCAAAACGGAACGTTACACATTAGCAAGTTAATACGAAACTCCTTGTTGCTAAATATTTATTTTTACCAACCAGTAGCAAATATGAATAAAAAAATACTCATTCGATATTTAAAATGTCACAATGCATACATCTCGTTAGCCTTCTAATCAGATTACTGCATCGAATAGGTAATAGCAACATAAAGTGGCTGCCATAAAGGTGATTTACTTAAATCAGCGTAGCAATAGCAATTTACACAAGATTCGTCTTAAGAATTTAAATTAAATTGCAGCGTGACTAAACTATAAAACGCAGTAATCCTGCAGTAAAAAAGCCTTGATTTAAGGATTAGAGAAATAAAACGTACCTGAGGTCGTCCAGCACTCAGGGCACTCCTGACAAAGTGACTCCCAGTCGTAGGCGAGGTCCTCGAAACTAGCCATCGCTGCACTTAAACCAGTTCACACAACATCATACAACTGTTAACATCACAATTCGTTCACAACACACCAAAAATCCTTATTTCATTTTCTGAAATTATGTCAGTTGGTTTTGAATGTATGTGGTTCAGTCACCCCGGAATGTTCGGATGTTTTCGGAGCGCGTCGGCGACGCATGCGCGGTAGGTAGCGGCGAGCGGAACACTGCGCGGCCGCGGGATGTCGCTGCGCAGAAACAGGTTCCTCGGACATGCGCACACCTTCACTCTCCACGATATCATTGAACCGCTCATTCCAACCACGGTGCAACCTTATCTCGGCGACATCACAACACGTAATACCATTTTTCACAGAAACAATGACTTCATTCACGTTCCGTTCCACAAAAAATCCTTCGCTATCGAAAACATTAATTTGATGTTCTCAACGTAATGTAGAAATCTAAATGCAAACTCACGCTCTAGTCGTGTAATGTCAAACATAATTTTAATTACTTCGAACAACCGTAAACGATTTGCTGCCCTATTGGCGTTCCTAAACAATTTAAATTACTTACAAAGGAAAACGTCCGCCTTTTTCGAATAATTGTAGTGTAACATGAAATTGCACCGACTCACGTTAAACTTTTATAAAGTCATAATAATTTTTATTCCGTCATAAGAAGAGCGAAAGCAACTAATGGCCAATTTAATTAATTTAAATTACTCAAAAGTTACGCTCCGTTGCGTTGGCGCATTCGTTTTACGAAATTCGTCAACAGTCTATATGGAGATAACGAACAAAATTATTAAACATATATGAATGAATCATGTCGCTTGTACTCGTGTTACGCTCGTTTTCTTGAACCTAGATACATACGAATTGTGCGCAAATACCTACCTGGCAATGAAATTTCTAAAGGTGAAATTCGTGAAATATTTTAATGAAGATGCAATTTCAATTGTAATGATATTCAAACATGGTTGATGGTCGTTAGTTTCATTATGTGGCGGTAATAATCTGAAGAAAGTTGTAGCAGTCGTTTATCCATGTCTGCGTAAATAACAGAAGGCTGTTAGCAGGATTGTTTCCAGCTGTCGTTCGTTAGACGGTCCGTTACAGCGTAGAAAGTTGCCGAGTACCTTTATATGGTGCCCAGACCTTAGAATGCTTGACAACAATAATCAACCTCAAAGTGAATGAATACCACTTAAATATTCACAGAATAGACCTTGAGAACTGGATACTTCAATGTGGAACGTCTATTTAAAACGCCAATAGAGATTTTAAATAAACGGTCTTTTAATCTTTTGATTATACACCTGAAGATTCGCAAATTATACCTAATAAATAAACTACACGCCCATCATTTAATGTATTGCCAAGTAATTAAAAATATGCTTAGCAATTCAATGTGCTTGCAAATTGTTTCTTAATTTAATCGTTCCAAGGTAAACTACATTACAATATCTAATAACCCCTATTACAACTTAAAAATGTAACCATTACGTATGTGGATACAAGTTTTTGTGGAAAAATACAATCTCCGAAGAAGCCGTCATTTTTATTGGGGATCATTACTTTTCACTGCACGTTAACTGCAGGTTATTATGTCATCTTCATTTACTCAAAGAAAAGTAAGAGGCAACCGGAAAACCTTTAAAAAAGTCACTTCAAGTCAAAGTTGAAACGTAATTTTGGCAAATTCTATGTAATTACTGCAACTTATTAACCACATGCATATGTTAAGAGCCGCAGCACGTAATCTCGAATAGTAAGAAAAACATTGCGCTTACATAAACGTGTAGCAATTGCGTGATCTAAGACACAATCATTTTCAGTAGCGTCATCAAAATAGACTTGAACTTCACCTTGGTTCAAGATACTTACATTTGTAAGTATACTTAGAGCTATTTTATTTGTATTTATTTACTTATTTTCAACGTAAATCCAAAAAAAATGCTTCATTATTTTTAAATAACAAACACAACCTTTGGTGATTGATTAATCACGAATAACTTCAATGTCATCATCCTCCATTTTGTTTTTGCCATTCTCTTTATTTCTTTCCAACAAATTATCTTCAAGACCTGATTATATCTTTAGAGAAGCTGTGACCGCATTTTATAACTACAATAGGATTTCTCGTCTTTCATCGACAGGCAATGATGCGAATACATTCAGAATATTTAGATTATGTCTGCCATGCTGATGAGTATGGCATTGGAGAGAGAATGCATCAACCACGAGGAAATCTATCATTTGGGTCGCACGCTATTATAAATGAAGCGATGTTTTTGTTTGGTGCTATGATATATGAAGGCAAAGCAAGGTTGACGGCTAAATTACCTACTCGCATTCACGATTCATCGTACTGAAGGCGCGAAGACTGAGAGAAATCAAACAAATCACAGGCCAATTAATCGTAAAATATACTTTCAAAATTAAATATCTCTGGAAATTATTGTACATTTCCAAAATTTCTCCTAAAGATTTTAATGCAGCGTATAATAATGAGCGTTTGCGTTCACTATCTCTGAGTCTCTGTATTCGTAATTGCAATTCTGTATACTAAATGAGACACCGATAGACCATTTTACTTTCCATCTACATCTTGCCTATATAGTTCCTCTAAATAGGAAGTAACCATAGCATTTTAATTGATTTCTAGCTGCGTGTTAACGATCCCTTTAAACAAAAGTATCAATTACTTGTAATTAGCAATTACATCGACTCGTATAGCCAATCGCCGTAAACAGGCATCGCTCAGGGCACATTCCTCGCTCTATCCGCTTACGATCTTATCCCGATTGAATCTCGAAAGCACTAGTTAACTTTAGCTCTGTACTTTAGAGAGGATGTAGGTAGACGACCTAGTCTATCGGTACCACTATTCACAAGTACCCGTATTACAGGTCCCTCATAATAATCTTCGGAAGGCCGCAAGCGACTTGCCTGTCATTCCAGTCAATTGATGCAAAATTATGATTATAGAGAGCTGGTGCTAAAGCCACAATATAAATAAGTAGAATTCATTATTTGCCCCGTCATACACAACTGGATAACTAAGACGATGTTGCCTATTAAAAGAATAAGTATGTAGTTATCAATTCACGTTTTTGTCTAATTAAAGATAAATGAGCGAAGCATTTAAATTAGACAACAGAATCCAACCTACTTAATGAAAATACCAGTAATACTTACTAAGTGTAATTGATAGGAATTCTCTGGTGTAGGTAGGTACTTATTACGGTTTTGAATAGAGCAAAAAATTTGTGTTTTGTTAACATAGTAAGTTTAACCTGTAGTTTGACCATTTGTTTTCTTATCACATTGTTTTTGGAAAATATTGATAGAAGATTCCTTTTTTTTATTGATATCGATTTGTCTAAGTCTCATGACCTTAAACTATAGGAAACTCGTATAAATATAAATAGCTTCAATAGTTGTCAACATTGAAACATTTAAACTTAGTCAATCTAAATCTGTATACGAATCTAACTTAAGGTCATTTAATTTTGATGGTATAACTTTTTTTGATCTATAAAGTCTTTTTTTGGACCCAACACCAGGGACAGATAATTTCTAACTTCGTTTAAATTTTTTTTAAAACTTTTCATTTAATTTTTTTTTAAAAGACACTGTTAACAAACAAGGACCTATCTAGAATCACAAAATATTTTATTTAAAACACCTATTTTTTTTTACTTTTCAGCTCATGCAATTAGTGTCTACATTTTGGAAATTACTCATAAGACATTTCATAAACTGGTTATTCTACTATCCAGTGAAAAAGTAGGTGAGATCAAAAGGTTATCTTTACCTTCCAAAGCTGATTAACCAGATATGAAGTTAAGTCGCCAATTTTGCCACTTCACGACGACGTTATTTTCAGTATAACGGTAATAACGGTGTATTCACATAATCCTTTTTTTCCTCAGGATGGTTTCCTACGTTTTACAGAAATCGATGTGAATAACCGGTTTCCATGATAGATTATAGAGCCGGATAGATATCACTTCCGATGAAGTACACCGACCTTACATTATATGGGACCCATGCTACATACCTTCACATGGGTTAAGTACTGAATATACTTTATGTTTTTGTAAAAGCGGGAAATCATTGTCGATTTGTACTTAAGTATTTATTGTGTTTCAAACACGTCTAGTTTTTCAGCTAAATTTTACAAAAACAATAAATGCAATATTACAAACATTATTTTCGTAATGCAAGTGGGAATAGTCATGTTTATGCTATATTAGTAATGAATTTATGTCTAACACGTTTGTACCTCACAAAATGACCCAAAACAAATTTGTGCTAAATCATTATCATTACATAGTATAAATCCAAATCGCTAATTCTGTCTGTTTGTATGTTTGTCCGCTAACTCCTCTTTAACCAGTTGAGGGATTTGAATGCGGTTTTCACCTTCCTATAGGTATTTGTTTCATTTAAATTTGTTAATAAAGAACATTCAGAAAAAGATTTTTTAGTTACCTTAAATTGAATGTTTCGGGAACAAGTGGCCAAAATTACACCGTTGCGAAGCGTGACTAGTAATTATAAGTTCTAAAATTATTCGATAAAAACGTATTTTTTTTGGTTTATGTTTTTATCAAATATTAAGAGACATAAAGGGTTGCTTAATCATTTTACAGATACGTATTTGTATGTCATAAAAGCTTTTTATGAACTACTTTCCCAAAAACTAAACCGCAATTTCGAGTTTGAAAAAATGACATAAAATACTGCATCTTCACAAATCTGTCGAACATCAATGAACCAATTAGATATACTTACGTAGTTAAGTAGTTAACTTACGTATCATTGACCAGCACAAGTAGGTAACCAGTTTATCTTCTCCTAATAAAAGTAACGCATGACTGTGCATAAAAGTGATTCAACTTCAGATAACGGCTTCATATTGATACATTGATGCATTTAGATATGAAATGCAACAATTATTTCTCTAATTACCCACAGACATGGTCAAGCACTATATTGCATGTCTCAAAAGATGCATTATGTCTATTATTATTTCTTTTTGAATGGAGCAAGGAAATAAATAAAAGCCGGTTAGAGATTTAATTTACGGCTGTTTTCCGGAACCGATTGAACTATTGTGAACTATTAGAAAGACTAAGCATTAATTACCATTGCTGTCATGATTGGAATCAACACGATTTAACACTTTCAATGCGCTACGAAAACAAAAGGCGCTGTGTTGTTGGTCTGTTCCTTAATGTAAGGCTGTGTTTTCACCGTTAAGTTTTGATCTATGTTTCTTTCGAAATTTAATAAAAACAATTAAACATCTCTATATGTTAAATTGGCAGAAATAATAAATAGATACCAATTTGTTTATTTTAGCGTGAATTTTCAAGAAACTTGATTTCTAAAGTAGCATTAGAAACCTTACAAGGTGCAATCAACTTCTCTGTATACACTGTTATATAACACTTGTTTTTTCACAAGTCGGTGTTAATAAATATAAAGGTACCTATGCAAAACATGCAAACAGACAGACATGATAATTCACTCGATAATCGACGATAATTTTCCTTCAATGTATACAGTCCACTGGGTGTTATACAGCCGACTTATAAGATATGGTGTTTTAGGAATATACTAAAGTTATGGTCGATTTATTTTATGTATGTTTTTACTAAAACCCAGTATGCAATTTATAATTTGTATACTGCCATAAAAAGATGGCTTATATGTAAGTGAAAGAAAAAAAAATTGAAAATTCTCTATTCTGTTAAAAGCTATAATCAAAAAAATAAAACTTTATAGGAACGTACATTTACATAGTGGCAAAGTAGGTATACAGTTTCAAAATTCACCAATAACTTTGTAAATGATAAATTCATTTCAATTACAAACATAAACGAAGCAAGTAATAAGCACTTGTCGTTATTTTATTGATTTTGGTTACATACTTTTGTTTTAATGGTCTTTAAAAATAACGCAAGCATACCAATGAATTTAGTAAAAAGGGTAAAGAGAGAATCAAACTTTCGCACCAAAGTTCGTATTTGAATCAAAAGTACCAAAGAAAAAAACAACTTTTAATATGTTATAAGAACAACAAAATGGTTTATTTTTGCTTGTTAGATTGAATTCGTTCCATAAAAGTTTATAAAAAACTAAAATTTAAAAACATCCCTTGATTTTTTTCCTACGATTTCCATGAACATTTTTCAACATGTCCATTTTAAAATGATTTACTTTCTTATAGACCAAATATAAAAGAGCAGGAAAAGATACATATCACCCAAAACATTTCAGACGGACTTTTCTGAAGCCAATCAATGTTTAGTTCCAACTTTGCGAAATCCTAAATGCTCAAGACATTGCCCAGCCTTAAGTATGCGGATCAATTAATTTTTATTTTTCATACTTAAATGGAAGTATTCCAGTTATTTTATTTACGTTTCAATATTTGTATGATATTGACTTAAAGCTTATTAAATCATGTAAGGTAGGCAATTCAATCATTTATAAAAACTTAAATTGTATTGAGACCGAAATAAAACATTGTCTATCTGGGAGCCTAAATCTCTGGATATCCGATGAAACCAAAGTGTATTTTTTGTTATAAATCAGTAATAACAGTAATAACTACAACTTAACTACAAATCTGCATATATGTCTTTTCAACCTGTATTTACACTAACCCACCTACTTACATACCTAAAGGGCCCGTATATTCCTACAACACGAATAACCACATAAACGGTGAAAGTCTCAAATACCAACAGATTTCCTCGGCTTGCCTTTAGCTTAGTACTACATAAAGTTATTTGGCCCTAATTGTGAAAGTAATCTAGTAGGCGTTGGTATCACCTGCTCCGTTCGGAGAAATGGTCTATGTTCAAACATCAGTGGCAAATGGCGTTTCCTGAAATTATAATGGGTAGACAAGGATTTATTATAGCTGTTACACTTAACAATCGCACGCAGAGCCTTTGAAAACTTTCAATAGTCTTGTGTTTAGAGTGTCACGTTAATGAGATGAATTTTGTTTTCACTTGAAAGAGATTTGAGGTAATAGAAGAGAGGATTAGTAGATTGCTATTCTATTATTATTTTCTTGGTATAGTTTTTAAGGTGTTAACTTAAACGGTTTTAACAATAGGAAATACAGAAATGTACTAACTGATTATGTGTTGGTAGATAACTAAGTTATATACGAAAAAATTAAAACAAACAGTAGACAAGCAGCTGTCACCAACATATATAGAAACGCCCTATTTTTGTACTATTTATAACATTTTCAAATACATCATTTTTTTTTTAAATCATCAAGCATTACCATGATGTAACTACTTTTTAACGATTTTTAATGAAGCTTTTAACTATAATTCAGTTCGCTAGAACACCAAGGCATTACTTTGTAGCTTGACAATTCTTGCAAAAGTCAATTACAAGATTTACATTCAAACTAATAATTTTCTACAAAAATACCGGCGTATACCCACCTGCATTTCCACCAACGTTTATTGCCTGAATATTATCTAAATCACATAGTTTTATCTCTTACAAGATGTTCATTCAAAACTTTATGATATCATAAAAAACGCAAACGACTCTCATTCAGTGATAGTATAATTTCCTCTGAAGATTGCTCTTGATACTGTCTTGTATAATGATATTTAAATTAATGGCCGACAATTCATAAGAGTGATGTCTAGAAATGGAGAGGACTTATCGTGAGACTAACAGAAAAGGAAGAGAAAATGATGTATCAGATGCGACAGCTGGAACGTTTACTTTTATTGCGTTTGCACATAACGTGGGTTAACATAATGTTTTGTAACCTAAAGATCGCAAACACGCATTTCATACAATTTGCAAACCACGACCAATTTTCTTCTTCCTGTAGAGTCCTGTTCAAAAATTTTTTATTTAAAACAAATTTACACACCAAAAAAATTTGTTAATTTTTGTTGGAAGAATATGTACGCGTTGAAGTCTTTTATACGATACTGAGTAAATCTTACGTATAATAAAGGTACGCTAGAATTAGGTAGTAGAATAAACTTTAATCGTGACTAGTTTTTACTTACTTAGAAATAAAATGCCTTTAATAGTTTCTTGCAATAAAATTTTATACCTTGCGCTTTAATAGATTTAAGGTATACCGCATTTTAAATGGTGTAGCAATCATTCAACAACTTTCACATTTGTTATATTAAGAAGCAATTAAGCCTTATGGGCAGACTTTCTGCTGTAGGGCATTATCTACCAGTTAACAACTGAACATCGATTGTAGGCGTTTAATACAACTTATATTACACCATAATATTACGTAAAGTGACAATACACACACATCATCCAACTCAAGCTTTTAGTGCTTTTAAAATCACAATTAAATCGATGTCTATTTAATTGTCAGCGTTTTGCGGCCGTGCGTCTCTTGCGCAACCGTTTAATGATTAATGTATGTTCACAGTGACATTTCTGTTCGGGAGCTTATGGGCAGAACGACTTTGGGTGATATAAAGCTTCTGTGGTACTGTGGGAACAAGCCGCGCCTAGTGCAAGTCTGAGGTTGCATAAGAAATGGCCCCCGACTGTGAAGAAAGCGGTGTGAACTAGAAACTATTGGTGCACTGTATATGTCAATTGTAAGATTTATTATAAGATGTTTCTTTAAGATTAAGGGCATATCCTTACAAATATTAAAATCGGTATGTCTATCTGTTCCGCTTTTACGACGAAACGTCTAAATCCTACGAACGGAGTCGCGGGCGGCCACTAGTTGATTATAATTGTTTTAAAATAGACATAGTTCAACATCCTGAGATGGGAATAGGTAATTTTTACCGCAGGATAAAGTCTGATTTCCAAGGGAAAATTACTTCGCAGACGAAAACGCGGTCGGTCTACTAGATGCAAGCACTATAAACACGGAGATACCATTTTAACGATTCGAGATGCGTAATTCGGACAATCTTTATTTTAATTGATACGACTGCTTATGTACTTTCAATTATGATGTTTGTACACGCCCACCCCAAAAAAGTAGGAAGTTAAAAGAAATATGAGCCGTAAATTTTTTTCTTTTCAAAAATGTAAATTTAATTCTTAGATTTACATATTTTCTTTTTACTTGAAAAAAATATTAACATAGTGGCCTGATATGGTTTTTACATTTTATGTAACGTTTTTTTTAAGTAGGTATAACAACTTACTTTTTTACTATCTAAGGTTTTTACAGCATGATGTTAACAACAAAAATCATTTAGTTAAATTATTCAAAATAACAGTTTTTACCTAAATACATAGCAGAATGATTTAAAATAATACAAAATCTAATTAATATAAAAGATATTAATAAAAAATATAAATATTGAATACGAGCTTTTCGACCGAAGTATGTATAGGAATGCGCGGTTTGTATAAAAAATATTACTCTACTTATTAGGTACTATTAACTTAATACAAAAGATTTATTATTAACTTAATACTTAAAGTTTGAATTTTTCATATGTTGTTCTGGGTTAAAATATTTGTACAAAACTACATCCAAACGCTACTGGCCATTTTTGCGTGTTTGAGTAAAAACCATCCAAACATATACACTTTCACATTTGTAAAATAAAAATTGCGGTAAATATTACTTTTCCATTTAAACCTAAATAAGTCAATAAATATGAAAATACGGTCCTATTGAATCGTAATAATAGGAGTTTAATAACCTATTGAAAGCTAGTGTAGTGTGGCGAAAGCTTGTTTATAGCTTCAACCATAAAGGTATTGCCTGAATGAAGTATTGATAACAACAACGAGAAAACATAGGAACTTCGGGTCAACTGTCACTTCTTCGAAAATAAAATCTCTTTTTTTCTTTTTTTTTGGTTGTTAGTTATGTGGTAGCTATGTGAACTCACGTAAAAGTTAGACCCCGATTCAGCTAAACAAAATCCTAAGATTTTTTTGTCATTTTATTCATGACTGGTTACATTTTATTCATGACATATTATGAATGATATGACGTAAAGTTTCTGCAACGTTGTGTTTCATTAACAGAATGGAGAGGCAAGACAGGATTCTGTCTAGTTGCAAGACCAAACGTCTATCTTTTGAGCCAGTGCATAATTATACTGCAAGTTTATAGTCAGCCTTTGAATAAGTAGGCTAACTGCTTGTTTGTCTATAACAGGCTTACAAAAATACTTTATACTTAATACCTATGTGCTGCCTAAAAGCTAGTCTTAAGTTTGGCGAATTTTTAATCATAGTTTTTTCCATGATTATCGTTTTACTCCCGCCGTCCATAAGTCTTCAGTTTCACAACGAGCCAGTTAATAAATCTTAGGTAAGAACAACTATCACTTATAGGCAAAAACTATCAGTTCTCCTATGCTGCGATTTTGCAATTTTTTTGTTAACTATCTACCTACAATTAACTAGAAATTGCAATTAATATTGGCGGTTCTTTTCAATGGTGTAAATTAACACGTTCACAGCTTCAATATCAGTTACGCAATTACAATTATAAAAGAAGTATTCCCATGGTATCTTTGTGGGGATCTTAGCATGGAAACTATTGTTTTCGGATTTGTCCTCAAACTGTAAAATACATGCATGTAACAATTACGTAGAGATGGAATGATAGGGATGTTACTTGTTTTGGGGCAGGGTAAAGTAGGTTGTATTGTTAGGTACTGTCATGTAATACAGGTGGAATAAATAAAAAGCTAACACTGAAACATATCCGTTAGTTAAGTACCTACGTAGGTGGTAAATAACCTGTGTGTGTAAACTACGTGCTATTATACTATTAATTTTGTTGGAAAAACTTTACACACGTCTTACTTATTCTGTGATATACTGCGTATTTGTCGTATGTAGAGGTAATCAATAAATTTGTGGTTATATATTATACTAAGTACGGTTTAAATTTTAACCCACATATCAACCTGTAAAACTTTAATAACTTATTATATTTTGTTCATAAATCAAAATGAAACAGCATACCTAACTTCGCCTAATAACAGAGTAAGAACTAAAGCAAGTAACAGACAGTTAGAAAACTGACACGACATTAAGCCCAAACACAAGACTATCTTTACAAATCTATGGTCTGCTCTCAAAGTACAAGCATTGTCACTTACACAGACTTCCTGTGTGTACGACACAGCACTTGTAGTAAAAGATAAACAACGACACCTGTAGCTTAAGATAGAGCTTTCGTGAACATTATGTTTCAAGTGGTAAGGAGGCTGAGTATAGACTGAAAATCGTGGCCAGGTGTTTACAGGTTACTTTGGGTGCATTATGTGATAACTTGTAAGGTTCCGGTACCTTTTAGTAATGTTGGAATATTTTGTCATGGTTTTTTTAAGTTCTAATCTCGGGTTGATCCTTATAACTCTTAGAGATAATTATTAAGAATGTACTATTTACATATTTCGCATTTTCATCATAAGAATAACTAAATCCAAATAGCTTACTACCAAGTTACTTCAACAAGCCTTTGTCATTGACAACAAATTTTAATGAATCTATTAAATCACTGCAAGATTTCATAGCAACTGCCCGTGTGAAAAACGCATGCAATACAAATAACACAATTATTGTAAGACACGAAAACTATATCATAGATGGGGGGGCAATAACCGATGAAGCATGTTGCGCCCGCGTCGCTTATCCGAAGCACGCAAGATTCCTTGCTCGCCTTCATTCTAAACAAAAAAGACAATTGACTACGATGACGTTTTTTAGAAAAGCAATTTCCATAGAAGCTGATGCTGAAATTAGTTTCTAAAATTAAACTTCCTTATAGCATGAAACCAATTGGTAGAAGTTTAATTTATACGGAGTCGTAAAATAGAATACGATTAAATTAGATTGTCGGATATTATCCTTATCATAACAATCGTATAAGTCGCACAGCACTCGATTACTATAATTCTGTTAATGGATTTAATTTTGCATATCACTTACCTACTGGGTTTCGTAATGCTTACAAGATTACGGATACTTGAATTGGACTGCTGTTCAACCATTCAATACATTCGAAAAACGAAAACTTACCAATTAGGTAATTAATATGACACTTATATGCATTTTATAAAATGTTAATCATTTTAATACATTTTCTTAACAAATTGATAATTATTAAGGCGTTTATGAAACGTTTTTTCGCCTAATTAGACGTTATGAAACGTTGTTTCGTTGCGGACCCAAATTGAAGTTTTACACTTTATAAAAAGGCAACTAAAAGCTTAAGTAATTCTTAGGTTTTTACTTCGCAATAGATAACCAATGTTAGTGTTAAAATAAATCAGTGGATATCTAGTGGGTTTTGTTTCTTATCTATATCTCGATAATGGTTGTAAAGCATACGATACCTAACAGGAGTAACAGTTATCTGCCCATCGTAAAAAGACCTATCAAGAAGAGACATAAAGCAACGTAGCGGGACACTGTCTGCTCGCAGATACACTATAAAAAGATAAATAATAGACTGTATATAAAATCAATAGTTAAAACTATGGTTTATGGCTATCGTCCGTGTTAGGATAACGTTTCTATAATAAAAAATTATTATTAATTTATTTACAGTTTTAATCACATTCTGCAGGTACTCGTTCCTACATTAGTAAGACGTACGATTAGATTGTAAAAAGGTTACAGAATAGGTATGCCAATTTAAAGTTGTGTACGAAATGTGTTTTTAAGTACCATATTAAATTGAAACTATTTTACTCTAGGTTATTCATGGTTCTACACTAGGATAACAATTTACAATTTGCATACCAAGAAAACGTATCAGACAAGTTGCACGGTAACAGTAAATGAATATTCATTGAAAATTATAAATATTTATCGATTAAATCGGTAAATCTTTTTTTGTACGTAATGTTTGCGTTAGGAAACACTTAACCGTCTTTAGCAGGAAATGGCAAAGAGATAAATCGAACGACATTTCATTACGTAAACTTTACTAGGTGTCTTCTTTTCCTAATAACATCTTTTGGGTATACCTGTCTTACCAGTTGATAATTTTAACAGATAAATGTAATCTAAATAGGCAATTGGTTTAAACTTATATACATAAAAGTTATTTAATGTTTTAGTAAGACTCTAAATCTTTGGCTTAAACATGTCTGACACATGTAGGTATTATAATTAATATCACATGCAGAAATAATATGCATTTGTGCATTCGTGGTTATTATTCGATGTTTAATTAAAGTTGCGAGACTTTCTTCTTTCCAAGTTGCAATAGCCTGATTATTTTATACACAACCTTATTTAGAAACGCTATTTAAATCATTTTAGACTCCATACACATTAGCTTAAATAAGTTTTGTTCTTATCAATCGTAGGTGACCTCATTTGTATAACTATCAATTTTAACAAGAAAATTTAACAACGGTTTAATATGTATATGTTAATAATGAGGATGGTGTTTAATTGTGTATATTTAAACAGCAAAAAGAAAAATACGAGTGATAACATCATGTTTTTTCATCACATTTTTTGTTTATAAATTATGCAGTGAAAACCACATAACAATGCATGGTTAGTTTGATCCGTCTTATTCATATTACAGTTGCAATAACAATAAGAAATTCTCGGTAAGTTGGCATTACACGCGGATGAACCGAATTTAATGATCGTATAGCATTAACACAGTTTTATATCACTGTGGGGAACGCAATTAAGCTGTTGTGAACGCAATTAATGCATGGACTTCGTAGCGAGACACACGGTTGTAGACGATGGCTAACATTGAAACAATAGCCACCTGGCGGGGGACACAGCCTAGCGACAGCTTAGATTGGAGATTAATGTTCGAATGATATATTAAACTATATTAAACAAAATAAATCTAGTAATAGAACTTTAGGGTTAATTTAGGAATACACGATAACAGGACGAAATCATCACCAATCAAGTTATTAGTAAACACATCTATAATGCAACTTATTGGTATGCCTATGAAAGCTACCAGTGTTAATTATTGTTGAACCAGATAAAATGCTAGTTACTTTAATTTGTCTTTTATACATTACTAGTGGCCGCCCACGACTCCGTTCGCGTGGAAGTCGTTTTCCCGTGGGAATGAGAAGTTTTCCCGCGGTAAAAAGTACCCTATGTCCTTTCCCAAGTTCAGTTCTTTCTTCATACCAAATTTCATCAAAATCGGTCCACTGGTTTAGGCGTGAAAGCGTAACAGACAGACAGACAGACAGACAGACAGAGTTTCTTTCGCATTTATAATACTAGTGGCCGCCCGCAACTGCGTTCGCGTGGAAGTCGGTTTCCCGTGGGAATGAGAAGTTTTCCCGCGGTAAAAAGTACCCTATGTCCTTTCCCAAGTTCAGTTCCTTCTTCATACCAAATTTCATCAAAATCGGTTCAGTGGTTTAGGCGTGAAAGCGTAACAGACAGACAGACAGACAGACAGACAGACAGACAGACAGACAGACAGAGTTACTTTCGCATTTATAATATTAGTAGGGAAGTAGGGATTAGTAGGGAAGTAGGGATAGGGATTTTTTAATTGTTTTGGATTCCAACCTTTATTGCTCAAACATGATGCTTCTATTAAACAATATACTTGGTCATATTATTCGTCAAACCCCGCCCCAGTATGTCCCCCGCCGCCGCGACGTCCGCTGGTCCCGGGTTCCGCTCTATTTCGGCGCCACACGAAAAAACCCTCGTTTTCAGCAGAACCAATAGAAACCAACCACTTCGCGCTTGCTGAGCGTGACGTCACATTTAACATTTCCTAGAAATCATCGCTCGCCGATCCGATTTGAATCGAGATAATTGCAGATTAATTTAATCGAGATTACAGTAATTACTCTTTCGGTTGCGTTTTCAGTATATCGTTTAGGTTTTTCGCTCTACAAAGTAAACAAGATGTCTTATAAAGTTATTTTATTGGATTATCAAATACATTCACACAGTCTTGAAACAATCGCATGTTTGTGAAGTGGGTTAGTTGTTTTTAAGTGGTATTTTTTCCAACGGACAAGAATCCTGAGGTATTTGAAAAGTATTTAGCATTCGCTTCGTTGACCCTTGTCTCGGCTGCCTGAGGGTTCACTATCTCCAAACCCTAGAAGAAAAAAGTTAATTTAAAAAAAGTTGTATTCTGGTGTTTACGTGACTATAACGGCCGTTTTCACTAACGTTAGCTAAATTCAAGCGACACCTAACACATTTTAAACAAAACCTAATTGTAAATATTTCGCATTTTCTCGGTATAGATTAATATTAATATTAATATAAGCTGACGACAAATAGTATAGTTAAAAAAAAATTGAAGCTACAAGTAGGAATTTAATAGTTGTTTGAAATATTTTAAGTGTCTCCTAAATTTAGGGTGTGATGGTGAAAACGGGTATAAGAGAGAAGTAATTATTCGTTAATTTAATAACCTCCTATAAAATCTAAACCTTCTATTTCACTTAGCCGTAGACTTAAAAAAAATGGAAACTGCCACAAATAAATTTCCTTGCAATTAAAAGATTATCTAAACCAGTTTCCAACCACGTGCTAAAACATATCCAACAATAACTTGCAAAAAACAAATAGCTGTTCTATTATGTATGTAATAAAAATTATTATTGCATCTAGATTTTTTGCTGTCAATAAATTCTTGCATTTACACCGAACAAGAAAAAACCTTTTTATTTTACGACTTGTAACGATAAAAATAGCGATCACGTTTTCTAAAACAACCGAAGACAATACAAATAAATACGGGTTATTTAAAACAAGTTACGTTTAAACTTAGCTCTTGTTTCACTCATCAACTATTATAAGCAAGGATGATGAAACTGGAATATTTCCATTTACAGAATACAACTTTTTTCATATAAAACACGTTTAATAATAATAAAGTATAATTAAACCGGAATTAATGAAAAAATACGATGGCTAAAGTATTTAGTATTATAGTAGGTGTTGTATTTTACCGATAAGTTGCTTATAAAGTAAATAACAATCAAATTAGGCAATAAAAGTTTTTTTTGACTAGATATGATTTATTTAAAGTAGGTTCTGTTTTGAACTCAAAACCGGCTTATTTATTCTTCACTACATAGTATAAAACAAAGTCGCTTTCTCTGTCCCCATGTATGATTAAATCTTTAAAACTACGCAACGGATTTTGATTTGTTTTTTTTTTAATAGATAGCGTGATTTAAGAGGAAGATTTACATGCATAATAACATAGTACAGAGAAAGAAGTTTTACTCCGAATTTAACGCGTGCGAAGAAGTTATATAGAAATTCAAAAAACTCTAAAGGCTTGTTCGGTGTTAATAAAACAAATTATATATTATAATACCTTTTATATTTAATTTACTGAAATGAATAGTTTTACCCATTACACAAAGTTGCTGTAACTTCTTCTGAACTTCGGCACAGATTTGGACACGATTTTTACCATAAATTATTCCTTTTTTTATAATAAACCAAAATTCCTTTTTCACGAACATGCCGTAAAAATATCAGTCACTGTAATTGAAAGTAATATTTAAAATAATAATAATACCTGTAATGGTGTGAAGGCAACTGAAGAAGCAGTTCCGGAGACCTGTCTGCGAACACTCGTCGCTCCTCCCCATTGCTGGTTCTGACAAATAAGATATTGATTATTCATTGTTTTTAACATTATAATTACCTATTTATTAGTTTGTAATATTAATTAAAGAAAAATATTGTGACAGCAATTTTGACAGTCATTCAAAATTGACAGTAATGTTTTGACAGCAATTTTTAAAGTTATTTTTATCAAAAACTTACACCTCGAAGTTGACAAAACAATGGCAAAATTTGTTCTATAATAATAAAATTACTTACCTGTTTTTGTAGATTCTTCTGCAAAGTCTTGCTGATTCTGACTTTGGTTTTTTCGTCAATTTGCGGTAATCTGACGCGACCCGTGGACGACTTTCCGATGGTGCCGCGAGTGTAGCCCAGATCCTCTTGATACGCATCGTCTTCTATCTAAATTACAATTAAATATAAAGAATATAATTAAAATGCATAATATTAAAGGGAATAAACATTTAAAATAACGTTTAAAGATCAAGATAAGAAGTAATGATAAATAATGTTTTAACAGTTAATTGAAGGAAAACTTTAAAAAAAAATTAAACCGTGTCAGAATCGTCAGATTAATGAGTACAAGTAAAACACTTGCTTTTTTTTTAAATTTATTATATTAATTAAAAAAATATTGATCTAATGATTGAAATTTAATAACATTTTAATTGGTTTAGTTGACCCCGATAAAAAATGGTGTAAAGATTTTTTTATAAAAACGAAACAAAAAAGAGTGTTTTTGACGAAATTGATTTCAAAGTAGTCTTACTGCAAGATATTCCTATAGGAACCGTCTTAAGAAAAAAAAAATATGAAGCAACTTTTTTATTTTGCTACGCTAAATATTGAACCCTTGAGAAACAGCAGTCACCAGTAAGAAAAAGGATAGACTTAACTATTAGTACACAATTTCACTTTCTAGGCCTCCAATATAGACTACAGATAACAAATTCAATGGCACTTTCATGTTAAAATAGAAACCATTATTAACTAGAGGCTGCGAAAATCTCGAAATTGAGATCTAGCCGTTTAAATAGACGCCACAAAAACTAATAAGATTATTACTTTGAGATAACCTCAATGAAGATTTAAGATCACATGATAAACTTGCATAAACAAAAACGTATGACGGCTTGGGAAAATGATAATAGACCGTAATTTATTGCCATACTTTAATTAAAAGTTATGGTAGTTATGTAGATAATATTTTTAACCGACTTCCAAAAACGGAGGAGGTTCTCAATTCGGCCGGTATGTTTTTGTATAGAATGGCTGGCGAGCAGCATAACAAAATAAGAAAAAGTGACCGATTGATTATGTTCTATTTTTGTTAATTTTTAATAACTGTTAGTGAGATATTTAATACTCTTGATATGGTTTTTCTTGGAATATCGTAAATTAGGGTTAGTTGTAAAATACTAAAAGGTTAATTATTTAACAGTTCGATGTGGCCTTAGACGCAGCCAATGTCCATAGAAAAGTTTCATGGGTTTTGCGAAATGACCAATTTTTGTCAATTGGTATTCAGTATGTATATCAAAAGAACAAAAACTTTAAAATAACCTTTTTTGCACTTGATACACTTTTGGTTTTCATTTTTAACTTGAAGCTGTCAAGTTTTTAAAATATGTAGACTGATAGTTCAAAAGAAAGTTCATCAATTAGTTTACTTATTTTTACAGCTTAATATTATTGCGACATTTAAACTATACATAAATATAACGGGTGTAAAAAGACTACTTCTGAAGCCTGAAACCATGTATTCTGGAGCCTCAATAATAACTAAATTAACTAACAGTATACCCAGAAAATCCAATTTAACAAAGTTATTAAATAATTAAAAAACTCATATTCGGCGCTTGAAATCATCGCTCACACATCAACTGTTGGTTCAGGTGCGATTATTTACATTGCAAATTAAATTAATACCCTATTTAATTTGAAATCATCACAAAATCTGATAGTATAAATGCAATTTTGTACAATCACGTAAAAAAATTTTTTTTCTGTTAATCATAAAAAAACATTTTTTTGCTCAAAAAGGAACCAGTACCCCTCCAGCAATGCCCAGTTTTTGTTTTCGGAAGCAGTTTTTTTACACCCCGTATAAAAAACTGCACCATCATCATTACATAGTATAAATCCAAGTCGCTAATTCTGTCTGTTTGTATGTTTGGCTGCTAACTCCTCCTAAACCAGTTGAGGGATTTTAATACGGTTTTCACTATCCTTTAGGTATGTTTTTCATTTAAATTTGTAAATAAACGACAATCGGAAAAAGTTTTTTTAAGTTAGCCAAAATTCTATGTTTCGTGAGCAAGACGGCCAAAATTACACCATTGCGAAGCGTGGGCGGGTCGCTAGTATAATACAAAAAAGGCACCACAAAACCACTTACATCAGCAAAGTTCAGTCTGTTAGCGTTCTTCCTTAGTTCTGTCATAGCGTATCGTTCTTTCATCTTGCGCACGCGCTTCCCGCCGCGCTTCTTGCGGCTCTGTTCTATCGGCTTGGGGAGCGGCTTCACGAACTTCACTGGGGGTGGCTCCTGGGGTGGTGGAATTGAATGGTGATGGGGTGTGAGTGAGTTTTAGAAATAGTAGGCAAAGTTTGTTAAGTTGCCATTTGTAAAGGAGTCTAGTCGTCGTCGTTATAAGAAATAATAGCAAAAAAACGTGCTAAAATATTTTTTTAATAAGACGAAATTTAATGGGTGATTTGTTTAACAAAATTTGTTCGGACTGGTAACTTATAAAAACTAAAAAAAAAAATTGTTAAATGATTAGGTCTATTAGTTTAAAAAAAGACAAGTTTACTTTGATTTTTGATATAAAAAATATTGAATTCTGACGACCATAGTTACAGTAAGATATTAAAGATCAATTAAAAAGCTATTAATTAAAACTTAACATTTTGACATAGATTCGTTCAGAAATGTCAAAATTTAAAACAAATCCCAAAATTGTTTTTTCCACTATTATTTAATAATATAATATTTTACCTGTAATTTATCCAACTTCTTCTCAATATTCTCTCGCAATTGTCTTCCAATATGTCCGTCGGTGCTCTCGTGGCACGCGTCCACGCGCGATGCAAGCGTCAATTTCGTCGATACTAGCTTAGCAGCTTTGTAGCGAAACTCCTGGGGTTGAAACTTACAGTTATTATTTGTTTAAGGGATATAAGATGATTGAGGCAATGATTTAGCATAAATGCAAATGGTAGAGGACATTTTTATTAATATTTCATAAGTTAACGAACATATTATTGTGCCGTACACAAGGCACAATAATATGTGTGTTTGCGGCCTACAAACTTTTTATCATAAGTTAAAATAATATCACTTTTTTTTAATATGCTTTAGACTAGAATATCAATTATTTCCTTTATTCTTGTAGTTTATTCTCAGATTCTGCCTATTTATAACATTAACAAATATATCTTTATAGTATACTTACAGGAGGTGTATCCTGTACAAGCGGTGAAAAATAAACATATCCAGTGTGAGGTAGTGCCGCTGCTTGTGAAAACCCAGACAATGTTTTTTTCTGCTGTCCGAGAGTTAAGACATTGCACGCTGGCATTCTGGATAGTTTGGTCAAACCACCGGCGATACCAAGCACCTTAGCTGCTGTTGATGCTCCTAAGATTAACAATGTGTTTGCGATTTACCAGAGATTTATATTATAACTCTTTTTTACACAGGTAAACCTAAAGGTAAAATCATTCAAGAATGCACTTGTTATATATGTTGTTAACTAAAATAGTAATCATAAGGATTTAATAGGATCTTTTCTAAGTAATAAAAATGTACAGTAGTTACCAACAACTGCAGTTATATTTGGTGCAATAAATGTCATTCTGCTCTCAACAAATTCAAGAATCTTTGCTTTGTAATTGGTCAACTCCGTTGCCATATCACAGGCATCTTCTATTTCTGCCAACTCATTATCTGTGAGTATTTTTCTGAAAATATATTTCGTTAAGTTTTTATATTATTAGTTAAGTTTTTATGATAGACTTCATATAATAGGCCATCAAAATGGATTTATAATAAGTTAAACTGAAATAATTTTAAGTTAAACTTAGTCGTTTTAAAATACTTAGTGCATGTAGTGTTTAGTACATACACTTAATTTTTATAGGCATGATGACAGATTTTGAAAAACTGTTGTATCATATTCAGAAATATATACTTATTGTAAAAAATATCATATTTTGGAAAAAAAAGCATTATTTATATGAAAAAAATCAATTTAAAATTTTATGTTTAAAATTCCCACCAAAACGCTCCAAAGTGTCATGGCGTCGATTTTGACGTCACGTTAGAGCAGTGTTACCAACTCGATTTTTTATAAATCCTTCCGTACGACTCTAAAAGTTGGTAGTTTCCGACCAAACTCAATTCGAAAAGTAGGTAGATCTACCAACTTCTTTTTTTCAAGATTTAGAAGGAATCACGGTCGTATATCTATAACCGATTATTTTAGTAAAAATAAATTATTTTTCTGACTATTTTTAAAAAAGCAATAAGAAAAATCCAAATTCTCTGTTTATAAATTATCTAATAAGTTATAAATTCAATTTCTTCCGAAAAAGAACCCTAAAAATACCCCTAAACAAATAAAAACCCTAAAAAATCCCATCCCACTAATTTACCCCCTAAATTTGGGGGGAAAACCCCTAAGTTGGGAACCATGCTCTAACGTGACGTCATTCGCTCTGATTGGCGTTCAGAATATCATGGCGGACTGTAGTATTTTGTAGATTTATTTTTTAAAAATATTAATAAATCTCGCTTTAATTATAATAATACCTTGTTATTTTTTAATATTTTATTTACATTTCATTAGATGGTAGCATAATTTTTGTGTATTTTATTCACAGTCATCATGCCTATTTTTGACATTTTGGAAACTTTATTATGGTGTAACTATATTATGGTACACTAAATAAATAAAATGATATTCAACTATTAATATTACATAGCAGCTAAATAATCCTACTAATATTATAAATGTGAAAGTTTGTGAGTATGTGAGGATCTATGGATGTATGGATGTTTGTTACTCTTTCACGTAAAAACTACTGGATGGATTTGGATGAAACTACAGTAATACAGCAGAATAACACATAGGGTACTTTTTACCGTGGGAACGCTTCTCATTCCCACGGGAAACCGACTTCCACGCGAACGTGAAAATTAATATTTTTTTTATAACTATAGCCAGCATAACAATTCTTACCCTTGTGTAGTAGATGCAGTCACAGATACAATCATAATGGTTGCTTGCGACAAGAAGCTTTGAAGTATTTCATTATTTTTAGCTTTATCTAGATCATTCTTCAACTCTTTTACAGTTCTGATGTATTCATGTGGTGTAACTATGAGAGAGTCCAGCTCCGGGAATCTCTTTTGGTATTTGTCACGAACAAATCTGTGAATAATAGCTGAAAAATAAAATTTGTAGCTGGTTGGTTAAACCTAAAGAACTTTAGCAAAATAACATTGGATAAAAACTTTTTAAAAGAAATTTGATTAAAACATAGAACCCAAGTTTTAGCATTAATACTTGTTCAATATTATTTTACTCTTGTACAGGGACGTATTTTAGATTTTTACACCCCGGGCAAAAATTATACAGCCGCCCCTCAAACTTCTACCCATGCTCTTCAGTATTTTTTTTCCATGTCCGGGCCCTTGAAAATGGGCCGCCCCGGGCAAATGCCCGATGGTCCCTATGGGAAATATGTCACTGCTCTTGTAAGAATAACTGAATCATGAACTAAAATAGACTTATTGTGTTGATAAATGAGAATGGCTTACCTATTTCACCATCTATATCCACAGCTATATTATTGGCTTCTACAATCAGCTGGTACTCAGGATCCGACTCCATAATACCAGTCACATCAATTTTGTTGCGGTTAATATTCCCTGTATGCTGTTCAATACCAACCATCACCTAAAAACATATACAAATAATATAACATTGTATAAACAATATCAAAATTAATTCGTGGCTGTATTAAATCTTATCAAAGTACTTGCCCTATTTAGTCGTTCAGAATGCCGTAATTTAGCCAGTTCCCTGATTGAAACATTCTTGATGTCTTCCTCTTTAGGTATAACAGGGTAGGGAACAGCAAATTCATGTTCACCAGTTTTAGAATCAATTTCAGCCTCGAGTTCACCAGTATCAGTGTCTTCTAAATCAGCGAGTAGCTCATCGGCTAGAGACATTTTCCCAAACTTTGCAGTTAACAAGAATTCCTTTAATCAAATAATTTATTCACGAATATTTCTTTTTGACTTGGAACAAGAAAACAAATAAATTGTGTTAACTAGTGATGTTAAAAAATTATCGATTATTATTTTAATCGATTTTTTGTAGTAATAATCGTATTTAAGAAATCGATTATATAATTAACACTTACCGATTTTTTTATTTAATTATTAATATTTTTTAAGACGATAAATTTGTCATTTTGTTGGGATGCCCATTATTTCATTATTATTATGATAAATAAAAGGAACCTTGTCTTTAATTTTTAGTTTTGAATTGATTATTTTTTTGATGATTCATTGTTTATATGAATGTGTTAGGATCTTTATGTGTATATTAAAAGCAAGTATTTTGAATCATAGAAAAAAATCTATTTGTCGGAGATTGACTATGCTTATGGTTGATATAAGAAGAGTGCGGATTGCCAGTACCAAGTATGGTGCATGACAGAGTCTATGTGACATCGAGAGAGCAGCCGTCAGGGTGATGGAGATGATCTCAAGTCTTAGCGACGATCGGGTGTAATTCTTGGTGTCTTGGAATCTGGTGCCTTCCTGTGAATTGATCAAATGACCTACTGATTGCTATCAAGAGAAGATAATTACAGTGCTGAAACAGAATAACTTCTTTCATTGAAACTAACTACCCACGTACGCCCACCACTCAACTTATAGTTGGCCATAGAAGACGGCTCTGATGTCGAAGGTATTCCAGCCGCCTTCGATATATTTATTTTTGATAAGAAATAATCGACTTTTATTTAATCGATTTTTTTTATTAATTTCACATCCCTAGTGTTAACCCAATCACAGATATTATCAGTACCAGTCAGTCAAGTCAATATCTGCGTTCCGATTGCACATTTAGTGGGAGCCGACATGCCGTCATTGAGCGCCAGAGTTTTACAAATGTTAAACAAGCGTAAATGTCTTACGTCACAAAAAAATATAAACACCACCCGACGCAAGGTAGCAACGTAAGTACTTGTTCTCTATATAGTCTGTGGTAAGTGCTGTCGGAAATTTAAAATTTGTGTGTGGTATAGGCAATATGCGCCTTATTTAATTATGTTGGACACTCAGGCTAATTATATTTTTATGAGATTTAATATGATTTTACGGGCGCTCTGTGTCGTCGGTAAAACTATAATTAACTAGTGGCCGCTCGCGACTCCGTTCGCGTAGAAGTCGGTTTCCCGTGGGAATGCGAAGTTTTCCCGCGGTAAAAAGTTCCCTTAATTCTTTCATACATATATTTTTGGTTTCTAGAACCGTTTTCGCAGCGCACGCAACAGAAGCCCTCAAGGATGAATAATTTTCCCCGTTTTTTTTCCATTTTCCTTTATTTCTTCGCTCCTTATAGTTGCAGCGTGATGTTATATAGCCTAAAGCCTGCCTCGATAAATGGTCTATCCAACACAAAAAGAATTTTTAAATTCAAACCAGTAGTTCCTGAGATTAGCGCGTTCAAACAAACAAACAAACAAACAAACAAACTCTTCAGCTTTATAATATTTGTATAGATTGGCATAAATCAGAACGCATCAGCAAACTAGATAACCTATTCCGAAATACACTCTGTGGTGTTTAGACATTTTACCGGTAGCAAAGGTTACCGGTTCTTTATGAAAAGATCTCATGAAAAGAGTCAGTAGAAAACGTAAAAGTACTCCTTATAAAAACATGTTCACGTAAATACAAAAAAAAACTTGCGATTGAATTTTATCACATAAAAATTATAATAAAATAAAGTGACAATGGTGCCAATTTTAAATTTAAATCTCTAAATTAAAGCATAAGTATTGCCTATCGTTTACTTACGTCGCAGTAGTATACAATTGAGTCCTGTCTAACAATTATCTAACTACAATTTGCATGCTTTATGATACATGCGAGTAAGCTTTGACTAGCCATGGGCACATTTCACCTAATTTACACAGTGATATAGACTAAATTTAGTCAGACCAATAAACCTGTCTTTATCTCACACCAAGTTGTGACGGCGATAGTTTTTATTTGGTTTAAAAAGTGTTTTTAGAATCGGGGCCAATGAGAAGTAGTTTCCTAGTAATCTATAGGAAAATAATGCACGATGTAAAATAAGTGATAAATTCCTTTTCCGGAACTAAATGTTATCGTTAACTTGTTATTTGACTGCGTTATACAGCTATTCAATTACAAACGAATTTAGTAGTAATTAATTTTAAAAGGGATAATTGTTCATTTCGACTATTGTTAAAAATAATGATTGAATGACTTTTTGACATTCTAAACTAGCCTCATATTTAAATTGATACAAGTGGCCACCCGCGACTCCGTTCGCCTAGAAGTCGGTTTCCCGTGGGAATGAGATGTTTTCCCGTGGTAAAAAGTACCCTTTGTGTTATTTTGAAGTATAAGCTTTATTACTGTAAAGTTTCATCCAAATCCGTCCAGTAGTTTTTACGTGAAAGAGTAACAAACATCCATTCATCCATACATACATCCATACTCACAAACTTTCACGTTTATAATATTAGTAGGATATTAGGATATCAAAACTTTTCTAACAATGTTATTTCGTAATAATATTATCTAAACTTCCTGAAACTTTATTCTTTGTTTTAAAAAATCGTTCGTTTTCCAGGTAAATTAAACCACTTGAGAGGCTATTTACATAAGTTCTAGGGATAATCATTTTTGAAAGTTGGTAGCCCACGCTAATATGTTGTCTGTCAATGCCAAAGTCAAACTAAAAATCCTTTGACGAGCAGCCGAAAAACGAGAAGTTTTTGACCGATTGAAATAAAAACGAAGGCCTTTTCGTTTCGAGGAATTTTTGGTGTGATTCATAGATATTATTGTATTTGAGAGTTTTGTTATTTATAAAAAATGACTCTTAATCCGCAATACGATGCCATCGGTAAAAATTTTGTACAACAATATTACGCACTGTTCGACGACCCGGCAACGAGACATTCGCTGGCAAATATGTACAATGTGAGTATTTTTGACCGATAAACTCGGATATAAAAGTGCCATAACCTTTGATAATGCTATTTATATCCATGCTCTCCACATTTTTGAGTTTCTATCCTTACATTTAGTGTAAAGGTTACAATTCTCCGTTTTTATTCCCGCCGAAAAATACCTGGTCCCTTATTTTGTCTTATTTATTAGTTAATCATAATACCGAAACTAGTGTTACGGTTGCATTATTTTCGGACTTATTCAAGCTATGTGATAAAACATATGAAAATCATTGTTACCATGTGTTGCAGAGTCGGGATACTTGAGTAATATTTATATTACATATTTGATTTTAGATAGAAACGTCGTTTATGACATTTGAAGGAGTCCAGCTTCAGGGTGCAGTTAAAATTATGGAAAAACTAACTGTAAGTTTCATTATTAGATTTATTTTAAACTAAATGTTTAAAACTGAAACTTTTAACCAAATGCGAAGAAAGGTAACTCTTTATGTATGTTTTAATATAGGTATAATTTATGTTTCAGAGTCTTGCATTTCAAAAAATAAATAGATTAATAACTTCTGTTGATTCGCAACCAATGTTTGATGGAGGAGTCCTAATCAATGTCCTTGGGAGGCTGCAGGTAAATATTACCTACTTTATGTGTGCATTATATTGTATTAGTTGTATGAGTATTTTTTTGATATTTTGATGCAAATACAAATGATGAGTAATACTCAATTTTAAATAATTTAAAAGAAGTTTAGATTATTTATTTAAATATTTTATAAGGCTTATTTTTATATTTTGTTTCAGTGCGATGATGATCCACCACACCCGTACATGCAAACTTTTGTCCTGAAACCACTTGCAGATTCATACTTTGTTCAACATGACATCTTCCGCTTGGGAATCCATGACGTAGCCTAAGCCCTCGCTGCACCAAATAAATCTAATAAAGAATTTAATATCAACAACATAACTTACGCTTTGATTGTATGTACATCTTGTTTGGTTACATAGTTGTAAGAGAAATGCATGATCAAAATGGAATACTTCAAGTTAACTTTTCTTTTTTGTTAACTCTTTCTCTTGAAATTAATCATTACTAAAGCAGCTTGTTAACATAAAAAGTGGACTTCAGTCACATTTATCCCAATATTATACTATTTGAACAATAAAGCCTAATTTTTTAGAATATCTAGTATGTTATTTTGTACCTGTTGGTTACTTTTCTGTAGTTATTATTTAAAGTAGTCTATGTGTGTATTTCCTTTTTAGCCATTTAAAATCAAACTTTAGACACTTATAGGTTAGATTTCTTCTTTCTGTGGGATATTTGGGCAGTATTTTAAAACGCTCACCGTATAAAACACTAGACTGGTAGTATTAGTCCGTCCCAAAGACTCCCTCATTTTGCTTATAAAGGAAAAAGTCCTTATAGGTCTTGCAGCTGACGAATATATTCTGTATCTTTAATTTATTTATCAAGGAAGCAGTTGGAACAATAAACATGAGAACTTGTATCTATGACAGGTAGTTAAATTTGCTACTTTAGTTAGCTGAATCAAAATAATTAAAATAAATCGCGTTATACCTATACCTGGTTCAAATTAATCTACCAAACCCTTTACGTGTTACAAATCTCCAAATAAAATAAGTAAGTACTTATGTGTAAGTTATATACCTATGTTCCTACCTATTTGAAAATACATGAGAGTGCACGAAAAATTATAAATTATTATTTGGCAAGAAAGATAATAGAGAAATGTGACGGTATTAAGTTACTTGAAATTAAACTCATTTTAACGGGTTTTACGCGTCACGGGCAGACTGAGATGTTCAAACATCTCAGTCTACCCGTGACCACGGCATTTGTAAAAATGTCGAAACGTCGGAAAATCAAAAATAATAAAATAAACGCGTAAAACCCGTTAAAATGAGTTTAATTTCAAGTAATAATAATCGCGTAAATCTAAGAAACTATTAAGTTTTTTTTAAATACATAGTTGCATAACATATAAAATTAGGTCACTAATTATTAGAGATGCGCCGAGTGACACTTTTGCCTTGTACCGGTTTTACTCGGTGCAATTTTTTTTAACCGAGTAACTCGGTTCTATCAAATTCCCAAATTCGCGCGCATAAACAAGTACAAACGAACGCAAGTATATTTAGAAGAAAATTTGTTGGCAAATGGTGGACAGGGCACCAAACAAGGCATCATAATTTACCTTAATTAAATTTTAAATACTGATTATTTTTATTACTGTTCTGTTAATTTTGTCTCACTAAGTACTCATGCATTAGCATAATTTTGATTTTATTACTTGAGATTGTCAAAGATTTCCTCAATCAGCACGTTTTGATTAACACTGTTGTTTTAATTATATCTACCTAAATATATTGCTTTCTTTAAACAAAGTATACTAGGCATTAGTATACCGAGTTACTCGGCCGAGTACCGAGTACCAAAAAACCCGCCGAGTACCGAGTATAAACCGAGTACTTGGCCAATCTCTACTAATTATGCTGGAAGAAATTCGCCAATACTTCACGACTGCAATCCCTGAAACTTCATGTAAGTAGGTTACTATCAATTACCATAATAAACTTCCGGACTCGCTACCAACTAACAAGACTTACCTAAGCGCTAGCTTGTATTATACCAGTAGGTTCTAAACTGCAGACTAGGGGAAAACCTTGTTATCCCCAGACAAAAGCTAATTTAGAAAAATCCTTTTTCTATATTGGCCCGACCCTGGAATCTGGGTATGCAAGAAAAAAAACGCATATTTTCTGCAGTAAAAATATCGTCTTAATCTAGTAGTACCTAACAGAGAAGATTCGCATAATAAAACACAGAGGTAGATGCTAAGACAATCATGTATTAAGTAATAAATAGTCAAAAATAACAAAAGAACCACTGAAAACAGGTACATTTTTTACCAATCTCAGATTTTACGTCTCACCTCTTCCTTTTAATTCCTTAGACGCTACGAACACTTATAACAAGTTTTATTTTGCATGCACTACTAAATAAAACACACACAGGGTCCAATGGGATGTGGACCTAACTTGTCTAAGTGTATGACTAGGTTGTAAAAGTGATTAGCTCATTGCAAGGTTTCTTCCGACACTCTTAAGACAAAGTCCTTTCTGCATATTCAATCAAAGAATCAACAACTTTACACCAGTATTATGGCATTTCATATCAACGCAAATCTACATTAAATCCAAATTTTATATTAATGATTGCTTCAAAACATTATTAAAGAATATCTCTTACCCAAATTATTAACATACCTTACAATATGTATTAATACAAAAGGCTCTCAGGTAGATACAGTGGCTTGACGGTTCGGTTACATTTATCAATTAAACTGCTAAATATATTTTAAGAATAATTGTAAAACAGCGTAAATCTCATTAAGACAATGCAGGCAGGTCACTTTTACAATGTATGTATGAATTATTAGCCTCTTAACTTTAGCACTGTTCCGATCACACATCTGCGAGCCAATTATACAATTTGTACCTTATTAAATGCTCTTTATTATTACTTCCACTGGAACAGTGCCCTCAATATTAAAAACTTTCACCAAATCGGTGTCATTAGCGATATAATTACAAAAACACTTGCAATTTGCATTTCTTAAGCGATTAAAAGTTTAATTTGTATCATAGTTCTCATCTCCACAATGAATGTTACTCACAACCAAATAATAATAAGAAAATCAAAACATGAATCATTGAGCAAAACAAATGACGTCACTACGCATGTACAAGTGACTAAAACTTAAAACAATATAACGCAATAAACTTTCAATTATTGTTTCAAGGTCTAATAAAACAGAAAACTTAAATTAGGTACTTGATTATTACATTAAACTTCTTCTTAATGCATTAACTGTTGAGCTGTACACTGGCAAAACGATTTGAATCATTTATTGAACTTAGGTAGGTCTGTCAGGGGCAAATATCATACTATCTTGAATTTCTGTTGCCCGAATCTTAAAACCCCGAAAACGGTTGATAGAACTCTGATGTAATGAATTACAACTTTTTAACATTCCTTTCTTCATTTCCCAGATGAATCAATTTCCAGGTGCACTAAAACCAAATTAAAAAAAAATTGTTTCCCCTATTCCTATAATCCAGATATAGTTATACCAGATTCTCAGAATACTTTTTTTTGTTTCCCTTTGTACCATTTTCCAAATTAACTAATACCAAATTTTCATAATATTTTTATTTACTTCCCTTTGAATCATATTTCTGATAAACTATTTCCAGATTTTAATAATCTTTTTATATGGCTCCATACGCTAAACTATTGCAATGGAACTATTGCTATTCCTTTCGCGTAACGTCGATTGTCCTAAAATCGTTTGTCATACATAAATTGTCAATTATATGGATATCGGTCATCTAGATTTCGCGCATTTAGATTTCGTGTGTCTGGAACTCATTCGTCTGGATTTTAAAACGTCGTACATGAATAAATGGGCAAATGAAATTCGAAGTTGCGATTATATGGCGAACAAAAGTTCAAAATTAAAAAAAACAGGATTATGAAAAAATGACCAAACGTTTTCTGGATTATGATATTCGGAATATTAAAATTCGGGATTAAGATAAGTAACCCATATTATCATTAGTCCATACTAAATATCCTTTACCGATTTAAAAGATTTTGTGTTAAACTTTAATCTCTTTTATTTAAAAATTGGCATGACACGGCTCTAGAAAAAAAAGATCAATGGAGACTCATATAAAAACCTGAAAGTAGTCTTAAGAAAAACAGGATTAAAAAACACAACAAAAAAACTATTGTAACGTTTGTAATAACGAAGATATCAAGCCTCTTTGCTTTAGTATCCGACCTCTTTCTGAAACACCAGCTGTAACACTGGCCGGTTATATTTTTTTCCAGCCACACTGGCCAGTTACACTATTTCTTTTTCATTGTGGAGATTTGAATGTGGATCGTGTTTTGTTTACGAGGTTTGTTTCTTGCGTCCCTTGTTGCCGGAGAGCGCCACTCCGCGTAGGGACCTCATCGCCATCGCTCGGTTGAAGTGCCGCTGCGTTTTGTGCTCTTCGACTTCGCTGGCGCTATCCACGGACGAGAGGATTACGAGTAACACGCCCATTACCTGCAATGGGATTGCTGACGTGTGGTTACTGTAATTGGGATATGTTAAGGGTTCTTTTGGGGAGAGGACAGTCGGATTGCATTACAGAACCGCAAGCAGTAGTAGTTACGAACTGCATGTAATTATGCCGTTATACGGATTTTAATTTAAGGTCGCGTCTGCAGATTAATGGATATAAGTCATGGAGTTTAATTCAAGCAGAACATTAGTGCTAAAATCTCGGTACACAAAAAAGTGTGTATGCATCAGAATTAAACTATTATTCCTATTTATTATAATTTATAGTAGTAGACGCGTCAATACTACACGATTGCAACGGTTGTAATAATATTGGAATTATAACATATCCCACCCCAGAGACAGGTCTGATGCCGGTAGTTAGTGAGCCGACTGCAATAAGTTGAAAACAATATTGACCGTAGGCGATTTTAAAAATGCTTTTAATTTTTATTGAGTTAAGAGATACACGTATGTATGCATTTAATCCACAAATTCACCCTATATACGTCTCTTTCAAAGTGATTATTAAGAGTTAAAAACACCACTTTATTGCATCAAACTCAACTACTTCTCAATAAACTATAACATATTAATCATTCAATAAAAACATATCCTAAAACTACCTTTAAAGTATTGTCTTTGATAAGAATAACGTAAAACAACAAAACATCATTCATTTATTACCTTCCCACTCCATATTGCCCTAGGTCGACCTGACCATGATAATATTATTCAAGGTGATATGACTAATCATTACTAGTGCATATCAGTAATGTAAGTTTGTTTTGTATTATTACGTAAAATTTACTTCCGTCAACTAACTGATATTTAGGAATATTGCCAAGATTTGATTACCGTACTGCACATGGTTATTCTTGCCAATATATACCTAACACTTTAAAAAAGTAGAAAAAATACATATATACACTTTTGCAGAGGCCTTCTTTGATAACGATAAAGATTGGGCCGTAATCCACCACCGCTGGTACAATGCGGTATGGTGGATGCACATAATGGCCAATCATCCAACCATGTGGGTTTCCTCACGATATTTTCCTTTACAAAAATTGTTCTTAAAGAAGACTAAACCCGTGGTAGGTTGACCTTACTGGGGATAGAACCTTGATCCTCCGATTATGTTATCTTGATTCCTTTATGTTCTAATCTAACTAAGCTAACACGCTCCAAAATATACATATAGCATATATAATAGCATTCTTAAGTAGTAAAAACGACATAGAAACTAGAAAAAATTATAAAAATATCCCAGTTCCACATACCAGGCAGACAATAATGAGCAGTGTGTAAACGTGCACGGAAGCTTCTGGAATATTCTCGATGTCTTTCAGCGCCAGCAGCGCCGGCTCGAAGTCGGGCCGCAAGTCTAGGGCGTGTCGGAGGTGCACCGCCGCCTCCTGGAATGTGTTCCGAGTACATTGCGGGTTTTGATGGGAAGGGTGGTTGGGAGTTGAAGTGTAGAAACGGCAATGGATAGTGAAGTAGGTTTTTGGTCGTTAGCGGGTTTGAGTGGTTGCTGAGATGGGGGATAAAATGTTGTATGGATTACTATCCCTACATTTTATCGAGTTATTTATTATAGGTTACAAATAAACGATTCCATAGTTATACAGACAGGCTTTCCTTTTGAAAAAAGGAGTAAGTCACAAGTAACCATCAAATACAAGTTTCTTCTCTCAGCAACTATTTCCTCATACTTTCCCTTTACTTTAAATCATTTTATTTTATCATACTACTCTTAGCAAACTTATCCATGATCTATATATGCCTACCTGATAATGGCCGTAAGCCTTGAAGATCTCCCCGAGGGTGAAGTACTGTTGCCAAGCGGAACGGTCAGGAGGCTGCACCTCCAGCGACCGCCGCGTGAGGTAGATGGCGTCGTCTAAATACTGCAGCGTGAATAGCACGCGCGCCAGGTTTAACAACACCTGGCGGAAAAGAAAATTGTTTTTCAAAGTCCCAAAAAAAGAAAAGGATCAAAATTTGTTTTTTATAGTATATTAATACTATTTTTATAATAATCCAGAAACTTCATAACCATGCAACGTTTTTTGATACAGACAGATATTATAAATATGTAAAAAGGTTACCGTAAATAAAACAAAATTCAATGTTTCATTGTTAAGTTTTAAAAAGGTGAACTCTTCATTTGCATAGCTTGGTCTGTTCTATGGCAAAATATTTTAGAATAACACATAGTTTTGTTGCAGGAGAGTTATTGATTGAAATAGTTTTTAAGCATATCATATGTTTTTTGTTTGTAGGAAATCACGAAACTAAGTTTATCCCTAGTTAATTTTCTAAAGATTCATTTCTGGTTGTGTTTAACATGATTAATTATACTTCTAAATGACTTACTTCAGCATTATACGGCGAGACAGCAAGGGCTCTTCTAAAGCACTCTATAGACTGTCTTGTGTCACCCTTGATTCTCCAGAAGTTTCCTATCTGGTTGTAGAGTTGAACAGACTTTGGTTTCTCCCGTTTTGCCTTTTTCAAGCGCTTTTCTAGTGCATTAATGTCAAGTTCAGTGACACCATTTTTGTAGTTCTTCTTTTTAGTAAATATAAGTGCCACCTAAAATATAAAATTAATAAAGAGAGAGGTTACAAGTATTCCTGATGCAAATGTTAATAAGTTCTTTAAACAGAGAAGAATTGTAATGCAAAAAGAGAGAGTACCTGTGGCTCAGGTACGTTAGGATGTCGGTGCCGTCTAGCCACCCCAACCAGATTATCATAGTAGGTAAAATTAACAGCCTTCCCGCAATCTAAGTACTCATCATCAGCATCACCATTCAGTTCTGTGCCTGCAGTGTCATCCCCACCATCTGCAGTGGATCTAGCAAACACACCATTTTTATTTTTATTTTATTCTAATTAAAAAAATATATGGGAAAGTTTTTCTTACCTCTGCTGTTCATATGCTTGACAATCAGTGCAAAACATATCAAACCCATGTTTAGTCCATGTATTACCATAGTAAACAGTAGATGTTATTATGTTGAATATTGCATCTTCCTCAAGCAATTCCTTGTCAATCTCATCCTAGAATTAAATTCATTGATTAAAAACTCATTTATTAGTTGTCGGTAAATATAGGGTTCTATACATAAAATCACGCAAGATACAGATTTCTAGCACAGATGTTTGGAATCTTCGATTATGTAAAAGTTGAATTTACTGTACGTAATACTGACCTGAGGCAATGTATTACCATCAACAATAGTCCCTTCTTCAACATTCAACTTCCAGATATTTGAGGTACGAGAATTAGTAGCGATTATTTGCAAAGAAAATACGTAAAGTAATAAACAAGTCAAGTAAGGAGAGTCCCACATTTTGAACGTTCCAATAATTAAGAAACATTAATAATACTTTATTTAATGTTTCTGTGCATCCACTTTACACAGTCTACGCAATTTTTAAGGAAAATTTATTCAGAAGAATCTATTTTCAGTAAATAAATCGTTCTTCCTTCCTTCCCTTTTCGTTATTTTGACAGCAATAGGGAATGTATGTGTTGCCAAATTCAAATAAATTATCGATCTCATTTTTCAAAAATGTATCAGCCAAAACGAATGGTGAAATTTTGATTTAGAAAGAATATTTTACTATATACTTATTTTTAATGAGATAATATTTTTATTTATCAAAAGAGGGTAGAATAACTTTTAAACAACATTTATAATGGCAAGGCTACAGTACCACAGACTAAATAAAGCTTTATGTAATGGATTACTAACATTTTTCCACTTTACCATTAGTAGGCCTAGCATGACCGGTATCGATCGAGATACTCCGTGGGTGGGAGTGGAGAACGAATCGATCTCTATTTTTATGTCGAAACCGGTAGCATGACCTTTGTGAGAGAGAAGAAAACTCACGTCGAGTTTCGATTCCGTGGTGATGAAGAGAGTGTTGCTATTTATGTAAATTTAACATCATCATTCATTCAATTTCTATTTTTTTACAAATAGCCACCACTGTATTTTTGTCTATTGTTAGTATGTATGTTCTTACTAGTCTGTAGTCTGTGGGTGGAGTTAGTAAACAAAACAAATAATGCGGGATAGGTAATCGTAGTTTCGTGAATAAATATTATGATATCAAAAGTACTTCAACATCATTCGTGATCCCCCATGTCAAAGGGATCACTTCCCTCAGCATCCTACGCTCAATTTTCCTTCTTTCCCGCTGCTCATCATCATCATTACATAATATAAATCCAAGTCGCTAATTCTGTCTGTTTGTATGTTTGGCCGCTAACTCCTCCTAAACCAGTTGAGGGATTTTAATGCGGTTTTCACCTTCCTTTAGGTATTTTTTTCATTAAAATTTTTGAATAAAGAACATTCAGAAAAGGTTTCAAAGGGTTAACTAAAATTCAATGTTTCGGGAACAAGTCGCCCAAAATTACACCATTGGGAAGCGTGGTCGGGTCACTAGTATATACCTACTATTCATATGATTATAGTAAGGGACTGCCATAATACTTCAAATAATCACAAACGGTTTTACCTTATGTTATATTACTAGATTCAGGATGCTGCAATAAATGATATTTCTTGAATTCTATATTATTTATTAATTTAACAAAGTAAAAATAGTATCACAACAATATATTTTTCAATCTACAACGCCCTCTCGCGAGGACGGGCTCGGTCCGAATGCCAGACGCAATGACAGTTGTGTACAATGTTGAAACCTTTTTAATTTTTAAACATTAAAAATTATTTAAAAAATTAAAAGTTCTAACACTTATCAGCTAATTAAACTCAGGTACCTATATATAGATGATGCATGCAAGCACAATTCGACACAATCAATCTCAGTAAAGCAATCTCACAGCTTCTCGTCGTCAAAATTTGAGGAAGAGAATTATCTCGTATTAAAAAAAAAGAAACGTGTGTTTTTGGGCGTGCATGCTACCGATTACGACGTGAGAGCCAAATGACGTATGTGAGTCACTCATCACCGTGAGTTGCGATGAGATAGTGTGCAGTCCTGCTACCGAATTAAAAAAATCGAGATATTCTCACAACCAAATGTCAAATACTCGATATCACGCCGCTTATGCTAAGCCCATAGGCCACTTTGTTCGGAGTATGACTATTTAGTGTTCTGTTTTATTAATTATAATTTTATATTATTATTTTTATTTGGTTTTTAAAGTTGTTTATATTTCATTAATTTATCAACTATTACATTGTCTAACTAAATAATCAGATACAGGATTCTACCAGTTAATTCAACTGTTTTCAAAATACATAATATGTAATAATAATGGGAATATTACATAACTAATCTTGAGTAAGTACTTGTTTTTTTAAACACATTTAATATATTTAATAAATTATTTATACATAAATGATGAAAAAAGCAAAATAATGGAAGGAGAAAATATTGAAAAAGGTTATGTTTGTAACGATTGAAAAGTTTGTTTATACATAGATGGCGGTAAGCACTAGTCAATATTTAATACAACAAAACAATCAGAAATAATTTGCTTTTCTGTGTTGTGTGACATTGACAAAGAGTTGGCATATGTTACCAAATTTAACTTTATGGTTAGCACAGAGTCTTACTAATAAACTTACTTTTATTAAAAACACATAATTAACTAATTAATATTATTTTATGAATAGTACGTATTTGTATGAAGTACAGCCACTTTTTTACACGCGATGGATCAGTTCTTTATAGACGAAATAACATTTTTAAAATATACTATGTGTGGTGAAAATGTGTCACTCAGAAACATTAGCAAGGAAGTGAAATACCTTTTTGCATTTTATCGTAAACAATATCGATTTTCTGATCAGTGTTTTATTGTTATTATTATGTATATGTTACGGCTAATACCCGAAGTGCGGCTACACCTAGTTTTAGCCGGTAAGAACATCAATAGGTTAGGTTAGTTAGGTTACTTTTTTGATACCACCCAGAAAAAGTCGAATCATGATTGAAGCCAGTTTTTGGTATAATTTTTTTTTACAGTTTTCCATATTAAAAACACTTCTAACCGGCTAAAACTAGGTGTAGCCGCACTTCGGGTATTAGCCGTAACATATACAGGGTCTGTCGTAATGAATGGATAACCCGTTACCTACAGTTGATCCGGATGTAAGGCTATAAGAAAATGGTGTCTTCTTGCCAGGGTTGTCAACCATAAGAAAATGGCGTAGACTTTTAAACTTTTTTATAAATTTCGCTATTTTTTTCATTTATTCCGTTGCCATTTCTTCAAATTTTGATGTATTTGTATAATTCTTTTAGGATTATACTGCTGAAGACGTGTATTATGTAATTTAAATACAATTTTAGGTGTTATTCACGTTGAACATTATCAAAATACTCATTTTAAGAAAAATATTTCCAATTTTTTTTCTTTATGTCAACTTTTGATCATCTCCTGTGGAAAAAAAAAGTATGACGTTATAGCTGCCCATGATCTCAATAAATTGTCTAGTATGTGTAGATTCTAAAAAGGTATAACGATGTGTACTTTACAAGCAACATTAAGTTACAGGAGCGAGAACACTAATCAAAGTCGGAATTTTTATTTTTCATGTTATGTTATAAATGGTTGTAAAACTTCGTCATAATGATTTTATTCTATCAAGATACTTTGCACAAACACTATCGGGCCACTAATAGGATATTCAGAAGAAAACCCGGTTGTTTTTGGGAAAAAAATAACATTACTCCAAGATAATAATGTAATGAAAATGTACAAATGAAAATTGTTGTGCTCTAATAGTTAGATGCGACAAACATGTTGCGACAAGTTTATTCGAAATTGAAACGGATTTTAAAAATCGAACAAAGACCGCATTACAAAGAAAAGTGGAAAAAATTAGAAGGAAATCTCCCTTCCATAAATGCATTGTGCACTCTAATGAACACACGGTAATCAGGATGTCGCACATTTGGATATCTTACACGATAAACACTAGCAGCTCTATTGGTGCTGCCATTACATACACCGTAAATGTAATGCATGTTCGCGTATTCGGCCGGCGTGTACTGTTGCGGAATGATACACAAACAACACAAAAACTTTTCCAAAACAACAAGTTCAATCGATAGCACAACACAATGTCCATAAATGTGAGCAAAGTCATCAGTATCACCACGTTATCAAGTCCAAATCACAAGGAAAATCATAGTCAAATATTAGAAAGCAGTAACAAATTGACGAAAATAGTGGCCCCGATTCTCAAAACACTCTCTAAAACTAAATTAAAAATATCGCTGTCACTTTCTCATGCTTCGTATTTGAACAAGACAGGTACATTGGTCTCACTAAATTTAGTCCACATCATTGTGAAATTGAACGAAATGCGCTGAGGACTAGCCTAAAATTGCCTTCGCCGTGTCGTATTGCACGTACATTTTAGTTTGACAGGACTAAAATGACTACCTGTCTCTGTCTTATTGATGTGTAAGTGACAGCGATAGTTTTAGTTTAGTTAAGAGAGTGTTTTCAGAATCGGGGCCAATGTGAACAAAAGGACATGCGATGGTCAAAATCACACTGATGTGATGAGTACCCTTTTCTTTGTAATGCGGTCTTGTTCGATTTTTAAAATCCGTTTCAATTTCGAATAAACTTGTCGCAACATGTTTGTCGCATTAGAGCACAACAATTTTCATTTGTACATTTTCATTACATTATTATCGTGAAGTAATGTTATTTTTTTCCCAAAAACAACCGGGTTTTCTTCTGAATCTCCTATTGGTGGCCCGATAGTGTTTGTGCAAGGTATCTTGATAGAATAAAATCATTATGACGAAGTTTTACAACCATTTATAACATGACATGAAAAATAAAAATTCCGGCCTTGATTAGTGTTCTCGCTCCTGTAACTTAATGTTGCTTGTAAAGTACACATCGTTATACCTTTTCAGAATCTACACATACTAGACAATTTATTGAGATCATGGGCAGCTATAACGTCATACTTTTTTTTTCCACAGGAGATGATCAAAAGTTGACATAAAGAAAAAAAATTGGAAATATTTTTCTTAAAATGAGTATTTTGATAATGTTCAACGTGAATAACACCTAAAATTGTATTTAAATTACATAATACACGTCTTCAGCAGTATAATACTAAAAGAATTATACAAATACATCAAAATTTGAAGAAATGGCAACGGAATAAATGAAAAAAATAGCGAAATTTATAAAAAAGTTTAAAAGTCTACGCCATTTTCTTATGGTTGACAACCCTGGCAAGAAGACACCATTTTCTTATAGCCTCACATCCGGATCAACTGTAGGTAACGGGTTATCCATTCATTACGACAGACCCTGTATATATTCTTTTAGAGAATCTTCTTTTGTAGGGTTATTATTATTGTTTGTTTGGTCAGATACTATTGAACTGAATTGAAAAATACTTTTACCATGATGTTAATTCTCTTTATATTTTATTTCTGTGTTCAATTTAAAATTCCTGATAATGAATGAATGAATGAATTATTTATTTATTTCAAGTAACAAAGACTCATGTTTTAAAATTAACAAAATAGTACATATAAATTATAATTAATATATACCTACACAAAATTAAGTTTAAATTCCAATAAAAATAAAATAAAATATTGATTGAAAATTGTTAAATTTAAATTACATGTCATGAATTCAATTAAATTAAATAAAAACATAAAATTATAATAATAATGTTCATTATTTCGTCATGTTGACTTAGGTCTCCTTTTTTCATTTTATTGATGTTGATTCACTTTAAATTTTATTATTGTATTAATTTAAACTTCCTGTTAATAATATTTAATATTTCATCTATTTTATTTCATGTAAAGTGCTCATAGTAATTATGAAACCAATGTTTTACTGTCTGGCTTCTGCGTCGCAGGCTTAATTTTAGCTTAGTGCAGAGCCACCATTATCCTGTGTTTGGAATACTAAAAGCTTTTTAAATTTGTTTAGATATAATAAGATTGTAATTTTTTACTTTGGTAAATAAATTATTATTATTATTATTAGAATCGCACATTATCCCCGCGGCGTATTATAGGCGAAATTTAATCAAAAAAACAAAATCAAAATTCTTTTATTCATCATAGATATGTAACATATACTTACTTAATGAACGTCAATGTTACAAACTTCGACTTTACCTAACCGTAGATCGAGAGAAAAAAGTCGGCGGAAAAAACTCCCAGCACTATTTTTGGAAATTATACAAGAATTTAAAACGCTACTTTTAAATTCTTGGATACTCTAAATTATTGTTATTTACAAATTTATTTAGGTGTATTAAACTAAATACAGAACCAAAAAGAGTTGATATTTAAAGAAATGGCGTGAAAAAAACTGAGCGATGGGAGAAATTACCTTTAAAAACTAATTTTGTACGAAATTTAAAAATCATGACACTTTTACTATACGAAGTTAAAGGGTTATCTTTTAATTCCTGGACACCTATATTTAATTAATCGATTTATGTAATCGATTTCAATAAACTTTTTATAGTCCATCCCTAGTGCTAAGAATGAAGTAAAGCAAAGGGACAAGGGCGCGAAGTTCGAAGTGAGAAAGTTGTAAATTTTCATTTAATTTTCAACAAATCTTTTTTAGCCCTTTTTTATTCATAGAAAGTGATTAGTTATACTGAAAATGGGTGAAAATAGTGGAGGAAAAGGGTATAAGCGGAAAAACCCTGATATGAGTGGTGCAGCGCCAAATAAACTCGCAACTAAATTTAATAGGAGCAATAGAGGTTTATTTAAAGACTACAATCATATATACACAGACGAAGGTAAAAAAGAGTATCCGGTTCTTCTATCGTGCGCCGCAACTACTGATGGCGTACCCAAAATTGATTTAATGAAGACGAACAGCAAACTCAAATCTGTCCAGGGCATTGCATATGTCAAACAAGTTGGCATGTCCTTGCTGAAAGTTGTTTTCGCCACTAAGTCAAATGCCAATAATTTTATTATGGATAGTACTCTCTTGTCCTCGTGTAACTGGAATGCAAAAATTCCTTTCGACAGTCTGGAGTCGCAGGGTATCATCCGGGCACCAACTGAAATATCAGAAGAAGACTTGTTAGAGCAGCTGACTTCAACAGTTCCAATCATAGGCCTTAAGCGCTTTGAGCGACGGACGCCAGAGCGTACAATCCCGCTAACAACAGTCTTACTAACTTTTTTGGGTTCTACAAAACCAGATCACGTGACTTACGACAGAATCTGGTTTGACGTACAAAATTATGTTAAACCACTTAGACAATGTTATACATGCTATAAATTTGGACATGGTAAGAATTCCTGCAAACAGAAGCAAATCTGCTCAGCGTGTGCTGGGCAGCACTCATATAAGGAATGTACCAGTGAAATAAAGAAGTGTGTTAACTGTAATAAATCTGATCATATCGCAGTGTCATCTTTGTGCCCAGTTAAAAAAGCAAAATTGGATGAAATTAGAAACCAAATCAATGGTAAAACTACTTACGCGTCAGTTGCAAGCAAGGCTACATTTCCCACACTGAAGGCTCCAGAAGTTTCATCAGGACCTCGCCGTAGAGCTGTTTTGTCAGATTTGTTAAACTCAGATGAACTTCTTTCTGCTATCACTAAAACTGTTCTTGACATACTGAAAAAAAAGGATACTGCAACATCAGGTGCTAACTCTCCTGTATCTTCTAAAGTTATCAAAGAACTGCTGATTACAAATTTTACAACTTAATATTATGGATTATAAAAACAATAATCACCAGCTAGTCATCTTACAATGGAATTCACGTAGTATCCTTCCCAAACTTTCTCAGCTTAAGCACTTTCTTTCTAGCAATCATATTGACATTATTCTTTTAAATGAAACTTGGCTTGATATAAACAAATCTTTCAGATTACCTGGCTTCACTATTCTGAGACAGTACTCCTGTCATCCTCATGGCGGCATTGTTGTAGCGGTCAATAGTAAGTTTAAAGTCAGTGTTATTAACTCCAATTCGTCTTACCATTTTCAGCACATTCTTTTTTCTATTGCTATTGGCTCTTTAAAATTAGAAATATTATCAGTTTATATTCCACCTCCACCTAATGGAAAATTTAATATTCAACAACTGAATGAAGCTTTCCAAAAAATATCCAGTAGAAATTACCTTATCATAGGTGATTTCAATGCGTATCACACGGCTTGGGGTTGTAGAAAAGCTGACTCTAGAGGTAAATTAATTCATGATTTTGCTGATTGTCATAGTTTGGTATGTTTGAATGATCATGACCTACGTAATACAACTTTTCCACCTTTCGGCAAAGAAGGCAATATAATTGATTTGGCCTTTGCTTCCAGGAGTATTAGTTCTAGTTGTACTTTCACTGTATCAGATGATTCTATGAGTAGCGATCACTTTCCTGTTATAATTGGTGTTCTCTACACCAAGTCTGCTCATGAAAACGTTACATCTCACACTTCTTCGAGAAATTCTTTACATTGCCTCTCAAACGTTAACTTCAATGCAATCAATTGGTCCAAATTTTCAGATTTATGCAAAGAAAAATATTCTAAGTTTGTTGTTAAGAGGGGGTATACAGGTAAATTTCCAGTCGTAATTTGTATTTTTACCCTAGAAAACAAAGCACAAATTACCCGAAAAAAATACCATAGATATTAAAGCATATTTCCAAGGGACTGATCAGAGTGAAAACATAAAAAAATAAAATTTTCTCGATAAAAAAAAATCACGAAGTTAGCTCTAATTTTCAACTATTATTCATTTATTTCCAATATTATGCATACTATTGAGCCAATATTTTAATACATACTATCAAATTATATTACCCAGCGACCCTACTAGCCATTTTAGAAAATAATGTATACTTTACGAGTTATTACATTAAAACTTATTCGGCGCTTACTACGTTTTTATTTCGCGCAGAACGCTTTCGTCTGTCGCACCTGTCCTGGGATCTAAGGCATGTTTTGTTTCATGGTTTAGTTGTGATCGCTCCGTTGAGACAAGAGGACTGTGTTTCTGTGCTCCGGGGCCAAAAAAATCTTCGTTTTAATTTCTAATTCTTGTTTGACTATAAAAAAAAACTCTAAAATATGGCTAGCAAAAAAACGCAGCAAAAAAGTATTTTAGAAATTAAAAATTTATCTCATGGCTAATTTAAATAGATTTTAATGGCTTTTAAGACAAGTTACAATGAATAGATCATAAATCATAATATATATATTGTGATTTATGTATATTATATATATTATTGCAATTTCTTTTTGTCTGTGCTTTGCAGTACAGATACAAGACACCGCATTTTGAAAAAAAGGTCATTGTATAAAGCACATAGTAAAAAAAACATTATTATAAATAAATTATTATATTACATACTTACCTTTGCGAATTATTTACCACCAGCAAAAAGTGCAGTACAGTCAGCATCATATTCTTCGTGACGACTACTGTAGCCAAATAGTTGATTACACCCAGTCATCATTTTCATCGTATCAAAAAGTGTCATCACATTTAATCGGGACATTCACGTTGTACCAATTTATCGAAGCGTCCAGAAAGTCTTATAGAAAGTTGCATTCAATTACGCATCAACCAAAGCGCCATCGATATCGAAGCGCCCAGCGAAATATAAAAATACGCTTTCTTCTTCTAATCGTCAAAAAATAAACCAGGAACGCACAAGTGTGTAAGAACCTATGTTTTCAAACTTCAAAAACTTTCTAGCTTTTGTTTTCCGGTTCCAAGCTTTCAGGTAAAACTCACAGTCGGCGCCGAACAATCAATTTTATGTACTAGCATTTTATGTTAAAACGTTTTAGCAAGTGAGCCTTGGAATAGTGAAATTAAACTAATTTTAACGGGTTTTTACGCGTTTTATTAAATTAATTTTGATTTTCCGACGTTTCGGCCTTTTTACAAATGCCGTGGTCAATGGTAGACTGAGATTGATGTCTTCATAGAGTATAGTAAAAAACGATTTTTAGAATTCACCGCCATCTGTTTCGTAATTTTCTCGCATAGTTGTTCGGGTTCACGCAATATACGCTGACAGTGTCTTGGTGTTTCTGCTTATTTATCTGCTGGTTGTTCTTTTTTATTTTGCTAAGTATTGGATCCCACGTTGGTGATAGCATCCAACCATCTTCTCTTTTGAAGTTAGGGTGTTTTATAATTTCAATAGTTTCTCTTACCAACCCAGGGATAAAATGTTTCTCTTTTGCTAGGATTTTAACGGTATCAAATCTTAGATAGTGGTTGGGCTTATCCATGGAATGCTCACAGACTGCAGGTTTTGTATAGCGACGCTTACAGTTTAATTTCAAGTAATAACAATCGCGTAAATCTAAGAAGTTACATAGAATAGTTAGTTCAGTTAACATTCTACCTTTTTGCTAGACACATTTTTATTCCTAAATTTTTAAATATTTTTTATTTTGTTTGAAATTTCAACCTTCTTCAAAGAAGTTTCATATTTTACACATCAGATACCTATCATTTCTTGACGTATAATTAAGCAAGAGCCAGATGCAACAACTTTCCTTAAAATAAATATTTGCCGCGCGTAAATAAGTCATAATTTCCGATCATAAAATTGTTATTAGGGTTATTGAATCCTACTATAAATTATTTTTCAGGTAGGTATCCTAACATTGGTATTCAAAATAAAATATAAATTCGTGGACAAGTAGGAACAGCAAGGACTAATAAATCATATATTGATACACGTATAATGAAACAGAAGTAAAACTTTAACTTGTTCTTATTTTATTTACTTATGAACATCCGGCTCCTTAACTAGAATGTTCATGTGACATATTGATTTTTACAATAAGTATTTATCTACTTATTTTATTTCATGTTAGCCTATAAAAATAGTACTTTGATTTTAAAAATAAACTAGAGACCAGTCCCACGTTTGCATGTTGCACTTTTAATGCTCTCCGTTAACAAAGAAAGATGCAAAAGGTTTATAAGGTATCGATGAACCGATTTGTGGAATATTTGAGAATGTTGTTTGTAAGGTTCCGTACCCAAAGAATAAAATCGGGACACAAATACTAATTTTCCGCTGTCTGTGCTTTTGCACGTCTGTCTGTATCTCATGGGCCGTGAGAGCTAGATAGTTGAAATTTTCACATAATATATTTTCGTTGCCGATAGAGCAACAAATATTTAAACCAATATAGATAATGATATGGAACGTTTCACCCGCGAGTCTGACTCAATTTAATAACTTAGAAAACAACATGGCAACTTCTTTATAAATGTTTAAGTTTCAACTGAGTAATTTCAGTAAATATTTATGACAACGAGGGTCAAAATTAATATAGTAATGAAATCAAATATTTACATGAAACAGATAAAAACTAAAATAATTTAAATATTTTTTTAATACAGTTGCTCAAAAAGTGGCGTATTGCAGGGACGTATAGCGTTCGGGATGTGGGCTATTACACACGCGTGCTTTTTTTTACCTTTCCCGAACTCGTGCGTTCTCTTTCCCAACTGTCAAAATAATGTCTATTAAAAAGAAAAAATTAACCAACCATTAAGTTTTTACTAAAAAAAAAACAAAGAAGTTCTTATGATTCATGTACTTACGTAGCATAGCTAAATTTCTAAAAAAAGCTTCTAGTTTGTTTCGATATCAGATTTAATGATTTGATTGAAGTAGTGTGGTTGGTTTCATTTCATTTTATCTCATTAAATTTCATTTTCATTTCATATCAATAAAAAAAATCTACTGAAGACTTGGCTGTATGGGCATAGTAACCTTTGCCTACCAAATGGGTGAAGAAAAAATGGCGCCATTTTCAAAATGAGTTATTTCGACATTTACGATCCTAATTTTATATTTTATTAAATTGCTTTATTTTTTCGCAATTCTAGTATGTGTTTCTTTTTTAAACGATTTAAAATGGTATCTTTGAATTGAAATGCAATTTGATCATCTTTCTGAATGGTGATGATAATTTAAATTGCTTGATGAAAATAAAATTTTTCAGTTTTCATTTAAAAATGATTTTTAATAATAAAATCATTGCAAGTCATCTTTTGGACCAGAAATAAAAAAAAAATAGGTCATTTCAATTCTCAAAAAGACTGCTTAAACTTGAAATGAAACCCATGCTCATGAATCGTCTATCGGATGCCACAGCCCTGACACCATCGCTGCTAGCTAGAAGTAAACAAACTAAGCTACATGCTTTACATTTTCACTAAAACTTAAAAAAGACTTCAATCTGTCAAACAGAATCTAAAATTAAATTCTCGTATCTTAGATCAGTGGATAATTTTGTTGACTCTTTCTTACTTATGAAAACCTAGTAACATATTTATTTAAACACATATGGATACCATTCAATTCAGACGTAGGTATTACGTATGTATAAAAGCATGCCTTTACAAACAAAATATCTTCTTTATAAAACTGGGAGCCCAGTAGTTAAGACCCCGTCTTATTCTATATCTTATAGATACATTTTTTTATCAAATAAAGTTTTCTGTCATAACAGTTTCATCTAGACACGCTGCCTGTCAAGCAAAGTACACCTCTATTACATGAAGCATAAAGTTGTTTTCTTACTTTGTACCGAAGATTGTGAATACCCTGAGCGCTACGTTACTGATGGCGCTTTGGTTGATACGGGATTGAATGCGACTTTCTATAAGGCTTCCTGCTCGCTACGATAAATTAGAGCAACCTGAATGTTCTGATGAATGTGATGACACTGGCTGATTCGCTGTAAGAGAGGACTCTGGTTGTTTTCAAGTATTTGACTACATTGGATGTTACAAACTATATGGTGCTGACTGTACAGGTACAAATCAGTCAACGAATTCTGAACAAAAAAAAATAAGTAAATGTAAATAAAGCACATTCTAAAAACAACATTACAAAAAAATATATTATACACTTACTTACCTTTGCGTATTATTTACTGCAAGCAAAAAGTATTTTTAGCGTTTCAAACAACAGCTAGGTGATCCGGCACAAACTTAGCCGGTATTTATCTGATTATTTTAGGTATAATTTGCGCGATCGCTCTAAACACGCGGTAGCATCGGAGTCACCGGACGACGGGACGAGAGAGGGGCGCGTGCGGCGCGCGGGTGAAATTCGATTTTTTTCTAGGTTTATGCGCGCTCTTAACTCTGATCCCACTAAAACGTAGTGATTAAATTCTCTTTGGATCCCACTATAGCTTACAACGATTTTATTCAAACTTTGTGTGACATTTTAATGACGTTTCCGAAAAAGACAGATTGCCAAGCCAATAAAAAACGAAAAGCTTTAGTTTGGTGGAATGATATTTGTAGTCAAGCTGTTGAACAAGCGAAGGTTGCTCAACTTTCTTATAAATTGTGTCCCAGTCTTGAAAATTATATTTTATATAAAAAATTCGATGCTAGGAAAAAAAGGACATTGTCTGAACAGAAACTTTTAAGTTGGCATAAATTATGTACTACATTCAATCGTATGACCTCTTCAAAAGTAATTTGGGAATACATTAGAAAATTTAAATTTTCTAAACAAGATTTAAAATTTAATTCTAATTTTTTTGATGAACAGTCAAACGTATTTGGATTTCTTAATAAAATAACTTCTTCCTCAATATCTGATGCTAATCCTAGCAACCTGCAATTTTTTTTTGAATTGGAAGGTTCTCCAACAGCAAAATGGTTATGCGATCCTTTTAAAATTTATGAATTAAATGCTGCTCTTCATTATAAAAAAAATACTTCACCAGGACCAGACTTTATTCCTTATAAAGTTATAAAAGCTTTATCTGAAAATGCCCTCATTATTTATTAAACATATTTAACAAACTTTGGGAACATGGAGTAGTCCCCAAGGAATGGAAACTCCAATACGTAGTACCTATTCCTAAACCACATAAAGACTTAAATAGTTTAGAAGCATTTAGACCCATTTCCTTAACTTCTTGCTTTGCTAAATGCTTCGAAACCATGATAAAAAATCGTCTGGAATGGTTTGTGGAACATAATTGTTTCATTTCGGATCATCAGTTTGGTTTTCGCAAAGGATTAAGTGCTATGTATAACTTAGCTTGTTTAGTTGGTGACATAAAGAACAATTTCAAGGAATCGAAAGCTACGTTAGCAGTTTTTCTTGACGTTAAAGGAGCATTTGATAATATAGACCATGAATATTTAATAAAAAGTTTATCAAAATTAGGTTTACCTGGTACTTTTTTAAAATGGATTTTTCAGTTTCTGAATGGTCGTAGCACATTTGTTAAAGTCAAAAACAATCTTTATGGCCCTAAACATACTTATAAAGGCACTCCTCAGGGCTCTGTCTTATCGCCTCTAATTTTTATACTGAGTCTTATAGAGTTTTCTCGACAAATTCCAACTTCAGCTAAGTATTCATTTTATGCTGATGACTTAGTTATTTATTTAAAGTGTGATAATTTTGAGAAAGGCCAAAGTGACATGAATTCTTGCTTGAGTATAATTTCCGATCAACTAAAAAATGAATTAAAGTTAGAAGTCAATACTTTAAAAAGCTCAGTTATTTACTTTTCAAAGACAGAATTTTTAATGCCTACAATCTATTATGATAACTCTATACTACCTGTGCAGCGCTCCGAAAGATATTTGGGCTTAATTTTAGACTCACAGTTGAAGTGGAAGGAACACATTGAACAGCTTTGCAAAAAATCAGAACTTGGCTTGAACATAATGAGATCTTTGGCCGGACTCCATTGGGGATCAGATCCCAAAGTCTTAAAAACTTTATATATAATGGCAATTCGTAGTCATTTTGACTATGGCTGCATGCTATTTTCGGATGCTGACAATTATCTGCTTCGAAAACTTGATGTCGTACAGAATAAGGCTTTACGCATCATATCTGGTGCTATGATGTCTTCTCCAATTAACTCCCTGGAAGTAGAAGTAGGGGTGGTACCACTTATGGTTAGAAGAAGTTATATTACCGATAGATTCTCTTTACAGCTAGTAAGTCGTGATAATGTCGTTTTACGAGTTTTTTTCGAAAAGTGCCCTGTACATTATTTTACAAATGCTTTGGAATTTTGTTCAGTAGATTTAACTCGCTCTTTAATTAATTTAAATAATCAGTTTCAAGATATTGTTTATTGGTCTAAATTACTGCCTTGTTTTAATTTTAATTTTCATAGTTTAGTGTTTAATATTCCAGTTCATTTAACCCGCTACAAAACAAAGTTTGACTTTTTTGAATTCTTAAGTTCGAAAAAAGATTTTGGAAGGATATATACGGATGGTTCTAAAACCAAAGAAAGAACTTCTTTTGCCTTTTTTGATGCTGTAAATAATTTTGGCAAAGTTTACGCATGTAATAATAATTTCTCAATTTTTTCTGCAGAGGTATTAGCGTTGATTTACGCAGTGTTATACTTTAAGTCTAATTCTTATAATTGTAAAAAAGTTTTATTTTTATCTGATTCCATGAGTGCACTCCAAGCTATAACTAATACAAAAATTTGTGCAAATCTTAATTACCTAATTTATGTTTTAAGAAGTCACGTACATGATTTAGTTTGCAGCAATATAAATGTAGAATTTTGTTGGGTTCCTGGGCATTCAGGCATTCTTGGCAATGAAATTGTAGACTCACTAACTAAATTGACAGAAAATGTAGAAATTTGTAATTTTAAGGTTCCTTTCAGTGACTTACATATACATTTAAAACACAATATGTTAAATCGTTGGTCTGCACTATTAAATAGCTCACGATGTAGTAAAGGAAAATGGTTAGCTGCAATTCAACCGGTACCTTCTACGGCTGCCTGGTTTGAAAATAGTTCTATGTATTCAGGCAGACAATTCATTACCACATTCTGTAGATTACGAATCGGTCATTGTAAATTTCCTGCTCATCTTTTTAGAATCAATTTAGCCTCCAACTCTTCCTGTAATTTTTGTTCAATAGATCCATGTACCTTAGACCACCTATTTTTTGTTTGTCCAAAATTTAATATACAACGTTTAATTTTTGTATCGGAAATCCTAGAAATAATGAATGTTGTCCCAACGAATGTCCAAGACCTTCTCAAAAATCAATCTCTATACCATATAATTTTTGATTTTTTTTTGAACACATTTGGCTCATTGTAAATATTTTTCTCCGTTTTTTGTTTGTTTTTTGTTTGTATACTTTTTGTTATAAATATCTTCTTATGTTTGTTAGTTTAGCTTATGTTATGATATATTGTATTTTTGTTTAGTTTAAGCTGATGGTCGTGTGACCAATGCTTCAATAATAAAAAAAAAAAAAAAAAGTAAAGCAAAGCAAAACAAGGCGAACGAGGCAAATTTCTTTGAGGGATAAAGTAATTAAATTAATTAGAAAAAATGATTTTTGAACAGAATTAATACAATAAGAAGACATACCAATAGACCAACATGAAAAAGGAACGCACGGGCGATAACTGTCGTCCATTTAAATTATAAGTATCTTACTTTATTCAAGACTCCCTGTATTATTTCTTATACTGAAAGTAAAATTGTTTCTCCACAGCTCATCAAATTCTGAGTCTCACCGGTATCAGTTTTGAACGAAGGAGTGTCATTGTACGTATGAGAATTTAAAACTATATCTATATCAATGACTGTTCACAATGTTTGTTTACAAACCGTATTATTTACCTCTTTATTTTGCAGGGTTTTGTAGAGTTGACCATAGTTCCTCTCAAGGACAACCTCCGATACATTCGGCTCAATGCCAAACAAAGCAGGATTTATAGGGTTTGTCTAAATGATCAATATGAAGCAACTTTCCAATATTTTGACCCATTTCTGGATATTTGTCAAGCTGACCCTACAACGTAAGTGAATCAAATACATTTTTATCTTAAGAATGCAGTGTCATTTTCTCATTCATTTTCAGTCATTTTGCCTTGCTTTACTCTTTTGAAGAGTTCAAGTTAAAAAATTTGAATGAAAACATCATGATTGATGACGGTGCTGTTCACTGTTATTTCTTGTCTAGTTATCCTACTTTATCAACACTTGCACTGTATGTGCTGAGCTTAAGTTGTGTCCTGATTATTGCTTTTTATTTTATTACTTACTAGCTTCTGCCTTGGGCTATTACTCTGTGATATATTGGGGTTGCTGAGGGTATTTGCCCCTTTTTGTAGTATTTTTGGTCTTTGCATAAATACAGTTATGATTCCTAAATACATTCTTATATCAAATAGCAAACTTTTGAAATACAAGAAAAATAGTAAGATAATTAAAAAATATATTTTGTAGGAGATCATTGGATGTCTTTTCGAAGTACCACCTTTCTGCTGCCCAGAAGATAGACCCAGACCACAATTCCGGTGAACTTGTCATTCAGATACCAGATGAAGCCTCTCATCTGGTTGGGGAGGGTCGTGGATTGCGTATTGGCATTGAATTCTCTTTAGAATCTCCACAAGGTGGTATGCACTTTGTTGTTCCTGAGGGAGAAGGGACTTTACAAGAGGTAAGTAATTTATTTTCCATTCATAGTTAATAAAGATTTGCAATTGTGGCTATGCCTCTACTACTTTTAAACCATACTATTGTTTAGGGTAACTGTTTTCACTTTTGTTTTTTTTTGTATGTTGTAAGTTATAGATTTTACATACTTAAGCAAATTTAGTTTTTGAAAAATAAAACATTATTCTCTTTATTGACCGCAACAATAAAATGTATGTTTTTATTAAATCATACATTTACTTTGTTTTCAGAAATCAGCTCACATGTTCACTTATGGTCACTCCGCTCGTCTCTGGTTTCCGTGTGTTGACAGTTTTGCAGAGCCTTGCACCTGGAAGCTTGAATTTACCGTGGATGAAGCGTTGACTGCAGTGTCTTGTGGTGAACTAGTAGATGTTATTTACACACCGGATCATAGACGGAAGACATTTCACTATATTGTGAATACACCGGCTTGTGCCCCTAATATTGCTTTAGCTGTTGGGTGAGATATATTTTTTGTACCTTTCAAAGTTTGTTAATATTTTAAGTAGGCTAAATAGTATGCAAACTAGTCTGAATATTAATTTAGTAATAGCTTTTGTGCGCGGCTTTGTACGCGTTAAATTCGGAGTAAAGTCATTATTCATACAAACCTTCCTGTTCAATCACTCTATCTATTAAAGATTTAAACATACATAGGGACAGACCTAGAAAGCGACCTTGTTTTGTACTATGTAGTGATTGTTATTGTATTGATATTAAAACTATGATACTTAACTTAATGTATTTTATAATTTCAGTCCATTTGAAACTTATGTGGACCCATTTATGAATGAAGTGACTCACTACTGCCTGCCACATCTTATACAAATTTTAAAGAACACAGTCCGCTTCCTACATGAGGCATTTGAGTTTTATGAAGAAACTCTGAACACAAGATATCCGTATCCTTGTTATAAGCAAGTATTTGTTGATGAGGTTTGTTTTTATTTCTGTAACTTCCCTGTCAAAATAAATTTTCATCAAAATCGTTCAATAAAATTTTGACAGTATATTATATGGGTTTAAACTTCTTAATTACCCTTAAACATACCCTTTTTTAGACTGAAGACGACGCCACAGCCTACACAACTATGTCAGTAATGAGCACCCATCTCCTTCATTCTATCGCTATCATAGAACAGACATACATCAGTAGGAAAGCTATGGCCAAAGTTGTAGCGGAACAGTTCTTTGGCTGTTTCATAACAATGCAGAATTGGTCAGACCTGTGGCTTGCAAAGGGCATACCTAATTATCTGTGTGGATTGTATGCGAAGAAATGCTTTGGTAATAATGAGTATAGGTATTGGATACATCAGGAATTGCAAGAGGTAACTGTGACTGTTATTATTTATTTAATTAAGATCACAAAGTAACAAAAGTCATTCAAAATTACGACCTATTTGTTTATTATTTTAAACAAACAAACTGTAGTGAAGTGACTCGCCCACGCTTCGCAATGGTAAAATTTTGTATGTCTTGTTCACGAAACATTGAATTTTGGCTAACTTAAAACAACTTGTTCTAAATGTTCATTATAAACAAATATAAATAAAAAAATATCTTTATAGTTGAAACCGCATTAAAATATTTCAACAGACAGAATTATTAATGATTTATCTGACCTATATCTGATATTTTTCGGTCAAAATCACTCAAATCACTTTTGACAGGCACTAAATTTGTTTAAAATTCATTCTCAACAAATAAATCTTCTTGTCTAAGGTGGTAACATACGAAGAGCAATACGGCGGCATGGTGCTAGATCCGTGGCAGCTGCCTATGAGCGGCGCAAGAGTCGAACCTAAAGATCAATATTACTTCCCGGTGCGAAACGTACAGACAATGTCGCCGAGGTATATTGAGGTAAGATTGTTAAGGAACATGTTTTTTCTACAGTTTGCATTGAAAGCCTTGTGTAATAAGTTAATTAATAAGCAGTTATATATTAAACCTTATATGTAACCTATGATTATATGTTCTCACTTTGTGAATTTTGACCTTTCGTTCTAAAAACTTGACGTTTAGGTAGTTTGTATTAGAATTTTAGCAGTCATTTAAAATTTGGTCTTGGAAAAAGGAAGTTGTAAGTTTTACTGTCTTTGGTATTGTAGATCCTGACCGTATGAACCGATTTTGATCTAATGTTATTTTGCTCAGAAACGTCAACGAGGGTCTTGCTATAATTCAGCAGAGAATACTTCGTTTTTTTTATTTGTTATTATAATGACTAAAAAACCTTTAGTTACATTTTCTTTACTCCTACAAAAATTGTCAATGCTTATCCATCTTTAAAATATATTTTTAGGTGATGTGCAAAAAGTCCCACCTCGTCCTAAGAATGTTGGAGCAGCGTATAGGCCAAGAGCTGCTTCTCCAAGTGTTCAACAAACAGTTGTCGCTAGCCACGAATGCCGCCAACACTAAAATAGGCAGCGGGCTATGGGGCCATTTGCTGTTATCCACCAATTTGTTCGTGAAAGCTATATTTACGGTTACGGGTAAAGATATGGCGGTTTTTGTGGATCAGTGGGTCAGGACTGGCGGGCATGCTAAGTTCTCTTTGACGTCAGTTTTTAATAGGAAAAGGTTAGTACATTTTTAGTGTAAAGTTTATCATTTATATTTTTTTTAAGCTTTTTTTGTCAAAATATATATTTTATCTATTTACGTTTTGACAGTATATACTTATATGACTTAATTACCTTTCTTTTTGCTTCAGAAACACAGTGGAACTCGAAATTCGTCAAGACTTTATCCATGAGCGTGGTATTAGGAAATACGTGGGTCCTCTATTAGTTCAACTTCAAGAATTAGACGGAACTTTCAAACACACGTTGCAGATTGAGAACACAGTTGTCAAATCTGACATCACCTGTCATAGTAAAAGTAGAAGGAATAAGAAGAAGAAAATTCCATTGTGTACGGGAGAGGAAGTTGATATGGATCTGTCTGCTATGGAGTAAGTTATTAATTATGCATTAAAAAATATTATTTTTGTCTTAAAAGAGCATAATTGATTAAGGTTATCACTTAAGCTTGCTATTTTCTTCATCGGCGTTTAAATTGCTTAACCTTTAGCTATTCGTATGATATGTCTAATGTGGAAGGACTTGGTCAAAGCTTGGGCTCTATGTTACCAAGCAGAACAATTTTTGGTGTCATGGTTAATGACCTTATAAACACCCTAATTCCGTTTACCAAAAATTTTTAAAGGGCCCCATTTTAAAAAATATGTATATTTAGTTCTCTGTAATGACCATTCAAAAAGTTTATATTTTGACGGATATTTTACACATTACGGCTTGCTTTAAGATAATTAAGATTCTACTGATCGAAATCAATATTTTAATTATTTATAAACGCTGTTTTTTAACATTTAACTTTCCAAAAATATGTATAATTCGTATTAAATATGTATTTTTCAGGATCAGGCAATAATTGCATAATCCTTAAGTCAATTCTGACATTGTCATTTAATTCAATTACGGTCTGCGGGGCTACTGCGTAAGTCAATAGCCGGATCCCCACCGGACGATCCAAAGCGCTCCGATCGCGCGCGGCATGGAGCGCACCCCACGGAGCGTGAAGTGTAGGCGGAGAGCGCGCGCTCCTTGCCGCGTGTGATCCATGTGTTGTCGGTTTCTTGGTCAGGCATTGCTGTTGGATCAGTCAGATCCACACCGGACGGTCCACGCTCCACGCATCACGATCTTGGATCGCGGATCGCAGGATCGCCGATCCATTTGGATCGTCCGGTGTGGATCCGGCTAATTGTAATCGAATGTCATTTCTTCAACAATTCTGGATAACGCTAAAATTGATGAAATATAAAGGTTTTTTGAATTAATACGTAGATAATAAATGTCGCCATCTATTAAGCCCAAAACCGTGATAATTTTCATTAATTTGAACCCTTTCCAGAATTGTTTAATATATGACATTCGATTACCATTGGCTTACGCAATAGCCACACTGATCATGACATTTGTCTGTCTGCCAGATCTGTCAATCAAATATTTTGACAATAACATTATTATGAATCAAAAAAATGTCAAATGTCAAAACACGAAACGGACAAAATAAGGTAACGCCACCTATTACGACGCTGGACCAATTATGGTTTTTCATCGACATTTCTTCAAAAATAAAGAGCCTGGTAAATTATTTTATTGAAATAACAACTCTAATCAGTCATGCCAGTATTCAAAGTGCTATGGAATCAATTTTTAGGGCTATCCGCAATTTAGTTTTGCGACAATAGCCCTATTTCCAGACTTAGGTATTTTCATTTGAAAAATTTAGAATTTCTTACGAGGATGGCGCCGCAAATAGGTACATTCATTCATAAGCTTTTTAAATGACATGAGCAACTGTGTTGTTATTTATTGTAATTATGGGTGGAACCATTGATAACAAAAGTTTAATAAAACGCTACAACATAAAACCCCAATAGAATTTTAAACTTATTTTTTTTCAAAATTCATAATTGGATCTGGTTGTATGCTTGGACCCAATTATGAAGTTACGATCAATCAGTGTATTTTTGAAATATATTTTTTTTCATCTTGTACTTGAATGCTAGTAAACTGTTTCAAATTGTTTATTTTAGTTTTTAAACGAGCAGCAAATGAAGCGACTGCCCAATTGTCAATATTTTGTGTATATTTAGGCGTCCGATATCAGACGGCCATAATTGGAGTTTGACAGAGGGTATATTTAATTAAGATTATTTTGATAGAACTAGTAATAATCTTATTTTAAGAATCTAAAACTAATTCTTAAATACACCACTTATCAACGTGCAAAACCCCAGAAACGTGTAAAGTAAAACTTATAAATATTAGAGCAAAAACGAAAAAGCAATCCTTATACGAGGGAGCGTTTTTATGTTCGCGGAATGGAGGGTAAGGGGTGGAAATAAAAAAACCAAATTATTTTTCCTTTTCAATATATTCACCTGCAAGACGGATACATTTTTCAGACCTTTCAATTAATTTATTTATACCCTCATAAAAAAATGTTTTATCTCTGTCTTCAAAATACGCTGAAACTGCCTCCTTAACTTCATCATCGGTGGTAAATTTTTTCCCCGAAGCTCTTTTTTCATTTTTGGGAAGAGATAATAATCACTCGGGGCTAGGTCTGGGCTGTAGGGTGGGTGGTTTAAAATATCGAAGCCCATCTTATGCAGGGCAGCCAACGCAACGCGACTCTTGTGGACGGGCGCATTGTCGTGCCAAAGCAGCACACCCTTCGTCAATTTTCCCCGTCTTTTCTCTTTAATGGCTTCTTTTTGTCGCTCTAATATTGAAGCGTAGTATTTTCCGGTTATAGAAACACCTTTATCTTTATAATCGATCAACAATATTCCTTCTGAGTCCCAAAAGACCGTTGCCATGAGTTTCCCAGCTGACTGTGACACCTTAAACTTCTTGGGGGGTGCTGTGCCCTTTTTATGCCACTGCATGGAGTCTTGTTTCGATTCAGGTTCATAATGATGAACCCAAGTTTCGTCTCCAGTAACAATTCGACTCAATACACCATCCTTGTCGTCACTGCAGAGGTCCAAAAATGCACGTGAACACTCTACGCGTTGTTGTTTTTGCGGCGGCGTGAGCTTTCACTCCCGATTATGTTGCTTGGTAGACGATAGCTCAAAGACTAATTGTCTGATAACAATGAAACCTCGTATTTATACTAATTATGAGTCACTGAACGCGTTACGGTCCTAATGAGCCTAATCACCCCCCTCCAACCCTCTCATTCCGCGAACTTAAAAACGCACCCTCGTAACTTCCATATTTGGGTTTTCTTCCTTAATCTTTTTTAAATTATTTTGAAAAAACGGGGCCCTTTAAAATTCATTTGATATGTGCAATTTAATCTATCTAAATACACAGTCCACATATATAAAAATCGTTCTGCTTGGTAACCTACGGCCCAGCCTATATGAAAAAAATGGGCATCTCCTTTAAAAGATAGCTGTATTTTTATTGAATAGCTATTTCATTTTTATCTTTAAAGACAAGAGCAAACTTTCTGTGACTGATAAGCGATGTCAAAACGAGTTTCAAAATTGGACTATTTTATTTTTATATTTTTTTCGTCGTAAATAAGTATCCTTGCCGCTTCCAAGCTTTTTAATTGATCACCAATATTTTGTTTTCTCGACGTAACTGCAACTCTACTTTTCCCCCAGCGACTCCCCCGTCCTCTGGATCCGCCTGGACCCGGAGATGTCGCTCCTCCGCAACACCATCATATCCCAGCCCGACTACCAGTGGCAGTACCAGCTACGTCACGAGCGTGACGTCACGGCCCAGAGCGAGGCCATCGACGCGCTGCATAGCTACCCCGAGCCCGCCACGAGGAAGGCACTTACAGATACCATAGAGAATGAACACACCTTCTACAAGATCAGGTGCCGCGCCGCGCATTGTTTGACGAAGGTAAGTGTAGAAGGAAGAGTGAGTGTCTTCAATGAAGTACCAGCTACGTCACGAGCGTGACGTCACGGCCCAGAGCGAGGCCATCGACGCACTACATAGCTACCCCGAGCCGGCCACGAGGAAGGCACTTACAGATACCATAGAGAATGAACACACCTTCTACAAGATTAGGTGCCGGGCCGCGCATTGTTTGACGAAGGTGAGTTTGAAGAGTGTCTTCAATGAAGTACCAACTACGTCACGAGCGTGACGTCACCATCGACGCGCTGCATAGCTGAATGAGCACACCTTCTACAAGATTAGGTGCCGGGCGGCGCATTGCTTGACGAAGGTAAGTAGGTTAGAAGGAACAGAGGTGAAGATTGGTGAATGTTTTGAAGTGCTAGGGCTTTGTAAATGACGATTTCATTGTCGGAATCACACGTCATAAACGATTTAACGCATTAAATACTTATTTTTTTTTAAGAAGTTAAGAAAATAAGAAGTTTTTACCAGCTTCAAAGTTTTTAATTCGTTAGGCTCTGTGATTAACAAGTTTATGTATTATAGGATCTACAATGAAATGCTTAATAGGTGAACATTGCAGTGTTGACACAATTGTATACCGCCCCTGCCTAAATTTATACTTTATTTTGACATAAAGCAATATAGTGTCAATCTAAAAACCAAACTAACTACTGACACAATTATCGATTCGGTTTTGATATAATATTTATATTATAAAAACTTAATAATTTATTTGTCCTCAGGTGGCAAATGCAATGGTTAGCACATGGGCGGGTCCCCCCGCGATGCTCACGATATTCAGAAAAATGTTTGGCTCATTCTCAGCGCCACATATAATAAAACAAAACAATTTTGACAACTTTCAACACTATTTCATACAGAAGACCATCCCTGTGGCTATGGCTGGTAAGATTTAAAATTTGTATTTGTTGATTTAATACGGTTTGGTATATGTAACTTATTTAGGCATATAACAATGGTAGCCAAACAACTAGTCATGTAAAAAGTGTGGATATTATGTTTTTATAAACTTAACTAAATTTTTAACCCCGTTTATCCTATCTCATGCGACTGTTTTTATTACTGACAGAGACAAACATATTTTGACAAATATGTGCTTACAAGGCTCTTCATGCTTAAGACCTAATAATAAATTATTACGGAAATTTTGATACTCCTCAGTCTGTTTTAACTTCCTTAAATAACCAAATTCCAGTAGCAATAATCCTTCCTTTTTTCCAGGTTTAAGAAACATCCACGGTATATGCCCGCCTGAAGTAGTAAGATTCCTCCTTGACCTATTCAAGTATAATGACAACTCTAAGAACCATTTCTCCGACAATTATTACAAAGCGTCTTTGGTAGATGCATTGGCTGCTACGATTACACCTGTTATATCAGTGTTGCAGCCGGTAAGTTGTTTTGTTTAATTGAAAATAATATAGGTATGTAAATCGTTGAAAATTTTAATAAACTGTGTATTTTGGTTCATTGTAATAGAATAGATCGTGAAGAGAAGTAAAATAGGTTTTATTGACTGACAATATTTTTGAGTCTTTGAAATTAGTCCTTTTTTTAACTGTCGAATCTGTCAAAATATTCTTACTTAACCTGTCAAAATGCAAAAGGTTTTTATAATGTCAAAAAAATCTAAAGTTATTTTTAAAGTAATAAAACAACAGTATAATTACCTACCGTCTTACTTTATATTATACGCACATGTATCTTTTTCGGTTAGCAAGCTTTTCTAATTTAAATAACTCCTTTACCTAACCACCACACATAACAAATACTCTACAATAAAATACCTTCGTTTCCAACCAGGGTGCCCCAATAACAGCGGATTCCTTATCCGCCGATACCCGCCTAGTCCTAGAGGAAATAACCCGCGTACTAAACTTAGAGAAAGTGTTGCCATGCTATAAAAACTCGGTGACGGTCAGTTGTCTGCGAGCAATAAGAAGGCTGCAGCAATGCGGGCATTTGCCGAGCACGCCGATGATATTTAGGGCGTACGCGCAGTATGGATTGTATATTGGTAAGTTATTATTGCAGTGCGATGCGATTTTCATGTGTTTTTGGAAAAAATATAATGGGGAAAAATTAAGAGCTTTTTTACACTAATGCGTAAGACGCAGATGTGAACGGAATTTGTAAAAATGCACTGTATATGTTTTTATGATTAACTTTATGTCTAATATATTTTTTGTGTCTTTGTTAAAAGTTAAACTTACCACTCATTTGTACCACTAATTTATAAATTATATGATGGGCATTCAATTGACTAAGAAAAATCAATAAGATCTCATTAACTACGTTTTAGCTATTTCAAACTATGCATACTAATTGTAAGAAGACCTTTGTAACAAAGCCCTAATTTCCAGACGTCCGTCTAGCCGCCTTCGAGTGTTTAGTCGACTTTGTCCGCGTGGACGGTAAGCCAGAGGACCTATCCTCGTTATTAACCGCGGTGGAAAGCGACCCCGATCCATCAGTTAGACACGGGTTAGCGCGACTTATGGTCAACAACCCGCCGTTTGAAAGCGCTCAAAGACAGAGGTTGGATACGGAGGCTGTTGTGCATAGGTATGTTGAAATTGGGTTGTGGGAATTAAAGTTGTTTGGTTTTGTTTTGGTTGTATTAATAAGGTTGGGTTTTGATGGCAGGGAAGAAATTGATTGGAAATTTTGACGGTGGATATGTCAAAATGTTTGTATTTTAGTTGTAGTGTAATAATAAACATTGTGTGTCTTCACTTGTTAACAGCATCGTAAAGTTTAAAAGTTTTCCTTGAACTAACATTTAACACATTTAGCGGCAAGAATTGGGCCAATTTCGTCCAATGTTTTATGTTTCTTATTAATTTTTATCCTTTTTTGTTTTTGGGCCACAGAGATTGGAGTGATCGTCTGGAGATTTATTTATGTATACATTATACATCTAATCCTCCACTGTGCCCAACTATACACAGTCTATTATACAACCCAAAAAATGTTAACTTTACTTTAAGAAGTTTGTTTTTAATTCACAGAATATGGAACTACATAAACTGTCACCTGTCAAACGACGCCCGCCTACGATGCGACCTGGTCGACATTTACTACACATTATACGGAAACAAACGACCATTGTGTGTTCCGTTACCAGAAATACAGGCCATGATGAAACAGATGCACTCGAAAGAGAGAGAGAAGATGGAGAGAGAGAGAGAGAGGGAGAGAGAGAAGCAGAAAGAGATGGAGGGCGTGCTGAAGACGGAGATTAAGCAGGAGATTGATGAGGATTATTATAAGGTATGATCTTATTTTATTAGTAAAAGTATCATATTCTTACTCAATTTTTAAATTACATCTTGGTATATGTAAATTAGCAAAAATCATATCCTACTAATATTATAAACGAGAAAGTTTGTGAGTATGTATAGATGGATGTTTGTTACTCTTTCACGTAAAAACTATTGGACGGATTTTGATGAAACTTTACAGTAAGTTAAATTATACATCAGAATAACATAAAGGGTAATTTTTACCTCCGAAAAACTTATCATTCCCACGGGAAACCGACTTCCACGCAAACGGAGTCGCGGGCGGCCACTATTAAATTAATAAACGCGTAAAAACCCGTTAAAAATAGTTTAATTTCAAGTAATAAAGATCGCGTAAATCTAAGAAGTTATATTAAAACCGTGAGTATATCTGTAATTACATAATATGCCTTCTCCCTACAGCCAAAGTTCAGCGCGGAAGTGGGTCCTCTACCCGAGACCCCGTCAGTTCCCATCCCTATGGACATAGACCAGAAACCCGACATTCTACTGCCCGTGCCCATCTCTAGCATTAAAGAGGAGAGTGATGTGAAAGTGGACAGTGTCTCCGCGCCGGTGCCGGATTCGATGATTTATGGCCTGAATTTGGGTGTAAGTAAAAGAAATTGTATTAGAATATACCGCATCTTTAGAATTATAGGGACCTAATTCAAAAAATCATGATTTTGACTTCATTTCAAATAACGACCTAAATGGACTGTCACTATTGACTTTCATTAAAACATGTACTGATTTACATTTTTGGAATAGATCACTATAATTCTAAGGGTGCGTACATATAATAATATTTTTTTACTTTTATGTCTGATTTTGAAGTAGGTAGGGTTATTAAAATTAATGTGAGTCTGATTTGATTCTGCTTTTATAATGGATTTAAGGTTTTTTTTTACATTTTAATTACTTAACAGCTTATAAGTATTTCGTTTGTTAAGTAAAATGTTTTTTTACACATCTAGGAAGACCTATGCTTTAATCTTGTTACACAATTATGTTAACCGAAAAAAAATATCTTTATTCTCCACGATAGCGCTTAAAAATAAGCATGCTTATACACTTTGATATTTTGTTTTTTAAATAAATGACATTTCGTCACACATATTTCATAAAACGCCAACATATTTTGACAGGAAAGTAAATTTAACACAAATATACCGGGTGTCCAGGAAACAATGGATAACCTCTGAAGGGCTAATAGTAGAACTAAAGGCAAGCCTAAAAAATAATTAATAAAAAGTATAACCCTTACACTGCTAGAAATATGGCGCTTTAAAAAAAACTTCATATATTTTTGATTGTGTTCATATTTTAACTCATAACGTGGTCAAATCACTTAATACCATCATTATTTCTGTGCTTAAATAATTAATATTAACTGCATCAGTGAATAACTACCAAATACAATAGCTTACTGGAGGATTTTTCTCAAAAAATAATGTTAAACTTTTGATTTGTGTAAAATTTCTAAAGATTTTTTTTTGATGTGGAACTTTGATTGTACAGTGGCCAATGATTTCAAAATATTCCTGGTTTAATAAAGTTTTTAAAAAGATGTAAAATGTCGTTATTGTAATGAAAAAATATTGAACTAATGGTATTCATGTGTAAAATGGGATAATTATTTAGTTCTAGCAAAATTAAAAAATACAATAAAACTAATAAAATATGATTTTCAATTGATATTAATTGCAAACACATTGGAATAATTGAGAGCAACTCTTCAAATTGTCGGTCCCCATCCTGATACAGGCCCTACATCTACGAATAAAGAATAAATCTAGGTATAGTAACGCCAGGGGATCTATCTTATCAAAATCGCCAAATTGGTACCGAGACTTATGACTTTTAAAATGATATTTCCTGTCGTTACGATTATCGTCTTAACACCTTTCCGGGACTTTGTCGCCAGCTAGTTGAACTGTCAATTTTGACAGTTAATTTAGTCAAATCGTCGTGATAAAGTGCCGGTAAGGCATTCCATCAAGTTCGTTCGTACTTCGGTCGCACAGAAACGATTTCTATTGTAAAGTCCCGGCAGACGCCCTAAATCTATCAACGACAAGTCTTCCATTTTCTTAAACTAGTCTATCGTTTACTTCAATTTAGTTAAACAAGTCTCACTTTTATTTATCTTTAGAACGATCGTCGTGACTCGTTCGTGTCAGACAACGCGGTGGCGCTGCCGGGCATCCCGGGCAGCTCGGGCCCGACCGGGTTCGAACCCGGGATGTTCCCGCACGTCAAAGACGAAATGGGGATCCCTAAGGTAGGTGTAGAGATTAAGTGTTTTTTTATAACAAACTAGCTGACGGGGGAAAACGGGGTTTTGCCATATTAAATGTTAGGGGTGGACAACCCTTATCACTTAGGGGTATGAAAAACTTATGTTGCCCGATTCTCAGAGCTAGTCAATATGCTCACAAAATTTCATGAGAATCGCTCAAGCCGTTTCGGAGGAGTACGGGAACTAACATTAAGCGGATTTTGACAAACGTCTAAATCGTAATAGAGACTTGGATGCATTTCTTTCCTTAGCTTGTGTCAAAATCGGATAAAAGAGTATTAGATTTACGAATACGATTATTTAAAAATGTGCTAAGAATAAGCAATTATCTTAAATATAAAAATGTCTTGTTTCGAAATCGGTTAACATTCATAATGTTCAGAACATTCAATTATAAAAAAAATATAAAAATACTTTTGTCGATACAAATGCTTTCCATACATTATCTAAACTTTGCCAACCCTCAAAACCAAAGTACCCTTTAACCTTCCAGCTGAAGAAGAAGAAGAAAGACAAGAAGAAGCACAAGCACAAGCACAAACACAAACACAGTAGCAAAGACAAGAAAGAAAAGGACAAATCTCTAACACCCCGGCCTCCTTCGAGTACCGAACATTTGAAAATAAAGGAAGAAACGCGGGAAACGCTGTCCTCGTTTAGCTCAAGTCAAAGCCCGTCGGAAGACATCAATATGATACGATTAGATTTGTAATTTTAAGTGAAATTTATCTATATTAATAAATTTATTATTTAATATTTTTTATTTTTATTACTTTTAAAAATATTACGGTTTTTTTATTATTTTTAGTACTTTTTCGGCATTTCTTTTCGTGAGCTCGGCACATGCAACTGTCCCGTAATACTGGAAAACAAAAGTCAATTATGGTAAATAGCCTGAAAAAACTTTAAGCTGCACGTATTTGAAAATGAAGATAAAGACAAAAATAATGTTTAGTAGCGTAAAAAAGGCGTTCATGCGTGGTTTTAGGCACCGTTGGACCACCTCTTTACATATAAAAAAATCAATAAGTAAACATGAATGAAAACTGTACATACCATACGCTCATTTTTAAAGAGACTTATCTCTCATTTCGGTATAATGATTGCTCTTCATTATCATCTTGATAAAATTCGTAGTACTTTTCCCAATAGCTATTTAAATCTTGTCCCTTGAACTATAGGAATATCACCGAGTTTTAATCGACAAATTTTAATAGACTTGACTTATCTTTTGCATACGAGTTTGTTTGTAGGAGGTAAATTTGCTAATCCTTTACTATGTTATTTCCACCATCATTATGATTTTTTTAAAGTGTTGCAGGCAGGCACCGTGCTATCGAAAGACTGTTTTTTTTAAATTTAAACACGCTGAAACGCCATAATAATAATGGGTATCGAAACTAACAAAATCACAAATTATCCTTATTCAATTAACAAGAGAAAATATTTTAAACTAAGATATGTATTAAAATGCATACATTAATAAGTGGTAGATACAATAACACATACAATAACTATTTATCTATCAAAGTCTTAATAAATAGTAACAATTATTACAGTCCGTAGGTAGTAATGTATGATGAAACCCTACGTGGTTTACTATGACACAATAGTGCTTAATCACTTGCTTAGTAACTCTACACCGTGGCTTGAGATCACATGACACCGCGCAGCTTATGTTACTACAGTGTTCTACATTTGGGAAATTAATGGCATTGATCAATTTTGTTTATAGAATTTTTGTTATGAGTTGGAAAATAATGAGATTTTAATTCAATCGAAAACTTGCTGGCGATTTTTAACTGAAAATTATCTGGATAAGGTGTGTCCTAAAGTTTATTTTATAATATTACTAGTCATTTTGGCCGACTTCTTCACAAAATATCGAATTTCTTAAAATGTTCTTTATTTACTAATTTAAATGAATAAATTCCCTAAAAGATGGCAAAAACCGCATCAAAATCTGTTGCTTAGTTTAGGTGGAGATAGAAGACAAACATACAAACAGACAGAATTAGCGACTTGGATTTATAGTATGCAATGAAGTACGGCCTATAGGAGTTTTTGGTTTTCTAAATGTTTGCAAAAAACTGGGTAACTTAATTCTTATCAACGTTTCGTTGGTCCTAAAATTTAAGTCGGTTTTAAAAACCACTTGCCATTTTATGTGTTAGATAAACATGATTTAAATATACAGGGTGTTTGGAGGTTGAGTAGCCAAATGAAAATGGTGGATAGGTGAGGCTATAAGCTATTTACTTCCACTTATTAAATTGTATTTTGGTTCAAGTTTTAGAATTTATTAGATTTTTAAGATTTTCTTAAGAAAATCCCCGATTTTGTCATTAAAACTCCAATATAATTTATGTTTACTGTCGGAACCAAACGAAAATAGTTTTAATTTAAACCCTAATACTGTTTTATTCAGATGAAATCATAAATTAATACAAATCATCTCAAATTAAGTTACAGTGGGTTCATAAACTTCGCGGAACCAGTGGGAAAAAAATGTTCAGTCAACTTTGCTATGAAAAAAAATAAAAAAATATGAGAGTTTGAAAATTTCATTTGCTTTTAAAAACTTCTACATTTAGTACACTTTATAATGATATGCTATATGTAACATAAATAATTAGAAATCTCAACAGAAATAGTAAGTTAGTCCTCAAAGACGCCTGGTAAGGAAGGTACAAACCCGTTAAACTACGTATGTAGTTAAAAACTTCGGTCTCATTCTAACAAAGCTATGCCTATTGGGTGATCTATTTTGTCACTAGGCAACACTTATCTTGTTTGCTAGCCTCATGTATAAAAAAATGTTTTTATTTTCTGACTGAAGATTGTTGTTGGCCCATATGAAAACTTTATAGCTTCACCGAACTATGCGACCACTAAGGCCACCGAGTTTGATGCAGACCTCAGTTCAGGGCGTCTCGATCATTTCCACTACACTGTTTCCCTTAGGGGCCTCTCTCTGAGAAGACCCAGCAAGAAACTCAACGGGGGTCGGATCTGATAGTCGAGGAAATCGGATGTTGAATGCCGCACCTGCTGATTGGAGGGGTGTATTTATAGGGAAGATTTAAAGCTGTTACCACTATCGTGTCCAACGGGCCGGCGCGGCAGCGGGCGCGGGCTGGAGGAAGCAGATTGTTTCTTACGGTAATCTTTTGACGTTTGACGTTCGTTTGACGATTGTGATTGGTCGCCTCTTGCGAGGGTCGCAAAGAGCGGATGGTTGGGGTGGTGAGGGGCGAAGTAAAAGAAACTCCTAGATTCAGTCTCCGTGAACCGGTTCTACATGACTTGCAGCTGGTGAAATGATATTTGCTTGCATGCGAAAAGACCACGCTACCGTTGGCTATGACTAGACAGACGAAAGTCAGATAGATAATAGCTTATTTTCAAGTGACATCTTTCACCAGCAAATTAAAAAAAAAAAAAACTTGTGAAATGAGATTTTCTTGCATGCGCAAAGGCCACGCTACCGTTGGTCATGACTTTTTTCAAGCAACATTTTACTCCGGCTGAAGAAAAGTGTAGGTCACCGAGAATCTGCGCTGAGCGGAGTTAAACATGTGAAATAGTAGAATCCTCTTCTATTCGAGGCAAGAAAAGTGAAGAGGGAGTCGAATGAGATAACACAATAGGCATAGTTTTGTAAGAATGAGACAAAAGTTTTTAACTACATACGTAGTTTAACGGGTTTGTACCTTCCTTACCAGGCGTCTTTGAGGATTAACTTACTATTTCTGTTGAGATTTCTAATTATTTATGTTACATGTGGCATATCATTATAAAGTGTACTAAATGTAGAAGTTTTTAAAAGCAAATGAAATTTTCAAACTCTCATATTTTTTTATTTTTTTTCATAGCAAAGTTGACTGAACATTTTTTTCCCACTGGTTCCGCGAAGTTTATGAACCCACTGTAACTTAATTTGAGATGATTTGTATTAATTTATGATTTCATCTGAATAAAACAGTATTAGGGTTTAAATTAAAACTATTTTCGTTTGGTCCCGACAGTAAATAAAAATTATATTGGAGTTTTAATGACAAAATCGGGGATTTTCTTAAGAAAATCTTAAAAATCTAATAAATTCTAAAACTTGAACCAAAATGCAATTTAATAAGTGGAAGTAAATAGCTAATAGCCTCACCTATCCACCATTTTCATTTGGCTACTCAACCTCCAAACACCCTGTATATTTGTAGAAAGATATGGTGCGCGAAAAATAAGAATAAAAAATAATTAAATGCCATGTTTGACGTAGACAGTGAGGTTCCACGGTGCGCGATTGGCACTAAGCCCAAAATACCTAAAGAAAAATACCTACTTACCTTCTTCATAATCTTTGTTTTATTGTAGGTAAAGGAGACTTTATTTCAACCACCGATTTTGGTGTTCGACAATGCGGTGCGTGGTTTTGCGCATCGTGGATTTATCTATGAAAAGCTTGCTTGTTGTTATTTTCTTCAATGTAGTAGAAACGAGATGTTTTTTTTAGAAAAATATAAGCATATTTTTTTTATAAATTATTAATTTAAAACAAAAAATACATTACACATTTGAACTCGAGCTTTGTGTCTTTATTTAGATACTTAGATTCTTATGTATTAATTTGATGATTCTTTCTTTTTATAATATTCAAAATAAGTAAGGCTAATGGTGTCAAATGCCATTTGTGTGTTAAGTGTTTCTACATTTTTATCGTAGTTAATCGAATATTACAAAAGATACAGCATTTTCAAATTTTACCAATGAATATCAATATGGACCGTCAAATTGACTTCAACGGCGGATCAAAGTTTACTGTCCAATAATTAGTTGATTTGCTGGTAAACATTTTACATAGGTTATGCATTTATTTTTTAATTCTCAAAATTACTATGATCTTGCCAGATACCTACTTTAACAGCAACAGTAATTGTATTTTGTATAAGACATAACACTTGTATTGTTAATGCTCAAATGCTTCCTTGTTTTGTTGTTATTTTTGGACACTGATAAGTAAGTGTGTTACAACTGAACATAGTGATCGAAAGAGTGTTTTTATTATCTTTATGTAGTATAGCAATTTGGTGTTAATGTACCCCTAACATTTAAGAGATAAACACATTTGACACTTACGGCCAGTCCCAATATACGATCTCAATTCATTTTTACGCATCTGAGATCGACAATTAGATCGAAATTTTCTCTAAACTGTTTCATTAAACGATCTACAGATTGTTTTACCAATCCAAAGACGCGAACGATCCACGGGAGGCAAGCCATCTTTATTTCTGACATATTTGTTTGAAAATGACTGTTTGCTCGTCCCAATAACCGATCTATGGATTTAGACAGATCCAACAGAACATAATTTGAATCCATTTTTGCGATCTCCGAAATTGGCAAGATTTGCTGCAATCGATCTTTTTTCTTTGATTGACTTTTTACGTCAGTCCATGTAAAACAAAAATAGTCGCCATAGCAACGTACATTGATCTAAAACTGTCTTCCCAGCGGATGCGCAATTATAAATTGAAGTTTTGGCTATGTTTAACATATTTGAATAAACGCAATGCAATTATTGCAAAAAAAACAGCAAAGATAGGGACAAAAAAAATATCCAGCAATTTTCCCAAACTACTTACATCATACGTATGTTATTTACGCATACCTATTTAACTATTTTCTGACAAATAAATAGTTAAAACTTTGGCAAAAGTCTTAAAAATTGGTAAAAACATTTTATTTACAATGAAAAGATCGATCGACGATCTGTTTTTCATCACTGACAGCGATTGCATATCATTGTTATTGGGACACAGGTTGGAGGTCGATCTGCAGATCGTCCCTATTCTCGGATCGAAGATTCGATATTGGGCTCCGGCGTTAACGAATTAACGAATATCAAGACAAGAGTCCAGATAACGAATTTGATAAACAAAAATAATTTATTTTACAGACTGTGTATCTTGGGTTCTATTACTTACAAAAATAATTGATCATTGTAGGTCAAAACCTAGTGATATTAAAACAGTTTCGAAAAATGTTTTGGAGTTTTATCAATTTATTGGTAATTATCTTAAGAAAGTAAGGGTGTCTTATCACTACATACTTAGTATAAAACAAAGTCGTTTTCCGCTGTCTGTGTGTCTGTATGCATAGATCTTAAAAATAACGCAACAGATTTTGAGGTTTTTTTTAATAGATAGAGTGATTAAAGAGGAAGGTTTATATGTAAAATAACGTATTGTAGGGAAAGGGGTTTTAATATGAATTAACGCTTGCGAAGCCGCGCGCAAAAACTATTTTTAAAATGACTTTCGCGTTTTATAACTTACCTTCCGTTATTTTCGCTTGCAAAAGGTACCTACAAGCCGTTTCGGATAAAAAACAGGATCTGCCCATTGACGTCATAAAGTCTGAATCTTAAAGCAGTTCGTTCACTTAACAAAAATACTTTTTTTTCTGTCAAAAACGATGATTTGCTAAATTAATTATTTAGCTTTCCTAATTGGACGGTCAAAGGCATTCTAATTTCTACCTATTGATTGTTTCTACTGAATAATGAAATCGTCCTCGATCTTTGAATCCATGTAGAAGTAATTGTCAAATAATTGGTATTAATTAGATAGTTCACAGTTCACAGGCAATCTTAAATTAGACAGTTTTTTTTTTCCAGCGATAGTAACAATTTTTTTACTTTGTGCTCGTATATAATTTTGGATTTTTTATTAGATTTACCTATTCTATTTACTTTTAATAATTTACTGGGTTCATTTTTTATGCTTACTTAATTCCATTTTCATTTAAAAAAAAATGTAAAACTCGCAAAGACAGGGAAATATAAAATTCGAAAGCTTCATTATTTTAATGAAGCTAATATTGTAATTATAAATAAATAAATGTTAGAGTATCTATTTAAATACGCAGGACCACAAATCATATCGTATCTTAAAATAAATATATTTCTTGGCATGTTGAAAAAAAAGGAATTAAATAACAACTTAAAATAAAAAGCAACTTAACTTTAAATAATATTACCTAAATAAGACGTAAAAAAATAACTCGATTTTTGCAGTTTCGGAGTATTTTCCATTGAGACAATGCAATCTTAATAACGATCCAGTCAATAAAAAGTTCGATGGCTGATTATTCTCGAGTACATTGGTTAAAACTGCACCTTATGCGCTGCGTTATAATGTTCAATTCCGATATTGGGGTCCTAAGGTATCGCGGGGTGACAAAAATGTGGACAAGTATCTCTCAGGAGCAGTGGTATGGTTCAGTCGATGGCTAACTTGGGTCGGGGAACGACTACAAACCTTTATTATTATTTTAAACTATTTTTTTTTAAATAAGTGATGGATACCCTACAGAATGGAAATGGGAAGAAGAAACAACTGAACATTGCTATAGTTGGTGGGGGCTTGGTAAGTTTTTTTTTAATCAATACTTTTGTCTTTATATTTATCAATGTGAGGGTAAGTAGAATTAGAGTCTTGTGTTGTCTTGTGTTATTAGAAGTATATTGCCAGTTGTAAACACATAAATCATATTACGGCGGGAATGATAAACATTTTGTTTTGAATTTAGTAGGTAAATAAAATACCTGCTTTATTTACTATAGTGTAAGCGGTAACCTGTTAAAAACTCGAATTTCAGTTACCCAAATCTTAAAACCCTGAAAACACTTAGTAGAACTTTTAAAAGACAGATTTTGTGATTGACATTTTTTTTTAAATCCTTTTTTTATTTCCCAGTTGAACTAATTTCCAGGTGAACTAAAACCAAATTTTCAAAAAATATTTTTTTGTTTCCCATATTCTCATAATCCAGATATAGTTATACCAGATTCTCAGAATATTTTTTTTGTTTCCTTTCGTACCATTTTCCAAATAAACTAATACCAAATTTTCATAATATTTATATTTAGTTCCCATACAATCATATTCCTGATAAACTATTGCCAGATTTTCATAATCTTTTATTTGGTTCCCAAACAATCGTATTTTAGCTTAACTATTGCAATAGGAGCCGCTCCTTTCGCATAACGTCGATTGTCCTAAAATCGTTCGTCATACATAAATTGTCATAATCGTCAAAAAGCATAACACTCATGTCGCATAATTTATGCTTTGCATAACTTTTTAATGGCAAAACAGTCTATAGGCATATTATTCTTAAGCATAATGTATAAAATTCCTAATTTCAATTGGCATAACATCCTCATCATGCTAATTTTATTTGGCATATTTTAGGTCGATCAAATTATTAAAATTATAATTTACAATTTTGGGTAGATATTGTTTGTCTGGATATAAAACTGTATTTCAAAAATTTGTGTTTTAAAAATCTGGCTTTTGTGCATATGGATATCGGTCATCTAGATTTCGCGCATTTAGATTTCGTGTGTCTGGAACTCATTCGTCTGGATTTTAAAACGTCGTGCAAATTAATAAATAGGCAAATGAAATTCGGAGATGCGATTCGGATATGGCAAACAAAACCTCGAAATTCTAAAAAACGGGATTGTGAAAAAATGTCCAAACGTTTTCTGGATTATGAAATTCGGAATATTAAAATTCGGGATTAAGATAGGTAACCAGTGTAAGCGCATTATTGCGCTTTGACTATTAATAACGAGACATAACTATTGCATATGTATATTATGTGAACATATATACAGATAATAAACAACTATATTATCGTAGTTGCGCAAATGTTGCACAAGATTTATTAATACCTAACAAGGAAGAAAGTTGTTTAGACGAAATCATTGTTAGCTACTTATCTAATCATTTTAGGTGGGGTCATTAGAAGCACTTTATTTAGCTCAAAGAGGACACCGAGTTCGTCTGTATGAATATCGTGAAGGTATGTACCAACAAGTTGAATAAGAGCATATTTATTTGTAAAAACAAAACACGAGAAAAACACTAACAGCAACATTTATGAATTGAAGTCATTTTCATAATGCTTACCATGTTATTTTAGAGCATATGCTATTTGGCTCGGCAGGTAGGTACGTAGGTAGAAATCGGCGCAAATAGCCCTGCATCAAAGCTTAAATAAGTAAGATACTCATTAAAAACAAATACGATAAGAATATCGAAAAAAAAATTGTTAAGTTTAAATGTTTGTATGCTGGGCGATTTGACCCTTAATTACGCTGAAACGGCTTTTAATGACTATGCAAACTTTTATTTATATTATTTTATATTACTTATTATTATTTTTATTTTTAAATTTAAATATGTTTAAGTTCATTTAAGCTATTTATTTAAATTGCACCTATCCGTTTAATTCTTTGCCTTCATTTAATTGTTAGATGTTGTTAATTAAAGGATTGTCTCAGATTGCTTTTGCTTTTTTTACTGACTCCTGTAAATTTATTTTTATTGTGCAATAAAGGGTTTTTATTATTTTTGTTATGTTCATAAATATATTGTTAACGAATGTTAAACAGATCTTGCCTTCGAACACGAACTTGATCGATTGTTTTTTTGATGCGGCTTCATATTAATACAAGTTCGGTTTACGATCGGAAAATTTATTTCACGTTATTACAATATTACTCAATATTTATTTTATTTACAAAGACTTAAGCGAAATGCTTTGCGATGAATTTATAGGTTTCTACAGAAAATCATTTTTATACGTAGAATTCAAGTTCTGAAGGTCAGAAAAATCTCTTTAGGAATGAATCTCAAAGCGATACCAATTTCAAACAAATGCCAATCGACGTGAACATATATTTTCCATCGTTTTTTTTTTTAATTGAATTTTAATTTAAGAATACTAATAGAAGTACGATGATTCCTAAATTCAGGTATTGTTTTGTTGAATGAATTTTGGTATTGAAACTGTAAGCCTAGCTTTCTACTTACTATTTGCCTAAATCCTATTATATAATTTCTATGAATATAAATACATCTTTAGATTACCCACATAACGTTTAGCCCTTTTCTAAACATTAGCTTGTATTAAATTGAACCCATTGAACCAGGGGAGAACCAAGCTATACCCAGGCAAAAGTCAACTTTAGAAAACACAACTTATCTTAATTTTCCTATTCGGTAATGGAACCCTGCGTCTTACACCTAACAGTCCGGTAAATATACCACTAAGCCTAAGGCTTCTCAGTCCATGGATTGATAAATAAAATGTTCCCGACAGACATCCAAAAGACTCCACTCGCCCGTGGTAGATCCATCAACCTCGCTCTATCTGTGCGCGGGCGCACCGCCTTGCGCGGAGTGGGGTTAGAAAACCACATGATTGAAAAACATGGAATACCCATGAAAGGAAGGAATATTCACGCGACGGACGGAAGCACGTACGTTATACCGTACGATTCGAGAACTAATCAGGTTGGTTTTTTATTAAAATAATGTTATGGAAAAGACAGAAATTCAATGTAGATGACTTTAACCAGTGATAGTTTGAATTAAGATTTCAATCGTAAGTTTATTATTTTAAAACACGAGCCCCATTTAACTATCCCTATCAATAAGGCGTTCTGTAGAAATACGTGTCAAATTGTAAGTAAAAAACCTAAATTTGCGACAGAAGCCATACTTATTAACCCGTTTCTTTGCCTTAATTTTTCCGATAGATAAAACAAATCTATTCAGCATGAGCATGTGTTTGATGCGTGGCTCCTAAATTTCCACTGTTCATGAATATCAACTTTATCTCACGACTGACCCTTGTTATATTTAGAAAATATTGTGCCACTTTTAATTAGGTCTTGGTCTTTTGGTCTAGGCTATATCTAGCATTTCTACACAATAGCTTCTACTTTTTATTATTAGTTTCTTTGATTGCTAATGACGTTGATACCGTTGTTTTCACTCGCAATGTTAATGGCTTATCACTCATAAGTCATGATCGATGTTGATTAAGTTAAATAAAAAGTTTAAACGCTATTCATTTCAATTTCAGTGCATTTACTCGGTCGGCAGAAATTACCTGAACAGCCTTCTACTAAAAGGTAAGTCATTTAATAAGTATAATTGGTTATTTACACAAATAAAAACAATAGGCTTTGTTTAGTTTGTTTCATTAAAACTGTCGCATTAATTAATGAGACAATAACAAAACTTGGTAATTAGTAAAAAAAATGTGAGTCGTGTGAACAATAAGGAATATAGATACAATCTGATTAAGCAAGATAATTGAAAACTAAAACTTTACTAGTTACTCCATTAGTTATCGGTGCTTATTTGCATGTTTGTTCGCAAAATCCTTCAAAACCAAGTCAAGCGTTTTGATACAATTTTCACCGTCAGTGAGAAAATTTATATTGAAAAGGTTTGTAAGTTTCATAATGGTTTGTAAGTTACATCACGTGTTATAATTTGCACCTCTGCGATATTGAGGCCGGCCACTTCTATAAAATCTGATAAAAATTGTGTAAGCAATTAATATAGAAATAATAATATCCGTTTATTAAACAATAACTATAACTAGCTTTGTTAAATTTGTTTAGATATTGTAAATTTTTACTTTGGTAAATAAATATTTTTATTATTATTATATTAACTATCAAAATATTAATTGCAGAAACTGAAAACCATGACAACGTTGAGAGGTACTTCTATCACAAACTAATCGAAAGTAACTTAGACAAAGGCTCTTTAACTTTTATGAAGTAAGTATTTATTTTTAAACCTTTGAACTAGAATACAAGGATACCTTCTTAAGGAGCTGGTCATTAATCGGGACATGATATGAACCTGTATATGTCTTCGTATTCTTCATTTTCCTAATGCAATCCGAAACGTTTTAAAATAATATGTTAGTGGATGAATGCCGCTATGCATTTACGTTTTTTTTAATTAACACAATACTTCTGCTATATGCCAATGACATTGATACTTATTTGGATTGAGAATACGATGAGAAATACGATGTCACGATTTTGTTAATTTTGATATTTCATAATCAGTCCCACCTGGGAAGTTGATAACAGCTCTCTTACGAATTACCGTTTAGCAGTAGGCAGAAAGTAGTTTCTTTTGAAATACCAAATAATTAAAAATTGTGTAGGTTCATTTTCCTCCTAAAGTCGTATGGTTATTTCAGCACCCAAACTAAACAAACAGTTCAAACGGATGTAGATCTTATTATTGGAGCCGATGGAGCATTTTCGGCTGTTCGCAAGTCTATGATGAAAATGCCTCTTTTCGATTATAGTCAACAATACATAGAACATGGATATTTGGAACTGTGCATACCAGCAGATGAAAATGGTTGTGTAAGTATTTATTTTGAAAATCAACTTAATTATTATAAAGATGTCATAACTCACATTATATCTTAAAGTAATAAAATTATATTTTCTATGAAGCTTGTAGTACCAAGTAGTTACCACCAGCTTTAAGCCGCTCAAAAAAACAGATAATCCAAATCCTGTGTAAATACTTTCTTTTTTATTCTCTTATTTTGTCTTTTGGTTCATTTGGTTAGAATGATGACATTCAAACCAAAAGACTGCGGTTGAAATCAAATAACCAGCTGTCAAGACCATAAATGGAAATCTCAAATCTAACCAACTCAGCGGTTTATATATGACTTTGTGAGACCTTATGACGATGTCTCTAGAGCTGAACATTTCCTCCAATTTGTACTGTGTCAGGCCAACATCAAACATCCTTCGAGCGTACTTCTGATAAACACTTTTGTAAACAGATCCATAATTAAAGTACATTGCTGCCATCGTTAATCCTTTACTGTGGGCTTCAACTAGTGGGTTTCCAAATTGGTCTACCAATTCGGCCTTCTTGAAACGGTATCCATAATACATATCTATGGTGTAAACATCTCCAGTAAAAGCTACACGATCTAAAGCTGTCTCAGTGTACTCACATTCAGGATTTTGAAGATTTCCTTCCAAGGATATGTTCCAGTGATATTTGTAGAATAGGTAGGTCGAAACAGGCACACACGGTGTCTGTGCCAACTTGTGTAGCTGTTTAATATTCACTAGGGTCGGCCTTTGTATGTGGCTCGTCATCAAGCTGTACAAGGCCGTATTGTAGAAACTGCAGATGCAGAACGTAAACCATAGCCAAGAAATCAAAATGTGGCGCAAAGCACCCTTGTGTGTAAACCGTGCTTCAGGATGTCCTACCACATAACCAAGCAATTTGAAGGTGAGGTGGTTTGGCTTTTTTCGACCGTAAAATAACATATGGCAAAAAATTAAAACACATAGAATGGAAAAGCCGATGATAGCCCAGGTCAAACTACTAAATCCCTCGTAGAGTTTGCGCCAAGTCACGAGGCGGTTCGCTGGAGTGTAGATGTTAGAATGTCCATAGTAATGACCCCAGACATAGTCGAACACCTTGATTCGAGAAGCTAGTAGGATAAACCCACCAGAAGCAACGTCAGCTTCACCAGTCAAAAGTTTCTTTAGCGCTCCTCTTGCGCTACGGTTTGGTGAAATCGAATGAAATTGAATATTAGAAGAATCGAAAACAATATTTATCTTTTCTCTCTCGATTATTGTTTCTGCGATGTATTTCTCGACCATTCCAACGTAGTTGGTCGGTCGGGGTTCCATTTTTTGTCCGTATATATAAGTCACATTGGGACGGATTTCATTTACAATTTGGTAGGCAGTGCAATTTGTCAAATCAATATCATCTCTGATGAAAACATTGGTCTGTATAACTTTAGTTGAACATGGACCCAGAAGTTCGATTTCATCAAATTTACGTCCACAAAATCCGTCCTTCAAAGGATTGTAAGTGTAAACATTTTCTGAGTAATCTTTTATCACTACTACAACTTTGAATATGTTTACTGTCATCAATATTTTAAAAATGATATTCATGTCGTTTTCAATAACTTGCTCTACAACGATGATAAAATTCGCATTTGGGTTCCAAAATAAGTCACTTTGCAAAATATCAATTGCTGTTTGCAATTCGACTACATCTTCAGCTTCAATAACATAATTCTTTGGAATTGTAAACCAAAATGTTACATTAAAGGTTCTTACCAGTATTTGATGGCACATTATTGTGTGCATTTCTTTAAGTAATGCATTTGCTTCGTTTATTTTGTCCGTAACAAAACTAAGACGCCCTTTACATGGCAAAAGAGTTTTTAGTAAATGAGGTACACAGTCTGAAGTTGCTTTAGTCGTAGGTCGGATGTAATGAAAAACGTTAATTGATGTTGCAGGTTGCCAAATTATTGTGGCCCAAATGAAGAGTCCTAGGAAACGTCTAGTTTCCATTCTGACCCGTTTTATTTTATGAAGAAGTCATTATAGTTCTCAGTTACTATTTTATTGATCACCCTAATGATGACAAATATTCATGCAATTACGTATCTTTCGGCTTGTTAGAGCTAATTGCCATGAATAAATCATTTTATAGGACACTTGAAATGATAAAAAAAGAACAAATTTTCCTCAACTGATTGACATGTAAATCGATATGTTTCTATGATTGTTATCATCTTTTCAGTTCCGAATGCCGGCTAATTACCTACATATTTGGCCTCGTGGTAATTTCATGATGATTGCGCTGCCCAATCAAGACTGCTCGTGGACAGTAACTCTTTTCATGCCGTTTTCTAATTTCAAAACTTTGGATTCCGAAGATAAGCTGTTGACTTTCTTTGGACAATATTTTCCGGATGCGATACCTTTGATTGGAGAGAAAAAGCTGATTGAAGACTTCTTTAGGGATAAGCCATCGCCGTTAGTGGCTGTGAAGGTAATGCCGAAACGATTTTAAATAATTTGTATATTTACAATTGTAAGAGGTATAGAAATCATATATCATTCAATGTCTAAGTCAAAGTGTTTTTGTTATATGCCTACTAGTGTGCAATGTTGTCATTTGGCCTTCTTATTTTTGGACTTACTACTTTTAGATTTGTTCATAATTTACCAATTTAAGTAAGAATACCTAAATGCAAAAACCACAATTAAAATCCGTTAAGTGGACAAACAAACGAGCGATTTTGCTTTATACTATGTAATGATAATGATGATTTTCAGTGTCGTCCATACCACGTGTCAAACAAAGCGCTCATAATCGGAGACGCCGCCCACGCAGTCGTTCCTTTCTACGGACAAGGAATGAACGCAGGATTCGAAGATTGCACCATTCTGAATGAACTGTTCGAGAAGCACCACGATGACCTTGATGCGATATTGAACGAGTTTACGGAGAGCAGGTGGAAAGATACACACGCGGTTAGCGATCTGGCGATGTACAATTATATAGAGGTTAGTTTCATTATTTTGTTTTATTAAACGATTTTTAGGATTTTTAAGCTATTGCATAGCTTATAGCGGACTTTGAGCGCGGCGACCGAATCAAGAAACTCCGTAACGTACCAAAAATAAACTTAACACCCCCCACTCCGAGCGGCACGGCAGCGGCGCGGCGGTGAAGGCGTGCAGCGTCTAACGTCGTTTCAGTTCGGCAGACTTCGGCCTATGCAATAGTTTTTTTAATACAGTTGCTCAAAAAGTGGCGTATTGCAGGGACGTATAGCGTTCGGGATGGGGGCTATTACACACGCGTGCTTTTTTTTTAACTTTCCCGCACTCGTGCGTTCTCTTTCCCAACTCTCAAAATAAGAAAAATTAACCAACCATGAAGTTTTTACTAAAAAAAAAAACAAAGATTTTTTTATGTTTCATGTTAATACTTACGTGGGGTAGGTAAATTTCTAAAAAAAGCTACTAGTTTGTTTCGATATCAGATTTAATGATTTGATTGAAGTAGTGTGGTTGGTTTCATTTCATTTTATCTCATTAAATTTCATTTTCATTTCATACTAATAAAAGAAATCTACTGAAAACTTGGCTGTATGGGCATAGTAACCTTTGCCTACCAAATGGGTGAAGAAAAAATGGCGCCATTTTCAAAATGAGTTATTTCGACATTTACGATCCTAATTTTATATTTTATTAAATTGCTTTATTTTTTCGCAACTGTATTAAAAATAGTCGTTCAGTGCACGTGCGGAACCGTCATTGCAACTCGTCCCGCCTGTCAACCCTCGCCTTCGGCTGTGCCTCGGCTCGGGTAGACATTTGTCGGAACTCGTTGTAATGACAGCCTCTCCACACTTGTATTCAAATATACTATACCGCTGCAGTCCCCGAGTGCCACACGTTTTTTTAAAACATGAATTTGAATTAAATATCTTGTTATTTGCATTCCAGATGCGCGACCTAGTAACCCGTCCATCTTACCGCCTGCGTAAGTCAATGGACGACTTGTTGTTCTGGATGTTTCCTACTCGCTGGGTGCCGCTGTACAACTCCGTCACCTTCACCAACATGCGGTACAGCCACTGTGTCGCCAATAGACAGTGGCAGGATCAGGTAATGTTAATGAAGTATTGATATTAGTTAGTGATGATTTTTTTTTAAATTATCGTCCGTAGTTTCGCATGCGTCAACTGATTGTGGCGCCCTCTATTCAGATAAAAACTATGCTTGTAATTGATTTAGAAAATAATAAAACAAATAGCTTAATTTGTAGCAGCGCGTGTGTAATTCTAGGGTATAATTTATCTATACACAAAATTCCATCAAAATCCTACCAGTAACACACATCTAAATATCTAAAATCCAACGAATGATCTGAGAATATGCCTGTGGTAGTGTAGAGTATTAAACATCCACAAAGAGTAAGTACAGAACGATTATATTTTTGTCGACATCAGCGCCACCTATTTCTTCATTGTCTCTATCACGGAACAGAGAAGTAGATGGAAATGCTATACGACAAACTTACTAGCGGAACCGCTGTCGCCAAAACTCACACATGGAACTGATAATAAACATAGTCACTACATGTAAACAATTGTTTTTATTGGTATATGCGACCAAGTGCCAGTATGACTTTATTTCTAAATGCTGCCAAGCAAAAACACACCTTGTCAGTGAAAAATAGAGTTTACTTAACTGAAACCCATAATGTATTTACGACCTTCCGCAACTTACTTCATGTTCGCGTTGACATACAAAAAATTCTGTGAGAGTCAGAATGGCGGGTGTACCTTAACAGATTTGAACGAGTCATATGTCAAACTTAGTACCTATAATTTACTATTTGGTACCCATCAAAGAAATTGGTGTACCTCCTTAAGAGTTGAGATATAACCAAATGCGAGTACACCCACCACATTGACTGTCAGAATGGCGGGTGTACTGGAGAACTGGAGTTCTCGGTTATAGACATGTTGGTGAGTTATTTTAAGCATACCAAATTTCTGTACCTTTGGTGTACCTAACATAAAAGAGCACCAAAGAGCAATATTGCTCGATTCCAAAGGAATCCAAGATTTTGGTATTAGAGACTTCGTAGCGACATACATCGCGCTTATCGTTGCCAACATTCTTCCCGGCGGTACGCATTTACACATATGACGCCTAAATACAGGGCCTCAAGTCTGGTATTTTAAGTAAGGGGACTTTTTTATTATCTATAATGAAGTACTTGTCGAAAATTTGGAATTTTTTATAGTTTGGTGGCAAAATTTTGTTTTTCGGCATAATTAAACTTTGATTTAAAATTTTAATAAGAGAGGTGAGTGCTTACAAAGTTACAAAAATAGCTGTGTACCTGCTTATTAAATTTGTCGTAGAAGATCTGTGAGCGTTGTAGTATTTTAACAATACTATTGTACACGAAGATGTCTCTTAAATATTATTACTGAACGGTCTACAAATTACAAGTTTAAAAGATTATTTGAAGGACCATAGCACTTAAACACACGGGAGCGAAAGAGTGTCGCCAGCGTTGCCAGATAGGGGTTTTTTTTGCGATTTTGTGAAAAATTATGACCCTGGCGAGATTTTGGCGAAATCAATAACTTGGCGAAAAAATTGCCGAAAATAAATTGTGTACACCAAAGGTACAGAAATTTGGTATACTTTAAATAACTCACCAACATGTCTATAACCGAGCACTGGAGATACACCCGCCATTCTTACAGTCAATGTGGCGGGTGTACTCGCATTTGGTTATATCTCTGCTTTTAAGGAGGTACACCAATTTCTTTAATTGGTACCAAATAGTACATCTTGGGTAAGTACTAAAGTTTTACATATGACTCGCTCGAATCTGTTAAGGTACACCCGCCATTCTGACTCACACAAAATTCAACTTTTTAACAATAGGTGGTGTTCCTACATTTAACAATGTAAGTTGAACTTTATTTCTTGGCAAATAAAGTTCATGTTTACAATTGTTATGTTTTATGTTACATTAGAATTAGAACAAATATGAATTGAACTTTACTGGTTTAAAAATAAAGTCGATATTAGATTAAGAAAACGCAATACTATCACAGCAAAACACAACCGAACACGACAATAAGACAGGTACGACTGAGGTATGGGTTTGCGATCCTCCGCTTACTAGTGGAACGCGTGCCCCGCCCACTTCACACTTCCATCTACTTCTCTGTTCCGTGGTCTCTATAATGTCCCTACGGTTCATCTTTTTAAATCGCTTGGTATTTGAACCTGTGAAAAACCCGAGTAAGACTCAAATACCAAAGTAATAATTATAGGAATAAGTATTCAGCAGTGGCTCATTTTATCAAAAAATTAAATATGATTTTATAATTGGTTCCAGGTGCTGCGAGGAATCGTAACATTTGTCTTCGTGTTATTTTTGATAGCATGTTACTTTATGAAGCGATGAAAAGTTGGTTAGGTAAAATAATGTGATAACTGCTTTCCGTCTAAGAAATAATATTATTTTGATATATGTATTGTTTATTCATTTTAATAACGAGGCTAAGGGTAAGATGTATCTTATTAATATTAAATATTTAAGTATAAAAAGTGCAGTTTTAATTTTATGATTATTTTAGCTATAAGTAACTAATTGATTTAATAATATAGCGGTTTTTGGATACCGAATTTAATTCAAATTTAGAGGAAACAACAAGGAACCAAAATAGTTACTTGACGTAGGTAAGTAGTTTTTTTTTTGCAATCACAAATAGGGGCACATTTAGAACCTATTTAAGGTAAATTAAATTGTTACAACGTAGCATGGTATTTTTGGTTATTAAGGATTTTTTTCAAAGTTATAGAGTTAATTTTTTTATCTATACTAACGATACTTTTTCTAACTAAAATGAAAGTTATTTGATGCAAAAAACTTCAAAGATCTTAGATGCGTAAAAATTGATTGAGATCGAAAATTGAGACTGGGCGTAAGTCATGAAGGCGTAAGTGCTTAAGGAGCAGATAGCGGACTAACATACAAACATACACGATTATTTAGGGTAGGCTAAAATTGTTTGTCAATTGTATTAAAAGGCATACATTTGAAATGCAGAATAACTTAAAGCAGATTTATAAAGAACCGCAGTATGGTTGGGTAACGACTGTTTTTATTAGAAGGAACCATAGAGCAAGATACATTAAAAATATTATAGATGTCGCTAGTAGGTAGGTACATTTTGTTATAATTCTAACAAGATTTTTTTAAACCATAACTAATATTAGATAAGCATAATGATCATGACGAATAATATCTTAACTTCTTTGGCATAAAACTGTTACTAACTAATAAACGAAACTTATTAACCATAAACTATTTATATTATTTAATACTTTGTTTGCAGAATGTAAATTAGATTTTTTATATTTATGGAAAATTCAATTATGCTTAATAAAAAAATATTCTATTTGAAGATTATACCAATTGAGTATGAGAATCGACTTTAGGACATTCGACGTTATGTGAAAATATCCGTCCCAGTTTTATATCTCTAACACTTTTTTTTTTTCTGATGGTCGAAATATGTAAGTAAGTACTTATATGCCTAAAAAGTTGTATGGAAGCATCGTTGCGTATTGTATATCGTTTTGTGAAAACTTCATGACGATTGCTTTACCCAATCTCTATTGCTAACGATCGTTTTTTTTTTAAATTAATTAAAATTTCAAATTGAAAAAGAAAATATAACGAAACATGAGACAGAAAGTTATGATCAAATATAGTGATTGATTACCTACAATATCAGACAGTTCATGATACAACTCCAAAAAAATACGTACCTACTTACCTAAATCACGTCACTTTCACACTATCAATAGACTACATTTAAAATCTACACTACCAAAGATCACTGTTTACTAAACACCATCCCTGACCAACCATTTCTAGATCTTTCCACTATTTAACCTCTCTACGACCGTTTAAGTAAGAGCAATTTAAAATTCGAACGCCGCACCCAGCGTTACCAAGTTTGTACAGCATTCCCGAACAGAGATTTGCGGAGATTCCTCTCATTCAATATTCAGAGGCAGACAAGCGATGGAATAATGAGTTGGATGAGGATATAGTTCCTTAACTATTTACTCTGTATCTGGGTTGGTTTAAGTATCTAAAGTGGAATAAGTACTGGTGGATACTTTTCGTTTGTTTTCCATAAAACTACTTAATGTTGGCCGGACTTGAAGCTTTTTCATTTCATACATGCCTAGTTACCATTACATAGGTAATTATTTGTGCCGAAATATTCAGTTACACTTTAGAAATTAAGGTCGATTGCCTTGCGTTCAGAAGTCTTAATTTTTACGGATACTGTTAACTTTTAAGATTAATTATACTAACAGGCTGTTGTTAAAAGTAAAATGTGTTACGAATAGTAAAGCGATGAACAAATAAAAAGTACTTAAGTCGAAAACCATGCAACAATCGGTAAATTTGCTACTTTAAAAGTTTTTAAATAAGTCCACCTTTTCACCATTATGACTAACGTTGTACCAACACTCTGTTTTATAAAAGTATCTGACTATTTTATTAAAGTTCCGACTTATAAGATCAGTTAAGTTTATCTCAAAAAGTATTAAAAAAAAATTAAAACGATGAAAGACACTAAGCTGACTTGGATTATTTTATAGGCAAGACTTGAAAAGTTCGTGACAAAAGTGAAATTCTTTAAGGCAGTTTTAATAAGAAAAAGCTATTTCATAAAACTGTATTCTCAAGTTGTCTGACGTTAATCTATTAAACTTTCTGTTTGTGTCAATTCTGAAAAAGGTCAATGAATAATGTCAATCAACTTTGGCACCGTCTCGTAAGCATTATCCGTCTATTAGCTGACTTCTATACAGGGTGTCCCAAGACTACGGTAGGTACATGTAGGGACTTTCCCTAAATATCGTAGATAGGATATTTTGCTGAAAGAAGACTTTATTTTATTTTTTAAACTTAGTAATTCTGCATTTAAAGAATTTCTAAAAAATACTTGCTTCGTCTGGGAATCGAACCCACTTAAATGTAAAAAAAAAATTAACCCCTATTTTTATGATGCCAATCGAAAGAATAGACAAAAAGTAATAATTCTTCTTAAGTAACATAGTATCTTAAAAGAAAGGAACAACCTGAAATCAATCATTTTAATCAAATTAAAAACATTCGTGAAACTGCCGAAGTAAATTAAGTATTTTTTTATGTGTTAAAATATGTACCTACAATATGTACACCCAAACATGAGCCAATTTAAAAATTAACTTTAACTTAATTGGCCCGTCCTAGGAATCGACCCAGGGAGCTACGTCTTAAGTTTCTAAACACACTGTGTCAAAGGTTCGGGACCGAAGTACGTCATGATCACATATATGCAATGCTGTCTGAATCAAAAACAGTCCGGTATACATATATGCCACTGCGCCTCTGCGTCATTCGCTTGAAATACATTCTTTTTTGTTTTATTTTAAGTTCACTACTTATTTTTAATGTGCGACCTTTTTTATTTGAATTTGGTTGCCATCCTACTAATCCTACTATCCTACTAATCCTACTAATATTATAAATGTGAAAGTTTGTGAGGATGTATGGATGGATGGATGGATGTTTGTTACTCTTTCACGTAAAAACTACCGGACGGATTTTGATGAAACTTTACAGTAATATAGGTAATACATCAGAATAACACATAGGGTATTTTTTACCGCGGGAAAACTTCTCATTCCCACGGGAAACCGACCTCCACGCGAACGACGTCGCGGGTGGCCACTAGTATTATAAATGTGAAAGTTTGTGAGTATGGATGTATGGATATATGTATGGATGTTTGTTACTCTTTAACGTAAAAACTACCAGACGGATTTGGATGAAACTTTACAGTAATATAGATTATACATTAGAATAACACATAGGGTACTTTTTACCGCGGGAAAACTTCTCATTCCCACGGGAAACCGACTTCCATGCGAACGGAGTCGCGGGCGGCCACATGTTATCCTATAATTCTACTTTCTCCCACTTGCAAGCTTATGTAGTTAAGTAGGTAAGTGAGTCAACATTCTAACTATTTAGTTCACCTTTATTTTTTCCGCAAAACCCGCCATTTTGTGAAGTGGACACAATAAATTTTCATTAGCTCAGGAATAGTTGACACTTTTTTCCTTTTCTGCGACGATGTCCAATTAATTTCGGCAAAGCGGTTTCGAATCGCTGCCGAATCTCTGGTATTTGAGATTGGAAGCAGCTCCGCCTTGCTCCCAGGATGATCTTGTTTTATTTGTCAAACTTCTTGTCAGATATTTACCTAGAAGAGTCTTATGACGTCATTGTGACTTAAAATACTTAATTATCATTGAATTCCTTAAGAGAGTCATGAAATGACTTTAAACAACGTTTCTTGAATCACCCAGAATAATAGGTACATATTTTTTCTGTAATGTTTACTTATGTTAAGTTTTATGATGTTGGTCCTGATTTAAAAACCGACTTCCTTTTAATTAAAATTCCGATCTGCCTACGGGCAAAGGGACTTGATAAAAGACAATAGATAATTGAAGCGTCAGGTAACACTAACATTAAAAATCTCAGGTGACTTTTTTGTTCACTTTCTACAAATCAGTAGCATAGCTACCGAATCTCTATCATTAAGATCAAAACGTTATAAATAGACTTAATATGTTAGTATATGTTAATTATACGTTTTTTTTAAATACTTAGTAGCTGTTTATTTATGTTTTTATGTATGATAGTAAGTTACTGTACCCAGTTAGGGAGGAGCTTTAGTACCTAACTATTTTGATCAAAGCTTATCTTTATAAAGTTCTCTGTAACATAACAGCCTAGATACCTTACAAGTGACAAACAGACAATGTATCAGTAATTAATGCTATACAAATGATATTGATACAGAGATTTGTTTGTTAGAAATAACGAGTTTTCAGAGCGATGTTAATTAATTCATTAATGAACAGCTACTGATATTGCGTGGGAACAATTAAAGTATTAATAAAGTGCGAAACCTGACAGCTTTGCATACCTTCATCAATTTATCAAATTATGTTCGGGATTTCACAAAGTCCAGTCAAAAAGTATGTGCCCATCTTGAAGTTATAATTATTTCAAAAAAATAAATTAAGCGCAAACATTTTTGTGACACTCAATTATTATAACAGCTTGCTTTAATTTTATTATAGAGAAGAATCACACAGTACAGGGAAATAAATAGTGCAGAAACAGTGCCTTTAAATATCAAGGTCTGTATTTTACCTCTATGCTTAAATAAAGAGATATAACGTGTAAAAAGACCACTTCCGAAGCCTGAAACCATGTATTCTTGAGCCTCAATAGTAACTAAAAAAGTTAACAAGGATTAAAAACGTAATCAGTACCCCTCCAGGAATGCCCAGTTTTAGTTTTTTGGAAGCTGTCTTTTTAAATAAATACGGAACATAGTGTGATTGCCGGCTTGTAATTAATTAAAATACCACAGAAGCAAATAGAGCCCGTAACAAAATAAAGCAGATTGGAATTTGTGCTCACGAAAATGTAAAATTAAAAAAACTAAATATTGCAATGTGATATCTGGGGCTGGGTTTTAATATCCGCAGAGTTGGTAAAATGTCTGGTGCAGTATCTAGGGTTGCTACTTACTTCATTTATTTAATTAGGTACCTTGCTCATTACATCTAACGAAAAAAACAAACCTATGAAAAGTTTGTTTCGACGCGCAGTTACATTTTAATTAGAGATGGGCCGAGTACTCGGTTTATACTCGGTACTCGGCGTACTTGGCGGGTTTTTTGGTACTCGGTACTCGGCCGAGTAACTCGGTATACGAATGCCGAAAGAAAAGAAAGCAATATATTTAGGTAGATCATCCTGGTTTTATTATAAAATTTTTAATTTTTTTAATAATAAAACCAGGATGGGTTAGTTTCATCTCTTAGGATGTCTAAAGATTTTTCTAGTTGGTTTGAGTTAGAAATAAGAATTTTGACTTTGGCTAAACTTATAATTAAGCTAAACAAACTAAAGCTTCAGGTTTCTTCTTTTTAATCCTGAAATACTTAGGTGTAGGTTCTATGTACAAGGGCACATCCAGGGGGGTGTAGGTTCAGGACGAGAAGAATGCGACAAGCTCCCTCGGTCACGCCCCATATTGGAACGATGGGCAACGACGGTTTTTTAGCCGGTATGCCAGCCTTCTGCTGAGCGACTCCGACATAACCCAGGGGGCAAACCCCTCTTATCTCCCTGGGTATCCATAAAGGATTTTTCCGTCGAAAAAAAAAAAAAAAAAAGGTTCAGGACCTACATGGACCACTAATTACAATAGTTAAACATACTGTTTTGTGATTGACCACTCCTATGTGACCCCCCATGGCGTCAAAGCTGGATCCGCCCTTGCTACGTATAATAGAGTTACTGTGATGACCTACACAAGATTTTAATTTTATTTCTGCGTCAGTAGATTCAAATAACTAATTTAATTAATTTGGCCAAATTGTCTTAAGTATTATTTTACAGAAATTGTCGTCGCCAAAAGTTTATTTTTATTTTTTAATACAAAAAAAATACATTTCGTATCAACCCTGTTTCAGCATTCCCTCTCACGTAGAATTTAATTATAACTGAGTGATTACGCGAAATTACACGATGGGAGATGGCTACATTTAGAAAGGAGGTACTTCGGTATCTGATCTGTTTTCATAACATACTAAGGAAGGAAAGTGCCAAATACATTTAAGTTAATAAAATAGGTAAACTACAGGGAGAATCATTGTTGGCTTTCGATCCAAAGCGTACCTGTATATACGAACAATCATACCACCTACTGTAAACAAAATAGGTTGCCATTTTTAACAAAAAAAAACTCATTAATTTTAACTTTTTTCGGAATCATCCAAAAACGTTTACCTTGCCAGTTCCCCATACATTAGTGGGGTAGGGTGCCACCCACTTATTATATCCGGGCATACGTGTGACCTCCGATGTTCACAGACTATAGTCAAATAGTCAGCTTTATCATTATTGTTTATTGTGATTTCTTGTTTAATTAACCCCTTTTTAAGGAACTTGTATAGTAAGTCTGTACAAATATATTATCTTACTTATCTTTAATAATATGTATAGAAACACGCATTGATTAATTGCCTCTTCCGTATATCTACTCCCTCATGTTTAACGCGAGTCGAGTTTTAACTTGGGGGTTACTGCTGTCTGCCGGCGTATGTATGGTGGGCGGGCGGTGCAATTGTGGACTGCCAGTAGAGAAATTATAGCTGATTTGCACTGCAATTACTATATCGAATTATTTATTACCTTTCACGAATAGTCATACATCGGTGAAGTAGTAGGGTACGGTGCCACGTGCTCATTGTGTCCGGTATGGGAGCGATACGAGTTTCTCACAAAAGGCGACGAGCGGCCGTGTGACCTCTGATATTCACAGACTACAGTCAAGTAGGGGTATATCATCATTTTTATTTTTCTTGTTTAATGACGACCTCTGTGGTGTAGCGGTATATATACCGGACTGCTAAGCGGAAGGTTCCGGGTTCGATCCCCGGGTCGGGCCAATTTCGTCAAAATGGTTTTTCGAAATTGGCTCGTGTCTGGGTGTAACTAGGTTCTCCCCTAGTCCATTGTGTGGTACCTATAGTACAAGCTCTGCTTAGTTTAGGGCCACACAGTTGGTGTGTTAGTTTGGAGATTTATTATTTATTAATATTGACCCCCAATTAAGGAATTTGAATACTAAGTTAGTTCAAAATATATTTATCACTAGATATATGGAAAACTAAGTTAGTTCAAAAATACTAAGTTAGTTCAAAATATATTTCTCACTAGATATATGGAAACACACATTATTTCATTACCTTTTACTTATACCTAGTCCCCCATATATGGGCAACGCAATAGGGTTGGGTGCCACGTGCTCATTGTGCCCGGGCGCGTTTCGCGGTGGGAGCGACACGCGTTTCCCACAGGAAGCGACAAACGACCGTGTGACTATAGACTGCAGTCAAGTATAGCGTTTACTTTATTGTTATTTGTGACTGCTTGTTTGAGTAACCCCATCTTTTTTTAATTTCTAAAAGTTAAAGTAGTAAAATTACCTAAATTGAAGACGAAACTATAAACCTGTGCAAAGTATTTTAAATACCTACAGAAATATTACACAATTACATAGTTCATAGAATACTAACACCCAACTATATTTCTTGAAAGGTGGTGTGTATAAACATATCGTCGTTTTATGCTTTAATAACTTTTTCTCGCTTTATACTATGCTATTATACATATTTTGGCGGTAAAAGGGGAGATCTCCCAGTGCTAGACAGGACACAGGTCTAGGGCCAAGCGGGGCCACTGAGGAGAAATCGGAAGTCGTATATGAAATGTTGATAGCGCGATATAGGATTTGCCATACATTTAGGTGTCTTTTGTTATGCGTACCGCCAGGGCCGCGCCGACCCAAAGCAGCGCCTGTGTGCGACACCTATGAAGCGCCTGTGTGCGAAACTTATGAAGCGCCTTTTTTAGTTGGTTTAGACAATTTTTTCAACTATGTTGTATTAAAAAAAACAATCCGGCGCCCCTTTTGCTTAGGCGCCCGAGTGCGCCGCACTCATCGCACACAGGGGCGGCTCGGCCCTGCGTACGGCCGGGAAAGAATGTTGGCGACGATCAGCGCCATCTATGTCGCTACACCATAAACCTTTCTTTTAAAACACTCTAGGTATCTATTAAAAAAACATCAAAATCTGTTGCGGAATTTTTAAAGATCTAAGCATACAGACACTCAGACGGCGGAAAGGGGCTTTGTTTTATACCTACTAAGTAGTGATAAACCCTCGTCATGATTTTCAAGGGTACAAGTAGGACAACCAGGAATAGTCGGTTAAACGCAGTTGGACAACCAGTCATGCATCATCCTCATGATAAAAGTTAACGGCTTTGTAAAATCCATTTTTATGTTATGTTTTTTAAATTAAAACTCCTTTAGTTTTTAATTCCGATTAAATTTGTGTTATTTTCTATGGCCCCATCTTCATTTTCATTAATGCAAAAACGCATACAAAGTATCTTAATTAAATTGTTGCGTTTTTTTCATAATTATTTAACTCTAGGCTAATGAGTCCGATGATAAAAAAAATATGTAGGAAAAAGAGAAACAGTCTAAATATTATAATTAAGAGGTTTTTTTTAAATTTATTTATTTATATTTTTAACTAGTGGCCGCCCGCGACTCCGTTCGCGTGGAAGTCGGTTTCCCGTGGGAATGAGAAGTTTTCCCGCGGTAAAAAGTACCCTATGTCCTTTCCCAAGTTCAGTTCTTTCTTCATACCAAATTTTATCAAAATCGGTTCAGTGGTTTAGGCGTGAAAGCGTAACGGACAGACAGACAGACAGACAGACAGACAGACAGACAGAGTTACTTTCGCATTTATAATATTATAAGTAGGGAAGTAGGGAAGTAGGGATAGTAGGGATATAGGAATACAAAAGTAATACCTTCCAGTTTGTATTCCTAATCATAATAATATATCGTATCCACGGAGTTTTAAAGACGCAAGCTATCTAATCTAACCCTTCGGTGTAGCGGTGGTACATACGTAAGCCTTTGGGTGTTACCGTTACCAAATATAAGTAGTACCCAGCTCCGTAGTGCCAAACCCTAGGTACTTATACATGTTATTTTTAAATGACTGCGTTCTACATACATTCTATTTTTTTTAAGTTTGAGATTCTTGGGATAGACGTTCTCTTGACGTGCCTGTATATTTCTATGGAAAGCTTGCACTTTGGCACTTCTTTATATCTGTTTAATTTTTCATTTTGATGCGACTGTTCAAGGTAATAGGTGCTTAAAATAAGTTCTTTTAGTACATTTATTACTATAAGTGTACTCGGTTTTTATTTTTCAACTGTTAGGTGTGCGAATGTACATAAATAATTAAATAAACAACTCAATCAATTAATTAAGCTACCACAAATACGTTATATAAACATGGCCTGCAAAAAATCTGAATAATAGTTTCAACTGTTTAGTTAAAACTTCATGTGAATATGATTTTAAAGGAAATATTACTTTTCATTGTGGCCATCACGGTTACGGCATGTGCTCCGTCATTTGATTCTGGTATTTTTTTTACAATTATCAATAGATATTTAAATGATTGAATTAGGTGTTTTGTATGTAAGTTTCATATTTTATTGTTACTTAGACGATCCTCCAGACGTGGTTCAGCCTACAGACTACACAGTGTCTTTTGAAAATAATAATCTGCATTCTGGAATTATAGAGCGGATGCAAGTTTGGTAAGTGAAATTAATTTAATTTAACAAATTTTGTTAGAAATGACAAGGATTGCCAGACGCTGGGTCTATAATTGGCTTTTCTGCAATGTTCGTACAAATCGTGATACATAAACTACTGCCGGCCTCACGACACCTCACTTAGGACATTGTACCTAATTTTAAAAGTTTCAAAATTTACCTCTTATTGACTGCATCAGTTGGTTACTGGTGGATTTGATGACACTTATACAAGACGCCCACAAAACATATCTACATTTTGGCTCAATTTTACGATGCAAGGTTTTTCCAAAAACACTTTTTCCTCCATTTTGACAATTTGGGGCAGTTAAGTAAGCCTTCTGTTATTTGCAAGGAAATGAGTACGCAACACAAAATATTTTAAGTCCTATAATTTGTGTTTTTACAGGAAAAGAAAAAATATGTTTAGATACGACTTCAATGGAGGCGATAACATAAAAATTTATCAAAACACTTCTGGAATATTCCAATTAACTTATTACGTAAGTTTGAAATGTAAAAATAAGATCCTACTTCCTACTAATATTATAAACGTGACGTCGTTTCGTCGTCACGTGGAAGTCGTTTTCCCGTGGAAATTATATAACTTTGGTGTTTTATACCGATTTCTATGTTTTTTTTATGGAATAGTTAATAAAGTTAACTTTTTTATTAGGGATGACTGAGAGTGATATAAACGTCACAAATATAATCAGAAAGCTTCGAACTGCTCAGCTTGGAGTTACACGTGTTATTGTCAGTTAACCATAAAAGATAGACATAATGCTGTCGTGTTTTTTTTTATATAATTTAAGGGAGAACATTTACGTCATACTTGATTACTGTGCAGCTCAAACATAAAGGCTGCACACGCGACGGAAGCTTAAAAAATGTAGTAACTTCTCCTGTTTTCCGAACATTTCCTATCACTGCTCTGCTCCTATGGATTGTAGCGTGATGAAAGTATACTATAACCAGCTAAAGAGTATGAAAAATATTTGTACCAAGTTTCGTTAAAAGCCGTAAAGTAGTTTTAGTTTCTATTACGGTTATACAGGCAGACAGACAGACAGACAGACAAAAAATTTACTGATTGCATTTTTGACAGCAGTATCGATCCCTTATAACCCCCTGATAGTTATTTTGGAAATTAATTTCACGTACAGAATTGACCCCTCTACAGATTTATTATAAGATAGATTTTTATGGTCACGGGTAGACAACTCGTGTAGTCTATTCGTAAAACCCGTTAAAACGAGTTTAATTTCAAATAAAGGGATAAAAATATTTTAGTATCACCATATGTATAAATGTCAATTTTAAATTGATCCCTATTTGTCTTTAAACAAAACAAACCAAAGCGAAACATTTGCCTCTTTATTATTCTATTAAATTTTTGGTAAATTCATTACATACATAAGCGAATAACAGCGTTTGTGTGAGTTCCGATTTTAATAGATTGTATTAGCCTAAATAAATTTTAAACACATTAAATAAAAAAAAATCGAGGTCGTGGGCACAGCTAGTATAGTATAAATCCAAGTCGTTAATTCTGTCTGTTTGTATGTGTTTAAGTAAGCTATCAGAAAGTGGTGTCAATATAATTCTTTTGCTTTAATAACAGCGCACAGCGGTTCTATACCAAGTTTGTACTAACGTTCGATAGATGGCGCCACTGGTAGATTAAATCGCGCTTGTGTTATACGACGTGTTAGGTTTTTTCGTTACGGAATTTTTATATTCGGTCCCCGCGCTCAGAGCCTGAGATAAAAGCTATGCAGTAGCTTAAAATAACATTTTTTTTCATTAAGGGCCGGTTTTTCAATAGTCAGATAAATTCTATCTGACAGAAAATCAGTATGTTTTTGTTGCACGTCGAACATAAATACTTGACATATGTATGAAGTGACAATGAAAACATACCTCTTAACAGTCAGTTAGCATTTATCTGACTATTGAAAAATCAGCCCTAACTATGTTTTCAAATTATCTGGTGATTACTTTGCAGGTCCGGCCCGAATCAGATAAAGCCGGTAACGTTATATTCGCATGCCGCAAAGTCACATCATTAGATGACACACCGGAATTTACCGGAATACCCGACATCAAATTAGAAAATTATGACTATAAAGGTAAGAGTATTTTACTTAGGATCGGGTATCGTGAAAAGAATAAAGAGTTGTATAAACGTGATGAAGTAAGATCTACCATACACTCATGACTATACAAACATAGTGCCATCAGCCAGGGAGAAGAAGTTATAAGTAGAAGTTACTTAAAGGTTGTCGATCTGAATAAGGAACCAACTTTATAAATCTGTTTAGTGGATGCATTATGTTAAATGTCGACTTAGTTAAACAGATTGGTTATTAGCCTTGCCAAACCTAACCTAACTTTGTACCCATTATTTTGACGATCTAATTGAAATCTACCCAAAATGAACAAACGGTGGAAATTGTAAAAACACCCAACTAAAACAAAATCTTCAGTCAAAACGTAATAATGGAGTGAATTCCAGCGGTGGAGGAAGATTAGCGCCCGATCCTGATATTGATTTTATCATCCCATATAACGATCAGACGTTAATATTTTCCATTATTTTATTTTTATTTAATGTATTATTTTGTGTGGTTACAAACATACATATATCTTTTCAAGTAGGTAAATCCAAGTAGATATTTATAAAAATACAGACAAAACATACAATATTTTGTGTTTCAGGGATTGAAACGATTAGTGGTAAAAAAACATTAAAATATTCAAATTATATGGACGGGCCAGAAAAAAAAATTGTGTCTAATTTTTGGCTTGAACCAAACACAGCCAATATAATTAAAACCATATGGATTCCTGTAAGGTAAGCATTCCGATATAAATCTTTTAGATTTAAGCATAAAAACTTTGTAGTCTAGCTATTTCAAATGTTTACTTCCAGCACAAAAGTCAATTTCTTACATATCGTATCAACAAAAGATTATATTTATTCTTTACTCTGTGTGTCCTTTTAAGGTTTACCATTCTATTTTTGTTGCTAAACTACTGATGCCGGTGTAAAACTTTTTTAAAGCATCATCAGCGCCATAGAGGAGTCGTCTGTGTCTTATCAGAGGCATTTGATTGTATTCCGCATGACGTTATATAGAAAATTACATCACTACGGCATCGAAGACAATGATCTCAAACTTTTGATATCCTATTTGTGTAATAAAGCTCAAATACGATATCAAAAATTAAGTTTAATAGAGAATCATTGGAAAGATCCGTCGTAAAATTAGGAGTACCTCAAGGCTCTATTCTATGCCCATATGTATTTTTGTGATAATATAATTAAATTACAATTGCTGTGCAAGTAATATAAAAATATGATGTTTCAATATTTATAAGAACATTTTACGTGAACAACTTGCTCGGAACTAATTTATATAAAAATATTAAAAGTTTTTGAACTAACTTCAATCACCGGAAGAAGACTCAATATTATATAAGCCTTTTGTTAAATTTCGAGATAGATGACTAAAGTTAGGATGACCTACTTTTTGTTAATTTTCCTACACATATTTTTTAATTTAAGTTACCTATTTAAAATCAGTTCTCTCCATTGTTAAAAACATATCTATATGCTTCAAGGGGAAATCCACTTAAGAGGAACTATATACATAAAGTGCACTGCGAGATATAATTTTGTGTGGGAGTACCTCGTCTGTTTTCTATTCACACCAATTTTATTACCCTTCCTTGAACATTCTTTGACCGAATATTTTTTGTTGAATTTTATTAAACATTTTTTTACAGATTGGAAAAAATCACATATGACAGATGGTTTGCTGCTGAAACTGAACATAGTATTTGGAACTTTTACAATTTTGAATCAATCGTCAATGACACGGTCTTCGATGTCGAATTACGTAATTATTTTTTTTATACATACATTCTGCTGTTAGTATGGGTTTTAAAAACGGTAAATCTTAATCGCGACACTATACATTTTAAGTATCTTGTAACGATTTTTATGGCTAGCGAAAATTTTAAATTAAAAAGGTACAATTTTAAAGTTTCAGCTAAATGTCTTAACGGTACAGATGATTTAGATATTAAGCATTTTCATTTGTTGAATCCGGAGATACCTGAACATGTTGATAAGGCATTTTTAATGTAAGTATTTTCCTATAAAATTAATTATTGTTAGATGTTGAAAAAATTAAATTGTGTGCCCCTTACCATTTTAAGTGACTTTGTGTTTTGCTGCAGGTTTAAAATCAAACACAATAAAACGTATGCTGATGAGGCTGAACACTCTATGAGACGTGGTTTATTCCATCAATCTATGAAGTAAGATTATATATTCGTACACGCGTGGTAACAATAAGTAGTCCATCTTATTCATAAGATATATTTCACAGGCGCGTCATTGAAAGAAATCGTCAGAATAAAAACTATACGCTGGCAATCAACAAATTTGCTGATATGACTGTCGAAGAAAAAACGAAGTACATGGGTTGTATAAGAGGAAAAGAAAAAGTGAAGGGCACATTGAGTTTTCCGTATTCAGAAATTGAAATCGAAGAAAAGGCGAAAAACTTATCCAAAGAATACGATCTTCGGATTCATGGCTACGTATCACGGGTTAAAAGTAAGTTTTTGGACTGGCTTGTTCTTCTAATCCTTATCCTTCTATGAGTAAAAGTAAAAGAAATGTTAAAGTTTGTGTGTTTGGATGTGAAACGTAAAATCAACTGGTATGATTTGGATAAGTCATTGACTTTTCGGACACAAAAACTCGGACACCTTGGCAGATATGTGGTTTTTCAATTTTAATATTATTTTTTACCAAGGTGTCCGAGTTTTTTTGTGTCCGAAAAGTAAATGACTCATTTGGATGTTATTGTGTGCAAACATAGGCTATAATCCAGAATAACGTCAGCGCCAAAATTTTATTCTAAATTGAGGGCGCCACGCGTATTTAAAAATTGTAAATCTTAATTAAACGTTGCATACGTACATAAGCTAGTTTGTAAAATAAATTATTATACTTAATGGGCTTTACTTGCAGATCAATTTCACTGTGGAAGTTGTTGGGCGTTTGCTACCACAGCAACTGTGGAAGGAGCTTTAGCTCGTACTAATGGTGGAAGATTGATGCACTTAAGCCAACAAGCTCTTATGGACTGCTCGTGGGCGTAAGTTGTGTTAATTTACTGAAATAATATTTAACTATACCTAAGCGCGCAGTAAGTTAAAATTTCGCAGATTTGTATATTTGCCCTATTTACTCACAAACGTTAATTATATTTATATTGTGTTAATACTCAATGCTCTAGGCAGACAATATGCTGTATGTGCTTTTGTCCTTCTGATTATCTAAATAGCAATAGGTACAAATCGTGATTTTATATGTCTCATTATAAAACCACAACCGAGCGGTTGTACAATGCCAGAAGTTATGCAAATAAATCTTTAAAATCTACATGCTGTTATCGAGCGTAATCGATCGGTACATGGTTATATTATACATCAAGTTGCTGATCGACCTTTAACATATATCACCATCATTATTATTATCATCATTAAATATTAAAAATCGTTAATCGTGTCAACTTTTTCTCCTAAAAGTTGGAGACTTTATAAACATAATCTTCATTTACCAGCTATTTATGTTATTAGGGTTAAACATTTTGCCTAAAAACGCATTTGAAATTTTATTATATTATAATTTTATTTTATTTTATTAGCTATGGCAATAATGCGTGCGATGGAGGGCTTGATACCCATGCCTATAATTGGATGATAGACCACGGTCTACCTTCCGAAGAAGAATATGGACCTTACACAAATGTGGTAAGTCAAGCAATTTTGGAAAGCTACACATAAAACGTTTATTTAATTTATCATACTGTATTAAAGACTTGATTGAGACTTGAAATTGTTTGCAGGCTGGTATGTGCAAGATTGCGAGTATGACCAAGATATTCCCTATTCGAGGTTTCGGTGTCGTCCCTGCATACAGCAACAGTGCATTGAAGGTGAGGTACCACTTCATAGTATAAAACAAAGTCGTTTTTCGCCTTCTGTGTGTCTGTATGCTTAGATCTTTAAAATTTCGCAACAGATTGATGTTTTTTTTAATAGATAGAGTGATTCAATAGGCAGGTTTATATGTTAAGAGCATAGTATAGGGTAAGGGGTTTTACTCTGAATTTAACGTGTGCGAAGCCGCGGGAAAAAGCTAGTAAATTATATATTGCAACAATTTATTCACGTTTTCAAAAAAGCACTTTTGATTAGAAATGCAATGTCAATATTCCTTTTTTTTTCATATATATATCGTTTTTATTTGTTTTAGATAGCATTAATAAACCATGGCCCATTGACGGTGCAGTACGACGCTACTGATGAATTCATTTCTTATTCTGGTGGAATTCTCTACGACACCACATGGTGAGGAGAGTGATTAAAACAGTATAGTTATTTTAAAATAAATTGAAAGTGGTTTTTAATTTTGTAACAGTAGTAGGTATTTTTGATTACACTGTGTTTCTCATTTGTTATAGTTATTACCTACCTACCTAGAAAGCAGTTTTGTCACTGCCTCAACTCTGTAGGTTGTGGTCTACCAACCTGTAGGTTGAGTAGTGTAAGCTCTAGCTTTAAATACACAAAACACTTTTTACGAGATATTTATAAATTTCTAAGTTATTATTTATTACACAAAATTATATAATTGTGTAATAGAAAAGACTTAGAATCTAGTAGAAATACAAGGGTATCAAATAACAAAGGGATTTCTCTTATTTAAATAAAAGCAAAAACGAACAAATTGACACTTATGTATATAATGACAAGGTAAAACTTACCTGCTCATCGCTTCGCTTTGATCTGTGGACAAGGCAGTGGAAACACAAGAGCACTAACCTTCCTTATATTTTATTGCACTCATTTACTATTAATCTACTATGAGTTTATTTTAATGCTGATAAAATTTAATACATATTTAATTGACGACCTCTGTGGTGCAGCGGCATATATACCGGACTGATAAGCGGATGGTTCCGGGTTCGATCCCCGGGTCGGGACAATTTCGTTAAAATGGCTTTTCGAAATTGGCTCGTGTCTGGGTGTAACTAGGTTCTCCCCTAGTCCATTTTGTGGTACTTTTAGTACAAGCTCTGCTTTGTTTAGGGTCACGCAGTTGGTGTGTTAGTCTGGAGATTTATTATTATTATTTCTTTGTATTATACAAACTCATGCGATTCTACGGTGTACAACTTCAAATGGTTCGACATTATGTCTTAGGCATATATTACGGCGTTTTGATAACTGTTTTTTAGTTCAAACGATGCATGGGGAATCAACCATGAAGTTTCACTGGTGGGATATGGCGAAAAAGATGGAGCTGGCTTTTGGATCATAAAGAACTCTTGGGGCCCTGAATGGGGCATTGAGGGGTACGCCCACATTTCCGTCGACAAACCTTGCGGTATCACCGCTGCAGCATCATACGTTGTTATGAAATAAATAAAGTTATAAACATGACAAATAAATCACAACAGAATTCTGAATGGAACCTGGAATATATTAAAGCCAATATTAAGATTTGCAGTAACTTTTGTTTTATTTTACTAACCTTTAGAACAAGAGTTGGAAAGAATAAAATAAAGAAAAAAAGTGGGGATAGTAGATCTCCCTGACACACGCCACGTGTTAAATAGTGAAAATAATGGCTGTCAAACGGCTAACCAAATCTGCTGATGACTACGACCCAACTATCCTAACTCAAAAAATGGTTATACCTACTACTGTGGATCGTTACATGTAGAACAAATCTAGAAGTCATGTATCTGTAGGCCTAGTGCAAGTTTTTGAGGTATTCGATAACGAATACGTAAAAAAAAATATGGGAATCAATCTGTGCGCCTAATATTCACTATGGGAAATTATTTTTTTTTGCAAGTAGAACAGTCGATTTCGAATTTTTAAAATAATTCGAATGCTCGATGCAAACTCGCCTACAAGACCTACTGATAATATAAAATAAACGCATGCAGATTAATTTTATTATTTATTTATTGTTGTGATCTCTGTTTTTCTGTGTTGCCTGAAATTATATATACTGAGAACAGAATCCCAAAATCAAAAAAGAGCCAAAAGCTCTCTCATTGCCCCTTTCGGATAACTCAGAATAAGATTTTACTTTTTAGTTTTGCATTTAAAATGCTACTTAATTTTATTAATTTTGTAATTATAGATACTGGAAAAAGGAACGTGGGTCTCCGAGCATTGCGCGACTGGGAATCGCACCCAGGACCTTAAATAGCCGGTCTAGTGCTCTGACCACTGAGCTACCGTGCCGCTGGTAGTAGGAACAGCTAGTAGGAACAATTAGCTTTAAAAACAAATATATGTTAAACTATTTTACCTAATTGAATGTTCGTGAATACCTGCGCGTTCATCGATAGTATTAATAATCAAGCAGCAATATCAACATTTAATTAATCGAGGCCTTTATGACTGTGCTGATAATAGCCTGGTGGGAATTGACAGAATTGAACAATGGGCTGGGGTTCCCTCGACTCGTATTCAAACATGGCTTGTTCTACATCTACAGTGTATACCTATAGGGTGATTGTCAAGTCAGTTTCGACTCACATAAGCTACATAATGGCTGTATTAATTCAATAGATACCTGTACTAAAAAAAAACTTTAGTTGATCTACTGAATCTGTAAAACCTGTAATGATCGCATTCTGAATCAACGCACTGTCGATTTAATTATAATATAAACTTATTTACGAATAAAATTACAGTAAATACATGTGATAAATAGTAGATAGTACTTGCATAACGCAAGTTATTATTATCAGTAAATTAGAAAACAACCACCTTCATTTGCCCCCAGAGATTTTCCTAAACAACTTCACACTTCGATTTCGCGGAGACTTAATTCGGTTGCTGTTTATTTTGTTGCTGCAAGCTCCATGCAGCAGTCACGTACAGCACGGACCCGTTGCGGTACGTCCGCAACACACTGCAGTCAGGCGTGCATTCTTAATACAGTCACATACTTACTATATTCTCAAATCGAGGTTTGAAATGTATTGGTTCACATTTTTAACACATAGTGTAGCCTCAGTAAACTAAATAACTAATTATGCTTTGGTAAAACCTAGGACAGTTGAGTGGAACGCTTTCAAACAGAGAGGTTTTAATTGACATATTGACATACCAACATAGTCTGAAACAACACATCGAATTAGTAGCAAAGATTTAGTTTAAAGTAAGTAATTACAAACTTTTCCTTTTCGAATTGTTAGAAACAAACAAAATAAAATACCTAAACACCAAACTATGCAAATTTAATTAATTTGTTCGTTTTTCCACAATCGGATTCTGTAACCATTGTTAATGGAATATTAATTAATAGATAATCGAATTTGGATCATCTGACTGGCGAATGATTAATCAGTAGATTAAAATTTATTTGATATATTTAAATCGCATTAGAACGAAAGCTGTAAGTCCTTGCAGCTACGGGTAAAAGGCAAAGTCACAACAAAACTTAAGAAAATACAGAAAATACACGTTCTGAGCTATTATAGTGGGACTTTTGGATACTTAGGTTCTCCATATTTTATGAAGCAGTTTTGTCAAACCTTAATCATATGTAATATGATTTACATACATACTTTTACAATTTTAAAGGCAACGCGCTACAGTGCATTGGGAAAAGTTCGTTTTACGTATGTACCTATTTAGGTAGCTTAGCTTTTGTAGTTATAGATAAAGTAGCTCAGTATATACGTATAAAACTTATTTGGCTTTCGAATACTTTTGCTTATTTTTACCTATTTTAGTTGTTACCTTAGGCTTTAGTTGTTAGGCTATTAATTGGCATATCTACATACTTAATAAGTTTCCGTTGGCTCAAGATAGATTTTTTTAATAAGAAATACTTTTTACACGCCTGTCTATACATATTGCATGAAGCATAGTATTAATAAATTCATAATAAATGTGGTCTTCAATTATGGCCCTGGGCAAAGCTATTAAAACAGGATCTATAGCGTACAGTCTAATTGTGTGTAAGCATTAATTGTGCCCCGGAGGTAATATCAAAAATATATGACGTTTGTAGAAGAACGTTATGAAATAACCGGTAAGAATATGGTCTACTCTAGGTACTACTGGAAGTTATAAGAAAAACAAACGTCAATATTTAAAAAAAAATAACGTTTTTTAAAAAAAATTTTTACGTTACGTCATAACAGCATTAATTTCGAAAATACGTTATCGATTTTGTTCTTTCTAAAGCTAAGAATGTGATAAATAATTGTCGTCAATAGTCCCTACAGTAGGTACTTACTTGAATATTACCTACCTAACGCTATTTTGAAAAGTTTGGAAAGCATTCGTTTCAAGTTAAAGTGATTCAAATAAAAACACAAGTTATTGCCACACAAATTTTATATGTATTTTCGGTTCCATTAGGTAAGCCAGTTGTTATTTGTTTTATAATAAAAAAAAACAAATTATAAAACTACGAATGTTGGTTCAGTGGTGATACCACAGGGTCGGTCGATGGAGACGTGTCCGTACCCCTCAATGCCCCATTCTGGACCCCACGAGTTCTTGATGATCCAGAAGCCAGCTCCATCTATTTCACCATATCCCACCAGTGAGATTTCATGATTGAGTTTCTTTGGATCTAGGGAACTGAAATAAAATATTATTTGCTGAGCGATGATTTATCATTAAAAATCGTACAAGATATTTAGCCTAAAGATGATTGAAATTAACTGAACGATATTACAACCTGAGACAGCGTACAATACTTAAAAAACAATAAATACTAATAAAACTTAGAATTGGTAATTTATGTTCCAACCGCTTTACTTACCAACCGTAGTCATAGAAGATTCCTCCAGAATATGATACAAAATCGTCAGTAGCATGAATTGACACAGATAGAGGACCATGGTTTATTAATGCAATCTGAAATATTTAATGGAATAAGTGTAAAAAAGTTTGGTGTAGGCTAACTGAAAAATACTCCCTAGATCATTTTTCTAATGTAATGCTACGCCTAAGTGCTTAAGTAAAACAAAAGGTTTGACTGGATACCATACATTTACTGAGTTAACAATGATCACCTAGCCTTGACCCTAGATGAACCACTTCAGAGGTCAAAACATTTTAATACTAGTTTTTTTTTTATTAATATGTTTCTCACCTTCAATGCACTGTTGCTATGTGCAGGGACATCACTGAAACCTTTAATAGGGTATATCTTGGTCATGTTCGCAATCTTACAGATGCCATCCTGCAAATGTTATTTAAATTTAATTAAAAATGAATTTGATTAAGTATGCTCGGTGAATATTAGGTAGAGCATATTGTTAGTGTTGGACGTTACTTGCTAGGTGATTTATTTTACCTTATTTGTGTAAGAGCCATATTCTTCTTCAGTAGGTAAGCCGTGGTCTATCATCCATTTGAAGGCTTCAGTATCAGAACCTCCATTGCATCCGTGAGCCCCATAACTATTAACATTTAAATAATGTTTACGCTTCAAATAAGCAAAATTTTCGAAATCGGAACAACATGAAATTATGATTTTAAAGGAGAAAAATACTCCCTGTCATTGATTCGGTTTTCTGTGCGACTATATTTATTTCAACAGTCGAATAAACCTATTAATTGTTGCAGTCGATGACTAGAACTATAACTCCAAAGATAAATAAATAAAGTATGTATAATTAATAAAGAAATATGACTTACGGCCACGCGCAGTCGATTAGAGCCTGGTTGCTTAAGTGTATCAATCTACCACCATTTGAACGAGCCAATGCTCCTTCTGCGGCAGCAGTGCTTCCAAATGACCAACAACAACCACAGCTTAGTTGGTCTGCAAGATTTATATATTGGTAAAAGGCTATATTTACTTCTCACAAACCATTGAAATTAATTTGAGTCACCGTAAAACTTACTTTTAACGGGTGTTACATAACCAAGAACTCGAAGGTCATATTCCTTAGGTATTGTTTCGGCAATTGTTTCAATTTCAATATCTGAATACGGGAAATTGAGTGTGCCTTTCTCTTTGTCGTCTCCTCTTACATAGCCCATGTGTCTTGTCTTTTCTTCAGCAGTCATATCAGCGAACTTGTTGATTGTTAGCTTATAACCCTTGTTCTGGCGATTCCTTGCTATGACGCGCCTATAAATAAAAGGTAGGAAAAATAATTTTGAAGGTATCGTCGTTACCATTTGTATAGCAGAATTTAAACCTTACTTCAAAGATTGATGGAATAAACCACGTCGCATGGAGTGTTCTTCTTCGTCAGCGTATTGTTTATTGTGTTTCAATTTAAACCTGCAGAAAAACAGATAGATATTTTCAGTTTTATGGCAAAAACCAACTTTATATAGGTATCTAATACCATTATTAGGTGTAAAAAATAAAAGTATGTACTTACATTGAAAATGCCTTATCAACATGTTGAGGTATGTCCGGATTCAAAAAGTGTAAATGCTTAGCAGCTAGATCAGCAGTCCCGTATTCACAATCAGCTGTAAGTTTAATTGTAATGTGGTAAATTATATAAAGTTAACGTAATGGCTCTATGATTAAAACTTCTTATTCCGAATTTAAAAGTAAGAAAATTAGTTCGAAAAAACTTTGGCTGTATTCATAAAGATCAGTCAAATTATAGTTACTTGTATCAACTTCAAAAACGGACTCATTGTAGGTTAATGCGAAATCGTAAAAGTTCCAAATGTCATGGTCTTCCTCAGCACCGTACCATGTTTTATATTTAATCTTTTCAAATCTGAAAGAAACGGTTTTAACAAATAAAAAAAAAGATTTCACACAAAACTTAACAAATCATGTTCTAAATACAAGTAACAAGAAAACTTTTAGTCATATCAACAAAAAAAAACTATTTCGTACTTTGATAATAAACTGAATTACATGCTTCGAGTTACTACACAACTTTAATCGTAATGTTATTTGATTTCATTTAATAAACCGAATGAATTAAAAAACAATACAAGTATACCTTTAAATAATAAATTACTACAAAGTGATATTTGAATAGGACTAGATATTTTGCTAGTTGAACTAGGCATTCATATTCCTAGACATCCAAATACGTACCTTACTGGAATCCAAATGGATTTATTTTTACTGTCTACACTTGCTTCAACCCACATCGTATTTTTGGTTTTTGATTTGGAATCAAAGTCGTCGTAGGTAAACTTAAAAGTATTTTTGCCATTGATTGTTTCAGTTCCTAAAATTTTTTTATAAAAAAAATATTTGTTTGTGCAATTTTGTTCTTGCAAATTATAAATTCATATATCCATATACAAAATTACCACTGTAAGTAGTCATAAATAGTATTTTCTTAAAACAAGATGCTAACATGGTGAGAGGTTAAAAAACTGTGTGAATTGGCTACCTGAGAGTACTTGTCACCCGCATTAATTAGAATTAACAATCACAGAGTCAACTTAGTCATTTTATTTTTATTTCTTATGTACCTCTCCAAGATTCACCTGTGTATGTTCTCTATTATACTCGTAATATAATAGGTAATATTGGTTACTTGTAAGTAGTAAAAACTTACCTTGATAGTCATAATCACTTTTGTCCACATCAGGAACGATTATTTGTAGCTTAAATTCAGAATCATCATCATCATCTTCATCATAATCATCATCGCTCTCGTATTGGTAGCATTTGTTTTCAGCATCTTCGGCATAGTCTAATTCCGGTTGGAACTGCAATAAAAAGTTATTTGGTTTTGATAATAAAGAGGTAACATGCATAGATTGTATATTTTCTAGATAGGTCGCGGCTAAAATCAGTTTTTTGTCAATTTCCTCTTTTCTGTTTAATTTTCCTGCATAATTAAGTAGTTTTAATTTTTGAAACTTTACAATCGTTGTCATGTCTTATCTATGAATATTTAGTATGTAGACAATAAATTGTAAAATGTCAAGTTTTCTGAAATATTCCACAGAGTTTTAAACAATATTAAAAAATACAATTTGCCTTAAGTGACCATGATTAATTAAGATGTATTTTTAGAGTTTCGTACTAAATACAATTTTAAGTTAAAATGGATTAAATTTTAAATACTTACGTGAAATCTTAACTTCGTTGATGATGATATATCTACAATTGTTTTGACCACGCCATCATTGTAGTCGACTCGAGATTTATTTTGATGTTTCCTGTAACACCAATTATAAGATTAAGATACTTAAAGATATACATACAAATAGCTTTCAGCTTAAAATGCAGTGCATTTTAGACGAACTATTGGCAATATGATTGTTTACTAAATCTTTTTATTTTATTTTAGTATATAGTAAAATTTAAACAAAAACTGACCAAGCTTCGACCCGCTCAGTGACTCCAGAATGCAAACTTATTTTTTCTCCAGATACTTTGTATTTAGCTGGCCACGCCAATGCTGGAGGATCATCTAAGTAACAATACAACATGAAAAACCATAGGCAGAAGAAGATACATGGTAACAAACATCATTAGTGAACGTACAAAACTACTTAAGTAAATTCTTAACTCAAATATTTTACTTTAAAAAACCCTTGTGAATAAAAAATTTTATAAGCTCGATAATCTTTAATTTTTAAACATTTTAAGAATATGAATTTCAGATTGCAAGTAGTTTTTTCTACGAAAATCATCATACAAAATAAATTTATCATTAACGAAATTTTTGTAAAAAACACCTCAAAAAACTCTATACTATAAATTTCAAGGTTGAGAGCCAGTAAAGAGTCATGACGTATACATTAATTTAAATAATTAAAATAGTAAAAAGAAATACCACTGTCAAATGATGGAGCACTGGCTGCAATCGTGACGGTCACAACTAAAAATATTAGCACTTTCAAAATCATATTCATGTAAACTTTTAACCAAACGGTTGAAACGATTATTGAAATATGTTTGCAGCCCATATTTATATACCAAACTTTAATACCTATTTGAGTTAATTTAATTTATCAACGTACAATGCTTTAAAAAAGACAACAAGAAATTAGTTTAATAGAATAAGTAACAATACAACATGAAAAACCATAGGCAGAAGAAGATACATGGTAACAAACATCATTAGTGAACGTACAAAACTACTTAAGTAAATTCTTAACTCAAATATTTTACTTTAAAAAACCCTTGGGAATAAAATTTTTTATAAGCTCGATAATCTTTAATTTTTAAACATTTTAAGAATATGAATTTCAGATTGCAAGTAGTTTTTTCTACGAAAATCATCATACAAAATAAATTTATCATTAACGAAATTTTTGTAAAAAACACCTCAAAAAACTCTATACTATAAATTTCAAGGTTGAGAGCCAGTAAAGAGTCATGACGTATACATTAATTTAAATAATTAAAATAGTAAAAAGAAATACCACTATCAAATGATGGAGCACTGGCCGCAATTGTGACGGTCACAACTAAAAATAATAACTCTTTCAAAATCATATTCATGTAAACTTTTAACCAAACGGTTGAAACGATTATTGAAATATGTTTGCAGCCCATATTTATATACCAAACTTTAATACCTATTTGAGTTAATTTAATTTATCAACGTACAATGCTTTAAAAAAGACAACAAGAAATTAGTTTCATTTGTGTCAACTATATTTTTTAAAGTTGCATATAGATTCGTTTGGATGCATTGTTGATCTTATTGTTTCATATGAGTTTGTGGATTACAGCTTAGCACCTATCTCGCTCGAGGTCTCACTAATGGGACGTTAAAGGCTTGTCTTGTTATTGTTTTAAGAAAAGGATTCTATTTAATTCATCATATGCACGTATAAAAGTGTATTGAACTATCCAATCACAACGTGTTCCTACAGAAAATACGACACAGGTAATTTAGGCAGTTCTAAAAATCGGACGCTTGATTAGGCAAGATTAAAATATTAAGTTTTTGAAGCGGATTTAGCGGAATACGATTATGTTAATAATTTCTATGTTACATGGGGTTGATACTTGATAATAAATGAAAATGAATAGGGAGAGCTTTACTCGCAGGAAATTCAATAACTTTTATGAGGGATTGTACTGAAAATTATATTTTAGGACGTTTAGAGCGTTACATTTTATATTGATTTGAATTATAATTTATTCATTACTTGTTTGAGTTCTGGTTTTAAAAAAAATAAAAACAGTGTTTAAGATTATAAACGTTAAATTATGCCCGATTGCAACCCCCATAGTCAAACCCTTACAATTGGTCACGAAAATAACCTTTTTGTTAGTCCCTTTTAAGCTTTGATGAACAAAACGCATCCTTACATAAATACATAGGAGTCTTTTTCACCAACGTTCCCTAAATTTAAGCGACACCTAACAAATTTTAAACTACACCTAAATGCAAATATTTGGCCCCAATTTTTTCTTGGTAGAACAAATACTAACAATAAAGTGAGTGAAACAAATAATCTTAAATGTAATAAATAGCGATTTTATAGCCCTTTAAAATATTAAGTACCTCCTAAATTTTAGGGAACGTTGGTGAAAAAAGACTATCTTTTAAATAATTTTATTTGTAGCCTTCTTTTCATCGAATACTAAATAAATTTAAAATTTCATTGTTTATTTTAGTTTTAACCCGTCCATCCCATAAAAATGTAATAAAACTGAAATCATTAATTATTTGAACTGTTGCGTTGATAACAAAAAAACAATTAGGCGATGTATTTTTAGAAACCTTTTATAATAATATACCTACATGATAAATAATAAAAATTGTATTGTTGAGTATTTTTCTATACAACTTTATTATAGTAATTTGATGTTTTATACAGGGTGTAATCGTTAAGTGTGCACAGGCGATTATTCCGTAACTATTACAGATATCAAAAAACTTTAAACTGATATCGAAAGTACTTGACCTAATGAATAAAATAACACAAATAATTTTTTCAAAAAAAAACGAGAAATATCCAAAAACTTTACATGAAACTCTCCTATACATTTCTTAGGCCCAATTGCAGGGAACGTTTTAAACTCAGGTTAGCTAACTCAGATTTAAATGGCGCCACCATCGATTGTAATAAGAAGTAGTTACAATCGATGGTGGCGCCATTTAAACCTGAGTTAGCTAACCCGTAGCTAGCCCGAGGTTAAAACGTTCCCTGCAATTGGGCCTTAGTACGAGTAACTACAATATTTTGTATTCAAAGCAAATGTTCGAAGTGACGTCCTTGTTGTGCAATACTCGTTGAGCTTTATTAACAGTTTCTAATTGAACTTAACTTAAACCGTACACGATTCTGTAACTCTTCTAGGCTATGTACTCGCTCAGCGTAGGTACAAATACAAATACAAAAATTATTTATTCAGAAAAAGTACATTTACAAATTGACACTTATACATTGGTCCCCGCACTAGGTAGGTCCTGTATAGCGGGCGGCCTAGAAGAGTTAACAGAAACACAGTTCACTGGTCGTGTCGAAGCAAGTATTAGCAGAATCTAACCTATCTTAAAAGTAATATTAGATACAAATCGAGACTAAATTTTTGTTCATAATTCGCTAATAATTACAAAAATAAATAAATATTAATAATGATAATAATAAAAACTAAACAAGAACCAAAACTACATAGGAACTAAAACTAAACAATGCGAAATAAACTAAAAACTATACAAAATAAATTTAGCGATATATCTGATCACCTACGAGTGCGATAGTTTTTTTTTTTTTTTTTTCAACAGCAGTTTATTGTGTAGTATAATTAATTTGTAGTGTGGTGTAGAAAGTGTAGTTATTGTGAGTTGTGCTGGTGTTGGTGTTGTGATTGTAGATGGTGTGTATAATAAATGAATGTGATTTGTAAAACAAAAGATTGGGTATGTTATTATTACAGTGTGCAATAATCATTAACTTTCACCTAAATGCTAGCAGACTTTATGTGACAATATACAACAGTGACTCCGTGTCAGCGTAGTCCAAGGTCACCAACCACTTTTTTAAAATGTCTTTTAAGTCATATAAGTTAGACAATTTTAAGTCTGTACATCCCATGAGTGCACGATTATAGATGAGTGGGAAGGCAAAATTAGCGAATCGCCTGGCAAAGGATGTTTTGACCCTGGGTACGCCGATATTTAGGCGTCGTCCCGTACCAGATTTCAGTTGCTGGAGTTTCGATGATTTGTGAAATGAAATAATGGCTCGCTGAATGTACAGTTGCCGAACAGTAAGCATTTGTGACTCCTGGTATAGGAGCTTAGTGGAAAAAATGCGTGGCTTGCAGAACATGACTTTGAGTACAGACCTCTGTGCCCTCTCTGCACTAATAAGCGTGGTTTTTGGGGCGCCGCCCCAGACACTTATGCAGTAAGCCAGAATTGGCTGACAGAGTGCAGTGTAGACAAGTTTAAGTATTACCTTGCTGGCTCCATCGCGGAGTAGTTTCATAATGTGTATGAGTTTTCTTGTCCTTCCGGATACACATGCTATGTGTTGCTTGAAGGACAATTTCTCGTCAAGCGTTACCCCCAAATATTTAAAGAATGCTACTCGATCTAAGTAGGCACATTGGCACTTCGCTTTGACGTAATTATCAACGCATTTGTGAAGTTGTATCGTAAGATTTGAAGTACCTGTTCGTGCCGTTTTATGGAAGCACATGAATTTTGTTTTTTCTATATTGAGAGTAAGCAGGTTAGTTTTAAGCCAGGAAGCCACCAGAGCAAGCCCATTTTCTGCCATTCTCTTTGCCGAGGGCCAGGTTTTACCATGAAACAGTATTGCAGTGTCGTCAGCGTAACAATATATCTGGATATTTCTCCGATTTTTGAAAAGAGCAAAGATGTCATTAATGTATATAGTGAACAAGGTTGGTCCAAGAATACTGCCCTGAGGCACTCCAAAGCACACATTTTTAACACTGCTTCTCTGTCCATTTATTGAAACACATTGTCCACGGTTTGAGAGGTAATTAGCAAACCAAGCCAAAGCAGGAGAACAGGAGGTACACGTGGTCTTTGACAAATCCCAATAGGAAGAAATCACAAGGCGTAAGATCCAGTGATCTGGCAGGCCAAGGGGTTGCACTATTATTAGCTAATAGCGACCCGCCCACGCTTCGCAATGGTGTAATTTTGGCCGACTTTATCGCGAACCCTTGCATTTAGCTAACTTAAAAAAAACTTTTTTAAACGTTATTTTTTTACAAATTTAAATAAATAAATACCCTAAAAGATGGCGAAAACCGCATTTAAATCCGTTGAGTGGTTTAGGAGGAGCTAGCGGACAAACATACAAACAGATACAATTAGCAACTTTGATTTAGAAAATTGTTTCGTAAGAAATTCATTACAACATTTGTATTATGTAGCACCTGCCATCTTGTTGAAAAATTATCGATCTTCTTTCATCGTCTGTAATTGGTTCTAAGAGTCTTAGCATGTCGTTTTGTACAAAGATGAGATATCTCAGTCCAGTTAAGGTTCCACTGTAAAAATATGGCCCAATGATCAATAATCAATAACATATCACACATAATTATAAAATGGTAAGGCCAAAATGAGTTGATAATATTCCACTTAAAATAAGGAAACTAAAATCTCTACTATCTCATACTAAATGTATGGGAGAGTTTAATGTAAAGTTTTTGGATATTTCTCGTTTTATTTTTAAAAAGTTATTAGTGTTATTTTACTCATTAGGTCAAGTACTTTCGATATCAGTTTTAAGTTTTTTGATATCTGTAATAGTTGCGGAATAAACAACTGTGCACACTTAACGATTACACCCTGTATTGTGCTTAGTACATCTGTATTTTTAAGAAGTCCAAAAAGCATTATTATAACTACACGAAAGACCGAAAGAGTACATAGAGGTTTTTTTTAAATCCAAATTGTAATCTTTAATGTAAATGTGGTGCAAGACTTAAGCGAAACTCATTAATAAAAATTACACTTTTAGACAGTCCAACTATTCTTAAAATAAATAAAAAAACACACCCTAATTCGATATCTGCTGTTTTGATATCATTATTTATTTCTACATAATATTATTTTTATCGGCAGACTCATTAGTCCAGTCTGTTCTGATTATAATAAAATGCTTTTAAATATATGAAATTTTTACTGTTTATTTGTCTGTTTTGTCGTTTTTTAATCTCTAAAATAGCTAACTTATTAATACTTACAGGTACACATAGACACAGTATAAATTTTAACATGAGCTGATATTGTCCCTAAATTCTCTTTGTACAGAATTAAGAAAGCAGACATCTTTCTATAAATTTAAGATCTTTTGTCCATTGCTGCACGTAAAAAGCCTTCCCTGAAGTCTTCAAGTGACTTAATTTTTTTTGAACTGATCAAGTTAGAAAAATTTTGGAGCGCTTTTGGCCATCTTTAAGTTAATTACTTAAGTTAAGTCACCTCTTACGGAAAGATTTGGCAAATAACGCAATTACGGTCTAAGTTATTCATCAAATAAAATGCATTATAAGCATCACAAGATGAAGATAATATCTAAGAAATTGGTTTTCATAAAAACCGATGGCACGAGGCACATTTGACCGTTCCTTTCGTTTTATGACTGAAAGCGGCGTTCGATCATTTCGATACACTGACGTCTTATCTTTAGTCCAATTTTCAATTGTAGCCTTTATTACTAAACACTTAAAGTTCATATCAGAAAATTTAAGCAGCACCTTTCAGTGCCAGACTTAAAACAGGCTGAAATGGACGTTATGGTGAAGGAGTTTCGTTTGATATTTCTGTGGCAGGTCGTGTTGTTTTTGAGTGTAGAGCACCCGCGGGCTGTCACGCGCTCGCTATTGTTAGGATGGTGTTTAGCAAAAACCAAAGAGAAAAACTGTAGTCCGAGAGAAAAACCTTAGCCCGCCACGTACCAACGTAATGGATATTGTATTGAGTTAAGTAACTCATGGCTACTGAATAGATTAGATTGCTCAACTAACGAAGAAAAACTGGCGTCCCTGTAGAAAAGGCATCACGATTGAGTATGGAATTCTTTGTAAGAAAAATGATTGATGCTACAACTTTCTAAGTTACCGGCTGCTGCCTGATACTTTTGTAGGGTTGTATTATAGGTTTATAACAGAAACTTTGGAAAATGCTTCGAAGGTGTCTTTTCCTTGATTATGTTTAAATCATCAACTAATGAAAAATAGAATATTCAAGGACATAATAATCCGCTCTATTGTCTCTTAACCTCTAAATAGGTTGCACGTTGTATGCACGAGGTCTTAAAAGTATGCAACTTTGGTAAGTTGAGACCTGTTAAGTTGTTTCTGGATTAATTTTCTATCCACATCCATCCACGGGCCACTATTGTTATTCCTTTATCCGTCGTATTGCTGTTTTTTATTATTGCTTCCTCAAAATTCAGCAATTTAAGTAATTCCAAAATATAAAATTATATTTTATCTTGTCTATTATTATTTATTGCATACAGTTTTTTAAAGCTTATGATACCTGGATTAATCTAAATATAAACAAAGCAAATAAACGGTTCTATAACGCAATTTAAATCCTTTTCTTCTTGATTAAATATATTTCTTCAGCGGAAGATCGTTAAAATTCCGTCTTTGCTTGTATTTAAAACTTTTTAGAATCATCTTGTAAACTGGTTCAGGACCTAATTAAGAAAGCAATTTGCGAGATATTTATGGACTATAAAATAATACGCAGGTAGAATTGGCTTATCGCTTGATACTGTCTGTATAGATAGGAAGGGATGCTTAATACTCATTTGCCTTACCGAGCTGCAGAAGTTTATTGCATTAATAAATTATATCAATTACCTATTACTAATTTGAGACACCAATTAATTTGTGTGATAAGCTTAGCAAAGACTAGATAAAGAAACCAGTAGGTCAACTAAGACAATTTTTCTTACATAAATGACTTTAACAAATGTATCTTTCTGTATCATAGCTTAAGTAGTTAATGTATGGGAAGCTGTGGGCAGAAAGCTAGTTCTTAATAAAGTATTGAGTGAGGCAATTGAAACAAAACGATTGAAACGAAATGACCTCACCACTTAGCGACGACACATCTATGTCTCCACAAATGCTTATTTAACTTTTATCTCTACTAAAAGCCGAACTGAACTATAATTGCTTTATGATAATCCAAACCTTGCCGACGGCACTTTTACTTCCATGGCTATAAAATTAAAATCAAGTGCTCGAAAACTCGTTAATCCTTATCGGATCACATCGGCCACTTTACGTTGAAATTGGGAATGCCTATTATCTGATATATATTTAAAAAAATGCTACCGGGCACTATTTATTTAATCGAATGTTGACGTAAGCTTGCATTGATAATCATCTGACTACCGGAGGCTAAATTCAGGGAATCGAGAAAGTTTTTAATTACTCGAGAATGTGGTTCAAACCAGATGAGGATTTTAATAAAATCGATCTCCAATTCATCAAAAAATAAACCCTTTATATTCTCAGCGTCAGGATATATAAATTAATATTTGTAACAAAGCAACATTGAGCCTTCAATTAAAAAGTTAAATCGATTGAATTTAGAACACTCAAATATTAAAGCTATAAATATATCGAAATCCCGCTAGTCTAATCAATCAGGTTCACATTTTGATTGTTGTTATGGACAGGTCTTATCAACTGAATCAGTTTTGGCCGGCGTCAGTCCAACTGTATAATGGCTGCCACAAACAAAGTAGCAGACGAAAATTATCATGTTGTCAATCTTGGTACTTTTCAAAGTCACTTTTTTTAATGCGGAGGAGGTACATTCAGCCTTATTAAACCTTTGGTTAGTACATTAACGGAACGTTTAGCATAGATATGAAGGTAACAAAACAAATGTAGCTTATTTACAAGTCGTGATAACAATTAAGTGTGATTGTAGCCTTGAAGCAGAACTTTTTGTCACAGTAACATGAATTGTGTTATACAAATTCATAATTAAGAGAACGTATGGTTTGTTGCCTTGCTCTTAATTACGTCTAATGTGTCTAATAAGTGTCTTTATTGTTAATGGTTGGTAAATTGGACCTTGGTTTTGAATTGTTTATGTTGTTGTATATATTTGTTAGACACCACACGATTTGTATAAACAGATTTTTAGTATTAGTATTGATAAGTGAACCGTAGGTATTTAGATCATAAAATACATTTCGTGATACATCTACTTTTAAATAATATGTTTCCATAGGACAGTTGAAGCTTGATTAATTAAAGTATGTAAGGCCGAGTGCGCAAATGAACATTTAAACTAATTGGAGATTGAAACGGGATTTATAGCCCGAGCTGCTTTTTTATTTGAAAGTTAGATAACTTATTACTCTGACTGTACTTTTGATTAGAGATGACCAGTGCGATACTAGAGTACCACCGAATATTATTAATTACACTCAGCATTAGACAGAGCAAATATTTTGAAGTCCAATTTCTTACGAATCCATTTGTCATACTTTATCTTGAATCATGAAACCAACTAGTTGAGTAATTATTTCGTTAGGATATTCTAAGCTACATAATTGTCTGAATTAGTAGTAAGTTTATTTAATAATACATCGCAGTTTGCACGATAAATAGAAAAGAAAGACAATAAAAAAGTGGTTTAATTTTTTTACCAATTATTTTTTTCAATTAAAGTTGTAAATAGTCCCTCAGTATAAATTTATAAGAACTAGATTTTACGACAATATTTTAGTATCCAGAGCGTTTAGTTCTCGATCTCAAGTTGTTGACTCTGCTATCTCGTCTCCACCAATCAGCGGCGAGGATTCGAACAGGTGCGTCCGCGCACAGAAGTGATCGAGGAACAAAAAAACAACTAAGCGGAACGTTTATAAATAGCATTACCCTTTGCTGGAGTCGCGTTACCAGTAGGCATGAGCAAATATGACAAGAACATCGATAGCTTTCATTAAATTATGAACAAAAAACCTTTATCAACGACATTTCATAATTAACATTTATTACGAAAAAATAATGTGTCTACCTAACACTATTATAAATTTTGTGATGCAACTTCTTACCTCAGCTATTTATAATTAGCTTAATTGTCTACAAGTATTTTCAAATATTTATGTAGAGCATTGTAATTTCTATAACCCCTAACTCTACAATAGTATTGGTAGCCAAACATCGATATATCGATATTATCTTCTCGACAGCTACAACATTGATCATCCCTAGTTACAAGTATGGAAAAATAAACAGTGGACCGATCTGTGGATGGAGTTGTTAATGAATCCACTTGATGCGCAGGAGTGCATTGTTCAGCGACTATTCAATTACAAGAGGGTATATTTTGATTATCCAATGTGTTTTTAATTTACGAACTTTCTGTCTTGTTATTATGTCTTGTAAGCTGCTATGTTTAAGTAATTGAAATATAATACATCCTTGGCTATAAAAGAGGTTTATGGTTTAAGAAAATAATTTATTTAGCTTTAAAATAAACGCGGTCTGTCGTACATCCGGAGTAAACAACTTTTTTTTGTCAAGGATGATAATTCTATATCTGTAACATTGAGGTAATAATTAAATTTATTTACGCTAACACTTTCCTTTCTTTTATTTTAACATAAAGCTGTGCTCTATCTGAATAAATTGTTTTTCTTTACAAATAGTAATTATTTTAAAATGGACTTCTTCAAAAGATGGGAATAACTTTTTAAAATATAAGTTATCAATAACACGTTTTAATAGGTTACTGTGGTTATTTGACATTATAATAAAAACGCTTTTCAAGAATTGAGAAGCTTCACGACATCACATCACATCTTTGTATCTGTTCTCAACATGGCCGATTCGCTAGTCAAATAAAATCACCTAAACAAAAATAAACAATTAGACTTAACCAAGAAACTGAAGCTCGCATACGAGCGGCATCGAGCAAACAGCTTTACAGCCACAACAGCAATTAAGAATAATTATTGGAAATCCACTTTTTACGTTAGACGTTCTCGATCAGCAAATGAACAATAATTACAGCAGTAATTGTACAACTACTAGTTTAGTTGTCTCTTGCACCGTGGGAATAGACACACATAATCTGAAGACGTAATACAGTCGTTGATGAGTTAATGACGATGACGTAAGTGACGGCTAAATGACGTGTGATGTGCCAGATATTCTGTGACAGTTTATTAATAAACGGGACAAGACAACAGAATAAGGCCTTGAGATAAGTCGTGATACGAAAATCTTGATTAGAGAATTAGCGTTACTGTGTTATGGTAGGTTTATAAGCCAACTTAACAGTTAGGCCCAGTAGAGCACTTAGGATTAAAGTGTTACCTTAATAGCACCTTTAATTCGTATTAATTAACCAGCCTTATTATTTTATCTTATTAAATATTGAATATGAGCATTAGCACTAGGTTCTAATAAATTGTTACATAAGAACGTGATAAGTATTGAGAGCAGTTTTTAACACAAGTTCTTAACATCTACACAATCGTGTAACTAAGAATAATAAAAACACAACATAATTGTTGTTTCTAAATTAAAAACCCCAGTTCCCAGGTGACGACAATCATGTTTTGTCAAAAAGAAACTTTGTACAACTAAAAATAAAATAGAGTTGAGTTGTACCAGTTATCTCTAACAAACTAACCATTATGCGACCCAGGTCGTCCCGGTTCACACTGACACTCGCACACAATGCGACAAAATTGTGGGTGCCGACGTCTCCTTTGCGCTTCTAATCCAACTACTTGCTCTGAAACATTGTCCATTAAAAACAAAACAAGCACAATCCAAACCCAACTCTATCACAGAGAACAAAGAGTCAGTTCTCTTTGTAGCTGCGGAGCGAAATTCATCTCCCTTTTAAGGTGAAATATAACGTCTGTTTCAAATGTGATCTGTATTCCCTGGGGAGAAAGCTCGAGTTTTGATTGCGGAATCAGAGACAGGTGATTTTGTATTTTTGTATGAAAATGTGTCACCATTTTGTTACATTAAAATTATTTTGTAACAATAAGAGAAAAGGGTGAATTTGTCGCCTCACTTAAAGCTTTATTGTTTGGTCGCTAAATGTTAATCCAAGTTCCTCAGAGTGCTTTAATTTTTTCGTTTTAATTTACGACAGTTTCGTAAAGTAAATTTATATTTGTTGTGTATTTTTATCGATTTACCTGCAAGCTATGACTTTTAAAGTATAAATCAAACAATCTAACAAGAGAACTATCGATATTTTTAAATATCTCCATTGGGTATTTGCCGCAACTTATCGCAAGGGGTTAGCAAAACTAGTACCATATTTTTCCTGCAACAATTATCGCAGCATTTGTTCCTTGAACCCGTACACAGCATACATCCATCAGTGTACATTCAAACACAAAACGCTCCAGTTGTCTTCGCCTCTTTGCCGACACTTCGCAATTGAGGCGTGGGAACTCATCGCTTTCATGTTATTGTTTCCATTATTGAACTTGGCAGGTACAGTCAGCAGCGTATTCATTTTGCAGATCAGGACAGACTATAAATATTGCTCAACGATTGGCATTGGGAGGAAGATGTAAATAATCATGTTAAACAAGACGAATGGCTGATCCGCTATCGTTTTTTATCTCGTGCTACAGAGAAATCTGATAAGGCAGCTGGTTTTTAAGGTAGCTTGACCAAATTCTGATTTGCATAATCCATAAAACATTTTTATGGTATGATCAAGATTTTGGATATTTAACAAGAGATGATCTGTCAGACAGAATCTCGTACAACCAAGTTTTATGTCAGAAAGCGTAAGTGAGTGTAAGTGTTCTTAATACTCTTTCAGTGATAGACATTGCTGACTATACAAACAATACTGATTTACAGTAATACGTTCTTAGACAATGACAGGAACTATGTAGTTCGTTCCAACGATTTGCCACCGAGAGGGGAGACGTACATTGCGCTCACTGTCACAGTTCTTTACCCTTTCTATGTCGAAAATACTCTACCGTGTCTAATAGAATTTTAATAATTTACTCTTATTTGGTTTGCATTTTTTTATTATGTAATAATATTTTTTGTTCTTGAAATTCATAGCCAGCAACGGATAAGACTAACTGTAAGATGGACAGATAAACAATTTACCTATTCGATCACAGTATTTCAGATGTCGATATGCCTATTCGAAGCTACCAAAATAAACATACATTTCTATTTATCGAAAACCAAAAGAAAAACTGTGCCGAGTTCCAAACAGTAACAATGTTTAACCCTTTCACGCCAACCATTATCCGAAGTGCAATCAAAGTACACTGAAGTAACAAGTTAGTAACAAACATGTTTTGTTTATTGAGTATAGAGGGCGTGCGTGTACATTCAGTAGTGAGATTAGTAACACAAACATGTTGGGATATGTGTCGGTTGCGTGTGCCGCTGTGTCGACTGGGGGCTTATCAAATTATGCGGGTTATAGCTGCTTTGTTAGGTTTCATATGCTCGTTGAACGATGTTGAAGAACATTTTGTTTATTAATGGATGCATTATGTTCGAAGATCAAGTAACTTTGCTCTTTTTTGATACTCTCAGGAATAAACGTTTTGTTCGTGGATCAATGGAGTATGTTTTTGATATGTTTAACACTTATTTTTAATATACAATTATTGGATACAAGATATTAATAAACTTGCTTACAAGTTGAGTTGCAATTGGATTTTCTCATCATTATTTTCTCAGAGTGCAGTAGTAACAAATTGAATAAAACAAACCAATCTTTGAAGCAGTAAAAAAGGGCAGCTGCTACACAGTTAAGTGCACTAACAGAAACCAGATGTAACACTTGTGGCGATCAATGGGTTAATACACTGAGTTAAGCACTTAACTTCGTTACTTGAACATTATCTAGATTTTCACATGGGTTCTATCATGGAGAATAATCTAAAGTTTTATTTGAAGGACAACAATGAAAGCTTCTTACTTAGAATCGCATAAAATAAACAATTGGCAAGAAGATAAATATAGTATTGCAGATTGATTTGTAAACAGCAACGAGTCGTAAGAGACTTAAAAATCGAAGTGGTTTAGGCATTCTTAGGCATAAGTTTAAACGTTAAGGTTAGTTAGTTCAAATGTTTAAATAGCTGTAAAAACTTCAAACACCTACACAGATACAAACTCACCTTAACCATATACAAAAGTAAAAAAGAATCAAATATTAAATAATAAAAATAAATAAACAGCTTTTAATCCTCGTTATGTCGACATAAAGGTGCAGACAAAAAACCAAGCTTATCCAAATCCGGAGTCGAAAGATTCGTAACCAGAAGCACAGGTTTCTTTATTTGAACATATTCACCGAGAATATTACACATACTGCCAACTTGTAAGGCTGTGTACAAGGAGTATTTAAATTAATGGAGACTGCATATGAGGGTATGCCTATCGGCTGCTGAGAACAGTGGCGTAACTATACCATCAGGAGCCCGTGGCAAATTCTTAAAATGAGGCCCAGATGGTATCATCAGTAAAAATCGTCACGTTGTAGATACTCAGTTAAATTTTAATAAACTTCGAGCATTTTAGCGTTCTCAATTACACGTTGTAGGTATATATTTTACTAAGGGCCATAGGCCTCCTCTCTTAGGCGAGAGGAATGGTCTGTAGCCCCCGCGCTAGCTTAATGCGTATTAAAGATTTTACATTCATCCATCGAATATAATATCTCAATGCTTTCATCATCTATTCGCTAGCTTTTCGGTGAAGGAACATCGTGAAGAAATCTGCATTTTTTTTTTTTTTTTTTTTATGTGATATAGGTAGCAAACGAGCATGCGGGTCACCTGATGGTAAGTGATCACCGCCGCCCATGACTACCCTCAACACTGTAGGTGTTGGGGGTGTGTTGCTGACCTTTAAGAAAATATATAAATAAATAAATAAAATTGGGCACCGGATACCGCACTCACCGAACGAAACGCAGGAACATCGTTCCTACTTCACGTCGGTTTCCTGTGCGACGGTGGTATTTCACCGGTCGAGTCAGCCCAGCAATCGCTGCAGACAGAGCCTACAGCTAGACTCTACCACTCAAAAAAATTTACAATTAAATAAAAATTACAATACAATATTCTATACGATAATCATTAAGAAAAATCTTTTTCAAGCTTTCTGGTCCGCAAAAGTGTCTATACTTTACATCAGCAAAGTTTAAAGATCGCGGCATAGAATTTTCAATAGACAGAATGGCCAAGTTACATAACCTGTCTTGTCTCATAGAGTTTCTTAAATAGGTTTTTGTCAATTTTAGTTTTGGACACTTTTATTTATTCCAAAAATTTAAATGGATTTTTTTATTCAATTGCAGAAAACCTCTTTGTTGTTACAAACAAAACTGTATTACCCCACCAAAATGCTTTGTTTACTAGCAGATAACTTGCAGTAAGGCACTACCTTAACTTTGTAGGGTTCGTTATATTATGCACTAATGTGTAAAAATATTACCACACAAGTGTGTTATAGGTCGGTTTATGACCCTCAAAACGGTGTTTTAAGGATGACTTTCTGAGCAAGTGTGTTGAAAAAAATTTAAAGGTCTCTAATACACGAAGATTTTTATATTTCGTCTCTGAAGGTGAATCAAAAACTGAGAATTTCTCTGGCAAATGATTCAGATGTGTCAGCTTTTTAAATAGATTAGTGGCATTTAAAGCTTTTAAAGTGGAGACCTTCAAAACACTGAAATTTGAAATAATTTAGTTCATTGGAAGGAAACGCGATTTCACTTGGTTTAAAAATGATGTTCAATACGTTAAAATGTGTTCAAGGAATAGAGATGTGCAATTAATGGTATTCTGATTAACAGTTTTTGGATAGTCATAAATACGTAAAATGACTTGTCACGGGTAACGTGTACATCTCTAAAAATGAATCAATATTTTTTTGTTTAGGTTGGTTGAAATGCTCAACGATAAAAGTGAAATTGTACTTATTATGATCTTTAGTTGTCTCACTTTAGATTGTAAACAGAACTTTTAAAAATATACTTTTCAAATAAAATAAAATCAACTCAGGTAGGTACCAATGTAAAAAAAAATATTGAGCTCTTGGGCGGGGGCCCTCTTGGGTCGGGGGCCCGTGGCATTTTGCCACCCTTGCCACCCTATTGTTACGCCACTGGCTGAGAAATAACCTTTGTCTATGACTGTGATTGCTAAATAATTTATTAGCGTGACGTTTTCGAAAAATAGAAAATACAAAAACAAAATTACAAACATTTAGGTATTGTAATGTAGCAAATACTCAAAGTTTAGTTTTAATACCTATCCTATCCTCTAAGCTTTTGGTTGTTTCGAGAAAATCGCTCTAAGCGATAGGACCTTTCCTAACATGTTTTACATATTTGTGTTATTTTTAGTCATTGAAAATAAATAATCTACAAATACAAAAACATTGATTGTCAAACTGTGTTAAAAAAGTGTTAGCTTGGTTTAAATTCAAAAGTGTACTTATTGAACTCTCCATTGATTTATTATACTCTATGGCTACAGACAACATAATGGATGCCTTTTTGCAATTTAATGCCCAATCATAAACAAGTAACGTTTTTGTGGAAAATGCATGCGCAGGATGCGACGATTAATAACGGACGCGGTTCAAATTTGGCGCGAAAAATGTACTTCAGATGAGATCATGCATGCTAATGATACTTAAAATCCTTTAGAGATTTAACCTTATGTTTAAGCATGTTTTTATGTAGACATTCTGGTTTATTTCAAGAAGTATTTGACAGGAGCTCTCAGAAATGATGTATTTGCCAAGATACATTACATTACATACATTGGTTCAAGTTATAAACATACTATGGGTGTAAAAAGTGTCTGTTCATGATAGACTTGGCGCATAATTCAAAATATATGCATATAGGTACTGTTTATAAACAGTTCGTCCAGCTGTTTTTAATAATAAACAAGACTTCATATCATTAAAAAAATCAATTATCATAAAAAATAATACATTTCTCACTCACACCTGACCGCCTTTACTGTTTTACTTAGTTTTTTCTACTTTGATCCGGCAAAATATCCGCTAAAACTTAATTAAAATTCCAAAAGAATACAAAACCTTAGGACATCTGATTCTCGGAATAATCAAAATGTTTGTGGTAGCTTCCTAAGATTCATCGCGTTGAAAAGAATCCATTAATTAAATTAATTGGACACAGATAAAAATAAAAGCATTTAATGCTACTAATGAAAATTTAGAAGGTATTTTTACTGATAAAAATATCTTGGAAGTTTTTAACGGGTTTACATACCTTGTTATCTTGTTTATTTGAATCGTACCTAATTAGAAAAAAACATTGTGTTCAAAATAATAATAACTTACACCATCCATTATTTTTTTCAATCGACGTACCTACGGTTATTTAGTAACTTTGTCTCTTAATTATAGGCATAGTCAATTTACACCAAATTTGTGTCGCCTTTGCTTGTAAAAAATGAATAATTAAAAAAAACCTTCGCGGCGTGTTAAAAACCAATCAGTTTTTAAACGGTGGTAATTTTTACATGCTCTAAATGATTTTTAATTGTTCAAAATTGAACCATTACGTGGACGAAAGTTTTAAGAGCCTGTTTCAATTATATCAATTATTTTGTTTGAGTTCGTAATATTATGATTTCTGACAAGAAAGGTACCAGTTTTACCACCCGCATTGGTTTTCGGATAACCAATTACAGCGTTGATGTGATGTTGTATTAACAAAAACACAACTTTCGATCAAGTCACAACAAAAGAAAATAAAGCTAAATTATTCGTTTCGAAGCTGCGAACATTATCGCCAACAAATACTTTCACCGAAAAACATATGCATATGCAAACTTATAACGTTTCTTAGTATCTTCGTAGAAGCTTCTTAATTTACTCTATTAACAGCTAATAATTGCTTTTAAAATCATTTATGCTTGTCTTCTTGTTGACTTCTTCTTGTTACTAGCCAATCTTCGTCAGAAGACATAGGAGGCTTGTCAATACTGGTTTCGGGTTAGTAAACTTAGCGCAGATTTTTAAAATGTCTGATAAATTATAATCGACTGATAAGTAGTAGGTAAGTATGTTTTCATTGTTCCTTATGTACTTATCTGTCGAATAGAATTCATCTAGAATTTGAAAAATCTGCCCTAGTGGTTGATATGATATAAAAATGACAAAAACAGATACATCATACGTCACGAAAACAAAAGCAGTTTAACTACCAACCAGGTTTAAAATATAGCAAGTGAATAAAACCGGCCGTAAGTCGCCATTATCTGTACAGGACGCTCGAAAGTGATCAATTTTAAATTATATCTGCACGTTCGGGATCAATTCATACAACATAGATACAATTTACACAGAGGGCCAAAAATTTGAATAGTGGCGTTTATATGTATATTCCATCATACTTATAATAAGAAAACAAGGCATTATTTCACGTCTACAGTATCAAACTGATAAAGTCTATGTTACTTAAAGAAAAAATGAACATCTTATCTTTCATACTAAAATAAACTTTAGCCATAAGACGGCTGTTCAAACTTTTGTGGTATCCATAACATTAAAGTAGTTGTTTAATTCGTAATCGGATACGTCCATACATTAAAGGATCAACGGAGCTAAATTGGCGCAGGTCGTTAGGTCACGATACCAATTAGGAGTTGTTAACAGTTCTGAATTGGAATGTCTGGGGATTTGCACAGAATTATTAATAATACCGACCATCTGGCGACAACAACGGAAAATGATAAATGGTACCGTTGCAAAGAAAACGATCTTGTTTAAGAACCGTTTGGTTCGAAGTAAGGCAGTTGCCCGCTTAGATTGAAGACACTTAAGATTAACATAGAGGTAGAATAGTCTTAACGTAATTTAAATTATATTTGTGCATTAAGAAGGTAGGACTTTAGTGTATGATTACTTTAAGAACTCTTGGAAAAGACCCTTAATTTCCATATGAGTTCCAAAAAAAAAAAAACTATTTTAGAATTTCGTAGAATTTTCAATTCTGCACATAGTAGAAGCAGATGTGAATGTAAACAAGTGGTTCTGGAACGTTATTGTACAAATATAAGCAAATTTTAATAAAAAACTACAGTATAATTACAACATTTTACATGTTTAAAAATGAAACTTGAATAACGATCTACTTCCAAATCTAGATGCTCGTCCTGAGTCCCCAATAATTACTGAACCACATTTAATTATTATTTTTTATGTCACTTCGTAAAATACGTCATTAAATTAAGTCATTCCACACAACCCGAGGTCGGCAACACGATCCTAAACCCCGTTCATTTCATTTATACCACGAACGAGGTAAACATCAAATGGTGTTAATCCTATATCAGAATATACATTCGTATGTAAATTTTGAGGTTTCGGATCTCATCAAGCGATAATCGCCAGTTTATTTCCAATAAATTATATGACAGTACCAATGATGGAGGCGAAAGATTCTTTCTATTCATTTCTATTCAAGAGGATGTCTAAAAGGATAGGTTAAAATAGGATTATGTTATTTTTAATTTTGATGAAAATTTTATGCCAATTGGATTAAGGCAGCGGATACTTTTGATGTAAAGCTCGTCGTTTTTAAATTTAATTTTAGTTTTATTAATAGTAATTTTAGGGAATATCCAATTTACATATCTTTTTTAGATATTATATTTTTTTAACTAATATTCGATCCATCCTTCTTATGTGGGTTTCATTATAAAACATTTTATTGTTACCGTAATTTCACTAGACTTAGAACCATAGAAATCCTGATAGATATTTATCCCAATAATAGAGTGACTTAATAAAACAGTCGTAGTCGACTAATTGTTTTACTCTTTAACCCTTTAATGACCTTCGATACTTTTGATTCTTATATTGATATATAATAACTTAAATCCCTAAATAACTTAAACTCATATAAATTATGGAAAAAGTTGTGTAAATGATAACTAGTAGGTAATTGTGGAAAAAAACCACTTATTAAATTAAAAAAAGTATTATGTTATTTTTAAACTTTCGCGCTTTTGAACTATTAAGCCATCGAGATCAAAAAACACAAAAATAATTTCAACCGAGAAGATGGATACAAGTTGTCTTCGTCCTGGAATCCAGTGATTGCGAAATTAAAAGGTCAAGAATTGTCGTCAGGCCGACCCGTGGATACTGTGAGTGTTGTGTGTCGAATGCAAATAACGGACCGCACGCCATCCGTGGGTAGTTTGTAAAAACTACTTACAAACACGCAGCAACAAACTGTCACTCCAGTCTGCCCGCGACCACGATCGATGTAACTCGGTCGAAACGTCGGGAAATACAGGTACATAGAATTAATGTATCTTAAACATAATGACCGCGTGTAAGACCCGAAATAATCAAAATATAAAAAGTATTATATCAATCACAGCATACACTAGTCTATCACCAACACAATTGTCACAGCACTTGTTCTTTTAACACATTCGCCGCTTACTTTCTACCATCTTTTGTAATCAAAAATAAAAACATTTGTCAAACGTATAAAGTTTCGTTTGCCTAAAATCATCTTTCTTTGTATGTCGCTTTGCTTAATAAAACGTGTGAATTTACGATACATATTCAAAGTTAAAAGATCTCTTAAATAACTAGTCACCATTCATTTTACATATTTGTGGGACGTGGGCGTTTGTCGTCGCATTTAAAACCTCTAACTTATCTCAAGCTATAAAACTTGTAATAAACCCATTTGTACCAAAAAAGGCTAAGAAATATTTATACAGTTATTATGTTTTAAATTATAGACGAAAATTTAAATATCATGTTTTTTATTGTTTTGTAGTTAGATACCTACCTACATGTGACAAAAAACATTCGGGGAAAATGCGTGGAATTAAAGACTATCTTAAGAGTCACTATCATGTAGTCGTTTTAAGGCAAAGGTAAAAATTCGTCATAACAATGACTAACGTTTGGGGGAAACGTGAAAGAGAATAAAAGAGTTTAAACGTTTTAAAGCTTTATATGGAAAGCATAAAAGTGAGTTTAATGTTATGTGCTCACATTCCGAGCACCCAAATATGACTGAGTCTGGAAGGAAGCTGTCAATATGCCATTGTTTCCTCTTCAGAATATATTTGAATAATATAAAATAATAGCTGCCAGTATTCAAGCAATAAGTCTCCTACATAGTGCTTATGCACATTACACAATGTATAGGTAGTAAAGAATGAAGAAAGCTCATAGTGGCTAGGCGAAATTAACTTTTTTGCAATCATTTTGGCCGGGCTTGAAGACCTATCAAAATCTAACCTATCCTATCTAAGTAGAACAACTAAATTATTAAAAAAATATTCAATTAAGAATGGGAAGTAGGTAGAGTTCTTTTAGTATGAGTAGATCAATAAAGCACTTACTTTTATTAAGTCAAAACGTTATAGCCATATTAAGAGATATATCATAGATATGACCCTTACTTTTAGTACCGCCGTTATATTCAATGAACAGAATATACAAAGATTTTTCTCTCACGGCTATCCAGATAAGACTTCGATAAAGATAAAGCTATCAAAGATAACAAATGAACGGCTTATTTAACTTAGCTTTGATAAGTGCAGTGTCGTAACACCGAGGAGATACGTTAAGTCTAAGTTTCCGCGTTCTGTCTGATCTATGCTAAATGATAAGCAAAACAGGCTAGCGAGCAACTGGTGTTTCGTATCGGTCATGCTATAGGACAGTCAAGGCTTAGGGAGTTATGAAAGGTTAATCGAAATTTTAAAAATACTATAGGTAGGGTTCATTGTTTTCTCAGGTTCAAAACAAATTTTTTATATTGTAAATAAAGTGGTCCATGTAGGGGAAGGGGGGGCATAACGGGGACGTTAAGGGAAATGAACAATAAAAGAATGAACAACATATATTTATTAATTAAAACTTATCACAACCCTTTGGTTACTTATTAAATTATCATTTGGCATAGAATTTGGCGAAATAACGAATCAACAAATGTTTTTAAATTTTAAATTTCGAAACCCTGTCGAAAACTCCATCGTGCCCCAGGGTAGGGGCAGTATGGGGTACCCGATTAGGGGCAGTACGGGGTATACGATTATTTTGTCTGACAGAATGAGTAGATGTGGATTTCTTCAATATTTTCGTCATCAACACCTGCACAGGCTGTGTGGGCCCAATGTCCACATGGGTGACAGGCCACCCAACCTTCCGAAGACTTCAAATAAGTGTAATTCAAGTCCGCGCAATAAATGCATAATGCGTCGTCGTCTACATTTTCAACGTCAGAGCGAGGTTTCTTAGTTTTTTGTTTCCGGTTTTTCCTTAACCACTTGTCATTTGTATTTGTACACTTCTTCGTCCGTTTCAGTTGCTGCCGTTCTTCTGACTCGTTTTTAATTTGATTATTATGGTATATACATACCCCATCGTGCCCCACAATATTGTCCCCATTATGCCCCCATGTCTAACATTGTTTAAAATAACCTACAAATAAAACAGAACAATAGTTAGAGTGATTTTGATCAAAACATTATCATTCATAAAATCTCTAGATAAACACCACCAAAAATGAAAGCAATATCACAAACACTTACCTTTTTACATGCATTTTCTTATCACACAAAATTAGATCAGAAGACGTCGAAAAAAGTTTTTTGTTTTAAAAATCAAACGCGTGCAGCCTTCTCGCTGGACACTTAGGGACTAAAGACTGATTCAAAATGGCCGCTTATTAGCGAAAACAAATGACCGCTAGTGAGTGTAGTTACTCGTATGCGTGGGGGGCCCCGTTGTGCCTCGCGTCCCCGTTATGCCCCCCCTTCCCCTATCTAGAAGGAGCTTTATTTTAAATTTTGCAATAACTTATAAACGATAACTATAACAACTACTTATTATATTTTTAATATTTTATGACGTTAATTCGATTTAATAATACTAGACTAGTTAGAAAAAAAATCAAGATTTATTAGTTAAGTTTAGTTTAAATGTAGATAATTTTCGGATGCTAGTATAATAATATTTTAAACAACAATGAGAACCATTTTATTTATGTCTAAAAATATCTGTTTAACAGCTCAAAGTGTTATAATGATAATCTGGTATTTCCTTAGAAATTTCGCAGCTGTTTTATAATAGGTATATGAATTATTAACAAGATATTTTATAAACGCTACAAAGTATGCTGAGATTGTCGCACATGTGGTGTTAATATGCTACAAATTCTTTTGTGGTTTCAAAAACTTTTAATTTATGGCTTGGATAGAGTGCAATTGGCTCTTTTGTACATATTGGGAACAAAGTTTCTTAATTTAATTTGTTTTGAGAATTTCAAGAGCACGACACTGAAATTAGATTCTTATAGCAAAAAATATATCATTCATTTTTAAATATAATTAGTTTTTGACATTACATGTCTTAAATAGTTACATTTAGACTGACACTTTATATTAGGAAAAAAGAAAATAACTAAAAAAATATTCAATAATTCGAGACTTAATAATGAATCCTACTAATATTATAAATGTGAAAGTTTGTGAGGATGTATGGATGGATGGATGTTTGTTACTCTTTCACGTAAAAACTACTGGATGCATTTGGATGAAACTTTGCAGTAATGTACAACATCAGAATAACACATAGGATATTTTTTACCGCGGGAAAACATCTCATTCCTACGGGAAACCGACTTCCACGCGAACGGAGTCGCGGGCGGCCACTAGTAAATAATAAAGATAATAGGTTCTTATTAAGGAAACTTTCTTTCGTATTAAACCTTGATGTAGCTTAAAACAACATCCATTTAAAATTTGAAACGTTTTAAATGCCATATTAAAGTAATTAAAACTGCGGGTAAAGTTAAACGCGGTAGAAGCTAAATTGCACATCGTGTTTGAATTTAGAATTAAAATTCTGCTGGCGCGTGGCGCCATCTGCCGGCGACTTTTATTTTTCGTTTGGTATGCATAAATCTGGTTTGCTATAAATTGTAAGTAAAAACAATTTTATTAGTTAAAAATGGAATAAGTAGTACAGTATTTAGTATCACCTAGACGATTTTTTGTGGCCTTAGCGAAACTACGACCTAAAATAAATTTTTGATTTTTTAAGTACTTAAAAGTTCTGTCCCTATTTTCCGTCATTCGATAACTAGATAATAAACGGTAATCCCATAAATAAACGGTATACCATAATTATTGATAAACAATATTTAAAAGTCAAGTTATTTAGCCAAGATATCTGAAGGTATTATCATAACGACTTTGCGCTAGCTTCCAGGAAGAACGCGTGCCGCCGGCAACCAAGTTATCCACTCTGTATAAAATAAGATAACAGCCATAAAAGCGGCTAATGGGTTAACTTTCGAATAAGGTTGGAAATTGATTTTACTTCCTTAGTAAGCGTTTTTTTTGGTTTTAATTTACGTAAGTAAAAATTTGTTTATAAAGAAGCTAAATTTAATTGAAATCTTCGATCATTAAGGGGGCTAATAATCGTACGCACCTTGATATTACGTTCAAGAGAGTTTTTATCCTACAACTAGCGACCCGCCCACGCTTCGCAATGGTGTTTTTTTTTTTTGCTGACTTCATCACGAAACATTTAAGAATGGCTAACTTAAAGAAAGAAAAATCGAATGTTATATTTTACAAATTTAAATGAATAAATTCCCTAAAAGATGGCAAAAACCACATCAAAATCAGTTACGTAGTTTAGGAGGAGTTTACGGACTTATACTTGGATTTATACTATGTAATGATAATGATAATGAAGGAACGTAGAGACGTCTAATCGTTATACTTTTTCTTTATTAATAAAAATACAAAAAAATCCTTCAAATGGCTTCCTTTGTAATTTTTAAGACTATTATAATCTTATTTCCCGCCAATCTCCATATCGATAACTTTTTTTATCATTAACAAGCTTAGACTAGGGCTGGGTAATCTAAACAACAGTGGTGCATGTTAACACGTGTTGTCGGTTCCCACAGTGGGATCATACGGGCGCATTATGTTGTACACACGACACGACGGAACTGTGCTCGTGTGCAACCGTCTTAATTGCCCACTTCCGAGATTAAGCATTTTCATTGAACCTATATGAAAAGAAATGAGAGTGAGGGAAATAAGGGGATTTTATGTTACGGCGAAGAAAAGTATAAGATGGAAACCGAAAATAACTATTTAACTTCAACTTTAAATACCATCAAATTCCTTTAAAAACGAAACAAAATGTTGAAGTAACTAACAATTTCGCGAAAAAGCAAAACTTTGTTGTGTCAAAAAATTATCTACGTAATACGTTAAATACTTATGAATGTATTACCAAATGAACAACATTATACGAAGATGAACCTTGAGACAGATTGTGTTTCATCGAAGCCAAGATCAATTGTTTGCAGTTCATTCACTAGAAATTCATTCATTCATGCCTGAAGATAGGACTACTCAATCACAACCATGCAATATTAGATATCACTACGACATTTCCATAAAGTAGCTTAAACACCAAATATATTTTATCCTTTATTTCACATGCTAAAGATCTCTCCAACGTTCATAACTCAATTAGGCTAGAAATAAAGCGTTTAAAATTCAGTTTCCCGCCATGATATATGTCGGTAAAGTGTGCTCTCGAGACCAGGCGAGTGAAGCGATAGTTGCTAAACTCAATTTATGTCGGTTATTTCGAGCAAAGCACCCATTATCAGAGCCGGTCACTCGGGCAGCACTGGTGTCGCTAAATTGGCAATTTTGACTAACGCTCCAGCGGTTAGCACTTTACGGGGACTTGTGATGTTTGACTTGTGAACGTATTGTTGGGGGATGGGTTAATGGCGACGACCACAGCGATTGTTTTATGAGCAGGGAAATAGATGTGGGGATTTGTACTTTTTTGTATGAAAATGAATACGAAGTTCTGGTTTAAGATTGAGGCGTCGAGGGATCAGAAAGCCCGGAACTAAATCAATAATTAGGAATAGATGTTTTTATTTCAGGTAAAATCTGTTAAAAAATTGCTTACATTTTTGTTTAGCTATTGCTTGTAAAGTAAAGTAAACTAATACATTTTTATCTCCTACTTTCTTTTTGTATAAGTTTTTTACTGTTAAAACAGACTCTTTAAATCTTTTACCAGATATTTTAAGGCGTAACACGAAAATGTTAGCTTAGTGCTTTGGCTTCAAAATACCTTGTACATTTTGTAAATGCATTTCCTTCAGATAAACTCATTTTAAACACGACGAGCGCCGTCTCAGGAATCTGCAGGCACACTGCACTGCGGGAAAACGCTTTTATTCATCGGCAACATTGCACAGAGTTGCTGATAAATGACCGAAAAAAAAATTAGAAATACCGGACATGACATGTTTAGGTTATATGTTTAATTTAAATTTTATTATTAAAAGTATTGACAAAAATGCGTTTAATTTAAACCACCTTTCATTTATGCATCAAATAATACCAATAGAACTTTAATACTTAACTAACAGCATGTAACGAGTTGTTTTTTTTTATTTACGGCATTTTCGTTAAGCAGAAAGTACCGGGATAATATTTTTGTGTCTGGGTGTAACTAGATTTTCCCCTAGTCCATGGAGTGATGACTATAAAACTAACGCATACTGCTTTAGCTTTAGGGCTACATACCTAATAAGAGTGTAAGTCTAGATTTATTCTTAATTATTGATTGATGTAAGACCGGCATTTCCATGGTTTAATACGTCATTGCATAAAGGATCATGGAAATAAAATGCTACATTTTAAAAGTAAAAACGTCAAATACGTAGAGAAACACTCGCATCTGTGTAAAGATGCCTCTTTGTGTCCTTTGAATTTTAGAATGAAGATGTCTAGAATATACTAAGAATACACTTAAACTTTATTGTCAAAGGAACATAAAGAAAATCCTAGCTTTTGTTGAAAAAAAATAATTGTTTAAATATATTTCTCAAAGTATTAAACTGGGCGTTCTGTACAATGACAACTATATATTATATTAGATATTTTTAAACTTTTTTTTCTTCATACAGAGTCGCATGATTTTGCTCGTCAGTAGTGGTACTCAAAAATGAAAGGTACTTTCAATTCTCTTTATTAGTTATTGATTTATCATTGTCCAATACTGAGAAGACGTAAAAATTGAAGTACCTAACAGATGGTGTTATGATTGACTCTACCTTTGTTTTGCTTAACAATAACAACTGACGAATCATATATCGATCGCTAAAAGTTAAGACCCACGATAATGTGTTTTGCTTTTGCGTAGGTAACGATCGATTAGAGTAATAAATATGCTAAACGACAGTAATTTTAAATTGAACAAATCTGTGTCTATTTAAAAGTAAAACTGAAAACTGAGATTTGTGACTCTGAGAACTGTACGAGAGAAAGAAAACGACTAGGAGTGTTAGTTTTCATCCTACTAATATTATAATCGTGAAAGTTTGTGAGTATGTGTGGATGGATCTTTCACGTAAAAACTACTGGACGAAATTGGATGAAACGGATTTGGATGAAACTTTGCAGTAATATAGGTTATACATCGGAATAACACATAGAGTACTTTTTACTTCCACGCGAACGGAGTCGCGGGCGGCCACTAGTATCACAAAATTAATGTTGTAGGTTTATTTATATATTGAAGCAAATGTTTTTGGGTCGGTAAGCTTAACCCGGAAACCATAAGTTAGTTATTGCAATCAAATTGTATTTATTATATGTAGCTTTCCATTGTCATATTTCCTATCAACAACATTGAATCAATAAATAAGCTTATTGCATTGTAATTAAACTATTGTAACCCTTACAAAGATGGCGGCATTATGATAACGTTATTACAATCAAAATTCTATTATAAGATTCAATTAATTTATACCGCCAGTGCAATATAACATTATTTTAGTCAAAAATTCAAAGAGAATTCATTCTTATGGCTTTGGGAATAGGAGCTAAGTTTCTTAAGATCCTGGTTGGGCGTGCCTTGGTGTAGATTGCGAATAGAACAAGGCTTGAGTCATTATAATCTGCGGTGAACGTTAATAGGGAAAGTACCTGCAAGTAATGAAGGTTGTTGGTCTTAGGTATGAATATAAATATATGTATTGGTTTGTACGAGAATAATGTATTTCAATAGAGAGTTGCTTACTCTAGCTAAACTAAGCTCACAACTTCTCTGCCATCTGTATCTAGACGACGTAGATAAATTGTTTGAAATATACCTAATTTTGTTCTTTCATGCAAAAAATGTCTTGAAAGAACTGTATTGTAAGAACTATAGGTCGTAGTAAGCTAGAGTAAAATCACTGAGAATATATTTACAAACAAAAGATCACATTTAAATGCACGAATTAGGTAGGTAATTGTACAACGGGAAATTGGAAAAGAAATTTGTAGAATGTTAAGTATACAATATTTGCTCATGATATAGTTTCTACGGCACCTTCAAAGCGACTTTTTTACTTTATACCTTGTTAAATATTTTCCGCAACAAATTCTATAACAAGTTGTGTATAATATTTCAAAGTAACGTGAAGTGGACTTGTTTGGTCTTCGATCTAAACTTTAACTTAACTTCTTATACTTTCTTATCTTCTTACACTTTATTAATTTTAAAGTTATTTGTAGGTACGTAGATTTTTATAAAAACAAGTGCGAAGTAGTCTTATATGAGGTATATTAACCTAAACAGTATTTATCACAATTTTTATTGTATTTTGGTTTGAAGGGTTTCAAACCAATCGAAAGATTCATTTTAATAAGGCTAGCTTTTGCACGTTAATGCTGCAGTTTTAGGGCCTTAGGTCTTGGGCCTTAGGGCCTTGCTAACAAAGTTACTTACTCGTAGGTACGAGGGCAAACTGGTGTCTGTTTGAACACATTACAAATAATATGCATTTGGATATAAAATTAAAGAAAACTGTTGAATTAAATGTGACAGAAAAAGGTAATGTTAAATCATAAATCAAACGTTGGATAACTTCGATAACTTATTACAAATTCAATTAACTGACTTGACTGAATTGCTTAAGTTAATAGGCATTAATTAATAGAAATTTTAAAATCCAATAAATAAAAAAATATTAAGACCCATGATAAATAACTAAAAGTTGCCAATTTGTATTGGGCCACGGAGAGACAGGAAATGATTCGAATCCGGGAACTTCGTCTGCAATACTGCAGTCGAAGGTACGCACGTGCGACTTTTATGTGCTTAATTATTTTCTTAGGAAATACGCTTTTTTAGAACGAGATTACTGCATAAAATCTATTATTTCATTTAAAATTAGGTACATTTATTTTTTCCGCGTAACCCGAAGCAACAATCTCTTGATCAATTCATACATTATTCGTCATTCGATAATTTGAAAAACATACCTAATAAACAAGAAATAATAAGAATCGGTCGTTAAAGTTATTAGGATAAGTCTTGACTAAGTTGACTCACACAATACCAGATAAATTGGTCTAGATTTGCTGTGATTTTTTTTTTAAATCCCTACTAATATTCTAAATGCGAAAGTAACTCTGTCTGTCTGTCTGTCTGTTACGCTTTCACGCCTAAACCACTGAACCAATTTTGATGAAATTTGGTATGAAGAAAGAAATGAACTTGGGAAAGGACATAGGGTTCTTTTTACCGCGGGAAAACTTCTCATTCCCACGGGAAACCGACTTCCATGCGAACGGAGTCGCGGGCGGCCACTAGTTTAAAATATATTTTAAAATTTAAATCAATTGCGGCGTCTAAATACCCATAAATCCGTTTCATCGTTCTGAAACTGCCAAACTATACGCATACCGTTCTCTTTTTGAATCATCCAATATAACTCCGGCAACAATGGCTTAATTGCCTTCCTCACTCACTCACTCATTCGTTCATTCATTGCAGTTATTATTGAATCAATGTTTGATTAAATCATAAACGGAATCCTGTATTCGACGATGCGAATTTTTTAAACTATGTAAATTATAAATTATTCGTACAGATACATTTATTTTATTTAAACACATAGTTTATTGGCAGTTTTCCTTTTTAGGGAGACGGTTTAAATTAAAATGTTTATAAAAACCGAGCCGTAGTCTTTTAAAATTTTAAATAATTTTATATTAACTCTATACCTATAGTTAAAAACTACTACGGGTTTAAAAAGACCATTACCGAAACCATTTAATCTTTAGCCTACATAGTAACTAAATTCACTATCATTACACCCAAAATACTCATTTATTTTAAGTACGAGTATAAAGGATTGAAAAGTGATATTTGCCACGTGATGTCATCGCTCACACATCTACTGAAGGCCCAGGAGCGATGGTTAACAGTGAAATTAAAATTAAAACACTATTTAATTTGAAATTATCCTGAAATTTAGAAATTTAAATGCAATTTGGCATTATAAGAATAAAAGAAACATATTTTTTTTTGTTTTAATTTAAGAGTACCATTTCAACAATGCCAAGTTTTCGTTTTTGGAAGCAGTCTTTTCACCTATACTTGAGAACAAGGCATTTTATAAAGCGTCAATTTTTTTTTACTTTCACTCTTTGTCTGATAGTCTCAATACTTTACTTTAATTTAAAACAGAACCTCCGGGGAGGCAATAGTAAAAAGAATCATAGTGTGCCTTTAGTGCAAGATTTAAAAGCATTTCACATTAAAAGCTAGCAAGCCCACAAGTCAACTTATCTATAAGTACTTATTAGGCACCATGAATAAGTAGATAGCTAACGTAATGTGCATCGCGCAGCTGTAGCGCCGTCGGCTGCGCATGAGTTTACTACAGACGGTTTATACAGCTTTTGTCCTGTTTTATGATAACAATTTAAAATTTGGTAGAGATAGTGTTTTTTTAATTATCTCGATAACTGGCAAAGTTTTTGGTACGTTACAGCTATGAGTATATCTTATTTTTTGTGCTGTAAAATTTACTTTATTTAGTTTTTGCTTACAGCGGTAGCCATGACAATATGCCGTCAAAGATAGATTATAGCGACCAGCCGTACTTACGATAAAAAACTTTATTAATTTTAAAATGGACAGAAAATAACGTTACTTCATAGTAGAATAAGTAAGTAAAAATACCGTGCAAATCCGCTTACTTAATTATTATCAATATAGCGAAATCCAAATGGATTTCCGCAAAGTTACGCCTGATTCCTTCAATTTTACAAAATTTTCAATAATATCAGTGTTCAACACTTAAAAATTAACTTTTTTTATAATTTCAAGTAGTTACATAAGGAACACGCTCGGCTCAGTGCGCGGACGCCGGGCGGCGGGCGGGGCTGCGCACGCGTCGACGGACTGCCTCTGGCTGCCGAGTGCCACTATACTACAACATTGACCTTAGGGTTTATCTGGATCTTATTAAATGCTATACAGGGATTATCGGGGTTTGACTGTCAGTATTTAAAAATAGTTGATGAAAGAGTTTGAAATTTCTTAAAATTTTCAGAAATAGTCAGAGGGTTTGTAAATGTCTTTTGTTAAAAAAAAATTGTCAGTTACCTATAGGTATGAGAAGAATTTTACCTTTATTTGTAAGATGTAGATAAAGAGATGAATACTTTATTTATATGGGGATATGTGTAAGTGTGCTTATAGATAAGGATAAACTGCAAGTACAACTTTGCACATCCTGTTCTATAATTAAAATTTTAATGGAAAACTTTTTCCTTTACATTTTCATTTTTAAAAGAAAGCTAACACCACATTTTTTTGTAAGTTCTTAATTAAACCCTGACACCCACTTTCCGAGAGTCTGTTTTATTGTGTAAAAGTATTAAAATTGTAATTACCAAAGCCAACGATTGATAACATAATATGCAAGTCGACATCATTATACTTAAACTATATTTACTTAGTCTAGTAAGAAGACTTACAAGTTAATATAGTTTTAGTATTATTAAGGAGCTACCAAGTTAATTATGCCTTAGTAATTAATCAAATCAAAAGCACTTAAGATGCAGGAAAGTTGACTTGCTCGCTAATAATGAAAATTCAGTTTACCCAGCACTCTCCAGGGGTGGGAAACTTTTTAAAAGGAAAACTTTATTTTGATAAGAACCTGATAGAGTAACCGTTTTGAAAAGTAATTATTTCTGTTGGGAAATAAGGCTTCTTGAAAATATTCCAATATTTTGTTTAGAGTGTGTTTAAGTGTTTTAAAGTGCTAATAATAAAAATCTTAAATACCAAATTATGCTCCATTCAAATAAGAATAAGGGTTTTTTATACTGCTTTTTTATACTCATATTGTAAACTAAAACAAACAGTAAACAAAATTATATCTTACACGACGTCAAAAGCACGATAAAGCTGTATCTTTCAATACAATTAATGATCGATCAAAACCACTCACGATACTAACCAATGAGTATCGATATTATATAAAAACATCGATTTTAATGACTGCGATGATTGATGTCGTCGTTTTACTCCACAACGCAGCGGCGATTTATTCGTATCACATTTTTCAGTTGATTCCATTATCGATTCCAAGTTGGCTTCCATTGCTGCAATGTCTGTATCGATTTGTATAATCGAAATACGCGGTCAACCGCAAATATTGGGATTAATACAATTTCATTTCCACTCAATTTCATTTCACTATACTACCTCTATTCGCGGTAGCTTTGGGGTATCTTTATTTTGTTGTTCTTCTTTCGATAGCCTACCTATAGAATAAGTTATGTTCGCAGTGCAAGGTGTATTTATAGTGTGTATGTTATTTTATTGTAAAGTGTAATCAGTAAACATATTTGTTGTCGATATATGTAAAATATATTTTTTAAAGAAAACTAGTGGCCGCCCCCGACTCCGTTCGTGTAGGTCGGTTTCCCGTGGGAATGAGAAGCTTTCCCGCGGTAAAAAGTGCCCTATATGTTATTCTGATGTATAACCTATATTACTGTAAAGTTTCATCAAAATCCGTACAATAGTTTTTACATCCATACATACTCACAAACTTTCACGTTTATAATATTAGCGGCTGCACAGATAAGTCTTCATATAAAAAAGAAAAATCTAACTTAAAGTCACTTACTACAACATAAAAGATTAAATCATTTTTTAACTATTACTTGGAACCCAAGATATGGTCTTTAGTTGACATAAAATTGCATTCCAGTTTTAATTATATGGTATTGTAATTAAAAACGAGAGCCTTATTTATGTCATCAAGCCCACATATTTGAAGTAAGTTTATCATTAGGGAACGACCCATCTCAGCTTCTAGCGTGGGTGGCAAACATGTAGGTAGGTTTTATTCAAAAGATTATTCCATCTAATCGGCTCTTGACATTAAAATTGATGACTATACAGAACAATTAAATTAATTATTCTCTAGTTTCCGAGTGCAATGGGTAACACAATACAGTCAGTTTCACAATATGTGAGTCGTAGATTAGAAAATAAAAGATTAGTTTTCTTTTATCGGAGCATATCATATTTTTTTTACCAATTTTAAACTATATTTTGAAAGAGCTGGTTTTAAAGTTTCTTTTGAATTGCTATAAAATATTTTTATTCGTCAATTCAATTTTTTTCTTTGTTGACTTTTAATTATCTTTTTTTAAAGATTTTTTTTGGTTTTTAAATCCATGCTGCTTATTCATAATTGGCCCTACAAAAACACTAACCAGCACAAAATATTTTTAGAAGTAAACCTTTAAGAAGTTACCTAATTTAGTATACTACAAGTAATTTCATAAGCCTCTAAATAATAGTTTATAAGTAACTGTTAATAATAATTAATATTAATTCCCAATTCCTAAAACACATATTTTTATGCCAGTAAATAATTTCCTACGTACATATTATTACCTTTTTGTTTACTGGATCGGAATTTCTCCCATTCGTTCCTTACTTATAATTACGAGAAAAATTACACACTACAAATAAATGAAGCATAAAAAGAAATAGAGATGTTACAAAGTATCGATATGCCTCGGAGCGAATAGTTTCATCGAATTCGTTGCTTTGAACTGGTGTATTAACGTAGTTGGAGTGAAATTAGAGCTAATAAAATTATGACATACCTTCATACCATTGTTTTATTAGCTTGAATTTATTTTAACTGTTTTTAATTGTATGAGACTAATTGACATGCAATTATACAATGTTGTTTGTTTCTTTGTTTTTGACTAGGCAAAAAATATTTTAATGAAAAGCTTAGTAGCGTTTGTTTACTCAAATAATATTTTATAAGCATTTATTGCAATTAAAGTACAAAGTACAGTTGCACATAATTCATGCAAACCAAATACTAACGAAAAAAATAGAAAATAGATAAGATAGATCTATGTAAAAAACAATCGAGACGGAACAAATTAAAATTGGTTGCAACAATAACAGTATCAATTAATCAGAGGTTACATGCTGAGCCCAAAATGATGAATTGTACGAGTAATTTGTACAATAGACCATTAGAATCGTTTACAAGATGAAACGCGTAGGTATAGTAACATGCTATTAATTAACACTTAGTTCTTCGATATAAATTACGGTACTTAAAAAAACATACAAAGATTTATTATTGAGTAAGAACGTTTTGAAATTTATTTATATTGATTGTTGATGTGAATATAGATTTTATCAAATTGTGAGGTAAACACAATAAACAAAACTCATAAGCCAGATGTTAAATTATTATAAAAAACTATTAATAAAATTAATACAATCATTGAGAATAAGATTTGTTCTTTTTTTATTATTGTCCTTTTTTACCTATTATGGAAAATAAGAGTGTTTGGAGCGCGTATTTCCTGTATTCAATACGATTACATTCAATGCTCCAAGACGCCATAAACTTTGTCCTAACATCATCATATTCTGTATATATGTTACGGCTAATACCCGAAGTGCGGCTACACCTAGTTTTAGCCGGTTAGAAGTGTTTTTTATATGGAAAACTGTAAAAAAAAAATTAATCCTATGTATATAAAAACTGGCTTCAATCATGAGTCGACGGAGTCCCGCTAAGCGGGACTCCTTTTTCTGGGTGGTATCAAAAAAGTAACCTAACTAACCTAACCTATTGATGTTCTAACCGGCTAAAACTAGGTGTAGCCGCACTTCGGGTATTAGCCGTAACATATATATACGTTATTGTCTTGTACACGTAGTATTCAAAGTATTGTGTGGGGCACTCAGTCAGAATACTAAAAAGGTAAAAATATGTGCGTCGCGGGCGCCGGGCCTTATCTTAGATTGGACAATGTTGGTATAAGGAATAACTTGGGATGAATTTACGGGTTTAAGGCAAATAAGGACAGTTTATACCAGGTTGGTGTAAGCGAGGTGTGGTCTGAAGATAATAAGATAATAATATAAACAAAAGAATGCTTTAATTGTATTTTGGTAACTAATTTTATTGTAATTACATATCTACTTTAGTAGCGATAAAACATTGCTCTGAAATTTAATTTAATTTGTCCTACGCTTTATACCAAAGCGGGGCTATTAACTTGGCTATTTCTAGTGTGTTATTAAAATTTATTCCGACATAAAATGTTTACATTCAAAATATTCAGCACAACCTGCAAATTATTCGACACGACTTGCAGTTATCTTAAACTGGCCATAGATAACTGATACACTGTCAACTACTACCTACTTATAACGGACCGTTCCTTTCAAATTCAAATCCACCCTCAGCCAACGGAAAATTATACCAACAGCACGCAATTCATCTAGATTTCATCTACGTTATCTGCATAATTGACCCAGCTGCATACTACGGCCAGTCACGACCAGAAATATTCTACCGAGCTTGACGGTAACTTACTATCGCAGGTGCAAAACCAGTGCACATACCCTGCTCGGACCCTAGCGTGCGAGCGAGACGCACTAGCCCGACGGTGTAGCTGCATCCCGCTCTAACAGTTGTTGGTTTAGGGTGAAAGTGCGGTGAACGCGATACTCTGGAAAGGATACAGATAATAAAATATAATAGAGCCAGGTGTCTTGGTGTATGATGTTTATACGAATGTTATAAGGTATGGCGTGTTGTTTGTACTGGGATGTAAGAGATTGGGTGGCTATGTCAGGTTTTGTTGGAGTGTAATTGAGACGATTTCTTTTAGCCTACAGAGTACAAGATTAAGGTATATTTTTACAAGAACGAAATATACTCTTGAAGGTTTTTTTATAGGTTTTAATTCTGTCTTAATAACATTTTTGAATAGCTATGTCTAACTATTAAGTAAAATTTATGTAAAATTACCTGTTGTTAAACAACATAAAATTACAATAAATATCCATACTTAGATTTCGTTCCCACAAACTTTCTGAAATCTATTTCAATATGTACGTATTCAAATTTATTCACAAATAATTTGTGTTTATTTTCTACCCCGTAGTGTTCCAGCTAGTTTCACTTGATATTGCATTACTTATTTAGCTCCAATTAGTTATAACTAATAATTATGTATGTAAAGTAGAGTAGAGTAGATACTCTATAAGGTAGATACCTTAAGACAAACCCGCTTTAAGGTGTGTCCGACATTGCGTTCCAAACCAAACCGGCAAGGCAAATAAATAATAATGACATAAGATAAAACGACTTAGATTATTTGTATGTTCGTAATTTAAATGTATAATTTAGAAACTTCATGATAAAGCTACTGGCCATTTATAATGGAACGATTTTCTTATTTAAATCAGTTTTGCTTATTACCGTTTTATAATTGGATCCTGAAAGTACCTAGGTTAAAAAAACGTGATAAAATATTTCTAGCGAATTTGTGTAAAATGTTTATTTAAAATATTTTTAGTACGTTATTTTATTCAAGATTGCGAGTTTCTGTGTGTTGACCTACTTCTCAAAACTAATAATCTGTGTGCTAGTTTGCTGTAAGTAAGGAAATTAAAGCTTGATTAAACCGCACCTTGTAAATTGTAATATTGTGGAGTTCATATTGCGAACAGATACTACTTACTTATTGAGTCAGGGTATAGCACTAACAAATAGTTTGTTAATCAAGGCGTATTGTTAAAAATAAACAGTTCTTTAGGGTAGTAACTGAAACTTTCGAATTTAAACATTTTAATTTCATGTTAGTTAAAATTAAATCTTTCGTGTTTGTGTTTCGAACAAATCGGTCAAAATTACGCCATTGCGAAGCGTGGGCGAGTCACTAGTAAATAAAAAATATGTTCTATTGAAAACAATGTTCGCATAAGTCTTAAAAATACATTTAAACTATGAAACCATTAAAAAAAGGTTGTTTTTCGAGGACTGTCCTTAAACCAAAATTGATAAAAAGCAGCCTTGACTTAGATCAGCATTTCTAACCAATAAAATTACACGAATATCATTAGGATATTCAACTACGTACTTATGTATTTAAAATATTGACAAAATTGCAAATAAAATCTGGCTTCCAAATAAAAAAACGTTAGCCACATCGATAATTCAACGCTTGTCATGCAAACCAGTCTACCCTTGAAACGGAATGATTTTATTCATTCGGCTTTCCGATTATTCAAATGAAATCGATTAAACAATTTAATCCGATTACATCACGCTAAATTACTTATTCAATCCGGTTAGAGACAGGTGTTAAGGTAAGTTTCATTAAGACCTTGTCAGCTAATTAATCTATAGGATTTTAGGTTTTTTTTTGTCGACAAGTTAAATAAGGCATGGGTTGTATGTGTAAGATATGTTTAATTAACCAGTGTTAAGAAAAAATGAAGAAAAAGTAGTGGTGAGATTTTAATGTGGTTGGAATTTTAGGTGGGATGAAATATTGATAAAGACTTGTGATTTGTAAGTATGAAATAAGTATTTGAAAATGAATAAGAACAATTAAAGCATATTGCGGATTGCATTAGTAACGAAGGATATAGCAAAACCGACCTTTACGGGACTTACTAATTATTGACAAATACTACATACATTAAATACTGTACGTTGAAGCTGTTATGATAATTATGGATATGTATACGGTTAATATGTTTAAAACAGCAAACTAGTTGGTACGAAAGAATTTTATTCTCCAAATTAATACTAATATTTTTTATTTCCATATTAAACCTTTCAAGAGCATGTGTACAAAAATCGAAAGCGTTTACCTCCATAAAACGGACAACATCAAAACAAAAGCACCAAATCAGTGTGTAAGAAGGTTAATTCCATTCTAGTGTTCTAAGTGCGAAAATTATGGCCGCCATTTGTTTTAATGCGACATGTTTTTCTACCGCGGCGAATGGCGAATTTAGTGGCCATCAACATACTTACGACGGCTAATGAAAGACAATGTTAGTTTTGTGGCTGTAAACGTTATTTGAGTAAGATCATAGTTGCGGCGATTGGGAAACAGATTTTTATAGTTATGTCATTAAATCTTAGGGAGTTTATATAATTACCCGCGGTAAAACTTTCTTGTGATGTTCCTGTATTTTTTGCACAAAGTTTTATTTAAATACTAGTGGCCGCCCGCGACTCCGTTCGCGTGGAAGTCGGTTTCCCGTGGGAATGAGAAATTTTCCCGCGGTAAAAAGTACCCTATGTCCTTTCCCAAGTTCAGTTCTTTATTCATACCAAATTTCAACAAAATCGGTTCAGTGGTTTAGGCGTGAAAGCGTAACAGACAGACAGACAAACAGACAGAGTTACTTTCGCATTTATAATATTAGTAGGGAAGTAGGGATATATCAATGTTTAAATATGAAAGGGTGTCAACAATATATCCAACTATCCCCTCAAAATTTCGCATTTGTAATGTTAAGTTAAACAGAGTCTTAGAACTGAATATAGAAAAATAGAATAAAATAATACCTAGTGTAACCATTTATAGGCACTGATGCATATCATTATAAACTTTTAATGGATATATTAAATCGATCGAGAAACAGTTTAAAGTGAAACCACTAACTATTCTCCTTGCGGTTACGATTCCACCATGGACGCCATACTTCGTATAAAACAACCGCCTTATCATTGGTTAATGCATAAAAATGTTCCAACTTCAAATCGATAAAACGTTGGAAAGCCACAGCGCTTGTACTGGCAACAATCATCGTTTAAAAAGTTTTTATCTTCAACCTCATCGGTGGAAGTTCCACATTCAAACCACTAATAGGCGGTGCGGTTTTAAAACTTCGCTATTATTCCATTTAGGTAGCTGTCGTGGTAAAGGAAAGTTATAAAACCTCTTTGAACAACAAAATATGGTACGTCAGGAATTTTATTGTCAACCTCAGAGTCCAATTAGAATTTTGTTAAAGCCTGTTGTGTGGTCTGAGGTTTATTCAGATATGCAGTTGCTTTGCATAAAATAGATAAGACACCAATTTAAGGTTCTCGGACGGTCTTAAAGCAGTTTATAGCAACCTTAGAATACTTCCCGTATTTTCTGTTTTTTTTTTCAATTTAAAAAGCAGTCATGTTTATAAAATTGTATTAAAAATAACTTAAGTAGAACTCACAGTCGATTGAAATATTCACTTGTATTTCCTCAAAAGTTTGATGAAAAAACTTGCTCTATTACTTATCTTACATAATAATACCTAGATTCCACACTAGATATTTACCCACGATGTTACAAATTAACAGATCATTTAATCAACTTTCTCACCAGCAAATAGCTACAAGACCAACTAGAGTAACTACTGCTCTCTCAAGGAAGTGTTTAAACAGCTTTCATTCTGATTATCATCTAATTTCACTTTCTATAGGTGTGCGGGCTTAGTAAATAATCAAGCCTAATGCAGTACTGATCGATAACTTTATTAATCGTTATAAACAATAGGTGTATTTCAGACATTTGTTTCCTTTCACTAGAAACTAACTGGAGTTAATGGGTGTGTTGTTTGGTTTGATACCAGTCGGTCATTTATTTCATATAGTTTTATATGATTGTTAGAGTATTAATTATTTTTATTTCTTTTTAAGAATCGTGCAAAGGTACAGGTGAGAACTTAGCCACTTGCAAAGAGCTATCTAAATCTCCAGACTAAATCATTATCAATATTTTAAAATTATATTTTTTTTTATAAAAAGTTTGAGAAAAAAACGTATTTTTTTTGTATTTTCCTACTAGACCAAAAACCCTTTTTTGGCCTCTATAAAGCAAAGCAAATCTGCCCATTCAGGAACAGGCTGTTAAAGTGAAGTCGGCTCGTGGGTGCGCGCGCGCCGGGGTGCGACCGACAGCGGCCAACGTCGTGCGTGACCCGCCCCGCCTCGTAACTACCGCGCAATGTACATGTTTATAGGCGGTGTGGATTAGACTGGGGCTTAGTGGGTCGCAGCCTTTATAGAGCCTTTTCTAGTATAGATTTTTACAGAGATGCTAAAGAAAAAAAACTATATTGCAACTTTTATTAACAAGTGTGCAATTTATTATTACTTTTATGCATAAAATATTATTTTCAAGTTAGTAAAGGTTTGAAAAAAAATGCGTATTAAAAGTCTCTCATTTGACCATTGAATAGGTTCTTTTCATTATTACTTACGAAAATGTTGATAAGTTTTTCACCATAATTGTAGATTAAACAAAAATCTATTCCACATAATTTAATTATATATCCGCATACGCATTCAAAGATAGACCAAACAGACCAAATTGGTCTGTCAATTTGGTCTGTTTTGCATCAAAATTCTATTCTACAATAGGAACCATACCGACCGGTTTCAAAGAGGTCAGACGATAGTTTGTCAAAGGTTTCGTTTCATGCGATAGTCTTGCCTTTGTAATATAAGACAATTTGATTGACTTGGACAACCAAACAGGCGCAGTTGTGATGTGAAATAATCGCAGGTTTATGAACAGTCGTGACAGGCGTGGTCGGTAGAACCCGGGTGTTGTAAGGTCCTTGATATTAGCAAAACATAGATAGAGATTGGTTTTTTCTTATATTAAGGTTGTGAAATGACGAGTATGAATGTTTTTTGGTTTAAATATACTAGAAAGTTAGTTTAGACATAAGTTTGGTTGACGGGAAAGTCCCCCTTATTCTCCCATTATCTTAGACCCATATTAGTTAAAATTTGTCTTCATCACATATACCTATGCAATTGTGAATAGGGCTGAATAGCCGTTTAGATTTTAAATATAAAACTTGATTGTAGATAAAAAGCGTTGATGTCTTTGTTATCTATCTACGGCGTAGCAAAAATAAAATATTATTAATATATGAAGTACAAAAAAGAAACTGTGTTTCCTAACCTTCAACTTTTTATTCCATTTTTACCATTCCTTCATAGTTTTCTTCATACATCATAACGAGTCTATTCAATATCCTACGGCCCCATTTCGAATTTCAAGACTCGTTGTAGTTGTATTTTCAACTATAATAACAAGTAATAAGGTTTTAATAGACTTAGATTACAAAAAAGTGATTGAACGACCACCGAATCGGACTAAATGTACTCTAATGATATGTCCAAATTAAAGATTTGATACTTCGATCAAATCTGAATATGGTTCTGGCTTCCACTTTAGCTCGTTAAGGAAATGATGATTTAAGAAGTCACCTTACAAAATTAAATGGATAAAAAGTACTGTAATAGTTCCATACAGGTTTTTCTATATCACTCAAAATAGTGATCTTCTTATTTAGTGTGATGAATAAGGCTTTGGAGTTTATATCCGTCTGGTGATATAGTTCTGATAACTGCCGTTTAAGCCTTAGACGTGGTTCCTGTAGGAAAGTGACCACCCTATTAGTGATTGGTAAGCCAAAATGATACAAAAACGAAAAAATACACCTTCGTTTATTTTTTATACATTGTTTAGTATACATTAACAATCGTTATACAAAGCATTGATGTAGCGTTGAGACGAAATCTCTATTTTAATTACAAAACCTGTTAAAAGAACCAGATAAATTAGTTAATGCCTTACTAACTCTTTCAAAAAGTAATAATTCAAAATTATTTATGAATTTATAGAAAATCTAATTCTCAGAATAGAAGACACCGTGACAACATACTTTTTATATTAATAAAGAATAATGTTACCTCGGAATGAACACCATCTAGTTTGAAATATAGCTAATTATTTTTTTATGTAGAGTAGAGAAAAAACGTTAAACACATTTCTCTGTTATATTAAGAGCTATAAAGAGTAATCGCTTCGGTTTGATTTATCTGACGAATACTAGTTTGAGCAATTATAAGTAATCTGGTTTTTAATCGACGTTTAGAGCGGTATAAATGAAGCAATATGTTCTATTTTCTTGTTTACAACTTTGCTTAAGATTTTACGCCAAGTCAAATTGAAAGAATATTAATCAGACAGGCATTATGTTTTGATTCGAAGTCGTGCACCTGTAAAGTCCGTTTAAAAACATCTGTTCCCAAAACCCCATCGATCAATTTGTTAATGAATCGGTGAAATGACAAAGCAAGGTCTTAATCATTGGAGATTTCGCTCCCTGCATCTTCGGTTCATCGGCGGAACGAATACCAATTTCGGATCCAATTACCAAAAGTGACTATGCAGTTCGGTAAATAAAAATACAACCTACAACAAATTTCGGACACGCATCCAGCGATTTGCTATCACCTGATTAATTGTTAATTTTGTACACCGTACGTACGGAGCAAACTTTTGTTATAACCAATTTAGTTTACATTGCTCGTTTTCTTCGTATGCGGTTTCGAATTCGTTGAACACGCAGGTCAGTGGATAGTATTTTTTTTGTGATATAAGTCTTGTTTGGGAATTCGGACCCACCGCAGTGTAACGAACCTACCATGTCAATTAGTTTAATTAATTACCTGTAAGGAAATGGACAGGCTTCGGTATTTTTCTATGGTACGATTGTAGAAACAATAATTATTGCTTCATTCATAACTAAGTTTTAGGAAGTATAGTTAGCTATCTTTACTTATATGATAAATTTAACGAAGTTTAATTTATAAAATGACTAAGAATAATTTTCTTGAGAAAATAATGCATATGTTGAGCTTGTTGTTATTTTTCAGGTCTATTATTCAGCCAAATTACTTATTCTAAATAAGACAAAATACTGACTTAATGGCGCTAATGGCACGAGCTCACCATGTTGCATGTAATTAACGTTCTAACGTTATTTATGATAATTCGCTCTTTATCAAATAGAAAAAACGAGTCCATATTTTATTCAAGTTTTTTTGGATTGTCGCATTATATAAAACAAACTTGATTCGTTTGCAAATACCTGTGCTAGGATAGAAAAACACAGATTTATCACAATAAATGTTTCCTGTAGGGCCTTAATAGGATTCTTAATGACATTTTTGCTTGTAGAGGTTATATAAATATAACTATTAGTTAGTGGTCCTGTGATATTTAAAGTAAATTTTGTATTTAAGTCTGCAGAATTCTTTGAAAAAAAATACAAATGATAATAAGGTAAATCTCTTTTTTTCTGCTGTATGTATAAACATGTTATTTGTCCTAAATATTTAAACCATAAACTAAGGAAATAGTAGCAGACGAACATGAGAGATTTATTATTTTGGTTTCTCTGTCTCATTTTTTATATTAAGTACATTTCACTCATGTGTTTATATTTCCTTGACGACAGCACTACCACTCTTACAAAATGCATCAGCATTAAACTGACTTTACCGTCCATAAATAAGCAAATGCGACATATAGACCGCTCCAAGAGCTATTCAATTTCACCCAGCACCTTAAATACTGGCTTCAATACAGTTTCACGGTCTTATATGGAATTCAACGGATTTGATATGCATTAAGAGAGCGGGGTGTAATGTGCACCTTATTTTAACGCCAATACCTTTCTATGTAATAGTCAATATGAGAGATGCTAATGCTTCAGTGAATGCACGCGAAACAGGCATAAAGCACTTAAATTAGTAAATGTAGTAAGTAGGTTTGGTTTAACCCTTAAGGTAGTGGCAACTATTTTGCCGTCAAGTTTTTTTTTTCATTTGCTTGAATGATTGTAATGTGCATTTTTTTATATAATGGGAACACTTTTATTATTATTTTGATATATTTGTTTATTTTATTGTACAACATTAAACTATGTTTCAAATCGCTATCATTTCTGGTTGCCTCTGCTTTCAAAAGAGTTAAAACGTTGGTAAATAATGACCATTACATTTTAGTTTTTTCAAATCCGGCATTGGAAAAATAACTATTCCTGACTATCTAGTAAACTTTTGATTTACTTGTTCAGTATGTCTAAATTATTTGTAAGTTTTATTTTAAAAATTAAAAACAAAAGAACTAATCAACTTCAACTGTTTTATTCACAAAACAAAGAAAACTAACATCTTGTTCCAACAACAATTTTCAATTTCAAATAACACTTAACTAACTAGTTACCTTATTCTAGTTATGAGTTTTTTCCTCTTTTTACAAGAAACCTAAGGGTTGATTAAGAATTCTTAGCAATAAGAAAAAACTCAACGTTCAAGCCGTCTTTATAATAATGATCGTTAATTTATTTTAGCGAACGTGTTTTCCAGAACGTAATCAAGCTGGTTTGATAAAAAACATATTAATTATTTATGTATCGATTGGATAAAGGTCATCAGGCTTACACTTGTCAAATTGCTTTAAAAATAGGTGTATTTCTTTATTAAATGAAGGTTAACAGAAGCGGTTTTTTTAGTAAATCGACTTAGCTTTTATTAATACTTTTTATGTATACTGTGCTACTGTTAGCTGCATGCAAAAATCTTTGTAAGAAAAAGGAAATAACAAAAGTATACATTTTATCTCTATTGGTTATTTTCGTTTTTAAAAAATAAAACAAACTTCGAAATTCAAAATATAATTAAAAATAATTTTATATCTTTTCTTATAACAATAAAAGAGTTTTTTTCTCGTTGTAGATATAGATTTTAATTCGTTCAAGCACCATTTTAAAGGAGTGAAATTATATTAATACGAAATCACGACCGGAAGTTAAACGAAGTGGTCTAGAATTAACTGTTAATGTATATGGTTTGATCGGCAATGGTTAAGTGGACACGTCTATAATAATTTATGAACAGGAAAGTACAGTCAGCATATAAAAGTTAAATATAAGTAAATTTTATAACCAAAATGCCACGATTTTTTTATGGAGCAAAAAATGTATCTATTGATAGCTTTTAAATTATTAAAAGAGCGTTCAATTAAGGTTTGAAAAACAATTGTTCCTTATCGATTAATATTGGCTTTTAGACATTTATTTCATGTCTTTCTCGTATTTCTATTCGTTGCTGACCGTACCTATGCAACAAATTAGTATCATGTGGGCGCGTTAAATGTTATATTATACCAATCAGTAACCGCATTGCGATGGGGTCAACAAACTATCTAGAGCGGGGTTGTAGAGCAACATTCGTTAATAATGTTTATACTTCTGATTTTGCTACACCTGTCATCTTGAAATAAATATTTTTTTGTTTTTATACCATTTGTTAAAAATTGATCTGTGCGATTATATTCAAGTATAATTCAAGTTATAATGCAAAATAGATTGAAGATGGAATGAACGGTTACCTACATGTAACTTACATTTTCTTTATTTTTTCCATTGTTTAATTAAGCAGGGCAAATAATATTTTAAATAATTTATTATTATAGGGTTAGTGATGAAATAAAATATATTTTTATATTCAATATGTGTTTATTTTATAAACAATTTCTGTACAAAACAATATTAAATAATTTACAAAATAATGTTGTTGTCTTTAAACTACTTTATTTTTTGATTAAAATCAATTGAAGTTTCAAACGTATAAACACTACATAAACAATATATAACTATAGGTATATACAAACTATTTAAATCAATATAATTTTATGACTATACATCTCAATTCATAAGTCTAAAATTTGTTTCTATTTTCATTCTTGTTTTAAATATAATATCACAGTGAAGTAAATTATTGCTAAATCCTTATTGACATAATTATGGAAGATAAAAAATATAACACAAGCACTAGATTAATGTATTTAAAATACATTTTTAGCAATTAAAATGCACTTTACATAACAAGTGTAACAAACACCATACAGTGATAATACAAATAAGAAGCCTTTTTTGCTTAGCACCGCGTTTAGTTTATACGTCATCATTTGCGTTTAGTTTTTGCAGCTGTGTGTACAAAAAAAGTTTTCCCGCCAGATTTGTTTATTCCAACTTCAAAGAAGCGTTGATTCGCCGCCATTTTGTTATTCCGGACAGAACTTGAAGTGGGGGAAGAGGAAGCAATGTAGCGATAAGAACCTGCAACAAAGGGAAACTTGCCATTAGAAAAATACTCGTAAATAGATAATAATGGGGAAATGCCCGCAGCGATGTAATGTAGTCAGTTACAAGAATATGCTTTGATTGTTGTTTCTTGTCTAATACAAAAACAGAGTAATGTGGGTAAGTTTAAGAATAAAGGTAGGTATATGTATGGAATTATGAGATAAAATTAAGTATGTTTTATAGTATTTTGCAAAATATTATAATACTTAACAAAACAAGCCAACTATATGAAACAACAATAGTATTCTAAAGAAACAATGTTTTTTTTTACTTTACATTTATGATTTAGACTTAGATCTTTAGACCTAGTATCTAATATAATATATTAATAGCGACATCGGGGTAATAATACTAAGCTATATCGTGAGGCAATATCAAATAACTACTTAATAGTGTAATTAATTGAATGAGTTGACCTACATACAAGATAATATAAATTATTGTTGCAACTGCTTCTATTACAGCTTGTAAATATTGTTTGTAATAATCTTATTAAATTCGCACGGATGCCATTTTTTAGACGTGGTTACAAAAATGGCAAAAAAGCGTGTTAAAATCTGTTCTGCGGTTAACGAGATACACATAATGATGCTGATGCACTTGATTGATATTTTCGCAGTTAACAAGCGGAGACACTGTATAAAAAGATAGCGTCGAAATAAGAAAAAATCGTTAATTGTATCAACAATTTTTACAACACATTGATAGCCCTAAAAATGTAGCCTCAAGCTGTGTGATGGGAATTGGAAATATTTCCATACTATGTTTTTTGATATTAGAAGAAAAAAAAAACTATATTTAACACCATAGTTTTTAGTTTCGTAAAGACCCATCCTTTATATTTTAAGCAGTTTCGATTATCCATAACAGTTTTTAATATTTATATACACACACTCACAATATAGACACATACACACACACGCACAAACACACACACACACGCACACACACACTTTTGCAAACAGTGATCTCTATACCCATTGATTTTGTTAGTAATTTTTATTATTATTATTATTTTTAACACATAATTTTAGTAACACTCACCTAGTAGGGTCGTACCGGGTATCGAACCCGGGCACGTTGAGGACGTTGTACTGGTCGTCGGCAATCATGTAGCCGAAGGAGATCTGGTCCTTCAAGGTCTCGGTTGGAAGCAGCTTCATCTGCTCCAGGTGGGAGTGGAACTCCGGGACCTGGGTGAGGTTCTTCTTCATGAGAAGCTCTGGAATGAAATATCATTATTTACAAATGTTTTTTTGTAAATTTAAACTTAGTTTTTTTGAAAGTAAGAAGTTTCGAGAAGTTTAAAAAATATCTTAGGTGTGTAATTTTTTTCTTCCTACTTAATACCGTTGGCAGTCAGTTTATATTGTTAGTATTTTGTTTAAGCTGTAGCTAAAATATCTTACCAATAACAAAACCAAGAGTCACATCGTCCGGCAGACGAATCCTCTCACAGATACTTATAAACCTGCCACCACTGTAACAAAAAAAACCATTAAATTTTCAATCCTAAACCTTTGCATTTTCATAAAAAAATATTTGTCCAAATCTGCCTTCAATCAAAAAACAAATATGAAAAATCGCGGGTATCTCGAATCAAAAAGCTGTGAAAATGGCGCTGCCGCGGCAAAATGGCGGTTAATATTTATTTTGTTCCGGTTTAGTTGGAAACATTTCCCGCTAGGATTAGGAACGTACCTCGCAACAGGTAACATTTTGAGCGCCAGACTGCGGCTTATGCAATACCCGGCGCCGCCCGTCGCAAACCAGAACGAACCGGCCACCTAGAACAAAATATTGTTTTTACTGACGGTAGGCCCTAAAAACCCTAAACCCTAAATAAACTAATAATTTTAATAGATATTGAGTGATAAAGCATTGCTTTCATTTTTACACCGCAAAAAAACAATAGGTATTCAGATGAAAAGGATAGATTTTACTAAAAGCAGATGTTATGATTTTTGCTATAAAGCTTTGCATGCCACATTGTTGGTTTAAGCAATAATGTAAATTTTACTAACTATTAACTGTGTCACACAGTTCATGTGCGTCAATTAGAGAAAAAACTTAACGTAAATTTCAACGTTTACGCAGCGCACGAATTTATTTTCAATTCCAACCCGTAACTCCTGACATAAGCGCGTTTAATCTAACAAACAAATAAACTCTACAGCTTTGTCATAAGTCTCGATTATCACTGTAGCAAACACCTCAAAAATAATAAAACATTTTTTTTCAAAAAAAACCATTTCCTTACCTTATTATTCTTATTAAACAAACCCCTATTTTTACCTTATTATTCTTATTCTTATGCAGCTTGACCTGCTTGTACACGGAGGTCCGACCGAGGTACCAGTCGCCCTGGTGGCTGTAGTTCTGCAGCACGGTTACCAGCCGCGGAACGTTCACGTAGTTGTCGTCGTCGAAGTGACAGAACCATCTGGGGGGAGGAAGGGTTAGGTTAGTAAAAAAATTGAAAATAATAATAGTCCATTGTGTGGTACCTATAGTACAAGCTTTGCTTAGTTTAGGGCCACACAGTTGGTGTGTCAGTCTAAAAAAAAATGTGGTACCTATAGTACAAGCTTTGCTTAGTTTAAAGCCACAAAGTTGGTGTGTCAGTCTAAAAAAAAAGTCATAATAAATCTCGTGACTAACACACCAATTATGTGGCCATAAAGAGAGTTGCAGTAAGCAATAGTGTTATAGGTACCACATATTGGACTAGGGGAGAACTTAGTTACACCCAGACACGACATTGGCCCGACCCGGGGAACGAACGAACAATGGTGTCTATGCAGTTTCTGTTTAGAGTTTGGTGTTGAGTGACAAGTTCTTTAAGAAGTGAATAAGATCGCAACGATATTGAAGTTATAGATACCGGAAAAAGGACGCGGGTCTCCAAGCATTACACGACTGGGAATCGAACCCAGGACCTTTAGATAACCGGCAAAACTATAGATAAAATCTCAATCATTAGCTTGTTACATCTTAATTACTAATTAAATATCCTGTAAAGGTATTTCTAGTGAAATGAAGAGCATTCTGAATGAAAAACTAAAAGTAAAATCTCAATCGTAACGATACTTTTTCTGGAAATATCAATAAACGTAATGTGTTTTTTTTAATACTTCAAGAGACGTGGACTTTAAGAGTTTCTATTCAGAAAAAAATGCGACGGCAATATTATTTTCTAAAGGTTTTATGGAAAACAAAATAAATCAATAGGTAATAAATAAATAATTAAATGTCTTTAAAAAAATATTGCAATTCCTATTCATCTTATTGCATCCATCAACAATTTAAGCCAACACCGATACCAACTGACTTGGGTGTTAGTTGTCTCTGGCAATATTTTGCGTTTTTTTGTTTATTTCCTAACTTCGTATATAACGAACCGAATAATAAAACCTAATCTTTTTAGAAAGCTATTTTAAAATAAAAAAGCTCTAATCCTTCTGATTGGCCGGTAGCAGGTATACACCCTCCATAGGTCCCGGAGATTCCCACCACATACCGAGTTGATGAGCAAAAACTTGCAAATAGTTTTTGGAAGAACGCCCTTAACAAGGTCAAGCTACTTTTACAGTTCGCCTTAACCTAACTATAAAGTAACAAAAACATATAATTTAAAATTATTATAAAAAATTAAAAAAAAAACAAGCGGTATCGAAAATCAAATTAAGAGTAATTACGTAAAAATAGAAAAATTGAATTATTTTATTGTTTTGATGAAAAAAGCATTCATGTTGTTTTGTATATAGGAACAAGCACTTAAGTGAGGTTTTCATTAACTATTATAACATAATATATTTCAATAAAACTCCTTTTTTTTTGCAAATAAGCTAATCAGAATTACACCATTGTGAAGGGTAGGCTTATCTATCAATAGTCTTAATAAAATTTATTAATGATTTGAGTTGCCACAGACAGACCGACTTTATTAACAGGCTCATAAATGCTATATTGTCAAAATGGATTAACGATCGTAACGCAAAATTTATATCTTCATACAAATTATAGTTTTTTAATTGATTTATTATTCTGCAATTTAAAAAATAAATAAAAAACCTGTAATTGCTTGATCAAGGATTTCAAGATTTTATTTAAAGGCTTCACAGACCATACACACCCAGCATCTGTTACTTTGTATTGCAAATGAAAAAGTTTTTAATTTTTAATTATTTTATCTCATTTTCATTTTATAGTTTTACTCAAAAAAATGTAAATCTGTTATATGGATTATTTTATTTGCATGTAACACTATTATCCTGAATTAATTATATTATTATTATTATCATATATGAATACTCTACAGCCGATGGATTTTTTATATTTATCAATTGACAATGATAACACCTTTAATATTAATACACTCTAACAATTAAGATTAATATTTTTTTATTTAGTACAACTTAGATATTATATACTCGTACTTGAGACCAATCTAATTAATTACGTTGCTATTGAAAACCTATCTTAATATAAGAAATTAATATAGAGCAATATCGTATGAAGGGATAAGAATAACACAAGTGAGCGCTGAGCTGCCTGGACTGGATATCAATTCTAAAAGTAATTGTTTTAATCATAAGCGACGCTGAAAAATATGGTACGGACTTGACTAAATTTGCACATACTAAAGCGAATAAAAAAACTTTACACTTCAAACCATAACAATTGAGGTAACAAATGAATAAAGTCACAGTTAAAACAACTTTAAACATAACTTAGTCATTTAGTTTAATTTGAATTAAGATGTATCGTTGCATCTGCTTACAACTCTTAGATAGATAGGTCATCGAATTTCCAGTTCAGTATTCATTCAATATTTATAATCAGTTATCCTGGCTATTATTAAAATAAGATTCTTTAATGCGACACCTTCCTCTTCCGTTGCAAATGTTTAAGAAACACGCTTCATTTTGAAAACATTAATGTGCAAGAGGTGTCACGTTCGTATGTCAAATAATGTTGACATTTGCCAGCTGACAGCTAAGTACGGGTTAAGATTATTTTTCAACTTTGACAACGGTTGTGAATACTTTTGATTATTTAATCTTAGAATTATATAGGGGCGTTTTACATTTTTTAATACGTATAACTTGATTTTTTTTAATACGTAAAACTTGAGACAGATATGAAGATAATTATTTTAAAACTGTTATGTACAACTACCTAATAGACAATAAAAGCGTACTACCTATCATTCGAAATAACGTATAAGGCAATAATAAGTCAACCTGTAGTAAAAATATGAAAAAATGTATGCCATAACACCATAGTTCATTAAGATGTAAAAGAAACAAACAAACCTAATCATTAAAACAACAATGAACGAGTAAAACATCGCTAAGTTATGCACGTAAAGAAAACAGTTACGCGCAATAAAACCTAAAAATGAGTTACCAGCTGCTTGCATACACACCGCATGTATTTATTACCAGCAATTACAGCAAGAGCGTAGCGAGCATAAAACAGTGGACGATCATGACTCCTGATGCCAATTAGTGGCCAGCAGCAAAGTGTAATTTGCTGATATTATTCTCGAGAAAATCATACAGGAGATGGCCGCGACAGCAATACATACGACAAACCATAATAAACGCACGCCTTAGTCCGGCCCAGTTTGTAAAATGATACACGCTCGCCGCAAAAGGTATATAATTTCATATTCTACATAGATATAAAACTATGGGACAAGATCGCGAGACCAATTTTGTCCAGGAATGCGGTTCGTGTAAATTGCTAGGTGGAATTGCATCTCCCTATTTAGCCGGCGTCAATGGTAATCGGGTTGGAGTGATCAATAATTTGAAGTGCAGTACGAAAATAAATGCTGGCTTCTAAAAGTGATCAAAGTAAATTACATTAAGGCGCTATCGAGCCCGAACTCTATCGGAGACTCAAATACTTAACACTTAGTCTAGGCACATAGATCATTGACTACTGAAAGGGACAAAGGATATATGTAACCGATCTAATTCATAACAAACAATGAAAGTTATTAACTCTTTCTGTTTCAAATTATTCATTTTTAAAATATTGAATTGCATTGTTCTAATCTAATGTATTTATCAATCAAAACACTTTAACTTTAACTGCACCCAAACAATTCAAACGTTATATAAAAGTACCCTGTCTTATCCAGTAATTAATATCTGTGTAACATAAGTTACCACCTACATCTACTTTACACAATCTTGTTACACGAGGCCACTCGTCCATTTAGTTCGATAAAAAGATCAGGTTCACGTAATGGTAAGAAGCTTTAAACCTTAGAATCCGGGCTTTAGAAATAGCTACCAACTTTTCTTTGAGAGCGACCACTAATCTTTTAGAAGTTTTTACAGGTAACTTGCGAACCATTGGATTATTTATGGTACCTTTCTGTATTCTTTAAAAAGAAACTATTAATCTGAATTAAATGTAAGTTTTTATTTTCTTTCAACTTTTCTAGAAAATATAAAATTAAAATAGTAAGTATTTTGCCTTTAATCAAAAATAAATGCTGGCGTAGACATAAAGTATGAATAGATTTTGATTAAAAAAAGACTTCATAAAAACATATTTTTAAAACGATTTAACCTTATCACCTAAGAAATCTATAGATTTGAGTACAGAAAAATATAACCCTATACTCGTATTTTAGCAGAAATTCATTGTAAGGGACGTAAGGTGGCAGTTCAAGCGAAGATATATGACAGGTCACAGGAAAAATGGACGCCATTTCAAGTTGCAAAAGAAAGAAAATATCATGATATTGTAGGATAAGGTTGGCTTTTTGATAGACTTTATTAACTGACAAACAGACATAGGATATTTTTTCCAACACCAATATTTTTTGTGTAAAACGACTTTAAAAGATATCGTTATTTACTTTTAAAAATTATTCAGAAATGTTAATAGTACTTAAAACGTTTTTCAATCTGTTGATTCAGTAAACACAACATGTAGTTCTCGGTAGAAAAGCACAAAACTTAAGAAAAACATTCTCTCGCGTTTGAATTCAACGCGTGAAGATAATTGTGTGCCCAAAATAATTGTGTGCCCAAAATAATATTAGACCAGCTCTTCAAAAACCATTTGCTGTTTGTTGTGTATTTAAACGATGTGGTAGGTGCCCTTTGAAGATATTAAGTTGGGAAGGCAAAAAAGAAAGCCATGCCTGAGTAAAGTCTTCGCTTTACAAAATACTTTTATTTTGATTTTATTGCGTTTAAGATGACTTCAAAAGAAAATTAAAGATTGTCTGCAGGATTAGAAGACATAGATATCAAACAGTATCTATCGATGATAATGACTTTGTAGTAATAAAACTCAGTTCAACTCAGAGCGACGAACTTTTATACTAAAATTAGACAATTTTTTTTTTAATTTGAGGTAAGCTCGCTGCAAGTTAAGCAAACCTATAGCAAATAAAAAATGCATTTCTTATGAATAGGGAGGTTCGACTACAAGCCACTCTATGGTTTAAACCTCAGCGTCATTATAGGCGAGATCAAATTTCAAGCAAGCACTTAGGCACACAATCCACGGGACCCATACATAAATACGATGATCAGAGTGGTCAAACAAAACCGAACATCAAACATTTATTCTGTGAAGCTTCTAAAAACAGAAGTTACGATCGTCTTGTTATTTGTAAAAACAAAAACTTCTTAAAAATATAAACTTTCACGGAGTTTAATGGAATTGAAATAACACGCTCGAAAGATGGGAAATATTCAATGCGGAGAATAATATTTGAGGAAATCTGAGGTGAAATGGGTTTACCATATGTTATGAAGAATAAGTAATACAGATGTTAGATGGATTGAAATATAATCGATATCTAATAAAATCGATATGCAATAAATTGACCAGATTCATATTTTTAACTTCCGTTTTCGAAAAACAGTTATGAAGTTATTTAACAAATAAGAACTTGGTCCATTAGCAGTAGTTAACTATGGTAATACATTTGGTGTCAAATTTATTTATTCAATTCTTAATTATTTCATAAATTTTAAGGCTTATGAAATATACCTAAAAATAATAAAATTGCACTGACAAACTCCGGTAATCCATGTACCGATAATGATAAGTGGTGCAACATTAGTAATTATACCGTCCCTAAGAGCTCATGTCATATTTGGTTCACATGTCCGAAGCTTCCACTTTGCATGTCCTGCTTGTCTTTCTAAAAACTTAATCACAGGTCAAGTTGATATAGCCACGTTGTAATTAACAGATTGATTAATTGCGTTCATTATAGTGTTTCGTGTGAAATAAATATTATTTTGATGAGTTTTTAATTGAGGATGCGCATATATGATGACTCGGTGATTTGTGAGTTTACGTTTACATTTTGTTTCGCATAATTGAATCGCATTTATCATATCGGGTTAACAGTAAATGATTTTGATTAAGTTATAAATTTTTTCTTTTGAATTAGTTAATTTTCTAAAATAAGGCTTTTGATTTAGTTTCAGAGAAAATTTTTTTTAGCTTCCAACAAAAATAATAAAAACTGTTTAGAAAAAACGCACCTGACCTCGATTTAAATACCTACTAATATACCTAATTCGAATCATTCAATATTACATTCAATATTTGGATTATAATTATCTCATTTGTTACGCTAACATACTAAGGGTTAACCATGTTATTTAAACTCTTTGTAACAGGCTATGATCTCAACAAAATCAATGTCCATATTATGACTTACTTTTTGCCGCTGTCTAAAAAATGGTCGTATTCCACCGAAGTTTTGCAACAAAGATGTTTCCTTTGGTGCGAGGCAGAACAATTAGTGTTAATTATATGCCCGTTAGTTTGATTCTGAAACTGCTTGTTATCTATATCCGTGAAGAACCATGTCTGAAACAAAGAGAGAAAGAGTTGAATTTCATATGTGGGATTCAAACGGCTGTTAAATAAATCTTCTGGTGACATGAGAAAGTCTGGAGTGGGAGCTTTACTCATTCATTGTCTATGTAAGATAATAGGTTTAGTTAATACAATATATAAAGCAAGCGTTTAACAACAAATACAGTAAATAAATGCGGCAATTGGGGTGTTTTTTTTTACATAATCAATATTTTTTTAATGAAATATAGTGAGTTAATATCATAACGACACATCAATATCATAACGATAAAGCTAAGGTTCACTGTTTTCATCACATAGTACCTACCTTAACTCTTATTCTTTAGCAAATAAAACATTAATGCTGACAAAGCTAAACCTCAAGTATTTCGCTCTGCACTGATAAGCCAAAAAGGTCGATCTAAGCAAGCCAGCTCATATGACACTCAGTAAACATACCATGGTGACTAAATGTCCCAACCGCACGCTATGTGGCAGATAAGCTACACGGAACACCTAGGTGTGACCGGATCTTTATAACTATAGCAAATAAAATATCTCGCAGTGTCATGTTTTGTGTTGTTATTTTTAAAGCTTGTAACTATATATAGTATTTTTTTTTTTATTTGTGACTAAAAAAAAAGAAACATAATACAACTAACTTCAAAAATCATAAATGAGAATCCAACAGCATTGTGAACCGTTTCAAAATAAAAACATCGATTTTATACATAATTCGAGCATCAATTTGGTTTCCACAAGCAATACAAAAAGTCTCGTTCGCCTGCGGTCACGTGGCGGGCGCGCGTCGCTGCCACGCGCTGCGCCGGCGCACACAATAGACACAACGCTGGTCCTTCGAGCCGGATAAACCGACCATTATGCATGCTCCAGATTCAGGAAATACGGGATTGGCAATGCACGACTGAACCCGTCTCTATTGTGCGCTCTAACAGTTTGTTCATCTTATCAGGCTCTTATTTTATGTGTGTTCCCACTTACTTGAAAACCTTCGTATTTTTTGCAATTAAATTGAAAGTAAACGATTACAGACGAAGATCAAGATAATTTCGTATATAAAAACAAGTTAAACTGGAACAACAATGTTGCCCTGACATGATATTCAGAATTAATTAATCCCTGGTCACAAGACTCAGCACTAATTATCCGTCCATTTAAACTTCACAACATTTTTTACCAATAAGTGTGCACGGAGACATTCGGTAAAAACTTGATTAATATTCTAACAAAGTACACAAAGATATTCAAAAACATTTGCAGTGTACGTTTTTCGCATTTTAATGTCATAACAATAATCTTCGCATCTATTGTACAAATACGGCATAAGTAATTGCGGCGTTAATGACAATAAATGGGGCATGCTGTGAGAGTTTCTCTTCCATTTATCACATTTATATTGAAACTTTAGCTCAGCAAGCGGTCTTGATAGCTTTATGGCTGTAATATTACTGTTTGCGTTCTTGGATTTGAGGTTGGTCATTGTCTTGGAAACAAAGTGACCGTTGACCGTGAAGTGCAAGTTGGTCACAATCGGTTGGCTATTGGAAAATACTTTAAAGAAGTTATTTAACAGGTGTTTAAGGTAAAGAATAGTTTTACTTGTTCTTTCTAAATATAGTACGAATAACGTAAAACTCGTTCTAAAAGTATAATAGCAATAACTGATCAAAATCAAAATGCAATGCTTGAACTACTTCTTTCTTGGGAATAGAAGAAATCTCTAGTGTTATTATTACTATGCTATCACAACAATAAAATGTGCATCATTACAGAGATTTGCCTGAACGATAACTAAGTCTGTTGTTATTCTTTCCATTTATGAAACTTTTAATGTTATTCTTATCTTGGTGTACAACTATAACTTCTTAGAACCCATTATTTAACTTTAGCCTTATCGTCATCTTAAGTAAACTTTGAATTCTTAAATTCTACTTGTTACTAAATATAATGTTATTACTTACTTGTTCTTTCGCTAATTGGAACCATGTCTTCAATATGACCGGCAGTCTCGTATATTGGTAATGTTTGGTTGTTTTAACACTTATAAAAATGTCATTTAACGTAATGTTTTTACTTCTATCACTCTCATTGGTAAAAGCTTTAGTAATTGGTTCAATTGGATACTCAGTCACTGGTTCACTTGGTCTGCTTTCTTGTGAGTTAAAAGTTACTCCTCCTTGGTAAACCAACAAACTACAGTAACCTAAAGTGATCACCACAGCTGCAGTTTTAATCATTTTACGTCTTCCCATACCAATGTCTGAAAGGTACAGAATGTTTGTATTTTATCGTTGAGTCACTCATCTGTGCCTAATTACATTGAAAGCACTGTTTGTAAACAAAAAACTACACAACACTATTCGTTGTTTAGATTGTATCGAAATACAAAACAAACGCGGAACGAGCCAGCGTCGACGGCGCACGAGTAGCGCGGAGAAACTAAATAAAAATGTAGCACGGAGAGTTCATACGCCCCCGTTACAATACCACCATGGTGCGAGAGCGGGACGGAAGACAGCCGTCCTGCTCGTGCAGGGCCTACCTGCGCGCGCGCACCCGGTCATCTGTGCCTTCTGTTTTTTTGTGTCTTATTTATTGCCAAGAATGGTAATTGTAGCATAATTAAACGGCCGTGGCTTTGCAGTTTTTTTTTCAAGTACCTTTTGATCACAAAGAAGTATTAATATTAAAAATGTTTTTTTTTAAGTTAACTTTAATCGATTTCGTTATAGGATGTGCTGTTTATTTTTTTATCTTTATTATTTAATTTTAATCAATTAATTTTTAGCTTTTTTAATTAAAATCAAGCATACATTTTATACAGCTTCTATAATTAACGTAAGTATAATAGATACTTACACCTTACAGTCACATCTATAAATTATAAATAATTTGGTTTAAATTAAATTTAATCATATTGAAAAGCGTAACGTAGCTTCCCGTCACCATCGTGTTTTTACTGAATCATTGTCTTAATTTGTTTCCATTCATACACAAAGCCTTATTGTGGCTGAAACTCAGCAGGAAATGACTGGTGTTTTGTTATTTCACCAAAAATATTAAACCAAACAAAAAAGAACAAGACAAAACTACTTTTCGTATACATCTGTCACTTTCTTTCACTTTAAAGCGTGTGAGTTCTAAAAGTGAAATGTTAACGTTCGTAATTTCGGGTCTTAAAACGTACGGTGGGTGGTAATGAAATTAAGACCAGCTATTGTCACATAAAATTGCTTTCATGGTTGCATCAAATTGAGATAATACCATACAAAATTGCTTACTATTCCATGATTGATAGATGTGCTGCTTTTTGGTCAGCTCAGTCATAGTCATAATTTCTGCTGCAAGTGTGAATCTTAGTTGATTTCAAGTGGAATACTTTAATTACCTTAGCTGTAAAATATACAAAACCTTAATTTACATGTAAAATTAATTATTTAACCAAAAACCTTACAGTTTTATATCACTTTTTACTTAATATCTCACTGGTAGGTATATGTAGGTACAAATGATACAATCAACGACTTACTGCTTCAATTTTACAATTTCAACTGACACACTCAATAGTAAAATCTTCCTTTAAGAACATTAGAACAATGTAATGTGTTTAGAAATATAATTTTTAAATGTTGAAAAACATTAAAAGTTTAGCTTAACTAACTCAGATACTTAATGATTGATATTAAACTGACTATAACAGATTTATGTAACGTAACAAAACAAAAGAAATAGTCGGGCATTAACTTACGTTACTCATGCCGTTAAATTTCAGTATTCGTCAATGCAAACGAAATATAGAAAACAAGTAGGTACTGATTTTATCAATAAAAAGGCACATTGTAGTTGCTTTACCTCTCTACGATGAGGTATAAAAATAACAAACCAATGAACAAACATTCATTCGCAATCACATTATTAAGTACTATTTTTTACGGTACTTCACAACGAGAGGGTATAAAATTGTTTTTATATAGCTACATCCTCTTTTGTTGGAACATAAAACCTAGATCATCATAAATACTGGGAACATTATACGACACTTTATAAATAAGTACGCATAATTTTGAGGATATAAAAATGTTGTTAAACCAGTCATAGCTTTGGGTGGTATCATAACTTTAGTATTCAGTTAAGTAATAAATTGAATTAGGAAATTGCTATTCGTTAAATAAAAAAATATTATTCTTGTTATTAAGAAAAAAATTCATGTAGTCTACAAAATCTTAGTATGAAATCGTAATTTCAAGGATTAACGTAACTGTTGGTTTGAATGGTTAAGGTAGTTTAAACCAATACTAAACTATGTTTTTTATTATTTTCAACAGTAAAAAGCTACGTTTTCAGAAGTGACAGGTTATATTTCATGTCCACGCAAGTTAAACCACGGGCGAAGGCTAGTTCAGTACAAAGTGTTAGCACTATATTTATCTAGGCTAAGCTGAGCTAACAAACGATGTATTTATAGTTTAGTTTAACTGAAGTGTACCCGAGCGAGATTTGTCGGCGTGTAAATCTACAGATCCCGTAACTTTACCGTAATTAACCGTAGCATTACGTAAGTATCTACTGTTGGATATACGGAAGTCGGAACGTAATGGCTTGCGCACACGCCACTGGGACTGACCGTGAGAACATGGTTTTACACGGTAAAGCAAAGATTTAGGGGGGATATTATAGTCTTATAATTATAGTGAGGCATAAACCGGGTAGATCAGATATAGTTGTACAATTGAAAAAAATATATGTATATGTGTAAATATATTAAAAAATTAAAAATAACTGTGAATTTGAAATTTTCACTTGGTTATTGAATCTTTTTTAGGAAAGTTTGCAAAAAAATGCTAATTTTTACGTGCTTTCTTCCCTTGAATTTAGGTTGATTTTTGGCTTGTCAATGTTAAGATCAGTGTTTCTTATTCATGAAAATGGTACATTTTCGAGGGTCTTGGAGAGACAGGATGGATTTTTCTATGGATGAAATCTGGAACTTTTGTTTGAATAAGTTGTAATGTATATTACATAATATAATTTTATGTATTATGTTACATTGACAGACTAAAAATGTTGGAAACAGATACTCTCGAGTTTTTTTTTTTTCGAAAATGTTCCAAAATGTACAATTAATAAATAATGTAAGTATGTTTTATAGCGTGACATGAACCAGGGCTCAATCGTTTTCGATATAAGTTTTCGATATAGTATTATCATAAAAGTACATTATAAGCTGTTGATTTATTCATTTAAAGCTACGTGCGTAAAATAAATTTAAATAATCTTACTAATAATACAAAAGCTTAAACTCGTGAATTTGTTTTGTGTGTGAAAAAACTTGACGTGTTCACATAATTTTTTATCATTTTTACATCAGATCAAAACCGCAGGGCGATAAGCTTAAATACTTAAAATCTTAGGAATGAAAATTAAAAATAAGTTTAAAAAATAAATAATGAAAATTAAAAATATTTACGATGCGTCAATTATTTATTTTTTAATAATCTTCCTACTATTAAATTTTATCTGATACCCAGTTTCTAGGAACTCAATCTGTCATATTACCACTTTACCAACAAAACAATTTAAATGTGCCTATTGCGGGTACAAATTCAGGACAATTATCAATGCCTCATCCTACTAATATTATAAACGTCAAAGTTTGTGAGTATGGATGGATGTATGGATGTTTGTTAATCTTTCACGTAAAAACTACTAGACGGATTTGGATGAAACTTTACATTTATACAGGGTGTCCCAAAACTCGACGTCAACCCGAAACCGGGTGACAAGGCAAGTCATGCTGGTTATCAGAAAAATGTTTAAAAAAATCTAAGTCACGTGTTCTCAAAATTATTGGCATTTTAAAAAAACACGCAAAATTTCACACCCTGTGACAGTGTTTTTGCTGCTGTTGCCACAAATGTTCACTTTTGGAAACTTTTTTTTTTGATATGTAACCCTGAATAATGCTTCTCTAAACTGTTATCAACATTTCAAATCTAGCTCCTCGAGATTGCATAAAAATAGGACTTATTTCCAAGAAAAAAATTAAAAATTAAAAATGGCCTAGTTTTAACTGTCTGCATTGAAAAAAAATTGTACTACGCGAGTTTGGCAAGTTGTGACAAAAGTTGGCGCATTTAGTAAGGATTCCAAAATGGTATGACACTTGGCAAATTGTAGCTGCTATCATGAACAAAAAAAAATATTTCCATGAAAACCCATTTTTAACTTTTTTTCTTACTTGGTTAAAATTGCAAAGCTTATCGTTGGTTACATTGGAGCCGCTTCCAATTTACACACTGATTAAATTTAACTGAATTGTACATTGTACTGATGTACTCGTCTATCTTTATTGAATGAACAGATTGTTCACTTTTAATTTATTTTTTTTAGTGTGTGCATTGGAATAAGCATTTATTGTTAAAGGTTTCAATTTTAAATAAAACAAAATTTTAATACCAATGTTTATTAATAAAATTTACAATAATTCTTAAAATGTTATAATAAGTGTTCGAAATGCCTTCCTTCGGCGGCAATACAAGCGCGACATCTTTTTAAAAAAGATCGAGCTATCTTTCTAGCGTATCGTCCATTATTTACAAATTGAGCTGCTTCAGCTATTCTCTGCCGTAATTCATGTTCACTCCCAATGGGCTTCTCGTAAACTTTTTCTTTAACAGCTCCCCAGTAAAAAAAGTCTAAAGGATTCAAGTCCGGTGAACGGGCCGGCCACGAGATTGGTCCAGCCCGCCCGATCCATCTCCCAGGAAGCTCTTCATCGAGGTACTCTCTTACGGGGCGAGCAAAGTGCGCTGGGCACCCATCTTGTTGGAACCACATTTCTCTGTAAATGCTTAGCGGCACGTCTTCTAATAAATTTGGAAGATGGTTTTGAAGAAAGTCTAAGTAAACCTCGCCAGTTAATGCATCAGGCAACTCAAAAGGACCAATTATTTTGCCATTCAAAATTCCGGTCCACATGTTAACTTTGAATCGGTACTGGGACCGATCCTGTCTCGTTAAATGAGGGTTTTCAACACGCCATTCATGCAGGTTGTGCATGTTCACGTAGCCGTCCTTTTTAAAAGTTGATTCGTCCGACCATAAAATTTTTGTTAGAAAAAGTGGGTCATCTCTGTACCTCTCCAATATCGTCCGGCAAAAATTCACCCTATTTTGGTAGTCACCGGGTAATAATGTCTGTACTCGCTGTACGTGGTATGGGTGTAGGTCATTTCTTTTTAAAATACGGTGGGCTGAACTTTTGGGCACTCCGGTGTTCGTTTCAATAGCTCTTACTGAAGTACTTGGGTCTTCTTCGACAGCCTGTAGAACTTCTTCTTCCATAGGGTTGGTGGGTCTGCCTCCACCATGCGTTTGATTTGGGAGGCGGCCTTCTGAGAAGAGCAACCGATGCACATTCGTAAACACCCGATAATCGGGGTAACGAGCAGCGTTTGGGTACCTTTCGCGGTAAAGTCTGGCAGCAGCACTGGCATTACACCTGCACTCACCATAAATAAGGTGCATATTAGCGTATTCGCGAGTGGTATACGAAGACATCTCGGCACTTGTCACACACTCACACAATAGTCCAGAGGAAAGCAAAGGTCGTCGTTAAGAGAAAACAAACAGTCCGAATCTAAATCGCAAGCAATCACAAGTCCATAAACATAGCCAAAAGTAAACAGTACGAAATCAACACAAACGAATACGAAAACAAGCGCAGTAAACGAAGGAACGTAACGTACTGACTGGTTTGTAATGTGTATCTACAATAGCGAATACCTGGCGTCACTCTCTGTCTCTCTCGCACTTGGTAAAATGACTCTCTCCATCTCAGTCACTTTAGCGTCCATACCTGTCTCGCTCGCACTTGAGAAGGTGACTCTCTCCGTCTCACTCAATCACTTTAGCACAAATACTATCTCGCTTACACTTCCTAGAAAGACTCCTTTGTCACTACTTACAATTTACGACTCTTTGGAAAACCTTGGGCCCATTAGAATATTTTTTAACCAGGTAAGAAAAAATTGTTGAACACTGGATTTTTACGAATTTTTTTTTTTGTTCATGATAGCAACTACAATTTACCACGTGTCATACCATTTTGGGATCCTTACTAAATGCGCCAACTTTTGACACAACTTGCCAAACTCGCGTAATACAATTTTTTTTCAATGCAGACAGTTAAAACTAGGCCATTTTTAATTTTTAATTTTTTTCTTGGAAATAAGTCCTATTTTTATGCAATCTCGAGGAGCTAGATTTGAAATGTTGATAACAGTTTAGAGAAGCATTATTCAGGGTTACATATCAAAAAAAAAAGTTTCCAAAAGTGAACATTTGTGGCAACAGCAGCAAAAACACTGTCACAGGGTGTGAAATTTTGCGTGTTTTTTTAAAATGCCAATAATTTTGAGAACACGTGACTTAGATTTTTTTAAACATTTTTCTGATAACCAGCATGACTTGCCTTGTCACCCGGTTTCGGGTTGACGTCGAGTTTTGGGACACCCTGTATAGGTTATACATCAAAATAACACATAGGGTACTTTTTACCGCGGGAAAACTTCTCATTCCCACAGGAAACCGACATCCACGCGAACGGAGTCACGGGCGGCCACTATAACAGTTTATACTTTTAAACTTAGGTGTTGAGTAGTTTGTTCCAACTTAAGTTTAGCTAAACTAGGTAGTAGTACATATATGGAGTTTTAACTAAATAAATAAATTAAACAAAGCAGAACGTACTATGGACTTAACACCATTTTTGATAGAAGGTCAAAGTAATTTTCTTTTTATACAAACACAAAATTGCCACTCCCAGACTTCTTGCAAAGGCCACTCGAGGTCGCTAAAATTAAATAAATAGAAGTTTGAACTTTAGAATATTGCGTCGAAAGCATAGCATGTATGGCTGCTCGTTATTATAGCGGCGACGAAAATACGTCATTTGTGAAAATTTCAGCTTTCTAGCTATCACGGTTTATGAGATACAGCCTGGAAACAGACAGACGGACAGACAGCGGAGGCTTAGTAATAGGGTCCCTTTTTACCCTTTGGGTACAGAACCCTAAAAAGGCAAGATGATTCCGTAACTTACTGCAGACCTAATATGGCCTTATGTCCAAATGTGATATTAAGTCGAATCATTAATAATAGTCCTCTCCAACACTTACGTAGTACGAGCCAGATTGTCACCATCCTGCTGCTCCTCCGACCATTATCCAATTGATACACTTACGCTCCCTGACTGTGACATATTCATACTGAGCCCTAATCACGAATTAATATAGAATTGTAAGCGTAGCGTCATCGACAAAGGAATGAAATTTAGGTAGCGCCCACATAGTTAATGTAAAAGTTACTAAATCTAACGATGACGAATGTTTTTCTTTTTTGCACTTTTGTCCATTCATAAATGTTAATACCAACGACGTAAAAACGGTAGCGGCACTAAAGTACTTCGTGATCGCTTCTATCGTCAACCTTCGTTGCATAATAGAGAGCTCGACACCTCAACTTACTATGTGATGTGCAAAATATTCGTGGTTGAGACACAGCTCAAAGGATAATGGTATACGAGACTTTTTTGACGCCCCATTTGGTGGGCATTGACCGAAATAGGGCGCGCTGCCTGTAATCGATGCCTGGTGTCTGACGCGCTCGTGTGGACATGGTTTAATTGTTAGATTGAATTTCCAATTAAGGTTGAGTTAGTCAGTGAACTGTTAAATTTTTGAAAATATAACAATATTGAGTTTTTGCCTTTTTTGTGAAGCTTTATTCTAGTTAAGATATTAAAGGGTGGCAGTACTTAAATGGAAACCGGAAAATTATTAACGATTTTTAAAGTTTGACAGCCAATGGAAACTAATTTATTAAAATTCTCCTTAAATTTTTGTCATAATAACTTACTCAACCCTCACTCGCCTAATTGTATACAATTAATCGTATCAAATAACTTTTAAAAATAATTCAAGCTTCATAATCTCATCAACTGGTTCTGTACAACTTTGATTGAAGATTAAGTTTGACATTAGTGACGTTAGTCTGACAGATGTAAGATAATGTTTCTGTTAGGATTAAATTAACCGTGTATTTATTGGTTTATCTCAGTATCGTTTCGGGTATAATTAAATTTGGGCCGCTGGATTGTTTTTATTTATTTTTATACTCTGGAATGTTATCTGGAGGCATTAATCATATCATCCTTTGCTATAGTGTTAATTCAACAGTGTGTATGTCTGTCTGTATGTTCCGCTTTTAAGAGTGAAACGGCAGAACCGATTTAAATTAATTTAAGATTACACGTAGTTTAACACCCAGGGAAGAAAATAGGCTACTTAACGCAGGAATTTGTCTAATTCCCATGGGGAAATCACTTTTATCTGCTCTACATCAAACAGGCTTAACTTTTAGTGTATATGAAAAAATCAAGGAAGGTAACAAGAATAGAAGTAAGTTTTTGACCTTAGCGATTGCATACCTAACTGTTGTACTCGTAAGTACCTAACAAAAAGTCAAGGTTAGATTTGCTATAGTAATCTAATACATAGAGTATAAAAGGTTTGCTATAATAGTATATAGTTGTTTATTTTTAAAACCCTTTATATGTATAAAAATATACAGGGTGTAAAAAAACTGCTTCCGAAAACGAAAACTGGGCATTGCATTATTTCAAATTAAATAGTGTTTCAGTTTCATTTGCTATGTAAACCATCGCTCCTGAACGATTAGCTGATGTGTGAACGTAATAACTTTTTTAAATTGAGTTTTCTGGTTATACTATTATTGAATTTAGTTACTATTTAGGTTTAAGAATACGTGGTTTCAGACTTCGGAAATGGTCTTTTTACACCCGTTACATATTTTATTCCTTTAGTGGTGTGGTGTCTCTTCTTCTAAGTATTTTTAAACTATACTCATAGTTTTTAATAAACATGGTATTCTAATATTAATATTAATGTTGGTAAACATAAGGACTATTTCTATTTATCATGGCTGAAGCTCATTCACAACTCGAAAGAGTCTTAAATCCGACAATGTATTTTATTATGAATAAAACAGCTGGCTGTTTAAAAATATAAAAAATACTATAAAGCAGGTACACACACAAACTTTTCAATGACTTATAAATCTTACAGCCTATTAATAAAACACCATAATTAATAACCAAACGCTCTTGCTCGCATAAGCAGCCAAAACAAAATTAAACACTCGTTCTATTAATCACGATGTCTCTCAACTTTTAATACCAATCTAACAAAATTGTTAATAACATCTGAAAGCGCATACAAGCTTAACACAGGAAACCCCGCTGAGATAGAATTACTTCAAGTAAATTAATTAGAAGAGTCGCGGTGGGACCCCTTCTTACCTTCGAGAGTAAATTTATTGATTTCACATTTGTGACGTCATTAGATCAAAGAGCCGGTATCGTAAATTGGAACGTGTTGACGCTTTTTATGTTTTTGTATTTAAGTTTCTCATTTATCAATTTAATGGTAAGATGTAGAGGGGGTTTTAAATATTAAAAATATATGATGGTTGATTATCTAACTTTAGATATCTTACTAGCGACCTGCCCACGCTTCGCAATGGTGAATCGAATTGTTGAATTTTAGCTAATTTAAAATTACTTTTTCTGAATGTTCTTTATTTACAAAGAAGAATGGTCATCTGTGACCCAGGCTCGACACGAACGAACTTTACCTCATTTTATGGTTGTATCTTGTGTAACAACAATGTGTTATTGTAACATTCAAAATCGATGGCTAACATATAAATAAACCAGTGGTCGCCCGCGAATCCGTTCGCGTGGAAGTCGGTTTCCCGTGGGAACGAGAAGTTTTCCCGCGGTAAAAAGTACCCTTTATGTTATTCTGATTTATAACCTATATTACTGTAAAGTTTCATCAAAATCCATTCAGTAGTTTTGACGTGAAAGAGTAACAAACATCCATACACTCACAAACTTTTACGTTTATAATATTAGTAGGATTGCGTCAGTTATATGTTCAATTGCAAATTAAAAATATAAGAATAATCTAATATTTCATATTTGAAAATGTTTTGTTGCACGAAACTAGCTTTATTTTAGTAGTTGTAATTCATACAAACACTTGAATAAAAGGTAAGTACTTGAAAACGCACACGGATATAAGAGCGAGATAGGAAGATTTCAGGGACCTAGGTAGGTACCTGCGCGCCCGCACCGTTCCGCGAGGGCGTAGGTAGTTACTAGTTAGTCTTGCGCTTGCTTGCCTTGTGTTAAGACGTATGCGATTTCTTCTCCTGAGTTTATTTTACAAAATTTTATTGGCTATTTCCTACCGAACTTGATCACTTGCTTTGCGATTAGTTTGTGTTTGTGGATATGGCAGACAATAATTGTGTTGTGTGTGTAATAACTTTTTCATAAAAATAAAACATGTTAGCCACCGATTTTGAATATAAAAATTACATATTTTTGTTTCACATACAACTACAGAAACACTAAGATAGGTCTCGATAATGTCGGGCCTGGGTAAATTTTGTATGGCCCGTGACCATTCTATTTAAATGATAAAATTGCTAAAAAAATAGCATTAAAATCCGTAACGTAGTTTAGGAGGAGATAGCGGATAAACATACAAATAGACAGTAACATAATGATATTTTAGCTGGTAATTAGCATTTCCTTAAAGAAGCTACTACATAGTGCTTTTTTGAAATAGGTTATTTAGGTTCAGCTCTTAGCTTTATATTTTTTTGATTTAATTCTGATAGTTTAAACATGATAACTGAAGATCCAATTAAATTTCAAATGAAAAAATGAAACCTTTATCATATTTTTTTCGTAGCGGTCAACTATCTCAGCCCACGCAATTCTTTTCAAAACGCCGGTCGGTCCAACTAATCTATTTTCTATAAATTCTATAATACCCTCATTATATCTTCTTAAAACATCGATTTCGATAGTTGACCACCGTCTTATCTGTAATAAAATTTAATTAGTCTTCTAACCGCTGGTATTATTGGTGTCAGCTGATCAGTAATTTACTATGGCGAAGCGTGGGCCGCATATAAAATGTACGTCTAAAGCACCCGTCTTTGGTAATAGAAAAATATAGGCTTTTCGGCTGTTGTAATTAAAGATCCGGTTGGGGCTTAGGGAGATGTGTGTGTTCCACGGTGATTTGTGGTACTGAAAAGAGGAGACACGTGTGATAAAAAATATAGCCTTTTTTAGGGTTTTCTATTGCTTGTTCGTCGATGGTTGTTACTCTTCGGTAGAGAAAATGTTTTTGCGAGTGATGCTTTAGCAACTACATAGTTTGAAACATTTACATGCATTTGACGAGCGGTGATAGTTAAAGCTCTGAACGCTTTCCCCGCTATTAAATTTGCAATACGACGAAGTAAATAAATACAGCTATTTATAACTTAAAACTTTACTTAAAGGTAAGCGTTTAAAGGAACTCAGAGTATTCGCAAATAACAAGATGCTTGAAGAAATCATTTACCTATATTTTTCCTTTCCGCTCTATAAATGTTTTTGCCGAAGAAATATATTAACACTCAAGTCTACACAATATAAGTAACAATTAAAGGCAGACAATTCCATTCTCTGAACTGAAAACCACCACCATACAACAGAAACTAGCAGATTCCATTAGTTAGCCGTTCCTTGTAACGCCCCAATAAGTCAACCGGACATTTTCAGTATTTTTTCCCTTTTTCCAGTTTAACGAAGACAAACTTCACAACAATACTTAACTGACAATTACTGGGACACTAACTAATGATGGAATCTTGGACTATTTGTCAATTGCAAGGCTAGGTCAGGTTAGGTCAAATGTCAAATTGTATAAGATTCGGTGACATTTATTGATAATATCAGTCAATAATGTAAGGAACATCAATCATTGATACTATTTCTTAGATATTATTGATATTATAAGGCGCTGTATATGAGCAGCTTGAAAAAGCTTCATTTTCAACAGTTTCAGCTAGCGTATAAAGTAGACGAATACTAAGTAGATTTAAATATAAACTTTTACAAAATTTTCCGCATTTTATTTCTGTTAATACATAAATATTAATTCATAACTTTCGAGGTTCTTTCTGTTGGTTTAAAAAAAATAGGTATGATTAGGTCCAAGTCATCATCGTGTTACGAAACAACTATAATCTCTGAGACCAAACTTGAGTAGGTATCATCATCATCATTACATAGTATAAATCCAAGTCGCTAATTATGTCTGTTTGTATGTTTGTCCGCTAACTCCTCCTAAACTACGCAATGGATTCTAATGCGGTTTTCGCCATTTTTTTTTCCACTTAAGGGCATGATTGGTAGAGTCAGTAAATATGTAAAAATAATTACGAATATATAGTAACCTAACTTAATCTATATAAATAACATTAACCAAAGAAAATACATAACTAAATAGTACCTACACTGTAATTTAACCCTAAAACCTTAGAAATGTGTCGGTTTTGTCACACTCAAGTAATCAATCATTTACAAATCTAACAAATACGATAAAAAAGGCAGAACAAGAACAGTAAAGGTACATTTACACAATTTATAGACCCCAATTCTATCCCTAGACGCCATTTAATATGAAACAAAAGAAAGACTGAGAGAATTTACATAAAAGGACCACAAACACGCCTGCAAATACCTAATTCAACATGAAAACTCGGGGAAAGTCTAACTTTTTAAATTAAAAAAGTACCCGAAGATTTTTCGCATACAATTTTAATAAGGTATTAAGACTTCTTCCAAAACTGTCCCCAATCTCCTGACGCAATAAAACTGGCTTTATTTTACACGAATACAATGAAAAGGGGAGAAAAACGATTTTCTTTTCCAAGGTAACTCGTAAATCGTAGCTTCGCAATTACTCGTTGTTAAGTCCCATTTCTTTTTACTGACGGTACATAAAGCAAAATGGTCACTCTCAGCCGTTGCATTGATTAACGTTTACAGGTTGTTTTCGTTACGTCCGATTAACCCATATATTTGTAAGCCAGTGCTTGACGTCACGTTACGTCCTCGATTTTCCTATGAAGCGCGGTGGTCGGGTCACATCGGGTCCCTCCGGTTCGCGAAACCAGTGCGCGTGCGTGATAATTGCGCCAATTTCGCCAGCAGCGCCCCCTGGTGAGCCCAGTCCTCTCGGAGCTATGGGGAGGGATGTTGCGTCGCGTGGGCTCGAGCTGATCGCGTCAGGAATGTCAAATATTTGAAAATGGAATTGTGATATGACGTTTCGATCCGCGGTCGGTTGCAGTGCGCGTCAGCGAGTGTCTTTTGTTTGATGTCTGTTTTGTGTCGATTGATTGGGAATTGATTAGTAATTTAAAAAGGTCGATTAAAAGGGTTTAATTATAATGGGTGTAGGGTAGTGATTATGGTAAAGTTGCAGTGTTTGTGGCCGCGAGTGAGTGACATTTATAACCTTGACACGTTTTCCCGCGTTAGCGCCGCAACCTTGTGGCGGGTGCACTCTCCCTCTCTCAAACGCTGACATTTGCGGCAAAAGCGAGAGCTCTTTAACTAATTAGATAATTTCGTTGAGCAAATACAAGTGTCCCGGGCTTTTAAACTGTTTAAAATTATCACAGCCGCTTAACTCCGAGGCGTCGAGCGAAACGCAAAAGTGCATCAACGTAGTTTAAATTAAATTGATAGAGTAGTTGCTTCTTATGCAAAAATAACATATAGAGATGAAGTCTAAACAGATATAGAAGGGTGGAAAGGCGCCACAATGATGTTCGAGAAAGGTGAGTAAGTTTGTGTTAAGCGAAAGAAAGTAAATTCTTAGTTATATCAGTATAAACCTAACATAACCTAAGTAAGGGAGTAACTTACCTACCTCACCAACTCTTAAAGTCAGACGCAATTACCTATCCCATTCCTCTTTATGAAATGCATATTAAAATATATTTTAATTGAATCAACACGCAGTTGTTCATGTTCTACCTGTAATTGTTTTAATTTCCCCAGTGACATTAATTGCTCACGTAATCCTTTGTTTAAGTACTTTTAAAATTTATAATCTGCTACTCAATACATCGAATTTATGTTTCGAGATTGATCCAAATTGCTAATGGACAAAGTTTCGAACCGAGCTTTGGAAATATCGGTAAAATTTCCACATATATAAACAAATTATTGGAGCACATATAACACGGTATAGGAAGTTAGGATGGGCTGGACCTTTGACTTGAAAAACACATGGCTATACATTGATTGTTAGTAGATCCTATAGAGTCTATGGCATAGACCATTGTGTGGTATTAGTAACATAAGCGCTTAGGTACTGCGCTTACCTTAGAGCCTCGGTTTGTCTAGAGATTTTAATGTTATTTAACCTTTATAATTTAAAGGTTTTTTATCTTTCAACCATGAAAAGCTGAGTACCTATAAAGTATTTTTTAATTACGTTTTTTATCAACATAAGAAAAAAACAGAATTTTACGAACTCATTACATGTTTGTTTTACAAAGACACACCCAAAGCTTACTGAAAATCGCTTGGTTTGCAATTGAAAAAGGGTCACCTGTTTATCTTTTATCAATCTTGGGCGGCTCTGTTTAATTATAAAACGTACATTAACTCTGGCCCTTGGGACGAAATAAAACCCTTTTGACTTTTGTTTATGAAAGACAATTAAATAAAAATACCTTTCTAATTTTAGATTATGATGTTAGGCTTGGAGACTATTTTTAAAATCATGGTGGAACTGTGCAGAATTGAACTTCGCGTTCCTTGCGTAAAATTACTTTATTTTGTATCAGAGTTTAATCAAACAGCATAGTTAGTATTATTAAGTAAGTAACAGTATCGTTTGCGCAGGAGTATGTAACAACTGCAATCTTGTCATGCTAAATAAGATATAATTACTCGAAAGATGAGGGTGTAGACGTGGATTTTTACCAGTTTACCAGTCAATATAACGCCTTACTATCTAAATATGCTTCCACTGCCAGACCTACTTTATAAGGAAGGGTATGCCAACACTCACCTTGTGTTTTAACAGTTAGTTATCTATGATCAGCTTTAATAACACCCACGAGACAAAAGAAAATATTGATTATGTTTTCAATTGAATCATCTAAGATTTTTAAATATGGTTCTTATGGTGTATTTTTTTTTAAATACTGGCTATATACCTACCGTTTTGAGGTAAAATGTCCTGAATATCGTTACCATACCTGAGTGTACCATACTATAGGGTACTACGAGTATATGTCAAAAAAATTAAACTTAACGAAATTGTCTACATCATCTGACCTTAAGTACTACAAAACGACACACTCATCTATATGAGACGTTTCGTGTTGAAACTGCCGTGTGCACTGATATGGCCCATTTTTTTCAAGAATAATAGGTTAGGTCAGGCTAATATAAAAATAGCTAATCTTAGATATCTATAACCTTTAAAATATGCATAGGCCTAGGAAGACACATGTTTAAGCACGCCCACTTAGAATGGATGTTTCTCATTTTCCAACAGCCCTCAACCCACGTAGGGGAGCGAGGGGCTTGTTGTAACTGTTTTCAGTAAAACTAGTATATCTTGAGATCTATTGATTCAATTTCTACTAAATAAAGATTGATGGATACTGTAACTCTTCCTCTACCAAATCAAGTAAAAATAATATCATAATTATTGGTCATTATTTAACAATCAATTATTTTCTAAAAGAAGTGCGGTGTTACAACTTACCTCGTGCTTGGGGCAAGTTGTAACGTCTACCGGGGCAAGTAGTAACGACAATAAAAAACGACATTAATACCTCTAATCATTCTTTCTTTATTTATTTTTAACAAAATTGACATCTTTCCAAAGTAAGTATTATGTAATTCTTATCAAAAATCAACTCAAATACACTTTTTTGTAATCAACACTTAAAAATTAAGTAATTAAGAGTTTTATTTAGTTAAACACTACTTATAATCATAATAGCACTTTTAAATCACAGTAAGTAATTAAATTATTTATTTCTAATACACTCTATCCAATCTTTTTTGTTTGTATTTGTGTAAGCTTCACCACATACCAGACAATGCATGGTGTAAGATGTTACAACAAGCCCCGGGATTTTGTTACAACTAACCCCATGGTATGATTTTTAACATTTATCAAGATAACTTATTAAACAATTTAGCAATCATAAAAACTGTTACACAATATCAGAGATAGATAAATTTGAATGTAAATAAGATGTAGAAAATTTGAAAATAGGCAATATTAAAAACACAAACCAAAATTTTACGACAGTACAATTTTATATCACCTGGCAGAAATGAAGGGAAAGTTCACATTTGCTCACTGCGCCAACCGGCGGAACACTGGCTATGGCAATATGATGTGGTGCAGTTTATGGGTTAAATCGAGTCAAAGATATACGTTAATAGTGTTGAAGATCTTGGTGAAAAGAGCCTGTTACTACTTACCCCTGTAACAACAAGCCCCTCGCTCCCCTATTTCGCTGTAAGCGACGATACTCGAAAATTCGTTTATTCTGCTATCGGAGTAATTGAGGAAAAATCCTTAGAGACAAAATTCATGAATATTTTAAATGTTACATCGAAGAGCTTATTTTCATTATTATTTATTTGTGTCGGTAGGTATAAATATCTTCACCAAATAAACCTTAAATGTAACGATACCTACTTAATTCATTATAGTGTTAAATACTATTTGTTTGTAAAGACGATCTTAAATAAAACTAGATTCAGTACGATTTTTATACTTTAATGTACCCATTTATTTTACTTAGAAGTTTGATATTCTCACAAAAAATAATATTTTGCAATAAACATTTCTTACCTTTGCAAAAACTAACTAAGTACATTTTCTCTAAGTATGTTTATATAGTACACGTAACACAACATCTGGTTTAAAAGTAGCTTAAAAATTGCCTTCTTAAGTTTTTTATTAGTTCTTTTAAACATACTATAATGAGCATCAACTTTGTTTGTTCCCCTGCTTTTACCTTACCCGTGTTTGACTTAACTCTCAAAATCCAATCTCTAACTTAATCCCGGTTAACAATCTCATTTTAAACCTAGGCTCTAACCTCGTTTTGGAAGAACGAAGTTTAGTCATTATGTTAAGCTTTGAACTTAAGATAATTTGTTAAGTTCTCCAAGTTATAGCTAAGTTATAGATACTCAAGTTACAGGTATCTTGTCGATTGCTTTCATTAGGAATATGAATGTAGGAGACGTAATGGAGTTCTGTTAGTTGTTCTCGGTTCTAGTTGCGTAACAACGTTTAATTATATTGAGACGCATCTTAACAATATGACTAGGTTTTGTGTGTGGAACTTTACGTAAATTTAATACAACTGCTTAGTATAAAAAAAGCTTGATTTACGTACTGACGTACCTATTCGATAACGGTAAGCAGCTTCGCGCTGACAATGGTCCAATATAGCGAAGCAAAAAAACTATATTAAACCTATTGAGTTCATATTCAATATTTTCTCTCCCAATGTTGGCTGTGGGTCTACAGATTTACGTTGGCCAACTGAAAAAACACGGTGTTTTAACTGTTTGCTCACTTTTGAAATTCATGCTGTAGGTTTTAGCCAAGCGTGGGTTATTCTCCGATTAAAGTTAATATTGCGCGATGTGTGATTCTGTTTGAATATCGGACTAAATGAACGGAAATACAAGTCAGAATTATATTTTCCATTCATGTTAATTGTTAGGCAGTAGGTAAAAATGCTTAACCACTTAAATTTTAACAACTTTATATTATATTTATTTTACAATGTCTCCTTTCCAAACTTGCATTTTCACCTTCGCAAATACGGTTCAAGTTTCATTTTCACGGTTTCAACAACAAATTTATTTTCACAGCCTAAACACTAAATCATAAAACTTGGTCTGTAAAGCCCCAATTCACGTACTTAAGTGCTAAAAGGCTTTCATTCTTTTAAAAGTCATTACCTCAACTGTCGTCTCAGGTGTTCACCATCGTTTTCACTTACTCAGAATGGAAGGGATCGGTTTAAATATTAAACCCTGGAATCCCTTACGAGCCCTGTAGTGTACCTTCAGGACGATTATTGGCGTTTTAGCGCCCATCCTAAGAGTAAACACTACGAATGAACCCCTTGCTAAATTACACCCATGGGAGAGGTATGGGGATAAGAGCGGTTCTATAGCAACCCTTTGAAATAATTCCACATTGTGTAAGATGAAAATTATAGGGTAGGTAGAAGATTGTGCTACAGTAGAAAAAGCTTAATTTTGTAAATTGTACTTGTTTAAAAAGTACAATTACAAATCTTTACTTGAAGTATATTTAAAAGGTAGATTATACTCATAATATTTTGCATTGTTGCGAAAATCAAGATTTCAGACTCTATTCCATATGTTCAAAGAAAGAGCCAACATTGACCGGTTTCACTACTTTGTAAAAAAATTAACATTGGTGCTTATTTTGTAAATAAGTTGTATTCCGTCCAAATATTCATTTAAACAAATATGGACCACAATCCGAATTCACTGAAAATAACTTGCAATCTTCCAAACTTCAGTAAATTAACAAAATCATCGCCACCTCAAATTACAGCATCGCGAGCGCCTGCCACATTTCATCCGCAAGAGTCCCGCGGAACGCAATTGCTCTGCTAACAGAACGTTTCGTTATCCAGGCACGGATTTGTATTTTCATCGAGCGGGGGACTATTTCCGTGAAATTACATGTCGTGTTTACAGTATGAATGCCATTACCTGCGCGCTAGGAACGTTTGTTTCTTGCCCCTTTTTTTACAAGCTCTCCAATGTTGCCTTCAAATGGTTTTCTTTTGAATTTCAAAAGAATACGTCGACAGTGCTCATAACTTATTCACAAAATATTAGAGGCTTTTAGAATTTTGTGCGTTGGTACGGTTGTGAAAATGTATCTAGTTATGTAAGGACTACAAATTGAAATAAGTATTTTGTATTGTGTCTGCTCTCTGCTCTTTCTCAATAAATATCGTCCCTGAAACACCTATTATGATAAGTACGTAGTCATAGAGTCATGCATTAACTAGTCAAATCATTGTCACTACTCATTCACACAGGCAAGATTCATACGATTTCGTCGGTATAAACCAAGTAAAATTTTTAACGCTTACATTATATTATTAATGTCTCATCAAAAACGTTTGACATTCAAATCATCAGAGGGCTAATCAGTTACATCAGAATACAAAACAAAGCACACCATACAAATTTTTACAAGTGTTTTGACTATCAGCATAAAATATTATGAACTGTTGCTCTGCAAGTCTTCACCTCAAAGCTGTTCGATGTGAATCTGCGAACCAGCTCATATTTCTGTTGCATGACAGCCCTTTATATTCTTTCCACCGCTATAACAATTCAATTGATAGAGTTGCTTAAGTTCCTATAAAACCTTTTATGATGATTATTATTTATTCAAGCTAATGTTTCAGAATGTTATTCGTTGTTGTTGTATTGAATAAAAACGAGTGTCATCATCATAAAACTAGTTTTGTTTCAGTTGTGTTCTTAATTACACTCACGTATTAACTTTAACTCTATATTTTTTACGTTACATTATGGTGACTATATATTTTTTGTTACAAAGCTAAAAGTCAATCAAAGCTCGATTATAACAAAAACATTAAATCAAAATTGGTATAAAATTAAGCTAAGATGCCACACATACAGACAAAATTACCTATGATAGAAAAGGGCACGGAAACAAACAAAATCTTTTTAACTACAAATTTTTCAACGTTTAGTTTAGGTACATGTAATGTTTATGTAAGAAATTAAAACTAACCTTAAACATATATTCAAAAAGTTCATATTTTAATGTTACCAATGGCCATTACAGGAACATATCATGTACTCGTATCTATGCTTAATTGCTATGAGATAAATTATTAAAAAATTAGGTAAGTACTTTTGTGTTTCAGAAGTCGGCTTACAATAATTATTCATTACACCCAAGGGTTTCTTTTAAAACACGATAATTGTAATATTACACCCGTCTACTTGCGTAATAAATATTAAATTTCATCTAAAAGGCTTTCTTTCACGCCTACATAAGTAAAGTTGGCAGTTACCTCCAGAAGCGGTTTTACTAAGTAAGTGTACTAATATGCTTTAAATGGATTTACTTAAGTGCCAAGAAAATGGTTCTAACATACTTACTAGGAACGTACGGTCCGTAAGCAGATTAGTCGGTTAATGTAGGAAAATATGCTTTACTTAGTGGAGCTAATGTTACGTTGCTATATTAATTAAGTTCATAAGTTTTATATTTTATTAGTTTACAGAGATTTCGTGGGTTAAGATTGTAAGCAATTTTTACAAGACATCTGTGATAAAGGTGTGTTGTGGTGAAATTTTTCCAAAGATTACCTACATAAGATAATATCGCAAAAAAAAGACAATTATTTAAAAGTAAATTTGATTTTTTCAGTTTATCTTTTTCAAGCTGTTATTCAGTTTTCATTAAAACCTAATATTTTTTCCCAATATTTTTTTTATTATCTTTAACTCACTCATTTTAATTTTCAAATGAAAAACGTTCCATTTTTCTCCCCACCGAGGAGTTTCGAGTCTTTCAAACTATCCTCAAATAAATCCCCCACAATGCATTCGTCTGTTTGTAACATTGTTATGTCAGACGCGCCGCCGGCTCTGCCCGGGGATTATTCAAATTCCCTGTATTTGCTGGTCCATCGTACTTGACGTTGTTTTAATATCCCAAATGTAATATTTCGGAACAACGCTCTGTTTCATATTCGGACGGTTATCTCGGTTTTGAGCAGACGTTTTGTGTGTCGTGTTTGTTATTAGCATTGTGTTTTTCGGGGGTAATGGAATGGGAAATATTTTCGAGTTAAGAGAGAAGGTGTGGTTATCCTTTTTTTAATCACGCCAGCACAGTTTTTTTTTTTTTTTTTTTTTTTTATGTAATATAGGTAGCAAACGAGCATGCGGGTCACCTGATGGTAAGTGATCACCGCCGCCCATGACTACCCTCAACACTGTAGGTGTTGGGGGTGTGTTGCTGACGACATAATGAACTTAAAATGCACATACATTAACTAAACACAGTGTTTTTCTTTCGACCTAATAATACTAAACCCAACTCTAAATCTAACGCAACAGAAGTCCTAGAACCGTTCTTAGTACATCAAAATCATACCCAACCATGTAATAGTAGGTACTCAAAATTTATAAGGTATCCATCACCGTAGATACACCCCTTCTATCGATCGTCTCAATGTCGAACAGCCAACTTTTCAATAAGGGGAACTTATCGGTTCTTGGTTCCTTGCTATAGCAGCATGATGACACTTGCTGTCACTAAGTTTTGGAAAGCTAGGAGATTGGCATGCTGAAGGTATTTTGTAGACTGGTAGTACATTGTATTCACGGATTGTATCTATCACAATAAAAGAAGATAAGAATTTAGGCAAGGTTTCTTGTTGTTTCCTTAACATTATAAATAAGTATAGCACGATATTATTCAGTATATAATTGAAGGACTAGGTAAAAGATTTGCATATGTGTAGGCGTAAGTATTTGTTTAGTATTTCTTAATCTCAGCTCACACAGCTAGATCCAAAAAAGATAAAAAATCTATACTCGGGCAACGGTATACAGAGTTCCTTCCATCATAACAGCAGCAAAAAATATCATAATAAGTACATAATAAAGTCCACAAATTTTTTCTTACTTTAATTACTTAGAGTGTTACTCTAATTATCCAGCAATTTGCTAATGTTTCGCCATACTCGTACACTTTTTGTAAGCTCAAAGTTATCATCCCGAGCGTGTTAATTTTTAATAAAGATACTGCAAATTAAATTCACATGAAAGTGCCTTTTCCCTTTGAAGGGTTGTTGTGGAATCAATTTTCTGGACGCATATGATTTTGGTTGAAGTTGCTGGCGAAAAATGTGGCGAAAAATTGGAAAAAAAATGCATTTGAAGCCTATGCTGTGTTGTATAGATAAAAAAGTATTGTTTTTGAGATTTTACTTTTAGTCTTGCATTTAAAATGCTAATTTATTAATTTTGAAGTTATAGAGTTTAAGTATTGTTTTTGCTTTGTGGTTTAGTAATTTGCCAAATAAATTACTTTTATGTGTATTTCGTATAACCTTCATAAAATATTTATAAGAAATAAATTTTGTTTTTGAGGTTTGCTGACTTGGTAATTGGTTGGGTTAATCTTCTACACCTAGCGCAAAAATATCATATTTTTGAAGTAGAATTCGTAAACGCTTAAAAAATCACATTATATCAAACTAAATCACATACCACTTCCAACCTTCACGAAACATTCAGTCTCGTACTAAAATTCCCTTGACAAATACGGTCGCCTACACTCCACTCAAATTAGGCCTTCCTTACGTATCTAACATATTGTAGGCTTTATTTAGCCACCCTTTATATATTATACAAGAGTAGATAAGACACCTGAATAGAGTCCCTTGAAAGCCCATACATATGACTTATCGTAGCGAATATCACTCGGATGACATGGGTCTACAAATATCTTATATTGATGTGACATTTTGTGGAATTTTGAAGAGGATCGCTGATATGATAAAGATGACGAGTGACTAATAATAGGTTCGAAGTGCTTATAGAAGAGCTGCCAATATGGATTTTTTAGGGAATTTGTTGTTGTTTGCGCTGCAAAGAATTTCTTGAATGTGTCTTACCGTTTAGCAAGTATAAAACTTGCGGCAAATATTGCTTTGTACTTAATAAACTAAAAAATATTAAAGATACGCGGATTTCAAACAAAATTAACCTGTTTGCTATAACGTGAAATGTCTATATTAGCAAGTCGCTTTAAGTTTCAAAAATTGTAAAAAAAACTAGATTCAGTACGATCTAAATATTTTAATAAAAGCAAGCCTATATACGCTCAATTATGACCCTAAATTAATGTTTTTAAGTTATTAAGGTCCGACGATATACAGGGTGTCCCAAGACTACGGTACATGAAGGGAAAGTACATTAAATATCGTAGATAGGATATTTTGCTGAAAGAAGACTTTATTTTATTTTTTAAACTTAGTAATTCTGCAACCCACTTAAATATTAAAATAAAATTAACCCCTATTTTTATGATGCCCATCGAAAGAATAGACAAAATAATTATAATTAAATTAATAATTCTTCTTTAGATCTATAAGAAGAAGTATCTTAAAAGAAAGGAACAACGTAAAATCAATCATTTTAATTAAATTAAAAACATACCTGAACTGCCGAAGTAAATTAAAATAAAGTCTTCTTTCAGCAAAATATCCCATCTACGATATTTAAGGTACTTTCCCTTCATGTACCATAGTCTTGGGACACCCGGTATACCAATTCGTTACGGTTCGGTTTATTGACATGGTAACGATTTCAAAGATGTTTTACGTCAAAAAATATACTATGTGGTAATTAAAACTAGTTACTTGCAGATTCAAGTTGTTTATAACTTTTTTAAATTTTAATCTTGTACATGACCTCAAACGTTTAGCACGATCAATCCATCCCAAGCTAATATCTAAATCTGCATGTTACTTGATCGATATTAGCGGTCATTGATGGAATTCCTGCTAACAAAAGGTCTAAAGCTCTGAATAGCCGAGGGCCTACCCGCCTTCGGTTGTATGAAAAGATGTCGTCAAGAGAGGACTCGCTAAGATTGATGAAGCCTTCATTCATGGACCCTGTTTGCTTAAGTCCACGTGGTGAAAAATCTTCTTCGGTTTTGTTGGAGAATTCTTAGCAATATAAGTTAGTAAATAACAGAAATATTATTAAATCAAAACAAGCTGTGTCTCGACAGTAGTGATTTAATATAAGCATCCATTTAAAACTGTTAAGTTACACTAAACTAGATATATCGTTGAGCGAACGAAACACAAGTTGACCAAAATAGTGTCCAAGTTTTGCTAGGGTTGTCCATCTATCAGTAAACCCATTATCGATTTCTCGTTACAGATCGCCGGTACCACATGACAATCGCATTACTGATAATTGTGTGCCTCCAACTGACGAGCGCTGACCTCTCCTCCGAAACACCGATAAAATTATCGGAAAAGTACCTAAAGGACCGCCCGTTCTCAAACGATATTCCCGAACCGGAATCGCTGCCAGTGTTGCATGGAAACGACACTAGATGTCGCATCTCAGAGTACCAGTGCGCCAGTAAGAAGTGCATTCCGATAAACCGATTTTGCGATGCGACAAACGATTGTGGAGACTCTTCGGATGAACCAAGACATTGCACGCGTGAGTATCTTTATTGCCAGTTGTAAATATTTTATTGTTTTACCGGTTGAACGGTAATGTGTTTTGGTTTATTGAATTCCGCTGTAGCGTACATGTTGAAGCTGTTTAATTTTTAGGTATATAGGCAGTTGTGCCGTGACATGTTTGACATATAATTTATTAAAGGTTTATGCGGCATTTTATCAGGTTAAGCGACTCCACTGATGTATGATATTTGATTCTGTTTTTTTTTTGTTTTTAGCAGCTATTTTATTTTTTTGTAATAGCAAATTATTATTTTTAGCATAGGTGCCTAGATGTTATAACTTTTTCAGGAAATGTAAAACACAGCTTTCCATTTATTTTACTCGACTGAATCCTTTTCAGCTGACTAACTAATCAAATCAATTTCGACTATAAAAAATTTTTTAGAGTTTAAATTGTGTGCTGTTGCCGTATTTTATTAGCGAATCAATCCATCAAATTTTTCAACTTTATATTTGTATTGTGAATATCCACATAAACTCACAATTTCCCACCAACCGGAAACGTTCAGTATCTCGTAATAAAGATTTACGATATTTTCCGACGCGAATTAAACTTTAGATTTACGACGGGGTTCACTTTTGCTCGGTGCCACGGAACTCTGAAAGTAATGTGCTGACGCAGGCCTCTTAAAAATGTTATTAACCAAAAAGTTTTTATAAAAGTAGATGAAATATATCTTTTGGCCTGGAAGACTTAATAGAGTAAAAAAATGTTTTGGAGTTTTCTGCCGATACGTGCATATCTATCATGGTCATGGTATTTTTCCATAATATTTTTTTTAACACTTGACCAAAATTATAAAATAGAACGTTTCCCTTGAGAAATAATCCCTCAGTTAGATGTTTTTGACTCTATCTGTGACGATATATTTTGGTTCAGAAGTTTAAATATTTAATAAAAAAAAATTTTGGAGCACACGCGTATTGGTCTTATTCATGGAAACACAAATAAACGATAAAAACTATTTTATTCACATTGAATAAGACTTCAATTGGAGAAAAAGTCTGTAGTTGCTTTTAAACTCAGAGTTTATAAAATAAAGTGCTGAACCATACGAAGAAGAAAAACTCAATGTCATTAAAAGGTTTAGGGTAAAACGACCGCTTAACGGCCCACCCTTTTGAGATTACCGGGATTTGGCTGAAAAAGTGCTTAAAATAAATCCTCGAAAACAATAATACGATTTAATAACGTTACGCCATCATAAAGAACTGAAAATATAACCTTGATTAATTCACATCAGCACATAACTTGCATTTTTATCCAAATTTTGTTTAGGTTTTCATTTCGTTTTCATCATTATTTAATTATTGATTATTTAACCTCGAACCTTATTTATTTAAAGTTTCAACTCTAAAAATCATCACACATTTTCACGCTCAACTTAAACTCTTCATAACCGTGACAATAACAAGCAGATGAAAAATCTTTGCAACTAAACAGATTATCTGGTTCAAACTCAATTTCATACAAACCAGCAATAAGGCTGAGGCGATCGCCTTATCCCGGCCTCAGTAATTGAAAGCGAAGGTTCAAGGAGAGTTTTTGCAAGGGCTCGTACACAATAACCTTTACGAGGTTAAGACAATATTTCTGGAATTTCATATCTTATTAAATAACTAGTGACCCGCCCACGCTTCGCAATTATGTAATTTTGGGCGACTTGTTCCCGAAACATTGAATTTTGGCTAATCTAAAAAAACTTTTTCTGAATGATTATTATTTACAAATTTCAATGAAAAACATACCTAAAGGATGGTGAAAACCGGATTAAAATCCCTCAACTGGTTTAGGAGGAGTTAGCGGACAAACATACAACCAGACAGAATTAGCGACTTGGATTTATACTATGTAATAATAATGATGATGAAGCGTTGTAGGTACCTATAGGTTTAAAGACTAGAACAGTATTGGGAGATTGTTATATGTTAATTGAATTTGCACGATGTACTTATTGATTGAATTATGCCTAGCCTGGTTAATAAGTTATTGATTCAGATGCTTATTAATTGATTTCTATCGCAATTAAATTAATATTCTTGCACTAAGAGAACTCAGAAACTGTTAATAGATCGTTATTTTATAATTGACTCTCTTCATTCTGTTATTGTCCAGACATAAAAAGCTTTTATGAAGTTTGTATTGCTTGTGCTACAATTCTAACAAACCCATGTGATTATTTTTAATATTAAATTACCGTAAAATGTATTTAACTTTAAATCTGTAGGCTGAAATAATTTATTGCATCTAAGTATGGTTATTTTCACGCTTTTTTTTTGGCTTCCTATTTAATCTCTAATTCCTAATTCTGCCAATTTCATACGAACCATTTTCACTTCAGGTCGAATTCCAACCAAGAATCGTTGTCTAGATGATATTGAATGTAACCCACCTTTACGTAGACAGGTGGCTTGTATGTCCGGAAATGAGATTAGCCCTGGCTTTCTGGAATTTCTTTACTTATCGGCGAATACACAGACGTGCGGCGATATTAGGTAGAAGCTACAGCTTAGGTAAATAAATGAACGGGAAATTAGGGAAACCTATATGCGGGAAATTGTGCGCCTACGTGTGTCAACACTGCCCCTGGGATAATTAATTGTTGCTTCGTTAGGCGGAAATTTAGGCGCGATTAGAAATAGCTATTTTGCGTTTTGATATTTCAAGCACAAGCTTAGAGTTTCAGTGAATCATTGTCATATGTTTATATCAACGAACAATGCATTTTTTAGGTGACAACAGTTGTTACCAACACAAAATAATACGTGAACGTTACAGACTCCATTTAAATGTGTTTACCTTGGTGCCCATCAACGTGGAATGGTAAATTAGTTTCTTATTGTATAAATGAGTAATAAAATATTTTTATAATAGAATGTTAGAAGTATGTATTAAATAAAAATGATTCTTTTTTTACCTTACCTAAGCAAAATTTTCCTTTTACGCATAAGTATTATTCGATCATTAGGAGCTTATTTGTATACGTACAATATTTGTAACAGAAAACTAAAGGTAATTGACATTTACATGACGGTAGGCATACTACTTAATCTTCATCTTGCTATTAAGAATTTAACGCGAAACAGACAAGCTTCTGTTGTTAAATCAAAGTACCTCAGATCAAATATCTAAGCTCTTCCAATTCTTTTTTTCTTACACTCTCGACCGTCTCCTGCTTTCATTTTACAAGGAACATTTTCTAGACTGAAGGTGCAAAACAAAAAAGAAATACTTAAGTTAATTTGACTCGAGCACGTATAAAAGTTTCATAAAGTCGGCAACACTGTCTGCTGTTGTGTTGCAAACAAAGCAACGCTTAGAAACTAATTTCAACTCGCAGCCCCATTTATGTTTCCATATTTACATAGAAACATATGAATGTTGTGATGTAATTGTGTTTTGTTTTTTAAGTATTAAGCAGTTGCGGTTTTCACGCGCAGTCAATTTTGAATTTGGAAGAGGGGAGCGAACTGACGGCCATATTGGGGTGACTCGAAGTATTGCATAGGTTGCTTTAAAAAATTATACCTATCTATAAGCCAATAACCGTCCTTTCCTAAGTAGGCTAACCAATTTGGTTCTCGGCACTCAGGCTTATAATAGAAAAGAAGCCTTTCTTCTTATAATTACTTTTACTTAAAAAATCCTATATAAAAGTTTCATAAGTTTTTTTAAGACCACAATTTTTCTTTTAAAGTATTGTGAAAAAGCGTTGGTTAACGCTTCTTTTTAATGTAATAAACCTGCTATTTGAACGTTAATTTCCTTAAAATGTGCTATATCCCTAAAGGCTTTCGCTTTAACAGCTTGAGTTAGGTGTCTAATCAGATCACCTGCTTCGTTAATTCCACTTTACCCCCCTGCAATTAGCTTGAAGGTGTTCTCAATTTAAAGTGTGACGGTAAAGAACGTTGTATTAAGAGATTAAAACGACACGTGTTGGAAACGTTAAGAAGGTTAAATTGGAAGTTAAAAAGTTAAGTAAAAAAAACGATAAGTACTTAAAAAAAACATTATTTGATAAATAAAACTAATCAACTAAAATTTTCAATAAAAGATAAAAAATAATAAGTAACAAGGTTAATTAATTTGTTAAACTTTAACTAAATAAAAATTTACCAACTTTTACTACAAATTTAAATAAAAGTTCAAAACTATAGTCATAAGCTAAAAGCAAAACTTTTCGTACGTTAACTTTTTACGCTTGCAATAAACATAGTTAATGAAATGTACCTATATGTTTTTGTATACATGAGCAAAGGCAATAAAATTTAAATTTGGATCATTCAATTATAAAAACCGAAATGCCCGCGTAGATATTCAAAGAAAGAATAGCTTTTTGAGGGTTTTCTTTTATGTTATTTAAACATTTCATCAAAGTTGTGGAAAACCCAATTTCTTATCCTTAATCTCTTGAGGTTACTTAAATTTGGAAACGAATTTGTCCGATATTTTTGGCTCGCTGGGTTTAATGTAGTTAGGCCTTTTTATATTGGATAAGAAATTAAGATATAAAATGAAATTTTTATTTGAAAATGAATATGAAGGTATTGATGACAATATGATAAATTCTCTTGCTTTTATTAAATTCTTTATTAAAACACATTTTGTTCTAGATTTTTCCGTGGTTTTATTTTCGTAGTTTTTCACTGGGGTCCTATTACAAAAGGGCTTAAGTAGCCTTTGGTAATTATCATTAAAAAATAACAAAGGTTTCTAAACCTTTTCATTTAAAACTCATAGTACATAACAAAACAACAGTATCACATTATATTATGTTAAAAAATATTAATACTTAATTTGAAAATAATCGATGGGTTCTTCGTACAGTTTTAGAAATAAAAAGTAATGTTTACGCATTATAATAACAAGAATTAAAAAGTTCTAAAATTAAGAGCAAACATTTTACACAAAACTTTAAGATTCCTTTTGCCTATATTTAAACTATTTTAACACCCCAAATTGGAACTAAATAGTTAAGTTAATTTCTAAAATTTTTATCTTTTTCTAAAGTTAAAATCGTTTTAAAGACTGTTTTTACATTTCCACCGTCAAAATCATCGACCAAACATTTTTTCATAGAACCCACAATATATTTACGTATGTATGCAGTCTCAGAATAAACACAATAAACACACGGGCACAGAATGCTGCCGGCGGGATCCGAACCGACGTTATTAAGTTTTAATGACGACCACCACAATACACCCAGGATTAGGGCTGCCACTTGCAATGTTATGGGAGGAGAAATAATGATGCTGCAGGGTTGATTGGGGTTTTTTAGCGATTGGTTTTATTAGCATATTGTTTTTAGAAACGAAGTAATAATAATGATTTTTTTTATTAGTAGCTTTCACTTTTCTTACGGCTTGATTTAATAAGGCGAAATAGAAGTAGCTTATATGACTCCCTGGTAAGGAGAATCGTGTTGAAAGCGTATTTTGATTCCGTAGTTCCAGGGATAACTTTGTACATAAAAACTCACAAACTTCTCTGCATAGTAGTCACTAGACTCGAAGTTTGTTTTTTATCGAACTCATTTAGGAAAAAATATCAAAACGTACCCATAATATTTATTAGGAAAAAAATCAAATTATCTGTAAAGAAAATCCAGAAATACACCTAAAATCTTGCGACCCCAAAATTTTCCTCCCGCCAGCCCTGTCTCAACTGTAATAAACAACGGACAATCACCCTTATGTCCCTGGCAATAAAATTAATTATTGCAGTGAATCAGCCCCCCGTATCGTAATCTGTAGACGGTTGAAATTAAATATGAACCGAGTTAGGAACCGGCGATAAAAAGGGATGAGCTAAATCGGTGTAGTGGGATTGGCTAAGCGATTAACTTTCAAAATTAAAACTGAAATAGCTCAAAGTTTTGAAAGGTAAGTGTTTTATTAGAAGAAGTTTGATGTAGTTGAACATTTAAAATAGCGTTATTTTGTTATTGTATTACTTTAATTTAGTTGTAGCTTTTGTGTAAATCTTTGGCAATGAAATAACCTGGAATCTGGCAGTGTGGTTGATTTTTGCGCTTACTGAGAAAACAGCTAATCAAATTGAAAAAATATGTTAAATATTTAATAAATTGGGTTGCAATAAATGCACAAAATTATAAGACGTCTATGCAACACACTAACGAAACCAAATTTTTGTGTTCAAAAAAATGTACTACAAACTGATAAACTAACCAACCATCTCACAAAACCACTATACTTTTACATTATTCAATTCAACTTGCAAAATCTACATCCGAAAAACCTCATCAAATATTGAGCCGTATCCCCTTAGTTATAGACTCACAAATGGCCTACGCTACCGACTAATCGAAAACGGATAACACCAAGGGAAATAAATGGTGGAATAAAAATATATCAAACGAACTAGGCCTGCATATACAGGGTGTACTTCATCACGTGCGAGAGAGAGTGTTTTACACGAACATAAATCTGTATTACACTTAAATCACGCGCAGGGTTTACGCGTGAAATGTTTATTCGAGCATCGGGCTATAGACTGTGGAGTAATTGGTATAATAGACTGAAAAAACGTAGTAAGCTAATAAAAAAATATATGATGTAACTGCTACGCCGTAGTTCGTAGTCTATGACGTAGCATTTATGCCGTTGTATTTTGACCGAAAAAAATATGCAGTTATGTAGTAGTATTAATTAAGAAGTGTATATTGGCCTATGTCTAGCAGAGCATGTTTCGTGGCTGTTGAAGATGATCAGAACAGACCGTTATCTATTATAATAATTATTAAGCTAATTATTGTTTATTATGTATCTTAAAATTTACATTATTAAAAGAAGTTAGTTAAAAGAAGTACATATTTTTTGTATTTTTTATAACCTGTTAGTCTTTAATATTCTCGTATAAAACATTATCAATTTCATGCATTTCGTCAGTGAATTATCACAATGACGTTTTGTTCAGTCCATTCCAACGCTAGTCCAATCCGTATAGAATTAACAATTAATTTACTTACCTATTTCATTCGAATTTGTGAGCTTCATTTCCACTGTATACTATTATTAGTTCAATAACATCTCATTAGCCAAATAGATTTGCTAGTAACTTAATTAAAAAGCTTTAAAGTCGCTAATTGCATATCAACAAATTGGACACTCCGTACACGTAATTACAAGAATCAGCGCTTAAATACACACGAAAATGCTCTTTATAGTACTTGGCCTTATTGTTCAAACTTCAATTATACAGCTTGCTTGTATAATACTTATGGCAATTTGTGAGTTGGTAGCAACCGCAAGCAGTTTGTAGTCTGCTAGGTAATCAGAAGTTAGTCTTGAGCCGTGTTGATGACGTGTTTACAACACAGTTTGAACGCTCGCTTCGAAAACTCATATTCTGATAAAGCAAGTAAGTACTGAGTCTAAGTTTAACTTTCTATAAAAGATTTAGTACTTATTGCAGGTACGTATAAGGTTCATTTTAGTATTGTTCGCAAAGACTTTTGTTAACTTGTGTGATTTTAAGTTATTCCTTTAATTCAGTTTAGAGGTTAAGGGAGATATGAATTTACGCATAATAAGACAACAAGTAAAATGAAAAAAATAACGAAATAATAAATTTCGCACTTCGAGTTTTATTAAGTAACAATTTTAATGTTATCAATTTATGTATATTCGCATATCAAAGAGAAAGTAAATATTCACTCATTTAATGTAAAATGTATTAACTCAGGTCAAATTTACCTCTAAATTAGTAAAACTTTCGGAATATCAATTAGGTTTATTGTATAATTTACATAAAGCTTGGTTCATTTACACTGTCTGTATATAATATGTACGTATAAATTGTACGGTTGACAGTGAAAATGGGAGCCATTTGAAGTTAAATGTCTGTCTCGAAGCAAGATAATTATGCTGTATTTAAATAGATGCTGCTTAGTAGACAACTTTAACTTATTTGTATTAAAATTAGTAAAAAAAATAGTAAATTGGCACATTATAATGTAAAAAGATCTGCAGAAACCAAGGTACAATTTATTCAACTTTTGAAGTTTTTTTATGAAATGTAAAATCTTATAACAGACATATTCCAATCTTACAGATTTTATAGCTTTTGCAGCACAAATAAAGGCAGTAAATGGGTAGCGGGAAACGGCCTTGACCTCAATCTACAAAACATAAAATAGCGTTTTCTATCCAGCCCGAGATACAAAATAAATGCGCGACAAACCAAATTCTAGTAGAAAAATGGTGCAAAGCCAGTTAAAACATCACAAGAGCAACAAAAAACTATCGAATGTTAGAAGAGTTTCCAGTGTGGCCTCAGTTGGGTCATAACCTAGTCCTCCCACGAGATATAAATTAAATCACTTGCACACTAAAGTTGCCCCCACACCGCGGATAATCGCCCGTCGCACTAACTTGGCTTTCTGCCAACCCTGTAGCTAAGGGTTTTTCTTTAATGCCTTTTATCCACATTTTAATTCATAGAATGGTGTTGCGTTTTAATGTGCTGGTTTTAATAAAGGCCGGCTTTTAATATAGATGCAGGAATTTTGCTTATTTTTGACTTTTTCTAAGTTAAAACATTTTAATTGTGAACTTTGTGGTGCAGCCACATGTACCTATACGGAAAAGTTTACAGGTTCGATTCACGGGGGAGCCAACATGATAAAACTCCTTTTCAAACTTGTCTTATGTCTAGGTTCACCTTTATCAAACGGTTAGTGTTAGCCATTTAAATATTTATTAAAAAAATTACTGAACTAACAAAACTAAAAAAACGTTATAAAACCAGTGGCCGCCCGCGACTCCGTTTGCGTGGAAGTCGGTTTCCCGTGGAAATAAGAAGTTTTCCCGCAAAAAAAGTACCCTATGTGTTATTCTGATGTATAACCTATACATACTGTAAAGTTTCAGCAAAATCCGTCCAGTAGTTTTTCCGTGAAAGAGTAACAAACATCCATACATCTATACATACTCACAAACTTTCACGTTTTTAATATTAGCAGGATTAAGCAATATCCTTAATTACTAAAACTTACCTAGTATCTAATTGAAAACTAATGTATTTCGCTTTTAGTTTTATTTACTTAGTAAAAGCACTTAGACGATAAGCTGTTTCAGTTCCATTGTTTTCTGTTCGTTGGTACTTTCCTTCCTACTTCTATCAGCAATGGAGAAGTTTGTTTTTGTTAAGATAGATACTAAACTTTGGAATAGATTGAGTAGTATTTATGTTTATTTTGAAACTAAGATAAAGTACGTGTTTGTCTAAGTAATGGTCGCAAGTGACTCGCAGATACTTACAGAACTTTGATATCTCTTTTTAAAATGACTTATTACTTTTAATTTATTTATATAAGCGTAACGGTATTAAACTTACTTGGTAATAATTATTTACGGAGAATCTCCGTTATAAAAGATTTAGGTAAGTATTTAAATAGATGACAATATTTTCTTAACTTATTCTCTCTTTTACTCTTCTCGGTATAGATCTTATGAATGTACCCTTTATAGCAGAAGTGACCTTCGGCCAACCATAATGTTATGGTTAAATTGCTTGCTCAGATTTATGCAGCCGGAATATACATGGTGATTCTTATACCGCTATCAACGAGAATAATAATCCATAAAGTGGATACAGAAATCTTATCATGATAAAAAAATGTTTTTTTACGGTCAATCATAATATTCAATCAACAAAACTAGTAACGCATGGCTACCATGGTTATCTGAATCCGCGGTTTATGTGTCTCAATAAAAAATACGGTAAATGTGAATCAAACGGCACAAAAATAAATCGAATACTACCAGTTATCAAGGTTTTAACTATAGTAGGATATTAGGACGAATCTAGTATTTTATCTATTCATATTCAAAACTTATAAAAGTTATTTTTCACATAGTTCTTAGTTGGTTCTAATTCAGAAGGCTCTTGTATAGAATGAGTGATTATTTTTCCACAAGGTCTTGGTTAGGGAAGCGCTAAATTTTTACTCAATCAGCCCATTGCCGTCCAATTTATTGTTGTGTTCTTGTGATTTATATTACGTAGTTACTGATTACTTAAATAATATTTTATTAACTAGTTCTAATTGATTATTTTCATTAATTAATAACAGATATATTCAATTTGAAACTTGTATATTTTTAGTTGAAACAAAATATATTCTTATTATTGGTACCTAATTTGCTTTTAAATCAATCAATTATTTCTCAAAAAAGTTTGGATTATACATGACTATGAAAAACATTATAATTAAACTAACTCAATTATCAATAAGAGGAATTTATCAAGTTTTATTTTCATATTGTTTCAGATACAAAGTAATTATAGTTTTTAACAAATTACTTTTTGTAAAATACTGAAAATTTTAATAGATATATTTTATTTAACATTTGCATCAATCGCTATCAATGTCTGGCTTGAAAACATTTGAATATTCTAAATTTTGTATTTCTCAACGACAATAATAATAGAAAAGCAATAAGAGGATTTATATTTTATCTTCGGAATACAAATATCCTTTTGGGGATTACTTTGAACGAGTTTCAGAAAAATAGGGGAAAAAATATATAGATTTGTTTTAAATATTATTTGTTTATTTGAATTGAAAAAATACATAAGTTTTTCTTTTATTTGAAGGTAAAATTAATGGCTGACAAAAACTTAGACGAAATTTATAAGTTGTAGTCCATTTAGCTTCCAAACCCCTTAAAGTGTCTGATGGCAGAAATTGTCAAAATTTTTGTTTTTTGGACATCGAAAATCGTTTATCGTAATTATTTAATTCACTGGATATACTTACAAAAACGTTAAATATAACTTTTTTGATATGTATAATGATATTTGCAGACAAACATTCAGTTTCTAGTGCGATTAGCAAATTGTTTTATAAGTAATCGTGCCTACATGCATAAAACCTCGCTAAGTCACAACGAGAAAAAAGCAAAAAACGCCACAGTTTACGATGTTACTGGCCCATTAAAACTCCCTCAGGGAACATTACAAAACAGATAAAACCTTCTTGCTGGCTGTAGGATTTGACAAACGATTTTCATTTGTTTATCGTAAAAAAAATGAAAAAGAAAAAAATATGTGTTTGGAATCGTTCTTAGGAAATTGAATTTGGCTTTTGAAAATAGAATTTCCCCGACGATAGTTTACGTCCTTACGTTGTAGGTATCTCATTATTGGAATGAGCTGATCCCAAGCAGCCTTCTTCGAGTTTGGTTGAACCTTCGATAAAATTGACATTTTATTTCGAAGTCAGCGGTTTGGCGCCGCACCCAACCTCGGGTCTTACAGATTATCCTTGCTGGGTAATTGGGCAATGCTATAATAGGTAATACAAAGTTATCAGAAATTAGGCAGTTTAAGTCATGAATTATTTGAAAGGCTGTGCCTTAATTTGTGAATAGATTGTTATAATTTGAGTTTAAGTCACACAGTTTGTATGATAATAGAATTAAACCTAAATAGGAATATAGTATTTACCAACCTCCAGCAAATGCCCTTTGTGTAGGCTCCTGATATTTTAGTTTAGGCACGATCAAGTTTTCTATATAGAATAACGGTAATTTTAATCTATGAGCGTTAGTAACCATCTCATGTTTTATATTAAAAAACACCTTCTTTTAACAATAGTATACCTACTTATATTGTATTAAATAAATCATTAGCACATACAACGGCCTTACATAACTCTGCAACATCTAGTACAACGACCCCATGACCACGTTACACGCTTTTAAACTTAACTGATAAAGGTCGTTACCCACTTAACTGTTTCCACGCACGCTCATTAGGTCACTACCATACATAATGGGATTAGTCAGTGGCTCTCAAAGTGTCAGGCCTTTGAGGAAGCACCGAGCCGATTACTCTCGCGGATTTGAACCTGTGACCTGGATAGGTCATTGTAAGAGCCAATGAGCTATTGTGACTTCCTATAGTGTATTTTTTACTTTATCTAGGTACGGTACATATGAACTTTCATACTTTTTAAACAAACCAGCACACTTGGTCTTTGTAATTCAAGAGTTTTTCTGTATAGTAACAAACATCCATCCATAAATCCATCCATCAACCATCCATACATCCATCCGTACATCCATCCATACATCCATCCGTACATCCATCCATATATCCATCCGTACATCCATCTATACATCCATCCATACATCCATCCATACATCCATCTACACATCCATCCATACATCCATACTTACTCACAAACTTCACGTTTGTAATATTAGTAGAATTTTGTAGCTCTTAACTAGAATGCATTCAGAAATAATACTAATCTTCTATCTCAGTAATTTAACTGTCATCATCATAACAGCATTACCTTTTTTGGAACACACAAATCATATTAAAAGTCATAAATAAGTTGCTTAACTTTAGTTATAAAACATATACTTGAAATTTCATACCTACTGCCTTTTGCTTACCTCGCTGTAAAATTCTCTTGAAAATGCGACACTTCTCAGTCTCCGTGACAGAAGGCGCTCTAAAGAATCCGCAAAATTGAAATTCATTCTTTCAGCTACATTTTAATAAAGATCTGCAAAGGAAACTTCGGATTCCGTAGATTTTCCGAGAAGTCTAACATGACTTAGGCGGAATGGAAATGCTTTATTGGCTTACTGCCTGGGCTAGGCGAATGTAGGCCATGTTTCTAAATGCAAGAATAACAGGGTATTTGGTTTTTGTTTGAGTACCAAATATATAATTAAGTTTGTTTTTATAACATATATTTTTTAATTTAAAAAAATGAGAAAATAAAACCTTTAAATTTTTCTTCCTTCGAAAAATTCCCGAGTTCCTAATAATTTATCTGCTTTTCTAAAAAGAATTGGTCTATAAACGCTTTTGTACATATGTACTCCTTCTAAAACCTTAAACAATATCGTTTATTACGAGCCCTACATTTCTGCTTTTCAACTTACAGCTACCATACCATAAAATAGCGCTGGCCCATAGCATTATGTCAATGACGTCACGCCTTTGAATTCCTACATAGTTTCATTTCAGACCAGACACTTAGTTAATGCTAACGATATTGAGGCCCGACCTAGTTCTTGTTGCAATTTGAATGCAACATTAAAAGGATTTTCGGAATGTGTGGAAACTTTTGTGCTATGTTAGTTAGTGGAATTGCAGTATTTTAGAAAGTTCGTACCTATTTTGTTTTGTGAAATGAATTTTTGGATTAAAGTTTTATTTAGTTAAAAATAAGAACAATGAACACGTATATTCTAGTCAGTGGAAGTAGAAATTACTGGGAAACGAGTACAAACTATCACTACTTTAGAAATTTGTTGTATTTCTGTATGAACATTGTATTTATTTGCCAGCTATTTCATATCAAATAATGACACTTTTTCGGGCTTTCACTATGCATTCTAAAATATCTTATTCCATGTATTACTCGCCTAATTCCTAAAACATTTAAGCCAAACAACAAGTAGAATCGAAGCTCAAACTTCAAATTGCTGATTTTAACGCTCAGTCCAGCTGTTGCCAAGGACCACTTAGTTTTGTGATACTTTCCGATTCCTTTAATATTTCCGACCGTTTTCCTATTTTTAGATATAACATTCCTTTCACGGTAGTAGGGTAGAATTCTATGTAAATGTTCGACGTATAAAAGACGCCTGGGAACTGAAATAGCTCTACTTCGTTCATATCTCGATATTCAAACACCAGGAAAATTATATTTGAGATTCGGATTGGATCCTTATTTTTCTTTTGAAGTGTCATTGAGAAGGGAATCAAGACTCGGGGCTCGAGGAAAATACTTTTTCTTTGCTTAGCTGGAGCCGGATGCCAAAAACTTATATTTGTATTTTGTGCTTGTTTTTATGCTGACAGAAAAAGTTGTATTTTAATTGAAAAGTAGCGTTTTAGTATTTTTTTTTCATCTTCTTTTTTTTAGATTTATTACTTACCAGTTCAGCGCAATATTGTTTTTTGTTTTTACATATTTTTTTATGTCTGCCTTTTTATCTCTGGTATAAATAAATATGTTTTCATAAAACCCCCTTTTCCAGCATAACAAGCTAGCCTGAATGCTAAAACCCAGCGATATGACAAATGTATCGCATAGTCGATGAGGCATTTGAATACACCGGTCTGTGAACTACGCAAAATGTAAATTTACTCCCTTAGGGCTTATGCGCATTGTAACGTTGCATTGAGTCAATATTGAACAAAGGAAATTCGATTAAGCTGATAATAGTTTAGCAATGTAACCGTAGTTAGTTTCAAATCATAAATTTTTATTTTAGAATTTTATGACTTTTTTTTTTTTAATTTTGAAACATCTGTTCGCCTTCACCAAAGTTACAACAGTATTTTTGTTTCGTAGTCTGTTGCTCTCAAAAATAGCTTAATCATGGCACTTTTTAACGACACAAAAAGTTTTTTTTTTCATGCGTGAAACTCACTTAAAACAACAACTTTTAGCTATAAAGCAACTTTATTCTCTCCATTGTGTGCACAGCCTTCGGTATCCTGTCACATTAGCCGGTGTCGACCAGACGCTTCGAATAGTTGAATAATGATCGTTAATTAACATACCCAGGTACGGATGGTTTAACTTTGCTGAATTTTAATGGTGGGGATCGAAAACATCGGGCGGCGAGCGCCTTGAATTATGCAGTTTTAGAATTAAATTTTTAGAACTCTTACGCTTTCGGTGCTTGGTTTTTGGTTTATTTTAAGAAAATGTTTTTTATTCTATTAACTACGTTATCTGAAGTTCTGAATTAGATTTTTCGTTTCTAAGGAAAAGTAAAACCTTAAGAGGAAATTATGACAATTTGGATGACTTGACTTCTACGAAACAAGGCATCAGCAGAGTAGCTAAATTTCCCAGATTAGAAATACGCTTATCAGGTTTTATTATGATTGTTATTATTATATAAGTAATTCTTCGTAAACTAAAGATTATATTTTATTTCAAATCAAATTGTTATTTAATTAAATATATCTTTAATTTAAATTATTGCTTCTGCGTATTAGCTGTTGTGTGAGCGTTGATTACTTTTTAATTAATTTCGTTTTCTGGGTATTTTTTCGGAGAATTAAGTTACTAATTAGGCTCAACTTTAACCAAAGACAAAATGTCAGGGTGTAAACCTTGTGAAAAACAATAACTATTCCATACAATATTTGTAGATATTGGTTTTTGCCATCTGCGCCAAACAGGTACAAAAGAACAATGAAAAAATTTCTAGAGCATCTGGTTCATTCAAATGGATGAACAAAATTCCATCGTCACGAACAAAATAATTTCAAAAAATTTCTCTCTTGTGGAGGATTTTTCATTATTGCTGTGATATACAACAATTAATGATTATAGGGTTAATTATCTCTTTAGGTAAAATTGGTTCTAAAAATTTACTTTGAATGCATAATTATTGATGAAAAAGGAACAAACAATATTTTGCACTCAAACGGAGCAAAATTAGTACCTAGATTTTTTTGATTTAATTCCTTATCTTGCGATTTTCAACTTATAGTTAAATCGTATATTCGACCTGAATAAAGTAAAGAATGTATTTTGTTACCAATTTTCTGCTCGATCAATTTATTCCGGTCGACGATTCCGAAAGCAACGGCAAAATAAATTTAACGCAAAATACAATTTCTTTATCCGTTCTGTAAAATAAATATATTTTGCATAGCATATGGCTTTCAGTCATTTATACCTACTGTCAATATCAAATTCCGTTTCACGTGGAAGCTTTTCATTTCTGTTCGCTTGAATATAAATAAAATAATTAAAATGAAAAGATTTGGCTAAAATTAAATTTTGCCAGATGGTATCAGTTCGAAATTAAATGGCCAAGGATTTATGTAGAGAAGGTAAATTTATTTCAGAGTAATAAATAGTTAATTCTGTCCAAAACTAAGCTCTCCTTCCAAATAAATTTCCGTACGTGATATAACAAGCACATTATCTACAAGTATTTCCATATATTTAGTTCTTAAGTTTAAAGAAAAAGGATGTAAACATTTCTATACCCTTAAATCAAGATAAACCACAAAATTAAAAAGTCCTGTCCCTCACCGAAATCATTTCTTTCAACAGAATTGCTCATTTAAATTCCTTATTCTACTAAGAAGCAAAACGCGGCCTAAAAAACCTCAGCTTTCCCCAAGTCCCTAAAACCCGAAAACTTGCTACATCCAAGACACGATATCATTCTTGGGTTGTTGTAACACGAGTTACAACTGCGCCAGCGGCTAATTTCGACGAGTTGCAAACTTATTACAAGTTAAATTGAAATCCTGAAGAGGCTGCACCTAGTCACTTTTATGAGTTTTTTAACACAAAACTTGGGATATAGAGCGTGCACTGAGAAATAATATTTAGAGGATAAAATTCTTTCTATGTTTGTTTGTTTTTTGGGTCCCACAGGGCGGCATTTTCCGGACATAGTAAGACAAATTGCATTTTTTTCTCACTAGGATTGGTTTTTTGGCTTCTTTTTAGTCGCAACCAGAGAGGAGACGAATTTACATTAACTTGATTCCAATTTTTATTTATTAAACAAAAAAGTCGGTGGTTAAATCTTGTCAATTTTTATTTGTATTTTTTATCTTTAAGCCTATTCAGTTTCACAATGGAGAATCTGTTTAGGGCTTTCTAAAATTATCCTCTCGAGCTCTTGATTCATAACAAAATTATCAAGATACTGTTAACCTATGTTTATTATTAGCGAAGATAGGTACAACTAAATTAGTTAGTTATAGTAAACCCGTGAAGTTACCTACCGCTGATCAGATCCGTCGATACGCCTGCAAGTTATTAAAGTTTAGCCTAGATTGTATCTTGATTGTTTACATATGCATGTAGTTAAATTTGTACCTATAGATTTAATAAACCATTCAATGTTGATGAAGTTTGTATTATTTCGTTCGTTGAAATAATAACACTAGTATTATTACAAAATTTCATTGATAGTATGACATTATTGAATAACTGTACAATCAAATATTCCACGCTTTTAATTCAAAGGAAAGTTACTGTTGGTTAAAGACATATACGTTACTTCATAGTATAAAACAAAGTCGCTTTCCGCCGTCTGTATGTCTGTATGCTTAGATCTTTAAAGATACCCAACAGATTTTAATAGATAGAGTGATTTACGAGGAAGGTTTATATGTAACAAGCGACCCGCCCACGCTTCGCAATGGTGTAATTTTGGCCGACTTGATCACGAAATATAGAACGTTGGCTAACTTAAAAAAGGTTTTTCTAATTGTTCTTAATTTACAAATTTAAATGAATAAATTCCCTAAAACATGGCAAAAACCACATTAAAATCCGTTGTGTTGTTTAAAAGGATTTAGCGGCCAAACATACAAACAGACACAAATAACGACTTGGAATTTATACTATGTAATGATAACATAGGTTAGGGAAAGGGGTTTTACTCCGAATTTAACGCGTGTGAAGCCGCGAGTAAAAGCAAGTTAAATAATAAAAAAGGGGATTTCATCTAGCTATATACCAACATCTGAGTCTAAACCTATTTCCCTCTACCATAAATGCCACCTTAAAATTCGGTACACACCGGTATTCCACTGGTCTAAACTAAAACTCCAAAGTACGCAGCGTAACCCGCCTATTGTTGCTAGATTCCGTATTGTTGAAAAGCTTAAATTTATCATGGTCTACGCTAGAATGCACAATCTTCTAACCTTTAGGTCAAGTCATACTAGTTTGAGCTTTCTATTGTAGTCAGTGTAAGTTGGGCAACAAGCACATATAATATTTTAATTTTTTTTTAGCATAGTAAAAGTAATTTTAAAAAAGAGGAATAGGGTATAATTATCAAAAATTAAGTTTTATATTGGCATGTAAATTTTCTCGAAATATACAAATCAAGTTTGGAATGAATATAAATATTTATTAAGGTACTATGTATACGAATAAAAACCTTCAGTCGTCAGACCAAGCAAACATACAAAAAGGCACTCATGTACCCTTGTATTTTCCTTAACAAACATAATCGAGAACCTTCGATTAGACCCGGAATAAAATGAGAACAAATAAACATCGGGACGTATAAATGAAGGTACTTTCCAAATAAAACAGTCCAGAAAGAGAGAGGTAGTTTCTAGGTTATTACTGGTTGAAGGCGGTTTCAGCTGGTTTGAGGCGGTTCGAAGCTATAAACCCTTCAGATAAGACGGATCACCATCCAACCTTCTATTGAAAGGGAATCCTGTTTCCCTTTTTTATGCGCCTATACATAAAACTATGTGATTTTGAGAAAATTGTAGAACGTGAGCTGGCTGGGAACGACCGCTAATGAATTTGGGTTTTGGTCTTTGAATAGGGAATATCTTGTCGCCTACCCAAACAAACAAATTGGCCTTGAAATTTTAATGTAAAATATTTGTATACTATTTGATATCATTAACTGGTTAAAAGAAATACCATCATTCAACTTTTACCTAACTGGCTCTACGCGGTAGTTTCCCCGTGAGGTTCGACCCGAAGCTTATAAATATTAGGAATCTTAAAATAGTTTTTTAAACATAAATATAAAATTTATAAAAAAAAATGTTTTTTTATTTAATTATTTAATAGTTTAATACTTTTCATAAGTACCATTAATTTAGAGAAATAAAAATCGTTTTCTTAAAAATAAAAATTAAAACTACTAGGTACATATCCGTACACCTACTATGGACGGACCCATACCATTCCTTACGGGACAAAAGCCAAACTAAAGCATCGCGATGTATACCAAATTTATGTGCTTACCCTAAAATGTGGTGCTATCTTTGTAAAATCGCGGTAACCCCAAACAAGTGACTATCGACTCCCACTGCTATGTAAACGAGTGGTCACTCGGCACCGCCACTCTCGTTGAGATCTTATTTGTTCGTCGACACCGTTATTGGCAGCTCTCAATGTTTGCGCTGGAACCATTGAGCAGCCTAAGCGCTTCAAGCGCTTTGTGATCATATGCCTGTAAACGAGGTTCTAACGCCTTTTTCTAGTGGAGTAGGCCAATAATGTACCTACTTGTTCATTGTTGGTTTTATATTTTTTCCTGTTTTGAGTTCATTTACTCATTCAAGTGCTAGCAATAGCAAAGGTAGGGTATTTACTCAGAAATACAGTTCTGTAAAGCTTAAATCCTAAGAACAGTAATATGATGATACTTAATCTAACTTTACCCAATCCATTCTGTTCAATCATTTATCGATGAATCTTTAACTTCAAAAATGTTAATTAACTCCGATACGTCACAAAAGTTAAACTCCTAATTCAGTTTCAAATTCTCAACACTGCTGACGTTATGTTACATCGTTTCGTCGCGTATGTGCCGTCACGTTTTGTAATCGTCAGATGTAAAGTGCTTTTATTGCTTTCTGCGAAACAGCGTCGATAGCAATATACGCTTAATTACAACTCCCAAACATAATAACATAAAAGCGATGTTAACAACGGAACAAATGAGTTTTCCAAATGGTACTTTCACGATTAACCTGGATTTTTATGCGAAACCTAGATCTCTAAAACCGGACATAGAATGGCGACGGAAAGTTTTGGAATAGCGCTTTGCTGAAAGCTTTCTCTTTGATTGAAACGATACATAACTGTGCTGCACTACTACCAGGAGTACAGCACAGCTATGTATCGTTCCTCCTTCCTACTGTACTCGACAACTGTTGTACTAGGGTACCAGAATGTAGGTACTAGAAACGTTTGCGCGTGTATCTAGCGCTTGGGACCTGAAGTGCCCTTCAGTTGATGCATTCCTGGTACTTCTGAATGCACTGCGACGATATTTTTCAGTTGTTTGTGTCCGTATCATATGTACCTGACAACAAACATCGTGTTAGCTTTCCGGGAGAGCTAGAAACGTTGTATGAAAGTTTCACTCTAATACGCTTGACAATTAATTATAATCATAAAAATAATAATAATGGAGACAACATTCTGTTATCATTATTTCTTCATGTTTTTCACATAACCAATTACATTTCGTTAACCAGGCGGTGCACTAAAGAGGGCAAAAGAAATAGAGATAAGGTAGAAAATAAAAAAAATAAAAACATTTAAACACTAAAACACTTTTAAATAATAAAAAATCATGTACTTAGGGTGTTTAACAATAAAACAGGAGAGAATCAAGCTACACATAGTAGACACGAGCCAATCGAATAGACCATTTTCTAGCCTCGCACTGGGGATCAAACTAATACCCTTCAACTTAGCAGTCTAGTATACTTACACTATACGCTACATAGGTCATATTTTTACTCAAAAAATAACAACAAAACGTCTAACTTTAAAAAACATCATAATACACAAACACTCCGGAATCTCCCTCTAACAGCGTCATTTATCTAGTACTTGATACTTAGCGAAGCCATTTCCAGCAAAACATCTTGCTCACATTTATGTAATTTCTCATCATAATAAATATTCTTCTCAAGTATGTCAGTTATTCTGTCCCGAGATTCTTGAGACAGGAATAAAGCGAAGCGCGTGTTTAAATTCATACAGATTCAAGTTAGTCAAAAGCGGGAGATATTTAGCTGGGTATTCACCTGCTGTAATTATGAAATGGTGCTGTATTCAGAAATGGGGAATAATAATAGTGTTTTACCCTTTTCAGGAATAAGGCCTTTGTTACCCAGTGAGATATGAAGGCGTTTATTATTGCTATTGTTTTTATGGAATAAGGAAATGATGTAACAGCTTTATGGCGTACCTTTTTAATTTTTAGTTTCTATACCAACGAAAACAAAAAAAAACATATTAAAGAGCTTTTAGAGAGATGTACTTAAAATAAGAAAAGATATAAACCTTAAAATACTATTTAAAAGATAATTTATAAGAACCCAAGCTAAAAAAAAATCGCCAATCAGCTTAAAATCCCTAAGCCTATTTTCCATGATGCAAGTTTCACTCCTCGCTTGTTTCAAGTTTGTTTTGTGTGAGTGATATAGGTCATTTGTGTAGCAAATACTTGTGTGGGTAGTTTGAAAAGCATTCCTGATGTATGGCGGCATGAAAAGTATTTGGTTCACAGAATGTTGAAGGTGTGCGGTTGGTTTGATACAACTGAGTTTTACTCATTGTTTAATGAAATATGTTTTGTAAAATAGTAGGGTGTATTTTTAGTTGCTTTGAGGTGAGTTTACTACACGTTTGATTTATTATGTTGAGATTGTTATATTATAATAGAGAGTTAACCTTTTTCTTCTATTTTGAAAGCAAACACCGTGATTCTTTAATAGCTGAATGGTATGAGATTGTGCTATTTTTTTTAATAAATGAATTTAATTATTAATTTGGTTGGTAAATACTTAATTCTAACACCTCTGTTTGTGAACTGTAAGATGAATAATTATACTTTAAATGTATTTGGTCCAAAAAAAACTTTCAAGAAACTTTTCAAAAAACGATACACTACGCTAATGAATCACCGTGCATGCTTTGGTGCTCTATTTAATTAAATTTTAACTTCTTATTTGACAAGTCTCACAGATCATTCTAACTTGTTACAAATCAATACGTAACCTAAAATACCTTTCTGACTTTCGCCGTCCCATTCATCGCAATATCATGGAAAGTTTTCAAGTATTTCCCAAATTTATAGCCATTAAGTATAAATGACTGAACTCTACCATTTCAGTGGAACCCAAGTAATAAGTTTCACAACTCTCCCGATCACTCTGTTCGATTCCGCTAATTTTATACGGAACTGTAAAAGGGTAAGCGAGTAATCATAAAGGATATCTACCCTAAACTTGGTGTTAGTGGTATTTCAGTTTGTTGACACTTTAGGTGTTAGTGTATTCAAGTGTAATATTAAATGTTGCTATATTAGCTAAAGATTATTTTGTGTAAATTTTTATTTCACGTCTTTAAATGAACGCTTAAAAGTTTTTAGTTTTAGTATCCATCAAAGTTCATAGAAGACCATAACCATTTTAGTAGAGTAATGAAACAACTGCGTTGAAATAAAGAGAAACTAAATTAATTGAACAGATTATTGAAACATACGTACATACCTTTATTTTCCTGTTGCCTAAATAATTGGAAAAACAAAACAGCAATACATTTTTTAGGCAGAAATCAGAACAGTGCAGAATATATACCTCTACCTATATGTATATACCTCTATTTTAAAAAGGAATCCCTTTGCTTCAGGTTGCAACAAGACCTACTACGGAGACATAGGCCGTACCTACGAGCTGGAGCTACACAGACCTCGGGAAGACCTGGTGCCTTTCGTCTGCCTGCTGACCATCACTGCTGCAGGCGGGGTGCATGGGGATCTAGTTCAGGTGGGTGTACTGTTTTGGAGAATTTTGAATAGGTCATTGATGTGATTCGTTTTTGGTTGCTTTTTCAGTGCCAGTGTTTTGTTGTCAATACCGCGAAGTCGGACAAAGGATATTTATTCAGAAGTGAATATGGAAGACTATGACTTAATTTGCTGTTTCAACTACTTATTGAGAATTTTCAGCGAGTAGGATGAATAAAAGCCAGTGGTCGAATACCGTTTATCCTCTAAATAGGATACCGTTAGGAAATTTCGCCTACGACAATCAGGGGACCAATTGTGGTGTTCGAAAATGCTAAAAAAACAAGTGATCAATCACTTAATACTCATAGTATTCAAGTAAAGCTTTAAACAAAGCTGATTCTTTGCCAATTCATAATCTTTTTTTACTTTAACCTGCAAAAGCATTTGGATATAACTCTGCTGTCACTATTATTTCACGTAGTAGTCCCGCCTAGAAAAATTGAGCTTACACGGTAGATTCTCTTACAAAGATTAACGAGTGAAATATGAAAAATTCGCCGTCAGAGCAATCGCTCCGTTCCGCTCTGATTTATTGGCGTCTCCTTACATAATATCACCTCTCTCACTCTCCCACTCGAGGGTCCAGACATTTGCAATTTATCTTTTGAAATAAAATCTCGCGCGCTCAAAAGTATTTCTTTTTTTATCTGTGGACTGCTCGATTTGACAGCTGTTCCAATTTTAAATTATTTTTACTGAGAGGTACTCGATTTTACAGAATACTGACACTAAATAGGTTATAAAATGTATAATCATAATCACGGTGATCTTCATAATAAACTTAGTCAGTCAGTTGGCAATAAATAGTACAAAATCATTCTCATCATCATCATTACATAGTATAAATTCAAGTCGCTATTTGTGTCTGTTTGTATGTTTGGCTTCTAACTCCTCCTAAGCCACACAACGGATTTAAATGCGGTTTTCGCCATCTTTTAGGGAATTTATTCATTTCAATTTGTAAATAAAGAACAATTAGAAAAGGTTTTTTTAAATTGGCCAAAATTCAAAATTTCGTGGGAAAATTACACCATAGTTATTTATAAGAAAAATGTAAAGCACAATTAATAACATAATATGGTAGGTCGGTTACCTTTTTTAGTTCATTAAGTAAGTTTATTATTTTTACAAAAAATACTAACTTTTACTTTTTCTTTTTGGAAAAAGACTGCTTCCGAAAACGAAAACTGTTATTGGTAGAGAGAGGTACCCTTAAGGGGGGTTAGGCGGTCAGCGAAAATTCAGATTTCGCTGCGATTCTACGCCTTAGGCCTTAGGGTTGGGGAACACGGTTCCTATAGAATCAACGGCCTCGAAATTAAGTGGCGTAAGCGCCAAACATATTTATTATCAAGATGTTAATAAAATGTTCAATTTCTCAGAAATCTAAAACAGTCACGAAATAGAAAAGGTAAAAATCTATCAGTTTGCGATTTTATAAAGCTTATTATTGTAAAACACCGTCTTAATGTGCATTTATATTAAATTTTAGGGGTGACTTCAGGTTTTTTTTATATCGAGCAAAATTATTCCAATCATGTTTTTTAAACAGTCCTCCCATCACATTTACGTTCTTTTGAAATATCAGTGCGAAATATCATATATTTTTTGTAAGTAACAGCTAATAGAAAACGGCTAATTATGGCGTTTTTAGTTACTAAGGGCCCTTAACGTTTAGATCAAAATAATTTTTTTTAAGATAAAAAAAAATTACCTACTTTTAGTTTGAGTAGTCCTTATGCTACCAGATTTCGCGATGCTTTGAAATTAAATAGTATTTTAGTTTAATTTTAAGTTGACCTAAAGCGGCAAATATTACTAATCCTTTATATTTTTTTTAAATTGAGTTTTATGGTTGTTTTGTTAGTGGTATTTTAGTTACTATTAAAGCTTCAGAATATATGATTTAAGGCTACGGAAATTGTATTTTTACGCACAGTATGAAATACCTACTTTCCTTAAATAAACTTTGTAATTTCCTCTGAGCAGAAACCTAGTTTTTTTAACAAATTCCCTACTGTTATTACTAGAAATACCACAGAAATACCATTGTAAAGGTTTTTAAATATACCCCGACCTACTTCACCGGGGTCAGGATATTTTCCTACTATATGGCGTGCAAACCCTTCATATAAATACTTACTCTGCACCCTTTTTAGGTTTCGCAATTTATATTAAAACCATGGAAAGTATAACCAGTGGCGTGAATGTTTTTGTTTTAATAAAGAGTTATGTTTTTGCGTGGTGGCCTAGTGGCAACAGGAACGGTAGACCGTATAGAAGACTATACCGAAGGCTCCGGGTTCGATCCTCAATAGGGTGTACCACTAATTTGGTATTTTTCGAATTATGTACAACGGTGAGGGAAAAACATCGTGAGGAAACCCACATAATTGGATGATAATTGGATAATTTTATTTGAAGATTTATAATCCATCATGTGATCCACCAACCCGCACCGAGCCAGGGTGGTGGATTACGGCTCAAACCCTCTCGCTATCCGAGAAGGAGGCCTGTGCTCAACTGTGGAACATTGTATAGGCTATTTATTTATTTATTTTATTTATAATGTTTTTGCGGGAGGCGCAGTTTGGGATCCCATGGTGCGTGATTTACCGCCTAAAGTACTTAAACATGCAACCAAAAATAGTTTTTTTTTCAATCGCCGATTTGTGTACGGTGCGGTACGTTGCACCATAAGTCCACCTCAAAATTATCTGCTGCCTAGAGACTTAGTAATTTGTATTCACGAGCTGATAAATAGCCAGTGAGCTCCTTTTCAAAGAGTCTCAAAGGGCTTAGTATTTCTACTGAGCATCAAAACAGTAGAAAGATAATAATTATGATCTTTATGATGACAAAGTGTTAACTGTAGGTGATCATTTGTAGAAGAAAGTACTTTAAAATGCTAAACTTTTGTGTAGACATATTTCCCTATTACTTTTTTCAGATTTTAAAGCAACTAAAACTCTTGTTTGTGATAATTCTCACTGGAATAAGCTAAAAGCATTCATGATTGCACAGCACCCTCGGATGTGCTTCATTTGCTTTGATTTAACCAAAATTAAAGCTTGATGTTATATAAGCCTTAATTAATGAAATCTCTAGTGAAATCAAATTAAACGGTTTAGTCTCAGGGAAATAATTTAATTTTAGTATATGTTAATTATTGTATTGATAACTACTTATTTCATCGTTTTTATTTTAACAGGAATAAAGTCAAACACATTAAATTAAGGGTTTAAAAATTCTGCTTCTGAAAATGAAAACTGGGTTTTATCCAGTAATAAATGGTAATTAGTTTCAGCAATTGTTTTGACATTTCACTTTAGGCTCAATAGCTTGGCATTTTTTCGATGCTTCAAACCCAATTCAAACCAATTATTTCTGTTTTTTTTGCAAACCAAAGCTAAACATATAAGTTACAATATGGGATTATATTTATATATTTTTTACTGTTTATACCTAGTTAAGTTTAAACACATTCTCTTACAACCTAAATTCACCCCCATTAGAGCAATGAATAGTTTTAACTTCCCATTTTACATTCGAAAAGTAACAACAGTCATACGTAACTAACTTTTCTCATTACTCCATTATTTGTTGGTTTCTCTTCAAGCCCTAAAGTGCACGCCACATACCTAGTGAATTAACATCAGCATTCATATGAAAATACCGCTGTTATACTAATGTACTGGTAAATGTATGCTTTTGTGAGTTCATGTTGATTAATTTACAATTTCATGAAAGCATTTACAATCGAAGACTGTTACTTGAAAACTTCGAACTTGCCGCGAAATTCGCCAAACAAATAAAAGAAAAAATACTTCTTTTTATTGTTAGGTTTTTTGGTTTTGTGTTTTGATCCATTTCGTGTATTTACTAAAGGTTCAAAAGTTTTATTTACATAGTAGGAACAGCGAGTAATTTGTATTTTCCCTTAAAAAATCTGTTATCTATTTTAAAAAAGTATTGTAATCTCAAATGTTTACCTTACACATTTATTTCAACAAACTTAATAATAATAATAATAAAAACTCTTTATTGCAATAAAAATGAAATAAAATACATAGGATCAGATCAAGTATAACAAAAGGTGGCTATATCGCTTCAAGCGATTTCTTCCTAGCAAACCAGATGTGGAAGCAGACAATAAAATGAATTGTTTGCGGTACAGAAATGCAATAAAAAACAGTAATAATGAATTTAAATAGAACACTTACCTAGTTTGAAAACCTAAAAATTCGAACGATTAACTGTTGTTTGTCTGTATGTCCGATATTATATGGTTCAAGGTTAATCTATTGTACTATAAGCAAAATTGCCTAAGAAAGTTAATTTTTAATATTGAATTAACGCCAAGTTCTAATATAGGTATGTTTATATATTAAACGTTAGATCTGCCGCTAGGAGCACCAACAGTTTTGCACACATTAGAGATTTAATTTAACGTGAAGTCAAGTGAAAGTACACTCACCCTTTGTCCATTGGGAAACACTTGTCATGGAGATAACGTTAGAAAGTATGTGGTTTTGAGTGACTATGAATAGTTATACAAGTACAGTTATGAGATAGTTTTAATTTCAGTTATGAGATAGATCAATTTATAAAAAAAATGTAAAAGAGCTTGGGACAGTGCCAAGTACTTTTAAATGAGCTTCAAAAATATCAAATAGAATGATATAATAAAAGATAAAATTTATTCTTATACCTGCTAAATTCGCAAAGTAAATGTTACCTAATAAACTTATTTCTTAGGTGACTGTACCGACGTAATTTTCTGTACAAACTCGTTAGCAGTGTTTGTTGGTTTTGTTAAACAATATCATAACTAACATTATGAATTAGTAATTAGTTTGTTTTGTCTGTTAAACTATGTATGATATAGGATAGGAAATTATATTCAATTAATGGTTGTTGCCGTGAAATCACAAGGAAAATTTGAAGATAATGTTAATTTTCGAGTCAGATATTTAAAATAAAACATATCAAGAAATCTTTTCTTGCAATTATAAGACAGCCGAAAGCTGATACTCACAGAATCAACGTTAGTTTTTATTTTACGTAAAAAATACTGAAAGGATTTGGATCCCTCCATCCTCACAAACAATCGCAGTTATAATTTAATATTACTTACCAGACCAGCCTCTTGCAATTAAAAGATAACAGACAAACTAAAGTTACAAGTCGACGTTTCATAAATATAGTCACACATAAACATGTTTTTTCGCTGTCTATTTATAAGCAACGTCACATTAAAACGACAAAAACAAACAACACACGTTCAAAGTGCGTTCATAATAGGTTGAAATTTCCAGCAAATCTTTCTAATAAACTTCGAACAGCAGCATTATACAGCTTACTCTAAGCCGATCCTGCAGATGTGACCTGACTGCCAGTCACGTAACATAAGCTATTGTGGACCAAAGAAACAGGTCATCCGTAAGGCTCATTGACCGGAACTTATGTTGTTTTTATCCGGAAAATACCGGTTTATGAGGGCACTGCAGCTTAGAGACATGTCATTTTGATAGAGTCTGTGTATAAGAAGGCGTTGGTAATGATAATGTGTTTTGGTCAGGATTATATGTCATGTAAATTATATTTATTTTTCTTGGTAATAAAAACAATACTATAGCCAGTGTTTTTCAGTGAGTGTGATATTAGTAGAGCCATTACTGCTAAATCCGATAAACTTAGTAACTTCACGGCTTCTGCACGGCTTTTCATCCGCAGAAAAAACTTTTCTTTAAAAATTGCAGAAATAACTTTATCTTGTGAAACTGCCTTGACCTAGTTTGCTAATTTCAAGCTTTTAGCTGCTACATGTTTATTGAAAACCATTTGTTTCACCCTTCCACATGGGGTGGAGGAGGGGGGTGTGACGTCATCGTATCGAAATAATGGTTTGTTGTTCAGTTATTATTGGATTGCAATAGTACGGTACGTTCATATACTTTCGTATTGGTTATAGTAGATAGTACGTGTAATATTGTTAATTAGGTTTTGGAATTGAAACGGAATTGCATTGGTACATTTATGTATCTTTATGATAAAGTAATAAAAGTATTTAATACTTGTAAGTACTTTTATATTAAACTAGAAAGAACATGTAATATCGTTGCCAAAATACTATATTTATTGGGTAGTTTTTAAACATACAATACTGCATAAAACTAACATTTTGAAAACATATAAAAAATGAAATTCGTCATTTCTAAGGAACACTTAATAACTACACTAACTGGTTACGCTCAATTGGTAAACCAACACAATTTCCTGTTCACAAAACGAAGCACCTAAACCTCAGTTTGTTCTTTTTGCGGTTGACAAGTTTGTTTTTCACGAGCGAGTCGCCTTCGAGAACAATTTCTTTGATCAACAACTCTATTAATAACTGCGAGAAGGGAAATTTACAAAACAACGAAACTCGAATATTATATTTTCTTCCAACAAATTGGAGAGATTGCCATTATTTGTATCAAACTCGGGAGCGGGGCATAGGAAATAATGTCTGAATATTTAGAATGGAAATTGTTACGGCCGTTATTAATAAAGTTTGCTGGCCGAAAAGAAACTCGTGTGTCCGTTTTTGCCGTTTAAGAAAAAAAAGTTTAACTGTGTTGTTAATCTAAAATCAGGCTTCAATTTTGGAACATAGAATAAACTTAGACTTCTAAGGCCCAATTGCAGGGAACGTTTTAACCTCGGGTTAGCTAACTCAGATTTAAATGGCGCCACCATCGATTGTAATAAGAAGTAGTTACAATCGATGGTGGCGCCATTTAAACCTGAGTTAGCTAACCCGAAGCTAACCCGAGGTTAAAACGTTCCCTGCAATTGGGCCTAAATGGCTTATATTTATTGATAGCAATTCAATCGCCGCGTGATCTTTGCCTGCAGTCAATTTGCAGTGAATGGGCGATTACCTTTCCAGTCCGGGTACATTTCCAATGAAAAGGGTAGAAAGTTTATACTTAACAAGCTAAAATAAGTGGGTATGGGTCAGGGTGACTTCTTGGCAAAAAGCACTAAAGAGTTTTTAAACGATGGTTTTCAAAGTTCTGACAACAGATGAATTCGAGCTTTTAATCTACATTCATCCAATGAAAATCGTACTTCAAATTAAGGTTATTAGGTTTTTAATATTAAATTCATAATCATTATATCTCTTGAAATCACCTAATAACTTACTGCCCTAACTTTGAACCTAGTTCCGGTGCATCTGAAAGGCAGTGGTTATAAATTCACAAGATATTCTTGCTAACGTGCAAGTTTCAACGAAGTCGACACAAAGTGGGTCCGTATCACGAAATCTTTGTAAGTTTTATAACAAATGTCCCTGCATGCATGCCCGTACATTACGTGTTTTTGAACTATTTGTACTTTGTTCACCTAAGACTTGACTTATGTTGTCGACTTGTAAGTTATATTTAAATAATGGTTTGTTTTTATCATTTTGTTTTTGTTTTTTCTTTATATACACACATTTTTACAAGTGTTTTAGTTTTAGATGAATTATTTATCTTGCGATATATTTGTATTATTTTGGATTTTTTATTTGGATTTTTTTGGCTGTAACAGCGCCGTCCATTTTCTAATTTCCTGGATCGACATCGCGAATTGATGGTCTGTTTCTTTTTTTTTAGTTTTTATTTTAATATTCTGTTAATTAATTAATTTTAACTCCAATATCATTACATAGTATAAATCTAAAACGCTAATTCTGTCTGTTTGTATGTTTGGCCGCTAACTCCTCCTTAAGTACGTATCGGATTTAAATTCGATTTTCTCCATATTTTAGGGTATTTATTCATTTCAATTTGTAAATAAAGAACGTTTAGAAAAAGTTTTTTTTTAGTTAGTAACAATGCAAGGGTTCGCGAGCAAGTCGGCAAAATTACACCATTGCCAAGCGTGGGCGGGTCGCTCGTTAAATATAAATCTGCATGGTGAAACTGTATCAAATGATTACGTGGTTAATGAGGAGTTTCCGGTTGCACATGCAAACAAATACGGGTAGAGCTCTGCAATCAAGTCAAAATTCACAAATATTCTATATATTATTTAACTTAAATAACTATGTACTTCAGAAAATATATAACTTTATACTAAAACACAAAAGACCCGAAAGCATTGTTGCTTTAACACCAAACATATTGAGGCAGTAAATTCCCGAACACAAAATGAACTACATCGTAAATACAACGCGCTCGAACCCTGTTCATTAAAGTTACCTAATCCTTACTTAAAGAAACATTGCTTGACAAACACTAGGCGTTGCCGGCACCGTTCCGAGTTGTCGCGTCGCGCGAATCGAAGCTGTCATGAATTCGAGATGTTCCGAACTCATCAGCGATCGACGTGCTACCGTGAATTCAGAATATATCGCGGTCGCATGTGAATTGGCTGCCAATATTGGCTAAGTCGAGCCGATATAACTTTAATAGTTTGAAGTGGATTTATGGATCGCTTGATTCCCGCAGATTAGCGATGTTAAGGATATAGACGACTCTCTCAAGTATCTTTGGGGTATGATGCAATTTACGAGTATAATATAACAAATCTTATAACAAATCTTAAGCTATACCTACCTAAAAAAAATATACTTTAATGAATGTTGACTTACTTTCAATTGTAAAAACAGCAATTGCTCATTACAAAATCTAATTTATCTTTATTATCTTTTTATCGATTAGCGCTAGAAAAATTGCTATAGTCATTTTAGAAACACGTTGTAGATTTAAGGTTAATTTGTATTATGTCTGACATAGAAAGCCTTCTATATTTTACCAACAAAACTTACATTGGTAGGAAGTACATACGAGTAAAACTATCAACTGAATAACGTTCGGAGTTTCTGTTACTTTAAAATAGGAATACGGACACTGGTTCTGCTACTGAGAAGTAAATACTTTAAACCCAGTTAGAAATTACCACCATATGGTCCTCCTACTATCTTGCACCGCCTAATTCCTTCCCGAAATCAAGCTATTTTCCATACAAATCTTATCTTAGTGATTCCCTTTTCTTGTTCTAGCAGCACCACATTACAGTCTTCTATTCTACATAAACCTATTTGCATTGGCACCGCCATGCCAAGGGAGATTACCTTTTAATCCTGTCACATAAATTTAGCGAGATTTGTAGGCAACCACTATCGTTATTACGGGCTGCAATTGCCAACCGACTTTGGATTTGCTAGTAAATTACTAAGGCTATTGAAATATGTCGATTTGTTTTACAATACAATACGATAGAAGTTTGATTTAAATTTTTAATTTGAATATTCAGGTTGGGACAGCAATTTCGATAAAAATGGTTACGATATAAGATTATACACCGAATTATGGCTAGATAGGTACTGTATACCGATGCATATTTTAGAATGCTTCTTCTTTTCAATGAAACCTTTAACCCATAATTACAGATTTTAGTTATAAATTTTACCGACCTCTGTGGCGCAGCGGTAACTATACCGGACCCTATAAGTGGATGGTCCCGGTTTTGATCCCCGGGTCGGGCCAATTTCGACAAAATGGTTTTTCGACATTGGCTCGTGTCTGGGTGTAACTAGGTTCTCCCCTAGACCATTGTGTGGTACCTGTAACACAAGCGCTTAATGCACTTACCATGGGGCCACATAATTGGTGTGTAAGTCTGGAAATTAATTAATTTATTTATTTATTACCACCATTTAGTGCCAAGTTGCGCTTCAGAAACTAATTTGAATAAGAAAAGTATTATAAAAAAATAAGTACATAATGCTCATGAAAACACTAATCCATTCCTATTACTCATGATTATGTAACTTATTGAGAAGCTACCCTGAAAACATTAAAGCGATATCCACTTGAAAACACTCCAAGTCTAGGTTCTGCGGTCCCTACAAAGCTTGTTCCAACTTCCCGTCGACGTACATACTCCCCAATCTATTACTTTGATCCAAGTTTCGGGTAGCTAATACGTTTAGAACACCGCCGGTGGGAATCGAGCTGTAGTAACTTAAAAAACTAAGTTAGTCCCCGTACCACATGCGATCAACTCGACTGATAACGGTTTTCAAATTGTTATGGAGGTAGTTTATAAACTGGAGATGGGAATTCTGCACGAGCACGGTAACTTTACTGCAGCAAACAGAGCGGTGCCAAAAATGCAGAAATTTATTTTGGAAGTGTTTAAAATTTGGCAATAAGAGGTTACGTTGTTTGTTATATTTTAAAACATTTCCTTATCCAGTATACTTAAAATGAAATGAACTGGTATTTTGATTTCAAAAATAAAAGAGCGTACTTGTAGTAAAAAAAATCATTTAAGTGAGTAGATTTGTCGGTACCGTAAGCCACATCAATAAAATTGTATTTACAACCTATTTTCTATACTTTCAGAATGGTAATCAAAACTCATTTTGATGTTTCCTGTAATATCCACCGCTGGCTGATCATCAGCGATCACCCATGTTGACCCATTCAATCCGTGTTTGATCACTTCTATTATTCCAGAAACTGCTGATTCAACCCTGGAAATAGAGGTAGAATTTCGTTTGTTTTTCGTAGTTCAGCTGTGATTTGTAGAGGTAAGCAATGTTATGTCTTGTTTACCGAGTTTCGAAATGCAAATAGACTAACTTTTAGGTGAGGGAGGACAAAGTCGGCGAATGAATGTGGTATGTTTACAGGGAATATTTCAAACAAAATACTGTTTTACAAACACTCCAAAAGTGTGAAGCCTTTTCATTTTTTGCGTGTGACAGGTGGCAGGTCGGGTTTGTTTCATTTGCAGGATTTTGATTTTTTATGAAACGTTGGAAGCAATACCGTTGAAAATACATATTTTCTTTACCTTTGCCGCACTCTCGCTCTAGATTTAAGCAGTTGTGCTGCATCGTTTTCGAAATTAATGGAGTTCTGTCGTTCTAGAATCGCAGTGTCAGTTGGTCCAAGACAAACAGTTATAACTCGAATTCCTGTATCTTTTTGTTCAGTCTGAAATACAAGAATAATACTTAGCTGTAAACTCTGTATTTTTTATAACTATATCTTTTTGATGAAATAGCAAAATATTTTTAATTGAAGGTTTTATTGCTGTAAACTTCGAAAATTTTCGTTTGCTATTTTACAAATTCATATTCTAGACCGCAGCGCAGTTACGAATGACTTGCTCTTTTCAAAGTTTAAAAACGTGAACGAATGCCTTTGAATCGGCTATGTACTACCAATATATCCATGCTTGGAATATTGAATCTGTCTTAAAATCTACATTTGAGTAAGAAAATCATTGCTCAATATTTTTATAAGTATAAATAATATGGCAAAGAAAAACAGCGTCAAATAATTTGAAAATATTGACAATTGGTTAAGATTTTTAAAGATTCACCACTATAATATAAAATATATAAAAAAGCTTTATTCATTCCATACATTTGGTCTTCGTTTTCGATTCACCACTAGTTCGCCTTTTAATCAAGATTAGTTTCCTCCAAAGCTAAGACATTAGTACTGATAATTTAAATTTAAATAATTAACATACCGCTATAGAGTGACTGAACTGAAGCACCGCAGCTTTAGTGGCAGCATATACTGGGAAATGCGTCTTCGATCTTAAGGCCAATAGAGATGATATATTAACAATTACTCCAGAAGATTCAGCCTTTTGCGACATTAAGTCAATAGCCGATAATGTGCTGTTAACTGTTGCTGTCTGAAAGGATTTTATTATTACTTATAGCAATTTCATGAGTTCTATTTTAGATTATTGCAAGTTAATTACAGATATAAATGAGATAAGAAAAGACTGTTTATAAATAATGGTTTGTAGTTCAAAGGTCTAACACGACGCAAAAAGCAGAATTATACAGTTTCTGCATGATTACGTGCTTTTAACATCGTGATTATTATTTCATAAAACAACGCTAATTAAATGATACACAATAATTCCAACAAACCAAATATTTCAACATGATTCAAAATATCCAACGTGTCATTAACTCGAATAACATGTTTTTAAATGTTTCATAAAATACAGTTCAGTTAATTGGCAAAAATTTTCAGTGTATGTTTTAAATGCATACAAAATTGACGATATATGATTGAATGATTTCAGGCATGATGTTACGTTGTTGAATTTAAATTGTTGATTCTTCAAACCTTTTTATTCAAGCTGTCACATAATTGGACATGAAAGTGATCCATAAAAATATTTTACTTGTTGTATGCTTATTGCATACTTATATTAGGAGTAAAGATAATCGACGCTGTTAGCCTCTGTTTGTAAAATCCCATGGTATACTTACAAAATTGACATCAATAACCCGTCTAAACATAGATACATCTGCACTAAGTAGCGCAGCATTATTTATAACTCCATCTAGTCTATGATATTTATCGATGACTAGTTTAAAAGCTTCACTTAACTCTTGTTCTTTGGAGATGTCGCATTTGATAAATTTAGCTTTTAGAGCTCCAAATTTGTTTGTTAGTTCTGCTTCAAGTGCTGAGCCTTCACGAACTAATATGTCCAAAAATGCGACATGCTGCAAACATGAAATAGGTATATTTTATTAAATATTATATTCGTAATTAATTTCAAAATCTATCGAAAATATAGCTCTTATAAATAGATTTTAGTACAAAAATTAATTACGATAAAATTAATTTGATATATTAGATACAATGACAATTAATTTTAGTTTTTAACATATTACTAACTTAGTTTTAATCTTATCAAAGTTAAATAACCAATAAAAATAATGTTATCACTAAAATATTTTTATCAAATTTATCTGTAGTAGGAACACTAGCAACATTAATAAAAAAACATACAAATATTTGAATAGACGTAAACATTAGTAGGTACCTAAACAGTTAATGATAGTTGATAACCTTGACGTAGCCTTCAAAAAACTTGTACAATTCAAATATTTTGTTGTTACTGGGTACCATTTTTGTTTTAACAAATGTTGGCTAACAAAAAAATTTAAGGTTAGGTATTATAATACTTACCCAAGCATTTTCTGCAAGCAATGATCTAACAACACCAGCACCAATTCCTGATGCTCCACCAGTCACTAAAAACACTTTTTCTTCCAATCCCGAATTCTCAATATATTCACCCATTATTTTAATCCCAACACAAAAATAATCCAGAACTCACAATTCTTACAACGTTCTATTTTTAAAACAAATTCTATTTTTATTTTTCTTAATTTTCGCGAACTGGCTAGAAACAAAACGTGAACACGGAACAGATACACTGCGAAAGTGTGATAAAATGAAAATTTTATTTTACGAACTCGACAAAACAACAACGTTCTTATCTGCTAAGTTCAGTCGTACGAATTGCTTTGTTTTGTTCACAATAGTATTACGAGATAAACTAAAATATTTGTTTAATTAGTCTTAAGTGATTTTAAAGGCAATCAGGTTTAGTATTAGGAGTATTTGTTATCATAAGTCATGATAGCTATTTAATGTAGTTGACATTCGTACCTATCTGGTGAGGTCAAGGTTTCAAACACATTTGCTTATTTGTATTCTAATTATACCTCGCCCTTAAATTAGGCATGATAATAATAAATTTAAAAATTTCTGTTCATCCCGCGTCCTACTTATCAGGACCCACTTCGCTGGAAGCAGTTCATTCGCTCTCAAGCGAGTTTGCACGACGACCTAAAGCGCTGTCAAGAGCTGCCTCTATTCACGACACAACAATAACGTCTAATAGTAGTCCGCGCGTTAATGATGCGGACACGTTCCTTTTTTGTTTTTTTTGCGGGTAGACTGGGAAAGGCAAAGTAAGCAAATACGGCAGGATACGATCGTTAAGGTTGCGTAAGCTGGTGGTGGAAGGTGATAAATAAAAGATTTTGGGAAGGTTAAATTTGAGTTATATTATATTTTTGAGGTTTATTTGTTTTACTATTATTATTATTTGGTTGAAAGACTTGATAGCTCAATAAAGTTGATACAACAGAAATACAAAAGTAACACAAGCAAATTTATACAAACTGAAAAAATAAAATAATATTGTGAATAAAATGTCTATGCGTCATATTAAGATTTATTTACTCTATTCAATTTTCCATGACATGCTTCTACGACCACATCACCACACACGGAAGTGCTTGAAATTCAAAGTGCGAGACCTTTTACTTTATTTTTTCTTGCTCTCTCCGTTTTATTATCACAGAGCCGTGGGGGAGCCTTGTGGAATAATAAAACGTAAACAAAAGGAGCACTTCAGGACTTAGTCATCTCTGTGGCAATACGCGGAGAAATGCTGCGTTTGAACTGTGTAATGCTGGTATTAAAACTGCCAGTCATCTTGATAAGAAAAATGGTCGGAACTTTAGCTAGCAAAACACTAAAAGCTATTCTGAAAGGTTAAATTTTCGTACACAAAAAAATGTGAGTGTGTAAAAACGACCTGGGTACTTTGGCATTGAGATACTCAATGTTTTATTACTTAAATAGTTGGTTGGTTAATAAGCTCCAGTGCTTCAGAGTTTATTATTAAACTTTGTATGTAAATTTTAAGTTTACAAAATTTTCTCTCGAAATTAAGTTTCCGTAACAGTATTTTACTTCTCCTTATATTTTATTCTACTTCAACTGCAAACTGTAAAGCGTTAACTCACAAAACTTCATTTCCAACTGGTGGAAAGTTACTGGTCCGTTGAGAAAAACTAGTACAAACGAAGCATAAGACAAACAATGTAAGAAGGTGCCTACTGCTTGTTGAAAAATATCAAAAGTTCTCAGTGTAGCCAGAAAAAAAATACGTTTATTATGCGGTAAAAACAAGCAAAGTCTTCAATCTTTTCTGGTCAGAAAAACATTTTCTACGAAGATAAACTTTCTTTCCTTTACGAGAATAGATAAGAAAATGTAGGAATAGGAAATTCTCAAGCTTTTCTTATAGGTGCTCGACCAGGGCATAAAATCTAGGAAGGAACAATACCGAGTCATCACACCTTTTGCGGCGTGTTCTGCTTTTGAAAGAAACAAAACTGTTGCAATAAAACCTTTTCATGTAGAACTTTAACTTACCTTCGGCGACGCGCTGCTGGCTTCATGACAAACACATGTCGACATGAAGTCGGGAGGTCGCACTCCTTACCTTGAGAGATGCAGGTGAATCAATACTATTGTGAAGCGTAGATAGGTAAAAGCTTTCTTCTTGCAGTGTCAAACGAGAAAAGTAAAAAGTTTAAATTCTAACCAGGGAATTTAGGTAGTGGACTCTCTTGTCCTTTCCGTAAGATTGCAAATAAAGTTAAAAAGACATCTGAAATACACAGGTTCTTTAAATAAGTAATTCCATTTTAAATACTGACTCTAATTGCAACGATTTAATCTAGCTAAAGAGTGTTTAAGCTTGCAATGGAGTAACTGGGGCTTACTGCTAAGTACTAGTGGAACTAGGCAGCAAAACGGATAGTAAACTGAACTTGCTAAAACTAAAACAGTGTCGGTGATACAAACCGAATATATGGCTAAGAGGAAACCCGTATCAAGATCTATTTACAATTTGCCAGCAAATTTTGGAGGCAACGGAAGCCTGTTATATATAAAGTATTTAGTTATATTTATAATGATAAATATAGGTGTTTACTTTGAGCAACGTAGATCCTGTATTGTTCGAAGAGTGTTTTTTTATTGTAATTGTAACTCCATTCCCTGAGATTAAAAGATATATACAATTTAAAAAAACTATAATACCTAAATACTTCCTGCGGCAATAAAAGACTAGTTATATCGCTTCACGTAGTTTTATTTATACCTCTGCATATTAAAGAAGAATAAGTCTCGCAACATAAAGTATTTCTCCAGCAAGGCGACACACGTCTTCGCAAAATCTAAAATGAAATATGATACCACACATAATATGCAAGAATAAATTGAAACGCCACAAAACTCGCGGCGGCTGGCGTCACATTTAAATTTCATCAAAAACCAAGGGAGACGTGTCACTGTAGAAAATTGTATTTTCCAAGAGAATGAACCATATGATATGTCTATTTTTAAAGTGGGCTGGTTGTTTCAGTTATCTACTCACGGATTTAATCTCGTTAGTTTTGTTTTGCATTCATACCGTCACATGTGCGATCATATTTGTTCTTCTATAATAAAAAATGCCTTTTCTCTGACGTAAGCGTTTTATTTTTAAGGTGTATATTGTTGTCATAGAAAAAACTAGTCAAGTCTAGACTGCGATTAGGTACCTACCCTAGGGAAATTGTTACTAAGGTATGCTGGAAGGAGTCATCTATCGTACTTACGCATATATTTAAAAACAATTGAGATACCTGCAAAACAAAATAGATTAAGTAAAATTGCGCAGGACAGACTCAATAAAAGAAAAGCTAACGTGACACAAGGTTGTAAAATACAAAATAACACAGTGAATTTAATAGCACAAAGCAATTACGTGTCGAAACAATAGAATCTGTAATTGTTTGGACTCGAAATTGAATTCTCACTCCCTTTGTTGCAAAGTTGCACGTAATCGCCCAACGAGAATCACCTTTATCGACATTCAGGCATTTAGATCGGAAAACTGGAATAGCTTAAAGAAAAGTAAAACAAAGTGAATTAGTATTTATTTGTAACAGAAATAAATTTCTTTGTGTTTAGTCGTTTTCTTTCCTTCGGGTGCATTTGAAGTTGTTAAAGTTTCGTTTTACGATACGGTAAGTACGGTGCAAGTACCTATTTTCTAGTCTCTAGTTTCACAGGCTAGTTTTATTAACTGTAAAAGGAAGGTGGCTAGATGTAATTTTCTCTATGAAATTGTGTTTTCTGCATCGGTCGTAGCTACGATCAGGTGCCGTCGAGGGTCGTTTTGGAGAGAAGCTTTGTGGCGAAATTGCATACACTTGACTCTAGTGCCAACATTTAGTAATATTACAATCTTTAGAAGCTAATTTGAATTTGTGTCGGGGTTAATTAAACTTTTAGTCGTTGTAACTTTAAGTAATTATTTACTCCATCAATACTACGAATATAAAATAAACTCTCCATTACCAAAACAAGCAAAATGTATCATTATGAGTTATATTTCCTTACCAAACAAAATGGATGAGGAAAGTTTCATAGAACTACAGTTGCCTTAGTTTGAAACACAGGCGCCTAATTTTGACCAAAGTTTACGATTTAATTGTACCCAATTTTCATCTTGTGTATACCCTTCCATAATGAAAAGTATAGCTGCTATGTTAAATATTGTTCATTTTTGTATTTTTGTCCGCAGATTCTATTTGAGAGTTTTACACTGGGGCGGTTTACGTCATTCACCGACGAAGGCTGTCCCGATGGCTACATGCAAATTCAAGAAGCAAGTCGCCCCCAAGTTGGAGGTTCTTGGTGTGGCACTTCCTGGGGACCATCGATATATTACAGCGAAACCAAATCAATAACCCTTATAGTTAGACTCCTACATTTGTCCAAAGAGCAAAACAACTACAACTTCGATTTTAGAATGGCGTATAAAGTTTTAAGGAAAGAATACGCCACGGTGCGCTACGGAGGGGCCGCTCCTTTGGGTACGTCGTAAACGTAATGTGATATGATTTATTTTGCCCCCAAATGGCTACAAAATTTACTGCGGAGGCAAAATATGCCGGATAAAACTCCTTTTGCAATATACAAAATAGGCATTTAGCAAATTATTTTCTGCTGAATTTTCTGCCTAATTTAAAGTGGCCAGTCAACTTTATCAGAATTTATAACGTTATATTTAAACGGTTATCAAAGTGTTCATTGAAGCATGAACCTGTCCTAATAAAATTTAAATTACGTCTATTGTCCCCCAAATCATTAGATGGAATTTGCGCTTCCAAAACCATTTTACTGTTACTTTCTTACTTTTCGTATTCACCCGAGCACAAGTAAAGCCATTAACTTTCAATGATTTATTTATGTCTCGTTTTCAGAACGTCCTTACTTTAAGCTCCGACCGATACCTCATCTTGTAAACATATCACGAGAAGACACCAGCATAGTGAGAACCACAAAAACCAAGGAATATTACCTCGGGGATTTGATCTCTGGAACTTATTGCTCGAGAATCTTTAGCGACTGCGATCGTAAAAAATGTAGGTTACAATCACCGAATTTCCCGGGAGTATATCCTAGAAACTTGACGTGTTATTACGCTGTGAGGCAGCATGAAGTGCCGGCGGGCAAGCATGCTTTAATAGTAGTGAAGCAGACTAACGGCCAGCTGATTTCAATCCGAAGCGAGAAAGCTTTATATGCACCATCACCCCAAGAGCGAGGAAATAACGGTCGGGAATTAAAGTTTTGGCAAGAATGTGATGAAGTTCAAGACTATGTAACAGTGTACGATGGTTACACGACCAGAGATCCTGTGGTATTGAGATTCTGCGGTGGGGGTGTGCCTGTGCCCGAAGCGATTTCAAGTGGCCCTGAACTGCTAGTAGAATTCACTACGTCACCGTTCGGTACGTTTTTGCAACCGGCAACATTGCAATCCCTGCACGGATTTCAATTGGAAGTGGAGGTTAGTACAATCAACACATGCAATCATTTGCAAACACTTTTAACCTTGTATATTGACTCTTCCTGCCTATATAATTAGTAGCGTTCGTTCGCCGATTATTACATAATTTCAGATAGTTACAGTGTAATAGTTATGTAATTTTTGTAAAGGAAATACTGCATCAGGTATTTGGCCATCACATAGCCCATTAATGAATTGAATCGAATGTAAGGCCTACTTGCAGTATAAGACTATTAGGGCAAAATGGGAACAAAAAAGTAGCGATTGGCTTGTGGCCAAAATTCAATTATAGTGGAAGAGGTAAAGTTCTGCTGAAATACTGGAATTGAAGTTAAGTTAATGGCTTGGCTTAAAATGGGTGGCTTATCAGCATTTTTACACTAGCGTAATGAGGTCATATTTAAAAGGGCGATTAACCATGATTGAACTAAGTCTTCATTAAATTAAATACGGAGTAAACGACATCAAAATAACTAACTTCATTGTCAAAAACTAACAGCAACTACTAAAAGTATCCGACATCGACTATGATGATGTTTATATCGCGTTTTATAGGGCCGCGTTCCTTCTCTCCACACCCCTCTCACCCCTCACGTTTCCCGCGTAAGCGCAGGCCTCCTGCCCGCCTTTGCGAGTAGTAATTAAGTTTGTATTAATTAGTACGTTCCTGCCCGCCTAAGCGATCTGTTGTGTTCGCGCGCCCCATGCCTTGGGATAGTCTTAGATTCTTATGCTCTTTCTAATTGTAAAATTAATCCAAGTTTAATTGTGAAACAGTTAATAAAGTGATTTTCAGTAAACTGCGTTAGTTTATTGGATGGCGCCCCTATAAAATTGGCTGCCCAACGCGCGCGGGTTTGTTTGAACTAAAGTGCTCAGTGTTTTACAGTGTTTTCTTGTGATATACATCGTTTGTGTATTAAAACACCTAGGACTAAAGTGCCAGTGTCTAGAACTCGACTTACAAATAGGTTTACGTTGCGACGTACCTTCCCCGAACCTCTACGTTTGTAAGCCACCATCTATCCGTGAAATAGATCGTTCTATGAAGCACAGGACTCTAGTTGCCTATTTGTAAAACTTTCGTTAAATATTAGGTAGTTTGTGCATACTTACGTGCCTACCTAACGTGCCAGTGATAAGAACTCAACTTTCAAATACCTAGGTTGTACGTACGTTGCGCCGTACCTACTCAGAACCTCAAAAACGTGTGTTAGTTACCTATCTATCCGTGTTTAGACAGTTCTTGAAAGCACAGGACTCTTTTGCGTATTTGTGAAACTCTCGTGAATCTAAGGAAGATAATACATACTCGCCTACCTACCAAACAAGCTGTAAAATCATTAAATGCAAGTCTACACGTGCGTGTACCGAACTTTGTGATCGAACTAGCTACCTATATTAAACTTGTTATGCACCTAGACTGTTTTAAAATATATATTTGTCGTCATATAAAGTTATAAACTGTGTAAGTGTACCTAGTGATCAGTAGGATAAGTGTTTTGTTCATATTATAACTTTAAATCAGTAAAAACTTTTATATGCAATAGAAATATCGAAAACTTTTTACAAGAAACTTTTAAGTGTAAAGTGTGTAGTCTTTATTTCAAAGCGTTTAGAGTCCATATTCGTTTCGCGTTCTACGTTTTTCACCCGCGCATGCCTCTTGCGGATCACCCCACGCAGGCCCCGCAAGTTCGTCCGGTACAAACGCCATCGTCCCCGTGTCCCGCGCGTTTTGCAAAGGTGCATCTGAACTTTGACCGGTGAAGCTGGGATACCTATCGGCGTATGCCTACATAGCTTGCTATAGATAGATAGTGAGGCTATTTTAGAAAAGTTATCGCGCGTGTGAAGTTTTGTTTGAACTTTTAAAATATAGGTTTTGTGTGTGTCACTCAAGTTTATTTGGTGTCGTCTATAAACTGTTTTACCGTCGTGGCTTAAAGACTCCCATTAGTGTGTCAGTTGATAGATAATAAACTTTGTGTAGTAGGTTTATACGTTTCTTGTGTGGGACAGTTTGTCATAAAGCGTACCTACCTACATAACCTACCTATTGCGGAACTTTGAAACTTTAATTTAAAATAAAAAATAACGTTTTAAGTGAGTGTAAGCTAGTGCATATAAGTGAACCTGCAGTTTCCGTATGTCGAGTTGACAGCCTGAGGAGGGCTGTTTGTTCGCAACTCGTGTTGTCACATACGAGTGTACCGTGACGCTTAATCCGGTATACTTCAGTGCCTGCTCGGTGCCTGCCTGGTACCCGGCTTGGTTTGGCGCTACTGCATCTGTACTCCTTCCTGTTGGTGCCTACATACCTACCCGTAGCTACCTATCTGCCATCGCTGGATTTTAAAGGGAAGTGCTCATGACTTTTTACACTACTTAGCAGTTCTTCGTGTGTTTGAACTCAAAGCTATCGTTTTTTATATCTACCTGTGTAGACATTTTGAGTTCTAATGAACATTTATAAAGTGAACTTTATGTGGTTTAGTGTTTAGGTATTGCCTATGGACATTACTTATATTATTTACGCCATTTTACACTTTTGTGAGTTTTATAAAACTTTTAGACATTTTTGTTTACGTTTATACAACGTGTTTATACAAATACAATACAAACTATTATTTAGTGCGTGTTACGAACATTTTATTCGAACTTTATTAGTTTGTGACAATGGTGTTGACGAGATCGCGTGTTGCGAGTCCGATTCCGAGTGAGGGAGTCGAGTTGCCTTTACCGCCGGTCACGGAGACCGCGCCGCCGCGCAGCACCGACGCTGCGCAAGGATTCCAGACTCACCCACCTTCTGCAGGTGCTGGTGCACCGCAGATCGTCATGTCAACAGATCAGCTGATGTTATTATTTAACAACTTCAGAGAGCAGACCACATCCACACATATACCCGCGCCATGTGGAAATTTTAGCAAATGTACAGCACGTTTTAATGGAGACGAGTCTTGTAATATCGACGCTTTTATCGACGCAGTAGAAACCTACAAAGAATGTGTTGGCGTTGACGACTCGAACGCGCTTCGTGGCTTGTCAATGTTATTGACGGGTATCGCCGCTAACTGGTGGCAAGGTGTTAAGGATGGTACTCCTTCGTGGTCAGCAGCTATTCAAATGTTAAGAGAGACTTTCGGTCCGCGGATGCCGCCGCATAAAATATACCGAAAGATCTTCGAAAGAGAACAAAGGGTGGATGAATCCACAGACCTTTTCGTGTGCCATATTAGAGCATTATTTGCACAACTTCCGTCTTTCTCGCTTACGGAATCTGTACAGTTGGATATGACGTATGGTTTGCTGCATCGTCGACTCCGTCAGCAGCTACCACGTTCCAGTTTTGACACTTTCTCGGACATGTTGATGCAGGCACGCCGGCTTGAAGATATTTTTAATGAAAAGCCGACTCGCTGCTCAGTCGCTGTTGATAATAAGCCTTTATTGAATCCTGCCAGAACGAGCTCAAGGTCACCTGCTACTATGCCACATGCTGCTAAGCCTTTTAATCAACCTCGGCTTCATTGCGTATACTGTAAGCAGCACGGCCATTTGAAGGAGACTTGTCAGCGACTCTCCAAGCAGAAGAAGACTACCAGCGATACTGAAAGAGCAATGCCATCACCCTCTATTACGTGCTTCGGTTGTGGTACACCAGGCGTAATACGTTCAAGATGTCCGACTTGTAAAGAAAGAGATATGCCGTCGGTTTCTCTTCAATCAGTAACAGCTACAGAACGCCTTCCGATTATAGATTCAAGGTCACGCCCAATGATTGAGATCAAAGTGTACACCGCGGGTGGTCGCGTAGTGGTGGACACAGGAGCAAAAATATCTGTAGGAAGTGTTAGTGTTAAAAAAGTGTTGCTAGAAAATAACCATAAACTGTACAAACATTTTTTAAATATAAAATTAGCTGATGGTTCTATTGTAAATAAACTTGTTGAGACAGCTATTGTAAATGTGGAGGTGTGTGGAGTAGTAGTTCCAACTGCGTTTATTTTATTACCAGGAGTTACCGAATCGTTGTTAGGTGTAAATTTTATTAAAGACGCCGGCATGGTACTTGACCTGAGTTTAAACCGGTTCTCATTGAGCGCTAAGAGGGACGTTTTTCATTCACTTGATTTTGAAGATCAAACAGGTGGTATCGTCTGCTCTTCGATGGTGCTTCGTACCGATGAGGGAACTATGCTTACTTCTCCAGAACGGACACAGCTTTCTGCGCTCTTAAAAGACAATGAGAGTGTCTTCGCGCCAGGGGGAGCCCCTACAAGATTTGCTGTGCACCGCATAGACACCGGCAATAGCGCGCCTATTGCATTGCCGCCGTATCGGCTCACACCAGCCAAAAAGGAAATCGTCCGTACCGAGTTGGACAAAATGCTGGAAGCCGATATCATCGAAGAAGCGGAGTCAGAATGGGCTGCACCTGTGGTGCTGGTGCCCAAAAAGAACGGAGAAATGCGGTTTTGTGTTGACTATCGTAAGTTGAATGCAGTTACACGCACAGATAAGTACCCACTTCCCGTTATTGACGAAATACTATCGTCTACTAAAGCAAATTGTGTAATGTCAACTTTAGACCTGAAATCAGGGTACTGGCAAGTAGAAGTTGCTACCGAAGACCGTCCTAAAACTGCATTCACGACCCCGTTTGGAACTTTTCAATTCCGCCGGATGCCTTTTGGACTGAAGAACTCACCGGCGACATTCCAACGATTGATGGATCGTTTGCGTTCCGGTCTGAATGACGTATGCGTGGTCGCATACCTGGACGATCTTCTTGTTATATCGAGTGACTTCAAAACGCACTTGCAGGACCTCCAAAAAGTCATTGATCGACTTCAGCTGTTCGGCTTGAGAGCAAACCGAGAGAAATGCTCGTTTGCCAGAGAAAAGGTAGTTTACCTTGGCCACGTGATTTCAGCCCTCGGGATCCAAGCCGACCCTAATAAAGTCCAGGCGGTTCTTGATATGAATCCGCCCAACAACTTAAAAGAGCTTAGGACTTTTCTCCAAACTTGTGCTTGGTTTAGGAAATTTATTCAAAATTTCTCGGATCTGGCTCGCCCATTGACTAATTTGACGAAGAAAAATGCCCCATGGATCTGGGAAGATCAGCAGGCGCTTGCTTTCAGGTCCTTAAAGGAAAAGCTCTGCTCGGCACCGGTTCTTCGTCAGCCAGATTTTAATGCACCTTTCGTCATCTGTACAGATGCCAGCGGCTACGCGCTTGGCGCGGTCTTAATGCAAGGTGAAGATGCTAAAGACCTGCGCCCAATTGAGTATGCCAGTCGAATCTTAACCTCTGCTGAGCGTAACTATAGCACAACGGAACGCGAGGCACTCGGGGTAGTTTGGGCCCTAGATAAGTTCCGTGGCTACGTAGAGGGCGCTGAAATACGCATACTTACGGATCATCAACCGTTGCGATGGTTGATGTCATTGAAGACACCAAGTGGCCGTTTGGCTAGGTGGTCTATGAAGATACAATCTTTTAACTTACAACTGCAATACGTACCTGGGAAAAGCAATGTTATAGCTGATGCCCTTAGTCGTCCTCCTTTGCAGTCTGCAGAAGAATCTTCGTTGGCTCTGTGTCCGATTACCGTTGATTTTCCTCACCTAAGTCCTAGAGAGATCCGCGACGCCCAACTCGAAGATCCTGAAATCCTGAAAATTGTAAAAGACTTCGAAGAAAATGATACACCTGAAAGATGGGCCGATCGTGGTTATTATATCAATCAGGGAGTCCTTTATCGCTGTGATCACGATGGTGAAACAGAAGAACCACAGCTAGTCGTCCCTGAAAGTATGCGTGAAGACATATTGAAAGAACTTCATGACGCTCCTACGGCTGGACACCTAGGTTTAGAGCGCACCCTGAAGAAGATCAAGGAAAGATATTACTTTCCTCATATGCGACGCTATGTTTCTGCTCGCCTTAAATCCTGTGACCTGTGTCAAAAGTTCAAACCTAAGAACATGAAACCTGCAGGACTCCTTCAGACACCAGTACCTCAACAACGGTTTGAAGTATTGGCCATGGATCTATTCGGTCCACTTCCGGAGGGTCAGCACGGAGAGAAATGGATCTTCTTAGTTGAAGATACGGCAAGTAGATGGGTAGAGTTGTTTGCCCTCTCTGAAGCTACTGCTGATAGATGCGCCAAGCTGCTCATTGAAGAAGTGTTTCTGCGATATGGCTTTCCGAGACGAGTGGTGTCTGACAACGGCGTGCAGTTTGTGTCGGCCGTGATGCAGAAGGTGATGCACGTGCTCGGGGTTAAGCAGAGTCTTACTCCGGTATACCACCCAGAAGCCAATCCGGCAGAAAGAAAGAATCGCGAAATGAAACACATGTTGGCGATTATTATTGATCCTCAACATCGTAATTGGCCTGAAATCTTACCTCAGGTAAGATTCGCTCTTAATTCGGCAATGAATCAAGGAACCGGACACACTGCGGCCTACCTTACCTTTGCTAGGAATTTAGGTCGCCTATCGATGTTTCACACGATTTACGTGCGGTTGTGGACAAAGAGAATTTTGTGCCACAAATCACGCCTTATCTACGTGAGTTCGTTTCCAGTTTACAAGATGTCCGTTATCGTGTAGAACACCAACAGGACATTCGTAAAGATTATGCGGATAAAGCCCGCCGCCCAGGAACTCAATATAAGCCAGGAGACCTGGTACTGATAGAAAATCATAAACAAAGTAACGCTAAGGAAGGTTACACCTCAAAATTTGCTCCACGTCGTTTAGGACCTTTCCGCATAGCTAAAGTGGTATCTCCGTCGTCCTACGAGGTAGAAGATAAAGAAGGTCATCCTCGGGGCAAGTATCATGCCAGTTTACTGACCCCTTACTTGGGCAGTTCTGATATATGCTCGCGGCCTAAAAGGGGAAGACCAGTTAATAAGAGTCCCAAGTCAGTCCCGGGACAGGTTACTGACTTGGAGGGGGAGATTATAGGGCCGCGTTCCTTCTCTCCACACCCCTCTCACCCCTCACGTTTCCCGCGTAAGCGCAGGCCTCCTGCCCGCCTTTGCGAGTAGTAATTAAGTTTGTATTAATTAGTACGTTCCTGCCCGCCTAAGCGATCTGTTGTGTTCGCGCGCCCCATGCCTTGGGATAGTCTTAGATTCTTATGCTCTTTCTAATTGTAAAATTAATCCAAGTTTAATTGTGAAACAGTTAATAAAGTGATTTTCAGTAAACTGCGTTAGTTTATTGGATGGCGCCCCTATAGTTTATCACTCCCTTTATCCGCATTGCCTTATTTACTAAATATTCTGAGCAATTAAAGGCAGGCTTTATTAATATTCTATTATCATTAGCTTATTGTCCCCCGGAGCTCTTTAACTAGGCATAACACAATTATGAAACAACTTGTTATTAATTATTTAATGTTTTGTTTCCCTTTATAGGCATCTATTAAAAAGTGGGCCTATTTAGCACACATAAATTTACGTTTTCACCTCACTTTCAATGCGAGAAAATAAGTAAAACCACATAAGAAGTTAAATACATGATTTTTAGCTAAATAATCGGTCTAAGAGCCATTTGAATTATAATGTAGGGCTAAAAAGGGGTTCTCAGCTAAAATTTTATAATACCATTGTTAATCCGTACACGCATTACTCTCAAATTAGGTTAATTGAGTAATATATCATCAGTTTTAGGTATGTACCTACACACAGTGTTTCATTTAGGGTGAGCATTAATAAATCAAGAAATACTAGAGGCTTTTGGGCCTTTGCCAAAGTGTAATTAGTACTGGGTATGCCCTTCGTATGCTCGTCACAATAATGAAGCTTAGTTGGAACTAATGCTCTGCCCAAAGTTGCATAATTGGAGCTGAGCTAATTTTGTGCTCCATAAACCAAATCCATTTAAGGTCTCATTTTCGTCTAAAGTTTATATCCAACATCAGTATTTGGGGTTCCAAAGCTACAGCTTGTATTAAATTTCATGTGAAATTAATTCTTTATTTATTATAGGTGAGGTTTGTCGACCAGCAGTCTCCTACTTATGCCAAAAACAAACGAGCTTGCGAATTTTGGATACGAGGCACAGGACGCGGTGTCTTAGAACATCCACAACACTCCCTACCGCCAAACACAACTTGTTTATATCATATGCAAGGCATCGACACTTCAGGGCCAACGGGAAGAAATATTATATACAGACGTCCTTCGTTCTCAGCGCCTAGATTCAAAGTGTGGTTCTCCGTGCTAAAATTTTATGTTACCAACGCGTTAAATCCCCATTTACCAGAAGACGAGTACTGTGGAAGTCATTTGAATATATGGGACGGTCCGATGAGAATATCGCCTGGCTGCAGCGATATATTTTGGTAAGTGCGCCTGAAACGATCGCTTTATGTGCCGCAGTTTTCAATTGACGCTTTGGCTATTGCGGTACTAAAGTAACTGGATATATGGTTTCTCTGTAATACACTGTCTGATTAAGTGCACTATATAAATAATTTGTGGTGTTTGATGTTTGTAGTGGACTCTGACTGATACTATATAGATGAATTTGTGTTGCAAAGTGAATACTGAAAATCAAAATACTCATCACGAGAAGAAAAAAAACAGTGGACGCTGTTCTTTTGCCAAAAAAAATATTAAGATGCTTTATTAATTATCTGACACCTATTTTTTTGGTTTATAGTGATAAAGAACGGTCGGTTCAAATGTCAAGAGCGACTTCTCCGCAAACGGTGATTGTTGGTCGCCCGCCAACTAACGCCACATTAGTTGCAAGGTTTTGCAGAGAGAGAGCCCCGAGGACCTGCGAGCATGCGATCATTCGGAAATCACGTGCGTGTGCGCATACCGAAAGCTTCCTGTCAAAAGGAGATTCTTTAACCCTGGAATTGAAATTGACGCAAGGCACGGCACTAAAGTATGTTTTCTTGCCATCAAATTCACATGTCTTATTTTTTGTTCCAAATTCTAAATCTATTTTTTTTTCTTTCAGACCAGTATTCTTCAAAGCTTTGTACGAGTTTGTCGACCTACATCAAGATGGAGAACCTTGGGGTTCTGGCCCTTGCTCTAGAAGATTTGTATCGAGGTCATTTCCAGAGGCACCACCTGATCCCCCAGTAACTTTTTCATCACCTCGCGACGTGTTTTTATATGGTCGAGGTGGTGCACGAAATATAAGGTATAGCCTAGTAAAAAGCATTCAAAATTTTTAATTTAAATTGAACAGTAACAGTTGATCTAATTATATTAATGGCCTTAAAGTATATATATTAGGCAAAGAATCACGCTGTTTCAATGCGGGTTGGTTGATTAATATGGTTAAGATGATCATCCAACAACATGTAGACTTTCTCACCTTAATGAAAAATATCAAAGTTATGATTTGAAAAAGTAAATGACATGTATTCAACCATCATTACAGTTGCACCTACCGCTTCGAAGCCAACCCCGGCGAGGTGGTCCGCCTGCGCGTGTGGGGCGTCCGCAGCGGCGGTCGACTCTGCCGGTCGGTCCACTCCGCGCACTCGCCGTGGTACCGGTGCGCGGGAGACCCTACCGCTGCCGTCAGGATCTTTGATCGCCTGTGGAAGGACAGTGGGCCTGGCGTGCCGAGAGATTGCTTGTGCAGGTAGGACTTTAGTATGAAAAGTTCTAAAATTAAGGCTCAAAACTTTAGGACGGAAATTAAAGTAACCGAGGACTAATTATACCGAATCACTTTCAGAATCGTGTATGAACAATAACACTACCAAATAAAGATCTAAAAATTCATTGATATATCCATTTCTAAATTCACCTCTTATCTTGTAAGATGTCTTTTACTTAACTGCCTCAAATTAAATTACAGTGATGTTGGAGATTACGAGTTTGTTTCAACTTCGTCAATTGTTGAAATGAAGTTCGACGTCATCAACATGACAGCCATTGATGACTTCAGATCGTTTGGTTTCGAAGCGTCCGTTGAATTTGTAAGATTGGACACCGTCTGCGAAAGTTCCCATAGGGTGTATGGAGCAAGTGGTGACCTTAGACTAGTTTCAACTATTCCATTGTCTGATAACGTAAGTTGAAATAATTTGTTAAGCATAAGTTTAATAAAATATGCGATGGATCCCAGAATTCTGATGCTAGATGAATATGTGCTGCAAAAGCATAATCACACGATAACAAGCTTATTAAAAAGTACTTACAAGAAAATGAGAGAAGCTGAAGTAATTACCAAATCTTTGTTATTACTGAATATATAAACTGAAACTGGTAAATTAACTTCTTTTTAATAACTCCTCACTCAAGAGTAATGTTTTAATCACAGCAAAACGGTTCCTAAGCAAGTGCCTTTAAATAACTTGAAATGGATTTTAATGAATATTCATAAAACGTTTTAGTCGACAACATTCAAGAATAACAATTAGGCTTTTGTGTTCTCGATCTAGTTTCAAACTTCAATTATGGTAAATAATGAACAGCGATACTTTCATTAACAGAGGGGCGAATGTTTAATACAAAATAACATAACAGCAGAAGCTTTTGTTTTTCGTTTTCCTCATAAAATTCATATTTATTCCAGGAAAGATGTGAAAGACGACCTTGGTTAATAGATCCTTCGCCTGGACGGTATCTCTACATACAAATTCGGGGGAAAATAATCAAAGAACCGGAGTTAGATAACTTTACTCTTCTTAATAATATAACAGTAGCGCCTGATTTAAGACACTTATGCAGAACATCTAATAGACTTGTTGTATATACCGGAGCTTTGACTCCAGTTTACATTTGTCCAAACCATCCTGAAGAGGTAAAACTTGTTCTACAACATTCACATAATTTAAAATTGCTTTGATTTTTGATTAATTGTTTTAAATTTCAGGATGATGAGCTAGTAGAAATTTTCTCAGAAGGCTGGTCTAAGGAAGTAGATCCTTTAGCCCGACATGTCCTTGCGCCTCCTCCTACTGCCGACCACTTCGACCTGGACTGGCCGAGGTCGCTGACAGTAGAACTGATAGCTCATGAATATGCGACGTACTATATCTCCTGGTTGGAGCTATCAAGACGGTAGGTGTACTTTTGCTGTCACAAGTATGGTTTTTCCAGACGTGGCGTTATTGAAATAAAACCTACCTTAGAGAATATAATAGGTTTATATGTTGTATAAATAAGCTTTTTAATTTACACAAAAAAGAGGATTTTTAGGCAAGCGACAATAATTCTTAGTTTTAAAATTGGCAATAGCAAAAAGTTTGGATTTCACACATTTTTAGGATAAGTCGTATCTAAAGAGGAGAATCGGGACCCTATCACTAAGACAAAAAGTCTATCCGTCCTGTCTGCCTTTTTGCCACCAGCCTACATCTCATGAACCTTAGTACTTAGGTAGTTAAAATTCATAGATAGATAGGATTCGCACTGTTCTCTAACAAATATTTAAGAATCTTTTTTGTGGTAAATTACACACTCATCCTTTAAGTTCTAGATAGCCACTCATATCTGACATCAGTTGGAAATCTTACTTCCTACTTATATTATAAACGTGAAAGTTTGTGAGTTTGTGAGGATGTATGGATGTTTGTTACTCTTTCACGTAAAAACTACTGGACGGATTTGGATGTAACTTTACAGTAATGTAGGTTATACATCAGAATAACACATAGGGTACTTTTTTCGCGGGAAAACTTCTCATTCCCACGGGAAACCGACTTCCACGCGTCGCACGCACGGAGTCGCGGGCAGCCACTAGTAATGATATATTGTTCCGGGCAGCGAGCCGTCCCGCGCGGGCGGCGTGTACGCGCTGTCCGCCCCGTGCCTGTCGCGCTGCGCGTCGCTGGACGCGTGCATCGCGCCCGCGCTGTGGTGCGACGGCGTGGCGCAGTGCCCGCGCGGCGACGACGAGCGCCTGGCCGCGTGCTCGCCGCTGCTGCGGATGCCGGCGCAGTACGCCGCCGCGCTGCTGGCCAGTGCCGCGCTCGCGGGGTTCGCCGTGGTGAGTGTAGACAGATGTAGCTGTGGTGCGACGGCGTGGCGCAGTGCCCGCGCGGCGACGACGAGCGCCTGGCCGCGTGCTCGCCGCTGCTGCGGATGCCGGCGCAGTACGCCGCCGCGCTGCTGGCCAGTGCCGCGCTCGCGGGGTTCGCCGTGGTGAGTGTAGACAGATGTAGCTGTGGTGCGACGGCGTGGCGCAGTGCCCGCGCGGCGACGACGAGCGCCTGGCCGCGTGCTCGCCGCTGCTGCGGATGCCGGCGCAGTACGCCGCCGCGCTGCTGGCCAGTGCCGCGCTCGCGGGGTTCGCCGTGGTGAGTGTAGACAGATGTAGCTGTGGTGCGACGGCGTGGCGCAGTGCCCGCGCGGCGACGACGAGCGCCTGGCCGCGTGCTCGCCGCTGCTGCGGATGCCGGCGCAGTACGCCGCCGCGCTGCTGGCCAGTGCCGCGCTCGCGGGGTTCGCCGTGGTGAGTGTAGACAGATGTAGCTGTGGTGCGACGGCGTGGCGCAGTGCCCGCGCGGCGACGACGAGCGCCTGGCCGCGTGCTCGCCGCTGCTGCGGATGCCGGCGCAGTACGCCGCCGCGCTGCTGGCCAGTGCCGCGCTCGCGGGGTTCGCCGTGGTGAGTGTAGACAGATGTAGCTGTGGTGCGACGGCGTGGCGCAGTGCCCGCGCGGCGACGACGAGCGCCTGGCCGCGTGCTCGCCGCTGCTGCGGATGCCGGCGCAGTACGCCGCCGCGCTGCTGGCCAGTGCCGCGCTCGCGGGGTTCGCCGTGGTGAGTGTAGACAGATGTAGCTGTGGTGCGACGGCGTGGCGCAGTGCCCGCGCGGCGACGACGAGCGCCTGGCCGCGTGCTCGCCGCTGCTGCGGATGCCGGCGCAGTACGCCGCCGCGCTGCTGGCCAGTGCCGCGCTCGCGGGGTTCGCCGTGGTGAGTGTAGGGAGATGTAGCTGTGGTGCGACGGCGTGGCGCAGTGCCCGCATAATACAGTAGGTCTGAGAATCGGATACTATCTATGTTCCATACCCCTAAGTGATAAGGGTTGACCGCCCCTAACATTTTTTTAAATACGGTAAAACAACGTTTGCGGGGTCAGCTAGTATATTATTTAAATCAAGCCTGGAACTTTTATATGTACACATATCTTCTATTTATATATGTTACGGCTAATACCCGAAGTGCGGCTACACCTAGTTTTAGCCGGTTAGAACATCAATAGGTTAGGTTAGGTTACTTTTTTGATACCACCCAGAAAAAGGAGTCCCGCTTAGCGGGACTCCGTCGAGTCACGATTGAAGCCAGTTTTATATACAAAGGTATAATTTTTTTTTACAGTTTTCCATATAAAAACACTTCTAACCGGCTAAAAATAGGTGTAGCCGCACTTCGGGTATTAGCCGTAACATAAAGAAGGAATGACTTACCCAAAACTTAAACCGCTTAGCGTACAGATCTGAAGTTCGTTTGGTGTGTTCTTTGTACCTATTGCTTCGGAATTCAATAAAAACGTATTTCACATTATGTATACTTTTCATTTTTTCATCTGCTTTCTTAGTTACTGAGTTTGATAAAATGGTTTAAATTAGATTCTGTTATATTCTTCCAAATTCCCTATATCAACCTACATCAAAGTTAAACAACACCTTTTATAAACTACATATCTTATCCACCAACTTTTGACTAAAAACTGATTGATGTATTGTTATTTCCAGCTGGCAGTAACCCGGTCCTGTCGCAGAAGACGCTCGGCGCTGCAGCAGCGGCTAAAGAGCATCTCCTCCGACACCGCCATCTTCGACGAGAAGGAGGTGATTTGCTGACCGAGCGAGGACTCCGTGCGATACGTGGAGGTCGACCGAGTCACCACCGTGTGATTCACCTCGCGTGCGGAGTCCTATGATGAAAATGATGACAGGAGTTCTTTGATTTATGAAAATAATGAAACCAAACACCGATCGTAAGGTGCTTCATGAAACGATGATAAAGAATGTCAGAAAAATGAAGGTGATGATGATGATGGCACCGATCACAAGGTGAAAGATGATGAAGAATATCAGAAAGGAGATGATGGTGAAGATGGACATGCAACGGTTGAAAAGACTGTCAACGATAATGTTGAGACGATTTCTATGGATTTACTAATAGTATGCTCAATCGAATCTTAGCTAGTTTTTATTCACGGTTTAGATCGAAAGATCGAAGCAAGTTCAGTTTCGGGATTTATTGGAGTTTTAGACGGAGGAAATAAATAATACTTTGGATGTTTTGGACCAAATTACGTCGGTCGGTGGCCCAAAAGTGCCCGCAAATTATGCTGCTACAGTTTATTTTGAGTTTGAATAATGTGTTGCAGTGTTTTATTAAAATTAAAGCTTCATTTATTTATTTTTTTCCGAAATTAATAAACGCACAATCAACTTAACCGATCGGCGAAAGTCGTAATGTGATTAGGAGTAAAATGTAAATAAAAAATTATCTTAGCATCCTATTGAAACTAATAAATTTGCTGATATAAAATGTCTATTAGTAGAAAGTAGCAAAGCCGAGGCAATAAATATGGTTTTAAATAAAATGTTACTTATATTTGAAGTCCACTTGTGTTCCGAAATGCTAAAGTATACGTGATATTAAACTGCCATATTTTTAAGATTTTCCACTTGGGAAATGTTTTGGGTCTTTCTTAACAACACCAATGAAGTTCATTTGTCAAAAGTTATAAAAAAATATTAACAAGTATCATGTGTAAGTATCTATTGAATTTCAGTAGAAATGTTTGGTAGTTTATAATAATGTAACAAGAAAAAATTATATTGTAAAGAAGATATTACTCTTAACAATGAAATTAATATGTAAAACGTAATAGATGGCGGTTGAACAAAACTGGATTGTATATAAAACTATTCATATCTTAGAAATTTAATTGAAATTATAATACGTTTATTTCCAAAGGAAATTACTAAAGTTTATAATGTCGCGTTAACTATTAGCAAATTCAATTTTTGAACGTGTTGAGGACTTAAACAGTTAAAAATAATTTCTTTAAAAAACTCTTGTTCTCAACTTGTTCAAAGTTAATGTTTTCAGAATTAAAATTGTAGATAGTTAATTTAAGTAATGAAAATTTAAAGAGAAAAGTGTTCTTTTACTAAATAAATTTAGTACCTAAATTTAATGCTAAGGTTACGTTCTATAGTAAAATACTGATAGCGTTATTTAAAAAAATACAGTCTATCATATGAAAATGAAGGAGAAAGGTCGTATTTAAAATATGTAATATTTCTTTTTGCTGCTACAAAGATGTTTTTACGTGTTTTTTTGTTTCCACATTTTGTTATTTCCTAATAGGTGTTTATTATCATATTGAGTTGTTTTCGTAAGAAACGCTTCTTTAATAAATCTTGTTTCGTTAAGTAGGAAACTGTGCTATGGGGATAATATAATAAACATTAGAATATTAACGTAACATAGAAAATGTTTGTATCGTCTTCCATACGCTAAAAATCCGGTTTGCGTTCATAACTTGTTTATTATTGTTACATTTAATTGCAGTTAGTTAACGTTCTAAACTATAAACCAAATCAGGTTATTTCCTGAAGGACAATAATGATGTTAAGCTGTTAACGCAAAGTACATGATATCAAAACACAGAAAATCAGATGATTAAGAAGTTATAAAATGATAAACATGTTTTAAAATAAATTATTTACTGCATGACCTGTTGCTTTTTATTCTTGGAACACCTAACACCTTGTATTAATACATAGAGCGGAAATAAATGTCAAAATTTTAGTCAATTATGATCCTCACTGTATATGTTTGCTCGTATGAAGACTGAATTGGAGGCAATATCTCTTGGTCTAGACAGACATGAGACCACAATGAGGCGCAAAGTTCTACTATTTCATGGGATAGCTGAAAGGCAAAATGAAAAGTTAGATATAGAAGTCCATAAAGTAATAAACGAACAGATGAAGTTGAAAGATATTAGCAAAACTACCTTGCATGTGTGCCACCGCCTCGGTACTTCAAAAAGCAAAACTCGGCCTGTACTTGTTCGATTTTTTAATGTTCAGGATCGAAATCATGTCTGGGACAGTAAAACTTCCCTCAAGGGAACGGGAATTACTATATCGGAGTTCTTAACGAAACCAAGGCATAATGTTTTTACAACTGCTCGCTCTCACTTTGGGGTTAAGAACTGTTGGTCGGCGGATGGGAGAGTTATTGTCAACCTTCCGGACAAATCTCGAACCAAACTGGAGACCATGGCTTCCCTTCAAGATCTCATCAAGAAATTTCCTTGTCCTGCTGAAAACATTGAGCCAGCTCCAGCTGCAGAGCAAGTCAAGACTGCCATTAACAACTCCCCTAGGAGAACACGACGCCGCCATTAGATATCTCTTCTTTTTTATACTTTTTTTTTTGCTACTGTTCAATTGTCGGTATATTATTAGTTGTAACTTTTAATTTGTAAAATCTTTGGAGGTTATTTAAAATTACTTTGCTTGTTATGATGTAAACAATGACATATTGACATTGACATTGTTGTGAGGCATGACGTATGACGTTTAAACACTTTTTAATTTCTTTTTCTTAGAATAATGTTGCCAGTTTTTATTAATTGAGACAATAATCTTTATTAGCTGTGATCTTTGTTAAATATTGAGTGCGTGAGTTCTGCAACTACTGATAACGTTGTATTAAGTTGTATATTTATTTTATGTTATTTCATTAACGTTTATTTGTATTTATTTTCTTGTTGGTATTTATTTAATTTTATTTATTTTTTCATATATTTATATATATATATATTTTTTATGGATATTGATACGTTTGATGACAGTTTTTTCTCTTGTTCGTCTTCGGCCAGTTTCACCAGCGCAGAGGGTACGCGTTCTTTTCTTTCCTTAAATGACCAACTGGCATCTATCCTCTCAAACTATCCTCTAAACCTCAACATTGCCCACATAAATGCCCAGAGTGTTCCTAGCCACTACTCTGACCTTCTGGCATCTTGTAGCGACTTACCACTCGATGCTCTTTTGATATCCGAGTCTTTTCTGAAGCCTTCATTACCATCAACCCAGTTTCCTCTTCCTGGCTACGTACTTGTACGTAATGACAGGACCGGAAAAGGCTGTGGTGGAGTGGCGATGTATCTCCGCGCGGAAATACCGTATAAAATAGTAAGTAGCTCTTCATCGCTTTATACTGGAGCCGCCGAGTACCTAGCCATCGAAATTTCACTAAACCACACCAAAATACTGCTGATGGTGTTTTACAGTCCCAATCTTAATGTGGACTATTTTGATTGCTTTGAGACACTTTTGAATTCCCTTTGTCCCCTTTATAAGCATGTTTGTGTAATGGGTGACTTCAACACATGTTTACTCAAAAACGACCACCGATCTCGCAAACTTGAATCCTTGCTCTCCTCGATAAATCTCAGTATCTTGCCCCTCTCTCCTACCCATCATTCTCCCAACAATACTCCGTCCCTTCTAGATCTCATGATAGTTTCGTCACCTACGAATGTAGACTATCATGGGCAATTCACCGCCCCGTTTTCCTACCATGATCTTATCCTCCTTTCCTATCGTGTTCGTCCTCCCAAACGTAGGCCTAAGACTATTGAGGTACGCAGTTACAGCAATGTAAACGTGGAGGTTCTGTTGCAAGATGCTGCTTTATTAGATTGGAAACCAGTTTACGACTCCGAAGATTTAGATTACAAAGTCGACTATCTCACTAACTCCATTTTAAATCTCTTTGACCATCACGCACCTCTTAAACGCATCAGAGTCAAACACAACCCGGCTCCCTGGCTCTCAGAATCCATCAAAGATCTGATGGCTTCTAGAGACAAGGCAAAACGCAGGTACAAGCGATGTCCTTCTGAGCAAAATCTTGTAGCCTTTAAAGATCTTCGAACTCGTTGTACTCGAAGGTGCCGTGATGCTAAGAGGAAATACTTCCACGATTCTCTTAGTAACCGCAGTTCATCGGAAGTATGGCGTTTCCTTAGGTCTGTGGGCATCGGCAAGAGTTCCTCCACGTGTGCCAATGATCTCGACTTAGGTTTACTAAATAGTCATTTTTCTTCCCCTCCTGTCCTTCTTGATCCTAATATCAAAGCCAATACTTTGAATGAAATCTCCAATATCCCAAAGTTCCATAAATCCTTCAATTTCACTTCCACATCCGAGGAGAATGTTAAAAAAGCGGTGCTTTCTATTAGCTCAGCAGCAGTTGGTCATGACGATTTGTGTTCAAGGATGATCACTTTAATCCTTCCTGTGCTACTTCCAGTCCTTACCCACATACTAAATTTTTCACTATCATCATCAACATTCCCGTCATCCTGGAAGTATGCTCACATAATCCCTATTCCTAAAGTATCCAATCCCACAACACTTTCTAATTTTCGCCCAATTTCAATCCTACCTTTTCTTTCCAAAGTACTTGAGCACATTGTTCATGGTCAGTTATCTGCGTTCCTGTTTTCCAACAACTTACTAAGCACATATCAGTCTGGTTTTCGACCTGGCCACAGCACTGTTTCCACTCTTATTAATGTCACTGACGATATTCGCTGGGCCATGGAAGAAAAGCGGCTTACTTTGCTGGTTTTGTTGGATTTCAGCAACGCATTTAACTCTGTAGATTTTGATGTTCTTCTCGGAATCCTTAGATCGTTGAATTTGTCCCCCTCCGTCCTTACCTGGTTTAATTCCTATCTTCGTGGCCGTTCTCAGCGGGTTCACATCAGTGAGACTTTTTCTGACTGGTGTGATCTAGTTGCAGGCGTGCCACAGGGCGGTGTGCTCTCTCCTTTACTTTTCTCCATATTCATTAACTCTGTAACTAGAGTCATAACCTCCAGCTATCATTTATATGCAGATGATCTGCAAATTTATACCCATTTTCCTACTTCTGACATCAATGCTGCGATCGCTTTTATAAATGATAATTTAAGAAGCATCTGCAATTGGGCTAAATCTTATGGTCTCCTGCTTAATCCCAATAAGAGTCAAGCGATCATCATTGGGAGTAAATACTTTCGTGGTCGTCTTGATGTCTCTTCATTGCCCTCTGTTTGCATCGATGGTATTCCCATAGTCTTTTCTGAGACAGTAAATAACTTGGGTGTTACTTTTGACACCGTCCTTAACTGGAATGCCTATGTTTGTGCAGTTAGTAGCAAGGTTCACTTCTCCCTTCATTCCCTAAAAGTTCTCCAATCCTTTCTTCCTTTAAAAACTAAGATCTCCCTTGCTCTGTCACTCATTCAGCCCATTATAGATTATGCCGATGCATGCTACTTAGATGCCACCGAGGAAGTTCTTAACAAGCTGGAGCGCTTGCAAAATCTGCTGATCCGATTTATTTTTGATTTGAGGAAATTCGACCACGTCACTCAGTTCCGCAAACAGCTCCAGTGGCTTCCGGTCCGCCTTCGTAGGAACACTCGCATCCTGTGCCTCCTTTACAATATCCTACACAATCCTTGTTCCCCTTCCTACCTGCGTCAGCGTTTTTCTTTAGAACACGCTGAAGATGCTGACTGCAGAGCGCATAAGAAGACCCTTTTATCCACACCATCCCACACCACTGACTTCTTTTCCTATTCCTTTACTGTCCATGCCGTTAGGCTGTGGAATTCCTTGCCCTCGGATATCCGAAATTCCCTAACCATATCTGGCTTCAGAAGACGTGTAAGAGAATACTACTTGTCTCAAAGCTAATATGTATATATATATGTGTAATGTATGTATATATGTATGTATGTTTGTATGTAATAGATATGTATGTGTATATATTTATTATTCATTGCATTATATGTGTATGTTTATGTACATTTAATATATGTATAATGAAATATATGTCTAATATTTATTTATTTTACACAGCAGCACAGAACTTGCTTTTGTACCACCACTCCGATCATAGGTCTACTGTAAGAAATTCCTTTAAGGGATAAGTAGTACCTTTGTACAATGTTTTTTTTTGTATTTTCTTTATTTTTGTATACATTTTTGCTGTGCACTGTACATAAATTATTAATAAATAAAGAATAGAAAATAATTAAAAATAATTTGATTGATTTATTGGTTGTAGAATAAATAATTGAAAGCCATAAGTAGTACCTACCTATAGATAACCGGTCGGTTATGCTTATTTTCTCATGGATAAATAAAACGATAATCATGAATTAAGTACTGTATAATTATGGCATTATATATTTAGCTTAATATTAAACACTCATTGCGCCTATTTCTATTCTAATACAAATTTATATGTTTAAGGTTATGATTACAGAAAAAAGTTAATAACTTAGGAATACGTATTCCCGAATATTTTGTCCCCTTGTCTTACAGGTTTATATGCCCAATCCTTGGTTAGTTATTTTGTACGCTTCCTGTATTCTTGCTGTAATGTTTTCTGCCGGTTTCCCCGAGGTAACAAGCCATGTGCTTGCACTTTCAGCTTGTTTGAAGGCTTCGACTAATCCACGACCTGCATCTTCTGGTCTATAAAGGAAATTAGTATTTAATCATATTTCCAAACAAGAAACTGTTAGTTAAAATTTTGCAACGTAATATAGGTTGTTAAAATACCTTAGCTACTTATGTAAAAACTTATTCATAGGTTATATATATTTTAAATGTGTAAGCTTGTATGTTTAGATATTTGTTACTAAATAAAGTAAATTTGTCAACGCCTGGGCCCAAAACTAGGTCTCTAAATATTTATCAAGGTACTAATAGCAAAACTTGCTCAAGCTATTCAAGTAAAGGTTTGAGAAATAACCAGTATTTCCTTACCTGACGTTGTCACTGCATTAAAATATACCTAACACTAACTTAGCTATTAAAAATCGTTCAGGTTTAAATAGCTAGCTAACTTTTATAAGTATTTTTTTGGTTAAAAATATCAGCATTCTTTTATAATGTAACTGTTTTAAGTGCGCCTACGCAACCACGATTACTAGATATCAAGGTATCAAAACAGTGTTAACTCTAGCTACTTACGTCTGTTTAGGTGATATGTTAAGAGCATGGATCATCTTTTCGCACACCTCTTCATCAAAAGCTCCGAACTTAGCGCCAGACATAAGTTGTGTGTCGGTACATCCAAAACATATCGTGAACACTCGCACTCCACTCTTGTCGAAGTTCGGGGGCAACTGTCAATAGTAACAAGAATGACATTGGAAAACTCGTAAAGATTTTCTAATTACAATATTTTAAAGAGGTTGTCCCACGGTGCCACCGCGCCCAGCATCGCTTATAGGGCGCTTGTAATAAAGCCTATTTTAGCTTGCAATCACTTAACTTTAGGTACTTGATATTTTAAATTTGTTTTCATTGTTTGGTATTGAGTATAGTATATTTCAATACAAGTGTGGAAAGGCTGTCATTACAACGAGTCCCGACAAATGTCTACCCGAGCCGAGGCACAGCCGAAGGCGAGGGTTGACAGGCGGGACGAGTTGCAATGACGGTTCCGCACGTGCACTGAACGACTATTTTTAATACAGTTGCGAAAAAATAAAGCAATTTAATAAAATGTAAAATTAGGATCGTAAATGTCGAAATAACTCATTTTGAAAATGGCGCCATTTTTTCTTCACCCATTTGGTAGGCAAAGGTTACTATGCCCACACAGCCAAGTCTTCAGTAGATTTTTTTTTATTCAAAATCTTTTTTTTATCAAATCATTAATCTGATATCGAAACAAACTAATAGTTTTTTTTAGAAATGTACCTACGCTACGTAAGTATTAACATGAATCATAAAAACTTCTTTGTTTTTTTTTGTAAAAACTTCATGGTTGGTTAATTTTTCTTTTGAATAGACATTATTTTGACAGTTGGGAAAGAGAACGCACGAGTGCGGGAAAGGTAAAAAAAAAGCACGCGTGTGTAATAGCCCACATCCCGAACGCTATACGTCCCTGCAATACGCCACTTTTTGAGCAACTGTATTAAAAATTTATTAAAATGGATCTATTCGACAAGCATTAAATTCAATTATCTACCTAGTTTTGGTTTTATGAATTTCCAATAACTTTTAAGATAATGATGGTAGGTAATCTTCCGCTTTGTTTCTTTTTTTATTTGCGAAGTATTGTTAAGATATGAGTCGAATAAAACAATGAATTACTCATAATCCTTAGATACACAAGGCGTAGTTACCTACCTACTATTTGCGGTCATCTAGGTAACCTAAAAGTCTTTTACACTCAGATTTTGAATTGTTTCTATGTTACATATAGGTTCAAAATGCAATTGAAGAAATTGTTACTTTGTTTTCTTCTCTTCCTTGTCAATATCAGGGTGCTTAAGCTTTTTTTTATCGCATGTTTGTAAATATGATTTTAGTAATAGGTATGAACAAAACACAAAATCTTTATATCTGATGTCAACTTAATTTACATTTAACACCACATTTCCTATTCATATTTTGATTTAGGTCAAACATAACTGAAACAGTTCAAATCTTTGTTATTTAAATTATTACCTTTGAATACATATTTTTAGAACTGTTATCGAGACAGGAACTTCCTGTTATTTTCCTCAAGAAAAGATTTCCAACAATGACTATTAAAATTTACATTTTATTTAAAATAACGATACTAACCACAACAGATGATAAGACTATTATGTTGCCTTTTGTTAGGATCTTACTGTATCTGTTCATACGAATTATCAAAGAAATCGTCGTGTATTTAAAAAACATGTTTAGATATTCTACATTAAGATCTGATGATTAAGATTTAAACCAGTATTTAGATAGAGCTGAAATAATATTACAACAAAAATTTTAACTACCACTATTACAGATCCGAATAATGTAGTTCTTATGGTTAACGTAAAAAGGACCAAGTTAAAATTTACTTACCCCAAGACAAGTGCTGAATTGAAGAACGGCGCTCTTAGTAGCCGAGTATACCGGTAAAGTGCTGTATTGAGCCAAAGCAACGATTGAAGATATGTTGATTATCGTACCGCCTCGACCACCACGATCCTTCCTCATCATTTCGTAGGCTATCAATGAGCTTGATACTACAGCTGTCTGTAATATTATTGAAATATATAGCCTTAGAATGCCTCAATACCTTGGATATAGAAACTTCAGTATTGTAGACGAATTTAATAAATCATGACAATCGGTCTAGCAGCTTTTGAGTTCGTGAAATATGTAACGAGCACAAGGTCATTTTTATGTTTTAATTTCGTAGCAGCATACGAGGTAGGTTGCAAAGTTTAATAGAGGTATCAACATAGTAAGTTCCCCATATTTTAATGAGTCACGAACATTTTTGTATCCGTTTTTCATGATTTATGATACCTATTACGTTCTGAATCACATATTCGATACTTACATAAAATCATTAACTGGTAATTTTACCACACATTTTAAGCCTTTATATAAAACACTTACCACATTAATAGCGATTTCTTTCAAATAAACCTTTGGATCATCATTCATAATGCCTGCATTATTAACCACCACATCGATATACCCAAATTCCTTCGACGTATTTTCTAGAACTGACTCTATATCTTTGGTGACATCGCATTTGACAAATTTTACTTTGTTTGGTCCATGTTTGGCGTTTAGTTCGCTCTGCAGCTCTTTGCCAGCCCCCTCGGAAATATCAGCAGCAATGACGTGCTGGAAAAGAATAACGAATGCGGTAAAAGTAAAGGATGTAAAGTAAAATGAAAATCGCCTTTTTGCTTGAAACCATCTTTATGGCACGGGGAGAATTTTTTCTTTGTGATTTGAGTAATTCAGATCTTGGTGAAATCAAGTACAATGCTTTCATTATTTTCTGTTCAATGGCACTATTGGCGTGGACGATTGAAGTCATGGTCTTTGAAAGAGATTTTTTTATAGATGTTAGTAGCGCTGTCTATTTAGGATCAATACGTTTTTTGGAATAATAGAAAATTAATAGAAACCATCTGTTGGTTATTTTAAGTTAAGTTAGAATGATGCTACATGTTTTCATTTTTCGTTAATTTAAATTTCATTATTGCTTAAAACTACTGCCAGTATATACTTTTTTACCCTTAACTGTTGGTTCTGGTCTATTTTAATAGCTTTATTTTAATCAAATTACTAATTTAGTGCAACGTGTTTGAATTTGCTAAAGTTATGTTGATAAAGTAATTGCTAAATTATGCATATAAAAAAACAATTGCGAGTTTTATAATAAAGAAACGGGTTTTAATTGAACCATATAAAATGACTGCACCATCTTCTAACTTTATACCTACATAATAAAGCAACAGTTAATATAATTTCTGATTGCATTGTATAACAATTACTTCACAACAATGAACATAAACCTGATTACATTTATGTACCAAGTAAATTTATTTGTTCCTTCTTATCTCTATACTTAAGTATTTACTCACAAACTGATAACAATATTTACTTTAATTAAGTTAGCAACATTTACATCAAATAAGAACAAAAGCGTGCGTATAAGTTGTGCGTGAAAATGATTCTAATAATAAAATTTTGGCAGTATTTCATTCCGAATAGGCTAAAGCTGCTGTCACTTAAAGCAAAAGAACGAACACGGAAAGGTTCTTCTTCGATAATAGTACTTTCAGCTACAGTCATATCCTTCGTTGTCTTTGTTTTGTATTGATTTTTAATTTTGTATTTTGATTTGTATTTAGTTTCCCCTTGTTTCCAAAAATAAGAAGTTGACTTATTAACTTAAATAAAAAGGAAAAGAACAACTTTCTACATTCAATTTCTTATATGTATAAGTAAGTATATCTTAAAGACTATAGGTTAAGTGGTTGTGTGGTAGAAATTGCTTGTAAGCAATAAGACCGCCTTTGTACATTTGAGTGTTAATGTCAATAATTTATAAGTTACTTTGTCTCTTGGGTGCAATAAAGTATTATTATTATTAATTACCTTAGCTCCATGTTTTAAGAATTCCCTAACGATACAGGCGCCGATGCCCGCCGCGCCTCCCGTCACAAGCACCACTTTGCCTTCAACCTCACACATCTTGTTGCCACGAAATCCAAATCTACACTGCGCGCACGCAATAATCACTGTACGAAGCCCTCAAGTCAATAACAGTGATTATAATTTAGTGATGTTCCGGATTTCCGAATCCCGGCACGCTACACGAATTTGACTTAACCTTGACTATTTTGTGCAATGATAACTGTAGCTGGTGTTATGAAAATTTTGCTCGTTAAATTGATTTACAATGACAGCACCTAATAGCTGTGTTTTAATAGTAGTGTTAGTGTGTTCCAAATTGCTTAGCCTTTATTTAAGATTATTAGATTTATAGTAGTAACTGGTGTTTAGCTTGTCTAATAACTTCACCATACAAACTCGAATTGTTAATGTCGTTTTATAAAATTATAACATCAATTAAGGATTAGCTTATTATTATTTTTACTTCCTCATCATAGAAGAAATAAATTATTGACGTTCATACGTGTCACTCGAGTATTTTGTATCTACATGACAAATAATTTCCTACCTACCACTTTATTAGGCTAATGTTAAAGCAATTGGTCTATAGTTAACTAAGAGAGAAAGTGGTCATTGCTCGTCAGAATGCATTACGACGTGAATCTGAATGTAGGTACATTCACTACCATAATCTGAGTGTAGGCATATTTTAGGAGTATGATTTTGCGCTCTCCAACTCATTGTAGCATTTTCTGAGATAAACCCCCATTACCTATTGCGGCAACTCAATTTTGTGATCGTAATAAATACTCTTTTTTGATACCCTAATGACTAGATCATGTCATGTTTACTGAGTAATTTATCTCATATGTATTTTTATAAAACTAAACAATATGTAGCCACAGAAAACATATTTTTTTATCAGCCTCTTTGGCACTCAGGTATACCGATTTCGGCTTAGTATTTGTTGCCGAATTTTACAAGCAACTACGCCTTTTTCATCCAAGGGTACGGACTTATTTTAAACTATGTAAGCAGGCACTTACTAATGTAAAGACTCGAATTTAGTAGAAGGTATTTTGCATTTGGTAAACCTTGTAATTTTTTAACAAAATATGCAAAAAAACTAATGCAGTAGCTTTAGTAATACTACTCCCATCGTTTTTTATGTTTTCGTTCTCTCTAAAATTCATACAGGTCATAAAATCAATGTTGAATTATAAATACTTAATAATAAATCAATACCTACATGTTTTCTATAATCTCCTAAGGTATAGCAAATATTTTTGCTTGTGACTGTACAGTGCAGCCTTTTACTTATCGTTAGGTAAGTAACTATTGAGAAATTTAGGTAGGTTACTTATTTGTTTTTGTTTAACTGTTCGGCATTCATGAGTTTTTTCGTACACTTAAAATATACTTAATTTATACAAATTAAACGCAAGGCCTCATTTGTTTTTGCAGTAAAATAATAAAAACATCCATGAATTTACAGCCTTGTAAAGATTTATTAAAGGAAACTAAGGAGTATAGTTCCTACATTACTAAGTAAATATCTCGCCATTTTTACTAACTTGAGTATGGTCAGTTGCAACATTAAAGGACCAAGGCAAGGACCCTTTAATTTAATTCTACAAACTGTACATTCACTGGGTTAAGGATGTCAAGTATCTACTTTGAATCTATTAACAAAGTTAGTACAGGCAGCCAAAAACTTTTCTAGGTTTACTATCCAATGGCTAAAAACAAATTGTATGAATATTACAACTAAAGAGATTTTACTTTGCAGACTATGTTTATCGGATATCGAAAGTTCTTCAACCTTAGAAACATAAAGGAGTAATTGACTGACAAGTAGGTAGTATGTTCAACCTTAACAACATAAAGGAGTAATCGACTGACAATAAGTATGTTTTCAATGTCACTACCAATGAAGCACGTTCTCTACTAAGTTATCTTTCGAATAGACTGAATCTGACAATTGAAGAACAAGCTCTTAGAGCCACAGTAAATTCGCTATCTTGTATAGCCCACTGTACCTACATCGAAAGGTTGATCCACAGCCCAACACGGGTCCCTTCTAAACTCTTATTTTTTTGGAGGACTTCTGGTACTTGTTGTTTTTAGCAGACATGTTAAGCCATGACATGTAATGTTAATGAGCATAGTTGTTACTTTATTTGAAGGCTTTTTATTAGTTTATTGTTATTTGGTAATAGCTGCCACATTATTGACGACCTCTGTGGTGAATGATTTTGTTTTTTTTAATTGGCTTATATCTGGGTTTTCCCCCAGTCCATTGCCTGGTATCTATCTGTTGTGGTGACACAAGCGCTAACTTTAAGGCCACAAATTGGTGTGTTAGACTCGAGACTTATGGATTATATTATTCCTGATATTATCTACAAACTAAGTTGATAGGACACTACACTAATCTGATAGTCCTTCTATGGATAACAAGAATATTAATTTCTTTATTATAAACTCGCAAACTGATTACAAAAACCTAACTCTTTAAATTTTGTCTTAGTTCAGCAGTTATCTGATATTTACATGCAAGCAGACATTATCACTGTCTTGAACGCACCACATTAGACACAATAGAGTCGTACACGAGAGTAAACGAATTAATTAGTACTGTTTACTAAGTGCGTGATCAAGCCTAAAATTACATCAAGCTAGATAATACAGGTAGGTAGAATAATTATCCTATCGTATAGTATCGTATCAATAAAAATCTGTTTTGTTTCCAACCAACCGACTTATGTCAACAGAACTCTTAACAACCTGTGATAAAACAATGTAAATATATTCTGATAAGAATAAAGAAATCCAAAATATTCTTCAGTCATTAACTACACTCTGAAGCAATGAGTTACGACTTAAAAGAAAAGGTTGTTTTAGTGACTGGGGCTGCTAATGGCATTGGCAGTCATATTGTTAGATACGCATTAGATGAAGGTGCTAAAGTAAGTTTATATTTTTTAAGTTAGACTTATTTGTAGTCTTAAATTTGTACTAAAATTAAATATTGTACAGCATGTAGCCGTATTAGACGTATCAACAAATGGAATTGAATTCGTCGCGGAACTACGCAGTAAGCACGGTGACGAGAAAGCATCGTTTTACAAATGTGATGTCACTGATGAAGTCCTATTGAAGAGTACTTTTGAAGAAATAAAAGCCAAAAATGGTTACATCGATGTGGTTGTAAATAATGCTGGTATTATGAACGACAGTCTTCAACTTTACAAAAAAGAAATGGAAATTAACTTTGTAAGTACCTACGACTGCTTTATTTTAAAAATTGGTTAGTGCGATACCGACCCGACGATATGCTTTACTCGTTTTTAAATTTATTAACTTTTTTATTTCCCTATTTTTTAAAATTTTACAGCTGGCATTAGTAATAAGTACTTTAAAAGCACTAGAAATTATGCGAGAAGATGAAGGTGGTAAAGGTGGGACTATTATCAATATAGCATCTGTTGCTGCATTAATACAAATGCCAATGCTACCGATTTACTTTGCAACCAAAAGTGCAGTCTTGCAGTTCAGCAATTGTATTGGAGTAAGTTTTTATTATTGTCAAAATTCACTGACAACTACATCATTTGGGTATTTAGTTATATAACTATGACCAGTCTTATATACCAAAATTAAATAATTTATTTAGTTACGTCTAAAACTTAATGCATATTTGCAAGCAAAATTATAATAAAAAAATATTAAACAACGGAATGCAAAATTTAAATTCCTAAAACAACCAAGATAAGATTCCTTTTAAAAACCTTGTTACGGTATTTACGATAGTTAATTTCGTATGTTTTAGATGAATGAATACTTCTTGCGAACCAAAGTGCGCGTCCTGACAGTATGTTTTGGGACGACTGACTCTAGTTTGTTGCATAGCACCAAGTATGGAAACTTTGACCCAGTTATAGAGAAAACCATCGAAGGTGCCTTAAAAGGATTCCCATATCAAAGGTAACTATGTAAAAACTTTATCGTAAACTAACACATGGACATTTATTGACAATATATGTTTATGATGGTTCACTAATGTTTGAACGAACAACGCAAGACAAAATGATCATTTGAAAAATAACGATAGCAAAAATAACCGTTTGACAAACATCTCATTTAGCAAACATATTATTTCAAAGTAGGTAATCATTTGACAAAATACTCATATTGCAAATGTTTTACTTTCAAAACTGTTCAAATATTAAACTAACGTTTAAAAAATATCGTAATAATAATAATATATATAAAATAACGACGGGAGTTAAACTGTTACTTAAAAAAAACATACCGGCCGAATTGAGAACCTCCTCCTTTTTTGGAAGTCGGTTAATAAATCAGCCACATTGCCGAATTACATTTGAAATTGAAGAGCGACCATTATTACATTAAAATAAACTTTTAATAGATTTATGTAATTTATTTATTTAATAAACGTATATATAATATATATGTGTGCAATACAATTTTCGAGGAGAAATACAAAAGAGCCAAGTTATGTCTATTCTGTAAATAAGGTAAATCATATGGTTATGTTTGATTATCACGGATTCTAAGACCTGTACACAAAAATTACTTAGCGCTTCGTCGGGTGCTGCCGCACCACGTTTGTTCGGCTTGCGCATGTGTCAAAGTTAACCTAACAAGCTAGTCGCTGCGCTCCTCGCTAACCTATGTTTATGTGTATACTATTTTTAATAGGAGTTAATTTATTATGGTTAGAATTTTAAACCAATATTGAACTACATATTATAATTTGACAAGCTTTTGTAAACGGACTAGGCAGTTTATAACATGCCAAATTATAAAATTTCCATTCGATATATGTAAAATTAAATAAACGCTGGGACAGATTTTTTTTAATATTTCTTAAGTAAATTTTGGTAAAAATGCATTATCTTATCATTGAAGCAATCGTTGGTTTGTAAATTTACAAAGTTATAAAAAGATTAGTTTGCAAAATAATGTTTTCTAATGAAAGTTTGTCATTTGATGAGGTTGTCAAAATAGTTATTTAATTAAATAATAAATAGTTTGTAAAATGAAAAGTTTATCAAGTAAAAAATTACGTTACGTGGTTTGTCAAATGATTGGTTTATCATACGTTTTTTGTCTAATGATACCGTTTATGATAGTTTCAGCTTTTGATGAGTAACTTACAAAAAAAAAGATTTTTAAGAATCTAAACTAAGATATTCTAAGTAAACTAATTTAAATTATGAAACTACAACATAAACAGTGATCTTAAATTATTTTGACAAGATATAATGCAAAAACTATGGAGCTACCTACTTTAAAAAAAATAGAGAAGCAATGGAACTTACAATGAACCTAGTCTAAAACTACATTTCGAACATACCTTCTTTTCCAGCATGGAGTCAGCTGCCAAAGGAGTTATCGAAGCTTACAAGAAAGGAACCAGTGGAAGTACCTGGGTTGTTGAAAACGATAAACCAGCTAAAGATATTTCCGACAACATAAAGAAGGGTTATGAAGCTTTTCAGAAAGATGTGTTCACTCATCTGCCCACCAGTAGTTCCTGATTGAGACAGAGATTTGGTTACTTACTTATATGTGACTTACACGCATCATAATAAAGGCAGTGTTTCAATACTTCTTGGTATTTATTTTAAAAAATATTTATTATTATTTATTTATTATTTGTTAGATTATTTAAAATTTTAATACTTATTCATTAGTAATATCCTCAATCTACCACACTAAGGCCCAATTGCAGGGAACGTTTTAACCACGGGCTAGCTTCGGGTTAGCTAACTCAGGTTAAAATGGCGCCAACATCGATTGTAACTACTTCTTATTATAATCGATGGTGGCGCCATTTAAATCTGAGTTAGCTAACCCGAGGTTAAAACGTTCCCTGCAATTGGGCCTAACTGTGCCACTCTAAAGAAAGCGCAGTAAACCCTGGTGTTAAAGATGCCACACAATGGTAGCTCAAAAACAGTTTCTGCCCAAATATGCTTCCTTGAGGTACACCAAACTTCACATTTTGAATGCTGCTAATATGCGACTCTGGCTCTTTTACTCACAGCAACCACACTAGTAGATAGCCGCAAAACTATATACCTATCTACGACCAGTGCCCCTGATTTTTCTTAATTTTGTAAAGATTATTCTAAAGACTATCTTAACATTGTAATAAATCTTTGTTGGCTTGGCTAGATATGTCTTTCTTCTAAATTGTTATTCATGTTGACACAGCATAAAATCAAGATAAGCCGTTATCTACTTACCTATTGACTTATCACAAACATTCGCGATGGTAATTAACATTTTTTTTAATACAATTTAAAAATCCTTTCTTTTCTTATATAATATTTTGAATGTGAAAATGTGTATTTCTGTGTATCCGCTTTCACGTCAAAAAAGCTGAATTGATTTTAATACATTTTGGAATATGTACTTAGATATAGTACAACAGTTATGAACAGAATATGTGATGAAAATGGGCATAATTTTTACCACGGGAATATGTCTCACTTCCGCGAGAGTTCACTTTTCACATCAGACAAAATCACGGGTGGCTAGTAACTAGCTAACTTATTGATAGTAAATACCATGTAGACATTTACTTCATCTTCTGTAACCTTTTTAGTAATATTGTAAAATAAAAGTTTAAAAAATTCGAGACTTTAGAATGTACAAGCGTAAGAAAAATCTTATTTTAATAATAGGTTCTTGAGAATCGTATAAAATTCTAAGATATAAGTAAAAACTCGGTTTAAAATAATTTTATTCACAGTAGTTATCCAAAATGCAACAAAATAAATTGCTAATATCCGTGTAACATGCAAAATAAGGATTCCTCATTTATAGTTTTTTTTTTAATTTTTACTTTTATTCTTCAGCCAAAAGATGACTAAAATTAGAAAGTCCATTTATTCCATCTCCTTTTGGAAAGCTTCGTAACCTCTCTTGATATTTTCGGAGATGTCTTTCGCTGGTTCATCATTTTTAACAAGCCATGTGCTTCCACTAGCTCCTTTCTTGTATGCATCTATGACTCCTCTAGCGGCGGATTCAATTCTGAAAAGAATTAATAATAAGCTAATAATTGTATTAAATTTATTATTCAAGCCCACGCTTTGTAATGGTGTAACTTTGAATGTCTTGTTCACGAAACATTAATTTTGGATAACTATTTACTTTCTGACTGTAAACCACATTAAAATTTGTTCCGTGGTGTATTGTTTTTTCCATTTTTTATCCGTATCTTAGCAAACATACCGACATTTTTATTTAAATTATAAAGTGATAACAATAAGAGATAGTGTTATCATTAAGAAATTTAAAAAGATGATGCGGAGTTTTTTTTTATTGAATAACATGATAAAGAGATTAAGTTTTTGATAACAATACTGGTATGCAAAGCATCTGTTTTTGCCTACAGCATGACAGCATTTCCGGTGCGTGTTTGATAACAATAGATATTCCAATATTTTTACCTTCTTAAGTGAATATTTTATTGATAAGTCTAACATCATATCAATTAAAAAATGCAAACTCTGAACATAATATCTTTCTAAGCGTGCGTGATAGCCTAGTGGTAACAGGAACGACTGTGCTATACCGAAAGTTCCAGTACCACTAATTTGGTCTTTTCCAAACTATGTATGTACATGTTTATCACGCTCTAACGGCGAGGGAAAACATCGTGAAGAAGCCCACATGATTGGATGATTATCCATCATGTGCATCCACCAACCCACACCGAGCCAGCGTGGTGAATTACGGCTCAAACCCTCTCGCTACTCGAGAAGGAGGCCTTTGCTCAACTAATGGGACATTAACAGGCTATTTTTATTGATATTATCTTTCTAAGCTGAATTTGTAAATCTTTGTTTACCTACATAGGACTCTTATAAGCAGCAAATAAATCTATTCAATGGTTTAAGTTACCGAACTGGAGTCAAGACAAAAAGGCAATAAATAAAACCTTCACCATCGTTGTCTAATATCTTTCGCATCCAAATCTTTAACAAACTATGTTTGTTGTACTACAAAAATCATATGTGCTAGGAACTATTTCAATTAAAACGAATGAAAAATATCTTACTTCTGAAATGGGAATTGTCTTAGCTCTGGCTCTATAGCTGCCTCCATGACTGGATCGAAGTTCCCATATTTAGTTTTAGTCAGTAAACTTGAGTCGGTAGTTCCAAAACATAAAGTGATTACACGCACTTTAGTTCTTGAATAGTAGGCATCCATCTGGAATATGAGAGATATTATAGGTCCCTGTAGCTGTTGAAATCATTAATGCATTTAATTAAACTAAGGGCTTGGTTTTTAGTTGTCAGATAAAATTTATCAGTATGTTTTTTGCACGTCGAATACCTATACAATGACAAAATATATATGATATAAAATATTTGACATATACGGGGTGAAAAAGAACTGCTTCCGAAAACAAAAACTGGGCATTGCTGGAAGGGGTACTGGTTACGTTTTAAGCAAAAAAAAATGTTTTTATGAAAGAAAAATTTTTTTTTTACGTAATTGTACAAAATAGCATTTATACTAATCAGATTTTGCGATGATTTCAAATTAAATAGGGTTTTAATTTAATTTGCAATGTAAATAATCGCAACTGAACTTCTTAATAACTTTTTTAAATAGGGTTTTCTGGGTAAACTGTTAGTGAATTTAGTTACTATTGAGGCTCCAGAATACATAGTTTCAGGCTTCGGAAGTGGTCTTTTTACACCCGTTATGTATGAAGTGACAATGAAAACAAAATTCTTAAAAGTTTTCAGTCAGACAGAATTTATCTGACTGCTGAAAAACTTGCCCTTCAGAGATGGAACTAGAACAGAAATTTATTTTTTCTTAATTTTTACTTACGCCAATACAGTTGCTGAACTGTAGCACTGCACTTTTTGTTGCAAAGTATATCGGTAACACTGGTGCTTGATGTAATGCAGTTACAGATGATATGTTAATGACTGCCCCGCCCTTACCGCCTTCGTCTTCACGCATCATTTTCATAGCTTTCAAAGTGCTTGTGACTAATGCTATCTGCAAAAAAATACGGAGGAAAAGGTGCTTCAATAACATTACTTGCCAAAGATAAATTTCTGTTGGTAAAGGTAAAAAAACTGTTTACTTTATTTATAACAATAATAATACTTACAACATTTATCTCTATTTCCTTCCTGTACATTTGAAGGCTATCGTTCATTATACCAGCATTATTTACAACCAAATCGATGTAACCAGTTTTAGTTTTGATTTCATCAAAAGTACTGTTCAGTACGTTTTCATCAGTGACGTCACATTTGTAAAATGATGCCTTTCCTGCACCATATTGGCTAGTAAGTTCTTCTACAAATTCATTGCCGTTTGCTGAAATGTCTAATATTGCTACATGCTGTAATATATGAAGGTTTAGGTTAGTCAAATAGTCTTCATATACATATATTTCGAATTAATTCTTGCGAAAGTTTTTGCTTACGGTACCAATATTTACTGCCGTTAATAATTGTGGAAAGAATTAACTAAATTAATGGATGATTTAATAATAATATGATGTTATAAAAAACTACTTAAATCCGGTAGGCTGCTGTTTGACAGCGTATGATAACCTTTTTTATAATTTTCGCTACGTTAAACAATACATTAAAGCTTATTTTAGATTATAAAGGTAAGAAAAAAAAACAAGAACTTACTTTAGCACCTTCATCTAACGCATATCTAACAACATAGCTGCCAATGCCGTTAGCAGCTCCCGTTATCAATACCACTTTACCCTTTAAATCGTAACTCATTGTTACTGACTCCGACAATATACTGACCAAAATCTATGAACACACTTGAAAGTACTTGTTTATATAATCAAAATTTAAAATAGATAAAAAAAAAATCAGATAAAATATTACAAAATGACCTTCATTGAAAAACAAACAAAATTCGATTTAGTCAAAGCTTTATTTACAAATGGCATAGATTTGGAAATTCGCGTTAGTCATACAATAGAGTAATAAGTTGCCACAAGCTGTAATATGCTTGCCACAAAATATGGTTATCATAAGTGTAACTTATACATATAAGTGGTTTCAGATGCTTTTAATACAGCCCTAGCAAGCCTAAAAGACATTTTTTATAATGACCGGAGCAATCACTCTGAAAACAAAAAAAACATATTTTATAAAAAATACACTTTTTTTAAGCACCATATTTTTATGAAATACAAACCTCTATCCAACTTTGCAAGGATTTCCCAAATTTCTTTTGAAACACATCTGCAATGTCGCCTAAATCGATCTCACACCTTGTCACCATAATTCGTATCAGTTGCCTGTCGTTGGTTCCCAGCCCCTTCATAGACTTGTACAGACGCTCGGCAAAAAATAAAGGCTGGTTTCTGACCACTTTCACTGAAAAAAAAATTAAAACATCATTTTATGTTTGAACTTAGGTTAACAATACTTTTTTGTAGTTGGGTTTTGTATTTACAATGTATGGCTATGTTGGTATCACCATTCCGCCCTTTTCTACCTTATTCAAGTTTTGAGGGCGGATGAGAGAAAATGCTGCGACTAAAACTCTAAACTCTCTTGAGTTTACAACTCTCCTTGATACTATAGAAGCCTTTACCTAAGCGTTGCTATCATATCATTAGGCCCCGTAACATAGACAACCTTTCAAAATTAAATTGAAAGACCTTCACAGAGAATTTGAAACACGAATGTGTTACGAGTAGTAACTTGAAAATTATAGCAATCGAAACATGGGACTTAATTGCTTATGAAAAACATTATCATTCATCACATATTCTTAACAATTGCGAATACTAACCAATGACTCTCAATGCTTTTTGTAGGTCACCCGAAAACTCAGCTTTTATAGCGTCATCAATATCATGTCCTGTAAGGAACTGATATTCTTGGAAGATGGCTGCTAGTTGTGGAAACGATCGAGAACATAGCACTGCGTTAAACACTGATTCATCTGTGCCTAAACGCAGCTCGCCTGTTATAAATTAATTGGTTGATTAAGTAACATTGCACAAAATGTAGGTCGATCATAAGTTATTCTATTCTATTCTATTTACCCGCTCGTAGCAAACTTCTCGCATCTTCTCTTGCTTTTTCTTGACTAACGTGAAAGTCTTCAGAGCGATTACCCTGAAAAACACAAAATCGTAAGCTATGCAAATAAAATAGATATTCTTAAATTAACTATCTTACCATACACAAAGATGTCATAAGCCGTTTGAAATTGCCAGAAGTATCGCCACGTAGATCATCTTCAAGAAGAGTGCCATATACTGCAACAAACTCTTTTATTACCTGCTTATTCTATTATTGCCATTGACATTTGAAACTAGTGCTGTCTCATTTTGTTAATTTTCATGAAAAATGAAACTGCAACAGGAGCATCCTATTTTAACGTCTAATATTAATGTCGGAAATACTTCGTTAGCAACTCAGACAAGAGTTTATAACTCAAGGACGTAATGAGCATTCTAAGAATTAGGTTTCAAAATTATTCTAACCACTCCTACTTCAAATTCCGAATTTGTTTAAAACAGGATTTTAATACCTGTATGGTGACGTCACTTTTATGAACTAAAAAGTGACCAAAAATGATTTACAACCATAGCAAAAGCATTCTCAAAATTCAAGTTTAATTGTTATCTTACCGGCTGTGTAAGCTTGCTTTATAACTTGAATTTCATGGTTTGGGACAGTACACATCACTTCTATCAGCACATCTTCGTCAGTACCGATTCCTGCTGTGGCATCATGCAACTCTTTGGCATAAAACAACTGCATTGGTGTCATTAACGCCACGAGAAGATCCTCAAAGTTACCGCTTGTTTCACTTTTTAGTTCTGATACGAGATCCTATACAAAATATCATGTTTACATTACAGTTGAAAAAAACAAATAATTAGGGAATTCTTTATTTAAATGCCTGGAGAAACTTACTTTTCCATAAAGTGTTTTATATTCAACAGCAATGCGTAATCTTTGCTCATTGCTTCTTTTAGTTATAATCTGTATTATGGCTTTCTCATTTGTACCAAACCCTTTCATAGCTTTGCGTAGAGCTGTTGCATCTTTTCGTGGATCAAATTGATTAGCTGGCATCACCGTAGGCTTAGACTGCAAACATACTGAACACCTAAATATTGTTCAAAAAAAAAAACAACTATCGAGGCCTAAGTTAAGAAAGTTGTTTATTTTAATGTTTGGTTATTATCTACTATAACATATATAATATGTTTTTTGAAAACTGCTTAAGTTTTTTTCATATTTCTTAGTAATACCATTAGGTATAAATTAGATGTACCGTGGTGATACAATTAGATACTTAGTTATGGTTATAATTACTTAGATATGGTGGTGGTCATTTATGACATAAATTTCGTAAAGCACATTGTTAAAAACGACCTTTAACAGTTCTCACCAACCCTAATGTATAAATGAGAATGTTAACGATGCGTCATGCCACAGTTTGGATAGGTTAAATAACAAAATACTGCAAACCACTTATTATGACTTATGCACAAGCTGCAGTGTAGGTACCAACATCGATTAAAAACTTATAGCTTATAGAGCACCATATTATAGAATATTATCTTATAGAATACCTTATCCCGTGCTTACAATTGTGTAGAAATTATGATTCCATCACAAAAAAATGTATACCTATATTAAGTACATACACATCACACATAAGTACAAAGATATCTATACCAACCGTAATTCTAAATGATTTGAAACCTCTCCGAGTACCAATTGTGGTCCTGTATCCACGACGCATACTCGACTCTGATGTCACTAAGGACATAACAATCTAGCCAAAAAACTCAACTTCGACAATAACAAACACAGATAACACATTCACATTACCACTGATCACTTCGATAAGTTTAAACATGGATATTACGATGGAAACAAAGATGCTCTAAGAACTACTAGCATTATAGCTGCGACCAATATCAAGACTGAATCGTTATTGTGACAAATGTATGGCAGACGAAGTGAACATAACAATATAATTGCAGTGGTCGGGAGTCTGAATAGTCAGGGCACAGTTGAGGACAGTCAGTCGTGCTTTAACTGGATTTTCGAGTGTCAGCTTTATGCTAGAGGTATAAGGACTGTTTCTGTAAATCAGCGTGTAGAGATCTGGAGGTGTAGATCCTCAATCATAAGTGGATACCTCTACCTTACCTAGTAGCAGCTTGTTGGTTTTCTGAGTAACATGTTACGTCTAACTTGTGTCCGATTAATGCGGGATTCTGATGCATTGTTAATACGATAATTATGGATATGTCATGATCATTTGGAACATGCTTTTTTGAATATGATGTTTACTTACTAGAGTTGATCCAATAAGTTGAGCAATTAATGGCAAACACACATAGCCTTACTCGAAACGTAGGTGGAGTTGTTTGTTTATTTTCAATGTCAAAGGACAATAAAGCAACTAACGTAAATAAATCAAAACAAGTGTGATCATCTTAATATTACGGTAAGGCTGTGAGTGCACTGTGATATAATTCTCTTTTCTATTAGTCACTACTGCATGAACAGCTATTTACGAGTAATTACAGACATACAATGTTTTTTAAGCTAAAAATGTACCTAGTTGAAATTTTGATGTACTTTTACTTATCTTTAGGAGTTGTTCCTGTTAATAGAGTAGGTAGGTAGGAAATAATAAAAAAAACAACAAACGTATCTGGAAAATTAATATTTCTATGTGTAAATGCCCTTGCTTTTAAATCAATAGACCATTCAAAAATCTTAATTTATTAAGGGCTTATCAGCAGAGTTTTTGTTCAGTTTTGATTTGCCTTTAAGGAAATTCATTCACGTTGTATAATATAAATTTAATTAAAGTTAATCGTGATTATGACAGTTGCTAAAAATATTATCCTATTTGTAATACCAAAAATTCTAATTTCTCCATGGTGTTTGACTATCTTCAATAATGATACCTTTTAATGCCGTAAGTATTTTCCTATCTAAACTTTATAATATAATTTCCTCTTATCATTGCAAGTGTTACCTTAATAACTAATTTATTATTATTTTCTTATAAATTAAAGGGTTGGGAACTCACTCATCGGCCTCTCTACTTAAATACGGGCTTTCAAGGATTTTGGTTTGCCCAGCCTGGTATTCCAGAGAATTTTTCAACCACTGAAATCACACCCTTTTCGTCCAACGTTAGAACATCTTACGATCAATATCATATACCATGGATCGAAGTCATACCAAAGTTTGTGTCAAAACCCAAAATGGTTCTGAAAACGAGGAAAAAGGCAAATCAAACAATAAGAAGACATCATAAATCCAAGCAACAACAACGAAATACTACTATTTCCACAACAACTATAACCACTTTCTCTACCACTTTTTCTAACACATTTCCTACCACTTCTTTATCCCACGGACCTTCGAATGAATTTACAGGAACATCTGAAATAAATAACGAAAATAATTGCACTACCACCGTTACAGAAGAAAATTTTACTTTCGATGACGAAGTAACCTACTCTTTGCTTCCCAGTAGAAAATCTTTTACATCGATGAATACTAATCAAGATTATAAGGTTGGTAAAGGCATATAGTTGACTGTGTTTGGCAAATTTGTAATACGACATTTCTGCTGGTTCATTTGTTTGTCACTGACACTTTACAAAAATATTTTCACTCTGTTAAGTATATTATGGTAACTTATGTTATTTTAACAGCCTTATTTTTTTCAGTCTTCGTTTAAACCTACTTTATTTCTATACCCTAATTTTGATGCCAAAAAAGATTCAGAAGAACTTTTTAAAAATCTTAAAGTGCGTTGGAATATGAAAAAGTATTTTAAAAACATATACGCCAACAATCAAAAGATAGTTGTACAGATTTTGACTGCAAGAACCTGTGACCAAAGAGTGCAAATCGCTCAGGAATATGAGAGGAAATATTATACAGTACGGAAATTTATAACATATTCTTATTCAACGACGTATTGTTGATTAGTTTCTAGTTGTAAATGACAAAGTGTTTATATTTTAGAAACTTACAAAAGCTATCAATAAGCTGGTATCCTTTGGACCACTACGAGATATTCTTCATGCTTTGGTCTTGCCGATGAAAGAGTATTATGCTACGGAACTTCGCGACTCATTAGCAGGACCTGGCACCGACGAGGACGTTCTAATCGAGATCATATGCACGAGTACCAATCAAGAAATAATTGACCTTAGCACAACTTATGAAACAAGTGAGTAAATTAATTTTAGTAACTTATCTTAGGTCACGTTATCTCCTTGAACGCCTGACGAAATACAGGAGCAACTTATAATAGTTTCTACAACAGAAAAGTTTTAAATTTCAGTGTTTGGGAAAAAACTAATTACTGCTATCGAAGAAGATACCAGTGGACCTTTCAGGAACTTTGTGGGGAATTTATGTAAGGTAGGTAATATTAACACTTATAATGAGTATCATAATTTATTTTTGTTAGAAAAACAGAATTCTGAGTAATATATGGTTTAATTTCTAGGGAAAAAGGAACGAAAGTACGGAATCTCTATCTACAGAAATGGCCAATGAATACGTCCATCAGCTTTACCAAGCCAGTAAGTTACTTAATAAAAAATATATAAAATGAAAATAACCATTTAAACTTTCAACAATGCAAATAATAATTTATTTTTTACAGGCAAAGCCATAGTTGGTACTGACGAATCGGTATTCGTTTCAATTTTTAGTCAACTGTCTTATGTGCAGCTCGATGAGATTTTTAAGCAATATCGCAAAACCAACAACCAGGACATTCAAATTGTTATCGAATCTGAATTTTCTGGAGAAATGAAAGATGCTTTATTAACCATTGGTAAGTCCTAATATTTAAAAATTGAAACAAAACACAAATACCTACAGTTATTTGTTGGTATTTTTCCATCGTTAAAGTTAATAAAATATGCCAATTATCTTTATCCTTATTTACATTATTTTTATCCTTATTCTTTTATGTGTTTTTTTTTCATCAAGAAAATAATATTTTTTAGAAAAACTAGCCCGAGGAAAGAAAGATGAATACTTCGCAAAACGCCTGCACGATTTTATGGCAGGAATTGGCACAGCAAATAAACAACTAACCAGAGTTTTGATAACCCGCTCAGAAATTGACCTGGCCGATATTGCAGACACCTTTGAGCGGATTTATGGTCACAGTCTTAAAACCTGGATTGAGGTTGGTTGTACGAGGTATTGTCAAAGATAATTGTGGTGACAAATTGTCAACAGCGGGACACACACTTACTTCCATATTTTGGGTTTCCTATAGTGCTTTCCTGACGATATTTACTAGGTCGTCTATGCTTGGATGATGCTATTTTTTCCCAAGTTAAAAATTAATTAGGCACCTCTTACGACACTAGTCGAAAAATAATGCTCTTTCTGATTCAGTAATTAAACAAAAAATATGATGACCACATCGGAAAAAAACTTATATTATGTACAGGTTCAATTTTATTTTTTGTAAGGTAAATCAGTGACACATCAATTTTTAATTAAGTTTGTTACATAAAAAATGAATATTATATTTTGCAGGAAGATTGTTCTGGACTTTATAAAGTTGCTCTTCTCAATTTACTTGGGGATAAGTAAATAACTATGAACAACAGCCATGCAGCATCGTCACTAAGAAGAAAAAACAAAAAAAAAATGTATTAATATTTCAATTGCTATGGCATCTATATTTTTGCCATCTTTCTTTCAGACGTTACATTTTACTTTTTTCTACAACAAAACATACTTAAATACTTCTGTGACTAATTTTACCGAAAAAAATCGGAATATTAATAAAAAATGGTTCGTTAAACGGATGTTAATGAAATATTTAATAACAAGTGTAATCAAAAATATATATTTGTCTGGGTAATTGTATTTTTATTTGTAACTTACTTATTTATAAAACAACTAGACAATAATAAATTTTAAAACAAAACAGTAAAATATAATGTATTTCAAGAAATATCGAATAGACAAATAAAAGACAATATTAAATATAATATTTAAGGTATGTTTATTAATCCAGTCTGCATCAATGGGTAAATGAAAAGATAAATTGCATACCTTTGAAAAGCATTGTTTCAACTCTCAAATCTTCAGTTTCATCTTCATCATCAATTGTACCGGACGTCGATTTCTTAAGTTTTCTGTGTTTTATTGTGCAAAATATATTTGGCTCAACTATTATGACTCATTTCAATGGATTTTTAACAGTGTCAATTGCATATTGTCTTTCTTCTTACATGTGATTGTATTTCATTGTCGTGATAAACAATTCATGAATTAAAAAGGAAGCTTTTCTTACATTTATACAATTAAAAAGGAAAATGATACCCTGGTATCAGCAAGTAAGTAAAGTATACAACAATTTGGAAAATAAGTGATGTAGTAACTTAACTCTTTTTATAATCTTTATAGGGCAACGTTAATGTGCAAACCTATGGTCAGCCTAATTACGTTTTGGGGAATAATCTGTTTAAACCTGAAATACCTTCAACATCTGTATTGCCATTTCTACGTTCAACAACACAAGACTCTACCCCATATCCTACTCCATACTTTCTAATTGAGGCTCAGATTTTACATCATCCACATCCTAGAACGCATGATGAAGTTCCTCTTAATGAAGACCACAGTCAAGGACACGTTGTAAATGGACAGGTAGATTTTTTTTCGAATACCAAATTTATACAGTGGTTTTTCTTGAAAGTGATAAAGTTTCATAATTAGTTACAGACCAATCCAAGGGTATTTCCGGTAGTACGATTTGAACCAAAGCAAGATGCAATAATACTCAACAAAGCTATGTTAGGTTCAGGAACAAACGAAGCACAAATAATAAAAGTCATAACCAAAAGAAGTCTTGAACAAAGATTAGTAATTGCTGAAATATATAAGGAAATGTTTGGATGTGTAAGTTGGTTGTTTGGCATGTATGACAGTACAGAAAGACCAAAAGTTTTTGATTTTCCAATATGGTTTCCAGGATATTGCCCGGGAATTTAAGAACGAAACCAGTGGTCACTTCAGGCGATTACTTCTAGCTTTGATGACACCTCTGTATCAATACTATGCCAGGGAACTTCATGAAGCTATGGACGGGCCGGGCACAGATGAAGACGCTTTAATGGAAATTCTGTGCACATTGTCCAATACTGAAATGGAACATGTCAAAAAAGCATATAGCAACAGTAAGTGCAAAGAAACTTAAGATTTAAGAATAACCTTAAAAGTTTTAATTGAAAACTTTTTTTAGTGTACAGAAAACATTTAGAAGAACATATACGTGATGAAACATCTGGCTATTTTAAAGAACTGTTAATATCCTTGGTAAGTTATAGAATATTTCTAATGATGTTTTTTAGATAATATGGAAACCGCATAAGACTTATACTACCCTAGTCCAGCTAATGTTATTTTTATTGTGTAAAGTAAAATGCATTGTGTAAAAACGAATATTTATGAAGAATGAAAATAACGTAAACGACAGCACGTCATAACAAATATGTATGTACCTTATAAATACAGGAATTTAAAACATTTGTCGACTTATTCTGTGTGAGGTATTGAATTTATGTGTGAAATTAAAGTATCAACCAATGTTTATTTACTAGGCTGACAGAAGTGAAGATAACGATGTCAATTCGTTGAAGGCTAAAGAACAAGCTAGAAGATTACATCGAGCAGGTAAAACGTTTGATTCTGCTTTATGTTTATGACCATCTATACAATTTAACAAGAGCATATATATTAAACAATATAATATAATCATTTATTTCTCCTTTCCAATACTTAGACAATCTAGGGTTTTCTTAAATTACAATAAGCCTAAGACATAATTTTGCCCAAGTGAAAGTAAGGAGCTGGTGTCTGATATAGGCCTTGGCCTGAACTACAGATCACCAGGCTCTTTACCCAGGAAATATAGGGAACAATTACAATTATAATAGAATAGAACTAGTTTAAGTTAAACAACATTGAAATAAGGCTTTTTATGATCAATATTAAACAATACGAACAAAAGTTAAGTTATTTAAGGCATTATTATTTTCAGGTGAACTAAGATATGGCACTGACGAATCCGAGTTTATCTCAATTCTGAGCACCCAATCATTCGGCCAACTCAATGAGATATTTTTCCAATATCAAGCAATGACCCAGCACGATATCGAAGATGTCATAATTTCCGAATTTTCAGGACATTTAAAGAAAGCATTGAAAGCTATAGGTATGTAAAATTAAATATATTTAAAGTAACAGATAGAGCCTGCATTTAGATATATTTGCAACATTGAAGTACTTAATCATTTTTTTATTGTTTCTTTAGTTAAAGTAGTTCGCAACAAGCCACTTTACTTTGCTGAATGTCTCTACAAAGCTATGAAAGGAGCAGGAACTGATGACAAAAAGTTAATTCGGATAATAGTCACCAGAGCTGAACTCGATCTAGGGGATATTGCTGAAGCCTTCCGCTTGAAATATGGGAGTCACCTAGAAGCTTATGTTAAGGTATCTTTTACAAATATTTATTCATATGTTACGGCTAATACCCGAAGTGCGGCTACACCTAGTTTTAGCCGGTTAGAAGTGTTTTTTATATGGAAAACTGTAAAAAAATATATATACCTATGTATATAAAAACTGGCTTCAATCATGAGTCGACGGAGTCCCGCTGCGCGGGTCTCCTTTTTCTGTGTGGTATCAAAAAAGTTACCTAACTAACCTAACCTATTGATGTTCTAATAGGCTAAAACTAGGTGTAGCCGCACTTCGGGTATTAGCCGTAACAGATATATAAAGATATTACTTTGATTCCGACTAAAACAACCTCTTTAAATCTAACTCGATTTGGCAAAGTTTTAAAGAACACAGGAAAGGTAAACAACTAAATATTGCTTGAATTATTCGGCATAACTTGTCAATTTTGATCATCACAATAATATCTTCTGTGTACAACTTAAAAGTACAGATATAATCAGAAGAAATAAATAAAAAACAAAATGAGCTTATAGAATGTTGAATGTTTTACAGAGCGACACTTCAGGTGATTATCAAAAAGCCCTGCTAAGCCTGCTGGGTAGGTATGCAAATTTAGTATTTTTGCCAATGTATAACTTACTTACATGTCTCTTTAATAACTTTAACGCTACTTGACTGTTAAGAGGGGGTATACAGGTAAATTTCAAGTCGTAATTTGTATTTTTACCCTAGAAAACAAAGCACAAATTACCCGAAAAAAATACCATAGATATTAAAGCATATTTCCAAGGGACTGATCAGAGTGAAAACATAAAAAAATAAAATTTTCTCGATAAAAAAAAACACGAAGTTAGCTCTAATTTTCAACTATTATTCATTTATTTCCAATATTATGCATACTATTGAGCCAATATTTTAATACATACTATCAAATTATATTACCCAGCGACCCTACTAGCGATTTTAGAAAATAATGTATACTTTACGAGTTATTACATTAAAACTTATTCGGCGCTTACTACGTTTTTATTTCGCGCAGAACGCTTTCGTCTGTCGCACCTGTCCTGGGATCTAAGGCATGTTTTGTTTCATGGTTTAGTTGTGTTCGCTCCGTTGAGACAAGAGGACTGTGTTTCTGTGCTCCGGGGCCGAAAAAATCTTCGTTTTAATTTCTAATTCTTGTTTGACTATGAAAAAAAAACTTTAAAATATGGCTAGCAAAAAAACGCAGCAAAAGAGTATTTAAGAAATTAAAAATTTATCTCATGGCTAATTTAAATAGATTTTAATGGCTTTTAAGACAAGTTACAATGAATAGATCATAAATCACAATATATATTATTGCAATTTCTTTCTGTCTTTCTGTCTATTGCAGTACAGATACAAGACACCGCATTTTGAAAAAAAGGTCATTGTATAAAGCACATATTAAAAAAAACATTATTATAAATAAATTATTATATTACATACTTACCTTTACGAATTATTTACCACCAGCAAAAAGTGCAGTACAGTCAGCATCATATTCTTCGTGACGACTACTGTAGCCAAATAGTTGATAACACCCAGTCATCATTTTCATCGTATCAAAAAGTGTCATCACATTTAATCGGGACATTCACGTTGTACTAATTTATCGAAGCGTCCAGAAAGTCTTATAGAAAGTTGCATTCAATTACGCATCAACCAAAGCGCCATCGATATCGAAGCGCCCAGCGAAATATAAAAATACGCTTTCTTCTTCTAATCGTCAAAAAATAAACCAGGAACGCACAAGTGTGTAAGAACCTATGTTTTCAAACTTCAAAAACTTTCTAGCTTTTGTTTTCCGGTTCCAAGCTTTCAGGTAAAAGTCACAGTCGGCGCCGAACAATCAATTTTATGTACTAGCATTTCATGTTAAAACGTTTTAGCAAGTGAGCCTTGGAATAGTGAAATTAAACTAATTTTAACGGGTTTTTACGCGTTTTATTAAATTAATTTTGATTTTCCGACGTTTCGGCCTTTTTACAAATGGTAGACTGCGATTGATGTCTTCATAGAGTATAGTAAAGTAAACGATTTTTAGAATTCACCGCCATCTGTTTCGTAATTTCCTCGCATAGTTGTTCGGGTTCACGCAATAGACGCTGACAGTGTCTTGGTGTTTCTGCTTATTTGTCTGCTGGTTGTTCTTTTTGTTATTTTGCTAAGTATTGGATCCCACGTTGGTGATAGCATCCAACCATCTTCTCTATTGAAGTTAGGGTGTTTTATAATTTCAATAGTTTCTCTTACCAACCTAGGAATAAAATGTTTCTCTTTTGCTATGGAATGCTCACAGACTGCAGGTTTTGTATAGCGACGCTTACAGTTTAATTTCAAGTACCTAATAACAATCTCGTAAATCTAAGAAGTTACATAGAATAGTTAGTTCAGTTAACATTCAAACTTTTTGCTAGACACATTTTTATTCCTAAATTTTTAAATATTTTTTATTTTGTTTGAAATTTGAACCTTCTTCAAAGAAGTTTCATATTTTACACATCAGATACCTATCATTTCTTGACGTATAATTAAGCAAGAGCCAGATGCAACAACTTTCCTTAAAATAAACATTTGCCGCGCGTAAATAAGTCATAATTTCCGATCATAAAATTGTTTTTAGGGTTATTGAATCCTACTATAAATTATTTTTCAGGTAGGTATCCTAACATTGGTATTCAAAATAAAATAAAAATTCGTGGACAAGTAGGAACAGCAAGGACTAATAAATCATATATTGATACACGTATAATGAAACAGAATTAAAACTTTAACTTGTTCTTATTTTATTTACTTATGAACATCCGGCTCCTTAACTAAAATGTTCATGTGACATATTGATTTTTACAATACGTATTTATCTACTTATTTTATTTCATGTTAGCCTATAAAAGTAGTACTTTGATTTTAAAAATAAACTAGAGACCAGTCCCGCGTTTGCATGTTGCACTTTTAATGCTCTCCGTTAACAAAGAAAGATGCAAAAGGTTTATCAGAGGTATCGATGAACCGATTTGTGGAATATTTGAGAATGTTGTTTGTAAGGTTCCGTACCCAAAGAATAAAATCGGAACACAAATACTAATTTTCCCCTGTCTGTGCGTTTGCACATCAGTCTGTATCTCATAGGCCGTGAGAGCTAGACAGTTGAAATTTTCACATAATATATTTTCGTTGCCGATAGAGCAACAAATATTTAAACCAATATAAATAATGATATGGAACGTTTCACCCGCGAGTCTGACTCAATTTAATAACTTAGAAAACAACATGGCAACTCCTTTATAAATGTTTAAGTTACAACTGAGTAATTTCAGTAAATATTTATGACAACGAGGGTCAAAATTAATATTGTAATGAAATCAAATATTTACATGAAACAGATAAAAACTAAAATAATTTAAATATTTTTACTATATACATAAAAAAACGTACGTTGCATGTTCCTTCGGATCCTCATTTATTGCAACTACTGATACTCTTACTACCTCTTGACAATTTATGATATTCTAGTATGTGTTTATTATTTAAACGATTTAAAATGGTATCTTTGAATTGAAATGCAATTTGATCATCTTTCTGAATGGTGATGATAATTTAAATTGCTTGATGAAAATAAAATGTTGTTTGAGTTTTCATAAAAAAATGATTTTTAATAATAAAATCATTGCAAGTCATCTTTTGGACCCCATGCTCATGAATCGTCTATCGGATGCCACAGCCCTGACACCATCGCTGCTAGCTAGAAGTAAACAAACTAAGCTACATGCTTTACATTTTCACTAAAACTTAAACAAGACTTCAATCTGTCAAACAGAATCTAAAATTAAATTCTCGTGTCTTAGATCAGTGGATAATTTTGTTGACTCTTTCTTAGTTATGAAAACCTAGTAACATATTTATTTAAACACATATGGATACCATTCTATTCAGACGTAGGTATTACGTATGTATTAAAGCATGCTTTTACAAACAAAATATCTTCTTTATAAAACTGGCAGCCCAGTAGTTAAGACCCCGTCTTATTCTATATCTCATAAATACATTTTTTTAATCAAATAAAGTTTTCTGTCATAACAGTTTCATCTAGACACGCTGCCTGTCAAGCAAAGTACACCTCTATTACATAAAGCATAAAGTGGTTTTCTTACTTTGTACCGAAGATTGTGAATACCCTGAGCGCTACGTTACTGATGGCGCTTTGGTTGATACGGGATTGAATGCGACTTTCTATAAGGCTTCCTGCACGCTACGATAAATTAGAGCAACCTGAATGTTCTGATGAATGTGATGACACTGGCTGATTCGCTGAAAGAGAGGACTCTGGTTGTTTTCAAGTATTTGACTACATTGGATGTTACAAACTATATGGTGCTGACTGTACAGGTACAAATCAGTCAACGAATTCTGAACAAAAAAATATAAGTAAATATAAACATTCTAAAAACAACATTACAAAAAAATATATTATACACTTACTTACCTTTGCGTATTATTTACTACAAGCAAAAAGTATTTTTAGCGTTTCAAACAACAGCTAGGTGATCCGGCACTCACTTAGCCGGTATTTATCTGATTATTTTAGGTATAATGTGCGCGATCGCTCTAAACACGCGGGAGCATCGTCGTCACCGGACGAACGGGACGAGAGAGGGGCGTGTGCGGCGCGCGGGTGAAATTCGATTTTTTTCTGGGTTTATGCGCGCTCTTAATAGTGTAACATAGAGATAGCTGAGTTTTTTTTAATAGTTGTATAATTTATTTTATACAGTTCTTACACTCAAATGGTCATCTCTTTTTTTAAAATATTCATCTGCTTACTTTTTTCTTGTTTAAACAGGATCACCGTACCTGAGGTCCCGAGGTCATCCTGAATTGCTTTTGTATAACAATTCAGAAAAAACAAATGAAATAAAATCAACGACGAATGATTACAATGAAACAAAAGAAAATGAACAGACACCTACAACAAAACAAGTTATTCCAAAAAAGAATAGAAAGAAAGGGGCCAAGAGGCTAAAAAAACTAAATCATGCAAAAGGTTTGTTAGCAAAGCTAACAGATAGTAACGCTGATGGTAACACTCTTATCGCTGATACACAGAAAAGCAGTGATGATAAACCTTTCATCTCAGCGAAAACAAGTAATAAAAGAAAAACCAACTCAACTGTAATAGTCAAACCTAAGACGAAGAGATATAAAAGTAAAACAACAAAAGTATCGCGAAATAAAAAAAAAGATAAAATTAAAAACTTTTCCACTATTGAGACTCGTAATTCAATTACACAGAAATCAAAAAGAGTAGCTTACACTGATTATTCATATGACTTTTGATTTGAATTGGATGAACCGACCTAAAAGGGTTTATTTTACATGATAAGATTTTCTAGTACAGAAAAATAATTTTTGACTGACCTTCGAGAATTGCAAGCAACTAAATTTATCATTCAAATGTGGGGCGTTTTTATATAAGTAGTTAGTCTGTATAAAAAAATATGAGACAAATTTTTAACAAAATTGGAAGTAAAATGAAAATGCTGCTGATGTGAAGGAATTTCTAAAATGAAGAGAAAATGTAACAATAATTGAATTTATACCTAAATTGCTAAAGATTATTGTATGCTTTGTTTACACCAAGAAAAGGTTTGAAATAAAATCTAGTTCAATAGATCAAGAATTTTATCTACGTACGTAGGTATTGTTAGACCATTCAAATCAATGATTGCTTCAATTTAATTGTATGCAACAGGAGAGAAACTTGCATCATGTAAATGGAGCTTCACATCAATTGATAGTGAGAAAGAAATAAAAGCAGTGTGGTCAATTTTTTTAGATTTTGGATGACCGTTTTTATATATTATTATAGAATGACATTTACTTAGTAGGTATTTTCGTATTTTTTACATAAGCCTAACAAAATAAAATGATGTTTGACTAGCCTTTTAAGTATTTTATTCCTAAAACTTAGATAGACAACCTGCCTAAAAGGGAAAGGCAGACCTCAGTATTTTGTTTAATTTTGAAACCTAAATAGTTATTTCAAGTCGTTTATAAGTAGGCATCTAATATTATTTTTTGCCTTGAAGCACTTATCAGAAAAATATCTTTTGTTTCCTTAGGCACTACCACTTGGCACTAGTCAAGGGAAATTTTACATGCCCATGGCACTACTGGTAGTGCTACGGTTAAAATCACATTTCCAGTGACACTACTTTGTTGCCAGTAGAGTCATGGGAAATTAATTTCCCATGGCACGACATATGAGAAATCTATAAGGTGTGTAAAAAGACTGCTTCCGAAAACAAAAACTGTGCATTGCTAGAGGGATATTTTTGGTGCAACTTTTTTATCATTTAAAAAAAGTTTTTTTTCACCTAATATAACAAAATTGCATTGATACTATCAGATTTTGCGATGATTTCAAATTTAATAGTGTTTTAATTTAATTTGCAATGTAAATAATCGCACCTGAATTATCAGTTGATGTGTGGGCGATGATTTCAAGCTGCGAATATGACTTTTCAAACGTTAATAACTTTTTTAAATTAAGTTTTCTGGGTATACTGTAAGTGAATTTAGTTACTATTGATGCCGTGTACAGTAGTGCCAAGCGGTAGTGCCAAAGGAAACGAAGGAAAAATATCATTTTTCCTAGAGAGGTAGGTACCCATCTACTTACTTACCTAATGAAGCTAGTAGGTATAAAGTGGAATCAAAATTATGGGTTTCTTTTTCGTTTTATATAGATCTCACTTAAGATACCTACTTATATCCCTAACTAGTCTACCTTTAAATATCTTTATGTGTTGTGATGTTTATTCTAAAAGTTTAATCCAAGTGCACTAAGCAAACCTAATTTATCTCATAAATTGTTCGATTGGTGTAGCCATTCGATAGATTGCCTTAGCATTCTTTATAGGTATATAAAAGTATACCTAGTTAAGTTAAATAACTAACTAAGTTTCGATATAAAAATATACATAACTAGCGAGTGAGTGACACGCCCACGCTTCGCAATAGTGTAATTTTGTCCGACTTGTTCACGAAACAATGAATTTTGGCTAACTTAAAAAAACTCAAATTTTCCTTACTTACAATTTTAAATGAATGAATTCCCTAAAAAATGGTGAAAGCTGCATTAAAATCCGTTAAGTGATTTAGGAGGAGTTAGCGGACAAACAGACACAATAGCGACTTGAATTTATGGGTACCTACAATGTAATGAAATGATGACGATGATGATTAAGTGTTCTTTTTTGGCTCTAAACGTAACGACAATATATAGTAGTATCCTTGACCAAGTTTTAGTTTGCGGCAGCCGTCTTTTTACCTCCCGTATGTTTCTGATGATACCGCTTCAGTATTGGCTTTAGTATACCTATTGGCAGTCTTTATCTTGCTGTATGTAGGTAGGAACCTTTCTGCTTCTGGTCGATCGAAAGTCATTTAAGAATTAAGTTGCATTTAGTGTCTCCAACGTATGACGACCTCCGTAAAAATATAGGATTATTAAGCTTAATGTCCCGGGTACAACGCCAGGGTCAGGCTTATTTAGTAAGAATGCATTTAAGACACAAAATAAACAAGTGTCTGGTTAGGTGTAACTACGGTACGAGGGGCACTGTCAGCGCGGCGCAGAGCGCTAATCAGAACGCAGCTAGTCTAAATGTCTGTCTGACATTGACGTTTGTCATAGATTTCAAAACATCAAGTTATAGTCAAAGGAGTTATTTATAGTACACTAGCGACCCGCCCACGCTTCGCAATGGTGTAATTTTGGCCGACTTGCTCACGAAACATTGATTTTTGGCTATCTTAAAATAACTTTTTCGGATTGTTCTTTATTTACAAATTTAAATGAAAAAAATACCTAAAGGATGGTGAAAACCGCATTAAAATCCTTGAACTGGTTTAGGAGGAGTTAGCAGCCAAACATACAAACAGACAGAATTAGCGACATGGATTTATACTATGTAATGATATCGAAATTTCAAGAAACGTTCTCCTCCTTGAGTCGTTTTCCTTAATGCTGAGGGTCGTGACCTCCACGAATTATATTTGAAACGTTCCCTTCAAAGAAATAAAAAAATAAAAATTTAACTTATCTGATTGTTAACCAAAAGGTACTGTAACCCAACCTCGTTGACAAGTTAAGGTTATGAATAGGATAAATTGAGTTTTAAAAAAACACGTAACTATAAAATATACCTACTCATTTTTTTTCTGCCTATAAAATTTGAACAGTTCCCTCAATTAGACTTAGTTACATAAAATAAACATAAGATGCATAGATTTATTATCTTCACTCTCGAGAGCGAGAGCGAAGATAATAAATCTATGATAAGATGCTTAGATATTTGTTCTAAATTACGCAAAAACGACTCATTTAAATTTGATTATATTTTATCAAAGGATTCAAATTTAATGAATTGTATTATAAAATTTTAATAAAATTATATTTTCGTTTTGTAGTTTATCAATTTTCACGAAAAGAACATACTCATATAGAAAGTGAACATGAAATCCAAGAATAAAAACTTAAGAAAATTTTACACTTGTAAAGGGAGCGTTACGTATATAATGTAAAATCCTTGAATAGGGAAAAATACTTGAACTAAAAAACGAATAGGTAGTTAAGATTAACCCATTCCCTCACGAAATTAATTATCAACATGCTGACCTCAGCAACCCTGCAAATTGGCAAAATGGCGGCGTAATTACTACATTGTTGTAAATAACTTATATCTCTGCAACCTAAGCATGTTTTATCATTCTGTAAAAAACAATGCACTTATTGTTATATTTCCTATCTGTGAGGCATAAAAATGTAGTGTTTAGTAAAATACGAAATTTGTTTCACAAATGTTTACTTTGAAGACTATGTTGCAAGTTGAATTACGTGAAATAAACAATATAATCTAATAAAATCTTTATAACAAGGGCCTATGCTGACTTCTTATCAACAAAACATATACAAAAGAACTTCCATGTTTTTACAACAGACCCCACTTGAAACCCGACCCCAGGACTATAAAAACAATAGTTTACGTCATCCACAGGCGAACTAGGACCTTAGCGCCATACAAATAGAGATCAAAATCACCTAACACTGATTGACTTCCGCCATTTTGCGTGGGTTGTACCTAATGAATCACCTTTTTGTTTATCTAAACTAACAATTACGCGTTGATAAATGGTTGTGTAAATGAGCTATAACTGATTTTTATTAGAGTAGCACTATTTTCAGGAACTAATATCGAGGGCGTTGAAGCAAAAATAGGTTAACTAGGGTTTTGGCCGAAATTGAGTTATTGATATTTCCTGAATGCCCAAAGTATTACGCATCTTTTGGTATATAACAGGTTTCGATATTTGACAAATTGATGAAATTATCATTATTTTTGTGAAAAAAAATGAAATTAAGTATCTTGCATGCGATGCAAAAAAGGTTCAGGAAGAAATAAATAACTTGCTGAATTGTAAATAAAATAAAATGAAATTTGTTTCTAGTCGTGGATAAAGTGAATAAGTGCAGTTATCATTTTCTACAACAGAAATATTCTGCACAATGCCCTGACCACGTCACGGAAAAAGTGCATAAGTATTGTTATTTAATTTTACTCTAAGAAATATTTCCGATATTAACTTTTTCTTTTAAAAATGTGCAGTTATATTTTTTTGACTTCAGTGAATTTAAAAAAAAAACACTGTTAGTTTATATAAAAATATGTAATTTCCCTACTTGCCGTACAGGAACATAGATCTAAGATTTTACATAAGGTATTAAAAGTTCTATCGCCGAAATTTCTAACTACGGTGTTAGGACATCTTACCTAACAGAAAAGGATTTAGCATCAATATTTACAATACTGCCACAATCGCTGAAAACTGTTATGACGTACGCATTGGAAACATGGCCACTCGATAAGAAGCTAATTAGTAAACTGAAGGTAGCACAAAGAGCCATAGAAAGGAGCATGTTTGGGATATAACTGAGAGACAAGGTGCGCAACACTGACATCAGAAGACGCACCAAGTTAACAGATGAAGGATACCGCATTGCAAAATTGAAATGGACATGGGCTGGACAACTGTGCCGAAGAGGGGACAATCATTGGAGCATATCCGTACTAGAATGGACACCTAGAAACGCGGAGAACAAGTAGTAGTAGGAGAAGTATTAACGCAGGAAGACTACCAGTCAGATGGTCCTATAATATAAGATTTCACGCCGGGACAGCGTGGACAAGAAAAGCCGATGATAGGACCGAGTGGAGAACTATTGGAGCGGCATATGCCCCGCAGCGGGCTAAAACATGGCTGTTGAAGACGAAGAAGAAGATATACAATACCAATATATTTCAGTGACAAAGCCTTAGTTTTATATGCTACAAAAGCATCTTGATCAAGTTATCATGCATAACTTTAAAATAATAGCTTGTGCTCGTGTTGAAATGGGATATGTACCTACTCCTCAAAATGCTTATAAGACTCCATATCCACGGGGTGTCTTTTCCTCGAATCTTCTTCAGTGTTCAAAGTGCAAAGTGAAAGTTTACCTTATCGAAATGTTAATCATATTGTAATACTTGTAAGCGTTAATTTTGCCGTCTGGATTTTAACAATAACTCGTAAATAAGAGGGCGTGATCTTGTTAGAAATTAGCAAATTTAATCTAAGCAAACTATTAGTTTGAAGAAAGAAAATAAAATGAAAGTTAAGGATTGTCAAACGGAGCGTAACAATGCCTTACCTAAAATATGCCTCATAAGTCTTCCAACAAGTAGTTTAGTGCGCAGTGCAGTGCAGTTGCCCAATTTTTTTCACAAAGAATCACTTCATTATATAGAAAAAATGCTACTCTTCAATGGCAAATAAAGAAATCTTTCGTTTTTCACAACGAGAAATTATTTTAAATCCAGTAGTAACCAATTTCAGGCGATGACAATGATCTAGTTTGCTACCTTGTTTTTAATCTACATGGTGTCGAAAAATGTAATGTTATATTAAAAGTTCAATCACCGTTGTTCAAGAACTTCCACATATTTAATTGGGCTACCGCTTGTTCTTCTAGAACAAGTAATTCGAAGTTCTTTTTGTTAAATTATACTATAAGTCCCTGCTAGCTACGAGTATGTCGCCCACCGTAACGTTATAATCCAGGCAGCTCTTCATCCATTCCCTTCAGCCGCCTTCCGCAAGTCGTCCTTCCATTGAATTAGGGGGCGCCCTGCTTTTCGAGACGTTTATTCCATTGCAAAACCTTTCGACCCCAGCGGTTGTCAGTTCTTCGACTTATGTGGCCAGCCCACTAAATCTTCAGCTTGCTAATCCGATGGGCTATGTCGGTAACTTTTGTTCTCTCCCGTATCTAACATGGCCCTTTATTTTTTTTCCCATAGCACGCTGTGTGAGCCTCAGTCTAAAAGTCAGGACTAGCTCTTTTGTTAGGGACTACATCTCAGCCCCAGTCTAAAAACGTGATCTTCAGACATTGCGAGGTTATTTTCATGAGTTTTAGTGAGATTAGTCTTTTCATCTTCCAGAATAAACTGTTTCGTTTTAATAATTACACAATTCGTTTTAACATAATAATATGGTCGGACCAAGTGATAGCTACGGCTTCTTTTTGTTTTACTGCTACTTCTATAGGAGCTACCACTAATACAAAGTGATAGAAATGTATCAAATGTACCATTCTATAACTACGAATGATTGGTATGATAGTGGAAGCAAATAAATGTATTAAAGGCAAAGGGTTGTATACGAGAATATTGTTGATGTAGTTTTGAGGACGAGGAGTCTGACACATGTTTATTTGAGCGTATTTGTCTTAGGACTTTGGACAATATCATAACATTGAAGATACAATAAATGCATCATCACAAAGACGAGTATAATAATATAATTCAGCTCAAGCCTTCGTAAAGAGTGATAGATAGTTACTCTGTCCATTTCCAATCAGGAAATGCCTAATATATTTTGATAATCAACTAAAAAATCATAAATTTAAAACAATTTTTGTCTCGCAAATCTTAATAAAACTTTGTTTCTTCCATATTAAGTTGAAGGAAAGTTAAATAACTGCTATTATGTTTGAAATAATTGGTCTCTACCACCAAGTTGAGTTGTGGATAAAATCAATAACTAGTCAAAAAGCGTACATAACTCAGATGACAGTATGAAAATGAGTTGTGGCAAAACTAAATAGTTGCTTTTTAACAATTTATTTTATTTATATAAATATAATCATTTCAAAAGTTAAGCTACTGTAAAGATAATAAAATTTTATATAACATATATGATTTCCGACGGTAAAATAATTTACCCAAAAAAAGATATTTCAAAATTAACTGAAAAAAAACACTAAATCGCGATTATCTCGGAAGTATGAAAACACTAGTTAATTACTTTTGCTTCAACGCCCTCGATATAGTAATAAAACACTTTGAAATCTGTCAACGGTAACTATTGAAGTGGAACTATTTCGGGCCTTATCTTGAAGTTATTACCGTGTATTTTTCACAATCGAGTATCACAATATTCTTAGAATGATCAGAATCAATAGTATTTTTATAAAAAACACCAATTACTTTTTCTGAATCCGGAAAAACATAAAAAAAGTACCCTCAATTAACTTTGACACGCACAAAAAAACATGAAATTAACTGATATTCGATTTTATGTACGATATCAAAATTGATTCAAGATTCGTTCGTTTCGCCCACGACCACTTACTCACTGACACTGACAGTTGACACTTGACTTCACTTCTCTGTCTGTCTCTCTCTCTCTGTATATAATTTAGTTTTTGTTTAGCTGTTGACGAGGGAAGATCTTTCTTTCACAAACCGCTGCTTTATTAAACTAATTTATTCTCTCTTTAAGAAATTACAGTGTTAAGTGAGTCGTTGATAATAAAGTGTGTAACTTCTACTAGAAGTAGCATTTACAAGATTCGAGTTTCAGCGTAAAACTCTCAATTTGAAACATGAATCCGTATCAGCAAGTAAGTAATATTTTTTGCCTCAGCTCTGACGTCAGTAACCTGTTTCTTTCTTTCTTGTTTTGTTTATCACAAAGTTTTATGTCGTTTGGTTTTAAGGGACAGGGAGGATATCCCCAACAACAATATTACCACAACGTTGGATATGGCAACAGTGCTCCACAGTCATTCGGAAATCCAATGCCTATGCCTGGGATGCCAACATCGGGGTTTCCAATGCCTAGTCCTTACCCACAAGCTAGTCCTTACCCCCAGGCCAGTCCGTATCCGTCCTCAGCTCCTTCCCATCAGCCAGGTTATCCCTCCGCCGGGGGATATCCAACACCTACACCTGGCTATCCTACTCCTAGTGGGCCACCATCAGCCGGCTACCCCACACCTAGTGGTCCACCATCTTCAGCTGGCTACCCAAGTAGTGGTGGTTATCCTAGCGCAGGAGGCTACCCCAACCAGGGGGCTTATCCTCAAACTCCTACTGGGTACCCCAACGCTCAACAATATACGGGGTCTCAAAATCAGTCTTATAGATCCCATTGCCCTCCTGTTTATGGTCAAGCTCAAAATTCCCAAGGACACATGGCCAAGAAGGTAGGTCACACCTTAACCACACTCTTTTATGTGCTAACAAACTTTATAAAAACACCTTTTGTATTGCTTGAATTTTACATAATTCTGTGATAAGCAAGGCAGGAAAGGAAACTAAAATGTGTTTAGTATATGCTCTCTTCTTAATCAATTGTCTTGTCTATCTGCTTAATGTCATATAGAAAGTTAAAGTAAAAATTATATCAAGATGTACCTACCTAATAATTATTGCTTTTATTGTTTGTAGCCAAAACCTAGCGTAGTGCCCGTAGCAGACTTCAACCCAAGACAAGATGCTGAAATTCTCAGAAAAGCTATGAAAGGATTTGGAACTGATGAGAAATCCATAATTCATGTGTTAACAAGGCGAAGCAATGAACAACGGCTGCGGATTGCTTTTGAGTTTAAAACTTTGTATGGAAAGGTTAGTAAATCTCTTTTTATGTATAAATTAGTAAGTAAATCAAACAATATAAAGCTGTTTAAAATCTGTAAAGCTAGTTATGCAGTTGCCATCCTATGGAACTTACTTACATATTGTGTTTTTTAAGTAATTATAAAGCCAATGTTAATTTAAAAAAAGTTCATGACTAATTTGTTCAATTAGTAAATTCACTCTGATACTTATGTGGTATATTGCCATTTAATATATAAATTATTCTTTACTGATTTAGTCTTCATTAATGTTTTTGACAAAAGCTGTTTCCTTTTTCATTGCAATAGTTAATTTTATGCTTATTTTCTATTTATGGCACAAAATTATTAATTTAAAAAACTAAGCTATGCATAAATAACTAGTTTTACTTGGCTAGTTCTTTCAAACATCTGCCTGAAACTATAAAGGGCAACCTAACAATAAGGTCATCCAACTGTAATGAAGCTCATTGTTTGCATAGTTAACTATGCTAAGGTGTTCTTGCCTACATTTTTGGAGAGATAAACGTTCTGCGTTCGTTTTAGATAATACAAAGGTACTTGAACATCATTCATGCTATTGATATAATTTTAATTAAAGAATCATTTTAAATATAACAAATTTAAATATACTCATGCATTTAATTTATATGATTTTTAAAATAAACGTTTCAAGTGAGTGTTATATGTCTCACCTGTCTAAGCCATAATATTATTTCGAAAATTAAATTACTTTCCTTATTTACCGTTTTTCAAACGAAACTTTTTCCTATTAGTGTTTCTAGATTCTAGATAGGTATCTAATTATAAAATTCTACGAAACTATTGACATGCCATTTTCATTTCGGTGGGTAATGTGAGTGTAGGTGTATCTTTATGTACCTACATTGTGAACGTTCATTGGCAAGCTTCCAAATATCTATACTAACTCATTTGTATTCTGAAAGCAGTGTTTGTTCGGCACTTTTTCTTTTTGCCGCAGGTCAACAAAAATCCTATAATATTGTAGCGTAAAGGCGCTTTGTGACAAAGATGTACGAAGCAACTTGGAGGTGCGCAATAAAACCACCAAAAAGCTAAGCTTCAGTTTTAATAACCGATTTAGTTTTATTTGTGTGTTGTATCCTTGCACAAAATTGAGTAGAGCAATTGCATACAATAATAAAGTTAGCTATTCACTTCTATAGTGTGCGAATCAAGCCTGTTGCGGGCAAAACGATGAACTTGACTGTTTTGAATCGTATTAACGTTAGCCTTACGCCTAGCTTACGTCCACTTGTAGTGATAACACACACTAATATGCTACAAGTGCTGTAGTACGCCATTGGTAGTTCATACTATTAATGGTTTGTATAATACTCTGAAGTCCAATACTATCTTTGTTCATAGGACTTGGTCGATGATCTGAAGAGTGAAACCAGCGGTAACTTGGAGAATGTTCTTGTGGCTTTGATGACACCTCTGCCCCAATTCTACGCCAAGGAGCTCCGTAATGCGATGGTGGGGGCTGGCACTGATGAGGATGTGCTCATTGAAGTTTTGTGCACTTTGTCCAACCATGAGATACATGTCATCAAGCAGACGTACCAGCAAAGTAAGTAGACTTTAATTAAAGTTGAAATTATAAGGTTTAAGTCAGGGACAGCCTACGTATTGTTGGATGTAGAATTAGAGTTATCGATGACGGGGACCCCCCTAGTGCCACCGGACACGAGACATCCCCAGTCTAGTTGGCGTCATAGCGGTTCCCGCTGGTTGAGATTAAGTCTAATGGCGGTTACATGTTGTATTTCGTTTATTTCAAGTTGTTAAAAGTGATGTTTAGTTTAAAGTCCAGTACTAATTGAATGCGTACAGTTAAAGTTTTTTTTATTATTAGCCTTTTCTAAACACAAAATAAATTAATCGATTATCATAGTTAATAAACTGTTAATTACACAGTAGTTTACTGTGCTGACGTCATATAGCTTGCGTACCTTTAATTTATCCAGAGACCAATACCATTACCTAAATTGAATGGTATTAAATTGAAACAAGTTGGGTGAAGTTCCATTACATGTTTTTCTACAGTGCAGACAGGTCATAACTTGTTTACCCCATGGGACGCCATTTTATATAGTACTTTTTAATAGTAAGTAAAGTGGGTCTGTACAACTTTGCGTGTTTCAACTATGTAGAAAGTTGACGTTTTTATACCTTCTTATGTTAGTTGAATTATAATTTTAATATATAAAAGTATACGTTGCTGGACTTGCAATATTTGACCTACTCAAATACCTGAAGTTGATAAGAAACCTATATTTGAGTCTAGCTTAATACTGCCCAAAAAAAATAATAAGAAAGTAGTTTTACTGACTTTAAAAGTGTCACCAAAAATATTGTTGAGTTACTTAGGGGTGGTAACTCGTAAGACGACAATACATTTTGCTGTCAGTTTCACAACTGTCAAATAGTGATTGACGAATAATCCGCCGTGTCATAATGTTGATTGATGTTTTCATGATACGATCATCACGTGTTTATTACCATCGATCATGACTGATGGAATTGAGTGACGCCTGCAGAAATGTACCTAGAATAAGCGTCTTAGTGAATACTAATATCATAAAGAGAAAGATTAGATTTTTTTGTTTGAATGGTATATATCACTGGTGAACATAGGCGTAAAACTTTTTATGGTGTGAAATAATCTTATTCCCAAGGAAAAAATATTTTAGCTGCGAGTGAAACTGCAGTGTAGAAAGCTAGTTTATAATAAATCTTATGAACTTCTCTCATGCAAATATATTTTATGTAAAAATCTACAATTTTTATATAGGCTCCTCTCTTATCGATGAAAAAAATATTTAGAGATTTTTTTCTATTTACTTCATTAGATAAGTATCTCCCTTAGATGCGAAGTCGAATATATTGATAATTTAAGTCACACCATTTCGAAATAAATAACGTGCCATGATTGTTTTTAGTGTACAACAGTAACCTGGAGGACGACATTCGTGGCGAAACTTCTGGATACTTCAAAAGGCTGATGACATCTTTGTGCACGGTAATATTTCAATAAATTACAACGCATACATGTTATGCAATTGTGTACATAAAGTATGCTTTGGCACCTGTCATGTCACTTTGACAGTGACATTTGTTTTTTTTATATTTAAGTTTTTGTTTATATTTTCAAAGCTACTATAGTCAGTGCTACGTAGGTAGTTTGTGATCGATATCTTCTATAACTGGATTATAAACAGTAACCTTGGCATAAATAATTAATAATGAAACCGATATTTTAGATTTTTTAAGGATAAGTATTAAATACCGCGTTTTAAAATTTGTGGCATCTAAAATGGCATGGTTCTTATAATAATATAGTCTATAAATTCTTGATCTAAGGAAAAAGTATTAAAAAAATGAAAATGCTATTTCTTAGCCATATTTTTCCTTGAACTGTTCTCTAGATTCCCGCAATGTTTATTTTCTCTGATTAACTATTCTTTTCTGGGTTTGTTTGTACACTTTGGTTGCGGTTACTGTTATCAAGTCTAACCACGTGTACTATGAGAATAAAACTGCATACTAACAAACCACACAAAATAAAGTAAAAACCACATAAAGTCACGCTACAAGTATTTTCAACTATATGCCTTATTCACTGATGATAAAGATGATTTTCTATTGTAGGCAAACAGGACTGAAGATTTCCACGTGAATCCTGACGCGGCCAGGGAGCAAGCGCGGACATTATTGCAAGCTGGTAAGTGGCCTAATAAAAAAAAAAAAAATTGTTATATAAATCGCAATGCAAATATCTGTTTGTTCGTACCTATATTTGCCAACTATACGGATTTTTATACAGTTTCCACCATAATCTTGATATTTGTTTCAAGTATGGTTTAAAAGGATGATACAATTAGTTTTTTTAATTGAAAAAAAAACATTTTAGTTATTAATTCGTCAAAAACTGTAACAATGCTAAATTCGGGTGGGTCAATAACATAATAAATCAACTACACATATAAAACGATATCTACAGATAACAACCATTCATATACACAGATTAATTGTGTTAGTAAATAATAATACTCAATAAATAAACACTTGAATACGGCAATAAATTTGTCGTCACGAATTACCATTGCGATAAGCAGCAGTAAATCATATGTTTCATACCTATACAATTTTATTCAAATTTGTATCGCGGTTTTTTTTATTTCCTATGTTTTGCCCAAACAGTTTTCTGTAAAAGTATATAAATACTGTGTACTTATCTATATTTGTATACATCTTACCGTTGATAATATTAGTAGGTTACATTCTAAATATTTACTAAGTACATCCAAAATTACCCAAAGTTGTGTCTAGACACAACATCTAGATAAACCACTAATTTAAATATTATATTATCCTGTGACCATTCCATCAATTATTTCCTTATTTGTGGTTTACTTTTCGAGTCTGTCAAATGCCCAAATGATATTTCGCAGATTTTTCCTTCATCTTATAAGAGGGAGTTATCTAGTCATATACAAAAATACATTCGCGTACAGTTTGTCAACATATAATCATTATGTATGTTGCTCTAATGTTTTTTAGACTAATCGTCTGATTCATACTACGTCATAGTGTAGGAAGTGACGATGAATAAACCTTTCTTCAAGTTGCGAAACTTCTTATTCATTGATTCACGTTATGACGTCACATCGCGTTATGAATCATTGAACAACTAGATCTTTGTGACGTAATAGCTTACGATACTTTTTTGCCTGCTCTGAATTTAGGGTTGCCAATAAGAAAAATAAGAGTTATTTTTTTTGTAAAATTTGTACTTCTTTTGTTTAGTAGCTACATTTTATGCCAATATTTCAAACTTCCAATCGGTATACCTCTAGTTATAATAAATTCATCTGAATTAAACTATCGTTATAGCCAAACTAAGGTGTACAGCCCTATTTTGTGGGCATTAGGCAAACAACTAACGGCCTTGGCCGCCCTAAATGACTCATCCTGTCTGATTTTATGGGAACAAAAACAAAGTCTTTTTCGGGCTTCCATAAATTTTATATTGTTATCGAAAAACCATTCTAACTTTAGTTTATCTTTTCGTAGTACTAGATCAATATTCTGGAAGGTTAATTCTTAATTCTAATTATCAAAATTACTCTAAAAACTTTGTTGGTTTATTCTGTCCAAGGTTGATATTGTACTCGATATATACCTATAATTATAATGTGTTTTTATCACGCTACTTTTCTTCATAGCATAGCTAACTAAATGTATGTGAAGACTAGAAAAAAACAGTTAGTTCGACATTGAATTTCAACCTTGACTGCAATAAAAGCCATAAACACCGTCGTATGATTGCATTGAACGCGCACGAAATTATTTCATAGTGCGCGGATTCGTTTCGGTGTTATGTTTTTTTATACATATACATAACACCATGTATAATAAATGGAAGGTTGGCAATAAGTAAATTGTTTGATTAACGTACATATAGGAGAAACAGCAATGTTGTCCACCTTGTTACCAACTGTAATTGCAATATTTGCACAGCGATTAGTAGGTTATCGATATCGTTAATAAACATATCTTGTAAAGTATTATGTAAATACCTCTAAACATAAATAAACATTTTTAACTTAATATAGCTTTTCATAATCAAAACATACATATTAAGTTGAAATGTAATGTGTTTGATTTTATTACCACAAAAACAGAGTGGACATGCGTATGAAAAAAAAATTGAAAAGAGCATTCGTGGAAGCTAATATATTAGATGAAGTTAATATTACTATTAGATCAAGCGTTAAGCGTTGTTACTTTATAGTATCTGCGTGTGACCTTCTTTCAGATTACAAGACCAGTATTGCTATCTCTTTTTTTTTACTCCTACGCAACTAAGACAGCATCATTTTAGCTTCTCTTTTTCGTTATATTTGGGATTTACAATGACTCATTTAGAATAAATAAAGTCATTCACTTCATGACTAGTATGAGAATCATATTACATAATATTCTGGTTACATTGTAGCCATTAACGAGGACCTTTATAAATATTTTTCAATTTATATTTTGTATTGTCGAATTAATTATGATAAAGCACTAAATATTATCTTATTAAAAACTAAAAGTACTCCAAAAAACAAAGTTTCTCAAAACACTATCAGAATTATAGTTAAACTGCTCCGAAATCTGTTGATAAAAAGAAGTTACTAAATAAACTCTGTTAGCGACTTTGTTTTATACTATTATTTAAATTATAATGATAATGCTATGTCAACCTTTATAACCTAATCACTATAAAACACCATGTACCTTTCCAGGTGAACTCCGCCTAGGCACAGACGAGGCTGCCTTCATCTCCGTGCTTTGCTCGCAGTCATTCTCGCAACTCGCCGAAGTGTTCAACCAGTACCAACAGTTGACCGGGCACGACATCGACGACGCGATCAAGAGCGAGTTCTCCGGCGATATCGAGAACGCTTTGAGGGCTATAGGTAAGGTTTAAATAGTGATATGGATGTTTAGAAAGGTATGATATGGATGAGGAGCATAAAAATGTGCTTTAACCGTCTTTTACAATGGGTAGTTTTCAAGGAGAGATTGTTTTGCTGTAGTGTAAATGAAATTGTTGTTTTATGTGTTGGAAATAACAACTTCGTTGTATATACCTTAACAATATCGTGTGTTATAAGTTTTCGTGTTTGAAAGTACATTTTCTGTGAGCCTTACCCATCTAATAAAATAAACATAAATCATCAAACATAATCGCTGTGTGTTAATGGCCGCTATCGTTTGTTAAGGAGCGTAGAATCATTCATTATCACTTGTATTAACTGTTGTATTTTCAATAATTTAAAGTTTACTTTCATTTGCAGAATGTTCACTATTTTGTTATTGTCCATATTACATTTTGTAACTGAAGCGAGCCCATGCAAAACACGAGTGCGATTATCAAAGTTTATTTTATAAATTGCGGTCATTGAAAACTTGTTTGTCAATCATTTGCTAACGTAAAACGATCGTAGCTAACAAGACGCGATGATGTGCATTTCCTGACTGAGACATAATTCACTGTAGAACTAAAACTACCTATCGACGGCGAATTGCCTATAACTCCTATCTGTTGAATTCAAAATATGCATAGGAGATTTTACACAAATATCGGAATAAGCCTTTCAATTCAAATCGATTAAAAAGTGAATTTCTCAAAAATAATAAAACAGATAGGAGGTACTTCGCCGATGCGATGTCATTTACAAAACCTTAAAAAAAGTAATTTTAACTTTCTAAACTTTTTTATTATATAATATGGGAGAAAACAAGCAAGCAATGTTGGTTATAGTAACAATAAATGGTCTTGTTTATTTTCTGTATTGTAATATTAAACATACTAAGTACACAGGAAAACAAATTAAAGCTTGAAAAAATTACATTCTCAAAGCCTAAAGCTAACTTCCTAAACATAATTTTAAAGTAGGTATATCCAAAGTCATGATTATTTTTTTACACCAGAGCTGTTCAAAGTTCCACATCAAAAATATTTCTTTTGAAATTATACACAAATCAAAAGTTTAACATTATTTTTTGAGAAAATTACTTTAGTTAGCTATTTTATTTGGTAGTTATTCACTGATGCGGCTAATATTAATCATTTAAGCACAGAAATAATGATGGTATTAAGTGATTAGACCTCGTTACGAATAAAATTATGAACACCGTCAAAAAAATATGAAGTTTTTTTTAAAGCGCCATATTTCTAGCAGTGTAAGGGTTATACTTTTTATCAATTATTTTTTAGGCTTGCCTTTAGTTCTACTAATAGCCCTTCAGAGGTTATCCATTGTTTCCTGGACACCCGGTATACACCGGACTGCTAAGCGGATGGTTCCGGGTTCGATCCCCGGGTCGGGCCAATTTCGTAAAAATTGTTTTTCGATATTAGCTCGTGTCTGGGTGTTACTAGGTTCTCCCCTAGTCCATTATGTGGTACCTATAACACAAGTGCTTACTGCAACTTACTTTAAGGCCACTAAATTGGTGTGTCAGTCTGGAGATTTATAATTATTATTATCTCCCCAGTGAAAGTGGTCCGCAACCGGCCGCTGTACTTCGCCGAGCGCCTCCACCGCTCCATGAAGGGGCTCGGCACCAACGACAACCAGCTCATCCGCATCATGGTGACCAGATCGGAGATAGATCTGTATGACGTGGCAGACATGTTCATGAGCAAGTACGGGGAGACGCTGCAGTCTTGGATCGAGGTGAGTACGATGAAAAAAATAAAAAAAAACGTTTTTTTTTTGTGATTAGGATGTGTTAAGTTGATGGAAAAAATAGAAAAATAAAGAAAAAAAATAAAAAACAAGAAAAAATTAAAGTTTTTTTTTGTGGTTTGGATGTGGAGTTGGTTGTTGTGTATACGGGATGTATTGATTTACTGTTATGGATGATAAAACTTTTTATTTGTATTATGGATTAAGTTATTGATAAACTTACTAAGTTTAAAGTGAGGGGAATAGCGTCTAAAATTTTGATTGAGGTATGCCCATGCAAAAATCAGATACTCGTGATAAACATACCGAAATAAATATTTTTAAGGAGAAGATCAAACTCTTTCCATAAGATAAGAATATTGTATGTAAATTTTCCAAGTTACGTCACGTGAAATGTTAAAAATGAAAATTACATGTTTACTTAAAATGTTTTGTATTTTATTAAATTCTAATAATTTTGTTACAGGGCGACTGCTCCGGCCACTACAAGAAGTGTCTACTCGCTCTTATTGGAGCTTATTAATTGGCTGATGCATTTAATTATGTACCGAAGGTAATTATTTTATTTATTTTTAACTTTTTCTTTACGAACTAAATCGTCTTTACACTTATTTGTAAAAATAAGTCCAAGCCTAACTATGATAGTGTTTTTTTTTAGAAGTTAAAAAGTCAAATCTTATACCGGGTGTAAGAAAACCATTTCCGAAACCCGAACCCATGTATCGTTGGGCGTAATAATTGTAACTTATTACTTACACTAACAAAACACTCAAAACCAAGTCAAGTGACGTTCGCCGTTTGAAATCAGTTGATGGTGCAGGGGCGATGTTTAATTTTAGATTAAAATTAAAACTATATTTTAACCTGAATATTTTTGGTATAATGCGATACATACTATATTAGCAAATTTAAAAAACAAGTACTTAAAATATTATGTTTTGCTCTTAACATAACGAGCAAACCTCTCCAGCTTTCTCTGGTTTCTTTTCGGAAACAGTTCTTTTACATCCTGTATATAATATGGTTTTCTACAAGTCTTTCGTAGCTGCAAAAATGTAGTAACTCTTATTCTAAAATCACTCTGTTCTTCGATGTCACATTTTCACTACCTAATATTGTTAATTACTGAAGGTGTCGAAGAGTAAAAAATGTTGAAAAAAGGCACTTACTTTTTTTCTAACAAGTTCTGCTAAAGTAATAATAATATTTAACAACAATTAAGCTTTATGAAAAAAAATTGTATGTTATTTTAGATTTTTACTAAAAGATGTTATGATTTTACAGAAATGATTTTTTTTCTTCTTTGGTTTCAGGTACCATTTCGTCCGTGGATTTGCGCTTAATGGTGCTTACCAAACAGGCCTTACCCAATGTTACATACAATCTCAATGTATTTTTTTTATCTCGTAATTATTTACAATCTCTTTAATCTTAATTTTAATAAAACATATTTACATGTTTCGTGTGAGTTTTTATTTACCTAAATTTGTTAACTGAATTGTAGATATATAAGAAAAAACATTTAAAGCCATAAACAGTTGGCAATGGTTCTAAAGATATATGTTTTGGATATTGGCAATACTTTTTTAAAGAAGGAATTATAAAGAGTTAAAAGTAATTGCTCTCATGAAATTTAATCAATTCATTGCCCTATACTAGTTATGCAGTGGACAAGACAGTTTAAGTTCGAAAAACTATCCTTCGAATGTTCGACTGCATAAACAAATAGCCATTAGAGAAAAAAAACCTTTCATAGTCGTCTGATTTTCCAAGGCATCAGTTTATCTCTTTCTCGTGTAAAAGTGTCAGAATTATCAATTTTTTTTTATTTATTTATTTATTTAGGTATGGAAGATATACAGCTACAATAATAAAATGGATTACAGTTTGCTTAACAAAAAGCCATTAACATATCCTCTCTTTTAAATAACAGCACAAGAAAGTACATATAAAAGACACACTTTTTTTTTATTATAGCTTAATTGTTAAATACTTATCCAAAAAATGAATCATTCAACAATCGCCTTACAACCGACAAACTTGTGTTAAACAGGTCAATATCAATATTTTTAGAAACCGAGTTAAATTTGTTTGTGGCTCGTGGCCAAAAAAGAGTTTTGTCTGTAATTAGTATGCGCTAGTGGTTGATGAAGTGGCGAAAAAAATCTGCGTGACTTTGTAGGAACGTTCAAACTTATTTTTTCCAACAGCTTTGGGCAGTCTACAATATTGTTGGCTATTTTATGTAGGAATGTTAGGTCAGCTACTTCGTGACGTTGAACAAGTGGGAGAAGATGAAACTTCCTGCATAAGTCTAAGTAATTTTCAGATTTGTAATCTATTTTGGCTCTGTAACATAAATATTTAATACATTTTCTTTGAATGTGTTCAATTCCTGAAATATAAATATTGTTACATGGATTCCAGATTTGGGATGCGAACTCCAAATGACTTCTTACATAGGTGCAATACAGAATTTTAATTGTTTTGATTTTTGTAAAATGTTTAGAGTTTAGTAAAACAAATCCTAACGCTCTGGACGCTTTTAGAATTATATTTGTTATATGATTAAAAAGTGTAACCCAGAGTCGTGCAAGACACCAAGGTCCCTGATTTCCTTAACTTTGTTGAGATTATGGCCTTTGAAAGTATAAGTGCTGTTATAGGGCACTCGTTTCCGTGTAAATGAAACAATAATTTAATTTATATACCTTTAATTTCTCTTTTCTTTCAACTAAAAATAACATGTCTCAGTTCCTATATGTAGCATCAGCACATTTCTTTTCAATGTTTCAGGCTGTGGTAAGGCCCTTTTCACCGTTAAGTGACGTGGCTTAACGGTTTTTATAGCCTAGGTTGGTACTCTGGCCCACGAGTACCTACCTAGGGCATAAAATCAGCGGAGTGTAGTTAAGGGTGTGCTATTTTACATAGGGGCCTGAGACTTTTCTATTATGACTTTTGCGAATTGCACAAACGTAGCACAAGAGTGAGCATGATAATTGTCGACGCCATCAAATAACTTACGCTTAATCTCCAACTAAGTATATGCCTCATCATTAGTCCTGCCTCATAAGTAGTAGGTACCTACTGAATGTTCTGTGCTTGAAAAGGTTGCTCAACTTGCGCTTATTTTGTTGTATAAAATTATCGCTTACAAACCCTTGTTTATGGAAAAACAAGTGCTTGATCGAACGGTATGAGCGCCTATTTTATTTTACAATCCTACTACTATAAACAATGAAAAGCAGCACTTAAGTTCGTAATGTGTAATGAGGTAACACAGGGTAGTATTTGAGTTCATGTTTAACTGTACAAATAACAACAATCACTTATTACTCATAATATAAAATACAGGTCATCGGAAATTATTAAAACTTGTTAATTATTGAGCTTGTAAATCAATTACTAATTCATTGTTTTAGCAGGATAACTATGATTAAGGTTTTCTGTCATACGCAAATTGTTTTATTATGAAACAAACGCTTAATTCAGATGTTTTTCCGTAAATTAATTCAGTGTAATACTGTCAGTCAATTGGTGTAAGTGGCTGCGGAATTATGATTCCTTTTCAATTTGGAGTCTACCCTTTTCAACTACAGTTGGTAAGATTGAGTTTTCATATCTAAAAAATTTTGAGTGGATTCATGTTTATACTGGGACTCGTGAATACAAACTCTTGTTATCTTCTAACTATATTGTAACATATATAAATCTTGTTTACGGATTATTGCTTTGAAATATATATTTTTCACGTAAAAATATTGTTAATGTTTATAGTTTCAGCCTCGGTTTTCCCGCGCTGTGGCCTTTTCTCATCATTATAATGATTTCCCAACAAATGCATACCCCGAAGTTGAAGCTCTGACACAGTTGAATGTTATTGAAAACGAATATGCTGCTCCTAACGAAGGCAGTGAAACGAATGAAGGTAATGAAATTAACGAAGAAAATGAAGCCAATGAAGAAAATAAAGACGAATTAACAACAGAAGTTACAGGACCACCTAGCACCACTGAGGACCTGCCTACAGCTACTCCTACAGGTCCTAAGATTAAAAAGGTAATGAAAATCAAAGAAGGAATTTCATAAAAGCGTGACACGCTATTTTGTGGTCACTAAGATTCAATAGTTGTATGATTTCTTTACAGTTAAGACCAAGTGTAGTGCGCGTAAAAAACTTTAAGCCAAAAAAAGATGCTGAGCTTCTAGTCAAAGCCCTTACATCATATGGTTCGAATGGGGAAGTCATAATTGCAATTTTGACGAATAGAACTTATGAGCAACGGCTGATGATAGCTAAAGAATATACATCTTTCACAGGAATAGTAAGTTATTTAATCTGATATTTTACTCACAACTCTTAGCAATGTCGCTATTTCTATATAATTTTGAAAAGAGTGCCGAGAGTTTTTTCCGCCAGCTTTTTCTCTCGGTCTACTACGGCCATTGCTGATGAATGTAGGGGTGTCCCGTGACATCTTTTTTATTTTTTATTTTATGCTTTTGACAATGTATAAGAGATTAGTTTTTAATCCTACATACAATAAAGTAATTTCATTTCATTTAATTTCATTTCATTTCAATTTCATTTCTAAGAAGTCACTATACAATAAAGTAATTTCATTTCATTTCATTTCATTTAATTTCATTTCATTTCAATTTCATTTCTAAGAAGTCACTACTAATTTGCTTCTTGAGTTAGTTTTGCATTATCCTACTTATATTATAAACTAGTAGCCGCTCGCGACTCCTTTCGCGTGGAAGTCGGTTTCCCGTGGAAATAAGAAGTTTCCCGCGGTAAAAAGTACCCTATATGTTATTCTGCTGTATAACTTATATTACTGTAAAGTTTCATCCAAATCCGTCCAGCAGTTTTTACGTGAAAGAGTATCAAACATCCATCCATACATACTTACTTTTTTGTCAATAAATCTTACGTGACACTTTTTTGCAGCAACTAATTGACGATCTAAAAAGGGAAATCAGTGGAAAGTTTCAAGCCTTACTTCTAAGTCTTATGACATCTTTGGCAAGGATCTTCGTAATAGATCTCCGACAAGCAATGAAAGGCATTGGCACAAATGAACAGGCGTTGATAGAAATACTTACAACTCTCGATAATGAGCAGATAAGAGAAGTCAAAAAAGAATATTTCAGATGCAAGTTCCTTTATAAATGATTATATTGTTAAGTTAATATTCATGTAAATAATGATTAAAAATATATTTTTTAGACTATCGTAGAGAATTGGATGTAGACATTAGAATTGAAACATCAGGAGCATTTCGAAGAATTCTTGTAACACTGTTAGAGGTAAATTTCAATCTTCGGTTCTTTTGTACGTTATGAAATATTTTATTCCATTGCAATAAAATTGCTTATCTTTCTTTAGGGTAGGCGTTCCGAGTCTACAGAAGTTAATAAAGTAAAAGCAAAACATTTTGCTAAGATGTTGTATAGGGCAGGTAAGATCCTTTTTAATTTGAACATAAATTTCATTAACCTTTTTGGAGATTATTGATTTGTTCATAGGTGAATTGCGGTTTGGAGTTGACAAAAACACTTTCATAGCTATATTTTGCTACGAATCCTTAAATCAACTAAAAGAAATATTCAAACAGTACGAATTGCTAACAGGAAATGACATAGACGAAGTTGTTGACTCAGAATTCAGTTTCGATATTGAAAAAACTCTAAAGGCCATCAGTAAGTATCAGACTGTTACTTCTAATTTCACTACAGTAAATACAGTATTATGATATTGTAGTATTCTTTTTTAAAATTTCAGTAAGAGTAACACGTAACCGGCAGCTGTATTACGCCGAGTGTCTTTACAGAGCAATGAAAGGCGTTGGTACAGATGACGCAGCTTTGATCAGAATCTTGGTCACCCGCTCTGAAATCGATCTCCTTGATATTGCTGACATGTTTTTCAAAAGATACGGTGATAGGCTTGAAACATGGATTGAGGTTACTATTTTTTTTCATGGCATTTCTGATTTATTACTATTCCCTTTTTCTGTTGTGATGTTATTCTTGGTTACTATTTTAAGAAATCTATTTAAAAAAACCTTATTTTCAGGATGACAGCTCAAACCTTTACAGACGAGCTCTTCTGTCTTTGCTTCAACCAAAATTTCCCTATAAAACGAATCAATCCCCATAAATCTGGGTTAACAAGTTTTACGTTTTGTTACTTAATATTAATGAAATATGACTAGAAAATCCGAGGGCTGAAAGTTTTTTCCATCTACATCTACAAGTACCTTGTCTTTATTACTATTAGTGCACTTCCCTACATTTCAAATAATAACGATATAAGTCTTGTAATTTGAGTTATATATGATTAGTATTAATTGTACTGGATAATGTACATTATCCATTACGAAGTTTTTTTATTTTACTGAAATATCTTAAATTGAATTAAAGTTAGTTACTTCTGTTTAACTATTGTTTAACTTTACACATTCATTTCTATCAGAAACCTATATGTAGAGGTGCACCTTACTAGTTGAAATACTTATACATAATCCCAAACGATTGGTGTAGAAACAAAAATACAAATTTATTTATATCAAAAGATTCTAGTTATTTGTTTACTTTGCTACTAGATCAGAATGTGTTTTCTCTATACACTGGTATTTACAAATACAAACAAATACCATTGCACTCATAATCCACATATCTATACTACATTTGCACGATGCTTCCGTGTCAGCAGATGGTGAGTGACAGTGTTCTAAGTTCTTTATTTAAACAAGTTACAAACTTTTACAAATATTGTATTTTTTTTATAATTTCAAAGTGCAAGTTTAAAGAAGTATCTTACAAATGTTTCTAATTTTCATTTGTTTTTTCATCTTCAACCAGCCTTATTTGAATAATATTGCATACTGCAACGATACTCCTAATGTGATTGGGCTTGCATCTAATATTTATCAGTTAGAGCTTATAAAGCCGCCTGACACCAGTTTTGACCCTATTTCAACGACAACTGAAGAATACGATGAATTTGAATATTATGGTACCTCAGTTGAAAATATAACGGAGAAAAGTTCTCAAGATGATTCCGAATATTATGAAGATGCTGAAGTAGAACCTACAAATAAGGTTGGTAAAAGCTATGATTAATTTCAAATAATTAATAACCTAAATTAATAGATATCAATAGATTGTTACAATATAACAATTATGTTCTAGACAAAGGCCAGTGTACTTCCAGCTAAAGATTTTAATCCACGAAAGGACGCTGAATCGTTAGCCAAAGCCATGACTGAACTTGGAGCAGATGAAAAAGCAATTATTAATATTTTAACAAAGCGTAGCTTTGAACAAAGGAAAGAAATTGTAAAAGCGTACCACACATGGCTTGGAATGGTAATATTAAAATTTATTAATACTATGTAGGTATACCATTTGGACCCATAAAATCGAATTACTCTATAACTGTGTCAGTGTCATTTGCATTTGGGTTTATTATAAGGGATTAACAGAAGAAAAAGTAGCAACTTGAAAACAATGTATGGTAACTTATGTAATGTCAAATATTGAGGTCAGTAAAAACATCTTTATTATAGAATACATAAATAAATTATGATGTTGCTGATGACAAAAATATTTTAGTAATGTAGATTCATGTTACGCTTCACAATATGCTATTTAAAAATACAGGTGTATTTACAAACAATAAGTAGTACCAACAACTGAACTATACTTACGCAGAGTTTCCCTAAGGAATTTTGCTACTAAAGAAACATTTTGATTTCTAGAATCTCCTTGAAGATCTTAGTAAGGAAGTCGTCGGAAAACTTAAATTTTTAGTCTTAGCATTGATGACACCTCTACCACAATATTACGCTCTTGAACTACGTAGTGCTATGAAAGGAGTTGGAACGAGTGAAAGCATACTGATTGAAATACTTTGTACGCTAACCAATGCAGAAATTAAAGAGGTTAAGAAAACGTATGTGAAAAGTAAGTAGATCTATTACATACTTTTATTTAGGTATATGGAATTGTTTGAAATCCTACTTTCTGATTTTATTTGTTATTTTTATACCAGTTTTATATACATTTTAGTGTTCAATAAGCAACTTGAAGATGATATTCGAGGAGATACTTCAGGAAACTTTCGAAAGCTTTTGCTGACATTGTGTGCGGTAATATTGAATTTAAATAGTTTTAAATTGACGTAAGAATCTGGTTGAAAGCTTTTTAAATTGTTTCCTACTTGCTTTTTCAGGCAAAACGATCTGAAGATAACAATGTAAATGCATTGAGGGCAAAGCACCTAGCAAAAAAATTGCTTCGAGCAGGTACGAGTTCCTTTAGCCACTTGTTGCCTCAATCATCTTCAGAATATATTTGTTCAAATGAGTCAATAAAATTTTATGTATACCTACTTTTTAAATAAATCTCATTACCCCTTTGCAACTTCTGAAGTGGGTGTCACTATTCAATCACGAGTATGGCGTTAAAAATGATTCCACAAAACTTTATTAAAGACGTACAGTTTTCAAATATGAGAATTATAATCTTAGAAATATAGTTATTTGTAAGGTGATACTATGTCATAATATCATCGCGATCGCGAAACAATTCAATAAACTTCAACCGAAGGACCTTTTTGTTATTAGGTGAACAACGCACAGGCAGTGATCCTACTGTGTTCACGTGGATCCTCACTTCGGTGTCATACGTGCAGCTTGCAGAAGTGTTCCGTCAGTACAAGAAGCTGGCAAGTCATACAATCAATGACGCCATTCGATCAGAATTCCGGGGAATCATGCGCATCAGTTATGAGACACTTGGTATGTATTCCATAGTGAGTAAATTGTATAGTTGCGTTGGAAGAACTTGCTGTTGAGAGATAAGAAATGCATTTACCAGTAAACACAAATACATTTTGTGATCATGTACACTCATGGTTTTATACAAGGTGATTAATTAGTGGCCTTCGACCCAAGGCATAGAATCAGTTTAAAAATTTAGTATACCTACCTACAGAAAAGTGGTTGCTATTATATTTTGTGAACAAAATTCTATAAATAATTCAAGCTCTCAAACATGGACAAGTTAAGAACTATGTAGATAGTTGCGAAGTCGTCTATAATCTTCTTATTCTAATTTCAGTAAAAGTCGTCCTCAACAAGCAAATGTATTTCGCTGAGCTTCTACACCGGTCTATGAAAGGGTTTGGAACAAATGACAAGCTGCTGGTTCGTGTGATCGTGTCTAGATGCGAGGTAGACCTTTTGGACATTGCCGAGCACTTCTCGAAGATGTATGGCAATAGGTTGGATACCTGGATAGAGGTAGGCAACGTTGTAAGAGAAGACGACTACCTAAAAATGAAGAATCTATGAGTTTAGGCCAATTTTTGATCACGACGGGAGGGCCTATCGAGATTTGTTTCATACAGAGATCGCATTCATCGGTTTCATCTCTCTTTTGACCACCGAATTTAAATATCAGGCCAAAAATATGCGACTATTCTCCTTCAGTAGCAACAGTAGATAATTTCAGAGCACTGATTTGAAATTAAAGTACATTTGCAATAAGTACTATCATTTAAAGATGTCGATGATGGAAAGTCGAAGGTAAAGGTTAGTCGATGATAGGCGATTCTTAAATGGCCTCTTTATCGATGTTGACTGTTGATGAATGAAATGCATTGATAATATAATTAAAGCACTTATAAGTTTTAAATTTATTTACTTTATTTTTGCAGGACGACTGCTCCGGCGCATACAGAAAATGTTTGCTGAGCTTAGTTGGTAAGCTTTTTTTTTAGTTTTGTTTGTTTATCTTTAGATGGTTGAAAGAAAGTAAATAACTAATTTATTATTATTGATTACAGGAGCTCCCGATCGTACCATGGATTGAAGTCACACTACATGGGGTTTTGTTCGAAGATAATGTTTTAATATGTCAACAATTGTACAAGAATTACACAAAAGAAGTATTGAACATATGTATTATATATCTGGGCTTAGTTTTAATGTAAGGAAAAGATGTAAGTTAATCATAAATATTGTTTAGAAGAAAAAATAAAATAAAACACCCTTGGTCTGCATTCCTTTTTTTTTATTAGGTATAATAAAGTCCATACCCGATAGTTAGGTTAGTTTTAGGTATATAACGATGATTAGTTTTATAATTTTACTTTCTAAAAAAAGAATATTATCTAGCATTACTTGAAATTAAACTCATCTTACTAGGTTTTTACGCAGACAGTCTACCCAAAATCAAAAATCAATTAATAAACGCGTAAATCCCGTTAAAATGAGTTTAATTGCAAGTAAAAATTATCGCGTAAATCTCAGAAGTTACAACATTAGCATTGTTACGAAACGGGTTTGATTCGTTTAAAAATCATATTTTTTTTTATACGAAATGAGTTTCTTTTTATATTGGTAGGTATATCATATAGCTAAGCAGGTTTAAGGCAAATTAGGGAATAGGTACAGTCACTGGTAATCAAATGTATACTTACATGAACAGTCTTCTAAATAAATCACAACACACGAATATACATTTTTATAACTGTTTCAGATCTGACAAATTAGTCTAATAGGTAGGAATCGTAACTGTAGGTACCTACATAACTAAAAATAACTGAAGAAAATGCGTACCTACATTGTTCTTACATATGTCTTTAGGATCATTGACATCGTTCCTGGGGTTAAAGAACCGAAGGCTTTTTTTATGAGGTAAGTGAAAGTTTTTGCCTTTTGGTGATTTTATCTAAGTAGGTAGGTATATGTTCCTCCCATTTCAAATCCTTGCAGATGACAACTCCCAGGTCTGTTTGACTTTCCACTGGAGACAATTTTGATGACTCATGATGGGTTTCTATTTCCAATATGCAGGATTTTGCATTTGTTAGAATTAAGCGGTATTAACCATTCAATAGACCATTGGGCTACTTTTTGTAGGTCTGTTTGTAGTTTATTATAGTCAATGAGAAGGTTCGCATAGATTTTGGTGTCATCGGCGATGATGCTTACCTACTTGGCAGTTGAGTTTACTAGGAAGATCAGAAGTGTAGAAAATATACAAAATAGGACCCAAGACTGAACCTTGAGGTACACTACTGTGAATACTTATCGTATCCAATAAAACTTCACTGACTTTTACACGAAGGGTACGGCCAGTAAGAAACGCTTCTATACGTCTAAGTAGTTTGCCTCTGTTACCCATGTGGTCCAGTTTATGCAATAACCTCCTTATGGGTACTTTTTCAAATGCCTTCTCGTAATCCAAATATACAATATCTTTTGGTTCACCTTCGTTAAAACGCCTGACCAACTCCGACAGACACGACAACAATTTGAGTGTCCTTTTGAGGGAACGTTGGTAAAACCGGGCATAATATGCCATATTATGGCCCCTTATTTATAAATAACTCTTAAGATCGATATCAGATGAAGCGCTCTCGTAATATTTTATGTAATTCACAATATATAATGTAATTCACTAAGTAGTATAATGAACAAAAAACTAAACAAATCGTAGTTACATGAATAATAATATATCTAACAGCTTTCTTATATTAGGACTTTTAGTTTGCACCCTGTATAAAATGCAACCAAAGTTGAAATAAAGGTTTATATATCTGGTTAAAATTAAGTATCTAACTATTGACTTGCCATAGATCTACCGTAAAAAATTTTTTATTCTTCTTAATTCTTCGCAATAGCGTCAGAGTATTTTGAAATTACATTTCTTTGCCTTACCTATAGCAGTAACACAATACAAACACTAAGGCCTATGATATCTCGATGAAAATTAGCAGTTGACATAATAAGCAGTTATGTTACTACTGTGGTATGATTGATGTGAGTCAATAGGATTGTAATAGTGATGTAGTAGGTATTTAGTAGAATAGAGGCTCCTCATTTAACTACTTATACCTATTCTACTCAAAAATGCATACTCAGGCTCGGCGAGTTTAACTTATCTTTCCTGCATCAAATCACCACTATGTGAACATCACATGTACTTAATGGAGTTTTAATCATGATAATGAGTAAAAAAAATTCGTTTACTTTCTATTTTATTGTAGGTACGTCTATCTGATTAAGAACAATGGAATTGAGTTCATAGATTTTTTTGTATTATACTAAACGTGTCATATCAATTATGACCAAAAATAACTAATGAGTAATTCATTTATACAATTTTCATTATAAACTAATCCATTGATTTTGTGTCAGTTTTATCAAATCAGTCTGCGATATGGTACCGTTTTCTCACGTGAGTTAAGTATCTTTACGTTTTTTTATTTGATTTTTTTCTATTAAATTATGTTTTACTTTTTAGGGTATAATGGCATTTGCGTCAGTGCCCTTTTACAGGAACGTGTTATTTGTACCGCAAACCTACGATTTACAGTTTACAAAAACAGTAAACCCTCTTATTCCAACACTTACATCTACCCCTTCTCGACATCCAGAAGCGAATTATCCGTTCTCTGACATATTCAAGGAATCGTACAGTAATATTGAACCTGTTGCATCGTTGAATATGCCGAATATACCTGGGTGGTTACTTAGCCCCAAAATTACCTACGGACCAGCATATGCCTCTTCTCGCCTAGAACAGTATCGTTCATTTGAAGATGAAAATCAAGAAACAAACAACAGAGATTTTAAAAACGATATCAAGCCAAATAACACCAACGTGGTAAGTTCAGAAATATAAAAGTGCCTTGTTTAAATCAATTAAATTATATTCAATTGTTATTATTTTTTCAGAGCAAACCTAGTATAGTTCCATTACCAGATGATGTTTTCAATTCTCTGCAAGATGCAAAAGCTCTATTTAGATCGATGAAAGGGTTTAAGATTGATACTATGAAAATAATCAGCATCTTAACGAAACGGAGTAGTGAGCAAAGAGCGCAAATAGCGTCACGATTTGTTCATTTCTATGATATGGTAAGTAATCAATCATCTTATAATCTTTAAATTAATAATTAGTATTTGAAATTGAAATATATTTTTGATCTCGATAATTTAAAAAAAATACTAATTAATTTTGTGTCGTAGGATCTTAGAGACGCTGTTAGAAGCAAAACCAAAGGTAAATTTCGAGACCTTCTACTAGCTTTGCTGACGCCAATCCCTCAGTTGTATGCGAGAGAACTACATCTAGCTATGACTAGAGCGGGCACTGATGAGGAAACACTTATAGAGATACTGTGTACGCTGACCAACGATGAGATACAGATGGTCAAACAAATGTATTATAGCAGTAAGTAGCAGAATAACTTCACAAACTTTAATTGGATTTACAAACAAAAATCTGTCAAACACTAGGTATTAAGCAATTTGCGTCATTTTAAGTTAACAACAGTTTTATTTTCATTTTGAATATAAATTTGTAAAATCTTGCTTATTTCAGACTATAGAAAGCATTTAGAAGATGATATAAGAAAAGAAACGACTGGGAATTTTCAAAAACTTCTGTTGGCTTTGTGTTCGGTACGGAAATTTTATTATTGATTTTAGTTAAAAACAATTATATATGTAGGTACTGCATATGTTCAAAGCTACTATAAGTAAGTTTAATTTTAAAATCGTCTTCAGGTAAACAGGTCAGAAGATCCTAAAGTAAATGTGAAAAAGGCAATCCAACAGGCTAAACAGTTAATTGAAGCAGGTAATCTGGTATCGGCTATTGCTAGACATTTCTGTTTGTTTTTCAGACATAAGCTTATTATGTTTTATAGGTGAAATGCGGATGGAGACCGAAGAACGGGCATTTATTTCAGTGTTCTGCTCACAATCATATAATCAACTCACTGAAATATTTTCTCAGTACCAGTCGATGACTGGGCAAAAGATTGAAGACACTATTAAAAATGAATTTATCGGAGTCATCAAGAAGTCTTTAAGAACGATTGGTAAGTATAAAGTATTGTTTTAAAGGAGTTGATGATTAAAGAGGCTTGGTAAGCATTTGAGAGGAAGGGGTTCCTTATTCAGATCAGAAAAAAAAATTACAAAAGGATACTTTATGCCTTACGGAAAAGAAAGCTAAACAAGGTGTTGCTGTGTGCTTGCAACTTACTGCACGCAAACATAAATTAAGATCATTTTACCTCCACTTTCCTATATTTTCGATAGCTAAAGCAGTTCGCAGCAAGCCCGCGTTCTTTGCGGAGTGCCTCTACAAGTCGATGTCAGGCTTGGGGACTAACAGCCGGCAGATGGTCCGGGTTATGGTGACCCGATCAGAAATCGATCTTGGTGATATCGAAGATTTGTTTTTCGAGCAGTATCATTATAGTCTTGAAAATTGGATTGAGGTTTGTTTGTGGCTTTTAAGCAGTTCCCTTTTCACTTTGCACTTGCAGTACCTACCCCTGAATTTAAAGTTTATTGTTGGTAATTTTTGTTGTAGGAAGACTTCCACGGTAACTTCAAAAAGGGTTTACTAGCTATTCTTGGGGCAGTGTAACTACTTCTACATAATGTGGTAATAAGGTTTAAAGTGATCGTGCAACTAACTATTTTATGAAATAAGCACTTTGTAAGTATTTAAATGGTGTAAAAGTACCTAAGAAAAAAGATAGGTATATATTAATTTTGGGTTATTGGTTCCAACTATTTTTTAATGTACATTGATCTAAGTTAAACAATTAATTTACTTTTTTACGATTAGTAGGTACCTGCGTGAATTATAAACATAGAACTAAAAAGAAAATAAATAAAGTGTAATTTACGTAACAATTTCAACGACTTTTCGATGTCATTATATAATTTCCTGCCCTAAATTTAATGTTATTCAATGCAGGCAAAAGTCTGATTAGTGAGTAAAACAAGGCTAGATACAAAAACTCATATATTCAATGCCTTATTATTATATTGTTTAGTTTAATATTTCAATCGTGTACTAAACACAAATATTATTGTTTGTAATAATTGTGTAAAGATTCCAAAATTCCAAGAGATTTTTTAATAATAGGTAGATATAATTAGATGATGATTGGTGTTCTACTAGTGTGATTGTGTTTCCATCTACACGTTTTTTAATAATATTCTCAATAAGTCGCTGTTTTTACGTAAGACTGAAATGACTGTTAAGCAACTGAAGAGGTGCAATGTTAGCTGGCAGCATTTATAATGTTATTCCAGATGAGGTAAGTAAAGATTTATATTTTTAAAGATGATTTTTGTCTTGTAATAACAATAATATGTAATAAAAAAATATTAACGGAAAATTAATTAAATAAGTTTCAGTTAGCAAAAACACAGGTTCCATCGCCCAAATTTTACCCCAACCTACTTGCAGCCCCATCGTCAGAGGACATAGGTGAAGACATCTTCAAATTCGGAAAAGACAAGACGATTTTTCCAAAAGATGTGAGCATTTCTACCCTTTTATTGATATATCTTAAAATTTTTAGGGCCGTGTATGTCAAAAAAAATGTGTAAGCTATCAAGCTAGGCTAAAATATGCTTTGCAGACGTGATCGTCTCTGTCTTTTTTTTTTTTTAAAGTGTTACGGTTTTAGAGACACCCAGCTGTTACGCCAAGACCAAATATATTATTCAAAGCGCAAGATGATGCAGAAAGACTCCACAAGGCTATTGAAGGAATTGGAACAGACGAAGACACCATCATACGAATCCTGACCAAGCGAAGCCTGGATCAGAGACTGCAAATCGCCGAGGCGTATAAAACGATGTTTGGTTTTGTAAGTAATAAACTTTATAACATACAGTTAGAAGACCTAATGATTTAATTTTGGACAGTAGCAGCAATCAAACATCTTCTTCTTAATCATTATTTTATTGAGCTGATGCACTTATTTTTAAAAATTTTAAAATTATTTTAAAGGGTGTCCCAAAAGGTTACGTAGCTGGGAAGGGGGGTGGTAGGGGTGGTCACAAGGGTCACCAGAAAAATAATAAAAAAATTCCCCTCTGGATATTTCAATAAAAAAAATACATTTTTTAAAAATCTAAAAATTTTACACCTTGTTACCCTATTTTGCTTACTGTACCTACAGATATTGCTGTATTTGAAAAAAAAAAACCTGTTATGTAATCGTCAATAACCCTTTATCAAATTGAAATAAAAAAAACTATACATATCTAATCAAGTTTTAAAGAAAATTAAGTTCTTGTCCAGACAAGGACTTAGTAATTACGATTTCACTCAACTTCGTCCAAGCGTACTGAAAAAAAAACGTACTACGCAACTCCGGCGAGTAACTTAAAAAAATATGTAATTTTATTGCAATTCCAAAATGGTATAACACTTATTTGAAAAATTCATATTAGGACATCTAAAAATATTTTTCGGGAACAATACTCCTGCAAAAATAAAAATATCAAAAAACAATAGTCTCAAATTCGTACGCAAATACATTTTTAAATGTCTATTCTGTTGCTTTGATGTTACTGCCCGGTATAATTCTCAATATTGGAGTACAAACATACTTCCAACATTCAAGTACAGTCTAGGCTAAATCAACGCGTAAGTTGTAAAAATATGGAGCTTGATCTGCGCATCATTTGTGCGTACCACCGTGCGTGTCACGCGGATTTTTTTGCCGCGCACAACGTAGATGTGGAATGAACTTCCTGCAGCGGTATTCCTGGCTACCTACAACATGGGGCTCTTCAAGTCGAGAGTGTATTCCCACCTTAAAGGTCAGCAACACACCCTCAACACCCACAGTGTTGCGGGTAGTTATGGGCGGCGGTGATCACTTACCATCAGGTGCCTCGCATGCTCGTTTGCTCGTTTAATAAAAAATAAAAAAGTTTATGAAAAACCCATCAAGGACTTGGTTGACTTGAGTTCATTTATGATGCTCATTTTTAAAACGACGCAGGGCATGTATTTATGTTGGTGGTAGACATTTCGAGCATTTTATTAAAATAATAAATTATAATTTTGTTTTCTTTCGAGTTTCATTTAAAATCGCAACTGTAATGTCGAGTAAGCTGTGGCCGTTTTGAAACTAACTAACCGAACTTTTTTTGTATGGAAATAGGATTTATTTTTATTTGTTATCCCAGCTTACCTAGTCTTAGACTGTACCTACAGGGTAATAGATGTCTATGGCCTATACTGAAATTATGATGAATATTACCAAAACTATTTTAGGGATGAGCTGAAAGTATTAGTTAATAAGCCACTTTTAGGTAAGAGACCAGTTAAATAAGCTTAGATATCAACCTTTGCTTTTGTACAGACCAGACAAGGTGAAGCTTGATCCTTTACCTACATCTTTCGTTTACTTGAGTAAATGCAGTAAAGATTATTTTCCCTGGCATATGGAAAAACTTAATCTAGCCTTATTCGAATGTTTGAGGTATGTCTGTACCCCAATCTTGAGAATTATACCGGGCAGTAACATCAAAGCAACAGAACAGACATTTAAAAATGTATTTGCGTACGAATTTGAGACTATTGTTTTTTGATATTTTATTTTTACAGGAGTATTGTTCCCGAAAAATATTTTTAAATGTCCTAGTATGAATTTTTCAAATAAGTGTTATACCATTTTTGAATTGCAATAAAATTACCTATTTTTTTAACTTACTCGCCGGAGATGCGTAGTACGTTTTTTTTTCAGTACGCTTGGAGGAAGTTGAGTGAAGTCGTAATTACTAAGTCCTTGACTGGACAAGAACTTAATTTTCTTTAAAACTTGGTTAGATATGTATAGTTTTTTTTATTTCAATTTGATAAAGGGTTATTGACGATTACATAACAGGTTTTTTTTTTCAAATACAGCAATATCTGTAGGTACAGTAAGCAAAATAGGCTAACAAGGTGTAAAATTTTTATATTTTTAAAAAATGATTTTTTTTTATTGAAATATCCAGAGGGGATTTTTTTTATTATTTTTCTGGTGACCCTTGTGACCATCTCTACCACCCCCTTTCCCAGCTACGTAACCTTTTGGGACACGCTGTATAAATAATAAGCAATTTAAAGTAACTCTCTCTTGACAGGTACTCTCATATCATATTGTGCTAGAGACAAGTGGAAAATTTAGAGATTTGCTTAACGCTCTCTTGACGCCTTTGCCTCTTTTATATGCTCGGGATCTCCGAGATGCAATCATAGGTATAGGAACAACTGAAAGCGTCCTCATTGAAATAATTTGTTCTCTCACAAACCATGAGATAAAGGCAGTTAAGAGAACTTATAAAGCTGGTACGATTACTCAAAAGTACAATCAATATAGTTTGTGTAGAACATAGTTTTAAAATGCTATAAAATTTCAGTTTTCAAGACGAAGTTAGAAGATGATATTCGTAGTGATACATCAGACGAATTTCAAGAATTGCTAATTACTTTGCTAAAGGTACTTGTATTTTTTTCTTTCGTCCCATAAACTAAGTACTGCTGGACTCCTAATCCATTTAATCATGTGATAATTCATTTTCGTAAGATATGACTTTCAGTACAATATTTACTCAGGCTAACAGATCCGAAGAGCTTGTGGTGCGACCTGATCAAGTGAAAGAAGACGCTAGGCGGTTGTTATATGCTAGTAAGTCAATATCAAATACACTGTGCAATCCAATATATCACCCAAGATTTTTCCAAATTAATACTTACAAGTTTATTTTAGGCGATCACGACCAAAATCCGGATGAGGAATTTCTACACATCATTACTTCTAGGTCCATACCTCAGTTAGCTGCAATTGTCCAGGAGTTTAAAACGATGACCAATCAAAAGTTAGAAGACTATATTTGGGAAGAGTTTAGTGGAGATGTGGCAGAAGCTCTCTTTACAATGGGTGAGAATACCTCTGTGCCTTTGTTCACCATTTCAAAAATGGGCCCAGCTTTGTTGGTATATAGCTTAGCTATTTGATTTCAGTTAAATACCTTTTTACTGGTTCCTACTTCTACATACCATTCTTTGTTTTAGTGGAAATAGCTCGCGATGGCCATCCAAGTTATTTTGCCAGACTTCTTCATAAATCGATGAGTGGATTAGGCACTAACGATGCACAACTCATACGCATCATGGTGACGCGTTCAGAAATTGATCTTCATGATATTGCAGCTGTGTTTCGTAAACGATATAAGGAGAAATTGGCTGCTTGGATTGAGGTAAGGATTTTTTAATATGACATTAACAATGTGTAATAATGTAGGCATTTTATAACATACCTTTTTTTTTTTTTTTTTGTTAGTCCAGGAAAATGCCTACGCATACCCGCCCCCTCCAGGGAAAGGAGGCGGGTTATGTCGGGCTCGCACCGACTAAAAACCTGGAGTTGTCCTTCTGGCCGTCGTATAATGGTGGGATCGCGGGAATATCCTGTTAAGGCCTGCTCGCCACGAACCCACCGACGGCTGGCCACCGAGGCAGCCCCCTCAAGTTTGGAGGCGCGCTGGGACAAACCGCGGCGCGCCTACCCCCTCACGTTCCCTTGGTTAGCTACCGACCTAACCCTGTGTCGGCCGCCTGGGAACCACCCCAGGGTCTTCGGCCCTCTGCCGACCTGGGACCTCGCCGGCTGGAGTCGCCGACGCGCCACTGCGGGGACAGTGGCACGCCGCCGAATCCGCCCTGGGCCTAGGAGAGGGGTTTCCCCACCACCCCTTCCTCAGCCCACCTCCAATCCAAATCGCGGAGGATCGGATGCCGCGGCCGCCACGCCGCACCAACCGACCCCCCATGATAACCCCCCTGGGCGCTCAACAGAACAGGGCCAAAGGCCCTGCTGGAGCCTCCCCTCCTGGGGTACAACTGACCGGGACGAGCCCGGCCAGAGCCTCCCCTCCGGGCGCATCAGCACGCTGGAGCAGCCCCCCTCTCGCGGGCCGGTCTACCTCACGACCAGCCCCTTGTGGGACCGCTTAGCTTCCCCCAGTAGCTGGCTTGCTACGGGGTACTAAGCCCCCCCGCCGCGGCAAGGCGCGATCCCTTGGGGGGGATTTTATAACATACCTGGCATAATTAGACATTGGATAGAATAATGATCAACCTTTAACTTTATTCTCTATCTAGTTACCGTAAAGATTATAATGAAAATCTTTATGAAAATAAATTTTATAGTTTATTTCGGACAATTTTTTTTTGAGTTAGTAATTATGTTTTACCAGTTAAAATGGTACTTTTAAATTAAGAATTAAATATTTGCACCTAAAAAGAAAAGGAATACTGATATTCATTTAGCTTACACGTTTACTTATTACAACTTTATGTATTCATTCGACCTAGACAATTTTTAAATGATTCAAATAACTTTTGAAATGTTCATTAGTAGCTAGGTCATACAATAAGACCTAAATTTATCATCATATCTAGAAATATTTGTTACTATTATATTTCCAAGATTTAAAAAATATAAAATTATATAATTTTATTTCCAGGATGATTGTTACGGAGAATACAAAGAATGTCTACTTTGCCTACTAGGTGCCAAAGAAAAGGACTAACTTCTGTCACTTCACTTCACTAGTTAAATGTCATTTTTGTTTTGAAATGCAATAAATATTGTCATGTTTTCATGCTAGTTTAATTTATTTTGCTTCTCTTTATTTATATTACTAGGCTTTTTGTCCTAGTAGACGGATTATCAGATGAAGATAAAGAAATCTTCCGAGAAATCTATGTAATGGTTACATTACATAGTGTGTATTTACCAAGGAAATGTCCCAACAATACAAGTACTTAATGTTATGGTATAACAGTTGGATGTAATTTGATAGTATTTATAATATGACCTGGAAGCAGATTGCGTTGATCTTATTCATATCACACGGTTCTTTTATACTTCCGTAGCTGTTAATTCAATTGAGTTGCGGCTGCCGTTGAGGCAAAATGGCAATATCGGTACGTACCTGTTTATTGTTTACATAGTTTCAGCTCTAAAAATGTAAACCTTTGTTTTGGTAAGAATTAAAACAGTGTTCTTGTAAACGTAGTAGTTCATCCTCTTCTGGACGAAGGCATACCGCAAAACGGGTCGATGACTTTTCGGACACAAATAACTCGGACACCTTGGCAAAAAAGCGGTTTTTCAATTTTAATATTATTTGTCACCAAGGTGTCCGAGTTTTTTGTGTCCGAAAAGTCATCGACCCCGCAAAACGGGGTGTAAAAATAAGTAGGCTTTTGCCACGCTTAGCAAATGTGTGTTGGTAGGCAAATTGCATTTAAGATGCTTTTCGTCCTCTGATTGGTCATCTCTCCGACCTCCGAACATCAAATATATCTATTAATAAACTTATGAAGATTCCAAAACATAAATAATAAGTAAACCATTACTGATTTTTAGCAATATATTAACAAAAGTATCTATTATAAAGCTAAAATGGAACTGATTTCAGATTGAAGCTGCAGTTACTCCATTACCAGCGTGGCAATTTAATCCAGTGACCGATGCCACGCAAATACATCGTTCTATTGATGCAGTCCATTTTGACGGAAATACTGTTATCGATATTTTAACAAAACGAGACATAAGACAGAGGATCAAAATAGCAAAGGTCTATAAAAATATGTTCAAAAAGGTAAAACAAACCAATTTAAACAGTGTTTATGTTTGTTGTTCTAATCTTAGGAGTTTCGGCTAATTCTACTCCAAATAGTTGAAGCGAAATTTGATATTACAAGATAAAACTTATTTTATATAAATTTTGTTAAGCTGCTTCATTGATTAGTCGTATTCGCATGCTGTGCACAGTAATTATTGCGATACAATTTTAGTCACTAATCTTTGCTAAGTATTTATCCATTGCATGTGTCATTTTGTATTGTGTATCTGTGCCAAATATTAAATAAATAAATAAATAAATATTCTTATATAAATTTATATCACGTATTTGCAAACGTCAAGGGCTTTAAATCTTAGATATGATTATGTTTTAAATTTTAAATATGCCAAACATAAGTTATTCCGTTACTAAACGCAAGCAACGCATTTGTCTCTTTTGGATTATCCTAAGTAGCTTAATAAGTTTGTATGCGCTTTCTTACCCCAGTCGAATTTAATTGATATTTTTCAAAATCATGTTTATTTTACACACAGACCCTAAGTTTGCATTTGGCGATGACAACGTATCTATTATTGGATGACATCATGCACTTTTTGCTAGGGATAATGAAACCTTTGCCGTGCTATTACGCCGGGGAGCTCCACAATGCCATAGCGCCAATAGGAACCGATGAAGACACTATAATTGATATTTTGGCGACGTTAAACAATCACTACAAAAAGAAAGTCATTGAAGCATACAGGAGACGTAAGTTATCTTATTCTTACTTAAAGGTATTTTCTAATATTATAAATGCAAAAATGTATAGGTACGAGCATATTAAACTTCCACGTAAAAATGGCTTAACCAATTTTTGAAAATTTTGGAATGGAGATTTGTCAAGACCGTGGGAAGAACTTCGATCGCGCTTTAGTAACACATTTGATCAACTTTAAAACGTGTAAAAAAATTAAGTATTTGATATGGAGCATCCGATGTTTTGGCTCTGTTGCGAGAGACATATTTTTTTCAATAGTTCCATAGTCGTGAAAATTCTAATCGATAAGTTGTGAATTAGAGAGTTTAAATATTCCATGATCATTTATTTATAGTATTTACATCGGCCATATTTAAAAGTAAAATATTTTGGCTCAAAAATCTTATTCATAATATTTGTTCTTATATTAAGGTTATCATCATTCGCTTACCAAAGCTGTTACTAGCGAAACCTCGGGTTCATTAAGGAAACTTCTTCTAGAAATGATACGGGCAAGTTACAAAAATATTTATTTTCTTTTTTTTCTGTTTAATAATGTTGTATTGCAATATACTGATTTTGTTGCAGGTGAATCGATCAGAAAGCACTAAAGTAGACGACGCTCTTGTTTTAAAGCAAACATCGGCTATAGTTGACAATTGTAAGTACTTAAGGTAAAGGCCTCTTTCGCTGTTTGTCCCGTAGGCTGTATCTCATTTGTGATAAACAGTAATTAAAATACAGAATTATCTGTTGCTGTTAGAATAAATAACTATAATGTGCTATTTTTATGGATAATTCTACGAAACTCGTCGTGAGTGTGTATTGGTCGGTTTATGGTTTTGATTTAATAAAATAGAGTCAGAAATACTTCATTAACTTAAGTTACAGTTGGTTTTAGACATATCATAATATGTGACCGTCGCCTTCTACATTTTGCTACGAAAACCAGCAGCTGTAACCGCAGTTTATTATCCTACTACTTACCTAATCCTACTAATATTATAAATGAGAAAGTTTGTGAGGATATGTTAAACTACTGGACGGATTTGGATGAAACTTTACAGTAATATAGGTTATACATCAGAATAACACATTGGTTACTTTTTACCGCGGGAAAACTTCTCATTCCCACGGGAAACCGACTTCCACTAGTATTATAAACGTGAAAGTTTGTGAGTATGTGAGGATGTATGGATGTTTGTTACTCTTTCACGTAAAAACGACTGAATAGATTTTGATGAAACTTTACAGTTATATAGTTTATACATCAGAATAACATATAGGGTACTTTTTACCGCGGGAAAACTTATCATTCCCACGGGAAACCGACTTCCACGCGAACGGAGTCGCGGGCGGCCACTAGTACATAAATATAGAGATTAACGCTAAACTAATCATTGATGTGTATGTATAATTATTGTTTTAGGCATATATGGGAGAGATCCTGAGCCACTATTTTTTTCAATAGCCACCCACGAGTCTTACCCGCACTTGGCTGCTATTTCCAAATTGTATCTCAAGTTTTCCGGAGAGTCCATAAACCATTATATCTTGCTGGAGTTCCATAAAGACGTGGCTATGGCTTTGTTCACTATAAGTAAGTTGTTTTAAACGCTAAAAACGATATAGTAAACAGTAAAATAGTTACTCTTACCAACCTAGGAATAAAATGTTTATTTTTTGCTAGGATTTTAACGGTATCAAATCTTAGATAATGGTTGGGCTTATCCATAGAATGTTCACAGACTGCAGATTTTGTATAGCGACGGTTTTTGACATCAGCGATATATTCTTTTATACGAGTAGACACGTTCCGTTTCGTTTGACCGATGTATGAGAGCCCACAGTCACAGTCAATTTTATAAACGCCTGGGTCTTGTAAAGAGATCCGTTAATTGGTTTAGGAGGAGATAGCGCGCAAACATACAAACAGACACAATTAACTACTTAATCCTATGTTATGATGATGATGGCGATAAGGCCAGACCTGAATTCGGTTTTCACCTTCCAGAGAACTCCACGTCATATTAAGAAACTTTTTTTTCTTCTTTCTAGTGAATATAGCTGAAGAAGGCTTACCTGCTTTCTTTGCCAATCGACTGCATAAGGCTATGAATGGTCTTGGGACCAATGAGGCTTTACTTTCACGAATAGTTTACGGCCGTTCTGAAATAGACCTGGTTACTGTTGCTTCGGAGTTTAAGAGAAAGTTTCATGGCAATTTATCTAAGTGGGTTGAGGTAAGGCGGTAGATAATATAGTTATTTAAAATTTATAGGAAATAATAGATTACTCTCGATTTGAAAGCTTATATCAACTGTGTTTTAACTTGCTGATTTGCTTTTGGCTCAATATAGTTATTCATATATTGAGCCATAAATTAATTCAAATCCCTCCTAATATTATAAATGCGAAAGTAACTCTGTCTGTCTGTCGGTCTGTCTGTCTGTCTGTCTGTTACGCTTTCACGCCTAATCCACTGAACCGATTTTGATGAAATTTGGTATGATGAAAGAACTGAACTTGGGAAAGGACATAGGGTACTTTTTACCGCGGGAAAACTTCTCATTCCCACGGGAAATCGACTTCCACGCGAACGGAGTCGCGGGCGGCCACTAGTAGTTAAATAATTTAATGATTCCCAGGCAATAAATTAAACCCAAAATATAAGTTAAGTTTTATAATATCTAAACTTTTTATTTTTATTCTATTGCAGGATGACACTTCCGGGTACTACAAAAGGGCTTTACTCAACGTGATTGGAAAACATTAAATAAATATCAAGCAAAAGTAAATTAAACACTAATGTTCACGGTATCCTTAGTTTTTTTTTGAACTTTAAATATAAATATACCTTCATCTAATTATTTTATTGAATACTAGTGGCCGCCCGCAACTTCGTTCGCGTGGAAGTCGGTTTCCCGTGGGAATGAGAAGTTTTCCCGCGGTAAAAAGTACCCTATGTGTTATTCTGATGTATAACCTATATTACTGTAAAGTTTCAACCAAATCCGTCCAGTACTTTTTACATGAAAGAGTAACAAACATCCATCCATACATACTCACAAACTATCACGTTTATAATATAATTAGGATTAGGATAGTAGGATAAGAAAATACGGGCTTGAAATAAGTTGCAGGCACCAAGAGAGAGACATCTGACGCTTTTAACAGGCTCTCATGACTGTGGCTTTTTTGGTACCATGTGGTTTTAAATGAAACGTTTCAGCTGATATGTTTCTGTATATTGTTACTAGATGTCGCTAGGGATTTGAAGATCTGTTTAACGTGTTGTATGTTTTTCAAAACAAGTTAGTAACTAAGTAGTATTTGCGGTAGCCACTAATGGAATGCTCGTTTAACGCATTAAAGCACGGGGATGCGTATAAACAACATGTTTTTCATTTTTGATATAGCTAAACTATTTACAGGCTTCTCATACGTATAAAGTTGCAAGCTGTATTCAGTTGAACAATGTTTATTTATAAGTAACTAGTGGCCGCCCGCGACTCCGTTCGCGTGGAAGTCGGTTCCCCGTGGGAATGAGAAGTTTTTCCGCGGTAAAAAGTACCCTTTATGTTATCCTGATGTATAACCTATATTACTGTAAAGTTTCATCAAAATCCATCCTGTAGTTTTTACATGAAACATTCATAGTCACAAACTTTCACGTTTATAATATTAGTAGGATTGTTTTTTTATTAAAAATAACTAACCTGAATAGCACCCGATATCGCTACGTTCATGAAAATATTTCCCGATACATGTCCAATGTATTGTGAGACTCCGAAGAAGCAAAGACCACAGACGAACCAGTTGAAGCAGATAGCAATCGTGCGCACACGCAGCTTAGGTGTCCGGAACAAATCCAAGACTGTTGCATGCAGTATGGGAGTCTTGCTTCTGAGACACGTTGGCAACCATTTTTTCAGTAGCCGGGGCAATGTTTTCCACTGGAAGATTGTTGCTGTGGATAAACGTAATTTATTAATATACTTACGCAAAGATCTTAATAGGAATCAGTAAACAATAACGTTAAAAATTGAAAACTGGATTTTAGTTTGGCACCAACCTTTTCGCAGCAGTCTCCATTATCTTAACAGCCTCATCAACTCTGCCGGAGGTGAGCAGCCATCTCGGTGATTCGGGTAGGAAGAAGAAGTAACTTAAAAACAGGATCGACGGCAGTGAAAGTGCAAGTTGGAAGTGATGCCAGTCTCTGAGGTAGTATCCAAATGCAGCCAATGTAAGATGCCCGAGGTTAAAGGGTATTTGAAAGATGATTCCAATAGTTTCTCTGTGTTTGGCCCCGATCATCTCCATAACGAGGACAAAGCTGGTGACCATGGTGCCTCCGGTAGCAACAGCAAGTAGGAAACGTAGTGACGTAAACATATACCAATTTACGGAGTAAGCTGTTATGACTCCTGCTACAAGTTGTATGACCACTGCTCCACAAAAAGGTAATTTTCGGCCAAATCTGAAAAGTTAACATAGTTGTAATACCTAGCTTACAGTACTAACAAATAATAATTGTAACCAATTAACTACAACAAATTAAAAAGGTAATAAAGTGTTTTGTTTTTATATTTATTGTAACAACTTTAACATTGTTTAAACTTACTTATCGGAGAGATGTCCAAACATCATGTTTCCAACCAAAATACCGAACATGAAAATAGTCTGTGTGAGGTTCTTCAGCCATTCTCTATCACACACTAGGTCCCATTCCGAACATATGGTCTTGGAGAAAACGGAATCATCGTACATATAGTTGCTACAGTTTCCTTGGCACTTGTTATCAAAAACATCGGTTGCATTGTCATTGTCGGCACATTTAAAGTTTATCGGAGGGGCAAGGAATATAATGCTCATCTGATGCCATGCCATCGGAAATTTGACAAGGAAAATAACCAAGCAAACACAAATTTGCCATTTTCCGATAGCACCAATTGCTCTGGTCAAAGGATCTTCTTCTATCACTACACCCTTCTGCCGCTCGGTATCTTTGGCAGTATCCAACACTGAAAACAAAAATAAAAAATTGTTAAAGTTGAATAAACTTCTACCTATTTCGGTTATCACCGCTAAATTAGGTAGTGTGTCTAGTTATAAATGCAAAAGATAGTACTATCTGTTATATCTCTGTAAAAGGTTTCACCCAAGCTGTTATGTCAGGTTTATAAAACAAAACCTTTGTTTGTTCTTTGTAATTGCTATAGTTCAAATTCCGATGGAACTATGCATCTGGCTCGTAAACTTACTGTGATTGTTATCGGGAGTGTTGTTGCTAGTCATAGTAACACGTGCGTTTATCGTGAATATTTCTTTAGCCACTACAGCGCAGCCGTGATTTAACCAAACTCTATACTTAATAATTTACAGAACCGATCATGTTTTTATAAAGAGTGTGACTACGATCACTGCTATAGACAGTTGGACTTGATTTTCAAATGAGTTAAAGTGCTCGTGATCCCCTCGAGACCGATTGGTGTTATTGAATAATGAGACCTAAAAATTGAATAACGACTATTTTTACATGCACCATGTTACCTAAAAATTTATTCAAATTGTTTAATTTTAAAGCACCTTAGTAGTACCTCTACTACTTCAAGAAGTCGGTTTCCCGTGGGAATGACTAACGTTTGGGGAAAACGTGAAAGAAAATAAAAGATTTTAATCTTTTTCAAAGCTTTATATTCAAAGCATAAAAGTGATTTTAATGTTATGTGCCCACAGTCCGAGCACGAAAATATGACTGAGTCTGGAAGGATGCTGTCAATATCTCATTGTTTCTTCTTTAGAATCTATTTAAATAATATAAAACAATAGCTGCCAGTATTCCAGCCTACATAAGTTTCCTACAAAGTGCTTATGCACATTACATCCCACCGCCTACGAAAAAGATTTTGATACTAATCAAAATCGGCATCACTTCCAGGCACATGTCTTCCTAGCCTACCTAAGTTAGGAAGCTCCGAAGTAAAAGTGATTCGACCCAATAGTTGTAGCTAACAACCAGTCAGGTTAAAATGTGGAGTAAACAAATGAAATGAGAAGATAAATAATTAAACAAGTTAAACTGACCCCATCATGTAAAAACCTAACAAAAATACATGATGTATGGGTGAATCACAGTATGCTAGTCCAAAAACTTCACAAGAACTTAATAAAAGACCTAAGATGATACCATATGGAATGTTATTCCATGCGTTACCATTTCTTATACATAACACATACCTTATACCATTAAGATAAACGAAATATCTTATTTTATCTATAAATAAAAGCTGAAACTACCACACAAGAAATATAATACAAAAATATAATGAGAAAGAATAGTGTACCTACCTACCTATAATACACATGAATAATATTCTAGAAGTTGGGCAAAATATATTACAATCGTAATTTGAACGGTTTCATAGAATTATGATGATATATTAAATTACGAGCAGAAGAACCATTGACTTTTGTAATTAAGTAATTATTATTACTTAAACAACGCACAACTCTATATGGGCCAAAATATAAGCGTGACAGCTTAGAACCAATCCTAGTCGTTTTCCTAGGGTTATATATGAGAACTAAATCTCCAGGTTCATAACGCACAAACTTAACCTTCCTGTCAAACAGTCTCTTCTGACGTGTTTGAACCTTACGTATATTTTCTAACGCTTTCGTGATACGCACATTATTCGCAGCAGAACGTGACGTAATATTGAGATCATCCGTTAACAAATTTATATTTACATTGGCATCGGACCTTATAAGAGGATCGCGCGCGAACATAACTGAAAATGGAGACAACTGAGTAGAAGACTGTTTAGATACGTTGTATGCATGATTTATGAGCGGTACATACATACACCAATGAGATTGTTGCGAATTCGCATACATAGATAAACCTTGAATTAAAGTTCTGTTATACCGTTCTACAAGACCTATAGTTTGTGGATGCCGTGTAGCGGCTACACACAATGTCGTATCAAAGAAATCGAGTGTTTCTTTGACCATATTCGAAGTGAAAATCGAACCCCGGTCCGTCAATACTTGATTAACCGAACCAAACTTACAAAAAACATCATTTACAAGAAAATCACAGATAGACTCGGCTGTCGCCCTAGGTATCGCTTTGCAGATGGCGAACTTAGTTAAATAATCAATACAAACCAAAACATATTTATTCCCTAGTGATGATCTGGTGAATGGACCTAACACATCGATCGCAACTTTGTCAAAAATTCGATTTACAGTTATTGGCTGTAACGGCGCAAGGAAATTAACTTTCTTTCTTTCTTGACAATTTTTACAACAAGCTATGTAATCATAAATTTTCTTATCGACGTTTTCGATAAAATATCGCTCACGAAATTTACCTAATGTCTTCGTAAGACCAAAGTGAGCTCCACACCAAGGATCATCATGAATCTCGGACATGACCTCTAAAAATAAACATTCTGGTAGTACAATCCTATCGATAAAATGACCACCCATTTTAATTCTATGATATAACCGACCATTTAATAAATGAAAACCCTTATAATTCCTACTACGACAAGCATTGATTTTACTGACCATATTTACACAAAAATTATCGCGAGACTGTTTAGTATCGATATCGACAATATCGATTTTATACAACTCTAAACCATCAGACATTTGTGGTTGAGTTTTGTCTGAGAAATTGTCATCTATTAACGGTACAATATACAATATTAAAATCATACGACTGAATAGCGAGGGCCCACCTAGCCAATCTACCATTCATATCTCTTCTATCTCGCAACCAAACTAAAGCCCTGTGGTCTGTTACCACATCAAATTTTAAACCCCATAATAGATGCTCAAAATACTTCAATGACCAAACAAGAGCGAGACATTCTCTCTCGGTAAACGTATATCGCGTTTCGCAGTCAGATAACTTTCGGGAAGCGAAAGCTACTGGGAATAACCTATCAGTTCCCTGTAATAAACACGCGCCCAAAGCATCACCACTCGCATCCACATGCAATCTGGTGGTGATATTAGAATCATTTGAAAAATGTCGTAATAATGGAGGGTTACTGATTAATTTAAATAGAGTATCATAAGATTCCTGTTGCTCTTTAAGCCACTCAAATTTTACGCCTTTCTTTAACAAACGAGCTAAGGGCATCGCGATTGCCGCAAAATTACCAATAAATTTCCTATAATACGAAAATAACCCTAACACAGATTTGACATTTTTGGTGCAGGATGGTACCTTTAATGACTTTATCTTTTCTATATTAGCGTCATCCGGACGAATACCTTCACCCGATATTTTATGACCTAATACCGACACTTGATCGTACGCAAAATGACATTTACTGGGTTTCAGGGTCATATTGGCCTCTTTTAGTCTTTGAAGAACCTTCTTCAAAGCGGTGCAAAACTCATCATAGTCCCTACCATACACTAATATATTATCAACGTACACTATAGCGTTCCTATACTTTAAACCACCCAGAACCTTGTCCATAGTGCGTTGAAAAACAGCCCCACTAGTTTTAAGACCAAAAGGAAGAACATTAAATTCAAAAAGACCCGACGGTGTCACAAAGGCAGTTTTATGCTTATCAGCTTCCTTAATAGGAATTTGCCAGTAACCTGAATTTAAGTCCAAGTCTGCAAAGTATTTAGCTTCAGACAGATATGACAATAAATCATCTATGCGCGGTAGCGGATAAGAATCAGTAATAACTTTCTTATTTAACGATCTATAATCAATACAAAAACGCCACGAATCGTCAGGCTTTTTAACTAAAACGACAGGAGACGCATAAGGAGAACGCGATTCGCGAATGATGCCATTCTGCATCATCTCGTCTACCTGTTCGCGAATTATCCGATGCTGCTCATGCGAAGCACGATACGGAGACTTATGGACTGGTGTATCATCAACAGTGTTGATTTCAACCTCCGAAATCGAACACGATCCTATTTGCGTCTTATCAAACGCAAACTGCTCTTCATATTCTGATAAGATTTTAACTAATTTTCCTTTATCATTTCTGGATATTTTATCAGAAATGTCTAGTGTATTCAAACCCCTATTTTCTGAAAATATTTCTCCTACATTCTCACCCAATGCCGTCTCATTATTTAAAAAAAACAATTTTTCTTGTTTTGACAAGTACGGCAAATGGCATTGTTCTGACAAGTATGGCAAATGGTCATTCTCATCTGCACGCAAAAATGGTATACACGAATTATCTGGAAAAATTAATAGATTTTGCCCAAAATCTATCGAAGTCCTATGAATACTGAAAAAATCGCAACCTAGAATTACATCGGTTGTAATACTTTTTACAACAGCGAACGTATGTTCGAATAAATAATTTGACAAATAAAATTTTATTTTGAGTGAAAGAATAATGTCAAGTAATTTGCCATTCGCAACACGCAATACAGGCTTTTTATTATCTACGCTACTATTTACAATATTATTATGTACAAACTTATCCATATTTTTATAGTAAAAATCTTCCGACATGACCGAAAGACTGGCACCGCTATCCAATAATGCGGACGTGGTGATACCGCACATCTTCACTTCTATATAGGGCGTTGTAGTGGAACCTTGTCTGTCGTCGGTCGCTAGTGTGGTTCCCTGTCCTAGCGCCGCCGAGCATTTGGGTGCTCATTTCGCATGTCTTGAGAAGGTGGCTGTCTATTCCTTAAATTATACCGCTGTTGTGGTTGCGAAAATGGCGGCCTGCTTGTTCCTGCTTCATCACCAGCGCTTCTTCTAGCAGAGTATGAAGCTCCCGTGGGTTGTACATGGCGCTCCGGAACATGTGGAGTTCTTGACGACCATGGTGTAGAAAAGTTATCACTGATTTGACGGGGTGGATGTGTTAACCGCACATTCTGGGCACCGTCACCCCGCGAGTAAGTATGATTGAAGGAACCAGAGTTCCCTAATGTTTGTATCTTGACCGGCAACGCCAATTGTTTTGGTTGTAAATTCAAAATCTCGTCCTCTTGCAATGCTGCTTTTTTAAATGCAGTCAAGTCACTAAATACATGTGTTGCATATCGTGTTCTATTATTAAAAGTTAAAGATTTCAAAATTTGTTTTATTATCTTCTCATCTGATGTAATTCCAGCTTTTTTAGCCAACAATGACATTCGGTAGATGAAGTCTACTGTCTTTTCATCATGATTTTGCCGATTTGAATAAAATTGAGCGGCGTAATCCGGATCTGAGGTGAATTCTTGCTTCAAAGCCTCTACTATATCTTCAAAAGTTGAAGTATCATCACTGATGGTGTGAAAATAATTGAGGGCAGGCCCCGATAAATAATTTGAAATTAAAATGGCCTTGGTATTGTCATTCCAGGAATTTAAAGCTGCTAATGCATTGTACTGCTTAATAAAAACATCAATATGAGAAGAAACGCCGTCAAACGTTTCCATGTTGGAATGTGTACCTATAGTGTATTTGTAGGTACTTATCTGTATATTATGCTTCTTGAGTTCCAGTCAATATCCAATATTATTCCAATTTTTCGTAGCGTATATCAGCGTATAGTAATATTCTTGTATAAGTAGTTGCAGCTGCACTTGGCTGGACACGCTACCATGTGTCTATCCCTGAAAAGCACTGATTTTACTCGCGACAGTACCCGCGGTACTCGATACGGCGCCTCCACCAACTAACGTTTGGGGAAAACGTGAAAGAAAATAAAAGATTTTAATCTTTTTCAAAGCTTTATATTCAAAGCATAAAAGTGATTTTAATGTTATGTGCCCACAGTCCGAGCACGAAAATATGACTGAGTCTGGAAGGATGCTGTCAATATCTCATTGTTTCTTCTTTAGAATCTATTTAAATAATATAAAACAATAGCTGCCAGTATTCCAGCCTACATAAGTTTCCTACAAAGTGCTTATGCACATTACAGAATGCGAAGTTTTCCCGCGGTAAAAAGTTCCCTTAATTCTTGTATAGGTACATATATTTTTGGTATCTAGAACCATTTTCGCAGCGCAAACAAAGGAAGCCCTCAAGGATGAATAATTTTCCCCGTTTTTTTCACATTTTCCATTATTTCTTCGCTCTTAATAGTTGCAGCGTGATGTTATATAGCCTAAAGCCTGCCTCGATAAATGGTCTATTCAACACAAAAATAATTTTTAAATTCGAACCAGTAGTTCCTGAGATTAGAGCGTTCAAACAAACAAACAAACAAACAAACAAACAAACTCTTCAGCTTTATTATAGTAGTATAGATAGCGGATGCGGAAACAACTATCCCAAACACAAAAACATGTCTCATCTTGTCCAAAATGCGATTCCTAGGTTTCGTTATAGAATATAGAAAAATATAGTCGTTTGGCCAATAGTAAGTTTGTAACCAAATTTTTATAATGGATAACTGAAAGTTTAATTATTTTCTTTAAGACAGTATTTTCATTTCCAAACCTAATTTATTTCAAAGTTTAACGTAAAATATAATAGAACCATATTGTCTAATATAGTAAATGAACGGGACTTTCTAATTAATGATTATAAGCTTCGCAACCAGCTTCATTAAGCATAATAAACATAAATGCTCACGTATTTGTGTCGTTATATAAAATCACCAAAACGTGGTCTCAGCACAGTGTCTGAATTTAGCGTGTCTTTTCATTTTCTTGTACCGGGTTGCAGCATCAATAGAAAATAAGACCATGTAGATACTATCAATAATGTTTAAACTAGAGTGGCAGGGGTTTCATAGTATTTCGTAAAAAAATGACGATCTGTGTAGGGCAATGGCATACTCGTATACCGGGTGTCCAGGAAACAATGGATAAGCTCTGAAGGGCTAATAGTAGAACTAAAGGCAAGCCTAAAAAATAATTGATAAAAAGTATAACCCTTACACTGCTAGAAATATGGCGCTTTAAAAAAAAGCTTCATATTTTTTCGACTGTGTTCATATTTTTACTTGTAACGAGGTCAAATCACTTAATAACATCATTATTTCTGTGCTAAAATAATTAATATTAACCGCATCAGTGAATAACTATCAAATAAAATTGCTAACTAAAGTATTTTTCTCAAAAATAATGTTAAACTTTTGATTTGTGTAAAATTTCTGAAGAAATATTTTTGATGCACAACTTTGAACAGCTCTGGTGTAAAAAAATTATATGAAAGCAACAGTGACCAATGATTTCAAAATATTCCTGGTTTAATAACGTTTTTAAAAAGATGTAATATGTCGTTATTGTAATGAAAAAATATTGAACTAATGGTATTAGTGTGTAAAATGGGATAATTATTTAGTTCTAGCAAAATTATAAAAATACAATAAAACTAAAGAAATATGATTTTCAATTGATATTAATTGCAAACACATTGGAATAATTTAGAGTAACTGTTCAAATTGTCTGTCCCCATCCTGATGCAGACCCTGCATCTACGAAAAAAGGATCTTCAAAGAAATCAACTTAACAGGGGAAAGTGATCCAAATTTTCTTCATAATGACTTACTTAATTTATTGATAGACGTGTCCGAAGAGCTTCGCGACACATATTGGCTTCAAAATGAAGGCTGTATAGCCCACTATGCTGTTGCATTATGTGCATACTTGACGAAACCTACCCTAACAGGTAGGTAGGCCGCCTAAACGCTTTGGACTTTTTACTGGGGGTATTTTAAGGAAGAGTTTTACCGGCAACCAGTAACTTAATTAGAAGATCTACGAGCTCGTCTTCAGGCCGCTGCAATCAATGATCGACGACACGCGTGATTTTTTTGAAGATCCTTTATTCGTAGTTGTAGGGCCTGCATCAGGATGGGGACAGACAATTTGAACAGTTGCTCTCAATTATTCCAATGTTTTTGCAATTAATATCAGTTGAAAATCATATTTCTTTAGTTTTATTGTATTTTTATAATTTTGCTAGAACTAAATAATTATCCCATTTTACACACTAATACCATTAGTTCAATATTTTTTCATTACAATAACGACATATTACATCTTTTTAAAAACGTTATAAAACCAGGAATATTTTGAAATCATTGGTCACTGTTGCTTTTATATAATTTTTTTACACCAGAGCTGTTCAAAGTTGCGCATCAAAAATATTTCTTCAGAAATTTTACACAAATCAAAAGTTTAACATTATTTTTTGAGAAAAATACTTTAGTTAGCTATTTTATTTGATAGTTATTTACTGATGCGGTTAATATTTATTATTTTAGCACAGAAATAATGATGTTATTAAGTGATTTGACCTCGTTACGAGTAAAAATATGAACACAGCAAAAAAAATTTGAAGTTTTTTTTAAAGCGCCATATTTCTAGCAGTGTAAGGGTTATACTTTTTATCAATTATTTTTTTGGCTTGCCTTTAGTTCTACTATTAGCCCTTCAGAGCTTATCCATTGTTTCCTGGACACCCTGTATACCGATTTTTAAATAAAAATCTTGTCCCAGGTTTAACCAATACCTTTTTTTAAATTGAATTAGTAACTTAGTTTATTGCGCAATAAATATTCTCAAATTTTGCGTAGTTGGCATTATTTTAAACAAAATATCGTATCATTGTCGCTTCTCCGTACAAAATTTCCGTAAAATATCTCAATTTTCCTATAAGTCTCCGATCTTCTTGGTTATTAAAGTGGGGTAGTCGGCGGTAAGTGATTGGGTGCATTTGTTTGCATATCTGATACCTCATTCATCAAGGCTTTTGGGTGTTATTATTTTGATATTTTATTACAATAACCATCGGGCGATCCATCAACATTGCCTATCTTGGGTTTGGGGTGAAATTAAATATGCTTTGTTGTTTTAATAGGAACTTTGGCTCTTCTGAAAAAAGATTTAATATTGCAAAATGAAGTAATAGTTGATTTTAAAATGTTAGTAATCTCTTGTTTGCTTCGTAACAGATATGGGTAAAGTAACGTCATAAAAAAACATACATGTCCACTTTTTACTGTCGAATAAATAAATCATATACCTAGTCTGATTTAGTTAGTTTCCTTGATTTAGTTTAAGATTTACATAAGAACCTCCTCGTACAAATAATATCCTTGCTAACATCTTGTTAAAAAAATAAATATACTTTTCACACCGTAAACAATATTTCTATAAAAATCATATATTTCCCTAGCAATCCTACTTCTGAAACAGTTAGCTGAAAACCTCTGAACTTTTTAGAACACGTCCTACACTTTGTTGCCCTCACTTCATCTAATCGAAGCGAGCACCTGGGACGAAATTAGGAACCTATCTGGGTTACTTTCCTAAAGGCTTCCAACCGGAATAAATGGTTAAGGAAGTTTATTAGCAACGGCATATGTACCAGGCTTGCAAGTATTTGAAGTGGGTCACCTTGGACTTATATTGCAGTGTTTTTTATAATTGCCAATACATATACCCTCATGATTAGGTAAATTACTTAAAAACATTAAAAATAGTTTGTAATGTCTCGGTCAGATGCATGTGCTGTCATCAGGGATAAAAGAGACAAAGAATCCTTAGAGAAATTGTAAAGAAATATTCATAAGTCATTTCATATTCAAAAAAATGAAATAAAAATGTTTTTGCAATTTCGGGGTTTTTATTTTTAAGCTTTAGTTTGGCATATAACCAAAACTAATGCAATCATAGCCTAGTATGGTTTATAAAGAGTTTAAAAGAATATTGCACATTTATTTCAATTCGTATAGCACAGCGATGAACTTTTGTAGTAGTTTACAAACTACGACTGTAGCATTTCTCATAGGCGTAATTAACAAAACTCTTTTTGAATTTAAGACTAAAAATTTACATCGTAATCATATGTTGCTTTGTTAAGTAGATGTCGGATGTAAAATAATGCCTATTTAAAAAGTACTAACAATCAAGCGTACAGAGAGTCGATGTGCAGTTTATTAAAAAAATCTGTCGCATCTGTCTGTAATGGAATAACTTGGAATAAATCATTGCCTTTTATTCGTTCCCGCCGAAAAACAAATATGCACTGGCATATTGTGAAATAAAACGCGCCAAGTTGTAAAGCGATGAATTAACTGACTCGCTGATTTCGAGTTCAAGCTCACATTATTCTGTTATATATCATGGATTTTCGAGAACTCTCTCTTTGAACAAGGAAAAATGAATGAATGGTGTAAATGAATTAATATGTAAAGATGTAAAAGGAAATCATTTCTTCTTAAAAATTTTGGTCGATATTTCACACACGTCCACAGATAAATAGGTAGTCAAATTAATATAAAGCAATTTCATAGATTTTTGGTGTAAATATCTCATATACCTTAATTGGCAAACCAGCCAACTCCACATTTTATCAAAATTATTTTTATGTGTGATTTGTATCGTAACGGTCACTAAGCGTGATTTGCAAAAGAGGCAAGTCCAATATTATTTGAAAATTCTGCATAAATCGCTGTAAGAAAAACAGCCAACTCCACGCGACCTGGAACGTTACGATTTTGACAGCTAACTCCACAAAGGCGGCCATTTTGTATGACGCCTCAGCCGTGTACGCTTGCGCTCCGAAATTTTATTGTGGATTTCGGATAATAATCGATAAAAAGTAATACCGTGTTGAAAAATAGAACAACTTGAATACAAGGTATGTTTATAATTTTAGTTTTCACCCAAAAACCAATTAATAATACAGTTATTTTAACTTTTAATGTCTACATGGATTTAGCCGATTTGCTTTTTACTTTTTCACTGTAGTGTTGGGATTTAGCCGTGTTAATATTCTGTTTGGCAGTACTAAAAAAGTTGGTAAATTATAAATTAATTAATAAATTATTATTTTTTTTAATGTACAGTTAGTATCATAAATATGTCACGAAAATTGTAATGCTATTTATAACATAGGTTGTGAAATATGTTGTGTGCTTTTTTTTCGCTTATTTATGCACAATCTTTAGTGGTTACACTGTATGACTAACTATACTTTTATTTTATGAACTACTGCATTGAGGTGGTTATGGTAATGGGCTTTATTTGTTTTCTCATACAGATGTCAAGGTCACGTGCTAAAAAAATATTGCAAATATGTATTCAAAACCAACAGCATGAGCTTGATGAACCTACTAACCCAGACTCTGCTTTGTTTATTAATAACCAATATCCAAAACCTTACGATGACTTGGTTGGGCACGATAGCTTAGCTTCCAATTCTGTTGCATTTTTTGATAATAGCTACATAGATTGTCTTGAAAATAATCAGCCTGGTGTGGATGACATTAGCCCTGAATTATTTAACAGTAAAATAATAATTCATGACCAAATGTGTCACAATGATATGGAAATAGTGGACAATGTTATAATTGAAAACTTAATCGAGCTCGAAAAAGAAAACCTTAGTCCAAGTTTACTGTCTTCTCGCCCTGCGACACCACTGAATAATGCAGCTGACTGTAATACTTTTGAACCAACCAATGAGGGCCTATTTAGCAGTAATGATCAATTGGTAAATGATGTTTTGGTCATTTCTATTCCACACAAACAACCAATACTCCATGAAGCTATACCTGCAAACTCACCTGCTTCAACTGAATTGATGAAAAAGTTAGTAGATTACAGTGATTCTGATTCGGAAATTGGGGAACCATTAGTAAAAAGAAAAAAACGCTGCCAAGTAAAGAAAGATGAATGGGTTAGTGAGATTAACAAAAAGAATAGGGAGAACGGTAAAGAATATTGCAGTAAATAGAAAGTTGATGGAGAATGGAAAAGGAATATAAGGAGACCCAAAAAAGTAATGAAGCCCCGGTGTACTTGTAAAGAAAAGAAGAGTGTAATTAGGTGCCATAGTATCTCTGAAGATGATAGAAAATTATTGTTTGATAAGTTTTGGGATATGACTTGGAAAGAAAAACGAGTTTATGTTGATAGCTTAGTAAAAGCTATACATACAAATAGACCAAGAGGTAGAACAGATCCTGAGAAATCAAAAAGAGCTAACAGTTTTATTTATTACCTAAAAAGGGGAGAAGACATGATAAGGGTTTGTAAAACATTATTTTTAAATACTTTTTGTATTGGAAAATCATGTGTTTGGGGTTGGAAGTCTAAGGTTACGGGCAAAAATACTGATGAACGCTTAGAAGAATCTACTACCAGGAAAACATTTGAACAAGAAAATAAAACTTTGCACGACTTTTTACAAGAGTTACCGAAAATGCCTTCACATTACTGTAGAAAAAAAACTACACAGACATACTTACAATCAGACATTTCATCCAAGCGTCAACTTTATGAAATGTATATAGATTATTGTAAATCGAAGATCGAAAAACCTTTATCAATTGCTACTTTTACTAACACTCTCACCATCCAAAAAATTTCTCTATATAAACCTAAGAAAGATTTGTGTGAAATCTGCAATGGATATAAGATGGGTCATATTACTAAAGAGACTTATGAAGAGCACATAAATAAAAAGAATGAAGCACGATTGGAGAAGGATAGTGATAAAGAAAAAGAAGAGTTTGTCTTTACTGCAGATCTTCAAGCAGTTCTTTTAGCGCCACGTTCTAATGTATCTTCAAATTACTATAAGACTAAGCTTTGTGTACATAACTGGTGTATATACGATATGAAAACTAGTGATGGACATTGTTTTATATGGAATGAGGCTGAAGGTGGACTGAATTCTGATGAATTTGCAACGATATTAACGAAGTTTTTTATTGACAAAGTTATTCCAAAAATGAGAGATGATAACAGACACGTAATCTTGTACACAGATGGGTGTACATACCAAAATCGAAACGTTATCTTAAGTAATGCTCTTCTCAACACAGCCATGCTGTATAATGTAACAATTGAGCAAAAATATTAAGAAGTAGGCCATACCCAGATGGAGGTAGACAGCATGCATGCAATCATTAAAAAAAATTAAAAAATCAAGTGATTCATGTCCCAGCCGAGTATATTACTATCTGTAAAAATGCAAAGAAAGCTAAACCTTACACAGTTGAATACTTAACCTACCTTTATTTCAAGAATTTCAAAAAAATTAATTTCTACAATTCTATTAGACCAGGAAAGTTGAAGGGAGATCCCAAGGTATAAAATTGTAAACAGTTAATTATAATTGATGTTACATTAATTTGGTAACTATTACCTACATTAAATTTTGTGCTTCTTACAGGTTACCGATATACGAGCCCTCAAGTATGCACCCTCAGGGGAGATTTTTTATAAACTTAGATTTACCACAGAATATACATTGCTTAACCAGCGTAAGAATGCTAGAATAAATAAAACTCCGTTTGAAAATATACCCGAACTCTACACCGAACGCAGGAAAATAACTAAAAAGAAATACACCGATTTACAGCAACTAAAGAACTCAATGCCCAGAGACTACCAAAATTACTATGACAACCTTCCTCATGAAGACTGAATAAAGTTATGGTTTTTTGGATTTTTATTTTTTTAATGTTTCTCTTTCCAAATTAAACATTTAAAAAAGAAACGAATCTTTTAATTTAGAATGATTCCTTTGAGAAAACCCGCTAACTCCCAGATCATATATTATAACAGGAAATATGAATCAGATAACTCCAAAAATCGTTGTATGATTGTAATGAAAATCAATAAGACCTTTTACATTATCAAATATAATAGCTAACGATATTATATACCAACGGGATTTTAGATTTTGTCAAGAGTAGTCTACAAAAATAAATATGAAGTTTTAACTCTCTCCTGAAAAATTTACCCAAATGGAGTTAGCTGGATTGCGAATTAAGGTATCGATTTCTTTGCGTGCCATGCTTAATGCTTGTGTTATTTCTGTCTTCTTTTTCTTCGGTTGGGTAGAAAAATTGCTCTCATCCGAGAAAATCACCCTAATTTACAGCTACAAAGGTTTAAAAGTATTTTGAAATGAACCCCTTTTTTTAAACAACCCTTCTGAAAAGTGTAAATTTCATGTGGTTAGCAGTAATTTATATAAAACACCTATTTTTACCAGTTATTCCATTTATAAATTAATGGTTGCCGCCCGCGACTCCGTTCGCGTGGAAGTCGGTTTCCCGTGGGAATGAGAAGTTTTCCAGCAGTAAAAAGTACCCTATGTGTTATTCTGATGTATAACCTATATTACTGCAAAGTTTCATCCAAATCCGTCCAATAGTTTTTACGTGAAAGAGTAACAAACATCCATTCATCCTCACATACTCACAAACTATCACATTTATAATATTAGTAGGATTGCTTACAATCACTACATAGTATAAAACAAAGTCACTTTCTCTGTCCCTATGTATGCTTAAATCTTTAAAACTACGCAACGGATTTTGATGTGGTTTTTTTAATAGATAGCGTGATTCAAGGGGAAGGTTTACATGCATAATAATATAGTACAGGGAAAGGAGGTTTATTCCGAATTTAACGCTTGCGTAACCGCGCGGGTTAAATCTAGTAGGTATTTATATAAAACAAGAACGTCAGCTGAAAGTAAAATAATGTGGTGACGTATTTTTCTTAACTTAGTGTTGTTTGTTGCCGCAAAACCATTAATAAAAAAATATCCTAAATTTATTATGAGGTAAGTTTTGTAATTTTTTCTCTCTCTATGTTAAAAAAGGTTACAGAATACGTTTCCCAAAGCAATTTCTTCAACTTAATTGACATGCATACGGTCTTACGAAAGTGATTATAACTTGCACTTAGTGGTAGAGCGGTACAATTTTGGGTTAAATCCTATTATCAAGTTATGCAAGGCACCACAATACTGGCGTCTGTAAAGTCATACTTGAACCAAGGTTTAAACGTAACTTATATAACTCGGTTATAATTATATTTTGGTAAAGTAAGAAGAAAATAGTTGTAGGTTAAGTACTTAAAAGCTACTCTAAAGCTACATTTAAAAGACTTCATAATAATTAAACTCTTGAAAACTTAAGAAAATTATGAATTAATAAACCATTATTGAGGTAAAGATGTCATCATCAATTTATGGAGGTTTAAAAATTATAAAGATTATTATTTATAGTTTAAAATATATATAAAGAACCAATGTGTGTATTTAAGCTAGAAAAGTAAAAGTTATTTCTATCCGTGTGTTTTTATACCTAATACATAAACTTTCGCCTCAAAACTTATTTTGTAAAGGTTTTTTGCAACTCCCACAAACATACCAGCGACATACTCGTACTACAGCCTCGGTAAACAGTAACCAGCTTTGTTTCAATTTCGCAGGGTTCCGTCGGTTTGTATTTATTTGCTAAGTTCCTTGTTGTTTTTAGGGGTCCCCGGCTGATGAGCAAAAAGTGGATGCGGTGGATTTCGTGGACGATGGTTGCATTTGGATGGTGGTATTAGTAGATCTATATGGGTTACTAACTGCTATATTAGGTTTTTAGTCGGAGATTTATTAAGTTTTAATTAAATTATAATTATAAATATTCTTTTTGTGTTCTTCCACATAATAAGTAGTTTTAACTTCGTCTTTTTCGCGTTTATGACGAAAGCTATGTTATCATTTCAAAAATTGTAGCAGCATATTTTTATCAAAAAATTAATAAAATAATAAAACATTGTAATTAAGTGTATTCGGAACCCAAAGCCTATAAATCATCCTTTTATTTTTTATTTAAAAAGGCCTACAACTAGATTCCGTTGTTTAGCAAGTTAGTTGACATGGCTCCTCTCTATTATGCAAAATGCAGGAGGTTTGATTCATTTGTGTCAACTAGCTGTATTGTGTGAGTTTGTCGTTGTTTGGCTGTAGGTAATGTACATGGCGGTGTTTATATGCTGCTGTTTATTTGAATTGAGAGATAGGAAGTTTAGGAATGGGTAAAAAGATTATTCAAAATGATAGCACGTAGCTTGCTTGCGTTTTAAAGTAGCGATAGATAATACTTTGGTTATCTTGATGTGGAAGACTCTTACTTTTTACAGTTATATCCTGCTAATATTATAAATGTGAAAGTTTGTAAGTTTGGATGTATGGATGTTTGTTACTTTTCGCGTAATAACTATTGGACGAATTTGGATGAAACTTTACATCAGAATAACATATAGGGTACTTTTTACAGCGGGAAAACTTCCCATTCCCACGGGAAACCGGCCACTAGTTTATTATATCTAAATATATCCTAACACCACAAAGCAGCTATACCTAGCTATAGCTGCTTTGTGGTGGACAAACGTTGTTTCAAAGATTTGATACAAGCAAATGAAAAACTAAAATTAAAAGATCGATCAATATCATTCCTATTGCAGACTTTCCCTTAACTAAATATTTTATTGATAAAATTGTAATTTTCCAACAGCAAACAGCAAATCTCATTTAAAACAGGCTTATTGGTAGTATATTAAATCAGTTGTTATTTTCCTGACAAATATATAAACGTATTTTAATTAATTGTGTTTCTGGTAAATAAAAGTCCACAATCACTGGAATTGCAAACGTATGATAAAATTAACATGTTAATTCGGAATGACGTGCCATGTTCATCCATAATGAAAATGGTGTTTCTGGTTTTATAATTAGGTGCTTAAAATTTTAAATATAGTATTATAATTCGAATTTAGTAAAAATCAAAAATATTTCATAATATTACTTTTGTGGAATATTTATTGTTTAATTAATTTAAAACTTAAATAACCTTATTTAGCACCAAAGATAATTCATGCAAACTGTTTATAATACACAACATTTTCCTACTATTTGGCCTTATTTTATTAAGTTCTTCTGGCCGTTACTTTAACTTCATTTGGCTATGACCATAATTTCAGTCCAAAAATTAAGGGTATTATGCAAATAAACCCTAATTACTGTTTACTGTTACTGTTTGAAACCTTTAGAGGAAAACGTATTTTTACCAACCCAGTTACCTACTGTGACTTTTTTAAAGTATTATTGGAGGAACCATTTAGAAGAATGACTGTACATATTTTACTCTTACAAATTATCAAAATTTAATAAAAGTAATAATATTCTTAGAATAGCTTTGTATTCAGACTTTTAACAATTAAGAAGGAAAAAAAACAAGAAAGGTATCTACTACTACACAGAATACCGTAGGATATAACCTTAAATTAAAATGTAAAATGTTGTAAGTATGCATTGTAGGTATAAATGTTGCACTGAATGTAGTAAAAATCGCAAATCTTGTTTATCACAAAAGTAATAAAGCTATAAGTACTCCTGCACAAAATCAAAGCCGTCAATCCGACAATATGTTTTAGTACCTACAGGGCAGCCGCAAACAGCTTTGTGGTCTCCGGCTAATACCCACAGTTCCACTACTGTGTTGTCGGTTAACCGGCAACATTTCGCAAAACTACGATACAACGGCGATAGATGAATAACTTGGTAGGGGGGAATGGTGGTTATTGAGATTCATAATAGGGTAAGTCGCTGAACAGATATATATTTTAAGAAAGCATTTGCAATATTACTAGAAAAGCATGTAGTTTATTTGTATTTTCCATGCTGCATATTGACCGAACAGTTTTTTTTTAACTTTTCTAAGTCTACTTTTGGTTATTATTATTTTATTATAGTCTATACCTATTGGGAACAAAATACCTAGTTAAGCAGATTATGTTTAAAGGAACATATATAATCTACATTATGGTGAATGTTAACGTTTGTTGCGCATTAAGCGGTAGTCAGATTAGTTGACAAATAGTTGTTAGTTCGATGTTGGTTGATCGACAAATACTTAAGTTAAGTTTAGATTAAGTTAAAATTATTATGTTTGATAACGTTTTGACATAATATTATCTATGAAATTATGTGACGCTGTGCTTTTAAACTTTCCGTTTTATACTATGAGTTATTTATTTTTTGCAAAGGTCAGGCAGTCTACATTTGTAGATACTTTTTTTAACCTGAAAACGCCTAAACTGTATTACTTTAGAATGAAACCCACTTGATTAGCTTGATATCAAAAAATTCTTCTTGCTTCGAAAAATGAAGATTTGGCAGATAAGCTTATACCATATGTAATCTTGGCAGTCGCTTTCGAAATAGAAAAAAAATAGTGTTCCAAAATCAAACTTTACGTTTTTTCCAACGTATCACACAACTTTAGAAAACACAGCTCCGTAATTTATATGAGCGGAGGTAATGGCAGAGGCTCTCGATAGGTCTTCAAATATTTGTGAAGAGTCTTTGCGCCCTCCACCGGACCAGGCTTGAGACGGACCAGAATAATACCCGGTAAATATGTTTATGTTACAGCTTACTGCTGGAAACGTACTATTGAAGTCCTTGTAATTGTATGTAGTAGGGAGATGGGGTAAATGTGGGGCCTAGTTTGTTGCTTGTTGTAAAGGAGAAAGGCTAAAAAATAGAGTTTCGTAAGTGTCCTACTAATAAGAAAGATGCTCTAGCATTAAATGTACCTATGGATTTAGCGGATTCAGAGGAACCTATATGGTTAGACTCAAAAAAACATAAAGGGTACTTTTTAAATGTGGAAGCTAGTTTGGTAGGAATATTTTTAAATTTGATAAATTGAAATAAATAATGGTATTAACTACATATTTTTGCAATTGCTAAGCTAAGGTTTAATCAAGCTTTTTTAAATGAAAGGGTAGATATTTTTGTAAGGAAAGAACTAATACCAAAACTCGGCCTCGGTTTTAGTGGTTTTTCACCCATATTATCATATCCTTCTACCGTAAAGCCTTCACATAACCTTACTTATTTTTAGAACCAAACGGTTCTAAATTGAAACCTTTATTGTCTTATAAACTTGTTACAAACATTAAATCCATTACGACGCCACAAACAAAGTATTTTTCAAGTTAACAAGCACATTTTAACTTCCACCCGTAGCCCGTACCTGTTTAACTGAACTTTTGTACAAGATTACAACTTGTTTGAATTAACAAGTTTAATTTTGTACAGTGTTTCTGACTCGTGACGTGTGTTCGGAACAGTTTGTGTTTTGTTTTTAATCGATTAGTTGCCACAAGTTAATTTACTTTAAGTATACGATAAGTGAAGGTTTATTTTTGGATTGTGCCTTGAAATAATTAAATAATAAGTAAAATCAATTTATACTGTAATCCTCTGTCATCATCATCATATCATATTGATAATTATAATAATAACATTTGTAAAAAAATTACCCTACACTAAAACTAATCTTTTCTTTTCTTTTGCTTACCTAAGGTATGTCAGGAAGAAATAGCTTAAAGCTATAAGTCCAAACTTTGCCTGTTTTTTATTTAAAATTCTGTTTTTGCTTTCATTTTTATGTGCAATAAAGAATATTTGTATTGTATATAATCTTACCCCACAACATATTTCACTTACCCCTTTAAATTACTTAACCCCATCATACAAAGATACAAACTTACTTATCCATAAAAATAAAACAATTTGTACCCCAACAATATAACAAATACAAAATAAAAGATGGTAAACAATGAGTCACCGCCACCAGACCATCAAGATATGACCGCCACATCTTATTCTGCGTCGCGCGGTCGAAGTTTGCCTATTTCCTCGGTCGGCTACCCCGGGGAAACCATTCACACCAACTTGCACCGACCGGATGAATTTATATTTATTATGCAGATATTATATGGAATTGTAGTCGGAACTGTTAGTTTGTGGCTGGTTGTTTTTCGGTGGTGTGGATTAATGTTTGTTATTCAAATTCACTTTATTATTTGTAACTACATAGTTAGATCTTCGGCATGCTTGTTTTTCATACAATATTTAACTTACTAGGAATATTTGGTTATGAAATTTCATCTGATAGAGCTGAAACATAACCAATATAAACTAAAAAACAAGGTGTTTGTCTAATAATAAAGTTAATAATAAGTGACGCGAGTAAAAGAAAATGCTCTAATTAATTATAGCTTCTTCTTCATAATAAATATTATTATTATTTTTCCAAATCCAAGTAACATATAATTATGATATCCTTGAACTTGAAACCAATTCTTGAAACTGAGTTATTCGAATAAGCAAACAACTAACCCATTTTCATTTTTGCCTACAACAATCTCTTAAGACGGCAAGTCCAATTTCATAAAATGCCATCCCCTGAGAAACTTGTTCCGTATAAAACAAATAGATATAACAAGAATGTAAGTAAGTATGTAGATGTTTCTTTTCGTTTTATTCTCAAGGGTCGCGCAGGACCCAAAGTTCACAATACAGGTTTGCAGGAATAAATAGCTAGATTTGCATCATAAAGTAAATCGAGTTACCCTACATCCACTACTATACTTCAAACAACATATAAATCCTTACTACAGGTTCTCGATGGGTTATCATCATCATCATTACATATTATAAATCCAAGTCGCTAATTCTATCTGTTTGTATGTTTGTCCGCTAACTCCTCCTAAACCAGTTGAAGGATTTTAATGCGGTTTTCACCATCCTTTAGGTATTTTTTTTCATTTAAATTTGTAAATAAAGAACAATTGGTTAGTTACTTTTATAAGCCGATTGGGCACTGAATTTTTAGGAACAGGGTTAAATAATCGTTGTTAGGCACTCATTTATTTTTGTTGAATAATCGTGATTAAATTACGTAAGGTTTTTTGGCTAAAAAACAGGACTATTCAATTCAAAACATGGAATCAAGATTAGCATTTAAACTACTAATTTAACACACTGAAATTTAGTTATTCTATTTGTTTATTTATTAAATTTAAATTGGCTTTGACACTGCTTTGACAATACTGATAACTAGCTTGGCAACACTGTAATTAGTGTGACCAACATAGTAGGTATTAAGGTCTATGCAGTAATTGCCTTTTGTGCTGTTGACAATATGGTGATTTGATTTAATGTCCATCATATTTTTCCCCGAAATAAATTGAGAGTCGAAGCAAAACGGAACAAATGGTAACCTCTTACATGATTCAACTATTTTCATGTATTCCTTCAAAGATTCTCTATCCCGTAGGTACTTTTTAAGTTATTTTATACACCTAAGGGATGAATAACTTAAACCTTTAATATTTCCATTGATTTTTAAAACAATTCTTAATCGTTTTCAGATTTGCTTGTTAAAATGACTGGCCTTTACATTTTTATGGATTATTGCTTAGCCTTCTTTTGAATATTAAAAGGATAAGACAAAAAACAACAAATAAGAGAGTATTGTTTTTATGTTAAGTCAAGTGTAAGGAATTGTTTGTGAAACATCAAAGAGTTAACGAACAACTTTGAAGAAAAAGTAAAAATAGCTTGAATATTTAAAATATTTTTAGGCCTCATTTATGCGATGAGAATAATTCCTCTACTATTCATAATTACAATAGATATCCGAAGAAATTTCAGTTATTGTTTTTTTAACAATTTGTTGTCGTACCCATGAAATATTTGCAAATGGTAATTTTATAGATTTTCTACTGACCTAGAATGCGTGATTTCTAAAAAAAAAACCGGCCAAGTGCGAGTCGGACTCGCGCACCGAGGGTTCCGTACAAACCTGCAAAAACTACTTAAAATTTTAAGCTTTTCGGAATTTTTCTGTTACCTGTGCTGTAAGCTATTGCTTCTTACCAAATTTCAAGATTCTATATCAACGGGAAGTGGTCTTTAGGTTTTAATTCCCGTGCGTGTAGTTGCGAGTTTCAAAATATGCGGTATCAATGGTTGTACTTTTGCGTTTTTGCGTTGACTTAGATTTTTTTTTTTCACGGGTTAAAGGCAATTAGATCTAAGTATTAGATATGAATTCCAACTTATAAGTTTATATTTATTAAAAAAATATATATTTTGTAATGTAACTAAAAATTTAAGGTTTTCGGAATTTTTCCTTTATGTGTGCTATAAAACGTTGCTTCATGCCAAATTTCAAGATTCTAGGTCGACTGGAAGTACCCTTTAGGTTTTGATTCCCTTGCGAGTACTTGCGAGTTTCAAAATATGCAGCTTAAATGCTGTTTCTTTTGATTGCGTTGACATAGAAGTTTGATTTTGTTACAGCTTAAAGGTATTATAGACCTGAGTATTTGGTATGAATTTCAATTTAATACCTCTACGCATTTATGAGGAAATGGGTAGTAAGGTTAAAATTATTAAAAAAAATATATTATGTGATGTAACTAAAAATTTATGGTTTTCGTAATTTTTCCTTTATCTATGCTATAAGACGTTGCTTCGTACCAAATTTCAAGATTCTGAGTTCACGGGAAGCACCCTGTAGGTTTTGATTCCCTTGCAAGTGTCGACTTGCGGCATAATTTGCGGCATAAACGGCTGTATCTTTTGATTGCGTTGGCTTAGAAGTTTGATTTTTTCACAGCTTCAAGGGACAGTAGACCTGAGTAATTGATATAAATTTCAGCTTCATACCTCCACGCGTTTTTGAGAAAAAGGGTCTTGACAGACGGACGGACGGACAACAAAGTGATCCTATAAGGGTTCCGTTTTTTTTCCTTTTGAGGTACGGAACCCTAAAAACGATTAAAACGTCTACGATACTCATTATGTTATTTTACTCATTTCTGGATTTTAATCATATTTACAGAAAAAAATATTTTAACTCATTTCAGACTGTTCTGAAAAATCTTTATTTGGGCTTTTAGTACGATTTAACAGTTTGAAAATTTTATTTTTATAGGAACTTGCTCTATGAAACTAAAGGAAATAGGTACCCTACAGATTTAGATTATTTTGCAGTAACAAACCGGTTTCTTTATATTTGGAAATGTTAATAAAATAAACTCTGCCTCATTAAGCTTCAATCAAAGGAATGTCTGTTTTCTAAACAAAATCATTTATATTCAAAGGCTGTATTCAAAATAATGGTTTTCATGTATTTTGGAAAGATTTCAGTATTTTTTCTGTCTCGTTGGTAAACAGTATTTTTACGGAGGTAACACAATAATCTAAAAAAAAAATTAAGAAATAAAAATAATAATAATATTTTGACGAATTACTTAAAACATTTATCAAACAAACATGCAAATATATATGAAAATAGTGATTCAAAGGGTATTTTAATAAAACCTCGCATTTAAAGCTCCAGTGAGTTTCTTCCTTGAACGGTCGTGGAATTCCCTTGAAAAAAGATCTAGGGGAAATAACATATCCAAATCACCCTCTATATGTACATTTCCCTAATATTTTCTATGCAAATAGCGTGAATATGAGTGTTGAGCTATTTCAAGGGCGCTGATTATCCCTTGTCACGTATATGTCACGTATAAGAGTGTGTTGCTTTATAATTTATACAATACTTATGTGAATAAACATGCTTCTGACTACAGGTTTTACAAAGTTTATAATCTGTGAACGCAACTTACTATAATATTGTAGAGGCGATTTTTTTCAAGTTTGGATGTCTGTTACTTCATCACGCAAAAAATATTTGACTGATTTATGAAGATTCAATGACCTAGAAACCTTATTAATACACAAACATATTTTTATCACAAGGTTCTCAATTTCTACAGGAAACCTCATTTGTCATCTTAAAATAAAATTATGCTTTGAAATAATTACAGTAGGTAGTAGAAGTTTGAAAAATAAGTTTTTGTAACCTACCTTAGGGCTAACAATTCAAAGTTTTATTGCAAACCAATTTCAAAAGTCGTGTAAATCTTTTTTCGTCTTGCTAGCACTCCACAATAACACGTTTATTGCAGTAACCCTGGTTTCCTCCAGTCGTGATTTGAAGTCAAGTGCGGTCTGGACTTGACATTTGGGTCTGTAGTTAGAAAAGGTAAGGGTTATTGTAGATATAGAATATATTTATTGTAATCTACATAGGTACTAAATTCGTTAAGTTGGTAATTGGGTTTTAGGAAAAATCAACTGTGGTTCGAAATGGAAAAGGTTGTTAAATTTTGTGTATAAACCATTTAATTATTGATCTTTTAAACTACAAAGTTCCTTTTGAATAACTAGATTAGCTTGGGGCTATACCTACTAATTTATAAGAACAGAACTTAACCATGAATACAGAAAATCTTTCAATGAATCTTTGAAATCTTTCCAATTTCGTATTCGATATATCCAATAAGACATTCCATTCATTCACTTAGTATCTTGCATCCCTTTCTGATGACTAGAGTTAAATGGAATTTCTTCTGGCATCAGCAAAGACAGTGAGAACGAGTGGTTATTAAAAACTGTCAGTAACAAGTGACAATAGTCGGTGATTGCGCTGTGGAGTGTTTTGAAGTGGTCAATATTACGGGAGCGGGGTTCACGTCGCAGGCAAGGCGGCCAAGAGACGTAGTAAATTAAGGTAAATCGAATATAAAGGTAAAGGTGCTGTGTTGACAACGGTGTGTTAAAAGTAGTATTTATCTAGTAGGTCTACTACAAAATTTATTTCTTCAATCAAATTTTTGCCTAAAAAAAGTAAATTCGAAGTGCAATTACTAGGTATCCGTGATCGCAGATCTGTCACAGATACGAGCAAATCTTATAAAAATTAAATATAAAATGTTAATAAACAAGTACCTGTTGTGTAGGTAAAATGATGTAAAAAGACCACTTCCGAAGCCTGAAACCATGTATTCTGGAATGAAAAATGAAAAGGAAATTCTCAATAGTAACTAAATTCATTAACAGCATACCCAGAAAGCTCAATTTAAAAAAGTGATTAAGGATTGAAAATTTATTTTATTTATTTATTTATTTAAGGTACACAAACAGAATTCAATCAATTACAATCGAAATACAATATCTTAAAACTAAAAACACTAGATTGCACTCCAGAATAAGTGTACACAATTAGCTTAATAATTATTGAAATATCTGGCGCAAATGTTACAATATTCTACAAGTAAAAAATAAAATAAAAAAAAAAACTAAGTAATTATACAGTAACTAAAATGTCAAAAATAATATTAAAATAGAAAACAAATTAAAAAATAATAATAATAATAAAGTAAATGTCTAAAGTAATAAATAATAATGTCAAAATTCTTGAGTTCTTTAAATTAACTTGTTACTATGTCATATGGGTAACAATTTCTTTATAGTATTTTTAAAACTCAGAAGGCCTTGACCAAAAATGTCGACTTGACTGTTTTTTACAACAAAATCATTATAAAATCTACACATACGGACAATAGGGTTGAAATAGGATGTGTTATTCCTGTACACAGATAGGGAGAATGTCTTGTGAACTCTCGATCGATGATATGTATTGAAATTTATTAGGTTTAGTAATGTAGGTGAGTCAATGTTTGAGTGTAACAATTTGTGTAAGTAAGTCAAATCTATCATTTTTCTTCTCGTTTCGAGTGTTTGGACTTTGAAATATTCAGCTCTTTCCGTATAGTTATGCAATTTGCGACTTGCGCCCTTACGATAGGCTACATATTTAAGAACTTTGTTTTGGACACTTTCAATTCGTTTGATGTGAATGCAGTAGAAAGGCGACCACACTGGACAACCATATTCTAACACACTTCTGACCAAGGAGAAGTATAAAATCAGGGTAGTCTGCTGATTTTTAAATTCCTTAGTTGACCTAATTATAAAGCCAAGCAATTTATTAGACTTATCTATTATATGATCGTAATGCTGTCTGAAAGATAATTCGTCGTCAAAGATTATGCCAAGATCTTTAGCAAATGATTTTCGTGGAAGTGTTTCATTTTCTAAAATATAGTCGTAAGTAAATCTATCTTTCTTTTTAGTGAAGCTTATAACAAAACATTTAGAGATATTAAGTGTCATAAAATTTTCATTACACCATCGAAGAAGTGTATCGAGGTCTCTTTGCAAAGCTTCGCAGTCCTTTAAACTTGAAATTGATTTAAATATCTTTAGATCATCAGCATACAGTAAGCACGGACATTCGAGTCTTGATACAAGGTCGTTAATATATAACACAAAAAGCAGAGGACCCAAATGTGAGCCTTGGGGTACCCCGGACGTTATAGGAACAGAACCTGACATAAAACCTTTGACCACCACAAGTTGACTTCTGTTATGTAGATAAGAGCTTATCCACCTCAACAGATCACCATGGATACCAAAGTTTTGGAGTTTAATACATAAAAGTTCACTATTAACCTTATCGAAAGCCTTAGAAAAATCTGTGTAAATCGAATCAACTTGACCCCGATTAGCGAAGGCATTACATATATAATTTTTGTATTCGAGAAGGTTACTCGTAGTAGATCTGTCTTTAATAAATCCGTGTTGTTCTGGTGCTATAAACTGTTTGACGTGATAAAATAAGTGAGTGTAAATTACCGATTCAAAGAGTTTTGCAAGGCAAGACAAAATACTAATAGGCCTGTAGTTCTCGCAATTACTCTTGTCGCCAGCCTTGAACACAGGAACTATATGAGCAACCTTCCACGCAGAAGGAAAAGTGCCAGAATGCAAAGATTTGTTAAAGATTAGGGTTAAAGGGTAACGCAACTCCGAAGCGCACCTCTTAACAAAGCATGGGGGAATGCCGTCCGGACCAGCACCCTTCCTGTCATCCAACTGCATAATCTTATTATATATGTCGTTCTCAGTCAATGAAATAGGACCAAGTGTGTTACTATTGCTCATAGTGGCATACAAGTTCTTCTGTAGCGTACAATCTGCGGGCTGTGTTTCAAAGACTGAACCAAAGTAAGTGGAAAAAAGTTCGCTCACCTCGTGACCGTTTGAGCTTGTTTTATTTTTGTATGTCATGGTTTGAGGTATGCTACCTACTTTACCCTTTAAATTTCCAATGTAACGCCAAAAAACTTTAACGTCACCAATGATGGAATCCTCTATGGACTTGAGATAGTTTTTGTAACAATCTTTTATCATTAGCTTGCAGCGGTTGCGAAGAAGTGAGAATGTGTCATAGTCGCGTGGATTTCCGAACATTTTATGCCGTTTGTGATATTTATTTTTGTCACGTATGCATCGTATAAGAGCTGGTGTATACCATTTAGGATAAGAATTTGATTTAGTGTGTGTCAGTGGTGCATGTTTAATTATAATATCATGAAGTGTATCATAAAACTGTTGCACGCATGTATTTACATCATTGTCAGATAAAATACTGTTCCAATTTATAAGACTCAGTTCATGTTTTGTTTGGGCATAATCACACTTATTATAGTTTATCCTTTGTGGTTTGGTTGGTTGAAGAGGTTTAATATTAACATTTGTTATGTCAATTGCCAGTGATGGGTGGTGTCTGTCAAGTTTACTAAGAGTATCAGCTCCGTAGACTCTAGTAGAATTCATGTCAGACAGTACCAGATCTAGATAACGCCCGTTAGAATTAGGTATTGAATTAAATTGTCTTAGATCACATAAGGTAACAAAGTCAAAGAGAAGGGATGCTCTAAAATCAGAAGGAGCTGAAGGTAAGAAAAAGTATGAGTCAGGTGTGGGTGTCCATGTAAGAGAGTTAGTGTTAAAATCTCCAACTATTAGGAATTTCTCATTTTCATCACCATTTAAGATTACGGATTGCTGTTTGTTGTAAAAATCAGTCAACTCATCTATTGTCAAATATGAAGGCAAATACACTACACAAATATTTAATTTGAATTTTGGAAGCGATATTCTCACCCAGACATCCTCAAGTGAGGTTTCGCGAGACTCGCAGCGTATGGCATCTAAATTATTAGATGTCGCAATGAGAACACCGCCGCCCTCTGTTTTTTTTAATTTGGTTGTACAACGGTCCCTTCTAAATACGTTATAACGGTTGTCAATAAATTCTCTATCCAAAACGCTGCTATTGAAATTAGTTTCGGTTAAGCATATAATGTCATAATTTTGATTTAAAGTATTGAAAAAAAAGTCATTCATCTTGGATCTAATTCTATTTACATTTTGATAATACAGTAAAACCATTAATTACAATAATAAAAAATAACGCCAAATAGGAAACACCTTTTTTTTTTTTTTAATTACAAACTACCCACTTAGAATTTATTTTTTTGACAGACTTTCTAAAATATTGCTGTTCTTTACTAGTATGGCGGGAGCGTCTGTGTCCTGACGTATATAAACATTTCCGAACTTAACCCATACAAACTTATATCTATGTAACTTAACAAATCTGCGAGCGGCTGAATAGACTTGTTTGCACTGTGGTGAAAGGTGTTCAGCAATAAATATCGGTGAAGTTTCGCCTGATAGGCCCAGGTGTGCAGTGTTTAACATGTTATCACGATGTGCTTTGTTGTGACGATGTGAAGCTGACAATACGAGATCTCGCTGACGCGGTGATGACAGTGATACAATGATGTTGCGTGGACGTTTAGATGTTTTGTCAAATTTGGCAACTCGTCTACAGGCGCGGATGTCAGAATCAGGTAATTCGACGCCAATCGACTTGCAAAGGTTTTGAAAAAGTTTAACAACGTTTTCGTTGCGCTGTTCAGGTACAGCTTGCAACTCCAAGTTGCAATCGCGTGACGTTTTTTCTATGATTTGAATCCGACTTTTTAGGTCCCTTATTTCCAGTTGCATATTTATTTGTTCTACTTCGAGGTCCTTTATAATTTTTTCCTTGTGTTCAATTTTTAAAGTTAATTCTTGTTGCCCTTCGCTGATAAAGTCAGTTGTTGCAGTAAATTCATTTTTTATTTTATCTATTGAAGCACTTATTTCGGCTTGCATCATTGTTTTGAAATCGTCTCGTAGCGTTGTGCGTAGGGCAACCATGAAAGGAGACGATAAAGCGAGTTTTTGGTCCAATAAATCACTAATATTTTGGAGTGTTAAATTATTTCCAGTGCTCATACATTCAAGTGATTCATTACTTATCATCCTTGAGAAAGAATTATTATCTGAACGAACTGGTGTATCGTCATTCATGGGGAGCTTACGTCGAGTCACATTCATGCAGCCAGGGCATTTTAGCGATGACAAATGCTTAGGTGTCAAATTATTGCTTTGTTCTTGGGTAATTTTCAGACAAGTAAAACAATATGTAGTATTGCAACTATTGCAGCGTAAGGAATTGTTTGATTTTATAAGAGCTAAACAGCCGTTGCACTTCATTATGACGTAGATAAACACGCAGGCGATTATAGTCTTTGTGGCGACGAAACAAGAGGTCAGTCTTGTGTAGACGGTTAGATCATAGTAACGGTACTTTGTAGTTGCGAATTTAAATCGTTACCGGTTGCATTTTTTAAGCCACGATTATTTTATGAAAATGTACAGTACCTTATATGTTTTTACACAGTAATACAGCGTTTTTTGTGCACTTTAAATGGATGCAACTTTCACTTATGTTGTTTGTAAGAAACTTAATTAAATAGAATATTCATATCAGACGTACACAATATGATGTTAACTTAACGGTTGACGTTGACGTTCGAAAGTCATATTCGGCGCTTGAAATCCTCGCTCACACATCAACTGTTGGTTCAGGTACGATTATTTACATTGCAAATTAATTTGAAATCATTGCAGAATCTGATAGTTTAAATAAATGCAATTTTTTACAATTACGTAAAAAAAAAAAAAAAACTGTTAATCATAAAAGCATTTTTTTTTGTTCAAAACGTAAACGTTCAAAACCTGCACCCCTCCAGCAATACCTTAATTTAATTTAATTATGCCAGTCTACATATATTATATTTAATTTATTTTATATCAGTCTGCCTCCCATGTTTTGGTATTCCTGTATTTATAGTTGGTTGCAAATTAATTCCGAGGTCGCTACGTCGCAGACTGCTCCATCGAACTTGATTAAATTGTAGCTAAAATGTCTTCCTATATAAGCAGGTTTAGGGTTACTATTTATGCAAAATATTTACAGATATTACTAGTAATCAATAGGTAGACAAATATATTTATATAAAAAAATAGCTTATAGGTCAGCAATAACAATATGTTGGATAACCTAGTAAAGCAACAATAAATTAAGAGAAAATAATGTAAGCATTTTTTGTATAAGAAGCAACAAAAGGTTACGTAAAATTTATAAGCCATTCAAAAAAAAAGAAAACCCATTATTTAAGAAAAAACATAGTACTGACCACAATTAAGCAACTGAACTTGATAGAAAAAAATAAGACTCAAACCAAGTTTTCCCCAGCGTAGTTCGCTTGCAGCCAACTTCAGCATGGTTCTTGACAGCACGTTCTGTAGCTGCATTCACGCTGTCTGTTCGCATCAATTCACTCAATTAGCGAATCGCGCCAGTTTCCGAACTACTCGCGTTCCAGCCACTTCGAGAGAGGATTTGCATCTCCTATCGTTTCGGTAACTGTCTCGGTAGGAATTAGTGGTAGGCACTCTGTTTTAGAGCAAATGGCAAACTTGGTTACTTAGGTTTAGGTTGGTTACTTTTTCTAAAAAATATTGAAGTGTAAGTACGAAATTATTTTTTCTTAAAGGTTTCATTTTATTTTATTGATTTACAATGGATGTAGGTAACTAAAGAGCATATTAATAAATAAACTGTTAATTTACCTGATTTATTATCTTTCGCCTGCAGGTCTATAGTATCCACTCTAGATCAATTTTATTCAAGGAGTGTAATTTCTACCACTAGGTTTTTTGTTTTTTTCCTTAATTTTTGCAGGTAACGTGTACGAATAATTATTTTACCATTTCAATTGCGTCTTGGGATAGTGTTTTCTGGAAATCAAATTTCTCCACTTTTCCCTCCATAATCAGATTGTACAAACGGAATGCCATGTACACGTGTTAAGTCGAGCTTGCAAGATACGAAGGGACGAAGGTTAGGGTTTTTTTTTCTGCTTCACCCCAGTTTGAGATACAAACGGTTTAAGAATTTCAAATGTTTACATGCCTGTAGAAGGTTTCAGAATTAAATTATGCTTTTAAATGAAAGTAGGAAAGTATTTTTATTTTGAATCAACTTTTCCAATTTTTCGAAGAACTGCATTCTGTAAGTTAAGAATTTATTAAATAGAATTTTTACATTCTCTGAGGCAGTTCAAAGTAAGTATGAAGTCAAAAAAAGATTTTCTTTAACTTTAGACACCAATATCAAGTACTAAATCAATAATATCTATGGCAGTAGTATTTAGTACGTACTGTAAATAGGTTTACTTACGTAGTAACACCGGGATTCAGGCCAATGAAATTATCAAAGTCAAAATGCCTGAAAGATTGATACCGTTTATTTTTGCTTAGGTATTTCTAGAAACTATTTTAACTAATCATTGTATTAAACATTTTTTTACTACTCAACAAGGCTTACTTATTTACTTTAGTCACCATCATGAAATGAAAATGTTATGTTACAACTCGAACTTTATCTCTAGTAGAATATACAACATGATTTTCTTATTTACTCTAAGGGAAACATAAATATAGGTAACTTATTTATTCAACCGTCGTATTTTCGAAAACGTAAACATCTCAGAATTGAACTCCAAATAGCAAAATTAAATTACCACCACATTCGAATATATGGAGATTTCATTGGAAAGTGCCCACTTTTAACAAAATACATGGAAGGTATTCAAGAGCCCTTGCTAAAATTACTTGCGGACTTACATTTTGTATGACAAACCTCTCCGATTAGAGGTAGAAATGTGTGTATTTCTTATCTAATAGCCGTTTATAAAGTTAGGTTTGTAACGTTAGCATCATAAAATTTTAACTTTACTAGTTCCATTTACTTTTTTGGTACTTAGTAGACGCATAAAATAATTGTATTTGTAAAATTTAAGGAACGTTATATTAAGTAAATGGATAAATTAATCTTGATTTATTTAAATCCTTAACCGTTTTTAATTTCTGAATTACAATTTTTGCACTTTTGAACATATTTTGAACGTTTTTATAAACTGACACATAACTGCTACCTGCTACCGTATGATGGTCAACCGTCATATTCCTGCATTGCCCAAAGACTGGGCACGACTAGAAAATAAATTCCTATATTGTCTGACCCGTAAAGATCATGCTGTTTTACCAAACCCTAATACCAGTTTTTTTTTAATACGGAAATTTCTGCCAACATGATAAGCACAATAGGACAAGTTTTAAAACTATTAAAAACTTGTATCTTTATAAAACGAACTCTGTAACGCAGAATTATGTAAACGTAAAAACTGTTAGTGGATTGTTTAGGATTTGGGACCATTCAGTTAAAAAAGCTTCTGGGAATTGGCTCGCGCCTTCGTGCAACCAGGTTCTACTCCGGTTCAATATGTAGTTCTAGTATTTCAAGGCTGCGCTAAGTCTAATACCACAGCTCATGTGGTAGTCTTAGGCGCTGTGGTAGTCTTAGACCTATTATCCCTAGAATGCAGGGATTTATTATTTGTTATTTTTTATTCAAAAGTTAAATTAAGTAAGGTTAAAAGTTTAAAAGTTATTTTTATTTTAAACTCGTTCAAGTGTAGCTTCAGAACTGAATGGAGAATGTTACTAGGTATGCCAAATCGCTTGAAATTTTGTCTCAGTAAAGCCTGTATGCATACAAATACACTAGTTTTTGTTGTAATCAAAAATACCCAGTAGTTTTGACTTTATAGGCATTCAAAGTTTCGAAAAATATCGAGTCCCGCTAACAGTCACGTGACCGCTTGTGACGTATTACCACAACGCGCCAGCGGTGGCGCATATAGCTGGCGCAGTATTTTATTTTATTTTTTTATTTATTTAACATTTAATGTATTATTTTTTTGTGTTTTCTGTCGCGTATTAGTAAATATAAATATTATTCGTTATTATACGTTAATAGTAAATATTATTCTATTAATAAATTGGATATAGGATTCGAAAAAAGGTAATCGTGTAATCTATCTATAAATAGATAAATTAATGGCTGCGCATTATTTATCAAGAAATAGTTATTTTGTTGCCGCCGAAATGTTTGATATGTTAACCATACAAAATAACCAATATAATAAAAATACTAATGGAAGAATGCAAGTCCAATAGTAGAAGTAGGTACCTACCTACCTATCATTATTTTTTTTACGTTAAAGACAACAAATCATGTATCATAGTTTTGTAGCTATAGGTAGGTACGTCCTTCTAATATTCTAAATGTGAAAGTTTGTGAGTATGAATGTTTGTTACTCTTACACGTAAAAACTACTGCCCCCCAAGTCAAGTGGCAAGTGATATTTGCGATAGCGAGTGAATAGAAAAAATATGTATGAAACTGTCAAATTGCAAGCTTGACAGTTTCATACAAATTTATTCTATTCACTTGCTATCGCAAATATCACTTGCCACTTGACTTGGGGGGCTGGACGGATTTGGATGAAACTTTGCAGTACACATCAGAATAACACATAGGGTACTTTTTACCGCGGGAAAACTTCTCATTCCCACGGAAACCGTCTTCTACGCGAACGGAGTCGCGGGCGGCCACTAGTATGTATACAAAGATACCGCTCTTCTAAGTAAATTTAAATAAATACATGCATTGATTTAGTAATAACTAGCTTTAGTTAGCAGCTTCGCCCGCGTTTCCCTCGGGAACTGTACATTTTCCCAGGATTAAAAGAAGCCTATGGATTATTTCAGTCTTCGTCCAGATCCGTTCAGTACTTTTTGTGTGAAAGATAACAAACACAAACACAATATTCCGCGTTTATTATATTACTAGGAAGTAGGATACCTATACGATCTAAATGTAGTTGAACGTTACAGATGCACTTTACCTTTACTATTTTATTTAAGTAATTTTTTTTTTATTGCAAATGTAGATGATATGAACTAAACCTTTTTATTTATTTGTATTTTTACTAACAAATTGTTTAATGGTATTGGTTATGTTCAAGTTAAAAGATTTGGTGATGTATGTATGTATCCTTTGGAACTGTAAAAAACAACTTTTCCAGCGAATTGATAGTTGTATTTTTACATTTAGGCACAACACATGATTTCCTAGCAGTTGGATTAGACAATTTTAAAAGTATTTAGGTTTAATTTAGACGACAAGTGCGCGCGACCGCGAGCGTACTGAGTGAGCCAGACCGAGCCAGTTGTGGTGTGACGTCACACCGCCACCGGCAGCCCGCGTCGTGCGGTAGCAACTTATTTTATTTATAAATCGAAAACTAATTGACGCATCGAAATAATTCTTTCACCAGTATTTTTTATTTTTGACAGAGAATGTGAAGAGATAATAATCAAAATTTGTTAACATTCTCCATTTAAAGAAGTGGAAGGCCAAGCCAAGTCTACATCATCTAAAGTTGTTGTGTAGGTTGTGTAGGTTATTTTTTATTGATAAGAAACAGAGGGCGCTTTTAAAGCAAAGCTATGTATCAATCACATGTAATAGGTACTCTATCGTAAAAAATAACCTGCAAAACTTGAAGGTCCATTATTGTGACGTGTTAAGTGGTTAATACAGATACCTTAAACTTTTGTAATATTTTACCATGTCTTTTGGAACTGAAACGGCAAGGCAAAACAAAATTACATACATCGATGATCTAGAACTGAGACTACTTGTATATAGAACCTACGAAGATTATCTGGACTCGTTTTTGGAGGTCGAAGATGTCCATTTCATGCTGGGCATGCATGATGCTCGCAAGCTGGCATGCTTAGGCTATAAGTAAATAGATATTCTATTATATTTTAATAATACCCTATCATATTTTTATTTAAAAATTACCTAGGTAATGTATAGAATACCTGAATTATACAGATTGCCGGTAACATATACATTAATTATCAAATGTTATCATGGATATCAAAAAAACTGTAAAATTTAACTATAGATTTAAGTAAGTAGAGATTGCGTCAGCTTTTCCGTAAATTTAATTTTTTGAGGTTGTAATAAGCCACCTAGCTCTAAGAACACTGGGGCAGGCCCCACAGTGTCTTTTGTCGAGTACGTCCCCGTCGTCTGCCCTGGACTCTCCCTACTTGGTGCGCGGTAACGCAGTGGCCAGTAGCGGTAGAGACAAAATCTCGAAGACAATACTGTGTGGCAGTGACTTTGATTCTGTGATGGATCTGTCGATGAGAGCGGAACCCGCTACCCCCGGGTGTCCCCCAAAAGGCCCTTCTCAGGGCCACCCAAAAGGCCCTTCTCAGGGCCAACCTGCAGTGGTGCAGGCTAGCGAGGTGGAGACGCCACCAGTCGCGCGACCGTCCTCGGACCTGTTCGTCAGGCCGAGCGACATGTCGGATGGGTGTTTGCCCGACGCATCGGTGGCTAGCGATGCGTCGGATAAATGGACGCGCAAGCGGCTTAGGTCGCGTACGCGTGCGTCGGAGGGGTCCTCTGGGACGTCGACCGTGAAGGCCGTCAAGGCCAAGCGCGGCCGTAGTGTCCGCGGCAGAGGCCGTACTCCGCGGGGTGCGCCGAGAGCGGAGCCCCCGTCGGAGACGGATCAGGAAGAAAAGGGGGTGGCGGTGAGTGCCAAACGCGCCGAGTTGGCGCGGGCGAAGTACCTGGCGGCCAGGAACACTCCTGCCGCCCGGAAAAACATGGAGAAGCTGGCGTGCTTACTTAAAAAGCAGGCGGGGGAGGAGCTGGACACCATCTTGATGGTGGCCGGCAAGGCCTCCAAACTGCCAAAGGACGCGCAGACGGCCCTCAAGGCCGCAGCGGCATCTCTCCAGGAGATCGTAACAGAGGCGATGGGCCGAAGTGCATCAGAGGAGGTGGGGCGATTGGAGGCTATGGTCGACAACCAGAGCCGCGAAATCGCCTCGCTCCGATTGGAGCTGGAGGGGCTCCGCAAGCAAAGGGCGAAAGCCCCCACTCCTAGTGCGGGGGGGGTGTTGACCCCCGAGCAGGTGGAGGCTCTCCGGGCCATCATGCAGGAGGAGCGCACATTCATGCGATCCTGCCTCGCAGGGATCGAGGACCGCCTCTTGCCGGCCAAAATCGTTCGGCCGCCTCTGGCGGCGAGCGGGGGCCGCTCGGAGGTTGTCCCGGCAGCGGCCCCGGCACCGGTTTCGACCCCGGCGTCGGTGTCAAAAAAGAAGGCGGCCAAGAAAACGGCGGCTCCGGCCGCACCGGCCCCTGTCCCGGCGGCCCCGGTCGCGGGCCCGTCTGGAACCCAGTCGGCGATGGTGGTGTCCTCACAGGAGGACACAATGCTGCCATCGGCCACCGAAGCCAACGAGGGGTGGGCAACGGTGGCGAGAAAGGGGAAGAAGAAGAAGGCGCCTCAGCCTTCTTCTTCTCCAGCGGCTGCCAAGAAGGCAGCCCCGGCACCGGCACCTAAAAAGGGTCGGAAAAAGAAGAGCGCGGCGTCAAAAACGGCGGCGGTGGTGGTCACCATCTCGCCGGCGGCAGTCGAGAAGGGGGAGACCTATGAGTCGGTGCTCACAAGAGCCCGACGATCGGTCAACCCCTCAGAGATGGGCATTGCCAGGGTGACGTGCCGGCGGACCCAAACGGGGGCTCGAATTTTCGAGTTCCCGGGGGCTGACCGGGATCAGAAGGCCGACGCCTTCGCAGCCAAGATGGCAGAGGCCATCGCCGACGTGGCGAAGGTGGCGCGGCCCGTCAGGACCTCGACCTTGGTGGTGTCGGAGTTGGACGACTCCGTCACCAAGGGCGAGGTAGCCGCTGCCGTCGCGGCGGCGGGTGGGTGCGGCTCGGACGCCGTAAAGGCCGGAGAGATCCGGCCAGGAAATGGGGGGATGGGCCGGATTCGGCTAGTGTGCCCCGCCGACGCCGCTGAGGCCGTCCTCAAAAAAGGACGGCTTCTAATAGGCTTCAGCTCGGCCGTGGTGCGGGCGCTGGAGGTGCAGCAAATGCGTTGCTTCCGATGCCTCGCGTTCGGGCATGCCCGGCCTTTCTGTCCTTCGCCGGTGGACAGGTCGGACCTATGCTTCCGGTGCGGCCAGGCCGGCCACCGGCAGGCCACCTGCGCCGGGACCCCCCACTGCGCTGTATGTGCAGCCAGTGGGAGGCCGGCGGGCCACGTTATGGGGGGGGCTAAATGCAGCCCCCCCGTCAAGAGGGGTAAGGAGCAGGCCACCATGCGGCCTGCCCATACGGGTAACGGGGTCCCTCCGGTTGCCACTGACGGTGCGATGTCCAACTAATGCCTAGACACGGACATCGCACCATAATGCAGGTGAACCTCAACCACTGTCAGGCGGCACAGGACCTAATGGTCCAAGTGCTAGCCGAGTGGTCGGGGGACCTTGCCGTGGTCGCCGAGCCCTACTCGTACGCAGCCTCTTGGCTGCGGGACAGTAATGGCACGGTGGCCATCGTGCCGCGGCCCTCCACGGACTCCCCGCCCCTCTCGTTCATCGAGAGGGGCCATGGATACGTGGCCGCCGCGTGGGGGGATGCCGCCCTGGTGGGCGTTTACTTCCCCCCAAAGCGTCCGGTGGAAGAGTTCAGGAATTATCTCTTGACTCTTTCAGCGGCGCTTGCGCGAATTGGGAGGAGCAAGGTCGCGGTCTTGGGCGACCTAAACGCCAAGTCCACGACCTGGGGGAACTCGCGCGACTACCCGAACGGCCGCCTTCTGGAGGCCTGGGCGGCGTCGAGCGGGTTGGTGCTCCTCAACCGGGGGGCGGTGCGCACGTGCGTGCGCCACAATGGGAGCTCTGTGCCGGACGTCTCGTTCGCCACTGCAGCCCTGGCCGCGCTCGTGCGCCGGTGGGAGGTGGACGTGGTGGAGAACCTATCCGATCACAGATATGTGCGGATAGAGATCGCCACCGAACGTCCACCGGACGGGGGGGGGGCGGGAAGGAAGGAGGTCCTTCCCGCGGTGGGCCCTGACGCGGCTGGATCGCGTCGCGGCCACGGAGGCGGCCTTCGTTCAGGACTGGTTCGCTCCGCCGACCAGTCCAGACTTCGACGAGGCCGCCCTCCGACTGAGGGAGGCAATGACCGAGGTGTGCGACTCCAGCATGCCTCGGTCGCGACGGCCGCCGCCCAAGCGCGCGGTCTACTGGTGGTCGGCGGAGCTCGCCGGCCTCCGGGAAGACTGCGGCGCAAAAAGGAGGGCTTTCCAGCGGGCTCGCCGCCGCCGCCAGCGCGACGTCACCGAGGAGGACCGCCTCCATGCCTCCTACGTGGAGGCCCGGCGCGTCCTCAAGGTGGCGATCGTGGAGTCGAAGAAGGCGGCGCGGCTCGAAATGCTGGCGGGGTTGGACGACGACCCCTGGGGGAGGCCGTATCGGGCGGCGCGCAACAAGCTGCGTCCGATCGGCCCCCCCGTAGTCGAGGCCCTTCAGCCGGCGCTCCTGGAGGAGGTGGTCCGGGGTCTCTTCCCGGACCGCTCGCCGGACTTCGTCCCTCCCCGGATGGCCCCGCTCCCGCAGGTGGGCCCTCCGGCCGACGCCGGGATTCCCCTGGTGTCGGAGGCGGAGTTTTCCTCGGCGGCGTTTCGCCTCCGAGGGAAAAAGACGGCGCCGGGGCCAGATGGCGTGCCGGCACGGGTGGTGGCGATAGCATGAGAAATGGAGGGACGCTTTCGGGACCTCTTCGACAGCTGCTTTGCGTCGGGGAGGTTCCCGAAAGTGTGGAAGGAGGGGGTGCTGTGCCTCCTCCGAAAGGAGGGTCGGCCGGAGGATTCACCCTCCGGCTACCGGCCGGTCGTCCTTCTGGACGACGCGGCGAAGCTCCTTGAGAGCGTGATTGCGTCGCGCCTCAAGGAGCACCTGGGGGGGACCGGCCCCGACCTGTCCAATGCCCAGTACGGGTTTCGGGCGGGCCGGTCCACGGTGGATGCGCTTCAAGAATTGAAGCGCATCACCAAAGAGGGGGCGAGGCAGGGGGGAGGAGTGTTGGCGGTGTCGTTCGACATCGCCAATGCCTTTAACTCCATCCCCCACGCCACAATATTGGAGGCGCTCCGATACCACGGAGTGCCTCCATACCTGCGGGCCCTGCTGGCGGACTACCTCCAAGGACGGGAGGTATTGTTCGTCGGCAGGGACGGCCGCATCAGGCGGCGGCCGGTGGAGTCGGATGTTCCGCAGGGGTTGGTCCTAGGACCACTCCTGTGGAACATCGGGTACGACTGGCTCCTCCGGGGCGTCCTCCCCGATGGCGTGGGTGTCATCTGCTATGCGGATGACACCCTCGTCACGGCGCGGGGGCGCAACTTTGGGGAGGCGGCCGCCCGAGCGTCAGAGGGGGGGACCCTGGTCGCCCAACGTATTGGGCGGCTGGGGCTGGACGTGGCGCTGCCCAAGACCGAGGCCCTGTACTTCCACGGGCCTCGTGGGGAGGCGCCGCCTGACGCCCACGTAGAGGTGGCGGGGCGGCAAATTGTGGTGCAGGCCCAGATGAAGTATCTGGGCCTGATCCTGACGGGCCGGTGGAAGTTCGCGGAACACTTCCGCCGGCTCGCCCCGCGCCTCCTCAAGGCGGCGAGGGGCCTTAGTTGGCTCCTGCCCAACATCGGGGGGCCGGCTGCGGCATGCCGGCGATTATATGCCGGTGTGCTACGCAGCATGGCCCTGTACGGGGCGCCCATATGGGCGGATGACTTGGGGGTGGCCAACCGTACCCTCCTCCGTAAGCCACAACGCGCCATCGCTCAGCGAGTGGCGCGGGCTTACGGTACGGTTGCCCACGGCGCGGCCTGTGCCTTGGCGGGCACTCCGCCATGGTACTGGGAGGCCGAGGTGTTGTCCGCCGTCTACCACTGGACGGCGGATAAGCGGGCGCAGGGGGAGCGCCCCGCACCAGAGGAGAGGGTCGCCGTCTGGCGGGGGGCCCGCGAGGACATGCTCCGCCGGTGGACGGCGGAGATGGCCAACGCGGAGTTCGGACGGTGGACCCTGGACGCCGTCGGTCCAGTCATTGAGGGCTGGATCGAGAGGGGGCAAGGGTTCCTCACCTACCGGTTGACGCAGGTTTTGTCCGGGCACGGTAGCTTCGGGCATTTCCTGTGTCGTATACGGAGGGAGGAATCCACGGCGTGCCACCACTGTGGCGCGCCGGACGACACGGCGCGGCACACCCTGGCCGAATGTCCGGCTTGGGATGTGCAGCGCCGTCGCCTCCAGGCGTCCGTAGGCCCGGACCTCTCGCTGCCCGGCTTGGTGTACGCCATGCTGGGCTCCGGGGCGGTCTGGGTCGCGGTGGCCTCCCTCTGCGAGGACGTCATGTCGCAGAAGGAGGCTGCGGAGCGGGAGCGTGAGAACGATCCTCTTGCGCCCCCGCACCGCAGACGTCGAAGGGGCCGGACGAGGCGCGATCGCGACCAAGTCCAGCCTGGTGGTGGCCAGTGGGCGGGTGATGTGGGGACACACCTGCCCGCATTGCACGGACCACCACCATCGACGGGTGGGAACGACCGGGCGCTCCCGGTCGCTCCCACAGGCCCCCCTTCACCGCGGGGGGGTCCGAACGGGCCCGTCGTGCAGTAGACGGGCCATCGCTGGTGGAGTTGTGGTGTAGGGCTTACGGCCGGTCCCATGACTCCACCTCAAAGGCGAAGACGGAGCGCCGCGGGGTTTTAGTGGGTAGTCCCCTGGGCGACATGTCAGTTGCTCAGGTGGGAGTCCCACACACGCCCCCCGCCGCCCTGGTGGGGGGTACGGTGCGTAAATGCATTTCCCCGCGAAAACAAAAAAAAAAAAAAAGCTCTGAGAACACTCATATACCTACCCATTATTTTTTTGATACAGACATTCTTGATACCAATCCTTTTTTTTATGTTCACGCTAATTGCATAATATAGGAGAAAAGGCACCGCGCTGTGCAAGGAAGAGTTTGATCGCAGAAGAGAAAACGCTCGAGTCAAATTTATTGGAAAGCGGTCTTCGGTGACTTTTCACCATGTGATGGCAACAATACCGGACAAGTATGATTCCCTGACTGTGGCTCTGGCTGAGCGGGAAATTTGTAACAAACGAGGTATTGTCCAGGTAATTACTTAACTAGTTGGTAGCCGCGAAATAATGGCATGAACTCATCAGTGTATAGTAAATGAATTGGTTTTCCATGGAAATGTGACTTATTTTCGTGGTGAAGAGTATAGTAGTAGCCTATTTTATTCCCATCTGTATTTCAAATTTGGTAAAATCGGTTCAGCCGTTTCAACGTGAAAACGAAACAGACAGACATACCCATGTTAAAATTTATAAAATTAGTAAGGAAGTAAGGATTATAAAGAGGAAAAGTTACTGAACCGATCAAAATATTTTTTCACGAGCAGTGTATGCAGCTGTCGTGGTTCTGCAAGATTGTGTATCTGAAATAGTAGTGTCCACATCAAGAGGCGCCAAGCGAAGCGCAGGGGCACTACTAATATTTTCTCTAAATGTTTTGGCGTTTTTTTGAACCCTCAAAACTTGATTATCTTTGTCTCTACTCTATTTCTTAATGATTGTTCTACAACTATTTTCTCTTTTCCATATTTAAGAGTATTATCTTCGTTCGGGTTCGCACCAAGTTTGGATTTGAAGTATCTGGATACATAGACTATGCTTATCGTCTGGAGACTGAAGATTGGACACCTTTCTTTAAGTGCAAGAAGAAGCTCTATCCAAGAAAAACTGATTTAGGCTATTATAATTGGAGGAATGGAACAGTTTTTAGCAATTTGACGAGAAATTACAAGGTAATACTAAAACTTTATTTGAAATGTCCCCCGTACGAGTAGCTTTTCCTTGCAAATAACTTAATCGTCACATCGTAAAAAAAAATGTTATGCAGAAGTTTACCCTTTGAGTAAGGAACTCAAAACCAAATTGACCAAATAATTGAACCTTAAATAATCACGGTAGTCATATATTTTCGGAAACGATACAATTCATTCTAAAGGTTCCCAATTTTACGATTTTCCATGGGAACCACCTTAATTTCAATTTGTTTTATTCCAGCCATGCATAGACTACATACACGGAGGCTTACAATTTCAAAATAGAAATGATTTAAAAATGATCAATCCTAATCCTAAACTATTGCATTCTCACGGACCAGGGGAAAATACAAGCAAGCAAACTATAAAATCTGGAAATTACGCGCAAATAGAAATATATGACCATATTGTTAGAAGAAGACAATAAAATGGTTGTAACAATTAAGTGACAAAAATAAGAAAAGTTAAGTCAATTTAAATTTAATAGAGTTAAGTTATGGATTTTTCTTATAACTATTGTTTTAAAAATATTCATTTTCATTTTAGTTAAGGAAAACATAGTGTAAGAATATTTTGATTTAGTTGTTTGTTTAATTTTCAATTAATTTAAGTACTTTTATGTTTTAATAAGTGTAACAAATAAATAAGTTCTCTATTAAGTTACATGTAGTTACGCTAAAAATTGGGTGAAAGGAAAGTTAAATTTCCTACGTAAATTTAACTATAAGAAATATCATTACTATAAGGAAGCAGGAGGTTCTCAATGAGACTGTTTTTTTAATGTTTGTGGCTTCAGAACTTACTTCTGGTTGCAGCCAGCATGATCTTATGATCAGCATGATCGCATGATGATTTTTTTATTTTAAAAGCTGTAGTTCAAAACGTGTGTAGTTCCGCTAATGGCACCTAGGAAAACCATATAATTATAAACAAACTTTTGTTAATTATGAAGAAGTGTTAATTAACAGGTTATAAGTCTCTGGTATTAATTTAATTTAAGCATTATAATTATAATGGTCAAGTCAAAGTTAACTAATTAATAAACTTAACAGTCTCACACACTTGTTTTATTTTAAAGGTGCTAGAAGTAAAATTTTATTGAAATTATTCATGTGAAAACGAGACCACAATTTTATTAACACTGATGAAAAAAATATATAGCAAATTCGTATTTTTTATTTCCAACGATTTATCGAAAGCTTAAAGATATATAAAATGAGCTTAACTTATTACATGAATATTCAATAAAAGAAAATTTTTGGATTGAAAATGTTTATTTGACCCGTTTTCTCGTGAAAATAATACGGGTTGTAATAATAAAGATTTATATTAGGATCTTATACACCTACTAAAAGGCAACATTCAACTCACAAGTCAAATCAGACACATGTCAATAATGTCTCGACAAAGTCTGATGGAAACGCATAGTTTTAGATCTTAGTAATTTACAATTGTTTTAGTTTATTGCAAGCTTAGTTTTTTTTAAGTACAATAATTGATTGTAAGTCAAGATTATGGCAGTGGAAAGGAGAAACGAGGCTCTTCCAGCTGTTGAGGCTGATAGGAAACTCCTGGAGTTCGATACGTATGAGGAGTACCTGGACTCTTTAGTAACTGAAGTCGACTTGGGGTATTTAAACAGCGTCAGTGTAGCACGCAATGTTGCTGCGTTTGGTTATAGGTACCTTACTTTTATTAAGTTTCATAATTAATGATCTAAGTGGCTTTGAGATATGAGTTGCATGGGAGGTCCTAACAAAGATCTGATCCATTGTGATCGCATTACTTAGAACCAAAAAATCAGGGTCTGAAATATGAATTTCGTATTTAAATTTATGTAACTAAACAAAAATTGTATACTATACAGGAGTATGCAGAAAACGTTTGTTCTACAATTCGAACTTGCCACATATTGTCATAAATCTTATCGCCGAAGTTTTTCATTTCAGACAAAACGGACACACTTTAACGGAACAAGAGTTTTATAAACGCCATCGTGCAATTAAATCTCTGGTGTTCCCAAAACTAACACCTCATGTAATGGCTAGTGACGATATAGACAATCACGACCAGCTGTGTTTGGAGTTATCTTTTAGAGAGAAAAGCAATAGAATGGGAATACTATCGGTAACATCAGATTGAAATCGTACTTCCCAATTTTATTTAAAAGTCCTCATTGATTTATGTCCAAATTTTAAGAATCTGAAGGTTTTGGTTTTCTATTTAATTTTTTCTATTTTAGACCATTATTTATATACGCTACATGTCTGATGGAGGTTCTGAAATTTCTGGGTATATAGACTATGCGCATCGATTGGTTACGGATAAATGGACGGCATTTTTCAAACGTGGGAAATTGCTGGTACCCAAAGTATCAGACCTAGGATACTATCATTGGCGGCATGGAACCGTTCGAAATAATATATCAAGGAACTATATAGTAAGTGATAGCTTTGTCTATAATCCCAACTAAATTTAAAATAATATTGTAGATAAATCCAAAACCGTATATCCCAATAAAAAGTGGGTTTCGGGTAAGGGTCATAAAATCTTTTTTTTTGATTTTTTGAAAACTAATTTTAAACTAATGCATCGCAATAAAAAATGTAGGTAGTTTATGCAGTCGCGGGCAAAAAGCTAGTTTGAAATAATTTTTCGTAACTATTTTTTAGGTATTCAAAATTATCTAAATTCGGCTTTGGTTCCTCAGTATCTTGTGAGCTTGAATATCTTTCTTGTATTTTTTCAGCCAATATTGGATCCTGCGCACGGACTGCTATTTCTGAATCGTCACGACCATAAGCTAATCTATCCCAACCCCCATAGATCTAATCCAGGAGTCAATACAACCAGAAGAAGAATCAAATCAGCTAGATACTTGCAATGTGAATTATTGGATCACGTTGTTCGAAAGAGATGTTAATTTTAAATACTTAAATGTTGTCTACCTGTAATAATTTACATGATATTTAGATGTAATATGTACTTTTAACTTAATAAAGGATATCTGTAATGTTTAAACTTATTTCTGGTTTGTGTTTTTGAAGCAGTAGACTTTGGAATACGAATTTGACAACACAAAAAAATGTTTTATTTTTTGCTTTTGTATAATTATCAAGTCCAGGAGCCAGAGAAAATGTTTTAACGTGATTAGCCGTTTCAGGCATCAGCAAAGCACTCATTGCTATTCTAGCGTGTGTTGCTTCAATCTTTAGAAATAACTAGGAAGTCAAGGAAAGCCTGGATAGCAGATGCATTGAAATTTATGTAGGTATCTAGCTAGTTTCTCTCAAAGCATAAGACAATACCGTTATTTGCTAGCTATATGCAAAGGTAACGTTCAGTTTTGTTATAATGAAAATATTAAATACTAGTGGCCGCCCGCGACTCCGTTCGCGTGGAAGTCGGTTTCCCGTGGGAATGAGATGTTTTCCCGCGGTAAAAAGTATTCTATGTGTTATTCTGATGTTTAACCTATATTACTGCAAAGTTTTATCCAAATCCATCGAGCAGTTTTTACGTGAAAGAGTAACAAACATCCATCCATTTATCCATCCATCCATCCATACATACATCCTCACAAACTTTCACATTTATAATATTAGTAGGATGTTTTTTCTTCGTGTATGGAAGGGAACCGTTCATACGCAAGGAACTCTAGCTGACTCAGATGAAAATGTATCTATTCTCATATGCACATCATCAATTTTATCGTTGCAATACAAATAAATTAAAATTATAATATCTAAAACTATTTTACGCTTCCCATTAGTATGTGTTTATGTAAATACTCCATGATGAAACTAGAACCTATGCAACTACCTTTTTGATAAAACTTCACAAATTAGACATATATATGACAGTCAAATACTAATGCCAAAATTATGCAAAAGCAATGCATTAGTTCATGACTAGCGTTCGGAGTAATTTGTATAATTTTTTTCTTAGAAATTTATCATTATTTCTATAATACTTACTTCACTTACTTTATGTTTTAGAAACTTACGTGCAAGTTATTTTTAATGTTTTTTTAAGTAGAATTTATTTTAGAAGTTGTGTAAAAGTTTAACCAGTAAGTAAGATGCAGGCCGAAAAAAAGAACCCGGTACCTACCTCAGTAGAAGCAAACAGAGCATTGATAGACTATGATAATTATAATGAATATTTAGATTCTCTTATAAGCGCCACTGATGTACGAAATCTTGGAAGCATAGATTGTGCCAGAGTCGTTGCTGGATTAGGATATAGGTAAGTCGATTCGAAATCTACAATATCTAGACACGCGGCAGTCATGTCAAGCCAAGTAGGTATTTCATAGTTTACTTCTCGAAGAGTAAAGGCAGATCATTCCAATTTCTGATGTGCGTAAAAAGTTATGTAACGGTTCTAATTTGTCACAATAGACTCTCATAAAAATCTAGTTTTCTCATCTTACGAGTACCAACCACAAAATAAGAGTTGTTGTTTTTTTGGTGGATTTATCAGAGAATTAGCAATAGACAACCTTATGGTTTTTAAGTAAGGTCTTTTCCCACAGGACCCATGGGGAGACTTTTTCAGAAGAAGAGTTTTTCAAAAGACGAGCTGTGATCTACGCCGCAGTCTATCCTAAGCCAAAGACCCATGTTCTAGCAAGTCAAGGAATATTTTTGAAAGACCCTTTAAATAGAGAATTAGCTTCAAGAGAAATGTCTAACCGTCTAGGAATAATATCGGTAAATTAATCAAACTTTTGTTTTATATGTTTTGTATAAATTGTTTTTTATATTCTGACTCCTAAATGCAAAAAGCTGCACAAATCAGTGCTTAGTACAAATGTGGTAAAAGTCTTGAAGGTGAGAAACACCTAGCTTATAGGTACCTTGTCTTTGGCCCTTCCTTAAGTTGTCATATTGTTTGTTTGCTGATTTATAATATTGTAATATTGTTTGCAGTCTATAATTTTTGTGCGTAATGTGTCGAAAAGTGGTTTTGAGATATCAGGCTATATCGACTATGCGCAGAGACTTCTGACGGACAACTGGCGGCTGCATTTCAAGCATGACAAAGTATTGTATCCTCGTGATGGAGATTTGGGATACCATCATTGGCGCCACGGCACTGTTAGGAGCAGTATCACCAGGAACTACATTGTAATTGTTTCATTACCTTTATTTATCATCAGCTTTATGTGGTAAACTGCTAGACTTAATCCTTTCCAGGGCCTACTGTTCTTTCCGCCATCTAGTCACGATCCGTTTAAAGTTGTCGGTTCATATGGTCATCGTTCGTTTCCTTTTTCATACTAAACATAACGGGAGATTAATTATTTATTTATACATATATTTTGTTCCAGCCATTGATGGATCCAAAGAGAGGACTGGTATTCCAAAATCGTCATGATCACAAATTAATTTACCCAGACCCCGGCTACACGCCTGGTGAGAACACGATCAAACATCGGATCAGTTCGCCAAACTACTTGCAGGTGGAGATATACGATCATATAATTAGAAAGAAGTGTTAAGTCAATAAGATAGATGCATAATGTGATAAAATAGTACGAATAAAATGTTAAACCAAGTTTTGATTCTTTTTATTGTATCAATTGTAGCGTAAAATGAAAATGAAGAGTTGAACTAAGAATTGTATAGAATACCGTGTAAAAATTTGTTTTCTTCGACAAAAAATGGCGAAGCTATGAGCTGATTAGTTATCTCGAGTGCTAGTATAAAAATAATATAAAAAATATCTAAAATAAAAGTACGTTGTACAAATGAAATATTAAAGGGACCTCATTTATTTTGTTTTTAGGTACCAACGTTACTTATGTATTTTTTTTCCGTCAGCATGGTTCATGAGCACAGATTCATGAGATACAACCACGTGACAGGGGCTTATTCCGTATATCTACCCTGAAACAGCCACCCAAAGGTGGATACTCGGAACTGCGTGTTCATCTATCCACCTTGAACGATAGGATAGGGTGAATAGATGAACACGAGACCATTCACGCTCCATACAAACTTGGGCTCAAAACAAAGTACCGGCCAACAAAAAAAAGGTTTCAAATGATTGACCACATCAATCTGATAATTTCATTGTTTGACACTAACATCCTAAAGTCAACTAAGTAAAAAGCTGATTAGGAAAACAAAACTTTATTAAAACTCAAGTCGTTAACAGCCAAGGAGAGTTTAACTATATAACAAACATTAAAATAACTAATGTAATGACTTCAAAGGAGATAGATCTTCTGTTCATCAACTGCGAGCCTAACTTAGGCAAGTTAAATTACACCTCAAGTATATCTCATTTCAACAGATTTTCCTAATAGTGTGGTCATAAAGTTCAATTTGCACATATTTTGGCGAATAGATCCTTGTTTTAACAGTGCTTATACCTACAAATTCATATATGCTGGGGAAAATATATTTGTTGTCCTTTCGATTTAAAAATATCAATCCACGATTGGGTTCCGTTATAGGCTGAAAAAAATATATTTTTTATATTGAATGCACGGACCTCAAAATTTTATTTGTAACTTTTGCACACATTTCCTATTTTATTTTTGATTGGAAGAAGATATGAGGTTGTTTGAAAGATATTAAGAAATTCAGTAATTATAAATAATAATAATAAATCTCCAGAAAAACACATCCATTATAGGTAATAGGTACCACACAATAAACTAGTGAAGAACTTAGTTAACGGATACGCGTGTCATTTCAAAAACCCGGTAGGTATAAATAAATCGGCCCGACCCACGAACCTTACCCAGTACAGTCCGGTATGCATACCGCTGTTCAAAAGTCATTAATAGTAATGTTCCTAATTAAATTATAAGATATTAGGGTGATAAAAAGAATTACAATGTAATTGTCAGTAACGTTGACTTTAACTTCACTCAGCCTCCAATGGTAATAGCCCAAGTCTGTTGGTAGGGGTCGAAGTATTTTTTTCTCATATTTAAAAAAATTAGTCCAATATCCAGTTATATCCTTCATCAACCGCATACGGTAATCAATATATCCCGATATCTCGAATCCTTGGTTGGTTTTAATACGAACGAAAATAATTGTCTGAAAATTAATAATTAGAAATTAAACTAAATAATTCAGAGGATTACATCCTTTCATTGTAGTAACAGACAGCGAATTTTAAACATAAACCTAAGAAAGGTAAAGTTATAAAAGATCTGTGTTGCATTCGAGATATTATTAATTTCTAAAGTATTTTTTTACCGCTAGTTTTCCATCTCTATTTGGCATCTCCCTTTCTGCTAATGCTCTGCTAAAATTGTCATGAAGATAATCTCTGACAGAGCTGGCCAAAACTCGCGTTACTGCCTTTGGAAAAACCGCTTTCATAATTCTAGCTCGGCGGAAGTAAAATTCACTTTCAGAAAGAACCTCGCCACGACTCCTGCAAAATATGATATTGTTATTAAATTAGATTCTATACTGGTACCTTAGGGCTGTATAATATTCCTAGTACTAGTTAAAAGCAGTTTAATAAAAAAAAAACAAAACATAGTATGAACAAAAAGATAGTTCATTTATATTTTTTTATCAATATATTTATAAAATAGCAAAAACTGAAAACTTTGCTCTGAAACATTTGTATAAACTAGTCAAATTTCTTGAAGTCACCTGTATCCTATAGCAGCGATGTTTCGAGCGGCATCTATACCATTTAGGTTTTTGAGATCATTTAACTCTATAAGGGCATCTAGATAGTCAGTCCAAGTTTCAAATGGCACCAAGTTCCTATCAGCTTCCACCACAGGAGGATAATCATTTCTTTTCTCTGCCAAAGCCATTTAAGATACAATATATAAAAATAGTAATTATAAAAGTAAACAAATCTAAGAACAATAAGCAAGTATAAAATTAATACGCTCTAACAAACATTAAATTGTAAATTATATTCAGAAATAAAAGCACTTCACATTGCAAGTGTTATTGTCACAGAAGATTGTCAACACATTGTCACTGATTTTCATTCGGTTTTCTTACAAGTATTTAAAGAGTTAAAATTATTTAAATACTTATATTCAGTCAAAAACAATGAAACGAACAAAGCTTTTAAAGAAACACTATAAAACGTATGTTGTTACAACTTAGGAAAGAAAAGAAACTGAAATACAATTAAACATGGATTTGAGTATAATTTTTCGATGCTGAAAATCCTTAAATATTAAAACCAATTTTCATAGGAATCGTAAACAGCAATTCAATATTTATTTCATTAAATACTTTCCCCATTATGAACGCAACTAAACCAACGGAACGCATCCTGTACTTGCTGTCATAGCAACAATGGCATTTAGCTAAATATGTAAATATTTTTATTTTTAATTTAATTAGGTTATATTTTATTTTATAAAGTTAGTCTAAGCTGTGTAATTACTATCTTTTAATACAATTAACCATAATTATTATCATGAACGGGGATAAAAAAATATTTTATAATAAGAAAATTTCTCCTGAATCATTGTCGAGAGATGATAAACCTTATCATATGCCTTCACGGATCGAAAGAGATAACCGATTATTGGCTTTTAATTCGTGGGAAGAGTACTTGGATGAAGTTATTGAAGCTAAGGACATTAAATATCTTGGTTATGTAGACACTGCTAGACAATGTGTTGCTCTGGGTCTTCGGTAAGGCATTCTTTTGACAAGTAGAAAGGTAGAACTTTTCAGTAACTGTTCTTATTTCTATTTCGAAGCGCTATAAAGTAAATTTTGTATCCTAGTTTTTTATGTATAGTTACTGTTTCTAAACTTCGCAGCAGGATTTTATAGGGTTTGCACCATGATATCTTTTCATAATAATAAAATGACCTCCGGTCTGTTCGTATATTCTAAACTACACAATGGTCGAAGATAAAGATTTAACTATAAAAAATCTTAGTATTTTTTCGTGAAAATATTTCAGAATTGCACCAAGATTTTGGTCGAACCACTAGACAATTAATAACTCATCATGTTTCAGCGCAAATGTTAAAGTTATATCAGATAAAAGTTTCTACGAACGCACTAATCGAATAGCTAATTTCAAACATGAATTGCTACATCCAAATGAACGTAAACTACTGTTGTACAGTGAAGGGCTAAAATTAGATGATGTTGACGAACTTACAAAAGCCTTAGCTGCAAGAGAAGCTTTAAATGTTCAGGGATACTTTCAAGTACGTAGGTATTAAAAACTATTTATATATTTTACTGTAATTTTGCTTTATTACTCAGGACTAGTAGCATTTGGAAAGCACTCTTAGACGCCTCGATTTAAATGTTTGATTTTTATTTACTTAGAATCTGATTAAAATTCCTATTTAGATGTAGGGTATAACTTTTGGAACTCCTGCAAAGATTCTTTTGCGTTTTTAGGAAGTGGCATAGCTTATTACTTTATTTTTCAATATTTTTTCTACACGATTGAATTCACGGGTAGAAACCTAGATATTCTAATGACTTTAGAAATATTATTAACTAGCGACCCGCCCACGCTTCGATATGGTGTAATTTTGGCCGACTTTCCGACGAAACATTGAATTTTAGCAAACTTAAAAATACTTTTTCCAATTGTTCTTTATTTACAAATTTAAATGAATGAATTCCCTAAAATATGGCGAAAACCTCATTAAAATCCGTTAAGTGGTTTAGGAGAAGATAGCAGACAAACATACAAACAGACAGAGTTAGCAACTTGGATTTATATTATGTAATGATAATGATGATAATGAAATTGTGGTGGTTTGCTTGAAAGGAATTAACTAACATATTTTGACTATAATCTTTATGTTTCTCGATATAGTCAATTATATTTATACGCTATCGTACAAATAGAGGAAACGAAGTATCTGGCTACATCGACTATGCTCACCGTCTATTAGACCTGGGAAAAAAAGATTTTTGGATCAAGTTTTTTCACCATGAAAAACTACTTTTGCCCAAACTTAATGACTTGGGGTATTATCACTGGCAAAATGGAACTGTTAAAAGCACTACATCGAAAAATTATGAAGTAAGTAATTTAGGTTTTTTAACTGATTTAATTGTTGTGGTAATTGGACTGCTAACGAATGGTTCCGGGTTCGATCCCCGGGTGGGCCAATTACGTCAAAATGCCTTTTCGAAATTGACACGTGTCCGGGTGTAACTAGGTATTCCTATAGTAGGTATACCTATAGTACAAGCTTTGCTTAGTTTAGAGCCACAAAGTTGGTGTGTTAGTCTGGTGATTTATTTATTTATTATTTTTTAGCCTCTGATGTCCGTCAAAGGATTATTGTTCCAAAATCGCCATGACCATAAAATCATTCATACGAATCCAAAGTACCCCCCTGGCACGAATACAGAAAAGTTTCGAATAAGGTCTAAATTATACAGTCAAGTAGAAATTTACGACCATGAAGTAAGAAAACGAACTATGTAACTCTATTGTTTATTTCTATGATGTATGACTACTTTCCTACTAGGCAGTTCATACGTCAAGAGTTTTTTTTAAGACGTTTTGCATTGGTGCAAGAGGGTTTAAGAAAGTTTTTGCAAGAGCCCTTAGTAGGATAGAGGCCTTTAATAGTGTTGATGTATTTTGATACGCTTCTTTTTACCTTTTTATATACTTTTTTATATTTTTATATTTATACTCTTTTGAACATGTTTACAATTATTGTATTTTAAAGATAAGCAGATGGTAACATTTGCTTTTGTAATTGGAAATAAAGCAATGTTTTTTTTTAAATGTGTTAATTTTCAAAACTTTACCTTTTCCACTTTCTTATTCAAGAACTGTTATTTAATATAACTTCTTAGATTTACGCGATTATTATTACTTGAAATTAAACTCTTTTTAACGGGCAAATGCCGTGGTCACGGGTAGACTGAGATGTTTGACGTCTTCATAGAATAAAGTAAAAAACGATTTTCGAAAAAATGCAAAAATGCCGAAACGTCGAAAAATCAAAAATAATAAAATAAACGCGTAAAACCCGTTAAAATGAGTTTAATTTAAACTGTTATTTTAACCAACTATTTAAACGACTTAAGCAAGTACTAATACTGTATGTGAGAAGATGTTATATGTATCGTCTCATTACTAAATCCTGTGATCACACTTCCTGTTGTAAATGAGTCGTACCTATAAAAGTCATTAGTACGTAACATACGAAAGATCAACAGAACGGCACGATTTACTCTGTGAAACAGGTCGAAAACGTTGTTCTGTGGATAAATGCACCGCGCATGTTACCCGCATGATGCCTGAGAAAATACCAAGCAGCTCGAATAACATACCGCAGCACGTTAAGGCACTATGTACAGTCAGCACCAAAAGTCGATGAACAGAATCAACTCAACAAAACACCTGTTCACAATAAAATGCCATAAGTTATAATCACAACTAGGAAACAAAACAGCCTGTACACCAGAAATTTAACAAAAGTCGCTAAACACGAGTATCAAAAGTATCTGTGCACTAGTATTCCTAAAGTCGCTGTACACCATCAATTCAAATTTAGTTACTTCAGACTGTGATAGATTTATGACACCTGTCTGTCATCACTAGATTTTGCTCAATAATGCCTTATATTTATTCACGGGTTTTCCTCACAGACTACGACAATTTTTTTCTTAAAAGCGGGAACATGCTTAAGATGAAAGCTAGACAGCAGCTTCATTTTGCTTGTCTTCTTTTTGATGTCATTAATTCTGGGCGTCCAGAATATCTTTATAGTAAAATAGTATGGTTATCTTCCCAAAATCGTTACCAGACCCGGGCATCATTATATAGCCTAATGACTCCGTCACATAAGACTGTTGCTTTTCGGGGTAGTTTTCGTTACCAGGCAACCAAATGTTGGAATAATTTGCCACCACCTTTAAGATCACTTAAAACCGTTTGATTTTTAAAAATAGACTAAGAAATTTGTTACTTGAAAGGCAAAAAACTGGTTAGCGAAATTATCACGTTTGTTATATTTATGTACTAGTGGCCGCCCGCGACTCCGTTCGCGTGGAAGTCGGTTTCCCGTGGGAATGAGATGTTTTCCCGCGGTAAAAAGGATCCTATATGATATTCTGATGTATAACCTATATTACTGCAAAGTTTCATCCAAATCCATCCAGTCGTTTTTACGTGAAAGAGTAACAAACATCCATCCATCCATCCATCCATACATCCTCACAAACTTTCACATTTATAATATTAGTAGGATATAAGATATAATAATACATTTATGTATGTATATGAGTATATATAATTATATTTTAATTTTATTCATAATATAAATAATAATATATAAATCTCATTCATAAATATAAACACATACAGAACACACTATAAGTACATAATACTAACACTTTTAGCCCGTACGTACCCCCTTAACGGTGCTGACTGAAAATCAACGTCGCCCAGCGACTTTATGTTGAGTCAGCAACCGATTCAGTTGTTAGTTGTAATATTTTCATGTTTTTTATATTTTTCCTTATGTAAGCACAACTGAATAAATATTTTTTCTTTCTTCTTCTTTCTTTCAAAAATACGCTAGACTAAAATGATCATAAGTCATATGAACATTAAAAATTAAAGGAACCTAGGTTTTGTAAGATTCACGCAAAGTAAATTACAAGTAGGTACCGTCACTATAATTGCTTCGTAGATCATCAGAGTCATGTTTATGTTATTTTTAATATTATAGATTAGTATGATAACTGATAATAAAATATAATTGTTTTGTAAATAAGTATTGAAATAGATACTAACGTGTTAGCATACATTATTAAGGTTAAGCAAGAACTGTCCCAAAAGTAGCTGAACAACATAAGCGACAAAAGAATATTAACACACGGCAACATTAAAATATACTTCGTTAACCTAATTTTGTCTTTGTTGCTGTTTAGTGACTTTTGATGTTCATTTGTGACATTTGGATTGATGGTGTACAGCGACTTTTAAAATACTAGTGCACAGATACTTTTGATACTCGTGTTTAGCGACTTTTGTAAAATTTCTGGTGTACAGGCTGTTTTGTTTCCTAGTTGTGACTATAACTTATGGCATTTAATTGTGAACAGGTGTTTTGTTGAGTTGATTCTGTTCATCGACTATTGGTGCTGACTGTACAAAGCATATTAGCACCCAAAAAAAATCTAAGAGCATGGCATACGATGGTTGGGACAATCATTTTTTAACAATTAGATTTGCCTCACACGTTTCGAGTACGGTCCAAGACCAATAATAGGCACGTTATAATGATGGGCAGTTGATGTATTGCTACAATTAGAAACACTTCCAAACAATACTTTTCTGTTATTTTTAATTAGTAGTTTTTTAATGTATGAGTCCCATATAACAGTACCACATGTTAGGTGTAAGCGTCCTTCTCCGGTAGTGAATAGACTGAGCTGCAATGTAAGTGGCTCCTTTCGGAATCCGCGGTTTTTGCCTCACCATACGTGTGTGATATGTCGGTATATAATTTTAAAAATTTATCATACGATCACCCATCTCTTTTAAATTAAATAATATTTAACCTACTCCAAAAAACTTAGGTTTCTATTCGACTTCTATTTGTTCATGTATGTAAATCGCTTAGGATGGATAGATGAACACGAGTATCCACCTTAGGGTGGCTGTTTCAGGGTGGTTAAACGAAATAATCCAATCGATCAATTAAAGTTGCCTGGAGCAATTTGGGAATATTTTTTGCTTAACCGATTCGTGGCCACTGGCACGAATGCCACCTTAATGTACCTATGATAAACTTATTATTATTGTTGGCACAGTAATCTTCTCTAGGGATCAAACCGCAAAATTAATTTGGTTTTCTCTTGTATTTATTTTTTCGGGAAAAAATTATCCAGTGTGGTGCAGCACACATTCCCTAAAACACTATATAAAAAAGTACCTACTAGAAAGTTGACAGAATGTTTACGACCCCTGGTAAATTTTTTTAAAACTTACTTTTCTGCTTCTTAACCGTGTTAGAGTACATTTTGAATTATTCAAACAATTAATTACACAAAACACTACACGATTTTAACACGAAATGCCACCAGCAGCCCTAAACTGGCGAAAACGAGCTTAAATCTTAACTTACGGCCTATGGCACTCTAGGTGTGCCAGTAATAAGCGGGGCTCGTGGCACGACTGTCGCGCCATTTGCGTTTTGAATGCGGCCCCTCATAGAAGTTTAGATTTAATACCACGGTCATGAATCGGTTAAAAGGGTTAAGGCAAATTCAAATTTTATATTTTCCGATAATTGCCTCTATTTTTCAAAATTCAAGACAAACCAATATCTTTAACCAACTATTATAAATATAAAGTGAATAAAACACTTCCAGTATTTATATTTATTTTATTTCTATAACAAGTTAGAATACAGCGAATTTACACGTATCAGTACAATTAATATTTCCTTATAAAAAACATATAATACTGTCATAAAAATAACTTATTAGCAAAACTTAAGGCTAAGCAAAAGCTTTAAAAATAGGGTTAACTATCCAAAGTAAAAGTGTTTACTAGAAGAGCCATCTAGAAATTCTATAGCAATAAAAACAACAAAGCTTTTTGACTTAAGCTTGTGAGGTTAACAGCGGACTCCGATTCAGCTAAAAAACTTAAGCGACATCTCGACGATTAACGGTTAATTCATTAGTTATTTTATAGGCTATCTTAACAGCTATGCCAATTAACAGGGTAGGTACAGAATATTAATATGAGAACGTGGAAATTATTCTTCTGTAACGTCTAAACTTAACAAGAACAAGTTTGTCACTTGTATTAGAACTACACTCATAAATAATGCTATTATTCTATGTTAACAGGCTTTTCTGACAACGTGATCATACAGCTCAATTTGAAGGTATTTTGGTGAAAAAATCCTATACTTTGTTGTATTGATACCTGGATCTGAATAAACGTTTGGACATATGATTTTGTTGTCATGACGATTCATAAAAATCAATCCACGCTTTCTATCATGAGTAGGCTGGAAAAAATATATACGTGATTAATAATTGAACCCCTCTAGCAATGCCAATGATTTAGTTTTCGTCTTGTGTTAGTTTTACACAAGTTGGTGAGACACAAATTGGTGTGACACAACGGGGAGTCGCGGGCGGCCACAACTTAAAAATAATTCTTAAGATTACCATACTAATAGCCACTAAGTAAGTGCTTAAATTATAGAACCAAGTAATACACAGATATGAGCCTATCTTAAAAAGTATTTTTTACTAAATTGGAACCGGGAATCGAACCCAGGAGAAGAGTCAATAAATATTATTCGGTAATTAAAAATAAATTGAAGTGTTAATAAATAATATAATGTAATAATAAAAAATAATAATTACAATGTAGTTGAAAGTGTTGTTGCTTTTGACGACACCGCTTCTCCAATGGTAGTATCCCAAGTCTGATTCTAGGGGACATAATTTGGTTTTCTCATATTTGAAGAAATGCTTCCAAAATCCACATATATCCCGTTTTAATCGATGGCCATAATCAATGTATCCAGATATTTCAAAGCCCAACTTGTTTTTTATACGAAGAAATATTATAGTCTAAAGGAAATTTACAAATAAAAAAAGAAACAAACTTTAACTCAAATTAGAATACATGTAGTAGTCATTATCATCATTACACAGTATAAAGAGAATTCGTGACTGTATCTCTGTTCGTTCCCTAACTTGTTAGACACGCGACGGATTTTAATGCGGTTTTTACTATCTTTTAGCTTTTTTAATTTAAACTTATAACCAAAGAAACCTCTTTTTTTTTAATAATCCAAAACTCAATGTTTCGTGATCTCGTCTGCCAAAATTACACCTTTGCAGCGTGGACGGGCCACCAGTAGCTATTAAAGTAGTTGCAGAAGCTGCCGAAGGTTTCATGTTTCATTTTATTAACTAATTTGATATTTTTAAATTATAAAATTATATACCCGAAGTGCGGCTACACCTAGTTTTAGCCGGTTAGTCTTTTTAATATGGCGAAATGTAACGAAAATATATACCTATATATAAAAACTGGCTTCAATCATGAGTCGACTTTTTTGGGCGGTATCAAAGACGTAACCTAACTAACCTAACCTATTGATGTTTTTTCTCCTTTTTCTGGTTTAACCAAGAGTAAGTGGCTACACCTAGTTCTAACCGGGTAAAACTATGTGCAGCCGCGCTTCGGGTTTTAGCCGTAACATAAATATTCATTACACCCTTATGGTGTGGAAAACGTTGTGGGAGAAACATTGGACGACCAACGAGCCATCCTGGGGGATATGTCAAGTACTCTTGCTAACCATGCGCAGGAGGCATGTGCTCAACCACCACAAAAATAAAATAAAAATGTGGTTTAGTTTATTACCGACAGTTTTCCATTTCTGTTTACTCCCTCTCTTTCTGCCAGTGCTCTGCTGAGATTGTCATGAAGGTAGTTTGTGATAGAGCTTGCCAATACTCGTGTTGTTACTTTGGGAAATATTGCATTCAAGATTCTGCGGCGTCGAAATTTAAAGTCTGATTCTGAAATAACTTCGCCATGGCATCTGCAAGGAATACGTTTGTGAATATAATTATGATCTTTATAATCTAAGAACAATTTTTATAAGTCATATCATAATGAACATTATATCTGGACTTCTTGTTTTAAAAAAAAATTAAGGCCTCATATGAAATGAAATGAAATGAAATGAAATGAAATGAAATGAAATGAAATGAAATGAAATGAAATGAAATGAAATGAAATGAAATGAAATGAAATGAAATGAAATGAAATGAAATGAAATGAAATGAAATGAAATGAAATGAAATGAAATGAAATGAAATGAAATGAAATGAAATGAAATGAAATGAAATGAAATGAAATGAAATGAAATGAAATGAAATGAAATGAAATGAAATGAAATGAAATGAAATGAAATGAAATGAAATGAAATGAAATGAAATGAAATGAAATGAAATGAAATGAAATGAAATGAAATGAAATGAAATGAAATGAAATGAAATGAAATGAAATGAAATGAAATGAAATGAAATGAAATGAAATGAAATGAAATGAAATGAAATGAAATGAAATGAAATGAAATGAAATGAAATGAAATGAAATGAAATGAAATGAAATGAAATGAAATGAAATGAAATGAAATGAAATGAAATGAAATGAAATGAAATGAAATGAAATGAAATGAAATGAAATGAAATGAAATGAAATGAAATGAAATGAAATGAAATGAAATGAAATGAAATGAAATGAAATGAAATGAAATGAAATGAAATGAAATGAAATGAAATGAAATGAAATGAAATGAAATGAAATGAAATGAAATGAAATGAAATGAAATGAAATGAAATGAAATGAAATGAAATGAAATGAAATGAAATGAAATGAAATGAAATGAAATGAAATGAAATGAAATGAAATGAAATGAAATGAAATGAAATGAAATGAAATGAAATGAAATGAAATGAAATGAAATGAAATGAAATGAAATGAAATGAAATGAAATGAAATGAAATGAAATGAAATGAAATGAAATGAAATGAAATGAAATGAAATGAAATGAAATGAAATGAAATGAAATGAAATGAAATGAAATGAAATGAAATGAAATGAAATGAAATGAAATGAAATGAAATGAAATGAAATGAAATGAAATGAAATGAAATGAAATGAAATGAAATGAAATGAAATGAAATGAAATGAAATGAAATGAAATGAAATGAAATGAAATGAAATGAAATGAAATGAAATGAAATGAAATGAAATGAAATGAAATGAAATGAAATGAAATGAAATGAAATGAAATGAAATGAAATGAAATGAAATGAAATGAAATGAAATGAAATGAAATGAAATGAAATGAAATGAAATGAAATGAAATGAAATGAAATGAAATGAAATGAAATGAAATGAAATGAAATGAAATGAAATGAAATGAAATGAAATGAAATGAAATGAAATGAAATGAAATGAAATGAAATGAAATGAAATGAAATGAAATGAAATGAAATGAAATGAAATGAAATGAAATGAAATGAAATGAAATGAAATGAAATGAAATGAAATGAAATGAAATGAAATGAAATGAAATGAAATGAAATGAAATGAAATGAAATGAAATGAAATGAAATGAAATGAAATGAAATGAAATGAAATGAAATGAAATGAAATGAAATGAAATGAAATGAAATTACTTTATTGTACGTAGGATTAAAAACTAATCTCTTATACATTGTCAAAAGCATAAAATAAAAAATAAAAAAAGATGTCACGGGACACCCCTAAATTCATCAGCAATAGCCGTAGTAGACCGAGAGAAAAAGCTGGCGGAAAAAACTCTCGGCACTCTTTTCAAAATTATACAATCATAATTTATATAGTGTACATACAGTGAACATATAAATTATTTTCTCGTACCTCCCCGCTCAACATTATTAAAGTTAAAAAATATTAAAATGCTAGAAAACTAATTGAGGAAACTTCCCGCGCCACAATTCGGAACCAGAGCAGACCGTTTCCCGAAGGCGGCACCTGATCACAAGTATGACGTGAGCTCCAGCCATCGTCCTACTCAACCATATTAGAGGGAGTTGGGCGACCCGTTGACACAACGCCACCGCCCCAGTAACTTTCGAGGCGAGCATGACTACTCTGGGCCAAACAAGGCACTAAGGAACCTCACAAAACAGCTAATTAATTGGAAACACCTGCTATAAGTTAAAACAGAGAGAGGAAGAACGAGAAAACAGTACAAAAAATAAAGTAAAATGAATAATTAAAAACATTAAAAAAAAAAAAACAATAAAAGTACATACTTAAAGTTAAGTATCGTCAAGGTACATAAGGTAAATTATTATGATGCACGTACAATTACGTCAACCAATATCTTTATACAAAGTGTAAACAGTCTTATACATAATACCTACAAGAAACCTGCAAGAGTTTTAATCCCAAGCTTTCTTATCATTTAAGAAGTCTTGGATGCTATAATAGCCTTTACTACACAGTTTGAGCTTAATAGTTTTTTTGAAAACGTAATAAAATTACCTAGTGTTTTCCGGGTTGATTTTATGGTTCATGCTTCAACAGCTTTAGCAACGCTCTTATGCGCATCACTCTATTATTTGATTTACAAGTAATTGTAGTAAAATTTGATTTACGTGATCACCTGAACTTGATACTGTCATCACTTCAATAAAAACTGAAAAATTGGAGTTAGCATATGCTCACCTGTAACCTATTGCAGCAATTTCTCGAGCTACAGACAGACCATTCAGATTTTTCATGTCTTTGAGCTCTATTAGAGCATCGAGATATTCTGTCCAGCTCTCATAAGGCAGCAAATTTCTATCGGCTTCCACCACGGGAGGGTAAACATTCAACTTTTCAGCAAAAGCCATTTTACAATTATATTAAGCTTTATAAAATAAATTCTTATATAAAACAACTAAAAGATAAGAGCACTTATACAAAATTAAATGTAAAACTAATTTCAGAAATAAAAGCAATATAAAATCAAAGCAAGGACTTCACAGGACAAGCTTTGAAAAATTATGATGTTTGAAGCTTCGGTTTGAAAGTTGTCAAATGAGGACATTGGTTTCAATCCAGTGGAGAAGAATCCGGTTGTATGCGGTCAGATATTCGGTGCTTTCAAAATGAATAGATCTTTCTGTTTTTCTAATACACTCATGAAAATCCACTGCAGTGTTACAGCTATTAGATATGCCAGCAAAAATCAATTTTCGTGAATAATTTTGTTGCCAGTTTATTGATTGTAATATTATGAGAGCTAGCAACGTCTGTGAAGATAAATAAAACGTTTTCTGATAAACCAGCTCTAACTATTTTATTTCCTATGCTCCCTAGAAGACCATGCGCAGCACATTTGTACTGGAACCGGTCCGGTCTCTTTCAGCCAATTGCACATCGCATCGTGTGAAGTGTGAAATCCTAAGATGAATGATGACATATTATTTTTGCTGATGACAGTTTAATTTTTTATTCAGTTACTATAGCAATATTAAAATTGCTGTAGATGTAGGGATATTATTTTTCATACACGTATTTTTTATATTTTTTTACGTAGATTTTTGGCCTACATAAAAATGTTATTCGACAAAAGCGTAGTTTTTGGTGGTTGTAGAAAGAAATCTTTTAAAACGTGGTCAGCTTACGACGTTGAAGAAAAACTTAATGTAATAACTTTATGGGATGATATAGATAGACCGCTTTTGAGTTTTAAAACATGGGAAGATTACCTTGATTCATTGATATCCATTAAGGATATCCATTATCTGGATAGTGTGGACGTTTCTAGGGAATGCATTGCATTGGGTCATCGGTAATTATTATTGTTATTTTCTTTTGATTACAACACAAGTACATAGCTTGTTTCTGCAAAGACCAGGATATAAGGCAACATAATTATTTATTTATGTTATCGTGGTTTTTGAAAAGCTTGATGTTGTATTCGTTGAACCGTTCTATTATGGTCAAAAATCGGCTCGTGCCTTGCGCGGTGCATATTTTGTCGATAATAATAGGATACAGAGCGTCAATGACAAACGAATCCGATGCTGCAAGTATTGAACGGATTCCTTTCACGTTTTCAATGCTAAATAGCATATGAAATTTAATAGTAGTAATAGTAGTAATATAGACTTAGTAAAGGGCATCTAGTATCTTATAGTTCCCATATTAAGGTGATACATTAAATACATTTTGATAAGACATCTTAAGCAAAATGTTCTATTGTTATGCAAACTATATCATTGGCATGCAGTGCTGAAGCAATATCTTGAAATTTTTAGTTATGAGTTTAAATGTGCAGCGCTAGACATCTTCGCGTTTTAAATACTTGAAACGACATTTCTAAACTAAATAACCGGCTTTGTGCTGAATTGCCTTTTTTTATAAGTTTTCTTAATGACTGCAACATTGCAAGATTTATAAGTAAACTTAAGTTTTTTTTTTGTAGATTAAACAGCCAAGTCATTGGTGAGAAAGATTTTTACAGGCGAAGAGCCAAAGTTGCCGAGACTGAGGCACAAATTAAGCACCCGAAAGAACGTGAAATTCGTTTATATAGTACTGTGTTAAATTCAAATCAAAATGAAGAATTGGTTGAAGCCTTAAGTGCCAGAGAAGCTCTTAATAGAAAAGGATTTATTCAGGTAAACGACAAAAAAATATTGGCATCAATACCACTTCATCACTTTTAATAACAAATACATATTGCAGTCTATAATATTTATACGGAACTATACGCGCGGTGGATTAGAAGTATCTGGGTACATCGATTATGCTCATAGACTCAAAGAAGATAAAAATAAAGATTTTTGGGTCAAGTTCTTTAAAAATAACGCAAAACTTGTGCCTAAACCAAATGACTCGGGTTATTATCACTGGCGACATGGCACTGTAAGAACCAATGTGACCAATAATTACATGGTTAGTCATGATATTTCTTTACCTCTGCCTTAAGGCATTAAGCGTCCACGAGAAATATCGAACCACTAGCGACTATCTCTCTCATAGCTAGTTTTTGTTTTAAACTTGTCAGCAATGCAAACTATTTAGTCAATTTTAACACCAATTATCAATAGGATATGAGTATAATGAACTTTTTTTTAGCCTCTGATGTCACCGAAAAAGGGATTAGTATTCTTAAATCGACACGATCATAAACTGGTAATAATAAATCCAGAATATCCTCCGGGTCTATATACGGAAAAGGTTCGAATCAAGTCAACAAGGTACGTTCAGATTGAAATATACGACCACCAAGTAAGACAACGATATAACTGACAGCTGTTTGTAGGGGAATGTGGTTTTTGTATTATGGTTTTAACATTTACAATTTTTCCTTTTTTGAAGTTTTAATTTTTTAACGTTTTTATATGCATGTTTTTCGTTCTATGTTCATTCTTTGATTTAAATTACCATCAAGTGTTCATTAGTGGTTTTTATGTACTAAGAAATACTTGGTTTAGTCAGGATGAAAATAAAAAAGTTACTTATTAGAGACAGTGTTTTTATTTCAATGACGAAAAGACATACAGACAGACAAGGATAAATTCTATAAGAGTTACTTTATATTCTTTTAAGCTCAGAAACTTAAAAACAGTCGTTGAATAAATATATTTAACAGGAGACAATGCTGTATTTCTTTCTTTATAGGCCTATCTTAAAATAAAATACTTAACGATTATAACTAAATTATGTTATGGGTTGGGATTGCGATGACTCTTGTCTGACTCTTTTCGCGAATTCTCTTGACATGCTGTGAACTTCTGCGGTACGAAGAGTTATCCCAAAAATATCTTCATGGTATCTGTTTTCATCCTAAAAATATCATTCGTAATTAATAGCTGACTCTCTTTATTAATCAATAACCTATGTAAAAAATCCATACCATTAACGTAAGGATATACGAATCAACTTCCTGCTCAGTCATTTTGGCTTTTTTCTGTAAAATGTCCCGTAATTTTTGTTGGACTTCTTCCGCCATTTTGCAATCACCACAAACGTAGAAATGAGCATCGTCTTCTATCAACATGTTAACTATTGCCTCACCTTCATCTTCTAGCAACATTTGCACGTATTTCTAAAAAGTAAATATTTCTTTAGTAAATACAATTTCTAACTTTGATTTTTCTTTTATAATCTCTAAGTACTATACGTTATTATTAAGTACCTTGTCAGTATTTGGTTCTCTAGAGAGGGCAACTGTTACTTTGGAAACTATGCCCTCCTTAACGGCTTGTTCTTTTTCTTCTTTATACAAGTCCATTGCTTTGCTCCGGCAACCAAAGAAGAGCCAGATTGGACCAGCTTCTTCACTACTTGCAAGATTTTTAAGTTGATGCTTTCGATGATTCCAAAAACCTCGAAATGGGGCTATACCAGATCCAGGTCCGACTAATATGAGTGGTTTCAAAATATCTTTTGGCATGTGGAAACTTGGTGCTCTAAAACATTTGTAGAGTCAATTTTATTTAATGAAAGTATTGAGGTAGTCTTTAACTTTAATTTTTAACAAGTCCTACCTTCGAATGAAAACTAAAACTTCATCTCCAACTTGTGTATTCTTCATATAGTTAGAACACACTCCGTAATGTGTTGGTCCTTTTCCACCTGAAAAACGAATATTCTTAAGCATGCTATCTTAATTTCTGGAGTCAAAAATCTTGTGTACAAAAACTAAAATCGGTATACTCATACTTTGTGTTTTAAAAGAAACGACGGCAATAGTAAGATCTATTTTTTTCGGGTTTTCTAAAGGTGATGATGATATTGAGTAGAATCGTGGTTGTAGAGGTGGTAGCAATGCAGCCAAAGTTGAAGCCTTTGGTCGACATGATGGAAATTGTTCTAAGCATTCTGCCAAATGGGGATGGTAGAAATATAGCCACTCGTCGTGAGCAACTGAATTCTGAAAATCATAATTTATGAAATTTTATTACAACCTATAGTCATATATTTTATTTTTGGTAAGATAGTTAAATATTTCATACCGTAGCCAATTCTCGTAATTTATTTTTATCTTCTTCATCTGTACATGCTGTTGCTAAATATTTGAGCACAGTTGTCGAAGGAGTAGTAATATCAACAAAACGTGTGAAGATTTCTCTCACTGTTGCTGTTGGTATTCTTTCGTGTCTTTCCCATGTTTTTATAGCACCTGTGTCATGAGATTTTAATTCATTGTCCATCAAAAATTAAAAATTAAGCTAAGCATTATTTTTCTTACCATTAAGAGTGAGAGTCTCTTTCAAAACTTTTAACATGACTGGTGTATCATAATCATCAATGTCTTTTAATCTTGATAAAACCTTTTCGACAGTTTCTTTTCTATTACTAGGTATAATACCAACATGATCCCCAGGGTCATATTTGATATCTTCTTCCTACAATAAAAAACCGGTGTACTAAACAATATACCGGGTGTCCAGGAAACAATGGATAAGCTCTGAAGGGCTAATAGTAGAACTAAAGGCAAGCCTAAAAAATAATTGATAAAAAGTATAACCCTTACACTGATAGAAATATGGCGCTTTAAAAAAAAACTTCATATTTTTTTGACTGTGTTCATATTTTTACTCGTAACGAGGTCAAATCACTTAATAACATCATTATTTCTGTGCTAAAATAATTAAAATTAACCGCATCAGTGAATAACTATCAAATAAAATAGCTAACTAAAGTATTTTTCTCAAAAAATAGTGTTAAACTTTTGATTTGTGTAAAATTTCTGAAGAAATATTTTTGATGCGCAACTTTGAACAGCTCTGGTGTAAAAAAATTATATGAAAGTAACAGTGACCAATGATTTCAAAATATTCCTGGTTTAATAACGTTTTTAAAAAGATGTAAAATGTCGTTATTGTAATGAAAAAAGATTGAACTAATGGTATTAGTGTGTAAAATGGGATAATTATTTAGATCTAGCAAAATTAAAAAAATACAATAAAACTAAAGAAATATGATTTTCAATTGACATTAATTGCAAACCCATTGGAATAATTTAGAGTAACTGTTCAAATTGTCTGTCCCCATCCTGATGCAGACCCTGCATCTACGAATAAAGGATCTTCAAAGAAATCAACTTAACAGGAGAAAGTGATCCAAATTTTCTTCATAATGACTTACCCAATTTATTGATAGACGTGTCCGAAGAGCTTCGCGACACATATTGGCTTCAAAATGAAGGCTGTCTAGCACACTATGCTGTTGCATTATGTGCATACTTGACGAAACCTTTTACACAATTATTCTAATGTTTTTGCAATTAATATCAGTTGAAAATCATATTTCTTTAGTTTTATTGTATTTTTATAATTTTGCTAGATCTAAATAATTATCCCATTTTACACACTAATACCATTAGTTCAATCTTTTTTCATTACAATAACGACATATTACATCTTTTTAAAAACGTTATTAAACCAGGAATATTTTGAAATCATTGGTCACTGTTACTTTCATATAATTTTTTTACACCAGAGCTGTTCAAAGTTGCGCATCAAAAATATTTCTTCAGAAATTTTACACAAATCAAAAGTTTAACATTATTTTTTGAGAAAAATACTTTAGTTAGCTATTTTATTTGATAGTTATTCACTGATGCGGTTAATATTAATTATTTTAGCACAGAAATAATGATGTTATTAAATGATTTGACCTCGTTACGAGTAAAAATATGAACACAGTCAAAAAAATATGAAGTTTTTTTTTAAAGCGCCATATTTCTAGCAGTGTTAGGGTTATACTTTTTATCAATTATTTTTTAGGCTTGCCTTTAGTTCTACTATTAGCCCTTCAGAGCTTATCCATTGTTTCCTGGACACCCTGTATAATATCACGGATGCTATTTTAAAGAAGACGCCAAAATTTGAAATTAACTTACGGTTTCCATACTAATAAATATTGTTTCTCTATCAACTTCAACGTCACCTAGTCTTTTATTTTCATTTATTTTAAACGAAACAAGAGTTTTTCGTAAACTTGCTTCTAGCCCAGATTTTAAAGGCAGTGGAATGTTAGCTTTTGCAAATCTTACTGTATCCTCTGTTAACGGTATAGTGTTCAAAGCTTTTTTTGCATCTTTGACCATATCGTTTTCATCTAAGCAGAATGTTTCACATGCAACCTGAAATTACATAAATTTTTATTCCAAGTTGGTGTAAAAGGGTATCATAACACATCTTTTCTAAAAATCAGTATACTGACATGAAATATGTTTGATGACCAGTTTCTGAATTCTTGTTCTTGTCCATAAAGTTCATCCCCGCAACTCAAGTCTAAAATTCTGTCCCCTCCAAGTTCGTATAAGATGTTATCGACAGTTTTACCAAAATTGCAAAATTTCGGATACGCACTTGATCCTAATGCAAAGACAGCGTAGCAAACATTGCTTAAAGGCCCTATGTGCTCAACCGAAGTTCCACCTAAACTACCTGAAATAAGATTTAGTTTTCTTTAAGCGACTATCACTGTTGGCGGTGAGCATTGACGCTTTTAAATGTATGCTCAGCATTCCAAAGACAATAAGATTGCAAATTCTCAACGACAGAGCAGTATTCTAACGCTTTAAAAGCGACCAGGCAAACAAGGTAGTAGAGGCTCAAGTATGGGGAAAAAGTTAATAATTTTTATAATATTCAAATAACTTACTTTTATTTGATTCTAATCTAGTCAACTGTGTTTTATATTCTAATTTTGGTGACATCAAACTATTAGTCCGTATCAAAGTTTTAGGAGTAGGTATTCTTAAAGTTCTGAAAGTAGAATAAACATAAACAAAAAACAACAACAAAACATTCGTAGGTACCTGGTAAATTTAAGGTATGAAAAAAAAAGTAAATTTTACCCTCCACTAAAGTCTCCAATTTTCTCTCCATGATTCCGTTTTTCATTGTAAATCATTTGGAAAAGATGATCTGCAAAATCCTACAAAAAATAAACATTTTATTTATCAAAACACATTATAAGTATAAAAATAATAAACCTCGTAATAAGGCACGTTTTATATTTACATCTCTTTTGTTAAAAAAAGAATAAACACAAGGACTACTAGATGTTTATAATTAATTATACTTACAACACCATTTGCTGGTGGTTCTCCATTACCAAACGTTGATGCAACAATCAACAAAAGTGTTTCATGTTCAATAGAAAACATATCATAGTCAGCCATACAATGCACCTAAAATAAAATTTATGAATTTTAACAAGACCAAGCACGCAATAAATATAATACTAAACACCTGACTATTGTCAAAGTTGAATTACGTGTTTAAATAAACTTTGACTACCTGCGCATTGAAAACGTGTCCGAAAATGGTTCCTAATTCCCTGGCATACTGTTCAGATTTGCCTGTCTCTGTAGCGTAAAGTATTGTTGCTTTTATGCGCTTCGAGAGAGCCCTGCCAAACAGTTTGGAAGTGAACTTGACGGCTCGAGCAATTTGCTTGAAGTGGAACTTTCTGTGGGAAGGCTTATTTTCTGGTTTCGTCCATTGATGCGTTTTCCACGCCGGTTCCTACAAACACAATTGGGCTATCTCAAACGGAAATGGGTTATTCAAATTTTAATCGATATCAAAAGACAATCAAAAAAACCTTTGGCGTAACAAAGTAGATTGGTACCTGATAATCATATGATGGTCGGAAATAGTACAAGGCCATTTCTTGATGAAATACTGCAGTTAAAGATGAAGACATTGGTGGAACTATCCAGATCCAATCAGCTGGGCATCCACCTCTTAAATAAAGAAAATCTATTATTATAATAATACAAAATCTCCAAATTACCACACAAATTATCAGTTTACACAGTTTGACAAAATCCAGTTTAAGACTTAATTAATTTATAAGTCCCTTCGTTTTTATTTTCTAAATTTGGTAATAGCAATCGCGATCAAAAATCGCCTGACAAGCCTTCGTGTGAAACATTTATAGTAAAAAATATTTAAAACCTTGTTATATAGAACTACCAACCTGCTTCTGTTTTCGTTTTCCAAATGCTTCATAAATTTTTCCGAAGCCGAGTGATGGTCTACAACAGACACATTTTCACGATGGTAACTATGCAGCACAGCTATATTGATTTCTACCAATGCTTTGTCCTTCCAAAGTGAAACATACGAGCTTGTGTCTAGTCCCATTTTTATTGCAACATTCTGCAATAGACAATTGAATAAGATTAATGAGTTCAAGAATTTATCACAGTAAAAAAACAATTGAACAGCCTCCTATTCTGCTAACACTTCGCTTCAACGAAATCGCGTTTTATGTGAAACTAGCGACCCGCCCACACTTCGCTGTAATTTTGGCCGATTTGCTCACGAAATAAAGAATTTTGCCTAACTGAAATAAACTTTTTCTGAATGATTTTATTTACAAATTTAAATGAATAAATTCTCTAAAAGATGGCGAAAACCGCATCAAAATCCGTTGTGTGGTTTAAGAGGAGTTAGAAGCCAAACATACAAACAGACACAAATAGCGACTTGGATTTATGTAATGATGTATGTAATGATAATGAAGTAACACTAAGTCGCCGATAGTCAATTTTTTTACGTGAACTACCCCTTGAGCATGTGACAATACCTCAGTCATATTTAGCCTATTGACGTCACAGAAGTTCCTGCAGCCAATTTCTGTGCCCATGTACCAGCCATTGAAAGCTGTGCCAGGAAACTCCAGGCCTCCGCAGTCCAGACTCATGCTGGAGATAGCCGGTAGAGCATACCAGCGGAGACCGAGGTCCTTGAACCAGTCGTATCTGTAACGTCATTAAGCATTAACCTTTGAAAATCAAACTATAAAACTCGTAATAACAGTAGAAACTGAAAAGACACTGATTCGACTTTTCTAGGGTAATGAAAATGAAAACAAAATTCGGTTAATTACGTGTTATTGTAAATATGCAACCAACTCTCGAATTTTCAACTAAAACTAATGAAATTTACTAAAATGACCAAGAGGCACATACGTAGATATACTTGCTAAATATTTACATTCATTCATGTCATTTAACATTTACAGTCTCATCAGGCGTTGCTTTCTAAATTGTTCATATAAAATTTTAAAAGTAAGTTCCGCCCGAAACTGTGGAAAGTAACCTACACCCAAACAACTAAAAAAACAAGTCAAATTCGAACAGATTATTTCTTATAATTTGTTTTTCCCCGAAATAGAACCAAAAACATTCCGTTTAACATTTCTGATGACGTTGCAATATTTCATTTTGTAACTTCGTTTAAAATAATCGAATTGCAATTTCTTTAGAAGAGTATACCTCAAACGTTTGCATCATATTTTTAACCCTACGTGGGCATACCGTATATTAATTTAATTAATCTTATCCGCAATTTAACCCTTAACCAGGCTATGGATTGAGCGTCTCCCACATAGAATTTTAAAGGTTGTTAACAGGTTTTGGTAAAAAAATCCTGCATACTGTCAGAACGTCATCTTAGAAATATTTCTCTACAGTAAAACCAAAAACATTTTGGAACGAACCGCAAATGTCAATGTCAACGTCATTTCTTTTGTGACAACCTAGAGAGCGGTTGATTTTTTAAAAAGTGCACCGAGTTTTGTGAATTATGGCAAATCGGGAAAAGGTAAGTCGTACAATTTTTTGATATGTTATAGAATTTGAGTTTTTCTAGTGATAAATATATAAATTATACGTATATACTTGAAAAATCTCATAATATTATAAAATAAAACATGTGGGGAACCATATGACCCTAGCCTGTGAATACCTAACTTAAGTGGTTGTTTATATTACCATTGCCTATGAATAGAAAATTTTATTCTATACTATCTTTTTGCCGCGGATTTTACTTTTGGTTTTTATAGTACAACTAAAAATAAATAGATTTGATTTTATTCTATAAATTAGGGGGTAGTGGTAGGTAAACTTTTATCTTCATTGAATTCTTGGATTGTATTTCCTTACTTTGGTATTATTAATTTGTGTTATACAGACATTACAAGATCGAAGGAATGCTTGGTATGATGTTTTCATCAGAGGACGAAAATTATGAAGATGACGACCCATACTTTCAACGCAAAATTGAACAAGGAAAAGATTTGTAGCACAAGGAAGGAAAGAGGAAAAGCGGACTAAATATGAATGCAAAATTTGTAATTTTCATCGACATTGTGTATCGACCCCTGCATGAAATTGTACCACCAGGCTCAAAATCCACAATAAATACATAATATGTAATATATAAATAAACATATTATTTTTTATCTATTTTCAATTTAAAAATAAAGAATAAGTGCCTATTTACATAATATTTTTTATTTGTACCTACCTACATAATAATTATTTTCAAAAGTTCTAAAATATTACTATAAATAAAAGAAACGGCTAATTATTATAAAAATGTCTGGTTAAGAATTAATAGACTAGATTTAAAACCACTTTCTTAAAAAATCTGTTTTACTGTAAAACGTTTCTTTTTTTATATATGTATATTTTAAAATCAACGTGTTGAGAGGCAATGGGATTATGTTTTCCCACATCACTTTTTTTAGGTTTTTAGCTTATTTTCTAAATAAAATTGTAAAAAATTCAATCATAACGTTTTTATTAACATAAATCTTTAATAAAATCGCTATTGCAACAAAATTGGTTCTAGGCCTGGTAAAGGGTTAATGTTATAACTATCACTTCTTTTAACTTAAAACTATTTAACGTAACTTAGATATATCTTAAAATTATTTTCAGCCTTCATTTACACATCACAGATATTACTATTTTTAGCTTAAAATGCATGCTTACGTTGGATGTTCCATGTGCACCTCCATAATGATTTCTCTTGGTATCTCGAAGAACTCTGGGTCTTTTCCTTGTGGTGACACCACCAGTGGCAGAATATCCCACGCTGTACGCTCCTCTGGTGGGTTCCAGCCCAGTTTTATACAAATCTAAGAATAAAAAAAAACAATATCTGAAGTCAATGAATAAATAAAGCGTTACAAGGATATTTCATTTGTTAAATCTGTAAGATATTAATATATTGAAACACTAGTTCTCTCTAAGTATGCATGATATTAACATAGAAAGACTGGTAACAACAGCTGACAGTTTTTGAGAAACGAATGCATATTGATAATTTTCATAGAAGCGCCTGTAGGTAACCATTTTTTCGCATTTAAATGACCAACTCGTTAGATATAAAAACGAATTTACTAAATGTTTATTACTGACAAAATAAAATTTACACAACAGCTTCAATAAATACCGAACGTATATAATTTATTTAATTTTTACTGCTATCGTCAGTAAATTGCTGCTTTTTGCAAAAGTATTTTATATTCTTTGCAAAGTAATTGATCAACCTTAAGTTGAATTTACTTATTTGTTTATGCATTTCTTTCTAGTAATCTTTCAAAAAAATCTACAGATCCAAATCTAGAAATCCAAAATTACGTACCTACATCAAGATATACCTAGTAAAGGTACCGAAGCTTCAACATTAGAAGGTACCATTCTGTCTCCTATGAAAACAGCTTTCTCTAAAAGCATAATCATAACACTCGCCGTGTAGATGGATTTCGTGTCCACTCCGCAAATTGTTGGTTTTACTTTTTAGGGTTCAAAAAGGATTAAGTATTTTCAAATAAATTCTTTTTTTATTCTAATTTAACGGAAAATACTTGACAACTTAAAAAATTTGAAATCTAGTTAGTTTTAATTTTTATCTTAATAACGAATAATACATAACCCGCCTTTACCTATATTGATCTGAAAAACGCGTTCTGTCTAAAAATATGATTTAACTTTAACTTTAATAACCAAAAACAGAAGTATTCAAAATCGGGCAAACAATTTCAAACGATGTAACAGGCAAACAAACAGTTACATACACGTCAGTCACACTCTTCTTTTCAAGAGCTATCAAAAATTTATTTAAAAAATATAACCTATTCGGAACCCTCACTCAACTCCCATCTACCATCTACCCAGCATTTAAAAATGACTTGAAAAAATTAACCCATTCAGAACCCTCACTCTTCTCCCATCTTCCCATCATTTGTTTTTTACCTCCGTGAACTCAACGCGCATCGGGTCGCCCAGTATAGAGCCATCTTCCTGCAAATAGCCGGCGTAGTTGATTAGTTGCGGATTCCATATCCGATAGTCGAGCTTCCCTTCTGCACGTTGGGGAAACACGGTTATCGCCGACCTGCGGCGTAAATTGAGCTTTATTAGGGTGGGATAGGTGCTAAAGTTGTAAGGAACGTTTGAAGGACGTGAAGAAATTTTTGGGCTTTTTCTCTTTGTGATATAAAGAAAACACTTCACCACATATTCACAGGAACCGTAATATTTAAGGATAGAATGAATCGCATTGTTTAGGGAGAGTTTTAGCGTTAATAATAACGATTTAGATATTAATCCGAGAGTGTAACAAAGCTCTATATTATGTTGTGAATTTAATATTAATAAAACCAGTAAGAATGTATTAATAATAATGATAATACAGTTTATGATATAGCTCTACTTAATAATCAGTTACAAATATTTACCCACCTTATGTTTCCTTTATTAGTGGCATATTTGATGTGATTGCACAGAGCTTCAAACATCCCTCTTGCTGTCGTTACCTCTCTGCAGTCAAATATCTTCAAACAAAGATTTTAATGGTTCAACTTTCGCAATAAAAGATAATCAAAAAATATCCTGATAAAATTGTTTGCACGAAACAAGAATAATGTGCATAATGTTTCATTACATTTGTTTAAGTACGTATTTAAATGCAAAGTACATGTTTTTAACTAAATAAAATTTTTGGCTTGCGTTACTTACCAACCTCATGGAAGTTCAAACAATTCATTATATAGAAAACATGAACATTTTCTAGCTTCTCCTTTTGATACGTACCTAATAAATTACGTGCGTCATAGAGAAAGTCGCTTAAGTTTTAATAAGCCTATTAGTGAATCTACAATCTGTCCCTTTACCTACGAAAGAGTATTTCCTTTCGGTTTGTCAAAACAAACTCCGCTAGTTTACCTGTAGCTTCTTCCACTGTATTCTGCCGATGCAGTGCGACGCGTTCCTCCACGCGGGCTTCGCCCCTTCGCGAGTTCCGAGGTTTGAAGTCCCAAAACCGTGATGATTTTCATTGATTTTAACCCTTTCCAGAATTGTTGAAAATATGACATTCGATTACCATTAGCTTACGCAATAGCCCCGCAGGTGCAGCTGTACCTCGCGGGGTCGGGACAAGTGGGCTTCTGAGTCTTCTCTTTTGGGAAGTATTCCTAATCCACTATAAGTTTACCTGTAGCTTCTTCCACTGTATCCTGCCGATGCAGCGCGACGCGTTCCTCCACGCGAGCTTGGCCCCGAACGCGAGCTCCGAAGTCTTAAGTTCGTACGTGCCGCGCTCGGCCAGGTGGAGTTGTATCTCGCGGAGTCGGGACAAGTGGGCTTCTGAGTTTTCTCTGTTTGTTGTTTGAGTAAAGTAATATAGTTTGATGATTGTATAAATTATACTTAGTTGTTTGCATTATATTTAATAGCTTGAATTTTTAATTCATGCTTTTTTGCCACTGTTTACTTATTTCACGCGATGTAGGAAAAACAAGCGATTGTTTTAATTAATGAGTTCTAGTGCAATTTTAAGGTTATATTTGAATTAAGGTGTTGTAAGGTATTTTCTATTCTATTTGGCGGCAATCGTATTTATGTAAAAGTTGACTGCATTTTAAGGTCTTTATTAGGTAATGGCATAGTTAATAAATATTTTTTTATTATAAAATAAGTTGCATTAATTAACATATTGGAAAACGACACTTGTTTAAAAATACCCTAAAACCATTCAACTGTTTTGCAACAATTACTCAAAAGATTTTTAAGCCTGAACACCTAAAAATACTGTACCTTTTTATCGAAGCGTAGTACTGCCCCAGGAAAGATTCAGCATCGCGATAAATCTCCTCCTTAGTTCTCGGGGTGTTTCCTCTGCCCGGTATATTGACTATACTGCTCTGACACACCGTCTCCGAGCATTTCGTGTTCTGAAAAGAAAGTAATTAAATCCATGAAAGGAACGATGCAGGGATAATAAGTGTCATGTACAGGGATAGCTGTAGTGAATGCTGCGGCGATAGTTTTTATCTGTTGGTAATAAAGCTGTATCTAACTCCTTGATTAGTGTTGCACGTTTTATGGAATTATACAGAGGGAATAAGAACAATGGTTTGCCTTAAGCTCAGTTAGTTAATACCACGTGCTCAGACTATGGCGGCAAAAGCATATATTTACAGGCGTGCGTGAGCTGAATTCAAACGTTTAGCATATACAGGGTGGGCCTTAACTAAAGGAGTAGTTTAAATATTCCTAAACACAAAACTGCAGCACTAAAATTTAATGCATCCGCCATTAAGTCCGTTTTCTGATTAGTGCTAAGCAACGATGCTTTTAATATCGGTTAGTATGCTTTTAAACTATTTCAAACGTTTTATCAAAATTACTAAAACATTTTTATCGCAAAATAATATAAATGAGAAAGCTTGAACAAAAATTGTTAAATGACAACAGCTTTTTTAACTTTTCCTTCGGCTAGGTACACCTGCATGTGTTCTCCATTGATTGCGAGTTTATATGTGGAGTTTATATGATGAGGTCAAACATCAAAAATCTAACAACACGCTAACTCATCTCACGTCCCTTTTATTACCATATTAGCAACACACAAGTTTATCTAACCAATATTTAACTAAGCTCTAACTAAATGACAAATGTTATCGCACCTACAGCCTAATTGGTGGATTGGTAATTTGTTAAATTTACATTGGACGAATATGGTATTTACATATTTATTTATTGTTTGAGGTTTTATTCTCAAGGTTGTGAGTCAAGGTAACTGTGGTGTAAATATACACATTTTCTATTAAATTTTATCATTTTAAAAACTTCCTAAGCTATTCGAAGTCCCTTTTAAATCTTCTTATCTTACTAATATTTTAATTGTGAAAGTTTGTTAGTATGCAAATGTGTTTATTACTGTTTATCTCAAAACCTTCTGAACGAATTTAGAAGAACCTTGGAAGGTATTTAGACAGACCTAGAATAAAAAATGGGGTAAATACTCTCCTAGCAAGAATGATATTTAAAATTATAGTCTTAAAGTCTATTTTACCAATAGTCATGTTACTTACAAGCAATTATCTTAATTATTTAATTTACGCTAGAACCAACAGTGTACACAGAGGCTCTGATTGCATTTACGCCACAATAGTTACATCACCTATTGTCTTGTTACGGAGTCAATAGAACCAATCAAGATAGGTTGTCATGGACCCTGAAGTTGTATATTTCTGGGTATAATTATAGACAGTTACCAGTGAATGCCAGATAAGATAAAAGATGCGAATCTTTAAAGTAAGTATCTTAAAAACTACTTAGTACCTACTGAAATAGTAAAGACAAAAACTGCTGAAGTAAATTAAAACATAAGATACTGAACTCAGTTGAAACACTCAAGGATGCTAAGAAAATGTAAATATTAGGCTATGGTATCTTGATTATCTTGATGGTATCTTCTAATTCTAAAAATTCAAAAAGTAATAAAAAAAACCTAAAGTTAACTGATCACGAAAACTTATGCTTCCTATTTTGATATGTAGGTAATTTAGCTTTCGAACTTTGATTTCAAAACCAAGACAAAACTTGAGTAATATTCTCGAAAGAACAAGAACATTATATTTTTATAATCAAGAAATAACAGTTATAAAACTTAGGTAACTGATCAATACTTTGTTTAAGTTATCAATGTCGTAATATCTCACTGCACGTGGCAACCTCATAAAAACAAAAACTCTACCGTATCATATTAAAATAATGAGTTGGAAGTCGACAAAAACTTGTGATTATATCACCGACTTCATATCAAACTAGCGATGACTGGCTTTTTTTAGAGATGTAGCTCATTGTCCAATACAGATCAGTGACTCAGGCGGACTATAACACGTTTTTTAGAGAGTGGTCAAAAGCAACTTTAATATGTCGGTAGAGATCGCTAGAATTGGTAAGGGATTACAGGATTTATTTGTTTACTTAACGATTTATACGTAGAAAAATAACATAAGATAATCTAGTTTAGCATTGTTGATATGCCCAAGTTCTGAGTCTTTAACAAACCCAATAAGAATTTTTTAATAACATAAGTGGATAGATGAGGGAAAAACATCGTGAGGAAACCCACATGATTGGATGATAATCCATCATGTGATCCACCAACCCGCACCGAGCCAGCGTGGTGGATTACGGCTCAAACCCTCTCGCTATCCGAGAAGGAGGCCTGTGCTCAACTATGGGACATATATAGGCTATTTATTTATTTATTTATTTATTTATAAGTGGATAGATATACCTATACCATAGAATTAAGTGGACCTATAAATTGGAATACCTACTTATTTACCTAATAAAATACACTTATAAGCTAATAACCTAAACATTTTAGTCATCTCGGCTCTACGTGTGTCCTAATTGTACTAAATTCGTTAGTCGTTGTAATTAAAGTTAAAATCAATGCAAGAAATGTTACAATGTGATTAACTTCAAAAAACACAACGTTGCTTTATGTTAATAATCACCGTTACCTGCCTTATACCGTATTGGCCCTTGAAAGAATATAGATTCAATTTGTATTTTAGTTTTATATATCCGCTTCAAATATTTTTGGTAACGTGCCTACACGTATTATACCACATAATTATTTCCTTTGGTTAGATTATTATAGGAGTAAAACAAAATAATAATGCCACACATGTAACCTACATAGTTTATGATAGATCTATCGAAAAAAATATTGATGAAATACTTATGTTCTGTTATAATAATTGGTTAAATTGAAATTAATTTCTTTTTACGCTTTGGCTTGTTAGTGACTTCAATGACCTTCGGGTGCTTTTTTGGAAAGCAACTTTAGTTTAAAAGAACTACTTCCGAAAAATAAAACTGGGCATTGCTAGAGGGGTACTGGTTGCGTTTTGAGTAATTTTCCAAAATTGCTTCAATACTATCAGATTTTAAGATGATTTCAAATTAAATAGGGTTTTAATTGCACCTGAACCGACAGTTTATGTGTGAGCGACGATTTCAAGCGGCGAATACAGCTTTTCAATCCTTAATAACTTTTTTAAATTCAGTTTTCTGGGTATGCTGTTAGTGAATTTAGTTACTATTGAGGCTCAAGAATACGTGGTTTCAGCCTTCGGAAGTGGTCTTTTTACACCCGTTATAAATATTCTCATTACAAAGTATAAGAAAAGAAGAAAGATATTTAAAATTTAATTTTCTTATCAGCTTTTAAATAAATATTAAGATACTATATTCCCAATGAAGGTTACATTGTAACAATCCGGTTTATAATCATGTGATTAGATTCCGTGATACTCGATCATGGTCTTCCCAGAACCACTTCTCTGTCTTAGCAGCCGATCTATAGAACAATGAACCGTCATTAATTGTAATTATTGTATCTATAATGAGATATTTTTCGATATAAAACTGTATTATTGATCAAGGTACGGAGGTTTCGATTGTGCGGGTTCTAAGAAGGTACTCGCAGTAAGTACACTTAAGTAAAGGCGACAATGATATCTATTACATTGTAGGTATGCTTAAAAATCCAACTGCTTCATTTAGTTTGTTTATAAGTGTGAACTATGAAATTTGAACTCAATGTTCTTTGTAATACGATTTTAGTTTAAAACGTCATTGTAAAGTTATAACTGAGAATTGTAAGCATTATTTTACTTACTTGTAAGCCATAGAAAGTGAAAGGCAGTGAACTTTGAAGATTAAACGCAGACCTCATTGGAATTCACTTTTATATGAAAATCATTGTCTCAAATTAGTGCCGAGAATTGTAATCAGTGAAAAGCATCGAGATTCTGCAGAACGATTCAATTAGTTTAATTTGTGTGTCAATAAACAGGTCATTGGCCCACACTATATTGTTGCTAACGGGTAAAGACTTCCAGCACTATAATGCAAAAGCATTATTTTACAAAAAATATTTGAGTACTCGTAAAATATGCCATCTAAAAGAAATTGAAGTAGGTATATGCATATTATATATTAATTGACTTCATAAATATCGTTGTTATAATATTCACTTTTTTAATTTGTTTTAGCATATCAAAAATTAATAAATGTAATTGGTTTGACAGGAACCATACCATGTCATTTTGACAACTCAAGACATTTGAACGAGTCTCGATTACAGATTAAACGAATATAGACAACTCACGCGCAAGTCAACTTTATCCTGATCCGAATCAGAACCAGTAGTGAACTATAAGGATACGGTTTGTTGTTATTAAAATTAAATGACGACTTTTTTTTCCCTGTTCTACTAAAACTACAAGTCTATTTTATTTATGAATTATGAATATTTTTGGACTTTTAGTTTGGCCTATAGATTTTACGCTTTAACTTAATACCATGGTGATGCACACAAAAATTATAAAAGCCAGGCCATTTAAAAGAAAGTAGACCTATGGTCCGGGTTGGATGTTTCAGAGAAGACAATAAAACATATTTAGTCCCAAGTTAGTCATCACATGTGTGTTTTCAGGCGTTAATCCTTTGAAGATAAATTACTTCTACCAATACAGTTAGTAAGTGAAGATCCAATCGATTCCTAAGATCTAAGTCTTTCAGTAAATAGATAAAACAGTTTATTCCGAAGTCAGAACAAAAAGCTAAGGGATCCTATAATTGATTCGATGAAACTTTCCTAATAGGTATTTGCATTTCTCAACTTTTCAACTAAAATTCATTCTATTGTATAAAAAATTTCAAGTGACTTCTTTAAATTAATTTGAATTAAGTACTTTGCTAAAAAAGATGTTTAACTGACACAAAACTATATCTTATCTTCATTGCTCATGTTTGTGTACTTAATGCATCAAATAACCATAACGTGATCATACGTTAAAGCAGCGGTGGGCAACCCGCGTCCCGCGGGCCGCATGCGGCCCGCCGACGTCTTCTTTGCGGCCCGCGAATGTAGTAAAAAAATATACATATAAAATAAAATTTGACATAAATAAAAATAAATAAATAAATAGCCATGTCCCATAGTTGACAGCACAGGCCTCCTTCTCGGATAGCGAGAGGGTTTGGTAATCCACCACGCTTTCACATGTTTATTAAATTTAAAACCATTGAATTTTTTGTTGATATGTTAGTATCACAAGTGTGGCCCGGCCCGCCTTTGGTCGATTTTTTCACCATGCGGCCCTTGCCTGCTAAAAGGTTGCGCCCCTGCCTGCGTTAAAGTATATCAGACACTCATCATGGCAATTTGTGTACTTTTTCCAAAATATATTATTAAAAATCTTGATTTATTCTTAATGTTCGGTACGTTCTTAAACAGTTGTGTATAATATCGCCATATCCAAACTAAGGCACGCTATAACTTTTTTTTCTATATTCAAACCCGAACCGAGATTGAAAATAGACCCCGACGGGACCCAATTACAATTCCGTAACAGATAAAACTCGGGTTAAGTGCCGTAACTGCTGTTGTTCACCGCAAAATTAAATTGCACAAATTTGACAATCCTGCGCGTCCCAACTATTAAGTAATTTCGGTTATATTGGCCTCCCGATTTCGGTTAACCCGGTATTATTCCAATTGCATGATTATTGCCTTGCGCGTTTTGCACGGCTGTGGTTCGAAACGATATAGTGGTTTCATCATTTGAAGGATTGGATTGGAAAATGACTAATTATTTGAGTTTGGATTAATTATTGCTGTTACACTGTAATGACGTGTGATTCAGATAAATAGGCATTTTTTAATCCTGCTAAAATTACTATGTGGCGAAGCCAACGTCTCGTTTGAGGTATTTTTTTCTACTTCACAGATTTTTGTAAAAATTTTTGACTTAGCTGTACGTTTTGGTAGATCACATACTTGATAAGTACGCACTCAATGATTAAATACCATAGTAGTGATAATATAAATCATCACTAGGTACGTGTACTTTAATTGAAAATGAAAAAAATAAAAACAAATAAATAATAATACAAAATAACGAACTACCAAACCATCTATGTGATATTTACGTAAGCGCAGTAAGCGTTTGTGTTATAGCCAGCGCTCAACGGATTAGGGGAGAACCAAGTTACACTAGACATGGGCCAACTGAAAAAATATATTTTTACTTAATTGATCCTTCCCGGGTATCAGACCAAGACCTATCGCTTAACAGTCCGGTAAATATACCACTGCGTTACAAAGCTCGTAGCTATTAATTCACTTGTAGAGCACGAGCGTCTTCTCAGAAGGTGAATTAATAATTTTATTAATTACATATTTAGGAACCTCAGTAGAAATTGTTTACTCGTATAGTAAACTAATTCAATTCTCACACACAAACCAGCTACACACTAATTAAACGCATTGATTAGTTAGTTTACAACGCCACGCACTAATGTAACCAACTGATTAGTTAGTTCACCATGAGAATCACACCTGTTAAAATATAAACGTTAACTCCAGGACAACATCGCTTTGTCAGTCGAGGGACGATGGTGAATTAGTGTTAAATAACGTTGATAATTAATGAGCAAGTTTCCCAACACCTAGTTAGAGCAGCATCATTAATTTATGGCTCCGAGGAATTCGTGTAAGTCACACTTTAGTATGACGTGTGCATTTTGTAGAGTTCGTTGTGTAAGGAGAGGTTGTAAATTTATTCGGCATGGCCAATTGAAATGCAATCGGTTGAGTATTTTTGCCAATAAAGAGCACATCTGCATCCCCCCCAAGGGATCGCGCCTTGCCGCGGCGGGGGGGCTTAGTACCCCGTAGCAAGCCAGCTACTGGGGGAAGCTAAGCGGTCCCACATGGGGCCGGTCGTGAGGTAGACCGACCCACGAGAGGGGGGCTGCTCCAGCTGGGCGGGAGCCCAGCGTGCTGATGCGCCCGGAGGGGAGGCCCTGGCCGGGCTCGGCCCGGTCAGTTGCACCCCAGGAGGGGAGGCTCCAGCAGGGCCTTTGGCCCTCGTTCTGTTGAGCGCCCAGGGGGGTAATCGTGGGGGGGTCGGGTGGTGCGGCGTGGCGGCCGCGGCATCCGATCCTCCGCGATTCGGATTGGAGGTGGTGGGCTGAGGAAGGGGTGGTGGGAAAACCCCTCTCCTAGGCCCAGGGCGGATTCGGCGGCGACTCCAGCCGGTGAGGCCCCAGGTCGGCAGACGGCCGAAGACCCTGGGGAGGTTCCCAAGCTGCCGACACAGGGCAAGGTCGGTAGCCAATCAAGGGAACAAGAGGGGGTAGGCGCGCCGCGGTTGTTCCAGCGCGCCTCCAAACTTGAGGGGGCTGCCTCGGTGGCCAGCCGTCGGTGGGTTCGCGGCGAGCAGACCTTTACAGGACATTCCCGCGTCCCCGCCATTATACGACGGCCAGTAGGACAACTCCAGGTTTTTAGTCGGTGCGAGCCCGACATAACCCGTCTCCTTTCCCTGGAGGGGACGGGTATGCGTAGGCATTTTCCTGGACAAACAAAAAAAAAAAAAAAAGAGCACATCTGCATGATTTTGTTACGAAAATAAGTTGCCACTTTAAGCGCGTGGAAAAGTTTCAAAGAGTAGGCGACCTACATGATTTTTTTTTTTGGTTAACCCAAAAACTTTTTAATATATCACCTAATAGGCAAATACCTAATAGTCTAAAAACCATAATTACCAATAAAAACAGTGGCAATGAGGTAAAAGTTCGTTTTTAAAAATTCACTATAAAATTGCCTCATCAACCTAAATTCCACTGTCCTAATCACTATTGTTGTAATACTCGGAATCCATGAAACGTAAACACTGTGTTACACCTACGTAGTATTTTCGGATTCATGATTAATATTAGATTAGGAGATAGTAGGAAGTGACGGTAATCGTAAACAAATTGCTTTTAAACGGATAAAGCTTTTTGAACACACAAACAAGGTTTAAACCACGTGGCGCGATGATGACACGGTTACAGTAGGTACGAGTATATTTACAAACTAGTGGCCGCTCGCGACTCCGTTCGGAAGGAAGTCGGTTTCCCGTGGGAATGAGGAGTTTTCCCACGGTAAAAAGTACCCTATATGTTATTCTGATGTATAACCTATATTCATCCAAAGTTTCATCCAAATCCATCCAGTAGTTTTTACGTTAAAGAGTAACAAACATCCATACATCTATCCATACATCCATACACACAAACTTTCACGTTTATAATATTAATAGGCTTTACTCACATAGAACCGCGCGCATAGATGAGGTTAACTTACAATTTGCCGGAGTCAAGCTTAATTGTTAACATTCATTTTAGGGGTAATAAAATATATTTTAATGAATTCATCATCATAATATTTGTGTCTCGACACAACATGTTTCTTTCTTCTATTTTCCTCTATATTTATTCAAAGTAATTACTGTACGTAAATATTTTAAAATTATTAAGTATTTGGCTTCGGAAGACCTACTGATTACTGAAAATATTGAGTATTTAATTAAGAAGTAAATATTTAATAGCAACATCACTAAATACAGAAACATATTCTTTTGTTTTAGAAATTATATAGAATAAACTAAATAACTACTAGAAAAATTGGGTTTATTGAACACCATGTAACTATCAAAAAATTGCAAACACATTGCAAACTTGACAAAAGTGCATTCTGCTACGACGTTATTAAAGACGTCGTAAGCCTATATTTTGTTCAAAAATATTTTATCTCTTTTATGACAGCTATTTTTATTTAGGTTTAAATGTATTAGATTAGAATAAGGCTGTTGGAATTTACCGTTAGGATAGATAGCCCAAGAAACCGGTGCTATGCAAACATCTCGTAAATATCTTAATCCGGTTAATATCGATAATTTTAATATATTTGCAATTTTAATTCTAAAATGACTTGTCTATATTAGTTAAAATTTGTGAAAGCAAAAACATTAAAATCTTTCGAAAAGTTTTTAAGAAGTTTTTTAAATATTATGAATACGAATTTGTATGAATACTTAGGGTTTTAATCAATAAAGAATAAGGATTTTTTCATTTTATTTACTTTGTCCGGAAATTTTGATACAATAGAAAACTATAGGTAATATTAAAAAGCATACTTGATAAGCATAAAAAAATATATATTAAACTTAAGAGCTGTCAATATGTAAAGAAATAGTATTTACTCGGGACAAAAATCTAAGTTTGGAATATTCAGGGTGTAAAAAGACTGCTTCCGTTGCGATTGCTGGAGAGATAGATACTCGTTACGTTCAAAGCAAAAAAATATTTTTTTGTGATTTAAAAAAAAATTGCATATGAACTATTATTCCGCATTATTTCAAATTAAATAGTGTTTTAGTTTTATTTGCTATGTTATTCATCCCTCCTGCACCATTAACTGATGTGTGAGCGATGACCTCAAGCGCCGAATATCACTTTTCAAACTTTTATATTTTTTTTTAAATTGAGTTTTCTGGGTATTAGTGAATTTAGAGACTTTTAGGCTCAAGAATGCGTGGTTTCAGGCTTCGGAAGTGGTCTTTTTACACCCGTTATACAATATAAATAGCTTGCTTTCTTAGTCAGTTATTCTGAGAGTAAGTTGAAATAAGTGGTTAAAAATATTAAATAATTATTGGTATATGTATATTTTTTATTTATAGTTGAATAAATAAATCAAGTTATTTTTTAATTTTGAAACGCTTTCGTTTATGAAAACATTTAATTATTACATAATATTTTAATTTAGTTGATTAAAATCATAGCAAAATATATGGCGATGTTATTTCAATATGAACCTGAAATGTTTAAACTTTTTAATTATTAATATCGGAAACAGTGTTGTGAATAGAATTTTAAGTTCATTGTAACATCAAGGTTCCGATATTGCGATTCAAAGCTGCAAATAAAAATATTATCATTCCCATTGTCAGTCAAACCATTGAACTTTTATCAGGAATCCGGTCTTTCTGAAGTGTTTATGATATCAACAAAATATTTTTCGTTTTAGGATTTTGTATTTCATAAGGAAAATAAAACCCTAAAGCCTCATTTACATGATACCATTTTCTTGCACGTTCAATAGCAATAATTGAATACAATAGTGGAAGCGCAATATTTGCATTTCAATAATTGTAAGCAACTGTTTACATGTTGATATTATTTTTAAAGTTGAACGCCATTATTGAATGCAAATCTTGAAAAGAAATAATTGCCAGCGTGTTTTGTTTACATTGATACAATAATGGTAAGGAGATTATCGCTTTCAAGAATTGTCTTGTCTAAACATCGACTTGTACGTTCCTGTTCCATTTACTGGCACGTTGCTTCAAGAATTGACCGTATTTGCTCAGACGAATATTTTCATTCAAGTTTTGGACATCTTCGGATAAAATGGCAAGTATTGAACAAGAAAATATTGTATGTATAGTTTAAACGGAGAACATTTTTGAATGCAAAACTTGCCTAGTAGAGAAAGAATATGGCATGTTGTTTATACGCTGCAATTCAAGTATTGCTTCGACATAATTGTACGCTACAGGCAAGAAAATGGTATCGTGTAAATGAGGCTTTATAAGATAACTTCACTGTTCGTCTGTCTGTCAGTCAAAACCCTTTTCTCAGGAACGCGGTAAATGTAACTAGAAAAAAAACAGAATCCGATCGCTATCTTTTAAATAATGTGTGTTATGAGGAAATAAAAGCAAAAAGAGGAAAAGTTTTTTTGACATCAAAGAAACCGCAGGTGAAACTAGTTTTGGTTCTTGATGAGTCATATCATTAAAAACTGCTATCTACCTACACAATTGTTTCTTGCAACAATCACCTACTCTAATAAACATTCGACTTCGAGCACCTCACAAAAAAGCTAACTAGTGATGTGTTAAATATCATCATAACTGCATTTCAACCGGTTTTATAATAGAGTTATTAATAGTCTGTAGTCAAGAACTCTCAATGCGGACCTGAATGTAAAATTAAACTTTTTGACGATAATAAAACATATATAGGATTAAAAATGCATTAGTTTCTAATTAGTTAAGACAAAAGTGTGTTTTTGTTTTTGGTACTGGAAATTTGTTTTACATCTGAATATAGAGCATACAGCCCCCATATTTTTAATAGCCTCAAAATTAACATTGAATTATACTTGTTAATATTAATGTTAAATATGTAAAAATACCCCTTTCCACGGATGCGTCGCTTTCACAATCATATATCTGACTTTACAATTGTTCGGATTGAACCCAAAAAAAATTAACAGGGTAAAATTAAATGTTTATTAAGGTAAGGCAAAATGGCATCTATCACTCAACCGATAACAGTTTTCACCACTACAATTAGAAAATATCATGTAAATTTTAGTTTCCTTCCTGAGGTTTTTCCTACAATTAGACAAGCTTTCCCGTAGGGATACGGACTTTCCCTGAAATTAAAACTGTGAAAGTCCCGGTTTAAGTTCATTTAACTCTATCTAGACATTTTTGCATCCAACCAATCATAATTTGAATATGGTTTTATTTTACAAAACATAATAACAGCCGATATATATTGATCTTTGTCCCTACAGTTGAGCACACGCATCCTTTACCGACTGCGAGACGGATTGAGCCTTAGCCTTAATACACCACGCTAGCTCAGTGAGGGTTGGTTCAAATCAAATCCAACCATGTGGGTTGCCTCACGGTGTTTCCCTCACAATTAGTACGTGACTCATCCTTATAATTATCATTATTTTTACATAGTATAAATCCAAGTCGCTAATTCTGTCTGTTTTTATGTTTGTCCGCTAACTCCTCCTAAACCACGCAACGGATTTTGATGCGGTTTTTGAGATTTTTTAGGGAATTTATTCATTTAAATTTGTAAATATAGAAAATTTGAAAAAAGTTTCTTTCAGTTAGCCAAAATTCTAAATTTCTTGATCAAGTCGGCCTAATATATACCATTGCAAAGCGTGGGCGGGTCACTAGTATTTAAATACTTTTAAAAATACTTAATCAGTAGTACATTCATCGAAAACGCTTACGCAGTTTTATAAATAAACTTAATAATGTTTTCTTATATTTTTATCTTTGGGCCGTTAACTCGCAAAGAATAGCTCATTTATAATATTATAATGTAAATACCTGTTTAATTTATAATCAAGGTAGAAATATAATCTTTGTTGATTCTTCGGATGATAAGGATAAGTGGTCTCTCTTTGCCGTGATTCATATGCTAACAAACTAATGCATTGTAAATAGACACAGGTAATACTTATACTATTAAGGTTCATTTTTAAATAAATTCTCCGAAAGCCTTTAATATAAATAAATATAGTGTTTGAGATATGTGGTTATCTTTAAATTTATCTTATTGCCAGCGTCTTCGTTGATCTCTGAATAGAGTAAAACATCGTTGTTTGCGTCTGTTTGTATACTTTGCTTTGCCACGCAAGCGGTTTTAACACGGATTTAACCATAAATTAATTTAAAAAGGAAAACATTGATAACTGAAAGTTTTTTAAAAAAAGGTTGTATTCAATGAGCACTTAAATAAATAAAAAGCCATAAAACCCGTTCTCCCCTAAACAATTTTGGTGCAAAGAATACAAACTCTTCATAACTCTTCTCAAAGATTACTTACAAAATTCGTGACTTCTTCGACATGTGAATGCAAACTATCAAGAGTTTCATCCTGGTACATATGATTCTTCAGTTTAATAGGCTGTGGCACTTTTATACGTAAATTCTTCCCGTTTTTCGCCTTATCACTGCTTTTAACTACATCGTGCAAATTGTCACTGTTCACCGTAAGCGGACACAATTCAGGATCGGCATGTCCGTTTGCGTGTTCCATTTTGTTTTTACCCTCGCAAGGATTTTTGATGCAGCAATAATTAAATATGTTTGACATTTCACTCGCCACTGTCAACGTATCATGTTAAGGTTGATTTTCTTTTGAATGTTTTTGTGAATTTTTAAGTCGCGGGGAGCGTTTGCGCGCGGTGCGTTCGCGCAGCTTTGTGTCTTACGGCGTAATGGTGGAAATCACAATCGATCAAGGTAGCGATCGTCAAATATTAGCTACTGCTTTGTGGAGCCCGGATGTGCCGCTGATAGAGATAAGATTAGCGTGTCGAGATTGAGGCATTCATGGTGACACATAATTGTAGTAAAAGAAATATAGTTAGTAGCGATAGGTAGGTAGATGTCATAATTATTCCGGAATACCTACTCGTATTCACATACATTTTTTAAATAATTAGTTCTAGAGTAGTTTATACATAGATTTCAAGCAATTGAACTCTATACAGATTATAAAATAATAAATAATAAAATCTTTGTTACCCTTCAGCAATTATTCTGTATCAATTATTTTAAGTATTTCAAGGGTTCTTAATATGACCTGGCTCTTAAAATTGTTGTTTCACACATCGTTTGCATAATATCTTAAAACCAAATAAAAATATGCTCTATTGAGAGTCACAGAATTGCTGGATCCGGTATAAACATCTGCGCTTGCTCAAGTAAGTGACACCAAATTTACGTTCTTGTGATTAACTAAGTGTGAAATTACCTTGACAATGTTATTTCCTAATCCGGTTTAAACTGGCATTGGTTAAATTGACATTTGATAGAAAGTGCTGCAAAAAGATTTGACATTCCACCGACTTAAAGCTTTGCTCATAGGACTTCCCAATTAGACAGAACGTTGTATAAAAATAAAAGAATTAGATTTTTATCGTAATTTTTTATCCGAAGTGGTTGAACTAAATTTTTATTTTATGACTTGCAAGATTAAATCATAGAATGCATTAAGTGAATATTCGCTTAAATTTATTTCAATGTTATTTTACTTTCTTTTAAGATAGATTTCTTTCTTATAAACTGCAATGATGTTAAAATTTAATTATGAATTAGTTTCTTGTGCATGGTACCTACTAGAAAACATGTCATCTGAAACTTAAGAAATAAGGCGTCAAAAAGCAACCAATCCACTTTTAGTTTGATTTGATTTTGGAATTTACGCAGGCTTAAAGAAACTTTCGGATATAAAGCTCCTGATTGTTAGCATCCAGCAATATCCAAAGAAAATACTTTGAGATTTGAGTATGACTTTTTGTTTTCAGAGTGAACTTTCACGAGATCAAAACATGTAACTTCTTAAATTTACGCGATCATTATTACTTGAAAGTAAACTAATTTTAACGGGTCTTTACGTGTTTATTATATTATTTTTGATTAACGGGTTCACACAATAGGCGCTATAGGAAATTATGCGAGAAAAATTACGGAACAGATAGCGCTGAATTCGAAAATAATTTTTACTATGCTCTATGTAGACGTCAAACATCAGTCTACCCGTAACCACGGCATTTGTTAAAATGTCGAAACGTCGGATAATCAAAATTAATAGAATAAACGCGTCAAAACCGTTAAAATAAGTTTATTTCCTCAAATCATATTTATGATCTAATAATTTAACAGTTTAACCGCTAATGTCTATACTACATACTACTTAATAATAATAATAAACTCTTTATTGCAATTCCAAAAGTAGAATACATATAAAAAAAATATTATTATTATTACATAATACTTACTTTGTTACGGCTGTCAGTACTTTCTATCTTACGGTCTTCTTCTTAGAATGTATCTGGCTAATTAAAGAAGATATTTTAAACAACTACCTGACCTACCTGATCATTATACCCAGTTTCTTATCACTACACCAGGAAACCGGATTAATGATAACTCAGAAATTGCATTTTCCCATAGATAATCGAGTTAATGAGTACTTAGCGATAATTAAGTAGCAATTTCAGTGCAAACGTGACTGACACTAACCTAGGATACGAAGAAATGATTATTGATGTCACGGTAGTAATAAATGAATTATTAAACATCTTATACGATTGTTAATAAAGATATCACTAACCAAGAAACTGCACTGAGAAATGTGACGTAAGATTGAATTAAAAAAAATATTTTTCATAATTGTAGCTTTTCAAAAACTTAGGACACGTATATTGTAGACTTTTAGTTACGTTCGTATTATATTAGATTTTTAAAATTCTATTTCATGGAGATTTTACTTTTAGTTTTGCATTTAAAAATGCTACCTTATTAATTTTGAAGTTGTAAATACTGGAAAAATGGGTTCGATTCCTAGTCGTGCAATGCTCGGAGACCTGCGTTCCTTTTTCCAGTATCTATAACTTCTATATCATATTGATTTTTGGACCCCGGCGCGTAAAACAAAAGTTTAGAACATCCGCTTAACTAACTTTAATTGAATGTGTTTTTTATGCAAAATCTTGACTTTTATGAGAATCGGGGATTACCTAAAGTAGGTTCCGGTTCCACAACTTTGTTCGAGCGCACTTAATATACAAAATTAAAACTTATGATATATTTTTATAAAGACATAGTTTTGTGAGTATTCTATTTGGAATCAATTTTTATAATAGCCTGGAAAAGCCAAAAAACTTATCTGCCTCTACGTTTGTAGTGAAAACTAGTGGACCTGTACCCAGCCTACACACATCCCAAAGTTTTGAAAACATTTTGAATTAATTTTAGAACCATAGTCTAAGTAAAACCACGGACATTATGGAACCCTAAAATACCAGTTTATTGGCACATTCCATTTATATTGGAACGAAGTTCCTTATTTTGTTTTCAGGAGTGGAGTATTTTACTAACCTCTATACACATAAACCCATTCAACTCATGTTAACCCGATAGCATAGTTGTGTTCACTTATTCATAGATAACAATAAAATTCATATAAACATATATATCTAAAAGATAAATATGGCCTTTAGTGCATTTTCTTGTTATTTTTATCATCCATTTGATAAATGCGCGAGGTGTCTAACAAGGCAAGTGGTAACAGTACTTTTATTGTTTAATAATATTAGTTTTATAAACTCTTGAACTATATGATAGAGACTATCTCTCTAGTATAGACATATCAAATCTACTATGTCTATGTTATTAATTAGTTGGCGTGGTAAAAACTAAATGGTGCTATTTAGAAAGATATGCTAGTTTTCCGTGTTTATTTAGATAATAAGAAATTATCTACTGATTCTGCGAATTTTATTATTATAAAGGAACGACGTGTACTTTACAAGAAATGAGTCAATATAAATAAAAATCAGGTATCCGTTTGCGAATATGAAGGAACTTTATTTGATCAATAACAGACAAATAGTGAAGAATTTAATTTAAATCTTCGACTCTTTCATATAATAATTTACAAGGTGCATATTTATTTATATAATTTTATATTGCGTGATATGAACTCGATATTTTTATCCTTTCCCCACAAAAGTGCATTGGATCAATATTCATAATAAATATATGTATTTGAAAAATGATTTAACTAGCTAGTAGTATTATGTTTATTATAATATTATTATTGATAAAATCCATAAAATGTATTTTTAAATGGTGACGTGAATTACTGGAAGAAGGAATACGTACAACTTCTTATGACTAGTAAGGAAATCACATTTTTGACACTCACAGACATATATCAATACACATTTTCATTTATATCTTTAACGATTTAATATTTATCACTTTTAGTTAAAGACGTTAATTTTAATACAAATAGATACTAGGAATTAAAATACTTTGACCTGAATAGGATAAATATAAAACTTTATTTATTAGTAAACTCTCGAAGTATAGTGAATATATTTGTTTATATATTATGCCAATATTTCAAAGCAACAGAAGATATATCATTTAAACAAATCAATTCCAGCTAAACAAGAGTATAAACACTTCTTAAATTTATTTACAACTACCAAATAAATCTAAACTTCAAACGAAAGATATAAAATTAATTAATCGTTGTTCGAAATAAGTGTCTTTTGATTATAGAAAACTTTCAATTTCGTTTTCCATTTATAGTAAATTAACCCTTAAATTGGCAAGATGAGTTAAGTCCAAATTTAACTTTCTTTTTGAACTTTCTCGATTGGTTATAACCCAAAATGCATAAAAAAAATACAAAAAAAATCCTACATTTTCAGTTTTCGCGAAAATGAATGTACTTCACGAATGACGTTGCCAGTTACTGAGTAAACTATCTATGTACTTGGAGGAGGACGTTGCCAGGAATACGACAAAATTCATTTATTTATTTTTATCATTATTTATTAAAAATAATTCAATTATCCTTAATAATATTACTTATAAATGTGAGAATGTGTATGTCTTTCTGTCTGTATGTGTGTTTCACTTTTAAGTAAAAACGGCTGTACCGATTTTGATGAATTAGGAATAAAGGTAGGTCGACACCCTAAAAGAAATTAGGATACTTTTTTCCGCAGAAATAAGCCTCATTTCCACGGGAAAAGTCATTTGGATGAAACCGCAGGGCTAATTTTATATAAAATTGAAGAAAACAATATAATTTCGGCTTTTGAATGGCTTCCTGGATAGTGAGATCAGCATGTCCCAACTGAGGGTAGTCGACTACCCCTGTCTGCCGGAACCAAAGCTAAAATCTTGTGCGAGCGTCTTAACATTAAGCACTGTAGATAAATCGAACATCTAAATAAAAACACCCCTTATGTGGTGTTATACAACCACAAAATAAATAAAAACTTATGTATAGAGCTTGGCAATGTACTTCGTGAATACCGAAGTTTGTTAAGTGTAATTTACCGCTTATTTGGCAATGGTATTTACGGAGTACACAAAATCTTGCGCGCCAATAAAGTCATTATTATGTAACTTTATCATAAAATAACTAAAGTAGGCACCCACGTATCTCTTTAGCATGCAATTTTATTCCAAATAAATATTATTTACCAAAAAAATCGTTTAAAAATATCAATAATACGTCACCGGTTCGCAGACACATCGGGCTGCTTCGCAGAAATATTGATTTTTACAGTTTAATATAAATGCTACCACTGATAAAATTTGTTTCTAACAAAATTAGTGAAATTTAAAGTCATACCATATAAAAATATTTAATAATTTATAAATAAAAAATGTTGTAGATTTTTTTGAAATCAGTGTACTCCGTGTATACCAATATCAATTTAAGGGTTAAAAACACAAGAAAAGTCTACAAGCACGTTATTAAGTTTGTGCGTTAAATATATTTTGTCACCCTGCATAACTTTTTTGTTCACAAAAATTATATTTATAAATTATTATAGGTTAACAAATTAAAAACAGCGGATTTTCAATTTATAACGCTATAATAGCATCAAGCAATATAATAATAATATACCTAGCAATATGGACTCTTAGAATGTCTCAATGAAAGATGATCCTATATAATAATATAAGCCATATTGCACAACCTCCGTAGAAGCCTCATTCGTCAGACTAAATTAATTCAATCATACTTGACCAAAGCAGAATTTGAATAAATTTCAGGAGTTTAATTGACTTGGCTGTAGCGCATACGACAATTCTGCAATTCAAATTCTATAATGACAAAGTTTGTTGTGTGCTTTATTATATAATTTTGTTAATTCATTGCCTTAATGAAGCTAATTAGAATGTTCGCAGCTTTTAAGTTAGTAGATTGACTTAAGTGGAATATAATATTTTGTAGGAATTTGAGTTTTATTTGTTAGACGAGTGGGTTGTTATTAGCGTGGAAGCGCGAGGACCGGCGTCAGGGTTGTGCTGCGACGCGGTTCCGCCTCGCTGACTCCCGCGATGCGCTGTGGACTTCGGCGGTGCGAAGTGTGATACCAAATATGTCTTCATGATAGCGATTCTCCTCCTAGAGAAAGGAACCTCTTTAATATCTCGACTTCCTCGTTAGCTACTCCCCGAACGGCGAAGAAATTCAAATTGTTCTAAAATAATCAGACACTGTATTTACAAACGTACCTTAAGAATATACATATAGTTCTGAACTTGCTCATCAGTCATACTTCCATGCTTCTTCAATATCCCCTTTAACTTTTGCAGGACGTCTTCCGCCATCTTGCAATCACCGCACACATAGAAATGGGCTCCCCTATTTATTAGTAAGTCAGTAATTTCTGATCCTTCTTGTTCAGCAAGTTCTTGAACGTACATCTACAAAAAATATAGTAATTTAGATATAAAAATTATAAAACAAGTCATATTTACAAAAAAATATTAAAAACTTTTACCTTTTTTATATTTTTTTCCCTGGATAAAGCCAAAAACACCTTTGATAATACACCTTCTTTTAGTACTTGCTGTTTTTCCTCCCTATACAAGTCCATTGTCCTCGTTCGGCAACCAAAGAAGAGCCAAACTGGACCAGCCGTAGAACAGTTTTGTGAGTTCAGTTGGGCCCGTCGGTGATGCCAGAAACCCCTAAACGGGGCAATACCAGTTCCCGGACCAATCAGAATCAAAGGAACTGTCAAATCGTGAGGTAGATGGAAATTTGGCGCACTAAAATAATAATATATGTAATAGTAGTACATACAGGCAATGAAGAATAAAGTCGAAGGTTATATGACAAAATAGTTTATATACCTCCTGATGAACAAGTAAACTTCGTCGCCAGGTTTACGGTCCATAAGATAATTTGAGCAAACACCATAATGTTCGGGACCTTCACCATCTGTTCAAACATGACATCATCAAAAGCAAATTCTCGGAATCACTAGTCTTGACAAGATAAAAGAATGGCAAATTCCTTGAATGAAAGCGAATTCCTAAATGGTCTCAAAATAGTTTTGAGTAAGTTCATGAACATCTAATTATACACTTCTGAGTAATTCATTACAGCTGCGGCGTGATTAAACGTGGGATCTTCGAAATAATAAACAATGATTGCTATGATTATAATAAGCGTGTAAGACAGATGTTGCATAATGAGCAATTTTATGTGGTTTCTAACCTTGAGTCTTATACGTAACGACCGCAACAGTGAGATGAATCCTCCTTGGATGAGCAAGAGGTGATGAGGAAATTGAATAGAATCTCGGCTGTAGAGGTGAAAGTAGCGCAGCGATTAAAGATCCACTAGGTCTTGCTGACGGGAATTGATCAAGTACTTCAGACAGTGTTGGGAAATTGAAATGACGCCAGTCCTCGTAGGCTGATGAATCCTGTTTTAACATAATTTTAACATTTCTTTATTTCCATAGGTACTATTTTAGAATAGGTATTATCAAGATTATAGAAACATACAGTAGCTAAAGTATTGAGGCGTTTCCTTTCATCTTCATCCTTGCAAGTCGTTGCAAGATATTGCAGTAGTATCGTTGTTGGCGGTGTGGTAATATCCAAAAACCGAGTAAACAATTCACGTACACTAACTATAGGAAGTCTCTCATGTGGTTCCCATGACTTTACTGGACCTAAAATTAACGTTAGTAAGGTTCAATTTCGATTAAATTAACCATTAGATATAGATACTCTTAATTTGAATGGATGACGAAGCCTATTACCGCTAGATGTGTGGGTTTCCTTCATCATTTGTAATTGTACAGGTCCATCATAATCATCAACGTCCTTGAAGCGAGTTAACAAATTGTCTACCAACTCTTTTCTATTGCATGGTGCAATACCCACGTGGTCTCCAGGGTCGTACATAATTTCTTCCTACAAAACAAAAAGTAAATGAAAATTTTATTTTTGTGTGACTTCACGAAAATGTGTTTTATTTGTATTTACTTTAGGTTCCAAATCCACAAATATTGTTGATCTTTCAGCGGCGTCATCGCCCAAATCTTTATTGCCTTTTACGACACATGTAACAAATTTCTTGTGTAGTGCCGACTGTAGAGCGATTGGCAAAGCAGGTGCTTTACCTACAGGCTGTGTAAATCTTACAGTTTCTTCATTCAGGGCAACAGATCCTAGAGCACGTTTGGCTTCTTGCAGTGTTTCATCATCATCAAGACAAAACGTTTCACAGGACACCTGCAGAGTAATTAATTATACAGGGAAACGAAAACAATTATAAATACTTAACATTACATAGCTTGAAATAATACAAAAAACCATTGAGACAGGTTTTTTAATTAGAACTCTCCAAATCTAAAAAAGCCAATTATTTTGTTTACATTTTCCAGAAACAAGTCATTACTTTAATGTTGAATGAAAATTTTACGGTCGTGACTTATTCGCAATGGTCATTACAACCACTTAGCATTCGAACACGACATCATAGCTATTTAAGGTTTTTAAAATTTAATCATCACCTATAAATAGTTTACTGATTAATTAAAATAATAAAAACAAGAGTAACTTATTTGCAGAAACTTAGGTGTTGTATGAAAACATTTCATATGTTTCCTCGTGTATAAAAAAAATTAACGTACATTAAACACGCTGGATGCCCATTTTCGGAAGGCTCCGTCCTGCCCACACATTTCGTCGCCCGTTGCCATTTCATGGATTCTCTCGCCTCCGAGATCACAGATTAGTTTGTCCACGTATTTGCCGAAATTACAGAAATTGGGATAAGCGCTAGAGCCTAGGGCAAATACTGCAAACCTGACGTTGCTCAGGGGACCAAAACTATCGATCGATGTGGCGTCTGTTGTACTTCCTGCAATATCTCCTTGTTAATTTCTACAGCAATATCATAAGAGTTGTTAGCTGTAAAAAACTTACCTTTTAAAGATTCTAAACGACTTAACTTCTTAGTATTATTCGTTGCATATCTCTGGAGTTCCATTTGACTATTAGCTTTGATGAAATTTTTCGGTGTCATTAACTGGGTATTCCTGCAAAAGCAATACCGATATATAAAAATGTTTTTAATTCCTGTATGTTATTAAATTCAATGTTTTAATTACGCACCCGCTACTGTTATCTTCTCCAACTTGATCAGCATATAACAGTTCGCATAAATGATCAGCAAATGCCTAAAAAATTTAAAAATTAGTCATTATTTCAAAAAAATATTTATTCATATAAAGTTCAACCAAAAATATTTAAACTTACGACTCCATTTTCTGGTGGGTCTCCATTTCCGAATGTCGAAGTTACAACCAGCAACAAAGCTTCATGCTCAATCGAAGTAATATCATAATCAGCCATACAGTGGACCTAAAATATCATATTAATACAAACATTCCTACTGGAAACCCTTCTGAGAGTGGTAGAGTCTAGCTGTAGGCTCTGTCTGCAGCGATTACTGGGCTGACTCGACCGGTGAAATACCACCGTCGCACAGAAAACCGGCGTGAAGTAGGGACGATGTTCCTGCGTTTCGTTCGGTCAGTGCGATATCCGGTGCCCAATTTTCTTAAAGGCCAGCAACGCACCCTCAATGCATAATGTAATTGTGGGTGTATATGGGCGGCGGTGATCACTTACCATCACGTGACCCGCTTGCTCGTTTGCTAGGTTCTCTTATAAAAAAAAAAAAAAAAAAACCCGAAAATGAATAGTGTCAAACATCGTACTGAATCAAAAACGAAACATTAATTAGAATATGCTTCAAACTAATGGTTAAATGTGTCCCAATTACCTGAGCATTGAATGCGTGTCCGAATATAACTCCTAATTCCTTGGCATACTGTTCAGATTTGCCTGTCTCGGTTGCATATAGCACTGTAGCTTTTATCCGCTTTGATAGAGCTCGTCCAAATAGCTTGGAGGTGAATTTCACAGCTCGAGCTATTTGCTTAAAATGGAACTTTCGGTTTATCGGCCTTTTGCCTGTTATGGGCTTTGATTTCTGCCACTGATGAGTCTTCCAGGCTGGTTCCTGATTAAAATTTGAGGGGTATTTGTATTCAAATATATCTCAATCTTGTATCAAAGGAATTTAATTTAAATTTAACAAAAAATAAACCTGTGTCAATCAAACCCTTATATTATTAATCTTAACTTATCTTAACTCAACTAAGCGCTTCCTTAAGTACTTACCTGGTATTCATAAGATGGTCGTAGGTAGTACAGCGCCATCTCTTGATGAAATACCGGAGTGATGGATGACGACATCGGAGGCACTATCCATATCCAGTCAGCCGGACACCCGGTTCTAGAGAAACATAATTATTATATTTGCAAATATAAAACATGCACTTGCAAGGCAGAAACATTTAATTTAAAATACCAAGATGAAAATAAGAGCGTGCGTTAAACTCAAACAATATATTTTCCTGAAAGTGGGAAATTTTTATCAGTGCGGTAAAGTTTACACTTTTTAAAGGACTGGTATGGTCGTACCTTAGTTTCGGTCAGCGTTAAAGCCATTTTGGTAATTACCGTTTATAACTTAAAAAACAAAATTTGATAGAATTATTAGGTAGGTATGCGGTAGTACTTATTCTTCCCCATTCATTGTGTAGCTGGATAACGCAAGAAAAGTGAATTTAAAGCCAAAGTGATTTTGGTTTATAACAACGCAAGCCTAAATTAAAAAAAAAAAAACAAATTGCTCTATTTTCATCTCTTGGGTTACGTGTTCACTTCTTCAAGGGACTTAGTTCCGGTTAAATCACACTCAACTGTTGAAATTCTAGGAATCATTCTATCAGTTCCCACGAGCAGGAACTAATTATCATATGCGTATTGTATGGAGCATTAGGCTCAAGTACCAAAGCACATTGGTTTTACCAAGATACCAATTACTCGAAGTGAACATGTAATGTATTGCGGAAGTGTTTTTAAGATTTTAATTGGTATGGTTTACATCAATTTTAAACAAAACAATATGTTTTTGAAGATTAAGAAATCAAGGACACTAAACGAAGAGCCTATACTAAAGGCAAATTCGTCTAAAACATTAGATAGGTCTTTTTAGATTTACGCGATCATTATTACCGAGTCTACCCATGACCACGGCATTTGTAACAATGTCGACGCGCCGGATAAACAAAAATAATATTATAAACGCATAAAAACTCGTTAAAATGAGTTAAATTTCAACTAGATAGGTCACCGAAAAAAATAGTTAGGTATAAAGTTTTATTTGGCACATGTTAAAAAAAAAACTAAAGCTAACTTACCGGTTTTTCAAATAAAACTTAACGTGACAAAGGTATGAACGTCAGGTGTTTAGCCACTAACCCCCTTATTTCTTAAAAAATACCACCCAAAATCGCAATTAACCGATCTCACATATCACAAAACATGATTCCCACATAACATTACCAACCAAAACAAATCTCATGTTTATAATGTAAACCAAACGCAGTCTATAGAAGATGATAGCTTTATTACTTCAAAATGTTCGTATCGTGCGATACGATGCCGGAATTCCCGTGGCAAAGTGTGATTTACAATATTACGGATATTTTTTGACGTTTGTAGGGAAAATTTTAACTAGAATTTTTAATTTGATTAAAATTAAACTGTATATTTTGAATGAGAAGGTTCCTAGTAATAGGTTTATTTATAGTTCATATAACGGGTAGTCACGTCGTGTTTTATAAAATATTTTAATGTTATTCAATGCAAATAATAAAAATTACTTAAGCTTTATCATTGATTCAAATTTTTCACTGTATCCGTGATTTGAAATGGAACTATTACATTTCCAATTTAGCTTTGAAATTCATAAACGATGACACAACAATGATCAGCGCTCGCCTAATCATTAATTTTCCGCTACCGCTAACATAACACAAATTGCCTAAATAAGTACATAACGAACACGTCGTCAACGCGTTCAACTATTGTGGAGATTCCATGCATATTAATTAATCATTTAGCATGTACCGGTATCGTAACCGCTATTTCACCGGTAAATATTACGCTGACGTGGACAACATTTGGAACGTCGAATAAATACGAAATAGATTAACCGCAAATAAACGGAGTAATATAAACAATTAAGTTTAATTAAAAGCTAAATGCAGAAACTGTTATGTATTGCAACGTTTTTGAGAAACAGTTATAATATTCAACTTATCCCGCTATCGACATAACCTTTAAAATACTTTGTTATCTTTATAAATAAAAGGCAGATGCCCACAAATCGGATTTGTTTTCAAACAACACATAAATCACACATCTGTTCTAGTAGCCTAAGCTTAGGACATATTTCAGTCCAGCCTGGATAAAATAAACGATTCAAACTAAAAGGTTGACACGATTTTAATACTAGATACCCCGTAACTGTAAACTGGAGGAGCGACTAGAAGATTGATGATGCTGTTTATGTATGACACCTTTTAACTGGCGCGAATGAAATATGCGATACACGATATGAAACTTAGAACTAAAAAAGTTCGAGTCGAATAGTCATTTAAAGCTGCTTCAGATGTCAATACTGCAAATTCCAAAACAACTTCAGTGATGAATTAATGTAATTTAGACAAAAATCTTTGATACAAAAAAGTTGGGAGAAAGTTTTAGATTTAATTTGTCTAGAAAATCTAGCTCAAAGTTTTGTTAGGAGAATTCAGGGGCCAGTGATTCTTTAAGGGTATTATCCCGAATAATTTAATAATCTCATAAATTGATAGCAATGTAGATTTATTACATTTATTAGTTTCTGCCTAAGCTTAATTTTAAGCCTGCATCTGATAGTAAATTAGTCCCTCTTGGGCTCTACGCAACAGCTACTTTTATACATAATCCTAAAAGGGTTTTGTTGGATTATTACTCATTTTGAAGGGACATTAAGGTGTCTTTATTATAATTATATCTATCAAATTAATCTTATAGCCTAGTTACACACAATGTATCATAACAAAGGATTACTAAAAGCTAAAGTTATTTTCATGTTTATTTTAAACTAACTAACTAGCTGTTGTGTAAAGAGCATCAAATTTGTCACAACATGAAGTAATAGCGTAATCAATGGTTCAAATCATTTTTTTATTTGGATGATTGCAAAGTTTTTGCAACTGCACAAATTTTAACTTAGTTGAATCAGAGTTTTGAGAAAAAATCTAGATGAGAATCTACGACTCTCACATTTATAAAATCAATATTTATACGTTTCAGTCATTGAACCATCTAACCCAAAGTCTTTTACTTTTGATTTGAACCATTTTTCACCCGCTCATTGAACTATCTTTCTTTTGGATCTTTGGGCAATATAGACTATCAATTATTTATTTTTTACCTTAGGTTAAAAAAAATACTATTACCGTAGTCTGTTCTCGTTGTCCAAATGTTTGATGAAGCTCTCCGATGCTGTGTGATGATCTACAATGGTGGCGTTCTGCTGCTGGAAGCTGTGTAGAACAGCTACATTCACCTCCACTAGGGCCTTGTCCTTCCACAGGTTCACTGGGGTTCTGGTGTCGAGACCCATTTTTTGGGCGACTTTCTGAGAAAAAAAAGAGTATATTCCCATATAATTAATGCAGAAGAGGATAATATGTTGTGTTACATCTACGTTGCCGCAACGATTAGACTACGCCCTTCCTTTCAAGAGAAATTTCCTAAGACTGACCGTTATGATAGATGTAGATATGTCTCTATTTTAAATCAAAATCCACACAGAACGAAATACTAACATACAACATAAGATGAACTTACCTCCAGCATATTCAATCTGTTGGTGTCACAGAAGTTCCTGCAACCGATCTCAGTGCTCATGTACCATCCATTGAAGGCGTTGGCTGTGAACTCGATGCCTCCGCAGTCGAACCTCATACTGGACACAGCGGGCAGGGCGTACCAACGGAGCTCGAGCTCTTGAAACCAGTCGTACCTTAGGTAAAAATATTATTAATTAGAAAGCCGAAAAAGATAGTGGGTAAAAAAAAACAAAAATTGTGTCTATAAATTGTGGGTAGAAAAAAAATAAACGTCGCAAAATTCTTAATTTTTATACAGTTCTAAAATTAAATGAACGTTATAGTAGAAATATTTGTTTCGAATTTCCACTCAAAACACAACTCAAATATTTCACAAACAAACCGAGAAAACGGCTGTGTGAAAATCTCACTCTTCGAATTCTTACCAACAGAAATCGTCTACAGTATCTTTTACCTCCTACGCGTATATTGCATCGCAGAAAATGTTCGAGAGAATGAATGGTAATCATGAAACTCAATGTTTACGTGCTTGCATACGCGAATCGCAAACTCAGAATACTGCATGCATTTTTGCCGTTTGAAATATTCCGCCTTTTAGATATTGCTATATTCGCGTTCGAGTTTCTGGAGACTGTTGAACAAAGTTTGTGATGGTTTGGCAATTCCGGAAATATTCTTTAGGCTCTAGAACAATAAACAACAACTATTTGCTACGACATATTTATAATGTTCCAAATATTGAGAAATTAAAAGAAAAATGGTATAAAGTACCTACATCAACCAACATACATAAACAACTTATCTTTTATATTATGTGTATTAACGCCTGTTAGTAATATCAATAGCAATACCTTATTGAATAGGGTCAGATTTATGATCCATAAACCAAGATTGGAGATCACTGGACCACAATTTTACGAGACACAATCTGCTTGAACACTGACCAACAATATTCTTTCTGCTTTTACATGAAAATCCAAAGAGTATGTACGGTTTCTGTGTTGAAGCCTGTACACTATTTGCGCCCTCTTACCTCAACGTTACAATATGCATTCCCTTCGTTTTTATGTTGGCATTAAATCTGTGATGAAAGGCGATACGTGTTGCATTTTCTGATGTAGTACTTACGTAGTTTCTTGTGAAGCTTTGAAAATACATTTATGTCATTTCAAAGAAATTGCTTGCTCGAGAAAGAATTTCAATCTTAAACGTTGAGAAGACTATTTCAAATCATTTCTATGTCTTTCAGTTATTGTAACGAACTTGAAAAATATGTGGAAAGTTCAACGTAAGATTTTGCTATTGAAGAGGGCAATGGACGTTTATACGAGAACTTTGGCTCTGGGCGAATGCAATTACGAAAAGAAATAAAACGTATTACAAAAATTTATAAGAAAAATAAAAGATTTTTTTTTATAACGGGTGTAAAAAGACCACTTCCGAAGCCTGAAACCATGTATTCTGGAGCCTCAATAGTAACTAAATTCACTAACCGTATACCCAGAAAACTCAATATAAAAAAGTTATTAAGGATTGAAAGAAGTCATATTCGGCGCTTGAAATCATTGCTCACTGTTGGTTCAGATGCGATTAATTACATTGCAAATTAAATCAAAACCCTATTTAATTTGAAATCATCCCAAAATCTGATAGTATAAATGCAATTTTGTACAATTAAGTAAAAAATTTTTTTTTTCTGTTAGTCATAAAAACAATTTTTTTTGCTCAAAACGTAACCAGTACCCCTCCAGCAATGCCCAGTTTTTGTTTTCGGAAGCAGTTCTTTTACACCCAGTATAAGTACCAAGAATAATCACTAAGGTATGCACTATTGCCTCACCCCTACAAAGTGCATACCATGACTGTCCACGAAAATATGTCGATCCATTTCGTATCATATTTTATTCACACTAAAGTTTCTCTTTCCATGCCGACTCGCTCCAACCCCAGCCTTGCTATAGTGTGTACATTTACTCTACGTACATAGGGTCATGATATACACTATAGCGTGTACAAATCTTTACTTACATCGGATGTGTCATGTGAATCTCCATGACTAATTCCCTGGGGATCTCAAAGTAGTCAGGGTCCTTCCCATTCGCCGATAGAACCAGAGGCAGGATATCCCACGCGGTGCGGGGCGGCTTCCATCCCAGTTTTAAGCAGAGCTGCATAAATGATAGACCCGAGTTAAGCTTAGATAGAGTGGGTACTAAGATATTTATGCTCGGCGACAGCTTAGTGTTTTGTGTGGGGCAACCTATGGTTTTGGAGACGTATGGATGTCTTACAAATGGCTTTATATATACGCAACAAAATAATAAAATGTTAACCGTTAGCTATTTAAGTATAAAGTATAATATACAAAAGTTGAGTCGATATTATAATTAAATTGTTTCAATCTTTAGACTGTGTTTTTGATAAGATGTTTATTATTGCTGGTTTAAAAAAAATATCAGTTGCAGTGTAGTTTTAATTCGCTTTCATTGACATTAGCAATGAAGTAGGGAAGTACTTCATTGCTAATGATCTACAAAATGTTTCAGGCTTAGCAAATATTTAAATATCAATAAGTATCCTCTTTATTTACGACTTAAGGCGCGTTTCCACAATGCGTGAAACTACTTAGTCACGTACAGATACCTAAAAGCTAATTCTAGAAGTTTCCGTTTTACATTTTCAGGTTCGGAGCCCTAAAAAAAAACAAAAAGCAAAATAAGGTTTCAGCATAATAAAGCAATTAAAAAAGAACTCTACCGCAAACATCAAAAACTTTCATAATTAAAACAAGCACACATTTTTCCAACTTTGTTTCATATCAGTACAAATTGTAAAGTACCCTGTATTACACGCTATGCGGTTTTACATTGTCATAAGCATAACTTTTAATATTCGTAGGTGGTATAGCAGAAATGCCCATAAGGGTAACGTATAACAAGTCTGTTTGGTCCCAGTCGTACATTTATGTGAAGCCACGTAAGCAGACTGTTAGGGTGTGGTAGCGTTGTCGTATTTTTAGCGGATTGTTTACTTAATTACAAATAAAATGAAAGGGATTTTCTTAATTACCGAGACGTAGGTAAGTAAAATGCGATTTAAACTAAAATATTTTGTTTTATTACGTAAGCAATCTAGCGTTAGAAAATTACAAAACTGATTTTAAAAAGCATTACATGCAGGGTGAATAGATATTTTTGATGGGGAAAAAACTTAGTTTTAAGCAAGATTTTGAATTGTTAAAGCGCAAGTCATTACCATTTCACTTATAATATTCAGAAAGCAGAAAGTTCTTACGACTCACATTTTTTTTTTAATTTTAGTAATATTTTTAACTAATTAAAAGCATTGTGAAAGTGTTAAAGATTAGTTTTAATAATTTTCCTACACAGTTTATATAGCAAAAGCATTGATCGCTTACTATTTATGATAACTTAAACCTAATAAATAGGTACATACCTAAAAAACTGTATTAATACAAAAAAATCGGATTCAATTTTTTTTACCAAAAACAAGAATTAAATATAGATTTTCAAAATGTTTTAAGAAGTAAAATTTTCTAACGATTATTAAAAATGCAACGAATTTATATGCTCAATATTAATAATAGTCATATTTTCCCTACTTTTTGCTTTATTTTTCTCATCAAGTGAAATAATGTATTTTTTGAGAAATAAATTTCTTAAAACCTTAATAATTTAAGGTTGTCACCATTTATCTTCTGAAATTTGAACAACAGTGGAACAACACTAGCTAAATGACAGCAGAATAATAACCAACTAGTCTCTACTAAATTGCAAGACGACGTTGTCTGTAAGTAAATGAACCTCTTGAGATGGAACTCAAAACATTCATTAAAAGCAAGATGTTTTAGAATGTTGCAACTTTCTAGCCAATTTAGGTCTTTGATGTTTGTAACATACCAAAGAAATCGTTAAAACCTATTTGTAAAAATATATTGAATTGACTCCAAAAAAAAAATTCATATTTATTTATTACATAAATACAAAAAAAAAACCTTTTTAAAAAAACCTGCCGTTTTTATCTCTTTTATATAGTAGGATGCCACAGTGTAGAAATCTTACCTCAGTGAACTCGCAGTGCATCGGATCTCCCAGTATAGTCCCGTCTGGTAGTTTGTACCCTGCGTAACTAATCAGCTGGCTGTTCCATATTCTATAGTCGTGCTGACCGTCCGTGCGTTGCGGGAACACTGTTATCGCAGACCTGTTGAATAGAAATTAATATTTTAACTAAGTACGATTAAAAATAAAACCTGTTTTCTTAATAACTTTGTGGTGCCAAAACTTAATCAACTTTAGTCAAACACTAGCTCTGCCCCCGCAGTCTCAATACGTAAGCTTAATACGGGCAACTAAATATGGACAATTGTGAGTAACTTAATATGAACAATTGTAAGTAACTTAATATGGACAATTTCACAACAAAAACTTACTACTAACTTTCAATGTTACGTTTACAAACATACAAATACTTCCTCATACACATATTTACGTCAAACATTCCAATCCCAAACAAAAGTTCCTAAACATTTAACTTGCTAATGCTAACAGTAAACATCACCTCAAAAGCACACCAATTACTAAACTCGGTCCCAAACTCAATTATACTGAATTACGAACTCAACTCTGATATTGTACTCAGATTTGCAACATTGTTAAAATGTTACAGAGCAGCGTTGAGCGTTTAATATCATAGTCAATGAAAAAGTATTTTACTCCATTAAATCGCAATGTTTCATGTGCTTTTGTTTTCGTGTCGCTTTGAGCTAAATACTGCGACTCGTTTGGGTATTCTGTTTTATCTTTTTTAGGGTGTGATGCATTTTTTTAAACACACGTTTATGATTATGAAATATCGTTTGCTAGAACTGTTCAAATTAATATAAAAATTTTTAAATTTACGAAAAGAGGGTACGCTTAAAATTGTAAGTTTTTTTTATTTAGTGGAATAAAGTATAGTACAATATACTCAGTCCTTTTTGTTTTCCGAGAAGATGGCCTGTGCTCAATTAATGGGTTGTTTTTTTTTTTCCAATTACCTAACAAAATTATATACCTTTTTCACTAGAAATAAATAACATACCTAATATTTCCCTTATTTGTGCTGTATTTAATGTGGTTGCAGAGCGCCTCGAACATGCCACTTGTGGTCGTCACTTGCCGGCAGTCGAACACCTAAGAATTATACAGGATATTATTAGTTAATACGAATTATACAACATATCTTTATTCTATACATTTTCCCTTTAACAGTTACATAGTGTATTAATAGAAAATTGACTGCAAACAAAGCATTGGCTGTAAGTCTTGCTTGGATAAAGATAATGTTATTTTAAATACCTATTTCTGATTATACCCATTGCTAAGAAGATAAAAAAATTCCTTAAACAATAAATAATAATATAAAAATAACAAGGGAAATTATTAAATAATATGATGTAGAAAACGATCTTTTCGGGTTTTTCAGGTTCATATAAAAAGTTTTATTTTTTAGTAAAAGTACAATTCAATTACCAGTTATCTAAAAGATGCATCAGTCCAATAATAGGCACTTCCGCTAAATATATTTTTATGAACCACCCTTCCTTATCATAAACGTAATAAATAATTCACGCGGCGGGGTAAATTATCCCCTAGACAAAATATTATGAGAGAAGGTTTGTAAATGCAGTAAAAATATTGTTCCTTTTTTCTTTATACCGTTAACCTTTGGAAGGTTTGAATTGTGTGTCTTCATTTTTAACTGACTTCAAAAAAAGGAGAAAGCCCTCAATTCGGCTAGTATATATTTACTCTTTCTCTCTATAACATATTAACATTAGTGTCAGAGTTCTGGGTCCGAAACCTTTTCGGTTTTTTTGTAATGTTGCCTTCCAAAAATACGTTAGCATGTGAAAATATAAAGGCTTGCTTGCTTGCTCGAAATCTGCTTTTAAACTTTCTAACGCGGGTCCAACAAGGAAGTAACCACTCTAATGTTAGAATTTTTCAAGCCAACTTAAAGGCACCTTATTTATGGCTTGATCTAACGAGTAGGAACAAAGCGATTTCCAAGTTAAAAGAACCTAACTTCCCAGTACGCTTAGCAATACTTACAGTTTTACTTAACAAAAATTACTCAAAAAAATAATATAATGCATGTATAATGCAATGTAAAACTTTCTTTTAATTTGTATAAAAAGAATCCTTAAGTTTAGGGCTACAGTAGTTGCCAGTAGTTGAAGGGTCAAAGTTGAAGGGTCATTCATTAATTTCCATACGTTCTTCAATTTACATTAACAACGCTAGGTTCTAAAAAGAATGAGAAGCAGCAGCAACATTTTTGTTAATTTTAACCACTGTTTATTGATATAACACTCTTCATTTTAATACATTTTGTTTAGTTATCTTTTAATCACACATAATATAATATAAACTTAATTTATTTGCACGGTATGGTAGTATTTTCAAACCCCTTCTTAGAAGGCCTATGGATAAAGATACTATACTTCGCAGCTTCATGGAAGCAGTAAACGCATTTTTATTGAAAACAAAAAAAAACAAATATTTTGCAGTAACTTGAATTCATTCTAAGCATAGCCGAATGATTGATCAAAAATCATTACCCGTACCCAAAAATAATTCATTAAATACAACCTATAAAATACAAATAAAGGCCTGCAAATCGGCGCGACTAACCAAGCAAATCAATCGCTTTTAACGCCGACCAATCCCAGATTTGTAGTAGTTATCGCAATTGGCTAAATTGAGAGCTAATCAACACGGGGCGCGCATCGCTCACTGTCTGATTATCAACGCCAATATAGGTACTCTATGATACAGGGGGTGGTAATATATTTTACAGATTTTTGTAAAAAAAAAATGATAAAATAAATTGTAAGCATTGACTAATTACGCCAATACCATATGATACAGGTGATGAAAAATATTTTTCCAGATTGTTGTTTTAAAAAAACGTCCATGATATTGGTTGTACTATTATTTTCATAGTCATTGTCTGATTATCTACGCCACTCTGCCCTGTGATACAAGAGGTGGCAAACATTTTTCAGACTTTAAAAGGTTTTGATACAGAGGGGCCACAATTTTTACGCTCTTTAATTAAAAAAAAGGATGTACTTTTAATAAAGTAACCATTATCCGAGTATGTATTCCAATCTACCTTACAAAACAGAAGGTGTAATTTTTGTTTTTTTTTATTTATAAGTGATATTTCTGAATGTTATTTTTATTAGACAATTGTTAAAAAAAATGAATTTCTCGATTTATGAGGGTTTGGTGATTATACAAGTTATAACTTAAAAGTTGTCTTTGCTTTCGTATTTTTAAATAATTGTTTTAAGTTAATTTCTATGTGTGCAAGACCTTGGCAATGTACATTTTTATATTAATGTATGTCAACAAGTATAAAAATATGTTAATAATTAAATCCTGTAGATATTATACGCATACATGTATAATGTACATTGTATATTAACATTGTAGGTCATTCGTTATCTTAAATAGATTTTCAAGCATATCGTCACGTACAAAGAGTAACACAAATATTTAGTTCCTTTACATGTATGTTATTTTCTATAAATCAAATTTTTTTTAATAACGTTAAATAAAAACTACACTAAAAATTGAATTAAAAAAATTATTTAGTTCCTTCACATTGATGTTAATATAGGTATGTTTTATAAATAACTGCATTTATTACTTTTCAATTGTCTATAGACCAACTCGAATTTCTTTTTCAACAACAGATAGACATCCTGTATATATGTATTTAACCAGACCATTAATTCAGTTTAACCCCCGCAATTTATTTAAGCCGCGCAATAGCGAATGTACTCGAAAACCAATGAGGATTTACAAGTTTGTCACAGAATACAAATTCAAGGCTATTTCCCATTTATTTTATCTCGTTTGCTTGACTGACGTTAAGAAAGGAAATAGTTTTAAATATTAGTAATTAAACCGAAAATAAATTAATTTTAAAAATGAAAACTATTGATAACAATTCATGATATAAATCATACTATAAAATCAAAAAATACATGGAATGTAAAAGGGCGTGTAATTGACATCTATCTCTACGGGCAATTTCTGAAATATAAATGTAATAATTTTATGCACTGCTTGGCTGGCGCATATGTGCTTGAATTTATCGGTTTTTATAAACTCTTATTACGGTGTCTAATTGCTGTAATTTTGCCATTTTTATTATTTTGCATATAAAAAAATGATCTTATTTGTAATTTTAATCATTTACCTGTACTTTAAAATTTCAATATCATTTAAAAAGGAACCTTGTAATAGATAGTTTAATAACTGCAAATTTTGCTTTGTTTGTTAAATAAAATTACTGTAAACAAACAACACTAACTTGTTTTTCAATCCCATTTACTTTTTCTTCTCCAAATCGTCACATTTGTGTAAAATTCATAGTAATTCATTCATTCACTTTCTTCCTGGGACCCAAATGGAGTTTTCTCATTAGAGCGAACAAATCCATTTACTACCTTTTTCTTCCACTCAGGCAGTAGTCAAAGAATGTTAATCGATTTCTATTAACCGGTCTGTTTCGAAAAAATAGTAATGGGATTGCTAAATTGGATAACATTACGAAGCACCCTGTTAATACAATTGTAATAATGGCTTTTTGAAAGGACTACTATTTTTAGATTTCAGTCTTTCGAATTCGAGTAATAAAAAATGCAAGAACGTCTCAAATACTAAATTAGGCAACTGTTATGTATCGAAAATATAGGTTTAGGGAGATATCTACAAAATTTTGTAAAACCATTTTTATTTTTACAAACTCTAACTTATTGTTAGGCTAATTTATTGTCTTTATCGTTTAGGGATTTTTGGTTTCTTCAGAGAAATAATGAATAAGTAACCTGTATTTAAATTCTTGCAGAGAATTAAACCAAACCAAACCTTAAACGAGCTCAATAAAACTAGTTTCGATTTAACTTAAAGTTCAAATGACTTCGCGGTTAAATGGCTAGAGTTGGCAGAAAAACGTTCCTCTTGAACAAGCAGTTTCCTCACAGGACCTTAAGTTTCTTGAACTGAGAAAATTAAGTTAAAATTAACTGTTATTATCAAGAGTTCAAGCTCTTTTAGTGTGAGCTTGCTCTTTAACGCTTTCTAATGTAAGTTCTACGCGATTATCACCATCAAAACTCATTTAAATATAATATATCTCAAGGTAACAAACTGTTCGGCACTTTAGGATCAGTTTTACTTGGTCAGTTTACTAAGCGAAAGTTTCTATTATAGGTACCACACAATGGACTGGAGGAGATTCAGTTAAACCCAGACACAATCTTCTTTTTCATCCAATATTTTATCTATATTGGCCCAACCCGGGAATCAAAACCGGGACCTTCCGCTAAACATTCCGTTGTACATAATGTACCGCTGCATCACAGAGGTCATCAAGTTTGAAATATTTTTTGCTACCATTTGTTTTTTATTTATAACTTTACTTAAATTTCCAAGTAAGGTATACAACTTAAGTAAAATATTTTATATAAATATAAAAATCATAGAGCGGTTAAAAGCTACGTTGACTAAGCTTTTGATAAAACATACTTTTCTCTAAATGTCGTAAGCTCTAGATCTCTTGCCAAGACTTATTCCGAGATATTACAACAACAGCTACTTTACACGGTTAGTTACATCGGATGCAGGGTTTCCTGGAAAATATACTTAGGTATATTTTCTTTTGAGAAGATACTTTGTAAGGAATATATGAATGTGGTTCTAATTTACGGAAGGAATAAGGCAAAATTTGGCGAGTCTTTTGTACTCGTACCTATATATAATGCATGTAATAAATATACCTATATATAAGTTTTACGCTAGCACATTAAGAAGAAATGACACAATTATTATGACACAAGAACTTAACAATTGAGATTAACAGACGCAATTTCACGTTTTCAATGTTGTAGTACATTTTTGCAATAAAAGTGACACTTTCACTAAAATGTTCTTCTACGGCTCAATATTTTTATAAAGAGCAAATTCAAAAAACCTTTTTTACCCATAATTTAATTTAAAATCAACCTATAAGCCGACTGTATTCAATGTCGTTTCTCTGAAAATACAAATTTAAATAAATAAATCTCCAGACTGACACTCCAACTGTGTGGCCCTAAACTAAGCAAATCTTGTACTTTAGGAACCACACAATGGACTAGGGGAGAACCTAGTTACACCCAGACACGAGCCAATATCAAAAAAACAATTTTACAAAACTGGCCCGACCGGGAATTGAACCCGGAACCTTCCGCTTAGCAGTCCGGTATATACCGCTGCACCACAGAGGTCGTCAATTACCTGCAGCTTAGACCACTGTATCCGGCCGATGCAGCGGCTCGCGTTCCTCCAGGCGAGCTTGGCTCCGAAGACCAGCTCCGTGGTGGTGAGCTGGTACGTGCCGGTGCGAGCCAGCTCCTCCTGGACTGCCATCCAGCGGGCTTCGTGCGCCGCTGTGTTGGCTCTGAGGATTAACCAAAGAGTTTCTTATACAAAAAAAAAGAAAAAATAAATAAAACTAGCTTTTCGCCCTGCGGTTACACCCGCAATGCTTTTTCCCGTGGCAATATCTTATGGAACCCTATTTTTTCCAAAATAAAATATAGCCTATGTTACTCGAGGATAATGTAACTTTCGAATGGTGAAAGATTTTTTTAAATCGGTCCATTATTTACGGAGCCTATTCATTTCAAACAAACAAACAAAAAATCTAATCTTTCCTCTTTATAATATTAGTATAGAAAACATGTAATATTAGTTCACTGATTGTAGTAGTTGCATTTTAATGTCACAAGTTAGTGAGTAAATTTTGTTTCTATGTCCTGGGTGTGTTAATTGAATTTGTGAGGCTGAATAAAGAATTACATCATTATTATTTAGTCTGGTCAAATTAGACCAAATTATAAGAAAAGCAAAACAAAAAGTCCCAACAAGCTGAAAATCGGTATGATTGTTAAAAATATGATAAAAAATAAAATTTGAAAGTTCCCCATCTTTCCCCTGTATGGAATTTTTTTTATTCAAGGTCAAAGGTCAAAAAAATTAGTTTTTTGCGATTTTCTGCGAAACGGTAAGTTTTATCATAAACATAACTTGACAAGAATTGTAGATCATGAAATAATCTACAAAAGTGTATCAATACTTTTTTCCTACGAGCCACCGTTTTTGAGATATAACTATTCAAAAAGTTGTTTAAGTTGCAATCGTCATGATATGCTCACGTTTCCACGCCACCTATGAGGTAGTGTACTAGTTAGCGCGAATTTTATTTTTTATCATATTTTTAACAATCTTACCGATTTTCAGCTTGTTGGGAATTTATGTATCTTCGAATGTTTAACTTGATCGGACTATATTATAAAAATAGGTTTAGTATAATATTTATTTTTAATATATTTTTAGTTGATTAACCAATAAATCTTATGATCACTAGATAAATTGCTAAAAAAATACTTATTTATAGTTTCAACATACGCGTAAGCCTTTGTATCTACGATAGTACATGGCCATATGAATAAATATTTTACAAGCAAAGCTAGAATAAGTAGTATGATCCAATAAAAGATAAAGGCACCTACACAATATATCTGCATTATAGTCGAAGAGATATAATACTGGAACAATAACTGTTTCGTCATTCCACAGCGGAGTAGTAAAACTGAACTCTTTTCTCTTTGCATGTCTGAGTATGTAAATACAGCTTATAGTGCAGGAGTTCAGTTCTTTGACTTTGTTTCGTGAAAAAGTAATTATTTCATTTTTATACTTACGTAAATAGGTAAGTTTTTTTGCCTATAATTTAATTATTAACATAAACTAGTAACCCGCCCATGCTTTAAAATGATGTAATTTTTTCCGACTTGTTTACAAATCATTGAATTTTAACTAACGCAAAAAAATCTTTTTTTATTCATCTTAATTAATAAATTTAAGTTTTTTTTAACTAAAACATACTGAAAACTGCATTAGAATCCGTTGAGTGGTTTAAGAGAAGATAGAGGACAAACAAACACCAATAGCGGTTTTGCTTTATGTAATGATAATGATGATAATAATATAGAATTTTAAAGATCTGTTCTTATTTATGAAACACGTAGATACTCTGCAAACTTTGCTTAACTATTAATATTGTTACCTTGGATGTCTAGACTTTGAATAGGCAAAATGTAAAGCATACCATCAAGAATGCTTTTGACGCTACGTACAAAATTTAAGATATTTCAGTTCAAATTTACACCCAAATTCTCAATAAAAGTTACTACCATCACGCCCCATTTAAAACCAACTCTGATAAATTACTTCCACAAAGTTACTGTTGAAAGTTCACACACTTCCCGGCCTATGTTCTCTCTCGATGTTTTGTTTGTATTCAGTAGGTATAACAAACAAAAACATCGGGGAAAATAAAACAAAAAGATAAGTGTGATGACAATACGAGTGTTTGGGCTCTCTGTTTGAAGAAAAGATTCTATTTTCGTTTTGTTTTTAAGACATTCTCTAGAAAATAACCCTGGCAACATCATAAAAAAAAGAATAAAGAAACAGACTCCTTTTTCAAAATCCTCCGTGCTTTTTGATGTTCGCGAATTGTTTATTAAATACTTTTTTGGAAGCATAAGTTGGCCGGAGTCAAAGCTGGCATCAAATATTAAAAAAGATGGCGAATATTCCTTTTATAAAAAGGAGAGCGTAAAGTAAACAGCGTCTATAAAGAGTAGTACCTCTACTTTGTCAAACATAGTCACACTTGAACGCAGATTAGCATATTCTGTTTCGAGATAAGTGTTTCTATACACAACTGGTAGGCGTTTTGAATATCTTTTAGTTTGAAAAATGGTAGAAAAGAACTGTTTTATTTTCAGTAGGTAATTTTTATAATCGTTGTTATTGATTAACTGACTGACAAACTAACACAAAACGCACAGACTTTGCTTCTAGCAAGTGAATACTGATCGTGTTTTAAATGTCGTCGTTTCCTAAGAACTATAATTAAATACTTTTATTTTACTCGAAAATAATTGAATGTCATCCAATTATAGTACTGTATGTTTTTTTGTAAGGAATATCAATTTGACGATGCATGACTCGTATCCCTACCGCGGTAGTCCTACCATTCCTGTTAGTCCTACCACCCGCCAAAAACCATGACTCGTGTCCCTACCGCGAGGTAGGACTACCAGGCATGGTCTAAAAGCATGACTCGTAGTCCTACCGTGTTACTTTTTTTAATACGTATTAACAAAGTTTAGTAAGAATTTAATTGAACAAAACTCACCGTCGTATCGAGGCGAAGTACTGTCCAAGGAAGTCTTTGGCGTCGTTAAGGATCTCTTCCAGCTGTCTTGGTACATCCCCCCGGCCCGGGATCGCCATGACGCTGCCGAGGCACGCCCGCTCGTTGCACTGGGTTGGCTGTTGGCAAATCATAATGGATTTTAGGAAATAGGTTGATACGTTGTTGGAAGAAGAACAAGGTTAGAAGTGTGTAGTACAGTTTGTTAAATAGACAGTCTGTCTGTCTGTCTCCACGCTGTATCTCATAAACCGTGATAGCTGGAAAGCTCAAATAATAAAAAATAATAAAAATAAAATTTATAAGGGGACCCCCCTTCAATAAACGTGTTTTTTTTGTATTTTTTTGCTCAATATTAAAAACGGTAACAGGTAGACTCTTTTTGACAATTTTGACAGAATATTTACTTGTATATTACCTTTCAAAATAAATAATTAAATAATAATAAAGTAAATATTAAAGTAGAAACGTTCCTTTTGAGCAATTTTTACTCGATCATAATGAACAGTAGAAAATGATAGTACGGAACCCTTCGTGCGCGAGTCCGACTCGCACTTGGCCGGTTTTTTTTGTTACACGTAACATCCTTTATTCATATCGAAACTCTCTTGTGTGTAGTTTTATGATAAAGGTTGGAACTGAGGTAAAAAAATATATTAATTACTGTTCTTGTTTGCTCAAGACTAATATTTGATCAAAGAAACACAACCCTTTCAAAGTAATAGCACGTCAAACTAGTTTTATTTACTGTTATATTTTTATATACACTTTACAAATGTATCTTAAACCTTGAGAATATGATCTTATATTACCTGATCGTTAGAACCGAAAAAAAGTATCAATATATATCGTGGTAAAAGTTATAGAGAATAGAGAGGATATCTGAAATATTTTAAAATGCAAACATAGTAATTAAACTAACACTTTAATATATTACAACAACTCTATCTTATTATAGATCAACCTATCACAAAAGGTAAGGTGAAAGTGATAATGTCAGCATTTCCGAACCAACTTAATTCTAATCCTGGGGTGACCCCGTTCGACCCTTTTCTGCGGTGAAATAGTTCCCTGCCACACGTGTTGCCTTTACTACTTCTGTAGTGTAAGGTAAGGAAATACAAACGTGTGTTTATATTCGGAACTACGCAAACAATATATTGATTTAATCTAAATACTTATTTATTAACCAAACGACATCTTAAACTTTGTTTCTTTTTATTTTTGGCTCTTGTCTAAAGTTAGAAAATCTTTTTTTACCATTGCTATATGTATATTAATAATATAAAGTAGTTTATTTAGAAATAAGCACAAGCTTTCCAGAGATACCACTTTCTTGTGTTTTGCAAAAGTCCACGACTGATAAAAATAAAGCCTTAGCTTGAACCTTTAAAACCTTTGTGCTAACCAATGGCTAATCAAATCTAGCCACAAATCACAGCCAAAGTAGTCTATAAAAACAGTTTCACCGTCTCTTATTGAATCTAGTCTTACTATTGTGGGTATCTCACAAAACAATAGCTGAGAGGCTTCGTTTCCATCTTAAAAGCAGTTTTAGCCGAAGAGAGCGAACAAATTGCTTTAGAAGGTATCGCTTACTGTAAATTTCTTAAAAGCTTGTTCAAGTGCAACTAGCGTCTTGAGTATCAATGTTTTTCTTCTCGGGGTCAATGACCTAGACATGTGATAGTCTTTCTAGATCTAGTGCATTTAGTTTGCACGGCAGTATTCGATAATTTTCTCGTGATGTTTACCTTAGTGATATGACAAATATGTGCGTAACTGTTTGTAGGATGAAATACCTAATTAAATACATTTTGATAAAAATAAAAAACTTATCAAGGTAACTACCGATTTCCAATTGGGTATGCAAATATTGAGAAGAGTTGTGATATGAACATTTTGCATTTTGTGCAAAGCCGAATAGTGGTTTCACAACAATTTAAAATCAACCAGTTCAAAGTACAAAAAAGGCCCGTAAAGTTACACAGAGGTTCAGTTGACAGCGCTCCTGCAAGATGTTGAAAATGTCCACAGGTGTTGGTAACCACCGAAAGTACAAAGATAATAAACATAAGTTTATTTAACTTTCATCTTATTGATTTTTACAAAAATGACTTAATTGATATCAAGTTGTTATAAACAACTTGTAAAAAGTTAATTAAACCTTTTTGGCAAAATCACAGTCAGTGAAACTATTTGCTTTTAATTTTCCTTCATTCTTTCTATAACTGTTTATATTTATCTCCAATACTATTATGAAACATATAAAGGGTGTTACAACGCCCCACTTCGCTGCTTATTCGCATGAATAGGAATCGCACTTTTATTTACATGCGACACATTTCCAACGTCTAACCGAGGGGCCCTTGAGTTTTAATGCATTTATACGGTTTTGATCGAAATCTGAATCCGCGAATAGAATTAGATACAGTTTCTTTAAAACAGAATTACTTTCTTTGAAAAAGAATTATTTTTCTATTTCAACTTTAAATAAGGTGCTGTTTGATACATACTGTTTATATAAAAAGCTAAAGTTTGAGATTTGGATGAGTGGTGAGCTCTCGAACTTTTGAACCAATTTTAAAATTATCTACTAATAAAAAACTGCGTTTTCAGGGAGTCACAATACAGAAAAACTAGAGGTATATAAATTATAGCTATAATAAGTCACATATCTGTGTCCTATTAAGTATGGACATGTCTCTTGACAATCTTACTAAAAATACTTTAAGTGACGTAAAACAAATTGTCTGCAGTTTTAAAACTTAAATCACTAATAGCAAATTTCTATGCAAACTATTATAAAATACAATTGAATTGATGAGAAATAAAACTAAATCCTTATTTATATTTTATCAATTTACTTATTTAACGATATTTCAATATAATCAAGAAATAACCCTACATTTTACACACATATTATATTTACACGTAGTTTTGTTTGCTGGAATCGAGCAGTATGTGAAACTTAGAACGCCTGGAGGTGCAAACTGGGTGCACCCGAGTTACAGCGACGGAAGTTGCGACACAAACAAACAAACATACAACCGGTATGTTTTGTGTATATATGTTTGTTCGGAGTGTAAATTATAGGGGTATCGGTGTGTGGAAGTATTGTAGGAACGTATATAGTCAATGCTTGCTTGGTATTTTGAACTAGTGACCCAACATGGCAATAAAACGAAAATCGTAAAATAACTATCATCACCACATATGAGAACAAGACTGCACTATGAATATAGTATATTTAAAACGAACCGTTAAATAATAGTTTAATACATACTTACCCCCCGAGGACAGTCAGCATCGTAAAGCCGATCATAAAGATATTTCCTAGACTCCACATTCCTCAATACTTTCGGTCTAATCACCCTGCGAAACGGCTTTCGATCCAGTCTCTCCACTTTTATCACCCTCGGAACCACCTGACCGCCATTCGTTGCATTTTTTAAAACTGGCACTAAGATCTCTTTGTCAGTCTTGACGAAATGCTCAATAGGGCAAGTCTTCAAGACTTCGGTTTCCTGAATGAAGTTAACACTCGCGTTTATAGACAAATCTTCCAAGGAATTGTCTATGACCGTCTCCGGCACGTTGGTGATACCGGGCGCCATGTTTCCCGCTTTCGATTTGAATTTCGAATTTCTTCGAATTTCGAATCGTTTCGAATTTGGAAACGAGTGAAAAACCACGCGCAGCCGCCGGCGCACTGGATCTCGAGATGCTCCCGACTAGTATTTATAATAATGACTATCACAGCTAATATTTAAATATTTAAAAAAACAAGCGTCTGTCACGGTTGACATGTTTGTCTGAGCAAGTTTACGACACACTGGTTATTATTAATGTTAAAATAGTCGCACGCGCTTAAGCACCTGATACGGTTAATGTAGTAGTTGTGATGAGGGAGTATGCAAATGAAGTCTTTTTAAAAGAAATACAAAGAAAGTCGTCGATTATTGCATTAATGATGTCAGTGGAATTGATAACCTTTCTTTTGTAATGCAGTTTATAGTTGATAGGTGAGATTGTTTTTATTGCATTGGCTTTTTACATTTTTTTAATGCCATTATAATAAAGGTAGTATAAATTAAAGAGTAGGTACTAGCGTTGTTTTGTTTACCTATGGCTACAGGATTACGTAAATAAGATTAAGAAAATTGCAATTTTCAGCTTTTATCTTAACTTCTGCACTTTATTGCGGCCAAAAATCCAAAGATTTTACTCAAATAATGGAAACCCCCATGGTTGGTGACATTTACAGAAGTTTTTTGTACAAAGTCATTTGTTACTACTTAGGTCAGTTAAGGACAAATGAGCATATAGAAACGAAGGTACTCGTACATATCATTAAAAACGTGTTGCAACGAACAGGTGGATCACAAACCTATTGCATTTCATAGATAAAGGTTCATCTACTAAGACCTTCGTATTGTAAACACAGTCTTTAAATAACAAATAAAAATAACGTGCTTATCGCTCATTGTACAACCGCTACAAAGATATAAGAAAACATATTTCATACGTCCAGGTTCAATAACTTGGGATGTGCTAACTTGGTCCAGATTCACGAGAGATGGAAACTAATTAAATAGGCAAGAAATGTGAAATGATCTGTTTGATCACACATAAAGGAAAGCACAGTTTTTTATCTTTTGATCATCTTTTGTGATACCATAAGCTGGTAATCTTTTTCAAAGTGCTGTTCGGAAATGCGATTAGTTAGCTACCAAGACTATCTAGTGATGGGATTACCTTTAATCCTACTAATATTATAAACGTGAAAGTTTGTGAGTATGTATGGATTGTTACTCTTCCACGTAAAAACTACTGGTCGGATTTAGATGAAACTTTATAGTAATATAGGTTATACATCAGAATAACACATAGGGTACTACATATTTACCCCGGGAAAACATCTCATTCCCACGGGACACCGACTTCCACGCGAACGGAGTCGCTGGCGGCCACTAGTATCAACATAAACAAAGCTTATTTCTAACTAAATATTCGCCTTATTTTGCCTAGCTATAGCTATATTATAAACGCTTTAAAATAAACAACCTTAATATCGAAATAATAGTTAAATATCATAAGTGTCCTACGCTGTCATAATATGTTTTCTGGTATATTGAGTAAACATAAAATCTTGTGACCAAAGGTGCTTACAGATAAGAATTTAGTCACATTTGTTTTATTGGTTTTAAATCACACTTTTGTCATTCTACCTCGTGATAATTACTTTGAGATAACAAACCTATGACAATCTGTAAAAACAACTTGATAGGTATTTTTATTATATTTAAAATCAGACAATGCAGAGTGTTTTTTGGCGACATGATGAAACGTCTTATTTTACATAATAAGCAACGGGAAAAAAATATTATTTCTAATAAAATAATTCGTATTCTTAACATCGCCATTATCTATTGCCACTTAATTTACTAACTCAGCCACAGATTTTACAACTCATCATCGGTGAGGGTGTTCAACTTTTTTTGTATTAATTCATCGGACTGATTCTACACCTAGCTAGTGGATAAAAACCACTAAGGTAAGTAAATTTAGGTGAGCGAAGAGCGTAGCGACGAGCGTAGCGACGAGCGTAGCGACGAGCGTAGCGACGAGCGTAGCGACGAGCGTGTTAGGTTGATGTTGACACTGCATGCGCGAGCCGAGCGAGCGTAGCAACCCTACTGAGTAACAAAATTAGAAGTTGATTTGAACTACTCTTTTGTGTCATTTATTATTATTTAAGAAGTTTACTGCTATTTTGATGCTAAGAAATAACCACCAGGTTAAGTTGTATTTAGAGTGACTAAGAACGGTGCCACACGGGCGTTGCCGGTACGTTGCGTCGTCGCAACGCAGTGATTTCAACGAACGGAGCGCCACACGAGCGCTGCAATGTTGCAACGCAACAGTCTATGATTTTCTAAAACATACTGCGCTGCGTTGCATTGTCACTCCGTCATCGCCCCTCCCCGCCTCGTCTGTCACGCCGCTTTGTCCGTTTCACTTGCGTTCCGTTGCCGCATGCTGATTTAACGCACGCGTGGCTTAGGTTAAAATTTTGGGTCGGTGACATTTCGGACCAAAAAAACTCGGACACCTTCGCCAATGTATGGAAAAAAATAATATTAAAATTGAAAATCCATACATTGGCGAAGGTGTCCGAGTTTTTTTGGTCCGAAATGTCACCGACCCAAAATTTATATGTAAAACTACGAAGCGTTATCGCTCAGTCGTCGGAGCGACAACGCAACGCTACGGCAACGCTCGTGTGGGACCGCTTTTAAATAGAGAATAACCAGTGGCTTAGATAGGGTTATTTTGAAGGATGTTGATTTTGGCTAACTTCGTTATTTAGGAGGCAATGTGGATTTTCAGAGGCGGAAAATACTATTAAAAGAAGCCAATTTAATTACCACCCGTTTTTATTTTCATGTTTAAAAATACCTATATAAAATCCAAATAAGTTATTTCGGTTAAGCGTTTTGTCCCTTAGCTTAAGTTATTTAATAAAAAAAATACTACTCTTTACGTAAATAAGTAAACAATAACAATACAAAACATATAAATAAACAAAAGATAACTTATATTTAAATCAGAATGAGGTTTACGATGTAGACGTTTTTATATACCTACCTATAGCTTAACTTACGACTACTGATAATAACAATAATATTGTTTATTATTTATTTAGTCACATGATTTAATTAAAAAAACGGCCAAGTGCGAGTCGGACTTCCGCGCCTAAGGTTCCACGATTCTAGGTCATCGGTAAGTGTCCTTAAGGTTATGATTTCCCAAAAGCGTAGGGACAAATATAGAAAGAAGATCTCAAAATCACAACATGGGTGGTATCGCCCTCAAAACATTTAATGTAAGTGTATCAAAACTATGCAATAGTTTGGAGCGAAAAAAGTTTTATCTAGACTTCCTACTAATATTATAAACGTGAAAGTTTGTGAGTATGGATGTAAGGATGTTTGTTACTCTTTCACGTAAAAACTACAGGACGGATTTGGATGAAACTTTACAATAATATAGGTTATACATCAGAATATAAATAGGGTAATTTGTACCGCGGGAAAACTTCTCATTCCCACGGGAAACGAATTCCACGCGAACGCAGTCGCGGGCGGCCACTAGTCATCCATATAATTGTTTGTTTTCTATGTTTTCTATGTAATTAGTTAAAAAAGTTATTACCGGGTACCGTGCCAAAAGTAATAATGTTTTAACTCTAGACGACTAGATAGATCTTTCAAGTGTGTTAATTTTTGATTTAGAAGCGCGGAACCCTAAAGCTTTACATTTCTTTTATATTTACGATCGTATTACGTCAATATTAATATAGGTTACTATTTATTTAAATATAAATAAACGACACAGGTCATTTACTACATTGATTGATTTATGTTATAAAATAATAGTTTATTTTTTATAAGTTTAGATAAGACGAGAAAAGTCACGAGTTGAACTTAGTACCGTGAAGGGCCAGCTTGATAAGATTTTAATTTATCATCTTTTTAAAGATAATGTTAAAAATTTCAAGGTACTAATTCATTTTTTCTTTTACTAAAACAAATAGGTCCTGAGTGTAGGGAGTTTAACATAAAAATATTTTTACAAAACACTTTACAGGTTTTTTATTTAATTTTTTGACACGCTTTGTATACAAATTATAATGAACACGTAGCAATTTGGTACTTTCTAATAAAATTAAGTTGTACCCGAATAAATTATAACATGTCCCGGTATTCCAACCTAATATGGATTTTATATAATTTAATTTGTAGACACCCTGATATCTATAACCTAATTATTTCATAACTTGAAATTATTTCTTACATCACGCTAAAATTACTTAATAATATATAACCCATCAACTAATTCACATAAATTTTCACGTCAAAAGCATTACCTATATCCGTGTATTTGAATTTAGAAAATCACATTCAACCCGGTACAGCTCGACCGCAACCACAAAGATATGAAAACGAATGTGTCGGTAACATCTACCGCCGAAAGACTATTTCTATGCAAAAATGCTTTAAAACGTGTTGACAGTTTTGTGTGCATTTCGGGAGCACATGTACTTTGTATTGTTGCTTTTGTGTACATTCGGTATGACTTGTTTGCAGATTATGAAACAAAATGCATAATACGAATAACTAGTATCTGAAGCAAAAATTCGTTAATCAAAATTCTTTATCAAAAACGAAACTAAACAAAACTAAGAAATATCGTTACCATTTTTAAATTTAAAAATAATGAATCAAGTCATAGAAGCAAAAAGTTTAGCTAAAATGCGACTCAGTTAAACCAAATGTCGCATGGCCATTTGGAAAGGTGGTTTTAAAAACCAATACTATCCATTGTTCAGAGAAATCTTTAGTATTTTAACTACCAATATTTTACACAGAATCTGAATTTTAAAACCGTATGTAAGTTTGGTACAATGAAAATACCCCGAGTTAGGATAAAGACATATGCGTCCAATTTCAATGCAAAGTTTGACCGAAGCGAAGTAATGCAGTTGCAACAGATTTTACTTGCAAATACGTATCATGGTTTTGTGGGCTAGGTCTCAACTAAACTAACGTGTATTATATGTTATTATATACAATGGGTATGAATCTCTTCAATATATTGTTTTCGTTGTTTTAAATGAAGGCAAGTAGAGCAGAAGCTTCACCACATACCTATATCTTGAGTTGCCTTATACTTCGTTGGTACTTAAGTACATTTAAGCCTAGTGACTAGGAACTGGATTGCCTAAGGCTCCAAATTTCATCCCCACCGAGGTGTATTTACTTCTAATTCCGTATATTTCAAGCTATAATATATCTTCGCAGGGAAATTCTCAGGATAAAATGATTATCCATTATCTGATTCACTAATCAGCCAAACAACGTGGTTGGTTACGTCGCAGTCTCTTTTGCTAACTGAAAAGATGGTCTGTGCCTAACAAGTAGAAAATAACGGGTGTAAAAAGACCACTTCCGAAGCCAGAAAACTAGATTCACTAACAGTATACCCAGAAAACTCAATTACAAAAGTTAGTAAGGAATGAAAAGTCATATTCGCCGGGTGAAATCATAGCTCACACAGCACCTGTTGATTAAGGAGAGATTATTTTCATTGAAAATTAAATAAAAACACTATTTAATTTGAAATCATCGCAAAATCTGATAGTATAAATACAATTTCGTACAAATAAGTAAAACATTTTTTTTTGCTTAAAACTTAACTAGTACCCCACCAGCAATGTCTAGTTTTTGATTTCGGAAGCAGTCTTTTTACACCCCGTTCATAAGTTGTCACTTGTTGCTGAATCGTTTCTATCTATTTTATCAAAAATATTTACTATCAGCAACGCTCTGTTTTTGTATGAACGAGGCACAAGAATCAATCGGAAGTAATCGGCAACCACAGTAATAGGTAGCTGACCTAACTCAAAATGGCATCATCGTGTCTTATTTCCTTTTAGAGGTAACTCATACTAATTGAATAAAGGAGCTGTTTAATGAATTTCGATGAATTAGTTCTATTCACTTGCGTTTAGTTTGTTACGGTATAGTAAAAGTATGTGACCCTTTGTTTTGTATAAATACTAACCAACTACTTATAAAAACTAAATACTTTTGGCTCTTATTTAGTAACTTGTGGCCGCCCGCGACTCCGTTCGCGTGGAAGTCGGTTTCCCATGGGAATGAGAAGTGTTCCCGCGGTAAAAATGACCCTTTGTGTTATTCTGATTATACATTCCTGATTATATAGACCTATATTACCGTAAAGTTTCATCTATATCCGTCCAGTAGTTTTTACGTGAAAGATTAACAAACATCTATACATCCATACATATTTACAAACTTTCACGTTTATAATATTTGTAGGATTCAGTATTCACGCGCGGGATTGCTTATTATTATTAGCGTATTTCATGTATAACTTTGGTGTTTCTATACCGATTTCTATGATTCTATTTTATGCAATAGTTAATAATGTTAACTTTATTAATTAGGGATGACTGAGAGGGTTATAAACGTAAGAGTAGACAAATATAATCAGCCAGCTTTGAACTGCAAAGCTATCGGGAGTTACACGTGTTATTGTGAGTCTACGATAAAAGGTAAACTATGCTGTAGTGTGATATTTGTTATATAATTTTAAGGAGCACATTTTCGTCATACATAGTTTCTGTGTAGCTTTAATCATTAAGGTTGCACACGCGACGGAAGCTTAAAAAATTGAGTAACTTCTCCCGTTTTCCCAACATTTCCCTTTACTGATCGCTCCTAATGATTGTAGCGTGATGAAAAGTATACTATAACCAGCTCAGGAGAATGAAAAATAATTGTAGCAAGTTCCGTTAAAATCCGTCGAGTAGTTTTTGTTTCTATAGCGGTTTCTATAACAGACGGACAACAATTTTACTGATTTCATTTTTGCCATCAGTATCGGTCCCTTATCACCCCCTGATAGTTATTTTGGAAATATATTTCATGTACAGAGTTGACCTCTCTACATATTTATTATAAAAGTATAGATATGTTTGTTTGGCACATTTCCCTTTAATGAACAACAAAGTACATTTCAAACTTATATAAAAGCTGTGTTTAAAGTACTTATATATAATCAATAACTAAATGTCGATTTCTTAAATTTATCAAAAAAAACATTCCTTATTAATGAATTTCCTTGTTTATAGCCCTACCACTATTTAATTACATCGTAAACTAACAAACAGATGTTATTTACCAACAAAAAGCTAAAACAACAACAGAAAGAGTTACACGGTACTTCTCGCAGCGAAGTCATTAGCTCCCTCGGACGGTTAGCAAAAAAGGAAAAGAATATGCAGAGACAAATTGTGCGTCCCTGTAATATATGGGGCTTGTTAATATTAAAAATATTAAAAGTATCTTTTATTATTTTCAAGCCTTTGTAAACTCTTGTATTTGGTTAGTAGAACACTGGAAACCGTAATAACAGGTTTTTTCCTTATTATTTTGGTTTTAAGGTCTTCTTATATAATTTGTACGTTTTTAACTCCATTAAAATTTATCAGAGATTCCAATTTTGTTCTTAATCTTGTAAATTGTTTTTTTTCCAGTTCTGGCTTTTCTCTACAGCTTTAGATTAAAGTAGGCGTTTCACGTTTTTCCGGCAAATATACCACATTCTTTAAACTATCACATTTATGAAACAGAACTCATGTGCTCATGAGCTCTTCCTAATTTTATTGTGTTTATTAATAGTCCAGTAGTTTCGTAGTTTAGATATAAAGTAAAAAAAGTTAACGAATGAAGTTTCTTATTTACTCTGTTAATAGTATTAAAAAGATTTCACCTGAGTCTGCAACTATCCTAATAACCAATTAACTATATTACAAAAAATAATTTAAACAAATACTTGTTTCTTGTAATATAAATACTATGTTGAGATAATAAACCACAATAATTGCTAGTTTCACTTAAAACAACGTAACCAAACGCACAACTGAATCGCGTCGACCAAAAACCGTGATTGCCTGAAACCAAATTCCACAACGGCATCGTAATGAAAAAATACCTTATTTTTTGTAATGTGTTGCAAATTTCAAAGGCAGCACTCATTTTTTACCTATCACAGTGGGTATAATGGTCCATCGTTTTGTCGTTTTCGAGATTAGAGCCAGAATTACGTAGAACTTTTGTTGCCGGGATGAAAAACATTTTACGATTGATAAAACTGCGGAATTACTTTTGCCACTGTGTGTTGGGTTGTTTTGGCGGTTGTGAAATTGATAATTTGGGCACGTGTGTTGTTAATTGTTTTAAGGCTTGTTGATATGGAATTTATTGATATTAATGATTAAACAGTTTCAATTGTTGATGAAAGTATTCTATAGTTGTATAACTATGTATATGTTTATTTGTGATTACCAAGATCAAATTTTTCTTCTTTATCTATTATGTCACCAAACTTAAAGTTAAATTAAAAATTGAATGAAATAATAGCATTAAAAACTAGTTTTTCTACTGTATTAGCAGCCAAATCTACAAAATAGATACGCAACGGTTTAGGATAAGAGAGGTTTTTAATCATTACATAGTATAAATCCAAGTCGCTAATTCTGTCTGTTTGTATGTTTGTCCGCTATCTACTTCTAAGCCGCTTAACGGCTTTAAATACGGTTTCGCCATCTTAAAAATATTTTTTTTTTTAAATAAAGAACCTTTAGAAAAGGTTTTTTTGAGTAAGCATAAATGCAAGGGTTCGTGAGCAAGTCGGCGGGTCGCTCGTTCCTTATAATATCTAGGTAACACACTTCTCCCATAGATACTCGTAACTCTGCAGGCGTAAATTCATTTTTTCATACAAGTCATTAACCTATAAAAGAGCGCGTCGATATAATCTTCATAAAGGGTACTAAATTCTTACATGTAAGGGCATTCATACGTGATCCAATACATTATCTGGAGTTTGGATCAACGTTGTAGCAGGACTACGGCGTAGAAGGCGTAGCACCGTAGCAGAGCTTTTAGAGCTTTCGCATTTAACATTTTTGTCATCTTTTGATTTTGATGACCATTTTCATTTTTAATTAACGTAAGTACTTAGTTAGATATAGATCTAGGGACACGTAAAAAACATCATCCTTCACATTCTAAAAAAGCACACTGTTTTAAAGAATGCTTCAAAAAGTTATTGTTAACTTGTCTGAAATACAACCTTACCAATATTATATTTACTTTTTATGAGGGCCAAATCTTTATCGTCATTCAATGTATATTCTCCCCAACATGTTTTTAAACTGAGCGCTTTTACACCGCACTTAGGCCGTTGGAGTGGGTGGGCGTGCTATATCTTGGATCACGGCTCAAGGACCCCAAATTACTTATTAATAGCCCACGATATCGACTCAAGATTACCTGCAGCTATAAAAAGGGGTTCATCGAGCGTTTTACAATGGCGTAATCGATTTTGGATTCTACGAGTATTTATACTGGGTCAAGAGTAATAACAAAATATATAGAAACAAAATATTGTATATGAAATAAAAAATAAGTACTTACCTACCTGATAAATCTGTTTGTATGAAAAGTTAAAAAAAAGTTACTTGCAGTATATTTATTTTTTTCTTATTTTTTTTAAGAAGATTATCCTTAAATCAGTTTTTTACATGTGAATATGAAAAGTTAACAATTTAGGATCACACCTGTAGGCATATTGCCATCAATTTGAGATAACACAAAAAGAAAGAACAATTCAAACTAATTAAAACATTAGTCACAGTTCAAAACAAAATCACATGAATGTGTTATCTTATTTGTTATTAATATTAAATGTTTGCAATACTCTTATAGACTTAAGAAAAAAAGTTGGTATATTTCTTTTATTTCATATTGCAATATCTTGTACACATTTAGATTTAATTTTACTTGTTATATTAATAACGTATGTTTAACGTAAACAAATTAACGTATTTACTGTTTATATATTTTTATTCAACGTTTATCGATACCTGCCTAAATTTCGTTTGAAACGAATAATGCTTAAACTATTTTGTACCTAATATTATTAAGAAAATATGTAAATTATAGGTTCTACTTAACTTAAGTTGACGCCCGCGAAGCTGACTTCGAGAAGCTTGACGATTTTATTCTTTCTACCAAATTTTCAAGTAAAGTATGTTCAAAAATAACCAAAAAGTAACATTCTTCCTGACCCAAAGATGGGGCCATTTCATGGGGCTTCACACGCGTTAAATTCGGAGTAAAACTCCATTCCCTATACGATGTAATTATACATGTCAACTTTCCTCTTGAATCACTCTATCTATTAAAAAAACTGCATCAAAAACCGTTGCGTACTTTTAAAGATTTAAGCATACATAGAGACATAGGGACAGAGAAAGCGACTTTGTTTTATACTATGTAGTGATAATGTTAATTTATCGCTTAAAAGTCTTTCATAAATACCTAAACACTTTTGCTTTGGTTCACTCTTAATTTATCGATTACTAACCGAGCACCGAACCTAATTTTCCTAATTAAAATATGCAAAACTCTAACTCTCCGACAACACTGGCAGCTTACAAAATATAAGCCCTGTAAGTGCTCTGTAACGAATAATTCAAATTCAAATTAAGAATTCAACTTCAAGTGTTAATTTATTGTGATTTGAGACCATAATAAATTAAACAATACTTGAGTGACTTAGATAAATAATGACACTTTTAGAATAAATAAATTATAGGGACGGAGTGGTTTGTAAATGGATGGTAAAACGCCGGGGGCTTTAAGTAGTCGGTTCACCTTTAAAGCTAGCAAAGCTTTGTCAGGGCGGAGATAACAAGAGATTTTGTAAGTTAGTCGCCGAAGCTTCTCAGTCGATTCTTTAAACGTTTCTTTAATTATGTTGTATTTTATAGGAAAAAATGGATGAAGTGTATATAACTGTTAACCTATTTAGTTACCTTTAATGCAATACTTGAGACATAACTGCAATGTGTATTCGAAAGTTGCCCAATAATCACCATGATGTATAACCTAAGCCTTAAATTCAATGTTGACAGTGAGGCCCATGTCAAAATTGATATTAATAAACAATACCAAATACCGGAAAAGTTACCAAATACCGGTAAAGTTGTTATAATACCGGTAAAGTTGCCCAAATACCGGTACACGAGTATTCCCAAACTATCGGACCAACGGTGTTTGCTTAAATTTTGTATCAGCCAAAGAGCTTTTTAAAAGCGCTAGTGAGAGTAAAAAATCAATTACGTAGCCGAGTATCAGAAACATTGATGTGGGCTTTACCGCGATTAACTTTTTATTAATACCCGGCCGATGGAAAAAACCGGTAAAATCCGGTTTGGAAAGTTGGTGACTTTTTAAAACTAACTTTTTAATTATAACATCTGAAACGGTTAAAGTTTTTGACATGAGAGAGATAGTGATTCTGACGGCCGGTAATTAGATTTTGTAAGTTAAAATATAATGAACGCCCTTAATTTAATAAACCGTTTTGATTATAATATTATTTATTTAACCTTTTAATTATGAGCCTATTTGGCTCGAGTGGCATTGAGTCAGCCGATTTTGACATTATATTTGTTGCCTAAATAATACAGGGCGTAAAAAGACTGCTTCCGAAAACAAAAAAAGGGCATTGCTGGAGGGACACTGGTTAAGTTTATAGCAAAAAAAAAGTTTTTTTTATATTTTTTTACAAAATTGCTTTTTTCTCTCAGTTTCAGTATAAATTAAATAGTGTTTTAATTTAATTTGAAATGAAAATAATCGCACATGAACCAACAGTTGATGTGTGAGCGATGATTTCAAGCGGCGAATATGACTTTTCAATCCTTAATAACTTTTAAAATTGAGTTTTCTGGGTATACTGGTAGCGAATTAAGTTTCTATTTAGGCTCAAGAATACGTGGTTATAAGCTTCGGAAGTGGTCTTTTTACACTTCCAGTATCTAAACTATTGACTATTCTCGGAAGTTTAGTTCGAGATAGATACAAAATCGCTTATTAATACGAACCTTAATTACGTTACAAGCATTATTGTAACAGGCTTTTTTTATTTAAGACTTCAATAATCCAAAATTAAAAGTATCGGTGCATAATTTTAACGCTTGTCATTTTTAACAACAGCTGTTGATGGGAATATATTTATTATTATATCATATCATTTACGGCGTGTAAAATTATTTCAGACCCTGAAGCAAGGTATGGTCAGCAAAAAATTGTACATGTACCAAAAATGTATATTGTGTTATATTTATAGGAAATGCGGTGTCTTATATTGAAATCATTAAAATCCGAAAATACTTTTCAAATTCCATTAAAGTATATACGGTCAGCATCTTTTTATTTAAGACTGTACTAAAATTGTTCCACTACTTTGCTTGCGTGCATCGACCGGTTCATATAATTTATAATTATATTGGTAGATCTAAAATAAATTCGGGATCTTTATATAACATGAACAGAAAAAAGAGCTAGATTTACTTTATTACGATGAGATTTCAGTTTTTACAGAGACACAAAAACTAGTACGAAGAGCTATGTTACATCTTAGATTTGCGCGTATATTACTTAAAATTAATGATTACTAATTAAATATTAAATTTCAAATTTTTCAGAGTTTAGGTATTTTTACAAATACCGTGGTGGCGGGTAGACTGACATGTTTGACGTCTACATAAAGTATACCTAGTAAAAAAATGTACTTTAGATTAGAATCAAAATAAAAGAAACACCCTTTTTTATACAATCAAGACTCATTTTCCCCTGCTGACGGTACCTACACACAAACCTACTTCACTCTACGAGAGCAAACACAATGTGCTCTGTCACGGCGCATACGCTTCATTTAACACCAGCTGTGCCCAATTTCATATTATTATTGAACCCTATACACAATCTTGTAGGGAAATTCTGATTAGAAAGGCATTGTTTGCAAAGTTAGTAAAGATACATAGTTTTACGTGGGAAAACAAAGATGGTAAAGTAATTGAAAGGGCTAAAGTTTTCTTGCTAAAAATACAGAAAATCATCGACATAGTTATTTATACGTATACAAAATGACATTGTGAACTACGTATACCACCCTTAAAAATATTTATTAGAATTTAGAATTTGATTTTATGATGTACTTTAAACAAGCGCTTTACTTTTTAAACAAAAATATATTAATTAAATCGTTCAATCTTCAGCTAATACTTATTAGAGAGACTTACGCCGCGCGATTCATTACACAAATTTGTAAAATATAAACATATTTTATTCTGAAGGAAGGATTTTGGACACCTATTGTTCAGATTTTACAACCTTTTCAAAAATAATAAAATCCCACTAAACAATACCAATATTCTAACAACCAAGCGAGCGCCCGCTTTTCTAACACATTACGCTGTCGATTGCTGACTCACGCTGCCATAATTTTCTTTCTCCATACGTCAGCGAGCGTTGGATAAACGACAAATAATTAGAACATACGTCGAGGCGCGGTTGTGCTTGACACAAGATTGGATAAAGGTTTGGACATAACTGGTTAACAGTTTAATTGAAATAATAGGATAAGAAACTTAACTTACATACCATAAAATTTAACAAACATATTGAACTCATTTTTAAAAACAAAACTAATGCCATTAAGATTAGTATGGTTCATAATAATAATCATTTTAGCCATAATTAGATACTTATTTACTTATATTTTGAGTTGGCATTACGATGTTCATTTTGCGTAAAAAAACTCCCAAATTGAAAAACCTCAAACATTTTATGCGAAAATGAAACATTTTTTTCTAACTGCGTAATTATTTTCATCTTAAAACAATTCTATATTAGTAGCTTGGTTAAAAACGCTTTGTTTCTGCTCATGTGAACCCGCCTTTCTAACAGGATGACATTCTTAATGAATTCAGCTATTACGAGTAATGGGTCTCGTATACGCACCTTCACACCAAATTAAGTGACAGCAACGGCTCTTTGTCTTCTCCAAACACTCGTATATCTTTAGAATAAAATAGCTGTGTTTGCAATAATAATATTAATTCTTATTCTTAAGTAAATTTTCTATGAGTAGAATTGTATAATGGTAAGTTTTTTAAACTGGAACAAAAATAAAAAAATACTCGGTACTCAAGCTTTTTTTGTAAATAAATTTAAAATATTTTGTTTATGCCGTTTAAGTATTAAGCTTGCTTAAATATAAATATTATTTATCTAGTTTTGACAAATACTAAGCAAAAATAATTGGATAACTTAACTTTAAAAATGTACGATTAATTTAAATGTTTTGATTATTATAGTTAAAAAAGTTTCACCATTGCTCGTTAACACTAAACTTTATTACACTAAACTTGAACAAACCTCTTACCCCAGTGTTACTCTTACCGCATCTTAACTACAATAAATATACCAACGTATTCTCAGTTACTTTCCTCAGCGAACAACACAAGACGTGAACAGAAACAAAGAAAAAGGAAAGTTTACGGCGCAGTTCACTTTTACACATGTAGGTACTCAAGCAGCACTTAGAATCGTAGTTGTAAAATTCACTGAGGTTTCAGCACTTACCGGCTATCATGAGTTTTAATGTTTATATTACACTAGCGACCCGCCCACGCTTCGCAAAGGTGTAATTTTGGGCGATTTATTCCCGAAACATTGTTTTTTAGCTGATTTAAAACTACTTTTTCTTAATGTTCTTCATTTACAGATTTAAATTAGAAAATATCCTAAAATATGGCGAAATCCGCAATAAAATCCGTTAAGTGGTTTAGGAGGAGTTAGCGTACAAACATACAAACAGACAGATTTAGCGACTTGGATTTATACTATGTAATGATAATGATGATTCACAAGCCCTTGGGGCAAATTAAAATCCCCGGATTTTGTATTTGTTCACGTTAACATCATGTACCTACTTGCATGTTATTTTATTTTAAACTTTTTCAAACAACTTTTCATTTCATACTTTTGGCACTCTGATTTTGTTGTAGTTTTGAAAACAAGAAGCCTGAAAATAGAATTCCGAGGCAATATGTAAATGACCGGCTCTATAGTTCCAGAGAATAGCTTTTTTAAAAACCAAAAAAACCCACTGGCTTATGCATTCCTTATTATTCCAAACTTCTCGGTGCAATGGTTTTCAGGGACACCTAAAGTTTTAAATTTATGCAAATGAATGGATTTAAATTCTTCCTTTTAATTAAGAAAAACTATTTACTTTATTATTGCTAGTGCTATTTAAAGCTCTCAAACTAAAGGCGCTACGTAAGTATCCTACACCGATAATGTCTAAGTACGTTCTTTACACCGTTTCTAGTCATTATTTGAACACTAACATACACATACCTACTCAAAAATACATCTACATTCCACGTCTAGAACTGTGGTCAGATTGCATTCGCTCGTAAACGGGGTAAATGGCATCATACGGGGGGCAAGTCGGCGCAAAATAGCTTTAGATGGGGGTAACTCGTAGCAAATGGATCCGATACTCTTATAATGTTTGAACAGTGCACCTTTATGATGTTTAATGTGTCCCCGCAGACTTATAAAAGATTAGAGCGCCGTAAATATTATAAAGCTTGGAATGCATGAAGCGAATTTATCGGATCTAATATGGTAGAAATTTGAAATGTTGTTTTTTTTCGCATTTACCAGTAGATAGATTTTGATAAAATAAAAACTACAAATCTTTTTCATTACTTTAGATTAACAAAAAAGTAGGTTTGAAGCCGCTCAAGGTTAAATAACATAAATAAATACAAGAATAATTTGATATTATACATAAAACCTTATACATATTAACATTTTCCTTTTTTAAAATAATATGTAAAAAAACAAAGCACGAAATTTTGCTATTCACTAAAGTCTCCAAAGCGGGACAATACCGGAATGTCTAACCATTAAAGAAACAAGCCTGATATTCCTCCCGAGGCGACAGGCGGAAATTTGTAAAGATAATTATCTCTTTTAAAGGCTTCTGTGGAGATTATGACGTCACAGCTCTATCTTGTCGTTGATACAAGCGTCCGAGACAAGATCTTTGTGTTGTGGACGTGAATTTTATAGACTGAATGAAAGGCTTAATTGGTGGTGACAGTTTGCTCGATTTTAAATTGTGGAAAAGAGCAATTGCTGGCGATAACTGTATAGCGTGGAATATATTAAATTATATTCATGTCAATTAAATATATTAAAGAAAAAATGATGAACAGCAACAGCTGATTTCATACCAAATATTGTCCAAGCTGTAACTTTTTTTTTCTTAATGTACATTTTATAACCGTTGAAAACCTCAGTCTTCAGTATAACCAAAAATGCAATTACGACTTGTAATATATTGTATATAAAATAAACGAAAACAAACGTTTAAAATAGTTGTACTGAGAGTAACAAATAAGAACAATACAGCTTTTATACACAGTTTTTTTTGCGGTGTAAGCCGTAAAAGCTACAAATACGAAATAGAATCGCCTTTTCCAAAACGAATAAAAACAAAAGTGCCTTTTAATTATTAATTATTATTTATATCGATTGCAAAAGACCGTGTCTGTGAAAACTGGGTCTACCTTTTAACACAACAATACTCCCTATAAGCAATATCTTAACCGTTAAAACCAATCGAATAATCCACAGCAGAACATCAATTCCATTTCACAGACGGCATTTTACCAGTAATTAACAGCTGCAGCTACGAAACATAACTTCGGTTTAAGTCAATTTGCGTCAACGCAAACAGCAAGACAACAGAGTTGAGACTCTGTCGCTATTTACTCTGTGACGCTACAAATTAATACACCGATGGGCGCCGCAGCGGGTGAGCTGAGCGGGTTTGAAGGAATATTATAACAAATTTTGTTAATAACTAAAAAAGTGTTAACCATTGTAAATGTTACAAGTTTTTGATTGTATTCCTTAATTTGCACGTGATATTTAAACAAATTTACAGAAGTTTGCATTGCTTAAGGGCCTGTGCCTGTGTAAAACAAACCTGTAAAAAATGTTTTTTTTCTCTTTCGACAACAATCCTTAATAATGGTATGTTGACAGTCTTAATTGCATTAAATAAAAAAAACTATATGTTACATATCGCACTTAGAAACTTTACACAAAATGTATTCCATAAACGGCATCCGTGTTCGCGCCCTTACATCAATTGTTTCACAGTAACCCCGCGTCGCAGAACGGATACCGTCCCAAGTAAAATACGACGACGCCGCCCATTGTACCACGGGGGTAAGTTATAACATTTTTCAACTTGAAACGTGCTGAAAAGATTTTAATGTAAAGAAGTTTCCTAGTCTAAGTTTCGGTATTGGATGAAGGAATTTAAATAAGGTTAATTTAAGATGTGTTTGCTTGGTCATTGATGTTATGATTTCATAAGTTTAATATGTAATGAAGTTAATGTAATTAAGATATGTCGCTCAGGTATTTAGCGCTAAAGCGATATTATTCAAAATGGACGTAAAAAGAGTACTAAACAATAAAATCAAATCCTAATTTCTAGTTATATTTCCAAACATGACCTATATCAGACAAAATCAAAATAAAACAACAAAAATCTCATACACATCGTCAACTTTAATAACATCCCCCAAAATAAATAGCCCATCGCAGTAATCCCTCAGACGGCCACAAAATTGATATTTCCGAAATGTAAATTGCATCGAGAAAAACTGTCATACAAAATTCATAAGATAAACCATTAAAGCGAATGAAATTCGTTGCTTGAGTATAAAAATTTCAACAGAAACTCATTCGTATGGCGGTCACGTGGGTTATAAAAAAAGGTAAATGGCTTGCCCTGTAAGGTGCATTTGGATTTTGAATCAGTTGATTCAATAGATAGGGGGATCTTTAACTGATTCACTTTTTTATTTTAAGCTAGACTTAGACTAATGTTATAGAGTCAAAATAATATGTGGAAATATCTGCCAGTTACAGATCTATATGAAACAATAATATAACTTACAGCCAATTTTTTTTTATTACACATATAGTTAAATTAGTCTTTACTGTCATTCAACGCTCGGAATACATCAGATAATTGCATATTAGAAACTTCTTACGGGTAAAGTTACCATCCAAAACTTAAAAATAAATAAAAAACTAAATCCAATATAAAAATATAAGACGTGAGGTGTATTTACAAAGCATATGAAAATTCCTACGGTTAATTTATAATAATGAAGTATAAAAACTAATATTTCATTTTTGTACTTTAATATCACACTAACTTTAAATTACACGTGTCTTAGTTATCAAATATTTTAAAAAACCACCTGTTTATCCCATAATCATTAAGACAAAGTCGCGGCAAAAAACTATGCAAAAAACGAACAAACACGTAATGACTCTTAACCTATAACACACCGTGACCGTCACATTACGACCCAAAATTAATATTTTGTGTTCGCCCTTGCTCTTGTATTTATTTAGTACCCAATCTAGATCCACACCTTTGTGCTGGGTACAATACAACAAGAACACAGGCTCTATTTGGGTCGCAAAATGTAATTAAATAATTGTGTAATAAGCCTCCACTAGACTATTGTTCCAGTAGTACACACTAAAGGGTCTATTGTACACTTCGTCTACGCACGCTTTGAATTGAGTGTGATAGATTTTTAATTGAATTTTACGTCTTAAAACACCTCAGGTTTATTGACTAATGAGTCGAAGCCGTCTTAAGTATATCTATGTTTCGAAAGTCCAACGCTCAAGAGGCCAACTTTCAATAATATTCTACTAACCTTTGGCGCCTTATTATTTGTGTAACTATGGTAATCATTATCCATGTTTTTGCGTCTCAATAAACAATGATAGATAGATAGCAGCTTTTGATATGGAAATGACAGAAACTCGTCACAAAAAACAAAACTAGCAGTTTCCAATTACCAAGGTTTTAACTATAGTAGGATATTGGTTTCGGCCGTTAGTCAATAGTAGGCACGAAAATTCCGTACAATTAAGTCGAATTTAATATATTTGACTATGACAAATGTAAGGCAATCTTTTTTTCTTACCGATTAACTACACATCTTGGTGACATTTAACAAAATTAGGCCCTTAATGTAAGAAAAGTCTGCTGTGCTAATTCATATAGGTATGAAGTCGAAGCTTTCTGTCTTAAACCCCTCAATGGCGCTTGAGAACCGCCTTTAGATCAACTTGATCATACATACTGAGCTTTACTAATCATACGAGCGACCCGCCCGAGCTTCGCAATGGTGTAATTTTGCCGACTTTCTCGCAAACCCTTGCATTTTTGCAAACTTAAAAAAACTTTTTCTGAACGTTCTTTATTTACAAATTTGAATGAAAAAAATGCCTTACGATGGCGAAAACCGCATTAAAATCCGTTATGCGGTTTAGGAGGAGATAGCGGACGAACATACAGACAGACAGAATTAGCGACTTGAATTTATATAATGTAATTATGTTTTTTTATAAACTTCTAGAATGCAAGAACATGTATTACAGTACCTACATTTCGTTCTGCAATTAGTATCAAGCAACTCCTAATTCGATCTTCCATTGTCTAATTTATACGTGCAGTTCTAACCTTGCAATTCGCTGGAAACAACCCCGCAGATTTATTTGTATTTACTTCGAACTGAAACTAATTGAGATTTTAACTCGTTTATCACTGACTTTGATATTTATTACGATAGTGTTAAGCGTGGTTTTTGCTTGTCTTGATTAAGCAAAGACTTGTTTTTCTCTTATAAAGCTAGTTGTTCGTTTGTTTTCATTTTACAAAAAACATTTGTTAGACGCAATTTTCAGACAAATATAAGGGAATTATATAAAGTCATTCTTACTCATATTAAACCCTTAAACGAACTTATCTACAAAGTTTGACAGACTACAAGTGTTTAAACTTAAGAAATTACCGCATCATCTCACTTTTACGAAGTTAAACCCAAAACTTATACAAATGTTGCCATTCATATGAAATTCACAGACCAACTATATTTTATTGTTCGAAATCACATTAATCATAAGTGGATAGCGTACTAAATTTTAGCAGATTGCCGTCATATTACAAATTTATATCGCTAGAATTCTGTATTATCTGTACTCCTTATGTTGTATATATCGGAGTATAAGATATATAGAGAGTATGTAAGCGTATAATTTAGTGTATGCGAATTATACCGAATAGTCTGAGAATGTTTTTCTCTACCTTTTCTTACGAAATTGTTGTTTCTTTGAAATTTTCTTTTACACAAACATCTCTCTCATGAATACAAATTGTGTAAGTCTAAGTCTGTCTTAAAAATGTTATAGGTATAAATTAATGGCAACAAAATATTAAAAATATTCAGCTTCATTAGATTCAGAAAAAAACACAATAAAATATGATTCATACCGTGATGGACTACAATAGCTAGTTGAACCAACTAGTGCAACCGCTTTATACAACCTGCTAGTATGACTAAGAGCGCTGCCACACGGGCGTTAACGCTGCGTTGCGTCAACGCCTGAGCTATAACGCTCCGTTGTTTTACATATAAATTTTAAACTAAGCCACACGTGCGTTAAAAAAGCGTGCGGCAACGGAACGCACGTGAAGCGGACGACGGAGCGGCAACGCCCGTGTGGCACCTCTTTAACTAGACGTGATGAACTAGTGCGAATAATTACTGAAACCAACTACAACGTGCAAGGCCAATTAATGTTAATACCAGCTAATTAATATTTGAAATCACCAACGTATTTTCAATTAACAAAGTACTATAAAGGTCACCGATATTTATATTCGATAGCTATTTGCGCGAGATTGACGAAAATGTCACAATTTGCAAGGGTCCTTATTGTTTAACTACCACTTATAAAATTTAATAAATTCCAAGCCTCCAACCAAAATTAGGGTTCGCACCGTTTGTTACGTAAATTTTAGGGTTGCTTCTGGAGTTTTGAGTAAAACTTAATGGTTTCGAAGTATTACGGTTTGGAGGGTATTTCATTATTCTTTGGGGAAGATTTAAAACTATGTTGCAACATACATCTGTGTTAACCTTGTGGGTAATAAGCGTAAATCAAGGAGTTGAGAGTGTTTTGTTATTTTCGGGTTGATTAAAGTAGGGTATGTTGTATGGTTTATACGAGTATTATTGTTGGTTTTCTCACGTTTGTGGTATTAAAATGAGAGTAATTTCGACCCGTCGTCGAGTTAAACTTGCTTTCTGGTTTCTCAGCCATTGATAAGGATTAGTATTCTATGGTTTGAGAGTTTTAAATAGTAAGACGAGAAGGGAAAGAAATATTTATTAAGGATGAAAAAACGTAATAAATATATAAATAAATTACTAATAAAGATTATGTACCGAATTTGTAGGTTTTTGTTTTTCGATCATGCTAAAACCTTCACATAATAATACTATTTAGGAATAATTAGGTATTTCGAAAGACCTAGAAAACACAAATATGACTTAAATATGTTTTTTAAGTCGTGAAAACTTTTATATGTATCTTTGAATAAGTAAATAAGATTCACTGATTCTAATACTGCTCATAATACACTTACCGTGACGCAGAGAATAAAAGGCAGTTTTCAACTTTTTAAAAATCCACCTTTGAAGCAATTTTACGAACGTATGCCATATGTTTTCCATATGCTCTTTGTGGTTATCAAAATTTACCTTCAAAGTCTACATCCTATCCTACTCATATTATAAACGTAAAAGTTTGTGAGTATGTATGGATGGATGTATGGATGTTTGTTACTCTTTCACGTAAAAACTACTAGACAGATGTTGATGAAACTTTACAGTAATATAGGTTATACATCAGAATAACACATAAGATACTTTTTGCCGCGGGAAAACTTCTCATTCCTACGGGAAACCGACTTCCACGCGAACGGAGTCGCGGGCGGCCACTAGTTGTAAATATATGGAGGCAAGCACATAATTATCTCGACATCAGAATACACTTATCTAATATTAATACAGATTATATTGTTTATACAATGATACAAGTAAAGTGGATGATACTAGTTCTAATTAGTAAGCTATCTAAGTTTTTCATGATATTATGATCAATTTGTATGTTAAGTTAGTGATGGCAGCATTTCATTTAGTTACTATTAAAATATAAATATTTTTATGAACAATGAAAATAACTCTTTAGTGTGAATAAGAGTGTGTTTACTAAAATAGAAGAATATCTTTTAATACTAGGCACTAGACAAAAATATATAAAACTAGTGGTTGCCCGCGACTTCGTCCGCGTGGAAACCCTTTAACACATCGTTACAATTTGTAGGACTATTTAAGATAAACATTTACATCATAAATTACGTATGTGTAACTTCAGCGGTTTTGACAGCGCACGCCAGAATAGCTCGCAGATAGTAGATTTCTACTTATTTATTTTCCTACTTACTTGATATTTAAGACAATTAACACCAAATCTTTGTAAATTGTAGTCTATATGTTTTTCTGATGCATAAGCTACATTATTGTTAAATTTCATGCTAGTCCATTTAGTAGTTTTTACGTGAATGAGTAACATCCATCTATACATCCATACTTACAAACTTTCACGTTTATAATATTAGTAGGATTATTACAAAATAGTAGCTTATTCGACCGACAAAATGAGTCTTATTTCCTAAATGAAATGAAATGACTATTAAAATAGTCATACAATTTCTCTCCAAATACAGTAATCATTAGAGCTAGACAGTGTTAAGTGTTTGCGATTCGTTAGTGAGAGGCAGAACAGAGTAGTAGGAAATAAGTACTTGTACGTGGAGTAGTTATATATCAGATACGCCTATTATGTCCTAATTGTGATATTGATGTGGTAGATGAAAAATCTTTCTTAACTTCGAAACTTACATTTATAGTATACTTGTGGCCGCCCGCGACTCCGTTCGCGTGGAAATCGGTTTCCGGTTTCCGGTTTGGGAATGAGAAGTTTTCCCGCGGTAAAAAGTACCCTATGTGTTATTCTGATGTATAACCTATATTACAGTAAAGTTTCATCTAAATTAGTCCAGTAGTTTTTACGTGAAAGAGTAACAAACATCCATACATACATACAAACTTTCACGTTTATAATATTAGTAAGATCCCACCCTTGATTTTAACTAGGAATATATGTTTTGGACATTAAAACTTCCATAACATTATATAAAAGAAAGTACCACATCTCTAAAATATAAGACGACCTACAATATGTTACTACCTACGCAACACCTGATACTATAATAATATCTTTACAAATAAAGCTTTGATCTACATATTCAGGCTATCGTCCACGTACAGACTGACAATAAAAGGCCTTCGTTATTATTAATATTTGCTTTGACAAGGGGTCAGAAGGTACCATCGAAGAATAATGTAGATGCTTACTCTTTTTACCAAAATAACTTGGCTTAGATAATACAAGTACTCGTACAATTTGTAGATTGCAATAAAATTGTTGATTTTAGAGACTTTTGATGATTGATCATAGTACCAATATTTATCCTGCTCTCTTAACTAGAATAAAGTGATTTTTTTAGCAGTAAATAATGCTAAAAGGTGATCTAATATTTAGGCTTTGTTTAAATACCTGTTTTTGTTTGCAAGTACTTAATATTATGCAAGTTATTTAAGCTGCTTTAACAAAATTAAACGACATTCAAAAATTAATTTACCCACTGAATTGTTGTTAAAGGTGTTAAGAATTTTTCCCCAACTTTACTTTACACATACAAAATATGAAGCTATTAATTTGACAAACAGATACAATCTCACAAAACATAAACAGATAAAAACATCTATTGAAGAAGTATTCAAAAGACGTTAATACTGAAACATTTCTATTCAGGAACCAAAAATCATGATAAATTCTTTTGAATCCTACTGATATTATAAACGTGAAAGTTTGTGAGTATGTTTGGATGTATGGATGGATGTTTGTTACTCTTTCACGTAAAAACTACTGGACGGATTTTGATAAATCTTTACATTAATATAGGTTATATCAGTATAACATATAAGTTACTTATTACCGCGGGAAAACTTCTCATTCCCACGGGAAAGTAATTTCCACGCGAACGGAGTCGTGGGCGGCCACTAGTACATAATAAAGTATCAATTTATAAGCAATAGCAAAAGCGATCAAAATTTAGGTTAAAAATCATAGAATATAGGTTTCGTAAAATATACAATGGCTAAAGTTTGCGCCACAACTAAGAACAGTTTTAATAGTAACCGGTATCATTAAAAATAATAAACTCTGAATACTGTTCATGAATAGTTCTAACTAAACTACTTAAAAAATAATAAGATTAATAGAGGTATAAACCTTCGTTTAATCTACTTCGCTAAACAAAGCTCAAAAAAAAGTTGAAGCGTTGGTAGAACATTGCAGTATTTATTTTTAAAACGTGTTTAGTCTAGAGATAGATAGAGATGTAATTATCTCGACATAAATGAAAATAAATACGCATCATTTTATGAAATAAAATTTTCTCATATTAATAACATCAAACAAGAGGATGGCATTCATTATTTACGAAAATACAGAACGTTCAAATTCTACCTACAACTTAAGATAACCAAAATATTTACAAACATTTCAAAGCACATTTTATCACACACGAGGAAAAATAAAAAATAACTCAAGTGTTTATAATACACGTTGTAAAATACCATAAATCCTGACATTAGTCACAAAAAAAACGGATTTTAACAGCTAAGGAAGAGCGATCTTCAGAATTATCCCGGGATCAAAATACACAACGCACGAAATATATCTCCAGACGAAACACGCCGTTTTCATTGACGAAAATAATATTTTTATTTGAGGTAAAACTGTCTTATTTTTGCCCCAATTTTCCCAGCTTTATCCAGCAATGAAAGAAACGGCAACTTTCTGGCCTATTTACGGAATTTCTGCTTTATAAAAAAGAAAAGAATAACGTTGCAAATAAAAATAATAAATAGATGATTCCGTCGATGGTTTAATTTATTAAATATTCACGAGGTATTTTGTTGGATTCGAAGCCGATTTCTTTTGCGGTGAGAAGTTTAGGCTCTTCGTAAAAATTCACTCTCCTTATGAATAATAAAAAGCGGTCAAGAGCGAATCAAACTTGCGCATTGAATTACAAAGTGTAAATTATACGATATAAGTAATAATTATTTAGTAACTTAGTCCGATATGTTTAGAACATAAGGTTGTAACACAAATTAGTGCAGAAATAATAGTGTAAAATACTATTATACAAATAGATTAAGAATAGATTTGATTTAAACAAAAAAAGTGTTGTTTAATTTACATAGACACATATATTAAAATGTATAGTATGTTGCCTTAAAAGTATATGTTGAATATATTTTTAATTTTTCTTACGAACCTTCCAAAACCTAGAATAAATTTTGAATAAGAAAAACCTTAACAAAATTCTAAAAACGAGTCCAGACGTTGTGTAAACTTGGTTTTAATTGAAAAATTAAACGTCCCGTTTTAAACTAGTCTTCTGTGGACGGGGTAGGTAATTTTCTGGTTGCTCTCACTAAAAATAAACATTAACTTATGTAAAGAAAGTCGGTTGTATAAAATATTTTAAATTTAAATTGTGTTATAAAATACAAAGGCTTATATAATATGCAGGGTGGTGTAATATTGTTGTATTTATAACTAGCAAGGTGGTTTTGTGGTCCTTTACTAAACCGCAAATCTATAATTTAGTTACCACAAATGCACAACCCGACGTATTAGTCAATTTCATAAAGGAACTTAATTAGCCCGAAAATGAAAATTGCAATTCTACTAAGGAGTCATTGCTTGATAAAATCAGAGAAAAATAAACACTAAATCAATTTTAATTGATATCAACGATTGAAATTGGTTTAATTGATTGATTTATTTCTCTATATATTTTTAAAGCCACAATCATCGTCTGACCTATTGCAAAACGAAGTCAATTATCCTACATCGCTTTTAACTGTAAAACTAACAGTTAAATACACAAACTAAAAGACACTCAAGCACTTAATCCGCAACGTCAACTCGTTTAATTCAAAGGCTTTTACAGTTCTTCTAGAAACATCCTCATTTGTGTAAATAAATATCCGTATTTCTTTAATCTGTAGTATCTTAGCTGAGTGGCTTCGTTTCTGGGCCGAGTCGCGACTGTTTGGCACGTTTTCACTGGAGGTGTCGAAGTGTAAATAAATGCTGATTGCAACGATGTCGCTTCATATTTTTTAATAATATTGTACAGGGTGTAAGTAGACTGTTACTGAGGACCGAAACTATGTATTGGTGAGCCTAAATAGTCTTTACTAAGTAATACACAAAATAATAATAAAAAAACAAACATTTTAAAAGCATGCGACGGTAAACACCCACACATCAGCTGATGGCCTACCCCTCCAGTAATACCCAGTTTTTTTCGGAAACAGTCCTTTTACAGCCTGTACGAGTGATAGTCTAGCATTTGGGAACTGCCCCCAACTCTGCTAAGCAACTTCAGCGATTTCACGCATCATTTAATTAGTGATTGAGTAGCTTCATGAATGAAATGACATTTAGTCGTCGAGCAATAGTTGAAGTATTTTATGAAAATTTCCCCTCCGGGCTACCATTTTTGGGTTCCGGGTTTGAGTCTCACTACAATGCACCACTTACTTGGTATTTTACTAATTACCTACAAATGTTAACAACATGGATAATTGGGTGTGCTCCTAGCTATCATACAAAAACTGTAATTGATTGAACAAAACAATTTGTTAAAAACAAATCTGAAAAAAGCATAACATTTTTATAAATATTAAGTTCCACATCCTGCACGAATAAAATTATTTTTCATTCCACTGAAACTCAATGAAAATTAATAATTGTATTATACCACGCTACGCCGTAGTTCTCCGGAGTACGTAGTATTCGTAGCATACTACGGAATTATTCATTCGATTAACAACGTTATGTGGGAATGCATAAAGTTATATATTTAACTAGTGGCCGCCCGCGACTCCGTTCGCGTGGAAGTCGGTTTCCCGTGGGAACGACATGTTTTCCCGCGGTAAAAAGTATCATATGTGTTATTCTGATGTATAACCTATATTACTGCAAAGTTTCATCCAAATCCATCCAGTAGTTTTTACGTGAAAGAGTAACAAACATCCATCCATCCATCCATCCATCCATACATCCTCACAAACTTTCACATTTATAATATTAGTAGGATAAAACGTGCCGGAAATTTAAATGTGGTTAAATTATTAAACAATAAATAAAAAATAAACAGCTTTATTAAATGTTTTATCAAAAAACATAATTTTGAAGTTTTATGCAAAATAATTAGGGCCTTAAACAATTATAATGGTGTCGTTTTAGAGGATCAAAGATATTATTATATTTATCGAAGGAGTCTAGACATCGAGTGAGGATACACCTAACATGATTCTGGCTTAATTTAAATTTGAGTACTAAGAAACTAAAAAATCTACTTATTGTATATGTTACGGCTAATACCCGAAGTGCGGCTACACCTAGTTTAAGCCGGTTAGAAGTGTTTTTTAATATGGAAAACTGTAAAAAAAAATTATACCTATGTATATAAAAACTGGCTTCAATCATGCATGAGTCGACGGAGTCCCGCTACGCGGGACTCCTTTTTCTGGGTGGTATCAAAAAAGTACCCTAATTAACCTAACCTATTGATGTTCTAACCGGCTAAAACTAGGTGTAGCCGCACTTCGGGTATAAGCCGTAACATATACCGGGTGTCCAGGAAACAATGGATAAGCTCTGAAGGGCTAATAGCAGAACTAAAGGCAAGCCTAAAAAATAATTGATAAAAAGTATAACCCTTACATTGCTAGAAATATGGCGCTTTAAAAAAAAACTTCATATTTTTTTGACTGTGTTCATATTTTTACTCGTAACGAGGTCAAATCACTTAATAACATCATTATTTCTGTACTAAAATAATTAATATTAACCGCATCAGTGAATAACTATCAAATAAAATAGCTAACTAAAGTATTTTTCTCAAAAAATAATGTTAAACTTTTGATTTGTGTAAAATTTCTGAAGAAATATTTCTGATGCGCAACTTTGAACAGCTCTGGTGTAAAAAAATTATATGAAAGCAACAGTGACCAATAATTTCAAAATATTCCTGGTTTAATAACGTTTTTAAAAAGATGTAATATGTCGTTATTGTAATGAAAAAAAATTGAACTAATGGTATTAGTGTGTAAAATGGGATAATTATTTAGATCTAGCAAAATTAAAAAAATACAATAAAACTAAAGAAATATGATTTTCAATTGACATTAATTGCAAACTCATTGGAATAATTTAGAGTAACTGTTCAAATTGTCTGTCCCCATCCTGATGCAGACCCTGCATCTACGAATAAAGGATCTTCAACGAAATCAACTTAACAGGAGAAAGTGATCCAAATTTTCTTCATAATGACTTACCCAATTTATTGATAGACGTGTCCGAAGAGCTTCGCGACACATATTGGCTTCAAAATGAAGGCTGTCTAGCACACTATGCTGTTGCATTATGTGCATACTTGACGAAACCTACCCTAACAGGTATGTAGGCCGCCTAAACCTAAACGCTTTAGACTTTTTACCGGAGGTATTTTAAGGAAGAGTTTTACCGGCAACCAGTAACTTCATTAGAAGATCTACGAGCTCGTGTTCAGGCCGCTGCAATCAATGATCGACGACACGCGCGATTTTTTTGGAGATCCTTTATTCGTAGTTGTAGGGCCTACATCAGGATGGGGACGGACAATTTGAACAGTTGCTCTCAATTATTCCAATGTTTTTGCAATTAATATCAGTTGAAAATCATATTTCTTAAGTTTAATTGTATTTTTATAATTTTGCTAGAACTAAATAATTATCCCATTTTACACACTAATAGCATTAGTTCAATATTTTTTCATTACAATAACGACATATTACATCTTTTTAAAAACGTTATTAAACCAGGAATATTTTGAAATTATTGGTCACTGTTACTTTCATATAATTTTTTTACACCAGAGCTGTTCAAAGTTGCGCATGAAAAATATTTCTTCAGAAATTTTACACAAATCAAAAGTTTAACATTATTTTTTGAGAAAAATACTTTAGTTAGCTATTTTATTTGATAGTTATTCACTGATGCGGTTAATATTAATTATTTTAGCACAGAAATAATTATGTTATTAAGTGATTTGACCTCGTTACGAGAAAAAATATGAACACAGTCAAAAAAATATGAAGTTTTTTTTTAAAGCGCCATATTTCTAGCAGTGTAAGGGTTATACTTTTTATTAATTATTTTTTAGGCTTGCCTTTAGTTCTACTATTAGCCCTTCAGAGCTTATCCATTGTTTCCTGGACACCCTGTATATGTCGGAGATCGACCATGCTTATGGTTGATATAAGAAGAATGCGGATTGCCAGTACCAAATATGGTGCATGACAGAGTCTATGTGACATCGAGAGAGCAGCCGTCAGGGTGAGAGAGATGATCTCGAGCCTTGGTGACGAGCAGAGGGAAAGTGATAATGCTTGGTGTCCGCCAAGAAACTGTGCAATAGTGTTAATTAATCAAATGACCTACTGGTAGCTATCAAGAGAAGATAATTACAGCGCTGAAACAGAATAACTTCTTTTATTGAACCAACATTATACCCAGATACGCCCACTACTAATAGATGGCCATTGAAGACGGCTCTGATGTCGAAGGTGGTATTCCAGCCGCCTTCGATTTATATATCTTCTACTTTTAATTTATACACATTACTAAAATGTTAGGTCAAAACCCAAAGAAACCCAAAAACACTTACATTATAACATTAAAAATCAAACGCACTGAAACTTTACCTCTAAAACATTTAATTATTAACCAATCCCTTCTCCCTTGCTCCTTAACTTGTCCCTTGTTAATATAGAGTGTGAGGGATTTACTGTTCTCATTGAACCCCTTAAGTTTCTTAAACGAGCTTCCGAGAACATGACTGTACGGTAGGTTCGACACATTGTAGGTACGGTTAGCATATTCATGAATAATATTTTGATATTTAATAAATAGAGTGCAGCCAATTAAGCTATTTGAGAAAAACACCCAACCATGTATATAAAACATATTTTTTTACTAGGCATATAAAACTATTGAGCTGTTTTTTACCATGTAGATTTTATTGTATAATCAAAATGTTTTATAGCATAAATTATCTATGTATACGTCGTATTAATTTAATTAAGGTATAATAAAAAAGGTGAGATAATCAACTTTTAAAATAAATAACATAATTTAATACTAGAATACTTTCTAATATAGCGCATAACTTAATAGTTAATATAACTATTAATATACTGACGAACTTCACTAACGTAAACTACCCACGCCACTCCCTGCTATCCCTACATACTTACAAAGTTAATCACTGTACAGGTATTTCTGTTCCAGCACACATTATCCAGCTCCGAGCCAACGACGAGGAACTTCGCATTCAACAGTTGGCGACAACCGACAACTGTTGTTCAACTAGGTACGGGCGCCGATTCGGTTGGACGTTACTAAACTTAGGTTAACACTTTGTTGTTACTAACTAAGCAGTGATATGAAATAAATGAGAAGTTTCTTTAGGTTGCTTGCCTTAAATTTGGCAGGGGTATGGTATGACGTAAGCAAGTTTAGTCTGGCCCTCAACGCAATATTCGCTTTTATATTCCGCTTACTAACGCAATAAACTGTATTTTTTTTACTTTTGTGACATTTCAATGAAATTTGTATAAAAAAATAAAACGATAACAATTTCAAAAAAATACATTAAATAATAGTTTTATTAAACATGTTTAAAAAAAGCCTGCGTAAGCTATGTTTATAACTTTCGTTAAGTTCAGAGACTGCTTTCAGAATCAGCGCCACTAACATGCAAGTTGACGCAAACACCACAACTGGAATTAATTACTCAGTACCATGTGTACGATACTAATGGATTAAGTGCAGTTTTAGAAGCTGCCTTAAGACGTAGGTATTAAAGTATAAAGTTAAAACTATACCATTTAACTGAACTGTGAATAGCGGCAACATTGTTTTCAAAGCTTTGTGTCCTGCAAAACTATTCAATTGTTTGTTGGTCATTTGTTTTGATATAATTAGCCAACAGTTGGATAAAGAGTTTTATGACAGTATTCTGAAACTCGAATTTAGTTTGAAGCAAGTATATTTTGGTCAGATAAAAGTCTGGTTTATAAGGCCCTTATATCGATAACAATTATCATGCTATATAGTGTTAGACGTTGTTACAGGAAATTACTACGATATTATTATTTAAACAATAACTAAATAACGTAATGCATACCCATTTCTTTGCTCAAAATCAATTTCATATTTTTACACAAAAAGCATTGAAAAATCAACAATACTATTTCCTTTCTCACTATTAAAATACAATAATACACAGTTTTCGTTCAAAACCATACAGCAAACAAAAATATTCAACGCAAAAATAACAAATGTAGTCACGTCATGATGGCGACGCCTGTTTGCAACGCTGCGTAACTTCGACGATCGTGTAAACTTGGCCAGCCATTAATTTCATGAGGCCACACTTACAAGTGATAGATTAGAACCCTTTCTGAATCATAGCAAACTCAATCAATTGTTATAGCCATTCGGATAGCTTACTTTCTCACTTTCGCCTCAGTTAAAGTTGTTTAACAAATTTATACTCGACTTCTGCAAGTAAAGGAAAGATTAGTTGTAATCTATAGGAAGGGAGGTTCAAAGGGACAAACTGATGGTTTAAGGTATGGTAGGGAACCTAGATATTAATTTAAAAACGTCATATTTTGTGTACATATATTGAGTTCGTAAAAAACCTACGGTTGTCTTAGCGGGGACACTACCGTATCTCCATATTGATTTTATTTTGTGTAAAAATATAAAGTTCGTAGAAAATCTAATTGAAAAAGAGTAAACAAGTCACAACCGGCGCTAGAAAAATAATGGAAAACATGCTTAATAAAGAAAGAAAACTATAAAATACCTAATATATTTTATTCGCTTTAGAAAATTTTACTATAATTGGTATGTCTGAAAAAGTCTGGTTTTCGATATAAAAAAGGCAACATAGACGCAATGATACGTGAAGTTCGATACCGAGCTAAATAAATATCGAGGTATGAAAATAACATAATGGAATTCCTAAATATTGGTGTTATAAGTTCGACGTATGTTTCTTTGTATTCTTCTTACTGTTTCAGCTTGTGTGTAAAATACAATATTAATTAAATTTGTTATTTTAAAAAATCAATCATGAAAGAGAGGGTGTGAATTCTCAAGTATATAAAGATATTTTATAGTATTTCTGTAAGCTTGATTTAACAGTAAACTAATGCTACTTTTGGTTACCATATATAACAAATGCAAATCAGGTAGCTGTCATTTTCAAAATATAATTTTCATTCCCGCTCACTTCATGACTCTATCTGAAGCCTTCGCCAGGCTTTCCGACGTGCGAGCGATGGAATTATTAGAACCTGAAGGCATTCACAATTCGAGCTGCCCGGAACATACAACACAACTTTGCTATTACTGAAATCAGGAAATGGGTTCGGCGTTTAACATTTAACATTTTTTTATTTGTTCGAGTCACTGTGTATGTGTTTACAAATTATAATTTATTTAATACTTATAATATTGTTCGCTTTTGTAGTAGAAACATTTTTTTATTCTTTCAAACTATATTAATGCATGCAAAACCGAAAACCGAAAGCGTTTGATTGATATGTGGTGAATAGGACCACTAGCACTTCAATTTAAAAACGTATATGAAAGTCAAACAAAGAGTCGCGGCACCTTTTGCGCAGTTTGGTGTAAATTCATATCCGATGGAGGCTAGACTAGAACAATCTGGTTTGGGCCGGTTTTGTATGAGGAATTTTCATATTGTTTACCGATCGATACTTGTTTGGTCAACATTTTTATAATATTACTTGATTTTAAAGGTTAAAGCCAATGTTACTCCTTAATACCGTAGCTTTTAACTGGCGATAACTTTCCTCTTTATAAAACAACTAGTGGCCGCCCGCGACTCCGTTCGCGTGGAAGTCAGTTTCCCGTGAGAATGAGAAGTTTTCCCGCAGTAAAAAGTACCCTATGTGTTATTCTGATGTATAAACTATATTACTGTAAAGTTTCAACCAAATCCGTCCATCCATCCTTACAAAATTTCACGTACATACTCACAAAATTTCACGTTTATAATATTAGTAGGATAGACATATCTAAAGATACTCAAAATGCTTATAATAATTATTATTTTAGTTTGTACTCCCTTAGCTCTTGGTCGAATGATATTTATTGTTTAAGTTAAATTATGGAAACCTGTAATTGGCATATGAAAAGCCTAATTGTTCTTTTGTAACATAATTATTTGTATCTGCTGTTGGTTTTCTGAATAAACATAAAATAAAATAAAATAAAACATTAAAAACTTTCAAAAATGTTAACCCTATAACTATCTACAACTCTTTATCATTTCCCTTAAAATAAACTCGCAAGCGCCTAAAGAAATTAATGACGAAACTAATCCGCCAACTATTAACTCGGTTAGCCATTTTAATAGAATTCGGTGATTAGTTCACGTTTGTCGGATCGATGCCGACGGAACTGTGAGGTCATTTATTGATGGGATGTTTGAACGTGAGACACTTTTAAACGAAGTTTTGAAATTGAATTTTAAACTTTTAACGGGGAGGCGAAGAAGGAATCAACGGTGTAATCAGAAAGGTACCTATCAATTGTTTGAAAAAAACGTGGTTAAGATTTGGTTACGCATATTTTTTTACAGTTATTTTCAATCCTTTTGATGACAAATGTTCTTAACGTAGTTTTTTTTTATTTGCATAGCTTAGGAGTATGTTTCAAGACACATTTTTTTTCTATGATATTAAAATAGAACAGAAAAAAAACGTTACATGGACTGAAAGGTAGCATGTGCAAATATAACTAAAAAAAGTGGGAATTACTCTATTTAAAACGAATGACAAATTAAGACGTAGCTATTATGGGCTAGCGATTTGTATTAAGATACACATACTTGAATATAAAACGATTTTACGTTCAATCGGAAGCATTTTGTTTTAAAATAGTCTATCATTATGTTCTTTTTTCCCGTCTATATAAATTTAAAACAACACGCAAGTTAGTTCCAATATGCAAAACACGAAATATTTTTTTATAACTCATACTTTTAAATACCGGAATGAATAAAAAACGTATGCAAATAGAACCAACATTAAAACTCGCCTTTTGTGGATTCAAAAGGTATGCGGTAAAGCTACCTTAACTTTTAACTAAGCGTCTACTTAATATTTTTTTCTCGGGATGAAATTTAGAATGTTTAAAAACTTTGACTTATTTTTGTTGGTTTTTTCAGTTCCTATGTATTAAAAAAAAAAATTTCAACTTTCTTTATGCCTACATTTTATTTGTCGTGTAGCTATTTAGATTGTACGCGTAAATTTAATAAATACTGTTTAAGATTTAGATATTTTTTAAATTACTATGAATGATGTTGTGAATTGTAAGAACTGATTAGTTCTTAAATTTCGAGTAATATTTTCTATTTCAACTGTTTTTATAATTAACCAGAATCATCAAATCATTCTTTCATTTCTTAATTATTGTAAAAACTTTGGTATTTAATAAAGTACTCAAAAGGCAGATAAATTTTAATGTCTCCGGCTGCTTTAAATTTAACAGATCCTTATATCGTGATCGCGCTATTTTACAGCCTGTAGGATTTCACATCGCAGTAAGAATCACTTCGCGCGTTCCTTTATATTTTATTAGTGTTGTTAAAACCAGCTCCAAATTCCTCGGATAATCTTGTACAGAAAGGGATAACACAGGGTAACACCTTATATTTGAGTTACTCCCAGAATAAAGTGACGGAGCTCATAAAAAAGACAATAAAAACGGAACGAAGGCTCTACATTCTGCTTTATGTCCGAAAACATCCGATAAAATCCGATAAAACCCGATATGAACTCGGGAACCGGTTAATTTTCGGAATACGGCAACTTTGACAACTGTTGCCGAGTTCCGAAAGTGATTGCTGCGGAGCGCGGAATTTGAGAACCTCTGGATATAACTTAGGAGGTACTTTAGATAAATGATTTCGATTGATATAGGTTGTATGGTTTATATTCTGATACCGCTTTTAATATTTAAATCTTACTTTATTACATACTTTTTCTTTACTACATTGGTAAGAATCTTGTTTTACTAAAGTTTCTACGAAAAATATTGACAAAACTTCTTTGAAAATTGATGTGTGCTTAATAACAGATTAAAATAAACTGTAACTAGGTTTGAACCCTCATTGGTTAATCCTTTATCGTGCATAATTAACTTGTCATCGGCTTCGTCACCAAACATTTAATTATTTAAAATACCGATTAATTATCATGCCAAACTGACCGGAAACTGAATAATAATAGTTTTGGAACTGTCAAAATGTGTCCAGGTGCACAAACAATTGTGAATGGTTGGAATAATAAACAGTGCGAATGTTTTTGTCCCACAGTAGCAAATCGGCGTAGTTTATTTAGGACTACCCTCAATAGAACACAACTGTAAGTGACTCGTTATAGTAAGTGTTTTGTTTAATTTAGTTAGCGGAACCCGGAAAAGGCGGGGTAACATAATAGTGTCAAATGACAGCACCTTTTTCGTGGTAATTGAAAAAAGGTTAGTGTGATTAAGGCTTTGTTTTTATAAGGACAAATAACTGTTTCATCTAACAAAGTGTGATCAGCACTTATGGACTCATGTCTTCTAAACAATGGCTTGTTACAAAGCGGTTATTTGTTTTGAATAATCTTAGGTTTACATTTATACCTAGCACTCTAGTCTAGCACTTGAGTAACCAAAATATATGAGAATCTCAAGAACAAAACTGGTTATAAATAAGGGCCTTAGTGAATTTTAAAGCTTGCATTATCATGACAAAAAGCGTTTCTCTTCTTAGCTTAGAGCCTTAACAAAACCTCACATTGCTCACACAGGGTGAAGGCAGGTTAAAAGGCAAGGCGGTTGCTATAGGAAATAAGAAATAGGAAATTCTCCCGGCGAGCCTTAAGGCACTGGCCTAAGGCTGTGTTTTAAAGATGGACCAGCACTTTTCTTAGAGTAACTTCAAAGGAATATTTTGCCAATGGTTTTGCATTGTCTTAGTATTTTTGTCAATATAATGTGATGTTTATTTTGAGCTTTACAACGGGGAAAATGAAATCAATATAATAAAAATTATTTTAGAATCGAAATTCAAGAACGGACTAAAAATAGAAATAAATTCTCTATTTTTAGATTTAGACAACAGAATAGGAACCAAGGCCGATCTAAAGTTACCTACAACCTAAAATATCGTTTCCAAGACGCATAACTTTGGTATGTTCTTAATACGATGACAGGCTTGATATAAGGTTTTATAGAGTCACCAAAGCCAATACGGTGTAAATATAACTCCTCCTTGGCGGGTTAATACCAAAATGCATTATGGCAGCAAGGTTTTGCATCTGCAATTCATGACGTTTATTGTACAATATGGCTGAGACGCTGTCAGAGCATATTATAATAGACCCACACACGGATGCCGATATTTGAATTTGGTTACGGGATTGAAAAGTTTTTGAATGAATTTTGAATAGCCAATACCGCAACCGGAAGAACGTGTTTATAAAACTGAAGAAGTTAGGAGGAGTAAATAAATAAGTTGGTATGTAAGCAACTTTTTTCTGACAAAGGTTTTTTAAGGTGTTAATTTTTTTTTAATTTTATGACACGGTGATTGAGCAGTATAGTTATATTCATTTTAAGTAAGAAAAAAATAAAATTATATTATTTTGATAACAAGAGAAATCTTATTTTGTTATCTAAGTACTTTCTATCTATCTACGAGCTTTATAATAAATCACTAAAAAGGTCTTTTAAAAACTCAGTTTTACTTTTCCTACACAAGTTTGTTATTAATTACCTACAAGTATAGAAAGTACGAATTCTTACGCTTGCAACATTGTAAGCGTTATTGAGTAAACTAAAAAAGGATTTTTTATTTTTAAACATGTTTTGTTTCAAACCTTTCAAAACTTAAAAAAACAACGTTAACCACCGGAAAAAGTTTGATTAATTCCACCAACAACGAATAAATTATAAAAGCCCAGTTAACCTAACCATGGCATATTTAATTATCCGTTCCATTGAAGAGTTTCACGACTCATCCAACTTTAGACAGGTAGCTTTTGAAGTCAGATGTTGATTAAAATTTGGTTTTTGAACGTCTTGTTACCTCTACGACTATTCTATAAATCCAATATGTATAACTATTAATAATTATGTAAAAAAAGAGTATTTTTGGAATGAACCTGCGCTTTTTTACTATTAGTTATTATACTATTAAGTGTGTAGATATATTTTGCCTGTATTTTTTTTGTTAAGAACATATTAAAAAATAAAATTCCTTTAAGGGATAAGTAGTACCTTTGTACAATGTTTTTTTTGTTATATTTTCTTTATTTTTGTATACATTTTTACTGTGTACATAAATTATTAATAAATAAATAAATAATAAAGTTTTTTGACAATTTTTCCAAATCAATTCTGCTCAGTTTTTATTCCTTATTCGTTTTGGGTCCAAAGCTACTAAAGTGAAAATCACCATGTATTAGAAAATACGGTATTATTTTCGTTCAAAACACATAAATTCATTGATCAAGGTTCAGCGCCGACGATACGATATTGAAAACAGATTCGAACCCGGGACCGGCAGCTAGATCGTCATAAATACAAATAAAACACTTATCCTGCCTTTATGCCGTTTAGGAACGATTTAGTAGATAAGTTAGTTACATGAATGTTTACAAAGTTTCGTTGTTAAAGAGTTCAGAAGTAGGGGGTAAACATCAAATAAATATCATGTTTTTTTCGGAAGTAAGTTTCAGTGTCAGCTTATCCTACTAATAAAATCGATGGCAAAGTTTGTAAGTATATTTGTATGTGATTAGTCTGAAACTTGATGAATACTGACGTTCATTAAATGTTCAACCGCTACTTATGATGAATAAATCTTCATTACAAGTATGTTTAAAAATACCTTCATCCTACGGCAAAATGCATTTAAATGCAGGTGGAATACCAGTTACAATGTACTAGGGGATTGTTTTAAATATTAACCTTAATTTTTGTTTTTGAATTTATCCGGTTTCGAACCCAATACTTTCCGCAAAGAAGTAAAAAAATGGTATTACTACACGAGATGTTATTTATTAGTTTTCATGAGTCGCAACTTCTATAGGTATAATACTAAATGTGAAAGTGTTTATCCATCTTCTATATCTGATATTTTACTACAGATTTTACATTTCCCTTCAGATCATAAAATATCTAATATGAATAACAACCAAAAATCAGACATTCAATAGTAGTTTTCTGTTAATATTTAATAATAAAAATGACTTTTCAGGTGAGTAAAAAATCTCCACTTATCGAATATTATCTTAATCCATTTTACCGTTCTTGTAGGTATGCATACAAATTTTCACTTTGCATATTTATAATACTAGTAGAATCCAAAGTACATTTATCACACAGACTCTGTAAGCGAGTCGTACTTGACCAGTTTTTCGTCTATAAAATGTACGATACGCAACACTGCACAAATTTAATATGCATTTTATCACTTTTCCGTCGCTTGAAAGCAGCAAGTCGTAATTTGAGGAAATTTTAACGAAGCAAAAAGTTAAACTTCTTTTCTTCTTCGAACCTCTTCATATTTTTACTACAGGCACTCTAAGGAATTAATATTAAGATTGTATTTCATGTATCAAAGGTTATGTTAATTTTTGGTTGAGGTTTCTAAAGGTTTATAAGCTAAACAATAACGGACAAAAATCAGTTTCTAAAAACCTTTCTTTGGATATTACATAAAAACAAAATAGTTAGTAGATTTACTTAAAAGTTTATTTGGAGTGAATAATAAATGAATAAAAGACAGAATACTAAACTATGTTCCCTAATATTAGTACAAAAATGGTGAGAAATCTGCCTGTTACATGTTGTTGTATTGCAGTAGGTGAACACTTTTAATTGAATGGACCAACAACTAGTATCTACAAGAAGCAAAAATCATTTTCTTTACCCACAAACTCTTAAACTCATTGCCAACAACACTGCTATCTTAATCCTATGCATAGTTAACATTTAACATCTTGTTCAGTAATCTAGCTTTCTTCTGGATTATGTAAATGGTTGCTCTCACTACGTTTGTGATGGAATCTTGAAGTCTCGGGGAAGCTGTCACGTCGCTATTCGGGATTGTCTTCATCTAACTAGTAATGGGGAAGGAGGCTACTGGGACATCGAATACTTATATCTAACAAAATCATAACAAGGTAACCTTCATTGACGTTCTATAACTTAAATTTATTATAAAGTTAAAAAAAAAATAAAAAAAAAACAGATTCCCGCAAAACAATATGTACATACTTTAATTTATATATTTGCGTAATAAAATTCTGAGATAGAGTCTAGACCGCCAAATCTCTGGTAACAACTCAACAACATAGTATATTTTAATACAAGTGTGGAAAGGCTGTCATTACAACGAGTTCCGATAAATTGACAGGCGGGACGAGTTGCAATGACGGTTCCGCACGTGTACTGAACGACTATTTTTAATACAGTTGCGAAAAAATAAAGCAATTTAATAAAATATAAAATTAGGAACGTAAATGTCGAAATAACTCATTTTGAAAATGGCGCCATTTTTTCTTCACCCATTTGGTAGGCAAAGGTTACTATGCCCATACAGCCAAGTCTTCAGTAGAATTTTTTTATAGATATGAAATGAAAATGAAATTTTATGAGATAAAATGAAATGAAAACAGCAACACTAATTCAATCAAATCATTAAATCTGATATCGAAACAAACTAGTAGCTTTTTTAGAAATATACCTACGCTACGTAAGTATTAACATAAATCATAAAAACTTCTTTGTTTTTTTTTTAGTAAAAACTTCATGGTTGGTTAATGTTTCTTTTTAATAGATATTATTTTGACAGTTGGGAAAGAGAACGCACGAGTGCGGGAAAGGTAAAAAAAAAGCACGCGTGTGTAATAGCCTACATCCCGAACGCTATACGTTCCTGCAATACGCCATTTTTTGAGCAACTGTATTAAAAACTCTTTTTCAAAACTATTTATTATTATTTATTATTAAAAAAGATCAAAGGAAGAGATTTAGGGGGTCCCAATCAACGCTAACCCTATCTATCAAGATCCTGATTACCTTGAATACAAATGGTTCTCAAGCGACTGTTTTATTTTTTGTAGCTTGTTTGTGCTGAAAATCAGTTCTTTTAGTAAATATTTTTTATATTTTATGGCTAGGTTTTGATACGTAAGTATCTACTTTGAAATAAGAGTATTATAATATCTTATTTTTTCCTTACTTTATCATAATGAGGACTTTTACCTAAGGAGAATATCTTGTGATAGATTATGATTATAGCTATAGTTAAGCAACAAAATAAACGATGTAAGTACCTATACAGCCTAGTATAGTTGTAGTTATTTATATTTAAATGCAAAGCTATCTATAACCTACGTTACTCTGATATGAGAATTTTAACGATCGGCTAAATGTATATTTACAACTTTTCCTACAAGTTTATCTCTTTAATAAACTCCTTAAAGATATTTTATGTGTTGCTATATGAAAAAAAGTTACGAAAAAATACGTTTGTAGGTTTTTTTATATTGCGTAGGTAACACCTGCTTAGAATCCTTGTTTGGGAAATGTTTCTACGTGAAGACGCAGTTTTTCAGAGGGAAGCGACAGCTGGGCGTTATTTATATCGTATCAGTGTTATGCTTACCGTGATATTTTCAAGTCATGGAAATAAATATTTTATATTTGCAAAAGATAAATTCATGCAACTTTAGAGTCGATACTGGCTTTCGACGGATCAAACGATAGATTAAATAATAAAAGTAGGTTAAATAATATAAAAAAGAACAATAAATAAACATGTGAACCGCATTAATTTAGTCCTTTTTTCAGTTAATACCTAAGATAAACGGTTAATCAAAGACAACTGTTTATTACGTATTATGTTGCTATATATCGGCTCTTACGAGTTACAACAGTTGTCGCCTTCAGGTTTCGTTAGTAAAACATTATTAATCGCTTGGATTATTTTGATTTAATAATATTTTTCACCAAAATAAATCAATTTTCAACCCATTTTTTTGTGTTTTTGTAGTAATTTATTTTAAATATTTATTAAACACAAATATTTATAAGTACACAAATTATTCTAGAACTTTTCTAAAAGTATTAAGTACCTATACCTAGCGCCATTTATGATCTAACGATGTGGTTCCGCACATTGTTTTGAAACTTTCTGAGTTCAGTATGAAAATGAAGTTTCCTAATTAATGAGTTTTCTCAAAAGTTTGGTGAAACTGACCACTAAAGGAATTTTGTTTACTTCGTTTGGTTTGTATAATATTTTGATCATATAGTGTTTTATTTTGCCTACTTGATGTTGTAACTCGTAAGATCCGATATATAGCAACATAATACGTAATAAACAGTTGTCTTTGATTAACCGTTTATCTTAGGTATTAACTGAAAAAAGGACTAAATTAATGCGGTTCAAATGTTTATTCATTGTACTTTTATATATTTTTCTCATTTCAAACCTTTTTGATTTTTGGTTTACCTTTGTTCATTATTTAATTTTTAAACAGATATATGGCTATTCCCCCAACAATTTAGGCCATGCAAAACACCGTAACCCACAAATCAGCAACACCCCCCCATCACCAACCAATCAGTAAAGACGTCACGAGTGTGTACACTACTAAACCGTGTTCCCGAATTGGCTCGCCCTAATCCGACACTCATCTCATAAGATTAGAGGAAAACAGATACGACTGTTATGATGATACGTTTATAATGAACAGCTTAAACTAGTTAGTTTAAAGTGGGTATGTAGTGAAATCGATTACTATAATTCGAATTACTACAATTAACAGATGTTTAGTAAACGCCGACGTCGCGTAGGTTCCGTGTTTGATCCTAAATAAATAAAATAGAAATTGTCTTATACCTACTTAGGTGTCATTAAGTTATCCCCAAGTCCATCACAAGGGCTAACTGCGCTTATTTTAGGGCCACAAAGTTAGTGAGGTACCTGGAGATTTGATTTTTATTTGGTAAACTAGGTTTATAAATTATAATGTTTTTCGTAAAAGTTTTTTTTTTTGTATTCACAAACAAACAGGTGAATAAAACATTTTGGCTAGTAAGTGATTGGGGATGTCAAAATGTAAAAATAAAAAATATTTTTTTACCGATATAATTCAACACTTACGCAAAATATAGTCAGTGGCTTTAAGCTAGCAACAGAATACACATTTTCAAAAACACCTTTTAAATACTTGCGAGTTAGTTCTGCCAAATATTAATTATTCTTAGTTGTTTCATAACTCAATTTGGCTTTCTGAATTAATAATAATTAGTCCGAACATTGTTCACTGCATAGCTCCTAAAATTAAATTCATATTTGATAATTTTGAAACTTTATTATCAAACTGCCCTAACCATATTATTTACATTTACATTTACATAGAGGAAATTGTAACTCTCTGAAATTACACGCATTGTACTTTAGGTTGTAAAAATAAATTTAGGTAGGTTAATAGTTCTGTAGGCATTGATTGCTTAGGTATCAAATATTAATTTTATGTCATCGTTAAAGGCATAATTCCAATATAATCTCAAAATTAATTCGAATTTAACGATTAACGCCGTACAACCGCAAATTGTTAATTTCATACAAGATAATGTAAAGGGAATCAATTTGGCTTTATGTCTAATATAACTGTAAACTATCAATCTATTTTGATTGAGTGATTGAGGTGTGTCAACACTGTTATCAAAGGTTCTACTAAACTTTACCGAAGTGTTGCGGCTTCATATAAAAGACGTGCACGTGCCTTAGTTTATCATCATAAGACTACGTCTCTGCTGGAGCTAGACTAACCTTTTATCCTACTATCCTACTAATATTATAAATGTGAAAGTTTGTGAGTATGTGAAGATGTATGGATGTTTGTTACTCTTTCACGTAAAAACTACTGGATGGATTTTGATGAAACTTTACAGTCCTATAGGTTATACATCAGAAAAACATATAGGGTACTTTTTACCGCGGGAAAACTTCTCATTCCCACGGGAAACCGACTTCCATGCGAACGTAGTCGCGGGCGGCCACTAGTTACTAAAATAAAGGAGATTAAAATGCAAAGTTTTCATTATAAATGCTGCGGTGAGTCTGTCTGTTGTGCTGTCACGTTTATTTTTATAGCATTCGGATTAGAGATATTTGTACAAGAAAGAAATCCAAAATACATAAAAGAGATGTAATAGGAATATTTGCTAGTTTCGCGAATTAATTGAAGCGAAAAGAAATATTTCTACAAATTTAAGTTGAATTTCGTCAACTGTACTACACACTGCTTAACCCAATATCCAGGTCTAACACGTTATATTTACCATCGTTTTCCATATAAATCAGATACTCTCTTCATCTCGCTACATTTTATGCGTATTTAAATGATTGAGTCCGCTTCGTATCGGAGCGAGTGCAATTTTACGCACAAGTACACACATTCGCTACATTTGTCGATTTTATAAGGTGACTGCTCTAGAACAAGGCAAAGAGACAGGATTACGATTGTAAATGGACATTTTATATAAAGAATAGTAGTTAATATGGTAATGATGATAATTAATAAGGTAAGAGGTCATAAATAATGCGTGGATCTAATATTTGAAAGGAAAGTATGTTTGCCAGGAACGTTAGGCCGAAAAATAGCTTTCTGTATCCTGAAATGGATTATTTAAGCTATCATAATTATCTTTCATACACTGAAGGAATATAATTTTAAATGATATTATACAAAAACGCGTGAATTAAAATCTTTAATAGTTTTATACAACATTATTGGCAACTTCTTCTTGTGTAACATAAGACTTACATTCATACGTTTACTGCTTTTCTCTGATTCAGTGTGTTGTGGAAGGCGGATTAAATACTACTTAACACCTACCTAAACCTTACCTAACATTTCCATTCTATTTATTTAAATATTTTTACTTACGGAGGCGCGTATACATAATATTAAAATAGTGTTTCGGCAATGGTTCCAGAAGTTACCGTAAGGATGAAAGCGACAACGTAACAGTTAGATAAATATACGTTATATTGAATATATTGTTCCTGGATTTAAGTTCAAAACCTCGATTTGTTTGAGCAAAATTTAAAATTGTAGTAAATATTTTATTAAATGAAAATATAATTTACATACTCTAGCTTTTAGTTCTAAAAAGGGCAATTTTTAGTGCTTCAATTTGACTTCAACAATGTAACTACAGTTGACAACGGCCATTCGAGTTAATGAAAACTTTTCTAGTTCCGATATCCTTCGACCACTTTCATTACAACTTTTTACGAGAGGATAATTGAAAATAAAAACCACGTAACAATGTAGCCCTGAAGTAAGCGCTTGTTCTATAGAATATAATTAATTCCCTAATACATTTTATGTTTGTATTCTTACATTATGAAGACGTCCAAATTATTGGCCAAAACAATAAAAACAAATGCTCATTTCATTTACGAAAAATAATATGACAAGTACACTCACGCTGTTATCAAAACTCAACCTTAACTCTATCGACTTAAAGCAATATCCGCAATAAAACTCATTTAAAATTCCTCTCAAAATAAAGTGCATCTTCCTAATTAGTTAGATAAAAGGAGCATTAAAGTTATATGTTTCGTCTGGGACTCTATCTCGGTTATACAAACACGTAGTCGCAAGGGGGTCAACTAGGGGCGCTTAACGAGACCAATCGACTTCGTCTACAGCTGTTTGTTGACACTCTTTTATTTCTGGAGGAGATGTAGGAATACGTAAGGTTATTTGTGATTGAATGTATGTTCGTATGTTTAGAGCAGAACGTCGGACTAAATGTACGACGGAAGATAAGCAAAGCTTATGAGAACAGGAACCTATAATAAAACCTATAACAACAAAATAATATAACTACAGCAACTTTTTAAATGCATTGTTAGTTTAGTGTAGTGTCTAATGCAATTTTATTTATTTGTACATATTCACCATATTCATCGAATCTCTAGTAACATTGCATTATTCTTATATTGCATACCATGAAAAGTGATCCATAAGAAAACATTTCCTTTGGACAACAAAAATATTGTAAAAGTTGATCAAAGGCTTCATAAAGGAAATTGCGTCCATGATAAACTTTTAAGGTCTAATTTCGAAATACTTTTTAACTCTGATTAATGATTTCTCGACAATTATGAAAAAACACGTAATCATGTTACAGTATCCTAACCTAAAAAAATCGTTTTAACCATAAGGCGAACTACTAGAATTAGTTTTAATTTCAAAAATAAAAACAATTTAAAAAATATACCTATATCTAACCACAATACGTTTGTTCTAGACATAATGTTTTATTATAGGTATGTTTGTTGTTAAGTGTGAAAATGTACATAAATTATTAAAAAATAAATAAATAAATAAATACTTTTTTTAATCAGTTTCAAATTTCTTTTACCTACTCTGAAATGGCCACCACTAGATGAAAACCACAAAACATTTAAAACAGTGTACAGTGACGCATTCGGCTTGTCATCTCCTGCATGCAGCGGTCCCGCGGGAAATCTCCTCCTCCTAACATAAACCCGACAGTTTACAAAAAAAAAACAAGGAAACAGTACGCTTTTACTATACAAAAGACTTAAATTTATGACTACCTACATTTCAACAAAGATTATGCGCGAGAACTATGTTTTTTATATTAAAAGGTCGGAAAGAAAAGAACGATCCTCTTTTGTCTTAGTTCGAGTAGTTCGAACTTCTATAGACTAAATCCTTCGGTAAACTAAGTTGCATACATGCTGTTCTCAAACATAGGGGCAGCAGATAAATGCTAAGTAACACAGCGGAATAGTTCAGACAAGCAAAAACTTTGAGAGTGTGCTGGAAACACGATATTGGAACTAAAAAATGAAAACGAGTTTTTTGTTGTTTTTGTGTATATAAATTAAAATTGTTTTAAAGAAAACCAATAGACACCAACTATTCCAAAAAATAAAAAGCATTGTATTTCAAGCTCGTTCCAATTTTAAGAACAATAAAATGAGGTTTAACTTTTATAACACACGTCAATTGAAACAATAACATCGGGTTCTAAACACAATCTTGGATTTTCAATGGGTTCATGTCAAACGCAGCCGATTAGCCGGAAAACAACGGATCTAAACATTGGATGACAGATATGATCTCTTTGTCTTTAAATATAAAGAGAAACATTGTAAAGGTCTGCACACATTGGCTGAAAGCTTTGTTCTAGGAAATAAAAGAATAAAGCAAATAATCCTAACAGCAAAAGCGAGGAGTTATCGTGGTGGACTATAGTCCAAAGTCTAAAAGTTTCTCGCTATTCGACAGAATGAGTTTGCTCTGCAAGTTTTTATATTTGCCAAAGCGCAATTTATTTATTGCGTTAGCACCCCCCGAGCCGTGAAGGGGTGAGATAGGTATTCGATGGAATTTCGATGGAAAAATTAGTAGGTGTAGTTTGACTGTTAGAAGTGCGTTATAAGTGTGTGTATGCCTAAACAAGGTACTAGACTTTACCCATTTGTCCAAAGTTCAACTGATGATTACGATATCAAGGTCATGTTTCGATGATAAAATTTATCTACATTCTGATATCATAATCATCAAACTATGTAAACGTATCTCATGTTAGTTTGCTTAACATAAAAAATACATATACCAATATGATATCGAATAAGTAACTTAAACTGGTTACTCAAAATATTATATGCAAGCATATTGCTTACAGTTATAGTAGACACAACAAACAGAACAACGTCCTAACAAACTTCGGAATGCCTGTAATTTCAGAAATTAAATGATATGAAGTGTTTGTATGATAAATGATTTAAAACATCAAATACTGACTACTAGAGAGTAATCTAATAATGAACTAACTTTAAAGGGACTTCTATTTAACCAGCCAATTTACGTGTTTTCAAAGCCAATACTAATTTAACTATCAACCCTTTTGACGGCCTTATAGCATACCGGACGGTAAAGCGGACTCGATTTCCTTGTAGGGTCATTTTTTAATACCTAATGGATTGTATATGTACTTTAAAAGCCTTTTTCCTAGTCCTTTGTATGGTGCCTAGAATACAGTACTTACTTGCGCTTAGTATAAGGCCATATTATTCATATTCAGGTCTCTGTATGGATGTTTAGTAACGTATTATTTGTTTATAATCTTTTATTATTATTTATTGTGACTACATCCTAATATTCCACAACGATAGTCTATTTAAACGCGACCTTATCAACTAATCGGATTGTTTCCTTACAGTACACCCACACAGTAGCAGAAAAATTCTGTTGAAAACCACTTAATCTGGTTTGTTATTAATTGGCGAAGCAGACAAGCTAAATAAGTTAGGACTTGGTCGATTGGAAGATGGATTATTTTTGTCGTACTTTAATAGCTTACCTGGCAATGTAATGGTGAAATAAAACTGTGTTAAAATACAGGGGTATTTTTAAACTGGGCATAAATATTGAAGGAGTGTTCAGGCCATAATGTAAAATTTGAACTGTAAAAATATAGTTATTATAATGTTATTGATTTCTTTGCGACCTAATTGTTTTGGTAAAGCGACGGAAGTAGTCAGTTTTTAGATTTGTTACTGTCAGTGTTTTATGGCCACTTCTGTACGGGAAAAAGTCCAAAGGGCGGTTTACAAAACTATGCCACAAACGCTTTAAAAATATACAAACAAAAAAAGTATAACAATTAAATAAATAATTTATCAACAGATTTTTTATTACTTTAAAAATCAATGGAACCACGCCTCACCTCTGCGAACCGTTTCGAGTTCCGTGGCGTACCATAAAAAAACAAATGTCAATCGGAACGGCGGCTGCCCTAAAACGGACCGCAGCCTCATTGCCCGATAACAAGTTAGTTTAAAATTCCCGCCACAAGCCGTCTCGGGGGATCCCCCGATTGTTTCCCTTTACCGCTGGATTCATGGGCCAGAGAGGTTCGAATCGACACAGTTGATAGGGCTGTCGTTAAAGTGCAGTACGCAGGGCTGACGAATAAATAAATAAAAACAGCTGTTTGGAAAATTATAACAAGATAATGAAAATGAAATTGGGTCACGTATGTAATTTTAATTAAATTAATTGTTTTGTACCCAACTCTAAAACTGTTAGAGCTTCTAAATAGAACAATGTATTTTTACTAAAAACGTGACTGTCTTTGCATCTGACAACGGACCTCCAAAAGTTACGTTTTTGTATGAATATCCCAAAAAATCACAAATGAAAAATAAAACATGGCAACATAAGTCAAATCGTTCATTTCGGGCAAAGGTTATTTTATTGTTTTCCCTTCACGTTTTTTGAATTAATTCCGCCCTAGAGGGTACTGCACATATGGCTGGCTTTGGGGTAACTCTTATGTAGGCCTCGTAAAGATCTGGTTGACAAATAAAATTTAAAGGTTTGTGGTTTCCTGAAAGCGTTGGGTAATCAAAAAGATTTTTTATTCTTATTTTAGTACTGAACAATAATTTTAGAATTACCTATTATTTTTCTAAGTTCTTCAGTTCAAAAATATTGAAAGTAAAAATGTGTCTCTTAATTTATAGTATTATTTCAATTTACTTAATAACTTTAAAAAATATAGTTTATCGGGTAAAACTACAAACAGCTTTCGACAAGGTAAAATAAAGCCTACAAAAACCAGACAAGAATAATTTCGCGTCACTAGTCAAATAAAATATCGGCCACATCAACGTAACCGTTATCTTATTGAAAATATCGAATATCAAACAAAACCTCCGAAATTTTTACGCAAATTACCCACAAAACGGCTGAATAAATCACAATGGGCAGTTACATATGACGTATCGAACCAAACGAATGGATAATAAACGTTTACTTCACATGAAATAACGTTATCAATAACGTTTAACCGAATATTGTACAATAGAATATGTGTTTGAAGAAGTCGTTGGGAAAACCATCAATTAGAACACCGCCGCGATTATTTTTGACCTTGTAATACGAAAATGACCGAATTTTCATGAATCTTAATTAGATCAATTAATATTGGTCCGTGATTTGATTTGTGGAATCTTTTTTTACAAGAAAACATTTTGGAAATATTAAATTGGAGAGATTGAAAGAAAAATTCGCGAGACTAACAAAGAATTTCTTATTTTATACAATTTCTATTCAGTGTTCAACAGAGCGATACTCTAAGACTTTGGCAGATCCCAGAACATCTTTACAAAACACATATTAAGAAAAATAATACGTTCAAAATTATTTTATTCAAGATAAAACCACTCCAAACGAATACGTAGGTAGTGTCTTAACTAAAATTAGAGTGATTCGGAATAAAAAACAAAGTTTCAAGTCATGATGATGTTAATTTGATATTCGTAACAACACATACTGCTAAATAAGTAATTAACCTTGAAAACAGCAAGAAACTTGGAGCGAAAATGCTTCCTTTTATTACAAGAAAGTGTAATTTAACTTGATATCAAGATGGCAATTCAAATAAATTCAACTTTTCTTTCGAGCCGAAACGCAATAAAAAGTTACTACGCGTAACCTTTACTGATCATTATCATAATCATATTTGGATGTAATTCAAAACTACAATACTTCCGACAAATAAGATGGGAGGTGAATTTCGATGTTATTCAAGTAAACAAAAAATAAAACGTAAATAAACCTTTTTGGTTTGATCCCTTACGCAAGGTACTGGCATAATGCGATAAAAAAAGCAAACCAATCATGAAAAACATAGTTCAGGCAGGTAGCAAAACAAAACGTTGTCCTAGACGAAATTGAAAGAAAACATTCAGAGTAATCTGAATGGAGAGAAGACAAATTTCTTCGTTGTCTACATTGCCGAATACAACTTTTACTACAAAACAATTTACTTTTATCAGTCCAAGAATTTTACTTTGAAGATTCTTTTACATTTATTAACAGTTTTAATAAGTTCATTTTTGTTGAATCACAAAAAACTTGAATAGTAGGTTTGGTTTACTACATTTAAGTTAGTCAATCAAATTTTTTTATTGACATTGTTCTACGTCTAGGTTTTTATAATTTTATCATTCCTTCTTCATAAAGTGAAGGACCCATTGGGCGACTTCAAACAAATTGATATCCTTTCTATTTAATCAATATGTATCCATAATATCCAAATACTTAAATTACCTTTACGTTCACAATAAAAAGAAGAATGAAAACACTCCTTTTACAAATTCAAAAGTTATGTCATTCTGAAAAACAAAAGAATATCTTGCTTAAAAATTCAGACTCACCAAAGTGCTGTTTCCATACAGGGTGTCATACGACTCCGCCTTGCTAGTGACATTCCTCAGCTTGCACGGCTTCTTTAACGGCGGCGGCGGCTGCTTATGAGGAGACCCCTGGTTGTTCCCCACATGGTTAGACTTATTCTCCTTCTCTTTCTCCTTCACGAACTTGCTGTTGTTCGTCAAGTTGTTCTTCGTAAAGTTGCCGATCTGCTCGAACATACTCGTCAAGTGCTGCGACATCATCTTTGGATTTCAGAGTCCTTTTGTGATCACACCTTTATCCGAACTCGAATATACGCAGGTTCATTGCTTTTAGGTCACTTTGGAAAAAGTTTTCGTGTTGTTAGTGGGTTAATGAAAATTCGTCTTTCTTTGTTGATAGATTAAAGTTAATTTATACAAAAGTTTCTAGTCTTGATTGTCAGAAGTGGGATCATAGATGACAATCGCCTTGAATTCTTTGAACAATTTCGAAATTATAAAGTGTCTGCATCTACCGAACAGAGAACAAGTTAACCTATTGGCATATAGTGTAACGCGTCTTGATTTTACCTAAGTTATTATCTATTACCGATAATAATTATAGGGATGAAAATATATTTGAAATGCGACTTTCTACTTTTTGTAATACAATAAGTAACACAAATTTCATATATGCCTATTTTTTATCTTTAACTTCCATTCAATCTAGCTACATTTATTGTCATAAAATTAGGTAACTATTTAACCTAGTTTCAGCTATTTTGGTTTTACTTATAGGCGTCTCCACAGCTCTGTGCTAAGTCGAAGTTACCTAAATATTGTTTGCAGTGTCAACAGTGGAACAATAGCGCGGTGGAGTCGATAGCTAGCTGACAAGAAGATCCGGTGGCACTGCAAGTTGCCGGGTTTCTGATTTGTGACATTTCGCTCATAAACAAGTAGCTGTGAAGCGAGAAGACTTTGGTCTTGGGCGAAATTCTTGTCTACCTCATTAAAAGGCAACTATTTATATACTACATTTCAAATAGAATACTTTGGTTAAAACGAAATTTAAGGGGCTTCTTATGGCTTTGCAAAGGATAAGTTGATGTATATTTTTGGTTAAATCTCGTTTGTAATTTTTTTTTTTGAGTAAAATATTAGTTGCTTAACTTTGCCTTGAATAAATATGCCTGTTATAAACGCATAACTAAACTCATAACTAAAACATAAAGTTATAAGTAAAGCAATTTGATTATAAAAATAATAATAAAATAAAATAGGGTATGATTTAGGTAAGTATTTCTGACGACTTCTTTATTTCACAGAATTGTCGGAAGAAAAAGATATATTTAGTCACTTTTTCCAATAAATCAAAATTAGAAAAAAAAAGTTAGATTTTTCGTCGACCTAAATATTTCACGGGTTTTTTTAAGAAATGTTTTAGATAGAATGTAGGCGTATTATACCATATATTATATAGTTGTAATATATTTAGGAAATCAACTCTAAAAACATATCTGATTCTAGAGACCATCAAGCCATCTAGTATGCCAAGAATTTTACGTTTCAATACAATTTCAATGAAAGATCAATCAATATTATCCATTATCCATTATGTTTAGAAGTTCAAAAACAGTCGGTTATTTCCATTCCTACTGAACTAAAATAGTTACTGACTAAAATAAAACACCAAATATTACCGTGATTTTATCAATATGTATATTTATGTACCAACGATCGGACATGAACACTAATCGCGTTAAAGTCAATCGATACACCAATAAATAAGTTATATACCAAGACATAAGGCTCATAATCCCAAGGGTGGATATAGGGAGCTTACGTCGCTCAAGAAAAAGTAGATAACAAGAAGTTAGCGAGTAATCCACTATGACTTTGTATCGAGTTGATCTTTTATTTGCGTAACCGATATACAAGCTTCGAAAAACGTTAATACCGAAGTGGAGAAAAAAACAACTCATGTTTTATTTCGTTATTTTGCACCAGTTTTTTAAATATATAAAAAAATAGATTTGGTAAAGTTAGTATAGGTGTAAAGTAACGTAAAAATAGTCTTGGCATTTGTTTTTTTTATTCTTATCTACGTGGTCAAAATAGCTTCAAAATTAATAACACATGTCAACATTGTTTGGTATTATTAAGTCGAAACTTTTATACCTTCTAATGCTCTTTTGGAAAAGTATTAAAGAGTAATCAGTATCGTTATTTTATGGCTGTTTGAAACTTACTGCGTGCTCCCAAATTACTTATTCGCTCTTTATTACGTTTTTTTTTGTTTGAAAGTGACATCCGTTATAACAAAAAAAAGTTTTGTAATATTTGTCAAATTAAGTAAGTAACTCAATTACTTACCATCTTAAATGTAGATTTTGTTTCCTTTTTGAGTAAATAATGCTCACAAACGAGTATTAACATTATTGCACAATATTTAATGAGCTTTATATTAAAATGTTTCATCTTTAAGAAACGAGTACAAATAAAAACGAAATTAATATTTACGCAATCGTGTCCTTTGACGTTAAGATTTCGCTTTTATATCACAGCTGTAGGTAAATGGTAAAAATAACTTTGTCGTTTTATATTTTTATACAATTTCGGTTTCCTGTGTAATTTTGTATTGGTTCTAAGAAATCTACGTGTTAATTGCTTTCTGATTTGTTAAGTTTATTTAAAAATGTTATAAATTGTTCATTTAGTTGAAATAAAAGAACTCACTGTATAGCTCATTTATAACATAAAAAAGAACTTTATCGAAGGAACTTAAAGTAATACTTCTTTTTGTTTTAATTTAAATGAGCTATAATTTTTTGTATGCCCTGTTTTTTATAGTTCACTGAATAAAACCGAGATAAAATAACGTAATAGTGTCACCGTAACAAAGATTTACCCAATGACATTACAGCAAATGACGTCACATAATTAGGGTCGCCAAGCTTCCACGGCGCGGAATATTTTCATACAAAACAAAACTTATTCAGCAGTTTGAGGGGAAATGATCTTTGAAAAGACCTTTTATAGGACATTATAACACCTATATAAAACGGTTTATTACACCAGAAATTAATATTACAACGTTTGTTCTTTTGAAAGGTGCGCGATGTGGTAAACGCAAATCGAAAAATAATTGACAATGGGCGAAATGTTAAAGAGGAATTGAATAAATATAAATTGTTCAAAGACGAATTTTCATTAAAAAAAACTTTTTCTTACTTCGGAAAACTTTTACGAACTTTTCAAAAGTGTCTAAACTTTCTGGAAAGTTTTTTCTCAGTGCGATTCGGAGGATGCGTAAGTTTATTGAAGTTTTTTTAAGCACTTCGGTGGTTTATTTAGTGTCCATCCCGGTATACGTGCGATCAGGTGAGAGGTCTCGCGGAGACTGCCGCTAGAGCCTCGACAGCCATCGTCGACGCCTCTGCAACACTTCTTGAACGAACGACGCGCGCATGCGTCACCAAACGCCGCCCATTCATAAAAAACTGAATCACAGACGTCCTTTGCCTAACGCCCCAATTTAAAAACTTATAAAACTAAGCCTTTGGAGTGCACTGGCACGTAACAATTAAAAACGAAACTATTTTCAAACTGAGAACAGTTTTCGGTAAACTGGAATGTAGAGGTGCAAACGCAGATTAATAGTGTAAGCGACGTAGCTTGCAGCTTACAGACTTGTATTAATTTAGGGTTTCTAATCTGTAACTTGTGCCTATTTTGTACTATTTATTTCATACGATCAAATAGTTTTTTCAGAATCGACTATGAATTTAACATAAATGCGTGATTAAATAATTTATTTTATTTAAAAGTGTGTGTGGTGATTGGCCCAGCAAAGCTGTGTTAAGTGTACTTTAAATTAGGCCTCTTTAGATTAGATAAACTTATAGGCCATTCTTATAATATAATTATGAATCTGCAAACTACAATACTTTTAGTCAATTACCATATTAAGGCCCTCGCCCCCTGAAACTCGTCAAATCCGATAACTATGTTATTCGAAATCCAAAAACCGTCTAAAAGATTGGCATACACATCTCTTTTGAAGTTGTTGATGAAAGTTAGCATAAATAGTGGGTACTGGTAGAAACAGTAAAAGCCTGCATCCGGTACTGACAGCGCTTTGATATCCGAAGTTAGATTGGCTTGTACCACGGTCATTGATTATTTTTTTAACGTTGACTGTACTGGAGTAATTTCCGGTGGCCGTGTACTTTGAATTAATAATAACTTAGCAGGTTATTACGTGTCGGTTGCATTAATAATGTTATCATTCTCAATTGGTGGGGAAGCAGCGATATTTTGGTTGGAATAATCAGTGATTTGCTTTAGTTGTCAGAATAATATAAAGTGAGTCTCGGCAATGGTAAATGAAGCGAAATTCTTTAAAAAATTGGAATACGGAAGGTTTCATATAATGAATATTATTTTAGGAAATCTGCTAACAATATTTTTTTATTTTCCAAGGTAGATATTATATTTTCTCATATCCTACTAATATTGTAAATGTGAAAGTTTGTGAGGATTTATGTATGGATGTTTGTTACTCTTTCACGTAAAAAGTACTGAACGGATTTTGATGAAACTTTACAAAAATATAGGTAATACATCAGAATAACACATAGGGATTATTTTACCGACTTCTACGCGAACGGAGTCGCGGGAGGCCACTAGTTTCATATTAATTAATCGAACTGACCCATTATGAGGTGTTTTCCTTAATGTACTAAGCTATTTAATTAGAAAAGCATGAACTTTAGCACCTAAATTAAAATGTCGTTCCTGTAAATAATTTGTAGAATTTATCCGAGTCGACATCAAAGTAAACCATTTATAATTAAGAAAAAGGAAAATAATGTACTAAAACAAGATGAAAGAATTCAAAGAAATGATAGAAATAGGTACTAAAAAAGTGACGAATTTATTGTTTAAGAAAGTTGCAGTTCAAAATAAGTGTTTTATTGGAGTTCGAAACAATTTTTTCCACTATCATTAAATATAATAAAACACAGTGATAAGTTTTACCACTTTCCTCACAGCATGCACGTATATTTTCCTTATCATCTTCATAATTTAATCACACTCGTTGGAACGCCCATAAAAATTACCCGACCTCACACACGCCGGTTTAAAATAGCAATAACTGTTAACGGCCACAGCTTATTTTCCACTACATATATTTAGCAACACATTACGTCTCACGTCGCTGTTAACAGCCTTCATAGGTTTTAAGGTTCCGCACTTTAACACGTGGAAGAAGTTTATGAGATATAAGGTTTAATAATGCGGGGTACAATAAGGGGATAGAAAAAAGGAGTTTTTGTCGAAGGAAAAGCGAATAAGGAGCTTTTACTACCTATACTAAAGATTAAAATTTCGAATTGCGTATCTTGGGTTAATACAGGGTCATATAATTATTTAAATAAAAGTGTTTGAGATTTTTGAATCATTTTTATTTATATCTTATTATGTTTTTTTTGGCATTAAAATTATTTTTATTTCGGTTATAAATATCATTTTTAATGGTGAACCTACCCGATTCATAGTGAACTGAGGGCCTGTTCATGTATCTATCCGACCTCCATTCAAAATGGCTCAAATAAGTTATAACGTAACTTTTAATACCTACACTGTTTGGCTATTAATTTTATTTAAATTATTTTATTGTTCAATTACCTACTGCTAGTTTTTCACTTTGAGAAACTCAAACCACATAAATAAATTCAATTATTTAATTATCAACGCACAACCAGGCTACTTAATGCAAATAACAAAGGACTTCAACGGAACTAATTTTCGATTAACCTATCACACCGTTTTATTAGAAAACACATTTCAGATATAACTTTCGATTTGTTTTGTCTCTCTTACGGCCGAAACCAATAATCTAATTTGGTTAAAACCTTGGTAATTGGAAACTGCTAGTTTTGTTTTTTGTGACGTGTTTCTGTCATTTCCATATCAACAGCTATCTACCATAGTTTATTGAGACGTAGAAACATGGATAATAGTTACCATAGTTACACAAATAACAAAGCGTCAAAGGTTAGTAGAATATTGGTTTCGGCCGTAAATGTTATAACACTTGCGAAATCGGCAGAGAACTGACTTATTTTCGTTAATGTAGGTTTAGCGTGAGCTAATGAATGTGGTTAAAAAAAGTCTACGATTAAAGCCGTTACTCTTTTGTTTTTGATAATGTTGCAAAAAAGTATTTGATATTAAAAGGCTGCATTTTTCCGTTTGCCTTCTTGATTATAAATCGCCCCCTAGAATTTCTGACTGGTTTACGTCTTCTGATTTTGCCTTTATTGCGACCATCACGCATGTCTTCAATGGCGGGGTTAGCCTCTTGCAATTCAGTTTCTGCTAACACGGTCGTCGCCAGCAACACCAATAACACAATATGAGTGATACTCGCCATAGTACAAGTACGTTTATGGCAACTTCTTTAAACAATAAAGTGTCAGGAGAAGGCGATAACGACAAGTGACAAATGACGGCAAGACCAAGCGCAAGTTATTATATAAGTAGCAGTTTTTTATAGAAATTACCTTTAGAAGAAAGTACAGTCAATAAAGTTCTTGCTCGATCACTTTTTGGCGGAAGTTGCTTATTAGCTAACCGTTATATACCACGCCGGTTTGTACCTAACTTTAGAATTTCAATGCTTACTTCTTCAAATATCTCTACAATAAATAAATTAAAACTATTTTCTTTATTAATAACTAAATGCTCTATAAAATACATATAAATGATGGTGCTTATAATGCCGTCAAATACATATAAAAAGAAGTGAACACAAAATCAAAATTACTTGATAGAATATAAAAATAGAATATTTGTTACTTTAATGACTGTACCGATAAATTATTTTATCAATATTACTTCGTAAATAAATTTGTATGTAATTATTGTTAGTATACCGTAGAAATCATGGACATTCAGCGACGTAAGTCGTTGCACATTTAAAAATTTCAATTAAAACAGAACCCTGTCCTGAACAGTACGCCAACTGTGGTCGAATGCTACCTAAACAATTTGTTCAATTCCAAGAACACCTATATCTTAGCACATTAATTATTTAATTTACATTTATGAGCTTCGCGACTTCAGTGGCCTATATATCTCCTTATATATACATATTTATAATTATTTTGAAGAATATACTACATTGAGCCTCATTCGTTACTGCTGCTATTCGGTGATGAGCTTCGTCGTTTGAAACCTGTTCAGCAGCTTTTGGCGTTGCCGGTACTAGTGTTTGCCACGGCACCGCTCGCGTTAAATTCTGAGTAAAATACCTTTCCTTATAAAATGTTATTATATATATAAATCTTCCTCTTCAATCACTCTTTATATTAAAAAAACGCATCAAAATCCGTTGCGGAGATTAGGAGGAGATAGCGGACAAACATACAAACAGATAGAATTATTGATGATGATAATGATGATTAATCAAGAATTATTTAATATGGCATCTTAATAAAACACTCAAGGACGACATTTAAAACTTAAGAGAAGTGTTGGCAATTAACTACTCGTAAATAAGAGAATGAACACCTGAGCTGTAATAAAAAGATTTTCACGGATATACCTAAGCCTGAATCTAATTTTAAACTATAGGTTCTTGAATTGCAAAGACGTAAAGTACTCTTCCCCAAACAAAAATATTTATACCATTCAATACCCAATTCGTTAGTTATAATCTATCTATGCTCAATGTAGTATTTTCTTATACATACCTATAGTAAAAATATAATCTTTTCAGTCAATTAAAATTAATTCAGTAATGTAGGCTTCTTCAAAAAGTCAAGATAGTCATTACCCCGACCTTTTCAACATTTCTACCAGCTTTCGAGTATTTGCGGTTTAAACTAATTAATTTTACACCTTCCTACTGTTTCTACAGAAGTGAAATCTCTCGGAATTGGTCGGCTACGAAATGGACCGATTTCCATACTCGAGGCCGCAGGGTGCAAATATAGTTGTCAATTTAAACCTACTGCTGGGCAGGACAGTGCACACAGTGTAGGTAACCAGTTTGTCTATCCAAAATAATGATTGAGTTCAAGTTCTATTGATTTTTACGTGAATTGATTTTTTTTCTAATAAATATGTTTGTGCTAAGTGATGTCGATGGATGTCTTGTTTTATCAGAACTATTTAATTTTATGTAAGGACCTAAAAGTTTTCTTAAATTTGTGGCACAATTTTGATGATATGTTAAGCATGTAAACGTTATATTGATTTTCAGTACTTCCTTGTTTTTACTTGCAAAAAGTGTAGGCTTTTAGATTTTATTAACTGAAACAACTTTGTATTTACTGAAAATGAAGCTTCCTAAGAATAAGTAATTTATAAAAATACTGCGACCGAACAGTCAACACTTACTGTACTCTAATATTTTGTAGCAAATATAACTCTATGTTTGTAATTACAGAAGAAGTCGTTTTTTTGTTTTACATGGTTCTTGTTTTAATTCTTGCACAAGAACAAAACTGCATACGCACATTATACGTTTCCTATAGGTGGGCACAAAAGATTTCTATCTGCACTTACTGATTTATGGCACAGACTGTGGTCAAATCGTGCGTAAGATTCATCCCAGTAGCAGTAGGATTGTGCACGGCCTGGAAAATGGACCCTGTGACGTGCGGACCATTCTTCACTTTATTTTTTATCATTCTGAGGTTTGCAGCAGCATAACTGCTGCTTGAGCGACGTCTTTTTCTAATTTACCGATTAAAGGCTGCGGTGGTATGGTCGCTTCTGTTGTTAAATAAAAGTTGTTAATAAGGTAAAAGCACCTAATTACGCGGGGTTCTAAAAATGGAACCCAAACCCGCGGTAAATAGAAAAACTAAGTTTTTTTATAGTTTCCGTCATATATTTAGACTTTTTAGTTCTTCAGCCTTAAGATAATTTAATTTAAGAACAGATTTAAGTGCTTATATTATAATAAACACGCAAAACATATTAAATAAAAAAGTATTTCGCTGTGGCGAGCGAGGTAAAAGGATGCGCCATACCTTTTCACGCCATTTCTCCGTAACGTTTAATTTACAAGAGGAGTGATTATCATTCTAGTTCTAACAGGAAAGGTCGGTTTTTAAATATTAATTCAATAGTCAAATGTTTAATCTTTAAGTTTTTGTTAAAAAAATATGCATTACTAGCTTACTTTTTAAGAAATTTTGTGTTGAAAATACATCGGCATTACCGTCCATTTTTTTAAAGCGGTTCCTTATCCCGTGATACCTCGGAATAAGGAAATCATGGAGTTCATTTCATTTTAATTTTTCACGTGATTCTTATAAGCTCAACTTCTTTTAGGCAATCAAATTGAAAAAATTGGTTAACATTGGGTTAAAAAATCCAATTCCGTGTTAGTGTTTTAAATATATTTCACATATTAAATAGGAATCAAAATATATGACCAGAGTAAAATTCGATGATTTTTTCCAAAACGTAACCAATATTGTAATTGTTTTTATCCTATGTTCTAGTAACAATTTCTTTTCAGAATTATCAATTTTAATTCATTTTTTTATATTTAATAAAATAATCACTTTGATTTTTAAATATTAAAAAACATGTATTATAGAAATATTAATTTTCGAGTAGGACCGTTATTCCGAGGTATATACCACGGAATTAAGTTATATGGGAAATAAATCGTAACGTAATGCCGTGCTACTTTTCCAATGTAATGAGACCAAACATAATGCATAAAATTATTAATATTTTGTTTACTTATGGCTCTTATTTATATGAACTTTAGAGAGTTAAATAAATTTAAAAAATATTGGCTAAAAATTCTATCAATAAAAATGATAAATATTATTATTTATAGAATTTAAGTTAATAATTCCGTAGAATCAATAAGCAGGGTAAGTCACGTAAATATTTCATCATAATTTGCATAATTTGCTGCATAAGTACATAACTATTAAAGCGGGCTTTCTCTACAAATCCATACCTCGGAATTAGGTGCCCAACTACCGCGGAGTTAGGATTTTTACCGCGGAATTAGGGTTTTCTGGCTTAGCCTACATTTTGCTTAATTTGAAATATAAACCCATTGATAACTGAAAAAGTATTTAAATATTGGTAAAGAATATTAGATCGTCCATCTTATAAAGTTATATTATTACCCTAAACCGCGTTTTTTATCCCTAATATCACTGTTCCTTTCTTAATGATGCAAAAATACCGCGGAATTAGGTGCTTTTACCTTAATATACCTCCGATAATTAAGATGCTTTACTTCATATTTATAAAGATTGATGAGTGCACTGAAAATACAAAAATGCCGTTTCTATGAGGGGGTACCAGTGACTACATCTGCGAAAAAAATATTTTTCCCGCGGGAATGAGACTTATTCCCGCGGTAAAAAGTAGCCTATTTTCATCCCGGGCTGTTAAACTGTCTTTTTCAAAGTTCAATAAAAATGGTCCCGGCGTTTCGACATAAAAGCGGAACATAAAGACAGACATATATGCATATTTCTATATGTATAATATCAAAAAAGTATGGATGTCTCTGAAAAGTTATTTGTGTACGTTTAGTATTACAAGTCACGCTCACTGTAAAATAGTTTTCATGCTTACGTCAGATGTTAATGAAGAAAGTAGAAAAATAAATATTTGTGTTTAGAAAGTAGAAAAATAAGAATTAAAAACTCCGTCACCACGGTATTTTAAGGAATGCCTAATCGTTGGAAAGAAAATACAAAATTAATGAAAATGAGATTTTTTTAATAATTGAAATAAATCACATTTTCAATCCCAATCAACAAACGATTTCAAATTTCCATGAAATATTCATCATCACTCCGGCGGCCCATGTTCATTTTTTTATTACTTCTAATTTTGCCTTTATAGCGACCATCACGCATGACCTCAATGGCGGGGTTAGCCTCTTGCAATTCAGTTTCTGCTAAAACGGCCGCCGCCAGCAACACCAATAACACAATATGAGTGATACTCGCCATAGTACAAGTACGTCTATGGCAACTTCTTTAAACAACAAGTGGTCAGGAGAAGGCGATAACGTCAAGTGATAATTGACGGCGAGACCAAGCGCAAGTTATTATATAGCAGTTTTTTTTATAGAAATTACTTTTAGAAGAAAGTACAGTCAATAAAGTTCTCGCTCGATCACTTTTTTGGCAGAAGTTGCTTATTAGCTAACGGCTACACCACGCCGGTTTGTAACTTGAGAATTTCAATGCTTGCTTCTTTAAATTTCTCCCCAATACCTTTATTAAATCATTTTTTTATAAATAACTGAATGCTCTATAGAATACGTATAAATGATGGTACTTATAATATTGCTAAATACATTTAAAAAGAGGTGAACACAAAATCAAAATTACTTGATAGAATATTTTTGGACATTTGTTACTTTAATGACTGTACCGATAAATTATTTTTTCAATACAACTGCGTAACTAGGTTTGTATGTTATTATTGTTAGTAAAGCCTGTGGTAAAGCGTAAAAATCATGGACATTCAGCGACGTAAGTCGTCGCACATTTGAAAATTTCAATTAAAACTGAACCCTGTCCTGAACAGGTATGCCAACTGTTTTTTTTGGACCACGGCAAAAAGTTCAGGGTGGGGATTTCTGCGATAATACTTGAACGCGAACGTGCTCGAGCAGGCCACAGCCACACACTCATAAACAAAAAAATAAAAAATAGCACAAACAAAGTAAATTAAACCCCGTAAATGTAGATGTAAAATACAGGTGATTAACAAAACCTGTTTGGTGTCAAAATTATTTTAAATAAGTACCTACCTTAGTAACTTATCAACAATTTCTGTACAAAAAGTAATGATATCCCGTCAAAAACACTAATGTAAAAAGGAGAGCCAAGTCCAATATAATGTTTACATAGGGTGCCAAGTTCAGTGGTCAGTAAGAAATTAATTTATATCAACATTTAATATTTTAAAACAACTTAATTTTGATTTCTTCTTATAACTTAGGAAAATATATTGAAGCTTAAGGTCTCTCAATCTTAGGTTTTTAATAAGTAATGTCAATACCAGACTATTCAAAAACCACTGACAACACTGGAACCTTAAAATTGGCAAAACAAAACATTTGTTAATAAAAAAAAAACAAGTGTCTACTTTAAAGTTCAATTTTTTTATACATACTATTATAATTATCAGCTCTGCGATCTTGCCGCGGCGGTTAGCTAAATTTTTCCGAGATGAAAAATTACTGCTTTCTTATTCAAGATTAGGTATATTTTATCTTACACTCAATTAATACTAATCAAAATTTTATCAAAATTCGTCGAATCATTATTCCATATTTAACTAATAAACAAAAACCAAAGTTCCTTTAAGCTTAAGATTAATAATTTTGGGAAAGATTTTACTTTTTGACAAGTAGCGCTGTTTGTACCAAAATAAACAGAATTGGTTCGTTGGGTACAAATCACTAGTTTGATCGTCGACTGCACACAAGTTCATACAACTGATTGCTTTTCGGCCGGAAACTGGCAATTTACCTTCTGTTTACAATCAAACTATGCTGATGACTGCTAAAGCTACGTTTTAAACACAGTCCGACTATCCTGTTTGTGTACAAAGCGAAATTCGAACCACTGATGTAAACGATGAGCAAAGAAACATCGAAACTAGTTTGCTACACAAATTTAACAGGCACTGCATCTAGAATACTTGTAGCTTATTATTGGTATTACAATGTTAGGTGTATCGAAAAGATTTCAAGTCTTAAATTTTTACTGTTGTTTGATAAGCCCTGTTTACTTACATCACAATAAAAGTATAAAAAACTTATTATAGTCTTAATTTTCCGGATAAAATAGATTATATAAGTATAGAAATCGATTAAAGAGCAATTATGGGCCTACATTATTCGCTTTCACGGTAGACAAATATACAATATATATATCTCACAGTATCTTATTAAAAAAATAGTTCACGGTACAGTTGTTAAAGTAAGAAATGTTCTACATACGTATCCCAAGGGAATTTTGGATGTAGGTATGTTCCATAAAATTTATTTATAAAATCGACGATATTATAAGTAGCATTTGAAGTTTTTCATTTTGTTAGGAGCATTGCTTTATTTATCATTATGATCTAACATTTTTATATCCTTGTGACGTCCAAAGAGGCTAACATGAAGTGCTTGAAAACAGATTTAACATATTGACGCTATAAAAGCTGCACTCAAGCCAGCATTTAAACGTTGTTTTTCTAGAGTGTTATTTCAGGGAGCAGGAATAAAACGTCCTTATAGTTTCAGCTATCTATTTAGACTGCCTACCCACATATATGTTTTTATATACTACCCTTAAATTACTAACATCCCTCCACCAATATTTAAGACTAATTCAAACAATCTGCAAATCAAAAGAATTTCCTATAATTAATATGTGGGCGAAGTCTGCGCGCTCGGGGAGTGTTAGAACTGTCATCAGTCTGTTCGCTTTCGGCACTTGTTCCTTCGGCCGCAGCTGGAACCTGGCAGTCCTGCCACTCGTCAGGCTCTGGTGTGACTGCCGGCGACACCTCAGAAGTAAGCTCGCCTTGGGAAGTTCCAATCTGAACGTCTCCTGGATCCAATCCCGCTTCAGCCTCCACTGCCTCAGATGCAGCGCGTGTCGGCTCAGGTACAACGATGGCGGGAACACTGTTGGTATCCAACTGCCCCTCCGACTCAGCCGGCGACACCTCCTCCACGGACCTTGCAACATTGTCTTGATATAGATCCGAAGCAATGTCTTCCCTCACTAGAGCACTCCCCCCTTCCAATTTATAAAGTTGATTTTTATGTCTCTTAACGATACGGTCAAACTTATTTAAATGTACCAGATATGCTGACCGTCCCAGTTTTTCTTTTATAACACCTTCAGTCCAAAAAGATTTTTGATTTTTGTGTGCTTTTACCATAACTAAATCATTAACACAAAATTCAATTTTTCTGCTTCCTTTATAATGCTTAGCCTGTGAACACTGATGATCTTTTATTCTCTCCGCCAGTGTCGTATCGGATGTTGTCGATGATGTCGGATTTAATAAATCTAATCTACATCTTAGTTTTTTACCGAAAAGAATCTCCGCGGGAGACTTGCCCGTGGATGAGTGCACCGAGTTGCGATAGTTAAAAAGAAACTCATTTAATTTAGCATTCAAATCTTTTAAATGTATTCCTTCAATTAAAATTGATTTTAAAGCCTTTTTTATAATTTTAACGTAGCTTTCTGCCTGCCCGTTACTAGCCGGATGGTAAGCAGGAGACGTTAAATGCGTAATGCCATTACTTGAACAAAATGTTTCAAAATCAGCCGATACAAAAGACGTACCGTTGTCAGTACAAATTGTATTGACTAATCCAAATCTAGCCATTAACTCGCATAACTTTTGCACCACGACTTTAGAACTATAACCCGAGCTAACATCGTACACCTCTACCCACTTTGAATACGCGTCTACAATAACCAAGTAAACTTTACTATTAAAGGGACCTAGAAAATCTAAGTGAACTCTGTACCAGGGCTCGGTCGGGTACGGCCACGACGTGAGGGGCGCGCGGGGGGGCGCGGGGCGCAGCTGTGCGCACACGCTGCAGCCCGCCACCGCCCGCTCAATATCCGAGCTCAAGCCAGGCCACCAAAAGCGATCGCGTGCTTCGGCTTTCATCTTAACAATACCTAAATGGCCAATATGTAATTCGTTTATTATATTTGACCTCAACACATCTGGAATTACTAATTTGTTACCTCTCATTAAACAACCTTTTTCAACAGCCAATTCCGAACGGCACACAAAATAACGTTTCAGGCTTATGTCCTGCACTTTTGTAGGCCAACCGATCAACGTATAATTTATAACTTGCGATAATATTTTGTCCTTTTCCGTAGCGTACTTAATATCGTTCAAGGTCGTTGGACACGAATCGGAATTCCAAATAAAATTTAAGTAACACGCGTCGTCTATTATTTCCGCATCTTGCAACTGCACGGGTTCATTGACCTTTTGTTTACATTCTGGCGGGGACATAGAACGACTAAGAAAATCTGCACAATTAACTGCACTCGATACAAATTCTATTTTGTAATTGTACGCCGATAAAAATAAAGCGTAACGTTGCAATCTGTTTGCAGACACTTCCGGGATGCCTTTTTCTGGATGAAAAATCGATAATAAGGGTTTGTGGTCGGTTCTGAGAATAAACGGTTCTGTACGACCATAAAGATAATGATGAAATTTTCTAACACCAAATATTATCGCGGTAGCCTCTTTTTGGATTTGACTGTATCGTTTTTCTGCCGAGTTTAATGACCTTGAGGCGTACGAAACCGGGCGTTCTACCCCGTCTGCTACTTGTGATAACACACTGCCTACTCCAAAAGGTGACGCATCTACCGTTAAAATTATTCGTGCATCCGGGTTAAAATGTGCTAACGTATTATCTGAAATTAAACAATGAATTATAGAATTAAAAGCCTGGTCGTGCTTCAAAGTCCACTGCCATTTTGTGTGTTTTTGCAATAACTCGTGCAACGGTGCCAAAATTGAAGAAGCGTTCTTAATAAAACTTCTATAATAATTTACAAGTCCCAGAAATGATTTAAGTTCTGACACGTTTTCAGGTTTTTTTGAATTTTTTATACTTTTAATTTTTTCTGGGTTTTTGTGTATTCCGTTTTTATCAATAATGAACCCTAAATATCCTACCGACTGCGCCACTGTTATTTCAGGGAGCAGGAATAAAACGTCCTTATAGTTTCAGCTATCTATTTAGACTGCCTACCCACATATATGTTTTTATATACTACCCTTAAATTACTAACATAGAGCAAATTAATATATATTTACAAATAATTTTAATCCTTTCAGGCGAGGTTTTTGAAAAGGAAAGCACTGTATGTTTTAATTTGGAAAGCAGTGGTAGAGCTGTCGACTATTAAGCTACTTCCGACAAAAAACGATTGAGGGGGAACTTTATCGACTGTACATTTATCAAAAGTTTTTTTTCTATTTGACACACATCTATATAAGAACTTGCTCTTGTTCTCACCGTCATTCGTGACTTGTCGCTATTCCTAACACGCGTCTTCTGATAACTTTATTGTTTGAAGAAGAAGACCTACACTTCTACTATGGCAAGTATTACTCATATTGTATTATTGGTGTTGCTGGCAGCGACCGTGCTAGCAGAAAGTGGACTACAGAAGCATAACCCCACCGTCAAGCACCAGCATTTACGCGGTGAATACGCTAAACCAATCAAAAGAGATATCAAGCATGGAAGAAACCTGCCTGCCTGCCTGCCTGCCGAATTGTGCCAAAGTCTATAATAAGACGCTACAAGAATATGACCCACTTTCTGAAACCTACAAACCTCTAGCAGTTTCATTTATTAAATATCAGCATTTTTAATATAAAAATTTGCTTTACGTTTTTATAATAATTAAATATTTAAGCATGATCATGTGATCGATAACTTATCATCACGTGAAACGCTTGCTCGTTGACTCCTGTTTATTCTTCATTAGTTTAGACGTTCTCCTTAAAATCCTTCATTCCTTAAACAAAATCCTGACCCGCCTCGTAACGGTGCACCTATGTTAATCTAGTATTATGTTCATCCAGTTGGACATTACATTCATTACCTTTTTATCTCCATCATTGAATGTCTCTGTCTAAGAAATTACCTAAATATAAATAACAATTTAAAAAAAACTAAAAAAAATACATAAACATGAATTGTTCTATTTTCAAAAAGAAATTTTGTTTGCGCCGTTCAAACATCCGTTTCATTCCACGAAAAAAGACAAGGGTCTTTATCAGCCAGTGTCCGAGGCTGAGAGGCTGGAATCCCACGCGATGACGTCACGCCGTTGACGTTCCATTTCCAAAGAAAAAAAAGATATTTTTTTCCCTCCCTGCCGCCGCCGTCCCTAATTTTTCTTTGTACCTATTGCTAATAAAATACCAAAGTCGGAAATGTCGCGGATAGATAACAAATAAGCTTTATTTTCATTGTATTTCGTCACTTGCGGTATTTCTTTATGAAATATTAAAATGCCTTCTTCTTTAGCTGGTTCTAAATAACAAGATTATTGTTGGCTACTGGCACCGAAATAAATGTTTTCGAGAATATAAAAAATATTTGACGGTTTTTTTTAACAGTAGGTTACATATCTTCCTTTAGTAAATAGTATTTAAATACATCAACTTCAGCTTAGCCATGTAAAACGTTAATAGGTACCTACACAAACAAATAGTAGAGTTTCCGTGTTTCCATGACGTTCTTCCGTCATACGCTTAGGATTCCCAAATCACTTAATTGTTTTCTTCTGTCAGATAAAACGAACCATAATAAGCATGATCATTTGTTTTTTCTTTGCCTAAGTCTTGGCGGGTATTAAAACTAGCAGTCGTTCACAAAAATAAATGACAGTCTCCTGAACATCGCTCGACAATAAGAAGGATTTATAAATATTTACATGTTTTATTGATAAATGTTTTACATTAACTTTACCTTTACATGGATAATGTGGCCAAGTTTGTTTCCGAAATCAACTAAAAACCGGAATTGGGTACGATTCGGGTAGCTAGCGATTCTGGCCACCGGCAAACCAACATCTATACTAATATTATAAAGCTGAAGAGTTTGTTTGTTTGAACGCGCTAATCTCGGAAACTACTGGTTTAAATTGAGAAATTCTTTTAGTGTTGAATAGACCATTTATTATGGAAGGCTTTAGGCTATATAACATCACGCTGCAACTATTAGGAGCGAAGAAATAATAGAAAATATGAAAAAAAACGGGGAAAATTGGACGTCGTTAATTGAGAAGGATCCAATCCACAACAACCTAGTTTAAAATATTCATTAAACGACAAATTATACATTTGGGCGGCACAATACCGGGTAACGAACCGAATTTTCTCATTTATTTAAGCCAAATCGAAATAATATATAATGTTGAGTTCCGAATTATAGAATTTTACCCAGGATTTACGCAAAATGTTTGCGAAAATAAACTTTGGTTTTATTGTTTTTTTTTTTTGTCTAATTCAGTCTGAATTAGACAAAATAAAACCATAGTTTATTTAGAATACACAAACACTAACGTCATATTACGGTAATAAAAAAAACAGATTTTTTGCGTGCGGTTAGAAAACTAGATTGGAAATGTGCATTATAAATTGATTCGCTCTCAGTTGCTTAAATGTGGTAAATATAGTTATTTATATTTTAAGTAAATAAAGTTAATTAAAAAGTACCTAGTTTGCTTAACCTAAGGTTTTAGAAGAGGTTGAGGTAGTTAATAAGTAAAATATAAAGTATTTTTTATTTTAAACTAACCTAATTTTAGCAACTTTCATTTAATTTTTACTAAGCATCTTTAAGCCAAATCTCAGAACATCGATTTTCAGTATGTAGATGTTTGTTACGTATGACAATACCAACAAACCTATTCCATCACTACATAAAAATCCTAACAACTATTTTATATCAAAACTTCGTCTTGCTTGACGCTTAAAACGCTGTTTACGGCTCAATGATATTTTTAGTGTCACAAGTACAGTCAGGCAAATTGCCCCGTTCTGTTGACACGAAACAATAAGGCGTCGGGTCCCGCGGGCCGCTTCAACTCACGTCGGTCATAAACTGCTACGCGGAGACAACCAATCGGGGGGCTTTATAAACTTGGGTACTATCGGGGCGAAAAACGATGGTGAAAAAAGTAAAAAGACGGACATACGAGTATCAAGTGTTACTTGTAGTGACTTACGTCGCTGCGTCGCTGCTATTTCCGTCGTCTCCATCAAAATAATCGCTTCGTCCATTAGTTACATCAATTTTATAAGTATCCTTTTATATCGTCGCACGTCATGGCGGCGATTCACTCCTGTAAATTAAATAAATCTTTACGTTTCACTGCCCTCATAACACTACACAATACGCTTGGCTGCATTAATTAACTTACCTTACGATATATTATTTATTTTTTAGTTAAAATACTTTAGTTTGTTTTTTTTCATTTTTGCACACTGACATTTTTGACACGTCTGTAGGTGGCCAGCCGCTGTTTTCTAATTCATCCTCGACCTTCTTTGGATTTACTTTTAATTTTCAAATATAAATATTCTAGAAAATTCAAAAGCTCGACCAATGTTTCTTGTAAAATCCAGCCGCAAGGCTGGTCAGTTCATCTTTGGCTTTCAACTTGAGCACAGCTCAATTATAACACTCTACATAAAATAATAGTGCACGGTCACTATCTACTAACGACTCCAGCTGCTGAGTCCCTCCTTGGTCTGTTGCCGAGCTGCTGAGTTCCTCCTTGGCCTGCTGCCGAGCCGCTCCGCAACCCACTGCCGAGCCGCTCTACGACCTGCTGCCGCTACCGCTCTACGACCTACTGCCGCTGCCGCTCTACGACCTGCTGCCGCTGCCGCTCTACGACCTGCTGCCACTTCCGAGCTCCTTCTGTGGCCTGTTGGTCACCTGTCTGTGGCCTGCCGCCCAGCCACTCTTGGGCCTGCCGCCCAGCCACTCTTGGGCCCGCCGCCCAGCCACTCTTGGGCCTGCCGCCCAGCCATTCTTGGGCCTGCCGCCCAGCCAGTCTTGGGACCTGCTGCCCAGGGTCTTCGTGGACTGCTGCTCGGTCCCTCGCCGCTAGGATCGTCCCACGCCTTACACTTACATCACACTTACTGCTCACCGACTGATCTTTTATTGCCAATAAATCTTTGGCTTGTATTTCTGGTCTCTGTATTTATAAATTATAAATCTACAGGCTAGGTAGATTCTCTTCTTCTCTTCTTTGTCGTTTACTACGCGACATACTTTAAGGCACATTTACTCATTGAACCTTTAATAAAAAAATATTTCTTTTTCGTATTTTTAACGGATTATTATGCATTTTATAATGTAAAATTTGTTTTCTGACATTACGGCATTTTTGCACATAGCGTGGTCACGTTAAAGTCTATATAGAGATTAGTGAAAAACGATTTTATCGGGGTCAGCGCCATCTGTTTCTTAATTTTCTAGGTTAACACAGTAGTACCTAAATAAGATTTAAATTATTTAACGCATTACGCGTTCCTTAAAAATTAGTTTAAATTTAACAAATGTTTTTCTCTAATACCATAAATGATTAGAAATAATAACACTGCAATGCCCTAATGGTGTGTAAAACAATTTTAAAATAAAAAAAATTAAAAGAAATTTGCCGTCAAGCTATAGTTATGAAAAGCATAAAATAAAGGAAAAAATCTGAAAGTCGTAAAATTTTAGCAACAACCTCAAAAATTTATAAAAACCCATATCCTTCATTAAATTGAAACTCATTTGCATCACTTACTGCGGCTACCGATTAATGGCGGTTATGCACTTTGAATAGAATCTGAAACAATATCTACATTTAATTTACTACGTAAAATATGAAATTAAAACAAAATATTTGCCTTAATAGTTAATAATATTTTTTTACTATGTCTTATTTGTGTCTTAGTATTAAGCGTCGTTCATCAAAAACTGATCAACCTATAACTTTGTTGATAGTACCTTCCTTGAAAGGTACCTATTTACTATAATGAAAACCACTATATAACATCTCACGCTTTTTCCCATTTTTCATTTATTTCTTGTCGTGGTGATCTGGTCTCACATTAGACGTTCTTCTATTTGTACTCGTAAGTCATGGCGTTTACCCCTTATATTGCATTACTGGTGTTGCTGACAGTATTCATTATTGTGGAAAGTGGACCCCTTAACACCATCGGAGACTTTGCCGATGACGAGGTTTTTTACACCACAAGAAGTGACACTTCCGAGCATGATTACGGCGTTCTTTGTCGACTCTTCAACCCTCCAGGTATCCCTGGCAGACAAAGGTGTCCAGTATATTAATAACTAAAGCACTTCTGTCGAATATCACTAAGAATATAAGAAAAATCTAATAAATAGAGCCAATGATCTGGGTTTTCATAAACGCACTTTGAACCTTCATTAATGTTGTTTTTTTAAGTATGCGGATAAAATGTAAGCAGAGGATTGCACAAGAGAATTCTAAAAAACAGTTTAAATACATGTTACTTAATTTTGGAGATTTTTTGTGGGCATTTTAAACTATTGGTAACCCAAATGTGTGACATAGCGGTCTTTTTGTATTTTTCACTTGTCTCTTAATCGTAGCTTATAGAGATGGGCCGAGTACTCGGTTTATACTCGGTATTCGGCGTACTCGGCGGGTTTTTTGATACTCGGTACTCGGCCGAGTAACTCGGTATATGAATTCCGAGTACCGAGTACCAAAAAAGTACTATACTTTGTTTAAAGAAAGCAATATATTTAGGTAGATATAATTGTGAAACAACAGCGTTAATCAAAATGTAATGATTGAGGAAATCTTTGACATCCTCAAGTAATAGAATTAAAATTATGCTAATGTATGAGTACTAGTGAGACAAAATTAATGGAACAGTAATAAAAATAATCAACATTTAAAATTTAATAAATGTAAATTATGATGCCTTGTTTGGTGCCCTGTCCACCATTTGCCAACAAATTTTCTTCTAAATATACTTGTGTTCGTTTGTACTTGTTTACGCGCGCGAAATTGGGTATTTGATAGAACCGAGTTACTCGGCCGAGTACAGTAAAAAAAAATTTAACCGAGTAATACTCGGTACTCGGCAAAAGTGTTACTCGGCGCAACTCTAGTAGCTTATATAGTATAAATATTTTTATTATCATTAGTTTCAAGTGTGTTTATACTTCCGTTGTATTCAAACAAAATCATTAACTTCTTACTTAAAAAATTATGGAAATAAAAATTGTGTTATTTTTTGTCCAAATTATTTTTAGGATTTTAGATGTATGACTAATAACTAATCAAAAAAAAGGAAAACTATATACCTATATCCCTCAGCTCTATTTAAAGATACCTTCCATATAAAAAAAACTCCTATCAACCCTTTTCTGCCGCACCGTACCTGCAATCCTCAGGCAGCGCAGGATCAAGCGCGGTTACCCCGAGGGAGCGCGCCCGTGACAGATTGCTCTGTTTCATACCTGACACTCAGCAACACCTGGCTGTAAGTCGTGTGAACATCCCTAAATAGGCAACACAGACAACCAATCTGCTACAAACATTTGGACGTAGGTTTATGATTGGCGTTTGTTTTGTATGTAGGTACGGATTTGTGATGAGATTACGGGATGTGGTGTTGGATTTTTGATTGATTGCATGAGGTTTTTATAGGAAGTTTGTGTTTTGTTTCAAGGATATCCAAAACTTAACCAAATTCGAAACCTTGTTCTGGTTTTAATGAAGGCATTTAGTTGACACGATTTCTTACGAAAGAAATCTAATAACGAGATGGGGCTGCTGAAATGGAATTTTTTACCTAAATATTATCAAACTAGTGGCCACTTGCGACTCCGTTCGCATGGAAGTCAGTTTTCCGTGGGAATGAGATGTTTTCCCGCGGTAAAAAGTACCCTATGTGTTATTCTGATGTATAACCTATATTACTGTGAAGTTTCATACAAATCCGTCCAGTAGTTTTTACGTGAAAGAGTCACAAACATCCATGCATACATCCATACTCACAAACTTTTTAAGTTTATAATATTAGTAGGATTAGTAGGATGAAAGTCAATGTTACAAACTTCAACTTTACCTAACCGTAGCCCGAGAAAAAACAGCCGGCGGAAAAAAACTCCCATGTATAAAAGTATACTATAATCAGCTCAGGAGTATAAAAAATATTTGTAAGTACCAAGTTTCGTTAAAATCCGTCGAGTAGTATTTTTTTCTTTAACGGTTATACAGACAGACAGACAGACTGACAGACAAAAAATTTTCTATTCTTGCTCCAACAGATTGGATCAGATACTTGGGAATAGCATTTGATAATAACTTAAATTTTCATCACCATATTTTAACTTTATCAGCCCGAGTAAGAAAATTTATTTATATTTTTAAAACTCTTCGAGACATATGTAGCAAGAAGCAAATTATCTCAATCTATCAGGCTCTATGTGAATCTGTTCTGGGTTACTGTATAACTTGCTGGGGTGGTGGCTCGAAAACTACATTACTTGTGCTTGAAAGAGCGCAAAGGGCTGTACTGAAGGTAGCACTAGGCAAACCTTTTCAATATCCCACTTCTCAGTTGTTTTCCGAGGTTCCTGTTCTTACTGTGAGACAATTATTTATACTTCTCGTAACGGTAGAACAACATAAGCACGCTTTACCCAACTTGTCAACTAAAAGACGCAAAGATAAGGTATTTCAACTTCCTCAGTGTAAAACTACATTTGCTCAAGGATTTGCCAGCTTTCTGGGTCCTTTTATTTATAATAAATTAGCTAAAGCTAATAAATTAGCTGTAAATTCAGATTAAAAACTTTAAAATATCTTAAGACACTAAATTATGAAGAAACAGAATGTATATTAAAAGTACAAATATAAAGTTTAATTTACCAAACTAAAAATAAATAAACAGTACACTCTTCTTAATTAATAAATAAATACTGTATTTATAAGCCTATTTTAAATGTATGCAACAAAGTCGAATAACTGCCTTCTGAGATACAGTTAACACTAGTTCAGAAGGCAGGAATCCAATTCTGTATAAGAATAGGCTGTTACTAGTTATATAATTAAAAAATGTATAACTATCCTACAAGATTTTAAGAACACTAGATTTTAATGTATTAGGCCTTTTTTGGAACAATAAAGTATTTCTAATTTCTATTTCATTTACTGATTGCAGTTTTGGCATCAGTATCGATCCCAAATCACCCCCTGGTAGTTATTTTGGAAAAATATTTCATGTACAGAATTGACCTCTCTACAGATTTATTATAAATATTAGATAAAAAAAAAATGTTGCGTTGTGTTTGTAGATTGTTATTTTTTGTTGAAAAATTTATCGTTTACTTATATGAATATCCTACTTATATTATAAACATTGATATTTTACCTCTAGATACCAAATCCGAAACTCAAAGGCGCCCCAAAAATTAAGGGCTCAAATACAATTTAGGCACATACCCTAAGTTCGTGTAATTTGTTCCGTCAAACAGAGAGGTGCTCCAGAAAAAAAACAATTCTGCCTCATTGTGCGACTTAAGGTTAAAAATCAAGCCGCAATTATTCAAGAAAGATTTGCAATGTACCTGGCCTTTCTTTTTACTATTAATTTTATAGGTTATAAAAAAAAAAAAAACATTTATTTCATCATTAAGTAACTTAATTACATTCGATGAAAGTCAAAATATCGATCATCAGCTTATCATCAGTAGGCCGAGAGAAAAAAGCTGGCGGAAAAAAACTCGGCACTCTTGTCCATCACCATTGTATACAAAATCAAGGCATACAACTACACCAAGACAAGATAAAAACGTAAGGTCACAAGACGGTTAAATTTAAATAAGAAAATACAACTACTATCTAATTCTCGTGTCTTGTCTTAGTCTAGATGCTTACAGAGTAGTTAATAGTTAGAATAAGACAAATAGTTACAATAAGATACAATCTAAAGAAATAGCCTGTCCAGAAATCAATCCCACGCTTTTTTATCATCTAAATAATCTTTATCTTTATAATAAGCCTTTTTACATAGTGTATGCTTAACATGTAATTTAAATTTATTAAAATATACATCAGAATTACTCATAGGATACTTTTTACCGCGGTAAAACTTCTCATTCCCACGAGAAATAAACTTCCACGCGAACGGAGTCGCGGGCGGTCAGTAGTTAACACGTTCCGTGCGGCGGGCTTCTTTTCCGATACCCACATGACTTTCAGGCGGTGCGGCAGCGAAAACATAGGTTTTTCCCATCTTGCAGTGCGGATTTCTTTGATGTTTGAATAGGTATGAAGGAGATAACTTGAGTTATGTATTAACCTCTTACAGCACTAACTAACTAGCATTTTAGAAACCTGGGTATCATTTTTTATACCCCCGCACAGAATTAACTTTTTTATCATCTAGTGCTAAGGGTCTTATATTAGATACCCATCGGCAATCCTTTGACAATAGCCGCCGTTCAATTAGTGTTGGACAAAAAAGTCGATGAAAAAAAGTGTATTGCTGTAAAGATGAAGCGATCTAGGCGAATGCTCGAACGGGTGTTTGAAGAACAAAATAAAATACCTATAGTGTTAATTGTGAAAAACCTATGTGCCTTACCTGTTTCAACACATTTCATTCAGTTAATGTTCAATATTTTTTTTTCTAGTATCTTAATTTCAAGAAAGTTAATATTTGTTTCTTTTTTTGATTCATTGTGTTGATTTTAGTAAAACGTATAAAAACATCGACGTGGTTTTAAATTACCTTCAGCGGTCCATCACTACACGAATTTCGATAAACTTTTAAATTAGAGCTGTGGGTATACTTTATGATACCTTGAAATGTTTCTGTTAGCCGTGTGCGGGAGGGTATCATAACTAATACACAACTTTGAGCCTTATTTGCAAACAAAGTAAGCATCTAAACCCCGTGCTAAGAAAATACGTGGTAGTTCCATAGTTTTAGAGTACTCGTATATCCAAAAAAAAATACAAAAAATTGTTGAAATCCATAAAAATATTTGACTTTAAATATAGAGTATGAAGGTATCAAAAAACCCGCCGCATTCTTCACTTGGCAAGAAGGCATCACATTTGATACCTACCGCATTTTTGAAAGGTTTTCTTATTAAGGCCTCCGCACGGAACGTGTTAAACATATTTTTAACCTAGAAATAGTAACCTGGCTATATTGTGATTTGAAGAAGGTGTTCTATGAACAAACTTTAGAATATATTTTTTTGCGGGTAGTCGTAGCGTCTAGTCGCAATTTTTAGTGTACGCGATTATTTCTGAAATAAAAATTCGAAGTATTAGTTTTTAAAATTGTCATCAGTTTTAACATCAATATGAGACATAGGAGATTAATTTGAATTAGTAAGATCAGTAGGTAGAGTTGGCATCAGGGGCAGCAGATTTAGCAGAATAGTAGATTAAATCACTCTAATTGAATCAGTACTAGACATAGTTGAGTTAGCAGCATTTGGAAGTGGTAGAGTCAAGCTGTAGGCTCTGTCTGCAGCGATAACTGGGCTGACTCGACCGGTGAAATACCACCGTCTCGCACAGAAAACCGACGTGAAGTAGGGACGATGTTCCTGCGTTTCGTTCGGTGAGTGCGGTATCCTGTGCCCAATTTTCTTAAAGGCTCAGCAACACACCCTCAACACCCAGTAGCCATGGGCGCCGGTGATCACTTACCATCAGATGACCCGCATGCTCGTTTGGAAAGGGAAAGGGAAAGGGAAAGGGAAAGGGAAAGGGAAAGGGAAAGGGAAAGGGAAAGGGAAAGGGAAAGGGAAAGGGAAAGGGAAAGGGAAAGGGAAAGGGAAAGGGAAAGGGAAAGGGAAAGGGAAAGGGAAAGGGAAAGGGAAAGGGAAAGGGAAAGGGAAAGGGAAAGGGAAAGGGAAAGGGAAAGGGAAAGGGAAAGGGAAAGGGAAAGGGAAAGGGAAAGGGAAAGGGAAAGGGAAAGGGAAAGGGAAAGGGAAAGGGAAAGGGAAAGGGAAAGGGAAAGGGAAAGGGAAAGGGAAAGGGAAAGGGAAAGGGAAAGGGAAAGGGAAAGGGAAAGGGAAAGGGAAAGGGAAAGGGAAAGGGAAAGGGAAAGGGAAAGGGAAAGGGAAAGGGAAAGGGGAAGGGGAAGGGGAAGGGGAAGGGAAAGGGAAAGGGAAAGGGAAAGGGAAAGGGAAAGGGAAAGGGAAAGGGAAAGGGAAAGGGAAAGGGAAAGGGAAAGGGAAAGGGAAAGGGAAAGGGAAAGGGAAAGGGAAAGGGAAAGGGAAAGGGAAAGGGAAAGGGAAAGGGAAAGGGAAAGGGAAAGGGAAAGGGAAAGGGAAACTTCAATAACATAATAATTAATAATTAATTACAAAATTATTTTTATTTAATAAATGGAACATTGTGAAGTAAGAATGAGTAGTCCGCATAAATAACTTATTGATAAATAAAGTAAGGCCCTAAACACCACCACCACCACCTTTTTGCTCTTCACTTTGTCCAGGTTTTTTTTAGTAAGTAGATAATGTCAACAACAATAAGTTACACCATTAAATTAATATTAAATAATTTTCTTTTTCTGACGCGCTTCGCAACTTTTTTTAAAACCCGAAAGGCAAAGGCAAATACATTCACATACACCCTATCTTGAAAAAAAAACTTTGGAAAAGAATGAATGTTATTATAGCAAAAATAAGGATTGTAATTAATATTATTATTTTTATTAAAATTTGTAATTTAGTTTTATACTATTTAGATGATCTTGAAACAAATGACAATACGAAGATTTGTACTAAGCTACGATCAAGAGACGAGTGAAAAAACCGAAAAGACCGCTACGCCACACATTTTGGGTAACCAATAGTTTAAAAAGCCCTCAAAAAAAAAAACATGTATCGAAACTTATTTTTTGAGTAATAATTATTTTTCCTTCTTTTTATTATAATTCCCTTATTTTTATTATAAAACATCATTAATGTAAGTTCAAACTGCGTTTATGACGACAGAGATCATTGGCTCTATTTGGTAGATTTTTTCTTATCTTCTTAGTGATATTCGTCAGAAGTTCTTTAGTTATTAATTTTGTGGGCACCATTGACTACCCGGGACACCCGGAGGGTTCAGGATTCGACATAGAACGCCGTAATCATGCTTATTTTTATCGTCAGTGTCCTCACTTCTTCTGATGGCCCGAACCTCGTCACCGACAAAGTCTCCGTCGGTAAGGACTTCGTTAAGAGGTCCACTTTCCACAATAATGATTGCTGCTAGCAACACCAGTAATGCAATATAAGTAGTAAATGCCATGACTTACAGATAAAATAATGTCTCTTTTGTTAACTTTAAATGAAAACTAAAGTGAACAGAAGACCGCGACAAGAAACAAATGAAAACTGGAAAAAGTGCGAGATTTTTATATAGTGGTTTTCATAATAGTAAATAGGTACCTTTCGAAGAAGGTACTATCAACGAAGTTACAGGTTGATCAGTTTTTGATGAACGATGCTTAGTACTAAGACACTAGTAAAAAAAATATAATTAATTATCAAGGCAAATATTTTGTTTTAATTTCATATTTTACGTAGTAAATTAAATGTTGATATTGTTTCAGTTTCTATTCAAACTGTATAACCGCCATTAATCGGTAGCCGCAGTAAGTGATGCTAATAAGTTTAAATTTAATGAAGTACCTATATGAGTTTTTATAAATTTTTGGGGTTGTTGCTAAAATTTTACGTCTTTCAAATTTTACCCTTTACTTTATGATTTTCATAACTATGGCTTGTCGTCAAATTTCTTTTAATGTTTTTTATTTTCAAATTGATTTTCTTAACATCAGGGTAATTATTTTTAATCATTTATGGTATTAGAGAAAACCATTTATTAAATTTTAACTAATTTTTAAGGAATGCGTAATGCGTTTAATAATTTTAATCTTATTTAGGTACTACTGTGTTAACCTAAACAATTAAAAGAAAAGATGGCGCTGAACCCGATAAAATCATTTTTCACAATACTCTATATAGACTTAAACGTGACCACACTATATGCAAAAATGCCGTAATGTCAGAAAACAAATTATAAAATGCATAGTAATCCGTTAAAGACACGGAAAAGAATTTTTTTTTTTATAAAAATTTTAATGAGTAAAAGTACCTTAAAGTAACACTTGATATGTCCGTCATCTTTACTTTATTCACCATCGTTTTTCGCCCCGATAGTACCCAAGTTTATAAAGCCCCCCGATTGGTTGTCTCCGCGTAGCAGTTTATGACCGACGTGAGTTGAAGTGGCCCGCGGGACCCGACGCGACGCCTTATTGTTTCGTGTCAACAGAACGGGGCAATTTGCCTGACTGTACTTGTGACACTAAAAATATAATTGAGCCGTAAACAGCGTTTTAGGCGAGAAGACGAAGTTTTGATATAAAATATTTGTTAGGATTTTTAATGTAGTGCAATGGAATAAATTTGTTGATATTGTAAATACGTTACAAACAGCTACATATTGCAAATCGATATTCTGATATTTAGGCTTAAAGTAGCTTAGTAAAAATAAATATAACATGCTAAAAGTTAGATTAGTTTGAAATTGAAAAAAAATAATCTTTTTATTTTACTTAAAAATTCAACCATTGCTAAAACCTTAGGGCTAGCAAAGTAAGTACTCCTTAATTTTACTTTATTTACTTAACATGTAAATAACTACATATCAATTTATAATGCACATTTTCAATCTAGTTTTCTTACCACATGTAATTAAATCTATTTTTTATTATTAACTTTATATGACAGTAGTGTCCTACTGAATTAGACCTATTAGCACGTAATTCCAGAAAAATATAATTAAACAATAATTGACTTGAATACGTAATATATGTAAAATAATGTTTATATAATTATATTATGCGTAAATAATATATTTGCAGTATATATGAAATATATATGTAAGTGGGTGAAGCCCACAGACCAAAAAAAATACAATAAAACTAAAGTTTATTTTCGCAATCATTTTCGTAAATTCTGGGTAAAATTATATAATTCGGAACTCAACATCAACATATGTATATTATTTCGATTTGGCTTAAATAAATGAGAAAATTCGGTTCATTAGCATTCGTTACCCGGTATTGTGCTGCCCAAATGTATAATTTGTCGTTTAATGAATATTTTAAATGTTGGTTTGCCGTTGGCCAGATAGCTACCCGAATCGTACCCATGTCCGGTTTTTAGTTGATTTCGGAAAACAACTTGGCATCATAAAGGTAACGTAAATATATACATTCATAAATAAACCATGTAAATATATACATATTCTTATTGTCGAGCGATGTTCAATAGACTGTCATTTATTTTTGTGAACGACTGCTAGTTTTTAATTCCCGCCAAGACTTAGACTTTTTGCTTGGCAAAGAAAAAACAACTGATCATGCTTAATGGTTCGTTTTATCTGACAGAAGAAAACAATTAAGTGATTTGGAAATCCTAAGCGTATGGCGGAAGAGCGTCATGGAAACACGGCAGTTTACTATTTGTTTGTGTAGGTACCCTATTAACGTTTTTACACGGCTAAGCTGAAGTTGATGTATTTAAATACTATTTACTATAGGAAGACTATAATATGTAACCTACTGTTAAATAAAACGACAAATAATTTTGTAATATTATACAAAACATTTATTTCGGTTCCAGTTAGTAGCCAACAATAATCTTGTTATTTAGAACCGGCAATAAAAGAAGGCATTTTAATATTTCATAAAGAAATACCGCAAGTGACGAAATACAATGAAAATAAAGCTTATTTGTTATCTATCCGCGACATTTCCGACTTTGGTATTTTATTAGCGATAGGTACAAAGAAAAATTAGGGACGGCGGCGGCAGGGCGGTAAAAAATATCTTTTTTTTTCTTTGGAAATGGAATGTCAACGGCGTGACGTCATCGCGTGGGATTTCAGCCTCTCAGCCTCGGACACTGGCTGATAAAGACCCTTGTCTTTTTTCGTGGAACGAAACCGATGTTTGAACGGCGTAAACATAATTTCTTTTTGAAAATAGAACAATTAATGTTGGCTATTATTATTATTTCTTCGTTTTTTTTAATTGTTATTTATATTTAGGTAATTTCTTAGACAGATACATAATGATGGAGATAAAAAGGTAATTGTTATAATCTCCAACTGGATTAACATAGGTAGGTATACTCCACGCAAAGCGACACATTTATGTGGATATGTGAAAAAAGAATCTAATTTTAATATCAAACCATTGGAAACATACCAGCAATTACACGAGAACAACTCTGATCTATATTTATTGGTCAAAATTAACTTATCATTCAGTAACCAATGAATTTATTTTAATACTTACATGTAATATGCACGGAAACTAGTTTTATAGCTCTATATCTTACCGTTTGCAAATGGTACACCGCAGTAACTTACTACTAAGTACTTTAGAATGGGTTAATTCCATAAGTTACTTTGAGTTTAAAATAAGATAAATAAAACACCAAACTTAAAGCCTGGAACATCATAAAACAGTAAATACTAACTTGTTGCACCCGCATACTTCCTAAAAGCTGAAAGCCTTATGATGCCGCTGTGAAAATTTATTATGCAAATTCACAAAATAGTTGAACACTAGTTTCCGTTCAGACGAATCCAACTATTTCTCAAACTATCAAATGGAAGAATCTCTAGACAGCCAGAGTTGGGAAGGTAATCTTCAGGGTTTATTCCGATATGGGCTTTTAGAAACAAAATATGCTACGTTAGTAATAGTGCTATCGTTGATAGATTTCAAATTATGAAAAGCATTAATTTATTGTTTTGATTTTTACACATTTAAAATATTTTTAAAGGACAATTTCAACGCGAATCTGTTTTTCAGGAGTTATGTTTTTCTACTACATTTTTGCCATTTAATTATTTATTTCTAACTGACTGTTATTCTATATTATATATCTATTTATTTTAAGTGGTTTTCCATTCTGAATTATTTGTAAAAGTTTTAACCTCACCAAATCAAATAAATCCTTTATGTGTATGCTGATTAAACACGAATAAAACTGTAGAAAACAAATGAGCAGCAGAGACACACGTGGCGGTAAACTTCGTCAAAATAATTATAATTCAATAAAAATGGAACATGATCTGCCTTCAGGGTACATGGTCTTCGTTATCTTGTGCAGTAAGAATGAGTAATCTGCATAAATAATTAACAGATAAATAAAGTAAGGCCCTAAGCACCCACCTTGTTGCTCCCGTTGATACACTTCATTTTGTCCAGGTATTTCACGATAAGTAGACAATGGCAACAAAAATAACTAACACAAATACACCAGTAAATCAATTTCAAACTTAGCGGAGCACGTACTATTAATACCACCACAAATTTTCTTTTTTTGACGCGTTTTCGCAACTTTTTTTAAAACCTTAAAAAAAAGGCAAAGGAGGTTGTATTTACATATAGCCTATCTTGAAAAAAATGCCCAAAAAGAGTGTGTTTTATTACCTATAGCAAAAATAAGGATTGTATGTAATAACATTTTTAATTACATAACAATATAAAAACTTCAGAGAGAAATGAGAAGCTGCTTCAATTGTGGTCAAGGAATTGAACCCGGAATCGCAAGTTTTTTCCGTAGATCATTGCACAGCCTTGCAAATGAAGACGTACCTTAGTGAATGCAGTCATATTACTTTTTACTATTATTTATAAAATATATTAATTCAATTCGGGATTCCCGTAATCCCTAAAATTATATGTAATGGTTCATGTCTTTAGTTTGCATACTAACATGACACTAAGGGCTGTATACACAATAGTCAGATAAATTCTAACAGAAAATCAGTATTGGTATCTCAAAATCAGTCTTTAAGCTTCATCTACAAGGGAGCTATAGGGAGTCGAAAATGATCTGAATTGCTTTAAGAAAAGGATAGTAATTACCAGCGGTTGTGCCGCTTTTTTGCTCAACATGACGGGGGGACTGCCACCGTGGCCCCAGATGTTTTCGTTGCACGTCGAATACCTATAATGTCATATTAATGAAGTGACAATGAAAACACCTCTTTTCGGTCGGATAGCATTTATCTGACAGATGAAAAATCTGCCCTTACAGATAGAGCTATAGGTACGTTAATATAACTTTAAGATAAATTTACTTTTTTATAATATTAAGGCATTGAGTATTATTTATTAGGGCTTAGAATACAATCACTTATATTTTAAATGCAAAAATATTGAAGACCTTGATCTGTCACAAATATGTCCATTATTCTGCGCTAGAGTCGCACTATAAATATTTATTCACTCGACGACACATAATACGAGAACAAAATATAAATGCCTACAATACATTATAATTTTTATTTAATAAATATTTAAGTTCAGCAGAGAAACAAATGTTTAATGCACAGGTAACACAAATATTTTAAATAAAACACAACTTAAATAGTTTTATCAATTTTCATTTATTTTTACATCACAGAAACGTGTTTTTTGTCTCATAACACATTTTGTATTACTACATGTGAGTTTTCTTTGGCTGGTTTGATGGATTCCTATCTATATTAGTAAATTATATGATATAATTTCACATTTGTTAAAACTTATAAATAGAGAAACCGCTAGGGCATTGACAAATTGATATAAAATATCGAAAACATATAATCAAAAGATTTAAAAACGTAAATATTTTGTTACGCTGCAATTGAAAAATATTGAGGGGAACACTGCGTTTTTAACGTTTTCTAAGTACAAATTGCCAATTGTAATTAGTTATCGCGTGTTCTATTGCATCAGTCCATCAAAAACTTAATTAAACTAGAGAAATCACACAACTATAATGATCCAACTTAATTAACATACATTATCACAATTCTAAGGTTATCAATAACTGCGTACAACACACAAACGTCCGACACTCAACGACACAACAATCCTTGTTTTGTTTTTTTATTAAAACTGTTTTCGACCTGCAGTTAAAAAGTTTCAGTATTCTTTTGTTTTTTTTTATTTCTATTCGCGTAAAAAGGTTCTATTCAGCCAGCAGTGGTCTGTCTAGCCCATCCTCATGATGTTGCGTCGTCCGAGCAGGCGTTGCATCAAGTAGAACACGCGCTCCGTCCCTCATTTGTTCCATGGACACCACGAACTCCCCGGCACTCCTGGGGGATTCATGACTCGGCACAACTCTGCATAATGCCGCTTATCATCCGCTGACTTATCCCTCCTATGCCCACGGGGGCTTTGGTACCCGTTCTGGTATCCGTATCCATAGTCATTTGACCCGTAAGAGTTATACGGTCCGTAATTCCCGTAACCGTAAGACCGTCGCTGGTTGCCGCTGACTGCGTCTAGCAGCGCGTCGAAGAACGGCTTGCATTCCACACTCGCTATAGCTATTAGCAACACTAACAATACACATCGTGTCAGACTCGCCATCGCGGAAGGGTGGCAATTGTGTCAATCAGTTGGCGGTCAGGAGGAAGGTGCCAGTGAGAGCGACAGATCACGAATGACGGCTGGAACGAGTGCGGCCACTTATATACCGGCCTCGGAGCGACCCGCCGGCGCGAGCGCAGGTTCATGGTCCAAACCCTGGATTTGCATTACGCACTGCCGTCCGATAAAAGCATCCAGAACAACATGTAAACAAATTAGCGTTTGTTTTATTCTTTGAAAGATAGTGGAAGTTTGGTCACCTTCAAATAGATATATTTTAAATGTATTTTAGTTACATGATATACCTACTGAATATGAAAAAAAAAGTTTCATATTTTTTGGATATAGGTACACTTCCATTTGAGTCACAGAATTTGAGTATAAACAAGCAATAAGAGTATAGGATGTTATGAGAATATATTGTAAGTAAAGTGTAAAGTAACGATACATAATGAAATAATATTTTATAGACCTCTTACAGGTCGGACCTTTTTTATTGAAATAGTAAATAAATAGATTCGATTGTACCTACATACGACAATTGATACAAATTTTACGCCTCTTTAGAATATTATTTTGGACGTTCATTATTATTAAGGACTTTGTGACATCGTTGCTACTTACCAATTAAGCTTTTATGATTCCCAAACACCTTATAAAATTAAAGTTCATGAGTTTTTGACCGGAAGTGCCTCAAACAGTTTCAAGTCAAGATGGAGTGAGTCGCTAAGTCAGCTGATTGATAACCGCAACCCAGCTTCAACATACTACATACGAGAAGATACAAACACAGGGAACAGCGAAGCGGTTCAAAAACACTGTACAAAGCTGTAGGCTTTTTGTATTTTTTACACATTATCTAAGTACTACATATAGGTAAAGTATTCCATCTCACCGTGATTTAAAACAAATAGCGGGAATAGCTTAGTTAAGAATAGCAGGGCGTGTCGCTGGCATTTCTAAGTTAATTTTGGTTAGATCCAAAAATGATCGTTACTTTTCTTGTCTCATACCTTTAGGCAAAAGAGAATAGATATTATTCAAATAAAATTTGATTAAAAACTGATGCTTTTAAATTTTACTTAACGCTTATTTACAAATAGTGAGAGAGTAAAGCTTATTAACAAATAGAGAGTTAATTTCCGTTGAGCCACTTTGTACTCGTAACACTACCCGCTACCACGAGTGTGTCTCACTTACAGGTATCAATCTAAATAAATGTACGCACTTCTCTGCAAATTCAAACCAATATGTTACAGCGTATATGTAGCTTGATTATTCGCGATAAACGGATAGAATGCAAATCGCTGCGGCATATAAGTTATGTGGAAACATCTTAAGTAAGTTCTTCCCTAAATTTTCTATAGATCTTAAGGAAACTTTTGCTGAATATAAAATTGTTTGAGCCTACTTGGTTAGTGAGCTCCTTAATTTACCTACGTTTTAATAAAATGGTATATTTGGGACATAATGAAGTATTTATCTTTTGACACCTCTTTATAGTTCTAAAAATAAGTAGTGAAAAATGGAATTGAGTATTTCCAGTTGAGAACTTTATAGATAAAATTACAAATTTCATTACAAGGTAATCAAGTGATGTAATTTACTTTCCTTTTACAATAAATTTTCTTTATTTTATATTCGTACCTATAAAAAACCGTATTTCCTTTCTGCAGCCTACAGAAATCCATAGACAGTAAAGTAAGGCTTGTCTTTCAACTTTTGATATTTATTACGTGTCTATATGACGTCATAACAGTCCTAATCTTACTTAATACTGCAATCTGACCGTACAATAGTCGCAAAGATCAAAGCTCCATGCACTTTCCATACGATTTCTATACAAGGTACTGGCATAGCTATACTCAAAGTGTGTTCTTTAGAAAATATGGTAATTTTTTTTTTCAATAAATATTTATCAATAAGGAGAAGGTACGTTATTAAAGAGGCAACTGGATACTCTTAAATTACTATTTTTGTATTGGTCTCCATGAAATGATTGCTTTGCAGAAGGTCTTCGTCTCCAAAAAAGTTTGGGAACCGCTGCACTAGAACATGCGTACAACAGGGCTGAGTGAAGTAAGAGCACGATCAAGTCTATTATTATTGGAAATCATTATTTTATAGTTAATGATATTTATTAGATACTATCAATTGAGATAGGTGGGAAATATAACGTACTTGGACTTTTATAAATGGTAAAACATTTCATCGAAATAAGGTATAATAACCATAATATTTTGTGCTAGGCTATGAGCGATTTTAACTGCAGTCCAACAATTTGAAACCTTTTTCCATAAAATTTGCAGCAAAACCGCTAGCAACCGCTAGTGTTAACTAAAAGGGAAAGGTCTTAAATTGGAAGCGAACATTTTATACTGAGTCATATCTATCCAGTTAATAAAGTACACCACCATTATGTTGAGCTAGATCTTGCAGAGCTTGTGGTATTTTAATTGCACCAATTCTATACAATTCAAAGACTAGGCCTAAGAAGCAGATTTTCGAAACCTAAACCCACTTGGGAAGGTGCTTGCTCAATTGCAAATTTAATGGACTCAAAAACAAATGCTAACTAGATGCTATGTTAGCATATTCATATATTTTCTCTGCACTTTTTAGAAGTAGTCAATAAAAAACTTTAGTCAAAATTCGTTTAGCAGTTTAAGTGCTAGAACTATGAAGCTACAAACGAACAATTACTTTTGTACACAGCAAATAAAAAAATGATTTTCCATTAGATGTAAAAAATGACACATAAGTCGAAACTCAAAACCAAATCTGTAATAGCTATCAACTTTGGAAAACTAACATATCTTTTCGTTAAAACCCTACCAACATTGGCAGGTAACAGTTTCGTAACAGAGCCTGCAATCAACCGCAGTATCAACGGCAACAAGAGGCTGATAACAAAGATAATTGCACGCCACTGCGCATGCGCTTTCTGTCGGCATACAGCCATCTAAACTTAGACACGGTATTATTACCTACTGAATCAGGGTACACGGGAGTTTAGACAATACAAGGGTATTATGACGGAGTCAAAGCGCCAAAGCTCGGACAATTGATCTAGACATGCGGTAGCGTGTCAAGCTAAGTACAGGCTGACAGCGCGCCATGTGTATATTTACCCGAACCATTTGAAGCCACTTTTGTCCCCCTCATAACTTTAAAAATATTGCACATGAAGATGTTAAACTTGGCCAATATATTAAGATTGGCGAGATTAATCTCTATGCTCTACATTTCAATAAAATATAAATAAATTTCAATCAATTTTTGGATGTTACTGAGATTAAAAAAAAAAACAGAAATCGCAATTATTCATACTGACTGACCTATATATCAAAACTATATCCCACTTCCAGTTGACCTAGAAAGTTCAGGTTTGGCATACTGATAGGTGATACATACCATGGGGAAAATCCGAAAGTAGTATTTTTTTATGATTTCTTTAACAGTTTTTCAATAAATTGTTTGTATGGGAAACACTTACTTATGTATGACGACTTCTGTGGCGGAGCGGTATATGTACCGGTCTGTTAAGCGGATGGTAAGGTGCAAGTTATTATTTTTCCTAACTTTGACTTGCTGGTAGAAACTAGTCATCGTACTAATATATTCAAACTAGCCAAGTCAGAACTTAAGAAGCTTCAATATATTCTAATTTTATCCTAAATTATAAGAAGAAATAATAAATAAGTTGTTTTAAAACATTTTATGTTGATATAAATTAATTTCTTGACTGACCATTTAATATGGCACCCTTTTAGATCTCACTTCTTTTGTTGTGAACATCATATTGGACTTGGCTCTCATTTTACATTTATGTTTTTGACGGGATATGTTTTAGAATAGAAGGCATAAGTAAATAAAGCATTAGAGTTGGTATTAGAATGGAATTCAGTACTAGAACTATTTTATGTTGAGAACGTAAACAAAATACTAAAGTTAAATAGTTTTGTAACTTAAATTTGCAATATAATAAACATAACAGAATACCAGTTATTAGCACAAGATAGCTTAATCCATCAATTCCATGTCCATAAGATAGACATTACCGAAAGCATAAATCCTTTAATTATAGTTGATTACTAAAGATTTCCTAATACCCGCTGTAAATAGTGTTGTGGTAAAGTAATGTCCGACGTTTAGTACACATGTTTTGTGGAGGGTGCAGGTGTACGATTTTAGCATTTCCAAACCTTGTGATCGAGGTTACGAATGTAGCTCAAACAACTTTATATTTAGAAGCTGATCTAAGGCTTTAGTTTCTTTCCATTTTCGATTTATCAATATACATTACTTTTGATTTTCGTAGCCACTTATAGCTACATACGTTCGAGTGTTAAGATATGTTATATGTGTTACGGCTAATACCCGAAGTGCGGCTACACCTAGTTTTAGCCGGTTAGAAGTGTTTTTAATATGGAAAACTATAAAAAAAAATTAATACCTATGTAAATAAAAACTGGCTTCAATCATGAGTCGACGGAGTCCCGCTACGCGGGACTCCTTTTTCTGGGTGGTATCAAAAAAGTAACCTAACTAACCTAACCTATTGATGTTCTAACCGGCTAAAACTTGGTGTAGCCGCACTTCGGGTATTAGCTGTAACATATGTTTAAACTGAGAAGGAAAAAGTCCAATGGAGATAGATGGAATGATTTACTCTTTATCAGTTACTCAAACGCACACGATGCGCACTGTCAATGTAAAAAACACATGTTCTTTCTTTAAAGCGCGACAACCAATTACATTTTGATAGATATAAGAATATTTAAGGGAATTGTAAATAATTCCTACATCCAACTATTTAAAGAAGAAAGAACAATTGAAGAATTTCTTGAAGATTGTCTATCATATGCTACAAAGCCGACGCTTAGTGATAGTCAATATTTTACAAAATTAGCTTTAAAAATATTAGTAGCACGTAGACCGAGAGGAAAATTCGGCGGGGAAAAAATGTAGGTAAGTATACAAAAAAGTTGTCCTGAAACTTTACTAAGGCGAGTAAGAGAACAAGCATAACACAGCACAAAATAATTTATATGTAAATAAGTATACTTATGTTTACTTACTTCTTTATTACTTAGACGGTACAATATAAATGACATAAGGATATTCAACAAGATAGGTATTTAAGACTGAGGAGTAACTTAGGTTCTTTACCATGACAACGTTATGACGGTAACCAGATAATACTCTTTGTATGCTGATCAAGGAGCAGGAAATCTTGACATTGATAATTATCAGCATTTACAAAGAATACTAAGAAAACATATAATTTTATAAAACGTGTATGCAATGTGTATGTAAAAGATAATCCCTACTATATACATAATAATACATATTATAAATTCGAAAGTAACTCTGTCTGTCTGTTACGCTTTCACGCCTAAACCACTGAACCGATTTTGATGAAATTTAGCATGAAGATACAACTGAACTTGGGAAAGGACATAGGATACTTTTTACAGACAGACGGAAGGATAACGATAGGTTATTATAAATGCTTTGTTTTTGTGGAACGGCCCCTTATAATAAGTTAATACTTCTAGATTATAACTTTTTATTTTAACCTTAGCTTTCATAATAGCAACTCTATAAAAGTTTGAATTACTTATGGTTGAGAAAACAAGCATATTTGAAGCGGACAAATAAAAGGTTTTATTGAAGTCATTGAACTTGCAGTGGCAGTGACATGGCGACCTATGCAAAGGTCAATGAACTACCAAAACAGGCATACAAGGAAAACGACATTTACTTGTCAAAAGTTCAGATGAAAATGTGTTTTAACTAAAATAGTGTCCTGTCTTCATTCAGTACTTCCTTACATTGTATGAAGATAGTGCATGGTGTAGCTTTAATTAATTCAAATGCACTTTTTAAAAAAAATGTTTTTTTTGTTTATAAACATTGCTTAGCCAATACTAAATTACGTTGAATACTTGCATATAATATGCATTCAAACAGAACTAAGGAATTCGCAAAATACAGATTCATTTGAATGAGCTAAAATAACGATACTCATCACATTTTTCTAATTACAACTACTTTCCTATTTTATAATATAATAATCCTTAAAACTGGATTGAAATTTATAATGATTGACGTATAAACTTCTACTGTCTGAGTAAACTCGCTGGCTCATAATCCTTAAAACTCCAGTTAATAGTTATCTAGCTTTTAAGGGCCTATATAAGCCTGACATTATGGTGGTACAGTATTTTATAACAACGAAGGAGACTATAAAATCTTACTTATAGAAGATTATTATACTTTTGACTGAGAACTATTTTATGAATGCCAAAATACCCGAACGAGTTCCATATTGGTATAATGTTTGACTACTCTATCACGAAACCTTTAAATTTACTATTTCTGAATGTAACAAAAGCAGAGCATCCTTACTAACAATATAATGACAAAAGAATTTTTAAACCTTTGTCATATAATGAATTTTGGAATAGAGATTATTCGACATCTTGGAGAAAAATATGCCACCGAATAATAATCCACACCAGCAAAGTCGCGGGTACAAACTTTATAAAGGGTGAAAGATTAAAAGTTCAAATGTAACTACTATCTACATTATCTAAGATTAAGAGTAAAGCTACAAGAAATGTTACCTATCAACTCTATTTAGGTTAAAGTTTAAAATTTCATAATAAAATTCCCCTTTCTACGAATAACTACGACCGTAGTCGGCCATACAATAGACATCAACGAAAAATTTGTGTACAAGGTCATACAATATTTCTAGTATAAAGCTAAATCCTACTTACTAATATTATAAACGTGAAATGTTTGTAAGTATGTATGGATGTATGGATATTTGTTACTCTTTCACGTAAAAATCACTGGACGGATTTGGATGAAACTTTACAGTAAAATAGGTTATACATAAAAATAACACATAGGGTACTTTTACCGCGGGAAAACTTCTCATTTCCACGGGAAACCGACCTCCACGCGAACGGAGTCACGGGTGGCCAGTAGTTCCTACTTATTAAAAAAGGTATGCAAATAACGAGAATGTGTCTTTTTGCAGCACATTGGTTTACAAGCAAAACTAAGGAAATACGAGGGTCAAACTGAAAGTTCTTAGAAAATAAAAAACTAAGCATTCTAGCAAGTTATTAGTTTTATTATAACTTATCAAAATAGCGTCCATTTACATCAATACATCGCTGCATTCGATGGAACCATTGAGAAAAGCACCTTGCCCACTCGGCCTTAGGGGTCTCTTCGACGGCGTTTTGAAAAGCAGCCACTGCTTCTTCGGCGTCCATAAAATGTTTTCCTCGAAGTTTTTCTTTTATTTTCGGGAATAAATAAAAATCGCAGGGTGCGAGGTCGGGGCTATACGGCGGGTGACCCAGTAATTCCACGTCGGAGGTCGCCAAATAGTCGATCGTTGGCCTGGCGGTGTGCGACGAGGCATTGTCGTGATGAAGGAGGATCCTGCTGCGAGGTCGTTTCTCTCGAACTTTTTCCAAGACAAGTGGCAAACAGTTGTTAGTGTACCACTCTGCATTAACCGTTTTCTGATCCTCTAAGACAACTGTCGCGTAATGACCTGTCTTTCCGAAGAACGAGGCCACCATCTTTTTTCTAACACTTCGACCTCTCTTCACTTTAGTTGGCAACTCTTCGGAAGGAAACACCCACTGAGCAGACTGTCTTTTGGTTTCCGGATCATAACAGTAAATCCTGCTTTCGTCATCCGTTAGTATGTCGAACACAGCATTTGAGTCACCTCCGTTAAATTTTTGGATCATTTCTCGGCACCAATCAACACGGCGGAGTTTTTGAGCCTCGGTCAAATTATGCGGTATCCAGCGGGCACAAAGCTTCCTGACCGCTAAATGTTCATGGAGGATTTTGTGCACTTGACTCATACCTATGACTTGTCCAAATCTGCTGATAGGTCACTCTTTTGTCAGTCTCTATCATACGCCGCACAACACTGATATTATCTTCAGTCGTCGCTGTATAAGGCCGTCCCTCACGCAAATCATCGGTGAGATTAGTTCGACCACGTTTCATTCATTCATTCATTCATTAAACCAGTTGTAAACTATGGCACGAGATGGGGCTTCATCGTGAAAAGCCAATCGAAGTCTATCATAACTTTCTTGTTGACTTATATGACATCGAAAGTCATAAAAAATCATTGCACGAAAATTTTCTCGGCTTAAATTCATTCTGACGTGCACAGACAATTTTCAATTTGCCGCCAAATCGTAAAACAAATGACAAATGAATTAAATGTATACTCAATATTATTGGTAAAGAGTTCTATTTTCAAAATTTAAACTTATTTTTTTAATATAATGCTTTTAAGTTGCCAGTTCTAAAAACTTTCAGTTTGGCCCTCGTAAAATGTTTCGTTTGAAGCAATAAAGAAAGTTAAAAAAAAGTTTCTAATTGAGGGGGGTTAATTTCCTAAGACACTCGTAAGAGTATAATACCTCAACAATTAAACACAATACCTATAAGATATTTGTATAGATACATTCTATCTATTACGTCATTGCGTAACATATACGTATACGACTGAACAACCAAAAATCTTCCCATCTCACATACCGTTCTAAATGATTAATCTCATCACCCTTTACACTTAGCAATAAATCCATCTTATTTTAATTAAACAAGCATTGTACAATAAATTGTGAAGACTAATTTACATGAACCTGGGCACCTATTTCGTTTCCCGGGTACCTATTCTGTGCGCCTCGATTTCATTAACATCTCTACACGATGACAAATATACCAGTTAACATCACAATAGAACAGGAAGGTTTAATTTGTGGGTATTTTAAAAGTCACATCCCCGTATGTAAATAATCTGTTTACAAAAGATGTTAATTTGATTTCACTTCGGGAATTACGCGGGAGTTTTAAAGCAGAGTTTAATTTTGAGGGTAAATGTTGCAATTACCACAAAAAATACTCGTGAGGGTTGGAACCGAATAAATTTGGGTCCAATTAACGAAGTATGCTAACAATTTGTATAAAAAAATATTTAGAGATTCTATTATGAATTAACTCGAATCGAATACAGTTATAAAGTTAAAGTATTTGTAACCTTATAGTTCTCTTTCATTGTCCTTTTATAAAATAACACTCTGATTTAATCATATTTTACGCTAGTGGGCTCTTTCTTTATCAGACTTTGGATCAAGTCGAATACTTCCACACAGAATGTGATATTAGCATTGATTTTGCTTGGTTTTGCTTGTTAAAAGCAACTAAACTAATATGAGATTTGATACTATATAGTGTCAGATATATCATTCTGACAGTATTTTTTTTTTTCTTAATAAATTAAAAAAATACAACTTGTTATTGATTTTTAACTTTTATACATATAATTTTTATCATAACTATAGGTTTCGCTCGCTATAACCAGACGTATCGCCCGCGCATCACTGACCTCGCACAAGTTCAATGCTGCCGACAGACGGCGCGGGCGCAGGTTTCATACCTACAACGTAATAAGTTCAGCGAGTAAGTGGCGTGCAGTTGTTGAAGACGTTTTGTATGTTAACGGTGGAATGTAATACTATAAATCAGCGGTCGGCAACCCTTTAACTGGCAAGGGCCACATGGTGGAAAAATCGACTAAAGGCGGGCCACACTTTGGTTTCAAATTTATAATTTATATTACTGTATTCACACCACACTGAGCGGTCAATTGTGCGTGGTTTGAATATGTATACAATATATAAATAAAATAATGTTCGACATTTGGGTTATGAAGCTCAACACGGTTGTGGCTTAGCTTAAAAGCAGTTTATTATATAATTATTTTAAAAACTCCCTTCGATAATGTACAGATTTAAAATTAACTAACTTTAACGTTGAACTAATGTAACCTGGAAAACATATCGTATATAATATTGGTATAGCTTATTCGTGTTGGTTCAAAGTTTTAAGAACTACCGTAAGGCTCTGAATAATAACTTAAAAACTTAAGATAATCTCAATAAACCCTTAGCTATGAATACATACAAGACCATAAAGGTGCGCCATTTTTGTTTTTAACAATATTATCTTACAAAATTGAACTGTTACAGGTCATCTTAAATTTCTTCTGTACTGATATATTCTCGCTGGTTTTGCGGACAGCCTAGTTCATGGCTGTCCATATAAAACATAAATATTTCCGGGTAGCCTACAGTAACCTAAAGTAGGAAGTAATTGACAATAACATTATGTTTCATTAAATGATAAACATGGTCGAAACAATTCTGAATCGGTTTTGAGAAAGGACATTAATATTTCTTCCGGAGTCGATAAGAATCATATTTCTATTAAATTATAAATAATAGGTATATTTTCTTATCACCTAGTTATCTATATCAGATTTCTAAGAACCGTCTGTAAGGGGTCCAATTAAAGTCCTGTAGAGAAATAACACCCTGCCGTTAATCGCTTTGAAGCTTTCCTTAAAAATGTCTTTATAAAAAATCAAAACGGAAAAAAATACTAATTATTTTATGTAAAAATGTCAATGACCAGATCTTTGGCAATGAAAAACCTGTTATCTGTTTTCTTAATAAAAAACGAATCCAACTCATAAAATGAACTTACATCATTACTTATCAATGTATTCGTGTAAACATCGTTTTCATAAACAATTCGATGAAACCATCTTCATTAAGTAGATAATTTTATTTATATTTCTCGGAATTAAATGTTATTATTTAAGCCTACTAATTAAAGAAGACAGACTATCATACTGTAAGAAACATAGAAAACATTACTTTTTACCTAATTCCTAAATAAGACATAAACTCAGACTGAAAAATAGGACCTCAGGTATTACTGATCCCGTTAGAATATTTGCACTGAATCACCATTGCCAAACAGCTTCAGAGTAATTTAGCCATCAATCATTATAAGATGTAACCTTACTGCTAATCACTGCCAAATGTTGCTTATGTCCCCGATATGGGTCGTTCCCACTTCGTACGGAACAATTGGTGATAAATAAAATGACAAAAAATTAGGACAAAAGATTTTTCAGTTGAGGGGTACTTTAGATAAGCGTCTTCGTTTTAAAGATACACAAGATAATTCACAAGATAGTTTGTTTTTTGTGAATTTGTATAAGGAAGATTTGTATAAGTAATAGGTTACCCGGATTTAAAAAGTTTGTTCTAGTTCCGAGAGTGGAAGATAAAAGAATTATAACACTGTAGTCCAATGAGCATAACCTAACTTTGTAGCCTAGAATTTATTTTTAATACCTTAATTAAATAATGAATCTAGAATTGATGATTTTTGTCCCAAGTATCAAAACTGTACCCTATATTTCTGAGTAATTGGAAATCGATTCCAACTAATATTATGTTTAGATCTTGACCCAGTTAAGTAAATTGCAAAATGCCCTTTGTCACTAATCAACGCGTCAATCATACGCAAAATATATTCTTAAATGATTGATAGCAACACATTACTTACCTAAGGATAATATTTATCAACATAAAGTTGGCAGTAACTACTTGTCTACCCACTTGTAGGTATTAGATTCAGTAAGCTATCGGCATATTAGATGTAGGTCACTTTAAACAAGTTTATTTAACATTATTCAAGTAAAGATTAAAAAGTTATTCAAGATAATATATAGTGTAAAAAGACAATTGCCGAATCCTGAAACCATGTACTCTTATGCCTGCATAGTAACTAACACTTACAAAGAAAACTAAATTAAAATTTGATTTGAAATAATCCTAAAATTTAATAGTTTAAATGCAAAATTACACATAGACAAATGTGATTAAAGTACCTATAGAACCTTATAAATAAGATAAAGAATATAAACTTTTAATTTTAATCAATCGAGTTCTGACCAGTTATAATAAAACTACCAAAAATGTCATACATATTTTTCCTATTATGATGAATAGCAATAGAACGTGACGGTAGCATACCTAGCGGGGTCGAAATGACTCGTAATTGCAGCTCTCCATTTGTATATAGGAACCGATGCTTACAATATTGCATCTCAATGTCGTTCCGGGTTCTGATGGTCCATTACGACAGGAGACTTCTGGAGTACACTGTTCCTCGAATTCCGGGGGTTATCGGGTTCAATGCAAATGCTGGGTAAAGATGGGTATATGTTCAGAAGGTAAGATTTTCAGTTGGTTTTTAATCTTATTCTAAAAGGATTGGCAACCAGCTCGATGCAGTGGAAAAGAAGGGTCCTTAGTGTTATTAATACGTTTATTTTTTGGAATATATACCACTATATCACTTTGGGTACTGTGCTATTTGCATTTATTTCATTATTGCTGATTACAAAATTCTCCACAAATAAAACGACTGGACTATTGTAATGTAATATTACCACTGGCGAACGAAAGAGTCGAACTTCTGTTCGCTCTACCTTTAGACTGCAGTGGATCTTGGTTAACTCGAATTCTACTGAGGTTCAAGGCGTAAATGCTTAACGCTCATAAACGGTTTTTATTATTATAAACATGATTCATCGAGTCCTGTTAAGATACAGACGATAGCCCAATATATGTTACGGAAAACAATTGAGAAAGAATTTCTACCCTACAAAATGATACTAAATGTTTTTTTTTTGCTTTGGTAAGAATTATCCCTACTAATATTATAAATGCGAAAGTAACTCTGTCTGTCTGTCTGTCTGTCTGTTACGCTTTCACGCCTAAACCACTGAACCGATTTTGATGAAATTTGGTATGAAGAAAGAACTGAACTTGGGAAAGGACATTGGGTACTTTTTACCGCGGGAAAACTTCTCATTCCCACGGGAAACCGACTTCCACGCGCACGGAGTCGCGGGCGTCCACTAGTATACTATAAAATAAGATAGATACGATAAAATAAGATAAATAGCTAACAACAAATTAAATGATTTAACTGAGTTGAGATTTATCCCAAAACTGTAAGTAGGTAGAAAGATATTTATGACAGCAGTTTGTTATTCTAAAATGTTAACAAAAGACTAAGTATTTAAGTAATAGGTATCTACATATAATATAACTTATGCGTCACATTTTAGTTATAGGCTTAAGTTATGCCACTATGTATGTGTATTCGTATATCGTCGTACTTATGGAAATTTATTACAACTTTTAAGGCGTCATCCTATTGAATGTTATATTTATTGCATACTATGGTTTACGCACGTAGGTAATATAAATATAAACAGAGCACGCATAATGTTTTATTCAAAACACTACATTTTATAATTCCCTGTAAAAACTTTAAGTTAGTGTTTAGCAGAATCATTATATGTTATACATATAAAGTATAGAATTACAACGAGTTATACCTATGAGTGTTGGTTATTTATCATTCAAAAACCCTTTGATCTTTAGACGCTACGGTATAATTTTATAGAATAAAGGTTTTTTACAGAAAGCACATTTTTAAGGCAGAAAACTAAGTTTAAAACACTTTTTACCCTATTTTATGTTTTCTAATAAACAATTTGATTTAAAGCTTACAAAATCTAAAAAATGTACCTACTCAAACTATCTGTCACTACCAACCCTATTACAAGTTGTATTAAAACCTAAATAGGTTTTGCATTAAAGATATATCTTTTATCAGATACAAGTGTCCAACAAATAGATTTCAATTTTGTTCATGACCTTCCCGACATAAGGGATTACATGCGCATGCGACGATGACACATATATTAGGTGAGTACCACGTTAGTAGGTCAAGGTTGGGACCCGTCACTCAGTAGTCCAGTGAATCCACCGTAAATTATGATCTAGAACTCTGTAAGCGATAGAAATAGACGTTCAATTGTTTAATAACGTACAACGTCATGCAACGCCTACAAAGATTACAAAAAATATCGATGGATAAGCGAAAACCAACTTGATACTACGCAGCCAAAAACAAATGAATGTGCGCATGAGTGGATCGACCGTATACGCAAAACGAATGGCTACAGATAGCGCTGAGGATACGCAAAGGTTAGAAACTAACCACCATTACATATATGTTATTTGTTCTTACAAGCAATTTCTAACAACTACTGGACCGTAGGATCTTAGATCTAGTTTCTTTTAATGCAGGTATACTCACGAATTGCCAAATAAACCCAAGGTTTTCCATGACAGTAAAAGTCTATATTTGCCATGAAACGTTGTTCGCTAGGACCTGCTGCGCTATCGCCAATGGGGATCGAAATCACTTTTTAGGAAATTACGCGAATAGTCAAAATTAATTAAGATGATGAGTTTTTGGGCTTACGTAATCAATAGTCAAATAATTTCGTCACGTGTACCGTTACATAATTAGTACAACTTCGACCGTTTTCCACAACTTTGACCGAATAGAAGTAACTTTTTCCGCACTCAGCATACTCTTTTTTTCTAAATTAACCGCAAAGGCTGCGAACTTGAAGCTTTGGCTTTTTACAAAATTTATTTATTTAACGGCAGATCTTAAATGTTATTGCATTGTCCCTATGCAAGACGTCGACATCAACCAAAGAAAACACTGCAAAAGTGCGCTGTGACCACTAAGTAGAGGCGTTCTAAGAGAGCGGTTACTTGTTTTATTAGTAGAGCTGTCAATCAAATTCTTAGTTTTAGTATGACAGATGTACCTTTTTGAATAGCTTATGAATTGGGGAAGTTTTTTATGTAATTTGTACGCAACATTATTTGGACTTTTTTTTAGAAAATCTCTTTTTATTGCCATAAGACTTAACTTTTTTTACAAGTTGTTCTTGGTTTCTTGATTTTTTCTAAAATAAGGACGATTATTTTTAGAAAATTTTAATCTAAAATATCATTTTAGTTATTAAACTACCATAAAACAACAAAACATTAAACTTAATTTTGAATTTTTTACTAAAAGGATTCATTTAAACTTCGAAAATGGGGTTTTTTATAAAAAATCTTAAATGTTGCATATCTCAGAAATTATAAATTTTCGGACATAGCATGATATGCCTTAATTGACTGCAAATAAGCTCTACTTTAACCTCTTAGAAGGAATGTATCGCATTACCAATCACCCTGTATAAGTAAATATCGAAACCAAAAGTTAAATGGGTTGTAAATTTTCTATTTGATATACATACGAGGCATATAGTTCTTACACATAGATACGAGTATGTCCAGATTAAGCATTAAAAGATACATACAAAATAGTTAGGTACACGGTTTGAATTACTTAACAATACACTATGCTATGGGTACTCACTCATGTCGTTTAAGGCTATGTTAACAAATAACATTTTAAATACCTCGCCAATCAAGTAATTATTTGCTAAAATCACAGTTTTAAGTAACAATGCTAGGGCTGTTCTCGTCGATTATTTTCGTTTGGCACGTTATAAGTATTTGGGTTTTCTTTGCGGAGAAAATGCTCTTTTTATTCTTGTCAGTAACAACTTACAAATTGCATAGAGCAAGGCAAAAAGTGCAAACAATATCACAATGACTACGCTATAGACATCTAGGTAATAACTCTCGAACCACGATAAGTTTCTGCTGGGCAAAGATGGCGGCGAACGACGATGACGTGCTACGTACTCAGTCCAATAGATGGCGCTGTCCATAATTGGCACCGGTCGGTCTCGCCATTGCAGATGAACCTCTTGTGCAGCTTTTCTCATGCTATAAAATATTTATATTATATTATAAAATCACGAACGTTTACTCATAAACAAGCGAATTTCTGTATCAACATGAAAACTTACTCATGTGAGTTTAATCCTGCGATAGCCTTTGACAAAGTTTCGGCGGTGAGATGTTGAAAGTATAATATCTTGCCGATGCCACTAGCAACCGCTGCAGCAGCGTTAGAATATTGGTCTCCGAAGAATGGTATAAGAAGTAGTGGTTTGCCGCAGTAAGCTGCTTCAGATAAACTTAGCATACCTCCATGTGACACAAAAGCTACTACTTTTGGGTGACCTAAAAATAAAAAATAAAACATTGATTTCTCCTGTAAGACGAAACTTGGCTTACGATCGGTAATTTTATACCCTTGTCTACTGTACTAGCTTTTTACTCTGCGGTTTCAATTGCAGTTGAATGAATTCTATCTTGGAAGTGTTAAATTTCCCGCGACAAAATAAAGCGGTGTTATTCTTGGTTAAAATCAATCTATATGGAATATAATAGACTTTAGGTTTTATGTGATTAAGTGACAAACATCCAAACAAACCGACTTTTACATTTAAAGCCTTTTTTATAACTTAAACAAGTAACATTATCATTATTACATTACATACTTAGTATAAATTCAAGTCGCTAATTCTGTATTTTTGTTTGTTTGTCCGCTCCTCCTAAGCCCCTTAACGGATTTTAATGTGGATTTCGCCATCCTTTAAGAAATGTATTCATTTAAATTTGTAAATATAGAATATTTGAAAAAAGATTCTTCAAGTTAGCCATTATTTTATGTTTCGTGATCAAGTCGGCCAAAAATACACCATTGCAAAGCGTGGCGGGTCGCTAGTATAGAATAAAACAGTATTGAAGAAAGTAACTTACAGAGAATATCCAGTTGTGGCATCCAGTTCCCAGTGTAAACATTATCGTATCCTTTCGGCAAACTTGCATTTTCGTATTTCCAGATAACTTTCTGCGATAATCCTTTGAAAGCTTTCAAGAATTCGTTCATTTTTGCCTCAGTCATTGTATTCATTTTTAAATTGGATCCAAAACTGACGTAAACTGCGCCTGATTTCGCGTCGCTTAGAAACTGCTCAAGATCCTACAATATTTATTTACATTGTAATTAGATATACATTGATATAGTTTTGTACTGTATATGTCAATTGCTCCTAATAAGTATAACTATCGGCAATTCCAATTTGTAAGTACCTACTTTGAATTTAATTTACCTATTATCTTTTATCTCAAATTTATTTTAAGTTATTCATGCAACGTAACACACATTTTTTGAAGCTAAATAGATAAACAGTACAAAGCCAATATAGCATTTAATGAATTAAGAACAAGAAAATTTTGCTAATGCATCACTAACAGCAAAATGTATAGTTTTTTATTTAAATAGTACTTTTTTTTATACTTTCTTATGAGTCGATACCTCCTACCTAATCTTGATATAATGCACTTACCCACCTGAGGAAGAGGTTTTGGGTGATCGATATGAAGCCCTCCAATCTCCAGCACTTGAGGTGGTAGCAGACGAGCCCCAGTTATTGAATGATGTTGGTAAACAAACATCATCTTCACCCTTTCCCGCCAAGACTTCTCAATATCTACTTTAACCTCCGGAAACACTGCTTTAAAAGCGTCCTTTACACTATCCTGAACTAACCCCTGCATCACAGTGTTACTCAGCACATCAAGAACCATAGCTTCCAACTTCCCGTATAGAGATGGATTCGGACCAGAATTTGAAAAGTAGAACGCATCCGCGCCAAAATTAAACGGTATCCCGAGTCGCTTGTAAGACCACGGCAACATAACGTGCGATGTTACACCTATAACCGGCGCATCGTAAAACGCAGTCGCGTACGCAAGCTCGCACTCACTCATAAACTGTTCCACGAATATTACATCGTATTTAACCGCCTCGGCTAAATGCGCTTTTGCATCCTCATTGGTCAGCAGATTCTTGCAATTTTCCATCAGCATGCTTGACGATTTAATATGATTGTTAAAGTTTTGGAGATGAACATAAGCGGGGTTCCTGTCTTCGTAGTCAGACATGTTGGTGAATTGGGGAGCCTGAGCGTTCAAATTAATGAACCTCATGTTTCGTACCGGTTTTTTGTTGGGGAAATTGTTGAGAACAGTGACGGAGTGGCCTCTGGCAGCTAGGCCGTCGAACAGCGGTCCAAAAGCCATATAATGGCTGTGAAGAGGAAGAGAAACTATCGCGAGGATCTTAAGAGCGTACACATGTTGATGTAGAAGTTCGCAAAAGAATAAAAACGGAATCAATTTCATCGTGAAGGTCAACGCTCTAGAACCGGAATACGTCCACACCGCTCCGTGGTTAACCCGTTACTAACTTACTAGTGATTGATGAACCGGCCGGCTGCTATGCAAAACTCGACATTAGTCGACATGATTATCAGAAAATAATGACCCAACTATCTTAACGTACTCATTTCAACAATATTAAATTACTTCCGTCAGACGGAGCAGTGTTACGATAACTTTTTAATAATAGACTTAATTGTTAAGAAACAATTATCTACATTCTATTCTATTTTTAACCACGAACTTCAACCACTGATTCAATGTTCGGCATGCAAGTAATATACCTAGTCAATAAAGCGTCAAAAACTTTTTAGTAAGTGTGTAATGTTAAAACAGTTATATATTAAAACTAGTGGCCGCCCGCAACTCCGTTCGCGTGGAAGTTGGTTTCCCGTGGGAATGATAAGTTTTCCCACGGTAAAAAGTACCCTATATGTTATTCTGATGTATAACCTATATTATTGTAATATTGTTTCATCAAAATCCGCCCAGTAGTTTTTACTTGAAAGAGTAACAAACATCCATACATCCATACTCACAAACTTTCACGTTTATAATATTAGTAGGATACGGGGAAAAACACGAAGAAGCAAACAACATAGTTCAGAATATAAAACAAATAAATTTATTTTGATAACAAATGGCTACTGTGGGTATAATAAATTAATTAACTAATTACCTACAATAATATCCAATTGATTAATTTCAATACATTAAAAAGTACAGTACATCATGAAAACGTGTAGCATTATTTATTACATCTTGACAATAAACTTTATCATTTCACAAATTATTTTAAAAATATTATATCCACCAAATTACACACCTTTAATTTTTATTCGTCCATTTCAAACCTTGTATCCATTGCAGTATAAAAACTTACTTTCTTTTCCACAAACGCATTTCAAACTAATAATATGATAATATTAAATTGTCTCTGTCAATCCAATGTGATAGCTTATGCAACAGATAAGGATCATTATTTCTAACTACTATGCGTTTAAAATACCTTTATTGGAAAAAGACAGTTAAAATTATAATTTACATAGTGTAGTCATATAAACAGAGTTAAGATTAAAACAGTCTTTTCTGAACGATGTAAAGACATACAGCTAGGAAGAATAGGAATGCGAAGAACATAATTACTTTATCTGTGAACTCCCGTCTTCCATATTTCTTCAGCAGTTTGCCGGACTGTGCAATCGTGCCGGCCGTATTTTGCAACTCCGATTGGGTACCCTTAAAAGGTTATATATTATAAAAAACACGGTCATTTGGCGGTTATTTTTTAAATAATTAAAAATACCTTTTACCACGTACAAGAATATTAACCAAGACCCTGAATTCTTAATTCTGCATGTAATAGATTATAAAATAATTGTAATCGTTAAATGCTAATTTAATCTAAAATACAATATTTGACTAGATGTTAAAAACTTAAAATTAAAATACTTCGTTATAATATATTTTGTTTTCTAAACATTTTCTTAAGTAGGTTCTCTACGCCCTGCTCTATAGTGCCGCTGTAATCGCTGTATTATCCTTTCAATGATGTATGTGTTACGGCTAATACCCAAAGTGCGGCTACACCTAGTTTTAGCCGGTTAGAACATCAATAGGTTAGGTTAGTCAGGTTTCTTTTTTGATACCACCCACAAAAAGGAGTCCCGCGTAGCGGGACTCCGTCGACTCATGATTGAAGCCAGTTTTTATATACATAGGTATAAATTTTTTTTTACTGTTTTCCATATAAAAAACACTTCTAACCGGCTAAAACTAGGTGTAGCCGCACTTCGGGTATTAGCCGTAACATATGCAAATTATAGGAAAACCTTTCAATGGAAGTGTGAGGTCAACTAATCGATATTATAAATATGTGCTTTGCTGTTAAAGTCGACCCACAAGTAGGCAAAATAATGTTGCAAAATTTACTATTGTTTGCTTTTAAGTCACACATTGTAACAAAAAGTTCTTCTCGAGGTTAAAAAAGTCCGTATACGAATATACTCAAACTCTATATTTGTTGCTGTCTACCAACGAATCATATGCAAAGTCACTTTTCGTGTCTGTTTGTAGGTATGTTCGTGCCATACGCTATTAACATCCCCTTTAACCACATAACGGATTTAATGCTATTTTCATTCACCATCGTGTATGTAATAAACATGAATAGCAATAAAAAATATCAGACCATCTAAATTAAATAAAAAACAGTTCTAAAATATGTTGCAAAAATTATATGTACCTACTTATTCACTGAAATGGCTTCACAAAATGCATGCACAAAGACCATGACAGGCAATGTTTTGACTTTCAATTAAATCTTTAGGTTTTTTTTTAATTACAATCTATGATTTAGGTTAGCAATATGTGCCCCAATGGTACATTTCAAGACGGAAATTAAAAATTAAGTCTAGTCTATATATTTAGAATGAGCCTGCGAAATCATTGGCATACTAATTGGCATTATAAGGTAATGGGACCAAACTGATTAAAAAAGTATAACCAAACTAAACTTATTAATTAAGATATGAGTATACTTTTAATTCCGATGTAATAGCTGATAGCCCCTTAACAACATTACTTAACTTGATTGATATTCTTTTACTACTTACCCAGCATTTGTTATTTTTTTAACTTTTCTTTCATAAGTAGCTATTGACTTACATGTACAGCAGAACTGGAAGTCACAAGTGTGTCGAGAGTGTCCTGGCTTCTCTGTGCGGTGTCAGCCAATTGCCTGCTAATGGTCAGCAGCTGTTCCGTCACTCCTGTATATATGTAAGTATATTCAAAGAAACACATAATAATATATCCTGTATGAGAACTACAATAATTTTAAAAGCTGCATATTTTGTCTGATATACATAACTCTATAGGCTATAATTAGAAAACCCACTTTCCAACCTGCAGTTTCACTGGCAACTAAATGGCTTTTCCCATGGAGATAAAAAATGAAAAAAAGAAATACCTAAGAAGTAGGATTTAAAAATATTTGCTGAAACTCATGGGAGCTAGCCATATGTTTATAAAAATCTCACCTGAAGACATCTTGAGCATACCGTCCTGATCAACTTTCTTGCCACGATTCCTGACGCTAGAGTCTTCTTTATCTTGCTTCAATAAATCTGACCGCTGTGCTTTCTCTATTGCAAACATACTGTTCATATTTGCATTCTTGAACTCTTTCAGAAGGCTAAAAAATAAGTCTTATATTAATTCTTATATTCATTCTCTATAATATTTGTTATTTGACAAGTGAGGACTGTCCATATTCAATAAAAAACAAAAATACATAAGATGTTTACACAGTTTGTGCAGTTTAAAGATTTCTAAGTTTAAGGAGGAACATAGATTTTTACTTTGCTAAAAGATGCCTCTGTGACTCCAATTCAATAAGATATTTGTCATCTCCGCTGTCCCTTGCATACAGCTCTAAATTATCTAATTCTTCTCGGTACTGAGATATCTTTACTCGTCCTTTTTCATTCAGCTTATCCAAAGATTCCATAGAATCTTTGCATTCCAATATATCCTAAATAAAATAATTTTCTGTTAATTTAAGTTTGTTAAGGTTATTACTTATGAAACAACAAGTTTACATTTTATACTAGTTTACCTGTATTACAGCTTTTACTTGAAAGTAATATTTTGCTAGTTTTTTCACAAAATTTGTGTATGTCAAATCTGAGTTTTCAACTTTAGAAAATAATTTTTGGTAGGCCTCCGGTGTGCTTATACAAGGGTGCATTTTTACCGCTATACCAATTAACTAATTGAAATAAAATAAAATATTTTTAACCAAAAACTTAACAATTTTCAAAAAATTGCAAAACCTAAACATGAAATTGTCATCGTCGCACGTCACAGCTGATAGCTGTCATCTGATTTGTCATTTAGCATTCGTTCATTCTTTTTTTTCATCAATAACTCTGCAAGTTATGGCTATGACACACGAACAATAAACTGTAACATTTTGTTGATTTCTTAATTATTTTTTTGTTACTAAAGAACAACACAATAATAATGTGATTTTTGGACGTCAATGTTTGCCGACGTCAATGTTTGCAGCATATAATATACCGGACTTGTGTCGGGCAATTAAATGTAGGTATTCCAAAAATGTATTTGTAGATACTAGCTTAACTTGACTACTCAACTCATGGGCTTTTTAAATAGTGGAAGCCAAACTGTATTTTTCACTGTCCCAGCACTAACAGTGTCATTTTTTTCGAACAAAATTGTGCTGAAGAGAATGCATTTTAGCATATTGATTTAACTAAGTTTTTAGAGTGGTAGAGTCTAGCTGTAGGCTCTGTCTGCAGCGATTAGTTGACTGACTCGACCGGTGAAATACCACCGTCGTCGCACAGAAAACCGACGTGAAGTAGGGACGATGTTCCTGCGTTTCGTTCGGTGAGTGCGATATCCGGTGCCCAATTTTCTCAAAGGCCAGCAACACACCCCCAACATCCACAGTGTTGCGGGTAGTCATGGGCGGCGGTGATCACTTACCATCAGATGATCCGCATGCTCGTTTGCTACCTATATTATATAAAAAAAGAAGTAAATACTTAAATAAGTACAAATCAGAAGGCCTAAGGTGAACTTGGCATTAGTCACAGTGTTCACCAAAAGTAGAGTGTTAGGCAAAAATCATTTCATCTAGATATGTCTAGTTAAAAAATAAAAATAACATATATGTATTTAAGATTATGACGTAGTAACAATAGTTCATATAAATTAGAATTCAACCAAAGGCACAAGTAATTTAAAATAAGAAAACGGAAACAGAAACAAATTCGTACTTATTAAGATATACCAACAAAGAGTGAGTTCTTAGTTTACTTGTGTTTGCAGCCTTTTAAGTGAAAAAATGAATATTGGCCATATTGATAACAATTTCAGCAACTCTATACCTATTAAAGTAATAGTAAGTAAAAATCACTTTGTTTTATACCTTGCCTGCTTACCTACTGGCATTCTGTGTTGTCACTATCTAGGAAGCGTTAAACATTTTACCTACTTGTTTGAAATAAAGCAAAACTTTTTTCCATATTCTTTAATATTTAATTGTTGCCAAAACAAATACAAACGGACTTAAATGGTGGGCGATTTACAAAACATACATGACTCTGTTAAAAGGACAAACTTTAGAAACATTAATCAACATTATCTGTGTCTGGTTCAATAAAATTGCTATCTAAATAAAGGGGATGAAACCCTTGCACTCCTCGTCCTAAGTGTTTCCTACACGTGGGACACGTAGGCTTCAGTTGTAACGCTCTTTGAAGACACCCAGTACAGAAAACATGACCACATCCTGTTGAAGACACCGTTTCCTTACCATTTCCTAAATAGTTGAAGCAAATAGGACATCGAATCTGCAGGAATTGCTTAATTTTTCGTTTTTGCTTTTTCGCCTGTAGATTGCAATAGTTTCAATAAATAAAATAGGTATTCTGGTTTACAGTGAAAAAATCATATATTTATTTTCTACTGAAGATGTTTTTACATCTGCATCTATACTTACTTTTCCAAGTTTCTGTGATTTTTTAGCCTTCGCTTTCCTAGGGGTTTTTATTTTAGTGGAGACAACGTTGAATTCTGGTATTCCTGGCGTCATACTGTCGACTATTGAATATATTTTTCTATCAAAAATGTTTGCAATTGGTATGGTCATTTCACGAATAATTTTTATGTCACATCATTTGACAGTATGAGTAGATTCGACAATAAGTCAATGGCAGAAAAATCTAAACTTTTAGCACCTCCAGACACAGATATTTCCACGGGATATTTCTAATTACTGCAGCTGAACATGAAATAGTGAAAAAGGGTTAAAAATTGCGAGGAATGTGAGGTTCTGAATTTTTGCATACCTTATCTTGCCTCAAGTAGGTACCGCAAGTAAATGGCATACTTATCATATAAATACGAGAGAAAAATTATATGTTACCTATAGCTTGGTTAAGTAAGGTGCATTTATGTACCTTTTTAGGATACCTAAAATTAAATCTTCCTTAAAACTAACATAACTTTATTGACTATTTAAAGCTACTGAATGCTGATTTATATTTTCTTTTCAATCAACAATATCATTGAGAACTGCAAAAATTGAGTATCCGTTGTAAAGTGCCTGAAAAAAAAGGTAAAATTAATTGATTTTTACGTAATCCTCATACAGACAGACATACCTACCTACTGTACGTCGATGTGTTATCCCAAATTCTAATAACACTAATATCGAGTTAATCTTTTCACCAGGGTGACCTAAGTAAAATCTGTAAATCTGCGCTTACATATCCTCTACAATTTCTAACTCCCACTATGCCCCATTGCTGCCAATTGCCTTTATTGAAATCTCTACCCTTTAATAGCCGGTAGTAGTGTTATGCTACCTTCAAGAAATAAGGTCAAAAGAAGGTCATAACCTCACCTGACTGTAAGTTTGAATAGACATATTAGCAAATCCGGCGCTGAGCTCAAGCGGCTTCTGCGCAGCTCTGATGACTATAAGTAAGTCCTTTTGCATATCTAGAGGCCAATTGGTCCACTCGGCTTCGTACGCTGCCAGAGCTATACCTGAACTCTGATAATTAAATTATATTAGAATAAACTCATTTCTCTATTTGAAATTTAACTGATAAAATTTTCATATTTTGCTTTAAGACGTAGGTTTGTATTTGGTACGAAGAAATTTGGAAGACCTAATTCTGCAATAATAAAATGTTCATAATATACAATAGTTACTTGTATGATCAGCTCATTTCCCAAATAGCAATAAATATAGGCATTCATAAGTGCAACTACCAGAAAAGCTATAAAAGTTAACACAACCGTCTTTTGTTCAAAACCAACCTGCAAAACAAATTTCACGAAAGTTTGCCTATTGTTTTGAGTTATGGTAATGAAGAGTATTTGTCTGCAGGTATACTTACTATAGAAACCATGATTGCATTCAGACATAACTCTAATGTGATTGCCAAGTTTTGCACAAAGAAATACTCCTTAAAAGCTTCTGTCGTAGATTTTCCATAACTAAAATAACATTTTTAAATTTGTATAAATATTAAGTGCATATGATATGGTTTTGCATAATACCCCTACATAAATTTTGTTCGAGCCATTTAAAGTACACAACCTAAATTACCAAAAGAAAGATTAACTCACTAAAAACCAGGTTTTTTTTTAATAAATCAAAGCTCAGAGAAATAGATAAAACCTATCTTGCTTACCCCATTATCCTTATATGTTTTTTGATGATTTCTTTAAACTCTTCTCTCATACAGCGGTCATTTTCCGGCAAATATTTCAGAGCCCTAATTCTATTCTGTACCTCTACCAATTGATCACATAAGTACACCAATATTCCACAAACTATCCCCTGCATAGCATTAGCCCTTAAGGAACATGGACTGTAAGTTATAATTAAAATTTGCATAGCCAGAACCTGGTTCTGACGATTTTTCAAAGGCTCAAAAGGCATCCACGCCTCAACTGTTTGTTCTTCCTTATAAAGAGCTATACTACAAAATACCCCGGCAATAAGAGTTGTAAACATTGATATGACTACAGCATGAACGTTCATCAGTTTCTTACGTTCTGTTGTAATATAATCACCTGAATTCACAATTTCGTTTATAAGAGTTCTTATATCTTTTCGCTTCATCGTAAACAGAACTGCTTTCAAAAAGAAGTTTAGGGCTACCAATGTTTTATCCAAATTTGTTAGAACGACGACCAAGTCATTTTTGTTCATGTATGTTCCAATGCCAGTGATTATCAGGAATATCAAAGTTGCAAAGTGTAGCGTTGTTTCATAAATTTTGTACAAAGTTGCATAGCTTTTGGAACTGAACTGTTCTTCAGGCCATAATCCCACAATGAAAAGAAATTTTAAGAGGAAATAAAACAGTTCGTTTTCCGGAGAAAATAAGTCACGGATAGCAGATGCAATCATTTTGCAGACGTTGGTTTTGTAACTAGACGTACATTTGTACTAGGCTTTCCACTTAGAATAAGTAGTTGCATTAGTATAAGTAGATAATAAGATTATTACGAAGTTTGAAACTAGTTTGTCAACTTTGGTACTTAATATCTTTACAAATTGTACCTAACCACACAAAGCCAAGGGTAGCAATGAAAATGACAGATTACCTGACCTTTGAAAGAATAAAAGATGTTGCTTTTATAATAATTTAATGAGTAAAAACTGAAATTTTATCCAAAACCTTCGTGAATAAAGGTAAATTTGTTTTTCGTCTCTCCCGATATTTGTTTACACTTTAATCTTAATAAATGCACCAAATTCTTTGGTCCACAGCAATACAGATTTAAAGACTCTCTGAAAAGAAAATATATTTGTACTAATTATTATTTTATATGAAATCTATACAGTAGGTATAGTAAGCAAATTTAACTACCTTGGGTAAAGATGCATCCAATAGCCAAAAACTTTATCCCAATGTGGTCTTCCTCTATTTATTCTACAGCCTAATATAGGATACCGCTTACACAAATCATAACTATTGTCATGGGTTCTCTGATTTTCGCTTATTTTCATTGTATTTGCTACACCGCGACTACGACTCAAATACGGAGTTAATAAAGTCGTTTTTTCACTATTTTCAACTCTATAATCATATTGAGTGACGTGATTAATACCACCTTTATCATTAATGACTACTACGTGATTTTTAAACTCTAAAGCCTCTTTATCATTTTTGTTGGTTACATAAAACTCGAATTGAATTCTGTCTGGTCTGTTGGAATATCTTAAAGTGTTAATTAGGTTTGTGGCTAAGTCAGCAATCCATGTTATTTCATGTTCGTATCTAACTATCCATAGTAAGTGGATTCTTCCTGGTGAATGACCTGCTGGATGCCTGAAAGATGATGTCGATATCAATTAGTTATATTAGACGCTTGTGGAACGGCCGAGTATAATTTTTGATCATACATTCATGAACAATGAAAGTTTTTAAAATCGGACTTACTTAGGTAAATCATACACGTATGTATCTTTTAGGACATAGGTAAAATTGGTTGCGATTACTTTTAAAAAGGCTATTTAATTCAAATAAGAGGAGTTAAGATACTAGAGATTATATAAATTGGCACGATATTTTTCAAAAACATGTTATCCTTACATTAGTATGTGATTCATGATTGATACAAACGGCGTGATGCCAATGCCTGCCGCCACACAGATTGCCACTCGATCGCTCATTATCGCCTCCAGGGGACTAGAAAATGGTCCATCCACCAGCATTCTGCCAATCAAATAGAATTATAATGGAACTGTAGGTATAAATCGTTTCTACCAGTCTTTCTAAAATTTAAGAAAGAAAAAAAGCAGTCACGATTTGGTACCTTTAGAAATTTTAAAATATGATGTATGGAACTTGTTACACTTTCTATTTACAGTAAAATAATGAACACTTTTTACGGAATAAATGTCAGACGCATTGTCAATTCTCACCTCATATGACTAGGTCCTCGTTCTATTAGCAGCTTCTCCACCGTTTCAGTCCAATCTCCTTTGACCCTGATCCACACGCCGAACTCTCTATGCGTGGGAGTCGGGACCTGAAACATTGGGTTTTCAAATATTTCAATCATTCATCAATCCTAAATATTTATATTGGCGTCTTCTACTAGTCTAATCTTAGTTGAGTCATCAAGAGTTTGACGCGGATCTAAAATTATCTGATTATGATTAAAATGCGTGGAAAAGGAGTTAAATAAAGAGAATTAATTGGTTTACCTTAGTTACAGTAAATGGATGCCACTCAATCAAAGAAGCTTCCCGACATTGTAGGAGTACATATTGCCCAATTCTACATTTAAACTGATTATGTGGACAAGATACTATTAAGTTTATTGTTCTTCCAGGCATATGAGTTGCCTGAAAACATAATAGCATTAAAATAACAGGATGTTACATATAATTAAGCAGTTACATAATATACAACTACCCTCCAAGGCCGTAATTTTCGACGAGCTTTTAAAGTTTATTTTATAAGCTATATCTTTTTCCTTACAAATAATAAAATGAGATATATATGTAACATGCATGACTCAGAAGTACGAATATTAATGAGCTTACTCTAACCGTAGCATGTAACAGGATTATGCAAATGTTTAATCGGTCATCGTGCTGATAGCCGTGAGAAGAAAAGATTCAAAATGTACTCATCAGGTATCGATTACAATAAAAAAAGAAAATAATTTACCCACATTAATTATATGAACTGCGGCACGATTTCTGGACAAAATTCGCCACATTATATCGATACCATAACAGCATAATGGCACTATCATCCACTGCCATACCTGCGAAAAAGGAATTAAAACAAGATTATGTCCTATTACTAGATACTAGAAGTGATCCCAAAGGTTGCTACATGTACCATTGATTGTATTTATAATAGCCGATCAATCAGTTGCTAATAATAATAGGAAGTACGTTCCCACATCGCTGAAGTATAAAATGATGATCCCATTTGAATGTCAGATCAAAATCCGGAAGATATAAACCTATTGTAATCTTAACTAGCAACTGTTGAAAGGAAGCACTCCTATTTAACTCTATGACTAAATTAACTCTGTGATCATATACTCTGAAATGAATAGCTGTACAAACATTCTGAGCTTAGATTTATTTATCGAGCTCGTAAATTATGTGTATAAACTATTTTAGGTAGGGATTGTGAATCAGGCGGTTTAAAATTCCATTGTGCCAGTTGTTCTTTTCTAAAATCTGAAGCTTTTCAGTAAAATATTTAAATCGTTTTACTTCATAGGTGATTTTTATAAAAAAATGACTCATTGATGCTTTTAATAATACCGCCTCTTAAAATATGAATTCTTAAAAATGTATTATTATTATTATATTAAGTAGGTAGGACGTACGTCTTATTATTATGTCATATTAGAGGAATATTATTTTCCTTGGTCATAAGTGTTTTTTGTTAAGCCCTTTATGTTACGACAAGAAAGAAAACATTAATTAAAAAAGCAAATCATAAATAAGTATTTGTTTAACTAATTTAATAATATTGAACGTCCAAATTATTACAACTTGTAAATTTAAAATTTCAGTTTTTCCTGCCGGGCATTGCGTCCGTCAAGTAGATTTTTTGGTGCCCTTGAAACAAATTAGATATAATCATACCAATTACCTACGATTGAATCGTTTTATGATTTTGACAATAAACGATGTGTAGGTCAATAAAATATCTGTCAGTAACATACTCAATTACGCCAAAACATAAGGTAAAATAAATTGTCTATACAATAACTTATGTATTTGCATATATTTGACTACTTACCTTTGGTTTAATTGGTTTAAATTCTGCAGTGGCTAGAGTAGTATTCCAACCTTCTAAATGACTAAACATAGGACTAGCTTCAGTTTCGTCTAATACTTCTTCTTTTAAAACACCGCTGAAAGTTTAATTTAAATATTATTTATTTTCAATGAATACAACCGATTATCATTACATTGTTTTAAGTTTAATTGTAAGAAGTTCCAGAATTATCTTTAAGTTTACGTAAGCCAGTTGGTTGGTAGGTATACTTTTGGTATAGTTATTATGACTCACTTTTAACTCAGTTGATTAGCCCTTCGTCTTTTAATGTTAAAAACGATTTATCTTTCTTTCTGAGTAGTTAAGTTTTTAGATTTATTAGTTAAATGCTCAATCATTGACTGAATAAAATATCAGTTCAAAGTAATTTAATTTCCATTGCCTTCTAAAGTTGCTTATTCTTTTTCCACTTTATCTTCTTATTATCTTGTAAGTAGGTATGTTAACTTGTGGCCCCAAAGGAAATTCAACAGCTAACATAACTAAGTAACTAATACAACTTCTATAACCTTGTTACTAACAATGTTGCTTACAAATAAACCTACCTCATAGGATGAATGATCATCAATATCAGCAACGGTAGGTACAGTTGATGCGTGAACCAAAATGCATTATACACTCGCCTCCTTACAATTCGTAAAGAAGTCAAGCTCATGATGACAATAATGGCCAACATCGCAACACCAGTTAACCCGGCGTGGCTAACCAAAAGCATCAAAGGATTCTAAAATCAAAATAAACAACGTATTTATTTAGACAAGCTCTATTTCTAAATCAGTAAACCTAGACGGTGTCTAATTGTCTAATAGCCCAAATTACGAGCCTATGAAAGTTCGGCAATTTGCCAAGCAAACTTCATAAAACAGCGAAAACCAACCTCATTCTTGTAGTTTGCAAAGTTGACCTGCTTCGTCTTCTCGTCGTAGCCTCTTGAGAAATTCCACATGTTTACAATGTGGGATATGGAATGTATCACTAGAAATAAAGCAATTGGTTGTAAAGTTGTTTTTAAGCTCTCAAACCTGCAACTATAAAACTAGTAATTTAGTTATCAACTCTATCACTGAATTATATTTACTACCTATACGAGGAAAATGTGGCACATTACATTGTTTCTAAGTTCTGAATTCAGAATCTCAGCACAAGTGTAGCAAACCGTGCTGCCATTAGCTCTTGTCTGAAGAACTTAATGGCGCCTTGAATTGAAAGTCGTTTGCAATTCGGAACTCGTCCTCGCTTTGTATCGAAGCTCCCTGTTGTAATAATGTTGGTTGAACTTTAATGCAATGCAGAGAGCTTTCAGAGTGTTCCTTATTCCCATTGTATCGACGTATAAACTTACTACAAGCTCTACTATTAAAGAATAGCACAAGGAATATTTAATTCCCTATTGTAATCAACGTGCATGCTGGCCACGTAGGTTATCTTAAAAACACTGATAATGATGTTAAAGAAATTCTCGGAATATGTGAAAGGTTATGGAGATGTTATTACTCAGTATTGGGTGTTTAATGTGTAAATAGTAAGGTTTACAAAATTCCAGTGTCTTAAGGATTAAGGAATTCGAGCTTCAAGTATTTAACTTACCAGAAAAAATAGCTAAAGTAGTCGCCACAGTCATATGAAAGCTTTTGGCGCTTTCCAACCAATAGAAGAATAATCCTGGCCAACATTTTGATGTGATGCGAAACAAAACTTGATGCAGTTTCTTGCACAATGGAAGCAGCACTAGAGCACAACAAATGTTTATAACAGTGGCTGTTCCGCGAGATATACATAATCCTCGCTGAAAAATTAAATACATTTAAAGCTTTTCCCTATAACTAAGTATTTAATGATCGAAAGAAAGACGTAGAAATTAGTCGGACTTACACCTAAAATCTTCCGGATATGATGAAACCTGCGTTCATTTAAGTAGCATGTAAAAGTTTCGTAAAAGACGAATAACACTATTGAGATCCATATTATCTGAAACAAGAAAAGATCTCCATCAGGTAGGAAAATTAAACGAATTTAAACGTTTACCGGCAAACCTAATTAATAGAAGTGCTTGCGTAAGCCTGTGTTTTATGCATTCAGGAAACAGCTAAGCTATTTTTAGAGATTTATGTCTCTTGTATAATTGGGTATACCGAATCAATGTTCAATGTTAACAATTCGAATCAGGTAGTTTATAAGTTTACCTACCTTTACAACAAAAAAAGGTTTATAAATCGGCAACAATTAACATATGTTATGTATATAATACGAAAAAGTACAAATTCACATTATTACGCCATTTGTCACTGTATTTTCATGCAAATGAAACAACAGAACTGACGAACCATTAACCGAGATAAGGAAGCTTGCTTATAAAGCTTAAGTCAAAATAATCTCCATACTAACTTAACAATTACTAGCTACCATTAACCCTCGTTTACATATAACTTGACTGTTTAATGAACTTGTATCATTTAAACAAGCCACAGCAGAATTAAGGGACTCCACGTAATGTTCATTCAGAGATAACTCGTTGATTTATGGACAGTTTGTATACATGTTAGCACCTGATACTGTCCACAGAGAATTCAGTAACGCCATTGCATTGCAGTGTAAATTGAGCGGGACATTTTATAGCTTTTGTTGTAGGTCCCATAGTAGGTAATTAAACTAGGTCTATAGGTAGTTGAGATTGGCTTTATAACTTTTGCATACATTTAGGTTTTATGTTCCTATTTTCTGAAAAGACATATTTTAGACATAAGTTTGATCGTAAAATATTTACTCCTAAACCTTGAGTCTTATTATGATAACATTTTAACAAACAGATCGTTTTAACTGCGTTGTTGTTGGCGTATAAGTTAACGATGCAAAGCTTAATATCTGATTGATTGCTTCTAATCTATAAGCACAACCATAAAGACTGCACAATGTACGTCTATAACATTCTATAAATAAAATACTACAAAGTCTGTTTAGCAACACGCATCTATCGGAAGTGTAAACGTGTCTAGTCCACTTCAGACCCTATTCATTTTACACCTAGCTAGACACACTAGGTTGGTGCCTTTGCTTTCATACAGGGAAGCGTATAGCACTTTGACAGCTGCGTCGAGTCTGCCTCCATTGAACAAGTCAATGCAGCCGATGACAGAGTCTGGGCTTGCATTAATTAAGGTACCACCCGACGAGTTCCTCTCTCGATCGTGATCACATTTGCATAAATTGTAACTGTTTAAAGTGTTCGAAAAGTGTGAATGCTGCACTTTTCAGCTTATTGATGCAGAAGAATTGATTTATGCACAATTGGTTGAAGCAGAAATTTGTTGTATTTTAGTTAGACAAGGTTAATGACCGAATGAGTAAGCAAAAAATTACACGTGTTACTCTCATTGATAACAGGGTACCTATCCGAAAGCTTCATATAAATAATTAAAACTCTCATTGTAGCAGTGGCGTAACTATACCATCTGGGGCCCGTGGCAAATTCTTATGATGGGGCCCAGATGATCAGTAAAAATCGTCACGTTGTAGGTACTCAGTTCAATTTTAATAAACATCGAGCTTTTTAGCGTACTCAATTACACGTTGTATATATATGTCCCACTAATAGCCATAGGCCTCCTCTCTTAGGCGAGAAGAATAGTCTTAGCCCCCACGCTACAAATAAATAAAACTTAAAATACAATTTCTATTCGATATTTATTAAGAAAAATCTTTTTTTCGAGCTTTCTGGTCCGCAGAAGTGTATAAAATCATCAAAGTTTAAAGATCGCGCCATAGAATTTTTAATAGACAGAATGGCCAAGTTACATAACCTGTCTTCTCTCATAGAGTTTCTTAAATAATTTATTTACAATTTTTGTTTTGGACAATTATTCCAAAAATGTAAATAGTTTTTTTTTTTCATTCAGTGGCCGAAAACCTCTTTGTTGTTACAAAAAAAACTGTATTACCCCACCAAATTGAAAATGCTCTGTTTACTAGCAGATAACTTGTAGAAAGGCACTACCTTAACTTTGTAGGGATCATTCTAGTACGCACTAGTGTGTAATATTACGAGTAAATATTGTGCACGAGTGTGTTTATGGCTCGGTATTCGGCCATTAGCCCTAAAAACGATATAATAATGCTAGCTTTCCGGATCATTCCACTATGTTCACCCAGGTGAACAAAGAGGATTTTATAGAGTCCACTTTATTGGTCTCTTTTTGGTTTACCTTGGAATTTAATCACCCAGGTGAACAAACGCAACTTTTGCAATTTAAATTGTGGACTTTATTCACCTAAAGAAATATTAAAAGACAATTATATTTAAGGTAATTTTAATGTTATTTTATACAAAGAAACACAGCAATAATAATGAATGCATTTTTCCACGAATATTTCGTTGAACACATTTTCCATTAATGCATGGTCGCCCGTGTGTGGTTCTATCTAACATCACCTGCTGCAAAAAAAGTATTTCGTTCTAATTAATCTGGTTTATAACCAACTCGTTTTTTTGTTTAAATCAACATTAGATTACTTCGAATATAGTTGTCTTTTTGCACAGTAAAAAGCAACACACGGCAACTCAAAACAAGACGAGTATAATGATTCTGAACAAATAATTTATTTTAACTTTAAGAGTAAGTTGCTGCTTTATAAAACGCAAGTGGTGCATAAGAAAATATCCAATTCAGTTAAGAAATTTTTTTAGTTCAATTTTCTAGGCATTCATTTTTTTAATATTCATTATTATTTATGTGTTTCTTTGTTTAAAAATAACATTAAATTACCTTAAATATAATTGTCTTTTAATATTTCTTCAGGTGAATATGTCCACAATTTAAATTGCAAAAGTCGCGTTTATTCACCTAGCTAGGTGATTAAATTCCAAGGTGAACAAAAGAGACCAATAAAGTGGATATCACCTGGGTGAACATAGTGGAATGTTCCAGCTTTCCGAGCAAGTGTGTTAAAAAATGTTTTTTTATTAATAATTAATCAGCAAGATCTTTAATACACGAAGATTTTTCAATTTCGTCTCTGAAAGTGAAACGAAAACTGAGAAGTGTCAGTGACTTTTGAAGTGGAAGGCTTCAAAACATTGAAATTTGAAACAACTTCGTTCATTGGAAGGAAACGCGATTTCAGTTTTTTTAAATTAATGTGCAATACTTGATAAAATATATGCAATGAATAGAGCTGTGCAATTACCGTATTTTGCTTGACGGTTTTTGAATGGTCATAAATAAGTAAAATTATGTAATGTGCATATGCACTATGTAGGAAACTTATTGCTGGAATACTGGCAGCTATTAATTTATATTATTCAAATAGATTCTAAAGATGAAACAATGAGATATTGACAGCTTCCTTCCAGACACAGTCATATTTTCGTGCTCGGACTGCGAGCACATAACATTAAACTCAATCTTATGCTTTAAATATAAAGCTGAAAACAGTTTCAATTCTTTTATTCTCTTGCACGTTTCCCCCAAACGTTAGTAATTAGTCGTCACGTGTAACGTATACATTTCCTTAAATGAATCAAAATGTTTTAGTTTAGGTTGGTTGAAATGCTTAACGATTAACTTAAAATTGTTATATGGCCTTTAGTTGTCTCACGGATTTTCAGCAGATTTTTTTAAAACGGTTTTTTTTTAAATTATACTTTTCAAATAAAATTAAATCAACTCAGGTACAATGTAAAAAAAATTTTTGGGGGCCCCCTTGGGTCGGGGGCCCGTGGCATTTTGCCAGCCTTGCCACCCTATTGTTACGCCACTGCATTGTAGATTACTTAGTTACTTTATAAGTATAGATTGTAACGCTATGTAAGTCACCGAGTTGATCCATTCTTTTCTTTTATTTTATAATAATGTTTCTCTTTACGTGAAGTTTTTGTAACCTCTTTGAGAAATAAATATCTTTAACCTGACATTTACTATTAAATAAGCAAGTAACCGGCTTAGTTTAAAATTATAATTATTTGATGTTTCAAGGTAATCTTAACATATAAAACACCAACGTTCATTAGGTTAACAACCTTTTCAGTTTATCATAGTTTTTAAGACAGTGTGAAGCAGAAATCAAATCTGCGTGTACGCATCTTAGTAACAGTGTTGATCGATTAATCAGGCCTGTGACGTTCTGTCACGGATTTGTGTACAAAATATAAATAAACTGCGTGATATCACGGTCATGGTATTTTACATTATATTTTGTAGTAACCTACTTATACTTAAAGTATTTTAATTAAAATAAGCTTAAGATTTTACTTTAATCTACTAGTTCAAAATAATAATAAATACCTACTTATTCTACTAATATTATAAATGTGAAAGTTTATGAGTATTTATGGATGGATGTTTGTTACTCTATGACGTAAAAACTACTAGACGGATTTGGATGAAACTTTGCACTAATATATGTTATACATCAGAATACATCTCATTCCCATGGGAAACCGACTTCAACGCGAACGGAGTCGCGGGCGGCCACTAGTTATAAACAAAAGACATTACAGAAAAAAAATGTTAATAATGTCAGTATTGTAACAAACAAAATAACATATACGATTACTGATGAAATAAAAATGCTCCTGCCTCAAATTTTTATTTAAAATCCTTTAGTGTGATTGAAAAATTCCTTCAACAGAGAGTATGGAAATTCCAAATTCTCTAAAAAGAATGTTTAATTGGACCGTATTGGACGCATTCCATTTCGACACACTGCGCTTTTTTTGAAAGCGAAATGCAACAAAACTATGAGTCAGTGGCGCGAATACTGACCCTGTAATCCTTCAAAGAACCACGCGGTGACTTGGCAAACTATGTGATACACTAGTAGTCTGATATGAGTGGGCAGACGACGCAATGCAAATAAAACATCAATGGATTTCGTAATAGTTTACGTATCGTAAAGTTTGATGTCATCGCTTAATTCTCAGAAATTCACATGGCCAGTTCCCGGCAGTAAGTTAGGTTCCAAGTAAATGTTCAGGACAAAACTTTTATCCTTGAGAAGGTAGGATTAATTTACAAAAGAAGAAGCATTCATTTAAAATATGATAAATAGGTACCAAAATAAAGAAAAAAAAATACTTACCAAAAAAAAGCGCCTTTTTAGAAATTGTATTGTATTATACATATACAACGACATTTCGGAAAAAAACTTTATAAGAAATTACACAAACACAAATTTTAACAAACAAATTTTCTCTCTTTTATGCACCGAATCATTACTCCGTTATTATTTTATTATACTTTAATTTAACTTTGGTTTTTAATTCATTTTAAAGCGGCGAGTTCCGAACTGCGATCTCTAAAGAGAGATTTAAATCTCGGACTACAACTCTGGTCGCGTGTCGCGCCGAAACTGACTGGGATGAGAGGAACCAAACACACATTTACGTACTACCACCTAATGTATGTAGGTATACGACTAATAACTAAAAGTAGGAATAAATGCATAAACCTTCATTTCATTTCATTTCTGAATTGATACGTGGTGGAATGTATCCAAACTTTGTATTTTTTTTTATGACACAAAATCTTTATTAAAGTTTTCTCATTTTTCTTAACGGTATAAAATTAACAAATTTACATAATATTCCTATAGAGCTTTTTCACTACCTAGGTACACATTAAAATAGATAATTAGGTAGATATTCCTCCCTATTATCTCCCGTCTCTGGCGATAGTTAGTTTGCAGTTTTCACTTACAGTAAAGAGAATAATTCATCTTCAACCATCTTATAATAATATAGTTATCTAAATGTTTTTGGAATTTGCAAATTTCAAGCTTTTATAAGTAAGTTATGCTTTAGTCATATGCAATTGGTTTAGTGTATTTTTTAGTTAATCAATCACAATCAGATGACTTTTCAATAGTAGCTAGGTACCTACACTTTAGTCAACACTAATAAGTAGGTATGTTATTACTACACTGAGAGGCATTATTGAGGAAGAAATAAATACTTGACCGCTATGATAAATTTTAAATTGCTAAGTTCAATTTGTTATCGAAATAAGTCATAACTCGATGCAATCTTCACCATTATTAGTAAAACCATGTTTTATCTCTGTTAATCAATGTGACAACTTTCGTAACTGACAGAGAGAAAACATTATATAGAAAAATAATTTTATCATGTTTCGTTAAAATCCGTCGAGTAGTTTTTGTTTCTATAACGGTTATACAGACAGACAGACAGACAGACAACATTTTTACTGATTGCATTTTTGGCATCAGTATCGATCCCTGATAGTTATTTTGGAAATATACATGTACAGAATTGACCTATCTACAGATTTATTATAAGTATAGATTATCGATTTTAAATGAGCAGCAAATTAAGCCTCTGCCCTCTGACCTCCAAGGAAAAAATACTGATAGTCTACCTTTGTCGAAAGACCGGATTGACTGAATGATTGACCTTAACGAACGAATGTTTTGGGCAGATGTTCTTTTTAACTGTCAGAAATGTCAAACTCAAGCCAAACAATAACAATTTGAATTCATGAATGCTTCGTGCAAGTTTTTTGCACTAGCTTTTTGCAAAAACGAAATTGGATCCTACAAATTGTTTTCAAATATGCTTCGAACGAAATACCATCATTGTGTTCCAACAAACAACATGATTTATTCATGACAAAGTGATTTAACAGCTATCTAATGCTAAGAGGATTTTGTTTGTTTTCATTATAAGTGAAATAGTTCAACAATCATAACCCTTGTATTTTAATCACAATCATGGAACCTCCATCACCATGGAAGAGGCCGAACGAAGTTATGCAATTGCATAAATTACGAAAAAAGAAAAAGGCACTGCTGGTAAGTTTTTGCTGCATTTTAAGTTTATACCTTGTGCGATACACGTGATTAAAACTTGCTATTTCTTATTTTCAGGACCGTATGAAGCAGCCACTGGGTTCAAATGAGGATCCAAGTAGTTCAAAGTCTGTAAGCTTAGATTTTTCACGAATTTTGGATAGGGAGAAAAGAGCAAATCCATTCTCTAAGTAAGTATTACACATTTATTCTTTATTGAAACAAAGCAGTTCCGTCTCACTAAAATTTGAATTAATTTATTATCAGGAATGCAGCTGAAACAAACAAGAGAGCTAAATTAGAGTCAGACTCACAATTGGATGAATCTAACGACAAAACATTGTATGCCTTATTAAATTTACCAGCTAAAATTGTACCAAAAGCAGCTCATGATGTAAACACTGAGAAACTGACCACTTTCTCAAATTTATTACAAAAATACAACGCAGATCATGCTGTAGAACCTGTAAGTAGATATAATTATTATCAAGATTGTATTTGAATGTTTCTATTGCATAAACATAAATATGCCTTTTAGGAAATATCAGACAAAAAGTACAATTATTTGCCCATTGATTGGGCATTAAAAACTAAGTTACGAGTGATGTCTCCCAAACCATTTCCATGGACAACAAAACTGAAGGCTAGTGAAGAGGCATCAGGCATTACAGGGTAAATTGACCATTCTATATATACAATAATTGACTTTGACACAATATTGCTTCTCTATGTACTTTTAAAACCTAGATTAACTTGTAAGTTCAATTTATTTAGATTTGTCCGTTGCCTGGACACAACCTCATCCACCACTCTGGACACTTCACCTCGCGCGCGATTCCACCAGACCTGCCTCTACTGGCAGCACCCTCACCTGCCCTGGCTGGAGTTGTTTCCTCGGTCCTCTGGCAGGGTTTCTGCTACCAACTTCATGGCTACAAATGAGGAGGTCAAGCAAGCACTGCTAACCGAATGGACTGAGAGCTTTAGATCACTGTTTCAGGTAACTACATAAAGACAATCTTAGATTATCTCCTATGCTGAATGTAAGTATACTTATCTGTGAGTGTTACCTAGTGCTGTACACTCAATTCCTTTATCATATACAAGATATAAAAACTAACAATCAAACATAAACCTACTACTTCATCACACTGTTTTCATTTCAGTTACTAAGAGCGCGGCACTGTCCATATTTCTATGTGTGTGCGAACAACTTTACGTGTTTATTCCGTGCAGCGGGACTGTGCGGAGTATCTGAACCATGTGTGCTGATAGCACCAACCACAAGAGGCTTTAGACAGACTTTAAGGCAAGAAGGTAGGTAAAATAATAAACCTACTTCAAGCCTGGTAAGAATCCAGGGGCGACGAACTTTTTTTTATGTTTTTTACGAAATGAATTCAGCTTTTAAAACACGTTCGTTAATTATTCTCCAGTTAAAGTTTAAACTTCATTCTTTTATCTTTCTGCGTCACTTTCGAACTTAATTCGAGTAAGAGAAATGATGCAAACAAATTCTTATCAAACTTGTTAAATACTTTTTGTTTTAAATCCAGACGTAGAATTCACCATGCCCCTCCGGCCGGACCACAAGCGTAAACTCAACACGTCCGACGATCAGAACGCGCGCAACTCATCCCACGACAGTTGCTACGACACCATGGACAAGGAGGAGGTGGATAAAGACTCGGGAGATGAGGACCCGGAGCAGTTCCTGTCGCAGTTGGGGCTGGAGACAGAGATGCTGAAGAGGATTAATAATGCACAGGTGTGACATAACATCCTTTAGTTGGCCAGAAGTTTTTTTTTATATATAATATTGCAAATCAAACGAGCATCTGCGAGGGTCACCTGATGGTAAGTGATCACCGCCGCCCATGACTACCCGCAACACTGTGGGTGTTGGGGGTGTGTTGCTAAGCCTTTCGGAAAATTAGGCACCGGATACCGCACTCACCGAACGAAACGCAAGAACATCGTCCCTACTTCACGTCGGTTTTCTGTGCGACGGTGGTATTTCACCAGTCGATTCAGCCCACTAATCGCTGCACAGAGCCTACAGCTAGACTCTACCACTCCAAAATTTATAAGTTGACTGAAATTGGCAACAGTTTAAAGTCGTAATAATAACTTTTATCTAAAGAATAAGGGCACTTGGATACATACTTAAAAAAATTCACGACCTGGATATTAAAAGCATGTCAACAAAGATAAAGTGTTACTTACAGATAAAGCTTTCCAAGTAATCCCCAGCTTTTGGTTTAGGAAATGCTTTCGTATTATTTTGATAAAACATTCTAAACTCACTATAGGCATTCAATCAGGCTCATTTATTTACAGTGTATTTTTTTAAGTAAATTTCAACCAAAAAGCTAAAACAGTTTAGCCTTTTTCGAAACTCTGTCTGTGTATATGTTACAGCTAATACCCGAAGCGCGGCTACACCTAGTTTTAGCCTGTTAGAACATCAATAGGTTAGGTTAGTTAGATTACTTTTTTTATACCACCCAGATAAAGGAGTCCGTCGACTCATGATTGAAGCCAGTTTTTATATATATAGGTATATTTTTTTTTTACAGTTTTCCATAAAAAAAACACTTCTAACCGGCTAATACTAGGTGTAGCCGCACTTCGGGTATTAGCCGTAACATATATTTGAGAATCCTTATACTTATTGTGTAATTCATCACAGAAAACAATCTCATCCACCAGGCTCGTATAGTAAACAGCGTGGAAAGCAACGTCGACAGCGCGGCGGAATCCCTAGTGTTCGTCCGCGGCGCCGACGCACAAGCCTTGTTCAATTTCCTATTGAATTGCAAGTCGATCGTGAGCCCCACGGGGCCGTTCGCGGGAGTACCGCCCACGTTGTTGTCGCCGACGGCGTTTCATGGCGGGACTTTGCAGTCTCTCAAGGTAAAAAGCTGCTTATGCGATTTGATAATTCACTATAGTATAGATATGTTGATACGCAGGCCTTACAAAAACACTCAAAATTAAAGTATGTTCGTTCGACTAACACTTTCGTTCGACGATAATATATTAAAGATGTTATGTATAATAATATACTATAACTCAGGGGCTGCCAACTTATTTAGACCGAAGATCGAATTTTCACTGACGACACTCAGTGCGATTTACCAGTAACTATGTAACGTTTATAAAGTTTAAACAGAATAGTTAATCAATTATGGAGCATTATTACTTTGTGCAGTGTGTTCTATGTATTTATATTTATTGCCTTGCCACGATCGACTGGACTAAAGATCGCGATCGACCGGTTGGCCACCCCTGCCATAACTAAACAGCAACCTGCGATGTAGCACTCTTGACTTTAAAAATTACTTTAAAAACTCAAGGTTGCAGTAATATTACTATAATAAGTTAGTAGCTATTAGATAGTAACGTACCAAATATAATAAATAAGCAATAAATAAGATAACTAACCAAACTTACAAATTTTCCAGGTAAAAGAGAACGTGATAAACGCGGACAACAGAAAGTACTATTCCATAGAACTCCGCGGCCCGATCCTACCCACGACAGTTCACACTTTATTCAATGTTCTAAAGACGAGCACGTCGGCACAGTTTAGTACGACGTTCGCTCATCATCAGCCCACGCTGGCGTTCTCGTGGGCGGCCAAGAATATTGCTGAAGGTTGGTATTGAAAACAAATATTTACATCTGAAAGATCAGGTAATGTTTCAGGCCAGTTTCCAGAGAGCTTTGAAAGGAAACTATTGGTGTTGAAGTGACTTGTAACTTTTTTATACCCACTTAGAATTTATGAGTGTCATGTGAATTTCTTTGTAACGCGAGTAGCAATTTATAGATTTAAAACATGGATTTCTTAATAAGGCAAAATAATGATCTGACAATATACTATACTAACTTCTTAGCTTTTGACACATTGCATAAAAAATGCTATATTATGGTCAATCCCTTTAAGTTTCATCCGAATTAGTTCAGCCATGCTTACGAGCATACTACAAACTTAAACATTTGTTAAATTATTAGGATGTATTTGTATAATTTCTTTTCCAGATGAAACAGCAAAAGAAAATGAACCAAATAACTTTGCCAAAGCATTCAACAAGGAGAATCTATCAGATTGTGGCATCATAGAGAGCATGTTGCAAAATTTCTGTTCTGCCGACCCTACCTTCGTCAAGGCCTTAGACAGTGTCAAATATAATGAAGACTCTACCTACACTTGGTGATATTTTTTAATATAGTTTTGTGATCATTTTTAAATTAAATAATGGTTTTTCCACACTCTCGTGTTTTAGTTGTAGACACCAACTTAGAAGACCCTAGTTTCGCCCTGATGCATCAGCGTCAGTGCCAGTTACGATGTATGTTATTTATCTTATAACTAATTGAATAAGAACCGACTTGTCCGTAGATTCTATTACACTGATATATCTTCGTTGCTCATTGAATGAAAGAAGGAAACTTAATAATTAGACGAGTTTCATTTTCCTGACAAAAAAAAGCGATTAGCATTTTGAGATGTAGGTAAATTAAAATTTAAAGAAAAAAAAAAGTTAACTATTATTTTCGTGTGTGTGAGTGGCGCAGCGGTACGTATACCGGACTGTTAATGTGTTACTGTGCAAATGTTATTCTGGATCTTTACACCAAATTTCATCCAAATCCAACCAGCCGCTCATGCGTGATTGAGTAAATGCAAACATACAAACTTGCATATTTATAATATAAGTAGGTAGGATTAATAAAACTCCTCAAATCACCTTAATTGTTATGATTTATTCAATTTCCATTTTTGGTAAATTAAAAATAAAGATTTCATAGTCCACAAATCACTTACACGATAGACAAGATTCATACAGATCAGGATGAAATAAATAATTATTGTGAGAGTTCTGCTTTTACAAGACAAACTATTATGTTAACTAATTTAACCGCTATTCACTAAATTATCACTTCAAACTCAAGGTGGAATCAGAATCTTGGGAAGCTTAAATCTACAATATTCTTCTATATTATTTAACCAACAACCTGCAACAAAAAGTGTTATTAGTTACAAATAAATATGGTTTATTTAATGTTTTTTTGAGTTATTGTTTACCTGTTGGTGTGTCCAGTATTATGATGTGTGTGAATAAATTAGCCGGCTTATGATTTCTGTAACAAAAAAGAAGATTCATAAGAAAGAATTTCAAAAAAGTGCACTACAGAAAAGTTTTAGCTCCTAGCTATATTTAGTAATTTCGAGTTAATTTATTCTATATAACTATAGTATTTGCTGATATGTATTGTGTAACCGCTAAAATAATAGAATAATTGAATTTTCGAAGTACTATTTTGCTGTCCTTCAATCAGCTGTGTTATCAACACTCATTTGTTCTCCGCCTGTTATATCGCTGTTATGCGAAACTGCGCGTTCTTACACAAATTGTACACAATATCAGGGACCCACGATATTATTAAGCGTTATGAATCTGACTACGTGTATAATACTTCAGTATGGCTTTATGATGTAGCGTTATTAACTCGTATACGAGTGTAAGACCTCTGTTTGTATATAGTTATACACTTTTCAGTGCGTATGTAGTGTATAACACTTCAGTGTGTTTGTTGTGTATAACACTTCAGCTTGTAAGTAGTGTATAACACTTCAGTGTGTATGTAGTGTATAACACTTTAGCGTGTTTGTTGTTTTTTTTTTTTTTTTTTTTTTTTTATATTAATAGGGGGCAAACGAGCATGCGGGTCACCTGGTGGTAAATGATCACCGCCGCCCATGACTACCCGCAACACTGTGGGTGTTGGGGGTGTGTTGCCGACCTTTGTAGTGGGAATATACTCTCGACTTGAAGAGCCCCATGTTGTATGTAGCCGGGAATACCGCTGCAGGTAGTTCATTCCACATCTGCGTAGTGCGTGGCAGAAAATTCCGCCCGAAACGGACGGTGGTGGAGCGCCAGCTATCCAGGTGGTGGGGATGGAATTTCAATCTGTGGCGGGAGGTGCGGTGGTGGAATTGTGCAGCTGGTATGAGGTCGAATAATTCTTCAGAACACTCCCCATTGTATAGACGATACAGAACGCAAAGAGATGATATATCTCTTCGCAGGGCCAAAGAATCGAGGCGATCAGAAAGAGCTCGGTTGCCGGCGATTCGAGCCGCTCTACGTTGTATCTTGTCAAATGGAAGAAGTAAGCATTGAGGTGCTCCTGCCCAGAGGTGAGAACAGTACTCCATATGGGGCCGCACCTGTGCCTTGAAAATATTGTTGTGTTGTGTATAACACTTCAGTGTTTGTTGTGTATAACACTTGAGCTTGTAAGTAGTGTATAACACTTCAGTGTGTTTGTTGTTTATAACACTTCAGTGTGTAAGTTGTGTATAACACTTCAGCTTGTAAGTAGTGTATAACACTTCAGCTTGTAAGTAGTGTATAACACTTCAGCGTGTTTGTTGTGTATAACACTTCAGCTTGTATGTAGTGTATTAGACTTCAGTGTGTGTATGGTATGCTCACATTAGAGTTGGCGGGCTGTCCGGGCACGGAGTACTGCGGGCGGAAGTTGGCGAAGTTGGACGCCGCGCCCGCGAAGCCGCCCAGCGCGCCGCCCGCGCTGAACCCGCCCGGGAACTGGCCCAGTTGTGCTGCGAATAATATAACAATGTATTATGGAACTGGCCTAGTTGTGCAGTTATACACAAACTATGTAGTACGGAACTAACGAAAATCACGAAAGTGTTATTATTATTATTGTAACACAGTTAAATAAACAAAAAATAGATGGTAAGCGCACGTGTGTCGTATGTCGTGTTATGGACTAGGAGAAAACCTTGTTACACCCAGACACAGACTAACTTCCATATTTTTTATTTAATGGTCTGACCCAGCTATCGAACCCGGAACTTCCGCTAAACATTCGCTAGACGCTAAACACCACAGAGGTTCAAATTTTAAAGTATTCGTTAGTTCACACTCAGTTCACTCAGCCTTTGCAGCACATGCATCACCTACACCTACTCACATTATCAATGTGAAAGTTTGTGAGTATGTGAGTATGCATAGATGTTTGTTACTCTTTCACGAAAAAACGACTGGACGGATTTTGATGAAACTTTACAGTAATATAGGTTGTACATCTGAAAACACATAGGGTACTTTTTACCGCTGGAAAACTTTTCATTCCCACGTAAAAACCGACTTCCACGCGAAAGGAGTCGCGGGCGTCCACTAGTTTATTTACATGTTAGCCATCGATTTTAAATGTAACAATAACACACTGTTGTTTCACAAGATATAACCAACAAACTGAGGTGAGGTTCGTTCGTGTCGGGCGTGGGTCACAGATGACCATTCTCCTTTCAAAAGGGGGGCTACCGCGTAACTAGCGTCGATTTGAACTCGACGTCGACAACTGCCCCCCTACCGCGTAACTAGCGTCGATTTGGACTCGACATCGATGTTTTCATTGGCTAGAGACCCATCATTGTTAACAATTTAGCCTATGAAAACAGTTGTCGACGTCGAGTTCAAATCGACGCTTGTTACGCGGTAGGGGGCCAGTTATGTACCGTGAGCGGCCAGCGTGGCCGGCAGCCGCGACACGTCCGACTTCATGTCCGACAGCAGCTCTCCAGCTGTTCACCACCTGGGGGGGAGTTGTTACCGTGCGCGGCGACGGCGGAGTGCGCGGCGGCCAGGCGCGACAGGATGGACCGCTCGGACATCTGCAGGCGCTGCGCCACGGGCGGGATGCGCGCCAGCGTGGCCGGCAGCCGCGACACGTCCGACTTCATGTCCGACAGCAGCTCTCCAGCTGTTCACCACCTGGGGGGGAGTTGTTACCGTGCGCGGCGACGGCGGAGTGCGCGGCGGCCAGGCGCGACAGGATGGACCGCTCGGACATCTGCAGGCGCTGCGCCACGGGCGGGATGCGCGCCAGCGTGGCCGGCAGCCGCGACACGTCCGACTTCATGTCCGACAGCAGCTCTCCAGCTGTTCACCACCTGGGGGGGAGTTGTTACCGTGCGCGGCGACGGCGGAGTGCGCGGCGGCCAGGCGCGACAGGATGGACCGCTCGGACATCTGCAGGCGCTGCGCCACGGGCGGGATGCGCGCCAGCGTGGCCGGCAGCCGCGACACGTCCGACTTCATGTCCGACAGCAGCTCTCCAGCTGTTCACCACCTGGGGGGGAGTTGTTACCGTGCGCGGCGACGGCGGAGTGCGCGGCGGCCAGGCGCGACAGGATGGACCGCTCGGACATCTGCAGGCGCTGCGCCACGGGCGGGATGCGCGCCAGCGTGGCCGGCAGCCGCGACACGTCCGACTTCATGTCCGACAGCAGCTCTCCAGCTGTTCACCACCTGGGGGGGAGTTGTTACCGTGCGCGGCGACGGCGGAGTGCGCGGCGGCCAGGCGCGACAGGATGGACCGCTCGGACATCTGCAGGCGCTGCGCCACGGGCGGGATGCGCGCCAGCGTGGCCGGCAGCCGCGACACGTCCGACTTCATGTCCGACAGCAGCTCTCCAGCTGTTCACCACCTGGGGGGGAGTTGTTACCGTGCGCGGCGACGGCGGAGTGCGCGGCGGCCAGGCGCGACAGGATGGACCGCTCGGACATCTGCAGGCGCTGCGCCACGGGCGGGATGCGCGCCAGCGTGGCCGGCAGCCGCGACACGTCCGACTTCATGTCCGACAGCAGCTCTCCAGCTGTTCACCACCTGGGGGGGAGTTGTTACCGTGCGCGGCGACGGCGGAGTGCGCGGCGGCCAGGCGCGACAGGATGGACCGCTCGGACATCTGCAGGCGCTGCGCCACGGGCGGGATGCGCGCCAGCGTGGCCGGCAGCCGCGACACGTCCGACTTCATGTCCGACAGCAGCTCTCCAGCTGTTCACCACCTGGGGGGGAGTTGTTACCGTGCGCGGCGACGGCGGAGTGCGCGGCGGCCAGGCGCGACAGGATGGACCGCTCGGACATCTGCAGGCGCTGCGCCACGGGCGGGATGCGCGCCAGCGTGGCCGGCAGCCGCGACACGTCCGACTTCATGTCCGACAGCAGCTCTCCAGCTGTTCACCACCTGGGGGGGAGTTGTTACCGTGCGCGGCGACGGCGGAGTGCGCGGCGGCCAGGCGCGACAGGATGGACCGCTCGGACATCTGCAGGCGCTGCGCCACGGGCGGGATGCGCGCCAGCGTGGCCGGCAGCCGCGACACGTCCGACTTCATGTCCGACAGCAGCTCTCCAGCTGTTCACCACCTGGGGGGGAGTTGTTACCGTGCGCGGCGACGGCGGAGTGCGCGGCGGCCAGGCGCGACAGGATGGACCGCTCGGACATCTGCAGGCGCTGCGCCACGGGCGGGATGCGCGCCAGCGTGGCCGGCAGCCGCGACACGTCCGACTTCATGTCCGACAGCAGCTCTCCAGCTGTTCACCACCTGGGGGGGAGTTGTTACCGTGCGCGGCGACGGCGGAGTGCGCGGCGGCCAGGCGCGACAGGATGGACCGCTCGGACATCTGCAGGCGCTGCGCCACGGGCGGGATGCGCGCCAGCGTGGCCGGCAGCCGCGACACGTCCGACTTCATGTCCGACAGCAGCTCACCAGCTGTTCACCACCGGGGGGGGAGTTGTTACCGTGCGCGGCGACGGCGGAGTGCGCGGCGGCCAGGCGCGACAGGATGGACCGCTCGGACATCTGCAGGCGCTGCGCCACGGGCGGGATGCGCGCCAGCGTGGCCGGCAGCCGCGACACGTCCGACTTCATGTCCGACAGCAGCTCCTCCAGCTGGTTCAGCACCTGGGGAAACAAATGAAGATAAGATGTAAAGAATAAAGTCCTTTGAGGAATTAAATAATAAAAATAATAAATCTCCTGACTGACACACCAACTGTGTGGCCCTAAACTAAGTAAAGCTTGTACTATAGGTACACAATGGACTAGGGGAGAACCTAGTTACACCCAAACACAACCCACCTTATGCAGCACGGCATTGGCCGGCTTGTTGCCCGCCAGCGACTCCTTGCTGAGGTGCTGGTGGGACTCGGCCAGGCACTCCACCTCCGCGAACCGCGCGTTGAGCGACATCGCGGGGTGGTTGGGGTCCTGCGTCAGCTACAACATACCTTATGCAGCACGGCATTGGCCGGCTTGTTGCCCGCCAGCGACTCCTTGCTGAGGTGCTGGTGGGACTCGGCCAGGCACTCCACCTCCGCGAACCGCGCGTTGAGCGACATCGCGGGGTGGTTGGGGTCCTGCGTCAGCTACAACATACCTTATGCAGCACGGCATTGGCCGGCTTGTTGCCCGCCAGCGACTCCTTGCTGAGGTGCTGGTGGGACTCGGCCAGGCACTCCACCTCCGCGAACCGCGCGTTGAGCGACATCGCGGGGTGGTTGGGGTCCTGCGTCAGCTACAACATACCTTATGCAGCACGGCATTGGCCGGCTTGTTGCCCGCCAGCGACTCCTTGCTGAGGTGCTGGTGGGACTCGGCCAGGCACTCCACCTCCGCGAACCGCGCGTTGAGCGACATCGCGGGGTGGTTGGGGTCCTGCGTCAGCTACAACATACCTTATGCAGCACGGCATTGGCCGGCTTGTTGCCCGCCAGCGACTCCTTGCTGAGGTGCTGGTGGGACTCGGCCAGGCACTCCACCTCCGCGAACCGCGCGTTGAGCGACATCGCGGGGTGGTTGGGGTCCTGCGTCAGCTACAACATACCTTATGCAGCACGGCATTGGCCGGCTTGTTGCCCGCCAGCGACTCCTTGCTGAGGTGCTGGTGGGACTCGGCCAGGCACTCCACCTCCGCGAACCGCGCGTTGAGCGACATCGCGGGGTGGTTGGGGTCCTGCGTCAGCTACAACATACCTTATGCAGCACGGCATTGGCCGGCTTGTTGCCCGCCAGCGACTCCTTGCTGAGGTGCTGGTGGGACTCGGCCAGGCACTCCACCTCCGCGAACCGCGCGTTGAGCGACATCGCGGGGTGGTTGGGGTCCTGCGTCAGCTACAACATACCTTATGCAGCACGGCATTGGCCGGCTTGTTGCCCGCCAGCGACTCCTTGCTGAGGTGCTGGTGGGACTCGGCCAGGCACTCCACCTCCGCGAACCGCGCGTTGAGCGACATCGCGGGGTGGTTGGGGTCCTGCGTCAGCTACAACATACCTTATGCAGCACGGCATTGGCCGGCTTGTTGCCCGCCAGCGACTCCTTGCTGAGGTGCTGGTGGGACTCGGCCAGGCACTCCACCTCCGCGAACCGCGCGTTGAGCGACATCGCGGGGTGGTTGGGGTCCTGCGTCAGCTACAACATACCTTATGCAGCACGGCATTGGCCGGCTTGTTGCCCGCCAGCGACTCCTTGCTGAGGTGCTGGTGGGACTCGGCCAGGCACTCCACCTCCGCGAACCGCGCGTTGAGCGACATCGCGGGGTGGTTGGGGTCCTGCGTCAGCTACAACATACCTTATGCAGCACGGCATTGGCCGGCTTGTTGCCCGCCAGCGACTCCTTGCTGAGGTGCTGGTGGGACTCGGCCAGGCACTCCACCTCCGCGAACCGCGCGTTGAGCGACATCGCGGGGTGGTTGGGGTCCTGCGTCAGCTACAACATACCTTATGCAGCACGGCATTGGCCGGCTTGTTGCCCGCCAGCGACTCCTTGCTGAGGTGCTGGTGGGACTCGGCCAGGCACTCCACCTCCGCGAACCGCGCGTTGAGCGACATCGCGGGGTGGTTGGGGTCCTGCGTCAGCTACAACATACCTTATGCAGCACGGCATTGGCCGGCTTGTTGCCCGCCAGCGACTCCTTGCTGAGGTGCTGGTGGGACTCGGCCAGGCACTCCACCTCCGCGAACCGCGCGTTGAGCGACATCGCGGGGTGGTTGGGGTCCTGCGTCAGCTACAACATACCTTATGCAGCACGGCATTGGCCGGCTTGTTGCCCGCCAGCGACTCCTTGCTGAGGTGCTGGTGGGACTCGGCCAGGCACTCCACCTCCGCGAACCGCGCGTTGAGCGACATCGCGGGGTGGTTGGGGTCCTGCGTCAGCTACAACATACCTTATGCAGCACGGCATTGGCCGGCTTGTTGCCCGCCAGCGACTCCTTGCTGAGGTGCTGGTGGGACTCGGCCAGGCACTCCACCTCCGCGAACCGCGCGTTGAGCGACATCGCGGGGTGGTTGGGGTCCTGCGTCAGCTACAACATACCTTATGCAGCACGGCATTGGCCGGCTTGTTGCCCGCCAGCGACTCCTTGCTGAGGTGCTGGTGGGACTCGGCCAGGCACTCCACCTCCGCGAACCGCGCGTTGAGCGACATCGCGGGGTGGTTGGGGTCCTGCGTCAGCTACAACATACCTTATGCAGCACGGCATTGGCCGGCTTGTTGCCCGCCAGCGACTCCTTGCTGAGGTGCTGGTGGGACTCGGCCAGGCACTCCACCTCCGCGAACCGCGCGTTGAGCGACATCGCGGGGTGGTTGGGGTCCTGCGTCAGCTACAACATACCTTATGCAGCACGGCATTGGCCGGCTTGTTGCCCGCCAGCGACTCCTTGCTGAGGTGCTGGTGGGACTCGGCCAGGCACTCCACCTCCGCGAACCGCGCGTTGAGCGACATCGCGGGGTGGTTGGGGTCCTGCGTCAGGTTGAGGTAGGCGGCACGCCGGAGTTGCTCCTCGATTACTAGCGCTTGTTCTAGAAGCTAGGGAATGGAACATTTTGTGGTAAGCGTCTTACTATTTCACTATAGTTAGCTCTTGTTCAAGTTAAGTTAGAGAGGGATAAAGTAATACACTTTTTACGATGAAAGCTTATAAACGAAAAAACTTTTATGGTGTTTTTTTATCGTACTACGACAAACCAAGAAACTAATATTAAGAATACAGCTAATGTATTGTAAATGTATCCATTCAACATTGACAAGGAACAAATCAAAAAACACTAACCTTAAATCGCCTAGCCAAAAACTTGTTTTTTATCTCGAGGAAGTTGCCCTTGCCGACGTCCATCTTGAACGGCTCGTTGATGATGGCGAACCTCAGGTCGTTCTGTATATCCTGCCAGCGTCCATACCCGTGTGTCACTATTCCCGCTAGCAGCCAGTAGTCGTGTCGTCGATGCCAGATCTCGTACTCTCTTCCCGGCGCGGCCGCTCGCTCCTCGTTCAGCCACAGTGTATGTAACTCGGTGAAACCGCCGTCCGCGATGTTGAACATGAACTTGCGCCGCTCCACTTTGAGATCATCCTCTTCTTTAACGAGGACAACGTCGTCGTCGTCCTCTTCTTTCTTCTCGTCTTTAGGTTTGTCTGAGCCTTCGGATTCGGCCTTCTCGCTCTTGACTTCCTCTTTTTTGTCGGTTTCTTCTTTGATGTCGTCTTTCTTGTCTTCCTTATCATCTTTGTCTTTCTTTTCTTGAGTTTTTTCGCCGTCTTTAGGCGACTCCTCGTCAACGGACATTCGTCGTTCGGCCTCTTTATCATCTTTTTCTTCTTTGACCTGTTCTTTCTCCTCTTCAGGTTTTTCTTTCTCAGCCTCCTCCTTAACTTCGCTGGTGTCCATCGGTTCTTCCTTTTTGACGTCTTTTACGTCTGGTTTTTCTTCTTTTACCTCTTCTTTGTCGTCCTTCTCAGAGCCTCCAGGAGTGGGTGCTTGTCCAGGCGTTTGTGTCACTTGTGTGGGTGCTGGCGAAGGGGCGGCTGAAGTTATCGGAGTGGCAGTAGACGGGGCAGGACTTGGCGCGGCGCTTCCGTCAGCTCCGGCAACTTTAACGGGTTCCACTGGCTTCCGAACCAACTCTGGCATACTGTAGTACCCATTAATGTGTTCAAACTCCTGAACTTTCTTACGGATCAAGCTCATGACGCCGATTCTTGTCAAAACATGCTGCCGTGAGAGACCTTCTCTTGGAACGCCATCTGCGAAGGTTTCCGCGTTGTCAGCCCCCGGTTCACACAAATGCCGCATGAACAAGGAAACGTATGCCTTGAAATTTCTTTCTGACTTTCCTCTAAGATCGCGGACTAACCATTGCGAGTTGAACGCGTCTTGTGGAGGCATGCCATACCGCATGATCGCGTTAAGGAATGATTTTCGTTGTCTCGCGTTGAAACCGAGTACTTCCATGTTTCCGCCGACACGCGCCAGTAACGGCGGTAGAGGTCTATCACGTTCTTCACGTCTCTCAAGCCTCCTCTTGCTGCGTCGACTCAGCAAGTCACCATTGTCATTCTTTTCATCGAAATCATCGTCTTCCTTGTCATCTTCGCTTCCTTGCGAGAAGTCAGAGTTGTAATCGGATCCATTCTCTTGCCAAGTTGTATCTTCACGACTTTCGGTTTGCACGACACTTCCGTCGTTGTAGTTGACTTGTTTGCGCACACGTTTACCTTTACCCAGTGTTCTGGCCTGGTCTTCTTGGTGTTGTTCGTAGTGGTGTCTAAGCAACTTGATCCAGTAGGCCGGGTCGGTATTTTCAGCTTCTTGTTTGATGATTTCGGTGTCAACTTCTTCCTCGCCGTCGCCTTCTTTTGTGGAATAGCTGGCGACTTTGAATGAACTGAGATATTCGTTGGCCCAAGACTCTTTTGATTCAATACCTTCGTTGGATCTGTCAAGTAAATCTGACACGGCTCGTTCGTCATAATGGATAGCTTCTTCTTTGCCTTCGTCCTCTTTGAAGAGTTCCTCTGTACCGAATCTCAGAATGTCATCCAACTCTTGCTTGGTGAAGTTTGCGCCTTTGCCGCCCATACCGGGTCGTACTACCAAGTGAGTCAACATCATCTTCCTCTTAGCGACTTGCGTGACTCTCTCTTCAACGCTGTTACGAGTCACAAAGCGGTATATCATCACTTTATTGGCTTGACCGATACGATGGGCACGCGAAAAGGCTTGGATATCGTTGTGAGGATTCCAATCCGAGTCGTAAATGATGACAGTATCAGCTGTAGCCAAGTTGATACCGAGACCTCCGGCTCTGGTTGATAAAAGGAAAACAAATTGCTGTGCGCCGGGAGCGTTGAATCTGTCTATAGCTTCCTGACGGATCGTTCCAGTAATTCCACCGTCGATTCGCTCGTACTTGTACCCTTCTCCTTCAAGGAAATCTTCGAGAATATCCAACATCTTTGTCATCTGTGAGAAGATGAGGACTCTATGACCTTGCTCTTTAAGTTGTTTCAGCATTTTGGACATCAGGACGAGTTTTCCAGATGCTTTAATAAGAGCTTGTGTGTCGTAATTTCCGTGGGGTCCAAGCGGGGCTTCTTCAGCCGCTACTGGGAAAAGATACGGATGGTTGCAGCACTTCTTTAGGTCCATCATAACATTGAGCAAGGACACGGTGCCGCCGCCACTTTTCGGGTTCAACGCTTCGTAGTTTCTGGTCAGAATGTACTTGTAGTATTTCTTCTGCATTGGAGAGAGTTCAACTCGAACGATGAACTCGGACTTAGTGGGCATGTTCTTCAGTACATCAGCCTTCAATCGCCGCAGCATGTGAGGCCCCAACATCTCGTGAAGCCTCTTCACTTGTTCCTCCTTCGACACATCGGCGAATTCGTTCTGGAAAGCGGCAAGGTCATTGAACTTATCTTTGTTCAAGAAGTTCAAGAGATGGAACAGTTCTTCCAGATTGTTCTGGAGAGGGGTTCCAGTAAGTAGTAGTTTGTAGTTGATGTGGTATCCAGCTAGTAGGCGGAAGAATTTGGATTGGTTGCTTTTCAGCCTGTGAGCTTCGTCGACGACCAATACTGCCCAGTCGATGCTGCCCAAGCAAGTGGAATCGATCGAAACCAATTCATATGACGTCAGCAGGACGTTAAATTTCACTTGTGATTTGATCTTAGATGGACGTCCACCTCTGTTGGCTCCGTCATCGAAAGTAAGTTCGTTTTCACGGATCACGGCACGGGAGTCTTTATCACCGACATATGTAATGCAGTATAGATCCGGGGCCCACAGTTCGAACTCTCTCTCCCAGTTGATGATAGTTGAAAGCGGCACTGACACAAGGAACGGTCCCTTGCAATGTCCTTCTTTGAACAGTGAGTTTAAGAATGTGACAGTTTGAATAGTTTTCCCGAGACCCATCTCGTCGGCTAAGATTGTATCGATAGCATTTCCCCACGAGTAACGAAGCCAGTTAATACCCTCTAACTGATACGGATGAAGTTGCATTCCAGTTTCATACACAAACGGTGGTTGATCCTCGTACTTCTTGTTGAGATTTGTGGTCGGTTTGTCCGGAGGTGGGTTGTATCTTCTGTGTTTGAATTGCTGTCCGCTGCTGTCGTCATCTTCGAGTTCTCGGTTCTTGCTTTTGCGTCCTGGTTTCTTGCCCTTACTGCCTTTGCTTTTGCCTTCTGATGTTATGTAGGCCCGCATATCCTACGAAATCAAAAATCATTACGTTAATTTACATTTTAGGTTGTAGAACTTTGTAGTTTCCGAATTGTTTCACATATGTTACCTGATAGTATTCAATGGCAGGTTTGAGTCCATTAATCTCCACATGTTCAGATTCCCACGTGGCCTGGTCATAGGACAGGTCCCTCCACTTCACTAGGTAGTAAGTGGTTCCATCGCGGGAAGTACGATGGTTGATCACACGGTGGACTATCAGCCATTCTGGTTTTACGCCGAATCTGTGGGAAACGTGATGTGTAAGTTAAACAAACTTGCAATCTAGTGAACATTCCTATATAAAAACAAACAGTACAGTTCATATATTAACTACAATTTTTATGGGAAGGCAGCAAAACAAAAATTGGCAAATGTTTGAAAGGCCCTAACTCCTGAAATATGCTTATCTAAAAGGGATCTTATAGCTATATAAAATAAGGTTTACAATTGCTGTCCAACGGTGCCCATTAAACAAACCTATAGTATTTCTCCTCCAGCATTTTCTCCTCGTTCTCGTTGTCGTCGGGCTGCTGGTTCTTCTTCCTCTTGCTGGTGATGTACCGCTCCTCGAGCCCCTCGTCCAGCTTGGGAGGCTCCTCGGGGTCCGACTTCCTCATGTAGTAGCGGTACATCAATGGATGGAACACGTCCAGCTGGGAAACAGATTTTGGTAAATATTATTTTATTTTATTTTATTTAAATTATTTTCCAATATAAGGGAATAAAAGTGAACTGATGCAAATATGAAAGTTTTGGCAGTTTAGTATACATGTGTTTTTAAAGTATATTTTTTTTGTAGGGGACTATAATTATTCATCAGTGGGTATGTACTAGTTTTTCATCAAGCTTGTAAAGATATTTTGTCAAAACAATATAATTTTTTTACGAATAAATAATTTTATTATTATAAATGAGTTCTGCCTGTTGTTCAGACTTTAATACAACAATCGAAACCCCCTTATGAATCACCCTGTATAAACACAACATTTTATGCCCTTCTTCTTTATAATTATATTGATTACATACCTGTATCTCAGAGATCCAGCTGCAATGCCAGTACGACTGCTCGTGCCACTTCACAAAGAACTCCCTGGTCCGAGGGTGCTTCGACTTGGGAGGTGGATCCTTCCATCGCCATGTCAGGATCTTGGCGACTTTACCATCTAGTGGTGGACACTGTAATAGAAGAAATGGTTCAAGGTGTTTGGTTTAATTTGAAGTAGTATTTTTATGTATAACTATGTGGAAAGGAGTTAGTGGAAAACCGTAAGTAAATCCAGCTTAAAGCAACGATTAACCTAACTTTTAGGTATCATTAAATAAAATATTATTAAAATCCTTAATTTTATCGTAGTGTAATCATAGAATCCAATGATCATAAGCACCTCTCAAAGGCTATGAGAGTCTCCGGGAATTTTATATTTTATCCATTTTAAAAACGTAGATAAAAAGGCAATAGGATACCTCATGTTAACTGTAATAAACTATAATATAATCTTACACTGCATCGTGGACACCTCCACTCCCCATCTGGCACTTCTTCAAGCGGTGGATTGAGACAGAAGCGATGGTAGGCAGACGGACAGGAGTCACAGCACAGCAACTCTCCGCCGTCCTTGCAAATTCTAGACACAGAAAATGAACATTAAGGATTGCTTTAACAATGTAGAATGCAATGATTAAAAGTTTTATTTGGTCATCGCAGTAGAGTTTAGTAAAATATTAACCGGCAGTAGAAAGCAACTTACCGGATATAGTGCCGGTTATTAATTGCTTATATCTGTGATTCTTATTAAAAACATTTAACAATTTATATTTTTCACTGATTTATAAGGCGATTTTTGTCCGAGCCTAGTAAAGCTGCCTATAATGTATACCTATGTTTAATCAGGAGCTTTTTTAAACCCTAACTACCACTGTAATTACACATGTCCACAGACTTCCTCTAATTAATGATTCTGTTATGCCCCATTCTAACAATGAATCTCTTCTACTATATATCTTCACTATCTATCCATCGGTATTAAGCCAGATAGTGAAGATTTAAATAAAGATGTGGGCACTATAGATGAAAATACGTAAGTATTGATATTAAATTGTGGGTAGTTAATATAGGTAGGTACCTGCAGAACTCCTGGTGGTCGTCGTCCTGGTCCTGGTCGTGCCCCCCCTCGGCCTCGCAGTGGGGACAGGACCAGCGGCCCTCGGGAGTATCCTCGAGCTCGGGCTCGAGACACACGAGGTGGTAGGCTCGGGGGCAGGTGTCGCAGAGGATTATCTCACCGCCTTGTTGGCAGACCTGCAGGGTGAACGTGGAATTGTTGTGATAGCGAATGTAGGTGCTGATTCCTAATTAAGACTCTCTTAACTAGTATTTTTTATAGTATTGCTTACTCATCATAATGCAAGAACGGCACACTAATAACCGGGCAAAATACGTAATTTTGGAGATAACAATTAAAGAAAATAATATACTAAAAGTTGTTCTTAATAAGACAATGTCTATGAATATGGGATGAAAATACATCATGCCCTTTATAAAGTTTATTTGAAATAATATCTCACCTCGCAGTAGTCTTGATGTTCCTGTTCACCCTCAGTACCATCCGGGAACTTATTTGTGGTTTTCATCTTCTTCTTCTTTTTCTTGTTGCCGATCTTTGTTTTGGCTTTCTTACGCGGCAGGACCTGCATAGGACATAAATATTAAGCTTAAAACCACAGGAAATATTTTATCTATTGGGTGACCATTGATGCAGTAGTTAATATCATTTCGCAAAAAACATACAATAGAAGCGATCATTGTTTTATTTATACTTGTCTAGGTACCAGAATAAATTGAATACTCAGCAATTAAAAAATATGAATTTAGAGTAGTTATTAAGAGACTATAAGTTAAAACTAGCTTTCCGCCCAGTGGTCCAACTCACAGCTAAATGGCTACTTACAAACTTTTGCAACCATAAAATAAGTGACTACAGAAATAGGATTACATACCGGTGCATTGGGATCGTCTTCTTTAGGCGCGGGTGTTTCTGCGGCCGCAGGTGCTTTAGGCTCGTCGGCTTCAGCCAACATCTGTTCGAATTCAGCATCAGAGTCTGAATTGGCACCGGCACTGCCTTCTGGGTCCTCTTCCTGTGATAATGGTTTTAAGTAATGTGAGTATAATGTTGATTATAACTGACGTGTACCTAAGTGTTAACATTGATCCAAAAAAAACAAAATTGTTTCTTTTTCTAGAGATCTTCGGTAAGAACGCTTAATAGTTTTTTTTAGTTACCATCAGTATCCATATTAAAAGTTTAAGTTGAGTCATACTTAAGTTTTCTAAAGCCCTTTTTCAATTTTTTTTTAAACTCGGAAACTAGCAATTAGTTACAATCATGAGATTAAAACCGATGATGAAAATAAACAAAAAACCGAAAAAGTTACAGCTATTTAAGAAAGATATACAAAAAACCTCTTAGTACAGGTACTCAAGAATATTATAACTAAAATTTGTCTGATAATTTTGCGTAATTAATATTTTAGAGTGTCTACTTACGCTGCTAGTCCTCTTCCGCTTGCTGAACTTAATCTTCAGCGTGGGCACTTTAGGCTTGCGCCCCGGCTTGGCTCGCTGGGTGCTGCCCGTGTGTTTCGGTTTGCGCCCCCTCTTCCTGGGGGCGGGGGTGCCCTCGTCGCTGGCTTCCTCATCGTCTTCCTCTTCAGGGTCTTCTATCACCTCCTCGTTCTAAAGGCGAGAGGGAATTAACGTTATTAGAAAGAGTTTTTTATCATGATGTATTTAGTCTGATTAGACCTTGTCTGTCTTTTACTGAATATGTATAATTTATGTGGGACGTGACGTCACTCCGATAATAAACACATTGTCGTGCTTTGAGAAGATTTGTAGAAATTGTCAAGTTATTAAGTTTGTGAATGTTTATCCATTTGATCCAATGATAAGGATTATAACTCATATTTCCGAAAATATTTTCACTTGTTCTCTAACAAATTGTATTGTTTACTATTGGAGTGACGTCACCAGTCGAAACAGCATGTTACCGCGCGCAATTTTAAAATCATAAATAAAATGTATGTTTTAAGGCATTTTACAGTAATTTAAAATAAAAATAAATATTCTACAGGTTCAGTACAACTTCAAGATTGATTTAAAACAGTTTTCAAAAAAGTGTTAAATAGCCTATTTATTTCTGATAATCAAAAAGATGTTGATGTGCTATAAAGAAACGAAACTTTGTCTATTGTGCGTTATAAGTCTTAAAATATATAACATTTACAATCTTGGTTATCTTCATCTTAAAAAAAAATCCCCAAAATAAAAATCTTACTAGAATCTACCGATTAAATATAGTATATTTCATTACAAGTGTGGAAAGGCTGTCATTGCAACGAGTCCCGACAAATGTCTACCCGAGCCGAGGCACAGCCGAAGGCGAGGGTTGACAGGCGGGACGAGTTGCAATGACGGTTCCGCGCGTGTACTGAACGACTATTTTTAATACAGTTGCAAAAAAATTAAGCAATTTAATAAAATAAAAAATTAGGATCGTAAATGTCGAAATTACTCATTTTGTGCAACATACAACTCGCAAAGAAAATTTCTGGAAAATGGCGCCATTTTTTCTTCATGCATTCTGGTAGGCAAAGGTTACTATGCCCATACAGCCAAGTCTTCAGTAGATTTTTTTTATTGATATGAAATGAAAATGTAATTTAATGAGATAAAATGAAATGAAACCTAACCACACTAATTTAATCAAATCATTAAATCTGATATCGAAACAAACTAGTAGCTTTTTTTAGAAATATACCTACGCTACGTGTTAACATGAATCATAAAAACTTCTTAAATTTTTTTTTAAGTTAAAACTTCATGGTTGGTTAATTTTTCTTTTTAATAGACATTATTTTGACAGTTGGGAAAGAGAACGCACGAGTGCGGGAAAGGTAAAGAAAAAGCACGAGTGCGTAATAGCCCACATCCCGAACGCTAAACGCCCCTGCAATACGCCACTTTTTGAGCAACTGTATTAAAAATACAATTACCTTAGACTCTTTAGGCGTGCGTCCTCCCCTCTTCGGCACGTAGTCAGAAGCCGTCGATGTGTTGGTGTTTTCCTCCGAGCCCATCGCCTGGCCGCCGCCGCTGAGGTGCGGGTTGGTTTCACAGAACAACCGCCATTTCGCCGCCACTAGCATCATCAGCTTTGATACTGGCACCTTGGGGTAGAGTTGCTTTTTGAGTAATAGGTACAGGTATTGAGTAGATGAGTTTTACAGTATAAGGAAATGGTATAGTGATTTGAAAATTTCTTGAGTGTGTTTTGTACGAGACTTTTAATTTGTGTCAAATTGAAAAATATGGTGTGTTTTATTGAAGTAAAACGAAGTATGTCCTGATTTGTATAAAAATATACCATATTTGATTTTTGTTTGACTGAGTGTAATGTATGTCGCCTGTCTCCTTTTATTTGAACCATAAGAAATAAATAAAAATATATTTGATTAATAATCTTTTTCGAAATGCAGGCCAGTGTAACGCTCTGTGAATGTAATAAGTACCTTATTCATTCTAGGTAAGGTTCAAACGTGCGCGCGAACTATTCGTAATATACAAAATAAGTTTCTTACCTTTGGGTTCTCTTTGACGAGCATAGGTCTAACGTGTTGCTGGAACAGTTTGTATGAAGTAAGATTCTCTAAATCCGCATCGCTGTACTGTATATCTACATCTGTGAGACCAAACGATGAGCAGACTTCCTCCACAGTTGGCATACCTTAGGAAAAAGAAACGTTTGCTGTAGTATTAAGTTGATTTGGGCATTGTCTGTCAAACTGGCAGTTCAGAATTGAAAATAAGAAGTTTCCAGTTCTGAAACTGGGGGTAGAATTAGTCATTGGGCGATCACTACTAAACGTTAACTTACTTCGAAAACAACGGTGAACAGTTTAAAGCAAAGTTAGGATCTAAAAGCGCTCTCGCAAACAGTGTTTTCCATACGCCATTTTGAGCCCTATTTTAAGTGTTTTGCTGCTGACTGTTAGTTAAGACTTGACTCAGTGCAGACTCTTATTAAATAAAAAAAAATGAAATCTAACGTAGAGTTTTAAAGTAAATAGACTTTTTTTAAGTTTATGTAAATGTCAAAATCTAAGAATATCACACTTTTAAAGAAAATTTTAGTTAATTGCTTTTTTTTTTGCAAGTACCTCATTAAATACGGTTAGCTGTTTAGTTTTAGTGTATTAATAGACTAAGTTAAAAGTCCAACGAAGTTTTCCAACAGGATCAAATCTGGGGAACTTGTAATAAATTGTTCTGCTATTGCTGGCACTTTACCCAAAATCACGAGTAAATCAAAGCATATGTAATGTGTCTTCAATACCTTTCATCAATGAACTTACCTGATCCGGTATCCGACGCGGAGGGCGTGGATGTGTTGTGTTTGCTGCTGCGGCCCTTCCGAGACTTCTTGCCAGAGGACATGACGCTCAGTGCGTAGTCGCTGTCACCCTCGGCATCCACGTCTAGGCCGACTTCTTCATCCTATATGATATATTGTTGAGATGCATTGAATAGGTTATATGGCCCTGATATGACTTGGCAAATATTGTAGGTATTACCAGTAGTAAATAAAAGTTTAGAAACTACTATTTTCTTAAGTTCCTCTAACCTCTTTCTTTTACTTTTAACTTTTATAGTGTTGAGCGGGCAGGAACGAGAAAATAATTTATGTTCACTGAATGTACACGTTTTAAATTCTAAATTATGATTGTATAATTTCCGAAAAGAGCGCTGGGAGTTTTTTTCCGCCGGCTTTTTTCTCTCGGTCTACGGTTAGATAAAGTCGAAGTTTGTAGCATTGTCGTTCTTTAAGTAGTATGTTACATATCTATGATGAATAAAAGAATTTTTATTTTGATTTTTGAAGATGCAATACTATTCTACGAAACGCAATGTCGACATCGTACCCGGTAGATATCGCAAAAAGCGACGAAAGGTATTGCTAACCTAAGGACGGTCAGTGGCGTTCGATTTCATATAACTAAGACTACGAAGTGCGGCGAGTATCGGCATCCCCCTCAAAATAATTTCCAGCATTTGACCACTTGTAGGTGTATCAAATGAAGAAAAAGTAAATATGTACTTCATATTTTTTTTTCTATCAATCATAACATGCAATGTAACCTTAAGAAAAGTTAAATTACAAAGCTGTTGCACAGTGATAGTGTGCGTTATTTCATTTGTTGTGTAAAGTTCACAGTTAGTTTAAACCTAAGATGAATAGTAAGATTATCAGAATAAACTAACTAATAATAAAAATTATTTGTTGTTCTACATTATTATTATTATAACCAACAATTAAGTAGGTCAAACTAAATAAGCAATCTAAGTAATCATTTATATTATATATGAATAGCCATAATACTTTAATAATATTTACATTTGCAATCTTTAAGACAATCAAATGTATTTTCCATTGTAAGATAAATTAAATAACTTTTGTTTATAAAATACTTATTGAATGAACTAATTTGATATATTTTAGTCACATAGGCAGAAAGGCTAAAATTCCTTTGTAAAAACATTTTTTAAATATTAGGTAGATTTGATTTGTTGGATTAGACAGAGCCTTAAATTTTTTAATTGTAGCTATATGTTAAGTCACTGAAAAAGATAAAATAAGTGTCTCTTATTTAGCCTGTTTCTTTGAACTGATTTATAAGAGTAATAAAATCATTTGGATAACAGTTTGCATCAATTATTAACAACAAGGTTTAATTAAAGAAACAAGGTAAATCTTCAAGTACACAATAACAAGGTTTAAACTGTTATAGAGGATTATAAAATTCCTACATTCATTGGAGAATATTACAAATAAATCTAGGTAGAATAATAAAAAAATAATTTATAAAGAGTGTGCTGAACTTACTTCGTCACTTTCATTCTTCCTCTTCTTCTTCTTTTTTCTGCCTTTTTTGTCTTCACCTCTAGCTTTTCTTTTTTTGCCCTTCTTTTTCTTTCTGCCATCTTCAGGAGAGTAATCCTCATCTTCCTGATGATGACAGGATTACAATGTTTAATACCAAAGAGGCTACAAGAATGTAGGTAACATAAATAAGATACAAGTGGAAAGTGAATAAATATAATTCTTACCTTAGGGGGAGCCTCATCACTTTCTCCAGAGTTTTCGTTCTGTCCCTCACCCTCCTCCACCTCCTCATCACCTGGAACAAGCAGCCGACATGAAACTGGTCAAACCTGTTCACCAACACTTACACCTGTCCATGGCTCTTCAAACCTTTCAAGGACTAACATTTCACAAGAACATAACACTAATTGCCGTAAGGTCACTAATCCCTTTGTTTGGCGTCGTCCATTTTGTAAGTACTAATCAGGGGTTAGTGCATGTTCTTTTCGTCGATTGATGTGCCACATATAAATATTCAAACAATCAAACAACAACAAATACACAACACCGCATTGATAGAAACACTTAACACAACACTTATTGCCAACATGGGACTTCTTCACTGGTCTAACTTGACTTTGAGACTTCTGTCTCCAAAATTTTAATTGCATAGACCGCAAGTAAACACATGATACCGCTATTCGCGGCTTACCTATGACACCGTAAAGCTAATGAACCTTTACCTGCAAAAGAACCTTCTACATCATCTTCTGAAGCCATTTAAACAAATGTTTATCACAACCTAAACTAAGATGATAGATTTTTAGTCTAGAAAAGATAAAGGACGCGCAGTTTTTGCGACAAATTGTAATTAATTCCGAAATTGATGCCGCCGTCACTAATGTTGCCAAACAATAGCTTTAATATTCAGCAAAAACCTCGCGCCGAGTTTACTATTGGCTACACGTGTGTGATAAACGAAGAGGCTTCGGCTGACAAACCCCTGTTAAGTATAGTTAGTGTCAAAGCTCTGAATAAAATTTGGGACTGTAAAAGCTCACAATAAAAAAAGATCATAAATGTTATTTATTACAGCATTTATTGCACCTAGCACTTCTAAAAGAATACAACATCTGAAAATTGTATTGAGATAGTAGAACTGCCGCTTAAGAAAATTCTATTTACGTAGTTATCATTGAAGTAAAATTATTTAAGCGCTTGTGTTACAGGTACCACAGAATGGACTAGGGGAGAACCTAGTTACACCCAGACACGAGCCAATGTCGAAAAACCATTATACCGAAATTGGCCCGACGACTCGGGAATCGAACCCGGGACCATCCGCATTACAGTCCGGTTTAGTTACCGCTTCGCCACAGAGGTCGTCAATTAAATATACTACTTATTTTAAAAGGGTCTGAGAAGAGGAAACTGATTTGTGACAGTGACTTAAACTTAAACAATCTAAAGCTCATAAAGTTTAATATTACGTACTGAAACCACAACTTTGGATACCCTAATATGGGATTAAGGGTGGGAGGAACGAATGAACAATTTGAAAAATTGAACGATTTGATATTTTTACTGTACAATGACTAAAAAATAGCGGTATATTACATCGTTTTTTTAATGCTACATATTATAAAAAAACTAAGTAAAAATGGTATCGGTAAATGATACTGGTTTCTATTATAAAAGTTTTCATCTATTTAACTTATTATAAAGCAAAGATATCATCAGGATATAAATGCATTATAGGAAACTTTAAGTATTTAATCTTTAAATACTTATTTGGCCAAATATTCTAAGTATATAACTGCGAATTTTTGTAAAATAGAACTTGAATTAATAAGTTTTAAGTTTGGATTTTTGATGTGAATTATTTAAGTAGTTATAAAATAATGTCTTGAACTAAAAAACAACAAAAAAAAAGTCACAAAAAAGGCAAATATTATATCTAATCTACCTAGAGAAGGATTCTGGATGCCTTGTTTGTGCTTAGTTTCTTACGACATGGAAGTTGATCAAAACTCAATCAAAATACGTCAACACGAGCGAATGACTAAAGACTAACTCTATATTTGCAAAATACCGGTAAACTGGCAGTAAGCGTTGTAACGTATATATCTTACTGGAATTTCTAGCCTGCAATTACTAAAGAAGGCTATGGACATGTAAAATTTCTTTTCATTATCTGCAGAACAAAAAAGGCAACATGTGGCCGCCGTGTAGCCATTTTGGTACACAACTGTATAGGTAGTGTTTAGTTATTTTTATTAATTTTAATTTAATCTACTAACTATGCTACTGATAACTGTTTGGAAATAATTTAAACGTTTTTTTTTCCTCAAACGCAAGATCAAGATTTTTAGTTACAATATGTATTTTAATACATGTCTGTTTCGGCGAGAAATAAAAGTTGTTTTAGTTTGATTGAAGTTATGCCATGTCTACAAATTTCCTAAGTCATTGCATGCCTGCATAACCGAATGAAACTAAAAAATGCCTTAGGGATGGGCAAATGAGAAAAAAAATATCGATATATAGTATCGATATTTTTAAAATATATCGATAAATATTGACAAAAAATATCAATATTTCGATATTTTCTGGGATAGAAGCGATTATCTATAAAAATAGTCAATTTAAAAGCAAACATACATCTGGCTGTTTTGACATCAGTTTTATTATTAAAAAAATAGGAACATAAAGCCAAGAAAAAATCACTAACTTAGAAAGTTAGTAATTTTTAAGAAATCGGATTGGTCCAATTCATAATGAGCATAAGCAGACAGCAGAGCTTTAAAAAATATATCGATTTTGATACCTGAAAATAAATATCGGAAATCGATAAATCGTTGGAAAAATATCGCCGATATATATCGATTTTTTTCTGGAAAAATATCGATATTTTGATATATCTATTATTTTTGCCGAAGCCTAAAATGATTTCAGTCAATAATTCGTTCAATCAATGTTTTGTTATTGTTCTGCTGCGTGTGACTTCCGGTTTGCGCGCGGGAAAATTGGAAGTGAAAAATTTTTTCGTGAACTTAAAAATTCATTTAATTCTTTCAATTTTGTTAAATAGTGTACATTTTGTATATATTTTTAATAACTATAGTACCTATAGAAGCTTAATTTTTATTAAAATGACGTCTCGGGCGAAACGCAAGAAAAAGAAGGAGGAGGCAGTAATATCAGGGGAAGACTCGCTGCTTTCGGACTCCGACTCCATGCACAGTGACTGCAATTCAGCTAAGTCCGATCCATATAAAACTTATTTCGTTCCCGATTATACACGTCGGTATCCTGAGGATTCTTCAGCTACAGATTTCGTTGTCTTCTTGGAATCAAACGATGAGTCCAAACCTATTTCAACAAGAGATATGATTTCTTTATCATCAACATTAAAGAAATATATAAAAGGCATAAAATATATGCAAAATCTTAATAAATACAAAGTTACAGTTCATTTTGACCGTGCAAATTTGGCAAATAGTTTTCTTAACAATAAGACTTTGTTATCAGAATATAAACTCAAAGCAACTATTCCTGCAAAAACTACTGAAATTACTGGTGTTATTACTAATGTGCCCATTAAATGGTCCAATCAAAAAATTTTTGGAGTGATTAATAGTAATAAAAAAATTATTTCTGTTCGGAGAATTCAAAGGAAGGTTAAAAATGAACAAAACTTTGAATTACAACCGACTAAAACAGTAATCATAACTTTTGCTGCCATTTATCTTCCTGATCATATTGATTTACAAGGCTGGAGGTTTCCAGTTAAGATGTACATTCCACCTGTAAAACAATGCTTTAAATGCCTACGGTATGGACATTTGGCTAAGTACTGTAAAAATAATGTTAGATGTTCAATATGTGGAGATGCACATTCTTTTAAAGAATGTACAGTACCTAGGGAAAAGGCTACATGCTGTCACTGTAGAGGAAATCACATTAGTATATCTGCTGAGTGTCCTATTAAAAAGAAAAAAATTAATGATATTAAAATTGGTTTATCCTCTTTGTCTTATGCTTCAGTTGCAAATACAGAGAGTTTTCCAGCCTTAGGACAAAAGTTTGACCTGCTCAGTCACTTGAAAAAAGATAATAAATCTTTGAATTTATTGGTTGAGGCTATTGTTAAAATAATTACATTAAATAAAACAAAGGAAACTTCCATCAGTACTAAAAATATTTTACAAATATTAAGTGATATTTATGAAAAGTCATCTGCTAATAATCCATCCTAATGGCTCATTTAAAAATAGTTCAGTGGAATGCTCAAAGCATTAAAAGTAATAAATCTGAATTTACATATTTTCTTTATAGTAATGATGTTGATATCGCTTTAATAAGTGAAACTTGGCTTAGACCACATCATACCTTTAACATAAAGGGATACACAATAGTTAGAAATGACACTGGTAATACACATAATGGAGTTGCAATAATAATTCATAACAAATTACAATTCTTAAAAGTTGATACTTATTTTGATGATTCCTTACAAAATGTTGCTGTACAGATAAAAATAGGTGGTAAATATATTTCATTTGTTAGTGTTTATTGTCCTTCTAGGTGTCATTATTCAAAATTAAAATTTTCAAAATTAATTGATAGTCTTCCAACTCCAGTCTTTATTGCTGGAGATTTCAATGCATACCATACTTCTTGGGGTTGTCAAAAAGTGGATAAAAGAGGTGAAGAAGTACTAGATTCTTTTGATGAAAATAACCTTGTTCTGTTAAATTCAGGAGAAGTCACGACTGTAGGAACTTCGTCCTGGAGACCAAATGGCTTAGATCTTTCTTTGGTTAGTCCAGCTTTATCATGGGATTGTGAATGGTCTGTTCATGATGATTCCTTTGGAAGTTATCATTTGCCTACAATTACTAAACTTCTGTTGTCTCAAACTCCAGTTATATCTTCAGAACATTGTGTTCACTCTCAAAATGTCAGTAAGAAATTAAACTTGAATTTAGTTAATTGGGATTTGTATGTAAATATTGTTAATACTTCGTTGAATAGTTTTATGATTAATTCTGAATGTTCACTAGAAAGTTATTTGCAGTTTTGTGATATTTTATTGGCATCAGTTGAAAAATCTATGTCACAACAAAAAACGAAAACAAAGTCTTGTTGTCAATGTCAAAATCTTTGTCATTTATGCTCACGTTCCGTTTCAGGTTTTAGGGCAAAAAGGGCAAGACATTCCGTTCCTTGGTGGAATAGCAAATGTGCAGATGCTGTTAAAAAATGTAAAGATGCTTTTGTTGCTTTCAAAAATGATCCTTCTGTAGAAAAATATTTGCTTTTTAAAAAAAATCAGGCTTCTAAGAAATTGACTATAAACTTTGAAAAACAGAAATCTTGGCAAGATTATTGCAATTCTATAAATCGTCTTACTCCAATTTCTCATGTCTGGAATAAAATACGCAGATTTAACAAAACTTTTGTTTCTAGAAGTGAAAATGATCATTGGGTAAATAGTTTTTTAAAAAAATACACTCCAGACTATGTCTCGAAACCTTTTACTTTTGCAGATAACAAATTTCATAGACAAAATCTTTCGTTGCTTGATCCGTTCACAATTTCTGAACTTACTGCTGCCATAAAATCAAGAAAAGATACAACTTGTGGTTTAGATGGTATTTCCTATAAAATGTTTCGTCTTCTCAGTCATAAAAATCTATGTAAATTCTTGATAATTTTAAATATTTTGTTTGAAAATGACTTAATACCAAATCAATGGAAAACTGATTGTCTGGTCCCTGTACTGAAGCCAGGGAAGGATCTTGATAGTCCAGATTCTTATCGACCTATAGCGTTGTCCTCTTGTGTTGGTAAAATTTTTGAGCAGCTGCTCAAACAACGTCTGGAATATTACATCGAATCAAATTGTATTCTTCCTAGTAATCAGTTTGGTTTTCGGCGTGGACGCTCGGCTAGGGAAAGCATTGCACATTTGTTATTAGATGCAAATAAATCCATAAAGGAACGGAATTATCTTGCTTGTAATTTTTTCGATGTAACAGGAGCCTTTAACAATGTAGGTTTAGAAACGCTTGCTAATATCTTGCTATCACTCAGAATTCCAAAAAAAATGGTTCTTTGGATATATAACTTTCTAAATGAAAGAATGGTCTATGTTAAATTGGGTAACAACTTTTATGGTCCACGTAATTCCTATAAAGGCGTCAATCAAGGCGGCATCTTGAGCCCTCTACTGTATATAATTTATATTCATAAATTGAATGAGATATTAGGCGCAAATGTTTCTAATCTGCAGTTTGCTGATGATCTTGTTGTTTATTGTTCTGGCAAAAAACTTAAAGATGTGCAAACGAATTTAAATAATGCCTGTAAAAGGCTTGAAGTCTATTTTTCTTTCTTAGGTTTAACTGTAAATACAGAAAAGAGTAAATCTCTTGTTTTCTCTAGAGATAAAGATTGTAAATTAGAATGTGTATATAATGGTAACCTTATTCCTAACTGTACAGAAATAAAATTCTTAGGTGTAGTATTTCAACAAAATTTAAGTTTTAAAAAATATGTGCAAATATTGATAGATAGAGCTGTAAAAGCTACAAATATTTTAAAATGCCTTACTGGTTCTCGTTTTGGTGCAGATCCTAAAATATTATTGATGCTGTTTAAATCATTAGTTAGAAGTCACTTTGAATATGCTTTTTTTTGCTTTGCTTCTGACAATAATTTTATAAATAAAATAGATAAAGTACAAAATAAAAATCTCAGGATAATTCTAGGAGCCATGAGTACTTCTCCGATTAATTCAATGCAAGTTGAAACTAACACTTGTCCCATTAAATTTAGGTTTGATTATTTGAAAAGAAGGTTCATAATTGATTTGATGAAAACTTCTAATAATGCGTTGTACAAAAAGATTTTGATATCTAATTACTCTTATTTATGTAAAAATTTTGATTTCATTAATTATTTGAAAAATGAAAATATTGCTCAGTATGATATTTTACCTTGCTATAGTGGAACATATGAAGGTAAGTTTTTTAAATTTGATGTCATTATAGACACAAATTTAAAAAATAAATATGAAGTATATGAAAAGTTATCATACTATGATAATTACCGTCAAATTTACACAGATGCTTCAAAAACATCTCAGTCTGTGTCGATAGCGGCTTATGATATTATTTTGAAAATTGCACATGGTTATAAGCTGTCCAATATTTGCAGTATTTTTACGGCAGAAGCTGCTGCTATTCTGTTTGCTTTAGATTTGATTAGTTCTGTAGATTCTTCTGGTAAATGGATTATTATTTCTGATAGTATGAGTGTTCTTCAAGCTATTAATAATCCCCGTCTTTCTAGTAAAATTCATCCTTTTATATATGAGATCCGGGAAAAGATTTATAAATTATCATTGAAACATAAAGAAATTGTCATTTTCTGGACACCAGCACACATTGGTGTTAGTGGTAATGAATTAGCTGATACATTAGCTAGTATCATTACAAATACTGATAACAACATTTGCAAATTAAAAAACATAGCAATTCCCATTTCAGAGTTTCTTCCTGAAATAAAAAATCAAATGATTAATAATTGGTTTCAATTTTGGCAAGATTCTCTTAAAGAAAAGGGCAAGTGGTATTCCGTATGTAACCAAAAAATTTCGTCTCCTTGGTTTACCAAGGGCTCTTTCAAAAATAGAAATTTTTATACAACAATTTGTCGTCTTCGTATAGGTCATGCTGCTTTTAATGAACACTTATATCGCATGAATATGATAACTTCCCCTTGTTGTTCATATTGTAATGAGTCAGTACAGTCATTGGATCATATATTTTTTGAATGTCCTCAATTTCATATTGACAGGTTAATTTTCATTGATGAGCTATTAGAAATTTATAAAACATTAGAAAATATCCCGCGTAATACTCAAGAACTTTTAAAAACAACTGAATGCTACTTACCTATGTATAAATTCATAAAATTTACAGTGTGTAATATCTGATGAAAATGTTTATGTATACTCATAACAAATATATATTAGCATTTTATTATTAAAGACATGGACTTGGTCCTTATTATGTTTGTTTATGAGGAAATAAAATATCGTCAATGTTACTTCTTATTGAAAACTAAACAAAACTAAGTCAACAAGAAAGAAGAAAACCAAATTATTGATGACATGGCTGTATGGGCATAGTCTCTTTGCCTTTCCGCATGACGGAAGAATCTAACAAAAAAAAAAAAAAATCTGCTGCGTGTTTGTAAATTATTTTCAGAAGTTTGAGTTATAATTCTTAGTCTAAGTTCTTAGTAACTAGGTTAGTGTAATCAAAAACTAAGTAACACACACAGTACAGTTAAAAAGTGATATAAACATGAACGCACTGTTAGATTATGGTTCATCATCTTCGAGCGACATGGAGGAGGAAACTGAGAAGTCACAGTATGGTTTACTTTCATATTTAAAAGTAAAGTATGTTTACTGCTCCATTTAAAAATTGATGTTATTTTACAATGATTTTACAGACCTGAAGATAGCCAGAAACCTAAATTACCTAAACCCACCTTAGGGGAGAGTTCCCTTCAAACATCAGTATTTTCCAATCCATTTGCTGCAGAGGAAATGGCAAAAGCTGCGATTTTGGAAAAACATGTCAAAATGGTATATGTTGACTTTCTATTTGACCATTCTTAATCCACTAAACATTCCTTGATTTTGAATATCTTTCGATTTTATGTCCATTCTTTGTGTAATAAATATGAGTATCCAATTGTGCATACAATCGTCAAGTACATAGGCGTTGACTGTAAGGTTCCAGGTAAAGACAACATGGTTTTGATAAATGGAAAGAAAATTTGCTGGAACCACCGCAAAGGAAGATGTAGGTTTGGCCATAACTGCAAGTATGCCCATGATACTGATCTCCAAAAGACTGCCGAAGAGCTAGAATCTGACAAGCAGGTAAATCTATTTTGTAAACTTACTTGAAGTTTTTTATCTTTTCAGTCTAAAAGTCTTGGGTTCTTTCATCTCTCAATCATGTATTAAAATTATAACTCTAGCTCTTCAACATTTTTTTCTTTTACAGAAATTGAAATCAGTTGTATGTGAAGGGTCAGGCACTGTAACCGCTCAGCCTCCACCAGAAGTTGTTTTAGAGTCAGTTACTCCAACCGATGATGCTGTATGGGAGGGAGGGTCTTACAAAAGAAAAATGAAAAGACCAGGTCTGAGTCAAGGAATAACACCAGGCAAGAAGGTCCTCAAAATGTATAAAGAACAGAAACTGAAGGAAACAATAAAGAAAAAATAAATGTTTATATTGTTTTTCATTTATTTTGTTACATTATGATTAAGGCCTGCAATCAACATTATGCTATTACTTTTATTAAAAACAAGCAATAGCAGCCAAAAATTAAAGACAACCAGTATTAGTTCCATCTTCCCACAGTTCACGGGTATTTCTATGAAGAACATACTTCTTTTTGTACTTACCCACACCAGCCTGTTGCAAACCTTTATATGAAGGTGCCTACCTACCTGATAAAAAATATTGGAAATATAATTTTCAATTGCAATAAATGAAATAGGCTGGAAATTGACTCAAGAAGTTGCTAATACTTTAGAAGGCAGTCTTGAACCACGAAACTTTGCGTGACACATTGACAGCGATCGATAAATTGTCTCGTAATCGTAAGGATGCATTTCCATTCATCGAAGAGTGTTGGTATACCTCATGAGGGGCTCCCTGAAGGCGGAATGACGCTGTATTAGTATTGATTAGCAGTGACGTTCTATCGCCTTCGGGGAATACCCGCTAACGGTGTAACGACCGGTTCTGACTCGAAAGACAGAGTACTGAAAATAACACAGGGTCATGCAGAGGTGTTCCATAATAGTAACACGGATTGCGATGCATTTACCTTTATTAACATAGTGTACAGCGATTGGAAGGGCAATCAGTGTTAGGTGCTCCTATAGGTCAAGCTCGCACGCAGGACCCTATGTTATTAACATTACTGCGGGATTTAAGTGGATCATTTGAGTGAAACAAAAAAAAAGATGCATCTTTCTTTTATTTCGAAACAATGCAATCAAATCGATTTCAACGATTATAGCACAAATGCATGTTAAAAGTAAAAATAAAACAAAAAACTATTAAGTTAGCCGATTTCCTATAAAGTTATATACACCTACGAAGTTCATGAAGTAAATAACTACTCTCGTCAGTATACACAGCCAACTTTTACAGTAAGTGCATTAAATTCAGCTAACACGATGTTTTTCCACATTTCTTAGTCTTACTCTTGTAAATTTACTTACTCAGTTACAGTACAAGTTTGGACCATTACAATCAATGGTTATTTGACGGAGTTACAAAGATTCTTAGACAAAGTTTTTAAAAGTTCACTTAACATTAAATCATACTTAGATGGAGGATACCTTAGTTTTTAACAAACGTAAAGCGTAAAGATAAACTGGAACAATAGCATTTTTGCCTACGTTGGAGCTAAGCATAATATGAAGACGCGTTATACTAATGACGACACGACATTCAGATGTCTCAAAATCTAAGCTACCATTTGATAATACATCAATAAGTTATATACCATCGATACAGTAGCGCTAAAACCAATATTATCTATTACGCTGATTTCAATGTTCTCTTACAAGATGATGATTCTACGGGCGGCGTGTAAAACAGCAAATAAAAATACTAAGTAATTATTTTATCGTGATAAAAACTATTTTTTTAAGTAAACTGCAATAATACTAAACGTATATTATTGCGATATATTAAGTACTATATGAGAAATCAAGAGATACACTTTGAATATATTGTAGTTTTACTCACTTGTACAATACAAACAATATATTGAAGGCACAAATAATTAAGTACAATATAATATTTGTTGCTTTTTATAATTTCATTATATGTTTGCAAGATATAAAAATATATTTAATTTGGCAATTTATACATATAATTTTATTATTTTTCATGAATTTTTAAGATATTTCATTTAACGTTATTGATATACAATTATAGATTGGTATCGGAAATTTTAATTGTCAAAAGTAAGCAAAATCAATTAAAACTTCCGATAGAAGATCTCGTAGAATTTTACGCAAAATGTTAAGAATGTAGACATTACAATAATATAAATTTTATACAAGGTGTATACTGAATAATAAAAGTGGAATTTTATAAACTTTTACATCTAAGAATATAAGTTAAGAATACCTCTTAAATCTTAAGAGCAACCTTTTTAGGAATCTTTGGTGATTCGAGATCCATGGCATGGTTATTTTTGTAGTTTTCCAGTGAGTCACTGGAAAATGCCTTCCGTGGGGGCACCCCATTGGTTTTCCCATTATACCCATTAGTGTGGAGGTGACCATTTATTCTGCTGGGATGGTGAGCATGAACTGATTTGCAAACTGTTTTCTCAGCATCCCCCTGTCCATTAGTCTTCTCACAGTCATGACCATTCGTTTTCGGGTTATTCTGGTCACCACTGGGCCCATTCATGAGACATTTATTTCCTGATAAATCAAAATAAAAATAAATAAATTAAAGCCTTGCCACCTGCTTACATTACGCCACTGGTGCAACCGTGTTAGTCACTTAGCCTAAATAATTAAATATTATTAACAATAATCGACTCCGCGCTTGCTTTACTCGTATGTTTTTTAGTACAGCACTTATGTTCCAGCTTGACAGCTTCACAATCTGAAAAATTGTCTTTGCTTAGTGTCAGCCTGTTAGTGAAGAAAGGGCTACTTCTACTGACATTGAGTACTATGGTATCTAACAGTGACTAACACATTCACACCAGTGTACTACATGCACATACAACATAGATAACCTGAAAATACCGTTGACTAACCTTTGCAATCTCTTCCTAGAAACCTCTTGGATGTTTTCCAATCTTCTTTGAGGGACAAGTTGTACATCGAGTACGCTGGGTCTCCGGTTACTTCTTTTATGATCGTCAAAAACTGCGGTAGAGAAGCCAACAGCGCCTCCTGGTCATACGAAGCACTGTACGTCTCCAATAATACAAGCCCTCGACATCTGAAATTATTACATTTGATATAAATTCCATGAACAATTATTACAAAGAAATGTAAAAAACTAAGAGTCTAGTTCTAACAGCTAGTTCTAAAAGCACACATTAATTACCTTGATTATCTTCTGTATATTAATTTGTAAGTAAGGATAAAAATAATAACATAAATAAAAAATAAATTACATCTTTATTCGTAAATATAATACTTATATATGCATATAATACTGCCTATGAATAAGAAGGGACGTGTCAGTAATTCACCTTGGATGCGTCGGTTGTCTGTAAATGTCCAGCTGGTAGTACTGATTGTTGAAGATGAAGCAGCGCCGCTTCTTGAAGATGGTGAAGTGAGCGTCGTCGCGCTGCGGGAGCATGTTGAGATAGTCGCGGTGCGTGAGCTGCGTGCGGACTTCCACGCTCTGGCCGTTGGGATGGAACTTCCTCAGCGTGTGGATATAGGACCAGTGGCCCTTCTGACCGCGTTTCCGTAGTCTGACCTGGGCCTTGCGAACGTCGCTCTGCAGGTAGTTGTGGACCACGTCGAAGTCCTGGAACGGCGGGAAGGCGGTGTCGATGGGGAGAGCCTTGACGAGGAACTTGCGCTTCTTGGAGTTGACGTTGAGCCGGTCGCCGGTCTCGATGCCGATCTTCTGGCACACGCAGGCGATGAGGCGGTTCATCTTCTTGTCGAAGTCGGACGCGTTGTCGATCACGTCGAAGTACGGGTGGCCGATCCACGCCGCCGCCGCCTTGTAGTCCAGGTCGCGGGCTAGCTCCACGCCTTCCGACCGGCAGCAGTGGTCCTGGGAACCAAATACATTACAACATTAATTATTAACCTCACCTATTTCCATCTTTAACCGATTAAATGTAGGAAATTTTAATATAATTAAATTTCACCGCCCATAAATACCTATAATAAACATTTTACTAAAGTCATGCAGAGCACGGAAAATAATCTTGACATGATAAAGAAACATAATTCAATTAAGGAAAAGCGGTAGTCATAATATACCTCGTAGTGTAAAGGTATAAATTTTATCATATGTTCATACCAAACAAAGCATAATTGTTTTTCATTACCCCATTCAATATGTATTATAATAACAATGATAATCTTACTATCAGCATGTAAATGAAACTTGGAGATAACATTGTATATGATGGCTTATGGCCAGTAAATTATCAGTGCCGACGGCGTGGAAAAAATTGCAACAATGCAGGGGTGCCTATAATTAGCGGTCTATTCATATTATGAGGGGATGTTTCAGGGTTCCGCATTCGTTTGCTAGGTATTTTATGATACTATAACGTGTTTACCTGTCACGTCATGTCTTACGTCTCGCACGTAGATTACTTCAAAAACGTTGAGAAAATAATGGCTTTGTAATAAATAATTAAGCCCGTTTTTCAGTATATCAGTGTATCTGATATTCATACAAACTATTATTACTAAATAGTGTGCAATTAAATCTTGATTCATTTGATATGAAGCCAATTAACGTTGATGTCACATTTTTTTAAAGTTGGCTATAGCAAAGAATGCAATAGTGCATTTGTGTCGCATGCGTAATATAATAACGTCAAACCTGAAGTCGTATGTACCTATCTTGCATCATAAACCAATAATAATCTTGATTACTGAACACCAATCAGAATTCTAGTGAAGGAAAAGACAATTTTAGTAGTAAATAAAACGAATGTTGGCAGCATTTATGAAACTAAATCTCGTGTCACTTAGATGTGAATTTTCCATCCTGCCCTGTCATACGCTTATATTACATTCACGGTGCACTTTCCATTCATCATTAATACCTACATATGCCAGCATGTGTGTCATTTTTGTTTCATAAACAAAGTGGGCAATTTGTCATTACCGTGCATGTTTTGCGGGAATATACTGAAGTATTGAGTCACGTTTTTACACCGCATATTACTATGTACTGACTACAAATTATTTGCCTATTTACATAAAGTTGAATGATATACATGATACACATGTTACACAAATCAGCTGATTAGCAATGACGCGGTTTGTGATTATATTAATCAAATCAAGTTTACGTTAGGAATAATTAGTTACTGCAATAAGATTTATAGGTCATTATCCTATCTTATGTTACTAAATATTGCATTTATGTTCAGCTATGAATGCTGCTTTTTGTTACAATTATCTTCCCTGCTTTAAAACTAATCTTATGATAGTACACCGCTTATTTGAAATGAGATTCGTATCTTTTCACAACTTTGTCGTCTGTAGTCAGATTTTTTGAGTTTTTTTTTATAAATGCACAACGGTGACGCCATAAAATCGGTTGTAAAGTTGTCTCACAATTTATCAGACAATTTTTAAAATAAACAACTAAATACCTCTGTGGAGTAGAAGTCCTCGGCACCATTCGCAGCTGACACCATGTGCACGATGTGGTTGTATCTGTTGTCGCGTAGCTCAACGTTGTTTAGGTTGTTCGACGCCATGATGCTCTCCCATTGCTCCTTTGATATAACTGTAGCAAAAAAGTCGCCATTTAAAAGTGATATTTATCTGCCGTGCATTTTCAAAATAAAAACTTTTAGCCACATCAGCGTATAGTGTAGTTAAGAATTTGAATGATTGGTTGAATGATTCTTAAAAAAATTTGAAATTGGAATATAAATAGTCAAGTCAAATTTCGCATTGACGGAGCGTACGGTAGCTTACTAATGTCGTAAAATCTTATATTTACGTGGCTGCAGCCAATTTAGTACTCGAGATCTTATAAACAATTAAGTTACTTTTAGTTTAACTTAGCCCTTTTACGTATGAGAATGTCCTTCTTCAGCAAGGCACAGACGACCTTTAAATCTAATTACTAAATCGATACCTAAATGTTAACAAAAAATCATCATGTAATGGCCTTACTGCATTATTTATTAAAATACGTACACAGAGACTATAATGTACAGGAAAGGGCCTATTTGAAATATTATTTGAGCTCAATTTATGTTGGATTGTTTCGGTAAGTAGATCAAAGGTATGAAGGGCACAACTGAATAAATAATAGAATAAAAATGAGGCATTTTGTTGTTTGGTTACAAAACTAAAATAAATATAAAAGTTTGTTATATTATTCAAACATACAAGACGTGATTACATGACATTATTACTGAACTAGCGAGCGACCCGCCCACGCTTCGCAATGGTGTAATTTTGAGCGACTTGGTTCCCAGAATGTCGAATTTTGGCTTAAAATTAAAAATACTTTTTTCTAATGTTCTTTATCTACAATTTTAAATGAAAAAATAACCTAACAGATATTTAAAAACGCATTAAAATCCGTCAAGTGGTTTTGAAGGAGTTAGCGGACAAACATAAAAACAGACGCAATCAGCGACTTGGATTTATATAATGATAATGATTAATGTTATTAAAAGTAAAATATGTCTCCAAAGATTTGCAAGTTTAATCGGGGCCTGGAGTACCAAGATGACTTATATGTGTACTTCCCTATAAAGTTATCTAAATATATGATATGTGTACGTAAGATACAAAAAGTCACGCACGTTGAATGATAACAATTGTTTACATAATGATAAGCATACATACAATGTGTTTAAAATAATAAAAGAAAATTGGCGTTTGAAATGCAAACTGATTTTAAAAGTATTTTCATAATTTGTGAAGGTATTTTTTTACAATTGACAGGCTGTCAACATTATGAGTTGACACGTGTCAGTAGCGAGCGAGCCAATATTATACTTGCAAAGGTACAAGGTATGTACATGAATTGAATTTCACATGAAAGATGACGCGTTTCAAAACATTAATGCGATATTGTTATTATGCTTGATTCGTTAACCTCTTAAGTCCTTTAAACCAATGCCCCTTAAGGCCTAAACTAGATCTGTTGTCTGACTAACTGTAGATGAACCAATTTTTCATTGTTTTATAAGGAGTAAATGAATCACCAATCGAAAGTGATGTGAAGCTCATTCAAAACATTCGCAGGGGGTTGTTATTTGTTGTTATTGATGTTGTTTATAATTAGCACTAGTGACGTGCCTGCGCATAGCATTGATGCATCTTATGACGACATCTCTAAACATTGAAATACAATTCCTTAAAAAAACATTTTTTGAATTGTATCGTTACTGTATTCGTAATACATAAAGACGGCAGCAACAAACACACTTTAAGTTGACCCCTTCGGTCTTTTTTTCGGGGGTTTAAATTAAAGCTTCTTTATCGGCCCAGTAATTAGCATTATGGTAGTTAGTGATCCCGTCCTTATCAAACTTAGATTCATCGGTCTACAGAATTGCATGAAAGTCCTTTGAGAATAGTAACGGTTTGTTAAAACAGGTATTAATAATTCCTCAAAAATCCAGCCTCTGTGGGTTTCATTGTTATTATCTCAGCATGTACTTCAGCTACTTGTAAGTTTTATACCTCAAATGAAAGCTTGTTAGATATAGATATTATTTACGTAATTTGCACATTTAATTAGTTGGGGGTTTTTATACAGAAAATTGCGTTTTTTATCGAAAGGAAATGATACTTTTTAAACGCGTAATTTTAAAACGTTTGTAGCTTTTCAACATATTATTACCTATTATAAACTATTGGAATGTCCGTTATGCAACGATAACAAAAACTCTAAATCCAGCAAGAAGTTTTTTTTATTTAAATTTTAACCGTCTGAAATCGGAATAAATAATAAAAGAGTTAAAATTGAAATAACTCAAAAACGGTTAACATTTGCATACAACATTATTGGTCAAAATCGGTTGCTTTTGACATCTTTCACCCCTTAACAGGAATACGTGACATTAGAAGTCACCCTGTATATAAGATTAAGCGTATAAACAAAGAGGGAAACCGCGGTTATCCCGTTAGGAAAGTCCAGACATGAATAGCAACTTACATGCACTTGCGTCCATGGCTCCTCTGTCACAGATGATGAGACAGTTCCTCTGACATGACCTTCCGAGCTCGAAGAAAGTATCCTCAATCTGGATCATGGTCTTAAGCAGATTCTCTTGGAATTTCAACGCTGCAACAAACAAAGCAATATGCAATCGTGTGGATAAACATCTTGTCCAAAATATGTATATACGGTAAAGGTAAGAAGGGTGAACTTTTATATAGCGTTTGCACACAAAATGTTCTACATACCTACCTACAGAATGAGGACTTAATAATAGGCAGATAGCGAATTGACATTAGCCACCTTTAGCAAATTATTGATGTACCAATTTACGACATTGTTATTTATTTGTTGTTTAGCTCTCTACTAATTATCAACCAGAAGAGAATTCATGATAGTGTGTTTGTATACTTAGGTTTTATAAATACATATAGCTTATAACGAAACGGGCAGTAATTTCAATAGTGTTCCTGAGATTATACCCGTTTGCGAATCTTGTACAAAGGTCACAAGTTTTCAGGCTGTTACGATAAAAATGGACTTTATTTCTAGAACAATAACCTACAAATTAGACACTTGAAAGTGTGCCAAAAGTAATCGTGATCATAAGGGTGACCGTACACTGAGATGTTTCTTATTTACAGTAAATTAAAGAAGTACTCGCATGAAGTGTTAAACATGGCGTGAAATATATAAATTAGACGTTACGCTGTCATTTGTCTTTCTCGAGTAACTTCCACGTTTTGAAAATACAATAAATAAGATGATTTAATATAATTGTTATTTATGAAGAAGCGGAATTAAGTAGGTACTTTAATTCATTCAACCCCGCAGCTGTTAGCTGGCCCCAATTCACTCGTGCCAAGAGGAACGACAGTTAATGCTAAAGATTTTGTATGGGCACTTCACGAATCAGAATTTGTTGGAGGTAATCTTTTGACTGACAATTTGATATCGATAAAGAAATATCTCGTTGATTAGGCATTTATGTCTTTCAAAACGAAATATCTATACTAATATAATAAAGCTGAAGAGTTTGTTTGTTTGTTTGTTTGTTGGTTTGAACGCTCTAATCTCAGGAACTACTGGTTCGAATTTAAAAATTCTTTTTGTGTTGAATAGATTATTTATCGAGGCAGGCTTTAGGCTATATAACATCACGCTGCAACTATTAACAGCGAAGAAATAATGGAAAATGTGAAAAAAACGGGAAAAAATATTCATCCTTGAGGGCTTCCTTTGCGTGCGCTGCGAAAATGGTTCTAGATACCAAAAATATGTGTATACAAGAATAAAGGGAACTTTTTACCGCGGGAAAACCTCGCATTCCCACGGGAAACCGACTTCTACGCGAACGGAGTCGCGAGCAGCCAATAGTATTTAATACGATAGAAGACGCGTTATATGCTAACAAAAGCAGTGTAAAGAAATGTTGGCAGGGAAATATTATCTTCTTCGTAATTACATTTTGGACGCAATGTAGGTATACAGGGTGTCCCAAAACTCGACGTCAACCCGAAACCGGGTGACAAGGCAAGTCATGCTGGTTATCAGAAAAATGTTTAAAAAAATCTAAGTCACGTGTTCTCAAAATTATTGGCATTTTAAAAAAACACGCAAAATTTCACACCCTGTGACAGTGTTTTTGCTGCTGTTGCCACAAATGTTCACTTTTGGAAACTTTTTTTTTTTGATATGTAACCCTGAATAATGCTTCTCTAAACTGTTATCAACATTTCAAATCTAGCTCCTCGAGATTGCATAAAAATAGGACTTATTTCCAAGAAAAAAATTAAAAATTAAAAATGGCCTAGTTTTAACTGTCTGCATTGAAAAAAAATTGTATTACGCGAGTTTGGCAAGTTGTGTCAAAAGTTGGCGCATTTAGTAAGGATCCCAAAATGGTATGACACGTGGTAAATTGTAGTTGCTATCATGAACAAAAAAAAAAATTCGTAAAAATCCAGTGTTCAACAATTTTTTCTTACCTGGTTAAAAAATATTCTAATGGGCCCAAGGTTTTCCAGAGTCGTAAATTGTAAGTAGTGACAAAGGAGTCTTTCTAGGAAGTGTAAGCGAGATAGTATTTGTGCTAAAGTGATTGAGTGAGACGGAGAGAGTCACCTTCTCAAGTGCGAGCGAGACAGGTATGGACGCTAAAGTGACTGAGATGGAGAGAGTCATTTTACCAAGTGCGAGAGAGACAGAGAGTGACGCCAGGTATTCGCTATTGTAGATACACATTACAAACCAGTCAGTACGTTACGTTCCTTCGTTTACTGCGCTTGTTTTCGTATTCGTTTGTGTTGATTTCGTACTGTTTACTTTTGGCTATGTTTATGGACTTGTGATTGCTTGCGATTTAGATTCGGACTGTTTGTTTTCTCTTAACGACGACCTTTGCTTTCCTCTGGACTATTGTGTGAGTGTGTGACAAGTGCCGAGATGTCTTCGTATACCACTCGCGAATACGCTAATATGCACCTTATTTATGGTGAGTGCAGGTGTAATGCCAGTGCTGCTGCCAGACTTTACCGCGAAAGGTACCCAAACGCTGCTCGTTACCCCGATTATCGGGTGTTTACGAATGTGCATCGGTTGCTCTTCTCAGAAGGCCGCCTCCCAAATCAAACGCATGGTGGAGGCAGACCCACCAACCCTATGGAAGAAGAAGTTCTACAGGCTGTCGAAGAAGACCCAAGTACTTCAGTAAGAGCTATTGAAACGAACACCGGAGTGCCCAAAAGTTCAGCCCACCGTATTTTAAAAAGAAATGACCTACACCCATACCACGTACAGCGAGTACAGACATTATTACCCGGTGACTACCAAAATAGGGTGAATTTTTGCCGGACGATATTGGAGAGGTACAGAGATGACCCACTTTTCTAACAAAAATTTTATGGTCGGACGAATCAACTTTTAAAAAGGACGGCTACGTGAACATGCACAACCTGCATGAATGGCGTGTTGAAAACCCTCATTTAACGAGACAGGATCGGTCCCAGTACCGATTCAAAGTTAACATGTGGACCGGAATTTTGAATGGCAAAATAATTGGTCCTTTTGAGTTGCCTGATGCATTAACTGGCGAGGTTTACTTAGACTTTCTTCAAAACCATCTTCCAAATTTATTAGAAGACGTGCCGCTAAGCATTTACAGAGAAATGTGGTTCCAACAAGATGGGTGCCCAGCGCACTTTGCTCGCCCCGTAAGAGAGTACCTCGATGAAGAGCTTCCTGGGAGATGGATCGGGCGGGCTGGACCAATCTCGTGGCCGGCCCGTTCACCGGACTTGAATCCTTTAGACTTTTTTTACTGGGGAGCTGTTAAAGAAAAAGTTTACGAGAAGCCCATTGGGAGTGAACATGAATTACGGCAGAGAATAGCTGAAGCAGCTCAATTTGTAAATAATGGACGATACGCTAGAAAGATAGCTCGATCTTTTTTAAAAAGATGTCGCGCTTGTATTGCCGCCGAAGGAAGGCATTTCGAACACTTATTATAACATTTTAAGAATTATTGTAAATTTTATTAATAAACATTGGTATTAAAATTTTGTTTTATTTAAAATTGAAACCTTTAACAATAAATGCTTATTCCAATGCACACACTAAAAAAAATAAATTAAAAGTGAACAATCTGTTCATTCAATAAAGATAGACGAGTACATCAGTACAATGTACAATTCAGTTAAATTTAATCAGTGTGTAAATTGGAAGCGGCTCCAATGTAACCAACGATAAGCTTTGCACTTTTAACCAAGTAAGAAAAAAAGTTAAAAATGGGTTTTCATGGAAATATTTTTTTTTGTTCATGATAGCAGCTACAATTTGCCAAGTGTCATACCATTTTGGAATCCTTACTAAATGCGCCAACTTTTGTCACAACTTGCCAAACTCGCGTAGTACAATTTTTTTTCAATGCAGACAGTTAAAACTAGGCTATTTTTAATTTTTAATTTTTTTCTTGGAAATAAGTCCTATTTTTATGCAATCTCGAGGAGCTAGATTTGAAATGTTGATAACAGTTTAGAGAAGCATTATTCAGGGTTACATATCAAAAAAAAAAGTTTCCAAAAGTGAACATTTGTGGCAACAGCAGCAAAAACACTGTCACAGGGTGTGAAATTTTGCGTGTTTTTTTAAAATGCCAATAATTTTGAGAACACGTGACTTAGATTTTTTTAAACATTTTTCTGATAACCAGCATGACTTGCCTTGTCACCCGGTTTCGGGTTGACGTCGAGTTTTGGGACACCCTGTATGTGTATTTTTTATATCTTTTATTATGTTATGCTTCAATGACCAGTTAATGGTCGATTTTAAATTAGCTTAAGCTAAATTACTAAATCACTAAGCTGGTCTTTGGTAATATAGTATTATTTTATAATAATTTGCACGAACTTTACTAACTACTGTCTCTCGTTTGAACGTTCTAATTTTCCAGCTAAATAAGTATCTTTGTAGTAGGCGTATCTTTATTCGGAATAACTGAAAACAACTGTCTCATTATAGCTCCGTTAATAATGGTTAAATCGATACTAGTCACCAATTGTTGTCTGTTGTGTTTATGTAATGTTTCCTTGTCATTCGGTACACAAGAATTGAAAATGGATGAGAAAGACAACACGGATGGTAAAATGTCGTTTAGGGAATTAATAAACATTTTGTGCCGAATCAATTACAAAAATTCAAAACTATGCTTGATTGTAAAGTGAAGAATACAATTTATTTAAACTCAGAAACGGTTTCCGTTCTTTTAATTGATACCAAGGAAATGAAACTTTGACTAGTTACAATGAAATCGCTTTAACAGGAAGACTTAAACTAGTTATAGCTCAACGTTAACCTACCAATTGCTTCAACTATAGTTAATAATAAAATAGATTACCAAAGTGACCTCGAATAAAAAAGTGAAAACCCTATTTCCCATTACAAGTTTAAAGGCTAATAATCAAATAAGACGTTATTGAGTTACACTTCTGCCAATTAACAGATAATGAAACTCTACAATTCCTTCTCGACTTATCCTGTTTGAGTAAGTTTCAGAATCTGCTGATTGCTAGGGTGATTAAGTTAATGCAATATAAGGTTACATGACGTATCAAGTCGCAAGAGAATTGTAACTTAAGTTATAAGTGTAACAATACTTAATTGCCGACCTCCGTGGTGTAACGGACTTGGGGCACATGAGGTCGGGAGATCGATTCTTGCGTCGTCGGCAACGTCTCATTAATAAATGTTACGAGTACATATTCTTATTTTTAGTTAAAATACCTTTTGAATGAACTAAAACATGTTGATCCATTAAGAAATACGTTAATGAATATTTGTTCTGATAATATTACTATTTAATTGGTTCTCTCATACTCATTTATTTTGAGATAGTTTTACCTACTACAGAAATATAGTTAAATAATGGTTCAAGATCAAAACACTCAAGAAAAATCTAGTCACGTATCTTTTCTTTTATCGCAATGAATCTAGGTTGCGATAAAAAATAAACACAATAAAGAATCAAGAAAAAACCTGGCACAAAACGCCAATAAATTGGGTACTTTTAACTTCCAAGGCGAGAAAAAATCATCACGTGAACATCTCGTCAGCTGCCCGGAGACAATTTATGAGCTGAAACAGTCGGTAGCACAAAATTTAATTACGCATCTGTTTGTTTTATCTACGCAGAAAAAACCTAAACTTGTAAACAAAATTGTGTAATGGAACATTCGGTTTTTTTAATTACTAGACTTTATAACTGTTGAATGTAAATAAGCAGGTTTTCATTTAAGTTATACGCCGTTTTCGAGTAAAGATAATCGTATTTATTGCGGAATCTTTATTAGGCATGCTAATGACATGTTAGATAAGATTATTCTTAAACCTTGAACTTGTCTTTTGTTTTGACCAAATAATACAATTAATGCGATAGTCGGTAACTACTTATTAGATACGAACTAGACTGCTAGTCATTCGCAAGTTTAGGTAAGTAATGGTTATTTGTTTTTACCACAAAAGCAGAATGTTCGATTTTCAACATAGTTTCTTCGTTATGTAATTGGATTATTAAAGAAACAGTTTGTCTGAACACGCGACAGGTCAAATAATAATAACAAAGGACAATCGTGTTATTGCACAACTTTTTGTTAGCTCCAACATAATGATATCAATTTACTTAGACATGAAATTAATTGGAAACAAATTGCTTTACAAAATTAATTGGTACAACAGAAATTAGTTGATTGCTGCTTCTATACAAAGGGGCCTGATATGACCATGTTATTGATAATAAGACCATCACGTAGAGTAGTGACATCACTGTTAAAGTCTGCGGTTAAAGTGTTTTGGAAGAAAATTAACAGCTAAGCCATTATGTTTTATGACAATCCATAAAATATAAGTATATAAATAAAATTTTTGGTGTAAAAGTTTGCATAGTCCACAGATCAGTGATAAAGAACCTACTTATAAATTTAAATTATTTGTGACATAATAAATGCACGTAGAAAAATCATGTTTTTTTTAATAGCTCATTAATTCAATTGCTATCATTTCCAGAAATGTTTTAATGTGAATCAAAGACGTCGTTTGTAAATGTTTCGTATCTTATTTAAATACTGGATTGGTCTGGTTTCATGATCAAGGGGCCTATTTTATATTGCAAGTTATCTAAAAATATATAAACTCAGGAGATAATTTGGTATTTTGTTTTGAACACGCTATTGATAAGTGATAGTAAAAAAAACTGTATTCCGGTTAGAGGTTCATCGGTTTAAGAAAGTTGCATAAACATGAGGGGATAAACAAACTTCTTCTTTATTATGGTTCTTCCAAAATTGAATTCATGAATTTGTAAATTATGAGGAAGTAGCTTTACAGTCTTATCGCGTGCATTGTTTTTTCATTATTTAAATATCCTCTACCTTTGTCCTTCGTTCGACATGAATTGTTGGAAATATGTATTTTCATGTCGTATCTCCTAATTTCCTTTAGTCGTTAGTCTCCAAAGTTGGTATTGTTAAATTTGTAAAGCGAGGTCGTTTAACCTTTGAAATGGAATTGAAGAAAATTTTCAAATGCCTTGCCAAGTTCTTAAACATATTCAACAGACCGAAAAAGAATTTCTTTACAGATTTGAAGAGGTTATATCCATCTGCTTCCGGGCTTGAAATAAAGATTTTCATATACGTCTCTTACATTTGTGGACTTTAAACCTGAATGTAGGAAATGTTACACGCAATTAGATGCAGACAATTTATTAGCTTGATATCGATGTAGAGCATAAAACATTATTCGGTAATGTTACGCAATTGTGAACTATCTCCCGTCCAAATACTCTCTGAGGTTCCTAAGATTCGCGTGACTATCCTAAATAGCTGGCGATTTGGCACGGATCATCGTGTACATTGTCCAACACACCTCCAATGACGTGGGAATACTGAAGTCCGCAGATAATGGGCGCGCGCGCAGCGTCATCATGAAAAACAACCCAAATACCTACCAATAGAAACCATTTCTGTTCAAGCAAGTCATGAAAAAAATAGAATCAGCCTAAACACGTCTTCAATTCAAAACGCATGACTTAACGAAAACGATTTAATTAGGGTATTCGCGAATTGCGTATTTAAATCAAAATTACACGAATCTAAATGCGACGTTTACGTAAATGGAGATGTTGTTACGAAACTTTTCAATCAGCAGTTTGAATAGCTAGTGTCAAATGATACAAATGGTTGCTAAATGATGTAGAGCCAAAGTATAGGCGACTATGGCAATCATGGGCAATTGATTCATACAGTTGATGCCAGATCACAGCACTTCCTCAATAGCCTACAGTGGTAAATGAATTATGGATCGTTTTCTCACCATTGCCCCCTTGGCTTGCTTGTACCACTGCTGAGGCTGTGCATCTATGGCAAACTCCAACGCAAATCTCCCCTGCAACACTTAGCAGCGGATCTGCTACAATGACCGTAAAACAATCGTAAAACTATAACGAAACACGTATGAGGGTACTAGCACAAGGCTACATTATACTTTTATATGATTACAAAGGCTGGAACGGTTTCTATCGATTATTGAGCCACCATTGTGCCTATTGAATTGAGTTCTTTCAGAGCGATATTAAAAGTGTATTTTCATCAAAATCATATTGTCAGATAGCCTTGTAAAGTACGTGGTGACAACAAACTGCGTAATTATTTTTTTGTGATTGTTTTCACGTGATTGTGTTTGCTCGAACCACTCGAAATGTTCCTTAACGATCGGGCATTAGTGTTATAACGATAATGGATTTACACCTAAATCACGTTTGAATATGAATTATGAGATATACGGTGTTGTGCTAAAGATAATACAAACAAATGAACGCCTACACGAGGTTTTGCCCTGGTTTTGACGTCACAGCACCGCATGTGACTATCTTCATCTTCAAGGTGTATTGTTGTATTGACGAAATTAAGTTATTACTTTGAAGTTCTCAAAAACATCACAATCGTATTCACCTTGATTTTATCTTGGAGATGTCAACTCGAGGGCTTTTCAGCTGTAAATAGAGCATACGTAACAAATACTGGCGTAGAACACGTTAGTTTAATGAGTCGGGTTTTATTGAAATTATTATGAATGATTTCACACCGATATTGCTGGGTGTAGCCTGATAGAGTCGGTTCATTCAAGTGGAAATCACTTTGATAATCAATATAACTGCTGTTTGTTTCCAAACTCACTTGATTGAAAGTTTACTCTTTCAAGTGGGACAATTACGAGAAATACCGTCGTCTTTTGTTTGTATTGAAAAAAAAAATTTTTCATGATGCAACCAACTGTTTGCTACTACAGTCACAGTAATGATTACACTGCCAGGTTACTCAGTTGAGCGCCCCGAGCTTCATTAAGCCGAAAGCCCTTGACCCGTTCTCGCCAGATGAAACCGGAATCAAAATGCGTCTACTCTATACTTAGATATCTACAAAAAAACTAAAGAGCCATAACAGGTTTCTTTCTACACAACAGTTATTAATCGGATCAAGACATACCGATATACTAACAAAAACGCAGTTGAACTCAGGTAAAAAAGTCTGATTTATTTATACGAGTTTATTTACTACACAAGAAACACCGGAAAAGGCATGTACCGGATAAATATTGTGTGTACCTAGTATGTTTACTGAATGAGTCAGTCAGTTTTATTTTACACTTGATTTTTTTATCATATCTGCCGTAGCTGGTGAGCAATCATTAATGAAACCGTTGAGAATTTAAATAATTTTTATAAACTTTTAAATAAATTTTAAATAAATAAATAAATAATAAATAAATCTCCAGACTGACACACCAACTGTGTGGCCCCAAACTAAGCAAAGCTTGTACCATAGTAACCACACAATAGACTAGGGGAGAACCTAGTTACACCCAGACACGAGCCAATATCGAAAAACCATTTTTACGAAATTGGCCCGACCCGGGGATCGAACCCGGAACCATCCGCTTAACAGTCCGGTATATATACCGCTGCACCACAGAGGTCGTCAATTTGTTACAGACTAACTTCAGTTTTATTCGTTGGGTAAGTGAAAGATTTAACGTATGGTAGGTATCAAACATGATTATTTCTAGCCGTGAACGTGACCGTGGGCCGGTGCGTCACACGTGCTCGACTATCACGTTGACTTCGCATTTTACTATTCGGAAGCCCCATAACTTCGCTTCGCTGCCTCTCATGATTATGCATCTGGCTTAACTTCTTATTGACTCGTAGGTTTACCAGTAGGTATCGATCGGCAAATGTTTTATTCAATAAATACGATTATGGTTCCTACGCCTTTTAGAGACGGGTGCGTAAACATCTCTCAAGTGCTTCGGGCACTTAACTCGCGCGATAATGAAATGGGATACTTAAGACACGAAGGACTTTTACAGGAGGTTACAATATGAAATGAGACTGAAAATAAACACAGAGATTGGCCGCGAATCCGGGCACAATTATTTTCGAGACAAGATAATTTTAGCATGCTAAATAATCTGGTGCTCGTAGTACGAGAAATACGTGAAGCCCTAATTTTTATTCACTTAACGGATTTTTTTTTAAACTTTTTTTGTATTTAATTGTAGATAAGATCTTCAGAGACATTGATAAAATGAGCGGGAATTTAATGAAATCTCAAATTGAAAAAGAAAGTTGTCAGGCCACGTGCTTTTCGAACATTTGGCGCGTCTAGCGAAAATAAACTAGAAACCAATGAGTCAATGACGTCAAACTTTACACTTAGGTAGGTGAGTATATAGAACAAATTGTTGATGAAAAAAAGAGTGCTTGTACCAAATATGAAAATATTTTTATGACTAAAATGTTATGATTTGAATATATGTGATATAAAGAAGTTACTCACCTTCTTCAGGAGTCAGGTCTGCAAACTTTACACCCCCGCTGTAAAATAAAAAACACAATGAAGGAATATACAAAACAAAGATTCTGTGTACTGTTTTTTTGTTTTAAATGTTAATATTATTTATTGATATTTGTATTAGAAAAAGAAATTAAAAATATTGTTCTAAAGTAGATAGAGAATAAAAATTTCCCAACTGTGAATTGAAAATTTTCAACTTTATGAGTGAGAAAAGACTAAATGAGTCAAAGAAAACATTCAAGTTTCTTTTTAAATATTAAATCAAACAAATTATGCTCTCTGGCAATGTGTTGGTAAACACATCGTACCTGAGGAGGACGGTAGCCGTTTCCGGCACCCGGAACACCTGCAAATAAACACAAGGTGGAACGGTGTCTCAACGGATCTCCACAACAGGGAAACCACAGCTATAATTTTCAAAAGGCTCAACACTTAAATGAGCCAAGATAGGCCTTTTATTTATTTACATTATTAAATATTGTAGTTGCCTTCAATACTTGGTTAGTCATGCAGTACAAGATAGCAGATAAAACTGCAAGTTACTGGAGGAAGTGGAATTTTTAGAAAAGCATAATAAACAAGAAATAGTATAGCAATACTCACCTTCCATCCCAAATTTTCAAAGAATGTGCATAGTCGCGTTTGCCCAGTAGTTTTTCCACCGCAGGGTCCTGAATAGGTTAAAATTACAACAGGAATATGAAAAGACACGTGCTAATAACGAAATAGAATTATTGACTTAACTATTAAACATTTAAGCTTATGAAACGTAATTAAAACTGTCTTAGCTGAAGACTTTAGAAAGATAAAACACTTTCTGATCAAAAATATTACAAAAATAACTAACACTTACCACCAGTAAGCACCAGCTTATAAACAATTTTCTGAGACTGATTTGCCATTTTGATAACCGCACAAATATAAATTAAAATTGAATTACACTAATAAAAGTAACTAATCACGTAAATATCATAAAAATTGTAAATTTACAAGAGTGAAGAGAGCCATCACAGTTTTACGCGCATCGCCTCACGGCGTGCGGAGCAACGAAAGAATGAGGAGGAACGAACGAAACGAGAAATATAAACTAGAGTAAGTAAATGACTGGCTGAGGGATAGAGCCGGTAGAGCAAAGCCAAAGCAGGCTTGACAATGACTTAAGATTTCCAAGGACTTAACATATTTACAATTAAATCGGCCTAATTTGGCTGACTCAGAAAAAAATATGGCGTCTTTTAAATGTTGAATGTGCCTAAAATTGGTCAAAGTTTAGGCCATCAAAAAACTGATTTTTGAGTTTTAGTCAAAATTAGTTGAATACTAAAAGCTAAAGCTATACTAAAGCTACTAAATGTTAGACAAAATGGCCCAAAATTAAGAGGGCGTATCTAATGGTAAGAGTAGCAAAAGTTTATTCCTCTAGAATTTTCCTCTCGGTCAATTTAGATTACGTATCTGCAAAGAATAAGAATAACAACTAAACTTTCTACTTCGCCATTACGTAGTAAGTAATGCGGCGTATATGAATCTTTTCTTTGAAGTGCCGCCTCTAGTTATGAAGATTACTATACTCTTTGCCAGAAGCACCGATTCTTGAAATATTCTCTAAATTAAACTAAAAATATTGGACTCACTAAATGTTGCTTGTTTCGTGTCACGTTATACGTTTAGTTTCAGGTTTATCCTATAAACATATTACTAATAGAGCAAGGCAAACGAGAAGTTTCATGTTGCATCACGTTGGAACGTCCATTCCATCCATTTTAACGTTATCCAGTTTTTTTTTTAATATGACATCCGACTCCGGTTGGGTTCCATAATAGCCCCCCGGATATATTTTTTTTAATTCTGGAAAAGGTTAAAATTAATGATGATCATAATTTTTCACGTTTTTGGGCTTCATAGATAGATAAATAATCAATGTCGCCTCGATTTGTGCAACGAAGACTGTTTTTCAATGTTATCAACTATCTAAAAATGACATCCGATTCTCATTGGCTTACATACATATTGCTGAGCCTTCGTCCGAGCACGCTCGAATCTTTCGCAGTTCAGAGTTGGAGTGAAGTAAAGTAACCAAACCACCTCGGGCAATGGTTAATTTTTATTCTGACAGTTGTATACATAGGCGTGTTCTAAGCCTATGAGGAAAATAAAACCGGTTAATTTATATTGCTCCAAGCCTGTGAACGATAAAAAAGAAAGCGCGGGAAATTTAAAAACAATTATTACTCTGGAACTTATCCTACTAATATAATAAAAGTGAAAGTTTGCGAGTATGTGAGGATGTATGGGTGTTTGATACTCTTTCACGTAAAAACTATTGGACGGATTTGGTTGAAACATTGCAGTAATATACATCAGAATAACACATAGGGTACATTTTTACCGCGTGTCTTCTCATTCCCACGGGAAACGGACTTTCACGCGAACGGAGTCGCAGGCGGCCACTAGTAAATATATTAAAAAAATGGACAAAGTATTTAACAGGTATTTCAAAATGTCTATAAATAAATTCTCTGTATCAAAATTAATCTAAATTTCTTGAAGTGCTTTGAAAATTAACCGGTTGTTTTACTCACAGGCTCAGAACACTCCCCAGTTCAAAAGAAATGGAAAACAATGAAAACAAAATGAAATTTTGACACCAGTGGAGTTGATACCGTTTATTTTATACCTGCATTGTCTAACACTAAAACACATTCCTTAGTTATTGGATCAAATAATCTTGCTAAAACTATTTTAATATGATTGCCAACTTCATTTGTTTCACTTGAAAACTTTTCTAACAGTAACAAAACTGCTGGGATGTGGTGCCAATATTTTCCTAAACATCGGTTTTTTGTCTCAATGTAGACTTGCTCATGTGATGATACATCATCATCTGGAAAAAAGGGATTATTACTCAAGTTTTGTAGATACACTAAAAAGAAAATTAATAAAGTAAAAACAAATTGAATAACCTTCATCTACAGTATCAATATCAACCCATCGAGTTTGTATATTAACACATACAACAGCAATTTCAAATTCCTTTGCTAGCAATCTACTGATGTTAACAAATTTATTCAATAGATGGATTCCTGTAAGCATTGCAACTTTGATTAATGACTTGAATAAAGTAAATGTATCCATTACCTATATTACAACAGTACAAATACCCACCTATTTTATTATCATCTCCAAGGAACGGCAGCAACAAACATGGTAAAGAGTCAACAATCATCAAAGTTAAGTTCTCCAGTTCTTCCTTTTTTTCTTTTATTCTATGAAGGAAATTAACCAACTCTTCTAATGACCATATATGTTTTATTCTTATCCTATACATTATTTGTGCCATATCCTGTAATAAATATACAATCAATTATTATAAAGATCAGAAGTATTTCACACTTTCTTTATTTTTACCTTGTGAGTATGTTGGGTTAAGTCCAAAATCTTTTGAATTCGCACTGCAGAAAAATCTCCTTTTGTATCAACATATAAAACATTGAAATTATTTTTGGCACAATTTATAGCAATTTGCAAGCATAACTGAGTCTTCCCTGAATCAGCAAGTCCACATACTTCAGTAATGTATCCAATTGGTATACCTCCAGTAAGAATATCATCTATGCTAAAATATTATATTTAAAAGTAGTAAGTATATATAACAGATCTTTAGTTGTCACAAAAATATACAAACCTTTCGATAAAAGTTTTTAAAACTTTCTTCTTGCATTTATTTCTTTGTAGTAAATCATACCCGTTTTGCAGAGGAGCAGCATATTTCGAAAGAAAATTGCTTCTTAGCTCAGTTACTTGTTGTAAAGTTAATTTGGTAATTGCACTTAACTTTTGAATATCTTCTCGAAGAAAATCTACTATAGTAAATATTCGATTCTGTAGTAGGAGTTTTTTAACAGAATCGCTTAGATATTTGTTTCTTTCAAACTTAATTGCTTGCATTACGTACCTAACTAAACTTATCAGTATTTTTTTTGTTTTCTATAAAATAAACAACTTTTGTTATGTTCTTTGATTTGAAATTTACGGACAGCTTTTTTTTTAATATAGTTTTTATAGACCTAGATTCTAGTCCTTTAAGCCTGCGGACAGCTTTTCATGTGAATGAATGATGGGTAGATAAGGAGGTGAAAAATTAATAATGATTGAATGACTTACCTACACCATTTATTAGATTTAATTTAATAGGAAACACTTTTCATAATATGGACTTTTGTAGAATTCTGCGATAAGGTTTGGCAACCCTCATGACGCCCGCCATTTTTGTGTTTGCTGTCAAAAATTCTAATGTGAGATCGTGTTGAAACTTTTTTGGATTAACGGCGTAATAACGTCGTAATTTATTATTGCACGTTTCACAAAAAGTCCTTACGATGTCTAATATATCGCTGGACAAAGAAACTTTCTTCCGGCGTATGAAAAAGTTGTATGCTGCATGGAAGGTTGGTTGGTTACATTGGCTGTTGCAAGTTTAGGTTTTTTTGTCCGGTTTTATTTTTCAGCTACATGTTCGTTCTATTACAGGCTGCAGCGGCTGATCCCAAGAGTGATGAAGTATTAGCTAAGGTAGATTGTTTAGTTTCGTGTGTAGGAGTCGATGAAGATACACTTTACAGCAAATCTACTGCTCTACAGGTTTGTACACTAAAGCATTCTTATCGCTTATCACATAAACTTGAGTGACTTGTTATTACATGGCGAGGGTAGGCTACAATTGCTTAAACCTGGCAATCATCAGTTTAATAATGTAAACTTCTTAATATGTTTACCAAGTAAAAATTTGTTATCCTTTATTTTGCTTTTCAGACATGGCTCTTCGGTTATGAGTTACCAGACACAATAACAGTACTTAGTGAACAGAGCATGTGTTTCCTTGCAAGCAAAAAGAAAATTGAATTCCTACGGCAGATTGAGAATGGAAAGGAAGACTCAGATTTACCTCCAGTGAAACTACTAGTTCGAGACAGAGTATGAATAACATTTTAAGTTAAATATTCCTAAAGTTACTATTAATTAAGACAAGCAATTTAATAATCTTTAACATATTACAGAATGACAAAGATAAGGAAAACTTTAACAAACTAATTCAAGAAATCAAAAAATCTAAATCGGGTAAAAATATAGGTGTATTTGCTAAAGACAATTATCCAGGGGAGTTCTGTGAAGGTTGGAAAAATGTTTTAAAGGCAGAAAAGTTTGAAAATACAGATGTTAGTGCTTCTATTGCACTACTTATGGCAGTTAAAGAAGATTCAGAAATTATCACAGTTAAAAAAGCTTGCTTAGTCACAGTAGATGTCTTTACAAAATACCTAAAAGATCAAGTTATGGAAATTATAGATTCTGATAAGGTAACTTGGTTTTCTTTGACTTCTTCAACATGTTTAAAATTGTAAACTGAACTTTAATTGTAAATTTTCAGAAAGTTAAACATGTTAAGCTAGCGGAAGGAGTTGAAGCTGCAATTTCAGACAAAAAATATGTTACAGGAGTTGATACAAGCCAAGTGGACATGTGTTACCCTCCAATCATTCAATCCGGTGGCAACTACAGTCTTAAATTCAGTGCTGTTTCAGACAAAAACCATTTGCACTTTGGTGCTATAATTTGCTCTCTAGGTGCAAGATACAAGTCATATTGTTCAAACATAGTTCGCACACTCTTAGTTAACCCGTCAGATGACATACAGAATAATTATAATTTTCTTCTCAACATTGAGGAGGAGGTTTTAAAGAAACTTACAGCTGGTAATAAGTTGTCTTCAGTATATGAGGCTGGTTTAGAATTAGCAAAGAAAGAGAAACCAGATTTAGTTGATAATTTAACCAAAACCTTTGGGTAAGATATCATTACAATATTTTACACATTTTGAATTTTCATATTTTTTATAAAATAAATCATGTTATTCTAACTTTGTGGCAGATTTGCAATGGGTATTGAGTTTCGAGAGAGCTCTATTGTAATTGGACCAAAAACTGCAATTGTTGCGAAGAAAGGCATGATTTTTAATGTAAACATTGGCTTGGCTAACTTAATGAACAGTTCTGCTACAGACAAGGAAGGAAAGGTATACTTGGTTCTCTTTTTTATTATTGTTATTTATTATTATTATCTTTTTTAAAAATGCTTTCATTAGCTTATGTTGTATGCTACTATGTAATGGAAACTTTCAACGTAATTTTGACGTACTTTAGAACTACATATTAATTTGAAAGTTTGAACATATATTAAGAATCAATGACAATGCAACATTATACAAAAAAAAACTTTTTATTTTTTCAAATATAGACCTAATTAATGAAAAATTCATAACAGTTCATAAATTTTAATTATGAATAGTGTGAGTTAAATGAATTTATTGCAATGTAAAAAAGACACACCTTTTAGTTTTTAAATACTTTTATTTTAACATAATACACATTCAAAACTATAGTTTTAACATATTTTTTTTATTTTAGACTTATGCCCTGTTTATTGGTGATACAGTATTAGTTAACGAAGAAAACCCAGCTTCAATTCTTACACAATCAAAGAAAAAGATCAAAAATATTGGAATTTTCCTTAAAGATGATGATGAGGAGGAGGAAGAAGAAAAAGAAAATAAGACTGAAATTCTTGGTGTGTTAAAATTAAATAAAAATAATTTTCTTATTTGATTGATTGGCTTTACTAATTAATTTAAAATTTGAATATGCATATCAATCTTGTTTTGATTTGCTATTTAATCACTTTCTTTAAATTTATTTTCAATTTATAGGAATATAATATTGAAGTGTTATTTTTTTTAATAATTGCTTTTTTTGTTTACTTACATGCCATTAATTTAAAATTTGAATATGCATATCAATCTTGTTTTGTTTTGCTATTTAATCACTTGCTTTAATTTTATTTTTAAATTATATTAATATTGAAGTGTTATTTTTTTAATCATTGTTTTTTGTTTACTTACATGCCATCATGGACGTGTAGAAAATGGAGGTGAGTTTTAATGGAACTAACATTTGACGCATGAAAAAACAAAATTTTGCACAACACCAAAATATTAATATTTAAATTTTAAACAGGCTTTTTTATATTATACTGAAACACAGTCACAAATATTCCCTTTTTTCATGATAATAGAAATATTCCATATAGCGAAGATGTCCATTTGACAATCAAACCATACAGAAATTCATTGTGCACATAATTAAACATTTTTTCTGCACATTTATTTATCATAACAAAAACACGCATGTTAGTCTGAGGTATTCAACAATTCTTCAAGAGGTTAACCCAAAAACTGCGATAGTAAATAGTATTTATAACTTGGCTAATTGGTATTAGTAAATATTGCATCGTGCCCATTCGCAGTTTATGTGTTAACCCTTTAACTTACTTCGTCCGCTTAACTTCGACTGTAACATTTTAGGCCGTGGCAAAAGAACTGCTGTTATTGAGTCCAAACTTCGGACGGAGCATTCCTCAGAAGAGAAACGAAAAGAACATCAAAGAGAATTGGCTATAGCGTTAAATGAAAAGGCCAAGGAACGCTTGGCTAAACAGTCAGGGGGTAAAGACACTGAGAAAGTGCGGAAGAACACAGTTTCATATAAAGGCATCGGTCAAATGCCACGAGAAAATGAAGTTAAGGAGCTCAAGTTGTATGTTGGTGAGTTGTCAATGGTATTTTATTAAACAGAGACGACATCTGTGTGCTTTTGTATGTGTGCTTAGACCTTTTAAGCACGCAAAGTCTGAAAAAGTTTTCGGCGTACATAATTATAATGTTTTTGTGGAATACTAATCAAAATCAGTTCACATAAAGATAATTTAAGGCTTTCTAGTTAAATCGTTCCACGCGTTAGCACGCAAACCAACTATGTCTTCACCCAAATACCAACTACTTTTTAACCATAAATTTATTCATCTCATGGCATTGGATTAATTCAATCTTTATTACTATGAAATACTTCAATTACGGTAACCAAATAAAGTCCCACTTCAATTCCAGACCGTAAATACGAGACTGTGATCCTCCCAATATTCGGCATTCCTGTACCATTCCACATCTCCACTATCAAGAATATATCGCAATCAGTAGAAGGGGACTACACGTACCTCAGAATTAACTTCTTCCACCCCGGGGCTACTATGGGCAGGAACGAAGGTGGCAATTACACACAGCCTGATGCCACGTTTGTTAAAGAAGTGTAAGTATTTTAAATACCAATAATATAGTGTTTACAAATAGGTGGTCCATTTGTGGGTAGGATAGGTTACAAGCAGGTTTTACAATTTAGGATAGCTCTATTGACTCCTACAATCTTGTAATGCAGGAGTCTTGTCGACTATAGAGGCTTAAAAATGTTTGGTTTTAACGAATCAAATCAAATCAAAAATTTAAAGCTATAGTACTTACTCGTTTCTTTTCTGTTCTTCAAAGTAAACCATTAAGTTTTAGAGATAGGCACTAAAATAAAAATAGGCTTCACAAAACGCTTTCTTTACTTAATGTAGCTTTAGTTAGATGCCACTTGATTTTAAGTCTTACCAACTAACTTGTGACAAAATAATATTGTGGCATCCCATTTTAGAACCTACCGGTAACTGTGCATTCCCATTTTAGAACCTACCGAAGTTTAAACACGAAAGAACCCGGCGAAATATCCCCGCCATCTTCTAACCTGAACACAGGCTTCAGACTCATCAAGGAAGTACAAAAGAAGTTCAAAACTCGCGAGGCCGAGGAAAGAGAAAAGGAGGACCTGGTCAAACAAGATACCCTTGTACTGTCACAAAGCAAAGGAAACCCGAAACTAAAGGACCTTTATATCAGACCAAATATAGTAACTAAGAGAATGAGTGGGTCGTTAGAAGCACATTCAAACGGGTTTAGATTTACGTCAGTGCGAGGGGACAAAGTAGATATTCTGTACAATAATATAAAGCACGCTTTCTTCATGCCGTGCGATGGTGAAATGATTATACTTTTACATTTCCATTTGAAACATGCTATCATGTTTGGTAAGTTAATTGTTTAACTATAGAACTCCTATTTAAAAGATACACAAAGTTGCTTAGAAAGTTTCATTAGTGATGTTTGTGTCTATGTATAAGCATGTTAATGTTGTTGACAAAGTAAGTGCAGCAAAGTTCGACTTAATTGATTCTAAAACAAGGTTCACAAGCAAAACAACAATAACCATTGCTACTCAGTTTTCTATGTTACTTCTGTGTCTTAATAACAATACCTTTGAAAGGTATCGGTGTTGGGACTCTTGAACGAAATCGGTTTTCGAGTCGCAATCGCGTAAAATTTTGAATGAAATTGCTGAATACTATTAACATTATTATTATTTCCAGGCAAAAAGAAGCACGTAGACGTCCAATTCTACACAGAAGTCGGTGAGATAACCACCGATCTCGGGAAGCACCAGCACATGCACGACCGCGACGACCTCGCGGCGGAACAAAGCGAGAGAGAACTACGGCACAAGCTGAAGGTGGCCTTCAAGAGCTTCTGTGAGAGGGTCGAGAACATGACGAAGCAGGAGGTGGAGTTTGACACGCCGTTTAGGTTAGTAGTAGTAGTAGGTTAGTGCTCCGTTCGCTTGGAAGTCGGTTTCCCGTGGGAATGAGTTTTCCCGCGGTAAAAAGTACCCTATGTGTTATTTTGATGTATAAGCTATATTACTGTAAAGTTTCATCCAAATCCGTCCAGTAGTTTTTACGTGAAAGAGTAACAAACTTCCTCACATACTCACAAACTTTACGTATATAATAAGTAGGATGGGTTGGGGTGATTGAATTTGAACTGTGTGGAGAGGTGTGTAAGGTGTATTTTGAGTTTGCGTTTTGTTGGGATCTGGGAAGCAACAACAGACAAGAATTTCATGAATAAAACAAATCAACGTGATTCTTGTATAATAAAAACGTATATTTATACTGTCAAAATAGCTACTTCTGTCAAAATTTAAAATCTTGAAGCTATTTTTGCTATTTTGTAATTTTATAACAGGCACACACCATAAAAAATGTTGTACTTGCTTATCCTACCATTCAGATCCAGATATTATACCAGACTTATCTACTAATCAAAGCTTCTTTCTATCACTACAATAAGTCTTAAACTATCCAATCTACAAGACTACCATTTCCATTATCTATACTTACATCTATCTTATCTTTCTTGCAGAGAACTAGGTTTCCCCGGAGCACCATACCGTTCCACAGTCCTACTCCAGCCCACTTCCGGAGCCCTTGTCAACTTAACCGAGTGGCCTCCATTCGTCATCGCGTTAGAAGACGTAGAATTAGTGCACTTTGAAAGAGTGCAGTTCCATTTGAAGAACTTCGATATGGTGTTTGTTTTTAAGGATTATGCGAAGAAAGTGGCCATGGTGAATGCAGTGCCAATGAACATGCTGGATCATGTGAAGGAGTGGCTCAAGTAAGTTATTAAAAATCTAGTGGCCGCCCGCGACTCCGTTCGCGTGGAAGTCGGTTTCCCGTGGGAATTAGGTGTTTTCCCGCGGTAAAAAGTACCCTATGTGTTATTCTGATTTATAACCTATATTACTGCAAAGTTTCATCAAAATCCATCCAGTAGTTTTTACGTGAAAGAGTATAACAAACAACCATCCATCCATACATCCTCACAAACTTTCACATTTATAATATTAGTAGGATAAACAAAAACATTTTCGAAAGTTAAGTCTTAAGTGACGTTATAATTTCTATGACTTAGGTAACCTATGACACGTTTCTTTCTAGCAGACAGTTGGATTTTATCGCAGAATGGATTTTGTCAGTCAGTTGTATATTTTGGCATTAAAAAGCGCCGTATCAGTCAGTCAGTTAGTTACGCACGTTATTTTATAGTTTAGCCATATCAATGTTGCGGTTCGGTTATAAAATATACCGCAAACACGCCGCCGTCTATAAATGATATCTTCACGCTAACTTGTTTATTGTGCAACATCACGTGATATTTACCTCTTTTCTCAGCTCATGTGATATTCGCTACTCGGAGGGTGTCCAATCGCTGAACTGGGCCAAAGTCATGAAGACCATCACAGACGACATCGAAGGATTCTTCGAGAACGGAGGCTGGTCCTTCCTGGATCCCGAGTCGGATGTGGAAAATGCTGAACATGTACGTAACAAAGTTATTTTTTTTTCTGGTCTATATGGTCCTTCGAGCCGGATACAAAAATGTTCTATGATTATTTTATAAGATATTTTTAAATTTATTAATTTGCACTGCCGCGAGATTTTTCTTATTTGCTCAATCATGATTTCCTTGCTACAAAAAAAATTAAAAAACCCATTCCTCGATAACTAATAAATAAATAATAAATTATTTGTAAAGTCCTCACCAGTAGTCGAAGCATCGAACCCTCCACGCTCGTTAATTTCGTATTTTGTCATCTGTCTTTGTCTATGTTAGACAAACTATATTATCATCGCTACCAACTGTAGTCGCAGCTTATTTATAAAATATTTATCCCCTAGGACGAAGAAACGGAAGACTCAGAAGACGACGCGTACGAACCAACGGACGCCGAGTCCGAGGAGGAGTCGGAGGACGACTCCGAGTACGACTCGCAGGCCTCCGACGCCTCCGATGCTTCTGGGGATAGCGATGGTAAATACTATCATTGAATATATTCTTTACTAGCCACCCGCCCACGCTTCGCAATGGTGTAATTATGAGCGACTTGTGCCCGGCACGTTGAATTTTGGCTAACTTAAAAAAACTTTTTTTCTAATGTTCTTTATCTACTTTAAACGAAAGAATTACCTAAAAGATGGTTAAAACCGCATTAAAATCCGTCAAGTGGTTTTGAAGGAGTTAGCACCCAAACATACAAACAGACACAATTAGCGACTTGGATTTATACTATGTAATGATTTAGGAGTTAACTTGACGATAAAAGACGTTACGTGCCCATAACTTGCATATTTTGCATTTCAATGATCGATGAATGCACTTTTATTTTATTACTAACTTTTATAAAGAAATTGGAATTAAAAGATTTGAATACAGTAGGGATGAAGCTGTGGTAAAAAAACTTATTATGTTATACCAACGTATATTCTATTCATATTCCGAAATATAATTTTACATAATTGTATCACAAATATCTTGAGTTAGGTAAATGCTTGATAATCTAGAAATATACCTCAATCTACAATACTTCACTTCTAATACAAAACATAATTTCACAGAGGAAGACGAGGAGTCCGGCAAAGACTGGTCGGACTTAGAGCGCGAGGCCGCCGAAGAAGATAAAAAAGAACGTCAATTCGATGACTACGACAGAAAACGCAAGGGAGGCGCCCCAGGGGCCGCCCCAGACAGACCCCGGTTCGAAGACGAAAGGAAAAAGTCGAAAAACGACAAACACAGAGACAAGAGCTCCAATCACAAGAGCTCCAGTCATAAAAGCTCGAGCCACAAGAGCCCCTCGAAACACAGTAGCAGCGGGTATGTCATGTTTTAGTGTTTATTTTTCTGAGAACTATTATTTTAAATTTCTAAACGAAGTAAAATATATTTATTGACCAGTAGTGAACGGTAGGAAATAAGTTTTATAAATTAGACATACAACACTGGGCCTGCACTGTACAAACTTTAAGACCATGTTCAAAGGGTGCATACAAGCTACTTGAGTAACTAGTTATCGAAAAGTCTGATCACTGAAGGCGCCAACGCTAGTCAAACTAGTTACGGAAAAGTCAAAGAGGCAAGCCTAAGATTTGCCCTGTTTCAAAAAAATATAAATCTACCGCTGCCTTGTTATTGATCTGTCTCAACCTATGAGAAACCGGCGGGACTCACTGAAAACTGACTTCGTATTGTGAGTGCGATATCCGGTGCCCAATTTCGTGACAACGCACCCTCATCACTTATGTAATTTCAAGTGGTAGCGGTGATTACTAAGACTTACCACCATACGACTCACTTATCCACTACCTTATCTTATAACAAAGTCGCCATCTAACCCCATTCCATGACGACCTCTGTGGTGCAGCGGTATATATACCGGACTGCTAAGCGGATGGTTCCGGATTCGATCCCCGGGTCGGGTCAATCTCGTAAAAATGGTTTTTCGATATTGGCTCGTGTCTGGGTGTAACTAGGTTCTCCCCTAGTCCATTAGTGGTGCCTATAACACAAGTGCTTACTGCAACTTACTTTAGGGCCATATAATTGGTGTGTCAGTCTGGAGATTTACTTATTATTTATTTACAGTCCATCCAAGAGCCGCGACAAGCACAAGTCGCACGAGCGCCACAACAAGTCCAACGGCAGCAGCAAGTCGGACCGCCGCCACGAACACAAGTCCGGCAAGCGGCCGCGCGACCGCGACCACGACGCACGCCCCGCCAAGAAACAGAGGTACGAGGGTAGTAACGCTGTGTAGAGCTTATTTGTAGGGTATATCAATTATAGGGAGGGTTCCAAATTTGAATCCGCTAAATCGGCAAGTCTGGTGATGGCCCCGATTTTGAAAACACTCTCTAAAGTTTAGAGTTTTAGAGTCTAAACTATATTGAAACTATCGTCGACACTTACTTATGAATTGTATAAGACTGAATCAGCGAAGGCAAGTTTAGGCTAGTCTTCAGCCCATTTTGTTCAATTTTACAATGAAGTGGACCAAATTTAGTGAGACCAATGTACCTGTCTTTTTCTAATACAAAGCATTTGAAAGTGACAAAGATATTTTTAATTAAGTTTTAGCGAGTGTTTGCGGAATCGGGGTCAATGTATGCGTACCGAATTGCTGGATTGAAATACCTATTAATAGAGATAGGCTGGATTTGGTAGTTGGAAAAACTTTTTAGGATATATGCAGACTAGGATTCTAAACCTGAAAAACTTATGTTCGTATAGCTTTCAAAAAATTTACGTAGTAAATTTAACATCTTCTCTGTTTTATGATTTAAAGTTATGGATTAAGTTAAGATATGAAAACCTAACCAAGCTCTAATGAGTGAAATTATACAGTTGACACACATTTTCAATGTCTTTTCGTAATACAAATTAATAAGTAAAAGGCACTTTGAAAAACTTACTAATTTATCATCTGTTTTCTTTGTAGGAAATAATCACATTCAATGGATTGAAATCTCAGAAGAATGGAAGATAAACAAAAGGGTTCAATTTTATATGTTTGTCTTTAGTGACAGTATTGAAAGTAATTTTGTACAACCCGGCCCCAATGTCCGTCTGATACAATATGTTCAAATCAGGTCGTATCAATGTATGTTCATAATGTATGTAGGTTCATTTGTAATTCCAACGTTAATTTGTAATTTATAAAATAAAATAAGAAATAAATGTTAAGGATTTATTATTTAACATCTTTCATTTTACCACTGTAAAACTTTTACGTCATAGCAGGAACAGAATTTAACAATAAATTAAAAAACATCGACGTTCAATCACATGGTTAACTGATTTAATTTACTTAAATAAAGTTCGAAATTGAACTAGTGTTTGTACATTATATTTACATTAAAATTATCTACATAATTGTAGTTCTAAGTCATTCTATGTCAGTTTCTTGGGCGGCTACGACAGGCCCTCGGGGCAATACTGTGATTCTCTTTGATTCTGGTAACTTGGTGACATCTCTGGTGATATCTTTCTGTTCCTGAGTATCGGCTGAAGCCCAGTACTTCTTGTTGACAAGCATCAAAACCATTAGTAGCGGCAGATGTATTAGCGAGAATCTGAATAGCTTTCTCGAACTATTACTATCTGATTTTTGGTAAAATTGCCAGGCTGAAACAAAGAAAGGACCATGAATTACTCGTCGGTTATATCGTGAATATGGCAAAGAGTTGCTATAGTAACCATATAATAAAGACTGTAGTTCTGCTAAGGCTCTAGAAAGACGGACCGAATTTCAACTGCTATCCAATAGTCCTATCCTATCGCAGTTCAAACTGCAGTTGACACAACTGCAAACTAAAGGCGCAGTGCGATTGCACACGACTGCATGCCGACTGTTACTGAATATATCGTAATTTTGCGTTAGTTTAACTTTGAATTTAATCCCCTTACCTAAGTACATGAAGTAGAGGTTGAGCGGCAGCGACTCGAGCGCGAACCAGGTGTTGGTGACGTCACAGTACGGCGCCGCGAGGCACGTGGCCGTGATCACGCCCGTGTGCCGCAGCGCCACGCGGCGGCAGAGCGCTGGCGGGAAATTATATCATATATTAATTAATGTTATTAACAGCCTATTTATGGGGCAGTAGTTGCCTCCTTAGATAGTGAGAAGAACTAAGCCATAATGGATCTAGTTAGGGTAAGTAGGTACTGCTGTTTTAGTTTGCATTGGCTACTATAGTAATTTTACTTGCCTCTCCGTTTCATGTCATATAATCACTGGTGAAATAAATGATTAAACTGATTAAACATGACGGCTTGCATAAATGAAGAGACAATTTTTTTGGATAAAAAAAGTAACATTTTAAAGTTTCTGCATTCAGAAGATGCTCATATATGCGTTTGTAAACAACAGCGATATTAATAGATGGGAACATAACTAACGAATTTCATATCTTTCATTACTAATACAAACACGCTGAAATTCCAACACCTCTCCTTTTCCGCCATTTAAAGAACCTGTCCCAATCGCCTCCAAAGCCCTCGTCTGTATCACAATCCTCACCCGGGTCGGTGACGGACATCATCCGGTAGCCGGCGCGCGAGTAGTCCGGCCGCAGGTTCCACGACAGCGCGTTGAAGTGCGGGAACTGCCACGAGTACAACACGGCTGCCAGTAGAAGGGCGCCGGCGTCCAATGAACCAGTGCAGCCCGCCCAGCCCATCACTGGCGGGATTGCGCCCACTACACAATAAAAAAAAATTTAAATCTTTATAGAAAGAATTTTTCGTATCGAACCAAAATTCTAAGGGCGGGCTGTATCACAACTACTTAACAGACAGTCAACGTTAAAAATGGCGTTAACCACTGTCAAGCTAGAAAACGGGTTGTTTCACCAACGACGGCCTTTAACGGACGTTAAAAATTAACGATTGCGTTGACCGGCCATCCACTCACTGGTTAACGTAACTTTTCTTTTGTGTTGACAGGACATCTTTGATGAAAAGCTTTTATTGCTTTTATTTAAACTATGGATTCTTTTAAACATCTGATGTAATCGTCAAAAAGTTACGTACGTATGATACGTTAACCAACTGTTTGATACAACCCGCCCCAAAGTCACATTCAGGATTTAAACCGTGTTATCTATACTTACTATACTATACTTACTTTACTATACTCTAAAATAACAAGTCCTGACTGACTGACTGATTCATCATCGTCGAGCGTAAACTATTAAAGTTAGGGCCATGAAATTTGTGTTTATAAAAAGAATAACGAATCATGTTATAAAACGATATAAAATGTATAACGGCATGGATGAAGGAGTAAAAGGATAGACAATAGCCATACAAAGTAGCGTATATGAAAAAAAGTAGTATAAATCTAGATGGCGCTATACATTTCAATTTATAAGGTTAGATGGCGCTAGCAATTTGTCATTAAAATAGGTCAATTTAGTTTTGTAGAAAAAATAAATCTAAATTAACTAGATGGCGCTAATACAATAAACATTTTCATACGAAATTCCAGTGATGCCATTAAAAAAAACAATCAGCTGCACAGCTTGATAGGTGACGTTTAAAAATTAGATTTTGTCGAGTGCTTCTTTATACGTATCTATACGTACCTATATGCTATAGTCCATTATGGAATGTAAGGTCTACAAATTACACACACATTGACAATAAATGTAGGTATAATTTGTAACAACTTATTTACTTTTGTCAACCTTAACATTTTTAAATACATTATTTGAAATGCGAGTTAACTATGAAAACATGTTGAACATTGAGTGTAAAACGAAAATAACCAAATCCTACAATGATTGAATCATTTGTTTCATACTTTGTGGTTCGCCTATGTTGAGATTGATAATGTTGATTTCTAAGTTTTATAATAACTATGCAAGCTAATATAAGTACCTATGCAGTACAGAATGCGTATTATCGAAATGCATATAATCATTATAATAGTATAAATCCAATTTTGTCTGTTGTAAGTATGTTTGTCCGCTAAGGAGATAGCGTGGTAAGGTAAGTGGATAAACCACGTAATGGATTTTAATGCGGTTCTTGCCATCTTTTAGGTATTTTTTTCATGTCTATCCTTACTAAATATAATATTTTAAATGTGAAAATGTGTATGTCTGTCTGTTGGTATGTTCGCTTCACGTAAAAACGGTTGAACCGATTGTCTTGATTTTGGAATAGAGATAGTTTGACACTCAGGGAAGAAAATAAGATAACTTTACTTCGAGAAATAGCCTCATTCCCACGGGAAAAGCTATTTACCTTACCGTGAAAACGCAGGGCGGAAAGCTATATATCATATACTAGTGACTCAATCTATACTAATATTATAAAGCTGAAGAGTTTGTTTGTTTGTTTGTTTGAACGCGCTAATCTCAGGAACTACTGGATCGAATTTAAAAATTCTTTTTGTGTTGAATAGACCATTAATCGAGGCAGGCTTTAGGCTATATAACAACACGCTGCAACTATTAGGAGCGAAGGAATAATGGAAAATGAGAAAAAAACGGGGAAAATTATTCATCCTTGAGGGCTTCCGTTGCGTGCGCTGCCAAAACGGTTCTAGGAACCAAAAATATATGTATGAAAGAATTAAGGGAACTTTTTACCGCGGGAAAACTGCGCATTCCCACGGGAAACCGACTTCTACGCGAACGGAGTCGTTTTCCATTATTTCTTCGCTCCTAATAGTTGCAGCGTAATGTTATATAGCCTATAGCCTGCCTCGATAAATGGTCTATCCAACACAAAAAGAATTTTTAAATTCGAACCAGTAGTTCCCTAGATTAGCGCGCGTTCAAACAAACAAACAAACAAACAAACAAACAAACAAACAAACAAACAAACAAACAAACAAACAAACTCTTCAGCTTTATAATATTAGTATAGATTTGGAAACAACATTTTGTTATAAATGTCAAACATTACCTAAATATATTTGTAAACAAGTGTAAAATAAGCTTCTTCATTACATAGGTAGTATAAATCCAAGTCGCTAATTCTGTCTGTTTGTATATTTGTCCGCTATCTCCTTCTAAACCAGTTGACAGATTTTAATGCGGTTTTCGCCATTTTTTAGGTTTTTTTCATTTAAATTTGTAAATAAAGAACATGCAGAAAAAGTTTTTTAAATTGGCCAAAATTCCGGGTTTCGGGAACAAGTTGTTACACCATTGCGAAGCGTGGACGGGTCGCTAGTATTTTATATACTTAAATAAACTTTTTTGGATACTTACTGTTTTTTATCAAAGTATCCTACTTTTATTTAACCTTCTATATTTATTGACCATCATTTAGTTATTAATTCTTTCTTTACGACTTAAACAGCAAAATTAATGAAACTCATAATAAAAATACAATATGGTTAAGATTTTAACTGGGGTAACATGATCCTAGGACGAAATAATAACTCTTGTTTTGTTTCTCTGATTGTTTTAGCGATCGTATAGATGAATAGAAGAAATAAAACAACAACCACAATATTTTATAGAATAGTGCTGGACCTTAAGTCTCTCAAATTAAGGTTGAGAATGGTGTCGGTTAGAGTGTAGGAGATCCGAAAAAAACATCTTCGTTTTTAAGAAAATGTTGCAACAACCACAAAAATTTATAAAAATATATTGAGCTTTAAAACTGTCGAGTTAAGGTTGATATTAAGAAAGAAGTAGTAAAATAGTAGTTTATTAACGTTAGTGTGTGTGAATATGACCACTGGATGCAATGTTTGTCAACTATGTGAACTATATTATGGACTCTTGCAGCTTACCGTACCTACTTTTGTGTAGAAATATTTTAGGGCTTAATCAAATATCAATTTTGTTATAGATAACGTTTCTATTCATAAAAAATGTACATTCACTGTATGTTTAACATACTATGTGTTAAATGGTCACATTTAGATTATCTTGGCTAAGTTTTCTGGGAATTGTAATAGACCACATTCAAAAAATAAGATGTCTGGTATTATTTTTAGCTTAGCCTTCCCCAATTTTAGTAAGTATATAACCATTCATTCTATTATTATTGTCTACTAAAAATCGGTGGGTATTTAAAGTATACAAAAACCTATTACGCGTTTATAAATTTGTATCCGTTCACAAAACGTATGGCTGGCCGGCCGGGCGGCCCAGTGTTCACAACCGTAGGTACTATTATTTTATGCCTAGAACGATATCAAATAAGTATTTAACGCAGATAGAACGAAGATTTTTTACTAATTTGGGAGACTTTTTCATACTTACATTTTCGACCCTATTTTAGTGGATACGATAATATTTTGATAAATTTAGCGAAAATACATCATTAAACATTTTAAAGAAACGGAAACGGCCTCACTATAGGTTGGGAACACTGCGGGCGGTAGACATTTGCAAAAGTAGACTGAAATTTGTCAGTTTCACTTTTATCGAGTTTTGTTCATGCCAGTAAAAACCGATATTCGTTATCTTAACTAATGTTTTCATTTATGGCTAGTATTAGTAAAAAAAACAGTGTATTGAACCTAAAGATTATTTTTATCTCTATTGAGGCTACACTTGGCTTGAAGCAGACGAAAAATAATTTTAAATAGCATTAAATAAAGTATTGTTACAGTAATAAAGTGCATTCAATAACTTATTATCTGCGGCAACGGATTATGATACGGTATAAGTATAATATTTTACAAAAATAAAGTTGTTTTTCATTTATGTAAAGTTCAGACAGGTTATTAATCTCAACTTCCCATAGCACATCTTTAACACACTTTCAATATCCTACGAATATTATAAACATGAATGAAAGTTTGTAAGTATGTGGATGTTTGTTACTCTTTCACGTAAAAACTACAGGACGGATTTTGATAAAACTTTGAGAATGACACCGCGGGAAAACTTTTCACTGCCACGGGAAACCGACTTCAACGCGAATGGAGTCGCGGGAGGCCACTAGTACCAATAAAAAATCTTACCAACTGATCCGACCCATGTGTTAAGTATCGACACTCTCTTCAAGGGCGTGTATACTGATGTGTAAAGGACTAGATTGGTTGCTCCCAACGCCGCAGTTAGAGGGTTAACACCAAAGTACAGCAACCCTAATCCTGTACTACTGGCGACGGCGGCAAAACTTATGGCATGGATTGGCCTGTGGGCGAAACATAATGGAATGATATTACGAAAAAAGTTACTTATATCTATATTAACTTATGATAAAAATAAATGTAAGACAGATATATAAAAAAACTGTAAGTATGTCAGCTTCATGTCAAAACAAGTTTTCACTTTAATTAGATCAATCGTTCTATTTAGGGTCCGATCACACAGACTGGCTCTGGGGGCCAGCGAAGCCGCTGACTATTTTACATAGACCGGCTGGAAGCGGGTGTGTGAACAGACCCTAACAGGTCTAAAAATTACTAAATTACCTATACCTAACGGCGAGGGAAAACATCGTGAGGAAACCCACATGAATAGATGATTATCCAGCATGTGCATCAACCAACCCGCATCGAGTCAGGGTGGTGGATTACGGCTCAAACCCTGTCGCTATCCGTGAAGGAGGCCTGTGCTCAACTAATGAGACTTATATCAATTTTAAGTTGAGAACGTTATTTTTTTAAGGAAGAAAGTGTCAAAAAAGTGTAATCTATATAGGCTGTTATTTTTATTTCAGAAACTGGGCGATATAATTCTTATTTTTATAAGACGTTCTGACTTTACTTTATACAAAAATATTTAACTTATATCTTGGATTAAGAGAGAAGAGTAGCTGTACAGATAAAGTTTTTATAAACAACATTTATTTTCGAAATTATTATTTTGCATTAATCTAATAAAAAGGTCACGTTGATAATGTTGCACCGTGAATGAGAAGCATTCTTATGAAAAGATTAATTTAAAATTCACAATAGTTAAAAACGGTGGTATAGGACTAGAAATAAGTGAAAACTTTTGTTGATTGTCGGTTTACAACACTACTTCCTGCTAGACCTCTCATAGATTTCCAGAGTAGGTAACATTAAATGCTTATTGCACCCAGTTAGTTACACAACAAACACCCTTAACAACACCAGATATCTATGTCCACTCACTCTAAATTCCCCTTCACCAGCACTCTATTCTTAGTCCTCGACATCTGAGCGTCGAACGGCACCTCGTGGTACTGGTTGATGGAGTTGGCCGCAGCCGACACCAGCCCCGTCCCGACAGCGCACAGACCAAACGTGGCGAGATCGAACGGCGCGGGCGCAATCGCGTAGCCGGCCATCGATGTCATTACTACTAGAGCTGAAACAATAGGGAGGTTTTTGGAAAATTGAAAATATTATAGATGTGAAATGTCTTGTCAACAATTATTTATGACTAGCTTTCCGTCCTACAGTTTTAACCATGGCTAAATTCTTATATTATTATTTTTTAAAAACTTCCTTTTTATGTTGTAAAAAGTAGTTGTTGTATAAGATAATTTAGAGATGCGCCGAGTAACACTTTTGCCGAGTACCGAGTTTTACTCGGTTCAATTTTTTTTAACTGAGTCCTCGGCCGAGTAACTCGGTTCTATCAAATTCCCAAATTTGCGGGCGTAAACAAGTACATAAACGAACGCAAGTATTTTTAGAAGAAAATTTGTTGGCAAATGGTGGACAGGGCACATGTTGATTATTTTAATTACTGTTCTTTTAATTAGGTCTTACTAAGTACTCATGCATTAGCATAATTTTGATTTTATTACTTGAGATTGTCAATGATTTCCTCAATCAGTACATTTTTATTAACACTGTTGTTTTAATTATATCTACCAAAATATATTGCTTTCTTTAAACAAAGTATACTTGGCATTATTATACCGCGTTACTCGGCCGAGTACCGAGGACCAAAAAACCCGCCGAGTACGCCGAGTACCGAGTATAAACCGAGTACTCAGCCCATCTCTAATTAATATTAATATTTTTGCCAAATATTTCATTGCTCTATTTAATCGTTTTTGCAGCTCTTGCAAGATTCAAGCTTTTACTTTTGATTAATTATTTAAAAAACATATACCTACACCAAGATTAAAATTAGCATAAGTATAACACTCTGGAACAATAAACTCTGTTCAGTAGTTACAGGTGTTCAACGACATAAACTTTTCAGCTTCATAATAATAATATAGATTTTATTATTTAGCTTAAAACTGCACCTCTGACCGATTCAGATAACACTAATCTTGAGAACAATAACATTTTCATATGTGTCTTCTGTTTGTTCACTGTTTGTAGTATCATATTAAAAATACTTATTAAATTATAATTGAATGAGATAACGGTGCGCAAAAGAATCACACCACCCTGCACACTGATTGGCAGTAAAAATTATGTTTCCTAGGTAAGGTTCTAAAACCAAACAAATAAGGTACTTTTTTTAGGACCCCACTGTTACTTATAAGTTTTAATGGGTTATTTAAGCAATTATTGTCATAGGTGTAATAAGAATTTCATAATATTATGTAAGAAACAAGCTATCTATACACTAAAATTTAAAAAATATATATTTAAAATGTATTCGTTTTCCTCCCATATAATTGAAATGTAATTAATTTTTTTATGTAGTAGATGTTTTTTTTAAAAGGGGTTTTAAAATAACTACTTGCATTACTAGGATGTGATTGTAAACTTTATAATTAAATATAAAAAGAAAAGTAAAAAAAAAATATACATACATGTCAGACGAAATTTAGACAGCATCATACAATAGTTTCCTAGATTACGATATCTGTCATATGATGGTGTCTCTTTCCATACTCGGGTGTCCTGTACGGGTTTATTTTTCTTTATAGAAGAGGTGTTTTGCGTTTGTGTTGATATAGGTAATTTACTCTTCCAATCCTGGGAAGTCGATATTCTAGAGAGGTGCTGAAGTATTGTGCCATTCTGAAAATAAAGTAAAAGTGTAAAACTTTACATACACATAAGCTATTAATACATGTGAAGTAGTTATGAGTTATCTATTCAAATATCTATGAGATTAGTAATCAGCTTTAGCTATGAATTATAACGCAAAAAACTTTAATGAAAAAACAGACAATTGAATATTTTCAAATAAATATTTATACTTACATCAATTTTGAGTAGCACTGATTTGTTGGACACCTTAGCAGCACCATGCTTTAAGCAGTAAGTGCAGTTAAGCACCTTCAAGTAATACATCCTGGTATAAATAAATCAGTAGGTGTTTACATCCTAAAACAGAAAAAAATAAATATATTACTGATTATGGTAATACTTATTTATTTATTAAATGTTCACCAGAAGTGAATGCTGCAAGTATGACAGATGAGCACTAAAGAAACGTTATCTTTAGTTTTAAAACATTAGTAGATTGTTGTTTCAAACAATAACAATGTACCCACACTCTTGACCTTGCGGGAGATAGCAATTAAACAGACTATTTTTCAAAAAAATTACATAACTCTTGCAAGTAAACCGACCTTACATGTTATCATAACACATCACAATCTTTTTACACATTAGGAATGTGTGTTTTTTAAATCTGAAGCACTTTTTACATAAATATATTTTTCTCAGCTTACCTATAATATTTATTGTGATAGAATAATTCAATTAAATAAATTATTATAAACATTTAAACAAATTAATCACAGGCAATAATGGAATCAAAACATTTGAGGTTATTTACGCAATTTGAAGGAAGAAAAAGTTTTTTTAACAAAGTACGGGAACTGACACTGACATTGACATCAATCAATCAATACCAACTAGCCTCGTTTTTTTTTTTTTTTTTGTTAGATTGTTCCGTCATGCGGAAAGGCAAAGAGACTATGCCCATACAGCCATGTCATCAATAATTTGGTTTTCTTCTTTCTTGTTGACTTAGTTTTGTTTAGTTTTCAATAAGAAGTAACATTGACGATATTTTATTTCCTCATAAACAAACATAATAAGGACCAAGTCCATGTCTTTAATAATAAAATGCTAATATATATTTGTTATGAGTATACATAAACATTTTCATCAGATATTACACACTGTAAATTTTATGAATTTATACATAGGTAAGTAGCATTCAGTTGTTTTTAAAAGTTCTTGAGTATTACGCGGGATATTTTCTAATGTTTTATAAATTTCTAATAGCTCATCAATGAAAATTAACCTGTCAATATGAAATTGAGGACATTCAAAAAATATATGATCCAATGACTGTACTGACTCATTACAATATGAACAACAAGGGGAAGTTATCATATTCATGCGATATAAGTGTTCATTAAAAGCAGCATGACCTATACGAAGACGACAAATTGTTGTATAAAAATTTCTATTTTTGAAAGAGCCCTTGGTAAACCAAGGAGACGAAATTTTTTGGTTACATACGGAATACCACTTGCCCTTTTCTTTAAGAGAATCTTGCCAAAATTGAAACCAATTATTAATCATTTGATTTTTTATTTCAGGAAGAAACTCTGAAATGGGAATTGCTATGTTTTTTAATTTGCAAATGTTGTTATCAGTATTTGTAATGATACTAGCTAATGTATCAGCTAATTCATTACCACTAACACCAATGTGTGCTGGTGTCCAGAAAATGACAATTTCTTTATGTTTCAATGATAATTTATAAATCTTTTCCCGGATCTCATATATAAAAGGATGAATTTTACTAGAAAGACGGGGATTATTAATAGCTTGAAGAACACTCATACTATCAGAAATAATAATCCATTTACCAGAAGAATCTACAGAACTAATCAAATCTAAAGCAAACAGAATAGCAGCAGCTTCTGCCGTAAAAATACTGCAAATATTGGACAGCTTATAACCATGTGCAATTTTCAAAATAATATCATAAGCCGCTATCGACACAGACTGAGATGTTTTTGAAGCATCTGTGTAAATTTGACGGTAATTAACATAGTATGATAACTTTTCATATACTTCATATTTATTTTTTAAATTTGTGTCTATAATGACATCAAATTTAAAAAACTTACTTTCATATGTTCCTCTATAACAAGGTAAAATATCATACTGAGCAATATTTTCATTTTTCAAATAATTAATGAAATCAAAATTTTTACATAAATAAGAGTAATTAGATATCAAAATCTTTTTGTACAACGCATTATTAGAAGTTTTCATCAAATCAATTATGAACCTTCTTTTCAAATAATCAAACCTAAATTTAATGGGACAAGTGTTAGTTTCAACTTGCATTGAATTAATCGGAGAAGTACTCATGGCTCCTAGAATTATCCTGAGATTTTTATTTTGTACTTTATCTATTTTATTTATAAAATTATTGTCAGAAGCAAAGCAAAAAAAAGCATATTCAAAGTGACTTCTAACTAATGATTTAAACAGCATCAATAATATTTTAGGATCTGCACCAAAACGACAACCAGTAAGGCATTTTAAAATATTTGTAGCTTTTACAGCTCTATCTATCAATATTTGCACATATTTTTTAAAACTTAAATTTTGTTGAAATACTACACCTAAGAATTTTATTTCTGTACAGTTAGGAATAAGGTTACCATTATATACACATTCTAATTTACAATCTTTATCTCTAGAGAAAACAAGAGATTTACTCTTTTCTGTATTTACAGTTAAACCTAAGAAAGAAAAATAGACTTCAAGCCTTTTACAGGCATTATTTAAATTCGTTTGCACATCTTTAAGTTTTTTGCCAGAACAATAAACAACAAGATCATCAGCAAACTGCAGATTAGAAACATTTGCACCTAATATCTCATTCAATTTATGAATATAAATTATATACAGTAGAGGGCTCAAGATGCCGCCTTGATTGACGCCTTTATAGGAATTACGTGGACCATAAAAGTTGTTACCCAATTTAACATAGACCATTCTTTCATTTAGAAAGTTATATATCCAAAGAACCATTTTTTTTGGAATTCTGAGTGATAGCAAGATATTAGCAAGCGTTTCTAAACCTACATTGTTAAAGGCTCCTGTTACATCGAAAAAATTACAAGCAAGATAATTCCGTTCCTTTATGGATTTATTTGCATCTAATAACAAATGTGCAATGCTTTCCCTAGCCGAGCGTCCACGCCGAAAACCAAACTGATTACTAGGAAGAATACAATTTGATTCGATGTAATATTCCAGACGTTGTTTGAGCAGCTGCTCAAAAATTTTACCAACACAAGAGGACAACGCTATAGGTCGATAAGAATCTGGACTATCAAGATCCTTCCCTGGCTTCAGTACAGGGACCAGACAATCAGTTTTCCATTGATTTGGTATTAAGTCATTTTCAAACAAAATATTTAAAATTATCAAGAATTTACATAGATTTTTATGACTGAGAAGACGAAACATTTTATAGGAAATACCATCTAAACCACAAGTTGTATCTTTTCTTGATTTTATGGCAGCAGTAAGTTCAGAAATTGTGAACGGATCAAGCAACGAAAGATTTTGTCTATGAAATTTGTTATCTGCAAAAGTAAAAGGTTTCGAGACATAGTCTGGAGTGTATTTTTTTAAAAAACTATTTACCCAATGATCATTTTCACTTCTAGAAACAAAAGTTTTGTTAAATCTGCGTATTTTATTCCAGACATGAGAAATTGGAGTAAGACGATTTATAGAATTGCAATAATCTTGCCAAGATTTCTGTTTTTCAAAGTTTATAGTCAATTTCTTAGAAGCCTGATTTTTTTTAAAAAGCAAATATTTTTCTACAGAAGGATCATTTTTGAAAGCAACAAAAGCATCTTTACATTTTTTAACAGCATCTGCACATTTGCTATTCCACCAAGGAACGGAATGTCTTGCCCTTTTTGCCCTAAAACCTGTAACGGAACGTGAGCATAAATGACAAAGATTTTGACATTGACAACAAGACTTTGTTTTCGTTTTTTGTTGTGACATAGATTTTTCAACTGATGCCAATAAAATATCACAAAACTGCAAATAACTTTCTAGTGAACATTCAGAATTAATCATAAAACTATTCAACGAAGTATTAACAATATTTACATACAAATCCCAATTAACTAAATTCAAGTTTAATTTCTTACTGACATTTTGAGAGTGAACACAATGTTCTGAAGATATAACTGGAGTTTGAGACAACAGAAGTTTAGTAATTGTAGGCAAATGATAACTTCCAAAGGAATCATCATGAACAGACCATTCACAATCCCATGATAAAGCTGGACTAACCAAAGAAAGATCTAAGCCATTTGGTCTCCAGGACGAAGTTCCTACAGTCGTGACTTCTCCTGAATTTAACAGAACAAGGTTATTTTCATCAAAAGAATCTAGTACTTCTTCACCTCTTTTATCCACTTTTTGACAACCCCAAGAAGTATGGTATGCATTGAAATCTCCAGCAATAAAGACTGGAGTTGGAAGACTATCAATTAATTTTGAAAATTTTAATTTTGAATAATGACACCTAGAAGGACAATAAACACTAACAAATGAAATATATTTACCACCTATTTTTATCTGTACAGCAACATTTTGTAAGGAATCATCAAAATAAGTATCAATTTTTAAGAATTGTAATTTGTTATGAATTATTATTGCAACTCCATTATGTGTATTACCAGTGTCATTTCTAACTATTGTGTATCCCTTTATGTTAAAGGTATGATGTGGTCTAAGCCAAGTTTCACTTATTAAAGCGATATCAACATCATTACTATAAAGAAAATATGTAAATTCAGATTTATTACTTTTAATGCTTTGAGCATTCCACTGAACTATTTTTAAATGAGCCATTAGGATGGATTATTAGCAGATGACTTTTCATAAATATCACTTAATATTTGTAAAATATTTTTAGTACTGATGGAAGTTTCCTTTGTTTTATTTAATGTAATTATTTTAACAATAGCCTCAACCAATAAATTCAAAGATTTATTATCTTTTTTCAAGTGACTGAGCAGGTCAAACTTTTGTCCTAAGGCTGGAAAACTCTCTGTATTTGCAACTGAAGCATAAGACAAAGAGGATAAACCAATTTTAATATCATTAATTTTTTTCTTTTAAATTGGACACTCAGCAGATATACTAATGTGATTTCCTCTACAGTGACAGCATGTAGCCTTTTCCCTAGGTACTGTACATTCTTTAAAAGAATGTGCATCTCCACATATTGAACATCTAACATTATTTTTACAGTACTTAGCCAAATGTCCATACCGTAGGCATTTAAAGCATTGTTTTACAGGTGGAATGTACATCTTAACTGGAAACCTCCAGCCTTGTAAATCAATATGATCAGGAAGATAAATGGCAGCAAAAGTTATGATTACTGTTTTAGTCGGTTGTAATTCAAAGTTTTGTTCATTTTTAACCTTCCTTTGAATTCTCCGAACAGAAATAATTTTTTTATTACTATTAATCACTCCAAAAATTTTTTGATTGGACCATTTAATGGGCACATTAGTAATAACACCAGTAATTTCAGTAGTTTTTGCAGGAATAGTTGCTTTGAGTTTATATTCTGATAACAAAGTCTTATTGTTAAGAAAACTATTTGCCAAATTTGCACGGTCAAAATGAACTGTAACTTTGTATTTATTAAGATTTTGCATATATTTTATGCCTTTTATATATTTCTTTAATGTTGATGATAAAGAAATCATATCTCTTGTTGAAATAGGTTTGGACTCATCGTTTGATTCCAAGAAGACAACGAAATCTGTAGCTGAAGAATCCTCAGGATACCGACGTGTATAATCGGGAACGAAATAAGTTTTATATGGATCGGACTTAGCTGAATTGCAGTCACTGTGCATGGAGTCGGAGTCCGAAAGCAGCGAGTCTTCCCCTGATATTACTGCCTCCTCCTTCTTTTTCTTGCGTTTCGCCCGAGACGTCATTTTAATAAAAATTAAGCTTCTATACTATAGTTATTAAAAATATATACAAAATGTACACTATTTAACAAAATTGAAAGAATTAAATGAATTTTTAAGTTCACGAAAAAATTTTTCACTTCCAATTTTCCCGCGCGCAAACCGGAAGTCAAAAAGTCTGTCAGGTGTGACTAGCCTCGTTCTGAGCGCTCCAATAGCACGGAACAGAGAAGTATGTTCCGTGTCCAATAGGCACGATGACGGAATGAAAATTTGAATTTTCAATTATGTTTTAAAAATCGTAAATAAACATCTTTTACTTGGATAAATAGAAAGATTAATGTGATTTTTAATAAATTTAAAGCTTAAAAAACTAGGGTCGGCCGTTTTGAATGAAATACCGATTAGAGTGAATGACGTCACATCTATGTAAACATCATCCGTGTCATCTATTTTTACATGTCCAATCTCTTGTATTTTGCGAATCCCTTTATTTTCCATCAATAGTTATTATATTAGAATTCATTTTTTACGATACAAAATATGAAAATCACTAAAACTTCAACGTACACAAACAATGATTACATAGAAGTGACGTCATAGGACCACCACGACACCTGAGCGCGTTTTAGCGCGAAATTCAAATTATGTTGGAAGAAGTGTAATATTTTTTTACTTTGCATTAGTTTTTTGCTGAAATAATAATATTTTCAGAAAAAGTAGACATCTACATACATTATTTATTTATTTTTTATTTAAGAGGATTTCAAAATTTGTCATCATGCCTATTATCATTAGATAATAATTATTATGTCTGGCTAAGTCTTAGAATGAGTATTCAACCAATTGGATAATACAAGAATATAATTATATCAAAGAACAATTAATGTTCAGGCACTTTTTGTAGGTAGCGTCAGTAGTCGTTAGTGATGAGACAAATTTATTTTATTATATTTTATTTTATTTATTACGAATTTTCTTTACTGAGTAACAAATAATACGTTAAAATTTAAAGGTCTGGCAAAAAGGAAAACACACATCTGCATAAATGATATTTTTTTATTGTTTTTGCAAAAAAAATTATAAGCCTCAAAATCTTTAAACAACATGCGGCTGCCCCTGCAAGTTTTATACATCAATGCCTACTATAATGTTTTTGTTATGTCAGCTGTTATGTCAAATAAGACTTGAAAAAAATCATAAATATTTATCCATAGCTTACAAAATTTCGATTTGCTAAAACTACTTAAAAGTTTACAAGAAACCTATATCTTGACATCATCATGAATATTTTTTTTTGCTATTTTCGTTTGCATGCAAATAGGCTATTTGACAAGTTTTCAAAAACCAGTTTTTATTATTTGGTAGATCTTAAGGAACCCTGCAAAATTTGTTATTTTTTATTCTGGTACATATCTGCTGAAAAATATCAAAATAAACATAAATAAACAAAAAAAAACAACAATAGCGAAAACGCTACTTTGGCAGTATGGCGGAATCTGTGACGTCACATGCCTGGAGTGTTGCCAGATTAGGGTATTTTTACCCTATTTTGGCAAAAAAAAATATTAAATCTATTCAAAACTCAATAAATTTTAAATAAATAAACTCTCTTATTAAATATAATTAATTACTTCTAAATATACTAATATATTACTTTTAAAATGGGACTCAAGACTGACATTATTATGACTAATCCAAAAATAGTGTATTGTTTTAATGGTCTTGCATATTGCATTCAATGCTCCTGTACTGTGGACTGCAGCACAACTCATTTTTATAGTACCTTTTAGGAGTTTTATAAATGTATAGACCTACTAGTGGCTGCCCGCGACCATGTGGGAATAAGATGTTTTCCCGCGGTAAAAAGTACCCTATGTGTTATTCTGATGTATAACCTATATTACTGCAAAGTTTCATCCAAATCCGTCCAGAAGTTTTTACGTGAAAGAGTAGCAAACATCCATACACACTCAAAAACTTTCACATTTATAATATTAGTAGGATTTAAACCAATATCTAGCCAATCACTGAGTTTTACATTCTATTTATATTTGGGGATATGTGTAATTTATCAAATAAAACCATTGTCGGAATTTTATTTTTATTTAATCTTCATTAAACATTAAAAATAACTTATGGCTTAAGCAAACCTAACAATCATCAATTAGGTAGATACTGTGATGTAACACTATGAAATAATAGTACTACAATACAATACAATACAACAATACAATACACTACAATAACATCAAATTACACAAAGAAAACTGTTTTGACATCACTGTGTTAAACTCGGGTTGATATTTTAACAGTTCACAGTTAGCAATTTTCCTTTTTCTGCTTCCTGTATAAACTCTGTGAAGAGGCTTGTGTTAGTTTAACATTTTGGAGCCTTATGCATAACTGATCTACAGTCACTACTTTAGAGAGCCTTGGCTTCCCAAAAACATTCCACCTTAGTACAAGAAGGCTCCTCTGTGTGATGATGGGTCCACATGAGAAATGCCACTGCATGTTTCCAGCCACCAGCTGAAGCTGCACAGTCCAAGCACCAACATATAACTATTACACCCTTTCTTTTGTCTATCACCATTGTAATGTTGTAAGAGCCGCTCTTCACCTTGTGTTTAGGACAAATCTTACACTTCATTGTGCAATTACTGTGACTTGCGACGCAATTGCACATATTCAATGGCATCATCTCCATACGATTCTCTTGCAGACCTGGAAAAAAAACAAAATATCGTTTATGTTCATCATAACATCAACATAACCTATAAAAGTTCTTGCTCACTGTGCAAGTTCATCATTATTTCAGTTTCTTATTATACAATTAAGTTTTAATAAGGTGTTATTATACTTACTTTGCTGTTTTCACATTTTTAAGCTCCGAAGCATAGAAATCATAAAAAATTTTTGAAAAATAATCCGACCATGATTGCGTCGACTCTGGGCAGGTTTCTACTGTCTGCTCTCACAAAATCGTTGTCCATGCTTGACAGAATTTGTAAAATAAACAAATAAATTACACGAAATCAATGGAACATCTTATCAAAACAGTTTTGAAAGCTAATAACACAAGTAGGCGTATACGTAGGCGAATTGTGTTTGTTTATTTACGTGCAAGTGACGACATCATAAACCCGACCAATGGAGCGTTTTGTGTCACGTGGAAAAGGTTTAGAAATATTCATTTTAATTAATGGATCTAAAAATAATATAATTATTATATTTAACTTACGTTACCAAATATCCATTTTTAAACTCATAATACATACTGAAAACAGTAATTAACATTTTATTTTCCACATTGTCAAATAGCCTATAGTGCAGAAAGCGCACTGACAGCAATCAGTATAAAAATCAATAAGAAAACATTGACGTTTGACGTTGACAATTGCCTGACTGATTGCTTGCTTTGCTTTTCGATTCTTGCTTGTTGCATTGCGAAACATCTCCTCAAACTTGGTATTTTTTTTAGTTTTTCGGACCGCTATAAATATCAAAATTATGGTGAACAAATAGTGTCCTGTTGTGGTGACACAGATTTGAAAAATGGCTTCCAGAGGAGATAAAGGAAATGGAAATGGAGACGAGCAGATTGTTGAGGTACCTGCATTGATTTGTCCTAGTTTTTTTGTGTCGAGTTGTATACAATTGTATGGGGTAACTGTCATGTATTGTTTGCAGACCCTGGCGGAGGTATTCCGCTGCTTCATTTGTATGGAGAAGCTAGTGGATGCCCATCTTTGTCCACACTGTTCCAAGTTATGTTGCTATTCCTGCGTGAGACGATGGCTGACGGAGCAGAGGTCGCAGTGTCCCCACTGTCGGGCTGCGCTGCACCTCCATGAGCTGGTGAACTGCCGCTGGGTCGAGGAGGTCACTCAGCAGATAGAGACCATGCAGCAGAGCAACACAGCCAACCAAAGAGACAGTTACAGAGACAGGTATAACAGCTTTATAAAACAATACCATTGTTTGATTGACACTTTACACTTAAATCACAAGCTACATTACAATGTATTAGCCACTTTATAAATATTTAATTCATAAAGTACAAAAAAACAATGCTGTTTTTTTAAATAAAATTGATTGTTTAAGTATTCAAACTTGATAAATTTTAAGTAGGAAAAAATATTTAAATTGCAAAATGGAGATATACGTGCCTACTTTCTTTTTGTATTAGTATTCATATCATGTCCTGCCTTTCTTTTTTTATCGCTCCAACAACTGAATAAATTTCCCTTTTTCCTGGCAATCATAATAATTTAAATATTATTTCCTTTTTAACCCTTGAAGTACAAAACTACCCTTTTATGGTAATGCATGCAGATTGCTGACTGATCATGTGTGTAAAATATTCAGACAGCTGTTAGCACATGACTGGCATGCAATTGCTCAATCAATAATATTTTCATGTTTGTATAAGAGTCATAAGTCTTACATGATTCTAATTGTAATTGGTGTTATAGAAGATGTTACAATGTAATTAATGTTGAGAATGCTTGAAACTTTGCAATTATTTGAAGTTAGTATAAATACTACCTGAACAATAAATATTACTGAAATTAATTAAAGGATTCTTTCTTTTAATACACTTTTCACAATCAGATGTAAGACCATAAAACAAAAAAGTATTTTCTTTCAAAACTGTAGTTAGTTAAATCATAAAAGACATTCTAATTACACACACTTTACACCTTATTTTAAACTTCATTCAGTATTTTTTATTTAAGGACTGATATAACCACAAGAGTTTAATTTGATAAGGGTTGGGATATTTTTTCACAAATTTAATTTTAACACAAATTTAAATTATAATTTTATTTTTATTTTTATCTATTCATTAAAGCTTTATAACATGTACAGTTTTATGAGTAAAAAACCTACAAGATAATCCTGAAAAACTAAACCTATGAAATTTGAAAAGAAACAATGTTTGAAGTGAAGGGAAAAACGAAATTCTTAAATATGTTGTTACAACACAAAATAACACTTTGCCACTTTTTAGAAAATTTTAAAAGAGATATTGTATAAACAAACAGATTCAAACTGTTGATTTTTTACTATTTTAAAACACTTAAATTGATCTACAGATGCCCCACCCATCAAGAGAAGTTGACAGTCTACTGCTGGACCTGTCGTCGTTGCATTTGCCACCAGTGCGCTCTGTGGGGAGGCACCCACTCCGGCCACACTTTCAAACCCTTGGAAGAGGTTTATGAACAGCACGTCACTCAGATTCGCGACGAAGTGGCACAGCTGCGGAGACGACTGATGGAGCTCATCAGCTTGGTGCAGGATGTTGTAAGTATATTTCATTGAGTTGAATGAAACATTAAATGTAGATGTTACGGCTAATACCCGAAGTGCGGCTACACCTAGTTTTAGCCGGTTAGAAGTGTTTTTAATATGGAAAACTGTAAAAAGAAAATTATACCTATGTATATAAAAACTGGCTTCAATCATGAGTCGACGGTGGTATCAAAAAAGTAACCTAACTAACCTAACCTGTTGATGTTTCTAACCGGCTAAAACTAGGTGTAGCCGCACTTCGGGTATTAGCCGTAACATAGATATTAAATAAAACTTGTTCGCAAGAGTACAAAAAGGGTTATTTCAAAAGGGTAATGATTTCTATGTTTGTGCTAGAATAATATTTCTAACAGTTATATTTATAACTAAAAGCGTCTAGTTTTGGACGTATGTCATTTATGTATGGGATATGAAACTTTCTATGTTAATTTTAGACAAATTAGGCTTTAAGGGAAAATTCAGATTTCGCTACGATTCTACGCCTTAGGCGGGAGGGTCGGCCGTTTTCAGTTACTAAGGGCCCTTAATGTTCCTGGGTTTTCTATAACCTATAATATGCGTTCCACTACTTGAGCACAAGTCTCCTTCTTTCTTCTGCGTTTACTTGCAAATAGTCTATGCTTTGGAACATTCCACAATGATTAAGACCATATTGACAATCCTACTCAGGAACGAAACGTGGAGTCCGTCCGCGCCGCCAAGGACGAGCGCGTCCGCGAGATCCGCAACGCCGTGGAGCTGATGATCTCGCGCCTGGACTCGGCGCTGAAGGCCAAACTCCTCACGCTGATGGGGCAGAAGAACAGCCTCACGCAGGAGACGGAGCAGCTCGAGCATCTGCTGCAGGAGATTGAGATGCAACTGCATTCCAGCACTAGGTAACTACCGCCGAAACTTTAAATATCTAACTTATTCATTTTGTTGTTTTCTGTTTTCAAGGTTTTGTAGTAAATAAACACTTTTTTCTCATTTTTTCACAATTTATCTTAATTTACTATGGATAGTAGAAAGTTTTATAATAACCATCTTCAATGGCTTTTCAACTTTTCATACATTTTACACAAAAATTACAAAAAATCTAGCGTTTCCAACGTTTGTCAATCAACATCTAAATCTTTTTTCTTATTCCTAGGTCAGAGTTGATAGCAAAGAGTGGGGAGCTATCTAAAATGATCCATCAAGTACGAAAGAAGCCGATGGCAAGTTTCGTTACCGCTCCGGTACCGGCCGATTTTCACAGGTTGGTTAAAATAGACAATAACTATTTTTCCACCCGATTTTCAAATCATAATTACAGGTAATTATTACATATGTGAGGTATATAACTGGTTTAATAATTGTATAATTTTGTTGCTGCTGGTTATCTGTTGGTACTAACATATTGAATATTCAAACCCTTTTTAAATAAAATAACTGATGTTTATAATTTTTTTTATGTGGTGTATAAAAATAGGTTATTTATCTTAATCCCGAACTTTAATATTCCGAAGTTTTGTTTGCCATATAATCGCAACTCCGAACTTCATTTGCCCATTTATTCATTTGTACGACGTTTTAGAATCCAGACGAATGAGTTCCAGACACACGAAATCTAAATGCCCAAAATCCAGATGGCCGTAATCCATACGCACGAAAGCCAGATTTTAAAAAACAAATTTTTTTGATATCCTGACAAACAATATCCAGAAAAACTTAATACTTGTATTTTAAATGGCTCTAATTTTTGTCTTAAGGCAAAAAACAATGTTGGTCATCATTAGTTCAATAAAAACTTTGGTTTTGGTAAAAAAGAACTGTATGGTCTCCATTCAACCTTAAACTCCTCCTCGCTTCGCTCGTCGTCGTACCTATTACTTTAATATATGAGCACACAGCGTATACCCAAAATTGTAAATTATAATTTTAATAATTTGGTCGACCTATATTATGTCAAATAAAATAAGGTTTTCCTATAGTTATGACAAATTAAATTATGCTATGAAATTAAGGATTTAATTCATTATGCTTAATAATAATATGCCTATAGACTGTTATGCCACTTAAAAGTTATGCGAAGGGAAAAATATGCGACATGAGTGTTATGCTTTTTGATGATTATGACCATTGATGTATGACAAACGATTTTGGGACAATCGACGTCATGCGAAAAGAGCGGCTCCCATTGCAATAGTTTAGCATGAACACGATTGTACGGGAAGTAATGGGAACCAAATAAAAATATTATGAAAATCTGGAAATGTTTTATCAGGAATATGATTGCATGGGAACGAAATAAAAAGATTATGAAAATTTGGTAATAGTTTATTTGGAAAATCGTACGATGGGAAACAAAAAAAAAGGATTCCGAGAATCTGGTGTCACTATAATCTGGATTATGAGAATAAGGGAAACATAAAAATACTTTTTGAAAATTTGGTGTGTAACTGGAAATTGATTAATCTGGAAAAATAAAAATGGATTTTTAAAAAGTTGTCATTCATTACATCTGGCTTTTAAAAGTTCTACTAACTATTTTCGGGGTTTTAAGATTCGGGTAACAGAAATTCGAGATTTCGATCGGTTACTATAAAAATACTAATTTATGGACCTTCGTTTCGGTACATACACTACTGATTACTTAACGAGTAACCCGCCCACGTTCGCATTGGTGTAATTTTGCGCGATTTGTTTACGACACGTTGTAATTTAGTTAACTTAAAATAACTTTATCTGAATGTTCTTTATTTACCGCAGTAAAAAGTACCCTAAGTGTTATTCTGAAGTAAAACCTATATTACTGCAAAGTTTTATCCAAATCCGTCCAGTAGTTTTTACGTGAAAGAGTAACAAACATCCACACATCCATCCATCCATACATCCATCCATACATCCATCCATCCATCCATCCATACATTAATCCATACATCCATCCATACATCCATCCATACATCCATACATCCATCCATCCATACATCCATCCATACATCCATCCATACATCCATCCATACATCCATCCATACATCCATCCATACATCCATCCATCCATACATCCATCCATCCATACATTCATCCATACATCCATCCATACTCATAAACTTTCACGTTTATAATATTATGGACTTAAGTGAAACAATAACCTTTAAGATGGCAAAACCGCATTAAAATCCGTTAATAAGTGGTTTAGAAGGAGTTGGCGAACAAAAATACAATTTAACGTAATGCTAATTATGATGGTGATGGAGTATACGGCACTTAGCTTTACTTACCGTTAAATAATACCTTCCAATAACAAATCCTATTTGCACCCCAGCGAGATAGTTCCCAGCTACGACAGCAGCACGTTCCCGCTGGCGAACTTCACGCAGCTTCAGCACGCGGCCGCGCCGGTGTACTCCGCGCCGCTGCACGTCAACGGGCTGTGCTGGCGGCTGAAGGTGTACCCCGACGGCAACGGCGTGGTGCGCGGCAACTACCTGTCCGTGTTCCTGGAGCTCAGCGCGGGCATGCCGGAGACCTCCAAGTGAGTGGATCATGAACTAGAGGCGGTGTACTCCGCGCCGCTGCACGTCAACGGGCTGTGCTGGCGGCTGAAGGTGTACCCCGACGGCAACGGCGTGGTGCGCGGCAACTACCTGTCCGTGTTCCTGGAGCTCAGCGCGGGCATGCCGGAGACCTCCAAGTGAGTGGATCATGAACTAGAGGCGGTGTACTCCGCGCCGCTGCACGTCAACGGGCTGTGCTGGCGGCTGAAGGTGTACCCCGACGGCAACGGCGTGGTGCGCGGCAACTACCTGTCCGTGTTCCTGGAGCTCAGCGCGGGCATGCCGGAGACCTCCAAGTGAGTGGATCATGAACTAGAGGCGGTGTACTCCGCGCCGCTGCACGTCAACGGGCTGTGCTGGCGGCTGAAGGTGTACCCCGACGGCAACGGCGTGGTGCGCGGCAACTACCTGTCCGTGTTCCTGGAGCTCAGCGCGGGCATGCCGGAGACCTCCAAGTGAGTGGATCATGAACTAGAGGCGGTGTACTCCGCGCCGCTGCACGTCAACGGGCTGTGCTGGCGGCTGAAGGTGTACCCCGACGGCAACGGCGTGGTGCGCGGCAACTACCTGTCCGTGTTCCTGGAGCTCAGCGCGGGCATGCCGGAGACCTCCAAGTGAGTGGATCATGAACTAGAGGTATGGGCCAGCAGGTATTCTGCAAATTAGGCTTTCAAGAAGTAAGTAGGTAACAGGGGTAACGAGAGGTGAAAAAGTTGGCGTAAAATAGTTAAGTAGTAAATGTATTAGGGTTTACTGGGGTTTGGTTATGTGCTTGTTAAGATGAAGACCTAAGTATAGTTAGTTACTGGCTCCGAAACTATAATCAAGAGTCAGTAGCTCTTGATTATATGATAAACAGTAGTTTGCAAACTAATTACCCAAAGTTTAGGTAATTAGTTTAGTTTAGGTCCTAAGGTCCAAATGGAAGCTTTTCGTGACAACAGTTGCTAAATTCTCATCGAAAAATCTACACTTCCGAATGGGATGTTTTTATTACTCTATAACATTACTTTTTACTTGAAATTAAACGTGACGTGGTGGCATTTTTAAAAATGTCGAAACGTCGGATAGCCAAAAATAATATAATAAACGCGTAAAACGCGTGAGTTTAATTTCAAGTAATAATTATCGCGTAAATCTAAGAAGTATTTTTTCAAGATTTAAATACAGATTGACTCCGTCGTCACTTTGCCTCAACCATAATTGGTGCTCCTTTCTCTCTTGCATCAATTTTTTTTTTTACAATATAGTAAGCAAACAAGCATGCGGGTCATCTGATGGTAAGTGACTACCCGCAACACTGTTGGGGGTGTGTTGCTGACCTTTGAGAAAATTGGGCACCGGATACCGCACTCACCGACCGAAAAGCAGGAACATCGTCCTTACTTCAATTCGGTTTTCTGTGCGATCCATCCATAATCCATGTTTTACCAAGACATTTTATCCAATCAATATTTTCCTCCAGATACGAATACCGCGTGGAGATGCTACACCAAGTCTCCCGCGACCCGTCCAAGAACATCGTGCGCGAATTCGCGTCAGAATTCGAAGTGGGCGAGTGTTGGGGCTACAATCGATTCTTCCGACTCGATCTACTGGCTAGTGAGGGGTATCTCAACCCGGCGACCGACGCGCTGATACTCAGGTAAATTGTAGGAAGTAGAGGATACTGTGGTTATAAATAATGTTAATGGGATGTTTCTGTTGATAAAATGTTATGATATTCACTTTGAATATGATGAGAGGAGAAAATAGTAGATTACAAAATAAGTGTGGTCTTAAAATCCAATTGCTAGTTTTAACAATGTGACTTAAGATAATTGGAATGTTTTGACAGTTCATTCGTTGTTGGGTCATTCTACGTTAAGAGGGCATCTGATGTTAAGAAAGATGGCGCGATGTAAATATTTAAAATAATATATTTTATCTATATGGACTTATGTAATCAGGTATTTTGTAGACTTGTTTAAGATGATCAGTTAATTAATCTATTTTTACAAGAGTTTTTATGGACCAGGGGAGATACAGCGTCCAGGGTAGAGACTTAATGGCCAGGGTAGGATACTTTTACTTACAGGGGAAATACATTGAAAGAAAAATACTATTTTTTTTTAATAAGTATCAACTTTAATTATTAAACTTCTTGTCATAGTTTACAAATATCAGATTAGACATGAATTTACATACAGTCTTTCAACGTAACTTTAATTATTATGACGTAAAAACTATTTTTTTTTTGTATCTATCAACACATTATAATTGTAATAAAAGTTTTTGCCAGTCTTGTCAGATATTTTGCATAAAATTACTTGAACTTCATTATCTTCTTCAATCCCTGTGCACATAGCTACATATCGATATTCGGTGTCTTTATATGCAAAAGTCTCACTAAGACAAAATCGCTATTGTTAAATTTATTTTTTAACCCAGATGTTGAGGGTTGATGTTCGTCTTCAAGTTGTGTCTGGTGTGCCTTTTCAGTAACTGCGACACAAGGCGGAGATGTTTGTAGCTGCTTTGAGTTTTTTTTTATACTTTATTAGTGGTTCGTCGTCAGGAGTCACTTTGGATCGTTCACTTACCTTCAAGTTTAATTTCTTCAAGATACAGACAAAAGTTAGTACACGAAACAACATCCTAAGACGTCTAACTACCACACATTGGTGAGCTCACCTTCTGTTTTACGAACGAGTGGACTTGCCCTTTGCTACTTTGCAGGCGAATACGCGTGCCCAGTGTGGACGCGATCTGCTCACGCTAAAAAGGTAGACACAGCCCTTAATGAGACATGCCGCATAATTACTGGAACTCTTAAATCAACTCCACACAACCAACTTTACCCTTTAGCCGGAATTGATACACCAAGTGTTCGCCGCTTTGTTGCTTCATCACTCGAAAGACAGAAGCAAAGGGCCGATAGAAGACACCCACTCTTTGATCACAGTCCTCCCCTAGTTAGATTGAAGAGTAGAAGGAGTTTTATGGGCCCCGGAAAACCCTTGCCAACCAATAAAGACCCAGCAAAGGCAAGGCTTGAACATTAGGAAAAGTAATATCCGCCTCTTGCAAACCAAATTCCGCCTTCTCTGAAATTTGCCCCTAGGACAACACCTCCCCTGGGCTTCCTGGAAGTCCCTAAATAAGCTCCGAACAGGTGTTATAATAATAATAATAAATCTCCAGATTGACACACCAACTGTGTGGCCATAAACTAAGCAAAGCTTGTATTATAGGTTCCACACAATAGACAAGGGGAGAACCTGGTAACACTCAGACACGGGCCAATTTAGAAAAACCATTTTAACGAAATTGGCCCGACCCGGGGATCCAACCCGGAACCATCCACTTAGCAGTCCGGTATATATACCGCTGCACCACAGAGGTCGTCAATGTTGGAAGGAGCGGAGAAAGTATGCGGGCTTAGGGTTTTTCTGGTAGCGACAAATGCGTTTGCATTTGCATGCTACCCAAACCATGAGCCACCTGCTATCGTGCCCAAGACCACGGAGGACCTGATAGCGGCAAACCAGTGGGCTGTTGACGTCGCCAGTCACTGAAGGTTGATCGTGTGACACTACCATTGACACGAAAAGAGGAAGAGTATCTATCTCTGACTCATCACGTTATTAACATTAATTAATGCGCAGTCTCGTATTCTTTGTTGCAAAATACATGGTACCAAGCACAAAATGTTTGCAGACCTCCAGATCACAGAAACAGCTTAAACTCTTCATTGCTAAGCGATTACGAAGAAATATGGGTACTTTCTGTAACTTGATGGAACTTCATGGTGCCTGAAAAATACAATCATATTACACTTTTGTATTTACCCTGGATGTAAGGTCTCTACCCTGGCTTATCATGAGGCAGGGGAAAGATGGCAGGGTAGAGACATTTTCATTGAAAAACGGAAACTATCAGAAAAGTATGTGTTTGAACGAAAAAACCAACTAACTTGATAAACTAGGCACAAATTAAAATAGATATAAATCAAAAACATACTTTCACTCTGAATAACAATGAAATAAAACTTACCAGGGGAGAGACAGCAATGACCAAAACATCCGCGCGAACTGAGTGGCGGGGTACGAATTGTTCGTCAATAAGAGCACCCGAGTGGCCCGCGTGACGTTTATAGCTAAATTCACTTTGAAACAAATGCTTCAAGATTTAAATTTGTGACGCCATAGTATTAAAACGGTATTTTTTTATGGACGAAAATTATCCAGGGGAGGAGACTTAAAATACAGAGGACAAAATTTGCATAATTTTTTTAAATAGAAAATAAAAGTTATTTATATGTTTATGTACATATTCGATATTGTTTATTACTCTTTTCATTGTAATAAATGAAGCTCTGATGTTTAATGAATAAAAAATGAATTAAATTTTAAAGATTCTGTTGCAGAATGGTAGAGGGACAGGCCAGGGTAGATACTTTTTTGTAGGTAAACATGCTGTGATTACCAAAATAAACAAATTTAGGTATTGTAATTTAGTGGCATCAAAGTATACATTATTTATTATAATATATGTTTGTTATTTCCTTAAAAATTTCATATAATGTATGATTATTTAAGCTTGCCACCTGTTGTCCCTCTTGACGTAGAATGACCCTGTTGTATTTCTTTAAAATAAGATTTTGTTAACGAAATATTTTTTTATTTTATTTTGGCAACCTGTAAATTAACTTATAAGAAATTAAATATTTATTTAAAAGTTCACCTCACATATTATAAACTCAACTTAGTGTAGCTCGGCATATATCCTAGCCTTCCACCCTCAAGCTACATCAGTCTTTATTCCCATCGCCGCAAGGTTCCAAGTCCGGCCGCCGACGTTCTACCAGCGGTGCCGCGAGCAGCAGTGGTACATGCACCAACTAGTCACGTGCCTTGTTCAAGGAGTTACTAAACAGTTATAATAATAGGTGTCCTTCCGCCTCCAAGCTATAACACTCCTTATTCCCATCGCCGCAAGGTTCCAAGTGCGGCCGCCGACGTTCTACCAGCGGTGCCGCGAGCAGCAGTGGTACATGCACCAACTAGTCACGTGCCTTGTTCAAGGAGTTACTAAACAGTTATAATAATAGGTGTCCTTCCGCCTCCAAGCTATAACACTCCTTATTCCCATCGCCGCAAGGTTCCAAGTGCGGCCGCCGACGTTCTACCAGCGGTGCCGCGAGCAGCAGTGGTACATGCACCAACTAGTCACGCTGCAGAACCAGCACATGCTGCAGATTAATGATCTCAAGGAGGTAAATCATAAACAAGGTTTTTTTTGTAAAAAAAAAATTGATATTCTTTATTGTTAAAATTTGCAGGTTGTTTATTGTAAAAAAAAAAGAAACTTGTTCTAATAATTTTAATGATGACTTTATTGTCATTGGACAAAACACAATCGATTTCAAATAATGTTCCAGGTTATATCACCTGGGTCAGCATAGTGGAATAGATATCCATAATATCAGCCACTAGTCTTATTTATAGCTACTAAGTTATCACATGTAAACTTTTACGCATTCCTAAACTTATTACTTCCCATTTACCTTATCTACAAATCCAAATACAATTTGAAAATTATTGCACAGCGTCTCACACTAGAGATGTCTCGTAACTCGATGGCCGCCACCCTGGCGTCCACGTCCAACACGCAGGCGGGGGGCGGGGGCGGGGCCGCGGGGGGCGGGGGCGGCGCGGGGGCGGAGGTCGACAACCCCGCCAACAACAAGCCGGTGGATGGGAACTGTCTGAGTGAGGGGCGCGGGTTCAGTCGATGCTGCGTAAGTTGGTCGTTGGTCGTTCTAGAAGACTGATGGCTCAGTGGTATGTATGGGTTCGATTCCCGTGTCTATTGTGTGGTACCTATAATTCAAGATTTCCCTTTTTGTGCGTTAGACGGAAGATACAATTATTTAAATTCGAACATGTATTAAAAAATACACCATCTGTCTCTGTTTAAATGCTTGACCTCTATCTCCTCTTAAACCACTGATAGATTTTAATGCGATTTGCACTTTCAATTAGTCATTTTCATTTGATTTTAGATACCCCACGGATTATTGCCAGGTCAACGCCTATCTAACCCAGGTAACCTTATTCTCTACATTTATCAATATATTTACTTTCATTTCACACGTAAACGATTATATTATTTCATTACAGTGATATTAGATTCGGCGCTGTTTGGCGAGGACTCCCGTAATAAGGACGTGGCTAATAATCAAACTTTCTTCATGGGCGATTATGGGCCATTGAACACGGCATACAGCCTGCCTTCTACTTCACGGTAAGATCTATACTAGTAATATTTATTCTATGAGACGGTGGATACTTTTTATATTTGATTTGGTGCTCAATCTGCAAGATTTTTAAATAAGATTTTTCAACTTTTAAATCTTACATCCAAATACAAAACTAGTGTACGGTGCGTCACACCGACAGTGTTATTTTAAGTAAAGTCAGCATTTCCGCGGCAAAGTAATTCAGTCGAATTCATACTCGCGACTCATCAATACATTTTAATTATAATTTACATCTAATATACCGTATCAGTGTAATATTTTGCGTCTCATTTATTTGGTGTAGTACTAACCCCTACATCAATTTGGTCCTTCGAGCCACCGAAGGCGGGACCATTGCGTGCGTGCAGTTTTGTGATTTGTGTTACCTATTTGCGTTGCCACGCAGCGGCCACGTAAGTCACCAGCACCTTCGGTGAGTCATTTGCAACCTCATTTTTCTATCTCAATCATGATGGAAGACCTTTTGGCGACACAAAGCCAGCTCATGGAAGCTATGAACTCCCTTTTAAGCAACTTTAAGAAAGACGGGCCAGAACGCAAGACTCAAACTTACATTAAAAAGCGTCTGAGCTCATTGGAGTCATTCTGGCAAGAATTTCAGTGCAACCACATCAAGTTGTGCGATTTCGATGATAAATCATCTGAATACTTTGTCAGCAAAGCATTTAAACGGACGTCAGAATTTTACATTGAAACGAGAGCATTGATACAAAGTTATTTACCCTCTGACACAAAACCGGAGGACAAGCAGCTTTTGCGCCCTGCAACTCCATTAGGGCAAGGCACTCCCCGAGCCGAGACACCGAGCGATGGACAACAGCCGCAATGCTCTACATCTCGAGCTCCACGCAGCGGGATCGATCAATATACAAGCAGCAAACTGGATGAAATGCTACGGAAACAAAAAAGCAATTTCAAAGCTTTCGCGCGGACAATCAGCAATATTAACTTAGAAAACATCACCAGTAATTCAGTCGAATTCATACTCGCGACTCATCAATACATTTTAATTATAATTTACATCTAATATACCGTATCAGTGTAATATTTTGCGTCTCATTTATTTGGTGTAGTACTAACCCCTACAACTAGAAAAATCATTCTAAATTTAAAGCTTAGTGGCCGTGACTGCTACTTTTACTAGTTTTTTTCGCAAATATAAAATATTCGCGTCATATCTTTTGTTTACTTAATACCCATGCATTTCGCGACCTATAGCTCCATAGTCAACAACTTTTCCAAAAGAAATTAAACAATGATAGACTTCGTCGGCGTAGACAACAGTAGGTCTATTCTGTAAAACGAAACGTCGACGAATACAAAATCCGTAAACGAAACGTGATCACCACGAACGTTCAATTCTGTAATACGATAATACGTTATCGGATTCTTCAACGTCTATCGAATCCATTGATAAATTCAAGACCCATGGCAGAGCGGAGCTCGGGTGGTCCGTTGCGATCCCGGCTATCAACTCGAACGTCGAGGCTAAGCAACGTCGGCCGCGGTCAGTCCAAGGCTGGGTGACCGCTAGTGGCATTATTTATATCCGGATTTATTACATTAAGTTACATAAAAGATACGAAAAAATTAACAATAAAATAAATACTAGACCAATTTATTCAAATACATATTTTTTATGAATTTTAACATTTTTTTTTAAGAAATTCAGTATTTAAGTCACTGTTATTTATACCTAGTTAACTTTTATAACAGGATCAATTGCTTTACTATTTCTTTTAGGTTGAAATAGTAGCACAACTTTAACAGCATGGCCAGAATGAACAATGTAATATGTATAAAGGTTAAAAATCAATAAAACATCAATATTCATCATTAATAATTGCACACATGAAAAAAACTAACTTACGAAGCACAAACGATACCTCATTTGATATCGTTTTATTAAAGGTTAATTTACGTAATTGATTTGACTTTTTGGGATACTCTGCCTTCTAACCTTTGAAAAATCTTGCCAGTATCACGTTTTACAAGAAACACAGTGACATACAAATGACAAATTACCGGTACGAAACAAAGTTATGTCGTTTGAACCGACGAAATTCGTGCTGTCAATGGGATTACAGAATAGCAATTTACGTCAAAACCCTTATGAATTCGGTTGACTTTCGGATTTCAAATACGTCAACGATACGCAAGCCAAATAGAATAGCAATTGCCCGTTACGGGCCCGAAACGAAGGAAAAGTGCTCACGTTTCGTTTTATAGAATAAACCTACAGATCACTCTTTAATAAGATTCCGCATGTTAGATCATCTTCGTTCCATCAGGGTCACCAAAAGTATGACATTCGGCTAATTCAAAAATGTTCTTAGGCGCATCCGTTAAATAATGATTAAATAGTTTTAAGTTAGTATTTGATAAAAGTATCGATAAATTATAAATATCGTTTCAATCAAAATCAAAATTATTTTTTTTAATCATAGATATGTAACATATACTTAATGAACGTCAATGTTACAAACTTCGACTTTACCTAACCGTAGACCGAGAGAAAAAAGCCGGCGGAAAAAAACTCCCAGCACTCTTTTAGGAAATTATACAATCATAGCGTGTACATTCAATGGACATATAAATTATTTTCTCGTGCCTCAACTCAACACTATAAAAGTAAAATAAATATAAAACTGCTAATACGAACTAATTAAGGCCTTCTTCCCGCACCACAATTCAGAACCAGAGCAGACACAGAGTTTAATAAAAATATCGACCGATTAACATTTAGCTTGTTTATTGGCCTTTGTTTTTTATCACGCTAAAATAACTTTTAAATGAGACCATTCATTTTGGTTCCAAATTTGAAAAGTGCCGACCAACGAAAAAAAGTATTTCGTAGTATTAGAAAGATTGTCCATACCATTTGTTACTATGGCACCAAAACTGTGAAACAAGGACTTTAGCTATTATAACATATTGAAGTTCTGGTATCGCCATACGTTTTGCCAAAAATAATTTGAAATATTTATATTAAGGCGTATATAGGGGATCTCTGCAAGAATTCTGCTCACTTGTGATAGTCATTGCCTAGTTTATCACATACGTACCTGCGCAAGGGTAACCTGTTAAAAAGTCGAATTTCAGTTACCCGAATCTTAAAACCCAGAAAACGCTTGGTAGAACTTTTAAAAGACAGATTTTGTGAATGACATTTTATTTAAATTCCTTTTTTTATTTCCCAGATGAATCAATTTCCAGATGAACTTAAAGCCAATTTTCAAAAAATATTTTTTTGTTTCCCATATTCTCATAATCCAGATATAGATATACCAGATTCTCATAATATTTTTTTTTGTTTCCCTTCATACCATTTTCCAAATAAACGAATACCAAATTTTCATAATATTTATATTTAGTTCCCATACAATCATATTCCTGATAAACTAATGCCAGATTTGCATAATCTTTATATGTGGTTCCCATACAATCGTGTTTCAGCTTAACTATTGCAATGGGAGCCGCTCATTTTGCATGACGTCGATTTTCCTAAAATCGTTCGTCATACATAAATTGTCATCATTGTCATATGCGCTGTTTGTTCATATATCAAAATAATAGGTACGACGACGAGCAAAGCGAGGAGGAGTGTGAGGTTGAATGGTGACCATACAGTGCGCAAGCCAAGCGCGAAGCGAGTGTACCGCGGCAGCGGTCGGCGAAGCGCCAAAACCGAAGTTCTTTTCTAAAAGTAGAGAGCCATTTAAAATACAAAGATTTAGTTGTTCTAGTTATCGTTTCTTTGGATTAAAAAAAATCTGGCTTTTGTGCATATGTATATCGGTCGTCTAGATTTCGCGCATTTAGATTTCGTGTGTCTGGAACTCATTCGTCTGGATTTTAAAACGTCGTGCAAATGAATAAATGGGTAAATGAAATTCGGAGTTGCGATTATATGGCAAACAAATTCGAAATTCTAAAAAACGGAATTATGAATAAATGTCCAAACGTTTTCTGGATTATGAAATTCGGAATATTAAAATTCGGGATTAAGATAGATAACCCTGCGCAAGACATGAACCAGTTGCAGACCGACCTCCAGCTTTTGGCTTGGATAACATATTAGTTAGGCTGTAAGAGCATTAACTGGTGATATTGTAAATAAAAATCTTATTTAATAAGAATCAGACTATTTATTTTTTTATTTGAACCGAACAAAACACGTCTAACCTGGGATAATTTTTTTATGTACCCTTAATGGTATAGCAAAGGATTTTTTACAATTGCAAAAAAATCTTTTTTACACTTTATGTTTGAAAAATTCAACTTTCGTTTCCATTTCATTTAAGTTACATGTACGCTATTGACTATAGGATTTTAGTGTCGTACAATTCAATTATGAGATTTATGTGGGGAATCAATTTTAACGCCTTTTTTGCTGGCCGGCCCTTTTAGTATTGGCCCAAGTTTGGATGGAACGGTTTCCTTTTTTATGTATAAATGTTAGATTCAAAGTAAATATTGTTAACCTAATTAAAGGGCGCTTCACGAAATCACCAACGCATGCGAAGCAATGGGTTTAAATCTAGTTTAAAATTTGGTTAAGAAGTTAGGCAACCTCTTTTTACGAAAAATATCGATACTTCGACATCGTTGATGTATAACTTTCTAACTCTAACATTATTCGGGTAAACTCGAGTTTCGTTTAAAAATGAGATAATTTTATATTATATTTAATTTTGTACTGACAGAAAGATTTGTTTGTTTACAGTAAATAAACCGACTTCACAAAAACAGATTTTCGCTGTCACAAATACAGAGTGACACGGATACGAAAGTGTCTAACGGTTGGTCATGACTAAAACAAAAAAATGCCAGCGTGGCTAGCACTGTGACATTAAATCCATAGTGGCGTAAATAGGTCATCGGGAGATTTATTCCCGCGATAAAAAGTACCCTATTTTCTTTCCAGGGCGTCGAACACTCTTTATTCTAAAATCCTACACATTTTTACATTATTAATATTAGTAAGGAAGTAAAAATTCTTCTATAAACAAACTTATTAAACTAAATCTGCAGTTCAGCGAACTCGCTGCACGTGTCGGCGGCGGACAACATGGCGCTGGTGTCCCTCCACACGCTGCTGAGTGTCAACGCCGCGCCCAGCCGCCTGCCCAGCAAGCACGCCAGCAAACACAGCACCACACATGCTGGTAAACAAGTGTGTAATATAGAGAACTACTAGCAGACAACATGGCGCTGGTGTCCCTCCACACGCTGCTGAGTGTCAACGCCGCGCCCAGCCGCCTGCCCAGCAAGCACGCCAGCAAACACAGCACCACACATGCTGGTAAACAAGTGTGTAATATAGAGAACTACTAGCAGACAACATGGCGCTGGTGTCCCTCCACACGCTGCTGAGTGTCAACGCCGCGCCCAGCCGCCTGCCCAGCAAGCACGCCAGCAAACACAGCACCACACATGCTGGTAAACAAGTGTGTAATATAGAGAACTACTAGCAGACAACATGGCGCTGGTGTCCCTCCACACGCTGCTGAGTGTCAACGCCGCGCCCAGCCGCCTGCCCAGCAAGCACGCCAGCAAACACAGCACCACACATGCTGGTAAACAAGTGTGCAACATAGGAAAGAGATTGGAAAGGATAAGAATCAATATGTGTTGCTCTATGAAATGAAAGCATTTTGATGCTCGTCGCTTTAATAAAAATATATTGGGTTACATTTTCGATCCATATATGTGAGGATAACTTATTAACTAAGATATTATTTTAATCACCAGAACCCAGATCGCCTAGGTTATATCACCCTGGTGAAACAATTCCACGTAATCATTGTCATACGTTCATCTTGGAATAAAATCACCCAAATGAACAAATGTGCCTTTTTCGGTTAATATTTCATCCCAATATGAATACTAAAGGGTACAGTTCACTATACACTGCAAAGTGTCCATCATCCCAATATGAATACTAAAATGTACAGTTCACTTTACACTGCAAAGCCATCACACCAAGGTAACTTACCTAACTATATTACCCCTAGTTTGCTCGGCCGCGTCCTCGTCGCCTATAGCCGAGTCCACAGCAAGCGCCGCGGCCCTTGGCGCCTCCGCCTCCTCCCCCTCCCTGCCCGCGGAGAGAGCGAGCGAGACGGAAGATGCGCCTGCCAACGAAGAGAGAGAGAGACGGGACGAGGGGGAACAGCCGCCCGCGTCGGATTCTAGCAGCGATACCGGGGTGAGTTGGAATATCGTGGACTGAGAATAGAAAGAGACACATGTATACAGGGTCTGTCGTAATGAATGGATAACCCGTTACCTACAGTTGATCCGGATGTGAGGCTATAAGAAAATGGTGTTTTCTTGCCAGGGTTGTCAACCATAAGAAAATGGCGTAGACTTTTAAACTTTTTTATAAATTTCGCTATTTTTTTCATTTATTCCGCTGCCATTTCTTCAAATTTTGATGTATTTGTATAATTCTTTTAGTATTATACTGCTGAAGACGTGTATTATGTAATTTAAATACAATTTTAGGTGTTATTCACGTTGAACATTATCAAAACACTCATTTTAAGAAAAATATTTCCAATTTTTTTTCTTTATGTCAACTTTTGATCATCTCCTGTGGAAAAAAAAAGTATGACGTTATAGCTGCCCATGATCTCAATAAATTTTCTAGTATGTGTAGATTCTAAAAAGGTATAACGATGTGTACTTTACAAGCAACATTAAGTTACAGGAGCGAGAACACTAATCAAGGTCGGAATTTTTATTTTTCATGTTATGTTATAAATGGTTGTAAAACTTCGTCATAATGATTTTATTCTATCAAGATACTTTGCACAAACGCTATCGGGCCACTAATAGGATATTCAGAAGAAAACCCGGTTGTTTTTGGGAAAAAAATAACATTACTTCACGATAATAATGTAATGAAAATGTACAAATGAAAATTGTTGTGCTCTAATAGTTACATGCGACAAACATGTTGCGACAAGTTTATTCGAAATTAAAACGGATTTTAAAAATCGAACAAGACCGCATTACAATGAAAAGTGGAAAAAATTAGAAGGAAATCGTCCTTCCATAAATGCATTGTGCACTTTAATGAACACACGGTAATCAGGATGTCGCACATTGGATATCTTACACGATAAACACTAGAAGCTCTATTGACCAACATGTTTGTCGCATGTAATTATTACATTTTCATTACATTATTATCGTGAAGTAATGTTATTTTTTTCCCAAAAACAACCGGGTTGTCTTCTGAATATCCTATTAGTGGCCCGATAGTGTTTGTGCAAAGTATCTTGATAGAATAAAATCATTATGACGAAGTTTTACAACCATTTATAACATAACATGAAAAATAAAAATTCCGACCTTGATTAGTGTTCTCGCTCCTGTAACTTAATGTTGCTTGTAAAGTACACATCGTTATACCTTTTTAGAATCTACACATACTAGAAAATTTATTGAGATCATGGGCAGCTATAACGTCATACTTTTTTTTTCCACAGGAGATGATCAAAAGTTGACATAAAGAAAAAAAATTGGAAATATTTTTCTTAAAATGAGTGTTTTGATAATGTTCAACGTGAATAACACCTAAAATTGTATTTAAATTACATAATACACGTCTTCAGCAGTATAATACTAAAATAATTATACAAATACATCAAAATTTGAAGAAATGGCAGCAGAATAAATGAAAAAAATAGCGAAATTTATAAAAAAGTTAAAAGTCTACGCCATTTTCTTATGGTTGACAACCCTGGCAAGAAGACACCATTTTCTTATAGCCTCACATCCGGATCAACTGTAGGTAACGGGTTATCCATTCATTACGACAGACCCTGTATACACCTCATCTGCACAAATTATAGAAAAAATAACATGTGTTTTTTTGTTATAAGTTATGGCTAAGCACTTTTTATATTTTTTCACATTTTCGAAAGGTTCGCGTTAAAGCTCAGTTCAGCTAGTACTGTGATTCATGCCTCTGTGTACACATAGTTTCTCAAACATAAAAAAAAACATATATTATTTTCTATCTAATGATTTTTGTTCTCAGTCTACCATAAGAGCTAGTGTAGTGTAGACCTAACTGTGATTTATATTTGTTCCAGGATTTAATGTTCAGTGAGTTAGAGGTGTTCGAGATAAACCCCGCTCACGAAGAAAACTCAATTGAAGAGAACGATGTCGACGATGAAACTATGTCAGGTAAGATATTACACTGCAAAATAAATATTGTGAATCCTTTCCTATGTATTGTCCTTTCCTATCCTACATACCAGACACTTTGGCTATATGAAATACTTTGCACTATATAAGTAAAGGAATATAATAACTTTTTTTATTTCATTACTTTGCACTATATAAGTAAAGGAATATTATAACTTTTTTCATTTCATTTTTAGTTTTTACATTGAATCATTTGAAAGAAGTTTTATTGCACGCACGTGAGATTTTAACCTACATTCTTCAACCAAATTAACAATACTTATACACACATCAACATCGTCTAGGGATATTTTGAATTTACTTAGTTTACTCAAAATTTATTAAAAATAACATACAACATGTGTATATTTTTATAAAGCTCATTTATCAGACTACATTAACAAAATAAAATAAATCATTTTTTTTTGCGTTAAAGTGTTTTTTTTTAATAAAGAAAAAAGTGAAAAAAATGTTAAAGTAACAATGAATGTGTTTCTCAAGGAAAAGTGAAAAATAATCAGAAATTATTCAGTTTTGAACGGTATTGTGAAAAATCTGTAGTCAGTAAAACCATACATGACGTTAAAAACGGTCCTACAACGTTTTTTATGCTTTGGATTAAGTTATCAAAGTCAGGCTACGGTATATTGTCCCAGGTCCGGCTAAGTGGCAAAAAAAGATGTTCTTTCGTCGCAATGTTTGTAGCGAAGTTCCTTAAAGCTCTTTTTCGGAGCATATCCTACGCGTATTTAATGGGGTTTAGGTCAGGCGACTGAGTGGGCCAGCCTAAGACCGATACCTCTTGCTTCTGCAACCAGCTCGTCACCACTCTCGCTGTGTGCGGATAGGCTTTGTCGTTCATCAGCGTGAATTCTTGGCCTATTTGCAGTTGGTCAGGGTAGATTATTGGTTCTAGCACCTCGTTACAATATTTTTCAGCTGACAAGGTGTTTCTGATCCAAACGAGGTCTGTTCTCCCACCAACACGAATTTTCGCCCAAACCTTAATTGTCCCGCCGTGGTATGGAAGGACTTCCTGAGGGTGTCGCAGACGGCACTCACCACCAGGAACTCGCTAAACACGTACTCTACGTGTATCAGATGGAAACCGAACCGTGAGCTATCGGTAAACAGCAATATGAACCACTGGTTTTCTTCTCAGAGCAAATTTTCACGAACCCACTCTAGCCGTCGTCCACGATTTCCTCGGCGTAGTGCTGGAGTACGAAGCGGTCTGCGAGCATGAAGATTAGCTTCATGCAGCCTTCTCCTCACAGTTTCATCACTCAAAAGCAACTGGTGCTCTGACTGGAGCCTCTGAACCAACTGAATGGCCGTAACATTTGGTTGCCTTCTCGCGGTAACTTGCAAATATCGGTCTTGTCGTTGAGTGGTTAAGTGTTTCCCGCCTGAATGTCTTTCAGACATTTCACGAGTAGCACGATAACATGACCATAACCTTCATATCACGTTTTGTCTTGTTCCCATCTCCTCAGCAATATTCCGTTGAGTAGCCCCAGCTTGGAGCATGCCTACTGCCCTTAACATTTCTTTCCTCGTTCAATAGCCCCGCTCCATGATGCACACAATAACATTAATTAAAAATTTACCGATAACTTGCTATAAAACTTAAATTTGGCACAAAAAAATGAAAGAAGTTACTGTAGGTAAATGAAACCTTCAGACTTCGCTACCATTATGCAGCGTGAATCTTTTGTATTTAATTATTTTTTTCAAATTCAAATTTAGAATCGGTCAACAAGGTTTACAAAATAAACTTTCTTCAAAAAAAATTAAAATTGTTCAGTATTTTTGGAGTTTAAGAACTTTATACAAAATATCCCTAGACGATGTTGATGTGTGTAGTTCACTGCTTATTTCACTGATTAAATTTCTCATTAATTACTTCGCAAAACAAAATAACTTCCACCCTTCGACTAAATAAGAGACTTAGGGCTGATTTTTCAATAGTCAGATAAATGCTAACTGACTGATAAGAGGTATGTTTTCATTGTCATTTCATACATATGTCAAGTATTTATGTTCGACGTGTAACAAAAACAAACTGATTTTCTGTCAGATAGAATTTATCTGACTATTGAAAAACCGGCCCTTAGGCATAGATAAACCTTGAAATTAAACTTTTGAAACTAACAACTTGATATTGGCATTGACTAACTAAATAATAGTTTGCCTTATTTCAATTATTTTGCTTAGTTAATAGATATTCTTCTAAAATTTAAACACGTCTGGCTTATTTACTACAAGGTTTTCGCTTTATGTCTATGCCTCTTATTCGGTCGGAACTTAAACCCTTTCCCTTAACATACCCTTTTCCCATCCTTTCCCTCCCCCCGTCAGAGCAATCGTCAGCCTCAGCTTCGTGCTCGTGGTGTGGTCTAGACTCGTCCCCCGGGTCGGGTAGGTTCCCGTTCCGCCCCCGCCCCCGGCCCTACCCGCCCCCGCCGCGCCGCCCCCCGCCCCCTGAACAACCGGGACACGGTTGCGCCGAGCTTTGATTATATTATACCACTGAGGGTTGCAAGGCGAAGCTTGCACTTGTGTCTAAATTAAAGAATTATAAAAAAAAACATCGGTTTTGTTTTTTTGTTATTCTTCTCGTGATGTGCTAATGGCTATAGGTACCGTATATTTTTATCGTTTTTGGATTAGTAACGCAAAATAAAAGATAAATGACTCGATTAAATTTGTGTTTAAAAATAGTTATTTTTATTTTAAATTTACGGTTGACAATGGTGTCGATTCCGAGGTAAAACTTCCGAGGTATCTTTATAAATAATGCAATTTCACTCATTAATAGTATAAGGCAGACAGAGACGGGTAATAATTTGAATCTGACCAGCCTAAATTTTGCGTGCTTTATGACAAGGCGCAAGCTAGTTTAGAGTAGCATTTAGCGCATTTCGTTCAATTCTACTATGTCTTCTCCTTATATTACGTATGTAAAGGGGATGGCAATATGTTTAGTTCGGTAGGTGTTTCCAGAATCGGCGCCAGTAAAAGGTACTTAACATTAGAACAATATTTTCTGAGTGCAAGCTTCGCAATTCTAATGTTTCTAGCTTTGTTATAGATAAAATATATTTATAAAAAACACTGTCTTATATGATTCAGAGTTTCAGAAAAGTATGTAGTTAATAAAATAAAAAAAATATTTTTTACATGTTTCATAGGGTACAAAGATACAAAATATAAATAATATCTTGGTGCCTGCTCACTAATAAACATACAGAATTTGTTTAATTAAAGTTTTTAAATTCATTGTTAGTTTAATACAGCTCTTTTAATAGAAGTAGCTTTGTAATACAAAGGTATTTAAGAGTCACCCATACCTTTTCTTATGTTAGTTTTCTCACTTTGTAACCTTGTACTATGTCAAATATAATTTTCAAAACAAGGCTCTAGTTTATTTCGCCGTCGCACCTCTGTTCCGTGGCGTAAGTAGTTTTCCTATTAGGCCCCTCGCTCACGGCGACTTTTTGTAGCGATGATGCCTTGCGGTCGCGTCGACACAGTCGTGAAGCAGTCGCTGGTTATGCGCCTTCGTCCACATATTCTCGATTCAGTCGCGATACAGTAGCGCTTCTGTTGCGATGCAAACGCAATTCAGTAACTGATTCTCGGTTGCTTACTTACGCGCCACCGTCCCTTGGTTTTCTCCTTAACTCGTCCGACACGGTCGCGCGTTCGCGTCGATACAGTCGCGATGCAGTAGCGCGTTTGTATCGATATAGGTGCAATACTGCAGCCTGTTGCAAATGCGACTAACACGGGATAGTGATAACACGGGTTTAGTAATCACGTGAGATCATTGTTACAAAAAGTTGCCGTGCGCGTGGGGCCGTATACGTTACGATCGTCGGCTCCAACGTTGATTGTTTGCTTGTGGGCAGGCGAGAACGACGTGGACGGCATCCTGGGCGCGTCGTCGCTGCACGAGGACACGGGCAGCGACATCCTGAGCCGGCTGCTGTGCGCCGTGCACGGGCGGGGGCCCCACATCACCACCGCGGAGTCGGAGGGCCCCCGCTCCACGCGCGCGCGGCCGCCGGGGCGCCGCGAGACGGACCCGCAGCTGTCGGCCGCCGCGCACACCGACATGCTGCTCATGAACCTCATGCGCATGAACGGGATGACCGAGCCCGAGTTCCCCGCGCGCAGCCGCGCCGCCAGCCGCGCCGGCAGCCGCACCAGCAGCAACGGAGGTGGGACATACTATTTTTTTTTTAATAATTAAGTAGTGCCTATGATGGAAGGCTTTCTGCTTTCTGTAAGTGCTTAAACTTTGTTAATAAAAGCCACTAGACTTTTTTCGCGGGTATTTTGTAAACGCGAAGAGTAAGTAATTATTTAAAACGCTAGCCTTAATAGTTCAAGTACTTTCATATTAATATTTAATTTTTGAACGTGATCATTCCTGGTAATTTTGCTTTGTAAAAAAGTTCCATATATTTCGGCACTTTTTAAATTAGGTAACAATCCAATGTTCTAACTTGATTGATCTTACAATTATTTTAATCCCGTTACACCCCGGTGCCCTATTGTATCATTACTCCTATATCTCTATTTGTAGGTCCGAAGCGTGGTTGGTCGGGGTCGGGGTCGGGGTCGGGGTCGGGGGCGGGCGCGGGCGCGGGGGCGGGCTCGTCCCGGGGGCGCGCCCCGCCCGCCGCGCTGCCGCGCCGCCCCCGCCCCCGCCGCCCCCGCGCCATGCCGCTGTCGCCCGGACAGTGCCATCTACCACCCGCTAACACAGGTCGGTACACTTACGCTTACGCTTTTTCGACTTCTGCGTGAATTCCACCGATTAGCGTACGCAAGAAAGCTCTCGACAGCAATATTATATTTCCATTACTGCCTTTTTTTCATTGCTACTCGGCTCCTATTAGTCGTAACGTGATATATAGTGCCAGAGTTTGCTTAATCAAATAATAAACTTATCATATGTCTATCTAGTCCTATATTTGTTTTAATAATTTATAAGCTGCCGACTCTCGTTTATTTAAGAAAAAGTTATCCGATTACTGCAAACTTAGATTTCATCATCTGTTCATTCTTCCAATAATATCCTACTAATATTATAAACGTTAAAGTTTGTGAGTATAGATGTATGGATGTTTGTTTCTCTTTCACATAAAAACTACTGGATGGATTTGGATGAAACTTTACAGTAGGTAATATAGGTTTTACATCAGAATAACATATAGGGTACTTTTTACCGCGGGAAAACTTCTCATTCCAACGGGGAACCGACTTCCACACGAAGGCAGTCGCGGGCGGCCACTAGTCAGAACGTGTTTATTTCCCCCAGCGATGCACTTCCCCGTGCTGGGGTCGTCGCCGCCGGGCAGCGCGCGCGCCGCCGCCTCCTCCTCGCCCGGCTGCTGGCCCTCCGTGTCCTCCGCCAGCGATAACGATGAGGTAACGTACACTCTACAAGGGACAGGATTATAGTCCGTTCGCGTTAAGAAAATAGTGACAAATACAGGATAAGGGTGTATTCACAGTGGAGTAAAAGTACAAAAGAAAAATTATAATTTCATAAACAGTATTTTCGGGCAAACCGCATGCACTTGCTGTTTCTATGACTATGCTCTCCACAGTTGCATTTAAATCACACAATTTAAAGTACTTATAAACATTGTAAATTATTCGTCTCTCTCCACTATGGATTATTAATCCACTTTTATTCTTTGGAATTGGTGAAGTATTCATTTTCAAAATTTATTGTTGGACGAGTCACGCAAAATACACAACCGTTTTGTTCGAAGGTCAGACTTCAACCGGTCACTGTGCACTCGACTTTTTGATTTCTAGCATTTTAATTTGCTGGGGGGCGTGGCCAGGTCGGCGGACAACGATGACTCACTATTTTCTTAACGCGAATGGACTATAGGTTGCTTTTGGCTTGACTGTTCTGACAGTTTTGACGGAAGTTGACAAAAGCCTTGAGAGAAGAGACAAGTGTAACTGCTCCTCTACACTACTTGCGAAGATGGACGAGGTTAGGCGAATAGAATAATGTAGAGAGGCACTTCGGCTTACTTCGCCCAACTTTACCTCGCTTCGGCTGACTTCCATTTGTTTTTTTGTTTTCGCGCCCGAGTCAAAGGGCACGAAGTTACCCGAAGTGCTTTCACGAAGTACCTCTCTACCTTACTCGGCCGACTTCAGTTCAGTACGCCGTTGTGAACGCACGTGTTTTAATAGATTTCTTCATTGATGTGATTTTTCAGAAAAATACCTACTTTAATCGTTATTAACTTTTCTATTTTCATGAATAACATTGATTTCCAAATATTTTAACATTTATTTACCTACAAGAAAATATCATAATTATAGTCCGGCCACCGAGAGAATGCGTTTCTGACACATTGGGTTTGAAATAATGAGGTAACTTTGAAAGGCCGTCTATGAAAACAAACAAAAAAAAAGTCGTCTATTTTGACCCTACAAACAAATAATAAGTAATAAAATGATATTAAGTCACACTGATTTTAAATTTTATAACTGAGGGCTTACTGTAAGGGTAACAATTACTGATAAAATATATATTTGTAAAATATAAACAGCACTACTTCTAAACAGTACAAGGTTATGTACTTATGATATTTTCGTAGGGATGTGCTAAAAATATCAGTCAATTATAAAGTTATCAATCAATTGCTAACGAAAAAGCAGAATTAGTGGCTTGGTTATAAAAACATTATATCGACGTAAATATGGACATGCTTGAAGGATAACTATTGCGGTTAGTGAAAGAAAATAAATCGGCAAATGTTCGATATGGAATAGATGAATTGGCTCTGCAGTACGGTCATCGGGTGCTGAGACTTATACCATATCTTTGCTCTAAACAATGCTATTGAGTTTCGTTTGTAAAAAGGCAGCAGTTGGATTTTCTTGCTAGTTCTTTTCCACCTTGAGCTTAGCTTCAAAATTAACGTTATACAAGTATCTTTAATCTAATTATTTACGTACCTACAATTAAACAATATTGTTCTAATATTTTTTAATTTCACTTAGAACCCTTAACTCGTAACACCATGAAACAATATTTATATTATAAATAAAATATAAATAACATAAATAAGTATTTTTTGTAATGTTGATTGAAAAAATATTTATCAATGTTGTTTTTACCCCAACACTAATGGCATGTGTCACAAACGCATTCTGTCTGTGGACAGACTGTATATGATATATTTTTATTTTTCAATATTACAATAGGTTTGTTACCCCTGAAATAGAGTCGAGACCGCCTATGGGCGGGCTCGGCATGTACTTATGGAATCGTCATTTTTTAATATCTTCAATATCTAGAAACCGTTTTGGTTATGAGTCAATAATAATGCAACAAACCATTACCAAAAATCTGTTTATTTATTTGAATTAGGCTTACGTAATGCCGTTTGAAATCCGAACGCCCATCGCAATAAATCAAGTTATAAATGACCTTTTCTAACGCTTTTGTTATTTTTCTTAACTGTTATTGCATTCATTCATTCATCTATCTTTCTCTTACAGGAGCTGTTCGACATGCTGATGAACAGTCTTTCTCTTGAGACTAACGTAGCGGGGGCGGGCGAGCGCGGGGAGGAAGCGCGGGCCGCGGGAGCGGGACCTGTGGCGGGGTCGGGGGCGGGAGCCGGGGGCGGGGGCGGGACTCCGCCCGTGCAGCCGTGGTCGCCCCCCGCCGCCCCCGCCACCCGGGACCCCCCCGAGATGGAATAGCAGTACATCATCGTTTACACGGTACAAAACAAGGGTTGTGGCGGCAAAGAAAATGGCAACCAACGGAATAGGAAAACCATCGCTGAAAGAGTTAAAAGCTTCTGGAACAAATTCTGCAAGCGATTCCTGTCAATGTTTAATGCGAAGTGATTTAATAGGGTGCCGACGAGGTTGGAGAAAATAATATGAGGGTAGATAGCGAACGATCTCAATGATAGTAGGAAGGAGCTCTTTGATATGTGTTTAGAAATAAACGGAACATGACGGTTTACGAATTTTTCCTTGAATTTAGAATGAGGCTCAATTGGAAATTAAAGCTCTCTCAATTTTAATGTGGATCAAGTAAAAGTTACGTCGAAATTGTCTGTACGTTTTAAATTTTCTATGACCCTTCTGTGGCTTTAGATGTTATTCGAGTTTTACAAAAATTAGACTGTCCAGATTTCAAAGAGAATATATTATGTAGTTGTATTTTTAATAAGTAGTACCTATAATAAATGTCGCTATTTAAATGACTTGTATTTTCAACATAATGATATTTTAAAGTTCTGAATGTAATTCAATGTTGCGATAAAATAAAACAGTATTAACTATACATCTCATCTTTGAATGAGCTTATAATAATAATATTAATAAATAAAAGTACTGATTTTGGTTAATAGAATAATTTGGTTATAATACTCAGTAATGATTTTTATTTTTTATATTTAATTTTATTCTAGAAAATTGTTGGCGTGATTTTATCCAATACATGATTATCTACCCTGGCTTTTTGTGCTTTAAATCGTTAATTGATTTTATCTTTAAGGTTTCATTGGTTTTGAATAAAAAGGGTAGTGAGGCTGTTTCAATTATTTTTCGTTATTAGTGTAGGATCTGTACTGGCATTTTTTTTATTTAAAAATGATCACACGTTCCAAGCCATACTATACCAATGTGATTCATTTTATGATATTTCTTCTTATTCCTTAATAAAGTAAGCCTGTAGAAGTCTAAATGTTTTAACTTTTAGAATAAGAGGCTTTTAAACTAATAGATTTTTAAATATATAAATGGGTACAATACTAAATTCTGACTTACCAAATTCACATTATAAATGTATTTAATTATATTTTGGACTGTTTTGAAAATTGTTAAAATACCTTATTAGATGAAAATAAAGTGTCTAATATTTCAATAAACTTGTGGCTTTCATTTCAGTCGTAAAAGAGTAATTTCGTTATAAAATTAGAAAATAATTGTGAACCGTTTTTACTTTATGGCAACGGAGCCCTAAAAAGAATAGGTAAGGTGTGAGTTGCACCTATGTCAACAAAGTAAGGTCTTTTTACTATTTTAAATGTATGTAGGTACTAGGCTATCATGAAATGAAAAGAATTAATTCATGTTGTCAAAAATCACAATAGTAGGGGAACCCAAGAGGAGATTTCTGTATTTACTCAACTTCAAATAATTCAGTTCGATTTTATTAACAGATTAGGTAAATCCCTCCAGATAATCGTCAGATTTTCCATAACTTTGTAGTTTACTTTGCTTACGTAACTCAATGTTAGGATACCATTAATTAAAGGATATAATAGGGCTATTATATAAAGACAAAACTTCTAGAAATACAAAAAGTATGTAGCAAAAATTCTGATGCTAACTCAACTCATTGTCCAATCCCTTATACAGTTATGAAATCCTAGTACATTGTTTAGCAACGATTGGCCTCGAATGTACCTTTAATTTTGTATCCGAACCAAAAAATGATCTGAAGTTTAAAGCTCTTACACCCTTATGCGTTCCTGGTATATTTTTGGATGTGAAGCTTGAAGAGTTTGACGTTAATTTTTAATGTTTAATTCTATCTATGGGCGAGGGGCCTTAATTGTACCTACGTAAATCCTTTTTCCGAGTAAGGTAGAAGAACCAAATATACAAAAAGTATGTAGCAAAAATTCTGATTCTAACTCGACTCATTGTCCAATCCCATATACACTTATGAAATCCTAGTACATTGTTTAGCAACTATAACTTTGTATCCGAATCAAGAAATGATCTGAAGTTTAAAGCTCTTACACCCTTATGCGTTCCTGGTATATTTTTGTATTTTGACGTTAATTTTTAATGTTTTTATTCTATCTATGGGCGAGGGGCCTTAATTGTACCTACGTCAATCCTTTTTCGAGTACTTGTTTTTAGTAATAGGTATATTGGCAACGCATGGGGATTCCTATGCAATCTCTTGATAAGGTTATAAATATCTGCATAAGGGGTTTGAAATTACAAGAAAGTTTAAATTGATTCAATATTTTATTTCCATTGTTCCAAAATATACACAATGACAAATATTGAAAATCCGGTATATTAACCACCATTTGCGAATGTCTTTAAGATATTGAAATTTCATATAGCTGACTACACGAAGAGCTTGAATACATTATATTTATTACAAATCTCAAAGCTGTCACTTTCTGTGTCTTTCGTTTGTATGTAGTTGTCAAGCGAAATACATTGCGTAGCTCTTGTGCCCCCTAACGGATACATACGCAACTACACTCCTTGTATTTCACCAATATCTAGTAAATTCAATGTTCCTACATTTAAATCATTATATTTACAAATAAAACTTTAAAGGAACGCTTTGCAAACATTCAACAAATTTGAGATCGTCTTAACTTAAAAGATGGTATAAATTTTTTAAAAAAGTTAAAGAACGAAGCTACAGTGCCATTTCGTTGACAAAAATATTTACAAATTAATTACATTGTTTATGGGAAATTATGCCGAATCACTTTGCAATTTCCATAATAAATAACAATTGAAAGTAGCCTAAGTTACTTCTTTGATAAACAAAAACAATACAAAAAATAATTGTATCCAACAAAGCTACGATAACAAATAATTGATAATATAAATTAATGATAAAAGAAATGTACATTTTTTACAAAGCTAAATGGATCACTTTATTTATTATCACTGTTACATTAGAGTAGATTAAGTAAACAGAACTATTTCATATGCACTTGAATATGTTAGGTATTAATGAATGAATTCGATTATTATTGCATTCCATATTTACAATAGCAAAACAGTATTTGCCTATACACTAAAATATTCAATAGGTATCTGCGCCAATACTAAAACACTCATTCAAAATCTAAATCTTCATTACATTAAAACTCAGTAGCACTTTAACCTTATTTAAAATGTTTAAAATTGTGCACAAAGTTCTCAACTAATCTCTATTGCTGAAGGCAAGTAGGTGACGCATGCTCGAGTGTTTAAACTTTATTTAAAACTACAATTTAAAAACTCCAAGAGTATCTACATTTTTATAATCCCTTACAATTAAGTGGTGTTTTGATTCTGGTCAAATAAGGCCTTTGATAGGCGTTCTACTTTACTCTACCTTTATAATTAAGCCGTTGGGCGTTCTTAATAACATTTTATGTACTAACTACAGTCTACTAGCTACGTTAATATTATGCTTTTGTTTTGCACTTACGTCAATACTAAGTGATTCCAGTGATACCCTCATATCGGTGCTTATAAACATTTATAGAGTCAATACTCGGAACTCGGTTTAACGGTCCAGATAAATGCTGAGCACATCTTTCGAGTAATCGTATCACGTTTGATAGGATATTCGTCTTAATAATTATGCTCATCATCTTCTGTTCCCATTGTATGCAACATCACCTTTATAACGAATGGTGCGTTTCGTTCATGGAGTACATAACCAATTGATATCACATGTTATGCTAAAAGAGCATTTCACAAATGTTGCTGCCAATAAATGCTTATATTAGCAAGTGATATAGTGTTTCTGAATGTAGTTACACATATTTAATTCATAGGCAGCTTATGAGACGGGTTCATTTCTGCCTCTCTCACCGCTAAAATGACAGTTACAATGTCAAAAGCGTGTTGCTGATCTCTCAATTGGCTACATACTCCACGGTAAAGTCCCTCGATACGATAGTTAATTACTTCGTTGATATTTCCTTGCATTCAGTCATCGCTCGATCCGTTCTCCTCGCAATCTTCACGCACATTTCATTGTCAGTATAATCTTCTTCTTTGGCATTATCTAGTGAGCTAAGTTCATTTAGATACCTTCTCTAATAAGTTGTATAGAATTTTAGAAACATATTTTATATATCAACTTATTTCATATTGCACTGCTCATGAACATCATCTAGTTTGTCCTATTTTATAATTTTAAACTCTACATATTCGTTAAGTAAATGTATTTCCATGAAAATCCGAAACGATCTAAATTTCTATGTTTTTTTAAAAATGTCGTGAACAGCTGAGTATTGATTTTCGTGGGTCTGCTACTAATAATACATAAAATAAAATAATTAGATATTTGTGACTTAATCTATTCAGTCAATTGAATCTTCAAAAAAATAAAATATAGCCTCTCTCGATGCGAAGGTTTCGAATATTTTGTTGAAACGGGTAATGTGTTACTCTAATATAAATCAGACTTATACATACTATAAATATATAATAGTTTATACAGTAATTGTTGTCGTGTGAAGGTAGGGTCAGCACCGACAGGCACCGCGAGTTAGAACCGGGATACATTGCGAGCACCGTTACATACATCGACTAACTTCGCTATTACTAATGTCAAAGTTAACATTCTGAGAACCACTGTTAAAATCTATTTTAGGTTTTATTTCCATAAATTCATGTTTGACTTAACATAGCAATGTTTCTTCTCATGTACGCGAGTCGTTAACTCCCGCACTTTTGTCTCTTACACGTGTGACTCGAGCGGGGGCGCGGCGGGGGCGGGCGCGGCGGGGGCGGACAGGTCGGGGGACGAGGTGCGCGTGTGGCGCGCGGACCAGCCGTCCTTGTCGAAGTCCTTGGTGCCGCCCACGGTGTGGCGCCGCTTGATGCCGCGCTCGGGCATGCCGTTCTTCCTCTTGAGCTTGGTGCCGCGCCAGCCGTGCCGCCGCGTGAGCTTGTCGAGCTGCAGCAGCAGCGGCGGCGAGTCGCGGCAGTCCAGCGACTCGGAGCGGCGCAGGGCTCGGTCGGCGTCGGGCTCGCGGCGGTTCTCCTTGTCGGAGTCGCGCGGCGGCCAGCGCTCGGGCTCGTCGCTGGACGACGACGACGTGTCGCGCGCCAGCCACGCCGCCTTCAGCTGCCGCGCGCGCGCCGCGGGGGACACGCGCGGCTCGTCGCCCGCCTCGTCCGCGTACGGGATGTCGTCGGGCGGCGACGCGTTGTTCAGCGACCGCAGCTTCTGGTCGAACGTGCTGGTCAGCGACGACACCAGGTCGCCGACACCTGCAAGTAGCCGACATTAGTACAAGCGGGCGATTGAGCTGGAATTGTTAGGAGTGTTCGACGTAGTAAATCCAGCTCGGACGACACTTATCACGAAAGCATGTTAGGTTTATGTCGGTCGGATGGCGGTATGATGATGGTGGAATGTTTTGTATGTACATGAGGTCGATCGGCTCAAGCCGTGCGGTGAGCTAGCAGTAAGCGTTAGTTCGGCGTCTGTCCGTCGCCGCAACGTATGTTAAGCTACACTTTTATACACGCAACATCTTCTACACACAAATTGAATCACCGTTTCCTAATCTATTGATTTTCCTCTTAATTGACAGAGTACGAGAGTTGATAATGATTTGAATTGCTTGAGAACTGAAGCGTATTGCTTTCTATTGCACATTGTTGCCCTAAGTTTGTCGAAAGTGTAATTTAACGATACATTGAGGACACCAACAAGTAAAGCCGATCAGTTAACGCCACACTGCAACACTCTCACATTCCTATACCTTGTGTAGCAACGAGACTACTACGGACATTCGGACATCAGTACCGCACACCTAGTGGGAAATCGAACATTACTTTACTAAAGATCTTAAAAATGCTACAGCTAATTGACTTCATTGATTTATAGACATTGATGAGCAACTCCGTGTATCAGAAGTGGGATTAAGGGATATAATGTTTTAGAAAAAGGTATGTTTTTGATATAGAGAATAGTAAATGAAAGCTTACCGTCTATGGAGAAGTTGTTGAGTCGCGAGATCTCCTGGTGCCCTCGACTCACGGACGACATCGATTCTAACTCGATTCTAGAAACAAATCAATGGGTTAATAGGAGAGAAAAGAAGTTTGTTTTATTAACATCAAAGTCCTTCAAATTAGTTCAAAAATATGTTTTAGACATAGATTTTCCTAATAGCAAAGCCTCAAATTGTTGTATATGTTACGGCTAATACCCGAAGTGCGGCTACACCTAGTTTTAGCCGGTTAGAAGTGTTTTTAATATGGAAAATTGTAAAAAAATATATACCTATGTATATAAAAACTGGCTTCAATCATTAGTCGACGGAGTCCCGCTACGCGGTACTCCTTTTTCTGGGTGGTATCAAAAAAGTAGCCTAACTAACCCAACCTATTGATGTTCTAACCGGCTAAAACTAGGTGCAGCCCCGCGCTTCGGGTTTGAGCCGTAACATATATACAAAAATAATATTCTTTTAATAATGAGAATCTGAAATTATGTATTGGAGATTTGTTTCTTACCAATACCTTTACCGTAAGAAAAAAATAGACCTCTCTAAAGTCAACCGTGGTAACTGCCAAATAAAACTAACATCATACAGTCATATAAATCCTTACTTGGTGATATCATACGGATGCGGCAGGCCGTCGTAGTCCGCCAGCGAGGTGGTGAGGTGCGCGGGCGGCGAGGCGGGGGACGCCGCGGGGGACGCGGGCGGCGACGCGGGGGGGGACTTCTTGTCCGGCTTGCGCGGCTTGCGCTGGATCTTGCGGTTGGCCGCGGATATGATGGAGGAGACGATGTCGCGCGTCGACACGTCCTTGCCTGGGGAGAGCAGGGCTGGGTAAAGTGATATGACACTTTGAAATATTGGCGAAATAAAGAGCATGCAATAGGTACGATGCTTTGCTCCAGAAATGATGTTGAAAAAAGTTGCAGCATTTGTTACGATAGATATTGCTTAATTTTACCACAAGTTGGTTGTACACTCAGAAAATAGAAGTATCTTATTGGATTGCTGGACTTAGACGCTGATTTATTTGAAAATCTTTAAAAATAAAACACTAACTAGCACATACAATAAAAGAAAAGAAGTTCGGTGTAATTTATTATCCGCGTATTTACCTTCAATCTTCTTCACATTGTGTATGAGCAGGTCCCTGCTGGGCGCGGGCGCGGGGGAGAGGTCGTCGGCGGCGGGGGGCGGCTCCGCGGGGGGCGCCGCGCCCTCCTCGAAGTACCACTCGTACTGCACAATACAGACTACTTTAAATATCCACGCATTGGGGAAGGGGATACGGTTAAGTATGGCTGAGAGCGTATGTCGATAACCTAACCACTCGATGGATACGAAGTTAAGGTCCAGTACTGGCATTTGGGCAAGAGTAATTTATTTGTATTGACAAAATGTAAATTAAAATTATCTAAAATGCAATACAGATTCAGAATGGATTATGAATTGATCGTTTACTTTAGTTTTAGTAACTTTCAATAATTTAGAAATCTTACGACAAAAGGAATATAACAAGAAGACAAATTGAAAAGGACAGACCGATAACTTTAACTCATCCAAAACAACTTACATGTGTAAGGAAGGACTCGATGATCCTGCACTGGCTGGACATGTCGTTGACCATCGCCAGCATGTCGTCACTGGCCGCGCGCACCAGCGTGGGCCCGAACACGATGGCCAGGTTCCTGGCCAGCATCTTGTTGTGGGCGGAGTTGGCCACCACCCGCCGCAGGTGCTGGATCAGGTACTTCAGCGTCTCGAAGTGCGCGTCGGGCAGCGCTTGCACCAGGCGGCGGAGCTCCCGCGCGCGTTCCGGGGAGCGGTCCGCGGCTGGGGAAGTAAGGTTATTGGTAAGAAGAAGAAGGATGTAGAGACTGAACAAGTTCGTTTCTAGGTGTTAAAAAATCGATTCTCAATTGGTCAAATGTATACGGTAGATCATTAAAATTGCTTTAGAATTAATCTATTTTTAATTGTAAACGATGATCAAGAATTTGACTCTCTTAGAGTAACAATCAATGCTTACGTTGGACCTAAGAGTTCAGGTACCAAATTATATTTTTATCAATTAGTGCTTTCTTTTACAGTGTTATACTCAGTTTTCACCCTTAATTTTTCCTCTAACCTATGATGACTATGGAATTCCTACCTATAAACGCGGGGTACAGCTCGGCCGTCAGCAGCGGGTCGGGCAGCCGCCTCAGATAGGCCTTCAGCAGACTGCTGGCCACGTGCACGTCGGCCCAGCGCGGGTCGCCGTCGGGCGGCGGCTCCCCGCGGTCCAGCGCCGCCGCCAGCGCCGCCACGCCCGCCGCGTTGCCCGGCACGCGGTACACGCCCACCGTGCGCAGCCCGTACGCCTGGAGAGAGTGAGGTTATAGTCGGAATACGTATCGATGAGATAGATGAGATACAGGTGCGGTCGTGGCTTGGTAGCACAACGATGTTAAAGTTATTGTCGGAAATACGTTTCTACGACACATATTATTATTATTATTTTTATATAATATAGCAAAGCAAACGAGCATGCGGGTAACCTGATGGTAAGTGATCACCGCTGCCCATGACTACCCGCAACACTGTGGGTGTTGGGGATGTGTTGCTGAGCCTTTAAAAATTAGGTACCGGATACCGCACTCACCGAACGAAACGCAGGAACATCGTCCCTACTTCACGTCGGTTTTCTGTGCGATACACATAGGCGCGGAAGCAAGATAAGACAATACTACCATCATTATCACCACAAAATTTTTCGTGTCAAAGTTATGTGATGGCTTGCACTATGACATGAAGTTAAGAATAAAATCATTGAAATTGACCAAGCACTGTTAGAGAAGATTTATTTTTGTGACTGAAATTCTGAAAACCCTGCTTCGGTCGTAAAGTAAGTCATTTTTTTAAAGTATTTCATGCGTTCAAGTAGTTGAAATTAAGTGATTTATGAATTAAGCGTAGTAGGTCAGAACATTACAAAACATGACCTAGGTTATTTTATGGAATAAAAACGTTTTTTTGGAGTCTTAAATTCTTTATAATTTAACAAATACTTTAGTAGTATTACCTCAACGGCCTGCGCGGGCAGCGACACGGCGCGCGGCACGAGCGGGTGCTCGGGGTCGGTGGGGCAGCGCTCGAGCGGCGCGCCCAGCCAGCCCGCCGCGGGCGCCGCCGCCGCGCCGCCGCCGTGCATGCGCCGCAGCTGCTTCGCCATGCGGCCCTTCCACGTCTTGTTCTTGGGGGATGAAGGGAGGGTAGGCGTTGGGGGACCTGAGACAAAATGTGGGACGTTAAACATATTGTTGTTAGCAAGCTATGGGTAGTTAAATGCTTGCAGTTGAGGTGAAATTGTAATCGGACAGAACAGTTTCATATAACTGATGGTAACTTAGTAGTAACTTTTCCTTTACTTTATCGTGTTGAGAAAACAAGTGGTTAAAAATGTTTATAGCTTGAAATTAGCCAACTTACCAGTGGGTGACCTGTTCCTGCCGATCTTCTTGTTCCTCTGCGGGGGCAGAGGCGAGGGGCAGTCAGCGGGGGCGGTGGGGGTGGCGGGGGCCGCGGGGGCGGGGGGCGCGGGGTCCGCGGGGGGCGGCTCGGCCGAGTGCCGGCGGAGTGCGGCCAGCCAGCGCTGCGCGTCGGCGGCGCCTTCCGCCTGAAGACACATTTTATTATTCGATTTGCATATACATATAACATGGTTTTTATGACTAAAATGACCTTCTGTACAATTAATCAACTTATTTCGAAACATAACTGACGGGTTGACCAGCAAAGGTTGTACGCTAAATGAAAATAATTATACGCTAGGTTTAAAGCGCATCATCTTACTCCACCCTGGTGTATATTTTAGAAAATTATATGCCTTAATCATACCAACGAAGTGCCATATAATCATGTATCTACATGTACAAGGTAATCAAAGGTTGCAAGTTTCAGCACATTCGGTTTCTATGAAATTCTCCACTTTCTCAACATGTGTGTCAATGGGTTCGTATTCATTTCATGAAATTGTTAAAGCTTAGCGAATTAGTTTCACTGATTGTCCATTGAACGAAAGTGGGCAATTAAAAGGTAGGCAATAGGTTTTCCATTGACATAGTTCGACCATTATTTATGGGACCTCCTTTCACGGTCTTCTATTGAATCACACGTGCATATGAACACACGTTCACACATTTGATTATAGCCCTTAAATAGACAGAAGATTTAATGCATCAAGCCATGTTCAGTTCTCATCTCACACAGTTTGACCTTGAATTCTTTATAACCTTTAGACCGGCCACAACGATATCGGGTTAACTCTGTCAATTTCTTCTGTCTATCTATATTCTTTTCGCCAGCTCTCTCTAACACCTGTCTCTTCTTCATGACTATAACTTAATCCAAAATTGCCTCATCCTCTCAGGAGTTACCTGCAGCAGTAGTTCAGCTCCCGCGGCCGTGGTGACCCGGACGACGTGCTTCCTCTTGGTGTAGTCGTCGGCCAGCCCGGCCAGCGAGTAGCGCACGTCCAGCGCGTCCCGGGACCCGCTCTCGGTGCCTGACCCGCTGCTCGTCACCGTACCGGGACTCTGTAGCAAAATATACAAGGGTTAGTTTCTGCCTTAATTGATAAGTCGGTAAAGCAGCCGACTTCAGTCAGGATTAAACTAAGACTGATATTATTATTCTATAGGAATAACAGTTGACAAAATTATATAAAATTTACACTTTTAATTTATTAACAATTGTCCCACTGTCCGAAAATCATTGCTTTCTATGAAATATCGGATACGGAGGTATATTGTTACCCAGACCAAAACCATCAAATAATCATTAACATTAAGGTCAAAGACTATAAAGATTAAAACCAAGATAAAGGTCCTCATAAACTTAAAGTAAAATTTTTTGAACTATGAATTATTTTAATCATTGAATTGGATCAAGATCAATTTATTGATCGAGAAGATTGTTGCAAATCTATAGAACTTGTTCGTAATTACCACCTTCACTTGATTTGAAAATAAATACAACGTTGTTTGCAGCTCTAAGTGAAACCGTTCTGAAAGAGCTTTCACCCTGCAGCGGCGAGAAAGAATAGACGAAAGCATTTAGGAATATTTTGGCGCCATTGTGTTTGTGAAGACTGCATCAATCAAATGCGCAGGCGGCGTAGAATCTAGGTTACTATGGCGACCGAAAAAACTGTTTACTGAACTTGATTTATTGCCGAGAAATCTTCGTGACGGGGAAAATTACGACAGAGCTCTATAAATACTGGAAAAGTTGTAATGGTATTGGTTTTTATTCTTCGTACATAATAGTTAGGTTGGTGCGATTTATTGCTTTTTCTTGAAAAGTAGGTGGGCAGGTATTTCATTAATTTTGATTCTACATATATAGTCCGTGCTTGTAATTATTAAATTTTATATTCTTGTCAATTAAAAGAAAGATCTTCAAAGGGCGGATCATTCAATTAATATACTTCATCCTACGCGATTGTGTCCACCAGTTTCTTTGTGTATTATTTATCATTGACACCATGGTGCCAGTGCGTTTGGAGGTCGCAATATCGAAAGTGAAACGATGTTGAGCAAACATCTTCCGTATTTTGTTAAAAGCTGTCAGACATTATCTGATCTTCTTTTTCTGTTTCCATTTCTGCGTCATTCAATTATAAATAATCAAAAGTTTTCCAAGAAGCGTCGGCTCTTGGAGTTTATTTTGATCGAACCGCAATTGCATTGTTATCGCGGCTTGTCATTAAACTAGACTCAAGAAATTCATCGGGTATCCATAGATAAGATAGCGTCACTCACGATTCCTACTTTCGTTTCTTTGTCTCAGAAGAAAGGAGGTAATATTTAACTGCATCGTCTACTGCTAGTTTAAGTACCATAATACTGTTTTCACTCAGCTGTTATTACATTTCCGTGAGGAGATGCTATCTGTATAAGCACTTGTTAATATTTGTATTGGCACGAAGATCATTACTGTATTAATGTCAAAACAGTCCAGTCGTAGATAAGATTCATTAAACGTATTGATTGTGACCCACATGTCTTTCCGCGTGTGCAATCGCCGAATAAAAACTTGTTTGGGCGACAACATTTCACGATCGTAACCTATTCACATCAAATGCAATTAGCGGGTCACCGGCGAGCTGAAGTGGCACACTGACATGACGTAACGCGCACATCTCCGCAGGAAACAGCCTAACGAACAATATTAGTACGCACAGAGGATGCTTGTTCAACCTAGGTCGACCGGAGATGCCAATAAACAAACACCGTGGTAACTTGGAAAGTAAAGAAATTCAAAGCAGCTTGTAAAGTAATTGACCCGGTAATCTACGTAGTTGTGGCGCCTTTAGCGATAGTCGATAATAACATATCATTTGTAGGTCAATTGGCAAGTCTTCTAATATTGGTGATTGCAAGACTTGATAGGACGCCCGTGCTTGGCAACATGGAGATCTTAAAAGTAACTTAGAATAATTTGTTAAACAAGATAATACAAGCTGCTCTCAATTACTCTACATTAAAACAACTTTTGCTTTCCGGAGAAATTGATGATTTGCATTAGGCAGATATGGTAAAGAAATTGTGTCCATTTTTGACAAGACTAAACAACTTTGTTTTAATAATAAAGATTTAAAGTAGTTTAATTAATTAAATGTATGATTTATTCACATAAACAAATGGACTGAGTGGTTTCACTTAAGATAAACCAATAAGTGATTGGTGATAGTGGTGATATTGTTTGTTTGTAAAAAGTTTTTAGTAAGTGCGTTTTGATATTACTTATACCTACTTGAGTAGTTTGCTAGATAAGAACTTTAACACTAAGAATGCAAAAAAAACAATTAAATTAGACCATTAGGAACTATTTAGTCAGGTTGTTTACAATAATTTTACAGGAAGGGTTTTAGATTCTAGAAAGCTCGCTTTTGTTTCGTATGTCGTAGTTACTAATTTTACGATATTTCCGAAGTAATTTGCGTAAAACAATTAGCCGGCTTTGTAAACGAGATATGAAAAAGCTCACCAATATATCAGTGTACCAGAGTGTCATGATTTGGCAGCAGTCCACTTGTCACCAGAAACCGACCCTCGTCGTGGTCACTGTCATCGCACCAACACACACCACCATAATGCAATTGTTTCTTAACAGTTCCAAAATAAACACCAAACACGTGAATCGCAAGAGGAAACTGATCGAGTTCAACGACTTGATAGTTCACTATATTTTCTTAGAAAACATTCTCGTTTCAAACTGTGAGTCAATATCGATTCGAAATTATCACTGAAAAAAAGTGCGGAAGGTTGTGGGAGCGGGCGTCGCGTGCGCATGCCGGCGCGGCAGTGGCGGTGCGTGCGCGCGGTCACAGAGAAAGTGATCTGCGCAGACTCCGCGCCGTCTGCCAAATCGCTGTTTTCACGGTCCGGAAATTGATGGCTTTTTCCGGACGTTGCGTTCTACACAACAGTGATTAGACTTTCGTTTTGAACATCAACGACAGTTAGATTTAGTTTATAATAAATTTTGGAGACAGAGATGAATTGTAACTACTTTTTGGCTAAAGTTCAGGTGAGTTTCCCTGACGTCAGAAGCCTGGTTGGCACTCACTAATGAAACCTTATTTCCAATTGATTTATAACTGAATGAAGCTGAAGTGTCTGAAGACGTTAAAGTTTCTCCTTTGAACATGCTAATAAGTTCTTCGAATCCATTCAGGGGCTTTGAAGTAATTAACAACAATCATATAGAGACCTATGACGTGCCTTTCCTTTAAAAGCGGAAATTACTATATAATGGCTTTATACAAGTAAGTGGATTCTAGTCTTTGCGTGATTACACGGTATCTGTAAGGATCTGATAACCTCCAAACATAAAACAATATTTTGTTTAATTCGTAAGGATCCGTCAAACCGAAGTTAGAAAAAGAAGGTTACTACTAATAAAAAAAGGTAAGTCTCAGAGCATGGAAGTTATCTGAAGAAACTACAATGAGAAGATGATTGATTGGTGGAGGCATTCAGGATTAATATCGTCAACAACAAGCCACTCGAGAGGTGGCGGCCGCTGGCAGCGCTCCAGCGTTGTTACAGTCAGGTGACCCGCCCGGACAATGCGCGCCGACAATGAGACTAATTGTACAGAAATACTCGCAATTTACGACTATCGCCGATTATGCAGACACTTGTTATTTATCCATTAACAAAATTAACACGCCTTGTTCAAAATCTCATTGATAAACGCGATTTGAGTGAAGCTTGACCATAAACGACGCGATTAACAAACGATGGGTCTGTTACGTAAAGTTTTTCAACATCAGACTTTTCTGTAAATAAGACTTTGTCGTTTCCGCAATAATTCTAACATTTCTACGTTTACGTAACTTGCGATTCGTCTTACACTCGAACCAGCGTTTTGTCTGATCGAAAGTGCCCATGTACTGTCGTGACTAAGTGACGAGTAAACAATGAAAGCTTTACCGAATATTATGACTCAACCGGTTTAATTCAGTTGGCAAAAAGTAGCCAATGTTAGACATGAGACTCTATACTAAAATTTGGTAATAATGACTCACGAACTTGTGTAATATCGGAAGAAAGCCATTTGTCTTGCCTCGGTTACGAATTACAAATCGAAGATAGACCATTGTCTATGTGGCAACTAAAATTAAATTATATGAAGGCAATAAATAATGTTGTTCGTTAAAATATTAATTTGCGATAGTAATTTAAAATCTGACGTTACATTATTTGTGTTGTCACGGAGTGGGTAGACTGTCAATAGTTGCATCACCATTATCAGTGTTAATCGGCTTATGGGTTACTTCATTGTCTGGTCTAGACTTGAATTTGATTTAAGCTGAACTCCGAAGCTTATGCAAGACTTCGATTTTAGTGTTAACTCTCAACCTAGTCTAGATTCGGAGCTTGCAGAAGATGATTATAGAGCTCTTGCAATGCGAATTTTACGAGCTAGAAAGTATGATTTACAAGACAAAAACGGTTCATCGCATATGCCTGTGTTACGTCAGGTACTGGCGTCATAGCGGCTGCATTTGGGTCAGATTGTTAATATATCCACGTTAAACAACCTATTTTAATCTATTTATACGACGAATTGCGTAATAAAAGTTATCTGGTTTTGTTTCGATGAGCCGTGCCCCCGATAACTGTTAACGATTTTAGGAAAGTGACATTGATCACTGCATGCACCTCAACGGGTTCTTTTCAATTCAGTTTTTTTATTCAGCTTTTGTTTATAACGAATGATTAAAAAAGGAGTTGCAATAAAACGATTAATTGAGAACGACACGTTTTTTTCTAATTGCAGAATTGGGTCAGTCTCTCTCCAGCGGTACTGATTAGTACCGAAATTATGAAAAGTGCAAAGATCAACAGATAGCGGCGCAGTTGTTAGAGTTTTTTCTGCGTAACCGTATTAGTTTAATAGAAATTTAGGTTACACAAATCATTGGGTTTGTAAAGTCACTATTTATCTTGGGTCAATAGCGGCAAGAAGTGTTAAGTCTTAAATAACATGTATTTCGGTTTCGATAGCAGAGGTTTCATGCAGTAAGTGCAATTTCCACATGTGTGCTGTGTATGTTATACGAACGAGTAGTATGTTGCTAAGTGCTAGTTAATTGAAGTCAACGTCAGATTGCGAGACTCCGGCGCATATGGCCACGTCCGGAGGACAGCCACGCTCGAGCGCAGGCGGGTGGAAAGGCCATGCGCTCACGCAGCCATCTACGGCTCACACCGATTTTCCGGTTCGATTTCTAACAGCAAATTTTAATAGTCGTGTCGGATCATTTAAACTCATCGTGAGATTGCGCGTCGTTTTCCAAATGGTGAAATCGTTGCTTTTAATTACGACCCACTGTACTATTTTTGTTGAACTCTTCTTAGTGAAGACGTTGCGTTTTTGATGCACTTTCACAATTATTGATTTTTTTACTCCAAACATTTAGCTTTCCGAAATTTATATTTGTTCTTATTTTATCTTGAACAACAATTCATAAATCATGTTAACTAAGCTAACGTTGTATTTGGCATGTACGCAATGTTTTTTTCCAGTAGCCACGACCAAGAAGCGCAGTGAAGCAGCACTGTACGCTCGATCGCATAGCAACGATGCGGTGAAGAAGACATGTTGATGATTTCATTACACCAACCAACAAATACGCGGACATTTGCATAAATATGTCAGACGAGCTCTGCGTGAAAGATACAAAAAGTTAATGATAGGCGCTATTCATAAATCACTTTAACAAGTGTCGGGTTTGCTCAAATTCGGTTTAAAGTTTTTCTTCGACAATACCTTGAGGCGGTTGATTATCTCTTGTCATGCGTTAAATAACACAATGCGCAACAAATGAGTCGAGACACATAATTACGATGCACCATCGCCGAAATCATCGTTCATTATTGGCATGCGCGATCATCTGTCATGATTATGAGTCCACAACACTTTCGATGTATCCATTATATGCAATTAGCTATAGAAAGTAAACAACAATAATTGGCAATGCATCCGTCATCCCACTCGCCTATTCAAAGGTCTATTACCGTGGAGTTAGAGCAGCCCTGGAAGAGGCAGAGGTGGGTGGACCTGCGCCCGCGCACGAGAAAGTGAACGTAACCAGATGACTAAACGGAAGTCAGGATCGCCGATTTACTGTTGACACTTTATTGTCTCATGGGTTGTTTATTCGTAATTCTATTTATGCAATATTACCAACTGCAGACAAATAACTAGTCCGCGGAGGCAGTAAAATGCTTGAATAAGGAAGCTCACCGCGCGTTTTGACTTATTCGGGGTGCTTCAATTAACTCGCGACGGGCAATCACATTCTAAAACCAGTTCGTTAAGTAGGTATTCCAAGAATCGGACGCTTTAGGGTTATTTTTATGTTTTTGATATTCAGCTCCACTTTCCCTAATTGACAGCATTATAACAAACGCAGCGCAATAAACTGGTGAAATAACGTTTGCGCTGTCAGGAACCACCGTCTTTGTCTACTTTTAGACGTTGTCATGAATATTATAATGATAATGCTAGAATTATTATGAGTCCCATTGCGTCTAGATCGTTTCTAGTGTTGCTATTTCCATGCATTGGAAGTGCAAGGAGGTTATTGACCCCGGTAGTGCGGTGCATCGTTGAATGCGTAGCACACAACTATCGATTGTGGGATAAACTATTGACAGTCGACTCAGCTCGTGTATCTAATCATAGCGAAATTGAATTGCTTGGTAATAACGTAGACATGAACTATTATTACGATTCCATTTTCAGTCGATGAACCGTGAGTAATTGAGCGAGCATCTTTCCGACTAATAGCAAAATCAATTAGTTTATATCGATAGCAAAAAAGAGCTATTTTTTTATTAAAAATTATGCTGGTTTATATCCTTCCTTTTGAATAACTGTAGTAGGTATCAATTTACCATTGAAGCAATTTCCATTACGCATTTCGCAGAAGGCAGACACTCGGTCTGCGGGCGAGCACATAAATGGTCTGACATGTGGATTGTGCGCTTTGATGGCTTTGTACTTGTTGCAAGCAAGTTTTACTCTTATGGCCTTTACATTAAAAATCACTTTCTTTAAAATATGGTCGGTTATCTGGTGTGCTCTTAGGATGCCTTATTTGCCTACATATTGAATAGCTTTGTGTCTTTGTGTATGGGTTTGATTAAGTGTTTCAGTATGCGTTACGCGCTGATTGCTGATGTTTTGGTGGGGCCGGTCGGAAGTTGAGGTAGTCTTTCTTTAGTGCAATTTGACGATTGTATCTCTATTCGAAATCGTTTTGAATATGTCGTTATGGGCTTTCATGTATGATGTAGGAATCAGAGTGGATCGGGCGAGAGTTACCGATGTTTGCAAGGTTTCGGTACTGCTTTAGTTTGGTTGCGTCATTTCGTAGTAAGCGCTTATTATGAAGTTATGATAGAAGTACTGCAGTTTTTTTTCTGCTACACTGGTTCTTGCTCCACCGGTGTTATTACGGCTACGCATAACTCCTTTGGCCCTTATTACGCATGTTGCAAAAAGGCCGGACATTTCACAAACGCCTAGATAGTCTTACACGTCCGACTAATGGTTTTTAATGAGCGTGTGTGCGTCGGAATGCATCTACACTAAGTTGGTCTTGTTCCGGAACAGCTTGAAGCTGCAGACAAACTGACGCATGGACGAGAACACATGTTCCGTTGTTCATGCCATTAATATTGATGGACTGTAAATCAGCGCTGTTCTAGAAATTGTCCAGCCATTTGTCGAGATTTTAGTGCCTTGCAATTCAGTTAGATCGCCATTTGTTTATTCAAAATTGACTTACTTATGTCACTATAATTTTATGTTACCGACTATTGTGATAAAATACAATATGTCAAAAATTTATAGCTAAATCCTTGGTCATGATCCAAATTGAGGCGTCTTGAACGGCGTCCCTTTCAATATATTATGTAATTCGAAGCATCCGAATCTAGTATTGGGTCAATGGCACGTTCGTAACGTAGCATAAACTATGATGTTTACGAAACTGATCAAATAGTTGAGTTAGGAAACTCTCGGAGCTGCCAGAAGGATTCAAATAAAATCTTAGAAGTTACGACTCTATGAGTGACGTTTGTATATGAGGGTCGGACGCCATCTTGCGAAATCATTTTAAAATTCGAACGGGAGCCCGTGTTGCAATGCTCGCACGTCGTAAAGAAGAATGCCATAGAGTAGCCGACGTGAATCAGCAACCGCAAATTCGAAGTCACTTTCTATGTAATACAAAATTATTATAAGACTCTTAATGTCATTACATCATACAATAACGGTAAGCAAAACGTTGTATAATTCAACACAAAGACTACATAATTTGCGATTTGATACTTGAAACATATTATTGAATCAATAGATAAGAATTACGAAATCGATAGCGTCTGGTAATGACATGCATGACATAACAAAGGTCGCTGGCATCATTCACACGTCGAATAGAGAAAAAAAGCTGCAAAGTTTTTTATGTTGTGTTCAATATGAATTATAAGCTCGGTTAGTATGAGTACGGCAAAAACAAAACAAAGAGATCTCTATCGTGCTAATGAGGAATATTCCAAATATGATATAGTCCTTTAATAACGATGATCCAAGGATGAATATCGATGGTTTAAGGATTAATCGGTAGTCGCATCACGCGCAACATACCGACTGATGGCGTCATATCCTCGACAAAATTGGCCACAACAATTAATAAAAGAATGGTGCGCACGCAACTATGAACCTGTGTTCGGTAATCAATGATCTTTTGACGTTGGTGCCTTCAATTGTTACCGAGCACTTAAATGCTTCCAAGGAAGGAACTAATCAGTGACTCATGAGAAAACAATAAGTTTATTAACTGCAAAAATGTAGCCATAAAGGAATTAGTTAGTCATTCTACTGCTTTTAAGAAGCTTGGCGAAATTGAAGAATTATTTTTCGAGTATATTTTTTGTAAGATACTCCATCTTGCAAATAAATGTTGACATGCGCGGAGTTGAACGTTTCACTGTACGCATACTTGTCTCGCAGCCATCTTGTCAGGTACTCCCGTATCTCGGCTGTCATCTGGTGCCTATTATGCGTATGCGCAAAGAATAGACATGTGACCTCCGCAGGCTCCGGACAAGGCCAATAGCCTGTATTAACTTCCCTTCTTAATGTTTATATTCAATCAATTCATCGATCATTTTTACTGTTCGTGAGAATATTTGGAAATATTGCGAGCGTCACTTGTTTTTGTCGATGCGCGTGCGGCGACGTAAAAGCTACGAAGCAATTGATTGTTGTCTTTAATATGATGGGTCTCATTACGCGCAGTGACGTGGGTAAGTAAGGTACTTTCATTTTCATTTTTGTAGTTGTTTCTGTATTAAGGAAGTTGTTGGTATTGTGTAGTTATGTCGTACTGCATATGCTAGGCGGACATGCGCGGTAGGCATACCCCCTAGAGTTTGCAATTTGCCTGTTTTGGCTTGGCACTCGCAGCGTCATGTCATAATTAATGAAAGTTAATCAGGTATTAAAATTCTGAACGCATCGACCGTAACTTTCACTTAGGGTCTCGTTGACTTTTAATATGCTACTTATTCTACGTAGATAAACAAAAAAAGATCATAAATAACTTATTCCCTGTTAGTTTTTTTTGTGAGGCTGGCAAATAAGATTTATCTTTTAAATATCGCCTCTCGTCCTTGGTGCGGTCGTCGCCCGCAAAAGTTTTCGCTTACAGGACTCTGTACCTAAATGTTTGCGTATAAACCATTGAATGGCTCCTTTCAGAGCAAATATGATGGATGGTCTCAGGGAAAAGTGGACGGCACTAACTGAATAAGCCCAACTTACGCCACTATTAAAGCCATTAATAGAACCTTCTGAATAGAAAGGTTAGCGACCTCGCATTTGTGAAATATAGCACAACAATTGAAAGAATACGAGGCTTATTTTGCGAAAGCCTCACATTAATAATTCGCGATATAACAATATTTCATTGGCACATGTCAAAATCAATCATCATGTTTTCGGGCACGCCTGCGTTGCGCCACGGCCCATGGCCCATGGAGCTGTGACCACAACGCGGTGGGCCAACGCTGAGGGCGGCTCGCGCTTGCGACAGACGCGGTGACAATTGGGCCGTGATAATCGACGAGTAACTCGCTAACTGGCGTTGTGTAACCGCAGCGTAACCGATAGCAGGCGATTTGTGCAAAGGATTTGTTTGGTTTTACGGTCCGGATTAATTATTGCCAATCCTGGCCTTGATTTCTCTTTACCGTTGTTTGTTGATTATGGTTTCTAATCGTCAAATTAAGAAAAAAACTCTAAATAACAATTTAAGGGAGCGGATAGGTTTAATTTTAACTGCTGTTCTCATTACTGGTATTAATGCAATGCTACAGGCCACGTAGTTAACCACAAGTGTTAGAAATCTTGGTCTACATACCTGCGGATATGTTTACACGGATACTCACTAGGTAGGGTCACTTACTAGAAGTGTGAGAAAATTGTAATGAGCACTAATGGAGGCTTAATTTTAGTAATTGATCACTATGTTAGAAAAAGTCAATGATAAGGTTTATTGACCTATGATAACAGATTGAGTAGCCTAGATATATCTTATAAGTCATATCATAGTATAAATCCAAGTCGCTAATTGTGTCTGTTTGTATGTTTATCCGTTAACTCCTCCTAAACCACGTAACAGATTTTAATGCAGTATTACATATAACAGATTTCACCATCTTTTAGGATATTTTCTCATTTAAATTTGTGAATAAAAAATCTTCAGAAAAAGTTGTTTTAAGTTAGCTAAAAAACAATATTTCGGAACCAATCGGGCAAAATAACACCATTGCTAAGCGTGGACGGGTCGCTAGTATAATATAAAAAATCTTTTTTCAAGTTTAAATTACGAATAAGCCTAAAGCGTATTGCTGACCACACACGTAGACCTAATCCAACATGTTTATTTGCCGAATACGATATTAAAAAGATACATCTCTTAACCTCTTCGTAACCTTTGAAGAGCGCCTCAAAAAAGATTATCTTGGAAAAGCAAACGTTCGTAATATTTACTTTTCCATTCGTCGAGGGTTATTTGGCTATTTGCATAGATTTATAATATTTGCTCGAATGTGCTTATACAATATACTTATACAATATTTGGATACGTGCTGATGGATATTGATATTTAGGGTATCGTTTGAGTGCTGTGGATTAGTCGAGGGATAATATACATGCAAGGGGATGATAAGATTAAATTCTTGGATAAAAATAGATGTTTTGTCACAGTGATATATTATGGTTATTATTTACTGAAAGTAACCGCTCTATGATATTTCATGTCAGGCGTAGGTTTCGCTTAATTGAATTCTTAACACATCAATCAATCGTCTTGAATGACGAAATAAATTAAGCGAATAAACTAAATTCTAAATCAAATAGGTAGTTATTGATACACACATATTGCAATGAAAGTAAAAACTTGGCAAACTTTTCACTCTATGCTCATCGGTGTCGCATCCGTATGAATAAAAAGAGAAAGAAGAAATTTTGCAAATTAAAGCCATTAGCGAGGTACCAGTTCAAATCAACAAGTCTCGCTTGATAATTAGATATTAAAACAATGGCTAATGTGCGAGATGCAATCAAACAATACTCGAATGAAAGTGAAACTGCACTTGTGTAGACGCGGTATGAAAATATTAACGGTTTTTGCAAAACTATTTAAAGAAAGCGAACGTAGATAGATGTTTATATATAAATAGATAAGACGTGTTGCTTGTATAAATAGAAATATTAAAGGGTTACGGTTTATCAGTTTTTTAGGGAATAACACATTGAAATGGAATTCTATTTCTGTCGATAAGATTTTCCTAATCCGTTAAAGTTTAAATTAAATGAATTATAAATTTGGAATTTGCCAGTTCCATAAGTTTATTGTTCACTAACGTAAACTAAAGAATTTTAAAAACCTTGACACAATACACAAATCAAAAAAAACATCGTGGGAGCTGTATTTATGAATGAACTAAACTTTAAGGAGATTTGATGTTTAATCAGCGTGTTATAATATATAGCGTGTTATAATGATTGACATGTATTAAAATGTATTAATGTAAATATTTAATTATGTAGAGCAATATAACGTGACAACTAATTTACATAAAATGTTGTGATTTAACAACTTAATTCTAATTCAGTCAGTCAGTCCATAATTAATATATCGTTATTATTACCATTTATGTTTTAGTAAACGCAAAAAGAGCAATCGAATACGAACCAGTTTCAACTAAATTACAAGAGTAATAAAACTACTCGTACAAAATACTGGGTAATCTTATAAACGATCTGCACAGCTATTCGGTATCCCATTACCATAATCTCACAATGAGTGCATTTACAATAATGCAGTAATGATGCAGCGTTTGAAGGAATTACGTAAATGTCCAGTGGCACACCGGCTGAACCTGTTCTGCAATGGTACCACACGGGGCAAGGTCTCAACACTCACTGGCGACGCGAAAAGGGAGCACTAACCAAGAAATCCTGGCCACTAATGAAAAAACAACTAGCCACCGACAAAATGCAAAAAAAAACAAAAAAAACGCAAACTTGTTTTTTTTTTAAAAACAGGAAAAGATTGGTGTAAAGTTTCCTATAATTTTGTTAGAAAAATAAAGCTTCTAATATTATCGAAATGTTCCGAGAAGTTTTACAATTTAGTTTCCATATGCCTAAAGTCACGTACACACAGATGACACAGAATCTTTGAGGAATAATTAAATTAGATATTTATATGTATTTGTAAAGCGTTCTTTAAATGATTATTTATCTAGTTAGTTTTTTACGTATGATTTTAAAGGAAGATGTTGTTTTAAGTTTTTTTTTATGTTCTACAATATTTCTATGAAATTTTATTCTCATATCTTACTTATCTACTAACAAAACCGTGACAAAATAGTTATAAATGCTTCTAAGGTCGCACGTATTACATGAAGTTGCCCATTTAAGGCATGATATTGACTAACTTCCTTCCATATTTACCGTTTTATGTTATTCTATTAAATAAATACTCAATTAAAACTAAATTACCTTGGTGTAACGTATTTGTAACAATTAAATACGTTTCAACACTGCACGCTGTGGTAGCTTCAAGGAATTTATGAAGAAGCGTCAGAATATTTTGAAATAGTTTGCTTAACTCTACTAATCGTCGTGTCAAACTTCCTTTAAATATAATAAATACTCCAATTTACGACTAAAGAATTTGATACATTCTAAGTTTTAAGACTTTTTGATATGAACTCGTAAATTGCGTCTGTTTCAACTATGTTTCAACACTGTGACATTTCTTTTCGTATTTCTCACGTTGTTATGTACGTTGTATGTTTTGCGGAATCGCGCATTTTTCCCAAATACCATTTTATTTTCCGCGGCTCGGATTGCCTTTTCCGAGAATCCTGGTTTACTACTGCGGTGGCAGTAAAAGATTTTATTATTTGATCAAGTGACAAAACGTTATAAAAATATACACGAGTTTTCTTCTTTTATTACTAACTTACTTTTGTGGTTTGTTTTTTAATTTGCTTGTTTTATGAAGACACACATACCGTGTAATAGAATTTGTTTTTATTAATGACTCATATCGGTTGAAAGATTTATCTAATGTCCTGAGGATTTCTCATTATGTTAACATTCATTTCTTGAACAATAGTCGATGTTTACAGCGGGGTTTTACCTTAACATCTACATCGAGAAAAAAACAGGTTATTTCCTGACTCAGTATTTATTGATAAACATCTACTTATTGATATCGAGTTTCAATTATTTTAAAACTCTGTTATTAAGTCTCGTTTGCAGGCATTTAACTTTTTTTCACCCCCGGCGAAGCTCTACCGCAATAAACATCTTGTTAGCATTTAATTTCGCGCTCCGTACATCAAATTAGTCTCCCATGTAATTTACATCACTGAGTTCGCTAACTGACACTTAAGCTGAAGGAAGTCGCTCTTAACCTTGAATTGTATCAAGTTAAGGTATAATAATTAGGTTAAACAAGTCTATAAATCGTGTATAATTACCGCCGCTCCTTCTAAATAGAAAGGTCGAGGTAACCTTCCCGAATTTCCATTCGCCGATTGCGATCCGAATGAAATCAATGACTACCCTCAAATTGGAGGCTTCTGTCTGTAAATAAGTCACGTGATCGCCACGACGCCATCACGCGGTCGGCACGAGCTTACACCCTAATGCGTAGAAGCTCTATCAGTACCATGCTAGGGGCTTCAGATTGACTATTCAATTCGAAGTATACCTACTAGACCATGATTGTTCCTAACTATAACGACTTGAATAACTGCCTGCCTGAATGACAATTCACTGATAAAATCGGTAAGTAACTCGGTCATAAAAAAGCGAGTTTGAAATATATATGTTTTACTTAATTATTACTTTTATAGTTAAGATTAATATATCGTAGATACTTTTGTTAGTTGGCTACTTGGGATTTAATTATAGAAAAGGAAACCTAGTCGGTGGAAGAAGATATAAAAAGCCGACGGAAAAGCTTTCAGCAAAATGCGTCCAATTAGTTGTTCTACATGAAAATAGAAAAAATACATAAGTTTAAGACGAAACTACAAATAAATAAAGCATTTTTAGCAAATTCTTCATTTCGTATAGCTTATTTGAAAGGAAAATTTTGCAATGCGAAATCTAACATTAAAGATCTAGATGAAGAGCTTTTTCAATAGAAACTGCTTACCAAAAAAAACGATTTGTACTTAGCCTGACGTAACAATAGTTCCGTAACCTGGTTTATTTACGTGATAAAGCGATCTCCAAGCATTATCTCCGAACCACAAAACTGAATAGAATTGAATGGAGTTAATCAATGGTTATTTCGAATGACTGGGCCGATAATAATAACGTTGATCAAAACTCAATTACATAACTAAGGTCAAAATTATTGGAACACCATAACACAGAAACATAATTCTGGTCTAACTTGTTGTTACGATATATCTTCTGTTTTGCTCCACTAATCCTAATTAATATTTATAATTAATTACAAATGTTTGGAATTATTAAACTGGTTTTGTTGATTGCGAGCGTTAGTGTTTTGTTTTGAATTATAAAGTTAGCACCTCGTGGGAAGGTGTGCTCGCGATAATTTAGCTAAGGAATAGATAAACAGATATTTTTCTTAGACGCTGTTTTAGTGTCAACGTAAAATTAAAAAAATAAAATTGGTACATTTATGAACAGAATGGCAAATTAGATTTTAACTGGCTTGGAATAAGTCAAAATTCACTATAGTAAATTTAAACGATGAAAGTTAACTAAAGCTAAACATAATTGAACATTTTATAATAACCAAGCTTCTAATATAATGTTATACTTACACTGTTATTGACAATTGAGAAAATCGCATTATTACTTGCAAACTTTCCATGGAACTGCCTTCAAACGCACTTTGACATTGAAACCACCCCGTAGTTATGTAGGTAAGCAGAAATATGTTGCCAATTAGGGAAACTTGTACGAGTTACAAGAATAATTCCAAAATAGGTTAAAAATAAACTCGTAATAAAAGTGTTAACTCACTTGATTACAGGTTGGCAAGGTCAATTTTATATTATTAAAAAAATCCTAAACAAAAATAATGCAATTGAACTTTAAATAGTCTAGGCATGAATAAATAAAAAATAATAGCTAGTTGGAGTATTCAAAACTAAAATGTCAAATGTTCAAAATCATATGTCTATTAAGTAACGAAAACTAGATATTTTGAGCAGTATATCGACCCCATCTTACCCACGAGCCGGTGGAGCCCCAGCGCTTAAGCCTCTTTCCGAAAATGTTCTGGCACTGCGACAGACAGGACACGGAGGCCGCCGGTTGAATCTTAGCCACAAAACTGTCCACTCGGTCCAATGTCATCGTACACAAAGTTCAAAGTTGACACAACAAACACTGCTCAATATTCGCGGTGCATTACATTCGGGGAGCTGAGAACACGTGTGTCCCGTGCGGACGTCGCGGCGTGAATGAGCGCGGCGAAGCGTTTTCCGACTCCGAAAACCGAACGCCCTCCTCCGTGATACATTTCTTTTTTTTTTGTAAGCAGCCAGCCAGATCTAAGGGTGTGTTTTCACTAACTGGTTTAATCTGCTTTTATTATGCATTACTTAACCATGATGATTGTTTACAAACAAAACGTAAGTCGCTGACATAATGGTTTTGTTTACTTTCTTTAAGAAGAAGGATTACTTATTACACAATAACGAACATGGATAAACTTATAGGTCATGGTGCAATTTTATAGTCAGATCTAGAAATATTGTAAAATCTTGCAAAGCGGTGAATATTATGTTTTAAGTGTCTTCGAATTTATAAGCTTGTATTATTTTTTTTGTGTAATGTTGTCACCGCAACAAGAATAATTTTGTGAATAATTAAACACAGCCCCTCATTAAATAAAGTTACAGCTGATCTATATTTGTAAGGGACTTTTACCCGGAAGTATGGTTCTTGATTCAATTTGCATTGGACCCTAAACCCCCCGGTTTGACCCCAATCTCGAATTGGATGTCTTGGCTAACTTAATTAGACGGGGTTGAAAAAGCCATATGGTACTAAGTTTATTACCAAATTCTTAACCACATATGGTAAGAAATTAACGATCGCATATACAACGTGCTATCTAGTAAGAATGTCAATTAATTATTTTATTATTATGTTAAGTTTGTACCTACACACGTGGTACATTAAATTACTAACTTAACGGCCCATTAAGAAGGTTTTTTACTCTAGTTTGTTTTTATTAGGCCAGGCGTATGCTTTGAAAGCGCGTATGAAAAGCAAGGGCAAACTGTACATAAATTATCTAATAACAAATAGCAATGAAATCCGTCAGTCAGTCCATCACTTACCTTGAGTTATTTTATATTACAGAAATATCCGCACATTATAATTACGGTGGTAATTTAGTTTTTGTCTTTAAAATCTTGGCCCAGCGGAAATCCGCGACACGAGATTTCGATCTGGTTTAATTATTAATTAAATCAAATGATCATGTTGCTATTTGTGTTTCAACAGTTTGGTTTGATTTATGATATAATACATGCCTTATTTACTGGTTATTAAGTTCATTAATGTTGTGTAATTAATTTTTCCTCATGTTGTTACTATCTTATAAATCACGATGTTGTTGATACGCCTATGGGCATAAAAAATACAGGTAATTATTTAATTAGATTTGCAAATTTCACCACACTCATACGATTGCGAGTGTGTTGGTTTGTAGGCTTTGTTTGAACGCGCACAGTTGTAAAGCTCCCTTTGTATTATTTCGCTAAGTATATCGCAATAACTTGTTCACCTATTGTTTATTCATTTATTTTATTTGCTATTTTCGTACAAACACACTGTAAAAATCATAATTCACAAACATAGAAAGAAACGTTAGTACAAAGGTACCTACTGCTTATTTCATTTTGAAATTTCTTCCAGCAGAGCAATGATGAGGAACAATAGTTAGCGTGGCGTACTCTTTAAAAAAATATAGAATATTTTAAGGATTTTTTTCACCGAAAATAATTTTAAAAAGGTAAGTTAAAAAATATAATAAAATCTTACGAAATAGTACAAAACGTAAACAAACGCAACAACCATCAATTTTGCTTTTTGATGTTGTTTTAGTTATGCGTTCTAGTTCCGAGCATTTATACAAGTTATTCAATAAATGTGTTACATTTTATATCATCAAGTATATTTTACGAGATGGTAGATTTTAGAGAAGTTATGAGGAATATATCGTTAGGAGTGACGGAGCGGCGCGCGCGTCGGTGGCTGGTAGTAAATCAACCGCGCAGAGGCCATTTATTATGTTCCTATTCACTTTTTACATTTCCATTTCTCTTTACAACTATTATACTGTACACATACTTATACTTTTATGAACATAGGTTTTAGGTAAGCTTAACTAAAAAGCATAAAGAAAACAGAATTCAAACAATTGCCGTTCTTAAATAGCTCACAAGTTTTACCTTGTTTCATGTTATTGCAAATAGCATTTTCTAAATATACGTGCCCGTGTAAACCTAATTATTTTTACGTGAACTTGAATTATGACACCCGTTATGACAGATGTCACTTTCAACAATTAATTTGTCCGAGGTTGTGTCACGTGACATTGAGATCGGACGTCACATATCGTAGTCGTATCACTTGTGGACATACGCAATCAAAAATAGACTTGAATGATATTAACTGACAATAAATACATCAGAAACGAGTTTGTTTAACATTTAAAAAGGGTTTAAAATAATTGTTTATATCGTATATTAAAACTAATGGATTTCGTCCGTTTGAATAATTGACATCTGAATAAACCTATTTTAATTTTGTTCTGTTTCGTTTGATAGATATTTAAATAGAGAGTGTTATTTTGCAGTTAAATTATGATAAGTTACGTATCCTTTGCCAAGGAATGGACTAGTATAGCCCATTTATAAATAGACTCAGTTATTGTAACAATATGTTTACGCAACTCACGTGTACATTTTAAGGTTTCTCTCTACACAATATTCACAAATAACCCTATTAACTTGACGTCATAATTTTTCAATATTACCTACGACCTACTAATAAACTTATTTGATATCACGAAGTAAGTAAGTGTTATAAACTGATTTGAAACTCGTCAATCTTATATAACGACGCCATTAGCGCTTTTTCTGTCACCATTAATTCGAAAAAGAAGAAACAGCGTGTTTTTGTGTACTAATCTTTGAAGTGACAATATTTTTATGATTCCATTTGCATGCGGTGTTCTAATAAACGCACGTAACAAAAAAGAAAAGCATTTTGAATAAGGAACTTGATGAATGAGTTAACACTTTACGCGGATGTGATAGTTTTTCCACAGTTTAGAACTATTTGAAGCGGGAATTTTTCAATGGTTTGTTCTAACGAGTTAATTTCTCACGCTCGCTTCCGTTTTCCTTGCGATTTCCACGTGAGTGACGTATTGTACGACACTGCTATAGATAACTATCAAGTATTGATAGTTATCTATAATACCTGCCAGATAGTATGTAATGAAACAGTATGTCAGTCAAGACGTGGCAGCGTCACTTTGTGGCCGTCGTTCATTAAGGGCTAGGAAAGGGCTACGGCGTAGCAGTTTTGCATGTTAAATAAGATATTTGACATTGACCCCGATACGGAACAAGGTTTATAATTCAGAAATATTATGTTATTTACTTATAGTTCAATTTTAAAACATAAAATGGGAAATAATAAAGGGTTCAATTACTAGATACTGCAAACAGATTTTGCTCGCATTCAGCAAAGCAAGAGGAGCACACTATTGTAGTTTTACAAAACTAGGTAATCCCAACCTAAAACTACCTAAACATATTATCAAACAAATTTTCAATATAATTAGTCTGGAGATTTATTTTATTTTTTGATTTTCCTCACTGTTTCTCTGTATCTACGGATCACGTATCTAAATCCGTTGACGTAAGTTTAAATATAGAACACGCCGTACTGTGACGTCCCCGACAGCGCAAGCGTCGCGTGACGCCTCGTCTGCGGCTTCACCAGACAACCCTACACTGACAACCCTCATATTACACAATATAATAAACAAACATCAAAGCAAAGTGTAAGTGACAACCCTGTAACCTTTACTTAACACCAGCACTTACCTTTTGATCAATTATCAAAGATCACAAAAGCGTTGCTAAGATACCAAAGGACGATATTAATAAAGATGTGACGTCATAGTACATACCTGAAACAAACAAAATATAATAAATTACTTTAAAAATCTCACAGCTACTAAAAAGGAAAAATGTAATTAGGTCGCCAACTGCGGCATTGAATTTCGAATTATTAAATAAAAAGCTGTCTATTATATATGATAATTATATTTTTTTATATTTATTTCTGAATCGCCGGAAGATATTAAGTTGTCATAACATTTGCGAACTGTCAAACTTCAGCTGTTATTCGGCGATATTCATTAAGCGAGTGACATTCGCGTTGACACTATAATTTGCTTGTGTTTATTTACTATCATTAATTGCAATATCGAAATGAATCGAGGCGACAAAGTGTAGAGATTTATAAGGACTTTTGCTTAAGGTTTTCTCGCGATTAAAGGACATACGTATAGTGAGTCATAATGTTTATTTTTAAATAACTATAAAAATAAAGAATTAATTATTAGTAAAACTTATAGTGACGACATCAGACATTTTGCTTCTAGGTATACTTAAGAATTAAAAGTTATAATAAACTTCTACTAAGCGCAAGATGGTATAATATAATGGACTACAGGAGACTCTAGTAACACCCAAATACAAGCCAATTTCGAAAGAATAAAACCCGATGACTCCCTTTTAACAGCCCGGTATACACACCACTAACCTACAGAGGTATTCATTAGCAGTTAATGTAACATTAAAGGTATTAAACTAGCAATAAACCAAATGTAGGTTCTAATTGATTAAATTTACGAGTTTGAAGCGAATCCTTGCCCCCACGCCTTCATTAACTTGGTATTTTATAGCTGTAACTGAATCTAACACTTGTAAGGTAGCCTGTAGGTGTTGACGAGTTATTTTAATGATCTATTAACTTGGTAAGTTACGTCGAGTTGACGTTGCCAGGAGTTAAATCGGAAGCTGTAACTAAGGAAAACTCTTGCAATTTCGCAACACCCTTTTCCGTTTCATAGAAGTATATTAATAAGATCAGGAAAATGATTACATCTCAAAATATATCACAACTATTACAAGACACGTGTGATATTGATTGATAGTTGTTTTAGTTTATTTCCACCCACGCTTTCCCTATAATACGTAATTAGCCGCAGAAATAACTGGAAGCACATATTCTAGCACTTTATTAGAAAGAAGGGATTTAGACCGTGAATCATATGCAAAATTCGTGGGACGTTTTTGCCCCAATTGCTGCGCGGACGCAGAAATGTCCCTGATTAAATCACATGTAAGTTGACACGCTTAAGTTTCCAAAAGCTAAAAACTGGGTTACTAAAGCGTAAAAATGTTTGAGGACGATGCCTATATTGCGGGCTATAAAAGTTTATGACGTGTGACGTATTACATCTTTGACTTTGAATAAGTTAAGTGGTAAAAGTGCATCAATGTAGTTAATTCATTAAGTTTAGTCTGTTGAGTGTAAAACTGTTGTGGGTGTAAGCTATATAGTTAACCTTTGTATGCTATTAGGTCTCATATTGGTTAATTTCAATGGTTTTTTTTTATTTTTTAACTTTTCTGGGTTTTTTTTTGTATAGTTATTATTAGTGAAGGGTGTCGAAATATCTATTTAGAACCATACTGTCCTTCGATTATTTGCAACATATCTTACACGCAACTTGTCGACGGATAAAATTTCAGCAATCACAACAGGTTTTCAGTAATTTACAACAAAGTCGTGGATTTATTACAGTAATTAAACTGCGACTCCAAGGTCCTATTCTAATAACCTGAAACGATGCTCTGTGACGTAAAACCGATGGAAACTAATGGCAAATAAATCAGAGAAATAGGTCAACAAGCTTATATCACGCGAAACTGTTCATCTTCGCTCAGCTTTATAAACAAAAGGTATGATATAATTAATAGTTTAAGTAAAAAAAATCAATTTTGTTTGACAGATTTTTCTAACTCAAATTTTGGTCTAGATTCGTATAAATTGATGGAAAAGACTTCAACGCATACTCATAAACTACGAAAGGTATTAAAAAATAATTTTCTTTGTCATACTACATAGAAGTAGCAAAAAAGTTTTTGCGACTATTTTAAAATCAAAAGTATAAAATTTTCCTATAGAAGTATTACTTTCTTGTAAAAAGCTTCCACGAAAACAGTTCCAAAGTTGTTCGGTTCCATACAAAAAAAACGTGCGCACGCGCCATCGCGTCGGTGCAACATTTCGACGTAACGGTCTGTGGCCATACAATGATTTACACTTGTTGTATATACTGGTATAGCATTTGCGCTACATAGAAAATCTTTCACTAAATACTATAAGAGAAAAAGATGCGAAAAATAATTTTCAGACATACGAACAGAAATATTTTAATCGTAAATTACATATTTCTTTCACGAACCATTTTTTGCTAGTTATGAAATAATTTTGCTTTTCTTTAAAATCAAAATTTTATGACTTTTTTATATAACTCGATGAAAACTAGGTATTGCGAGAACAATGATTTTATTTGTCAAAAAGACTTTTTAAAAATAAATTGAGGAAAACCATTTTCTTGGCATATTCTTGATTTTACCACCAACCGTCCAGGAATGTTGCTTCAATTTAATGTATTTATCTTACTTTTTATTATATTCTTCTGAATTTACCTCCAGAAGATCGTTCAGGGTTGTTAAGGTTTTTAACACTTGGTTAACTACCAGCAGAGGTCGTGAAGTGACGTCAAACTGAAACTAGGTTTACTGTTACTAGAAGTGGTATAAGTGGTAAACGTACTCTTATCATGATGGTTCTCTGAATTCGCACATTTCCCAAAACATAAAATAACCACAACTCCTTCAGTTAACTACCGAGATCAAAATACCTGAATATCATTTCATTTTAGAATTGTGTAATAAACATAAATAACTACTAAAGAAACTACGAGTTCTATGGCAGCTTCAGGTTAACCACTTTCATCTCTATTTGACCAGGAAACGTATATTTACGAGCATGTCACATCAGAATGGTAAAAACGACACCATCTTTTTATGAACGTCGCGCCCTAAATACTGACGGGCTCTTTGTTATGTCCGTATTTCAATTGAAAGTGACGTTTTCCAACTTTTGTTTTACAAAAGCTCTTCCTTTACAGGTGTTCTACCTTTTTGTTTCAAAACCGTATGGCGGCGCTGTAAACTTTTGTACATTTGATTTATGTACCGTGGAAACCTGTCAAATTAGGAATATAGGCCGCGGTATTCCCTGAATCGGACAACTTTGTGGTGCCGATTCATCTTTTAATTAAATTCTTAGGAAACGGGACGTTTACATTTAAAAGAAGAATCCGAAACAAGACCTAATTGGCGGTTAAAGACTCCGCAATTGTGTTTGACGACTAAAATAAAATCGGACGGTTAAATCCGGCGAGACGCATAGTTTAAAAATATAAATCGGTTGCAGAATACATGGCCGAGTTATGACAGTGGGATGCGTCTTTTTGTTTACAATAAAAAAAAACTTGAAACTTTACACTAAAAAAATTCTAATAAGAAATAAGAACCTCTTCAATCTCACAGTTGCCATTTGTCTAATAAAGTTTTCTTGTCACGTAAACAGTAAGTGTCTTGTATCCGGAAGTACCCTCAAACACCTGAAGCGACTGAAATGGGTCGAATTGCGGATTGCGCTATTTCTGGAAGTCACGTGGTACGCACTACGCTGCTCACTTAAACAGGAATGAAGAAAGGCATGTACACTCACAAGCTAAACATTTTTTTTGTCAAAAACACAATCTCTTTCACACAAAATTATAATTAGTGTTCAGAATATTCAAAACTTCCGTTATTAGAAAAATACTACATTTGTGCTACATGCATTTGCTACTTAATTCTGGTTTAACAGCCTTAATTCGTCTTATGGCGTCGCTTATCTGAAATACGCATTGCAGTGTTGTTCGAAGTTAGATTCTACTATCCGTTTTCTTGTTAGTTATAATTTTACCTACCTCTTATATCAGTGGTCATCGTAAAAGTAACAAAGAGTAAAATCCGCTGACTGTACTCTCCTAATTCAAATACCTATAACTCACCCCCGCTACTTACATAAACGTAATGAGTCACGTGTAATGACCTACTCCCTTATTTGAACAAGGCTTGTTTCTACCCGCATTTTTGTAAAGGAAAAGCAAAAGTTCCCGAAAACTTTCAAGAGAAAGGAAAAATGGAGAAAACCTGCCGTGTAGGTATATCTAAGCTTATTAAAATTGTTTTTATTATACATATAATATCCAAGATAAATTTGTAACAGATGAAGAGTTTGGTGTTAAAACGAGGCTTTTCCACAGAATAAAATGTTTTATGGACCTTATGTGCTATATCAGGTTCATCTGTACCTACGTATAAACATGTTGCTTAAATCCGTTAAGTCGTTTACCCATTACAAACTTATAATCAAAATGTGCAGTAAAATAAAATTTTAATTCGCTGAAATTTAGAGAAATATGGAAATGAATAAAAACCACTTTCTTTTAACATTATATTTACTTGCTGGCCCGATTATTTATTTTTGAATGTTTTTTGATTACTACAGAAAAACTAGGCAGGTATGTACGTGTGTGTCAAAGTGATGTAGCGCCCATTAAATGTGACTGGACTTAAAAACTGTAATAACAAACCTACACATCTAAAACGTAATTTATTGTAGAAACCAGTTTTGTAAACTGATAAACATTTTGATGATATATCTGATTACGCGTCGATTAAAAGAGGTCGTTCTAAAATTAAGATTCACGAGTGTTTTCATAATTGTTACAAAATACCAACGGAACCTTGGGCGTGTCATAATCACACGAAACATTGTTATTTTAGACACGGCGAGTTAACTTAAGACGTCAAAAATTAGAACATGGTGGACGAAATTAGAATAATTATGAGATAAACATTGAATATTATTAGTCCGTAAAATCTAGTTATATTTGTTATGACAAACGTTTATGCTATCCCAGACAAATGCTGCACTTTATTATGTCCTTCTCAGTATACACATAAGCCTGAATATACGATCAATAACTTATACAACATTCGGCTTTGAAGAAACTAGAGCGAAATAAACATAATCAAAAACATAAAGCATATTAAAGCTAATGATGATTAAAAGGTTGGAATAAAAAATATCTTTCTATAATTTGACACGTTTGACACAGAATTTTGTGCAATAAATTAAGAAATAACCGCTAATAAGACGCGTGCGCATCGCGCACTTCATTATACTTTACAAGAAACAGAGCTTTAAAGCTGTCGTTACACATATTAACATACTAATCTGAAATAACTGACACAATTTCATACAACTACGCATATTCGGAGATGCTTATGATCTGCTTTATCGCTTTCAGAATGGATAATGCTTTAGTTAGAAGTTGCGTTAATACGCTCGATAATGCGATGATGTGATATTATAAACAGTTTTACAATGTGTAGATTGGCGGCGCCGGCGCAGAACAACTGGCCGACGACGGTTGACGCCGACTACAATAACGTTTTAACGGGCTTTCTCTTGTGATTCTAACATTAATAGTTTTGGGAGCAGTGCGTAAAAAACACATCCATTATTTACTGGGCCGTTTTATTTGCTAGATATTATGTCTTTGAACACGGCTTCAGCCGACTACTGAATGTTGAGAGTACATAAAAAGTAGAGTACTTTATCGTTTTGTGTGTTTGTTTTACCTATTTAACTGAAATGACATAAATTTGTCTGAAAAAGCTTATACGGTCTGTTATGTCATGGTACACATTGTTTTTTTCGCAAAATAACTTAAAAAGATAAAACTGGTATTTTACTACAAACTACTAATTTGTTTAAACAAATAAGCAGTTATACTTAAGTTTTAATTTAGAGCAACCAAACGTAAACTCACCTAAGATTTCGTTTAATAATAACTTATAATTTCCCATTCAAACTGCTCATTGCCATTACGGCTATAACCATCGAGGGCGAGTGTTTGTATTTACAAAACTAAGTAGCTATTTATTGTAATAACCACATAATAATCAAGATAACTCGACGTAGGCGCACAGAGTATTAACAATCGCTTATTTAACACCAACAAGCCTTGAGTTCACACTGACTTGGCGTTCTAAAGTAGCGTCTAATGGTGTGTTTACCTTATCGCTTGTTTTCTTTAGAGTTCGGGCTTTAAGTCCACTGAAGGTTCAGTTTATTGGAGGAAGTGGAGAAGGTGATCTTGTTTGTTGATCTGAGTTTGTTTCAGATTGTTCAACCTTCGAATATGACGTGTGGATCACACACACGACTAAAATTTACCGAATTACACAATGTCAAAATCATTGTACTGTAATTTTGTTATTTTGGTTATAATTATTATACATTTAATTTAATATTGATCTTGCTGGATACTATACAAAAGTCAGTGTTAATTAGGTATGATATTTAAATGATTTGTTGGTGAACAACAGTTTATAAGTTAAATAGCTCCGACCACGCGTTATGCAGACATCCACTAAGATACCTCGTTATTAGGTAATGTTAACATCGACACTGATTTACTAACTAAATCTTTATTACATTTTATTTCGGTGGACGCCACTGTATGGCTTTGAAAGAAACTTTCACAGGGACTATATACGTTGTTTACCTAATAACTAATCGGTTTTGTGAGAGTATAAGAGAAATTTTATTACATAAAAAATATATTGATACTTACTAATCATTAACATTTCCTTTATCATAAAAAATATATTTGTATGTTTGTTTTTGTGTTCAATTTTTTTTATTCTATTCGATGGGATCTCTCTTTTTTGATACTTAATATTTAACATCCTAACTATCCAATTATTTTTTAATCTATGTATCTCTCTATAAAAAGATAAATATCGGAAATCATTTTCGAAGTTTTTGCCACATCCAGTTAACACAACACAGATATACACTTTCCAACCGCTCTTGAAAAGCTCTCATTGTCATAATGCGAAAACCACTTGTATTTTTCACAAATCATGTCAAGGCCGTTATTTTCAGGTCATCTTAGTTTCCAATCTGGACACTCGACATGAATACTCCGGGATGAGATGGAAACTCATTCACAACTTCCTCTGCGCGTAAACTCCGGCGCACATGATACATATGTACCGGAAGAACATCATTTTCTAACGACAATGTTAACATTAGGTGTAAAATTGGAATGTAGATCGAATTTCATAGATATTCAGTTAGTTGGTAGTAAAACTGCGAATAATATAATTAGGTAATACTTTGTGGTTTATAGTGGTTATATTAAAAGGTAATGTTTTAAGTTGAAAATGAAACTGGTTTGATTGATGAAGATGCATTCTTAAATTACAGAATTTAAAATGGACATTAATAGTAAGAACATTTGTATATTAATTTCTATGTTTATCCTATTGCTTCTACGTCACTCGATTTTCAAACCTCCTTGCAAAAAAAACTATTTAATATTTATCTTGCGCAGTCGATTCTGATTGCCCTTTCAAACAGTGTCAATTGAAATCTAAAATTCTACGACATTTTGCAAAGGTGAACGTGCTGAAATGAAATCCCTTTTCAAACTTTACAAATTATTCAAAGGTCACCGACCGACTAACTGGTCCTGTAAAGCTGTAGATAATCAAATCTAGGTGTCTAATTGAGTGTTTCAGTAGAAAGAACAACTGTTTTTGAGTGACTGTTTCAATTTATTTAAAGGATTTTCAACTTCCATGAAAATGATAAAGTTCATTGAGAAATTGAAGGGGTTTGCGGCTGTTAATAATTTTAAATGCTTTATTTAAAAAAAAGATATCATAACAAAGTACAGACTACACGTCGCGCGTCCTAAATTATCTAAAACATGCCCCGAAAAAGATTTTTAAACCTAAATAAAAAATACCCGACACGGAAGCGACCGAACAAAGCATTGCCTCATAAATCGTCCTCAAATGAAAGCGCAGTGAGAATGTCAAATTGCTTTTAAATTATTGAAATACTCGGTTTCAGGAGACATCCCACTTGGCATGCCTCGGAACAAACAAAACAAACGTACAGGGGCTCGATTCTGTAAGTTTTATACAAAGCCATTTGGTTTTTAGAGGCCAATATTGATAACGTTTTTGCCATGTTCGAACAAATTGTCATACAAAAAAAAAGGGCACGTTGAAAGTAACATGATCGTCCCCCAGGGCCTCGATAATCTATTGTTTTCTAATGAAATTGTCATATTCGGTTATATTGACAGATTATTGACTCGCCATAAATCTATAAAAACTGCCATACACACACTTCCTAGTATCCTAAGCAACATCTTCAGAATAATTCGTACGTAGTCTAAATTTGCTATTCTTTTAACAATTTGAAGTTTCCTTACATCTGAGGTCTATTATGCTTGATAGAAATTTACAGACTAACTATTGAAGCTCAATACTAGTATAATAGTATAGAAATAGCTTTAAAATGGTGATATATTTAGTAGAATCGCGTCCCAGGGTGGTAGGAATTCACGTGCGCGCCGTGACTTGGACGGAACACTCGATTTGGAGAAGGGAATGCGTGGAAGCTGTTTAGTAAATATAAATACTTTTTTGAACAGCACGACTACAGTAAAATATTTCTGTTTGCGTCATTATTTGTATTGTACTAAGGCGGGGGCGAAAATAGACGGGGAACTGTGGGTTAACTAAAATCTAATAAGGTGTATTTATTTGACGACCTTTGTGGTGCTGCGCTTTGCATGAAAAAAATAAAGTTTGATGGAGGTCCCGGGTCTATTTGGAAAAACTGTCTTTTCGACTATGGCTTGTAGGTATCTTTGCGTAAGAAGATTTCCTCTAATCAATAGTGGTATACACAGGCGCTTACTTTACAATGACATAATTTTTAGTTTTTTTAAATTTACTTACTTTACAATGACATAATTTTTAGTTTTTTTAAATTTATTTAGACACTCATTAGATTTTTTAAGATTATCGTGACTGTAGTTCGCATTAAATTGAGAATTAACAACTTTATAATGATGTGTCAGACAAAGATAATTACGTTGTTTTGTTCGTCTTATTTACCTTACTCTCGTCGGTACTTCGTAGACGATTCAATATATTATTTTCGCGCGTCATCGCCCGAGGCGTGACGTAATTGCAACCCTGTACTTACACGAACCGCTTTGTTCACCGATACAATTTGAACCCTATTGTTCAGGTTTAAGGTTGAAGTTTCTTTGTACGGATTACTCGTAGAAGTTAGCCCTCTAAATAATATAGGTAGATCGCTAGGTGTTTGTCTAATGAGCTCAGGGATTTAGTAGGAAATTACTTTCTTCGCTCAATTCAAGTTGAGCTTCCTCATTTTCAGGGCACGGCTCAGAACATGCATTTATAAGAAGGCTTTAGAGCTTTTGTGTTATCTTCCAATCATGTCTTCCAAGCTCATGTTTTTTATAAACAAATCTATTAAGTCCAATAAAGAAAATTGAAGTTTGTTTACAAGATATGGTTGTTTATTTCCATGGAGGCAGTTTTTTTGGAAAAATCCGCGAAAACAACACTATAGGATTACAAGGTAAGCAGGCACGCGATAAATCACGAGTTGTCACTTCATGGCGAACGAAAGTACCTAACTAAAACATTAACTGTATAAAAAAAGGGTTAAGTCTAAATGAATGATAAATATTATTTCATAACATGATTGAGTAAATATTTTGTAATGGTTGTACATCATATAATGTTATCATTTTAATCTTCTTAATGCAAAAAATGGTAAAGTTTGAATTATGTCTTAACTGGCACTAGGCCACCAGCGACTTCGCGTGGGAGTTGATTTCCCGTGGGAACGATAAGTTTTCCCGCGGTAAAAAGTACCCTATGTGTTATTCTGATGTACAACCTATAATACTGTAAAGTTTTATCAAAATCCGTCCAGTAGTTTTTACGTGAAAGACTAACAAACATCCATCCATACATCCATACATACTCACAAACTTTCACGTTTATAATATTAGTAGGATATAGTAGGACCTTTTTTGGCACAAAGATATTGACTTTATATTGCAATCGCCGATATTCACACTTATTTTTATAAATCGTCTATATTCCAGTTACTATTTATAGTAAGTATCTTAATTGTTTTGTTTGTCTATCTAGTTGATTCAGTTTATCTATGAAGACAGTGTGGTTCAAATAATATTAGTTCTCAGCGGGACATTATAGTTAATAGCATTTTCAGGCGACCGAAGTACCGAGTGAATAACCTTCTGCTGAACTTTATATTTTGTCAAAACAAGGGTTCAATTCGACCAAAATATAAACCTATAAATAAGATTTAACTTATCCGAGTATTTGAAAATAGTTCTATTTTCGATTGCCTTAACGTTTGTTTATTTATTTCGAAATACTTTGTTTTTCAATAAAAATACACTCGCTTTAAAATTTTACAGTGACAAATATATAATTAACATTAAACTGAAAGAGTTTTCATGTTGATTATGTTATCAAACTTTGCCTTTTGGTTACCTTCAACAATAACCTCACTATGACGTCACGTACTGAAGCTCCAGTATGACGTCATAGCGCTTCAGCCGAGATACAAAAGCACCTAAATCATTAGGTATCTACGGGCTCTACCCAGCGAACGTAATATAATTGCGTTTCAGATAATTACACACAGCAATTATGACGTAGCCTTATCAAATTAATACCCAGCTGATAAAAATATACGCAAAATAAAAACGTTAATTAACGAAATGCTTCTAAATTTAGCAACAAGACCACATTTTACAACAGGGTGTTCCCAATTACAGTAATAGCAATATTTACATACACAAAATATAATGTAGGCAGTTCCCGTAACGAACCAAAACAAAAACAATGCGTAGGTTATAGGAAATGTTTTCGAATAATTAGCCGGGAGTTATGTACACCCACCGGTTATGGTAAACCGCGAAATAAACTGAAAAATCGTATCAAAAACACCGACGATATAGTTGATAATCAATAAAGTAGACAATAAACAAGCTTGGAGATACTGCGCATTTTTTTACTGTTTACTTTTCATATCGACAAGTAACCAACTCAGTACAAACGAAATTTTAAACATCAACAAGATTCTGAACATAAATAGTAGATATTGGCTATTCACTTCAAAGATGGAACTATTTCAAACTGTTAACACTCTATAACGTTACCCAAAACCCATTTCAGGACCACTCCGATCAGGAAGTAATCAACATAATTTAAAAAGCAAACAAATTGTACTTAAAAATCAAATGTACGCTTTACCCTACTCCTGATATTCTGAGAGACAGATTCAGTTGCAAAATATTTTGACTGCGCTCCAAAAAGCTTCATTTAGTAAGCGATTTCCTGACGTTACGGTTTACATACATTTTTGCGGGTTCCCGAACACAATCCGGTCCTGGAGATCGAATGGTTTTGGTAAACAAGGGTTTTCTGGGTCAATTGTGTGGTTGATCGAAATAGGGTAGACGGAAAATTTGTCACAGCGGGGGCGGCTCGGTTATTGTTTTGTCGATTTCAGCCACGCGACCCCGTCACGTGTCAAACACGATACGCTTTGCGGTTGACAGCCAAATAAGGAAACCGGTTTCGATTAGGTGAAAGCATTGTAATTGCTTAAGAACTTTCAATAGCGACATTGACCTTGCTAATATTAAAAAGAAGACCTTAAATCGAACTTGAATATGGACAAGCGTGAAAGTAAACAAACTTTAGAGACAGCTTTTTTACAACTACAAATGTTATAGAAGAAACAACCTAGTTACGAAAATGTTATACTTTATGGTATCTAATAAATAATACGAGAAAATACCAAGAAAACTTTAAAACTGAAAGCCACATTTATAATGCTTTTATCTGGTGGTGAATTTGAATGATACTAATTTGAATTAAACAATTTTTCAGAGAAGCGACGAATAAATGGTTTGGCGACAGAAATATACCGCGTTCCGAAAACTTTTGAAATAAGAAACGGAAGCAGCCCAAAAGTACAGTTAACATTTTAGTATCTTTTTAAATTCAAAGAACAAACAGATGAGATAAATATTGGATATGGTTATGACTCGTTTATAGCATCGATTAAAAACAAAATCAGTTACGATGATGACTCAAATTATGTCTGGACGAATGTTTTCGGTGTTTTGATGTGCTATCGTTATGATTACGATGAATCGATTACTGGTTATTCCTAATTGTTTTTTGAGATATGTGCCAAATATTCCAAATATTTGCAATGAAATCGATCGTTGAACGTAAATCGTTTTAATCATGTAAACAACAAACACTTTTTACTACATTTTTGAATAAATGAAAATTATTTGAATACCAAATACCAACATAGTATTTCGATATAAATGATAAAAAAATGAAATTGAATTATTTTTGCTTTTCTTTAATATTGTACTAATTTAAGGACCACCCTTATCAAATAAAGCTTCCTATTTGTACGCCTGAAGTTATCCACTGTAATTAAGTGCTGCGATCTAGAAATAGCCGAAAAGAAATTACTTAATCGAAAGTGGGTCGACGTTTCGGTTCCCGGATGATCCTTCAGGGAATACGAGATTAGAGGATCACTGTTGTCTAACCGTTTCTGGGGCAACCTCGGGATTACGTGCTACGTATACAAATAGGCCCGTAATTATAACACGGGTATTCCGGGACACACATGATACCGTGCCCGATGACAGCGACACAATGTTAGAAAAAAAAACAAAACCAGCCCAAGGAGAATCATTGCCCCAGACGCACTGGCCAGCGATAATGCGCAGATTCTGGACGTCAATCTTTTGAATAAGGAACAAGATTTATTACAATGATTTAAATTGAGAACTGCGATTGGCGAAAGGAAGCTAAAAAACACTTTTACATAAAGAGACCTTCCAAATATCGGAACAGCTCATTAAAAGCTACTTTTTTATGGAAAAACATACGTTATCGTTTGGAGAATCATTTCCTGATTTACGAGTTGCTTTATAAATGTATTAACCTCCTCGGCAGATCATGGAATTAATATGTTTTATAATATAATGGAATAAAACGGGAGTCTTATGTATGTTTGAAGGTAAATTAAGCATAAAGCCACTCTATGTAAATACTAAGTCATTTCGTTTTTATTAGCAGCTAACCAATGATTCTTAATATTTCTCTGAATAGAAAATACATCTTATGGAAATTACATCTGCCTGTCTGTTTTATCATATTTCTGCTTTCTCCAGGGTTTATGAAGACTATTAACAGTAAATATTTAACATTGGCTATAAAGATTTGACGTAACTTTAGATTAAAATAAACGTATATATGAACTTTTTACTTAAAATCATTCCAGAAACGGATAGCGAGATTAAAAAAATACTTTACACTTTAAACTACAATTTTCTTTTAATTTAACCAGATTGAAATTCCATCCCCACCACCTGGATAGCTGGCGCTCCACCACCGTCCGTTTCGGGCGGAATTTTCTGCCACGCACTACGCAGATGTGGAATGAACTACCTGCAGCGGTATTCCCGGCTACATACAACATGGGGCTCTTCAAGTCGAGAGTATATTCCCACTACAAAGGTCGGCAACACACCCCCAACACCCACAGTGTTGCGGGTAGTCATGGGCGGCGGTGATCATTTACCACCAGGTGACCCGCATGCTCGTTTGCCCCCTATTAATATAAAAAAAAAAAAAAAAAAAAAAAAAAAAAAAAAAAAAAAAAACCTTGGTGGTTCATCAAGTATTAAATGTATTTTTTTAATACAAAATATCATGAAAGCAGTTACTGAATTATTAGAGTCATGACATGGCCAGACACAGCCACAAACCAATTCTATCATATATTTTCTAGATGCAATTCTAAATAATGTATGTATTTGAAAGTTAAGAGCGACCTACCTACTTATAAAACATCTGGATCACCACTACACAAGATCACAGGCGGTGACAACCGTGTCATTAGAACCTAATAATTCTACTGTGGATTTCTTTGTACTTTATTGCCTCATGACTCACTGACAAAGAGACACGCAAAAATTTCGGGAATCTTAAAACTGGAACCATGTCGCGGTTTCATCAACGTGTCACCACAAACTATTGTTCTGACAACCAACATCAACCTTCTTCTGGAAATAAATCACGTATCTTTAATTTAAAATTGATAGATAAGTCACTCTCTGATGACTTTGGAGTTGAGAATGGGAAATAAATAATTCACGGAGCTAGAGTCCCGCCCCGTCCCAATAAGGTAAAGCTTGTCTCGATCGCCACACACGTTGGCGCGATTACGCAAAAACGAGCCAGCGCCGCCCTCAAATTATCCATTGCCGACAACATGGAGACATAAACGACCTGCCTTAATATCGTAGGAAGTGATTATTGTTTATTTTTATAATTACCGTGTCAGGAAGTGGGAACGCACGCCGGCGTCGCAAGCGCGCCTCACACGATCTTACAAATGAAGTAATTTTCAGAAGAAACACACCGCTCTCTGTAGTTGTATGATTTACGTCATCTGACGCAAAAACTTTTTATGGTCACGGCAGCAGAAACTAATTGGTACATCGCACGTCATACTTCCAAAACCACACCATGGCTGGTCGACATTTGTAAGGTGAAGGTTCTTCCCATGACACAACGCGTTAATTCGGCAATTTGCTCAAGTTCGTTCCCCTTGCATTTTATTGTTTTACTCCATCGAGAAATCTATCTCCATTTATAAGTTTTGTTCGTTCATTGCCTTATATGTCAGGTTCGAGGAACTGTGGTCGTGTCTCGAATGCGATAGGAAATTTGTCATAATTTGGTGAATGACGCCCACTGGCGACCGACTAAGTCGCTGGTTGTTCTATTTGTATTTTAGAGTTAATTAGCCATCTTCGAGGAGAGCAGTAAAGCTTTTACAAGGTCATGTGTGTTTATAAATAGAGAAGACTGGCCCAGCAGCTTAGGACCCGGGTTCTGAACCTGTTCGACTTGCATAAACGATTACTATATTTAGAGGTGTTAAAAATAGAATATTCTTGAAGATCTTAACTGCATGTATCAATAACAAGTGAGAAGTTACTGGTTGCTAAGGCTTTTAATGTGTGTTATGTGGAGGCAAGCCAAATTCCATCGTCTGACATTGGTTGGGTCTTATTTTGGTAAGACAATGCGTCTGCACAAGGTTTAGGTTAACGGGTTGCGGCGCATCGTTAGTTCGACGCCTGCACATATCTTAATCCCGGACCATTGTTTTGTATTTGTTTTTATGATTGACATGTAATCAAGTTTCAAATAATCGCTCTTGGGATAATTAATATCAAAATAGCATTATAATTTTTATTTTAACCTCTTTCTCTGTGCTTTTCCTTAGTTAACTCTATAGAAAATTGGGTTTAGCTCGGTATCTTATTATTTTCGTGTATCTATTTTCATTAAAATAATAACGATAATCTTATTACAATTCGAGAAATATGTAGCTTTCGTAAAATACAACGAAGTTTTATTGTTTCAATCCATCGATTGTGTTTTAAGGATCTTATTTTAGACCTTTATTGTATGAACTACTAAGATAAGCATTAACTATGTATTTTTCTTTAACCATTACTCTTTCGCCAATTACGGTCTTCTATCAATCACGGAGGTAGGATTTCAATAACACCCTCGATTGTAACTCAGCGGAGCGTGTGTGGGTTGCTATCTTGGAATCGGCGCGCGCGCACTATGTAGACGAGCGTGGAGGGGGGCAGTACGCGGAAAAGAATGAAGATTTATCAAGTCACAGCCAGGCTTTGCGTAAGTAATTTGGGATGTTCATTTGTCAATGTACTGGTTAATTAGTAGAATTTGAAGTATTTTTTTTATCGTCTGCAAAAGGTAACATAAATTTATTCTGTAATGTCATAGGTATCTTGAAATATGGCTAAGTAATGTTTTATTTATATCTAATTTGCCTATTCTTCAATTCAGATTCATAAATGCGATTTCAAACATACATCTTGGGTACAAAAAAAAAGGATTCATCAGATGATTTATGGCATAATGAAACAAACATTAATCATATAACTTGTCATATTCCAAAACTACATTACCATTGTTTCTAGTAAGGACAGTTTGATAAAACTATGAGGATTAAAAAAAACGAATCAAACAAGTCTTCAGCATTTAATGTGACGCTCACGATTTGTATTTTTTTATCGCCTTGCTTATTTAAATTAGCAGGCATATTAACGACTGCATATAACATTTCAAAATGGGTTTTGAGAATAATAAAAAATAATAGATAACATCCAAGTTAGGAAAGAAGTTAGATCAATGGCAAACAATCTTAGTTACTTACTAATTATTGCCTTCTTATTTTGTTACCCAACGAGAAACTAAGCTGAAATACATAATATTTTTATGTAAATATAGACTATTGCCTCAGTATTTTAAATTCGAATGAATGAACGAATTATTTTATTTTCGCCTCGATGAAAACATTGTTGAAAACCGTTTACAATCAGCTGCATGAATGAACGGAATTGTTTGTACTCATACGTCTTAAGAAAGCCTGTCAGCCATTTTTCATAATCGAGATTATCATAATGAAAAAATACTTGAGAGCGGGCCAAAAAGTCGCAATAAATATCAACACCAATTTCCATATATTAATGGTAAAGTGGGAGAATTGCTCGCGGGTTCTTCTCCGGAGTGCTGACCTTGAGTGAAAACTTCGTAATTTAGTTTTTTTCTGCCTTAGGTTCAACTTTGATATATTGTTTAAAAATAACACTTCTTTAAGCGCCTTTCACGATTTTTAACCAAAATATCTTAGAAGAAAACCAACATCATACATTTAAGTAAAATATGGTTAGAAATGGACAAGAATTATTGTTACAAATGTCTGCAAGTTTGTGTTCGGAACCGACATCAATTCTCTTTTCAAATCCACCTATTAGGTAGCTTTCACACTTGAATAGTGGGTGTTGCCATCTAAGCACCTTTTAAAAGCTATATTTTCTTCCACCTGCGTCGTCATAGATTACCATAAATAGTCCCACGTCTGGGGAAGGCGAAGACAAGGTGTGGGTGCGAGTCAACCAAGATAACTAGATGCCTCAACGATTTATTATCATTTTAAAATTATTGAGTGTTGCCATTCGCAATATTATGGTTTCGGTTGTGCGTCATGTCTGTTGTTTTAAGTGCAGGAGAACTTGTTCCTCGATGTAAAGTGCCTATTTAAAAGCATTTTGAATAATTTGATGTTTATTTCATGTAAAAATTCTATACTGTTTGGCCGTATCGTGTATAAATACACCACGGAGGTTGGTAACACGTCGTATACAACTATAAATTCGATATCACCGAGTTAGTTGTCCGTGTCAATAAACATGAACGAATATCAACTGTAGTCTTCCAAGAAAATCTAAATCTATTTTACAGCTGGAATGGCTTCCGTGAAAGTGGTATTTCTAATATTGAGAATTTCGTCTTTATAAATATCTACACAAGTTTATGTCGGTTCAGGGGAAAAGGTGTTTTATTATAAAGGAACTGTATAAAGGAATTCTATCAAGAAATTGAAAGGAACTTTACTCGATTGTTATAATGGAAAAATACTTTAAACTTTTACGATTGCTTTTATATTTTTAACTATACCTATTAATCAAATAATCAGTAATATTTACGACAAAAATCGTACAATTAATTACGTGTAACATAATTTTACGATCTAATACTTCATGTTGCATCCACGTTTTGTTTTTAATTCGATAAACATCTCGAAAGCGACACAACTCCCATTAGAGCCATATTGTTTTCCGTTATTTTTCACAGCTGACCGCGGCAAAGGTGCGTGCGCCAGACAGCCAGGTGCGTGAGCGTATATGGCGCGTGCCGGGAAGTGGAAACGCGCCTTTATCATCTGCTATGATGGCGCGATATGGTTTGAATTTAGAACATCACCGATCTGTGTTGCAATGCGTAGTAATTTCTGAGATAGGCTACTTGGACTTTAAGTATTATCGTTTAGTTAAGGTTTAAAAGCTAAAACATGTTTAACCATTTGTAATAATATTTAAGTTGTAACCCGAAATTTAAAAGAGTAAATACTCCTGGCGAATAATATTTAAATATTTACGTACGTGTGTCAAACTTCCTGTTCGCACTTTTTGTTGTAAGTAACAAAAAAATACCTAATAACACTTTACTACAATAGATATTTTCTTGATAGAAATACTTTTTGATATAATAATGTATCCGGAAAGAGTAAATAGCTCAAAGATATAATACAATGTAAAAATATTTGTACCGAATATTATTAAGGTACTTAATATGTTTTTGCTAAGTAAAGTTATTGGAAATTCCGTATAATCAGCGTGTAAAAACAATAGCTTATCTAGCTTACCTGACTGGGATGGTGTCTGTATAGGTACAGCTTGGTGCCGTGAAGTACCGCCCACACTTGCTTCCACGATCTGTCACTCGCGCGCTGTCAAACAAACGATTTCAATTTACGATTACATTGACAGGTTTGAAAAATTAATACAAATAGAAGTATTTATCCTTAATAATGAAGTAACTGCTTTGATGTCGTGTACTGATCATTTAAATATATGTTGATTTTTTTGTATAATGTTTAAGTTATTTTAAATTTAAAATTATAAAATCGTTAAAAAAACATTAAATTTCGTATTTATGCAAGATGGTGTGGATTAATGAGAACTTGTTCAGTAGAGTGTAAAAGGTAAATTGAAATTGAAAAATGTTTTATTTCGTAAACCCAAATTTTAGTTATATTAATTAATTTATTTACCTTGCCATTACTGACGACCATTTTGATTTGCACATTCCCTTCGACATCGCTATCGGTAGGATCAACCGACTCTGATGACTCGCCATCGCTCTTCTTATCCGGGCTGTTATAAATTAAATTCATATAATTTTGTTATAAACTGTAATAAGAAAAAAATAGGTTTCATCTTTCTTATTCAGATCAAAATAAATCAACGTTGCTACATAAAATTGATTCCATTGTGATTCCATTTAACTACCTAAGTGAGGGCTACTATACTTACCATTTACATAGACAGCCAAAAAACCATGCAACAAATTACTACACAAATAGGTTCATGCAAAAACACCATTCAGATTAATTTCTTATTGGGTTACAATTTCTCAGTCATTTCAATCATTTCTTAGCAAATAAAACGACCTCAATCCCAATAAGTATTTTATATTAATTTAAACCGTCAAATTTTGCAATAATTTTGAGGATTAACTTTTCATATAAGCGGCGCCATCTATCAAATGCATCCGAAACATTCAAACATTCGACAAGCGCCATCTAAGGAACAGGGCACAACTCTCAGTCATGCCACATACCGTGGAGGAACGACGGCGTAGGGGTCGAATATTCTCAGTAATGGAGTAATGTCATCCGTGAACCGAGGAGGGCGCCACTTGCGATGCAAACTGTATGATCCGTCCCAAAAAGGATTTTAGTCACCTCAAGTTAGTTCACATGGGACAGGAAGTCTAATCTAACAACTACTGTCTATCTACAACGTGGAAAATTGAAAACGACGAACAATGTTCAATGGACAAACATTGCATCTACCATACAAAAGATTTCTAATAGGACAAGACTATCTATAATAACATTTTAAAATTGTAAGTCAGTATACATAAAGGTTTAAACAGTAAACCTTACCTTCTTAAAGCATGGTCTTCTGGTTCGACGTCACTGTCCAAATGTAACCGGTCTCCCCACGTTGCTTTCAGGTACGAAACTCTCCTCATAGCCCTTTCTTCTTCTGTAAAGATATAACGTGATAAACAAATAAAACCTTCTAGATTTGTTTGGATTTTGAGCAAATTATAATTTGGTCATTAGTGTAAAATTGATGAATTGTTATTAGATGTTCTATATTTCAACAGATAGAATTATTATGATTAGATTAGTTGAATGAGCTTACCGCCAAGTAGAGCCTCTTTCTTTTGTCTTCTAGTTACCAAGTCATCGGCAAACCCTGTAGAAACATGATCGTTAGTAATATTAACATTCATTCCGAAGATAATATTTTTCAAGACAAAAATGCAGTTAGTTATAAACACCGAATCACGACGGTTAGTATCACATTCATAGCAACTGCTCACGGGGTAAGAAACAACTATAAATTACTTCAATCAAAGATAGACCTTAGATAAAGTAACATAAAGCTGAATCTACTTCGTTGCAGTAAGGGTTATATGCATTAGTGCCACGTCTTCTATAAGCATAGCATTCCCTGCAGGAAGAAGATCATTAGAGGAAAAGCTGCCACCTGGATATTAGACACCGCTACAGGATTTAAGCCGAACCATTGAAAAATACATCGAAATTAGTTGCCAGCATGAACCGAGTCAACAAACTCATTATCTTGAGGTTAGTGCATGGCATTTATTTTGTTCATTGGCTCGGGAGAAGAAATAAATCTTTGATAAAATCATAAATAAATTGGTTTACCGAATATGGAATATGGGTGTTATAATCAAACCATCTTCTAATTAGTTAGATGATGAAACATGGAACAGGCTATATTAGAATCATCCCGAGCCAATGAACTGCAGCCTCTAGCCTCCCTGTGGTTAGTGTCAGTTGCAACAAGCGCATAGTCATCGAGTGTGGACCTGAGTCAGCGGGCGTGCTGGGCGTGGGCGAGGGGGAGGTGGCGGGGGAGGCGGGGGGCGCCAGCGCCAGGCGCGTGGGCCGCCCCCCGCCCCCGCCCCCCGCGCCCCCCGGCAGCGCCACCCGCGCCATGGCCTCCATCTGTTCTCGGTTGAGTCCCATACGTCGCTTCGCGTGACTGCCATCTTGGTAACGGAACACTGCCATTAGACTCTCCGAGCTATCGTCAGTCGGTTCATCTTTACGCTAACATGATTTTTGACTTGCCAACGGGATACTGCTGTTAGACCTTGCCCCTTCTCTGCCCGTTTAACTGACTCAATACGCTAACGTAAACCTTGCCATGGCAACGGAACACTCCAATAGACACTTCCCTCCCTCCTCTCATATACCTTTCTGCCTATAACTAACGTGATCTTTGAGTGCTGTGCAATGTGCGGTTTCTGAACCTGGTGGTATTGGCATTCTAATATTCCAAAGCTTGCTATCTTTTCTAAGGGCGCATCGACCGTAAGCATGAGCAAGCTTGCCCTGTGTTTTATTTTGCAATTTGTGATTTGTAAATTATGGCGTTTGTGTAGCATTAAGCTCGATTTGCTTACTTTGCTAAAGTCTTACTAGGATATTTTCAGTTGAGCTAAAGCAATGTTGTCTTACCTGAGGCATGATGTCTTCTAATAGGTAATCCTTCGCTTCCTGTGCTATTTGACCTTGTTCGCATTTGAACCTTTTCTGTTTCTGTTAAATGGAAATAAATCGTTTTAAGTAAGCTAGTACCGGTAAATAAGAAGACAGTAATAGCAAAAAGAAAAATGTTATACCTGGGACAAAACCTTCGGGAGGTGGACAATGGAGGTGTTTACTGCCGGTGATCATCAGCTGATTGCCTGACAAGCTGCCGCCTAACTGAACTTCTGCTTCTAAATCTGAGAAAAAAGTGATTCGTAGGTTAGTAAGGTTAAGATTATTTTGGTGATTGGTTTAATTTATAAAAATGATCGAAATGATTGTGAAACAGCTTTTGAACTGACCTTGGTGAGGCTGTACATCAAGAGACCTGGCTTCTCGCCGGGTAGTTTTAGTTTCGAATTCTTTCCTTCTAAGCGCAACGCTGGGTTCGAGTCTCGCCGCTGTCATTCGCGACAACTCACTCCTCGCAACTTCCGTCCTTCTCTCGCCGACTCCTCTCGCTTCTTCTAATTGCTTCGTTCTAGCTGTCACTAGTTGGAGCTCAGGTACTGGGTATCTACAAAAAGTGAAAAAAAGGAATGATTGCCACGTTATTTACTAAAATTTTGCAGTATTTACCTTTTATAAGAAAAGGTGTTTACCTATTATCTTGACTACTGTTGGATGTGCTTTCTTCCCTATTATCGGAGGACGACGTGCCGTTGGTGGCGGCGTGCTGGTTGTGTCCGGGCGCGGCCTCCTGGATGTTGGTGAGCGTGGACACGAACTGCGGCTTGTCCAGCTTGCTCTTGGCGCGGTCGTGGTGGAGGCCGTTGACCTCGCTGTAGGCGCTGTATGTGCCGCTGTCGAGGCTGCTGGAGTCGTCCTTCCTGTGCGGGGCCAGCGGGGGCGGGGACGCGGGCGGCGGGGGGGACGCGGGCGGCGGCCACGCCGGCTTCTGGAGCTTCTGCGGCCGCGCGTAGAACTCCTTCTGCTTTATGGCGGGAGGAACGTCGGGCGTCGCCCAACCCGTGGGCTGGCTCGGACGACGCAGGAACGCCTCCTTCTGTTCGAGGCTCTTTCGTATTCGGGATAGGATTATCGAGTCGTCTAGCTCTCGACCGGTGAGGGTTGAGTTCGAGTCGAAAGATCCGAGGCTGTCTTTGCTTTCGGTGGCAGACGACGGCAAGGATGTGTCCGACTCTCTTCTGAAAGATTAATTAAACCGTTATTGAAACATCGTATAATATATTGATGTGAAAGTAATTTAATGGAAGTTTTAGTTACCTGTCGTGCAGAAGATAGTGGGGATTGGCGGCAAGTCGAGACATGTCGAATCTCGTCGGCGGGAGGTTTGGTACGGTCGCATACTCGGGGTCCTCCCTGGTCCGCGGGGACTGCGGCGCCGGCAGCGCGGCCCGCGGCCTTCGGTATGCGTCGAACAACCGAGACTCATGCTCTATGATTGGAGCAGGCATTTCTAACGCCGGTTGATTCGTCTCGGGATTATACGCTGCTTCGCTGAAGTACTAGAAAAAAAAATACAATAGTTTTAATATTCAGCATGGTTTAAACAACGAAATAGAATTTCACACTTTTCTGTCTGTTCATCGTTCAAAAAATCTTCTTTATTGGGATTCAAATTATTTTTTTGTTAAGCGATAATGAGTAGCCAAGCAAACACGTTCCACTTTATAGTAGGAGTTGCCGTCCTTAGACAACGGTCAGGCCAGGAGTCTGGCCATTAGTTCTAAAACTGAGTATTCAGAAATAATTGGGCAAAACTGAGGCTGATAAATTTGAAAAAGGATTCTACTACTAACAGACTATAGGGATCAAAAAGTTTTTCGTAAGGCCAGTATGTACTCACTCTCTGCAGCAAGTCGTGGTCCCGCGGCACCACGGTGAGCCGCAGCGTCCGGGGCTCCCGCTGCGCCAGCTGCACCACGCGCGCGTAGGGCGCCCGGGAGCGGCCGCACGCCACCGGCTCCCCGTTGACCGCCAGCACGCGGTCGCCCGCGCGCAGCCCCGCCAGCGCCGCCGGCCCGCCCGCGCGCACCGACCTCACGAAGATCGTGTCCATGGGCGCACCCACCGCGCCCACGGCCAGGTGCCGCGCATCTTCGTACAACTCCTGGAATAAGGAACGATGTGTTGAGGTTGTGAGGCTAATTAGCTAAAGAAAGCAAAAGATAACTTCTTCTGCTATGAATGTAATGTAGTGTATAGATAATATGTAACATTTTTATGATTAGCGTTTTAAAAAGTATTTACTGGATACACCAGAAATATCGAGCTTACTTATTATCTTCGTACAACTTCTGGAGTAAGTAACGATGTGTTGAGGTTATGAGTCGAATTAGCTAAAGAAAGCAAAAGATAACTTCTTCTGCTATGGATGTTATGTAGTGTATGGATAATATGTAACATTTTTATGATTAGCAGTTTTTAAAAAGTATTTACTGGATATACCAGAAATAGTATCAAGCTTACATATTGTTCTGTCGTTGTTGTTTCGGTTGAGTGTCTTTAATAACTTTAATGTAAAGATGCCAATAAATTAATAATCAACATACCTGCAAAGACTCAGGCGGGTACACAACTAGATGTCGTAGTGTGAAGCCGAACCCGTGCCTCGCATCGGGTCTCTGTATGACGATGGTGCGCGGCGCGGAGCACGGCGGCGCAGGAGTCGGGGCCGCGGCGGAGTGGGGCGCGGGGAGGGCCGGCGGACCGTGGACTATCGGGGGCTGCGGACAAACAATAACATGGTCAAAACAATGGTTATCTGCGCATGTACATTAACATTGCATTGTCTTACGAGTGTTGATAAGCCACCAGAGTCACCTCCTGCATTTTAAGTTTATGATAAAACAAGTTATTGAATACTACCTAACACAACATTAGCATATAATCTGATAACATAAACTTCTCTTTTGCACGAAGAAACTAAATTGTGAGATTATCTCTTTACATATCGCTTACAGAAGCAAAACTAATTTATTTACAAAGAAAACCAGAATCCAATGTGTCACAACAACTCTTCACTATCTAAAGATATAAAATAAATAAGGGGTTAGGGTTACTTACATAACAAACCCTAACGCCTTAGTAATAAGATTGAAATTAGATAACACTTTATGCCTCGGAGACATAATATCGCGATGCAAATCCCCGGATGTTATTATTTAAAAAGGATTAAATAAACAAGCTGCGATCTTGTGGTAAAAATTACAACTCGTTAGCAACCATACGTATATGAAAATAAGAATAGTTTTGTCGAGATTATCCTCGAATTAATATGTGAAAAGATACGCTAATGCAATTGCGGGAGAGATATGTAAATATAGAAATGGCTAGCAAAAGTGTCAACTTAAAGCTAATCCGAATATAAATGCAATTTCTTCTTGAATAACGTTTCTACTATAAATTTTATATAACGTGATACGTTAGAACGCAATGACGTCCATCCACCTGATTACGGTTTGCCTACGCAGTGTCAGCCAGTCAGTTGCAACTGCCTCATTTACTGACACCCCAACAAAGAGGTGGAACTAGAAATGCCGAGAAGAATTGGCAGCCAATCAGAAACAGACCGTGGGAGGAAATTTCACTCTGCTGAGTGAGGGTTGTGGTTCATTTCCTGGTGATGAAAAGAAAAGAGGGCAAGCATGTATACATCTATAATACGGATTAACGAAATTGCGATAGTTATTAATGTTACAAAATTTGTTTTGTGAGACCTTTTTCCGATTTCACAACTTTTTTTTTTATTTAGCTAAATTAGTAACAGAAAAATATAGACAACTGCATGATGGTTCTGATGAATTCAACAACGCAACAGTACTTTTAAGAATCGTACACAAAGTCAGGATTTTAAAGTCAATCACAAAAATCGTTTAAAAGCAATCGTTTCTTGAAGCCATACTAATGGCATCGCGTCCAGGTATCGAATATCGAAGATTACCCCGAAGACCAGCGGGTGTCAGCTGTAACCAGATTTGTGTCTCCCCGCTTCCGGCTTTGTAAGGCTTTTTGACGTCTACAAGGTTGTTTATTGAATATTGCGCAACTTGTTCTGACGAAATACTATCTAACAACCTATCCGCTACTACTGTCTGAATAAATATACTCGTAGATACGTTGAAATATACCTGCGTTATAAATTACGGATCCTTTAGACTTAATGAGGGCTTACAAGTGAAAGCGAGTTAAAAAAAGCAAGGCGGCACCTCATTTGATATCTTTAGAACAAGGAATAATAAATTATTCAAATGGATAGACGCAGATAATCGCACATTTGCACTCAGCACGATGCCTCACGATTTTTGCAATTCGATGACCATCATTAATATACATAGGAAGGAAATGAATCTTCAAGTTGCAACGACAAGTAGATGATACATGTAACTTGAGAATAATGGAAATACTGGTTTATTTACATTCTGCATTGTTGTTAAGTCTGTCTGTCTGACTTCGTGGCTTTTAAGGGCTGTCTCACAATTTCACTCAAGATAAGCTGAGATATGCTTATTTTTTTGGTTTTTACAAACCAAAATACCTCAGGAATATAATTTAAAAGAGTGAGTTTATGAAAGCCGTCTCTCCTGTGGTCGGCATCCACCTGAGTTCAAAAGGAGCATTAAAGCGAAGTAGACATGTTTTATTTTACAGCCCAGTGAGTTAATAAAAACATTTCTCTCTAACCAATACAAATTTTCATTCAATATCGATCGTAACTTTCCTTTTCATAGCAATTTATAGGCAAGTGTTTACGAGGGATATGTAAATTGCTCGTATCGTGTGTCCAGTGATAGTACAACTTAGAGGTTACAGCGAAAATATAAGGTAAATTGAACATCGGTACTTAACGGATTTATATAGAATAGGAAGTATAAGTGAAACATGTAACGAAAGTTAAATATTCTTGAATTTTATCGTTATACGTACCTATTAACTAAGTAAGTGAATTTAAATTGAAAACAACAACAGCCTGAAAGTCCGAATACCAAAAGCAAATGAACTTGAAAATCGAACACGCGACAGCCCTAAAACAGCCATAAACATTTATAGCAGTAATTTGAGGTATAAATATTTGACGTTTGGAATCGCCTGCGCTAGTTCCCACTTTGCTAAGAATATCGCCAGCTCTTCACCACCGGAACTACTTACATGAAAACATAAACTACAGAATTCTTTTGATGGTAAACTACGCGGTAAAAAGGGCTGAGCTATAAAAAGGTTGAATTGACGTGTTTCGTTCAAAGGGACTTATAAATTGCGACGCAACGAATGGAACAGGTACTTTACGAGCTTACTGTGAAAGAAACCATTTGTAGAACTGATAAAATAACAGTAAAAGTTGAAAATTGCACAAAAATTTGCATGGGTAATGCAGTAGTAGATAAGGTTGACAAAAAAGAACACGATAAGGTACAAAGTACAAAATCATGTTTGAACCACACACGGTGAATACCTTATCTGAATACTTACTTTCTAGTATTTAACTTTGTACCTACTCATGTAAAAACAAATCGTAATGCTTTGAAAAAATAAAAAACGAAATGAAAGAAAGTAATGTAACATGTGCTTTAATTAAAAGGATTAAAAGAAAACTGAAACGATGTATTTCCGTTTTTACTCTCGCTACTTCACAGAATGGTGTGGGTTTAGAACTAGATCGATTTGCGATACCAGTCTTTAATTTGATATCTCTAGATCCAGGAGAAAACATTGACTAGTTGGATCTATGATTGACGTAATATTTATAACTGGAATCATATCACTGGCAACATATCGTTATTCGCAATTATCGGGGAGAAACAACGTGGGAAGTACCTAGGAGCTTTCCTTACTCGTCGGCAGATCGTTATATTTGATAAATCGCCAATGAGCAGTTTCTTTCTCTTCTGTCGTGTTATCTTGTATCATTATACTTTTCTCGGTTAATTCTCGGACTCCTTTTTCAGAGCTAGAAAAAACTATGATCGAAATACAGGCATAAGCTAACACGCCGCTTTATGATTTCTATGATAATAATAGGATCTGTCCACATTATGCGAAGACAAATCAAATTATTTATTACACAACCACTACATACAAATTTCTACATCTTCCTATTACGTAAACTTTCCGAATAGATTAGATTTCTTTTCCCAAAAGCTTAATTAATGGCTTCCATTGCGAAATGGCCATAAACTTATTGGTATTTATGGGCCATATTGGAGTGTCATAAATTGTAGAGCTCTATGACAAATGAGTTCCAGATTCAATCATGAACATTACGTCACTGGTATCTGTCAATTAATTACAGTGGTGCCTTACAAATTATAGTTAATTTATTTATTAAATTGATATCAACATCATACTGGCAAATTATAGTCATATTGAATTTAATTGGCGCTTGAATCTTAACTATGGTAATATTTTTGCTACTGGGTTGTCATTTGTCGAGACAGCTTTCTAAAATGTTTATTTTAAGTTATTTATAACCGTATCATATGTTTTATCGGTAGCTATAAATTGATTAAAAAAATCAAATGTTTTCTGTATTATCGAAAGCAAAAATGTACTGAATCATATGCAACGTCTTACATATTGATTCTTTTTTTATTACAACTTACTTTATACCAAATAGGCAGAGATATATTATATGACTACTTTTAAAACTTGTAACTTTGTAGGTTTTCAAGATAAACGATATTATAAATTTTTCAACACATGTCAAGACAACCTTTCAACGCGATAATATGGTTTATTTCCTTGCATTTACATCTCACTATCAGTGAAGGAGCTCATTAAAATATACTTGTAATACTACAACTTATTAGTTAAAACATTTATCTTTTTTATTGACAAACAGAAGTGAATGGACGAAACCTGTTCATTTGTAACTCCAATGATAACCTTTTTAAAAAGATAATTAATAAATGTTAACGTCAACTTTTATCAAGTCGGTATTAAATTTAAACCCGAGAGAAAACAGTGGTCTCTAAGGAAATCTGTTACAAAGGAAACACGAGTTTTCATTCCCCAAAACAAAAGACTACATCAAACCGCTGTAATGTTCCTTTCGCCAATTTGCCGCAGTAATCCCACCGCAGGCTTTAAAGAGCTTCTGCGCAAGTTTCAATGTAGCATAGACATTTTAATGCTCTCCCTCGGCTCGGGTCAAAATCCGCTCTCAAAAGGTTAAGAGCGTGGTTTGAGAGGATTTTGTGTGTCGTGAGGTTCGTAATTAGCCAAGGTCTTGCAACAATGCTATCGTCTGGGTCGGTGGCATTGAGGGTTATGTTCGACTAAGCTGGCTCCTTATAAGGCTGTATGAGACTGGCGAAGTCTGTCCGGTCAGGGGCGGCGACAGGCAGGCTAACCGAGCCTAGCGTCGTGCAAACATAGACATCCAAATTAGCCAATACTTGTTGCGCGGGATCTACTGACTCGCTGCAGGCGCACTCTTTTTAAGGAAAGATAAACGTTTTTTGTATCGTTAGAATCAAACGAGCTCTAAATTATGGCAAGCTTTTTGTTAAGATCTTTTTTTGAAAAATGGTAAAATCTTGTCTTCATGTATCAACACGATAGTTAAGTCTAGTATGCTAAAGTTAAATTTTAGCTCAACCAAACAAATTAATTCGGCTAACCCTCAATTAGCCAAGGTTGTTGAATATTCGATCAAAGTAATCTAGAACAGACAAGCCGATCGAAGATTTCTATCGAATGAGACTAAACATTGTCTGTTAGCACAAAGGTCAGGGTTGCGCCGGAGCCTTATACGTAGTAATGGCGACAGACCGGCTAATGAAGCGAACTTTACTATGATGAATCATAGCATATAAATATCATATCTCTTTAGATTGGGTGACATCATAACAATACAAACAGTTTTTTTTAGAATATTTGTCTCAATACATATAACTAATGCCTTCATGAATAAAACAAACAACAGGGAAAAATACATGCTTATTTGAAAACAGTTCTCTCAATACTATTTCTTCAAATTCCAGAAGCTGGACACATATTTTTAATTGAATTAAATTTAATTAGTAACGGCTATTTACAAGAACAAACACGATTACTGTAAGGGCTTTCGTGTAAATGTAACTTAATATTTAATGGTCCACTTCGCCGTCCGTTAAAATAATGCGAGTACTTTTTGCGTTATAGCGTCTCAAATGACTCGTTTAAACTCCTTAATTATATTCTGAAACGTTATATCTTTAACTTTACGTGTTTCTATCTCATAACGCGGACAGTTTAAAACTAAACTATCGTTATTTATATCGTTTAAAACGAAACCAAAGCCAACTCTCATAGCTTCAATTGCAATCCAAGTAAATGTTTACAGTAATTGTTCTGATCTTTTAACTTGCTTTCTAAACGTATAAAGGTTTCTTTGCTTTCCTAATCTATAAAATGTATAATTTATGTAGTTAAACGTTTAAAATATTGCTTTGGCATTAATATATTCATGACTAAGGATGATTTTAATAGCTGCGAAAGTCTCCTTTTATCGTTAATTTATTGATGAGATAATTCTTTTTAGAGACGAATATCTTATTTATTTCATTAGAAATTGTCCTGCTTGTAAGTTGACGGTAGTCTTTAATAAAGAAAGATGGCGACCGGAAATGCTTCTCTCACTTTAATGGACGACAGGGACACAAACCTCTCATTATAGGCTGCTCGTGTGGGTGAAGTGAAAATACAAGTGGAAATTTAATTTCTGCAATTAACTGATGAAATTGAAACTCACCAGCGATATGTTTACGTATGGAAATTTATAACTGTTCTTTGAGCATGTCAGGTTGGAACTCTTATGTAGAATATACTTTCAATCATTTTTGAATTCTTGGAAGGGTGAGTCTAGAAATTTCTAGTTCGATTTTTGAGGTAAACAGCATATCGTATCATTGAATGTCATTAATAGTTCAGGGTAAACCAAATTTGGTCATGCGGCAAAAAATAATTTTATTCGTACCTTGAACGACTCGTCGTTTTAATTTGCGTTTCTTAATACGATATCGGAATCAGATAAAATCATTAAAAATACAGCTCATTACGTTTATGAGGTTTTAAGTAACGATGTGGCACTTTTACCGCCGCAAAAGGGTGGAATGGTAGTTGTTGTCACTATTTGGCCAGAATGGCTGCTTTGGCCAACGCCATAAGTGACAGAATGGCCATTATAGTAAGTGGTGCGTCGTTAACGTTAAATTTGTTCACGCTCGTCGCTGCGGTCGCCGTGTTTATATGTCATCAAATAAATGCGCCGGCGCATCGCGCTGATATTGGAAACTGTAAACAACCAGCGAAATTGATGCAATTTACTTTCCCTTTATAATGCAACGCAAAAACTATTTAGGTGGTTTGCGTAAATTTTGCGCGATTTTAATAGAATTAATGCAATTCCGTCTAATTGAATGCTGTGCTAACCGAAATAAAGTTATAATTGGGTAACCGCGGCGTGATTTAGCAAGGTTTACAAACAAAACTCGCCTGGTTGAATCGGGCGCGGGAGAAAACGGGGCAACTAAAAAGATTGGCCGTCGATTAGTTGAACAGATTATTGGTTTTTCAAGCTCTCACTGAGCGTGTAATTATGTTGTTTGATCATAAACTTGAAATGGAAGCTTGTGAACAGTAATTAGAGGCCGGTAGCGCCACAGGTAGCAGGCCGAGTGTTTACCAACTTGGCCGCGAGTGGTTATTGAGATATCATGACCGTGTGTTGGTGTTTCCGGCTGTGGCTTATGTTTCTTTAATATTTTAAGTATTTTCTAAGATGCTACAGAAAATTTATATTGTAGTAAATAACGCACTAATAACTTTTAGTAACTGCTATCCTTGATTTGTCAGTCAATTCGTGAAAAATTGATTGATAGTTTTTTGGTTGGCATCTCTAAATCAGGGTGTTATGAGTTCTTCATATTTTTTAATTCGTATGGCTAGTAATATTTTCATATTAATAGTTTCATATTTTGTTTTTTAATATTTTATTTCCAGAATTTATTTCAAAGTGACAAATAAGAATGCTAGGAATTCATACCACGTTTACAAAGATAGTACATTGTCTATGATAAACGATGGCCATGATTCAAATTCTCGATTCATTAACGTTTAGAAATGGCGCCGATGCCCGCCAATGAATCACGCGCAGCTTGCAGGGGGGACGCATCTCTGTACCCGATTCAAAAATAGAACGAGTTGACACACATTAATAATATTAACAGCTCGTAATTCAATGAAACGCTACGTTAACGTCTGAATGAAATGCAGTCGTCACATATTTTTTTATAAACATTAGATTCGGTAAAATAAAATTATACTGTTTTATTGCTGTGCGATTTTTTACATAGTAATGTGAAAGATATAAAAGGCCACACACAGGTTACCCATCAGACGTCAGTGTCAAAGTCAACAGGGTTCGCGGCATGTCAGATGTCAGCAAGGCGGATCGCGTGCGCGCGCGCCGGTCAGAACCAATATCGCACGATCGTAAACCACTCGCGCATAAGTTAAAAATAACACTCTTAACTAAGTCATGATTAGTTTTTTGAGGACCGTATAAGAGTAGCAAGTATACAATCTTTGTTAGTAAACTTATATTTTTATTCGTTTTTTTAGCATTTTGGTGTCTTTGCCATGAACTTACTTCATGTTTTATCGGATTATCGTCAAATTGCTTAATCATGTTTATCACTCTTGCATTTACCTGAAACAAAGAGATTTTATCATCAGACATTGTGATAGATATGCATGATTGATTACAATAAGATTAAGATGCAGTTGTATTGTTATAATAAATACTTAAAACCGTGCTTTCAAATTTAATCTCGAACAAAGGTATCACTTGTTAAAATCGCTAGATCGCTAGCTGGAGTTAAGAAACATAACTTGAAATAGCAGATCATAAATTAACATCGCCAGTTGCTGCAACTCTACAGTGAAATAAAGGTCTTACAACTAATTGGCAGCAGAGATAGCGAGGTGTCGCGTATTTACAAAGGCGGGTGTGGTCTCCGACAAAAGGGCACGCTAGTTGCCCTCCTGATTATCGTTAATTATAGCGAAGAAATTGCGCAACCCAATACGATACTAGGATACGCTACAAATTGGTTGGTATCCGAGTTACATGAAGCTGATTTGGTGAATTCATACCGATGCATAGGCAGGTTATGGTAATCTATAAATGGTTCTTGTAAGTATGTTGTGATTTTTTTCTCGTGATTAACGAGCTTGCGAACTTAAGGAAAGTAGGTAGGGGAGCGAGGGGCTTGTTGTAACAGTTTTCATTAAAACGAATATATCTTGAGATCTATTGATTCAATTTCTACAAAATAAAGACTGATAGATACTGTAACTCTTCCTCTACTAAATCAAGTAAAAATAATACCGTAACTATAGTTCGTTATTTAACAATCAATTATTCTCTAGAAGAAGTGCGGTGTTACAACTTACCTCGTGCTTGGGGCAAGTTGTAACGACTACCGGGGCAAGTAGTAACGACTATAAAAACGACAATAATACCTGTAATCATCTATTTTTTGTTTATTTTTAACAAAATTAACATCTTTCTAAAGTAAGTATTATGTAATTCTTATCAAAAATCAAATCAAATACACTTTTTTTGTAATTAACACTTTAAAATATATTTTTTAGCTCTGCCTACTCCGTTTTTTTTATTTGTTGATTTAGCTTTGGCAAAATACCTTCCCCTACACCTTTCCTTTCCCTTTTCCTTTAATTCTGTCATCTTTTTTCAGTATTTTCTTAATTTTTTCCTCATATTCCTTTTGTAAAGCTTCTTTTTTAGGAGTGTCCGTCAATATTGTAGATTTTCTTTTGCGTCTGTTATTTGTATTCGTTTTTCTTGGTGGTGCCTTTGGTGAAGGTCTAACCTTCGATGGCCAGAGAGTTTTTTGTAGACCGGAGCAACTCCGAGTTGGTTCGTTTGCAGTTTCTATTTAGCTTATAAATCCGTGGTGATTATATATCCTTCAGGGACAGAATCTAATAGTTCTAGATTTTCAAGATTCAAAGATATAATATTATCATGTCATATATTGTCATCGTTTGCCCCGAATTGTTGTGCATCCATGCTGTCTGTGCCCTACTCGTGTAATTTTTAAAAGAGTCGTACATTCCTACGTCTAAAGGTTGCAAACGATAACTTATGACACTATTTTCTTTGGCTTTTTAACCACTTCAATATTCACGTGTGAGCTATGGTTATCAAGTAGCAACAGAACTGGCTCTTCCTTGGTGGATTTCGCGTGTTTGATAAAATGATCATTAAAATTAAAAATCTTTTTCGATCATCCAACTGGACTTTCTTTTATACACCCTCATTCTTGAACAAAGGAAAGAAGTAGGTATCTACATCATAACTTGGGGCATGTTGTAACATGTTACAACAAGCCCCGGGATTTTGTTACAACTAACCCCATGGTATGATTTTTAACATTTATTAAGATAACTATTTAATCAATTTAGCAATCATAAAAACTGTTACACGTTATCAGAGATAGATAAATTTGAATGGAAATGAGATGTAGAAAATTTGAAAATAGGCGATATTAAAAACACAAACCGAAATTTTACGACAGTACAATTTTTTATTACCTGGTAGAAATGAAGGGCATGCACACATTTGCTCACTGCGCCAACCGGCGGAACACTGGCTATGGCAATATGATGTGGTGCGGTTTATGGGTTAAATTGAGTCAAAGATATACGCTAATAGTGATTAAGATCCTGGTGAAAAGGGCCTGTTACTACTTACCCCTGTAACAACAAGCCCCTCGCTCCCCTACTGCAAGTTTGAAATGGTACCTAAGGTGCTCATGTACCACCAAATGTAACACTTGCACTCTAGAGTCCCACAACAAATCACGCCTCATATTATGCCGGGCACCTAATGAGCTTACATGAAAACCCACTTAAGGGCCCTTAGTAACTGAAAACGGCAGAATTAGCCGTTTTCTATTAGCTGTTACTTACAAAATATACGATATTTCGCACTGATATTTCAAATATATAATAAAGAACGTAAATGTGATGGGAGGACTGTTTTAAAAACACGATTGGAATAATTTTGCTCGATAGAAAAAAATCCTGAAGTCACCCCTAAATTTTCATATAAATGCACATTAAGACGGTGTTTTACAATAATAAGTCTTATAAAATCGCAAACTGATAGACTTTTACCTTTTCTATTTCATGACTGTTTTAGATTTCTGAGAAATTGAACATTTTATTAACATTTTAATAATTAATGTGTTTGGCGCTTACGCCACTTAATTTCGAGGCCATTGATTCTATAGGAACCGCGTTCCCCGACCCCCCCGCCTAAGGCGTAGAATCGTAGCGAAATCTGAATTTTCGCTGACCGCCTAACCCCCCTTAATAGTGAAACCTTGCGTTGATTTCAAAGCGATTTTCAAGTTCCCAACTCCTCGTTTTGAAATACCAAAAGGTATATTTAGCTAATGTTTAATTAGCTAGGTATTTGTGTATTTAGGTCAGCAAAGAAATGGTGCGACATGGGCGGGTCTTGCGAGCGACGCGTCTGTCTCCTGTCATGTTATGTACTCCTGGTATTTTCGTATGACAAATTATATTTAAAGCGTATATTTTCTGTTTCTCTGGTCAATTGGCCAGCAAATGACTTGTATCGCATACATCTGAGGTGGCATGTTGTGTAGATTTGTTGACAGGATGTTCCTCCTACAGCGTGTTTCATAATGCTCCAGATTAATGAATGGACATAATAAACGTTGCTGTGCCGTCCTCGGAATGCGGAATGGCTGCTCCTGCGCAATTGATATTATCCACTTAACAGCTTCTGTACGCAGGGTCGCGGCGCAAATATCAAGAACGTCAAATAATTTGGATACTTTTTATAGTAATACCAACCTTACAGAAAAATCTAAACCGTCCTCCAGTTGGCATTTATTTGTATTTGTGCTCTTAATAACAGCGTAGATACCGAAAGAAACAATGTGTGCAGTTTTTTATAAGTTACTATAGGTATATATTTTTGCCAAGTCGCTGAGTTAAAGGAATAAAATCGCCAGGTCTTATACTTTGAGCTGCGTCTGCGCATCCTATTTCGTAACATGATATGACAGTCTCAATTTAAATGTTCGTCTGGTCTGTTTGTATGAAAGCATGTTGAAGTAATCGTGCGAAACTAATAGCATTTCATCAGCGGATTAAAGACTTAATCAAAAATAAATGTAGTTTAATAAAAGAAAGGGGTTGTTGCACACTTAACGGTATCACGCAATGATAGATTGTAAAGATGTTTCATAAGGAAAGGAAATAATTCATCATTGAATACTAGCTGTTATAAACTTTACAACCAGTGTTTTGTATACCAGTTATCTACTGTTACAATATATTGTACACTGATTTTATAACCTCTGAGTCTGGATAACAATAGAAATTCAAACACACAGCGTATGCGACCAATAAAAACTTACGTAATAGTACTATGGACGATCTAGGGCGATAGTAAATTATTTTAATACCGACAGTTGCATAAATAAACGGAGAAAGTGACAGACGAACGAGCAATCTGTTTGTCTGGACACAACACTTGTTTATATCGATATCTATCCAAATACTTGCGGCATCAACTTGAGAGAAGACTCTGAATTATTGAGTCGATTTCTACACAGCAACTATAAACCCTCCGTCAATACCAACATTTGTCAGATTGTTCCACGTAACTTACACTTAGAAAGCACTCTTATGCCCTTCTAAACGTTTAAAGTAAATCGCCGTGTCCAACCATAATCCGTCTTTAGTCTACATTTCGATGTCCTCGGTCAAAGTGAAGCATAGTCTTTTTCGTCTTTGGCAATGAATAATGACACCTAAGCGGGTTGATTTAGGGGCTTATGTTATGTAACTAATGTAAGTCTAGTCTAGAACGTGTCACATACGAATAACAGGGCGATATTTTACCATGATATATAACTGGACACTAGTTTAGTTGCAAGTGAGGCACGCAAGTGTACGTAACTTATAAGACGATAGTAAATCGTGGATTAGAATAAAACAAACCCATAATCGGTCTATTTCTTGGTATTAAATCGGTAATAAAATTGGGGTTTTTATGTGCGTGGGTATTGAAGTTTCGTAATAGTGATGTAACTTTTAACTCTCGAATTATGGTCAATGTCACACCACGCGATGGCACACAAAAGAATGTAGGAGATTAGTTTCTTTGTAATCAAGTTGATGGTACACCACGATAGTAGAGGTCAATGGTTCTAGACGACGTTTTGTTCGTCACCTACGCTTTACTTACGGGTTTTGGAAACACGTGCTTTTGGAGAATTTGTATTAGAGATATCAGTGATGGAAGTATTTACAATTGATTCAGTTGTTATAACAGGCTGTCTACGTAATTAAAATTTGATTATGATTGTTCTTTTGTCAAAAGTTTATTTTAATTTTCTTGTTGTAAAGCGTAAAATATATTCAAAACTTAAACTTGCTCCGTCTAAAATGAAATTAACCATCGTTAAAAATATGCATACGAAGTCGTCCATTGAACGGTTTTTGTAACCTTTTTGTGTTATTTTTCACCGCAAATGTCATTAAGTGGTCATAGAACTCTTTTGAAGAAATGCCATGCCCAAATCCCTACCCCATGAGCGGACTTACTGTTTAAACAGTTCATTACACCTAGCAAAAAACCTGCCGTACATATACGGGCTATTTTCGATCTCGCGTTATTTGATTTTGAATTTTAACACCAAGGATTAAAGTTTGTTTTTCATAGTCTGGAAATAAACAATTGAGTGTGACAGGATGATTCTTCAATCTTTTTATCAACTACAGCCACGGCTGTTACAAAACACATTTTGATTAATGGCTCGAAGAAAAAACTGCTCGGTTCAATGGGATTGGTTATGTACGAATATTTTTTTCAACGCAAGAGAATTAATTAGTGTCACATTGGTACAGGAGTAATACGTCATGTTAAAGTATGGTAATATTTTTAAGGTAAATCTTTACTTCAAGATATTATACACACCTACACCAGGTACTTATTAAGTTTTTTTTTGCTGAAAGTGGAAATGGAGTTGATGTGGTAGGTACCTAATCCTAACTCTACAAATTAAATTTTCTATTTATTTGAAAACAGAATCGTGTAGCTCTCACACTAATGACCGTAAATCTAGAGAACTTAGACTCAGGTTTAAAAAAAGGCATCTTTTAAATAACCCAGACCACCTTTGTATAGCGGATGTCCCGGCTTAGTCTCGGTCGGAGAACAGTTCCGATGCGTCACCGGATCAGTCGGCGTTTCGACTCGACTTCAGTTTAAAATAGGAGTAATTAGTAACACGTCAACTGCTGGTGTTTTGCAGGCGACGCGTGCGCAAGGTGGCTGGATGCAGGGGAATATGGAAATGATTTTATTTTTTGAAAATACATGTTGAAGAAGTCATCAGAAGTTAAAAAAATATTATGTTTAATTGAGAGGGTATGATTTTCTAAGTTAAATATGTGTAACAAGGAAATAAAAATAAAAAATAATTCCAAAATACATACACGCAGAAGGTTTTCAACTGAAAAATGAATCTGAGCCTCAGCTTCATACAACTGTGTTTGCTTCTGCATATTACAAAAATATGTAACAAATATCCGCTCTACTAATTTCGTGTCCACCTTCCCCCGCCTAGAAACCCTGTCAATCAGTCAAGAAAGTGTCTCAAGGTTGCGTCGTTTTCTTTTGGCAGCCTCTCAGACGCGCCAGTTGACTCACCCGCTGGTATGCATTCCACAACTACTGCATTTATACCCAATACCTAAATATATTGTAGTTTTACAATTCAGCTGATTCGGAAGGTGATTTCCAATGTTATGTCCCTACTTGCTTTAGTCTATTTGCTTATTTTTCATCGTATTTACGATGAAGAGAGATAACAAAAAATGAAAACTATATAGAGGATAGTTCAACGTGTAGGTAGATCAACTAAATTGCAGGTTGATCTAGGATACAATCCTACTAGTTTATTAAGAAGGAGTCCTGTGTCTAACTTGTTTGATATAAATAGTCTTTTATCATTAGTTATTATGATCATGATACTTTCATACAAGTTTAACTCCTTCCTGTTCAGCCATACCCCTAATAGTGTAGACCATATGGCGTCGGGAAACTAGACGACTAAATCCAATAGTAATAAACTAAACACTAACCAGCAACATTCAATTATCAACCCTATGTTTCCTACATACGGTATTGTTCAGTTTGTAGAGTTAAACTAGTATTGAAATCGCCAGAAAAGGAGATGAATTTTAATAACTTCATTATTGTACAAGGATTACGTACAGTGCTGTAAGTCGCCAGCGCAGGTCATGCTCATATTAGGTATTATTGGACGTTAACTGTTATTCAGATTAAAGATTACATAAATTACTGTAATCGGGAGTGTGGACGCAAGAAATACATTAATGTTTAATAATAAAGTTATATTGCGTGTGTTAGATAACTTACTCGTACTTATCATATTATTACAAGACCTACTCTTCGACGATAGGTTTCGTTTGTTATTTCAGTTATTTTATGAGCCGTAACTAATACTACTCACACATAGGAAAATTAGTTAATCAGTGTTAGTTTTATCATTTTTTAAAAGACGCATCTTAGAAGCTTCAAACGAAAAACCAACGGATAAACTAGCAACCACCTAAACGAAAACCCAAACAAATCATTTGGTTATTAGCCCTAGCAGCTCGTCGCTTTTCACACCGGCGCCTACGCAGCGTGTTAACAGACAATATTCGTCTATTATTCGTCTATTGACGGGTAAACAATGATCATAGATGTCGTATACATGATCGAGGCAACACGAGCGGCGCGTGGGCCGAACATCAGACGAATTAGCAAAACGTCATGCGCGCGCAGGCCGATGAACTTCAAACTTGATCGAGTAAGGTTGCGTAGACGATTATAGAGATGGGCACAATTCGGTTGTCGTTATGCGGGGATTAGTTACTATGTTCGATTGAGATTGTATTCGGGGAAATGCTGTGAACATACGTACGATTAAGGTTAAAGAATGAAATAGAAAGAAAATAGAAATAATCAAATATTTTATGCATGAACCAACGAAAACTTTGCTCAAATTGACGAAAAGCAATCTTGGTATAAGCATTATAAAAACGCTAATCCAAGTGTGCGTATATTTAGTCTTTATATAATAAAAAATATATTCCAGACACAAAAAAATCGTCAAAAGAGTTTCTTCCCCCTAGTCGTCATAATCACCTCATGTTTAGTTTCGGTCAGCTGTGTGTACGCATGATATCATCGATCGTGCGAATATTACGAATATCTCATCGCGTGCTGTAGCTCATATTCTGCTACGGATTATTTATTTTAGGTAAATTGATGTTAGCATGCGATTTAGATGTGTGTATTGGATGTTATCGATGTTTTACTAAGACCCTATAAAATTTATGTCGTTTTTTTTAAGTGTAACATAATGTTAGTTGCAAAGCTCAATTCGTACATAATGTACTTTCTTTATTGGCTGGTTTTCTTTATTATAAATATCCATTTGCTTATTGTGTAATAGAACTAAAATGTTATTGTATTTAATTGAATATATCAAATAGAAATAAGCAGGTGCGTTGCTACGGCGTAGCAACGTAGACATTAGTATAAAGAAAGAGATGCTTTTAAAGCCTGATATTTAAATAATTGAATAATTATACCAAATAATTACAATTGTAATAATAAAAACAATATTTAGTCTCGAATACGTAAAATAGCCAGGTTAATACTTTTAATGTGTGTGAGCGTAGCTTCTTAGTGATTCGATTGAGATTTTGTTGTTTTTAAAGGCGATTCTTAACAGTCAAACGTTGCAAAGTTACTAATATTAAATTTGTATTATAAGTTATATTCTCCAACATAATTCGAACCCATTAACTGTCTGATCTACGTTTCGCAACGTTGTGAATAGCGATATAACGCCCTATATTCAAAAGTACATAGTAGCCATTTTGACCGAAGCCGCATGAATCAAATTGAATTACCACCTGCCCTTCGCTGCTAAACGATTTCCGCCTTTCTAACATTACTATAAAAGCTCAAATTCCTATTTTAGCTGTGTGCAATGCAATGATCAGGTGGCGAGACATCGATAGAGCTTGATGGATTGATTGACAGGCGAAACTATGCTATATTTTATAGAAATTGCGCAAATAGTAACAAGGTGCATTAAAGTAACTTAAATATAAGTCTATATCTGGTAGAAAATTTATTTAATACAACTTAACTAGACGCGTTGACTAAATACATATTTTGCGAAACACTAAAATCTATTAGTTAAAAGTAACTTTTACGTAACGAAATAAAAAAAAAACATGTAAATTATTGGCATTTGAAACGAGGGTTATTCGCATTCACACGCATAAATAACTTGACTTCCGATACGTGTCGACGCCATAAATTCATGCATAATCGAGTCGGTATAATCGAAAGATGTCGACCGTCGGAATAGTATCGGCGTGCGCGCTTGTCTCGATGTTGGTGATCGATTATAGAAAGCCAATGCGAGCTGTCAGTTGGTGGAGTGTACGTCAGTTTAGAATCTGATTAGTTGGGACAGCAAGGATTCACTTTGGGTGAATGTACTGAAATTCATAGCGAATATGGCCTGTTGAAAGGTGTGGTCAAAATGTCTTGGAAAAGTTTGTAGTAAAGTTAGCTGCAAAAGGAGTTTGAAGTGGAAAGGCGTTTTCCTTGCGAGACAAGGCCACGAAAAATATGAAAAATATAAAAAATGGCCAATATGTCTAATACTAATTAAAATATTTAGATAAGTTAGACAAAAGTTGGCCATGTTAAATTAAAATATTTTGCATACAAAACTTTTAATGTCTTCTGATTATTGAATTTCGACCCTACAAGATGCAATACAAACAACAGTTGGAAGTCAGTCATAGAAAAAAAAATGGTTAAAGCAATGAAATAGCTTTTGTTTACCAAGTACAAACTGTTGTGATATCAATACACTGGAAGTAGGTCGACAAATAACACAATTGAAGTCGAGACGTTTCCGGTCGTTCAATTTTCCAGCAATAAAACAATTCCTTAGCTTTTCTTTCTTGAGAGACAGCTCATTCCGATATTTCTCCACAGATTATTGAATGGAAAATAAATAACAAGCCTGTTATGGTTAGGACGGTAAAATGTTATGATATACCAAGGAATTTATTGAGAAGAAATACGATGCATTGAGTTACAAACTCAGTATCATCAATATTTTTTTTTTACTTAACTGACTTGGAATGTTAGAATGGAACGTTTTTTTGTATCTAATTTTAGTAAGGTTCATTTCGGTAGATAATAGAGTTCCGATTTATTATAAATGCTAACACAGAAAATAATTATCAAATTGTACTTTTTCTTTACTGTTATGTTTTCACAGCTATAATTTTTCGGCAAGACATTCTTATCCTATACAAAATTGTACATATCTATTTCAGATAGATGTGGATAAGAAGTTTAAAATTCAAAAGCAAAGAGTTTTCCACCCTGCGCAAACGCACCGCGTAATAAAACTCATCTGTTCTATTCTTCAAATATTGACACACGAGTCGTTCTTGATTCGCGCGAATGTTATTGCATGTATTTTTGTGCTGGCTCGTTAATTTTTTACTGCCATTTACTCATGGCTGCTACTATTTTCGTCGGCGTACGTTTGTCGCAGACGCTGGGTAATTCGGAAATTCAGTATTTTTGTGTTTCTAAAACTTTTTCAATACGGTTGCTCAATGCTTCAGTCAATGCATTTTTTAGATTCTACTCGTGTACCATAATAATTGCTAAGAATTGAAAAAAAAAAACATTTGTCTCCTCTTAAAAATTGGTTTTTACTAAGTGCATATTGCTTAGAAGCTGATAAGTAACTTAGGGTAAAAAAAATATTGTTGTTATAATCTAATATTAGGTTTGTATTAATTTGCATTCAGTTATAATATTATAGTAAATTGGTTAACGATAGCAGGGTGTCAGGCGGTTATCTGACTGTAAGTTTTTTTCATAACTTCTACTATTTGATCAATTGTATTTGCCATTTAATGTGTAATTTTTTAAGTTGTTTGCTGTTAACAAAAATATAAATATTTTATTTCATCTAACTACTTTTATTTTAAAAATAAACTTTACGCAAGACTTTGTTATTTTCAAAATCATATAAAAATGTTTTACATAACTAAGCTATAAAATTTAACTCTTCCTCATATTATATCATAATTTTAAATAATAAGTGCATATTTAGTGTATATACTTTGTCTCTGTTACTACTAATATACAGCGAATGTATCTAAAAGAGACAATTAACTATAACTTACCATAATTTAGTTATAAAAAGTTGAACTTAAGGCTCTAGGCTAGTATTATAGTATTACGATTACATACAGACATAATTACGTATTAAGATTTATATTGTAGAAAGTAGGTATTGTAATAAATAGCAAATATATTTTAACCTTTAGTAGAGGAAATGTATTTCGCGCGAAATAAGATTACTGTTAAGATATATAACTTGACATTTGGCATTTCAATTGCTATTAATAACTGGGGTTTAACACTTGTTAACTAACTATTCTATAATAAGATAAAGGTCGTAGTTTAGTTAAAGATATGAGGAATATAATATCAAAACATAGATAGGATTTGCACTAATGCACGAGTTACGTAAGCAAATAAACGAATGGGGTAAAAAATGAAAACTTATATGCAGTGTTTGGTATTTCATCGAGAAAACAATTTTTACATCTCATTTCTTCTGCAAAATGGTTTGTACAGAAAAGTGCCATTATTACCTTGTGTCAGTGTACTGTCATATGAAAATATGCTAAAACATTTCCTCGTTCATTACATACCATTTCTTTAAAAATACACATTTCTTAGCCGTATTCACTTAACAATAGAGCCTAATTTACAAATGCGAATCATCTTAATCTGCCTATTTACTACATGGTCATTCACACCGTACCATGCTATACATTAGGGCCGTAGCTACTAAGGAAAAGTATTTTCTTACAATACCTCAATATGAAAGTTACGAAGCACTTAATTGAATACGTATTCATAGATAAATTCTTTCTAAAAGCAATATTGTTTCTTTAATATCTCTTCGACTGTACACACAATGGTACTTCTTACACTTATAAAGTGGTGTTAAAACGTGCTTGAGTAACGCAATCGTGCAAAAAACACCCAATCAATTTTAATAGTGTTTTCGGTACTTGCCCTAAGCTTTTTATTGAGTATTTTTGTCAGACGTTTCAAGGTTGGTTCCGTGACTCGAGACACACAGTCACGAAGAACAACACTCTCAGAGTGATCTTAATAAAGCGGTCGTGATGTTATGATTAGTTTTTTGTTAAAGCCTAATTAGAGTGAGTATCTGCAGGTTGTTTTGACAGGTTTTTGTTGTTATCTACTGATTCGAGATATCGTTTCAGGAAGTATTAAAAGTTGGAAAATATGAGCCACAATTATTATCCAAGTAATACAATTTCAAAGAAACGCAGTTTATTAGAAAAATAAATAGCCTTATTCTATTAACAGTGTGTATAAACAATAACAATGGGAAGAGCTTCGTCACGAGCTGCGATGTACTTCGATGATTACTTCCAATCTGTACGCCCTACAACACAACATTACCCGCAACTCTACCAACAACAGATCATGTTGTCATCATATCGTTGTCTATGGTACACGGTACGAGCCCGAGGTGTGAAATATCACAGGGTACTCGCTAAATGCACCGTGAAATGCCGATTGTGTACATGCAACATTATAAATAAATAGTGCTCGTTACGGTGAGGTAACTAGTTGAGAAGTGAAATGGCAGCTCGGAAAATAAAGGTTGTTTTGTTTGGGATTGGCCTTCAGTAAGTTGAATATTGTTAGTCTAAATCATTTGGTAATTACCTACATTGGTACCTAAGTTACCAAATGGTTTGGTTATAAGCTTTGAGAGTCAAGATGACTTAGTCATAGAGAAAAAAAAAATACGCGTACTAGTTGAATCCTGTTATAAATAAGGAAAAATTTGTAAGTATTATTTTTTCTAAGTGCGTAATAAAACAAAAATAACGTAGTACTAAAAGACCATTATAAAAGGAAATACGAAAACCGCTTCACACTTTTGAGTTATTATAAACTACATGCTTTAATCTTCTTCAGTAGTTCTGCACAAAAACCCATAATTTTTTATTGAAGTGTCAAGCCCAGTGGAATAATTTAGTGGATTGTCAGTCACCACAATAACTAACCAACAACAATGGAGCTGCTCCGTCCATCGTAGTTATAACTACTTTGTGAAGCGATTACAGGACGTAATGATCTGACATCACTGACAAAAGGGCAATTGTGCGCGTGCGCGAGATTTATGACAACGTCAATGTCACCCGCTACCGGCGTGTGACAGTTCGCTCGCCGGTAATTGTGGCTGTGTGTTGTTACTGGAAGCTTTGGATGAAATGACGTTTACCAATTTAAACTACTAACTAACAGTTGATAATCATTGAAAACTTAGTCGAAGTTAAAACTTTTGTGTAGCATGGCATGCTTTGCCATAAAACAAATACTTTATTCAGTCACAAACTTCACACTCTCATGAGCTTTTCAGAATCCACGAGCCATTTCGCAATGCTCATCCGAAGTTTCGCTTCGTTGCTGCCACACGACTCTCGCCTCTACTGCCCATTTATTATAAATACGAGATGTACAATCATTGACACCTGACTCCTCCGAGAAATGACGAGGAAACATCACCTCACTTGTTACGAAATCAACTATATTTAAATACTAGATGCCGCGGGCTGTACTAGCTGCGCGCGAGTGTATTTTTGACAACATTTACAAAACATAAAGTTTACTTATTGCATGTTGATGATGACTTTGTTTTATATTAATTCTAGATGTAGTTTCTGAAATTGAAAAGTACTTGAAATATACAGTTAATGTAGCCTGCGTTACCAGACCACTCAAGAAATTTATGAAATAAAGTGGATAAATAGACAAAAAAATCTACGTTTTTAAATTTTAAACGAATTATAGGTATACATGATAACATAAACTTAGCTCCAAATAATCTCAGTTTTATTTTTTGTATCTTAATATACAAATCTTTTTACAAACGTAGCGTGCTTGCGAGTAACTGATGTTGCAATAGTTTTTTGTGCGTGTACCAAACCATGAAATAGAATAACAGATAAGCCCGGATCTACAGAGGAGATGTAACGGTACACCACTACATGTACAGACAGACAAACAGCAACAAACCGATGTAGCTTTAAATTATATAGTGATATACATATTGGTTCCAAGAAACGCCCGAGCGTAAATCGATTTAAAATTGAAACAATTAACTTAAAATAATGGTTCTGTGTTTGCATGTTAACTTTGTTTAATTTGCTTTCTAAAAATACATAAAATTCATTCCATAATTTCAATATTTCATATAATTGGCACTCCCTCAATATAATTGGATGAAGATTATAGTTGATTGTTTGTTGTTTTGCTGTCCGTACCCGTGATGGTAAGATAACGCTTTCCGGCGAACCTGCGTTCAATGCCAGAAGCCGCGGCTCAATTGATTGTTGATGATCCTGCGCATCGTTTCTATACTACGGAAACCTGCACTTACCCTACTATAGATACCTTAATTTTGAATCCATTTTATAGGATCACCTATATAACATGTTAAAGGGTAACTATATTGTCAAATGTAAGTAGGTATTAGGTATTTGCTAAGTTTGTTTTGCTATATTGAATCTAAAGTGACTCTAAAATTAAACTCTATGACCAACACTGAACAGTTATTATCTTAGAAATTTTGTTTAAAAATCTCATATTTTCTGTGATTCTGTAATAAAAATTCAAACTTATAAATATTTTTTAGAGAAATTAAGGCGATAACTCCGCTCTATCAGTTACGAATTAACTCAAATTAGTTATGCTACAGGGATAATCCAGGGCGAACGTGTTTGACAACTCGGCGAAAATTGATTAGAAAGCAAATCTAACTGAATGCAAGCGGGTTATCTAGAGGGCCCATAGTTTAATTACTTTAATTGCTTTGGTGCAAGCGATCTTAATTATTTAATAAGGCGGCAAATTAAGAAGCTAACCGGTTGTAGAAAAGTATTTTTCCGACGAGTATTTTAAATTTTGGCATAGAATTTTATATGTTTCAATCAGATAATGTTTATCGATGGCTTCGCCATTTACGTCTGAAATGTAAACAGCTAAATAAACTGGTGACAGATCAGAAATTAACACGCTACTTTAAAACCGGCTTTAACTAACCGAAATACATCATAGGCAGTGTCAACACTCACCTTAATTTAAAACGATAACACCTTTCACGTTTTTTAAACGTACAGCTTGAAATTAACCACAAAAAAACAGATCAAAGAGGTTCATTGACTTTTCCACGCGCCACGTAACTTGTAAACAAAAACCATTACAAACTTCGAACATATTAATAAATATTTCAAGGAGGAAGCCCTTGAGAGGTTAAAATTAAATAACTTTGCCTGGTGATAGAGAGGTGACCTATGTGAGGTTTTTATATGGATGTCGATGTTTCCTAAACTAAAGGTAATAATAATTAAACATGCACAACTTATCCTATTTACCTTTAACTGTGTTTGTTTAACTTTATAACAACATATGTACATAATAATAGTAAGTAATTGTTTGGTTTTATAAACCATCCAGCTTCTACAATCTTGCACCTCGATTATAATATTTGGGTACGTTTTTTTTTCTTTTTTATTAAGTTTCATTTAGTTTATAATATTGTTTAAACTTATCGATAAAATTCTAGACCATCACTAAAGCCGCATGCGCTGTGGGCTATTGAAAGAAACCCGCGAATGTTTATATTAATGAACACGTCAAAGTTTCAGGTTAGTCAGATGTTCGAGCTTTTACCACAATGTATTAATTTTAAACAAAAATAATAATAGCCTATAGATACGCTATAGTAGTTGGGCACAGTTCTTCACGAATAGCGAAAGTTCACGCTCATGCAATCAGGCGGGGCTCCTCACGTTGATTTCCCTAACTTTAAGTGCGTGAAAGAAAAACGTTTCTAATTTTGAAAAGGAACAGCCTACGGAATATTGAATAAAAACATATATCATACCAAAATAGGCGAGTCTCGATTGTTTACAAACCTGTAACAAAAAATAATAAAAACGGTTAAATATTTGTGTTATATTTTTAAAGTGACGTCAAAAAGTTTGATAAAAATCTGATTAAAGTATCATTTATAGAAATTGTATATAATATAATGATTATATATATATTTGTTAAAAAACATTCTGCTTCATATCATACAGCTCTTCCGGTTTATAAAAATAGCACTAAAATTTTCTGAATTATACCTACTTAATAATTACAATAAATAATATAAATTAGAAAACCACGTTTTCTTTTCACGTTAACATATTAATACGAGAAATATGATGAATAATAACATACGTTTTTTTACTACTTGTTTTGTTTTTACTTAGTTCAAAAGTTTCATTAGCAAATAAAATAAATGCATGACTTGTCATTTTGTACAAAAGAAAATATAAGGCAATAAACTCATATAATAAAACTAGCGACCCGCCCATGCTTCGCAATGGTATAATTTTGGCCGACTTGCTCTCAAAACATAGATTTTTAGCTAACTTAAAAAAACGTTTTCCGATTGTACTTTATTTACAAATTTAAATGAAAAAAATACCCAAAGGATGGTGAAAACCGCATTAAAATCTCTTAACTGGTTTAGGAGGAGTTAGCGGCCAAACATACAAACAGAAAGAAATAGCGACTTGGATTTATACTATGTAATGACAATGGTGACGAGTAAAAGAATAAATCAAATAATGTTACCTACATAACCCTTTCTTGCAAAAATGACTCTACTAATTTGTTATAGAAGTAGTTAATCCGAAAATAAACACTGCTAATAAAATCATTTTGCGACGTCATAAATAAACTTTGACTCCACTTACATAAATATCGGCTACACTATTTTGTAAACCACTGCAAACTCACCGACAAAACGCACTAAAACTTATTCATCGGCCACAAAACATCGTTGTTAATAGATATTTATTTACATAAACATGTGCTTTGCATTGATCGGGGGCATTTCCCGGAGTTTACCGTGGGAACGGGTCAACGATGGCCGCGGGCTGGGCGCGCGCACCGGAACCCACTCAGTAGCCTGTAGCTCAAACTAACATAGATTCAAGTAATGTTGCCCATTAATTCGCTTTAATTAGTCGGTGTATTACATTTTTTGTGCAATTTCAAATTGATACTTGTTTTTAATGTGAATTGAAATTACGGATAATACGAGTATATTTAGGAAATTATATTATAAACATACCTACTTGAGGAACGTTCTTTAATGCCCGGTTTCTGAAATCGGTTACAAAATCAATAGGCAAACACACTCTAAATTAAGTTGTTAAAATCATGATCAACCATTTTGATTCGATCAAACGATCAATGCAGAGCCCTGAGTTTGTAAAAAGAAAACTTAAATTTTAGCAACTCAACGATCCCTTATTAGTAAACTTTAACGATGGTTCACCTTTAGAAATTGGATATCTATCTTCTCTAAATCTGTTAAACTTTATTGTTAATTATCAAAATTTTACTTGAAATCGAAAAAAACCCTAAACTGACAAGATCAACAACATGAAAAGACGTTAGAGACATACATTCTTTATGCTGCTACATTAAATGCTCTTCTACGCTTTAACTAAAGCAAACACATCATGAAGACGAGATTGAAATCTTAATTTCATACAAATTCAAGTACTTATAATAATAAATTGCTGCAACTTTATCGCAATGTATTAATTAAAGCAAGACATTAATGTATTATCGGTAGATCTCGATCGGATTGATTGCGCAGTGCCACAAAATTAATACCTTTCTTGTATGTAGCGCGCAGTTACTTATGTGAACGGAAGACGAGTGTTGGGCGAATTGTAAACACGCTATTGGTCAATGCGAGGTCTTTAAATTATTTCCCATAGTAAAATAATATCGTAATTGCATGTTTTTAATTTAATTTCGTATTTTATCGTCCCTAAATTATAATTGGATTTACAACATATATTTTGGTTTGCCATAATTTTATGACTCCTTACCCACCCATACCTACGTGCTATGAATAAAAATAACCTATCTTATAGTCAATATAAGTAGTCACATAGTCTATTTTGCACGACCATATATGAATCTTCAGGAGGATGCTTCAGGCTCTGCAGGAAACACCAGGGTGGTCTCAAGTGGTATATCTGGTATGAGAGGGAGAAGCCAAGTACAATGGAGGCTGTGCATGTCTGAAGAACCCCCTATGAGTGGGGTGCATGACCGAATATACGTGCATGAAAATCATGAAATGCAGGACTTGCATTTGTGACGATTTAGAAGAGTGTTTAATTAGAGATGTGTAATTTTTTGTAAACATTATCTTTAAGACTTATTAAGGTGGCTTTTGTTTACCAAATAGCTTACCAAGATATTTGTAAGTTTAGTTAAAAATATGTGGTATTATAAATTATGTTATTTAATAAATACGTAGTACTACGAGTTCTCTACAAAGCTTTGGTTGTTTAGTTATAAACCAACAAGAATATCATTGATAGCGCTATCAGTTGTCACTTACAAACGTCAGTTACGTTGCGAATTACGTTATTTTAAAAATTTGGGTTATTTATTACAACATTTATCACATGCGTATTCATAGCTTAATTCTTGTCTTGTAATTACTCTATATTTCGTATATTTAGTTTTTTTTTACTTTTAAAATATGTGATTGCAATATCATGAATAGGTTGCTCAGCATGTGCTGTGTTAAAGTGCTCTTACTCCGTGCTTAAGTATTGAATAGCACTTGGTAACAATGGCTATACATGTGAGGGTACTCCAGCTTTTCATAAATAATTGGACTGAAGGGTTAAAAAGAGCTGCCCCGGGGGATTGCACTAGATGCAATACCTTCCTTTATGAATATAGCGGCTATTAAGTATAATTGTAATTTTTAATATCAGTTACGCAACGGGTGGCATTAAATACAAAATTTTTGTCTTACGCTTTGTACACACAGGTACGATGTAGGTTAGCAGGATCCTAAGCATAAAGTTTTTTGAATAATTTAATTAAACAAATTTGTTACCGAATTTGTAAATCTTTTCTTCTTAACTGCGTTAATTACGCTCAACAATACCTGATATTGCATGTAAATATTGTATGCGGACGTGTGATATTTTATATAAAGAGTCCTACTACGTTTGGCGTTACAACTTAAATTGTAGGTACATACAAAACTAAAAGGTATCTAAATTAGTAAAGGTTTTTAATAGGTTTATATTTAATTAGTTTGCAATAAATTGTGTTGGTTACAAAAGCAATACGTCACTAAAACAACGAGATTACGTTTGAGTTATTTATAGACATGCATGCAGTAGGTAATTCAGTCAATTTACAATCATGAGTCAAATAACCTACTGTAGAAGCCACGGGTAAGATTAAAATAAATATATGAACCTAAATACCTACATAAAATTACAGTCATTAACGAGTAAAAAAATTATATAACATGTAAAAAGTTTGCTTAAGTGTTTGTCAGTTATCAACAAAATTAAAAACATTTGTGCGATAATGTGGTATCAAAACAATTGGAAACTAAAACATAAGAGCGGTCATAGTAGAGAACCCTGTACGACCCTTTTGAAACATTAACATTTTGTCATCAACTTTCAAAAGGCTTTTTAAAGATGTGAGACTTCAATGTGTCCAATCAGGTATTTACTTATCGTCACTGTAAATCAATATGTTTCGTCAATTGGAATCGACAGCTGTATAAGGTTGATTGATCGCCGTGTCAGGAACTGCAAGAATTCTTCAACTCACTAACCTGACAGTAACTTTCAATTTATTTTTCGAGTTGTGCTTCACGTATTTCAACGATTTTTATTGCTGTTTTAATCAATTTTAACTCTGTCAATAGTCGGCAATTTATCATAAGGAATTAAATTTATGAAACGACTGCGAAAAAAACTCAAGAAAGAAAAGCTATTTCTAACTGAAACTAAGAACTATTTAATAAAAACTACAACAACAAAAACAGTAGTAACACAACTACAATTTGTAAATTGCCTTCGTAATGACTCAATTGATACACAATACCCATTATTAAGGTTATATTAACACATTGGTTAATAGAACGTAATGTATACAATAAAGTGGAGGCTAATAACGACCATATATAGACACTTGCGCATCTGCAATAAAAATACTTGCCGCTACAAGTTTGAAACTATGTATCTTTGGATATCAGATTTAGTCGAACTTTAAATGCTGAAACTCAAGAAATTTGCCTAAAATGTTAATTCTAATTAAACATCACTCATACTTTACTGGTCTGGGACCCTTTAATGGGTTTCATTGCATCCCGGCTCCACAAGTTTTATTGAATGTTCAACCCACAACCATATCGTAAGCTATATCTGTATCAAATAAGCATCTTTGCATATCGTAACTCTTTTGAGTTGTCTCATAAATCCAGCAGAACGACTGGTCTGCATTTAATCCAGGTTGAGAACAAATTTATGATCTCTTTTCTGTCATTTGTAAAGGAAAGCGGCTAAATACCGTAGTTTATGGTACCACTTTTAATTAAGAATGATAAGCTTACAAACTAGCGGAGTTGAGCAATCAAGAATTGCAAAATTGTATCCCTCATTTTTTATTAGGATTTAGCAATGTTCACATTTTGAATTTATTTTAATAGTATTACTGACATTTGAGTTAGGACATGTAAGTGGGTTTTATTTTATTTGCCTTGATTTATATGTACATTAATAAACTTTCAATGCGCTTTGAATAGACTGTATTTCAATTTAGACCTTTTTATAGTCAAGACTGCATCATATTCAGACGTCTTCAAGTTAAATTCTTTTTCTTATCTTTCTATTTGCCATCAAAGCAAACTAGTTCTTATGACATGATTTATACGAATCTTTTTAGCTGGGCAGGCCTTTAATTAATACAAATGCGCACTTGGGAGTTACTACGAAAATAGACCACGATGTGTTCTGTATTGATGATCAAATGTGGACTCTATAGGGTTTAGGATTAAGTCATGTTTGGAAGAGTAATATTTTTGATTTCTTTAAATACAGTACGGTTCTATGACTTGATAATTATTCAAATACGACATAAAGATGTTTTAATTACTGTCCACGTTGACAATATTTCAGTATTGCAAGATGTATAGGTCTAGTTCACGAGTTTATTATTAGTTTTAATTGATCGTCATTGTCCTACATCAGATAAATACGTCTCTTGAGATATAAAATTGAGTTTTAATTGTTTTCATGACCTGAAAACGGAAACCCACAAAGTGGTAATAAAATTTCGAATTAAAATTTTATTTCTAGATTTTGAACAAAACAAGAAATTGAAATCGTTTTTAGAATCGTCATAGGAACTCAAAACAGAATACGATGGAAGAGGTTTTTTGGAACAAGCTAGAAGATTCTAGAGATACCTAAACTTTTATTGGTTATCATCTCTGTAGGGATTGTATTGTATAATCCATGTAAGTAGTTTCCAGTTGGTTATTGTAGTATTCCAATGGTGATATCCGGTCGACCTTGCGATAGACAATAATGTTATCAGTCATGGAACACGAGTTTATACTATCCGTAATGTATGAGAATGTAAACAGACGATGTTTAATGAAGCCGACGATAACAATAACATGCCGCTGGAAAATAAAACTTTAATGGAAAATGACGGTTTGCGGTTGCTACATAGGTTTATACGTACCTACATACAGCGTGGTTATAAGGAAAACTGGGTAATGTGATACTAACTGGTCTAATATATCAAAGATAGTATCACGATTCATTAACTCAGTTTATGGGTAGATCACAACCTTGGGATTTGGTATTTTTGTCACTTGTCATTTGGGTGATGCTCGACTTGTGACCTGTCTTAACTGAATATAAAACTTCAACGCTTTTTTTAAGTTGTGCTCTCGTAATATAAATAACTTTAACAACAGCTGTGGCAAAAATCAGCGAACCAAAAACTTACATGAATCTAACTGCGTCTTCCGTACCATCCACGTTATTTTGACATCCAACAGTTTGTCGTTGTTGTGTAAAATAGTTATAAAACAGGTACTGAGCACCAACTGAGCATTAGAGCGTATAGGCGAATTTGACTCACAAATCTGTTGATGAAAGTACCACAATGTATTCACAGGTGACGAAAGTCGTTCCGATTACTGATTAAGGGAACAATGACCCGTGAAATAACGATCAAAATCATATTTTCCTTTGCATTTCGGCGCAATAAAAGCATTATATATACCCAAATAGGGAGATTGGAATCGAATTAAAAGCAGATTGCGTAAATGAATTCGTTAGTTGTAGATTTATGCGTTGGTTAATTACTAAAGTCTATTCTATAAGCTTTGTCTATTAACTTTAGTATTCATGAATGGTAGACACGGAAGAAGAGTACAGTTATGTAATAATTGATGATAAAAGTATTTAAAAAAATAGCAAAAATAATAACCGTTCATAAAGCTGCACGTACAAGTTATCCAGTTATTTCTATCTGAGCGTCTACTGAAATAGACCCACTCGATAGCGTAGCACCTGCGCAAAGTTGGTAGTAGATTAAGCATCGAACCGTTAAAAAATCAGAATAACGTAATTTTCGCGCTATTTTGTACTGTCGGCCATTTGCAATGTAATGGTCACTGTGTCGTTGACCCCGAAGCCATACATCATAACGCCACAAGCACTAGCCACATTTACCTGCCTACCAATTGGATCAAAGGTTTACGACCCCTTAGAAAGTGTTGTCAGGCACAAAAAATGACTTTTAAAGGCACATGAATAGAGGAATACATCAATCATGCAAGGTTTCGTTCAGCCATGGTGCCATCATTACTTTCACTTGGTATAATTTCGTGAAACGTCTTTGTTTGCTGTTTCGTAAGAAATGTAACCTTATATTATACTAATTTCTGTCCACTTTGTCTTGAAAATTACATGAAATGAAGAGTTAAAAATCGATTTCGTCATTGGATTCTCGATTAATGAGTCACAAGCTGTTCGACAGACAGAAGTGAATACTAATGAACAAAAATGGTACGCAAATGTTAGTATGAGTCATACTTCAAGATGTTATAACTATAATCCTACGAGTGGTCAATATTGTTTGTTGCGTATTCAAATAGTATAAACTTACAAAAAATACTGTTATGTTAATTTATTATGAATTGAGTGAGGCAGTGAGTAAGCGACACAGGCTTCCTCATTCGACGTTCATAGGATCATAATCGAAAGATATCAATTTGTTCTTTAGTAACGGAATATTTTGTTCAAGGAATTCTGACGTCTAAAGTCATACGTCAAAAAGTATATTTGACTATTATTGCATCACAACGGTTTTATGTACAATTTGACGTCATTTACTGTTATAATCGTATGAAATCAGCAACTCAAGCTGTGTTCTTTTAAATTTAACATGATTCTGCAGTGTGCAATATCTTTAGGAATGTATGATATATTTTATGATACAAAAGCCAATTTTGATGTAAACCACTGGAGTATTAATTAATTTCCTTTAAGGTTTATATGTTCATAAAACAATGAGTACTGAGTACTTTTCAGGGTCGAAAGGCAATTAAATTGAAAGAGCATTTGTATTTTATTGTATATTAAAACAAAAAGTCAACATGCTTTTTGCGTTTAAGAGAACCGTGTATTGAATGAGTCGGTAGTTAGGTCCAGAAGGATAAAGGCGCAAGCGCGATAAAGTCTTTGAACTCTATAATTGCGGTTTTTACGCAGAACTTTCAAGTCCGACCATTTTTATTTCCTCCCCCGTTAGAGCTACTGTTATTGACATAGGTACTTTAAATTACTTGTGGGTTTATGAATTCACAGAATGATTTGATTTACTTTAGAAGGTTTGCCAACCACATTGAATCCTACTTACTGTACTATGATTTTTTGGCAATAGGCAATAAGCTTCACAATATTATTGTTTGATTGCTTTTGTCATTGCCGTGATCTACCGTTGTCTTAACTTACCGTATTTTGCCATTTTTTTTAAATTAAAGTGTGCTATAAAATTGAAAGCATGGTTTTCCATAAATCTTTCAAATAAAAACACATGAACAGCCCTATTATAAGAAATGGTCTGTTTCATCATGACGAAAATAAATAGATAAAGACACAAGGCGGAGAACCAAGTCATTGTACACAAAATAAAATGGTAGCTGACCACGAATTCATTCTAACCCAATTACAGTACGAATTGGATTTCATAAATGTAACGTTACGAACTTAACAAGAAATCACAAGTCCATTGTTTAGTTTATCAGTTAGTTACGTAACTAAGAAAATATACAAAAGTGTTGAAAATTTCACGGAATGTTATTGAGCGATTATTTTCTTGGAAGCATAATGGTCTTTGTTTCTGAGTTATGTTATTATTGTTAAATGCAGTTGAGCCAACTTACGTAAATAGTTTGACTTTTTTATAAGACGACCAATCATATGCTTAAGAATCAAGTGACCTAACAAATATAGCGGGTTGCATTAGCTAGTATAGAAAATGATAAGTCTAGCTGAGATTCTGAACCACATTCAAAGTTTGTTGAAGGATTTAATGCAATCCATGTATTATAAAAAAGTACTATCAAACGAAATGGATGTAGCTAAACTTATTATCACTCTTATTTATTATTGAAGCCACTATTTCAGTATAATATTTTTTGCGGGATTCTTCCACGACAGATATTATTTTCTATTGTTTATCTGTTAACGAACCGAAACCGAGATGACTTACTGAAGACCCCTGCTGATGCCAGCAAGAATAACGAGAACGAGAGTAACAGATATACCTACCTAGTGGAACTCTGTAATTCAACAATATTCAGTGAGTACTTGGAGGACGGTTACGACACACACAGATAAGATCGGACTTTCAAGATAGCCATGATGAAGCCATTCTCGATCGCAAAAACTTATTTACGTCTTGTGCAAAAGTAGATTTATTGTCAGCGAGCTTTCTGCGCAATCTAGATCAGTTTTGAGGGAAGACACTTTTGATTTATATCGTTTAAATATTTGTTTTATTTTAAGTTTGGGCTACATAGTTGGTTACTTAAATTCTTTGGGAAAATTATAAGAAAAGTTTTCTAATTATGGGCGTCGAGACCTTTGAGGTCGACAAAGATTTTATTATTAATACTGCCAGTGACCAGAGGCCTGTATTAGTAACCTGCTAACAGGTAGTCCGACTTTTTTTTCCCAATCTATTTAACTTTTATTAAAAGTGAAATACTCGCGCCTGCTTTCTACGCTTATCCTATTTTAACAAGAAACATTTTCATTTTTAAACCGCAACTTTCTGACTTACAACTCGTTTACCACAAAAAAGTTCACAACCATCAAGCAATTTGCAAGTTTTACGTCAATTTACCGTTTGTCACAGTTTTTCAGACAACAATGATCAATTCCGTCCGCAATCAAGTGTAAAACGGATAATTTGCGGACAAGCAGCCGGTTGTTGCGGATTCAGGAAGTGATTCCGCTACGTTCTGCGCGAACACTGATTTGCTGCCTTCAATAAATTTAGAAAATATTATAACTGTTAGTTTTGAAATTTGAAGCTTTTATAAACTTGGTCTTTCTAAAACTATGATATGTTTGGAGAATTCTTACTAGAGACATTTTTCCTAATTATTCCCAAAACCTAATAATGATTTCTAATAGAAATTTTCTATTAATTCACTTTGTCGTAAACCCTAAGGAGTCAAAAAAACTCTGAGGAAAAATATTGCTACGGTAAAAGCTGATTACTATCAAAATCTAATATAAACACGAATGATTAAGTGCTTACAACATGTCAGGATAAAATATAATTTCAAATAAAAGACGCAATAGATTTGACGACGAAAACATCAACCTGTCCAGAAGATGTTGATAAAAATGATCGATCGACTGTTCCTCGCTGAAGAGATTTATCTGTGAGTCATTAACTAACACTTAATAAACACTATTTATTTTATTACTGGCAATAAAATGTCTAAGAAAACATATAAAGCTTGGGCTTCTATGTGTTTTTTTTGAGCGCGATAATCTCTTCAGCTTTTAGTTTACACATTTTTGACCGGTCAAAAACAGACAATAAACAAAATTATAGTAAAGCCTCATTTACACGCTACCATTTTCTTGCACGTTCAATAGCAATAATTGAAGACAATAGTGGAAGCGCAATATTTGCATTTCAATAATTGTAAGCAACTGTTTACACGTTGATATTATTTATAAAGTTGAACGCCATTATTGAATGCAAATCTTGAAAAGAAATAATTGCCAGGGTGTTTTGTTTACATTGATACAATAATGGTAAGGAGATTATCGCTTTCAAGAATCGTCTTGTCTAAACATCGACTTGAACGTTCCTGTTCCATTTACTGGCACGTTGCTTCAAGAATTGACCGTATTTGCTCAGACGAATATTTTCATTCAAGTGTTTGACGTCTTCGGATAAAATGACTATCAAAGTCAAGTGAGAAAACTTTTGAATACAAGTATTGCACAAGAAAATATTGTATGTACAGTTTAAACCGAGAACATTCTTGAAAGCAAAACTTGCCTAGTAGAGAAAGAATATGGCATGTTGTTTATACGCTGCAATTCAAGTATTGCTTCTACATAATTGTACGCTACAGGCAAGAAAATGGTATCGTGTAAATGAGGCTTAAGTGTCAAAAATACTTATAGGAGATTAAAATAATAATTATACGTTTTATTCAGAAAAAATATACATTCGTTCACGTATCTGCCAACTAACACAAAAACCTGCTTCTTATCCAAATCATCTAACCCGAATCTTCAGACAAACATTGCATAACAAGAAAACTTGTCGTCGACAACTTTTCAATTAAAATTCGAACAAACTAAGTTACGTGAGCATCGCACGCGCACAGTAGTGTATCGTGAGTCACGCCTTACATGATAATGGTCCGCCATATACGGACATTACAAATAATAGCCAAACCATCGATCTGTTTATTGATCTAGACAAACCTGTCAAATTGTATAATTTAATATCTATTAAAACGACACGCAGTTACGTCATTTTGTTTTTGGGGCGTCGATTTGTTATATAAGAATTTTTAATAATGTTTTAATGTCGTCAACTTTATTAATCCTATTTGCATGGGTATTAAAAAGTTTATAATACTTAGAAGCTTTATAGAACTAGTAGCTAAATTTAGGATTTAGACTATTAATTCAGCATTTATGTTCACGTAAGGGTTTTCATTACCAATTATCTGATCGTTAAAATTTTATGATCAGGGAAAATTTTCAAATGGAGAGTCTAAAATAAAATTAATTTAAAGAACAACATCTAAACTTTTACTAAGTTTCTTATGTATATACATAGGTAGTTATGTTCTATTTTCAAGTTCATTTACAAACGTATTTGTTCATCTATTTTATCGAACACTGTTGTTTTTATTAAAGTTTAAGGTTAAACGTTATCGATAATAAAACTACGTTAACTATTGATTTACAGCAGTTGTTTATATATTTGTTCTGGCTCGTAGGTATAAGCAATGCGTGTGTGTTAGTAGATGATAATAGAAGGTTACGATTGTTACATGATTTATTAAGTTCATGTATGCAAATTTATTTAAAGTTTTCAGAAATCGAATAACTAGAGAATAAATAAGTATTTGAAATATTCTGAAAATCCATCAATAAGCTTTTTTTTTTTAAATCGATAACTGAATATTTGATGCTGTAGTAGAATCTGTCCTCAAGAGATCATAGGAAACCGGGTATGCTCTACACGGTAGAGCTGAAAATTTAACGTATATTTGCCGTATTTATTTACCGTTATTATGTGTATTTTAAAACTACCACTTATATTAAGTGGTAAAATATGTTAAATATAGTTTTCTTTAAGTTTTATATTAAACCTTAAGACGTTTCAATTAAATACAGTTTGCTATACATTAAAGGAGTTCCAAGTGCCCATAACTTATCCAACCTCCAAAGATTCGCTTCCCTATGCAGCAGATAATTTCAAACTTGGAATAGATGTGCCATTGTGTTGTCACTATACGCACGCGACTATCCCGAAGGTTCCCTCGTAAATAACGTTCGATTCAAATCGATTCCGAACATCGAATAGAGAATCGATTTATAGTCAGGCAGTCAATCGTATGAGGAAGAAGGGGGAAGATTAAGAGGCGTTTAAGTCTGTAAGCGTGGTTAAATATGCATTATGCAATGCTAGATTTAGATATTCGGATATCTACAAGAAGTCTGTTTGGCTGTCGGTCTGTCTGTAACCTTTACATGCTTAAACTGCTGAACGGATATGGATGAGAGCAATGAAACATGTGCTATGTCGTAGCTGATCCTAGACACTTGCCTACTTAGTTCGTATTGATAATATCGTGACAACGTATACGATTTGAAACCTACTCTCCTAACAAAGCTAAAGCTTAATTAACAAATAAAGTCCTTAAATACTCGTTAACAGACAACGTTAGTCACAATAACAAATGAGATACAACAATCAAGTCCTAGGTGTACTTATTTTTATTCTGTGCTGTCTAAATAAGTATCCTTACAATATATTCTTTTTCACAAATACTAAGACACTATTCTTAACAGTAACACATGAAATATACATAAACATTGTAAATAGCCGCCTAACGCCCCAGGTACATATGAACACGACCGCGCGTGCGTCCGCGCAGTTTTGGGTCAAGGCTGGCGGGAACGCGATGCGAAAACCATTACACGCAGACGTGCGCAAATGCAAGTATTTACGGATAAATGGTACCTGCTTGCGCAATGACAATTATTTGTAGCAAAATGTATATTAATGTCAGTTTGTAGAGACTGTATAGAAGACGAATTATCCAGGTCAATTATAGATTTGAAATGAAAAAAGCGATCCTGTGATTTTGCTTTTCGATTTGAAAATGTTATAACCCCATAACGAATATTTTGCACTATTTCTTTTGGACCTTTTGTACCTTCTGTACTTTTTATTAACAATACACTTTCATCTTCATACCTACTCGTACATTGTTGTTAGCTCAAGTGGAAAATATCATTAAGTCAGCACGAGCCAAGATTATCACTAATTGATAATTCCTACATTATTATACTTTTTCTTAGAATACATTATTCTAGTTACAGAATTGACCTTTTATACTTCAATAGAAAAAGTTGACTGAGCACGCGTTATGGGTAGCTATGGAAGCTTTCATATTAAGCTTATTCATTTAATACCTTTTATAAAGGTTACATTAACCTCATTATTTCTTTCATTAAACCTTTAAAGCTATTGACACCGCATAACCCCTCGAAATGCTATAAGCCACAGTTTCTCCTTGAGATCCCAATTTAAAATTCAATAGTTAGTGCGATATTTGCCGGTAATGGCGGAATCTAATGCTCGTGGGAATGGCAATAATTGAAAACTATGGAAATGAGCGGTCGTGAGTTGATTATAACATTCTTTGTTGATGAGACACAGTGCAGCGAAGATTTAGGTTAAAGTCAATTATGAAAATGAACTTTGATCACTGCAACATAATTCTGTCTTCACCACCTGCTATTAAACTAACAACTTCTTATTCGTTCTCAAGAAGTATTAAAAAATATTTAAAATAAATAACTAACGATTAAATTTTAATGTTATTCAAATTTTTACTCTAACCATTTTTTTGTGTTTGAAATTCTGTCCGTTCCCAAAAATGCTTAATTATTGAAAACCAATGACCAAAAGATTCAACGTTTAAAACTCCATTAGCACTGCATGATTAACTCTAACTACCCCCGTTCCAACCATTTAGCTATTTTAAAGTTCTTTCACACGGGCGCTCCCAAACATCTTTTCCATTCTACCCTCATTTCTTTACGCTCTAGTACAAGCACAACAGGTGACCATCATGTGCAGTCACGGCTCTGAACACGGTGGCATTCATTTAGCGGGGATGGGGGACATTCCCGAGGCGATATTAGGGTGACCACCCGAGTGTGTCGGACGGGAAATGAGCGGGAATACTGTAGACATTTGGAACGAATCGATTCGCAAATGTTATGTTTTTTTTGCTTTGAAGATTTAGAAATAGATAATGTTTACCCATACATTATAGTTAAAAAGTTTTTGTAGTGTTAGTAAAACAAGAAAAACTAGCGAAAGATCCAAAGATTTAGAAACAGGACGCAAATTAGAAAAAAGAAAAAAACCGTTGTTTAAAATTTTACCCTTGCTTTTGTGTCATCACACTATAAATTCCCTATTACAACTTTCCCTTATAAATGCAAACAAGAATTACATTTTAAACACAACACACATGGGGTGGGATAACAAAGGGTTGTACAGGGTGGACCGTTGATAAAGGATTACCGAAACATTGCTCCGACACTATTTTATGTCTGTGACAAATGGAGAAATTAATCCTAGTATAATAAGGACGTCTCTAATAACCCCTGTTTAAATATGCCTAGTCTGTAAACCAAACGTTTTGATGTATCCTTTTAACTTTCTCTTGACAAAAAGTTTAAAAGATTAGATTCGATGTTCCGGGATCAAATAATTTCCTCTTAATTTTTTTGGTGAAACATAAACCTAAAGTGTTATAAACCTATCTTCCTACTTGGAAAATCAAATATTATATACGTGTGAATCAATCTCATTACACATTTTTTAAGAACTTTACCAAAAGGGCGTACCTCGCGCGTATATTCTGCCCTCGCTCTCGTCTGATGCAACAATGGCGTCGCACAAAGAACGCATGCGCGCGTCATTGTGCGTTTTGGCGCGCGATCTTTTTTTTTCACAACTTCACCACGCACCGAACAATCGGTCAATGAGCCAGTCACGCTGGGCGAGTTACAACAAAGAGTGTATAAAATAGTGGAAATTACGAAAGTAATCAACTGTTCCAGGGAAGATTTAATCAGAGGATATGCGTTTTGTTGAATGAATAGCTCATTATTGCGTACCGCTATTAGTGGGCACCGGTGGGAACGTTGGTTGACCTATTTATTGTATCACAATACTGCGTAATAAAAATTGTGCATTTAAGTTATAAACAAGCTTTTGATTTATATGTAAACAAAGTTTTGATGGAAGTCTTGTGTATTTAAGTTCATTATTCATCACTTACATTCTATGCAGTAACTTGACATTCATATTAACTCCAAAATCTTACCTGAAACAAAAACAAAACAAATTAATATTTTAATCCCAGCTACAGTAAGGCATAAAATCAAATTCCAATATCGGGCACGCGGCTGAAATTAATCGACATCCTGTCAATCGCACTTGCTTTAAATGGACCTTGTCTAACTCATTCGGTGCAGTGTGTAATAAACACATCAAGGCATAGCCCTGGCTGCCGTAGCCGCCGTAGCGTAGTGGCGTATAGGATGCACGCTCCATATTTCACATGTGAACGGCACGCGACGGCCCTACTACTCCCCGAGGGCTTATAGACCTACGATAGGGTTGCCAACTCGAAGGAGTTTTTATTTTAGTTTTTCTTACTAGCTACGTAGGATATGGGTAAAAGATCAAGAGAAGTAGTATCTGATTATCACCATACCTACAGTTTTAAATTTATTTCAGATTGCTTATATTTATTAATAAGGAGGCTGTATTTTGTCGTTGGTTATTGTTTACGTTAAATTATTGTGATTAGACTTATTTATGAAAAAATATTTGTTCAAAAAATTTTGTATGAAATTGTTAACCTTATTAAAGCTAATCACAATTTCTATTTTATCATGCTCGACGACTTAACGAGTATTCTAAATCGTTGCAACGATGTATGTGATAAGCTTAGATAACATCTTATACTCGTAGATACTAAAGCCATTCTCATATTCAATAGATGCCTCGTGTGACAGCCCTATTCCCACGTTAGATTCCCGAACCCCTTGCGCAGGGGTGATCCCTCCCGCGAAGATCCCAAGAGGTCCCCTTCTGCGACGTACTCCTTGTTTATAGATTCGCAATGCAAAGCCATGCCTCTAAAGCTTTGCCGTTGGACTCCTTAATAAAGAGGTTACTTTTTGGGCCAATGTAAAAAAATAAAGAAAGAAAGACATTGGACTTATAAAAAAAAGTGTGAATGGATAGTTGTAGAATATTTAAGGATTAAGCAAGTATAATAAAGTATTACACTTTATCTCTCATATCCTACTAAATCCCTTTGGATTTACATCAAAAAGCAATATGGGGAAACAAACGAAAAAAATTGACGTTATCACATTATAAATTTTCACCGCTTGTAACAAAAAGCCAATAAATTGACACCCTATTTGAGGGGTTGCACGAGATTTCATAACCCTTTGTATTGTTCAATCTCTATTTATAAGGGTTGCTCCAATATAGACTTTTATATATTATACAATGAAAGAAATAAAAAAATGTTCTATGCAATATACGACAAAAGCTTGGTTTCGAGATAAAGTTCCATTTTCCACTGTTGATGTTTAAAATCTTAAGCAAGTAGGTACTCCATATAGCGAATAAATACGATGTCCTAGACCAGAATACACTAGACAAAACTCCCAAATTCAAAATGGGGTCTGATGCACTAATGATGAGGCGTCTGCTGTCGCAGTGTGGTTATCTCTCTCAGATCAATAGAGATAGATAGAGACAAACTGTATTGATGCAACTCGTTAAATGCAATGATAGAATGGGGCTGACGAATCAAATAAAAAAAATGGTTACCCCTGTATTTGGAGGACTTGCTTTATTCTGCAAGTGAATTGAGTACAAAAAAAATCGATGTATTAAATCGAATAGTAGTTGTAAAATTATGATAGAAGGAAGTGACAGGTGTAAAGCAAGTGCATGGCCCACTAGTTTAATTTATGTATTTACAGACAGACAAACATGCAGCTAATGTGAGTTGTGGAACGGATTTGTCCTATATCACCAGCGGATATAACTGTACTTGTTTATGTTTAGAATCACATATTCAGAATAAATTATTTATATACTGAACAATATCAGATGCAAATGTGAATTGAATATATTCTCCCGATACACAATTGTAAAAGAAATACTTGTTGTTTTTATTCATTTCATTAAAGTATTTTTATGACGCAAAGCGTGACAAAGTAATAATTTGTTTAACGCCAGCAACAATTTAACACAAGACACTATTGTTGTTTTACAACATATTTTAAAATTTCAATAAAATTTAATGGAACATCAAAGTGACCATTTAAAAACATGTGGGCGGGAAGTCAGTCCTTGAGGTACACCATTTGGCTATCTTACAAAGGTCTGGGTAACTTTACTGTTTACAATTGTAACATATTTGTTTCCCTATTGTCTGTAACTTAAACAATGGTATTTGCAACAAAGTAAAATATATCCACTCCAATTCTATAGAACACATTCTCAAAGGCTTTGCAAAGATCCAAGTAGCAACTAGGCCGGCTCCCTAAGGAAGTTCTAAGACGAGACACGTGAAGAATCCATGCCGCAAGGCAAAACAGATTCTGTTGCGATGAAATAAAGTTTATATTATCTTTGTTTTATGCGGAGCTATAAATACCGAAAGGAAATTAATAACGCTTTGATGTGTGCGTGTCAATATTTGTTGCTATGTTGGCAAAAGTTTTAATTGATGCTAAGGTTAAGGGAACTGTAACTACGTAGATGTTATTTTCAAAGTAAAGTTGGAACTTTGTTACTTACAATTTCGGAATTAAGTTATTATTTTATTGATGGTAGATTGATAATTATGAAATATATAGCCTATGGAAGTCCGCGTTCGATAAGAGTACTGTAACAATTGAAAGCGTCGACAGGCGTACTGTCAAGGTTATAAATCACAATCGGATTCAATCACAGAGTCCTCTGACAATTTGTTATTCAGTGACTCTATCGCCCATGCGGGACGTTTCGTGACCGCTAGAGCCCACATGCTATCATCAACTTATTGTGTTTTAAAATGCGAATTACTGATTCAACATATCAACTGGACATGCTAGAATAAATACATGTTATGAATCCATTATCATGTGCAAAATGTTTATGATTTGCTATTCCATAAACCGGCTTTCGAATTGTGTTATTTTTGTTCATGTATTTCGCTGTATACCTACGAACCAACAAACGATTTAATATAAAAAATCCGACAACATAATTTAAATATTTTCCCGTGTGCTTTTTTATTTACATATTGATTTTGACCTTAACAATCACTTACTCATAAGGTCTTATCAATACTACAAGTGTTAACCTAATTTCTCAGTCATGTGCAAAGTTGATTGATCGATTGATCAATCATACTAACGTTACAATATTATTGATGTAGCCTTGGGCAAGAGGCAAGTTCAGGTCAAATTGTGTAATATATTTGCTATTGAAATGTTTGTTTATTATACATATTGTATGTTCACAAAACAATTACTAAATTCACGAAAGTACTCAATGTCACTACCTATGTTACTATAACATATACTAGAAAACTATTAAATAATCAATTGCAGAACCAAATTTAATAAGTTTGTTGTTATAATAAAAATGCGAGTTACTAATGAAACAGTTTAACGCTAGTTCTTTTGTGGATTTTATCATTCGACTTCAAACATTTATTTCAGGTTTGTGCAAATATCGTATGTTCACAGTAAATTACAGCTTGTTAGGTTGTAGAATCAATAAATCGCCAGGGCTCGCGATTTGTCGGCGAATCCACCCCCGCTGTGACCGTGACCGTCGTTAGTGACAGCGACACGACCGGCGTCTCGTGCGTTTCACTGCATGCCTGATAACACTGATTCCGTTCTCACTCAAACTTGGATCTAATGGACCATTTGCTTGTTAACTTATTTTAAATGGGGCGATACTAAGTTGCTAGTGAAGTTCTTTTAATAGGGTACGTCGATAAACTACGTAGTTTTATTGATTTGAAAATTTGTAACTAGCTTGATGAAGTCGTAAAGACAGAAAAAACAACTACGAGAACTGGTGCAGAAGTTGCTTGTAGGTAAGAACCAGCTGAAGTAAATGAACTTTTAGATGAAGGCTTTATACTTGAGGTTAATGAAATAAGAATATTAATAATAGTTCGAGATGGGAAGCGCCTTTGGAAATCCGTCGTCAGCATGACCGCGTGACTCGTTGACAGACAAACAGACACGACCGATCCAATTGTTTCCGGTGTCCGATAAATTTAGTCACGATCTACTTACTAACCAATAAGTCATCATTAGAGAGCTCACAAAATTATAACTGTAAATCAATCTGCACCTTATGGCGTAATGTTTTTAATAGAGCCTGTAAAGGAATAGCATAATAAAATCAGTGATTTACTTTAGTATCTGAATTCAAACTCAATCTTTTTAATTGCGTTGAGTAATTCATTACATAATGAAGTGCGAAATGATTTTTAGCAGCAAGTAAAGTGCATTTCCATAAATATTCGCATCATGAAATAATTACACAATTTTACGTATAAAAATAATCGTCAGTAATGCAAATTACTGACGGAAGTGAATAATGAAATGATTATTAATTTCACTTTCAGAAAACTAGATTACGGAATATGTATTTACATTTGTTACGAGCCACTTGCGAACGAAGTAGTTCAAACATTACGATACCCTCTTGAATATTATTTGTAGTATCGTAAAGTATCTAGTCTTCAATGATTATAGCTACATTTAGACGTTTATTGCTGGGACAGTATTCGAGTTATGACTTCGTCTTTACATCCACGTTTATAAGTTATTAGAGTTTCATCGGGTCCAATAAAATGCTTGTTTGTTTGAGCTCGGCCATTACCTACCGCGCGTGAAGTTTTTCCTTTAACATTTTAAAGATTAATTGTAGGTACGTGCAGCAAGAATGCTACGTGCGGAGAGCATACGGCACGCATCAGTGTTGCCATGATCGCAATGCCGACTCACAAAAAAGCTGTTCTCTCCAAATCGACAATTTCCCGGTTTTCCCTCCAATGCTTCGCAGAAAAAACTCAATGTGTTTTTAATTAATTAGTTAGCGCTAAAGGCCATAACTGGCACATGATAACTTTCATTATTGTAAATACAGGTTAGTCTAGATAGTTTGTCGTTTTCAACGCTAGGGAAATTAAATTTCTCGGCCACCGTTCTATGTAAACAGTTCGGTTTTGTGTTACGGTTATTTGTTGCAGCGTATCTCGGACTGTATCTGTGTTTTCATGTAAGCTGATACCGCAATGAGATTTATCGAGTGCACTGATATTTATTTGATTGTTTTTGCGACAGATACAAGCATCATTTGGTTAATTTATTTATTTACGGTAAAGAAACCGCATGAATTGAATGTATTAAAATGGGCTAAAAGAACTGCTTGCTTTCCTAGTAAGGTGTTCAAGACCACCTTTCCTTATACCTTGGAAAGAGGCCACATGCTATTTTTTACGACACACCATAAAAGCGCGCCCGCGCCGCGGTTCACCTGCATTGCTCACGTTTTTGTATGCTCACGATATCTCCAAAATGATTTGGTGAATCTGTGATATACCGGACATGCAAGATTTTTTATTAAATCAGATAATGGGCATATGATATTTTTGTGCGGGGCGTTTTTGTTGTTAAAATACTTTTTAAGTAGTGAACGATTGGCTGTTTTAATTTATTGTTGTAGTTTTTTTAGTTTATCGTGGTTAATAGAACGGTAAATTCTTACCGTTGTTCAAAAACTCTCAATTTTTCACTCCACATTTCATTTGATGATATCTAATGAAATTGTCAACAAAGCAATTACAAATTCTTAAAAAAACTACACGAGTGTTAACAAATGAACTACCTGCCTTGAATCGCTTGTATAAAACACATGCACAAGTCGACAATGATTAAGTAGGAAGATGAAAAGATAAATTTAACAACATTCCAGATGGACATTTTTCATTTAGAATTAGGTCAACACTGAGATCATCCATGTAAACTTACATGTTTTACTTCACCATTATTTATATAGAGCAATTTAAAATGTTTATTTGTATTCTATTGATAACCAGAGGTAACAAAGCATCTAAGTCAAATCTTAAATGAAAAGCAGGATAAAGTAAAATGGAGCAATGAGTCATTAATAACAGTATACCAATACTGTGAAAAAAATTGAAATTAAATATAACTGAATAACTTTTGTCAAACTTTGAGTACAATATGAGTAACAGCGATGTCAACAATCGTGATGATACCTACTCAGTTCACAGTGAGGCGTTAATCGAAGAACATTATGCGTCAAGTGAGGTCAATAGTGACCACATACTAAACCTACTCTTTAACATATTTAAGCTGCTTTATATTATTGATTTATATAGACTAAGACCTTATTTATACATTTAGCACGATTTTGAAAGAACTCTTGGTGTTAATAATAAACATGTGATGATGATTTTTAAATTAAATCGTCAAAAGCATCATTGTAATCTCTCTACTACCAATCTCAACTGACATGCCATCGTGACCACGATTAACTATTTCCCAGAAATGAATTAGTCAAGAAACTAGGGTACAATATAAGGAATTCTTCTTTTGAGTGGTAGAGTCTAGCTGTAGGCTCTGTCTGCAGCGATTGCTGGGCTGACTCGACCGGTGAAATACCACCGTCGCACAGGAAACCGACGTGAAGTAGGAACGATGTTCCTGCGTTTCGTTCGGTGAGTGCGGTATCCGGTGCCCAATTTTATTTATTTATTTATATATTTTCTTAAAGGTCAGCAACACACCCCCAACACCTACAGTGTTGAGGGTAGTCATGGGCGGCGGTGATCACTTACCATCAGGTGACCCGCATGCTCGTTTGCTACCTATATTACATAAAAAAAAAAAAAAAAAAAAAAAAATACACATTCCTTGAAATAGTTAACTATAGTTTAACACACATCGTGTGCCCCGTAACTCTAAAGTGTAGGATAATGTTACGATTATAAAGCACGGTTAACTTAAGGTGAAAGGATCTTAATGTCACAAGTTGAAGTGGCGTTAGGAATAATTTACACTTAAGTCTCATTAACAATATTTCTGACCGCAGTTAAGCGTTCAAGTTTCTGTTTATTTTTATGTCATGCACGGTTAACGTCGGTTTTAAATTTCTTTAATTTTAGGACACGACGGTTTATTTCTTTCGTTTTTTAAGTGGGCTCTGATTCGTTGAGTATTTTCCTTGTCAAGTCGTCATAGTATCATCGGTTAGACCATTTATGGTGATCCGTCATTCCATTTGGGAATCATCTTCGTGGAGTGGCATTCCGACCGGCCGCGGCCAATTACGCACGATGAGAACACAGAAACGCTTTTTTATCCAAACACAACAGTTATTCCACGTCTTCGACAATCGTTAAGAACCAGTTCCTTTAGCCGTATACGGACAATCATTTTCCGATTTTCTAGTCAACATGTTTCCACTTTTTTCTTTTGATTGACCCTACACATTACTCGACGTATTGGTGTCAATGCAACAATAAAATAAAATGTGCATTTATTCATAAGTTGGGAAGATTGAGTCTTGTCGTGTGAAATCCGTCGGAAATGTCCGTTTTACCGATATCCGACCCCTTAACCAGTATTAAAAAACATTAAATCTTTGGCCACACTAAATGAGTTACAGGACTTTTTTTGTTGTACTGTAATCGATTTTATTTACAACAATACAGTGAGTATTATATATACGCCGACACGCAACAAACTGATTTCAAGTACCTAAATAGTAACCAAGTGGCTGACTTACGAACTTAAATCAATCACAAGGTTGGTTTTAAGAAATCGAACCTCCATAGTAGGATCAGAAAGTGAAATTAAAAGTTACTAATTAGTTCGATTAGTCAGTCTCGAATCGAATAGGTCACCAGACACCACGACTGGTCGGCTCGGATCGGATTTCGCTACACTTATTCGCGACATGACATGAATAATTAAGCTCGCATTATTTGAGCGACTTGACTGTCTGAGGCCGCCCTCCTGACATAGTTCCACATCCTTCTTCCCCACATTTTAATATCTAACTCTTATTAGAACTCATTTCGAAAATTGCGTCACAATTGTGTGAAAACTATAAACTTCGACTGTACAGGTAATATGCCATTTCGAAACGGCCCAAGGTTACGAAAATTGTAGTCTACAATAGAAGAGTAACGTAAGCATGAGAACTAATAATATCCGAGTAACAATGAGCGTTGCTCCGTGTTTGATGTGAGCAAACGCGTCAGAGACGCGGTCGGCACTCATAAAGCTAATTTCAGTCCGAGTAATAGCTGGAGCTACTAAAACCACGGATCACGCAATACAAGCACAGAGCCTAAAAATACATCCGGAACACATAATACTTCGCAAGAATAGGACGAAAGTTACGACATTTTTCAAACTCGATTTTGTGTGCGCAGTGACACAAATGTGAGCTTTCACCAGGATCATTAAAATGTTTTGACAATGTCCGTAGTCCGTGGAATACAGACGTCGTTAAGCCTCTCGACGCCACTTTCGCATGTTTTCTGCGCTTCGGCTTAGCCTTGGTATTTGCGATGTCCTGGCGGTAGGCCAGCGACAGGCAATTGAATGAGTGACGATTCGCAAACTAAAAAACTTGGGGTAGACGGTCATATTCCATCTATTTCTGTGAGGTCGAGCTTCTGAAGTATCTGAGTCAGATCTTGGTCGATCAACCACTCGAGGATGCCTGTTGACTCGGAGGAAACGCGTAGTTGTCTGTTTACGAAATCAGTGGTCGGTGTACAGTGAAGACGCTCCTGTTTGCGAGTGTGTCGGACGTGACCTGGGAAGTAAAGGTTCCTTGTGCCAGTCACGTACGTCGGCAAGCTGTCTGCGCGCGCGCTTATCGCTCAACAGATACCATCGCAATTGACGAACAATTATGTCTTCATTGCTATCCGAGTTCACGATGAGAAATTGCGGTTACGGAACTGGATCTATAGATGAAGATAGGGAGAGAGTTTCAAATTGACAGACATGTAGCAAATACAGCTACGATCGCAGTGCCCTACTTGAAATGTCATTCTAAAGTGCCCTTTTGTTTACTATAGATACTTATGATTACGAAACGCAAAAAGCGACCGCTCGTTACTGATCACTCTAAATTAAAGGTACTCCAAATTGAAGGCGAAGCAATTAGTTTGCATAATAGAAGAAACCATAATAGCGCGAGGCATATTTCCTAATCATGCTCTTGACAAAAACGAGATAAGTACCTAGATAATAATAGTGGTGGTAGAACGCAACCTTGCTGAGTACCAGCAGAATGATTTATGGGCGAGTGTTTTGATCACGGAAAATTCGACAGTAGGTACAAAACTAACTAGCACAGGTGCCGTAATTTGCGTCTGAATATAAATATTTATTTGAGCGTCATGTTAAATATTCAGACTATGATTTTCAATGCAAAGACAGTTAACGATAATGTCTTTTATTATATGGCTTCTGGCTATATATTTTTTTTCAAAATAAGATCTTATGGCTGAATTCAACGTCAAGACTTATGATATACATTGTAAATTCATTGATATAGTTTGTTTGGTATTATTATTGGCTGGATTGTTTTAATTTTTCTTATACTATACTAAATGCAAATTAATATTCTATATGACTTTCAAGAATAGTAGTAACTAAAATTATTAAATTTAGAAGTGCTATTTACGTGTGAATTATTATTGCTTTAAAACACTATGCAAATACAGAAAATTACCAATTGGTATAATGTTACTTTGTATTTTTAATAAGTCATTTTATGACGTTCTTATTCAAGAAATAGACGTTGCATTTACATACCTCATTCATAATGAACTAGTTAGTAGGTACTAATATAGCAATTAGTTATAATATTACTATACTGTTTGTGGCGATAATTTTTGTAGCTACTAATGAGATCAAAACAAGATCAGGATTTTTATGTATTAAAATTAGAAGCATAAGTGGTAACTGAAACTAGTATCACTTTAAATAATTCCTTAGAATCGAATGCATATAAATGCAGAAACCGAAACCCAACACCAGGAGTGGTCGATCGCTAATCTAAAACCACGCTATTGTGTGACGAAAATAAACGGAAATAATACTGATAAGCCAATATAATGCTATAGATATCGACACTGAAAGATAAGGTTATTGTGCAGAAATAAAATTATTTGCAGTAAACTCTATTCAAATATTTCGCTCACCTCAGTGTCAGAATTATTGGCGTACATCCAATTGTAGATGTGGACGCCTTGGCTGTCGCCGAATTCGCGTACTGACACGCAAAACAAAAGTTTTAATCCTCGAGAAACCTTATATGAACACAATGATAGCACAGTACTCCAGAAATCGGCACAAACTTGCACGTCACAGATATACGTTCAAGTTCAAGTTGGACACTTATTATTAGTACAGCGATGGGTTACCACGTGAGTGTTTGCGTAGTCACTACTTGTGTTGGTGGTTAAGCATTCGTTGCCGGTAACACGTGCGTTGTGGTTGTGAGCGCGGGAGCGTGTGACAGCAGGACGACCGCAGCGAGCGCCGGCCAGTGCGCGACTGACGGCCGGCGCGCGCACCGCACGCACGCACCGCCGCTCATACTCGCTTCACACCCCCCGACTACAACTTCAGATGACTCTCTGAACGTAAACTCACCTAATTAATCAACTAATGACGAATGCACGTCACGAGAAAAACAGAAGACAATCGCTTTACAACCGTGGGAACAATTTTACTCTTGCAATTCCAAAAAATAACACTTCCACTAGATTTAATTCTTAAAACTAGAGCAAAGATAAATGCACTCGAAATGATACGTTACGAAAGTGTGCCACATCCTGATGCAGGTAAATGTGTCGGTAATGACCCGGTGCCGCTAGCCGCTAGGATCACGTAGCTGCAACGGTACCCGGCGTCTGCGCATGCTACAACAACGCTGCTGATTTGAATAATCATCGCATCAACCACGGCTTTCGGGGACAAAGGGACAACGGACAATTTGACGTCAACACGATCTCTACAAATTATAGAGACATTGTAAACAAAAGAACGTGTAATCATAATAGTTTCTCTAATGATGTGTAACTAGAGCTGAGTGAGATTAACATGCGACGCCATGGTGCGACATGCAACTACATAACACGCTATATAAATACAAACATTGCACAACATAACGTGAGTGTTTTTATTTTGATTTATTTTAATGACGCCCAATCAAAAGACTATAGAACTATTCTAATTAATTTTATCGCGCTTTCGCATAGATCTAATAAAATATACTTAAGTCTTGGAAAGTTAAATGATTGCCTTTATGTTTTGACATCTTATTAGATTCTAAATAATTTGCATATCATTAATTAGAAGTGCTAAATTTATTGAGTATACGTGTCTTAATTCCAATAATTCAATTTTCAAAATTGTTTTGAACGTCAATTTAAAATTTACTTCCATGCGCGTTAGATAGTACCTGTTCGGGAGATAATAAATTTCCAAAAACCCACAAAACTGGATGAGATGTTTTCTAATTTTACTGTTTTATTATGGATGTAAAAAATCTGATGATTTTCTGACGCATTCTATAAAGATGTTATTTTTAAAAGTAATTACCCCAATTTAACATGTAAGTTATTACAAAAATATATTATTATCATTTTAAATGCCTAATATATATATATATCAGTATACCTACTAAAGAATTATCCTAAAGGCAATGTTCCAAAATTATTTTGAACTACAGAAACACGAAGGATCCCTCCGAATTGTCCCAGTAACAAACATATCCCTTAAACTTTCTCCGTCCATTGTATTTACCATTGGTGTTGACATCTGCTGCGATTTATCGAAGAGACGGTATCGTCCAACACCGACGACACGGGAATCGAACTCTGGCCGGCTAACAAAGGCATAAACAAGTTTCTCTTTGCCCCGGAGTTAGCAAATTAATGGTTCACGACCACTTGCGCGGACGCTCCATAAATAAATGAGGTGAATGGATTCAACAGAAAAATAAATATCGAGGAAGAGAGCGTTGTGACAACTACACGAATGTTTTCACAGTGGAAAGTGATGATATAAAAATAATTTTGGAAAAAGTATCATTATATCTTGCCCACGCTAAACAATCATTTTTTTAATAATGAGACATCATAATCGCTGTCATAACTTTGAGTCTGGGGACACAAAATTTGTCTTACACACGAGTAGGTAGGTATATACAAATTGGAAACAAAAATACGATGTGCTTGCGATATTTATACGCCTGCGGGGTTTGGCCACTTCGTAGTCATTTAGAAGTAAATTTATATATTCCACAGTTTGATAACAGAACCGGAACAGTGTATAATAACCTTAAAGAATTAGCCACAAAACAAGGAAATCTAACTGGCACGTTTGTAACCAGCTTGTGTAATAATAACGAAACGAACCCGTGTTCTAAATTCAAAATAACGGAAATAGCATATCACGTAGAGCTGGCCAATGATAATCCTAGTCATTAATAGCGGTGTGCGCGTGAGTTCACCTGCCACGTTGCTACCGCCGTCGATATTTCCCCTGCTAATTGATATTTACACTAGATACAACCTGAGGTAACTACGCTTCTTATCAATTGACTTCATACTTATTCAATTAGTTTATATTTGAATGAGATACAATTAGAATAAAAGAAACTTGTATTTTTTGTTTGATAGTAAACCAAGGAACAGTGACATGAATTATAAGACCATTTAACCTCGACTGTTTTGTAAATTTACCGTTACAATTGCATGTAAAGTTGAACTTATGAATACCACTTATTCTGTGAAAATATTATGAGTTTTTTTTTATAATATACCGAAGTTTCAACAGAAACATCCATTAGGAGTTTAACAGCCTATGCAAATGTTTATAAATGACTCATTTAATTAAGTAATGAACACTCGATGTGAACATGACTGGATTGAGCTTCTTCAATTAAAGTTTGCCCTTAGTGCGCCGGAGACGATGTAAGATTTCAAAAGTTGCCAATTAACGGTTATCTAATGTATCGGAGGTGTTAAAACGTAGCTCACGAACGTCTCCGCCGGGAAGTGAGGATTTTATTGTCGAGTCTTGTTTCACTAATGAAGCTTTCGCAATCACTTGAAATATTAAATAAATACACGGAATTTAATTGCACATAAAAACGGAGGTGGCTATGATATAAATAGATACTGTTCAAACTAAGACAAAGCAAACGGCTTTTTTACAGTCCATCGACTGCATAAAACTAACTCTTCAACATGTCAAGTGATCGTTGCAATTGCAATAAAAATGCAATTTTGTCCGAATGAAGTACTTGAAAATAAAACTAAAAATATAGCTATGCCCATTGATGTTCAGATCCCACGTCACAGTCGTGAGAATAGCGAAGATGTACGATCGACCTTGGAGCGCTCCATTTTTGGAAGAGTCGTGTTTTAAGAGCCAGATAAGGCTGTATTTATGATGATGGATGTTATTTTCAGTCTTGTAGGTGAAAAGTTCAGAATCAAATCGATCACTTCAAATATCAAGATTGTTTAACAAAGTTTTTACCTAGAGCAGAACCTAGGAATAACTTTTGGAAATAAAAAAATTAGTAAGGTATATAAAAAATAATACAATACATTACGACACTACCTACGATATTTCAATGCGTTTTAATGCTGATATGAATTTTATACGTGGGAAGGCCGCTGGGCTCTATGGCCATATTGTGATGCAAATCCAACGCAAACTGGATCGTAGATATGCGCGTACGCAGCGACGCATCGGGATACAGGGTGTTCAAAAAAGTAGCAACGTTGTTTAAAATTTTACTTTAAAATTTTTCATTCTAACTAAATTGAAAAAAAATGTAATCTACAAGCATAAATAATTCCTAACGTGGAATCTCTTCTTTATTCGAAGTCACTGAAAACCTGGAACTGAGCCAGGACAGAGAAGAAAAGCAATTTATTTGTTTGACGTTGTACCTGATAATATAGATAATAATAATAAATAATAATAATAATAATAATAAATTTTTATTTCATTATACATTTCTTTTACAAACTTGGCGAGGAGTCTTTATTTAGGCATGTAAATGCCTGTAGTTAAAGGCTCCGCTCTTCCCTAAACTAAAATTGATTAACCTACATAAGTTTTGTACATATAAAAAATATAAAAACAAAAACCAACTATAAAATGTTTCTTAAATAATAAAAAAAGAGTACTAAAAGATACATTAAAAAGAGTAAAACTAACATTATAGCGGTACTAAAATTATTAAATGTGTGTGTGAGGTGTGTCTGTGTGTGTGTGTGTGTGTGTGTGTGTGTGTGTAGTGTGTGTGTATGTGTCTGTGTGTGTGCAGTGTGTGGGTGAGGTGTATGATTTGTTTTTAATTTGATACTATTCTAAAAGTAATTCAGTGTCCATGTAGTCTAAAGTTTGTAGCCATGTCTTAAGTTTATCCTTACATTCAACGAAAGATTTATCATATATGTATACCAGTTTATTTATTTTGTTGTATAAAAATGATGATCGTTTTTTATACTGCCTATTAGCGAATTCTGTTTTTATTGAGGGAACTTGTACTATTCGATTTTTATTACGTTTATTTTGGATATTGGGATCAAAGGGTGTATTTTTGTGTATTTTTAAGGTGATGAGTAAGACATATAGCTTTCTAACTGACAGTAAGTTACATAGATCGTAGAGCTTATCAGTTGGAAATGTTCTTTTCTTAAAGTACATCATCTTTAATATAGATCTTTGCGTACGTTCTAATTCAATAAACTTAGTTTTCGCTGCTCCGCCCCATACTGTAATACAGTAAACTAATACGGATTGAACCAAGGCTATATAAACTTCATTAAGGAGATTTCTCTGGTTCTTTACATTCCAACTGTTTTTAATTTCCATCCTTGGCAAGATATACCTCAGCTCTTTAAAAATCCATATAAGTTTTCGAACTCTACTAATGACTTGCTCCAGTTGTGGATACCAGGAGAGTCGTTGATCAATAATAACTCCGAGGTATTTTGTTTGGTTAACTTGTTGGATTTTAGCACAATTGCAGCCAACCTCATCTGTGTTCATATAACATGTGTGTATGCTTAGTTCAAGTTCATCGGTTTGAGTTCTGTTGTAAATATTAAAGCAAATGAAGTTTGTTTTGCTAATGTTTAATGTCAATAAATTATTTTGCAACCAACTTGCAACCGCAGCAAGGCCCATCTCTGCACTATTTTTAACCTCTTCCCACGTTCTCCCTGTAAAGATGATGGCAGTGTCATCTGCGTACGATATAACTTTAGCATTGTGGATCCTCATGTTACAGAGTTCATTGATGTAAATTAGGAAGAGCGTAGGTCCAAGTACACTTCCTTGAGGTACGCCATATGATATTTCAGCATCTTCACTAACAATATTATCAAGTTTAACTTTTTGCTTCCTTCCAGAAAGATAATCATGGAATAATGCAAGTGGAGTCCCCCGAACACCAATAGTTTCAAGCTTTTGTAACAGGATGGGCGTCGAGACGGTGTCAAACGCCTTTCTTAAGTCCAAAAAAACTGTTATACATTTATTTCCTGTGTCAAGTTGTTCGGTTATTTGGGAACTTAGAGCAATAACAGCGTCTTCAGTTGATTTTTTTTGCCTGAAACCGAACTGAAATGGGGATAGTATGTCGTATTTGCTGAGATATTGCAAGAGACGTGTATTTATCAACTTTTCGATTATCTTAGAGATTGCAGTTAGTACAGAGATAGGACGATAATTATTGACATCGTCGCAAACACCACCCTTATAGACAGGCGTGATGACGGACATCTTTAAAGGGAGTGGGAAAATTCCTTTTTGGAAACAAAGATTAGCAGCGTGCGTAATTATGGGTACGATTTCTTTTTTAGCAAGTTTCAGAAAACTAGTTGGTATGTTGTCCCATCCTGGAGCACTGTCAGACCGTAAGTTCATAAGCGTACTGCAGACTTCGGATTGATCAGTTTCTAGCAACACCATAGAGTTCGCTAGGCAAAGCGCGTTGCTGGGAAGCCTGTTGGACATATTTGGACTACTAGTTATATTCTGGGCCAGATTTTTGCCAATATTAGCAAAATACTCATTTATAAAATTAGCAGAAGCGAGTGGAGTTGCTTTAACGTTTATCAATTCCGTGTTTTCGGTCCGTGATTTATTAGTAAAAGTGATATCTTTTATATTTCTCCATAAGAGTTTATTGTTATTGACGGCTTGATTAATCTGCTCCCTATAATGCAATCTTTTTAACTTTTTTATGAGGTTATTACAATAGTTTCTATACCGTGTGTATGTTATTTTCGCAAAATCATTATGAGGGTCATTACGAGCTTTTTTCTGCAATGCGTTACGATTTCTAATGCATTTTAAGATGCCTTGGGTAATCCAGGGTTTTAGTAAACGTCTACTACATGGTATGGTATCGGTGCGAGTATTAAATTTCAAGGATTCAGAAATGTTTTCTATTAAGGTGTTTAAAACTACGTTAGGGTCTTCAATTGATAGAAGAGCAGACAAATTTTTATTTTGTAAATGTAGTAGGGCACTATTAAAATTTATGCTAGTTTTGGATTTTTCGGGGATGATTTTATCTTTTGTTTTAGTCAAGCAGAGTAAAATAGTGTAGTGGTCTGTGGTGGTAGTTTGTAAGATAGCTATGGATGCAGTTGTTTTTTTAGGATTTATTTTAATCATGAAATGGTCAAGACAGTTCATATCCCTTGTGGGTAGTGTATGTCCGGCTAGAATTGCATATGAAGATAGCATTGTGACATAATTTTCTCTATTTTTATGTTCATAATATTGTTCTATAACCCCGCGTCTTAAGTTTATATTTATATCGCCTGTGATTACAATATTTCTTTTTTCTATAATAAGTGATTCCAAATGTAATCCCAAGGAATCAATAAAGATGTCGGCGTTCAAATTTGCAGGTGGCCTGTATATACCCAGAATAGTATTATTTAGTACTTCAATTTGAAGGCATGATGCATGTGATAGCTTAATTTCCTTAACTTTATGTTTTAATGTTTTTTTTACATAAGCTACTACTCCATCGTTTTTATTAATATGGTTTTTAGTATTATAACAATTGTAATTTGAAAGTTGTGGTAGAGGTTTACTAAGATTAAGATGGCATTCGGTTAGTATAATTATATCTGCCTCAAATTTAAAACCCGATAATGTTAGTAAAAAGTCATCAAAGTTGCAATAAATTCCTCTGATGTTCTGGGCAATTATGGTAAAATCATTATTGTGTACATGTATATGCTTTTCAATATCGGAACAGTTACATGATACAGATTTTGTCATATTTATGTTGTCAATTTCTTGAAGTGTTTGAATTGATTCACACGTAGTAGCCATTTCTGTGATACTGTATAATAGTCCATAATAGCCATAGCCTAGGATTTGTGTAGTCAGTTGGTATTAAGTATTGTATTGTCCTGTGAGTAGCTAAGTTGTGTTTAGTGTAAATTGAGTGTTTCATTGAATTTATACTATTTTTATGTTTTTAGGGTTCCGTACCTCAAAAGGAAAAAAAACGGAACCCTTATAGGATCACTTTGTTGTCCGTCCGTCCGTCTGTCAAGACCCTTTTTCTCAGGAACGCGTGGAGGTATGAAGCTGAAATTTATATCAATTACTCAGGTCTACTGTCCCTTGAAGCTGTGAAAAAATCAAACTTCTAAGCCAACGCAATCAAAAGATACAGCCGTTTATGCCGCAAATTATGCCGCAAGTCGACACTTGCAAGGGAATCAAAACCTACAGGGTGCTTCCCGTGAACTCAGAATCTTGAAATTTGGTACGAAGCAACGTCTTATAGCATAGATAAAGGAAAAATTACGAAAACCATAAATTTTTAATTACATCACATAATATATTTTTTTTAATAATTTTAACCTTACTACCCATTTCCTCATAAATGCGTAGAGGTATTAAATTGAAATTCATACCAAATACTCAGGTCTATAATACCTTTAAGCTGTAACAAAATCAAACTTCTATGTCAACGCAATCAAAAGAAACAGCATTTAAGCTGCATATTTTGAAACTCGCAAGTACTCGCAAGGGAATCAAAACCTAAAGGGTACTTCCAGTCGACCTAGAATCTTGAAATTTGGCATGAAGCAACGTTTTATAGCACACATAAAGGAAAAATTCCGAAAACCTTAAATTTTTAGTTACATTACAAAATATATATTTTTTTAATAAATATAAACTTATAAGTTGGAATTCATATCTAATACTTAGATCTAATTGCCTTTAACCCGTGAAAAAAAAAAATCTAAGTCAACGCAAAAACGCAAAACGCAAAAGTACAACCATTGATACCGCATATTTTGAAACTCGCAACTACACGCACGGGAATTAAAACCTAAAGACCACTTCCCGTTGACATAGAATCTTGAAATTTGGTAAGAAGCAATAGCTTACAGCACAGGTAACAGAAAAATTCCGAAAAGCTTAAAATTTTAAGTAGTTTTTGCAGGTTTGTACGGAACCCTCGGTGCGCGAGTCCGACTCGCACTTGGCCGGTTTTTTGTTAAGTATAGATTTGAAAATAATAAATTTGCAAAATAAAGATAACAAAATAAAAGAATTTATATAATTAAAAACAATTACGTAAGAATACTTAAATTTTAATGCTGACGAGATCATTCTCTGTCTTAATTTGTATGCGTTTGTCGTCACTAAGCCGAAGAAAAACCGCTCCTCGAAAAATCCAGCAAGTAAATCCATTTTTCTTGGCAAAAACACGGGCTTGAAAGAATAATTTCGCAGTTTTTTTTGTGACACTGTCAGACACATAAATGGGTTTCTTTTCTCCTTTTAAACCAAAATGACTAGTATGTAATTTATCACTTATTTCTTTAGACTTATTGAAATTTTTTATAGCTGCCATCACCTGTTCTTTTCGTAGTACTGTAGAAAACTCAGCAATTATAGTACCTGTACCCTTCGATTTATCATGTGTCCATATACGAAAGATATCTCTAATGTCATTTTCCTTGATTTCAGTATTCACTACTTTGCCTAGTTTAGATATAAAGTCATGTAGTTCCACTTTACCTTCCAGTTTATTCCGATCAGAGATAAGTATTGGCACATTTCTAATTTCAATTGTTGTGGAACAGACTTTTTTCTCTAAGTAATCTACTCTTTCTTCGAGTTCAACAATTCGTTTTTTATCTTCTCTTTTCTCGCTTTGTAGTGATTCTATTTGGTTCAGGGCCACATCATACTTTTCTGACAGAAAGCTTATACTTTCCATAATATCTTCATTTTGTTTTTGCATAGTAGCTTGAAGTTCTCGGAAACGCTGATCCTGCTGGGTGGACAGGGAGCTAAATAAAGAGCGCATTTCCATCATAACATTCGTTGTACTCATATCTATTTGAGGAGGCGTTCTTAAAGCTCGTCTCTTTTTTGTTTTACGAGACACATAGTCATATTCATTGTTATGTTCTTCTAAATCAGGTTCAGATTCATGTTGTAACACTGTATCCGTCTCTTTCAGCTTTTCTGTGCTTTTTTGGGGCGGCGAGCGCTTTACTGACATGTCTGAATAAGATACGATCACTAGCGTTTACCAGGGGAATATGACCCCAGAGAAGATTAGTGTCAGAAAGCAACAGTATACAAACAATCTCTTCTAAAGGAGGCGTAACACCGTTTATTTTAAAATATTTGTTATAGAAAGTACCAGGCTTACATGCATACAGTGGAGGTCAATTTAGCTCGATACAGGCAATTAATAATTAAGCCACTTATAATGAAGTCCAGACTCCGGGCAAAGGTATGTCTAATATATTTTTTTTTCGGCTTTTCAGTAACACTTTTTTGCAGCTAAAATACTAGGACTTCATGAGTATGTAGAAGGTGTATCGCATGTGAAAAAACAGTATGGCCAAGACTAAGTAAGATAGATAGATGTTGGTCTTTCTTATTTGGTATTAAAAAATATCTTCTTCCTGAGAAACTGTAGTTAGATTCGAATATTATTAGGCGAAAAGTACTAGGCGACCATAAAACTGTAGGGAGTTCCGACAAGAAATTAAATTGAAAAGCAAATCTATAAGTTTCTAAGGTGTTTTGAAAAATAAATAAATCAAATCATCTTGTATACGATACTAAGTGCATTTAAAGAAAGCAAGCAACAAATCATTGTTCCCTTTGTGACCTTTAAAACTGAAATAGAAGCACTGAATCAAAATGACGATCTGGATCATTATGCATCCCATCCGATGCAAACAGCTAAAGCACTATCAATAAATAACAAAACAAAATTCATGTCCTCAGTCCCAACAAAAGTAACCTCTATTGCAATAGCTCTTAAGTCGTTATTATTATAAATTAAAGTTTAGTTTAGACATGCACCAGCGCCCACAAGGTGGGACTGTCGTAAACAATTTATAACTTGAATATGGAAAATAGTGTTTGAACAAGTGACGTAGACACAGAGAAAACAGCTGTAAATCTATCTACAATGATTAAGACTCCTGCTGGTAACACGCTTATGAATTTTGATAAGCAAGAATGGATTATGCTGATAAGAGATATTATACTGAACTTTAAACTAAAATAACTTCACTTTCCTTATTCTAAGGACGTTTTTGTTGATACTGATAGTTTATAAGCTCCTGGTTAGATAATGTTTACAGCAGTTAAAACTGATTACGAAACTAATGATTTTACATAAGAAGTAATAACCTTAGTAGTAAAATTCAATGTAGCCACAAGCGATACTCCGATCATCAAACACGGTTGAAGACGTTCGGTTACACGCTACATGACTTTTAATGCGATGATAATATCTTCCGTTGAACAAGCTCAATTAAATCTCTTATTTCACATTCTTTTGAATCCATACTACGAAATATTTCGTACCGAATTAATATGATTGGAACAGTTAACTTCAAATTATGAGGTTCATCAGCATTCAATTTATTACCAGAAAAAAATTGCAAGTCGTTTCGCATAGTTATGAATGGAATTTGGTTGTGCAACCGCGTTTCTGCCATGTAAGGTTGCATCGAATCGACAAAACGTGGGCTTTCATACAATAAGCTTATTAAATGTAAATCTTGTCTTAATTTTATTTCGGAGAGCAGTAAATTCATACAATAACTCAATAATAACTCATTTCAAGTCATGATCGGACAATCGGTGGATTTCGAAGGATTTTTGTGTTTTTTTATTTATTGGTTGACTTGTTGTCCTTTGTTCGTTTTTATTAAAAGTATCTTTTAGCTTGTTGTGACAATTATTTTAATTGATAGCGAATTGGACTTAAGTTAGGTATTTAATTGGTTGGTGGGGCACGTAAGTTGCGAGCGGTTATCACCATCCGTGATTCTGCCGCCGTCGCGTGATATGCCAGCGGTGCGAGGGCTGATACGGAATCAAACCCACGTACTCGGTTATTTATATCTACTGCAAATAAAATATTTAGTGTGCTGTCTATTTTACTCTGAAAGTACTTTTCATGCGAACTTAAAAGTACTTTGACCAATCGTTCATAAATTTTAGAATATACATAAACTGTTCATATTTAAGCTTATTTAGCTCACGTGACTGCAGAATGTTAGATAAAAGATCAAGTCCCAACTTAAAAACTAATAACTAGGAGCTCGAAGTATTTGCTATAAGTCATAAATCAGCAATAGTATTTTCCCGTGCAATAATTGGCGTCGGTGGTCATTCGGATAGCCATCGCCGCGTGTGTGGCGGCCGACTGCCCAAATCGAATGATCTGCGAGTGCATGACACTGCGCACTGCCAATGCGCAGCAATTAGCAGGACCACACGCGGGAAATTGAGACTATGGCAATGAGATTTGGATTGGACTGTAATTTGGGTGTGATTGAAAAATCCTTAATATCTATTCTACTATTCTATTCTGATATTTGTGATAAAAAAAGATATAAACAAGAAAAAATATGAAACCAGTTTGAGCCCTTTGCTACGGTTACATGAGTCACCGTCCAAATATAACTTATTGAATGTACCTGCAAAATGACAACGACGTAAAGTGTCCACAACACCGCACTGAAGACAGCTACATGACGCAAACATTGCTGTAGTGGAGGAGTTTCACCCGACGAAGTTGTAAGTAGTCGCTGTTGTAGCTACATTCACACATAAGTCTCGAGAGACATTAACGCGGTTGTCTTTGATTCGAAATTTGTTGATTAGATTTTAAGCAGCCTGTATTTTTAGTTAGAGCGTAAGTATAAACAAGTATAGTAAGTGTTTTCGTATGTATTTACAATCATATAAATTTTATAAGTAGGTACACTTTATTATTAGTGTTGGTGAAACTATTCAATTTAACGTTATTAATATAATCTGCGCCATTGTCAGTGGGTCACCTTCTAAAATATCGTTTCATTTGATATCTAATTATGGTATTTCAACATAGATAACGTCGAAAATCACAAAAAACAATTATTACAACTGGCAATCATAACAAATTATTGCAAGTTAAAAATGTTTGCGTCAAATTAGATGTGGCCTTATTTCCGAAAAGATAATTGACGTGTGTTAGAAGGTCTCGTTTGAAAAGTAGGTTAGAAATTAGTTTAACATCATGTTAATGTGAAATCTTTAAGTACTTGATAGCCACAAGTTACTATACTAATATTTTTGTAATGATTTGAAATACAAGTTGTATATTGAAAGTGAAGACTGTGTAATGTAACCTTTTACTAAATTAAATCGTTTTCAAATACGAAATCAAGTCATTAATTACATAATATATTTCCAAAAATTCCGACAAAGATTAATACGTCGTTAAATAAAGCGAAGGATATAAAATAATCACGTCTTCATAATTTATATATTTCTTTATCTTTGAAAAGCGCTTTCGACTCGCGTCAATAATCATTAATCAGTTATATAATTGAATTAAAGTTATCAATGGAATTGCAATTAAATCTGCTAGTGTTAACTAAATTGATACGACAACTTTCAACGTTAGCTTCCTGCTATGATTCACTGGCTGTCAAACACCAAGAAGTTTCTACTATAAAAAGTTTTTATACATTAAAATCAGTTAAGTTCTGTATTTAAAATTCTTTAGATAAGGGACATGTTTCCAGCCTTATATGAAGTCGTAAACATAAATTTGGGTAAGAATTCGCCTGTGTTTTGTAAACGGAAACAAAACATGGTGCAAGTTATGTATGATTTGCAAATTCTGGTCAAAAAGAAAAAAAAACGTGACAGATTTTTTTAAGTGTCTACTTACTTTCTTAGCATTTGATAGTTTAAAAAAAGTAAGTACCTATTAACTTATTTCTGTATGACTTTTTGTTTATGTTGATGTAAGTTGTTTTATTTTATTTGTGATTTTTTGGACATTTAATTTTACACCATTAAAATTGTTTGATTTAAAATCACTAATTGCTTCTGAAACTCAATTGAACAGTAAGATTCTGAAATAATTTATTAATAAATGGTTTATGTTGTTAGTTTAAAGGAATTAATTGTTTCTGACAAAAACTATCAATTGGAGAGTCAACTCAAGGTTTTAAACTGAACAATGGTAAAAAATATTCACAGCTGAACAGTTATTTAAAAAAAGTTAGACGAGAATTCAAAACAACTTTTGTCATGATTTACTACGTGTAAACATTAAAAAATAAGCAATGTTTGAAGTAATAGTAATATATTTATTTGTCCAGGTATTAAGCCCATAATAAAAACACCATCAGATTTATTTACTTTAAAAAAATATACAGACTATAAATCATGGAAATACTCTTTCATAAACAATATTCCTGATTTCTCTTTGTGTCATAAACACATACAGTTTTAAAGAGATTCCCGCGCATGCGTCCTGCGCGCCATTCGCGCGAAAGTGAAAGCGCTGTCACTGTCAACGTCATGACGTCACTTGCGTGTCGGATGCGCACACGCACGCTGCGTAAAAACGGGAAAATTACACCCGTCATTATAGTACGGACAGACGAATTGTGGGAATTATCGCAAATTGATATAAGTACAGACGGATTGTAAAGGTGTTGTGCAACAAGCAATTGCCTAAGTGATTTTGTTGTGCTTGTAATTTTAACTTAATATTCAAAACAAAAACATTTTTTTGAGAATCTAAACAGATTACAAAAGTAAGGTTTTAATAGGCACGAATTTCCTTCATTATGAACTTTAACAATTTGATATGCTTGTCATTCTTGCTAACATGTTATTAAATTAAATTTAAAAAGGATTCTAGATACGTAGATGTAATAAAGACATTGAAGTGTCGGCCGAATCTATATATTTTTTCAATTTTAAATATTTATTTTTTATTAATGTTACTTGGTTCTGATTATCGCCATTCGGTACAATGTGGTTGTGTGCGCCGTAGATCACTCATCAACAGTGACGCACGCACACAATTAAGCTGTTACACACCGGAATTCAAAAACAATACCACAGACTCGATTAAAATAATCGAACCGACCTTTAAATCGATTACAATCCGTCACGACGAATATCTCTATACTGCGCGTATTGTTAAAATGATGTTGTCCAATGACCATATAAGGGTCTTGACAGTTGCTGACAGAAAAATTGTAGGTTTTTCTTATCCTGTTGTCTTTATTATTTACGACGTTGATCCGACTTAATTCCAATGTCTTAACTTAACCGCTATGATTTATAAAGCGGTCGCCACAAAAAGTTGTCAAAACTTTGCGAACTGTTCGGGTATTGCTGACAACATAATCAATAAGAAGCCCTTGGTTAAATATGACCTGAATATAAACCTATGATTTTAAAACAATAAGATAAATCAGAAACCGTTTAAGGCAATACTTCTCATGTTGTATGGAAATATTGTCGAGGAGGAGTCTTGAAGAAGACGTCAAGAGTTTTTGCAAATTTTATACACGATAATTTATCAACGGATTTCGACCTGGAAAGAAAATATTTTCCAAACAATGAGTAGAATCAGTTTACAATATATTATTTTTCCAAAAGCAAATTCAAAAGTCTTTTCGTAGGTGGTATCAAGGAAATAGTTAATAAGTGACGTTCTCTTCTTTCAGTGAAAATTTCCTAATCTATTTTGTTAAGCATTAAATATATCTCATTTTAAAATAAAACAAAACAGTTCTAGTAAATTAATATCTCTAACTTAAAAATAAAAAATTAGATCATTTTTTACAAAAAACCGCACACATTTTATACTTCTACGTTGCACGAAACCACTTTATTTTTTACAAAACCATGACGATACCTAATACCTCAAAAACTGTTGTTTTTATAATTAATGTTGTTCATGAATAAAACATCCTACTAAAAACTGCTACTTACAACATTTCTGCCACACAATAAATTCCATTGAACACACTATATTTGCATACAACTTTCACACTGCAACTAACAGCAATGATTTTTTTATGACCCATCAACGTCTATTACAGACTGAATTATTTCATAGCAATTTCCCTATCTTTCATACAAAGAGCTGGTTCCTTCAATAATAAATATACAAGTGGACACTTACACTTTCTATGTGGACTATAAATTGTGGATTTGCTCCATGTATTATACTTAGCTGATGCAGACCAAGGTGACAAGACTCAGCGTCCGTGATATATGTTCTTGAGAGATTCGAGCGATGTTTTTGTGCACTCAAAAGTTATTTATAGCTATTTTTAAGCACTACTATCATTGGTGACGCATACAGAGTAATTTATCGCAAAAAATATAAAAGATTTTAGTCAATAGTCGTTGGTCATTCGAATAAAAGCCAACCAGAATTAAAGCACAATTCAAATTCCTTCTAATCCAAAAAGTGGGTAGATTTAGAATGTCGTTGTTTAAGTTGAATGTTCAAACAAAAGAGCATCACACTACAAAATCAAATATCACTAGGAAACCCCACTATTGCACACAAAAACACTTTGTTTCGAACGTGTAACTGTTCACAATTCACATGTAGATACCGATATCCTACAAGCAGTCAATTTCAAAAAGCATTATGAAAACTGATAGGCGTAGAGCCTTGCTAATAAGTGGCTGACCATCGAAAATGGACTGTATAACCGTGAATTTAGGATTGATTTCACGTTGTACTTAAATGAAGAGGCGAAAAATATTCACATGCAATCTTGTCTCCTTTAAATGCTTTCTACAATCCATTAAAGAGGTTGTATAGTGTGATATAATGTGGTTAATTTATTAATATTGCCTCGGCGCGAGTAGGCACCTATTTATAGGGGCTGACTTAGAGAAGCAGGCACGTAAGCTTATCAACGTGATTAGGGATGACACTCGTATGCATGGTTTTATTTTATAGAAACAGGTATTTTTATACCGTTTTAATATTTTTTACTTTTACTTTTCGAATTTGTAAAAAATTGGTAGAAAATAAACACCTATGGTAGTTAAAAGTACATTTTATTAAATGAACAATGTCATGGTGCGATATTTACTCAGTTGTGTTTCCGTAGTTGTTTTGCTTACGTGTAACTTTACTTTTAAATAAAGTTATCATAAAAATAGTAGTTCAGACAGTATAAATGGTGAAAAACTTATTACTGTCAACCCTTAAAATCGTAAATAGTGTATAACTTGTACAGATACATGAACATGGTCCTACTTGACCGTCTCATTATAAATCTACTCATTTATAACATGTGCGAACATATAGGAGATACCAAACAAATATAAATAGCAGTTGTATTTAATAGAACAAGTTAAGGATCCGATACAACTACGATTCTTGGCAATCAGATATGTTATCTTCGTTTCATAGAAGATCTAGAGAAGACTAATGGGTTGCTGAATTCAACGAATTGTCACTCGTCACAGCTACTATCCGTTTTCGAGAAATAACTATCAATTTTATAGAAACACAAGCAATCTACATTTGTCACGTCTGCCAGTCTATGTTTGATTTTTATCATGTGATAGAATTTCTTCTTACCTCATAACAATATGTTTAGTTTTTACGCTGCAATCGAACCAATGATATTTAATTCTCGAACTAAAGATGCGTTATATGGTCACAACACTATTGAAAAAAGTGTCTATTAACAGCCAGTGATAACTCCCACAGTTAAAGAGCCCAAATTGGGTTCTCATTGATTATCATTTTAACATTAATTATTAAACTAATTATCACTAGATCGAACCTATTCAACCACCTGTTAGACGCAGAATAAGCTGTCACCCGCGAAGGGCTGTGATTGGTCGCGCGATAATCAGCGATTGCGCACATCGAGCTAGACCTAAATGTCACTGCGCAGCCTGTGAAAGCAACCTATAGCGGCTGCTGCATTTTCACTTGTCATAGCACCAATGAGCTTTGTGCATCTCTTAGAAAGCTGATCGTGGAACTATATTGAATTATTAAATCGGTTTGAAAAGGCTACATAAATTGTATGGGTATTTGGAACGAAATTATAAAAATAAATGGCTTTGGCAAAGGAAAAACCCTTATAAATTGGAAAGATGAGTCTAATCAAAATTTAACTTTCTTTTCTAATCAATGCTGTAGTTTTTTTTTTCATTAGTGTATTCCGTGTATACCAATATCCATTAAAGGGACCTAAAATTTTACGCACTTCTACGGAAAATTATAGTCAGGCTCATGGGTTAATTTCTGTTATATTCTTCTTATTGAGGAAAAATAACTTTTCTACGATTTCATTCCATTACATTTCTGTGATATCGCGATAACGTTTGTGGGAACTCATAAAACCAATAAACACAACGATGACCATTTACAGAAGACCCCACTGAAGGAACTAACTTATCTACAACTACGCACAGCTCTGTAGGCGTGATGACAGATCAAGATAAATTGGTGATGGATTTATTAAGCTGTTTTTCTAATGTTTAAAAGGTTTAATTGAATCGATTGATGTTTCTCGGAAACTGGTTTCTAGTGTATTTTATGGGCTGTTTGGAAATGTGTGAAAAAAGAAATCCTTTTGATGTGTGGGTGCGCAGGATTCACTTACTTTAGTATTTGGAGGTTTTTTATGGGCTTATAAACGTACCTGTAACAAAAATATATTTGTTTAGTTTTAAAATTAACAAGTTTATAGCCTTTTACTACTCCTTGAATTAAATTGTTTAACACAAACAGTAACATATATATAAAATTTACTAATACATTTTCGACACAGAATTTTATCGTAAAAATACCTTATTAACATTTTTGATCCATTACAAGCTGACACTACTTAACATGCACAAAACAGGAAACTTATTCAACTAAAGCTTCCAATCCGAGCTTTCTACTAACCGAATTAATTCGAAGCGAAATAATTTGTATTATTACTATTTTAACACGTTTTATGTTAAAGACTAGTCTGGGCAATAATTGTATTGATTATTGCATGTAAAAAGGAAGAAAGGTACAATTATCTTTACGTACGCCCATTTGAGTTCAATCGAAAACCAAATAGGTACCTACTTACTGCACAGACGTTGGAAAAGCAATTCCTATCAATGCATTCTCGAGATGGCGACTTAAGTCGCATCTGAATTGACAGAAGCACGGTGGTAACGCTATTCCTTTTGTAGGCTTGACTTGCAGAATGCTTCTTGGTTGCCGCTTCTAATTCCAACTCTAGTTAGATAATTCTAAAAAAAAGAGCCACCGAAATCTTTGTTACCGTTTGGTCTGTGGCGACAAAAATATATATTAAAAATCGTAGAGTTACTAACGCTTCTGCATTGTTACTGCGGAGCCGACCACCTCCTTCCAAGTGGTCAAATGTTTGTTGGTCGTGACAAAAGAAAAAATTAACTGAAACAAGTGTTTTCTATTCCCAAAGTTAGCTTCAACCTACACATAGAGATATGTTCTTTAGACAAGGCAATCGCGCTATCTACCAATTTTACGCACAAATGCTCAGCTATGATTAAAATATCAATGGATAAGGGGACTTTCTCCATGATTGTATTCAAAGTGCGGCGTTTATAGAAATGTTTTCCCTGTGTGGGCAGATTGAGGTGTAAAAGTAAAGCCAATAAGCGTTTATGGCTCAATCACTATATAAATACAATGAGGTATAAATCAAGGCTGAAAGTGAACTGATGTTTATAAAATGAACTCGCCATTGTAAATAAGGCAGCTTTAATGTAAGTAGGTTTCGAAATCACAGTCAATTTACTGATTTTATATTCATGGAAGAGAAATTAAGGAATGCTAATAGCAATAGTTTGTCAGAGAAGACGAAGTTGCGTCTAAAATGGTTGCAATTTTAAACGCGAATACAAAATCGATGCTTTATCAATCCTTTTTGTAGCAAGAGTTTTTCTATCTAAATGACATTAGTCCTGCATTTAGTTCAGTAAAAAAGAGAAAAAACGGTCCAGACAACAAAATAGCATTGAGCCTGTTTGTTCTGGACGCGTTCCTATTATTTTCCTCTCGTTATTGCGACGTAGGCCTTTAGTGGTACATTGTGTTGTCTTATCTTAACCTGATCTGCACTTGAAATCACCAGCAACTGTAAAACCACACTTACGGTTAAAAGAATAAGGGTGGTTTCAGCGCTATTTTTCAGACGGCATTTTTAAGCTTTTAGAAACGTTTGCTATTATTGGCATCGTTTACTAGACTGTCTTTTATTTATTTCAAACTTGTTCAGTGGTTGCGTTCGCAAGTTATTTGTGTCTCTCCATAAAAAATAAACTACAAATTCTCACATGATAGATATGGATATAATATTCAAATCAGTATAAGCAGGAAAACGTAATAATTTTAGTATTATGGAGAAAACATGAAGTAATTTAAATGTTTCACCCGATGTGGTATTAAGGTAGGTCGACGTCTTATATAGGGTGTTAATTGATTGCCCATGCGCAGGTAATCGACGTATAGAAATCTAATCGTGATTAGATTAAATTGGCCCAACTCTTCCATGTACAGTCACACCAACGTGAAGTACCCAGAATAACATTGCAATTAAAAAGTAGCACCTTTTAACACCTTATGCGCTATATCTAGTTGCCATTTGTGAACAGACAGTACGCCGTACAAGGCATAAACTATTAGAGGTAATACCTATCAGAATCAGTTATAGTTTATGCTAATAACACTTTCCCTCCTACTTATTTGGAGTTTGTAATTATACAGAAGCTGAAAATTATATACGATGATGTGATAAGCTCTGTCAACCAATGTATTTTATGGATCGAAATGAATTTGCTCTTTTTACCGTTGTAGACTATCTATCTGTTTACCCTGTACTTAAACACAGTAAGGTCTTTCAAGTGTTAGGTATTAGTTCAAACAAAACTTAGGTAAGTACTTAATTCTGCATACAATGCGCAGTAGCAATAAATCGTAAGTTAAGTCGATAAAGCGACATGAAACTAGTGCGGCAATACTCCACCAACATCAATCATAAATTTTGATCCGACTTTCACTCCTGCAAAAGGATTGGCCGCACGTCACACCGGATTAGGCCTGACATTCGCGGGACACCTTCGTAGGTTTTATTGGCTTTTCTCACGAGACACGACGGTGTGTAGGAGGGACTTAGGTTAATTATGTGATAGGAAATGTAAATAATGATGACGCGGTGACTAATCACTACTTGTGTCTCTATTTGGTAGGAGAAAGCCTTAGGTCAGGGATAAATCAAGCGTGAGTTATCGATCGTTGAGTTGAGGTTAGGTATAGACGTAATAATTCAGTTGGATATTATTGTTTTTCTGTTAAGTTTACACAGCTGATACTTATACGAAATAATTAGACTTACAAAATTCAGAACTAGTTCATCTTTAGTAACCTTTAAAAGTTAAAGTCTAATAGAAGGCATATAGGTTTTAGACTTAATAACATATTGTAGCTGATAGGTGACTTTTTCCATCCTGAAAACTTTTTTACTCAATCATTAAGGTGAGGCTACGTCAGCCGGCTTGGTTAGTTAGTTAGACTGGTGACTGTCTGACTGAAGTGGTAAAGGGACATCACAGGTCCTAAGCGCCTTCATGTTTTGGAAGGCACATCGTCAAGATAAATAATGGCAATTAAGAAGCTTAGAAATGCACGACAGCAGGTGACACTTTTCTGCAGGATCCCAAAAGGGGTTCTCAAGACCTAATATCAAATTAACAAACTCAACATACAAATCAGAGTAATATATTAAGTTTGAAAACAAAAAGAAAACTTAACAAATTGTTTTTCTTCAAAAAACTTCACCCCTATACCTACATACGCGAATAGAACACTTTATTAGCTTTCCAAACAACAAAGCCCAAGCTTTATTGTGAAATTTAATATGGGTAATAGATTTCTAAATGTCAGTGGAATAAAATATCAGCACAACATAATGTGCCGCGGTTCAAAAGGTCATTTAACTATTCAACTAAAGGTATTAGTCGATGTTGTAACTTTATTATTTGTACCATTCTTATGTACTCGCAAATAAAGGGTTTAATAGTGAACTTAGTTTTTGATGGAAAGAAATATGTATCTAGTTGATAAAAAGAAAAAAGAGCTTTTGATATCGGACAACTGGTTTTAACCTAATATTAAGATGTAACTGTTATTATAAAAGGAATTTTTATATAAACAAGATTACTATCGTCGCCAAATAACAAACTATGCTTGTTTAGATAATACTTCTTTGCTAAAAAATTAATAAAAAAATAAAATTCAATTTGTTGTTAGTGGTGTTCAATAATACATGTTATTAAAATCTAATTAAGAACCCGTGTTGTTTTCATCGACCTGACGATTGTGTTTATGATATAACCGAATCAAATATATAATTTCTGCCCCGAGGCACTACTAATTTGCACAAACCAAATGACTAATGCTTCCTGTTTATGATTACTTGACAAGGACTAAAATATTTATACGTTATTATTGATTTATTAATTACAGGCTTAGAATGTATCCTGATCGGTTTTTATTTAGCAAAGACAGGTTTTGGTAGTCGAAGATTGAAAAGTAAAAAGAAATTAAACCTGAACCTGAAATTAAAATCGCATTAATTGTTACCCCTATTAATCTTGTTGGTGTCGAATCGACTTGGAAAAAAACAGCGAGGGAAGGAGCAGTGACGAATTATGTAACATACAATAAGTAAATACTTTACTTTAGATTAGATAATACTTTTCAACAAAATATATGTTTTAAGTACTTATAACCGCCATTAGATCTGATTACGATTCAATGCAATCCGCGGGAAGCCAGAAAGACGCCAACTAGTGATGCCCATCGACGCTAGGGATGTCCCACTAACTGATAACTTTTATTTTTCATTCAATAGAACATAGGTAAGTAAACTATCACTTAAGATTACGTAGTATAAAAGCTTATATCTTCTTTACTAGAAGCTTATACGAAGTTAATAGCTTATGTCCAGCTATGGGATATAAGATAATACATATAAAGGTGTATTTAGACACATTATGATTATTATTTATTATTCATAGCAAAGGACGAAGCCAAAAGCTTTTTAGTTCGATTAAATCAATCTCAGTTAATAAGATGGTCATAATACAGAAACTATAATAGTGTTGTCTGTTAACTTAGTCAATGACAACGACACTTCAGTCACGTAATAAATTGCTTTTATCGAACAAAAACTGACGTCCAGAAGCAGGCACCTCCTACCCGCGCGTTTGCGCAACTTGCCACTGAGTGTCATTTGAATAAGCTTATTATTAACTAAATGCTAGTTTAATTGTATAATAAGTGGTGGTTAATAAAGTATAATTATACGCTATAATATCTGGGATTTTATAAATACTCGTTTATAATTTATTTTTCTCTAATTAGTAAAATCAAATGGGTGTAAAACCCCAAAACAATGAAACCTTTTGAGTCTCAGAAATAATGAATAACAAAGTATTCACACTTTTAATCAAAGTATAGACACTGGTTTTAGACGCTATCTTCGTTCGATAAGTCAAAATTTAATTCACCGTTCTTTAAGGTTGGCAAAAAAAATCGAAACCAAAATTTACTAATTGTTTCCACAACCCCTACATTTTTAAACACTTTATTTAAAATTGAACAGTCATATAAGTCGTTTTAATACCATTAGTTACCATCTGCCACTTAACACAAAGAGTTCACCTTTGTTTAAACTCCCGCACAATAATATACCCATTAATTAAATATAATGATAGGCATCTCATTGTCTTGCAAGTACCTACTTTCCAATGCTGTATCGAAACGAGGTCGAGAATTAAAAATCCCTTTAAAATATCACGGAAAGTACCTTTATCATATCCATTGTTCAAAGTTGACGACCGGTGTGATAGAGGCCAACGCTATGGTTTATATTATTATTAACAGAATAGATAATAAAAGATATCGATGACGGAAATTCGAATTCAGTTACATTTTTTGTATCTGTACCTACTTCAGGTTTCAAACTTAATGTAATAGGTAACAGTACATAATATGTAGACCGCTCTAGACCTTGAAAAAATGTGTTTAAAAGTGTCATTGAACTGAGGTTACTAATACAACTTAACATTTGTTTAATTACAACAAAGCCATACAAATTCTTATCACCTTAGACGCTGACGTCACATGCAGATGTTTTGATTACGTAGACTCCTCGTCGTAGAGTAAAACGTAGGCGCTTTGAGAAAGGCAGTGCAATCATTAATTTCAACTCAGCATAACGTAGCTGAGGTGTCCGAGTGGTTAAGGAGTTGGACTTGAAATCCAATGGGTTTTACCCGCGCAGGTTCGAATCCTGTCCTCAGCGGAAAGTGTATCTTTTTGTGTTTTTGTATTCAATAAAATTTTCCTTCTGTCCTTGTTATTTAAAACAATATTTTCTGTAGAAATTAAAACATAGTTTTTTTTATTTTTCCAAAATGTTTGGAAATATTAAAAAAGTGCATTTTTTACAAAAAAAAGATAAGATTAAAATTAATTGAATATTATTTTATACAAAAAAAATGTGTATGTACTTAGCTCTTTATCTGATTTGAATCATATTAGTAATAACAAGAAATGTTTTTAATGTAGTGATCTTCGTTCTCAATTTTATATTAATTGCGTTTTTCTTCAGACATTTTAGTACAATCCTCTCTATGTAAAGTGCACCTTAGATACTGCGAGTTGAGCCTAAACATCAAACAATCGTAAAACACGTATAATTAAGGAATATTCAACAACTAGTAGGTACTAGTAAAGAGAAAGGTACCTCAGTATAAAGAACATGGCATTAAATAATATACTAGGTACTTATCCGCGAAATGAAAACATTAATATTTACGACTATAGAAATTGGCACTTAACAAAATAATTTGAACGTACCTTGGTCAAGTGTAAAATAAATAAACAAATGTTATTTACTATAAAAGAAGTTTCATTTTAATCTTTCACTCTTAGATATTGTAGTTTTGAATTAATTTATTTTATAAAAATTAGGTACCTACTGTGATTCAAGAGTTACTAACATATTAAACGCACTGTACTGACTAAACGTACTTTTGTATGTCTATAAATTGCGTTTTTTTATATAAATTCATAGAGATACATTTTAAATACAAACTTTTGACCCAAGTAGGCTTGTTGATACAGTGATTTTAAATGCATTTTTCAGTTACGCAGTAAATCATGAATCTTATGACGTATATGTAATAGTGCCTACATATTATGTGTACTTAACGCATTTGCATAAATCACATTTTACTTATTTGAAAAAAGCCTATTCATTATGATTCAATAATATTACAGACCGAGATTGTGAGACTCCTTGTAACTCAAGATATTTTTGTAATTAAACTCATTTTAACGGGATTTACGCGTTTATTTTATTATTTTTGATTTTCAAATAAACGCATAAAACCCGTTAAAATGAGTTTAATTTCAAGTAATAATAATCGCGTAAATCTAAGAAGTTATACATTTTTGTAAGTTTTTATTATAAAATTACTAGTGGCCGCCCGCGACTCCGTTCGCGTGGAAGTCGGTTTCTCGTGGGAATGAGATGTTTTCCCGCGGTAAAAAGTATCCTATGTGTTATTCTGATGTATAACCTATATTACTGCAAAGTTTCATCCAAATCCATCCAGTAGTTTTTACGTGAAAGAGTAACAAACATCCATCCATCCATCCATCCATACATCCTCACAAACTTTCACATTTATAATATTAGTAGGATAATACCTGTTTAGTACCTACAACTGTCCTGACATATAGCGTATAGTTTATAATAAAATCAATTATAGGTACTAACTTTAGATACCTATAACAATACATACACATCGGCCACAAGAGACGTATGTAATACCGAAGTACTTTATTTCAACCGCATATATTCATTATATTCCCAGTACAACAATATATTTATTATCTCTCATAAATAAACCTTATAACAATGCACTCTATTTTTTAGCTATCGTACTCATATTACACGGATATCAATATCATATCATCTGCGAAGTGGGCGATTCCCGCCAAAACCTAATAAATTGACAGCTAACCGCCATATTGGATGCACGGCGGGAAAACCCAGAAACGTCATTTTCATTTTGAATTACTATGCGTTTATGGCATAAGAAGACTGAAATCGGGCATACATAATTGATAAAATCTATGGTTGCAGAATCAAATGTTGATAATTTTAAAAATGGTAGAAATCAAAAGCTACACTACAAAGGCGTTAATGAACTAAATTTCTAAGTCTTAGTGGTTTCTTGAAGTTTATAATAAAAATGATACAAGGATATTTCTAAATATATCACACAAACAAATGTAAAAGAAAATCGTTACACAATCCTAAGTTTTGTTTAAATCTCAATACTTGGCAATATGTCAATTTTGACAACTCGTCACGTGCACCGCATGACACATTGCTATATTTGACACTTTCCCGATGTGCCAACTGTAGGTAGGCTTAATTGTTGCCTAAAGGGATTTAGGTCAGCTGGACTGTGAATGTAGGCACAGCGACGTATAAGGTTTGACACGGTGCCAAGCTGGAGTCTTTTTAAAGTGTCGTGAGTTGGGACCAGTTTTTCTGGGCCAAGTTGTAGTGGTATGTTTTGCTTTTAAACATTTTATTCTTATAGAGAGGTAAAGTTTGTGTAGTTATGGGGTAATTTGAGGAACAAACTAAATGATTTTATTTAAATCTCTTTGTGACTACGTTATCAGAGTGAGCACTGTCTACTTTAATTTAGGCCAATTTTATTTCCACGCGGGTGAAACTGCTGGCGGAAGGCTAGTAAATTATAAAAACAAACCACAAGAAACAGCAACCAGAAACTGCATTAATAACTTACTAATTCGCTACCGCAACCTATAAAACTAAAACCAACGAAGCAAATAAGCTTCTTATCACATTACACTTAAATTTAACTGACGTTACTAATCAAACTGACAGTGTGTCAAATATCGAGCCGTGGACTGTCAAATGTCTGTATCAGTTTCACTTTTAACAGAGCTGTATAAAATTTGCTTAACAATATTGCAGGTGCTCTTTGATAAGATCTACATTGGATAACAACCATGACAATACCCTAGTTCAGGTGGCAATAATGGCTTTATCAAGAACTGACCGCTACAGCGAAATTGCGTAAATGTTGCACTATTTTTACGCAACAAAATAAAGTAGCGCCAAAATTTGAACCCACGCAATCGGCCACCACACAATGAGTTAAATCTATAACGAGTCATTAATTCGTTAAATCACTGTAATCCAAAAGTTGCTTGTCATTTTGCATAATATAATTTAGCTTAAGTGGTCATGTGAAAGTTACTGTAGCTTATTGCAAATAATTTATGTAATTTTATGTCCAAATGTTATGTTTTTTTTAATAAGAATTTTCGACGAAATTTATGGCGGCATGAAAATTATTATTTTGTTTAATGTCGGTGATAAATATTGTTCTTTAATTGGATATATATTAAATCTTGGTGGGTTTGCTGTTTTTAGAAATTTAACAAATTACGAAACTCCACACTTATCGGTAAAATTAAGTTACTTTCTCAGCAACAACTGAAATAACTACCTTTTAGAATCTAACAAAAAGGTCTTTTGTCACTTTCTATAATGAGTTTTTGCAATGTAAAATTATTTAAACAGTGATTCTATCCACCGACGAAAAATGAGTTTTATTAAGAAACCTGCAGAGTTTCTAGGTATGTTATTTTATTTTAAAGTTGGTCAAACTTTAAATCAATCTATCTAATCAAAATAAGTAGTAGTTTAGCCAACATATTAATCAGATGCACTTTCAAAATTTGCAACATCAAAGCACCAGAAACTGGAGCTTAATCATCAATTTTACGCTTTTAAGTTTTGATAACGTGCAACTTTCTTAAATCTATTAATGCAGATCGGTTAATTTATTCTATCGATTTCCTATTCATTAATTTACATAATTATGTAAACATATCGGGCACCGATCTATATCTTATCTTAAATACCCGCACCACTTAGGTGGTTACTGCCGGCTAATAATTCAAAACTAATTTGTTTACCATTTACTATCCGAGTCAACTTTGTTGCCTTCTTTGTGACCACATATTGAATGTGATCATATACCTCGATAGGTTTTTACAAAATTTAAACATTAACAAATGCCTGTTTGAAACGCCTACTCACCGCTTTATAGTTTTTACCTTTAAAGTTTCACATTTATTTAAAATTTTAATATCATTAAGAGGAAACAATAATTTTAAACATTTAATTACAAATATTAAGCCAAAGTGAGTAATTAAGAAAGCAGATAAAATAAATATATTTATTACATAATTATAGCTATGTTATGTAAATAAACACATTACCCCTAAGTGCTCAGTGATGGCAATCCACTTTCTATGCGCATACGCACGTGGGCGACGAGATTGCTAGGCCGTAATTAATGTAGTTTTGCGAATTATGCCTGTCATTAAGACTCGAGGCTTCATTTGAAAGGTTTATGCTTGTTGAGGTGTGTTATAAGCTAAAATATTATGAGTGTGAACTTTAAAAGGTAACTTTTTAAAATAATTGGTAATAAATATGATTTGTTATTATTAATTTGTCATGCATGCTACGCCAATCTCAAAACATAATTTTGTTACAAAGTAAAAAAATCTAGATAAGTAAAATAAATAATAATAATAATTTAAATTGTTGCAACACTAAAAAACTTACATACTCCATTTGAAGAAAGAGTTGTGTAATTGCCCAAGAAAAAGATAAGGCGCTCTAACAACTCGCTATATGAAGTGGTACAACCGCATTTATAATTAGGTGCATTACTAACTTTAACACTAGTAGCAAACAGTTTTATCGCGCCAATAAAATTCTAACGACACAGGCTTTCTCTAACTTAATGTAGTGTTTCAGATATGGCAAATGCAAAACGACTATTAACTGATAAGCTGCGCCCGCGTTGTTTCTTGATCTTTCTTCTTGATTATGAGAAATCTCAGCAGTAAGATGACATTTTCCACAGCCAGATGTTCGCTGAGATTGTGAGATTATTGTCTGAATTTTCACACAGGTCAAAGGGTTACTTGTTTTACTTAAAGACCTGGTTTCTTAAAGCGGTTTCATGTATTTGTAGGCTTTTATTTATCTTAGTATTTGCATCGTCTTTCTGTTTCTGAGAAGTTCTAATTGCAGTAAAAATGAGTATAATAAAATATTCTAGACTTGTTAATATTATGATATCTGTAAAAGTATAGATATATAATGATAATGGGAGTACCCAGGACCTGGATGGTTGACCAGCTCTTTATAGTAAATAAATAAATAAGTGTAATAGTAAAATTCTATGTAACATAAAAAATAAAATATAAACACAAATGTTAGATAAGTTTATAAGTACTTATTATTGCTTCCGTTGTCGTCTTTCTGTATATTGCAATAAGTATATTATATATCGTTATATCAATATTTTCGCAAAGCTTAGCTAATTGTAATTACCTAAATGTGCTCAATACCTGTCAATTAACCAAATTATCGACACTTTAAATCTAGTAACTGTTGCGTGATTGTTACTATTATCAAATATTTAATTGGTCAAGTGATGTCAGGTAATAAGGAGTGGGTGGGTCGTATTTATAAATACTAGATATTATTAGGCCCCGTAAACGTTTATTGACGACCACGCAGTGCTTTCTATTATGAGGCAATGTAGAAAAAAATGCTTTGCAATCATAACGTTTTCATATGTATATTGCGGGGACCCATTATCGACTCAAAAAGCGCATCTGCACAACATGAGCCTTTGAAAAAATTGAGAATGATAAGAAAAAGAAATCTTGACAAATGTAATAGGTAAACACAATATTAACAAATAATAGGAACATCCAGTCAAATTATTTAACATTATTTTCCCCTAATAATATACCTACGTTTTTTCCAAAGCTGAGACTAAACAAAGCCTATTTTAAATAAAGAACTACTCTTACAAACACATTAACACTAACGAAGCAGCTATTTTGCAACGGATTTATTAGTTGTTACAACTCATGCTAATTGGGTTGAGTTGTGTGAAAGCCTTGCGCATGACCCGAGACGCGGAAGGATCTGTGGGCCGGTGCGTGGGCGCAGAACGGTACCACAATTAAAATGTATAATTGCCGATATTGCAGCTCTGTTTCAAACTCGGAAGCACCGTTAGATTTAGGAAGCTGACGTCATTCGAATTTATGTTAGAAATTGAGATTTGGCTTTGTTTATTGGCTTTATTAATGAATTTGTTATAAGACAAGTAGTAGGTTTATTAAAAGAATCCGCACAATAAACATGTATTAACTGTTTGAGAGAACAACGGAAACAATTTAATATTTATGTGTAAATCTGCATAAGAAAACTTGACAGACATGCTCATTTTCTATTTTTTATGTCGTGTTACGTCATTTATGAGTTAAAACGTTAAAGTGTACAGTAACCACGTCGTTTGTTTCTACAAGTTAGGGTTATTACTACTGTACTAACAATTATTACGTGGAAACAACTTACTAGTAACCAAATTTTTACCCGAGTGCCTTTAACTAATGACCATAGTTTTCGTTTTTTTACAATATTGCTCCTTTGTACATGGATTTTTATTACTTCATAGATTGGTTGTTTTTGGGAATAGGTATGTTAGGTAGTGTAAGAATAGACATTATATTCTTATAACAAACGTAAATATAAACTTTTAAACTGAAACGTTACCAACGTCGATCAAGATTAGCAAATGCAACGGGATAGTACCTGAAACAAATAAAAATACACATTAGATTCCATACATATACAACTTATAGAATAAACTCAGAAAAATAATTTTTAGTATATTGAAAATTAAAAACGCACTTTCTATAAATATTAAGATGAAAAAAACATACAGTAGTTCAATCTCTATTAGGCTTAATAACAATTTGATATAAGTACCGAAGAGGTATTTATAGTAGCATTTTATTTCCATTTTATGCCGTACAAATACCTGATGGAACACAGGACATTTCTTGAAAAAATAATTAAAGCTTAATATTTTTTCACAAATATTAGGTTTATACATGCCTCTGGATTAGGAAAAAGAGGTCGAGTGCAATCTGCTATTTGCGGCATCAATCAGGTTAGAAAAGAAATAAAAATCAGCCAATTTTGTTTATAGCTCTTTCTATTTATAGCTCTTTTTAGTATACCTAGTCCTCTCTTAAACGAGCGGTCGCATGCCAACCAGATATTGATCCACGGCTGCCCCATCCACAAAATGGCGAGGTCACGTGAAGAAACCATTCGGCACCAAGGTCAGAGCACCAAGGTCAGGATCAAAGCTGCCAAATGGACACGGCTATCGATTTTCACGGCTAGGGGTTGAGGGCGGCCGGAAATAGCCGGACTTGCGATTTGGAGAAAACTAATGATGGACCAGGTATGGAAGTGAGTAGAAGAAGCATTATTGAGATTGTTGTAGGTAGGTACTATTCTATTTTGAGGAATATGTTAACTGTGTTGAACATTGAATAAGTAATAACTTATCTTTTTTCCTTTAAAAAAGCTTTACATTTAAAGTTTACCTGCCAATTATTATTAATATTTCTTTTAGATTGAGGAAGATTTTAAAATACGAGGAATACCTATATGGTTCTCCAGGATGCTTTTTTTTATTTTCTGGTACTCTAGAAATCTTCCACTTCCTACCATCTAAAAATATTTTCCGTCATCATCATTAAAGTAATTATATATTTTCGTAAATCTTTTGACTGGTTCAGTAAGAAATAAGCCGTTCAATGTTCACTAATTAAAGTCGTTTCCTTTTAATCAGACGACGACCATAAGAAGCTTACCCCATATATCTCTTAACCCTTAAGAAGCTTATACGGGTTAGTCATACCGTACCGTTCAAGGGCACCGAAACTGGATTGAAAGCAAGGATAGGTCGGGGAAATGGGTCACTCATTTAGGTTACCGGGTCCGGCCGTGTCCTCTAGTTAGATCTAATAAAAGGGAGCTCTCGGGTTAAAACCGCGTTTCGCTCATAAAGCCTTTGACATAAATGCCAGAGGCTGCCTTATTAAGAAGCAGATACGATGATAAAAAACATGTCAATTTAATAACCGTGTTGGTATTTCAATAGTCTACTTTTCTTGTTGTGTTACCGACTTTTGAAAGTTGCCGACGGTCAGGAAGTTTCGTAACAAAAGTTATTGATTTAAAACGGTCACTTTATTAATATTTTAAATTATTAATTAAGAATTAAATGATTTAACGATACACTGGCCCTGAGAGTACTTAACGTCAGTTTACACTCGCGAGTATTTTTTGTTCGTAAATCAATTTGTAAGTATTTATAGTGTTATTTGTTTTATTCTTTTGATTGTGTTCATGTCTTCCGACATTGACGGTCGATGGTGGTGTTCTGTTAAAATATTAATTGCTTACAAATAAGGCGGACTCGAAATAAATTGTTTGTTTGCTTTACAATTTTTTAAAACTTGAATGGTATGGAATTGTAAACATGCGGTATTAATTTCAGATTCATCATCAGTATGCATTAAAACTATAACCGTTGTAAAAAAAATATCAATGTAAAAAACATCAAGAAAGTTAAGAAACTTTTAAATTTCAAACTTTTTAACCGACTTCCAAAAACGGAGGAGGTTATCAATTTGGCCGGTATGATTTTTTTTTCTTCATATAATATTAATTTAATGAAAAGCTAGAAAAAAATCTGTTCAGAAAAAGAAATCAATATTAAATATCAAAGTATTTATCTCTTAATCACTAACCACACGTTTTGTTTCTTTATTTGAACATATTCATATGTATAAAGGATATACTGTTAAACCTCCACTGACCCACCAATATCAATAAACCGAACGCATCTCCCAAAGTGCTGTCCCCAAAAGACAATACGGTACAACCCGCAGCATTGACAGCCACCGTCGTTACCACAAATAAACACATTAAAAACCCACGCCGAATTCCAGAAAGAAGGAAAACAATTCGGTAATACATTCAGTCGAAATTACGGAACGCGAGTACAATGGCCGATGCAAATTGAGAATGCGCAAACGCATTTTATTTATTAAACAGCGGAAAAAAAGACTGGCGCACAATTGAATGCTCCATAACGGGCAACCGGCTTAAGCTTTTAAGGCGAGTGGCCATTGTAAAGAAAATGTTGCTTGTACCAGCTTTTTGACGTTTGTTGTAAGCATGCACCACCTACTAGCTTAATTTTCGTACAAATCTTTCAGAGTTAAGCTTTAATTTTGGTGAAAGTTTGTCCTTAAAAAGACGCGCTTTTCACTTCATCTTATTAACGATTTATTGACTTACGTAAACTTCCAAGTTTAAGCAAGGTTTCTGTGTACGCCTATTTGACCATAATAACTCAATTCAGAGAGCTATTACTCTCAGCCTACTCCATGGATTACGCAATATAACACAGCAATCCGAATAGAACCGATTGCCTACCACAACCGAACAATACCCCGTCCTTCCCTTTCACTGCGCCTGCACTTATGGATTCTGTAATAATTCAAACTATTAGTCGAATTTCGTGTTCCCGGCCCGTGGGTGAAAGTAGCGCGCTACTGGGCTTTGCTACTTACCACGGTACATGGCACAAGCGAGAAGCGATTTAGATATTTTCATTTAAACCTCGATCGCTTTTTCGTTTCCGCATAAAATACGTCGCAAAATTAATTAGTCAAAAACTGCATATAAGGCAAACATACAGGCATTCATAAATAAATTATAGCGATGTAAGGGTGAGTAGTGTAAGATACGAAAACAATTGCAAAGTTGATATATGTTAACTAGTTTTAGATTTACAAAAGATAAATTATAAAATATTGAACAAATGTACCATAACTGCTTCAGATTATTTTTATTGTTAGATATTTAACAGTACGTCAAAAATATGAAATAGTATCAAAAAAAATCATAAAGGCAATTCACACCTATATTTTAATTTAAATAACTATTATTCAAATACCTATTTTTATTTTACTTTTATAGAATGTCAGAAGTTCAGTTTGCCTCATGGCATTAGACTCCTCTCAATTTTTTATGAACCTTGTATGTTTAAGTATTGGTAAATAAAAACGCTGTTTTTTTCCGATTAGTGTCAAATTCAGTTTCATAAGTATTAAGGTCTCACAACAAGTAAAACCCGGTCTCTTACACCTTGCTCCACACGTCGTCACTTGGACCAACCATCACGAACGCGTGCTACAGACCACCGATGTTTATCGTCTACTTATTGCCGCATTACCTTGTAAAAAGCCTATAATTTTGCCTTTCTGGTGAAAAACCTCCTACGGCAGACCTGCCTCATACTTATTCTATGACCCTTATCGATCAGCCAGGACGCAATTATGCGTTTGTCTATCTTTTTAAAGGCTAGTTATACAATATCGCAGTCTGGATCAGGTATAAGATGAGATGGAATCAGTGGTAGAGTGTTGTTAATGTGAAGATCTTTCTCTGATTATTTGACGACTGACACCGATAGAACAAGGCTTCCGCGTTATACTGGTGATTTCGATTAACGACAGAACTTTAAGTCGAATAATCTTACGTGTATACCCTGAATTGGTATCAAGACAGTTTAGTGAACAAGCTTTAATCCATTTAGATCAAGATAGAGTTGGAAAATTCATGGTGAAAAATGGAATTAACCAAATCACACCTGCATTTATTAAGGAAGTTTTAAACCACTTGTCAAAACCTATTGATAACTTTTTCTACCGCCTTTCAACTAGTTCTTACTTTACTATACTGTATATAATTACGTACTTACATTTAAGTATCTGCCTACGGTAGCCATAATGAACCGCCAACAGCCAGCGTTAGTTCAAACAATTTATCATACTAATGTTAAGCCTGGCTGTACACTTAAAAGCACTTATGCCCGGTAATACCACGGCTGAGTCGTATAAATCTAACGAACAAAGCCTGGAGACGCTGAACTTGATGGTAACAGACAGCAACGACGCTCATTTGTTATATTAGATGTAGGAGCTAATTGCAGGGAAGCAGGAAATAGAGGAATATGAAAATTGTGAGTAGGGGGGTAGCGATGCTATTACATAAATTTTATAGATGTTTATCATGCTTTAGGTGTTTTTTGGAAATATTGAGTAAAAACAAACATATACCAAACAAGATTGAGTTATTTAAAAACAAATTTACAAAGTTTCGTGTTAAGAAACACTTAAAATTTCCAAACATTAACATTCGCTTAATACAATACTCAAAGGCTGAACAACTTCACCCCTACCTTATAATCCTATTCACCGGTAATATTAATACCACATCAGATATCGCAAACATCTTCCGCATTCGCTAATGATCGGCAGCCACCCATACGTTCCCCGTCATCCGTCTGCATGAATCATCGCGATGAAAGCTGGTGGGCGCGCGCGCAGCCCGGGACACCCACACGACACGCGACTGGCAGATTTTATAGAGGGAATATTATAAAGAAGGTTCTTACCTCCTTTATAATTCTTCTTAAAATTATAAGCCCAAGTAAGCTAAAAGATAACTTAACAAAAATATTCAAAATATACAAAAAATACATCTAAGAGTGACTGCCTGGTTTCCAACTTTTATTCATTTGTGTTAGACATAGTTTTAGTATTCTCATCCTCAAGGCTTTGGCGAATGTTATTAAATAAAGTTTTAAGAAAGATGAAGTCATAATTCCAAGGAATACTACCTACGTCTACGCTGTTTTAGTAAACTTGACTGTCACTGAATTTCTATTTGGTATAGCCCCAAAGGACAATGTCCAAGATTTTGGAGTGTAACACCAAGTTTGCAAACACAATATGATAGCCACATTGTAGCTAAATAAAGACATTAGATATAAGTTATGTTATGTTATTTGCCCCCGGGTTTGCCCCCGCATGAGACATAATATAATCTATGCCTTTCCCCAAGATACAATCTATTATAGTGTAATTTTCTTCGACGTTAATACTTTAGCGGTCAAACAGACAGATAGATATGCTTTCGTATTATAATACGAATTTTAAGATACTAGACCATGCAAAACCGGAAACAATGAACAACTGCGTACGAATATTTATCATAACGATAAATGGAAAATTATAAAATAAGTTGTAAATATTTTTTGCGGCTACAATTTGACAATCCTTTTATACGCCAACAACGTCTACATGAACATACCTACACTGGCATCGAGAAAGTAAATTATACAATTTATTGCAAATTACTGCATGTTAAAGCAATATTCGCTTCCTGGTACAAATGCATTCGACCGTTTATATCTCTATGTTGAACCATACAGGCAGCTGACGAAACGCTACATTTATACAACAATTTGCATCAGGAAACATGATAACAGTACACGCTTTGATTCTAAAGAAACATTCACTAAAAACCTACATTTGAATTATCTTACAAAACTTCCTGAGATTATATAAACAAACAATAACAGCGATGCAAATTAGACATAAGAATTAGAGACAGACACGGCCGCACGCGCAGGACAGTGATTTAAAGGCAATTCGATCCGTGATTGCATTATTCGTATGGTCTACAATTGAATCTATCGAACTACATACATTAAAATCGGTAGCGGTTGTGTCGACATCATAAATGTAGTTTATAGCTTCGGTTTATCTGCTGCACTAAAAGCTGCGCGGACGCAGGGAAACAATAGACTGGCAGAAACTGGAGCGAGGTACCGTTGCTTAAAAAAGCGCCCGTTCGAAAATTAAATCAGTAGATACGAATTCTTAGGGTCATCAAGATTACGAACCCTTTCAGTGTCGGACTGTCGGCGCGTGCACGAAGAAGTAAATTGGACGTCATTATAGCTCGCCAATTAAATGTATTATAAATTGGTTTTCTTATACCTTTAAAGTTAAAAAAGGTGGCATGAAATCGCAGACGCCTACACTTTTGCCGTCACCGACAAAGAAAGCGATGTAATGACTTTAATTTCCTACAAAGTCCTTATCACATGCTAAAAGCTAGATGCTCGCTCATGGCTGTCATTAGCTAATGCACCAATAAAGAAAATTACAGCCACTTCCAGCAAAAGCCAGCTCGTGTTATCGCCAAGTGCGCATGAGTGCATCTATTCCTTGCAACATCCCTACCCGGCTGTGATCATTGATTTCCCCGTGATTTACGGCCCGTGTACTACGTGCGACGTATTAAGAGATATAAAGATATTCACGATACGACGGTCGTGCCTGCAAAATCAATACAGCATCGTGGCCAAAGTGGGCGTTTAACCTCCGACCGGGGCGTAAGCGCATACTGAGCATCGAGCGATCTATCATAGCGCTATCTGAGGCAAATTAGCCTGTTCAAATGCCACCGAACGACCATGTTACAAGACATCTCCAGGCTAGCATGTGCGAGCAATTGCAGGATCATTGTGCTCGGTCGTTTAGGAGATAAACCCGCCAAATGTGACGGTTATAAATTGCCTAGCGCCAAAACATCACGGCTTGCGATTCGATTTCTTCAAGGAGAACCCGCTGACCCCCGACCGTCGAATGAATCGTGGGGTCGATCAAGGAAGCGCTATTTGCATGTCGCTTTACTTTGTTGTTTATTGAGGAAATTATTATATGACTGTGACATATAAGATACCTTTTTCTGCAATAGGCAAAGAGAGTTGCTAATGTATATGGATATGTATACAATTTCTATTTTTAATTAATATACATTGAAATGAATCAAAACAAAACAAAAGTATAGGACAAAGACGTAAGCTCAATTTAAGCTCGCAAAGTCTAAGTTTAGCAGGTAAGTATCTAAGAAGCATGATGAGGACACGCAGGTATACTCAAGTTATCTGATTATAATAATTTAATCTGGCTAATGACGCGTAATGACAGTGACAGTAAAACTAGGTTACCCTGTCAGTTGGCAGCAGCCCGCCTTGCATCAGTCAAGCCGCGCTTGGATCTCTGCAGTGTTACCAAACCTGTTCCGACCGACAAATGCCAATTACGAGAGCAAACAATTACGAAAACTGCCCACAATTAGGGCAATTTATCACAAATAAAATCAATGGAGCACGGTGTAATGATCTCTTAGACTTAATCAAGTATAACGCCGTCTCTCTAATGTAGTTTCTTAACAGCGCTGAGTGGTTACCTACTGATAATTTGACGTTTATTGGTATCAATCAATCGTTCGAGTTTTTAAACCGGACTGATGAAAAAAAAACTACTGGATATTTTGCTGCTGATTTATTAGGGATGGCAGTGGAAGTCTAATTTCAATTATTATTATCGTAATGACGGAGTTCCTAAGGCGACTGGTGCAATTTTCTCTCGAGTAATAAATCGGTGAAGGGTAGTGATGAAGAAATCTATTACAACTTGCTTTTGCGCAGGCCCTGTGGCGCATTTTGGATATCCACTTACTTATTAATACTTGGCTTTGAAGGAAACTGGGAATTGAATGAGGGAAAGAATTAACTGTTTTTTATCATCTACCTTTGAGTGATTCTTAGCAGATAGCTTAATCTAAGAAACATACTGCCAATATCGAAGAAAAGGCATACAAACAACCACTGGCTTCTGGTTCGCATGCCTATCAGTCTATCCTGATTTTGAAACAAAGGCCTATATTTTTGACAGAATGAACGAAACACCACGCCGATACTTAAATAACATTTGGCAAGCTTCGCAACCTATAATACTATACAAAAGCCTCTTTTATAGCCCTCCATATTTTTGAATATTTTTTCCCCACTGCATTGCGACAAACCTACCACAACGTTCCGCATATAAAAAAGGAAAAATAATTCAATAAACAACAATATTCTCGTTGTGATATTATTTTTAACACCATCTCATTAAATTTATATTCCAAGATAAGATCTGCGGAACACAATTTCGATCGATTTTTTTAACGATTCAAGCCACAGATATTGCTATAAAATCCGACGTGTCCTACCGAAAGTGCTAGTTATAAATGATTAATGATATAAAAACTGCTGCGGAGGTCATTAAGCACGTAAAACTGGCACATAATAATTTTAATAAACATTTTTTTGTTTCCGTAGTTTTTTGAGGCATTGTGAAATACCTATAATATTTTGAACGTAAGACTCATAAATAAGCTAAATCATCTATACTAATATTATAAAGCTGAAGAGTTTGTTTGTTTGTTTGTTTGCTTGAACGCGCTAATCTCAGGAACTACTGGTTCGAATTTAAAAATTCTTTTTGTGTTGGATAGACCATTTATCGAGGCAGGCTTTAGGCTATATAACATCACGCTGTAACTATTAGGAGCGAAGAAATAATGGAAAATGGGGAAAAAACGGGGAAAATTATTCATCCTTGAGGGCTTCCGTTGCGTGCGCTGCGAAAACGGTTCTAGAAACCAAAAAATATATGTATGAAAAAATTAAGGGAACTTTTTACCGCGGGAAAACTTCGCATTCCCACGGGAAACCGACTTCTACGCGAACGGAGTCGCGAGCGGCCACTAGTCACAAATAAGGTTTTGTAAATTTTATATCCGTTAAAACTATATCTACTACACAACCAATTGTTCCCAACAGAAAATCAAATTTATGGAAATCGTGTAATAAGAATCATTACATGCAGTTTACGGAAAGTTTCATAAAATAATATTTTTAAATAAACGTTTACGTCTACCTAAAACGCACTTGTAACGCTCAGTTCTAATTAAAATACAATAACATCTCAGTTTATAATCTCAACTATTGTAATAATAATTTTGACACTTTTACACTCCAATCTTCTAAATGATTGTTATGACATTTTTGACACCGGATAGACCAATTGCGGCTCGTAAAGACATCGTTAAAACTTCACACATTTCCTCATAAGTTAATTTTATATTGAGGCAGCTTTATTTTTATCGGAAATCGTTAAGTTTATTATTGAGCGAGAATCACGAAGTTCAAGACAGGTTTTTATAACTGCACTATCGCATCGAATAGATAAGATGTCCTGATATAAAATTGAAGATTGTGTTAACGGAACTTTTATGCTTCAGAATCTAATTTTATAGATGTAGCTACCTAGGTCTTAATATTAAATACCAATTTATTTTAATTAAATTTCGTGTTATATTTTAATACCTACGTTTAAAGATATTTACGTTAATAGGCAAAACATAAATTTACAGCAGAAACAAGCCAAACATTGTTAGATATTTAGCACCTCCAGTTAAGGAATGAACATCAACTTTCCAATAATTTAAGGAGTGGTTTCAGACCAACTAAGTACATTTTGATAAAAGATTTGATAATATCAGAAACAAATAATTCCCTTAATGATTCTCCTTATGCACCGTACACATTGTAACATGAGTTTTTTTGTTAATAATCTAGGTTAAAAAAATAGGTGACTCATTTAGCTGTTATCTTAGTGTCAGTTCTTTTTAATATTTTATAATTTTCTGAATGTAAGTCTTTTAATTTATATTCCAATCAGCCTTCTTTAAAATAATTTTCTAACTGTTTATATGGATATCAATGGATTTTGTTACTTTTTTTTCTTTTGTTTGGTTTTATTTAAAATGTTTTACTTGTCAAACTTTTTCTCCCTTTAAATTGCACCACATATATCTCCCTTATATAAATCATACTAATATTATAAACCTGAAAGTTTGTGAGTAGGTATGTATGTATGGTTGTATGGATGGATGTAATGGATGTTTGTTACTCTTTCACGTAAAAACTACAGAACGGATTTTGATGAAACTTTACAGTAATATAGGTTATATCGAGGGCGTTGAAGCAAAAATAGGTTAACTAGGGTTTTGGCCGAAATTGAGTTATTGACATTTCCTGAATGCCCAAAGTATTACGCATCTTTTGGTATATAACAGGTTTCGATATTTGACAAACTGATGAAATTATCATTATTTTTGTGAAAAAAAGTGAAATTTAATATCCGGCATGCGATGCAAAAAAGGTTCAGGAAGAAATAAATAACTTGCTGAATTGTAAATAAAATAAAATGAAATTTGTTTCTAGTCGTGGATAAAGTGAATAAGTGCAGTTATCATTTTCTACAACAGAAATATTCTGCACAATGCCCTGACCACGTCACGGAAAAAGTGCATAAGTATTGTTATTTAATTTTACTCTAAGAAATATTTCCGATGTAAACTTTTTCTTTTAAAAATGTGCAGTTATATTTTTTTGACTTCAGTGAATTTAAAAAAAACACTGTTAGTTTATATAAAAATATGTAATTTCCCTACTTGCCGTACAGGAACATAGATCTAAGATTTTACATAAGGTATTAAAAGTTCTATCGCCGAAGTTTCTAACTACGGTGTTAGGACATCTTACCTAACAGAAAAGGATTTAACATCAATATTTACAATACTGCCACAATCGCTGAAAACTATTATGACGTACGCATTGGAAACATGGCCACTCACTAAGAAGCTAATTAGTAAACTGAAGGTAGCACAAAGAGCCATAGAAAGGAGCATGTTTGGGATATAGCTGAGAGACAAGGTGCGCAACACTGACATCAGAAGACGCACCAAGTTAACAGATGAAAGACACCGCATTGCAAAATTGAAATGGACATGGGCTGGACAACTGTGCCGAAGAGGGGACGATCGTTGGAGCATATCCGTACTAGAATGGACACCTAGAAACGCGGAGAACAAGTAGTAGTAGGAGAAGTATTAACGCAGGAAGACTACCAGTCAGATGGTCCTATGTTATAAGATTTCACGCCGGGACAGCGTGGACAAGAAAAGCCGATGATAGGACCGAGTGGAGAACTATTGGAGCGGCATATGCCCCGCAGCGGGCTAAAACATGGCTGTTGAAGACGAAGAAGAAGATATACAATACCAATATATTTCAGTGACAAAGCCTTAGTTTTATATGCTACAAAAGCATCTTGATCAAGTTATCATGCATAACTTTAAAATAATAGCTTGTGCTCGTGTTGAAATGGGATATGTACCTACTCCTCAAAATAGTTTGCTTATAAGACTCCATATCCAAGGGGTGTCTTTTCCTCGAATTTTCTTCAGTGTTCAAATTGAAAAGTGAAAGTTTACCTTATCGAAATGTTAATCATATTGTAATACTTGTAAGCGTTAATTTTGCCGTCTGGATTTTTACAATAACTCAGAGGGCGTGATCTTGTTAGAAATTAGAAAAATTAATCTGAGCAAACTATTAGTTTGAAGAAAGAAAATAAAATGAAAGTTAAGGATTGTCAAACGGAGCGTAACAATGCCTTACCTAAAATATGCCTCTTAAGTCTTCCAACAAGCAGTTTAGTGCGCAGTGCAGTGCAGTTGCCCAATTTTTTTCACAAAGAATCACTTCATTATACAGAAAAAAGCTACTCTTCAATGGCAAATAATGAAATCTTTCGTTTTTCACAGCGAGTAATTATTTTAAATCCAGTAGTAACCAATTTCAGGCGATGACAATGATCTAGTTTGCTACCTTGTTTTTAATCTACATGGTGTCGAAAAATGTAATGTTATATTAAAAGTTCAATCACCGTTGTTCAAGAACTCCCACATATTTAATTGGGCTACCGCTTGTTCTTCTAGAACAAGAAATTCGAAGTTCTTTTTGTTAAATTATACTATAAGTCCCTGCTAGCTACGAGTATGTCGCCCACTGTAACGTTATAATCCAGGCAGCTCTTCATCCATTCCCTTCTAGCCGCCTTCCGCAACTCGTCCTTCCATTGAATTAGGGGGCGCCCTGCTTTTCGAGACGTTTATTCCATTGCAAAACCTTTCGACCCCAGCGGTTGTCAGTTCTTCGACTTATGTGGCCAGCCCACTAAATCTTCAGCTTGCTAATCCGATGGGCTATGTCGGTAACTTTTGTTCTCTCCCGTATCTAACATGGCCCTTTATTTTTTTTCCCATAGCACGCTGTGTGAAAAAAAATACTAGACTAGCTCTTTTGTTAGGGACTACATCTCAGCCCCAGTCTAAAAACGTGATCTTCAGACATTGCGGGATTATTTTCATGAGTTTTAGTGAGATTAGTCTTTTCACCTTCCAGAATAAACTGTTTCGTTTTAATAATGACACAATTCGTTTTAACATAACAATATGGTCGGACCAAGTGATAGCTACGACTTCTCTTTGTTTTACTGCTACTTCTATAGGAGCTACCACTAATACAAAGTGATAGAAATGTATCAAATGTACCATTCTATAAATACGAATGATTGTTGGTATGATAGTGGAAGCAAATAAATGTATTAAAGGCAAAGGGTTGTATACGAGAATATTGTTGACGTAGTTTTGTGGACGAGGAGTCTGACACATTTTTATTTGAGCGTATTTGTCTTAGGACTTTGGACAATATCATAACATTGAAGATACAATAAATGCATCATTACAAAGACGAGTATAATAATATAATTCAGCTCAAGCCTTCGTAAAGAGTGATAGACAGTAATAGGTTGTTACTCTGTCCATTTCCAATAAGGAAATTCCTAATATATTTTTAATCAACTAAAAAATCATAAATTTAAAACGATTTTTGTCTCGCAAATCTTAATAAAACTTTGTTTCTTCCATATTAAGTTGAAGGAAAGTTAAATAACTGCTATTATGTTTGAAATAATTGGTCTCTACCACCAAGTTGAGTTGTGGATAAAATCAATAACTAGTCAAAAAGCGTACATAACTCAGATGACAGTATGAAAATGAGTTGTGGCAAAACTAAATAGTTGCTTTTTAACAATTTATTTTATTTATATAAATATAATCATTTCAAAAGTTAAGCTACCGTAAAGATAATAAAATTTTATATAACATATATGATTTCCGACAGTAAAATAATTTACCCAAAAAAAGATATTTCAAAATTAACTGAAAAAAAACACTAAATCGCGATTATCTCGGAAGTATGAAAACACTAGTTATTTACTTTTGCTTCAACGCCCTCGATATGTTAAATATCAGAAAAATATATAGGGTACTTTTTACCGCGGGAAAACTTCTCATTCCCACGGAAAACCGACTTCCACGCGAACCGAGTCGCGGGCGGCCACTAGTTCTTCATAATTCACGTCGGCTAAACGCTAGAAACTCATCCGGTGTTTAGTTTAATTTGAATAATTTCTCCAACCGCAATTGTTATTAGACTCTGCGCATGCTCGCGCGGCGTGGTAGATTTACAATCAGTCACGGTGGGTGTGTGTAGGTGTTAATGTAACATTTGATGTGATTTACCATGAGATTTAAACACGGATACATCATAGGGAAATTGGTAAGAGTTCAGGGGTTCATGGATGTATATTTAAGGAGTGTACGCAAAAGGAAACAGCGAAAAAACTGAAACCTAAAACTTTACAATTAGTTGTAGTCCTTACGTTAATAAAAAAATGATTTAAAACCTTTAAAAAAATTATAAGATAAAGTATCACTAAAAAGCTTTAAAATTGCTATAAAAAGGGACGTTGTAGAATCAATTATTCTTTTCATTCCATCATTCCGAAACCTTTTTTTTTTTTTTTTTTGTTTTTTTTTTGTTTGTCCAGGAAAATGCCTACGCATACCCGTCCCCTCCAGGGAAAGGAGACGGGGTATGTCGGGCTCGCACCGACTAAAAACCTGGAGTTGTCCTACTGGCCGTCGTATAATGGCGGGGACGCGGGAATGTCCTGTAAAGGTCTGCTCGCCGCGAACCCACCGACGGCTGGCCACCGAGGCAGCCCCCTCAAGTTTGGAGGCGCGCTGGAACAACCGCGGCGCGCCTACCCCCTCTTGTTCCCTTGATTGGCTACCGACCTAGCCCTGTGTCGGCAGCTTGGGAACCTCCCCAGGGTCTTCGGCCGTCTGCCGACCTGGGGCCTCACCGGCTGGAGTCGCCGGCGCGCCACTGTCCCCGCAGTGGCGCGCCGCCGAATCCGCCCTGGGCCTAGGAGAGGGGTTTTCCCACCACCCCTTCCTCAGCCCACCACCTCCAATCCGAATCGCGGAGGATCGGATGCCGCGGCCGCCACGCCGCACCACCCGACCCCCCACGATTACCCCCCTGGGCGCTCAACAGAACGAGGGCCAAAGGCCCTGCTGGAGCCTCCCCTCCTAGGGTGCAACTGACCGGGCCGAGCCCGGCCAGAGCCTCCCCTCCGGGCGCATCAGCACGCTGGGCTCCCGCCCAGCTGGAGCAGCCCCCCTCTCGTGGGCCGGTCTACCTCACGACCGGCCCCATGTGGGACCGCTTAGCTTCCCCCAGTAGCTGGCTTGCTACGGGGTACTAAGCCCCCCCGCCGCGGCAAGGCGCGATCCCTTGGGGGGGATCATTCCGAAACCTCGGTATGCGAAAACTTTGAATTAATTGATACTGTAGGTACAATGTATAGTAGGTACTATGTATGTTGTGTTTTATAAATAAAATAGAACATTGTTTTTCAGATTTGAGAACTTCTTTTTGCGTTTTTAAGTAAAGGCCATTTTCTAGTTTTTTAATGTGATTTTTGGGGTTTCTAAACTCACGCAAATATTCAAGTAAAGTATCTAATCTCTACTCTAGCATGGTGGGCAAATTTATCGAGTAATATAATGTAATCACTGCTGTCACATCTCATTTACTATCGGCTTCGAGTATGACAAGATAACTGACTTGCTCATAATTGAAGGCGACGTGAGGCATACGGCTTTGTCTTACAACAAAAAATGATGGATTAAAGCAAAGATAAGTTTAATAGCTACTGTTTTGTGATGATTATTTTATAAAGAACTAGTGGCCGACCACGACTCCGTCCGCGTGAAAGTCGGTTTCCCGTGGGAATGAGAAGTTTTTCCGCGGTAAAAAATTACCCTATGTGTTATTCTGATGTACCTATATTACTGTAAAGTTTCATCAAAATCCGTCCAGTAGTTTTTACGTGAAAGAGTAACAAACATCTATACATACTCACAAACTTTCACGTTTATAATATTAGTAGGATAACTTTATTAACACGAGTTATGGGGAATATACGATTTTGATATTAATTGGCGTCGGCAATTGATAACAAAGGACAACCCTTCAGTTAAATAATGCATGTCGGATTAAGGATATAAAATTATTATTTTTCTTTCGAGCGTTAATTTTTGTTTTATGTTAAGAGGAATAATAATCGTCGTGCCGAGACGGAAAAAAAAACAAAAGATAACTGAATTGTCAAGTTTTTTTTTTCTTTAAAAATGTTAAAACTAATTGTGACCCCTACTTCATGAAGCTAATAAATACTAAGTTTTTTTGCCATAACAAAAGCCACTATAGCAGTAAACACCTTAAACTGCGAAAACATCATCAAAACATTCCATCAAGGAAATGAAAGGTTTTTGACGGCGATCCTCGAAGAAGCAGAAGCTGCCATATACGATAACAACACCTCAACAGTATTACGGGGAGGTAACGTTAAAGGCCATATGGCAGCATATTGTGCAACCAAGGGATTCGTGGCTCTCAACAAAGCCTTAACAAGCGACGAATCAGTCAAATTCCAGGCTCCACCCAATGACCCCATCGTAGTAACAGCGCGATGTACAGAAATAATGCTCGATGACCGAATCCTCGAAATGGCAAAAACCATCTCAGAGACAACGTCATACAAAACCCCGAGCATACAGTGGGTCAACGGTGTTCCAGGCTGTGGAAAAACGTCATGGGTTGTCAGCAATTTTCATGCCAAAAGTGACATTATAGTCACTACTACAACTGAGGCAGCAAAAGATCTTAGGGAAAGGTTAGCCAACCGAGTAGGAGCAGATGCTAAAACTAGAGTACGCACGCTGGCATCCATCTTAGTGAACGGCTTCAGGAAGCCTAGCAAACGTCTCATCGTAGACGAGGCCCTGATGAACCACTTTGGTGCTTTAGTTATGGCTGCACGTCTCGCAGAAGCGGACGAAGTCCTCCTGATTGGCGACACTAACCAACTACCTTACATCGATCGAGAGAACCTTTTCCCGCTCAAGTATAACAGACCAACCCTCGTGACCAACATCGGCCAAGAACTGCTATGTACGCATAGAAACCCAATGGATGTAGCGTACGCCCTAAGTGAGGTATACAGCGGCGTATACTCATCCCAAAGAGTCGTACACTCCCTAAAACTTCGGCACTACTCAGGAGCGCAAATACCAACAACCATGCCCAACACCCTATTCCTGGTACACACCCAGGCAGAAAAAGAAACTCTGTCGAGCAGGGGATACGGGACGGGTACAGGTTCGCGCCTTCTAACAATACACGAAGCTCAGGGATTAAGTAGCGACTCAGTTGTCATCATGCGTACTACAGTTGAAAAACAGCAACTGCACGACAGCGTCCCACACGCCGTCGTCGCAGTGTCGCGTCACGCCCGCGACTGTGTGTACTACACAGACAACAGTGATGACGCGATCAGCAGATTCATTCGGCGAGCAACGGCTGCAACTACCACAAAAATCATAGACTATAACTTAAAGATGGCTATGAAAAATAGGGATAAATTCGTGGTTGAGACACTCATAAACGCAAACGGCACAGACAGTGTATATGTATAAGTAACATTGTATTTATATTTGTATGTATAATTATTTAACTTTATTTTATTCAATTAACTTTAAGTAGCTATAACAAAAAACTAATATTATTTATATAAGCGGAGATAATTTAAATTGTTATAATAATAAGAAAAATAGTAATTGTAAAAAAAGACACGGACCTCGAGTCTGTGGAGACTGTATTTTTATAATAAAAAAAAAAAAAAAAAAAAAAAAAAAAAGCTAATAAATACGGAGTGTAAAAAGATTGCTTCCGAAAACAAACACTGGGCGTTGCTGGAGTACCCCTCCTGGTTACGTTTTGAGCAAAAAGGTTTTTTTACGTAATTGTACAAAATTGTATTAATACTATCAGATTTACAAATTAAATACAAAATCCAATTAAGTGCAAAAGCAGCGATGATTTCAAATTAAATAGTGTTTTAATTTAATTTTCAATGTAAATCGCACTTAAACCAATAGTTGATGTGAGAGCGATGATCTCAAACGGCGAAAATGACTTTTCAATCCTTAATAACTTTTTAATTTTATTTTTCTGGGTATACCTACTGTTAGTGAATTTAGTTACTGTTGAGGCTCAAGAACACATGGTTTCAGGCTTCGGAAGTGGTCTTTTAACACCTGTTATAATTATTTACGAGGCCCAAGTTAATTTCTACTGTTGACAGACAGACAGTCAGACAGACATGTTCACTTTCTTTTTTCTTATTTTCGGACCCGTCTCGTTGGAGGATCCCATTGATTGATGTTTCTATTGTCGGCATGAGGCTTTTGTTGGGATCAAGATAATGTTTTATTATTGACTAGTGGCCGCCCGCGACTCCGTTCGCGTGGAAGTCCGTTTCCGGTGGGAATGGGAAGTTTTCCCGCGGTAAAAAGTACCCAATGTGTTATTCTGATGTATAACCTATATTACTGTGAAGTTTTATCCAAATCCGTCTAGTAGTTTTTACGTGAAAGAGTAACAAACATCCATACATCCATCCATACACACTCACAAACTTTCACGTTTATAATATTAGTAGGATTAGACGATTAAGATAGGGGTTTTATTGCCCTTATATTATTTGATTGATAAGTCGTGTAAGAAGATGGACGCTTAAGTAGATTTTCTCAACTTAAAACTCAAACCTTTGTTCAAACTTACTAATATGTTTACGTGAATTTGTATAAAAATAGTACTTACAAGAAATATTACAAACGAAAAGTCACATTTCCAAATGACATTACAGAATGTAATTTCGATGTAGGAAATAACACCAAGTAATTTAACACTGCTCGGTATGCAAATCATATTAATGTATTCGTGGGACAGTAGTGCATGACATCAAGAGTTTAAAATTCACACACTCCACCGTTTAACGGTATGCAAATTATTAAAGATAAAAAGTGAAATAAATATAAAGGTGACCCCGTTTTGTGGTGTTCTACCTAGAGAGAATGCTATATCTTTATAAAAGTTAAAAAAAAAATAAGCAGAGGTTTCGAATTACTACGTCAAACGTTTACGTAGACTAAGTCTATCTAGGAAAGGCACTATTGTTAAATTACAAGCTCTTATCCGTATTAACTTAGTACCGTAACTTAAAACCTGCTGAAGCACTTAACTTACTTAACTTTACAAATCCACACTTCTATATTAAACTCTATTTTCTTTCTAAATACAAAAATTTTCGAATACAATAAACCTAAGAGTTTATATATCTTTGTGTTCATCTGGCCGAGGTGATAATAAAATAATGATTCGCTGGTAGTGCGGTAAATCAGGGGCGCCCCGAGCGGCCACTCCCGCGCACTTGCGGCGAAAGCACCGAGAAGGGCATTGCTAACATGCCAGGGACTGTCGCTGGCTTTTATTGGAAATAATCGTTTGGGTAACATTTAAATAAGAAGTTGCTGAATGATAAAGCTTGTTAAAAATATAACAAGATATGAAAAAACAGAAAACAGATATAATAATAATAATAAAATAAATAAATCTCCAGACTAACACACCAATTATGTGGCCCCATGGTAAGCGCATTAAGCGCTTGTGTTACAGGTACCACACAATGGACTAGGCGAGAACCTAGTTACACCCAGACACGAGCCAATGTCGAAAAACCATATTGACGAAATTGGCCCGACCCGGGAATCGAACCCGGGACCATCCGCTTTACAGTCCGGTATAGTTACCGCTGCGCCACAGAGGTCGTCAAATCGAGGCCTTAAGTAATATAATATTTACAATATTTGGATAAAATGTGATATTCATAAAAAACGAAGTCAGTGGAAGAGTTCTACATCTACGAGTAGAAACTATATTATTTAATATAGTATTTGAGGTTTAAATTGGCAGCCCTAAAGAAAGTGCAGCGGACAGCAGCATCCAGCAGCTGCGCTTCACGTCGAATTACAAACATTTTCGATGGACTTTCTATCTCGCGGAGCGGCCATTGGGCGGTAATAAGCTATTTTTCAATTTCCAACTCCTTTCTCGGATTGCACGCGAGAAATCGCAATTGTATATTTCATATTTCGAATCGAAATTGATTCCAAAGTAGCCGTTGTAAATTTGTACAGTTGTTCCTGGCTCGAAAATTAGTAAAGAGAATAATCGCTTCGACTAGATTACATTATTTAAAGTGGCTATAGAATCATTAATATGAAGACGTGATTTACACCCACGAAACGCGATAACCAGTTACCATACAATGTAAACGACAACCCGATTTCGCAGCAACACGAATCGAATTCAAAATCAATAACAAATCGACCTAACAACCTATTACTAAGCATTTTGTCATAATACTACAATAGATGTTCGAGTGGGCTGAATCAATAACTGATGTCAATTAAATACATACGAATTGCGTAGGATTCGGTATCGGAGAAAATATCACAGAGGTTGTAGAGAAAGATATTACATACATAAATTATGAGGAAACAGTTGATTGCCATGCGCGTGCGCTACATAAAGTACAATGCGATGAAAGTGATCGAAATTGGGCAACGAGTGAAGGTTCAATATTGAGCAATACATTTGTTTCAGAAACGCAACCTGAATTCACAAGTCACCTCATTGACATAGATCTACTTTAACATAAACATTTCGAATTTATTTAAATACTTACAGAATCGTATGACTTAATTCTTAAATGTACCGTTAAATCTCTCTGCGGTCTGCAATCATTTAACATTGATCTATCAATTGTTAAGCTATAAAATCAAGACAAACCATCTGGGTATTGATTGCCGGTCGTGTATAGAGCACGCGGCCAATCGTCAATCAAGAGCCGGCGATGGATGTAGGTCGAATCATTACTTTCGGTCGGCCCTTATGTGGGTCGGAGAACATTGTTACTATCTAGATGATGTGAGTGTAATTGCACAAGCTAACAAATTGACTGACGAGGAAATTACTAAAGCGACTGATGATGGAGAATAAATAACAATAGAACACGATACAGTTATTAATGTTTTGACAGCGTTTTGTTCTGATAGCACGAAACATAAAACACTGCGAGAAGGTGATGCAAATTTCGCTTATAACGTTGAACTTTTAAATATCTTAATGATCAATTATGATCTTAAAATTAACATAAATTTTAGGGCGACCTTTCATTTGGCGCCGAGACAGCGGATTTTTAAGTTACATAAACTTGATTTACTTCTCCATCGCTTTATAAATTGCTTTTTAATTTAATTATATACAGGCTCAATGATCCAAAATTCGACTTTACCGTCCCGGTAATTATGTAGACGAGAGAATAACGGTTGAAAATTACACGTTGTATGATCTACTAGTCTAAATTAGATAATGTCCTCGGGTCTGGGACATGTCGTGTTATTGGATAAGCAGGATAATCTCCAACTAGACCGCACCGGTATTACGTCGAAGGCTAAATGAGGTAACAAGAAAATTGACTTCATAATTTACGTACATAAACTAGAAGATGTTCATTATTTAACTTGTTAAAGCTAACTAAATATCTACAGGTTTTGTACACACTACATCAATGTTTTCTTGTAGTCTCATAAACTACGAAATCTTGACTCGATTATCTCGAGAATGCTGATATTTCAATATAGCAAACAATAAACGTACATCACCTCTGGCGTCCATAAAATCGATTCCTATAATCTCGTTAACTTCTTTGTGACTCATATCAGGATGTTTTTAATCTGCGGTCGTGATTTTTCAAAATGGCTGTGCATCACGCCCCCTTTTTGGCGAACTCCCACTTTTCGTTGTTCTCATTCTTCGTGCAGTGGCGCCAAAAGAACAATAAGTTATTGTTTTGTTCGTGTCGTGATTCATGGACACGTATCTCTAGCGCAGATCGATTCACAATCAGCTGAGCAATCGCCAGATACGCGGATTTACATGCGTGGTGTGACTACGAGAAGAAAGTAGGTACTCTTGCGCAAGATCCTTAAGACCCGACCTCATAATGCTCATTTAAAACGTTATTGGTACAATATGTTAAGTACTAAAAGCTTTTTAAGATTAAGTCATGAGTTATAAAACTTTAAAGGCTAGATTTAAATCAAGACCAACCAAATATAGACTTTCGACGAGTGATTCCCAGTAAATTGACATTAAAACAGGTAATTTGAGACATCTGTCAACGGTCGGAAGTTACGTAAGCATTTTGTGGATTTCACTCCATGATTACATTGATTGGTAGTTCCGGCGTTGATTAAATTAAGTGATTTAATTATATATCAAAAAAGGTGTGAAACGTAATACATGCTGTTAAAATAATTGTTTTAGAGATAACTTTAAAGTAATGTTTCCGTACAGCATGCATTAGTTTTGAGAAAATATCCGAATTGCATCCCGTTTGCATATCAATTTTATTTGTAATGAATTCAGTGCAATTAAGCTTCCTATCAATTTATGCAGAATGCGTCACAGAACTCACGCAGGCAATTGGTCCAGTCATTTATCATCGATACAACTTCCTTGTCATTTCCTGCTGCAACTGAATTGACTTAATCCGTGACCGCATCATTTTCTCGGCTGTTCCAGCATTTTCCCGCCGCATTACAAGTAATGTCCGACCCAGGCACCGTTACGAATCAAACCGGCTCTCGGCTGCCGAGTTACGCGGCTCGATCTACTCATGCGCTCATGAAACACGAGATGATAGACGCTCCGGTAAATTGACGATGTAAAATTCTGATAAGATAAAAAGAGTGGTACCTGATACTCCATAAGCGGCTGCGGATGCCTCATGACTGGCTGAGGCATCGGAGCCGTGGTCGGCGGCTTGGCGCGGGGCGGCGGGGGGGGGCAGCACGGTGACGGCGGGCGTGAGCGGCGCGGGCGCGCGCTCCCGGCCGCGCTGCACGATGGCCAGGTGCTCCGAGGGCCGGATGAGCCGCGGCGGCTCGGGTTGCGCGCTGTCGTAGCGCGGCTCGAGCTGCGTGCGCGGGCGCGGCTCCGGCGGCCGCGGCGCCTGGCGCGGCGGGGGGCGCGGGGGGGGCCCGCCGCCCGCGGCCCGCCTCGCCCTCGTCCGTCATCGGTGCGCGCCAATCTATAGCCAAACAAATTATATTTAAGCATAACTCACAAAAAATGTGGAAAGTCCAGTCATCAATCAATGAGTAAAAAAAAAAAAACAAAAAAAAAACCTCCACCTTTTTCATCAGCGCGTTAGTAGGCAAAATGTGTTTCGTGTAAGGCGATCTTATGTAAAGCTAATTAAGCTTTATTATTTAAGTTAAATATTTTTAATAATGTGGTCATTATTTTTAATTTTCGAACTGAAGTTGTCTTAGCGCCATCTATTCGTTACAGTCGGAACTCGGTAGCCACAGAGTGAACTATCTACTGACCGTTCGCGCCGCTTGCCTTCCATGTCGCGGCAATCGATTGTCATGGCTAAGAAAATGCATAGCATAGCATTTTCGATTATAAAAGCTGCATTTAATTAAAAATATATTCCTAATTCCGGAACTTTAGTTTCTGCATTAACCCATTCAATGTTACAAAACACTGCAAGTTTTAGCTTTGTTCAGTTAAAGTGAGTTTTCATGTTTTCGTTATTTGTGGCTCATTTATTTTAGTCAGCTTACAAGAAAAATGCGTTAGTGCAGTCTTAGATAGCAACATCTTGTCACAAAAATATAAGCTTTTAAAAAAAGGAACATTTAACACAAATTTAACTCTTTGATTTTAATATGAATTTTAAGCTTTACCTATAAAAGAAATGCAATATACTTATTAGGATACCTACTTATTTTACTTAATCCAGTAAGTACATACAAAGTTCGTTAAGAAGGCACTTTCAAATTTAGATTCCCACCATTTTGTAAGAATAGCACTTCTCAACAAACAAAAGGCTATATACAACTCTTTGTTCACAATAGGGTAACTAAACCTTCAAGTCAGTAAACTATTCAAAGGTCCGTCCTTGTCTTGCAATAAACACTTTAAACAAAGCCTTTATTCACCTCTATCAGACACTGGAGTTTACTGCACAAAATAAACACTTAAACCGAAGCAACCGCCAATTTAATACCGATAAAGCTGAAACCGACAGAATATCGCAGACTAAGAAAGGAGTGCAATTACTAAGAAAGGAGTGCATTATACGTCATCGCTATGGCAACACTGTTGACGCGGTTTCCCTCCAAAACAAACGCATGCGCGCGAAAGAATGACGCTTTGCTCACGTGCATTTCTAACTCATTGCAAATTAACTCTTAATAATACGTTCATAGAGTTGTTATTAGTATGGATTGATAGGTACGTGTTTAGCCCCCGCTACCTTCTTGTAATGATAGCCTCAAGAAGCAATTTTCTTTTTGTTATTAAAATATGCAGAGATCCGGGGGCAGACGGGGGTTACATTACCCGCTCGGGGGTTAGAGTATCATTTCCTTTTGATATCAGAATTACCATAGATATTTAAATAAAGTAGGTAGGCAGTCTAAACCTTATCTCTTCTTTACAGAATGAACTTTACATTTGTTAAATAAATAAAAAAAAACCTTAGATCAGAGCTTATTTTTTATCTTGCAAAAACACACATAGAAAATTATAGCTAGGTAATAGACTCAAGAATGGAAACAAGAAATACAAAAGTGTTTTCGACATCTTTACTAAATCATGATAAATCGCATGTCCTATGCATTTACATGTTAATCCAAGATATTTCTATGCTGGACTATATTGGACTTGTTACATTAGCATTTGTATCAAAGGGCTAAAGGTGATTAGCGCTGCCTTTGATCATTTCATTAATTTAGGGTCGCAGGCGCATCGGCATCCCTTTGTGTTAGTGAAACGGACAGATACAAAGGGTTAATTCGATGCCAGTATTAGTAATATAAATTATTTAAGGCCCTTGTCTACAGATTTAATAATCTATACTAATATTATAGGGCTGAAGAGTTTGTTTGAACGCGCTTATGTCAATTACTATTTCGAATCGGAAAAATATGTTTGTGTTGAGTGCTTAGTTCATTATTTTGATGAAGGCTCTAGAACATCATGCTAATAGCAGTGAAATATGTGGCAAAAATTTGAGACCTTTTCCTGCGAGGGCTGCGTAAAAGGTGAAAGCTATGCAAAATTAAAAAATAACTTTTTAATATTTTTACTCTTATTTGCGCCGGTGAAACTGCGCGACACGACCAGTATGGGTATAAAACTCTATAACAGCATATCATTTACTCAGAGTACGTATAACCCATTTATCAGCACTTTGTATGCATTAGGTATCGTATTTTTTGCACAATAAATAAGTAAAAGTGTTATTCAATTGTTCTGGCACACAATGTTCCCTGAAAGCAATGTTGTCACAAAAAGCCGTTTTTTATAATGCAGCGTGACAGTTAATCGAAAGTGAACTTTTGCATTGTGTAGGTACTACTTATTCAGAAATGTTCACTTTGTTTTTTAAGTAATACCAACAATAACATATGTATATTGCGTTTCTTTAAACTTACAGAAGCTATTGAAAATGACAAATTCTTGATAGCAAACCAGCTCTAAGTTTTCTCTTTGACAACTAACCAACCATTATTTCCCCCAACACCTACATGGTACCTACATAGAAAGCATTCACAACATTCGTGTCTCAAAACGATGTCGTATGTCGCACGAATATTAACAGCCGCATGCGACAGATTGAGATAGAGATGTCGCGACCCCAGCAACCGTTGCGACATGTTGCATGCGACACGACGACGCGCGAACAACGCCGCATGCGGTTGCCATATTTGCTCGGGTTTATGGCACTGGCAACACTGATAAACATCAAAGGTGACAACGTTTTAGCTTACCAACTGATAGCCGTCTGAACTGAATAGTGAAAAGATAATTTCTAAAAGAGAGTAAATATGACAAAAAAATATTAGTTGTCAGGCAGTTATTGGGGAATATTTGTAATCTTTTGTAATTTTTTTTGTTGACATATAACTGCAAAACTGCTAATTAGTCTTTGGTTTTAATTTGATCAAAACTTTGGAAAATACAATTCCTTGTTTTAAAAGTATAGCAGTTACTGTAAAAATAAACAACGTTGTCCTGTATGTATATCGTTTTATGCTTGTAGGTAAAACGTTTTAACTTAAAAGTCCTATTGGTATTTTTATCGCCACATAACGTTCTTAGCCGTTTCTTTTGTAACGCGAGACTGTTTTAAAATATAACTTTAAAACAGGATTTTATCTTTAACTTTACGCACGCACTGATACGTTATCCAAATTTTATGTTTTTACTGCATACAATACAACACCGTTTCACTGGTGTAAAAGTCAAATTTCTGCGGTTAAGGTAACAGCCCACTTTCCAAACCGTTTGACGAGAAAACCTTTTACAAGTACAGTTTAAATTTATAAAAATGCGAACAATATGTATAGGTACCTATTTACATGCTCTTTGTAAGTTAATAAGGTAAGTATTTATCAGTTAAAATGACATGCTATTTAAACTTTCACATGCAAAGTTTACAATTAGGTATTAAAGGTACTTTCGAATAAAAAGTTTTTTTAACAAAATTGATAAATAATAATATGCAATAAAAGCTTTCAAAAGCTTATTGATAGGAACCATTTTTTAAGATATATTTAATTATATATTTATAAACGAATTGTAAAAAACCTAAACCTATAAAACCTATTCAATTTGTTAAAAAAACAGGCAATTAAAATGTCCGCAACTGATCACAGAGATGGATTTTTATAAAAATAAATTAAATTATTCAAACCGGTCTCCAGACTTTTAAGAAAGTAGGTTACATAAAACCCTTTTTATTCTTTTTTATCACACTGGCTGGTAACACGAAGGTTTTTTCATTTTCTTTAACGGCATCGAAATTGGACACGTTCCTATTAACAAATGGATCCGATCTCTTACAATTTCGATTGGTAAGTATTACGTTTTCACTAGTCTAGTCACGTTTTGGCAAAGTTGGATCAATAGCTGGGCAATGGCTTGATTGTCACTTGTCACCTTATAGGAGGGATAGCGGGCGATTCTGAATTTAAGATTTGACAGGACGAAAAGGGACGGTCAAAAAACACGCTAGTAAGTAAAAGTAAATACATTTCGGGTATAAAGTCTGTATAGGTATTGCGAAAAAGCGTTTTTTTAATACTTGTGTTGGGTTTAGCGAAATTTGAATCTCAATATAAGCACCATATACCTACTTACGACTGGAAATTATAATTGTACCAAAAAGACATCAACGATAACTATATCGGTAGGTATCACTCAAAAACTTCTACTAAGCGAACTTTTATTTAGTAACTTTAAGTCTCCTAGACTAAATAAGCATCATTGTTTTGTTTCCTACACCATGTAGACTCCCACGCATTGACACGCTGCGTCGGCGCGTGTTTGTAGGTGTCGCAGATCCCATCGCGGGACGTGCGCAGATACCAAACTATGAACATTGCGCAGGTACTACCGCTGTCGTGACACCAAGCAGGTGGAATACGAATTTGTACACGACCGGTGCAGTAAGATTAATTTTAACTGTAGTAATATTAAAAGGAATAAAGCAATATTTCAAACTATAACTTTAATTCTGTTATGTTAAGTTGCGCTTTTTTATGAAATGAAAAAAAAGAAAAAATATCCTTAATTCTATAGATATCAATTAAACTGAAGACCTTTTAATATAATCAAAATTTTACAAACGTCGACTGTTTTGTTTTTCTATTACCTACTATGAAAATTGATTCATTTGTTCAAAAGCTACGATGCCGCGAATAAAATACTTCTCATCTTTCCTGCTTTGGACAAATTCAATTCTACAAACAATTTTTTTTGTGACTTTCTTGCTTGAGTCGTGTTTTGCGGATACTTACGTACCTAAGTAATATTTCCTTTGCTATGTATACCTATTACTAAATCCAACCTATTCAATAAACCATAAACCAAGCCAATGTTGCTCGACACTGATTGGAGATAAATTATATACTTATTAATAAATTATTCCTTAACGTCGCAAATAGGTATCTAAATTCAGTTAGTTTCTAGAACTGATTACTCAAGGTTATCAAGTTGACACATATATAAATTACTTCTGTTAATCAAGATTAAAGTATTTCATTCAATTAAACAGAACTACTACGGAATCTTCAGTATGACCACCCAGTTACAAAAATGTTCTCGATTCATTCATTCCTAAACGATTACCACTGATGATAAGATTGTTAATTGGTCATGATAAGTAGATTTAAAATATCGCTGTACACTTTTTATTTTAGGGAATTTCCCCATGTTCAAACCACCTAAGGAGAAAGTGTTAAGAAGTGGAAACTGGAAGATCCTACTAATATTATATATGTGAAAGTTTTTAGTATGTATGGATGTTTGTTACTCTTTCACGTAAAAACTACCGGACGGATTTGGATGAAACTTTACAGTAAAATAGATTATACATCAGAATAACACATAGGGTACTTTTTACCGCGAAAAAACTTCTCATTCCCACGGGAAACCGACTTCCACACGAATGGAGTCGTGGGCGGCCACTAGTACTTTAATAAATGTCTTCGTGTTAATAAAAATATTTGTCTTGAAGTTCGAAATAAAGCGTTGTATAATCTACAACAATTGCACTCCCCTTTGCTCACAAAAAGAACTGCAATGCAACAAACGCTTTAAATCATTCAAACACCAATGATTGTCTCGCTCATTGCATACAATCTGCAAGGAACCCTGCATTCCAATTTCGAAAGGTTCCCTCGGTATTTCGCCACGCGGCGCTCAACACCTGAGGCTCTGATGAGCGTTGCGTCGACATGCGCGCGCGCCGGTGCAGTCACGAGCTTGCAAGGAGATTTGGTGTTTGATGGCATTGTAAGTAAAGCAGTGCATTGTTGAAATAGTAAATGTAGTTTTTTTTGTCATCTGAGAGTAATGGAAATAGTAAATTCCACGTGTTCATTTGTATGTAGAGCTATTTTCTTCTTGATCTATATTTATTTGTCTATTATAAATTTTAATTTTAGGTGTGTGGATTAGCTTCTTCAATGTAACTGAACTGAGTTCAATGACCTGGGCTTAACAGAACCTTATCCCTTTACAAATATACCCTATTACATGATTAGTACTTCAAAGGGCTCTCGGGCCAGTGGATTTAGATGCGATAATGAAGGGGTTGGATTTCAATTACTAATGGTATAATATGTGTGAGGAGAAAAATAAAATCCGGGTTCACTTTGCTTAACTTGCGTAAAATATTCTTCTAAATTGTTTTATGACAAAAAAATATATTTTATTTTAAAATATTATACAGGGTCTGTCGTAATGAATGGATAACCCGTTACCTACAGTTGATCCGGATGTGAGGCTATAAGAAAATGGTGTTTTCTTGCCAGGGTTGTCAACCATAAGAAAATGGCGTAGACTTTTAAACTTTTTTATAAATTTCGCTATTTTTTTCATTTATTCCGCTGCCATTTCTTCAAATTTTGATGTATTTGTATAATTCTTTTAGTATTATACTGCTGAAGACGTGTATTATGTAATTTAAATACAATTTTAGGTGTTATTCACGTTGAACATTATCAAAATACTCATTTTAAGAAAAATATTTCCAATTTTTTTTCTTTATGTCAACTTTTGATCATCTCCTGTGGAAAAAAAAAGTATGACGTTATAGCTGCCCATGATCTCAATAAATTGTCTAGTATGTGTAGATTCTAAAAAGGTATAACGATGTGTACTTTACAAGCAACATTAAGTTACAGGAGCGAGAACACTAATCAAGGTCGGAATTTTTATTTTTCATGTTATGTTATAAATGGTTGTAAAACTTCGTCATAATGATTTAATTCTATCAAGATACTTTGCACAAACACTATCGGGCCACTAATAGGATATTCAGTAGAAAACCCGGTTGTTTTTGGGGAAAAAATAACATTACTTCACGATAATAATGTAATGAAAATGTACAAATGAAAATTGTTGTGCTCTAATAGTTACATGCGACAAACATGTTGCGACAAGTTTATTCGAAATTAAAACGGATTTTAAAAATCGAACAAGACCGCATTACAAAGAAAAGGGTACTCATCACATCAGTGTGATTTTGACCATCGCATGTCCTTTTGTTCACATTGGCCCCGATTCTGAAAACACTCTCTAAACTAAACTAAAACTATCGCTGTCACTTACACATCAATAAGACAGAGACAGGTAATCATTTTAGTCCTGTCAAACTAAAATGTACGTGCAATATGACACGGCGAAGGCAATTTTAGGCTAGTCCTCAGCGCATTTCGTTTAATTTCACAATGATGTGGACTAAATTTAGTGAGACCAATGTACCTGTCTTGTTCTAATACGAAGCATGAGAAAGTGACAGCGATATTTTTAATTTAGTTTTAGAGAGTGTTTTGAGAATCGGGGCCACTATTTTCGTCAATTTGTTACTGCTTTCTAATATTTGAGTATGATTTTCCTTGTGATTTGGACTTGATAACGTGGTGATACTGATGACTTTGCTCACATTTACGGACATTGTGTTGTGCTATCGATTGAACTTGTTGTTTTGGAAAAGTTTTTGTGTAGTTTGTGTATCATGCCGCAACAGTATACGCCGGCCGAATACGCGAACATGCATTACATTTACGGTGTATGTAATGGCAGCACCAATAGAGCTTCTAGTGTTTATCGTGTAAGATATCCAAATGTGCGACATCCTGATTACCGTGTGTTCATTAAAGTGCACAATGCATTTATGGAAGGACGATTTCCTTCTAATTTTTCCACTTTTCTTTGTAATGCGGTCTTTGTTCGATTTTTTAAATCCGTTTCAATTTCGAATAAACTTGTCGCAACATGTTTGTCGCATGTAACTATTAGAGCACAACAATTTTCATTTGTACATTTTCATTACATTATTATCGTGAAGTAATGTTATTTTTTTCCCAAAAACTACCGGGTTTTCTTCTGAATATCCTATTAATGGCCCGATAGTGTTTGTGCAAAGTATCTTGATAGAATTAAATCATTATGACGAAGTTTTACAACCATTTATAACATAACATGAAAAATAAAAATTCCGACCTTGATTAGTGTTCTCGCTCCTGTAACTTAATGTTGCTTGTAAAGTACACATCGTTATACCTTTTTAGAATCTACACATACTAGACAATTTATTGAGATCATGGGCAGCTATAACGTCATACTTTTTTTTTTCCACAGGAGATGATCAAAAGTTGACATAAAGAAAAAAAATTGGAAATATTTTTCTTAAAATGAGTATTTTGATAATGTTCAACGTGAATAACACCTAAAATTGTATTTAAATTACATAATACACGTCTTCAGCAGTATAATACTAAAAGAATTATACAAATACATCAAAATTTGAAGAAATGGCAGCGGAATAAATGAAAAAAATAGCGAAATTTATAAAAAAGTTTAAAAGTCTACGCCATTTTCTTATGGTTGACAACCCTGGCAAGAAGACACCATTTTCTTATAGCCTCACTTCTGGATCAACTGTAGGTAACGGGTTATCCATTCATTACGACAGACCCTGTATATTTATTTCACTAACAATGTGTAAGGATACCCTACTTCTAGTCAATTACGACGCCCTTGAAAACCTTAAGTTAACTTTATTCTTGGTATGATCAACGTCTAATTAACAGTTCAAATTGGCAGTTTTCAACAGTTATAACTTTAACGTCAAAACCTACGTTTATCTATCATCATTAGCCATCAGCGGAGACGCATAGGTCTTTCATTTCCCTTTTTATGACATAAATTTCACGTCATTAAAATTTCAAATTGAAGGCTAGATATGATACTTGTAGGATATTGGCCACATTAAAGCCATGGGTTCTTTTTCAAGCACCGTTGATATAGACATAAACGGGCCACGCCCACTTAATGAGAGCGTCATTAGCACTGCGCATACGCACTCCTGTAGAACTACGGTTAACATGATACACTTTTTATAGATCCGAGAGAAAGATACATATAAATTATGTGCTAAGTATAGGGTATACATAAAAGGTTGATAACAAGAAATGCAAAACATGATACCGAATTTAACGACGTGATAATTTTACAAAAGAAAATAACAAGTATTACCTATATTAACTACAAATAAATTAAATGTTGTCATACTTAAAAACTGCAAGATTAAAATTTAATGCAACTTTTCTTTTTAAATGCTAAAGATAAGTTTTATAATAAAAGCGCTATAAAAGTTATCCGATAACCATCGAATCAGTGATAATAATACTGTGAAAGTCGATGAATTTAAACGCTATCTCAGATTTTATAGTTTACTTAATAAGTAAAATTTATCTGCCCTTTGAAAGCGCAGGATATCAAGCATTTAATTATCTACGAAATTGAGTCTTAATTTCACTTTACGACACGATTTTTAAGACATTCTGTAATTTAGGTCCTCGGTACGAACAGTTTAATTACACACATTTAGCCTTTTTGTTTTAAAAACATTATTAAAACATTAACTCGTTTACCTACATTTTCGTTCTCGTATTATTATATTTTTTGGCATTAAAACATTTAAAAAACACAAATAATGTCGGCATTCCGTTGGAAAAAAACATGCAAATGCAATATTCTTATCTTTATAGAACCTAGCAATTGAGGAAATATAAAGTTAAAACTAATGATGCAAAATCATTTAATAAACTTATATTTCTACTAATGATACATTTAAGAAGATAATTTTAATGCCTAACGATGTCTATAATTTATGATTATTATGGTCGATCAATGTAAGTTTAGATTTAATTTTTAGGTTTTATTATATTTTAGGTACGTAAGCAATACTTAAGCATTTTATCAGTCAAAAACACTTTTGAGGAAAAAAAAATTTTTGCTCTGTTGACAGTTAGTTCATAAATAATGTAGAATTATATTAAATAAAAAAAAAACTATTCACATTCACCAACAACTTTTAGACTTGATGATTTTCAACCTTAGTAGGGACTCCATCTTTATTGAACTTCTAGCACCCTTATTATAAAGTAGCTTCCTAACCTCCCCTTTGTATTCGCAACTATAATGAAAAACATAAACCCCACACGCGCCTGATATCTGTATTTAGTTGTATTTCATTAAAAGGGTAGGTATCTACCCCTCGGCGAAGGGCTCAAGAGATACGTGTATCCACCCTAAAGAGTAAGGGTGGAGGTTAAATTATAATTTTATAACTTAAAACACGTCCTATCATAAACTGGTTTTATTCCCGTCTTTTAAGGGTAAGCTTCACAGATTGATCTGAGTTCGATTTCATATCAGAATCAGGGACAAACACATTTTTAATTTTTCTTGTAAGCATTGGTGATTATTCAACTTTCTAAAACACAAAGGACTTTGCTAATGATTATAACTATACATAAACTAGGATATATCTCTTTCATTTAAAAAAAAACATTCTACTAAACTTGTTCAAATACGACCTCAAAAATGCCAATAACTAACAATTTACCAGTCAATTTTTAAGCGCGCGCGCAGCTTGCTCTCTTGCAATCTGGCGCACCGTTCTTTTGAAACAAAGATAAATTAAATAGATAAGTGCAGATACACCACCGACAATTTGGTCCAATTAGGTCTAGCCCATAGCAAGGTAAGATACGATCCTTGGGTAATAGGTTTGAGATGGTCGAACAAGGATTTTTGTGTTTAGTTTAACGTTTTAGTGTCTAAGTAAATAAACTAAGTTTCTCTTTAATGTTTACTTTACAAAGCTAAATGTAATGTGATATATGCAATAGTTTCTTATGGATATGTGGATTTTTATTGCTTTATAATGCATAAATAAACTTGGTTATAGTTCCAATAACTGGCTATAAATCATAAGAAACGACAATTAAAAATATGGTATGTAACTAAAATTTTTAATACGATTGCTTACAACTTCAGAATACATAGTTTTTTTCAAAAGGTAAAGCCAAATTTATAGGTGCAATGCCATCAAATATTAATTTAATTTAATAAAACCACCGCTAAATAACTTTCCAAAGACAACGAAAATAAGAAAAGAAATCAAAATGAAGGCTAAACTTGCTCTTCATTTACCGGATGAAACCGGATACCGACATTCGACGTAAGGATTCTTTTCCCGCCAAAACTTTCGATCATGTAAAGTTCGGCAGTTTACCGCGTAATTCGATCCCGACGCCATCTTGTGACGTCATTGAGGAAATCGAATCACCATGCCAATATATTTTGATATGTTTTCTTTTGCAATAAATAGCTATAAACTTAAATCCATAAAAAAAATCCTTACTGACTTTCTTATCAAACTTGCTTTACTTTGTAGAAATGATGTTGATAAGATTGGATTAATATTTTATTATCTTAAAATCAAATGCAAAAAAGGAAAGGAACTAAACAGGTATGTACATAGGTACTAATATTTGCAAGTTCCTTCCAGACACACATTACACACTATATGGGTACTTACATAAAGCTGTTAAATTGAGGAAACGCTAATAGTTACTGCTTATATTCCGCTATTTAAAGTAACTTGGTCGGACATTGACTACATAATTGTGTACATAGTTGATTTCAACTTTAAGAAATATATATAAAGGTACCTACAAAATTTACATCGCTATATATTCTCATTAAGTATCAATATTATTCTGGAAGTTTAAAAACACTAAAAGTTTTAAGTAATTTTGGGATTTTTTTCTTTGGGAAATATTAACAAGAAAATCTATAAAAATACAAGAGGGATACATAGTATATTTAACTAGCAATCCACCACCAGTTGTAATCCACCATCTAATTCCCACAATCCACCGGCCGCTATCCACCTCGTGACGAAATGAATTACATCCTTTTTGTTCCGTAATTAATTATATCGCGGCCACTAATTCACATCTTGTACTTGTAGATAACTCCGGCTTCCATACTATTATAGCCTCTTTCAATAGTGAAGGAATATATTGACAACAAATATTTACTCAGGAAGTGAGAATTGAACTGTGGTTAGTTTTGGAAAGGATTTAAATAGTATTAAAAAGGACTCTACGCCTATTTGACATTTCATATGGTTAAGGTTAAATAAAAAAAAACAAAGTCGTTATAAATTTTTCGCATCGAAAGAAATCATATGGTTAAAAGCGTAGATTCATACATAAAATGCGAAATATTAAAATGAAATTAATGAACACAAAACAAAAGAGGGAAAAGTTATGAAATAAATTAACGACTAACATGTCTAATTTAACCATATTTTATATCTTAATATACATATGTAAGTACGCTATATGTATAATTGACAGGTTAATTCGTATTTGCTGTTGCAACGAAAGAAAATATACACGTGCAAAGTTAACAAAACACATCTCGAATTACTGAGGTCAATGTTCTGCCGTCTTTATTTTCCATTGGCGTGCTTAAATATTAAAATGTAATTTATTTATGTTATAAACGACTTCAATTGCAACAGACTCTACCGAATGGAACGAAAAAAAATCAATACGCAGTGGCCTCGAGAGCCATTATCCAAATCTGATATCATCTCATGATAAAAACCTAAATGGAAAAGCTTTTTTTATCTGTCGGTTGATGAAACTTATTTTACATGCTGCCTGTGTTATTGGCTATCAATTTTCTACTAGAATACAATAATGAAAAAAGACTAATGATAGATTTATAAACAGATCCTTATTTTGTTTCTGAGGCACACGTTATATTAATACTTCAAATTATTGATCACTTATTATCCACCACACATCATATATTTCACACTCAACAAATTTCAGAACATTTTTCAGTCACATTAGATCATGCCTACAAAACCAACAAATGAAAAGTAGGTATCTTAAGAATATACCAAAGTCAATTCTATGAACGCTTGATGACAGCAAAAAATAACTAAGTTTTTCTATGCAGTAACTACGAGCAGTCATTATAATTACAAACGCCATTACTCTAGAGGGTTACCAGCCATCCGAACCAATTTATCTTCGCTCCTAAAATAGACTATGACATCATTTCAAAGGAAATAAGTGCGAAAAATAATTTCAACCTTTAGTGAATACACCTTAGTGTCGGTAGGTGGGTACCTACATGGGTTTATTTTATTAGGACCTGTTGAGTTAGATTTTTTACTGGCACGATTAATGGTATGAAAATGAATGTAATATAGACCCATAGTAAGGTTGAAAACATAATTGAATATCTACAATTTGTAAAGTGATTTGATATTATGCTATATCTTTACAAAATAGCTTCTCAGATTATGTTTTATAAAAATAAGTTGAGGTTATTAAGGAACTAAGCGTTTGATTGTAACAAATTGTTATTTATTATAATTTACCAGATAATTTTATAAATTGCATTAAAAAGAGTAATATACTAAAGCAAAACTTAAAGCGGCAAAAAACAGCCTAACACTTAATCATTACAAATATCTTTAATTAAATACTACAAATACTGGAGTACCTTACACTTATAAATGTCAAGGAACAGCGTTCGGCCCAAGCAACCTTTAATAAGTTCTTTATTTATAAAACATCTAAAAACCAAGTAGTAGGTAGTTAAATATAAATAAATAATAATAACAAACGTTACGCGTACCTCATCAATCAAACGAGTCAAAACAACGCATTTGAATGTTAAACTAATTATCGAAACAACTTGAAATATATCAAGTATTTGGATCAAGCTTGAGTGGCAGCGCAAACGCAACATCAACATTAGTAGGTAAGTAGGCATCCGACTGTGTAAGTAACTTTAGGAATGTAAAAAGGAGAATTTTTAAATATTTTCATTTAGTTTAAAGTTGTACAAAATAATGGTACTTTAAAATAGCAATAATAATGCACTCAACGACTATTAAATAATTATTAACAATTAAACCGATAAGCGTAAATGGAGCGCGAGCTCATAAAATTTTTATAACCTATTTACTTGCATATGCACGATACATAGAATATAGAGGAACAACAAATACTAGTCATAGCCACTGATATTCTAACTCAAAAAGTGCATTTATTACTGTAGATCTTACTTAATACAAGTTGAAGACCAAAGCAAAGAAAGAACAATTGCAAACACTCTATCAAGTGTACAATCAAGTTTTTAATAACAATATTTGGCGCCCCCGGGCCGAGCACGCGGCAGTTGACCGAAATATAGACATGCAATGAGACCCGAACTATTATAGTCACTTATTGAATGGCTATAACATTCCAAGATGCAGTCACAAATGAAAGAGGATATAACGTGCCGATTTTGAATATCACTGCTACGTAGATATTATTACTTTTTAGTTTTTTTTCCAAAAAAACTCTTTTTAGCGCTTTAAACGCTGCAGTTCCACAGTCGGCAATCTAAGTATATTCTTCTATAAGAATCTCAATAATAAAACACAAAGTACAAAAGCTTAAATTTGGATACAAGCTAAAGCTTCAATAAATAGCTGCTATTTCTACGATCAAGATCTCAGCATAAACAAAGATCATAGGTTACATACTCATTTCAGCCTATTTACTTACATTTTACTTAGGTAGATATATTTCAATTCGTGTTGACATTAAAACAAATGGCGTTATTTATGCTATTTTTACGATCGTCTTATATATGGAGTCGTAAAAATACAATGTAAGTACCTAATATCTTGTTATTGTTGGCGTGTTGGATACAGTGCGAAGATTACCGCCTCTGCCTTATTGGCTATTGATCCATAAAGAACCTAGACTATAGAGCATTTACAACAGGAATAATATTTAAGTAGGATATACGTCAATATTATGGTATACCTGCAACAAATAACAGCCTTTCTACATTAGTATATTAACGGGATGAAAGATTTGTGTCTCAAATTCGTTTGTATTCTTTGAATTCTGAAAGTACTGAAGCGATTTAAAAATGATGACCATAATCATCTATTAATAAAATAGTTTAGTAACTATTGATGAAAATGTAAATAGTAGAAGGGTCTCGGGTCAAACAAAAATGTGTCACATAGATTACTTCTAGTCAAAAAAAAGGAAAAAAAATAGTAAAAAGTTTGAATTTTCTTTTTGGAATTAAGGTTTTTAGTATGTAAAACCTTAATTCCAAAAAGACAATAATTCCAAAGTTCAGTAGTTATTAATTCAAGCCAAGTTAACTTAACTTACTTTGAAAACTTTTCTAACAAACAACAGTGTATTCGGCTAGACCATCAAGACTTTTTCAATCTACAGGGTAACAATACCTTGAAAACTTTAATATTAACCTTGAAACAAAGCTATCAAATGTATCTGCAACCATTATCCGCATAAGTGCATAATAATCGTAACAATTACATTATATACAACTTACTATATACCCACAAGCAATTACTAAAGGTCGAGGTATCGCCATTACGGACACGATTTCCAATAGAGCTAGTTAGCAAAGTGCTTGTATTACTTTTATTCTACACAATAATACTTTAAAAATGGCCAGTGAACAATGTTCGTGAAGATGCGTTTAAAGGCTAACTTTAACTATCTTGCCCAAATAACCTTGTTTGATTTGAGAATGATTTCGAAGTGGCATCGTTCTTAGAAAATCGATAACAAATCAATGATATGCTTCATAGGAATTTGTATAGTGAATCAATAGTGTGTTGTAGATAAAGATGATTTTTTCTGTATATTCAAATTGCGCGAATCTACTTTTGCTATTATTATTAAAATTAAACAACTACTTAAATTTTAACTCTAACTTCGGCCCTAATGATACTCTTAGTTAAAAATATTAAATACGTAAATTCCCTATTAAAATGTATGTCAAATGTCGGTGGAATATTAATCTCAAGCATGTCAATGCTGGCAACGATACAAAATTCCTGACTAGCCCACTGTCTGTTATTGTTTACTACCAAAATATATAATACGATAACAACAATATAAAATATGATAATAATACATTTTTTTAATACTAAAGTAGGTATAATATTGAACTCTGCTGCGAAATCTAAATTACCTTTGCTTAGTTATACTAACATTTATTTATCTAAGTTAGTTTTTCACTAACAGCGTTGCAATTATATCTCTCCACTATCTTAACTGTTTATCAAAACGCACACAAACATTGCATATTCAAATACGTTCCTTATACCTTATGAAATAGGGTTTATTATTTGCTGTAACTTATGCGATATCGATAAAGCCTTATTGATCGAAATTACACAATATCGATAAGTTGTACGTTAATTTTATTGCTTTTAAACACCTTTGTGGTGCTGAAAGTTACATCGACTTCGCTCTTTATCGAAATGTCTGTTTGGTGTCGTAAAAGTTATCAAAACGCATTTCCTACGAACTACGAAATAAAGGTGAAGTGACATGCATTTTGTGAGTTTAGGAAAGATTATCGATAACACGGTTCCCTTGTAGTTGCATTTATCTACAATTTTGATACATAGTTAAGAAACTAAGTAATTGGGCACTCATTTTTTTCCATTTAAAGTCACATCAAGAAATATCAAGTATTAAAATAAAAAATTAAACAATCAACTCATAGTGTCAATTTAATTATATGAAATTATTTCTTCCGTAATTAAGTGTGAATATTATTATAATTAATTGTATCAGATGCTGCTGCTCCTTAGCTAACCTTCGATAACATTTATAATTATTGTTAAATTGAAAACAAGCAAGGTTAATGCACAAATGTCACGGCCCTTAAACATTTAAAAGTAATTACAGAAATGGTTATTATTTCGATCGTAATTTTCCAGCTCATTGGTTTAAAAAAAGTTAATAGTTTTTATTTAGGCATGTTACGAGGCGATATTTACATTAATGCATATTTTTCTCTTATAAGTTGTAGTTTAAATATTCTTAAAGTTTTAAATTAAGTACCTACTATCAATCCTTTAAATGGTTAATAGAATCATGATACGGCAATTAGTAGCAACATTAACTAGTAAATTGCACGCTTCATCACATCGATAAATCACAGTAGAAAATCATAAATCAAGCATCGAATGAAAAGCTTTTACCACGAGTTTTCGATCGGATCGATAACATCTGACATTCGATAATTGAGCAGAACAATGGCGTGTGTTGTGTGCGCCCGCGCCGCTTGCACCGCGACCTTGCGGCTGTGCTCAGTACACCTGCATACATTCTTCAAAACTTGATTTGAATGCTGATAGAAAATAATCTTAGATAGCTGCTTTTGACCTCACAGGTCGATTTCATCTGTTCATTTATCTACATTTAAACGAGTTTCAACTAAAGGTTTGCACACCTCACACTTGCAAGCGACGATAGTTAATTAGGCTAGGCGTTCTGCTTACGGTACTATTGGCGATAATGAACACCCAAAGCTCTAGAAACATCTCACCGTACTCATAACCGTAAATTAAGAATACATGCTTTTGACCAAAGAAAGAATAAATCATAAAATGTACTCGTTCACATGCGCTGGAGAGGGTAAAGTCCCCATTACAGGCGATTGGCGAAACATTAGAACGTAACAAAAAAACAACCAAATTGCGGGTTGAACACAAATTCATCACGATACCCCGCCCCTTACATATCAGTTCATTATTTTATGTTTTTGATAGTAGTTTCAGATAGTATAATTAAGGAGTTAGATGCAAAACAAGGAAAACATAACGATAAACAATATTTTTTTACCTGAATAGATTTTGTAGAGTGACTCCAACAATCCTTGCATCATCTTGCTATTTTCAAATATTACATGTGGTTATATTGTACACAATCACTATATTGTCCGAACGCATTAATAAAGTCTTTAAGAGTAGGTAATTGGAGACTTGCAACGGTACAGAACGTTGACCGATATTCGCAAATTAACAGTTCCAGCCGGCTGCAGGTGATGCAGAGCAAATAACGCACACCGACAGGATTGTAATCAAAATCGATTGCATGTAAACATTAAATGAAGATATACACAAACCAGTATCAGTATCGGAGGTGAACGAACCAGCAGACGAACATTACGGCGGCCAAAATGAACTAACGGTCGAAGATAGTTATCATCAATCAGATTTGCGTAATATATCTGTAGGCAATCACCACCACCCAGACGCTGGGCAGCCACGATTTACAGTTACAGAAAATAAAAAGCTAGCCGTGAAAAACAAAATCGCTGATAGAAATATCAAAGTATCTATTAAAATCTCGTTAGCATATCATAAAACAAGCGGGTAATGCGTAAGGTCGTGCCAAACTTTGTGTTTTGTATGATGTTGTAAAACGCCCACTACATAGAACAACTGACCAACTCTGCCTTGATGTGTGTTACCTCATGAAGTCAGAATGTGGGCGGGTAGAACATTATTATTGATGATTGTACGAGTATAATAAATATAATCTATGAACTATGAACTTGTGCGTGTTATATGTATATATCATTAAATCATGTTTCAAGTAACAAATATTTTGGAGACAATCCGTTGCCATGGAAATATAGATTGAGAAGAAAAAAGCAAACGAGATCTTTATTAAATCGATTTTTCTTTTGAAACGCTAGAAAACATACTTTTATGACAATCCAAACTATAAATCAAAGTTAACAAGCTGCTAACAGCAAACGAAACAAATTTAGTTGAGTGACAACTTCTTTAAGTTTAATTTATAGCCATTACCTACATTGCAAATTGTTCCAGGATCTATCACAGTAGCTCTAACGAGAAGTTTGTATTTGAAATAAGTAAGCAAAGTGTCAAATTTCCAAAATCATTCTTTTACGATTACTGATTTAGAAATAAAGACGTTTTTAAGAAGCTTAAAAGATTGTTTACATTCGCTTCCAGTAATTTTTCACCATCATTCATCTTGAAAGCCAACGTAACGTCAATATTTCAGAAAAAGCAAACTCTTCATAGAAAACTATTTCGTTTCAAGAAAAAGCTAAACTTGTATTTCCAAGAGACGTGTCATGTCTCACCGGTCTGTCGTGATTAGTGAGAGACAAAATATTCTAGAAATAAATATGCCAATAACAAAACGTAGGTAAGAGAAAAAGTTAATGAGACCGCCCGTGAACACGCTGAAATTAGACCAGACAGTACTATCTGCACGTATATATTAAAGTAATGCGTTAGGTCTTGTAACACTTTTTTTTTTAATCCATGACAAATGTATGAATCTAATGCAAATGCTATATCTTGTCAAATGACAGACGCCAGCAGACACCGGTATTCAATTGTCTAGCGCATTTACAGACGACGTGTTGTCTTTTTCTCTTGACAGCGAGACGAAATTAGACGCTCCAAACTATTTTGTCCTCGCATTCTAGACAAAACGCAAAATTTGCGAACATTTAAGTACAATAATTCAATTTCGCTCAGTTGCAACTCAAGACTCGGCGACCAAATTACACTAAATCACTCGCTACAAGTGGCGAGAATTACAATTTATAACATTCTTAAATTGAACGTGACAAGTCTGTTCTTAATCAGTCGGAACGAAATCTCTGTTTGTCCGGACGATCAAACGGTTCAACGACTGACCAGCCGAAAGTCACCCAAACATACGTAAATTGCGCTGAGATAAGCTGCTGATAAGCTTTATAAAAATAAATCCGTCTTAGAGGGTTCACTGTATACTTTCACTGCGCTTGGAGATCACTGGCACTGGGCACGGCACTATAGACTGGGGGTTAATGAATCGGTAATTGGTTGTTTGTTCGTAAGAGGATGTAGAGGAGGCGCGCGCGCATCGGGGCACAGGCGCCCGCGCCGGGCCGTGCGCGGTCTGCCGCTCCGCTGCCGCCACTGCCACGCCGGAGTATTTATAAATCCACGCAGACAGGGGGTCGTAGGATTTTGCACGATGTCATGGGATACTAATAGCTGGACAAATGCAATACGCATGCCACACCGGAAACGGATTTACGGTGACTGATTCGAGTCGAGCTTGTTCTGTGAAATGCAGCTGCAAAAGTGCATGGTCGAATATGTTTTCCAGGAATTTTGCAATCGCTTGAAGGGCGATAAATCTTGGTGCGTACGGAATACTTTAATTGATTCTAGCCGCGAGAGGTAGATTTGTGAGGAGTTGCTCTGGCCATGACCTTGCCCCCCCCAGTACAGGTGTCTTCAATGTCCGCTGCGTTGACGCTCGCGGTTATGACATGGATCGATGCGTGGGAGAGATTTAGTGCCATTACTAAACACGCATTTGCATTAAGGTTTGGAAGAAGCTGTGAATATTATCCAAGTGCTATAATCAGATTCGCAGTTTATGTAATTTCAAAGCGGATGTTTTTGATAAGATTACAAATTTTATAACAATACTTTCTTCAGATTCTTTACTAGACAACTCATTCCGAAGTTCACGGCCACGTTTACCTATAAACTTCTTAACAAAGCCATGTTCTAAATTCCTACTGCAATGAATCACTGTACACAAAATACAAAAGAACTGGAACATTTTCCAACCGGTCTCGGCAATTCATACTTTTGACAAATGACTGCTAAAATTAAATTTGCGAGTACGTCGCCTCTAATGACTAGATTTAGTTGCGAAGCATGAGTAAAATATACATCTAATCTATGACTTTTTGATAAAAAACGCCAACCTTACTATCCCACTTCTGAATAAAAGTTAGAGTTATTTCAAACAGAAATAGCTATGTACTCGTAGCTGTATATGTTTTCTGTTACATTTTAATACAATCCCTTTGATATAACATCTTTAAGCTCCATGTTTACATCCCACATTTATTTACTTGTAAGAAACTGAACGCAAGGAACGACTTCAGTAAACAAACGTTACATTACCCAGCACACGTGTGTTTCACCTACAAAGTTATTACGATTGAATAACAACAACAATTTCAAGGAAACCAGTGTTAAAATGTATGCTGAAACTAAAAATATACAATTCAAAACATTGATTACCCAATCATTTCATTTAAAATATGATTATTTAGTATTATTAACTTTAACATTATTCATATTCCTACTGAATATTTGAGGCCCTAGCTCTTTCAATTTATGTAACGGGGTTGTGTTGCAATGTTTAAAACATTTGGCGTTTCCATCATTGCTAGTTTGTGGTGTCGACAGTTACAATAGTAATAGTGTAGTTAACGTCAGGACGAGTATTTCCGGATGCCGCCATCACATCATGTATTATACAATTGAACGCCTGCGCAGCTATTTCCACTTCCTCTCGAGTGACATCATGGGAACTGTCATCATGTGAGAGATCTATATCATTTTAGGTCAAATTAATTTCGACAGCTTTTGTTTTCTTTTTTAATGAATTTCACAATAAGTAATATTTTACTGAGACGAAAACTGCATATATTTATAGTAAGCTATATTTATTAGCTTGCGAATTTAATGATAATGATATAACGATTTCGAATGTTATTACATTCAGTATTCAGTTTTCTACATTTAGTAAGATAATACAAATAGTTAATCTATCGTAATAAAGGGTGTCCTAGTCTACTGTTTTCCTTGAATTGCAGCAGACAGGTAGGTGCCTCAATAGACTTGTCTCCTAAAAAGAAAGTTTAGCTTAAAGTTTATCCACCCCAGGAAGCCATTACCTCGGCCGATCGCCACTACCGCCATCTTTACAACCCTGGCTCTCGTAACAAAAGCCGTAAACAATTGAAAATAGAACAGTGACTTTTGTAGCCAATCACAACATTGAGTCGGAAGATTCACTAATAGAGTTCATGAGTCAAGAATCGTTCGTTAGGACATTAAGTGTCTGTAAGTCAAACATGTGGCTCACTAAAGTATTTATTACGTACATATTAAAGATCAGATAGGTGCACATAGAAATGCTTATAGGCGTCCGATTAAAAAATGTAACTCTAATAATTAAACTACAGCTTAAATTGAAGTGAGTGTATATAGTTTAATTTATAGTTATTTTTGGTTTGCCGGGTTTTTACTACTCTGTGACAAAATTAAGTTGCAAAATACTTATTTGTTAATATTTATTACATAGTCCCTTGAGAGTCCAAGGTATTAATGTATGTTATCCTTATCGATATCCTTAACCGCAATCTAATTCAATATATGTATTGCATAAGCATTTAAAGTCGCGGTATTGCTTTTTTACAGATATACTTAATAAACATTGTACGTTTATTCATTTTATTTGAATTAAATTAACATACTATATGTATTATATAATAGTGTTTTGATTATTGCACTTGTAAAATAAAAATTTTTTTCGACCTTTCCCTTACTAAAGTACGTACTCAATAATATTGTTTATGTGCTTAGCACAGATCAGTAAGTACCGTATTACATAAAGAGGACCGTAGCATTGAATTATCTGAGTGGGTCAAAGATAAATAAGTCATTAAAAATTATTACTTTATTTATTACAATTCGCGTTGATTGATTATAACGGATTATTTGTTTTGCACCACTCAGACGAGGCCTTCAAAATGTATTCCATAAAATATAAACTCGGTAATGTAAGTTTGTATACAAATGCTGTATTAAAAAAAACTGCCCAAACCTGATTCAGGTTAAAAGGTCAGCATTTATTTAGTGTTGCATACAAATGCAGATTATTTGTGTTTGGTTGGCCTGTTATTTTACACAACCAAGAATCACAAATACTTGCAAATTACTATTTAAATCAGGAATCAAGTGGCCGTCTATTTAGTCGTTTTTATTCATTCTGTGAAATGCGACAGCGATTCTAAACGCTACAGGTATGAACACTCCGCTCTGCACCAATTGGTAGGCAGCCTAAGCTTTCTTTAAATATTGGCAAAATATATATTTAACAGCAGTCAATGTGTCACGAGGCACATTTGGCATTTGACCCAAAAATGCCGACGTCATAATCTCTATCTCTTACTGTTATGTATGGAGAGTTAGGTTAATTAATGCTGGACGCTAATTAATCGGCTTATCTTGTTTACAATTTTAGGTAACAACGCAATACGTGCATGTGCATGCTAACTGTCCACCTATTTTGACGAGCCACCAACATCCGATATGGTCTAGTGGCTAGGATACCTGGCTCTCACCCAGGAGGCTCGGGTTCGATTCCCGGTATCGGAATATCTTTTTGACCACGATTAACTATACAAACATGTTTAACAGACTTTTTTTATAAAAAGGTTGTAAACTGGAACCGAACCTTGGCCCAGTAATACAGAATCGAGTGTCGCCGTTGAGTCACACATAAACCTTCTTTATGACATGGAACGCGACATTTACTCGATTTGTAATGTTAATTAAAAAGGGATTTACTTCGGTCTTACACGTACCTACAGATCATAATTAACTAATAATGATAACGATCTTAATTTAAAGTTCTGTTGGTATGCACCAAAATAAAAATAAACCTTTACTGAATTTTATAAATACCTATCAATACCACAGAAAAGAAAAATACAAATGAATCAAATGAGTCCGTGATACAAGCTTTATTACATTTTGTACAAACCATTGAGTAGGTACTTATATTTTTTTCATATCTAAATAGAAATTAATATTATGATTTATTTATCGAAATCATAAAATTTTTTAACAACCATCGTTAATTTAGGGCATCAGAGGTAATAATCTAAGATTAGACTACCATTGGTTCTAAATATCTCAAACGATAACTGAGAAGTTAGTAAGACGATTTCTCTGTAGTACGCCCATAAAACATTATCCAAGTATTGGAAGAGGCACGTTTAAACAATTAAAAGCCGATTATAAAACGATATAGCTTTTATTGCAGTTTTTAACATGTAGGTAAAGCAACAGGAGCTTGTTAATTGTCAAATTGGCGTTGTAAAAAAAAAAGAATTTTTCGACTTCACCCAATTTCTGAAACGAATCGATTTAAACATAAAGTTCCTTTGTTCCTATTCTGTTATTTAGAAACGCATCACAACTCTAATTAAACCTTTAATGAATGAAAACAAAATTTTCTTCAATATTATGGAACAGCTTTTCGATCACTTCCAATACCAAATACTAAAAAAAACGAACTTTTCAAATTCTTTTTTTAAATTTATGAATGTCCAGTGACCTTTGCAAGGGAAAGTGCCACAGGCGCGTTCAGAATGCAGAGGTGTCACATGCCGGTCAGAAGGTTGTGGGCCATGAATCAATCGCCGCAGTGGGCCGGTGGGCTTGTCCACTGGTGGGCACAGTTTCTCCCCATTTAGGGAAAGGCGACAATTGCAAATTACCATAAACAGTGGCGTCAACCTGTGGCGTTGAATTACTGGTCAGATGCTGTGTGGATTAGGGTAAGGTAGTAGCGTTAAATTTTGTTTAAGATTAGATTATACCATTTATGTGGGAAATCTTATTAGAATTTCTATGACCCCCAATCCATGTTTTTGAGATTAACATATAGTATTAATAAGAAGGTAAGGAACTACAAACATTAAAATATATTTAAAACAAACGAATTGCTAACTATTCAGACAAATTACTCAAGGTCCAAAGAGAGAAAAACCTACATTCCATATTTACAGCGAAACATAGTATTGTGTGGCGCCACTAACATAATATTCTGCTACCTAAAATGATGCAACCACAAACGGGCTGAACCATATGGCAGCATTGTTTTAAAGTTGACGTTTGCAACCGTGTGGCTTTACAATGGCAACTCCAGCTCCACGTCGTTCCAAATTCAAAAATATTTAAAGATACTAAAAAAGCTATTGGATTTTATGTGCTTTTTTGAATTGAATAATAAAAAGCTTGAATATTTTTAAAGATCCATGTTTGGCATCATACATTTAAACATGAAACGAACCGTTTGTATTGTTTGGTCATCGGTAGCTCGGTTTCCAGATGAAGTCATTCTTCTCAATCTGAGTAATATTGCATCAGATATGGCAATAAAAGAAATTATTTCTGTATGAGTTTATATGAAAAAGATAAGCAATCTAACAATATATTTTATCCTTATATCGTCAATGAACGCATCTAGTTATTAGAATGACGTAAACTTTGGTAAATATACCTAGGTATTAAGTTATTTATGCTATTTTTTTTTAAATTCAATACCAATTCAAATAAATTGATTTACTTACGTTTGAAAATTTTGAATAGACTCACCTACTAAATTAAACCTATGAACTCAACCCAAAGTCATTAAACGAACAACATAAAAAATCACTTGCCCGCGATATTGTAAACCTGATTTCTGTTCTACAAACAGATAAGCCAATAAAACTAAAGAATAATATAATACAGCGTTTAAGCCAGCCATAAATTGGTCACGGACATGCAAGAGATAAAATTGCAAAACAACTGACAATGCATGAAGGCTGGAAAAAAACTATAACTAAATCAGGAGTCTTTATAAAAAAATGAGATTTAAAAAAAGAAAAGAACCAAATTGATTAGCTCGCAAATGTATCCGTTTAATTCGTTCTTGGAAGAACAATCTACAGATACATGCAGGTGTGTGAATCATGTTTTGTATTGAAGTTTGTTGGTTGCAGTATAGATGTATTGTCATTTTATACCTGCATACTTATATACTACGGAATTGAAAAGTGTCTTGGACCAATATTGAACAAAATCTCAATTTTTGTCTTTTTAATTATTGGGTTTATCTTCTAAAACATTTTTAGTTTATTATTTTATAAACGTTGGAATTTAGAGTATTTAGGTTTAATCCGAATATAACAAAGTTATTGTAAAGTTTTTTGTTTTGGGAATTTAAACTATATATTTCAAAATGGTTAGATAATGTACAATTGATCAACACGCTTCGGTAAACTAATTCCAAAGAACAATGCTGTTTTTGTTTCATCAGAATTAGCAGAATACTAGCAGACTGTGTAAATCATTAACATCGTTTTGTACTCAACCGTGGAAATACCTAAGATGCCTTAATAATGTGCAGCACAATATCTTTGAATTACGTTTTAAACGACAGCATATATTATAGCTGCTTTTAATTTAACCTAGCTAGCAGGACGTTACAAATACAAACAGTTCCAAACATTTGATTTAAATAAATTAACCATCAATCAACAGAAATCAGCAGAGTGATACAAATGACATTTGTGACATTTAAATGTCACAGTAACAGTTCAGCTTTCCAAACATGAATTTGGAAGATTCAAACTATCAAAACGAGATGTCTAGAGACACAAATGTGTCAGTACCTACGTTGGAATAAATCAGTCTGGTTCACACTAAAACATGTTCTGTAACCACGAAACCTTGAATTTGATCCAACCGCATGTGTTCGCGCTATCATCAGGCTATTTCGACGATTGATAGCGCTTGATCGAATCTTGCGCACTTTTTTATGTTGAACTCACTTATAATAGGCATGATGACTGTGAATAAAATACACAAAAATTATGCTACCATCTAATGAAACGTAAATAAAATATTAAAAAATAACAAGGTATTATTATAATTAAAGTGAGATTAATTAATATTTTTAAAAAATAAATCTACAGAATACTACAGTCCGCCATGATATTCTGAACGCCAATCAGAGCGAATGACGTCAGAATAGAGCATGGTTCCCAACTTAGGGGTTTTCCCCCTTAAATTTAGGGGGTAAATTAGTGGGATGGGATTTTTTTTTAATTTTGTTTTTATTCTAAATATTAACAATTTGGTTTTTCTTATTGCTTTTTTAAAAATAGAAAAATAATTTATTTTTACTAAAATAATCGGTTATAGATATTATACGACCGTGCAGATTCCTTCTAAATCTTGAAAAAAAGAAGTTGGTAGATCTACCTACTTTTCGAATTGAGTTTGGTCGGAAACTACCAACTTTTAGAGTCGTACGGAAGGATTTATAAAAATTCGAGTTGGTAACACTGCTGTTCTGACGTCAAAATCGACGCCATGACACTTTGGAGCGTTTTGGTGGGAATTTTAAACATAAAATTTTAAATTGTTTTTTTTCATATAAATCATGCTTTTTTTCCGAAATATGATATTTTTTACAATAAGTATATATTTCTGAATATGATACAACAGTTTTTCAAAATCTGTCATCATGCCTATTTAGTGGGTACTAACCAAGTTAGAACCAACAACACTTATATACAAATTGGTACTTAAATAAAAAAAACTTTTCCATAACAATAAAAATTGTTTAAATAGTTAAAAGTAAGGTAGTAATAATAATATTTTTATAAAATATATTTAAGAAAAAGTTGTTTTAAGTAGGCTAAAATTCTACGTGTCGTGAACAAGTTGCGCAAAATTACACCATTGTGAAGCATATAATTGTCATAATAAAAATCAATAGTGCTTTGCTGTAGGTAAGCATTGTATCTACATCTGTACTAATAGTAATATCATAAAAGTTCCTTTCAATAACCAATCAGTTTATCAATAACTCACTTCTTCAAATTTAATCTTCGATATATTTATCACAATTTGTTAGGACATAAAGTCATTGAACTCAAAAAATTGTTTAACATACGAAAGAGGCTGACAACTTTGGACCTAAAGTCAAAAAGAATAAGGATCGAAATAATGCCGAGTGGTCTTAAATCTGTGTACAATGGGTGTTGTCTGGTCTATTGATGTCCCAGCATTGGTCATAGTGGCCAATTCCAGTCAATCACAGGCATCGATTGCCTGTTGCTATGTTCGAATAATTCATAACACCTTAGCAATAAAGGCTATTCTCAATTTTATACCGTATTAACCTTAATACCGGTATTAATTATTATTTTACTATTGCAGTTATTAAAATGACTATTGTGTCTATAAATAAAAGTATTTTGCCAGTAACGGACCGGCCATTAGTCTATCGCAAGCATTCTAACAGTACAAGTCACTTTCTTTGTTGGCGTTCGCTATCTCCTAGTAAAATACCTTCTCAGTCCAATGGCGGGCTTTTACGTTCTTTAATTGAGCTTTTAGCGTTGACACAGAGTAATGAGATTCGATAGGTATTCGATACGGTAAGGTCGGATGACTCGCTGCAAACGATTGATATGTTAGTAGTTGGTTCGTGAATAATCGATGAAAGTTCGACGTTGACAGCAACTCAAGCTTCTTTGTCGTGTAACTGAATAGCTTTCGAATGAAGTGACATCGGGTTAGTAAATAAAAAATGTACACGATGACTTGAATTACCGATATCTCTGATGTTACGTGCTCGTCGCATTTTATCATGTTGTTTTTTATGCAAATTATTATTTATAAAAAAACAATGTGACTAATTTAAAAAGGTATTGACTCTTGTTATATCTTTGTTCTTCCCTCATATGATGTCATTTTATAAAAAGCAACATAATTTAACTGCAGGAAACAAACTGTTGTGAATGGTCATCACGTGTAATAAACAGAAGTTAAGAAATTAAACGATGTTTACCAACTCTATACGGTCTGCTTACGTTATTATGATTTTTACTAACAAAAGCAATGGATTTGTTGAAGTGTTGTTTGTTACAAAATACAACTAGTTTTGTATATTGTCGTCTGTAGACTTGTTAAACGATATTTTGGGTATCGTTTAGGCGATTTAATTAAAATTTTGTGTATAAGTACCTAGTTAACTAACAAGATTTTAACTGTGCACAAATTGAATAACCGATTTATATTTTTATAACGATGCCCAAGTAGGTAAGTACCTTATTTTAACTTTCCAAAATTGTAGAAAAATTCAAACTTAGTATCAATAATAATAAAAACATTATCCACATCTCAAAAACATAGAACCTGACATACTTAAACACTCAATTAGAAAATGTCATCTATATTCAACTGAAGAGAGATAAATAGCGTTTATCAGTTTATCATAATGGCTGGGTATCAGTGGACGAGACGCATCAATATCCACAAGGTCGTGAGGACGCTGCGCACGAGTTGCATTTCAAACTATTATCGAGAGAGCAGACACGATGGAGGTACCTATCTACTGACATTATGTTGAGGGTTGCAAAGGCTTATGAATAAAAACTTTGTTATTGATACTTAAGTTTTGTGGATACCATATTTGAACTAGGTCAGATTTTTGGTTTTATTAAAAAACAAAGACTGATCGAAGCATTAAAGTTAAGATAAGTATAAAGTACCTACTTAGATATATTTATGGGTTTATAAATCATTGGTTTATTTTACTAATTTAAAAGAATATCCACATATATTGAGAAACAAAGTATTTAAAACAGATGAAAATTTAAAACATTTTGAACAACAAGAAAATTTATGTAATTTGCAAAACCCGGACAAAGCCATTTGCTTTGAATTAATTATCGTGTAAACTTGACCTTAAATAATTAATGGCATAATTAATTAGTCACATCGCTAGTTAACTAACGTAGGTATAGATGTAACATAAATATGATGTGCGGGCGCCGAGATGCAGATAGCAATTAAGTTATGCTGCTGTAATTTAAATTAATAATTAATTTTAGTCGTATTTCAACAACTAATTTATTAAGTTACAAAATATTTGATAAATTACATGTATTGTTGGACTTAGTTGAAAGGAATCAATAATAGTTACTTTGAGCAAATTTAAGGGCAAATGACCATTTGAAACTCTTTGCATTTGTCTTATCGATTTTTTTTCTTTTCACAATCGAGCTTCCACAAATTAGTAACCACCATCAAATTGTTCGTCCTAATCAAGTACTTTCATACAGAATTTGTAAACAATATAGCACAAATCTTAAATCAGTACCCACATATTGTCGCAGCCATACCACTCGTGCATTTACAGCTCAGCATCATACCATAACTGTACTTTTACTATTGCCTCTGAATCAATAGCCAATAAGGGTCGGTATATGAATATTAATCGAGAAGACATCGGTATGGAATACTCGACCTTAATTATATCTGTTTATATGCGCATGCACGTGGCCCGCTGATCTGATTGGATGGTTTAAAAGTCGAACAGCTGGGAATGTGTCATTGATGAATAATAATAAAGTTTGTTGAGATATATGGTGTTTGAAAGGATATAAGGGTGACCTTTGAAGCAGTGAGAGAGTGCAATGAGAAATGGTGTTTCTTTATTTAAGGACCTTAAAACTATGAAACTGTAACCAAAAATGTGATTTAACAAAACCCAGACCATTTTTTTATATAAAAAAACCATCAGTGGAAAATGGATATGATGTTCATTTATCGCATATTTCATGTAAGGGTCCCAAATATGTAACTATTTCTAATAAAAAATCGGTTTAGATCGTTGGTATTTACAACATGTGTGTAAATATTATTATGACTGCAAACATACTTCATATCATATTGATAACATGTGCATGTTGTAAGAATAACAATACGTCAATTGTTAGAACACTTGGGCTCGCTTTAAATAGGTAATAGGTATCAAATAAAACAGTGTCAAAGATTATAACAAATCAATTTAGTTTTAATTGGTTCCTATAATATACCTAAGTTAACCAAATAACTTAAAAATGCAGTTTTCGATAAAACTTTAGGCACCTCTCACCGCACTGGGCAAAAGTTTTTTAAAAGTACATAACCTAAGTAAATTAAATAGGTAATGTATCTTTCTTAGTATGTAGATCTTTATCCATTTTAATATTTTTAATTATTTTAATAACTTCGTAACTTTTTTTTAATAATTAACCATATAATCTATGCGCATAAGAGTTTATAAACAAAGAAGAATCCCAAATCATTAAAAAAGTAGGTTAACTTTACGAAGAACGGACACATAACTCAAAGTCACATTGCAAAGGCTAAGCTGCGCGAACAGGCATTTAAAATCAACGGTTGTTGAAGTCTGCGGGACGGCAAAATATTTAAAGAAATGCTTCTGGAATTAGGACTTTTCAAAGATACTAGGGAATGTTACTCAGGTTTTGTTACACAATCTCAATATTACAAACAATTAAAAGGGTTTAAATGAAAGATAAAATTTATTATCTGAGCATGCCTTGTTAAAACTATTAATGTAGCTAAGCTGTTAAACATAATTAAACCCAGATAGTAACAACCTCAGTCAGAGCACCGTACCTGATGTCTAAAGACATATAAATTTGAATTAAGTAGTTACCGTACTAACGGATAACATACATTTGCTTATGAAGCCTTTTATAGTAACCTGACACTTTGTGTAACCGCATTAAACTGACGAGAATTTAGCACACGTTGCTGCTTAAGATACCTAGAACGAATCAAATGATTTACTTATCATATTCTGTATAAACACGGTCTTTTACCAAACGCTTTATGCTAAGTTTCACGACCTTATATGAGAAATGCTTCTTAATTTAGATATTTAGAAGACAATTGTGGAAACTTAGTGCAGTAATAAATTCTGCTTTAGTTATAGGTCTTGCTTGTTTATGGTTCGGTCAGGGAACGTTTCCTGGTTCGACTAATTAATGTTCTTGTTTAATTCATGTATACCTTGTTACCTTAATATATGCAGGATGCATGTTGTTTAGGAATAATAACTGGCGACCCGCGCCGTGAGAGTTTACCATTCTACCAGCTAAGCCCTGAATTGTAATGATTCATAAGTAAAGGCATTATGTCGAAAAAGACCCCCTTAAAAGGCGTCGCTGCAGTGATTCAAGCGTGTCACTCGATAGGCGGTAGAATGATTGGCTACATTTTGCGGCGAATATAGTATCTATTTCACTACAGCATGATGTCAGTTAATGCGTCCACCACGTGGTCAAACCATGATTTAATTTTACCTGACAGCCTTCAGCAGCATGTTCATTAAAAACTCAATTAAGCTTAACTGCAGCCTCGTTAAATCACCGCTGCCTACTGTACTTCAGACCTATTAAAATGTGTTGTCAATGGATCTACAATAGCAGTTTTTCCCTCTTAAAACCAAGAGTGGATGGTAACAAGGAAGCTGGTGGCGTTTATTAACGCTTGTTATGCTGAATTTTACTGGAGCATTGCACCACGCGGTGCGCGGGCGCGGGTAATTAAATGTCGGCGACCTTTGCTCGGCGCACAAAGGGAGCTTGTGCGAAAACCTAACCAGGTACCAGGAATACAGGACATATAGGAATCCACACAGAAATCAACGCTCTCACACGATCCAAGAAAGAGATAGATCAAACCGACTCTTCATACACTGGCATTGATTGACTGCGAAGAGGGATTGCATTCAAATAAGCCAGATAAGATAAAACTTAAAGGAACTTGGGCCTTTTATGTAAATTCCCCACTGAATAAGGCAAATTGTGTATGTAAATTGCCCTCGGATAAAAAATGTTTCGAAATCGAACCCCGGAGTTCCTTCTGTCGAATAGTAAATAAGTGTACGCATTCAAACGTCACCTGAAGCGGTATTATCAGCAACGAGAATAGTCGCTCTCGACGGGGGTTTATTCTGGTTGCGATGTAAGCGAGACTCAACGGCGCGAGCCAGACTCCTAACAAGCACCAAACCAGACCACATTTCATTGCATATCACCAAATCTGGCGAAACACAGCTATTACACCATATATTTCCCAGCGTTTTTCATCTCAAATTATCCTTATTAGATGTCTCATAACGCAACACAAACACGTTCTACGACTCAGTTGAGACATGTACGGATAATGTTACTCAGGCGTTCAGAACAGGAATATCATCAATGTTTAGTAAACATAATTGCCGGGATGAGTAGCTTTCAATTTAGAAAAATATTATCTACTCTGTGATTTGAGCTGAGTAATGCATGTAGCATGATACGTGGGTATTACTGACGCAGCGTTAACATAACCCGCAGCGGAATCTTCTAAACGAAACATGCTCATTATCACCACCTCATAATTATATCCAAAACTGAGTAGTACCTACTTTCACTTGTCTGTAATATGGCAATAGTAATTGGTTTTGAACAACGCCAGACGCGATCGGTGAAAATTATCTGCATTGTACTCATAACTTAAATTAGTTGAAAAAATATGGGTAATCTCCTTTCACCTTTGAACAAACCCCGCTTGTTGCATGGTTTGATGTAGATTCTGTGTTCAGCATAACATTCTTATCAATCACACATGCCTTACACATTGTACATCTTGCTTTAGCAACGATTAATCGATGATTAATGCATTCTAAGACTTAGTATTTGCATTGAATCCATTTCCTTGCCTCGCACTAGCAATGAATAGACTCAAGAAGATCATTTTCTGCGATGATTTGTGCTAAAGCCCCGAGACCTCGCGCTGTTACGATATAGCAGATTAATTTGAATAATACTCTTATGAATATAAATAAAAGAATTATGCCAACGACCTTTTTGCAGTCGACTGATAAGCAGAGACGATTGCCATTTCAAGTTTCGCCGTTTGATCATTTGGCTTATCAATATTCGATCATTTGATTGATTTGAAATGCAGTTAAACCTGCATATATTTTGCATTAGGGATCATAATTAGTTCTTAAATAGTAGAAGCCGGTCTAACAGGTTGCTACGGAAACTTAGCTGAGGCCGTAATGAATTGCATCCGTACATAGATAGCCCGGCTAGACTTTGCATCTTTAAACTTATAAGCCTAATTAAATCCTATTACCTTGGACCGAGTACTTGCTAGCGACTTAATTTATGTCTAAACATTTCTGTAAAAGAACCTTTAAAATCGCCCGATTAGGCGAGTCATGAACACGATTGAAATAAACATTCTGATTTCGCAAGTTTTACGAAACAGAATGCAATAGTTTAATTAATTTCCACAATTCTAAATGCAATGAATGAAGTTAGGAAATATCCGTTTTAGTTTTAATCGTAGATTATTTACGTTATACTTGAACGAAAATGTTTTGTAATTTAAGTGAATGATGATTCAAATTTTATTTGTTAATCAAATAACATGCACCGTCGACACGATGCGTGTCCAAAATTTAATAGCATTTATTTAGAATATGAATGTATGTTTTTGAGGTCATGCAACTATACGGTGTTTTTCTACATTAGTTTTAATGGTAAGTAGTTGGTTCCATTTACGATCTTCTAAATTGAAGCTTGAAAGTTTCAGTATGCGAAGCTATCACAGTTGTTCAGATTCCTTGTTATTTCTGGGTTGGGTTTATGTTTATTATCTTGGTAAGTAGTTCACATGACGCGCCGTAGGTCAGATTATTAAGTGTGGTGTTTCAGTTACCGTTGCTAGTTGGTACTAGGCTGGTGCAATTCCGCTAATTCGTTCCGCATTACTCGGAGTTTGGGGCCACGACGCGCGTCAACTTGCTCAATCGTTCGGAATTCTTATCAGCGCTTTTTTGAAGTACATCTACGGATACCACAAATCGAGCGTCTTTTTTGTATAGATAGATATCGTATAATCGTCAGATTTGTAGTTCAATTTGGGAGCGCTTCGCTGTTCGTTGCGTTTGAGTCACGTTTGAGTAAAAATGAACTTAATAACTAAAAAGGTTGGATTGTAAATGAGAGGGGTGGTAGTGACGTCATCACAATGTTCGAACCACATGTTACTTGCAGTAGAACGGAAACTGTTTACGGATTGTCTTTAAACTTTTTAAGATTTAGAGGAAGTTATTCAATCTTAATATTATTTGTATAACTTTATTGTAAAACAAATCTTCAAGGGCCACTCATGCGTGTAGGTGTAAGCAGTAAATCCACAGAATTTTGACTAACTTGCTCACCTTGAACGGTTCCCAGCACTTTATTATGTGATCAATTTTATGTTCCATTACATTATTATTATAACTATCGTCTCGACGTAATAAAATGTAAACAATCAAAGAGGTCAGAGTGTCTAGGGCATAAAAGTTGTTAGTTTATATTGGTGACTACTTTTGTTTATTATAGTCTATGTAGTGGAAAGTAGGATGTAGTTAATGACGTTGTGTTGGTACAAAGGGTCGTGTTTGAAGGCACATTTGTTTGCATTTCGTTTAGTCCTTCGTGCGGCGGCTCGGATTCCGGGCTGAGCGCTTCTGCCTCTTGCCCGAACTGGTTCATCGGGGTTTTGACCACAAACAAGGAATGCACTGCTTTTATTTGTACGGACTCAAAATGCGCAAACGGTTTTTATTCAAAAGAATTTTGGGAATGCATTTTGCCAGCTACCTTTATTGCAAAGAAGGAAAAGTAAGGTTAAGTTTTATTGAAATATCTTATCTTGATGATCTCGGCTTATTCAAGGATGATGTTTTTTGCATTTCTGAAACAGACCCGGTTGAAACTCGTTTCTACAAAGAAATATAATCTAACTACCTACCTAAGTCACCTACGTAAATGATTTTAGCCGAATTGAAATACAAAGGCGAGCAAGTAATCTAAATACACAAACAAGCAAAATTAATGAATGCAAAGCAAATGTGGGGCGAATGAGATAAAACTAAGTTGGAACTACAACATTTATCAGTCAAGAAAGATAAAATATCCAAACGTATTACTAACCTGATAGCTCGGCGCTGTCGTTCAAATTTCGAACTGCATTTTAACCTCAAAAAGCACCAACAGAGCGGTCACAGAACACTAAGGTCACGGTTACCGTAAATTGCATAATCTCACCAACCTTTTATAGCATAAATCGCATTGGAATAACTAAACAACAAACACCGGAGTATTACTGTTACTTTTGTTATCATAAACACAAAAACGCACAGTTACTTGCTGGCTTCTTATTCAGGAACTGCTGAACGGATCCTTTGAATCCTGTGTAAGACCGCATATTTGGACAGTCACGATTAATTCACAAGCACCAAATATAACTCGTTGTCATATGTTTTGTCTAAAATACGAAAAAACATGTCACAAGCGCGCACTGCAATCCGCCTGACACGACGAATATGGCGGACGGATTTGACTCGAACTACGCTTGCGTCGAACGTGTGCAGCCTGCGCCGCCAGCCCACTGACAGGTACAAACAAAAAAACACACTGCATATAGCGCCATCTATACAAAGTTGTTAGAACTTTTATGGTAAGTTTTTAATACGATGTTTCGTATACAATAAGATACTTGTACCAATAAATGTGATATGATACTTCATTTTTCATAAAGATGGCGTCAGTTTAGCCATGTTAATTCTATGTTGTTAGTTTGGTAAATATTGCCGAGTTTTAGCCTATATTAATTTTAAAAAGTAGCAGATCATCCTTTTTGGCACTTAACCTGGTATAAAATTAAATGCTATAATATAAATGGTAATTTTTGAGAGTTTTACCTACTTGTGAGTGTATGTATGTACCTACTTATACAATTTCACACAAGAACTTTTGAACAAATTAGGATACAACTAGGTGTATATAGTTACTATATTATTAACCTGGCATAACACCCGGGAAACTCTATGTAAAACTGCAGAGCGGAAAGCAAGTTGCAATGCCATTTACCATAAGGACCTACGGAGCCCTTGCTCAGGCCCAAAACTTTACAGGAGGTCATGACCTAAATTTCTAATAGTATTGAAGTTGCTAATAGTGTTTAGTATGTATTTGTTCTGAATTTGTTGACTATCACATTTATTCGCTAAAGACCCTTTTACCCTTTTTACCGAAAAATGTAATTTGTTTCCTTTTATTTTCAAAGGGTCTCCAAATTTGTGTGTTTAGTTTTGGACGGCGCTGTTTATAGATGAAATCTCCCATACACTGACATGCTGCAAGAATACAACAAATCTCTAACTCACTTGTAGTTTCAACTAATTCGAATTTAAAGCAACTCTTAAATTGTCATTTATTTTTATTGTGTTAGACACTTTTTTAACCGTATTGCAAGAATATGCTCAACATCATAATTTCTATTCAAAAAATATGGATATCTTTATTTTATCTTAAAAGTATAGAAATGTTTAGTTCTTGTAATAAATCTGCCGCCTAAAAGGTTTATTTTATAATTCTTCAGTTGTTTTATTCTGTGATGCGGTAGTTAAGGTCACTTAAAAGCTTTTTGCAGTAAAATTCAATTTAATTGTAATCTATTTTAGGTTGAAGGAGTCCACTGCGTCATCTAGCAAAAATAAATATAAAAAAAATCCTTTTCCACATTTTATTGGTAGCGGTAACATACATAAATGCAACATTTTCTATATTATTTACACACAATAGCGTCTAAGGCAGGTTTTATCCGTTGGCTGCGTTATTTTCTCCTCGTTCGGAACCTCAGGGCTATCAGGGCCAGGGTGTGGAAACCGAGGTAAAGGATGAAGAGTGCTAGCACGTCGTGCCAAAGATGGCTGCCGTCGAAGTCGTAGCGCTGCAGCACTTCGTCGCCATTGCTGAGGCAAGGCGCCGACTCGATGCAGGCTGGAAAAATAAAAAAAAAATAAGAATACACGCAAATGCATTTACAATCGTATAATAGTCAAATAACTATCAATGTTGATAACGAAACAACGTTGACAGGTTTTTATTATACTCAAGTGTTAAAATTGCAAATGAAAAAGAACAAAAAATGTATGGTTTATTAATGTATTTCCCGAGATACTTTAAATTTAAATACTTGCAACTTTTAATCTGTAGATTAAATTGACAAGTTACAAACGCCATTGGTAATTCATAATTTATGCCTCTCATTAAAAAAAAAATCAAGCTTTAAAAAAAACAACCATCTAGCGCCATCTTTCTTCAGCCCTATTCTAAAAGCCCTTTCTAAATTATCTCCATAATTAACCGGCACCCCATGGTTCCCGCTACCTGACAGTTTTTTTGGCGGGAAACACAGAAATGTTGGCGCCATTTTTGTACCTGCGTTTTTTCGACGCGCTTTTTAAATACAAAGGCATTCACACTTTTACGGAAACATCTGGCTTTTAATTATAAGATAGCAATGTTTGCCTGAAACATTGCCATGTGTTTTTCTATTGTTTTTATGTAATGCACGTGTTATTTTTATTTACTTGTGCTGATAACCTAATTAAGATTCACTATTTTGTTTGACAAAGATTATGCAGTCATATTTTGTTGCTTGGTGTTGCTACATGAAAATATGTTTACTTCTATGATTCTACTATAAATTATTCCGAGTACAGTCCCGGCCAGAGTAAGCTGATCAGGCTGATTTAAAAAACGAATGCAAACAATGCAAATTTTTTTTACTGTGCGAAATTTGTTCCACAAATATTTTAATACACTCCGAATGTTCCGTTTGTTCGACAAATTTTGCACGGAAAAATTTCTATGCGAAGTTTGCATTCGTTTTTTAAAATCAGGCTGGACAGCCCACTCTGGCCGCGACTGTACATAGAGCGATGTGTTTTATTGCACCATATTATTCAATGTATCCGACTAAGTAAGCATAGTGTGGGAGCATGAGTGCATAAATTAGAAACGTTGTTTTGAAACGGTCACCAATTTATCTATTGATGATGGTCAGCATTCCAGTTAACCTGTTTTTGTTCAAACTCTTTGTTTAAACACACTAGTTCGATACATGTTTTATGAAAAACAATGTGCATTTACCTTATAAAATAACAAACAGTAATTAAGATAATTTAAAAAGTTAATTATTTCCGAAGTAAGTAGGTACTTAATAATTTTATTAAATTAAATATATTTTACACGCACATGATTCATCATTTAAGCATTTACTGTGAATGCGTTCAAACTGTAGCCTGTCTCTGTATTATATTGCAGTGTTTAATGAATTTGACCATTGTTAGTGTATATTTTTACGAGATGATTTTTTATTAAACCTTGTTCGATCAAACCAACGACGTTAACGATCGAACAACACATTGCACCTTTTTAGACGCATTTGATAAAAAGAGTGTCAATTTAGCTAATTTTGAAGTTATACAGGGTTATTTCTTATTAGCGCATCACCTCTTGTAGGCAGCTTTTCTACATCAATCCCAATCGCAAGAGGTGATGCGCTAATTACAAATAACCCTGCAGATACTGGAAAAAGGAACGCGGGTCTAATTTTGCTGGTAGTTTCTAGATACTTACAGATATTCTGCACGTTCTCCCACTGCAGGATAGACATCGCCTCGTTGGAGTACATCAGCCACGACAGGTGGCGTATCCAGGACACGTATTTAGGAATCGAACTGAAAAATAATAGTACTATTATAAACGGATTTCTACTGTTGTATTTAGATATTGTGAATATAGATATCATTGCCCTCTTTAAGTAGGTATAAATAAAATCTGATTTCATAAGTATACATTTTCTATAACATTTGCTTTTTAATATATTTTATTTATTATGAAAGGTAGTCCAATTTTACAAAATATTCCATTTTGATTTTTCAGTTTCAATTTTATGAAGGGTGCATATCAAATTGATTATTTTAGCAGTACATTGTATATTTTTCTTTACCTACATAGAACGAGATTGACATCAACATTGCCATTCAACATCAACGAAAGCATTGTTTTTATTTATAGTGTTACTAATAGTTAATAGTTTACAAGTGCGTGGTAGACTAGTGGCAACAGGAACGGTCTACTATACCGAAGGTTCCGGGTTCGATCCCCACTAGGGTGTACCACTAATTTGGTCTTTTTCAAATTATGTACATGTTTATCACGCACTAACGGTGAGGGAAAAACATCGTGAGGAAACCCACATGATTGGATGATAATCCATCATATGATCCACCAACCCGCACCGGGCCAGCGTGGTGGATTACGGCTCAAACCCTCTCGCTATCCGAGAAGGAGGCCTGTGCCCAACTATGGGACATATATAGGCTATTTATCTAATTTTCAATACCGACCTGAGTTTGAGGAAGATCCCGGAGGTCATCATGAGCGAGTAGTCGAACGGCACCAGGTACGCGATCGCCATCGGCATGGAGCCGAACACGCACGAGAAAAACGAACCTGCGAGAAGAAATTAGAAATATCATTACATAGTATAATTCCAAGTCGCTATTTGTGTCTGTTTGTATGTTTGGCTGCTAACTTCTCCTAAACTACACAACGGATTTTAATGCGGTTTTCGCCATCTTTTAGGAAATTTATTAATTTAAATTTGTAATAAGAAAAGGTTTTTTTAAGTTAGCCAAGATTCAATATTTCGTGAGCAAGTCAGCCAAAATTACACCATTGCGAAGCGTGGGCGGGTCGCTTGTATTAAATAAACTAGCTGTTGTCAATAGCAACGCTCTGGAAGTTGCCAGAAGCTTCTTGATATCGGCTGTCTAAGTTACTTCTTACATCAGGAATCTGCCAGTGCAAAACCCGTCCAAATCGAACGAGCCGTTCTAAAGATAAGCCGGAGCATACAGACAGACAAAAAAGAAAATAATTGTAAAAAATGCGGGTATTTTTAATATTACAAACAAATACTGCAATTTTTATTTATTTTATTGTATAGGTGATAAAACTGTTATTAATTTAAATCAAATTTGCTTAATTAATTTAGATTTTGTCGAGTGTAAGTGATATCAAATTACTAGCTTGTATGATTTGGTGATAAGACAAATCAAAATTATGCAAAATAGTAACATAACGTTACTATGTGAGTAATCATTATGTGAGTTTCGATTTTGTACCAAAAATAACTAGTAAGACGTAGTCAGGAAAAAAATACATGAATATACTAAAAAAAAACTTTTTTTTCTCATAAAGGAATATAGTGTGAGATCCTGTTGCAGTGTTGCTACGTACATTTCGTAGTTGATATACGCATTTTTTAAGGAATATTTACAATAGGCGAATCACTTCTAATGTTATAAAGCTTAAGAGTTTCTTTCAACGCGCTAATCGCAGGAGAACCAATAGTTCTAATTGAAAACATATTTATGTCTTGAATAGTCCATTTATTGAAAATAGCTATCAGTTATATTTTACCGGTCGAAAGTACCCAATTAGTTACACCCAAAAATTTATTTGTTTCAATTATACACAGAATTTGCTTTCTCATCAGTACTCTTATCACAGGACTACTGTAAGAGATCCCTTTAAGGGATAAGTAATAAATACCTTTGTACATAGTTTCTAGTTAATTTTTATTTGTATTTATATTATTGTTACTTTTGTTTCTGTGTACATGAACGGTTAATAAATACTTAAATAAATAAGAATTGAAAACTTATACTAAAATCAAGGTTTTACTTTTCATACATTTTTTATCGATCCTGCAACTAACCTAAGTAAGTAACTCACCACAAGCTATAGCCACGTTTAGCACCAGGATGGATATGAACACCGTGAGCCCCACCGCGTGGACCGTGGGCCGCAGCCCCGCCAGGAAGTACACCACCAGCGTGAACGCCGTCGGCTCCACCAGCAGCCCGGGGAACTGCGGGGGGGTGAGGGGTGAAGAAGAGGGTAATGAACTTCAGTTTGGGGAACTGCGGGTGCCGGGGGGGGTTACAGTGGTGAAGAAGAGGGCGATGAACTTGGAGGAGTTTTATTAAACTGCTCGTGAATTAAATTCAATTGGAAGTCCAGCGGCCCGGGGAACTGCGGGGGGGAGGTGAGAGGTGAAGAAGAGGCCTTGGAAGAATTGTATTAAACTGCTCGTGCACTTAAATAGGACGTGCGGGGGCGGGGGGAGATGAGAGGTGAAGAAGAGGGTGGTGAACTTGGAGGAATTGTATTGCTCGTGAATTTAAATAGGAAGTGAAATTATATAGGGTTTTCTTAATATATTAAATGAATTTTATTCGTGAGCTAAGAGAAGAAAACTTTTGAGTAGAGAAGGTAGGAAGGTTCTTATTATCTGCTTGAGAAAGTAGTTAAAGTAAATTTACCTCAACCTTACTTTAAGTACCGTCGCAAGTGTAGTTTGCTCAAAAAGATTCGAATTGTAATAGCTTTTAGATAAAAGATATTTTATTGTATAAATTGCTAAAAATCTTACGAGAGCAATCATCCGCGACACATAATAAACCGGCGTGGAGTACAGTCCCGCCTTCAGCTCGCGGTGGAACATCGGGAACTCCTCGGGCAGCAGATGCAGGATGCCGTACATCGGACTGAAGGTGTTCTCCGCGATGATGATGAAGAGGGCTCCCTGGACGTCCTGCACGCCGGGCTGCGTGAGGGGAACCGCCCCGATGAAGCAGAGACCGGCTGTGGTGGCTATCGCCTTAGAAATAAACATTGAATTATTATAACATTTAATTAATTCAGGGAGCAGGAATAAAACGTCGTTATTATTTCAGCTATCTATTTAGACTGCCTACCCACATATTTGTTTTATATACTACCCTTAAATTACTAACAGAATTAAATTTTATTAACCTAAGAAACAAGATACAGAATATTAATTTAGATAAATTAGTCATACGTAATATAAACACAGTTAATTTATTTCGGATTGTGTAATGGCCCTAATGTAAAACTGGAAGGCTGTTCTTTGGCTACGTAAACTATTTATATTTCGTCAATTCTGCGTATTCCTATATAAAGCCCGAAAAATAATTGAAAAAATGGGGTAAAGGCGCTAAGTTAACGTTAAATCGAAAAAAAAATACAATCAAATCTTAGTTTTACCAGTTTTTGCAGCAGTCTGATGAAGTCGACTCTCGGGTTCCGAATGACGATTATTAGGTATCGGTATACCAACCACATAATCTTTGTGAAGAAGAATGGTGCCCTGAACGACTTCGATCTCATGTTCTTTGATCCCTGTAACAGAAACAGATCTAGTAATTGATAAACAAACATTTCGTTGAGGGCGCGTTAATAGGCTACATTTATTAAAAGACCGGTTCATTAGAGATCTTTCTATTAATGGAATACGATGTGTGGTTATTTACTTGCTATAAATCTGAAGAGTTTGTTTGTATGAATGCACGGTTGTCTTGAATATTATTGTGTCGAATAGTCTATTTATTAAGTAAGGTTATAGGCTTTATAAAATCACGCACGCTACGACTAATAAGTAAGAAACAATTAAAAGTAATGCAAAAATAGGAAAAAAACTTTCTCTTGAGGGCTGTTCTATTTTCTTACTGGTCATAGCGTGATGGTCCTTAAATAGATTTTTTTTTTTTTATCTTATTAACGCGAGTAATACTGTGTGGCACAGTCGGTACTCAATGTGTTTCTAGTCTTACTAATCTTGTCTCTTACCTCAAGCTCGTTATCCATAAGATGCTGTTCCAAATGTATTTCCATGTCGAGTTCCTTCGCCGCGTCACTGACGGCGAATCTGTCGCAAATGCTCTTGATGGCGTGACGGGAGGCGCCCTCGGACCCAGGGGTGATGGCCAGGACCTTGATGAAGTAGTCCGTGGGGTTGTAGGTCAGGGGGCAGTGGTAGCCCAGACTAAAGGAGAAATAATATTTTGACGATTGAAATTTTGGTGTGCAAAAATAATATTTCATGTTGTGGATACAGGAGTGCATTTGTAGTTTCTTGCAGACTGACATACTGTGGGACTCGTTCCTATGTGTGTAATACTATCCGACAAGACCCAATTAATACATCATATCTAAACAATTGAAAGAAGAACTTAAGTAGTTGTATTCATTATGCATAGACGTTTTTAGAAGTTAGATTTTTAATTAAAAAAATACTGCCTAGAATTATTAGCTTTAATTTCGCATGCAAATTTAATAAGAGCAGAACGACTCAAGGAAGTTCTATTAGGGTCACTAGGCCCAACCATTTAACGATAACACACAATTGCATTCGCTTAATAAATGTACCTATTCTACTTAACTATTGATGTATTTAAATATTGTTCTAGAAGATATATTGAAATGAAAGAAGAACAAGGATTTTTGTGTATAGGAGTGATAAAAAAAAAACTGCCAGCATTCCTTAACGCATTACAAAACCAACATTTGGACACCCATTCAGAAATATGCTTATCTGAGTCTACTATCATTTCATTAAGTGTTGAAGCTGAGTTCGTTATTATCGTATTTACGATAATTCATTAGTGACTTGTGACCCGAAACGTATACCTATGCTAAAAAGAATATGCAGAACCATTGTTTTAATTATATTTTATAATTATTATTTCCAAATTGATTTCAAGAAGGTAATATATTTATAAAAAGTTTTTTAATAAATTATCTGACAATTTAAGGTGATTGAAGGTTGATTGTCGCCTAGAAAATATTAATACAATATTAAGTTTACCTATTTTTTTTATTAAATTATCAAAAAACTACCATCTTCTCGTAAAAAAGCATACATGCCCGACGCATACAAATACTTTTGAGTCCTAAACCTCTAAAGATCACGTTGTATCTATAACATGAAAACCTACCTTTCAAAGAACGCCAGCGCCCCCGCCGGCACGCCGGCATACGCCACCCGCCCCTCGGCCAGCAGCACCAGCTTGTCAAACAGCGCTACCAGTTCCGACGACGGCTGGTGGATGGTGCAGATGATGGTCTTGCCCTGCAGCGCGCTGGCGCGGAGCAGGCTCATCAGCTTCTGCGCGGAGAACGAGTCCAGCCCGGTGGTGGGCTCGTCGCAGAACAGGAGGCTCGGGTCTGTCAGCAGCTGGATAGATTACAGGGGTTAAAACACGGCTTTCGTTTCGTAAAACAAAAGTAATCGGTAACTGGACATCCCTAGCATTCGAGGGACATCACTGGTCGGCGTCACTGCCGGTGAGCGCGGATTTGGATTGAATCTAATGGCGGCTACATGTTGTATTTTCTACTAATTCATATTTAATTAAAGAGATGTTTAATCTAAAAGCCAATTGTTCCCTTATAGAATATAGGTATGGAACGTATTGCGCATAATTATGATTATCACATTCGTGTTGAAAAGCACTAATATGAAAAGCACATTTTGCGTGTAATTTTCTCATTCTGAATAAATTATAATATAGTCTAAACTAAGTCCCATGAATAATTCCAAGTGATGGAAATTACATTCTTTTAAGTACAATCACGCTGGGCGCGTGGGATAAATAGTCTTCGTTTAATTGCTGCCACAATTTGAAAAGAGATTAAGATTTTCACATTGGATTTGACACGCAGTTTAGCTGAGATATAGTTAGCCCACAGAGTTAGCAATTTAAATTATGTTTCATCGTTAGTTTAAGTATTGATCGCGTAACAACATTTAAAAAAATCCCAAACAGTTTTGAATGAATTGAACCAAGGGAATCTATTCATTTCTGTTTTATGGCCGTATAATAACGAGTAGTAGGTATATCTATTTTAATAACAACGTCAACGAAAAACGAAAAATCAAGCCAAACAACATTTTGATTAAAGTTTATGAAATTGCTACGATAAAAAAATAAAAATAATTAGGTGAAGAATAAAAACTTTCCACACAACAATAAACTGTTGTGTGTTTTCGTATCTTATACGTGAGTGCCCTAAAAATGTTAAACAAAGCGGCACCTCACTCAATAAACAATTGGCATTTAGCGAAAGTTTAAGTTTAATTGGTGTCATTTATGACGTACGGGTTATGTTCAATAACAATTAAAGATTGTGTCAAAAAGTTGCGTAATAGTTTATATACGGTCGAAGGTTATGCCAACGACATATTTTCGAGACAATTTTTCTCTTGACTAAATCAACATAAAGAGGGGAAGTGACCATTGGCCGTGATAAATCTATTCAATTAGTTTCTACATTGTTGATGTCGATATATTGTGCAATAGTTTTATAGCTACTTGTAGATTTCCTAAAAAGTTTTCACCCATTAACCAATAGTTACATTGGTTTTGCAAAGTCTTTCTGCCTAATTAGATTAGGCTCTATGAAACAAATAAGAGAAACATTAGCATTACTTCTTTGGCATAAATTTATACAAATTAGCATACATTAAAGCCAAGAACCAGATAAATCTAGAATTTTCTTAATGTGGTTTCCATTCTTGCCAATATCGACCAAATAAATCAAGCATGTTTTTTCGTAGCCGGCATTCATCAAAATATTTTAAAGCGTTTTCCTGCTATTTAGATAACTTTGCTTCAATGGGCTATAAATATATTAGCTACTAATAAAATATCAAGTACTGACTGACTGACTAACTGATTCATCATCGCCGAGCGTAAACTATTATAGGTAGTTAGGGCCATGAAAATCGGTACTGGAGGTTCCTTTATTATGTAAGTGAGCACTAAGAAAGGATTTTAATAAATTTACACAAAAAAAGCAATTAAGCTGCCGGTGAAACCGCAGGGCGCAAAGCACGCAAGCAACGCACTTGCTCAGAAAGTGAGCCCTAAAACACCGATTTGAGGGCCATAAACCGACCTATAACACACTTGTGTGTAATATTATTATAATAACTTTGCACACTTGTATCATAATATACTAATATACTCGTTGTTTTTACCTCTGAAGCGAAGGCCAGGCGTTTTCTTTCCCCACCAGACAGGGTTTTCCTTCCGTCGAGGCCTCCTATTCTGGTGTGTCGGGAGTTGTACAGAGACAACTGGCGCAGGAGTTGATTTACTCGCCGTTTGCGAGCCATTGTTGTTGTACGCCGATCCATTCTTAAACGAGCCTATGACACAAACATAATAGGTACTTTAATCCTACTAATATTATAAACGTGAAAGTTTGTGAGTATGGATGGCTGTATGGATGTATGGATGGATGTTTGTTACTCTTTCACGTAAAAACTACTGGACGGATTTGGATGAAACTTTGCAGTAATATAGGTTATACATCAGAATAACACATAGGGTACTTTTTACCGCGGGAAAATTATAGTCCTACTAAACCTAATTATATTCCCACGGGAAACCGACTTCTATGCGAACGGAGTCACGGGCGGCCACTAGTACCTACTTTTATAAAGTAACCCAAAAATTTCCACCATGTAGGTATGAGATATTTTTAAAGGTACTGGTTTATCAATACTTTGATCAAGATAAAAGAAGATTCTTAATCGGTTTGGATTTCGTTTGTTTGCCCTTATTAATTAACAATGAAACGTCTTTTGTTGATAATGCATATTTGTACGTTTTTAATCTTGTAATTCCTATTCGGAAAATACTTTACAAATGTGACTTTATTGAATGTTCCTAATTGTTATTCAAGATAGTGGTAGGTCCGTTAAAAGTTGAGATTACACTCAGCAGGTATCTTAATTAACTAATCATTTAAATGATTATTTGTAGCTAAGATTTATGTGGAAGGCTGTTTTTTCGCTCAACAAGTTGATTTGATTAATCGATAGATTCTAGACTGGTGTTTTTAATGATGTCGCACAGTTAGTAACGTGAGCAAAACTGAGTTGGGACGTCTAAGTATATTGTACCTATAGACTGGCTTTTCGCCCGCATTTTTGCAAATAGTGTTCTTTAATTAGTATTTAAATTCTTAAAAATACGCAGTCACATATTTTTTAAGATATTATTTTCGTGATCATTAGAAGCTTACAACCTTTTACGAGATCTACCCTATATCCGCACCAAATTCATCGAAATCAGCTTAGGCAGGCATTAGAGACAGACGGAGACACCTTTGCATTCATATTATCCTACTAATATTATAAATGTGAAAGTTTGTGAGGATGTATGGATGGATGGATGTTTGATACTCTATCACGATGTTTGGTAAAAACTACTGGATGGATTTGGATGAAACTTTGCAGTAATATAGGTTATAACATCAGAATAACACATAGGGTACTTTTTACCGCGGGAAAACATCTCATTCCCACGGGAAATCAACTTCCATGCGAACGGAGTCGCGGGTGGCCACTAGTATAACATAAGGAAACTTACCATAATATTAAGATGTTCATAGACAGTGAGGTTCTCGACAAACAGCTCGTCCTGGTGCAGATATCCACTTTCCCTGTGCATGAAGTCACTGACAGGTACTCCGTTCATTGTTATATCGCCATCCACCACCGTCCCCACTATGTCAATTATAATAAAACATTAAACAACAATAAAACCACTACATGTCAACTTTATAGCGGAAGGTTTCGCGTATGATTAGAAGCGGCACAATATGACAAGTTGAAAAAAAAAATGTAAGTAAGTAATTAGATTGGGTTTCGCTTAAATTATTTTTCAAGATTCTACCTTATTTAACTGTTTATTATCCTTAAGCTTGTTTAATTTGTGACTCTAAGATTGTAGTTAGTCTTGTTATGTCAGCTATTTTAAAATCCTATGTAGACTCAAAGCAAAGTTTTTTTTTTAGTTAGTGATAAAATTTACCTGGACTTCTATGCGCTAATACGGACATCAAAGTTGTTTTGCCAGCGCCACTGTAGAAAAAAGTAAAATAAGATTATGATCAAGTTACCTAGTAAGTGGAAGTTGAGTTAAAAATACTTACCTAGGTCCCATCAACCCGACTAGAGATCCTGGCTTTGCTATTCCACTTACTGCGAACAATAAAAATCTTTACTGATTAATAAAATAAAACTTACGAGAATTATGGAAATTTAATAATAGTAAAGTTAAATAATTATTATTATACAACTTCTAAATCTCAACAAAAAAAGGTGAAACAGCGTTTTAAATCAACTAGTAAAATCTAGAAAATATAAAAATCAGATGCAAAAAAAGAAAAAATGCTACTACAAAATTGTTTCTGTTAAAAAATATACGTTGTAAAGTCACCAGTTACCGGTTTTGAATTAAAAGATTGAGTTACTTTAACTCAATCTTTTAATTCTAAACCAAAATTAACGTGAGAACACTAACCGCCGTTGACCAGCCTCTTCAGCTTCCCGCCCTTCTGCCTGACATTGACAGTGACGTCCCGCCACACCAGAGTGCTCGGGCTGGTCTGTCCGTTGGCTAGAAATTCGTCTACCTCGTCGAAATCTGCGTCATAGTTCTGAGGAGAGTTCCGGCCATGGAATGTTATCTCCCCGGTTAATTCCTAAGCCAACAAAAACTATTAATTAGGAAAAAGTAAATAAATGTTAAAGACATGAAAAATATTATTAACTAGTCATTTCCATATTTTTTGTACAAACCAATTTATTTTTAACCTAAACTACAATTGCCCAATCGAGTCAATAACCTTGAAAGAGATATAAAATCGCTATGTGCCTACAAAATATTTTACTTTTCAGGTTGGTTCACAAGGGTTCACCGCTGTGTCCCATTTCTTTTTTTATTATAGCGTGTTCCGATTGACGTCAATGCCGAGGAGCTTATATACTTTTGAAGTTAACTGCAAGTTGCCCACAACGGGTCAGCGCACAAAATCGCAACGATTTTTTTTGGAATCTCGCAATTTGGCACTTACTTCAGAGGACGAAAGTACGAAATCGTCGCGCGGGTTCGAAATGCAATGACGTCAATGCGCCAAAATTATGGACGAGATGTGCTTTTTTATTTAAAACAGATACGAGTTTAATAAATAACTTGATTGGCAGTTGTTGGATAAGAAATTATAAAAGGTTAGATAATATCAAAAACCTTAGTTTAAAAGTACATAAAAAAAAAAGTCTTTCGGGCATCGCTTGATAACCTTTAAGAATACTTAGGTCTTAAAGAGCGACTGACGTAGATGGCACAGATTTTTAGGCCATGTAGAAATATTGGCATTTATTGTTAATAAATAAGGGCTAATATGGTTCTATAAATTATATTTTTATCAACTTTAATACTTTACCCATATTGGCAAATAAAAATTTTGATTGTCTTAGTACCATTTGCGAACCCCTGGCAAGATCGTAGCCAAGAATACAAAAGAAATCGGATACTTGCAAATTTCTTATTCTGATTAATAAAAAAGAGCATGATATATTATTGTCTTCAACTACTTATTTACTTATCTATTCTGCTGTATTTTGAAATTTGAATATTCTATATTAGAAATAAATAAGTTTTTGATTTTTATTTGAATAAGGCAAGTTTTAAAAACTTGCAATTAAAATTTGTAGTTGGTCGAAGTGTAAAAGCTTGAGGTACTCTAGAATAATTAGACGCGTCATTTCGATATCTTTCTTTCTATGTTTGGACTTTTGCCTTCTTTGAGTATTTTTAAGTATTTAATATATCTCATTTTTTTAGTTTAATTCTTATTTTAAACACAACTAGGTCGTCATCAGAGTTTGCATTTTAAATGCAATAAAATCCGCAATCTTTTTTTTTTTAACTAAATTTCATAGAAGTTACTCATTAAGAAAAAGTGTTTTCTAGAAGAAAAAATATAGGTTTTTGGAAACATGAAAATCGTTTTGATAGCATACGTATATGTTTTTTTAAATCAATTTTACCTTCCTTAGCGTGTGTTAACGAGGCATTAAAATTTGGCTATTTTTTAAGCAAAGGCCATTTTTTCGTTCTCTATAAAAACGTTTTTATCTATTTACGTATCTAAGAAATATGTTTACTTCGTAGTAAAAATTTACAAAATATTTGCAGTAGGCAGTTTTTTTATCAGATAACTGTGATTTGTTAGTTTCCATAAATGCTTGATGAAGTAATAGATATTAAATAAATAAAAACATCCTAAATACCTTGTATTGTTGATAGCTAATGCAAATAAATGCCTTTACTTTAATATTTAAAAGAAGATATTTAAATCTTCTTTACTTTAAAGCAGTATTAGGTAAACCTTTTTCTAAATTTAATAATAATAATATAATTAAATTCTCTTGAAAACGTTATTAAAAACTTTTTGTATACTATAAAAGATTTTTGAGAATTTCTTGCATTTTTAATATTGTCGTTATTTTTTTCTATAATATTTATCTACTTACACCCTGGGATCCATCAGTCAGGGAAGTCGTAGAGCTGATAGCCACTCCGCTCTCAACAGGTTCAGAAACTTTTATATCTGGGACTATCATTGTGTTTTTGCTCACTTAACCATGGAAATCTTACCAACCTATTTCAGGTCTGGCCGCAAATAAAAAGTTGGCAAATTAAAAAAAATATGTTTTCGAGGAGCGAACAGAGCGCCTCCCTCGCGACTTTGCTTACGTTTAATCCAGGACCGCCGCGCACGCAGCTTTTTTATGGACCACGAAGATTCGCAAATCCAGTTCCGCTCTTTATCTGCTTTCGTCAATGCCTTAAAACTATGTATTATATACTGTAGGTATAAATACTTTTTATAGTACCTTTTTGTTTGAAAATTTTTATCGAGTATGAGTGCAAAACGAAATGAATGATTTTTAGTCGCGTTCTCGATGTAAAAGAAGTCTTTCATATCAGACATGGAAGTTTTTACGTACCTTTTAACACTTAAAAATAGATATGAAAGATAATAAGTTAAGATGTAATTAAGTAATGTTTATTAAATTATGTTTATTTATTTCGTGTTACGTAAACAGCAAGTAAGATGGAACATTTTCAGGTTCAAACGCAAAAATATCATAGGCATAAGGTAAATTTATAACGAAAGTAAAGTAACGTTAAATACATATTGAAAAATCTTAGTCTGATTAAAGAAAAAAAAAAGAAAAAAACAATTATTACCAAAACAATAATTTCCAAAAAATCATTGTTTAATTACAATATTAAAAAATCATATACACAACGTACTATTCATACCATATCGCAAATCTAACGACCCATCTGACACTTGTAAAGAGCTTAGATAATATCTCTTAAAAAGCTTTTAAAAAAGGACAAAATTGTAATGGGACGAAAAAAACATTTAGATATAGTTTCGATAAGAACTATTTTAAAAAGCATAATTCGTTTCTTAGCGAGATAGATCCGCAGTTATCATTTTTTACAAGCCGTTTTGATAAATAAAACATGATAATAATCAGTGAGTACATGACTTTCTTTGTTCACTTGTGTTTTGTTTATTCATATTGATAATTGCAACATATCGATCAGGTTTTGTGGTGGCCGTTCGGTTGCAAAGTTGAAACTCTAATACGTAAGTATTGGTTCACTGTTCGTTGCACATAGCACAGGGATTATAATATGCACCCTATATACAGTACTTAGAATTGTAGACAGGGTGTAATGCAATGCAATTACAAAGACGTAGTCCTAAGAGTTTAAACGGTTTTATAACCAAAATATATTTGCTTTATTGACATTTATATGCGTGCATAAAATGCATTATAGACTTGTAGAACTAAAAATATGTTTTCATTATAAACCAAAACTGACAGAGACCAAATATATTTGAGTCAAACAATGATGAGATTTCGATAAGATTTAATGTATGTAGCGATAAAATGAATTCGATACGGTTTTTTTTTTAATAATATAGTTAGCAAACGAGCATGCGGGTCACCTGATGGTAAGTGATCACCGCCGCCCATGACTACTCGCAACACTGTTGCTAAGCCTTTGAGAAAATTGAGTACCGGGATACCGCACTCACCAAACGAAACGCAAGAACATCGTCCCTACTTCACGTTGGCTTTCTGTGCGACGGTGGTATTTCACCGGTCGAGTCAGCCCAGTAATCGCTGCAGACAGAGACTACAGCTAGACACTACCACTCTCAAAATGATATATGAACACGTGTCAATATGTTTGTACAAAGCGTAAGTTTTTTTAATACTTGCTTCTGTAAATAATTTTATTGATAACTAGTGGCCGCCCGCGACTCCGTTCGCGTGAAGTCGGTTTCCCGTGGGAATGAAAAGTTTTCCCGCGGTAAAAAGTACCCTATATGTTAATCTGATGTATAAGCTATATTACTGTAAAGTTTCATCAAAATCCGTCCAGTAGTTTTTACGTGAAAGAGTAACAAACATCCATCCATCCATCCATCCATCCAACCATACATCCTCACAAACTTTCACGTTTATAATATTAGTAGGATAATTCTTAGGTATTTATTAATCGACTTTAAAGATATCGTATCGTGTAAAGCTCCGTATCATTAAGTTAAGGTTTTGAACGCAGTCCGATTCCATTAGTGCCACAGTATTGCCTATTTTCTTCCGCTAAATAGTTTAATTGTGCTCCAGTTAACAGAACTGAAAAGGAATAGTTATTGCTGACACCGAAACTAGCGCTTCGCTATGACACCTGAGGCGGTAGAAGCAGAATTTGTTAACCTACCATTAATTAGGCTTAGGTGTTTAGGTCTGTTATAATGTAAAACAAATAAAAATAAAAAAATAAAAAATTTAACTTTTTTTTTGCTAACAAATTAAAAATACAAAATATATTACAAACTTCATTAATAATTTTCAATATACATCATTTTAAAATTTAATAAAATTGACATGCATAATCGATCTATATTTTAATATTATTACTTCTCCATACTATTGTTACTTAAAAATGATTAATAATGTACCAAAGGTTAAATAATTGTTTCCCGCGATCATAAATTGTTTAAAAATAATACGTATTGACGTATTTTAATACCGTTTTCATTACTATTAGTAAAATCTACTTACTAACTAAATGATTAAAGAATGGGGCAGCTATTCAAAAACAATTAAACAAGTACTTAATAATAGTGACTAATGCATTACTCAATAAATTTCATAATATTATTACATTAATTATTCTTATAAAAATTAATTAGTTTTTTATTTATTTTTCATAGTCACAGAAGTCTAAATACCTACAGTAAAGGTCAGGTTAGATTTGACTTTAGGTAACACAAATTAAGATAGACTAATTTGTCAAATAAGATACATAGATAAAAATAGCGATATCAACTCTAAATGCACGGCCATAATTCACTGGCTATATTTTATAATAAGAAGTTTGACTTCAAAACTTTATTATTACCAATCTAATGAGTGTATATTGTGAGCAAAGGTCTCCCTTTTTTCCTATCATTATTATGGATGTGGAGGCAATATCTTTCCAATTCCTTTTTCTCACTTGTTTTTAAAAATGTATAATGTTAGGATTCTATTATAGATACAATTTGAACTTGATCAATACCACCAACAAAGTTTTACTAATACTAATAGGTAGGTAGTTCGTACAGGTACCTGCAAAAGTAGCTTTACCGGGTAGGTACCCACACAAAGCTTGGCAACTTACATAGGCTTCGTCTGTAACAGAAGAAGGGTTGGACGAGTCGTTTGTCGAAGGATTCCCCGGCACCTGCCTTATAAAAGAGTAAGAAGTTCCTGCACCGTCACTCATTATTGCACTATTAAGTTAACTAGTTTCATAAATAACCGCTATAGTTTGGTAAACACCCACACATCGCGAACGAATGACGATGACGCGCGCCTCGCACCGCTGGCACGTACAATGTGGCTTTTCCTAAGTAATAGACGAGGATAGAACTATTATTGGAATGAGATAGATAGCTATTGACAGTGTTGCTTAGAAGAAAGTGTAGTGGTCATGTATTGAAGTATTTAATTTTAAAAGTATTCCTAATTAAAGGCAAAATGTGAACTTGTAATCATTAAGGTCTTACTAAATACAGAATAGTAATAGAAAAAAATCAAGTTTATTTATCAAAAAAGTTGCTAATTACATTAGAGAAATGTCTTATCCAATTTAAAAATTCTTATCTTTACTACGGATTTTTTTTGCAATAGAACGCTCTTTGACCTTCGTAGCATTCTGCGTAGATCACGTAGACGATTCAATGCTACGGACTTTTATATTTTTTTACTATGCTTATTCTGACTGCGTTTCCTCAAGTATTACAAAATATAACTAGTGAAGAATATTTCAATATCTTCTTACTAAACCATATAATATGTGGATAAAAGTTTGCAAGGAAGCAAAATGAATGCCTTAGTGATTTGATTGGTAACAATGGCCGACGGTTTTTTTAATATATCCCATTACTGATCGATAAGCAATATTAATTGCTTTACAAACGGTAAAACAAATACCACCTTAGTACCGTCAAAGTAATTTACCGACCAATTGTAGTTTCCAACGAAACCTAATACAGCTTAGTAACCGAAGCCTCGATCAGTGTCTCCAATGTCCGAACTTAGCCTAACTAGTGTCAACTAATCTAATATAATTTAGGTAAATTATTAAGGTGCGTGCCCCAAATATGCGGGCTGTTTGGTATTGGTGTGAAACCGATGTGACAGTGAGTTTGTGCGGCTTCGGTTTTCATGAAATACGCACCTTCGACAGGCGACACCGCCGCCGCGGGTCAATGAGCAATTCTGGTGCTTCCGTAACTACCACCCTGTAGACGTCCGTCCCTGTCACACTTATGTATATCACAGGTGAGAGAAAGAGAAGACAGATGCGGTTGCACTCAGAAAATGCGGTCTAGGTCTTGACTGACCAGTGTCCACATCTAGTAAGCTCGAAATCGAGAGTTGGTAGGCGAAATTGTACTTTATGTAGTAGGGGTAAGTGTGGTAATAGATTTGATTGGGTGTGATTAGGAATGGTATAGGTATGAGGCGTTCCGATCATACGTGGTGGTTGTCATGTAATAATGGATTTTGTTACGGCTTTCGCCTTCTGTAGTTACCTTGGTTTGGTACCTATATTGATAGAATGCCTACTTCATAGTTGTCTGTTGAACTAAAATATATCTTAGTTTTATCGTTACTTTACTCTGTGATATTATAATCAAATGTTTGTTAAAGTAGTATTTTTGTGGTGAAAATAAACGTGGAAAATGCATCGTCATTTTTTTGTTCCTATTAACCACAAATTTACAAAATATGCAAAAAATCTGGGCCAAAAGTGCCCAGCATTGCCCTGTTAAACCGTTTGTGCACAAAAATCTATAATTAAAATAATAAATTAAAAAAATATTTTGAACTTCAAGGAACTTCAGGAATATTTTGAGTTAATAAAGGTTTATAATTAATTATTGTGTTGATTTTATGCGTCATTATTTATTTCCGTTGCCTTAGTGATGGGTACCTATCTATGAACAAACCGATATCAATAGTGAAATCGATTTCCAATTTTAAAATTACCTAATTTTAATATTATGGGCAAATATAATATATTTCGTTTAGCTAAGAATTATCTTCAAGGAGATACAAAGGTTTTTGTACAGTCGTTGACTCGCACGTTAAAGAGCAAAGAGTTCAAGCCGACGCAGTAATGCTCTTCATTCATTTGAACTTGTTCTGGGACTATCTAAAACAGCGACTGGTATTTGCATTGGCTTACGTTTTTTTTTTTTATTTTCTCCAGCAGCTTTTACCCCACTGGAGATATTTTTCAGCATGTTTATAATCTGCCGTGAGTTTATCTGCAGTTTTTAGGGTGTTCTAGAAATATATTCTAAGTATATCACATATTTTGCCTATAAAACGTATCAAATCGATAACAAGACAAACAATGTTCATAATCTAATCGTTTTGTTGAAATATAATCCTTTTTCAAGCCCTTCGTGTCACCAAAACTGGCATCTGTCTGTCATTGAAGTCTCCTCGTTGCGTTTGCTTTTTGATGTTGTTATTGTGCGATTTTTCTGTGATTTGTGATAATTACAGCTATTATCCGCTTACTCTCATGGACGATAAATACGATTTCAATTACAAGCTTTATTTTGCACGTTATTTTTTTTGACTTTTCCTTAAAATTGCTTTGCATCAACTGCAGTATAGCAATCAGTCGTCTGTTATTGTTCCTGCTTCCTTTGTATGGAAAATATATAAGTCAAGCATGATATAGATTATTAATTACAGAAGCAGCAGAAAATGAAAGATTGAGTCGCCGCTCAATGGTTTGTAACAAGACCTCGGCACTAAACTCTTAACAATGATGATCCAATATTACCAGTTATTTTATAATAGCATAATCACCTAGTAAGTTGAATTAATAACTATTGACCCATATTTGACATATTTTTTGGTTGAAGATTAGTTATTTATATTTATGTTTCAGCGTGGTAGTGTGTTGTATTATGCATGTTATACTTGTTGGACGAGTGCTCGAAGGTTTTTGGCTCGCAGTGCTACTCCTAACAATGAATTACCAATACCACCTCCATTGCATGTGGTTTTACCTGTAACAACTCACCGCCTGAGCAAAATAATATTAATCTGCCGCACTACAAGCGTGCTTCACTTCTGTTCACTGCATATTTGAAACTTGCACTACCTAATCAGTTATTACATCTTGTAGTATGCCTTTACAAAATAATGATGCTGCAAGAGTTCAACGGATCTTATTTGCACTACTGAATTTTTACACAACTCAGAATATACCTATACAATTTCAAAAAATATCAAAAACAGAACAGTAAAAGCCGTCGAGGGCCCTGAGGGAATAATCACGATTGAAAAACCGCCTATATCACAACATGCAATTGTATTGATGTGAATCAGGGAAGTCTAGATGTGTTAACAGGAATATTAGTTTAAGATTTACTTTATTTATAAAAAGATACTTAATAAAAATGGCAACAACATTTGTTTCTTTTTTGCTAGAATCTGTAACACAATATTGGAAGAAAAAATATTTTCATGATTTAGGCTCTGACTGGCTGCCCAGCCCGTGCTTCAACGGCCATTTAGTTAATGCGATGTGCCATGACATGCAACGACGATATGATTGCATCGGATCTAAGACGCACTTGCTCTCTCTAACTCTTTGAGATAAAGTTATAAAAATATGATCAGTCAACGCCTAGTCAACTGTGTGGCCCAGCGGAGTTTATAATATTGTTATAGGTCGAAGATAAGTTTGCAGTTTTAGGTGATGAAATGGATTAAAATACCTCCCTCCTATCACGTATAAGTTAGTATAACAGGTGTATCTACTGCTATCTAACTAAATGGATTCAATTTAGGATAGCCGCTTTTTAATTCTAGCAGCGTTGAGTACATAATGATACTACTGTTGTTATCAATTACCTATACTTGTAAGATTTAATCATTTTAAACATTATAAGATTCCTTATGAAAAGTGATAAGTAGCAGAGCTGCAACATTGCTATGGATTTGTAAAAGGCCTTTTATTTTATGATGACTGATTACAGTTAATTGTGAAGTTCCTTGAATCTGCAACTATGTTTTAAACAAACGTCATAGTTTACAGTTTTCACAGGCAGAAACATTTAATTGTATATTTAAATGTTAAATAAGGCAGGCAGGCAATGCAAACGGTCCGTCTTATTTGTGGATTTCAATCTAACGTTTGAAAGGGATCACAATCAGTGTTTTCCGCCAGGGACATCCCCCCTGAACTAAAGTTACAAGTACTTACTTATAGTAGGGGAGCCCAAGAGGGGATTTCTGAATTTACTCAAGCGCGGCAGATTAACATACTGGGGGATACCTTGTACCCGGTTAAGCACTTCCACCAAATATGACCCTTGACTTACAAGCCGGACGATTAATTCAATAATTTCATATAATTCAGTTCAATTTTATTGTCAGATTAGGTAAATCCCTGCAGATTATTGTATAAGAGCGTTGTTTTAGGTCTACTAATCATCCCCTTAAAAATCGCACGTGCTCTATTAAAAGTTTTTTTTTTCATTTTAAACCCTTACGTACGCCCATTTCCATAATGGAAACCATCAGATTAACAAACGTACATGTTTTAAAAATACGTAGGACATGGATGATATCAATATCTGACACGCCCGAGTATGTCAATGCAAAAAAAATTGTTTTTAAGGTTTTGGAAATCTATAGCCGTTTGCCCCACCGATAAAATGGTATATGTTATATAACAATTTTTTCTTTTTGTCATCTAAGTTTTGCAACCCAATAGGTATCTTTCACGCTCGAGTAAATCCAGATTTAGCATCGTGGGCTCCCCTACTATTACAGCAGGCCTACAACTAGCTGTTTCTAGACTTAAAGAAATATTTTGTCAGCGGTCAGCTTCTAGCCCACTGTGTCAACACAATAATTAAAATGTTTCAAATAAAATGATGTTTAAATCAAACAAGTCCTTTGTTCTTTTTATTAAATTAGCCTTCTTTTTAAATAAAATCAACAGCCTACAACTAGGTAAATAATCATCTAGCTGAATAATTTACCTTAACCACGGTTAGAGTAAATAAATGAACATGCCTAGTACCTATAGGATTTTGCTAAAAAAAAATAAAAAAACTTATTCCTATTATCAACAAATAATTTATCTGTAACTATACACATTACACATTCGATTACAAAACTATTTTTTTAATGCATATTAAAAATAGAACGCCGGAGCCCAATATCGAATCCTAGATCCCAGAGATTGCAATCGATCCTTCTTATGTGAACGCGATTGTATATTGTGTAGGTAATAAAAAAATTAGTTTATCATCATTATCATCATTACATAGTATAAATCCAAGTCGCTAATTCTGTCTGTTTGTGTGTTTGGCTTCTATCTCCTCCTAAACTACGTAATGGATTTTGATGCGGGTTTCGCCATCTTTTAGGATATTTACTCACTTAAATTTGTAAATAAAAAAAATTCTGAAAAAGTTATTTTCTGTTAGCTAAAATTCAACTTAACGGGAACAAGTCGCGCCAAATTACACCATTGCGAAGCGTGGGCGGGTCGCAAGTTTAAAGATAAATCCAATCTTTTACTTAGAAAAAGACGTCAAATTACTTTTCTTTTTGACAGAACGAGTTATTTTTAGCTTACTTTTACTTGCAATATAAATAAAACGGATATATTTTTGTCTTTATTTTTTATTGTAAACATTAACATAAATAATCTTTGCTGCCTACCAAATAAATCGCTTATTTTAATCTCCCACGTGACGTAAGTGTTAAAGAACTGTCACTTTGGCTGTCAACACCTATTCCGTTGTTTTTTTTGCCTTAAACGTATCTGGAGGCACCGGCACAGCAGTGTGCCTAGACGAGCAAAAGAAGAACTGAGTTGTGAGACTTTGTTTTGTACAAGGTATGTTTTAGCAACGTCATATTACTAAGAACAGCATCAAAAAAAAATTAAGTGTAGTGGTAAGTACTTACCTTATATCAGAAATTCCTTAAGCTACTTAGTACGTTTTGAATCGATTTCTACTATAGAAGCTGCTCCTATCAAATTAACAAGAAAAAAACCTGTGATCATCAAACCACTCAGAATTTCTATGATAATGACTAAAAAAACTCTCAATCAAGTTACTTTTCAAATTCTAGTAAAACTGAAAACTATTTAGGTACTCTTTACTTTCTTTCTTAAAACACATTAATTAGTTTATTAGGTTTAACTAATGGAATAGATAAAAGAAAAAAACATGCAATTAAAAGATATTCTTTGAACTTCATCTAAATCACACAACGACTTTTAATATAAGTAAGTTAGTTTTAATCAGTATTCAAGATTTTTATGAGAAGGCCTATAAATAAAATACGTTATAAAAAATGGGAAAAAATACGTTCTATTTTGTTTTTAAGAAAACCTGAGCAAGGCTGATTGTGATTCTTTAGATTGTGTTGCGTTATAACTATTTACTACTCTGAAAGCATCTAGACCAAGACATGACACAAGAATCAGCGTTGTATTTTCTTACTTAAATTATAGCGTCTTGTGACCTTACGTTTTTATCTTGTCTTGATGTAATTGTATGCCTTGATTTTGTATATTTGGTGGTGGACAAAAGAGTGCTGAGTTTTTTCCGCCAGCCTTTTTCTCTCGGCCTACTGATTGATAAGCTGATGGTCGATATTTTGAATTTCATCGAATGTAATAAAATTGATGAAATAAATGATTTTTCTTAGGCTTACACTTGTCACTAATAACGAAATAAAACACAAGCCTATTTTAAATAAAAACAGTATAACTTATTTTATTACTGACATAACGATCTTATAAAATAAAAATGTGTCAAATGTTGTTAAATCTATAAAATTACAAAATGCTCCGTAAAAATGGCTATCGGTGTTATAAATGTTTATATTCTTACAAAAATATTGCTTAAAATTAAATTTACTGTCTGTTACTAATATTATGGTTTATACTACTTTGAGTTCTCGTTAAATAATGTATTTTTGAACTACGCAAAAACTTATTCGAAAAACTTTAGAAAAATTTATTGTACAATTTTTTTTTTAATTTTTGTACAAATACAATTGAATCATTCTTTGAGATTTTGCCCGGTTCAAGAATACACTCTGTGTATCAAAGCTAATATTATGCTATTACATATTTTACTGTTTAGGGTTGTTTCTTTAAACACCAGTTTTTTACGTTTATTCAGGCGAATAAGTAATAAGTTTTAGCTGTCCCACAAATAAAAATATTTGAGATTTGTATGGTTAGATATAAAAACTTTACTAATTATTCACCAAATAAAGGTTATAAAACAAATTAAAATAATAAACCCCAAAAAGTGATTAATAAGCGTCGTAATCAAACTTTTTTTTAATTTATGAAAAATCAAAAATACTTGGCCTTTAATTGACTGTCTTTCTTAAGCTATTGCAAAAATGAAAAGCGTGGTTTAAGTATTTTCTTTTGTATTGTTCAATCAAACATTGTGTATTAAGTTTTAGTGTTTTATTTATTTTAGTATAAATTATCTATTTGCCCCTTCTAGCTCGAAGCAACAGAGCGAAGTACGCGAGTAGACGAAAACCGATGAAAAGCAATATCATGTTGACTACATCCATCGTGAAGTCTTTCTGCAAAGAAAAAATATAAATATTTAGAACATTGAATTTTGAAAATCATTAATGTTTTATTTAATCAACAGACGATGATTTTTGAACTAGGAAACATTAACGTTGTCTTAAGATTATATGTATGTTAGTGTCTGAATATAACATTTAAATGGAAAGGATTATGGTCTTATAACTAATCCAGACCAAATAAATAAAGAATCAATAAAGATGGTTAATTAGTTTACGTATAGGAAATGTAGATGGCGTTCCTCATGTATTGAATCGCGCATCCACAACTACCCACTACATAATCCTTCTTACACACAAACCTTCACACGATATTTACCTCAGAAAAGCTCAAAGTATCCAACACAACCTGCCCCGAAGCCGGGCAGGTGAAGTTTTCTCTGGTACAAGCTATGGACTCCACTCCCGCCCACTGGTTTACCAGCAACGCTTCGTTTCCGTAGCGGAACCAAGACAGATATGAAATCCACGCTAGGTATGGAGGCACGGAACTGTTGGACAAAAATGGAAGTTTTTTACATAAATACATTTACGACACATATGACTGTAACGATCTAGGTAACAAAAGAAAAAGATGCGGCACGGTTTTTTTTTACGGATATGATTTAATGTAAAGGAAAAAAAAAGATTGCAATGTAAATAAACCTATACCTTTTTATACCTGGATTTATATTAGTTACTAGAGTACACATACACTACTAGAGAAGCCTCGACGCTTTTCTCTTATGTCTTCTATAAAAGTACGAGTATGCAATCAAATCAAGCAGTATCTTTGCAAATTTCTTAAGTAACGTTCACGATCTGACTTACCCAGAGTTGAGGAAGAATCCTCCGAAAAGCATGAATGGTATGATGATGGGGGGCCCCACGGACGCTGCCATGCTGACACTGCTACTGGCACACGATATCAGGTAGCCTGGTGACGAAACAGGGATATAGTTTGGTTGCAATGGGACGATCGTTGTCTAAATGAGGTTGTATGTATATGGTGTGATGACTCGGCTAAAATTGGTTAAATACTCGTACATACGAAGTTTGGAAATAGGCAGAATGTAAGGGCTTGCACAGAACCCCTACAACTAGGTAAATCAAGAACAATAATAATGCATTTAATAAAATTCTTGAGTCGGACAAAATCATGCAATTTTATATACCTACGAATTGTAACATCCGTTTTTAGGAAAATGTAACACAAACCGACTATAAAGGTATGGCGCCATCTGAGTTACCACCAAATCGTATCAGTTACTATTATTGTCCGTTCTTTGTCGGCATTCTTTGAATCGCCGCTAATGTCATCATACTTCTTAATCATTTAGATGTCATTATAATATATTTTTTTGTAATAAGAGAAGCTAAGCGCAGTAGCGTCACGGTGGCTGCATGTGAAATTATTGAGTGAAACACCCGAGTGGCTTGTTAATCGAACCATTTGATTTGGAAAGTGGGATGAAGTGAAGTAAAACTAGCGAGGAATTAATTTAAAAATAAGAAGTTAAAATAGAATTTAGTATTTTCAGCAATGATTTCTGTAGTGTAGATAAATTAAACTAATATTAATTAAGTTATTTTGAACGTAATATCTGCATGTTTTTTTCATCGTGTGTCAAATATAACTTAAAAGAACATGTAGGTTTTTCATTTGTCTTAACTTGATGAATACAACGAGCTTTTAAATGGACGGCTACTCTACCATTCATTATTTGTCAAAAACCAAATACTTGCAGAAACTCAAGATGTCAGTAACCGGTATCTTGAACCCACCTTTTTTTTTGTCATCATCCGTAGCCTAAACAATCTCCGATCATAATGGCTACACATCACAGAGAAATATACTTACCAAAGCTGGTAGCGACATTAGTACACGCAACAGAGAAGTATACTTACCAAAGCTGGTAGCGACACTAGCGACATTAGTACACGCAACAGAGAAGTATACTTACCAAAGCTAGTAGCGACATTAGTACACGCCACAGAGAAGTATACTTACCAAAGCTAGTAGCGACATTAGTACACGCCACAGAGAAGTATACTTACCAAAGCTGGTATCGACATTAGTACACGCCACAGAGAAGTATACTTACCAAAGCTAGTAGCGACATTAGTACACGCCACAGAGAAGTATACTTACCAAAGCTGGTAGCGTCATTAGTACACGCCACAGAGAAGTATACTTACCAAAGCTGGTAGCGACATTAGTACACGCCACAGAGAAGTATACTTACCAAAGCTGGTAGCGACATTAGTACACGCCACAGAGAAGTATACTTACCAAAGCTGGTAGCGACATTAGTACACGCCACAGAGAAGTATACTTACCAAAGCTGGTAGCGACATTAGTACACGCCACAGAGAAGTATACTTACCGAAGCTGGTAGCGACGTTAGTGATGAGCGCGGCCAGCCCCGAGGCGATGAAGAACCGCTCCGGCGCCGGGTTGAGGCCGATCATGTAGTAGGCCACGGTGGTGAACACCAGCGGGATGGTGGCGAACACCGGCGCCTCCGCCAGCGTCTTGGACAGGAAGTACACGTCGGCGCGGTACATGCCGTTGTGGTGCTCGCGGATGAAGATCGGCAGCTCCGAGCAGAATACCTGCAGGAGGTTAGCTGTGAAGACTCTTGTATAACGGGTGTAAAAGAGCACTTCCGAAGTCTGAAATATTCTTGAGCCTCAATAGTAACTAAATTCACTAACAGCATACCCAGAAACTCAATTTAAAAAAGTTATTCAAGATTGGAAAGTCATATTCGCCACTTGAAATCAATCACCTGTCGGTTCAGGTGCGATTATTTACATTGCAAATTAAATTAAAACCCTATTTAATTTGAAATACTCGTAAAATCTGCTAGTATTAGTGCAATTTTGAAAAAGTACGTAAAAAAAATTTTTTTTAATCATAAAAATTTTTTTTTTGCTTAAAACGTAACCAGTACCCCTCCAGCAATGCCCAGTTTTTGTTTTCGGAAGCTGTTCTTTTACACCCCGTAGGTATATTGGGCCAGTGTTGGCGCCAACCTCGAACATACAGCCAAGATCTCTACATCTTGGCCCTGTATGCTGGCGTACCGAAGAATCAATGTGGAAAGTATAGTCTTTAGAAAGGTTTTTTTCAGCAATTATGAAATTCTCATTATCACCATTAAAAAGCAAACGTATGCTTTTATTTCTAACTTAAAGTGTATGTGTAGCTTTGGTAAAATGAAAATCAGTCCACATTTTATAAAAGCAGTTAAGGTAAAAAAAAGTTAATACTTTGGTTTAAGGATGTGAAGAAAACCATTTGTAACTTATTAAAGAAAAACTTGCCTTATCTCTCTTATATTTTTAGAAATCTAACTAAACTTTTTTCTTAATAACATAATTTTTTGTTTTACTAAAAGTTGATCATTTATTGAAATCTTTGTCTTAGCTTTATTTTTTTAACAGTTTAAACTCACGTTAATAACAGCGAAGATATTCTGGAAGGTCATGTTGGTGAGAAACATGAAGATAGCTCCGTTGATGTTCATGACGCCATCTTGATCCAAGTTTTGTCCGAAGTAGATTGTCCCGATCAGAATTGAAACCATCTGAAATAAACAATCGATTAATTTCTGTTGATAACAGATTATGCTTGATGCTTAGTCAGTTTTCAAGTGAGAAAGTATTTTGCCGACGTAAAAAGTAACATAGAATCAAGTTATTCTATACAACTTTTCAGTATTGGAAAATCTATTGAGATTCTTTTTATTATTTTTACGTATTCCAGCTTTTTTAACGTAGTTAGTCAACAATATGTATTAAAACCTGAAAATAAGAGTAATTCATATCAACTTGTGGAACAAAAAAAATGTAACTCATTCATGGTATCTGCCACTTACAACAGTCTGCAGGAAGCGCACTTTGATCAGCATGGGTTCCTTGGTGACGGACAGCCAGGACCGCCACAGCACGGCGCGGAACTGCGCCCACCACGACACCTTGTAGGGCGAGCGGCGCGCGCGCAGCGGCACCGGGCCCGACCACGGGGCGTCCGCCCACACGCCCGACACTTTACGCTAGGGGGGTAGTTGATACAATCAAACCGAACGTCGTCAAAGATAAATAAACACAGATAAGTAGATTAAGACTCAGCCAGCGTTTTTAATGTTACTCCGCAAAATTATGCAAGAAAATTAAGAAATAGATGGCGCCAATGTCTACGAAATGATTTCTTAAGTATAGTGTCCATTTAGTTGATACTTTACGCTGGGGGGGGTAGATGGCTTAGTTGATACTTTACGCTGGGGGGATAGATGGCTTAGTTGATTACGCTGGGGGATAGATGGTTTAGTTGATACTTTACGCTGGGGGGATAGATGGTTTAGTTGATTACGCTGGGGGGTAGATGGCTTAGTTGATTACGCTGGGGGGGTAGATGGTTTAGTTGATACTTTACGCTGGGGTGGTAGATGGTTTAGTTGATTACGCTGGGGGGTAGATGGTTTTGTTGATACTTTACGCTGGGGGGTAGATGGTTTAGTTGATACTTTACGCTGGGGGATAGATGGTTTAGTTGATACTTTACGCTGGATATAAATCAGAGATAGGAGTGAAACATTTGACACTTTACGCTGAATATACATCAGAGATATGAGTGAAACATTTGAAACTTTACGCTGGATATGCATCAGAGATAGGAGTGAAACATTTGACACTTTACGCTGAATATACATCAGAGATAAGAGTGAATCATTTGACACTTTACGCTGGATAAACATCAGAGATAGGAGTGAATCCTTTGACACTTTACGCTGGATATACATCAGAGATAAGAATGAATCTTTTGACACTTAACGCGGGAAGGAAAAAAAGGAAACAATCGATTGATGCTTTAAGTTGGAGATAGAAGAAAGCTAGATCAAAACTATTTGATACACCTTTTGAAGACTCTTTTGATACTTAGAAAATTTAAATTATCTTAAAGCTGGAACAAAGCTTGGAGAGGGCATGGGTACCTAATGAACTAGCAAATTGTTTACATATTTTTTATAACAGCAACAGAAGAATAAATCATCTAATTCACACAATGAACTTTCGAAAAATTTATACTCTCGTCACCCAATAATGCACGTTTTACAAAATTGATAAATATCTCCACGACTAAGATAAAAAATTAAGATACATGTCTTTGGTAACTTATTTGTAGTAATAACATATTATTAAGTTATCAAGGTATCATAATCTTCTAGACTTTTGTGTATGTCTAAAAGCTTTCATTGCTTACTTTCACTTACCTCATAATACATGGCATTCTCAGCCTCGCTGGCCAGCTTGCAGCCTATCTCCGACTTGGCGAAGGCAGTACACACGGTGTCCACGGTGTGTCTGGTGGCTTCCTCCCGCCCCGGGACGCCGGCCAGGAGTTGGATGTAGTGGTCCGCCGGGTTGTAGTTAGCAGGGCAGGCGGCTCCAAGTCTGGGAGGTAGAGGGGTAAGTTAATTGGTTTAATTGACATAGGCCCAATTCCAAGGAAAGTTTTAACCTAGGGTTAGCTAACTCAGATTTTAATGGCGCCACCATCGTTTGTAATAAGAAGTAGTTACAATCGACGGTGGCGCCATTTAGACCTGAGTTAGCTAACCCGAAGCTAGCCCGAGGTTAAAACGTTCCCTGCAATTGGGCCCTAGAATTGTAAAGTGGTGAATGATCAAGGTGTAGAGTCTGTAACTCGCAAGACACGACTTCGAAACAAGTAGGAAAGTAGGTACGGTTGAATCCAGTTTGATAGATATGACAACGACTTTTTTTAAAAGTAAAGTGTCAGTTTTCGCGTAGTTTTTGAAACTTTACAAGTTAAGCTTTATTGTATGAGTAAACTTCGCCCTAAAAATATTGGTACTGTTGGTGTATCGTTGCGGAAATCTAGAGGAACAAAATATGTTGATGAAGTATCGCTAAACAAACTTGAAACATAAGTCAACATAAAAAAAACTTCTGACATGGTAGTATTTTTTTTTTCAAAAACCATTACTCTTATATAACGCAAACAAAAAATCGAATAACATCAACGTCCTTATATATTACTCAACACATCCTACTAACATTATAAATATGAAAGTTTGTGAGGATGTATGGATGGATGTTTGTTACTCTTTCACGTAATAACTACTGGATGGATTTTGATGAAACTTTGCATATACATCAGAATAACACATAGGGTACTTTTTACCGCGGGAAAGCACCTAATTCCCACGGGAAACCGACTTCCACGCGAACGAAGTCGCGGGCGGCCACTACTTTTTTCTAAAACAGCTTAACTTACTCCTTAAAGAACTCGGAGGCCTGTTCCGGCGAGCCCAGGAAGGCCACCCGTCCGTCGGCCATGATGAGCAGCTTGTCGAACAGCGCATACAGCTCCGACGACGGCTGGTGGATGGTGCACACCACCGTCTTGCCCTTCTTGGCCAGGCTGCTGAGCACCTACGGGAATCAAAGAAAGTCGTAGAAAAATAGGCTGTTTGATAGAAAGGCCGGCGTTCGTGACGTACTCGCCTTTCTTGGCCAGGCTGCTAAGCACCTACGGGAATCAAAGGAAGTCGTAGAAAAATAGGGTCGATGACTTTTCGGACACCTTGGTAAAAAATAATATTAAAATTAAAAATCCATAGTTTGGCCAAGGTGTCCGAGTTTTTTTGTCCGAATAGGCAAATCTTAGGGCCGAAAAATAGGCACGCTATTTTATAGGAAGGTCGGCATTCATGACGTACTCGTTGTGTGTTAGAATTATGCTTTTTATCCACGCTAAGGGTTTTGATATGGCATCTCTACATACATCCTACTAATATTATAAATGTGAAAGTTTGTGAGGATGTATGGATGGATGGATGGATGTTTGTTACTCTTTCACGTAAAAACTACTGGATGGATTTGGATAAAACTTTGCAGTAATATAGGTTATACATCAGAATAACACATAGGGTACTTTTTACCGCGGGAAAACATCTCATTCCCACGGGAAACCGACTTCTACGCGGACGGAGTCGCGGGCGGCCACTAGTAGTTATATAAAAGGTATTTTTGTCAAGATGGTTAGTATGAGATACATACTATATCACTTAATAATCAAAACATTATTAGTATTACGTTGCAATAGGCGAAATATTTTTATATACACCATATGTTATTCAGTTCATTTCAATTAACCTAAACTATAATTCTAATCAAATATTAAAGTTAAAAACATTTGCCTAACCCAAAAATGTATTTTTAAACATGTTTGTTTCTAAACAACTAGCGCATTGCATTTTAAACACGTAAAAGATAAAAAAGAAGCAACAAAGTATGTTTGATCGCGTAGATAACATTGATCCAAATTTACTTGATGTAAATATTACACGGCAAATGGAAGATCCACCATAATGCAAGTGTTTGGAAATTTAATTAGGTAAAACAATAAAAAAATTGTAAAGCTATATATTTCGCAATACACACTTAATTATATTCAAACTAGTGGCCGCCCGCGACTCCGTTCGCGTGGAAGTCGATTTCCCGTGGGAATGAGAAGTTTTCCCGGGGTAAAAAGTATCCTATGTCCTTTCTCAAGTTCAGTTCTTTCTTCATACCAAATTTCATCAAAATAGGTTCAGTGGTTTAGGCGTGAAAGCGTAACAGACAGACAGACAGACAGACAGACAGACAGACAGACAGAGTTACTTTCGCATTTATAATATTAATAGTAGGGAAGTAGGGATATTCTATAATATATAATAAAAAAACCTAATTCATTCTTTTGTCAACAAATAAAAGCATAGATAGGTTCAAAATAGCAATCATTCCAAAATTTAATAAAAGAGACTGTGTACTAAAATTTCTACCCTATAGATGAAATGTTTATTTAAGATATCCATCATAATATGATTTTGATTGATGGTTCTACTTAACGCTTACATATCGAATAACTTTCATAAGAATTTATACTTTTATAAGTATTCTTAATCTGAGACTAGTTTCTATGAATTAAAACTAAAGCTATTCCAAAAAGCTCATCATATCAACGTAGCAGATTTTAAGTAGATATACAATAACTATATTTACCTGTACAACATTCTGCGCCATGAACGAGTCCAGCCCCGACGTGGGTTCATCACAGAACATCAGTGGCGGGTCTGTTAGCACTTCACTGGCGAAGGATAACCTCTTCATCTCTCCACCAGATATGCCCTTCAAACGACCGGGGATGCCGATCACAGTGTTCTGGCACTTTGATAGGGCTAGCTGGAAAGAAATAGCTGGTTAGTTTATGCTAAGTATAAACTACGAGCGACCCGCCCACGCTTCGCAATGGTGTAATTTTGGCCGACTTGTTCCCGAAACACTGTTTTTTAACTATTATTATTTACTAACTTAAATTAACTTTCTCAACATGTTTAAATGAAACAAAATACCTAAAGGATCGTGAAAACCGCATTAAAATCCCTCAACTGGTTTAGGAGGAGTTAGCGGCCAAACATACAAACAGACACAATTAGCGACTTGGATTTATACTATGTAATGAAACGATGATGATGCTTACTTTAAGACAATAATAATTGTAGATTTTGCAAGTTAGATAAGAGTTGAGGTTAGGGTGTTGCGGGATAACTTAAAATGACATGGTAGCGAGATCATGTAATTTTCCTATCAGACGCAACAAGGTAGTTCAAGTCAAATAATACCTCAATTCATAAATTAGGTGTAATTTAAGTTTGATATATCTGTTTAATACAATTAGAGCTTTTGTGTAAAATAATTTCTAAGTTAACGAAAATGTAATTATAAATATATTTAGTCTTTTATGTATTTTTTATAGCTGCGAGTTTAAAAATCAGAAGATTATTTATTATTTATTTATTTTCACATTAACATATTTAAGTGGCAAGCAGACGTAAGTAACGTTACTTTATAAGGCTTTGTTGAAACAAATAAACTTAAATAGCTAAAATCTTCTATTTAGTTGCGCTTGGCTAACCACCCCTTGAAACCATACGTCTTCCTGTCACAATAACACATTATCAACTAGGTTTTATATCCTACAAGTTTTAAATAAAGGTACACTTTTGTTTAACTTATGAATAAAATGTTGCAAATAATAACGCGAACATGAAAATTACATCACTTAAATTAGAATCTAAATATTTAACAGCCGACGAAATATTAATACATTTACACCTATATGGCATTAGCTATTAGTATCTAATTATAAAGTCTGAAAGTTTTAATTTAATAAATACCTCGTTTTTGTAGGTTCAAATAGAATTAATAATCTTAAGCGGGGTTATAAACCTAGACTAGCATTTAACATGAAATAAAAATTAAGTTGTAAGCTTTTTCATAGATTTCTTGCGATTTATTCTCACATGAAAAAAGGCTTCTGCGCAAATATGCTATAGAACTTACGGTGTACTTATACACCCAATTAATATTTATATAGCGATTGACACATAAGTTTTTTATTAATACAAAAGCGTCAATTTTATCTTTATAAATATATTATAAATCATGATAACTTTTTTTTTAATATAAACTTACTATACCGTATAAAAAAATTCATTGCGTACTTTTTAATAAACTTTCTTAATTTAACAACTTATCATCATCACTAGTGGCTGCTCGCGACTCCGTTCGCGTAGAAGTCGGTTTCCCGTGGGAATGCGAAGTTATCCCGCGGTAAAAAGTTCCCTAAATTTCTTGTATATACATATATTTTTGGTATCTAGAACCATTTTCGCAGCGCACGCAAAGGAAGCCCTCAAGGATGAATAATTTTCCCCGTTTTTTTCACATTTTCCATTATTTCTTCGCTCTTAATAGTTGCAGCATGATATTATATAGCCTAAAGCCTGCCTCGATAAATGGTCTATTCAACACAAAAAGAATTTTTAAATTCGAACCAGTAGTTCCTGAGATTAGAGCGTTCAAACAAACAAACAAACAAACAAACAAACAAACTCTTCAGCTTTATTATATTAGTATAGATTACATAGTATAAATCCAAGTCGCTAATAGTGCCTGTTTGTATGTTTGTCCGCTAACTCCTCTTAAACCACTTAACCGATTTTAATGCGGTTTTCGCCATCTTCTAGATATATTTTCTTTATTCAAGTTTGTAAGTAAAGTTGATTCTAGAAATGCTTTTTTAAGTAGCAAAAATTCAATGTTTCCTAAACAATTCGGGCAAAATTACACCACTGCGAAGCGTGGCCGAGTCACTAATAAGTAAATAAAGTAAGAATTCATATTTAGGTATACGTCTTACTTTTAAGTCAGTTTGCTTAAGAAACTCATTCGCACAGCATTTTCCTTTTTTTAATAGGTATCTGTGGCATTACGACTCTCGAACAGGTTAAGTAGTGCTTTTAACATTAATGAATGCAAAACTGCATCTTAATAATAAAAAAAAACTTTTAATATCGCATGACCAAGGGGCCTCCGTTAAGGTCCATTTTAGTTTTGAAATATTATTTTATATATATGTTATTTATGTACATAAAACCAAATGTGACAAATAGAAAATAGTACGTAGCGTGGTTTAGCAGATAAAAAACCTAAAGTTTAATTTCGATAAATAGTTTCACAAATAACTGACCTACTCCAACCAGACAACATACATTGAGATACATACGAGTATATTTACATATATTGAGATACAATCTTATAGCCGTAAATCATCTATTTACACTATATACATACCTCTTGTATAACTTCTTGTACTCTACGCATCCTCTGCGCATAAGGTATATGACGGTCCATACGAACCAGTGCCTAGAAATAAACACATACATTACTACGAGTATCTTAGTAATACGGCAGAAACTTGTTTCTATGAACTGTAGTGAAGTAATTAAGATATCAAGATGACTTGTAGATTAGATATAAGCGACCTAAAAGGGCTAATTGCAACTAAGTTGTCTATGAATAATGACGTTCATTGATAGTGTTTGTCGCGTTGTTACTAAAATACTCGACTGGATATTCAAAGGACATAAATATAATCCTTTATAAATTAGATAGCGATTGTTTTTTTTGATATTTGGCGAATGGTAAAAATCTGTCCTATATTTATTATTTTTATTGATCACAAGACAAATGCAGAATGAAAACAGAACGTTTTTACCCGCTTTTTATATTTGGTATTAAAAAAATATAATATTCTCAAGGAAATATGTAAGAAAGAAAGAAAAAAAGGAAGAAAGTATAAATTGATTGGGCAGGCAAAAGCATTCGTAACCCGGGTATAAGTTCTTTTTTCATTTTTTTTCGTTTGCGTAACTAAACGTCAAATTACAACACAAAATTAGTGTTTACTATCAGTGTGGGAACTTTACCTGAAACACCAAATGCTCTCTAACAGTCAGGGTGCCTATGAACAGATCCTGCTGTTGAACGTAAGCCGACATCGCAGTCAGGGCTTCAGGAGTTGCCGGCTGACCATTCAAAGCTCTGGTACCACTGGCCATGACTCCGCTGGGAGTCCTGAAGGTCAGGGTGTTGAGGAGCGTGGTCTTGCCAGCTCCTGAGGAGCCCATGATGGCCAGCAGCTCACCAGGGTATGCTGCACCGTTTACTGAAAGGAAAAAGGTTTATTTAAAGGAATAATATTACTTAATAATATTTTTGTATGACCTTTGGTTATTACTAAAAAAGGCTTTGAATGTAATTTTAAAATCTTGGGTCTGAAAACACTGATACTAAAAAAATGATCATGATTTTGACACACTGAACCTTAAACTGTTATAAATAATTAATTTTATCTTACTATTATAGTAAATCTAATAACTTCAAAGCGAGTTCGCTACTGGCAATAAAAAAAACCGCAAAGCTAAACTGGATCCCTTACCATTCTTCAACAGCTGTTTCCTCTGCTGGAACATGCTATTGGACGAGTTCTTCCAGAAGTTCCAGAACCTCCTTCTGTTCCTGGACTCGGTGGCGAAGGCGTTGATATCAGCCCACGTGTAGGTGACCTTCTCCACGCCGCCGATGGCGCCATAGTTGCGGTGCTGGGGCGCGATGGCTAGCGTCACCTCACCCGCGCTTTGTCGGGGGCTCCCACTTGGTGTTACGTTTTCCTGTAAATAAATGGTTGTTTTGGTAGTTCGTGTTTTTGTTTATATGTCTTGACCTAGCTTCAAGGACTTTGTTAAACATATCTAAACAAAATATTTGATTATAATTTATTATACCTAGCGTGTTGAACACATGGAGTAGATAAGTAGATATGTGTTATACATAAAAACTTTTTCCGTGTCTCGCTCTTTTTGTATCATTTTATGTTAGGTATTGAATTTCTCATCTTCAAAAGAAAGTAATTAAGTGTTATTATAACGTGTTCCAAACTTTTCCATAGCTCAAAAAACCAATTCGCCGCGTGTTGGCTTACAGCAAAAACATTATTGTTTACCCGACTGTAACAGAAGGTGGAATCTGCTTTTCTGCTTGAGCATGTTATGTTGCAAGTAACCGTATATTAATTTTACGTCTTAATAAACAATGAAATTGTGGAGTCAGTGGTAAATGAAATTACGGTTTGTTAGCGTTTTACACCTCATTGAGTAGACTGGGGCAAGAAGGAATGATACTTCCGATACTTCCGGGGGAGATTGGGTTACAGAGGGTCGGTTTTGTGAAGTAGTCCCTTTTGAATAGTTCAACGTAGAACAGTAATAGATTTTCAATGTATAATAGTTTGTACTGAAATTCCAAAGAACGGCTTTAAAGAAAAAAGTAAGTAGCAAGTTGACCATGTCTTGGTCAAAGGCTAGCAAAAAAAAACTCGCAGCAACTAGAGTTATGTACTACTTTTTTGTTTTCTATCAACAATAAGTTTATATGAAGAAACTTAATTGCTTTTATTAGAATTAATATACCTACACCTACACAAAAAACAGTTCTATCCTCTAGAAAACGAAAGAAAGGCACAGAAATAAAATGCCATACGTTTTTTTAAGCCTCCTCATTCTTCAAGGGTTTTACCCCTTGAGGACACAGGCTAATGAACTTCATACATACTAAAAAAATATGAGGTACACAATGGTCACAACCGATACTGGAAATTATTAATTTTATAAAATGTTTATCCTCAACAAAGATAACGAGGTTGAAGTTGTTGAATTTACTTTTTAATTTCAAGATATGCTAATTTCCTTTACGAATCTTTAGATCGCTTGGTTTTGTCATATTTTTATTGTAACACTCAATACATTTGTATGGGTAGGGTTAGTTTCATTTTATACCTGCCATACATTAAGCACAAAAAAGTATTATAATTACTTAAGCCTACTTTTGGATTTTGCCTATAAACTTACACCACTTGAATTAATTAGAGGATTTCCTCAATCGCCTGCTTAGTTTTGAAATCTGAACTTAGCAACACATAGAGATTATGACAGTTGCGTAATAAATCCGATTACAGGATTTGAAACACGAAACCTTCCTTACTAAATTCATGTCAATGAACTTTCGGTGTAAAACCGAAAACCTTGGCTTCTAGTCGTTGTCAAGATCAGAATATAATTTTGTTCAAACAAACTAATCAATATTTACATTAAAATGTACTTAGTGCATGAGTAATGTTGGGGAATGAATATTAATATACATATTTTAACAGCCAATGAGATGGCTGGTAGCTTTCAGGGTTTACAGGATTACAAATGGCGGAAGTTAAGCTCCACCCTCGCCAAGCCTTTTAAAAAGCTTTACTACACAGGCCTGCACATAAGATATTCAACACTTTTATAAACATTTATAACTTCAAAAAAAATCATGGACCGTGTGTCACACGATCGTGGTCGAACTGTACCCTCTGTTGCAGGTATGCACAAAGTGTAACTGTTTTTTTTATTCATCTTTAGGGTTCGGAATAAAATTATATACTGAAATAACAGTCAATGATACGATAAAAAAAAAATCATATCTCGAATTAGACTCTACTTACTCTAAACTACCGCGCATATCATATTCGAAGTAAACTGTTACTTGATTTGTTATTTATAAACATTTAACATAAAACCAGCTTTTAGGAATCCGTCAAAAGTTTTTTTATCTAAAAGGACCCTTCTATAAAGTTTGAGAGTGGCTGTCCCATTGTATAGAGCCAGGAAGTGACTATTTGTAAGGAATTGGACTCAATCAATCAGTAGGATCGTTCATTCAATGATACTAATCTAATGGTCGATAGCAGGATAAAATCGATATGAATGAAATGAGAGGGAAAACAATGAGTAAGTAAGTAGTAGTGATATTGTATTGTAAAGAATAGAAAACGAGATCTGAGAATTTTTGTTGTAACACTGCGCTCACGTTTACCACATATCAAAATATGCGACCCATTTTTGAAAACATATATGTAATATGTAAAATATATATATTTTGAAATAATATATAATATATTTCATGTATATGAAAATGGTTTTAAGTTTATTTTACTCGTATAAAGGTTTGTACCGTAACGAATAAATATGTTGTAATAATCGTAACGGTTTCATAACAAATACCAGTTAGTTCCGCCATCAATATAGTACTAAACCTCGCAAGCACAAAATAATTAAAAGAAATCTTGCCTAGCCACATTATTCAATTAGAAAAGGTTAAAAAAAGGTCCCAAATCTCCGAACCGCCGGCTTTAGATATAAATGTAAATCTTTGCCGATAGACCGGCGTCCCATAAAAAACAAAAACCTGTTTGTTTTTATAGTTTTTTACTCTTTTAAAAGTCGCGGCCAGTGACTTAATGACTACCATACCAAAATTATAATGGCCTTGTGTTGACTGGAGAAAAAAGATAGACAACGAATAGGAATTTGAGATAGGTACTAAACAAGCTCTTTTAAAGGCTATTCATAGAAAAAAGGATATTTGTAAGTCTTGAGCGACAATTTTTAATAGTATGATATATTTATACAATAAAAATGAAGTTTTTTAACAAAAATATGTTGAGCATTAGCTGAATGAAGTTATATCTACGCAACCGTAATTAAAACAATTAATGTCCGTCATTACTAATGATAACGTTAAAAATGCAGAAACGTCTTATTCAGGAATACAATATTCCATTATTAAACCAATATTATGAACAGCGTCAGTGTATTCTATACATTAAAGTTCAATTACTTGTTATAGAAAGAGATAAAGTTATACTTCTATATATTCTTGAGTAACTACACACTAATACACTACTCTCAGATTAATGCATATTAATGAGTTATTGAATTAAATTATTATAATATAACAGTCTTTATAACGTCCCACTACACATGTCTCATTCTTAAATAGCAAGCGAGAATGAGCCGTAAGCCACCACGCTCTATTTAGCCGGCTTAGTAGATTAAACAAGCAATATTTTATCAAGATCCATTTTCTGCCTCAAAATAATAACTAATGCATAATTTATTGCACATTAATTTAACACTTGAATTGAAACTTGTTTAAATAAAAGCTATAAGTAAATACTGTAGTTTTTAAAATCACGATGTGTTAATAAGGTCCAATAAAATAGTTTCACAATATATTTAGTATCGAGAATCACAGTGTCGCGCAAGCGTAGGAAACCGGTCTAGCAAGTAATGGCCGTATCACCAAAGCTACTCAACTTTGAATCTTAAATCCTTATATTCAGACAATTTTAGTATCAAGCCTTAGCTTAAACAAGTATTGCCATTTGATTATTTAGCTCTTTTATCTTAAACCTAAATTTTGAGTCAGAATGTCTCATTTGGGCTAGTTTAGTAATGTGACAAATCGGAGTAGCGTTTTATAATACGACCCTAAGGGCTGATTTTTCAATAGTCAGATAAATGCTAACTGACTGATAAGAGGTATGTTTTCATTGTCACTTCATACATATGTCAAGTATTTATGTTCGACGTGCAACCAAAACATACTGATTTTCTGTCAGATAGAATTTATCTGACTATTGAAAAACCGGCCTTAAGTGTATCGAGGTATGTTAAGTGGGCGAAATTCAACAAAATAGAAGAGAAAGGAAATCGAAAAGGGTTTCTATTTCAATAAGGCTACATTTGAAAGGAAATAATATATAAATAACTAACTACTTTAATATATTATTTAAGTTAGCTAAAAACAAATCAACTCTACGCATGAATAATTCTATTGGGCAATAACTTAACAATCTGAAACTACCTGCACATACAGCTACAAAAAAAGCTTATTCATTATACTACGGCTACTAACAAAAATAATAATAATTTACCTGCGGAGAAGCATTATAATGGACCCGCTGTTGATCCACGGACGATATTAGAGACTCGTGCTCCTCATTCCCAGCTGTCATCGTACTGGACACAAACAAATATCACACAGAAACTAACAAGGAGGTTACATGTGTATCACAGGCTCATTTTCCGTGTAACTGCACTTTTAAACACACGTGTATTAGTAGTAGAAAGGCGAGCGCTCGTAGAGATATGGTACCGTTGCCGGCGCGGATCGCACTGACGAGGTTCAGTTGTAAAGCCTCGCTTCGACGCGTGGACTACATAAAATCATATTCTACTAAGTATCATTATTATTATGAGCGACATTTAATTAGAGACTTATTACATTATTCAATTAAAGCGACATTTAATTAGAGACAGGGGATAAAAACAACACAGTCGTTATTCATTATGTAAATGTTTATTCAAAAAATCATATTTGAGATAGCAAATAATTATTCAGTAATTTATTTTATTTTATACAATATTAATGAATATCTTTCACATTTCTTCAGTTACTAGTATGAATATAAAATGACACATGGTAAAGGAACTATTGAATGTATTCTTGAGATGTTTTATGTATCCTATATCTATTATAATATGCTTTAGGAATATGGCTAACTTATATTTAAAATATAAACACTTACAACTATTTCACAATGACGGGCTATAAGTGAAATGCCATATTATAAAAATGACAGATAGTAGGTTATAATTGTTTAAAATCGTCATTAATATATAACAAGGTTGACTCTCACTATAAATTCCATTATATAATCGATATAATCATTATTTGGTGGATCACTCCTTATATTATACAAAAAAAAACGATCGCACACACATTCACAATCACCGTAACCAACATTATATTACATTTTAAAGTACACATACGCGATCGAGACCGTATTTAGTTTCGAAAACTGTTTCCTTTCAAATAAGATAAACTTGTAAAACTTATTTGCAAATACTTCGGAATAACTACTTAAAACAACATAACCGTCTACATTTGCCTCTTAATTATTAATTACATTTGAATTAAACGTTATATTTACAAGGAGACAGGAAATACGTAGAACTAAAGGTACAGTATCTTATATAACTAATGAATGATTTGATAATTTAGCACTACTTAGGAAGCATATCATGAAACGATCACGAGCGAGTTGGTAAATATTACTATATTATATCGTAAAGGAAACCTGTATATATGGTGTTTTATCTCGTAGACACAAACAAGTCTTTCATTTGAATAAATAATGAATCGCTATATAGCATATCTATATACCGAACTCATTTCTACGTCTAAAAGGACCGTATATTTTGTATTATAGCAATGTAAGTGATAAAAAGGCCTCTCTTGTCCCTTTGTAACGGAATCCGACACTTCAAAGAAATTGATACAATCCATGCGCGCGCATGTAAGACTTGTTTGCACTGAGGGTCGGCATATATCTTTTAATTTATATAATACGGTATATAACTATCTACTTGGAGTTGCCAACTGTTAATTGGAAGCTTTAAGGAAGCGTACGGAATGACTGGTCTTCAAAACAATTATTGTATGTCAGTAAACATTCAACGATTAATATACTTATTACAAGGCGTGTATATTTGCAATCTCAGTAACTACATTATTGGTTGGGATCAGTCTACAGTTTTCTTTATTGGCAGTGTGTAGTGGATTTTATCTTATTGTGTAAATAGGACGCTTCTTGACTAATATAAAGCAAATAAGCCAGCATTGGAAAATCGACAATTGCTAAAGTGAAATATCATCAACTGGTTTTGAGACAAATATCTATTAGTTGATAATTAACGCGTTGGTGCTACGATAGCTGACTGCATTCCTAGCAACTATGCTAATGTTTTGACGTAACATTAAATCAAGGTTCGATACCAAAGGGCGCGTAACTTAATGATCGTATCTTAGGAACAAGGTTTCACAATATTGTGTTTGCGTATTTACTTTACAGGTTGTTCACTTGCAGTCTGCACTTAAATTAAAAGAGAAAATAACTGTAAGGCGCCTTTCCAATTTGAATTTTAAATGAAGATATAACAGTGTAGGTTTGCAAAGCTGTATTAAGCCTCCATTGACGTCAGAGGCACCCTCATACATATCGCTAGCATGCATACCAACACGAAAGTTTGGGACAAAGCAAGATACCAATCTTAAATGCATCGACTTTTTTAATCTTGCGTTTAGTCTTTAAGGAATTCCTTTTTAAATTCCGACTTTTATTATATGACAGACACAAGACGGGCCGAGAAGAAATTGCGAAACCGGTCTATGTTGCGTGTCGGATAGTCTGACAGCAAATGCCAACTATAAATAGCAGATTGGGTTCCGTGTGGCGGGATAATTAAAAACTGCTACCAAACATAGACGGAAAAAACTGATGCAACTTTCCATGTCTTTTTGAAAAACCAGCTTTTATGTATAAGGGCAATATGACTCAGCTGTTCCAATTATTTTTGATCAATTATGACAAAAGTATTGAACTTTGTCCATTTACGAGATACAGAACCTTGAAGCATTGTAAAAAAAGTCTTCAGACCAATGTATTTACTACCAATCATGTCAAAAGCAATACCGTATAACAATATTAACACTTCACTGGGCAAGAGTTTTTGTTTCGACCATATGTCGGTGTAAAAACGAAATACATTTACCTGTTTCTTTGAATGCTTCATCGTTTAACTAACCACTTACTAACCACATAAATTAAGACTAATTGCATTGATTATTTGCTATTTCTACTTATTGTGTAACATATTAGAATTCAATGGATATGAAAATAATGAAATGATTCCTTAATCATATCTTAGGTATTAAATATTTACGATTTTAAATTGGAAATTGTATAATGCAATACATTAGACTATACGACTTGTTTTATATATAATAATTATGTGTTGTATTAAGGCGATATTAATGAATATGTTTACATAATATTCGTATTTTCTAAGAGTGCTAAATTCAGCAATTAACATATAAATACATAAACTCAAAAACACACAAACTCGATTCCGTACACGATGCCATGAGGTAGCCTTTTAAAAATATAAAATTAAACATTTGGCCCTAAATTACCGACGATTTAATACTGCTTATACTATGATATAACCCATTTTTACATAATTCTAGAGTCCAAAATTATATTTTGAAGTGTCTTATTTCGGTATGAAAATTTAGACTCTAAAACATCATTTAGCGTAAAATGAAATCGTAACTTAAAACAAAACCAATGAGAGCTTCATACAAAAACAATAATTGAAATCGCGTAACACAGATTCGATAAAAACATCCAAATAATTTAAACGCGATAGAATATTAACAATTGAACAACTTATGTTTTTATTATCCAATTTATTGCAATTTATTATAATAGACTTGAGCGCTTTGAATTAATTAAGCGGTCATTAGATCTATAGTATATTCAAGTGTCAATGTCTAAAGAAGTTGACAGTGACAGCCCATTCCATCATCTTTCCATACACTACACTCGATTACCGTCACCACATTAATTTAGCTACATTTCCATAACATCAACCCACTAAAAAACTAACCATTGCTCCTAATTTTTCACTAACTTAATCGAAAATCTAATAAAGACACTTGTTACAAAAACCTCTAGCCATCAGTCGCTTTTTTCCATCGTTAAAATTACGCAAAAACATTCTTATTGACGTTTCACTCACATTTCTTATATATTATTAGTATCACAGCCTGTCTGGCTGCCACTTTTACATGTCAACTTCTTTAGCAGTATTTCAAATTGCTTATAATCTTGATGTTTTTCTGACAAGCATCACTATAGACTTTAAATCTGATTTATATACTTCTTTGACATTAGACTACACAGCACAAGGTTGTGCCTTCCGGTATCTTATAGATATTAATTTCAACAATGTGTTCTCAATATTAGTTTCTCGCGTTATAACTGTCCGATATCTTGCCATCTGATACTATTGCATAACATTGTATCCCGATAGTAGCACTTCCAACCGCAAGTAATACCGCAAGAAAACCGCGACGCGCTAACTATGCCAAAACGCATTCAAGTACGTACTTGCAAAATATTCTAGAAACTTAATACATTAGCGTTAAGAACGATACGAGACTACCCTTACATCTATATATCAGTCTTAAGACAAACCATCCGAATATTTGGCTACATTCCTACATACATTCCGTTGCGATAATATTATTTGGTATAATTCCCTACTTTCGGAACGTTAACCCTATCCCGTATCGAAAACGAAGGTATATTTCTTCTAACCAGCCTATTTATGGCCAATCACAAAATCTGCAAGCTCCCATTGGTCCGCACTATGTCATGCTAATTATTACAATTACAATTTAAAAGTAGAACAGCAGAGCGACGAAAGTCCTTTATCATTGAGCAGCAAACTAAGCGGTGTCAAAATCACGTGTTCGATCACTTTAGTCCTCACGTCCTAAGAAATAAGGTTAATTTTACCAAATTCACAGAGTCTATGGTGTTTGCAGTCCTTATGTCCTAGATAATAAGGTTGATTTTACCGAAGCGGTGTCAAAATCACGTGTTCAATCACTTTAGTCCTTACGGCCTAAGAAGTAAGGTGGATTTTACCGTGTTCACAGAGTCTGTGGGGTTTGTTTAGACGGCTGCCGCTTGAGCCGTCTGCTGACGGGTCACTGTCAGTTGTTCTTGTCGAAGTTGTGGAAGGCCCAGTTGAACGAGGTCGTCCAGGAGTTCTTCACTGCTTCGATGAACTTGAGACGGAAGTGCTCCATGGCCTTCTCTTCCGATAGATCCAGGACCTGGGATGTTATAAAAAGTTTTAAAATATAATTATATACGCTTACCCGATCTTGACCAAAGAAATGTCCGCTTGTCAAAATGTAAAAACTTAAATGATAATCTTCAATAACTTGGCAATATACCAATTTGGAAAATAATGACAGAAAGGGGACTGTCCGCTACTATAAAGTTAACGTATTGATTCACAAGAAAACAATAATAGAACTTTCGTTTTACTATTTCATGTCGGACTTTTGACGGGTCGAATCTGACCCAACTATCAAACTTTTGTAAAATTTTAATTAGACTAGTGGCCGCCCGCGACTCCTTTCGCGTGGAAGTCGGTTTCTCGTGGGAATAATAAGTTTTTCCGCGATAAAACGTACCCTATTATGTTATTCTGATGTATATATAACCTATATTACTGTAAAGTTTCATCAAAATCCGTCCGGTTGTTTTTACGTGAAAGAGTAACAAACATCCATACATCCATCCATACTCACAAACTTTCACTTTTATAATATTAGTAGGATTGACAGAAGGATCACCTTCTTTGGAAATCTTAATTAAATTGACAGATTGACAAATCGCTACTAAAACAGTAAACATAGAGCTATAGCTCTAGCTATATATATGCAATCGATTTTTTATCTTATTTAATTCACAATAAGCGTCATTTTAGTTTTTCAATTTTGAGGTATTTTTCAATGAGTTCATAAAAATGAATGTGAGTTACTAACGAGTGTTTCCCGCAGATATTGTAGATCCTTTTCTGAACTAAGTTCCGGCAACCCCGTAGATATCATCATTGAGAATAGCGACAGGATCAAATGACCGTGCTTGCGGACTATCTTGAAGGCCTGGGGAAGGAAAAATAAGATAAAAATGCGACAAGAAAATGGTAATCGAGAGAATTTTGTAAATGTTATTTAGATACAAGAAAGTCACGTTTCACTAAAATCACGTGAAGAAACGATTGCAAACAAAAAACCTTTTTAAAAACTGGTTGGTAACAATATTTCAAGTTTTACATACGAGGCTTTTTGGATTCGAAGATAACAAAAAAGCACAAAAATACGTATTATTTGAATAAAACATTGCAACAACTTTACTGTGACGTACAAAACCAAACTTGTTTTTCTCGAATGACGTCTTTTAAACTGAATAAAGTCTACCAACTGACCGTTTCGCAGTGCTCCCTGAATATCTTGAAGTCCAGCGGTTCGTTGACCCCGGAGCCCCTCTGTCCCTTGTTTATAACATGTATGAAGTCGTGGGTCAACACAAACGGAACCCTTTCCCGCTTGAAACCATACTTCTGCTTGAAATGACCGAGGAAATGCCCAAAGTCTATGTGGAATAGCTGAAACAAAAGAGGTTTTTAAGTAAACAGGTTGGGTTGAGTGGAGGTGGCGGTGACATTTCAATTCGGCATGTTTACTTCATCTTGTTTCAATGTCCGTCGATGATTATATTTTTTGGATGTTAACATAGTATATAGCATTTTCGTATACATACAAACAGACCCATATTATTTAAATATATATCTGCTAGTTCATTCGGAATTTTATGACGTAGCGTGATACAGTTTTATTAATCTTTCAGCTTTTTAATCATTTTCTTTTAGCTCGAGTATAAGCCAAAAAATTCAAAAAAAAATTAGCCGACTTGATCACGAAACATTGAATTTTGGCTAACTTAAAAAGAACAATAAGCGATTTTGCTTTATACTATGCAATGATAATAATTATGGTAATGAAGACGAAGAAAATGCGGCTGCTGAAGATGCTGATTACGATGGTGATAATGATGATGGCTAGTGACCTAACCGAGCTACAGTTCCATACTTAAAAGTAAAAGGGCTGGGTAAAATTATTGACATGACTACAAAATGTAGGGAGTAGAATTGTTTCATATCTTCTAATAAAATTGATAATCTCCAGACTACCACACTATGTGGCTTTAAATTAAGCAAGCGCTTGTAGTTGAGAAACTAGTTACACCCAGACACAATACTTATATGTATGTATGAAATTCATAAACCAATCACAAAACTGGAAGATGAAACTTGAGTAACAATTGAAAAGTCAGAACCACAGGAACATCAAAGGCTTGGCAAAAAGAAATATTCAAATAATATATCTTATTGTCATTAAAATAGAGTCTTTTATAAATGGGATTGACAGTAATATAATTGTTTACATGCTTCTGTTGCATGTTTGAGTAGCCCGTCTTCTTGAATGTTCTTTTCTTTTGGGAAAAGAAAAATAATACTATAAAATATGTAGATATATTATTAGTCACACATATTTTTCATAGAAATATAGTATAACAGACATAGGAGTCCATCTAAGTTGGTTCTTACATTCGGAAACGTAATTATAGTAAATATAACAATGGTACTACATAATAATCGTACTACTATGAAAAAAACAAAAAAAAGTTTTTTTTACTTTACACATTTCTACGCCAAACCTACATATTGGACCTTAAAGTTTATTTCATCTTTCTGGACTTCCAATAAATACACCATGTCCTATATATAAATACATTTGTATAGTACAGTAAATCAACTTGTTCTTCGGGCCATTAAACCTTTAATTATTTTTAACTTGTATATCGACCGCAGCTTCCCATGCGTCAACACCGATTGTAAATACAGGTGGCGCCTTAAAGTTACATTATTTTTTAAAACTAATTAAATATTTAATTTAATAAGCGCGTTTATTATTCTAGGTCATAATTGATGTTTTCACAAATTTATTGATTTTTTTTTGCCAACAACGTCTAAATATACTAAGGCCCGTATTACAGAAGGCGACTCAAGCGTCGTTTGAACTTCAATCAGTCAAAATTCGTTTTAAATACAGATCACCACTCAAGAATCGATCTTATTATAGAACGCATTTTAAGTTCAGTTCAGGTGAAACTTGACTCGAGTGGCGATTTGAGCGAAGCTCATATTGTTTATGGTTCAAGTTGGTTTTCATTTACAAATTATTGTGTTTTAAAAAATATATAAATATTTTATAACACAAAGTTTAGAATACTGGATTTTTTCCTAGTCTAAATTAAAGACTGATTAATATGTTAACAGTGTAAGCAAGTAATAAATAGTTTTTTTATATTTTATTTAACTGTTTGTTGTTCTGTGTAGAATATCAAAAACCTTTTATACTGTGGCGACATAGATGGCGCTGATCGTCGCCAACATTCTTTCCCGGCGGTACGCATACAAATGACACCGAAATGTATGGCAAATCCTATATCGCGCCATCAACATTTCAACGCGGTTAAGTAGGTACATATACGACTTCCGAAATCTTCTCAGAGGCCCCGCTTGGCCCTATAATACTAACATAGGGCTTACAAAACGTCAGACTAAACGAGTATTCTCACTTATTGATGGAGGCTTGTACATTAACAGAAAAATAAGAATTCCGGTTTCTGAATACTTCATGATACTGCACTTCAGCAGTATTGACACTCTTTATATGTGTGCATCAATTGCACCATCAATATTAGGCAATCCATGATATTGTAGATGTTGTCGTCAAAAACATTTGTTGTTTACAATATTTACAGCTACAGACTTTTGACGAATCTAGTTGAATCTACTCTCAAGAGTGGTGTTGACACGATTTACGTGATCATAGATCAAATCCTCGCTTGAGTGGTGATTTCAACTTAAAAGTCAATTCAAAATATAAAAATACTCAATTGAACGTTGATCAACGAATTTCGTTTCAAGAGCGGTTCTAAAATAAAAGCTTTACTTAAAACTAGTTTTAAAACTAAATTCATTACTGAGTTACATTCTATAATACGGCCCTAAGTAACTTAAACATCACTGCATAGTATAAAATAAAGGCGCTTTCTCTGTCTGTCCCTATGTATGCAACGCATTTGATGCTTTTTTATTAGATAGAGTTGTTCAAGAGGAAGGTTTATTTGTATAATAACATATATAGGGAAAGGGGTTTTACTCCGAATTTAACGCGTGCGAAGTCGCGGGCAAAAGCTAGTTTATAGTAAGTGACACTCGGATTTGACTATTGTTTAAGCTAGTCAGTCGAGTAAGGACATTCTTAATTTTACTTTTAGTTTAATCTAATCTTCATTTAATGAGATAGAAAATACCAGACTACTTAGTTTTGATTGTTAAAAGCGACTTAACTCTAGTTTAAGATTTAAGTTCCAGCTAGTCAGTCGAGTAAGTACTTTCTTTATTTGACTTTTAGTTTAATCTTATCTTCATTTAATGAGATAAAAAATACAAGACTACTTAGTTTTGATTGTTAAAAACAACTAAACTCTAGTTTCAGATTTAAGTTCCGTTTGAAAAGACAACCAACAAATTAGTACAAAACGGAATTAATTAATTAAATGTCTCATACCTGTCCACTCTTCTTAACCATGATATTATCGGGGTGTCTATCAGCTATCCCCAGTACATAGGTGGCGACACAGTACCCCGCGCAGCTCATTGTGAACTCTTCCACTGCTTTGTTGAAGGCTGCCTCGCTCGGGTTCTGCTTGCGGAGCCATTCTGATGGGAAAACAAGGGATTTGATGGTAAAAAAGTGTTTACTTTAAAATGAGAATGAAAAAAAAATAAACAATATATTCACAAACGTATTAACATTTCAAGCCTACATCAGTTAAAAATGTTTTGTCTGCTTTAGTTTGTCATGTGACATATCATTGACAAAAATACAATAATGTGTGATTTTGGCTTAAAGTAGGTATGCGTTTATGAACAAGAGAACTATTTATTTTCTGTTAAACTTAAAAAAAACCGTGAACCTAAAACTTCCTTTCATATTATCATCATTATCATTATCATTACATAGTATAAATCCAAGTCGCTAATTCTGTCTGTTTGTATGTTTGGCCAGTTGCCAGGGATTTTAATGCGGTTTTCACCATCTCTTAGGTATTTTTTTCATTTAAATTTGTAAATAAAGAACAATCGAAAAAGTATTTTAAAGTTAGCCAAAATCAATGTTTTGTGAGCAAGTCGGCCAAAATTACACCATTGCGAAGCGTGGGCGAGTCGCTAGTTTTTAATATAACATCACTTACGAAACAAATTAGCCTTCGATATAGTGCTGGCGGCATTGAACAGCGCACTTTGTTTCTGTATGTTAGCCACAGTTTCCGCCTCGTCCACTACTTCGATCATGCCGACCGCGTACTCCATGCTTATACAGTTGTACGGGTTCAGTCTGAAAGATAACATATCATTTTAATTTGTTTGTAGTATTTTAAAAGAAAAAAATAATAAGGTACCATTTTAAAATTGGTAATTTTTATTAGTATTGTTTTCACAATATTTTGCAAAACCTTGAAAAAGTAAAATAATTTTTCTTTCTTTCTTTCTTACTTTCTTTCTTACAATCTTTGATAACATAGCTTTCAGATGGTGAAAGATTTATAAAATCTAATCAGTACTACGAGTGATCACCCCTAACATTCAAACTCACAAATGTCTTCTTTTTCAAATCGTATAGACTATAGGGGGTGTAAAATAACTGCTTCCGAAAACAAAACTGGGCATATTGCTGGAGGGGTACTGGTTACGATTTGAACCAAAAAGATTGTTTTTATGACTAACAGAAAAAAAAATACGTAATTGTACTAAATTTCATTTTTACTATCAGATTTTGCGATGATTTCAAACTAATTAGTGTTTTAGTTTAATTTGCAATGTAAATAATCGCACCTGAACCAACAGTTGATGTGTGAGCGATGATTTGAAGCGCCGAATAAGACTTTTCAATCCTTAATAACTTTTTGAAATTGGGGTTTCTGGGTATACTGTTAGTGAATTTAGCTACTATTGAGGCTCCAGAATACATGGTTTCAGGCTTCGGAAATGGTCTTTTTACACCCGTTATAAAGTTCATTTGTAAAATCCAAATAAAACCCACCTGAAGTCATACCCCGCGTTCTTCCACAACCTGTCCATGATCCTCAGCATCTGCAGCGTGAACATGTCCTGCCTGAGGTCGTCTCCGATCTTCAGGATGATGCGGATGTCGCCGCCGGTGACGTCACTGTTCTCGAAGTCCAGCATCAGGGGGCGCATCTTGGAGTCCATCACTCGACAGCGCTCGGGTCTGCGGGGTTAATAATAATAATTTAATAATTAATTTAAAGATTTGTTATTAGGACTGATAAGCTTAAGACGTAGGTAACGGTTTGATTTAACGTCATAAAATATATTTTCTTTTACCTAAGAATGATGGAATAACATAGATTAGTTGATGGCATTTGGAGCATAACAAAGTACCAACTATGTATCATAATCAATACAGCGTCTATTAATTTATAACTCTTTTATTGTATAGCTTTTATGTTCCTACAGTTTCCTGTTATTCCAGGTTATAATCTAGGTATCTTTATACTAAGTTTCATCCGAATCTTTTCAATAGTTTTACGTAAAAAATTATTAAACATACACACACATAATCACAGCCTTTTACATTAATAAGATGTTACTTAAACCATGGATGAAGGAGTAAAAGGATAGACAATAGCCATACAAAGTAGCGTATATGAAAAAAAGTAGTATAAATCTAGATGGCGCTATACATTTCAATTTATAAGGTTAGATGGCGCTAGCAATTTGTCATTAAAATAGGTCAATTTAGTTTTGTAGAAAAAATAAATCTAAATTAACTAGATGGCGCTAATACAATAAACATTTTCATACGAAATTCCAGTGATGCCATTAAAAAAAACAATCAGCTGCACAAAGTTGATAGGTGACGTTTAAAAATTAGATTTTGTCGAGTGCTTCTTTTTCTTTGTCGCCGCATCTACATCTATACGTACCTATATTCTATAGTCCATTATAGAATGTAAGGTCTACAAATTACACACACATTGACAATAAATGTAGGTGACTTAGAAAATGTACTGATTTGGAGTCGCTATCACGGCATCGCAGTTAACCCTCGAAAGACCCAAATCATTATTATAGGTAGTTCCAAGTTACTCGCTACTATTAACCTAAATAACCTACCTGCCATTATTTTTGACGGCGTTATTGTTCCATTCAATAACGTCGTAAAAGACCTCGGTTTATTTATTGACCCAACATTATCTTGGTCATCTCATATCAATGAAGTAAGTAAGAGATTTTTAGCTGCGGCTGGCTCAGTGAAACGACTGCGCTATCTCTTACCAGTTGCTACAAAAGTTGCGCTTGCACACTCCATCCTGCTGCCTATCTTGGACTACGCAGACACTTGTTTTTGCGACGTATCAGAAGAACAGCTAAATAAACTTGAGCGCCTACAGAATCTCGGTATTCGTTTCATATTCTGCTTGCGCAAGTATGATCACGTTACCGAGTTCCGTAAAAAGCTTGGGTGGCTACCTATACGTCATCGCAGAAACGCCCATATTCTTTCCCTTCTCTTTCGTGTTCTGTTTGATCCCCTTACCCCGAAGTACCTCAAAGAACGTTTCCAATTTCGCTGTGAAAATCAGTTGCGTGATCTTCGCACATCTCATAGGCTAGCACTCACTACTCCAAAACATTCAACATCTTTCTTTGCTAATTCTTTTTCTTTAAAAGCTACCAAACTGTGGAATGACTTACCCACTACAATAAAAAGTGCTAAAACCCTTTTTACTTTTAAAAAACTTGTCCACTCTCATTATATGTCCCTGTAAATTCCTAGTGCTCCTTATTCCCCAATTCATATAAGTATGCAGGACAGAATGCGTATTATCGAAATGCATATAATCATTATAATAGTATAAATCCAATTTTGTCTGTGGGAAGTATGTTTGTCCGCTAAGGAGATAGCGTGGTAAGTGGATAAACCACGTAATGGATTTTAATGCGGTTTTTTCCATCTTTTAGGTATTTTTTTCATGTCTATCCTTACTAAATATAATATTTTGAATGTGAAAATGTGTATGTCTGTCTGTTGGTATGTTCGCTTCACGTAAAAACGGTTGAACCGATTGTCTTGATTTTGGAATAGAGATAGTTCGACACTCAGGGAAGAAAATAGGATAACTTTACTTCGGGAAATAGCCTCATTCCCACGGGAAAAGCTATTTACCTTACAGTGAAAACGCAGGGTGGAAAGCTATATATCATATACTCAGGGCCGCGCCGACCCTAAGCAGCGCCTGTGTGCGACACCTATGAAGCGCCTGTGTGCAAAACCTATGAAGCGCCTTTATTTAGCCGGTTAAGAAAATTTTTTCAACTATGTTGTATTAAAAAAAAAAACAATCCGGCGCCCCTTTTGCTTAGGCGCCTGTGTGCGCCGCACACATCGCACACAGGGGCGGCTCGGCCCTGCATACTAGTGACTCAATCTATACTAATATTATAAAGCTGAAGAGTTTGTTTGTTTGTTTGTTTGTTTGTTTGTTTGAACGCGCTAATCTCAGGAACTACTGGATCGAATTTAAAAATTATTTTTGTGTTGAATAGACCATTAATCGAGGCAGGCTTTAGGCTATAGGAGCGAAGGAATAATGGAAAATAAGAAAAAAACGGGGAAAATGCGTGCGCTGCCAAAACGGTTCTAGAAACCAAAAATATATGTATGAAAGAATTAAGGGAACTTTTTACCGCGGGAAAACTGCGCATTCCCACGGGAAACCGACTTCTACGCGAACGGCCTCTAGTACATGATATTACTCAAACTCCTTACGAGACTCGATTTACTGTAAGTATGAAATATTTGGAAACAACATTTTGTTATAAATGTCAAACATTACCTAAATATATTTGTAAACAAGTGTAAAATAAGCTTCTTCATTACATAGGTAGTATAAATCCAAGTCGCTAATTCTGTCTGTTTGTATATTTGTCCGCTATCTCCTTCTAAACCAGTTGACAGATTTTAATGCGGTTTTCGCCATTTTTTAGGTTTTTTTCATTTAAATTTGTAAATAAAGAACATGCAGAAAAAGTTTTTTAAATTAGCCAAAATTCTGGGTTTCGGGAACAAATCGTTACACCATTGCGAAGCGTGGACGGGTCGCTAGTATTTTATATAAATAAACTTTCTTGGATACTAACTGTTTTTTATCAAAGTATCCTACTTTTATTTAACCTTCTATATTTATTGACCATCATTTAGTTATTAATTTTTTCTTTACGACTTAAACAGCAAAATTAATGAAACTCATAATAAAAATACAATATGGTTAAGATTTTAACTGGGGAAACATGATTGTTTTCCCGATCGTATAGATGAATAGAAGAAATAAAACAACAACCACAATATTTTATAGAATGGTGCTGGGCCTTAAGCCTCTCAAATTAAGGTTGAGAATGGTGTCGGTTCGAGTGTAGGAGATCCGAAAAAAACATCTTCGTTTTTAAGAAAATGTTGCAACAAACACAAAAAATTATAAAAATATATTGAACTTTAAAACTGTCGAGTTAAGGTTGATATTAAGAAAGAAGTAGTAAAATAGTAGTTTATTAACGTTAGTGTGTGTGAATATGACCACTGGATGCAATAATGTTTGTCAACTATGTGAACTATATTATGGACTCTTGCAGCTTACCGTACCTACTTTTGTGTAGAAATATTTTAGGGCTTAATGAAATATCAATTTTGTTATAGATAACGTTTCTTTTCATAAAAAAATGTACATTCACTGTATGTTTCACATACGATGTGTTAAATGGTCACATTTAGATTATCCTGGCTAAGTTTTCTGGGAATTGTAATAGACCACATTCAAAAATAAGATGTCTGGTATTATTTTTAGCTTAGCCTTCCCCAATTTTAATCATTATACTTATTTTGATACACCTAGTAAGTATATAACCATTCATTCTATTATCATTGTCTACTAAAAATCGGTGGGTATTTAAAGTATACAAAAACCTATTACGCGTTTATAAATTTGTATCCGTTCAGAAAACGTATGGCTGGCCGGCCGGGCGGCCCAGTGTTCACAACCGTAGGTACTATTATTTTATGCCTAGAACGATATCAAATAAGTATTTAACGCAGATAGAACGAAGATTTTTGACTAATTTGGGAGACTTTTTCATACTTACATTTTCGACCCTATTTTAGTGGATACGATAATATTTTGATAAATTTAGCGAAAATACATCATTAAACATTTTAAAGAAACGGAAACGGCCTCACTATAGGTTGGGAACACTGCGGGCGGTAGACATTTGCAAAAGTAGACTGAAATTTGTCAGTTTCACTTTTATCAAGTTCTGTTCATGCCAATAAAAAAAATCGACTTAAATCATAAATTTTGTATTTATAATTTTTGGTTTAAATCGACATTTATTGGTCTTAAATAAACAATTGATTTAATATTTTAATGTGTAAAGCAAAATAGTTTTACTACAACGCCATCTAGCGGGTGTATTATAACTAAAATTTGTTAAAATATACAAATTTGTGTTTTGAGACTAGTAATGTCATCTATCGAAAGTTTGAGAACTAAAAAAAAGTATACGCTATTTTGTATGGCTATTGTCTATCCTTTTACTTTTTCATCCATGCTTAAACCCACACTACTTTTGACCACTCTTCACTTAATTTTCTTACACACGAAGCTAAACCACATTACCTAGTCATGACTCACTTAATTTTCTTATTAGCCCCACACTACTGTACACTCACTTGATCTTCTTACACACGAAGCTAGGATTCAGCGGCGATACAAAGTCACAGAGCGTCTCCATACAATGTTGTTCCTGTAGATGCTGATGAAGAGCCGCGCGAGCCTTGGAGATCTCCTTCTTCTTGCGGACGCATTGGCTAGCCCCTGGGGTATTAAATTTGTTGGTTAGTGTTAAGGAGTTTATTATAAGAATATGGCCATTACTTAATAACAGAAGGAAGTGTAAGTTAAGGGTAACATATGTATTTTGATAACTTTCCTATATGAAACATAAAAAGATATGGCAATGTTTCATTTTAGTTACCAACACAAGATCTATTGAGAAAATAGTCAAATTAAATAAAAAACATATAAGTCTTATTGTATAGATATGTACAACTATAGATAACGCTGATAATGATTTCAATTAAATTTTTGTATAAAAACTTATTTGTCCTTAAAACTACTTGACAATTCTAAGTTTCTTTTCCTATCTTCTTACATCTTACATCTACCATCTTAATTCTTACACTAACTACATCAATATCTACAATACTCACATTTAAGTTTATCAACAGCGGCGATTTGTCTCTGCAATGCTGGTAGATGATCCTGACACCCGCGACAGTACGCCTCCAGTACTAGACCGAACCGGACCGATACCCACGGGACGTGCATTTCTGACCTACATGGATTAATATATGGAATTAATTAATGTTTATCTTCAAATGAGGTTCTTCTTTTCTAAGTGGGTAAAGATAAGGTCTTCAATACCAATCGTGTAATGTATAAGAAACAAAATATGACTTTTCAATCCTTAATAACTTTTTTTAAATTGGGTTTTCTAGGTATACTGTTAGTGAATTTAGTTACTATTGAGGCTCCAGAATACATGGTTTCAGGCTTCGGAAGTGGTCTTTTTACACCCGTTATAAATCCAGTTAAAATAAAAAGAATCAATAAAAAATTGTAAGTCAATAAAAAACATAGCTTAATCAAATTATTAAAGAAAAGTGATTACAACCAACATTCAAACGACGCGATTTGCGACTTAGAAAATCAAATAGAAAATTCCAAATGCTTACTACACTATAAAATGTTGACCAAGATTTTATTCCTAACCGCCTCCTATTTCATATCTCACCTTAAATGCCAGAACAGGTAATGCCCAATAGTCATGTTATTGAACGCGCGTTGCAACAGAAACACGGTGAGATCGCACCACAGATATGCCTCGTGTTTCAAAGCTTGGACTAGTTGCAGTAGGTAGAGGAGTAGGTCTTCATCGCTGGGGATGAAATTATATGGTAAGTGAAAAGTTTGTAGTTACATAAAATAAGGGGTGACCAAATAGACTGTGCATTTGTAGTGATTTTGAATTAATATCATTCCAAAAGTAAGGAAAAAAAATTGCGGAAAAATAGCCTTTCTAAAAAACCTGTAGGAGAATAGTTTTGGTTAATTCGTTTTAACCTGATGTAAAATAATAGTTTTTTCTTTATTTTTGCAAATACATGGAGATACAAGGCTCTGTATTGTGATTTACTTCTTATATAATAACTTAACAAATAAATCCAGAACTATTTACCTTTTCCTATTTTTTTAACGCCGTCAAAACAATATAAAATGATATATTTAGTCTGAACAAAGGCCATATTATAAACATAACTGTTCATCCATCCCACATCTCACTAAAGTCCGTTCGCGTTAAGAAAATAGTGAGTCATCTGATATCTGACAGGATAAGGGTGTATTCATAGTGGAGTAAAAGAACAAAAAAAATTTTGAACTTTTAATTATGTTTTTATTTTTTTTTAATTACTTAAATCACTATAGTCCGTTCGCGTTAAGAAAATAGTGACAACTACAGGATAAGGGTGTATTCACAGTGGAGTAAAAGTACAAAAGAAAAATAATAATTTTATAAACAGTATTTTCGGACACGCCGCATGCACTTGCTGTTTCTATGACTATGCTCTTCACAGTTGCATTTAAATCACACAATTTATAGCACTTATAAACATTGTAAATTTACGTCTCTATCCACTATGGATTATTTATCCACTTTTATTATTTGGAATTGGTGAAGTATTCATTTTCAAAATTTATTGTTGGACGAGTCACGCAAAATACACAACCGTTTTCTTCGAAGGTCAAACTTCAACTGGTCACTGTGAACTCGACTTTTTAATTTCTAGCATTTCAATTGGCTGCGGGGCGTGGCCAGGCCAACGATGTCTCACTATTTTCTTAACGCGAATGGACTATAATCAGTATCGCTAGATTCTTCAGTTACATTTGTTATGAAAGAATTTTGTTCTGCGTGTTCCTTGACGTCATCCAAATGCCACATGGTATTTTCTTCTCGTATCACGTGGTCGCAGCACTTCTTCCAACGATTAGTGTCTTTTAATGCTATTGCGTCATATAATAATTTTTTACGTCACTCATTTTGACACACCGCATGCACTTGCTGTTTTTATGACTATACTCTTCACAGTTGCATTTAAATCACACAATTTAAAGTTCTTAAAAACATTGTAAATTATGCGCCTCTCATCGCTATGGATTATTGATCCACTTTTATTCTTTCGAATTGGTGAAGCATTCATTTTCAAAATTTATTGCTGCACGAGTCACGCAAAATACACAACCGTTTTGTTCGCAGGCCAGGCTTCAACTGATCACTGTGAACTCGACTTTCTAATTTCTAGCATTTTAATTAGCTGGGGGGCGTGGCCAGGCCGGCGGACAACGATAACTCACTACTTTCTTAACGCGAATGGACTATAGTGACTCACCTGATCCGCGCCAGGCACTTGACGGCGAAGCTGCGCACGTGCGCGTCGGCGTAGGCGTAGTCCAGCAGCTCCAGCGCGGCCTCGGCGCGCAGCAGCGGCCACGCGTCCAGCGCCGCCGCCACGCTGCCGCCTGCATCCACCCACACCCACTAGTGACTCACCTGATCCGCGCCAGGCACTTGACGGCGAAGCTGCGCACGTGCGCGTCGGCGTAGGCGTAGTCCAGCAGCTCCAGCGCGGCCTCGGCGCGCAGCAGCGGCCACGCGTCCAGCGCCGCCGCCACGCTGCCGCCTGCATCCACCCACACCCACTAGTGACTCACCTGATCCGCGCCAGGCACTTGACGGCGAAGCTGCGCACGTGCGCGTCGGCGTAGGCGTAGTCCAGCAGCTCCAGCGCGGCCTCGGCGCGCAGCAGCGGCCACGCGTCCAGCGCCGCCGCCACGCTGCCGCCTGCATCCACCCACACCTCACTAGTGACTCACCTGATCCGCGCCAGGCACTTGACGGCGAAGCTGCGCACGTGCGCGTCGGCGTAGGCGTAGTCCAGCAGCTCCAGCGCGGCCTCGGCGCGCAGCAGCGGCCACGCGTCCAGCGCCGCCGCCACGCTGCCGCCTGCATCCACCCACACCTCACTAGTGACTCACCTGATCCGCGCCAGGCACTTGACGGCGAAGCTGCGCACGTGCGCGTCGGCGTAGGCGTAGTCCAGCAGCTCCAGCGCGGCCTCGGCGCGCAGCAGCGGCCACGCGTCCAGCGCCGCCGCCACGCTGCCGCCTGCATCCACCCACACCTCACTAGTGACTCACCTGATCCGCGCCAGGCACTTGACGGCGAAGCTGCGCACGTGCGCGTCGGCGTAGGCGTAGTCCAGCAGCTCCAGCGCGGCCTCGGCGCGCAGCAGCGGCCACGCGTCCAGCGCCGCCGCCACGCTGCCGCCTGCATCCACCCACACCTCACTAGTGACTCACCTGATCCGCGCCAGGCACTTGACGGCGAAGCTGCGCACGTGCGCGTCGGCGTAGGCGTAGTCCAGCAGCTCCAGCGCGGCCTCGGCGCGCAGCAGCGGCCACGCGTCCAGCGCCGCCGCCACGCTGCCGCCTGCATCCACCCACACCTCACTAGTGACTCACCTGATCCGCGCCAGGCACTTGACGGCGAAGCTGCGCACGTGCGCGTCGGCGTAGGCGTAGTCCAGCAGCTCCAGCGCGGCCTCGGCGCGCAGCAGCGGCCACGCGTCCAGCGCCGCCGCCACGCTGCCGCCTGCATCCACCCACACCTCACTAGTGACTCACCTGATCCGCGCCAGGCACTTGACGGCGAAGCTGCGCACGTGCGCGTCGGCGTAGGCGTAGTCCAGCAGCTCCAGCGCGGCCTCGGCGCGCAGCAGCGGCCACGCGTCCAGCGCCGCCGCCACGCTGCCGCCTGCATCCACCCACACCTCACTAGTGACTCACCTGATCCGCGCCAGGCACTTGACGGCGAAGCTGCGCACGTGCGCGTCGGCGTAGGCGTAGTCCAGCAGCTCCAGCGCGGCCTCGGCGCGCAGCAGCGGCCACGCGTCCAGCGCCGCCGCCACGCTGCCGCCTGCATCCACCCACACCTCACTAGTGACTCACCTGATCCGCGCCAGGCACTTGACGGCGAAGCTGCGCACGTGCGCGTCGGCGTAGGCGTAGTCCAGCAGCTCCAGCGCGGCCTCGGCGCGCAGCAGCGGCCACGCGTCCAGCGCCGCCGCCACGCTGCCGCCTGCATCCACCCACACCTCACTAGTGACTCACCTGATCCGCGCCAGGCACTTGACGGCGAAGCTGCGCACGTGCGCGTCGGCGTAGGCGTAGTCCAGCAGCTCCAGCGCGGCCTCGGCGCGCAGCAGCGGCCACGCGTCCAGCGCCGCCGCCACGCTGCCGCCTGCATCCACCCACACCTCACTAGTGACTCACCTGATCCGCGCCAGGCACTTGACGGCGAAGCTGCGCACGTGCGCGTCGGCGTAGGCGTAGTCCAGCAGCTCCAGCGCGGCCTCGGCGCGCAGCAGCGGCCACGCGTCCAGCGCCGCCGCCACGCTGCCGCCTGCATCCACCCACACCTCACTAGTGACTCACCTGATCCGCGCCAGGCACTTGACGGCGAAGCTGCGCACGTGCGCGTCGGCGTAGGCGTAGTCCAGCAGCTCCAGCGCGGCCTCGGCGCGCAGCAGCGGCCACGCGTCCAGCGCCGCCGCCACGCTGCCGCCTGCATCCACCCACACCTCACTAGTGACTCACCTGATCCGCGCCAGGCACTTGACGGCGAAGCTGCGCACGTGCGCGTCGGCGTAGGCGTAGTCCAGCAGCTCCAGCGCGGCCTCGGCGCGCAGCAGCGGCCACGCGTCCAGCGCCGCCGCCACGCTGGCCGCCTCCGCGCGCTCGCCCCACTCCACGCACGACAGCAGCTTGGGCAGCAGCTCCGGGGCGGCCGAGCGGAAGTACTCCCTGATGACGGGAGTGATTTGTAGTTGAATAGCAGCATACATACACGCCTGTCTCCTATTGGGGTAGGCAGAGACTATGGATCGTCGTATACGTCGGTCTAGACATACTTCTTGCGCTTCTTTCACACACATCAATCTCTTCATACATGTTCGTCGATTACGGGTACTTTTTATTTGGGTCTTTTTTAATATATCGCCAATTTGGTCGATATACGTCCACCTAGGACGTCCCGCACCGACGTTGCCATGCATTCTCGCTCGGTGTATCTCTTTCGTATTCCTTCTTTCATCCATCCTTTCTAAATGACAACCATCTTAGCATAATATCAATTCTTGTCACAATATTTTCTTTCATTCCATATCTCTTTCGGATCTCGTTATTTCTCACCTTATCAATTAGCCTTACTCCACACATGCTTCTCAACGCTCTCATTTCCACTGCATTGATCTTACTTTCATGCTTCTTCTGCCATACCCACGATTCACAATTATACATAAGTGTTGGGGCTAGCACTCCGTTTATTATGGCAAGACGGGCCTTTTAAGAAATTATTTGGCTTGCCACAATCGAGTGCAAGGCTCCATTTACACTATTACCCGCATTCACTCTTCTTTCAATGTCTCCCTCACGTATTCCATCTCTCGTAAACTTACAACCCAGATACGCAAACTCATTCTCCTGTTCCACTTTTGCATTCCCTATCATTATATCACATTCTGTCACTTTTTCATCCCTCTCAATTACCAATATTTTGGTTGTCTTGACATTCACTTTTATACTCTTTATTCAGTGATCATCCGCTGCAGATCCCGACCACGCAACGAGGACTTGGTCGTCAGCATACAGCAGGGTTTTAAACACTGACTCATTCATTCTCAATCCACATTCAGCACCTTTATGAATTGTCAGAGAACTATCCATATACAGGTTAAACAGCGACGGGGACGCTACACAGCCCTGTCTAACACCACAATTGACGCCAAACCAGTCCGTGTAGGTCCCATTTATTCCGCAGATTTTCCACATTTCATATTTAGAGAGCTATAGCGTGTAATATCTCTTGCATACTTATATCTTTTCCAGTCTCGTTTGCTGTAATACCTAAGTCTTTTTCAAACAAATTTTCAAAATACTCCTTCCATTCCTTCATAAATATCAAATGTACCATTCTGCTTTTTTTCTCTTTACAATCTCTTTAGCACATCTTTTCAATCTATTATACTCTTCTACAATCTTCTTTTCGTTGCGCTCTCATGTTAGCTTTGGCGGCTAACACGTTCGTCCACGCTTTACGCTTTTGTGCCACTATCTCACTGCCTTCATTATCCCACCACTCACTACAGACTTTCTTCACATTCTTCCTCTTACTAACACCACATACTTGGGTTGCTATTTCAACCACAGGTTTTAAAATATTTCCACAAACTTTCTACCTTTCATACTCTGCGCATACATTCTTATCTTCCAATAATACAACTTTTATTCTATCACACGGAGGTAAAGCTACTCGAGGATGGTGACGCCATTTGCATTTTAATCTCGCAATACGGGTAACTGTGAGGAAATGGTCAGTCCCTACATTTATTCCTCTGTATACCCTGGTATCCTTAACCTTTGTCCTTGCGTTCATCCATTACCACAAAATCTATCATACTCCTCTCTGACTGTCTTTGCCATCTATACATATGAATTATGAAATAAATATGAATCTATACTATCCCCATTTTCATTCATTCTTGCATCTCCATATTTTCCTAAAAATTTTTCATACCCATCTCGACATACACCTCCATTACAGTCACCTAGTATAATTATCCTTTTATTCTCCTCACACCTCGCAAAAACGTCTCTTACATTATCCCAAAACTCCTGTCTGACTGTGGGCGGCTTTGACATATCCGGAGCGTAAACGCTAAAAACAAACACATTATGAAGCCAATTTATATCCTTGGCTAGCCCTCATAGCGTCAGGGACTCCAGACCAGTAGGCTGAGTATCGGCCATGAGTGGTAATTGCATTGACCGTTGCAAACAGTCATTCCCTAGCCCGCTTTTTGCCTTTGTTTCTGTTTGACGGGGAGACGACGTGTGACGAAGGTTGTGTCATCATAAAACAGTAATCTTTGAACATTCTACTTTTTATCAATATACTCTTAACATCACAAACGAGAAACTAACACTAATCACACTTACCTAGAAGCCCACAGATCCTTTCTCTCCTGTTCATGCATCTCATACATGGGGTCCTTTTCAGCCGTAGTCCTCAATTGCTCGAAGTCCTTGCTGAGTCGCGCGATGGCTTCTGGAGAGCCATTCTCTATGTGCTCTGCGTAGGCTTTCACTGTCTCGGACTTTGGGAACATTATGGGGTGGGGGCAGTCGTAGCTGAAAAGTGAAAATAAGATCATATGTTGTTATTACTACAATTCAGCAGAATCCTACTATCCTACTTCCTACTAATATTATAAACGTCAAAGTTTGTGAGTATGTATGGATGTATGAATGGATGTTTGTTACTCTTTCACGTAAAAACTACTAGACGGATTTGATCTGACTTTACAGTAAGATAAGTTTTACATCAGAATAACACATAGGGTACTTTTTACCGCGGGAAAACTTCTTATTCCCATGGGAAATCGACTCCCTCGCGAACGGAGTCGCGTATGTGTGTATAAAAAGAGAAGTCGGACAGTTAAAATGCGTTTGTTCCCAACGAGTCACACCCTCAACTGTAACACTGTTACAGGATGGGAATATTTTAATAAAAAAATCCCAACCAGTCACAGTGTGACATTAGGTGTTACAGGTTGGGATATTTTTTAAAGAAAATTCCCAACCAGTCACACCCTGATCTAAATAATAATATATAATAAAAAATAGTGTGATTATACAGAATCACATAATACGGTACGAATTCCTTGAACTATGATAGAAATATTAAAAAAATATAAGTCACGCTTCTTTTGTAAAAGTTTTTAGGGTAGTTTGCGTTTTCGTACACTTCACCGTGTGAGATTGAGTGAGTCAGTTAGTTCAATGCATTTCGTGGCGCCGGCGCATACGTTTCGTTTTTGTTTACTTCTCGCTTCCAAAAATGTCAGAACCCGTTCCATCCTGTTCTACTGGACAAGTGAGCTTAGAATTTATTAAAAGGAATGGTGGTACTATTTTGCTTCATAGTGGGCATCAATTCTATGCCAGGCGGAAACATACCAGTGGTTTAACAGTGTGGGCATGCATAAAACGGAAGGATTGCAAAGGAATATTAAGAGTTGAAATTAAACTCATTTTAACGGGTTTTACGCGTTTATTTTATTATTTTTGATTTTATTTTGTAGACTACCCGTGACCACGGCATTTGTAAAAATGTCGAAACGTCGGAAAATCAAAAATAATAAAATAAACGCGTAAAACCCGTTAAAATGAGTTTAATTTCAAGTAATAATAATCGCGTAAATCTAAGAATATTAAGAGTCAAAGTAAGTATCTATGTAACAATAACAGATAAGATATCCTCGAGTGCAATGTCGCCTAAACTAAATATTGTGGGTAGTTGTTGCTCTAATGTTATCCACATCATACACTTGTATTGATGCTCATATATTTTTTTATTTTGAAATCAATAGTATTATTCAATTACACCTACTTATAAAAACGTACATTATAACTTACTAGCTTTTTCCCGCGGCTTCGCTGGCGTGGAATTATATTAGTAAGATTTTCAACTATGAATATCTTTATTTTAACAGGATCAACAAATATTAGACGAGTCAGCCCATAATCACGCCCCTGATTTTGCAAAAAATGAAATTGAATATTCTCTCCATAAAATGAAAACCGAATTGCTTCACCCAAGTTTCCCAAATGTTCCACAAAAATACAATTCTATGTTAAGCGACCTCGAAGATGCCGGTATGAACATCTTATCTGAAATACCAAAATTTGCTAGCATAAAAAGTACACTCTATAGACAACGAAACGCAGAGGCTAAAGTTAAAAAGATACTTCATAAAAATACGCTAGAAGTTGAAGTGCCATCACGTTACCTTTCCTTTTTATTAGCAGATTATTCATGTGACAGGAACAGTAGATGAATAATAGTATTTTCGTCAGTGAAAGCAAGGAACATCATGAGGGAATCAAAAGACTTTTTTGGAGATGGCACGTTCAAAAGTTGTCCTTCACCATTTGCTCAACTTTATTCCATACATGTGGACATAGGTAGTACAACTAACCACACAAATATAGTTCCTGTAGTATATGCCTTGATGAGCGACAGAAAAACAGAGAGCTACGTAATTTTATTTCAAATTATAAAATCACAGTTACCTGACTGGGATCCAACAACATTTAAATGTGATTATGAAAAGGCGACTATGCAAGCCATTGCCAAAGTTTTTCCAAAGATTAAAGTAAGAGGATGCTACTACCATTACAATAAAGCAATCTTCAAAAAAGGAAAGGACTTGAAAATGACATCATCACAAGACATAAAGGAGGTTCGCTTAGTTCAATTAAGCTCAGTTCTTCCATTATTGCCAGAAGAAGAAATAATTAATGGCTGGGACTATATTGTTTCCCAATATGGAGTCAGTGAAACTACTGGCACAAATTTGTTTGTGAAATACATGGAAAAACAGTGGATCCGTCAAGAGTATATAAAAAAGTGGTGTGTTTTTGGGCAAGCACATCGAACAACAAACGCCCTGGAAGCATGGCACCACAAATTAAATAAAAGCATTGGTGTAAAAAACCCGAATTTAATGCATTTCTTATTCAAAATTAAAAAAGACTCTTCTGAAAATGAAGTAAAAAATGTTTTAAAAATGCAAAATAAATCATTGAAAAGAAAGCGATCAAAGAAAATAATATTAAAAGATGAATTCATCCAGGAAGTACAGATGGCACTAATACAAGGTGTCATAAGTATTGGCCATGCTTTAGAGATTTTACGGCACTAGATTTTATTGACATTTTGATGTTGATTCACTGTGATTATTAAGACTGATTTATTGGTTATATATTTTTATTGAACAAAAAGCCTAATAATAAGTGGCAATATAATATGTTTTATAAAAGTTAAGTACATTCAATGTCTATCTAGTCTGTGATTTTTTTATATGCTGAGCGATTTTTTTTAATAGGACCGATTATTTAAAAAAAAATATTTTTATTGTATAAGAATAATACCTATTGTATATAATACTTAATAGTGGCTATGTAAAAATTGTTTTACTATAGTGAAATAATTACAATGTTAAGTCTGTGATTTTTAAATCAATGTGATTATTTTTGAAAATATTTGACGTGCTTTTTTATGTTCTAAATAATTGCGAAGTTGTTAGTCTGTGATTTATTTGAGTACTTATGTAAAAAAAATTATTGTACATGTTGTTGATCATTATTTTATGTGGATTAAAGTATTTGATTTACTAGTTTATTTTGTTATTAAACTGACACACTTGTAACACTGTGACTGGTTGGGAGTGTTTTATTAAAATATTCCCATCGAGTAACACTGTGACTGGTTGGGATTTTTTTATAAAAATATTCCCATCCTGTAACAGTGTTACAGTTGAGGGTGTGACTCGTTGGGAACAAAGGTTAAAATGGTATGTTGTACTCTTGTAAATATATTATTTAACGAAACCTTTAAATAACGGATCAATACATTGTGCTTGACACCAAGAGCGGATAATTCTTTAACAAACTCTCAATTTATCACATTTTAATCGTTTTAAATAAGTCTATTTCTGAAAAAGGCCAATTCCCCTTCACTTACTTAGAGAAGCTGAGCTGCAGCGCCGCACAGGAGTCAGCGTTTGGATTGGACACGACCGTGGCAAGTGGGTGCAGCAACAAATCGTCCCCCTGCCCGTCCGCGGCGTGGCCCCACGTGAACAGCGTCACGCCGAGGGTCCGCAGCGAGGCCTTGTAGTCGAAGATCATGGAGTTGGCCCACGCCAGCTTGTTTATGCAGTCCTGGTAGAGTCGTCAGGTTGTTTAAAGATTAATTGTAATAATGAAAAAGTGGATTGGTTCTTCTTCATCTCAAGACACCTTCAGCACCTATTGTGTTAACCCGGTAAATTATAAGAGAAAATTACAAAACAGATGGCGCTGAAATCGAAAATAGTTTTTTACTATAACTCTATGCAGACATCAAACCTCTCAGGCTACCCGTGAAACGTCGGAAAATCAAAAATGAATTAATAAACGCATAATAAAATAAATAAAATTAAATATCACTATAATTTACGACACAAAAAAAGAGTTATCATCAATAGTAGGTGTTTAAAAGACTCAAATGTGTGCTGCAAGGCGCCACCACGCACTAATGATATCTTCTGTTACCACAAAAGTTATGTTGTATAAAGAAGGTATGAGTCTTGTCATTTTAAATACAAACAACACCATTTCTGAACTAATTAATTAACAACATTCGAATGTCTTCACCCATTTACCCCTTCCCTCATTCATGTAAAAATACTGCATTGGATTAAAATTACCTTATTGGCGTCCTTCCCTCTCCGTTTGCCCTTTGTCTTATTGATTTCGTATATAACCAGGCACAGCCTCGCCATTCGTGGTATATTCTGTACATTTATTGGAAACTGTAACTCTTGATCCCATTGTGCGATGCCTTCTTTTGATACAAGAGCCACTCCGGTCTTTTGAGGCTCGCATAGCGGCTTGCCAGCGTGGAATATACCGGCTTGGCATACCACCTGTAAAGAAAGTTTGTTATATCATTCTGCTTTAAGTTTTCAAACGAACTTCATTATTGAATACAAACACCTTGACGAAACATTAAAATCTGCTTTTTATATAACTTCTTAGATTTACGCGATTATTATTACTTGAAATTAAACTCATTTTAACGGGTTTTACGCGTTTATTTTATTATTTTTGATTTTCCGACGTTTCGGCATTTTTGCAAATGCCGTGGTCACGGGTAGACTGAGATGTTTGACGTCTTCATAGAGTTAAGTAAAAAACGATTTTTCGAATTCACCGCCAACTGTTTCGTAATTTTTTTGCTAACTTCAATAGAGAAGATGGTTGGAAGCTGTCACCAACGTGGGATCCAATACTTAGCAAAATAAAAAAGAACAACCAGCAGACCAATAAGCAGAAAAATAAAGACACTGTCAGCGTCTACTGCGTGAACCCGAGCGACTATGCGAGAAAATTACGAAACAGATGGCGGTGAATTCGAAAAATCGTTTTTTACTTAACTCTATGAAGACGTCAAACATCTCAGTCTACCCGTGACCACGGCATTTGCAAAAATGCCGAAACGTCGGAAAATCAAAAATAATAAAATAAACGCGTAAAACCCGTTAAAATGAGTTTAATTTCAAATCTGCTTTTTAGTTTTGTGACAGTGAAACTTTTTAGTTTTGAAACACGTAATCGCATAGTTAACAACCAATTGCCAGAGAAACCTACTCCTTTTATAAATAATTTAATTAACACTTCAAATCCTACTAATATTATAAACGTGAAAGTTGTGAGTATGGATGTTTGTTACTCTTTCACGTAAAAACTACTGGATTGATTTTGATGAAACTTAACAGTAATATAGGTTATACATCAGAATAACATATAGGGTACTTTTTAGCGCGGGAAAACATCTCATTCCCTCGGGAAACCGACTTCCACGCGCACGGAGTCGTGGGCGGCCACTAGTATGTAATAATTACCTCCACCGGTCTTCCCAGATCAACATTGAGTCCGCTGACACTCTGCACAATGCAGGAGTACTTCTTGTCTATGTTCCACGTGTACTCCATTTGATTCTTCTTCTTGCGCATCGTGTTGGAATGCTCGGAGGCGAGTCTCGTTCGTTCAGTCAGGCAGTACTTTTGAATGTCGCGGCCAACTACAATAGAGAACAATGTGATAACAAAAGTCTTCAAAATATTTTTAAATAACAGTATTTGAAAAAGAGTTAAAAACTTTTTCAACTACAATATCTGTGAAAACTAGTTTTTTTTTAGTAACACCGTAATCATGGCTTAGCAATTTTCTGTTTACATTAGTTATTTATCAATATTACAACCAATGAAAACCAAAGTAAAATCTTGTAAAAATGAGTGTAGTTAATTAAGCAACTTACTCGACAACGGCAGTTTATCCATGCTAACCGTCATAACCTGCGGCACCCCGTCGTTCGCGAGCATCTCCTGGATATACAGGAACTGTATCAGCGGGTGGTCTCCGAGAAGGTACTCCTCGCGACCGCACACCTTCAGCACGTAGTTCCGAGGGTGCTCTCCCCGCATGTTCAGAGAGTTGGCTTTCTTACGGAGAATGTTCTCTATGTGCTGCTGGGGCGTGCGGGCGACGGGGACGTTCGATGTGAAGGAGAACTGTGGAGGAAATAGTGTTGTTTTGACTTTGATACAAGTGGGGAGTGTTCCGCAAGAAAAACACAGATCGCGATTCATTTCAAATGATAACTTCAGTGAAGTTAATGTTTTTCAGACAGACACTACTGCAGAGTCACAAGCGGGCCAAGTTAAAATTGAAGTTGCTGGTTTTACTATTAACCTTTATTTTTAACAACAAATATTTGTTTTGTTAAACATATTTCGCATAAAATTCGTGTTACAGAAAGTTTTATATTTAAAATAGGATCACATTTTACAAAATGAAAAGCTTATCGTATTTTAAATATGCATAGAAAAACTTTATGCTCATCGCCTTTTTCAACATAATTTTAAAACGTCAACTGTCATACAACCATTCATCGAAGCTACTAGTCATAACTTTGACAAGAAACGTCAAATATATTGTAAGCACTTGCTGAAGAAGCGGCGTAAGAATGTTGAAATCGCGATTCAAACTAAAAACGGTTGACGATGACGAAGACAAGCCTCCGGAGGCGCCGGAGCCCGAGCCAGAGCCTGAGGTGGTTGAAGAGGAGCCTGAACCGGTGGAGGAACACGAGGTGCAGGAGGAAAGCTCGGAAATAGAGATACCGGCCTCGGCTACTGAACATGGTAAAGTGTTGAAGAAATCCGAAGTCAGCGCCAGACTCACAATGCTGGGTAAGACTGCCGACGGTGACGGGTAAGTACAATATTTCAGAACTATCAATGAAATAAATACACACGAGCCTAAAAACTAAAGTGTCTTTTTCATAAATGATTCTATAAGTACTATTAGAAAAAGCGAGTATTCGATCGATCAACCTTTGTCGGTTTAAAATCAACTTTGCAAGCAGGGCTGCTAATGCAATACTAGGGAAAGTGCGCGAAGCATTATGTGACTGTAGTATACATTTAATACGGTGTTATTTCCAGATACACATACCTAAAGGCGACGCTAACAGAAATGAAACTAATGGATATAACAGCAATAAAGACATTCGTCCACATACAATTTCTCAACGTATCAAGAAACTTGCTGACCATAGACGCGCTGCAAGCAGTAACCCAACTACCCCATCTTATCCTGATACACGCAGATGTTAACCTTCTGGCCTCACCAGTACTGAAGAAGATGAAATACCTTCAAGTCATGATAATGAACCACAATAAGATCACCTCCACCAAAAACGTTTACCACCCCTACCTGAGCACTTTAGAAGTAGGACACAACAAGATAAAAGATGTATTTTTCGATTACAAGTTACCATATTTAAAGGTGCTAGATGTACGTTACAATCGTCTAAGGAACATAAGCAGGCTACATTCCGAGTCTTTGGACAGCCTCTATCTCGCCGGAAATAAAATTAAGTCTCTAGCTGGACTCGAAAACATGCCCAACTTAAGAATAGTTCACGTGAGAGACAATCCGATAAAGGAACTAAACGGATTCTGTGCTGAGCACACCAAGTTGGTTTACATTAACCTGCGGAACACGAAAATTAGCTCGTTGAAGACACTGAAGAAATTAAGGGTAGGTTGAAGTCATTTCATATTATACTTTTGAATCAGCAACACGCCTTCGCACGGGTCCAATTAACTTGAATGAATGTTGGCAAACATTGCATAATAATACAAAAAAAAACTTAATTAATAAAACAGTAAGACCGTTACAGTATTTCGATGCGTATGATAACATTATACGTTGCGTTATATTAAACAGGCATGAATCACAAAGAGCAAATTAGGCGTAAGCTTTATATCCTTTTAATCATACATTTATAAAAATATATGTTTTTTCTATTTCCAGGATTTAGATGCTCTGGACACTATCAATATAACTGGAACGCCTTTCATGAAACGAGAAGCAGAAGAAAAAGATGGTGAAGTGGACGACGCAGAATTAAGACTAGAAGTCCTGGCCATGCTGCAAAGGCTTAAGAAGATAAACAAAACTGTCGTCACCCCAGAGGAAAAGTAGGTTCTCTTGAGTAATAAAAGACTGTAGCTTTTAGCCCTCAGCTTCGCATGCGTTAACTTTAATCTGCAGTTTTTAAAAAGACACGTCTTTAAGTATTTATTCAATCATGACCGACTCCGATTCATATTTTTAATGTAAAAGTATTCCTTTACTCGCTTTGTCCTTTACCCGTAACCTTTAGCTTCAGTACAGATTAAACTAGATTTATTGTCACCCTTTAAAGAGTTGATATTTTAGCCGCATAAAGTTGCATTATAATTATGACATTTGATCATGTTTAATGATAAGGCTAAGTAAAAGGTATTGCGATGTGATGTCATAAATGATTATTATGAATTTCAGATTGGCATCTAAGAAGCTGTTACTGCAGTGGATTTTAGAAGGTAAGGCGTTTGAAGAAGACTTGGGAGAAGAAGAGAATGATGACTAAACTACCTTATCTTTAAATACAAAGGTAAATCCTATATACAAGTGTTTTATTTAGCTTTTAGGAATGAACTGGAGGCCAGAGTTGCACAGAAAAACACTGATTGCGAAACAATAATTAAGTTATTATCTTTGTAAAAATAGTTGAAAAGTTTCGTAAGGGTTTGCAAAGATCTCAATTGGTGTTTTTCTTATGCGTCTTATAACTTTATTTCAGTAAAACACCAAGGTAAACTCAATATTCGCTGTGCCATAAATCAATTCATTTTGTTATTATTAAAACTAGGCAGAATTATGCATCATAAGTAAGAATCTTATTTGATTTTCAAGGATATAATTGAATTCAAAGGAAGAAAATAAAAAATATTTTAATTATAATAAATTCAAGAACACCAAATGTTGTACATAACATTTTCCTGCCCAGTTTTAATACTTAAGAATGTAGCAGTTTCAAGTCTTACCTCTGTATTGGCAACTTTTGTTACCAATATAAAACAGTGATTATTGAGATGGCTGACTAGAGTTTGCGGTACAGCGGGGTGATCAGCTAGCCGTGGTGGGTACTGATAACGTAATTTCTCCAATTGGGTACTCTGAGCACGCTTCAACAGGCTTTCCTCCGCAACATACCTCATGCGCATGCGAAAGTCATTTACCTCTGAACTCCGGAGGTTATCAAATTCATTTAGACCTGTAAATAAGTTAGTTATTGTTAATAATCTTTAAATTGTTATCATGATAGGAGTTAATAATAATAGTATGGCAATGTTGAAAGAGTATGAATTTATAGCTTAATTTTAACTTTTTGTTGTGTTTATAGTTTAATTTTAACTTATCATACATAAGTTTAGTAAAATTGTTTCCGATTGTTTTCAATTGAAGCTTAGAAAAGACATTTAATAAAGGTAAATCACTGTAGGCTTACCTTTACCAATCAAATGACTAATTTGTGTATTAAGTTTCTGTTCGCCAGGTCTCTCTATAGATCGCTCAATTATCTTGAGGGCTCCCAGCACTGGTTTTATGTCTCGGAGTCTCTTGTTCTCATCTCCAACCTCCTCATGTGCAGCCAATGAGTTCACAAACTGGAACACATAGCTGGACATTTCGTGCAGCATCCCAAAAAGGGGATGTTTTGCTGCTTTGTCCCATAGTTCCTAGTAACAGGAAAAGAAATATGTTATTTCATAGAAATATTCAGTGTCTGTAAATGTTTTTCCTGTTTACAATTTAATTTACCTACATTTACAGTGAAAAGAACTATAATTACTCAACCCACATCCATTAATTTGTGTACATATGCATTTGTGATCACAATGATCTACTTTCTAAAAATCACAGCTATGTTAACTACCCACACTATAGCTATTACCCAATACTGTAGCCTACTTTGCTTTTGTAACAAATGGAATGAGTCATGATTGGTGGTAGAAGATTGCTTATCACTAACCTCCTTTATATCTTGGAGAGTGGCATCCCAGCTGGCCCTCAGTGGAATGTAAATAGAATTTGGCATCAGGCATGTTAACTCCACGTAATCGAATGGTGAAGAGTTCCAATAGTCCCACGTAAGTGGGCAACTCGGGGCAGGCACCATTGTTTTGGTTCTATATTCAAAAACTCTTCCTTCACAAATTTACCCCCACGACATCATAAACACCTTTCACTGATAACTAACTCACATCGCGCTTTGATCGTTTTCACCAACTAAAACATTGCAAAACACACTTAGTCATTGTTATTGTGCCCGTCGTTTTGTTGAATCATAGCATTTCCTGGTATTATACGAGGAAGAAATGGCTATTTGAAAATAATCCAGCGATGCTTTTCAACCTCAAGTTATATACGGAAGTTGTAAAAATAATATGATTACTATATTACCTTTTATAGAACAATCGCATTTTTTTATTAATAACCACACTTTTTAATTGTAATCGATAAATGTTTTACGGAATTTGTAAATAAAGATTACGTGCATCAAACGGTGAAATAATTCATAGACAAAATGCTTCAGGGTAGACCTGAGTCGTTCGTGATTGAACGAATCCCGGGGATTCAATCTTTACTAAAAGTCTCGTGAACGAGTCACCAGTTTCAACAAGTCTCGTTCATTTCATGATTCTTGATTCACGGCTAGCTAATTCTTTTTCAAGCATTTTTATAAAAATGGACCTTATGTCATTACATTAAGGTTTAAATTTTATTGGATAAGATCTGATTCTTGATTCTTTTTAAATCTTTTATATAAAAATAGACCTTATGTCATTACATTAAGGTTTAAATTTTATTGTATAAGATCTGATTCTCGATTCACAAGTCGTGACACGCGTTTTCTATCTTTTATCATCTTTTCGTTTTGTTTGTGTACATACTCTTATTGACTATTATAACTTTATACATAGTATATGCCATACATTTATAGGGGACTAGGAAGGTAATCGGGTAATTAATATTTCTAAAAGCGTAAGTTAAGGAGGAACTTTTTAAAAAATAAATAAAAATAAGTGGTTCCATATAAGCCCGGTACTTAGGTAGTTTTTCAAAGTACATACATAAGTTACCTAGCACCCTCTTATTGGGATTTTATTATAAATTAATAAACTCCCTTCAAATCGATCGACTGCCTACCTACTTACCTGTAAGTTCCAATTAATAGTGCCCTAACATAGGTACTATACTAAACTATAAAATACAACTCATTGATCCAACACCTCAATCATGACTCTTCCGCCAGTCGATTCATTTGAACGAACGTGCGTAACGAAACCCGCGATTCGCGGACGAATCAAGTACTGAAATGCATCCAAATCTTTTCAGTGAATCATGATTCTTGAGATCGAATCTTTTGATTCAATCACAAGACCTGTGATTCGCGAGTGAATCGAGTCACGAAAAAAGAGTGATCGACACAGGACTACTTCAGGGTTAACGATTTAAAGGAAAAGGTTAAAAATAAAACCAATCGAATTAGCGCGACTCATCGAAACGAAAAATATTATTCAAATTAACCTAAAAAAAATATGTTCAATGCTTAGTAAATCCTTAGAATATAAAAAATATTGTATTATAATAATGTTGTCGCCGACGTTCTCTCCCGGCGGTAGTAAGCAACTAACTTCGAAACAGCACCACCAGTCCTAGATTCCATTGTCAAAGTGCTTACGCGATACGGTATACATATATGCAACTTCCAAAATTATCTCAGTAGCCCTTGGCCCTAGACCCGACTTTCTACGATGATTCTTTTGTAGTTATTAAGGTCAGACGGTATTGAGCAACTCGTAAAGGTTCGGTTTTCTGTCATGGTATCCTATACATCAAGGATGGGGTACCTCAATAGGTATCTAGCCATTTAACACATACCTAAGCATACTCATTAATATTAAGTGGTTTAGAAAATATTTTAGAATTTGAGTTTTCATTGAAAAATCCAGGGGTACCCCTTTTTTTGGTGTCCCAGGATTTTTTGGTGTTCACTTAGTTCAACCTGCTTTCACGTCAAAATACGCAAAGGACAATAAGTCTAAAAACCTTAATATGATTAATTGAAAAAAATGCAGATATATAATTTATTTAAATTGGAAACATTAAGTTGTTTTGAAACTTTTTTTGTCCCATGTCTTTTTGTTAAAGGAACGTTCATGCACAGTTAAATATTAAACAATTTGAACTCTTACTAGAAGTAATAAGTATTCTTTTTTCTGCAACTTAAATAAAATAAGGTTATTTATTTCACTGAATTTTATTTCTGAAGTTTGAAACTTGTACTCTAAATAAATTACGAACGTGTCCATTTCTATGTTTTCTGTCAGTTCGAAAAACGTGACATTCGGGCTTCGTATATTATGGGATGTACAATGGTATCGATAATTGCACCAATATATATTTATAATTAGAAAAGATCTTTTTGATACATTGGTTATTAAATATTTAGTCAAACTTGATGATACGGTGAACTTTGTATTACCATAACCACAGAGTTGCGCATTTTATTTTTATATTGTGAAATGGATTTTTAGAAAGATTGATTTCTGTCCAAATAAATTAATTCGGCAATTAAAGAACTACTGCACATACACACCTATCATGTAGTTCTCTCTCCTAATCTCATTTAAGCTGGGGATACGCATATATATAAATAAGTTACATGCCCGTAGCTTACACACTAGCATACCAGCTACCTGCACGTGTCAGCTACTGTTATGTGTATTCGCTAACTGGCATGCCAGCAACTGGAAGCTGACTAGTTGCAAGTAGCTAGCACAACATTTGATTTTCTTTCTTGCCCGCTGAGGGAGGGGACGCGGGGGGCTGCTAACCTGTACGTCTATTCTGTAAAACGAAACGTGAGCACTTTGCTTTCGTTTCGGGCCCGTAACGGACATTTGCTATTCTATTGGCTTTCGTATCGTTTCATCAATCATAAGGTTTTTGACGTAATGAATAGAAATTTAAGTCAAAACCCTTATTATTTCGTTGACTTTCGGATTACAAATACGTTAAACGATATGCAAGCCAAATAGAATAGCCAATGTCAGTTTCGGGCCCGAAACGAAGGCAAGTGCATACGTTTCGTTTTACAGAATAGACCTACTGGCACGCGTGAACAGACGCGACAGCTACGGGCATGCCAGTACACTATTTTGTTTAATTCACTTCGATTGTTATCCATGTTTGGTACTTGGGACGACTGAATGTCTCACGAACTGTCCTGTGTATACGAGATGGTAATACTGGCATGCAAGGGTACAACTTGCATGCCAGTATTACTTGCAAATGTATCTACAGTGTGCCAGTTACTCGAACTTGAATGCTAGTTACTGTCCCGATTTACTGGCATGTGTATCCCTAGCTTTAGTTCATTGTGTGTTGCCTATAGAACCTAGACGTAAGCTTTCGCGTAGCTACATAATACACAGTAATAGCCTAGAATTTTATTTATTTATAATTTAAACGGATTATTACGCGTTTATAAATCAATATTTTATTTGGTATTTGTACACAATAGGGGATATGCATAAAATTTTAAATGGCCTAAAATATTTTTTTCTTGAATACTTATTATCGTTATATTATAATGCAAAAGTTTTTTTTTAATTTATTTATTATTTAAACCCCTAAAATAATATTTAAAAAGTGCAAAATAAGGGAGCGAAATTCAAACTTCCAAAACGCGCCACCATTGGTCGAACGTAATGTGACATCATCTGACACGACATTGCATTCATCAGCGTCGAAACTTATACTGTTTTACAAGTTTTTGTGAAAAAAATAAATAAATTTAATCTGTATTCTTGTGCTGATTGTAATGAAGTTTAGTTAAGATTGGTAGTGAATCTTTGACGATGACTGAAGCTGGTTCTGTCATAGCACATTAGGACAATCTACCGAGAACAGGTGCATTTATGATAGCATATAATTTTGCATCTGTCGCGTCTCCAAGGCGCGATGTGGGTTGTGGTGGTGCAGCAAATGACAACCACAGACTCTTATGTGGTTTACAATTTGATGTTGCGTGTTCAACGGTTGGTTGGCAAGTGAAGTTATACAAAGAAAAGAAACAAAAACTAGACCAAATATGTAGTTGAGACGTATTGCTATAGAAAAGACGTAGGCGCGCAGACAGCATCGAAACCCGATTATACGAGCGCAGAGATCAGAGGATGTTTCATAGTATATTTAAGACCATAATATAGATTTTTATTCATAAATGCACACAGCAGATTACTTAAAATACACCAAAACATTTACATATTGACACAAAAATATATGAGGCAAAACTCCTTTCCTCAACCGTAGAGTACATTTTTCTCCTTGCTCTTTTATTAAATTGTATTCAATATAATTTTCTGTATCTTCCTTTACCTGGAATAAATCAACAACCATAAAAAATTCGTAAAACCACAACAGGAATAAAGTTTTAATAGAAAGTTATAGCTACTGATCTTTTCTAGGGTAGGTTTATTTTATACCGAATTTTCTAATGTTCAATAGCTAATGCAAAACTTACTTTTTACTAATTCACATTAAGCTGTATATAAATAAAGTATACTTTCGTTAAAATGATCTTCACAACAATATGAACAAGATTTAGGAGATATATTATCCTCATCACCTTACACGACCTTCTTCGTATTTTCGCATCACTTGAAATACGAAAAATACACTTTTTTGGCTTCTTCCATGGTTATAAAGCTATTAAAACTGTAAATATGTATGAAATAACTGAAAAGTTCATAGTAAAGTCCCACTGGACGTGTCGTGTGACGTCACGCAAAGCGCGCGCAAAATGGCGGCGTTTCAACTGCTCTAATTTTTTCAATGTTTTAAATTTCGTTTTTAAAAATATCTAGAGTATTTTGAAGATTTTTTATATTTTTTTCTATGTTATAATGTTGTAAACTATTAATTTAAGGCAAGAAAAAAAAACATGAATATCCCCTATTGCTTGTGACTAGGGATGTTAAGGATATCCATATCCGTAACCGAAACTACCGGATATCCGAAATAAAAATATATCCGTATCCGTAACCGAAACCGAAATAAATGTTTCGGATAATTTCGGATAGTGACGGAATCTAAAAATCTAAATGAAACACGTTACGACAAGTTGGTTTTGGCTGCGTTCCGTAAACCACTAACAGAACTGTGTCCAAAGTGTTGGTTCTCTCTCTGAGCTCAATGTAGCGGTCTTTATGACGTCATCGTTTTCACAAATGGACGATTCTCTTATATAAATAAAACCATTTTACTATCTATATTTTTTGTATTATTTTTGAAATTCCTAGAATCTAATATCCGTAACCGAAACTATCCGAAACTACCGGATAATCCGAAATAATTTCATATCCGTATCCGAAACCGAAACCGATATAAAAAAAATTAATATCCGTATCCGAAACCGAAACCGAAATTCCATATCCGTAACATCCCTACTTGTGACGATAACATTTTTCGACAATATCTGAACTAGTCTAACAGTGCGGTCGAAAGCTTTTAGCATTTTTAGAAAGCTCTATCTAGACTATTTTACTAATTGGTTAAATAATCAAGAGGTCAAAAGTAATGATAATGATAACGAACACTTTGACATCAACGAATAAAAATCTACCAATATATAATAATTAATATATCGACATTCTGCCCATCACATGATCCCATCACTACTTTGTTTCTTCGGTCTGTCTCGTGATTACATAGCCTAAAAATCTTTTATCATTCAGGGGTGGAAATAAAATGTTTGAGCATTCTGTTAAAGTTCCAAGGCACTTTAAAATTGCAGCAAATATTATCAAAAAAGTATCTACCGAAGGCGGTAGTGTAAAATCATTGCTGTACGATAACAAACTTCGTCACTTCGTAAGTAAATGTTAACAATTACAAACTTTACATTTAAAAAGCCCTAAATCACATGTGTAATTACAGAAAACTAACGTGCTCTATGCACTTATTACTGAAACCATCAAGCATGCCAGTGTCATTGATAAAATATTTGAGAACTGTGGTATCCTTTCAAAGGAGCCTAGGCTAGACCCCTGGGTGGCAAAAGTCCTAACTACAGAATTACTTTTTGGCAAGAAAACTCTCCCTGGCAAAAGCAAACCTGAGCAAACTATAATATCATACAAAGAACAGTTTGAGAAATACCAAAATGAAAATCAAGATGACTTGAAAGTACAAGGTAGGTTATTCTATATTGTTTTTTTTTCTTTTCAGGTTTAAAGACATCTATTTATACATACCAACATGGCTGATAGCTCAGACCGTACACCGATTTTGCCAGACTCTGCAAAGAGGGCATCCTTAGCCTTGGCATGGCTGTTCCTTTACAGTGTTGCCATGTTTACACTTCCTTTTGTTGCATTTTTTGCGGTTCGACATGCCTTAACTGATTATTATCCTGTTGAGCCTGGTACAAGGACTATTTGTTCAGTTATAGCAGCAGTAATAGTTGTCAATGCTATAATAATAATGTATGCAATTCAGGCATATCATGAAAAAGAATATGATGCTGATGGCAATGAAATAGACCAACATTCTTATAAACCTGTTCCTGAAGCAGATTCTGATAAAAGCAGTCTAAATAAACAAGATTGAGGATACTCTAACATTCCTTATTTATTTGGTTGTATCAGTATTACATTAATATTTCATTATTGTCAACTCAATTTTATTTTGAACAAGGCTGAGAATAAATAAATATTTTAATTTTAAATAATTCTTGTTATTTCACCATTAATTATTAAAATTGGAAACTCAGGTATACTTTTTTAATTTTACAAAATACTTACATAATGCGCAAAAGAACATTATTTTTGTTTATTATTTTTCAGAAACTGTCCGTAGGCCTCGTTATGTTAGAATCAATACAAATCTGCTCACTACATCTGATGCTATCAGAGCTTTTCAAGATGAAGGGTATCGCTTTATTAGGTGTACTTCAGGATCTTATGATGACTATTTGAAGCAGATACAATCACTCACAGAGGAAGATTTCACTCAAGACTATCACGTGAAAACTGTGTTTGTATTTTCTGCTGGTACGAAGTTGCATGAACATGAACTTTACTTGGAAAACAAGATTATTCTTCAAGATAAGGTAACTTTTCATGTTTAACTAGTGGCCGCCCGCGACTCCGTTCGCGTAGAAGTCGGTTTCCCGTGGGAATGCGAAGTTTTCCCGCGGTAAAAAGTACACTAAATGTTATTCTTATATATAACCTAAATAACTGTAAAGTTTCATCAAAATATGTCCAGTAGTTTTTACGTGAAAGAGTAACAAACATCCATACATACTCACAAACTTTCACATTTATAATGTTAGTAGGATGTACACTTCAGAAAACCAATACACTTATTTTCTCAAAATAAATATACACAATTTAATTAGACTAAAATGTTCAGTATATGTATTTCTATTTTATACCAAGACAATTGAAGCTTAATAGGCATGTCAGCTAGCAAGCTATTTGATAAACTTTTTTGTAGGCAACAACCTTAGCTGTTCATTTATTGGCGCCTCCTCCTGGTAGTGTGGTCTTAGACATGTGTGCTGCTCCGGGAATGAAAACCACACAGCTTGCTGCTTACATAAAGAATCAGGTGAATATATTTTTTTCAAAACATCAAAATTGCAGATCTAGCTTGGTTCTGTTTATTTTAAATGTCAGTGATCTACAACCCTGTGATCTATACATATTTTCATATAATTTGGTAACCTCATGAAGGCTTGGATTCTATCGAATTTTTGAAATGATATGAGATACATTATAATTGTCGTGATTAAGACTATTTTGCGCTTTTCTATCATTGTCAACCTTTACAATATTTGACTCATTTTGTTAAATTATAATATGTTCCAAACTACATCAAAAGAATTCAATTAACAATGACCCACTTTCACAGGGCAAAGTGTATGCTGTAGAAAGAAATGAGCAGAGATATCAAACTCTCTGTGAGTTTGTTGAGAGGACTGGCTCTACATGTGTGGAAGCCCTCAATAAAGATAGTTTAGACATAAAGCGAGGAGACTATAATGACGTGGAGTACATCATACTTGATCCTAGCTGTTCCGGTTCAGGTAATAGCATTATAAAAACTGAAATAGAGAAAATAAATATTTTCCATATTTTTATATATAAAGATTATAGTAGGTGCTTATCATGAATTGTATTGAGTGATTTCTAGATATGAATAGTGTTAGCACAAAGTTGGTGGTTAATATGTCTCACACCAAATGTCAGGAGAAAGATGAGCTGAATATCTATTGTAATAAGTACTCCAAACTCCTTTTCATACATCAATAGTGTAGAATTAGATGATTGTAGTAATAAAAGTATTTATTGTTTAGTGCCAATTAAAAAAAAACTTGAATGTTTTAGGTATGGAGTTATCAGTCCACAACTACATAGATCCAAACCGGCTAGCAAAGTTAACGTCACTGCAAGAAAAGTTTTTGAAACACGCCATGAATTCATTCCCAAACGCTAAACGAATTGTATACAGCACATGTTCACTGTATTCAGAAGAGAACGAAAGGGTTATTACTAATGTAGTAAAAACTTCAAGAGCTAAATGGAGAGTCCAAGATATCAAGGAAATGATGAAAGGTAATTGGAATAACTTTGGGTCAGGTATGTATGGCAGTATGGGGTATAGATGTCTCTACGCTCGACCAGACTCAGATCTTACGACGGGGTTCTTCTTAGCTGTTCTTGATAGAGATCCTAAAGACTTTGAAAAACAACAGCAGAGGAAAGAAAATTATGAAAATGGAGACGCAGTGAACGAAGGTAATGAAGATGTTCCTAAAAAGAAGAAAAGGAAAAATAAAGATGATGATGAAGCTGTCAATGGTGCTGATTTAAATGAAATTGGAGCTGATGATTTAAATAACCAGTCTAACGAAAATAAAAAGAAGAAGAAACATAAAAAATCCAAAGCAGATACACCAGAAGAGAGTGAAACCCATGAGACAGAAAATATAGAAAATGAAGAAGAGCCAAGAAGAAAAAAGAAGAAAAATAAACACAAAAAATCCAAGGAATCTATAGATATTGAACATGAAGTTGATAATGTAGTTGAAGTTAATAATAAAGAGAAAAGTTCAGAAGTGGTCAAAAAAAGTAAAAAGAAAAAAAGTAAAGACAAATTGAATGAAACTATAGATACAGATGTAATTCTAGAAGACACTCCTAAAAAAGTTAAGAAACGTAAACAAGACACACAAAACTCCGACACTACAGTTGAATATGAATCAATAAAATCTAAGAAGAAAGCTAAAAAATCAACGTGATTATTCATTATTTTGTTACAGAAAATAAATCTTTATTACATTTGTATAACTCAGTGTAATCATTCACGTATTTTATCGTTATCTGTCACCTTTATAATTCCCTTTGTCCTAAGTAGGGCAGGTGTCATAAGCTTCATTTATTTGTCTAGGGGTGGTCTTTGCAAAGCAAGCACGACACAGTTTTAATTTGATTTGCCATTTGGAATTCAACCTTAAGCCACGGCATTAGGTCTCAATGTTAATTGAATTGATAAGAAATGGCGTCAACCAATGGAAAGTGACACGCTATTTTGTCACGAACTTTATTGCGCCGTTTTAGCAATAAGTAAAAAAAATAAGTGTTGAGCGAAGTAGGTTTATCATGGTAGGTGAAGAGATAGCTATGTAGAGCGCAATACATTTTATGAATAATTTGTAATTGTGATTTTATGAAAACTGGAACGGTTTATCTGGCATCTAGGTTGAACTATTTAATTGAAGAAATTAAACTTTATATTTGTAGATCGAAATAACTATTTCCATTTAAGTCGAAATTTCGCCGCTTCAGCCGCAATTATTCAGCTGGACTTAGCCGCTCTTCATTGTATAATAATTATATTTAGTTATGCAAAAATTAAAAGCAGGCATTGTCTAAGTCCAACACTCTAATAACCATACAAAATTAACTTTACAAATCATAAAAATGTACGTAGTTTGGATCGAACGCGAGGTCCAAAAAAATCGTGCACTTACGTAGACTTACGTTACGTAGTTGATTAGCTTACCCTTTACATAACCATAACTGTAGGTGACCAAGTTATATTCTTATTTATTTTCATTTCAATTTAGGTTAAAGTCCGAACGGTTTGTTTAATTTGTTTTGCTTACCTTGATCTAAATATTTCTCCCGATACTTATTGTAAGGCACAGTCATAAATTAAACCTTACGATAAGCAGAGGTCAAATATTATTAACTGTTGTAAAATAAAACGCACCGTTAATTGTGTTTCAAAGAAAAGCTGTTATGTTACTGGCAGTTAGTTAAATGGATAAATAGTGTAGGTAGATTTCAAGCTATTTTACGAACAGTAAAAATAAGTATAGTAAAGTGAATTTATTTTCTATCGGTCTAGCGATTGTTTAAGTTTGAAACAATTCATTGCTTTAATGGAGAAATTAATTAAATTATTTTCATGGATTTGACTAGTGCGTACTGACTGGCACCAAGACGTTCATCTAACTAAAGTTTCTAGAATTGATTGCCAATGATCCTGCAACTTAATACTACAGAAAAAAGGTACCTCTTGGTAACCACATACTTAGAATCTAATGTACAGACTGCTTGTTTGTAAACTTATTCCATAAAAAAATAAAAGCAAAAAACAATAAAACATAGACAAAGCTTAGGTGGTACTGGTAGACAATACACCTAGCCTAGTAGATACTCGCTTCTCATCTTTAATCCGGAGTGAAATCTGAAAGTTTGGTAGGCCCAGTTCAGAATCAAAGAACACTTTTGTGACACAATTAAATGAATGGCTCTTCCTATGAAAACTAGTTTACAACAAACAGACCCAGAAGTTCATTATGATACAAATACTCACCTAAAAATACAATACCTCATATTTGATTAAGATTAAAAATGCTTTAACATAAATCTTACCAAAGAATACAAATGTGTATCATTTAAAAAATACATTTTAACCATAACTACGTACTACAATAATAATCAAACTCGTTAGGTATTTTTTTTATAAAATCAACAAGCTCCGTTGCCTAGCAACCCGAGTTCGGTCCATGGGCGTGTTTCCTCTGGGCGTATCCACAAGGGCGGTGTCATCAAAGGATGCCGCCAGCCAATCAGCGGCCGGATGCGTGTTATGACACCTGTCACTCATCCTACTGTCCTCTAAACCACCATCGACAAGCAAGTTTGAACTCTAAAGCGATGTGGTAAGGATCAAATTGAAAGAATATGAAGTTTTAACACGAATGAAAAACTACATAGCTCTTAGCTATTTTCTGGTTGGTAGGTTAAATATGTTTTAAATTGTATGTAATAACTGACGAATGCTAATGTTTTCATAGAACTTGAGTTATTATTCAAAGAGAACACTGTGTAATTTGGCTGTTCTAGTTTCCCGTAAAATTAAATGAGTTTTTTTTTGGAATTGCAGGGTTTTAAATGTATTTTTTACGATATTAATTTGTTACGTCATTGTTACAAACTAAATGATGACTATAATTTTAAACTACAAATTTCATCATCGTTGTTTTGATGAAACATATCTGTTTCATAGTATGAGACAATAAAAGTTATACTCAGAATTTTAAGAAAAAAAATAGTACCTATAAGGCAGCTAATAATCGGTTATTCTAATCTTGCTACGTGCCAACCGAGCAAAAAGCGTAGCTACTACGCGTGCTACGGTAACCACTTGCTACGACACGAGACCGCACTTACTTGCATATTACAGTAAATAATATTTTCATAATATGCCTAAGTTATTGAGGTCAAGGCTTAAAAAAATATCAATTTTCTTAAGTACATAAACACCGTAATTAAATTAGGTATGATTTAGTGCTTTTAGCTGGACTATCGATAAGAAAAGTGTAGGTCAAGTTTTTAGGTTTGATGGATTCTAATGTAGTGCTTTCACTAATGAGTATAATTAGCATTTTTTTGTAACCGAATGGACTATGGTTCAAATAATAACTCGACATGATCTAGTTAGGTTTTGTGGGATGGAATGGGATCTTAGTAAGCAGCGCTGCTAATTAACAACAAAAAAAACGTTATTTGTTATCTAATTGGTCACTGAAAGTCAATTCAGGATTTGTTCAGCAAGTACCTACTCTCTGTCTATGAACTTCATATAAATCTTTAGTAACATCAATATCCTTCGTTCACTTTTCCTCAAAACCACATAAAAACCGCCAGATTTTTTTCAATAATATAAGCATGCGAATTGCACACAATCTCACGCGAGACCGAGAAGTATCTAATCGTTTATGTAAATTTTATAGCCGCCACGTGAAATGTCAGCCAGGGTGTTTATTAAATATAGCTTATAATACGGCTAATGTAAAATATTGGCAGATTAGTAGATCAGTATGTTTTTAGTAGTCGTAAAGAGTTTAGTACCTTATTAGTTTGGAGCAGTGGTTCCCAAAGTTGTCGGAACTACGACCTATCTAAAACAAGTTTCCACGGTGGGCCCAAATCCAAGGGTTTTTGAAATACCATATAAATTTTATACTTCAAAAACTACAAAAAAATGTTCAATGGAATGGATGAAATTGTACTATGTTTTAGCATCAACTGACGTTGAGTTACTTTTAATATGTCCTGAAGAGACTTAACTTCGCGGTGCGCACGGTTTCTTAATACACGCAAAATTTCGTGTTGGTCGACTTAAATCTGTGCCTAAAACTATAAACTACGACAGCAATACCTGTTTAAAATTTGAGCGTTTTAACTCAGAATTAGCAACATTGTATAATGACTAAGAACTCAGTATTAAGAAATATAAAACTTTACAAAAAGACCTAATCCGCAAAATTATGAAATATGTTTTCAGTTCTTATGTTGTTTTGATATATTTTTCATATTTTCTTGGTATTTTGTGTTAGTAAGCGAAGGTTTATAATGCACTGTGTTATTTTTAAAGTGAAGTATATTTTTGCCTTTTTACGACCCTTAGTTAAATAGAAACACGAGGCACTTATGTAGTCGACCGTTTATAATAAATTTTTGTTTTCGTTTTATTGCGAACTGCAGCTTTTGATGTAAAAAGCAGAAGATATTAACTAAAAAACACAGTCTGTATACATTTAAAATACTGTATTCGTTTGAATACTTAAAATGTAAAGATACTGAAAACATAATCAAGGCGTAATTTACGACTTTACTTACAGTACTTTCTTTACTTTTTAAATTGTGTTCACACTTTTTTTTTTAATATGCAAATAACGCTATCCAGCCACAGCTTTCTTAGTCGCAGTAGGATCATTAGGCAAATAATTGGGAGCATAAAAACTGCGGCAAACGCCGGTCTCGGAGAATCAAAAAACGCCTACATACATACAAACAAACACGCGATGGTGTAGGTAGGTAGCTTGACCGGCGGCCGCCCGAGCGGGGTAAGGCACGGGGCACACAAACAGTTTTTATAATCATGAAACTGCCCTACAAAAAATTACGTATTTTACCTTAAAAAATCTTTTTAAGGTAAAATACGTAATTGTAGTGGCTATTAGAGCCGCGTAAAAGGTTACCCACCACATACTTTAAATTATAGGATAATGATAAAACATCCTAATTTTCTATTATTTATTATTTTGGATATATCATGCTTATAAAACCATCCGCATTTCGACACACGTTTTTTTAAGATGAAGGTACTTTTAAATGTTCTAATATGACAGTAACAGATGACTAGTATGGTATGTTGTAGGTACTCGTGTAGTTTTATTTATTAGGTATAAATTTATAAGCAAGTTAGCAATTACCAAAATTAAATTTACTCAATGTTATCTAGTTTTTTTAGTACCAAATCAATCTCACCTCCGTATCTATTCTTAAATTCGATATTAAACTTTTGTATACATTCGAGTTTCATTGCGTAAAAAATCTACGTCTTAATAAAATAAGTTATGTGTGGTGCTGTGTGCCCCTCGCCCTAACGGCGTCGGGAGCGCTGGCCGCTACCACCCCGCCTCGCTGCCCTTACATTACAACAACCCGTCACTCGATCCCGTTCACAAAACATAACCGGACGGCTACATCTCCAGCTATACAAACTCCGATCTCATTGCTACTTAGCGGCCGGTACGAAATTCTTACTATCGTCCTGCACTCATTTGTTTTTTCTGAGCGGCCAGTACCAAAGAAATAGCGTCAAATATTTAAATACTCTTTTGTTTTTCTGAGTGGCCAGTACGGGGAATAAAATTAGAATAACTCGGATTTGGAATTGATTTGAATTTGGTGTTCCAGTGAATCGTTTGTGCCGATGGTGTTTCATGTTATTATGGTTGGAGAGTAAGTTGTAAGATGACCAGTGAAGAAACGATGCCTGTTGCTGCGGTGGTAAGATTTTTAAACGTTTTTTATACCAGTTAATTCAATTTAATTACTAATTTACTAGTAAAACAACATTAACTGATGGTGTTTAAATAAAAGTGTAGTATGAACCAAATTTTCCAAGAAACTACGCTAGTTTTTGCAATATATCGAACGGCGTAAAATGTATTCAAAATATCCTTTACTTTCTTGTAACATGCTCGACCCAGTTTTTTAATGTGAAAAGTAATGATTATGGCGTAATTTTTCATGGCTGACTCATTATGAAACAGCGTGTAAAATATGAAAAGTCGTGAATATATTGCTTAGTCACTTAGCTGAGAGCTGCGTAGTAAAGCCTTATGGGTTAGATATGATCTAATGTTTGTGTTAATTGACGTATAAATCTTCGCTAAATAGGGTTTTAGGGTGAATTATCGTGAAGGTCAGCACTTCGCTTTGTTGTTCAACAATATTTATCACTACAAGTCTATGGAAATAAACAAATCCAAAGTTACAAATTCTATTACCATTTAAATACGATGTTTATTCTGATCTATCTAACTAAACTTGTAAACGTTTCTTTTGAAATGGGTTATAATTGAAATTAACGGGATATGAGAAGGATTAGTTAAAGTAGCGTGAAAGACATCAACGCGTTGTCAGCCCTTGTCGTCGCCTCCCGTCTGTCTAGTCTGCAATCAATCAGCAGCACGTGGGCAGTAGTTCATTGAGACAGTGGAGTAGGTAGAGAGTGGGTCAGTCGGTGGGCGGCGACGGGGCAGGCATGTCGCGTCGGCCGCGCCGCTCTGAGTCCCGCGCGCGCCCGCAGGAGCCGCCGGCGCCCGAGCCCGCGCCCCCGCAGTCGGACGAGGAGCGCGAGCCGCCCGACTGGCGCCCCGGGCCCTCGCGGCCCGCCACGCCGCCGCCGCGCGCCGACGACGCGTCCGAGGGCTCCGAGGCCACCGCCCGCCCCGCGCGCGCCGAGCCCGCCAGCAGATACGCCAACCTCAACTACTGGAAGGCGCGCCGCGTCACGTTCTACCGGAATGGCGACCCGTTCCACCCGGGCGTGGAGTTCCGCTTCAAGCCGGGCCGCGACCTGGCCTCCATGGACGCGCTGCTGGACCGGCTGTCGGAACGGCTGGAGCTGCCGCGCGGCGCGAGGTTCGTCTTCGGCATGGACGGCGACCGCAAGTACCGGCTCGAGGAGCTCGAAGATGGCGCCTCCTACGTCGTCTCTTCTTACAAAACTTTCAAGGTACGTCACTTTTCCCAATTGTGTAACAATCAAAACGCTTGTTTTTATGTAACTCAGTTTACAGCCTAAATGCCTTTAAAGTACATGAACCCGCAAGTCTAGTTAGTAAATCTTTCCTTGGACGTGGAATTGTAAACGTTATCAGACGATCTCGAATTGAAGGCTGCGCGAGCTTGGAGGGGTCCACATTTCTGTTACCTCGTTTCATTCATTTTGTTTTTATTTAAAGTATTTTGACCATTTCCTACACACACACCGTAAACATTACAAAGTAAAGTATTATCAAGAGGAAGCAAATGATACGCAAATGCATTCTAATGTACGCCGCTGTCCCTCGTGTTGCAGGCAGTAATAAATTCCTCGACAATTCGTGAAAAGTCTAGTTCTGAAGTTACGACACATAGCCGAAATGGTGAATTACCTACGTGTATTAGTTAATGTGGTATTAGGTAATGTTAGTTAATAGTTGTCGTATCGCGTTACAATGGAGACGAGGCCGGCGCGGCCTTCAGATGTGGGTCGCTGGATAAGCTCCACGCACAGTCGCAAACATTTGCATTTAGATTACCAAATACAAAATCTTATTTGCCCATCGATAAGATCCGCTAATTGCTATAAAATAGCTTTCGAACTAAAAACATGATCCACAATTGCTTGGAGAAAGTAAATTGCTATAGCAATTAGTTACAATTTGTTTTTCTGAATAAAATTTAGTTTAATTTCTGCGATTGCTTTGCAGGCGATAGTTTTAGCTGGGTTAATAGTCGTAACACACTTTAGCTTTTGACTTATATGAACATTTCTAACTTATTTCAAGAACTGTGTTCTAAAACCTAACTAAATAAATAACTAAACTATTATAGTTTTCTTAAAAGGTGGTTTCCTCAATCTGTTCATACCCAAAAACTCATTTATTAATGCACAGTTTATTACTACTAGGCTTAAAAACTTCATAATTTTACATCGCTATTGGATCCGCAAGTAAAATCCCTAATCTTGCACTTGATAATCGTGGAAATGGTCAATGTTGCAAAATGGCTATATTCTCAGAATGACTGCGACACGCGGCGACTGCCGGCGACCCGCAGGGGGCAATGCACCATTGCACTTAGTATGCAACTTCGCGATTACTGACCCTATTAGTAGACGACACTTCATGCCTTAAATATTTAAATACATGTAATATATTAACGGATATAATTATTGACGTAGGCATAAAGATATTTGTGGGGTTTCGATCGTTACGGGTTTTTTGGATTTTTGATTTCGGAGGTTAGCTTGTAATTTTGGAAAAAAAACATAATACTATTTGCTAACGATAGCGTCGTTAGCAAATAATTTTGACATATCTTTTTTTTGGTTATATTTATAATATTAATCATACTATCTACATCATGTTACAATGAATTACATTGCAAAATCTTCATTGTATCTTTCGAAACATTGTTAAGTTTATTTTTTATGAATTTTCATTGTTAAATACATGCTTTAAAGTGGACAAGAGCGATAAACAGTTTCGGAAGTAATAAATAACATGATAGCCGTGGACGCTATGAGAACGAGGGTTTTTAAAACAGGCAGAAAAAATACATGTTTATTATACTCTTAGATACTAAAAGCGCCTATTGAAATTGTATGTAGGCATTTGTTTGACTAGATTATTTTATAAATTTACTAGTGGCCGTCCGCGACTCAGTTCGCGTAGAAGTCAGTTTCCCGTGGGAAAGAGAAGTTTTCCCGCGGTAAAAAGTACCCTATATGTTATTCTGATGTATAACCTATATTATTGTAAAGTTTCATCAAATCCATCCAGTAGAAAAACTGCATGAAAGAGTAACAAACATCCATACATCCATCCATACTCACAAATTTTTACGTTTATAATATTATATAGTAGGATTTATTAGTTGTTATTTTATATATTTTTTCAAAGTTGAGACTAATTTAGGGATTTTGTAACGTACGGCTGTTAATTAATCAAAAGTAGGTATATTTTTCTTCTTTTTCTTTCATAGATATCATTACTTTGCGGGATTTTTCAATTTAAATAATTATACCATAGAGGTCACCCAAAATCACATTTGATTTATTTCTAATTCCATAAAAATACCTAAACCTCATATAAAGATTAAATACTCGTAGTGTTGACATTTAAACCTCTCGTAAGTGTTAAGTAATCGTTATTTTAATTGAACCAAAAGCAAATAAAAATAGCTAAAAAAATAATGATCAATCTTAATTATACACGGTCACGAATTTTATGAATTACAATAAAATACCAAATCCAGTACAAGGACACTGAAATTAAATAAACAAATGTAACTAACGCGAAGTAAATACTATTTATGATGTTTGAATATGTTTGCTTTCATTTATAATGACTTCAAGAAAAACAAAACTGCTTTTGGTTTAAATCGGTAATCTTATTTTGTTTTTTACTTTAAACTAGATTCGGGATCAATAACGTTACTTTCATCAAATCGGAATTCATTGACACTTTATTTGATTTACTATGCAAACTTAAATCTGTGAGAAGTAAATGAAACCCTAATTTAGACTTTAAAAAGGTGTTATCAACCCCGTTTTTAATATTTACCTATTTATTATAATTTATATCCTTTTTGCCTTTAAGAAAGAAGAAGCTAAATATGTTTAAGGTTTACAAATACCGTTTGTATCAAAGTCTTTTTAAAGTATATTGAAAATACTAATAAACGGTACGAACGTAATTCTGCGTCGGTAACGCGTTTATTTTCCAAAGCTTTTCTATTAAAATATACTTAATAGAGTTTTGTTAATGAAACTACCTTCTCCAATCTCATATCAACTCCTATCTCTGTGTGCATAAGGTTGAGAATTGCTTGTTGTTTTGTAAATATTATTTACAAGTGGTCACGCGATTACTGCTTCGTTCTTGGAGCGATATTTTCTTGACCGATCGCTATCTGCTGCGACGCGGGCCGGAATGATTGAATTATGTTGTATTTCTAGATGAAAAAAGAGTATAGTACGATTATAATAGGTTTTAGATAAAGTACAATACGGAAAAAACTCGTTTTAACCAATGACCCAAACAAATTGAAAAAAAAAACGGATTAGTTAGGATTTTATAGAAGTACAACTACTTGTTTAGTCGTCGCTATTTCTCTTATTTTATGAAATATCTTTATTTGCAAAATAAATTAAAATCCACAAAAACGGTCGTAGCAAACATCTACGACGTAGCATAACTCGTAGCAATGACGTAGTCGTCATTCCTAGAACTTATCAACAGATATAAAATTAAATGTTTACCGTTTGGTTGTTGTATTGAGTATGTGAAGTATTTCATAACTCACCTTGGAGAGCCTCCATCGCCGGAACTCTTCATAAGGCTAATGCAAAACTGCGGTGTCTTTAACGACTAGGGCGGGGCTTCATGTACTACAAAAAATACAAATTGTTTTGTAATATCTACAGTTTTTTTTAAGTCATACCACAAATTTAACACTTTTTTGTAGGAATGCTAAAGTGTAGAGGTTTATATTAAAGTCATAATATTAATATAGATAGCTTTGTAAAATTATTCCTTAAACAAATATTTTTAAATTAATAAAAACACCGAGTATATCTACGAAGCACTTTCCCAAAAATAATTTTTAAAACAACCTCCTTACAATCTCTTAACCCAATCTACCGTTCAATACATACCTTCCCGTATATTCTAAATCATTTACTACTTTCCATATATATTGTTTCACTTCCCCGCTAGCCTGTACATGAAGGTTGTAGTAGGAAATGAATACTGCATTTTTGTTCCGTTGTTTCGGCTACTTGCATTGTAAACTATCGAAAACGGCTCTCGGGTCAGTGTTGGGTCATCACCGTTTAGGTACATGTCGATTTTCTATGGGATTTATAGGAGTAGTACATGTATGGTAATGGACGGCGATTAGAATAACATTCGGTTGCAAGGTTTCAGGTAGGGCAGTTTGGGTGCAGTAGGTTACAGGATTGGTTAAGTAAATGAAGATTGTAAAGTTTATATTTATAACAAAATTATATGATTAATTTAAAAGACGTTTACAAAGAGAAGTAAACATATTATTATTTTACTGTATTAAAACGAATTAGGTCTTAACATTTGTTGTTCCTTTTTAGTAATTTGCGGGTGATTTTAGCTTTTACGAAAAGCACAAATACGGAAGTATATATAATTAGCATAAAAACAACACTATGTAAATTGTCGAAAACAATGATTTAAGACTGTAATTTTGTAATATTTTCGTAATTACTTTTTATGTTTCATGTTTGCGTCGTGCGTTGCGGCCGTGTTTTCCGGAAACTGTCGAAATGAACAATTACACGACAAATTATACCTTTGCCTTTGTTAATGAAACTAACATGGGTCATATTACTACAAATACCCCCCAAAAGGGACTTTCTAAGGTCCGATAAGCAAGTAGACCAAGGTTACGTCAAATCTCTAATTCGTCAACTTGATTATGCGTGTACAATCTGAAATTGTTTGATATCGCGTCGCGTGCCTGCAGAGCCAATGTTGGTAGTAATTGTTTCACGAAGCTATAACTGAGTCTTAATTGTGAGCCACCGTCTGGCTTGATACGTATCGTTTTATTACAATAAAGCATTTTGTAAAGCGATTGCGTGGAGGGCCGAGACTGACCTTGGCTCGCCTTCATACCCCGCCCCGGCCCAGCTTTCCTTCACCGACGTAATAAAATTCGAATAGTCTGCTCCATCCAACCGACCCATGCGGATAGCTGCAAGCGACCTACTTGCCACTCTAACACGTTGCAATAGAACTCGGTATCGGTTGTCTGTGGCGCGACTTAGGTCGTTTCGGTTGGTGGTTGCTGCGCTTTTGTTTTGTTGGGGCTGCAAATTAGTCAGCTGTTGCAATAACAGTGTCTAGTGCCACACACATCGGCCTGAGAGCTCGACGCTTATACACGTATGCGAATTCGGATTTAGTTTATAAGAAGTTGCAGTTTTGTGTTATACGGTTTTCGGTTACGCGGGTCGAACTAAGTCTCTCCCAAGTGCATCAAAAGTCAACATCGTGTTTTCAATGCGTGTTTTCAACACAAGTCGAGTTCAAGTACCTCCTTCTACAGCATACACCTATGTTCCTCGTTTACGACCGTTACAAAAAATCAAACATGGATCGCTTCTAAACTGGGGCACCAGAACGTCGGTATGTGCCGGGAAAATGTGTTTAATTTCGGTAACATTATGCTTCACGTGAAGAATTTTAATATTTTTCGTGACAAGTGCCCACATCCGCTTTGCGTGTCACCCACGATCTCTGCCCACTCGTGGACAGGCCGCGGCCCATTTTCCTTGTGACCAGTACTACTTCAAAGTAACCCCTTGTTATAATTCCTATCGTACCTTGTTATAAAGCGTTTACTAGTAATTGTTATGACCTGAGCCTAGAAACGTTATAAAAGTCTAGTAATATTGCCCAAGCTTTTTATAAATCTTTGTGTTAGCAATTAATGACGGCTACACTTGAGTTTATGTTTTGATATAAAACTAATAATACTATAGTTTTTTACAGTTTACAATTGCATGTAATTTATAATTAAAAGTTATTGTTTTTATATTCATTATACGATTTCCTTGTCTTCTGCCTTTCCGCCCGCAATTGCATATACGTTTAATTTAAGATTGATATTTTATAGTAGTTTTTTTTAATAATTTTTTCGCCTAGAAGCTGCATATCTATATCTATCGTAAAGAGAGCCTCTAAACCCTTTGACATAAATGCGTTTAATAAAACACAGGCACCAAATTGGTATCGCATTTTACAATATCTGATTCTAATTAAGATAGTCTAACTAGAAGTGTTTAGACAGCGCACGCTTTTAATTAAACATTAAAATTTTAAAAAAGCCTAAATTTTAAATCTAATAAAATTAAACATATTATACTGGTTATTCTTTTAGTTGGTACTTAACTTTAGAGCCCTTTCGTTAATCAATAAATAACTTTTTATCATATTAGCAAAACAAAAAAACAGTAGCATTAACGCATTTCATTCAGTGCAGTTTAGTTTAGTAAGCAGACTTTGCGACGGGACTTTGTAAAATACCAAACTTAAGTTAACGCAAGCAAGTTTCGGGTAAAAAATTGGTAAAAATGTTGATTTATTGTTCCTTCACCTTTTTGCCTGTTGCCAGAACCTTTTGGCCACAAATAAATACTTATATGATAAAAGCGTTAAAATACTTTGTATAATTAAACATTGTTACTTTTTTTATATTCAAATTCTTAATCCAATTAGTTGACTGGAGCTTGAAAATAATTAACAATTTAAATGCAGATATAGTGTATGATAGAAATTTTTTAATTTTTGTATTGAACTTTTTATGAAATCACAAAATTTAACAGTGCAATAAATAGTTTTCATTACTGTAACTGAAAGAAACTAAATTATTTTCTTTCTTTATCATAATTAAAACTAAAACCCATAATCGCTGTATCGCCCAAAAAGAAAACCAAACGTATTTCATATGCAATAGTATGCACACATTAAGTGTCGTTTTTATGTAAATCCTGCCAACAGTCGCTCACCGGACGAACGTCACCGTATGCTAATGCATGTACTGAAGACGGTAGAATGTACCTAACTGCATGCTATTACGGGCTCGGTACTCAGTAGGTACTTGAACTTGACATAAGTAAGCTGACATTTAGAAGGCGTCAGTGACTTGAGACGCAGGGCTTTGACTCCAAGCAGAGTAGAGCAGTTTCACGTGGTTTCAATTGCAATTTAATTCAACCGGGCCCATAAATTAATCCAAAATTGATTAAGGGGGCATACAGATTATAATGTAAAAAAATATTCGACAGCATAAACTTCATAAATCATATTCTTCTTACCTGCCAGTAACTTGTATCTACATTAAAAAACAATTGCAACTCGCCTATCAGCGCGAAACGAGTAAAGTGCGTTTCAGCGGCAAAGCACTGCAATTCATCATAATAGATGACAGTAAAATATTCCAATAACAATCGACTATCGCTTCAAAAGCCGCGCGTCTTCAGCGACAAAGCGCTGTAAGTTTGCGGTTCAAGTGACAGTTGAACATATCAAAAACAATTGAGTATCGCTTAGAAAGAAACACGCGCGTCTTCAGCGACCAAGCGCTGTAAGTTATCAGCACCAGTGTCAGCAAGCAGTCAAAGTGTGGCGCCCCAGTCGCAGGCGGTGGCTGGAAGCAGCTGAGTCGATGGTGGACAGTGACGAGGAGCCGTTCGTGGTCATCTCACTGCCGGTGCACACCGTTGAACCACCGGTAAGTTACCTTGCAGAGAATTCAAAACATAAAACAACCTTTACTGACAATCAAGGGTAATCTTTGTTAACGTATTACGGGCGGTCTTAATAACATCTATGCGACAGCTTGTTAAATTTGCCACCAATAAATAATAAGCTCAAACCGGGATTTCAAGTCTTGATGAACTTATTCGAAAGCTATGAAAATGAATGTTAAAGATCACTCATTATAGAAACAGACTAGAGTGGTAGAGTCTAGCTGTAGGCTTCGTCTGCAGCGATTACTGGGCTAAATCAACCGGTGAAATACCACCGTCGCACAGAAAACCGACGTGAAGTAGGGACGATGTTCCTTCGTTTCGTTCGGTGAGTGCGGTACCCGGTGCCCAATTTCTCAAAGGCCAGCAACGCAACCTCAATGCTATGTAATTGTGGGTGTATATGGGCGGCGGTGATCACTTACCATCACGTGACCTGAGCTTCTCTCAAAAAAAAGCTATAGCATTATTCTTTCCGTTTAAATATTAGCAAACTTACCCTCCAGTCAGCTTAAACGTAGAGCCGCGCGGAAAGATGTTTTGAGCTTATGCATGAAAAGTGTGTATATTGCTTAAAAATACCCATTGTTTACCTTTGATTCCATGTGGTACATTCATGTTCAGGTCACTAGGTCGCTTTATCCTTCCATCTTACATCTAAACTAATAAATGTTTCAATTCGCAAATTCCATAAATATCGTACTACGCTTATACACTTAAACATACAAAACCATTAAACAACTAACCCAAATAGTGTCCCCATAACTTAGTAACGATTTCTCGCAAAGCGACCAACATTTTAGGGGGTATTAATTTCACAAACACCGCAGTCGACTTGCTATGCAGCAATTTGAGACGTGACCTCGTACCACACGTGCGATCGCTGTATCGTGTGTACCCAATACTACCAGACCCTTCGATGGGCAGCCGCCCTCAGACGGCCAGAGCATACCGAGAGGTTAACTAGGGTGCCCGCGGTCCTAATTACGCTGGTCGTAGTAATAATTGCACGCACGGAGCTTTGATAAGAGCTGTCCTTGAGCTGGTGTTAGTCAAGGACGAAATTCGGTAGTACGAGTCGAGTCGAGTGCTTTGTTTACAACGGCAGTGGACGATCGCGCGCGGCAGAAAGCGCGTGTCGGAACACGGAACGTTAAGAAAGCAAAATATCGCTGTTACGGATACGGTACTTTTCGAAAAGCGCCGAAGATTTGAGGGTTACTATAACGGTGAGTTCGTTGATTGATTTTCATTTATTTATTTTTTGTAGAGAAGAGACCTGCGCAGGCGACGAACGTCTCAACTTTTACAGTAGCATATTTAACTTAAAAAAAATATTTTTTTAAATACCTACTAATAATTAACATGCCTATTTTGAGTTTTAATTAAACAACGTATTAAAAACAAACATTGGTTCGACGATCAATTAAAAAATTAGGTCAACTTAATCAAACTGGGTTAAGAGCTTTGTCGCGCGCTAGACGGTAGTTCGAAAAAAATCCGACCAAGTGTTAAGAAATAGTTCTGTAGCTGTAACAGCGTGGAATTCCGATGTTTGCTATACTCATGAATAACACCGCATGCACGTATAGCGGACTGGGTACTAAAGGGAAATTTCAAGCTTTGAATTTGTCTTGTATTGTTTAATATATTTTAAGATATTGAGAAGTAACAACTCAAAGTAGCAAAGTAATAATTGTCTAGTATGACAAAGTAATCAATCTCTTGTAATTATTTAATACATACATATTTTCATTATTATTATTTACAGACGGATCGTTTTTACTTACAATATTTATATTTTGAGATAAACAGGTGGTTTGTAATTTAACGACAACTTTTCGCTAGTTAACGGCAGAAAGGGAAGTTGCTACTACTAACGTATCGCAAGTGGTACACTATAGCAACAATGGCACCGCTAAGTTTTCAGTTATGCCTATCAACCCAATTTAATATATTTTCTTCGTCTGAAAGATACAACAAAATTAAAAACTTAGCAACATTACAAACTTACGATTCAGCTACTATTCGTACAAACTTGTTACCAATTTAAAGAAAACATAACATTAAAATATTTTTATCGATTCGTAATCAAAATGCATGACAATGCTAACACGGGCGTTCCTATTTTTTTTACGAATAAGTACGTTACCTTTGAAAATTACCAATTCATGTGTTAAGTAAAGTTTAGTCGAATTTAGCAACTAAGCATTAGTCTGATTTCCGTAACATTACTTTACTAATAACCAATGAAAAGCTTGAAAAAATTACCATACGACTAAGCTATAACCCTACATATTAAAAAAAAGTCACCTACTTTATACGAAGTAGGTAATAGTCGACTCATATTAAATTATATGCTATTATTGTATGTTTTTACGGTATTTCTTCAACCATAATCGTGTTCAACCTACCGTAAACGATTTTACGACGGTATTACCGGTTTTCTTTCAAAGATGAAATCTTTTAATTTACCATAAAATGTAACTAGAACTATACTTAAGTTTTATTAAAAAACTGAAGCTTTTATACGTAAGATGTTTTAGTGCAAATCTAATCAATATATTAAAATTATAACTCTATCAAAAAGTTCTTGTAAACATGAACACATAATTTGCGTAATTTTAAAGTTTTGCTCATAACCTTTACAGTTTTGAATGTATTATCGTCTAACCTAGAAGCAATGAATTTCTTCAATCTAGGGGAAGTATATTTCGGGTGCTTTCGACTAGCTTTGATTTGTTTGCACATTTATCAACCGGCGAAGAACGGTGTCAGGGGCGCGACGGTCGATTTACCCCATCCTACCCTTTGGACGTAGCTTTATGATAAGGCTGTACGTCGAATACTGGCCACTATTCATTGCCAATTCTTTTGAAGAATGGCTTTAGGAAGAGTATATACTTTTATATTAACATGTGTTTGGTTATTTGTTATTTTTTCACTTAGTGAAACTATTTTAAGCTCGCCAGCCTTCAAAAGATAATAATTTTTTTCTTATATTTTTAACTTCAATACCGTGTCACTTAATAAAAAAAACATGTTTTTTTTAATTGATTGGTTAAATTTACGCGATTGTTTACATTACTGCGGAACTCTGAAAACATAGCATAATTAAAACGGTCCGGCTGCACAGTCGGTACATTGTCAAAGAGAACCTGATACCTCTTGATATTAATTCGTTAAAATTTCTTTTGTACAGGGAGTATACAGACTATTTACGAAGCCTGAAACAATAAATTATAATGAATCTTTTATACAGAAATAGTTTAATAAAACATAACACTCAACATGATTGAAAGGTGTGTCCGCCGCTTGAAATCAACGCTTACACATAGAGGCAAAAGTTTTCGGAAGCAGTCTTTTTACACATCGAATACCTTTCATCATTCGATCAAGTATCAATGACAATTATAATATAGCCGGAATTTATAATAAACTAGCGACCCGCCCACGCGTCGCCATGGTATAATTTTGGCTGACTTGCTCACGAAACATTGATTTTTGGTAAACTTTAAAACTTTTTCCGATTGTTATTTATTTACAAATTTAAATGAAAAAATACCTAAAGGATGGTGAAAAACCGCATTAAAATCCCTCAACTGGTTTAGGAGGAGTTAGCGGCCAAACATACAAACAGACAGAATTAGCGACTTAGATTTATACTATGTAATGATTTTGAATTTTCGCAGGCGGCCAGCTACGGCAAGAAGAACGGCATGTGGTACGGCGGGGGCCCGTCCAGCACGGGGGCGTGGTCGCGCGCGGGCACCCGCAAGCAGTCGGTGGCGGAGTCCGACGCCCCGCCCCCCGGGGGCGGCAAGCCGGCCGGCTCCGGACGGGTCATACGCATCATCAATAACATGGACCACTCTATACAGGTACGGGGGGATTTTTACTCTTGCTTTTGGTATTGACAGCTATTGTAATGATTAAACTGACAATGGCTTAATTAATTAATGCTTCGAGTTAGCAGGACTTGCTTGCGTAAATGTACATACGTAAAAATAAATTATCAAATGGTTTTGATATAAAAATATTTTATATTCAGAAATAGGAACGATAATATGAGTTGGTTACAAATGGAAAAACAGAGGAAAAATCAAGCATTTCCATGCTCGATGTGGCGTCGCGTGTTAAACATTTCTCTTTGTCTTATTTTTCAATAAAGCATTTAACTGAAATACAAATTATAATTGCTAGCAAACTTCAATGTTGAATATTCCTTTACAATTTAAATGCTTCGTTTTAGCAAACCGTAGCATGAAAATTAATAGTCTACGTAAGCAACTTTTAATTCTAGTACCGACTTAACCTTATTTTGTGTCAAACTTTCCATATCAAATTACACGGTGTACAATTCTATCCATGCAAAAATCCAGCCCCTAAACAAAAGGAAAAAATCTAATTGGCAGTATACATTTTTTAGGAATTAATTTCTTTGTACACAGTAGTGAAACAGTTATTCTAACAAACCACACATTGTTTATCGCCGATTGGAAGGCTGTAATTACTGGATATGAATTTATTTGAGGGCGAACGTTTCAATGTAAGGGCCTTGAGAAGTAAACACGGTGGGGATTGGTCGAATACGGCAGCAGTTATTTTGGATTTTATTTTCTCTCTTAGAAATTTTGCAACTTAATTCTTTGAAGCGCCTTAAATATGAATCAATGCTTTATTTAATAAGGTGCCTTCGATTAAGATATTTTTCTCAATACTTGAAAAAAATTAACGTGATTAATTAATATGTCATAGACGTATTATTATCTAATACTCTTGGCTATATTAATAGTTTTCATTTAACCTTTGTGTCTGTTACCCAGTGTCGAGTACTTCTGAACCTCCGTACTACGCAGCCTTTTGAAGAAGTGCTGGAAGACCTGGGCCAGGTGCTCAAAATGAACGGCGCTAAGAGGATGTACACCATCACTGGGCAAGAGGTATGATTGTAAATAAAACGAATATCAAATGTGTTGATAATTTGGAAGTATAACATATTTGAATTTAGAAAAACTTTTTTTCTCCAACTTTGCTCTGCTATTGACCTAAGATTAGTTTTGACAGTCTTTCCCTGCATCCTTAACATCTTTTATATTAATAACTAGCGACCCGCCCACGCTTCGCAATGGTGTAATTTTGGACGACTTGCTCGCGAAACATTGAATTTTAGCTAATTTAAAAAAACTTTTCTGATTGTTCTTTATTTACAAACTCAAATGTATAAATTCCCTACAAGATGGCAAAAACCGCATTACAATCTGTTACGTAGTTGAGGAGGAGATAGCAGCCAAACATACAAACAGACAGAATTAGCGACTTGGATTTATACTATGTAATGATGATGAGTGTGTCCCCCAGGTCCGTAGTTTCTCTCAACTCCGCAACGAGTTTGCGGACGTGGAGACCTTCTACCTCGGCAGCAGTGTGCTGCCTCCAGCGCTCAGTCCGGGAGTCAGCGCTCCCACACTTGTGGAATCGCCTATTAGAAGGTAAGGAAGATGCAAGTTGTTTTTGTTCTGGGATAGAACATTTTATAGGTTCAGGAGGTGCTATGTGCAATAGAACTACAGATTTAATGAAAAAAAGATAAAGTTAAAAAGAAGCATTTTTTCAGATAAACCATTATTTATCGCATTTTCTTCATTCTACTAACATTAATAATACAAGAACTGTAAGTATTTTTTACAGAATATTTATAAACGTATTTTAAAGTAAGATTTACTTTTAAAACAGGTCTAGGTCACGAGCAAACGTTGCTGTAACTCCTGTAAATGAGGACATGCGTGGACGGCGCGCGCGCAGCAAAAGCCGACCTCGAGTGCTTTACGCTCCTGAAGGAGAAATCGTTCGGAACTCTGGTATATTATTACACTTTTGAATCTGTCAAGCAATTTTGGAAACTGTGTTTCGTACAACAAGGTATTTTTAGGGTTCCGTACCTCAAAAGGAAAAAAAACGGAACCCTTATAGGATCACTTTGTTGTCCGTCCGTCCGTCTGTCAAGACCCTTTTTCTCAAAAACGCGTGGAGGTATGAAGCTGAAATTTATATCAATTACTCAGGTCTACTGTCCCTTGAAGCTGTGAAAAAATCAAACTTCTAAGCCAACGCAATCAAAAGATACAGCCGTTTATGCCGCAAATTATGCCGCAAGTCGACACTTGCAAGGGAATCAAAACCTACAGGGTGCTTCCCGTGAACTCAGAATCTTGAAATTTGGTACGAAGCAACGTCTTATAGCATAGATAAAGGAAAAATTACGAAAACCATAAATTTTTAGTTACATCACATAATATTTTTTTTTTAATAATTTTAACCTTACTACCCATTTCCTCATAAATGCGTAGAGGTATTAAATTGAAATTCATACCAAATACTCAGGTCTATAATACCTTTAAGCTGTAACAAAATCAAACTTCTATGTCAACGCAATCAAAAGAAACAGCATTTAAGCTGCATATTTTGAAACTCGCAAGTACTCGCAAGGGAATCAAAACCTAAAGGGTACTTCCAGTCGACCTAGAATCTTGAAATTTGGCATGAAGCAACGTTTTATAGCACACATAAAGGAAAAATTCCGAAAACCTTAAATTTTTAGTTACATTACAAAATATATATTTTTTTAATAAATATAAACTTATAAGTTGGAATTCATATCTAATACTTAGATCTAATTGCCTTTAACCCGTGAAAAAAAAAAATCTAAGTCAACGCAAAAACGCAAAACGCAAAAGTACAACCATTGATACCGCATATTTTGAAACTCGCAACTACACGCACGGGAATTAAAACCTAAAGACCACTTCCCGTTGACATAGAATCTTGAAATTTGGTAAGAAGCAATAGCTTACAGCACAGGTAACAGAAAAATTCCGAAAAGCTTAAAATTTTAAGTAGTTTTTGCAGGTTTGTACGGAACCCTCGGTGCGCGAGTCCGACTCGCACTTGGCCGGTTTTTTTTTTTTATAGATTACACGCTCTTGGAAGTGCTCAAAGAAGAACCAATTCGGGTGACGATCCGAGGCCTACGGCGAACATTCTATCCTCCGATTCATCACGCGCCTATTGATAACACTCCACCGGAGAAGAAGCTGCAGCTTGATTGGGTGTAAGATGTTATTAAAATTCATTTAATGTAATAAAAAAAGTAAAGACTTGCTTAAAGTTAGTTACCTATTGACTAGTTATGATTGATTATTTTTTTCCTGTTCTTCTGTGATTTTAGTAATTTCAAACCTTTGTTCAACAAATTTAACCTTCTTCTCTATACTAAAATCGATCAATGTAAAATAACTATAACTTCTTTATTAATAAACCAAAGCCACCTTCTTTCAAATCCCCATTATTTCAGTTACGGCTACCGTGGATCTGATTGCCGTCGTAACCTCTGGGTTCTTCCGACTGGAGAACTGCTGTATTACGTAGCAGCTGTAGCCGTCATGTATGATAGAGATGAAGAGGCCCAGAGACATTATACCGGACACACGGAGGACATACAATGGTAAGTTGATGATAGTCATAAAGATAAAGTGAGCAATATGTTATCTGCTACGTGATATTGTGAAATTAGTCCTTTAGAAAGTGTTCGGTTTAACCTTACATTTTATTGCAATAGCGCAATATTGTCAACTCAGGCTTTTACCTTATTTAAGTAATTGTAGTTAGTGCATATTCAACCGTCAAGCAGAGCAGTACTCTAGAAATACCTACCTATCTTTTCATGTTACTCGATAGTTTAGTGCAATAAACTCTAATTTCCTAAAGACGTATTTTACTTCTAACTATAGACCAAACATTATGGTCCTTCGAGAGTGTTGTGAAGTGCAGTGATCTATTGGATTGCAGTGTATTTAGCAGTGAATTGTGAGCTCTATTTGCTCACGGGTAACCATATAATCAAAAGCAGAAACCAAGTAAGATCTATCCATTTTTCATTTACCTTCATCATTTAAAATGGAAAATCTTTGCATGAATCAAGCGGAGTTGTACGAGTTAATGACAAAACTTTTTACCAACTTTAAAAAAGAGAGTGTTGAGCGGAAAACGGTCGATAGTTGTAGGAGACGTTTGGATCTTCTGGAAAATTATTGGCGAGACTATCAGGGAAATCATGAAAAGCTTTGTGGGTTTAGAGATTTATTTAAAGATCATCCTTATTTTAAAAATCAAGAGTATGATAGAGCTGGGGATCTCTATTATACTATAAAAAGCACTATAGAGCAAGCAGTTGAGCAGTTAGCAAAGCAGCAGAAGCAGAAGCAGCATGAGCAGCAGTATTATAACGAGCCAGCAGCAGGTAACATTAGAGCAGTGAGCAGAGAACCCGAGCAACCGTCCGCCTCCAGGTCGGCTGAGGCAGGACAGCAGCAGCAGCAGCCGCGACAATCTACAAGTGGCGTTCTTAGTAAATTTGACGAAATGATCAAGAAGCAGATGGTCAACTTTCGAGCATTTCAAAGAACAGTGAGCAGCATCGATGTCGGAGTTTTACAAAACAAGTGGGAGTTCGACGACGCACTGAAATCGTTGAATGCTAGATGGGTAATTATTGATAACTTACACTGGCAACTACAGGAAGAAACAGACGGCGAAGTAGAATGGTATGAAGCAGAATTCAGCAGTTACGAAAAAACATTTAACGACCTTAAGAGGAGCCTTAACAGCAAGATGTGGGCCACGTCTCACCGGGACAAGTCCACGCCACAGTTAGACATTCCTACTTTCAGTGGTAATTATCATCAATGGGTGTCCTTTAAGGATCTGTTTAGTGAGTCTATACATTGCAACCCGTCGCTGTCCAATGCACAAAAAATGCAGTTTTTAAAAAGCAAAGTAACAGGAGAAGCAGAGCGTTTGATCCATCATCTACCAATCAGCGCAGACAACTATCTTGTTAGTTGGGAGATACTCAACCATCGCTATGGTAACAAGCGACTTATTTTCTCATCTCACGCTAACATCATGTTAAACCTCCCTGTAATGCAGCAGCAGTCTTTAGGCCAGATCAAAAAGTTACACGATATCACGAAAGAAAGTCTTCACGCTATTCAAAACCTAGGTATAGACGTCAGCAGCTGGGAACCTCTAGTAGTTCATATTCTGTCTCAAAAGTTAGATAGTGACAGCTATGCAGAATACATGGAGTCGATTAAAAACCCGCGAGAGGTACCTAATTTATTCGAATTTTTAAGCTACTTGGAAAGTAAGTTCACCATTTTGGAATCAACCCAACGTAAGCAGCAGCCGACCCAAAAAGGCAGTCAACATTTATCATACAAAAAACAGCATTACAATAATTCTTCAAATTATAATAATCAAAATAACTATAACACATCGAAAATAAAATCATTTCATTTAGCAAAACCAAACTGTGGAATTTGCGGAGGTGCTGACCACGGATTATTTAATTGCGGTCAATTTTTAGAATTACCCGATGAGCAAAAACTGAAGACAGTTGCGAAACTTAATTACTGTATTAATTGCCTTTACAGTCATTCTGACAAACAATGTTTTTCCAGCAAACGTTGCCGAAAATGCAACGGAAAACATAATACCGTTTTACATGATGCTTGCAATAAACAAAAGTCGAACCATTTTAATAAGCCTACAATCAGCAAGGAGCAGATCACGACATCATCTCATGTTTCACAGGAAAATTTATCAGAGATTTTATTAGCAACAGCAGTTCTAAAGGTCTACGGCAAATGTGGGCAAGTGCACGAAATGAGGGCTTTAATCGATCAGGGCTCTCAGATCTCTCTTATCAGTGAAAAGGCAGCTCAAATATTAGATTTAAAAAGACAGCAGTGCAAAGGAACTATTTTCGGAGTCGGTGAACATGAAAATAACAGCAAAGGCATGATCAAATTACAATGTATGTCTGTTTATAACGATTTTACTTTTAACATAAATGCACTTATCATAAATAATTTAATTAAAAATTTGCCAAACCGTTCACTACCTACACCATCATGGACGCACATTAAAGGTTTAAATCTAGCAGATCCCGACTTCAACATCAGTCGACCAGTCGACATACTTTTTGGAGCAGATGTGTATTCACAGATCATATTAGGAGGCGTTCTAAGGGGCGACAACCAAAATCAACCTATCGCTCAATAATCGCACCTGGGATGGCTTCTTTGCGGATCAATAAACACTTATCAATGTAATGTCTTATTGCATAACTACGAAAACCTACAAAAGTTCTGGGAGATTGAAGATATTACTAGCAACATAGACATATCATCTGAAGATCATGAATGTTTACAACATTTTTTATCAACTGTGCGTAGGTGTCCCGATGGTAGGTATGAGGTCCGGCTACCTTTGAAAAACGACATGCAAGAAAAATTGGGAGAATCAAAAACTAAAGCGTTGGCTCAGTTCAAAAGCTTAGAGCGAAAATTTTCTAAACAAACAGACATAGCATCCGAGTACAAAAATTTTATGTATGAATATCGCACATTAAATCATATGAAACAAGCAAGTGAAAATGAAACACGTGAGTGTTATTTACCTCACCATGCGGTCACGCGCGCTGAATCGGCAACTACGAAACTGCGCGTAGTGTTTAATGCGTCCGCTTCAACTTCAAGCGGTTATAGCCTTAATGATATTATGCATAAGGGACCTAATTTGCAGCAAGACATACAGAAATTAATTATAAAGTGGAGACAATATCAATTTGCGTATACGGCCGATATAGAAAAAATGTATCGCCAAATTTTAATTCATGAGGATGATCAAGTTTATCAAAAAATCGTATGGAGAGATTCTCTACATGAGCAGGTACGGTCTTATCAATTAACAACGGTCACATATGGCACGAAGGCAGCCCCCTTTTTAGCCATGATGACGTTAAAGCAGTTAGCAGCAGATGAAAAACAGAATTATCCAGCAGCAGCGCAAGCATTAGAAGAAAACTTCTATATGGATGATTTATGTGGCGGTAGCCACTCATTACAGTCAGCAAAGCAGTTAAGAATTGATTTATTATCTTTGTTGAGGTCAGGTGGGTTTAACCTACGAAAGTGGGCAACAAATGAACCTGCAATTTTATCAAGCACCGAACTTAACAGCAGTACATCAAAAGCCTATGAATTCAGGCAAATCGACTCAACAAAAACATTAGGGCTCGGTTGGAATCCGGAGTCTGATAATTTTATTTTTAAATCAAAAATTGAACCATCTGACGAAAAACCCACTAAGAGGTCACTACTTTCAGACATTTCGAAGCCTTTTGACCCCTTAGGTTGGTTAACACCTTTAAGCACGACATTGAAAATTCTTTTTCAAAAGGTATGGCTTTCCAAATTACAATGGGATGAAGTTCTACCAGATGTCATCAGCAAGCAGTGGATTATTTTAAGAGCAGACTTACAACATATTGATTCGTTTAAAATCAACAGATGGCTGGGCATAACACCGAACAGTTACATACAATTGCATGGGTTTTGTGACGCCTCACAAAAAGCATACGCCGCTGTAATTTATTGCAGGGTGGTTAATGAACAATCAATTATCACCTTGGTGGCAGCAAAGGCTAGGTTAGCCCCTCTAGCTAAGGAAATCTCCACCCCAAAGTTGGAGTTAATGGGAGCAGTACTTTTAACAAAGTTGATGGAGAAGGTGGAGCAGGGCCTAACCGATTATAACATTCAGAAATTTGGTTGGACGGACTCTACAGCAGTACTTGGTTGGCTACAAGGTGATACAGCTAAATGGAAACCGTTTGTAAGCAACCGCGTAAAAGCAGTTACTATGAGCATGCCGGCTGAGTGTTGGAGATACGTCAAAACTAGCGAAAACCCAGCAGATTGTGCTAGTCGTGGTTTGACAGTACAGCAACTCAAAGACCATCAGCAGTGATGGCAGGGACCGGCTTGGCTTAGCACTTTTGAAAAACGTACTCATGGTCAGGCAAAATATGAAACTAATTTGGAAATTAAATCAAACCAAAAACAATCTAGCAAACAAGTACATGCCATCACATATAATTCACACAAACTATCATTCTTATCTACAATCATAGAAAAACTTTTAAATAAATTCAGCTCATTTACAAAAATAATAAAAATACTTGCATGGATACTTCGCATACCTACATACAATAAGAAAGGTCAGCGACACTATCTCACATTACCGGAATTACGTCAAGCAAAATTACTTATAATAAAACACATGCAGTTGAATGAATTTAAAAGCGTTATTGAATACATACATAAACATGGACAAGTACATTGTAAAAGTAAAATTTTGAATTTGAATCCGATTTTAGATGAGCATGGAATACTACGCGTAGGAGGACGACTCAAAAATGCAAATATAAATCCAGAAATGAAGCATCCCATAATCTTACCACATAGTAACCGTCTTACGTCATTAATCATTCAGCAAGCACATGATCTCACCTTTCATGGCGGACCCAGATTGACCTTGTCTAACTTGAGGCAAAAATACTGGGTCATAGGAGGTAACAATGCAGCCAAGAAGCATATTCGAGCTTGTGTGACTTGCAGGAAGCATAGTCCCATCAAGCAGAATCAAATCATGGGTGACCTCCCAGCACCGAGGGTGAATCCAGAACCAGCATTTTTCCACACAGGAGTTGATTTCACGGGTTTTATTGACGTAAAGGCAAATAAAGGTCGTGGCATAAAGACTACGAAGGGCTACATAGCCATATTCGTCTGCATGGTGACGAAAGCAGTTCACTTGGAAATAGTGTCCGACCTCAGCAGTTCAGCCTTCTTAGCAGCATTGAGCAGGATGGCAGCACGGCGCGGAGCCCCACGCCACATGTATAGCGATAATGGCACCAATTTTGTGGGCGCTAACAGATTGCTACAAGAACAATACGAACATCTGAAGCAAATTTTTAACGACAAGTTTTTAGCAGAGGTGACTGAAATGCAGATTGAATGGCATTTTAATGCTCCTTCATGGCCCAGTGCTGGAGGTCTGTGGGAGCGAGCAGTACGAAGCCTCAAGCACCACCTGAAGTGTGTAATAGGTGATCAAAAGCTTACATTTGAGGAGTACGCCACACTTCTATCAAAATTGGAGGCAAGTCTTAACTCACGTCCTCTCTCACCAATATCAGAAGATCCAGAAGACCTAGATTTCCTCACTCCAGCTCATTTTTTGGTAGCAAGACCGGGACTCACAGTTATTGAAACTAGCGAAGACGCCAGGACCCGGTGGCATTTGATCAACAAGTTATTTCAAGACACGTGGAAACGCTGGAAAATTGAATATTTATCTCAACTAACAACAAGGAAGAAATGGTTACAGAGCAAGCAGAACATCAACATCGGTGATTTGGTTACCATCCACGACGACTTACCAGCAGGAAAGTGGTTGATGGGCCGAGTTATAGACACTCACCCTGGAGCAGATGGATGTATTCGCGTTGTAACACTCAAAACGAAAAATGGAATTATCAAACGGCCTGTTTTAAGGTTATCAGTTTTACCCATCAGCGAAAAACCGGCAGAGTCACTGATAGACAAAACATCAAACTCGAATAGTTCTCGAAAACCAGCTAAAAGGTTCACCTTAGCTACTGTCGCTACAGCACTATTATTTTTCCTATCACTGTTTTCACCTTGTTCAGCATTCCACAACATTTTAGATCTGAAAAACAATCAAACTCTTTATTTTGACCCCATTTCCAAAATTAAGCTAACTCGAGATCAATGGAACATGGTCATTTATTACGATATTAAACCATACCATCGCGGTATCCAAGCATATGAAAAAATACAAGAATACCTAGAAAAAACATGCACGCTCATTGAACAGGAATCCCATTGTAACTTAATCTTAACACAACTACGTCACGAGTACCGGGAGTTCCTATATTACAACGAGCTCTTGCAGCATCAGCAGTTTTACGGCTACGCCAGACAGCATCGGCGCCGGCGCGGCCTTATCAATGGCGTGGGATACCTCGCTAATGACCTTTTCGGTGTACTCGACTCACGGTTTGCAGAACAGTACACAAAGGACATCGAGCTAATCAGACGTAATGAAAAACATCTTAACAATTTATGGCGTAACCAAACTTCCATTATTGAAGCAGAGTTCAACTTAATCAAACGAATGGAAGATACAGTCGACAAGCAACACAAGTTGATAAATAAAAAAATAAATCAATTTGAAATGGCTACTAACACCCTTCAAAAGGAGATCAATAATATGTCTTTAATTCAAGATTTTACTCTATCTGCTATGACTGGAAACAATTTACTGCAAAGTTTAAAACGACTTCAAGACACGTTGCTCAATACTTTAACTGACATTTATCACGGTCAGATCAGCTTACACTTAATTAATCCCACTCAACTTAGGAAAGAATTACTGCATATTGCTACACGAATAAAATCAGACAGCATGTTACCTATTGAAAACATAGATACAGACCTACAAAGCATATATAAACTACTTAAAATTAAAGCTCGCCTCACCAAGCAGTATGTATTTTTTGAAATAAAAATTCCTCTTATAAGCAGAGAAAGCTTTCATATTTATCAAATCATACCTATTCCTCAACAAATAAACAACACTACAATAACTATCGTACCGATATCAGATTACATTGCCGTCAATCAAAACAAAGATGCATTTATTGTTATGAATTTATATGAAATTCAAGCATGCAGTCATCAAGAAGATTACTATTTATGCGAATCTTCTAAACCTATATTCTACATCCAGAATGATAGAGACCTCTGTAGTAGAGACAGCAAAACAAATATGTGTCAAGTACAGACTGCCACATGTGCAACAAAGTTTGTGAAGCTACACTCACAATTTAGATATTTTTATTTTTGTTGCAACTCATACCAAGTTAAACTTATATGTACGGATCATATTACCCAACACAAGTTAACCAATGCAGGAATCATAACTATTGATCAGGATTGTTTTTAGGGTTCCGTACCTCAAAAGGAAAAAAAACGGAACCCTTATAGGATCACTTTGTTGTCCGTCCGTCCGTCTGTCAAGACCCTTTTTCTCAAAAACGCGTGGAGGTATGAAGCTGAAATTTATATCAATTACTCAGGTCTACTGTCCCTTGAAGCTGTGAAAAAATCAAACTTCTAAGCCAACGCAATCAAAAGATACAGCCGTTTATGCCGCAAATTATGCCGCAAGTCGACACTTGCAAGGGAATCAAAACCTACAGGGTGCTTCCCGTGAACTCAGAATCTTGAAATTTGGTACGAAGCAACGTCTTATAGCATAGATAAAGGAAAAATTACGAAAACCATAAATTTTTAGTTACATCACATAATATTTTTTTTTTAATAATTTTAACCTTACTACCCATTTCCTCATAAATGCGTAGAGGTATTAAATTGAAATTCATACCAAATACTCAGGTCTATAATACCTTTAAGCTGTAACAAAATCAAACTTCTATGTCAACGCAATCAAAAGAAACAGCATTTAAGCTGCATATTTTGAAACTCGCAAGTACTCGCAAGGGAATCAAAACCTAAAGGGTACTTCCAGTCGACCTAGAATCTTGAAATTTGGCATGAAGCAACGTTTTATAGCACACATAAAGGAAAAATTCCGAAAACCTTAAATTTTTAGTTACATTACAAAATATATATTTTTTTAATAAATATAAACTTATAAGTTGGAATTCATATCTAATACTTAGATCTAATTGCCTTTAACCCGTGAAAAAAAAAAATCTAAGTCAACGCAAAAACGCAAAACGCAAAAGTACAACCATTGATACCGCATATTTTGAAACTCGCAACTACACGCACGGGAATTAAAACCTAAAGACCACTTCCCGTTGACATAGAATCTTGAAATTTGGTAAGAAGCAATAGCTTACAGCACAGGTAACAGAAAAATTCCGAAAAGCTTAAAATTTTAAGTAGTTTTTGCAGGTTTGTACGGAACCCTCGGTGCGCGAGTCCGACTCGCACTTGGCCGGTTTTTTTGAAATCAAAGGACTTCACTATCCACCCGAGTCAACAACAGTCGAATCAAGTTAACATGTCCGTAGAACTAATTTCACCCAAATTAGATGTATTAAATAATTTGGTGAATATCAGCATACCAAGCGAGCAGCTACTATCATACGATGATTACAACAAATCAATCAGCAGTGTCAGCAAGAAGCTGGAGGAGTTGAAATCTGCCAGCTTGCCGGAGGATGATGATCTTACTCTATCATCTCATGATCTACATCAGTACATCATTTTATATGTACTTGTAGCAGCAGTAATCGTCATCTGTTTTATTTGGATAATAAGAAAAGGATGGTGCCGTGTTCGTGTCAGTCGAGAGGGAGCGGGCCCGCAGCCCCCGCGGCAGATCCCGCCGGCTGCGCCCGCGCCGCCCGCAGCGCCGCCACCACCGCCACGAGTCCAAGCATCGACAAGCAGACAATCAGTGTACAGTGTACCATTTAAAAAGCATAGTGAGAGTGTGTTCAGTGTCAGTGCGCGATTACCGTCAGTGAAACGTAGCCCGCGTAAAATAGACACAGCCTCGTCACCAATCATACGAAAAAGCAAAGCTACCATAAACAATTCCATCGTTTAGAGACTCATACAAGACATATTTTTATTTTGTCTACTTACTTATTTTATCATTTAAACTTTTTAGCCTAGCATCTTAATGTCATTTGAACTTAGTTCTTTATATTCTTATTTTAGTACAGAAAAGCCTGTTTTCTTTATTTTTATATAGCTAATATTATTATTAATTATTGATTTAATCATTTAGCAGCATCCGATTCTTCTCGCGTCGCGGAGCATGTTCGGTTTAACCTTACATTTTATTGCAATAGCGCAATATTGTCAACTCAGGCTTTTACCTTATTTAAGTAATTTTAGTTAGTGCATATTCAACCGTCAAGCAGAGCAGTACTCTAGAAATACCTACCTATCTTTTCATGTTACTCGATAGTTTAGTGCAATAAACTCTAATTTCCTAAAGACGTATTTTACTTCTAACTATAGACTAAACAGAAAGGAAGAGAAAAGAGTAAAGTTTGAAAAAGCTCTAAACTCAGTAAAACATAGGTAAAATCAGATGCGCACCTAAAAGTTTTCATCTGGTTTTAAGTAATTCTCTCGCAAACACTTTTCATTTTTACTAGCCCTATAACCATATAAATGCAATATTAGGTATCTTAATTTAAAAATATACTAAGCCCACATAAGTAATACGCTTACTTAACTCTCAATTTTTCATAATAAAATAAAGTCGTGTTTGTTTTAACACTTATAACTCTAGAACCGCTCTACCAATTTTAAAAGCAGAATAATTTTTTTATAATCTAATAATAAATATGGGCCCAAAATTGAACCTTGTGGTACTCTCACTTTCACAACTGACCCATTCGACTTTTTCCTATTAAATTCAACCAAATTTCTTTTACTCAAGTATAATAACTAAAATTTGAGGTCCGTGACGTTGAAACCGAAGTAATGTATTTTTCCAACCTGTGGAACCCAAAATGTGGATTTGAAGCACTTACACACTGCAGACGCTATTGATACTGTTCTTTACTTTGAACGGTTCATTTCTGTAGGAGCTAGCATGTCACAAACACTCACATAGGGGTAGAGCGGGTGTCATGTAAGTGCCTTTTCCAGTATAGAGCTGCACCCGACCCGCGAGTTGGTAATCAGTCGGTTCATTTGTGTAGAAGCTAGCATGACACAGACACAGCTAGTAACTATCAACTACTTCGTCCAATATAAAGCTACACCCGTCTCGCGAGTTGGTGGCGAACGGGCAGCGCGTGGGGCGGGGGCGGCGGGGGCAGGCGCACGTAAAGATTTGGAACACCGACACGCTGCTATTTATTATTCTTTAGTTCTCCGTTTTTTCATTTGTGCAGGAGCTAGCCTGCCCACACAGGCACATAGTCACATAAGTTTTAGGTCAGGTGGTAGTAACTATCACGTATCTTGTCCAGCATGGAGCTGCACCCGTCCCGCGAGCTGGTGGCCAGCGGGCAGCGCGCGGGGCGCGGGCGGCGGGGACAGGCGCACGTGCGCATCTGGAGCACGGACACGCTGCTGTTATTATTCTTTAGTTCTCCGTTGTTTCATTTGTATAGGAGCTAGCCTGCCCTCACAGGCACATAGCCACATAGGTTTCAGGTCAGGTGGTAATAACTATCACGTATCTTGTCCAGCATGGAGCTGCACCCGTCCCGCGAGCTGGTGGCCAGCGGGCAGCGCGCGGGGCGCGGGCGGCGGGGACAGGCGCACGTGCGCATCTGGAGCACGGACACGCTGCTGTTATTATTCTTTAGTTCTCCGTTGTTTCATTTGTATAGGAGCTAGCCTGCCCTCACAGGCACATAGCCACATAGGTTTCAGGTCAGGTGGTAATAACTATCACGTATCTTGTCCAGCATGGAGCTGCACCCGTCCCGCGAGCTGGTGGCCAGCGGGCAGCGCGCGGGGCGCGGGCGGCGGGGACAGGCGCACGTGCGCATCTGGAGCACGGACACGCTGCTGTTATTATTCTTTAGTTCTCCGTTGTTTCATTTGTATAGGAGCTAGCCTGCCCTCACAGGCACATAGCCACATAGGTTTCAGGTCAGGTGGTAATAACTATCACGTATCTTGTCCAGCATGGAGCTGCACCCGTCCCGCGAGCTGGTGGCCAGCGGGCAGCGCGCGGGGCGCGGGCGGCGGGGACAGGCGCACGTGCGCATCTGGAGCACGGACACGCTGCTGTTATTATTCTTTAGTTCTCCGTTGTTTCATTTGTATAGGAGCTAGCCTGCCCTCACAGGCACATAGCCACATAGGTTTCAGGTCAGGTGGTAATAACTATCACGTATCTTGTCCAGCATGGAGCTGCACCCGTCCCGCGAGCTGGTGGCCAGCGGGCAGCGCGCGGGGCGCGGGCGGCGGGGACAGGCGCACGTGCGCATCTGGAGCACGGACACGCTGCTGTTATTATTCTTTTGTTCTCCGTTGTTTCATTTGTATAGGAGCTAGCCTGCCCTCACAGGCACATAGCCACATAGGTTTCAGGTCAGGTGGTAATAACTATCACGTATCTTGTCCAGCATGGAGCTGCACCCGTCCCGCGAGCTGGTGGCCAGCGGGCAGCGCGCGGGGCGCGGGCGGCGCGGGCAGGCGCACGTGCGCATCTGGAGCACGGACACGCTGCAGACGCTGCACGTGTTCGGGATGGCCGAGTTCGAGGCGGGCGTCGCGGCCGTCGCCTTCTCGCAGCTGGTCAGTAGTGAACTTTTACAGATCATACTTATGCGGGGTGTAAAAGAACTGCTTCCGAAAACAACCTGGGCATTGCTGTAGGGTACTGGTTACGTTTTGAGCAAAAGCTATTGAGGCTCAAGAATACATGGTTTCAGGATTCGGAAGTGGTCCTTTTACACCCGTTATAAACCTTCTTGGCAACATTATGGACAGGATTGTTAAATTTATACTCGAGGATAATAAGTCCGCGTCTTATAGAATCCCGAAAATCTGGGAAATTTCAAATACTAGCTTAATTAAATAAATTTAGTTTAATGGATGTATCATGTATATAATGTCTTTAGGTGGTTTAAAAGCAGGTTTATCGTGAAACTTGAGTATGGTACTTTAATCCCAAAAAACATGAACTAACATATTCTTTTATCCTTATGTTATTTGTATAGAATGGAGGTAGCTACGTGCTGGCGGTAGACGCTGGCAGAGAAAGCATCCTGTCGGTGTGGCAGTGGCAGTGGGGGCATCTGCTGGGGAAAGTCGCTGTAAGTAATTAATTAAGGGGGTTTGGCACACTATAACAACAGTGGTTTTACCAGTTTGACTTGTAACATGCGCAGGTCAGTAAGTTTAGCTTAGAATATAGGGATTGTAAATAGCGTTGTAATTTGAATTTTCGCTGTTAATTTTTTAATGTAACTTAAAGCAAAACAACATTTTTGTAATAAAAATTAAAAGCTGAATTTGAATAAACGTTTAACTTATCTTGACTTCATCTACTTTTCTTTCATTCATTAACGTGGCTCACAATCGTAAAATCGCGACAATGACGTCATTCGTCGACCCTGAACTAACAAGGTCAAGTAACCGACGTAGATACGACTCAACGATATGGAAACTACCCTACATCTGACCCTAAACTTGCAAACAAACGCAAATCACTACTAAAGTTTATTTTTCATGGTTTTCTTACTCAAATTTACGAAGTCAATCACCGCCTACTTTATGATGATCTCATATAAAAGTACTAAACTTGTTTGACTCATTTTTCTACGAAACATAAAGAATCGTCATTTTTTCGTCCAAGGCTACGAATAATGTCCTTCGAGAGATTACCGACTCATTCGCGTGACGTGTCGTATTTAATTCATATGTTCTCATTACCATAACCGCGGCGATAGATAAGAAACAAGACACTTTAATATTTATACATTTAAATTTTATTGGAGGAAAGCAATTGTTCGTGTTAGAGTACTTTTGGAGGGTTTTGACCCCGAACAAAATAAAATTTGCTACGAAAAATATAACTCGGTGCTACGAGCTAAGTAATGGCTACGCTATGCTTAGCCGCAATAATAAGCACAAAGCTAATTTTCTTTTGTGTTTTAGACTAGTCATGGTTTGTAACTATTGTGTTGAACCTATTTCTCCACTGCAATTAAGCCATTGGAGCAAATGTGAGCCGCATATTGTCCATGATTAAATATTGCCACGATTTCGATTCCATTTTATTTTTACCAATTAAAGATTGAGTATGGAATGTTGTAGACTCTTCAAGAAGAGCTAACCGGGGCAGCGTTCCATCCTCTCGACGACAACTTACTAATCACACACGGCAAAGGACACCTCACTTTCTGGAACCGTCGCAAAGACGGCTTCTTTGAACGCACCGACATCATTAAACCTGTAAGTATTATAAAACTATCAAAAGTTTTCGTAATTATGTGAACAGTTACGAAATTTCTTCTTTTCCAGCCATCTCGCACTCACGTGACAGCTCTTCAGTTTGAACAAGATGGCGACGTGGTGACAGCTGACAGTGACGGATTCATTACCATTTACAGCGTCGATAGCGACGGCGCATACTTCGTCAGAATGGAGTTTGAGGCAAGGCTAAAGAATAAAAAACATTTTGAAGTTATAGATTCTGGAAAAAGGAACACGGGCCTCCGAGCATTCCTTTTTCCAGAATTTATTACTTCAAAATTAATAAATTAGCATTTTAAATGCAAAATTTTAAGTAAAATCTCAATAAAAAACATTGTATCTGGCTCGAAGGACTTGGTTTAAACTTATTTTTTGAACATTTCAGGCTCATATTAAGGGAATAAGTTCATTAGTAATGCTGTCTGAAGGCACCCTTATATCAGGCGGTGAAAAAGACAGAAAAATCGCTGCCTGGGACTCATTACAAAACTATAAGAGGATTACAGAAACTAAGGTATTTCAAATAACTGGCACTGCAGTTAGTTTAATATGATAAATTACTATGAGATTAGAATTAAACTTTACTTGCGGTTAATTTATCTCTAAATCTTGTTTTTTAATCATGTGGTGATAATTGAAATTTTGTTTATTTTTTATTTTTGATCTAGTTACCAGAATCAGCGGGAGGAGTCCGCAGTATCTACCCTCAGCGACCAGGCAGGAACGACGGCAACCTTTACGTCGGAACTACCAGAAACAACATCATGGAGGGCTCATTACAACGGAGATTTAACCAAGTAACTCAATTATCATGTACCCCCTTACTTACTGCGTTTAATAACAATGGAGCTTGATTACTAACATGAAAGTAACATCAGCTATAAGAAAAAAAGTAAAAAAAAACGACTGTCAAATGTTCTGACATTAATTTGTACAATTATTATTTTTTAAACTTAATTTACATAAAAAATAGTTAAACTTAAATTAAATTTTAAAGTTAAATTATCTAGTTTTCTATAGAGTACACCACACTTTCATTGTCGGAACCATCGTGTATATTACAGGAATTTACAAACTACCCTATTCTTTCTTCAGGTACTATTCGGCCATCACAAGCACCTGATGGGCCTGGCGGTGCATCCCGACGACGAAATGTTCGCCACCGCTGGACATGATAAGAACATTGCGCTGTGGAAAGGACATAAGATGATATTTACTACACAAGTACGTGTTAAACTTTATACAATTTAAGACACACCAAGCCTTACATGAGTAGAACTTATTTTATAAATTCCTGTCATGAAATCTAGGTAGACTTAGAGAATGATGTACCCTAACTAACTCGCTGCCCCGCACTGAACCGCACGTATAACTTTGACATTCATAATAGTTGCTTATTTATAAGATATACGTATATCGATGTCGCAGACTTATAAAATATTAACTGAATACAATGGAATAAGTTTATTCCAAATAGTTGGTTCGAAGCTTCCCACTACCGCGCCCCGCTTTCTATTCTTGCAAGTCACGGCCAGCGGCATTGGCAACTTTACCGCTTTATTGTTTTTATTTCGTATTATTTTCTGACTATCTCCTTCGCGTATCTCCTAATGTGCAATTCTGTGGCGAAAATCATTAAAAGAAAGAGTATTAACATTAAAACATTTTACAACATTAGCAAAAGCATTGTTTACGTCGTCATGATAGTGTTTATTTGAAAAATTAAAATGGGCCGAGAATGAATCCCTGATGTACTCCCATTCTAACAGCGGTCCTATTCGACCTTTTACTATTAACCTCAACACTTTTGAGTTCAATTTCTCCAGTAGCAAATTAAAAGTTCGAGGCCAAGCCCGTAATCCCGTAACAATGTAGCTTTCTAAGTAACGTATCGTGGTGGACACAATCAAAACGCATCCGACAAGTCACAGAAAATACCCAAGGCGTCTTGCAACTTCTAACAGGCATTAACAGTGTTGGTTAATAATTCAGCACCTGCATCAGTTATTATCCAAATTCAGTTGTAATCCAAATTGTTTATTATGCATTAAGTTATGTTTCGTAAAGTGATCTAGAGCGTGAGCGTGATTTTGACATGTAAGCAGAACAAACAAACTGACAGAAAGAGAAATATACACATTTTTGCATTTATAATATTAACTAAAGACAATAAGAAGGTAAAGATTTCAAACCGTTTAGGCAGCGAACCCTACAATAATTGTTTTTTTATCACCAATTACTTTCTTGTAACTTAAGTTTTCCATCGGTTATCCATGTTTAAATCCTACTAGTATTACAAATGTGAAAGTTTGTGAGTATGAATTGATGTATGGATGTTTGTTACTCTTTCACGTAAAAACTACCGGACGGATTTGGATGAAACTTTACAGTAATATAGATTATACATCAGAATAACACATATGGTACTTTTTACCGCGGGAAAACTTCTCATTCCCACGGGAAACCGACTTCCAAGCGAACGGTGTCGCGGGCGGCCACTGTAGAAACATTTTGTCGTAGGTGGGATACGAGTGCGTGTCTCTAGCGTGGCACCCCGGCGGCGGCGCGCTGGGCGCGGGCAGCACCGAGGGCCACCTCGTGGTGCTGAACGCGGAGTCCAGCGCGCACGTCGCCACGCTGCGGGTCTGCGGCTCCCCGCTCAACTGCCTCCACTACAACGCAGGTAGCTGCATTTACATCGTAGGAGTAGGGTTCAACTCGGCTGAGTGCCTTTAGCGCTCGCCCCCAAGCCCGGTGAAGCTGTGAAGGCCGTCAAGGGGCCAACAGCAATCGACAGTCCGAAAAAAAAAGGAGGTAGCTGCATTGTTGTTGTTGGTTACTCATGCTGTGTGAGTAGTAGCTAGGCAGTACCGAGGGCCACTCTGTGTTGATGTCTCTGGCGTGGCTAGGTTTCACAGCGGTGGTAAGTTTCGTTACGTAAGTCGCGCTTAAACTTCTATAATGTGAATAAGTCGTATCAGCATTTGTATAGCCAATGTCTGCCTTACAATAATTTTGGGATACGGCGTCATCCAACTTACTAGGCAAGAGCAGAATACGATGGATCATCGTCGTAGGAAATTTACAAACCTTTTTGGTTATTCCATTTTTGACTAAAGAATACATATAGAGGGAACCTAGGGTTTATTCGGGCGCGTTGGATTATTAAGAAGAGGATACCTTGCAGTCTGAGAACCTTTAACAGTAAATTACCCTTTTATACAGCGCCGATTGTCAAGACATGCTAGAGAAAAAAATTTTTTTAAAAATATCTTACTATGTTTACTCGTAATTCCGTCGACTAAGGCATGTCTTCGGACTGCCTCTATGCCTCTTACTAAGGAGATTAAAACTTGGAAGAAAACAACAACATATATCAAATGAAACAGGTCTGAACGTCGAGTAAATCCACATAAGGATTCCCAAAATCATAAGTAAAACTTTCACAGCCGGCGACATCCTCGCCATAGGCTCTCAGAACGGCTCCATCTACCTCTTCCGCGTGTCTCGCGACGGGTTCTCCTACAAGAAGTCCAACAAGATCCGAGGAGCCCAGCCGCTGGTCAGCCTGGACTGGAGTCTCGATGGAAACTACCTGCAGTCGGTCACTGCGGATTATGACCTTTCCTTCTGTAAGTGGGATAGCCAAACTCATCTATATTAATTTTTGCACCATTGAAGTCGTTATTCTAAAGAATGTGTATTCAAATATCAGTCTACTTTCGATTTAGTTTTAAACTAATTCAAAAATTTAGAAGGCTTTCTTAACCCAGTGGATTTGCATTCTGTATATCATAGTTTTTCAAATGATTAATTTTTTTAAGAGTTCAGTCTTTATGATGACTTTAATTGTGACTGTTAATGTTTTCCAGGGGACATAAAATCTCTTTCACCAGAGAAGAGTCCTATTGCTATGAAAGACGTTAAATGGTCCACATACAATTCCACTGTTGGATTCCTTGTATCAGGTAAGCACTCGTCTTCTATTATCTGCAAAGATCTTTATAATTATAGTAGATTGTATTTTTTTATTTTTTTATCATTTTCAACTAGGAATGTGGAATAACCGATTCTACCCGATGACGTCATTGATATCAACTGCCAGTAGATCAGTGGGACATGATCTACTGATTAGTGGAGACTCTGATGGATATCTCAGACTATTCAGGTATAACTTTTTTTAGATATAGGATTTTGATTTTGATAATTTCGAAACCCAACAGTTTAAAATTTTAGACAGAGGTAATAATCAAATTGACAAGTGCACATTACTTTCGCTGCGTTGCTTATTTGTTTTTTACAGTTATTTTAATGTCAATAGTTATTTAACTAAATTGAAATTCATAACCGCTAATGATGACCAGACAGACATTAATTAGTGGGTATTGACCACACTTCGTTTCATATTCTTCGGAACACCTGGCACATTCGAACCGCACTTCAGTTTTGGACCGAATTGTAACCGTACCTCTTTCAATTGTGTCCCAGATACCCGTGCGCGACTCCCAAGGCGGAGTACAACGAGATGAAGGTGTACTCGGGCGCGATCTTCGCGGCGCGGTTCCTCTTCAACGACCGCTGCATCGTCACCTGCGGGGGAACCGACGCAGCGCTGATGCTGTGGGAGCTGGTGGAGGACTAGCAGGTAGGGGTGTAGAGGTGTAAACGATTCTTTTAAGAATCGATTTTATAAAAAAAAGACTTCGAGTATTTTTCTGTTTAATTTTTTTTTTTGTGTTTTTTTTAACCTACTTATTATTATATCTGATAGTTACGTACAATCAAATCTCTTAGTATTATTGCTACATTTTTTTGGCATAATTTTTTAAGTTTAATGTGAATTAATACTACGTAGGTCATCGTTCGTCAGGAAAAATCGCTCTAGACAAATTTATAATGGGTGTAAAAAGACCACTTCCGAAGCCTGAAACCATGTATTATTTATTGAGCCCCAATAGTAACTTAATTCAATAACAGTATACCCAGAAAACTCAATTTAAAAAAGTTATTACGGATTGAAAAGTCATATTCGCCGCTTGAAATCATCGCTCACATCAACTGTTGGTTAAAGTGCGGCTATTTACATTGTAAATTAAATTAAAACCCTATTTTATTTGAAATCATCGCAAAATCTGATAGTATAAATGCAATTTTGTACAATTAAGTAAAATTTTTTTTTTCAGTTTATCATAAAAACAATTTTTTTTGCTCAAAACGTTACCAGTACCCCTCCAGCAATGCCCAGTTTTTGTTTTCGGAAGCAGTTCTTTTACACCCCGTATTTATGGAAAGAAACTTTTTGTCATAGATTATTTAAAAATGATCAAAAACTATTTCAGCAAGCCCCCCCCGCGCCGCCCCCCACGGTCGTGGTGGCGCCCCCCACGCCCTCCCCGCCGCCGCGCAGGTACACCTCTACCTTCCAGATACTAGAATTTGACCAACTCGACTGAGCGGACGCGAAGAAATCATATTTGGAAAAATACGCGAATCGCGATACTTCACTTCAATTAGCTTTGAAATGGAAATAAATGACAATCGAAGCAGTTCGGAAAACAAACACATGTATTGACGTATCTTTAGAGATACATATAACAATCTATTTGGAACATCGACGTCTCCAGTTCTAACGTTTCCGACTGCTGTCACTCTCTTTTGAATAGAGATAGAGTAAGACAAAGTTCTATAGTGCAAGAGCGCACTTAAGATTTCGTATTTGTGGCACAATATATCGACAGAACAAAATGTTCTCGACACTGTTTAACCAATCACCGAAACTAGGTAAGAGACGATAAAAAGAAATAAAAATGCTTCCAATTATTTTGTTTTTTAAGAAAGAGCTTAAAGAAAGAGATGGCAATAATAGGAGTAAGATGTATTAACATCGGAATCAAAAAGGATATTACTATTATTAATACTAATATTTGTTAAACCAAATCATAAATTTTAATTCAATAAGTGTTTCGTGGCATTCAGTAGTAGGGTATTCATTAAAAAACATATCATTATTGTTGATAAAAACTTTTCACTGCCATTATTTAGCGTTATTAAGGATATCTATGTAGGTCATAAAAATAAACGGGCCCAGGAGGCTTTGAATATTAAACGAAATTGATATTTATACACTGAAAGTTTGTATAAAAAAATAATTCTATGAAATTGTTTACCATATCGATTTCAATTTATATATCTACTCATTTGTTGCACTTAAAATTCACAATTTTAAAGGTAAATATTGTTGAAGACACACAACTTTTAGTATTAGAACCCAAGAGCTGTTTTTTGGATTTCCTCGAGTGTGACAGATTAACAGAGGATACCTTGCACCCTGCTGAGAACCTCTACCATTATAATAGCAATTAATATAGGGCAACATGTAAATGGCACACAAAAAAAACATGCATAACAAATACTCGAATGTATCAGATTAGGGCTATGAAAGTAAATAACATGCCGACAAGTGTGCATTTCTAAAATCAGAAGATTTAATCGTGCCGTATAGTAATGTGAGTTTTCACATGTCAACTGTTTTTGTCAACGAGACACTCGAGTAAATCCACATTAACCATCATGAGCTCTTCAACAATTTTTTTAATAACTAAGTAGCCTATGACCCAAATTCTTAATCACTCATTTTGACACAGAAAAAAAAATACTTTTCCTTTTATGGTAAAGCTGTTTACTTATTCATAAAAAATAAGGTGATTACACATTTTAAATCCTTAACTAATTACAATGTTTATGCAGGCGACTTCACTTTTATAAAAATACCTAAGCATACTAATAGTTCCAAATTGTTGTAGTTATTGCATATTTCAGTATTAATTTAGGTCATAATGAAAGTATGTTATACGATCTACTTCTATCAATTTAATTTAAAAGACCCATTCATGTTACGCAGGCTTTTTTTACATTTGAGAAAGGCATAAATAAAAAAAATAGCATTTAGAACTTTTTTTAGTTGCTAGCCGTTACTTTTCCTATTGAGATATTTCACTACTAAGCGATCAACAGTTTTACATTTCCTTTTTTTATACCTTATCAAAGCGTTAAAATTAAGGTAATTATTTAATTAGGTAAGGACTTATCGTGCAATACTTCTAGTTGTGCAATAAAAACTTTATTTAATGATATTACATATCTATTTTATATTCGTTCCTATCTATAATTATTTTGATGTAATCAAGTACATACTTTCTCAAGTGGCAGGCCACGTAATAAAACATATCAGTATCTTAGAGAAAAATATTCACAGATTTTTAAATTTTGCAAAATTATACGTAGATATGGAAACGATAAAAGGTAGTTTTTTGTAAGTCCTAGTTATATCACATTATTCACATTTTACATTATTTTCTACTCACTGTCACATTATAAGATTGTAATGTAGTTTTTAAGGACCAAGTAGCAAATAGGAAAGTCTAACTTAAAAGTAACGAAAACAATTCATATTCATAGTACTTAATAATTTGTCATGAAACAAAGAATAGTGTCTTAAAATTTAATCATGGTTTTTAACCACACATTTAATACCGACATCGTGGTATTACCTACTAGTTTTTTTTTGTTTGGATAATAAAATTTATCTACTCCGCTGTAACGTGTTTTAACTATCTGTAGGTACCATATCTGAATAACTTTGTATAATTAGTTATATTGGTTTTTAGAAAGGATGCTTATTTCTTAAAATTTGCAATTAGGTTTCCAGTGTAGATGAATGATAATTATTGTCTTCTGAATTTACTTTTATTACTTAGATAATAAAATTGTGGTCTGCCTATAAATAAAGCTGTTTAATTTTTATTCGTTCTTTTCTTTCATATTTATTCTATGCCTAACCTTACGAATTAATAAATAAATTATCCTCAGATTTAATGTCTGATCCAAATGTTTATGAACATCAGAATAAGGCTCAGTACCTAATCAAGTTCTCATAACTATAATAGCGTCAAATAATCCCGCCCTTTAGCAGAACTACGTACTCAGGCCAATCAGACATTGACTAAAATAGCATACAACTTAACATAATCCTAACTTGAGATATCACTATCACTTTCATACCTAGTAAACCACGGAACAGCAGAGCTATTACGAAACTCGAAATTTCGGGAAACGGAGAGGTTTAGAGAAAGAACGGGTACTCCGTCAAGCAATGACGTCATCATCACAGTGCAAAAATCACTTTTAAAGCCGTTATTCTGACGGAAACCCATAGACTTACATTCAACACCTCTATAAGCTCTATACATCTTCAAAAAATGACACTAATCCATAGTGTATTTTTGTTAATTGCCATCCTACCATATTCTAAAACAGTTTTAATGCCTTGAGCTGGGGTCACACTGTTGAAAATGGTAATGCCCATGAACGTGACAATTATAATTATTGCTCCACTAGATTTCTCTAAAAACGCAATACATCTTCCATTACTCTCCATTCCTTATCATAGCATATAAAAGCATAGCAAAGGGATCACATCCCTTTGCGCTATCGATGCACACTTACAAAACGTAGTGTGCCCGCTTGATCGCGATAATTATCGCTATAATCATTATGATGTGAAATATTCAGTAAAAATAATACTGTCAATACACACATCACCATTACTTAAAAAAAACAACTATTCATTTGACATGACTTTTAATGTCAAACCATAATCAAAACAAACAGTTTTGAATTTTTTTCATATTTCTCATTTCTTATTTCACCAACTTTTCTTACCTGCTAATATATTACAAAATCAATTATACACAACAAAAAGGACTAGGATTTCAGTTGTTATTCCTTAACTATCTTCTATCTAAAGAATGAGAAGTAGTTATCCTATTCCTGATATAACTCAAATACCGGCAATAGAGAAGAAGAATGGTCTTAATTAATTTAGTGAGCTAAAGGAGGCAGTTGCTATAACGTGCAATTGAAGATGGCATCAACAAGGTAAAGGTATCGTATTGTTTTATTATCATGAGTTTGTTAATGTGAAATAATTTGCTTATGAAAACTATTCCAAAGCTTTTTTAATAACCTTAGCGAATTTATATCTGTGTTTAATTGTCCATATTTACGACTATCTAGCATTACACGTAGGTACTAACAAAAAACTATATATTTTTAATTTGTTTTAGTTTGGTATCATCAAAGGATTAACCTATAATCTACACGAGGCCGTGCAAAACAGCAGAATTATCAAGTATTCTGAAGACAATTAAGATGGAGTACACAGGATCATATATAAATATTATACCTATATGTACCTTATTATTTTTAAATGTTGTTGAGACCATATCGTTTTATTTTATTCATTTTCTATAGATTTTTAAGTAGGTACTTACCTATGTTCATTACCTTTTTACAGTCTTATACTTTTTCATAGAAATTAAAAATTCTTCTTAAAGTAAATATCAATTTATTTAAGTTTAAAATTTCTTTTACTACTGCTTTTTCAGAGACACGTTTTAAGATTACAGCGGTACGATGTAAGCGTTTTCTCCGAACTTCACACTAAACTAAAAAACTAAGGAACCTAACCTATATCATGGGGTCTCATCCCGAAGCAAAGAATCGATAGTTTCTTAAATACACAAAAGATGGCGCTACAAGTAGCGATTGAAATATAAGCATTTTGAAAAATGAATAAGATGAAAATTTTCCTTTCGAATATGATAGATTTTATTTGTTTGGTGTTCAAGTAGCAAAAGCTATCTAAATAACATAATTCTAAGTTAAAAATAAAAAATTCTTCATTTTATAACAAAATCAAGTTTTGTAATGGCGTTCATAGATGTCGCCTTGTACTTCGGTATTTCGGTATACTCTGTTTCTTAAAATATTACACATATATTTATTTTATTGTTTATTAATATTGCTAGGTTAGGTATTAATTATTGGTATTAGAAACATTCCAGAATAAAATTCCATCGATATCCAGTTCTAGTTACCTACTTGTGTTGCTCGAAATGCTAAGTAAGTAGGTAGGTAGTTTTGAAACGTACGTACTACACCATCGATATGCCATCGATAGACTATTGATAAAATTTGTTTGACTAATCGGTGAGACTCGAAGGACTAATTAATAAATCAAATAAATACAAAATTGATTGTTTGATGTCACTTGTTGCTTAATAAAAAAGACCATTCACGGTCCATATAAACTTTGGCCCAAAACTAAAAGCGCCGGCCAGCAAAAAAAGAAGGTTTTAAATGTAAGACCACATCAATCAGATAATTTCATTGTATGAGACTAACCTCCTAAAGTCAACATCTTACATGTTAATAGGAAACGAAAGTTGTTTTCTTTTTCATACAGAAAGGTAAGAATGAAATGCATGCATTTGTAAACATTCTTTTGTCATCTTATTCACGGATCATAAACAAAATATTTTCCTACTTTAAACGCGTTTTCTTCGGTTCAAATTTAAATATAAACAAACTAATCCTATTAAATAAGGTATTTAAAGATAATTTCATCAATTAACCTTTTGAACGCCTCAGTCTCCTATACCAGACAAGCTCTTTCGGGCTCACGGGAATTAAATGTGTTTAAAAACTGAAAACTGCTATCGAAATAAGAGTATAAAAATAAGTCTCTTTGAGCTATAAGATCTGAGAAATCTATATCTTAATAATATAATATAATAATAAATCTGTAGAGAGGTCAATTCTGTACATGAAATATATTTCCAAAATATCTATCAGGGGGTGATTAGGGATCGATACTGATGCCAAAAATGCAGTCAGAAAATTTTTTGTCTGTCTGTCTGTCTGTCTGTCTGTTTGATCGTTATAGAAACAAAAACTACTGGACGGAGTTTAACGAAACTTGGTACAAGTATTCTGCATACTCCTGGGCAGGTTATAGGATACTTTTCATCACGCTACAATCAATAGGAGCAGAAAAGTGAAGGGAAATGTTGGGAAAACGGGAGAAGTTACTCCATTTTTTAAGACTCCGTCGCGTGTGCAACCTTAATGGTTAAAGCTACACAGAAATCATGTATGACGGAAATGTCCTCCTTAAAATTATATATTTATTTATTTATTAGAAAACCAACAGCGATATTACAAAGGAAATATTAACAGGTTTCCCTTTTATTACATAAAATACAAGTTCAGTAGGTATGTTTTTGGGTGCAGGTGCGTACATTAAAAAAAGTTTTTAATGTCTAAATATAATAGCATAACATCATATATAAAAAAATATCCCACGAAAGCATACGTCCATCTTTTATGCTTGACTCACAAAAACGCGTATAACTCCCGATAGCTTATCAGTTTGAAGCTTTCTGATTATATTTGTCTACTCTTTTGTTTCAAAGTTGTGTTTTAAATTTGGATTTTTTATACAGTACTCCACTATTACGGCAGATAATTAAGTGGACTCAGCTTATTAAACATAGCTTAACATATTACATACTAGCTTTTGCCCGCAGCTTCGCACGCGTTAAATTCGGAGTAAAATCCCTTTCTCTATACAATGATATTAAAAATCATAGGCACAGACAGAGAAAGCGACTTCGTAGTGATTATAAAGGAACTTTCTTAAAATGGAAGTTTATCCGCAGATTTGTGAATTAATAATGTTATGTCGAGTAACTTAGTGTGTAGGATATCTTAGTGATAGTGATTGATCATACAAAATACTCAAATATCAATAGGCTCAATAGGTATATGTAAATTTTTTAAATTCCTAATTAACCGGCGGAAAATGGCATGGCACTTTTTTAAATCCTAATAATATAATTAACGTGAAAGATTGTGATTATGTATGGATGTATGGTAGTTTGTTACTCTTTCACGTAAAAACTATTTTAAACTTTGCAGTAATATAGGTTTATTCATCAGAATAACATATAGGGTACTTTTTACCGCCGAAAAACCTTTCATTCCCACGGGAAACCTACTTCCACGCGAACGGAGTCGCGGGCGGCCACTAGTATTGAAATAAAATACATTGTTTTTATGTAAGCAAATACCTAGTTCGTCACGCCAAAGTCTTTTTTTCGAGACCGCTAATGCTGTACCGCGAAAGGCTAAGTTTTGTAATAAACATTATTGCTATTTCAATATAACAACATGTTAGGAATATAACACTATCATGAGAGACATACATAAACGTAAATATCAATAAATAAACGACATATATAAACTACAATTAATAAAACTGCACCTGAAACTTAAGACAACATCTGATAGATGAAGGTTGAGAATTATTCGTAACAATTAGTATCAATATTGTCGCGTAGACAACCTACACAGGTAGATCCGAAAAAAACATCATCGTATTTAAGAAAATGTTTTAACCACCATAATAGTTTACAAAAATTTATTGAGCTTTAAGACTGGCACGTTAAGGTTGATATTAAGAAGTAGTAGTCAAATATTAGTTTATTTTTGTCAGTGTGTGTGTAAAAACGACCACTGGATGCGATAATATTTGGCAACTCTGTATGGACTTTTGCAACTTACTGTACCTCCCTAATAAAAAAAATCCTACATTTGGGTCGACAATTGTTTTGATAAATCTTGTACTAAAATAACACACTGATTCCTTGCAGCTTTTGCAATCATTAATTATTTCGCTAATAACCTAGGCAGGTATTTACATTTTGTTGTTTCTTGTTTTGGAGTAGGTACCTACCCACCTACCTAGTTAACAAGAAAAACAAGATCACTCTAAAGATGTTTAAGTAGCACCTCGAGCAGTGTTTAGATATTCTTTATAATTTAAAAATATCTAGTTCTTAACGACCTTTCAGTAAGAATTGTTATTAAGTACATAATATATACATTTTCTGGAGTGGTAGAGTCTAGCCGTGGGCTCTGTCTGCAGCGATTGCTGGGCTGACTCGACCGGTGAAATACCACCGTCGCACAGAAAACGGACGTGAAGTAGGGACGTTGTTACTGCGTTTCGTTCGGTGAGTGCGGTATCCGGTGCCCAATTTTATTTATTTAATTATATATTATCTTAAAGGTCAGCAACACACCCCCAACACCTACAGTGTTGAGAGTAGTGATGGGTGACGGTGATCACTTATTATCAGGTGACCCGCATGCTCGTTTGCTACCTATTTATAATATATATAGTTTTTGAGAAAAATATTAACAAACACATATACCTGCTGTTTGGTATCCGTATTTGCTTTCCCGATTGAGTGAGGTTCGATAGGCTGAATGATGGAACGAAAGCCTGTGCCTCAATCAATCAACACATTGTCAGAGAGCTGTCAATGTCAAACTATCATTACAACTTTTTCCGTGAGAGAGAAATGGCGGCATATTGAATTGAAAATCTAATTAAAACTTTATAATCATCATTGTGAAGTGGAGGGGCCCCTCAGAATTGTGAAGTGAAGGCTAATCAGGTGGTGGACGTTCCAGAAAGCCAGGTCAGTCGAATCCTTTCTTCTTTTGGGTCTGCGGTACGGAACCGGCATTTTAACCTCCATATCTCATAAATTGAATTACAGTCCACACAACATAAATATTTTTATTAGGTTAATATCAACCGACATTTTTGGTCCTAGCGAGCCTAGATATCTAACTTTTTTCTGGCATTTTCAGCCAAAAGTTTCTCGACATTAATTGTCATTTTACTTTATGCTTACTATATATACGGTACCTACTTTGCCGTTAAAGTAACTTATATTCATTTATTTCCATCCTTAAATTATAATATTCAAGCAATCTTATAGAATTCTTGTTAGAATTGCATTGAGGCACATTTTTCTACGCGTTTAAATTTTGTTTGTGAAACATCAAAGATGGCGACGCCAACGCTTCCCGCTGAATTAAATTCCAAGTTAAAAACATTGACATATAAAAAGGAGTACCTTTATACTAAAATACAAAAGGTTTATGATTTTTCCAAGACAATTTCAAAAGATTCTAGTAAAATTTTAGAGTTTCGTTCACAATTTTCCGAATTAGATAACCTAAGAATTAGATTTGAAGATACAATCATGCAAATTATAGAAATTGAAATTGAACATAAACCTGATGCAAAAAAGTCCTTTAAAGAGTTGGAAGCGTTTGATACATTGTACTCGGCATGTAGATCCGCGTTTTTGAAATATAACTTGGAATCGTCACCTACCCGAGGCAGCAGTGAGGCGGCTAGGCCATCGTTACCTAAACTTAAACTATTCGAATTCGACGGAGAAATAGAAAATTGGAGCACCTTTTACGATACGTATCTATCTTTGGTTCATGAGCGAAACTACGATAATATAGACAAGTTTCATTATTTATTGTCATGTGTAAAAGGGCAAGCGTTAAAAATTGTAACGAACCTACCTATTACGGCAGCAAATTACCCGCTAGCATGGCAATGCTTGATTGACAAATATCAGGATAATAGGGCTTTAGTTAACAAATACTTGGATAAAATGATTAATTTCACGCCGTTAACCAAAGATACGTCCGCAAACTTAACTTTATTCATCGAATACTTTGACCATTCATTGAAGGCAATCGAGGCATTAAAATTAGAGAACTTGAGCGATTACTTATTTTGTCATCTAGCTTTGCGCGGGTTAGACGTTCATACTCGCAAGCTATTTGAAGAAAGTCGCGATCCGCAAACAATACCTACCTTTGCTGAGTTAATGAAATTCGTCGTTAAACAAATAAGGGTGCTCGATCATACATTTCCGACGTCAGGATCTTCTACAAATAAACCTATAAGTAACGTAAAAACTTTTAATAAAAATTATACGCGTCCATCTACTTCAAAAACCGCACTCACGGCGGCAGCGGCAATTTCTAATAAAAATTATAAGTTTTCCGATAAGATGCTGTGTCCAGTTTGTAATCAAAATCATATGATTTATAGGTGCGAGCAGTTTCGTAAACTACCCGTAGAACAAAGAATTGACCGTGTCAAATCTTTAAAACTTTGTGTTAATTGTTTAAAGGGTAATCACGCGCTTGTGTCTTGTAAAAGCACAATGTGTTGTGGTGTGTGTGCGTCACCTCACCACTACTTACTTCACATAGAGGCGAAGTCGGGCGCGGTCGTACCGTCCACCCAGGCCTCGTCGGCGTCGGCGGCTAGTGTGCAACCGTCTCGCTCACTCCCCCAGCAAGCACTCGTCTCGTCTCGCTCCGTGAGCGAAAACGCAGAAACTGCAGGGTGTAGGGATGCGTGTGTGAGTGACACACACCGGTACGAAGTGATTTTAGGTACAGCTCGTATAAATGCAATTGATAACAGTGGTCAATCTTTAAGCTGCCGTGCAGTTATTGACTCGGGAGCTCAGTGTTCTTTTATAACGATGGAGTGCGCTCAACGTTTGGGCCTCCCTCGGGCAAAATGCCCTTATGCCATCTCAGGTTTAGGTGGAGAGCAGGTTCGTAACCACGGCATGATAACATGCGAAATAAAGGCGCGAAAATCGAGTGACGAGTCATTCATTGTCAATTTAATTGTTGTATCTAAGGTCGCTTCGGATATGCCTAACATAAAATTTACGCCGGAGGTCATTGACCTTTATAAACATTATAACTTAGCCGATCCTAACTTCTTTAAGAGTTCGCATGTGGATATTTTACTGGGTAATGACATCGTAACGGACTTAATAAGAGATAAACCTTTGTATATTGCACCAAGCGTACCTCATGTAATATCTACCGCTTTTGGATTCATAGTGAGTGGCAAGTTATATCAACATAATTCGACTAAATTAAATAGTTTTCATTTGTCGGTTTCTTTTGAGGAAGAGCAAACTTTAGATCAAACCTTGCGTAAATTCTGGGAAATCGAGGAGTTGCCCTGTCAAGCTGCTATAAACCCTCTCGATCAGCTAGCCGAGGAAATCTACGAGCGCGAACATCGCCGCGACGCCACCGGCAGATACGTCGTGCCGTTACCGTTCATACCGGAACCTCCCCAGCTGGGCGAGTCGTACTCGATCGCGGAGCGTAGGCTACGATATATTGAGCGGAAACTAGCGCGTCAACCTGTACTACAGAGCGCCTACGCAGACTTCATGCGTGAGTATGAAGCGCTGGACCACATGGAGGAGTATTGCGGGGAGACGCCTAGTAGGTATATTATACCGCACCATTGTATCTTGCGTCCGGAAAGTTCGTCGACCCCATTGCGCGTAGTTTTTGATTGTTCTTCACGTTCTAGTAACAATATTTCACTTAATGATATTTTATTAACAGGACCGAACTTATTTAATGACATTAGAACGATAATTTTAAACTTTAGACTTTCACAGTATGTTTTAGTGGCCGACGTTTGTAAAATGTATCGAGCTATTAATTTAAGGGAGTGCGATCGTTGTTACCAACATGTTTTATATCGGGAATCGCCTGACAAACCTATTAAGTTATACGAACTTAAAACTGTTACCTACGGCCTCAATTGCTCACCGTTTTTAGCAATACGTACGTTGTTACAGCTGGCTAGAGATGAAGGGAAACGTTTTCCATCCGTGGTGTCGGTCATTCAGAATGGTATTTATATGGATGATATTTTTGTGTCATGTCAGACTGTTGAGGAAGCCTGTACATTACAGGATGAATTGATAGGGCTGTTTCGGTGTGGCGGTTTTGAACTTAAAAAATGGGCTAGTAACAGTTCGAAGTTGTTACAACGTTTACCGGCGGAACAACGCGAGCTACCTATAACATTCATGAAAGATGAAAAAGAATGTACGATTAAAGTCTTAGGTATAAAGTGGTGGCCTATGTCAGATTGTTTTTATTTTTCCATTAACAAAACAGATACAGTTAATACTAAACGTTCGGTTCTAAAGCTATTAGCGTCAATTTATGACCCGGTAGGTTTTTTATCACCCTGTATCTTTGTAGCTAAAGAATTGATGCAAAGTCTATGGAAATTAAACGTCGGTTGGGATGAAGCGTTGCCCCCTACGTTTGCCACACAGTGGGGTGAGTTCGTATCGGAGTTGCCGCAGTTAGCTGAGATGCAGATCGAGCGTCACATGTTGTTACCGCGACCAACTGAGTGCGAGTTAGTAGGTTTCTGCGACGCGTCATCGCGCGGCTATGCTGCGTGTATTTATGTTGTTAGTCGAGACGGTAAACAAACTAAAGTTCGACTAATGATCGCAAAATCGAAAGTTGCACCGGTTAAACCCTTAACGATTCCCCGGCTGGAATTAATGGCGGCTTTACTTTTAAGTAAACTTATACAGTATGTTCGTGAAAACTTGCATGGCATTTCATTTGTCCGCGTAACAGCTTTAACCGACTCGACTATCGTTTTATCATGGTTACAGTTGGAGGCTTATAAATTAAAAACCTTTGTGAGTAACCGTGTTACTCAAATTATGGATAATATCCCTTTAGAATGCTGGTACCATGTTAGCACTGAAATTAATATGGCGGATATCGGTTCTCGTGGTGCGACGCCTCGACAGTTATTAGCTAACAGTGAGCAGTGGCTAACTGGTCCAACTTGGTTGTACGATGACCCTAACTCCTGGCCTGTGTCAAAACCTCCTAATAAGGATGTCGCGAATATTCCCGAATTAAAACCGGATAAGTTAATTTCACTTTTGGTTACCGACTCATCGATTATTGTGGAATCGAAATTAGAATTTTGTGAAAGGTTATTTTCTCAGTTTTCATCTTATAGCAAATTACTACGCTCTATAGCTAGAATTTTAAGATATTTTAATAGGGATCCGAACTTACAGTCTGCACAGAAAGAAATTATTGCTTTTGCCAAATAAGTTTATTTAGCGCAAGATATATCCTGTTTTGTATATCAGGAAACAATAAGATATTTGTAGCAAGCAATTTTATATTTTAAAATATCAAGTATTTGAATGCTTAATCGTATTGATTAATTTCTTACTCCAATAAATAATTTCATCTTTTCTCAAGAACTCAACACTTTGATTTGAGTTGTAACTTTTTTGAAAGAATGTTTACAATTTATTTATTCAAAACATTATCTTTCTTAGATATCAACTGCCTTCTTCTTGCTTAAATTTCGTTAATTCTTAGACCAAGAAACAAACAGACTTAAATGTAGTTATATTGCTACTCGGTACTAGACTGCATGGTTCTTGAAAATAAAAAGATTTACTTATTTTAAGAATTTCCTTTATTGAAACCAGATACTTAAATTTTTGATACAATTATTATTGATTGTTTGTGGATAATAATGTTTCTTCTTGCTAGTTCTAATTTCTTGAATTACCAAAACCTATCCTTTGTCATTTTTTAAAATACTCCATCTTTCGAGGTATTCATGGATTGTCTTTAGTTCTTGATTTTTTCTAATAGGGAATGTATTTCGCCTCTTTTCAATAACCTCTTCCCAGGATTCGCTATTGTTTTGTAGCCATATAATATTTTCTTCAGTTGTTGCATCTAAAATGTAAAAAATCCACTTATAACATGATTGGTATCCATCTTAAATCAAGTCTAAATACTAAAAATATGTCAAAGTGAAAGCATTACAGACAGACATTGTTAGTTTAGTATTTAAAATATAAAGCATAGATAAGTATGAAGTATGGATTCCTCTCAGATTATTATTATTAATTAATGGAAGCAATGCCATTCACATGAAAGTTCCAATTCAAACATTAAATTTTTTATATACATACCAAAGTCCTCTGTATTATTTATATATATTGGATTTATTATTTTATTATTTTATATATTGGTTTTAGTAACATCTGAGTCCCTGATTGCTGTCCTTCTTTTCGCTTCAGAAATGTATAATAGATTTCTCACTTTATCTACTAATTTCCCCTTTGCAGGAATGTATTTGCCCGTATACGATTTTGAAGTTCGAACAGATTTCATTTAATTTTAGGCTATATTTTCTGAAGGGAAATTGTAATCTTCTGGTTTTAGTTTCCTGAAAAAAATTAACATTTAACAGTTAACAATCAATATAATGCCAGATTTAGATTGTCATTATGACAAACAAAATAGGTACATACCTTAAACTCCTACTAAGGGTGGTGTGCACCAAATGTTAATACAAAAATTGTACTTATTTAACAACTGATTACTCATTCGCTCCAGTAGAGTTATTGTTGATTCCATTATTCAAAAAATAACGACGTTCAGTAGTTTTAGTTATCTAATAAAATAATACTTTTTAATAAAAACGAACCGCGAAAGGAAGAAGCACGTTCAAACAATTTCAAACAAAGTCAATAATGTTGCCATTATCTTACGGTCAAATTAGGGCTAAAAAGTTGACAAAATATTCCCATCAAACAAATATTGATAAAAAATTATAAAAAAGTGTCGTTATAAAATAAATAAAAAATCGTATATTAATGATGAAATTAAATGAACTGGTTAACGAAATATGAAGAAAAAAAGGACTATTCTTTTAAATGCTTACCTATACTATATGCCTATAAAATTGAGAGGCAGGCACTTTTAAAATTTTGCTTAAAAATGTATGGAGACAATAAGATTTATTTTTAAGTAATAAATATAACATTAAAATAGGATACCCTATTGCATGCTCTAATTCCGTATTAAAGTTCAATTTAAAGGATATCATTTTTTGGGCTAAAGGGCATATTTATTGCAAATATCTCGTTTCCTATGGATTTAAATTTATCCTACTAATATTATAAATGCGAAAAAGTAACCTATAATGTTATTCTAATGTATAACCTATATAACTGTAAAGTTTCATCCAAATCGGTCCAGTAAATTTTTCGTAAAAGAATAACAAACATACATAAATACATCCATTAATCCATCAATCCATACATACTCGCAAACTTTCACATTTATAATATTATTAGGTTAAAAACGTAATATAAAAAAAAAGAGATTTTAGGGATTTTAATGTATCGCTGGCAACACTATATAATCACCAAGAAAGTTTATTAGTAAATTATTTATTCTAAGAAAGTTTGTTTCTTGGAAGAAGAAAGCCTAGGCCGTCGTTTTTAAAGGAAGAAATAAATAATAAAAATTATTTCAGTTGAGAATGTAACTATTTTGAAACGACTTCTTTTTCTTTCTTACTAATGTAAGAACTTTAGATTTGGATCCAGTATGTGAACTCTTTCCTTTAGAGAAGTAATTTTGAATTGAATATCTTTCTCTCAAGAACCATAAAACTATGTCTGAAACTTATCAAATTTGATTTAATTGTCTTGGGTCTAATTTAAAACTCGAAATTCTTATTTCCATGAATATTGCGCTCTTTATTTAATATGTAAAAGTGTTTCCTTGATGGTTCAGTGCCGCCTTGTGTGAAGAGATATTTCTTACATGAAGTGAAATATTTTTTACGCAAAAAAATATTGCTCAAGACACATTTTCGTTTTGAATTTAAATACAATTTCTTTCTGTGTGTGCTAACCACTGTTGAATTAAATCGAGCTGAGGATACGTTAGTTCACCTCGTGCAACATGCGTACTTCAGCAATGAAATTGAAAAAATTAATAAAGGTTTAGACTACATACCAACTTTAAGAAAATTATTTCCTTTTATCGATGATGATGGGTTTCTTAGGGTGGGGGGTCGTATTACCCATTCCGATTTACCTTACAATGCCAAGCATCCTAGACTGTTACCCAAAGAAAGTAGATTTACGACGCTTCTTATAAATTATTTCCATATTAAATATTTACACGCAGGTCCGCGCGCCTTGCAAAACATTTTATGTCAAAACTATTGGATTCTCTCGGCGCGGCGTTTAATACGGTCAGTTTTAGCTAAATGCAAAACTTGTTTCAAGTACAACCCTAAGCTACTTCAACCATCAATGGCATCGTTGCCACCAGTTCGTTTGTTACCTGGTAAAGTTTTCGACCATGTCGGTGTAGATCTCGGTGGACCTTTTTTCATTAAAGAGAGTTTACGTCGCAATGCTAAAGTAGAGCGTGCTTACGTCGCGTTATTTGTATGTTATTCAACCAAAGCCGTGCACCTCGAGGTGGTGTCATCACTATCGACCGATTGTTTTCTTGCAGCGTTAGATCGCTTCGTAGCTCGCCGGGGACTCTGTTCCTTTTTATATTCCGATTGTGGTACGAATTTTGTAGCATCGAACAAACATCTCAAAGAAGTAGGAAAAGCATTATTTATTCAAGATGGTAGCAATAAGATTGTTACTGGTTGTGCGCAGAGGCAAATAGTTTGGAAATTTAATCCGCCAAGTGCTCCCCACATGGGTGGACTTTGGGAAGCAGGTATAAAAGCGGCTAAATACCACTTGAAACGTGCTTTAGGAGAAAGATCGTTAACGTTTGAGGAATTGCCTACCGTTTTCTGTAAGTGTGAAGCGGTTCTTAATTCCCGACCACTTTGCCCGTTACCTGCGAGTGATGATCCAAACGGATTCAATGTATTAACGCCTGGTCACTTCTTGATAGGTAAAGTTTTAGCGGCCGTGCCTGAGTATAATGTAGATGATAGCTCTATAAATCGTCTGTCTCGTTGGCAGTATATGCAGCTCTGTTCTCAACAGTTTTGGAAGCGTTGGCGGTCAGAGTATATCAATACGTTACAACAGCGAGGAAAATGGTTTACTTCCTCTGCAAATCTTCACGTTGGGGATTTAGTTATCATTAAAACGGATAATGTGCCTCCGTGTAAATGGCCTTTAGCCAGAATTGAAAAGCTGCATCCTGGTGCGGATGGAATTGTTCGCTGTGTAACTGTACGCACTGAGAAAAGTGTCTTTCAAAGGCCAGTTAATAAGCTGAGTCCTCTTCCATATATAAATTAAAACCTAATAATGTTTCCCCATTTTAAATATATATATTTATTTCCTTTGCTAATGTTACTTAAAAATTTGTTGTTTTAGATGTATTTTGTTTTAAACTGTTATTAGAGAAACCATAGCTGGTTTCGGGTGGGGGTAATGTTTGGTATCCGTATTTGCTTTCCCGATTGAGTGAGGTTCGATAGGCTGAATGATGGAACGAAAGCCTGTGCCTCAATCAATCAACACATTGTCAGAGAGCTGTCAATGTCAAACTATCATTACAACTTTTTCCGTGAGAGAGAAATGGCGGCATATTGAATTGAAAATCTAATTAAAACTTTATAATCATCATTGTGAAGTGGAGGGGCCCCTCAGAATTGTGAAGTGAAGGCTAATCAGGTGGTGGACGTTCCAGAAAGCCAGGTTAGTCGAATCCTTTCTTCTTTTGGGTCTGCGGTACGGAACCGGCATTTTAACCTCCATATCTCATAAATTGAATTACAGTCCACACAACATAAATATTTTTATTAGGTTAATATCAACCGACACCTGCATACCTGTTATCTTCTCACATATTATATATATATATATATATATTATATATATATATATATATATATATAATAATATAATAATATATATATATATAATATGTGAGAAGATAACAGGTATGCAGGTATATGTGTTTGTTAATATTTTTCTCAAAAACTAGATGCAGAACGAATTTGTATAAAAATAAGTACCAACATAACTAAGTAGGTATATTGTATTCTAGAATATCACATACGTACATACCTACCTGGGATTTATTTCATATCTACGAATTAATTAATGATTGTTCTATTATTTTCACTCTTCAATGGTTGGTAATGCGTAAAATTACTTAAGTAACTCAAAACACGCTAGCTATATTATTTCAAATAACTTAAAAAAAACGTTTCCTAAATTTAAGCAGTAGATAAGTAGTTAGGATCTTTATTAAAAATCTATTCAAAAAAATAGGCATAATAATGGTAGAAACGGCATTAAAATCCTTTACACGTAAGAGGAGTTAGTAAAATATTGTTATTGGTAAAGTCTTAATACCAACCTTCCTCGTTATTCAAAAGATGATTAAGCAATTACATATATTCACATTTAAAGATATATAATTTTATTACAAAATTAAGAGAGTAACTATTCCTAATCTTCCGTCGTGGACATAACTTGGCTTACTCCAGAAAATCTATCTAAATAGTTTTTTATCGATTCAAACGATACATTACGTGTAACTCTAGTACATCTTTATGGAAAGACAAAAAAGGAGAGCTTGCTGTGCCGTGGTCTTCCAGTCGAGACCATGACATCATCACTATAAAGAGTAGTGTTGTGTGTAACCAGTATTTAATTTTCAATATTTTGTTTTTATTTAGGTACTAAGTACAAAGAGTCGTGCATGACACAAGATTAAATGAAACTCCCCAGATTTTTAGTATTCACTTATTCCTTCAAAAAACAGAAAAAACTGGTCGCCGCGTTATTATTAGGTTTATCGACTTTTGGCAGATCTATACTTTTCGTATGATTTTTTGTTGATTTTGAGCCGTGGCGTGGAGGACACGGGAATGCGATTAAGGTTGGGCGAGCAAAAGGTTAATGCTCTTTGTCCTTATAAAAATGTTATCCTAGCGTACAGCTGGAGGTCTTCTTGCGACAGTTTTATGTCTTGCGTAAGTAGGTACCTATGTGATTAAGCAGATACAGACCATCACATGTGAGCAGAACTCTTGTAGGTAATCCCCTTTTTCTTCTTCTATCGTGTCAAGTAGTACCTACTTGAGGTTTTAAGTTGGACATATTTTACAGGCCTAGCGCTTTATCACATCAAGCACATTGCCAAGCCAGGCCTTAAAACAAATACATAATAATATTTCTAACACTTAAATTAATACGAGAAAATTAATGCAATGATATGCCTACTTCAAAGTTTAAGATATGTAACGAGTAATAAATAAATAAAGAGCAATTAACTCTTACTATTTAATACGTAAGAAATAAATTGATTTGGCACCGACTATAAACCTATCAGTTAAGGCAGTATTTAAATTATATTAAATGTTAATTATTTTCAACTTTTTAGTGTTGAAGTCGGTTTTTTTTTACTTATTTATTTTTATAATACTTTCATTGTATATCAGCGCCATCTATTAAAAGTACTAAGACATTTCGACCCAAACGTACCGCACACGGAGCGCTCTCTAACGACATCTACAGAATGCTAGAGGAAGTAAAAATGTAAGGGACGAAATGAATGGTTTAGCGTGACCGTTTTCTTTGTATGGGATGAGGTATCTGTACGTTAAGTATTATTATATCTGTGCCTATATTAACTGCAAAATAAAACTCTTATACCTCTAATATTAATTTTATTTCAATTAATAATATTTATTTTCAAAAAGTGACATTTTATATGTTCAGATGATACATGGATCAACAGAATAATAAATGAGTTGTTATTTTTTACTGCGGAACTCCAAATATTTCAAAAGTATTCTGTAATATTACCATTTAAACAATTAGCCAACTAAACAATTAGCCAAAAGCCATTCTGATGGATGGTCTTCCCCACAGAACACCAACTGAAAAGCGGCAGCTGTAGCGACTGAGAATCTGTAAGTCTTGATACATGACAGGTTTATGCGCACCTCAGCATGTTGATCTCTGAAAACCTTTCGATGTCGATGACTTTCGGTCCCTATGCGAATGACAATTCTTAATTTTCAAGTTAAAGACACTACACTACTACAATTTTTTGACAAAAAACAGCTATTTGGATTGTGATAACTTAGTTTATAACCCAAAATAGAAATATAAGGCGCCACCTGTAGTTGTCAACGCATGTGAAGCTGCGGGCGTTTTACTTGTACAAAATTTAATAACAAAAAATACAAATTTATTGATCTTTTAACTTTATGTTGGTGGGAAAGCTACGAATTACACTACAATGAATTTGTGCTACGGAAATTCCATAAAGAACTGTAAACCCCATAAAACTTAAGTTAAAATACCTAACAAGTTTTATAAAATCTGTTCAGCATCATAGGAGAGAAAAGATACTCCCGCATTGATAATGTTTATGTGAAATATAAACGTGAATTGATATTGAAAGTACATACCTAAAATATTTGAATAGGCTATTTGCCTATTTACGCATTCATTCTACACCTTCACGCATTTCATACCCAATTTCGAAAGAGGCTCATCGGCGGTTTGCTGGCCCATATTTCTCAGTTTGACCTTCTCTATATTTAGCACAGTGCAGATTTTACGCTTAAGCTTCCTGAAACATGCTTAAAAATGTTATTCTAAATCTGTAGTAAAGCAATTACCCAGCTGATACTTGGCATCTCCACCACCACGCCTTTATAAAAGTGTGTTGTACCTAAACACTAGCTGGAGAGTTAATGACAGGGATTAAAAGCTGAGTAGGATGGGTTCTGTGGTAGAAAAAAATGGATATTACAGAAATAATCCTAACCAATGTATTTTTTCTTTGTGTAGGTATATAAAATCAGTCCAGTTTTTTATAAGAATTAAATCTTTCTTTGCCCTTTATAATAAAGTATACGTTAATCTGAAGTAAAGTTAAGTTTAATACTAGTATTTCATATGCTAAGACAAACCAAAATCAGTCCAGTAGTTTAAAAGTACGCTCCACTAGGCTGGCTCAGTACGGGTTAGAGTTACAAATAATCAAACCATGGGTTTCACTCATCGTAAGTTAGTGATAAATCCTTACTTCCTTACTTTAAATGTGAAAATAGAACTTGCTCATGCAAGGGCCTATCCTGTTTTTATTATACCTTTAGACAATCATTAAGATTAACAAGGGGAAAAAGGAGTAACTTATTCTTTCCCTGGATCCAATCTAATTAGGTAAACACTAGATTGATAGATAGAAACAAACAGTTTGTGGCACTAACATTTCTTCTTCCATAGTTGAACGATACAGAACTAGGACAAACTTCAGTATCGTGCAAAAGATTATTGAAACATATTTAAATAAAAGTGTATTCTTTGAATAAATCGTTTTTCATTTTATAATATAAGTAAACAGTGGTCGTTTGATGGGAAAAGTCAGATTTGAAATATTGTCAATGGGTTTTTTTTATAGCTCAAGTGAGCGATTAGAATCTTTCGGAGTGAATAAAAAAATAATGGCGCGTAATTTAAATTTAAGAACACAAACCAATCTTAGGAGATCCGTCCGAAGCTCGAAACATTTTCGTAATAGCAAGCCAGAGAAGTAGATGGAAATGCTATACGACAAACTTACTAGCGGAACCGCTGTCGCCAAAACTCAAAAATGGAACTGATAATAAACATAGTCACTACATGTAAATAATTGTTTTTATTGGTATATGCGAACAAGTGCCAGTATGACTTTATTTCTAAATGCTGCCAAGCAAAAACACACCTTGTCAGTGAAAAATAGAGTTTACTTAACTGAAACCCATAATGTATTTACGACCTTCCGCAACTTACTTCACGTTCGTGTTGACATACAAAAAATTCTGTGGGAATCAGAATGGCGGGTGTAGCTTAACAGATTTGAACGAGTCATATGTCAAACTTAGTACCTATAATGTACTATTTGTTTGGTACCCATCAAAGAAATTGGTGTACCTCCTTAAGAGCAGAGATATAACCAAATGCGAGTACACCCGCCACATTGACTGTCAGAATGGCGGGTGTACTGGAGAGCTGGGGTTCTCGGTTATAGACATTTTGGTGAGTTATTTAAAGCATACCAAATTTCTGTACCTTTGGTGTACCTAACATAAAAGAGCACCAAGGAGCAATATTGCTCGATTCCAAAAGTATCCAAGATTTTGGTATTAGAGACTTTGTAGCGACATACATCGCGCTTATCGTCGCCAACATTCTTCCCGGCGGTACGCATTTACACATATGACGCCTAAATACAGGGCCTCAAGTCTGGTATTTTAAGTAAGGTGACTTTTTTATTATCTATAATGAAGTGCTTGTCGATGAAATATAAGCGAATATCATTAAAATTTGGATTTTTTAATAGTTTGGTGGCAAAATTTTGTTTTTCGGCATAAATAAACTTTGATTTAAAATTTTAATAAGAGAGGTTAGTGCTTACAAAGTAACAAAAATAGCTGTGTACCTGCTTATTAAATTTGTCGTAGAAGATCTGTGAGCGTTGTAGTATTTTAACAATACTATTGTACACGAAGATGTCTCTTAAATATTATTACTGAACGGTCTACAAATTACAAGTTCAAAAGATTATTTGAAGGACCATAGCACTTAAACACACGGTAGCGAAAGAGTGTCGCCAGCGTTGCCAGATAGGGGTTTTGTTTTGCCTTTTTGTTGAAAAATTATGACCCTGGCAAGATTTTGGCGAAATCAATAACTTAGCGAAAAAATTGCCGAAAATAAATTGTGTACAACAAAGGTACAGAAATTTGGTATACTTTAAATAACTCACCAACATGTCTATAACCGAGAACTGGAGATACACCCGCCATTCTTACAGTCAATGTGGCGGGTGTACTCGCATTTGGCTATATCTCTGCTTTTAAGGAGGTACACCAATTTCTTTAATTGGTACCAAATAGTACATCTTAGGTACCTACTAAAGTTTTACATATGACTCGCTCGAATCTGTTAAGGTACACCCGCCATTCTGACTCACACAAAATTCAACTTTTTAACAATAGGTGGCGTTCCTACATTTAACAATGTAAGTTGAACTTTATTTCTTGGCGAATAAAGTTCATGTTTACAATTGTTATGTTTTATGTTACATTAGAATTAGAACAAATATGAATTGAACTTTACTGCTTTAAAAATAAAGTCGATATTAGATTAAGAAAACGCAATACGATCACAGCAAAACCCAACCGAACACGACAATAAGACGGGTACGACTGAGGTATGGGTTTGCGATCCTCCGCTTACTAGTGGCGCGCGTGCCCCGCCTACTTCACACTTCCATCTACTTCTCTGTTCCGTGTAGTAAACAATGATTGTGAATTTATTAATATAATAGGTACTATATATATATATAATATAATAGGTACTATATATATATATATATATATTTTAGATAACGTAAAGAAAAATCTCAAAAGTAACCCCAGGAATCATTATGCATTTATGGTCTATGAATGAATAACAATTTGTTAACTTTGATTGCCATTTAAAATATAATGTTTGTCATTGACATAAATAGCTGTCATAGCAAAAGTCAACGTCATTTTGATTTGTTTACTTGAGTAAGTCAGTCGTTAATGTACTTGTAAACACTTTGGCTTGGTCGCGTTGATAGTTGTTTTCATTAAAATATTTAAATGACTATCCCAAGACCATGTGGCTGTAAAGGCTGCAGAACCTGCCTTATCTGTGAGACGCAATTTGGCGCAGACAAACTAAAGCTACAGCTTAATTTGGACAGAGAAAAAGGTTATGTCTACTGTCCACTTTGCAATAAAGCCTGGAGAGGATGGGATATGGATATTTATAAAGAACACCCAAACCACAGCGGAGATTCAATTGACGTTCCAGGATTTTACATAGAATTGGATTTTATAACAGAGAACGAAGAAAAAGAATTGATGAAAAACATTGATGAGGTACCTTGGGATGGGTCACAAAGCGGACGACGTAAGCAGAACTACGGCCCGAAAACCAACTTCAAAAAGAAGAGAGTAGTAGAAGGTAACTTCAACGGTTTCCCTGCATTCTCAAAGTACCTTCAGGACAGATTCAATAATGTGAAACTATTACAAGACTATGAAGTCATTGAGCAATGTTCTCTAGAATATGATCCAAGCAAAGGAGCTTCAATCGACCCTCATATTGATGATTGTTGGATCTGGGGAGAGAGGATAGCCACTGTCAACTGTCTATCTGACTCTGTCCTCACTCTGACTCCATTCGAAGGTGATATCAAAAAATACAATCTTCTGAGTGCTACTGAGTACTGTGCTGTAGTTAAACCTAATGGAAAAATTGACTTTACTGGAAATGAAAATGAGAATGCATTTGATACTTGTAAAAGCAGTGTAAACTTAGATATCATCCTGAGGATTCCCATGCCGAGGTATTGCACAAGATTTTTTAACATGTTGCACAACATTATTCAATTTGGTTGCACTTTCATTGTACCTTAAATATTTGGAAGTTATGTCAACAAATGTTTGTGTATGTTTTTTTATATTGTTTTTATTTCTTTCTAGGCGGTCTCTGATAGTGCTGTATGGTGAACCTAGATACCACTGGGAGCATTTCATTCTTCGAGAAGATATCACTAGTCGCAGAGTATGCATTGCATACAGAGAGTTTACTCCACCATACATAAATGGAAGTGAATCTAAGATTGGTGGAGTTATACGGAAGAAAGCAAAAAACTTTTGGGATCACAAAATGAAGTATGATATTGAAATTTGATTTAATTAAGTATTTTAATTTAATTGTGATGCAAATGTATTTATTATCTTAGTGCAACTTTGTAGACTTTTATTTAATAAAGATTTCTTAATACAAATGCAGTTTACTTCGTTGGTAATCAATAAAAATAAGACCACATTCACATAAATATTTCTCTTATGTTTTTATTAGTTCTATTAACTTGGTGTACACTAAGTTACAGTTTTTAACATCAAATTAGCATGTCTTAGATGATCTACAAATATATTGATTAGGCAACACTAGATTGTGACTGCGTAATGTAGATAGAGTCTGGTCCGGTCTCTGCCTCCAGTTCCGCTAGATGGCGTTCGCGCTGCCGAGCCCAGATCTGCTGTTCCTTCTGCTTCCACTCCAGGAACCCTCGCTCACTCTTCAACTTACGGATGCAACGGCCGAGGAGTAGGGCAAATGTTATGCCTAGTATCTAAGGACAGATTTTTTATATGAAAATAATTTAAGCAAATGTTACTTTTCTTATAACTTATTACTGTATGAATATCGTAGCGGAATCATAGATTTTATATTATTTTTAATAGACCTAGAATGTATAGTATGTGTCTTAATAAAGTAGGTATATGAGTGAGTACCTACCTACATCTTACTTATCTATAGTAAACCTGTCTCATAACTCTCGTGACAAAACTTTAATTTTATGTTCTTTTTTTATTATTTTACCCAAAGAAGTTTTTTTTTTAAATTCTTATTTAAAGCTTTCTTGCTATGGTTTTGAAGTTTGAAGTTTTGTTGCATGAGTAAATTCCCGTTTTTTTTTTTAATAATCAGCCTTAACGTCTGTCAGCTATAAATTTGCAGAGACCGGAAAGTGACAACGATGACCAAAAGTATAAGAAGGAATATATATTTTAAATCAAAAAGTTAAATGAATTTAAATTTATGCAATAGATTTTCGAAAAGTCTCAACGATATGGTTATTTACCTCAATAAACATAACAGACACGCCCAGCACGCCGATAACACCCGAGTTCTGCGTCACAAAGTCTGCCAGCGCCTCCTTGCAGCCCCTTTTCTTTATAGCCGTGCACACCGAGTGGTCATACCCGCTGATGCAGCATGATAATGGCACGACGGTAGTCACATGCTCGCCGTCAATCACATCGGAGTATATTAGGGCGGAGTGGTTGCTGTTGAAAGGTACGCCGCGGTAGTCCAGGTAGCTGTCACTGCCACAGCACCTTAGCTGGAGAGAGCAGTTATTATTGGACGATGCATAGTAAAAAAGGGTTTAGTTAGCAATTAACTACCTTACTGTAAAGGTAAAAAAGCCTCTAAATGCTACAGAAAGTATCTATTGATGAATTACTGTTTCTTGAATAAGTCATAGCCTTTAGTACCAACATGATACAATTCGCTTCGTAGTTTCGTTTTGCTCGACTACTCCTTCATTGAAGCGGGAAGTTGAATTCCTTCCTTAATTCAAGTCAAGGCCTACTTACAGCGTACTGCATGTCATCGACTTCTTGAGCTATTTCATCATCCGCGGCATATTCCCAAACAGGTATTTTCAGGTAGCCCATCAGGGTCTCAATATTCATGGTGAAAGCGAGGATCACCACTATGAGCTTCACAATCAACAGCACGGCTAGAAGGAACGCATACTGCAATAAAAGTAATAAAGATGGACTGAAATTTACTTGCAGCCTGATGTAGTATAAGTAGGTATGTGTGTATCTTAATACACTATAGAATCAATAATTTCCGACATTGTCATTTTTGCAACTGTGTTTACGCAGATAAACTGACTCGTTAAACACAACAGTCTTACAAAATTCAAAAAAGTAGTTATTGGTTTTATTGAACTGCCTGCTGCTACGCGAGTGTTGTTTCGTAGCATAAAACAAAATAATCAATTCAGAATTTAACTGTTGGCACATCATTACAACGATAATTTCTGTGTTGCTGGTAATTTCGTTTCTAAAATGGAAAATCAGAAAATATCGCACAAAATTTACCGAGTTGACCATGCAGGTGCTCTGCCTGAGCGTGCCGAAAAAGCCGAACATGGTAATGACCATCAGAACGATCCCCAGGAGTGCGCTGAGGATCGACGGCGTGAAGACAAACCCGGTGGCGTCCAGGAAGAAGGAGAAGCTGTGGTAGTGGGTGTACACGGAGAGACCCATCACTATCATCAGGCCGGAGATCACCTACAACAGTAGTTAGGTAAGCAGCACAATTTACTCGGGAAAGCCGAAAATCTAGCTCGACGTAGAGATGTCTTTTTCAAAAATAGCTCTGTCATAAAATAGTAAATGGTAGTTAACCCTTAACGTTGAGTGTAGGAAGTTTCCATTTGTTTATTTTTTCCTCATAAGGAAGCTAAAAATATACGAAAACAATAGGTAGGTATGACTATTTCTAGGGAAATACTGTTAATACAACAGGCATGTAAAAGCTGTTTAAATAATGCCACGCTGTACAATAAACATAAAAACAAACGACTTACAATAAACATAGTTGTGATTGTCAGTAACAGAAATTTTACAGATTTCATGTTATACTCGGTCTCCGTTTTAGTAAACTTCATTTTCGCAGAGTTCCCGGGGTGAGCCATTTTGTAATCCAAATCACTTTTGACACTGTACGCGGTAAACATAGACACTTATAATTTATTAACGATTTCGACAATAAATGTGATAGCTTGTTTTGTTCTATAGAAGATATGGGTGAATAATATCAATAGCGATAATGTACTGATAACGTAAACGAGGCAATCGTTTTCCTTAGAGCATCACAATGTGGTCGGGTTTTCCAGTATAACACTAAAGTAAACCTACTCTTTATTGACTTTTAACGTTGTCCTTCGTTTGGCGTGTTAATAATTGCCTTCGGCTATGTAGTAAATAATTAATTAGAAGACTTATTTTATCGCAGCTGTGACTAACAACAAATTGCAGTTGTCATATTCAATGGCTTAGTTAATTGGCAGATATAAAACAATAACCTTATGTGGGTCTAAAACTTTTTCTCGCAAAGGTATTAAACGTTGACAAATTTGTCGACGTGATTATCGTAGCAGACGTGTACGCTTGCGCGTAGGTATCTGAAAATATAAAGTACCTGCTCTAGTGTAGAGTTATTAACGATGACGTCACTACTAAGTAGAAAGGTCCCTATATCATCAGAAAACTTAAAAATATATAAGTAGATATTTGTATACCAATCTCATTAATATTGTGCAATGGACCTGAACAAATGAATGTAATGAGACTTGACGCCTGTAGATAAAATGAAACGTTTTAAATGTAAATGTTGTATGTTGGAAAACCAGTTACCTATTCAAATATATTGTTTTATTTCCTTCATATTGTTGTACTATCTATGCTTTCCCCCATGGCCGATACAAACAATGTTTCAGTGTTTAAAGATTCATCACCGCCCGTCATTCGTGCATTATAAATAGGTTTTGTCGAAGTACTTACGTTGGTACCTTTTGTTTGCTTTATCTTTATCTAAGGTAGGTGCGGCCAATAAGGCCTAGCTAAGCGGGAATCAAAATAAATCAAAAACTACTTATAAAAATCTACATATTTTAATGTGAATTAAACATGTATATCAATTTCTATCAATTATTAACTAAAAACGGCAACTTCTGCCATAAACATAGTCAAAATAAAAGCTTTTTAAAAACACTGTCCTTAGGCCTTAATATACTACGGTAGTATAATAAAGCCTAAGACTTTAATCTACAAAATTAAACAAAATATTAGTACAAAATTAATCATATTTGGCAATTGAGATCTGTAAATAATAATAATCACAGTAAAGACTTAAAAGCAACTTTTTTTTATAAGCAACAATCTGGACATTCAAAATGATCATCGTCCTCCTCTGACAAATCCTATAGCAGAAAACCATACAATTCTGCTGACAAACTCGGCTTCCTGTTCGTTAGTAAGTAAAGGTTTTCGCCCTGAAGTTTTTTTAAACTTCCGGTCTGGAGGTGGTTTCGTATAGTTCTTCTGGGCACTTTGTACATTTCGGCAGCTTTGTATGTGCTCAGCCTTCCACACTGTACTGCTCGGACTGCCGCCACCAGGTCGTCTTCAGACCACAATGCTCGCTTGGGGGGCATTTTCGTTATAAGTAGACCCTAAAAAACAATAAACCAAATAGAAAAGCTTTGGAATAACATTTCTAAAGACATAAAATAAATAGTAAAACAGTCATTTGATGATGTTAAAAAAGGAGTGCAATAAGGCCCATGGTCGAATTTTATAGGCCTTAATAACCGCGGACCACTTTGTAAAGAAAATTTTAAAATAACATTTTTCGATCTAATGTATACAATTCCAACATCACACGCCTCTAAAGTATGAACTAATAAACAATTAAACTGCAAAACAATGTAGAAAAGTGTAATATTACAAAAAATACTTACGTAAGATTCGACAGTTATATTATAATTCGAGCTGAGCGTCCACTGACCACGAAGAATGACGCCGCACTGGTGGCAGCGCGCGAGCGAGTGTGTCGTGCCAAGTTCAGGGCGCCATCTAGGATCGTTAGCTACCTATGACTGTGACTACAGTCGGCCAGAATTATTTTAAGTTGTTTTTCCGTTACTTAGGCCTTATTACCCGACAGGCCTTATTGGCCGCACCTACCTTATGTACTGATACGGTTATCATATCAGTCACCTTAGTTTTATTGATGTTCGTTGGAGCATGTGCTAATTTCAGGATGGTACTGTTAGGTAATAAACGCATAGTTTTGGTGTTTGATTGTAATATGCAGAAGTTTCTGTAACTGCAACAATTATAGCTTTGATTGATGTTCTGTTTAGAGAATTATAAATTGTTTTTTACAGACTAAGTCTTCTTTATCTTTGACCCTTCATGCATTTGGCGCACTTAAGTTAGACAACTTAGACACTTCAACATTAGGTACCGCAGCCAAAATGTGTTTTAAAAAATATTTTTTTTAAGTATCTTACTTATTCACCTAATATTTTCTTGATAAGCTTATTGGGGTGACAATGTTAAGCCTTTTTCGGACGCGATGTGTGATTCAGGAGTTGACGAATATCCCTATTGATATCTTCTTTGTTTATAACTGATTAGAAATACTTAGGTAATGAAAACACAAATAAATAACGATAAAATATTCTTATTTATATAGACAATATATCATACTTCAATAATTTTTGGACATTTAGTAATTGCTTTAATAATTGTACTCGAGCGATATACCCTTATATTCTGAATATATTGCTACAATCTTATCTTACACAGATTAAAAGAATAAAATGTGGGTCGATATAAAAATATATTAATAATAATGTAGGTAATATTAATATGAAACCTATAATTTTTTGAATTTGTAATAGGTACAACCAAAATTTTTTTAATTTATTTTTACCTATTTTTATCTTTAGCTTAATCACATTATTAATTAGACTAGCCTCTGGTGACACAAGATTACTGATTTATTTTATTTTGTTGACCATTCGTTGTAAATAGCTAAAATTACTGTTAATCACATGAAATAAAAAATATTTAGAACAAGGTGACTTATAACGATAATAATAAGCTTATTGTCCTACAATAAGGCTTAAGAGCTTTATTCTAAGCCGTGGTTTGACCATGGAAAGGCACATAGACGATAGGAGCCTTCTTCTCAGCGTCAGGGTTCAAGGATGTGTAAGCATTCACCACACGCTCCTGGATCTCGTAGAGCCTGCGCGTGCGCTCAGACTTCGCCTTGCGGATCGATGACGCCAACGAGAACGCAAACGCAATACCGATGATCTGCAAAACAAGGGAAACACAATTCATATCAGGACTTAGATAAGCTATCACAAATTTAGTTGTTATTTCTCGACTAATAACTGATAGGGTTAAAAGTACCTGAATAAGGGCTACAGTCATAGCCCCAGCGCCTAGAAGCCCAGCACTCTGGTAGACCAAGTAAGTGACTCTGGACAGGCATCCGTTGGCGTACAGCTTGGTGCATTCAGCAACCTCCACACCTTCGACGAAGTCGTAACGAGATTCCGCGCAGCAGGAGTTGGGGACAGTCATGTTGGAGACGCTGATGCCGGGAGCGCCTGATGGGGGGGTCACCTGCTCCCAGTCGAGGTAGCTGCGCACACCGCAGCAGTTTAACTGGAAGTTTGAAGATGATTGTATGCAACTTATGAGATATTAGAGCTGAGCTTTTAAGGTTAATTGGATCGTAATGCAAGAGTCCTCCAACCAATAACCCAATAAACTTATAAAAAAATTCTGACTGTTAAGCAATATTCTTTTAAGAGAACTATGCCAGAGTTTTAAGACAAAATGAAATGTGCAAATCAGACTTCTTTATCACATTATTCAGAAAAACTTTATTCTCTTAAAACTTACCCTGCTCTGAATGAAGTCGAAGCCGGCTTCAACGTCTGGGTTCTTGTAGTAGTAGGGCAGGGTCTCGTGCAGGTTGACACTGACGACGTCCGTCACCTTCGAGCGGAGGCTGTAGGCTGCGATGGCGGCCGCCAGCTCCAGCACCAGGACCAAGCTCAGGATCACTGCGAACTAGCAGGAGAAATGGAGGAGAGTTGTGAAGAAAATAACAGCTGGAATAGGTACCTTATATTCCTTAGTTAGAGTATGCAATTTTTTATACAGAAATAGGCAGATACTAAATGGACTTGGGGTTCATTTCTTAATATTTGCAAAATGAAGATTTTGTACTAGCCTGTTTATTGAAAAAGCCATTCGGAAACAATATATTAAAACAGATACATTAACTTACAATGTTAACCAAGCAAGTGCTTTCCCTCAGCGCTCCAATGCATCCGAAGAGGGAGACAAACAGCATCAGCACTCCGATGACGATGATCAGGGTCGCCGGAGAGAAGAAGTGGTCTTCCAGGAAGAATGACACGTCGTAGTAAATAGCGTAGATGGTAGTGCCCACGGAGATTATTAGCGCTGATGTCAACTGGAAGATCAAAATGAGAGCTTACTGAATTATGTAGAGGTAAAAGTCATAGAGCTTACAGAATTTTAAATTGTAAAAGATATAGATGTTCTCGAATAGGCTGTTAAGGTTTGAGACCCTCTTGCTTAGTTGATTAAGGTACCAAGCGGGGACTGCTTGATGTACGGCCCCGAAAATTGATAACGCGGTAGGTTCTTCTAAGATACATTTTTTTGTGACTTGTAAGGTACCAAGCAGTGCGCTACAGTGCTTTGTAAAGCAGGAAATGAGACTTTTCGTGAAGTTACTGGCTTCGTAAAAAAATTATGATGGATTCTATACATACTTGCAAAGATTTAATCATATTTACGAGTTACTTAGATACACTTTCTAAATGATATTTTATTGATTAACTTATGAAGCTGACAGCTGCTTGCTGTGATGCTTCACATAAGTTTGTAAGTAACTAGTACCATAATGGTATCAGAGTTTGTCACATGAAGACATAAGTAACAACATGAAACCGTACCTACTCAGGCTATGGTATGAGTCAGACTTATCATATCATAATAAAACTAAAACTCTTCAGCGTTATAATACTGCAAACCACAAGACTATCGAGCGATTTGTACTACAGTCTAATTAAATGTAATAAATTTATTTTATATATAAAAAATAAAGTTATTTTAAAGAATGAGTAGGTGTGTGTTGTATGTTGTTTTATGAAAGCGTTATCGTAGTCTGCATCACGCATATTTGATATGAAATGTGAAAAATCGATATTAGCTCATGTTAAGTGCCTTTGTAGAGTCATGGTCATATTTTTTATAGTATACAGTAAGCAGCGATTGTTGTGGCTTGTCTCCATTTAATTATGCATGATTAGTCGAACGCTAATTAGTAAGGAAGCCTGTATGTGTCTAGCTGGAGGGTTGTAGAAGTATAGGCAGTTATTAATTTAATTATGGTTAGCAGATACCTATCGTGTTTTTCTTCGCGAGGAAAACTTGTATCTGTAAGATAATTTAGCCAGACCTATTTTCTCAGAGTTTGTCATGTTTAAACGAAATAAAGAGTTTTGAATTAGTAAGTAAGTTAGTTAGGTAGTAGTAGTACATTCGTTTTACCATCTACAATTTAAGAATTAACAGAAACTACTAAGTTTCAGGATTTCATAATTAAATTAGGATTCAGGATTAAATCAGGATTCCATGGTTTCATAAACAAAAAGGTGCTAAATATTAAGTAAACACTATGAACATTCCAAAATTCTGGATAACACTACTAATTTGGTTACGTATTACGGAAGCAACAAAATTAGATAGCTACCTACTCAATAGACGAGGCTCAGCAAGGTCAGTTTACACCGCCGTTGAACCTTTGATCTTGACCTCCAGTTAAGCCCTTTTGAAGGTCTATTATACAGACCTAAAGGAAAAATAAGCTAAACATTTAGGTAAATTACATGATTATCCAATTGTGGAACCTACAAAACTCTTAAAGTCAAAACACTCAAAGTTATTTTGCCCACTAAACATTTGGCCTGGCTTAGTAAGCCCTAAACCCATATTATTTTTATATACCTTCTCTAAATAGCTTCATCATAAAAATCGCTATCAAGTCCTATGAAAACAAAAAATCAATTTTCCCTTCAATCGTTGTTCTGTGTTTCAGTTATTTGTTCCACCGGAAATAAAAGATGACGTACTATGTTTTTGTTTCAATTCAAATGAACAACCTGCAAAAGCCTTATCTTATACATTTTCTTGTGAAAAGATTTATCAACGTGATATCATCATCAAACAAAGTTTGTCATCAATAAGAGAGCGTATGTGCAATGTATCATATATTTGTTTATGAATATTAGGTACCTACCTAGTGAACTATAATTTGATAACAACTTCGATATTCATCTAGTTTCAGAGTTTTTTTGGGACCCGCCTTCTTAGGGCCTCTGACGAAACTGATATGACTATAAATATATTAATCTTTTGTAATCGCTAATCCCTATTCGAGCATGTATCCTATGTCTTATGTAGGTAAATGAAAAGCAATAGTCTTAACTCACGTTCAGTTTTTATGTCTTTAAAACCATACCGTACTGCACCGCATAACTCACAAAGTGTGGCGCAATAACCACGAACAGCTATCATACCTGCAATGCTACCTTTCTTAGCTACAAAATACTTACAATAAAAATCGCCGTGATGGCCAGCAACATATACTTTATGCACCTCATTCCTACTTCTAGATTATTCTGCGCCATATTTTCACTCCACTAGACACGGTATTTATTGTAATAGATAACAGTAATAATAAGGCTTCGCTCGTAAGGCACGACTTCGCTTTTCAACACTGGTGTGTGAACTGAAGTTTGAAAATGTGTTTTCCGACGATTGCCGACAGAGGCGCTTACTCGGCGCAGATAACAAAACAAGTTATATAAAAGATAATATGTTCCACAAAATAAAGCGAATTGCTTTGTTGTTCACAAAGTTGATTAGTGATGAACAGTTTTTCGGTTTTGGTAATGTCGCTACACAAATGAGTCGGTTCAATTTGGTTTTAATTGTAAGTTTTATGTAGGTATGTAATGAGTATGTAGAAAAATATTTTTATTCAGAGGTAATAAGAAGGTTTAATGAAAAAACAACAATTAAAATTTAATTGAATAAATAAATATTTTTTAAGGTTACGAATATACCTAATAAGACGTGTTTTTTAGGGTTCCGTACTCAAAGGGCAAATCGGGACCCTATTTCTAAGCCTACGCTGTTTGTCTGTCTCCGTATCATAAACCGTGATAGCTAGAAAGCTGAAATATTAAAGGGGGGGGGGAAAAAAACGTATTTTTTAAGCAATTTTTACTCGATCTTATTAAACAGGTAGAAAATGATAGTACGGAACCCTTCGTGCGCGAGTCCGACTCGCGCTTGGCCTGTTTTTTTATACCTCTACGGATATCAAAAAGTTTTTAGCCGTTAAGCGGCCAAAGTCTTTAACTTAACTAAGACAGTCGTATTGAGAACCTTCGCTTTTTTGAAGTCAGTTTAAAAGTATAGTATAGAACTGTAAAGGTCGAATGTATACGTATAGAATGTCGCTCAGAAACATGTGTGGTTTGTATGTTATAATGGGTAGTGCGGTGTAGAATCTATGGTGTCATGACTAGATGCTGTAACTTGCTATCACCGACAGGACATGTTGATAAATAAATAAAATAAAAATCATTTATTTCATCATTAAGTAACTTAATTACATTCGATGAAAGTCAAAATATCGATCATCAGCTTATCATCAGTCGGCCGAGAGAAAAAAGCTGGCGGAAAAAAACTCGGCACTCTTTTGTCCATCACCAAATATACAAAATCAAGGCATACAAACTACACCAAGACAAGATAAAAACGTAAGGTCACAAGACGGTTAAATTGAAGTAAGAAAATACAACTACTAATTCATGTGTCTTGTCTTGGTCTAGATGCTTACAGAGTAGTTAATAGTTAGAATAAGACATAAATACTTAGTTACAATAAGATACAATCTAAAGAAATAGCCTGTCCAGAAATCAATCCCACGCTTTTTTATCATCTAAATAATCTTTAACTTTATAATAAGCCTTTTTACATAGTGTATGCTTAACATGTAATTAAAATTTATTAAAAGGTAAGGATTGAACTGACTCCGGGATTCATTACATAGTATAAATCAAAGTCGCTTATTCTGTCTGTTTGTATGTTTGGCTGTTAACTGTTGCTGTTCCAAAACCAGTTGACGGATATTAATGCGGGTTTCACTATCTTTTAGGCAATTTTTTCATTTAAATTTGTAAATAAAGAACATTTAGGAGAAGTAATTGTAAGTTAGCCAAAATTCTACGTATGAGGAACAAGTCGCGCAAAATTACACCATTGCGAAGCGTGGGCGGGTCGCTAGTTTATTATAAATATGTATCGACATACCAATAAACGATTTACTGCTCTTGGCCAATCTATGTTTAGGGACCGCTAATTTATTCTCTTGCCTAGTTCTTACAGAACAATTTCCGACACGATTTGCTTTTCGCGTTGTAAATTTATCAATATTTTTATGAGTATACAATATATTTTCATAAATATATTGCGACGCAAAAGTTAGTATATTAATATCTTTAAATATTTCCCTAAGAGATTCCCTATTTCCAAGTTTATAAATGCCGCAAATAGCCCTTTTCTGAAGTGCGAAGATCGTCTCAATGTCTGCAGCGTTTCCCCATAGCAAGATGCCGTAAGACATTATGCTATGAAAATAACTGAAATATACAATCCTGGCTGTATTAACATCATTAGTGAACGCATAGATGTCGCTACTGATACTAATTTGCAAAGTAAGGTAGCAAACTAGTTCGGTACGTTTATGCCAATACCTAATTATTTTTACCTTATTTAATGACATGAAATACCCTGTTTCTGTTTTTTACATATACCTACCTGATCACAAATTTCTTGACAGCCAAAAAAAAGTTTCTTGAGCCGGATACATAGACGGAAAACAAAGTGATTCTGTATTATTTTTCTAATTTCTGCTAAATTAATAAACGTAGAAAGAAAACATTTAAAGGTAAACTACATAGATTTTTCACAGTCAAAGAAGGCATGTTTCCTATTGCTTTAGCTTATTTTGGCTGTAATTAATATTTCAATCTATACTAATATTATAAAGCTGAAGAGTTTATTTGTTTGTTTGTTTGAACGCGCTAATATCAGGAACTACTGGTTCATCACGCTGCAACTATAACATCACGCTGCAACTATAACATCACGCTGCAACTATAACATCACGCTGCAACTATAAGGGGCGGAGGAATAATGGAAAATGTGAAAAAAACGGGGAAAATTATTCATCCTGGAGGGCTTCCGTTGCGTGCGCTGCCAAAACGGTTCTAGAAACCAAAAATATATGTATGAAAGAATGAAGGGAACTTTTTGCCGCGGGAAAACTGCGCATTCCCACGGGAAACCGACTTCTACGCGAACGGAGTCGCGCGCGGCCACTAGTTAAGCTTATATGCCTTAGACTGATACGATGCCAAATACCCAAGTATCCTAGAAAAATCATCATCCTCAAATCATTAACAATATGAAAAATGTTATATCTAAATAACAGACACTTCTAAAGTTATATATCGTGACTGGGTTGTAATATTTAATGATTGTACGTAAGAAGTAAAAAATATTAATTGTTATATATTTTTTTATTTATACAAGTATGTTCACACATTTTATGCATGTACACGTGACAACAAATATAAAATCATTAATTAGACACACGATACAAGCATACCTAATGTAGTGGTAAATAAACTTAAATAACATTGATTACATATTTAAGTAACAGTAAAAAGATTTATTTATTGACGAAATGAACAAAGTAAATAATACATGCTTAAGAAAACTATTGTGCACATATATAAATGCCAGCATTTTCAGTTTTAAATTAAAAGCAACAGCAACTATTAAAAAAAATCTAACAAACTACATTTTGCTGTACATAAAAAACAAAGAAAACGATCATGTAGCAATAGCATGTACTTTTTTCTATATCAATTAAATAACTTAATTGCATTTTACATAGTCCTTATAAAGTACTATTTGACCTACTACGGCAAGGTTCGAAGCTACGGTCGTAGCGCTCGTAGCAAACGTAGCATCAACTATATTTAACTGAGGTCTTAACACAAAATACACAGATTTAAATTAAACAACCACCGAAAAGCCTTTGCTTGTAAATTATGCACGTAATATATACTCATACGGAAATGTTCGGTAATAGGATAAGTGTTTTTTTTATTGAATTAAAGTTAGTAACTACTCTTAATTTAAAATATTTATGGATAGGAAACTTGTTGCCGCAGCATGTTGGCCATCCACAACGCGCCAGCCACTACCAAAGCCTGGAATTATACAAAAAAATCCATGTAGGTACTATAACCTTTGATATTATATAATAACTCTAGGAATATTTAAACTGCTCTGAAGTATGTAAGTAATTAACATAATCCAAGATAACGCTAGAAGATTTTTAGTAATCTTGAGTTATTTATACTTCGAATCACACTTTAAGTGTCTTGTTTTGACAACGCTCTACTCCTTAATACTGCAGTAGTAGATATTCTATGATAACCTAAAATCAGCTGCTGTAACACCCCGTTACAACTAAAAGACACCATCAAATCTAAACTGCTGTTATATCACAATTCATCAAAGAGCATACCTGCATCAGCACCAGGAACACGCCAGCCACGCCGATAGCCGCCGCGTGCGACTGCACCCAGCTCCCGAAGGCTTCAGAGCACCCCGTCTTATATGCCACCGTGGCGTTGCACTCGAACGTGTGGACCGATCCGTACTTCTGCGCGCAGCACGACACGGGCACGCCGCCGTCGGTGTGTGTGTTTAAAGCAGCCACCCAGTCGCTGGCGTTGATCACGCCGCAGCACTCGAACTGGTGGAGAAAAGAGGATAGATCGCAGCACTTGGACTGGCCATGGAGAAAAAAAGTTGTAAGGAGGTTGGATGTAAGTTCTCATTGTAGTCATAACTGGCAGTGTAGAAATAGGTTTTTGAAGGATCGAGGCATTCGAACTGGCTGGAGAAAGGTTGTAAGGAGGTCGGTGTTGGATCTCGTTGTATTCATAACTGGCAATGGAGAAATAGGTTTTTGAAGGACCGCAACAATCGAACTTGTAATGGAGAAAAGATTGTAAGGAGGTCGGTGTTCGATCTCGTTGTATTCATAACTGGCAATGTAGAAATAGGTTTTTGAAGGATCGAAGCATTCGAACTGGCTGGAGAAAGGTTGTAAGGAGGTCGGTGTTGGATCTCGTTGTAATCATAACTGGCAATGTAGAAATAGTTTTTTGAAGGATCGAGGCATTCGAACTGGCTAGAGAAAGGTTGTAAGGAGGTCGGTGTAGGATCTCGTTGTATTCATAACTGGCAATGTAGAATTAGATTTTTAGAAGGACCGCAACATTCGAACTGATAATGGAGAAAATGTAAGGAGGTTTGTGTTGGATCGGGTTGTAGTCATAACTGGCAGTGTAGAAAAATATTTTTGAAGGACCGCAACATTCGAAGATAATGGAGAAAAGGTTGTAAGGAGGTCGGTGTTGGATTTCGTTAGTGTTCAAACTGGCGATGGAGAAAAGGAGTAAAGAATTAAAAGGAGGTCGGTGGATCAAAGTTGATGTTAAATTTACTTATAGAAGAGAGCAAGAAGTTTGAAACTCGAGTTCTCGAAACAATAACATCGTAACTTACTCAATAAATTTTACCGAATGAACGAGTCTCAAATACAAGTATATTTTTAAAAATCGCTCGCAAGTTAAATAACGTTAACGACGCGTTGAACTGACTGCGGTTCGTGGTTTAGGCTAAATCATTACTCCTATTATACACCAAATAAAAAGTATAGCAATATAAGAGTCAGACAACTCTATCATTTGAAGATGCGTAAGCAACCTTACGTAAGGCAACCAAAGGCATTGTATAAGATGCAAACAGATCATAAAAATCGCTTCTAAAAGACCACTAGATTAATGTCAAGGGCGTCTCTCACGTTATCAGAAAACCTCGTATAAAATGATAAAGATAACTGTACGCACGACGATAAATCAATAGATTTGATTAGTATTTCCTATTTAACATAACAAGTCTGTTGAAGCGGTTTGCCAACCGAACAGTAACTAAAAACCATTTCGTGTGGAACGCAGTTATATAGGTTGAAATATTGCGGTTACATTTAGAAACTATAAAAATAAATGCATGTTGTTAAAACACACTTTGTTGCTTTTCAAACTGTGTTTTCAACTCACCATTCATGCTGTCTTTATTGTTTGTTTATAACATTTAAGTATTACTCAATTAACTCAGAAGTCCTAGTAAGTACTTGTTAGTAACAAGTATTCAGCTATTTGTACAAAACAACTTAAACCAAAATACATACCCAGCCTTTATTTCAAGTGTTGTTCTAGTGAAGATTTAACTCCGGAACCTCTTAACAAAACTATTTTGTTTTAAACAAACGAACATCCACTCTAGATGCCTTAACCTGACCCCCTCATCCCTAAAGCATCAAAGCAAAACCTTCACATCAACACCTAACGAACACTCATCTTAGATGCCTTAACTTGACCCCTTCATCTAAAGCATCAAAGCAAAACCTCCACATCAACATACGTCGGTCTGCACCTCGTCCCACAGCCTGGTGACGGGGCTGGTAGCGGGCCCGTACAGCTCCATGGTGCTCTGGAGCTGCTGCTAAACCAACAAACACTCATCCTAGATGCCTTAACCTGACCCCTCCATCTTCTCTAAAGCATCAAAACAAAACCTTCACATCAACCTACGTCAGTCTGCACCTCGTCCCACAGCCTAGTGACGGGGCTGGTGGCGGGCCCGTACAGCTCCATGGTGCTCTGCAGCTGCTGCTAAACCAACGAACACTCATCTCAGATGCCTTAACTTGACCCCTTCATCTCTAAAGCCTCAAAACCACATCAACACCTACGTCAGTCTGCACCTCGTCCCACAGCCTGGTGACGGGGCTGGTGGCGGGCCCGTACAGCTCCATGGTGCTCTGCAGCTGCTGCTAAACCAACGAACACTCATCTCAGATGCCTTAACTTGACCCCTTCATCTCTAAAGCCTCAAAACCACATCAACACCTACGTCAGTCTGCACCTCGTCCCACAGCCTGGTGACGGGGCTGGTGGCGGGCCCGTACAGCTCCATGGTGCTCTGCAGCTGCTGCTAAACCAACGAACACTCATCTCAGATGCCTTAACTTGACCCCTTCATCTCTAAAGCCTCAAAACCACATCAACACCTACGTCAGTCTGCACCTCGTCCCACAGCCTGGTGACGGGGCTGGTGGCGGGCCCGTACAGCTCCATGGTGCTCTGCAGCTGCTGCTAAACCAACGAACACTCATCTCAGATGCCTTAACTTGACCCCTTCATCTCTAAAGCCTCAAAACCACATCAACACCTACGTCAGTCTGCACCTCGTCCCACAGCCTGGTGACGGGGCTGGTGGCGGGCCCGTACAGCTCCATGGTGCTCTGCAGCTGCTGCTAAACCAACGAACACTCATCTCAGATGCCTTAACTTGACCCCTTCATCTCTAAAGCCTCAAAACCACATCAACACCTACGTCAGTCTGCACCTCGTCCCACAGCCTGGTGACGGGGCTGGTGGCGGGCCCGTACAGCTCCATGGTGCTCTGCAGCTGCTGCTAAACCAACGAACACTCATCTCAGATGCCTTAACTTGACCCCTTCATCTCTAAAGCCTCAAAACCACATCAACACCTACGTCAGTCTGCACCTCGTCCCACAGCCGGGTGACGGGGCTGGTGCCGGGCCCGTACAGCTCCATGGTGCTCTGCAGCTGCTGCTGCACCAGCGGCACCGTGTTGCTGCGGAGAGCGTAGCCGGCGATGCACGCGGACAGCTGGAACACGAACATCAGGAGCATGGCGCCCGCGAACTGGAACAGGTGAAGAACAGATGATATAGCCTCATCGTGAATTGATGACCTCTGTGGCAGCAGATGAATGAACAGATAATACAATGATGGTATATAGACATCACTAGTGGCCGCTCGCGACTCCGTTCGCGTGGAAGTCGGTTTTCCGTGGGAATGAGAAGTTTTCCCGCGGCAAAAAGTACTCTATGTGTTATTCTGATGTATACCTATATTACTGCAAAGTTTAATCCAAATCCGTCCAATAGTTTTTACGTGAAAGAGTAAAAAACATCCATACATCCTCACATACTCACAAACTTTCATATTTATAATATTAGTAGGATTAACTGAGGACCTCTGTGTAGCAGCGGTATGTATACCGGACTGTTAGGTAACCGGGAAAAAAAATCGATTCTCGGGTCGAGTCAATTTAGTTAAAATGTCTTTTATATTTTGGTTGAAGTCAGGTTGTAACTAGGTTTTACCCTAGTCCAAAATGTGGTTCCTATAGTACAAGATTTGCATAGTTTAGGGCAGAGTTGGTGTGGTAGTCTAGATTCTAGATATTTATAAAAAAAAGACAAGCTTCTTTTTAGTAGTTAATGCTGTTTATATTTTTTTAATTAAATTAAATATTTTAGTTTTTTTATAATGTTCGTTGAATATGGCCCAGGAATTATTTGAAAAAGATGAGTCGACAGATACAAAACATTCTCTCAATTTTTATTGGTACATCCTTATTTTAGCTGGCTTAACAATGGTTCAAACAGTGAGTTAAATATAAACATACCTTTTTTTTTCTAAAATAGTATCATACTAATCGATTATTTATATTTTTTATTGACTGTATCTTAATCCTTACGCATTACTACGAATTTAGATTAGACTTGTCCGATTAACAGGTTTTTATCATCAAAATTGTTTTTGTTTCATTTTATTTACATTTACTTATTCAAAATCTTAATAATTAAATTTTACACATCAAGAAAAGGTAAATTTATCCTGATGAGCGACTTTTTGCATTCTTGAATTTCAAAAATCATAAGTGTGTTTCCATGAAGTTCCTATGGAGATGGTATTTTTAATGAAACGTGGAAAAAACTAGGTTAGATAGTAATTATAATGTAATTTAGGATTAAACAAATTTTATCTATATGAAGAGCAAATGCTTTTATTTTACAGTGCAACCAATATCTTGTAAATCTTTATACTAGACTCGGCTTCGCACGCGTTAAATTCGGAGTAAACCCCCTCTCTCTGAACTATGTTATTATACATATGAACCTTCCTCTTGAATCACTCTATCTATTAAAAAAAACCGCATCTAAATCCGTTGCGTAGTTTTAAAGATTTAAGCATACACAGGGACAGACAGAGAAAGAGACTTTGTTTTATATAGGTACATATACTATGTAGTGACTAAGCACTACTTATAATCGTGTATGATTTACCACTTGCTCAAACGTTTAGTTTCAAAACATTTCTTATGAATTAAATGCGTAGGTATATTCATTTGTACGGTTTATGCTTTAAACAAATATATGAATATTGTTTAGTCAGTTGCAATAAAAGAAAGAAAGAAGAAAGAAATTTAATTATTAATTAATTACTTTAATTCTCAAGTAAAATAATAATATCATAAACTTACACCCAACAGTGACCATCTTTTTTCTTAAATCCATCATGTTTTCTAAATTACTTTATAAGTTTTAATTATTGTCTCATTAGTCATTATGTATATATAACGCGTCATTATGTATGTACAACATCAGGATATCATCAGCTATTGTTAGTGACGTAAACAATTTATATCTAGGGCGGCGCGCGCGCAGACGACGCGACAGAATTAAACCTAGAGTCTGTCACCGGTAAACTAAACGTTATGTATTTATAGCTGACTATAAACACAGTTAAAATTAACTGTCGTGCCTTTTTAATGTTGCAACCTAGATATTGATGGTCCCTGATACAGAATATGTAAGTATAACTTTAAATTATTAACTTAAGACGCGTGTATGTCACGAGCTGTTTAAATATGTAGCTAACCATTCAATGACATTGTATTTTTTTTTATTTCTATTTTAAAGCATTGTCGCTTTTGCTGTAAAAAATAAAACGTTTTTTTATCTTGCTGTCCTTAATATATAATGAATGTATAGGTAAATAGGTAGGTATTTAATAAAACATAGTAGCTAACTTGTGATTATTTACAATCTAAATGATACCTTGAACAAAGAATATGCTTACAATATTTGTTTAATCTTTAGTGAAATATATTCGTGTTTTTCTCTTTTGATAAGTAGCTTATCGGTACGAATAATTTGAATGACTGTGAATAATAGGGACGACTAAGTCCGTATATAACCACTTAATTTTACTGTAAGTGGCTACATTTGTAACAAACACGGTATTATGTTAAATTGGGTATGTTATGTGCTTACCGTCATGTTCATGTAGTAATTCTCCATAAACGCTCCATAGAACCCGAAGAACGCAATGAGGAAGATGATCACTCCACTTGCTATGCAAAATGCGGGTAGAGAGAAAAACCTCTCCGACAAAAACTCGTGATATCCATTATACGCCGACTGCACCGAACTTCCCACTGACAAAATTATAATACCCGTAATCTGAAACACATTTCACCCTTTTAATCCACAACTCACATAGATACACCGATGGCATACGACTCACAACTTACCACGAACAAGAAATCAACAACGCACAGCGTGTATTTCACAGTTGTAAATATTTTTGAGAACATTTTGATTTGATTTACTAAACTCCGCCCGGACGGCCGAGCTGCGGCGACACTTCACTTACACTAGTGCAGAGGAAGGTATTTTTATCGCAATCGTGAAAGATTAATCTTGATAAGGAGAACAAACCTATATTATCACAAAGGCTCAACGGCAGCCGTTTAATTTTCCATCGTAATATATTATAAGCGAGTTTTCTTTTCCTGAATATGCATTTAATCGGTGAGTTGCTTCTGAAGATCGCGTGATACACAATACATGCGTATGCAGTTATAAAAACACGACTACTGTTACAGAAATACTAACAGTACGTAGTTTAATACTTCATTAGCATGGTTATCTAAGGATTATTATGTAAGGCTTCGGTGTTAACGATGTTATAGCTACTCACTAAGGAAAGTAATTAAAATAAACACGGCAGTGTGAATTAAAGTTTATTTAAGACTCTAGTTCGATTTCTTCAAACTTGGATCGCCAGGCCATCCAGGCAGTTAGGGCTGTCACCAACACCTATAAATAATAGAAATAATTAATAACCAAATCCATAATTTTCGGATTAGTCACAACCTTATTCACAAACTTAGTGTTATTTATCAAACAGTAAAGATTTTTTATATTCTTGAATACCAGATTATCAAATATAATTCATCGTAAGTTGTTTTTAAAGTGTAATAACTGCAATATTCTTAAAGTATGCAAACCTATATTTTTCAACATTATATTTTTAAAATTCTAAGAGACGACTTGTGATACCTACAAAAAATATTAATATTGATTGACAATACAGAGACCTACATGCCGCCGCTTACTTTTTCCTGAACATTCGTAGGCACAAAGGACACACAGCTGTGTTCAGTCTAAGAAATGGTAATCGCTATTAAAGACACTTTTTATAATTATATTAGTAATTATGCCCGCGGCTTCGCACGCGTTTAATTCGGAGTAAAACCCCTTTCCCTATACTATAATATTATACATATAACCTTCCTCTTTAATCACTCTATCTAATAAAAAAAAACCGCATCAAAATCCGTTGCGTAGTTTTAAAGATTTAAGCATACCTACATACGGACAGAGAAAGTGACTTTGTTTTATACTATGTAGTGATAGTGTTGTTTTGTCTCTGCCAGTTATGTAATCTGTCTTATAGGATTACCAGAGACACACAGGTTTTAACTTACGTAGGTTTAAATACAATAATGAAAATGAAAGTTATCATGTAGAGCCAAATCTCAGCTAGTAGAGTCAGTCTTTGTAAGTTCCATATAGAAGGGCATAAGGAGGGATTATATCTCTTACTAAAGAACTCATTTTCCTGATTGTCTTTTAAATCTTCTTCTTCTTTTCGTGTCAATGGTAGTGTCACACGATCAACCTCCAGTGACTGGCGACGTCAACAGCCCGCTGGTTTGCCGCTATCAGGTCCTCCGTTGTACACGGTGCGGGGAGACTTGGGCACGATAGCAGGTGACTCATGGTTTGGGTAGTCCCGCAAACGCATTTGTCGCTACCAGAAAATCCCCAAGCTCGCATACTCTCTCCGCACCTTCCAACACCTGTTCGGAGCCTATTTAGGGACTTCCAGGTGGCCCAGGGGAGGTGTTGTCCTGGGGGCAGATTCTCTGAAGGCGGAATTTGGTTTGCAAGAGGCGGATATTTCTTTTCCCACTGTTCAAGCCTTGCCTTTGCTGGGTCTTTATAGGTTGGCAAGGGTTTACTGTGGCCCATAAAACTCCTTCTACTCTTCAATCTAACTGGAGGAGGACTGTGATCAGAGAGTGGGTGTCTTCTATCGGCCCCTTGCTTCTGTCTCTCAAGTGATGAAGCAACATAGCGGCGAACACTTGGTGGCGCAATTCCGGCTAAAGGGTAAAGTTGGTTGAGTGGAGTTGGCTTAAGAGTACCAGTAATTATGCGGCATGTCTCATTAAGGGCTGTATCTACCTCTTTAGCGTGAGCAGATCGCGACCACACTGGGCACGCGTATTCGCCTGCAGAGTAGCAAAGGGCAAGTCCACTCGTTCGTAAAACAGAAGGTGAAGCTCCCCAATGTGTGGTAGTTAGACGTATTAGGATGTTGTTTCGCGTACTAACTTTTGCCTTTGTCTTGTAGCAATTCACCCTGAAGGTAAGTGACCGATCCAAAGTGACTCCAAGATATTTTGGCGTATCATTATGAGTGATAGCCACGCCTCGCCATTTGATCTGGAGTTTCCTTTTCGCTTCTCTGTTTCTGAGATGAAACACACATGACTCGGTTTTTGTTGGATTCGGTCGCAGGGAGTTAGCGTCGTAGTATTGAGACAGCTTGTGTAATGAGTTAGTTAGGAAGAGCTCTACATCGGAAAATTCTTTAGCTTGACATGTTAATGCAAGGTCGTCAGCATATAGAAATCGCTTCGTATTTTGTAGAATGGGCTGGTCGTCAGTGTAAATATTGAATAATAACGGAGCCAGAACGCTTCCCTGAGGCAGGCCGTTTTTCTGAATGCGCCATCTACTGTTTTCAGCGTTAAGGCTTACTTGGAATCTTCGATTTCTCAGCATCTCGCTCAATATGCCGACGAGCTGGTGGTCACTGGTGAATGTTTTAACTTTCCGTAGGAGTTGCTTTATGTTGACAGTGTCATAGGCCGCAGTCAGGTCCACAAAGACTGCACCGGTTACGAGGCCCTGTTCGAATCCATCCTCGATATGCTGTGTTAAATTAAGGACTTGACTGCAGCATGATTTTCCCGGACGGAATCCTGCCTGTTCCGGTATGAGCTTTGGGTCAACGCACCTTGTAAGCCGTTCGAGTAGGAGACGTTCCAGGAGTTTGTATGTGTGGCATAGAAGTGAGATAGGACGGAAGCTTTTGGGGTCGTTTGGGGACTTTCCAGGTTTTAAGAGTGCCACTACTTTTGATTTTCTCCATATTTTAGGGATCCTTGCGTGTTCGACACAGTAGTTAAAAAACTGGAGAAGCCATGACACTGCTACCGGGCCCAGATGTTTTATTTGATCTACGGTAATATCGTCGGTTCCAGCAGCTTTCCCACTCTTGAGTTTTCTGATTGCTGTAGCTATATCTGTGGCAGTAAACTCTTTGCTGATATCCCGTACCCCTTCGCTATTGCTAGGTGGTAGAATAGGAAGTTTAGGCGGCTTCATGGGGGATTTTCCATTCAATAGCAGTTGGTGTGCGACTTGGTTAGCGGTGACTGGCCCAGGTTGAGCGGCCGCAGGAGGGTCGTTGGTCAGTTTACGAAGTGCATTCCAAGCTTTCTTGCTATTGTGAGTCATGTCTATGTTCTCAACTAACTTGATCCACCTGGTTTGTCTGCTTTCGCCAATTGCTACCGTGAGCTCTTCCCCAGCTGCAATAGTTGCTTCCGAAAAGGGGTCTTCGGCGAATAGGCTTTCGTACGTAGATAGCATGTTAGATGCTTCCTTAGATAAGCCTGGTATGTAAGAGGTGCGACAGCCACGGGGGATACACTTGCAGGATATACTCTTTACAACTTCGACAAATTTGTCGTAATTATCTGAAGTAGGCTCCAACCCATGCACCTTTGCATCCACTTCCTTCGCATACCTCTCCCAATCGGCCTTCTCGAAATTAAAACGACGCCTAAATGGAGTGGAAATGGGTTTAATGACGGCTTGGACTGTACACATAATAGGACGGTGTTGAGTTTTAGGGACAGGTTGGCATACATGTTTAACAGAATTTAGGCTGATATTGGCGCTAACAAAAATTAAATCAGGGTTATATCCTCGTCTCCATCGTCTGCTGTTAAAGGATCTTGGAAGCTTGGCATCATGGACGAGTGCTAGGTCGTGATGTTCAGACCAGCTTTCGACGGCATCACCACTTTCGTTGTTAGTGGAGTAACCCCAGTTGATGCTGTGGCTGTTGAAGTCGCCTATGATGACCTTAGATCGATGTTTTTTGAATTCGGGGGTTTGAAAGAAGTCAAATATCTGACCTGGTGGGCTATAAACTGAGGTGACAGAACAGGAACCTGTATCTATACTTATTATTTCAGTGTTATTTCTGGTTACATGGGTAGAGGAAGACTTTATGAGGATGTTGGTTTGAGAGAAAATTGCGCTGCCATACTGCAAATGCGGTATTTCAGCTATGAGCTGCATCCCAGGGATTTGGGGGCGAGTACTTGTGGGGTCCCGATGCGTTTCCTGCACGCAAAGGATGTGGCATTTTGTCTCCTGACATAACTTTGAGAGGAGTACAGCTTTCTCGTCAGAAAAGCCCTCTATATTGATAGATGTCACTGTCAGGGCGGGATCTAATAGCGAAGCATTCGGGGCTCTTGGTTGATTCATTTGGGTAACTACCATTGTGTTGGAGAGGATTAGTCAGCCTAGACCCTGTCTTTTAAATGATTACCATGTTATTAATATACGTACCTACCTACGTCTTTCGTTAAATAGTTCTTTAACCACCTTAGGATAAACAATCACAAAGACATGAATGACATGATGCATCGTGAACGAAATTACATAAAGTTTTTATTTTTCCACAAAGTATTGTTTCGGGTCGATATCTTTTCGGACACAAAAAACTCGGACACCTTGGTAAAAAATAATATTTAAATTGAAAATCCATACATTGACCAATGTGTGCGAGTTTTTTGTGTCCGAAAACTCATCGACCCATTGTTTCACCATCGTTTGATACCAACCTGCAGTCCAGTGGTGACCAGCCCCACCACAGTAGCAGCATGGACCACGTGATTCAACCATTCTGCCAACGACGCCATGCACCCCACACTGAAAGCGTTGCCAACTTCGCAGATGAACGGCGACACGGTCCCGTAGTCTACATGGCAGCAGCTGACGGGAATCCTTGAGGATGACCAGTCGTTTCGGCTGGCGACTCCGCAACACTCGAACTTAAAAAAAAACAAAAGATTCTAAGGTCTGTTATTATAAACGACTCGCAATATGGTTATGTACAAAGATAAGAGCGGTATATTAATACGGACCTAAGTGCGTTATAATCTTATGAATAGGTAACTAGTGGCCGCCCGCGACTCCGTTCGCGTGGAAGTCGGTTTCCCGTAGGAATGAGAAGTTTTCCCGCGGTAAAAAGTCCCCTGTATAACTTTGGTGTTTCTATACCGATTTCTGTTTTTTTTTTATGGAATAGTTAATAATGTTAACTTTTTTAATTGGGGATTACTGAGAGTGTTATAAACGTAAGGGTAGACAAATATCATCAGCAACCTTCGAATTTCTAAGTTATCGGAAGTTACACGTGTTATTGTGAGTCAACCATAAAAGATATACATGCTGTCGTGGAATATTTTTTATATAATTTTAAGGAGAACTTTTCCGTCACACTTAGTTTCTGAGTAGCTTTAACCATAAAGGTTGCACACGCGACTTAAGTTTAAAAAATGGAGCAACTTCTCCCGATTTCCCAACATTTTCCTTCACTGCTCTGCTCCTATTGATTGTAGCGTTAGGTTAGGTTAGTGGGCTCTTGTTTCCGCACTTAGACTCAAGTTTGGTCCTTTGTGCGTGGTTTGCCGACTAAGAGTTTAGCCAGCCTAACTCCGCCCAGAAGCGCAGAAGTCTCCTGGGACGTTCGCAGGCTTCGCGGAGTGACCTCCATTGATTGTAGCGTGATGAAAAGTATACTATAACTAGCTCAGGAGTATGAAAAATAATTGTACCAAGTTTCGTTAAAATCCGTCGAGTAGTTTTTGTTTCTATAACGGTTATACAGACAGACAGACAAAAATTTTACTGATTGCATTTTTGGCATCAGTATTGATCCCTAATCACCCCCTGGTAGTTATTTTGGAAATATATTTCATGTACAAAATTGACCTCTCTACAGATTTATTATAAGTACCTATAGATATAGAGAGTCGGACAGTCCTGTCCTGTCCCTTTCAGCTTCACTTACAACTTATCAACTATTTACCAGAAGTGAAGTTTGTAAGTTTAAACTTACTTTAATTTGCATGTCATCCCACGCTTTTGTATGGTCCGACCTTTCGCCGTACATCTTCATTGATTCCACCATAGTTGGCCGTATCTCTGACGTCACATCGTCCTGAAGTCTACTCCCGGCGATGGCGATGGACATATCAAATACTAAGACTACTACGCAGAGAGCTAAATACTGTTGAAAAGTTAACCATTAATGCATTTTTAGGTGCTAGTAAAATCGATCAAAACAGACTTAACATTAGATCATAATTGAAGCAAAAAAACATGTTAAGGGGTTCGGTGACACATAAGGTGAGTAATAGGAATACGACAATAATCCATAATCTTCGTGAGTTTAATTTTCAGTCTAATTCGCGCCTAACATGTTGGTTCTGCTTTACCTAATTCATTATTTACTGCTTTGCTTTTATCTATGCAAGTCAGGTTTATATTAATAAATAGCTGAATCGGCTGGCATCAATAGTGCAAAAATTAAGTATGTTTCTTACCCCAGCTATAAAATAGAACTGTTGAGAAAAAGCTCCATAAAATCCCAGGGCCGAAGTAAGTATTATAACAACTCCAGTGGCTATAATAAACCCGCTGATCGAATGAAACCTATTTGTCATGAACAAGTCATACTGGCCGAATATAAAAAACGCCGTCACACCAGTCGCAAGAAGAAGGAGGCCGGTTAACTAAAATAATAAAAAATAAAATAAAATAGCTGACGAGATTGTTTTTTCTACATCAAGCTCCAAATTTTAATATTAGTTCGTAAAGTCATTCCTGCTTGATAAAAATAGCAAAAACGAAGAGCAGCATATGCACTTTCATGTTAATCTGAAAACGAATTTTGAAAAAAAATATTAATTCCAGCATCTTTCAATCCACCATTGAGTTTTCCCTGTATTTTCTTTACTGTTATACCTGAGTTTTCTATATATTGAGTTGTTAAAATAGTAACAAATGTGTCTTAATGTGTACAAGATTGCCTGAATATTAGCCTTATTATTGTAGGCAAGAGATGATGTTTTCAAGTAATTAAATAAGTTCAGAGATTGTGATGGGATATACTCACAAAAGGCAGTGAAAATTATTCGGATAAGTATATTTTTAAATGACCATAACATTAAACAACACCAAGAATATTTTAAAAATGTATTTTTTTATAACTTGTGGATATAGTAAATAAATACCTAGTAGATAAGTAGGCATTAACTTTTTTTTAATCGGATTATTGATGAATGGGGAAATGTTAAATGAAGTCTCAATTATGTCAATTTTACTCATGCATTCAGACCTGTGATTCAGAATGACAGAAAGATTCAGTAGGTTCCCTCATTAATATCATACCTAATCCATCCTCTGTGCAGAGGTTTAAATAAAAATAAAATACTCTGAAAGACTAAGTTTTAAAAATTTGTCAAATGGAAGATAGGGTGTTTATTTCTATGTTTGCATGAATTTTAAAATATTTGATGTTCTTTTTTGTGTGACACAACTGCGCCCGATAAGATACGTTAGCCTCCACTTTACAGATGTAATAATTCTGACTTGAATCCAAATAGAAATTATGTACTACAAACTTACCAAAAACAAACAATTAGTGACACCTAATACATATTTCACAGATTTTAACCATTTTGGAACTCTTGGCTTTTTAATTCTCATTTTAAGAGTCTCCGTTTACAATGATATTTTCGACAAACTAACTGAGATAAAGTTAGAAAAATGTTATACTCGGATGTTATCATCCATCTTCGATAGAACTATATCGGTTATCTTGACAAGTAGGTACATACATGCTTACTCAGATACCAACTATTAAAATTTCGGTAGGTTAAAATGAAGGTAAATAAATAAATAACACAGTAACAGTGCAGTCAACTGCAGTCCCACGGTCCGTGATTTGTCGCACAAATTAGGTAGGTACCTAAAATTTGGTGTTAGCAAGCTAAAAAAAAATTATAACAAGCGCCGATCTTGGTCTGTTTGTGTAGTGTGGTGGGTTGCACATCGTGGTGGGAATTAAGCGTTTTAGGATCTTAACGTCTCTATTCAAGAAAAAAGGATACAGTTTCGTTTTTCTCGTCTCCACATTTAATTGATAAATAGTAAGGTATGTTTCATTGTCACTTCATACATATTATGTCAAATATTGTATATTCGACGTGCAATGAGAACATACTTAATTGAGTGCAAACTAAACGCAAACTTGTATTTTAGATATCACATAATGGACTGTTTGCTGTTAGGGTAGTTAGTAGCAAGTTACAACCAGACAATTTAGAAAAGAGAATTCGGTATTAGGCATTAGGCAAACCCGGAACCTTCTTTTAGTAGTTCCTTATATCTGCATTTTTTTAATTTGTACATTTTAGTGAGTTTAAAATAAATCTGTATTTTTTAACAGCTTTTACTTAATTTTATATGGTAACACTAGCATATTAGTAACATTTGGCGCAACATCAATTTAACAAGCGGCAACACTGTTTTCATTTGTTTTCTGCACTTTTGTTTGAAGGTGTTTTCTTGCTCGTACTGTGCCGTGTTTTGTTTTTTAACGTAATATACAGGTGGGTTTAATTATTTTTTCTTTTCAAAGACTCCGAAATACATGTTCAACAGTGAAGTTAATTCCTGTGTTTTTATATACCTACTATCATTCCAGAAGATTTAAGAGTGTGCCTGTGATGCGCTTTTGTCCGCAGAAATCGATGTTTACGACGCAACTTGTCAAGTGGCTAGAGGATTATCAATGTTCATTGTTTTTGTTCCAGATTTAAAATAGATTGTCGTAAAAATGGCTCTCGGCGGTGGAATGTCTTGTGTTAAATACCTGTTATTTGGTTTCAACCTGTTATTTGCTGTAAGTATAATAATTTATCTAGAACTTTCAACTTTTGCACAATACGTTGAAAACCTTCGTCATGCTTTTTTGCTACACTTAACACTGTCATGAAAGGCATTTTTAAATGATGGCTATGAGTCATTACGGATGCTAATTACAACAAATTTTATAGTCAAAATTTATCTGTTGTTTAAATTGGAAAAATAATTTACATGAAATGTATATAATATGCTAGTTAATGTAACTTCTAACTGTTTAACATTTTTAGATAACAGGGTTGATCATCCTCATCGTTGGGGCTAAGTCTGAGATCAACTCGTCTCCGTTCATCGATTTTACCGATGAGAAGTTCTACACATCTGCTCCAGTTGTCATGATCATTGTTGGTCTCCTGGTGTTCATTGTTGCCTTCTTTGGATGCTGCGGAGCTGTTAAGGAAAACCATTGTATGATTGTTACGGTAAGCATCTAACAGGTAATTTCCCTGAATTCACTGAGTCATAGCTCTAATATTATTGTGTCATAAAAAAATCCCCAACTACATAGGATTAATTAGTGTTTTACTAAGACAAATAATAATTAATTGAACAAACAAGATGCCCCAAATAACTTTTGAGATGACTGATGACCATATCTTTTATTTGTATAGAAACACTACAGACCGAATACTAATTTAATCAAACATGCCCTCTATTAATTTAAACATCTTAAAATTTATTTCAATATTTGTAAACTGCTTGTTAGTACTAGTTTAATTATAATATTGCAAATATCAAAAAATTACTATTCTAAATATTCAAGCAAAGTCCAATGACCTTTTAATACCAAGTCAAGGTCTTGAAAGTATGTTAATTGAAATGTTCTACAAGACTGGCCTAAAACGTTTTAGTTTTCTTAGACAAATCTATAATATTTTTTTTATCATTAAAATTTGAAATTTTCCACTAACACACATCTAAACAAAGCTTAAGTATTTCGGAAAATCCTTTCATTGTGTGCAAGAGAACACAAATCATTCTCAGTATGTAACTTTTTTTTGTTTATTTTAATGAAAAAATCATTGAACTCAAATCAGTACATAAATACGTACGTCTACATTCACGCCAACTGCGTAATCATTTAGTTGGTGTTTATTCATTTACATTTACAATAATAATCAAAGTTTAATGTTGCCAAATGACTAATGATTCTAGTAAAATATCTAATCGCCTTCTTATTGAAATGCAGTAGGTTGGTAATTTAGTGATAAAAATATAGACTTTAATATTAATCTACGATGGTGTCTTTTTCGACTGTAGTTAAAGGAAAGCTGCCAACTTATAAGTCGTATTATCTTCGGTGTCGACAGGTATTTAAGACAGAGGATAAAGATTTAATATACTATTCAAGATAGGTACCTACACTTTGCCGAAATTAAGCAATAAATGATTGATCAAAAACAGTAAAAACATTGAAAAAAACTTTTTTCACACAACATTTATGAAGCATGATAAAGTATTTTTATACCTACTCAACCTTATACCTTAAAAGTTACTACTCATGTAAATAACCAAAGTACATCTGACACGTGAAAACTCCACCCTTTGAAAAAATATGTAGTCTGTAGCTAGAACCGAATTGAATTGGGGATCGTTGATTACAGGTTACCTAAAATACTGTCGCTTAGTCACTAAAAGCCCACACAGGAGATACATAAGCAGTAAGAACGCCGCATCCTACTAATATTATAAACGTGAAAGTTTGTAAGTATGGATGTATGGATGTTTGTTACTCTTTCACGTAAAAACTACTGGATGGATTTTGATGAAACTTTACAGTAATATAGGTTATACATCAGAATAACATATAGGGTACTTTTTACCGCGGGAAAACTTCTAATTCCCACGGGAAACCGACTTCCACGCGAACGGAGTCGCGGGCGGCCACTAGTGAGTCCATAACTTATCTTTAGCTGTCGTCTTCGAGCACACGTCTCCAATTGACCTTTGCCACGAGCCGCATCTCAACGCCCGCTAAATGGCCGCTTCCTCTACTTGTTAACATCGGATTAAACGATACAAACGCTTTATTGGCAGTTCCTTTCGTGTAGAGAAATTAAACTTCAGGACTTACTGATTTTAATTAATTAGAACATTTTACAATGTGTAAAGGATATTAACTTATTAAGGTTTGAGAAACGAGTTTGATTTTATAGATTTTCTCTATCTCGTTACTACGGTATCATGTTATATTAAAGTTAGATTTCCATTCGAGAAATATATCTAATCGTTAATAGTACTGCTTCTCTAAGCGGATGTTGTATATACTTACTAGTGGCCGCCCGCGACTCCGTTCGCGTGAAAGTCGGTTTCCCGTGGGAATTAGAAGTTTTCCCGCGGTAAAAAGTACCCTATATGTTATTCTGATGTAGAACCTACATTACCATAAATTGTCATCAAAATCCATCCAGTAGTTTTCACGTGAAAGAGTGACAAATATCCATACATCCATACTCACAAACTTTCACGTTTATAATATTAGTAGGATTTGTCATTTAAAACAACATCACTCAAACAAAATTGTATAAGCTAACGGTAAAAATAATATTAAACATCAATTGTTTTGAGAACTCTATTGTTCGACAGTTCGATTTATATTTCTTTTGGAAGTAAATTCACAGAAACCAAATAATCTTCGTTCGTGTGGCGTTATTTGGGGCAGATATTGGATTACACTAAGGGTTGAAGCCTGTGGGGTGCCTACAATAGTAAAATAGAGTATCAGTTACTCGTGATACTGTAAAATGAATTTTCTAGAATAATGTTTTTATAAGCGTAAAAAATATTAATTAATTAATCATTATCATCATTAGGAACATGGTATAAATCCAAATCGCGAATTATATCTGTTTGTATGTTTGTCCGCTGTCTATTCCTAAACCACGTAACGGATTTTAATGCGGTTTTCGCCATCTTTTATGTAATGTATTCATTTAAATTTGTAATTATAGAACATTTAGAAAAAGTTATTTTAAGTTAGCTAAAATAGTATATTTCAATACAAGTGTGGAAAGGCTGTCATTACAACGAGTTCCGACCAATGTCTACCCGAGCCGAGGCACAGCCGAAGGCGAGGGTTGACAGGCGGGACGAGTTGCAATGACGGTTCCGCACGGGTAATGAACGACTATTTTTAATACAGTTGCGAAAAAATAAAGCAATTTAATAAAATATAAAATTAGGATCGTAAATGTCAAAATAACTCATTTTGAAAATGGCGGCATTTTTTCTTCACCCATTTGGTAGACAAAGGTTACTATGCCCATACAGCCAAGTCCTCAGTAGATTTTTTTTATTGATATGAAATAAAAATGAAATTTAATGAGATAAAATGAAATGAAACCAACCACACTAATTCAATCAAATCATTAAATCTGATATCGAAACAAACTAGTACCTTTTTATAGAAATATACCTACGCTACGTAAGTACTAACATGAATCATAAAAACTTCTTTGTTTTTTTTTATAGTAAAAACTTCATGGTTGGTTAATTTTTCTTTTTAATAGACATTATTTTGACAGTTGGGAAAGAGAACGCACGAGTGCGGGAAAGGTAAAAAAAAAGCACGCGTGTGTAATAGCCCACATCCCGAACGCTATACGTCCCTGCAATACGCCACTTTTTGAGCAACTGTATTAAAAACTATATTTCGAGAACAAGCCGACCCAAAATTACACCATTGCAAAGCGTGGGCGTGTCGCTAGTAATTAAATAAAAATATTTAAAAAAAAATAAGGATTTCGCTCGCAGCATTACTGGCGTGGAAACAAATTAAGCCTAAATCACTTCATGATAACGTAGCCTTCTACGGATAAAAGAATTGAAAATCGAGAGATAAATCTTTCCAGAGAATAATTACTTTTTACATTATATACTCACAAATGTTAAATCTTTTATAATATTTATGTAAAAATCAATAAGCCAATTAAGATTGATATTTTATTTGCAATCATTTAAGTCATATCAAATAAATGATTATTTGGTTTTTAATGCTGATAAGTAGTTGTATGGAGAAATCGGGGCAAGTATTCATTATTAGCAAGTTGCAATAATGCTAATAGAGCCGGGCCAAGGTGCAATTAGTGTTTCTATTTAATTTACTCTGTGTAATATGTAAATTAGACATAACATAGCTACGTACAAATCCAATTGAAACAAGTACGCATATCATATATTTAAAAAAAACCGGCCAAGTGCGAGTCGGACTCGCGCACAAAGGGTTCCGTACTATCATTTTCTACCTGTTTATTAAGATCGAGTAAAAATTGCTTAAAAATTACGTTTGTATTGTATGGGAGCCCCTCTTTAATATTTACTTTATAATTATTTATTTTGAAAGGTAATATACAAGTAAATATTCTGTAAAAATTTGAAGCGTCTACCTGTTACGGTTTTAAATATAGAGCAAAAAAATACAAAAAAAACATACTTAAAAGATACAGCCTGGAAACTGACAGACAGACACCGGAGGCTTAGTAATAGGTTCCCGTTTTACCCCAATGTCAATCCTTAACATATTATCTAGTTTGGTAAAGTTGTACATACCTTTTTTCTCAATTCAAATTAAATAGTACCAAGATTTTATTTCGTCGCCTTTTTCATCTAGGTAGAAGTAAAAAAAAAAAATTTTGTTAAATATAATTATTTTCCTTATCTTTTTCCCGAAAGGTTGAAAATGGTCTTGGTTATCTAATAGTTGTAAAATGTAAATATTTTTCAAAACACACCGACTGAAATCGACCTTACTTTGCGTCTTATTCTATCTCGGTCCACAGACTATTTTCCTTGTCTTTAATGACACAGTTTCACAACACCAAAGTTAATATAAAAATTACGATATTATGTTTGTTTACCCTTTTTTGTCTCCTGTAAATGATTAACTAATAATAATAATAATAAATCTCCAGACTGACACACCAATTATATGGCCCTAAAGTAAGTTGCAGTAAGCACTTGTGTTATAGGCACCACATAATGGACTAGGGGAGAGCCTAGTTACACCCAGACACGAGCCAATATCGAAAAATCATTTTTACAAAATTGTCCTGACCCATAACTAATAACACCATACCATACCAATCAAAGTGATGAATTCACTGTTATATCCAGTTCTCGGTGTTCCTGCTGATAATCTTCGTGGCGGAAGTAGCCGTCGGCATTGCCGGCTACGTGAAGCACCAGGACCTGGAGACGTCCATCATGAGGCACCTCAACGAGAGCATCAAGGAGTACCCCACCAACAACGACACCAGACACACCTTCGACATCGTGCAGATTGATGTAAGTGCCTTAATTTGATTGACTTTAAGTTCGAAGGATGAGAATGAAGTGTTCTAAATACGGGGTGTAAAAGAACTGCTTCCGAAAACAAAAACTGGGCATTGCTGGAGGGGTAAAGGTTACGTTTCGAACAAAAAAAAAATTTTATGCTTAACCCTTAAATTGATATTGGTATACACGGAGTACACTGATTTCAAAAAAATCTACAACATTTTTTATTTATAAATTATTAAATATTTTTATATGGTATGACTTTAAATTTCACTAATTTTGTTAGAAACAAATTTTATCATTGGTAGCATTTATATTAAACTGTAAAAATCAAAATTTCTGCGAAGCAGCCCGATGTGTCTGCGAACCGGTGACGTATTATTGATATTTTTAAACGATTTTTTTGGTAAATAATATTTATTTGGAATAACATTGCATGCTAAAGAGATACGTGGGTGCATACTTTAGTTATTTTATGATAAAGTTACATAATAATGACTTTATTGGCGCGCAAGATTTTGTGTACTCCGTAAATACCATTGCCAAATAAGCAGTAAATTACACTTAACAGACTTCGGTATTCACGAAGTACATTGCCAAGCTCTATACATAAGTTTTTATTTATTTTGTGGTTGTATAACACCACATAAGGGGTGTTTTTATTTAAATGTTCGATTTATCTACAGTGCTTAATGTTAAGACGCTCGCACAAGATTTTAGCTTTGGTTCCGGCAGACAGGGGTAGTCGACTACCCTCAGTTGGGACATGCTGATCTCACTATCCAGGACGCCATTCAAAAGCCGAAATTATATTGTTTTCTTCAATTTTATATAAAATTAGCCCTGCGGTTTCATCCAAATGACTTTTCCCGTGGAAATGAGGCTTATTTCTGCGGGAAAAAGTATCCTAATTTCTTTTAGGGTGTCGACCTACCTTTATTCCTAATTCATCAAAATCGGTACAGCCGTTTTTACTTAAAAGCGAAACACACTTACAGACAGAAAGACATACACATTCTCACATTTATAAGTAATATTATTAAGGATAATTGAATTATTTTTAATAAATAATGATAAAAATAAATAAATGAATTTTGTCGTATTCATGGCAACGTACTCCTCCAAGTACATAGATAGTTTACTCAGTAACTGGCAACGTCATTCGTGAAGTACATTCATTTTCGCGAAAACTGAAAATGTAGGATTTTTTTTTGTATTTTTTTTATGCATCTTGGGTTATAACCAATCGAGAAAGATCAAAAAGAAAGTTAAATTTGGACTTAACTCATCTTGCCAATTTAAGGGTTAAAAGAAAAAAATCTTTTTTTTACGTAATTGTACAAAATTTCATTTATACTATCAGATTTTGCGATGATTTCAAATTAAATAGGGTTTTAATTTAATTTGCAATAAAAATAATCGCACCTGAACCAACAGTTGGATGTGTGAGCGATGATTTCAAGCGCCGAATAAGACTTTTCAATCCTTAATAACCTTTTTAAATTTTTTTTTTGGGTTTTCTGGGTATACCGTTAGTGAACTATGTTACTTTTGAAGCTCTTGAATACATGGTTTCAGGCTTCGGAAGTGGTCTTTTTACACCCGATATAATAATAACCCGAATAAGACCAGACCAAATCTTATAAAATACTAGGTATATGGCTGATTGTATACAAAATAGGGACTGCAAAATATATGTTTTAATTCTATATTTAAGTGATAAAATAGTGTATTTTCTCTTGTCTTGCAATTAGATTCAATGGAGAATGTTACTAGGTATGCCAAATCGCTTGAAATTTTGTCTCAGTAAAGCCTGTATGCATACAAATACACTAGTTTTTGTTGTAATCAAAAATACCCAGTAGTTTTGATTTTATAGGCATTCAAAGTTTCGAAAAATATAGAGTCCCGCTAACAGTCACGTGACCGCTTGTGACGTCATACAACAACGCGCCAGCGGTGGCGCATATAGCTGGCGCAGTATTTTATTTTATTTTTTTATTTATTTAACATTTAATGTATTATTTTGTTGTGTTTTCGGTCGCGTATTTCGTTAATAGTAAATATTATTCGATTAATAAATTGGATATAGGATTCAAAAAAAGGTAATCGTGTAATATACCTAAAATAGATGGATTAATGCTGCGCATTATTTATCAAGAAATAGTGATTTTGTTGCCGCCGAAATGTTTGATATGTTCTAAACTGTTTTATCAAAACAAAATAACCAATATAATAATAAAACTAATGGAAGAATGCAAGTCCAATAGTAGAAGTACCTACCTATCATTATTTTTTTTACGTTAAAGACAACAAATCATGTATCGTAGTTTTGTAGCTATAGGTAGGTACGTCCTTCTTATATTATAAATGTGAAAGTTTGTGAGTATGGATGTATGAATGTTTGTTACTCTTACACGTAAAAACTACTGGACGGATTTGGATGAAACTTTTGCAGTAGGTTATACATCAGAATAACACATAGGGTACTTTAACCGCGGGAAAACTTCTCATTCCGGAAACCGACTTCTACGCGAACTAAGTCGCGGGCGGCCACTAGTTTGTATACAAAGATACCGCTCTTCTTGGAAATTTAAACAAATACATGCATTGATTTAGTGCTAACTAGCTTTCGTTAGCAGCTTCGCCCGCGTTTCCCTCGGGAACTGTACATTTTCCCAGGATTAAAAGAAGCCTATGGATTATTTCAGTCCTCGTCTAGATCCGTTCAGTACTTTTTGTGTGAAAGATAACAAACACAAACACAATCTTCCGCTTTATAATATTACTAGGAAGTAGGATACCTATACGATCTAGATGTAGTTGAACGTTACAGATGTACTTTACTATTTTATTTAAGTAATTTAATTTATTTTTTATTGCACATGTAGATGATATGAACTAAACTTTTTTTATTTATTTGTATTTTTACTAACAAATTGTTTAATGGTATTGGTTATGTTCAAGTTAAAAGATTTGGTATGTATGTATGTATCCTTTGGAACTATAAATAACAACTTTTCGGGCGAATAAGTAGTTCTATTTTTACATTTAGGCACAGCACATGATTTCCTTGTATTTGGATTGGTCATTTTTTAAGTATTTAGGTATAATTTTGACGGTACGGGCACGCGACTGCGGGCGTACTCGTACTGAGTGAGCCAGACCGAGCGTGTTGTTGTATGACGTCACACCGTCACCGGCAGCCCGCGTCGTGCGGTTGCAACTTGTTTTACTTATAAATCGTAAACTAATTGACGTATCGAAATAATTCTTTCACTAGGATTTTTTATTTTTGACACAGCATATGAAGAGCTAATAATCAAAATTTGTTAACATTCTCCATTACTGATGCTTTGGAAAATAACATTTAAACAAATATCAATAATAAATGTAGAAGTCAGTGACTCTATAATTACCTGCGATTAGTACGAAATTAGGCGTATAGATTGGGTACTTTTATCGCGGAAAAAACCACAATAATGTCCAATGGTAAATAATATTTAGCAACTGTTCAAACAGATAGGGGTTCAGATAGGGGTTCAGATAGATAACTTTTAAGTAACTGTATTTTTATAGATTTACTACTTGGAAAGTTTTCTAATAACACCTGAAAGCATATTTTTCTATTGATTGCTTATCATTTTTGCTTTAAATAATAAAATGAAAACTAGGAAAAATATTTCACAAATACCACATTTATAACCAAGTAACCTTGTTGTAGTGGAACTTATCCAATACCTAAATGTCATTCGATACACCCACTGATATAAACGATGTTGTATTTACACAGATTTATTGCAATTATTTATACATATGTTTATACTACATTTATCATATCTACTCCGTTGTAGTTATTCATTTTTATCGCTGTACGAGAAAAAGGCTTGTGCCCCACGAGTGGTATATTTATAAGCTGTTATTATTCGTGTTCTCCATTAGTGATATATGTATTGCGTGTTATTATGACGTACTTAAGTTATCCACCCTGCAGTTTTACAACTGCCGTTTAAATTACTTTTACTGTATGTCATGGGTCACCTCCGCCAAATCGAATGTCAATTGATCGAATATCAAATGGTCGAACACTATTAATCGAAAAGTCAGCACATCGAACGTTCAAAATGTCGAATTTACAAATGCTTGAACGTTCAAAATACCGATTTTTTAAATGGTATAACGTTCAAAATCTCGAATAGTTATAAAATCGAAAGCTCGATACATCGAATGGTTGATTTTTCGAAATAAACAAAACTTGTTCATATACATAATACATTTTTTTATTTCCATACTAGGTGTTGTCCGCGGTTCCCCCGTAACAAAAAAACCTCCTCCTTCTTTCATGTCGGTTAAAAAGTAGCCTTAGTTACTCCTTATTACATCAGCTATCTGCCAGTGAAAGTCCCGTCTAAATCGATCCAGCCGTTCCAAAGATTGGCCGGAACAGACAGACAGCCAGACAAAAATTGTAAAAAAATACATTTTGGTATATGCATTTAGACTTTCGAAAAATCAACCATTCGATGTATTGAGCTTTCGATTTTATAACTATTCGAGATTTTGAACGTTATACCATTTAAAAAATCGGTATTTTGAACGTTCAAGCATTTGTAAATTCGACATTTTGAACGTTCGATGTGCTGACTTTTCGATTAATAGTGTTCGACCATTTGATATTCGATCAATTGACATTCGATTTGGCGGAGGTGACCCGTATAACGGATAGTAGTATACACGCGGTGAAAAGTACGTTGTGTTGTGTTATTTTAGATTATATTCTAGGCATATTATGTTTCATCGAATGACACAAACTTTTCCATTATAAGTAGTATAAGTAGGTTTGTTATAAATTATTTTATTTTATTTATGTAGAAAAATAAACTATGTCTCATAGTCCAAATGGCTCGGGAAGTCCAATCGTTTTGGGTGACTGCGTAGATCCAATCTTCCACGACCTTGCAACTAGCGTTTTGTCGTTGTCATTTACACGACAAAACTTTTTTTTTCTGAATTAGTTTCGCGTGTTATGACATAGAACAAACCATGACCTTACTTTTTGGCTTTGTCGTGGAGAGGTATAAGAGAACAGACGTTAGATGGTTGCAAGTCAAAGTTTTACAACATTGTAAAGATAATTCAGGCCTGAAACTTTTATGTTTATTCATAACTCAGTTTTATTTCTTACTTGCGTCATTAATACAAAGATTTTTCACGTTCCCTATAAATTATAAACCTAATAAAATATTAGCACAAAGGCCTTTTGAATTTAAACTTATCATTTCGAACAGCTTGCGTATCGCGTTGTAGTTGTGTGGGTGATGTAGGTACGCAGTGCAATCTATTAGTTTTGCGAAGTCCATTAATGAAATCACTGATAACACTTATACCCCCCACTCCCAGATAAGACGGGGGGTTTACATATTGATTTATATTACATATGCGTTTATAATTGATACGTAAATAACGTAAAAAATATCAGACTTATAGTAAATCGGATTACTTCGGATTTACCTCATTAACTGTCATATTAGCATAGACAGCACTAGATATATCTTTATTGTGATTGTAAAAAACTAGTTAATACACGTTTCAGTCTTAAGTTTCATTTCAAACTGCGAAAGCCTTCATATCCCTACCAACACTTATTAACTACTAGCGACCCGCCTACGCTTCGCAATGGTGAAATTTTGGCCGGATTGTTAACGATAAATAATTTGGCTTTTATAAAATACTTTTTCTGAAGGTTCTTTATTTACAAATTTTAATTTTAAAAATACCTAAAGGATGTTAGAAACCACATTAAAATCCCTCAACTGGTTTAGGAGAAGTTAGCGGCCAAACATACAGACACAATTAGCGACTTGTATTTATACTTTGTAATGATACTTAATGAACGTCAATGTTACAAACTTTGACTTTACCTAACCGTAGACCGAGAGAAAAAAGCCGGCGGAAAAAAACTCCCAGCACTCTTTTTGGAAATTATACAATCATAACGTGTACATTCAGTGAACATATAAATTGTACACTCGTACCTCAACTCAACACTATAAAAGTAAAAAAATATTAAACTGCTAGTAGGTACGAACTAATTAAAGACTTCTTTCCGCACCACAATTCGGAACCAGAGCAGACCGTTTCCCGAAGGCGGCACAATTTCAAACTGCGAAAGCCTTCATATCCCTACCAACTCTTATTTCCTACTTTCATTGTAACAGTTCCACTGCTGCGGCGTGAACGGCCCCGCGGACTGGGCGGCCAACGGCCAGGACATCCCGTCCTCGTGCTGCGCCGAGACCGAGATCCTCAACAACGAGCTCGCCAAGTGCACCGCCGACTCCGCCTCCTTCCACAACGAGGGCTGCTACGACAAGCTCGTCACGCACTTCAAGGACTTGGCGCTGGTGCTCGGAGGCGTGGGTATAGGCATCGCGATGGTGCAGGTTAGTTGATGTAACAATTGGTAAAGAAAGTTAGAGGGTTCCAGGGTATTTTATTCACAGGAAGTAAGTTAGTTGCCTTTCATGTTGTTAAAAAAGTTACCAAGTGTTGTTATAATATATGGATGACTTAGTAGTGCAGTGGTTAATGCGGGACTGTTAGGTAGTTCCCGGGTTCGATTTCTGGGACAGGCCAATTTAGTTATATTCGTTATCCGTTGTGTAATGCATTTGATAAAACCCAGGTTCTAGTTTTCGAGAATCTGATGATTACGAAATCTTAAAAATAATAAAGATTATAAGCTTATGGCACAAACGTAAGCTAACAAGTTCACAAATTAATGTAAACTGCAATAAACAAATATTAAAAAAAAACACACTTAAGTAACAATATTAACTTTTATGCATATTTTGCTTTCAGTTAATGGGAGTTATATTCGCCTGCTGTCTCGCTCGCTCCATACGCAGTCAGTACGAGACGGTTTAAAAACAAACAGCAGAACAGTCCTTATAAATTATATTTATATACTTTGAGAATCGCTGGAAGTAAATATGACTAACTATTGCCTATTCTAGCAACTCTTAAAGTCCGTAAATAATAACTTTTTGGTGTCTTAGTAATTACTAGTAATTGTAACTTTGTCTAATATGTATATTTTGTTACTTTTTTATTCATCTTGATGTTTAACCAATATTCTTTATTCTTCTTAGATGTTTTTTTATATAAGCCATAGAACAACTATTTATATTGAATAAGTATAGTTTTTAATGTCGTATGGTGCAGCTGTTTTTGTCTTTTATACTTTAACCATGTACTGAAATGTGGCACCAAAGACCACTGTTTGGATTTAGAGTGAAGCACAATGCACTTACCTTATGTAAACTTTAAATATGAGCTCAGAAATATCAAAGACTGACTTTAAATCATGCCAAATTCTACCATAAATGTGCTGTTTAAATTCATACATTAAAGCCAACATCATTAGGTAGCTCTTAAAAAGTTCTGTAGAAAAAGAGATGCATGTAATTGAACAAACTAATATTATATAAGTATTCTAAGAAAATAAGACAAAAGTCATACAACCCAAATCTCAACGACGCAATAACGCAATTTAATACATGATTCAATATCGTAATTCATATTAAAACAATTAGTACTACCTGTCATATTATTGTTCACTTTATTAGACTTATATAGATTTTCATCTTCATGAGTAAAATATTTTTAAATTATATGGATTTTAGGTATATTTATAATAAAAATCATATCTACATCTCGGACTTTTATTTAATATAGGTTAAGTCGATTATTATAATGAAACAGCGTAAGCTGCACTATTCTACACACATTTTTCCTATTTTACAATATTCATGATAATAAAATGTTAACAAAATGATGATCAAAGGGTTGAATTCATGAACATCAAGTCAAGGAACATTCGTTACGTTGCATATTATATCGCAAGCATTACCGCAGTAAAAAAATTATAATAAAAATCACATTGACAAATTAATTTATTCTTAAATTACTCCCAGTACGATGTATGTCGCAAGATTTGATAATTCACAGCACCAATCCACTAACGATTCCGCGTGGTGACAACCAGACAGATGCGCGACACACCAAATTCACTAAAATCTTTGCTTGCTATATTATACCTACAACTAAATTAAACGACCATTGCAAATATTATAAATATCTAGATTTTTTACTGTAAACGATGTAAAATCTAGATAGATTTGATATTAGTAATGATCAGATAGGACATATAGTATACATTACCTAAGATTTAACTTATATCTAAACCAGTTCATGTAGAGAATGGAGCTCTCTAACGGAGTAGTCGGGACGCCAATGATATTCATTTTGGCACAAATCGGTTCCATCTACTCAATTCATAAAATAACCGTTTCGTATTCCGATCGAAGAAAGTTGATATGTAACAAAACTAAAAATCTATATAACTTCGAAAATCCAAATCCACTTTGATGTTTCATTTTATAATTTTTAGCCAGTTTTGATCAAATGACTTCTATAATATCACAACACATTGTTCCTAAAGCAGAAAGTTTACCTAATCCAATCATGTACATCATGTGGATAATTTAAAATACATTTATAATCTATACAGTATAGATTCAACCATCATGCCAGGTGATGTAATTTTAGGAGACAAGTCTAAACAATAAAAATGTTATTCCAACTAACTGAAATGGCATGGAATATACAAAGAAATAAAAACAATGACGAGATAAATGCGATTTATTACATTACCATCCATGATATAGGGTAAGTTAGGCATCGCAGTACTGTACTAAACAATCCAGCATGTGATTTGAGATCGACACGAAATTACGTTATAATATCTACTAGAGAAACTGAATTCTCACACTGGTCCCTAAGGACTATAGTCACATATCAATACAAAATACAGTTGAGTCATTAAGTTCATTATTTTTTACTAAGGACTACCATTGGCTGTTCACAAATATATGATTGATAAAATGGAAGTCCCTTTTGTTGGATTTAACCTAACACTTACACAATCAAATTTCATATAAACAAAAATATCACTAAACTCTTACACCTGTAACCAACATCTTGTGTCTGAAATTCATACAAAAATTGAGCCTAGAAGTGGTTCTTGGAAACACTTAGAGTTGTCTCCACCATGGCCAAAACAATCCAATGTCAAATAATGATTCTAGGCATAAGAGCAGTTACCAAATAAATTTCACAACTAAATCATTTGTCCCCTAAAATTATACACAGCTAAGTTAGTCACAGGATCATGTTGCATAAATAATAGCTATTTTACAAAGTATCCATGTAGAAAACATTATGAATATATATTTATATACTATGCAGTGCAAGGTAGGAGGTATACCTGAGGAATTTGAAAGCTTAATTGTAAGATGCACTGGATGGATTTAAAACAGAATCTTATTGAGTATAATTCTTCTGAAGGTGAGTTGAAACAGCAGCTGAATCATGTCGCATAACGCTTGGTCCAGAGGCGAGCAATGCGATCATGCTCCTCTCTGTTCTGAAGGTATTGTGTTGCAATACTTCCCACTAATGGATCCGCTAAAATAAGACAAAAACAACTTTAATATAAATGTAACTGCTGATATGTATGTTAATTAATTGTTTAATTGAAATTAAACTAACTCATTTTAATAGATTATTACACATTCATTGATTATATTTTCTGTCACAGGGAGCCTGAGGTATTTGAAGTTTGTTTGACACCATGTATAGTAAGTATCTATTTCTGACATCAGCACCATTTTGGATGTAAACAAAAAAGGTCTTTATAACAAAACCTTGATTTAATTATATGTTCTTGTTTAACTAGCTAAGTATTGCCAAATGGAATGAGTTTAATTTCACCTTCACTTTGATTCTACTTTTTTTTGTATTCGAACAGTTTCTATTATATTACCTGGATTACAGTCAGTCAGCAATGAGCATATTGACAAGAGTACTTTAGAGATAGTGAGTGCTGGTGACCAGTTGTCTTTCAATATATCTAAGCATATAACTCCTTGACTATTGATGTTACAGTGGTATATCCTAGTGCGAAATGTCACCTGAAACATAAGGGATGTTAAAATTGCTTGCATAATATTGTTACACTCTTAGATCTAGACTACTACTTAGATCTAGATTTCAATTAGGAAAACATATAAACTAACTCTGATTTGAGTGTTTCATGAGTCAGGTTGTATGTTTTTACTCATTTGCTTATTGTATTTATAAAATGAATTATTTCATAATCAAAAGTAAAAAGCTCACCTTTGGAGGTTTGAAAGGGTATTCAGGAGAAAAATGAATGTCCAAGAAAAAGACTCCCCCTTCATACACAGACCCTGGTGGTCCCAGGATGGTAGATACCCACTCATATAGACTATCTCCCTTGGGGCCAGCACTGCAGTTTGGAGGTGGATCTAATGTGATTTCTGCTAACTCTTTCTGAATCCTCTTGGCCGATGTACCTAAGGCTTTTGCCATATTCAAACAATCTTCTTTATTTGCTTTTTCTATTCAGGATTTATAGATGACTCTCTTCACTTTGTCCTCATACACAACTTTCTGTAATAAAATATAAATTTACAAAATAAGTAAATAATGCAGATTTGATTTGTGAAAGCAGAAAACTACTAGTTAAAGTTTAGTTACTTTAATTTTGCCAAGGTTGTACAAAAGTTTGTAAAAGACGACATAACTACATTATATTCAGTATGCTTTTATAAAAACCGTCATTTTCGCGAATACCCAGAACAAAGAGTTTACAATTGATTGCTACTATTCAATAAGTCTGTGCATGTTGACATGTCTTCGAGAAAAGTATGTTATAAATAAAATAATAAACAATGGGGAATAACACTAATAAAGTTCTGTAAACCCGAAAGATTTATGGTGTACCTTACCAACAGCAGTCGGCCATCTTGTGGGCTAGCGTTCTCCGAAAAATAACTTTTTTTGGCTTCTACGTAATTTTCAATGAATTGAAAACAACGTAATTATGTAATCTGATCCTTGACTGATGATAAAACCTACACTTATAATAAGTACTGGTGGCTTATTACAATACTAATTCACAAAGGACGGCAACGAAAATAAAACAAACTGGTATCATTTACATAGTAAAGAACGCATGGTATTTAAAACGCCCTAGCCAATTACCTTAGATAAAGCTTTGTCACTTCTGGAGATAGTTCAATAAAGAAATTGAAGTCCACTTCACCACATTTCGTCCATCAGTACATCGCCCTCACCTCACCAATACAAACAACTATTTTCTGTTGTGAATGTCTGCACACAGAATCTAGGAGTACCTTATTAAAGAACTAATGGTTGTAAAACACAGAAACGTTTACTAAATTGATAATAAATAAATCCAAATAAAGGAGGAATAATCAAACTATGAATTATTCGGCAAATGTAAACTAAATTGAAATTCAACAAGCACACATCATACACCGATCACCGACACCGACATGTTTGATTTTTGATTGATTGATTGAAGAAAAAACAACGATATTGCCATTTGACAAAAATTGAAGGCCTAAAAGGAGTTCTTTAAGCTCACTTTAAGCTGCATTTTTTATAAACAAAGTTAAAATAATTTTTCTCTTTAATCGTTCCCTATTGTCCATACTTGCGGTAGCAGCAGATATTTTATTAAACCGAATACAATAATAATAAATAGATTTAGCCATGGTACCGGTTGATACCAAAAATTTTAATTTGTATTTTTTTGATATTGGTGTCAAATTGACACTGTCGTAATGACAGGGTGCGCTGATGTGCTATCAGCCTATCGTTATGACAGTTTAGTAGTGTAGTACATCTATCTAAAACCTTCGTTAAGATCGACTTATATCGATAAAATACGTATAAAGATTTGAATACCTTTTTTCTTTGTGTATTTAACACATGGAGATGACAAGAGCTAAATTGCAGTAACATATTTTTCAGAAGTTTTAATTTAGTGTGGGACGGGAACATTAATGATTTTATTTTGTTGAACGAATGAAGTTTTTACTATCTGCTAGTGCAATTTGTTAAAGTTTAAAAGTCTAAGGTACCTCAAAATGTAACTAAATAGATGTTAATAAAACTCAACGGCACCATTTTCCAAGTTCTTTAAGTATCGGTCAAAGTAACCCCGAAAAACATACTTTAAGAAATACGCAAACAATTACAAAAAAAATTAAACATTACAATGCACATTATGTCATGGAACATTTTGACCTGAAACGTTTGAAAATGGTTACCAACCGTAACAGACCCCACTCTGACCTATATAAATACAAAACGATTAATCGTAGAGACATGAATCCTGTGTCATCACTTTACAAATAATACGTACAGTTTTCTCTTTTTTATATATTTTAATAATGTAGCCAATCTGGTTTTCTTTCAATTTCTAAAACTCAAAATTTACTCGCTGAAATCGAGGATTATTGTTGTTTATAGTTTCTATTGTTCTCACAATTCAAAATAAGCTTTTAATAGCATTGTTAGTGGACAATATAACTAAAGGTAATTTTAATATACATAATTATGTATTATTTCTTGGGTAAATAATCGATTCAAAATATACAAAAGAATCGATACTATTTTTACTCGCGTATCGTACTCCCCACACCCACACAATAAATTAGAAAAAAAGAAAATGTGATAGTGGGGTGTATTGGTATTTGTATTGTTTGTTTTCTTTCCATTCTTCTATAAATTGTATGCTGAAATAAAGAAGGAATCAGCAAGACATTAAGATAAATAATATAATTGGTTTCACTTAGTAAAGTTGGTACAATACATCTTCAACAATGGGAAAGCGTCAACATCAAAAAGATAAAATGTATAAATAATACTTTGATGGACATTTATTGAATTTTTAAGGTACATTGACATTAACGTTTCTTTCAGGTACCTCACGTACACAGAATGGACAACTTTGTACGGTGGGAAGCGATCTGGTACATCCACTGAGGAAGATACAACATTCAAGCGATTACCATACGATCACTGTAGTTTGTGTTTACAACCTTTTGAAAACCCATATTGTGATGCAGATGGAAATATATTTGAACTGGAAGCTGTTATACCATTTGTAAAGAAGTATAAAATTAACCCAGTAACAGGCAAGGTAGATCGGATTTCTTAAAATCACGTTTTATTTATATTCCTGACCTTAACTTTCTGAATTGGATTTGCAGAAACTGGACATCAAAACTTTGACAAAATTAAACTTCTTCAAAAATGCTGAAGACGATCACCACTGTCCTGTACTTTTTAAAACTTTCACTAAGAACTCCCACATTGTCGCTGTTAAAACTAGTGGCAATGTTTATTCTTATGAAGCAGTTGAGCAGCTCAATATTAAAGGAAAAAACTGGAAAGATCTGATCAATGATACCCCTTTTACAAGAAATGACCTTATTACTATACAGGATCCCAACAACTTGAATAAGTTCAATATTTCAAAGTTTCATCATATCAAAAATAACTTAAGAGTTGAAACAGAAGGTAATTGTTTTTTCACACATTACATTCAACTCATTGCAATATCGACATATACAGGTTTTAATGTTTTGTTTTTTTTTTGCGTAGAAGAAATAGCTCTTAGAAAAGATCCTCATGCCAGATTGAAGACAGTATCGGCAGAAACAAAAGACATTCTAAATGAACTTGAGAGAGATTATAAAGCACCAGAAGTAAAAGAAGTTAAAAAGGAGGTTAGTTGGTTAATATTTAAAACAAAAGTGTTAACATTGATAATATTAAAGAAACAAGTTTAGGTTGCAGATAAATTCAATGCTGCTCATTATTCAACTGGAATGGTAGCCGCCAGCTTCACTTCAACAGCAATGGTTCCAGAGACCAAGCATGAAGCTGCAATCATTTGTGAAGATGAAGTCAAATATGATAGGGTAAAGAAAAAAGGTGAATATTGTAAAATAATTTTACTACTTAGCTCTAGGCTCAGCATTTTACACTTAATGGCTATGTATTTATAATTTATTTCAGGATATGTGAGAGTAGTGACTAATATGGGTCCGCTAAACTTTGAGCTTTATTGTGATGTTGTACCTAAAGCTTCAGATAATTTCATCAGACTTTGCAACAGAGGTTACTATGTTGGAACCAAGTTTCACAGATCAATACGTAACTTTATGGTAAGATCTTTAACATTATTCACTAATTAGCTTAACTAAAGAGACCTTTAAATTGTTTTTTTTTTTTATAATTAGATTCAAGGGGGAGATCCAACTGGCACAGGTCTTGGCGGCGAATCAGCTTGGAAAAAGCCTTTTGAAGATGAAATTCGACCAAACCTTCATCATACTGGTAGAGGCATTCTTTCCATGGCAAACTCAGGAACAAACACAAATGGTTCACAGTTGTATGTATATGAAACTTTTATGATTATATTTAACTTTTTGAATACTGTTTTCTTAAAAACATTATTTGCAGTTTCATAACATTTCGCTCGTGCAAGCAATTAGACGGCAAACACACAATATTCGGGAAGTTAGTTGGTGGCATAGACACATTGAATGTAATGGAGCAGATAGGTGTTGATAATAAAGATAGACCCATCCATGATATTATTATAGAGGCCACTCAAGTATTTGTTGACCCATTTGCAGAAGCTGAGGAACAGGTATGGTTATATTACATTATAAAGACTGTAGTAATCAATTCTAATAACACACTCATCATTTAAATTTATTTAATAGATTGCAGCGGAAAGGGCAGAAGAACTGAAGCGTCAGGCTGAAGCTGAAGGCCCAGGTGTTAAACCAAAGAAGGCATCACAGCAACCTTTGAAAGTTTTTAGGCAAGGTGTGGGTAAATATTTAAACTTGCAAGAAGCAGCTCCACCTAAAATAGCAAAAACACAAGAAGTGCCAGCAAAAAAATCTAAGAAGGATGTAAAAGGATTTGGAAACTTTGAATCTTGGTGATTTTTCCAGCTCATGTATGAACTGTGAAATGTAAATAAATTTACCTTAATAACACAGCATTAAATTTGTTTATTTCTTAGTTAAATGTAGATAAAAAATAAAATGGTAGATATGTGTATATTATTTTATTGTGATGATAATTAAGTACATAATTCAATAAGAAATTTGTCACTAGCTAACTAGTCACTAAATCAATAAAAATTCAATAATTTATGTCTACTTCCACATCATTCATTTACTACAATATTTTAACAAAGTGCTTACAAATAGTACATCATTTTCTCCTAAACTAAAATACTGTGAACACCTCAACCATATTAAATTCCTCATACAGAGGAGATCAAACATTAAATACTTTGTATACTTAGAACAACTAAATAATATTTAAATGAGTCTGCTCTTAATTAAAATCTAATTATAGTTCTGACGCCGTCTTGCAGTTCTCTGCTTGTCAAATCTCATTTCCATTTCTTCCAATACCTTTGGTGTATAGCGGACCACTAGCTTCACAGATCCCACAGCTTGTTTAAGAAGTTCCACAGCCTTTTCATGATTCTCTCCCTCTACTGATACACCATTTACAGACAGCAGTTGATCCCCCCTCTTCAAACCACCATGTCTATCTGCAACACCTCCAGGAATTATGCGAGATATATAAATTGGAGAATTTTGCTCCTTTCCTCCCATCACGTTGAATCCAAGGCCCTCTTCAGTTTTAGGCAGTTCTACTACTCTCGGGTGCGCGTGACCCTCGGCTGCGGCAAAGGCTGCTACCGTAGCCTTCGCAGTAGCAGAAGCTCTGATGTCAGCAGAACCCTGAATATCGACTGTCTCGTACACATGCTCGTAGACTTCCCGAACGGCGTTCAGAAAATCACTTTGCAAAACCTTTTGCAAAGCTGCAAGTTTAGTGGCAGGGACTTCGCCACTTTGCTGAAGCTTTTCGAGTAATTCAATAGCTCTTTTTATATCTCTTGCTAATGTTAACTGTTCTCCAGTGGCACTCATTGTTACAACACTCACAGATGGGCGTGATCAAAACGCAGAAATACAAAAATCGATGAAAACTCAACAAAACTTAGAATTCGTCAACAATCAGAAATGACGTCATGTCATTGTCAGTTGTTTTTATGTCATTGTCATTACTGACAATCATCTTTTTTATACTTCCGTAGACGAAAGAATTAGCTTAGTTTATTAAAAGAATTGTAATTTTAAAAGCTTTATATGAATTTTAAAGCTTTGATTATTAAAAGCATTAGCTTGAAAAAAAAACATAAAATGAAACTGCAACACATTCAAGATATCCCATTTTTTACGTTTATTTTAAATGGTAATTTTACCGTTTCCGATTGACTTTGACGACGGCTCGCCATTGATTGACAAATGCGAATAATCAACTGTCAGTCAAGTTTTGTTTATCAAATTGTTGCAAATTTGTGCAAAATAATCTTTTCTGTGTGTGTTTATAAACTTTTGCACCAAATTGTGATATTTTTCTTAATTAAGTAATAGCGAGTATCAACTGAAATCAACAAAACTACAGCAATGGACGACTTGGGTGAGTTTCTCTCATTTTAAGCATAACCTGTTTGCATATCTGTTGTAATTTAGGAGGTGACGTGTTTTCTTAAAGAATTCTTAAAATTAACGTATTTTTATCACTATTTTCAAACTATATTTTGTCGTTCCTTTTTGAAAATCATATCATGTACTGTACATAGTACTGCAAAAAGGCTTAAGAATAGTGGATTGTAAGTCGTTGCGTGCCGTAGCTTGGCTACTTCGAATTGCAAGATGCCTTGAACTTTTAAAACAACAATCTTTATAAAAACGATTCACTTCATAGATATGTTGTCAGCCAACAGCCCTACATGATGATAAATTGCTGACGCACCCTACTTTTATTATTACAAAGATTCAATTCATGGTGAACTTAAACTAATAGACTATTACCTTTATAACCACAAGTGGTGGCAGCCACCACTACCATTACCTAGGAAATTAGTACATCAGAACAGAAATATATTTTTATTTTGGTAACATGTAAAGTGCTTACCAGCACTGGCAACAAATAGCACTGATAATAAATTTGCTCTGATATTAGCCATAGTAATATTATATATTGAAATTGTATAATACTTATTTATGAATCTACTAGAAACTACCTAGGCTATTCTAATGTAAATTTTTCATTAATCTTTATTATTAAAATTTCAAACTTATTTAAATTGTTATCTGTACCAATCTAAAACGCACATCTGCTTCTGCTAACTCCAATACAGTTAACCTTTATAACTTACTAGATGTTTATAACCAATCACCATGAATCCTTTTGCTTTTCCTGTTTGGTTAACTTGTATTTTCTATGCAAATTCTTTCAGATAATTTGAACTTGTAACTGTCCTAGTTAAACATTTGCCCTAGCTTGTCTTTCAATTGTTTGTTAGTCCTCCATTGCCACCTAATCTTCAAATTACTTTTATGCTGATCCATTGAAAAGATCTGTGATCGGAAAGACAAGCAGAGTAGTAGTAACACAGCACACGCAATATGCTATTAATTTTGTGCTGAAAGTTTGCTTTTTACAAACCAGAAGATACTTCAGATTTTTGCATTATACTGAATGCTTGAGTTTTTTTACAGTTTGGCGTGTACCTGAACTTCAAAATTTCAGATATGTTTTCTACTAAAGATTACTTTTTCTTAATGGTATAAATAACCCCTCTAATTCAATTACGTAATTGGTATCACCATAGACGTGTAACTAATGGTTAAAGGGTGTGTAGTGTAACGTAACTCTGGACACACCTTTCCATAACGTAGTTACACGTGTTGCCGTGAATAGATCAATGACATGTCACGTAATGGCCCTAATAATGCCGATCACGTTAACTTTCGACAGTAAATATACATTATACATACATTCGAATGAATACATTAAAAGTAGGTAGGTAAATGAGTTTCCCATCGGAAATGAGGTTTTAACCGCGGTAAAAACGAACAACGTAATAATCCAGGCACTGGATAATATATCCTTAAGAGCGCGCATAAACCTAGAAAAAAAACGAATTTCACCCGCGCGTCGCACTCGCCCCTCTCTCGTCCCGTCGTCCGGTGACTCCGATGCTACCGCGTGTTTAGAGCGATCGCGCACATTATACCTAAAATAATCAGATAAATACCGGCTAAGTGAGTGCCGGATCACCTAGCTGTTGTTTTTAACGCTAAAAATACTTTTTGCTTGTAGTAAATAATACGCAAAGGTAAGTAAGTGTATAATATATTTTTTTGTAATGTTGTTTTTAGAATGTGCTTTATTTACATTTACTTATATGTTTTTGTTCAGAATTCGTTGACTGATTTGTACCTGTACAGTCAGCACCATATAGTTTGTAACATCCAATGTAGTCAAATACTTGAAAAACAACTTTCAGCGAATCAGCCAGTGTCATCACATTCATCAGAACATTCAGGTTGCTCTAATTTATCGTAGCGTGCAGCAAGCCTTATAGAAAGTCGCATTCAATCCCGTATCAACCAAAGCGCCATCAGTAACGTAGCGCTCAGGGTATTCACAATCTTCGGTACAAGGTAAGAAAACAACTTTATGCTTCATGTAATAGAGGTGTACTTTGCTTGACAGGCAGCGTGTCTAGATGAAACTGTTATGACAGAAAACTTTATTTGATTAAAAAATGTATTTATGAGATATAGAATAAGACGGGGTCTTAACTACTGGGCTCCCAGTTTTATAAAGAAGATATTTTGTTTGTAAAGGCATGCTTTAATACATACGTAATACCTACGTCTGAATTGAATGGTATCCATATGTGTTTAAATAAATATGTTACTAGGTTTTCATAAGTAAGAAAGAGTCAACAAAATTATCCACTGATCTAAGATACGAGAATTTAATTTTAGATTCTGTTTGACAGATTGAAGTCTTTTTTAAGTTTTAGTGAAAATGTAAAGCATGTAGCTTAGTTTGTTTACTTCTAGCTAGCAGCCATGGTGTCAGGGCTGTGGCGTCCGATAGACGATTCATGAGCATGGGTTTCATTTCAAGTTTAAGCAGTCTTTTTGAGAATTGAAATGACCAACTTTTTTTCATTTCTGGTCCAAAAGATGACTTGCAATGATTTTATTATTAAAAAACATTTTTTTATGAAAACTGAAACAACATTTTATTTTCATCAAGCAATTTAAATTATCATCATCATTCAGAAAGATGATCAAATTGCATTTCAATTCAAAGATACCATTTTAAATCGTTTAAATAATAAACACATAGTAGAATATCATAAATTGTCAAGAGGTAGTAAGAGTATCAGTAGTTGCAATAAATGAGGATCCGAAGGAACATGCAACGTAGGTTTTTTTATGTATATAGTAAAAATATTTAAATTATTTTAGTTTTTATCTGTTTCATGTAAATATTTGATTTCATTACTATATTAATTTTGACCCTCGTTGTCATAAATATTTACTGAAATTACTCAGTTGAAACTTAAACATTTATAAAGAAGTTGCCATGTTGTTTTCTAAGTTATTAAATTGAGTCAGACTCGCGGGTGAAACGTTCCATATCATTATCTATATTGGTTTAAATATTTGTTGCTCTATCGGCAACGAAAATATATTATGTGAAAATTTCAACTGTCTAGCTCTCACGGCCTATGAGATACAGACGGATGTGCAAACGCACAGACGGCGGAAAATTAGTATTTGTGTCCCGATTTTATTCTTTGGGTACGGAACCTTACAAACAACATTCTCAAATATTCCACAAATCGGTTCATCGATACCTCTGATAAACCTTTTGCATCTTTCTTTGTTAACGGAGATCATTAAAAGTGCAACATGCAAACGCGGGACTGGTCTCTAGTTTATTTTTAAAATCAAAGTACTATTTTTATAGGCTAACATGAAATAAAATAAGTAGATAAATACTTATTGTAAAAATCAATATGTCACATGAACATTCTAGTTAAGGAGCCGGATGTTCATAAGTAAATAAAATAAGAACAAGTTAAAGTTTTAATTCTGTTTCATTATACGTGTATCAATATAATGATTTATTAGTCCTTGCTGTTCCTACTTGTCCACGACAAATATAAATTTATATTTTATTTTGAATACCAATGTTAGGATACCTACCTGAAAAATAATTTATAGTAGGATTCAATAACCCTAATAACAATTTTATGATCGGAAATTATGACTTATTTACGCGCGGCAAATATTTATTTTAAGTAAAGTTGTTGCATCTGGCTCTTGCTTAATTATACGTCAAGAAATGATAGGTATCTGATGTGTAAAATATGAAACTTCTTTGAAGAAGGTTCAAATTTCAAACAAAATAAAAAATATTTAAAAATTTAGGAATAAAAATGTGTCTAGCAAAAAGTTAGAATGTTAACTGAACTAACTATTCTATGTAACTTCTTAGATTTACGCGATTGTTATTACTTAAAATTAAACTGTAAGCGTCGCTATACAAAACCTGCAGTCTGTGAGCATTCCATGGATAAGCCCAACCACTATCTTAGATTTGATACCGTTAAAATCCTAGCAAAAGAGAAACATTTTATTCCTAGGTTGGTAAGAGAAACTATTGAAATTATAAAACACCCTTACTTCAATAGAGAAGATGGTTGGATGCTATCACCAACGTGGGATCCAATACTTAGCAAAATAAAAAAGAACAACCAGCAGACAAATAAGCAGAAACACCAAGACACTGTCAGCGTCTATTGCGTGAACCCGAACAACTATGCGAGAAAATTACGAAACAGATGGCGGTGAATTCTAAAACTCGTTTTTTACTATACTCTATGAAGACATTAATCTCAGTCTACCATTGACCACGGCATTTGTAAAAAGGCCGAAACGTCGGAAAATCAAAATTAATTTAATAAAACGCGTAAAAACCCGTTAAAATTAGTTTAATTTCACTATTCCAAGGCTCACTTGCTAAAACGTTTTAACATGAAATGCTAGTACATAAAATTGATTGTTCGGCGCCGACTGTGACTTTTACCTGAGACTTGGAACCGGAAAACAAAAGCTAGAAAGTTTTTGAAGTTTGAAAACATAGGTTCTTACACACTTGTGCGTTCCTGGTTTATTTTTTGACGATTAGAAGAAGAAAGCGTATTTTTATATTTCGCTGAGCGCTTCAATATCGATGGCGCTTTGGTTGATGCGTAATTGAATGCAACTTTCTATAAGACTTTCTGGACGCTTCGATAAATTAGTACAACGTGAATGCCCCGATTAAATGTGATGACACTTTTTGATACGATGAAAATGATGACTGGGTGTTATCAACTATTTGGCTACAGTAGTCGTCACGAAGAATATGATGCTGACTGTACTGCACTTTTTGCTGGTGGTAAATAATTCGCAAAGGTAAGTATGTAATATAATAATTTATTTATAATAATGTTGTTTTTACTATGTGCTTTATACAATGACCTTTTTTTCAAAATGCGGTGTCTTGTATCTGTACTGCAAAGCACAGACAGAAAGAAATTGCAATAATATATATATTGTGATTTATGATCTATTCATTGTAACTTGTCTTAAAAGCCATTAAAATCTATTTAAATTAGCCATGAGATACATTTTTAATTTCTAAAATACTCTTTTGCTGCGTTTTTTTGCTAGCCATATTTTAAAGTTTTTTTTCATAGTCAAACAAGAATTAGAAATTAAAACGAAGATTTTTTCGGCCCCGGAGCACAGAAACACAGTCCTCTTGTCTCAACGGAGCGATCACAACTAAACCATGAAACAAAACATGCCTTAGATCCCAGGACAGGTGCGACAGACGAAAACGTTCTGCGAGAAATAAAAACGTAGTAAGCGCCGAATAAGTTTTAATGTAATAACTCGTAAAGTATACATTATTTTCTAAAATCGCTAGTAGGGTCGCTGGGTAATATAATTTGGTAGTATGTATTAAAATATTGGCTCAATAGTATGCATAATATTGGAAATAAATGAATAATAGTTGAAAATTAGAGCTAACTTCGTGATTTTTTTTTATCGAGAAAATTTTATTTTTTTATGTTTTCACTCTGATCAGTCCCTTGGAAATATGCTTTAATACCTATGGTATTTTTTTCGGGTAATTTGTGCTTTGTTTTCTAGGGTAAAAATACAAATTACGACTGGAAATTTACCTGTATACCCCCTCTTAAGTACTAAAGTGTTCTAATTCTTATAGTTTTTGCTTCTTAATGATCTTTTATTAACCCAAATATTTAATTTTATGTAATAGGAGTTACATTTTCCTTCAATATGTTTTTATTAGCAATAGTTAAGGTGTATGTTAAATAAACAACCAAATAGATGTAGAAATTTTGTAGTTTAAGTTAGTACTACTAGACTTTCGGTTTATTTACTCGTTGTCCACCAGATTTTTACGGTTACATTACGAAATGACAAATTCTTAAAGTAATGTAACCCTAGTTAAGAGGCGTTACATTTTTTCTTCTCTCCAATACGCCGTACTTCGTTATCAATTAAGTTAATATAGTTGTTTGTTACTTAAAGCCTGATTAGCCTAATTTCCCAGTGGACATTTGGTGACGGCATCACGTCACGGTCCCTAATTCTACTGTCAGCTGCGTGTGTTAGAAACTCAACCTCTTTCGACTTCAGTACACTGCGTAGCTCGTACATAAACGCACCTTTTAACACCCGTGTTGGATATAGACTAATAAAAATAATTATTACAGTCCGCAGTATTGAATGTGAACTAGTAAAATCTTTTTACCCTTGGCAATGGGGCTCTAAAGGTTTGGCTTCGATTCAACGCGAAGACGACTTCAAAGCCAATGTTTTTGAACGTCAATTTAAACGATAAGACTCGTGTTCGATTACGGTGACAGTAAATAAGAGTGCATTTCGATCGTCATGTCCGTTCGAAATCTTAGTTTGCTAAGTAGGTTGTGTTAACACCTAGATTTTGTGAGACCGACGCAAACATTTGCTTCCTCATTTGTGGCTTAGCACAGGTCAGGAACAATAGAAAGTTAGGCTGCTTTTACCGGACACTTTAGTAACAACAAACTTGGCTAGAACGCAGTCACTTTACCCATTTAAAGTAGCATCTGCTTTGTGTTTTATACGACTGTGTGACTAAATGCATTCTACAGCACCGTTCCGTTATGGGAACGGAGTCGGACGATCAAAGAAAACGTCTCTATTTTGTCTAATGACAATAATAAAATTCAAAAGAAATGCGATCAAGTGACAATGATGGTCCGGAAGTGACGTTCAGGGAGTCGTTCGGCCCACTTGGCTGGCACCGGATACGACGACATCGTTCAATTTGGCGGGAAACCACAACCGATTTAGAATTTACCGCTGAAGCACCATGATTGATAGCTACAGCATTAGTCTTCTGATGGCTTTTTACGGCGGACAGGGGTATTTCAAGAATTTCTCATTAGGATGCATTCTGTATTACTTGCCTCGTGATTGTACAATGATTAATCGCTCAATCATTTACGACTCATATGCTATGCTATATAGTGTTTACTCTTTGATCTAAAAATTAATTTTAATCATCAATATTTCGCTCGTCGCGGTCATCGTGGACGCTAGATGAAACAATTGTCCACTTTTGACGAATGTAGTTAATTTGTTGTTGCGTCCGCGCATAAATGAATTATTTCCAGCCGGTGGGGCTGGAGCGGCGTGCGCCGGCGCAGCCAGCGAGCCTCGCTCTATGAGTCGTTGTTAGTAGCGAGTGAGACGCGTTGACGAGTACACTGTGAGCTCACCTAGACGTGCGACCTCGCCCCGTGACATTGCCTTATCACTTATCACTGCGGTTATCATCGACCGAAATAATACCATTGATTACAATGCATATCTATGTTTTTTCTTCGGTTCCAGCGTTCAGTCGTGCGCCGTTTAGCCGATAAGCACTTGTGATTGCGATAATCGCGACAACAATTGTTTCTCGTGCAATTAGGTGCAAGTACCGACTGCAGTTTTGCTCTGCGTAGGTCGAAGTTGTTTAGAGCGGTGTAGGCTGTGATTATGGTGCGAATTGGTTAGTGTGTGTTTCGTGGGTGTTTTATTTAAAAAAACAGCTTCGCGATTGGTCCGCGATGGATCGGACAATGTATGGCAAGGTTCTGCCTGGAACTTATTATCCATTTCGCTGCGCCATGAAGGAGAACGGAATCTCGCCGGGCTGTGAGTATTTTATTTAATTAAATCTTACCGTGAACTTATCTGTGTTTGCTTAAAGTTGGTTGTGTACCTTGACAGTGAGTGTGTATGTAGTAGCTATATATTTATTTACATTAGGAAGGTGTAGTGCACATGTTACGTGTTCGATAGTGTTTATTTACCGAAGTGCGTTAAGAGTCGCCAGGCTCGCGTGCTAGGCGCGTATCTTTTGTGATTCCCGTGTTGTTTGCCAGCTTGTTATTTTTGGAGTATTTCAGTAGAGTTTATTTTATCTACTGATGTGTCAACAGGTTTAAATATGTGACTTGTTGGACGATCTACCTTAGTCACTGGGAAAGTGTTCATAACTAACGGTTATGGTGCTCGTTAGAGCCGAAATGTTTGGTATTCGGACGAAAGTTAATTTTTCGTGGTTTGGTTTTGTGATTCTTTTATGACGTCCTAGTCTATTTCAGGGAATCCTCGTGGGTGGGTAACAAATAATACACCAGGTTTTACAGTCCCATTAACAGTTTTATCAGCTATTTTGTAGAGAAATGGTGTAAACTGTATTTATAACTCTCCAAATAGTCCATTGTGTGTTTCTGCTGTTAGTATTGATTATTCGAGTTAATTTGTTAATAACGAGTGGGATTTTCACCGTGGGTGCCCTTCGGAAATTCTAAACATGATAATGAATTCCTCATTTGGGTTTAAGTTGTAAATTGCCATCCACACGGTACACAACTTGTTAACTTGTTACAATCATCAACATTATGCGCCTAGATCATGTCATTGTTCAAGAACTGACTATACACCTATCTATACCAATATTATATTAAAATTTACTCTGTCCACATGGCCATGACATTCGGAAAGTGTTTTTTTCTTCAATCGACTAGGAAAGCGTCTGATTGTCGCATATACCAGTTTTCATTGAATATCGTTGCCCACCAGCTGGAATACTCGGATCTACTTGACGTATTATTCAATGGCGACCTCGGCGAGGCCGTCTGACATAATGCGCAGGATTGTAGAGACAATATTACTCGTAAATACAATGTGATTCCGTATGCAATTGTTAAAAAGAGGAACAAGTTGTTTGTTTGTGATAAGCAAACTTGAAAATGTATAGATTTATAAAAAAAATATACGTATACTATCAGAAAGCTATGTTATCAAGAGGTAGCATAAAGTTTTTTTAAATGGTAATACTGACACTTGAATCAAATAATAATATGTATTTGGAAAAAATGTAAAATAGGTTGGATGAAAAATAGCTTTAACATTTTTTTAGATAATTAATAAATGCAAAAGAGGTAAAAATTTAACAATACCTTGTTAAATTTTTGCTCCTTAATAAAAATACGTATTACCTAATCCATAGAAGTTTTCAGGTATGGATTAATAATTTAAAAGCTCTGATGATGAAAACAACAGACATGTCCTTGAGATATATGAAGATTAATTAATACAAAATGTGAGTAATCACGGTAATAAAAGTATATGATTGCTTATCAATATACTTATTCTTTGCAATGAATAGGTACTCACTTACTAATGAACGCTAGGTATGCGTGATTATAATTTTAATGTGTTGCTTCACTTATTTGATCTAATCCATATTCATAGACGTTAATAAGGCTCTATATAAGAGTTGAATACTAAACAACCAGTTTCGATAGTCCACTATTATTTATTGATATAATATTTTTGTCCACATTTCACGGTTTTAATCTAAATGTAAAGTGTTTTTTTTTTCGTGTTATCGTCTTAAATAAAATATACCTTAGTTTTTTACTCTTGTATTTGAATGTTTTAATCTCAAATAAAATATAAATATATTTAATCGCTCTACTACTATTCTATTATACCAACTACTCTTGCTTGTATATTCATCCATCCCACATACATAGTATTCATACTCACATTTTTCTAATAATCAGAATATTTTACGGTTTTCTCTACTAACGTCATCTAAACTATTAATCAAATCTCAACAACTACATCTTCAGAAAATTATTTTTTCTACAGAAATTTATTTTTTCTTATTTTATCTTTATCTCTTTCATATTTCTAAAAAAAAAGTTCTCCTTATACATAAACAACTTAACTCTCACAGTAACCTAAATTTCCTCGTCTCGGCACAATATGGCCAATCAAACATAATCGTGAAGTGACTCACTGTCCGGAAGGTTACAAAACGTCAAGCCCTTATAAGGGATACTTACAACTGGTCGCACTCTGAGGGTTAACGGGCGAAATGATGAACCTTCGGCTAGTGTAAGGTTATTTTACTTATTGCTTACTAATTTATGATCGAGGTTTTACATTCAAACATCAATTTTCAAGATCTTTTGGATTTTTTTTTGGTCGGTTTTCGGCAAATATTATTCCAAAATGTAACGAAATATTATTCCAAACTGTAGCGATCTTTCTTCTAATGTTTAATAAGAAAACACTTAAGTTTTTTAATTTCAAAAGATAAAGTTATTAATAGTATGGATTACGTGTATTGTGTAATGTCTCTATTAAATGGTCTTATTTAACAACTGTTTACAATGTTGTTAATAGGCAATTGCTATTAATATTAACTCCATGTCAACCTTTTAACTGTATCGACTAGTATTGATTTTGCATCTCACTCGGCTGCGTTTATTTGGACAAAACTGACATAATTCTTTAAAATTAGAATACTAGAAGTTTGATTCTGTTGTCTAGAGCCTTACTCTTGCTGATAACCAAATAATGCATTCCAAAGCTCTGAGCAAAGTCAAAACTGAACGTTCTATAATCGTAACTCCCTGGAATAATCTGTAAAAGAATCATGTCAGATTTTTTGTAAGAAATGGATTTTATATTTTACTAACAATAAATAAACAAAAACACATACTTTTTCATTAAAAACTTAAATATGAAGTAGGATTATAAAACTGTGCAGTTCGACTCGGAAAAAAGATGACTGTATCTGATAACTGATCATATCAGGGGTCAGAAACATAAACGTCTTTGCAGCAATTTAATAATACAACCATTAAAATGATGTTAGCGTTTAATATGATAATAAGCGATGGGCATTACTATTTATGTTTAGCCAACAGTCATTGATTGTTCGTTTATTTTAATTATTAAAAGTAACTATATGTAGTAAAATATGATGATGGCTTCCCCTTGAACAGTTTTAGATACTAATTTAAAAACACATAAAATCGCCCATTACCACGGTTATTAATTAAGCATGAATAATAAAGGCACATATGTTTTGAACTAGTCATATTTTTAGCTCGAATATGACTCAGCTCAATTTGAAGGTCTAATTCGTGGTTTTGTTTAGAAGAATATGCCAATTGCGGTTCAGTCACCTTATTAATAGTTTTTAATTGTTGGTAATTGTGTTAATTGTTCTTTTAATTGTTCTGCTCTATTTGTAATGGCCGGTGGGAACGAACTTAGCATTTGCGTAGCAACAGGATGAATACTGCTGGACAGAAGCCGCTTATGTTTAGCGGGTGGAAGTCCTGGCTTGATCATAAGTTTCCGTCATTTATTTGACCTATTTGTCCAGTTGTCGTTGCTTGCATCCACCTTATTCCTGTAACTCTACCAGCTCTTCTTCCTTTCCTTCCTTTGCAGGAGGATGTCCTACGCTAAATCTTCTGAACCGTAGTCTCTTCCTTGTTTTACCATGTTGGGCCTTGGTTCTTCTTATCTGCTGAATTGTATCAGTCACTTTTTATTTACTGCATACCTAATAGTTCTCATTTCTGATTCGATCAAGAAGATAAAACAGCGGGACTAAAGACTGGTCTCAATAGCTAACTTTAGCTTAATCATAGATAACTGATGTAGTTTTTGTGACGATTGATCTATCTGTCACTGTCGTTATCATATCTTGAGCGAAGCAAGTTAACGAGGCGTCACAGATAGATTATTGAGACCGACCGTTGATCTTCTTGGGTAAAAGTAATCCACGGTTTCTACAGAAACCTATCCACACTTTAATTCTCCAATATCCATACTACCTTCTGTCACACCGAGTACAATATTAGTATTTATATATTAATTAGTGCCTAGACTTGCCGGGTATTTAGCGTTGAGCTGCGCCGGCGTCGACGGACCGCGGCGCGGACTATTTCGGTTCCAATTTACTCCTGCGCACCTAACAGCATTTCCGGGATTAGGCATCTCAATCGATTCTTCAAATAGTGATCTATGTTGTTCGTATGTAGAGTCTATTCGGTTGGTTGCGGTCAGGGATGTAAACAACCGAACGGTTATCAGCTCAGTTTTTGGTGTCGACGAATTGCCACTCGTTAAAGCTACTATCGGTTTTTGAGCAACGTATGCTGTTGATTATTGTTTTAACTCTATCCGGGATTTCGTGCGGTAATTTTTAAGCAAAAGGTAACTTACCTCTTTGCCCGAAGTTTCGACAGGGTTACACCTATCGTGGTCACGGGCGGACTGCTTAAAACTTGATTATTAACAAACGGAAATGTCAATTATCTTCATTTTGGGAAAAAGTTGTGATAGAGTTTCTTTCATTCGTTAGTTTTTACACAACTGCCTAAAAAATACGTTATAAGTGTTTGGTTACTAGGTATAAATAGATTTAGAATAAGTAATTTAAAATATGCTTTATTATTTTAAATTTGTAACTCGTATCATATTTTTATATACATATTTGTTTACACAATTGTTCTAACTAAACAAGACGTACTTTAAATTACCTTTTACTATAAATAAAACTCTTTAGTATAATGGGTCTGTATTTGCTATGATTTATCTAGTCCGGAATGTTTGCGCGTCTGTATGTTTTTCTATTTTTATATATTGACCCACTTGACATTTTTACTTGAATCGCTGTTTGTACTCTCGTCGTTGACTTTTAAATAGGCGGATTGGTTTCTGAGACTCGTAATATTAATTTTCGTATTATTAGTTATCTGTTGTAATTATAAAATGTTTAGTCCTCACGATCAACGTACTAACTGTATCAAAAAAGTAGCGCATCGGATATTGATAATATTTTCGCTTTTATACTTAATAATTTATTTAAGTTTTAAGTACAATAACATATTAAGAATATACAAATTGCAAGTGTTTCAAAAGTACACACTATAAAGCGCAGGTTAATAGTATAACCTGTACAGATGAAATATTTGTTTGTTTGTAACCAATTAACTCTTAAACTGATGCACCGACCGACTTCAAGAAACTTACACCTTTGGAAACCACATCATCAAAAAGAACCATGAGTTAACATTAAAATAACAAATGAAACAATTTTACTGTCAAAAAATCAAATATGTAAGAAATTAAAACCTATTCAACTCATTTTCGCTCAAACGTGAAAGTATCTAAATTACAAAAAAAGGGCATTGACTCTTTCTTCTGAATTAAAAATTGTATCGTTTTGATAGTTGTCAAATTGGCGACCATCCAAAACGTAGCACTATAACGATGTTTATATTTCGCGCATCCTATGTTTTCTGTATCCCATTTCTTTGGGGGTTTTCTTTACGACTTTCTTTAAATAGAAAAACAAATTATAAACTAGCGACACATCTTTAACGATTTGATCGCGAAACAATGAATTTCAGTATAATCTGAACCTAATATTATTAAAGGGTAAAGTTGACGAGTTAGTTCGGGGTAATAACCAGTGGTAATTAACCGATTTAAAATTATTTCGCTAGTCAATATCTCCGTTATCAGGGAGTGACTTTCCACGAGTGAAACCGCGATCGAAAGGCTTGTAACTCTATTGTTTGAAATGTATTAACTGTCTAGGTTTAAAAAAGGTTAGAGGATATACAAACATTCTTGAATAATAACTGTTTTATGCCTACAATCTAAATAATGCCGATGTGGAAAGTGTGGGAGAAATAGTTTCTTTATGTGTATTTGCTTATGATATAATTGTGATGGAATTGTCATATAACAATAGAGCGAGTTGTAGGTAATTGTCAGTTAAAAGTTACGTTTGCGAATAACTTTTTTATGATTGTTTTGTATTGTTTATGGTAATCTAGTTATTACTTCTGGATTTTGATTGTTTCCTATTTATCATAGTTGTGATAAGTGAAAGCAATTTTGTTCTTATGTAAATAACAATTCAAACTAAAGTGTGCAGAGAAAGTAGATGACTGAAACGTTACTAAGACTTTTGAGATAAAAGATTATGACGAACTAGAAATACTAGGCAAAAAGCTAACTTACTGTAATAAACTATAAAGTAAACATATACTGCAAAGCAATTTAACTATCTATTAATTTCATGCAATAAACGTATATGGAGGTGGTACATTGGCCACAGTTTTGGTTGACTGTTTCTTGTCTTTGGCTAGCTTTTTCCGAATAGCAGGTAAAAGAGGGGTTTGTGCAACTTTCGTAATCGTCCTAAGAGCACGCGGTTTGGCTGGTAATGGTCGTCAAATAATCATGTTTTTACCATAATTTCAAGATTTTGTAGACCTGTAATTATACCACTTGTAAATCGCAAGCGCTTAAAATGGGTTAACTTTTTGAAAAAAAGAAACAAATTAACACACTAATTATGGGATTACGGGAGAACCTAGTTACACCCAGACACAAGCCAATTTCGAAAAACCATTTTAACGAAATTGGCCTTACCCGGGAACCGAACCCGGAATCAATCCGCTTTACATTGCATTTTTGATCCTTAAAAAACTTAAATGGTTAAAAACTCAGTTTACAATTTGATTGTGGTGAAAACCGCGTCGATGTTGAGTAAGGGATATAAATAAAAACAAACATATATGGAAATAATGAGTTGAATATTTTATATTTAAGGTTTGTAAGAGTTTTTAGCTGCTTCAGCTAAGCTTGACTTTTTCGCGCACGCAAATGAAAAATGTTTTTTTTTACTAGCTACTCATCCATTTTCTGTGTAGACGTGTGTAACACGGTGAACGGCCCCGTAACAAACATCACTACAGATTTATTATTTATGTTCTGCCCACACTTACTCGTGTCACAATATTTTTGGATTTCTTCAATGACTTATATTTTTAGCTTTATTAACCATTCATTTTTACTTTCATGAAGTTCTATACATATCTTGATATTTTATTTACAATATAAAAAGGAAACCCAGCTCTATATCGTTTTTATTTATGAGTCGTATAGAATCAAAGGCGGCAATCTGTAATCTTTGCCAAAATTTGTTTCCTATTAGTATAAAAACATTGTCATTTTAAAATAAATGAATGTTCCTTGATATTATAACAATATAACAGTAGCATTAACAAGTGCAATCAATATTATTACAGTGATAAAAGTTTTATAGGTTTTATTACTATAAATAAATTGTTTTATGTCTAATAACGTCATCTACATTCGTCTCCGTGTACTAAGCCAACCATGTGTGAAAGTTTCCGCTGAAATCTCAACTCGCTATAAGTTCGTTGCGTATTTGCTAGATGGCGCCGCTCAGAGCTTTTACGAAGCTTGCAATTTTACACTCGTTTTATTTCAAACTTAGATTAAGAGTGTCTTTATGTTAAAAGCTTCTTCTAACTCAATTCAGTATTCATGTTTTATGCCTGTTTGGCTCTGAACCTCTAATTAATAGCCTAGGCTCGATCCGATAGGGCTGTACGCGCTTATTTTCCTATGGAAGTTCCTATTAATGAAAAACTATATTCCCAGTATCTATGTGGGTAGTTTCCTTACATTTCTGAATCACATCTCACTCGCCGATATCAGTAGTTCAGTGAACATTAACACGAAACACATGGCACTGTTATATCAGCACCGGAATTCAGGAATACTCAACCACTCAGTGTGCGGTTTCGTTTAGTGCAAGATAGTGCTGTCGGGGTTTTCGAAGTTTTGCAATTATGAATGGTAAGAATAATCTTAATTATTTAAGTCTTTACAAAAGTAAAAGTCTTTTTTGACAAAAGTCAAGACACATATGAACGGCAGAAATTGCGTTAGAACAGTGCGAATGTAGGTATTTCTTAAGAATTTTGGGCAAAAAACGCTGTGTTATAGACGAGTGAGGCAGGATTCTACAAACTCCGAGAGCCCTTTTGTGCATTTTGTTAAACATTTTATTAAAAACCGTCAATGTGCGAGTCGGACTCGCGCACGAAGGGTTCCGTACTAAGGGTAGCTTTCTAGCTAACACGGGTTTATGAGATACAGCCTGGAGACAGACAGATAGGCAGTGGAGGCTTAGTAATAGGGTCCCGTTTTACCCTTTGGATACGGAACCCTAAAAAAACGGTCTCTCGCTGAATAACCAAGAATACTATAATTTCTTTTACGGAAGATTTCCACAGAATCAAAGTTTTTCCAATAACAACTGTTCACCAAATACCCGCACCAACCATAGGAACTTTTGACATCTACCACTACCGCCCGCTGCCACTTTGACCATACTTTAACTGTAAACTGTAAGTCATTTTGTCCATGTTTGGACTTAGAAATGTTAGCACGAGCCTCTTTCAAACCTTATAGTGAGTGAAAGTGGATTCATCGCATGATTCTTTGTCAATAAGGCACTGAAGAAGTACGGCTTCCGTGAGATTCTGTATAGATATGTTCTCATGAAGTGCCGCCTAGGTGTTTTTCCTTAACTATTGGTGTCTTTTACTTAGTTTTTATATTAGTTGAGGCTGCATAAACAATGTCAGGTGTGGGACTAGCTTCATTAAAAAGTTACTTCCAGTTGTTATAAATTACCAATCGCGAAGTAAAAATATTTGGTGTATATCACTAATTTAGAGTGAGCCTTACCTACCTTACCTACCTTACCTTACCTTAGCCGCTTAGTTGAAACCTATTAAGCTTGTCAATTTACAAAATCATAAAACTGATAAGACCCATATGTAATATCATGTAAGGTACCTAATTACCATATAATAATGACTAAAACTACCGTAGTTAAGTATACTGCACGAACCAAATGATAGTTTAATCGGCCCCACCGCTACGGGTCATTATCAAATAATGACTGGGCCGCTTCCTTTCTTTAATATTTACTATCAAAAGCTTTTAAATTTGGGTTAAAAAAAGCATTATGTCCCTTTTAAAGTAAATGTGGAAACAAATTGTAAATTATTCTCTTTTCGAGATGACATATTTATTGTTGTGTTGTGTACATTTGTAAAAAAACCGAATCAGAAGCAAAAAGTAATAAAAACTAAGGCGAATTTAATTAAATAATAATGATAGTCATCGAGATATGGAGGTCCAAGTTTCCAAAATGGATTCAAAACCAGCCACCCACTTGAAAGAGGCCAAAAATTAGTGGCATTCCACTCTAAATACTATTGACCAGTAGTATTTTTTTATTTTACGTTAATTATGCAGTGCAGTAGGTATTATTATCACTATCACAGATATATGTAATAATACTTAACGTATTAAGAAAATTCTATAAAATGCATACATTTTAGAAACATTGCTTTTCTCTTCCGAATTTAAGTAATCCAACGTACCTATGCGTTTAGCTTTTACATACACATTAAGGTATATTTATGGCCTTTCTAATCCATAGGTACAAGCAAACATACAAATGAAATTACAAACAGTCATGACTCGACGATTTTATGGGATTTCGGCATTGACACGCTGTAAATGTGTCCAAAACGCAATTTCCTAATACACCGAGTTCATGGCCTGGCCACGGCCGCTATATAGGTAAAACATGTCGGCTTCATTCGTTTTCCTTTGTTTACGAAGCTTCTGAGATTCCCATACGAATCACAAGATTTGTCCAATTGCGCATTGTCGAAGTACTCGCATAAAACCTATGAACGACTGGCCTCACCTTTTAGCTCGTTAACCTGAATATTTAAAAGCTATTTTGCCTAGTGTTCAGGATACGGTCAGTCGGGTGTCACCGGCACCATTCCATCAAGCCAGCATTCTCATCCGTGGCTTGTTCTGAGAACACAGCTGTCCGCTTTAGGCAGCCGTCCGCTTCCTTACCAGGACACTACCGGTGCACTTGCACAGTATAGCACCCACTCGTCCCCATTGCAATTCTCAATTCCGTATAACGTACAAAGCTTAGCTTCCATAGACTCGCACTAGATCTTTTCCGTGACCACGATAAGCTGCCAGTCACATTGTCGACGGCCACTCGGCGAAGTCGCCTGGTACAGCCTCCGCTGTCAATTTTGAATTCGGAACTTCGCGGTTTTTGTCGTCTTTGATAAATTTACGTCGTGTTATTTTGAATATAAGGCGTGACGAATTGATTCGGGACGGTTTAATTAAACTGTTGTAGTGTGGGGTAAAGTGCGTAAGTGACGGATTGTACGATAATAAACAAAATATGAAATAGTTTTACTGCGGTCATTTGAGTACCGGTAATATTAATAAATAAGTTTATGTGTGAACGAACACGTGGTTAATAAATATTTTTATAACCATTTTCTTATTAGTAGAAAGCTCTATCAACGAACTAATAAAGATTTGTTAACTTACTCGTAGCAATAGCGTAGGTAATACGTAAAACAATCAAATTTTATTTTCAACTTATAATTCCCATGCTGTTAAAAATAACTCAAGTAAGCTTTTTTTTTCAATTTTGAAGATTCGTTCCGATTAGCCGATTAGCTTGTTCGATAATAAAACCAATTTGTGTTTACGCGCCTTAAATGTCAACAGTCAATCAAAACGAACTTGTAGTGGAAATGGCGCGCAGGCGCCGCGAACTCTTGACAGATAACCGCCTATAAATAAGGCGGGCCGTCATCGTCTTAGCTGTAAAGTGACAATATAATAGTGCGTTGTTTTGACTAGACAAAGGCCTTTTTTGTTTAACGCTACAAGTAAAGAATTTATCTAAAGAGTAATATACATGATGATGTTTAAGTGTCTAGGAGCCAATATGTATAATCGATTTCTTATTGTAAAAGTGTTAAAAAATAGTTTACCAATTAGTTGAAAATTAGTTTTTTTTTGTCAAAACATCCTTACAAAATTGATCAAATAATTTGGTTATTAACAAGCACAGATAGTTAATTTACAAAACTGAAACACCAATCATATACCACGAAAAGTCGTAAGACCACTTAAAGAATCTCGGTGTGTATATGACTATAGTCAATGACATGAGCCTGATGTAGACTGAATAGATAGTATGATAAATTATATCATGTCAAATTCTAAGGTTTCCTCCAGCGACCATCAGCTATCAATCAATCAATGGCTCAGTCGACTGTGAAGCGAATGACAAATTATTGTCTTCGTCTTTGTGCTTCAATGAACCGCGCTGTTTTAATAGAACTTTGCATTGGAACCTCAAATTCTTTCAACACTGAATAAAGTTTTGAAATAATTGATACTTGTGTAGGAAATCTTTGGCATTTCTCCTTTGATTAGAAGAAGAAGCAACTGCTTATTTCAAATTATGTTGTTGCCGCTCTATAATTTTTATAAGTCCTAATCAAAGCTACATTCAACGTCGCGGAGTTGAATAGAGTAAATAATGAATAATATGCTATGTCTGCGATTGCAATTATAGTCGGCTTGGAGAGTTTTTAAAAAAAAACAATAATCATGCACTATGTATCTTGCTTTGAGTTAATTTCGAAAGCTCAACTTTCAAGCTTGCAAGTTACGAGTGGCTTAAAATTTTGTTTTGGTTACATAAATCAGTGTTAAGTAAAATAATCCACGTTAGATAACATGGTGGTATAATCCGCGTCGATACAAGGTAGGCTGCGACCTTCGTCCAACCCACTCGGATGGGCCAGCCCACGCCCTTAGCTGGAACAATGCTCTAATTACTACGGAATCGATATGCCTTTGTGTTTATAGATTTACTCTAGAAGACCTTGGAACGGATTACGCCGAAAACGATTTACCTTAAATTGTTTGTAAAGAAACCTTTGGAGATTTTGTTAGCTTTTGTTTTTAAAAATAGGTCTTATCAGCCCGCTCTGTAGCCAGTGTTTAGTGTGGAAGATTTAGTTTTACGTTGTCAGTTAATTTTATTTACTATGAGCCAATAGGGCAGGTCGGTGCCCGCCTACACCTTCCCATCACAAATATCGTCAGTCCGTCACTTACGTAACAGTTTTCCATTCCTTATTTTTAGCCAAAGGAAACTGTGCATCTACCTGCGCGAATACAAATATAATTTGAGTGCTTTAAGTCGTTGACGAATCCATTTTACATGGCCCCGTTCGATCCAATTACTCATCAAACTAGATCATCTGTCATCTCAAATGCGATGGAATAAAAAGGTTAATGAGTTTGGTTTCGCGACGTCTTGTGAAACAGCGACGGGAAGTGACCACCTGACGGGAATAGCGCGTCGCTTAGCTCTGTCGCCAGTTGTTCAGTGTGACCGCGGCAGCACCCAGCAGCGCCCGCGCCCAGGCATCCTCGATCGATCTCGGAAATAGCCGAACCACTCGCAGTCGCGGTACAACCACGACTGCACGCGAAATTAAGCATCACCGCCTTTTATACCCCGGTGAAGAGGGATGGCGTCCGTGCGCACGCGCTCAGCATCCCCCAAGTCTGTCTCCTTCTCCCCGGTCCTGGAGAGGAAGTACAGCGCTGATAGAGGACCGGCCTCGCCCCCGGACCCGAACTCGCACGATTGGCGGACGTACTTCACCGACTTCAGTGCATATCTTGGTGAGTTCCAATGAGCGTCAGCAGTAGCAGAATCTTGAAATGAGTCAGCCCGCCTTTATTGAACGGCCTTGCACTATTTATACCTTGTTAATGTAGTGTTGGGAGCAGACTTGGTAAACAAACCTTACGCAATCGTATTGAACGACTGTAGCTCGGTAGTACACTAATCAATTGGTAACGTTTATCAATACTACGTTTTTAGTATGCACTGCGTGAACAAAGTAGGTTCTTAAGAAAATTATTTTAAGGCAGTCTCGTTCAGCTAACAACTGAGCGAGACTGCGAGATGTTTTTTTTCACCTTTTATTTATCCTACATTCCCTGGATGCTTATCATCAGTTTTCTTTTCCGCCACTAAACCTTACGTCAAGCACAACTTGTTTCTTAATTTATGTTTTAACTTATATCTTGCCTGCCTATTATTTAACAAAATGTTAAATCTAGGCGGCTGTATTGATTTCTGCCTGCGGTTCCCATTAACCTATCTTGAGTATCGGACTTCGACCGCGCTTGGTGACCACATGGCATTGTTTACAAGCCTTCAACATAATTAGGTCTCAGTAAAATAGCTTAGCAGAGATTTATGTGTAATTTATGTATTGTATTCCTCCCTCGGCTACGATTCGAAATTTGTATTGCCTGAGTTAGGGCTGGTTTTCAAATAGTCAGGTAAATTCAATCCCACTGGATCACACTCTGGAAGCTTTCAGCTAATGATTTTTTAAATCAGTTTAGTAGTGCCGGAGATTACATCCAAACTCACAAACTTTACCTCTTTAGCTCAGTAACCAAATCTGTTAACTTATTTTTTAAGCTTATGTCTGGAGTTGGCTTCGTATATGTTTGCTAATTTCGATAACCATGCTAAACGTTATCGATTAGTACTACGTATTTTCGCTTCTATTTTAAGCACTTCTCTAATGAAACAAGAGTTTATAGTCGAAAGGGAAACTAAATTTTAGTCAATGACAAACTTATGATTAGTTCAATTATGTAGTCTTACTGATTTGCTCTTCGGGTTTGAGCAGGCGCTTGATATTCAAAACATACTACGTCTAGGCTATCCTAGACATTATTTTCGCTCTTTATTTCCTGTTTTTTTTTTAATATTTTCAATGTCTTTTTTACAATGTACAATTTTAATTCCATGTAACTTATGTCGTTGGCAAAGGTTCGTTTATTTTTTTATACTTACCTTTATTGATACCTATTGTTATTTTTTACCTAAATGAAAAACTTTTCTTTGAATAAGTATCTACATCTAAAGTAATGACACAAAGTCGAGTTTATGTTCGTAAGTGGTGATTCAGCCTATCATTTGCTAGCCCTTTCACAGCTTGCAAAAAGGAAGCCTTAATAAGAAAATCTTTCATTCGATATTTCTTTATCTTTCGCACTTGTGAAATAGTTCTTACTATCATACAGCGAAAGGTTATTTTTCTTTGGTGATTGCTAACATTCTTTGGTTACCGCGTCACCGTATGACGCCTCGGTCCTTTATCACTGCAGCGTCAGCTAATTCATGAGGAGAGTCTCACTTGAAGCGAATCAAGCGCTGGATTTTATATTTTTTTAAAGTTTTTTTTTGTTTAATTTTTTAATCTTACGTCTTATTTCATACATTTTACGCTTAATAATGTGTCAAATTTAAATGCCAATACTTAACTCTGGTTTCGTGCTACATTAAATGTAAATCCAAGTGCACATTGTCGCCGATTGTCGTCTAAATGAGTATTTTCCTTATATGACATCATTCAACCGCCGAGCGCAATACAGTTTACTTGTGAAATTGCTGTCGAAGACTCGTAAATGTTTATACGAACAATGAATTAGGCTCAGTTTTTGCGGTCGGCGGTCGATCGAGGTGAATCAGTACTGCATTAGTCCATAAGAGAGCTGCGCGCGCGCCTCATCGCATCAAGGAGTTTTAAATTTAGAATTTATCCTTTGCCCTTGGGCATCGGATACTATTGTTTTCTTTTTTCATCTGCGTACTGGCCACATATGGTGTGTTTCGTGTTGAAGTGCTGTTATATTAAAAGTTAGAAGATGGCAAACTCGTATCATTACACCGTAAACGATGATATTTACGGGAAAATTTTGAAGACGCATAACAATTTGGCGCCGCAAACTCAATATTCCGAGGTTTACGAAGCTGTTGAAGGTCTAGGTAATGTGTACATTTATTCTCTCTGTGTTTCTATATAAATAAATGTCAAGTAAACTGGCAGTTGATGTCATTCACTGACGTATATCCGTTTCTTCAATAAGACATAGTATTCGCGTCAGTATCGATTATATCGTGGTCTTGACATAGATTCTTCGCTGTGATCTATTTAATTTTGAGATGCTCCGGTTAGTCCAGAAATAACTGAGATTTATAACGCTCTTGACGTTCAAAGACGCAGACTTAAAACGTTAAATTTTAATTCACTCTCTTTTTAACCTAATTATGTATACCTACTTATATGTTTTCCCTTTTCTTAAGGATTGTTTGTTTTAAAGACTCTATTCATTGTAAGACCCTATTCTACAATTTAGCCCGTATCTAAAATCCTGCCTTCGTAAACAAGCACCATCTTTACCATGTTGACATTACAATGCCCGATAACATTGACATCTATTTGTTTAATGATTAGGTTACATCTCCCTACTTTATTTTATTAGTCAGCTGTGTCATCTACTAGGCATTTGTGTGCGTGTCGAATGTCTTGGGCATTTAATACCCTTGAGAAGTTTAATTATCAGTATGCGGACAGTAATGCAGGAGTCATTGAGAGATTCTTGAAACGCTTTCACGCCAACGTAAATCGGATCGCAGCAGGATATTGAACCGCTCCAACCAAACTAGTTTTGCCAAAAATAATTCGAAGGACACGCCATTCTCGGCACATGGACGATATATGCAAATTTGTAGAGTCCCTTTCTATACACTGGATATGGTTTTTCAAGTCATTCAAACGCTAGTTGTTTTGGCATAGATGCACAACATTTACATTGTCTTTTGGTATGACTACTTATTATTCCCTGTGCTGTTATAACAGCTAGACTTTTTACCTATGGATACTAATTGCAGTAGATGTGTTGTTGTCAACTATCTATTTATACGAGAAGCGAAAACATCGGTACTTTAAATAACCGTAGCTCGTATTGTTACGTTTATTAATAAGTATTAACATTTTGTCCTTCTTTCGCATACTACGGTCAGTAGGTCTTGTTATTATTTCTTAAACTTTTGCTAAATTACCTCTGCGCTGACCCGTTTTAATTGTCGCTAAACGGCCTCTCTTCCCCATTTGTAGATGGTGTCACTTCTGGGGCAAATGCGTTCATTGCGTTTATTTCGACTTGTTACGTAATTTTAATTATTTAGCTGTCGCATTGTTAATTTATATGTGTTTGTAAAGGCGATTCATTTGTACAAATACATTTAAAATATGCTAATTTTACATATTTACCTATCTATTGATGAATACCTATTAGTGAACCGTTTAAAACGAGATGTAGTAATATTTTTAAGTGACGCCAAAAATAACCTTTTTACCAATGCCATATTTGGAAACTAATAACTAAGCAACTTTTCCTGTTAATTTCCTAATTAATTATATGATCAACTATTTTGAACTTGTGGTTTTCCCACAAAATGTCCAAACAACCAAAATTTTGTGTCAGTTTACTTAACTTGTCAACAATATCTAAATGTGTATAATAATAATATAATAAAGCCATGACTTATTAACAAATAAAAAAAAACATAATAATCAATGAAATAATAATAAATTACAATTTGATTATTTCATTTTAAACAATGATTAGTTTTATTTCTTATTTATTGGGTACCCAAGTTTGGGCAAAGGCCTCCACCATGCATTTCCAAAGCTTTCGGTCTCTGGCAAGTCTGGGGGGCTACCGCGTAACTAGCGTCGATTTGAACTCGACGTCGACAACTGTTTTCATTGGCTAGAGACCCGCCATTGTTAACAATTTAGCCTATGAAAACAGTTGTCGACGTCGAGTTCAAATCGACGCTAGTTACGCGGTAGGGGGGCTGGTCCAGTTGGGCCCCGTGCACCGCACGATGTGTTATAAGGAAAAATAAACTTTATAAACTACAGAAAGTAGCTTTACTTTAAAAAAACATAATTAACTCTTAAACCTACTCAGCTACATTTAAGCAATATCAGCTACACTTTCACTCAAATTCATATAAAAAAAGAATTTACCCACTATAAAAATGTTTGATTGGACCACACTTACTGTATAACTATAAAGTCTTCACTCTTCACCACAGATGCCTTGCTGGCCGACCTGCAGAACTCCATCAACCCAGGCGCCCGCGTCGGCAGCCCCGGAGGTCGTACCGGGTCTCCCGGCTTTCGGACCAATTCTCCCGGATTCCGGACCAACTCTCCCGGCTATCGGACCAACTCTCCCGGCGGGAGGACCAGCTCTCCAAGTGCAAGGGGAGCGTCTCCGGGAAGACTGAGCTCGCCGGGAGGCAGTCTGAGCTCACCGACGTCGACCGGCTACGGATCGATCAATGGCTCGAAGAACTTTGATTATGCGAAACCAGTTTCGGTAAATATACCTACTTACTAAAAAGTTTAAGATATAAGTAAGAATAGTCATTTAAATAATGTATAATGAAATATTTACCTAATTTCGTTATCTTAACAAGATCGTCATATCACTGAAAAAATTGCAAACCTCATTACGTAGATGAAAAAACACAAACGTGCGTCTACGCATTTTCCGTTTACGCAATCTGTTGTATAAGGACGTGATGTTCTAAATGTAGGTAGGTACTCAGAAACATTGTGCTGAGCGATGACCAATCTAATACTGCGAAATCAATCTTATGTACTCACTAATACTCGGAATTACAATATACCTATTCAAAATCAGGAATTTACAATGTTACTTCACTCAGCGTCTACTAACAGCGCCATCTGTATACAAACGCTCGAACTATTACAGTTATATGTTGTTCGTTTCGTGTATACCACGATAGATGGCGTTGCCTGTAGCAAACTAAAACAAACCAGCATTAACACGAAATCAACCTGATGAACATTATTTTGTCTCCAGCCCACATACCAGAACACGAGTTCGGTTCACGAGAAGGTGATCCCAGTGAAGTACTCTGGCCAGTACAGCAGCCCTAACCAGACTGTGGGCTACGGCAGGACCGCGGGCGCCAACAATAGAGCACATCTCACCGAGCTGGATACATTGTTGGACGACCTGAGCAACGCCAGATACGGGAATTATGTGGAGAACCCGACTTATAAGGGCTCGTATGGAGATAGGACAGGTATGTGTAAACGCTTTTTCATTAACACGTAAAATGTTTTATTAACCTTCTTATTCCGAAATGCATTTTAAACATACATAGGTACTGAGTTAGCATCTAGCTCTTATTCTTATTTAATATCGTAGGAGTTAAAACAAAGATAAGGTATTGGCGTTCAAAACAAAAAGTGTTATTAACCCCTGAAAAAATGGGTTATTGACTAAGAATGTCTTTATTTATTTCGATTGTTGGTAGTATAAAATGTATTGGTTAAAGTTATCAGTATTCAATGAATAGAAAATTTACAATGCAAAGATACCATATACTTGTAGATATAGTATGGAAAAGTTAGTCTTTTATTTAAGACACTAAAAACAGCATTTAAGTTGAATAATTATTAAATATTTTTAAAGAGTCTTTTTAAACAGCTATAGAACATTAGAATTTTATCAAAAAGAACCTTAATTCGTTTAAATCGTGACTGTGGTTATATTTAATACATGCAACGATTTATATATTTCTTCAGTCTTTTTTTTCTTTTACCGATGAAAACTTCAGTTTATCACAGATATAATGAAAATGATTTTGAATTGACGACTCCAAATACTTATGCAGTTGCATTAGTTAGCGACGATCAACGCGAGAAGCTAACTATGCCTCAAACTTATTAAAATCTGTAGAACTTATAAAAAAATTGTGCATTAAATAACGTTTGCTTTAAGTACATTTTGTTTCTAACAAACTAACTGACAAATGTTGGCTGAGAAAACGTGTAATCCTACTAATATTATAAATGTGAAAGTTTGTGAGTATGCATGTATGTATGGATGTATGGATGTTTGTTACTCTTTCACGTAAAAACTACCGGACGGATTTGAATGAAATTTTACAGTAATATAGGCTATACACTAGAATAACACATAGGGTACTTTTTACCGCGGGAAAACTTCTCATTCCCACGGGAAACCGACTTCCACGCGAACGGAGTCGCGGGACGGCACTAGTATTACATTAAATGAACACATGCGAAGTTTCTACACGAAAGTATACAAAATACACAAGTATAATGATTACACTATTTGTGTTGGTAGTATTTTGAAAGATGATCTATTTCTGCGTGGTGAGGGAAGTGGCAGCCTTGCCAACCACAACATTTAGTTGCCTACATGCAATTTCGACGGATTTACACACTTGCGATATGTTGGATTTGTATTGTAGACTGTGGGGACAGTATCTAGAGATAAAACAGTTCAAGTTTATTCCTAGGTATTTCTTGTTGTTTTTATTTTGTATATTTACGGTTGGCACGGCTTTAGTTTTACGCAGCTACTCTCAGTTTCGATAACTGCACCTAGCTGTTGAGAAATTTATGAATATGTATCTGCTTTTTGTAGCAAATTTTATAAACATCTTTTTTCACTGTAGATTATTTAAAAAGTGTTATTAAAACTTATTATTCAGAAACATTTACAATTATTCCCAACATCAAACAGTATCATTATTCCTATCTAGGTTATTATGATTTATACCGGGTGTCCAGTAAACAATGGATAACCTTTGAAGGGCTGATAGTAGAACTAAAGGCAAGCCTAAAAAATAACTGATAAAAAGTATAACCCTTACACTGCTAGAAATATGGCGCTTTAAAAAAAAACTTCATATTTTTTTGACTGTAATCATATTTTTACTCGTAACGAGGTCAAATCACTTAATACCATCATTATTTCTGTGCTAAAATAATTAATATTAACCGCATCAGTGAATAACTACCAAATAAAATAGCTAACTAAAGTATTTTTCTCAAAAAATAATGTTGAACTTTTGATTTGTGTAAAATTTCTAAAGAAATATTTTTGATGTGGAATTTTGAACAGCTCTGGTGTAAAAAAAAAATATGAAAGCAACAGTGACCAATGATTTCAAAATATTCCTGGTTTAATAACGTTTTTAAAAATATGTAATATGTCGTTATTGTAATGAAAAAATATTGAATTAATGGTATTAGTATGTAAGATGGGATGATTATTTAGTTCTAGCAAAATTAAAAAAATACAATAAAACTAAAGAAATATGATTTTAAACTGATATTAATTGCAAACACATTGGGATAATTGAGAACAACTGTTCAAATTGTCTGTCCACATCCTGATGCAGGCCCTACATCTACGAATAAAGGATCTTCAAAGAAATCAACTTAACAGGAGAAAGTGATCCAAATTTTCTTCAAAATGACTTACCCAATTTATTGATAGACGTGCCCGAAGAGCTCCGCGACTCATATTGGCCTCAAAATGAATGCTGTCTAGCACACTATGCTGTTGCATTATGTGCATACTTGACGAAACCTACCCTAACAGGTAGGTAGGCCGCCTAAACCTTAACGCTTTGGGCTTTTTTACTGGGGGTATTTTAAGAAAGAGTTTTACCGGCAGCCAGTAACTTCATTAGAAGATCTACGAGCTCGTGTTCAGGCCGCTGCAATCAATGATCGACGTCACGCGCGATTTTTTTGAAGATCCTTTATTCGTAGTTGTAGGGCCTGCATCAGGATGGGGACAGACAATTTGAACAGTTGCTCTAAATTATTCCAATGTGTTTGCAATTAATATCAATTGAAAATCATATTTCTTTAGTTTTATTGTATTTTTTTAATTTTGCTAGAACTAAATAATCATCCCATCTTACACACTAATACCATTAATTCAATATTTTTTCATTACAATAACGACATATTACATCTTTTTAAAAATGTTATTAAACCAGGAATATTTTGAAATCATTGGTCACTGTTGCTTTCATATTATTTTTTTACACCAGAGCTGTTCAAAGTTCCACATCAAAAATATTTCTTTAGAAATTTTACACAAATCAAAAGTTTAACATTATTTTTTGAGAAAATTACTTTAGTTAGCTATTTTATTTGGTAGTTATTCACTGATGCGGTTAATATCAATTATTTTAGCACAGAAATAATGATGGTATTAAGTGATTTGACCTCGTTACGAGTAAAAATATGATTACAGTCAAAAAAATATGAAGTTTTTTTTTAAAGCGCCATATTTCTAGCAGTGTAAGGGTTATACTTTTTATCAATTATTTTTTAGGCTTGCCTTTAGTTCTACTATCAGCCCTTCAGAGGTTATCCATTGTTTCATGGACACCCTGTATACAATCATGACACCAATACATAGATAGATTTAATAAATGATTTACATTACATGTAGAATACATTATGTCTAACTAGATTTATATTATTTGCAATGATCGATCGCTCCATTACCAGATCAAACGATGCTATTACAAATACGATGATTATTTGAAAATATTTTTAGCTCAAAGCTGAATTTATCATTAGCATACAACTCAAAGCTTGTTAATAGAAAAGTAACGTATAAAATAATGGTCGAATTTACGATAAAAACGTAGCCAAAACATTTTTTTTATTAATTAATCCAAGCGAGTTTAATCAACGTCCTCTAAATGAAATGATACGGTCAGATAATTATGATAAACGTCTCATAGCTTTATATTTATGTTGTTTTGTGTCATAAATTTTAATAAGAACTAAAGAGACATTTGTACACGATATTATATAGCCGATATATTAAACTACGACAACATTTCATATCGTAAAACAACACTATTTTTAAACACAACTAGTGTTGAATTCAAGGAATATCTCTTTTATTTTTTCAAGAAGACTAAATAACTTGTAAATAAGTAAATCAATCATGTACGTAATAAAACAAAAGGTATTTGCGAATTAAAATACTGTAATATGCAGATAAAAGTGTGTTACTGTATTTTTTTCAAGTCGACAGTTTTCAAATAAACTATTCATTATTGAAATGTATAAAATATGTCGATAATTCAATCTTACTCCTTATTCAGGTGTTACGTTGATGGTTGTTTTTTTATTTACTTATAACCTATATCTAAAGAGAAAAAAATGCAACAATTCGTGTGGTAGACAGTTATGAGGAATTTCATATCTCAATTTTGTTCTTTTTACATAGAGTTATGATAGATTATGAGAGACAAAAATTTGTGAAACTAATTTCTAACTGATGTCCACCGCCCGTCCTTCTGCCCACCTGTCGCCTCACACGTTATTCCTCGTTATCCCACAATTTGAGTGAAACACACACATAAACATATGTTTATATTACACATCAGCACACGACACGTATAGCTCGGTTGACATTGTAACTCTGTTCTCGGTGACACTAATAATCTCTGGATTAATTTAATGACAGTTGGTTTCCATAAATTGGGATATGTTCAGTTGATTGCTGGACTGCGTTACTTTTACACACCTAACTAAATAACTCAGTGGTATAGTTATGTGTTATACATGCCTACATAATACATATGTTTAGTTATGTGTAAAGTATATAGCTGTTTGTTTACAAAATTGCCTATGAAACCGCGGAAATCTTACAGCTGCATACCCAATGCCAATGTACACAAGTTATGATTTGTAAATTATGAAGGTAAAGGCGTAACCTTGGTCTTGAAAATACTTCCTAAATCGGGTTATTACTGAAACCATCAATGGTGACGGTACAGAAATGGGGATTTCAGGAATAACCGTAACCGTTACCGAATAAAGAGACTTTTCATGCCTATTATTGGAAAAACACAGTCAAATTGGTTACAAAAAATTAATGTAAAATTGGACAAATACCCTGACCATCTCGTAAATACTCGCAGTACTCATATAAACTTGCGCTGTCATAATGCACATAAAACTAAACTCTGAATTGTCACCATTGTACTTAGAGACAAAGCGAAGCGCACTGTTATTAAATATCAAAACATAAATTGTACTTTGTAGATATAAAATTACCACAGTGTGTGTCCGCTCTTGGCATTGGCTCCACAATTTATCCAGCAGCCCACCTGTCCCGAACTAAACGGCTACGCTGTAACAAAACAATCAAGACGTTTTGGCCCCGTTCCTAAATACGAACACGGGATTCGTAAAGAGACAATTGTCGTATTAGTGTACGTAGCGCGAATTGAATTATGAATTTTGGAACAAATTTCTGTGTACAAAAGTTCCATTATACATAAAAACGTATTTTAACCAATTTAGGTTAATCATAATCATAAATACCTACCTTAAAAATCATAGATATTAGTTTCAATAAGCAATAGGCTGCCACACACCCATAAGGAAGAGAAACAAATTAAAAAACCAACGGATACGTGCACAATACATATATATTTAACATCCATACGTCCGTTTAGATCTTGCTACAAAAGTTCATGGTCACTTCTGCACTAGCCTATATTCAATGATATTTTGTCATAATTCCGCAAACTATACATACATCTTCGACATTAATCACAATAAAAATAGTTGTTGTCCAACCACTCAAATTACACCGTAACGTCACGCTCCATTCTCACCCGACCTTGTACCTTAGAGCCTTTTTAATAAGTTCTATTTTCCCGTGCAGACAGCTACTCTCAAATTAAGCCGTAACGTCAAACTTCATTCTCACCCGACTTTCTACCTTACGACATTATTAATAAGTTCTATTTTCCCGTGCAGACAGCTACTCGCGCAGCAACGGTGCGGCCAGCCCCGCTTCCTCCCACCGGCCGACAGTGGACTCGTTGCTGGAACAACTCAGCACGGATTTACCTAACGGGTAAGTTATTAGTTTAACTAGGTTTTAGTCAATTTTAAGGATGATGAGCGTAGTTAAATAAAATAACAAAAGACATGTAGTAAAAAGATGCGTAGGACCAATAAAAAAATGTAGGATCCTTTATGTGTAGGGTCCCTTACCCTTCATTCTTGTGTCAGTTGCGAAAAAATATAATAAGGGGACTATAATCAACTAGACATCAGCTTGTCTCTTTTAACTGAGTAACCACGCTTGTGAAGATATTTTAAATTCACTTGTAGGACATTAGAATTTGATCCAAATTCGAATAAAAAATTAACAATTTTTTATTTTGCAAATTGGTTGGGTCCAATCCTACTATGTAATTATAAACGTGAAAGTTTGTAAGTATGGACGGATGTATGTTTGTTAGTCTTTTAGGCAAAAAGTACTGAATAGATTTTGATGAAATTTACAATAATATAGCTTATACTGATGTACAGTATAATACATAGGCTACAATTTATAAAGATATTATGTGAATTGTCTTAAATATTAAGTAAGTAGGAAAAAAAATGGTTAAAAATCTACCATCTTCGAGCTATTCTGGCATGCGCTGCAAAAACCGCTGGAGTTACACATATGTAATGTATAATGGAAATGTTTATCTTAAATAGTCCTACAAATTGTTACGTTGGGATAAAGGGTTTCCACGCGGACGAAGTCGCGGGCGGCCACTAGAGTTACATAAAGGTCATTCGAAATCATCATTGTCTCGAAGCTATTTTCTCCGCAGACCTTGCTCCATCTTTCCCGAAAACTAATTCAGCTTTTTAAACCGTGTCACCAAAACATAAAATGTCAGAAGTCCGCACGATCTATACCTACCCACTTTGCCAACGCGTATACCCCTCTAGCCATTTGAAACTTTAACGTGATACAATAAAAGAAACCCATCAAACCACAATATACCCATCATCGTGTCTCAGGCTCAGCCACGTAAAACATTACATCATAGACAAATAGTTTATTATTTGCGTTTGAAATCCATAGCGCCGTGGGGTCGTGTGAAATTTGTTTATTTTTAAACCACCGTCGGCAGAAGTGGGCGTGGAAAGTTGTTTGTGTTGCCAGTCAAAAATATGAACCATCGGTTCAAAAATGATGACAAGTGCTTGGCAACAATCGGGTCATCGATTTTGATTTAAAACTATCTCCATTGAATGCAGGGAAGATGGAATATCTTTATTGTTGTTAACATAACAACATTTATATTTTGGCAAATTTTAGTATCTACAAACAAATAGCCCAAACTCATAAAAACGGTTTGTCAAATTTCTCCATCATTCATTAGTAAACTGTTGATTGCAATACAAAACCCGCCCAACTATTATCATCAACATTTTGAGTTCCAGTAATTAGTTAACTAAACAGCTATATTGAATAAATAATGAGGTTTGCTATCGGCGCATGCTCACGAATAGCCTACGCCGCGTCAAGCCCACTCGCTCATTTGTTTTCAAACTCTATGAAAATGATCGTGACAGCAACAACATCGACCTATAGAAACTATATATTTTTTCATATATGTTTCTAAGTAACAATTGCGTACTGGCATCTGCATTAGTATAACTTTGTTACAGTACAAGTGCAGTTAAAAGTAAATACAATTTTTTATGTAAAAATATGTACGGGAAAATTCAAAACTACTACTATTTTTCTCCAACCTATACATTATTAAAAGCAACACGGCGCAGTATGATCGATATTAAAAAATCGATAACGTGAAATATGTATTTACAGCTGGTCGTCCTTGATAGCAGTTGGTTTTTTCATGATATATTACTTCCGTTCTTTCATTTGAAAACTGTCCTATATTTTGTTTTAAAAAAATGGAATTTTCTGCGGTTTTTTTTTGTTTTTCGTATTATGTTATTTAAATGTTTTATTATCACTTACTTCTCTGATGTTGTTAGTAGGTAGATAACGTAAATTCTACTCATATTTCTGAAGCGCTAAATCACTTATCATAATAGCTATCATATAGCCAATTGCAAAAGACACAAGCCAAAAGACTACCAGGAAACTAATCTCATAAATAAAATTTACACAATACTAATTGATTTTGGCGAAGGGCACCAAAACAGAGAGTAATTAGAATTTATGAGCAGACATTAGAAAAAGGAAACACCTGTTTAGTTTTGCGCCTGCATTTATATCCCGTGAAATTAAGTCACAGACTAAGCCAAACAAACGTATAATTTGATTTAATGGTTGATGAAAAGGAAAACAGACTAATATTTTATAAAGACAAATATTCCATGTCGTAAAGATCATGGATTTGGATTGGATTATTCTTGTGTTATTTACTTAGTAGGATAGCGAAATGCAATAGGATCATGTGAAAGTTTTGAGAACTGCTGTACTGATTCATACAATTAAATTGGGAACTTATAAAGGATCTAGAATAACACGTACTGTGTTTGTGCATTTAGTTAAACAAAATCCAGTTTTCAATCAATCAACGGATCAAAGAGATCGATTGACTAAACATTATAGTAATAAACTTTTTATTTATTACTGCTGTGCAATTTGTGTGTCACTAATTTGACAGTCACCAATAGGTGATACAATAGTATCGTAGAGCTATAAGAAAGTGTTACAAATAGGAGTATATTCCTAACGGTGTCCCTGGTTGTGCAGGCGTGCGTCCACGTCCCCGGTGCCCCCCGCGGGCTCGCTGCCGCGCCCCGGCACCAAGCACGTGACGGTCACCGTCCAGGAGACGGTGGTGGAGCCCGCGCTGTCCCAGCAGCAGCCGCCGCCCACCACCGTCGCCAAACACCACCACCACCACCACGCCTCCAACGCCACCAAGGAGCTCGACGACCTGATGGCTTCCTTGTCTGACTTCAAGGTTAGTTTATAGACGATAAGGTGATTGGTTATTTGAAGAATGGTTCGTGCAATTGCAATACATTAACTGACAAATAGCACTCGTGTTTGCAATCTCAGGTGCATTAGAACCGACTCGGTCCATTTGTATTGAAACAAAACAGGTAGTCACCTAATTTAAATGACCTATTTCGATATTTCGTTCATTCATAAAACTTACGACGTCATCCGAAAGTGAAGATCTGCATTATATCTACAAGTTTTACGATTTCTGCTAAAGCGATCGGACGGACGACACGTGAGTCATGGATCTGTAAGGAGTATAATCGGTCGACGGCTGTCACGGCCACTCGGCACACTGCACCACAGCTACGGTTTTCCGATTATTATAATATTTACAAGTCTCCTTTCTTGGTCCACGGCTATTTCCAGGCGCGGCGTGACGTCAGTCCAGCGCGCGTCCCGCTCGCTCCGCGCGCTAAAGATAGTTCCCAGCGTTACATCACGGTAGTGGGGCCGCCAGATTATAATATTAGAGTACATAGTGAAAATTTCACTCGGACCGCACTCGATCCATCGCCGCACGACGGGGTGGTTACTTCTGTACGTCTCGATGTTTTCTTCGGCGTCGACTCTGTTTCGGAGTCGCTGCTGAAGAAGTAGATGTTCGTCTGTTGATAGGAGGTTTTGATCGGTTTGTTTGCGCAGGTGAGCGGCTCAGGCGCAGGCGACGGAGGCACTCACGTGTACTGTGAGAAGCGCGCGTGGCAGGAACAGTACCGCAGCGCGCCGCAGCAGCCCGCGTCCGGCTCTCTCGAGCATATGCTAGGATCTCTCCGCGCAGACATGAGCCGCCAAGGAGTACAGACCCCCCAGAAGGGATGCTGCAACGCCTGCGAGAAGCCCATCGTCGGACAGGTCCGCTTCTTGTCAAGACACAGTGAATGCTGGTGTGTTCAGTGACTGATTGGGATTGTTGTGCAGGTGATCACGGCGCTGGGCCGCACGTGGCATCCGGAGCACTTCACGTGCGCGCACTGCACGCAGGAGCTCGGCACGAGGAACTTCTTCGAGCGCGAGGGCCGCCCCTACTGCGAGCCGGACTACCACAACCTGTTCTCGCCGCGATGCGCCTACTGCAACGGCCCCATCCTTGACGTTGGTTGACTTCCTCTTGTTGTCGCTTTTCGTTTAGGACTTCCGCGTGATAACAAGGACTTTCTATTTCAGAAATGCGTGACAGCTCTGGAGAAGACCTGGCATACAGAGCACTTCTTCTGCGCTCAGTGTGGCCAGCAGTTCGGGGAGGACGGCTTCCACGAGAGGGACGGCAAGCCTTACTGTAGGGCTGATTATTTTGATATGTTCGCACCTAAATGCGGCGGATGCAGCAAGCCCATCATGGAGAATTACATTTCCGCGCTCAACACCCAGTGGCACCCTGACTGCTTCGTCTGCAAGGTCAGTATCTTGTATTCCCATCTCTGCAAACTTATACAGGATTGACAACTCTCCATAAAAAGGTAAAATTCACAGATTCGGAGTACAGGCTAAGTATAATTCAAGTGTCCCAGTAGACATTTGAAGAAATTTGTCTATAATGAAATGTTTAATTGACAGGAATGCCAAACTGCCGTCAAAGGCAAATCTTTCTATGCCATGGAAGGAAAGCCGGTATGCCCCACATGCGTCGGAGTTGATGAAGAAGAATAAGCGATGAATCTTCAATGTATGCCCCCAAAATGGATGCCCTCTCCCCATTTTTTTACAGCTATGCCCCGTCAGTCGTATGATGACAAGTTACGAAGGGATCAAAATGTAAACATAACACAAACACAGATTTTACCCATACACATACACTTAAAACGCTAGACGAAGTACTTGTTAGGTTAAAAACTTGTATGTTAATTTATTTTTGTAATGTTACTATAATTGTAAGAATAATAAAGGGAACAAAAATAAAAAAATAAAAAACAACAACAAAAAAAAAACAAACAAAAACTGAAAACATAGTAAAATGGCGGGCTGTCACCTGTCCGTGACGTTTGACAGCGTGTCAAGGTCGCGTGCGTACACGCACGTCGCGGCAATGACCCTTGCTCTAATGTCATTGTTTTCCTTTAACCCTACATGAAAAAAATCTGTGATATAACGATTAGGGTCAAGAGCTAGGCAGATAGGATATCCCGGTTGACTCTTTCACTCGGGCGCATTATAAATAGACTCGTTACGTCACGGGACGTCTGCAGCCGCACCGGCTGTGATAAATCAGTCACCTTTGTTTATGAACTAGTGGATTAAAAACTATATATAAAACGATAATGGCTTTGTAACGTAAACTCGTGTGGATGCTGCCAGTATCTAGCTGCAAGTAGTTGTAGAACTGGGTCGTTTGATGTTTAGTTGGTTAGTTAATTGGGCAATATAAACCGGATAGTATATAGTTGTACTATTTATTTATCTACACACAAATATAAATGGAGCCAAACACGTAGATTTTTGCTTTATGTTGAAACAACTAAACGCAGAAACTTATATATGAACTTAAAACTATCTATAGGATTGTACAAAGTCACTGTATTAAACTTTTTCTTTATTTGTTTAACGAGTATTCTACACAACTACTAGGTACTATACATAGGTTTATAAATAAATACACTTTTAATTACCTATCTTGATTTTTCTTTATTTGACTTAATATTTAACAACTGGTAACTTACTTCCTTATACAACTTCTACCATACAACGTTATAGTTTTTCTGATTTGCGGTAGCCTGTCTGGTAAATATTAGCATTACTAGTTAAGTGCTCTGTAACTTTACCATAAAACATATAAACTAAGTACATACATTTACCCACATTGCACACATACAAACACCAGAACACACACACACAACTAGTGAAATGTCTTAACACACTTTTGGTTTATTATTTTGACATTTCTTTAATACAAACCTGTCAAAATGTGGTATTAAATGCAAAAATCTTTAACAAAGTTTATTCTTCAGTTCTAGTATTCAAGTTATTTTTTTGTTTTTACACGTAACTTTTTTTTGGTACAAGGTACTCTAGAGTTATCTCAAAATCTTACTTATATTTTATTACCAAACAGGTGAAGAACAAATTATATGGTACTATATTTGTCTGCGTATAATGTCGCAATAGCTACAAATAAAAATCTCATCAAGCCAGCCTATAAACTAAGGTTAACGTTCACTTTAAAAATAAATGAAAACAACAATACAAAACTTTCTCTCAATCCATCCTAACATTCCAGGAGTGCCGCGAGCCCTTCCACGGCGGCTCGTTCTTCGAGCACGAGGGCCAGCCCTACTGCGAGACCCACTATCACGGAAAACGGGGCTCCCTCTGCGCCGGCTGCCACAAACCCATCGCCGGACGATGCATCACCGCCATGTTCCGGAAGTTCCACCCGGAACACTTCGTGTGCGCGTTCTGCCTCCGACAACTCAACAAAGGCACGTTCAAAGAGCAGAACGACAAGCCGTACTGTCATACGTGCTTTGATAAACTGTTCGGGTAGACATCGGTAGATGGCGCTGATATGGATCGAAGAAATTTTTTAAATGCAACGCGCTGAAGATGACTTGCAATTGAATTTGAATTTGGAATTCATGTAGACATGAAAGTAATTTGATTAACTGCCAATACTGTAAATAAGTCTTTGTTAAACGAAATAGGAGTGGTAGCTGTGGCTAGAAAACAAACAATTAGGATCAATTATACAATGAAAATAATATTTTAATTCACGAATAAATGAATTAATAAAACAATGGACTATAAAAATACAAATTACTACAAGCCGGTAAAAAAACCCGAATTTTTATTCTGAATACCTGTAATTTAAAGGTAAAATAAGCGTACAAGTTTATGATAAGATAATGTAGATAAAGCAATAGCTTAACATTTAACAAGCAATCTATAGCATTTCTTTACAATTAAAATTCATAATAGGTTATGTACAAGTGAGATTACTACATGTTGCGTCTCATTTGAATTTGCTCTAATCTGCCAAAATGGCGTTATTGATAAGGTGTCAAATATAATTCTTCCATTAATTAGTATTCACGTTGTACAGCTATTTCGCTATATTGTTGTATGTTTTATAAATACGATGTTATTTCAATTAAGTTATCGCTTTTATAGTTTAGCTCGTTAGGTGCCAAACGATATCGGTCTAAAGTAATAAAAGTAAAGTACTTACTTATTTCATTCGGCGTAACTAATGACTTTATAATGCTTTTTATTCATGTGTAGTTACTAAGTATATACAAGTTCAGTTAATACGACTGTATTATGGTTCTTAAATGTTAAAACAGTACAAAGGCTTACTTTTTATCTAAATTATGCAAACGAAACTTCCGTTCAAACAAACTTACTGATAATTTAATGTGTTGTGGACTAACATCGATTGAATCGTATGTAAAGTTATTTATAATCTGACATAGAATAAGTTAGATACCTACTTTGTAATTAAATCGGTAGGTAATAATGAAATAACAAATATATTTAATGTTTTTTAATTGTTTTTTTATTTCTTACCTAGTTTCGTTGTCGGTGATAAAATAGGCACAGAAAAGTAGTGATAATAGATAATTTATTTAAATAAAGTTAATCAAGTGTTAAAATTTATTCACTTTCAAAATTAAGTTGATTTTGTTTCTTAATTTAAGTTGTTGCGGTAGTTACTCAAGAAAAATTTAGCTTCCTCGAGTACTACTGTAGGTACGTTTTATATTAGCAATTGTTCTACTAAAGTTGGTCGAATAATTACCTTAACATGAAGGTAACTTTTAAAATAACACCAGTTTCAAAGGAATCTGTACATGTTAAGTATTTGTTTTAAATAATATGCTACTAGGAGTATATATAGATTAGTAATAACAAATTTTTGTCAATCGTCCGCGTAGCTTAACGATTCCCTGTAAAAATCGATCACAGGTGTATTTAAAGCAAGGTTAACACAACAAGTTGGTGAGTTGCATTGGAGTTTTGAGATATCGATTCTTAACTGAACCAGTCTACAAATTGTTGTCTAAACACACCAGTGAAGTTATTGCCAGGTTTAAATTAAATAGCACCCTGTATAAGTCAGTAAAATGTATATGTTACGGCTAATACCCGAAGTGCGGCTACACCTAGTTTTAGCCGGTTAGAAGTGTTTTTTATATGGAAAACAGTAAAAAAAAATTATACCTATGTATATAAAAACTGGCTTGAATCATGAGTCGACTTTTTCTGGGTGGTATCAAAAAAGTAACCTAACTAACCTAACCTATTGATGTTCTAACCGGCTAAAACTAGGTATAGCCGCACTTCGGGTATTAGCCGTAACATACAGGGTGATTGGTAATGCGATACATTCCTTCTAAGAGGTTAAAGTAGAGCTTATTTGCAGTCAATTAAGGCATAATATGCTATGTCCGAAAATTGATAATTTCTGAGATATGCAACATTTAAGATTTTTTACAAAAAACCCCATTTTCGAAGTTCAAATGAATCCTTGTAGTGAAAAATTCAAAATTGAGTTTAATGTTTTGTTGTTTTATGGTAGCTTGATAACTAAAATGATATTTCAGATTCAAATTTGCTAAAAATAATCGTCCTTATTTTAGAAAAAGTCAAGAAACCAAGAACAACTTTTTAAAAAAGTTAAGTTTTATGGCAATAAAAAGCGATTTTGTAAAAAAATATCCAAATAATGTTGCGTGCAAATTACATAAAAAACTTTCCAACTTCATTAGCTATTCAAAAAGGTACATTTGTCATACTAAAACTAAGTATTTGATTGACAACTCTACTAATAAAAGAAGTAACCTCTCTCTTAGAACGCCTCTACATTGTGGTTACCGCGCACTTTTGCAGTGTTTTCTTCGGTTGATGTCGCCGTCGTGCACAGGGATAATGCAATAACATTTAAGATCTGCCGTTAAATAAATATTTTTTTTGAAAAGCCAAACTTTCAAGTGTGTAGCTTTTGCGGTTAATTAGAAAAAAGAGTATGCTGAGTGCGGAAAAAAGTTACTTCTATTAAAAGAAAGAAAGCTAACTACATCTTTTTTTTCATTAATCACTACACATCACTTGTTGTTTTTTCTTTGGTCGATGTCGCCAACTCTTGTGTTGTTTGTAAGATTTCTGCGAAAAACATCTATATATTCTTTAACATTTTATTTTTGTTTTTATTTGGTTGTAAAGAAGTAATTCACCCACATATTAAAAAAGTTGTTTACAAAGTGTGAAACTGTTATTAGCCTAAGCTTAGCTTATAAGTTCAGATTAATTTAATTTTGTTGAAGTGCTGTTGTTTCTTGTTTAAAAAATAAATAAATAAATCATTTCTTCTTCTACTTCGCCAAATTCGAGGTCTACTAGATTCACTTGTTCGGGCGGATACAAGCTTTATTTTTCTGAGACGTCGATACGTCCCCAAAATTACTCAAACGTTTGACACACGTCGAGCCGTTACAATACATAAATAAGAAAAATGACTGAGTATTTTTCATTACAAAAGGCCCTCGCCCACAGCAACTTTTTGTAGCGATGCTGTCGTGCGTTCGCATCGATATCGTAGACTAGCAGTCGCTGACTGTTTGCCTTCATAGCCACGATTCAGTCGCGATGCGTTAGTATTATCTTTACATCGATACAGTTGCAATAATGTAGCGCGTTGCAAATTCGACTAACATGCGTTTAATTAACGCGCGACAGCATCGCTACAAAAAGTATTCGAAGGCAAGGATCTTAAATGATACCATTTTAAGAGTTCTTAATGAAAATATGCAGTTAGTTTTCTTTTAATAGAGGTCACTTTTTTCGCGCTTAACACATTTTTTTCTATTTGACTGCAAAGGCTGCACACTTGAAGCGTTGGCTTTTTACAAAATTTATTTATTTAACGGCAGACTTTAATGTTATTGCATTATCCCTGTGCAAGACGGCGACATCAACCAAAGAAAACACTGCAAAAGTGCGCTGTAACCACAAAGTAGAGGCGTTCTAAGAGAGAGGTTACTTCTTTTATTAGTAGAGTTGTCAATCAAATACTTAGTTTTAGTATGACAAATGTACCTATTTGAATAGCTTATGAATTGGGGATGTTTTTTATGTAATTTTTACGCAACATTATTTGGACATTTTTTTACAAAATCGCTTTTTATTGCCATAAAACTTAACTTTTTTAAAAAGTTGTTCTAGGTTTCTTGACTTTTTCTAAAATAAGGAAGATTATTTTCAGCAAATTTGAATCTGAAATATCATTTTAGTTATCAACCTTCCATAAAACAACAAAACATTAAACTCAATTTTGAATTTTTCACTAAAAGGATTCATTTGAACTTCGAAAATGTGCTTTTTTATAAAAAATCTTAAATGTTGCATATCTCAGAAATTATCAATTTTCGGACATAGCATATTATGCCTTAATTGACTGCAAATAAGCTCTACTTTAACCTCTTAGAAGGAATGTATCGCATTACCAATCACCCTGTATACACATATAAATAAGGTCATGTGTAAACAACATTTTATAGCTGTCCTATGGAATAATAACTTTAAAATTGCGTTGTTATAGCCCGTCATAATAATAGTAGGTACCTGGGTGTAAACGCTGCCACAAACGGTAGATACTTGACTTATTATGTAATTGAAAATCGTATTTACTTATACTTACACGTAATACGTAATTTTAGGAAAGTAATATAAGGCGAATATTTTGTGGGTAATTGTTATAAATTTAAATTAAAGACTAATTCAAACATTTTGTCAGGTATTAGAAAGCTTTATTACCGAAAATTGATATGAGCTGTTCAGTGTTTAATAAAAAAAAAATATATAAGCTATAAGAATTGTAAATGGCGGATTTTTATGTTAAATGATACGCGGTCACACTTTTTTTAAATTAAAATAACAAAAATATACATGTTGCTTTAAAAATCTCTTCGTGTTTTTCGTCGTTTGAAGAACTTTGACCGTCATGCTTGAGGCCAGACGCCACACTTACACTATCTATGAGCACACACAGCACACTAATGCAAAGCTCAGTGTAAGCCTCGCGAACTGTACCTATTTTGCAAAAAGTTTTGGTGCTAGGGGTAGGGATAAAACAACTGGAATTTACGTTAACGTTTTATTGACAAACTTAACCTATGATCATCCCTACTATTAAAATCTACAACATATAAACTAACCAATATAATATAATTTGTCTTTACACTTAAACATAATAATATATTAATATCCATAATAAAATTTTACTCTAAACCTACAACTAGTCAGTCTTTGGTGAGAATAATAGCGCAGAATTGCTTACGCCAATCCGGGGAATAATTCTGAGAATGATTCACACCAAAAATCTGATAAGTCCATTGATTCATGTTCACTGAGGGGTGATGCGAGAGACTCATAGCCCAGATCCGAGCTGAGGCTCGAGTGCGAAGGAGACACACCCAGCAAGTTCTCTTCCACAGACTTCGGGGACAAACTCATCGGAGATAGCAACTTCATGTCACACTCTAGAGTCAAGCCTGATCCATTATCAGTCAATAATCCAAAGTCCGCTTCTAAATCAGGCTTAACTTCTTCAATTTGTTCTTCACAAGGCACCTCAATTGTGATGCAATCGTTTTCTTCATCACAACTTGCGTAGAACATGTCTCCTTTATCATTTCCATTGTGTTCTTTTTCTATTGGTTCAATTTTAATGTCAGCAGTGTAGGGATGGGCATAGGAGTGCAGTTGTAATATCCTGTCAACGTCATGTTTCCGGTCTACGACTGCACCTTCACTGGGTTCCACATGCTCTGTTGTGGACCCCACCATTTTAACTCCTTCAGTGCATCCTGAAGTGACCCTTTCTGGCTCCTGTTGAACAAAAATAATTATGATTATAGTTTATGGTACATTTCAATGTTATTTAGATAACAAATAGAGATACCTAGATGATGCAATGTTCTACCAATTGTGTAAACTAAAGTATGTATGACACACATTCAGTGCATGCAAACGTAATTATTGAAATTTTCCGAGTATTAAAACGAGATAATAGTTGATAACCTACATTTTGAGTCTCTCCTGAATTGCCTGCATCAATTTCTTTGATGAGGGAGTCTGCAAGTTGATGGAGCGTGTCAAGGTATTCGTCGGAGTCGAAGTGCGCGAGGAGGTCTGCGAGAGAAGACACATCGCCAGCAGCAGGCGAGCCACACGGAGTGCCTCGGGCGCGCTCTCCTTCTGCCGAGGAGTAGACTCTGCCGGTCCCGGCGCGCCCGCGACACTCCGCGCCGCCGCCTCGCTGCGCAGCGCCGCGTTCTCGCTCAACAGACGTTCATTCAACGCCTTCAAGCTCTCCACTTCACTTATCAAACGGTCGTTGGTCTCCTTGAATTGCTGGATCGTTTTCTCCATATCATCCATTCTCGCCTTCTTGCGGTCGCGCGACGTTTGGGCTGCCACGCGATTCTTGAGTTTCCTAGGAAAAGTATAGAATACTTAGTAAAGGCAAACATGATTTAAAATACCGGCGAATGTTCCAAATGATCAGGAATACTGATTCTCAGCACAGCAAGTTTTATAATAGTTTTCAGATTTTTGCAATCTATAACATAATATGTAACACCTAAGCTTATCTAGCTTATCTTACATACAATGGGTCGAGGTGCAACTGAGCTTCTAGTATTTTCTGACGCAATCGATAGGTAACGGGAAAATTAAAGAACCAAACATGACTCACTTTCTTTGCATTTTTTCCTCCCATGATAGATGGTCAAGTCGCCGTTTTCTTGATGATGAAGACTCGACTACCATTTTGGCGTCGACGTCATCCATCGCCAGAAACTCGTTGGGCACGGTGATGATGATTGGAGCGCTCATCTTCATATTGTTTCCCAAAATTTATGAACAATAAACACTCCACTTTCCACGACACTGACTTGCAAAGGTAAACTAGTTCTTCGATCGCATAATAACCCGAAACTCTGTTTCATCAGCTAAAACACTTTTTGATTGTAATACTTTGCGACTTTCTGATCGTTTGCGTTTACGTCATTCATATTCGATCTCGGAGCGAACAATAATAAAAAAAAAACCCACCCAACATTCTCGAAAATGTGTATGTGGTGGGTTGTGATTGGTCAACTAGAAAGTGGGCGTTTTAGGGTATGTTCAGAAACTGAGACAAAAAAGTTTGCAGTTTATTCATGACGCATTTTATTTTCCGTTTCCTTTGAATTAATAAAATTAAACAACTTTTTGGTTAATTGTACTCAAAACCAATGTTCAAAGCTTAATTGATCATGTCATTATTCGCAACCATTAAAAATATATTGAAGAATGTGTTCTAAAACCATATTTACAGCTAATATAGCTACCACATAGTATTTCTTTCGTAATGACATTGGCATTGACGTATGTAAAAAGAATAAGTTGCCCTTTTATAGGTTTTTAAAAGTTTAATTGAAGTAATGAACTTTGATTAAAAACGTAGTAATTAATATAATAACTTACAAAATAATATTTTCAAACAAAAAAAACAAAAACTGAGTAAATGTTTGCTTCCATGATGGTTTCAAAAGAGTGTAAAACATGGAAATTGGCTGACAATTTGGTATTATATCATTAATGACACTGGCAGCCCTAACAGCCACCGTCAAACTAAAAAAAAGCAAATCGTTTTGTGTTTTGTATTGCAATTATAAATACATTTCAGATTTCTGACCCTTACCGTAAATTGAATTTATTACTCTTTAGAAATGGCTTCAACAAGTGCTGATTCACAATCATCAATTGCTCAAAAGACTTGGGTAATGGCCAACAATATTGAAACTGTGTCCAGCGTTGATGAAATCTATCGTTATGATAAAAAGCAGCAACAAGATATTCTTGCGGCTAAACCATGGGAAAAAGAGTAAGTATATAAAGAAACACTAGGATGAAAAAATAGTACACGTTACCTATAGAGTTGTTTTACCAACTTCTTTTGAGAAAAATCTAATTATGTGTACATCTAACCTTATTTCTAGCCCACATTTCTTCAAAGACATCAAAATATCTGCTCTTGCTTTGTTGAAAATGGTGATGCATGCCCGTTCGGGTGGAACTCTTGAAGTTATGGGACTTTTATTAGGTAACTTTAATACCTAATGATTTTTACTTACCAGTATTTATTTATACATCAAAGATGTCACTTCATATATCCTTAAACTTTCAGGTAAGGTTGATGCCAATACAATGTTAGTCATGGACTCCTTTGCTCTCCCAGTAGAAGGTACAGAAACCCGAGTAAATGCTCAAGCACAGGCCTATGAATATATGACTGCCTACATTGAAGCTGCTAAACAGGTTAGTGTCTTTCTAACTGCATTTTATAATATTCTTACAAATTACACTTTTCTCTGAAACTAGAAAAATAATGTTCTATTTTGTTTAGGTTGGACGCCATGAAAATGCAATTGGCTGGTACCACAGTCACCCTGGTTATGGTTGCTGGCTCTCCGGCATTGATGTCTCCACACAGATGTTGAATCAAAACTTCCAAGAACCATTTGTGGCTATTGTCATTGATCCAGTTAGAACTATCTCTGCTGGAAAAGTCTGCTTAGGAGCATTTAGGACATATCCTAAGGTAAGTAATCTAAGTGTTTTAATTTATTTAAAAAAATACTTATACTATTTTAAAGTGTATATGTTAATTTAACATCTAAAAATGTATTACAGGGATACAAACCAGCGAATGAAGAGCCTTCTGAGTACCAGACAATTCCTTTGAATAAGATAGAAGATTTTGGAGTCCACTGCAAGCAGTATTACTCGCTTGAAGTGTCTTACTTCAAATCTTCCTTAGATAGGAGGCTTCTAGACTCTTTGTGGAACAAATACTGGGTCAATACACTCAGCAGCTCAAGCCTCATTACAAATGCTGACTACACTACAGGGCAGATATTTGATTTGTCTGATAAACTCGAACAAAGCGAAGTTTGTTTAGGTAAGCATCTAGTTGGAAATAATCTTACATGTATTGTATGTGCTATTGCACTTAAACTTGTAAACAGAGTTATACAAAATAGTGTTTATGAAAAAAATAGAATTATTAGTTTTATTTTTTTATACTCATTCATTTTTGCTACAAGTTAAACACAAACATAACTCAAAAGTAATTACTTTTCAGGACGAGGTGGTTTTATTGTAGCTGGAGCAGATCCTCATGAGAAAAGGACAGAGGACAAGCTAAGTAAGGCAACAAAAGATGCCTGTAAGACAACCATCGAAGTAATCCATGGTCTCATGGCTCAAATGATCAAAGACAGACTATTCAACAGTGTCAGTGGAAAGTGCCAGCCTGCGTCAACTCCCATGATTGAGTGATTGAGTATACCTTGTCACTAGGTTAATTTTGTCATGTGATTTTTATTAAATATGTAACTCTCTAATTTGTAAGCTTTTAGGATTAAAGTGTAATATAAAATTACAAAACTCTCAACTTAATGTGTTTTCCTAACTTTTCAATTTTGCAAGTAAAATTTGTGTTACTTCATTTTTTTTCATAGAACCATATTTCAGTATTGCTACTGCTACTTTTTTTTTTTTCTTTCTTCTTTGGCCATGGCACATGAGTAAAGAAACTGAACAGAGACAAAGCTTCTAAAGAGCTAGCAAAATTTATACCTATTTTGGTAGGGTTGGCACAATTGAATAAATTAAAAATATAAATGTACTTTTTTTTCAAATTTTTTATTAAAATAGGTTTTTTTTTACAAATTACATACTCTAAATATTTTTTTTTTATTACTTTTGGTTTTTAATAATTTGTTGTGTCTTTTAATCGAATGATAAATTCTAAATCTAATATAAAGTTTTTTCAAATAAACCAATGGGAAACACTCACATGGCATATGAAATGTACAATCTTGCAAACGTGCTAATATGTCATTACCAATATTAACATTTTTAATATGAAGATCAAAATATTCGCGAAATTTTTGCTCAAGCAATTCAACAAATTCAATAAAATTGTCAAAATGTATTATGTGAGAAACTCGAAAACAAAAACAAAACACGCACAACGTTCGAGCGTCGCGTCACGCCTGCCCTGAGATTGACCACTGGCTGATCTAGTTAGAAGCGGTTTCGGCTCATACGTGACAAGCGGCCAGTGGTCACGCACACACACGCGTTGCACTTGTAGTGATGTACCTGTCACAGCGCATTCGTATGTAGCTTTGTCTCTGTTCAGTTTCTTTACTCATGTGGCCATGGTGCAAATATGATATGCACATTGTGCCAGTGTCAAGTTTATCTACTGCTACTTAAATCATACTTAAAATGACTAAACTGACAAATGTCAGTTTTTTTAGAACACCTAATTTAAAAAATATATCTTAGCATTACCATCTTTTATCAACACTGTGTATCAACATTAATAAATCGCTAAAATACTTCAACTTCAAAGATATTAAATTAGATTGACCCGAATGTGTGGTTTATCAAACTATGGTCCTGAAATGTTCAAAAGACGATCTGGAATGAAAAGTAACATCTTCTTCTTCCTCTACACACTCCATCAAATGTATGTCTGCCTAAATGTATTAGAAACTGTGTTATGGAAGTCATTATTTTTTTAATTTATTCATTTATAAATGGGGTATAAATCAAATAAAAACAATGATATGATTATATAAACATTTTCAAATATTTATTAACCAATTTACATAAAACCATTATGTACATCTTTCACATAGCTTTAGTTATACACAAAATCATAACATTCTCACAGTGTGGAGGGCATTCTATTTTAATCAGATATAATAAAAACAAGCACCAAATTACGATATATTTTTGCCAAGCTCTTTATATTTGAAAATAAAATACTATCATGATTATTCCACGTTCGGCAACTCTAAAACATAGTGCAGCTATTATCAAATCTAAATGTACACATCTACAATTCATTAATGTGCCGATTAGCGCTTGATAAAAATAAATAGAATAATTAATTGAATATTGAAATAAAATTAAACATATGCTTAAGATTATACTATCCTATATCATAGAACTTGGAATAAAAACTTCAGTACATCTTAGTTCTGCAAAATATGGATGTATATATTTACACAGATATGTGTCTACACAACACATCACTTCCGAGGAACCCATTAGTCACAATATAAAATCAAATCCCAACAATCAGTGATAAAACCATACCTATGTAACCAAATGCATTTGGAATACAATGTTTATTATAGTAAGATAACATAGAATAAATTAGCATAATGAGTGTAACTATAGTAAAAGTTATAAGACAACCATTTCATTATAAAGTAATCATTTCAGAACAGAATAGACTATAAGCTTCAGCATTAAGCCTTAAGGCAGAGGGAAGTTCACAAAAACCAAAAATAAAAATAAAATAAATTACACATTAATTTATACATAGGCTTGATTTTATTGCGACATGCATAAATAAAAATTATTGATTATATAAATACTATAATATTATTTATGTATACAACACCAAAATTTAGTTCAACTTGGGAATTTATCACATAAATATCTAAACTATTAAGTACATTTTTTTTAGTTTAACTGTACATTAAACTTGAGACATAATTTGTCCGAAATTACATATCACTGGAAATGAATTTTGGAAAAACAAGACAAAGACTACATAATCATTATGTCTTTCATTAATTATACAAACTAAAGGTTAGTAAACACAATATTGATGGAATGTCCTCTTAATCTCAAGTGTTATTTAAAATCATAAATCTAACGTCCACACAAGACCACTGAACACTATCGCAGAACTCTATTAAACTGAATAATGGCTTGATTTGACTTGCACTAAAACACAAAACATTCACTTTGCCTCTTCTATCACTTGTTAACTGCAACTTCATCTTGTTAGTATCTCAAGGTGTTCATCGCAGGATTGGTGTGTTATTTGTGATTGTGAGCCGCTGGTGGTGCTGCGGTGGATGGTATTCCGCGCGTCAGTTGAACAGCTCCGGGGGAAAGTTGTTGACCTCGGCCTGCTCGAGCACGGGGTTGCCATGGATCGTGTAGGATACTCGTATCCGGAGGCGCAGTGGTATCTGGAATTAGTTAAGATGAAGATGAGAATGGGTAGAGAATTAATTAATACATTGAGCATTAATTGATTGGAGGGGATGAGAGGGGTTATGTGAATATTAATATTCTCCAAAATCTTTTTGCTTCCCTTTAAAGTTTATGTAATATGTATTTCTAGTTAAGTTGCTTACCCTCGATGGATTGGTAATTTTAAGAACTTGTGTAATCTCGCCATCAGGATGTAGAACTGTTCCAGATGGTGACATCATGTCTAGCTGTAATGTCTGCAAAGTAAACAGATAGTATTTAAGAAATGCAAAAAAATATATAAACTTGGAAACATTTCGTATTGATCTAGTAATATTTAAATAATGTTTATGTTAGACAGTTAGTACACCTTTTTTAAGGTAAATACTTAGTTTAGCCTGGAATGAATTTTATAAGTATTTTTCTAGCGGTGTAATTAAATTTTTCGCGACTTGCTCACGACCCGTTAAGTTCTAGCCATTTTACAAAACTTTATATGAATGAACTTAATTTACAATATAAGTTAAAAAAAATACTAAAAGATGGCGAAAACCGCATTCAAATCCGTTAAGGGGTTAAATAATAGTTGGCGTACAAACATACACGATTAGCGACTCTGCTTTACACTCTGTAATGAAACTAGCGACCCACCCAGGCTTCGCAATGGCGCAATTTGGCCGACTTGCTCACAAAACATAGAATTTTGGCTAACAAAAATTTTTTTTTTAGATTTTATTAATTTACAAATTTAAATTATTCATTCCCCTAACTAAATGATGGCGAAACCCGCATAAAAATTCGCAACTGGTTTAGGAGGAGTAAGCAGACAAACATACAGACAGAATTAGCGACTTTGCTTTACACTATGGGCGGGTTGCATCACAACTATTGTCCGGCCACCGAGAGAATGCGTTCCTGACACATTGTGTTTGACATAACGAGGTAACTTTGACAGGCCGTCTACGAAAACAAACAAAAAAAAAGTCGTCTATTTTGACCCTACAAACAAATAATAAGCAATAAAATGATATTAAAACACACTGATTTTAAATTTTATAACTGATGGCTTACTGTAAGGTTAATAATTACTGATAAAATATGTATTTTTAAAAATGTAAACAACATCATATTTTCGTAGGGATGTGCTAAAAATATCAGTCAATTTTAAAGTTATCAATCAATTTCTAATAAAAAAGCAGAATAAGTAGCTTGGTTATAAAAACATGATATCGACGTAAATATGGATATGCTTGAAGCATAACTATTGCGGTTAGTGAAAGAAAATAAATCGGCAAATGTTCGATATGAAATAGATGAATTGGCTCAGCAGTACGGTCATCGGGTGCTGAGACTTATACCATATTATTGCCAATACAATGCTTTTGAGTTTCGTTTGTAAAAAGGCAGCAGTTGGATTTTCTTGCTAGTTCTTTTCGACCTTGGGCTTAGCTTCAAAATTAACGTTATACAAGTATCTATACTAATATTATAAAGCTGAAGAGTTTGTTTGTTTGTTTGTTTGAACGCACTAATCTCAGGAACTACTGGTTCGAATTTAAAAATTATTTTTGTGTTGGATAGACCATTTATCCAGGCAGGCTTTAGGCTATATAACATCACGCTGCAACTATTAGGAGCGAAGAAATAATGGAAAATGGGAAAAAAACGGGGGAAAATTATTTATCCTTGAGGGCTTCCGTTGCGTGAGCAGGGAAAGCGGTTCTAGGAACCAAAAATATAAGTATGAAAGAATAAAGGGACCTTTTTACCGCGGGAAAACTTCGCATTCCCACGGGAAACCGACTTCTACGCGAACGGAGTCGCGAGCGGCCACTAGTCTTTAATCTAATTATTTACGTTCCTACAATAAAACAATACTGTTTCGATTTTGTTTTTTATTATTTTACCTAGATTTTAACTCGTAACAACATAAAACTATTTTTATATTATAAATAAAATATAAATAAGATAAGCAAGTTTTTTTTCTGTTGATTGAAAAATGATTTATCAATGATGTTTTTAAAGCTATCAATCACTCTATTTTAAAAATTAAAAGTTTTTTATTAATACTATAAAAGAAACTATTTAGATTTGACTTTAAATTTTGCATTATAAATGCTAATTTATTAATTTTTGAAGTTGTAAATACTGGAAAGAGGAACGCGGGCCTCCGAGCATTACGCGACTGGGACTCGAACCCAGGACCTTTGGATGACCGGTCCAATGCTCTTCCAACTGAGCTACCACGCCGCTACGTTGACCCATCGAAATTTCTTCCAGTATCTATGTGCTTTCGTCATATAGTTGACGTTATTCTATCAATGAGAGGAGTTTCCGCCAGGCGTCGAACCCAGGATCGTCAGTTGGAAGAGCATTGGACCGGTCATCCAAAGGTCCTGGGTTCGAGTCCCAGTCGCGTAATGCTCGGAGGCCCGCGTTCCTTTTTCCAGTATTTACAACTTCAAAAAAGAAACTATTTAGTATGAAAGAAGAATTTATGGAAAAATGTCAACCCTAATAGCGTGACATTGGGCGTCAGGACTTTTGGGTATTTCGGTTGTCGTTTCGTGCGCGTAGATCACATTATCTAGTGTTTATTTTTGCTTTTCTTATTACTCGGCTTTTCTCTACTGGACTGTTTCTGCTCTTTATACTTACCTTGGCGCTAACTTGGATTTCGATTTTGTTGTACCTATTTTTCTTTCCGTGCATAACAATGCCTAAACGTGGGCAAACAATAAAAAGTGAAACACGCGAATTAATCATAAAACTGCAAGAATATTTTGAGCGAGAAAGGCAAAATGGCGGACCCTTGGTGCCAGTCCAGCAAGTGCAAGAACGCGTCTCTCAGGCGCTTGGAATTAGCAAACGAACAATTACAAACATTAATAAAGAAAAGTTCGACACTACTGGTATGGCAGACAATATTTTACATACTCCAAAGAAGAAACGCAGAACCAAACCGGTCACAGATATTGACAGTTTTGACGCGGATGCAATCAGGAATCATATTTATGGTTATTATTCAAGAAATGAGTACCTTAACAGAATGAAGCTAATGACATCTTTGAGAGATGCTGGATTGTTTAACGGGGGTAAAACATCTTTAACGAAAATCTTAAAAGATATTGGGTTTTCGTATAAAAAAACTGATAGAAGAAAAATCTTGTTAGAACGCCATGAAATCATCCTGAAACGGATAAGTTTCTTAAGGAAAGTAAAAAATATAACTCACTGGGAAAATGTAGTTTTCATTGACGAGACATGGCTTAATGCAAATCATTCAGTTTCTTATTCTTGGACGGATGAAACACAAGCGTCAACGTCGAAAGTACCCATGGGTAAAGGTGCTCGACTTATAATATGTCACGCGGGCTCAGCTAAATATGGTTTTGTAGAAAACGGCTTATTGGCATTTGAGTCGAAAAGCACTACCGACTATCACGAAGAAATGAATGCCGCTACATTTAAAGAGTGGTTCCAAAGCATGCTGTTACCCGCCCTAGCAGAGCCTTCTGTAATAATAATGGATAATGCCCCTTATCATTCAGTGCAAATTGATAAGGCACCTACCCAAGCTAATAAAAAAGCAGAATTAGTAGCTTGGTTACAAAAACATGGTATTGACGTAAATATGGACATGCTTAAAGCAGAATTATTACGGTTAGTGAAAGAAAATAAATCGGCAAATGTTAGATATGAAATAGATGAATTAGCTCTGCAGTACGGTCATCGGGTGCTGAGACTTCCACCATATCATTGCCAATACAATGCTATTGAATTAATTTGGGCTCAAATTAAGGGTTATGCAGCCCGTCGCAATACGTCCCCACCTTTTAGCACAAAAAAGATGATGGCTCTATTAAAAGAAGCTTGCGAAAAAATCACGAAGGAAGACTGGGCGAAGGCGGTAGAAAAAACAAAAAATCTTATTACCAAAGACTTTGATCGAGATATTAGAATTGATTCGATCATTGATAATAACATAATTATAAATGTTGGAGAAGATGATGATAGCACCTCCTCAAGCGAATCGGAATCTGATTAAATTTATACCAGCGCGATATCTATTATTTTAAGTATTTATTACCTACTTTTAGTTTTAGTACTTATTGTATTGTAGACCTAAATATTTGTTTTGAAAAAAGGCAGCAGTTGGAGTTTCTTGCTATACACTTATTATATTATATATATTATATATTATATTATACTTAACGTGTCTGTCAACGTTAAAAATGGCGTTAACCACTGTCAATCTAGAAAACGGGTTGTTTCCCCAATGTCGTGACTTTTTTTGTGACGCAACCCTTTGTATTTGACGTACGTTAAACATCTGATGTAATTGTCAAAAAGTTACGTACGTAGATCCGTTAACCAACTGTTTGATACAACCCGCCCTTAGTAATGAAATGATGCTATATATTACCCGTGGCACGGCGGCCTGGAACAGGAAGTCAGTGAGCGTGTCCCGCGAGCTGCGCGCGCGCATGGTGAGCACGCCGCCGCGCGCCACCGACAGTAATACCACCACGTCCGCCGTGGACACGCAGGTCAGCACGGTCAGCTCTGGAATTGTAACCAAATAACAAACTCAATTATATTATTATTATTGTTGTTTAGTAATATGGTTGTGTATTTTTTTGGACAAGTAATGTGTATTTATGAATTTAAAAATACAAATATGTAGGTAGGTAGTAGGTATATTCTTAACATTAGTTTTACATTATAATTTTAATAAAGTCAACTTTTTTTTGTAATTTTAACAAAGTTAACGTTACTTTAAAATTCATGAAATAATTTGTGGTTTTTAATTTTTAATGAGTTAACAAAAAAAAATTCTTAGCTTCAATTCTTCAGTTCAATTAACTTTAAAGAACACAAATTTTGGACCCCAAAAACAGTCTTATTATTTTTCCCAATAAATTCATAAGCTCACCGCTACTATTGTCAGTGATGACCGGCGGCGCCAGTAAATCATCCAACAATGATGCGGGGTTGTTGTTGACGGCGGCGAGGGGCGCGGGGGGCAGCGAGCCCGGGGAGGGGGACAGGTCCAGCCCGCTCAGCAGGTCCAGGATGTCCTGGGGGGGGAGAATACAGATAGTTTTACTAGAGTACTAGCGACCCGCCCACGCTTCGCAATTGTGTAAATTTGGCCGACTTGCTCACGAAATATTGAATTTTAGCTAACTTAAAACCACATTTACAAATTGTTCTTTATTTATAAATTTAAATGAATAAATTCCCTAAAAGATGGCGAAAACCGCATTAAAATCCGTTAAGTGGTTCAAGAGGAGTTAGCGGCCAAACATACAAACAGACAGAATTAGTGACTTGGATTAATACTATGTAATGATGATATGGCTGGTTTTAAAGAATATATTAAAAAAAAATACCCTAATGATAGTGAAAGGTGTCTTGAATCCTTTACAACTTACTTACTTAAGGAGGGACAAAGACAAAAACATAGATAATGATTAAGCATGTTCACGATATAGTGGTTTCTGCTGCCTTTAAAAGTTTACTACCAATAAGAAGATTTTTTTACTATGTTTAAGTTAAGTCAAAGCTAAACATTTTTAGCCGAATTTGTCAGTTTTTTTTAATTGTTCACCCTGTTGTATTTTAAAAGTATCACTATTTCTATAATTCATTTATTCCTCATTTTACTCACATTACTTGAAGTATTGTTGTTGATAGTCTGAGAGTCGGTGTTGTGTTCCACATCACCGTTCGTGAGGGAATCCGAGCCTATTATCAGATCCAGTAGCGCATCCTGAAATAAATATTACAATAACAATTATTTTGTTAAAATCAAAATGTCATGTTTACTGTCAAAATCTCGTTGACGGTAAACGAAAAAATAATTATAAATATTTGTTTATTAGCACAAACATTTTTTTGTATTAACATTTAAAATGCAGTAGATCAAAATATGGTAATTTTGCATTTCTGATTTAAATTCAATAAAATACAATAAATACTTACAGGGTCCCTATTATTGGTAGTTTCACTAGTAATCGAGTCCTCTATAGATTCATTGTTTGCGTTTTCGCTTTTCTCTGGCGCCTCTAAAGGTGGCATTCTCTCTAGTAAGGCTGGGCGAAGGTGCGCGTGGTTTCTAAAATAATATAAGAATTAATTGAATAACATGTGAAAATGAGTGGTTAACTGAATAAAAGTTGGTCAATTTAGTTGAAGATAAAAAATAATGTAAAAATATGTTTTAACAATAAATTACTGACAGATGTTTTTATAAAAATGAAGTAATTCTGGATATCAGCGCAACAAAGCTGCGAGACAATACAAGTTATTAATCTAATGTAATCGTTTATATCTTCAAATTCTGATCTTTAATTTCGATGTTGTTAAATAGATCCTACTAATCCTATTAATATTATAAACGTGAAAGTTTGTGAGTATTTATGGATGTATGGATGTTTGTTTCTCTTACACGTAAAAACTATTGGACGGATTTGGATGAAACTTTGCAGTAATATAGGTTATACATCAGAATAATACATAGGGTACTTTTAACCGCAAGAAAACGTCTCAAACCGACTTCCACGCGAACAAAGTCGAGGGAGGCCACTAGTTAAATATAAAGGAGCCAGTGTATATTACCTGTACAATTGAGATAATTCGACGCCCCTTTGCTGCAACTCCACGTGAATGTGTGATCCAAACGTGTCGATTATGACACGGATTTTACTAAAACAAACATATTTGATTGACAGTTTTTTTTAATGGCTGTACAATTTATTATTGGCAATTTTAAAAGCTGCTGCAACTTAAAAACATTAAATGACAATAAGGAAAAGATTTATTGTGTAGTGAGGTCACAATCAGACCTTAAGCTATTTTATACAGTTTTTTTCTCTTTAAATTATAAATCAAATGTCTTATAATTTCATTATGTTAAACTTACTCTTGACTAGGCTGCGAAGTAAACCTAGTGGACAGTTTAGCGAGGGATAGCAGTAGATACTCCTTGGTGGTGATAGATAGCTGCGTGCTCCATAATAACTTCTGATAGACATCTATGACGTATTCCTCTTGAGGGGCCGAGATTTCGTCTGTAAAAGAAGATATAGTTTGATTTTGACATAAATAAACCATTTTGACAGTGATTTGTGAAAAAAGTTGTCAAAGTTAAACTATTACAAACACTTTCACATAATCATTGGAAGTGAATATTCCTTTCTTATTTTAGCTATCAAATCGTTGTAAAACTAGCCGAAATATTCTGAGAGTTACACTAAAGTTTTAAGCATCATGTTATAACAACCTGTACGTAAAAAAATGTCTAGTAATTAGTTATTATCTTACCAAACCCGTCTTCATCAGACAAAGTCATGTTATTAGCTTCGTTGATCATCAAATCTCCGAATTCACCAATAGTCCATGCGGCCACCTAGAAATATATCACAACAATCAAATATTTGGTTTCAAGCAAGTCTTCATGCTGAGTGAAAACATGAAATTTAATTGGTCATCATTTTGACAGCGGAATCATACTGTTATAGAAAACATGTCCAATTTATTACAGAATAAGCAATACAAAATATAATGAACTAGTGGCCGCCCGCGACTCCGTTCGTGTGGAAGTCGGTTTCCCGTGGGAATGAGATGTTTTCCCGCGGTAAAAAGTACCCTATGTGTTATTCTGATGTATAACCTATATTACTGCAAAGTTTCATCCAAATCCATCCAGTAGTTTTTACGTGAAAGAGTAACAAACATCCATCCATCCATACATCCTCACAAACTTTCACATTTATAATATTAGTAGGATAATATTTGTTGGCCTGTTAAGAACCAATATGAAAGTTGTATTCTCAACTACTGAATATATTTTTTAACCTATTTATACCTGTACAAGTGGTTGTTTATCCGAGGCGTCTCCATTAGTGGCGCATGTATCCAGACAACCCCACAGCCTTAGGGCTGCTTCGCCCGCCCTTTCATTACCAGACACGGAGATGATCTGTATGGCGACGGAAACTGTGTCGTCGCGGAGGTAGTTGCCGGCCTGTTGAATAAAAGAGGATTGTTTAGAAAGAGGTTGCTCAAGCAATAAGGCAATCTTTTAATTGAACACATTGTATTGATCATGTGCCTTTGTCAATATTGTTTCAATATTTAGTTGTTAATGCAGATTTTTATACATAGTTTGAAAAGCAATAAGCTGATTTTGGAATTGAGTCAAATTTTAGTTTTAAACAATTACTAAGTATTTTTCAATGGTTAATTATTCAATAATGTAAGTGTAGATAAGAGTAAAAGAAAAAGCCTGGAAAGCAGGTATCTTCTTTTTCTACATCAAAACTCAGAAAACTTGATCGTGATTTTTGATATTAGGCGTGCTGATAATTTTCATGGTTAATTTGAGGAAAATATTACTTTTTACAAATTTTAATACATTTTTAAATAGAAGAAAGTAACAGAGCAACAATTACTTTATAAATATGAATATGTGTTTCTGAATAATTTAGAACAATAGCGTCTCATAAGAAAAATATGTTTATTTGTTCAAGCAGCAACCCATATATCAATTAGAACATAATCTAAAATCTTGGATTGTAATATTACAAGGACATAGTTATTATTTTATATACTCGTGTTTATATCGCATTTATACATTAATATTTTGTTAGTTTTTTAAAGTTTAACTTCACGTCTTGTGGCTGAAGAAGATGAAACTAAACCTGCTTGCAGCAACTCTTGGAACGCCAGCAGCTCCGTCATCATCACGCGGATGTTCTGGCAATTGATGAGACCTACCTACCTACCTAAATGAGTTAGTGACACGCATCAACTACAAGCCAGCTTCCTTCAGCAACACCTGGAACAGCGTGTTGAGATGCCACTTGGTGGAGGGCGCGTATCTCTCGGCGGCCAGGATCATGGCGCTGGAGCAGTGCGCCTTGAACTCGGGCTCGGAGCGCGCCAGGAACGCCAGCAGCTCCGTCATCATCACGCGGATGTTCTGCAGTTGATGACACCTACCTACCTACCTAGCTACACTACAAGCCAGCTACCTTCAGCAACACCTGGAACAGCGTGTTGAGATGCCACTTGGTGGAGGGCGCGTATCTCTCGGCGGCCAGGATCATGGCGCTGGAGCAGTGCGCCTTGAACTCGGGCTCGGAGCGCGCCAGGAACGCCAGCAGCTCCGTCATCATCACGCGGATGTTCTGCAGTTGATGACACCTACCTACCTACCTACCTAGCTACACTACAAGCCAGCTACCTTCAGCAACACCTGGAACAGCGTGTTGAGATGCCACTTGGTGGAGGGCGCGTATCTCTCGGCGGCCAGGATCATGGCGCTGGAGCAGTGCGCCTTGAACTCGGGCTCGGAGCGCGCCAGGAACGCCAGCAGCTCCGTCATCATCACGCGGATGTTCTGCAGTTGATGACACCTACCTACCTACCTAGCTACACTACAAGCCAGCTACCTTCAGCAACACCTGGAACAGCGTGTTGAGATGCCACTTGGTGGAGGGCGCGTATCTCTCGGCGGCCAGGATCATGGCGCTGGAGCAGTGCGCCTTGAACTCGGGCTCGGAGCGCGCCAGGAACGCCAGCAGCTCCGTCATCATCACGCGGATGTTCTGCAGTTGATGACACCTACCTACCTACCTAGCTACACTACAAGCCAGCTACCTTCAGCAACACCTGGAACAGCGTGTTGAGATGCCACTTGGTGGAGGGCGCGTATCTCTCGGCGGCCAGGATCATGGCGCTGGAGCAGTGCGCCTTGAACTCGGGCTCGGAGCGCGCCAGGAACGCCAGCAGCTCCGTCATCATCACGCGGATGTTCTGCAGTTGATGACACCTACCTACCTACCTACCTAGCTACACTACAAGCCAGCTACCTTCAGCAACACCTGGAACAGCGTGTTGAGATGCCACTTGGTGGAGGGCGCGTATCTCTCGGCGGCCAGGATCATGGCGCTGGAGCAGTGCGCCTTGAACTCGGGCTCGGAGCGCGCCAGGAACGCCAGCAGCTCCGTCATCATCACGCGGATGTTCTGCAGTTGATGACACCTACCTACCTACCTACCTAGCTACACTACAAGCCAGCTACCTTCAGCAACACCTGGAACAGCGTGTTGAGATGCCACTTGGTGGAGGGCGCGTATCTCTCGGCGGCCAGGATCATGGCGCTGGAGCAGTGCGCCTTGAACTCGGGCTCGGAGCGCGCCAGGAACGCCAGCAGCTCCGTCATCATCACGCGGATGTTCTGCAGTTGATGACACCTACCTACCTACCTAGCTACACTACAAGCCAGCTACCTTCAGCAACACCTGGAACAGCGTGTTGAGATGCCACTTGGTGGAGGGCGCGTATCTCTCGGCGGCCAGGATCATGGCGCTGGAGCAGTGCGCCTTGAACTCGGGCTCGGAGCGCGCCAGGAACGCCAGCAGCTCCGTCATCATCACGCGGATGTTCTGCAGTTGATGACACCTACCTACCTACCTAGCTACACTACAAGCCAGCTACCTTCAGCAACACCTGGAACAGCGTGTTGAGATGCCACTTGGTGGAGGGCGCGTATCTCTCGGCGGCCAGGATCATGGCGCTGGAGCAGTGCGCCTTGAACTCGGGCTCGGAGCGCGCCAGGAACGCCAGCAGCTCCGTCATCATCACGCGGATGTTCTGCAGTTGATGACACCTACCTACCTACCTAGCTACACTACAAGCCAGCTACCTTCAGCAACACCTGGAACAGCGTGTTGAGATGCCACTTGGTGGAGGGCGCGTATCTCTCGGCGGCCAGGATCATGGCGCTGGAGCAGTGCGCCTTGAACTCGGGCTCGGAGCGCGCCAGGAACGCCAGCAGCTCCGTCATCATCACGCGGATGTTCTGCAGTTGATGACACCTACCTACCTACCTAGCTACACTACAAGCCAGCTACCTTCAGCAACACCTGGAACAGCGTGTTGAGATGCCACTTGGTGGAGGGCGCGTATCTCTCGGCGGCCAGGATCATGGCGCTGGAGCAGTGCGCCTTGAACTCGGGCTCGGAGCGCGCCAGGAACGCCAGCAGCTCCGTCATCATCACGCGGATGTTCTGCAGTTGATGACACCTACCTACCTACCTACCTAGCTACACTACAAGCCAGCTACCTTCAGCAACACCTGGAACAGCGTGTTGAGATGCCACTTGGTGGAGGGCGCGTATCTCTCGGCGGCCAGGATCATGGCGCTGGAGCAGTGCGCCTTGAACTCGGGCTCGGAGCGCGCCAGGAACGCCAGCAGCTCCGTCATCATCACGCGGATGTTCTGCAGTTGATGACACCTACCTACCTACCTACCTAGCTACACTACAAGCCAGCTACCTTCAGCAACACCTGGAACAGCGTGTTGAGATGCCACTTGGTGGAGGGCGCGTATCTCTCGGCGGCCAGGATCATGGCGCTGGAGCAGTGCGCCTTGAACTCGGGCTCGGAGCGCGCCAGGAACGCCAGCAGCTCCGTCATCATCACGCGGATGTTCTGCAGTTGATGACACCTACCTACCTACCTAGCTACACTACAAGCCAGCTACCTTCAGCAACACCTGGAACAGCGTGTTGAGATGCCACTTGGTGGAGGGCGCGTATCTCTCGGCGGCCAGGATCATGGCGCTGGAGCAGTGCGCCTTGAACTCGGGCTCGGAGCGCGCCAGGAACGCCAGCAGCTCCGTCATCATCACGCGGATGTTCTGCAGTTGATGACACCTACCTACCTACCTAGCTACACTACAAGCCAGCTACCTTCAGCAACACCTGGAACAGCGTGTTGAGATGCCACTTGGTGGAGGGCGCGTATCTCTCGGCGGCCAGGATCATGGCGCTGGAGCAGTGCGCCTTGAACTCGGGCTCGGAGCGCGCCAGGAACGCCAGCAGCTCCGTCATCATCACGCGGATGTTCTGCAGTTGATGACACCTACCTACCTACCTACCTAGCTACACTACAAGCCAGCTACCTTCAGCAACACCTGGAACAGCGTGTTGAGATGCCACTTGGTGGAGGGCGCGTATCTCTCGGCGGCCAGGATCATGGCGCTGGAGCAGTGCGCCTTGAACTCGGGCTCGGAGCGCGCCAGGAACGCCAGCAGCTCCGTCATCATCACGCGGATGTTCTGCAGTTGATGACACCTACCTACCTACCTACCTAGCTACACTACAAGCCAGCTACCTTCAGCAACACCTGGAACAGCGTGTTGAGATGCCACTTGGTGGAGGGCGCGTATCTCTCGGCGGCCAGGATCATGGCGCTGGAGCAGTGCGCCTTGAACTCGGGCTCGGAGCGCGCCAGGAACGCCAGCAGCTCCGTCATCATCACGCGGATGTTCTGCAGTTGATGACACCTACCTACCTACCTACCTAGCTACACTACAAGCCAGCTACCTTCAGCAACACCTGGAACAGCGTGTTGAGATGCCACTTGGTGGAGGGCGCGTATCTCTCGGCGGCCAGGATCATGGCGCTGGAGCAGTGCGCCTTGAACTCGGGCTCGGAGCGCGCCAGGAACGCCAGCAGCTCCGTCATCATCACGCGGATGTTCTGCAGTTGATGACACCTACCTACCTACCTACCTAGCTACACTACAAGCCAGCTACCTTCAGCAACACCTGGAACAGCGTGTTGAGATGCCACTTGGTGGAGGGCGCGTATCTCTCGGCGGCCAGGATCATGGCGCTGGAGCAGTGCGCCTTGAACTCGGGCTCGGAGCGCGCCAGGAACGCCAGCAGCTCCGTCATCATCACGCGGATGTTCTGCAGTTGATGACACCTACCTACCTACCTACCTAGCTACACTACAAGCCAGCTACCTTCAGCAACACCTGGAACAGCGTGTTGAGATGCCACTTGGTGGAGGGCGCGTATCTCTCGGCGGCCAGGATCATGGCGCTGGAGCAGTGCGCCTTGAACTCGGGCTCGGAGCGCGCCAGGAACGCCAGCAGCTCCGTCATCATCACGCGGATGTTCTGCAGTTGATGACACCTACCTACCTACCTACCTAGCTACACTACAAGCCAGCTACCTTCAGCAACACCTGGAACAGCGTGTTGAGATGCCACTTGGTGGAGGGCGCGTATCTCTCGGCGGCCAGGATCATGGCGCTGGAGCAGTGCGCCTTGAACTCGGGCTCGGAGCGCGCCAGGAACGCCAGCAGCTCCGTCATCATCACGCGGATGTTCTGCAGTTGATGACACCTACCTACCTACCTACCTAGCTACACTACAAGCCAGCTACCTTCAGCAACACCTGGAACAGCGTGTTGAGATGCCACTTGGTGGAGGGCGCGTATCTCTCGGCGGCCAGGATCATGGCGCTGGAGCAGTGCGCCTTGAACTCGGGCTCGGAGCGCGCCAGGAACGCCAGCAGCTCCGTCATCATCACGCGGATGTTCTGCAGTTGATGACACCTACCTACCTACCTACCTAGCTACACTACAAGCCAGCTACCTTCAGCAACACCTGGAACAGCGTGTTGAGATGCCACTTGGTGGAGGGCGCGTATCTCTCGGCGGCCAGGATCATGGCGCTGGAGCAGTGCGCCTTGAACTCGGGCTCGGAGCGCGCCAGGAACGCCAGCAGCTCCGTCATCATCACGCGGATGTTCTGCAGTTGATGACACCTACCTACCTACCTACCTAGCTACACTACAAGCCAGCTACCTTCAGCAACACCTGGAACAGCGTGTTGAGATGCCACTTGGTGGAGGGCGCGTATCTCTCGGCGGCCAGGATCATGGCGCTGGAGCAGTGCGCCTTGAACTCGGGCTCGGAGCGCGCCAGGAACGCCAGCAGCTCCGTCATCATCACGCGGATGTTCTGCAGTTGATGACACCTACCTACCTACCTACCTAGCTACACTACAAGCCAGCTACCTTCAGCAACACCTGGAACAGCGTGTTGAGATGCCACTTGGTGGAGGGCGCGTATCTCTCGGCGGCCAGGATCATGGCGCTGGAGCAGTGCGCCTTGAACTCGGGCTCGGAGCGCGCCAGGAACGCCAGCAGCTCCGTCATCATCACGCGGATGTTCTGCAGTTGATGACACCTACCTACCTACCTACCTAGCTACACTACAAGCCAGCTACCTTCAGCAACACCTGGAACAGCGTGTTGAGATGCCACTTGGTGGAGGGCGCGTATCTCTCGGCGGCCAGGATCATGGCGCTGGAGCAGTGCGCCTTGAACTCGGGCTCGGAGCGCGCCAGGAACGCCAGCAGCTCCGTCATCATCACGCGGATGTTCTGCAGTTGATGACACCTACCTACCTACCTACCTAGCTACACTACAAGCCAGCTACCTTCAGCAACACCTGGAACAGCGTGTTGAGATGCCACTTGGTGGAGGGCGCGTATCTCTCGGCGGCCAGGATCATGGCGCTGGAGCAGTGCGCCTTGAACTCGGGCTCGGAGCGCGCCAGGAACGCCAGCAGCTCCGTCATCATCACGCGGATGTTCTGCAGTTGATGACACCTACCTACCTACCTACCTAGCTACACTACAAGCCAGCTACCTTCAGCAACACCTGGAACAGCGTGTTGAGATGCCACTTGGTGGAGGGCGCGTATCTCTCGGCGGCCAGGATCATGGCGCTGGAGCAGTGCGCCTTGAACTCGGGCTCGGAGCGCGCCAGGAACGCCAGCAGCTCCGTCATCATCACGCGGATGTTCTGCAGTTGATGACACCTACCTACCTACCTACCTAGCTACACTACAAGCCAGCTACCTTCAGCAACACCTGGAACAGCGTGTTGAGATGCCACTTGGTGGAGGGCGCGTATCTCTCGGCGGCCAGGATCATGGCGCTGGAGCAGTGCGCCTTGAACTCGGGCTCGGAGCGCGCCAGGAACGCCAGCAGCTCCGTCATCATCACGCGGATGTTCTGCAGTTGATGACACCTACCTACCTACCTACCTAGCTACACTACAAGCCAGCTACCTTCAGCAACACCTGGAACAGCGTGTTGAGATGCCACTTGGTGGAGGGCGCGTATCTCTCGGCGGCCAGGATCATGGCGCTGGAGCAGTGCGCCTTGAACTCGGGCTCGGAGCGCGCCAGGAACGCCAGCAGCTCCGTCATCATCACGCGGATGTTCTGCAGTTGATGACACCTACCTACCTACCTACCTAGCTACACTACAAGCCAGCTACCTTCAGCAACACCTGGAACAGCGTGTTGAGATGCCACTTGGTGGAGGGCGCGTATCTCTCGGCGGCCAGGATCATGGCGCTGGAGCAGTGCGCCTTGAACTCGGGCTCGGAGCGCGCCAGGAACGCCAGCAGCTCCGTCATCATCACGCGGATGTTCTGCAGTTGATGACACCTACCTACCTACCTACCTAGCTACACTACAAGCCAGCTACCTTCAGCAACACCTGGAACAGCGTGTTGAGATGCCACTTGGTGGAGGGCGCGTATCTCTCGGCGGCCAGGATCATGGCGCTGGAGCAGTGCGCCTTGAACTCGGGCTCGGAGCGCGCCAGGAACGCCAGCAGCTCCGTCATCATCACGCGGATGTTCTGCAGTTGATGACACCTACCTACCTACCTACCTAGCTACACTACAAGCCAGCTACCTTCAGCAACACCTGGAACAGCGTGTTGAGATGCCACTTGGTGGAGGGCGCGTATCTCTCGGCGGCCAGGATCATGGCGCTGGAGCAGTGCGCCTTGAACTCGGGCTCGGAGCGCGCCAGGAACGCCAGCAGCTCCGTCATCATCACGCGGATGTTCTGCAGTTGATGACACCTACCTACCTACCTACCTAGCTACACTACAAGCCAGCTACCTTCAGCAACACCTGGAACAGCGTGTTGAGATGCCACTTGGTGGAGGGCGCGTATCTCTCGGCGGCCAGGATCATGGCGCTGGAGCAGTGCGCCTTGAACTCGGGCTCGGAGCGCGCCAGGAACGCCAGCAGCTCCGTCATCATCACGCGGATGTTCTGCAGTTGATGACACCTACCTACCTACCTACCTAGCTACACTACAAGCCAGCTACCTTCAGCAACACCTGGAACAGCGTGTTGAGATGCCACTTGGTGGAGGGCGCGTATCTCTCGGCGGCCAGGATCATGGCGCTGGAGCAGTGCGCCTTGAACTCGGGCTCGGAGCGCGCCAGGAACGCCAGCAGCTCCGTCATCATCACGCGGATGTTCTGCAGTTGATGACACCTACCTACCTACCTACCTAGCTACACTACAAGCCAGCTACCTTCAGCAACACCTGGAACAGCGTGTTGAGATGCCACTTGGTGGAGGGCGCGTATCTCTCGGCGGCCAGGATCATGGCGCTGGAGCAGTGCGCCTTGAACTCGGGCTCGGAGCGCGCCAGGAACGCCAGCAGCTCCGTCATCATCACGCGGATGTTCTGCAGTTGATGACACCTACCTACCTACCTACCTAGCTACACTACAAGCCAGCTACCTTCAGCAACACCTGGAACAGCGTGTTGAGATGCCACTTGGTGGAGGGCGCGTATCTCTCGGCGGCCAGGATCATGGCGCTGGAGCAGTGCGCCTTGAACTCGGGCTCGGAGCGCGCCAGGAACGCCAGCAGCTCCGTCATCATCACGCGGATGTTCTGCAGTTGATGACACCTACCTACCTACCTACCTAGCTACACTACAAGCCAGCTACCTTCAGCAACACCTGGAACAGCGTGTTGAGATGCCACTTGGTGGAGGGCGCGTATCTCTCGGCGGCCAGGATCATGGCGCTGGAGCAGTGCGCCTTGAACTCGGGCTCGGAGCGCGCCAGGAACGCCAGCAGCTCCGTCATCATCACGCGGATGTTCTGCAGTTGATGACACCTACCTACCTACCTACCTAGCTACACTACAAGCCAGCTACCTTCAGCAACACCTGGAACAGCGTGTTGAGATGCCACTTGGTGGAGGGCGCGTATCTCTCGGCGGCCAGGATCATGGCGCTGGAGCAGTGCGCCTTGAACTCGGGCTCGGAGCGCGCCAGGAACGCCAGCAGCTCCGTCATCATCACGCGGATGTTCTGCAGTTGATGACACCTACCTACCTACCTACCTAGCTACACTACAAGCCAGCTACCTTCAGCAACACCTGGAACAGCGTGTTGAGATGCCACTTGGTGGAGGGCGCGTATCTCTCGGCGGCCAGGATCATGGCGCTGGAGCAGTGCGCCTTGAACTCGGGCTCGGAGCGCGCCAGGAACGCCAGCAGCTCCGTCATCATCACGCGGATGTTCTGCAGTTGATGACACCTACCTACCTACCTACCTAGCTACACTACAAGCCAGCTACCTTCAGCAACACCTGGAACAGCGTGTTGAGATGCCACTTGGTGGAGGGCGCGTATCTCTCGGCGGCCAGGATCATGGCGCTGGAGCAGTGCGCCTTGAACTCGGGCTCGGAGCGCGCCAGGAACGCCAGCAGCTCCGTCATCATCACGCGGATGTTCTGCAGTTGATGACACCTACCTACCTACCTACCTAGCTACACTACAAGCCAGCTACCTTCAGCAACACCTGGAACAGCGTGTTGAGATGCCACTTGGTGGAGGGCGCGTATCTCTCGGCGGCCAGGATCATGGCGCTGGAGCAGTGCGCCTTGAACTCGGGCTCGGAGCGCGCCAGGAACGCCAGCAGCTCCGTCATCATCACGCGGATGTTCTGGCAGTTGATGAGCGCGAAGGAAAGTTCCATCGCGCGCCGGCGGATGGACACGTCCGGGTCCTGGGGGGGACATAGGGTGGATTTAAAGATGATTTTGACCAGAAACTTACGCGTAAAATTACAACGACGCATGAGCTTTAATTTTTTTTCTGGCGTGACTAGTTAATATATTATCTAAATATATGGGGACATTTCAAAAGTAATTGGTAGCCACTACCCTACAGGAACCAAGGTACAGGCCTTAAAAATGATATTAGATGAATATGTGCTGCAAAATACAAGTTTTTCATTGTATATTGTGATATCTCCATAAAATCTATGACAAATAAAAAAATAAAATAAAAAAAATATTTTGTGTGAAGCTATTATTCAAAATAGCTGCTTTTTGCAGAGAAGATGATACTTAGGTTCACGGAAATTATTGTTCAATCAACCCATATGTATCAATAATCTTCAATTCTCTCTCATTATTTCCTTACCTTCAAACATTCCAAAATAGTAGTCCTATGTCTTTGTACAGCCGACGTGTCTACATGAACAGTTCTCAACAACGTATTCAACGCCACATATCTTATATTCTTATCATTATTCAACAAAAATCTCCCTAGTATATTGATGGCCAGCACTCGCAAGCCACTTTCAGACTTAATGTCCATGATAGAAAGCACAGTTTCGTATAAAATGGTGTTGCCAACATTCTTGATGGTTTCCGTGTTAGTGGCAACAGAAGCGAGGATGTCGTTCATTGATTCTGACGCTTCGGTGTCGTTTCTGCCGAGTATTCGGAGCAGGCGGAGAATTTTTACCTAAAACAGAGTATGTTGATTGGAATTTGGTATGATAAAGATAAAACAGGTGCAATGACCGTCAATGTTCGATAAACAGTGATGTTATCACAGTGTAAATAACTGTTAATTTTGTTTGTGTACAGGTGCACACTTTAAACGAAGTACCCGTTAAATAATAAATATTAGTAGTTATTCTGTATCATCACAACGAATATTGTTACATTTTGGACGGTTTTAAATAAATATCAGGATTAGGGCCAGCTATGGAACTTATAGTGTACATATTCCCTGTAGCGGTAGGCAATTTACCTGCAAGAATGGATCCGAAATACCGCTGACGTCATGCTCAGGAGAATACCCAGCCAATATCAGATTCTTTAATATCCTCACCAAGTTTGGAACAATCTAGAAACAACAACCGAACCATAATTTGTAAAATAAGCTATGTAAGTTTAACAATTGCCCAAATAATGCACACAAATCAAAGAAAAGAAAGCCGGAAATTAAAATCAACAATTACCAGGCATTGATATAGATTCCGAAATAAAAATAAGGACTAAATACATGAAATGCCAATAGGCATGATGACAGATTTTGAAAAACTGTTGTATCATATTCAGAAATATATACTTATTGTAAAAAATATCATATTTCGAAAAAAAAAGCATGATTTATATGAAAAAAATCAATTTAAAATTTTATGTTTAAAATTCCCACCAAAACGCTCCAAAGTGTCATGGCGTCAATTTTGACGTCACTCTTGAGCAGTGTTACCAACTCGAATTTTTATAAATCCTTCCGTACGACTCTAAAAGTTGGTAGTTTCTGACCAAACTCAATTCGAAAAGTAGGTAGATCTACCAACTTCTTTTTTTCAAGATTTAGAAGGAATCTGCACGGTCGTATAATATCTATAACCGATTATTTTAGTAAAAATAAATTATTTTTCTGACGATTTTTAAAAAAGCAATAAGAAAAAACTAAATTGTTAATTTTTAGAATAAAAACAAAATAAAAAAAAATCCCATCCCACTAATTTACCCCCTAAATTTGGGGGGAAACCCCCTAAGTTGGGAACCATGCTCAATAGTGACGTCATTCGCTCTGATTGGCGTTCAGAATATCATGGCGGACTGTAGTATTTTGTAGATTTATTTTTTAAAAATATTAATTAATCTCACTTTAATTATAATAATACCTTGTTATTTTTTAATATTTTATTTACGTTTCATTAGATGGTAGCATAATTTTTGTGTATTTTATTCACAGTCATCATGCCTATTCCCAAACAATACATACTTGCAAAGGCATGTATAATTCAATTTTATAAATAAACAAAGAGAAATAAATGATAAGAAACTGTTTACCCTACCCCAGAAATAAAGAATAGGTGTTGTAATTAGTCACTGATTCAAGTGCTAAATCAAACCGTGATAAGATAACTCATATTAACATATTTTGTGCTACAGATTTTTTAATACAAATCATAGTTTTATAAACAACATTCTGAAGATTCCAATAACCAATTTGAAAGTGTCTTTAACCAAAATCCTGTGCAAATCACATAGAATATGCTTTTAAACTACATACTATAATATCATGAAAATTATAATAAAGGCTTCGCAGGCTTAAACCTAAAAATACATAAAGATCGGTATATATGTAAGGCTTTATGTCAATCATATACGTGATACATACGATAACACATTACATTGGTATAATATAGATATATATCGTATCATACAATGCGACATTCATGCGGGCTGCTATCCGTTGACATTGGCTAGTTTTTGTGGCTTGTTCAATTGTAATGTAATATACACACTTCGCGATTATATTACCGGCATTTAAGGAGATTAATGACGTAATTTCGTACCAAATGTGTTTTGACTGCCGTATGTGCGTATGGAGCAAATTTGAGGTTTAATTTAAGGTGATCCGGGTTGCATACAAATATTAAAACTAAAAATCTACTTCGTTTTATGTAGTGTTTTTCTCTTATGATTGCGACGTAATCATGCATACTTAATATAAAAAAATACTACATTTGTACATTGAAAGAATAAAAATGATATAATTCTTGTAATTTAATAATTAACAATTTAATGCTATTTTTATTATAACGCGTACAAATAAAATTCTAAAACATAATTTGACGACATTATTCAGCTGTTAACGTTATTTTTGAACTTACCAATAAAACTGTGTCTATAGACTTATAGTTGGATAAGGGACGTTTTATATGTTTTTTTATTTTTATTTTGTATCATAACTTTCGTTTTAATGGTACGTTTTAACTAGCCAATGCCAACAGACCACATATAGTAACAAGTGCATGGTTTGTGTAGTGAATTACCTCACGCTGTCCGCTCTCCTACGGGACAACACAAACAAAACATTAGTTTACCTTGACTTTGTATGTGTATGTGATGTCATTTTACCATTGATTACCTTAAATCGGTTCTAATAAAAGCTAACTTAATCCAATGATGTTTTAAATCATAGATTAGTTTTATAAGCAGCACAGACCCTATGACAAAAAGAGCCTAAACGGGGTCTTTCACGACCACGACATGTTAATAAATAAAATATCATTGGTTAATTCTAACTCGTTTGTGATAATTTTAAATACAAACTATATTTGCTGAAATTATATTAATAAAACAAGGGTAAAATAACACCATTTTGCCGTAGTTTAAACTTAAGTGCGTGGGTGATAAGTCTTCACTTATCTTTAAGCATGTTCAAGAAGCACTAAGTAAAAACATTTGATAACAATGTAGTGAATATTTACATTTATTTGAGTTTACCGCAAACAGAAAGTACATATCTACACGTTGCATACTAATTTGTGGTTACGAAACATAACAATATATTCCTTTCGTTCTTGGACTTTGCCAAGTACCTAAAATTCTTCAAATTATTGTAATAATGTTGATGTTCTTTGCCTTGTTAATAATTTCCAGTTATAAACCTGTTCATTGCAAAACTAGTTAACTCATTAACAAGAAGTATTTAATTTTAACTAGAATAGCGATGTATCCAGTAATTTATTTCTTAATTTGCACCTAGTCAATTATAACGGTATTTGCAGATGCTAGCATGAATCTTTATAAGTACCGTTATTGCGTTTTATTAGTGTCGATTGATACATGTTTGCAAATTAGCCCATATATCATCCTTTTGCAAGAGCGTCAGAGTTCAAATTATCCAATATCGAACATTATTTTCCGTTTTCCAACTCAACAAGCAAAAATAGATCTTAACACAAGTACATAAAGTCTATTTTTCAACGCTTGGGGTCTTCCCGAGATAATTCATTATCGTGTGATTTGATAACGTTTATCAGTTGGGCCGTATCGTGATAGTAATAAGAGTTATTTTGTATAAAAAAAGTTAGTTCTTACCTTTTTAAAGTGATTGAGTGTGTCGGGGCTGTTTTCGCACATCTCCGTTATTAGTGTTACACCGGTGATAAGAACACCTGATGAAAAACGTATACTTAAGGCCTGATGATCACTACACTAAAAAAGTTACATTCAAACTCTGAGTTTAACGTAGGACTACAAAGTTTTAAAAGCTCTGATAGGTGAATCACTAAAGATAATTTGATGTCAATGTTTTGTTAACGTTTGTTAAAAAAATGGTGTACATCAAGTCTTGTTATGATTATGTCTATGAGAAAAAAAGTATTCCCATAATATTAATCTCATATACAGTTCATTGTAAAACAAATTGTACAAGTCAAAAACACTTAAACTGGTGAATATATATATGGCAACCTCAATTTTAACTTATTTTATTCTATTTGTTTTTTTAAATTTATATTACCGACTTACCATGATTCTTTTCAGTTAGCAAACTCCTGGTAGCCGGCAGAAACATCTCCATAAGATCCGGCACTCTCTTTATGATCCTGAAGGCGCATAATGCCGCTTTCTTCTTGATATACGCATTTGGGGACTTTATTAGTCTTTCTACTTCTGAGGCCAAGTCGCGGGCCATTTCAGGTGAGGCTATAGCCCCTAACGTACAAAGGGCAAGGCCGACTACGAATTGCGTGTTGCTGTTTAGGTCACTGCGGAAGAAAGTTTAAGTCAGAAACTGGTTAATTTGTCTACGGGTATAAGACTGAAAAAGAGTGTAAATTTATGAATAGGTTTGCTGCGGCATTTGGTATGGATCGACGAATTTAATCAAGCTTTTTCTTTATATTGTAGTTGTCTAGCCTGAGTTTGAATTGAATTGGATTTGACCTATTTATCACATATTTTCCTACATGTTTATAAATCTTCTCAATTAAGTTTGTTACTCTGGTGCTTGTAGATAGTTTCTAACTTATTGTCTACTAGAATTTATGTATATTAAAATAGACACAGATGGCGACTCATATGATAAATATTAACCAGACTACAATTTTGCAGTTGACGCTGATTGTAATACAATTTAACATAACTTTAAATTTTAGTGGTCTTAGTAAAAACAGCTCAACCAATACACTTTCTTAAAGAAAAAATAATTATGAAGTAAAGAAAATTATTGCTGTCTATGTAGGTACGATTTTCCTGGTGCTACAAGTTATAGATAATTAAACCCGACACCTATTGCGTTACAAAACTAAATCTTATGAATTATCTTATGCTTGCTTTTATGTAAATTACGTCGCCATACTTCATAGATATCGGAAAAAATATTTTAGACATGTATTTTTCATACTAAGTTAATGTAAGAAGGTATATAATATTTATTTCTTATATCGGCATACTTTCATTGATGCGTAAAACCTTACGGCATAACTATTTAAAAGTTATTCAAGTGCGGGTAGTGATAAGCTTCCTTTTAACATACTTACAACCCATGTCAATGACACTAATTCCTTTAATGGCATGTTGTGGAAATACCTACTCAAAAGATACTAAATCAGACGAGTACTAGCTAGAATTTCTATTATTACCTTTCATAAAGCGTCAGACTTTAATTTAACAAAAAATCTTTAACTGAAACTTTTTTCTCTTAACGACTTCTCTTCTATAATTTAAAAATTTGCCTGCTTGTAGTCAAGTAATTAGACCGTAATATGTAAATAAGAAAGTAACGTAGTAAATGGTGCTAATTTGATTAACTCGTAACCATTCATTATTGGTATAGAATCCGTACACATATCTTTGTGCGTGTAGTTTGGTTATGCTAATCACGGAGTTCGCAAGTTATATTTCAGCACTTGCGGGTATTCAATAACCGATAGTTAAGCAATTATTTTCTTTATTAGTTATATGAGCATGGTGATTAGCTCAAAACAAGTATGACATAATTTATGTAAGATATGTCTACGACGAGAAGTCACAGTTTTGAATTTAATAGTATTTTTTTAACAGATTGCCCAAAAGAATTGTAATGCTTTGCTATTTTTTCATGCTGCCGCCGTTACATTACACAATTTGTAGCTACTATGACATGTTATGTCGATTAGCGTCTCAGTATGACATGGGCCATAAAATATTTAATAAATAATATACAGTAATTAAAAAGTTCTATTGTTTGTTAATACAAGGAACCGCATAAAATAAACAATTTATTTACTTTTAACGCGCTCCAGTGCTTAGTTTAATTTCTATGTAAGCTTAGTCACTTTCTACAATAAAAAACATGTTAGTCATACAATCAATAGTCTTAAGAACCTATTTTACTTACTTTTTCAAACAGTTGGTGATAAGCAGATGCACATCCTGCCTTTCATCAAGTAATAGCATGGCACCCAAGTAGCCGACTCTCTTGTCTGTGAATCTTGGACTTGCAATCAGTTTCAGACACTCCAACTGGCCGAAGTGGGCCGGGTAGCCAAGCATATGGATGTACAGGAGTTTGGCTATGTTGCGACATCTAGTGGGTAAAAAGGAGTAATTTATTAAATAACTCTTAATACTCCAGTCTTATGCTACAGTCTATGCTATATCTATCAATGTAAGTACTGAAACAATTTAATGCATTCTGTAGCGTTTAAGTTAATCTGTCTTCAGTGAAATTCTTGTACATTGTTATGGAGATATGTTAAAAAATTGTGGTGCTAGCCCCAGAATCTATACAAAGATCTTTAATGAATATAAACAGAAAGCTAAACAAAACAAATAAGTTGTATGATTTCCTCTTAGCCTCATAAAAAGCAACTTACTTATCAATAAACTCACCTCCAAACGCTATCCTCCTCTCTAAACGTAGATCTAATGTAGGCGCACTCCTTATTAACTACGCTCCGTTCTTCTGCCGCCGTCCGCGCAGCCCTAATCTGACGTATTAGATCCCGCAGCCGCGTGGGAGTGGGCATGCGCACTGAAACCGGCGCTACTGTTTACGGACAACACACACACATAGAAAGCATTCGTCAGTGCATTTTTATAAGTGCAGAATAGAGTAGCGGAGAACAAAAGGTATAAGATTGATAGGTATGGCGTGGGGTGAGAAATTAGATAGCTAATGGATATAATAATTGTGGTTTTCTATTTATGTGTTTGTGGTAAGTTTTATTTCTTATTTTATAATGAAAATACTGTTTTTTTTATTAATGAAGCATGACAGTGGATGATAAGATTCCTATTATTCTTAAAATTAATCCCAGAAAAAAATAAACCCAAAGAATAAGCTTCAAACTCAGAAAATATCAAGCTAAGCTATTTCGGTAAAAAATATAAAATTCTTGCAGAATCAATTATTTCTTTCAAACCAAATTCTATGCTAGGTAAATCTTTAGAAGACAACCTACCATTTTGTGAGATTATTATCATCACATGTGCTTACCTCTCTCAATAGCCTCATTTAGTACTTGTTTGATTTGGGCTATATTGAAGGCTGGATTGAATCTGGAAAGAAAAATATATCTTTATTAATTATGTCATAATGTTAGGAACAACTAATTACTTACTCAATTATAAAGATGAGACAAAGTTTTTGCTCTTGTATTATAATACATCAACAACAGTATATCATATTAACTTACAGATAAATTATTAAAATAGGTGAATGAATTTGGAAAGATAATATAATAAAATGACTCCATAAATCTGTGAAAGTCTGGTTGTACAAATAATCTAACAGAAAACCTTTTTATCTTAAACTGGTTGATTAGAGCTTAATCCCTTTGGCTATCTGAGAAGAAGGCTCAGGAACAAATGAGACTGTATATAGGCTGTTATTTTTTAACTAAGAAAAATAAATGTAACCAGAAACTTTTCTACAAACTAACATAAGGTATTTAACTTAACTACGGTGCCAATGAAGACAAATAAATGGTCAAAATAAGCAATGTTAATTTATATCAGTAGTAAGCCAGTGCCTACCACTCTTCGGACCATTGACAATAAAACCCTTGAATCTTACAAGGGGTTAAATGTCAATAAACACCACTTATAATACCACACAGATCTATTTACATGCTAATCACAATGATTGATATAAGGTTTAAGAAATTAACTATTACCTTACTTTAACATTATAGATTGATAAACGAAATAGACAACTTTAAACCAAGTTTCATTTATCAAGTACTAGCATAACCAAAGATAGATAGATCTATTTACCCAGATTCGGAGCCGTTCATCTTGTCACACTACAATCTTTCAGTTTTAACAACCTGAATGCAGATTTCTCCTCTTTTCACGACAAAATACAGGCACAATAGTCCACAATTTAGCCAGGTGTTAAATGTCAATAGAAGAGGTCACAATCACGAAACCAATTACCACTTGAATCTTTAACTTATCACATAAAGTTCTAACATAAGAATAAAGGAGAACTTAGGAATAAACTACTAGTATTTTAGTAAGTTTTCACACATTTTATCTGGTCACAAAACGTAAGAATGCAAGAGAAACTGCAAGCCACCTTTGACCAACACCAGTCATATTTTCACCAACAAACAATACTTAAAATTATATCAATCGATTTGCCGAATCATATGCTGACAGAATATTGAAAAATCTTCAAATCTTTTATCACAGAAAACGAAGAAAATAGTGCACTAGCCGCCAGCTGACATTTCTCTGTGCGTTGTAAGAAATCAAATATGGCCGACGTGACGAGTTTTGGCATGACGTTTGCTTATTTTTGGTCAAAATGTGTATATTTAATTGTAAATTTGATGTTAAGTTAAAAATAACTTATAATAAAATTAAAATTTTATTAGTTTTAATTTATATATAAGCGTGATATATTTGAGTTACTTCATAGTTCAGAATAAAATAAAAAAGTAATAAAACTGACACCGGAAAATATATTGTGTGACACAAAGTTTCTTCTTTGGTTAGGCTTAGGTAGGAGTCTAAAAAAATATTTTTCATCCTTATCGTTTGTTTTCCTGACTTGTCAATTTTGCCTGTTTTTACCGTAAAACCTCACATCATTACAAGCATTATAACAGACCTTCTATTTTGTTCCGGAGGCAAAACACTCCAATCCACTTCATACATAGGATACGCCATGTTCTATAAGTAGCTCTTCTATTGCACAAAAATTCGTTATGTAGAACACATCACAGAATGATGCCACTGTACACACCAACAGTTTAGACGTTACTGTTATCAGTAATATTTTATCAGGTACTCAACAAATAGTCAGTAGGTGCGTATCTCTTATCAAAGGTGTTATTTATCACTAATAAAAAAGGACAGCAACAATACATGCAATTTAACTGATACTTTATTTTCATTCGTCATACTGCACTGTACAAAACAATGAGTCGTGGTTACGACTATCTTAATACATAGTAAAGTTAATTATAATTCATTGCACTATGTACAATAATGAGCATGTAAATAATGGTGCGCAACATTTTTGTCGCGACGTCCTGCTATTATAAGTTGTCCTCGTGGTTTCTTGGAGGTCTATCTACACTATTTCTTTTGATGCAGTCTACAAGCCATCGAATACCTTCATCCACTCCATCTCTGTAATAAAAACAGTGTGAATGAAATTAAATCTATCAGTTTTAGAAATTATTTAAAATTTATTACAGCTTTATATTAAAGAAAAACTACACACAAAATAGAAGAAATTTATGAAATTAAATTTAAATTTTAGATTTTATTTATTAAACTTATTCAAAATAAACTACTTATTCAAAATAAAAAATATCTAGATTTATTTTTTATTAAGATTGTTTAAAATAAAATTATATAAAATTTCAAAGCACTTAATACTTTTTATCATATTTCAGGAATAGTCAGTAGTTAACCTACCCATTAATAGCAGATGTAGCCATTAACATGATATCTCGTGCACCAATTAGATGTGCATTTTGGTTAAAAATTGGTTTCACTGTATGAACACCCATACAGTCTGGAATGTCTTGCTTATTTGCCAAAACCAGTAGAGGAACTCCCGATAAATGTTCTGATGCAATCATTCTATCTGAAAGTAAAAGTAGTAATTGCTGCAATTAAACTTTAAGTGTGCTTATATTAGATATTATTATGTATGTAGGTTTATATTTGTTATAAGTTTTGGATTTATTTACCAAATGTTTCTTTTGATTCTGATATTCTATCCCTGTCGGAAGAATCCACTATGTAGATAACTGCATGGCATTCAGCATAATACTGTAAAAAGAAAACTTGTAGTTATGTATAACCCTTATGAGAATTTATCTGAAGGTTATCAATAAACCATTTGTTTATTTGAAAATTTTCTTTTATAAATCATACAAATGTGCAGCAAAATGTAAGTACCTTATCCCATAAAGACTGCAACTCAAGTTGACCTCCTAAATCCCAAAAGTTCAACCTGACTCCATCCACATCTATTTTACCAATATTCAAACCTACAGTGGTTGTAATTCTATTGGGGCTCAACGCTTTGTACTTTTTGGTAAATTTGGTTTTAGTTGCCTCCAAATAAGTCTGAAAAAGCAATGCAACGTCAACTAATTACCTTAAACTGTAATAATTGAATATAGACATATCGAAAATCTTACGGTTTTGCCTGCATTATCGAGACCAAGTATTAAAACACAATATTCGTCTTTTTGAATCAAATAGTTATAAAACCCATGCAACAGAGTGTACATTTTAGAACATTTTATAAAGTTTTTTCAAGATTTACAAACAACTTTTTGACTGATGAATGACTGACAGCGGGAAGTAAAGAAAGTAAAAAAATGTCATTGTCAATCTAATTTATCTTTGACAATGACAACAAAGGGGCACGTTCAGAGGTTACGCTTAAGACCCTCAATGAAATCCTTATTTTGTTTTCAAAGTAGTGAAATTAAAATTCAAAGATAACTGACCAAAATAATGACAAACGACAAAAATAAAGAGCTGTCACACTAAAAACAAACTGGTGGTTACGTTACATGAACTAGTTCGTTTTTAGTGGATTTTTGCGCTATTTGCTTCGCACTTAACTGTCATATTACTTAGTTCTTTGTTTAGCGAGGTAAACATGAAAAAACGAATAAAGTCATCGCCGATAAGTAGCTTGGAGGAAGAAGGTATTATCACTCCTCAAACGGTGAACGTCTTTCTCCGTACTCAGGGAACATTGCAGACTGATGAAGAGTGTATCCTGTGTTGTTATTTCAACGGCACTCTTGTATTTGAGTCGCCATGGCAAAGTGAGGCTACGTATGAGATAGATCGTTTACCAGTAAATCTCCTACATCCCGAAGAACAAAGATTGTTAGCAGACTGCCCTCTAATTGTAATATTGCGTGCTATAAATACTGGAGGAAAAGCTCCAAAAGAAACCGATCCTCTTATGCATCCAGATAATCGTGCTGGTGTCAGCGTTGATTTGTTTCCATTACTTCTTGGTGAAGATCAAGTTTATTTAGGAGCCTATCTGGTTTTTCTTAATACAGGAAAGCTATGTGGATGTAAAGTTACAGTATTTTCGTCCTGTACTACTACTATAGAAAAATTTCAAGTTCCATTATCAATGACCTTGATATCAGCTCACTGTTTGCCAACTGTTAAGGATGGAACAGTTATGTTAGCTGCAATAGGCTTAGACGGAATAACTGAAAATGTTTCCTTTAATTTCGGCATGTCTATGAGTTCCCCAGAGGCTAAAAATACTGTATGGGTTTTAGCTAACAATAGCGGTTACTTATCTAACATGGATTACATACTTACAAGTGATGATAAATTTATCCCAGAAGACTTGGAATTAAAAAATCATAAAGGTTGCTCAGAATATTATTGGAACGCTATGAAGAGGGTATTATTAGATCCTCTTGCCTTTAAGGATCGACTTAATTCTACATTTCTTATTGAGATGGCGGGAGTTCCGAAAACAGGAAAATTGGAAGTACGTTGCCGTTATATGGGATTTGTTGATGCTGCTGTGCTGCTTCAGCCTGGCCAAAATACAGTAACAACATGCGTTAAGCTTTTTCAGTATAGAGAAGAAGATCTTCCTGAAGGCATGAAACCGTTGTTACAGCTTCCTCCTGTAAGTGCCAAAGCTAGTGCTCGTGAAAAAGACGTCGTGGAAATTGTAGATGAGCATGGCCATACTGCATATGCTGTAATTAGGTTCGATATTCCAGAACCATTAGTACCTAAACCAAAACTACCGGCTCTTTATAAAAGAATTGGAATATCAGAATCTGATGAAATTGCAATACCCACGGATGGACTTAATGTGGACCTTCCACCAAAGGACCTTATCGTAGATCACCGTAAAATAAGAGCCGGCGGAGGCGCTTTAGCAGTACACAAGGAGTTAAGCCTTTTAGCTACTTCAATGAAAGAAAACGAACAAAACTTTGCGCAAGTTAAACGTTCTGCAGCAAATCGTTTGCTTATGAAAGTAAGAACCATGCTAAAACAGTTTAGTTCTGATGGAGTTTTAACAACAGCCGAATGGCAGGACACAGTAACAGCTCATCATTCGGCTGCACGCCGTGCAGTTCTTGCATCTTTTGAGCCTCGATCTCAAAGTCGTTCCTTGCCAGCACGTGCAGCTGAAGCTCGTAGTCGAATGGCAGGTGATGACAGAATTGCAAATATTCATTTAAAAACTAAACAAGATCTTTGCCCAAATCACCCAAGAACAATTTTGTCTAGTGTTTTGAGATCAAAAGAAGAAGGCAGCTCAGATGACGATGTGGACTTAATCACAACATTGCGGTCTCAATGTAAAAACAGATTTATTTTGTGGACTTATGCAGGACAAGAGTTTGATAAAGATCCAGATCGAGTAGAAAAAGCAGCAGCTGCTCTTCGGATTGCAGTAAAAGGTGACAACTCAGCTGGTACATCGAATAGCATTGGTTGGGCAGCACTACACGCTTTGTATCACCATAACAGTGATATTTACGCTTCTTTTGTAGGAGCCAAGGAAACAAGGAAAGCATATGAATTGCCTAAGAAGTTTCATAAATTTTACAAAAATTGGGTAGAAATTAGTGGCGAAGAAGAAAGATTCTGGATGCCAAATATGATAGGCCAAGAGAATCCCTTTATCATGGCTGCAGCATTCTTTTTATGTCTACGATGTTACAATATGACAGAAAGACTGTTGCTTTGTGCAGCCGAAGGATGCCTATCCAGAGGTTCACGTATTGGTCTACATAGTAACATAACGACAGATAACTATTATATAAGAGCTTCGATGCATTTACTACAAAAACAATTTGATAAAGCTTTGCAAACTGTAGATCAAGGTGTAAGAGAGTTCGGCCCTTCAGCTATGATGGCGGAAATGAGGGCCACATGTCTTATGAGGCTTGCTACAGAGTGGAACGATGATTGTGCGCGTGCTGTTACAGATGCCGAGCACGCTGGGGCTGAGATTAACCCAAGCCTCCTGCTACAAGCAGCTCTCTTTGGATACAAAAAAGACCCTTCCACTGCTTTGCAGCGGGCCGCTCGGTGTCACAAACTAGCACCGAGCGCTTTCTCAGCTCTAACTCTGGCCAAAATATACGATGTGATGGGCGATGCTGATTTGGCTGAGCGTTGGGCAGCTGCTGCCGTGAAATTAGAGCCTTTGCTTTCTGATGGCTGGGCATTTTTAACTATCCTGGCATTGAGAAAAAGGAATATAGACTTGTATCGGCATTTATTTCGGACTGCTAAGCAAATGGGTCCAATAAGTGAAGAACTGATAACAGAAATAGAAAGTCTGAGGAAAACAGCTGGCATTTTACTTTTGCCAGAGATGTTAGTTGGCGATTTTTGTAGTTGTACTGAATGTTATTGAATTTCAAAAAGAGGATAATGAAAAAATACATATTTTGGAATTAAAGCTACCTATTTCGAAGTTTCACTGATTCTTATAATTTGTTATGTTAAAAAACCGTGTATAGTGTTTTCTATTCTTATCATATGTCATGGCACACCCACACTAGACTTGCTGCGAGCATTGTTCTCGTACCAAAATTGAAGAAAAAAGACTTATTTGAGAAACCATATCTGGAAATGCCGGCAGGTGCCTTCGCACTTATCTTCTCTAAGACTCATGCTAATGGCACATTTCTCTTCTAAGTAAATAACCATGATTATAGTCTTTCGTTGTTTTCCGATATTTCGGTTGTTATATGGTCGTGGGCATGGAGTAGGTATTACTCTCTACAGGCATAGCGGCATTCATCAACATAAAATCCTAGTTTTCTATGGTTTAGATTTGAATGAGGGAAATAAGGAATGAAGGAAACGATTTTGGCAATTTATCAACTGCATTATATATCCCACCTGCAGTTATTACTCTTACGTAGGTATCACGGTTTAGCGGTTGGCAGAGAGTGATGGCAATATCTTTTTAAAATACCTAGGTATTCTTCAAAAACCTTGTCCGTTCAGTATGCTTAATATAACAGAACGGTAATCTTTTCTTGGAAAGGGCTGTTAAGAGCAGAGAGTTATAAGTAGGTACAATTTCTTTCATTTTAAACTAAATATAAACAAACAATTAGGTAGGTACATAAAGTTGTATGAAATTATGATGATAATAATGAAATATGGCACTTAAAAAATTAGGTACCTACCCCTCTTGCCGTAATTATTTATATTTTAATTTTAATTGTTACATTTCAGAATGTCTAAAGTAAAAGATTATTGTCTCCTTTAGTAAAGTAAGTTAGGTATATTAACCATATTAAGTACATAAGTACATTTTAATAAATAAACCAATGGAGTACTTAAATGTAACTCATCTTAATCCAAGTCTACAACTACATACAATTAGTAACACGGAACCACTGACGGTACTTAGCTAGTAAACTTTGTTTCACAAATAGAAAAATGTCATTTGGTCTATTTATAATGCTTCTGCTCGCCGTTCACTCCGCTCGTGTAAAGCGTCTCTTTAGAAAGTAGCTCATACTCTTTAGTAGGTCAAAACGACATTCAGCACCAATTTACTATAATGAATCTTGATAACACGATAAGACTTCCTTTAAACAATGTTGTATCAAAAACATATCAAACTGTTTAACGCGACCAGCTGACACACCTTTGATTCTAGTTCGATGAAGCACTCCTCGGTTAAAGATAAGCCGATAAGCTTGCTTTAGGTAGATAAATGTCAAACGTATAATTCGGTATAGTGCGGTGTACGGACAGTTGCATCACGGGTTGGTTGGTGCGAGTTCGCAGAGCTACATAAACATTCTCTGAGGTGGAACGACTGCGGCGCGCGGTCTTTGTTTTCAAGTCGAGTTTTAAACAAGATTATCGGACATGTGAACACAAAACATCACAATGGGACTGTCCACGAATTGCTGGAAATATCTCGTGTTAACATTCAACGTACTATTTGCTGTGAGTACCAAATGTTTTATCTCAAAGTTTTCTTTTTTTGCCTCCCGTTATGTAGTTTGCGAGTAGGTATTCGCTGAATCAGCGCGGATTTTCTATACAACCACTTGTTGTCATAACAACCTAACAAAAACAAGGAGTTTAACAAAGAACAATCAAATACTCAATAAGTTATATGCATTCATTAACTTACACTTTAATTAGTGACACAACTTTCCCAAGAAAATCGTAACATAAAAGCCCGGATCACGAATCTATATTTTTTTCTTGAGAGCGTTGTACTATTTTCTATTACGGTACTAAGTTAAAAGTTTTGTGAAATAAAACAACGTATAAAGTTGGCGCTAGTAGTTTATGAAAAACATGTATGTGTGAAAGAGAGAAAAACATGAATTGGCGTTTGTCGTGCGCGTTTTGTTTTCGCTGGGTTACAGTTGACGTTAAAATGTTTCTTTGTATACTCAACAGATGTCAGCAGTAGTATTGTTTGGAGCCAGTGGATTTCTGCTATACAGGCTGTTTATCTATAGACATTTCATTGGGGTTGGGGTAGAATACCCTGCTATACTTTTGTTGATGATGTCTATAATATCCTGCTCCATAGCCTGGATTGGCTGGCGAACAACAAAATCGATGCATCAGTTACATGTTATTATTGTAAGTAAGTAAGATGTTAGATCTTAATTAACTGAGCTAGTTAGTAGGTACGAAATAAGTTAAGAGAATCGTGTTCAATGTTAAAAAATAATGAACCATAATGACTAAGTAAGAAGGTAACTTATAAAATAACTAGTCTATCATAACTACTTCGTTTTTTAGTCATGAAACACAGCAACTCATTCTTTTAACAAAGAAATAAATAAATTTGTGTTAATTTACGAACCGATAACCTTAAGGTCATCAAACTATGAATAAAGAGTATTGATAGTGTATAGGAAGGTACTTTCCTGTTTACTTTAACGTATTCATGAAAAGCTTTGAAACCGATTTTTTTTTCTTTATAGGTAGGTAGATCCATTAGAAGTACCAACATAAAAAGTTCATAAAATCGGTCGTTGATGATCTACTACGAGGATTCACGCAGCCTTTGTGCATCCATTAAGGATATTAACTGCCCTTTTTTTAAACGCTTTATCCATTTGCATTTTTTTGATATTTTATTTACGTATTGAAAATTTTGAAAGTACGATAATTAAAGGTAATCCTTCTAATATTATAAACGTGAAAGTTTGTGAGTATGTATGGATGTTTGTAACTCTTTCAAGTAAGAACTACTGGACGGATTTGGATCAAACTTTATAATAATATACCTATATAGGTTATACATCAGAATAACACATAGGGTACTTTTTACCGCGGGAAAACTTCTTATTCCCACGAAAAACCGACTTCCCTGCGAACGGAGTTGCGGGCTGCCACTAGTATGATCGCCCCGTGTTACAAAAATATCATAACGTTTATCCAAAAGTCTACATTCTTGCCTCCCCGCCCGCCACTTTCCTCACAAACATTTTGATGAAAAACTGCCTTTCTTCCTTTCAGGCCGGTATCCTAATCCTGATAGTGGTGGTAACAGAGTTCTCGTGTTTCGTCTGGGCCATGGTGGTGTGGGATAGCAGTGAGATCGACGTCAAAGCCACCATGACGGGGTACTTTGCGTCTACAACTGCTATTAAGGAACCGATGTCGGCAGACGCTATAAGATGGGATCGTCTGCATGTGAAGGTAATGCAGTATTGACGATACTATTTATATCTTTTTATTTAAAGTCAGGCTATAAGCAGCTTAAAAAAACCTTAATGTAAGCGCTTATTCGCGGGGGCTCAATAGCGGAAAAATAGCCGTTTATATTTTTTGGAAAGATCGTTAGGTACTTGTGATAACACTATCAAGAGTTCTTTAGAAAACGAAATTGGTCGGCAACCATTAATTAACCCTTTAACTCTACTGAGTTTGTTTATCACAATTTCTAATATAATATTCTAATTAAAAAGATAATTAAGTAACTTCCACGTCGCTATTCTATTTAAACAAGAAGAATCATTGACTGTTACCTAATTCTGACAATATTCTACAAAGCAACGGCAGTAGGTAAACCAGATGAGAGGCGGCCAAGTTTACTTTACGTAGGAACGCGCATTTACTTATTGGTCTAATCTCTAATCTTCAATTTCTTTTAAATTATATGGTTACGATTTCAAAGTGGATGTAGCGAATTAAATTCAACTAGATAAATCAATTTTTATGCAGTTCGAATGCTGTGGCGTTGGGGGTCCCAACGACTTCAGCGCTGCTGGCCACGTCCCATTCTCATGCTGCGGGCAAGGGCCCCTGGACTCCGCACAGAAGCCCTACACGGCTGACTGCGCCACCCTGTACCAACGCGGCTGCGGGAAACCGCTCCACGAGTACACCAGGGATCAGATGCTACTGGTGGCTATGACGGCTTTGGTGGCGTCTGTTCTACAGGTGAACATTAACTATAGCCTGTAACGTTATATTACCTTAGCGGTAGGTATTATTTACTAAGCTTTAACGTGATTTATACAAGGTCATCTTCGCCTGTAAGAGTAGTTTTCAGTTTTAGACTAAAGAGTTTATCTAGGTCTGCTACAAAGAGGAGATCGGTAGTCGGTAGGTTCATTTTTACTGATAACCTATACCTACCTACATAACCAAAGAAAAATGAAATATAGTTAATATAAAAAGCGTAAAAATGTTAGCTACGTGCGGTATTACACATATATGTGGTTTGAATAATTCCTTCCTTTTAAGTGACGCATACATAATCTGATGACGAGTGTTCTGAAAACCACTCTTACCTACAGGAAATCTAGTCTACGCCGTAAAGAGTTCGTAGCCTTACCCCCTTATTTATGAACATACTAGCGACCCGATCACGCTTCGCAGTGGTGTAATTTTGACCGACTTGTTCACTAAATTTCGATTTTTGTCAAACTTAACAAAACTTTTTCGTATTTTTTTATGTACAAATTTAAATCAATAACGGTCCTTAAACATGGCAAAAACCGCATCAAAATCCGTTACGTAGTTTAAGAGGAGATAGCGGACAAACTTACAAACAGACAGAATTAGCGACTTGGATTTATACTATGTAATGATTTAAAACCTACACTAAGTACTAAAATATAATTGCTATCATTCAATCTTATGTGACATCGTTAATGAGTAAGTTTTAAATGGGCTTTATAGAATAAGGGTATAATTTCAGGTTTTATTAATATTTCCGTGATAACAGTATTTTTGTCAAAGACTACTTTGTTCTGAACAGTTCAAAACTTTAGTTCATATCTTTATTTATCTACTGATTAATACTGTAACAAAGCCTCTCAGTTAGTAAAGTACGCATAACATTGTAGCAAACATTATCACCTCCAGCATACTAATTGGTTAATGTCCTCGTAACATATCCAACCCGAATCTTAGTCATCTGGTCATTGGGGATTATATTAATTATTATAATGGCGTATTGTTGTTTATCTTTGAAGGATATGGCGTGGTGCTGTCGATAAGTTGGCTTGTAGAAGGTTTCTCGATAAATTCGTTGAAGGTACCTACTCATAATTTATAAACTACCTACTCGTTATAAATATTCCGTTCTTATAGATAACTAGTGACCCGCCCACGCTTCGCAGTGGTGTAATTTTGGGCGACTTGTTCCCGAAACATTGAATTTTAGTTAACTTAAAAAAACTTTTTCTGAATGTTCTTTATTTACAAATCTAAATGAAAAAATTACCTAAAGGAAGGTGAAAACCTCATTAAAATCCCTCAACTGTTTAGAAGGAGTTAGCGGCCAAACATACAAACAGAGAATTAGCGACTTCGATTTATAATATGTAATGATAATGATGATAGTGTTACGAAAATACCAAGTACGTTATAATTTGTCGATCAAGTGTCAGAAAGAAAAAAAATATTATGGCGTAAATTATTTCCGTTACAAATAACCAATGACAGATGGCGTTAAGTGTTCAAAATTAGACATTGATACCCGGAAAATGCTTAAAAATATTTTGATTGATCCTGAGTAGTCATGAGTGTGACTCAGTGGTGATAATTTAATTAGAATAAAATTAATCTATGAAATGGAAAAAACCTATCATTACGTAGAATTAACCATTGGTAGTTAACTACCATACATACAGAGTAAAGATTAGTAGGTAAACAATGTCACAAAGGTCAAAAAAACAAATACAACTTTACCTTAACCTTGGCCATAAAAGTATGAAAAAGTTAGTTAGTGAGGTAAACGTAAGAGCCCTTGACACCACGACCTCCGATTTTATTCTGCTAGTTATAGTTTCGTACTGAAACTGTGTATAATATTAAGCAGGGTTACTGTGTCAAAAATACTGGCCAAACATATTGTCACCACGTGTTATATTTAATTGAAACAAATAATTTTGAGGTTACATTAATGGTAGATTCAACAAAATTTCCAATTCCAAAATAATTACTCCTTTTGTTTAACGTTTTACCTTTACTTACAGCATTACGGTAATTCCGATATTATCGTTTTTTGTGCTTAAACGTAATTCCGAATTGATATATGTACATTGTGTTCCTTTTTAATAAAAATATTAGTTAACTCATACAATGTAATGAATATTCATTAAAGATTTAATTTCAAAATTTTTGGACATGTGTCTGCATTTTCCAGCATTGGCCGCATTGTTCAAAAAGTACCAATTATGGCTCTGGACCAATTATGGTTTTCTATTTACATTTCTTCAAAAATAAATAATTTGGTAAATTATTTCATTGAAATAGCAACTCTAATTAGTCGTGCCAGAATTCAAAGTGCTATGGTATCAAATTTAAGGGCTTTCCGCAATTTAGTTTTATGACAATAGCCCTTTTTCCAGACATAGGTATTTTCAGTTGAGAAAAAAAATAGATTTTCTTATAAGGATCGCGCCGCAAGTAGGTACATTTATAGGCATTTTTAATGACAGGAGTTACTGTGTAGTTATTTTTTTTAATTATTGGTGGAACTATTATTGATAACGAAAGATTAATTAAACACTCTTACCTAAAACCCCAATGGAATTTTACACTTTTTTTTTCGAAATTCATAATTGGATCTGGTTATATGCCTGGACCCAATTATGACTTTTTCAGTAATTCAGTGTATTTATTTTAAATCATCTTGTACCTGAATACTAGTAAACAGTTTTAAATTGTTTATTATCGTTTTTAAATGAGCAGCAAATGAAGCGTCTGTCCAATTGTGAATATTTTGTATATATTTAGGTGTCCGATATCAGATGACCATAACTGGAGTTTGACAGAGGGTATAGGTAGATACCTATATTTAATTAAGATTATTTTGATGGAACTAATCACATCCTATATAAAAAATCTAAAACTTATTCTTAAAGGCACTATTTATCAACCCCGAAAATTCTAGAAACGTGTACTACAAAACGTATAAATTTTAGAACAAAAACGAAAACATTATCCTTATAAAGTCCATAGTTGGTTCTTTTATATCATAGATGGAGTCCGAGTCCGATTATAGCGCTTTTTCTTCAATTGTTAAATAAGTTTAAATATTAATTACAAATTACGGTGAATGCTGTTTGATTGCACACGCGACCGTCAAAGGGCTTCAGGGTTCGTAGTTTAAAGGTACTTACATTTATAACTAAGAAAGGTAGGTTAGCTACAACAAATTGAAACTGTACCTTAGTTCTTAATCTTGCTCTCTAAAATTCATATAAGCTTTTCAACAAAGAACACTTTGTTTTGGGATAAAGGTGACTGCCCTTAAAAATGAAACAACTGAAGTGTAGGCGGTGCGAGTTGCCTATTAGCGGAATGATGCGGAAAATGTGTTTTCAACGCGTCGAAAATTGGCGCAAATAGTACACGCAACATCTATTTTTAAAATTGATTGGTGATCGACGTCACCGTTCCACCGACGGTTCCACCGTAAGGAGAAATATTCGTAAATTTTATTGCAACATTTTTTATAATTATAATCTTTCTACTTATTGCATTGGTTATGGTACAAGACAAATTTATTAGTTTACAGATTTTTTTTATTATTTGCTGTGATTGAAACCAGACTGTTGTTATATTATTATATATTACATTAAGAAACTTATGAGGTGTCAAAAAAAAACCTTTTTAACTTCTACAGTTAACTTATAGGAGTTAAGAATACAATAACGTTGATTGTATAAATTGATACGTAATATTATTACAAACTAATTTAATATGGCGACAAACAACTTGGAGTTTAGTCGACTCGAGTATTTTTTATTAATTACTAAAGAGCCGAAATTTATCGGTAATAGGCAGGTCGATGGTACCAACTTTGCAAAATTCCCTGTCTAGTTTTAAGAGTCAAAACTAAACGGGGTTATTCATTATAGCATAGTGGGTTTTTACCACAACTCCCAAATGTTTTTAAGGGAAAACCATCGTACCAATGACGTAAGGAATATCAAAAAGTTCTTATATTTTTACAAACATGTGTTTGCTATCCAACACTACCATCCTAGACAGTACACACCATATTATTAACCCTTTAATTACATCATCTAAGACTCATTCACATATTCTATCGAAACATTTTAGTACTTAATATAGCATTGTAACGCAATATTGGATTTTTTTATTTGGATGAACGTCATTTTAATAAATAAATAAAATAAAAATAGGCATTCGGTTTTACCTTTCCCTCATTAGTTATTAAATATTTCCTAAAATTATTAGTTACTGTTTAGAATGGTATATTTTTTTAACCCTAAGTGGCTTTCCATATTTTATATGGACAACGTGTCAGATCACTATAGTGTCAAAAGTTTTGCAAACCACTCACAACTTTATTTGCCATATTACACAACTTAATAAAAAAAAGTCTCCAGAACCGGTCATCCAAATAGCGACTCTTGCGCAATGGTAGAAAGTAACATTCGCCTACACAGGCGTCCAGCTTTGGACTGCAATTATTTGACTACAAAACGAAACGTTAAAAGCCTACTGCCATAGTTAGTTAGATAAACTAACACCAGTAATTGGCATGACTGCGTTTGTTACTTATTCATGTGATTTCTTTCAGATATAATAAAATAAAATAAATGGGACGTGGTAACGTTAATGTTTGGATATTACTTTCATTTAACTTGAACTAATTTACAATCAAAGCTGTCAAAAATTTTGCTATATAGCTATTTTTGTCAACGCATCTTTTGTTGTTAAATTAGGAAAAGATAAAATGTAATTAACACACTTTTAAGTAGGCTAATAGTTAAATATTCTTAGAGATTAAATATTAATTTATTTTAGACCTACAAACGTACTTAAACTACTAATAATTTGGATATTTTAGATAACTAAGTACTTACACCTAGGATGGTCTTGTGGTTGGTTTAGAGAGTTAGACGAGAAAAAACGATCATGATACCTAATGATTAGAAAAGTTTGTGTTACGGCAACCCAATAAGACTTGAATGGTTTTTTACATTCATGATAATCGGTTATATGTTTAGGGCTATAGGTATATTTTATATATTGAGACACGTTTGTCTATTTCCATTTAAGATAAATACATAGTAGGATATCTGGGCTACGCGACTTAAGTTCGTTTCGTTTGTTTTTCTACATTTGCGTGGTAGGTTATAATAATGTTTATTTCTTTGTTGTTATAATCAAGATTTCTTAAGACGGAAAATAAGACGTCGTAGTGCAAAAATCTAAACAAGGCTGCTTAGGTCACACTATAAACGGTTTTAGCAACGTTTCTGATTCGATTAGTAGTAAAACAATGAGCATTGGAACTCTCTGTAGCTGCACCGTGCAACTTTGAGCTTTTGAAACCCAAATTAAGAGACGAAATTTCTGTGCCTTCATCGCTGGTAATATACGCCGCTTGGCAACTGCTTGTCTTTAACACGAGAGTTTAATTAAAAAGAAAAACCTTTTAGCGGATTCCCGCACATTCTAACCTTAAACAACGCTTTGCAAGTGAATATGGCCGTCCGTAGGTATCTATTATGTATGTCGTAAGTTCTGAGAGTGAAAGTAGGCGTGTGGTATGAGTAGTAAATAAAAGTGTATTCATCCTAATTGCGTGGTCTTGCTTATACAATGAAACTGTGTTATATATTAAAAACCACTGGCCTTTATAAAGAAACATTATTATAAACATAGCCCCCAAAACCATCATCAACGCTTTAAAACGAAAACCTGTATAACGACAACCAACACATGTATTACAACTTTGAAAGTCGATGTAACAAAATATTAATAAATTAAATTCATTAATGTAACACTAACTGCCACCTTGAATTATTCAAATGGTAAGATTTGCGTGAGTGTCGTACTAAAGAGTTGCTCAGGCGCAGCGCAAGGTCGATTTAAAGATGAGTGAGGTCATGAAGCAATTTAAATCAAGGAAGGTATGTGTACGTCTGACATGATTACATGGTACGATTTGTTACGCTAAGTCCTTATTTTCAGCTTTATTTTTGTTAAGTTGTCTGGTCTCTTAGGCCTATAAGCATGAAAAAAAACTCGTCATAATTACTAAGCATGAAAATATAAAAGTTGCTGCAACGGTGGGTAATTTAGGAAGGTAATTTTTCGCCCTTGAAATTCCAAGTTGTTTTGTTACTTCTGCAAGAAAAGGAGCGGAATTATTTTTATGAACAATCAGTAATCATACAGCGATTGGTTAGTCTAGATAAGTTATAAAATAACCTAATTAAATACGTAGGTACCAACCTTATAAAAAAACAAGGAAGTGTTTCGATTCTAGATTAAATTCATACTCGCACGGAATAAAGTTAGAAATAAGTTGAATTAGAAATGTTTTAGGAACCCAAATTTAATATAAATTACAATATCAAGTTTGGCTATGTTTAATTGATTAGTAATTAATTTTTTTATCACTTTGAATTGGTATTTTCCAAAGTATGTACATGTTAAACGCGCACTTAACGGTGAGGGAAAACATCTGAGGAAACCCATATGATCATCCATCGTGTGCATCCACTAACCCGCACCAAGCCAGCGAGGTGGATCACGGCTCAAACCCTCTCGCTATCCGAGAAGGCAGCCTGTAACCAACTAATAGGACATATACAGGCTATTATTATTTATTAAGTTTTAGGTACCTACCGTTGTATTTTTGACTTACTTCAATAAAATATTAATAGCTGGATTCAATATTTTGTATTCATAGATTAATAACTTTAAAATATAATCATCTTTAACATTATCTTGTTAAATAAGTAGGTCTCATATTTCCCAGTGTTTTTTTAATCATACAATTATCCAAACTCCCAGCAAATGTAGACACGGCATTGAAAAACACAGTGGCCTGGTGGTTTTAATAGGAAAATTGGTTTGATTCAGCCGAGGCGAGGATGTCGCGTAATAAACGGTTCATTAAATGCAATGAAACAAGCTTACCCACGAACATACATGTATACAGGGTGATTGGTAATGCGATACATTCCTTCTATGAGGTTAAAGTAGAGCTTATTTGCAGTCAATTAAGGCATAATATGCTATGTCCGAAAATTGATAATTTCTGAGATATGCAACATTTAAGATTTTTTATAAAAAAACCCATTTTCGAAGTTCAAATGAATCCTTTTAGTGAAAAATTCAAAATTGAGTTTAATGTTTTGTTGTTTTATGGTAGCTTGATAACTAAAATTACATTTTAGATTCAAATTTGCTAAAATTAATCGTCCTTATTTCAGAAAAGTCAAGAAACCAAGAACAACTTTAAAAAAAAGTTAAGTTTTATTGCAATTAAAAGCGATTTTCTAAAAAAAAGTCCAAATAATGTTGCGTACAAATTACATAAAAAACTTCCCCACTTCATTAGCTATTCAAAAAAGTACATTTGTCATACTAAAACTAAGTATTTGATTGACAACTGTACTAATAAAAGAAGTTACCTCTCTCTTAGAACGCCTCTACATTGGGGTTACCGCGCACTTTTGCACTGTTGTCTTTGGTTGATGTCGACGTCTTGCACAGGGATAATGCAATAACATTTAAGATCTGCCGTTAAATAAATATTTTTTTTGAAAAGCCAAACCTTCGAGTGTGTAGCTTTTGCGGTTAATTAGAAAAAAAGAGTATGCTGAGTGCGGAAAAAGTTAATTCTTTTAAAAGAAAGAAAGCTAACTACATGTTTTTCATTAATCACTACACATCACTTGTTGTTTTTTCTTTGGTCGATGTCGCCAACTCTTGTGGTGGTTGCTAGATTTTTGCGAAAAACATCTATCATTTCTTCGTCTATTTCGCCAAATTCGAGGTCTACTAGATTCACTTGTTCGGGCGGATACAAGCTTTATTTTTCTGAGACGTCGATACGTCCCCAAAAACACTAACGTTTGACACACGTCGATTATGGAAACGCAACAAGTACTTTTTTGCTGTAACAGCGTTGCCGTTACACAATACATAAATAAAAAGAATGTCTGAGTATTCTTCATTACAAAACCCTCGCCCATAGCAACTTTTTGTAGCGATACTGTGGTGCGTTCGCATCGATATCGTAGACTAGCAGTCGCTGACTGTGTGCCTTCATAGCCACGATTCAGTCGCGATGCGTTAGTATTGTCTTTACATCGATACAGTTGCGATAATGTAGCGCGTTGCAAATTCGACTAACATGCGTTTACTTAACGCGCGACAGCACCGCTACAAAAAGTCTTCGAAGGCAAGGATCTTAAATGATTCCATTTCAAGAGTTCTTAATGAAAATGTGCAGTTAGTTTTCTTTTAATAGAGGTCACTTTTTTGCGCTTAACACATTTTTTTCTATTTGACTGCAAAGGTTGCACACTTGAAGCTCTGGTTTTTTACAAAATTTATTTATTTAACGGGAGACTTTAATGTTATTGCATTATCCCTGTGCAAAACGGCGACATCAACCAAAGAAAACACTGCAAAAGTGCGCTGTAACCACAAAGTAGAGGCGTTCTAAGAGAGAGGTTACTTCTTTTATTAGTAGAGTTGTCAATCAAATACTTAGTTTTAGTATGACAAATGTACCTTTTTGAATAGCTTATGAATTGGGGAAGTTTTTTATGTAATTTGTACGCAACATTATTTGGACTTTTTTTTAGAAAATCGCTTTTTATTGCCATAAAACTTAACTTTTTTTAAAAGTTGTTCTTGGTTTCTTGACTTTTTCTGAAATAAGGACGATTAAGTTTAGCAAATTTGAATCTAAAATGTAATTTTAGTTATCAAGCTACCATAAAACAACAAAACATTAAACTCAATTTCGAATTTTTCACTAAAAGGATTCATTTGAACTTCGAAAATGGGTATTTTTATAAAAAATCTTAAATGTTGCATATCTCAGAAATTATCAATTTTCGGACATAGCATATTATGCCTTAATTGACTGCATATAAGCTCTACTTTAACCTCTTAGAAGGAATGTATCGCATTACCAATCACCCTGTATGTACTCTAATGTAGATCACACTATTAAGGTGGTAGCGTTTCGTGTTAAGACAGTTTATGTTGGTACCACCGTGCTGCCTATTTCTCCCGTTTGTTAAAGTTCGCACTCTTCGAACTTCGGTAAGCGATAACATTTCTATTAGAAGTAAGAACAGAATAAGCAGAATAATTAAAACCTTTATGGACTGGAAAGGATGCCGTGTTAGTCTGGATATTTTTTTTATTTTATTAGTTGCAACAGGGACTATTGAAAATCTTGAAACAACTTTTACTAATACAACGATTGATAAAAAATTTCTGTTGTAGAGTGGGCAAAGTTTTTATATACAGTATACTTATGCATAAATTAAATGAAAACAACAAAGTACAGTTTAATAAAACAAATACCTTTTTAACCATTTTTTTTTCAATTTTGAATAACGTAAGTACTCTTTTAATATTGCGACTACGTCATTACGAAGCAAAGAGTTGTATTGTAGGTACCTACAAGTTCTTGGAAAAAAAAGTTTATTAAATGAGTAAGTAAATTGATTGCATGAGGAACTAATGGTTTTATTAGTTTTGCACAGGAGGGTAATTACTTGATAGGTTACTACGTCACGGTGACTCAGAATAACTAAGGAAAGAATTAAGAAATAATGATATACCTAAGGTATTCCAGGGAAGTTAAACTTCTTTAAACTGACTGTGTTTCGACGACATACAGTCTTTCAATGCAATAGTCACTTAGGCATATTAAACTCAGATAGTGAAAACGCGAAAACATATAAGAAAGTAGTAGATATAAAACAAAAGTTATCGGTAACTGGACATCCCTAGCATTCGATAGACATCACTATCAAATTTATTAACAAGCATAATATATCATACATAAAAACTCAAATACAAATATGTAAAATGCAAAACTTTTTACGATCTACCATTATTTAAAACATCATAAAGAGTTTTTACTACCTACCTACACCTAATCACCTTCCTATCTAATGAACACGAACTACAATGAACTTTAAATTTGTTTTTAACTAAGTAAATACCTATTATGTTGGTAAACCCAATAAATTTGGTATTGTTTAATGTTTTACCGGATTTACCGCCACCGTCATCGTTCCACCGAGTTCATGACAATAATTTAACCTTTTTATCTTGCCAAATTTCTACGTTAAGAAGATAAGAAGGCTCATATGTCAGTCATAACTATTTTTTTTAAATTATTATTTAAATATCATTATTTTTGGTTTAATTAAAATTTGCGTAAATTATACCTAATGTATATCTAAATCCGCGCTGTCCTAAGTTAAATCGGCTGCGTCTTCTAAAAAATAAAAAAGTCACTTATTAGCGCGGTTATTTTTTTTTTCTGTTACAGAGCACCGGCATATTCTGCACGTTCTTCCTGGCGCAGGCTATCACGGCACGGAGGCGTGCGTCCATTCGGAACACATCGGTGCGAGACTCCACTTTTGCAGCACCAGACGACTCGTTGCTGGCCACAGCGCCGCAGCAGACCTTGCCAAAATATTAGACTAAGATAGTTAGTGTTTTATTCCTATTTATAAATAGATTTTATTTTTGGGTAGTTTATTATTACCTTAATTAACGTATATTGCATTTTGTCTCTTTCAACGTATAATGGCTGACAACCCAGGGTATTTTTTAAACTAATTAGCTCGGTACTGTACTTACTTAAAGTAGGTATGGCATTTCGATACCTTGTTGATTTTAAGCGCCCAGCTAATTTGCTATAGCTATTTGTTTTACTCATGTTGGGAACCTTTGAGTATTTCATTTAACCAATATATTTATTGGCCAACTCAAAGGGCGGGAACGCAAGTTTACTGAATTTAATGACTGGGAGCCGTACCATAAGCTTTTAAAATCCATCAAAGTTTTGTTATGAAATACAAAATACGAAGTTATGATACGACAAAGCTGTTTAGGTCTTGCATAGGTCTTGCTTTAGGAGCTTGTGGTAAGGCCCTGGGTTATTATGATGACCTATCAAGCATTTTTTATAGCGCCAAAAACCTACTTTTATTCATTTAACAAAAAAAATTATTTGAGCCAATTTTCGACAAAATAAAATTACCTACGGTTGTTTATTGGTTGTGTTGAAGGTACGTGTGTTTTAGATTTAGATTTATTATAAGTACCTAATATTGATAATGACTTTGTATACCTACTACTATTTACAAAGTTTTAGATGTAGGTATAAGCAAAGGTTTTGTAATGTAATTTGTGTACCTACCTATTTATAAATAAAGAACCAATAAAAATGTACTTACTAAAAAGTTTTTATTTTATCTGAGAAGTACATACTAACCTTTGTGAATGATACTTGTCATTTAAATAAGGTTTTCACACTGAGCTAAAACCTATCTAATAAGAATTAAGATGCCTAGTCAGTCGCAACGATTCTTAAAATACTCTCTGAACCAAATTAAAAATTGAACGAAATACGCTGAGGACTGGGTCTAAGTTTGCTTGCGCGGTGTCATCAGTTTTAGTTTATCAGGACTAAAACGTTTACCTGCTTCTGTTTAATACTATTGCAGAGAAATTAATAGCAATATTAATAGTTTAGTTAAGAAAGTGTTCACATGGAATCGGCACAATAAAAATTTCCGGACTGAAAAAGTTAACTAAAGTTTGGTTTTGGCTTAAAGACAGTAGGTATACAAAGTGCGTTGCGATGCGTCGTTTTGAGCACCGTGGGACCACAGCTTTACCAAACAGCCAGACAGACAGTTCACGTAGTCCCTCGCGCCCGCGGAGAATTATATTTGCGTCGCGGAATTCTCTTCACCTATTTCCCACATAAGTCTTCGAGAGTTCGAGTATGTAGCGGCAGCATAACAAAACAAGTAGTTAATAGCAAAGTTTTTTCTTTTCATAGTCAAGTAAGACAGAGAAAAAAAGTGGCAGCTATCCCGCTTTTTCATCGCATCCTTCCGAGATCCGTCTTCGCTTCATTTCTTGCCTCCATGTTGCCTTGCCTAGCTCACATTCATTTCATCTGTGTTACCAATTCATCGTAATAGGCAAGATCACAGAGATTAATGTGATTGTGATAATAAAATAAAAGCTTAAAAACTATGGTCGGCCATTTTAAATGAAACACTAATTAGAGCGAATGACGTCATAATCTATGTAAACATTATCGGTGTCATCTATTGTTGCATGTTTAATCTCTTGTATTTTGCGAACGTGACTTGTAACACCATGACACCTGAGTGCGTTTTAGCGCGAAATTCAAATAATATAGAAAAAAGTGTAATATTTTGTTACTTAGGATTCGTTCTATGCTGAAAAAATAATATTTTCAAAAAAAGTAGATATCTATAAACATTAGGGAGGAAAGGAGGATTTCAAAATTTGTCTACATGCCTATTATTTTTAATAAAGTGATATTACTAAAATGCATAAACGTATATTTTACAAAAACAGTTGACTCAAAACAAAACTTTATTTATTTAATTCTCTCCCTTTAAAAGATCTCATAAGAAGCCTCACAAACGCATTTTTTTTTATTCGCTCAATAAGTTACCTATATAAAAAGATGTAAAAAAATATGATTCATATTTGACAGAATCTAAGCTCGTTTTTAGTATTTATTAAGAGAGTATCGGATGGGAAAATACCGTATTTTTTATATACCTATGAAACTTAAAAAAATTACTATGACTTAAGATGCACATAAAAAAATATACAAATATAAATGAATAAAATTGATTTTATAAATCGGTATCCCTAAAGTTCGTTCGTAGTTTGTTTGTCGTTCGAATTTTATTTTTCTTCCAGTCGCGTTCGACATTTGAAGCAGGTGGGCCGTGCCGTTACGCAAATTGTGTTGTAAAAGTGAAGCCGTGAGTGCCTCTTTATTTGGAAGTTTTGTGACACAAGTTTGAACTTAGTGCAATCAAAATGGGGTGTGGAACGAGTTTTGTGAAATATGTGCTGTTTTTCTTCAACCTGATTGTGGCGGTGAGTAGGCTAAAGGGCGGGATAACCGGTTTGGTATTGTTCCGGTGGAACGCTCTGCTTCTGTGGTCAGCGGACAGTGAAACTGATCATTTGCCCTGCAACAACAACGTGGCGTAACTAAAATCACATTTATCTCGCTTTTTTTAAAGTTCGGTCAGTGAACAAGTATCTGATACGAACTAAGTTAATCATTCCTACTCTTGTCTCATTCCTTGAATCAGTCTTCTGAATTTTAGGGTCCTTTTAGTAGTATATACTTCTTTTGTTAGGTATTTAATTCTAATTACGAATATAACTCTGAATCTACAACATAATTTACGTACATTTTTTTTAACAGTTGGGTTGAAAATCAACACGTTTTTTACAACCCAAATTAAAAGTATGTTGAAAACAAGTGAACTTAGTTATTAAATGTACTGAATTTATTTTGACTTACTCATTACTGTTGGTGTGTTTGGTAGACTAAAGAAAATACAACAAGATAAATAATCCATAAGAATGCTTATATCCAAATCTAGGTATTTAGAATAAAATGGGAAAAAGCATACTAAATATAACTTACTTGGTAATCAACCATAGCAAAGCCCAAAAACGAAAACTGCTTAGGGGCCCAATAACAAGGAATAAGCTTACAAATGTTATAGAATAAATAATCATATTAGAATATCAGCATTAATAATTAATTCATATATCTTTATCTTAACCTAGAGTAGTGAGATAATAGAAATAAGGGTTGCCCTCTGCGAAGGAGGCCTGTGCCCAACTAAAAGGACAAATATAATAATAATAACTATTAATATTATATTCAGAAAGTGAAACATCTATTTTATAAGTGAAATTAAAAATCCTTAACATACCCATTTAAATAAGTACTTATTAATAATAAAAAATAGAAGTTGTCAATTTTTGCTAATAACTTGATATTACTAGGTTCTTATTAAAAATAAAATTTTGACTTCATGAGCCAACTGGCTAGCTTTTTAATTAAAAAAGTAAAGTACCTAATAACTTGGTTTTATAGGCAGGTAAGGTAACAAAATTAAATTTCCTCATCTGAGTCATATTAAATAAAGTCATTTTGAGTTTAGATAAGTAGGTAAATTAATAATTATAATAATAAAACTCTTTATTGCTCAATAAAACAGTATTTTACAGGAGTCAGTAAAAAAAAAAGCAAAAGGTGGCCTTATTGCTCTGGGCAATTTCTACCAGACAAACAACCTTTACAACACGGAGGTACCTGCCCAAATTCAAATGAGAGCTTCTTAAATTCAGTGATTTTAAAACATATAACTTAAAATATTATTGGTGGAACTCTATGGCACAGAAGTATGTATACTGAAATGTAAGCAAAAGGTCCGGGGATAGATTCCAGGGTCAGGCCATTTCATTATTATGTTTTTTTGAAATCGGCTTATGTCTGGTTGTAACTATATTCCCCCCTAATCTATTGTGTGATTCCCATAATACAAGTGCATACTATACTTACTTTAGGGCCACATAATTGGTGTAAGTCAGGAGTCTTTTTTTAAATTATTTATTACGGATAAAAATTAATATACAATTTAATATTGAAGATATGCTTTAGTTAGTAGGTATTTTTAATTTAGACCAAGTCTAAGCAGGCCTTCCCACAAGTATTGTACCTTTCATCAAATTCTGCACAGTGGGTATTTTTTGTTTCATAAAAAAATTGAATAATTGTCACAATCACAAACCACATTATTAGTGCAACCTTTAAAGTAGCATACTGGCCAGCTACAAATAATGTATGAGTTTAAAAAGTTTATTTCTATTTTAAAAAGGTTTTATACCTACTGTTATTTCAAAATGGCGTCAAGCCACTCGCGTGACCGCTCGCTGCCTTCAACAGCGATTACTCAACAGGTGTAACTCGCTGCATAATTAATAACAAGGCGGTTTTGTGTTAAGTTTACATTTTGCAAAGCGTCCCTTCAAAGATTCCATTTTTTTTTAACCATAGTTTCACATTTTTTACTTAATTTATGTACCAAAAGACTTATTTTTACCAACTTAAAGCACTTACACTTTTGCTGGTTGGCAGCATGGTGTTTCAAGATAATTAAAAATTATAAAATAATAAATGAAATTCAGGATTTTATTAAGAATGAAGACTCAAAATAATAAATTTTAATAGATACTAATCAGAAAATAGCCACTCATTTGGTAGAACTTTAAAGTTATTGTAACTTTAACAATTTAACACAAGGCCAATTTAAATTGGATTCAGGTATGTTTTTGCGGCACTATCGTCTTTTAAAAAAAAGGAGCGAAAAATTATGACGTCATTGTTTGAATAAAATGTTTGGCATAAAACAACTGTTTGGTATATTATAAAGCATATAAGTTCATGCTTTATCCAATTTCAATATAAACCAAAAATAACTGAAGAATAGTATTTTTTCAGTACATATGTCGTAAAAACAAGCTTGTAGCCATGTTGGTCGGTTAATGGGATATTTTATGGGAATAAGTTTCCCCATTAAATGGTCTCTCAATGGGAAAAACATGAAAATGCTATGACATCATTCTCTTTGCTATCTCAAGGTTTCCATAAAATGTATGTATCTACCTATATCTACGTGTTACGTATGTATACAGTAATCCTTGGCAAGGATGAGGAAAACAAGGTCACAAACAACAATAAATAAATTTGACTTGTTTGTGTTGCGGGAAGCACAACCTTGTCCAAATAATATTTGTAACAATAAAATTAGTTTCAAAAACTAGACACAAGTAAATTAGCTACAGAATCTAAGAAATACTGCGTTACTATCTCAAATTAACTACAGACGTGGTATTATCTGCCTACTCAAAAATATTGTTACATTTACAATGCAAATCATTGACAAAGCAGGCTTTATCTAAACACTAGTGTTGTCTGTCTACGCAAATATCTGCTCGCTTTGCGATCAAGTTATTCAAGTAGGTATATGAACAACACGTGATCAACATTTCGATGACATCATTCGGCTTTAGTAGTTAGCGCATTATTGAGACCCTCAACGTTGCGTAGCAACTATGCGCCATACTACAATTAAAATAAGATCTATTATCATAGTTCAGAATATGTCTTGAAAAAAAAAACGTTTTTAACATTGATGAGCCTAATAATTCCTAGTATGTACATTTGCTCTGGCGAGGCAGGAATGTGATACGCAGAATTTCTTTGTTCAATCTATAAGGTTAAGCAATTCAAAACGTTATCGGACAACTCCGCCAGGTATGCATGTCGTTATTGTAGTAGTCATATACAACAGGAAATGAGAGAAGGATTAAACAAGCTTAGCATTCAGGGAAGTACCGCGTTGGTGCTGACGCGGAGAGTCATTACCTAGTAATTGTGTTAGATTTAGTTTCACGCTTGAATTGCTTTCGTTGACTGGTAGGTTGATATAAAAAGCAATTGTAGGGTTCAGTTCTAGAGTTCCAGAAATTTAATTCATCATCGAAAGAAGAATTTCATTCTTATTCAATGCAAAGATCTTAAATTATAAGTCTTGTAAAGATTACAAACTTATTTGAATCGACAACAAAGTCATTACACCTACCTACGTTTTAAGTGTTTACGTACATTGCTAGGTATACTTAAAGCTGCTTCGTTTTCAATACTTTAAGTGGCGTTCTTCAAGTATATTGTTACTTGGCTTTAAGGATAGGATAGATAGAAGGAACTTGCTTCACAAATAAACAACATTTACGTGCGTCGTTGTCGCAACAGTTTTTCGTTGGGTACTTCTTTGCGGATGTTGCATACATTGACCTTACACGCCAACGTTTCACTTTTATATCCATTCCTTGGCCTCTGAATTTAAAAATCAAATCTTTACCAATTCTCATGGTTAGCGAGGTCGGTTTAATCTGTGTTTAGGCATGAGAAGGTAAACATTGACGTGTGTTTAGGCTTAAGCTTTCTTATTTTCTCTATAGTGTTTTGTTTTCAGCTAGAGTACGTAGCTATGGCGGGTATAGAGTGTTAAATACGAAATGATGTCACAGTGAGCTGCTAGTAGTTACCACGTCGCCAGGCAGGCGCCGGTCGCTGGGCGCTCCAATAACTTTAATTCGCGCGACCGAATTCGGCTATCAACTCACCCCAGGGGTGATTTCTATTTGATTATAATTACATCAAGAGAGACAACCAACTTAAACACTACTCTTTGGATTTGGAACTTTACAATATAATAGTTTATAATACATTTAGTTTGAGTTTTAAGATCAAATGTACAACAAGAATTATTTTGATCCAAATAGGACCTTGTAAATTAATCAACAAACTTGGACGATATATTTTCATTTATTCTGATTTAACGTTTGAGTCGTTTCATTAAATCGATTGAATCTAATACCAAACTGTTGCTACGCTTGTTCATAGCTGCACGTGACCTGATTCTAATAGGATTAGCTTCCTGCCGCGCTTTGCCGTACTACGCTTTCACGATAGTGTTTTCTATTACCAGCCGTACTGTGACGAGAATAACTAGTACCTAAACACGCTTTGAGAAAGTTCCCTCTTTTGTACTCTCTCTCTCTTTCTATGATAGGTTCGCTCATTTTCTCACATTAATACAACTTTAAGTGGGCAGTTGTGAATTGAAAAGAATTCCCAAATTCAATTCGAGTTTTATTGGCTAAATATGCATGATTTAATCTGTGATATTCCCATAGAAACGCATGATGAAGCGCCTTTGTCTTTAGTCGGGCGAGTCGCCTTCATTGTGGAAAGGTCATTGACTGCCATTGCATAAGTTGCCTCGATAGGAACACCTGGAGCCATTTTGGACGACCCACATTACGCAAGCTCTCAGATCTTGATGTTTTGGTGTTATGTCATCCATGGTTAATGAGCGAGAAATTGCGATAGCAACCAACCAAATAGATAATTGCAATCATCCCAATAAGGCAATAAGTAAGCTAGATAAATTTAAAAAGCTAGGCGTTTTTTTACAAATTCCATCTCCTGAGTTATTTGTCCTTATCTCGAGGTTGCTGTAACATGTTTTTTTAGCATAGATTTCCATTTTTAAACACATGTTGGTTTGGTCCAGATTGTGTTTGATAAAAATTCAAACAACAAAGAAAACAATATTTGAATGTTTGTATTCGTCCAATTATCACTCGGAACATTATTGAAAGCACCATTACTAATTCATCGTGTCCTATTTGATGGAAAAGCTCCGAAATAATTACAGTATCAGTCGATTAGGGTCATAGGATCGATAATAGTTTTGTGTTTACGCCCTGGTTTGACTAATAAAATCCTTAGTGAATGCCCGATCACAACTGTACGGTGGTCATAAAGTTTATTGACTGACATGAGACACTAAGCGGTTGCTTGCATGACACAGAAAAGTGATCATATATTATTCAGAAAAAATACCTAGTTACTGACATTTAATATGGTATTATTCTTAGGTAGGTGAACCAAATACGCATGGTTCAAAGTTGTACGGCAAATGATGAACAGGCAAAATGACGCATCAACCGTAATAACCCGTTGATGATGAAATTTTTATGAAAAACAAGGTGTATTAAGTCATTGAAGTGACGTGTAGGTTGAAACCAATGACTAAGATGTCTACAATGAAACATCAATGCCAACCGATTAAGGAAAATACCTTAAACAATTGAACCTTGCATGCAAAGTTAAATCAATGCAAACATAAATACAAATACAAGCTTTATACAAACATACGAAATGTCGCGCATTTTTGCCACTGAAAACAAAAGGATAACGGGTGCTTACAAACTTTCTCATACATTCTGTGCACGTTTCCCAAAATGGAGTCCTTCGAGTATAACAATTATTTTTTAGACGCCAGTGACAGTCTGATTATCAAATACCAAAGCGAGTTTCTTTATAAAGTTAACAGAATGCTAGAGAAAGTGGTGAAACAACACCTTGTCAATGTAAATACAGCTGGCACTAATGTTCTTTGAAGAAAAACCAAGAGACCACGAGTGTTTTTGCCTTCCATGTTTAAATAAATCTGCAGCGAGCGTAACGAGCTTCTGCGCGTTACGCAATATAAAAACATGGTAACGTCTGTATTTGTAGCCTTCATGTGTGTAGTATTGTGTTGTACACACACCTTGGTTTATTCATTGCAGACTGAGCTGTTACCATACCTGTTACTAACACAAACCGTATATTTTATGACAAGCCGTTTAATTTGTAGTTGCAGTTATAATAAAAACTCTTCAACCTCGTTTGTTTTAAAAACTAACTCTAAATATGACATAAAGTTATGAATTCACGGAAAACAGTTTTCAATCTTACGTCGTCAATAAAAAAAAAGTATGACTTCACCTACATTGCTCATGTCTCAGACGAGCATTCGTTTTACTTATCTACGCTTAAATTTATCTGGGCACGTTCCAACATCTTACTTCGTGAGTAATTTGGTAAATTAGCAGTGAGGTAGGACTTGGGCAGAGGAAGGCCCGATGTTTCATTTGTTAGAAGCGGTCGTCATGTACTTGTGAATTGTAATTGCCAATTAGTTAGGGTCAGCAGATGTCAGGAAGCCGGTTTTCACTTTTGTTTCGACGATTTGTGACTTACTATTGCATCTGTCGTGTCATTTATCTGTATTTAACCTTATTTAGTCGTTAAAAGCACGTGTCATGCACATCTTGGTCGATAGCAAGTGTCTAGACAGGCTTTAGTCTCCTTTGTTCGAATTTGCAAGTCTCGTTTCAAATTGGCAACACTTTAAACCTTTGAGCCACTTGAAAAGTGAACGACGAACACGAGACGCGTTGTGAATGTGCATGAATACGAAAAAGGAGATAGTGATTGGACAGGTTCCTATCACATTCCGATTATGCATGCAGAGCTTAACAGATCGAGATATAGGCGTGGCGGTTACATAAAGCGGTTTACGTTTTGTTGTGCAAGCTGACCAGCAAGAAATCCGCGAAGTCAAGCAAAAAAATCTTAGACAAGTTCTGATCTTTCTGTGTTGACCCTAATGTCGTCAATACAGACGTAAAGGGATAATAACTTGAGCTAACCCGTCTCATAGATTTTACTTCTAGTTTTTCCGAAAAATGCCACTAAGGTTGTCTCAATGAATATAGCTTTAAAACGTAGTTTTCTTCTTGTCTCGACGTAGCATCAAATTAATAGTATAATTTACAGTTTCAAAAGATCGAAAAGAGGAACCTCGTAAAAGATGGTTCACCCCGCAACTATTGGCACTCGTCCAAATGAATCGTTATTTGGATTTGTTTGAGAAAATCTTAAGCGATGTTGTATAATAACTGACTGACTCACACACAGTACAGTGTACTAGCAATGAATGCAGGAACATTTAATTGTCGATGACATCAATTAATAAAAACGAGCTTTATGCTGGTGCAGAAATAAACAATGGTGTAATTGGTTGGATTGTGTTACTGGTTACCGCATTGTTCGCAATAATTGTTGAGTTTTCTTTTAAACCTTAGTCATTTGCTTTCTAGAGAGACTTACCTATACGAATGGCCTACTGAACTAGATCAGAGAGTATCAGAAGCGTACATGTGAGTGCCAATTTTAGAAATTCTGCCAACTGGAACTCATTGCCTCTTACTTAGCTCGTCATTATTTCACCATAACAAACATGGTTTACCGTTCCTTCGCTATCTCTTAAAGTACTTCCTTTCATTTTACGACGTATTTGTATTCAAAAACGGTGTTACTTCTGTAACAAGTTCGCTGAATATTTTTAAGGTGCACGTAGCAGTGAAGCGTAACGTTCGCGAATGTTTAATTTGCAATAGTGTTGTAATTGATCGATCACGAAATCATGATTGAAATTTCGCTGGATGGCCTACTTCCATATAGTGGTGTTATCGAAGTCTTGTTGACCTTTTGAGTCATTGGGTCCCAGTAATCTAGTCAGAAATAAATGGCAGACCTATTCGCTTAATAAACGCTTTTAAACACGTCGGAAGAGGCTAGATAGGATATAATTCTTATTTTAATTTGTTTGCATAAAAGTGATTGACCTAAAAGGTTAGACAAACTTACGTTTGTTATTATTTTGCTAAGAGCTAACCGTAAATAAAATCAGTAATGTGATTTAGGGTTTGTTATTTATCGTTTAAAAGTCGATTTATCCTTGATAGCTTTGGCCATCTGTTTTAATTTTACGCACACTCATAAGCTAAATGCTTCTTATCTAAATCACCTTCAAACCTCGACCGTAAAGGTATATTTATTAAATTAACATATTAATTTGATAGTATGTATGTGTACATAGTTGTATATTTATTATTTTTATTCTTACCATGACTCAGACTGCCAGCAATTAAAACTATAAAAAATAAAACTCTTGAGTCTTATTTTCTTCTGACTCGAAGAACAAAGAATTTTATACAAATTCGTTGATGATAAAATTCTTAAATAAGTTTGTAAGCGGATGCTTACGACGTTATGAAACAAATCTTTGTTCGAACACTGAGTAGTTTTTATTTGTTTAGTATATTATCTTAAAGTTAGGTAGTTATTCATATGCCATTTGCTTAAGCGCAATTAGAGCGACATAGATTCAATGTTACTTGATATTCATTGCCAAAATAAATTTGTTCCTATTTTTTATTACTTGTTTTACCATGAGACTTACAATAACAACTAGCCGACACTTAGATCCAATTATTATTATGATAGAGCAAGATTTTTTTGGCCTGACCTCATTTATTTTAACTTCGGCCGATCGTAAAGATGAAAATAGAAGGCGTCTTAGTCACCGAAGTGGCTGATAAAGAAAATGCTATTTCTTTCTACTGTACACACACTGTTCACATAACATACCCTTTTTTATTTAATAAACACAATGGATACAACGCATTGTTAGTTTTTCTCTATTTCTTTTTGCATGAGAAGTTTTAAAATGTATTGTTTTTGTTCCAAGTTGCTATCATAATGTTTTATGTTGTATGATATTAACGTAGGAGGTTTTTCGAGTAATAAAATAAGAAAAATAAAAATTACTTACGTACATACAAGATTAAAACGTTGTTGTTGCTGAGGGCATATAAAGATACCTACAGTAAATATTATCGCTGTATTTCATCTAGTACTATTTAAGAGCTTCGTAAGTTCCTTCAAATGCCCTGAGTTGCTGTTTTGCAAAGCAATTCACAAATAGGTTGTTGCATTGTTGCAAAATTAAAGAGTTAAACTTACTAACGTTTTCTAATATGAGAATATTTAGAAGATTTTCCCCCATAAACTTATACTACAAAGATTCTCACTAACATCATTTCGTCTTACACATAAATGACCTGTTTTAAAATAACATCATCTCATTCCAGCTATTCGGGCTAGCCGTGATCGCCATTGGCGTGGCTGTGCTGCTCAACTGGGCTCCAATCGCCGAGGGCACCAAGAACCTGACGGTGGCACCATGGGTCTTCATCATCATCGGAGCCATCATGTTTGTCATCGCGTTCTTCGGATGCTGTGGAGCCATTAGAGAGAGCCACTGCATGGTTGTCACCGTAAGTTTGTGAAAGTAAAGAAAATAAACATACCTAGTTAAGGATAATAGCATAGATAAGGAAATATGACTAGTATAAAACATAAGGTAACTGGCAGTTAATACAAGGTTGGAATGAAACATGTGTTCCTACATATACAATGTATAACTGTCGTTATTCATTATTAATTATTTGAACAGTGTACGTCAAATTAAATCGAGTAGATAATTACAATTTAATACATAGGTATTTTATTTAACTGGTGTTGGTAAAACCGAAGTTATGCCCCTGTGGTAATTAGCGTTAACTTTGCGTGATAAGGCATAAAAGCAAATGAATGACTCAGATCTTCATTATCTTTCATAAGAAAAGGTTAAAGTTAAAGTCTTTATACACAGAAATTGGAACAAAAACGATTTCAGTGCAATTTGCAAGTCCGATCAGAAATAGTTCAGTTCAGCGAAGTGTTGGTACTGCGAAGTTGACGTTTTGCAACACGTAGACATTTATTTCGCGAAGTCGAGATTCTGCGACAACACCACAATCACGATAATAGTGTTTTTTAACTTAAGGTTTTAATTTGAACAATAATAAATTTTAATACCGATCTGACAAGAAATCATTTCCTCAACCTATTATTTAACTAAGCCAATCCGTATTTATAAAATACATTTTTTACGTGGGATTGTTATTCCGCCCATACTGATGTTTAAAAAACAATTACGTAAACCATCTGCCTATCTGTATTTGCAAGGTTGTTATCTTGTTTACCCCTATAATTCTCACACAGAAACTAAGAAACACTTACAATCTATTTCTTATGTGTATAATAAAAATGTATAAATTATATCGTTCACACGATGACCGGTTTTTCCGTTTTGCAAACCCTAGGTTTTAAATCCCCCTTATCGTTATTCTTATTATCGAACGATATGACCTAACTAAGCTATAAATAATAATATGTTGGAAGTACGGCGTAGGGGACAGATCGGCACATTATATCTTGATTCTGTGCGACACATTTTGCTACTATAGCTTAGTTTTAGCTTTGTGGTACTATAATACAAAAACAAACGATTAAGGCTATAATAAAACTAACACAGTAATTAAGCTTTTTGTTGCAAAACGGCAATATAAGCATTCAAATATTTGTTAGTGGTGATAATAAAATGGATTAATTTTAAAATGCTAACCAATAAAAACGCTGATTATTTGTCGATGTATATTTTGAAAGTGAAGTCAACCTTGGCAGTGCTGCGATTACTCATAAGTCTGAATTGCAAAACTGATTTCGGTTTCCTTGTACACTGTAGTAAATGACGAACAAACACAGCTAATTTTACTTGGATACAGTATAATCAAATGACCCTGTATGTGAGATAAATGCTTATTCATACAAATAGGCTCTAAGTATATACCAAACACAGTCTAACTAACATTAAACAGATTTAAATTTATTGGTTCTGAGACTAGATTTTTATCTATAAACACATTTCATTACTGTATCCATGAGTCTGTGACCTTTTAACAAGCTGAGGTGATATTCTATAACTTGGCGGCTATCAAAAAATCTATCGACAATACGCCAGCTTAGCCATAAACATACGGATCATATTTGAACGTAAAATTTCTTAGGAATTGTTAGCTGCCCAGTTGCAGTATAGCACCTCTTGACCTTCAAATATCCTCTTTATTGAACTAGAATTTAAATCTGCCAAATGAACCTTCAAGGTCTTTTCACACTATAAAGTTTAATAAACTAATACAGATTACAACATTTGTAGCTGTTTCCCATTACTACTGTCCCTGTATATCTGATCGGAACGTCAAAAATAAAGATTGAATTTCTTACATTCCAGTACGCAATCTTCCTGCTAGTGATCATCATCGTGCAAGTGATCCTAGCAGTTCTGCTGTTCACATACTCCAGCAACATCAAGGAGGCGCTCATGAAGTCGGTCGGGGCTTCATTCGACTCGCAACAAAACGACGTGGCCCGCCAGGAGGTCTACCACAGCCTTGAGATGCAGGTATGTTGGGAACTTGTTCTTTCTATGGTTTTTAACATATTTTTGTATGCTACTCCGTCATCTAACTTGACCACCTCGTGTAACGAAACAAATTGGCTTTTCTTGTTTAGAGTGATAATTATATGCTGTTTTCTGTAATTACAAGGTCCTCATCAGTAGCAAGAGCAGCAGCGTCTATCTATTTCATACCATTGACTATGTTCATCGTCTTGTCTAACCAGGCTAGCGGAACTAGGGGCAGCCCCCACAGTGTCTTTTCGAGTACGTCCCCGTCGTCTGCCCTGGACTCTCCCTACTTGGTGCGCGGTAACGCAGTGGCCAGTAGCGGTAGAGACAAAATCTCAAAGACCAAACTGTGAGGCAGTGATTTAGATTCTGTATAATGGATCTATCGATGAGAGCGGATCCCGCAACCCCCGGGAGTCCCCCAAAAGGCCCTTCTCAGGGCCAGCCTGTAGAGGTGCAGGCTCGAGCGAGGTTGGCGAAGACGCCACCAGTAGCCCAGACGTCCTCGGACCTGTTTGTCAGGCCGAGTGAGATGTCGGATGGGTGCTTGTCTGACGCATCGGTGGCGAGCGATGCGTCGGATAAGTGGACGCGCAAGCGACTGCGGTCGCGCACGCGCGCATCCGAAGGGTCCTCCGGGACCTCCTCCGCGAAGGTCGTGAAGGCCAAGCGGGGCCGCAGTGTCCGCGGCAGAGGTCGCACTCCGCGAGGTGCTCCGAGGGTGGAGCCCCCGTCAGAGAGCGACAAAGAGGTGGCGCCAAGCGAAGTGTCACGCGCGAGGTACCTGGCGGCAAGGAATACTCCTGCCGCCAAGAAGGACATGGGGAAGCTTGCGTGCCTCCTCAAAAAACAGGCGGAGGAGGAGGTGGAAGCCATATTGGTGACCGCCAACTCCTCAAAGTTGACAAAGCCGGCTCAGGCGGCCCTCAGGGCCTCGGCGGCATCTCTTAGCGAGATTGTCGCGGAGGCAATGAGTCGGGTGGCCTCGGAGGAGACGAAGCGATTGGAGGCAATGGTGGAAAACCAGAGCCTCGAAATCGCGGCGCTCCGAAAGGAGTTGGAGGGACTCCGCCGCAAGGGGTCGGTGGCTCCTGCTTCCAGCACCGGGGGTCCCTTGTCCCCGGAAATGGTGGAGGCCATTAGAGGGGTCATGCAGGAAGAGCGGGCCTTCGTGCGCTCCTGCATAGCGGGCGTAGAGGACCGCCTCTTACCGGCGAAAGTGGTCCGGCCGCCATTGGCGGCGAGCAAGGGTCGCTCGGGGGTGGTGGCCCCGGCGGCGGGCCCGGCGCCGGTTTCAATCCCGGCGTCGGCGTCCAAGAAGAAGGCGGCCAAAAAGGCGGCGGCTACGGCCGCACCGGCCCCTGTACCGGTGGCCCCGGTCGCGGGCCCGTCCGGCATCCAGTCGGCGGCGGTAGTGTCCTCTCAGGAGGACACAATGCTGCCCTCGGCCACAGAGGCCAACGAGGGGTGGGCCATAGTGGCCCGGAAAAAGAAGAAGGCGCCTCAGCCTCCTTCCCCCGCAACGCAGAGGCCTGCCAAAAAGGCGGCCCCTACTCCGGCTCCCAAAAAGAGCCGGAAGAAGAAGAGTGCCGCCTCCAAAACGGCGGCGGTGGTCGTCACCCTCTCACCAGAGGCTGTTTCGAAGGGCGAGACCTACGAGTCGGTGTTCGTGAGAGCCCGACAGACGGTCCGCCCTTCAGAAATGGGAATAGAGAGGGTGACGTGCCGACGGACCCAAACGGGGGCTCGAATCTTCGAGTTCCCGGGGGCCGACCGGCACCAGAAGGCCGACGCCTTCGCCGCAAAGATGGCGGAGGCCATCGCTGATGCGGCAAAGGTGTCGAGGCCCGTTCAAACCTCGTCCCTGATTGTGTCCGAGCTGGACGACTCGGTCACCAAGGACGAGGTGGCCGCTGCCGTGGCGGCGGCGGGGGGGTGTGACCCGGAGGCCGTCAAGGCCGGCGAAATTCGCAAGGGTAGTGGGGGTATGGGCCGCGTCCGGCTGCAGTGCCCCGCAGTCGCCGCTGAGGCCGTCCTAAAGAGGGGACGGCTTCTAATCGGCTTCAGCTCGGCCGTGGTTCGGGCGCTGGAGGCGCAGCCGATGCGTTGCTTCCGGTGCATGGCGCTCGGACACGCCCGGCCGTTTTGTCCGTCGCCGGTGGACAGGTCGGCCCTGTGCTTCAGGTGTGGCCAGGCCGGACATCGGCAGGCCACCTGCACAGGGGCCCCCCACTGCGCGGTATGCGCAGCTAGTGGGAGGTCGGCGGGCCATGTAATGGGGGGGGCTAAATGCAGCCCCCCCACCAAGAGGGGCAAAGAGCAGGCCACCATCCGGCCAGCAAATGCAGGTTCTCGAGTCCCCCCGGGTTCCACTGACGGTGCGATGTCCGAATAATGCCCAGTTTCGGACATCGCACAATAATGCAGGTGAACCTGAACCACTGCCAGGCGGCACAGGACCTAATGGTCCAGGTGCTAGCCGAGTGGTCAGGGGATCTCGCCGTGGTCGCCGAACCCTTCTCGTTCCCAGCCTCCTGGCTGCGGGACACAGACGGAACGGTGGCCATCGTGCCGCGGCCTTCCACGGACTCCCCGCCCCTCTCGCTCATAGAGAGGGGCCATGGATACGTGGCCGCCGCGTGGGGGGATATCGCCCTGGTGGGCGTTTACTTCCCCCCAAAGCGTCCGGTCGTGGAGCTGGAGAATTATCTCCAGACTCTCACGGCGGCGCTTGCGCGATTATCGAGGAGCAAGGTCGCGGTCTGCGGCGACCTAAACGCCAGGTCCACGGCCTGGGGTGACCATGTCGATAGCCCCCTGGGCCGCTGTCTAGCGGCCTGGGCGGCGTCGACAGGTCTGGTGCTCCTCAACAGGGGGGCAGTGCGCACGTGCGTGCGCCACAACGGGAGCTCGGTGCCGGACGTCTCGTTCGGCACTGCAGCCCTGGCCGCGCTCGTGCGCCGGTGGGAGGTGGACCTGAGGGAGAATCTATCCGATCACAGGTACATTCGGATAGAGTTCTCCACTCAGTGTCCACCGGTGGGGGGGGGAGCGGGAAGGAAGAAGGTCCTTCCCGCGGTGGTCCCTGATGCGGCTGGACCGCATCGCGGCCACGGAGGCGGCCTTCGTCCAGGACTGGTTCGCTCCGTCGGACAGTCCGGACGTCGACGAGGCCGCCCTCCAACTGAGGGAGGCAATGACCGAGGTGTGCGACTCCAGCATGCCTCGGTCGCAACGGCCGCCGCCCAGGCGCGCGGTCTACTGGTGGTCGGCGGAACTCGCCGGCCTCCGGGACGACTGCGGCGCCGCGAGGAGGGCCTTCCAGCGGGCCCGCCGCCGCGCCAACCGCGATGCCGCCAACGAGGACCGCCTCTATGCCTCCTACGTGGAGGCCCGGCGCGTCCTCAAGGTGGCAATCCGGGAGGCCAAAAAGGCGGCGCGGCTGGAAATGCTGGAGGGGTTGGATGCCGACCCCTGGGGGAGGCCGTATCGAGCGGCGCGTAATAAGCTGCGCCCGATCGGCCCCCCCGTCGTTGAGGCCCTTCAGCCGGCGCTGCTGGAGGAGGTGGTCCGGGGTCTCTTCCCGGACCGCTCGCCGGATTTCGTGCCTCCCCGGATGGCCCCGCTCCCGCGAATGGGTCCTCCGGCCGACGCCGGGATTCCCCCGGTGTCGGAGGTAGAGTTTGCCTCGGCGGCGGCTCGCCTCCGGGGGAAGAAGACGGCGCCGGGGCCAGATGGTGTGCCGGCACGGGTGGTGGCGATAGCCACCTCCCAAATGGAGAGACGATTTCGGGACCTCTTCGACCGCTGCTTCGCGTCGGGGAGGTTCCCGAAGGTGTGGAAGGAGGGGGCGCTGTGCCTCCTCCGAAAAGCGGGTCGGCCGGAGGATTCACCCTCCGGCTATCGGCCGATCGTCCTCCTGGACGACGCGGCCAAACTCCTTGAGAGCGTGATCGCGGCACGCCTCAAGGAGCACCTGGGGGGGACCGGCCCCGACTTGTCCGAGGCCCAGTACGGGTTTCGGGCGGGCCGGTCCACGGTGGATGCGCTCCTCGAATTGAGGCGCATCACCCGGGAGGGGGCGAGAGCGGGGGGAGGGGTGTTGGCGGTGTCGTTCGACATCGCCAATGCGTTCAACTCCATCCCCCACGCCACAATATTGGAGGCGCTCCGGTATCACGGAGTGCCTCCATACCTGAGGGCACTGCTGACGGACTACCTCCAAGGCCGGGAGGTACTGTTCGTCGGCAGGGACGGCCGCATGAGGCGGCGGCCGGTGGAGTCGGGTGTCCCGCAGGGGTCGGTCCTAGGACCACTCCTGTGGGACATCGGCTACGACTGGCTCCTCCGGGGCGCCCTCCCCGACGGCGTGGGTGTCATCTGTTATGCGGATGACACCCTCGTCACAGCGCGGGGGCGCAACTTCGGGGAGGCGGCCGAGCGGGCGTCGGAGGGGGGAACCCTGGTCGCCCGTCGTATCGGGCGGCTGGGACTGGGGGTGGCGCTCCACAAGACCGAGGCCATTTATTTCCATGGGCCTCGGGGGGAGCCGCCGCCTGGCGCCCACGTCGTGGTGGCGGGGAGCAGGGTGGAGGTGCGGGCCCAGATAAAATATCTGGGCCTCACAATATCGAGCAGGTGGAAGTTTTCGGAGCACTTCCGCCTGCTCCAAGAGCGCCTCGTGAAGGCGGCGAGGGGCCTTAGCTGGCTCCTGCCGAATATCGGGGGTCCTGCGGTGGCATGCCGGCGTCTCTATGCCGGCGTGCTGCGCAGTATGGCCCTCTACGGTGCGCCCGTGTGGGCGCACGACCTGGGGGAGTTCAACCGTGCCCTGCTCCGTAAGCCCCAACGCGCCATCGCACAGCGAATGGCGCGGGCTTACGGCACGGTTGGACACGGGGCGGCATGTGCCATGGCGGGCACTCCGCCATGGTACTTCGAGGCCGAGGTGCTGGCCGCCGTCTACCACTGGACGGCGGACAAGCGGGCTCAGGGGGAGCCCGCAGCACCTGAGGAGAGGGTCGCCGTCTGGCGAAGGGCCCGCGAGGTCATGCTCCGCCGGTGGTCGGCGGAGATGGCCAACGCGGACGACGGGCGGTGGACCCTGGACGCCGTCGGTCCAGTCATTGAGGGATGGATCGACCGGAGGCATGGGTTCCTCACCTACCGTCTGGTGCAGGTCTTGTCCGGGCATGGCAGCTTCGGACATTTCCTGTGCCGGATCCAAAGGGAGGGATCCACGGCGTGCCACCACTGTGGCGCGCCGGACGACACAGCGTGGCACACCCTGGCCGAATGTCCGGCCTGGGATGTGCCACGTCGTCGCCTCCAGGCGTCCGCTGGCCCGGACCTCTCGCTGCCCGGCTTGGTGTACGCCATGCTGGGCTCCGAGGCGGTCTGGGTCGCGGTGGCCTCTTTCTGCGAGGACGTCATGTCGCAGAAGGAGGCTGCGGAGCGGGTGCGTGAGAACGATCCTCTCGCGCCCCCGCACCGCAGACGTCGAAGGGGCCGGACGAGGCGCGATCGCGCCCAAGTCCAGCCTGGTGGTGGCCAGTGGGCGGGGGACGTGGGAATCCACCTGCCCGCATTGCACGGTCCACCACCGTCGACGGGTGGGAACAATCGGGCGCTCCCGGTTGTTCCCACAGGCCCCCCTTCACCGCGGGGGGGGTCAAAATGGGCCCGTCGTGCAGTAGACGGGCCCATCGCCGGTGAAGTCGTGGCGTAGGGCCGCCGGTCCGGGCCCCACGGCTTCACCACAAAGGCGAAGACGGAGCGCCGCGGTGTTTTAGTGGGTAGTCCCCTGGGCGACGTGTCAGTTGCTCAGGCGGGAGTCCCACACACGCCCCCCGCCACCCCGGTGGGGGGTACGGTGCGTAAATGCATTTCACCGCGAGAACAAAAAAAAAAAAAAAAAAAAAAAAAAAAGGCTAGCGGAACTCCAATTCCAACAGCAGTCATCAAGTCCCAATACAAAATAAATTAAAATCATCAGCCCATCTCAGTCCACAGCTAGACCCGAACCTCCTCTCCAACGCCATCATTTTCAATCACCTGCAACTTCAATCCTCTAACCTTTGAACCTTGTTCCCAGATCTCGTGCTGCGGCAACCGCGGCCCCGAGGACTACGGGCTCCGCGTGACGCTGCCCGCGTCGTGCTGCCCGCGGCAGAGCTCCATCGTGGGGCAGCTGCTGTCGGGCAGCCAGGCCGGCGCCTGCACCATCGACAACGCCTTCCAGGGCTGCTCGCAGCGGGTCGGCGAGCTGTACGAGAAGTGGAACAAGGTCATCGCGGGCGTGGCTATTGGAGTCGCCTGTATCGAGGTGAGAGGATGATGCTTTTGTTTTTTTTTGTTTTTAGGCAGCCACTTATGTTGTGAACGGGAGGAACTGGCCAGTACGACTTAAACTTTTAGGTTAGGTTAGCTGTACGAGAGGTGGAACAAGGTCATCGCCGGAGTGGCTATTGGAGTCGCCTGTATCGAGGTCGGTTGGAGGATTCTTATGTTTTTTTTTTGAAGTTATAGATACTGGAAAAATGGAACGCGGGTCTCCGAACATTGCGCGACTGGGAATGTTTTTTTTTGTTTTTAGGCAGCCACTTGTGAACGGGAGGAACTGGCCAGTACGACTTAAACTTTTAGGTGAAAAACTTTTTGTAATAACCATAAAATGTTGAAAACGGTGATAAAAATTTAACTCATAACCTTTCAATTTCCTAGAATATTTTATTTTTGGTATTCAGGAAATCCTAACAGCCCTCTACTGTCATTTAGATGTTAAAATTCGAAAGTAAAGTCATAAATCAATATAAAACTTTAGAACTTGATAATAACAATGTAATAACAAGGTAATTTTACTCGTGTTACAATTATTACTTTACATACAATATTTTACACAAGTCTGCTACTAATTTACGAAAATAGGAATGATGGCGGAGTTACATGCCTCCAGGTGGTCGCCGCCTATTTACACTGTAGTGCTTTTGTTTGTAAACAAAATATACGAATAAGTAGAGTATTCAAACCATAATGTAAATATCACGAATTTACGCACTTGTGCAGAGGGAATTCATTTTTGTGTGACGAATATAGCAACTTTGCTCATATTTATTTGTTAAGTTTTACGCAGTTCTTACGCAACAGGTGGTCAAATGCCTGTATTATGTTTAAATTGACCATTAGGCAACTTACTTATCTTGGCGTGTAAAGTGATACCCAAAAGAATGCCTGGGTATTGCGGATAAACATAACTTTCGAAGCACCATGATATACCACTAAAGAAAAATGTTATATTTTGGAAACACCACTAGCGGTCACCCATCCTAACACTGTCCGCCGTCAACGTTGCTTCACCTCAACGATCGAGTCTAATGTCGCGATCGCAACGTGCCATCGAGTTCATTATGTGACTTAACAGCAGCGATTAATTCCGCCATAATATCTTTCTAGGTTAATTCGTTTTTGCATTTCATAGACTTTAAATGATTGGTTCAGAAAGTCTCATAAAACTCAACTCTATGTATCAATTACATAAAAGTCGTTAAATTCACAATAAACTAACTCACTGATGCCTCTTTTTAATCAAGTTACTTAAACGGCAAAAAAGATCATCGAAAATAGAAGGTAATTTTAGTATCCTTCTTTAAAATGCATACACTTTTGCAGTTTCAAAACGATTGCGAAATCAATCAAAACTAAAGTCACTTTAAACTTAAAGGAGACACCTATTGGAATCTCCAAGAACCGCTGTTGTTGAGTAAGAGGCAACTTTAAATCGGACTAATAATGCAGTTGAAGACATGACTAATTCCTATACCTAAATTTAATCAAACAAAACCGATAACAAAACGATTAATATGATTTAAATAAGCTCAATGATGTACTTTACTAGTACATTATGTAGTATTTGTTTAGCACAAACATTATTCTCTTGATTATTATAAAGAAAATACAGATTATGTAAAACAGGAAAAAGCCTATGTTAGTTTGTAAGGAATATTAAATAAATAAAGTAACATTTTATTGGCCGCAAAACTTAACATTAATTTTGGCCGCAAAACAATAGATAATACGATGGATATTATTTGTAATATTTCACTGCTGTTTTTAACTATTTTTTTTATTTCAATAATTTGTGTACTTATTTTTCCTTATTTATATAAAGATATTAAAAAAATTGTATTTGTTTCAGGTTGTGGGCGCGTTGTTTGCCCTGTGTCTCGCCAACTCTATCCGTAACATGGACAGAAGGTCTCACTACTAAATATTTTATGTCAACAACTGGTACCTACGAACACTATTATTTAGACAGGTTTAACTAACAATGCAAGAGCGAACGCCGCTTTTACGCTATAAGGGATGACGCTTTGCTAGAACTGTATCTTGTAGGACTACTATAAATGCAAATGTGGTGGATAAAGGTAAATAATCAAAAGAGAGAATGTGCAAATGGTTTCCTTTAAGACAATTAATTTGAAAGCATTTTAATTAAACCAATTTTAGGCCATTCTTTAGCACTAAAACTGGCTTGTTTTTTACATTTTCATCTTCTTTTTATGGGAATATTACTTTATGGTGAAAAAAGGTCAACAATCATTCTTCACTTTACACTGTGAAATCAGTCAGAAACAAACTAGATTTACAAAAAGTCATATTTTCATCACATTTCGCTGTACACATTTGGGTTTATAGTTGTCCTACAATGTTTGTGTGTATGTTCTTAATTATAATTACTGTCGTGTCTATACGTAAAAAGCAATAATTTACTTAATCACTAAAATAACGAATGTATGGCAACCAATGGACTATAACACGTGCCTAATGTATAAATGGGTAATCTCAGATGGCCAACTTGCCTAAATATTGGCCCCGATTCTCAAAACACTCTAAAACTAAATTAAAAATATCGCCGTCACTTTCTCATGCTTCGTATTAGAAAAAGACAGGTACATTCGTCTCACTAAATTTAGTCCACATCATTGTAAAATTGAACGAAATGCGCTGAGGACTAGCCTAAAATTGCCTTCGCCGTGTCATAATGCACGTACATTTTAGTTTGACAGGACTAAAATGATTACCTGTCTCTGTCTTATACTATTGAACAGTAAGTGACGGCAATAGTTTTAGTTTAGTTAAGAGAGTGTTTTCAGAATCGCCATTGTGCTTACTAAGCTTAGCATGTCTACTAACATATTTTACGAATTATAATCGTTTTTAAGGTATAAATTACCTACTTCTAACTTTACTGATTGGGTAACTAACTAATATTATTGGATTTCTTAGTAATTGTGATTAATATTTTGTTTAAATGTGCCAATCCAGATTTTTGGGTGATAAAATAACACAAATTCAAAGTACAAAAAGAGTATTTTGTAATTAGTTTGAAATAGTTGTCAGATGCACAAAAATGTATGTCAACTAATTACGATGATATTGATTTAAACGTGTCAAATTGGGAAATAATGTAATCTTTTTGTAGATAAGGAAACAGATTGTTTGTGTTTAAAAGGTATTAAGGGTAGTTGGTGTTAGAAGTAATTTTGTGGTTAATAATTTGTGTTACAGTTGTTCGGTTAAAGGGTCTTTGGTACCAGTGTTCAATCATTTTTATTTTACATGTGGAATTACAATTTCATTGATTTGACTTTCAAATTTACTTTCAGGTATGCATAAGGGAGCAGTGTAAACAATTAAAGAACAGTTAACAACAAAACAACACAATAAAACTTTTTTTAACTATGTACAATTTTAATAAGTTTTAATTTTTGTAAGTTAGTTTTGTTTAGCACAACTACAACCCACCATTTGAGATCAAAAACAAGTTGGAGGAAACTTTTTGATATTTTGTTGTTGAAGCATCAGATCTTTTGTTTACTAACGAAGGTTTAAAAAAGCATGTAATTGATAATTGATGCGTCAGTTTTTTTTTTAATTTCCAGGCTATTCTTAGAGCCGGTGACGAGAGTTAATGATTAGTTATTTGATTTTGATACTTTTAAATTGTTTAAATTGATATTTGTAAAGTAATATAACGATGTACAATAAACTGCCGCCTCGAGTTTGAAAAACAATCTTCCCGTATCAATAAAACGTTGATACTGTGTAGATAAATACAATGTTTTATAATTTTTATGTATTCTATACATTTAAAAATCCATTATTCTGTTTTAAAATGAGCAATCTCATACTTGTCTCATAATTTTAATTCCTTACGAAATCCGAGTATGTGTCATATACTGTTTAAAATAACATTTTAATTACGATACATTTAAGTATTGTTAAGTTAGGTAAGTGACTGTTTAACTGATAATGTTACGAAACGAATATTAAATTATATAAAAGTATTTTCATAATCCAATGTTGTGTATTTGTACGTCCAATTTAGCAGATTTATATAAAGTGTTAATACTAAGTGTAGGTACGCATTTTAAAGTGATAGGGTACCTAAATCACTGAGTGTTTTATAGCGTTTAGGAACGCAACGTTTCTTCTGCTGCGTTTTATTCGAATCTCTTGCGCATTTCCGGTGATATTTCTGCTTTTGTGGATGATTTATATTTGTATGTCGATAATAAATTTTCTATTCCAGATGTTTGTTTCATTTTGTTTCCAACTTTTTAGTCGTACATTGTAAGCAAAGTTCATGTTTAACTCGGGGTATCGTGTTTTTCTATGAACGTGACCCGCCCCCGCTTCGCCATGGTGTAATTTTGGCAGACTTGTTTACGAAATGTTCTATTTACTTAATATTTGTAGTTTAAATGAAAAGAACAACAAAAAGATGCTGAAAACCGCTTTGAAATCCGTAATTCGTAATGTGGTTTAGGAGGTGATGGCCGACAAACGTACAAACTTTGATTTATATTATGTAATGCTAATGATATCAGTAGGGCTAGATGAAGATAGTTGGCTTCATTGATAAAAAACTTACACATATGCATTTAAAGAAAAGCTATGTTAAAATCTGCTCTAATATAATGCAGCTGCTTGGGGCTGCGTTGTTTAACCCGTAGGTCCCATCCATGGTGTCAGAAAACTCAAACCGCACTAGATATACTCAATTTATCTCATACAAAAATATAATTTTAACACAGACATTTAAAATAATTCACTCTAAACAACTAAAAGTGCTACAAAATTTTTACCTAATTTGCTTTATTTATAGGTAATATTATTTTTCACCGACCCTTGGGTAGTGCGCTCAAGGCTGTAGCTCAGAGTGAGCCCGAGCGCAACCTCTGAATGAGACCCACCCTGCATTCCGCAAATAGATAAAAGCGATTTTAACGCTCACATCACCGTTCCGTTGAAGCGAGAGCGCGACCATTGTCAACCATGGGTGAGAACGATGACGTCCTTAACATTGCGCTCAGAGAGCCAACACTTTGGAGTATGGTCGGCGTGAGCGCTGTTAAAACTTAAATTGACGCAATAACTGTCAATATCGCGATAAAAGTCAACGGAACGGTTGTAAGCGATTTGAGCGCTCACAGTTCTGTAAGCGATTAACGGAACGCAAGGCCAGAATCATGTTGGACTTATGTCTTATGTCAACAAAAGTAAATGTGACAGTGTCACATGAAGTTACGGCTGACAGTTTGACTTGGTGTGTCTGAACTCAACTACATGAAACTCTCAGTTTTACACAACTTTGCCATGACATTGTGTTGTATTTTTTTGTTTTAATTTATTTTTTTAAATTCAATCTGTTGTCTCCACAAGGAGACGAAACATAGAGTATTAGTGCCGATTTCAAGTTAAAACTAAGTTCTTTCTTTCTTCTTTCTTTCTTTAAATCGTGAAAAAGTGATATAAAATTACTATCAGTTTAATCTGGAGAGTGGTTTGGCGGAAGTAATTAAAATGGCTATATGCTTCGACGCTTTCAGTTATGTCAATAATATTCACTAAGTAATATTTTGAAATGTTTTATCTTTTTTTTTTGTTTTAATCTTTATTTTTTATTGGAGGGTTTTATCTCATAGAGATTATGACACCCTCGATGAAGTAACAATTTAAATTAACATAAAATCAGAGGGAAAAAAAGAAACTTAATTTCTACGTTTAAAAGCTAAATTAATAATTCTAAACAACATCGTAGCTCTTTCAGAGTTTGGGAAGGCTAAGATGCTGTTACAAAAACCTAAATCTAATCGATTAATATTATATTTAACACAATAATCAGCTCTCTCGGACTCGATCCGCACGTGTTATAACTGCTTTGAAAAGGCTTCCCGTGGGTATGCTTATTAGAGCTACAATCGTTAGGTACATCATTTACAAAAGTATAAAGACATTTCACGTAGGCTCTGAGCTTTAAGATAAAGCTATTGAAGTCTTATTTTATTTTACCATGATTACAGCCACAGGGAAAAATAAAAGCCATGGCTGTAAAAAATGTTAGAAGATAAAAACTTCTTAAAATACTCTAGTTCGGTAACTTTGTTCATAGCAAATAAATATCAGAAAATAACTTCTGTGTGTGTGGCCAGGCACGTCGTCGTTCTCGTGAATTCATTTGGTATTATGATGAAATGTTAAGAAAATCATCACTTTCACTTTCGAAGTTGTGTTGACCGTACATAGGAATTGGCTCTGAGATCAATGACAGTGTATATTTTTTTTTATCCTGATTCTAAGTGATGGAAACAAGGCTAACATGGGATACAAAAATTGTGTTGTGTTTATAATTTTTTCACTTGCTATTGTTCAGGCTGTGGGAAATGGTGCTGAATTATTTGAGAAACCGTCTTGTGATAGCAATGCGTGTTTTGAATCGCTGCACGGAGCCCTTGGGGACTGTTCCTGTAACGTAGACACCGTCGATTATTTCAACAATGTGAAAATATTCCCTCGAATCCAAAGTTTGGTGAGTAAAGACTATTTTAAATTCTACAAAGTCAATTTAAAGAAGGAATGTCCTTTCTGGGCCGACGATAGCAGATGTGCAATGAAATATTGTCATATTAAAACATGTTCTAAAGAAAATGTCCCTGGCTATGAGAATGGCTATGGAGAAGAACATATAGATGAATCTCCCGTTACTAAATACACCAAGAAGGCGCAGTCCGACTGCAGCTCGGACCTTGACCATGATCCAGCCCTTGGATACCTGAACATGACCATCAGTGCAGCCAGTCAACATGACATAGCTCGGTGGAAAGCATATGATGATGCATTAGAAAGTTTCTGTGGTTCAGACGACAGAGATGCAGATGCTGACTATGTAGACCTCTCATTAAATCCAGAAAGATACACTGGCTACAAGGGCACATCAGCACATCGCATCTGGAGAAGTATTTATCAAGAGAACTGCTTCCGTCCAAAGCTTAATCCCTATGAATCATTCCCTTATGTACTGAGCTCTGATCTAAGCAATATGTGTCTGGAGAAGAGGGTGTTTTACAGGGCAGTGTCAGGTTTACACACAAGTATTAATATACATCTTTGCTCAAAGTATTTGCTGTCTGAAAAAAGTGTTGGATTTGCAGCTCCGCCAGAGGGTGAGTGGGGCCCTAATCTAGAAGAGTTTCAGAGAAGGTTTGACCCATCACAGACTCACGGTGAGGGTCCTAACTGGTTGAAAAACTTGTACTTTGCTTACTTATTGGAAATGAGAGCTCTAGCCAAGGCTGGACCTTATCTTGAGAGAGAGGAGTTTTTTACTGGTAACGCTGTTGAAGATGAGGAGACTAGAGAAGCTATGAAAAACCTAATGGGTGTTATATACACATTCCCTAATCACTTTAATGAGTCATCAATGTTCAATGGTGGCAGTCAGGCAACCAAGTTAAAGGAAGAATTCCGAGAGCATTTCCTAAACATTTCCAGAATCATGGATTGCGTGGGTTGCGATAAATGCAAGTTATGGGGTAAATTACAGACTCAAGGGTTAGGCACGGCACTAAAGATCTTGTTCTCGGGGCATTGGGACAGCCCTATTGAAGAGCCTGAACATAGCAAGCTACAAATACGACACAAGTTACACAAAAGACTACAAAGAACAGAAATTGTAGCTCTGTTCAACGCATTCGCAAGATTGTCAAACAGTATACGAGAATTAGAAAATTTTAGAAGTATGCTCAGGTGAGACATTTTTTTATTGTTTTTGAGGCTTTGCACTGTTTGTTTTGTTTTCTGTGTTTATTAACACTTTACATAACATAAAGCTTTTTAAATACCTTAGTTTGTATTAATATATCGTCTTACTTGCCGTCTTACTTGTCTACTACCTGTTTGTGTTAAAGTAGGTAGGCTTAGAATTATGTCTAAGAATTCATGCTTTTGTTTAAACTTCCGAGTTTTACGTAAGTATTATAATTTTAGTACTTACTATTACTAAAGCTAAATATTTTTTTACTTTAAATATACATCTTAATTCCGAATAACCTAAACGAGTTACTGACAAATATCGAACCGACAATCATTAATTAGATTAGATTTTCTGTTTAAAGTGTAATCTGAAAAAAGAAACCCAAATAAATCTCGTTTCAAATCACATTTATTACTTTCATTAATGTAGATAAATGTTTAAGTTTATTACTTCGAAATTAATACTGAATTATTTTACCAATGAAACGTAAACACAGTAATAATTTAGATTTACTCATACAATTAGTTTTATATCTAAACTAAGTAAATTCTGAATCAATAGTTAAACATTAATTTTTTTTATAGGTATCTCGTTAAAATTAGCTTAGCGGTAATTGATGTCCATTTAATTAACTTACATATTGTAAGGATAAAGAGTAATGGCCATACAAAAAGATAGCAGCAAATTTATTTCAAATATTTTTAAGTATCAGAAAACTCGAGAAAAATAGGAAAAAGGTTTGTAAACTATTACGTATTTATAATAAAATATAAATAACTAATGTGCGTAAGGATTGAGGGCCACTTCGATAAATCTCTTCAAAAATATGTTTAAGATTTAGTGGACATTCCAAAACAATTGTGCAAGTTAAAAAAAAAATTGTGAAACGTCAATTAAGCGAGTTATAGGCTAAATAGTTGGGCTCTCAATCCTCACATAGAGGATTGAGAGCCCACCTGTACCGGGTAAACTGTATGCACTACAGATAAAGTCTTTACGACAAAATTTTTGTCAATCACGAACATAATTTGTGAAAATAAGATATCTCCCAAAAAGCTGTCGTACTCTGTATAATTTTCGTTCAAAATGGGCTCTCAATCCTCACACTCCTGAAAGTTAATTTTGTAAATTAAAAAAAAATCCTTCACTGCCGGCTATAATTTGATAACCTATGTGTTACATATTAAATTGTGCAAGTTTGTGAAAGCAAGATCAGATCGGTACTTCATGTTATTAAAAAGTTATGCCCTTGTTAATATTCGGGCTCTCAATCCTAAACTTTTTATTTTATTTTACTCTTATGTACCAAAGATACGACGAAACGCAACATTGTCTCATTTTGTGAAAAAAATGTGCAACAAATATGATATTAAAAGGAGATTAAAAAGAAAATACCGTTTCAGAAAATCGAGTTTAATTTTTGTTCTTCACATTAGGAAAATAGAGTGACCATACTTTCTTTTTACATTGTAGCAAAGATTAGCAAATGTAGTGTTATAGGATTTAATAGACTTTCTTCTATTTTTTGCTTATTATCGTCATAGCATTTGAAATGACCATTAATTATTATATGACATTTGTAATGGCCAATACCATCAGGACTTAATGGAGGGACAAATTCAACAGCTCCGATGAGTTCGTATAACTTTGATTTTATTCTTAGTGTGCTCGGTATATCCAGCAAGCAATGTTCCCCAGTACCATTTAAATCAAATGCAATAACAAAATGCAATTCGTAGTTGACGGCTACGTTATAACTGCAAATAAGGCAAGACTTATATGTTTCGTCAAAACAAATTGCTTCTTCCAATGACTGGATCCCAAACACGGATAACATATCCGATCTGAGTGGTAGAAAAGCAAACTGTCTTTCTATTGGAATTGATAAGCAGTTACTATTAACGCATCGTTTCGTAAACACAGCGCTGTAAAAATAGTTCAATAGAATGGTTTCAAGATAACTAGCCACATTGCATTGGCAGTCAACAGTTATGATGTCATTATTTGATTGCAATTCAGATGGTTTTGTTGAATTCTTAAGGACTACATCTGCACGCATTTTGTACGGATCGTTAATTATTAGTGCACCAGTCAAAGATTTTATGTACTCTGGGACCAATTCAGAGCCGAACAAATTAATCGCATCTTTCATGTGTTGATTTTGAATATATCCATAACTAAAAAGAAAATAAATCGAATCAAGTCCACAGGTATTTTTAAGTTTTAATTGTTTGTTGTCAATTTCAACAGTAGAAAGTAAGTTGCCGTTTTTCATGTGTTTTATTTGTTTTAGTATTTTGACTGTATCGTCATCTTTGCCCTCTCCCTTCCAGTTCTCAGTAAGAGAAGGTTTGTCTGAAAATACGGAGTCCTCAGTTAGTACTTTAACTTGATACTTAGCCTTTTTTGTGACTCGTGTTTTTTTCGTATGTCTCATTTTTCTTTTAAAACTTGTTTTCTTCACTACTTTGTTGGTAACTTTATTCTCTAAGTCAAATTTTGCCACCTTTAGGTCACCGTCCAAATATTGTGCAAAATTTTGAATGAATTCATCAATTCTATACTTCTGTGTTTTTGTTTTGAAGATCACATGCTTTACGGTTTTAAAAAAACTTTCCACACCCGCAGACGATGGAGCCATATTATCGGATTTGAAATGTGAGACTAAGATGTTTGACCATAGAGGAAGTTTATATAGCAACCTTCGTAGTGTAGCTACAATAGTCGGCAAATAGAATGGGTTATCGTCTTCATCATTATCGTAAGTCTCGTTAGTTTTTTTTTTTACAAGTACTTCCTTGTCAAACCAACTAAAGAAATCGTTATTGAGTTCAGGCCCATCGATTTCTGAATCTAAATTATCATTATATTTATCTTCATCCGGTGTAATAGTAACTACTTCATTCTTCAAAATACTATCCAGCTTTGTTTTTGTAGAGGATCTCTTTTTATTATAGCATACGTCTAATATATTGCTAATTGTACATTTTAAATCATGAAAATCTGTGCATTTTTTTAAATAAAGTATGCACCGAATGTAAAAAAAAATTATATCGATATCAATCCCATGTAGACATGGTAAATTGTGAACAGTTTTTATAAAATGACTCGTATCGAGTCTCACAAAAACATATGGTATTTCCTGTTCAATGCCGCCCAAAATAGAAAATAAGTGTTTTATGTAGTCTTTAGTAGAACTGAATTCAGTGAACGTTGTAACTACAGCTGATATTAGTGCTGCGCTATCATCAGTTATGATTTCTTGAGGTTTCATCCCACCAACACTCAAATTCCAAATTTTCAACCAGTTGGCGATAGATTCATGACCATGAGAATCAGATATCATCTGAAAAACTGGGACAGAACGTAAGTTTTTATCACTCGTGATTAATCCTTGGTATAAGAAAAGTCTTTTTGTAAGTATCGTACCATTTGAAAGTACGACTGGTTTGAAAATTGACCCTGTAGCATCAATTGTTATCGTTGACCAGTTTTTTGTTTCGCAGTACATCCTGTAGTAATCAATTTGTTGTTGGCTCCAGAACTGGACGCAAAAATTTGGATATACATTTATTAGACGGAAGAAACTTTTGTATCCGGAATCATGAGACATAGTCAGTAAGGACAAAACCACATCCGAGTGAAATTGCTGATCAATTCTTTCATCAGACTTAATTTTACGAAGTGTACTAATGTTTGGTAATACCGGTGGGGACGAAGAAATTTCCAATTTATCAGGTTCGTTGGATATCAATTTAGCAGCTAAATCTCTGTGGACTGCAATAGCTGGTCTATATTTTAATAACTTTGCTATATTTTGTCGCTTGTATGGGCTCAATTTAGACTTTTTTAGGGCACTGTGTTTATAGTCACCGGTAAAATTCGTTACATTGCAAGAAGCTGTATGAAAATTATCAGTCCTCTTAAAAATACAAATATTAATCTGTGCATTGCATTGAGTACATTGACCTCTTATTACAATATCTTGCGGCGAAATTTTGCTCTTCTTCAGCACCCAAGTACATGGTAATTTCGAATGCAACCAGATTTTCTCTTTTAACATAGTAGACCATTTGAATTTAGGCAATGTTAGGTAAGTTCTATAATATTTTGAATCATTACGTTTTTTGATAGATCTAATTGGTTTAATTTTCTGCCATTCATAAATATCAATATCAAATTTGAATAATCTATCATAAGTAGATGTTTGAGCAGCATGGTTGATGACTTCAATTGATTCAGAGGTCACTGTGCCATCTGATGAAGAGTTTGTATCAACAATATTATCATTTTTTTCTGCAAATACAGTATGACGATGCCGCAAGAATGATAGATGCAGAGCTTTTGAAGACATTTTACCTTCAATTTCACGAGACATTGTCAAAAATACGGGATTGTTATATTTAATGTTGCTTTCCTGTAGGTCATCAATATATTTTGTAAATAATAAAATTTGTTCTTCTAACGGAACAGATGGTTTGCGTCCTCTTAGCATTTTTACGGACAAATGCTGAAAAAAAACATTAAACATTTAAAAGTAATGTTCATTATACCTACACAAAATGTAAATAAATTAAGTTAAAAAAAAAATAAGTCAGACGGTCTATGTATGTACACAATAGTATTCTTACTTAATAAAGAATTACGATTAAACTTACTTTTAATGGAAGCAGAAGGTCTTTTTTTCCTTATTAAACGAGTTTCTTGACCGAAAATCCGAAATATACTTTTTTATTGTTTAGTGTGCCACATACAAACTAGTGTTTAGTTTATATCATCTAGAACTTCCGCTGCATTGTCCTAGAGTTTCCTTTACACTATCACAAACTCAATAATAACCACTGACACTTATTAACCACTGATATGATAGTACTTAGTTATTTACGAATATATTCAGTTGTAAACAATAAAATAGCTCGTGAGGTACGATCTTTGCTCGCTCAGAATCACTAGTGAGAATACTCGTTTATTTTATGAAATGAAGGGTAGATAGAAATAAATAAATTATTGTCACCCTACCCTCTTACAAACTTGATAGAATAATCGATTTTGGTATTTGTTAAGATTTATAGTTCCATTAAAATTGTTTCTAAAAAAAAATAGGATCAAATTGTTGCACATTTTTTTCACAAAATGAGACAATGATGCGTTTCGTCGTACCTTTGGTACATAAGAGTAAAATATAATAAAAAGTGTAGGATTGAGAGCCCGAATATTAACAAGGGCATAACTTTTTAATAACATGAAGTACCGATCTGATCTTGCTTTTACAAACTTGCACAATTTAATATGTAACACATAGGTTATCAAATTATAGCCGGCAGTGAAGGATTTTTTTTTAATTTACAAAATTAACTTTCAGGAGTGTGAGGATTGAGAGCCCATTTTGAACGAAAATTATACAGAGTACGACAGCTTTTTGGGAGATATCTTATTTTCACAAATTATGTTCGTGATTGACAAAAATTTTGTCGTAAAGACTTTATCTGTAGTGCATACAGTTTACCCGGCACAGGTGGGCTCTCAATCCTCTATGTGAGGATTGAGAGCCCAACTATTTAGCCTATAACTCGCTTAATTGACGTTTCACAATTTTTTTTTTAACTTGCACAATTGTTTTGGAATGTCCACTAAATCTTAAACATATTTTTGAAGAGATTTATCGAAGTGGCCCTCAATCCTTACGCACATAATAACTATACAATCGACGCTATATTGTTAGACGTTATTGCCCACCAAATTTACTTTCAAGTTGTTATACTGTTACCAAACGTAGTTTTATAACGAATAAGATTTCTACACTTCAGTTATATAACATTTATATATATTTCGAGAATACTAGGGGGGAAACTAGTATATAAGGTTTACGTCTTGTCTGTCACGTAGAGTCAGATAAGTAATGAGTCACGTTTTAAATCAGAAGTACCCTCAATCAGTTGTGACGTGGTTTTCCTGAAACAATAGACTAGTTAAAGGAAACTGTTTAGTAAACACGTAGGCCGTATTCGCATGGTGATAAAGTGTTTGTTATTTAACCTGTGCGGTTGTAAAGCCTTCGACAAGTCCACGTTTTAAAATACAACAAAAATCGAATGCATGAAACGGGGCGTGTCAATAAATGTGACACGGTTACTCATAGTGTGACATGCTTTAGCTTAAGATGTTTGTAAATACTTAAACTGTTGTTGTTTTTTATAAGTTGACAAGAAAACAGGTTTCAACAGGCCAGTTAATAGTGAAAGAAAAACGGTTATTATCTATTCTAAGTTAGCAGTCGGAAATTGTGTATTTTTAAGGCTGGTCGTGGTTTACTTAAGATGACTAAATTGAGCAGTACTTACTTATTAGCCTTATTCAATGTTTTTAAAATTACCTGTGAATAATACCTGTATTATATTTTATGTTTATTTGCTTTATCTTAACGTGTACTTGTGTATGAATTCATAAATTGTGTTGTGTTTTCACCAAAAACATCCGGCAATTGTGTTCAAATGTATGTTTCTATACACAGTTCCAACCCAGAGGACACCAAACAAATCCTGTTTGGTGCGCCGTCGAACGCAAGAGCCGCAGAAACCAAACAAGATTGCACATCAAGTGGGAACAAACCAAGAATTTGGAGTTAAAATGAAAGACTGTAAACCTTTAAGAACATTGTGTCAATCAGTAGTTATTAGAATAATCAGCGAACTAAAATAATACAAAGGTCAAATTGAAATGTTCGATGCCAACTCCGTATCAGTAAGGTCACAAAATTTTGTTGATTCATCTCCAATTTCTATACATTAGCGTAATTATATACGTAGGTAGTTTTGAATAGATACAGCTAGCTGAACGAATTACAAATTGTTATTATAGTGATATGACGTAGCTTTCAAATATACCAAGTTTTTCTCGAGTTTTTCTCGAGCGGTAAATACATTTTTCTTTTTATTGTGATCTCGTAATATGAACAGGTTCTTGAGCATTCAAGGTGTTCTTAGTGAAATGCAATTTGACTTAACCTTTTAATATTTTAAGTAATGTTTTCCTTTTATACCGTTACTAACTTCGGACTTCCTATTATACTTATCAACTGCCCCATTAATCGATTAATACAAAATTTGATAAACCTTTCTAAGCATTCGTGTAAATACTCAGCTGATTTAGTTTAAAAAAAAAACTTTTGCACAAAAATTATGTCTTTGCATAAATAAGTTATGCTAGAATACTAGTTGTGGCAATCTTTTTCTTCAATAGTGGCGCTAGTATTTTATTAAAAAAATAGTACCTACTTAATGTAAATGAAAAAGTACAAGATATTCGACCTTTTTGTTTTAACATGTGGGTGGTTTTAGGTATGTTTAATATTTAAAAACCAGCATGCAATGCAAATTTTTCAGTTTATTAAAACTATTATAATACCTATTCTTTTTAAATATAGGTAGATATTTAAAAACTGAACTTTTTGATTCCTTTGACGTAGCGTGTGTAAAGTCATCACAATTATATCGTATATGGCTAATTAAGACTCCAGTTCCAGTGATAAATTATTTTGTTTGTTTATTTTTATTATTTAATTTATTTTTAGAATGATGTATAGATTGTATTCTTTTTTTAGTTACTTATTATGTAATAGAGAATTTATAGTTGTGTTGGGCCATCCATAACTAACTTACTGTTTTCTGAAATCTGACGTTATTTGTGTGTTGGCCTTGAGTCACAAACAGTATTTTAAAGATTTAAATTTATTCATGTGACTTCAAAAAGCTTGTATTCCCCTTGTACCTTTTTTAACGAAACAATTTGACACTCCACGAGTTGTCATTTTTAGATGGCCCTTAAATAAGTTCAGTATTTTAGGAGTTAACTTATACAGTAAAATTCATTTTCTTTATATCTTGCTGTGGTTGATAACTTTTTTCGGTAATTACTATTTATCATATCTTTGTATCAATAGACGATAACTTGAAATGTTTGTCACAACAGGCTCTTGGGCTTCGCTTGATTGCTTCGAAACAGTAAGACTATAAAGTTAAAAAACCAATTACCTACTTACCAATCTTTAGCCTTATCAAATGTTTTTTATTTCTTTCCTTAAAAGGCCTTATCTTAAAAAACACAATAAAACGGACTAATATCAGTTTAAGTAATTTTAGTAACGACTTTTTTATGGTCAATTTATTAAAAGAAATGTTTGTTAGTCGTGCTATTTTTTTTTCGAAAAATAAATACATTGCAGTGTAAATATTTATATAATTAGGTTAATCACTTGATTTTCAGAAACGATTGTAATTATATGTCTGTGATGTTGTTTTATTGTAAAATAGATGTGGATTTTGTCATGACAAAAATATTATTCTTACTTTATTTTATTTATTTTTAATAAATCTGTTTTTTAACTTTTTCTAATGGTTTATTTGATGCATGACTCGTGTCCCTACCGCGCGGTAGGTCTACCAGGCATGGTCTAAAAGTATGACTCGTAGCCCAACCGTGTTACTTTTTTTTAATACGTATTAACACATTTTAGTAAGAATTTAATTGAACATCTTAAATTTACATCTGTTTAAAACTAGTAGCAGTCAAAAAAAACTTAGATTTTTATTATAGAAGTTAATATTTTAAACAATTTAATAATTTGAGTATAAAGAATTTGTAAAATACTAGGCCGTCATACATGTGGAGGAGTTATTTACAGGGATTGAGATTGTCTTCTTTCGTTTTCAGAGATTTCTAGACTAGATACTACACTCCCATATTCGGATATCATTAAAATCTAAAGAGTTATTTGCATCGCTGAGGGTTTCGAAAAAAAAAAAAAATGTATCGAAAATCCGATACGACGGTTATATTTTGAATGCTTGTTTTGTTGGATTGTTCCAATAGTTGGTTTTTGATTGGCCAAAAAAATACTATGAGTATTTTAATAATTTATTCGTTGAAACATTATGTAAACTTATTACAGTTTCGTATTCCAAAAAACAATAATTTATTTAGATAGTTAATTTTTATCTAAAGAACCACCCAACAAATATTGCATTCTTTACATAAATGACTTGAACAACTGTACCCTCGATACTACCTACGTATCATCACCATAGTGGGCACTCAGTCAATGGACATAACATAAAGTTTAAAATAAAATATCAATTTCTTAAGACTTATTTAACATCTTTAAAACTTATGATATACTAGTAGTCATCAAATTAGTAACGTAAGAAAAACTCTCAATAAGGACATTGAATTGTTATTATAGATTAACTCCTTCGTGAATCTGATAGCCTAGTAGTTTTTTGTCGAGAAAATATAAAATAGCAATACAAAATTACTTATTACTTAAAAACTTAAAACAAATTTGTTTTTTCGCTATTTTTACTGCAGGCGGAGCTTTATTTGAGTGTTTATATTATAGCTACCTATAAATAAATATTTACCACGTGTTTTTGTAGTAAATACGACAGTATTTATAACACCTACATACAACTGTGCCAAAAGATTAAATGAATCATCTTTGTTTAAATACTTTTAACAATAATGCATAGTTATCAATTATTCTTCAAAAATTTTACCCCTGTAAAGTACGGGGTAAATAGTTTATGATAATATTGTTTCACCATATGCCTAATAATATGTTCTTACGCCCACTGTAATCGATAGAATAGGCAGATAGATAGGTAGGTACCTACCCAAGCTAAGCATGGTTCATCTTTGCGCGCTGCCAACGCCCACTGCGTCGCATGAAATTATAGACTTTATTATCTAAACTATGCATATGTTACCTACTCTAGAAATCAATTATTATATTTTTATATAGATTTGTTAAACGTAATCACAAATTATCTATGCTATGGCAAACTTTCATCAACTTACTAAATTAGCTTTGATATAATTGGTTGATATTAATTATTAATCATTCATTGCCTTGTCTAATCTTGAGGTAGATACTCATATTTTATCGCTGCATTTGCTATCTTCAATGCAAATTATTTTTTCCGCGATAGTTCAAAGAAAGAAGGTATTAAGTAGATAAATTGTAAATCGTTTTGAGTAGAAAGTAAAAACTACTGGACGGATTTTGATGAAACTTTACAGTAATATGGGTTATACATCAGAATAACACATAGGGTAATTTTTACCGCGGGAAAACTTCTCATTCCCACGAAAAACTGACTTCCATGCGAACGGAGTCGCGGGCGGCCACTGGTGTTAAATATACGTATGCTATAACATACCTATTGTACTAATCTATGGTTTTATCTTTTACATTTATTTAAACAGTAGGTAGATATTTCCTATTTAATTATTTCGTTATCTACGTCGACAATCACTAGCGTGGATATGTTATTGTGATTTGTGCCCGTGTTTTTATTTTAATGAACTTTTATCTTTTTTCCTGCAATCATGTCATTACCGTCATGTATGTTATCTTGGTTATAATTAAGGGGCATAGGAACACAGTATAAAAAACGTTGGCTCAAGCTACTTGTCGTGAACTTATAGACTTGTTTAAAATGGAGAAAAATCTGTTTTTTTTTAATTAAATACCGTCTAGTGATCATCTATGTTTGGGTAAAACGGGGTCTAGATTCAACGTCATCCAAATAATGTCTTGCTTACGATTGCTTAGGAGCGACTTTCAGGACAGCTGAGCCCCAGAATCAGTGACAACTTGTTCCAAAATGATAACTGCAAAAGAGGGTTCTACCAACTGTAGGTTTATTTATTTTTAAATCGCTGATCAAATTAAGAAGTAATTTGGCATGGCATACATTTTAAATCCTACATTATATAGGCTTCGTTTTTCTGTTTTAGGACTTCTTTAATTTTGGTTATAGCCCATAACCAAATGCTTACTTACTGTTTATATTATATTAGAAAAGTATTCTAGAAATATTTTACTTCGAATCTTAGGTTCCATATTTATTGTCAATCAAAAGGAAGGAATTTAAATACTAAAATAAAACTTCAATATAATGTTGGGAACGGAATCTTTTATTCACCCATCTGTTAAGTATAGTAGGTAGTAATCATACTGTTTATTCTACTTTTGTACTGCTCAAAGTACCTACCTAAATCTCTATTTATTATAACCAAGTACAGTCACCGCGACAAAACTATTTTTCGGACAAAGTTTTCTTCGTTGACTGTACAAACAAAATGCACCCAATCAGAGGAACATATTCAAAATGTTCCGTTCGATATTCAAAATAGTAGTTACCAATCACAGTACCTTTTTGATTCTAAAGTTATTGTAAATACATAGTTAAGGTACGAAGGTAGAAACCATTTACTATATACATATATTTAAGTACCTAGGTCAGATTATTAGGACAATAAGTAAGTTTGTAGGTAAGGTACCTAATAAATACATTTTTTAAGGGGGGTTGTTTAAATCGTTACAAAAGATATCGTGTTGATATAATAATAATGTTCGTTTTAATAATTAGGTATATAATATCCGTTATTGTCTTTAAAACTTTAATATCCATTTAAAAAAAGCTGGTTTTTAAATAATAGTGTTAGCGTAACGAGTGGCTGTTTTTTTATCGCTTTGGTCTTCAAACTTTATGCTTAAGTTCGTTAATTTGAATAAATTAAAGTTGGGTTCAAAACCCTAAGCACTAAAGGTATCTATGATAAATGATGTGATATTCAATAAGTAATTAGAAAATAAGTAGCTTTTTAGATTGACTTCATGTAACAGCTTATATTTTATTAATAACTTATTTTTTTTTAACAATTTATGCTCTGGAGTTAACACTGGAGAGATGGTATTTTAACGGAATATAGTTATGAAAAATAATCACACCATTTTTCACATACCTCATTAGCTAAGTTAGCATCAATAACACAATATAATTGGATGATATGTACTAAGTAGGTAGGTATACACAAATACAAACCGCCAAGTCACAAATAAATAGATAGCGACGCAATAATATCATAATTAATTAATTTATACACACTTAATTAGTACCCTTCGTTAGGACAGTCTGTTTTTAATAACAATTTTTGTTTAAAATGATTTTAGTACTGAATTCTTTTGTTTCCATTTTCTGACAACAGATGGCGCTGTAAGCAGTAATTCTTTACAACCAGGAATAACCTAGTCTTAATTTATTTGCGCTTGCAATTATTAAAAAATAATTATTAAAAACAAACTACCAATAATTCTTAAACAGCAGTTTAATAGTTGACTTATATTGGCTGTGTTTAAGTTTAGTTGCTTATTCGTTATATTTCATAGGAATAGTTATCAATATTATTTACACCCACAATACATGGTCTTGGAGAGTTTGTTTTTACATATTTTGTATCCTAAATGTAATATAGATCATGGTTAATGAGATTTTTTAAATACCAAGACCATACTATAACACGTTTAACCATAAATTATAACTTATACAAATATAACATTTCGTTAGATCAAAGGAATCCATTTAAATTTATATGAAAATAAGGGGACTTACAGGTTATTTACAAAATATCACATACTTCGAGGCCGCAGCTTCCATCACTTAGTCATTAGTTTAGTTCTTATCTAAGTTCCGATTCAAAGCTCAAGCATTGCGATTAACAACCTTATTTCGTATGTTCCAAAAGCGTTTTTCAGTTGTAACTAGCTGTTTACAAGCTGATGTTGCTGGCTGTTTATTTTTTTCATTAGCAGGTGGGAAATACCTCCATGATAAGATTGCACAGCCATATTCATAACTCAATAACATACAGACAATTCATACGCAATACAAGCATGCCCCTTACAAATTACAGTCGTTGTTTATTATTTCTGATTCTACTTTCTAGGTGCTCCATTTCAATCTTAATTACTTTATCATAATGGATTACAACACCCGGCGTAGGAAACTATTTGACTTATTTTAAGGACAATCGAAGCCGTTTTAACAAGCTGCAGCCAAAAAGACGTAAGTGCATTCAACTGCTAACGCTAGACTAAATAAAGACTATTTGGCTTATACTGTCAATTTACAAGCTACGCTAGAGCGAGACACAACATCAACGACAAACGTCTCAGTCGATTTTTACACCAATACATACACAATAATAATTGAAAGCGGCTCGTGCCGCTCGAATCAGTCCGTCTTTTATACAAAACAATACAAAGGCTCGTCCTACAGAATAAATAGGTTCAGTACATTCAATTTGGACGTCGCCGGCAAGGCCTAACACAGCTCCGGTCTCTACAATCGAACACATCGGGTCGGTGGTCGGGCTAGCGGCAGTCGGGCCGCGGGTCGGGCTCGCAGGCCAGCTCGTCGAGGAAGTCGAAGGTGGCGATGGCGGCCTTCTCGCTGGCGCCGTACCGCACGTAGAAGCCGTCGCGGCCGAGGATGGAGGGCCTGCGCGCGCGCGGCCAGCGCAGCACGGCCAGCCCGCGCGAGCGCAGCGCCGCGGCTGCGACAACGACCGTTAGCTGCTAAGCGCCCTCTGGACCAGAAACGCGGCGTGAGCGCGCCCGCCGCCACTACGCACCACCGCGCAACAACACACTCTGCTTCCCGCCCCACGCTGGGCGCCAATTTAATACTACAGCAGCCCCTTGCTGGGCGCCAATTTTAATAAATGTGATCAGAAGAAAACAGTGTGTTGGTACGTAATGCGCACTCACGCTCCGCTCTGACACACGATTTTGGCTCTCAACATTTGTATCTACATACATTAATATCTATAACACAAAATTAAACCACGATACAAAATAGTGTGTCGAAAGCGGCATCTACTCGGCGATGAAAACTACAGAGTGAGATGGTGCGTGTGAGTGAGAGCGGAAACTGTGACGTGTCGCAAGAGAGAGAGACAAATATGGTATGAGAGAAATGAAAATACACCGATTGGAATGGAATGAAAAATGACAACACGAAACATGCCCTTAGGATTAATTTTAGCTTGCTTTGGCTTTTCGTATTGACATTTATCATTTAAGAACAAAAGCAACACCAGTAAATGAAAATAATTGTTTCCCAAAAAGAATTTTATTATACATTCAATTATTTACAAATGACAATGTCTGACCAAACATATTCTAAATGAAAAAGCGTATGAACGAGTAACAAAACAAAATTAAAAACTAAAACTAAGTAAATGCAAACTAAAGTAAATAATAAATACCTAATTTTCTATTACCATTAACATGACCTAATATTAGCGTCTTTAGTCACAACATGAAGTATGTATTCGTCAGCAAACTAAACCGCTTTATTTTGATTACCGCAACAATATTTAGTTACTTAAAGATTTTATGCAGATTCAGTTTGCCAAAAAATATTACAGAATGAAATTGGAAAAACGCAGATTATCATATTTTGTTACTGTGCATTTTTTTTAAATACAATTAAAAGATTTTTAGTTAGATATCAATAAGATGCGTTTTTCTACAGTAACATTAAAAGCGTACACATAGAATAGCATATTTCTATAATGAAAACATGATGTGTTCTTATCCTTACATTTATTAATGTGACTTTTATGTGATAGATAGTAAAGCCCATTATTGCGCGAGATAAAACTATGTTTTCTTGTATGTTTTCTTTGGCTAACCCACTAAAAACTGCCCATTATCAATCTACCGTCACATATGCCTGCCTGCGCACAATAATGAGTTTATCCATCTGTATTTTTAAGGTGAGTAAAGTGTACCTAAGACAATAAAGGCCTTCAGTTTTGTTTTAAATATGTGACTCAAAATATTTTTTTTTTCATTTGTGGATAACAAACGCTATGGGAACCAATTAGTGAATGTATCTCACATGTAAGCAAGAAATGTTTTATATAGAGAAGCTTTTAGATTAATTTATGATTGCTATGACAACTGATTTGCTTAGCGTTTACACTAAATGCTTGTATACAAGTCTATGTTACATGTGTCTTTTGGTTATTATTAGTAATCCCTACGCTAAGTCATTGTGCGCCTAGCCTAGTTTCTATGTTAGTTTTATTTGTGTACAGTAATTAGTTTCGCACTTATTATACAAATGGAGTTGCATATACTAAACAAGTAGTAAAATATGATTTATTAGAATTAACTATGGTTTTTCAGTAAGGTAAAAAAATTCCTTGGCCTGAAACTAATTTGCGCCTTACTAACTAAGTAGCTGTCAGCATAAGTTTTGACGAATATAATCTACGCTATTTCCACCACCGGGGTGGAATGTGTATTGTGAGTGTGTTGTGTACTGTGTGTATGTTGTGTATTATTAGTATGTTGTGTATTGCGTGTATGTTGTGTATTATTAGTATGTTGTGTATTGCGTGTATGTTGTGTATTGTGTGCATGTTGTGTATTGTGTGTACGTTGTGTATTGCGTGTACGTTGTGTACTATGTGCGTAGTTACCGGTGTTCTGTCGGCGGGTGCGGTGCAGTCCGTGCAGGCGCGAGTAGGGCGGCGCGGGGGCGGCGGCGGGCGCGGCGGGGGCGGGGGGCGGCGACGCGGGGGCCGAGCTGCACGACGACGGCGACGAGTCGGACGACGCCAGCATCACGTCCAGCAGGTTCGCGCGGGCCTGGATGAGGGGAACAGTCTACTTGTTAAATGGGAAACAGCCTAAAGAGCAGGGTAATACCAAAACCCTTCAGGGCTATACGCCGCACTGCATACATGCAGGATTAGGGAATATAAATAGTGATATAATAAGAAGATAAATTAACTATCTTCAATCAGAACAAATTTTTCCTACACCAGGCAGTGCTGTAAGACACCTGTTTATGACCTAATAGCACAGGCTTTCTCAACAATTAGCAAAAGGTATTAAGACGTTATTCACTGCTGCCTTAACCAATTATAATGTTTTTGAAACAAAGTTCTATTTACCTTAGGATCACTAAAGTCTATGTCTTTCTCGACGTGCACCCAGCCCGTGGGCGCCCACAGCGCGCCGTCTTTCTGAACACACTTCTCCACTTTCTCCTCGACCTTCACTTCTGGCTCCAGCACTGACGTCTCACTTTGACGAATCATCCTGAAACAGTTATTCCAGGATTTAGTATTCCATCAGGGAAATTTTTGTGAGAAATTACTAAAACTACTTTGTTACCTGTTAAGCTCTTCAATGACGTCCTTGGAGGTGGCGGCCTCGTGGAAGCTGAGCGTGTCGTGTCGCACGAGGCCGCCCCCGCCCCCCGCGCGCCGCGCCCCCGCCCCCGCCCCCGCGCCCCCCGCTGCCACCGGGATCCTCGACCGCGTCCTGTGCGGGGACGACGCCGGCCTCCTGCCCGAGAACGTCGGGATCTTACTCTTCTCACACTTCCCGACGGAGTTCTTATCAGTTAGTATCACAGTGGTGGCGGTGGAGGCGGTGGTCGTGTTGGAGTTCGTCATCGGCTCCTCTTCCTCCTCCGGGACGGTGAGCAGCGCGCCAACGCTCCTCCTGCAGGCGTTCAGCATCTCCTCGACGAACGCGCCCGAATCTCCACCCACGAAGGGGAAGCTCGAAGACTTCGTGATGCCGTCGACCTCCACCCGGTCGACCGTTCTCTTTGACATTATATTTACAGTGTTCTCCTTCAGCGCCGAGTCGGTCCGACTGACTTCGACGTCGACTACTACCTTCGTATCCCTCGAGTCTTCGTCGACGTCACTGCTGTTGTTGACCCCCTTGTTTATGTCGTTTTTGCGCTGGACTTTGATCAGATCGTCGATCTCGTTCTCGGCGTTCTCCGCCCGCGAGTCGTCGTAGAAGTCCTTAGATTCGACGTAGGGGTCCTCGCGCTCGATGAACCTCGGGGTCGAGAGTGGTTCCGAGACGATGTGACAGTAGGGTGGGGGCAGGACGAGGTCGGAGTGGTCGGACAGCGAGGGGGAGGCGCGGCGCGGCTCCGACAGCTCGCTGCGCGGGCCCTCCGAGTCGTCGTCGCGGGACGCGGGCCGCGAGTCCTCGTGCTCGCGGTCGCGGCAGTACTTCTGCTGCTCCGCGATGAAGTTGAGCACGTTTTGCAGCGCCAGCTCGCGGTCCTGCAGCGCCATCGCCTGCACGTCGTGTATCCGCAGCAGCGGCGCGTCACTGGCCACGCCCCCGCCCCCCGCGCCGCCGCCGCCCCCCTGCCCCCGCGACGAGTTGGACGCGAGACTTTTGGTGCTCTCGTACTTCACGAGGCGGTAGAAGTCCCGCGTGAAGTCGACGCCGATGTTGGCGCAGTCGCCGTCGTCGCTGAGCGCGCCGGGGCGCTTGTCGTGCAGCTCGGAGGCGCTGGACCACGACCCCCCCGACCCCCCGCTGCCCCCCGGCGACGCGCTGCCCGAGTACCTCCACTGCTTCTCCGCCGCATCCTCGTCCACACGGCACTCGTCGATGGAAATCGTCGCGAATCCGCACTCGTTCCACAAACAGTCCGTCACGTCTTCCTCTAACTCTAAGCCGTCGTCTTCTCTAATGCTTGGTAGCGTCGATAGAGATATCTGCCCGGGCGTCGTGATTTCAGCGAACGGCGACTGCCGATCTCGAAGATCTTCACAGGACAGCGATAGGCTCCAGTCTTCTAGTTCGGCGCGGTCGTACTCCAGGTCCGCAATATCTCGATGCCGCTGCTGCAGTGCCGACCGAGCGTCGTCCAGTTCGAGCCAGTGCTGAACGTAGTCGACGTCGTATTGCGAAGCCTCGACCTGTTCGTCGACGGTGCTGCCCCACGAGACGCGCTCCGAGCTCGTCGTGGACGCGATGGCCGGTCGATGCCGCAGCGGCCTCTCCGGCATCGGCTTGATGTCCAGCACGAGCAGCCCCGAGCTGGGGGTCGGCGTGTCCATGCAGCTGGACGAGCACGCCGCGCCCGTGATCAGCTTCAGACAGAGGTGCGAGTCGGAGAAGCTGCGCACGACGTGCTGGAAGGGCAGGAGGGGCCGCGCGGGGGGGTAGCTGCCGCGGAGTGCGACCGCCAGCGGCAGGTAGTCGTCGCGGCGGCGCCGGATGGACACGATGGTCTGGTTGTCGGTCTCGTCGGAGGCCTCGTTGAGGTCGGGCAGCGGCGCGGCGTGCTCGCTCTGCCGCGACGCGTCGGCCTGCACGTCCGAGGACATGGTGGAGTAGCCCTCGTCCTTGGCGCCGCTCTCGGGGGACTCCGCGCCCGCCTCGCACGCCTCGCCCGCCTCCTCCTCGAGAGCTTTGTGCGAGTCTACCACTGGAAGAAGACGGGCTTTGTCAGTTAAAAGATCCAGGATATTTTATTATTAATGGGATAATTTATTAATTTTTGAAATAATTTGTTTATATTAACTTATGGTATTAAATTAAAGAAATTATTGTGTTTATGACAATCATTCCAATTGACACCACCAAAACGACACCACCGGTGGTGTCATATGGAATCTCCAGTCCATATGACACCACCCTAGTGATGTCTAGACAAACAGCTTCCAATTTATTATTTTAAGTTATCTATAGTTAAACGATAATTAATAACCGAGTTTATGACATATAAAGTACCTCATTCATGAAACTGCTTCTACTTAATTGGAGTTTTCATATCAACAACTAAGCAACTTTGGTGGGTTGTATGTAACATCACTAATTGTCGGTGATGTCATATGGACTGGAGATTCTATATGACACCACCGGTGGTGTCGTTTTGGTTGTGTCAAGTGGAATGATCGGTTTATGATTCATTTGTAGTCAGGAATTCAGATAAAAATGTAAATATATTTATGAGACAGGGTATCCGGGTATCTTACCATGTCCAGTGCAAGGCTGGGCCATGTTGAGGCTGAGTGTGTCAGGTCTAGAAGGAGCCGCCCACAGCGTGGGGTCCACGGCCGACAGCGCACGCGCCAAGTTAGCAGGCGTCACTTCCAAACCCTGGAAATAGTCCAAAATATTTTATTTGTAACGTGGATTGCAACATAATTTAGAAATTATATAGGACATGAAACAGCGGTTCCGTATGAAAATTGATATATGCATGAGAATATCCAATAGCCAAAAATATTTTGTAGGCTAACGGTAAGCGAGGTAAATTATGAGCTGATCTTTTGTTTTATGTTTATTATGAAATAAAAGAATTCATATTCTCTATCTTATCTATAGTAAATACTCTTTTTATTCCTATTGCAAGGAGTCATTAGTTAATTTTCTTCTGCACAAAAGAAGAAACCAGATCAAGAAAAAAACCAAAACTCAAACATTGGTAAAACTAACTATCGGTCTATTAAAGGTCCCATACCTTGAGCTCCGTCCAGATATCAGCAAGTATCTGATGCCTGCGCTTGTCGTCCCGGCTGAGGGGGTGAGGCAGCGGCGCGGGCGGCGCGGGGGGCGGGGAGTCGCGGAAGGAGACCAGCGACCCACACGACCCCACCTCTACCAGGTGCACTGTATTGAAAGCAAATTTCCAGGTTAAACTAGGTAATGTAATATTTCCACGACAATGGCTGGCTTTGAGATTGATTGTAACAAAATAGGATTGCCATGATCATCATCGGTAAGCTTTAAATTTTCAAGTTAAGAGGTGAAATATTTAGTATTATTAGTGATCACCGGGGCAAGCGAGAACACAACAAAAAGCAATTTATTTTTCTGACTTTATATTTTCGACTTCTTCAACAATGTAATCCTAAGTAACAAAATATTAGACTTTTTTCTACATAATTTGAATTTCGCGCTAATAAGCGCTCAGGTGTCATGGTGGTCCTATGACGTCACGTCTATGTAATTATTGTTTGGGTACGTTGAAGTTTTAGTGATTTGCATATTTTGTATCGTAACAAATGAATTCTAATATAAGTAATAACTGTTGATGGAAAATAAAGGGATTCGCAAAATAAAAAAAGATTAAACATGCAACAATAGATGACACCGTTCTAAATGGTGTTTCATTTAAAATGGCCGACCATAATATTTTTTAAGCTTTTATTTTATTAAAAATCACATGAATCTTTCTATTTATGTAAATAAAAATGTTTATTTACGATTCTTTAAACATAATTGACAGTTCAAAAAGGTCTTTTCTGTGATTCTTTCATACTGTCATCATGCCTATTGTCTGAACGTAAGGCGACTTATCATCCAAATCGTATAAGTTGGGTAGCTATGGTGTAAAGGTAACAAATGGTCACAAATAACACATATTTGTCCAATAATTTAATCTACCTTTAAGATCTATAGCCATACTGCCAGCTGTTAAGGTCCTTAACATGATCAAAAAATCAAAAATCAAAATTCTTTTATTTAACATAGATATGTAACATATATTTAATAAACGTCAATGTTACAAACTTCGACTTTACCTAACCGTAGACCGAGAGAAAAAAGCCGGCGGAAAAAAACTCTTTAGCACTCTTTTTGGAAATTATACAATCATCATCAACAGTTGACCCTACCTTGCAGATCTCTTGGCGAGTGCGGCGTGCCGGGCGTGTGCGGGGTGGCGGGCGAGGGGCGCGGGAGGGGCCGCAGCTGGCGCACCAGCAGCGAGCTCAGCGCGCGGTTCTGCGCCTCCAGCTCGCGGACGCGTGCGCGCGCGCAGCCCAGCTCCTCGCGCACGCTCTGGGGCAAGGTAAAGTGAGTCATGGGGAGAGGGATATAAGGTGGTGTTTTTACTTGGAACAGACTTAGCACAGCTGAATAATGACAATTGGCAGAGTGTATCTGGAAGTCTGTCTGAATAGAAGTCATAAACGAATAATTACATTTTTTTTAAATATTAAAAAAAAAACGATTCGCATATAATATTTTCTTAATTTTTATAAGTAAGTATGTAAATTTGCGAAAACCAAATCAAAATCCGTTAAGCGGTTTAGGAGGAGACGGCGGACAAACATACAAACAAAAAGAATAAGCGACTTGGATTTAGACAATGTAATGAAATAAATGTTTATATAAGCTACCAACTGTATTTCACTGTGATATCTAGTAAGTAACGTAAGTTCTAATTCATAATTATAATGAGATCTTCACAAGTGCTGTTGAAGAAGTTTAATATAATATCTCATATAATTAAGTAGTATAGATAAATTAAGATGTCGTCATGCCAGCCCATATTCACATTATCTCCGCCCTCGTACACTAGGCTGAGTCGACAGTCGTCACTCGCCTCCAAAATAAACGCCAACGATTTAATTACGCTTCATTAGATAAATTAAATTCAAACTGAGGTAATTGACAACTGGCAATACCAGGGGGAGATGAAAGATCTACACCAGTGTTGCCAACTTTTAAAACATTCCCCAAATTATAAGTAAAGATATGCAAGAGATAACCAAACTTTGCTTATTAAAAGCCTGACAAAGTTTTTGAAATTAATTTAATACTTAATGGAATAAATGAAGTAAATGAATGAAGTGGGTTTAATAAAGGGAAGTTTGTTAGCTTCGCCCGGGAAGATGTTTATTTTGTAATTAAACTTCACTTACTAACAGCCGAAATTCTCCGCAATATCTCAAGACTAAAATAACATTTTCAATATCTAGGTTCAATAATCAAAGACACTAATATTGATACCAATAAATAGCTTACGTGTAATGAATAATGTCTTCATATTGTAAACGCACTATTCAAACTGTCAAACGATTTGATAGATAGATATTTGAGTGAGACAGTAATTAACATCTCTCATGTAATGTGTGTATATTAGAATTGATAGACGAATTCCCCTCTCGCTTCATATCAAAGACTTTATTAAGAGCAAGGCCTCGCAAGAGTGATCAGGATTAATAATGACACTCTCGGAATAATTATCAGATGATGTCTTATTGAATATCACGTATTTGTATTTATTTCCTGAGAGAGAAAGTGTGCTGAAGAAGAAAGTTGGCGCTATCCCACCTCCTTCCTCATTAAAAAGTAAACTAAACGAGAAAAATATACTAAAATTACGTAACAAGTAAAAGCTTTTCAGCAAACTCGCAGAGTTTACGAATTATTTATGCAAACAATCAATTAACAAAGCGTAAATTGAAAAGTCCCATTCCCCGGCCGGCCATCTTGGTCCGCAAAGTTGGCGCCAAAACTTCGCGGAGCAACATGGCGGCGTTAGTGGATTTAAACGCAAACATTCGCATTATCGGCGAGATTATGCCCAGATTATAGTGGGTCTGGGATACTGTGGAATTATTACGGTTCCGACTAAGGCCGGAGTGTCCCATTTGGTACAATTTATGTGGTATCGCCGTAATCCGCTGCGTGGGCTTCCCGCGCTACGTAATTATGAGAAAACAATTTCTGAATGCATCCGTAACGCTGTACCGGATTAGTAGGTGTTACGTGTTAATGCTCTTGTATTTATGTAGAAGCTGTAATTCCGTTAACATTGTTTTTCCTTTTTCGAATAACAAAACAAAATTTCATTTTACCAAATTTTTTGATAGAGTTCTTAAATTTCAAACCCAACTAAGAATATTCAAAACTAGTATGGAATTTAAAAATTGAATCTTTACAACTCTGGATTTCTAATTACCTACCTTATACAATCAGTGCTCAAACCTAAGTGTACGATTGCTATTAAAACCGTTTCAATACCGACTAACTAATCTCTTTATCTTTAAAGACATCAAGTATACCTTCTGTGAGAGCAGCGCCCGCACCACCTGCTGGGCGACATCGTCCAGCCGCCGGCCCTGCTCGCCAGCGCCCAGCCCCGCCGACACCGCGGCCAACTCGCCCCGAAGCCGCTCGTTCTCCGTTGACAGCAGTGACACTTGACTCTGGTACTGCGCCTTGGACGCCTAAAAAAAAAACAAAAGCCGTACAGCCACAGCACCTTTGACTTTACCGTGTACAGAAAAAGTTGGACTTATTTCGACGTCATTATTTATTTCCTTTGTTCAGATAATTGCGTTCCCGTGTCGACAAACTAATGGACAGTGATCTTCCGCTGATTGTTGTGACAAAATTAAGAACAGAATATCTTTTTCTAAGAGCATTTTTGTCCCTATAGAAAGTAATCAGTCACAGTATTTCAACAGCCGTTCTCGTCACTCCGTCACGGTCTATTGTTAGGAGATTCTTTGTTTTGAAAAAAAAAACTTGGAAAAGGGCCCATCATTCGCACTCTTAATTAAGCGCAAGCATTGCCAGTGTAAAAATAAACATGCCAGTATAAATTGACCCGCGCGCCCTTTGCCTAGTTGTTGTGTTAAAGTGATACGCCGTTTGAGTTCAGGGATCATATGATTTTTGGTGTTGTTTCCGCGTCATTGAATTTTCAGCTTTGTGCGGTAAAAGATAAGGTTTGTATGTGCAGGCTGGTTGCGGTAAAGGTTTTTTATTAGTCATCAAGTGGGGCAGACACAAAGCAGGGATCTGTTTGTCTGTCTGTCTGAAACAACACGCAGTTGACGAGGCGCCATTGGGGCTTTACGCTTTTTTGCACCTTTTACTACGGAAAAAGTTATTTTAAGCTAAATGTATATACTACTATACTACTGGTTTTTGTTCACCAACCAACATGAGAATACTGTGTAGTAAGTTATTTAATATTCACTTACTTGATAAAAATACCTCATACAATCAAGTCCAATAGGAAAACCAGGGTTATGCACTATTGTATGTGAATCAGATCCAAATAAGTTGTTTAATAGTTTTAGATGGGATGTGTTGTTTTTTTTGTTTGTTTATAAGCCAACTTTTATAGATCTGTCACTGTTGATTTATCACAATATAAATTACAAATGCGATCAAAATTTTCCACTCAAAATTAAAAAAAAACTTGTCAAGCTTTGAATTGAGTGAATTTCTATACAGCCACTCGTTACCCGGAGTTTTCCATTAAATTTAATTTATATTTCGCGCTGGCAGCACTAGTGCGAACCTCAGATGTTTCACAGTCTGATAATTACTGGATTTAAATTACATTTCCATCAAAATGAAGAGAAAACCAGTTGGTGTCGGGGCCAGACTTTATTTTGTTACGTTTTGAGGTTTCAGATTGACGTTGACGGTGCGCTGTTGTTATTTTGTTTTAATTAAAGCTGTTTAACACAAATCCATGTACGATTTTAGCTTTTAAAATTAAGGGGTGTTGTAGACCCACGTGTTAAAACTCTGTCTGTAAGGGAATCATTTTATAAAGTTTAAATTATGTTTCTTTTGCTTGTAATCTTGTCAACGGATTAACCGATTTTAATAACTTTTTGTAAATTTACAGACTCACTTAAATTGAAAAAGGAACCTATACTATGCTAACTACTTAAGCTCTGTTGCTTTGTTTTCCATCAAAATAGAGTTTAACGGCATCCCCAAATATAATTAGCTAATTCCAATGGGTGCCATGATTAATAGTTCCCTCAATTTAATTCCTGTAATGGCCACATGTGATCAGCGGCGCCACCGTCGCCTTTGTATTACAATGACTTTTGCTAATACTATAATTAATCTTTAGAGTTACTATACAATTATACAATTTGGCGGTTGGCGAAACTGATTATTATTAATGGCAACACAGGGGAGATTGATTTGTAACAATTTGTCAAAGTAGGATATCGAACCACAATATCTTAATTAGATGTTAAATTAACTAAATAAGCATTTGTTTTTGTAATTTAAGTAAAGTTAAGGTTTTTTTTGCCCTGATTCATGATCATGATCAAGCCATGATTTCAAAACGATTTGTATTTTTACAAAAATACCAATATCACTTATACGCATTCTTTGTATTTACATAATAATTCACTTTTAAATTAAGAGTAATATAACCAAATTAAAATAATGTATACACAAATTCAGCAAATACATATACGAATTTAACTAAATGTGTTGTGTGGAAAATTCCTAACAGCTATCCAATCTGCGTATTGAAATTCGCGTCTGATCGGCGCACGATTCACAAACTTCATTCAACCAAAATGTTAGGTTTCAAGTTTCAAAGGAATGCTCACTACAGACAGGGGCTTAATTAAAAATATTTGAAATTTGTATGAAAAGGGCTCCGAGTTTTACCTTACGTAGGGAATTTTCATCCAAAAATGATTATTGCACAGGTTGTATAAAAATACAATTTAAATTTATACAATTTCATAGAAAACTTCTTACTTTAGTAAAAGTAAACTAAATTGGTTTTTAAATTTGGTGTAGCAAGAAAAATAGAGCTACGCAGATGTAGCATTGGTTTCGCATTGCAATCGACTACGAAATTCCGTAGCAAAAATGCCGTAGTCTCGTAGCATGCAAGAGAACTCAATAAAAATTCTTAAACTAGTTATTGTCATTATTATTTTATAAATATGATAATTTGTATTTTTACCCAATCACTTAAAAACGTCTTACCAAGTCTGAATTTTTCCACCGCCATCGAAACTAACACTAAAGCTATCCATAGACACAGTAACCAGTGCTTCCCAACTATTTAATATTGTTTAAGCTATTTACCATCTGATTCCCGGTTCGTAAACGGTGGTAGGTTGTGAATAATTCCAAGGACAGCCCTCTACGTCCCGACACAGAGACGAGCCCTGATTTAATTATGCTCTGTGGTTTGTGGATAAGCAGGCATTTACTGTACGAAACATACTAGAGTTGTAGAACCAAAGAGTGATATAATCAGTGGAGAGTATTAGTAGTAGTTAGTAATCACATGCCATTTGAATATGATGCTGAAAGATTTAATATGAAAACTTTCTTTTAAAGCAAAGGCCTGTGCTCTTAAATGGTAATAGTACATGAGAAAAATTAATTAGTTGGCCATTTCAATATGGAAGGTTTTTCAACATACTAATATGTGCTCTAAAGAGACTCGTTGTGATTGTCTTTACGAAATTACGAGTATATGTTTGCTTGACTAAATAATATCATAATTATATTAATATCCCATCCCATTAAATTTTTGTGTCAAAGCAAATTGTGGGATTTTGCTTATTCCAAGAACTCTTTTGTAACGGATATAATCTATAATGTAGTTGAACAAATATATGTCCGTTTATAATAAATTATTCATAACGCAAACAACATAACCTTCATAGAATTACTCTTCAGGCGGATTCGGTGCATAATTTCGGAATCCTATTTACAAATAACATAACAGTAGAAATTAGCGTGGATTTCGAGAGGGGATGTTAAATGCACCCCTTTATGTCCAGTCGTGGGTAGGCTGGGCTGGTAGGGATGGCCTGGGTCGATAAACTTTTCGATAGGGTTAAATCATACATGAAAAATTACTTCACTTCGAAATAATGCTGAGATATTATTTTTAAGCTATTCTTTTCTCGCCGACCGTTTTTTGGTTTAGGATACTACATTATCAATATTCGAAATAATGATTAGATATTACTTTAATAAAATGGGATTAGTACACACATTTCCATAACGAACTTACAATTTGAAGAAGATAGTGTGCAAAATCTTTAATCATAAAGTTATAAAACACATCATATTATTGTCTATTTTCGTGTTTCTCTATTAATTTTTTAACAGTTTCCAAACTCAACAAAACCCTTTTTTTAAGTAAATACTGTTACAGTTAAGTTACCGGCCAGCTCTACAGCCTGCCCTTCTAACTGCGCCCTTGCACTTTGGAGGGTAGATCTGAATTATTGTTCCAAAGGGGGTGTAGGGCGCGAGGGGGTGCGTTTTAAACCGGGAAACCCACGCCATTGTGCATAGTCGATTTCCGTTTCCTGTGCTTTTAATGTCCTATATACGTACAGGTTCGTGTATCAGAGGTTAAAAGTAGAAGTAGCTACTGAACGTTAATCTTTGTAAAAATTTTCGATAAAATTTATCATTTTAATTTACTTTTTAGTTACAATATTACACATGTATACTATAAGTATCGCTTTACAATCTATATTAATATAATAAAGCTGAAGAGTTTGTTTGTTTGTTTGTTTGTTTGTTTGAACGCTCTAATCTCAGGAACTACCGGTTCGAATTTAAAAATTATTTTTGTGTTGAATAGACCATTTATCGAGGCAGGCTTTAGGCTATATAACATCACGCTGCAACTATAAAGAGCGAAGAAATAATGGAAAATGTGAAAAAAACGGGGAAAGTTATTCATCCTTGAGGGCTTCCTTTGCGTGCGCTGCGAAAATGGTTCTAGATACCAAAAATATATGTGTACAAGAATTAAGGGAACTTTTTACCGCGGGAAAACTTCGCATTCCCACGGGAAACCGATTTCTACGCGAACGGAGTCGCGAGCAGCCACTAGTATATTATATTTCCCTTAAATGTAAGATAAAGTTAAGGTACTGCTTTTTTTTCTACAAGCTTCAACACACATATTCTTACGAGATTTGCTCATGTGTGTATGGTAGTAGCACAGTATAGGTTTTATTGCAGTTCCAAGTATTTTCCTATTATTAACCAACCCTACACGAAGGGGGTTAGAAGTGGCTTCGTTTTGAGAAATGGCTGATCTTTTGTGGTGTAAATGCTCGCCACTAGAACGAATGTACATGTTATATGAACAATGGGGATTAAAATTCATGTAGCTTTATATAAAATTTATAGGATTTAAAGGTTAACGAAATAATAAAAGATTTGGATTGGTTTTTTGATTTTTTAAAGCTAAAGAATCGATCATACACTGATATTACTTGGTTGTGAGTGTAATATCCAACTTTGAATAAATTCTTTCATCTTTCACCAATACTTTTGACGTATCGGAAATTGAAAACTCCAGAAATTGGCTTAAAAGCCCTTTGATCCAGCGTTGACTGACGTTTTCATTAATTTTTGTATATTTTTTTGTAAAGCCTCTAGTTTATAACATAGATTGATGCGGTATGTTCCCACTTAGCACCAGGGCCGTTTGCTAACATTAAACATCGTTTATCAGCTGGAGGGGACATGCGATCATTTTTGGATTATGACTGCCCTTGTAGATATACGAATTAATTTACTAAAGTACTTCAGCCAAGCCAATTAACCGGGACCCCCGTTCGCTAACCGTCGTAGCTCAAACACATTAGAGGATAGAGCTCTAATTTGATTGGTCGTGTCACAACTGGACTCTCTTTGAGGGATTATGTTCGGTGGAGTGTTTTTGAAAGAGCCGAGGGATGTTTTTGCGTAATTAGTGGCGGGGATTTTTTCTAAATGACACAATAGGAACCTTCGAGAATCCCGCCTTCGTTTATACATGGCTTATAAACCTGGTATAGATTTTATCGTAATTGGCAATACACGGAACGTATAGATACGCGTTTTATATCTTTTATAAAGGAATATTGGCTTGACAAAATGGCTGACGGCATGGAGTGATATTAAAAGCAAAATGAGGGTAGGTTAACAATAGAGGCACAGGTATGAATTTTATTCAAATGTGAGGGGAAATGGGAAAAAGGAACGAGTGGATTCCTGTCAACGATTACAAAATGCAACAATGACCAAATACGTGAAGAGTTAAATGGGAATAAGAGTTTTTTTTGTTTTAATATAAATCGTTTAGGTATGTTTTTGGGGATTAAAATTGATTAAAGCGTTATACTATCATATGTTGAAATAGATTTCGAAAATAAATTCCTTATATATACCAACATTTATAAATATCTGTGTACACACTAAAAGTGTTCTGATCAAATGTACAAAAAGGGGTATTGGTAAATACCTCCCCCCACCCTTACCTGTGGGGATGATACGCCTATTCGACGGGATTTAATTAAATATTTTAAACTTGGCCACCGATCAAATTCCATCGCTTTACAATTTTGAACATTTTGCATTGTTTGAGGTAAATTAAGGATTACAAAATTATCCATAATTATTAAATTTGATTTTAAGAAACAGGTATAATTAAATTTAAAAGTATTTTATTTATGTTTTAGCCTTAAAATCGATTGTTATTTTATTTTTATCCACGGTATTTTTTACTTATAAAATTTAATCATAATAACTAGTACTTACTTCTAAATTGGAGGACAAATTGGCTTTTTCTTGTTTTAGAGTTTCCACCCGGCTCTTGTACTGCAGCAGCGACCGCACCGTCTCCTCCATCCTGCGACAAACAAACACGACATTCCATTATCATTATCATTACATAGTATAAATCCAGGTCGCTAATTCTGTCTGTTTGTATGTTTGGCCGCTAACTCCTCCTTAACCAGTTGAGGGATTTTAATGCGGTTTTCACCATCCTTTAGGTATTTTTTTCATTTAAATTTGTAAATAAAGAACGTTTAGAAAAAGATTTTTTAAGTTAGCACAAATGCAAGGATTCGCGAGCAAGTCGGCAAAATTACACCATTGCGAAGCGGGGGCGGGTCGTTTGTTTTGTATATGACATGACATAACTAATGACATGAAATTCTGAAGAGCTCACGTAAAATTTATATATTTAGGATTTCTTAAATCGTAATTCTTGAGATATTTTATAATAAATATTCATACAACTAGAAGAAAAAAAGGATCAAACATTTGATTTCTATAGACATTTTTCCAATTGTCGGTTTCATTTTATTATTTTTACTTTATTTTATTTATAATTAATGTACAAATGCACAGTAAAGATAACAATAAAAACAGTAAAAGAAAACATTGTACAAAGGTACTACTTATCCCTTAGAGGAATCTCTTACAGTAGTCCTATGATCGGAGTGGCGGTAAGAAAGCAAGTTCTGTGCGATTTAATAAAATAAATATATGTTTATAACATACACATACACTAACATACATATAACGTAATGAATAATAAATATAAACATAAACATATAACAAATACATATACATACACATATAAAATATATATTAGCTTTGAGACAAGTAGTGTTCTCTTACACGTCTTCTGAAACCAGATATGGTTGGGGAATCACGGATGTCCGAAGGTAAGGAATTCCACAGCTTAACAGCATGGACAGTGAAGGAATAGGAAAAGAAGTCGGTGGTATGGGATGGTGTGGACAAAAGGGTCTTCTTATGCGCTCTGCAGACAGCGTCTTCGGAGTGTTCAAAAGAAAACCGCTGACGCAGGTAGGAAGGGGAACAAGGATTATGAAGGATATTGTAAAGGAGGCACAGGATACGAGTGTTCCTACGAAATCGGATCGGAAGCCACTGGAGCTTTTTGCGAAACTCAGTAACATGATCGTATTTTCTTAGATCAAAAATGAAACGTATTAACAGATTTTGCAAGCGCTCCAGCTTATTAAGGACTTCCTCGGTGGCATCTAAGTAGCATGAATCCGCATAATCAATGATGGGCTGGATGAGTGTCAGAGCAAGAGAAATCTTAGTTTTGAATGGCAGGAAGGATTGGAGAAGTTTAAGGGAATGTAAGGAGAAGTGAACCTTACTACTTATTGCACAGACATTAGCATTCCAGTTAAGAAATGTGTCAAAAGTAACACCTAAGTTCTTTACAGTTTCTGAGAAAGGAATGGGAACACAATCAAGGAAAACAGAGGGTAATAATGAGATATCAAGACGACCACGAAAGTATTTACTTCCGATGATGATCGCTTGACTCTTATTAGGATTAAGGAGTAGACCGAAAGATTTAGCCCAGTTGTGAATGCAGTTTAAATTATAATTAATAAAAGCAATTGCAGCATTGATGTCAGAAGCCGGGAAGTGGGTGTAAATCTGCAGATCATCCGCATACAAATGGTACTTGGCGGTTATTGCTCTAGTCACAGAGTTGATGAATATCGAGAAAAGTAATGGAGAGAGCACACCGCCCTGTGGCACGCCTGAAGCGAGTTCGCACCAACCAGAGAAAGTCTCATTGTTGCGAACCCGCTGAGAACGGCCACGAAGATAGGAATCAAACCAAGCAAGGACGGAGGGGGACATATTCAAGGATCTTAGGATTCCGAGAAGAACATCGAAATCTACAGTGTTAAATGCGTTGCTGAAATCCAACAAAACTAGTAACGTAAGGCGCTTTTCTTCCATAGCCCAGCGAATATCATCGGTAACGTTAATGAGCGTGGAAACAGTGCTGTGGCCAGGTCGAAAACCAGACTGATATGAGCTAAGTAGATTGTTGGAAATCAGGAACACAGATAACTGGCCATGAACAATGTGCTCAAGAACTTTAGAAAGGAAGGGCAGGATAGATATTGGACGGAAATTAGCAACAGTTGTTGGATTGGATACTTTAGGAATTGGAATTATGTGGGCATACTTCCAAGAAGATGGAAATGTTGATGAGGAAAGTGAAAAATTGATTATATGAGTGAGGATCGGAAGTAATACAGGTAGGATTAAAGTGAACATCCTAGAGCACAAAGCGTCATGACCAACTGCTGCAGAGCCAATTGATAGAACTGCTTTCTTAACATTCTCCTCGGAAGTGGCTGTGAAATTGAAGGTATGATGGAACTTAGGGATCTTGGAAATTTCACTTAAGGTGTGGACTTTGACATTTGGATCAAGAATGACAGGGGGTGCGGAAAAATGCTTATTTAGTGACTCTAAATCAAAGTCATTGACATTCGTGGTGGTACTGTTACCAATGCCAACAGACCTAAGGAAACGCCAGGTCTCAGAAGAGCTGCGTTTGTTCAAAGACTCGTGGAAGTACTTTCTCTTGGCATCACGGCATCTACGAGTACAGCGTGTTCGAAGATCTTTATAGGTATTAAAATTTTGTTCGGTTGGACAACGCTTGTACCTACGCTTAGACTTGTCTCTAGAAGCCATCAGATCTTTGATGGATTCCGAGAGCCAAGGAGCCGGGTTGTGTTTCACTCTAATTCGTTTGAGAGGTGCGTGTCGATCATATAAATTTAGGACAGACTCAGTGAGATAGGTAACTTTGTCATCCATGTTGTTGGAGTTGTAAACTGGGCTCCAGTCAATCAAAGCAGCATCATGTAACAGAACCTCCACGTTGATATTGCTGTAACTACGTACCACAACAGTCTTTGGTCTACGTTTAGGAGAACGGATACGGTAAGAAAGGAGGATTAGGTCGTGATAAGAAAAAGGAGCCGTGAATTGTCCGTGATAGTCTACATTTGTGGTTGAAGAGACTATCATAAGATCTAAAAGGGACGGAATATTCTTGGGAGAATGGTGGGTAGGAGAAAGGGGTAAAATATTAAGATTTATGGCGGAGAATAAAGATTCTAATTTACGGGAACGATGGTCATTTTTAAGTAAACATGTGTTAAAGTCACCCATAACACAAACATGTTTATAGATGGGGCAAAGAGAATTTAACAATGTCTCAAGTGAATCAAAATAGTCCACATTCAGATTGGGACTGTAAAAAACCACCAGCAGCAGTTTTGTGTGGTTTTGGGTTATTTCGACGGCCAGGTACTCGGCGGATCCAGTATAATGTGAAGGGGAGGTACTGATAATTTGATGTGGTATATCCGCGCGGATGTACATGGCCACTCCACCACAGCCTTTTCCGGTCCTGTCATTTCGTACAAGTACGTAACCAGGAAGTGGAAACTGGGTTGATGGCAGCGAAGGCTTTAAAAAAGACTCGGATACTAATAAAGCATCGAGTATTTTTACTAAAACTGACACTGAAATTTACATTACGGGCTCATATTAAACTCATGATCATATACGTTTATAAATAAGGGGTAACTTATCTCTGACCCCAAACTACCCTAAACTAACCAAGACCAGACAGGATCGAACCAGAAACTCACCACTTGAGTCCAAGTCTACCAAACTAAGGTTTCAAGTAACCACTACAACTTACAAATCTAGTGCTTCACTAGAATCTAGATAGCCTAGGGTGGGCTGAACTTGTGTTTTTAAACTTGGCTCTTTGTATAATGTTACCGAGTTGGGAAGTGTAGGGTTTGATGCAGTTTGGTACTAAGTTTCTGAGTAAGGAAGGTTTCGGATGAACTTTGCAAAAGTAGATTAGTGAACTCATAAAACAGTTTTATTGTTAGAGACAATTTAAAAAAGGTAATTTAAAGAGTTATTTACAAGTTACAAACGCTGAATTAATATTTATACCTCTCGCCTTTTTTCCTATACCGCTTTAAAAACTTTAAAGTTACATACTGCACACCTAAGCTTATATTAAAATATTGAATTCTTAAACTTGTAGACGTGGTAGAAAATACGTACTAGTTTCATCCATAGTAAGTTATTTAAGACAGGCAATTATACCGCCCCGGCTCCAAGAAGGAATAGTTTGGTAAAATTTGCAACTACCCGCAGGCAGTTGCTTCGGCGGGTTATTACCATACGTTATACTTGTAGCTTCAAGTGTAGGGTAGTCAGGAATATACAATGACGTGATAAATGTTTTGTTCTTAAAATTTTACAGTTTGGGGAAATAAGATGTCATTTGAGTAGGTATGTAAGAAAATAAAGAAGCTAAGCTTAAACGCCGATCGTATTTGAGTTTTACAGTGTGCACCCACGGTTCGCGATTCGCCACGAAAGAGCATAAAGTTTGTTTCTTTTTTAGCTAAAATAAGCTTTATTTCAAGCGCCCATCTATGTGCGGTTTGCTGCGCGATTTTACGCATCGTGGGATCGCTTCTTTAAATACCATTGAGCGTCAGGATTTTACAACATATTCAAGAATATTCGTAAATCAAATACGAACAACTATCTAATTTAGAAGGAACCATTGTTAATATCCGAACTATTAGAGACTGAAGTTTAACACTAAAACACAGGATCGCTACCTGCTAATTCAACGCAAGTTTATTTTACCCCTTGGCTGTTCCTGATATTGAGACTATGTTGTTAACTACATTCTGCAATAATTCTATAATATACGTTCAAACCGATGTAGACAAGACATGTTATTTGGAAATTACACCGCGAAAATTGTAGGTAACAATACCAACATTAAGGTAACGCCTTGGGGTTTTTACCAACATGAAAGAACAACGCAGGTTGAAAAAATCAGTTTCTGAGCTTGTGTGGTTCTGTTACTAAAAATATATCTATTAATAACTCTTAATTTACATTATCATAAACTTAACCAATAACTTGAGTTATACAGAAATAACACAGATGTAAGTAAGTAAGACGCAAAACAACGAAAAGCACAAAACCTCTTCATTGTCCAAATGACTCAAAGTTCTCGAGCTTCCGAGTTTGAATATTCAGTAAAACGAGATGAAAAATCGCCAACTGCATATGAAAGAAAGAGACAGTTATATCGGAAAAGCACTCAACGTTCGTCACCACTTCATTAGTGGACGACTTCCGTCAGCGGCTTCGTCGCGGTTGTCTTCTGCGTTCGAATTATGAATCTATATGACAGTCTCGTTTGGATTTAATAATAATAATAATAATAATTTTTATTGACCAATATACAATGTACAATTTATCTTAATCAATATTTAAGGATTTCGAACTATATTTTTGTAAACGGCCAGCTATAATATTTAATCAAGGTTTGTTCAAAAGAGGTTTTAGTGTTTGAATTTAATAATAATCTGAAATGAGTTACCCGCATTATTTTCTGCTACAAAGAGCTCGTTGTTTAAGCCGATTTGAGATTATTCTTAAAACAAAGCCAGTAGCGGGTGAAGTAATTATGATCTGCCCGCGCCACGGCTAGGATTCCACGTAATTATAAATTCAACATTTCAAATTCCAGATTGGAAAGGTTAATTAAAATGTTTTCATTTGGAATTTATGTTTACAAAAGATTATAAAATGGTTTTTGAACTATTGTTGAATAATATTGTAAAATAAGTTTACTTACATAACAAGCTTTTTTTAAAAAGAAAAGGTGAAAATTAAGGTTCCTGTGATGAAGAATTCGCCTGACTTGTAAAAATGATAATTACCGGAAGCAATAACGACGGAAGTTTCTAGATGAATGAAATTCTTGTTATTGTATCGAAAAGTTTTTTAATGACCGATCCGAGGAGGGTTGACCCGAGGGTTAAGATTGAAATTGAGAATTTTATATTTTTTATGCTGGTATTCTTCCTTTCGAAATTTTATTGTTCACCGGTAAAGAAACTTTCATTTATTCAGCAGAAATCTAGTTACTGATTGTAAATGTATAAAATCTATATTTAATTGGTACTTAGTCGAAAATGTACTAAAAGGTTCGCTCTAAAATATAAGATAGCAACGGCAAATCGCTTAATTTCTTGCCACCCCATAAATGACGAGAAAGTCGTATATAAAATAATATTTTCCAAAATGCAGTCTCACAGGCAGCATTTCAAATCCATCTCGCCATGACACAACACCATCGAATTTTCCAGAATACCCCCTCGAGTTCATCCCATAAATCTTACTGATCAGAGAAATAAAATCTCTCTCGTTTTGTTGATGAAACTCTGCAATTTGGATTAAACAGATTTCCTCGCAACGCCTCCTTAAGTTAAGTAAAGTTTATAAATCTCCTCGCAGGCAGTCAGGTGATTCACGTGATTTATTCCATCACTTAGTTAACCTAGAAGTGATTTAGTGTTTAAAGGTGATTGGTAAAGCATCTGAGCTTGTGTAGAGATGTCCTTTATACAAAAACATAATTATATTTTTTGGTGATTAATTCCAGGTTTTGGATTCGAGTGCCACTAGGGTAAAACTATCTCAAATTTAGTATTAGGTTATTTTGCCAGGTAAAACGTCGCAGGGGAATCGATATAGATTATCGGTTATGTAAATCCACCAAACCTGCATTAAGCTAACGTGATGGATTACGGATCAGTCTATCTTGTTTTTATCGAAAGAAGGACTGTAATTAAAAAGAAAAACGTATTTACACTGTAAGTATATAAAATAAAACAATTACAAAACGAAGTAGAATAAAACAACGAAATTGAAAAAAAGTTAACAACTTCATTAGCAACAAATTCGGATGCAATAACAAAAAATATCGTGCGAATTTCCCACGTGGAAAATTTACCAAATGAAATTATTGCATTCGGTCGATTACCCGAAGTTTAGGCTCTACCTTATTACATTGTTATTTAATGTTCTCTTTTTTACCCAAAAAATGTATGAACGAAGGCTTTTTTTAACAGACTGTGTTTTTATAGCGACCAGTCACGACACGGTATTGACCGAAGCGAGGGTGCCAGCGTTTGTTTTGTTATTTTTTAAGTGAGCACGTGTACTATTTTGCCTTTTGAAAACAAAAAAAAACAAAAAAAGGAACCCGCGGAAAGCCATACAGTTTTGGCGGTTTTGTTTTTTTGCAGGTGCAACACTGATTTTTTTGGCGCGAATTCGGTCACAAAATGGCGGCGGGCGCTGTCGCACAAATTACGTGCCGGACCCTTGACCAGATGATGGTCGTAAATCTTGTCTATTAAATCCTGTAGCCACGTATGAGTTTGGTGCCACTTTACATCGCAACCTGTAATGCTTTGTTTCCACCCTAAATATTTTGATAAAGGGCTGAATTTAATAAGCATAAGGGTTTGTCCACACGAACGAAAAAACTTGAATACTTATTTTGTTTACAGATCATTTTTTTGCGCTTTACGTAAAGTCTACCTACTGTTTGTGTAGATAGAGTTAAATTTCACATTTAATGAAATACATTTTCAATACGTTAAATATTGGTTAATCAGCTGCCAATTAGGTAATTTAATCTAAACTATATACTTATATTATAAATATTTTGTTATTTAAATAAATAATAACCACAAAACTTGGTTCATTTTCTATTTTTCATGTTTGTTTTCTTGCTGCGAGGGTTCACTTTGCTTTCAGAACGAATTTGTCATCACCCTTTTGTAGGCTGTCGTGGAAAATTAAAATTAATGGTGTGATTTTTGTGTGGTTTTCTTGGAAAGTCGGCGTAGTTCACCTATTGGAAGTTTGTAATATGCTGGGCTAGTCTGGTGAATGTTTAATTTACTCGCATGAAACTTTTAATTTAAAAAAGTAACAAAAAAACCCTACAAAGTATAATTAAATTGTATGTCTGTAGATTTGTGTCTACAAATTTCTATCGTTGTGACTTAATCAAGCAAAAGGTTCCCTACTTCCGAACAGTTCATCTATTTTGTAAAATAGCGCTGCAAAGTATAGTATGCAATAATCTGATCTTTGTTACGAAAAACCCTACTTTAATATTCCGTAGGTACAAAAGGCTTCAAGGATGGATTACATCAGTGAGTATCTACTTGACAAGCGGTTTTTATGAATTTTTAATCCAACTGAAGTGGGTCATGTAGACACCACCTGTGTCGCTTAAAGGTTAATAAAACAAGCCGCTAAATTTGTATGTTGTGTTTACTAGCTGCGTGTAACAATACATCCATGTATTTATTGTTTTAAGGTGTGAAGCCATGTTTTTTAAGTTTTTGATAAATGGTCTTATGTGACACGCTATGAAAAAGAAAACACGTAACTAAAACACAGCAAAAATTGGCCTTCCTTCATGATAATATTTTAAACCTATTTTACTTAACATTTATTTTTATTCCGTCAATATATTGCTAGATACTCAATTCTTACACGTAAAATATCTTATTTATAAACTTTAAATTAACCAAACACGTGCCTGTTATTCTACCATCAACAAATTGTTATTATTTTCGTTAAAGTCCTTGTATTAGTCAGCTGGGACGAAGGTAAGTGTTCACCGTCCTCAGTGACATGTTTTCAGACCTTCACATTTGTGTCGTAACTCTTATCTTGGTAGTGAGGAATGTTGTCAAATCAACTGGGAAGTCAAGGTCGAAAGCATCTTTTTTACTGGTACCTTTTTCTGTATGTACCTACTTAGGCATATCTGTAAGTAAAGATGGTCATAGACTTTTTAAGAGAGTGTAAATGTATTACTACTTTTTTCATATCGTGTGGTTTACGATAGCATTTTATATTTTAAATATGCGTTAGGGCTATATGGGTAATGTAAGCTTGGTGTAAAATGTCTTTAAAATCAACCCGTAAAAGCCATTGATTCTCCTTAACTTTACACTTTTAACCTTCCTCGCTCTCGTCTAAACTTAAAGTCTTGTAACTCTAAAAAAATAAAAAGCAATTTCGCGCACAAAAAGGCTTGAAAACTGCCCACAAAGAGGTACCGGCGCGCTCAAAATGGTTACCTTGCTAGAACAATGACGTGCAACGGCGAACAGAAGTGGTGTAAACCCATTTGGCGGGGTCTTTCAGCAAGGTTCTACAGTGTGGGGATGAAGCTACAGTGTAGTTATGTGCAGGGTTAATAGTTAGGAGAATGCTTCGCGATTTAACAATGAGGTTTGGATATATTTTTACTACCTATCGATAAGAATGAATAGGGTATACATTTTAGCGTCTCTTTACGTACCCCTTACGTGAGTGCCACATACTGCTGAGTCGGTATAGTTAATTGGTTTTCGCCACCAATAAAACATATTCGATAACATTGGAAAAATAAGGTAGAAAATATAAATTATGATTGTATAATTTTGAAAAGAGTGCCGAGAGTTTTTTCCGCCAGCTTTTTCTCTCGGTCTACTACGGCCATTGCTGACGAATGTAGGGGTGTTCCGTGACATCTTTTTTTTATTTTTATTTTACGCTTTTGACAATGTATAAGTGATTAGTTTTTAATCCTACATACAATAAAGTTTTTCTTTCTTTCTTTCTTTCAATAAAACGAGCCAACAATAACTTAGAAAAATCTTTGAAAAAAGGGTTTTGGCATCATATTGATTTCATTTTATTTTCCACAAAAACCAAAATAAAATATAACCTAAGATTGTATATTCTAAACTAATATTTATAGTTCAATGAATAGCAATATTACAATAAATGATGGCTTGTTCAGCTAAACTGATATCATATTTCAATTTCCTCTCCGTCTCGCTATCTTTAGGATTCAATAAACGATTCTTAAGAATAAGTTACACTACTTCGCGCGATCAGACCCGACCAGTAATTCAAGACCTCTTCAACTCACATTTTTAATGAAAAATTCTCTTTTTGTTAAAGGATTGGCAGCTCTTTTGAAGCTGGTTCCAGCACAATGCCCAATTATAGAGTTGCGACACCGATATTTCCAGTTATAAAGCTCAAGAATGCTTTCAAAGCTTCCCATTTGTGATTTAATATTGGAAATGATGAATTGGGAGTTATTTGTTAGAAGTAATTGGTTTTTATATATACCTAACGGAGTATAGTGATATAGACATTCAATTAAATTCTTTTAGAGGTATAATTACGCGTTTAATAATAAATGATTACTTCCTGGTGTTTCGTCCAAGATTATGGACTAAGTTTTTTGTCGTCTGCGAAGAGTACGTATAGTACGAAAATGTGTTCATCGACATCGGCGCCATTTTGTAACTGTATTTTTTAACTTATTCAGATTAATACAAAAGACGCTGACCATGTCTTAATTTTGCTGCGTATTAAGTATTTAAGCTGGTTCCTTAATATTTATTTGGCTATGTACAGCCTAAATTAGGTTGTTATTTCAAGAATATATTGTCTAATCACTATGTTTTTGTCGTCAAATAAACAAGCTATTGATTAAATTATTATTTAATTATAAGAGCCAGTCCACTTCTCCACCACGTTACCATTTACTATTATTAATATCCTATTCCTAATATCGTCCGGTAAATTACACCTGGTTACCAGCGCCATCTGTTATCGACCGACGTAATATCCCATGACTAACACCCGAAGGATGACCAAATGGGAGCGATTATTAGAACCATAACTATAATGCGGCAAAGTAAAGATTGTTTATTACGGCCCTTATAGATTTAATGGCTGATTGGGAACATTGAGAAGATAGAAACCATGCAAGTAGAGTAGGTATACAAGATTTTTTTTTGTGTTTTAAACCTTTCGTTAGCAAAAAAACAAGTGAGTTACTCTTGGCAAATTCCAATTTCAAAAAGTAAAAAGAAACAGCTTTCAGCGATCTAAATATTTCGAGTTCTTCACCGACTAGTGGTTAACCTAAATACCATTGTAATAGGTAGGTACTTAGGTACATTTTCTTATATTTTATTATACAATGAACCTTGAACGGCAATATGGGTCAGTATAGCCGGCGATTAGACTCAGAGCGCTACGGTCGGAAAGGCCGTTTCGGACTGAATAAGCTATTTCTCGTGGCATTTTACAAAACAATACAATACTGTAGAGGTATCGTGCAAGTATCCGCACGGAACAGAATTCCGTTTGAAGTTTCTTGTAGGGCTGTGAAAAGCTGTTTAAAGGGTAAAAATGATTTCCAAAAATTAACTATGTTACTTCGTCCATATACCAATTGACAATAAAGAATTTTAAGGTTTTAATGTTTTTTTGTGTAATTTTTATTAAATAATCTTAAGATTTAGATTGATTGAGTCGTAATCCAAAACGCTGGTTTAATGTGAGCTGGTGGAATATAGGATAAATACATTCAAAAAAGGAATAAACATAGGTATAATCAAGATATATACAAGGATATCTTATCATACATCATTGATAAGATATCCTTGTATATAAAGCTTTGCTTAAACCTTAATCAACATTTTTATGTATTTTTTTTATTGAAACAGTAAACAGCAACCCTGAGCCTATTTAACACGATTTCCATAAACAATCGCATTGAGTTACGCCGTCGCTAAGTGAAAGGTCAGTTTGATATATTTCCTCTGATTTCAATTTACGGTTTCAGTTCCAAACGACCAATATAATTTTATGTGAGAAATTAAAATAATAAGCTTTAATAGACCCATTACTAGGTTACGATTGTTTGATTAGTCAGGTTATAACTGTTACAGTTAAGTAGTCATTTAACTGTATGGGTTCTGCATTACAATTAGTTGATTACAAAGCTAGGTTAAGAGTCCATATACCTAATTATGTTTCAAATATTTTACTATTGTTTTTAGTTCTTTATACAGAAGCTGTCAGCACAGACTTGTGACTGTAAAATAGCATCAAAAAACCCGGAAAACGTGTCTCCATTAATCCATCCGAACCCAGGTGTTATCACACAGTATAGACATCTCTACATGCTGTATAAATCTTCATCTTAAGGGAAACAAATGTATAAGGAATTCCTTGCGATTCGCGTTGATAGGGATGTGCCAAGTTTTGAAAATATCGATAGAGTATATCTATATAGATTAAAGTTTTAATTTATCGACACTCGATATAATCAATAAAAAGAGTAATGCAAATGTCTACGTTTCAATGCGTTTCTTTTTTGAAAAAATGTAATGTTAAATACAATATGTAATAGGATAGAGGAAAAATACATTTTTTTTATCTATTTAAGACAATCTAAATAGATAAAAATGTATTATAATATTGATTATTTTTCGTAATTTTAATCGTTAAAATGATCACAAAGCACATCCCTAAGTCGAATTAATGTAGACGCATTGAAGAAATTAAACAAAATGGCGCGAGTCGTGTTTTCTGGAAACTTCCGTGTTCATGATTCGAGGAAAATATATGTGAGCAATTGTTTCAATGGAAATGAATTGAAGAGATGATACTTGAGGAGGATTTATTGTGTTTATAACATGGAGATATTTGAGAACAGTTTCAAAAAAATGTGTGTTTTTATAAAAACCTTTGTAAGTCACTATTTATCGAAATCGAACCGAAAATGGCTTCAAAGTTATAAATGCGATAAATTTCATATAAAATTCAATAAACGCGATTTAAACTAATACCTACTTTACTTAAGACTATAAAACAATGTTAATGTTAGATAAACTAAATAAGGCCTCTTTTTCTATTCATCATAAAAAAAAGTAACATCTCTGCAAAAGTTGAATGTCTAAAACGATTCCTTCAGATCCCTCAATTACTTTGCTATTTCGCATTAAAAGGCGCCATACGTGCTTCCAAATTTAATAAGTAAAATGTGCTCCGTAATACGTTACGTTAACATTACGTAACAGAGAATTAGACGTCACAGCTTACACGACAAATTCAACAACTTTTAAACTTAATTTTAAATGGCGAGGCGGGAGAAGAATACGTAGGGTAGGTTTAATTTTATTGCTTGTGCGTGTGTGATTACGTTAAACATGAAGAGGTAAGTATCGGGCTTAGTTTAATTTCTTGTCTTCAAGGTGTTCAAATATAAATAACAATTGACTGTAACATACAAATAACAAGGACGTCATAGTTTAATATTCATGGCTCCTGCAGGGTCCCTTGCTGGGCGCCAATTCGGCGCCGAGTCTGGAACCGGTACATGAATTGATAGTTGCGAAGGGTGAAGACGGGTGAGACGCTTAATACGAAATCATGGGGTCGAAGATACTTGCCGACGTAATGGAATGACGCATAATTTGATATTAAAATTCAAACAGCTTCCGAAACATTTGGTGTAATCAATTCCTGTTAAAATTTCCATATAATAGTTTGCTTTTGTGAACAATTCTATAGGAAAGATAAACCCAGGGCACCAATACCGCAGAGCTACCTCTAATCACCTGCTACCTGGTTACCTTTCCCGTCATTTGTTTCTATAATCTCTTTAAAGTGATCGGATCAGCGCCGCGTCTCGATCAAGACTGCGTCTCGGAGGAGCATTACCCGCTATTTATGCAAATTACCCCCACCACCGACCCCCTTCATCTATCATCCTGCTGTCTGTCAGATAAACTTTGTTTACAATCGATGCAAGTAAAATTTATTGACACGATGAAAAATTGTTTTTAAGTTCTGATACATTTTTATCATCTAGCATAAAGTATCACACCAATTCATAGCAATGTTATACGAAGTAACGCCAGTAACTTAATTCTCCATCACCGCACGTCACTGAACCAGTTTTCGTCACAATAAAACGATCGACTTTACTTCCCGCTACGGCCACAATAACTTTTATACTTTTATCACCGTCCACACAATAGATCGAGGTCAAATGACCGTCCTTCAGGCTTCGTCGCGACTTTGAAGTTATTGTTCGTCGACTTTTGTAGGAGAATAGACGGGTAAGTTTATTAGAGAGTGTGTTCGGTTGAACGAGTCTTTGGTAATAATTGGCTGTGTTGTATGTTGATAGTAATTGGAGATGTTGTTGCAAGTTATCTGAGACTTTACTATAGGTATATAATGGTAATGAGTGATTTGGACAATTATTTGTAAATTTTTTGTGTAAAAAAAATTTTTTTTTCTTCTTGAGATTAGAATGCTTCAATTACTAAGTTGTATCTTTTCCAGGGTTAAAAATATGCTTTAAAATTTTCGAAGGTAGGTACTCGTAGGTACTTACTCAAAAATGCGTATACATGACGTCTTTTTTTACGACTTTTAAATCTAAATGTATAACTGGCTGTTAAATATCGTAGTTTTCTACTATGCTACACCGTAGCATTTACATTTCTCGTAGCATGAATGAACTGATGTTAAAATATAATCGAGTTTATTTCAAATTGAATAAAACCCAAGGGCAGCTTCAACGCATAAAGGCATTTATGATCATTTCCAGTCTGTCACTTTTCCCATAAAAGGCCAGAAAGTATCAAAAATAGATTGATTCCAACATTTATTATTCATAAACGCACTGAGCATTTTGGCGGCTTTTAACGAACGCCGGGGTACATCGTGGATACTTTGATGACGTCATAAAACCTCTCGTTATCAAACCGTGTGCTCTTAATAAATCAGGAGAATCATCGGGCATTTAAATTTCAACTTTAGTAACGTAAGCATAAGGCATAAATTGCGTTGGCGAGTTTGGAGGTTTAAAAAATAAGCCTTATGAAGGTACGGCGATAAAGCATTTTATATGGATCTCACGTTTTACGCGACACATTAGCGTGCGCAGATTTTGAATAGATATTCGTCATACAGTTGTTTGTATATGGCGGTTTTAATGCGAATCGTCAAAGTTATAGACTTGAAATGGTAAATTTTGAAATTACGCATGATTTTGTTGCGGTCACTGTGAATGAGTCGTTAAAGTGGAATTAAGTACTGGTATAGCAGGGAAGTAAAGGTTTTCATGCTCTTGTATAGAAGTTGTTGTCGAATTATTGCGTTAGTGGTTTTTGTAATGAGATTTTCATATCACATTATGAAATAAATAGGAATGTAGGCTACAATCTACTTTGTCACAATTATGGTACCTTTTGACTCAACCTGCCTTCGCTACGAGTTAGTAAGGCGACAATTCCTTTCACCAAGACTGAACAATCTAAAGTCTATGGAGTTGGTAGCACTTGAGCTTTAGGTATGGTATCAATTAAGATATATTCAAAAGAGAAAAAATATATTCGCGGATGACATTTATTGTACAACCCTAGTTTTTGTCAATGGATTAAATAAAGCAATTTCAAGAAAACAAAAGCTTAATGTATTCCTGTGCGTGCCGTAGTTATATCTCATAAAAGCACCGGTTATTGCATTCGGGCGCAGTAAGTTCAATTCCTAACTTCGATATTAGAATAGTCGAAACGCTCGAACGTTTACGAACATAAAAGTTGTTTATTCTTTAAGTTCCGTTTCGTTACAACGTTCTGAACTGCAGCTGGATAGTGTTGTGTGGCAGGAAAAAGCCGGTTCAATTGAATGGTTGAATTTTATGTTGACATGTGACCTGAAAATCTGTAAAATGAGATTCGTTGACGCTAAAAGATTTTGCACTTTTGTGGTAGAAATTCTGTATAAAAAACTAAAACTTTGGGTCAAATAAAATAATCAAATTATTATCGTTACGTACTGTGATGAAAGCTTTTTAATGAAAATTGCCAAGACTCATTTGTCCTGACGAATTTATCAACCGCACAGTCAAAAAAATTACATTCAATTTTTTGACATTCAAAAAGTCTTTCAATACCAGCTCAGTACAACAATGAGCTAGTAATTTTGCAGTGAACTCTTGTACATCACTACAGCGTTGAAAACCGTAGTCGATCGTAAACGTGGAACGAAACGTGGCGTTTGGTGTCACGTCGTTCCGTTTTATGGCGGGATAAGTTACTTTTTTTGTTTTTATTATTATTGGTACAGGGGTACAGTTTAGACTTATAAGCAATTGTATTGGAGAAATTAATCTCGCGGGATTTTTGTATTCTGATTGCGTTTACTATCCTATAACCTGCTTGACTTCTTTTATAGCATAACCTCTATTTATTATCTTTATGCATACTATAGCATTGCGGCCAAACAGAGCTACGTCGTTAGTAATCTTATAAGACCAACTGTTTCTCAACCTATTATTCACAATGTGTGCAACATTCTACAAATTACTCCAGCCAAGCGACCCGTGCCTAATAAGGTTTATAAATCAAATTTGGACAGCCCTAAAAAACCCAGGGAGCCTGTCGTGATTGAACCAATAAATACGAGCTATCCGTCAAACTTCAAACCCAGTGATTAACCCATAAGGTCCCGCTGGATATATCCGACCCGGCGTAACATACATCAACACGCAAAATGTACATTGTTTCCTTCCCCCGCCTTCAGCTATTAGAACTCAGACGCACCCAAACAGAGGTGCCCCAATTCCTAAAAGTCGTAACACGCGCTTATTTGCGATTAAAATGCTAGTTCTGAAATGGTTTCAGTAGACTAGTGAATACTTTTGGAATTACTTATATATTTACTGCTAATAGGAAAAAAATACCTTGGTTCATGATTGTCTCGATTACCTATTTATTTGTTGCATAATATGTATTATACTTTGTACTCAAATTCAAGAATGAGTACACCCATTATCTAACTTTATTTTAAAAATATAAATCATATTAACTTTCTTCCCAGAGACACATACTAGAGGTACACGTTAATAACAAGATTCCACATAACACTCACGACAAAGCTGATTTTCATAACTTCCTAATCTTTTTACGTTCCTAAGAAGCCTTAATACTCTTATCTTGGATCCTTGTCAGAAAGGGTTGAGTCTTCATTGACGACCATAGACTTAATTAAATATTTCAACTGATTAACCGCGTAAAAGGATGGACGGGGAAGATTTTTATAAAGAGGGGTCTTTAAGACCTGGTTGTGTCGTGCGGAGGGTTAAAAATATAATGCCCGTCAAAGGGTTGTAATAGCAGTGTAAGAGTCTTATAGTAAATTATATTAATCGGATTTTTCTGGTTATTTAATTTGAAAAAATGGGGAGGTTTTTAATTTTAGTCGAGTGGTTTGTAGAGTATTTGTGAGTCTTTAGAGGTTTTTTTAATATTTAAGAATGATTAGATTCGTCAAAAACTCGTCGTTTAAAAAGAAATATTAGAGCATTTTTTCCGACTTTAAGATTTCATCAGCGATTTTTGTAATTTCATTACTTTTATTAATCTACAAAAAATCTTATATGAACGAGGATAATTAATAAATTAGTATCAACTGTCTCAACTCATTCAAAAACGGCAACTTAAACTTTAAACTTATCGCGAACCGGAAGTAAGACGATTTGCTGGAATCCTGAAACTCTCCAAGTTTAATTACAACACTTCCGGTGAAGCCTCGGAAGGGTTAAGGGGGGTAGGGGGTAATTTCTTACAGCCTATTTACCTTTCAGAAGGGATGGTATTAATAAAGGTTTGAGAAAGGTATGCCAAGATTGTGTCTTTGCTAGTTTAGAAACTAGGCCGAGTTTAATGAAACTTGCGATTGTGAATTTGGTGTTTAAAGTTTTGTGCAAATCATGAAAGTATCTTTGTTTTAAGTTTTTGTACATAACGAAAGAAAGAAGAAAAGCTTAAAAGGATATCTTCATTAGCTTTCTGACTGGAAGATCTTTTTTTTTAGAAGACGAGGAATAACGTATACTGTTTAGTTGAATCTGTATATCCGTAAGTCTATTAAGAAAACAAAAATATTTTTTACATTTTGACACTCGTAAGGGAATTCAAACCCAAATATAAAATACTTTTACAAAGAAAAATAGTATCATTTTAATACTAGCAAAGAAATATCACCGTAATATTTGTGTTGTAAAATCAAAACCAAACCATGAAATATTAATTTTAAATATCCAGTTTAATTACTTACTGCACGTAGGTGGTAACTTAGAGATTGTTGCATTGCTGTATTTTTACCTGAAACAAAGTAATAACATTATTAACTAACAGTTTTCTCCCGTAAAAATAAATATACAAGCCTTAATAAATATACGGACTTAATCCTTACTTTACACAACCAACGTAGCCGTAACAAAAAACATCTTTCATGAACCATTCCAAAAAATATGCCATAATATATTTCAAAATTAATAAGACGTTAATCATCTGGTATTGACAAACATTTAACGTCCCCTGTGTCATATAAACGAGCCATTTCATCCGTTTAAACCTAATAAAGTATCGGAAAAGAATCTTTATTAAATTTTAAATTTCCGAGCGAGCCCCTAATTTGGGAACCCTCATGGGAGCATAATTTTCTTCGGCCAAGTTTTCGCCATGTTAAAATGAGTTTACTCCGTCATTAGCGTATTTGATGAAAATATATTTTATTAAAACAAATAAATGGGAATGATGTATTTTTTGTGTATTTCGTTTTTGTCACTGAGTCACTCTGGTTCGGTATATAAAATATAAGACTTGTTTTTTTAAAGAAAGAAATAACATATTAATAGATCTACATCTAGTATCTAAAAAGCATGTTTTCTAGGTAAGTTAAAAGGTGTTTTTTCATACACCAATCACAGTCACGTGTAGTTAATTAATTTATCAACTTAATAAAAAGAATCAAGATGACTCATACAATTACTTAATGTAAATGACGTGAACAATTTGATTATTACAACCCTTTCGTGTGTCTGTCTGTCTGCCTGTCATAATTAAAGCTCCCTACGCGGCTAAGTTAATCGGGACGTGTTTTTCATTAAAATGGAAGATTTAATATTTAACACTGAATCAGTTCGTAGAAAACTTTTGAATTCTAACCACATTTATAATAACATTAAGGACTGATGCATTAATATGTTGAACAGCAAAATGTGTTAAAAAAATAACCTAAAAATAATGTTAAGTTATTTTGTTATTTTCTTCTCTCCTCTATTGGCCAAATTTTCTGCCAACAGCTTCAACTATTAAGGAGTCCTCCAAAATACTATATCTTCTCCAAGACAAATTAAAAACAAATTCAAATTACCAGCCTAGTGAGCAGCTGAGGCTGTTAACACGTTGGCTGTCTAATCCGATTGTCGACAATTTTATGCCGCTCGACCGATTTCCTCGCGTAATTCGATTTATGCTCAAGAAAATTGCCAGCTAGCTTCTATGCAAAACTATTTCTATTAAAGGAACATGGTAAATAGTTAAAGCTTAAGATAAACATAACATTTAAAGCCTTACTTTATTAGTTTATGGCAAATTTAGAAACTAGACTGTATTTGCAATTACAGAAAGTGTTTTACCGCTAGATATAAACATGTTTGGAAGTTATGAAGGTGTTCGCAGCTGCTTCTACATATTATCTTGCGTGTGCCATTTTATGTGACAAGTTAATAACAAATATCATTATGAATATTAAATGTTGTAAAACTAGTATTGAATAGATTCTTACAGCTAGTAATTAATTTAAGCATATAAATTATATTAACAGCTCTCGGTTTTACAACTTAATCCGTGCATCAACACCATTCGCAGAAAAATGATTTGCTAAAAGAATTTAAGCATTGCTCGTCGTCGTTTACTTGTTTTCATTTTAAATGAAGGAATTATATAATTTTAATATCAGTTGAGAGCCTCCAAAAAAATGCACCGAATATTAAATTACATCCGATATTTGTCTACAAGGGGAGGTTTAAGAAGAAGCAGACATCCTTGATGATTCTTTTATTAGATTTCTGAAAGTCGAGGGTGAGTTTTGAAACTCTTCAAGTATGTCTTAGGAAAATGTAATATCATTAATCTTATAATTTTCAATGTTTTGTATACAAAACATATATGTACTGCAAAGAAATATTATTTTGTAACATTCAATATTTACATAGGAGAGTTTATAAGTGAAGATACATATATCAAAAGCCTCTTAAATACCACGTAAAGCAATCCGAACTCTGCAAAACAGAGCCACTCCCCACAAAGACGATAAGAGCCAAGCTTCGCACACAAACTACCAAACTAACATTAATTACAAATATTGATAAATCAAGACTCCGCCAAACTTACCTCCCAGTCTAAAGTTACAAGGGTTTTACAAATAGACATGATAATAATCTGACCCTTTAAGTTACCTACAGGGGCAGACAAACAGACAGACCCAATTAAATGGCTCTCGGGTTTGTTAGCACAGGACTGCTGCTGCAAGCTCTCTTTTATATTATTATGTTTGCACGAGGCACGAGTCGCGAGGTAATGTGATTGTGGGCGGTGAACGGGTTAAGAGCCTCGGATTTCTGTTACAGATTGATTTTGTTACGAATGGTTTGATGTTTGTTTTTGACAACTTTGTCTTTTGTATGGAGAATATAATTGCAGATGAAAATTTACGTATATTATGAAACGAATATCGTGACTATAGCAAAAAAAAAACTTAAAACATTCTGTTTCTACAGCTATACATTAGGTATAGTATTTTATAAGCACGTAGGTATTAAAGCTTAACAGTTGAGATATACACCTCTTAAAATTAAAACCATGTTATATACTATAATCAATTTAACATTTATTTATTAAATAGATGAAAAGTAAGCACCTATGCACCCGAAAAACCGATATTGCCATCTGTAAACACTGGCAACACTTCCATATAATAGGAAGTCAGGGACTCTAACGGGCTTGTAAATAAATAATATCACGTTTTGTAAATACAAACCGCCCGGGTTCGATTCCGGCGTGTGTTTGCAGAATAACAGTAATATTGGCGATTTACACGGGTTTGTTCCGATTGTTTGACCTTTGTCGATGGTACAAGGGATTAATTAATTCGGCTATCGATTCATTTTGTTGCGGTAATAACTGAGCTATCAGAAGGGTGAAATATTTCGAACCTAGTGGCCGCCCGCGACTCCGTTCGCGTGGAAGTCGGTTTCCCGTAGGAATGATAAGTTTTCCCGAGGTAAAAAGTATAGTAGTACCCTAAATGTTATTCTGATGTATAACCTATATTACTATAAAGTTTCATTATAATCCGTCCAGTAGTGTTTACGTGAAAGAGTAACAAACATCCATACATCCATACATACTCACAAACTTTCACGTTTATAATATTAGTAGGATGTCTTTATGTAAATTGTTAAGTATTTTCACTGTTTATTATTAATAAAGTTTATATAAAACGAAGCCTTAGAGGTTTGAGCATAGTAATGGTGTTTAGGTAAACTGGCTTTCATTCTGCGTGCCTAGATATTAGTTTTGCCCAGCCTAGACTAAGCTTCAAATAGACTGGGCATTGGGCACTAGAAATTTTGAAATTGGAACATATCTGGTCTCTCAATTACATATATACACAGCTTTACAACATTTCCACTTATAAATACTGGAAAAAGGAACGCGGGGCTCCGAGCATTTATAATGCAAAATTAAAAAAGTAAAATCTCAACATTTCCACTACTCCTTATCCACGACCCTGGTAATATCCTGTGATCTCTGAACAAACAGACTAGCGTCCACCCCGTTGTGAGTCTGCATGTCACACACCCGCAAGCTACGCTATACGATGGTTTGGTTCAGGGATTCTCAAAGTTGGCGATACAGAAACGAAATCTTCTTTCTGTCTTTTTTTTTAGCCTTATACATCTGGTTTTGCTAAGTTTGCATTTGAAACTTTTAAGATAATGGATATTTTAATATACAGTAACAGTTTTAAAAAAAACACTATAAGTCGATAAGCGTACTAGATGAAAAACTCGGCAAATCTCAAATAGTCTCTAAACCTTAAAAAACGAATGATATGATTTTAATGAAAATTGTTTTCTTTTTATCGATTAAAAGTCTCTAGCTTATACGGTTTGAGAAACCCATCTTAAACTTAACTACCTGAGCCCTCTGTTTACACACGTTCAAAGAACCCGAGCGATGGACCGAGTAATGAGAACAAGAAAAAAAACTGGCCTTATAACCTAAAAATTCACACCTCAAAAAATTAATTTGAAACGCAATTCACCCTCTTTATACGAAGCTAGTGAAAATTTTATTAAGCTATCTCCGAGTTGCTTTCGTCATAATAAAGATTAAGGAAAAATTGGGTTGACGTTTTCGGCCTGCGCCAAGCGGAGCCCGCCAACCGGCTTTTTATATTTTTTAATTTTCTCCCTGAAAAATGTTGAGGCAAAAGATTCTATTATACAGCCAAGTTTGTAGCGTGCGTTATTGAATTTACTTTTGAGTGCACATCAAGTTTATTATTTTGGGTTTTTCGTGTAATAAAATTCAATTGGATGCTTTCATTTGTGTTATGGTTTGGTGTAAAACTTTATACAGTCAGTTGAGAAATAAATATGTGAAATCAACGTACAGAAAAGGTTTATAAGGAGAATATTCTAATTTAAATTAAAATAAAATGGCAAACTCATATATTACAAGCAAATTTCTTCTTGAATACGGTTTTTTTTATCACAAAACTTTTTTAACAAAGACCGAGAACTAAAAGGCGCAGGCCTATCTAATTGTTAAGCCTACAAAGCATTTACAATCATGCGCCGCCGTAACAACGAGTAACAACTCGAGGAGTTTTAATATTTTTTACTGTTCCATTTTTAAACATCTTTATTCTTTTTAATTTTACCCCAGTTTGCCGTAGAGTTTATGAAATAAGTTTTTTTGGACGAAATTACATTTTATGAGTACAAGATCTGGGGGCACGAATTAGGCGAGAATTTAAAATGATATTTCATTGTTTGTGTTGTTCTTTGATGTATTGTTTAGAACTCATTATATCAAGAATATCATATTATTTTTATTTAAAAGTTTTACATCGTTATTTTTTTTCCTCCAGCGTCTTTGGTTTTTTTTAATCGCTTTAAGTGATTCAAAGCGACTTTTTAAAAATTATATAAGCTTACAGCTTTTTTTACCTTTAAGATTTTTGTTATAATCTGACACCACTAAAATGAGTTTAAATCAACAGTTTATTGACTGTCTAAATATCATAACATACAGCTCTCATAGACTAAACCTCCTAATTTGGTTAAACTATTCGTAAATCCGCGAATATATTTAATCTGGTCTGTGCCCAAAAGGGTGGGCAGACGGATTATCATATCACATGAATATTTTATAAGACGGTCGGATTCAATTAGAACCTTAATATGGCTTCAATTAAATTTGAAATCCTAGAATGAAAGTTAATTTTGATATTTGTTCGTAAATATTAACCAAGTTATGCATAAATTGTCCTTTTAATATTTCTAGTCAGTTTTTTTTAATAATACAGAAACACTCTAAGCTCTAACATCCTTTTTATAAGATTATCAGTTGAAATAACCCTAAAACAAAAAACTATTTTAAAATTGGAAGGCATTCTAACCTCTTCCTGCCATAACTCACATCGCACAATGAGCCCTCGACGCGGAACCGCGTAAATCAGTGAGAAGCGCGGGAAACGGCGCGACGCTCCGGCCGCCATGTTTGTTTATGTTTATTCATGATATTGCTCATCTAGTGAGAGTGAATCTTTGTTTACTTGCGGCGGATGCTTTGGGAAACTGTTTACTTGTTTTTCAATGATACTTGGTGGGTTACGTGACAAAAAATTCGGTGTAGTTGAAAATGTTGAGATATAGGAAATGGTGTTTTACGGCTGAGAATGACGAGGATAGAAATACCAATAGGTAATGAAACAAAATCTACCGATTACCATTAAATTTAATCACCTATGATGACTATTTTTTGCACGTTAATGCTATTTTTGTCTATAAAGTTTAAGGTTTCCCTATATAAAAGCACGTAAGGAAAACGAATGGAAACTTAATGCTTTCAACTTGTTTCATTACTTACCTACTGAAAGCAACACAATCGACGATAAAGTACATGTTATTATTTTTGTCTAAAAAGTAAAGCAACAAAGAAGACATCAGGCTCAATAATAACCAAAAAACATTCCCACACCATAGCACTTAGCGTAACATTTACAAAATTTCAAGCTAAAAAAAAAAAAAAAAAGAAGAACAGCCTACACAGCCTCCTCAGCCGAGCCGGAAGTGCGTCGGTTGGCAACACTGGGATCCAGCGGAAGTGGGTCAGACCCGGATTTGGCGGATCGCCTATATTACTGCTGATTTAAATATAACGCGACGAAATAAAAGGATGGGTAAAGTGATTCGGGCGGCACTCATTGAGTTACATTCGCAAAGTGAGCGCGTGCGATGAAGTCCTTTATGCGAATATCATGTAAAACGCTGGTCTTAACATAAATAAATATAAATATTTATAGGGATTCCTTTTTTAATTTAGAAAGCTGTAGTGACTGACAACAAAGTATGTTACCAAACTATTAGTCCTTTGGTTATTTAAAAAATACTGATTTTATTGGACTAGAAACTGAACAAAAAGTCGTAGGCAAATACTTGATTAGACATACAAAAAAGATGTAGGTTACTTTTTTCTCTGATTGCACTACAGAAAAGATATAAATCTATCAAAGGGGTAGATAAGTGAAAGATACTTCTTGATAAGAGCAAAATGCTACTCTGATAATGGAATCTAAACGTTTGGTTTATTAGAATTGATTGTTTGTCGAATTAGATTGTTTTTTCCTAAAACTTTTTTGTTTGTTCTGTTAGAGGCGGTGCCTTATAATTGCTTCCTATTTAAACGTGTCCATGTTAACTAATTAAATGTTAGATTAATATCACTACATAGTATAAAAAGCCGCTTTTCGCCGTCTGTGTGTCTGTATGCTATGATCTTTAAAATTTCGAAACAGATTTTGGTAGGGTTTTTTTAATACATAAATGGAGTTTAAGAGGAAGGTTTATATATATCATAACATAGTATAGGGAAAGGGGTTTAACTCCGAATTAAACGCGTGCAAAGCCGCGGGCAAAAGCTAGTAAACAGATAAAGTAAATTGTGTACCTTGTATAAACGTATTCCATGTATACCTATATTACCATTGCGGTTATCAATAAGCTTACGATGTCTAAAAGCAAAAACACTGTCTTGATACCTATAATAGATAAAAATAGTTAATAAACCGATCCTTACAATATCATTACCTCAGCTCCAAATATCGATTCCCATAAAACGCTTTTTAAAAAGACCGGAATTCCCCAATCATTTTATTTTGTCGCTAAGGAAAAAACCTTTTTCGTAAAGTTGGCAATCAAAGACTCAAGTGAGGGCCTTCGACGAGCCCTTTAAGCTTCAGTATTTCAGTCATAAACCCTTTGTCTCTTTTTTTAGAAGAAAAGTAAGAACCGGAGGAATGATTGCGTGTGAATTACGACTTTGAACCGTCTTTAGGTTATTTCCGTTGCTACTGTTAATAAATATCTATATGCATATAGTTAAAACTATTAATGTTTTTTTATTGGTATAAGTAGACGAAACAAAGCTCAAGAGTCCAATTCTTCGAGAACAGTTTCGTCGCCTTCAGGTATCAGTATCTAAACAATAACACATAAAAACGTACACCATAAGAAAATATAATTTCAAGGCATAGCAACATTTTGCAATATTGAGAGACATAAATTTTAAATAAATAAAAAATGAGTTCCGAATTTGCACCTGCCTAATCAGTCCATCAGTAGGGGAGCGAGGGGCTTGTTGTAACAGTTTTCAGTAAAACTAGTATATCTTGAGATCTATTGATTCAATTTCTACTAAATAAAGATTGATGGATACTGTAACTCTTCCTCTACCAAATCAAGTAAAAATAATATCATAACTATTGGTCATTATTTAACAATCAATTATTTTCTAAAAGTAGTGCGGTGTTACAACTTACCTCGTGCTTGGGGCAAGTTGTAACGTCTACCGGGGCAAGTAGTAACGACAATAAAAAACGACATTAATAACTCTAATCATTTATTCTTTATTTATTTTTAACAAAATTGACATCTTTCCAAAGTAAGTATTATGTAATTCTTATCAAAAATCAGCTCAAATACACTTTTTTGTAATCAACACTTAAAAATTAAGTAATTAAGAGTTTTATTTAGTTAAACACTACTTATAATCATAATAGCACTTTTAAATCACAGTAAGTAATTAAATTATTTATTTCTAATACAATCTATCCAATCTTTTTGTTTGTATCTGTGTAAGCTTCACCACATACCAGACAATGCATGTTGTAACATGTTACAACAAGCCCCGGGATTTTGTTACAACTAACCCCATGGCATGATTTTTAACATTTATCAAGATAACTATTTAAACAATTTAGCAATCATAAAAACTGTTACACAATATCAGAGATAGATAAATTTGAATGTAAATAAGTTGTAGAAAATTTGAAAATAGGCAATATTAAAAACACAAACCAAAATTTTACGACAGTACAATTTTATATCACCTGGCAGAAATGAAGGGAATGCTCACATTTGCTCACTGCGCCAACCGGCGGAACACTGGCTATGGCAATATGATGTGGTGCGGTTTATGGGTTAAATCGAGTCAAAGATATACGTTAATAGTGTTGAAGATCCTGGTGAAAAGAGCCTGTTACTACTTACCCCTGTAACAACAAGCCCCTCGCTCCCCTACTATTCATACGAAACCCTATCGTCAATTTTATTAGTAGTCTAGTAACAAACCACCCTATGGTATCAATTAATAGTTTCTCCAAAGTAAACTTGATAGTTCTCAGTTCTCAGAGGTATATTGTATTCAGTGGAATGCCCCAAGGCAGCTCGTCTGCTGTCTGACAGTTGACGTTTGTTCTCAACCTGTCATAATAGAATTACGGGGGATATCTTTTATTAGTTAAAGCTACCAATATTTAAGGATATTTTCAAGTTAAGTTTACTTTTTGAAAGGTGAAATTTGACTTAAGAGGATATTTAGGTTTTTGTAGAGAAAAAATGTAATTTTGATGAAAGTTAAATTTGTCCTATTCGGTAATAGATATAATAAAAACAAGTGTAGCTTATGTCGAATGAGGGGAAACATTTCCAACTGTTGTTAACAGTGTACATGTTTGGTAATGATCTTTTACAGCTGTCAAATGCAATAAAACACGACAGCAGCGCTCCGCGCGTCGCGACACGGTACTAAAACGCTATTCACTGGCTCTCCAAATTTTACACAACACAGATAAATCCGTAAATTAAACTTACAACTATTGCATTCTGAACTCTATCTCGTGTGATTTAGGATACAGTTTTGAGTGTGTCGTTCCGGAAATAATTCCAAGTTGGAAAATAGAATGGGGGGTCATTGAAATAGGTCAGATAGCACTATTTTGTGGGTCGCCTCCGAATTTCGTATTTTTTCCAACAAATGAGTAATGTGAGATAGTCGCTCGTTGGTTACGTAACAAGTTCTTTTTGTAATTTATTGAGGTAATCCAGTTAGTGTCGCCAATTACAGGGCGATGGCTTTTGTGGGGCGTTTTCTTTGTCGCTAGGAATTTTATTGATCAGGGACTAGTCTAGACTATTCCATTTTCATTAGCGAAGACATTCGTTGAGAAAACCGAACTTTTGCAAAGTTAGGTGAATCTGTTCTTGTTGTATGTTTACCGCTTTCCATTTTCATATCTTACTTCATTAGCACACTTTGTTTCACATTAAAAAAAAAAGTGAAATATTTGCTTACCTCTATTATAGGAATTTCGCATCTTATAATAAATGAATATTTAATAAACAACTCTTGCAACTCAGTTCTCAAATTTAAGACCCGATTAACTCATCTTACTTAACCATTTACTAACCCTTCAGAGACCTCTACATGCATCCATCGGCATTAAACTTAAAATGCTGCAATCCCGACACTAGCATGCGACAAAGTAACGAACTTTGTGCAATTCCAGTAACTACAAACTAATTTAAGCTTAACTTGGTCTAAGCTCAAGTTTGGTCTAAGTTTAAAGCAGTGATTTCGGTTAAGTTGAGTGTGGTATTGTATTCGAATGGTTAAGTTAGTTAAGTAAACAAAGTGGTATTCGAATTCGCATGTGTTTTATGTTACTGAACATAGTTTTAAAGTTTCCGGGCAAAACTATGTATGTATAAACTAAAGTTAAGACCTAAATACCTACACAATAGATTCTTCTTAAAAATCTCCAGGTTTATAATTTGTCGAAAATCTATGATGCTAATAAATATAAGAACTGCAGCTGAAGGGCTATATGTAAACATAATTTGGCTATTACATCTAGCATTGTTAAGGTTTATTTTTAAGTTAACCTATGTTCCTTCTCAACCGGAGAGGCACCTAACGACCCATCTAGCAATCTTACCCCATTACGCGTCTGTATACTGAATGTCTTGTTTTTCTTGCTTTACTTCGCTTTTAGCCGCATTCCTAGACTGCATCCCCGAAAGTCGTAACGGACGATTCCGGCATTCCGGCTAGAACTTGCCCGGACGAGGCCGGATACCGGATTGTTGCGGAATACCTTCATACTGCAGAATTCGACAACAAAGGAGTGTTTTTTTAACTTTAGCTTTGAATAAAGATATATTTTTAAGAATATTTAAGAATATTTTTCATAACATAAGTGTTAGTTAATAACTTTTTTTAAGTTACAAGTTTATGATTACTTAACAAAATCAGGCGATAAACTTAAATGTTTATCCAATTTTCTTTACAACAGCTAACCTTCGTATTATCTTCAGCTTCAATAAACGTAAGCAATATATCACATCCGAAATTCAAAGGTAAAGATCCACATCACTCGCTGGCACTGCGCCATTTGACGCGCTGCAGAACGATCGAACGATCTGGTCCAATAGCCTGTTACGATCTACGACTCGTTTTATTGGTCCTACAGAGACCGCGCACAATTTTGACTTGGTAGACACTTGTGAAGATGAGTGGGATCGGAAATTTTGTTTACGAACCTATTTAGTGTGTCTTGATTTTTCTTTATTTTTCTGAAAATTATTGATGTAAAAGGTGTGCAAAAACAGGTATTCATTTATAAAGTACTAGTCGCCGCCCGCGACTCTGTTCGCGTGGAAGTCGGTTTCCAGTGGGAATGAAATGTTTTCCCGCGGTAAAAAGTACCCTATGTGTTATTCTGATTCTCTATAATCTATATTACTGCAAAGTTTCATCCAAATCCGTCCCTTAGTTTTACGTGAAAAAGTAACAAACATCCATACATACTCACAAACTTTAACATTTATAACATTAGTAGGATTTAAAAATAAATCTGGGTACTGAACGATATTAAAAATATTTTCATAATAACACGTTTTGTAATCTCGCCTACTTTTAAAATGCAGTAACAATAACATATTTTGAAATGTGCTATTGAAATAGAAAGAAAATAACTTTTTACGACTTTCAAAACGCCGAACTTCAGAACGCCAACTGCGTCACTTCCGCTGTAATACTTTTAAAATGCCATTTTGCGGCAAATTTAGAATTGGAACGTGCATGGCGGTTTTATATGAAAAGTACGTTTAGAAATCATATTTGGAAGTATCCTCTCAAACTGCTACATATGATTAAATTAAATTGAATTTTGGTACTCATATGTAGTTTTAGTGCTTAAATTAAGATATTGCAGGGATTTTGATTTAAACACATATTAACTCATTTATAAGTAAGTAGTATCATATCACAAAACTTTGCAGATTTACCTACACTTACACTTTCAGAACCGAACTGTATATCACTGTCGTAGTGCAACATCTGTCATTTATATTCCATATTCTTATTATTATACTGTTATCTACATACCAACAGCAATTGATAATGCAATATCAATAGGAAATAACTTGCCATCGATTGCACGGCGGAAGCGAGCGGCGACAGGGGGCCGTCTGTGTGGCGCGCGCGGGAAATTACGAATCTGACGTTTGTGACGTTTTCCCGCCAAAGTCAATGACGCCATTTTTAGTTACCACAAATACATAAACAATGTGATGAGCCCTGTGGTGGAGTGGTATGTGTAGCAGACTGTTAAGTGGTAGGTACCAGGATTTAGATATTTTAGTCATTGTTATTTTCTGAATTTTCCGCGTTTTGGGTGTCGAAAGATTCGTCGCTAGTCCATTGTGTGGTATTTATAATACAAGCTTGTGCTTATGTTACACACACAGTTGGTATAGTGGTTTTAAAACTTTTTAATATATAACATTCCCTGATCATGTTGCTTTTTGAATCATATATGAAAGTGTTCCTAACTGTCCCACCGAGAGCATATAACGGCAATAGTGACCAGAAAATAAACGACTCAGATTGGCGTAAATTTAGCTTTTTACTGCCAATTACAGAAGCGTCTCATGTCTAATAAAAGGCGATGTTAATTCTACGAAGTTCCGCATTTTATTTATCGTTAAATGCAAATCAGCAATTTAACGGTTTAATAGCGAAGGTTTATAGCTGGGTTCTGTAGATGTAGGTGTGTGTTGTTTTTTAATTACCTAAAAGGATTTAAGGAGTATGATATGCAAGGAGTTAATGATTCACAATTGACGGAAGCCACTGGTAGCGCTGGTGGTAACTATTGAAGAAAGGTTTTCATACTAGTCGAGTCAAGTCATGTGGCTATGCGGCGACTTAAAAAACCGATAAAAGGTTGGCGACTTTCCTATAGCAACCCCGTGCGAGGTCTTAAAAGCAGCACATACTCATTGTACATGAGTAAGAGCTGCAAAACCATCATCATTACAAGATGAGAAAGAAAACCATAGACATGACAGATACGAAATGAGTTCTTACACCTAAGTATAGATAAAAAATATAATATTAGCCTTAAGTAGTGCGGAAGAGAAGTTTATAAAAGTCAAAGGCTGGTCTTATTTTTAAATTCAATTTCGTATGCACAAATTGTGCAGAGAACAAGTTCCTGCCAAGAAGAGGCAGATACTCACCTAGTTTGTCGTGGTTGAAATAGTTCAACTTAGTACTGATAACTAAGTAATTATAAAAATAAGCGACGTTTAGTTGAATAAACAAGTAGGTCGGTACTCGAATACATCGAGGACGGCGGTGGCAAATAATAAACAAAGAAAATCCATAATCAAGCTAACTTGCGTAAAAACTCCTTTTTTATCTCACTAACCTACTTCCGAAGAAGATAAGATGAATTTGTTACGACTTTCTGTCCCTAAATACTGGTATTACGTATGTTGTTCTTAGAGTGAATGAAATGGCGCGAATGCTATAAAATACTTTCTTCATTAAGTTAATGGCGGGATCAGTCGGCAGAGGTCGTTACTGTGCTTACTTGCGTTTTTTTTGACAGTCACGATGCGCAGTGCAGATTAGAATGCCAAACGTGGCGTTGCGTTGACGGAGTTTTAAATTTGGAATTTGGCTTTCTATTTGACGTTTAATTTAAAATGTTGATAATGTTTTTGCGGTAAGTTAGGTAAAGTGTGGTTTTGAATCTAATGAGTATACACATCGGTAAGAAATCAGTAATTTAAAAAAATTGGTACCTTCTTATTTTAATTTGGTACTTGAGTTTTTATGTAGGTACTTTAGGTAAATCGTGTTTTTCAACAGTCAGAAAAATAATAACTGACAGAAAATCAGTATGTTTTCGTAGCACTTAGAATATAAATATTTGACATATGTATGAAGCAACGATGAAAACATACCTCTTTTCAGCCGGATAGCATTTATATGACAGTTGAAAATTCGGCCCTTAGTGAGTCTTACTCGTGACTCGTGGTTGATAATTTAATAAGTTAGTCCCTATTTATTGATGTGGTTAGAACTATACTTCCGATCCAATTAATTAATCATCTGGTATATTTATTGTTTTTTAACATTTACAGCAACTGCACTGTGTCGTCATCACATTGATTATCAGGTTGTAAATGACGTGTAATGTGATGGCTAATGGAATGGAAGCATCCAATCTCTGTGCAGACCGGACTAGCTTTGTGGCGTAAGCTTTGATCTATCATTGTAATGAATCATTAGATGATGTTTAGGTACGGAGGTCAAGTTATGGAAAATAGAAGATTACTTCTCTGAGTACTTTATTAATTTGTCAAATGTTCATATTTGTGTTAAAAAGAAGTTTTAAGATAAAATAAAGTGTTAATTAAAAAAACTAAATCTTACTTTATGATGCGAAAGTACGTACTAAGAGTCAAAAGCTACACCAAACCTATCCTCCTTACCACGAAAAGTCTAATTTTCATAACTTCCTCACAATCGTGCTCACCACCAATTATCCCCACTTGTGGTCCCCCGCGCCCCCGCCCCGCCCCGCCGCAAACCATCGTAACCGAAAAAGCGATAATTTCCCGGGACATAAATAAAAGTTGCGCAATAATGCCGCTAGAGGGCGCCCGCATGGTGGCGCCAATGGCGCGGAATGTTGACAGATAACAATGTGATAAAATTGTTGCCAGTGCTGTCAAAGCACAATAAATAAGTGTACGTGGCTTCCGATGGCGTTTGACTCATGTGTTCTAATAATTAAGCAATTGTATAGTCAAAGTAGAGTCACGCAAATCAAACAATGTGCAAACCAAAATATACTTTGGCCGGTCATTGGATGGTAATGTTGATTGCGTGGCTCAGATTGGTGGATTACGGCTCAGTACCACTAGTAATTTAAGAACAAGGTCTGTGGCTAACCAAATTGATATGTCAGCCTATATGCCATCTTTTCTGTAATTACTATCAATTATTTTTGGGTTCAATTTTCCTTAAATTATAGGTACCTACTAAGGAAGATTTATATGGTGTACAAAATATGGCCGTACCTAAACATCAAATGATTCATTGCAATTACATAAAGATCATTTATGTATCATCATAGCAGTAAATTAAATTGACGTACATTTCTACAGTTATCATAATGTGGCTTGGAATTAATTTACTAATTATGCATTAATTAAATGAACCCAAATGTAACCTGGGTTAGAGCAACTTTATCATATGAAGTCTTATTAATAATTTTCCAGGACATTTTGGATGAACATACATGATGTTATTTACGGCAAAAATCTGTAGATTCCTTGCTATTCTCACTGACACATGGATATTGTACCTACGATGTACCATTTGTTGGAAGTAAGCAAGACCAGTTGACTTACTGCTGTAGTTAATACTGGAAATGAGTAAATTACCTGTAACAAAAACAGAAAATAATTGTCAATTTGTTTTTCATAAAAAATGCAGGTTATCTTATAATTCAACAGTGTTTAAAATCACAGTTTTAAATCTTGTCAAATAACCGCAAAAATAATACGATATAAAAACATAAGCCAAATGTATAAAACCCTGTAGCCCACAGTCGCCCGCAGCCATTCTTACAGAGTAACAACAAAAATAAAATAAAACGACACATAAAAAAGTTGGCAACTCCATATCTGGAGGCAGATACTTCCCAAGTACAATATCTAATTCACGTTATATGAGTTTCATGTCGCAGTTCTTCTGACTTTTTACATGGTTCTAACTTTTAGGAATTGGGAACACTACGCGTTTGTTGCGCAGTGTGGGAAAATAAATACAGGTGGGTATTAAAGGATTTTGTTAGAAAAGTTATTTAAGAAAAAGGAGGTTGATGAACTATGTTATTTCTTAAACGTTAGCATATTTAGCTATAGTTAACTATAGCTATAGAATAGTTAGATATCTACGAAGTTACATTTTTCTATCCTACTAATATTATAAATGTGAAAGTTTGTGAGTATGGATGGGTGTAAGTATGGATGGATGTTTATTACTCTTTCACGTAAAACTACTGGAAGGGGTTGGATGAAACTTTGCAGTATACTGGACTTTACCTATATTAAGTTTTACATCAGAATAACACATAGGGTTTCTTTTACCGCAGGAAAACATCTCATTCCCACGGGAAATCGACTTCCAAGCGAACGGAGTGGCGGGCGGCCACTGGTTTGTTATAATTTGAAAATTGAGTAATTCGTATCCACTACTTTAATAATTATATGAATCTGTATTGGAACAGAAACAATATAAACTGCTTCGCAGTGTAAACGACCTTATACATTTGCTGGGTAAGCTAAAGTCCAGGCTCTATTCAGACAAGTCAAGACGTGAACTTATACCATTGCTAGGTCTGACAATCCAGCTAACAAATGTAGGTATAGAATGTGGACTATGCTTTGCTTCAATGGAACTGTTGGTACCCGGTACAGTATCTACAAACAATACTTTGAGAAATGGGCGTCGTCCAAAGGACCCGATATTGTATTGTATGTCTTTTACGATGTACGAAATATTGCAGTAAATTTTCAGGTCGATTAACAGCGGTTTTTGTAAGGTTATAGGTTCCTACTGAGTATAAACATTTCCTATAACTATTACAAGTCAATTTGCGTCCATAATATGATGCGCAGTTAAAATATAACCGTAACAGTCATAATTCTCAAATAAAATAATTACAATTTATCTGAAAATAAAGAAGTTAACCGCAAATTGCGTAAAATACGAGGATAACCGTATTACTATTGACGTGCCGGCACTACACGTAGGTAATGACTTGTTTATATGAAAATCATGTACCAACGGACTATCAAAGGTTATTAAGGGCCAAACAACTGCAAGTTTCTTATTTATTCCCTTGTAAAGAAAAAAAGTTTTCCAAAAATGTTGTTTTTTATTAAAGTAGGTTACATTTTTATTCTCAAAATTAGATACTTAAATATAAATTTAAGATAAACAAGATAAACAATAAAGGATGGTACACAAATTTAACAATTTTCCTTCCTTACAAATGCTCCCATATTTTGTTGCTTAGCCGATTATACGTAAAAACCAAAGGTAAAATTTTAACGTAATTCGTAACTTTTCTATGATACAATATCCCTACTTGTTTTGACTGGCATCGCCTTAAGTGATTCACCGGGCAAGTGATTCAAACGACCCATATCTTAAAAGCATTGACACCGACGAATAGCTCGTCACTTGTTACTACGACTTCAGTTAACTCTGTACTCTGCAATTGAATCGCCGAAGTCGACACGAAAAGAAGAAGTCAACTGTGCACTAAGATGTCACTGTTCAAATATAGTGTATTCCTAATCATCGTGAGTTTATTCTACAACAATGCGGCCCCGATGAGCGAAGAGAAAGGTTGCATCTGCGATTCGGACAAAAACATCGACGACGAGCTTTATTGGGAGTTCTTAAGCAAGCTGCAGACTGACAAAGAAGAAGATATAGCCAAAAACGCGGTCCTGCCTGCGGTACTATCGCCGAAAATCTGCGAGAAATGCCGAGCCAAGAGGTACATACAAAGATACCCCGCCTGCCCTAAAGGATACACTAAGATCAACAATTCGTGCTACTATATTAACAGAAGACCTATCAAACTTGACTATGTGCGGTGAAATCTTTAATTTTAATAAAAAATAGTGTTATTACAGAAAACAGTTTTTTTTGTTACTTAAAAAGTTGTTCAGTGGTAAGTACTTCGACTGCAAACAGAATTAAGTCGTGTGTTTGACACTAACGGAATGACCGCTCGTTTCGCCCCAACCTCCTCTTGGCCACGACTCACTTGTTCCGTCCCACTTAGTTCTACTATCCAGATTAATTACTAGGAAAGGGGAGACCCGGGTGGGATGGTTTTTGCCGTTTTGCGAAGCGGCGGTAATGTGACGTCTTTTGTTTTTGACCATCGTGGGAAGTAATACGTAAGTTAGTAACTTTTATTTATACTATGGGATAGTTAAATTCATATATCCCAATGTATTTAAAGTGTCATAAAAACAGTATTTTAAGGAAACTAAGTTAATTTGTCTACTATGAGTAAATGTCATTAAACGCCTTCATTTGGGGTAAGCCGTTACTACCGTATAATACATTATTTGGACTATATTTATTACGAAGTAGATACCAATATTTAAAGTTTATTAAAGATATCGTACAAAGAAACAGTCGCAAATTTGCTTTAGAAAATACTCAAAAGCTTCTGAACCATTTTAACGAGCCAGCTTGTTATATGAAAGGCATTTTAAAAAAAGAAAAACATGTCACTTTTACGATTCGCGAGTCTGAAACGTAAATTAGTCCAAAATTGAACCTAGAGCGCTATTAAATAAAATCCAATTTTCCGTAAACCTAAATGTTTTACGTCACAGATTTAATTTGTCCAACTAGATTAGGAATTGTTACCGGCCAGTGACATACGTGTCCAAAAAAGGCGAGAAGGAAAATAATTTGATTTTAGAACGCGCGCCTTTGCGAAATGACGCGGAGTTTTTTTTTCTTTTTATTTTGCAATGAATAAGGCCGTAAGCTACTTTTGGCCAAACGAGGTTAATTGAATCGGAGGAAATAAGTCGAGTTTGTACAGTTCACTTGATTATTTCAATTGGCGTAGTTCCAAATATAGAGTACAAGCAACGAAGAGCAAGGTGTCTCGTGTGCCAAGAGTAAGCTATTTAGGGTATGTGTTAGTAGGGTACATAAATCGAACTCACCTGGAGGCAACCAATTACACACTGCAATTCTTACTTAGCCAATCGCTAGGATTAGTAACGTATTAAAAAAAAACTTTGCAAGTTTGTGAAAAACACAGTTTTATAAACTACCCACGAAGCAAACTAACTAACCACTCGACATCTCCCAAAATCAATTTCCCAAAATCCCTTACCAAAACAAGGGTGTCTCCACACATCTCAAAGTAGGGCTTAAGTCTTCACCGACCTTTAGTACTTAAGGGCCCTGTCCATAACGCTAAGATGCTCAGCTGCATTAACTGTACCTAGTAATTCACGGGACTACGAACATGGAAAAGGCGGTTTATTTTCGGCGGGAAAAAGTTCAATCGAGCGAGCGAGACTGGCTGGATTGTTGCGAAATTAAAAGAAAAAAAAGCTGTATGGAGACTATGGAGAGGTAAGCCATGTGTTGAGTAGAGGATTTAAAAACATAGTGAGTAGGTATAAACCATGGAATTAATAATTGTTTGGTAGTGAGAGAGAAGGTAACAAATGAATTAATAAAAATAACTGGAAGGTGCATTCGTGATCTAGTATCATATGATTTTGGCAAAAATATAATTTAAGTGACACATGTTTACGTAATATATCAATAGTGACAAAACATTTAAGATGTCGTTAAATATTAGTAAGTATATAAATAAGTTACGTAAAATTTCTTTGCCAGTGACTAAATTCTAAATAGCGTAATAAAAAAGACGAAAAAATTTTAAAAATAAAAAGCACTTTAAAGTATAGAAAGCTTTTAAAAATAAACAAAACTAACGTAAATCCACAAAAGGCGTGTTTTGTTTCCACAAGAACCTTTTGTAGGATTAGTGGGTATTGAAAATTCGTTTTATTTTGTCTGTAGAAAAGCTATCTAAAGGCTAGAAAAATATACATGGACAGCACTACGTATTGCATTAGCCGATTATTTGTGTTCTTTAGTTATATTTTTTTTAAATTATTAATTCGGGAAGATGTTTCATTTATGTCAATTGTCAAAAAGTATAGTTCGAGTGATAACGCATTTTACTCGTAGCTTTAGCTGTTATAAATCTCTTTTAAAAATTGGCAGTTTCTAACTAAAATTTGTTTTCTATAAAATCGGTTAGTAACTGACCCGACCGTCCCTTAAGATCAAAATTTTGGAAAAAAAAATCATTTCACCTTAGCTTATTTATTTGCTTGCAACCGAGTGACTGAATTACCCCGCAGATCTATGTTGAGAACCCTCCATCACGTCCACTTTACCCTGAGCTATCCTCGGCTTACCACAACCCTTTAGCCCTTATTCAATTACCTAATCAAGAGCAGAAGCGCGTGTCTACCTATAATGGTTACTTGAGACATCGCTTCTTAAGCCAACCATTTAACCAAGAACTCATAAAATCAAGTGGGTCTTTGATAAGAAGGATCTACATATTCTGGCTATTGAGGACTTGATCGCAAGTTTGCGGTGATCTCATTTCTTAAGTAAAGTGCTGGAGAAGGTAGGTCTACGTAAAGAGGTTGATTCTGTAAATAAATAATTGGTATTAGAGCTCCATTTGAGTGATAGGTCGGCTCCATTTTAGCGGATTTTGGTAGAATTTCGGTTAAAACAAAGACGTTGGCTAATTAATTAGTAATGTTTGTTTTGAGTGGTGATTTAATGGAATGCTGCTAGCGGTTCTATGGTGTTTTGAGGCTTCCATGATTGGAAAGCAGGTGCTCTGGGAATTATACGTAAATGCAAGAAAATCCAAATCATTGAACAGATTTTAAAATAAAGTAGAGATTTATATACATATGTCGAGACCTAATAAGAGGTGTTCGTTAGGTCTTCTTGTGACGAGGCTCAAATACTTATCTTCTTTAACTTTTATGTCGTAATATGGGCAAGTGCACGTATTAACTAACTACATAACTTTTAAAATGCGTCAGAAAAAAAAACTAAAAATGTTGTAGGAAAATGATTTCACCAAAATAGGCAATTGACCCCAGACACCACTCAATAACTGTTTACTACTAACTAAACGAAACATATCTCAACATAAACTACCCGCCGTCTCTCAGTCTCTACTAATTATCCACTTGGCGTGGTGCACAGTAATTATATTGCAATTATTCCGAAAGTGGCAGTCGAGAGACTCAGACTCAGGGAGACTCGACTCAGGACTCAAACTTTAGACTCAAATGTTGTGGAGTTATTCCTGACAGTAAAGTTCAGTGAAGGGAAATGTTTGTATAAGGTTCTGTGATTCAATGCTGAAAGAGACATGTTAAAAACAGACAGTGTTGGTTTTGTGAAAGAAAATGTACGTTTAAATATTTTGCTTCGGATTCCACAGTGTAAGCTGGAAGCTGGCTAGGTTTTCCGTGGATTTTTTTTTACAAAACACTCTATATTTATAGAACAAAATTACATTTAAATTCCTTCAGTAGTTTTTGAGTTAAGTAGAAACAAACATAGGTACATCCACACTTACTTTTAATCAAGTTATTGTGCTTACTTAAGAAGGTATTTAAAAATATGTTTTAATAGTGTTCATTATATTACATTGTTGTTCATACATTGGTTCAAGGGCCACAGTCCAGACAGCGCGTCTGTCGGCACAATTAAGGCGCGGGCACACAGCGCGACGCCTAATTAGTGCGGCGTACAAGTGCGTTTTAAAATGAGCTTTACAGGCCGCAGACGATGTGAGTAACGTGGCTGGGGTAGGAGAAATTGTTTTTTGAAAGTTTGTAAAATATAAAGTATGTATATTTTGCTTATTGTTAGTAGAGATGTAGTTATGAAAACTAAATTTGCTAGTTATTAACAAAATTATAGATTGATAATACAGAACAGAGTTAATAAACTCATAGTTTTGTTAAGTAAAATTAGATTTATAAACCTTTTTAAAAAATCTGTTAAATTTGGTACAATTTTTTAAATAATATTCTAATATTCAGATCGCCATATATATTCAAAACACAGCTTGTCACACATCCATAAACGAAAGAGACACAAGCTTGCACCACAAACATGAATCAAAGCTAAAAAATAAAACAATTGAACCCCATACAGTCGAAACCGTATCACACTCTCGGCGTAAATCACGCAAGAGTGTGCGAATTAATTCATTTCCGTGAGGTTGGGGCGAGCGTGTAGCGCCCGGACGTGACCGCCGCTCGTGTGCACTCGCCTTTACCTATGAATACATGCCCGTCTATTGCAGCCTTTTCTTTTGTACTCCGCGAACAAAGAAGCAGGATTTTATTGGATCGGAGAAAATTTTATTTACTTTGTTTAGAGAAAAGTGATTTAGATGTGTTGGATTTAAAGTTGTTTCAAAATGGATTTAATTTAAGGAGTTTTGCTTTCTGTGTGTTAAGTATTTCAGGCTACACTCTCGGCAATGATTTACGATCGACGTTTGTGCGAACAATAAAAACTTGCGTCGTAAACGCGCACGCTACTTACATAAGGTTAAATACATATTTCCAGATTGTTAAGAGTAATATAACGAAAATTCCAGGTTTTACATTGTGTAACACAAGTGAAGATATAATGAAAAGATCCCGTATTGCAATGAAAAAAAATGAAATTTTTTTTTATTAACACATTTTGTAAGATACTAATTGAGTACATTACTCATACATTATGTCATGTATTTCTACCTTACCTACGACAAAAAGTTTGTGTAATCCACATACAAAAGGCCATAAAACCGGTCTCTTATTCGTCTCCAGTAAATCCAACAAAATGTCATTTACGAAACAATGCTCCTTGACATTTCGTCGACAATGGCCGAAAACGCACGAACATTGCCGAGCGTTTCTCACAGATTAGTTTAGCGGGATGTTTTATTTATTGAATTACTAGTGGCCGCCCGCGACTCCGTTCGCGTGGAAGTCGGTTTCCCATGGGAATGAGATGTTTTCCCGCGGTAAAAAGTACCCTATGTGTTATTCTGATGTATAACCTATATTACTGCAAAGTTTCATCCAAATCCATCCAGTAGTTTTTACGTGAAAGAGTAACAAACATCCATACATCCATCCATCCATACATCCATACATCCTCACAAACTTTCACATTTATAATATTAGAAGGATTCTTGTTATTTGGATTTCCCATAGGTTTTCTTGAAAAAAAAATATTCATGACTTTTAATGAATGGTGTGCTAGTGTCAACGGTCGATAAACAAAATCAAAGAAATAAAATATAGGTATGTCTATATGTATACGTAATTTTGTATCTTTTAGGATTTTTTGATGGGTTCGTCCTTTTCGGAAGTGATTCAATACTTTTTTATAGTCCTCTAGTGACAGATAGAATAGGTTGTTTTGATAATGTTTCTCGATTTACAGAGTGTATTTGGTTGTTAGACAAAACTTAATTATTTATTTAAAAAGCTGTAAAAATAATTTTTTTATCAGTAATCAGTTTTATTGCCCAATATAAGCAAAAACGAGTTCCATTCCAATATTGGGTATGAAAAACAAAAAAAATATACCTACCTACCGAAGCTTTCTTTGATAATATCCCCAATTATCCTCTTTTACAAAGTAAACGCTGTACCGAAACAAAGCGCAATAAAACAAACTGATCTATAGCAACTTTCACTGGAACATAAAATAAGACATTAGCAGAAACGAGCGAAAGTGGAATCGATGAAGACGCGAGCTCTCACAGAGAGGCAGCGGAGCGGACGGCGGGCGGAGCACTGACGCGGGGTATTGGGCGGGCTGGGGCCAGGAAACTAGCGATTTCTTTTTTTATTTTATTTTGTATTTTATGGTTATTGGATAAGATCGGTTTTTACGTGTTATTTATTAAAAGTACAAAATTGTATTATCAACTCATAGTTTTGTACATTATGTGGAAGGTAAACTAGTTCTGGAAAGACGTAACATGTGCTAAATCATGTACACGTAATTATTAAATGGAACAACTGTATAAAGATAACATAAACACATACCACATACAAAAACTGGATGAATAATTATGAATTCGCGGCCAAAATTGAAATTATTTAATTATTCTACCCTCTCTGTTTGAAATTTTTGCATTAAGACACAACTTGTTAAAATTGCCGCCTATTTCGTGGCCCGACTGAAAAGCTAGACTTTTCCGCATCGCCTGAGATAGCCGCCACGTGAAAGGTTCCCGCGGTCAGAAGTGCGGCTCACTTCACTGCAGTGTTGCAGGATTGCAGCTGTCTTCACTCTGCTCCTTGATGGATTAGCTTTTTAACGACTGCTTTTAACTTGTGCAAATGGTTTGGTAACGTTTTTGGCTGAAAAATATATTAAACGTGTTTTTGGTTAGGTAATGGTTTTAAGAGCGGGAGTGTTTAAATTATGTATAATAGATACCTACAATATAGATTTATGATAAGTCAACTTATTGATTGCAAGGAAGAAAAAAAATTTAATCTGTTTTTAGTGTATTGTAATGTTATGTAAAATTTCAATACTGAATAAGTTGTTTACCTACAACTCTTTCTTATTTTTTGATGTAGATAAAACTGCCTCTAAACTTATTTTAGTACCTTAAACATAAAAAAGCGAATCAAAGCTAGACTGTCTGTCTACGATTTTCTTTTGCGATGAAATTGCGGGGAATTCTCTAGAATAGTCTGGAATGTTCTGGAGACAATCTGCGGGTTGCAACTGTAGCGTCTGACTAATAAATAAATAATAAATAATAAAATTCTTTATTTACTCTCACACAAGCTTAAATCTATATACAAAGTTCAGGGAGAACAAAAAAGGTGTGAGAGCCTGGTGTCAATACTAGGTAAACCTGTGTTACTGAACACCAGACTCTATCCCTTGGAAGACCTTGGAGAGCATTTAACATATTAGTTACAAAGTGAATAACTTACAAGTATTGAATAAGAAAATAAAGGTTTGTGTTTAGATTTGTGTGTGTATGTATGTGTGTGTGTGTGTGTGTGTGTTTGTGCGTTTGTGAGTGTGTGTGTGTGTGTGTGAATTATAGAAGACGGGATATTTAATTACAATGGGCAATATATAATTTGATTATTTAATAGGGGTAAGGAGTGCTTCTGTTTCACTGTAATTTAGTTTTTGGAGCCATTCATTAGTTTTTTCTCTGCAGGAAATTTTTGATGTAGGATAGATGTTAAGTAATTTGTTAATTTTGTTGTAAATGAAGTCTCCTAGGAAACAGTAGAACTGTTGAGAAAAGGCAGTGTTATATTTCTCTGTTGAACAGACATTATAGTGTAAGCGTTTATTTATATGAGCTGAGGGATCATAAACTAGAGTGGAGTGCCTTTTTAAAATAATAGCCTTAATGAACAGTTGTCTGACGGTGAGAACCTGATAACGTTCATATAGTTCAGTTGTAGGGAACTGATAAGGGAGAAAAGAGGCAACTTTAAGGACGGCTCGCTGAGCTCGTTCTAGCCGGATAATGCTAGTTTTTGCTGTACCACCCCAAGAAGTTATGCAATAACCTATAATACTTTGACACAGGGAGAAGTAAACAGTTTTTATGACATCGAAATCGCCTATGTGTCTTAGATTTTTAAATACATAAATCAGTTTACGCACTCTACCAGTAAGTTGTTCAACGTGGGGTTGGAATGACATCATATTATCTATTATTACACCTAGGTACTTAATGGTGTTGGTGGGTGTGAGTTCAGGACATTCGCAAATTGCTTGATCTTGACAATAATGTACTTTAAGTTTGTGAATTATACTACAAGGTTGATCTTGAGGTCTAAGTGAAAAAGTTAGGTACTTCGTTTTTGCAACATTAACTGTCAACACGTTTTGCGAGAGCCAAGACTGAACCATATCAAAACCCTCTTGGGCGAAGCGGAAGGTTTCAGACCAAGAAGCTCCTGAGAAAAGCAAAGCTGTATCGTCAGCGAAAGTAACTACTCTTCCATTTGTCAGATTTAAATTGCAAAGGTCGTTTATGTAGATTAAGAAGAGAGTCGGACCGAGTATACTGCCCTGCGGAATGCCATATGTTATGTTCAGGCTATCGCTCAAGCAGTCTCCAAGTCTGACTTGCTGCGTTCGATTATGCAAGTAGTCTGTAAACAGTTGAAGTTGTAGCTCTCTTATCCCTATAGCTTCTAACTTTTTAATTAGTATGGGAATAGACACCGTATCAAAGGCCTTGGCTAAGTCAAGAAAAATTGCCAAGGTCTTTTGTCTTTGATCTAACTTTTTACAATAAACGTTGTTAATTCGTTTACAGCTAGTTCTGTTGACATTTTTGAACGAAACCCATATTGTTGTTCTGATAGCACATTATTTATGGTTAAGTAGTTAGATAGTCTAGTGTTCAGAAGTCGTTCCAATATTTTAGATAAAGATGATAAAATAGATATAGGTCTATAATTGTTTACGCAGTCTCTATCCCCGGTTTTATAGATAGGATGAACTAGAGATTGTTTAAATAAGGTTGGAAAAATACCAGTTTCAAATGACAAGTTGCATATGTAAGCGATGGGATGTTTTAGTATTTTTTTATGGGTTTTCAAAAAATCTGAAGATATTTGGTCTATTCCAACAGCGCAGTTAGATTTGAGATTAGTAACAATCGTTTCAATCTCATTTTCATCAGTTGGTAAAATAACAAAAGAAGCACGAGAGGAGATTGTAGGTTCATAGGTTAGGTTAGGATACTGAAGTTGAATGGTTTCTGCAAGTTTCTTGCCTACGTTAACAAAAAAAGAGTTTACAGTATTAGAAGATGATTGAGGGTTGTTATCAATAATAAGTTCTGAAGCGTCGTTTTTCTTTTTGGAAGTATTTGTGATTGTTTTAATAGATTCCCATAGTTTCTTAGGATTTCGAACGTTCTTTTGTATTTGTGACTTTTCGTATTCATGTTTTAATGTTTTAAGCAAATTGTTGCAGTAATTTCTGTACCGAGTATAGATAAGTTTAAGAGTGTCGTCATCAGGTTTGGATTTGAATTTCTTGTGAAGACGGTCTCTATTTTTCATACATCGAAGCAAACCGGGTGTAATCCAGGGTTTTATGATTTTTTTCCGATGAGATATAGAATATTTTTTTGTGTTTGCGTTAAGAATATCTGTTATTAGATTAATAAAGTTTTCTGTAGCTAAATTTACATACCTTTCTTCGTATATAGAGCTAAAGTCTAGGGCCTCAAGTCCGGTAGTTAGCCCGATGTGGTCTATTTTGTTGAAAATTTTGGTTTTGGTATGTGGTAAGTTATCTTTGGATAGAAGCAATATTGTGGCGTCATGGTCAGTGACCTGAGAATTGACGACATAGCAATGTGCTGGTTTTGTTGTCTTTATGAAGTAATGGTCAAGACAAGTTTTTATTCGTGTAGGGAGGTTATGAGCTGGTAAGAGTCCATGGGAAGCCAACAGATCTAAATAAGGTTGCGCGCGATTATCGCTTGTTAAATTTGCAATATCTATGTTTATATCACCTGTTACTATTATATTTTTGTAAGACGCGTGTTGAGATATGATCGAGTTAAGGGAATCTAAGAATTTTTCAATGTTATAGTTAGAAGGGGATCTATACAGGGCTATGATTAATGTATCACGGTTAATGGCTAAAAGGAGGCAATTCGAGTCATTACAGAGAGGTTCTTTAATTGATACTCTTAAGGTATTTTTATAGTATATGGTGATTCCGTCATTCTGGTTATAGTTATTTGTAGTAGATACGGAATGATATCCAGGAAGAATAGGTATAAATGGGCATTGGGAGAGTCTGCATTCGGTGAGAACAATGGCGTCCCAAGAAATAGCAGTACGCTCCAGGAACGTTTCAAAGTTGTCTATGTTACGATTTATACTTCGTATGTTCTGATTTATAATCGCGTATGGTGTATTTTTAAAAGACGCTAGTGTTTGAGCACAGTTACTAGTTTCAATATTTTTTGAGTAGGCTACTGATATGGAGTCGATATCTGTAGAAATATCATCAATGACGTTATCGAAGGCGACGCATTTGAAATGACAATATCAAAAGGTAGTGAGTCAATTGTATAAAAATGAGCAAGTGATGAGGGGGTATATCGAATATATATAAAGTTGTTACACTATAATAGGTGATTTTGAAAGAACCAAACCAAGAGTAGAATGATTCAATATGTAAATTACTTGTGATCATAACTATTTGAATGGTTTTGCAGTAAGTTAAAAAATTGGAAATATATGTAATCTCCTTATTGATATGTACTAAAGGCATTCTAGCGGTAAGTTGTGTAGTATGTGTAATTAAATATATTATAATAAGTGTGTAATGTATAAGGGTTGTTGAGGAGTATGGATGTGTGAGTGAGTGAAGTGTTAAAGTATTAATTTTACAGTATTTAAATGTGCTATAGTTACAGCTTACAAATTTATAAAAAGTAATTTTAATTATAGTTATAGAAAGTAGTCATTGAGGGGCCTTCAAATTCTTAATGTCTTCTTCATAATTGATACGAATAAGTGGAGAGCCGTCTTGCTTTCGCATCAGAACTTTACCAAAGGATGTCCAGCAGTATTTAAAGTTATTTGATGAAGCATACTCTCTTGCTAGATGGAAAAGTCGTTTGCTTCTTAATGTAAGATTTTCCGAAACATAAATGGGTGTCTTTGGGCCCTGCAGGTTGATATGAAGAGTATTAAGTTTGTTGTCATTATTTTGATCTCTGTTGAAAAGTTTGGTTGACCTAATAAAATCTTCTTTAGTAATGGTGGAGGTAAACTCGACGATGATGGGTTGATTTTGGGTTTTAGAATAGGCTCTAAAAACGTCCTTTATCGCTGTTTTCTGGGCAGGGCATTTGATGGTATCGCCAATAGCTAATACTATGTTAGCAAGATCATGTTTGGTTTCTTTAAGTTTTTTGGGGATATTTCTAATTTCAATACTCGACGATCGTAGTTGACGCTCTAAAAGCTCAATTTTCTCTTCCATCTGCTTTAAATACTTATTATCAGTTTTTTTGTTTTCCTCCAAAAGCGTCAATCTGAGATTACATTTGAGAAACGAAGGTATGTTCCTTCTAGAACGTTGTTGAACTTTAGATTTTTCTCTACGGTACGAGTATAAAACAAGAAAATAATAAATGAAGATAAAAAATCATTTTATATAACCTCAAAAGGTCTTCAAAGTGAGTTTTTATACATATATTTCTTCGAAAATGTATTTAAGCAAAGCGTAGGTTTTATTAAAGCCTATGTTTTATTCATTATATTTGTTTATTGCCTTCCTCAAGGAGTGGCGTAAATCCATATTTTAAATTAAATAACTAAATTCCGCAACACATAAACTAAACTTCTCTTTTACTAACCACAACATTCTTTCTGTTTCGCATGAAAAAGATTCGAATTTCGAATACTAACCGACCGTTATCCGGGACACGTTTGCGGTGACAAAATTACGAGGTCATCTATGTCCAGGGCCGTTCGTAAATCTGGCAAAAGTCTGGCAATCACAGTATCTATGGCCAGATAAGGAATAGGCAGAACCCGCATGGAAGCACCCCTTTGCCTTTTATTTACTTTTTCTGGCAATTCGAATTCGGAAGCCTGAAATTGGTTCAGGAGGTTGGATATAAAAGTATTTGTACTGCCAATAATTTCAATCATACTTTGTTTTTTTTTACGATGTTTGTAATTTAAAATATTATTATGTAGGTACCTATTATGTAGGTATACTTCGAGTAAAAGTATAAATATAATTCAAAACAAACTTTTCTAATGATCCAGTGCACGTCGATGACATGTGTCTGACAACTTTGACATGTAGGTACTGAATGCGTTATACGCTGGCAAAGCGTAATTTGTAATCTATTGTTGTTAGATTTGACAGCACCTGTCAAAGACGTCAGCAATTTAATGCCCCATGTTGTATTTATTGATTTATTTACGTCTGTGCCTAAATTAATTATTTAGCACGGTATATTTGTCAGGAAGTGTTAAATCCTATTAATTGATACAGCGATTTAGAATCTAACTAATGTTTTATTTATGGCCGTGATACTTTTGCTTTTAAGTTAGTTATTTAGTAAGGATACTAACTTTTTAAAGTTTAAATACCCACTTAAGTCATGGGATATACTCCTTTAATTTTATTTTTATTTTTAATTGCTTCTAAATATCAACCTATTACTCAAGTTGCCCCAAACACATTTTATTTCATCTCCTCTAAAATTCACAATCATTTTCGTTCATACTTCTTTTCAATTTAATCCCAAGGAAAAACTGTAAAAGCCTGTGTTAATACCGAGGGGGTAAAAACTCAAATTGCACTTTCGAAGTAGGCCACCGTATTTTGTCGAAAGTTAAAAATTCTCCAACAGTAAGTAAAAAGAGCGAAATGGGGCTTCCAAAAGTCAAGATGCATTATTCAGAGAGTTTAAGGCTTGCGTTTAAAAACTAAAATAGTTACTGTAAAAGTTGGACGCTTAACTCTCTGGGTTTTGAAGGCATGAAAATATTTATGAATGACCCACAAACGTTTACGGTGGCACATTTTTAAGGTTTTTAGGCAGATTTTGGTGTAGGGTTAGATTACATTTTGTAGATTTTTGAACGTTGATATACGAGACGTGAAATTGGCTTTACATCAAAGTAGAGTCATATAATTATGTCAAATCAAGTGAAGTGTTAGTGGAATATCTACTATTCAAAATTAAACATTAACGCGTTAAATATCTAAATAAATTCTAATTTCAAGTTACCATACGCCTCCTAACGAAGCAAACAATTCCTTCTACTCCCAGCATCACAGTTCATAACAATTTTCGCGCCAATTTCAACGCCGCCATTTTGAAAAAGCGCGCCATCTCTCTTTAGGGATATGAAGGTGGCTCTTGACGTGACGTTTTTTACGCTGAGCCGGTACAGAAGATATGATAGTTGATGGCCGTCGAAGTGTTATTGCTATTTGTATTGGGTCGTACCGTAGTCGGGTGTTTTACCCTCTTTTTGTGGATGTCATAAATAGTGCTGCGGTTTTAGCATCAATTTTATGAGTCATGATCGCTTTGGCTAGGGGAATGATTTCGAAGTTGGTTATTTTTTTGGATTATCTTGCTAGTTTTCCAGCATTTGTGTCGAATTGATGAGTTTTAGGATGGCAAAAGTGTGTACTTTTCCTTTAAAACACCTAAACATTGTTACTTCCACAATAACCTCCCCTATTGTATCCTACCCGTTGAATCTGCATAAGCTTTAGAATTATCAATTAATACATCTGTTTGTGATTTCACTTCAGCGGGCACTGATAAACGCATTAGGCGTACATCTTGTTTACATTGCCTAGCGTTGTTCCGACGCCTAGTGTGTACGCAGCCTAATTGGGGGTTTGAGAGCTGGCGAAGCGATTTTCAGGTAAATAGAATGGATATCGAGTGTAATGATTTGATGGTTTGATTAAAGTTATTTAGGAATTCAGTTGCAAGTTATTTTATAGTGATTCATATTGATGGCCTTAAAGCTATTTCTTGTAGATACGAAGGTATACTTTTCAAAACACATACCTACTTATTAATATATTGCAGTCTGATTAGCTACTGACTGATTAGACAATAGATATATTTTTGACAGATTTTTAAATATTTGTATTTAAAGTGCAACATACCCATATTAAGATAACTTAGATATGCGAAGCTACGAGCAAATAGCGAGTTTTAATAAACATGCCAAAATGCGATAAAGTCATAAACGGTGCAAAATACATAATTTGCATCTCTCGCTTTCCAACACGACATTAATCTACTACCCACTCGCCACAAAAAAGAAACATCGCCAACTTAATAAAAATCCAGCATTTAAATTTCAAAGCGTCGAGAATGCAAGACTCAGTATTAAAATTATCTCAATTTTGCAGGTATTCGCAAAAACGCGGAGTTGTACGTGACTTCGCATGAAAACCTGGAGATTTCACTCAAACGTCACGAGTCAGCGACCCTTGTTGGAAGGACAAGCATTAATTTGAAGGGCTAATATATGATAATTTGTAATTAGAAACTAAGTCTTGTCGACGGTCGAGGCAAATTAGAAATTGTGGGTGCGATAGTCGGTGTGTGATTATAGACACTTGATGTCTATTAAAGGAAAGTATGTTAGCATTAAACATAGACAGAGCTTTAATAAAATGTTTCACACTATGAGTCTAACTTGAGATTGTGGTCTATATTCAACCAAAAAATTAATGCCCAACTCAAATAAACACCTAATAACTTTGTTATTCATATTTCTGAAATTTCTTACTAATGCTAATATTTCTACAGCTCTATTTATGAAGTACAAGAGAAGCCTTAAAATAATCTTCGTTGTTCCAACTTTGTCCAACAGTAATGATCAACCAAGTTTTCTTTCCAAAGTGCGTCGTTAAATCATAAGTTTCTGCAGAAAATGGCGAATACAAGGAAAAGATAATAATTTTCTCATCTTTGTTACTGACAGAGAATGTTCTGGATCGAACGTTACCGCCAGTTTTGTCTGTGTTGGGAATAAATATTCGGTATCACTGCTTGTGACATAATAGTCCATTTTGTATAATTTGAACTAGAACGCCTTCAATTTAGTTCTTTGTAGAATGAAAATAGTAGGTAGGGTGTCAAAAAAATTAACTCTGGTGACCAGTATTTCTTTATACAACGTGAAAAGTAATATTTTCATTGCATAATATTTAAATTTTCTTGTGCCTGTTATCTTACTAATAAAACAACGTTTTATTTTACCGATTTTATTTTCTAACTATCATATAAACGGTAAAATATTCAATATTTTCATACAAAACTTCAACGACAAATAAACAAATTTCCTATCTGTTTTTTTTCATTTTGTTTCCAGTTCTCGCACAAAAAGAATGCAAATTTTACAAGGGTAGAATTATTCGCATCAAGTTTAAAGCTAAGGCTGATTTCACACTGGTGGATGTCGAAAATTTAAATCAGTTTAGGCGAGTTTCAGGTTATGGCGCCAAAAGCCCCCGGGCGCGGCGTTTGGCGCCATCTCTATGCAAATGGCCGCGCTTCCGGTATCACAACATAGGTTGCGGAAGTAGAGTAATCTTTGTTCAAGTTTATTAAAATTATCTTACAGAAAAGGGAAAGTGTTGGAAAATTACGTTTTCTATTTAGGTTTTCCCAATGGTGTTATCATACCAGTTGATTGTTAAATTGTAGTCGAGTTTTGTAACTACTCTTTTATCTATTGTGAACTGATTTTTTTTTAAAAACCACAACTCTTTTAAAAATATATTTAAGGTTAACTGTATTTTTTCTTAATGACAACATCTTGTATCACGGAACGCCTGAAAGTGCCACATGACAAATATTTATCTTGTACCTCATCGGTAATGGCGCATTAATCTCGTCGAGGGTCGTTTGACGTTGAGATTTCTCTTCTATCTGTCAAACGCAGTAATGGCTCGCTATAGAAAAAAAATTGGTTGCGTACCGAATGTATGAAATATATACTCAGAAACAGCTTCTTGTATCGGTATTAATCTTGTAATTTGTTTTGTTTTATTTCCTTATATGGTTTTCTCTATAAGATGTGTTCAAAAACTATATATCTGTATTTAGTGGTAAATAATCTATGTAAGTACGTACAGTCATTTAAAAAATTATCTTACGTGTAGGCAGTGGAACTTTTTTTATAAATCTGGATATATACCTGCAAACAAAAAGAAAAATATATCAGAATACCGTATAGGTTCATAAATATGACGAAAAAGTCACAAAATCGCTGACGGAGCATAAAATCGAATGACGACAGTGACTGTCACCCACTTATATCGCTGTTATATTTACATTTTTATGGAAAACGGGGAGCAAAATAGCAGGGTTCATTGTTTCATAACTGAATAGTGTACACATAACTTAACCTTTTCCGGGTTATAGGTAAATATTTTCACAAAACAATACCAACTATCATCAGATAAATTTCCCTTTGTCCACTTTTCTATTAGGAAAGGAAGGTATATAAAAGGAGTAAAAAAAACAATATCAACTTCCTTTTACTGGTATATTAAATTAAAACTTTTATAAAACTTAATTAAACAGTTCCGTTGATTTGAAAACGTTCTTTTGACTTGTAAATTGAACACAGCGGGGTGCTAATTGGACGCGCCGGTGGCGACACCTATCGGTTAGTTACTGAAACTCGGTTTAGAACAATGTGTCGACTGTCGATGACCTGCCCTGACAGATTTCAACAATCAACTAGATTTGAGCGTCGAGAGAATTCAATTTTGGAATTCGCTTCACTTTTATTTACACTATGCCAGTGCCAACTTGATTCTTGTCAGTTTTTTTATTTGCTGCCAGTGTTTGTAGATAAATGTATGTGGGCGTAACGAACAAAGGCAACCAATGAGGTCTTCATGTTCCCTTTAATTGGGTTCTTTGAAATCATGGTGTCGTGTATTCATTAACCTTTCCGAAACTCCGTACTGCCGTTGAATAAGCTTCTTGTAAGTCTTTGGGAGTGTTTCAAATTACTATTCCATTGTAAAAGAAAACTTACAGAGTTGTGTTAAGGTTGAAAGTTGCATGCCGTGATTGTTCCTAGTATTGATGTGCTTGATGTTTTGCTGGTTGGGAACAATGGCAGTCAAATTAGGAGTGTATCGTTTCATTTTAATGGCTGCTTATTAGAGGTAATAAATTAAGGAAATAATAAATTTGAAGGTTGACGGTATTTATTTTCTGTAAGTAATTATTAAGTCCCTATTCCTGTTATGAGCAAGGAAACTACGCTGTAAATAATAATGTTTAGTTTACCCTATGGAGTTTATAAGTATTTTAATAACACAGAGAGTATTCAGTCTTGGCACAAACTTTAATAGTAACCCTATCTGGGTTAACAAAAAATAGTTATCAATCGGAATAAAAAAGCAGAAAAAAACAATTAGTATGTTAGAAAAAAAAACTTCATTAACTCTTTTAATTATTTAAATAACTTCATCCTTTTATTATGAAACGTAACTAGATCCACCGAGCGTTGTTTAAAATACTTACAATTCCTGTTTCTCATGTTACTACAGGTTTTATTTAAATTAAGAACAATGGAATGGCACAGGATATCGAAGGCTGCTATAACTCATTCTGACAGTTGAAATAGCCTTTGCGCGGGAGTTTCGGGCTGTATTACGTTTCAATGTTTTTTTTAGGACAATGCAACCTATATTTTATGAAACTCATTTTTCACAATATAAAATACAAGTTTTTAAATTAAATGCTTACGATTTAATAACTGCCTGCAGCATAGGAGAGGTGCCTGCATTTACTTATACAGGAAAGTTAACATTGTAAACTACACACATTCAAAATGTTTGAATATTTAAAAAAAAATCTTTGATCTCAATCTGAGATATTGTTTCTAAAATATTCTAAAAGAACGTTTCAAGGTCAGGTAAATAAAAAATTACGAAAGTGTCACTATTATCCATTTTCAGTACCTACAGACAAAACACAAATCTTTCAGTTGACTAAAAATATTTTCTTCAACACACAATTACTTGTCTTTAACTAATTAGTTAGTACCTACTTGCTATTAGGTGTATTATAGGACCACGACCGCAGTCTAACCATTAGTTCGTCTAGACACCGATTATTGACAATTACTTACCAGTGCACGACCCTATCCGCAATGAAATGGTTATTTAAAAAACATGGACCAATATTCCAGATATTATTATATTCAATATGAAACTCTCTTTGAAAATAAATTTTGCTGAATTTTACTGAATTTTGTCAAAATTAGGAAATAATACCTTCGTTATTATGTATAGGTACCGTTTTGTTGTTAAGTTAATAAACCAGAAAAACTATTAAAATCTGCCTTGAAAGTTTTAAAACATAAATACTTATAACTAAATTGATCGGAGCATTAAAAAGGGGTAAAAAAGAAATATAGCAAACTAAGTTGTTGACAATCACATTAATATGCCGACAATAATGACTATGAAAAATGAATACTCATATTCTATGATGCATAGTCTCATAGATTCTGAATTTTGAACGCACCCATTATTTGTTTTTTTTATTAGAACGGTCACGCGACGACGCGACTGTGTGAAGGGGGCCTTATGAATGAAATTAAGAATGATGGCAGAAAAGTCCTTTGCCTTTGTAAGACTGCTTCACTTAATTAAGAAAAAAGGTAAGTTTGCTTTCGGAAATTAAAAAGAAATTATGAATTATTGAGTTTGGAAACGCTACCTTCTATAATATTCTAATTACAGTTTAAATGTTCTCTGTTAAAAAATAAATTGTTTTTTTTTATCGGTATTTGTTTAAAAAGTTATACTTAAAAAAAGGTTTTATTTTATTACTGTGCTTAGTTTATAAAATCAAAGGCATAGGTATGTCATTGCAAGACAATCAAGAGTAATATATAAGGCTTGTATGGTTCATATTTATTGACTACATTTGTTTATTTTTAATTGTCTCTTTCAATCTCTGGGACTCGAAAATTTTATATTATGGAGAGTGCAGGTTTAATTAGGAATCTTTTGATGCTGTTTTCTTACGAAATTGATTCATTTTTCGTTTTATAACTACCGGGTTCATAAGTTAAGTTCTTCCTGTATTCGATCACACTGACACTTATAATGTACAGGGTGTACAAAGTCATTAAGTGTTAAGCCGAATCTATCATTAGATCTAAATGAAGTGTCTACATTGACTAATGTAAGGATAGCACGATTTCAGCCCGGATATTACTAACAGTGCATGACCACACCCCAATTTTAATTTATTTATTTAAAGATAGTTTAAAATTGGTCATGAAAACTAGACTAGACTCAACTAAATATTGTAAAAATGTGTAATAGAATGGCAATAGCTAACCGACTAGTAGTAAACCAATAATGATAAGTTTGACAAGAATAATCTTCATAAGATAATTCTTAATGTATACTTAAGTTAAAGGTAAATAACAAGCAAATCTGAAACTCCTTATAAATGCCTTTCCAATTCAACCAAAAAACTCTGTATCAGTTAACTTAACACTACAAGTTTCCACAACCACAAATTAAAATGGCCATCCGTGCGTGTCTGCTTTACAGAGTACACACCGCAGCAAAAATCCTTCCCACCACCGCCCGAGTCCGCTTTACACCGCCCGATATCGTTTTACACTGTACGGAGTCAACTGAGCGCTCAGAGTAATCTCTCTTTGAAGGCGTGACTAGAATCGTAAGGAATATGACATTTTACCTTTGTCTTTCGCAGAAATAATAGCCAATTTTACGGCGATGCGCCGCTGTTTATTGATTTGGAATTGTTTAATCGTTGTTTAAAGATGGTTTTGAGTTTTCTTTTCTTTTATGATGCTAAGACTTTGTCAAAACTAAGCTATTACTTGCAAAATATTTGTAAAAATCAATCGTATTCTTTTACATTTTTATTTTGCCCAAGTATGAGAGCGATTTCCAGACATAGAGCTAAGTAAATAAATACATTTGGTAAACAGTTGAAATCCGTTCAAGTGGTAGTTCGGTCGAGTGTAAACAACGATCGTCGCCGTGCCGGTGCCGCGCCGTCGCCGTCACGTGACCGGCATGTGTAAACTAGATACCGGACGAAAATATTAGATGCTTGTACGGTTCGTTGCTAATTATATGGTTGAAATATATGTTAGAATGTTTCGAAACGGTTTGAAACATTTACAAATTTAAATTCAAACATTTTGTTTTTAGATTGTTGATTGTAAATTGTTATTTTTCAGAAAAAAATAATTTTAAGTAACCAAACGATTCTTGATTTATAAGCGTTATCCCTACTAATATTATAAATGCGAAAGTAACTCTGTCTGTCTGTCTGTCTGTCTGTCTGTCTGTTACGCTTTCACGCCTAAACCACTGAACCGATTTTGATGATATTTAGTATGAAGAAAGAACTGAACCTGGGAAAGGACATAGGGTACTTTTTACCGCGGGAAAACTTATCATTCCCACGGGAAACCGACTTCCACGCGAACGGAGTCGCGGGCGGCCACTTGTAAATAATAAAGCGTGTTCGCGGATAACTTCGTCGTAAAAAACAGTTTTCTTTTGTGATACAAAAGCAGATGCTTCCAATGTAAATTTTATTCTTCCATTCGCATGTAACTATTGTTTTATAGCTTATCGAACATGGTACTCCTCCTAAAACTATAACAAAATCTACTAACCAACTAGCAACTGCACCGAAAACTGAATAAAACGACATACTAATGTACTAAAACTCCAATATACAGCCCACATGACATTGCACTTTACAACTTTTGAAATAAGACAGAAATTCGTTTAACAACTAAACTAGGGCTGTCCAATTGGATAAAGTTGGACTGCGTTTCAGCTCTCGTTACAAAAGTTTGAAAGCGTTAAACGAGGACGTAACAGATATAGTTTTTTTGTTTGGATTTAACTAAATTATTAACGTTTATACGACTGGCATTTTTCACTATGGATGACAAAATCGTTGTATAAAAATTAATGTTTTTATTTTTATGCGAAAATATCTTTCAGATCATATTTTTTTTTCTTACCGTCGATAGCTGTTGGCCCCTTGTCGGCCTTTACAGCTTCATCGGGCTTGGCTAGATCGTATTTTGCCCGAAAAAATAAGGATTTGTACACGGTCTGTAGTGCCATATTCTGAATTTTAAACGAATGAACCAATGTTGTGTCAGATTATTCGATAACACCAAAAATATAGTTAAGTATGTTGTCTTTAAGCAGGTTTATTAAAACTATTTATTCTCAGAAGTGGCAGCCCTAATTCATTCCTAACAACCGGAGTTACTAGTTAGTGCAATAATATCAGCCTCTGCTAGTCCGGACTAATGTAGACATCATTATACATGAAATATTAATTCACACCATGTTTAGCTGTTGAATTATTTTTGAAGGAGTTCTATGCATACGTAATGTTTAGTTATACTGTAATTAAAAACACAAATTGTTCAAAACAAATTGTCATTATCGATCAACGTTTATTAGAGGTAAATCCTTTTTTTATGTATGTACTTCCTTTAATTTGTTAATACTAGTGGTCGCCTGCGACTCCGTTCGCGTGGAAGTCGGTTTCCCGTGGGAATGAAAAGTTTTCCCGCGGTAAAAAGTACCCTATGTGATGTATATACTTATTACTGTAAAGTTTTATCAAAATCCTTCCAGTAGTTTTTACGTGAAAGAGTAACAAACATCCATACATACTCACAAACGTTCACGTTTATAATATTAGTAGGATTTCGCGGGCTATAAAAATCATTAACACCTGCAAATAATTAATCAGCAAATTGACAATCAAAACCTACACTAACATTCAGGTTAATTATAGGATGGGGCCTATCATTTAATTTTAATGAGCAGCCATTTTCCTTTAACTGTTCAAAAAGAAAAGAGATTCAATATTTGTCAAATGTCTATGCAACCCTTCTCAAAATGGAAGAAGGGACGGTTAGATAAAGTTGAATAAATTAAAATTTGAGATATTTGTCTACCTACCAATTTTTTTTTATTTATAGGTTTACTTTTGGACTTGTGATACATTAATGAATGTGCAAGTTATATAGGCATCTCCTTGCATGAAGACTATAAATAATTCTTGGTCTGTGATATTTAAAAAGTTATTTGTGATTGGGCGTGTAAACTCTTTTTTTGAATGGAGTGATTCTTTTTTTTTCTGGAAGCAATTGTTGTGTTGAAATGAACTGTTAATTGTAAAAAATATTTAAATTACAAATGCACCAATTTGTTTATTGAATAATGTTCATTTTAAGAAAAAAAAATCAAGTTAAAATATAATTCAATAACTATTTTTGGCAATTTTCCTACAAAAAACTAAGTGTGATTTAAAAACATACTTTACATCTCTTTTCCTTACTAATTTGTTACTCCTCGAAAGCTCGTGTCTTCTCACAGACATAAAAGCTTCCGCGCTTTATATCTTAATAAAGCTGTGTTTCCACGACTGAGCTTAATGAATGTGCGCGTGTGTGTATGTGTGAGTATGTGTATGTGTGTGTATGTGTAATTGAATTACAGTCACAATCACACAACGACATTGGCCGACCAATGAGCAGGTGCGTTTAATGTCGTCGGGCGCAGTGGTGACTTCGTGGTGGTATAAGGTAGAGGAGGAAGCGGGAGGGAAATTAGTGTTCGGTGGAAAATGTGAGAGGAAGCGTGAGAGTATAAATCAGGGATTTTGATATAAACAAGTGTGCATAGTTCAAGATATTTTTAATTGAAATGGCTCTTTTGATTAATGTGTAAATTTACAAGTGGTATGGATGCAGAAGGAAACATATAATAAATCCTACTAATATTATAAACGTGAAAGTTTGTGAGTATGTATGGATGGATGTTTGTTACTCTTTCACGTAAAAACTACTGGTCCGATTTTGATGAAACTTTTCAGTAATATAGGTGATATATCAGAATAACATATAGGGTACCTTTAACCGCGGGAAAACTTTTCATTCCCGCAGGAAACCGACTTTTACGCGAACGAAGTCGCGGGCGGCCACTAGTACATTATAAATTAATGCTAGCCGGAATTATTTAGTATATATCCAATTTAAACTAAGTAAAAACTGGCATTGTAACCAAACACCTTTGTATCCGGAATCTACAACGCTCTTAAACCTTAACGCTGCAGCAATCTATTCGCGGTTGTAATCTTAAGAAATTTGCTGAAATCCACTCCTCTAATCATATTTATTTCAAATCACCCCCGCTACCTTCCCTGCCTTGCACCAGCCCATCCTCAGCCTATAAATCGCGGGACCCTCCACTTCTTCGGCGCGCCCATTAACACCGCCCGAGTTAGATTTTATGAATACCCGCCAAGAATAGAGACAAACACGGAAACACACGAACTTAGCCGAGTAAAGCCGAGAGAAGCCGAGTTATACGCTGATTTGGATAGATGCTGAACGAGGCGATCACATCAAAGGAGTAAGCGTGTCATTGATTAGTCGGTTTTATTTGAAACTAATGAAAGATATGCTAATATTAGTAACTTTAAAGTGCGGTCAGGTCTTCTAAAGGAAAGTCCGGAAAACTAAGGTTGCATAAAATTGTAAGGCATAAAGTTTTATAGTATGAAAGGATTGATAGTAGATTTCTAACTGTCGTAACATATACCTACCTACAAAAACTTAATTTGTTCTCAAAATAAAAAACTTGATTTTGTATTTCTGTTCATTGTGTTGCTCTCAAAATAAATGCGACACTAAATATCTTTGAAAATACATTATTTTTTTAGTTTATCGGAAATTTTTGACATATTTTTAAGAGCAAGAAAAAAAGATTTGAATCAAATCTATAATATCTATAAAATAGAAGAGTAGTTTATAGATATAGGTTTATAGTGTATATTCTTTCTGCGTACCTATAGATAAAGAATGGCTGGCTCGTCACACCTGATCCAGTATTTACGACATAGGGTCCTTAAAGCACCTACCACGGAACCATTGGGTCTAAGGGACCCTAGTTGACATGCGTCCTCGTTCAATTGTTTTAATTTACAATAAATAAGACGGTAGGGGACTTCAGTCGTGAGATTTATAGGTGGTTGTAATAAGAATGGAGATTTTAGCTCTAATTTAGGTGTTTGATCCAATTGCAATACAAATATTATTAGCTATTTTGCTCTGTAAATATATACCTATATTCAAAGGCAAATTCCCAATCCGAAATGCTTTATAATTATAATATTCTAAATAGATAAAAGTAAGTAGGATGCCAGGCGTTAAACACGAAAAGTGTTTTTTTTTTATTAACTGTAATTCTTGTTTCTATTTCACCTTAAAAAAACATTTTTTTTTTAAATTCCCCTTAAAATTTATTGAGCTACGGACTTTAAAAAATAAAATTGTTAGTTTTGCCAGAAAGACGTATGGTCAGCAACAGCCTCTTCTAAAAAATATTGGTCTTTTCAACTCTTCAATAGAATCATTCTCACATTCCATAGTTTACTAAATATTGGTCTTTTCAACTCTTCAATAGAATCATTCTCACATTCCATATTTTACTAAATATTGGTCTTTTCAACTCTTCAATAGAATCATTCTCACCTTCCATAGTTTACTAAACTGAATTAACGTGCGTATCACGTAAAATCACTCTCATTGGAGCCGCCGCAAACCGATTACGTGTACAATAGCCGATAACCCTTCAACAGCCAATGGTTACTATGGACCCTTGTGTATAAAGAACCCGTAACTCAGACACCCGGGTGAAAACTCCTGTTGGTGCGCGCACGTGACTTGCGAGGGTTAATCAGATCAAAGTGTCAGATTGTGCCTGTACACGTTATATAAGTGTACGTCAAGATTCTAACTGTAACAATGTTGGTGGTTTGTTGAGTTAATTTTGTCCACTTTGGCTTAAACATTTGTCAAAAACAAGTATCTCCTAAGAAGTAATGATACATAATTTCTTTGTACTGTATAGAAAAGCATTTTTTTTTTTATTTTATAAATAAAACATGTAGTAAACGGTTATATAATTATTTAAACCGATTACAAATAAAGAAAGTTTGCTTTATTAAAAAGTATAAAGAAGAAATATCGATTCTTACAGATTTGAACTTTCAAAGAAACATTAACAAAACAATAACGTGTGAATAGTGATTTCACTTTCATCCTTTGCCTACTTAACCAAGTAAAAACAAACAAAAACGAATTTGGGATGTTTGTATCCTTTTGCACTTGGAGGGTTAAACGTTTTGTTTATTTTGGGTCTAATTCGGCGTACAAGCGTTAAAAGTGTTTGAAGTGTGCACGCGAGTCGCTTTTGAAATGGAAATTTTTCGTGCGGTATTACCGTTTCATTTTGAGGTGGGTCTTCTTGACCCGTTGTTGCGGGTTGTGGGTTAACCGTTTGAGAATAGGTGATCGATTGAGGTGGTAAATTGATCTTAAATTAAACTTAAAAAAAAATCTTAAGTATTTATAGTAAAAGTAGCATTCTGCCTTGCGATTTTGCCCGCGAATACCTTACCTCTTTTCGTGGGCATGAGATTTTATTTTCCTACGTTAAAAACATCTGTTATTCAAGATTCTATACCAATTTCTTTATTTAAGCAATATTTTGGTGTTTGAGAAACAAAAATAAAATCTTTCACATTTATTAGTATGTGGTTGCAAATAAGGATAATGAAAACCTAACTGATGCTTTTAAAATTACGGCCGCTGTAGAATTGACAAAGTTTATATGAAACATCAAAGCAAAAGATGGGGTAGTCTCCAATATTTGAATGGTGGGTTCCCTTCGTCAAATAATTACCCAAATTAGGGGAGTTTTACGTTCTCCTGAATAAATGATGAGAAGGAATATTCCTATTTACTTTAACTTTTAGAAGCTCATGTCTGAGGTACTATACTCATTTATCTATAAATTATTCGTACCTACTTTATTTGATGGTCACCAAGAAGATAAAGCCTTAAGCATTCTTTTGTTTATTTTATATACCAGTCCATACTAAGTCACCTTATAAAGCTGATGTGACAGGATTCTGAGAGTGTATGTGTTTATAATAGAAAAACAAAAAGGGAATGATTTTAATATGTAATTATTTTCAAATATAAAGTAATTTTGAATCGTGAAGAGGTAGCAAACATATCTTAATCAAATCACTTTGATTTGATTTGCTTTAGGAATGTGTATTTTAATTTGGTTAGTTACAGTTAAATTCAGGCAGTTACGGAACCCTGCGTTCCGTTGTATGCAGGTAAACCTCATTTAGGGCTAAACCGAGTAGGGCAGGGATGATAAACCGTAGGCAGAAAACTACAAAATATGAATACAATTGCAAAATGCTACAAATTATTGGGATATCATTATCATTACATCATTACATAGTATACATCCAAGTCGCTAATTGTGTCTGTTTGTATGTTTGTCCGCTATTTCCTCCTAAACCACACAACGGATTTAAATGCGGTTTTTGCCATCTTTTAGGGAATTAATTCATTAAGTTTTTTAAGTTAGTAGTTAAATTCAATCTTTTGTGAGCAAGTCGGCCAAAATTACACCATTGCGAAGCGTGGGCGGGCCGCTAGTAACTATAAATATGTTTCTTAAGTTGTTCATATTTTAAACGAAAGCAATTTTGTTGTGTTGAAACTGAAAACTGGTTTAATGCTTGAAGTATAGATATTTTTTATAAAATTGTTAAAATTGTTAAATAGAATAGGTTCTCCATCCCTGCAGTAGGGTGTCCCTTCACGCCCTGGTCTACCCGCTGCAGCTCGAAGGGCGACATCTGTAGTAAATCTGCATAAGTTTAAATTCGCCAATTGCCGCCCGCTCGTTTGAATTTATATCTATTTGATGTGAGGTGGGGCCGGTTTATTAGTTGGGCTATGCGTGAAGCAGGTGAAATGTTTGTAAAAAGGCTTTATATTTGAGGGTATATGTATACACATGATATACAAAAAAAAATATGCTCGACTGGTTTTACCTAATATAAATTGTTTTTATTTTAGTTTACGGAGACATCATTACATTGAGACAGCGTAGTGCATTATGACTCAATCACTTTCGGCACTGAGAAGGAGTGGAATGCTGTTATTATTTCAATTTTTCTGTTGTGTATTAACGATATAATTTAGACAGTATGGTTAACACTTTCTTGCAACAGCGCTGCGCAGGAATTAGGAATAGCTGAGTATGTGCTGAAAAACGATATTCCACATGCGATAAGGCAGGAAGTAAGGCTAAATGTTTTTAAAACCTTCTTTTTCTTTCTAAAGTTGTTTCTCAATCGATGAGGATATTTGCTTTTAAATAATGCGAGCTTTATCATTTTTTTGGTTATCTCCATAAAGATAGAAGCTACCTGACTAAACCTATCTTAAACATCCTTAAGTCACTCACATCGCTACATGATTAGCTGACACCACGTCAAAATACCTCCGCCACCCTGCAAAGGCACGGGGTGTGTATTCTCACCCCCTATTATTACGAGTTTCCCAATTTCCCCCGTTTTCATTAGCAGGGGTGTTTTAGTGACTTTGCAAACAATGAAGGGTAACTGTAACACGTTGCACCTTGCAGTCGCAGGTTCGAGTCCCGGTTGGGGCATCTTTTACGATTAGAGTGAGCCGTGGATTATGTAAGATAATGTCGTTTACGTGTTTGGTTTATTATTAGGATATATTATTTATTTATGTGTTTTGTGTCAGATATATCCTTGTTTGAAATGCGGTTCACTTAATTACTAAAAAGCATGTTTTTACAATTCAAGTTAAGTAACTTTCAACGCTCAAAAAACAATAGTTTACTTTAGAAACTTTTAAAACGACAGTCATTTCCCATTTAAAACAAAGAACTGCTTCTCTTTCATTTAAATATTCACACACCCATACAATAACATCGTAATTAAATCAACCAAAAACAAATACTAGAAACAATTGAAAACTCGGAAACAAATCACCAGCTGTTAAACAAAGTATTGTAAACGTAATTAACAGGTGCTTACGGTACAAAATTGTTTGTAAACAAGCATTGAACACGAAATGGAAATCATTCATTTAGCTGTTTTGAATGTTTCGGTCTGCATTTGGTTGTATATGCAGATATCCTTTAATTGAATCATTACGATGATAAAAGGCAAATATATCGAAATAAAAAAATGGAAACAAATAATATTATCGATCATAAAGATGAAAAACAATAATTGTTATTTTGTTCAGAAACTTATTTTGTCTTAATTTTTAACATAAATTGAAGTATAGTATTAAGACTTTATATATTTGGTAAATCTATTAAAATACTGAAGTGATAAGGTACAAAAAAACTAGTAAAAGACTACGAGTATGCTACGGATTTATGATGCTACGACTCTTCGTAGCAATCCACATTACATTACTACATCATTATTATTTTCATTTTACTTATCTTATTAATATCTTGCTTGAGTAAGCTTAAAATTTCCTTTAGAAGAAATAAGTATAGAAAAAATAAAATAGGAAACGGTAGTTATTACTAAAATATATGAAAAAAAGCACAAAACAGAATAAACTTTGTCAAAGCTACTGGGGATCTTTTTAATGGCTGAAACTTCTACTTTTCAGCGCTCGACACCTGAAAGTCTAGACGGGAAGGGTTTGAGGTTTTTTTGTAAAAAATAAGTTTTAAGTACCCTTGTTACTTGTTTTCAAGTTGGGGTCAGGTTTTTAAGCAATTTGTTGGGAATTTAAACAACGGTTGCTTGTTCACCGGATTTTGATTTAATTGACTCTAAAAGGCTTTTAAATTGTTATTTATTTGGTGTTTGGTTTCATTTTGAATTTGATATCAAAATTATGCTCGTACACAAGTAAATAGTATTTTTCATACCGTTCAACTTTTTTAAACCACCCAAACAAACTTATTTAAACAAAAATAATAATAAATAATGTAACGCGAAATCTAAACATCCAAATCTCGTTTCCACTACATAGCGTCTCTTCAATAAACTCAGCCAATAAGAAAACTGATCTAATTCAAAAAAGGAACCCCTCCCCTCTTACCACTGCGCAAGAGTTTACCCGCGACGGTTCAGTTCATTTACCTGTAAACAAAGATACCGGGGTTAATGTACTGGCACATTACATTACATTACATTGGCAGTTATAACAATAGACAATAGATGAAAAAAAATTGGTTAGATGATAACATTGCACTTTGTGTCTATTTAAGAATTGTTACATAGGTTTTTTAATGTATTGAGTTTATGCTTATATTAAACTAGTGACCCGCCCACGCTTTGCAATGGTGTAATTTTGCCCGGCTTGTTCACGAAATATTGTTTTTTTCTAATTTTAAGAAACTTTTTTTTAAATGTTCTATATTTACAAATTTAAACGAATAAATTCCCTAAAAGATAGTGAAAACCGCATGAAAATCCATTACGTAGTTTAGAAGGAGATAGCGGACAAACAGACAGAATTAGTCACTTGGATTTATGCTATGTAATGATAACGATACTAGTAATTTTTTCACTCGCATCAAGCTTAACTACGAACTATACCTTACGTATGCGATGTCTGAAAAACTCTTTATTTTAACTAAAACTCTTTAAAGAATAGTATTGAATTTTCTATTTTTGCGCTTGCGAGTGTTATCGCACATTTAACCTCAATATACCAACATGCCTACGCTAATTCATTATCGACGTTTCCACCATTACTTATTCAACCCACCAATTATGCATTAACCCTTAAGTCTTCAATCGTCTAATCGATCACGCTTTAATTCCCGGATAGCGATAATCGTCGGGTAAATATCGATGGCCGTGAGTGGACAATTGCTCTCCGGGTGGTCGGTAATTGTCACAATTTGTACTGGGACAGTTAAACGCAGTGGGGTAAGATGGGGAAATGCGGGTGCTAGGTAGTAAGAACGGCGATAGTTGAGGAAATATTGCAATTGAATTCGAGACAAGGTTAAGAGATTGGGTAACGACGTAAAAGTTCGTTTGTATTAGGCTAATATATATGTTTTTTCTTGCAAGTTTAAAAATATCCAGTGTGTATTCGGGCTATGTATAACTTTATTTTTGACCATACAAAGAGAAAATTACCTACACGCAAAATTACCTGAACAGACTACATGTAGAATAATATGAAGAAAATATCTATTATATTTGATTATGTCCATTTAAATTATAGAACTATGATTTTCCTCATGACATGTAGCCAAACTGTCTAAACCTAGTAGTGTTGGAAGTTTTAAACAAGGCAGAAAAATATCCAGACAACACCTGTTATAAAAAACATATTCCCCCACCAATCCAATAATTTCCCTTATTATCGCCCAGAATACCTACAGCTCGTCAAATGCAAATACCGGGGGCATATTGGGGGCTGTTTTTCAGGGTTGCTGAAATATGAGGGCCATAAACGACAGAGAGAGGCTTCGTCTGCAGTTGGCAACACCTGACGCGGTATGGTCACCCTATTGGGGTTGATGGAGCGCATTTATTAAGGGATGGAAATATTAGGGATGCGATATGGAAATGCATTTGAAACGAAGGTTTTGTTTAAATGATTTCGTTTTGGGGATTGGGCTGTGCTTAGTTTACAAATGACGTATGTAGAATAATGAAGCGGGACGACAGTGATTGCTCAGAAAGGAGTGGGTATAAACGTGAAAGTTTGTGAGTATGTATGGATGGATGTTTGTTACTCTTTCACGTAAAAACTACTGGACGGATTTCTATGAAATTTATAGTAGTTAGGTAGGTTATACATCAGAATAACGTATAGGGTACTTTTTACCGCGGGAAAACATATCATTCCCACGGGAAACCGAATTCCACGCGAACCGAGTCGCGGGCGGCCACTAGTGGGATATAAAACCAACATATTACACTTAATGATGTTTCATCAATATTGTGATTTATCTTGTAAACATTGTTGCACAGTTATTTAGACGTTCATAATAATTTGTTAGTGATTTCCTAAAATTGTTTTTCTATAGTCTAACTTCAATCGCCTGTAATATTTTTGTTATAAACCAGAATCCTTATATCAACATAAAAGTACATTTAATAAATCTCTACATAAATTCAAATGTATAACTTATTTAAACACATTTCTCTTTGTTCTTTTATAAAAAACGTTGCTAATGGGATCTCGTTACGAACTCTTTATTAAAAGCGCTGGCAGCATTTCATATATGCCGTCTCTGAATAGACTAATTAATATTGGTTTGCTTTTAAACGTGCTAATTAATGTGATTCAATATTATGATAAATTTCGTTTTGATGTAAAATGATATTTTTCAATTTATTTCATACGGATTTTATAACGAACAGTTTTTTCCAGCGCTCAGAGAAATCCCTTCCGTGATTAGAATAAAGAGTAACGATTTCTTTTTTTTAAATTTCTCCTAAGTACAGTTACAATACTCATACTATACAATACTCCAGCCCATTCTGCCTTCACAATAAAACTCAACCGCTCAACCGTTGGGTCTATAAAGCCCCGTTGTATGGTTTTGGTGACAATTAATTCGCAAATTTGCATGTGTATCGCGTTAAAACAAGCCCGCGGCGATGTTCGTTCGGGACTTTTGTTAGCGAGGGGTTATATACTTTACCGATGACTAAATTCAGTTTCCGAACTCAGTCGGCAATCGTTTTTTTAAGGCCTTAGGCTGTACAGTGAAGAAGTGAAAATTTGTACTGAGGGAAAAGCTAACAAAAAAAATAGAGCTATAAACAAAGAGACAGTCTATTGAGTAACGTGTAGATTAGAATGAATACAAAGTATAATTGAATCTTAAATATTTTTATTTTATTTATTCTTATCTATTTATGCACTTTTCGCTCAAAACACATGAAGAATGAGAAACACAAGAGACGCTCAAGACAAATAGTATCTAATATTTATTAACTACGTTTTGGTATCTAATCATAACTTACATAATTTGTTGACATATACTTACTTCTTCTACTACAGTATTATAAAATCAACCCTAAAGGTATCGAGCAAAAAAAAAAATCGTTTCCAACCGCTAACGGGTACATATTCCTATGTGACAAATTATACGACCCCATATTGTTTTTGTGGCGCCAGAGGCTATGACGCATTAGGGGCTAACGAAGTTAGTTGTGTATCGAAAACCCAAAGCGGTGAGATTTAAATACAATGACGACGAAGGGTTAAAAAATGAAAGCTATTCAAGTGAATGGTTAAATTGCCGTGGTATTGCGATTTTATAATTTGTCTCAATCTTTACAATATCTTCCAATTGTTTTACTATTTGTAGGTATGCCTTGATTTTGTATATTTCGTGTTTGACAATCAAGTGTTGAGAGTTTTTTTCCGCGTTTTTGTAGAGCCGACGTTTCTTAATATATTAACGTTAATATGTTATGTAAATTACTTTATAATAAAATAAATGTTGCTTCTAAAAAAAGGAATCTAGATTATTGATCTTGATTTTCGTTTGACTATTTATTATCATCTTTTAGCAAAACAGAACATAACAACTATCTTCATTTAATACAATAAATAAATCTCCACTAAAACATGAGCAATGTTGACTCGCCCCATATTTGTTCACAAGCGCAACACATACACAGAGCATATGACAAATCTCAAGAAGCCAGCCACATGTTAGGTTATGAAATTAGCGCCTTGCAGACGTCTACAAATTAGTTTAGCCGCGTCTGGTGGTAGACAAACGTAAACACAGAGAAAATGTGGAATAAAAGTTCAAACAGCGAAAGAACGCGAGACATACAGCTTTGTTCAAAAAAGAACAGAAAAAAAGAAAAACGAAACGCTTTCTGGCCAGTTATAAAAAGGTTGGTTATGTGTTATGAAAAGTAATTTCGAAAAGTAGTTTTAAATTTCAGCACCAGGTGGAGAATTTTTGCACTTACTTATTGCAAGTTTACAAACAACACGGTTTCATAAGCACACATGTTCAAAACACATGGTGACAAGTCAAACATGTATAAAGATATAGTATCTATCTCGCGTTTATTAGAAAACCACTGTCGACGAGCGCAGTTTAATCTTAGTTCCCGCGGTTTTTGCACCGCCATCTTGGAAAATGGTGGATTACGCGCGAAACTAATTACTCCTGTCAAAACTTGACAGTTTGCGGTAAGCAAGACTCAAGTTTAGTTATTATTAAAGGATTGAAGAAGAATGTTTGGTCTTCTGAAACTTTGAAAGTATTTAATTCACAAAGAATACAAAAGCATCGTACAATCTTTTTAAAAGCTTTTTTTACCGCTGACTTTTCAAATGCTCAAAGTACGAGTATTCAAATAAAAGAAATTCCTGAAGTTACAAAAGGGCCCCGTACCAAGAGGTGGCATACATCAAGAGGCCCTACAAATGAAATAGCTTTAGGGACAATTTTTCAGGAATGACAGAATTCTCAAAGGGACACTTGAAGGGACCTCTCCAGGCCTTGGCTTTTCGTAATCTTGCCGATTATTAAAATCATATATCTTGAAGGAAACAGGGGAATGCACCCTGATTTCTTGGAGGGTTTCTTAGAGGGTGCATCAAGGGATGACGCTATGTAAGTAAGCAATGTTTATTTATAAAGAGGAAAGATTAATGTGTTCGAATAATTGCATTAACTTGTTATGGTAAAGGATGTTTTAAAATTTATAGATATAAAAAGTTAAAATAATTTTGATTAAAAATACTGAAAGCTATTCTGTTGGTCACGGAATATTATTTAAAACATTTATATTTTTATCCTTTTAGCAGATTTATGATTGAATGAAAAATAAATGTCATTATAGAATGTTGTGATGTTTAAAAAGGGTTCTTTTTCTTACAAATTTCTCAATTTTTTGCATGTTTAACATTTCTAAACTATATTCTACAGCCTATAAGAAACACAAAGACACAAAAAACATCTATCTATCTCGCATAGACCCGTCCCCACGGTACGTCACGTAAAAGACATCGCAACATCATCTGAAGGCACGCGGCCCATCACAATATTATTCTTTGTGCCGCCGTTCCATTCATTCCCGACTCATTCTCACCGCTCATTATCATTCACTCGTTCATTCAGCGGAGATAAGATATTGTTACTGCGCAGACGGCGGTAAAATGATTACTGTGCTTTAAATTATTTATTAGTGCTAAATAAATGCTTATACAGATTAGCAAATTGCATATTAATAATAATTGCATATTACTTTGTAAATAATATGCACCAACTTTTAAGCGATATCGCGATTTGTTAAAAGACATCTGTGAAAACATTTTTTATTACATTAAATTAGAAGTATGTAGACATCTTTCTAAGGATCGCTTGATGGTTTTTCTTAAATCCTGTCTGCGGTTAGGATAAGTTCGACGCCTATGACTTATACCCTTTCTGACAACCCTTAAAGCAGGTTTAAGGCTGCCAGGTTACAGTATTTTGTTCGTATACTGTTACTAATCTGATTTGAGAAACAAAAATTTAATACTCGCAACTGTTTCTACGTAAATAACTCTTCTATTCTGAACTAGGCAACAGAGAATATATACGGAGTTTGACACTAATTTAGGTAATTTTTCAAGACAATTCACAAAAGTGTTTATTCAATATCGAACTCAATATTCCGCAGTTATACCGTCAAATAGTTCATGCAAAACCCCAAAGCTAAAGTCACAGTTATTTCAAACTTTTATTCCTATACTCGCTCTTTCCTATCTGTGTAAAAACAAACACGGTTCTTTGTTTCGCGACGATATGCAGCTATCTTCACTCTCGACTCGAGATGAAACCTTCCGCAGCCTTATGAGAGCCTGGTACTTTTAAAATTGAGCCGTAGCTGTTTGAAGAAGTTTTTTTTGTTGAAATTGGATTGCAGGAATGAAAAAAGCTTATACGAGGCTGTTACTCGACTTTAAAATTTAACAAATAAGTTTTGTATGTCTGTCTGATTTTAATATGCGATATCTTGTGATATTTACATAGGAATTGTTGAAACTTATTAAGAAGGTAGAGTTAACATAAATTATTAATACTACAAGTTATTTTAACACAAGCAATACACAAATAATCACATAAATAACCAACCAAGTAAAATGCTAACTTCGTAAAAATATTTTTTTAAATACACTCGTAGTTGGATGTAACTAGATTCTACTATTAACCATTGCATGCTACCTATGGGTCACACAACTGATTACTTCGCTCACTAAAGGCCTTGTAATTTGTGTAGTAGTCCAGTTTTTTGTTATTCCAATGCCTCAACGTTTCCCTTTCCTCCCGCAAGGTCGGGGCCCGCGGGATCGATGGCCGCTGGTAGCGTAGGTCGCGGCTCCGACGCAGCCCGCATGGCGATGAGGGCTGGACGTGCGGGGGAGGGGGGTACGGTTGGTGGCTGGGGTTAGATGGAATGTTGAAGCTTGTATACCGTTGGATAAAAACAACTGAAGATTCTGGATTACGGGAGTCTGTTAATGCGGGATATTGTGCAAGAATAGTAAATAATGTTGACTATAACTTTATTTTATGCAGTCATCCATACTGTTGGCTCATTGACCACAGTCTTTGCAAAATTACCCTTACTTTAGAGAATTCTACTTAATATTATAAACGTGAAAGTTTGTGTGTATCTATGAATGTATGGATGGATGTTTGTTACTCTTTCACGTAAAAATTACTGGACGGATTTGGATGGAACTGATGATACAGTAATAAAGGTTATACATCAGAATAACACACAGGGTACTTTTAACCGCGGGAAAACTTCTTATTCCCACGGGAAACCGACTTTCACGCGAACGGAGTCGGCGGCCACTAGTATACTTTAAATGAAATATATGGTTTAACGAAAAACTTGTATACATTTACAAATTGTTACTTAGTTTTATTTGGTTAGTGCTCTCTCATTCATATTTATAAAACCTAATTCATCTACATCGCTTCTAAAGTAACATTTTCAACAAAATGTCTGAGTATATTGTATGCTCTTCATGAATAAGAGCGGCAATGAGATTTATTCCGGTACGCCCCACGCTGCTCACTGCCACGCTACGTCGGAAAACATGACACTAAAGTTACTAGCGCTCTTGTACTTAGTAAATAGTAGTTATTTAAAGAATTTAAAGAAGAACATGCATTTTACGAAGATATTCAGACACAAATGTGTGGTGTTTATTATTATTTAAGCACGTGCACTATTTAAATAATCACATGATTTAGATTATATCGAATCAATACGACATAAGATTAACAGCTCTAGTTAATTTTAAGATATGTTGCATTATTAGTGTAGTTTTTGTATAAAACGTAAAAAATAACTCTACGAAAACTTCACGGTAAGGCAATAGCTTAAACGCAATTATCTCAATTTGAAGAAATTCGTTCCTAATCTAATAAAGTTTCAAGAAGGTACAATTTCGTTTGAAATTAACTCGTTACTCGCTAGTTTCATACAGTTTCAAGGTTCTCGTGGGAAATTACTCGAGTAAAAGTAAAATAAATAAAATACATAGAGATATAATTCAACTGAAGTTATGAGGGTTTGGAACCTTAGCATTATTTTTTATTTATTTTATTAAATTAGTTGTTTATAGTTTGCAGCCAAGTTTATTGAATAACACAATAAGTTATTAATTTCGTAGTAAGATTTAAAAGAAAAATATGTACAAATTTATATGTCGTATTCATAAACGTTATTTAAATCTACATTCGTAAAAATTGCCTTTTTTCTGTCTTTTACAAAAATACGTCATAAAATTTACAAAAATATTACAAGACATATGTTTGCTAATGTAACTATAAAGTGCTAATTTAAAAATAAATTCTGAATAAGAGGGTGTATATTTATATAAAGATTAAAACATGCGTAGGTACATTTCAGTATATGTAAGACGAAAGAAAAAAACAATTATCCAAGCTTATATCTAATTTAACAACTAACAAAACAACTAATTAAAAGTCAGTCAATAGTCGCACGCGCGACAACCGGTTAATAAAAACAGTTGCATCTGGTGCATCCCAGCTGTTCCACCCCGCACCCCTCACTCACCCCCGCACTGTCTACGTTGACGACTAGTCAGGGGGTAGTTCACAGTGTGGTGCTTATTAATAATTGATTAAAAGAAAAATGAAGAACTGTTTAAAAATGGGATTTAAGGAAAAATTTCTTAGTCTTAAATGGACAAAGATGTTAAAAAAGACTAAAAATAATCGTTGTTAATTTTTCCTTTAATAGAGGCCTCCCATGTGAAAGTAATAACTAAAAAAGCTTTTAATAAAGCAACATCCAATCATTATAAAATCTATGAGTACATCAAAGCGACTATATGAAGCCTCTATGCCCTTTGTAATAAGGTTGAAGTTAGCAAAAGAAACTCTCAGCTGATTATACCATTTACGATAACAACACGTGTCGTTATAAATCATTCGATTGCTATCTTTGTAACGATTATGTTTCGGTTAAGTATCGAATAATAAGTGGGCGATGGAGTAGTTTCCATTATTAATGAAAGGTGGTGAAATTGTACCTGCATTTGTTTCGTTATACACATCTTAGTTTGATTTTCGTAACAAGTTTTTTTATATTGAGAAGATTAATGAATACTTCGTTCAAATTTTGGGTAATCTGAGTAACTATTTTTTTTCTATTTTTATTCATGTTTTTACTTTATTTACATTACTTTTACTCGAGTAATTTCCCGAGAGGACTTGATATGATTTTAATTGAGGTTGAAAAACTGTATGAGCCTTATAAATGAAAAAAAAAAGCGTTATAAAATTATTGTACCGGGTTGAGGAAGTTACAGCTTAATTTTTAATACATATCCCATTACACCTTACAGACATTTTAATTTAAGACAATCTACCCCACTCTGTTTCAAGCTTCAAGCCTCAAGTGTCACCCTTGAAATCCGAGTTTAAAGTTACACCGAAATTACTTCAGGCAAAAAAATAACAAGGGGACATCTCTAAAGTGTCAGATGTCAAGACAAACAGACAATTATTGAAATAGCGTTGGATATAGACATCATTACTCTGAGGTGTCGGGTGGTAAGACATCGAAATTTTAGATGATGGAAACAAATCTAAGTGTTTTTTGTGTAATTTAAGATTCTTCATGGATGTAATGTTAAATGGGGTTCCAAAAATTGTTTTTAGTTGCCTGAAAAAATATGATATAGTATTGTTTGCTAGCATTAAGGACGAAAAATATCTAAACTAAACAATGCTACAAAAGTTTAATAAAATAAATTATATTTTTTGTATTTCTAGCTCATTATCCAATCTAGCTCATTATCCAAAGAACATCAAAATGCATTGTATTTCATTTTTCTAACCTCTCTGAAAACTAATCTAAAACTCCCCACCCCTACCATTGTTATTCCAATTAAATTTAGACACTAATTTAACGACATTAAAGTTTGTTTTCTTTTGCCCAGTAACGTTTCAGTGGGAGGTGAGTATTCTTACCCGCTTTTACCATGTCGGGTTTATTATTTATAAGTTTTACGATCGAAGGGGCCTGTAAATAGATAGAGTAGGATTAGGCCGGGGTTCGAAACCCGGAGACGTTCACGGCTGGTGGAGCTTTTGATGGTGTATCTATAGGAATGTTTTTGATAGGTGAAAGCTGGTGATATTTCTTAATCCACAAGGCTATAGAGTCTTTGCTAAGTTAGCTAATAGCCAGTAACATTGAAGTTTGGTTCCGACTTGCAAAATGCAAATTTCGTATTTTTTTGGTAAGCCAGGCTTTTTCTTAAAATAAAGTCTCATATGAAAATAGAAGTAACTCTCATCACAACCGTCTAAAATAAACTCCAATACCAACTCAATAATTTATTAAAAGCCTTTCAAATCGATCACTCGTCATACATATTGATGTGTACACGTCTAAAGCCATGTGTCGGCGCGATTGTAACTCGATCCTCGCAATCGATACCTGCGACACTCGATACTTTATAGGCGCTTCATAAATGATAGAATCGAGTGATTTGCGATTTGACAGCTGATGAGCTCGCTCCCAAGTTTATGACGGTGTGATAAAAAAGTTACGATGCATATTAGACCTGGCGAGATAACTAAGTATACCATGCAAGCAAAGGGTAGCCCGATAATCTACTGACTATGAAAATGAAAACAAAAGAATCCAAAGAAAGTGTGATCAACTTTTTTCGAGTCGGTAATAGTTATTTTACAATTTTCTTCTAGTTATTCGAACAGCATAAAAATAAACAAACCTACCATCCAACAAAGCTCGTAAATAAGGAATATCACTTCACTATCGTTCAATGCCCGCGGGGATCGAACCCGGGCCTACCGCACGCGCGGCGCGTGATCTGCATAGCCGATGAGCTGACTGACGCCGTGAGATAACACGGTTCCAAGGCTTTGTATACGGTTCTGTAGAAAGTGAGATTTACTAGAGTTTTGGGAAGGGAAGAGGGAAACTTTTGAGATGCTTTTCGCGCAGTCGCAGGATCCTACTAATAACATAAACGTGAAAGTTTCCAAGTATGTATGGATGTTTTTTACTCTTCCACGAGAGATTTGGATGAAACTTTACAGTAATATAGGTTACCTATACATCAGAATAACACATAGGGTACTTTTTAACTTCTCATTCCCACGGAAAACCAACTTCCAAGCGAACGGTGGCTATGGTCAATACTATGTAAAAACTTTCATAACTGAAAGTGACACAATACATATTTTGACCAAAACTTTTTTGACAAAAATCGTTTTTTCTGACACCTACAGTAAACATTGAAATATGCGTTTCAGTTACAATTTACACAGTGTTCATATCCAAAGTCGGTAAATAACGAGATTGCGGCGTTGTTCCGACATTGATGACATTAATAAAACCAGCGCCAATTAAAAGAATTGCCACTCGCTCATAATTGTGCGAAACTTTCATATTTTCCAACCCCTACTATTGAAACTATTCGATTTTCAAACAACTCTGATGTTAGTTGAATTACCGTATGGGGTATAAACTTTTAGTTTCAGCGTTTCTAGTAAGTAATTAGTAAGTTAAGGTGCGTTACCATGGTGCGTAAATAAGCGACCTGAACAGGATTTTAAGATTATTTAAGAGATCTCAAGCAAAATTTTCGGTTCATTGTGTATTCAAATTAATTTTAAAAGAGAGATGAAAAATCAGTTAGAAGCTACTTAATCTTAAAGGGTTTTGTAAGTTAACTATTAAGTTGTTATGTAAGTAAATAAGTAAGCCCAGCATAGGATAATTTACCGACTTTTCTGTTCCTGATTTACTTTAAAATATCACTACACTTTTTTAAAATAGAAAGAAAAACCCAATTATTTCTAAGAATAAAGTAACTCATAGTAGTAGCTGCAGATATGATTAGGTTCGTTAACGTGAGTTCCCGCCAATATTCAAATATCGAACGCTCAGATAGCGCGTAATCAGCAGCACACTGGCTGGTTTAATGGAACACATGCCTGTTGGATACCGTTAATTTAGAACCTTTTATAAACTCATACATATTTCCAAAAAAAAAATGGTATGTTTATTTATTGATCAAGAAAATAATTAAAGTTAAACCGGGATCGAATTTAAGTGATATTTTACCATGTAAATAATAATTAATGAAGCCATTCGCATTTGAATTCGATGCTATACCGATAACGGTTTTAATAGCTCTGTTTAATTTAATGAGCCGTTACACAGATACTGTGAATTTATCGTCGATTTGTAATTAGTTTTAGGTTATTAATATTTGTTTATAGACGTTGTAGGACGATAAAGTTATTATCAAATATTTAGCAACTCCATTCGATTGCCCAACACTAATATTCACAATTAATAGACAACAATTGTTGATTTAAATTTTACTAGGAAACTCAGTGTTTTGGTTTAAAATTTACATAACTAATTCTTTTCCTATCGATAGCAGTTACTTAGGTAGTTCGATAATTAACGAAGTAAACTTCCATTTTCGAATTTACGGAGCCGCCGTGTAATCGCAGGCCTGTCATTTGACGTCGATAAGAGCCGAGGCGATTGGCCAATCGGCCGTAACTTTGAAAATCGAAATTTGGGATTTATAGCGTTTGAAACCGTTATGGATTCGACCTAATTTGCCTCCGACCTCGTTGATTGATTTTTGGCGCTGCAATTTATCACTGTTGTAAAGTTTCTTATAAATCGGAAGGCACTTTCTTTTGTCTAAAATTTACACTGTAAGGAATTTATTGTTTTAAACCGTACCTCAGATACATCTACTAATGTGTCTTCTAAAATATCAATTATAATTAGATATTCACCATACACATCAAAAAGTTTAAATTCTACCATTCCCAAAACAGCTATTTACCGCTAATGTCTATATTTCCCAAACCACATGAACCGTAAAAGCCCCAACTGTCAATCACAAGCGATCGCTGGGAACTCAACACCTGCCGCATCTACTTTTCCTTCAATTCCGGGGTCGAAAAAAAGCCGTTGGAAAAAAAGCATATAACCGCAATAAGAGGATTACGACGGCCTAAAATACCGATATTGTTTACTTCCAGTTGTTTTTAGAGAATGCTCGGTATATGTGGGATTTGGGGTATTATGTTGAGTGGTAGTTTTCGGTTCGGTGATGTTATTTAGGGTTCAGTTCAATATGAGTAGCTTAACTGAGTACGTAGCTTTGAAGTGAGTTGTTTGAAATGTGTTTGATCAATTTAAAAATATATCTTATTAATATGAATTGATACAAGGTTTATTGATCCAGCAAAATCAAATACATTCTCAAGCCAACATTTTTATTCACGTGGGAGTAGTGTAGCCCTCGTAAATGGCTATCTTGAATTATAATTTTTGAATACCACCCATTTTATCAGTTTGTAGTTGTATTAGCATAATACTGCTGGGCTGAGTCTTATGATGGGTTAGTTTGGTCTAGTGCTTCTATATCCTAAGTTTCTACATCTCTTTGCAGATTTTCCTATCCTTCATATACAAGGCACGATAAACCTAAGGAAATTGGAAAACACTTTGTTTTCGTCAAACAATCAAACTTGAACTGCAGAATGGCCATATTTTTTTTTATAATATAGGTAGCAAACGATCATGCGGGTCACCTGATGGTAAGTGATCACCGCCGCCCATGACTACCCGCAACACTGTGGCTGTTGGGGGTGTGTTGCTGAGCCTTTGACAACATTGGGCACCGGATCCACCGGACGCAGGAACATCGTCCCTACTTCACGTCGGTTGTCTGTGCGACGGTGGTATTCCACCGGTCGAGTCAGCCCAGTAATCACTGCAGACAGAGCCTACAGCTAGACTCTACCACTCTAAAAACTTGCATACACTACGAGACCCTAGAGGTCCAAAACGCTATTATGTTCTATGTATTAGTAGTAATGTTTTGGTCATAACGCCGCCTACCTGGTAATTTCCTTCTGCGCGGCGTGCAGCTTGGCGGCGAGGCGCGCGGCGTCGGCGTCGGCGGCGCGCGCCCGCGCCTCCAGGTCGCTGCGCGCGCGCCGCTCGCGCTCCGCATCGCTGCGGGCTGCTCCCTCGCGCTGCAACAGATATACGTAGAGTTAGTTTGATAAGTCTAAGAGCTTATTTTGCTAAGGACTAAAAAAATCTAGACATAAGACCGTGAAGTGGAAAGTTAACATCCTAATCTAAGTAGTACGTTAGAAATATAACTTGAACTAATTCTTTTTTCGGAGGTACCTCCGGAGCTAAATACGAAAATATGAAATGAACGGCTTGGCATATGCCGGTGTAAATACAGTTTTCGTTTATTTCATGTTTTTGCATAAAGCTACGTGTTTTTCATAATTTCTTAGCATTATTTTATAAATCAATTTGTTTACCAACTCTTTCATTAAAAAATAACAGCATCTTTAAAACTTTATACCAAAACAAAAGACGCTAAAACTCTTCAACAAGCAACGTCTGATGAAACTATCGGGAAGTTATCTGGACGGAAAATTAATGTCCAAACGAAACTTCTCGAAGATTCTCGACCAAATTGATTCTGTCTGCAGGATATTGAGCCATCGATACTATCCGCTGTTTATCTTTAGAAACGTTTTATGATGCTCAAGTTATGAGCAGTTTTCAAAATACGAAAGCTTTTTAGATTAGGGTGGTAGGCCATTTGGCAGAACGTCAGAATATTTTTCGAAAAATTGCATTTTGTAAAAAATATTTATACAGTTAAGGTAACTGACACACTTGGGCGTGTTTTTAACGAAATAACCTTCAAACGTTTATTGAGAATTTTGGACGTGAGTTTGTAAGAGTTACTTTAGCTATGAACTGTTTTTGGAGTTATCTAAAGTAGACAATATTATTATTTATTGGTTTTAGACACGAGTTCACATGTCAAAATAAATTTAAGAAAAGCAAAGATACTACATTACTATACAGCCTGACATTATTGCATTCTCTTGTAGTATTTATTTGAAATTGGAATACACAGAGACTGACAACAAACTGTAACCATGAAGGTTTACGATAGGTTTAAAACCTCGTTAAACTCAAAACGCTGGCTTGCTGCGATGAAAGAATAAAAATTCTAGATTGGTCTGAGCTTTTCGCCAATAAAATCTGGAAAATAACTTAGCGCACCAATAAAATAGTGCCCGAAGTGGTTTGCACTGCTGTTATATAAAACTGAAATGCTTCAGAGACTTCACAGTCAAGTCAAGTTTATGGAATCCATAAAATGCTTTATTGAATGTTCTGTCTGTTTGTTATCATGAAACGTAAAAAAATATTTACAAGCGCTCTTCCAAAAACATATTTATCTTAAATATTATTTATTTATTTTATAACTCATTGATTTTCTCATAAAAACTATTTTTCTAAGACTTTTTCTAACCTGCCAGCTCCAAACAGTCTTCCCCAAAGGAGGTCTAACACCAATGAGTTTCAAAGCTAACTTGTTCCAATTTCGTAAAATTGAGGCACCTGGCCGTACCACCGGAAGGTCTTGTCTGATGAAGTTTTAATTGAAAATTAGCCGCGTTCCTATCTTGCGGATGCAGTCGCTCGCAAAAGGAAAGGTAATCTAAAGAGTGTAGAGGTAGAAAGGTAAGGTAACGATAAAATTGCCTAAAAGTAGTTAAATATTTAATATAGGATATCCAATAAACCTTAAAAATATTGTTGGCATTTAAATAGTTTTTGCAAGTGTTGATAGAGAAAAATGACTGTAAATAAAATTAGTAAAAAATAAGAAGAATTTCTATTCGATAAGGAAAAAGATAGAGTTTTTGTTTGTTAACTCTCACCTTTATAATTATTTTTGGGGTTTAAATAATTTACTTTAAAAAGTGAGATGCGTAATTATTGAATTATATGATTAAATGAATGATAAATAAATAAAATGGAGAAGTCACAAACATGAGAAAGTTCTAAGATAACAGCTTCCATGATCGAGTGTTCAAATAATTAAATACGAGAGAAAACGGTGATGATATTACCAGATCCATTTGCTTGAGTTGTGATAACCACCCATTTATTTTATTTAAAGCAATTTAGTCGTTTAAGTAAATAAAATAAATATTTTCTACTATTCAGTAAAACACTAGCTCTAAATGAAATGAAAACTTCAGTAAAAAAACTAAGACAACAAAGTTAGCACGAACAATTTGATCTACAAATACAATTAACATTAACTTTACTCATACAATAGATCAACAAGCGGTCCAAGATTCGCATCCCGGCGCCGCTATTTTCATCTCTACTCGGAAATTATACCGTTCCAAGATCTCTTAGAATGAGTTTCTCGAAAACTTGAGATTTATTGATATAAATGTTTGTGTTTTGTTGATTGATCGAGGCTGGAACTCAGTTGACTTGCTTTTAAGGTTCTATCAAACTGGTGGGAGTCTCCACGAAGTTTTTAAGCCTTTTGGTTGAGATGGTTTAAAACGAAGGCACTCGGAAGCGATTTGTTTTGACATCTTGAAAGTAAGTTTAATAACGTGTAAAGTTAAAATACATTAAGAGATATCAAGAATCAGTAGATAAATAATGATAAAAAGTTCCAACCGAACAGTAAAATAAATCTAAAGGCTTTGTAATAACTTCGTCAAACATAAAACCAGTGCGAAACTGTAATAAACAAATTTCTGACTAAAGGCAATAACTAACTAATTTGAATAATTAGTTTCCCCATAACCATATTCTCTTTTAAACAATTTCATATATTATCAACCAAATTTACAGTTCCGCACTGCCCAGCATTAGAATTTACGACACAGGGGCCAGCTTCTAAACAGCCATCTAAAAGCACTCATTTTCCCATTAAACTTTAAGAAAAAGACGAAAAAATACCGGTTATTTCTGTTCGTTTCCGTTTCGAAGGAAGATCACCGTTTGACAGTCGCTTGTTTTAGATAGAAACTCTATTTTTGTTGAGATACAATCTGTTCAAAGAAACGCTTGGTTTCTGTAAGTAGAATGAAATGAAAATGAATGGTGACTTAATCTAGTCATTCAGTAACTCTTTTCTTCCAGATCTCTTTGTGGTAGGTTTTTTGCATTTAAATAAAGAGTTGAGGGCTTTGATACATAATATCTTGAGAGATGAAAACAACAATTACCTTCCCTTGATTACACTTAAATTCTATATAGTGTCATAAGTAATTTTAATAGAAAAACGTAAAAAGCAGTAGCTTTTCCTTTGGTTATGTTTAATTTATTAATAATGCCAATCATAGCCAAGAAAACTAAAATAAAGGAAGCTAAAGCTATCCAAGAAACCCGAGTTCAAAACATTATTGTTTGCCTCTTCTTATTTAATAAAGAAGTAAAGCTATCAATAACATGATATTTATGATAAACTCAAAGAAAACTTTATAAAATAAGAAGGTATTACTAGAATTTAAGCGAATAGTTTCAAAAACTGTTAAACTCAGTTACCCTTTTAGCCGTCATCTGCGACGACAGCGTAGAAACTGAGGGTTTTTATTAAAATATTTGAACGCCATTTCTAAATCGATATTACTTTTTGATTCTTGTAAAATAGTTGACTTTCTTCAGGTGTAATATAACATACTGGTAATATACTAGTAGTCCTTGGATTTGGTTATGTAAAAATAAATTTTAACCGACTTCCAAAAACAGAGAAGGTTCTCAATTCGGCCGGTATGTTTTTTTTTATATTGATTGCTTTCATATATGAAAATACTGTCAATCTCTAACAAAATAACATTGATTGTTGATTATCTTTGATAGTCTTAGTTATAAAGGAGAAAATAATAAACGCCATAATCATATCAAACAAAAGTATATAATAATTTCGAAAGGAAAACAAGGTCTTTTAACCGAAAATTGCGGTTAATTATTTTCATCGTTTATTTCATCTCAGTTTTAATAAACTCCTCACTGTTAAGTAAACAAGTTAATTAATTATCGGAATTTCTTTTTGCAGATAAATGAACATATTTTGTTTTTTTTAAATAATGTTTTGATAACGCCCTTTATAATGTTTTCGTCAGTTAACCCGAGAAACTGGAAATAAACAACAAATTAGATGTTGTTTTTTATAAAAGAAAACTGCAATCTATCAAAATGTCTGAAACAGTCTGGTCGATGACTTGTTTGGGATGTTTTCCTTTATAAGTATATTTCTAAAATCGTACATTGGCCCCGATTCTGAAAACATTCTCTAAACTAAACTAAATTATTGTCGTCACTCCCTGTTCAATAGTATAAGACAGAGACAGGGAATCATTTTAGTCCTGTCAAACTAAAATGTACGTGCATTATGACACGGCGAAGGCAATTTTAGCATTTCGTTCAATTTTACAATGATGTGGACTAAATTTAGTGAGACGAATGTACCTGTCTTTTTCTAATACGAAGCATGAGAAAGAGACAGCGATATTTTTAATTTAGTTTTAGAGAGTGTTTTGGGAATCGGGGCCATTGTCTTGAATGAGTTAAAAATAGAATTTTACTTATTTTCTTATGCCATCTTAAACTTACCCCCTTTCAAGTCCCAAGCCACCCCCTAATTCTTCTCCAAACATCCCTTATTGACAACTCAGATACCTACCACCGTTTTACCTACTGTTTGTACTAGCTTTAGATATTACCACCCCGTGTTGACGCATACTTTACGCTGGGGTGAACAAGCATAAATAGTGTTGCCAAATATTTGGCCAATATTGAAAATCAGGAACGCTTAGCATATAAGGATGTAAATGATGTTTCGTTGTTTACCTGAATTAGCATGCTCTTATATTTGTTATTTGGTTGCTGTGTCTTTGTATATGGGAAGGAGAGCCAATAGTCTACAATTTAGAACATATTATAGTTTAACTAGTGGCCGCCCACGACTCCGTTCGCGTGGAAGTCGGTTTCCCGTGGGGAAAATTTTACGTATACTTAGAAGAGAGTCGCTATGGATCAACTTTTTCTACTTTGAAATTAAAAGTTTTTATTATTTATTTTAATCACCTCGTTAAAATTATTGAACATAAAACCAATAACAAAATAGTTCATATTTTATGTTTCTAAACAGAGCCTGACATTTGAAATCGCAATTCCAAATCCAAATTGCATTTCCATTGCCCCTGGTCATATGTTGATGACGTCACTGACACAACAATGACTCATGATTGGTCAAAATGACGCCACGTGATCGACACGCGCCATTTTTACCCGCCAAATTAGGCAGAGGGCGCGCTATTCAATGTCAGATATAAGCTGAGATGAAAGAGAATTTTACATATAAATAGGGAGGATAATTAAATTGGTTACTCTATATGGATGGGTATAAAGATTAGGATTAATTAAGTATAGATATATGTATAAGTAGCCTTGGTAATGAATTAATAATAACAGCTTACAAGTAATAAATTTACTTGTTGCTTTTATACAGGCCTTTTCTTTCGGATAGCGATTCATATTGATCCGAGGTTCAACGAGTTTTTAAGTTGGTTGATCAAGATTTTACTTGTAACAACAAGTATAACATTCTATGGAACAAAACATGAGAGTGTAGCACTATTAACTAAAACCCTTAAAGCATTCAGTCGAATTCCATTGACTTCGATAGAGAGAGACAAACGTATTCAAGTAAATATCGCTGTCTCGATCACTCATCGTAAAATGAAAGGAATTTGTATGGAATTAGAGGGTACCCGAGGGCCATAATCTCCAGAGGATACAAAAGTAGAGACAGCAGAATTTCTGATTCCGTTATCAACATAAAGTGCATGTTTTGAGGGTAGTTCTATAATGATAATGAAGTTTTCGTGTTTGACTTAATTCGGATTTGTTGCGGTTTTCAAATATTTGGGGTTGGCAACACCGGGTGCAGTGCTACCGAGGTTTTCAATACACGTATAAAGTTTTAAGGTGGAATGATTCCCAAAAGAACTGTTATATTAATGGGAAGTCTAGACTTAAGTTCAAGCTAAGAGAGAAGCAAGCGTTGACAGTTTAAAGCTTTTATATGGACCCTCAGGGCATTCGGAGTAAATAGCTTGGAAAACTTAAGACTTGCGGAAAACTGAGACGGAAGCCAAAGTACTCATAATTTTAAGTATATAATTTAACGGCTTTTGTATCCATTAATGCTATAGGATAATCTTGCTAACGATGAGATTTATAGAGTTTTATAATTACCCATCTAAGATAAGTTAATACAACTACAGTGAAAAAATTTAATAGAAATTAAAGCTTGGAAATCAAATTAATTAGACAACAAACCAGTTACCATTGTTTTGCTAACCCTACATAATCCAAAGTTTGAGAGAACGACTTAAACAAAGGAAGGTTAGGGCTGTGCCAAGACGCTTACGCATCAGTGACCGTTTTTAACGAACTCGGATACCGAGAGATTCGACTGTTTGTCAAACCTAATTGGTTTGTTTAGCATTAAAAAATAAAAAATACTTTTTCGTGCGCAAACTCTTTAAAAAATAAAATATGACACTGGCATAAAACAAATCGTGCTCACAAAAAATAAAATAAAAAACAGAAACGAGCGAGCGTATTCCAAATTTAAAAGTGTGGTTTCACATTCCATATTGAAAACCGCGTGTTTGCTCAGCTGGACACCGGTAAATCTTTCCTGCGTCCAGCGAGAGGTGATCGCTGCATAAAGTCAGCCAAACGTACGGACGGACTGAAAGATTGATGGCACATTAAATTTGTAATCGTATATAGCACCGACAGGAAGATTGACTATTGTTACGGTATCAACAAATTTGTTTATAACCGAGAATAAACATGTGTTTTTTTAAATAAAAATTTGATTATTTAAAGCCAAAAAGATGACTTCCTAAATGTGGAATTTAAGTTATCGAGGATTTTTTTAACACAAGACCTTAAACCAACGTTTAACCCTTTTTTATCGATTCGTGCCCGGACTTCCAAAATGCACAATCCATTTGTCAAAAACGTATATAAAAAATCTCTCTCCTTATTTCAAAAATGTATTAAAAAATGATGTTGACTAAAACAAATTTGTTTTTGGAGGAGCTAAATCAATAAGTTAAACAGCAATACAATAATTTTCGCATAAACAGCTCACCCGTCACTCCGGGCAGTATTGATTTCCACTACCCTCTTGATAGGGCTGCCACAAGGGTAAAGAGAACGCGTTTTTGAAATTATAAATGTCTACCTATACCAATATAATAATGTTGTTGGTATAGCGTTTGTTCTATCATATGATATTTTTAATAAAATAAAATATGGTGTAGAGCAAAATCATTTTTTTATAATTTGTAAATACGCTGTAGATAAGATTTTGTTGCCTTTTCCAATTAATATGGACATTCATGTATTTTTTTAGGATCTCTTTAAAAAATCAATTTATTTAATATACTTACCAGCTAGCCAATAACAATTCCCAATAAATCTAAATAAAATGACTAGTTTTCGTATTCTTAATATAAATTATAGTTTTCATACATAAGTACTAAAGCAAAATTCTCCAGCTTATAACTTATACCATCACCCTGACACCCTTCAAAACAAGGGTGGATTTGTGGAATTAAATAAAAAAAATACCTCGCCGGACACTGAAATGGCGTCAGATCAATTGGATTTTTTTGGGGGCGAGAAAAAAACCTATAATATTAAGATCGTAGATGGTGATTTCTAAATCAATTAAGAAAAAGGACAGCGAGGTTTAAAAGAGAAAATCCTGTTTTCTGCTGACGATTAAAATTGAGCTTTTAATTTGGGGATAAGATCTCACAAAGGATATACTAAAGATCTCTTTATTTTTAACCGTAAATATAATCTTTTGTACTAAATGAGTTCAGTACCAGAATTTTTGACCGTTGGTTCAAGTTATTTTTGTTTAGATCTAAGTATTTGTACTGCAAAGTGATATTCGTCGCCCAAAGAAGAGGAAGATTACTTCGGAAACTTGTCAAGTACCTAATTTTAACTTTTAATTGTCCCATACAAATACTGAACGCAAATATGTACCTATAGCTTTTTTAGGAAATATATGGATTGCATAAAAGCATTTCATTTGTTCAAATTCCGCTTACTGCAAACGAAGCAAATCTACACAATAAATCAATATTTGCCAAACCCAGCTAAAATCACCCTTTCTGTTTGCTTGCGCGCAATTCATTCGACTTAATGCGCGATTGCAATTGGTCAGTGGCGGAAACATCCGAGTTAGAGTAATGGATTACACTATAACATATAAGTTAAGTTAAATATAATATAGAATTTCATATATTTCATTTCATAAAGTTAGAACTTTCATACAATTATGTGTAAAGCTTATCTTTTGTATTGTAAAAGTATTTTTTATTTAAAGCCTTATTTAAAGAATATTGTGATGCAAAGTCGCAGATTCAACTTCAATTTATAACAAAAATCAGCCATAACTTAGTTAACGACTTAGCATGAGGAATTATGAACGAGGTTGTAAAATTTCTATAATTTTTATATTGTTCCACTGTTTTTACAAATCTCAGAGGCATTACCAATATCTTTATTCCATGTTTTGTATCTTGTCCCCTCCGTATGCTTCAAGGATTGACATAATTAAATTTGACCACACAAAAAAAGCGTGACAGCCCTAATCCCGCTGAGGCATCACCGATAGTCCGTGACGTTTTATTGGACGCGTAACACTTTGATCTCGCCGCCTGCTGCTTGCTGCGACCAATTAGGTATTAGATGCATCACGTGACTTTTTTAGGGTTGCCAATTTCAATTCGAAAAATCCCCATTTTTTTAAATAGTTAAATTAATTGTGATCTTTGATACTGAATGCAGTTTAAACGAAAACATTAGTAGCCTGCCGGATGAAGCGAAGTTTAACCTTATTAATTGAGCCATTAGGCAGCCGCAACTCGACACAAAATGTCTCTCTTCCAACCATTGCCCCATTAGTTTCAGCTTCTAACGGACATTACTCATCGGAGTTAAAAAATAACTTTCTGTTCGCTGGCGGGATGTTAACTATCACTTTTACCGCGATATTGAGTTACGATGGAAATAAACTGGGAGAGAGGAAAAATGGCTGACTAAATGCAATGGTTAGTTTATAAGGTTGTAAAAATTGTGTACCTTTGTGGAGAGTTTAGATTTAAACTAAATCAGAGTAGATTCGATTTTTAAATTATTGTCATATGCCCATATCACTGGAAGTCTTTTATACTTTAACAGTAGGTTTAGAAATGCATATTTTTTTTTTTTTTTTTTTTATGAAATATGTAGCAAACGAGCATGCGGGTCACCTGATGGTAAGTGATCACCGCCGCCCATGACTACCCTCAACACTGTAGGTGTTGGGGGTGTGTTGCTGACCTTTAAGAAAATATATAAATAAATAAATAAAATTGGGCACCGGATACCGCACTCACCGAACGAAACGCAGGAACATCGTTCCTACTTCACGTCGGTTTCCTGTGCGACGGTGGTATTTCACCGGTCGAGTCAGCCCAGCAATCGCTGCAGACAGAGCCTACAGCTAGACTCTACCACTCAAAAAATGATACAAAACAATCTACTTCTAATCTTATTGACAGAAAACCTTGCATTTGTGTACAAATACCCAACAAAAGTTACAATCCCCTTATTCCCTAATAAAAGCTCGACAACCTACGTAAAAGCTACAAATCTAGTCCAACTACTAATCCGAATAAATCTTTTTAAATCGAGTATTGGGGGACTCGATTCGTAAGTAATCGAGTAATCGAATATCTCGGACGGATATTGAATTTTGGCGCGCTCGTAGCGGATGTCATAGTGGCTGTTCCTTGACTGTGATTGGTCGACGGATAGGCGCCATGCTTTTTATCTTATTTATGTTGTGACGCGCCGCGAGTAAACAAACTATTTCTTACGATGAAATGTTTGACGGTAGTAGGGAATGTCTGGCTGGACGGTAAGATGTTGTTAGTATTTAAATGTTGTTGTGTTGGAATGAGAGTTAAACAGTTAACAATAGACTTCAGTTACTAAACAAAACTCATTTACAAAAGAATAACAATTTGTTCGATTGCACGTTTGTAATAAATCGAAATGTCACGCAGTTTTTTTTGTTAGAGACGGACGGAATGAATTCTTTTGATTTTTGCCACGTGTGCTTATTCGGACCCTATCTCGTATAATACGTCTCTGTATAATAATTTGTAATATATCACTCATAAACAAAGCCTTAAATAATGCATGTAATCAGCCAAATGAAAGACTTCCCATGTGTGCAAAACCCCAACTGAACAAAAATGTGATTGCATCAACATTGCATCAATTATCATATTATTGACTGTGATGAATGATTTAAATCCACGGGCATGAGAATCAGCTGCTCTTGCGTACACTCTACAACGATTGTCACGCAATATTTACGAGGAGCAGCTTGTGTATGATGACGAGTGGTGTACAGTATCAATTTCGATGAGTGATTCACAATGATGAGTGATTATCGGAACGTGCCGTGTCATGATCGAGCCTGCTTTGGGGGTGTTATAATATGATTGTGATATTCCTGACGGGATCCCACTGTTGACACGCTGATTATGCAACGGTTTGACGAATTTACTGCTTTGAATTAAAATATAAAATACGTATTTCTTAAAGCGTACCTTGCGTACCTACGCAATATTAGGTAGTATATGTGTATCCCACTATATAAGTAAACATATTTTTCGGTTAGAAATTTATGAACTTTATTATATTGCACTATTTACAATCTTCTTAATAAAAAAGAAAGGATTTTATTCAGAATTACTGGATCGAATTTAATATTATTGTAAATTTTATATTTTAGCTATAAGTAAATAAAAGTTTGATCTGCATGAACTTAAAGTGTTGAAGTTTGTAATTTTTGACCTATTGATGAACCAGTAAAGATGCGGGCGAAAGTTATTTTTTAAATATATAAATTTTCACTAGTCATAAGTTTATTTGTAACTAAACGCACTCAAAACATGACATTACACCACGACAAGATGGCGTCGAAAAAAGCGGTTTCCCGCCAAATAGGTTTGATTTACACGCTGTTCCGAGCTGTTATAACTTTCGCTTAATGGTGTATGTATCAGAAGAAGGAAATTCGCGCAATAAACCATGGATTTATAACGCAACAACCGCAGTCTAAGCCCGTAATGAGGATGTTTTTTATTGTGGGATGTATTTAGAGTGTTTTCGTATTTGGACGCAGATTTGTATGAATTGTTACTGAACAGTGAATTCGCTGTTCATTTCTAAAAACACATTTAAATTATTAAGTTTTTTCTTACTTATAAATTTAAAAGTCTTCAATGTATCACAAGACAAAAAAAAAAGGTAGCGTCAGCAAAAAAGTAAAAAAAGCAAAAAAACACGCAATTAAAAGTAGGTAAAGCAAACCGTAATTAAATTACAAAATATAATTTTATACTAACCGGACTGACACCCGATACTCTGGTTTTGTTCAATTTAGACAAATTAGTTCCCATTCGTAGCCATCAAAGCCACTCTCCAACGATTCTAAACTCAATCGTGAACACAATAAAGTCGATTATTGTCTGGCATTTGTAGTCCGACTTAACCGAATTTGGCACGTTTTTGGTCACAATAGTTCAAATATTCACTATCACAAGTTTTTAAAAGCACAACGAGGTTTATTTTAAGTTTATAATTCACTTTGGTACAGTCAATTCGCGGAAGCACTGAAACAAAAATAGATATTGAGTCATTTACTAAGTTACCTACTAATTGATAAATATTTAACAACGCTGCCAATAGGTCATTTTTTTTCGCATATTTCCCTCTTTTACATGTCCGATTCTAAATACATTTTCATACTTAGTTACGTACAAGTATCATACTATCTTTTGTAAACCAGACGCTTGTATATCCATTTATTATTGTAAAGACATCTTCAACAAAGAATCAACAGCTTCTTTTCAAGTGGAACAAGATAATCCCAACGTTACACAATGCACCGCCCACAGTTCGGTAATAAAGACTTCACAATTTATGTGTCCGGTACCTTACCTTACCACATATGCCATTATGGTCATAATTATGGTGAAGATGTACAGGATGATTGTTTATATTTTTTTTTAAAAAGTACGAAAACATCTGTCTGTGTCACACACTCATGACTTTTTTGACAACCGTACTGTGCAAATTATTAGTTTTAATGTTGAAAAAGAAGTTAAAATTACCGCCATAGTTCTTGTAAAATGACATTTTGCATAAAAAAGCCATAAAACACCCTGTATAACGTGATCTCTAAATTTCGTGCGCTGCGCGTACGCTCCCACGCGCGTCGTGGGCGGACCAGTCAATGAATCAATGCAGGTTTATCAATGAAACCTTTATGTTACTTAATGTTAGTAGCTATTTAGTATTTGTGTCACAGAATTGTGCTTTTATGTAATTGTATTATAGAAAGTAATAAATTTGGAAGATATGAGTGTTTGTGGGATGGTATCCCTAAATTAATGGACGGATTATTTTGTGATTCTAATTTTCTAATTGATTTTGTTCTAATTCTAAATGATTAGAATTTTAGTACTGATTTGGTTTTTACTTAAAACAGACTTAATACGGAGTTAAAAGATAAGAAAAAAGATACGCGCAAAAACGTAAATAATAATTAAAAAAATAACTTTGAAAGGAAGGTTTAAAAAAGATCTCGAAAAGTTAAACAAATATGGAATACATGACCATTTAACTGCCTAAATAACCTTCAGTTGTAACTACCCTCATATGATTGTGAATAACATTATGAAAATTGATTGTTTTCCATTCACCCCTTTACTCGGGGCAGTGCAATCGTGAATCAAAATAAATTACTACCCCACATTATATTTACATGTACAGATAGAAGAAAAATATAACAAAATCTAAGCTCTAGGATACTTTAGCTTTGTTTACATATACAAAAATGCAAGTGAATCCCGAATCAAATGAGGATACTTAAATGATATTTTGTAACAATAAATTTTATTATTTAAATTAAGGATGATCGCAAATTATTTTTTTGTAAGTAAGTTAAAACTTACTGTTTCTTAAACTTCGCCAATAACGCTAAAACATATGTAATTATTAAAAATAAAATAAAATATGTCACACTTTTTTTGTGTATAGTACTTGCGTTTAGATTGCGTTTACTATTTTGAAAAACCGATGACTCATCGTGTAACCTATTTGTTTATTAGGCCTGTGTTTTGACGTGACGTTGCGTGTTAATTGAAAATACTTAGCACATTTACCATCTGTTTATCACACTTTTTAGCATATTTTGAAGATACTTGCATTATATAACTAGTTAAATTATACTAACTTATATTTAGCATCAATAGTTTAAATATCCGATTGAATCAGAAAATCAAAACAAAAAAATCCGAAATATATTCTTTTGTTTTAAATAAGGAGAAACAGTAAAATGACCTAAAATATATAAACCACATGTTTAGGTGGATTCATAATCTGATGCAGCGATCGATAGTTAGTTTAACGAAGGGTTGGGCCCTTCACAGATAGAACCGCAGGGTGCAACTAAAAATATAACCATGTTTAGTTAAAATTGCTGTTTTGTATGTCTATAGCCTTGGTTACAAAATATAAGTAACACGTCTGCGTAATTTTTTAAACTATTGTTTTTTAATTACGCCTACTGCCACTTACGATTTTCTAGTACTTCTAGGTACTTAGATTTCCTATATCGGGATATATTAATTATTTCATATATACATTTATATACGATAGTAATTATCTATTTACAATGAGGATAATTGCGATTCAATATTTCAATTAATTTGAACTGATAAATCAACAATGCAGATTAAATCAGATTCCAATTTGAATTCGTGATTGGTTATTTCGCCACGTTATTGACATTTAAGTAGTATAAACACAAAATCACCTTGAATAACCGATACAAAATAATGTTTACTCCTTTATGTCCTTTGCTGTCGAAACTTTATAAAATCTTTTATCAAAATCACTTTCATTCACAGTACGTCACTTCATCGCGTTTCGGTGACGTTTGGTTTATTAGTAAACATTGGGGTTCGTTGACGTTAAGCTACACAGTCTATTTAGAAGGTCACTTTATGTCACTAGAGTTTGTTTATCGTTTGAGGTTTCGATCCTGCGCGTTGCCTGCTGCGGGCCTCCGACACACGTCCTACCCCTGCGACGGCCGCGAGCCAACTGAGCTCTCCCGACGTTTCCCACTCGCTCGTATAGAGGGCGCCTCTCTTTGTTTCTAAAGAGGGGTAAATTATTACGGTTTCGCGATAACATAATAGAATGTGCACTAAATAATCGGAAGGATAACGCTTTTTGCACAACGTTTAAATATTGAATCTCCGCGTTTTATTAAAAGGTCGGAGAAAAGGTTCGGATAACCGAATGCTTTGTTTTAGATTCGGCGTGTGAAGGGTTAAATTTTGAGTCGTAAATTTCAAGATTAAATTTAAGGCTAACGCTGCCTTATCACAATGAAAGTTTAAACGTAATTCTACCGCGTAAAATTTACATTTATAAAAAAGCGAGAGTTTTAAGTAATGTGATTAAATGAATTTGACGTTCTTTAAACAAACTGACTTACTTTTTTTATTGTGACTACCCAAAAAAAGTGTATAATCATACAATAGACACATATTCGTAAAAAATAAAGTAATATCGTGTAGTAATGTTACTACTGGGAATTCGGATAGTAACAGAACAGCTGTTGGTGTTCGTAAGTTAGTGTAAAAATAGAAAAGTTCATGTTTATTATTGTTTGTACATGTGTGGTGTGACCTCCTCAGAGCTGTGTATCTAGGTTAAAGTTTAATACTTTTTATTTAAATTACAGTTTTTGACGTTTTTTTAATACACTCTTATTTGTAGCTCAAACGTTAAGAATGAATAAGTCAAGGATCTTAACTTGAAACATTAATATTGCGTTTTCAGCAGTTAAGAGAGAGATGGCTAATCATTTAAACCGACCATCAATATTGCGTGCATATTCCTCAGCTAAATTATTTAATATCATTTTAAAAAAATCCTTTAACAGGTCACTTTTATCATAAACCCATCAAATATGTCATAAAACCAATATGGTCTAAACTAAAATCAAAACTCCACTCTTCATTCGGTTATACAAGAATCAATAGTACTTCCCTATGAAAGAGTTTTCCTCCAATAAATAATTCCGCTACTAAATCTAAGTGATTATCAATACTAGCTGTTATTATAATTAACCCGATGCGATAACATTTGATGTTAAAAAAGTTGGTTATAGAAAGACCATACATTTTGGCAAGCTTGATCTTTGATTAAATCTGAGTTTACAATACAACTGTTTGTACGAAAAATACAACTTCCCTGCAACCACAGGCTCTTGTACCAAATACTTATCTCCCACACCTTCATAAAGCACATAACCTAGAACATAAAACCGGATAAAACCAGTTCGGCTCATTACAAAGGTTGCGAGTAAAGCGGGCGATTCGTCAAATAGCTGCGAATCCGGCGGAATGGCAACACTGGAACAGGTTCAGGAAAATAGTGCAGATACGCGCGTTTGAGTGATGAGCGTTATTTGTTTATTTTGGGCGGTTGTGGAGGAAAAGTGGGTGAAAGTTGGAGTACAAATAATGATGTAGTTTTACATATAAAGTTTAATGGGCATGTGTTAGTTTAAGGGGAAATTTTTATGTTTTTAAGTTAAGAAGTTAGCAAATGCGGATGTTATTTGACAAAAAAAGATTTCCCATAGGTAAAACTACAAAAGAACCTGATCATAACTTTAGAAATGGCTTGTAATTTTTAACAGATTTTTTTATGTTAAATTATTTCAGCAACATAACATAGATAATGCTGTATTTATAAAAAATAAAAACTTTTAAAAATATATCTTGCTTACCTACTCAACGCCTATGTATACCACACGTCACTTTAATTTAATAATCATGTCATAAAGTAACAAGGTTTATTTTGCTTTGCTTCATATCTTTATTATAGTGACGACTTCTGCCTTGTATTTCTAGTTTAAAATGACATACATCATAAACACATCTCTTTAGATTCTGAAAGTTCAGTATTTTTTCTCGTCTCTATGCTTACAAATGGGCAATTCTATGCCTGTAACAAACAGCTTTTTGTTACCGTACATAAAGCCTACTTTCTTAATACCGTTAGTTAAAAAAACAACCTGACCACACACACATACACACCTCACGCACACACACACCTCAACTGCGTACACAACTCATTTTACGTACCGTGTCCTTTGTCTCGCATCTGTATTTACATGTCTAGTTCAATTAAACCCCGCTCAAGTTAAGAGCGGGCTAAGAGCAGCTCAATTTACACTGACACTCAGCACTGATGGGCCCGAGTCATCTGGAGTCATGGCTAGTACTACTGGAACTCGATCGAGGGAAATGATAAGAAATCAGTGGTGCAATTCGAAATTGTACTAGTGGGGTAATTTTTTTATACATATAAGATTGCGAGATGCCACCCAGAGAATTGAGACTTAATGAAATTAATCTATCTATATTAATAAGTTCATCACAGATTGCATCAGGGTTAAGAAGAGTTATGCTACATTGCGTTATTTAAAGATATTTGTTATTAGAAACGGTTCCCAAACATTAAGTTCTAACATGTCAAAGTTTATCTTAACGTAAATATTAAAAGATTTAAATAATTATATTTGACATAATTTGCGTGAAGAACTCGATTGAAACTTGATTTTATAGTCCCCAAACCAATGGTACCTTTTCACGGCAGTTTCAAATATCTGTCTCAACATGAGAATTACTCTCTAGAACTTCTCAGAAAACGTATAGAACAGTAATAGAGCAAACAAATTGAGAGGAACTAACTCGAGAATGGATGTGTTGTGTTGTTTCTGACGTTTTTTGAGGGTACTTACCGAAAATAAATCGTAAGAGTTCATGGTGAGGCCATTTTAAACTAGTTCTACGGGTTGTAGGTACTTTTGGGGTTGTCAGGCTTCATATACAAGCAACTAAAGCAATTCGTGTAAAGTAATGTACTTTTGTTAATTTATATGGAAAATTTGTGAATTATTTTCAAATTTGTCACAAACAATGTAATCTGTTTGTGCCTTTGACTTTGTTTCGATAATCACGAGCATTTAAGGTATTAATTACAGTTTTTCCATAAAACCTGACACAAGATATATTAGATTGTAGATATTTAGATAAACGGGTGATTAATTTGATGTCTTGAAAACATTAAAAATAATAAAATGCAAACCTAAATGCCGTCCAGCTATTAAAGAATTTCCAGCATACATCGCAACTCTAAAGGGTATTCACACCAGTCAAAATAACCGTCGCACACTACAACTCCAAATAAAAGTACCCATATATGTTTTCTACAATATTTCTCGTATACCTCCTCCATAAACGAATCCATCCATCGCCATTACGCGAAGGAGGAAGCAATTTCGACGGCACCGTAGATTGTTGTATGAAAAGTTGTATGGATAGTGTGTATAGTTGTATGGATAGTGTGTATAGTTGGATAGAAACCATACATCACAAGTATTGACAGCACGGGAACCGACTGCGTCGTTATTTCTGGCTGTTCGAGTGTACACCTGGAAAAACTTAAGTGGCGTTTAAAATATGAACAAACTTAACTACGGGGGGTTCTACTATCACTACTATCTTGGAAAGTCACAGGAACTATAAATATAATAAAGGTTATATATCTTTAAAGATGTAATGAACTTCGTTAGTGGAAAATGCCTGATGGTCTCAATAGTTTTCGATATTTAAAATGTCTTATATTAGTGTCAGCACGATGTGCTACATTTTTTTTGGTCAATCGTAAAAAAAACTAAATCTCGCAAACATCAACGTCGCAAAAACAACAAGTCTTTGGTCATGTATTTTTTTCCAAAAAAATCTACGGAAATAGAGTCTCTAATAAAATCTTCAAAAGGACATGCGTGGGTAGACGTCCTGCCTGCAGGAAGGTAGATATTGAATTTCATAAACTAGCAGGTCCTCTGCCTTTACGCGCATCAGACGGGCAACGTCCGCTACTACAGGATCTTAACAAAGGCTATATACATCAAGCTATGGTTTAGCTTTACTAAATAGTATAATAATATGATTATAAAATAAATTAAATAATATAATACAGTGAGTTTTATGTCTGACTTCTAGAAATTAATTGATTGATAAAACATGATGAGTCTAGATAACAAAAAGAAGCCAAAAACAAAGGTTGGTCGAAGCAGTAACAAGAAACTATCAACGTTAACTTTCTCATTCATCGGAATATACATAAATGATGTACTATAATACATATAAAACGTATCTTGTTACCGCAAAATATAAAATAAATAGCTAACCAATCATAGAAAACCATCCTACTAATATTATAAACGTGAAAGTTTGTGAGTAGGTATGGATGGATGTTTGTTACTCTTTCACGTAAACAGTTCCGGACGAATTAAGATGAAACTTTACAGTAATATAGGTTATAGGTACATCAGAATAACACATAAGGTACTTTTTACCGCGGGAAAACTTCTCATTCCCACAGGAAACCGACTTCCACGCGAACGGAGTCGCGGGCGGCCACTAGTATGAAATAAATGGGCAACCAATAGAGAACCATTAAATATAATTAAAGTTTTACACTTTCTTATACGTTCAACTCTTACCTACTTATCCCTACTAATATTATAAATGCGAAAGTAACTCTGTCTGTCTGTCGGTCTGTCTGTCTGTCTGTCTGTCTGTCTGTTACGCTTTCACGCCTAAACCACTGAACCGATTGTGATGAAAATTGGTATGGAGAAAGAACTGAACTTGGGAAAGGACATAGGGTACTTTTTACCGCGGGAAAACTTCTCATTCCCACGGGAAACCGACTTCCACGCGAACGGAGTCGCGGGCGGCCACTAGTAACCTATAACAGATAAATCGGGTTGCTTCTTTTAATTATTAATTAAACTTAGTATCTATTGTCTGGGTAATTATTTAAACAAGTATATAATTATTTAAAATTAACTTTTGACAAAATTTGTATACATTACGCACGTATTCATTCATTTTAGAATATGTACCTTCCTGACTATAAATACAGATAAAATGATATTTGAATGTCTGTCTGTCTGATCACATTTACGACGAGCCGGTGAAAATCACAGCTCACTGAAATGATTTGTTCGAGACATAATAGAAAAGGAATCCGATACCACTACCATTGTTTCTAGAAATACAATACAAATTTAAACGTAAACTTTTCCTGTAGCATTTTTTATATTGAGTATTAAAAAAGAATATAAACACAAAAAAAACATTTTTTTCCGTTTCTATTGTCTTATTGTGATATTTTTTCTTTGGTCTCATTCGTATCTGCTGTCTGTTTTCAAGAATTTAATTATAACTTTGATGATAAAAATAAAACAGTCATGTGACCAAGAAGTCATAAATTTAATGATCCTCGAAATTTTAGGGCTTTTAAACCTATGGTAGGGGATTCAGTTTCAGACGATGCTATCAGAAATATAATACGAACACATCCACACCTCCTCCGTATACCTGAGTAATTCCACAAACCCACATCAATATAGCCTTCTAGACACATTTATAGCAGAAACGGCCATAAATTCTAGAAAATTCACTTAAAAATAACCTTAAGCAAATGTTTCTTTATAAAAACGTCATTTATAACTGTCAAACACTATCGAAATAGTGTTATAACTTAGGTCGTTATTCACATATTTAGCTATTATTTCTAAACTATGTATATTTTTTAGACAGCCCATAAAATAGTCATAAAATTTCCATCGCAGCCGAGCGGGGCGCATAAACAGCGTTTTTTCTTGTCAAAGGTTAAAAATGTCGACATAAATTATATGAAAAATATAAGAAAACTGCGGAGGATGGAATAGTGGTGTAAACAATGGGAGTTGGGAAAAAGGGCTGATCGATGGGGATCGTTTTTTATGAACTGATGAATATGCTGTGACCTCTTATATTTGCGAGTTTTTGGTAAAGTTTTCTGTTACGAATAACAGTCCAATATTTATTTGTTAGAATGAAAACAGATAAAAAATTACACTAAAGTGTGTCCGGACAGAGAAACGTTGAACTATTTTGTATACTTTTGACTTTCTTTGTTTTTGAATCAAAATGTGACTTTCAGTTATGAACGAGATAAAACTGTTGATAGGTGGGAAAATAATGTCAATAGTTTTTCGTAAAGTTTGGTCTTTCGTCGTCAGTTTAGCGTCAAGAAGTCCACTGCTGGACATTAGCCTCTTCAGGGATATCCAGGGATTTCCAAAGGTTTTGGCTCTACAAATTATTACGTCATGTAAAAGTTGCTTGCCGCCAATGAAAAGGCATTTCGTGTTTGAAAAGCTCCTCGATCGAAATTAAAACTCCATACGGCAAACTCGATTCAAGCATCGAAGTAGAGAAAGAGTAACGCGCATTTTGCTGCAGAGTAAAAAATATGCAAAAACGCAATACATTTCGGCGTTATTCTAAAACGTGTTAAACATGCTTTTCATAAAGAAATAAAAAGAATTAAAGTGGAATCGCAAAACTATCTGTTATCTTAAATCAATGTCTATTCGATAGCAAAATCAAAGAAGAATTGACATTTCCATTGTATTAGTTTCGCCGTAGACATGTAAATTATCTAATCATGCGAAAAATTCTGTACCTTCTGTCTATGCATTTCTATCTTTCTTCATTGGTCTTATTTTGCTGTGTTAACATTAATGTTTAAAGACTCCCACTTACTGTCCAATGAATAACTTAGGGTGGTTTTTATTTCATGTGCAAGCATGTGAATATAAATGGCTCTTTTTATGTAAGTGGTAATCATGTATTTTATGACTGTGTTGATGGTTTTATCAAAACATGGCAACGGTAAACTGGAAACTACATTATTATCGGTTTGTTGATAGCCAATTGCATTGAATAAAGAAACTCCTCAATTGTTAATTTTCATTTTACCTTGCATAGATTTAACAACGTACATTTCAACGTCATTTATTAAGCTTTCAATTATTATATGATAGAATATGATTCTGTTCATACTATTTTGGATTTAATTATTATTGTTATACAAAATAAAGGTTCGTTTAAAATTTTCTTTTTCCTATTTTTTTTATCAAAAACATGACTCAGTTACCAGTAAGTATGATCCTTCAGATAAGATTGTTGCAAATTGAGAAGAACAACAGTAGGATATTATCTAATAGCGGAATTTAAATTTTGTTCTCACGTGCTGATGCTAATATTATCGGTTAGCAATAGGTAATCTTAAAAGCTATCGATCATTCAAAGTTGAAGGCACACTAATGATAAAATAAAATTATTAATAATAATAAAATGAGTAGAAAATCAAATGGATTTTATGCAAGAAAGTAAAAATGTATAATATTATATTCATGGATATTAAACAACTATGCTTTCAAAGATATGCATGCATATGAAAACAGATGGGAATGAACTGATTATGTTTTTCTTTTAAATTTAGTATATAACAGTTTTATATAACAGCCGGCAATTATAGTCCTGATTGGCACGTATATAAGTGTTCGTAAGGGTTACTAATAAAAAGACATTACCCTGGTAAGACCGACAATGGTAAATTAAATACATTGAATATTTGTACAGTATATGACAAAGATCCTGTACCCCAACACATTAGAACCCCATCGATCAATGAAAGAAGCTTTGTTAAGTTAAACGAAGTAAATATTTGGCAACTACCTACCTGCTCATACGCACCCATGCGTCCCCTTCAAAACAGCGAACAAATGAGTGAAGTGTTACGTCGCTATTGGCAACTTGCGCGGCTCATGTGGCTCATTTTCAAAGAATTTCATTACCTCTGTTTGAAACAGTACTCCCTTGACGAGGGACCAACCTATTTCCAATACTAAATAACACACGAACAAACCAATTGCAACCTTATTGCATACAACATAAGTGATACGACAACTGCATTACAACTAGCTGTTATGAATTTGGAAACTCACGACCAAACAGAGATTGATCATTCAAATTTATAACTTATGGTTAATGAAATAGAGGCGGCAGATGATTAATGCTAGAATATGGAAGAGGTAGAGGTATTATTAATATGCGGGTTTGTTTTGGATGTGACCTCAATTAAACAGGCGTTTAATGTAAATCAAGGATTAATGAAGTCAATTTGATACTTGATGTGGGTTGAGAAATCTACACGCTTGAGTTTCGAGTGTCTTTATCTATCTAATTGCGGTATTTCTACTAGAACATTATACCTACGTGTATATTGTATTAAATAATAACATTTTGGTTTGGGTACAAACTATAACCTATTCTTACCACTGAGCTCTCTTTGCATTCGATATCTAAATAGCTAAAAAGATTACATATTCCATTTTTATACATATTTTTTCAAATTTTCTATTGGCTTTGTGCGTTGGCTAGTGTTTTATAAAATTACGAACTTATCTTTCCGCAACAAATCATCACGTATCAACCGAGGTAATCATCTGGAAACTCTTCTATTCAAAAGCATGAAATTTTATACAAAAAGGTCCAGGGACTTGTCTCCGCTGCTGTTTCCTGACCAGTGACTCTGACCTGTCACGAGTCACGTTCTTTCCTATCTAACAAGCAAGTTTGTATAGATCGAGGGGGAGAGGAGGGTCTATGTGTCTGGTGGGTGTGTGAGGGATTCGTTCAACCATTACTTCCACCTGATTTGACGTGTCATTGCCATGCCTACCCGTATCAGCTAACGCGTAAAACTGCTCTTTGAATTTTGGATTTGGAATTTATTATAAAACAGGAATCTTTTATGTCCCAATAAAAGGCTAGTGTTCGAAACTTATCCGTAAGTATGGCATGTAGATATATAATAAAAAATCACCATTTCAACTTTTAAACCGCGCTATAACTGAAAAAAAAACGAAAATAATGAAAAATGGGACACAATGTTAAACCTATAGTTACCTTCATAGATTAGTGTATTATTCGCTTATATCCGATTTTTAAGTTTATTTCTTGCCGTCTGATACTTTGAATTTACTTCCGGATCTGATTTTCGTAAAATATTTAAGTTCCTTTCCAGAAATTGCTCGAGATGAAATTCCAAGAGTGCGTGCAGACGGCAGCCAAGATTAACATGCTTGTGGCTGGCAGTCTGGAACTAATGCTTACAGTTTATAGTATAAAATATTTTATTTTCCCTGTTTACTACAGTTTTTCAACCAAATATATTTATAACAAGCCGTTGTAAACGAGCTTACAAGTTTCTTATGGAGCAGAAAATAATAGGGACAGATTTGATCTCGATTTTATCATCGGGTGTCGACAAAAATATTGCTCAACGTCCCAATAAGTATTATGTCACTTATCCTAAACGAAATTCCACTGGTATTGTGGTTGCGTCGATAAATCTGCCAATTTCAGAAATGCTGATTCACGTTAATAAATTTCAGGAAACTGTATGACACCCCTCTTTGACGCGTCCAATGGACCAATGGAAATATTGAGGGGATCAAGAATTTCAGATAAGCCCTTAGAACCCTCCTTTGTATCAAGGTGGCGGAATCGATTATTGAAAATTTGAGAGTATATTAGATTTGTCGTTGTCCCTGATTTTGCAATATTATGAATTTGCATAGTTATCACATGCGGAATATTAAAGAGGGTCTAGGGAAACAACACGTTTTGTAATAAGAGTTTTATTTTTACATTTCAAACATCAAAACACTCTACTACCTAACTTAAACATCGTGTCATTCTTTGACAAATCCCGTTGCTTTTAAATCTTAGTAATACTTACCGAAGGTTACGAGTTTGAGTCCTAATTACTTAGGGGTACCACTGATTTGGTCTTTCTCAAACTAAAACGTATGAACTTAATTTGGGTGAGCCTTAACATCATGAGGAAACTTACATGGGTGGATGAATATTCATGTTGTAAAAACGACATCTCACACAGAAAAAGTTGTGGATAACAGCACTGCCTTTCTCTATCCGACAAAAAGCTTCGTGCCAAACTTAAAGACCTTGTAGACCTATATGCTTATTAATTAATATAATAATTATTGTCTTTGGTTATAAATTTACACGGTTCAAAATGGATTTACCTCTGTTCTTTCCTTGGAGAGATAAAAGATGTCTTACTATTTTATTATAGATCTTTCAGTTTGGAAATAATTCCGATAAATTGTTAGCATCGACGAATTTGTTATTACAACTGAAGTTCAGCTCCAAAATCATTTTCTTCTCAGTCTTTCCAAAATTAAGTAAAATAACCTTTTGACCTCTTTTATCTAAATCTTTTAAGGTGGAAGTTAAAATTGAGGCGACTGTAGTATCAAAACTGAGCAGATTCGTTCCATCAATAACAACAATAGTATTACAGTGGTTCGAAGCTTTCAAAATTTTCCTTCGAACGTGTTCAGCAGCGCAGTAAGATATGCAATCTGATAATGGGACAATTATAAGTTCACCATTTTCGTTCTTCAAAGTTTTTAATTCAACTTTGGGTCTTGCTGATGTATACATAAGCATCAAAGCGTCAACAATAATACCAATAACGATACCATACTCCAATCCCATCGATAAACACCCGAGTACAGTTATTGTAATAACAAGCAGTTCTTTCTTGCTGCTTCTCCACAATCTTAGGAATATCGAAAAATCTACCATAGTAAACATGGCTGTTATGATCAATCCGGCTAGCGACGCTTTGGGAATAAAATAAAATGTGTTTGTAAGGAACACCAACGCACACAAAATTAGAAGTCCTGTAACGATCCCTCCAGCTGTAGTTTGGACACCTGAAGCATTGTTTACGGCTGTCCTTGTAAACGATCCTGTAATAGGCATTGCTCTACCAAAAGAGGCGACAACGTTACATAGCCCAAGAGCAATCATTTCTTGAGTAGCATCAACGGGCTTTCCTTCAGCAAACGCTTTCGCAATAGCCACAGATTCCAGTATCGCCACGAAAGGTATGATAACGAGCTGCGGTCCTAAAATCTGTATCATTTCTGAGAAGTTGTAGGTCTCATTTCCAAAAGTAGAGCTAAATGGTGGAGGTGAGAACGTAGGTAGGCCTTCCCCTATGGCACCAGTCAATTTTAAAGGTTCACTTTCAGTTGTAAGAGTCAATATGTAGGCAATTATCATTCCAATTATTACAACAATTGCATTTCTTGAAAGGGAAATAAGCCACCTCAGTGTTCTCATGTTACCGTCAGTTCTTTTGCAGCCATCTCCGAGTTTTTTCAAGAGTAGCAACGCTAAAATTGTAGAAAACCCGAGAATTGGATCCCAAAGTCTAGCGGTTTTGATATTTAACACAAAATTGTACGCTGACTCTGCAAAATAGTTTCCGGATTCGCCAGTTAACCCAAACAATGATTTGAGTTGTCCAGTTGCAATTTGCAAAGCTGCTGCTGTTGTGAATCCACTTATAACTGGTACTGATATAAATTCCACTAAAAATCCTAGCTGTAAGAATCCCATGGCAAATTCGAATAGGCCAGCTAAGAATGCGAGGAGAACAGCAAAGTCTGGTGAGTAGTTTGTGACGTATTTAGCGACCATAGCAGCCATGATGGCAGTGGGACCGACCGTGACGTCTTTGCAGCTTCCGAAAATGGTGTAGACAATCCCTCCCAGGAGTCCAGAGTAGAGACCATATTCAGGAGAGAGACCAGCAACAACAGCGTATGCGATTCCTTGTGGTATGGCTGTGAGTCCAACAGTTATTCCCGCGATGATATCCTGGATCAATATAGCGAAACTGTATTTTGGCAGCCACTCGATGATTGGTAGGCGTTTTTTCAATGTTTTTGTACTGCAAGCATTCCGAGTGAATTTACGCAGCCTCGTGGGATTATAATCGTCATCGTTGTACTGCGCGGTCATTATGGACGCCTCATCGGTCCGTGAGTGAGAGTAAACTAAGAAATTAACAATAAGTAGTCAGTTTATATTCCTGAAGAGCACTTTATCTCACAAAGATTGTATATGCGGACATGGTGAGTGATAAGATATATCTCCAGATTATTTTGTACTTCGATTATCAGTGTGTACTGGTGAAAGGGCTTTCTGTATTGTGAAATCATTGTGCAGCGAGCGTTTTGTAGATACGGTTGTTTAGTGTGAAGGGTCGATAAAGCAGACCTAAACCAGGGTTTCACTCCGTAGATAAGAGTGATTGAGGAGTACGTGGCCTCGCATATGCCATTCGCATTATCGAAAAACAACTTTGAACCCACATTTTCTGCCTAAACTCCGCCCTATTCCTTTGTGATAGAGACTGTTTATAAAAAATATAAATTTCAATTTCCTAATATAAAAATTAACGGACTTGTACCCACAAAATCCATTAATCATTGCCATGACACGAATTTCGTTGACTAAATAACTATTTTAATAGCTGTTTTAAAACGAAAGTGGGGAGTCTAATAGTCAATAAAGTGATAATTACAGAGGGAAATACGAAGATCCATCATCATTAATGAGAAGTGAGTCAGCTGACGTTAATAATGATTGAACAAAGATATCAGAAGGTCTTAAATAATATTTTTTATTTCAATTGAAAAAAATCTCATCTGATTCTATTCATTATTTATATTTGATGCTTGATTTCTATCTATTAAGTTTTCTCTTACAATAAACAGATTTGAGCCAATACAACCCTTGATACCTGCTCCTAAACAATACTATATACATATGTATGTATATGTACTGTTTCCACGTTCAGTCTTAACCCTTTAAACGCCGGAGGGGTCCGTAAGACCCATTTAAAGAGGCGACTAAGCAATGATATATGGCGCGAGTTAATGTCTCTTCAGTGTTAAATCCTGTATTAAATCTATTGTTCTGCGAATGGTGAAAGTTTCCTGAAATAATGGAGTGACAAAGAGCAGAATTACATGTTCCTGAAGTCTATAGACAGGCAATTAGGGGCATTAATGTGTTTGAAATATGAACGGTTGTTGGTTGTCGTACTTATGTTGAAGCACTGCATGGAGGGTCTCTTACCTGTGAACAAACAAATAGCAATCATTACAAAGTAGTTCATGGAAAAAAAATATTTAATATAACCAAAAAAAAAATAATTTATTTTTATGGACAACAGCAAAAAAAACGGATTCCAATCAGACTTTTTTTCTTATTAAGTTAAATTATATGATTTTTCGTATTACATTTTTTTTCTTATCTATTGTTACTTCTTAATTGACTTTTATAACAATAAACAATTATTTAACTGCTACGTCAATAATCCGCATAAAATTGCGGAATAACTTTCAAGTTGTACAAATATGTAAACAAAAAATAACATTGATAGATGATTCCTCTTTTCCGCAAAAATAAGGACATTATTCCCTATGTAAACTACATTACTTGAAATCAAACAGACAAATAAGTACAAAAACTAAACGCATCGCATAAATCTCCCCCCGATCTCATTCACAATTCCAAGTAGACACACACCTGTCATTTTTCAGTGAATTTCGCAAATTAATCTCAAATTCAACCACTCATATCGAATTAATGAGCACTGCACCGTCACCGGGCTCATATTTCACTGTCGACACAGTAAGCCGTCGCCACTAGATCGGTTAATTCCTGGACCAATAATAACCTACGAATTAATGCTCGGTTTACTTCGCGATCGAACCGTTTGGGTTGTGACAGTACCAATGGGAGACAGAAGAGCGTTTTGTGAAACTTTGTAAATTATAAAAATATATCATTATTAGCACTAATACACAAGATATTTAACATGCCTTTTCTTTATTATATGCAATAAATAGTTTTGCTCTTATCTGTTGTTGGTATCAAATACTTACTGGCAGAGATCGCTCAGAGCGATATGACCACAATTTGTGCTAGTTAAAGTGAATGTACTTTTCACTATTTTGGAATAAAAATAATTATTATTATTACTTGCATGCGACATCACTGTTTTAGGAGGTCTTTGAAAATGTTTGACACTATGCACAGATTTTTAACTATTTTTATGTAGCAATGTTTTCTTTTGGACTTTGGACTAGGATGATTAGTGCCCTTTTGAAGGATTTCATCTAGCAGTGGATGACGATTGGTTAATTCAAATAACCTACTGTTTCGAATAACGACGCTTGGTGCCGTAATATCCTGGTGAATAGCGATAGGTTAAAACCGAAGGGATTTCGGTTAAAGTCCTTACCTACCATTTTAAGGTTAATCAATATATGTGTCTTGCGGTGTCGGATTTGCATAACATCAATGTCATAGGTACTAATCCTAAGAAATTCTTAAATTAACTTTATATTTTAAGTTAAGGTAAGCACTTAGTTTTATTTAACTTTAGACACCAAACAAGAAAACACTATATTCATAACATATTTTTAATTCTATTAAGTAGATAAAATATATAACACGATAGATTTGTTACAAGTAAGCCGTAAAAGATTTTCTTCAACATCATAGGGTAGCATAGCAGAGTAAAAATATAAAATCTTGTGTATTAAATTAATCGATTCAAATTTAACAAAAAAATATTACCACTGTTTTAAAATAGCTTCTTCAACTTAATTTCCGATTAGAAAAAACTCTTTTCTGTGAATTAACCAGATAAATTCTCCTATTTCTTTTCTTTACACACAATTTCTTTTATCAACCTACACAAAAGACGAACAAGTAACTTCCTTGTATCTCTGCCAAATCAAGATACTTTGCTTCGAGTGCTTTCCTACAAAATTGACTATGTATATGAAATATCAGCATTTATGTCCGTTGGTTTGTGATTTGTTGATCACGATGTTGGACGACCCCCAAACTTGCGGTGGTGGGTGAAAATCACTTTCCTGAAGAGAGGACTGTCGGGAAGAAAGTTGAGGTCTCAAGGTTATGTTGTTACTGTAATAGGTTTTAAGTAAAAACTGTTTAGGATGTAGTCAATATTTTTTTATTGCATTTTACGAAAAAGCTGTTAGATATTACGTAGTCCAGGGGAGAAAAGAAAATAGTTTATTTTAGAACAAAAATATGAAAATGGAACTTTTAAGTAGATCAAGAGGACAAAAGTTGTTAAAATAATATTTTAGTTTAATTGTGTTGAATGTAATAACTTGACCAAAAGAAGTATCTAAAAGTAGGTATGTTAAGGAACGCGAATTTTGAAAATACAAAAAATTTATGTCGTCAACAAAAAAACTACAAATTTTGAAAAATGCATTAAAACCTCTGAAACGCAATTGAATTCAAAAACTTTGCTTACGTTGCCTGTTCATTTAACAACCCATAATAAACTTATTTACTAGTACACTAAAACTGTAAATTGCGTTATTTTTTCCGGAACAGTGTCCAAAAGCAATGAACCCAGCACTTTTGTATGCAATTTGGCTGTAACAGTATGTTTTCTCCGTTGCTCGTAGCCTTGACTTTGCCAAAACTAACAGTCTAGACGGGGCAACGACTGAATGTAAATTATTTAACATTTTCATATTTAATTTGTTTTATAGGCAAGAGATTAACTTGATTTAGGAAGTTGTTTTCAATTGTGTTTTCGTCTATGGACGTTTGAGCCAAAAACTCTTGGGCTATCTTCCGTTACTCTTTTTAATATTTTTTGTGATGTCTTATTTGTATTTTCTTGGGTAATCCGAGAAAAAGTGATAAAAAATGATAAGGTATTTAAATAACATATGCATTTCTAATAGTGACTCAACGAGGAAATCAATTTATAAGAGGAAATTGAATTTGGCAAACTGAACGATTGTTTTTGGCGCCAAGACATCTGAATAGATAGACAATAAGTCAAGGAAAGAGTTATTGGTAGTTTATCAGAACACAACAGTAATATAATTCTTGGTTATTATTAGATGTTCCATCCAGAAACTAAAGCAAGCGAAAAGAAATAAGGTAAAACTCAGTAAAAGTGTATAGTATTATCGGTAGCTAGTAATCAAGATATAAGTAAGACAAACTTCCAGAAGGAAATCTTTTGAAATTTTCTTTTCATAAATTATTATATTTCTCTAAGCACTAAAGAATAAAATATATGTGTATCAACAAACTCGTTTAAGCCATGAAACGGATAAGTATTTAAACAGTTTTCGCCATATTATATTTTTACTAATATAATAAGACTTCATGGTTTAAAAAAGCACTACTCTTTAAAAAACAGTAAATACTTGCAATGAACAACTCAAATCTTCACATTATGAATATGATTAACTGAACTCACAGAATTCAATTAAAAGTTGCGCTGCATTCACCAGTGAACACCAAACAACATATAAAACTACGGCAGGGTGGAAATACCTACCCCCTACCCTGTATTTTGACGTGGGTCCTCCGGTGTACTACGCTGTACACTTTACCCTCAACTTTGGCGGCCAAGCCTGACAGGTTTTGCCGCGAAAATTGGTAACAAGAAGGAACGAAATAGTAGAGACTGCTTTTAGCAAACATTTGTAAATAGCAACCATAAAGGATAATTTTACTAGTATAAAAACATACTAAAATATACCAAGCTCCTAAAATACCTTACAAGCTCCTAAAATACCAATAAGCAAAAAGTCAGTACTACTGAAAAAAAATCACTCTTAACGTTTTCACTGCACCAAATACTCTCTTTAATAGTTCTTTTCTCCTTTCTATAGAAACGACACGTAATTGCTTATCAAATTAGAAAATATATGGTACGTACAATAATAAATACAGTGAACTGATAAGTCTCTAACTTCAGCTTAATCTCATCTCTCAGACAAGTCAGTAGAAAATCCCAGCGGAAACCGCCATTATGAAATTCAAAAAGCCACATCCACATTTCCTTCATCCCTGTCCCATGTCGGAAGCCCTGATTGACGTGTCTCCGATAACTAGGCGTGCCGCCCGGCGCCGCTCGCTTTGTCTCCCGTTTGAAGTGCGGTGCGGCTGCGTGTGTTTTGTACCTTTGTTTGTTTACTTCGGTTATTCGTTTACCGAATCACATTTCTGTCCGGGCGGAATGGGAAAGATTATATCTGTATTTTTAGGAAAATAATGACGTTGTATCAAAAGTGATAAGGTATTTCCTTACGTGAAGTTAGCGATATAGCCTTGCGTTATTAACGTTCGATAATATTGTTGTCCTAATCATTATAATTATCATCATCTTTACATGGTATAAATCCAAGCCGCTAATCCTGTTCGTTTGTATGTTAGTCCGCTAACTTCTCCTAAATCACTTAACGGATTTTAATATGGTTTTCGCCATCTTATAGGTAATTTTTTTTAGATTTTGTAAATAAAGAATATTCAGAAAAAGTTTCAATTTTCCCAAAATTCAATGTTTTGGGAACAGGTCGACCATATTATACCATATCGAAGTCTGTCACAAAGCATGTTTATATAAAATTAAATTTAATCAAAATTATAACAGATGCTACTGCGGCATTTAAGGAATTGAAAGAAAACGTTAAAGATATCCTTTAAACATCCTTATTACTTTTGCTTTAGGGAATATTTTACCTTGACAGTTCGGTTCCGAAATCAGATAATCCGAAAGTCATAATCTAAAAGCGGTTAGTTATCAATTTCACTACAAATCCGAGCTCTTCCATTTCTCTAATAAATTTCTTTATTGGTCAAACAAAATATAACTTTAGAAAAAACGAAATAGTCTTCGAAATTTCTTTTTCTTTCTCCTCATCTCATGTAGTTATTATCTGATCGTGAAGCGAATTATCTTATTTATTTATGATTGTTTCTAGACTCAATGACCTGATCGAAGGACAAAGGGTTCTTGGCCTAGCCTTGAACTGACATTATTGATCACAAACACTTGGGGAAAGTACTGCCGAAGAGTTTGCAGCTTGTTAATGTAAATATAAAAGTAAATGAAATTAAATGAAACTACGATGGTAGAAATTATTAAACATGAAATGAGTTTTAAAGAGTGTGTTTAGGCTAAGGTATAATTAACCATTTAGCTTTTTTAATATGTTAAGAACCTATTGGTATTTTTAGAGAATTAAGTGCTGTTTTTGCATTTATTTTGAAGATTTTTTTTACTGTAGGCGTAGGTAAATAACTTAAAACATAAAATATTTCGTAGCGTTTATAGTAAATAGACACCGTTTTTTAAGCTATGTAAGCCATAATACATTTTAATAGATAGGTACTTATTTAAGCAAAACTCTCCCTGACTTTACGTACTTAGTATTTCAGACATTGCGGCACCGGATATAGTTTCCGACTATTTTATAAATGTTCGGTTTGGCAGAATATGTGTAATAATTTGTTTTCCTAAATGCCGAACAAACAAAAATAACATTGATTAATGTTATTTTATTACACAAGTTATAAGAAGTAATACTTATTACAAGTTTCAGGAAAATATTCATCATTTTTTTTCATTGAATATTTGTCATATGATTTTTACAAATATGTACAGCTATGCCACAAAGAGATGGCGTCGATCCAAAAACAATGCGAATGCAAAGCCATAAAGTGCAGGTAAAGCGCTAAACCCATTATCACGACGCACAGGAAATGCGACGGCGGCCATTTTTCATCGTAACCGGATGTGACGCGCGCGTTGGGAGGATATCCAGCTTTGGGATGACATTTCGGGTTGACCACAGCATATGCTGTTGTGTAGTCGATAAAGATATAAATGACAACTAGCCAATTGCCGTCCACTGTTAGACAGAAGCTTCTCCCAATAGATAAAATAAATAGTAAAGTAAATTAGTAACAAAAAGTTGTATTATTTCGAGTTGTTATTTTCTCTAAATTTTATCATTCGCGTCTGTTTATATCTTAATTCGCTCATTTCTTATGATGATTAAGATTGATTAAGATACTTGCTTCTTTTTAAAGTTCATCTTGTTCAATGAAACACATTAAACAAAGTAAAATTATTTACTTTGTTTAAAGTTATGTAAGTTTAAGAAGTACAACTTAATAAACCTAACATATAGAAAATTCATTATCTTCCAGACAATTCCAACCTAAACGTTTAGACACAATAATTGAGCTTACAACTCTAACGCAATTTCCAAAATTGACTTGTGATTTCATTTGTTTTTTATTGGAAACTTCGCGAACCCGATTCTTGGAATTAACGTTTGGGGTTGCCAACTAGAAGGGGTGCATAAAAAGTGGCGGGAATTTAAATATAAGTAGACGCCGTCAATTTACACGCCCTGTTTTATTTTTATATTGGAAAAGTTTTGATCAGATTGGCAAGAACGCTACTGTATGATATTGCAGTATAGACAATTTGGTGATTTAAATATTTTTTAATACAGTTGCTCAAAAAGTGGCGTATTGCAGGGACGTATAGCGTTCGGGATGTGGGCTATTACACACGCGTGCTTTTTTTTTACCTTTCCCGCACTCGTGCGTTCTCTTTCCCAATTGTCAAAATAATGTCTATTAAAAAGAAAAATTAACCAACCATGAAGTTTTTACTAAAAAAAAAAAAAACAAAGAAGTTTTTATGATTCATGTTAATACTTACGTAGCGTAGGTATATTTCTAAAAAAAGCTACTAGTTTGTTTCGATATCAGATTTAATGATTTGATTGTATTAGTGTGGTTGGTTTCATTTCATTTTATCTCATTAAATTTCATTTTCATTTCATAACAATAAAAAAATTCTACTGAAGACTTGGCTGTATGGGCATAGTAACCTTTGCCTACGAATTGGGTGAAGAAAAAATGGCGCCATTTTCAAAATGAGTTATTTCGACATTTACGATCCTAATTTTATATTTTATTAAATTGCTTTATTTTTTCGCAACCGTATTAAAAATAGTCGTTCATTACACGTGCGGAACCGTCATTGCAACTCGTCCCGCCTGTCAACCCTCGCCTTCGGCTGTGCCTCGGCTCGGGTAGACATTGGTCGGAACTCGTTGTAATGACAGCCTTTCCACACTTGTATTGAAATATACTATTATGCAACATCTCTTAGAACTACGTAATATTAAAACAAATTACTTGCATATTATGTTTGATCCACTTCCACACGAGTATTTTTTGAGAACTTATGGATTTGAGCATCACATATATTTTTTCTTTATTACCGACTATGATTAGAAAACCTACTTTTACATAAAATCGTAAATGTAGGCAACAACCGAAACAAAATCCATTCCTTGCTTTAACAGGAGTAAGAGTAAGTATATTATTTACAAGCAGACAGGCATTTGTGCCATTAAATCTTTCATTTTCTCACCTCATTGGCAATAATATCTTTATGTAAACAGATTAAAATTAGAATTTGATACATCTTATTATATTTTTGTGCTTGTCGGAAAAGGTTAAACATATTTCTGCCTTAATCCTGCCTGTAACTAGTGCTAAAAAGATGATTTATTGTGTTTGCGTTACAATTATAAATTAGCTGCAAGACCAAACCAATACTAAGCATTGAAGTAAGTAGACCTTACCATAAAGTAGGCTATCCGGATGACTAAAAAACCTTCTAATTAATCGCCATTTTTACACAAAAGAACTGGAGTTTTTCGAAACGATCCTACAATCTTTAACTTGCAAGCAATACTCAATTTCCAGTGAACAACAAACTAAACAGCATAAATAGCTGTAGCCGTGTCTACAAGTCATATTAGTAAACAAACGAATCACGCATCGGGCGACATCTAGAGATGTTCAAAAATAACAGTTTTTTTCTTCGTATACGTAAATAAAAAAAAATAAAAATAAATAAACTAACTAGAAAACTGTCATTCTATTGTTTAATTTGATTCATTATCTTATATTTCAGTTTTTTATTTTAAATAGCGTGTTGTTTCAACAAAATATAATTTTCCCTAAAAATCTTTAATTTTTTTCGCAAATGATATTTGTAATGAAGAAAATCGATTCAAAATAATCGACTTTTCCCCTATGTCCCATCTCTATGGTCGCGGCGTCGACGCGGCGCCGGCGACTCCAATCTCTCTGAGTGGCGATGCATCTTAGTCTTTAATGTCAATACATACCGGATTTAGGCAGTTATGGGAGCCCCCTTCGCATCACTATATAGTAAATCATAATCGGTATGCATGACTATGTTTATATTTTTATCCGCTATCTTGTGCAATGATGACAACGGATTTCAAGACTCGTTTAAAGGGATGTTAATTAAAATTAAAAAAACACGTAGTGAAATTTTATTTGTGCAAAGCTCGGGACTATTTTCAGAATAGATTAGGATCAGAATAATATGAGAAATGGTAAGATTCAATAGAATATGAAAATTATAAGGTGAATACGAAAGTTAGGTATGTCAAATAGGAAGTGTGACTTATCACTGTATTGTGCAAAATGTTTCATAGTTATGATATATTATAAAAGCCATGGTATTTTTTTTAATTTTGAAGTTATAGATACTCGAATAAGGATTCCCCGTCGCGCAATGTTCGGAGACTTGCGTTCAATAATTTTAATTAATAGTTTTTTTATACAATTTCACCTTCAAAACTCTACTCTTTTCACTTTTAACCAACCCCATTCACACAATTTTTACCCTTTACCCAGACAGTCTATTTAACCCATTGACTGCCCAAGTCCCCATTACTCATTCGAATCGCAATGGCCTTTCAAGACGTGCCCATTTTGTATGTTAACCTGTCTGCTGGCTAAACCACGGAGTTAATTCGAAGGTACGGCGGGAACGGAAGCGGCGTGTAGAGGCGGTCCTATGTAGCTGTCTGTTTGGATAATAACATACAGGCAGAGAGAAAGCGGGGGCGGTAGCGGAGTCGTGACGAATTTAGAAACGTTGGTTATATTACTTTAATTATTATTAAATTGACTTACCGACGATTTCTTAATAAAGAATCTGAAGTCTTATATTTAAACATTTTTCTCGTATGATAAAGTAAGTTAAATGAAACTCAAATTCCAAATGCAGAAACTGGCTGCTATGTTTACCTTAATAAATCGTATATAACGTCAGAATTTTGTGCTGAATCCCAGTGCTCAAATACTACAACAAAACCACTCTATCAATAACCACATTTTTTACTTTAACCATGATAAACCATCAGTACCAAATCACACTCAAAAACCGGTATATAAAATCGCTCCCGCGTCCGCCTCCCTTCCCGTACATTCCCACCCACATATTAACATAAAGGACTTCATGCATGTATGCACGCTCGCGTCTTGTACGCAATTTGTCCTGTTGTGATTTTAATTTTAAAGCGCCATCTAGTTTACAACTACCGCAGTAAAATAGAGTAACATTGTGATGGTAATATTGTAAAGTAGGTAAGTTAGGGCTTTTCCAGCTGCTGTATCGTAGAAAACTAGAATAATATGGTCTTTATTTTTGTTTATGTTTCGTGTGAAATTTTTACTTGTGTTTGTGTAAAGTTATTTTTGTTTAAGGACATTTAGTTTTAGTTAATTTAGTTGTAAATAATTATAGAAATTTATGAATTGGAAATAATAACTGAATATGAAATCGACAATTCAAATAAGTTTCAGTATAATTTCCAAAAAAAAACAAAAAAACGTTTATAATTTAAAACTATTATACCTATGGAAAATTTTATCTTAAAAATACACATGTAGTATAGACCATATTTTAATTATTATACCATGCCTAGTGTCGCTATACAACATATACCACCGCGCAGTGAATGGGTTAACATGTTAATATGAGGCACAGTGTAAATGAGATAAGTCAGTGATCCCGGCGCGGGGCAGCCATCACACACGGCCTATATCAACTATACGATGGATTTCATTACACTATGACTAGAGAACACAGATGGAACTAGGATTTGACAGAGAAGTACCTGCCTTAGTAGCTTAAATTAGGCAATACATAATAATATGGTAAGGATTATTAATTATTTTAGTTTTCATAGTTTGTAAAGAGTAAATAAGTAATTGAAGTGAATCTATATTGGAATTTTAAAGACTTTCTAATCTTTTATTTTATTAAGAAATCAGAATTAAATTGAATTGAATTACACTCCGTAGAGCTTAAACTTAATTACAACAATTCTCTCTTAACTAAATTGCCCAACTAAATAAATTATGAACACTTTTAAAAATCTATCAGTTTCCTTATAATCATACAATACGCCTTAGACTCAGCGGTGGGCAACCCGCGGCCCGCGGGCCGCATGCGGCCCTCCGACGTCTTCTTTGCGGCCCGCGAATGTATTAAAAAAATATACATATAAAATAAAATTTGACATAAATAAAAATAAATAAATAAATAGCCATGTCCCATAGTTGAGCACAGGCCTCCTTCTCGGATAGCGAGAGGGTTTGAGCCGTAATCCACCACGCTTTCACATGTTTATTAAATTTAAAACCATTGAATTTTTTGTTGATATATTATTATCACAAGTGTGGCCTTTGGTCGATTTTTTCACCATGCGGCCCTTGCCTGCTAAAAGGTTGCGCCCCTGCCTGCCTTAGACAGTTGCCACGGCTTTCAAATCTATTCCACATTAAACCTCGTTATTAGCATCATCTGGGCAGGAGTATATTCTTGGTCTGTATTTGACAGACGACCCTCTGCGCCGTCAGCCAGCGCCGTAACTCCGGGACCCGGATATAAATTAATTGCTCCAATCTTGATAAAGATATCCAACTAATGTGATTTGCTAAGACAATGGCGGATCGTGTTTTATATGTTTAGGATTTAGGCGGGAAAATTAGAAATATTATGTTGAATAATAGTTGACTTTTAGATGCTGAGATTGTAAAACGGTTTTATATGTTTCCAAAAATCAGTACTTATAAATTATAGGTTATTTTCAAGAAGTTTAAATTTGTATTTAAAAAAGCGATTTTTAAAAAATTAAAAAATTATACTCAATCATTCAGTACAAAAATAACACAACTACCAAATTACTGTTTTTTTCCGCATACATTATTCTTATATCCGTGTGAATAGGTTAATTTTCCAGCACGAAAAAACAAACTCCTTGTTAATTTTTTTCATTTTTGTAAATAGCTTTTAAAACATTTGTAATATTGTTATGTGAAAAACTCCACACATTGAAATCTTTGCATGTGTGTCATATAATTGATGGCTGGCAGTAAGCGATACATCAACATCCGGGTATCTCTTCCAGTCCATTTCTCAACCCCTACCCTCGTTAGAGACTACATTTTCTGAGATTCAATACATTTTTCACTCTATACTTCAAAATTATACGTGTTTCTTCAAGAATATGTTGTTAAAATACTATTAGCTCATATTTTTTAAAGAAAACTAAACATTTAAAAGCTCAAATTAAACTGCTTTTATTTGTACACCGTTTACTTTTGAATAGCTCATTGCTAAGAACAATTACTCCTTGAGCGAAAGTCACTGAGAATCATGAATACTAAATTAACTATCTGTAAGTTTTAATTCAAAAACATGACTAAAAAACCCCAATTTTAACTCAACTCGAAACTGAATCTTCTTAAAACAAAAGCTCTCACATTCTGTTATTACTCAGTTCTGAATGAACTTTGTTTGTTATTTGAAAACGAGGCGGTAAACAAGTTTACGTTCGTATGTGGGTCGAGGCATCTAGACCTGGATCTGGGGCGACGGCCTTATTCTGGAACTGCAGGTTATATAATAATGTGACAATGAGACCTTTTTTTTTGTTTTTTCTCCAATTAGTTGGTAGTGACTACGGTTTTGGCTACGGGAAATAACTACGGGCCGTAGCGTTTGGATGATTTAAAGAAGCTGAATTTGGAATAAAGCTGTAGAAAATTATTTGCTTTTCATTTGTCAACATTTTTGCACAAAAAACACAGTAGACGGCAATTGGCTATATTTAAAGCTTAGACTATATAAAGTATATTTCTTGTAAGCTTTAACATCTGACAATTGACAAAAAAGGTCCAAAAGTTATCTCAAAATATATCTCGTTTTAATAAAACAACAGCTTGTATTTCATAGTCAACTTTACATTTGCATACATTATTCACCACATTATTATTATCTATCCAAGCATTCCAGAATACTCCATCCCGGCGCCCGACTGACTGGCATTCGCGGAGTAACTGAGTTAGCCCGCGGTGCCGCGCTGACTGGCGGTATTGATTGACGACTGATGCGACTGATCAGTATATTGATAGGTGGAACTAATGAGGAAGAGTTAACTAGTAGTGGTGGTTGTTTAAAAATGTGTCATATTTTATTTTTTTGTTTTCAAGGATTGTCAATTCTAAAGTTGTTTTTAACTAACTTCTAGTTTATAAGGGTTGCTGTGTTCTCGAACAATAATAGTTAAAAAAACTAAAAAAAAACGCTTGAAATAGAGCCATGGGCTTAGGAGAGCTGCACGCTTCTGCCAAAAGTGGTAGGCGATTCATTGACGATATCAGCCATGTGATTCTATAGTCCTAACGTTTATAAAAATAAACCTCAAAATTACATTTTTCCATACAAATCATGGAATTTTGCTTGTTTATGTCGCTCAAAAGTTACAGAATCACTCCGCTGGATGGAGTTTCCATAATATTGCATTGTCATCAGTCCTTAATGAATGTGCAAAATTTTAAATTAATCTGAAGTTCCAAAGTAGGTCAAGATTATGTTCAAATGTTATGTGTTAAAAAGTTCTTAACTGCTCTTACATTCCCATCCAGTGGTATACAAGACAGTGGAATACTTAACTAATTATCAAATATCTTTATAAAATTTAATTTACAAAAAAACTTTTCTAAAAAATCCGCCCTTATACAACCATATTTAATTCAAACTTCAATTTCCATGTTGCAGTCATTACAAACCAATGTTTTATTCACTCGGCAACCCCTTGTTTGTCGCTGGTGTTAATACGTACACCTTCCTCTTTAATCTGGGTTGCCTGTTAATAAAATATCACTTGACAAACTCGTTAGCGGAACACGAAATTATGTTATTAATTTATTTCGACGCAATCACTTCCGGGGAAATTGACCTGTCAAATGTGATGACAGTTGATGTTAAGGAAGCGTTTTGTTTATTAATTTTCGTTTTTGAGTAAGTCGATTCTACATGAAAAATAAAATATAAGCAAAGTTTATACTCATAAGTTGTTCTAACGATTATGTATATAAATTCGTTATTAAATAGAAGATACATTATTTTTATCTTTTAATGTAAATGTATTAAACATTAGTACGTCGAATACAAAAGTCAAGAGATAATCTCACAATTTTAAAGCAACTATTTCCAAATAGAGAATATTATTTTAAAATTCACAAAACATTCACACCACAAGTCCTACCCGTCACCACACAAACATCAATAAATCCCGAACCAGCAAAATCCTGAAGCTTCAATTCCTCAAAAAGTCCAGCTTATTTAAATATCAAAAGTTTGTTCACCAACCGACCGCCATTGTGCACTGCGACATGATTTAGACGTTTTGAAAAGAGTCTGAAAGTAGACTTTGACCGTGGCATTAGTGCTTTTGTTGCTTGCCACAGTGTGAATGGAAAAGGAAATGTTGGGAAGCTTATTCTGGGATATTACAGCGGTGAAAGCCTTAAAAGAATTGCTAAGAAGTGGAAAAGTAAGTGGAAAATTTGGATTTAAATAAAATAGCTTTAGAGAATTTATGTTCTTCTTTTTTACTGAAAATAGCTACCCATAGGTATTACCAACTTAAAGAGAAATTTGTTCGTGAAGCCATTTTAAACCCAACTACGATAATACAAAAAGGTAAATGAGCCTTTTGCTTACAACTATTTTACAGTTTCCAATCTAAAATAATGGATATTTCACAAAAATATGTCACATCATCATATCACCTATACTAAAATAATATGATTGTAACTTTCCACTATTTCTCGTAATATTTAGTAACATTACTTCGCCCTTTCAAGGGTCATTAGTAAACACGCAAATCGATAATCAGGAAGGCTTTTGGAAAGTTGAAGGGCGTTTATTATAAGAAAATGTTGATCAAGGCCCTTCGCCCTCCACATAAAAACTGTGATTCACAGCCGGCCCTTTGCTATGGAATAGATTTCCATGATTTACGTGAAAATTATGTTCTGATTCATGGTAAGTGATATATTTTATGGAGGAGTTTCATGCCAAGAAAGTGATTTTGTTGGCGTGTGTTGAGAAATAGATTTTTAAACTTATAAATAAGTATTGTAAATACTAATCTTAACATGGATATTTAAACAAGTGGCGGCCCGCGACTCCGTTCGCGTGGAAGTCGGTTTCCCGTGGCAATAAGAAGTTTTTTCGCGGTAAAAAGTACCCTATGTGTTATTTTTGATGTATAACCTATATTACTGTAAAGTTTCATCAAAATACGTCCAGTAGTTTTTACGTGAGAGAGTAACAAACACGTTTATAATATTAGTAGGATTCTTAATACTTATTTATAAGTTTTTTTAAATATATAAATCACTTTTTAACATGGCGCAGTTTATATGCCATGTTAAAAAGTGACAATATTTAACTCAAGCAGTCTTAAAACTGTTTTACCGACATGTAAACAAGACTTAACTATAATACTTTACTTCAACCGCACCTGTCATTATTAAACCCGACATGAAACAGTTCGCAACAGCTTAGCAGCAGTTAGTTTACTAGTTTGAGCTATCTCAGTGTCCAGTAGAATAGGAACTGTGGGACCAAGTCGCAGGGATTAGCTTACGACTTACGTAGAGGTGTGAGAAATGATGGAGTTACCTGGAAATAAAAAGAAGGTGTTAAATAATTGACAATGGAAGTGAATAATGTAGAGAATTACGATTGAATAAATTTATAGTATCATGTTCTTGAATATTTCATATTAATTTCTTGCAATTTCCCTCAAAGATACTTTTATCTTGGTGCCTTATTGTCAGCTATCATTACATAAATATTTTTAAAGTATGTAACAAGCGAAGTATTCATGTGCAACCATACTTCTCTCCTGTAAATTCCTCCGTATTAATGCAAACACAATATTAAAACAAAATGCTATTAACGTGATCGACGAGCAACTTGGACTCCCGCGACTGGTCAAAGGAGATATTGCAAACTCATTTGCAATCCAATCCGAAAGTTGGTCTGTGACTACAACGTGGGATATTGACACCCTGTATCATACAGGGTGGTCAAATGGAAACAGGAGGGGTTGTATGCTTAATTTTACGGAGATACTAATAGTAGGTTCGGGATATTTTGCTGTAGAAATTGTTGTTTCGTTGGTCTTGATAAGCTTCACTATCCCTACATAGTATAAAACAAAGTCGCTTTCTCTGTCACTATGTATGCTTAAATCTTTAAAACTACGCAACGGATTTTGATGCGGTTTTTTTCAATAGATAGAGTGATTGAAGAAGAAGGATTACTAGAGTATAGGGAAAGGGTTTTACTCCGAATATGACGAGTGCGAAGGGCATAGTTTTTCATAAACTCATGTGACAGTTTGCCTTATTTCGTTACTGTTATAATAATTTTAGTCCTCAGAAGTTTTTGACCTTTTTTAGTACAAATGTATATTTATAATTTAGCCAAAAATTTTTACCTGTAAAAAATAGGGTGTAAAAGGCATTAGGCACGTAACTTTTTAATCCTAATTTATGAAGTAATCAAAAACAGAACAGGTGAAATAATTAATTTTGATTTTACGTTGAAAAAAGGTTTTCTTAACGACCCTTTCATAGCTGGCGGGCTCGCATCCGGTCGCACAACCGGTGAAAACCGGTTATGTAGGAAATGTGAATCACAATTTTACCCCCTCTGTAATTTTAATGTGCCATGAGCATTGCATGCTACAGTTTAAATTTTCCACTCGTAGTCTTGGTCTAAAGTATAAAGCTGGGCGGGGATGTAAATTAAATACATTTTATTATTTTGCTTCTAAACTGAAAGAGCTACGAAAACATATACATTCCAGAAACATAGATTTTTTTTGTCGTAACCAAAGAATGCTAAAGGCACGTATTAAAAAAGGTATTAATAATTAAAGTTAAGAATTTTCCGGTAACACATTAGTGTGGGATCTAAGTTAATAATACTTATTTAATTTACCAGTTCGAACCAACGACATTTAATTTTTGTTATAATAAGTGTAAAAATGAAAAAAATGTTACACTGTTATACCTTCTACAACTGCTATAGTTTTGCATCGATCAAATAATCATTATTCTTTACCGCTTCTTCCTCTACCTCGTGTCAACAAATAAAAACGAATTTTAAACTGCACGTTTTCAGCTACACAAATGTGCTTACGGGTCCTAATGTGCATGTAATTAGCCCCTGAAATATGTAATTGTTACATTTAGTAGCATGTTACGGCATATGATTAGATTTAATGACGCGAAATTACTTTATAGGAATTGTGACGTTTTTTGATAATTAGGAGTAAAAATGCTGTGATTGGATCACGGTTTGTTGTTGGTAAGAATCAGAAAAGTAAGATTATATAAGTTGGCAATTAAGCGGAATAATAACTTTATTGGGAAGTTACAGCTGTTAATAACGCTAAGGTTATTCTGTCATCACTACATGGTATCAAACAAAGTCGCTTTCTCTGTCCCTATGTATGCCTAAATCTTTAAAACTACGCAACGGATTTTGATATGGTTTCTTTTAATAGATAGAGTGATTCAAGAGGAAGGTTTATATGTATAAAAACATGTATAGGGAAAGGGATTTTACTCCGAATTTAATGCGTGCGAAGCAAGAAGCTAGTAGAAATATAAGTTTTTGTTTAAGCGATTTGAGTTCTGATATTAGTAAAAAAATAACCTTAAAAGCTCAGTTTCGCAGTTTTTTTTTTCTGCTTAGTTATTCTGCATTGATTAGAACAGTTAACATATTAATCCATAAATAATAATAATAAATATCCACACTAACACACTAATTATGTGGTCGAGGCGTGTGGCACACTACTGTGGCTTTCTGCGCTTGTGTTAAAGATACCACACAATGGACTCAGGGAGAACCTAGTTACACCTACATCTAGGTTCATTATTAGACGACCTCCGTGGTTCAACGGTATATATACCGGACTGCTAAGCGGATGATTCCGGGTTCGATCCACGGATCGGGCAAATTTCGTAAAAATGGTTTTTCGATATTGGCTCGTGTCTAAGTGTAACTAGGTTCTCCCCTAGTCCATTATATGGTACCTATAACACAAGTGCATAGTGCAACTTACTTTAGGGCCACATATTTGGTGTGTCAGTCTAATAAATAAATAAAAATAAATAAGATTACCGTTCATATACTACCTTAAACACTAGCTTTACTACTTATTAAAGACAACAAATCCAACTGAAAACCTAAAGGACCAAACTTGAGGCAACAATTTAATTTATCTGTTTATGCTATCTGTCAAGGGTTGGTCACTCGTCCGTCATTACTGACACCTGCGCAGGCGGCGCGGCGGTCACAAACAATGGTCATTCATTAATAACGGGATTAACATTGTCAGGCGGTAAAATGGTCGTGGAGGTACGGATTTTGAGAGGAGAGGTAACTTTATTATTGTTATTTTCGTGGTCTTGATTGTATACTGTATTGCTTGGCTAATCGGAATGATTAGTGTAAATTATTAAGTTTACTTGCTTACTACAGTTGTCACTTGAATTATCATTCCAATATCTATTATCACTATGTAACTTGTTTTTTTTATATACTTAGTAAATTTATAAAAAGTGAAAACGCAAAAGCGTCATTTTAGCTCTCCACAGGTCAAACCTTAAAACCCCAGACTTGTCCCTTACCTACCCCTGTTTGTTTATGTTGATTGTGACGATTTTATATTAATTGTGACGTCACTGGACCTGACTGATTGTATAATATCGTGGTTTAGGATGACCGTGTGCGGTTGTTGTTAACTTGATTAGACTAGGATGATTAATTAAATAGATTGGAGAAATTGTGCCTACATAACTCAAGTCATTTGACCATCATATGGTCCGTGTTTGGATGGACGAATATAAAAATAGTTTGATGTTATAGAAGTATCAAGATTACTCCTTTTCAAAATAAGCTTACTTCATACCTTAGTCGCAACTTATTTTTGAATAAAACTACGTCACTTTAAATAAAAAAGTCTGCGTTTTTTTACAATATTTAAATTACTCATGCAATTTATTTTTGATCTCTATTCTACGATAAGGTACACAACCTACGTGACGTACCTACAAACAAAAGACCACTCAACTTTAACTAATCAGAGTTCCAACCCATCCATCTCAAAAACCAGTCCTACCAAAACACAAAAAGATTTAATTAAAACATCCCACAAATGTACTGTCATTACCACCGACAGCGAGTGACGTAGCACCTGCAACATTGTGACTTCACCTTAAATATTAGTGCTTCGCCTTAATTAAGGTGCGTTCCCATCAAGGGAGCAGTAGACTGAATAAAACATTGGCACGTGCGTGTGACCCGGGCTTAACCTGGTTTTGAGGTTATGATTAACATTTGAATGGTTCAGGCTGTGTATTGCTGTGGAGGCAAGTGTAAGTGATAGTGGTAATTAAGAGGTTTATAATTTGGTAGGTGTGCGTCGTAGTTTGAGATTTTGGTACTGTATAAATCTCCATAAAAATATTAGGTATAATATAAATCTCCAGACTGACACACCAACTGTGTGGCCCTAAACTAAGCAAAGCTTGTACTATAGGTACCACACAATGGACGAGGGGAGAATCTAGTTACACCCAGACACGAGCCAATTTCGAAAAAACACTTTTGACGAAATTAGCCTTACCCGGTACGATCCTTAAACAGTCCGGCATATATACCGCTGCACCACAGAGGTCGTCAATATATGAATATAGATTGAGGTGTCAGTTTTAGTATTGGTATGTCAATAGATAACATTTTGCTCATCTTTGCGCACGGCACTATGCGTTCGCTAAGCTCTTTCACCAATGAAAACCACGCGATTCTCAGAGAATAAAAAAGCACTATTCATTAAGCATTTTTCACAGCATTTATACACAGAATAACTGTCAGAAAAAATCAGTTTCAGCCGCTGTTAAATGGCATTTTTCAATACAATCAGTTAGTTTTCCACACGGAAAGAGTACCACTAAGTGTAATTTCAGAATATATTAAATCTATAGGAATACCAAGTTTCATCCAAATCCGCAAAGTAGTTTTTGCATTTAAAATAATGTAGACAGCTCTCGAGCTTAACCTTTTTAACGTTTTTATTTGTACTTAAGGATCTTATAAATGATATACCAACATAAATCATAATGTTATTAATCTAGATTTTCATAAAAGAAATATAAGCTTGTAAGATAGAAATGTTAAGAGCATCCGTCACTTTTATGGTACGTTTTCGTTGATTACGGCTTAAGTTAATAGCGCTCATTAAGCTCAACATTTTATATGAGGTTAACTATATTGTTAGGGTCACTAAACTAAGATCTTCTGATATATGCTTAGCTTTACTCCGAATAGTGACCATCACACCGAAGATAAATTACAGAAAATACTGATATTTGAATAATATAAAATGAACAGTAAGTAATATCTGAAAAACCCCATGATATTCTTTATGCAATAATATGCAACTACATGATTTTATTCTACGTATAAATTAATGAAATTACATTAAAGTAAATTAACTATACGGAAGAACTCTCGTGCGACATTATACTTTTTCAAACGATTCATTTTTTCTTCAAACTTCTCTCAACAATGTACATTATAGTTATCAAAAGTTAGCATAAGAAGTTAAAAAAGGTACCTATACACAATCTAATTTAATTAATCTAAGCCAAGAAAGAAAAATCTCTAAGATCTGTTCCTGCTATTTTCAAATCATCTCCTTACATTTCAAAAGAACTATTAAAATTCCCCACCGCACCGCACTAAATTAGCATTATAAAACTCATCACATTTATCATAATAAAAGCAACTGCGGCTAACTTCAAGTATATACTTAAGGTCTTCCGTTTTAGCACTTAAGTCTCGTCTAGCGCTAAGTGCGAACTATTTGAATATGGAATTTGTAATGCCGCGACGTTAGCTACGGTCTCTAAGCTTTACAAATATCCTGCTCTTTATTTGAATGCAATTGTGAGAGAGGTTTCAAAAGACTTTGCGGGTCGTTGCCTTTGTTTTATGCAGAGTGTGACTTTAAAATATATTAAAAGGGTAAGTTAAGAGTTGTTGGTAAGTTTTTAGTTTTAAGTGTATTAAAAGTAACCAGAGTAATGCTCATAAGTGGAATTTTTGACGACTTTTTACCTAGTAGCGATAAAGTTTGTTTTTTCTTTCATTTTGACAATGCATTATCTTGTTAATGTTCTTTATTACAATTGCAGGACTTAATGAAGTAAGCGGATAAACAAAGACACGGCTTGCTTTACACCATTCAAAGTAGACTTATTTCTTTTTAAAGTTTGTTAATTTAACACTTGAAAGGGTATTTTTACATTCAAGTGAGAAAGAGCAACTTTCAGGCATATCTTTTCCCTATTATTTTTTCTTTTAAATTACAATCAAATATAAAATAATTCTTAAACACTTTGACACGACAACCTGCAGGGTTATTCTGTAACTCAAAAATCGATGCTAGTTGCTAAAAAGCAACTAGCAGTTGTGTTTGACAAGTCACCGGTGAGCCAAAAAAATTGGTATTCTGTATCTCAACTAGCATGAGTGATATCAAATGATACGAGTCCAATGAGTCTCATTTAAAATGTCATGAACTTATATTAAGTTGTATGAAATGACTTAACATTTAATTTTTCCACTTTATTTCTTTGACTGAGCATGCGCTGTAAACAACTAGAAGTGTATTTTTAAAAACAAATGTCTTAATAGCTTTCCAGCCACTTATGTAACTTCAATACCTATTTAATAATAATTTCATGTCTACTATTAATATTTTGCTTTATTTATAATTAAATGTTTTTTTCTAGAATAAAATAAAACACTCGTAAGAATTTGTAGATATTTGTAGATGCAATTGTTTGTAAAATTAACGGGTTCTTGAAAATCCTTATTAATGAAATTTGGAATGTGCGTTGTCTCGATTAACATCGAGAACAAAGTAGCTGTCTTTCTATTAATTGAATATATTATAAAAAATGACGGACCAAAGTCCAGTTACTTACAAAAAATCTTTAAAAGCTTGCCTTTGGTCTTTAGTGGTCACTAGGGCACTAAATTAAGTCCCTGCAAGATTTAATTAAGAGAGCAATGACTTTAAACTACTATTAATTTTGTGGTTAGCAAATTATTAGTCGGAAATTCAGAGAAATGAGTGTGGAATGTTAATAAGTTATAATCCATTTATTTTCTAATTATAAATGAAACAAATTGTAGTTGTATGTTTTTTATTTACTACTACTCTGGTTAAAATCACAAAATGTTACTTATCAGTCATTTATCAGTATATAACCTAACAGGGTAGGTATTAAACTTATTTCAAAATAAGTGACTATGCCAAATGCAGTTAAGCTGAAATTAGAATGTTGAATTTATTAGGTATAATGTACACAAAATGAATATTTTCAGAGGAAAAAGAACCCTTCATGCTTGATTTGTTATCTTCGGCCGATCACATCTATAACAGTTGTTAAACCAACGACATCTTGCAATAATTAAGTTAAAGATATTAAGTTTAGGTTAAGGACAGGAGATTTACAAATCTGAAACAACACAAAACTTGTAGCTCGCATATTTTGTGGAACAACAATTTTAAATCGCGTATGAATACATAATTTGTTTTCACTTCACATCTTCAATCACTCGCTTCCTTTAATATTTTGTTTCGTAAGTTTTTTTAGTCCGACTGCTTTGTATGAAACATCTACAAACATTCTTGTAAAATTTCACTAAAAGTTTATAAATCAGATTATAATTTGTATTTTAATTAAAATAACATTGAATGCGAAATGGATTTGTAAACATGTCATGTAACGTCAATTAGTCATGACGTCAGAGAGGCTCGGCGCATGCGCGGTCTATGTTAAGCCTGGAAAATTAAATATTGTCAATACTCATATGATGTGCAGGACAATCATTTACTTTTGATCGAGTCCGATTGCACCAACTGCTAGTTGTAGAATTACAGAATCGCATTTAACAACTTGCATGAGAGGTTTGATGCTAGTTGGGCAAAATTTGGGTTCGCGAGTCACGAGAAATGTCAATAACACGTAGAAAAAAGAACACTTTTAATGGTATTACTGCAATTTATTTTAAACAGAGTGGATTCTAAGCAAAAACATTGCAATGCTGAGCTAAAACCTAAGTTATATTAAATTTCCTCAAAAAAAGTCGGACAAACCGACGGACCTACTGAATTAAATGCCCAAGACTAATTTCATTTAGTATTTATATGTAACTAATAAAATGTATATAAACTATAAATCGTAATTTTCTACAATAAAACTTTGAACTTTGTTTTTGACAGTTCCTCCTGCTATGAATTTGATGCAAGTTAAGCTTATTGAATCGCTATTTTTCATTTCTCCATACAAAAAAACTGTCAAACCAAGGCCTAGCGTGCATGAGCCGTATGACGTCATAATTGATGCTAGTTGGAGATACAGACTGACTATGACGTTCATTTTGACGTTATTTCTCATAGCAGTCGATACACGTTGAGTTATAGAATCACCCTGCTGATCAGTTGGTAGCCCTTAAATTTAGTTTTTTCACAGTTGCAACACAACGATATGCAAAATACATGTCGCCTCACAAATTGCTAAAGTTTTCTTAGTTCCAACAACAAACGTTTGTCGTACCCATATCAAAAAAGCCGTTTTGTATTTAATGCTAAAGGGTTTTTTGTAGTTTTTCAATATAACTTTATTCTTCTTATATTGAATTGTGAAAATAAAGTTTTGGGTTGGAAAAACTCTTTCTACCTTAGTTTTATTGTTTTGGTAGAATAATGTTTCAATGTTTTTGTGAAAATAATAACCGGGGAAAGTAAGAGAGTAAGTTTAACTACAAGTTTAAGACGTCACTTAAAGTAAATTAAATTCCAAATTACTTTATTTTTTCGTTATTTTTAACATCGCAACTTTAACTAAGCTGTTAGGTATTCTGAAAATCTGTACTGCATTCTTCATTTTTTTACAAAATACATTTTTTTATATTTTTTAATTTAGTTGTAAAAATCGCACACAGCAACAACAATAACCAAATCATAGCCAATTGATATGACACCTTAAAAGAAAATTTCCTTTCATGCCACCTTGAAAGAAAATGTACTTAAATTGAAACTACATTCTTATAAATATTTTTAAGTATTTTTCTTATCTTTTAAGGTGAAATTAAGGTATTACTATATTCGTAATTCAAAAACGCCATTTAACTTCCTATAGGAAAGCACATCGCTTTTAAGAGAAAGTTTCTAAGTTTTGGCTGGTAAAAAGCTAGTTGTAAAAATTTGAGACATCTTTTGACAACATGATTACTTCAAAAGATGTCCTTTACATCATAACTCTGACAGACCAAGTCTATGCCCAGCCACCCACATCAAAAGTTACAAACTCTCTGAATATTAAACCAAGAAATCCATTTGTAATTAAGAACGTCTAGTATCCTGCTGAATTAATGCAAAAAGTGTCATTTTCTTAGTCAAAGTGGGGAAAATGTAAATACGTTAAGTACTCAGTTGTGGGTAGTCGGAAATAATTTCTAGCAAAACGGCAAGTCTGGAAAAATCTCGAAGGACTAGTCTAGACGAAAATAATGTTTTTATTTGATAAAATGTGTATACGATTTGTAAGTCATTTTCGTATTTGTAAATATTTACTTCTCCTTCAAGTATGGATAATCGTCACGGGTTGAATGTTCTTTAGTAAGAAAATAGTGCTGGAGGCGAAAGTTTAGCTTAAATATTTCTTGTACATACTTTATACTTTCCCAGTTAATTGCTCTATCAATAATCTAGCTATCATCTATTTGCATAGCCAAAGAACGTCAATTCATCTCAAAGCTTTTCAAGGTCACACCTGTTCCAACTTTGATTCTGGCACAAGCCAAATGTTATCACACTTTTTCACCACGCTACCATTCTCCTTGATTCACCAACCTCACTGGTGTCTTGCTATAAAACCTCATTGTTTCCAACCTTCTATAACATACCCTCAGCCATAAAGATCTTTGTCGGTAAGTTATAGGGGTCATCACACGCGTTACTGTAATTGAATTCTCCAACTTTGATTAGTTTTGGATACATTATGATTACAGCTTAATGCTCAGTTGGTGTAACTTGGACATTAGATAAACGTCATAGGGGGATTTATTTTGTCTGAAATAGAAACGTAGTTTGATACTAAGGATGTGTGGTTATTTGCTTGTTTGAATTATGAGATAATTTACTAGGAATATAGTTTATAAAAACTTAAAAGCTAGAATATTTTTGTTGAAGGAAATTACCGGTTGATTTTCTTCTTTCTATACGATTTCCTTTTACAGTGCTAAAATAACTAACTTAAAGATTTTGTGAAATAAGTAATTGATATTGCTATCAGGAAAGGAGGTAAACTTAAAAATGGAAGCGTGGTCTGATTATCCCTGAATAACAATAATATCAGTCATCTTAAACATTTGGATAGGCGCTAGGCTTTGTGACAAAATTCCTATCTACAAAATTAGCTGCAGTTAGCAGGACATCCAGGAATACCACTTCAAACATAACCCGGCACAAACGACAGAAGGTGATTAATGTCTGCAGGTGCCATATTTTTGCAATCAAACAAATTTGACGACCCCTGGAATTCAGGTGTGGAATGTCCTCTTGGACTGCAGCCAGTAAATAACAACACAATCAATAATCAACTCTAAGTTAAAGTCGTAAAAGTCAGATTGGAAGCGACAGCAGACGCATTGCGAAAGCAATTAGAATTGAGCAATCTGCCCCACGGGAATGTGAAAACGAAATAATGATGAATGTCGCGAAGAAATTATTCGGTAAAGAGAGCCAAGTTTGATTAGGAGCCTTTTACATGACACAAGTAAGTCTAGATAGACTTAATTTGAATCTAAGGACAAATTCACAAAGTATTAAGTTAATTACTACTGAATTTATCGTCTGTTTCTATAGGTGCAAAATATTGGTAAATCAAATATTAAATCAATGCTTAAACAAAGTATGCAAAAATTCGATGGCAATGTAAAACCTCCTTAAGTAAAAGCATCCGGCTCGAAGGACCAACTAATCGACTCGGCCACGGAATTCGCGGCTCTTACTCCTTTGAACCATCTGCCAAAGTTCACTCTCCATTCCCTTCTTCCGTGTATATTTAGAAAGAGAGAAAGCATGCGTGTTTAGCATTTCGCCTGCGCAAACACATGCCGCGTGGTTTGCGGGTAATTGCAAACTAGAATGATTCATTGCGGTGTGTTGATGATGTGTGAGTGTCAAAGGTATTTTGATTGGATAGATTTGAAGCGAAGTCTAGCTGGAACATGTCTTGAATACTTTATATTTCGTTAACAATATGAGTAGACAATGCTTCACATTTAATTTAATGTTATGTCTACGGCTAACCAATAAGGAAGGATAATGAACTGTTTAAACTTACGCAACTACAATTATTCTACTGAAATAAAATATTATATCTTACGTAGTAAATATCTTATTATATGCATTTAAAAAATAAAGGAAACAAAGTTCAGATAAATGATTTGCAGGTAATTTTATGAACTTTCTACAGCATGTTTACTTTTCGTGGTACACTAATACTATTCGAATGCAAAGTAATCGATTTCGGACCAATAAAAATCGATTGTGTGTGTCGTCTGGAAGCCATTCATCTTATTAATAACGTTAGTTCTGCTAAGTTGGTTATTGTTTCCGGTTTCGATTTATAAACATGAAAACTAAACTACTGCATTCTTTTATCGCCTGATGCAAATGAATTAAATTACAAAGTAACTATAAAGAAGAAAGCTTATGTGTATGGCTTGATAAATTGGTTGTGTATTTTTTTTTTAGGTTACCAATGCCAAATCAACGCACTTGCCTAATGAACATTTTATTATGAACTTTAAGAATTTCATGTTTTAATAAAGTGTATCCATTTATAGTTGTGGATACCTATAGACGAGATGGTGACACGAAACCAATCCAAGCAACACTTTATTTGCCGATATTCAATTATATTACACGTGCCTATTATTCGCACATTTTATTTAGAGACCATTTACAAAAAAATAAAAAGTAATTTTAATAAAGTTTGGTATTGACGATAATTTTTCAAATTATTTTACATACAATAGTCACAGTAAAATATTCCATTATTTGAGAGGAAATGTTTCTATTAGCCTCGAGTCTCGAGAAACTTTACCCTATCTTAGAACTTAATCTTGAGCTATGCCCGGTCTAACGTAGAATCTAAAAATGTACTGTCGAACAAGTGTGCATTGTGGATTATTTTATTAATTAAAACGTAACTACGTGTAGAAGCTTAGCTTTTTCAGATAGAGATTAAACATTAAATAAAAATAATATAGAAAAAAAAAGGTTACAAATTTAATAATTTAACTAATAAGATATTTAGGTACTGCACCTAAGTTGAAATTTAATTTGATTTACAGATTTGTTTATTCACTTTAGAGTTAGAGTTAAGTTTAGTTTTTGGGTTATGTTTGTCACATCTATTTGCATATTTATTACGATAATACTTACTTGAAAAAAGTACATCACGTTTGATCCAACATAAAACTCCTTGATTGTACCTACACGTTGAAAACGTGCAAATGTTTGAAATTTAAACTCTGTGTGAATATTTCCCTAAAATGTTTTACTGTCTTCTTCCCAGTTAAAGTTGGATGAAACGGTCTTAGTTACATGTTGAAATTGTTCAAATAATTCACATTGCTATCATTGATAGTGTAAACGTGAGAGAAATTCTACGTATTTTATATAAATATGGTTTTAAATGAATAATAGAGTTTATAACAGATATAATAGTCAGATTGCAGAAATTAACAAACTGTGTATGAAATACTAAATTAGTAGGTATATAGGGAACTACAGAAGATATCAAACGTGTAATATAATAACCCAACCTACTAGGCGGTCTCTTTAGTTAATTAAATTTTACCACATTTTTAAAATTGAAAATATAAAAAAATCATGCAGAAAATAACAGTTATTTATAAGTCAACGCAAAGTTCACTACACTTTAACTTTAAACCTTTTTACTTTAAAATACCAACCTTTTTGTTGCAGTAAAACTGGCCAGTAACAACGCTAGTGTCGTATCTACATAAAAGAAAAGCTGTAAGTTAAACACAGACAGACGACAAACTAGGAAAGTTGTCCTGTTTGCCGACACCAGAGGACTTTCGGCCCGTATTGCAGTGTACAATGCACAATTACTTGACTGTACAAGATATTTTAAAGTGGTTTTTGGGAAAATTATTCAGATCTTACAGTGAAAGACACTTACAGGAAAAGCTGAGACCATTGCATCAACAATAAAAAAAATGTTTGTCTCGTAATAAAATACCAAATACTTAATTTAAAAGGGTAAATTTCTCGGAAATTGACACTGGGCAAATAAATATGGTTGCTACAAATATATAAAAAGTTGATAAAGTATCAATTTGGCCACTTAATTCAACAATTACAATAGCTAGTTAGAAACGTACTCTCATACAAACTAATTAAACGACCAAAATTGTAACCCATCCATAAAGCTGCAGACATGGAACAAAACCCATCGTCCCAGACACACGCCCAAAGGAATTTAGCGCCGACAAATTGAAATCCCGAGCGTATTGAGTTCATAATCGACAGACGTATACAAAACAATAAAAAAACCGGAGCTCAATCAATTCACAGGCAATCAGCACCCGACAAATCCCAGCAGATTACCTTTCGGCAGTGTTCGAGTATGCTCGGCAGCATTCGCGAAAACTCGGTAAAATTCGGCTGGAGAAAGTTGCGAAGGGAGAAATGTAATTAGGAGTTTTGAAAATGTTGTTCTTTTTTCATGCCAGAGTGTATTTAGGTACGAGTTTAAGGTACGTTGTATGGTTTTGCAGTTAATATTTCGCAGTATGAATACCACAGTTGGGCAAAGGTCGTTCGTTTGCGGAGCAATTCTGTTACTGCCGAGTTAAATAAACTGCAATCGAGAAACGTCAAAACAATAGTTGGGCTATACAAATATTGTTACGATGAGGTTTATTGATAGCAATTTATGTAACTCGACAGCTCATTATAAATATAAACTAGTTAAACAAAGTTATATCGTAATACAGTAAGATAGCTCAACTTTATCGATTCCTGATTGAATCACTTAATGGGAAATTTAATATGTAGGTCCCCCCGAAGTTTAGCAAATAAATTCAGTAACAAAAAATAATTTAAAGTATTTTTCCTTTGTACCTTCTGTATCAGAATATGTACTGAAAATATTTTCCTTTTATAAAAGCATAGCTTTATATCTAAAATTAATATAAATTTGGTTAGAATCTTAATTAAAAGAAGCCAAATATTTACACGTGAGGTTGTTAAGGCGAAGCTGCACAACAAATACTCATTGAAAATAAAGAGGGAAATTAATCAGTTTAATTAACAACGCACGTGATCCTTAATTAAGTTATTTGAATTCAGAATTCAATAATGTATTTAGCTAAATTATGTAAATGGACAAACTAAAAAAATGACTTAGTTTTAGTAAAGAAAAACATGGTAAGTCGCACTATGGTGTTAACGGTAAAAACGCTTATATTAGACTTCCAATCTAAAAAAAAACTTGTAAATAAAAGCAAAGGCAAGAAACTTCGCCTTTATTTTCATCGTCAGGTGAATCATAATAACTTCAGACGATTGTTTCAATCTTCGTGTCTCGCAAAATGCCGTCTTGAAGATTATTTCACCCCAAAAATTACGAAAAGCAAACTGAATATTCCATCAACGACCGGTGGAATGAAAAACGTTGGAAAACGTGCTTTTCATAATATTGCTTTACCTATTGATTTTGAGGTTATGTTGCTATGATTGTGGGCGTCCATTTTTGAAGAGAAATTTTATAATTTTGAATTGTTGAAGTGTACCATCTGTACCATCTGTCCATTATGTCATTTATTTTAAGTTAAGGGTGTACTTTATCGCGATAGCTACAATTTAACTAATTAAATTTCAAATTTTATTTTATTTGTTGCTTGTTAAAATCTATTTCTATCTATTTTATTTAATACAAAACACGCAATTGCTGAAAGAAGTGCATAATTGAATTGTAAAATCTAGTAGTATTTCGGTGTATAAATTTTCAAGTGTTAAAAGATAAAGGTAAAAGTCATATCTATGGTACAGAAAGTTATTCTTACCTTCAACAGTTTATTCTGCAGCTTGGTGACCACCATCTTCTCTCTTTGAGTCTTCCTCTTCTCTTCTTCCAGCTGACTTTCCAGGTGTTTGATGCGTTTTTCCAGAAGTTCCTGGAAAACAAAAAAAATATTTATCAACTTATTTCCTTTTTATATTTAAATACATACTTAATTGACCTTATTAATTTTATCATTAACCCAAATACTTAATGGTGGCATTTTTCCATTATTTTAAGTTCAGAAACGTAAATTAGGGGGAAACTGCGCGGGTCGCAAAATTAATGGCTCGACAATAATAATTACGAATTTGAGAGGATATTTTGCACATTACTGTTTGAAGTTTAAGCTCCATTTAAAATTTATTTGTCAATTCATTATTTTGATTTCTTTAATGAGTCGACTTATTGTATGGTTTGACTTAAACTATAGTTTAATTAACTTCCATTGAAGTTGTGAATAGCTGTTAAGAATAAAAAAATAAAATAATGGATAACTTTGGATGACTCTAGTTCAGTATTATTATTTGTATTAGTCTTAAAAAAACAATAATTTTCTACAATTACATACACATCCGATCATTCACCTAAGTTAAACTTTATATATTTACTTATGTTTTCAAGGAAATTGATATTGAATTAAATATTTTTAAAAAAGTACGAATAAAATACATTCCTACCTTTCGAATTGTAATGCAAAGAACAAAGAACAAACAAACAAAGAAGCCCCATGCATATAAATATATTAATACCTATAACTTAGTATCATATCTTATAAAAATACTAGTGGCCGCCCGCGACTCCATTCCCCGTGGGAATGAGAAGTTTTCCCGCGGCAAAAAGTATTATATATGTTTTATTATGATGTATAACCTAAATTACTGTAAAGTTTCATCCAAATCCGTCCAGTGTTTTTTACGTGAAAGAGTAACAAACATCCATACATACATCCATACATGCTCACAAACTATCACGTTTATAATATTAGAAGGAATTTTTTAACAAACTTTCAACCCCAAGTCCTTCGCAAAAGTGATTCTTACCCTAAAATCAAAATAACATTTTCATAATTTCAATCACCTCATTGAAATCACACCATCATTAATTATTTCAACAATACTAAAGATACAATATTCTCGTGCTACACAGCGCATCTTTACAGAAGGGGCTCTTAGACTAAAGCCTTCAGAACAATGGAGACACCCCTCTGAACTTTTAATATTGAAATAATTATTGTTTGAAGATGAAATTGTATTTCAGGACAAACCATAACTGTCTATTGAAAGATGAGATGATAATGGGGGTTTGAGCAAGACGTTAATTTAGTGTGTCTAGATACTAAAAAGTTTCATAAATGCTCTTGGCTTATAAGGTAGGCTCTAGGAAAAATTAGCAATTACAAGCATCGTGACCGACTGTTGAATATTAGACATTAGTATAGAAGCAATGAAACCATAATATTATTAATCAGACGCAAGGAAATTATGTTACAGTTGAAAAATTAGCACCTTTTGGCAATTGCAGGACTTATTATTACTATTTCTGTTCTTACGACTAAGTTTATTTGTTTATAATCTTTCCAAATTAAAACCCACTTATCTAATTTTGACGTAGGCTTTATCTGTAAAATATTCATATTTCTTCCTTGTCCTTCTTTGTGTTTTGTGTCTGTTAAAAACGTGTCTCGTCATCGAAAAATATGTCCTCCAAATATGAAAAAATACTAAAATATTAGAATTTGCAACTAAAAGTATATGCGACAAGTTTAATTGAGCGATGCAGCGATTAACTTATCAGAAATATTGATTTAAAGACCATAGGAAGGGTGTGATTTCACTTGGAAATAAATTGTGCCTTACATTTGTGAATGAGTTATAGACAATGGATACCATTCATATTTTATACCATCTCTCATAATTTTTTGTTTTTTGTATTCAACTAACTACCGAAAAAAAAGTAGTTTAGATGACTTTTGGCCCTAAAATCTAGTTAAAAATATTTCATTCGTGTTTCCGTCTACTAGCGTAAGTTACATGTAGTCGATTCTTACAAGCATATTACTGACCCAGAACATTTTCTTACACAAATTTATTGCGTAAAACCCCTTTCCCTAAATGTGGTTTACTTATATGTATAAAAACTCATTTTTTTCCTCTTTGAACACTCTATCTATTAAAAAAACCGCATCAATGCCGTTGCGTAGTTTAAAACAGACAGGGACAAAGAAAGCGACTTTGTTTTATACTATGTAGTAATTTTCCAAAACTCTATAATATTTATAAGTTTTATAACACCATGGTTTTTATTATTCACACTTTTTAGAAAATAACGAAAGGCAATGATGATTGTAAATATCCCCTTAAAAGTGTTGTAAATAATTCTATAATATTTATTATTTTTTATCAGGAAGGCATCAGGTTACTTTAAGTAATCAAAGCATCGGCTTATGGATAACTGCTATGTTTTTAGCAGTTACGTTGCCTCCACTTAATGACATAGAAATTCTTGACAAAACCTCATTTGGATCATTTATTTGGGGCCTCGTGATTATTGTATCGCCCCTTAGGCTCGGTTGTCAACTCGTGGGATCATTATTCACGAGCTCGATAAATTCGCATCCCTCGTCGAGATGTCAACGAGAAACGAATCACTTTACGCGTGTTTGTACAGATTTTGTTATTACATTGTTTTGGTGTTAAACGCGATAGGGATAGAGTAAACTATGAATATTAAGGGTGATGGAATAATTTTAAAGGTTGTATTTTTTACTTGTATATTTATACTAGACTCATAATAGTAAGTAAAGTATCATATAAATCTAAATTATGATTGTATAATTTCCAAAAAGAGTGCCGAGAGTTTTTTCCGCCAGCTTTTTCTCTCGGTCTACTACGGCCATTGCTGATGAATGTAAGGGTGTCCCGTGACATCTTTTTTTTTAATTTTGATTTTATGCTTTTGACAATGTACAAGAGTTTAGTTTTTAATTCTACATACCTACAATAAAGTTATTTCATTCCATTTCATTTCGATATAACACGTTGGCGTATGATTAAAAGTAAAAATTAAAGCAAATTCATATAGAATATTATAGCTATCGATTTCTTTCAATACAAAATTTTATTCACAAATTTTTATCTTCATATTCTTTAAACCTTATTTAAGTTTGCCAAGTGCGTACACGCATTAAGTTTATTTTATTCTACTTGTACAAATGTCAGGTCTATTGTTTCGTGGTGTGTCTGTACCGTGATTGTTCTCGACATTCATTTGTCTAAGAGACTGTACCAGTAAGGGCGAGTTTTTGTTAAAGGTAAAAAATTTTTTTTAGGGAAAGTAAATGGTTTTATAACTAATATTTAACTAAGTATAATGTTTTATAAAAATAAATATATCTGTCACTATAGCAATTGTTTTTGTTAAGAACAACCAGTAGGTAAAACTAATATTTTAAGTTAAATATACTTAGATTTTTAGCGCAACATCCCTAACTATATTTTTAAAAGTTCTTGTAAAATTTCTGACCGTTGTAAATATTTCTGGTTGTTAGATAATTAAATTCTTACATAACATTCTAATTAAATTTTTTTAACTAAGACACTTAAGGGCAACCATTTAAACTGGACTTTATTACGGAGGTATGATAAATCAATCAAGTTGGTCGGGGTGTTCTGAAAGAAAGGGCCTGTCATCGAAACCTTCCAAAAGGACCGCTGTTTTCTGAAAATTAATTGTTTTATGTAAAATAAACAAAAACATTTGTAAATGTTTATTCTAGCTATCTGCGTTGCCGATATTTTCAAATAAATTGGATTTAATACACAAATAATTGTTTGCAGAAATGAAAGTAAACCTACAAATGAAAAGGATGGCAACATTTATTAAAACATGTATGTAGGAATTTTGTAATAGGTAAAAGGTTCTTAAGGTCGAAAGGCGCTTCCTCGATATGTTTTGTAAATTTGTATCGACATTAACGATTGTCAAGGGTTCCATTTTTGACTACCACATCGATTGATTGACATCAAATCATGTGTTGATGATAAAAACTGGAAACCAGATCGTAGTCATGCTCGCCTCGAAAGTTACTGGGGCGGTGGCGTTGTGTCAACGGGTCGCCCAACTCCCTCTAATATGGTTGAGTAGGACGATGGCTGGACAATTGGATGGCTTAACTAATACTATGGTTTTTAATATAACTTCTTAGATTTACGCGATTATTATACTTGAAATTAAACTGCGGTGTCTTCGAAAAACCGTTTTTTACTTTACTCTATGAAGACGTCAAACATCTCAGTCTACCCGTGACCACGGCATTTATAAAAAAATAATAAAAAAAACGCTTAAAACCCGTTAAAATGAGTTGGATTTAAACTATGGTTTTTGATATTAAACCGAAACTTAGAACAGATTGATCAAAAAAATTCATTGTTCTTTGATTGTTCAAAATTTTGAACTCCTTTAGGCCAAAGCAAGTCTACCGATACCAGATTTTCATCACAAAATACTCTAGGTATTTCCTTCAACTATATCATAGGACCTTTTTTATCAGACACGCCCAAACTTGTACTTGTAGGCCCTTATCGCCCTTTCGTCAGGGTTTAATCAGGTCAAGTAGGACACTGGAACGGATGAGCCCTTATTATACAAGGGCTGGAAGACAATGGAGCGGATATAGCCAAAACCCTGGCAACCTTACGTGGTGTGGCACAAGGTATAAGAGGAACGGATTAAAAACTTTTTTTTGTAAAATACCTGCTAAATTTGTTTTCCACGAAGAATAATGTGTGGATTCGATTTATGTTTTTTGATTGTTTTACTTGCCCACTCACATAACTCATTATTTGCCTCTTAATTTCTGATCATTTAAAGAAGGTATTATTAGTTACGTAACTATGTCATTTTAGAAAGCACCGTTTAGCCTATAATTTAAGGATTTCTTGCCTAACAATGTAACACATGAAATCAAATCATAATTTCATTGCAGGACCTGCAATTTCCCATTAAATTAGATAGTAAATACGCATTTCGTTTTCCTTACTTTACTGCCTAAATCTTCCATCTTAGACCACGTCCCGCGCCCCTCTCTGTTTCATCCATCATTAGCGGACAATAGCCAATCTAGGGGTCGCTCAGACCCGCGACGGTATCATAATTAACACTAGATTACACTCCTACGTCACGGCATGACAGACCCTGTACCCACTGATGGGAAATGACCTAAAAATATAGGTTGTCACATTTTTTAGGTAAGGTAGAAATTTATTGTCTAAGTTAGGCTTTTAAAAGATTATTCGTAAAAAAATGTAATAATAAGAGGTTATTCAGACATGCAGGAGCGGCCAAAGTATCAAGAAAATTAAACGTACTAGGTAGTAAGGTACTAATATTATAGACGAGAAAGTTTGTGAGTATGGATGTATGGATGGATGTATGGATGTTTGTTACTCTGTATCGTAAAAGCTACAGGATGGATTTTGATGAAACTTTACAGTTATATAGGTTATACATCAGAATAACATATAGGGTACTTTTTACAGCGGGAAAACTTCTCATTCCCACGGGAAACCGACTTCCACGCGAATGGAGTCGCGGGCGGCCACTAGTTAGATCATAAAAATGACCTTTTCTCTGGAAAATGGAAATATAACTTAAAACCTATACGATCACGACGCTTTTCAAACTAAGAACAAAATAATACAAAATCAGTTTAAGATCTGTGATACTACAAACAAACTAAAAGTCTGTTTCTCTAGCTAAGTGTAACGTTTTATGCGTTTTTTATTATGTAATACTTAAATGTGACTCCACACTTAAAATGCTGAAAGACACCAGTACCACCATATTAACTTATGGGAATACCATACATTTAATTAAGAGTTCAATCAATAAATAAATAAACACTTAGGGGGAAGTCCCATAAGCCCGGACGGGTCCTAAAGCCGGACATAATTAAAATCAGAACGAAGAAGCGCGCCTATTTGTTGCTTTTACTGAGGTTAGATAGGTTCTCCCAAGTAAAGTGTGGAGGAGGAAAGCCAATAGTCAGTGCTGACTCGTTCGTCGGGAAGCGTTGTCCAAATTTTGTGGTTAGTATAAATTTTGTTTCAAGTAATTTTCGGGGTCTGTATATAGTATTTAAACTGTGGGATGATATCCATTATTTTTAATTATTATTGCTTTTGTTCTTATCTTACATTATTCATAGCTTTTTCATGATTTTTGAACACACAATTTGAATGAGAATTTTTCTTGTATATACCTGAGGGTCCCTAAGTTCGGACACTCTCAAAGTTCCCTAGTACCGGACTGTTTAACAGCAAGTATTTTTTGTTGATATAATTATTTTTGTGTTTTATTTTTAAGGTTTAACATGGGTAAACCCAAACCGAGATCGTCAGAATACCCCCAAAGATAAAATTTTACAAAAAAGCTATCTATTGATGTGGAAGAGGACTCAGTTAGCTACATTTGTGATTTTTGCAGGTTGTACAATTAAAGGTCTGTGATTCTATAAAAAACGTTCCTGATTATGACCAAAGTTTGATAAAATTAAGATTAGTTGATTTGTTTTGATATTTGTTAAAATAATTTTTGAGTTTTAAAATGATCGAAAAATTGGCTGTCCGTCATTAGGGGACCTTTTTCGACACCTCGTTTTTGCTATGTTAACTTTCACTCAATATTTACTACATTTAAAGTAATATTTAAGACTGGTGATTTATCTGTGTTGATTAGGCATATAATTAAAAACTACTTAAAGTGAAATAAATAAATTAGACTATTGTGCATTTTTTTTTATTTCTGTTATTCCTTAAGTGTCCGGTTCTCGGGGACCTCCCTATATATTGCTCTTCTTTGTAAAGGCACATTAATAATGCGTACTCTAGTTTGTTTGAACTTCTTCGTTGCAATTTATTTCTTTTTTTCTCAACCGGAAACGCTCAGTTGGTTCCTGTTTCCTTTTTGTGCATGTTTAAGTGAAAATTAAACGTTATTTGCCGACTTCTCTATTTGAATTCGTGTTCTAGAATGCATTTTTTAATTTACTGTTAGTAAGTTAACGAACTTTCAGTCACAGATGTTTTGTAGTTGAGTTTTCTTTTTGTTTTTTTTACGTAGTGAAAAATATAATTTGTAGGGCGGTCAAGTTAGCGAAAATACACCTTATAAGAGAGAGAGTCAAGTGTGATACATTGACTTGAAACAGAATTTATAGATTTGTATTCTTTGTATCGATATTTACAAACTATAAACGCAAATAATATTTTCTTTAAAAAAGTGTATCACGAATACTCCAATAACATAATCTTTCTTCAATTACCATTCGAATTTTCTTCTTTTTCAAAGGAACTGAGGCTTCGCTTATTAAGATTTATTAAAGAAAAGAGAAAAGTATAAGGTTAATGTCCATAAGCTGTTATAATAATACATACTTGAAACTTGTACTATTAAACTATTATTGTACGTCTTTATGTATTTCAAGCAACACTATAATGCACATTATTCTCTAAAGTAACGTGTGGTTACAGCGATGACATCGCAGGTCCACACTATTATTCTAAACTAAAGCTTCAACATGACCATCGTATCTACTGCACAAACACAACCGAAATATACAAACACAGAAGGAAAAAAATACGAAAAAAGCTTTTTAACTGTAACATTGATAAAAAATATAAGAATGTTGGTTTGCATCCCGCGTTTTTCCCACTGTAAAATACTCTTGGCTACACTATGTAAATTGTATATTTAGTTGTATGAAAAAATTTGCGAGTCTGAAATATAAACTAATTCAAATGAGTAGAATTAACATGTTTTTTGTAATCATGTAAATTCATAAAAAAATTAATTAATAGAAGGTATTTCGCGTATGGATAGAAAATTGTTAGGTACTATTCCAAGAGAGTTTTCGTTCACTCGATCATTTGAGACTTATCGAATTTGGATCATTTGAGAAGTCGGTTTCCCGTGGGAATGAGATGTTTTCCCGCGGTAAAAAGTATCCTATGTGTTATTCTGTTATATAACCTATATTACTGCAAAGTTTCATCCAAATCCATCCAGTAGTTTTTACGTGAAAGAGTAACAAACATCTATCCATCCATCCATCCATCCATCCATACATCCTCACAAACTTTCACATTTATAATATTAGTAGGATAAATGCTGTTAAAGGTCACTAAGGCCCACTTGCAGAAAACGTTTTAACCTCGGGTTAGCTAACTCAGATTTAAATGGCGCCACCGTCGATTGTAATGAGAAGTAGTTACAATCGATGGTGGCGCCATTGAAATCTGAGTTAGCTAACCCGAAGCTAACCCCAGGTTAAAACGTTTTCTGCAAGTGGGCTTAAGAGAATACCAATCAGGGACAGCGAAGACAGTTTCTAAAAAAAATCATACGCAATATAAAGTTATATTACGATTATACCAGTTTTTCTGTACATTTTCCCTCTGTTGTCTACGTCACAGTACAAAGGTAAGCTGATGGGTGATTTATCTTTAGAACAACCGACGTGGCTCGGACGCAGGTGGGAGGTGAGAAATGAACCTGGCTGGTGCGAAGGTAGGTTCGAAATAAGAAGGTTCTAGATTTAAAAGTGGCCAGTTTGAAAATTTAAAAATAAATGGGTTGATCAAAGTTTAAAAAAGCATAAAACGTAAAAATGTTAATGTAGCAAAATGGCCGCTTTTTTTAAATCTTTTTTTCCAGATGAAGTAAGTTCCTATAATATATCGTATTGATATATCTATGAAAAAAAATATTACGAATAATGACCAATGGTCCACGCATAACATTATTCCATATTTGAAATCATTTTAATACATATTGGAAAGTGTATTTGTTTCCTTTAATTCGATTTGTCTATCTGAGCTGAAAACTTAACAAACATCATACTATTTTTTATTGAAACACGAGATACCTACAAAGATCAACGGTCCCGTGAACGAATGGGTGAATGGTTTAATAAAACCGACAATGACCACAGACAATTCAGGTCAAATTGACTCCATTAGTTCATTCGTTGGTTTAATAAGGAACTGGAGTTTACCAACACCGATCCAGAATTAGGGTTATTAATTAGGGTTCAATCATGTGACGTTTTGTGTTTTACAGATTATAAGTTATGCATAGAATGAAAATATTGGCTTTTATGTATGATTTTTATTCTCGTCTTGTATGTGTATAAACATACAAACAGGCAATTCGTTGAATAAATTTTAAACGGCTTTTACTGCCATTTACTAAGACAGTTTTTTAGTATAATAAATACCTAACTCTTAGAAATAGCAAAATTCTTAGTTATACCAAAAAATAAACCAAGCAACACTTGTATCGATGTAAATATTATATTATGCAAAAATAATGCATGGATATCATACCTTAACGTATCCATTCCCACTATTATGTCCAGTATAATTATAACTATTAAACATATCACTTCAGACAACACTATAGTCTATTTTATTACAATTTCATATCAGTCTATGTTATTGGAGATGTTTCAAAGGAGAGTTGATATAAAGAACTGAATACTCTACGTGAGATATTCACAGAGTCAATTGGTGAGCGTAGAGTAGTAAGAATATCAGAGTGTACCTACAGAAAGAATAACATTTTATTTACTGAAACATTTCATATACCTAATTGTATTGGAAGACGTTATTAAATTTTGCCTATTTTTAGAATTAGAAGTCCTTGTTAAATCTGAATGGGTTTTTTCAACATTTTTCTTTTAAAACCTTTTTTGGAGTGGTTGAAAAATCTCTATTGCCAACGCCTCATGAAAACTGAACGTGGGCCTTTGAATGTAGACTTTGAATTGCAGCCATTTGTACCCAAAAAATATTTGTTTGCTTAAAATATCTTATATTTAATAGTCAGTACATATTTTGGACAAATGCACCGATATTTATGTAATTTTCATAAATTTTATGACAAGAATGAAACTTTTGTAGTCTCTGATAAGTTCATTACTCTACAATGATAGTAATTTAAACAATGTTGCTTGTTGTCATCAAGCGAGCTAATTGAAATATAATTTATCGGTTTAATAAATACAAAACAAATTCTATTCATGTGTCTACTATTTAAAAGTTAATAGACCAACAAAAACAATTAGTTCTTAAATATGTCTGACAGTAATCCATTTTATAGGGTGTTAGCGCAAAAACAAAATAAGAAATTCTTATAATTCATCACCATCTTTAAAATTTCAATTCAACAACGATAAAAAAACTTTCCAAAAGGAACCAAAATCAAGGCTTTTCAAAAGCTCAGCAACCCTTTTACCATATCTCAAAAACTAATCAATTATCCACTCTCGTTTTTAACATCTCTTCAAAGCATGTGAACTAGCCCTTACCCCCGGAGTCAGACAAACGGATTAGTTAGGCTGTGTTCACACAGTATCAAAGAACCTTCATCCATTTACAAAATGTGTTTTTCCATTACCAAAATTGATGCTAGGGTGCTTCGTGCAAGTGCGTGCCAAACTTGTTAGGAATGGAATTTTTAATTTTTGAGCTACATGAAAATTCGTTTTCACAAGTTTTATTCCTTTTTTAAGTTCGTTCTAAAGGAACAAAACCTCCTTAGGAGCAAAACAAATGGCTAATTTATCAAAGAAATAGTTTATCGTTACTCTATAATCAAACTAAACTTTAAAAACGCTAAACAATATAAAATTTTACGACCAATACCTCAGCAGCTATCAAAACTTATTTTCCGAAAGATTTTCCGCCGCCTGGCCTCCCGCCAATGCGGCCGCCATTTTGATATTAATTACTGCCGGCAGATGGCGCTAGTGACCGGCTGCATCGCGTATATCATACCGAAACTATTGAACAGGTATTGGATCTTCATTATACGAGAAAATGGGTGGTAAATTTATATAAAACGGGTTAAAGATACACCTTCTTAACATATAGGTTAAATATTGAAAAGGTTTTTTTCAGCAGTTGAACCTAATATGTTAAAAGAAATAACCACGAAGGATTAACCATTTTTATCATACATTTTTTTTTAATTTGGTACCCATAATAATGAATTTGATTTAAACTAACCATACCAAAATTATAGAGCTTGATAAAGCAATTCGTTACGATCGTAATGAAATCCAAAACACAAACTAATTTCTGATTCTGATCACCGTGGATACACCAAACAAGATCAAACCTGGCTTCCGATCCAATTAATCAAACTAAAACCTACATAATCTATATTTCAAAACAGATCGATATTTTAATCACTCGCATGACAAAGTGGACAAACATCGGGGGTGGAGGGCGATTTTTAAATGACATTTTATCTTTCTGATTGATTGAGTTTGTATGCAAAATTTGGAACGTGCGATCGCCCATTCGCGGTTACTGTGGGACCCCATGGATTTCATTCACTTAAGTTGATTTACGATTCGGTAATGAATGTCCTTGATTTATTTAACATACATTGGGATTAGGTACTTAAAAGTTAAATAAAAAAAAAAAAAATACAGAGGCAAAGATATCTCCAGTTTCTAGATTCTACGTTTCCATAGTATTTAAATAAAATAATTAGTTAGAAATCTCACCTTTATTTTAATTCTGTATCGAGAATTCCAAAGCTCTTTGACTAGTTACTCATAAAAGGACTTTGGAGCACCAAATCTGCCGTTTCATGGAGCCGAAGAATTTCTAATAACGTACAATGGTCCAGACGAGTCTATCAGAGGTATTCCACGTTCTAATCTGAGGGTAGTCTTTAATTTAAGACTGGTTTCAGCTGGTTAGGTCCGGGAATTAACGGTCGCAGCGTCTGCGACTGGAAGACTGGATTCAATGCATTCTGAATTTAATTCCTAACGTCTTTTGACGGTGGCTTTACTTGAATTTAATTTCCCTTTGTTACATACTGTATACTTCCAGCTTTATTTTATGTTAAAAAAATCTCCAACCATACGAAATCGTTTTTCCCTATGAAAGAGCTACAGAAACATTACCATACCATTCCTTATTTGCTTTAATATCGTCCATGTATCAATGCTCACCTCCATTGAAATTCAAAACAGCGGAACTAATGACGTCATATCCGTCTGCGAGATACACTTAAGGCTCTGTCTATTGCCCCTGCTAAGGGCAGAAATAACATATGTCCCACTTAACCTAATGTCTCTCTAGATGGGATGTGGGGATAGGCAGGAGTAATGCGCCTTTGTCATTACCTGCGTTACAGGACTGTTCTAACTGTACATGTATACAGCTTGAATAGATTGGCCAAAGATAAATTGCTAATCAACAGGGTGATTGAAGTGGAAACTAAAAATAAACAACGAATTTGGTATGTTAATGAACAATTGTTATATAAAATCTTTTATTTAATATCTGGAAAAATTTACATGAAAAAATGACCACAAATTACGTGCTTGTAAGTCTTTTGTAGATGAATATGTAAGTTGAAACAGCAAAAAACAATGTGAGCGTATCTCTCAGGTATTAAAAATCAGGCAGTTTTTCTTTTTCGCATATTCTCGACCACATAATAACAAAACATGAGCACCACAACAGTAAACAGTGTATAATAATGCTCTTCAAAAAATACCACCATACTTGAAGCTGGATTCATTATGATTTTTAAAGTAAAAATATAATTGTTTTTTTATTGTGTAAAATTAAAAATGACTGAGCTGTCAAACGCTGTCAGATTAGCTTGGAAATATATTTTTTATTGCTAGCAATCAACGCCTTAAAGACATTTGAATAAAGTCAGAACTTGCAAATTAAACTCGAACGGAGATTTGTTTCATAAATAAAAGCAACTATAATTAAAAATGTATTTGAGTATAAAATCGTCATGGATAATAAATCTTTTAAGTGTAAGCAATTTCGTGAGAAACCAAAGTAACGGTCTGTATTAATACAATAGTCATTTTATGTTTGTCCACATTTCTGCACTTAAAACAGCCTAATATCTATTACAATTTTAACCATTCAACATAAAAAGGGTACTCAGACTTCGGTAATCAAACTCGATTAGCTAAACCCTGAAATCTTAATGGCATCTATATGCTATTAGAAACTACAAAATGGCTTGCTGCAAAGTCCAGACATGCTATTAATATTAATAAAGGAGCTATAAACCGCATAGCACACAGTGATATTATATGTTATGTTGAAATCTGGGCGGATTTAAATAACGTAGTATTATTGGAAAGCGATTAGCTGGCTAGTTCTGGCATAGGAATGGTTTCCGTTTAGAATTGATCGGATAATACTGCAGTGGATTTGCCTAACGTGTTGTTTGAATTGGCCGTCTCAATATTCGGTGTTTTGACTATCTAGTAGCAGACTAGTGCACAATTTAAACTGTTTTGAAATCTCCCTTTAATCTTCTATAATTTAAAATTTAAGGTAAGAAATGTCATAAAAGTAATAGAATTTACTGATTGTTCTTTTAGTAGTTATAAAGGCATAATTTAATATAAATCTGATGGTTCTTGTATTTTTTTGAGAAAAGCAATATTGTTTTGTTGCTTGTATTTACGAAACATAACTTCAAAACTGCTTCACAGTTTTTAAATTTTAGTTTTGTTTAATCTACCTCATACTTTGCCAGCGTTCCTTTGAAATCTCACTTGATCTAACAATAACGTAACTCTTGAACTCTCATAAATTAGTGCTCTGATGGTGGACGGTTAGTTTCCCGTGTTTAGTTCAATTTATTGAGCTCTTCATCTTCAGTCGCCGATCTGCATTCAGTTCCCGAAGCAAGTTTAGCACCGAGATGTGCAACGTATTTGCATAGTGGAAGAGAGTGTTAGAATTTGTAAACCTGTATAAGTTTTTTTGGTGAGTAGGTTTAAAACGTTTAAAGTGCGTGGTAGCCTAGTAGCAACAGGAACGGGTCTACTATACCGAAGGTTCCGGGTTCGATCCCCACTAGGGTGTACCACTAATTTGGTCTTTTTCAAATTATGTACACGTTTATCACACACTAACGGTAAGGGAAAACATCGTGAGGAAACCCACATGGCTGGATGATTATCCATCATGTGATCCACCAACCCGCACCGAGCCAGCGTGGTGGATTACGGCTCAAACTCAGCTCTCGCTTTCCGAGAAGGAGGCCTGTGCTCAACTATGGGACATATACATAGGCATATGTATAGGCTATTATTTATTTATTTATTTTTAGGTTTAAAACGATTTATAATTCTTATAAAGATTTTTTTGCCGCTGGGTCTACTGTAATATTGTATGAAACCAATGTTGCAAAATAACCGACTATCATAGATTGACTACACAAAACTGTAGGTACACATACCTACGTTAAAGAAATTAAATAAGAGACAATTTAAATTAGATGACAATCAATGATATAATCCAATTACAATTACCTATTTACGGGTTTATATTATCCAACTAAACTTCAGTTATCTTCAGACTTGAAGAAAAATCTTGACCTACAATATTAAACGCCGGTAAAAAATCCTTTGTCTTAAATTATCCTGCCAACAGAAATGACAACGGCCCAAATGAGATAAAAGCCCATTAATTTTGGCCACAAATCTTTCAAAATTACACCATTATCCTATTTCTTCAACATTTCCCTTCTGTCTCCGATATTTTCAATTTTCTTTTGAGATCTCCTTTTATTCTTTATTTCTTTAGACAATCTCGGGAAGTGCGGAAGCTTTTAAAAACAATTTAGGTTCGACTAAAGATGCATTAAGGTGCATCAGAGCAATTATGTGGACTCCCTTGAGGGATTATCGGAAGTTGTGTTTGAAGATGGATTTAACATTATTAGGCTGGGGTTGTTTGTCTTTTGCGAAGGGCTTTTGTGGATTCGGATCATTAAAAAGAACTTAAAAAATAAAAGTTACATGTTTCGTTGATAAAGTTTTTCCCGACTGATCAATATTTACGTTGGTAACAGATTTAACTATTTTTCCTACCTTATATCATAGGCTCCTTCTATGAAATCTTTAGTCAAAATAAAATAACAAAACCACGCCACCTACCTTATCTCCGTCGAACTTCTCCGTAGGTTCGTCATAGTAACGTACATCACGGTTTTCTCTGGAACCTTGCCGCGCTAGCAGCGGAGTTTGCGGCGGCGACACTAGCGCCACGCTGCTCCTAGCGCTACCTGGCGGCGACTTCACGAACTCAATCTTCCCGCCTTCCACGCAAATGTTAGGAGTTAGCGGATAGGGAGACATGGCAACGTTAGCGTTGGCTAGATGGTTGTACCGATTCTCCTCAATTTGCAAGGTTTTAGGCTTGTTTTTCTTCCGATATGCGTTGTCGTAGGCTAAGACTTGAGTTTTCTCTTCGGGATGCACTTGACGAACCTTCCCGGGCGGTCGGTCAGGTGGCTCTGGTGATACGCTTCCATCCGTTTCTGGACTTTCATTTCTTTCGTTATTTGATGTCCTGAAACAAGCAAATAATTACATTAATAAGCGATATTACGTTATCATTTACAAATAACTTAGAATTTTAAATGTATTAACAATGTTTATTTTTACATGAACAAAGTTTACTCTAAAACAACATAGATGGCGCTTATACTATAGACACAATATAATAAAACTAAATATTCTTTTTACAATAAAATAACAAAAATTACTAGTTTTTGTTTTCTTCAATACTTTACAAAATACTTTCCCAATTCAATATTTAAATAAAATTTTGTAAAATACTAAAGGAATTTCAGTTATTCAAGAAATTTCTACATCGCGCTGTTAACATTTTTTCAACGACTAGCTATATAAACCCTGAACCTAACAGTTTCCATTGGAAGTGTTTTCTTTCGTGTGATGCCACATTCTGTCTATAGACTAGCTCTCGTTAGTAGGTCTGCAGTGAGTGACGTCACGCATTAGTATGTACGGGCTACGGTCCTTGTAGTGTGCGCGGTGACGGTCGCTCGCCCCCGCGCGGGGCTGCGACGGCCCAGCTGCGCACGCTCCTCGGGCGGCCTAACCTAATACGCGGTTTTAAATAACACGTTAGCTTAGCTTCGGTTCAATTTGAGCACTTCCATATATCGGCGGCGAGAATACTCGATTGCCATTTTTTTTTTATGTTCGTAAGTGCGTAGAAGGAAGCTTACAGTGTTCTGATACGCGGTAACAAGAAGTATTAATATCTTAGCTTGGTACGTATTTGGGCACTTCCACACGATATTTATAATGTATAACTACACAGCTACAATTATGTTATCTACGAAATAAGTGGGCGTGGGTATTGGAGTTCCTTGTGTGTTTACGTTTATACCTTAATTTACCTTTTCTATGTTATTTTTTTTTTAAATGTAAAGTGTTATTAAATGCATTCTTACCCAAACATGTTAGATCCCAATAATAAAGTCGTTTGATAAAAACAGTAGCCTTAGTAAGTATTTTCTTATATCTTAAACACTCTAGCTGATAGCACTACTTGCTTATCGTAAAGATAAGTGTGATTTAAGTAAAGATCTTGTTCTTTCAGGTATTAAATAGGATTAGATTGTTTTTTAAATTAACTTACGAAAGTACAGTTGGCAAAAAAATTACATCGTAAAAATTAAAAAAAAGTAATGTTTAAATAAACTTTGGAAGGTAAGTATATAAAACTTTAATAAACTGTATTTATTTGCAAAACAGGTTACCCAATTATAAATATCTTAATATTATTGAAAGAAAAGTATGAAGATTATTTAAAAGAATTATTTACTTACATTTAAAGCTACTTAGTTTTCTTCATTGAACTAAAGTAAATTAATAATAAAATTTTATTAATTCAGTATCAATTATTAGCTAAGAAAGAAAAAATACTACTGACATGCCACAAATAAATAACACTACACCAACGCAAAAGTCTATTTTTACAATAAGTATTACAAAATGTTTAATTTCGAGTGAAAACAGATGAATTATACATAAATGTGGGCAGCTACACACATAAACGTCTACTGTCATACGATTGATCAATCAATTTGACACCAAAGGGAACACTGATTGAGTAAGTCAAGTTGTGGTAATATAAAATACTTTTTTTGACAGATTTCAGATAACGTCTTTTTTAACGTCTTAAGAGGCTTTCCCACGGTGCGTGATTTTACACATAGTGTTCAAGTTTTTTTGTTTAAGCTAAAATAGACTTTATTTGAACCACCGATCGGTGGGTGGTGCCGTTTTGCGTACCGTGGGACCGCCTCTTCAGACTGAATTTATATTTGCAATTGATAGAGATTTTAGATACAAAACTTTGGATTCGACTCGCCCTTGACCATTATTTTATCATTTTTGAACTAACGTCGAATTATTTTAGGCATGAAATCATCATAACTCGTTTACATGTTTATCTGCCTATTTTATATTTATTTTTATACCAGATTGCATAATAGATATAAATAAGTAGGTTACTAACGCTCAATTAGGATATTTTAATAAAAATGAGTTATGTTTATGTTTTATTTTGACATGAGTTAATGTGATTAAATTAGTAGACTGCCCACATAATTTAGTTGCGCAAAATTAAGGTGATTAATATGAATTAAGTAAGAATCACAAATTTTAAAAACTTTAATGTAATTTTAAATTTAATAAAAAAATACCTTTGCGTGGAATAAGTTAAGAACCTAAACGTTATTAACATACAGATTTTAAGTCCAAACCCGCCCACTGTAAATGAGTAGGTAGGTAGGTACTTACTTACTCATCTTCAAAGCTAAATACAAACTATAAAGCAAGTTTTCGAATAACCACTTTTGCCGTCCCCCGTCTGACGCCAGAGACTTGTAAAACACTTATTAAGGCACTATCTTCTCTTTTTTCCAACAACCAGCGCAAAAATAACCAAAACCGGGTATTCCTACGTCCGCCATAGTTATAATCAATGTCGCCAGGACTGTGAAATTACTCTCAATGGAAACTGGATTATTAACATATTAACGCTACTTCATAAAGCGGTTAAATCTAAAAATAATTCTAAGTTGGTATCCCTGCGGAAGTGGGGGAGGGAGATGCAAGATGCGATTCGTATAGCGCCGTCCTTGTCATTGCTTAACCCGTTGTGTGTGATATTGATAAAGATATAATAACAATAATGATAATGGTTATTAGATAGCGTCAAGCTGGCTTAATAGAGCTTTGTTTAATAAACGATTTGTGCCTGTATATAAAAGACCACCCTTTAAACTATGATTTAAAGAATGCCAACAAATAAAATCCTTACTTCAAAGACCATCAAAATCGAATTAACTTCTCACGAGTTTAGAAACCTTACAATTGCCGTCTAATTTGACCCTAACAGTCGTATTTCGTTCGATCCCTTCATTACGGGGTCACGACTCTTTCTCTAGTTAATTCTAGGGTCTATTCAGGTTTTTTCTTTAAAGCGTAATTTAGCCCCAACAAGTTTTTTTTTTTTACTTTGTATCGCGTTTGTTTCGAACTAAAAAATAAAAAGTGCCTGTGAACTCAATGTTTACTTACAATACGCTAGTGGCTGCCCGTGACTCCGTTCGCGTGGAAGTTTGTCTCCCGTGGGAATGAGAAGTTTTCCCGCGGTAAAAAGGACCCTATGTATTATTCTGATGTATAACCTATATTACTGAAAAGTTTCATCCAAATCCGTCCAGAAGTTTTTACGTGAACGAGTAACAAACATCCATACATCAATTCATACATTCTTACACACTTCCACACTTATAGGTAATATTAGTAGTATATAAAGTTTTCGTGTATACATATATGCCCTGCGTTGAGAATTCGGCTCCATTAAGATATTCACACTTGCTAAATGTCAAGTTGGTATTTAACCTTCCCTTTATTGGGCAGAGTATTTGGAACCTTATTTACACGTTTATTTGATTATCATTTACTTTATAATAATTAAATTCATTTCATACCTAACTTATTTGACGACTACTGTGGTGGATCGGTATATATGTTACGGCTAATACCCGAAGTGCGGCTACACCTAGTTTTAGCCGGTTAGAAGTGTTTTTTATATGGAAAACTGTAAAAAAAAAATTATACCTATGTATATAAAAACTGGCTTGAATCAAGAGTCGACGGAGTCCCGCTACGCGGGACTCCTTTTTCTGGGTGGTATCAAAACAGTAACCTAACTAACCTAACCTATTGATGTTCTAACCGGCTAAAACTAGGTGTAGCCGCACTTCGGGTATTAGCCGTAACATATATACTAGACTGCTAAGCGGATGGTTCCAGGTTCGATCCCCGGGTCGGGCCAAATTCGTCAAAATGGTTTTTCGAAATTGGCTCGTGTCCGGGTGTATCTAGGTTGTCCCCTAGGCCATTGTGTGGTACCTATAGGATCTACAAGCTTTGAATTTTAGGGCCACACAGTTAGTGTGTTGGTCGGGTGATTTATTATTATTATATTTAAAGTCCCAATACATACTTATTTATTTATTTATGACTTGATAGCCATATTTGTACCTTCACTTTGTAGTCATGTAAGTAAATATACCTACTCATTACATTGCTACACTCTTTATTTGTATGGCAACCGGCTATTTATTCTGTAAAGATCCTCCATCTTTACAGTTTACATACAGATTTACGTTCAATACATTAAGAGTAAATAGTTAGATTGTATATAGTTACCTAAAAGTCATGGTAGTCCTCACTGAAGATTTTAAGAATATTTTGTAGGTATGCCTAAAATAATGATTTGGCAGGATTTGAGAACAGAGCAATAGGAATGCAATAGCTAGTAAACTTATTGTTTTAAAGGAAGCCTGCATAATGCTAATAAGAGAAAAGATTTCCCTAGAACATAAATTCAAAATAAGCAAAATAAAATAAAACTTGACGCTGGCACTATAGCAGGTGCAGAAAAACGCTTTTTTTATATTATATTACCTTTATTCAGTATTGAACTCAATTTATATTCTCAATCTTTACCTTATTCCTACTTTCAACATAGTTGTATCTATTAAAACATTAACATCAAAGTTCCAATGTAAATTATAATCCGAAACACTTAACTTTAACGTCTGAACTGTCATTTTACCAGCGATTATGCAAACTATCGCCCTGACACTAACAGAATGAACATTTTCAATTCTATTAACATTCAGAGAACAGATAACCCCAGTTCTGATTTACGATAATAGCACGGTGTTTTCGCAACAAACGAAAATAAACTAAATGCCACAGTAATTAGGCGATTTGGTGCAGAAATAAGTAATATTTACGAGCACTTGTTAGGATATGATCAAATATTGGGCGTAGACTGATTAAAACTGGAAGCCATTCACATTGTATTGTGCAAAACTAGATATGCTTAAGGCCTTACGTTACAGCAAGTGACTCTAAATATCCATAGAAAATTTATAATGACAATTTGGTATCTATATACGTCCCACTAGTAGGAAGTATAGGCCATTACTCAGATAACTAGAGGGTAAAACATCGCATAAAAAATTCAATACTAGAACTAATCATAAAATTAAGTAGGCACTTAAAATATCTGTTCTTAGAGATTACCGTAATTAATTCAATTGCACTCGATTGCAGTGATTTAAATCGATTACCATCAAACTCGGAATTATCTTAAGTCTCATTTATAATGGATCTAGGAGTTTAAACGCCACTTTAGCTATTAATGCAAACCTTAAAATAGACTAGTTCAGTCGCGTGATTCATGCTTGAACGGAATTAAAATTAACGGTACCTACCTATACTAACGTAATAAATGTGTATTTTTATAATTTACATACAAGCACGAAACATGAGCATAAAAATATCTTTGTTAACACGAATGTACCAAGTCTAAAAAAGGTAAACCCGGTACAATAAGGTAATTCATATCAAACTTCCTTTATAGGAGGTTTACAGGTATAATCATCATAATCATTAATATTGTAATTAATCTTATATTAAAATAATTAAAAGCATATATGAAGCAGTGTTTTGCAGGTTGAAGCTGAATACTTTTTTATATAGATATAAACATATGTATTTTCCAGAGGCTACTTTCCTACGATGAATCTTGATGACAAAAACATTCGGTAACTTAGAATCTACGTTTACTACCGACGCAAACCTAAATCTATATAAGGCTTAAGGCCTCTAGTACCTGATATGAAAATACAAATTTATATCTTGAAATTAGCGGGTGCCGTGACCACGGCATTTGTAAAAATGGCGAAACATCGGAAAATCTTATATAAATTGATAACGGGCAATAAACCGGCAAAATGAGTCTCCTTTCAATTAATAATGATCGTGTTATACAAAGAAGTCTCAACAAATTTATAAATTTTTATTAAGTTTAGAAATATATTATTAATCTTATTTTAATTATAGCACATAATCTTGACGACCTCTTTAGAACAAATAATTATTGTAGTAAAAAAACTATTAACAACGTTTTTATAACAAAAAATTAGAAAGCGTAGATTTTATATACATGTTAAGTTAGAATTAAATTAACTTTATCTACTGGTTGTTATCATTATGGTAAGTATTCTTTCATAATATTTTACATCAACATTCTTGGGCTTTGTAAGCTTTTATTTGGTTTAAGATAAAGTGCATTTAACCGTTTTACAGTACCTTACAAGAAAAGCTATTTGGTAGGTTTATATAGGTATGCACATATACTAAAACTAGTGGCCGCCCGCGACTCCGTTCGCGTGGAAGTCGGTTTCCCGTGGGAATGAGAAGTTTTCCCGCGGTAAAAAGTATCCCTTAGTATGTCCTTTCCCAAGTTCAGTTCTTTCTTCATATCAAATTTCATCATAATCGGTTCAGTGGTTTAGGCGTGAAAGCGTAACAGACAGACAGACAGACAGACAGACAGAGTTACTTTCGCATTTATAATATTAATATAGTAGGGATTAAGAAAAAAAAAACATAATTGATTAATGTAAGTATAAGCCTTAAAGCTTAACAGTTTCTTAATAAAAAAAACATATGACCACCTCTGTGGCGCAGCGGTAACTATACCAGACTGTAAAGCGAATGGTCTCGGGTTCGATCCCCGGGTCGGGCCTATTTCATGAAAATGTTTTTTTTTCGACATAGCCTCATGTCTGGGTGTAACTAGGTTCTCCCCTGGTCCATTCCTACCTGTAACACAAGCGCTTAATGCACTTACCATGGGGCCACATAATTGGTGTGTAAGTCTGGAGATTTATTATTTAAAGTCTAAATAAGTGACTACCTACCCGTTTTAAGCGTCATAATTGTAATCCATAAAAATGCAACCTGTATATACCATCGCCATGTTTAGCATGATAGTAATGATTTCTTTAGCTTGTCGCATACACTTGTTCAGGTCGAGTGCCGTATAAGGCAGCTTGTAAGTAGAGGTCACACTGCGTGTGCGCGGCTCTTTGATGTTTCCGCATTTATTTGAGACTGAGCGGTTTAAGGGACCTTTTGGACCAATACGGCTAAAATATAGTAATTTATTGGTCGTAATCGGAAATTAGGTACTAGGTTACTTCATAGTTTACCATATTAGCATTCTTAGTAAACACAAAGCTAAAGAAGGAAAATATACTAGCGTGTTACGTAGGATACGCATCAACTAATCTATTCTTTCCAAACCAAACTGCTGTTTCGATGACATAATATAACGTAAGACCGTATTTCAATCGGACTTGAGAAAAACGTTTAGTTTTTTAGCTTAGTTCAAAACTTTATTTAATTCTACTTTTGGAACTTCATATTACCTTACCACGAAATCTCATAAAAAAAACTGTAGATTAATTATTTTAACCTTACAGAAATAGCCACACATCTTCATATACCACACACGAATTTCGCTCGCAACCTCAATGGCTCATTCAATTAAAGAAAGTAGGTATTCACTCAAGCCAAATTAATCAATATAAATAAATATTATCTGCCACAAGTGCAATGAACCTGTAGAGTTGTATTTGCTAGGCGTAAGAGCAATTAAAATGCATTCAGCTTATGCAGGCCGAAAAATATCGCACTCAGAATAGTAGGAACGGAAAAGTGCTTTGATATTTGATTTTTTTCCCATTTTTAAAAGGAATTTTAATAATTAACACGTTAACATACGTAGAATAAAGAATAAGCGTAGATTTGGGTCTATTTTTGATAGTTCTTAAAAACGAAATGATTAGGTAAAATATCTTTTTAAATAAAATATAAAGCAAATAAATGTAATGACTAATACCTACATCAATTAATTCTTAAAACTCATATTTTACAACTAAAGCCATACAATTAAAATATACCAACTATAATAAAAAAAATACCTCCCAGTGACTCAAAGTATCAAAACCACTACCCCATTTAGGATATTAGTTAACCGCTTAATTATTTTTAAAAGCAGCGGCACAAATCGCCTGTCCGCTTCCGTCACTAAAAATAATTCCACCATCATCACACGAGTTTGGAAGCACGCTTAATTTGACGTCGGTGGCACGCAGTTTAAAAAATGGTATCTTAAGAGCAGTAAAAAGAGACAAGATTTTTTAAGAATAGGTAAATGTTATTACTTTCTGACCCCTGGTAAACGGTGGGAGCGATAAGTGCACGCGAGACAAAAAAGCACTTGAAAAATTTTCAAGTGCTTTTTCGTGGCTTTTCTAGTTCTAGATTTCCTCATTTTCCACATAACTTCAATATATTTTCAAAATTTTTTAATTCATGTTTTTTTTATTTTGTTCCATAACTAACATAATTTATAAATTTAATAAGATATTTAATGTTTTTATATAAGACTAAATTAAACATTTCAAGCTGTAGTTACCTACCCCGTTGACCTCTTTAAATTTTTATATGTATTTCTCAGTACCTATTTCTTGTTCCTTAGATTCCAGATATGACATATAATGTATGTATGTACTTCAAGTTAGGTAATTACTTGTAAAATTAAACCTCTTTCTAAATACCGACTGTATGCAGATTTTAACGTTCATAAATAATCACAACTAGAAAGGTAAGTGATTAAATCATTTGCAATATCGCCAAAGGAAATTGCAAATCGTTTTTCTAACTAAAAACGATCGCGATGGTTTTTCGTTTTCCGCGACCAGCCCCCGGTCATAATGACCCATCCCACAATTAGGCCACGGAAATATCACTGGGTGGCCATAAGACTGCTTTATTGTGGAAATGGAATTACCAGTCATAAACCTCGGTGTTTACGTATTAATTCCAGTTTTATGCTCCGGGCAGGAAAGGTCTCAGCCATTGTTAAGTTGGTACAATTATAATGTGAAAAGATGCGGTTAAAATGTGACTTTGTTATGGTAAAGATCTTTTATGAAAAGAAAGATGCCGGTCGCTTTAGGTTAGATGTGGCCGATTTTCTTGTTAGTTGGAAAAGAGTACCGTTTGTGTTTAGTAGAATGGTATGGAATAGTCTGCGTAACGTTATGAATATCGTCAAGAAGTAAAATTTTGTGTTAAATGATTCAGTTTTCAGTTTTGTTTTTACGTTGATTTTAGGCCCGAAATTCGCATACGTTCACTTAAGGTAACCGCCTACCAACCTTAATACACTCTTAGCTACACTTTTTTGAGTTCCTAGATACATAGTTTAATAGTAATATTAAGTAAGTGTTTGGGGCAATTTTTAGTGCAAAACGAAAAAACTCCTAACCAACTTTTCGAGTTCAACTAAACTTTCGGAACAAAATTTTTAACTATGTTCAAAATATTACAGGAATCCCCCTGCTGTGTTATAGGCATTGTATATTTTAATTTAATTATAACAATTGTATCTAAGTATGTGAAACAACTATACCTTAAAATTCACAAATATAACGTAACTAAGCAATTATACATTAGAAGGAGCCATTAAATCATGTCAAACAAATATATAGAAGTTTTACTTAAAACTAATTTTTCAAACTACATTTAAATAACCTTACTCTTGTCTCATACATAACCCTGCTCAGGACTTTTTGCTGTGACTACTTATAACACGACCTTCACTTGATTTAAAAACAGCTGAATTAAGGTAAACACTTCCATCGTTGTAAAAGCGTCAAATCACAGATTACTGCGCCGGCGCGGCTATACCGTCACGATCAACCCGGTGAAAGTCCTACACAGAAAGAAATTGTATTTAAATTCAAAACGAAAATGTGTCTTGAGCAATATTTTTTTGCGTAAAAAATATTTCACTTCATGTAAGAAATATCTCTTCACACAAGGCGGCACTGAACCATCAAGGAAACACTTTTACATATTAAATAAAGAGCGCAATATTCATGGAAATAAGAATTTCGAGTTTTAAATTAGACCCAAGACAATTAAATCAAATTTGATAAGTTTCTGACATAGTTTTATGGTTCTTGAGGGAAAGATATTCAATTCAAAATTACTTTTCTAAAGGAAAGAGTTCACATACTGGATCCAAATCTATAAGTTCTTACATTAGTAAGAAAAAAAAAGAAGTCGTTTCAAAATAGTTACATTCTCAACTGAAATATTTTTTATTATTTATTTCTTACTTTAAAAACGACTGCCTAGGCTTTCTTCTTCCAAGAAACAAACTTTCTTAGAATAAATAATTTACTAATAAACTTTCTTGGTGCTTATATAGTGTTGCCAGCGATACACTAAAATCCCTAAAATCTCTTTTTATTTATTTGACGTTTTTATCCTAATAATATTATAAATGTGAAAGTTTGTGAGTATGTATGGATTGATGGATTAATGGATGTATTTATGTATGTTTGTTACTCTTTTACGAAAAATTTACTGGACCGATTTGGATGAAACTTTACAGTAATATAGGTTATACATTAGAATTACATTATAGGTTACTTTTTCGCATTTATAATATTAGTAGGATAAATTTAAATCCATAGAAAACGAGATATTTGCAATAAATGTGCCTTTTAGCCCAAAAAATGATATCCTTTAAATTGAACTTTACTACGGAATTAGAGCATGCAATAGGATACTTTTAATGTTATATTTATTGATTAAAAATAAATCTTATTGTCTCCATACATTTTTAAGCAAAATTTTAAAAGTGCTTGCCTCTCAATTTTATAGGCATATAGGTAAGCATTTAAAAGAATAGTCCTTTTTTTCTTCATATCTCGTTAACCAGTTCATTTAATTTCATCATTAATATACGATTTTTTATTTATTTTATAACGACACTTTTTTATAATTGTTTATCAATATTTGTTTGATGGAAATATTTTCTCAACTTTTTAGCCCTAATTTGACCGTAAGATAATGGCAATATTATTTTATTTCGTTCGTTGACTTTGTTTGAAATTGTTTGTTCGTGCTTCTTCCTTTCGTGGTTCGTTTTTATTAAAAAGTATTATTTTATTAGATAAAGAAAACTACTGAACGTCGTTATTTTTTGAATAATGGAATCAACAATAACTCTACTGGAGTGAATGAGTAATCAGTTGTTAAATAAGTACAATTTTTGTATTAACATTTGGTGCACACCACCCTTAGTAGGAGTTTAAGGTATGTACCTATTTTGTTTGTCATGCTTGTGGCTCATAATAACAAATTAATCTAAATCTGGCTAATTTTTTTCAGGAAACTAAAACCAGAAGATTACAATTTCCCTTCAGAAAATATAGCCTCATATTGCATAAAATCTGTTCCAACTTCAAAATCGTATACGGGCAAATACATTCCTGCAAAGGGTAAATTAGTAGATAAAGTGAGAAATCTATTATACATTTCTGAAGCGAAAAGAAGGACAGCAATCAGGGACTCAGATGTTACTAAAACCAATAATACAGAGGACTTTGGTATGTATACAGGGTGTCCCAAAACTCGACGTCAACCCGAAACCGGGTGACAAGGCAAGTCATGCTGGTTATCAGAAAAATGTTTAAAAAAATCTAAGTCACGTGTTCTCAAAATTATTGGCATTTTAAAAAAACACGCAAAATTTCACACCCTGTGACAGTGTTTTTGCTGCTGTTGCCACAAATGTTCACTTTTGGAAACTTTTTTTTTTGATATGTAACCCTGAATAATGCTTCTCTAAACTGTTATCAACATTTCAAATCTAGCTCCTCGAGATTGCATAAAAATAGGACTTATTTCCAAGAAAAAAATTAAAAATTAAAAATGGCCTAGTTTTAACTGTCTGCATTGAAAAAAAATTGTATTACGCGAGTTTGGCAAGTTGTGTCAAAAGTTGGCGCATTTAGTAAGGATCCCAAAATGGTATGACACGTGGTAAATTGTAGTTGCTATCATGAACAAAAAAAAAATTCGTAAAAATCCAGTGTTCAACAATTTTTTCTTACCTGGTTAAAAAATATTCTAATGGGCCCAAGGTTTTCCAAAGAGTCGTAAATTGTAAGTAGTGACAAAGGAGTCTTTCTAGGAAGTGTAAGCGAGATAGTATTTGTGCTAAAGTGATTGAGTGAGACGGAGAGAGTCACCTTCTCAAGTGCGAGCGAGACAGGTATGGACGCTAAAGTGACTGAGATGGAGAGAGTCATTTTACCAAGTGCGAGAGAGACAGAGAGTGACGCCAGGTATTCGCTATTGTAGATACACATTACAAACCAGTCAGTACGTTACGTTCCTTCGTTTACTGCGCTTGTTTTCGTATTCGTTTGTGTTGATTTCGTAGTGTTTACTTTTGGCTATGTTTATGGACTTGTGATTGCTTGCGATTTAGATTCGGACTGTTTGTTTTCTCTTAACGACGACCTTTGCTTTCCTCTGGACTATTGTGTGAGTGTGTGACAAGTGCCGAGATGTCTTCGTATACCACTCGCGAATACGCTAATATGCACCTTATTTATGGTGAGTGCAGGTGTAATGCCAGTGCTGCTGCCAGACTTTACCGCGAAAGGTACCCAAACGCTGCTCGTTACCCCGATTATCGGGTGTTTACGAATGTGCATCGGTTGCTCTTCTCAGAAGGCCGCCTCCCAAATCAAACGCATGGTGGAGGCAGACCCACCAACCCTATGGAAGAAGAAGTTCTACAGGCTGTCGAAGAAGACCCAAGTACTTCAGTAAGAGCTATTGAAACGAACACCGGAGTGCCCAAAAGTTCAGCCCACCGTATTTTAAAAAGAAATGACCTACACCCATACCACGTACAGCGAGTACAGACATTATTACCCGGTGACTACCAAAATAGGGTGAATTTTTGCCGGACGATATTGGAGAGGTACAGAGATGACCCACTTTTTCTAACAAAAATTTTATGGTCGGACGAATCAACTTTTAAAAAGGACGGCTACGTGAACATGCACAACCTGCATGAATGGCGTGTTGAAAACCCTCATTTAACGAGACAGGATCGGTCCCAGTACCGATTCAAAGTTAACATGTGGACCGGAATTTTGAATGGCAAAATAATTGGTCCTTTTGAGTTGCCTGATGCATTAACTGGCGAGGTTTACTTAGACTTTCTTCAAAACCATCTTCCAAATTTATTAGAAGACGTGCCGCTAAGCATTTACAGAGAAATGTGGTTCCAACAAGATGGGTGCCCAGCGCACTTTGCTCGCCCCGTAAGAGAGTACCTCGATGAAGAGCTTCCTGGGAGATGGATCGGGCGGGCTGGACCAATCTCGTGGCCGGCCCGTTCACCGGACTTGAATCCTTTAGACTTTTTTTTCCGGGGAGCTGATAAAGAAAAAGTTTACGAGAAGCCCATTGGGAGTGAACATGAATTACGGCAGAGAATAGCTGAAGCAGCTCAATTTGTAAATAATGGACGATACGCTAGAAAGATAGCTCGATCTTTTTTAAAAAGATGTCGCGCTTGTATTGCCGCCGAAGGAAGGCATTTCGAACACTTATTATAACATTTTAAGAATTATTGTAAATTTTATTATTAAACATTGGTATTAAAATTTTGTTTTATTTAAAATTGAAACCTTTAACAATAAATGCTTATTCCAATGCACACACTAAAAAAAATAAATTAAAAGTGAACAATCTGTTCATTCAATAAAGATAGACGAGTACATCAGTACAATGTACAATTCAGTTAAATTTAATCAGTGTGTAAATTGGAAGCGGCTCCAATGTAACCAACGATAAGCTTTGCAATTTTAACCAAGTAAGAAAAAAAGTTAAAAATGGGTTTTCATGGAAATATTTTTTTTTGTTCATGATAGCAGTTACAATTTGCCAAGTGTCATACCATTTTGGAATCCTTACTAAATGCGCCAACTTTTGTCACAACTTGCCAAACTCGCGTAGTACAATTTTTTTTCAATGCAGACAGTTAAAACTAGGCCATTTTTAATTTTTAATTTTTTTCTTGGAAATACGTCCTATTTTTATGCAATCTCGAGGAGCTAGATTTGAAATGTTGATAACAGTTTAGAGAAGCATTATTCAGGGTTACATATCAAAAAAAAAAGTTTCCAAAAGTGAACATTTGTGGCAACAGCAGCAAAAACACTGTCACAGGGTGTGAAATTTTGCGTGTTTTTTTAAAATGCCAATAATTTTGAGAACACGTGACTTAGATTTTTTTAAACATTTTTCTGATAACCAGCATGACTTGCCTTGTCACCCGGTTTCGGGTTGACGTCGAGTTTTGGGACACCCTGTATAAATTTTTTAATGTTTGAATTGGAACTTTCATATGAATGGCATTGCTTCCATTAATAATAATAATCTGAGAGGAATCCATACTTCATACTTATCCATGCTTTATATTTTAAATTCTAAACTAACAATGTCTGTCTGTAATGCTTTAACTTTGACATAATTTTAGTATTTAGGCTTGATTTAAGATGGATACCAATCATGTAATAAGTGGATTTTTTACATTTAAGATGCAAAAACTGAAGAAAATATTATATGGCTACCTACAAAACAATAGCGAACCCTGGGAAGAGGTTATTGAAAAGAGGCGAAATACATTCCCTATTAGAAAAAAATCAAGAACTAAAGACAATCCATGAATACCTCGAAAGATGGAGTATTTTAAAAAATGACAAAGGATATGTTTTGGTAATTCAAGAAATTATAACTAGCAGGAAGAAACATTATTATTCACAAACAATATTATAATAATTGTATCAAAAATTTAAGTATCTGGTTTCAATAAAGGAAATTCTTAAAATAAGTAAATATTTTTATTTTCAAGAACCATGCAGTCTAGTACCGAGTAGCAATATAACTACATTTAAGTCTCTTTGTTTCTTGGTCTAAGAATTAACGAAATTTAAGCAAGCAAAAGGCAGTTGATATCTAAGAAAGATAATGTTTTGAATTAATAAATTGTAAACATTCTTTCAAAAAAGTTACAACTCAAATCAAAGTGTCGAGTTCTTGAGATAAGATGAAATTATTTATTGGAGTAAAAAATTAGTCAATACGATTAAGCATTTAAATACTTGATATTTTAAAATATAAAATTGCTTGCTACAAATATCTTATTGTTTCCTGATATACAAAACAGGATATATCTTGCGCTAAATAAACTTATTTGGCAAAAGCAATAATTTCTTTCTGTGTAGCCGTCACATTGTGGGAATCAGACTGCGAAATGCATTTGTATTGTTAATTAGTTCCATTGTGCAATTGTTGAGGAAGGGGTTTTGTGTTCTGAGTCTTTTACTACTGAAGTTGTCTTAAACCATGAAATTGTAGTATTGAGTTATTTTACAGGGTTAAAAACTAGTTTGTATATAAAATCTCATTTTAATCTCAATTTTACAACTCAGCGTATTGCAGATATCTCTTCCTAGTTATCTTAAACCTGTGTATCAAAATATGACAAATTGAATATTAAACACTCGGTCAAAAGTTATTTTCGTGTTTTTATAAAGTGAAAAGTAACAAGTATGTAGGATACGTCAGTAATTTAAAAAAAGTGCGTGAGGGCTATCTCTGAGTAAATCTATTTACTCGATTTTACGGCTAATAAACCTAGAAGTTAAAAAATTAATAACTTTAATAATTAACTATAAACTCAACTTAAGCTGTTATAAAGAGAAAGTCAATTTATCTACACACAGACTTAACTACTTATAAAATATTACCAAATAACCACTTCATCAAATAATTTTCATTACATTTATCCCATAGCTAAAGCTAATTGGATAAGAAGGTATTTCAGAACTTTACATTTCAATTACCTTTCAATAAAAACCGTCTGGAATTCGATTTGCGTAAATTCTAATTTACTTTTTGCTGTCCAGTGAAAAGTGACGATTGATTACTAAAAGGTATTAAGAGGTTTTTAACGACCTCGGGTACAGTCGTCATCGTATTGTCTTGATTTACTTATTTATTCATTTACAATTAAAAGGTAAAACGCGTGTACTAAACATATTATCTTTTCGACAAATAATGTTACTGTTGTTCTCACCTACAATAAAATAAAAAAGAATTATTAAATTATTGACAAACTTTTACATTACTTATTTCAAAACCGACTGTAGAAATAAAACAAATCAATATGATGTTTTATTTAATTAAAAACAGGGTTCCATTTCGTCAAAAACAAATCTCTATCAAAATATGTTTTGAAATCGAATCCAAGTTCTTACAAATCCGTTAACAAATATCAGCAAAGATAATTCAATCAATCTTCTACTACGTAGGAGTTGAACATTTTACATTAAATAATACAAAACACACCGTGTACTATGTAAATGAGTCATTGTATATCTATCAAAATGAAATGTCAAATATTTTGCAGCTCCGTTGCCTGCGCGCGCGCATTGGTTGACTGAAACCTCTAATGGACTGATAAAGGGCCATTAGTACTGTCACATTACTTATGCATAGCCAAGGACGGTGATAAAACTGTCTACGACATTATTTTAAACAAAGAACTTGGCTGAATCGTAAAGACATATTCGAGATATGAAAGTACTCAATAAAAATAATAGCCCGGAAAATATTTTTCTTGTTTTTATTTACCTGTCAGATTTCTTGTAAGTTATATACTTGCTTTTGGTTAAACGAAGATTGTCGTTTCCATATGTAAAGAAGTATGAATCTCTTTGTTATACCCATGACAAAGTTTTAAATATATTTAAAATACATTATCTCGTGATAGTCATAGGTTAAAGTCGACAATAGAAACATTGTTGACCTTCATTATATAAATGTTAACATATCTATAATGAATAAAATAGTGTTGAATTTTGGAAATTGTACCTATTATTCAGCCTTCTATTTCCTACCCGCAAACTGACGCGTAACCATTTTTGGCATTATACTATTTAAGTACCTAAGTCTCAAAAGAATAGAACTTACCTCAATCTTGTGGACATAAAAAAGGTAAGTATTCATTTCTTCATTGGTTCTGTGTAATATGTATTGCATCAAAAATTTAAACGTGCCATTCATTTTTCACCTCAGCGTAATAGCGGAATGCATAATTCAAGCATTCTCTGTAAGAAAGGTTAGAAAGTTTACATCGCCGTAGCTTGGAGCGTAGCGTACATAGGTCCTCTTCAGCGTATCACGGCGTGACGGCGTAGCTTAAGCACCTAGGCGAAGCCTCTTATGTAAACTAGAAAGGCCCTTGAGACTACGGCAAACGAACAAGCTTTTTAAAAACTGAAACGGAAGTCACAAAAAATTACAGGTAAAATTTTCGCAAAAAGGAATTGGATACTAAATCATGATTGTGTTAATATTAATTTAGATATAATATGTCAATAGTATATCTTTACCTAGCCAAAACATTGTTGAAAATGTCAAATGAGCTTTGAGGCAGAATAATTAAGCTTCGTTTCTACGGTGCGCAAAACTACGTAGCGCTGCTAGTAATAAATTTAAATTTGGGAATTATGCGTCGTTTCTATATGTTCAATTCAGCCATCTTATTATTGCAAGCCACAAAGCAACGTATCAAAAACTCGTCTACATTTATTCCAGTAAAATCCACGTAGTCTCAATAATTGTAACAAAATATCTCCCATCCCACGCTCGTAGAATGCATCGCATACCACAATATTTTTAGTCGACATCGCAAAAAGTATTCTATAAATCCGCTGACGCTGTTTTATTAAATTGTTCTCGAACATTCCGGGGATTGCTGTCATAACAAATGATAAAGCTGTGTGTGGTGTGAGAGTGAATTAAAAAGCTATGCGATTTGATATGAAGTTTTAATTTAGTGGTAGAGGAAGCTAACAAGCAAGTGGGTCACCAAATATTTTATGTTTTTTTAATGATCAACACTTGATTTGGATAGAATTAGCATGTAGCAGGCAACAAACTATACAAACTAATGTCTCCTTGAAAGCTTATTTAACAAGTTAATGACAGAAGGCCTGTGTCTTACTAGTGTGACTTAGGTTCAAAGGTAAGGTATTTTTTTTAAGTTACACCGTATTTTGGTTTATATGAGCCACAATGCGTGACAAATGTATTCCTAGTAGGTAGTAAAGCAGCAGACCAATATCACTACATAGTATAAAACAAAGTCGCTTTCTCTTTCCCTATGTATGCTTAAATCTTTAAAACTACGCAACGGATTTTGATACAGTTTTTTTTAATAGACAGAGTAATTGAAGAGGAAGGTTTATATGAATAATAACATAGTATAGGGAAAGGGGTTTTACTCCGAATTTAAAGCGTGCGAAGCCGCGGGCATAAGCTGGTTGTACATAAAACTACTTATGCGAAAAGAAAATGTTCCGTGCACGCCCATGACTCACACAGTGAAATAACACCCTTGTGAATAATTAATTATTTTTTTGCCTTTTTTATTTTTATTAATAGCACATATGGTAATTAAGTAAGCATTAGACACATGTTTATAAGAGTAGGTAAGTTTACGTGTATTTAAAAAAACTGTGACTGTAAATATATTAAATTACAGATCATATAACATATTTTTCGACAGTGAGAGCAGTTGAGCTGTAATCCACTACGCTGGCTCACTTCAGGTCGGTGAATACAAATAGGTAATTGTTTATCTAACCATATGGATTCCACTCGTGATGTTAATTTTATAAATAGAAAGAAAAAAATCAAATTTATTGAGAATGTAACATAAAATTGGCTCAAACATTTGAAATACTGCAAGGAAATAATAAGAATTTATCTATAAATAGTTTAAGTAACAATAATGATTAATGCTAACATGGTTGACTTAGTACATAATATCTACTTATTTGTAATAAATAAGGATAATGTACAAAATGAGGAAATAAAGAATATGTCTACTTGTAACAGTTGGAATCTATTCAAAGTCAGCGCTTTGAACAAAGGAAAACATAGATACCTTCTAGTACCTAATGTTAGTTACAAGAATTAGTTTAAACTAAAAAAAAATCATAACTATATTTGACACTCTTTTGCTTATTGTTTATTGATTTTTTTTTCTAACCGTACAAATTATAATTAAGTTTACACGAGTACCATCTTTCGCTTTAAAGTTAAGGCTAGGTATAACAATTTCAGTTTTTTTTTTTAGTTTATATGTTTTTTCGCAATGGTCCACTCATATTATTCCAAAAAGAACAAATATTTACTCACTACTAAATACTTGCCGTAATTCATTAATTCAAATATTACCTACTTAGATTTAACAATATAACAATTTAAACGGCGTTCTATTCCAATGACGCCGAGTCCCCACGTTGTCTGGAGTACATACGTGCGTGTTCAAGGATCAACCGGGAGGGTCACTTGTGATGCGACGTGCGACAGATAGAAGATAACGCTGGCTGGTGGGAAATAGTGGACGCCATTTAAAAAGTGGAACGCCGTTTTTGAAATAAGAACTCGATTCGAATTTGTGTCAGAAGCTAAATGGGGAAAGAGGTTTTGATAGATTTGTTTTTCAAACGATGGTGTAGTACGTTTGCGAACATCGGACGCAGATAGCGAGTTTGCTTCATTACCTAATCAAAATAAGATAGAACTTCCTTTGCTTTTATAATTATTTTACAAACAAAATTAAATAAATATGTGATCTTATATCGAAAGTTAATTAAAAGTTTGAACAAAGAAAGTCAGTACCTTGTAAAATTAAATAATAGATTTCTTATACTTAAACTTTTAGCTCCATTATGATTCAGTACCTATAGTTTTACTTTGTAAAGAATATTAAAACTGGCATTTTTAACGAGACTAGTACCTTTTGCCTATACGATGACAGCAAAGTATTTAACTGAATATTAAACAGAAAAAAATCAACACATTTCGTCTTAAATTAAAATTCCCAATTTAAATTTCAAATCGACTAATAATTTAAAACAGTAGCGCCTTCAATAAATACTTTTTGTTACATCACCTGTCCCAACAGGTCAGGTATTTGAACAAAGGCATTCCATTTTTTTTCTGAAAGCAGGAAACATTCGATATCCAACGCACGTTTTGTACTCATGAAATTTAAAAAGCGAACAACATGTGTGTCAATTTTCAAAAAAAGAACCATCGTGTAACGGACTTGCGCACGAGTCGCAGCTGCGGGTTGATTGGACAAGTATTTGTACCGAATTTTTCAATGAAGTTATTTATTTACATTACATTTTACGGCTTTTCAATTCATTAATGTTTTACCAGAAAAAGTTAATGGATAATGGTTGGACCTTATTGAATTAATTTCCAGCTATATTGACAAAAGATTAAATGATAAGGTGTATTTATACATTGTAAGTACATATTATCAGACTAAAGGATTTCTTATAAATATTATAAAACAAACTATTATTTTGTGCGTCAGTGTCATAATTGAAAAGTCGTATTATTTACAACTTGCTTATTTTTTTCAACATATACCTATCTACCAACATATTTCGTTATATTGATTTTTCTTCTACTTCTACTTCTATAACTTGCATAAATTAACTCTTTGGCCAAAACGCTCTTTACAAATAAAGCGCCTGACTAAAATATTTCAAATAAGTATAAATAAGTTCAGAGATAATTAATTTTAAAACAACGGCTACTGAGTATAAAAAAAACTTATCGTAATAAAAAACACCCTTTATAAACTTTTATTTACAATTTTATACAACCACCTGCATTAATATTTTAGAACATTTTCATCTGCAAAAACAATTTAAAATTAATACCTTAGTAAGGTATAAAACAACAAAGTTGCATTAACAGTAAGTTGTTTACTTCCTAAGTATGTTGGTTAATAGTAGGTACCTTAATAGTATCTTAGGTACGGGTCAAAAATGGTATTAAATAAATACCAAAGACGATCTATAAAAGAGTATTATTTTTATAACTGGTGTAGAAAGACCACTACCGAAGCCTAAAATCATGTATTCTTAAGCTTCAATAGTAACTAAATTCACTAACAGTAAACCCAGAAAACTCAATTTAAAAAAGTTATTAAGCGTTGAAAAGTCAAATTCGCCGCTTGAAGTCATCGCTCACACGTCAACCGTTTTGGTTCAAGTGCGATTATTTACATTGCAAATTGAAATTAGCGCAAAATCTAATAGTATCAATGCAATGATATTTTTAAATCATAAAAAGAATTTGATGGTAAGTGACATCTAGGTTCATTAACATTGTTAAGGTAAATAAATTTGTTGCCGACCTAATGCTTAACATGGATGATCAAGGCTTTGTTCCTGTAATTTCTCTGGCAAGTCCACAAGACAATCCGTATTTGACATGCAATGACAAAAACGTCTTTGAACGGAAAAAAAATCTAGTAAAATTTTCAAATTATAAAGCACATACAAAGTAAGTACCTACAACCAGCAATACAAATGTATAAATGTAATACAGATACTGAGTGATGTTCCGCGACAGCGACAGACGGAAGGACACCTGCGCCGACGCAGCCTGGCGTTTTTGTACCATTTCCGGGATGAGCTTGCGAATTTAAACCTTTTTGTTTAGTTTGTTTCGGTTTTTTTAATATTTCATGGATTACAGAGTTACTCTTTTAATTGTAACGCAAAAACAACATTCTAAGATTAGGGCCGTGCTATAAAACGATACTCCGGTTAAATCCTACTAATATTATAAACTTGAAAGTTTTTGAGTATGGATGTAATATAGGTAACAGAAGAACAGAATAACATATAGGGTACTTTTTACCGCGAGAAAACTTTTCATTCCCACGGGAAACCGACTTCCACGCGAACGGGGTCGCGGGCGGCCACTAGTAATATTATAATTTTGATTTATATGGCTTTTGTTCAAAACAAATAGATACTACTCGTATGTCCTTAACTGCATAAATGAAATAAATTCTAGTTTTAATATTTCTCAAATGTATCATTACTCCAATTTTCAGTTGAGTTGGATTTTTATCCCATATATTCACTATAATCTAATAAGCAGTTAACTTAATCATGTATCGCACCTCTACACACTGTCAATTCATCTGTACCGTGAAAGCATAGCTTATCAAGTACATGTCGAAATAGTCTTTTGTATGACATGAATATGTAATTAACTTAGGTCACCTTCCCACGGTATGGAAGTATGGAGTATTGAGCGACGAGTGCACTTGTTGTGAGCATATTCAAAAGAACGTATACAGTTATATTGACTCGGCAGTACAAGTTTTGATAAACTGATAGATTTTACAGGAAAGTTGACTGAAAATGTTGGCATAATTTTGTTTAAGGCAGTGTGAAAGTAAGTAAGAAAATGTGTCCATATTTGGCAGTGGACATGATGGGGTAAAGTTAACGTAGGAAAAACTCTTATATCCCTATCTTTCATATCTTTTTTTTCAGACGTTTAAGTATGTCTGAAATTGTCATCTGGACTCAGATCAGTAGAAACTTTAAACATCTGCTTCCTGTTATATTTCTGCTTTTGTTTTACTTTAATGTAAGTACCTACTTAATTGTTTAAAATTTTAGCTAGCTGACTAGACATTGAGCTTTTCAAATCTTGCACCGAATAAGTAATTAATGATTCATTAATGGAGGAAATTGCCCACACACACACTTAAAATACCTATGTCTATTAAGAACAAATAGTGTAAATAATTTGAGTAGATATTCCTTTAGATACAATATCAGTACCTGTCAATGAACTAAAATAAAACCCAAACAGACCGTAGGTAGCTATAAAAATCAAATAAAAACCTAACAATAAACAATGAGTCTCGAATATAATAATACAATAAATAGATTCCTCACAATGCTTTTTATCGATATGGCAATCTTCACGCCATGTTAAATTCACTTTGAGCAACTTCGCCGGTGTCCTGCAGGACCATTGTCCATCCTTTGTTTAAAACTATTTTATTCTTTATTCAAAATAATGGTCGGCGATGTTTTGTTTTTTTTAATGTTGTCCTGCATCAAAGGCAGTGTTCATTTAAAATAATGATTATCATTTTGATTTATCACGTTTAGGCTTTTTGCAATACCTTTATATTATACCTACGTCCTTAATTTATTGTAAGGTGAATTACAGGTCATACTGTATTGTAGCGGCTGTGTTACCTGCAACAAAATAATTAAATTTGTTAAGTAATAAACAAGTATGTTATACCTTATAAAATATATAACAATTTACATTGTAATAAAATCATGTTTTCACAGTCATTAAGTAAATGGTTTTATGATAAAAGTTTCTTTTAAAATGGTAAACCGTTTTTTAAATCGTAAAACTTGAAATGCATATAAATAAACAGTCAATATCTCGAATTAAGTCAATAATTTCGTAGTACCTATGTACTTTACTGGCATTTAGTTTATAAAGTTCTTTGTATTTACAGTAATAATAAGAGAACTTTACTGAATATTTAACGACAGAAAATACCTTTACATTCAGTTGCAACATTTCAAACTATCATTTGTTTTTTACAATCAGTTCAACTATTTGCAACCGTATTGCTTGTATTTAAGGTTTATTTTTTTATAACGCAGTCGAATCGATAATCTTTCATAGGTCGTTAACCGATTACTCTCTGTGACATGTCATGCACATCAAGAAATGTTGACAATTCGATGTTTGTTCCTATTCCTGTGTGGGTTCAATTCAAATATCAAAATAAGTGAGCACGATGCAATACAGATTGAAGAACTCAGAATTTATCATAAACAAGAGGCCGCCCGCGACTCCGTTCGCCTGGAAATGGGTTTCCCGTGGGAGTGAGAAGTTTTCCCGCGGTAAAAAGTACCCTATGTTTTATTCTGATGTATAACTTATATTACTCTGACACAATGAAGAAGAAGAAGAAGAAGAAGATTACTGTCCGGTAGTTTTTACGTGAAAGAGTAACAAACATCCACCCAACCCATACATCCATACATCCAGATATACTCACAAACTTTTATAATATTAATAGGATTGTCAGTAACTATATTCTACGTACGGGAACGTCATGTGTGTTAGGATATAATAAAACTATACTCCAAATGGGGCCTTTTCAATGTGTGTTTTTAAAACATCATTTAATTTAGATTCAAATTAACTTATACCAATATTTAAATTGTGAAAGTATGTTTTAACAAATCAAATCTTTGCAAATGTCTTAATTTTAATAAAGGTGTCAACATCAATGCCGTTCACATAAACAGTAAGTCGTACATTAAAACTGGTCCAAAATTATAGCTTCATATTAAATACAAATAACAATAAACAGAAACAACATGTTGTTTCATTCGGCCGTTGTTTTATTTCCTGATATCATTTTACGATGCGACTCCCCGCTGAGCGTGGGGCGATGTCTGACCGATGCAGACAGAACACTCATATGGCACTTTATAGAAGTTAGCTGTATTTTGTGGTGTTTAAATATTAGTTATAAAGTAGTCAAAATAATAATGAAATAATCAAGCAGATTGTTTTTTTAAAGATGATAAAAGATCTAGGTGAAAGATGGCATGGAACTAAGTCGATTGTTTAAAAATTGAATGATTAAACAAAGTTTTTACAATGGTTAAAGACCAACTTAAACATATTTTACTACGAAACGTCCTAAAATGTATAAGAAAGTCGAAAAAATCGAATAAAGATAAAGAATATTCATTTCATAGGCGCATAAATAAAAATGACACAAAAATTCGAATCGTCTTACAAGCTGCACATTTTTTGGTACACAAATAGATATTTCCCTTAGGTATATACAGTTGTGTTTGTTTATAACTGTTATTTACAAGGTTAATTAACAAACGGTTTTCCTACTTATCTTTAATACCCATAATTATGAATAAACAGTTTTAATTAATGATGCACAGATTCCAGAACAAAACAGCAGTCCTACTTATTTAATAATTAACTATACTATCATAGAAACAAATAAATAATTTAATTTATTTATTTTATCATAGAAGTGTAACGTAGTTATAAAAAACGAAATATTAGTAATAAGGCCTTTGCTTAACTATTGTGAAGTATAAAAGCGTAAGACTGTTATTATTATTATTATTTAGTTAGAGTACCTACCTAAAATAATAATCCCGGAACCGCTACTAACTTTCCTTTAAACGACAATAAATAACTAATAAACACGACATTGCTTTATCGCAGCATTTTAAATTCGACGTCGGTATTAAATCGTGCGATATTACATCATTTGTAAAACTCTTTGCAAGCAAAATGGCAATTAATACACGTTTTCTTACCGACAATAACAAAAAGGTTCAGCTTTGCTGTATCGATATTTCCGTACTTTAAAACTGAGTAAGTTCAGGGGACAAAGAAAGTGGGATAACAGTTAGACAAAAGTTTCAGTGACACCAAAACAATGGGTCATTCACATTTATGTAAAGGTGAGTAAAGAATTTCAATATTATATTTAAAAACCTACTAAGGTACGGTTTACGGTACTGAGGTATGGCCTCAGGGGCACTCAGCATTTTTTCTTTTGAAATCTTTCGTATGTAATTTGACCTTTGGACTCTTGTCAATAAAACTTTGACTCAACTTTCGCGCCGCTGTTTTGTTTCCGTCAGAAAATACTTAACTAACGTCGTAGTTTTGCTGGTCAAACGTTTAAAAAAAGACTAGAAGATCATCGACTACTGATGCACTGTCTAGTTCAGTTCAATATATGTTTTAGTGTTTTTTTTATGAACTATAAACAGTATACAAGTGCCAGTTACGCGGTAGTAAGTATACTTCCTATCCCACGTTAGGTAACGACGCAGGGATACAAAGAAGGTGTAATCTTTCAGTCATCCTACACCGAGGTAAGTCATTTCCTATTCAATGTAATGCAAGTAGAAGCTACTTTTTGTCACCTTTCTCATTTATAGGTACCACTTAAAACGCCTTGTCTTGTTTTTTTTATCTTCTGGTTAAGTGCATTTCTTCATGAAGCGTCTACTACAGTAGATCATAATTAACATAAATATAATATGATTCTGTCAGTCATTTAAAATGAGTAAACAAAATACAGAAAACAATAGAGGCTACTTTAAAAATAATCATTATAAGTATTTCTTCTCCTATTTAATCATAACTACTAGGTATTCATAATCAGATCAATGCATTAAGTTCTGTAACTAAAGGAGAACACATAGGTGCAATATGTTCGACAATAATTGTGACATTTTGACACTTCTGGCGCGGGGGGCGAGGTAAAATTCGTCGCGTATAATTGGTCAGTCGTAATTTGCAAATAGCGTGTGCATTGCTGATGTCATGCATAAAGTGTGCGACACGTAAATTTATTGCCATAATAATCATAAATTTATAATAGTAACTAGGTAAGCTGTTTAAAATTTACTCATAAATGCTTTACATAGGTTATGTTCTCCTGTTCATAACCTTCTGCATGGCTAATGAGATGTGAATCACTATGTTTATTTGATACTTAAGTTCGCGAAAAGATTTCTTGACATTAAATGTTTCATGTATTTGATATTTTCAAATACGCTGTGTTTTTTCTTAGATGATTTTACTTAAATATGGCCATGTTTCTCGTGATCCCAACATAAATCTGCAGTTTTAATAGGAATCAATCCGAATGTCATAACATTCCCTTATATTCCCTTTAACATGACTCAACCAACTACAACTTTTTTATCACTTTAACACATAGACTGTGTTGATGTTCAAATGTCAACGAAAAATCTACTTTATTGCTTTGACCGTAGACGTAATTCAGCATGATAATGATACAGGTAAGTACAAAATAGTATACAAGACTAGATTAAACACACTTTATGAGAAAGTGTTCGTGGAATATGCAACGTGAGAAGGCTCTACCTCTTCTAAGGAAGGTAATAAGCGATTTTAAGTACTATGCCAACTCTAGGAATAATTATTTCAACATAGTTCTAATATTAAAAAATTAAATTTTATATGCTAAAGTTTAGGTATGTCTGTAAAAATATATTGTTAGTGAAATACTTGGAGGTTGATAATCATCAAAAGGGGGTAATTATTTTCACCAGAAGTTATTAAACAAAGTATTATATTTTATTGTAGTTTAACTGTAGTTTTGTCACTAAGAATCATAAAACTGTAAGGTATGTACTGTTAGTTACTGTTGTACGGTATGTTCCATTTAAACGATAGAATTCCATACTAGGTACAGTTTACGCTTACCTACAATTGTACCTACAATGTTTTCTTACAAAAGACATAAAAAAATAACCTTAACAATAAAAATCGTAGTATTGTATTCCTAAGAGCTGGTTTTTCAATAGTCAGATAAATTTTATCTGACAGAAAGTCGTATGTTTTCGTTGCGAGTCGAATATAAATATTTGACATTTAATATAAAATGACAATGAAAACATACTTCTTTTCAGTCAAAAAAATATCGAGGTAGGTAAATAAAGAAAATCGTGCTCATACGAACAAAGCTAATAAGATTAAATTAACTTCGTATGAATTTAATAACGTTAGGTAGATAAAACGTGAGATTATGCGGACATGCTCGCAAACATGCAAGCAAGCATGCTCACGTACATGCGTAACAAAAATTATGATATAAATGCATGCGTAATAATAAATTAAACTCGTGAAACTATGTTAAAGGTAACCTATTAATTTTTGCTCTGAAGTCAACAGCAATTTGTAAAAAGGAAACGATTTCATATTCAATTTATTTCTTCCGCGGAAAAACAGCAATCATATTACCTCGCAAATTGAATACCCTCTTTTATGATGAGGTGCAATAAATAAATTACTTTATTACCGCCGATACTGCCGCAACCACGTACCATCCATCAATGGCGGCGCGGCGATCAATTTCCGCATTGTTTTTTTTTCAACCGTCCCTAGGCACAAGAAAAGTTGCACCTATAAATCCTACTTAAAAAAACTATAAAAAAACGTCTGGCGCCACCGTCTCGATGTAAAAAAGTTATAATGTGATTATTAGCGCAAAGTAGTAAAACCTGAATAGTTGAACAGTTTAACAAGTGAGGGATAAGCTGTTGTGACAACGGTGACAGCTTGCCGGTAGATTGGCGGGAAAATGTAACCGCAGGGTAACGGGGCGAGTGACGTTTGAAAGATATTTTAATCTCGGCTGACATAGTAGTCGAGGAATAAAATCTAGCACGCAAGTTCAAACGAGACCTACTTTGATGTAAAAGACGCACTTAATAATAAGCCAAGTAAAACAGCTTATTTGATTGTTATTAATGCGACTGAAACGTGTTAAGTTAAAACAGTTTTTTTTTCGCCTTTTTCATTTGGCAACGCCTTGTTTTTGAAAATATTAAAAACAAAACACAGAAAACATTTTTTTATATGTCCATGTATTAACAGCTCGTCATGGTCACCCTCACATGACTCATTCGCCGTCTCCAACTAATTAGTTTATTGCTGATCAACGGTGACGTCGTACTCGTGTTGATATGATAGCATCTAAAGGGTTAAGTACCTGGAGGGAATCAACCGCTGGGGTGGTCGACGCGGAGCGATAAATCATTATTTGCAATTGATTTCGTTTTGTTTGATTTCCGTGTTGAATTATTTACAGAGCTGGTAGATTGATTAAGCTGCCGTGGTTTGCATCGTGGGTACAGATAGAAAAAAAAGTCGAAAAAGAAGTGTAGGTTAAACTAGTAAATAAAGTAGGTAGTTACCGGTGTGATTTGCAATGAAAACTCTAAAGTTTTTACGTCCTTTTGTAGTTTATTGCATATGCAGGCACGTTAAGTAAAACAAACTTCTTTCTTTCGTGCAAAGAAAAGCCTCCATTACCATTTCATGTTTTACGACTTCTCCACAACTGACGCTACTAAACTTTTTCTAAAATTTCCTATAACAGAACGGTTTTACTTCTAACCCGAGCGTTAGCGCACGATATCATAAAAACACAAGCCTTAAATAAGCAACAAAATACATCCCAGGATTAATAAATACGGATTCTTGACCAGTTATCTATCCCTAGTCGTAGCTTTCAACTTTTTATTAGATCTATAATCTCATACCACAGAACCACAACTTCTAGCGTCTATTGCGAGTGTTGCCAGTTTTTGTAGCAGTTCTATGCGCAGACGCAGCTGGTTCGGCGGGTTACTGGAAAAAACCGGATAGGACGAGTAGCAGAGAAAGGGTTTTCTTTGGCAATAAAAATTTGTTTCTGTGATCATTTAGAATGTAAGTTTTCTGGTTTTGTTCAAAAGAAAGTTCTATAGAAGAGTATATAAGAATAAGGAAGTTAGATGGTGGAGCGGAGCGAGGAAGGCAAGCGTATTTCCTCTGATCCGGAAACTAGTGCTGAAATTATTGGAAAAGTCTACACATACTTTTCAATTAAGCACTATTATCATTTACTTTATCGTTATTGAAATTAAAACTCTACTAGAAACCTGAGCTGAACATACGACAAAATAGCCTTCAAGTACGTAAAATTGTTTCGAACAGATTCCTTTAAATTCTCTCCTCGACTGACGGATTATGAAAACACGGAAATAATTTGAACTGTGTGTATTCATGCATTCTCACAAAGCATAAGATTTCCTTGCTTCCTCAAATACCTATGTGGAGATGGCATTACATAGATTCTTCATGGGAAAAGTGAAGTGAAGCCCTTATATTTGACTCGTGGGAACGTTCGCGACAAGGACCGAGAAAACCTATGGTCACGGAACAATTGTTTTTATTTTAAGTTTATTATTTTGGCTTAGCAGAAATGTTTGTAACTTAACAGTGTATAAAAAAGTGTGTTAAATAATAGATGAAATTTATTAATATTCCAAAGTGGACTGGTGTTGATACTACAATTAGTAGGAACAATTGTTTTAAAGAATAAAATTCGACCTTTTTACTTATAACATGTGCATTTTTATTTTATGTCCAAAGGTATTCTAAGTCTATGATTCGCGCGCATCCCTATATGGAATGGGTTTGACGTTAGGCCGGTTACACACTAGTGACCATGGAACTACGTTTGTTTGTTGAGCCCCCTGTTTAAAAGTACCTACCCTTAATAAATGTCCGGTCAAGCAAGAAACTGAGTCAGTTGAAAGGTATTTTTTGGTTTAACTAATTTCGATAAGAGCCCTTGAGAGGATTACCTACGTTATAATATAATTAGTTCAAGTAAAATTTTTTGATTTAAAATAAACATAAGCTTTAGATTAAATTTAAATTTATAATTAAATTTAAACTATAATACGAAATTTAAAAAATACTGAAAATGTCTGAAAATCAGGTCAATTAGGAACAGAAATTGTATATTGAGAAAGCAGAGAGCTAAATTACACACTTCAAGTAGGTAACCACAAAATTTATCTTAAATCACTTAAGTATTGCTAATAAGATAAAGCAATTTACCCTGCCTTTCACATAAACAAAACAATGTGTCGTGTCCCTTATCTCCATTCGTGTTCGAACTTTGAATCTTGGCGCGATTGCTTCGTGCGCGCACAGATTGCCGCCAATTTCGTCGTTCGCGCGGGAAACGGTCTCGCGACAGCCTAATGCTAATTTAGATTGATGCTAGCCTAGGTTGTGTTTTTGTTAAACATTTCCTAGGTTTGATTGTATAGGAGTTTGTGAAGATTCGATGCTTGAGGGCATAGGTGTAGTTTGCTGTTTTGTGTAATTTACAGTTGAATAGATTTTCTCTTCATGAATATGTCTGTGTAGTGATCATTTTTGATTGTGTATGCTTAAAGGTAAATTTACTAGAAAAATAAACATTGGAACCCTTTATAAGTTTGGAAATTATCAATAGAAGGAAATAATCGGATCTATTTAGGCTGTAGTAGATACTGCAGAAAGAAATCAAACCTTTTTCAAGCTTTTTTCTTTGCTCCCTTCCACTTAAGCTCCTACAAGAACTAGGTCCTACATTCCAGCAACCTGACTTAGTATAGAAGCTACAACAAAGTGCAATAAATAATTAAAGATTGGCAACGCTTACCTCGAAGTTAATCAAAAGCGCCTGCGAAGATTGATTTATTGTTAAGTGGTATAAGAAACATATAAATAATTGCAAATTACGATAGAGCAGGTGCGAAGGACATCTGCGGGTTCATGCTCATTGAATGTTCATCATGGTTTTTAACCGATAGTTAAACTCAAGGTGTGTTTAAAGTGATTAAAAGTCGGTATTTATAATGGTGGACACAGGTTAAATAAAGTTTTTTTGCAAATAACACTCGGAATGTTAGATGTAGGTTTTGTCAATCGACCATAAAAGTTTTGACCAATACGATTTTAGTATAAACAATTATAATTATTTGGATAGTAATTAAATATTGAAAGTCTAAATTTTTACTGCCTAATTCACCCGTGCTTATTTATATTCTAAATATTATTAGTTTCACTATGACATGTAGGTAACCGTACAAGTTACAGCAATCCTTTGCAAACATTAAAATCATCTTTTAAAATATTTCCATAAAATTAAGTACAATACAATCTGTTGAAGGGCTTCAAAGGTTTTTTAAAAAAAAACACTTGCACAATAGGTTTTTTTTCTTGACTTCCTTCTTCCTTTTGAAAAAAAGTTGACAAAGCGGCATCATGCTGCCACTTGTGTCAGATTCTCACGTCACTGTCAGACTATCGATTTATTAGCCGCAATATGGGAAGCTATTGTGTCCATAATGAGGAGTGGTGTAAAAGGGATGTTACATTGTATAGTTCTGCACCCCAATATCTTATTAATGTACACGTGCCACTTGTGCTCAAGGGCCAACTTTGGGATGGATCATATTATGTCGAAGTTTACTAGGATAAAGAAATAGGGTAATTTCACTACAGAATTGATTGTTAGTAAAGGTCGTGTTAACACGGAATAAAATAAAAATACTTATATTGTTTTCATGACAATCGGGGGCAAACTGGCATGAGATGCCTTAGCCAATGTACAATAGCAAGTTGCAGCCAAATAACTAACCTCAACAATTTTTTATGCTCTTTTGAACTCTTTACTCTTAAAATGAGTATTTTATTTTATTTCCTCATAATTTTACAATATTTTTATCACTTTTGAATGCAAAATTTAGATAGAAGTATCCTAAACAAAAAAAGTTTTTTTTTTAAATAACAAACTTACAAACAAAGTTATAAAAGCTCAGCTTTATTAGGTAGGTACCTACTATTGAGCACAGTTCATTAAGGAAACTTGTTCAAAACTTCGACAAGATAAAACTAAAGTTATTTCTTATCTCAATTATTTCCATGAATAATTAATACCAATTACCTTTTTTATTTATTACTGCAATTTCATTTAAAGCACTTCATTATTTTATTATACTTATTTTTATATGAGTATAATTATTAGGTCCCTTCTTATATTAAGTCTGAGTGTGCTTATTTTGGTAACATTATAAATTTGATATTTACAATCTTATATCTGCTGTTATTTAATTTTGTTGGTAGTGATAAAGTTTTTAACTGAAATAATACAAATAAATTCCGTAGCAAAGCAAGAGAAATTAATAAAAATACCTGATGATACTTACTTTCTTCGAAACTTAGGTTTAATTAACATTTAAACGATTAGAAATTAGATAATAAATAATGTTCATGTTAAATTACATTACTACCTCTACATCCTCAATTCATCCTAAAATATTAAAATTCATCAATATTTTGAATTTTTTTATCGTTAGTAGATAAAAATAAATGTCCCTAACACTATTCACCTAATTATGTTATCAACATGCCTCAATTATTTATAGTTTTTGAAACAATACTGTATCTACACTCATTTTGGGTACGAGGCGTTCAATAAATTAATGTTTTAGTGTGTGCAAACTATAGAGCGAAGCTGCGGTCAAAAAGCAAGTCCTACTAATATTATAAACGTGAAAGTTTGTGAGTATGGATGTATAGATGAATGCATGGATGTTTGTTACCTTTCACGTAAAAACTACTGGACGGATTTTGATGAAACTTTACAGTAGTAATATACATCAGAGTAACACATAGGGTACTTTTTACCACGCGAAAACTTCTCATACCCACGGGAAACCGACTTCCACGCGAACGAAGTCGCGGGCGGCCACTAGGGTTTCTATAAAAACATACGTGCTCCTTTCAATTAGGAGCTGCTATCAAGTTTATCTGTTGAGGCATTGACCCTTATTATAATGAGGTAACCCGATAACGTTGTGACTTCTGGCGGAAGACAGGAAAATACATGTAAAATAGGCACCGCAATGCAATGAAACAGTTAAATTTAGAGGAAGAAAAACAAAGATTTGGAGATGGTTAAAGTATGTGATGTCGAAGTGACTAATAAATTACAGTTAATAAGGGAGGGTGGAAATAATAAGATTATTATTTAATAAAAAGTTACTTTTACAGTATTTACTGTTTTAAAGGTAGTGTTATAAAAATGTATTCAACATGGAGGGCGCTGGCATTGTGACACAAAACGATTTTTATCTAATTAGAAGTTTTACTGTTTTTCGAATACTATAGTCTAAATTTTAGTTACGAGGGTTTAAGAAACCGTCGACACGATTCGAAAAAAGGTTAGTGGCGCTCTTTTACAGTTTTACTTCGCTTGGGTCGTGTTTCCCCAGAACAGAAGAGAAACACCTAACGTGTCCAATGCTGTGAAGCTTCCACGAAACCTACTACGACTGCCAAAATTTATAACAAATGGCAGAAAATATTACCAATCGCTCAACAAGAATCTCTATTACCTATTAATAACATTATTTAGATATAACTACATTGTGTGGCTATATTTAACTACACGTGGTGCAGTGATTTGGCGCGAATACATCGTGGGAGACAAGACAGAATTAATGAACTGTTATTTTTATTAAGGGCTACAATAGCTACATATAAATAAAACCTATTTAAGTTACCGATATTTGGTGAAACAAAACTTCATTTCATATTATTTCGCGTTCCAATTCTTGCAGAATTTGTTAGATATTTTATGAAAATTTTGTCCCAATTCAACACACATTTACAGTGAATATGTGCTGCAAAAGTGCTTACTCATCGCAAGAAGAAGAAGAAGACAGCCACCAACAGTCTTTTGTTTTTTTTGTGTTATATGAAAAAAGATTTCGTTTTTTAACACTACCTTTTTACTCTGAAACTTCTTATCACTATGGTACGGTTGTTGTCAAACAACGTTAAACCCTGGTACAAATGTTATCATACAATCTTATAAAGATGAGAATTGCCAATCTACTTTTTAATTGCTAACAGCAAACAGAGCGTGAGAAAATTATCATCGTACACGTAGAGAAATCTGCAAATCACCTTTCTAACGCCTTACAATATAAATTGTATGACTAACGCGAATTTTACCATGAAATTGCCAAGTTTTCCATAATCTAACCTTTTTTTATACTAGCATTTTGAAGTAGAAGATAAAACATGAAAGCAGAGTCTGTGTATGCTTATCAACAACTGTGTCGAAATACGAGTAGATTATGAACTAACTAATTCAATTATAAAAATAGTCGGAAAGATAATAGAAACCATTTTAGAATGGGGTTACAATTACAATAAAAAAAAACAATTTTTATAAAATAAACATAGACTTCATGAGATGTAAAGAGGTTCCTGTTATAAAAAAATAAAATGTTAGCTCCAGGGCTCTTTTACAACAATCTCAAAAAAAAAAGTTGAGAAGTATGGCGCTTGTCCTTAGACCAAAATTACCAGTTATTACACTTTAAATCAAGGTGATTCCTAACCCCTTTATATTATGACCCACATTCTTACTAACGATAGAAGAGGTTTAACTTTTTTTAAATTTAGAACGGAACTAAATAACTTTTTATGTTGACATTTTTATAACACTAACACGTTATAATTATTACACTCAATAAATTAGCTTTAAATCATGGTGTGAAATATATTTATTTATACCATGTCTATTTCGATATATTTATTGGCTATTAATTTAGGTGGCGACTTCTGCTTTCGAGTTTAATTTAAACGTATTGTGAATATAAACTAGGTAATTAAACTTCATTCATCATTTTAATTGTTATTTATGTCGTTATCTAAATTATACCATGAAAAAAACGGTGTTATTTTAAATATCAGTAATACAAAGTAAATTAGTGTCGCCCTGTTACAATTAGCTAATGTTGAAATATCTATTTTTTACTATTAAGTTATCTATATTACCTTATGTACATATAAAGGTAAAAAGTGGGTTTGGCATGTACAAGGTATGTTATTAGTCAGGCTATACTATTAAGCAGCTATTAACTATCAAGGATATGAAAAGGTTGTATTCATTCATTGAATCTTTCTCCAAGTGTAAGATATAAATAACTAGACTTTTAGGGAATTTAATAGATTTTTATGCAGTCATACTTTTAAACGATTAATTTTGATGTACTACCAGTAGTTATATTTAGTAGTATTACCTGTAGTTATATTTAGTTGTTCTGCTTTTATACTGAACGTAAACTCAACCATATTTACGAGTACTCTGTTACTTGATCCACCTGACACAGGAGCCAGTTAGTTTATTTATAACGGAACTTGTAAATAACTGGAACAAGGTACATAAAACTATTATACTATTTCTAAAACTAAGTTCAATTTCTGGCATTAAATAAACTAATCAATTTAACACCGCCTAAATTCACTCAAAAACTCATCATCCATGCAATTACAAGTTAAAATCGTAAAAACTAAAAATAATATAAAAAACAACAATTACAAAACCATTTTGTCATACCATTTATTTAACCTTGTAAAATGAGCGTCCTACGCAGATTTCACCGATGGGTCTGGCGGACCCTACCCCAGTTCGCCCACGGGTCTGCGGGACCCTCAAGCAACAGTTAACCGATATTTACTATCACAACAGGCCGCCGCGACCCACGCTCCGATCAATGGAGCGTTGTCGCAACCATGCGTGTGCGCAGAATGGAATTAAGCAGTTTTGATACTAGAGGTTTAAAAGGGTTTAAACTAAGACAAGAATCAAATCTAATATTAGAATAGATTTTAGAATAAGAAGGAATATGTATAGTATAAAACTTTTGCTATTAGGTTATATATTTAAATTTGCTATTGAGGTATTAACCAAAAGTCTATAAGCCTCGTAGAAAGTTCTTCAATCTAAATATTTTACCATACTTATATCTCTTTTTTATGTTTTTATTAAACTGATGAATCACCTTATTGCTTTTAACCACGCATTAAGTTGTGAGCAGCTAGACAGATTATTAAATAATTAAGTTGACTAGGGCTTAAAAACCTAGAGTAAAAAGTATCAAACTCATTTCCTACAGTTAAATTTCGCGCCAGTTAGTCTGGGGAAGTGATTGGATACAACCAGACATAGCTACATACATACATACATACACAACACGAACAGACCTACAGTTAATAAATACACCATATTGGCTGATTGCAATCGGAAATTATTCTTACAAAGTCATTGTATGCAAGTTTGTGGAGTTATTTAGGTCGCGATTTGAGTGATGCATCGTGGAGAATGATGTAAGAGGATTGCCAGCGAAATAAATAATTACAATGGTTGTGGTATTAACCATAGACTTAGCACAAGGATGGGTAATGGGGTCAACTAGATTCTAGGTGTAACATTTTTTTTTCTTTCTCAATGGCTTTGGCACAGTTAGCGCATTACGACAGTGTCCAGGTGTAACATCTTTGAGTTACTATTTATTAAAAAAAAACACAAAAAAAACAAATGACAGTGAATCCGTATTTATAAATATCCGTTGTGTACAAACAGACTACACAGACATAATAAAAGTATATTTATATTATTAAATGCAAAACAATAAACAGCTACGTACTTAGGAAAATCTTTTCTTGTCTGTTTCTTGAGATATTCCACACATAAAGTTTATAATTTCTAGTAGTAATGTAAGCAATTAATTTTCACTGACGTCAAATTCGATAGATAAGGTTCTAATTTATCAAACAAGGTCAAGAACCAACTTGTTATCACTACAACTACAAATATTATGACGATGTATATAGTCACGCCACTTTAACAATGTTTCAAAAGAGAGGTATCTACTCAGTTTCTTTTCAATGGTATCTTCATCTATTTTTAATGCTTTTTTAGCATTCATTTTGGGTGGGTCTATTTCATTGGATACACAACTTTAAAAAGAAAGTTTCACAAAACTATTAGAAAAACTAAGCAACAAACTCTAAGTATAATAAAATACTAACTAGGCTAAAATGACACGTAATTTACCCAATACAGAAGAAAAGAAAGCGATTAGTTAATGCAAACATTTGTACAAGTGCGCGGCAAAGTCGCTGACATTTCTAGGTTATGTACATTGACAGTTCAACAATTTGAATTTAGAATCGAGTCGTTGTCTTTACTCCGTCCCAAATGCATTTACTTATTGGTTTCCAACGGTAGTTAAGTTAGCAAGTAAACCGACTGTCGCGAAGTTGGAAGCAAGTGAAACAAGTTTGGAGTTTAGGTTGGTCTAAGTTATGACTGGATCAGGTGGGTGTAACAGGATATTTATAGACTACAAATATAACCTAAAAAGCAATTATTATTTCACCTAAAAGTTAAAAATATTTCATTTTCACTATCATATGAAATTTAAAAAAAAATACAAAAAGAACTCGTTTAAGAGTATAACGTATTATATCATTTTATGAGCTCTAAAAACAATTACCTACTTATTACGTAGGTACAGACTTAGGTACGTATAAATAAAACATACGTTTCTGCCTAAAACAAGTTTTTAAGTAAAAAAATATCTACCAACGTATTTAATTCTTTGTTATTAAAAAGTTAAACTTGACCTGCGCTTGAACCTGTTAAAGTAAATCAATTAATTGACATCCGCTACGTAATTGAATACAAATTGCTCAATGAAAAATAACAATGTAGAGTTGAGTTACGTAAACATTTACTTAGATAAGTAGGTAAGTACCTAAGTAGTAGGTATTTTGTTAATGTGATTTTGGTTTGATACATTCCTGTTGCGTAGGTACTTGTTCTGCCTGTTATTTTTTTCTTGTAAATTGAAATACGCTGGCGCGTGATCTCGAACGTTCGATGTAGTACGTATTAGCAAGGGGAAGCTAGTCGCAAATCTAATCTAGGTTTTTGATTTGGTTATACGAAGAATACCTATAAATATATTTAAAGCCTTACTACTTTTTTAATATTAAATTAATCGGCTTCTTTGATGTTTCTTGTTGCGACAGAGTTGTTCTGTATCGTTAGAAACCTAATTAGACCCTCATTTAGTTACATTTTGACGGTAATTTTAGTGTTAAACAGCAAATATTTAACCTTCACACCTGCTTTAGTTGTATTGAAGTCGAACGACCATGTAGGAGTGTGCCACTTACCATATTATAACAATAAACTGTCAAATTTCAAAAATAGTCTCAAACTATATAAATATTGCATTGAAACACGTTAACCTTGTGTATATCGTTATATTAAATATATATTTTCTATACAAAATAACACAAATTTATTCGACGCGGAAATTATTGAGCTGAGATTTTTAAATTGTATAAAATTATTAGGTTCCAAGTTGTTATTTTTGTGACCTTTTAATAAGCACAGAGCTTGTTTATCAGATATTGGTAAAAAGAAATATGTTCTAGACCCAGCATATTATACAGTTTATTGTTAACTTTGAGGTAAGTAAGTAAATCCAACCATTAATTGGAACTGCTAAAAACAAAATATTTTTCTTGACTTCGATTTTGACAAAAAAAATGACAAAGTACTGACGTACTTACGACTATGCAAGAGTAGTTTTAAAATTAATCGTCGTTTTCAGCCAACAAAGTAAGAGCCGTAAGTAATCATTTGTAAAATTTAAAAGGTATAATTAGTGTTATATCATTGATACCAATTGTTTGGTTTTAATTAATTTGCCAATCGTCATTCATAAAACAAAACAATATTTCAAGAAAGGATCTCAATTGATTTTCGACATGCCTTCTCTTCTATCCATTCTGTTATTTGTATGGCCAAATGTACCTAACTTTGACGTTTATTCTCATAGAGGTTAGAAAAATTTAAGTTACCGTTTGCTCGGTTGGTCGAATATACAAATTTGTAAGTTTGCCTGACTGACATTTAGGAAATAATTATTACATGTGTGTAAATGTCATTAGGCCAAATAAAAGTAGCATTAATTAACTGTTTATAACAAGCGTCTAGTGTAAACTAGCAAACATTAAAACTTATTTGTCCTCTTATTTCCTTAACATCACTATGTTGTTGTTAATTTACAAATACCTATGTATTTGTATATCCTCATAGATTTAAGGAAATTACAATCCGATTTCCACGCATTTATTCTATCAACCCAAAATTAAGCAGTATCTTTTTTTTCGAACTCAAAGTGATTTTGCAAAAAAGCTCTAACCCATTAAGAGCCCTCTAATTTTACACGCGATTGCGCAAAACGCAGACGCGCCGCTACTACTGAACCCTGCGCGCGCGCTCTGTGAAGTTGCTGTGTTTACCGACACTAAATCACCTTGTTAAATGTAACACTATTTTAGGATAAACTCAGGAACGTTTCCACTGCTTTTACGATGTTATGGACACAATCGCAACGAAGTGTAAACAGTGCTTTTATGAATTTCTGTTCGTACGAAAAGTAAAACAGAAAAATATGCGAAGCACACTAACTTAAAACAATAGATAGGCTAATCTTAAATCTTACTTAAATGTGATATTACTACTCAAACTTACCAATAAAAACGTATTTTACAGATTTATTCTGCAAATTAAAATTTATTGTGTTTTTTATTTTTAAATACTTTTTTTAAATATATATTTTAATTGAACCTGATTGGCAACTTCACCGTGGCATGTAGCTCGTTTTATAACTTTTTAATTTATCATTGCTTAGGCCCGAGTGATCGAAATTTAGAGGCTATTTATCTTAACAGACGTGTAACGACCGTACACGAGCCTTGTTACGATAATGAGGGGTACTTGAATAAATAATTCAGCTGTATAATTAAATTCATGACCAAACTAAAATTGTAGTCACACCACATAGATTCAAACTAAAGTTTTTGGAGTGCTATAACTAAAATATCATACTATATTATAAATGTGAAAGTTTGTGAGGATGTATGGATGTTGATGTTTGTTACTCTTTCACGTAAAAACTACTGGATGGATTTTGATGAAACTTTGCAGTAATATAAGTTATACATTAGAATAACACATAGGGTACTTTTTACCGCGGGAAAACATCTAATTCTCACGGGAAACCGACTTACACGCGAACGGAGTCGCGGGCGGCCACTAGTACTAATATAAAGATTAAAATATTACTCGTATGCGACACTAAGGTTTCAAGTGAAAGATCTGTCAGGCCACGTAAGATGTAAACTTGACAGTTGTACTATAAATTGACAGGCATAATATTTTGGACTATCTTTAGTCCACATTCTATTAAAAGACGGTTCAAATATTACTTTATGATATGGTATATGATTTAAACAGAATTAAATATAAACCAAGTATACCTAAGAATGTTCCCATTTTTGTCGGGAAAAGTATTTTTGGTTAATTTTGTTTATCAGTTCTTTTATTTATTTACGAAGTCGTTTAAGGGTTAAGTCAACATCGTCTTATCTTACAGCTCTGATTTCGTTATCTGACATCTGCTTGTGAGAATGTAAATAAATAGCTAGAGATTGGTCTTTTTTAGGTTATTAACTTAAATAGGTATTGGTGTGCCAGATTTTTAAAAGGGAAAATAGCAAGGTATTTTTAGGGTTCCGTACCTCAAAAGGAAAAAAAACGGAACCCTTATAGGATCACTTTGTTGTCCGTCCGTCCGTCTGTCAAGACCCTTTTTCTCAAAAACGCGTGGAGGTATGAAGCTGAAATTTATATCAATTACTCAGGTCTACTGTCCCTTGAAGCTGTGAAAAAATCAAACTTCTAAGCCAACGCAATCAAAAGATACAGCCGTTTATGCCGCAAATTATGCCGCAAGTCGACACTTGCAAGGGAATCAAAACCTACAGGGTGCTTCCCGTGAACTCAGAATCTTGAAATTTGGTACGAAGCAACGTCTTATAGCATAGTTAAAGGAAAAATTACGAAAACCATAAATTTTTAGTTACATCACATAATATTTTTTTTTAATAATTTTAACCTTACTACCCATTTCCTCATAAATGCGTAGAGGTATTAAATTGAAATTCATACCAAATACTCAGGTCTATAATACCTTTAAGCTGTAAAAAATCAAACTTCTATGTCAACGCAATCAAAAGAAACAGCATTTAAGCTGCATATTTTGAAACTCGCAAGTACTCGCAAGGGAATCAAAACCTAAAGGGTACTTCCAGTCGACCTAGAATCTTGAAATTTGGCATGAAGCAACGTTTTATAGCACACATAAAGGAAAAATTCCGAAAACCTTAAATTTTTAGTTACATTACAAAATATATATTTTTTTAATAAATATAAACTTATAAGTTGGAATTCATATCTAATACTTAGATCTAATTGCCTTTAACCCGTGAAAAAAAAAAAACTAAGTCAACGCAAAAACGCAAAACGCAAAAGTACAACCATTGATACCGCATATTTTGAAACTCGCAACTACACGCACGGGAATTAAAACCTAAAGACCACTTCCCGTTGACATAGAATCTTGAAATTTGGTAAGAAGCAATAGCTTACAGCACAGGTAACAAAAAAATTCCGAAAAGCTTAAAATTTTAAGTAGTTTTTGCAGGTTTGTACGGAACCCTCGGTGCGCGAGTCCGACTCGCACTTGGCCGGTTTTTTTTAAAGTAAAAATTGTAAGTAAGTACGCAAAAAAACATTGCTTTTTAGGGTTCCGTACCCAAAAGGTAAAACGGGACCCTATTACTAAACCTCCGCTCACTGTCTGTCTGTCTGTCTCCAGACTGTATCTCATAAACTGTGACAGCTAGAAAGAAAAAAAATCACAAATGATGTATTTCCGTTGCCGCTATAACAACAAATACTAAAAATTAAAAAAATATACATATTAGAAGGGGTCCCCATACAATTAGCGTGTTTTTCGTATATTTGTTCAATATTAAAAACGGTAACAGATAGACGCTTCAAATTTTCACAGAATATTTACATGTATATTACCTTTCAATATAAATAATTAAATAACATTAAAGAAAATATTAAAGGGGGGCTCCCATAAAACAAACGTAATTTTTACTCGATCTTAATACACAGGAAGATAGTACGGAACCCTTCGTGCACGAGTCCGACTCGCACTTGGCCGGTTTTTTATTTTTGCTTTGTTAAAATACCTAAAGCTGTTGGCATACCGTTTATTGGCAATAACTCTATGGCATGATAGTTAGTACGTTTGCCTCTTCAATTGGCTATTTACCAACTCAAACAGACTCGCCTACCTATCTTTGATTTATAAAGTGCGATGTATGAATACTTTCAAGTCAGCTGAAAAACATGATATCATGATGATATTTCATTATTCTATGTCAACTAAAACTTTGGTCGTTACCAACAGAATAACATATTTATGTTTATGCTTTACCAAGGTTTTTAAAATAAAAGAATTTTGAAATAAAATAATTATTTACTGTTAGATAAGTTCAAATGACGTATGGTAACATAGTTTACTATGTCATAAAATCAAATAATTTTGACAGAATATTATTTGTTATCTTTATTTGAATTAATTTATGATGTTCATTTATTTACTAAAATGTTTACATAATCATTTATATAAAAGCCACTTTACCTACATACATGTACTTAGATTTGATGACCGTATTGATACTTAAGCAATCTCTTAGAATTACTTAACATTGAAAAGCTTGCGTTCTAACCGACGGAATCAAGTTTGTCGAGGTATTTGCTAAACTTGAGATCATAATTGCTTAATCATTTGACATTCAACATTGCCAAATAATTGATAAATTATATAAACCGCTATAAAGTTACCTACTTCTATTAACTTTTTAAACTGCCAGTCATTTCAAATTAAGAATACGCAAATGATTCCAAGTGATTGCTGATCCATGTACGTTTGACTGATTACTTTTTTTGTATCAAAAAGTTTTTTCCACTTTCTGTGTGGCCAGCAACCGTGATTCAGGAAATATTCTACCGATTCAAATAGCGAATTCAAACTGTGATTTATGTGAATTGGAACGTGGCAATCGATTCAAATGCGATCGAGATCAAGATATAATTAGACCATAACTGTATACCTACTGATTATATTGATTTAATGTATGTTGTTTACATAGACTGATCATAATGTGGATATTTTATATGGCCTGTTTATCTTACAAAGTCAGTCAAGCAGGACATTCATACATATTTGTTTTTATGATCTTGACACAGGTAAGATCAAGATGGCTTTGCTATTTGCCAATCAATAAAACCTTCTGGAAGGACGAAACTCACTTAGTAATTAGTAGATTTGCGTAAATTTTATACATAGTCAATCAAGAGACTGGGCATTTTATCATGGTTGAAGTTAGATACTGTAGTTTCAGTAAATAACCATTGCTTCAATGAAACTTGTTATTTAAAAAGCTTAATAATATAATGTATTTGACAGACTGCTTAAATTTTCTTTATCAATCTATCTTCAATATCGCTAACCCCAGACTTTCACACGGCTCAGATAAAATCACAGGCGCTCGATCGTAGCGTAAACATCTTTAAACATCGTGCTAAATATACATAAGATACGATCATTTAGCTGTCTGTTACTGTTTAAGTCTAACTCGATCTAACAGAGGCATTGATTGGATCAACAGTGGCCTGTGATGCCCGTGCGCAGTCGTGCAGCGAGCGGCGCCGGCGTCGAAATCAAATTTAGAATCGGAGGCAGAGATCACTAGTCTTTATGGAGATATGAAGGATTTGATTTCTTTCGCTTTAGTTACAGATTGACGGATGTAAGATCTAGTACTTGGCAATTGAAAGAGAGATCTGCAATCGGAGACGTAATAAGAATCAAATAAAAGACGAAAAAGAAGCATGAATTGCTAACAGCCTTATAAATTAGTGACCTACCAGTATCAAACGGGATTGAAAGAAACAATAAGCTTCAAAGGATATAAACAAAACTATGACCTTATTTGAGTTATCGACTAGTCGACCCCGCTTAGCTTCCTATACTTAATGCAAAAACTGTTGCAAACTTTTTATATTTTTGTCGTGTACTAGCGACCCGCCCACGCTTCGTAATGGTGTAATTTTGGCCGACTTGCTCACGAAATATTGATTTTTGGCTAAGTTAAAAAAAACTTTTTCCGATTGTTCTTTATTTGCAAATTTTAAAAAATACCTAAAGGATGGTGAAAACCGCATTAAAATCCCTCAACTGGTTAAGGAGGAGTAAGCGGCCAAACATACAAACAGACAGAATTAGCGACTTGGATTTATACTATGTAATGATGATGATGATGATAATGATATCGAATAAAAATGAAGGAATGCCTACATTCGTTACTTTTTCTGAACAAAACCATATTATTATAAAGGCCATATCAATAGCAGAGGTATCAAATTTTCTGCTCTAGCAACACTGATAGCCATCAAAGGAACTAATTTCATTCACTAAATGCTTCAACTTCAAAGACATTGCTGCAATAAATGGTTTAAATCAAGCAATTGTCACCATTCATTTCAATTACTTAGCTATGTTTAGACTATGAGCTAGCCGCTAATTTTAACTTGAATATATCCAGGTATTTAGCGTAGGTAAGATATGTATGTGAGATTATGGTATACTAGAAGGTACCTAGAACTTTGTTTACGGTAAAAGTCGTTTTCTTGTGGGAATGTGCCTTATTCCTGCGGTAAAAAGTAGCAAATTTACATCTCAGGCTGTTGAAATGTCTATTCCAAAATTTAATTAAAATTAGTTCATCAGTTCCGACGTGAAAGTGGAAGATAGGTACAGACAGAAAGACATTTAATATTGGTAAGGGTCTTAATAATGTTGTAATAAATAAAATTCCCATAAAAGAAATTGTAAGATTGCCAAGATTTGTAATAAAACACAAAGCAAATGTAAAGGTTAGGTAATTTAAAGGCAAAAAACCGGCCAAGTGCGAGTCGGACTCGCGCACCGAGGGTTCCGTACGAACCTGCAAAAACTACTTAAAATTTTAAGCTTTTCGGAATTTTTCTGTAACCTGTGCTGTAAGCTATTGCTTCTTACCAAATTTCGAGATTCTATGTCAACGGGAAGTGGTCTTTAGGTTTTAATTCCCGTGCGTGTAGTTGCGAGTTTCAAAATATGCGGTATCAATGGTTGTACTTTTGCGTTTTGCGTTTTTGCGTTGACTTAGATTTTTTTTTTCACGGGTTAAAGGCAATTGGATCTAAGTATTTGATATGAATTTCAACTTGATAGCTCTACGCGTTCATGAGGAAAAAAGTAATAAGTTTATATTTATAAAAAAAAATATATTTTGTAATGTAACTAAAAATTTAAGGTTTTCGGAATTTTTCCTTTATGTGTGCTATAAAACGTTGCTTCATGCCAAATTTCAAGATTCTAGGTCGACTGGAAGTACCCTTTAGGTTTTGATTCCCTTGCGAGTACTTGCGAGTTTCAAAATATGCAGCTTAAATTGCTGTTTCTTTTGATTGCGTTGACATAGAAGTTTGATTTTGTTACAGCTTAAAGGTATTATAGACCTGAGTATTTGGTATGAATTTCAATTTAATACCTCTACGCGTTTATGAGGAAATGGGTAGTAAGGTTAAAATTATTAAAAAAAATATATTAATGTAACTAAAAATTTATGGTTTTCGTAATTTTTCCTTTATCTATGCTATAAGACGTTGCTTCGTACCAAATTTCAAGATTCTGAGTTCACGGGAAGCACCCTGTAGGTTTTGATTCCCTTGCAAGTGTCGACTTGCGGCATAATTTGCGGCATAAACGGCTGTATCTTTTGATTGCGTTGGCTTAGAAGTTTGATTTTTTCACAGCTTCAAGGGACAGTAGACCTGAGTAATTGATATAAATTTCAGCTTCATACCTCCACGCGTTTTTGAGAAAAAGGGTTTTGACAGACGGACGGACGGACAACAAAGTGATCCTATAAGGGTTCCGTTTTTTTTCCTTTTGAGGTACGGAACCCTAAAAACACAAAAGGATGGTTCTCCATATCTAGAAAATACTAATTTTACTAATAAAATAGAATAGACATCTTCCTATGTTTCTAAACAGTGTAGTATCGCCAAGTAATTGAAGAATTGAGCAATTCGTGAAACAGAGCAATTTGATCGTGAGTTTCAGTTTCTCAAAGCCATAAACCACGCGATAAAAATCTTTAAATATCTTCACAATTACACTTTCTACAATAAAGAATTCTCTTTGGTACATTGTCCTACATATTCATCTAGATTTTATAAGAAAGGCCTTGCGTCAGTGCGTTTAAGTATAGGTACTAGCGGCAAAGAATGTTGGCAGTTTTGACAGGTCATTAATTGAAACGATATGACAGAAGGTACTGACCTACAACTTTGGTTTTCATTTTCTACACTTACCTTTTGAACAAGATTGTCTGATTTGGGCACAAACAATTTGAAATAAAAGTCAGTTTGGTATAATAGACAGATATTAAATTCCTTTAACTTTCCTTCTATGCTTCGGTAATTACCTGTCAATATTACATATAAAATTATTGCTTTTCAGAAGTCATACCTACCTATTAAATTTAAAATATTATAATTATTATCAGGAGACGTATTCTAAGCAAAATGAAGAATTATGAGTCAAAGCAAGTAGTTTTTTTTTTTGCTAATAAATATTGGCATGAATCCAAAACGGTAAGACTGAAGATTTAATGCGTTGCAACTTAATACCTACATATTTCATTAATGTACAGATTTTTGTTCGACTGCCCAGAAGATCAAAATTTAATGTTTCTTTTATACGTGTATAGTGAAGAATTAAAAAGATTGATCATATAGAATACGTTTTATTTAACTTAAGTTAGTAATCTCTAGAATGCAAAATGACAACTGAAGCCTTTCTTGATACTATGAAGCAGCAATAATTATTTTAACACGTTAAATTATATCGCAAACTATTGTACTTAGATGTTTTGAAATGCGAATGGAACATATTATTGGCTAAACAAATAAGCTATGCTTCAAGTGTGTGGTCATTGGGAATAGGCCGGCCCATCTTAAGTTTAAGATGTGTCTCAAGAGGTAACCAAAGGCTAACCTACCTATATCTGAAGACTGGTAACACCTGGGAAGTGCTCTTAACTACGAGTACCTTTATAATTTCTGCTTGAATTAGCAGAATCCTCATTAAATATGGTATGGTTAGTAAAATTGGTTTCGTAAAATTATTCAATTCACCTTAAACCATTAAAGGTAGCCGTTTCAGCAAAAATCATTACAATACTAATTTATTCTTATCGATTCAACTTTTACTGTAAATTACTTTCACAATCTTTTTTATCAAAACCAAATCAAGTGCTCTTTAGCTGATACGTTATTGAAAAAAATTACAAGCGAAAAACATTAACTACCGTTTTAACTGGCGTATAGCGAAATTAGCAGATAACTGTTATGTTTGTAACCGTTATTTTTCAACACGTTATTATCCCGACGTTTTTTGCGCGGTATCCCTCGACGTTCCAAATTTGGATTCGCGGTTCACGTTTTCAAACTTCTAAAGCATGTACGCTGCTTGTTTTGTTCTTACTTTGAAATCTGAGTTGATAGCAAAACCGCAATGTATTTTAAACATAGGTTTGAAGCCGAAAATTGCTAACATGTTCGGTTTCAAAGGGGTCTTCAAGTGTTGGTCCGCAGAATGAGTCATAAGAAAAATCGATTTAGTTGATGGCAGGTTGTTTTTTTATTGAATATTTACCGGTATGGAGCACAGTTGGTTACTCAGTCACCTACATACTGTGATTGTACTTACGTTTTTGTAATTTGTAATGGCAATTCTTGTAATGAACCGTAGTAAGACTAAATTAAATGTTGTTCCGATTGTTAAAATCATCATTCGAACCATGTTTTTAGGCTGTATTGTAAATTATAAACCTATTTTGCGGAACACATTCGTTCCGTTCTGCAATAACTTTTGAACACATTGAAGTCAAAACACCGTGAAGTGATGGTTCAAGAAAACTCTTGCCTACTATATTTAAGGGTAATTATTTCCATGGTAAGGAATATGTAATGTGTAAAAGTATGGGTTACGTATGTTTACAGTAATAAACTTTTTTTGTAACTGATAAAAAACGCACAAGTTTTTGCGAGCAACAGTTACAGTACTGTACCGATTGACAGAACTGGGTTCGTTAGATTAATTTGTTTCATTCGCTCACCTCTCTTTTGTTCAATGTCAGGGTTGGTATTGAAAGGAACGAGTAGGTGAATGAACTAAGAACGTTACGATCATTGTATTTTTTTGCTGTCTATAATGAAGGTATTTTTCAATTATACAAACTGTATCAAGTATGATTTAAGGGTTACGAATTTTATCCGCCTTTTATTTTGTATCACAGCAAAACTTTGCTAAGGTAATTGCAGTTCATTCACTTTTTAATTACTGCCATTCTTTTTGCGAAATAATTGTAGCTAAATACGGCAACATTAGTTCATATCGGCAAAAGATGCCCACAGGCCACTAATAACACAGGCCACTAATAAATAAAACTATAAATTTAAATATCGAGCAATAAAAAGCAAAATACACTGCGGTTTTGCTTCTGTAGGAAAGAAAGGACCACACAGCATGGAATGAAATGAAATGTGACACTACCATGGGGGTGTACCATATCCGGTAATGAGACAACGCATCTCATTGGTCTTTTGTTACATATTTTTATGTAGCAAAAGGTTAAATATCACTATAGCGGTTATTAAACTTCTAATAAAAATGTTCGATATATTTTGACATTCATTTTAATTTTACATAGGTATTGTTTTATTTATTGACTCCTACTTGCAGTTTCCATAGGGAGGAACTAAGTTTTTGAGTCATAAATCAATCTTTTCAATTTGCCTGCACAATCAGTTTTGTTGTGTTTTGTGGAAGATACTTATTATATTCTAATCTGAAGCCTATAAAACTGTTAACTGTTGCCATAAAACCGTTTTAATTAGCAAGATATTACAACCATACCTACAGCGAAGCACTTTACACGGTAAAATCGCAACTTTCTACAAAAGAAACAATTTGTGTAAAACGCGATTTCCTCGAGAATGTTAACAAAAGCAGCGGAATGTCGTAACTCAGGACAAAAAAACTAATTACTGGCAACACTTATGAGGCAAGTGTAGAATTTTTCTCAGCCTGTGTTCCAATTTTAAAATTGGCTTCCACCTGAATTACGCTCTAACTCGTGTTTTTAACTGACGCTGAAGTTGACAGGTCAATGAACTTCAGGGTTGCGTTCTAAATAAACTCGGGAAAAGATTATAATAACAGGGTTTTAACATTGTAAATATCTTTCTCTCTAGATAACTAAGACCCTGGTTACACTTTAAAACGAAGAAAACTAAAGAGATGTGGGTGATACCTGACTCTACTTTCAAGTGACATTTTTCAAAAATGTTATAGGTAACTAGCTAACTAATTTAGCTAACTAACCTCCAGTGTTCACCTAAACGACGAATTAATCTGATGTCAAAGAAAAGCCAAAATTAGATATAATAGCTAATCTATTTCTTATCAATATGTGATAGTTACATGCTATTGTGATTAAAAACACGGGTTAGGTAGAGTCTGCTTTAAAAAATAAGAAAACTGTCGTAGGTATGCCATGCAAACTGTTTTATCGCGACTTAATAGTAATTTTCCCAGTAAACGTCTTTTCAATACGACAGTATGAAATTTTAATAACGTAAGTACCCACTAAACAATCCTGTAAAGTAAAAAAAAAACTAATGACAAATAATGTGTCAAAGTTTTTGAAACTATTGAGCCTTTACATTTAATATTTTTTTAAACAAAAACTGCTACCTTTTCGGCTTCCACCTTCTAATGAAAACGCCAAACATTTTTCTTTAATCAAACCTCATCCACATTCATTGCCTTTGCCACAAACACTCGAACACGCAAACACTTATCACAAAACTTGACGAATCAACACTTTTTGTCAAGCATTTCCACTTAAATCCACAACTGTCAAATTAAATATAGTACACCAAACACTGGCAGAACTAAATCAGTCAATGAACACCCTCTATTTAAAAACAAAACAAACATTCTAAAATTAAATTCACTCCGAATGTTTATCAACAAACTGAATTTAAATTCCGAAAACAGGGACCACGCTGATCATTTGTTTTATTCCAATAAGGTGCTGTCAAAATAGGTTTGACATTAGAAAGAACGTCACAGTTTCAAAATGTGTTAGTATTTTTGTGCGCATAGCACGTGCGCTTAGCAGCAAAGGCGCGCGGAGACTGGCTGGCTCGCACTTGCAGAGCGCATGCAATAATGCAGCTGCGGTGTGCTGTATGTACCCTTCACAACAATTTGAACACGACAACTTGTACAATCCATATGAAAGTAGAGTACACTCTATCTTTGCTTAGGATACAGTCCCGATGACTTTGTTGTCAAATAAATTTCAGCTCTTGGTCCGAGTTCCAGGTATAGTTAACGCAATTCAAATCGTTTCGTAGAGTTTCGCAAAGTAGATTTAGATTTATGAAGGAAGCGATAGAAAACGTTTGATACTTTTCTGATTTCTATTTTCTTTAAAACTGTCACCTACTCCAAAAAGAGTAAAAAAAAATGGATGTGTAGCAACGTTATATTTTTAAATAAAGCGGTGAGGAAGGATGCCATCCTACCTATATTTCAACTGAGATAGCGCGAAGTTGCGGGATTGAAGTTAAAAATCCCTCTGCCTGACCTACTAACCCAAATCTATCATTTTTATATTTTTATCTTTTGTATTAAAAAATAAAAGCATTACGAAAGTAAAGCAAGGAGTTTTAAGGTTGGTCATAAAATTTAAATGATACTTCACCTGTCAATTCAATGGAATTGACCTGTCAAAGATGCCAATTTACTGCGCATATAGTATACTCCTATAAATTTGGTAGGTACGCAATACACCTATTTATAGGCAGAACAGCGTATGGCTGATTTAACGATGTTTTGATCATAACAAACTGTTATTTCCGAATATCGTCACGGTATCGCGGACAGGTTATTGTAAGTCGTGCCAAGAGGAAGTAGGTAGTTATATTGTTGGCAACACCTGTCATTTTTGTAATAGCAACCCCGGCGTGCCCGGGGCTGCGCATGCGTCACTCAACTCGTTGATAATACTGCACTTCTTCCCAAAGAGTAAGAAGCCGAAGAATAAATTATATCTGAAGATGAGCATCCATATACTCTTTCCTATTTTTAACAATTTTTTGTACCGATTGCTCCAGCGGTATTTTATACCATACTCTACAAAATAAATCAAATGTTGTTGACCAACCGATTTGGATAAAATATAGGTATCCTTATTCATAAACGTACTTAAACATACATAAATTAAAATGTATTTTCTCTCTTTTATCGTATTAATATTGACAGTGCCATAGCATACAATAATTAAGAAGCATTTTCTGTTTTGCAGCATCTGAACAATAACTCACACTATTTTGAATACACACGTTCGCGTGGAAGTCGGTTTCCCGTGGGAATGAGAAGTTTTCCCGCGGTAAAAAGTACCCTATGCCCTTTCCCAAGTTCAGTTCTTCCTTCATACCAAATTTCATCGAAATCAGTTCAGTGGTTTAGGTGTGAAAGCGTAACAGACAGACAGACAGACAGACAGACAGACAGAGTTACTTTCGCATTTATAATATTAGTAGGGATTAGTAGGGAAGTAGGGATTTATTCTATTTCTATGTCTAGTCAATGAAAACTTAAGGTTCCTATTATTTTAAGCTCTATTGTTGTTGTAAAGTTGTTTTGCGAGCATCACATGGATAAATTGTGGGCTATATAATTCCAAGAAGCTAATATAAGATAATTCACTTTAGAACTTTACCGCAGTTGCTGTTTAGCTATTCGTAAAACGCAATTGATCAGTTTGAAAATCCGTTTCAATAAGAAACAAATGAAGCAGTGTACTTGATCGAAGTTATAATTAAGGAGTGAAAATTAAGTCTCCTGACATTCAATTTTTTTGCAATGGCAATACAAGAAGAAACAAAGCAAGATTTAACCTAAACATTTTTATCTTTAGTAACGTAATTTTGTATCAAGTAAGAAATTAAAAATCTCTACTGGTGAGCGATGGTTGCATAAAAATGCCCAAGGATTTATAGGATATATTCTATAGGTATTGGAAACCAACCACCCTCAGTTAAACAGGTCAACTGCCGCATTATTTATATTTTTCATTCGTTTTTGTTTCCTCTTAAAATTACTTATCAACTAACTAGATCGATTCAAGACATAAAAACACTTTTTTTAACGACAGCGTGATCCTATTCAAAACCTTCAAATATTTAGTTGAGACCACACCAAATATCCAAGCATTTTTAGCAACCAAGTTACGGTTCATATACTTGGTCTAAGCTTTTACTCGGTTCAAGATAACAAATTGTAGAAAAATATTACCATCTTTAGTAAATGTTATCTATCCATCAAACCTACCTTCATGCATCTATTCTTCGACCCATAATCTTAAGGCATTGACTCCATCTAACTATAATGCAATTACCGGGTTCTACCGAAGTCTTACTTAAGTAGGTTACCTGCATGTCATGTAATCTCTTGTTATATTTTTTAACTAGTGGCCGCCCGTGACTCCGTTCGCGGGGAAGTCGGTTTCCCGTGGGAATGAGAAGTTTTCCCGCGGTAAAAAGTACCATATGCTTTATTCTGATGACCTTTATTACTGTAAAGTTTCATCCAAATCCGTCCGGTTGCTTTTACGTGAAAGAGTAACAAACATCCATCCATACATCCATACTTAAGAACTTTCACGTTTATAATATTTAGTAGGATACATACTTCCAATATACCTATTTTTTTACGTTGCGATCAATTTGTTTTGAATTTTGAGAGTTTCTGCTTGTTATTGTTGAAACCCGGTTTCAGTTTCATTTCAGATTTTGTAAAGTTTGTTACTTTCATTTGAATATTTTTTTAAGTGTATTAAAATGCAAAAACTTGAAACCAGCTTTCCAAAGAAGACTATTAATAGTATTAAGACTAGCAACAAATGAAAAAGAAAATTAAGCTTCCATCAATGGAATTTCTCAACAATAAACAAATTAATCAAAGAAAACCATACCGTATGTTTCAATGGTAAAAAAAACATTTTACAAACTTGCTAACCAAGTTAATCATATGAATTAACGATAAATGCAAAGTACTTTTTACAATGTCATATTAACCGTTGCAATATTCTATAATACGAGTATGTCCCAAGAGATTTAACTTCTAAGGTCGTGCGTGATTTGCCTGTTGAGCAACAAAGTGAAGGAAAGCAGAAAATGATATTTTATGAACATAAACTGTTTAACCACTACGTCATTCCATACGTAAGTTACAGGTGAACGTACATTCAAAATGTTAAGTTTGCCCACCACACTCAAACACCTACGTTAGTTTAGATAGGTAAATGATCGTTTGGTTGTAAGAACTTACAGTTTTGGGCTTGTGTAAAACTTTGACTCTGTTGTAATTCCTTACTATGTGGTAGAAGGTGTCCCTGAAACATGCTCTATTCACTTTCTGGAGTAGGTTATGAATATCATGCAAAACATGACCTTATTAATTACTATATCGTTTGATTTTCTTTACATTGGCATGCCTAGTGCGCAAATAATTGTAAAAATGATTTTGTATTTCCTTTTTTGAATAAGTTTTTTTTTCTTTTTTTTTTCATTGGGTTATTTTTTCTTTGCTATACTAGAAAGTAGTCAGTAACTCTTCAACCTATCACGAAAAAACACCTTATTGATGGTCCCCACCAGAAATACTGATCCGGGTCAAAACCGGAAGAAACATGAAAAATATTTGCTTTACGAGGTTGGCATCTAATACGTCATTTCCGGGAACTAGGTCAGACTACCTCGACGGGGGTGGTTAAGAGGTGGCAGGGTTGGTCGGGAACAAATATTGGGAAATGTTGGTTTTAATTCAATTATAATTGCGACCTTAGAAGTTTTCTGCCACACCGTATTTTCTAAATTTCAATGATTTCTTTACAAATTTTAATTGCGAAAACTTCGTGTTAATTAATTGAGAAAACAAACAACATTCTGAAGGAATTTCGGTTTGAAATTGGGAAATGGGACAATTTTTTTTAAAAATTAAACACGAAACAGTTTGCACACTCTGTATTAATATATTTTAGGTAATCTTAACGTTTAATGTTAGTCATTTTACTAAGTACCGATTTTTCTATTCGACTGATAGGTCTCAGTTAGTACAAAAATAAGTCTAACGCGCAACGAGAACATACCACTTATTAGTCGAACAATTAATTCGACAATTGAAACACCAGCCCTAAGGGTAGCAACCCTACGACCCTGGCTGTCACGGTAATATACAAATGCTTCAGACGAGAGCCCTCATTTTGTGACTACCCTGCATTTTAAATTCTTTCGCGATGAAATTATTCTAGCTTACAACAATTCTGAACCTGAAACTTCTTTCAAATATTTTATTTATTATAATATAAGTAAGATAAGTAAACGTAACATATTTACGGTTATGTTTATTATATCCTATGATTATCTTAGGCCCAATTGCAGGGAACGTTTTAACCTTGGGTTAGCTTCGGGTTAGCTAACTCAGGTTTAAATGGCGCCACCATCAATTGTAACTACTTCTTATTACAATCGATGGTGGCGCCATTTAAATCTGAGTTAGCTAACCCGAGGTTAAAATGTTCCCTGCAATTGGGCCTTAGAGATTTAAAGAGTACAATTTTTTAATCCCAAATCAATTTCAAGTAAGCACTTCCATGTGAAAGCGGAACTTACAGACATACAGACAGACAATCATACCTACACACTTCATCGCATTTATAACATTAGGAACAATAGTAGGTAGTCTAGCACCACATATAATCTCCGCCTAACAACATACATTCACCGCTCTTGCCGGGTCGTGCTCATGACGTCACGGTGGCTTGGCACGGCGCGGCGTGACGGTGCCGGTGCCGCCACGGTGCGCACCACTTGCAATGATGCCGTTAGTTCACACTGACGGTAGGTTTGCAAGGAAAATGTTCGGAGAAGTCTTGTGAGGTGCAAAAATAACGTATTCGAAGGTTGTGTGGAAAATGGAAAAATAAAAAACAAATGGAAAATTCATTGCAAGGCAATAGCAGTCTTAATTTTGATTACAATTTTTTTTTTTTTATATGAGAAGCTAGCAAACGAGCATGCGGGTCACCTGATGGTAAGTGATCACCGCCGCCCATGACTACCCGCAACATTGTGGGTGTTGGGGGTGTGTTGCTGAGCCTTTAAGAAAATTGGGCACCGGATACCGCACTCACCGAACGAAACGCAGGAACATCGTCCCTACTTCACGTCGATTTTCTGTGCGACGGTGGTATTTCACCGGTCGAGTCAGCCCAGTAATCGCTGCAGACAGACCCACGTTGAAAGTAAACAAAAAGTTACTTATTAGAAAATCTTGTCAGAATCGTTTAGTTGTTTTTAGTTTATTTCTCTTCACTAGTTTTAACTGCATAAGATATGTTGTAAAAACGAGTTAAGAATAGACGGTTGTAAAAAGGTGATCCTGCACAGAAGTAGTATAAATTTTATATACTATAAAAGTAAAATTATTATCTGTTGCTACCAAGTGTAAATGACGCGGTCTATGATGGTTAAATAGATATCTAACGTGTAACTTAATTTTATAACCATAAATCAAGCATCGGTGGTTCAGTGGTAGAATGCTCGCCTGCCACGCGGGCGGCCCGGGTTCGATTCCCGGCCGATGCAAGAACTTTTTGTATTACTTCGAGTTAAAAATGGTACAACAGGTAAATAGATACAACTATTTTGTAATTATAAAAATACCAAGATTTTGTCGAATAGTATAAAAAATCTTTCTCGGCACCAGACTACCTTTACACCTAGTTCTATAACCTACTTATTACGGTATACCTAAAGGTATATCTACAGTCTAGCTGATTAGAGGCAATAGGGTCATACGACGCTCTTCCTTCAATGCGATGTCAAGGAACATATCTACAAAGCGATGACTAAATTTTCAGGTACCATTACATGCATAGGTACATTATATCAACTTAAGTAGGAAAATTATTAAATTTTTGAAAGCACGTAACATCTCCTTTTAAGTGTACGAACAAGTCTAAATAGGTTAGGTATAAGTATTGGATTTCAACAAACAACGTAGGTACCTAGATGAAAATTAACACGTTAGGTAGGTTTATTTCGGTTATAATAAATTAAATCTTTTCTGTACGTACAGTCAACAAAAATATAGGTAGCTGTGGCCAGCAGGACAGTAATTTGGCGATAGTAGATAGGTATTGCATTCATTAAAAAATAAGAAGAAAAAGAGTTTCTGCATTATTCTTTGAAAATTTATTCTCCTTAGTCATAAACAATAATCAGAGATATAAAGTATTTATATTACTTATTTTATATTACCTGTATTTTAAGAAATAAACACTATATATTGCTTATTTAGCACCATAATGATACACCCTTGTTTTCATAATACCTAGTCCAGTTTACGCCACCGTACCCAATTAGTCCTATTTTTCTTTACGTTCGTAGTTTTTAATATTTTATTAGTTTTTTACCACTAGCGGAAATGGACGGCGTTCCGCGTTTCTGCTTCTGCAGTGTGTGACCAAAAGTGTCGGTCACTAATTATTAATTAAAGTCTTAAATTTTAATTAATTTGATTCGACTGGCTTGAGTTCGTACCTGTTCATTTAGTTCATAAATGCGTAGGCGTCAAAATTCTGGATACCAACCATTTGTAAACAATAAAACGGTTATTACAATGTATTCAGTGAGGACTTATCTAGTAGCATCGAATAAAAAAGCAAATACCTACGTTGGTTTTAAAACTTATATAAGACTAGTGGCCGCCCGCAACTCCGTTCGCGTGGAAGTCGGTTTCCCGTGGGAATGAGAAGTTTTCCCGCGGTAAAAAGTACCCTATGTCCTTTCCCAAGTTCAGTTCTTTCTTCATACCAAATTTCATCAAAATCGGTTCAGTGGTTTAGGCGTGAAAGCGTAACAGACAGACAGACAGACAGACAGACAGACAGACAGACAGACAGACAGACAGACAGAGTTACTTTCGCATTTATAATATTAGTAGGGATAGAAGACATATTTCTCTTACCTCTTTGGTTTCAGGTGTTTCATAAAAACTCCCAACATAATATTTTCCTCCACACTCACTTTGACTGTTTACTCACACATCAGATAAACACAACAATCAATAACTAATCACTAAATAAAAATGAAAATCTACATTAAAATTGACAAGTTAATTGAAATCGGTATAATAATCCCATTGACATAGGTGTTGGGTACGCGAATCCTTAATAAGACAATTAATATAAATTTTAATATAACCGGGTCAGTAATAACTTGACCTAGACACACTGACAGACTCACAACATTTAGCAAATCAATATCTTCACTTCACCTAGTTTCGGCGAAACTCCACCAAAGTTACGCAACGCACCAGCTTATTTCCAAAATTCATTCTTAATAACATAACAAACAATCGATTTATTTACATACGATTATTATCGTTGATAACGATATAAATAATTAATATAAACGACGCGACATATTTCTGTTTTGCTCGCGAGTTACTGACTGGTTATTGTCTAGGAAAAGGAAAGGAAACTCGACCGTCCGTAGAATATGTAGCGCCATCTATGTTGTTATTAAGTTAACCAAGCTTTTGTTTGACGTACAAGTTCAAGATTTAATTGACAGATGTCGCATTAAATATTGTAGCGCAGTTTTTTTTTCCATCTATCTATAATTATTAACTACTAGTGGCCGCCCGCGACTCCGTTCGCGTGGAAGTCGGTTTCCCGTGGGAATGAGAAGTTTTCCCGCGGTAAAAAGTAGCCTATGTCCTTTCCCAAGTTCAGTTCTTTCTTCATACTAAATTTCATCAAAATCGGTTCAGTGGTTTAGGCGTGAAAGCGTAACAGACAGACAGACAGACAGACAGACAGACAGACAGACAGAGTTACTTTCGCATTTATAATATTAGTAGGGACTAGTGGTTGCTCGCGACTCCGTTCGCGTAGAAGTCGGTTTCCCGTGGGAATGCGAAGTTTTGCCACGGTAAAAAGTTCCCTTAATTCTTGTACCTATACTTTATATTTTTGGTATCTAGAACCTTTTTCGCAGCGCACGCAAAGGAAGCCCTCAAGAATCAATAATTTTCCCCGTTTTTTTCACATTTTCCATTATTTCTTCGCTCTTAACTTCGCTATAGTTGCAGCGTGATGTTATATAGCCTAAAGCCGGCCTCGATAAATGGTCTATTCAACACAAAAAGAATTTTTAAATTCGAACCAGTAGTTTTTGAGATTAGAGCGTTCAAACAAACAAACAAACAAACAAACAAACAAACAAACAAACAAACAAACAAACAAACAAACTCTTCAGCTTTATTATATTAGTATAGATATATATTTACTAGCTTCCCGCCCTGCGGTTTCACCCGCAACTAAATGGCTTTTCCCGTGGGAATGAGGCTTTTTCCCGCAGTAAAATTATTGTATTTTCTTCTTCCCTGGGTGTCGAACTATCTCCATTTCATATTTCATAACAATCAGTTTAGCCGTTTTTACGTGAAGCGAACATACAGACAGACGGACAGATAGACATACACATTTTCCCATTTATATTATAGTAAGGATAGACCTACAAAAAAAGCCTTTCGCAGTACCTATATATCTTAAGTGAAAGCCATGTTTGCCTACACTGCAGTAGCTACCTATATGCCTGTGAGCGCTGCAGTGCTTTACAATATTATTACGTTGTTATAAAGGCCTCTAGTTTTACCATAACTTCAAAACCAAACGTCCAATTTTAATCATTATAAGACCAAATATGATCTACATAAACTGTACTCAGTGACGAAATAATTTATTTTGATAAGGATTAGTAAAATAAACGCGTTTAAATGTAGTCCAAAAAAATTCAAGATTTTTAAATAAAAAAAATGTTGTTATGTCTCACTCGACATGGATAAGTATAGTGTGTCGCGGACTTTTTGTAGATATTTACAAGATGTACAAATAATTAGAACATTTTATGGCTATATCTTTTATAGTTAAGGCAGCGCAAAATAAGAAACTTTTCTGGTTGTTTTTTTACACCTTGTGTCCGAAAAACCCAAATATCTTACGGAACCCTATATTTTTAAAATAAAATATAATTATGTTACTCGTGGATAATGTATCTTTCGAATAGTGAAAGAAATTTTAAAATCGGTTCAGTAGTTTTTGAGCCTATTCGACACAACCAAACAAAGTTTTTCTCTTTATAATATTAGTATAGAAGTAAAGATAACTTTCTAAGACTAATAATATAATATGTACAATAAGATAAAATAAAAGATTTCCTTAACCCTAGATTCATAACCATACCTAAGAGGAACATTATTCATAGACATTCGTCTCACAGACGACTGTACGTAAGTGATGGATATATGAAGAAAATATTATTAAAATAAAGAAAATAAGTATGACATTATTTTAAATGGTTTATTAGTTAACATAAAAATAAATAATAAAATAAAAAAATATATTTAAAAATAGGGAATAAAAAAAAAGGCCGCGATATGCGATATAACATTTTTTTTTCATATCTTGTACTGAAACCTTGTAATGCGACATTTTTAGTAATTAATATGTATAATCATTAAAGTTTTTTTTTTAAGTTTCAATAAGATCAGACTATATAATAAAAGACATTTAATCCAAAAAATCTATGATTTTTATTTTTAGGCATGTCTTCAATTTTTTCATTTTGCGCCCTTTACGTTACCATGGTTCATTGTAAGAATCTACTGAGACCGCTTCTTCTAACATCACATGATTCTCGATTTTACTAAAGTACGTAATTGTATAAAAAAAAGATAAAATAATTATGGGCAAAATTTGATAAACGAATCAAATAATTCACAATTTGCCAATCTTCCATTCTGAAATCTCATAATAAGCCAATTTGAAGTATTACACACGTAATTAAAAAATATATTTATAAATATTACGAGTACCTTGTAGAGACCTATTTTATAATATCTCATACTTAGGTACTTCTAGTTTTTAAAACCAAGAACTCTTAAAAAAACTGTTTCAAAAATAACGCCCGATCACGTCAATAGTTACGCTATTCATAAACATTCGTCTCTCAGACGACTAAAGGTTTATAAATCGTTAATTATTAATATTTTTGAAACAGTTGCAATTGCAATATTTTAGGTCGAACGAGCCAGGAAGGTACTGAAAAGATCAACTTTCTATCTCTTTTAATGGAGACAAAAAAAACAAAAATGCGTTTTGTGCGGTCTGGGAGACGAATGTTTATGAATCTAGTGTTAATGGGGCTGTCTAAAAATGCTCCTTGTTGTTCTCTAATTTTAACAAAGAAGTAAAACCTACGGTTTGATCATAATAAGTGTAGGTCCTGAGTATCTCAGTCAAAGCTGTAGTACGCAGTTACTGTCGCAACTTACTAAATTAAGAAATTAGGTAATACTCACTTATTCCGGCTGTCTAACTGATAACACATACGTCATTAACGTCCGCGGTTTTTAATCGTAAAATAGTGTTTTAAAGTGACATTTTCGTGCTGTGAAACGTAAAAACATTAAAACGAAGTTCACTAACCACTACCAATAAAAGAATAAAGTGAGAGTGCTAAAATTCGTGCGATAATTGTTGAAGAAACACCCGTAAAATTATAACCTCAAATTAGTCACGGTCATAAACAATAGACTCGTTTCAGTTTAATATTACCAACATTATAACAGTGTGACAATGACTTGACATTGACTTGATATTGACAACAACGGTGTTGCCACTCAAGAAAAATAAAAGCTACCAACCAGTGATACGCCATGGATAAAAACATGGAACTACTTCTAAACAAACTCGACGAGAAGTTTAAAAACCAAACTGAACTCATAACACACTCCGTAACTAAGAGCGTCATGGAAGCTTTAGACGAGAAAATGAAAACCATCATGGAGGAAAATACCAAACTCAAGGAGAAAATTTCAGAACTTGAATTTACCAGAGCAGAGACAGAAAAGAGCAAAAACAACCTTGTCTTCTTTGGAATCAATGAAAACATTAAATCCGAACCGGAATTAGTAGATTTTATCAAAGAAATAATTGAGAGTATGAAAGTTCATATGAATAGCCAAGAAATTAGCAAAGTACAGGGTGGACCAAAAGTCCGTTTAAATTTAAATCGGTAGCTGCGGCGGGCAACGGCAACGGGGCGGGGCGGGAGGGGTACGAAGCGCTAGAGCGGCGAATAGGAATTCAGTACCATGGCGTCGTTCAGCGATAAACAACGTGCGTTCTGTGTACGTGAGTACTACCGCAACAACGATTCCTTCACGCTAGCGCAACGGAAATTTTGCGTTCATTACAACATACGGCGTAGAAATGAAGCTCCATCGGTTCAATTGATTAGAAAATGGCTACAGAAGTTCGAGGAGACAGGTTCAACAAAAGATCAACCACGTTCCGGCCGACCTAGAACATCAAGAGGCCCGGAAAACGTAGAGCGTGTAAGAGCGTCTGTTCGTGAAAATCCCGGACTCTCTACTCGGAAGCGGTCTAACGCCCTAGGTGTGTCCAGAACAACTTTAATTCGTATTCTACACAAAGATTTACATTTACATCCGTACAAAATTCAAATGGTACAGGAATTGAAGCCCCAAGATAAAGCTAACAGGCTTCAATTTGCAAACGAAATGTTAGAGAGGTTTACCAGCTTTACCAACATTTTTTTCTCAGACGAGGCACACTTCCACTTAAATGGGTATGTAAACAGACAAAATTGTAGATACTGGAGTGACACTAATCCTAAATTGAAGCATCAAAAACCTCTACACTCACCCAAGGTTACGGTATGGGCAGCTTTGTCTGCAAGAGGCATTATTGGCCCATACTTCTTTGAAGATCAGCGAGGAAATGCTGTTACAGTGAATACAGAGCGGTATATTGCCATGCTACAGGACTTTTTTACACCAGCACTACAGGATTTCGATGGTTTTAATCAGCGGACGTGGTTTCAGCAAGATGGCGCCACATGCCACACTTCCAATGACTCACTGAGCGCTGTACGTGAAATTTTTGGTCAAAAAGTGATCTCCAAAAGAGGTGATATAAACTGGCCACCTCGTAGCCCGGACCTATCCCCAATGGATTTCTTTCTATGGGGATACCTCAAAAGTAAACTTTTGAGGTATTTCAACAATAACCCGGCGTCACTTGAGGAATTAAAAGTCAATATTCAAATGGAAATGAGAAACATTCCACGAAACACTTGTGTGGCCGTCATTGAAAATTTTCGCTCCAGATTGCAGCAGTGTCAAAATAGTGAAGGATCACATATGGACGATGTGATTTTTAAAAAATGAAATTCCCATTTGTGTATTTTAGAAACAAATAAATAGATTTTAACTTACTTAACTAATTTCATTTAAATCATCGTTTAAAATGTAAACGGACTTTTGGTCCACCCTGTATATAGAATTGGACAGAAAACTAAAAATAAATTCCGTCCAGTGGTAGTCACCATAACAACTCAATGGAAAAAACACCTCATAATGAAATATAAGCCTAACAAGGCGTTAACATAAAAGAGGACTATCCCAAAGAAATACTAAACAAACGCAAACAACTACAGCCTCAAGTAGAAGAAGAAATTAAGAAAGGAAATATCGCCTATATAAAATACGACAAGCTCATTGTAAAGAAGCCAAAAGAAAATAGAGAGAAGAGGAAAAGAGAACATCAAATTACCTAGCTTCAAAGAAACATGGACAATTATCCAAGCCTTTGCACCTACGGAGCAAGCAGACGAACCCAAACATGAAACTTTCTACAACAACCTATCCCAAGCTATTATAAGTACTTACTCAAAAAATATAATTATACTAATGGGAGATTTTAATGCCCAAGTGGGAATAAAACAATGTAAAGAAGAATATGTGTTGGGAAACTTTGGATACGGCAAAAGAAGCAAAAATGGGCAAAGATTGGTTGAATTCTTATTACAACACAATTTAACCCTCTTAAATAGTATATTTAAGAAAAATAAAAACAACCAGTGGACCTGGGTCTCTCCAGACGGGAATCATAGAAATGAAATAGACTATATTATAAGCAGCCACCCAAATCTATTTACAAACACAGCAGTTATATCAAAATTAAACTTTAATACCGACCACCGCATGGTAAGGGCGTCACTCAAGACTATATCACCCAAAGGATCCAGAAAGTTTGTTATACATGATACACTCCCGACATACAGCTCAAAACCCAACAAAACGATGGGGAGCTCCTTGTCAATACTCAGCAGAGAACTATTAGAAACCGATGCAATAGATGTTAAAACAAGTTACAGCAAACTACAAAATAAAATTACATGTCAAAGAGACCAAAAAAGAACACAACATAAATACAATCTAAGCAATTCAACACTACAACTTATAAAAGATAGAAAAAGTTTATTTGACTGCAAAACAAGAAAACAGAACATCCAAAAAATAACCGACTTAAGAAAAAAAAATCAAAGAAGGAATCAAAAAGGATAGGAAAGTCAAAAGGTTACAAACCCTAGAAAAACATATAGCGAGGACAGGAGGAACTAGGAAAGCTCTAAAAGAACTCCGAGACTCAAACCAATGGATCACGAAATTGAAAAACAACCAAAAAAATGTAAAAGGTCGAAAGAACATAAATAAAATAGCTACGAAATTCTACCGCGATTTATATTCCAACCAAGATACCACTACAAATGTAAGTCAAGAAACCCTAAATTATAATCTGCTCTTATTGAACCCAGAACCTGATATACTACACAGTGAAACTAGAAATGCCATACTAAGCCAAAAGATAGACAAAGCACCAGGTCCTGATAAAATCACAAACGAGCTACTGAGAGGAACTATAGAAGAACTGGTCCCCATTTTAACTAAAATTTTCAACGGCATCCTGAGATCGGGACAGGTTCCAGGACAATGGGATACATCCCACATCATTCTTATACACAAGAAAGGACAATAAGATGACATAGGGAACTACAGACCAATAAGTCTGATGTCTAACATATATAAAATTTTTTCCAAAATTATTTTAAACCGAATAAGCAACATACTTGATGAAAACCAACCGAAGGAACAGGCTGGCTTTAGGAAAAAATTCTCCACAATAGATCACATTCACACAGTCAAGCAAATTATGGAAAAGTACAATGAGTACAACAAACCGCTATATATGGCTTTTATCGATTATTCTAAGGCATTTGACAGCATTAGCCACACAGCCATATGGGAAAGCTTACGAAATCAGGGAATCCCGTCAGTGTACATAAACATAATTAAAAACATTTATTCCAACAGTAAGGCAAGAGTACAACTGGAAACCTTGGGTGAGACATTCCAAGTAAAAAGAGGTGTCAGGCAGGGCGACCCGCTGTCCCCAAAGCTGTTCTCGGCGGTGCTGGAAAACATATTTCGAAAGCTAACCTGGGCCCATCATGGATTAAATATCGACGGACAAAACTTAAACCACCTTAGATTCGCTGACGATATTGTTTTGTTTGAAGAACAACCAGGGATCCTGGAAAAAATGATACATGATCTAAATAAAGAGAGCGAGATAGTGGGCTTATCTATGAATATAAACAAAACGAAATTACTAACAAATTCAAACAAATATGAAATAAAAATTAACAACCAACCTGTTGAATATGTAGATGAATATATCTATTTAGGACAAATCATCTCACATACAGACACAACTACAAAAGAGATAAATATACGTATAGCTAACGGATGGAAAAGATATTGGTCACTGAAAGAGATTATGAAATCCACAGACCTTAGTATTGGTATCAAAAGGAAGGTCTTCAATACCTGCGTTCTCCCATGTATTACTTATGGATGTGAAACCTGGGCTCTCACGAAACATCATAGAAACATGCTGCAATATTGCCAAAGAGCTATGGAACGAAGTATGATAGGTATTAAGAAACAAGACAAGATACGAAACACCGCCATAAGAAGTAAGACAAAAGTCATAGACATACTTACTAGAATAGATAGTTTGAAATGGAGATGGACTGGGCACATGCTGCGCAGTACACAAGAGAAGTGGAGCAATACCATAACAGACTGGTACCCCAGAGAGGGGAAAAGAAACAGAGGAAAACAAAGCAAGAGATGAGAAGATGAATTGAAACTTACGGCAGGCCCAAAATGGAGAAGGGTTGCTAGAGACAGAGTACAATGGAAATTGTTAGAGGAGGCCTTTGCCAAGAGGCACACTGAACTCAGAGATATTTTATAAATAGAGAGACATTACAAAACAAAGAAGAAAGCAGTTCAGGATGAGAGGCTTATTATTATACTCACTTATTAACAAGGTGGAAAGGAAAGGAAAGAAGGAGATTATAACTAGTAAAACTTCTTGATGATAACTTGTAATTGTCTCCTAAATTATAAAAAGAGGCAATTTTAAAAAAAATATGCTTCTTTTTGTTGGGTGACTCGATATTCGATAATTACAATTGCATGATTAATAAACTTTTAAACGAATTGTAATAAAGTAATCTCGTACTAATTATTCACCATTGTTTATCCGGTATTTTTATGCAACGCCAACAATACTTCGATAAGAAACATAATCAATCAAACTTCTCTTGCACACTTTGTTCTTTAACTTTGTGAATTAATTATGAAACTAGGTACCTACCTTTGTTTAATTGTATTTTTTTGATTGCCAGTTTTGTTAGTAATCTCTGTAGTTAAACTTAAATTAATTGAGCAGAATTTACGTCGTCATGTAACGTTAAGTAGTGATTGGGTAGGTACTAAGTTTTAATTATTCTTCAGAAATGGTTACAATATTTTTTTCACAAGGATTATTTAATTTTATTGTAGGGTTATTCTCAATTGATGTTGTGAATTGTGGTGAGTTATCTACCATACATTTGATATTTGAGAGTTAATTAATATTAGGTATGTTTTCTTATAATGAGGCGTATATATCAAAAAAAAATCTAATTATTTTCCGTAGTTAGTGTTTAGGTACCTACAACAAAAAACATTACAAATTATTCCAATTACATTTGCTACAGATGCTACAGAGAAGTGCTCCTTTCATGATTTGTTCGATCTTGATTCATTCCAATTCTAAATTACCTAGCAATTCACACAAGTTTACATTGATTATAGTATAGTACCATGGATGGTCTTCATCCATGACAGTAGGTACGCAATATTCAATAGTCGGTACCTATAGCCATCTCTTAACATTCTTTGATTTATATTTTAGTGCCGATAGATTACTGCAATGAACCTCTTAACAAGTCGGATTGCAATCTGGAACCAATTCCCGTATTCTCGTATTACAAGCCAGGATCGCGCTGCGAAATAGAATTTTGGAAAGGATGCCCTACTCTCAACAAATTTGATAGTGAATTCGAATGCTCAGATTACTGCATAGCACACATAAGACGGCAATACTCTCAGGACGAGATAATTCCAGACATACAAGAAATAGAGCCTGAATTAGACATTGAAAGTTCCAATGAAACTGTTACTGAAGAAGAAGTAGAAACTACAACACAAGCAGTCGATATGCATGAGATAGATTTAAACAAAACAAACGCTGTGAAAGCTGCATTAGCGCCAATGAAAACAGCTGAGCTTGATCTATTGAAAGATATTCTAACAGACTTTAAAAATTCAAGTGTTATTCCAGAAACGTCTAGCAGTGAGGATGATGATGATGAGGATGATGCTAAATATGCTGACGAAGCCAATGAATTTGCCTCTAACACTCAAGGAAAAGCTCTTGGGTAGAACTCTTCAAGAAAGCTCACTATTAGTATCAATGAAAATGTGATTGTATCTACCCTTAATTCGATGGACATTAAATAATTATTTCGCATATTTAGTACGTAACCTTATCTTGGTAAATTGTTAGTGAAATATAAAATCTATAGCATATTTAAGTTTGTCACATGTTGATCATCAGTAGAATAAATGAATATTTTGGTTAATAAGTTTTTACATCAAAATTTTGTTAAAGTTAGACTAAGGCCCAATTGCAGGGAACATTTTAACCTCGGGTTAGCTAACTCATATTTAAATGGCGCCACCATCGATTGTAATAAGAAGTAGTTACAATCGATGGTGGCGCCATTTAAACCTGAGTTAGCTAACCCGAAGCTAACCCGAGGTTAAAACGTTCCCTGCAATTGGGCCTAACAGACTTAATTTGGCCAATGGTTATCAAGCGAACCAAATTCACATTTAATAAATAAACAAGTATTCTCAACGTTGTTTATTACATTAAAATAATATAAATAAAAAAACTTCATAACAATCAAAGTAAATACATTAAATAATTTTAATTTAAACTATTGAGCCTCGTGTTGATTTAAACGCCATCTAGTTTCATTTGAGCAAACTATTCGACGCCATGTTTATTTTGTTACGCCTTGTTTTTGATACTAATGACGCTTTCTCTTTTTGAATTAGATCCTGGTTTGCGCTCTAGAATGTCGTCAGGATTTGGTTGTTCTTTGTCATCATCTGTTGTTTTATTCCTGTTGCGTCGGACTTCAATCAAACCAATACCGAGGGCCAGGCACTGTAAAGCAATATAAAGTATTATTTTATAGTAGGTTTATTTTATTAGGAATCTCTGGATGAACTTTTAGTGTTGTATACCTAAATATAAATTTTAAGATTAAAATTCCTTTAAAGACTCAACCGCGGTAAAAAATAGCGTTTGCCCTTAAATAAAATAGTCTCGAAATATTCCTTCGTTTGACAGCGGAACATAAAGAGACAGACAAATATTCACAGTTTCGAAAAGACAGACAAATATAAATATTCCGGTAGGATTTCCTTAACTTAATTGATATCTAAAATGATAAGTCTTATGTTAGCTTGCAAAATTAATAATCTTACTTCAAAAATTATTAGCAGAACAACCAGATAGGTGAGCGCTTTTTCCGTCTGCATCAAATTATCCAGAACTTTATCCCGACACCCTTGTTTATAGTAGACCTGTTGAGACTTGCATATCTCTCTTTCTTTCTCTTGCATAAAGGTGTTTCGATCAGGATTGTAAGCGGGACAGCACGAGATTGACACTTGCGGCACGTAATATGCTGGTAGAAATGGATCTTTGTAATCGTTGGGAGACAGGATGCCACAGCACTTCATCTGAAATTAGGAAAACACAATCTGTGAATCATTAGCTTAGGTTTTGACCACGACTTCTCTTTTAGTATAGGTACCCAAAATTATGAGTTCAATTCAGCGCAAAGCCACATACACTTTGTGTCTTTGAGCTACTAAAAGTCAAACTTTAGAAAAGAAAGTTGGTACATTATAAGTAATTTTTTGCTCTTCCCACGGTATTAATCAAAGATATTAATCATATAGAGTTTTCTTACTCATGTACGAGTACATAGCCTAACATTCCTAGATACTTATACAAAAAGGCCCGAAGCAAGGAAGGAAAACCTCATTATACCTGGCGACCAGCGAACTATGACCAATTGATAATTCCACATATTTCAATAAAAAAGTGTCCTTAATTTTCCTTAATTGCTGGTTCATACTTACTTGGACACGATAAAAAGATTCATTACATATTAAAAAAAACACCAATTTAAAATAAAAAATACAAAATCATAAACATCTGTTTACTTCGTGACATTTACTTAGTTCGCTACCTTTTTAATATGGTATAAAAAACCGTAATATAGTAAACTCGAAAAATATTTTTAAACGTAGGTATACGAAATACGTATATCAATTAATATATGGAATATAGGTGTATTCTTCACTTCATAGTATAAAATATAAAACAAAGTCGCTTTCTCTGTCTGTCCCTATGTAGATATGCTTAAATCTTTAAAACTACACAACGGATTTTGATGAGTTTTTTTAATAGGAGATAGAGTGATTCAAGCGGAAGGTTTATATGTAAAATAACATATATAGGGAAAGGGGTTTTACTCCGAATTTAACGCGTACGAAGCCGCGCGCAAAAGCTAATATTTTATAAAGAAGATAAAAACTTCTTCATAATTACCTCATATTGGGTCGCATGCCATAGTCTTATTGCCCTTAAGTTCTGCTGCTGCGCTTGGTCGAAGGAGTCGGCCAGAGATTTGCTGAAGGCTTCCTTGTCATTCTCTCTCACTCTCACACACACGCCCACGAGGATCGCCTGCGCAAGCAACAGTACCCCGAAGGCGAGAACCCACTGGAAATATAACAAAAACGGTAATTATCTATCAGTTATAGGTACTTGAGCAAGATGTTGTAGTAACTAAGTTAGTAATTATTCAATGTAAGTAATTTATTTTGGAGAGAATATTCAGACTTGATACATAGGTAAGTATACCTTCTACATAGTAATTAAGTTAGTAACTATTCAATGTAAGTCATTAATTTTGAAGAGAATATTCAGACTTGATACATAAGTATACCCAAGCCGAGGTTGATTAATAACCCTTGTATAAATAAGATTAAGAAAATCACCCAGACTTTACTGAACTTATGAAGTTTTTCTTTTTAATGTCCGTAATTTGAAAAGAACACGACCCGTTTTTTTTCTTTTATCTGTTAACCGACTCCTGTCCCGTGACGCGCCTAGCGCGTCATGAAGAAACCTTCAGGGAGGCCCATGACGCGAGAGATGCGTCATTAGAAAATAGTTGCAATTCAAATTTTTATTTGATTTAATCAATAAAATATCTTATTTTATATAAAAATTAACTCATTAGGAACACCAATATCAAGGGCCACTATATTTTTTTGGAAAATTAAATTGCCAATGGTTGTCAACCATAGGGTGCCTACCTACAGGTAACTGTTTATCCTACTAATTATTGAAAAGTGTTATTATTATAGCCAGGATTCGAACTTAGCAAATCTATAAAAATAATCACTATGTTTTGGTCACCAATGAATAGTTAGATGTAAAAACGGAACATTTTTGATTTGCGATAAAATACTTCCCACAGGTTGACAAACAATGGTGGAAATCTATAACTTACCTTCCATCTCGTATAAAACATGTAGATCGACACTTTTAAATACACTAAACTAATAAATGAAACAAAACAAACAATAACAGGTCTCACTTTGTATTATTTTAGTTGAAATTGCCTAAAATAGCGTAATAACATCACCAGTGGCCCACGACGCGTTAGGTGCGTCATCATTTAGGAGGGCCCGTGACGCGACTAGCGCGTCATTGAATTTTGTATGGGGCCACGGAGGAAAGGCTCGAAAAATGATGGTGGCAAGGAGTCGGTTAAGCCTTATCCTAATTTTGAGGTGCATTCCGGGCGAAACAAACCAGATAAGTACCTACTTAATAAAAAAGAACATTACATTATTACTATACGGACATATTTTATAGTAAATGAATATTTTAATCATATTTCTCATGAAACTTTACTTATCTCATATGTACAAAGATATAAGTTGATTAAACCACGAAGTAACCCATAAGAAGAAATTATTATTAAAACAATAGACTATACGCTCTCACTTTTATGATAACAAACTCTGTGAGTACTTCCAGACTTAAGATTATTACACACAAAACAGCATTATTCATTCGGATTATAAAAGTCGATAAATATTTCAATATAAATAAACCAAATCAAATTAAACCAAGTTATCATACGCATAGTTATTAGCACTGACATTAGAGCAAAAATGATCTTATTTTGTACTTTAAACTATTTTTTAGAACCAAGAAACTAAAAATAAATCCAGAAAAACCTTTAATTGTAAAGATGTGTAGACAAGAGAGACAATGTAAAAAATAAATGGACATTTACAGATACCTGATAACAGGTATTTATAATGTTTCTTTTAATTTTAATTATTTTAACAAATTCTAAATAATTTAAACAACTTATAAGTATGCCTAAATAATTTTTCAATCGCTATGTTAATCACGCAAGTTGAAGCTTTAATTTAAACCTACCTACCTTAATTATTACTTTCCTCACGCAAATACTTAAATTCCTATAAAAGTTTCACCTTGAAAACTAAATGGATACTTTTATAGCATAACTACAATATATTTTATGTTTTGACTTAGTATTTTCTGCTACCCAGAAAGAGTTCTTTTTGAAAGGGGTTATTTGGCACTATTAAAAAAGACGGTAAATTAAAACGGTAAATTAACCGTTATGGGAAGAGAGTTCTTATTATGCGTATTTAGTGAAGTACTGGCTAACAAAGTTGGAGGTCCACTGAATTAAACGAATGCACTTTACTGGATGTATTGTTTATTCTTATTAGCTGTTACACTACACAATGAACTTAAACTGATGGCTAACCGAAGCTTACATATGAAAAACATTAGAAACTGAGCAAGACAAGAGTAAAACGTTGCACATACAAGCGCGGGCGCGGTTAGACTGCGGCGTGCGTCGGCGGCATCTCTTTGACATTTTGATTGACAATTCGCCGACGCGAGCTAATATCTATACCTAGCCGGTAAGCGACCACGTGACGTCCGGGTGTTGGTGCGACTATGGTTTACTATATGCTCCCCCTCTAGTTCTGGAAAACGCGCTCGTTCCTGGACTAGCATCCTAGATTTTGTGGGTGGACGACCACGATTTCTCTTAGGAATCACTGGCTGAGGAGGGGTAGTGACATTGCCACGATACCGTGTCAGATCTTGCACATGATACTTCCCGAGTTCATCATGCGGCGGTTCACTGTTGCAGATGGTATAGGTAGTTGGAGAGATCTTCCTAACTACTCTGTAGGGACCATCGCGGCGAGGCACGAATTTGGAGGTGACGTCCTTGGGCTTATTACTTAGAACATGAGATTTAAGAAGGACTAAGTCACCTACTTCAAAGGTCTCCGCCGGGCGGCGGGACTGGTCAGCATACTCCTTGTTCTTATCCTGTTGGATCTCGACGCGCTCTCGAATAGCTGACAGCGAAGACAGGAACTTATTAAGGTAAGGAGTTACCTGAGGTATAAAATTTTCCTTATTTAGGACTGCTCGGTGGTCATGGACAACTTCCGAGGGAGATCTCGTTTCTCTGGCAAACGTGAGATACGCTGGAGTGACGCCAGTGGTGCGGCATCTGGCGCTGTTTAAAGCGAAGCGTATAAAAGGTAGTCTCTGAGGCCAGGATGTATGATCTTCTTCTACCAGCTGAGCGAGCATGGCCTTCAGATCGCGATTTTTACGTTCCGCAGGATTGGCCTCTGGGTGGTAGAGTGGAACAAAACTCTGCTTCACATCCAGGAAAGTCATGCATTGTCGCATGATCGCCGACACGAACTGGACACCATTGTCCGATATGACTCTGCGTGGTAAACCGTATCGCATGAAGTGCTGCTCTATGAGGACTTTGGCGCATGCTTCAGCTGTGGCATCTTTTAAGGCAAAGAGTTCAACAAACCTTGTAGCTGTATCCTCGATTAGAAAAATCCATCGCTCCCCCTGGTCTCCTTCCGGTAGCGGACCGAAAAGGTCGATAGCGAGGACCTCATTCCTCTGGTTAAGGACCGGTGTTTGGAGTAAGCCAGGTGGTTTGGCGTTTGTTGCCTTGTACCTTTGGCAGTGGATGCAGGCCTTTACGTAGTCAGCAATGATTCTCCGCATTCCGGTGAAGTAATACAACTGAGATACCCTTTGATAGGTTCTGTCAACACCCGGATGACCAGCTGTAGGAGAATCATGAAGATCATGAAGAATAGTAGGAATATTATTTTTAGGCACTACTATTTGCGCCGATTCACTGTCTGAATCGGGATTAAATCTGAAGAGCATACCTTGGTCCATAAGGTATCCTCTCTCGGACCATCTCTGGGTAGCTACTTCGTCACAGTCCTCGAAATCTTTTATTATTTTAGTCAGCTCAGGATCAGCAAGTTGTTCGTCGCGCAGCTGAGTGGGAGATTTTCGCGGTAAGTCACATATAACTGTACAAACTCCGCAGCTGTCACGGGTATCTTCAGAGCACACTGGTCTGCTTAGCGTGTCTGCAACAACGTTGGCCTTTCCTGGAGTATATTGGAACTGAATATCGAAGGACTGGAGTTTAAGCGCCCAACGGACTAACCTTCCTGCAGGTGACTTCAGAGAGAGCAGCCAACGGAGGGGCTGATGGTCACTGCCGATAATTACAGGTTGTCCATCGAGGTAAGGTCTGAATCGTTCAACAGCCCACACCACTGCTAACGCTTCTCGTTCGGTGGTGGAGTAGTTACGTTCAGCTGAATTCAAAAGACGACTAGCGTATTCGATGGGTCTTTCGTCCTTACCTTCACCCTGAAGAAGGACTGCGCCGAGGGCGTAGTTGCTGGCGTCAGTGCGCAGGATGAAAGGTAGATTGAAGTTAGGTTGAACCAGTATTGGAGCTGAGGTAAGTAGGTTGTAACGAATCTTCTATGTTTCTCGCATGAAATAGCAAATCCGAGAAATTAGAGATATCCTCACGTCGTAAACGCTTCCGTATTCGTATGTGTAGTAGGCCATATACCATATCTAGCTCGGCTTTACTACTTATGTCGCCGGGTGGTAACTTAGCTAGCAGGGCGCGTATGCGCGACACGAACATGTCTGTGTTTTCTGTTCCCTGCGGTGATGCGAATATTTCTGTGTATATTCGAAATGGCGGCCGTCGATCTCCGAATGCACTGATTAGGTTTATTTTGGCATCTAACCAGCTACGTACCTGTGGTTTTATACCTAACCACCATTTTGCGGCACTGTCAGTCAACAACATTGATAACCCGCGTACAATATTGACGTCAGGAACAAAGCAGCACTCAATGTAGCTTTCCAGGGCATCGATGAACGCTTCCACTGATTCTCCGGTAGCACCGCTGAAGGAGGCCTTGCATCGCTCGAGCGTTCCTTGCGCTTCAGAGACGGCGACGGGAGTGGAGGTTCTAGCTTGGTTATTGAGGAGGGATTCCATGACGTTTTTAAATGCTTCTGCTTGCGAGGTTTGTAAGGCGGCAAGCAGGGTAGTTACAGTTTCTTGCGTGAACGTTGCATCGCTCGGGGGGGCCTGACAAGCTGGGGCTGCGGCGCTAGCTCGCGATCTCGAGCGGGAGTTTCGCTGCGAGGAGGGCGGCGGCGACTGCGACAGCGTGGCTTGCGGGCTATCGCGAGAGGAAAATGGCGGAGCACTCTCACGATCGGCACCGAGTCGGTCCATGCTTCTAGTTATAGGCATTGCTTGCAGTTCAATGATAGGTAGGTCGGTAGGCACTTAGCGAGTTCACAGAGTTCACGGTAGGTACTAGGCACATGCACTAAACACTAACATAACACGTTGGGACGCCACATATGGGAAGAGAGTTCTTATTATGCGTATTTAGTGAAGTACTGGCTAACAAAGTTGGAGGTCCACTGAATTAAACGAATGCACTTTACTGGATGTATTGTTTATTCTTATTAGCTGTTACACTACACAATGAACTTAAACTGATGGCTAACCGAAGCTTACATATGAAAAACATTAGAAACTGAGCAAGACAAGAGTAAAACGTTGCACATACAAGCGCGGGCGCGGTTAGACTGCGGCGTGCGTCGGCGGCATCTCTTTGACATTTTGATTGACAATTCGCCGACGCGAGCTAATATCTATACCTAGCCGGTAAGCGACCACGTGACGTCCGGGTGTTGGTGCGACTATGGTTTACTATACCGTCTTAAATTAAAAAACAACTTGCTAACACTACATGCTCTCCTTTAAATAGTAGAAATACTCTCTATAAGTAAAACTATGATAAAAGTTAAGTTATACACTACACATACCAAAATAATTTGTTTATTGTTCTTCTTCCACACGGCCGACGCGCTTAGTAACGCCACTGAAATAGAGATGGCGACACTGACGTCGAGTAGCACGATCCCCGCTGCCCGGCCGGCGCTCGCCACTGTGTACAACTTCGTGGCTAAAGCTGACGTCACTGATACCGCTATGACAGCTATTGATAGACACTAGAAAAGGTATTTAGAGCGGTTTTTAAAAAAGAAAAAATATTTACCTAGTTCATACAAATTCGCTAGATGGCGTTGAACAAACTAAGTACACAGGTGGGACGTTTTATTTTTTGGAAAACCGCTCATTTTAGGATTATTTAGGCTTAGTGCAAGTTTTTTACGTTCTCGATGTCGATCCTGTTAACTAAAATTTATATGGAGTGTCAAACAGCGCCCCTGGTGTTCACTAAGGGAAAACTTTTTGGAAGCCAAACGGTCGATTTCAAATTTCAAAGTAATTCGAACGCTTAATTAAACTGCTCAATTGCGCTAGGCCTAATTGTTTTGCTCTTTAAGTATCCTTTACATTAATCTCGTTGCTGACTCTACTTCAAATGACATCAAAATATGTAAATTACTTGAAGATAGCATCAAAGTTAAAACGTATGAAATAACGTGAATAAACAATGCTTGTGAAGTACCTTCATACACCGAGGTAACTTACCGCCGGGCTGAATTAATAATTTAAAATTGAGTCACATTTGAGGAAAACTTAAATATGTTTTTATTTGATAAATTACTCATTAAGTACCTATTACTTACACTACTAATGAAAATGACTATTACTTACAACTATTATTAAAGAGATACAGGAGCACATGGCAGGAACCAAAACACGGAGGCATTTTTTGCATTTTGATTTTTTTTCTTTGTTTTTTTCTTGAGGCGGCACAGGCTCTTCATTCTCGGGGACGACATTTTTGGGATCAGTTTCTGTTAAATCAATAAAAATACAAATAAAATAATTATCATAATCTAGAATGTTACTTTTAAGGTTAACGCGATCTTGGAAGTCAGTAAAATTACCCCCTTATCAATAATCGAACTCAAGACACACTTTAGCTAAAGTATGTCTTGTCTCTATCAATCTTATGTGATAGCTGTTGTAACTGACAGAGACAAAGCATAATTAAGGTAATATATTAAGTGCGATTATGTTTATGGGGGGTAGCCAACATAGTCCCTATCTCAAAAAAAAAGACAAAATAATAATTTTTAACCCTGCTCCATTTTTATCTGTTTAGTAAAATAATTGTGTGCCACAGGATATCGTTCCATTGATGCAACAAATTAAATGAATAAGTAAAGCAGGAGCTCTTTTTAAGCAAATTTTAGTGGGGCTCTCATTTACATGGTAGTTAAGAGTAAATGTAGTCCAATGCGAAGTAGAAAATAGTTTTCTATCAGAATTAATATTCATTTGAATTAAGTTCCATACAAAATTAACAAAAAAAAACAGCAAAGCAAGCGACAAAATTATATTGGTTTTCATCGAATGACGCCAATTTCTAGTCAACCTACTCTTAAGCCTAAAAGCCCTTAAATAAAAGTGGATAAAGTAGATAAAAATAGTAAGTACAATAAAACTCACGGCACCAAAGATGTACACGAAAAACCATGATCTCTAACACTTTTCAATATACACATAAAATGAGTTTTTAGAATTTCTATTCCTTCACTACCAAACTTGATTCTTCTTCACTATGAAACTTGGAGTTTTTCCCCTTCTAAATAGCCATATAACTTTAAATCCTAAATGCTCCTTACCCCTCTGTAACACACTTATCACTGCGTTCAAAAACGTGAACATTTATATGATATAATCTTTATAGGTGCCCAACTTATATGAGCTCAAACGTGTAGGTGTTCTTTGACCTTGGATCTTAAAAAACGTTTCAGAACACGTTGTGATATAAAATCCCAAAGGTTTTTGAACGCACACGTCTACAGAGTCATCTTTTTCCCTCCGCAATAAAAAAATGGGTAGTGAGACAAAAGCTCTTCCCAATACAGGTATTTCGATAGTTAAGAAAGTTACGATGATAAAAAAGTTTTTAAAGTTTAATTTCTTCGTCATTATTGGAAAAAAGTCAGGTTTAGAGATAAAACGATTTAATTATGTTTTTTGTTTTTTTGCGAGGTTTTTCAGAAAACATTAGTTTATTTAGTCACCTCAGTAGTGGTTAGAATTAAGTCTACACAATTAAAGCAGAGCTCTGAAGTTATTAAATTGATGACACTTCTATAAAATAGTTTTTTTTATTTAAGTATTAATGAATTTAATATCTCAATCATACATTTTAAGTTTTTTTCTAGATTCATCACAATTTATGATAATCTAGTGGCCGCCCGCGACTTCGTTCGCGTGGAAGCCGGTTTCCCGAGGGAATGAGAATTTTTCCCGCAATAAAAAGTACCCTATGTGTTATTCTGATGTCATCCAAATCCGTTCAATATTTTTTACGTGAAAGAGTGACAAACATCCATACATCTTCACATACTCACAAACTTTCACATTTATAATATTAGTAGGATATTAACTCTAACATGTTAAGTAAAATACTTTTTGAATCGAGAACTACTCCAGCCAAATGTGGAAATCCAATTTTTTACTAGTCTTGGGATTTGGCAAAAAAATAATAATAATTACCGTATAGGTATTAAATATCTATCTTAATACATGTTAGAATTACTTAACTGCAGATAACTATACATTTTTATTACTAACATAATAGTCATTCAAAGTTATTCAAGGAAACTCTGCTTGTAAATAGGTAATTAATTAGTCAATATTGTTACGTCAATGCTCAGTGGTTATTTTATTGGGAACTACCTTCCTTTAGAAAACCCTTTTTTCTTAAGAAAATCCGAAAAGTAATTTATACCCTGGAATTTACGCGGTTTTTTTTTAAAGGAAAGCCTTCAAGATTGGTAATGTCCGTCTCACGGCGGGTTGTATCAAACAGTTGGTTAACGTATCTAGGGTAGGGTGGGGCTAAAAGGTCCGCGGGTTAAAAGGTCCACTAAAGTATCTTAGAAATTAGCAATGTTTTATTCTTACCAGCCATACGAGCGGGTAGAAACAGGCGCGGGGGGTGAAACACGCCATCGCTGACAGTCGGGCGACGCCGCTTATAAGAGTTACACGACCGCGTCGCAAAATTATCACGAAAGTTTTTTGTTCCGTTGTCATTATTTTTGGTTTATAGCATTGCTATTTAGTTAATTTTGCCTGAACGTAGTTTTTAAATATATGTTACTAAATTGTTGTTTAGGGTTTATTGTTATTTTGAAGTTAGATTGAAAGGTTTTGTATGTATAACCTTTTTAAATACTTACACCTCATTTTACATATTGGTTATGAAAACTTTACTCATATGTTTTAGAATGCGGAACTACAAGAGAAAAACAGACCGTGGAAATTTAATTTTTATTTTTGAAAAGGAAAGATTCTTTTGATTTTCATTGGATTATTTCTCTCAGTTATTATTTCATATAACCCTTTTAAATACAAAAAAATAATAGTGGACTTTTTTGCCTCCTAGCTGTCCCTTTTTACCCCTACCATGGGGCAAAAAGGGACAGGCGACTATGTCTGTAACAGAAAAAAGACATATTTCTATAATGATGAATCAACTGAGAATTTAGGCAATCATGGCTCGATAGCTGCTTCTTTGATATGTTTTTGGTATTTTGATGTAGTGGTAAAAAAAAGTTAATCATTACTATTATTTAAAATATATGAAAATAAAACAGAATCCATAGGTATTGATAAAAGCTTTTCATCAAAGATGTCCTGTCAACACAAGAGAAAAGTTACGTTAACCAGTGGGTGGATAGTCGGTCAAAGTAATCGTTAATAGTTTTTAACGTCCGTTAAAGGCCGACATTGGTGAAACAACCTGTTTTCTAGCATAACCATTCAATCATTTTCAAAAAAAATCTCTAAAAAATGCAACCCCAAATGGAACTTTTCAATGGACTATTATTGCACTTATAGAGACGCAAATACATGGATAATGGTAACCATAGTAACACAAATAACAGGGCGTCAAGGGTAAGTAGAGTATTGTGTTTGGCCGACTTAACCCTAACAGAAGATTAAGGATATATTTAGTGAGATAGAGTTCATATTTTTCTGCAATAGAGAAATTAAAAGGAAAACCTTACCAGCTAACAAGGCTTTTCAGACTGATAAATAGTGCTTTCAAAGTTATAATACTAACCCTACTTTTAAACATGGTAGGTATATGGTAAAAATCCGGCAAGGGTTTATAATATCAAGCTTATTTTTGTGCCGTCACTACTTAGATTTAGTTAAGTAGTGTTTGTTGTTTGTAAAAACATATTGAAAAAACAAAAAAGATCCCAATTTCTCTCATTAAGTTAATTTGTGTTATGTTGTAAAACTCTATAGTTTATGTAAAGAAAGCTCTACTTTTCAATGGAACTAAAAAACTAAGCTTTGTTTTTTTTTGGTAAATTATTTCGGCACTGCTTAGCGTTATTAAACTGGCATATAAATCTATGTCAATGTTTTATGAGAATAACCTTAGAAAAGGTCTGAAATTCTGTTTCAGACAAGATATTTAAGACTAATTTAAAATAACCATAAAACTATTTTGCCTTCGACATTAACTACGTAATTATAACTTAATTGATTAGCTACTTAAAATACCTGTTTAAAACCCTACAGAACCCTTCTAACGTCTTCGCCTCTTTCACTTAAGCAGCTGTAGAAAACTAAAAACCCTCAAACTTTTTCTTCACCATTCCCTTAAGTAAAAACTAACCTTTTTGCTGTGAGTTCCCCATGATGCCTTCGACGGTCGATGGTCGACTGACGACCACAAGTATATTGGACACCTTTATATCATTGTACAATACACATTGTACGCAGCACGGTTAATGCTTCGTTGGTGCAGAAGGCAATAATGGGCGACTACAATACGCACAACCATGAAGAGATAAGAATTGAAGAATTGTACCTTGATGCTTTATAAACATATTTATATTTTACTATTATTTTGAGTATAACGACAATTAAAGTGGTTTAAGTGCCACCAGGTTTCAGGCTGCGTTCTCGAAAAGCGTCAATTTATTATCTACAACAATGATTTGATTATATGATGATGCGTAATGATACAAACATATGGGTTTCCTAACGATGTTTTCCCCACCAAACGGTATACGACCATAATATCCTAGTGGTACGTACGGTGTCTTTGGTATGGTAGACCTGATTCTTAGCCTCTAGACTACCATACACTCCAAGTGTATAAAGTGGCGGTCCCATAGTGCGCAAAACCACGCACCACACCGCACCGCACCGCACACAGATCGGTGCTTGATAAAATTCTATTCTAGCTTCTTAAACACTTTAAGTACTAATACCTAAACTTTGTGCGTCGAATCGCGCACCGAGCTTCCCCACTGTAATAGTTAAACTTAGATGTGTGAGGTGACATGTATAAACCTGATTATAAATAATACCTAATAATAATTAATTTCAAAACTACCATACCAACTGTGTTGCTTGAAATAAATTCAAGCATGTATTATTATTGATACCCCATAATTAGTCTGTAGAAGAATCAAGTTACACCAAGACACAAGCCAATTCAATACACCTACGATTTATTAAATTTGCCCAACCCGGGAATCGAAACCGTTTGATTAGCAGTGAGTTAAAACCACTGCACCGCACCGCACCGTACACATATCGATGCTTGACAAAGGCCTCTTGTAATCATGTAACCCAAATTTTGGGACACCACACAACAAACCTTTTTGCATAAAGCAACGCTGAACTATTTCCTAACTTTAGTGTAAGTACCAACTCCCCTAAGTAGATAATGTTTGATTGCATAAATAAACTTAAAACAAAATCTGTATTTGCGTAGGTGTTTTATGATTCCCAGTTTTATTGCAGTTGTATAAAACTAAAACGTAATATTAATGTCGTCATCTGAGATACCTAAGTCATATACTTTTCTTTAAAATACCAATAACTTAGGAAAATATACCTACAGTAAACTGTAACTACCACATTCATCATCGCAATTTAGTCTACCTAATTATACGGGGTGTAAAAAAACTGCTTCCGAAAACAAAAACTGGGTTTTGCTGGAGGGGTACTGGTTACGTTTTGAGCTAAAAATGTGAAATGTGTAAAAAAAAAATTTTTCGAATTTTTTATAAAATTGCAATGATACTATTAGATTTTGCGGCGAATATTACTTCTCAATCGTGTTAGTGAATTTAGTTTCTATTGAGGCCCATGAATACATGGTTTCAGGCTTCGAAAGTGGTCTTTTTACACCCGTTATAAATAAAAAACCTACCCTACATTAGCGGAAATATATTGCCTCTGTCAATTTCAAGTGAAAGTGACAAAAAATATTTTAACTTATATATGTTTAAAGTGCGATGTAAGGCTTTTAATGTAAGATTTTCCTAATGATTAAAAGTTTTAATAAGCTTATCTCTCTCAGCCCGGGTTTCAACACAGACAAGGGCAAGGACTTGCACACCGAGAGCTCCGTACAAATGTACAGGAATGCGAAACATTAGTTTTTTCCGCCTTTACTCAACTTACCTCAACTTTAAATCAACTTTAAATTAAATCGTAAAGTTGATAAAGAAGTCGGCTTGCCTCAGAGAAATACATAATGGGTACATACAAGTTTGTTACGTTTAATTGTAAAAATGTTAAACGCTCAATTTATAACATCAGAGATCTATGTAAAACATACGACATAATAGCGTTACAAGAAACATGGCTGACTAGAGACGAGATCCCGTTTACAGACACAATAAGTGGTGACTTCGGCAGTACTGGGGTATCAGCTATGGACACGTCGACCGGCCTGCTAAGAGGACGGCCCCACGGTGGGGTAGCTTTACTCTGGCGACGAAGTGTTTTTGTGAATGTGAGCGTAGTTGAGTGCGATAACCCACGTATATGTGCGATTAAGGTAGTGAATAGTGAGAGGTCATTTCTAGTGATGTGCGTTTATATGCCTACGGATGAGAAATCGAACATGGCTGAGTTTACCGATGTCCTCAGTGCGGTGAGTTCTATCATAGACCATTGCGGTATAGACTGTGTTTACATATTGGGGGATTTTAATGCCCATCCTCTTGAACAGTTTTATTATGAACTTCAAAATTTTTGTTCGGACCAAGATTGGTCATGTATGGACTTTAACAAGTTAGGATTAAATAGTAGTACTCACACATATGTCAGCGAGATAAATAAGGCTAGGAGGTGGTTAGATCATATTTTATGCAGCAAAGCCGCAGTAAACTCTGTTCAAAGCATATATGTTGTGTATGATGTTGTTTGGTCGGATCACTATCCTCTAGCAATGGAATGTAATCTAGGCATTGTTCTACCTACAAAAATGTTCAATTTTACCTCACGACATAATGCCGCATGGGGTGAAAAAACCCCTGAGCAGATAGATGTGTATTTACAAGAATGTAATCGTAATTTAAAACTTATAGACTTTTCACCCGTGTTGCACAACTGCTGCGATAGAATATGTTACGATAATACGCACAAAATAGTAATTGACGAATTATACCGAGACATAGTAAAAGTTCTTACAGAGTCATCAATAATTGTTAACAAGAAAAAAAATAAAACAAAGAGAAAAGTTGTCGCGGGCTGGAACAAACATGTAGCCGCTGCTCATGGTAAGGCCAGGCTTAAATTTCGGTCATGGGTAGTTCAGGGCAAACCGGCAAATGGTAAATCTTACGAGGAGATGTGTGAAACTAGAAAAATATTCAGATCGCGTTTAAAGTTTTGCCAAGATCATGAAACTCAAATTAAAATGGATATTTTAGCTGCGAATCATTGTAAAAAGGACTTCTCTTCTTTTTGGAAACACACGAATCGACTGCAGTGTAGGCCGGGCCATCCCATGAGCGTTGATGGTGTGAGTGAGCCTACAGATATTGCTAATAATTTTGTAGATATCTTCTCCGTAAATTCCCGCCTTGGGCCCTCAAAGTCTATTTTAAAGTTAGAGCCCAACGTGAGGAGGAAAGTTACTTTTACAGTCAAGGATATAGCTAATGCAATCAAGTCTATGACTAAAGGTAAATCACCTGGTCACGATGGGCTCAGTATCGAACACCTCAAATTCGCTGGCTCGCACCTACCGCGTGTACTATTTTTGTTGTTCAATTACTGTATAGCGCACAGTTATATGCCAGATGACATGTTAAGAACCATAGTAATACCTATAGTTAAAAATAAGACAGGTGATCTTGCAGATAAAAATAACTATAGGCCCATATCGTTAGCTACCGTCATTTCTAAAGTATTTGATAGTGTGCTTAACAACTATTTAAGTAGTCATGTTAAGATACATGACAATCAGTTTGGTTTCAGACCTAAATTATCGACTGAAAGTGCAGTACTCTGTGTTAAGCATACTATCTCTTATTATGTGAAAAGAAAAACACCAGTCTTCGCTTGCTTCCTCGACCTGTCGCGGGCTTTTGACCTGGTTTCCTATGACATCTTATGGAATAAATTACAAAAAGCTAACCTACCACCCGAGGTCATAAACATATTAAAGTACTGGTACGGTAACCAGGTGAACAGTGTGCGATGGGACGGAGCTCTGTCCCGGCCGTTCAGGCTGGAGTGCGGGGTGAGGCAGGGGGGGTTGGCCTCGCCCACGCTCTTCAACTTGTATATCAACGACTTGATTGATGAACTGAGCAGTAGCGGGATCGGCTGTCATATAGATGGCATCTGCGTGAATAATATTAGTTACGCGGACGACATGGTGCTGCTGAGTGCATCAATGTGCGGACTACGTAGACTGGTGTCAATATGTGAAAAGTACGCCATGTCACACGGATTGGTGTATAATGTTAAAAAGAGCCAAGTAATGGTCTTTGGAGTCGGGAGTAAAGATTATGATAACATTCCATCTTTAAAAATTGACAGCAAAGTTCTAGAACGGGTCTACCAGTTTAAATATCTAGGTCATAAGTTGACTCCCGACCTCAAAGACGATGAAGATATTGAAAGGGAGCGGAGGGCGTTGTCAGTGAGAGCTAACATGCTGGCCCGCAGGTTTGCACGTTGTTCGCAAGACGTAAAAATCACACTCTTTAGAGCCTATTGCACAACGTTTTACACTTGTAGCCTGTGGGCCAAGTACACTCAAAAAGCTTATAACGCTCTTCGTATCCAGTTTAATAATGCATTCAGGGTTCTGGTGCGGCTACCTCGCTTCTGTAGTGCGTCAGGGATGTTTGCCGATGCAGGTGTGGATTGCTTGTATGCAACAATGCGGAAACGGTGCGCTTCCCTGGCGCGCAGGGTGCGGGCGAGCGGCAACAGCATCCTGAACATGATTGCTAGCAGGCTTGACTGCGACTATATTAATCATTGCTGTATCATTTCGGGGGGAATGGTGCAGGAATGGCCACTATAATTTTAGTTTATGTTTTTATTTAATTTAATTTTAATTTTATTGAATCATGACATGTAATTTTAATTTAACAATTTTCAATCAATATTTTATTTTATTTTTATTGGAATTTAAACTTAATTTTGTGTATTTTAACCGGTTTCATTAATTAATTGTAATTTATATGTACTATTTTGTAATCTTAAAACATGAGTCTTTGTTACTTGAAATAAATAAATAATTCATTCATTCATTCATTTACATGTGCGAAGTATACATTAGATTAACCATGCTTTGTGACAAATTTCATGGTTATATAGACCCTGTTAAGCAGAAAGGTGTTAAGTGCCAAAAATCGGATATTGAGTTAAGTATACCACTGTTTTTGTAAACATATAATCTAATTGTACGCAAAAAATGAACTCTCCAAATATTATATATTTTTTGTTATTTACAAAAAATAGGTTTTGCAAATTTCATTACTCCACCTATTGAATTTTGCACAACAGTGTTATGTCAAAAAGTTCAGTTCTGCATATTAAGGATACGTTGGAAGCCTGATATATAGTAAGATTCAAGTGCAAAACCTTTTTTGCAATAAACTCTTTAAAAAATTGCCAAGTGCGAGTCGGACACGTGCACGAAGGGTTCCGTACTATTTTTATCTATAAAAACGGTGAAAAATAAAATGTTTTTATTTGGTGCCACCCTTTAATATGAATGTTATTGAAATGAAATAATTCATTTTTACAGTGAATACAAAACTGAATATTTTGTGAATATTGATCAGTTGTCGTTAATAAGATCAAGAAAAAATTGCCAAATAAACACGCTTGGTGTATGGGATTCCTATTAAATATTTTAACTTTATTTAATTGTTAGGGTTTGTTATTATAGCCGCAACATAAAATAAAACATGTGTGAAGAACTTTCTAGCTATCACGGTTCATAAGGAGGCTTAGTAATAGGGTCCAGTTTTTACCATTTGGGTACGGAATCAAAAAGAAAGATTGGATTTAGGTAATTAAAAGTAAACTGACACCTTTTGTTTAATTGCTTCCTGCGCCACCGAGAAGCACACTTGGCAGTGTTACCAAATACGTACGTTGTAATAGTAGGGTAATATTATAGACGTTTTGGTATTTTTTACCCGTCTTAGAGCCGGTTTTTTAATAAACATGACGGGGATTTCGTTATCTCTGGGTTCGATCATGGCGGGAACTTCGAAATAAAACGTGGAACTTGATGTATGGTCGTGTATTAATCACAACGTTAAGCAACTTTACAATAATCATCACGATTAGTCAGGATGTAAATGGATATAGGAAGCGCGGTGAATTCGGCGTGTGGCCATCACTGATTTATTCACTCCACGTCTGCACTGCCCCACGAACCAAATAACAATGATCCGTCCAACAAGATAGATGGGCTATATAGACTCAACGGAAAATGACCGAAACTCATTCAGTCGTTCACTCATAAAGCCTCGCACCGACTACACCCAAGTTAAGACAACTTGACGCAACCAATATTTCATTTAGTCGCTGACATTGACATTGACATTTCAAAACATAGACAAGGTAGATAGCAACGTAGTTCTTCAACTGGCACACAGATTCGATGGACTTGCCATCGAATCTGTGTTCTCTCCGACAAACAAATAAAATGGCAAATATTGAACTGTCCGATAGCTTTAACTAAGACGAGAAATAAAGTTTCAAATTTTCTCAGTGGTCAGATAACCCTCTGCTAGCTATCCTAATGATTTTTGTGACTAGCTTCACGTTAACTCTGTGAGGACGAGACATTCTTTAGTATTTTACGGTTGTTAGAAAAGGTCAGTTATCTTTCAACGGAAACGGATTTCGCCACGGTCAGAACTAGATCAAATTGACATGGAACCACACGGCAAGCACCATCTTTCGAATAAAAAACAATCATCGAAAGGGCCTTCTCCCAGGTAGGCCCTTCTCTGAGGTAACAAATATAGGTAGAGTAAACCACCGCCTTTGGGCACCTCCTCTCAAACAGATATAAACCTCAGTTCTGGAACAGTATAAAGAGTGCTTTACGGTTCCAAAACGTCTTTCCCAACTCGGGTGAATGATTGGGGCATACCTGAATGGCAGGCGCCTAACACATCATCGGCGACATGGAAAAGAAATGTGGTACCCATGACCTGCTGCTTTCCACAGGGCTCAGTTTCGAGCTACTCTTGTGGAAAGTCAGGTATCATTGGGTTCCTCCTCTATGACGCCGAAGACACGCTCGTTATGGCAACATAAAAGACAACTGCCCGTCTTGCAACCGCTGGTGTGGCCACCGTTGTCGGGAGCCAGCAGAATATTGGGCAATAGGTGGCCTCAAACAAAACAGAAAACATCTGCTGGGTGCGAATTGTGGTTTCGTGGGTTTGGATTGAGGTTGATTCTTGGGGTTCGTCCGTCCGTACGTCCATCCGTCTGTCTATCTATCTGTAACCAAGCTGTATCTCATGAACCGTGATAGCTGTGAAATTTGCACAGACGAATATTAAAAACATTATAAAATAGTTAATAAGAGGTGTGCCCATACAACACAATTTTTTCACTATATTGTTCTCGAATTAGTAAAGACTAAAACTGGTAGACGTCTAAATATTCACTTTAAATAAATAAATAACTCGTTTTTAAAATAACTGGGATACCAAATAATAATTAAACAATAATGCTTACTCATATCTACAAAAACGTTATTTTTACCGTTTTTAATCGATAAAGGTACGGAAACCGTGTACTAGTCCGACTTGCACTTAACCGGAGTTTTGACATAATAAGATTGAATTCAAGACAAGAAAATTATTAGTTAATAAAGATTTCCTTATTTCCAACATAGTCAAAACCAAACTTACTGTAAAATTCAATTTTGGGCCCCACCGCGAAATTAGCGTAGTATTAAGAATTTCTTAAATTATTTTTAATTGTTATAAGTTTGTACACAATAATAGTACAAAAAAGCGAGTGAACACGAAAGTAAAAAATATTACCTATCCATTTAAAATTGTTTGGAAGTTCAATTCTGGTTATTTTTTTCATAAATAACTTTTAATCTTCCTATATACGGGGCTTTTTTAACGTTAAACTTAATTTAAAAGTAAAAATTAATGACATTTATGTTTTTCTCTATCTTTTTATCTTCGTAAAGTAATTTGCAAAAGCGATTCAAAGTGACTTAATGCTTTTAAGAAACATATTTCGAAACATAGAGCATTAAACAAAAAGGTGTTAAGTGGTATTTTCACGATTATTCATCAAAATTAGAATTTCTATTCAAAAATGTTCATGTTGTCATATAAACAATACTTTTTTATAGGTGTAAACAAATTTTTATAAAATAACATTTATTAGTTTCGCAGCTACACGTTTTGAAAAACCAGCTGATGTCAAAATCTTTAATCGCGTCTAGCGAAAAATGACAAAAAAGCACTTAACACCTTTCTGCATAACAGTATCCAATTATATCCACGTGTTATATATCCCAATAGGTTTTGACTTACTTACAAACATATTTAATATCAAACATAAAATAACTATCTTATATCGTATGATCGAAGTTTTTTTTATTTCAAAGCTTCAGGCGTTTGCTGATTTTAGTATTTTTGATAATAATTTCAACTTATACAATTTTATACCTACTTTCACGCCTTCTTGAGAAGAAGGGTGACAGACAAAGCAATGAGTAACTAATAGCTTCAGGGAACCTTGGCCGTAACTTCGCTTTTGGCAATATGCATTATGAGGCGTTTATGCAGTATAACTTTCGTCTGAAACCATGTTTTCTTTAACCTCAATAGTAACTAAATTCACTAACAGAAAACTCTAAGCGTAACCAGTAACGTTTAGAGCAATATTTTTTTTTCAGCAATGACCAGTTTTTGTTTTTGGAAGCAGTCTTTTAACACCCCGTATACAGAACAGAATGTTTAATTCTTTATCCTAACTCGACATTCCTCGAGTTTTTCTTTCATAATCACCCATTATTAAACTGAACTGATTAGCATTGTAGCAATTCATTGAATATCAATGGATTAGTTATTTAAGTAAGTACCTAATACTAATAACCTTTAGGTACTATTAATTGTTCCAGAAATGAAAACTTGACTAAAATTAAGCTTTTTTTGGGACTGTGGGAACTATAATAAAACCCTGATTGGGTTGATGTTGATTACTAACTCAACATTTAGAAAAAAAATCGATGCAAAAAAAATACCTTTGCGATCATTTTGGACTCATAAAATAGGTTTCGTTTCGAGACGAAAGAGGAAAATCAAATCAAATCAAAATCAAAATTATTTTATTCATATTAGATAGGTAACTAGCGTTCCGCCCACAATTTGCAATGGTGTAATTTTGGCCGACTTGCTCAGGAAACATTGATTTTTGGCTAACTTAAAAAAAATCCGATTGTTCTTTATTTACAAATTTAAATGAAAGAAATACCTAAAGGATGGTGAAAACCGCATTAAAATCCCTCAACTGGTTTAGGAGGAGTTAGCGGCCAAACATACAAACAGACACAATTAGCGACTTGGATTTATACTATGTAATGATAATGATGATGAACGTCACTGTTTCGATCTTCGACTTTACCTAACCGTAGACCGAGAGAAAAAAACCGGAAGAAAAAAACTCCCAGCACTGGCATAATGAAATTAAAAAACTTACCTTGATATTTGCTCACTAACTTTTGTTTCATACTTTTATTTGCCTCTCAAAATAATCATTCACACATTCCTTTTTTACACATTACATAAACATAGGAATAATAAAACTTTTCACGTCACTTTTTTATTACAAATATTGCCAATTTTTAAATACTTTAATCGCGACGAACCGAATTACTTATAGTGTTATATTGTTAACGGATAGTAATACAATGCCCAACATACGTATATGTTTTATTAGTTATATGCTTGAAATAACATATATACGTACATACCTATGTCATATGAGTTGCTGTGGAAAACAGGAAGACAAACATCACTTTTTTTAAATAAACTGTAACAAATCATATTCAATGGAACCTATAAGCATAGTTAAATTATCCTATCCTACTAATATTGTAAACGTGAAAGTTTGTGAGTATGGATGTGTGGATGGATGTTTGTTACTATTTCACGTAAAAACTACCGGACGGATTTTTATGAAACTTTACAGTAATATAGGTTAGGTAACGGAGTCGCGGGCGGCCACTAGTAATTGTATCATTATTAAATGCTTTAGGTATATTAACTGTTTCTGTCAATGAGGTTTTATCATCCCAAATACAAAAAATATAGGTAATCAAATATTGTCCTATAATTATTATTTTTTACTTTTTCTTGTCATAAAACGTTAATTAGGTGCTCACGGCGTCATTCATTTACATATTTATACCTCTTTTTGATTAAATAGGTTTTGTCTCTGTATAGCTTAGGTATAAGATATCTTTAATAACTGTCAAATACAAAACTTATTTGAACTAATTTTAGTTTTAAAGCGTTTATAAATAAAGTGACTATTGTTCTGTATATTATAGTTTTCCAAACTCGGCAAGACAAACGTCAAACTTTACCTGATTTCACACTTGGACAGCGTCATGTCGAATAAATGCTAAATGAAGTTGTCATGAACTTTAGTTTATTTTTAGACATATAAGGAAAACTACTCCGAAATTAGATAAATATATACATGTTAGATGATTCATTATCAAGTACATCATGTGAATCTACCAGACCGCATTGAGCCAGCGTGGTGGATTACGGCTTTATCTCTTTCACTAATCGTAAATGAGTGGATGTCAAGATGTCAAGATGTTCAAGACTAAATATTTTTTTAATATCTCTTATATTATAAAGGTGAAAGATTGTAAAGATGTTTGTTTGTCACCCTTTTACTCAAAAACCACTGAACAAATTTGGATGAAATTTGGTATACCTATAGATATACCTAAAATTACACATGGGCTAACCTTTTTTCATCTACAACTTTATAATCATAAGCATATCTATACTTACAAGGTGAGCTGATCGGATTAAGTACCTATTAGTAAACATTTTCTAAGCGAGTGTCTTTAGAAAGGAATGAAAAAAAAATACAATTGTTAAATTATTCATTCGTTCAAATATTTCTCATAATTTATTTCCCACACATCAACATATTACAAAATGGCCAGTTCATCGCGTAAAATCGATTCAATATTAAAAGCACCCTTAAATAGACTAATGGTTTATTTTTCATACAAACACGTAAACGAGAATCCGACCGAAACTTGTGGTTGGTACAGTCACTTACATAAATAGAGTTTAATATCAGAAAAAAACATGATTTTGGCATACGCTGCAGGAAAGCGGGTAACCTTATGGCTAAGGAAGTAAGCTACCATACCGAAGGTTCTAGGTTCTATCCCTAATAGGGTTAAAACCAATTTGGTGTTTTCCAAATCATATGTTCCTAATATATGTATGTATTCCAAGAGCGGATCCAGAGGGGGGATGAGGGTCATGACTACCCCTGGATTGGGTCCAGAACATACCTACATGAAACCCTATCAGTCACAACTGACCACTAATATGTGACCCCCCCCTGGCGCCAAACCTGATTCCACTCTTGCTTTATTCATCAGCGGGCTTAAACGGATCACGGCAATTCTTAGTACATATGATGTTCGTGTGGATCTACCAATCAGCACTGAGCCAGCGTAATAATTACTGCAAAGTCCGAGAAGTAGGCCTGTTACCCAGTCGGTCGGTTTGGGCTGTTATAATAACTATTTGCAGGGACTTAGAATGCATCCCTATCAATTATTACTAATATTAATGTGAAAATGACAAAAATGACTGTCTAAGTGCCAGTTTCAAGACGAATCGGCTGAACCGACTGTAATGAATTTGGGAATAGACATTTATCATCAGCCTGGGTTGATATTAGGCTACTTTTTACCGCGTCAATAAGCCTCCTTACCACGGGAAAAGCACTTTCATCGCAGACGAAGTCTTGGCACCCCAATCTTCAATAAGTACTTAGCTTTATTTGCATTTATTTAAGTCTTAAATCCCAAATAACTTCTGTAGTCGACTACCCCCCATAGGTCAATGTAATGAAAGGTAAAGGCGCTAGCTGCCACTCACACGGTTGTCATGGCAACCGATATGTAAACACCTCGCGTTATGACTGATAGCGCTTGACCAGCCCGCGTCAAGGACAACCATTATGAGGTGGTAGCTGGAACTAAAAGATTTTCTTTTTTTACTTTTGTCAAAGTTGGGCAACCTTGGGAAGGTACAAATGGATTGGTCGAGTTTTTGCATAATGAAATGGCGTTTTAGAAATTGGTACTTACAGTAATTATGGCTTTTTGCAAAATTTAATATAGTTCAGTAATCAGTACTTACTTGGATCTGTCTAAGATAGTAAAGCTGTGTTAAAGAAATATTAATTTTTATTCCTAAATAAAGGTCCTTACTGCGCCTATTGGATACATAATTAAATAAAAATGGCAGTATGAGCAAATAAAGATAACACGAGTATTGAAAGTTTTGAACGTTGTGTATAATTACTAAAAAATATATTTATATAACCTAATGCTTAAAGGTTAATTAATCGAGAACTTGTAAAATTGCTCGTTGATGTTAGCAGGCGCTGCTACTTAACTGTTTTTTAATCGACTGCACTCGCTATAATTAAACTTTTACATATTCCATTAAGATTTAATTTGTGGCTTTATGCCTATACTAATATAAAAGATAAACTCTTTGTGACTATGCTTAAATCATGTCTTTATTTTTATTTTTGTGTAATTTTGTTCGAACGACAATGGAAATCAATCACAGCTCTCTAAACGAGTACTATAATTTGGATAGGCTCTACGTTATGAATGTGTAATGTGTAATATTACACATCGTAATGTGTTATAGTTGCCATGAAATAGGTAGTTATTTTTAAGTCAAGTCAAACCATACGGCTTGTAATTTCTTAAATTACCACAAAGAAGCTTTTTAAAATCAATCCACTGCTCTTTATCATCATAAGTCTTCCTAGGTTTTCCCTTTCACTTTCCCATAAGCAAATATACCTTCGTTCTTATTTGCTACACTATTATGTTAGGAGTTAGAGAAATACGATGCGTAGATATAATGATTCGATACATACATTTATAATGAAGCTCAAAATACAGTAAATAGGCTGAATTACTCGAAGAACCCTTAGAATCGATAATCGAAGGTGTTTCGATCGTCAGTCGGAAGGTAAATAAACACACTAATGATTGATACAGAGTGGTCTACAAATTCAGTAAAATATATTTTTAAGAGGGCAAATATATTAAATTGTTGTTTTTTTTAAGAATCCTGTAAGGCTTACTTTATAGGCAAGTAAACACATCTCATAAAATTAAACACCTAGTTTTTTCTAGAATATTTTTTGAGTCCAGCGATAGTTTGTACCTGCCTTAAAATTAAAATAAGTTCATTTTTAAGCGACTTCCAAAGTTCATTTTCAGTTTCATTTTTAAAATCAACTTACTTACTATTCCTTACCAACTTGTTTATTTAAAAGTGGTTAAAGAGTTAACACCCTTTATACTTTTTTGACACCCAAAATTAATGATGGAACTCCCATTTTCACATGTCACGGTGATTTGTGATAAAATCTATTATTTTCTACTCACACCAATATTGTGTTGTTTGTAAGTTTTTGAGGGTCTTTGCCTTCGTGATTTTAGGTAAATGATCCCAAATTAACATGGCTAATGTTTTAGTTCCGAACGCAATCAATATCCTTAAGAACTACGTGAACTACTAATAAAACCTTATTTCTTTTGGTTTAAAAGTTATATTTGTGGTTTTTTTGCTTCTTTTCCTTAAACTACCAATTCAATTGTGTTTACATATCTTATGACGACTTAAAATAGAAAACCATTACTTTAGTTTTACAAACAAAATCGATAGAAAATCTGTATATCTGTATGATGATGAAAATCTGTATGATGATGAAAGCCTATCGAAATCCGGTGGGTGGTTAAGTAGGAGTAAGCGTATTTAAGTACATACAAACAGACGCAGGTAGCGAGTTTGCTTTATACTACGTAGAAATAAAAGTATTAAATAGCTTTCCACCCTGCGGTTTCACCTGCAGCTAATTTTAGTTTCATACAAACTTTCATCCCCTATTTTATCCCCTTGGGGGTATAATTGATCAAAATCCTTTCTTAGCACATGCCTACGTCATAACATCTCCCTGAATGCCAAATTTCAGCCCGATCCGTCCAGTGGTTTGGGCTGTGCGTTGATAGATAACATAGTCAGTCAGTCACCTTTGAGTTATATATATTTAGATATGTGTTTGGGCCTGCATAACATGTACTTTCAACTTTATTTAATATTTATTAAATATTTAAACTTTATAAATAGAGGTATAAGATTAAATTCAAAAATAATTACCAACCTAAAATAAATAAATAGTACACTCTTATGTATTTATATGCCTATTTTAAATGTATGCAACAAAGTCAAATAACTGCCTTCTGTCATACAGTTAACACTAGTTCTATCTAATAGGCTTTTTTTAGTTATATGTATAATTGAAAAATGTATAACTATCCTGCTAATTTTAAGAACACTAGATTGTGATGTATTAAGCCTTTTTGAAACAATAAAGTAAAGTTAAAGGTTTTCTAAAGATAATATTTTGCCGTAGCATTACTACTACATAATCTAACGACCATTTATTAGTCAAACTTTTTAAAAACAATTTGTTACATCAACATTTTACAAGCAACAGTAAAAGTGCAGCCCTTTGCCCTAATAAAATACGAGTATAATGAACTTGACATTGGTTACTTGTAGCTACAGACTTGTAAAAGCTTATCTTTATAACCACTGTAATTAAATATACAAAACAACTTAGTAGTTAGTTGCTAATACTAGTTCTCTACCCCCGTATTGCTTGTTACCAAATGTCTCATTATAAAATATTTTATGTATTTCAAAGTAGAAAATAAAAGACTATTTTTAACTACCCTACGCTAGCCTTCCGCCTGATAACACGTATAAAAAAATAAGCATACCGGTGAAAAAATGCTAAAATAAGTAAATTAGTCCCAGAAATAACGACTTAAAATATGATTTATTTACACAAAGTCAAATAACGGACACACTTGAAATTTATTAGTAAAAGAAGCTTGGCCAGATCTGCGTATTTTTGCCTAAAACCAATCAAACATAAATTTGCTCAATTTTTTACACATTTAGTGAATACCTTAAAGAACCCTTTCCAATAATGATTGACCAACAACCTATAAATAGGCACAGTAGGCTGCGTAACATCTTAATATTTTATCTTTTAAAAGTAACTCTTACAATGAAAGGGCCTTAAGAAAATTTTATTGATTGATTCGTCAAAAAATTATTTTCATTTTACGTGTACTGATTTAATTTAAGTAACTGATTTCCATTGAATTCTTTTACAGTACAATTTCTTCTAATTTCTAATTTCCCAAGCCAGTGAACTCTATAAATGTGTAAATTAAAGGTTTCCAACAGAAGGTTCTTTCACCTGGAGGGTTAAAGTTCTCTAAAGTAGTTAAACTTGGTTGTCATGGCAACCAAATATATTCTTACTAGGTACTTCAATATGTACAGTATGTTCTTGAAATTTTGGGATATCTGTAAAAAAACTTTACCATAGAACAATAAAAAAGTTAATTATCAGTATGTACATAATGATGAACCCAAAAAATCTACAATAGTTTCCCGCTAGAGTAAAACAAGATATAAACGGTAATAAAATACGTTTTTGCCTATGTATATGCGTATGCACCTAATACATTTTATTTTATTTACATAGAGAATCAAACGACATTAATAAGAAAAATTCAAATTAAAATGGATTTTGCACCTGCTTTATCAACTATCCCTGCCTTTTATTTTAGGTGTCTGTAATCTATTAATTACACAAATAAAAGGCAATTAGTACCCCATGATTTCTAAGTGTAATAATCCTAATTTATTTAACTATCAAAACCAGAAAACTGCGATCTCTATCTCCTTCTTGCTACTAAAAGAAGTGAAGGTCATAATAATTTGGGGGTGCTACAAATGCGTGACTACAACCCTTACACGCGATTCACACCGAAAAGTTCAAATACTAAATACTCTTTACTCGCTTCGAATCAACTCATTCGTCGACTGGCACTGGCCATAAACGCCATAACCTTGCTGACTCTTTGCCGCGCGAACGCGTCCAAAAAAAAACCTAAACAATTCCAATTTCGAATCTGTTGCTGGCAGTTTTCGCGCCACGCTTTCCTATCAAGTTTTGTAAAGTGCGAGTGCTTTTTCCAAGATGGAGGGGTGCGGGATGAATTGTATAAAATATCTTCTCATAATTTTCAATGGATTCTTTTTGGTGAGTTTATAGGAATAAGAGTAGGTTTGGGATTGTTTTCTTTGGGCTATTTATAAGTGGTAGTGTGTGTGTCATACAGAAATTGGTTCACGTCGCCTGATTCTCGTATTGCGATGACCTATTTCGCTGAAGTTAATTTTGGATGTCATAGTCATATCAAATTGAAGTTGGGTTAATTGTTATGATTGTTCAAGACGCCTTTTTTAAATGTTTTGGAAAGATTTATATTTAGATAAAATATTATATAGAATTAAAAAAAAAATCGTATTGCATTTAAGAAGCTGAAAAGTTCTAAAAGTGGAAAAGTTTTAATTAATATGGCTATTGATATATAAATCTCAAAATAAATATACAGATATTGACATTGCCTAATATAAACAAAATGGATAGGTAATTAATTTAAATAATCATTGGTTTATAAAGTTTTTTTTTGGAAAGCTTTTTTGACGTTACTCTCTGTAGTTTAGAAAAGCACCTTCACCTTCCTTTTTACGACAACTGTTTGTCTTTGTATGATATTAAATCACCAACCTGTGTTTGTAGGCTTACTGTAAATTTAATCATACTAATATTATAAATCCTACTAATATTATAAATGTGAAAGTTTGTGAGGATGTATGGATGGATGGATGGATGGATGTTTGTTACTCTTTCAAGTAAAAACTACTGGACGGATTTTGATGAAACTTTACAGTAATATAGCTTATACATCAGATTAACATATAGGGTACTTTTTACCGCGGGAAAACTTTTCATTCCCACGGGAAACCGACTTCTACGCGAACGGAGTCGCGGGCGGCCACTAGTGGCAATATATTTGTCGAATAATCATTCGGCAATTATTTTTTAACTCGCTTAATAGATAAAATCCTCCTAAAGAATCATAATGTGTAACCCAGAGACATTCCATCTTCATGGATCTCTGGCCTCAATACATAAAAAATTAGGAACCTAAGTTATAGTGTTTAGGTAACCTTAAGATCTCTTTTTGTTAGCACTGGTATAAAATACTTCGCTATCAAGACCGGCAGATCGACATTGTTCTATCCATGTATCGAATACAAAAACTACTTAATACATTATCTAACTTAAATACGTTAAAACGAAGCTTATAAAGGCATGAACAGAATAACTAAATTAGGCAGAAGGTGATCTATTATGCCAAGTATAGACGTTTTCTTCAAAAGGCAATCCATAGTAAATAGTAAGTAGGACAGTTTTAACATTTGAGATTATATGTCTGCGTTTGATATAGACTTCTAGTAAAATAAGATTAAGAATGAATGGTAAAGCTATTGGTACCAGTGTGTTGGTAACATTGTTCTGCCTATGGTGCGGTATCGTAAGAAAGATAAAGTAATTAATTGCTACTAATTAATTTTAAAAAAACTTTAATTTCTTATACTAATTTCGATAAGGTTTTAGATTTTGGTTCACAAATCGCGTGAACATAATATGTATTGTATTTAATATATTGTTAAGTTAAATATTAAAGAATATGTGAAAAATAGGTTATGTGAAGCCGTTTTTTAAGACAACTTAAAGAAATTATTAATAATGGTTGTAGAACTTTACGAATACTAAAAAATTTTACACCATATTAAATCAATAATTACGACAAAAGCAAAATTATTAGAATAATATTTTTAAATAGCTACAATAAAAAACTGTTGAATCAATAATTCAGTTCACGGTTCACTATTAATTAATATGCAAAGATACTAAATTACCTTGAATTAAAAAACTAAATAGGAAGAAACTTCAAAGCTTTTGACTAAAAGGTAAATAATTAAAACAGTCGCTCTCTACCCGTCGCTGTCTGATTCTGCGTAAAATAAACTACGGTCGGACTAAAAATGCAGCTGTAAAATTTACACAATTCTTCGTATTCCTTATTTTCCTCAGTTGCTTAACCGAATTTAATATATTGCAAATGTTTTAGTAATTAATGCTATTATAAAAAAATATAGTACTTAAGTATGTGATGATTCTAAACAAAACTACAAAATTGAGTCAGTGTTTTCTTCATTTTCTTTTTGGACAGATTTCTTTTTTTTTAATAAATATAGTAAATCTAGGTCGAAAAAAGGTATTCCGGGTAACAAAATCAAAGCCTCTTCATTCTTGCAGGTCCGACGTGTCCAACCTTGTACTAATGTGGTATTTTATCATTGATTTCTGAATTATGTAAATTATACGTTACGTCATGTGTTTGTGACTCATTCCAAGGAAATGTATAATTTATTTCCATTTTGTTTGCAACCTTTGACATAAAATACAGACTATTATTTTGTAGAATATTTTTGGCTTACACTCAGGATTTATAATTTTGCCTAAAAGATCAAAAATAATATTTTTAAGTCAAACTAAAATAAAAAAACGAAATAACGTATATCCAACCAACCTTAAGCTACAGCAACACATATTTTTTTAAGAATCTAAAAAAGTTTACCCTGAAGTCACTTAAAAACTTATGTATCATTCTTCCTTAAAAAAATAGCTTAATATTAAATAAATAAGCTACAAACTATAAGCGACTCAATATAACAAGGTCATATTTACAAATGGAATCATCGCATTTAATTGTTGACCGCATAAATAAAAGACCTTCCATTCTTACGTCAATAAAGGAACCCACACATATTTACTATTTGTTTTGACAACCCTACCGCATTATGTCATGGCGTACTGTACAAACGCACACAATCACAGCATGTTTATTCTACGTTCGGAAACCATGGCTTTAAATTACGTGTGGCTAGGGCTGCCAACTACATAAAAACGTAAATTAAATAGTTTGTAAAAATAAATAATATGCTAGGTTAGTTTAATCATAATGCTAGGGCTGCTAACTACAACGTTAATTAAATAGTTTTATAAAAAATAGTTTTATGTCGGAATAACCATAGCGTTTCGTCGACACCATAACTGAGTAATAAAAAAATAATTACTGTGTAAGTTCGTCACAAAAATCCAGAAATAAACAAAATTACTTTTATTCAAACTATTAACATTAAAATTTACTCATCATCTTTATTGAATCATAAAACATCTTGGTTTAAACTCCTGCGCAACTCGTAATTAATACTACAGGGAGTACGATCGCGCATGCGTAGATAGCTCATGGAATATTGATGACATTGTATTTTGTGAATGGAATCTTACTTGATAAAAATAGCAGCGAGGCTGTTTCCTGTGAGTGGGCTATAGGTAACTCAAAGATTTAAGTTACTTTATCGCTTAAACGTGTTAACTCAGTTTAAAAACTGTTAAATATAAATAAATACACCTAAAGCTCAATTGATTTTATCCCATAGTGAGACTACTATTCTATCAAATATTAAAAAAGGAAAGTTTTTATGTACAGTGAGTTACTTTAAGATAATTGTTACTCAGGCAAAAAAACTTTCGTTGTGGCGCGTGCTTTTAGGCACCGTGGGATCGCTTCTAAATAGAGACTATTGTCTCTAAAACATGTTTGTTTTCGGTGCTACCTTCTTGTTACTACGGCTAGACAGAACAGGGATACAAACGCATTTTTAAAATTTAAAGAAACATCCTGTTGATATTTGAGCTAAATATATCACTTCCAAGAATCACACAACGAGCCCACCAAATATTTACCTTAGTTATTTTTTAACATTAAATATCAATTTATATTACATTTTATGAACAACCTCTACCACTGTAGCTATATTTTTCGCCTATTGATTGTTTTACTACTTTTCTAAATGTGTGTAAATGTGTAAATACATAAATTTGAAATATTTTAAAAACAAGATAATCATGTCTAGCCCATCGCCTAGTGTTTTCACCGGTGGTCACCATTTTTCGTGGTAAAAAGAACCCAATTTGTTAATCCAGAATTTTACTAAGTCTCAACCAAATACGTTTTGCAGTTTTGGCGCGAAAGATTATCAAACATTTATAAAATTTTACTAACTTTTACATAGATTTTATTAATTGTTGTATTTAAACACTACTTATAATGATTTTCTTTGAATGTGCTTATAATTTTTCCGTATTCAAGCATTATTCAAATTGTTCTTATAAGGGTAGAGTCACTTTAATGTAACCTTATAGAATAAATAACGAAAATCAGACACGTAGTTGTATCCTGCCTAAATTATAAACTTACCCGCGCGGCTTCGCACGCGTTAAATTCGGACTAAAACTCCTTTCCCTGTACTACCTATGTTATAATACATGTAAACCTTCCTCTTAAATCACTCTATCTATAAAAAAACGCGTTGCGTAGTTTAAAAGATTTAAGCATACATAGGGACAGAGAAAGCGACTTTGTTTTATACTATTTAGCAGAGATGTTAGCGAGCTCCGTAACCGTAACCGAAATTATCGGATATCCGATATAAAAAAATAACCGTATCCGTAACCGAATCCGAAATAAACGTTTCAGATAGGGACGGAGCCTATTTGAGTCAAGTTATGACAAGTTGTTTTGCCGCGCGGTAGATGACAAAGGAATTTTGATGACTAAGAAATTAAAATTCCTTAAAAATCTAATATCCGTAACCGAAAATATCCGAAAGTAACGGATAATCCGAAATTATTTCATATCCGTATCCCTATCCGGTATAATAATTATTTCAATATCCGTATCCAATCCGTATGCGAAATTTTATATCCATAACATCCCTGATATTTGCTGACTTCTCATTAAAAAATATGAAGGTAATCTAATCATCATACATCGCTGCATTTTACAATCACCTACTTTTAATTTTCCCTCAATTATTTACTTTGTTAGTTATTTTATTATCAGCCATTTGTGACCCGGTCAGTTAATGGGGTCGACAAAATGTGTCAAATCGATCTTGATAAGGGGTGGAGGGTAGTTTAGGGGTGGGGGTGGGTGTAAAATGACCTAATGTTAGGCTTGATGAGTGTAGGTGACAGCGGGATCAATATTTCATGGTAACCTTTTAGGGTATTTGATAGACAGATGGACTAGACCTTCGATTTTGTAGTTTGATGGTTTGAGTGGCGTTATAGACGTTGCTGGTCTATATAGTACACTAGGGGCCGCCCGCGACTCCATTCGCGTGGAAGTCAATTTCCCGTGGGAATGAGAAGTTTTCTCGCGGTAAAAATTACCCTATATTTTATTCTGATGTATATCCTATATTACTGTAAAGTTTCATCAAAATCCATCCAGTAGATTTTACGTGAAAGAGTAACAAACATCCATACATCCATACTCACAAACTTTCACGTTTATAATAATATATTAATTAACTAGGAAGGATTTTGTTTAACGTACTTAAAGAACATTAAGATTCCTTAATATAAGATAACTAGGGGCCGCGCGCGACTTCGTCCGCGTAGAAGTCGGTTTCCCGTGGGAATGCGAAGTTTTCCCGCGGTAAAAAGTTCCCTTAATTCTTTCATACATATATTTTTGATATCTAGAACCGTTTTTGGCCGCGCACGCAACGGAAGCTCTTAAGGATGAATAATTTTCCCCGTTTTTTTCACATTTTCCATTATTTCTTCGCTCTTTATAGTTGCAACGTGATGTTATATAGCCTAAAGCCTGCCTCGATAAATGGTCTATTCAACACAAAAAGAATTTTTAAAATCAAACCAGTAGTTCCTGAGATTAGAGCGTTCAAACAAACAAACAAACAAACAAACTCTTCAGCTTTATAATATTAGTATAGATAATAATAAGCTGCCGCTTTGTTAAGTTGGTGGAATCAGGATTTTTACGGAAATCCACTTACTTAGATGAAAATTGATTTAATAATTTATAGCGGTGCAACAATATTCATTAAATTAAGTTTCATCCGTAATGGCTATCTGGTGGAAGTAGATATTTGGGGTATGGCAAGAGCTGAATCAATTTTAAATTTCAAAGAAAAAACGTTCTTAAAAATAAAAGATTTTACAAAGAATAATTTCAGTTGGCTACACAAAAAACATAAGAAAATATATAACTAACAAAAGGTATTTTTTACAAAATAAAAAAACAAACACATTTAATTATACATGCCAAACTTACACAGTTCCTTATGAATCGAAATTCGCTTAACAACCACGGAACACGATACAATAATACTTAGAACAATGTAGGTAGGTACCTATCACGTAAACCGATAGATATTCCTTACATCACTCACTAGTCATAAAACTAAACTGTGAATTAAAAAGACACTCAATGACATCATAAGCATAGTATGTTACATTCGTTTCTTACAATAACACTAATTCACTTCGTTAAAATATTGTTTAATTAATGTTCACGAAACTAAGCAATCAATTTAATCGTTTCAAAGTTTGGATAAAATATTGAGTAAAATGTTTATTGTCGCTTTGATTGATCAACGTTGGAGGTCTCAATAAAATGTTATTTGATCAATCATCAATCAATTGTAAGTATCATAGGTTCGGGAGATAAAAAAGGGAATAAATTTAAGCACCTGTAAATAACAAGAAATATGCATTAAGGAGATATAAATACATTTAATTGATTTTATAGTTGAATTTTTTTTTAAAAGCTTTCGAAAATAGATTGCAATAATATTTCTTAACATTATAAGTTTATGAGTTTGAATGTGTGTGTTTCTTTCACGCAAACACTAAAATAATTTGGATAAAAATTTATATGCGTATAGAATAACACAACTTATTCCTATGGAAAAAAGGCATTTAACTGCGGGTAAAACCGTTTGTCCACCACTTTTAAAAACTCAAAAAATAAGATTGTTTAAAAATAGCCCCAAGGTCACTTTTACGTTTATTATTCCTAGGCACAGTAGCCCGTGTAATAAATAATGTTACCTACGTCATTTCCTGCGTTCTCGTTGCCTGGTCGGCCGATAGCCATCGCAGAGCCTACAATCAGGCTAACCTTGTGCCTGAACAATACTTTACACTTAAATATACTGAACAACTAATAATTTACTCATCTAACATCACTATATAAACACAGCACTAGTGGTTATTGTTATAGGGTGTAAAATTTTCTCTTACTTTTCACTCGGCGGTTCGTTTAGGAATGAGATATTTTCTTGTAACAAAAAGCGTCCTATTTTACTTTGCAGTCCTTCCAATCAGTTCAATTCGGTTGTTTTAGAATAACTGAGTCATAAAAATCCATCATAAAGTGCAGCGATTACCTAATAGTATAAATATCTCGCGAAATCTATGAAAGCTTTTTGCATTTTTTATCTAATAGGCCTGTTCTATAAATTCGTTAATAATGAATTCTATCTAAACAGTTTTTTATATTCCTAAAACAAATGTTAAAACACCAGCCTATTATGGTCATGCCATATTTTTTTGTTTAATCTTAGTTTAATCACCCTGTATGTGTAAAGCCAACAATATTTCTTAACTGTCATCGTGGCGTGATAGTTAGATGAATATTTTCTATGAAAACACTATTACTAAAAGTTAGGTAAAGTTCATGATTAACGAGTGTATGATTGACGAGGTATCTTTTTGTCACATTATATTTTTTTAACTGTAGTATTTTTTCTTTGTGTAACTCGTAGCCGTTTACTTATGAATACATTATTAAGAGCATGTTTATTTCCAATAATGTAAAGAGGAAATTGCAATAAGTCAACACATAAAAAAAGTGATTAAACAAAAAAACTTAATGTCATGTTACAGATTTGGTTAATGACTTTTTCTTTCAAATTACTTATTCGTTAACGTTATAGCTTTAAATATTTACATCCTATACGTATATAAAATTCTCATGTCACAATGTTAGTTACCTTACTAGACTGGGTACGGTTGAAACAGTTTCACTTAAAACGTCCATAGTTTTGCTTTTTATAACCCGAGCGATGAAAAAGATACGTTTAATAAAAGAGCATGTTTCTGTCTACGAATAGGCAATGTGGTTTTAGTTCCAGGTGTGTTATTTTAAATAGTAGAACAAATTAAAAAAAAAAACCGATTTGTTTCAACCGTCCCCATACCAGGGGCGGTTGAAACAGTGAATGGGGTCAGTTGAAACACATGCGAATAATACAAAATATAATATAACAATATGTTTTATTAATAGATTATTTTAAATCTAAGAATAATTAAGTAACTCTTTGACAATAGTAATCAGTCTTCGATATTTATTTACGTGTAACGATATTTTTAATCAGTATTTTATGTTTTTAGAGCACACTATTTAAAATCTATGTATATTATCATTTATCTGTTACTATAGATTACTTAAAATTGATATAAAGTTTAACTAAATTATCAAAAAAATAAACAAAAATCAACTGTCTGTTTTTTAAACATAGCAAACTAAACAATAATATTTGAAAAAAAACGAGAAGAAAACTCTCTTTGGCTTTCATTAGTCCATCAATCATAAATAAAATTTAAAGATCAATCAGAGTCGCAATTCTGACAAATATAGCTAAGACCACTTTCTGTGCATTTTTCGTGAGCCCAAAGTATACAACTGATGCATTAAATCTACTGTTCTCCGGGTCTGCTCTCTAAAAACGGTGACATACAAACAAGACAGAAGCACTCCTCGTCTTCTGATGATACCTCCTCTTGTACATTTTTCTTTTTTCCTTTTATGGTGTTCCTTTTACATTTTCCTTCATTAAATTGCTTCTTTTTTCCTCAATCCAATTGCTTCTTCACTTGTTTGGCTCTAAAAAAACAAAAAAATATTAAAACAATGTTTCAACCGTACCCAAAAAAAATGTTTCAACCGTCCCCAACCCCTATTTCTGGTAAAATTTAGTTATAGTAATTGTAACAACAATGATACACAAAAACTAGTCACGATATAATATTCCACGAGCTTTATTTCAAACAAATACGCACTCTTAATACTGTCACTTAAATAACAACGTCAATAATTGGAAAAATCTCCAAGCAAAAATACTTACTTTTGGTCATCAAAACACAATAGGGTCTTCTAAAAATAACTGAAGCGCGCGGAGAATGACGCAACATTGAGGTACGTGTTCAGAACGGTTGTCCGCTTCGTCCTCCCCTTGGACCCCTCACCGCCCCACCAACGGTTTGCGAGATATTCGTGTTGTTTCAACCGTCCTTTGTTTCAACCGTACCCAGTCTACCTACTCCTCCGAAACGGCTTTACCGATTTTACCAAATTTTCTAAGCATGTTCAGTAGTTCTGAAAATCGGCTACCATCTATTTTTCATACCCCTAAGTGATAAGGTCCAACCCTAACATTTATTTATTTATATGGCATAACAACGTATGTCGGTTCAGCTAGTTTTAAAATGTACCTAGTCTTACTACTTACTACCAGAAAGATATTACAACACAAATTTTAATGCGCTTAGATATAATGATCTGACAATAGCATTTTGGGCGTAGAAATGTCACTCAATTGTAATGTCAATGTGACGTTTGTCAAATTGTAAATGACAAAGCCAGAGCAACGATTAGGCATTATAACATTGTTATTCAAACGCTTTCCTTACAGCCAATGGGGCCAATCACAATAATCGATCAACCAAAGACGCCTTAACTTACTTTAAATGTAATTTTGCGTCTCTATAGACTATGGTAAATATAGCTATTGATATCAAAATGTAAAAAAAAGATCCCACGTCAAAAAGCAAAACAAGCAGTTTCCGAAACTGAGGTTTCAACTATTGTAGAAATATTGAGACCAGCCTGAGCCGTTAGTTGACGTAAGGATCTTATTGAAAATTGAAATACAGTCTCTTGAAAATGTTTTTTCTAATTCTAATGTTAGTTCTCAGTTTGAATATTGTTCCTAAAACTATTTTTTTTATCTTAATTGGTCTGACGTTAGCCATTTCAGTTTAGGCAAGTGGTACGTCTGCGTACCTTTTGTTTATCTATACTAATATAATAAAGCTGAAGAGTTTGTTTGTTTGTTTGTTTTTTTGTTTGTTTGTTTGTTTGTTTGTTTGTTTGTTTGTTTGAACGCTCTAATCTCAGGAACTACTGGTTCGAATTTAAAAATTATTTTTGTGTTGAATAGACCATTTATCGAGGCAGGCTTTAGGCTATATAACAACTCGCTGCAACTATGTATTAAGAGTTAGGAATTATGGAAAATGTGAAAAAAAACGGGAAAAATTATTCATCCTTGAGGGCACAGAGGCGTGCGCTGCGAAAATGGTTCTAGATACCAAAAATATATGTATAGGTACAAGAATTAAGGGAACTTTTTACCGCGGGAAAACTTCGCATTCCCACGGGAAACCGACTTCTACGCGAACGGAGTCGCGAGCAGCCACTAGTATTATATTATTTATATAAAAAAAATGATTTTATTACTTGCTTATAAGAACAAGCAGCTGAAGCTATGACAGTAATGAATCATTTATCTATACTAATATTATAAAGCTGAAGAGTTTGTTTGTTTGTTTGTTTGTTTGAACGCGCTAATCTCAGAACCTACTGGTTCGAATTAAAAAAATATTTTTGTGTTGAATAGACCATTTATCGAGGCAGGCTTTAGGCTATATAACATCACGCTGAAACTATTAGGAGCGAAGAAAGAAATGAAAATGTGAAAAAAACGGGGAAAATTATTCATCCTTGAGGGCTTCCGTTGCGTGCGCTGCGAAAACGGTTCTACATACCAAAAATATATGTAAGAAAGAATTTAAGGGAACTTTTTACCGCGGGAAAACTTCTCATTTCCACGGGAAACCGACTTCTACGCGAACGGAGTCGCGAGCGGCCATTAGTAGTTAAATAAATGCAAGTAAACTAGGTACGCCGAAAATTTTAAAATTGTGTAAAAGATAAAATTTTGGACCAAACACTTACTAACTATTTTAGCTAAGTACCTAATGTTTAATAAATAAATAAAATAAAATAAATAATAAATATTGGATTGAATTACAAAAGATATTATTTTATTAAATTCACAACCATGTCTCATAATTTACCCTGCCGCGTATTATACTGCGTTTTGAACCAGCGGGTTTTAAACCCGTGTAGTAAACCTAGCCACTAACCACGCCATCATAAATCACGTCGGTCACGCTTGGTCCCCGTATCCTCTGCGCCCGCGCAACTGTGCCGACTGTTGTACCAAACTAATAGATTTAACGACTCCTCTCATTAACATTGGGTGAAGGAGACAATAAAGAACCTAAGAATGCAGTGTTTTTCCTGTGGGAATAGTAGCCTTTTTTAGTTTAATTATTTTTATTCCAAAATTCATCATTAACATAATTTATCAAAAACATCAACCACACAAGATATGTCAAACCAGTCTACCGCAACAAAGTAATTCAATTTGATGTACACATCATTTTATGTTAAACTGTCAGTGACTGTACATAATACGACCATTTTCGACTCTTGCGCAGCCAAGTAAATAGAGTTCATGTGAGTAATAACCTTTCTAGTGATATGTGGGCGAGAGCAAATTGAAGGAGGTATCGACATCGGACGTGGGCTGTTACAAATTACACTTAATCAACAAATTTATGCCTACTCCAAATTGTGTAAGGCGTCATTATTTAGGTATTGTCTTTAAGTTCAACGCATAGTAAAAAAAGTAGTTTTAACCTCTGTCATCGTAAGTATGTGAAGTATATAAAAATAAGTTGGCGAATTTGAAGAAAGCTGGTAGGCAATGACATTCAAATCAAACAGCAAAAGAGTAAGCATACGGGTGGTAGCCACGTTGTCGAATCTAGAGATTTAAGGCTACGTTGGTTAACTAGGGTGGGCTTAAAAATCGTATTGTAATACGGATTTAATTAAGCTTCTAAATGCCAAACTTTAGGTACATTGAGCGTCGTATCAAAACAACAAATTATCAGAGGAACCAAGTTATCCTGACGATAGATAAAACATCCGGCAACTCAGACGCAGTCGAGTTTTTTTCGTGTCATATCAGATTCCTGGTTACGAATGACTTTAGATTTTTTGTTTCAAAGTTGAACTGTCAAATTAGGTCTTACTAATTTGATGGTATTGTAATACGGATTTAATTAAGCTTCTGAATGCCAAACTTTAGGTACATTGAGCGTCGTATCAAAACAACAAATTATCAGAGGAACCAAGTTATCCTGACGATAGATAAAACATCCGGCAACTCAGACGCAGTCGAGTTTTTTTCGTGTCATATCAGTTTCCTGGTTACGAATGACTTTAGATTTTTGTAAAAATATGACCGAAATAGGTCAGGCCTTTGTTCTACTATGCTCTTAACTAGGTTTGTCCCTAGCCCACAAGTACTAACACAAGCCTACAAAATGTTCTCCTCTATATCCTTACATCAATTTTCCTCGCCCCCAGATCCAAGCCTACAAATTTTTCTCCTCTATAATTTAGCCTTACATCAATTCCTCCCCCCCAGATCCTAGGCATCGTGATAATCGCCGCGGCATGCGTCGACATGGGCATGATCAAAGGCTTCGCTGGCATGGAGCCCACGGGGCACGAGACCGACGCGGTGCTGATAGCAGTGGGGGTCCTCATCCTCGTGGTGGCGGCTTTCGGCTGCTTCGGCGCGTGGAAGGAGAGCGTCAAGATGCTGTATATTGTAAGTGTGATTTACTAGCAGGATTTAGAATTATGGGTGGTGTAAGCGGTTTGTAAAGTATTGATTTGAAAGTTAATGAATGGGGGGTAACATTTTAAGAACGAACGACAAGGCATGTCTTTTACAAACAAGTTGAATCTGTATATGGTGGGTTATATTTTCACTTTATAAAATACTGAGTATTATACGTAACCAGTTAAACAAAACACAATAAAACAGTGCTGGTCTCAGCAATTGTGATGTTTTTGATATTTTGATTTACGAAAGTATCTTTAAAGGTAATTAAAAAAAAGATACATAAATGTGAGCCGTGACATCTATAAACCTTACATTCAAAAACCTTTTACGATGAATGTCGATATAAAAACAGCAAAAAGAAACTAACATCTATAAAAAAACAAATGAAAAACATCCACACAGTCCAACATAAAAGCAAACACGAACTACAAACTGCTCAATTTAAAAACGATTCACACATATCGATCGAGCTTTTACTGAGCTTACTGCCACTATAACAATACAATCCAATACTGCACATTGACCTAGATTTGCTTTGTCAATAACTTATTCCGCAATCACAATAATTACTTAAACATGTTACACTAATGTTCTTTTTGACTACAACACCGCACCTTTCTTTATGGATGTAAACATAGAGGAGCTTGTATTTGGGTCAGTCAGACCATAAAAATGGGAACAGTGACATCATTGTTGTGACGAATTAGAAATAGCGATTTATTTCTGTTTTACACACGATATTAAATGTGTGGGAATGTCAAGAGTTATAAATGTTTGGTTTATAGATTAATTTCATATTTTATTTTATGATAGAGTGAGCCTATTTCAATTAATGCCCGCTTCGTCTGTTGCGAAAGTTTTCCTAAACACTTCAAAATTAATCTATGGTAAAAAAATATTAGTTCTTCATTATAGAATTACCTATGCATATAGAACATGTTGTTCCAACCAACATACAAAGATTAAATTAAAACAAACGACTAAATTCCCCTCGCCCTGTAACAAATTGTTTATATTCAATTTGAATTAAACTTGTAGATATAAATAAAGATTTATCATAGTTTATTCGTGACCTGTAAATGATAATTCCAATAATTATAGAGACAAAGTATTTACTCATTGATGCATCACTATTTTCCTAGTTTATCATGACTGATTCATCTTATAATCATCTTTTAATAATAAATATTAGGTCATATAATTCGGAATCTAGGTAGAATGAATGATGGTTGTGTGGAAAATCTTGGTTTAAAATACAACACTAGTTGCTGAAAACTTGTAAGAAAATCAATAAAATTTCAGAAATAACTTTGTTACGCGCGAGCTTTTGAAAATATAGCAGAACAAAATCTTACGTTCAGCCTCTAAGAAATGATGTAAAACCTAAAATCACTTTTTCTCAACCCTACCAAGCATCGATATGTTTATCCGTTACCGACATGTATATAAACATAAAGGTGTTTATATTTTACTAAGTTTGTTACATAAAATAATTCATAATTTTTCCCGAACCACTCCCACAGTTAAATCATATGGAACAGCCATTTCTCCACGCCCACGCGCTCGTGATAATTAACTATAAGTCAATCTACGATAACCCAAATTAAGCTGCAGACCCAACACGTATTTCAGAAGAAAAAAGCCAAAAGATTTCTTTTCTGTAACCTCATTTACTAACCAGGTTAAAGTTTGCCTCAGATCAGATAAGGGAGTGGAAAATAGTTTGGTAAAGTGAAAAAGAAACAAACATAAATAAGTAAACATAAAAAACAATAACTTCGAAAAAAAAACTAAAAGTAGAAGAGGTTAAAATAAGAAATTACATTAGATTCCCAAAAAACTTACATATGGTCATAGTCATACAAGTATAATAATTTTAAAACTTTACTCAGATCTGTTTATCATATATACTCGTACTTATTGAATTTAAAATAAAGGCGAGAAGCATACAGAGTATTTTTGGCATCATCATAACAATATTTTGTAATACGCCTAGAACCGAAAATTAAGACAATCATATCTCCTCCAGTACGCTGGTTGCCTGATCGTCATAATCCTGCTGGAGCTGTCCGTGGGCATCGCAGCCGCCGCCCTCCGTCCTCAGATCGAATCCACCATGAAGCAGCAGCTGAGGGCATCCTTCATCAAGAACAAGTCTACTAAGGAAGAGGACTCCATGTACAAGGAGTTCTGGGACCGAATCCAGAACAACGTAAGTATAATTCAAACGCTAAATATTTGCAGGTTATTGGGCAGTGTTTTACTGAAACTGCTCTTGAAATCAGCAAGCTTCTTCTTCTTTTCTTGTAGTCTTCAAATTTTCACGAGAAACCAATCATACACTTTCCCTCGAAAAACTGTGCAATATCCCCTAGCCCCCTTTATCTCAAAGAGAACCATTTTACCCCAAACCAGCTGGAATGCTGCGGCATCACCGGCCCCGACAACTACGATGCCTCCGAGCCTCGCCTGAACCCTCCTCTGAGCTGCTGTCCCCACGAGAACAGCGACCTGGACGAGGGCATCCGCCGCTCCAACTGCCTCCAGGACCAGAAGTACTACAAGGTGGGCTGCGAGGATAAGGTGCTGACGACGCTGCATAGCGCGGGGCTGACTGTCATTGTGTGTGGGATACTGTTCTGCTTCTTGGAGGTAATATGGCATTTTATTAAGTTTGTTTTTCTTTACAGAGTCAGTAAAAGATAACAAGAACAGAAATTTTACATGTTCCCGGTTTTGCACAAGAAATCACGGTTTGTTCGCTTAAAATATTGAAAAAATAATCTTTATGGAGCATCTTAATTTTTCAATTCCGCAAGTTTAGAAATAAAAGCTATTTCAGTTAATTTAAACACAGTAAAACTATTTAAAGACACAATTACCTGATTTCCAGGTTATCGCTGCAAATGGTCTAATAAACCTAGTTAGTTTAATTATACACAATGTTGCCAACTATCCGCTGTATTCAGATTTGGCAGATCGCATGTTGTACCGCCATTGGTTTGACCCCGATGTCCCTTAGATTACTTTTACGGTTTACGTTGAAAAGTTTCGTGAATTATTCAAATTGATGTGATGTCCAATTACTGCTGGATAAATAGGCAATGATGTTTTTTCCGAGAAAGAAATTTCACAAAGTGGGGTGGGGGCAGTTTGATTTATCGGGTTTTATACTGAATTTTAATTTTAATTCTCATTGTAAGGAATGTAAATTTAAGTAATACTTAGTCTTTATTTTTGTTTCTTCTACTGTAAGGCCCTCAGCCGCTTATTTAGCCATATAAGTAATTCAGTCTGTTATAAAATTGTTTCGTCCGCCCAAATCTCCTTCCAATGAAACTTATAAAAGCATTAATTACGTCACTCCTTCAATTTGAACTAGTATAATATGACCTAGCTATTTGGACTTCTGTTAGCCTTGATGACGTAATACCACAATCGGCCATCTTTATAACCATTCAGCAGGAACTAGTATTTTTACAGCCAGCGCTGTGAACTGAATAAATTGCCGGCCATTAGTTTAGTTTTACAGTATTATTAAACCGCGTCACTAATAGTAAATGTTTACACATAGAGGAATAGCGGCAGGTAAAATTAAACAACTTTCAGAATTTTATAGTAAAATTATATAAGTGAATTCAGTGATAACAAATCTGAATAAAAAAAATTAATTAGGTGTATACTGGGGCGAGCAGGAAATATAAAAACTGCCAAAACCAACCGATTAATGAATAAGTACTTCGATACGTTTCGATACATTGCATTAAAATTAAAATAGCTTAAACTCAATTTAACTTATGACAGGAATTGTCGAATTCCATTCCCCACAGGTACCACTTCTCGAAATCCATTTAAAATCGCGTAAACCGTAGTTCAACGACAAAGGTTAAATACCAACGTTAAATTAAGTATTAAGATCGGTCTATAGAGGTCATATAAACAATAAAAAGTGCCTACTTAATACGCAACCTCGAGAGAACCTACCCAGCCGCGCCTAAATGATCTTCTTGCTCAATGGTGCGCGTGCGATCATTTCGTCAAACGACACTGATAGACTAAACGTAGGTGAAGTTGGCCAATTATGACGTTTGAAGCCTTTTTTAGAAGGTTTAAGAGTAGCGTTTGAGTTACGATTGGATCCAGGGCCGGATCTAGGGGGGGGCAAGCCGGGGCCCATGCCCCGGGCGGCAAGCTCAGGGGGCGGCCAAATTCATTATTTACAAAAAAATAACATAATAATACCTACTTAACTTTGACCACGGAATAAATAAAAGTTCAATTACAGAACTTTCACTCTTATTTTACTGTGGCCATATTAACTAGACCGATACTCAGGGACAGCACATGGAACATGTGACGTATTTATTATTCGTGTGGCGCCTCTTTAGGCGTATTTCAAAATGCGCACCCGTTCGCGCGCAGGAACGGAAATTATGACAAGGTCATAGATTAATTTGCTGAACAAAAAGCTCGAAAAGTAAATTTTAATTCATAATAATTGCAATTGAATACACCAATTTTATTTTTATTTTTACTATATAACTTTTTATTTTTAATCCTATCCTGTGCAGTGTATAAAATATACAGGGTGTTTGGTGGGTGAGTGCTAGTAACTATTTACTTCCACTTTTTATATTGCATTTTGGTTCACGTTTAAGAATTTACAACATTTTTAAGATTTTCCTAAGAAAATCCCCAATTTTTTCATGAAAAGTCAAATATTTTTAAAATTTACTGTCTGACCAAACAAAAATAATTTTAATTTAAAGTCCAATACTGTCTTGTTCAGTCAGATGCAATCATAAATTTATACCAATCATCTCACAAAAAGTTACAGTGGGTTCATAAACTTCGTTGAACCAGTGGGGGTTTTTTTTTATCTCAACTTTGCTATGAAAAAAAATAAAAACATTAACGAGTTTGAAAACTTTATTTGCTTTTAGAAACTTCTACAGCTAATATACTTTATATCGATATGCTAAATGTAACTTAAATAGTTAGAAATCTCAACTAAAATAGTAAGTTAGTCCTCAAAGACGCCTGGTAAGGAAGGTACGAACACCTTCAACTACCTATGTAGGTAAAGAGTTTTGTCTCATTCTAACAAATCTATGCCTATTGTTGTATCTATGTTGTGACCAGGCAACATTTCTCTTATTTGCTATTCTTATGTACAGTAAGTTGCAAAAGTCCATACCGAGTTTATAAAAATTATAGCATCCAGTGGTCGCTTCTACACACACACTGACATAAATAAACTAATATTTTACTACTACTTCTTAATATCAACCTTAACCCATCAGTTTTAAAGCTCAATATATTTTTGATTTTACACTCTAACCGACAACATTGATACTACTTGTTGCGATAATTCTCAACCTTAATCTGAGAGCTCTAGGTTCAGGTTCAATTTTATTAATTTTACTTTTTAAGTTGTAAGAAATACTAACTAAATGAGGGTAAATAAATATAGAAGGTAAGGTAGTAAGAAAATAGTAGATAAAAACAGTAATTTATTATAACTTGTCTACAAATATATTTAGGTAATGCTTGATACTTAATTAAAATAATTGATACTGATTTCAAAAGATAATAATAATTACAGTCTGTATTTCAAACTTCCAACAACAAACATTAATGTATTTTTACACTTGTTTTACTTTTTAAGGTTAGTTGTAGCTTAAGTAATCGTTTTCGTAAAGAAAAGAAAATTGAAGCTAGCTAACCATAAAAAAATACATTGTAATTGAAAAATGATTTACTTACGAACTTATATTTAATTACTACTTTAATGAAATACTATTGGTATTTAATATATTTCACTATATTCGAACAATACACAGTTCCACTTTAATTTCCGAACTATATTCGAACAATACACAGTTCCACTTTAATTTCCACACTTCCAGACACTTCCATTGGTAGAAAATGCCTCTGTAGTCCTTTCATTTCGCATGTCCCATCTCTGCGCCAACAACATGAAACTATTACTTTTTCGAGGCCATCAATCGCCATACATTTAGGTTACATCGATGTTTTGAACTATTGTAAATCCACGGTTTTACCGTTATCTACTGAAACAAAAACAAAATATGAATAAATATAACAAACAAAAAGTTAAAATAGATAGTTATGCAACACACGCTAAATTTGTTATAATAATACCCAATCAAAGAAAAATAATGGATAAAAAAACACTTTTTTCATACTTACGGTAAATATTATATAGACCCTGTTAAGCAGAAAGGTGTTAAGTGCCAAAAATCGGATATTGAGTTAAGTATACCACTGTTTTTGTAAACATATAATCTAATTGTACGCAAAAAATGAACTCTCCAAATATTATATATTTTATGTTATTTACAAAAAATAGGTTTTGCAAATTTCATTACTCCACGTTTTGAATTTTGCACAACAGTGTTATGTCAAAAAGTTCAGTTCTGCATATTAAGGATACGTTGGAAGCCTGATTTATAGTAAGATTCAAGTGCAAAACCTTTTAGAAAATGTTCATAACTTAGTCTCATTTGTGCAATAAATTATTTAAAAAAATTGCCAAGTGCGAGTCGGACACGTGCACGAAGGGTTCCGTACTATTTTTATCTTTTAAAAAACGGTAAAAAATAAAATGTTTTGATTTGGTGCCACCCTGTAATATGAATGTTATTGAAATGAAATAATAATTCATTTTTACAGTGTATATAAAACTGAATATTTTGAACGTATATCAGTTGTCGTTAATAAGATCAAGAAAAAAATTGCTAAATAAACACGCTTGGTGTATGGGATTCCTCTTAAATATTTTAACCTTATTTAATTGTTAGTGTTTGTTATTATAGCGGCAACATAAATAAAACATGTGTGAAGAACTTTCTAGCTATCACGGTTCATAAGGAGGCTTAGTAATAGGGTCCAGTTTTTATCCTTTGGGTCGTAATCAAAAAAGAAAGATTGGACTTAGGTAATTAAAAGTAAATTGACACCTTTTGTTTAATTGCTTCCTGCTCCACCGAGAAGCACACTTGGCAGTGTTACCAAATACGTAAGTTGTAATAGTAGGGTAATATTATAGACGTTTTGGTATTTTTTACCCGTCTTAGAGCCGGTTTTCTATAGACAAATAAAATGGCAAATATTGAACTGTCCGATAGCTTTAATTAAGACGAGAAATAAAGTTTCAAATTTTCTCAGTGGTCAGATAGCCCTCTGCTATTCTAATGATTTTTGTGACTAGTTTCACATTAACTCAGTGAGGACGAGCATTCTTTAGTATTTTACGGTTGTTAGAAAAGGTCAATTATCTTTCAACGGATACGGATTTCACCACGGTCAGAACTAGATCAAATTGACATGGAACCACACGGAAAGCACCATCTTTTGAATAAAAAACAATCATCGAAAGGGCCTTCTCCCAGTCGTTAGCTCTGAGTTAACAAATATAGGTAGAGTAAACCACCGCCTTAGGGCACCTCCTCTCAAACAGTCATAAACCTCAGTTCTGGGACAGTATAAAGAGGGCTTTACGGTTCCAAAACGTCCTTCCCAACTCGGGTGTATGAATGGGGCATACCTGAATGGCACATCATCGGCGACATGGAAAAGAAACGTGGTACCCATGACCTGCTGCTTTCCACGGGGCTCAGTTTCGAGCTACTCTTGTGGAACGTCAGGTATGATTGGGTTCCTCGAGGCGCATTCCTCAGAGGCTTAATCTTGATCTGTGACGCCGAAGACACGCTCGTTATGGCAACATAAAAGACAACTGCCCGCCTTGCAACCGCTGGTGTGGCCACCGTATTTGGGAGCCGGCAGAATATTGGGCAGTAGGTGGCCCCAAACAAAAACGAAAACATCTGCTGTGTGCGAATTGTGGTTTCGTGAGTTTGGATTGAGGTTGATTCTTGGGGTTCGTCCGTCCGTAAGTCCATCCGTCTGTCTATCTATCTGTAACCAAGCTGTATCTCATGAACCGTGATAGCTGTGAAATTTGCACAGACGAAAATTAAAAACATAAAATCTATACTAATATTATAAAGCTGAAGAGTTTGTTTGTTTGTTTGAACGCGCTTATCTCAGGAACTACTGGTTCGAATTGAAAAATACTTTTTGTGTTGAATAGACCATTTATCGAGGAAGGCTTTAGGCTATATAACATCACGCTGCAACTATTAGGAGCGAAAAAATAATTGAAAATGTAAAAAAACGGTGACAATTATTCATCTTTGAGGGCTTCCGTTGCGTGCGCTGCGAAAACGGTTCAAGATATCACAAATAAATGTATGAAAGAATTATTCCTCATGAAATGATCTAAAAAAATGTTTGCGACAGTAATTGTCTATCTTTTAAGACTAACTCACTAGAACCGTTTTAATGGTAATCAAATTTGGTCAAAATAAAGCATTATTTGTTAAGAGTTCTATCAAAGTAATAATATTAATCTTTACCCCAATAAATGTGTTGCTGATTAAGAGTATTTAATTGTAAACAAATTTGTCTTTGACATCACTTAATTTAATTTCAATGAATATCTTAGAAGATATTAGAATTTTAAAATAACACCGATAAAAAATTTCGCGGGTAAAAGCTGCATGATGTGCAAAATTTAACGCTGCAAGGAGGAGAGGCGTTGTATGACAAAAGTTGGCGAAAAGTGTAACTCGGGAAAGATCTCAATTTACCTTATAGTATAGGGAAAGGGGTTTTACTCCGAATTTAGCGCGTGCGAAGCCGTGGGCAAAAGCTAGTACTTAATAAGGGGTGGGCCCATACAACACAGTTTTTTGCTATATTGTTCTCGAATTAGTAACTAAAGACAACTGGTAGACGTCTTAAATATTCACTTTAAATAAATAAATAACTCGTTCTTAAAATAACTGGGATACCAAATAAAAATTAAACAATAATGCTTACCTTTATCTAGAAAAACGTTATTTTTACCGTTTTTAATCGATAAAAGTACGGAACCCTTCGTATACGAGTCCGACGGTTTTGACATAATAAGATTAAATTGAAGACAAGAATAGTTATAGTTAATTAAGATTTCCTTATTTCCAACATAGTCAAAACCAAACTAACTGAAAAAATAAATTTTGGGCCCCACCGCGAAATAAGCGTAGTATTAAGATTTTCTTAAATCATTTTTAAATGTTATAAGTTTATACACAATAATAGTTCAAAAAAGCGAGTGAACACGAAAGTAAAAAATATTACCGATCCATTTAAAATTGTTTGTAAGTTCAAGTCTGGTTATATTTTCATTAATAACTTTTAATCTTCCTATATACGGGGCTTTTTTAAAGTAAAACTTAATTTAAAAGTAATAATTAATGAGATTTATGTTTTTTCTCTATCTTTTTATCTTCGTAAAGTAATTTGCAAAAGCGATTCAAAGTGACTTAATGCTTTTAAGAAAATTATTTCGAAACATAGAGCATTAAACAAAAAGGTGTTAGCTGGTATTTTCACGATTATTCATCAAAATTAGAATTTCTATTCAAAATTGTTCATGTTGTCATATAAACAATACTTTTTTATAGGTGTAAACAAATTTTCATAAAATAACATTTATTAATTTCGCAGCTACACGTTTTGAAAAACCAGCTGATGTCAAAAATCTTTAATCGCGTCTAGCGAAAAATGACAAAAAAGCACTTAACACCTTTCTGCATAACAGTATCCAATTATATCATATAAATGTATGCTTTTCGATAATACGCATTCTGTCCTGCATACTAATACATATTAACTTGCATGTTATAGAACTTGGAAATCAACTTTATCAAACACAACACTGGCACCTTCGCTAGCGAACCAGCAACGACAAAGCGCTTAGCAAACAATTCAATCATTGTATGATTTTGGATATTTTCGTTTTACCCTCAAATTATGACATGTGTAATAAATGTTTAAATGTTTTCTAATTTTACTCGCAATCGACTAATATTTTTAAAAATGTGTTTAGTCTTATGCCTTTCATGTTATGGTTGAAAATAATTTGTAACATTTAATGTCTATGTGTGTGTAATTTGCATGCAAGCAGTTATAGACCTTACACTCAGTATGGACTTTTGCAACTGACCGTACTTATAAAATAATGATTTTATTTTCTGACTAACGATACGAACTAATACGGCCACCTAGTTGGGTACGGTCCCCAGTGCGTCGCGATCATTTTCAATACACTGTTTCCTTTAGGAACCTCTCTCTAAGAAGACCTAGCAAGAAACTCGACGGGAGTCGGATCTGATAAGCGATGAAACCAATTTTGTTGAATGTCGCACCTGCCGGTTTGAGAGGTGTATTCATAGGGAAAACTTAAGGCTGTTACCACAATCGTGGCCACGGGGTCGGTAGCGAGCGCGGGCTGGAGGAAGCAGATTGTTCCCGACAGTAATCCTTTAACGTTCGAGTTCATTTTTTGGTCGCCTCTTGCGAAGGTCGCAAATAGCAGAATATTCTGCGGCTTCCACCACCAGATGGGTGGTGAGGGACGGAGTAAAAGAAACTCCTAGATTCAGTCTCCGTGAACCGGTTCTACATGACTTGCAGCTGGTGAAATGAGATTTGCTAGCATGCGTAAAAGCCACGCTACCGTTGGTCATGACTGGCTGATACGCTTATTTTCAAGCAACATCTTACTCCAACTGTAGAAAAGTGTAGGTCACCGAAAATCTACGCGGCCCGAAGTCAAACGTGTGAGATAGCAGGAGTTCTTAATTCGAGGCAGGAAAGTGAAGGGAGAGTCAAATGAGATAGCATAATTGTTTAGGATTTGTTAGAATGAGACAGAAGTTTTTATCTACATAGGTAGTTGAACGGATTCGTACCTTCCTTATCAGCCGTCTTTGAGGACTAACTTACTATTTTAGTCGAGATTTCTAATTATTAATGTTACATTTGTAGCATATCAATATAAAGTGTAGGTATTAACTGAAGCAGTTTTTAAAAGCAAATGAAATTTTCAACTCGTGTTTTTTTATTTTTTTTCATAGCAATGTTGACATTAAATTTTTTTCCCACTGGTTCAACGAAGTTTGTGAATCCACTGTAACCTTTTGTGAGATGATTGGTATAAATTTATGATTGCATCGAAATAAGACAGTATTAGGCTCTCAATTAAAATTATTTTCGTTTGGTCCGAGAGTAAATTAAAAAAAATGACTTTTCATGAAAAAACCGGGGTTTTCCATAGGAAAATCTTAAAAGTATTGTAAATTCCTTAACTTGGATCGAAATACAAATTAATAAGAAGAAGTAAATAGCTAATAGCCCCGCCTATACACCATTTTCTTTTGGCTACTCACCCAGCAAACACCCTGTATATCTTACGCGTTCATATCTATACATCTGTAAATAAACAGGCATAGCACGGAAAGAACAGCAAATTATGCATTATTTCCGGAAGGGCTATTTGTTAGTGGACATCTCATAACTGAAATTATAAAGATGATAAAGGTAAAAATAAATATTAGTGGTTGGGGGCGGCGTTTTCAAATTTTGCCCCGCCTAAAAAAAATTTAAGATCCGGGGCTGATTAGATCTAAGTATGGAAATAGGGTAGTGTCGACTGTAGTTGACATAAACAATAAATAATAGCTAAAAAAATACCTCGGTTTTAATTTAATATTTTTCTTTTCCAGGTGGCTGGTATAGTACTCGCTCTATGGCTCGCTAACACCATTAAAAATGAAGGGAAAAGTCGGGAGACCGCATAAAATTTACGCAAAACACACAAATCAAAAATCGGTTCAAAAAAAATTTTCGTATAAACATACGAAATTTCAAAGAATCTTACACATTTTTAAAGACTTTGATTTACCTAATTATCTCAATTCGTATATTTTTTTAATTCCGTAATTGTCTTAATATATTTTGTCTTTGTCATTGTGTGACAGCTTTCATAACTGACATTAAGAAAACTAAATTAAAGGTATGAAGTTCAAGATACGTTTATGGGTAAAGAGGTAATACTGATAGAGACGTACATTACATTGCATTTTCTCGCAATTATTTAAGTAAAACACAGTCTTTGTTATAAGCGGCACAAAATTTAGAAACTAGTAGTTATTTTTGTTGCTTGTAGTTTGATAGTTAATGTTAACTTAGAAAAACTAGAAAGATACTTAACAATTATGAAAACTATTTAATTTTAACGTCTGAAATAAAGTTTTGTATTACTTAATTAATGATAAAATCCGTCCGTAAGGTAACAACTACTAAAGTTGACCATGCATATAAAAATACTATATTTTTAAAAGTACCTTACATATTTAATTGTATAGTATCTTCAAAGAATATAAATTTACTTCATATAATAATTTACTTTACTAAGTTGAAGTTTTTACATTTAAAAAAATATAATTAAAAGTATGAGCACTGGATTTTGTATTGGTGCTTTACTAATTTTTATTCCAGCTTAAATCTTCCTTGGTAATTTACTTTTAAGAAAAAGTAGTTTTAAGTTTGAAAAATAAATTAAGTACCTATTCATTTTAAGATGTTGGCAACTAGTCATTTCTATAACCAAAAAGTAAATTACATAGATATAAGTCAAATAAACATACACTGAGTACAAATACTATATTATTTTTTAATATTCCCACCAAAATGTTTGTAAAATCTCGACTAGCAAAAAGTATTGGTAATTAAAACCTTTTTTATATATAAGTATTAGCCTTGTCTTAAAAAAATGTGTTATATAATAAGTTTTAACGTTCGATATATTCCATTAATTTTATGTAAATATTTTACTTTTTTTGTGAATACCGAATAAAGATTTAAATAAATGTTGAAAAACAAATAGTGCATTATTTACCTTAAAATAAAATAAAACGCACATCACTCACACTAAATTATTTTTATTTATATCATTATTACATGAAAATATCATCAACATACGTGCGTCAGCATATTTATCAAAAAAACTCCCTACAATCTACAAAAATATTTTTGTAAATGAACACATTTTTTTTGTGCTTAGTTTATTACATTCAGTAATTGTGATTTTATTTTTTTATTTCCGAATCCGCACTTACGTTGTATAATTGCACACGTTATACACTTACACTGATATCGTTGTTAACTACAGACTTTACCCTACATGATACAATGAAATGCATTCGAAGTGTTTAAGTATTTGAATTATTAATTAGTGGTTATTTTGACTATTATGAAGTTAAATATCAATAATTTTCACCATAAACATGGCATAGTATGCAAATTCGATTTAAAAAAGCATTAACTAAATATTTTGTTTGTAGTTACCTTACTAATTATTAATCGGTAACTTAATTAGCTATCAAGAGAAAAATAATTTGCAGAAATTCTGTATTAACCTATTGCAAGCTATTGTTAAGTTTTACTGAAATAAAGTGTATCTAATAAGTGATAGGTGTAATGTTCCAAAAATGAGAATTAGGTATCTTCATTGGTCCCAGGGCCTGCTTTTTGATTCTACTTGTTATCACAGCGTACAGCTAATGTAAAACACTTATAGTTAACCATAGAGATTCAAAATATTAGTAGATAAAGCTAGAATTGGTTAAGCAGATTGAAAAGTGAGTTTTACATTCATTTATCCACTTCATTAATCAACATCATCTATCAAAACATATAGCTAAATCTTAAACATATATCATACGCATTCGTTTATAATAAACTGAAATTAGGATGTATAAAAGTGTTGCTGCATTTTCCGTAGTAGGGAGGTATCCCTTGTGATATGTGTAACAGATACCAGACAAGTAACATTGATTGAAAAAAAAATGCCATTGAGAATAAAGGTTAATAACACCTTTTATGCTTTATATACGTAGACAAACCAATCAAAATCATCCACTTTTTCAAAAAACCTAAACTTTTTCATGTACACGACATTGAATTATAAAAAATATATATTTAAAATGTGTTTATGAAGAAAGGCACTAAGAGCTGCCAGCTATTTTAGTTATAGTCGTAAAAGTGTAGCTACATGTGACGTAGTTTGATTTTATTAAGTTTCGAAGTGTGCTTGAAGGTTCTGCTGCAGCTTCCGGCGCTCGGCTCGTATGGTCCGAGCCATCCAGATAGCAAGGGTGATGCACAGGATCTGTTCAAAACGGTTCCATTATGAATTATACTCGTACATATATTTGCAGCTAATATATGTATTTCAAGGTTTTAGAACCAATCAATATGAAGCCAATCAAAAAAGAATTCTTCGTTATGGCAATTTATTTTACTTTCTACGAATCTTACCTCAATAAGAGCAAAAATGACGCCCGTAGTGATAAAGATATTGCCCTTAAAAGCCTTCTTCTGTCGCAGAGCCTCTTCGCATCCCCGAGTGTAGTAGGAGTGGTCGTTCAGACAGCCACTGTGCAGGTGTTTCTTGGCGCCTCCGTCTCGCAGTGGGTGCACCTTAGCGCAGCAGGAGGCGGGTATCCCGAGGTTCAGGTGCTCGTAGTCGCGGGGACCGTCCACCCCGCAGCATTGGTTCTGGTGGAAGCAATAAAGAAAATGTTTGGTTGGAGTAAAGCTGTAGCAGGTAGGAAAAAAACGAGGCCAAAGCGAAAAATCTCATCCCAACAGTTAGGAAAAAAGTAGTCTAAATATAAAAAACCCTGTAGATTATGACGTGGTAACTACAGATGTTTCAGTTAATCTTTATCAATTGTCTGCATCAACGCATGTAAAAGTCAAGTACCTATATAGTTAAAGCTATTTTATAAATTATGTCGACGCTTCATTATTAAGTCTGCATTACAAATGGAAAGTCAAATGAAGGTAAATTGAAACCTGAAGTACAAGCATTCAAAAGGCGCTTTAATAAACTGACTTGCAAATACTTTGAGTAAACCGTGAAGGTTGTCCGCCATAGGGTGGTAGTTATTGAACGGTTTCTGAAAGGGCTGACTTTAACGACACGTGTTAAGGTTCGCAAGACAGTGCTAATAAGCCCTTGCAAAATTCCGACGTCATTTCTAACTAGGTCACGTCGATTTGTGTACCTACAAGTAAATTGTACTCTATAATTTTTCGCAAAATTGTTCCACTGAAGGTATGCGCAAAATCGCTGAAATTCAAGGGGTTATGTTTCTTCCTTAAAAAAAAGCCTCTACTCTTGACAAAAACAAAACCATTGATAAAATATCTTCTATTTATCATACCTCAGACTGCAGGCTGTCCCAAAATGCCTGGTGCTTTGCGACCTCATCGTCCACGGTGGCGTTTCTATAGAACTGCATGCGTAGCTCGCTGCTGCCTCCGACCCAGGCACTCAGCACCGCACCACCGACGCCAACTATCAGCTCTACGGATACCAGGAAAATGAAGAAGCACGCATGCTGAAACCAATTAAAACCTATTTAAAAGCAATAAGGGATACAGTTCTTTTTTTTCAGGAACCTACCTGAAACTAAGAAAAATGATAAATTTTATAACCGGTAGGTGAAAGCGGGCTCACTCAAATAAATAAAAGTAAGAAAAGCCTTTGTCATTCCCTCAAAATTTATCTCTGTAACTAATCCCAATCCCTGGCAGTTCTTGAGACTATCTCCAAAATCCAACATTGATCCAAAAAGTAGATTAGTTCAAGAACTCACCACGTATAGTATCTTGACATGTTCTCTCAAAGCTCCGATGCAGCCCAGCACTGCTGTCACCACGAGACAGAAGCCCAGTGTGAGCAGGAAGGACAACACGCCGCGAGAAAGAGACGACTGCTGCTCCGAGCCCGACTTGCGCTCACGCATGTTCATCACGCAGATCGCCATGAGGATCAGCCCGAACAACTAGATTTAAAAAAAAACTTAGATTATTAAATTTAAATAACATCTGAGTTGAAAGCATTTGTGAAAATATCTACTGCTTAGACTTAAATCTAAAAAGCATCTACGTTACTAAAACAGTTTTTTTTAATAATTTAAAAAGTCAAAATAAAAAAACAACTACCAGTTGTAAAACATTGTTGTATGTTGTTATTAAAGTGGATACCTACTGCCCTATGTAGAACCTGTTGCATTCCCAAAATAAAGTTACCTACTGAAAACATTGATCCAAATTACGATATAACGCGCAGACATAAAACTTCGAAACAAACAACCTACGACAACAAAGAAATCAATAACGTAACAACAACAAATATCGATTGCAAAGCAACGGACAACATCCAACATTTACTACTTACAATACAAATTATATTGAAAAGGGTCAGAAAAAATTTCATGCATCTTATACTGCGGGGCTTCATAGTCGTTACTCCTTTGTTTTTTTATCTTTTTTTGTTATTCTTTTTTTGAATAGTGACGTAGTGATGTCCGCTTGTAATGAGTGGGTCGTAGGAAGTGCGGTGTAGTTCATATTTATCGATCATAGGGTTGTTGTCGAGGCGCGGTGATTACTCGGAGGGTAAGGGTCTGAGGGCGAAGGAGCGGTTAGCGGCGGTAGAAAAAAACTGGTATTAGTTTTATTATAATTTACGAGAATCCAAAAACACATGTGTTTTAATATTTTCAAAAACTAACATTCCAAATTACTAACATACAAAAACTATCATACCAACCTATCTGCATATACTTTTTTGCAAGTTTTGTTTTTTTAAAAACAGTGAAATCAGAAATCGAATATGCCTAGTAGGTTTCTTCGCGTCATTCAAAATATTGAAAAATGAAATCTGCAGGAAAGTAATAGATTAAAAGTCTCTAAAAGAGAGACTCTACATACTTGAGCATAATGCTGCAAATTCGTAGAGGTCGTTTTTTTTGGTATACACTTTATAGCTTTTTTAATAATCGCTCCGCTCGTAAGTAGCCGCAATATGTGTGCCATGGGAAAACAGATGGTCAAGTTTCCACCGCCCAGGGACTGCCTTCGACCATCCTTTGTGTGATATTCTAGCAGCACTCAAACTATAAGAACTTATTCTTTTCTAATTGCCATTTAAAAGTGAACTTTAACATTCGTGCAGTAAAGTTGGTTTTACCTACTATATTTTTGACTGATTTGTGACACAGGCTTATATGAGCGAAACATGTATTGTCTATCGCGCTTGCTGCAAATACTTAATTGGTATTGATCATTAAAAGCTAGTAACACATTTATTAACCTAGTTGTTGTTGATGAATAAATAAAATGATGCACCTATTTAAAGACTTGAATACTTACCAGCAAGGCGTAAAACTTTTTGTCAAAACTTCCAAGAAAAATTTTCTAAATTATTTTTTAGATGTTTCAGTGGGAATTTTGTTTATATTTTGAGGGTAATAATGAAAATAATAAAACAATGAAAAGAAGTTCATAATTTTATTGGTTTTATTAATTGATTCAATATTTAACCATAATCTTATGAGCTTTCATATTACGTTTGAGGTTGTTCGCTATCCACATGGCTAGTAGCATGCCGAAAATCTGAAAATTGAGACAATATTATAAAAAATATTACAAACATTGCAAATTTTTGCTAGGTCATCGATAACTGGCCGTATATACTACGAAATTATTGTTATTATTTTTTAACAAATATTAAGCGTTTCCAACAAGAATGAAGTTAAAAAAGAAAAAACGTAATTTTAAAAATATTCGTGAAAAAATAGTTAGTTTTTAATTTTTATTTTACTTCCATGATACCATAGACCTATTCATAATTTTATTAATCCGAAATATTTTGACATTTTTTTATTAAAGTAATCTTTCTATGTCAATGATCAACAAAAGCAGTGGACCTTATTACAAACCTTATAATTGAATTTAATTACTTACCTCAAATAAGAACGTGAAGTAAGCTAGCGCCAGCCACGTGTCTCCGTTCACTCGGATTCTGTATAACAACTGTTCTTCACATCCCATCTTGAAGTAGGTTCCATACCTTTATAACAAAACATTAATAAATATAGTTAAAGATATCAAAATGATATACTCGTAATTTTGTCCTTCATTGCTGAAGAAACTAACTAACTATATAAAAAAAATCTTTTTCAAATTCTTATCAAATCAAAATCAAAACTACTCCCTAAAAGCTAGGGAGTTAGAAGAAGTAACATTTATCATAGTTTTAAACCGAAAATCACCTAACTTGATACTACTAATCAGATTAAGAACATAATTACGTTACTAACATTTCCAAAGTTTATTTCAAAACATAACAAAAGCACAACTCTATAAATTGACTCGTACTCACTGGATGCAAGTCTTGTACATCTGCGCTTGCACCTGCTCGTTCCTCGTCCTGTATGCGCCGGCGCAGCATGACAGGCTGATCGACTGCTGCTCGCCGGCGTAGTCGCGGGGACCGTTCAGACCGCAGCACTCGTACTGGAATTTACTTAGGTTTATTTGTAAATTCAGAAAGGTGTATTTTGTCTGAGTGGAGATTTCTGTTGGCCCGTTGACGGCTCTGCCCCCCAATTCAAGTAGCAGGTGATATTTGCGTTAGCGTGTGAATAGGAAAAATATGTATGTGACTGTCACTTTTGTCAAGCTTGCAATTTGACAGTTTCATACATTTTCATTCTATTCACTCGCAAACGCAAGTTTCTACTGCCACTTGACTTGAGGGTTGTACAACATATACCTACAGCTACGAGTTCTAAGCACGTTTCGGAAAAAAACTTAGTGGGTTTATGCTTCGATATATAAAAAACGTTTACAAGATGCAATGCAACCAGCATGACAAAACTGCAAATCACTGGCAGTGTGGATAGTGATCAATTTCACTCCGATCCATTTCGCTAATAGACTTAAAATTATATGGCCAACTAGTAGCAGTAAAATGTTAAACACTGGTCTCTTTCTTGCTTTACATAACGAAAAGCTTTGTAAAAAATGCTCTAACTCTCATTTGCAAGCGGTTCCAAGTCTTCTGGTGCTCCTCGGTGGTGGAGTTGCTGTAGAAGTCCTCTCGGATCCACTCCGTGACCTTGAACTCCAGGCCGTATCGCTCCACGGCCACGTAGATGCCGAGGAGCAGCTCCAGGAGTATCAGGACTATGAGCATGATGACGTACTGAGGAGAACAAGTATACTGTATAAGGAACAAAATTGTGTGATTTGGTTATGGTAAGTTAAGAAATCTCTTGCACATAATGCTTAAACTACTAATACGTTGATGAAATCAACTGAACGTATTCCTAAAAGAAGCTCAAAGATTTAAATTAGGGAAGTTAAGGATATCCATATCCGTAAACGAAACTACCGGATATCCGAAATAAAAAAATATCCGTATCCGTAACCGAAACCGAAATAAATGTTTCGGATAATTTCGGATAGTGGCGGAATTTAAAAATCTAAATGAAACACGTTACGAGAAGTTGTTTTTGGCTGCGTTCCGTAAACCGCTTACAGAACTGTGACCAAATTGTTGGTTCTCTCTCTGAGCTCAATGTAGCGGTGTTTATGATGTCATCGTTCTCACCCATCGTCCTCCTCTATATAAATAAAACCATTTTAGTATCTATTTTTTTGTATTACTTTTGAAATTCCTACAATCTAATATCCGTAACCGAAACTATCCGAAACTACCGGATAATCCGAAATAATTTCATATCCGTATCCAAAACCGAAACCGATATAAAAAAAATTCAATATCCGTATCCGAAACCGAAACCGAAATTCCATATCCGTAACATCCCTAATTTAAATCTATTAAGGAATAGCGAAATATCAATCAAACAACTTAAATAACAAAGATACAAACAAAATAAAGAATCTTGGCGTGTTCCTTAGCCGCTCCAAGGCATCCGAAGACCGCCACCCCTGCCATCACAACGCTGGTCACCATGATGACGACGTTGGCAACGAGGGTGCCGGTGGTCAGGTCGTCGTCGTACTGCCTCAGGATGCGGGTATCCACAACCGCGAAGGTGAATAAGGTCATGGCTAGAAACTTTTTGGGGAAATGATTAGGACTCTTACAGCAGGCTACAAAGCTTCGACCTTTATTAAGAGTTACTTATCAAATAAACAACTAATTTGATACGTAGGATTATTAATTTATTTTATTTTGTAACTATAACTTTGAATACCCTCGCAAAATTTTATTGCTACAGATATACAGGTTACATGCGCCAAACTTATAATATCATTTTTGTTGAGAGCTATTGTTGTGTTTCTTTATTTTTTTAAGTTGAAATCAACAAGATTATCTGGCTGTTTCTCTAGATCTTATTAAAATCCGTGCACGACCTTATATTTTCATATTAAGTAAATAACACTTTTATTTTATCACATATTATTTGGTTTTTAATATAACTTACAAAGCTCAATCCATTCAAAGACATCAACAGCCCTTTGGCGCATCCTTTCGTAAAGTTAGCACAATCGGTCCCCATGGTCTACAAACTTATCCAGGAATGTCTTATCCAGGAATGTCTTATCCAGGACTATCTTATCCAGGAGTATCTTATCCAAGACTATTTATCCAAAATGAATGTAGAACCTCCAACAAGGGTAGCAGGTTGACATTGAATGAGGGTATATAACTAGTCCAGGCTGTGGTGTTCCTTGAGAAGAGACAGGTGTTGGTGTATCGATTGATGTGGTGTCGAAGGCAGGTCATTAAGAAATCATGAGCTGTTATTTGCGTGACGGTTCTAAAAAGTCTTTACTCAATGTTTTTGTAGAAGCTGGTCTAGGGAATTGACTAAAGCAGTTTTTGAAATAGGTATAAATGAAAAGGGGCTCTCGTTTTCTGATAGATGGTAAATTCGAAGTTTATAGTAGTAGTTGTCTTACGTTAAATATAACATAGAACATGTGAAAATAATGGGTCATATTGGGATTAGAAATTAGATTTCTTATTGTTAAACTTGAATCAGTAATTATAACTTACCAAAAAATAAAACCTACCTACACCATCATCATATCTTCCTGCCCTTATTTCACTTCAAGTAGAGTAGACATGTTTCTTTCATTCATTTTCCTCGATCTCCGAGGCATATCGTCTATCACACAGTCCATCCATCTCATCTTTGGTCACCCTCTACTTTTCTATCATCCACATTAATTCCCAACCTACGTATATACCTTTATTATTTTATTGATGAACCAAAATAAATAAAATAGATTTCGATCAAATGGCAAATACTTTATTTTATCATATTAAACACAACACACTTACACGAAATAAATTATAATACTTCACATAACTTACTTACAATGACAAAGTTTTATTCTTAAGAACTTTAGCATCACAAAATAATCAATGAAATTAAGTGTTTTAAGAAATATAATTGTACATCGTTTGAAAAACAATAAGAGGACACTGGAATGATTTTAGTGGTATCGAATGCGAAAATGATGTTTTGCGAATATGGTATTATGAGACGGAGGGAGCAAAAGTATCTATTTCATCGTCTTAAATAATGTTTTGACCAATTGCAACTTTATTCGGTCTCCCCTTTCTTATCTTAAAAAATCTTCTATTTGAAGTAATATATATATTTTTTATACATTTCAACTTCCATATTAGACGGACAAAACAATAATTAACATCTAAAGTTTAACTTATATTATTTTTTATTTACTTCATTAAAATTACTAAACTAAGTATTGGTATGATGAGTGCCTCCGCGAATGAATACGTAGAGATGGCGCCACTGACTGCGGGTTCTTGCCTATAAATAATGAAAAAATACATTAATTTTGTTATATAAAAAACATGATCGTAACTTAATATTCACGGTTGATTTGAAACTGAACTCATTAAAAAAAACATAAATCGTTAACATATTAATATTTTATTTTCAAATTTTTGGTACGATTATGTTTTCAGTTACTGTGGTGAGTAGTTACGACGAGAATCCGAAAAAAATGAGTTTAGTTCCAACACTTTGATTACTAAAGTTAAAGTGACATTAAAACATTTTTAAACTTCTTATAAAATGTTTTGAACTAATTGCACCAAACGCTAACTTCACTGCAAACGTTGCAACACTACTTACACAGTGAAGATAGAGACAGATGCGATCGCGATACCTTTCCTAACACAGAAAGACTTATTCATAAATTAATAATTTGCAAGTTTCTACAAATGACATTTTTAATTGGAACAACTATTAAGCCGGTTCTTATGATATAATATACCTAGATGTCCTATGTTTGTAAGCTTACAAAACCTTACATCAAAGAACTCACAATTACCCTGAATATCTCACAAGAAGAAACACGTATCTATCGTTAACTTCAATCTATACTCCTATACTATAATATTATAAAGAGGAAAGATTTGTTTTTTTGTTTGTTTGAAATGAATAGGCTCCAAAACTAATGGACGATTTAAAAAAATCTTTCACCATTCGAAAGCTACATTATCCACGAGTAACATTGGCTATGTTTTATTTTGCAAAAAAATAGGGTTCCGTAAGATATTGCCACGGGAAAAACCATTTAGTTGCGGGTGAAAGTGGAAAAATTTGAAGTGAGGACGTTTTATGCGTGTATTCCTCAAGGGATAGCCCAGCATTTTACACGGACTATATAAAACCCGAATTGAGTCTTTTTAGGGTACTTACCACAATTTGCATACTATTGTGTCTAATTAAAATATTAAAGTTGCATAGTGAATAATACAAACTCTTAATATTCAACTACTATCAATCTAAATTAGTTGTCTGATAATCAGTAAATTATGATTATTACACTATCCCTAAAAAGTTAAATCAAATCAAATCAAAATTCTTTTATTCATCATAGATATGTAACATATACTTAATGAACGTCAATGTTACAAACTTCGACTTTACCTAACCGTAGACCGAGAGAAAAAAGCCGGCGGAAGAAAACTCCCAGCACTCTTTTAGGAAATTATACAATCATAGCGTGTACATTCAATGAACATATAAATTATTTTCTCGTACCTCAACTCAACACTATAAAAGTAAAAAAAATATATAAAACTGCTTGTAGGTACGAATTAATTAAGGCCTTCTTCCCGCACCACAATTCGGAACCAGAGCAGACCGTTTCCCGAAGGCGGCACCTGATCACAAGTATGACGTGTGCTCCAGCCATCGTCCTACTCAACCATATTAGAGGGAGTTGGGCGACCCGTTGACACAACGCCACCGCCCCAGTAACTTTCGAGGCGAGCATGACTACCCTGGTCATGCTTAATTCATGATTATCCGGACAAATGCCTTTGATACGCTACAACGGTTGGTTTGGTATCTAACAATTTAACTTTGTGATAATATTTTATGTTTTATTTATTTCATTATTTAGCTACATAAGCAGTAATTGAACGCAAAACTTAATTATATAGTTGTAATGAATTTTATGTATTTTTTAATTTAAAGTATAAAAAAATATATGAATCAGACTTAGTTGCATACAACATAGTATTTATGACGAAAAGAACAAATGAATAGTGGTTAAAATTACTTCTTGTTATGATTATATGTTTATGGAAATAGTTATTACATATGGGATGAGTTGAAAACAAAACAAAATTATTTTAATGAGTATTTTAATTTGTATAGAAAATAAGTCCCGTGATCAATAGACGTAACCGGCAAATTCTTCCTCACTGAAATTAATGAAAATTATACGATTTTAGACCATAAATACTTTACCTAAAGTCTAAACTTGAAGCCATATAAGATGTATTTACCCGTAACTAATTGAAGATTTAGTTTTTATTTCGATGCATTAAAGGTCGCGACTTCAAGATATTGCAACATAGTTTAAAAGTAAACAAACATCTAGTTAGTTATCGAATTAAAATGCAGTTTTATCACCTCAGAGTTAATAATAGCAAACAATTATAGTTCCATGTTTACTTCTTGAGTAACTACAATTGTTTTAGTATAATTTGATGTGATTTTAAACGCATTTGTCGCATATTCAAGTCATAATAGTTGTTTCAAGAAAGCTAATCCATTGACAATGTGAACTACATAGTTAGTTGCACAACCTTTATGAGCAAATGAGGGCCTCTAGCAAATAGTTCCTCACCTTGACTAGACATGAACCCGTTTTAAGACGATCACTCGTTAAATACACCTAACTATATGTTGTAAATTATAAAGCACGAATACGTAATGAAATATTTGTTTAGTTACATACACTAATAAAAGCAAACAGTACGAAATAAAACGAGTTGAAAACGATTATCATTTACTAAAATCGAAGGAACTTTCAATCCAGTTTACAGATGATAAGAAAAACACAAGTTGGTCCCAACCGGTCTTTTCATAACACAATATTGTGCAACACAAAAATAAATCTTCACGACAAAGAAAAATGCATAAACAAACTATATCAATGATGTCACACATTTTCGATGTTGAGCTAAGATTAGAGAGCAGAAACCTAGAAATACATTGCCATGGATTAGATATCTATAGTTAGTAACAATAACGAAAAACGATCAATTACAGTATTCCAATGACTCCGCAAGCAGTGCGGCCTCCAGCGTTGCCAGTTTTCTTGGAATCAGCGTGACTGGTCAGGCCAAGGTCATCGACGCCCTGATGCAGCACCACAGCCCTGCCGATGATGCCATGAGGACCCACCAAGGAGATCTGACTGTCGAAGAAATCAAGCAGGATTTCCCCATTCTGGTTGATGTTGACGTTACCGAGGTCTCCAACGTGGCGTATCGCGTCGGTCGGGGCGCCGTGCGTTTGCTGAAATACAGAAAGAGATCTCTTACTACCATAAAGTTAAGTACATATTAGAAAAGCATAGATATAGAATCACGTAAGGTTGTTCTGCTTGTCTGCTTCTAGAACTTCCACACAATTCCCGAAGAAACTTACATTTTCAGGGTTGAAGTGTCCTCCAGCACTGATGCATCCATTGGTGATATCTCCCTTCTCGTGTATATGGAACCCTCGGCGGCAGTCTGCGCCGGCGCCGGGGAAGCACGGGCCCAGGCCGGTGATGGTGCCAACGATGTGGACCTTGCCGGCCAGTTGCTCGAAGGTTATGTTCCCTCTGACGTTAGGGTCAGCACCGGATACTTTCGCGATCCCCTTCCATGGTAGGGCCTAGACCAAATCAGTTTTTTATTAAAGAATAAAGTCCTGTAAATTTTTCAATTGCCGATAAAAGAATAATGGAATACTTACAGTCTCGGCGGAAGCCGCTACAAAAGCGACGGACGCTACAAACAACAGCGCAGTTCTCATCATTTTAACCTGAAATTAAAAACACAGTTTTGTCACCGCTCTTATCAACACAAAATTATCTCGTACCAGCTTCATATGTGCTCTAGAATAGACTATCTTCAAGTGGTTATGCAAAAATGTACGATAACAATAAGATAGGTTGTTTTGATACGCGGCACAACTTACCAAGGTAAGATCTAGCGAGTGAATGATAATCCTTTCAAAGGTGCATGCGGTTCATGTTTTGATACGGTCCCAATCAAACTAGACCTCCGTGTACAATAAGATTGTGATGAATTAGGGTTCAAGGAGTTTTAGTTCTTACGACCGGTCTTTGCAACAGCGTCGTGATAATGTTGTACACAGGTTGTTTGGTACCAATATCAGGTTATAATATACTTACCTACATACATGTATTATCTATCGTATAGCCATAGAGCTAAAGTTTTCGTTTAACGTATGAATATATTTACGGATAAGATATTATATTTTTATTTGTTTAATGTTTGTGAACACTTTAAAAGGAAAACTTGTGTGCGCCGTAAGCTCAATGAGAGGCTGTTTTTTATAAGTATACTAGAACGCACGTACTCTCTAATGCATACGTAACCTAGTTTAACATATACCTACCAACAAGAAATTTTAAGTTACAGCAAAATGCGCCGAGTATATTTAAATTAATAAATTAATAAAAGATTAAATACAGATGAATTAACTTTAAGTTATATGCAGGTACGTTAATCAATCATTAGTACCACACGTATTATATTCATTCAGAAATATTATGATATCACGCTATTATAGATAATGTTTTAATCAAAACAAGTCAAAAAAGCCATTCTGCAATAATAATAATCCATTGATGTTTAAACCTACAATGTACAAATAAATAAGTTTCGCAAAAAAACTTAAAAGGTTGACTCATGCGAATATTCCTGCTAAATGCTAGATTTTGTAGAGCTAGTATTTTATACCTAAATATTCATTTTATTGATTTATGTTTCACCTTGTAACTTTGTAAATAAATCTGCACTGTGTGTATTTGTGGCATATTAAACTTTATGACCCTTGGTTCGAAGCCAAAATCAAGTTCAGTGGTACCACTTGTTGTACTGGGTGGTCACACACAATTAATATGTACGTACGTTTATACAGTATTAAAATTTTCGTGCACTAAATACCTTCATTGTATAAACTTACTTTCGCATTTAAAACGATACTGAGATTTATAATAAGAGAAACTCGTGTTGCATGATTCATCAGACTAAAAGCTGATTTTTTTATTGTCTGATAAATTCTATCCGACTGATAAGTAATATACCTAAGTTACAACATAAATGTGACAAAAAAATACAAATTAATATAAGTGTAAGTGCTTACTATATTTATTTAATAATTTTTTGTAAATATTGAAACTACAGAACGATGACTAAGAGACGTAGAATTTGTACCTATAGTTTGTCGCAGTTATAAGTTAAACATCAACTTTACTTTTTTTATATAATATGGGGCAAACGAGCATGCGGGTCATCTAATGGTAAGTGATCACCGCCGCCCAAGACTACCCGCAGCACTGTGGGTGTTGGGGGTGTGTTACTTAGCCTTTGAGAAAATTAGGCACCGGATACCGCACTCACCGAACGAAACGCAGGAACATCGTGGTATTACACCGGTCGAGTCAGCCCACTAATCGCTGCAGACAGAGCCTACAGCTAGACTATACCACTCATAGGCGGACTTTTTATAATATAATGTGCTTCGTTTGTCTGCTGCCAGTGATTCAATAGTTAAATTAACTAGGCCCGCACGTAGGTATAAAAAGTTTTGATTGTTCCACGTCCTTGAAAACTACTTTTTGTTGATGATGATCTCTGGCTGTTAGTTACTCTATTAGTCACTGTCTCATGAACTAGTATTTAAACAGCACGATAAAATATGCTAAGAACATATATTTTTGATAACTGATTGATTTTTTTTAAACTAGTGTGTCCGACACCTAAAAGTTACTCTAATGCCAGATATAATATAAGGAGCTAAAGGCCGCCCGCGACTCCGTTCGCATGGAAGTCAGTTTCCCGTGGGAATGAGTAGTTTTCCTGCGGTAAAAAGTACCCTTTATGTTATTCTGGTGTATAACCTATATTACTGTAAAGTTGCATAAAAATCCGTCCGGTAGTTTTTACGTGAAAGAGTAACAAACATCCATCCATACCTACATCCATACATACTCACAAACTTGCACGTTTATAATATTAGAAGGATAAACAAGAAATGATGTTTAACTTAAATCATTAATTTTTGACCTCTTGTGAACTTTTGATTAAAAAAACTTTTTAACTGACAAGTTTTACTTTTTAGGTTTCAAAGAAATTACAAATTACATTATTAATCATTAACTTGTTACGATTCAAAACGTTTATAATAAAAAGAAATAATAGAATCTAAGTCGATTATACAAACGACCCAAATGCAATAATTGTTCACTAAATATAATACTTTCAAAGTAAATTATTTCAAAAAACTTTTTGTCTATCAATCGTTTAATAAATATTAAAGGTTTCTTTCCTTCCAAACTCTACAAATTAAAATAGCGAAAAGAAATTTTTCGATATGTACCTACACGGATTAGTTTCATACTATGTAAATAGGTCTGGCAAGGAATATGAACTTTTGTAGGTAACTATTACTATAATTTAGTTGAAAAAAAAACATGTTGAGAGATTGTTGAGCAGTTGTAGACACTTTAAAATCCCTAGATTAGTCAGTTGTAAATACATTAAAAAGTCATGTATCCTTTGACATAATATCTACATTTGAGATAAACTTATATAACTTTAATTTCAAAGCATTGTCTGCGGAAATAGGCAGTTGTTATTTTATCATGTAAATGTCTTTGTAAAGAGAGGCGTATGTAGATTCGATGCACTGTTTATGCACCTATTTATCTATTGTAGAGACATACGATACTGAAACTCCATTGTATAAATGTTACTGGTACATGTTATATTTCTCATTTTATAGGCTGACAAACAAGTAGTAAGCTGAATTGATAATATGAGCTCTTTATAGACTTACTAGCGACCCGCCCACGCTCCGCAATGGTGTAATTTTTGCAGACCAGTTCCCGAAACATAAAATTTTCTTTTTTTACCCATTTAAGTCTTCTTCTTTATAATGGCGAAAACCAGATTAAAATCAGTTAAGTAGTTTAGAAGGAGTTAACGGACAAACATACAAATAGACACAATTATCGACTTGGATTTATACTATGTAATGAGATAATAAGATGATGGAGCATTCAGATGTCCTCCCGTCGTCGACACTACAGACTTTAGATGTATGGTATCGGTGATGTTATTAACATGTTATTCGTTTGTCTATCCCGGAAAATACATATTTTCACCTTTTATTACAGAGATAGATATTATAGCGATAGAGGTAAACTTTGAGAGTTTAGATGTAAGGAATCCTTATCACTACTGAACCTCATTTAAAAATATTTTACTAGAAGTGACCTAATTTTGTTTAGGCTTATTTTATTTTGAAAATAAAAACCAACAGAAGACATTTTTACTAATGAAAGTATCTTAAACGATATTCAATTTGTTTCATCTACCAACATTACAATATTCTGCTGTCAAAATGATTCTGTGGTTCAGTGCATCAAGACGATGAAAACTGGTCTTAAGTATAAAATAAATAATATTTTAAAAACTAAAATACCACGCTTTTATTGCTAATCGAACTAAAAAATAGAAAATAAAATTTCAAATCGGAGTAAAAAGCGAGGGGTGCATTTTACTTCATTTTCATAACTCTCTACATACTATATCGAGCACCCCACGCTTTTTACTCCGATTTGAAATTTTTTTTTTTTTTTAGTTCGATTAGCAATAAAAGCATGGTATTTTAGTTTTTAAACTATTATTTATTTTCTACTTTTTAGTTCAATTAGTGATGAAAGGCGCTAGCTTTGTCTCTCTTACTCTCCTACAAAAGGATCTAAAGATGAATTTATTAATCCTGGTGGTCCTAATAAGGATAATGAGAAACTCTTATTAAATTATTGCATTGTCATCGGTCCTTAATACGTGTGCAAAGTTTCAAATTAATCGAACTTCTGGAAAATGGTCAAATTTATGCTCAAAGATTCCATTACATAGATACAACCCAAGCTAATATAAAAGCGTGGTAATAAAAGCGTGGTAAAAAACCGGTAAGAATGTCCTTCAGATGAGAATAACGAATCAAACTCAATTAAAGCATAAAGGATATTTAGAAATTTAACTAATTTAAAGTTATGATTCGGTCTATGAACACTTTATAATTAATTTCAATGATATTACACATAATACTTAATGAATTTAATTTCCAGATCGTCAAATCGTGACATTTCGCCAGAAGCTATTAGTATTTTATGGTGAAAAAAACCTTGATTATCGTACTTGTGCGCCTTGAGTCATACATATACATAATGTGTAACATACTACGTAACAAGTAAATCAAGTTTGTAAATTATGATGTAGAACCGTCGGAAGTAAGTATTGATCTATACTTTTAGGTACTTCCTCTAAAAGGTAAGGTTAAATAAAATAACGTTAATCAGATATTAATAATAAACGGACAAAATACAGATATCTAATGAGCATTTCATCTTGTGTTTTCAATGAAAAACTTAGACTTATCCGATTTAAAGAACATTGCAATTTTTTTTCTAAATGCAGACATTAATACATTGTATATTTTTTATAACATACCTAATTAAACTTTTTTGGCAGGCTTTATTTAAGTACCTATTAATTATAGTCATGTAGATAGTACCACATTACTTAAACTAATTCAAAAAAAAATTATGTACTTAAGCACTCGTGAAAATGCATTAATTTGCGAAGCTATGCTTGGAAATGTTTTAAAATATACCAAGTTACACTCACTAAATAATATTTCTGCTGAGCAATAACAAAATCAAAACGAGTGTCACGTGACAGTTTTACCTTTCGTAAGATTTTTTTTAAAACAGAATAAAAGTTTTTAAAAACAACTGAAGTTAATGCTGACTCACCTTAAAAAAATAGGTCACACACACACACACTATTTAATTATCTTTAAATCAAATAACCTTTCTAAGCGCAATGTGCGTTACTGGCCAAAAGCGCTCGGTTACTGATCGCAGCGTCGAATTTCCACCACTCACGCGCAGGCACCATGACATTGAGGTAGGTAGTACATTTGTATGCGGAATCAGTACGATTTTAGAACAATGTATTGATGATCACATTATTAACAAAGTAGGTAGAAACTTTAATGAAATTGATAAGAGAAGGCACCTATTGATTTGAAAGCACTTTTGTTATTGTTTTTTTGTGTGATTTGGTTCATTAATAGAAATTAATTTGATATGATACTTGGGACAAAGCTTCATCGCAATCCTTAAAGTAAGTCTAAAATAAATTTATTTTTTAGTTGCTGATTATGAAAAGAAACTTTTGCACTCGTTGATATTATAGCCTGCCTTTTTGTTGTCTAAAATATCATAGTATTGAAATGATTCCCAATAAAAAGTTACTAGCAGTTATATAAAAATAATGAAGTTATGTCTATAAAAATTATGATATATAAAAATAGTGAAGCTATTAAATGCAAAAGTAATCTAATTTTTCATTGTCGTGCGTAACGTGATACCCAAGAAATCCCCTAAAGCTAGTCTGTTAAGTTTTTATTTTAAACTACCACCGCCCATGACTTCGTCTGCGTAGACTATAATATGGTGTAAAGTAGATCAAAGTTATTTTCCCATTGGAATGAGAAATAGGTATTTCCACGGTTAAAAGAAGCTTACTTTCTTCTGTGAGAGGTAAACTATCTCTATTCCAAAATTCATTGAAATCGGTTTAGCCATTTTATCATACAGGCAAACATTTCCGCATTTATAATATTAGTTAGGTCATTATAGAGTCACGTAATTAAGTGTCTGTGAGCACAGATCTAACCCTGCTAGAATCAGAATTCTTCAATTGCAGTAATTGGTCGAGGAATTTTAACTAGGCATTTAAAGGACATGATCCTAAGGTCTTAACCCCAGCAAGCACTGAGGTACACTATTTAAAGCTTATCATATAAGACTTGACAATGTAATTTTCATATTTGATTTTTATCAGTTACTATTTAAGTACGTACATCATTTAAAAACTTCAAGTAGCATATTGTTGAAAGATGATGTTTCATGATATAAGGAAAACCTTGTTATAAACACCTACCACTAAATCTTATAAAAACACCAACAACACCAAGGTTACAATATTGCAGTTTTATTTATCATAACACACGTAAAACAAAAGCTTAAATATATTTTTACCTAAGAGTTTGAGCCAAGCATTAAATAGTTTTTTTTTGTCTTCAGCCTGGTTCCGGTGCTTTGTTGTCGGGGGCGGCTCTTGGGGGCGGGGGCGGCGGCGGCGGGGGCGCGGGCTCGCCCTGCAGCTGGGACAGGGCGTAGCGCACCGCGGACCGCGTCGCGGGGGAGAATTTACGGCTCGTGGGCGTGTTGGGACGGTGCGGCCGAGGCAGGTCGTCGAAGTTGCCTATTATTTCTGAGGAGCAAAGGTGCAGTATAGTTATTTTGCTAATGGAAAATAAATAGAAGTTGTAATGAGACAGGTTAATGTTTCTAAAAAGCTGCTTCGCCCAATAGGGGTTCCTTTCAACTACAATTAAATTCGATTTATATCGTAACAAGTGACCCGCCTACGCAATGGTGTATTTTGACCGACTTGCCCAGGCAACATTGGATTTTAGGTAACTCACAAACACTGAAAACTGCATTAATATCCGTCATTTAAGTTTACGAGGAGTTAATGGACAAACGTACAAACAGACACAAACGCGACCTTGCTTCAAACTATGTAATGAAGACTCACGATTAGCGCACTGCCGCTCGCACTCATGCGCATCATCCAGCCGCTCGCAGCAGTTGCAGAAGTAGCACGGCACGCCGGGCAGCCCGCAGCAGAACGCGCCCCACAGCCATCTGGCGGCGTAATACACGTGCAGGCCAAGGAGGAACAACACTACTAGCACGCCCAGAGTTACCACTCTGAGGAAGGGAGGCCTTATTGGAGAACGGTGGAGAGATGGCCAGTACGAAGTCGGGAGGTTTTTTTTGGGAGTTAATTCGTACACCTCGGTACAGTGATTTTATCTAAAGTTTTGGTGGTTACCTAAAAATATTTCCCCCGTGCTGCCATCAAGTACAATATACTGTAGAAGTACCATTTTTAACAATGTCTCATTGCATATTAGAAACGTTTTGTCTTAATTACGGTTTTAGCAGTTACACATTGCACTACTCGTAACGTAACGAAGCCATCCTATTCCTCTGCCTTCTACCCTAGCAGCCAAACTTAAACCACTGCTGAGCCTTCCTCTGAAGAAGAATTTAACAAATCTATTGTTTGACTGTTTGTACGCGGACTTCTAATGTGACCAAAAAAAGTTCAATCACAAAGAAGTACTCATTTAGTTCCACACATTTGATACCAAAAACGCTTAGTTTTTGTTCAAACGTAATCAAAGGTAAAAGTTATTATTACTTATCATGTTCTTACACTTCGCAATGCAATAAAATAATAAACTATACACCGTAATTATTACGAAAACCATCAATACATCAACTGTACAAACAAATCCAATTATATAGATATTCAAACTCAATCCTGAATTCGGATATCACACAAAACTACTATTTTTATGTCACCCAAACTATGTTCCCAAGCTATGTTGTATGTATGTATCTTTAAGTTAGTTTAAAAAGACCACTTCCGAAGCCTCGAACTTCTGAAACCACGTATTCATAAGCCTCAATAGTAACTAAATTCACTACCAGTATACCCAGAAAACTAAATTTAAAAAAGTTATAAACACGTCCAGCGTAGCATTGCAATATCCTTGCAAGCTATCCAGCTTATAAACTTGTTACCTGTTAAGCGTGCTGCCCGCCCGCGCCCACACCCCCGACGCCGACGCCGCCGGCTGGTTGTCGTACACGAAGTCCCGGTTCATCACAGCCTACCTCATAGTCACAGTGGATCACGGCTCGGGGAGTGCGGCTGTCATGCTTGAAAACAAGCTGTTGTGACGTTTGGGTGACAGGAGTGTTTGGCATCTAGTAGGACACGGTTTTATATGGTTTCAGGCAAAGACGCCTTTGATTTTTTCTTTCTTTAGAATTTTGGTAATTTTAGACGTATAAAATACCGCTCTGTCTTTAACAAAATCACGCATGGTCGAAATTGTCGGTTTTATTTTATACCATTTATTTTTATTTTATATACCGGATACCTTGTACGACAAACTGAATTGAAAGAAAGCTTGAAGTGTGCCCTACCTGTGGCCCTATTAGATAAAAAAAATTTACCTCTGTAAAAGTAAAGCAAGTACTTAGCGGTGTTTGTCTTATGGGACAATCCCTCTGTACCTACTTGATCAACCTAAATGCTTGTCATTGCTAAACCTTAGATACCTTTTTTGCTTGCTATGCATTGTTTTATATTTCATATCACAAAGTTTAAATTCAAGCCTCTGGCAAAGTAGAAATACCAATTAATTTTAAGTTTATTTTTTGCATTTTCGTCTCGTTTTAAAAGGCAATAAATAGTTTTTATTTACGGACAATCATTGGCTACTGTGATTTAGGCATAAATTATACCGTTATTATGCCTTAATATGTTACAATACAGTTTTTTTTCAAATACACGGGAGCAAAACTACTGATTACAATAATTTAATTTAAATTCAAAATCATAAGAATCGATCAGTGTTAAGTTGTAAAACAACAGCCTTTTATTTCCTACTTAAAATAAACCATCATCACGTTTACGTTAACATCCTTTATTTAACACCAACTCATTACCGAGCAAAATACTAATATCTTAACTATTGCCTAGCTCAACTATTACATAAACATTCAATTATGACAGGTACATTCGAAGGCTGCGCGTAAATCATGGGCTGCACGACTACCACCCGCATATTTCCTAGATCAAAGCCTTACTCCCAGCCAATACCTCAACAATACCGTGTCTAAACACAAGTGTTATTACGTCATCGTCGAACCTTGGCTTAATCTCACGAAGACAACCCAGCGTGTCTTCCCGACCATCATATTAAAAAACATTGCTAACTTGAGGCTCTCTCGAATCGTCAATACAAAGCCAACTGAGCGCGCGAAGACTGCACGCGTCCGTTCCATTTTTAAACAGTGCGGTTTTTTTTTTCTTTTTAATGTAGTCAAAAATGAATCTTCGGCTTCACGTATTTTTCGGCCAGCTGCTGTGGCTGGTGGCGAGTTTGAATGGAAAATCTTTCCAAGGAGAACCGGGGTATGGAAGGAACCTCATTGTTAAGGCTTTACCAGCGGTTGAAGACTACCAGAGCAATGTATATGAAATTATTATGGAACCCTACCTTTATGTAAGTAAATAATAGCTATTTTATTTAGAAAATTTAGTTCGACAAGTGTACGAAGATTTTTGTTTTTTTAAACATATTAAAACACATCACTTGTTAGTTAATAATTATTCTAATTATTTTAACATAAATTTAAATAAATACAATATTTTGATACAGTTTCATAACTTTCAGATCTCTAACAGTTTTTATAAACCACTTAGGTATTATTAGTTTATTGAACTTTCCGGTTGCAGTCGACCGTTTAGCAGTTTTTGCTAAACTGACTCATCTTTTGATATTTTGTATCGCACCTACATTTTGCGAATATTAAATTGATTATAATAAAAAAAAAAACATCTGTAATATCTACAAGTCACTGTAAACAAGGCTTGTTGGGAATAGGACCGATACCTTAGGCAGATATGATGAATCAATCAAAACATTTTATTGGTATTAAATATTAATTTAATTTTCAGGACTTCAGTCGACCCGTGTTTCCCCTTGCAGGCGATCGCACACAGAAACAAATTGACTTGGGCCTTGTAAGTATTAACTATTCTATTTTATTTATTTTTTCTTTTCAGTTAAGTTAGCTTTCTGAAGCAAATAGAATCCTTATGTTAGTATTATCAAAGTATATTTTTTCCTACGCCTTACCTGCTACGCCGCCCGTCCAGTCCGCTACGGTGGTGACTCTACGCCGAAACAAAAAACATCAACGCGTGCGCATAGACCCTTTTCATATTTTAAATTAGGAAAGCCAATTCAGAAGTTATGAATTTTATGTAGGTGTATTTGTTATACTGATTGCAGTTAAGTAGTTTAACTATATGTAAGTATGCGAAATTCAAGCACAGACACATTTCTCTTAGAGAATTTCAGTTTTCTAGAAATAAAAAAAAAAAATTGCTTACACTACGCGTTCACAATGACATAGAGAAGAGGTACCTATATTATCTTTAAAAAAGTAAATTAGGGTCATTGAATACATAAATTCGTAATAGTTCATACAATAGTTACTAACACCTAAATGATACGAGTGAAGTTATGTGATCGCTGGACAAAATGTTCGGAACAAAACTTTTTTTTAAGAATCAAAAAATATGCCACACCCAAATTGGTATTTTTTACAGTTATTTACCCGTTTTTTTTACTACACCAACGAACGATTCAGTTTCTTCTAATTGTATCGTTTTAATATAAAAGTCCCGTAACAGTATTTTGTACTGGTTTAATAAACTTTAGTTGTTCTCCATTAAAAACTGCTCATCCTAGGTTTCCGTGACTCAGTTAGCTACGTAACCCATTAGTTTCGAGTTGAACTACCTTTGGTTCAAAAACAACTCAACAAAGCGTATCTTCACGATAAAAACCATTTCCGACAATCGTTATTTTTATCGATCGTTTTTTGTCAGTGGGTGTACTGTTTTGACATACGATATTTAAAATGGCAGTTTTGATTTTAAACAAAAAGTTAATGGTGTTAAACAGATTAAGAAATATTTTTGAAGCTTGTTGGCGCTTTTAGCAGCGAATTTGACGAAGTCGCGGAAATATCTCGTAAGCGCAACGTTGTCGGTGATAAAATTTTCGCAATACACCAAACTTGAAAACAAGAATATTACTCTTTTTCTAAGCGTTGCATTTTTATTTAAATTAACAGAATAACCTTACATGTAATTGATTTTTCATATGCATTGAAATAAATTTTATTAAGGAGACTTAAAATAGTTTAAAGGTCTATAAAATTACTTTTAATAAATACTTTTATTTTATTTTTTTGCCATTATTGGTCGTAAGCAGTTAGTGTATTTACAAAAACAAAGATTAAAGGTTTGTTTTAAATTATTGAGGTGTCCCTAATATTTAGGGGACGTTGGTTAAAAAGAGCTCTACTCTTTGCCAGATACTGATAAGTAATTCTTATTTGATTATTGAAAAATCGTTTTATCCATATGAGCTCATCGTCAGTTGAGTGATAGATTTATGATTCGAGTCGTGATGTGTTAACGATAATTTAGCTATTGCCTCCTCGTTAGCGATGATAATCGCCGACAGGCGTAACTTCCTGAAACGATTACTAATAAATGAAAAACAATTACTTTATTTGTTCGGGAATAAATAAGTTTTAACAAAACAATCAATGTAAAAGTTGTTTCTTGCAATTGAAATAATTCGCAATATACATTACAATCAATGTAATACGGCAAAGTAAATAGCTAATAGCCTCACCTATCTACCATTTTCATTTGGCTACTCACCCTCCCAACACCCTGTATAATGTAATGCTTTTTTTTTTGACATATCCACTTCGAGCGCATCATCGTTGTGACGTTTAAATGTTGTTTTCTTAATCGGCTCTAAGTTAATATCCACACATTTGTCTTGAGACTTACCTATTGATTTATTTATTGATATTTTGTCGTCCACCAAGTCCAGAAAGTACAGTATTATTAATATGTAATCATTCCATCCATCACAATCAAAGATGCATTATGTTTATCCCTGCGACTAGGTATCTAGGTCTGTCGCGTGCCACTAATTACCTAACACTTACCACATGTCAAGGATATTACATAATTCAACAACACCATTGATCAAAATTATGTCTGGAAAAGCTTATTTATCGCTATGTAATCGGTAATTTTATAAATAACGTGCCGTCAAGTACCTTTTAACGACATAAATACAAGAATAATTATACATCTTCATCATCTCTATCTAAATACATCTAAATATTTAATTCGTAATGCATAATTTATCATTAAAGGACCTTACTAGGAAAACTTATTAAAATTAATATAATGTTTTATTGTTTTTATTTTATTAAATTTTATAGTAAAGGATTGGTTGACTGTGTTGAAGTGCTGTTAATATAGGCCATTGATCCTACCTTACCTTTTCAGACATCAGTAAGAATACTAAATTAGATTTTTCTATAAATTTTTTGTTATTAAATAAAATTAAAGCAGATTGAGTTGACACTGAAAAACTAGTTAGTTTGCGTAATTTTCTTATTATTAGATCATTAAATGGTAATCATTGAATGTTTACTTAATAACTGTCTATTTAATTCTTAAGTTAGGTCATTTGAGTTATTGCCTAAGCTAATTAAGCTATTTAATAAAATTACTATAAAAGAGTAATTTTTGCAGTGCCTTAAATGATCGTTACATCTTTTTAATATTGGTTTAAAATGGTAGGTATTACCCAACCAACAACTTATTTATACCTACAGTCATTATAATTACCATCTTACTTTAAAATATTTTTGAAAAGGTTTCTTTAAAGACATTATCTAGACTTCAAAATCTAATTAAATGTATTTATATCTTAATAGGTTATTGTGTAGTCAATTATGTCACGGCGTATAAACTCAATGCTTATCACTTCCTTATCCACACGAGACAAAAAATTAATTACCATTATTATGTACACTTTAATTATAATGAAATCTTTTAAAACGATCCACTAATGTCTGTTTGTATACAACCATTACTGGTCAAGGCTTTGAAAATTGTTGCGGGACAAAAAATGCAACTCATGATTGTAGAGGCGTGTTTGTTCGTAAGGTAACATCATAAATATCCTGCAGATGCGTGTTTTTTAGGAATGTCAATTTATACCACTGCTCTCAGTTTAGGTTAGATCACTTTGATTTGCAAATGATGAGGTAACTTTAAATTCTAGAAAGGCTAAGACAAGCTTACTCTTTCGATACTCTTGCCATTTGAAAGTTAAGCCTAGGACTGAAGTTTATATTGCTCCATCTTGGCTATGCAGGCTCTCTGACTAAAGTTCTATGTATTAAAGCCATACATAGTAAAAATATGTCACCTTTGAACAATAAAAACCTAATTGAACGGTGATAGCGCCACAGAGCCCCCAGCATACATACGCCAAACTTCGAACACCTTATTTTCACCAATATTACAAAACAATGCCTAACTACAACATTGCTAATGATAATTTCCAGGCGCCGCGCCCCATACCCGGCTTACAGGCCATCGTGCACTTACAACCTGACGAGGAGTCCGGTGTCTCCGGAGAGCTGATCTTTACGCAGATCATACCCAATGGACCTGTCACCATCGAGGGCAACATCACAGGGCTGGCACCGGGCCTTCATGGAATACATGTTCATCAAATAGGAGACATCAAGGATAACTGCAAGCAGATCGGCCCGCACTTTATCGCTTATTATGTAAGTTCGTGCATTGTTTTTATCGTTGCTTATCTGTTTATGTAAATGCAAGCTTTATCGCAGCTTATCTTGATGCTATGCAAGATATTTATATTTTTAGATATGTTAGGACGTCATTTGGAACCCACCTAAAGTGTTATTTGGCAAGTGAACTTTGGCCACTAAAATACTACTATTTTGAGTGCTTTATTTGTTAATACAAGTGGCAGCTTTTTATTTATTTAACATCTGAAGAATATCTAAGAACAAAATTTTGTCTAAACCGTCAAACCATTAAGGCGGCAGTAGTCTTACCTACACCTCTTCTTTGTACCTAATCCAAATTAAAAAATGTTTTCTTTTAAGGCATAAGTTCTAAAAAACTTTCTATAATCTCCGCAGGGCCGTCACGGAGGTCCAAGGGACCCCGTCCGCCATGTCGGTGACCTTGGCAACATCAAAGCCGAGGAAGGCGCAACTGTCACTGTCAAAATAGTAGACCATCTGATTTCACTGGCCGGCCCGAGGTCCGTTGTGGGCAGGTCGTTGGGCATATCGAAGGCTGAGGACGACTACGGAAGATCCAGCACTGAAGACAGTGCGTTGACAGGCACTTCAGGCCCAGCGGTCGCGTGTGGGGTCATAGGTTATGTTAATTGATAAGCTAACGTGTGCTTTAATAAGCTTGTAATAAAGTGTTTTTTAACATGCAGTTTAATATGTTTTGGGAGTTGTGTAAGGTTTTGCTTTTTCGTTGCCAAACAGAAAAGATATAAATGCAAAGATTGTAAATAGAAAGCTGCTATCTTATATTAACACACCATACCATTGGTGCATGGCGTGACTCAGTATCTATTTATAATTACCGATAAAAGTCCGTGAAAATGATCGATAAAGATTATACCATCCATGTGTAAGACCTACTACTGATAATATTAATCAGGCAAAGCAGTCACGAACTCTAAGAAACTGATAAGATTGTTCTAATCCGATTCGATCTGAAATACCTAGAAAGTGTATAATTCCATGATAATACTTCTAATTAAATTGAATTAACCCACTAATTTAAAAAAAATAGGTTTCAAATCAAATTACCACAGTATATTTAAAATAAATTCATACCAATGGTTCATAAAAAATGGTAAAGTTTGTAATTTTGAATATTTGGGACTCAACACGAACTATTAACTATGAACCGATTTAAAAAATCCATTATAAAATTAGTTTGCACCTGTTTACTTTTCATTTAAGACATAAAAATAGGTGCTTAGCCAGTGGGCACACAAAACTTGACTTAAGTAAAGATTTGCAGTTTGCTAAAACATGTTTGATTAGGCTTCTTCGTTTAAAAATAAGCCTTATTTATAGTCAAAACAACACGCCAAATACTAATTCTTTAAATATCTAATCTATTCTGAAAATTCTGAAGAAATTTCGTCAATTGAATTCAGTGGAAAAAAAAAACTTCAGATAACTTTCAAACTTTTTATTTCCAGACAGTAAACATAAAAAATAAGAAAAAACATATGAGAGCACCATTTATTTGTGTGATATACACTTCACCTTATTATGATAAATTATAAATACATAATGCAAATGCAGAATGCCTGTAGCAACACACTTTGTAACTTATTCTAATACCTAAACTTTGGACTCAACATGTCTTTTTTACAATTTTTTTGGATGGACTCAGTCAATAAATAACTTGATGCGTCATTTTTACCTAAACAGGCAAAATTATACATCAATATGGTTACTCCAACCATTTTAGTAAATCTTTATTTTTTTCTAAAAACTTATGCGTAAAAAAAACCAACTTCTAAGTCCATGCTCCTAGCAATCAAGTGTAAAGGTAATAAATAGAAATACAGTGTAGATAATGTGTAGATTACTGAAGACCGATGGAGCTGACCAAGCTATCTACCTTGGCGATGTAAGCCTTCTGTGCGTCTTCTTTGGAGACGCCCTTCCTGCCGAGCCACGCCTCGAACTTAGCCTTCGCCTTGAAGTCGAAGAAACCGGGCTTTTCTGAAAAAACATATCAAAAACCATGTAATAAAATGGTGTTAGACAGACAGAGTTTTGATGCTATAAGGATTTCTTGTTTCTTTTTGAGAGAGTGCTTTTAAGAGGATTTTCCTATTGTTCGCAAAACTGCACCAACGAGATATAAAACCTAAGCTTAGGTACTTTGTGCTTCGAATCGTGAATCGTGGGACATCAATTCTATATTTTGAGGTATATATCTAAATAGTATACAAATGCTAACTAAAAGACCAAAACAAGAATATGTTTTACTAGCGCCACTTATAGTTTGACAAGTTTTTTAAGACCAACAAACCGCTTTACCGGTTTTAATGGAATGTATGTAGTTTGTGGCAAAAAAAATTGTACCTATGGATCTACGATTTATTTTAGCTTTTACTAAGCAATTTTGATTGATATTAAAAACTATTTTGGTAACAACTGTTCGTTTATTTTTAATACCATTCTATTTATTCACTAAACATCCAACTTTCACCTAAAATATAACCACGTAGTCAAGGTATGCAAATATTAGCGTTAAATTAGTAAATTACAATAACAACTACTTCTAATTAATTGGTTTTTAAGAACAGCCTAAACAAATATAATACAACTTGAGTAAATACATTATATCTTCAAAAAATAGTTTAGTAAAGCGGTTTTAGAACCAAATTTTATGATTGAATGATATCCACCTTGTACCTAGAGACTTTTTAATAACTCTTTTAAAAATAAAAATTGGCTATTCGGACGGAACCGATTTGTCTATTGTTTCCAGTATCTTTATTTCAGTTCGAAAACAAAAAAAAAAACTTTAAAAAATATTTCGCTTATAATATAATCTACCAGAGAAAGATTTAAATATGGATATTTAATTGTATTTATAATAAACGATAAAGAGGGTATTAAAAGATAAATTGAATCATGACAAATTTTTTTACTAAATCATACGCCATTAAATCATACACATAATCTCTTATTTTCTATCTTAATTTCGTTAACATGAAAGGAATTAAAACATTTTAAAGAAAAAATAACATTTCACAAAATTGATATGCTCAATAGTTCCATCTAAATACGTAACACACGGTCGATTAAAAAACTATACCTACATTTTCTGTTTACCACTTAGGCTTGCAAAAATTTGACTGCTTCTTTAAATATTGGATAACTAATTAAATCGAATTAAAATTAATTGACGTCTATTAAAAATAATAAACAATTTAACAAGCCAAAAATATATATTATTTAAACTTTAATGTAGGTATACGATAAGTACTTAATGTATATCATTTGGTACCTATTTAAACTAACATAACTTGTTAAAAAACTTTACTTATTTCCGCCACATTCCATTTAGTGGAAAATTGTTGAATTGCGTGTGTAACTCGGCATAGCGTTTCAGTTGCATTTTACAACGGTTTTATCATTTTGGAAATCATCTCACTATAGACACGGCAAAGACTAATTGTCGTGCTAATGTCTTCAATCATTTACCTTAATTAACGCAAGTGAAGGAAGTTTTAAGCTGTTTAAAACTAGTAATTAAAATGATCATATATTTTGCACGATACTTTATTTGCATAATCATTGACTGACTGGTCAAATACTATGGCGGTCAATCACTTCATTTTCGGATGGTAAGTAAATATTCCATTTGGAAAAATATGAATATCTCAATTCTAATAGCAATTCTGAATCTCTCATGCAAGCCCTGGAGAGATTTGGCTCCCATATCCAAAGTCGCACTTTAAACCTCAATTAGCTTAAGTATGTTTTGTCTGTCAATCTTATGTGAATATGGGGGGTCAAGATTATAAATTCGGATGCTTAGATTACCTCATTCTTTAAACAGTAGAAAGCTATTAGCGTTACCAGGGAATGACATAGTCTACTCCTTTCCAATTACACTAGGATTTTCCCGCGAATAAATTAAGTTCGGAAGGAAGTAATGACTATAATGGTTCATGACGACCTCTGTGGTGCAGCGGTATATATACCGGACTGCTAAGCAGATGGTTCCGGGTTCGATCCCCGGGTCGGGCCAATGTCGTTAAGAATGGTTTTTCGATATTGGCTCGTGTCTGGGTGTAACTAGGTTCCCCCTAGTCCATTATGTGGTGCCTATTACACAAGTGCGTACTGCAACTTACTTTAGGGCCACATAATTGGTGTGTTAGTCTGGAGATTTATTTATTATTATTTATTGGACTCACTGCTTTCGTCGGCGTCGCCTACGGTGGCCTGTTTGAAGTTCCCGTAGAGCTCCAGAAGGTCGGCGTCGGAGGGCAGCGACTTCAGGTTCTTTACCTTCGCGGCGGCTTCGTCGAATTGCTACAAGAGTGGAGTTATCGTCGTTATAAGAGGGAAAGTGGAAATTCGTGTCTGTGAGTTTATCAGCTAACGACTCCTAAACTAAAAAACTATGTTTTATGCGTTTTCAACAGAATTTACGTGTTTTTTTTTAATATATTTGACGTATATTCGAGTTTTTTTACATACGTCTTTTATGAATAACAAAAATTGCTCCCGTCCGAAGTCGGGCTTAACATAACAGGAAGCACTTTTTTAAAGTGTTGCGAAAGGTTTCAACCACTCACGCTATCCGAGAATTAGGCGCGTGTAAGCAACAGACATTGTATAAAAACTTTTATAATTTTAAATACACTTAAAGTGTTTTTATAAATATATAAAAAAACTGTTAAACTAAGAACTCAACAATAAGTGGTGTCTAAGGCCACAGAGATCTTGGACCATAATAGAATGAAAAATTACGTAAGGATGTTTTAAAAGAAATCATATTAATAAGTTTCAATAATAAATCTGTATAACCCAGATTGGACCCAGCCAAAGGGCTTCTAGTATGTCTTGGAATTTTTGCTCATAAAATTATTCAAATTGATTTTATGGAACCTAATTTAAATTCCAGATTTTTGTTAAAACTAAATGTGGCAATGTAATAAATTAAGATACACATTTTGTTGTAAATACAACATTCCAAATATTAATAAATTTACTCTTAAATATTTAAATTGCAAAGTAGTAAATAGCAACTATTAAGTAGGTTTTTGCCCCATGGTATTATCAAATTTCTAAATATAGGTTTACCCTAAGTTTTATAACAGGCCATAGTCTATCTAAAAAAACACTTGTTAAATCCTTACTAACTTTCACACCTTCATAATATGTGGGAAAGATAGGATTAACAACAATGGCATATAAATTAGTTACATAACTTGCACTTATTATTGATAATATAGCTTTATTATCAAATCAAACTCAGATATAATTTGCCAAGCTAGATAAAAATTTTTTTATTCAAACTGATTGCATATTTGCAAGCGAGGGCTGTTTTGAATCAATATTGGAAGCTTTTTCTAACCTTCTACTAACTTCAGCATGTAAATGTATGTAAATTAAGTAAATCAATCTTTAATTTAACATGTTTGTAACCCAAAATATGCCTTAGGAACATATTGTATTTTATAATTGCACTGGTCATTCATAACATAATGTTATGAGTACAAAAATTACACAATGTAGTGTAAGCTATACATGAATGTAAAAGATCCAGTATCCATTTCCTTACTAATATTAAAACTAATTATCATCAAATCTTTGTTGAGGCATAGTGAAATCTTAATAAAAATAAAAGTAGTAGGTTAAAGTGAATAATCAAGTACCAAAGCAATTATCATATTGTGAGTCATGAAGTAATTTATACAGGTGAAGAACAATGTCAGACATTAACAAATGTACTTTGCACCTCTTAAACAAACTAACTGTTATGACCTCCGGCACTCATACCCATAACATTATATTTTACAATTGAAATAACAATAAAATTTAGTCTGTGCTAGAAAATATTATTAAAACAAATAAAATTTCTTACCTCTTGAAGAGACATGTTATCTGCTGCTGTCTTTAACCTAAAAAAGGAATATGTATAACATTATAGTACGACTTGATGAAACATTCACATAAAAATAACTGTAACCAACAATTTATAGCGGCCGGCATATTGCTTGAATAACAAGCAGTTTAATCATATACAAATTCTTAGTTAACATACTACTGATTTAATATAAGTAAGATAACAAGGGTAGTCAATAAAAAACAAGATTATTCAATGTGAAACTGAGGTTACAATGGGTAAACACGTCACGAAACTTACTTGTTAATATAGAAACAGGCGACCACTGCACTGAATCACTCGGTAGGAACTAAATGGTTTGCGGATCGGACGCTTCTTTTGGTTGGTTGCCGCGATATCGCGTGGCTCAACACAACGGGAAGATAGCTCGGTACCAGCGAACCTGTTATCGTACAGAATCGTAGCCGCTGTAAGGTGCTGTTTAATGAAACGTAACGCGAATAAAGCAGTTATTTTTAGATATTTATGTATCCAGTAAGAAATACTAATTCAACTAAACTTACCGTTACTAAAATACACTACAAACAAACTGCACAAAAACAATACGAAAATTACCGAAAGATGCAAATGACAATTGACATTGACACTTGACAATTAATGAAAGAAATTTTACTTTTTTTTGTTTCTGATGGCAAAGTGTGCTTTATGCTAATCATACTTATCGTTTAACCTTGAGTTTTTATTGCTAGCTAGCAATTATTAGGTAAGTTAATCAAGGAATAACTAATCTACGTAATTTATTCATATTTTTATTTTATTTTTTTCATTTAATTAGAAAACTAACAGCATTTAAACTTAAATTAAACAATCATTATGCAAAACAAAAACCAATCATAGGTTTCCCTAAAGTAATAAAATAAATAAGGGTTGACAAATATAAATATATTATTTAGAACATTATTGAACAAATAGTAAAACTGTTAATTTGTCACTTTATACTTACACCTTTAAACTTTAGGTATCAGGAGATATCGTAAAAAATAAACAATGGATATGTAATTTAAAAAATTACGAATAAGTTTCAGACAAAACCAATTTATTCAAAAATAATAAACCAAAAGTATAAATAAAATGATAATAAGTTAGGTGAATCTTAGGCTCATCTTAAAATTAAGAAAATATTCAAGATCTTATGCATATTTAGCGTGTAATTCGTTGCCCGCGTCGATGTACTTCTGCTTTGCTTCGTCTTGTGACATTCCCTTTCTGCCTTTCCAGGCTACGTATTTGGCCATTGCCACGTGGCCGCTGGGCTCGGCTGTAAAATTGACAATACGTTTTCAATAACTACATTAGATGATTCAGTCGTAATTTATCACACTGGTTCAAAAATTTATTTATACTAAACGTAAAAATATTTTTTTATCGTGGAAAAGTACTATTTAAAAACTTAAAGAATGACGTAATTATTATTTGCCACGATTCAATTAGGTACAACAAGGCTTTTGAAAGTTCCTCAAAACTAGTAGATACCTAAGTAGATAGGTATTTGTTTTTGTGGTAAGTAGGTAGATATAATAAAGTATACGAGTATTAATATTAGGTACATTTAAGTTTTTTTTTAAATATTTCTTATTCATAAACGAAGCTTAAAATTGGTAAACAACCTTCTTATTCCGACACGAGTTTTTACTAAAAAAGGGGGGAATTTTGTTTAACTTACCAATGTTGACATCGCCAACAGTAGCTTGTTTGTACAGGGAGTACATAGCCAGGTTCTCTACATCACTAGGCTTGGTCTTCCAGTTCCTGACCTTAGTGGCTACTTCTTGGAATTGCTGGAAACAAATAAAAAATTAGTCCTTCGAGCCGGATAAGTTACTTATTTATAGTTACGTTTAGCATGATTATTCCTAATCATGCTAGATCTTTATTGTCAATAATTAAGTTACAAGTTTAAAATTCTATTTAGAGAAAATAGGTATCTTCTTTTTACAGAAATATGAAGAAAACATTATAAATTAAACGGATTAATATAATCTAATCAGTAAGCACATAAACAACTTATTCTGGTAGGCTACTTTATACAATTTAAACTTAGTAGATGGATGAATTAAGGATAAAAATATTTGCATGAAAAGTTAGAATAAAAAGTATCTACATGATTTAATTTTGTAAAAGCACTTCTTACCTGATCAAGAGACATTTTGATTTAGGTTCAGATCTGAAAAAAACCGTGAATGTTAAAAAATATTTGACATTAGCAAAACCTACCCAACTTTAACTCAATTAGTTAAAATATTTGGTAGTTATTTTTTTTTTTTTTTTTTTTTTTTTTTATGTAATATAGTTAGCAAACGAGCATGCGGGTCACCTGATGGTAAGTGATCACCGCCGCCCATGACTACCCTCAACACTGTAGGTGTTGGGGGTGTGTTGCTGACCTTTAAGAAAATATATAAATAAATAAATAAAATTGGGCACCGGATACCGCACTCACCGAACGAAACGCAGGAACATCGTTCCTACTTCACGTCGGTTTCCTGTGCGACGGTGGTATTTCACCGGTCGAGTCAGCCCAGCAATCGCTGCAGACAGAGCCTACAGCTAGACTCTACCACTCAAAAATTTTGGTTAAGCACTTATATAAATTACAACAAGAGTTCTATTAAATTCAATTATTAACCAAATAAAACAAATTGTAATCGATGAATTACAAAATCAAATTATGAAAATAAGTTTGCCAAAATTGATATTCTTGGAACATTCAAGACTGTTTATTTGACGATTTTGACGATAACGTAACAAGTTAAAAAGCAAGAAGGTTCTTAAGCAATAATGCTTACCAAACAAAAAGGAGTTAACTCAAGATGTAAAAATAAACTAAATAATATTGAAACGTCTTTCCATTTAAATGTACCGAACTCCCCAGGGGATTAGATGTGCCGATTGCAGTCAGGGTTGCTACATGCAAGTTTTCACTTTAAACTTAAGAATGATAAAGGTAATTTTACGTAGTAATGTTTGGAATACACGAAGATTGACGCTTTCGTAATGTAAAACTTAGTTCTTTACCTGGGAAAGTTTCTCGGATGAATGCTATAAAGAAAACTTAATGAATTTATATAGAAACATAAAATAAAGTATTAACTATTTAGCAGTACTTATTTTACGATAGTAGAAATTGATGTCATAACATTATAGTATAAAATCGTAGTGCTATTCACCTCATAAAATGCTGCTAATTACTAAAAGATGTTAGTAAGATTAAAGATCACAGTTAAGCGTCACTTTCATACTATAGTAATTTTTATTACAAGTAAGTTTTCAACCTATCTAATGAACATTTATAGATATAAACCAAAGTCCAAAGTTTTTTTGTACGCCTGAAATTCAAAATTTAAAATACATTAAAAATAAGTACCTACTTACCTATTACAAATATGTGTATGCTACGCTTATAAAAAATAATTATAAATCTTGTGACAGCCCTGTCAAGTCAATAAAGAGCAAATCCTGTGCCGGTTGATAGCGTTAACTTTATCGATACAATAATAAATATTTATCATTTTTGGCTATATCTTTCACCAATACCTCCAAGGCAGGTAAGGTTATTTAGGACATCGGGGACAACAACTGTATCTGTTAAGAAACATGGAAACATCAATATAAAAAAAAAAAATGGAGCCGTCACGGGACGCCTGGTAGATGTGAAACATCGACGTTATTTCGTAAAAGTAGTATGCAGAAAAGAACAGATTGTGGTAGGAACTAAAAATGTCAATAAAATAAAATAATTATCAACGGAACAACAAATTTCCTTTGACCTTTAGTGGAACGCACCCATAGACAAACGACTGACAATTTACGGTAACTAAAATGACATTGACATAATGACATTTGCGTTGAAAAACTGTCATTACTGAAAATTATACAGTGTATACAATAATTAAAACTAGAAATAATGAAAAATAATGAAAAAATAAATAAATGGATGGATTTAGACAGTTACATTACAATGTAAATTACTTTTTGGCAAGTAAACGCCGACTTTGCTTAGGCAATGGTTTAATCTTGCCTGGAATCTTGTCAGCGGTGCCTCGGTTGGGTGAAGTCGCAGGCTGCACATCGGGGATGGCTTCCAATTCTGCGACAGAGAGAACACGATGCCGAGAGCCTGCAGTGTCCAACACGAAAATCGCTCCATCCCTAGTCCAGCAGCTGGACAGGCCAAACTTTTTACGAGCCGCCATGAACGCGTCGTGTCGCGTCTTTGTCAGGAACTCCGACAGCGTAATCCCAGAACCGTTGAGCTTCGTCTTGCTGGCCCAAGCCTTGTCTCGGAGCTGAACATCACGAAACTCAACCAGGATTGGGCGTGGCTTGCCTGGAACTATAGTTCTTCCCATTCGATGACACCGAGTCAATCCAGCCTTATTGATGTTCCCTAATTGGACCCGTTCAGTGAGAACATTGACTGTTGCAACATGAACATCCTTCTCGGTCTCAGGAACTCCATGAAGCAAGAGGATGCTGCGCCGGTTGTGCATTTCGAGACGATCACAGTCTCGAGCAATCAATTGCACTTGCTGCTGTAGCGACTTCACAGATGCAAGGAGGAATGTTTGAAAGGTGGTGAAGCGGGTTTCAAGTGAAGTTGTAGAACTACTTACTGAAACCTTTTGAAGTTCCTGCTGGAAATCTGCCATTTGTGAGTGGAACATTTGAACCATGTCTTCGATGGATTGTACAACTGAGTCCATTGTTATGTGTAGTGATGTAGTGATAATTAGAAATAAAAGTAAGTGCTGCGGGCAGGTACAGTTATTAACCAATTATGTTGATCATAAATTAAACAATATTTATCAATAAATTGATTAAAATGTATAGAGCACTTTATTTCTGTGTTGGTTTTTCAACTCCTACCCGAAAAAAGTTAAAATACATATATATATGTGTGTTAAAATAAGCTTAATTAAAAAAGTTAAAATATATTATATGTGTGTTAAAATAAGCTTAATTAAAAATTGGTAGATTCAGGTACTATTAGATTAATAAAATCTTACATCACATTAATAGTATGTCTTGTGTTTAATTGACCTTGGTGATGTCCAGTTTCAATAATAATATCTTGTGACCCCTGTGATGATTGTTGGGTTCTAAAAAATTTATAAAAAAAAAATTTAAGTTAATATTAAGTTTTTAAAATATTAAGTTAAATATTAAGTTATTAAAATATGCAGAAAAAAATTTTAAATGGCTTCAATATATTAGTGAACTCAAGAATCTTAGCTAGTTATTTCAATATACTACTAAAGATCGTAAATTATAAATATAAATAATGAATGTTTCACTATAAACTCCATTATGATTAGAAAAATTAATTAATTTTTTAAAGTTTAAATTAATAACAAATAAGAAAAAGATTCGTGTGCTGCACGCCATCAGCTGATTTTAAAATAAAGTTCTGTCAGTCTTAATAAATTTATTCTCTAAGCAATTGTTTTAATGCATTAATTTCAATAAGAATGAAATTAAAATTAATAATTAATTTAAAAACATGATATGCAATGAAATTTATGTGAATTTTAATCTACCTAGAGAGTAGATTTTACATTTACTGGCGCTCAATACACACCAAATATACGCGTGCTAAATGCACAGATAAATGCATACTTTAATTATAAAAATATAATTTACTTACTGATGACTTGATAATGTGTCATAGTGTGATTTTGCTTTCTTTGCAGGAGGCTGATCACTTCCACTCTCTAAATTATCACGGTCAGACATTTTTTATTATCAGAATATCAGAACAGAAAAATGATTTATTTACCAGAAAAACACAGGTTATGAGTACTGTAATAAACAGAGTATACACTATAGGTATCCGAGCTCAGTGGAGCGAAAGAGATGGCTTAACGCCGGATCGAGTGAGAGAGAAACGCACAGTCGATTGCGCGTGGCGACGCGTCGCCACGCCAGAAATCGGTCTCACGTGCGCCTATAGATGTTTCACATCAAAAAATTTAAGTTAATATTAAGTTTTTAAAATATTAAGTTAAATATTAAGTTATTAAAATATGCAGAAAAAAATTTTAAATGGCTTCAATATATTAGTGAACTCAAGAATCTTAGCTAGTTATTTCAATATACTACTAAAGATCGTAAATTATAAATATAAATAATGAATGTTTCACTATAAACTCCATTATGATTAGAAAAATTAATTAATTTTTTAAAGTTTAAATTAATAACAAATAAGAAAAAGATTCGTGTGCTGCACGCCATCAGCTGATTTTAAAATAAAGTTCTGTCAGTCTTAATAAATTTATTCTCTAAGCAATTGTTTTAATGCATTAATTTCAATAAGAATGAAATTAAAATTAATAATTAATTTAAAAACATGATATGCAATGAAATTTATGTGAATTTTAATCTACCTAGAGAGTAGATTTTACATTTACTGGCGCTCAATACACACCAAATATACGCGTGCTAAATGCACAGATAAATGCATACTTTAATTATAAAAATATAATTTACTTACTGATGACTTGATAATGTGTCATAGTGTGATTTTGCTTTCTTTGCAGGAGGCTGATCACTTCCACTCTCTAAATTATCACGGTCAGACATTTTTTATTATCAGAATATCAGAACAGAAAAATGATTTATTTACCAGAAAAACACAGGTTATGAGTACTGTAATAAACAGAGTATACACTATAGGTATCCGAGCTCAGTGGAGCGAAAGAGATGGCTTAACGCCGGATCGAGTGAGAGAGAAACGCACAGTCGATTGCGCGTGGCGACGCGTCGCCACGCCAGAAATCGGTCTCACGTGCGCCTATAGATGTTTCACATCAAAATACTTATTTATCACAGTAAAAATAGGTCACCTTCAAGTGTTGCAAATATTATCAGTTTTTAGGAAAGTTTCCAGTAGCCACACCTCTGCCACTTCCACGTAATCCTATATAACTTTTGAGAGTAAATGCCGTTGAGCCGATTTCGATGAAATTTGGTAGAGTCAGACTAGACCTTGATAAGGCTATGGCTAGTTATATGGATACATAATATAATTATCACGAAAAAAACCTTAATAGGTGTTTGAACCTAGACATGCATTTAGATAGTCACTTTGTGAATTCCTCAAAAATTAAAAGCAAAAAGAATTTTCAAAAACTATTTTTATTTTTAATAGCAATGTTCTTACAATTCTATTTTACGGCCATAATACTGATTATACCCTTAACTCTGTAGAATAGAAAGCTTTAAAACTCTTGACTTCTAGGGTTCCCAAAATCCGCTGTGGCCTGTATTTTGTCGTATGGCAACATCATAGGATCTGTAGGCGGCATTTGTACCGTAGCCGCTAACACTGGGCTAGATCTCCCCTCCTTCAATAGAAGTATCTTCACCAAAGCCCGGTCTCCCCCTTGACCAGTCACCGACCGAAAAAACACATCCGGATTGAAATCGTCGAAAATCTCCTCGATTGTCACGGGAAATTCGATCTTACTGCCTGGAGATAAGAGTGGTACCTGTGGAATAGTCTAGTTTTAGGTAGAGGTGTAGATAGAGTTTATTTCTGTGTAGTGTTATCGGTTATCAGGTTTATTGGGGCAGTTTATTATATCATCGCAGACTAATTGCACGTTGTATATTATGCCTGCTTAATGTGTCTGCTTATTTTTACATTGATTAGGTTTACAAATAAAATACTTATTGGTAGTGTATTATAACTAAATACTACTTACATGGGTCTCTTTTAAAGAGATTTATAAAAACTGAACTAACTTACTGAAGTAATTAAATGATATGATAACCTTAGTGCCAAAGTAAATAGTAATGGAAAAATTATAAAAGATAATTCTATTCACTTACTGCCTTATTAATAATCGCGTTTTAGCCTTTACTTGTTATAATTGTCTTACAATCTTGTCAATCTGATGATTCATTCTGATTTTTTTATTGAAAGACAAAGCACATTCTAGGAAATATTTTAATTGTGATGATTATGAAAATGGGGGTTGATCATAAATTATTTCACGACAAACCTTAATATAGGGGTTGGACACTCTATAATGCGTCGTATGTACATGGAATAGAATTGCAAGTCCCACGACAGCCTTGTTGGTCGACGAATTGTGAACTATGAGGATCATGCGGAACACTGGGCCTAGGCCTTCCACCTGAAAATTATTACAAAGTGAATTGTGATGGAATGTTCTAGTAAAGAGAAGTAAAAATTATAGGATTTGCAAAAATACTATATTACATTAAAACTATTGTTAAGGATGCGTCCATTATTAGATTAGGTATAGAGAAGAAGGTTGATCCAAATCTCATCGTCATTTGACGACCTCTATGACGTAGCGGTATGCATATCAGGTTCGATTCTCAGGTTTAGATTAAATTGTTTTTCGAAATTGACTCGTGTCTAGGTATAATTAGGTTCTCCCCTAGTCCATTGTGTGATAACTATAGTACAAGCTTTGTTTAGTTTAAGGCCATACAGTTTGGTGTAGCAGCCTGCAGATTTATTTTTCTTAAGATTTATCTCGACCGAAAAAATCACCTCAAACATCTGGTTACCTATCTTAATCCCGAATTTTAATATTCCGAATTTCATAATCCAGAAAACGTTTGGACATTTTTTCATAATCCCGTTTTTTAGAATTTCGAAGTTTTGATTGCCATATAATCGCAACTCCGAATTCCATTTGCCCATTTATTTATTTGCACAACGTTTTAAAATCCAGACGAATGAGTTCCAGACACACGAAATCTAAATGCGCGAAATCTAGATAACCGATATCCATATGCACAAAAGCCAGATTTTTAAAACACAAATTTTTGAAATCCAGTTAATTGATATCCAGACAAACAATATCTAGATTTTTAAAATCAAGATTCTTTAAATTCAAATAAACGATATCTAGAACAACTAAATCCTAGTATTATTTTTTATTGCCGCGGTACGCTCGCTTCGCTCGCTCGGCTTGCGCACTGTGTGGTCACCATTCAACCTCACACTCCTCCTCGCTACGCTCGTCGTCGTACCTATTATTTTAATATATGAAAAGCAGCGTATACCCAAAATTGTAAAATATAACTTTAATAATTTGGTCGACCTAAAACATGCCAAATAAAATTAGCTTTTCCTATAAGTAGTTATGACAAACCAAATCAAGATAAAGCATTTTAGGACTGATGCTGAGGATGTTATGCCAATTGAATTTAGGAATTTTATACATTATGCTAAAGAATAATATGCCTATAGACTGTTTTGCCATTTAAAAGTTATGCAAAGGATAAATTTTGCGACATGAGTGTTATGCTTTTTGATGATTATGACAATTTATGTATGACGAACGATTTTGGGAAAATCGACGTAATGCAGCGGCTCCCATTGCAATAGTTAAGCTGAAACACGATTGTGTGGGAACCAAATAAAAAGATTATGAAAATCTGGCAATAGTTTATCAGGAATATGATTGTATGGGAACTAAATATAAATATTATGAAAATTTGGTATTCGTTTATTTGGAAAATGGTACGAAGGAAAACAAAAAAAAGTATTCTGAGAATCTGGCATAGCTATTATCTGGATTATGAGAATATGGGTAACAAAAATATATTTTTTGAAAACTTGGTTTTAGTTCACCTGGAAATTGATTCATCTGGGAAACAAAAAAAGGAATTTAAAAAAAAATACATTCAGTAAATCTGTCTTTTAAAAGTTCTACCAAACGTTTTCGGGGTTTTAAGATTCGGGTAAATGAAATTCGAGTTTTTAACAGGTTACCCAAACATCTGACGTAAGTATTGGATCTAAGTCCAGTTGGAACGACTCGTGCATCGCTGTATCTAGAGTTGTTACCATGACGTTACCTCAGCAGCGAGTCTCACAGGCTCCATGGTCCCCGCGGCGACGCAGTTGTCGGACCGGCGATGCGACTCCAGCTGGAACCACTCGTGCATCGCTGTATCTAGAGATGTTACCATGACGTTACCTCAGCAGCGAGTCTCACAGGCTCCATGGTCCCCGCGGCGACGCAGTTGTCGGACCGGCGATGCGACTCCAGCTGGAACCACTCGTGCATCGCTGTATCTAGAGACGTTACCACGACGTTACCTCAGCCGCGAGTCTCACAGGCTCCATGGTCCCCGCGGCGACGCAGTTGTCGGACCGGCGATGCGACTCCAGCTGGAACCACTCGTGCATCGCTGTATCTAGAGATGTTACCATGACGTTACCTCAGCAGCGAGTCTCACAGGCTCCATGGTCCCCGCGGCGACGCAGTTGTCGGACCGGCGATGCGACTCCAGCCGGAACCACTCGTGCATCGCTGTATCTAGAGATGTTACCATGACGTTACCTCAGCAGCGAGTCTCACAGGCTCCATGGTCCCCGCGGCGACGCAGTTGTCGGACCGGCGATGCGACTCCAGCTGGAACCACTCGTGCATCGCTGTATCTAGAGATGTTACCATGACGTTACCTCAGCAGCGAGTCTCACAGGCTCCATACTCCCCGCGGCGACGCAGTTGTCGGACCGGCGATGCGACTCCAGCTGGAACCACTCGTGCATCGCTGTATCTAGAGATGTTACCATGACGTTACCTCAGCAGCGAGTCGCACAGGCTCCATACTCCCCGCGGCGACGCAGTTGTCGGACCGGCGATGCGACTCCAGCTGGAACCACTCGTGCATCGCTGTATCTAGAGATGTTACCATGACGTTACCTCAGCAGCGAGTCTCACAGGCTACATACTCCTCGCGGCGACGCAGTTGTCGGACCGGCGATGCGACTCCAGCTGGAACCACTCGTGCATCGCTGTATCTAGAGATGTTACCATGACGTTACCTCAGCCGCGAGTCTCACAGGCTCCATGGTCCCCGCGGCGACGCAGTTGTCGGACCGGCGATGCGACTCCAGCTGGAACCACTCGTGCATCGCTGTATCTAGAGACGTTACCACGACGTTACCTCAGCCGCGAGTCTCACAGGCTCCATGGTCCCCGCGGCGACGCAGTTGTCGGACCGGCGATGCGACTCCAGCTGGAACCACTCGTGCATCGCTGTATCTAGAGATGTTACCATGACGTTACCTCAGCAGCGAGTCTCACAGGCTCCATGGTCCCCGCGGCGACGCAGTTGTCGGACCGGCGATGCGACTCCAGCTGGAACCACTCGTGCATCGCTGTATCTAGAGATGTTACCATGACGTTACCTCAGCAGCGAGTCTCACAGGCTCCATGGTCCCCGCGGCGACGCAGTTGTCGGACCGGCGATGCGACTCCAGCTGGAACCACTCGTGCATCGCTGTATCTAGAGATGTTACCATGACGTTACCTCAGCAGCGAGTCTCACAGGCTCCATGGTCCCCGCGGCGACGCAGTTGTCGGACCGGCGATGCGACTCCAGCTGGAACCACTCGTGCATCGCTGTATCTAGAGATGTTACCATGACGTTACCTCAGCAGCGAGTCTCACAGGCTCCATGGTCCCCGCGGCGACGCAGTTGTCGGACCGGCGATGCGACTCCAGCTGGAACCACTCGTAAATCGCTGTATCTAGAGATGTTACCATGACGTTACCTCAGCAGCGAGTCTCACAGGCTCCATGGTCCCCGCGGCGACGCAGTTGTCGGAGCGGCGATGCGACTCCAGCTGGAACCACTCGTGCATCGCTGTATCTAGAGATGTTACCACGACGTTACCTCAGCAGCGAGTCGCACAGGCTCCATACTCCCCGCGGCGACGCAGTTGTCGGACCGGCGATGCGACTCCAGCTGGAACCACTCGTGCATCGCTGTATCTAGAGACGTTACCACGACGTTACCTCAGCCGCGAGTCTCACAGGCTCCATGGTCCCCGCGGCGACGCAGTTGTCGGACCGGCGATGCGACTCCAGCTGGAACCACTCGTGCATCGCTGTATCTAGAGACGTTACCACGACGTTACCTCAGCCGCGAGTCTCACAGGCTCCATGGTCCCCGCGGCGACGCAGTTGTCGGACCGGCGATGCGACTCCAGCTGGAACCACTCGTGCATCGCTGTATCTAGAGACGTTACCACGACGTTACCTCAGCCGCGAGTCTCACAGGCTCCATGGTCCCCGCGGCGACGCAGTTGTCGGACCGGCGATGCGACTCCAGCTGGAACCACTCGTGCATCGCTGTATCTAGAGATGTTACCATGACGTTACCTCAGCAGCGAGTCTCACAGGCTCCATGGTCCCCGCGGCGACGCAGTTGTCGGACCGGCGATGCGACTCCAGCTGGAACCACTCGTGCATCGCTGTATCTAGAGATGTTACCATGACGTTACCTCAGCAGCGAGTCTCACAGGCTCCATGGTCCCCGCGGCGACGCAGTTGTCGGACCGGCGATGCGACTCCAGCTGGAACCACTCGTGCATCGCTGTATCTAGAGACGTTACCACGACGTTACCTCAGCCGCGAGTCTCACAGGCTCCATGGTCCCCGCGGCGACGCAGTTGTCGGACCGGCGATGCGACTCCAGCTGGAACCACTCGTGCATCGCTGTATCTAGAGATGTTACCATGACGTTACCTCAGCAGCGAGTCTCACAGGCTCCATGGTCCCCGCGGCGACGCAGTTGTCGGACCGGCGATGCGACTCCAGCTGGAACCACTCGTGCATCGCTGTATCTAGAGATGTTACCATGACGTTACCTCAGCAGCGAGTCTCACAGGCTCCATGGTCCCCGCGGCGACGCAGTTGTCGGACCGGCGATGCGACTCCAGCTGGAACCACTCGTGCATCGCTGTATCTAGAGACGTTACCACGACGTTACCTCAGCCGCGAGTCTCACAGGCTCCATGGTCCCCGCGGCGACGCAGTTGTCGGACCGGCGATGCGACTCCAGCTGGAACCACTCGTGCATCGCTGTATCTAGAGATGTTACCATGACGTTACCTCAGCAGCGAGTCTCACAGGCTCCATGGTCCCCGCGGCGACGCAGTTGTCGGAGCGGCGATGCGACTCCAGCAGCGCGCGCGCCGCCGCCACGCGCATGCGGGACAGCTCCAGCTGGAACGACTCGTGCATCGCTGGATCGACAGGTTTTAATATGACGATTATACGGTTAAACTAGCTGACATCATCATTCATTCATTCATCATTGTCGAATAAAATTTACTGGTTTATTTAATACTGGGCCTCACAAATCTAAAAAAAACGCCAAAGTCGACACGATAAGAAGAAGAAAATTTGATGGTGGAGAAAAGATTGTGTTAATGGTAGCAAAATCCTCAGCGTTGTTAGTTGCACTATGTAAAAAAGTTGTCAAGGGAGAAAGAAGCCACATGTCCACGTCTGTATTTCTAACTTAGTTTAATTTCCACCTCCACCTGCAAAGACTATTAAGCACTCTATTATTTTTAACTTACAGATAGCATTCTCCCGTTCCCTGGCAGCTTGTTCTAGAAACAGCTTCGACTTCTTGGGTATCATCCAGGGTTTGCCAACGACCTGGTGGAGAGAAGTCTCTACGCCTGCTGACGTCGAGTTGAAGTCCGCTGTACGCTTTAGTATCTTTAGCATTAAGTTTCCACCTGGGGTGATATAGGGCGCTTCAGTTAGTAACAAAAATACTAGTTAGGGATTTTTATTTCATTTTTAGATTTTCGACATGAAAAAAAAACTGACCTAACTAATTCAAACTGGCTGTCTGGTATGGACAAATATAAGGAAAAAATCTAGAAGCCAGTAAATAAGATTTTACGGACATTTTAAGCGCGCAATTACCTGCAGTGATGATGATGAAGACATGCTCCTCTTGTCCAAGTTGACCAAACTTCATAACTGACACCACATCTATTAACAATTTAATTAATTATTCTCTTTATTCTTTTCTATTGTATATTAAATGTTTCATTAGGGTTTTGCTTATGTTTTGAAGAAGGAAAAGAGTAAAATCACACGGGAATGTTTGATATATTTTATTTTATTTAACAAAAAAAAGTTTCACATCGTCAATCTTTTCACTACTTCTGTGACGCCGCGGTTCAATTCCCGGGTCAATTCGGTTAAAACATCTGTGAAATACTTACCCCCAAACCCATACTGACCTCTAACAAACAGACTGTCCCTCCTCGCCTTCCCGTCGTACAAGTGCAGATGGCCCGACGCGAGCGCCACCGCGGTGAGAGTCACTTACCTCTAACAAACAGACTGTCCCTCCTCGCCTTCCCGTCGTACAAGTGCAGATGGCCCGACGCGAGCGCCACCGCGGTGAGAGTCACTTACCTCTAACAAACAGACTGTCCCTCCTCGCCTTCCCGTCGTACAAGTGCAGATGGCCCGACGCGAGCGCCACCGCGGTGAGAGTCACTTACCTCTAACAAACAGACTGTCCCTCCTCGCCTTCCCGTCGTACAAGTGCAGATGGCCCGACGCGAGCGCCACCGCGGTGAGAGTCACTTACCTCTAACAAACAGACTGTCCCTCCTCGCCTTCCCGTCGTACAAGTGCAGATGGCCCGACGCGAGCGCCACCGCGGTGAGAGTCACTTACCTCTAACAAACAGACTGTCCCTCCTCGCCTTCCCGTCGTACAAGTGCAGATGGCCCGACGCGAGCGCCACCGCGGTGAGAGTCACTTACCTCTAACAAACAGACTGTCCCTCCTCGCCTTCCCGTCGTACAAGTGCAGATGGCCCGACGCGAGCGCCACCGCGGTGAGAGTCACTTACCTCTAACAAACAGACTGTCCCTCCTCGCCTTCCCGTCGTACAAGTGCAGATGGCCCGACGCGAGCGCCACCGCGGTGAGAGTCACTTACCTCTAACAAACAGACTGTCCCTCCTCGCCTTCCCGTCGTACAAGTGCAGATGGCCCGACGCGAGCGCCACCGCGGTGAGGGTCACTTACCTCTAACAAACAGACTGTCCCTCCTCGCCTTCCCGTCGTACAAGTGCAGATGGCCCGACGCGAGCGCCACCGCGGTGAGAGTCACTTACCTCTAACAAACAGACTGTCCCTCCTCGCCTTCCCGTCGTACAAGTGCAGATGGCCCGACGAGAGCGCCACCGCCGTGAGCGTCACGCCGAGCTGCAGCACTGGGACGAGGGTCAGCGACACCGGCCGGTGCTCCAGCCACAAATGCCACTGCTTGTTGCCCTGCACGACCAGTGATTGACAGTTACCACATACACGGCCGAGCCGCCCATTCGTGCGATGTGTGCGGCGCACACAGGCACCTACGCAAGAGAGGCGCCGGTTTTTTTTTAAATACAACATAGTTGAAAACAATTGTCTAAACCGACTAAAAAAGGCGCTTCGTAGGTTTCGCACACAGGCGCTACTTAGGGTCAGCGCGGCCCTGACCACACATGGCCAGGAAGAAGAAAAAAGCCACCAGTCGTTATTTGTTTAGCAATATTAAGTACATGAACTGTCGTTAAATTTGCCGCCGTCTAATTTATTGAGGCACAACATAATTATAACGCTATAGGGATAAATGCATATAGAAAAATGATTTGCTAACGCCTTTTACAATAAAAGAGCAAATACTTAAGAAGATAACTTTGAAAGGTCACACTCCCTCTTTCATTAGTTTATTATGTAATCGTTAAGGTTTGTAAAGATGTTTATGATACATATATGTGACTAGGGGCCGCGCGCGACTCCGTTCGCGTAGAAGTCGGTTTCCCGTGGGAATGCGAAGTTTTCCCGCGGTAAAAAGTTCCCTCAATTCTTTCATACATATATTTTTGGTATCTAGAACCGTTTTTGGCAGCGAACGCAACGGAAGCTCTCAAGGATGAATAATTTTCCCCGTTTTTTTAACATTTTCCATTATTTCTTCGCTCTTTATAGTTGCAACGTGATGTTATATAGCCTAAAGCCTGCCTCGATAAATGGTCTATTCAACACAAAAAGAATTTTTAAAATCAAACCAGTATTTCCTGAGATTAGAGCGTTCAAACAAACAAACAAACAAACTCTTCAGCTTTATAATATTAGTATAGATATAATGATACAGAGATTCAATAAGACATCTTTACCTTTCTATTATAACAAGCCATAGTATTATCTGCGCAGATAACCATAATACTGTTGTCCCCAGTGACCACTTCAATTGCAATTATGTGTTCGTCAGTACAGAAGAGAGTTCGCCCTTCAGTCCAGTCTCGTTTCAAGATGCAAACTGATTTCTCCCTAAAATAATTTTTTTGTAAGTTACTAATATTTAAATAAAATAAAAATCGAATTGATACCTAAAATACTTATAATACAATGTAATGTAGCTGTCAAGGCTTACAAACAGTATACTGCAATTAAATAGTTTAAAGTGCTATCAAGTGACAAAGCAAAGGTGCTTATGGAAGTGTATCCCATTTGTCTCCTCTAGGCATTTGGAGACAGATGGGTTTTTTTTAATCTATAAATGTCCCAGTTGCTGCCTCTTGACACATTGTCACAAAATGGACAAATAGGACATTCAAAATAAATAATCCCATCTGTCCCCAACGGAGACCATGCTAAGAGGGGACAAATAGGGTATCCACTGGTGTACGGGGAGTGCCTGTGCCAATAATAAAAGTGCATAAAGTACACAAATAAATTAATTTAAACCTTGTTGCTATAGCTATCCTGAAACCAACATTATAAAGTCCTGTTGCTATTATCTGGTAAGGTGTTCTTTTGTCTGCGTTAACTCTTGCCTGTTTTTAATTCACAGTATATTATAAATTATTTTTACAGCACTATCATTAATAAGAAAAAAAGTATGTTGTTTATTAATAATTACCTGTAATAACTGTGTAAAGTTCTGTGGATCCAAAATTATAATATGCCCATCTTCAGTACCAATAACCAAGCAGCTTGTCGAGTATCTATCAACGGAGGACATTTTCATTGAAGTTATACCAACTATTTCTGAAGTCTTCTTAGAAGGCAGCTCCGTTATTTGTTCTACAAAGTCTAGCTGATGCTCAGTGGATAAGGAAAGAAGTGTTTGAGACTGTGATGTCAGTATTTGATTGGGTAGCGCTTTAAGTGAATCAATTAGAGGTGCCATGCCATTTTGGTTTTGATTTTCTGCAGCCAATAGCTGAAATTATAATATTTTAATAACAATAATGCGCTATAAAACAAATATTGGTTAAAGACCTATGTACCTGCTTCCATATATCAATTTCACATGTGCTAACTTCAGCTGTAGGTAAATAATACTTGTAGAACATCTTGAGATTTTTGTAAATGCATACACAAGAACTGAAGGCAATCGCGATAGCTGGGGTAGAGCGGGGCACAGAGTCGTTGGTGTAGAAGGTGACAAGACCGAGCGGTAGGTCGGGTAGTACTATGTCAGATACTTGCATCGTTCCTCGAAATATCTAAAATAATATGTAGACATTGAAAAGGCAACTTAAAAAAATTAAAGTATTACGTATGTATGCTTTCGACTTATATTGAAGCGGAATTATAAGTTACTTATTAATATATACCTTTACTTTAGGGCCTTCATCAGCTTTGCCAAAATCGGCAACAAGCAGTTTATATTCACCGTCATTTTGTAAATCCGCTAGGGCTAAATTCCCCGGCAAGGTATTCAATTCTATATCATCAGTTCCAACTTCAACATCTAACCAGCGTGATAAACTCATAACTGTTTTAATTTCCAGCCAATTAATTACAACAAATATACATAGATATGTTTATGTTTGGCTACATTTTTTGTTTACAAAACAAAAGTTGCTATGGTAACAAAATTTGACAAAAGCAACTTCGTTCTAAATCGTTCGATCACATAATAAACTTAAAAAAAAATAACACGTTTTTGTTTATTTTTACGTATATTTTTAAATAAATCTTTTTTTGTGATAGAAAGTTATTGGTTTTCAATAGAGAAAATATTACACCGTTAATTTTGTGCCAATCACCATATCAATTTGTCATTTGTCTTAGGTAATTTTACACTAAACTATAAACGTCATATTGAATATGACTAATTTTGTTCAAAATCTAAAAAACGGTAAATTGATTTGATTTTATAACTGTAATATTGAATTTGAGTCAGTTATAAGCCAAGAGGTTTTAAAGCATAATGTTATTCAACTACACAAGTCAGCATATTTGTTGTACAAGATTATATAAGAGCCACATGTTTGGTATGTTAGTCTAGAGAAATATTTAAATAAAAACAAAAAATAAAAACATGCCGAATTTAATTATTTTTTTTTTAGAGAGACTCATAATACTTTTTAAACCTTACAGTACGGAATCGATCGAACTTCTGATAGCTGTTTAATTTACCTGTTTTGGAACGCAGTTTTATATCAATAAAAAAAAATATTGTGACAGTGACAATGACATGAAGTAAGATAAAAGAAAATAATGAAAACTTGTTCAGAAAAGTTTTGTTTTTATTACTTAGTGATGTGTGTATTGTTGTGTTTTTAAGTTTAGTGCTAAAGACACAAACTTCACAATGTACTTTTACTTTGAGTTCATGGCCTAGCCTTCTTTATTAGGTAAGTCCATTATTTAGATACCTACTTCCTGTTACAGATACGAAATTATTAAAATGGTTCTATATGGACTATGAAGTGCTAATTTTTTCATATTAACATAACAAGCAGTGTTAATCTGCAATCAATTAAGGAAACATTACTGCCTTAACTGAGATAAAATTTATTTTTTCGTTAAAAAAACTAAAGTTATTAATCAAGAAAAGAGATATTAATTTATTTTACATTTTGTTTGTTTGTTCCCTTATGTGATTTTTAGTCCTTTGTGTACAATTAAATTACAACAATTTAATAGTTGCAAACCAATTTCAATGAAATTTTCTTATTATTTGGCTACTGCGTTACAAGTTTTACCGTAGCTTATTGCAGAAGCACCATTACTGCATGACTAAAATAGGTACCTACTTAAAATACTTACCTTTATACATTAACTTGTTTTGAACGCATCCATTTTATTCTAATGTAAATGTTTATTGGTATAATAGATTTTTGTTTATTACTTTTGTATTTACATTACTTATATGATATAGAGTAGGTATAATAACATAAAAAGGACTATTAAATACAAATAAAAAAACAAATATGTTTCACACTAACTTAACCTTTTAAGGTTTCTTCATTATCTTTCATAAAGTATATTTTATCTCACCTGTTGCCCATATACTGTTATTCTGCTACTATGTGTATCATCTTGATGCGTGACTCATGCATCTCTCCTTTACACTTAACTGCAAACAGGTTCTACCACTACCATCTTTTTAGTTTTATTGGAAATTATCAGCTACCCTAGAAATAGGTTTGGCATGAGTCATCAGGTGTTACTATGAGCTCAATAGCATTCATGTTCAGTACTAGTTTTCAATAAGTAACCTTTTCGTGTATAGGTTGAAGAATAATTTGATATTTTTTTTATAAGTACTTGAAATGCAATTGTGAGTCGGTTTTATTCAAACTGAACTGCTTACTTACTTTACTTTGCTATTGTTATAGGTATTAAAACAATCTAAAATAAATTATTTCTTAAATAAGAAATCTGTTACAGCTGAAAACCTATGGATAAATTACCTATTGTTATCTAAAATGGGATTGATTACCATACAATAAGTGTATACCCAATTCCTTACAGAGTTTTGGCAACTTTCCAGTTAAGCATGTATGTAGGTAGTTATCAATATTTTTATATATGTATAGCTTGGCTGCTGTTCCACTACATAGTATAAATTAATTTCGCTTTCCGCCGTCTGTATGTCTGTATGCTTAGATCTTTAAAATTACGCGATAGATTTTGATGGGGTTTTTTGATAGATTGTAGAGTGATTCAAGAGGAAGACTTACATGTATAATATTATAGTATAGGGAAAGGGGTACTACTCCGAATTTAACGCGCGCGAAGCCGCGGGCAAAAGCTAGTAAGATTATTTAATAAGTGTGTATTACCTTTCACAACTGAACAAAGTTCAATGCACATACATAATTGTATTGTAAACTTACATTTCACTTGTTTTTTAGAGATATAGACTACATTATTATTTAATTGATTAATGTTCAACTTTTTGCTTTACATAATGAGTTTTTCACATGAGGGATTTTGAGAACATCTTTCGTAGCTTTTCGCAGCATAGAATTAGCATACATAGCACCTTGAAAACGAAAATAACTAATTAAGTATCACCACTACGCTACGAATTGCCGAGATAAGAGTTTTTCGTACCAAAACATAGTTTTTCAACCACATGAGACCGCTTTTAACTCGTTTTGCCGTAAATGATAGACAGACGTCCATACAGATCTGTTATTAGGGGTCTCGGCGTGGGATATGAGAAATAATACCAATCCGAATGTAAATGGCGGGAAAGTGACGTGAAAAGCCGTTAATATCACGCGCATTATGTTGCCCAGAAACACGTAATCCAAACGAGTCTTTAGATGAGAGGAAAATGAAAATGTTTTAATATCCAATCATTTATTCCACTATAAAATTATTTATCACTAATGATTAAAACATGTTGTAGCAAATATAAAGAGAAAATCAATAAACAAACTATTGGTAACTTTCCCTGATCATAATGCAGACTTTATTGAAGTTTGGCTTAATCGAACCTAATACATTACTGGATATTTACGTGTTCATTATAACCTTAGAAGATCACGTTTCCAGAAGCATCGTGCGTCCATAATTCTACCATGTCCCGGCATTCACGCCAGATTCCTAACAATTAGACGGGCATCACCAAAACACGACAGTTCAAGGATATTTTGGTCATGTTTCCCTTGGTTTGCGACTTTTAATAAAAAAAAAAAAAATAGAAATGTTTAACGTGTTTTATAATAATCATAGCTTTATTTGAATTGGGCTAATACCGCGAATTAGCAGCTGAATCATAATTATATACGATGCAAATAATTCTTTAAATTTGCTTTTCATAAAAAGAGATAGGTATTTACATTTAAGACTTACAACCGCCGTATACAGATACACATTTATTTGTAACACTAGCTTTCCGCCCTGCGGTTTCACCCGCAACTAAATGGCTTTTCCCGTGGGAATGAGGCTTTTTCCCGCAGTAAAGTTATCGTATTTTCTTCTTCCCTCTACTATCTCTATTCCAAAATCAAGACAATCGGTTCAGCCGTTTTTACGTGAAGCGAACATACAGACAGACGGACAGACAGACATACACATTTTCACATTTATATTAGGTATAGTAAGGATAGACCTACAAAAATAGCCCTTCGCAGTACCTATATACCTATCTATATCTTAAGTGAAAGCAATGTTAGCCTATACTGCAGTAGCTACCTATATGCTTATGATAAGGGCGCTGCAGTGCTTTACAATATTATTACGTTGTTACAAAGGGTTTCCACGCGAACGGGGTCGCGGGCGGCCTCTAGTTTCACCATAACTTCACGACCAAACGTCCAATTTTAATCATTCAAAGACCAAATATTATCTACATAAACTGTACTTAGTGACGAAATAATTTATTTTGATAAGGATTAATAGCATCAGTAAAATAAACGCGTTTAAATGTAGTACAAAAAAAAAAACAAAATTTTTTAATAAAAAAATGGTTGTTGTGCCTTACTCGACATTGATAAGTATAGTGTGTCGCGGACTTTTTTGTAGATATTTATATAGAACATTTTATGGTTATATCTTTTATAGTTAAGGCAGCGTACGCAAAATAAGTAACTTTTCTGGTTGATTTTTTACCGAAAAACCCAAATATATTACGAAACCCTATTTTTTCCAAAATAAAATATAGCCTATGTTACTCTTGGATAATGTAGCTTTCGAATAGTAAAAGAATTTTTAAAATCGGTCCAGTAGTTTTTGAGCCTATTCGACACAACCAAACAAACAAAGTTTTCCTCTTTATAATATTAGTACCTACCTATAGATAAATTTTGTGACAGACAGCATTTCGAATACCAAAATAATTTCTTATCGATAGCAAAAGCGAACAAAAAGTATAAGCTCTTACAAAACTATCCTAAAGTTCTTTTATGTCCCTTTATCCTTAAGAATTAAGAAGCCATCAAAAAGCAGGAATCTAGCGGAAATGCAAATAATATAAATCTGTGGCAGAGGAAATTATTGACTGCATTCCACGCAGGTAGCGGGATGTGAAACCGCAACTATAATTATATCATGCGCAAGAGTGCCGTACCGTCACGATACACCGAGATAAACTTTTACAAACAATGCTGTAGCTAGAGGCTTGTCACATTTTTTGCTGAAAACATCTCAGTAAGCTGAAGAAATGACGGTTTTTGAACATGCACAATTTTCTGCTTGAATGCTCGATTGGGTATTTGACGAGTGTAATTGGTCACTGTTTTAGTAGTACCGTTGCAATGATCGGTGTTTTTGTAAGGATCATTAGCCTGATAGATGTTAAAGACATTGACTTTGCTCTGGTTCAAAGCTCCAGTAGTTCTTACTTTGAAAACTGGACGTGCAACCTTAGCAATTTAAGTCTTATCAAAAAAAGGTTAGAAAAATCGTAGCATCATCTCACCTTCAACACAATTTCGCATCAGGTTGCTAGATCTTTGTTAAACATGAAATCTTAAATATCCTTGACCTACTTATTACCAACATTGTAGTGATATAACTACGCTGAATATTTACAGGAAGTGTAAATAGGGTTATCATATCAACCAATTAAAAGACATTTTAAGCACTTTTTTAACTTCAATGATAGATTAGCATCTGTAAAAGTGTGGATGTGGCGAAGTGGTTAATAGGGGGAAGATTTATATACAGGTAACAGAATAAGCTTACTAAAATCGATTAAGCAGGTCAGACTGCTTATTAAGGTTCCTTGTTTTAAAAGGAAAAAGAACTCATTTACTTAGTTTAATGTACGCATAGATAGTATTAAATACTCATGTAAAAAATCCTTTGAAGATGTAAAAAACACATTTTAGTTATTATTTCCATTGGCTGTTTTATTTTTTTAGATTTTGAGAAACCATATACAATGTTTTTTAATATTCCGCTCTAGTTGTTAACCCTAAATTATGGGTACAGTACATCTGCTGTTTAATAACTCAAATAATAGTTGTTTCTGATAACCAGCGATTTATCCAAAGTTTCCGGACTCTTGTGTCCTCGTTATATTATAAAACTATAATTTAATTTATAGTTTTAGTAATTGTAGCCTTCCCATGAATTTTCGCTCGCATGAATCGTGTTTCAAAGATAATCACGATTTTCCAATTGATAATGCATAGTTTTGTGGGTAAACATTTGTAATATTACAATTCATTATTAACGTACTTTGAAACCCAAGTTTTTATAACTTCTCATTAAAATTGTCTAACAATCACATGGAAGAAAAACACATTTCTCTTTCTCTCTCATTGCGCAAGATTAATTGGTTCTATTGCAATTGATGCATGTATTGCTCATCAGCTACACTTAAAAGAATTTTAATATTGCTTACTATTCACATATGTATATGACATTGCCAAAAATGAAAAAAGCGACAAGTGAGGGAACTCGAGGTAGCTGTACAAACCAACATGTCAATAATTCGGCTATCACAATTCTTAGAAATATATTTTTGTTCGTTAAATCATCTAGCCTTAAAATGCCTAAAGCAACTATATTTCCAATACCAGTCTTTTTTTTTTGTAATGAGGGTGAAAGTCTCTCATACTCAATCTTAGCACATTTTCGAACAATAACACGAAATAAAATTAAGTATTCATTGCAACCGTAAATACCAGCAAAATTTCAAGTACCCTACTCTCTCAACGCGAGATCAAAACAGTGTAATCTAATGGGTGAAGATTGATCGGCGCTCGCGATGAAGCGTTAAATTGAATGCGCGAGCGCAGCGGATGTCTGCACACACTCGGCCAAAGAACAAACGGACACAGACAATGATGTTGATGTTAGGAAATATGACATAATTGTTGTAAGAACAAAATTAGACAATAATATTTATAACAATAGTTTGACCTGCAAAAGTGTGTTGTAATTGTATTTGTAATAAAATGATTTAGGTGTATTGAAGTAACAAATAAATCTACTAATTGTGTCACCTCGTCTTTGACTTTGTCTATTTCTAAATTAAAGATATTCAATACCTTTTCGATAATAAAAGTAATAAGATGATTATTCACATGGATTTAAAAGAACACTAAAATATTTGTATGTAACAAAATTATAATTATCACATTACGAGAAATCTATAGAACAGCTATCAATATATGATGCGCTCATAAACTATTATCCTTTATAGTTTATAGGTTTAAACTTTTATATTTTATTGGGCTCTCTGGCTCTAGACATATTGCCGGAGGAGAGACCTTTCTAGCAGTAAATAAATAATAAATAATAGAAGCGTGGTAAAAAGAAAAATTACCGTCGGCATCTAAATTGTTAACAAAGACGTTATACCATAGTTGATCATAGCTATAGATCGGTTATAGATTAGTCTTTGCCTGTAGGTTGATGACCAGGAGCTTGCACTGGCTGTATCGACTGTAACAACATTGTGCGCCTGCGCACTTGATTATGACATCATAACTGCAAGTCCGAGGGTTAGCCCGCTTCATTGAAGCTTATCAACACAATGTTATCATAATTCTAACTACATTTATGTAACAATAAAAGGCATTCTATATGCATGACAAATAACTTTAGAAACTCTTGTTGTCGTTTACGGGTCTATTTTGTGTAATAACTCGTAATGTAACGGCATACCCTTTTATAGTATCCCTGCGTAAATAACTTTGACATTCTTTTATACTTTGTTTCATAGGCTTAATGACTACCTAAACGCATTTCAAGGAAATTAATTCGCCTCGATTTACAGTTTTCAACTATGCTCTCAGTTTATTGTTAGTACCTATTGCCTCAATCATAACAGTGTTTTATATCATCGCATCTGGGTTTGTTTACCTAAGCCTTTACATGAACGAATACTCGCTAAAGGCATGGTCTCATTTCATATATGGTCACGTACGCGTGGGTACGTGCCCGCGAAAACCATTCTGAGGTTAAACGCCTCGGAGTTTGTTGACTTTGCCGTTACCAGGACCAACTTAGAACAGGCTAAATAGCGTAAACAGTGTAATAGCTTTGCGATTGACCTAAGGGGCATTGCGTGAATTGTCAGGGTTTTTGGAATGTTCTTATTAATCCCCTCGTCCTCGTTAGATGTACTCCTGTGACTACTCTGATAAACCTAGTTTTGGTTTTAGTCCATGTTATTGCAATTTTAAAGGAAACTGGGTTTTAGACATTCTGATTTATCCATGGGACGACTCAAAGTTTATGTTGTGTCTTGTGGCCTGCCTCCTTCCCTTGTCATAAGATTTCAAAATTTTCTAACTCCTCCATGTTCAATTTGTGACGTAAACAAATAAAGAAATAACTTTAAATTGATTAAAAAGACATAAACTCGCCACTTGTATTCGTTCCAGCATCGACAATCGCTTAATCATTAGAACAACGTTTTATTGCGTTCGTCATTATGACATAGGCTCCACAAACTTGGTACTTAAAAAACCCATGCCCCACACCTACATGCCTCAGGACATTACTTACAAATACGGTCTTGCAAAACAAATCCAAACATTAGCTTTCGACTCCCGCGCAAGGACATTCTCATTTGAGATTTGTGATTCGTCACACGTTCCACTGGCTGCAAACAACGGACGCAACCTGTACGTGATCCAACATTATTTGAAATTCGAAGCACTTGGCAATTATCGCCTTTCGGGTGTCGTTTTATAGACATAGTCACTTTCGAAGACTGATCACTTTCATTTTTCCTGCGATGACACTTCTAGTCTACAGGTGAATCAAGGAGGGTGCCGGTGAAAGCATCGGTATCATATAATAAGTTATGTAACTAGCATTACATGCTTATAAGTTGACAAGTTTTTGCCGCATTGTGCCAAATATTTAAATATTTTGAACGCCTGATGAGGAAACTCAATCTTCGCAATGATTACCTGCAAGTATCCCATATGCGAGTAGAATGCGCCTTGACGCAATCGGTATGTAATGGAGCGCAATTTCAAATTTAATTTAAAATTATTTTGTCAATTACGTTGGCGTCACTTAAGTATGAAATCATTTTGCTAACGCTAACTTTACCAACTCTTTCGTTAAACTTCTTACAAATTAATTATGCTTATTACGTTTGTCAAGGGTAAAATTGTAATACTTTTTAAATAAATATAAAACTTGTAGTTCACCTACAACACTATGCGTAAAGGTCATGATTGACACTAAAAACTTAACCTTGCATATTTCTTCAGTGACTATTTCCATGTCATCTCAATCTTAAACTATGTATTAGTCATCATATCCCCTAAAATCCTATCTTGACACCTCAATTATATCATTTCCTGTAGGTACGTAGTTTTATCAGGTAGGTAGTAATTTTTTTAACTGCGTTTATTTAAATGATGGTTGTGATTAATCGAACTTTAACCGTCTATGTAACGAGGTATTTTTTATGTAATTGATGCAATTGTCTGTCAATCGGCTTTCACTATTGATTGATAGAATTTTTGATTATTTAACTATCAAAAGCTACATTTACCCAAAAACGCTTTGCCCTTTTCTTGAAATTAGATATTTATAGGTGTAGTTCGATCGAGTTCGGTTTGCGGTAGTGTCGGGACCGCTTTCAACCTAAGTTCACTTTCATTGGCTTTCGAAATGGCTGGGAATGTTGTTTTATTATCATTTGTTACAAGATCGAGATAAATCAGGTAATACGTCTTGTAGGCGTCCGCGCAAGTTGCTTATTGATCTATTCTATTCCACACCGGCCAATGCACCTGAACGATATCAACGGGCGTCATAAAACTCATTTACTAACACTTTAGTTTCTAATGAATTCATTAGGTACCACATTAACCAAAAACCGGATATTTTGGAAAAGCAAAAATAATATACGCATTACAATTAGGCCTGATTATAGATTACAGTCAAACGGTTCTACCGAATTCGAAATTTCCGATCGAATAATGAATACTTCCTTCGCATCTTATTCAGATTAACACACTGACATTGTGACCAAATAACTAGATACATAAATTGTAAATTATTTCAGAAACTAACTCATTAGACTCGGTGTAAGCACGTTAATTAGGTAGATAGTGGCATGATATTGGCTGTTAATAAATAATATGCTGCCTATTGCTTCATAGTGCGCAGCGTAATAGCGGAAAGGAAAATGAGACAAATAACAAAACAACTAATTATGTGTGTTGGTACAAATTATGTATTATTTATGTATACATTTTCGTAATGCAAGCGGTAATAGATTCCTTAAGTTTGCTTATCATTAGCGAAATCGATACAAAAGATTTAGTTGCTCTACTTTTTTTTGGATTATTTTCAGATTATTCAGAGTTGGGTTGGAATTAGTTATAGGCAGAGTAGTTTAAGTTTAACCCCAACTCATGGCCCTGGTTAAAACATGGAGTGCATATATTTTTAAAGGTTTCTTTATTAAAAATTTTAGCTCAGTTCTAAAGCTTGTTACTTTTTTTATTTCAGGTCATATGTATTAATTTAATAAGAAACACTCAAAAAGGCAAAATGATTTATCATATAACCATGTAAATTTTAATATGACGTATAATTTGACTTCAGTTGAAAAGGTACAGTTTCATCAAGAACTTCCTTCAGTTTACCTCGTTCATCCACTTACGTATTTGGCTGCAAAAATGTCATCTGTTCGCATTCCCTATTCCCACGAGACGCTGGTGTCGGCTCCATTACGTCAGATGTTACATTCGATGCTTTCATTGTTTTGTGCGTATACGCCGCCGCCTGAAATGAGATAACGTTTACTTTGTCAGACTCTCTGGGAACAGACTTTTTGCCACTTTCCATACTAATTGTCGTAACAATGCCGTAATGTTGTTTATTGTATTCAATATTCGATTTGAAACGTCATTTTCAATTAAGTCGGGAAGTTATGTGCTGATTTATAATGAGTTTTTGTTAAGTAATAGTGATAGTATTTGCTTTTCAAAGTGTGTGAAAGAATCGTGGGGAGTGATAGTGAAGGTATGTTCGAATATCTGCAGGTTAGAACAATTAGTCGGGGACAATAGCGAAGTCCTCGACCTCGTTAAAGAATTTATGAATATAATTCTGTCTCTTTGTTTTGCTCGGTACCTACTTACCTTTTGATGAAAACAGGTCTACAGGTGCGTTCATATGTGCTCAGTAACGTAGCATGTTATTGCTAGAGCAGTTTGTTTCGTCATTAGCTTCCATTAAATGCTCATGCGCATTCGATCCATCAAGCGTAAACTGATCTATGGTAAATCGATTATCGATGGTGGTCAAATGTCAAACAGGTGTTTTCTCGTTTGTCATAAGTCGCTTGCGCAGCATTCGGCATGCCACCAAAGTGGCACATGTAACGGTGAACGTTCTGCCTACTTCTAATATTGTAAGACTAATGTAATGTAAATGTAGCTAATGATTGCAAGAGAGACCAGTAAGTGAATTACCCACGTAATGTTCGGACGCGTAAAAGTAAACTGTTCATTATGTATCTCAATTAATATTTTGTTAATTTGAAAAGTTCCGTTGGTTATGCAAAGTCGTGGATCGATTCATCAATAGAGTTGAGAGCTTTTGATTGGATGGGAGCGCGTCAGCCGGCGGCGGGCAGTCCTTGCCAGGCAGCGCGCGGGCGCACTCGCGCGTGCCCTCTTTAAACGTTTTCCTCATCTCAAAGTGCAGTGTCGCATTATTGGATTGTGATATATCGAAGTGAATCGAAACTTTAACTGGATTCTGAATCATCTTCTCTTTATTTCTAAACGATAAAGGGATCGATGTCTAAATAGCCAGTGATCTCTGCATTTTCTATGACTTTCTTCTGATCCTGAAGTTTTTTACGGTGAGTTTGTTTATTTTATGACATAATTTCAACGACTCTGTTGATTATCTTTTACATAACAGCCTGAGAAAAATTAAACAATGAATTTAAAGTGTGTTAGGTGTTTGTTTGATGCCCATCGAGACGGGTCTCTGTTTTAGGTTGTTCACCTTGGGGCAGGCCAACCTTAGTTTTACAACGAAGTGGATTTGTATGATGAGATGTAAATCATTTTCATTTAGTACACCAACCTAGGTAAAAACGTGTGTCAAGGAATAGTTGGAATTGTTCGTTGGAAGTGGAAAGTTTTAGAATTGCATAGGTATTCCAAAGATTATTTTTCGTCCGAGTTATTTTTTGTTTACCCAGCTTGGTTTACACGAATATCCATAACCCGTGTAAAATTCTATACATCTGCTATTTCTATATAAGAAACAAGTCTGAATAATAATTTCATTATTTTGAGATCATGCAACGTTATACATGTGGTTATATTTATAAAAGGAAATGCCATATCCTGAATAGGTACCCTCCGCTCTGCAACACTTTAGATACAGCACACATGTATAGAACTGAAATAACAATAACCATTGTTATTAATGGAAGGCCTACATTTCGGATTAAATGAAATGCATTTTGCAATTATGAATAATATTTTTCTTGATAATTGCGTTAAAATTCCTCTAGATATGATCGATCTGGTTTTGTATGCTTCGAGTTTTGAAAACGTGTTTCTTTAATGATTTCATTATCGTTGCTGGTTACCGATATAAATGTAAAGATAAACACTTAAATTTAGCAATACAGTTAAAATAAATAAGTCATTTTTTTGCATTGGAAAAAAATGACTTATTTATTGCCGGTACTTACTTAGCGATGAATCTTTTTTAAAATATATATTTTCCTCGGATAAAACAGTGCAACACAACCACACCGTTTTCCCTATTGAAAGTGAAGTCATTGTCTGACATAAAATAGCTGTTATATCGAGAAATGAATCGACATAATTATATTCATCAACATTTAAGCCGTTTTGTTCTTGAAATATCACAAAATATTTTCATACTTTATTTTTATTTTTCATCTTTCCATCCGTTCAATGTTTAACTGTTGTAAAAACCCGTCGTAGCAATATGTAGATATTTCTACAAACATGAAAGGTGACTAATATCTCTCTCTTTACATTATAACTGACGTAGGTATATCCGGATGATAGTCTCGACACTGACAATATTTACCATTGCAAAGATTCGAGAGTAAAGTAACATGTAAATATTAACTGTCACACTTTTCTTTTAACTTAATAGTTTGTGTTGGTCCAATACCTAAAAAAGATACATTACTTTTACTAGTTCTTAATCAATAGCTCTATTGAACTGTGGTGTGGGCTAATGATTGCACTCTCAGACATTAACCATTTAATATGTAGCTTCTTTATGCTTCTTAGTTTTTATCGCAGGATTTTTCTACGTCATTATTCATATCCATATTTTCTTTTCTCGCACAATCAACGTTCCTTATTCTCAAGTTATCCAATCATGATCGCCATAGTTAACAAGTTGATCTCTTCAACTTTATTGTTCGTCTGGGGCGAAGATTATTTTAATTGCTGTGGGGAATTTACCATCATTCCAACATAAGTGGTTGACATGCTGGTTGGCACGCTCTTCAAGGATTTGTCCTTACTGCACATATTCAATGCAAAATCCGTACCAAGCCTAAGCCTTCCTTATGACATCAGGAATTTGATTGCTACTATTTATGTAATTAGGCTTAAATTTCATAAAGGCATTTTATGAAGTGTAATTATTTAATTTCAGCAAGGTAAACAATTTCTTTCTTTTGCTGTGTGCAAGCGTTTGTAAAATATAATCACTGTCCATTTGCTTGGTTTTACGCAAAGGGTTTCAGTTTGAGGCTTGTATATTGTATAGTCTCGTCACGAGCGAGAAATCGCAGGTTGTTGGTACTTACACATTCTTGGCAAACCTCTATTCCTGCCTCTCCATAATTCAATTTGTTTATTACGTGTGTTACAACCAGTATTTACTAATACTTTATACCTGTATTTACAAATGGAAATTATTCGTATGAGTTTGAATGTTTTGCAATTTAGTTAGTTTAGGTTTATGTTGGTTATAAACCAGGGTACCTAAATATAAATGTAACCAACACTCCTAACTTCCTCGTTCATAGTTTGTGCCAATTTAATATTTATGATATATTATTCAATTATTAACTGCATGTTGTAAATCAAAAGTTTATTTAATATAAATAGTTTAATGCTATGCTTATATGCAATAATCTCGCTGCAAAATAACAAATTATTAGCTGGAACATAAATATCAATTAATATGTATTTGGGTGCAACTAGAGCCATATTTTTGGTGGCTCTGTAAGTTTAAATGTATTTTCTTGTTTGAATTTTCCTACAATCTTATGAATAGACATGTAAACAATCAGTGTATCATTCATATAGTGAGTGTTTTTGTAAATAAAATCGTCTTCACATTTTCGAGATGTTACGACGGTTTAATTTAGATTTCAAAGGATAAAAAATACCAATTAGATGTCGGCAACAGCATCATATTTGTATAATAAACTCTTCCTGTATAAAAACGATCATGTGCGTTCTTATATTACGAAACATAAGAATGATGAATCGATCTACGAAAACGATTGGACGCTATCTTCATCTCACATAACTCTATCCGTTCCATTGATGATTTTGAACGTAAATTATATTTGGTATCTGGAGAAAGTTATTGATTTATTTATTTAACACCTGCCTGCATAGTAAGCCTAGTGTATAACGATTCTTCGTATCTGTCCTAGTGCAGTTCTAGTTATGTAAGTGTTACATCAAATGATGCTTGGAGTAGCTACATAATTAAATAGTTCAGTCTTAATGCCTCTCACGGTAATGTTTTTATTAAAGTTACGCTCACACCTCTTACTATTTGGTAAAATATTGCTCGTTATGTGTCTACCTGTTCCTTGAAGATGCATTTTGAAAGATTTATGAATACCGCCTTTCGCTTTCTTTTCATCTGTGTTTATCATCAGTTATAACTAGCTAATTAATAGTCTGAACTCGATTCTGTTACATCATTATTAATTATCAGTTTGATGTATTAGGCTGTTGATTTATCTCTCTATTTTATTTATATCGTATAACACGATACGGATCTGTCTGATAGTTTGCGCATTATGTCCTACATTGCGCAGTGTCAGCGTTTTTGTCTGAATCATCGTTGACCCGGGCGACGTGCGTAAGAGAAATCACTCTATAACCAAATTTTTGTAACTAACTAAATGTGCACGTATTGCTTTTACTTTAAGGTCTACTTTAGGATTTTTATTTATTTCGCCATTCATGAGAATGCATCAGAAAAGTGAATGAATCATTGTTTGGATAATTTTATGTAAGTAGCTTTGGTTTTAAATTACGAGGCGGGTCGCAGGTCAACTATTGTCGTGATACGTCTAAATAGATTGTTTATTATTTAAGTGATAGATTAGCTAAAGTTTTCTGTTCAGATCATTTCTTGTTTTTTTATCTTTAGATAAAAAAAAAAAAAAAAAAGACTCTTTAAAAAAAAAAAAAATTTACTCAGTATTTGATTACATTGTAAATCAATATTTAAAACTGTATTCTTATTATTTCCTTTTCTTTGACGAATTTGGCTACTACTAACACAAATTTAGTGACAGAGGTCTGATTAAGGCCTTAAGGCTTTTAAAAGGTGATCGATATGTTAAGCCAATAGCGGTCACACATCTAAGACTTTTCCCCCTTTTCATAAACGCACTAGGTATATATATTTTTAATCTCTGCCAGTTACGCAGCTGATAAGACTGACTATATTTTTACTAACGTCATTTTAAAATTCGTAGTCAGGCTGAAATTAACTACAAATATACTTTATTTATACCTCTACCTACTTACTAAACCATTACTTACTCAACGCTTACCAGCATTTCTTGCAATCGCAGACCCTCTTTTGTCACGTTATGAACACGGAAGCTCATTACTATAATTATATGACTAAACAATCAGCTCATGTGGGACATGATCATTGCCCCACTCAGGAACAATGCCTTCTAAAACAATGGTGCCTGGCTTTACTTCCCCGTCAGCAGCTAAGCAAGAACCCTCATCGCCTTCTTCACCTATATTACCTACTTCTGTAACAGTCCTCTTCCGACTTGTGTAATCACTTCCTTGGAGTTTTTGTGGCGTTGGTAGAAGTATTGGCTCCGAATCGATTGTGTTTGATGAGATATTTGTTGTGTTGGAGTTTCTTGTTGGTAAACAGAACTATTTCTATCCAATCATAGACGTTAAATATTCTTACCTAATTAACTTTATCATCATACATACATTGACTAGAATTATTTCATATAGAAAAACTTACTTAAAAAAATCATTATTTCTTTAGATACGGTTATTTAAAATAAGCCTTAAATTTCATCTAATAGTATATTCATATAAAATGCATTTTGGAAACCTACATATTAGATGAAATAATCCTTGCATAAGATTCAAATACAAACCTGTGTGACCGGTTCCTTTGAGGTAATCTCATCACTGAATTTAGCGAGTGTCCGTTTTTTTGACAAAAAGTCTACCATACCGCGCTTCGATACATACTACCTGGTTGTAAATCATTATAATTAGTTTTATTTATGTTTGTAAATTTCTACCTCCCGCAATTTGCCCCAACCGAAAGTTATCGTAAAACGAGTCTGGTATGTTGATACCGCCTTCTTATTACGAGTAAATAGCATAATAACACTTTTGACCGTACAAGTGGGCATTACGGCCGGTGCAGCTTTTATTTAACCTTTGTGTCGAAGCTGTTTCTAAATGTCAGTATTAATTACTGTAATACCTAAAGTTAATGATTGATTTCTTCGAAGACATCATTTTCCCTTTGGAACTTATGTAAGTCTTGCAGCTTTAAAGTTACCTTTGTACTTGTATGTTTTCTTATTGAGTTATTAAGAAATTGGATCGGTTAGTCTACACATTGTAGTCGATAAAGTTACAGCTACAATTTGTCCCCTGGTAACAGGCCAATGGATAAAGTCTGGAAACTTTGTTATTATTACTCGCTATGCTTAAAGGTTTTCCTCTTAATATGATTCAATCAAAAACGAGAAATTAATAAATTCGTCTAATTGTTTAAAGTGTTATAATATTATTTAATGTTATTTTGTGAGGCAGGATATATTAATATAGCAACAATTTAACTATATTAATTAAGTCTTTACTAAGCAAAAATTGGTAAAACAAACTTTATAATCATGTTACTGCGCTGATTAATATTAATTGTGGTTTACCTTATTCTTACTAAGCATAAGAGGATAAGCCACACAAAACTTAAACGCAAAATGCACAGTTTGGATAGTTTTAATTAAAATGTACAATTTAGAGTAAAATTTGTCATTGTATGCTTTATTCCATCTATTGTTTTATAAGGGTCAATTACATCGTACGTACACGTATGATCAAAGCGTTTATTAGTTAAATTGAAAAGCTATAATCAACACGCAACAAATTAAAATAAAACCAATTCTGTAACTCGGAACATACGTGACGTAACTTGGTATGCACTAGCCTAAAAATGAAACTATAAGTGCCTATTAAGCTTGCGCGCACCAGAATCCGAAAGATCAATTATACCCCATTGTGGGTCAGTTACGAAACTTTACATCACAGCGGCTTCAGAGTTTCATAAAGAGAACTCGGTGAAAGCTTGCCCTGAAGCAGCGCGTGCGCAGATAAATTCTCCATGTGTTCAGCTATCAGTGGCGAGATCTATTATGATTCATTGGCTACTGTAATCACACGGTTGCATAAAAATGCCTGATAATGTGCGACAAAAAGTAAATATACGAGCGGAAATGAGAATTGCGTATCTGCAGTTTCGAATTTCTAAGCATACACAGAAAAAAATTATTGCTTTTGCCAAATAAGTTTATTTAGCGCAAGATATATCCTGTTTTGTATATCAGGAAACAATAAGATATTTGTAGCAAGCAATTTTATATTTTAAAATATCAAGTATTTAAATGCTTAATCGTATTGACTTATTTTTTACTCCAATAAATAATTTCATCTTATCTCAAGAACTCGACACTTTGATTTGAGTTGTAACTTTTTTGAAAGAATGTTTACAATTTATTTATTCAAAACATTATCTTTCTTAGATATCAACTGCCTTCTGCTTGCTTAAATTTCGTTAATTCTTAGACGAAGAAACAAACATACTTAAATGTAGTTATATTGCTACTCGGTACTAGACTGCATGGTTCTTGAAAATAAAAAGATTTACTTATTTTAAGAATTTCCTTTATTGAAACCAGATACTTAAATTTTTGATACAATTATTATTTATTGTTTGTGAATAATAATGTTTCTTCTTGCTAGTTCTAATTTCTTGAATTACCAAAACATATACTTTGTCATTTTTTAAAATACTCCATCTTTCGAGGTATTCATGGATTGTCTTTAGTTCTTGATTTTTTCTAACAGGGAATGTATTTCGCCTCTTTTCAATAACCTCTTCCCAGGGTTCGCTATTGTTTTGTAGCCATATATTTTCTTCAGTTGTTGCATCTAAAATGTAAAAATTCCACTTATAACATGATTGGTATCCATCTTAAATCAAGTCTAAATAGGTACTAAAAATATGTCAAAGTGAAAGCATTACAGACAGACATTGTTAGTTTAGTATTTAAAATATAAAGCATGGATAAGTATGAAGTATGGATTCCTCTCAGATTATTATTATTAATGGAAGCAATACCATTCATATGAAAGTTCCAATTCAAACATTAAAATTTTTATATACATACCAAAGTCCTCTGTATAATTGATTTTAGTAACATCTGAGTCCCTGATTGCTGTCCTTCTTTTCGCTTCATAAATGTATAATAGATTTCTCACTTTTTCTACTAATTTCCCCTTTGCAGGAATGTATTTGCCCGTATACGATTTTGAAGTTGGAACAGATTTCATGTAATATGAGGCTATATTTTCTGAAGGGAAATTGTAATCTTCTGGTTTTAGTTTCCTGAAAAAAAGTAACATTTAACAGTTAACAATCAATATAATTATAATGCCAGATTTAGATTAATTTGTTATTATGAGCCACAAGCATGACAAACAAAATAGGTACATACCTAAAACTCCTACTAAGGGTGGTGTGCACCAAATGTTAATACAAAAATTGTACTTATTTAACAACTGATTACTCATTCACTCCAGTAGAGTTATTGTTGATTCCATTATTCAAAAAATAACGACGTTCAGTAGTTTTCGTTATCTAATAAAATAATACTTTTTAATAAAAACGAACCGCGAAAGGAAGAAGCACGAACAAACAAAGTAAACGAACGAAATAAAATAATGTTGCAATTATCTTACGGTCAAATTAGGGCTAAAAAGTTGACAAAATATTTCCATCAAACAAATATTGATAAAAAATTATAAAAAAGTGTCGTTATAAAATAAATAAAAAATCGTATATTAATGTTGAAATTTAATGAACTGGTTAACGAAATATCAAGAAAAAAAGGACTATACTTTTAAATGCTTACCTATATGCCTATAAAATTGAGAGGCAAGCACTTTTAAAATCTTGCTTAAAAATGTATGGAGACAATAAGATTTATTTTTAATTAATAAATATAACATTAAAAGTATCCTATTGCATGCTCTAATTCCGTATTAAAGTTCAATTTAAAGGAAATAATTTTTTGGGCTAAAGGGCACATTTATTGCAAATATTTCGTTTCCTATGGATTTAAATTTATCCTACTAATATTATAAATGCGAAAAAGTAACCTATAATGTTATTCTAATGTATAACCTATATTACTGTAAAGTTTCATCCAAATCGGTCCAGTAAATTTTTCGTAAAAGAGTAACAAACATACATAAATACATTTATCCATCAATCCATACATACAAACTTTCACATTTATAATATTATTAGGATAAAAACGTAAAATAAATAAAAAGAGATTTTAGGGATTTTAGTGTATCGCTGGCAACACTATATAATCACCAAGAAAGTTTATTAGTAAATTATTTATTCTAAGAAAGTTTGTTTCTTGGAAGAAGAAAGCCTAGGCCTTCGTTTTTAAAGGAAGAAATAAATAATAAAAATTATTTCAGTTGAGAATGTAACTATTTCGAAACGACTTCTTTTTCTTTCTTACTAATGTAAGAACTTATAGATTTGGATCCAGTATGTGAACTCTTTCCTTTAGAAAAGTAATTTTGAATTGAATATCTTTCTCTCAAGAACCATAAAACTATGTCTGAAACTTATCAAATTTGATTTAATTGTCTTGGGTCTAATTTAAAACTCGAAATTCTTATCTCCATGAATATTGCACTCTTTATTTAATATTTAAAAGTGTTTCCTTGATGGGTCAGTGCCGCCTTGTGTGAAGAGATATTTCTTACATGAAGTGAAATATTTTTTACGCAAAAAAATATTGCTCAAGACACATTTTCGTTTTGAATTTAAATACAATTTCTTTCTGTGTAGTCGTTAAATATAGAATTTGAGCAAAAGTAAACATTAAAATGTAGTGTTATTATGTTTCAACCAAAATTTACAATTACTAACATTTGACAGGTATGCAGTATTGGATCTTAACCTTTCTAAATATTTGCCTCGGCCGTTCTCTCCAAGAGTGGAACAGGTTAATAAAAGAGGACACGCCATCATTTTATCTTTAACGCAATCAGTTACTGATGGTACAGGAAGGAAACTAAGATCTGTGGATTTCCATGCCGAAGAAGGTTTCACGAGTCTCACAGGTTTAAGTCTTGTTCAATGTTTCTGCAGGTCCAGCTCGGTGCAATGAACCCTAAGTACTTTCCCTTGTAACACGATAGGCATACGTATAATGCATTTAAAGTTAATTGACTGGCCGGACTACAAATGTTTGTTGCAGTCTAGACTTGGGCGGGTTTTGTGAACTGTCGGCTATTTTCAATATCCACGTCTGCCTTCGGATCGATTTTTGTTCTAATCGGTAAAAAATATAAGCCTACGCGTATTTTAAAGTGTTTAAGTACAAATTTTACAATGTACCTTATTTCCTAATCGTTAGAACAATAGTTTCGTCACAAATCGTATCGACATTCTTCTCATAGCTCACAAAGCTACAATAGCTGTATCACTAACTATCCCATCGTTAAGGTACTTATTATTTAAAAAAATACGCCACAAAAGCTTTTTTCATCATTCTCGCAATCAGGTTTTGCTTTAAATTCCTATGTTACTTTACCACTCACGACAATGTCATTAACCTGACCTTTAAGTAAATATCTTTTTTGATTGATTTTACGTCAGTTCTATTTTTATACTTTACCTACAAGATGGTTTAAAAGTATAAGTCTTGAAAATGTCGCCTCCTTTTATTTGACATGTAATCTTTAAATAATGAATAAATGATGGATTTGATTATGAACACTACACGGTACAGGATACTTGCTAGTCTGCAGCCCATTCTTATTACGGAAGAACCATAACTCAGAATCTTAACTTGAAATCATATCTTCACAGTGTGATAAACACTAAATTTATAGTTAATTTGTAACTAGGCTACCGAAATGAAACAATTAATATAATAATAATAAGTATCTACTCCAAAAGGCGATTTTCCGTGCTATTTATGAAGGAGGAAGTGTCTGAAGGAAGCCAGACACTCGATCCTAAATCTCACTAGCTAGGCTTCCTCCAATTGAAGGTAATCTAATAGTAGAAGGCACTTGAAACAAGATATTCATAGTCAAGTTACACTTTCCAGTGTCAGTTCATTTACCTATCGATTTTCGCTTGGAACAATCTCATTTACATGCTTCAATAATAACAAATTGCCTCATTCATATTGTTAGATATAAAACATAAGTTATCGGTTATTGGACATCCCTAGTATTCGATGGAAATCACTGGTCGGCGTCAATGCCGGTTGGCGGGGATTTGGATTGACTCTAATGGCGGCTATATGTTGTATTTTCTACTAATTCACATTTTATTAAAGGTAATGTTTAATCTAGAGTCCAATAAATATTGTTCCCTTATAATATTTACATATTTTGCTAGACTTCAATAAACATTCAGATATTCACAACACTAACATAAACATCAAACTTTGCTTACATTATTTCATTATTAATGTAATGGTATAAAAACTGGACCAACTAATTGCTTTTCTATAATTAAAACGGTAGTTCAACTTTGATAATAAACTGTTTCTTACTGATTGACATAAAGAGTCCATTCCACGGTGTCCCAAATTTTCTATTTCCCACTTTGTCACATACTAATCCAAAGTATGTGTGTCGTGTTATTGTGTATCTACGAATGTTCACAAGTGTGAAAGTAGACCAAACATTCGAACTGGCAGCTTTTGTGCTTCTATTAGCGTGCCGTCATTGGAAATCTGTAGAGTAGTAGTAAGGCTGTAACTCAGTAGTCACGATTGTTTAATAGAAAATTTGTTCTAAATTCACGAGGTGCGCTTCAAGTGTTGATTAATGATGATGATGATGTTCGATTTACTGTGTCAGTGCAAAGCTTGCAACTCACTGTGATGCGGTACATTCTTGTACTCGTTTGCTGCATTGTCGAATGTTAGACTTCGTGGTCACGGCCGCGGTGATATACTTGACTTGTTTTTTTGCATATTTTTAATTACCGTTTCGCAATATCAACTCGATTGTTTGAATTTTTATTTGGATTAAAAAAATTAGGTCTTCATTGTCGCAGTTGGAAACTCCTCTGTTCAAGGTTGGTGTACTTTTATAATGAAAATAATCCGGTTTTATTTGTTTAGTGGTTTATGAAAAGCCGGAGTGGGCAGCTTATTCTGCAGGTTTGTGTGGCAAGCAATGACTGACCCACATTCCGTGGTAATTGCATGTAACGATGCCATCAACCTGTAGGCCATTCCCATTGCGTTGACTTACTTTCAATTGCTTTATTGCTGCCCACTTGATTGCCAGAATGTCTTCCTGCTGCTAAATAGCCCTTAAGAATCTGGTTGCTGTTAGGTAAGGTTTAAACACTTCACGTGACTTGGCATGGTTAAAATAATAGTTTAACCGTTATAGTTTTATTACTCAAAAATAAAGTTACTTCTACTCTACCCTTAGTAATTTACGTACTTGCTATGTACTTTATATTTGTTAAGTTAAATTTATCCAGTAATGTGACCTTCACTAACTGGGTGCAACCTACCTAGTTTAGCTACAGCTACATTAGGAGCTATGTTATGTGTTATTGACACTGCTTGCCCAACCGAGCAATGAGTGATTCCCACCAAGGCTAAAGTTATAATTCAGTTTAATAATCATGTTAAGGATTACCAGTTAGTTAATAGTTGGGAAATCATCGGCCAAAGCATTGCGGACGAAAGTAATAAACATCAAAGACATTTAATCGTTTTTAAACGTTTAACATTCTTGCTACATAGCCTTTGGATTTAGTCATTGGTTTAAAGTATTTTGTTTATTTACATCTAGGTATCTAAAATCGAGTTCACATTTGCGTTTGACCTCTGGCGACATCCTTACATACCAGTTTGCTCTAGCTTAAAATATGTAACGACTTCCTAAGAAAGCTGTAGGTTGTAAGATTCAAGACCAGTAGTTCCGTTAGCAAGGATTTTATGATTAGTAAATTGTATAGCAAGAAATGTACCGGGTGTTGACCGGGTCAAGTCATTCAATCTGCGCTTGGTAATACTGTATCAGAACTTCAGAAGTGTATAGTATACAATACAGTCAGAACGCCTTCGTCTGCCGTCGCGACCGCACGTGTATCGTAGTTGTATTTCTATTTGCGTATAATATCACCCACGAAGGACAGTTTTAAAATTGTGTTATTCATCAAACATTTCGTGTGTTGTGATTCATGTGGAATTTGTGATGTGATTCTGGATTTTGGATTTCCGTCTGTTTGCTGCTGCCAGGTATTGGTCGTTTTGTTAGATTTTTATGAGTTTATCGAATTTAATGCGAGTATTTTATGACACGTGCAGTGTTTGATAAGTCGACTTCACCTTGGAATTGCTTATTAGTAACATTCATTTTTAAATGCATATTTATTTTTCTATTATATTTATTACATTTAAAGTAAATTCTGCCTACATTTTTTAGTAAAAGTTTTTATCGAAATCTCTGCAATTACATTCCATTGAATTATGAGATCAATATCAATTTAAGTCTTCTATACATTTGGTGTTTTTATCGAGGTATCGATTACCTAATCGTGGAAAGTAAGTTTTTTACCAAAGTTCTATAAGTTTAACAAATTATACAGTGAAAGTCCGAAGATCGTAGTTAATAACGTCCCAGCAGTTTTATTGTCAACAAACACTGTTAGAGCCACTTTTAATGATGATGGCGTAAATAAAATGACTGCTATTTGAAGAAATGCCAAAACGTGGGAAAATATACAGATTTCTCTACATTTAATCACAACATTGCTTTTTCAATACCTGAGATTGATAAAGCTGTAAACCTGTAATTGAATACTTATTTTATCGTCAAATCAAAGTACACTTAAAGCAAACTTAAGTGGTATGGTTGCTTAAATCAGTTCCAGACATTACCGAGACCATAAAGTCATAAATATCTTCAAAACAATATATTCAGTCAGGTATTCTTTACAAAAACCATGACCTAATCGTAATCATGTTTATTTACTTGCTAATATTGAAGAAAGTTGCGATATCTATGTGATATTTTAATAACCATTTTCAGTAGCGTCTATAAATTATGAATAGGCAATGCTATTAAGGTCAGAACAGTTCGTGCTTCAGTGGATACAGTTACAAGCATGTTAAGTAATGGAATACCTCTAATACCATCCGACGCAATATCATACAATCGGGTTCTTCCACATTTGCATGGATCACGAGAGATTTTTGCTAGCGTGTTTTTTACTTCCTTAATTCTCTATATTGGGTCTGATTTCATTAGTTCAAAGGGATTCGATTTGATTTCACAACGATAGAATTTTCACAATCACATACTTGTCTATATTGTTATTGCTGCATGTCATTATTTCTATTTGTCTATAGGTTTCGTCACGTTGAGTGCCTGCTTACAGTACTGGGTACATCGCAATACTATCGTCCATAAAACTGCTTGTAAATGTCCGACGCCTTTGTTTTAATAACAATAGATGTGGTCGGTTATCCGGTCTTTATCAGCTGTTACCTTGGCTCCTTTTCCCATAACTACTTGTTAGTTTTTGGAACTTAATTAAGGGCCATTAGGAAACGATGGATAATCTACTTCATTCATATCTTTTATGACCTGTTGGTCTTTTGTTTTCGCATTGCAAAATAGTTAGAAGTTTTTGTAAATCTCTGATTTTGAGGCTCTACTATCTTGTCTAACTTTTGCTCTGTTTTTATTTTTTTTTCTTTTATTTCTGTTTATATTTAGTTAGCCTAGCAATATTTCCAATATTTATAATTGTTATTAAAATATTTCCTTTTACGGGAAATGCAGTTTATTTTGCAAATATCGTAGGGCAGTGATCAAACCCTATTGTCTTGGGTTCCATAGCTGACAAACTGCGTCAACGCAGTGGTCGGGCATGGGCAGTTGTAGCTCATGTTTCTGCCGAAGTGATAAGAAAAGGTATTTTATGGCTTTTCAGAAAAGTTTAAGATAAGATAGATTACGATTCTGACATAATCGTATGGGGTAAAGTATATATTTTTTAATTCGTTCAGCATCTGTCAAAACAGTCTACTTTACGTGAAATTTGATGTGCCAGTGTGGTGTATGTAAAATGAGCTCCACTTATTCTATATTTCTTATCGTATATAACATTTACTTTAAAAAAAATCTATTATTGATGCATATCATATTGAAAGTTACTTGTAGCAACTAGAAAAAGTAAAAACTTTATTAAAAAAGCGATCTCGATTGATTTTTGTCCGTATAAGCCCTGCGCCTCTTTCTAATTTAAAATTTTAAAATCACATTACGAATTGTTATCAGAATAACTTCTCAACAGCTTAAATCATTTATCAAACTCTGGTGTACTCAAATTCAAGTTAGCCCGAATTTTGAATTTTCGTTATTTTTTACGTTGTACATCCTTCAAAAACCTCAAGTGATTATTAAGGACCAAAACTTTACGTAATTTATCGGTATTTCGTAAAATAAATGTTAATCCCTGTTTTATTAGCACCTACTATAAGAACCTAGTTTTATTTGTCATCAATAAACCCACTTCAACGAACGATATTGGCTTCCATATGTGTCGACTAATGTGTTTTGATGACGTAGGAGAGACATATTCTTGTTTGTTCCATCATTATTGAACGAGGAATGAATTAATGACATTCTATTTATCTTTCTCGTGAAATGTAAAAGCATGTTCTTGAAAGCTGGGCTGTAATGTTTTGTTATAGTTTAGTTAAGCATAGCTCCATTTTAATATATGTAAGTAAGTAGATTTGTAATATAGGTTTCCGTTAATTTAAAAATTTATTATACCGCCGTTCTAATTGATAACGCAGTCTATTGTTAGACTGAAAATTCAATATCAATACCTAAGTACATACTAATTAAATAACAGTACTGTTTTGGAATATTATTCTAGAAAACAACAAACAAAGTTATTTCTAATGTAAATTTTAAAACCATATTGAAACTATTGTGTTTCCTTGTAAATGATTAAACCTGAGTACCTATCAAATATGATACAAACAAAAACTATACAATTACTAAATTTACCCAATCTTTGTCGACAGCAACTTGTATAAATCATTAAATTCCAATAACTATTAGCAGCAAGTTTGTAAATTAGATTCTATTATTCATTTGTTTTTCAATCTTTTTCCAAATATTTATTTTGTGTGGTTAGTTAGTGTTTGTGAATGTTAAGTGCCTTTGCTGGGTTTTCGTCTTCTTTTGCGTATAAGGAATTCGATCGAACGTTTGAATTCAATAAAATCATTAAGTTTATTATTTTGCTCAATATTACACGTGCTTAGATGGGTTAAGCTGGACGTTTATCCTACTAATATTATAAATGTGAAAGTTTGTGAGGATGTATGGATGGATGTATGGATGGATGGATGGATGGATGGATGGATGGATGTTTGTTACTCTTTCACGTTCAAAGTACTGGATGGATTTTGATGAAACTTTGCAGTAATATAGGTTATACATCAGAATAACACATAGGGTACGATTTATCGCGGGAAAACACTTAATTCCCACAGGAAACCGACTTCCACGCGAACGGAGTTGCGGGCAGCTACTAGTAAGATCTACATCGTAGTGGTCAGGAATTTAATCTATTTAATTAAATTGTTATTTACGATTTATGAGCTAACCTTTCGCAAACACGCGTTAAACCAAAATCTCTATCTCTTTATTTCTTAACCCAACTTTAATAACTGCCTACATGCTCATAATGTTGTAATATAAGCAACTAAGCAAGTAAGTACGCCTAGTACTGTGGTGACTGCAATATTTACACTTAGGTAATTACATATGTTTGCATACGAATATCTCGACTCATTTTCTCTTAAATACGCTATATTAGTTATATTGTGTGTATGTTTAGAAAACTTGGAGTTTCATTGCCGTTTCGACAGGATGACGGTGAGAAACCGTTACTAGATAACTAGCAGTGTACTCATGTTTTTTCATATTTGGTGTTAATATTAGCAATGCCAATGGGAGATGGTCTGTGGCTATAGCGTCGGGCGTTTTCAGATTTGAAAATAAATGTGTTTAGAAATAAAATCTTTGCCGAGTCAAGAGACACTCAACTAATAAGTTAAACATTTACTAATTTATTTTAACTGCTTAGTCCGAATTTACTATTAGAATTTATGAATTGAAAGAAAAAGAGTTAATGGCACGCTACCGTATATTTTTTTGATGCTATTCTATTGTGGTACACAAATCAAAGTTTTAACTTCATACTTGACCCCATATTTTAAAATAAGGTATTTAATTATCGCTGTAACGAGAGAAAGGAAAATTAAGCACTCTTTCGTTTAACACCAATCACACTGAATTTTGGAAATGAAGTTTACTCAATTAAGGGCTGATTTTTCAATAGTCAGATAAATGCTAACTGACTGATAAGAGGTATGTTTTCATTGTCACTTCATACACATGTCAAATATTTATATTCGACGTGCAACAAAAACGTACTGATTTTCTGTCAGATAGAATTTATCTGACTATTAAAAAACCGGCCCTAAAATAAATAACTATTTTCCAAAAACGCCACCGTCGCAGACGTGTCCCGCTGTATTACGTTGCGTTTTGTTTGCGATCCATCGAGCACAGTCAGGTGCCGTTATTGGCCACAAAGCGCGGTAACTGGGCAACGAGGCTGCTCCCAACAACAGAGGATTGTGCGCGAAGGCCGCACTCTTGCGCCGAATTTTAATATCCTTTTGTAAATCTTGGAATGAGAACGGCTAAATTCCATCAGGTTTTAGCTTAATCCTGTACAGTATTTTGGTGACGGTTAGTGGTTTTCACGACAAGAATGTGTACGCGCTACGAAAGGGCCATAGGAACATACATTGGGTCGGAAAACTTGTGTTTTTATAAAAATTATTAAAATGGAGATGCCCACCGTTATTTTTATTTTTTCTAATTTGATGTTATTGCCATCTTAATCGGTACTAACGTACTCAAAAATTTCCAACGCTGAACACAGACTTCCTCATTTACCCGTAAGACTATACAAGTCCTTAACTAGATTAATGCCTTAATAAACACATAACGATGTCGACATGCAAATTAAAAGTTGAAGAAACACATAACATTTGAAATTGACAGTTAAACGCGCGTGCGCTGCTATAATTTGATACTTACTTCACAGGTTAGGTAAGAATAGCAAATTTATTTTGCTATTAGAAGGTACATTTAATTTTGCTTGTCACTACCTACTGCTAACTCTATATCAAATCAAATCAAATCCATTTATTTGTGATACACAGGTATTAAAGATGTTACAAAAATAGGTGTTACAGTTCATGTGATCAGCCTTGATCAGGCGTATAAAATATACTTAATATAATTACAAACAGTCAATCATGCATGTATAGTCAAAATAATTATAATAATTTAACATTAGTTTCTGTGGTCAATTTAAATCAGAATATTCATTTAAGGAATAGGAAGAATGTGTTATCTATCAAGAAGTTGAAGACTCTAGTTTTAAATAATAAAAGTCATTGCATTTTCTTATGTCAACTGGTAGTGAGTTGTATATTTTTGGTGCTATTCCTACTAGGCTTTTTTGCATAAGAGTTGTTTTTATATTGCATCTTGTTTCGATAATGTCACCTCGTCTTGCACTTGCGATCCAGCGGTAAAGGTTAGGGTTAAGTCGTACGTAATTTACTACCTCAAAAATGCACAAAGAAGGCAATGTTAATAACTTAAGTTTCTTAAATAAGGGTTTACAGGATTCTCTTCTTTTTAGTTTTCCGATGGCACGAATACATCCTTTTTGCGCAATAAAAAGTCGGTTAATATTAGTCGCATTTCCCCAGAAGATAATCCCGCCTAGACGCAAAAGCAATCGAGATTCATTCTGTCTTTGCGAACCCGAACACTAATGGGCCAGCTGTGGTCAGCCCTAATAGATCCTAGTTACTCAAATTTACATGTTTGTAGGAACGAGAACAAGCTAATTGATCGGCTTGGAAAATACTAAAAGTAAGATGTACACATGTGAAACCACATCAGAGCCTGACATACGAATTTAAGAACTCTGGGTTCTTTGTTGCCTGATGAAAACAGAAGTACCTTGATACTATTTATGTAACAGTTTATCTGGATGACGTTAAAAAATACGGTAACATACATATAAATTTCAATCATAAAAAGACCTTGTGACCTTTCGCCAGCATCATACTTCATAATTGAGATTACCCAACAATTACTACCACACATAGTAAACGTCTTAAGATGTTATCTACTTAACAAATTGCTCACATTATACACGGCATAGCATTCATAGTTATATTCGTACTGGTGAAAGCTCTGCCCCGCACGCTCTGACCTAAGTAGTTCTCGATAACCCCAAGTTACTGTGGAATGGCAAAAACCTTTGTCATAACCACGTAAGGACTTTTTACCTCAAATCTAGTTGAATTCGTGCCGTGGGAACGACACACTTTATCATGTTAAAATCCTCATCTTAATTATTTGCAACAAATAGAATGGTTGCTCGCGTCGATGTTTTTGTTTAACAGATGAAGTAACAGCATAACATCGGTTTATTATTTTCTGTCCGTTGTAGACACAAGTGTAAAGCTGCAACTCCGTGGGATAACACGCCCACGTTGCGCTAACAATATCTAATTTACAGAGTCGTGTTGTGACAATAGCACCGAATGTACTTTCGCTCTCTGTATGAACCAGTTAGAAAACTAAACCAGGTCTTTGACCGAAAATAGTTACTGTCTCAGTCAATTACGGAATCCTAAGGTTAATGCAGCTTTTTAATGAATTATTATTTTTTGTTTCAGATGGCGTAAACAACCAATTAAAGGAAATAACGCATGGAAACTCTAACACCGAACAGCGTTATCTCAACCATCAAAAACTTCAACAATGAACATGGAAACATAAGATCGTTACTAAAAAACTTTTGGTCAGAGGCAAACACCATGGCCATTAAACAAAACCAACATCAACACGAAAATGCAACGGATAGCTACGAATTTGTATACACGCCTATAAAGCAACCACCGCCTAAGATTAACCATAGGGTATCGATGACGGAAGCAAAAAGAGCCTTCTTAAATTCTACAGTTAATAGTACCGCAGCTCCAACACTAAAAGCACCCAAAGAAAATCCCGCCCTTCACTACGCGCAGTTAGCGATGGTCACCGATAATGATTCGAGAAGTACAGGTGGTGGAAAACTTACTCAAGTAAACTCTTACAAAAATGACAATAAGGAAAATACAACTTATTCAAAGTGCATAGAACAGAAACGAGTTAGCTTTAAAGTGAAGCAAGCTTCAACATCGTACCGAAAACCTCCCATATCCACTAAAACTGTCACTATCACTAATACCAAAGTGTCAGAACTAACAAAAAAGTTCAACAGCTTAATAGAAGAGTCTAATATTAAACCCAGCATCCAATCAAACATTATAAAAGTGCCTAGTATTGCGTCGTCACCTTCGTCAACACTGAGCTCTAGCCCAATCAAAATTGTATTACGGCAAAAACGAGGGAACAGAAGGCGTGGGAAGAAGAAAAGATGTTGTAGTATGGATGATATCGAAAATACCTCAACATCATCGAAAACCAGTGTGGCGAGATCGAAATCGGACGGAGTTAAATTTAGGAAAACAAAGAGAAAACTTAAATATGAATCAAGTGAACCTAACAGTGGAACAGACTCGAATGAAAGTAATAGCTCAAAAGTAAAACATAATAAAAGAGCAGAAAATAAAATTAAAAACGTCATTAAAAAGTTTGAATTTGAGATCATTGCTCAAACGAATCCCAAATTTAATACGATCAAAGCAATGCCGGAGAAAAAGAAAGATATTAAACCAATAACGGAAAAACCAAAAGTACCTGAAAAAAAATCTACGCTAGCTCTAACAAAAAATGTCGTAGTTAAAGATGGTGTTCCTAAAATTAAGTTATTACGGCCAACTGCCCGCATGAGTTTGAATCCTGAAATAAATAAAAAGTCTACTATTGAAGTGCCTGCCAAGAAAAAGGAGCAAACATATGATAAATTAAAATACAAAACCAACTACATTCACTCAGATAAGTTGCCTCTTAAAGCTGTTGAGATTATTCACGAAGATATAAATGAATCTACTGTGTGCAATGTAAAAGATCTCAACAACATATCAACAAAAGAAGATAGCTTTGAAAGTAAGGAAATACAAAAACCTATTAATAATGAAAAAGTTCAAAATACCTGTGAAAATATGAATAGTCACTGGAATGAGCATGAAACTAATCCGGAAACTAATATTATTATTTCCCCGAACAATTCCTTCTTGTGGCGTCGCAACTCCGTTCCAAACATATACGAGGACAACCTTATGATCAAAAAGAACCAAACGAATGGGTCACCTATTTACGAAAGAATAAACGTCAATAATAATAAATCAGAAAATGATTACCAATACAACAAAACGGTAATAAATATAGATAATGCTGATTTTGAGAGCGATCTTGTCGAGGCTGTAAACAAGGTTCTCGTAGATGACGGTGACGATGACTATTACGAACCTCTCTCTCCTAGAGACGTGAGCAACGTCATCGTGATCCCTGTACGAACAGTGGACAGAAGAAGCAAAATTAACTGCCCCCTACCAGAAATTCCTAAAGAACAAAAGCCGCGAGAAGACGCAAACAAAAATGATTACCAGTGTCTTTTAGAAATGCGATCTCACCCCGAAGGAGACGACAGCAGCCTCCACAATTATGAGGATTGTGAAAGCAGTTTTGAGGAAAGAACAAGAGGAGACGGTGATAGTGACGATGGATACGAATATTGTAAAACACAAGTAAAACCGTATTGCCTGATGTCCAGCACTGGGATACAAATAGCTGAAAGCTACACCCCTATGCCTCCAAAGCCTGCGACGACGATTAATAAGTCGTCTAGCAACGCATCTGAGGTCAGCTACGAGCAGATAGGTGCCGGTCTTGAACAGTACGACGGAATTCAAATCAATCAACACCACGAGTCTTCGCCTAACTGCAACAAGAACTGGCCGTCGCATTCGTCCTCCGAATCAAACATTACTGTTTACAATGACAATGAAAATATCTACGACACGGTAAAGCTGAGCGACGGGACGTCTCACAACTACGAGAGCGTTCCCAGTAGTCCTAGTGTTGCGAAGATGAGACAGAATTTGCGAAAGCAGCTGACATCGGCGGTGAGAAAGCGTTTTTCAATGGAAAGTGCGAGTACAGTCACGAGCGACCAACGGACGAACAGCATCTACGGACAGAGGTCTGTGAGGAGCTACAACGGACAGGACGTCGGGTTCGCGGTCCCGAGCAGTGAGTCCGGCAGCGACCGATCTGACGACTGGGTCGACCTGTCCGACGATGAGAAACAAGCACAGTACGGAGAACATAAAATTATCATGTAAGTTCCCTGTAAATGTTTTTTGCCTACTTAATGTTTCAAGTTCGTTTAGAGTAGTTTTGGCAAGTTTTTAAATAGACTTAAATACATAACTCTTCCATCTTCCCATCAATACTGGGAATGAAATGTCTTGGGTCTAGTATGAAATAACCATAATACCCAACACGTTTCTGTTTTTATCCATATATAATGCATTTTCCTACAATAGGCATATGTTTATTAAAATGGACAAAAATGTTTATATTCGAGACAAAAGTCTATTATTATTTGTCTGTCATAATATTTTCGGGTCGCATGTCTAGCATTCCGTAAATAACTCTCGTGCCACCTATCCGAATGATGTGTATTTTAATAACTCCAAAAAAATATTCAAAATATCAAACAAAACTGAGTTTTACAATCGAAAGAAAATAGAACCTACAGCTTGATAATAAAGGTGATAATAGCGTGTATGACAGAAATGGAAATATTTTTCAGTGTGCAGGAGAGAGCCCGCGGCAAGAAGAGTCCGTTGAGCTGGTCGCAGAAGGTGCGTCACCAGTGGCAGAAACAACCTGCCAATGTCAACGAGGATCACGAAGGTTGGTGGAATCATATTTTTTACTGTATATGGAGAATCGAATTTTAAAAAATATCATTAACTCACTACCAAGACTAAAGAATTCAAAAAACCCTACAAAAAAATTAAAGAGTTTACTCATAAAAACTCTAAAAAATGTTCTTATTGAGTAAAAAAAACCTTTGCAAATGTGAGGTATTGTTTACCGTGTTGACTAACGCCATCTATTGAAACTAACGCGCACCTCGTGCAACAATATAACGATCGATAGCAACGCAGGTGTTAGCACATAGATGTCAGCACTTGTAGAAAATCTTTATAAAATAGCATTGTGTCGAGCTTTGTGCTTTTACAATATTTTAACTAATATATATATTATATTTGTACAGTGACAAATTAATAACATTTTAATTCAATTTAAAGTTAAGGAAGCCTAGTTTTTTTTAAGTTATTCTAAAATAGAGTTGAGGTTTCGTTTTCTTTCTAAGAACATGTTGATAGTTAAAGTAAGTAGTATTTGAAGATATTCTCCAATTCTTCTGCATTTAAAGGGAAGCTAAAAATGCAGAAATGTGTCAACTTTTTTTTAACTAAGATATCTTGTTTTTAATTTCAAATTTACATATTTATATTTAAATGAAAAAGCAACAGTTATTTAGAAATAATCTCCACCTTTACCCATTCATAAATGCATAAGAAACTGACGCATAATAGTTTTAATTCATAATTGAGATTCAGTTGCAACATTTACTCAATTGTAAATTGTCGAACAATTAACAAATGGATGATTTTATCAAGATGTTTAGTTTATTATTGGTCTTAGATAGACACAGTAGTCAATGAAAAATAATTAGTAGATTGATGTTCTATTCAATTTGGAGCTCCATCATGGCTTGGGGTGGATGGATCCGCGATCAAGTTTTAACGTGTCGGATATTTGTAATGTGGTGCTGTATTTGGAAAAGTAATTATAATGTACTGCGACAAAGTAAGTTCTGAAGTCATAACCCCCTTTTAATGAACGCATTTTAAATCTACATTAGCTTTTGTGACTGCTTCTTTATTGAAAGAAACTATATTTTTACGAATGTAGGCTTAAAATGTGTTTGTGAATACGGCGGCTAGTCCTTTCAATTAACCAGTGACTTGCAAGAAATTTCGAATGTAGATAAGCTTCGTCTAATTTTAAATCTTGACATCATCGAAATAGCTGCTGATTTGCAGAGAAAGGTATGAACTAGAGAACGTAGAATTTATAAGGTTTCTTAGTCAATGGTTTTCTAGATAACCTGATGGCAATAAGAGAGGAATTCAATAGCGAGTCGATCCCGCTGATAGTGAAACGAAACGGCGTAAGCGCACCTCAAAATGCGTTCTATAAAAACATTTATAATTCTAAAGATTTCGACGAATATGGAGTCTTGCAAAACGAAACTATGAAAAAGAGAAGAGAAAGGAGCAATAGGAAACAACGAAAACCTGTGTTAAGTTTGTATTCAAATGTTTTTGTTTCAAATGTGAAAAATTACCGTATGATAGTTCGTTTCAAGGCGTTTTATAATGTTCAAAACGATTTCTTGAGTGATTAAGGACAATTCTTCCGTGTTTAGTTCATGTTACTAATGCCATTTTGATAGCGTTGGCGAGGTTCGTAGACCTGCCTGCGCCCGCGCAGCGTAGGCTTTATTAATGTTACCGCATTCTTCTAGTATGTCTGTGCTTGTAGAATTCAACCAGCTAACATTCTATGTCATTGTGTTTTGGGACCGTTGCACTCGCACATAATGTCGTAACTTGTAAGTGAACAAATGACTGTCGTTATATTTCGCTTGCTGATCTGAAAATATTCACAGCAATGCATCCCGAGCATCCATACAACAACCCCCTCAATTATTCTTGCTACTGGAAGCAACGGATATCATATGAGCATATTGCCTTCACGGGTCTCCCTCTAAAGTCGCTTGCCAGCGTGGTGATAGCCAAGAAAGGTAAATTTGACGGTAGCTAGATTGTCACTAACTCGAATGTCTCCAATCGTGCTGTGATCAAACAGTTCTAGAAAAAGTAGAGAGTATACATTACGTAGATACTTTAATTAAATAATTAACCCTTAACCAGGCTATGGATTGAGCGTCTCCCACATAGAATTTTAAAGGTTGTTAACAGGTTTTGGTAAAAAAAATCCCGCAAACTGTCAGAACGTCATCTTAGAAATATTTCTCTATAGTAAAACAAAAATCATTTTGGAACGAACCGCAAATGTCAATGTCAACGCCATTTCTTTTGTGACCACCTAGAGAGCGGTTGATTTTTTGAAAAGTGCACCGAGTTTTGTGAATTATGGCAAATCGGGAAAAGGTAAGTCGTACAATTTTTTGATATGTTATAGAATTTGAGTTTTTCTAGTGATACATATATAAATTATACGTATATACTTGAAAAATCTCATAATATTATAAAATAAAACATGTGGGGAACCATATGACCCTAGCCTGTGAATACCTAACTTATGTGGTTGTTAATATTACCATTGCCTATGAATAGAAAGTTTTATTCTATACTAGCTTTTTGCCGCGGATTATACTTTTGGTTTTTATAGTACAACTAAAAATAAATAGATTTGATTTTATTCTATAAATTAGGGGGTAGTGGTAGGTAAACTTTTATCTTCTTTGAATTGTTGGATTGTATTTCCTTACTTTAGTATTATTAATTTGTGTTATACAGACATTACAAGATCGAAGGAATGCTTGGTGAGATGTTTTCATCACAGGACGAAAATTATGAAGACGACCCATACTTTCAACGCAAGATTGAACAAGGAAAAGATTTGTAGCACAAGGAAGGAAAGAGGAAAAGCGGACAAAATATGAATGCAAAATTTGTAAGGTGGCATTGTGTATCGACCCCTGCATGAAATTGTACCACCAGGCTCAAAATCCACAATAAATACATAATATGTACCTAATATATAAATAAAAATATTATTATTTATCTATTTTCAATTTAAAAATAAAGAATAAGTGCCTACTTACATAATATTTTTTATTTGTACCTACCTACATAATAATTATTTACAAAAGTTCTAAAATATTACTATAAATAAAAGAAACGGCTAATATTATAAAAATGTCTGGTTAAGAATTAATAGACTAGATTTAAAACCACTTTCTTAAAAAACAGTTTTACTGTAAAACGTTTCTTTTTTTATATATGTATATTTAAAAATCAACGTGTTGAGAGGCAATGGGATTAT